>JASDDO010000019.1:370722768-380722768 GCA_030015575.1 Agapanthus africanus | reverse complement strand
CGCATTAGTCCATGAATTTAAGGACCCCACAGTCCGTATTAATGTGTGGTTGTCGGGACCCATCAGCTCTCTGACGACGTTGAAGGATTACAACGACAAATATCAGAGGAGTTCAGAGATGTACCCTTGAACCAATGAGTTGGTTGAAAGAGCAGATGTGCTCAGTTCAAGATGATTTGAGGACTTATGGCCAGTTTGGGCTAAGTCCAATTATGTTTGAAATATTGGCCCTTTGAGCCATTAGACATTTGTCTGGATTCAGCCCCTCATCATTCAGCAGTGCTAAACAGAGGTTTGGGGGTTCTGACAACATTTTGTCTTTGACTTCCTCAATTTTGAGATTCATTTGGAGGAGGGACTTTTGCCTCTGGAAAATTAGCCAATTTGGCTAAAAGTAGTGTTAAACACTTAGAGAACAACAGTGTTAAACACTGGAGATAGAGCTCTCAAATTAGTGTTAAACACTAAAAGACAATCAGTGTTAAACACTGGAAATATAATCTTTAATTTAGTGTTAAACACTAGAAACAATCAGTGTTAAACACTGGAAATATAATCCCCAAATTAGTGTTAAACACTAAAGACAGAGGGGTCACATGTAGACACGTGAGAGCGCCCAAAGGGGGGACCAGATCCCTTTTCTTCGTTCTGCAATTAAGTGTTAAACACTTTTATTTTTATTTTAGAGCATCACGTGTTGGCACGTGATGGGGATCTGTGCGCCAATTGTTAAAGCATTTGCTGAGGGGTCACGTGGGGACACGTGGGAGCGCCCAAAGCCTTCATTTCCTTTGCTTTTTCTTTCTGTGTTTCGGGGGTCACGTGGAGCACGTGATGGCATCAAAAAGTGGGGCCAGATCCCCTTTATTTTGTTCTGCAAACAAGTGTTAAACACTTTTAATTTTCATAGCCATCATGTGTGGGCACGTGATGTATACTCATGCCCTGATTTATTAGAACATTTATTAGGGGTCACGTGGTATCATGTGAGAGCGCCCAGAATTGTTTCTGCCTTTGCTTTTGTTCCATATATAATGAGGGTCACGTGGGAGCACGTGAGGCATTGCCTCAAAGCTTTCCTCTTCTCATTTTTGGGGGATCTGTTCAGGGGTCACGTGGGGCACATGACCTTAGTCTTTTCATGCACAGAGATCTTTTAAGTATCCTTATCTTTTAAGAATTAAATTCTTATCTAGGGTAAAACCCTAATTTTGATTCTGGAGGAAATAAATTCCTATTTTGAAAGAATTAAATTCTTATTTAGGGTAAAACCCTAATTTTGTTTTAGGAGAATTAAATTCTCAAAACTCAATTCCCCTTCTAAGTTTAGGATCTATATGGCAGGATCTCGACCCGATGAGAATTGAATTCTCAACTTATGGGGAGATATGCTCTGTGCAGATCTTCAACCAGAAGAAGAACTAAGTTCTTTTTTGTATAAGAGTTAATGTCATGTCCCGAAAGTACGGAATATGACCGGCACTTAAACTACGAACGTCTCGAGGCGTACGTAATCTAACTAAGCCGAAAACCCAGAAATCCAAACCAAGAAAAGTAGTAGAGTGAAGGAAAACCAATTTAAAACAAGTAGTTTTAATAGCATAAGCCGAATTATGCGGTTTTAAAAAAAACATCAATATTTCCCAAAATTTTCGGCAGAGTCTCCTTTATAAATACCGGCCCCCAAACGGGATACAACATGAATAGTATACGAAATCAATAAAGGGCATCCCCAAGCGGGAGCTAGCTCTTCGTCAATCGACTGTCACAACCACACAAGTAATATAATATACAACGCCAACGGCGAGGATCAAAATTCAAAAGGAAACTCAAAACCACAAGAAAACCATAGAAATATAACGCGCGACTCTAAGGTCGAAGGAATAACATCATTGGTCTCTATCCCAAAATAATTACATGTTTGGTTGATGGAACTTCTAGATACAACAGAATAATGATATACAAGATATATAATGGGGGTACGATACAAGTAAACCCACCTACTAGCAAGTCACCCGAAGGAAACTATGCCCGCAAGCCGTAAAGAAACCTGTACGGCAAACCTGCAAGAAACTGGGGCACAACGGGGGTGAGTTGCCAACTCGTGAATAGAAAAACATCTACGAAAAGAAATCGCATAAATAACGAACTCCTAGGTCAATGATCATAATATATCCTCAATTATATATATAATATGCAACATATAACAAGGCTAGAGTAAATATCTAACCCGAGTGTAATCTCATATGCCCGTGTCAGTGCCTCAGGTAGCAATATATCATATGAATGAGGTATGAATGCATGAAAACAGAATACATGTAAATGAAGAACTGTTTTCATAATTTAGTGAAATTTCCTTTGTATTTTTAAAATGAGGTATCATAAATGAAATCAACATAAAACAGTGCCCAGCATCGACACAAAACAAGTGTCCAAATATCTCGATATCTCTGTATCACAATCTCTGTACCTCAATATCTCAAAATCTCAATATCTCAATCACAATATCTAGGGCGCCGTCAATCCAGACCGGCCCCTACCATCCATCTCAAGACCACGACGGTATCCTCCGGATATCCGACGCGTCGGGTAAAATCACCGGTAGGTAGTGCTCCCCTGCCAGGCTCACATCGTCATCATCACGCGCTTCTTGCCCCGAGGTACCTTACCGGGTCCACCATGTACCCGAAACGGTTCATCCGTCTCCTCGAATCGGGTCTCGAAATCCATCAGCAAACTCATGGTAGACGACTCATACATCATGGGAAAAACCGCACTTTTTATTTAAAAAGAGAGAAATCAGTTTATATAAGTTTTGCGGTTTTCCCCCCAAATCCAGAAAATTTCATGGAAATCCGAATCCAAATCATCAATAGCATGTAAAACCATGAATATAGGCATAACAATGAATAACAGTATGCATGAAGTAGCAGCTAATAACTACAATGTCTAAACTAACATATGAGGCAAGTAAACTAATATCATGTCTAAACTATTAGCTAACAGGCTATGTCAAGCAATAATATTTTCTAAGGTGTACGTGACATGGAAATTACCGATGAAGATGTGTGTGAGCCGGCAAGTAAGTGTACGTGGTACATACGCATCATCGGTAATGGTGCTGGTGTCCTAACAGCATGATATCAATAACGGAGTATGAAACATAATATAAGCATGCGATGCGAAGTGATCCACAATAATGAGCGGGAGCTGAATACTAGACGCAACTATAACTAATCTGCATTAATCTAATATATGTCCTACAAATGGTGCCTTTTGAAATAACACGAATCATGGGATTTTGAAAATAGGGGCTACGGTGTTTTTATGAAAAGATACGTCTTTTGAAATATCCGTAGGATCCCTTGGGCTGTCTTTTAAAATACCCACGATTCGTTAGTTTTTGAAATAGGTAAGAATCGAATCTAATCTAACAACTAAACTAAACTAAAGGGCTAAGCTAACAAGCTAGACTACAGGTAAGGAAACCGCCTAACATCTGGGTCGATCCATATACATACCTGTATATATATTAATCGGTGATCCCGCCTCAATAATATCATATCCGATACCATATCTATAATCAGACATCCCAAGTCAAGAGTGCGGATCAATCATCAAAATATAGCTCGTACGTAAATCCGTCGTACGGCATCCCCAAATCTGGGTACGGGTTAATATCATATTCATCACACTATTCATCTGGTATCCTCTTTATCCAAGATCATAGTCCAGGGTACTGACCTATGTCTAGTACCATACTAATATCCTCAATATAGTCATGATCTGACTACTGATCGACAGTCTCGTACAAACCGATATCACAACCACAAAACAAATCTCATCGACTCAGCTCAATCCCAAGTATCGTCCTCATATCCGTATGTGAACACATAGTCCCATACCCATGTGAACACATAACTATAAAGAATCCCATGAGCATATATAAATAGGAATGTATGCAAGTATGTATGTGTGTATGTATGTGTGTATGTGTAGTGCAACACTACCCTAGGGTTCGCAACACTAAAGTAATCCAACACACCAATATCCATCCTAACATCGTTATTAATCCCAAATAACATATAATAATTGTTGGTGTGTATACGCATCCGTATACACCACCACGGACTGCGGGGGTGCTATACTCCATCCACCCGACTTCTCCCCGTAGATATAAATCTACTCACCTGGTCCTCGCTCGCCGGTGCCGACGTCTCCACGCGCTTGCTTGTCGTCTCGAAGTCCACATGGGGTACCTACATATCATAACGCACCGTGTCGTATTAAAATCCGATTCCTGACCCAAAAACGACACGTGAATCCCACATAGGTCAAAACCTATGGTTGCTTTCACAAATCAACCCAAAAACCCTCGACGTCGGTGTACAAACGTCAAACCATCGAGAAAAACTCAAACGTATCAATCGTGGTTTCATAAATCACTAAAAATATATGAAATACGATGCAAATCATCAAAACCAATAAATTGATCAAATCGGTTTATTTCACAAAACCTAGAAAACACTTAATTACCGTTTTAATTCGAAACTTGACGTTTTAACAAAACTAATGGCCATAATATTCTCTAAATATCATAACTAAGTTATATAAACCAATTTAGAATTTATTCTCATCGATTTGTATAAATTCTAAATTCCTAGTTTGAAAAATATCCGATTTAATACTTTTTAGCGCAAAAATTCACAATTTAACAATTAAGCTTGGTTTTGCATATACTAAAGTATTAAACCACAATTTATAATGTTAATAATGTCATGAAAACCCCATCTAGATTTTCATCTCAATTATATTCATAGTTTATAAAATCCTAGTTTGCAAAAAATATGATTTAGACAAATTAAAAGTATCAATTTGCAAACTAGCAACTAGTTTAGATTTATCATTTCCTTAAGATGATAATCTACACTTTGTAACCATGATTACATGATAAGAACCCTAATTTGCATTCAAAACCCCTTTCTTGAAATTTTAATTTAGCAATTAGAATCATAATTAAACACCGAAATTCATTAAATTGAGGTAATTAAATATCAAGTAACAATTGGTTTAAGATTATACCTCAAAAACATGAGATCAAACATCCAACTTGATCTCCAAAATGCTAATTTTGCTCCAAGATCCAAGCTTGTTTGGCCAAAGAATAATGGGTAAGGAATGGATTAGGAAATTAGTGAGGTTTTAGTTTGGATTTTGATGAAAATTTTATGAGATTTTTAAGTGGAAATTGGGATGAAGAATTAGGGTGCTGTTTTTGGGGAGGGCTCGGCCACAGCAAGTGGAAAAAGATAGAGAGAAAGTGAAGAGTGAGGATGGGTATAGAAATGTGTAGAAAACATCCCCAACACATCACATATTAAACCCTTTTTTAAATTCTTTTCTTTTAATTTTGTGAAGTGACAATGAGACAAGAATTGTGAAGAGAGGGGGGCTGCAGAATTCGAATGTGGGGAGAGAGAGAAAGGGGTGTGTATGTGTAAAGGAGGTGACCATACCTCAATTAATTGCTTGCATGCTTCATGCTTCATTTTCTTTCTTTCTTTTTTCTTTCCTTTGTGATTGGAGAGAGAGAGGGGGAGGGCTGTCATGGTGGGGTCGGCCACATGGGGAGAGGGAGAGAGGGTGAGTTATGGGTGTATGGGTTAGGCAAAAAGATAAATGTATTACCCCAATTCCCATTAACACTAATTTCACCGAAAAAAAGCCTTTTTCGATATTTTCTAAACCGTTTTGGAAAACGATTTCATTTCAAAAACCACATGATAAAATTTTATTTAATGTTTTATGATGCACAAAATTTGTTTCAACTCATTCCAATTTGTAATTTTCCCTAATTAAATATATTAGTGACGGCTTAAAATAATATTAAAATAATTAATTTCGGAAAATTTTTTAGAAAATTTGAAATTTCACCAGTGGCTCAATAAACACCAAATACTAGCAATTACATAGCTAGAATATGTATATTTAATTTTATAATAAAGATATTTACATTTTGACTTTTTACAGAAAACCCTCTTATTTTACCGTTTTTTCGAAATTTCACCGAAACGATTTTCAAACGTTACAGTTAAACTCTTGGATTGAGAATTAAATTCTCTTTTTTTTAAGTTTCGATTCCCTTTCATTTCACACCTAGGGTTTTCTTTGTTGAGAATTAAATTCTCCTTTCTTTTCTTTCCTATTGAGAATTAGATTCTCCCCTCTCTCTTTTTCTCTCTCCCCCAAACAAAAGTCTCCCTTCTCTTCTTTTCTTGGCTCCTATTTATAGGAGAAGGAAAAGAATCAATTTGTTCAGCAAATCTCTCATTGAAAGATTTGATTTGTTTTTCATATTTAATATGATCCTTTAGATCACACGATGAATTTTATTCACCGTTGGATTTTAAATCCAAAGATATCTGTTTGTTATTTTCGGTAAGATTTAGGGGAAATCTTTCCTTGTCCAAGATTTTTCCATAAATTGGTGATTTTTAATCACCCTTGGATTTTTAATCCAACGGTCCCCATAATCCTTTTCCATTTGGAAAGATTTAGAAGCTTTTAGAATTTAAATTCTATTTCGAAAGATTTAAATGATCTTTTTCAGAATTTAATTCTGTTGAACAGCAAGGCTTTTACAGCCAGTCACGTGTTGCCACGTGACCCCCAATTGAGTCATTTTCTCAGTGTTTACTTACGCTTCAGTTGTAACCATCACGTGTCAACACGTGACCGTTTATCACGTGTGAGCACGTGACACCTCATTGAGGTATTTCCTTCAGCTGTTTGTTTACGCTTCAGTTTTAACCATCGCGTGTCAACACATGACCATTGGTCACGTGTGAGCACGTGATTCCTGATTTTTAATCAGGGAACAGATTTTAGAATTTAATTCTATTCATTATTTTAGAGGCCTTAAGAGCCCATCACGTGTCTGCACATGACCCATGGTCACGTGTGAACACGTGATGCCCCATTGGGCTCTTTTCTGAGTTTTTATTATGTCTTTTAACTCCTCCAGCGGGTTCTTAAAGGTCCATCACGTGTGGACACGTGATACCTCATAACTTTTGCTCCCGGATGAATTATGGGGCCCATAATATATCAAATCGAAGGGTTTTTCGAGATGCTTCCAATACCATCAGAATTTATCTGTTTCTCATTCGGGGGTTTGTTAAAAAACAGCCCGAAAGATACTGGTTCGCATTTCCTTAAACGTATCGCTGCCATTTGATACCTTGGACTCTTCTGCGCAGAAATTTTTGGCGGGAACAGCGCACATACATATTGTACACTCATACATGCGTATATACCATTTGTACATCCATACTTGCGCACATACATATTGTACACTCATATTTGTGCATATACCACTTGTACATCCATATTGGCGCACATACATATTGTACACTCATACATACGTATATACCACTTGTACATCCATACTTGCGCACATACATATTGTACACTCATACTTGCGTATATACCAGTTGTGCATCCATACCTACATACATACTTATTGCACATACATAGATGATGCTGGCTTTGGTTTTGGAGAATTGGAAACCGCGGGAGATATTTTCAAAACTGGAATCATTTAAAAGAGCGGTTTTCCCTTAATATGTCACATCACTGTTCCATATACCATGATATACGGATATGCTTACATTTCTATCATATGTCGCATACATCATGCTTTATGATTTTACGCATTGAAATATGTTGTTTTCATGAGATTTCTGGATTTGAGAACCGTGGTCATTTTAAAAGAAAGTATGTATTGTTTTAAAAACCCGGTTTCTCTTGATATGATATTTCAGTGCGTCCACCATGCGTTTTCTCAGTTCTGAGACGTGTGACATGTGAAACCCGATTCGAAGAGCTGGATGAGGCCGATTGCAGGTACATAGTGGACCCGGTATGGTACCCCTTGCTGTGCAGTAGACGGTGAGCCTGGCAGAGGGACCACTACCTACCGGTGATAGTATTTGGGCTCGGCAGATATCCGGAGGATACCAACCGAAGTTGAGAGATGATGTGGGCCGATCCGGACTGACGGAGCCCGAGATATGAGAATTTACGTGTCGATACTGGACACGGGTTTCATGATGTTTTCGAGTGTCGATGTTGGACACCCAGGTTCCATAATTTTGATGTGTCGTGAGGGACACCCGTTGATTTATATCCTCATACTTTCATGCACATGCTTTATGATGCATACATACATTGATTATATGGTTGGACGAGATCCACATGCATACATATATTGGTTATATGGTTGGACGAGATCCACATGCATACATACATTGATTATATTGTTGGATGATATCCACATACTGATTGGCATTGATATTAGTGTTAGCACATATACGACCCGGTCACCCTAGATATCATAATATTACCTTTATGATATAGTTGACCTGAGAGTCGTTATTTATTCGATTTCTACTTGTAGATGTTTTTCTACTCACGAGTTGGCAACTCACCCCCATTGTGCCACAGTTCTTACAGGTTGCCCGCATGGATCAGTAGCGGTATCGTTGGCACACAGTTGCATTCGGGTGTTTTGCTTTGGTAGGTGGGACATTTGTATCGTGCCCCCTCTTGTATTTTTATTTCATATTGTATCTAGTCAACTCCATCAAATCAAAATTAGTAATTGTATAAGTAATATGACTTAGTGAGACTTGTGGTTGCGAGACTTAGAGCGAGGGGTATTCCGCTACTTGTGGTTTTGATGTCTTGCTCATTTCTTTATCTTTTGTGGTGATCTTCGTCGTTAGGCGTTGTATACGTATATTTATACTATCTTGCATGGTTGTGATCCGGCGATTGGCGAAGAGCTAGCTCCCGCTTGGGGATGCCTTTATCATTATCTTATAATGTGGTTTTGGATCAAAAAATACAAAGGAGGTTCTGCCCAAATTTTTGAAAGATGAAACATGTTTTCAAACTAGTAAGATAAACTTACTTATTTCATGTTCCTTTTCTATGCATTTAAGAAAATTTTATTTCATTATACCTTTATTTCAAAACTTCACCTCTTTTATTTTCTTAAAAAGTTTTAGATTTTTGGGTTTCGGCTTACTTGAATTACGTTACGTCTTTAGACGTTGCTGCTTTAAGTGCTGGTCATGAGCTAATATTTCGGGTCGTGACAGGCCTCTAGGGCATACATATTCCTAACAATCTCTCACTTGCACTAAGGCCAATTATTGGCATATCTCATACCTAACATCTCAAAAAGTCACTCAAATTGCGTCAGTGGAAGGGCCTTAGTGAGTGGATCCGCGGTATTGTTCTTGGTGTCTACTCTCCGCACTTCGATCTCGCGGCGATCAACTATCTTTCAGATCAGGTGATATCGCCTCAGGATATATCTGGAAAGCTGATGGGACCTGGGTTCTATGGCTAATGCCATAGCCCCATTATTATCACAATACAAGGGTATTAGATCAATAATGGTTGGAACCACTCTAAGCTCTGAGATGAACTTCCGCATCAAGACAGCTTCCTTAGCAGCAGCATTTGCAGCAATATACTCAACTTCCATCATTGTGTCTGCAACAGTGTCATGTTTGGAACTTTTCCAACAGACCGCCCCTCCATTGAGGATAAATACAAAATCCGAGATAGACTTGTTGTCATCCTTATCACTTTGGAAGCTGGAATCGGTAAAGGCCTCTATTTGGAGATTCCCGTTACCATACACCAAGAACATTTGTTTAGTCCTTCGTAAGTACTTAAGAATGTTCTTCACAGTTGTCCAGTGTTTCTCCCCTGGATTGGATTGATACCTACTTACTACACTCAGTGCATAAGCTACATCTGGGCGAGTACATAATATCGCATACATGATAGACCCTACTGCAGAAGCGTAGGGTATAACACTCATACGAGCCCTCTCTTCATCAGACTTTGGATAAAAGTCTTTAGAGAGGGTGATTCCGTGGCAAGCGGGTAAATTACCTCTCTTGGAATCTTCCATACTAAACCTCTTTAGTATGGTGTCTATGTATCTAGATTGGGACGATCCCAACAATCTCTTAGATCTATCTCTATAGTCTTAATGCCTAAAATACATGAGGCGTCACCTAGGTCCTTCATGGAGAACCTTTATGATAGGAACAGTTTGACCGATTGTAGCATGGGAACATCATTTCCTATCAAGAGAATGTCATCCACGTATAATACGAGGAATGTGACTTTACTCCCTACAATCTTTTTATAAATGCAAGGTTCATCTACGTTTTTTATAAAATCAAACTCTTTGGTTGTATCATCAAAACAGATGTTCCAACTCCGTGATGCCTGTTTTAATCCATAAATGGATTTAAGCAACCTGCATGACTTTTCGTTGCTCCTACTGTCAATGAAGCCTTCCGGCTGATCCATAAAAATGCATTCTTCCAAATCACCATTCAGAAATGCAGTTTTAACGTTCATCTGCCAGATTTCATAGTCCTAGTAAGTAGCAATAGCAAGTAGGATTCGAATGAATTTAAGCATTGCTACTGGAGAGAAGGTCTCATCATAGTCCAATCCTGATCTTTGACGAAATCCTTTCACTAAAAGTCTAGCTTTATAGGTCTTTACCTGTCCATCCACACCAATCTTTTTCTTAAAAATCCATTTGCACCCTACGGGTTTTACTCCAGAAGGTGCAACATCCAAAATCCATATTTTGTTGGTGTGCATGGATTCCATTTCGGATTTCATGGTATCCAGCCATTTCATCGAGTCGCTACTCGTGATAGCTTGCTGAAAACTAGTAGGATCATCATCGTCCATGATTCAATCTTCTCTATTACCATCAATGAGGAAACCATAGTATCTCTCTGGTGGGCAAGAAGTCCTACTAGATCTACGGAGTGACTGAGGCTCGTTGGGTTCTATCGAAACATCATGTTCAACCAAATCATCAGTAATTGTTTGTGACTCTGGAATTTCTTTCAGTTCTACCGTATTGCTAATAGAATCATTTGTAAAAAAATCATTTTCTAAAAATGTGGCATATTGAGAAATAAACACTCTTTGTTTCTCCTTGTGGTAGAAAAGCTATCCATATGAATGTTTAGGATATCCTACAAATTTACACAAAACCGATAGTGTCTTGAGTTTGTTTGGATTCTGCTTTTAACAAAAGCAGGACAACCCCATATTCTAACTCATTTAAGAGATGGTCTCTTCCCATACCATATCTCATATGGAGTGGTAAGTACGGATTTAGTCGAAACCATGTTTAATAGATATACTGCAGTCTCCAATGCATACCCCTAAAAATAAAGTGGTAACTCGGTATCACTCATCATTGAGCGTACCATATCTAATAGGGTGCAATTCCTCCACTCTGACACACTATTGTGTTGTGGTGTGTATGGAGGAGTGAGCTGAGAGAGAATCTCATTCTTTTTTAGGAAATTTAGGAACTCTGTACTTAAGTACTCTCCTCCTCGATCTGATCGAAGTTTCTTGATACTCAACCCAGTTTGTTTTTCTATTTCAATTTTATACTACTTGAATTTTTCAAAAGCTTCAGACTTATGTTTCAATAAGAACACGTGTCCAAACCTAGAGAAAATATCAGTATAGGTTATGAAGTATGAATAACCGCTTCTTACATGTGTAGACATTGGTCTACATACATCACTATGTATGAGACTTAAGAGTTCAGTAGCTCTCTCTCTCTCCGTGTCCAGTAAACGGAGTTTTGGTCATTTTACCCTTGATGCAAGACTGACAAGTCGCATAAGATTTATATTCAAACGGATTTAAATATCCATCTTTATGTAGCTTAGTTAGTCTTGTTTCGTTAATATGACCAAGTCTAAAATGCCACATGAATACTTCATTTATATCTGAAGTCTTTCTTCTGTTTGTGTGCTGGATGTTAAAAACCGTTTGTTGATTCAGGACATAGATTCCATTATTTAACATACCATACCCAATCAACTGTTGATTAGGTTAATGTTCATAACATTACTTTGCAATACAAAACGATATCCTGCATTGTCTAACAAAGATACAGATATTATATTACATAACATAGTCGGTACAAAATAACAGAGATTCAAAATCAATATACACCCTGAAGGCAACCCTAGGTGATACTCTCCCACTGATGCAGCATCAACACTTGAACCATTTCCAACGCGGAGAGTATGATCACCTTTCTTCAAAACTTTGTTATTTCACAATCCCTGCACACAATTGCAGATGTAAGATCCTGAACCGGTATCTAATACACAGGATGCGGAGTTTATTGAAAAACAGTTTCGGTGACAAACACACCTGAAGCAGAAGCATCAACATGCTTCTTCTTCTTGAAATCGGCGAAGTACTCAGTGCAGTTTCTTTTCCAATACCCCGTCTTATGGCAGTAGAAGCATTCTCCCTTTCCGATCCCACAGCCCCAGATTTTTCTTTCCCCTTTGCCTTTTTAACTCCACCTCTCGATTTGGTGGGTTTCTTCTTCTTCTTTCCCTTAGTTTTAACTTTTGGGATAGAAGAGAAAGATTGCCCAATAAATAGAGCAAGAGTTTTCATCATCTTGAGCGTGCTCTCTGCACTTCTCAACATATTGAGAAGTTCAGAAAGCGATTTCTCTAAGTTGTTCATATTGAAGTTCACTATAAATTGAGCATAGGCTGGGGGAGAGACTGTAGAATAATATCAATATATTGTTCATTCTCCATCGTCCATCCCGGGTCCTTAAGTTCTTCAATAAGCCCTATCATCTTTAGGACATGATCTCCTACAGATGTACCAGCAGCCATCCTCATTTGAAACAATTTTCGTGAGTCCTCGTAACGAAGAGCACGAGATTGCTCCCCATACAACTCTTTTGTATGGAAAAAGATGGATTGCACATCCATCTTCTCATGTTGCCTTTGATGTTCATTGTCCATCGAAGCTAACGTGAGGCATTTGGCTGCGGTGCAGTCGATGTCTCATATCTTGCGGATCTGCTTATCCGCAACAGAGGAATCAGTGCCTGGGAGGGGAGGGGCTGGAGTAGTGAGGACGTATGCAACCTTATCATAGGTAAGGGCAATGTTCACGTTTCTCAGCCAGTCTTTATAATTAGGTCCCATCAGTTTGTTTTTCTCTAGTAGAAGCTTAAGTCCCGTCATTGATATCTGCTATTAGGAGAGAGAAAAGAAAACACTCAGTGAAAGTTCTTGCATGATTAGATTGGTTATTTATCTTATCTAATCGATCTCTCCCACTGCTTTTATCAAATTTTCTTTCAAACCCTAAAAAGAAAATTAGCTAAGATTAATTACATTCAATCATGACGATCCTATATAACATATCAAAAAGGCAACAAAATAGCATCATATGTCATCAACGTAAGTAAATATGCGTATTCCTAATGTCGTTGACGTATAGCAACGAGATTAGGGATACGGTCACATATTACACTTACGGACGTGGAAAAGAAATGAAAAGCTACAATAATTAGAATCCGCATCATCTTTAGACATCATAGAATTATCACATATTCCGGATTTCATGTCTAACCCTATAAATCTTGCATTTAAGTCTAGAATTGAAAACACTTTTCAAAAATAAAGTCGGGCAATTCAACAAGATTCCCGATTTAAAAAAATTTAATGCTCGTCGGGAACTTTAGTAAATGGCCGCACCCTCAAGGCCATCAACGAAGTGTACTTAGGCGGAACACCGCGGCCGCGAGCACCCAAGTGGATGTTCTTGGCCATGGGGTTCTCCTACAGTCACTTGGTTGGGGTATTGGGGTGTGGCTATCTAGTAGTGTCTTCCGGCGAGTATCCGCGTACGATACGAGATTGCACCGAAGTTTCGATCCAAATCCAAACTCCATGGCAATCCATCTTTAGAGACTAAAATTCGAGATTTACATTTCGATAACTAGTTTTCGTAAAACTAATCAATCTGGATTCCAAAAATTGTATCACATATCCATAATGTCTAGACGATATTAAACATTTCGATCGATATTTCAAACACCAGAAAATCACAGAGATCTCAACACCTTGAGCCTTATTAAAAATTCCCAGAAAGCAAAAAACTTCAAAATGGAGCAGCACAAGAAACACGAGCCCTTATCTTTTCAAGTTTGCGGCGGAACCGCGGCCAAACCAAGGGTTAGGCGACGATTTGAAAGAGATAGGGCCTCGTACTTCTTGGGGCTCCATAAAATTAACTGCATAATTTTCTGAGAATTTTCAATCTGTAAAATTTCAACGTTTGAAAAATTGGACAGAATGCTTGAAAATTAGGGTTTTGAAATTTCGATCGAACACTGTAACGTCGTTTAGACTTCTCCTAAGTCTCTAACTTGGCTTTGATATCATGTAAGTGTACACTAGCTCCTCTACTAAAGTTTTAAACTGAAGCATGTGAGCAATTTTAAAAAACTAGAGAGCTAAGTATACAAATCACGAATCGAACTAGAGATTAGGGATACAAAGGGAGCAAGTAGAGCTCTTGCATGATTAGATTGGTTATTTATCTTATCTAATCGATATCTCCCACTGCTTTTATCAAATTTTCTTTCAAACCCTAAAAGGAAAATTAGCCAAGATTAATTACATTCAATTATGACGATCCTATATAACATATCAAAAAGGCAACAGAATAGTATCATATGTCATCAACGTAAGTAAATATGCGTATTCCTAATGTCGTTGACGTATAGCAACAAGATTAGGGATACGGTCATATATTACATTTATGGACGCAGAAAATAAATGAAAAACTACAATAATTAGAATCCGCATCATCTTCAGACATCATAGGATTATCACATATTCCGGATTTCATGCCTAACCCTATAAATCTTGCATTTAAGTCTAGAATTGAAAACACTTTTCAAAAATAAAGTCGGGCAATTCAACAAGATTCCCGATTTAAAAAATTCTAATGCTCGTCGGGAACTTTAGTAGATGGCTGCACCCCCGAGGCCGTCAACGAAGTGTACTTAGGCGGAACACCGCGGCCGCGAGCACCCAAGTGGATGTTCTTGGCCATGGGGTTCTCCTACAGTCACTTGGTCGGGGTATTGGGGTGTGGCTATCTACTAGGGTCTTCCGGCGTGTATCCGCGTACGATACGAGATTGCGTCGGAGTTTCGATCCAAATCCAAACTCCATGGCAATCCATCTTTAGAGACTAAAATGCAAGATTTACATTTCGATTACTAGTTTTCGTAAAACTAATCAATCTGGATTCCAAAAATTGTATCACATATCCATAATGTCTAGACGATGTTAAACATTTCGATCGATATTTCAAACACCAGAAAATCACAAAGATCTCAATACCTTGAGCCTTATTAAAAATTCCCAGAAAGCAAAAAACTTCAAAATGGAGCAGCACAAGAAACACGAGCCCTTATCTCTTCAAGTTTGCGGCGGAACCGCGGCCAAACCAAGGGTTAGGCGACGATTTGGACGAGATAGGGTCTCGTACTTCTTGGGGCTCCATAAAATTAACTGCATAATTTTCTGAGAATTTTTAATCTGTAAAATTTCAACGTTTGAAAAATTGGACAGAATGCTTGAAAATTAGGGTTTTGAAACTTCGATCGAACACTTTAACGTCGTTTAGACTTCTCCTAAGTCTCTAACTTAGCTCTGATATCATGTAAGTGTACACTAGCTTCTCTACTAGGGTTTTAAACTGAAGCATGTGAGCAATTTTAAAAAACTAGAGAGCTAAGTATACAAATCACGAATCGAACTAGAGATTAGGGTTACAAAGGGAGCAACTAGAGTTTTTGCATGATTAGATTGGTTATTTATCTTATCTAATCGATGTCTCCTACTGCTTTTATCAAATTTTCTTTCAAACCCTGAAAAGAAAATTAGCCAAGATTAATTACATTCAATCATGACGATCCTATATAACATATCAAAAAGGCAACAGAATAGTATCATATGTCATCAACGTAAGTAAATATGCGTATTCCTAATATCGTTGACGTATAGCAACGAGATTAGGGATACAGACACATATTACACTTACGGACGCAGAAAATAAATGAAAATCTACAATAATTAGAATCCGCATCATCTTCAGACATCATAGGATTATCACATATTCCGGATTTCATGCCTAACCCTATAAATCTTGCATTTAAGTCTAGAATTGAAAACACTTTTCAAAAATAAAGTCGGGCAATTCAACAAGATTCCCGATTTAAAAAATTCTAATGCTCGTCGGAAACTTTAGTATATGGCCGCACCCCCGAGGCCGTCAACGAAGTGTACTTAGACGGAACACCGCGGCCGCGAGCACCCAAGTGGATGTTCTTGCCATAGGATTCTCCTACAGTCATTTGGTCGGGGTATTGGAGTGTGGCTATCTACAAGCGTCTTCCGGCTAGTATCCGCGTACGATACGAGATTAGGCCAGAGTTTCGATCCAAATCCAAACTCCATGGCAATCCATCTTTAGAAACTAAAATGCGAGATTTACATTTCGATAACTAGTTTTCGTAAAACTAATCATTCTGGATTCCAAAAATTGTATCACATATCCATAATGTCTAGACGATGTTAAACATTTCGATCGGTATTTCAAACACCAGAAAATCACAGAGATCTCAACACCTTGAGCCTTATTAAAAATTGCCAGAAAGCAAAAAACTTCAAAATGGAGCAGCACAAGAAACACGAGCCCTTATCTCTTCAAGTTTGCAGTGGAACCGCGGCCAAACCAAGGGTTAGGTGGCGGTTCCGCGACGATTTGGACAAGATAGGGTCTCGTACTTCTTGGGGCTCCATAAAATTAACTGCATAATTTTCTGAGAGTTTTTAATCCATAAAATTTCAACGTTTGAAAAATTGGACAGAAAGCTTGAAAATTAGGGTTTTGAAACTTCGATCGAACACTTTAACGTCATTTAGACTTCTCCTAAGTCTCTAAATTAGCTTTGATATCATGTAAGTGTACACTAGCTCCTCTACTAGGGTTTTAAACTGAAGCGTGTGAGCAATTTTAAAAAACTAAAGAGCTAAGTATACAAATCACGAATCGAACTAGAGATTAGGGTTACAAAGGGAGCAACTAGGGATAAAAACTAAGTGAATGAGAACTACAACCTTTGTTGTCTGGTCCTTCACTTCAATTGTTCCGTGTAGAAGTCCTTGAGCTCCTCTATAGCTCCACTTGAAATTGGAACAAGGTTGCTAGAAGTCTTCGTTGTCTATGATGATCCACCACGAAACTTCACACTCTCAAACTCTCGCTTCACTTAACTATGAATAAGTGAAGATAACAACCTACACTAATTTGCTATTTTAGTATAGGTTGATGAAGTGGGATTTTTCTCACAAAATTCTTTCTTTTTCTTTTCTTTTTACCAACCTAGAAAAAAATCTAGAAAGGAATGAAGAAGATAAACCTTGGCAAAGAGATGAATGTATCTTGGAGATAAGAGTGAGAGAGAGAAATCTGGGTGAATAATAATAAATAGAAAAGAATGAGTCATGGTTACTAGAGTCTTTGAGAACCTCTTAGAAGCCATGACTCATTTCTTCATTTGTTTTATTCACATATTTATCAATACCTATCTATTCAATTTCTCCAATGTGATTCTTACATTGCCATGTTCTTTGTATCATCAACCATGATACATTTATACATATATCAAATATATAGATAGATAGATAGATAGATAGATATAGATATATATAAAGAAAAGAATTACAATGAGTAATTGGTTTATTATTAAATCGACACTTGATTTAATAATCTGGTTATATCATATATAACCCGACTAATATCAAAAACGCTAGATTGAAGTATGGTATCACATACTCGTAGTTAATCAAGCTCCCGCACATATCTCCGTATATGCCCTACTTCATTTCGCTTGAGTTTAGAAACCTCTATGTGGGACTCTTAAGTCTAGTCGATACGCTAGCAGTAGGTAATGATCATATCAGATACCCACAAGCTGTCAGCGGTACTAGCTATACGTAGCGACTATCCAGGTATTGAACGAATAGAAAATCAACAAGCAAACTTGTTCAAACTCCCGTAAAGCCAATAAGTAACACTTACCGTATAGTCCGGTCTCTTCGTTTGATATGTCGCATATCAAGTCTTGAGAGCTGGAATCGTCAGGCCCCAATAAATCGATAAGTCATGCCGATGTGTGGACTATAACCAATTGAGAAACTACTGATAACACTTATTAGTAAATCTCATCAGCCCTGGCCAGAGACTTGCGGTTATAGCCAATCACGCATAGCACAACATCAACTCCGAATACCGGGAGAGACGAAATCCCTCCTATCGGTCAATGCCTCCATGTGTCTCGGGACTGTACCCAAAATCCACATGTTCGCACGACTCGGTAGAGTCGTGGTTGGATGGAAATCAAAACACGGTGGGAAACACACAAGACACTATGACGATGTCGGGTCTACAGACTAACCTGTACAAGTGTCACCGGAGAACTGATATTTGACGATAGGTATAATACCATCTAGAAATTCTCGGCGAGTCCGTTCAGTGTACTCAGTCTCTAATGAGCACATGTATACAATCTTTGATGTCAAACACCAATGGATATGGGATCATCCATCGCCCCAATACAGGGTCAAGAAACGTATGCACTGTAGGGTTCCTAGGCACACTAAAGAGATCTCACAAGGCATCAACCATGCCAAATTCAAAAATTTCCGGTGCCGAGAAACCCTAATGCGATCGTTGACTAGAGATTAGGCGAAACATGCAACTAGTTAACAACTTAACTAAGGGTGAACCGAAAATACAACCTTTGTAGATCCGGTCCTCCACCTCCATAGCTCCGTGATGATATCCCCTCGCTGCGATCATCGGATCCCGGGCTCTAGCGTCGGCTTCATCGGAGAAATAGGCGAGCTAGGTCGTCGACTTCGATGCCGAAGATGAACTACGTCGAGGCAACTCAAGATCAAGCTCCAACTTCACCAAGTCATGAAACTTATGAAGAAAACACCCTATACTACTTGGCAAGTGGTAGAGGATGAAGAAATAGGAAGTAGGTTCACTTTAGAATTGGATTTCTCACTCTTTTTCTCATGTTGCCATTAATGGTAGCAAGCTTTCTTCTTGTTGAAGAAGAAGAAGAAGAAGAAAAAGAATATGATAAGAATTATTGAAAAAAGAAAATAAAGTGATTCTTATCATATAGTAACCATGGTTAAGTGTAGAGAATAAACTAGGGTTAGGTTTAATGGTTAGGTTAAGGCTAAGAAACAAAATGGTCAAAGCTTCAAAGCTTCATGAAGTTTCAACAAAAGACAAAAGAAGCAACCATTTCATTTCTTTACAAAATAAATGAATAAATAAAAATAAATAGATAAGTAAATCAAAACCCTAACTATTAACATAACCATGGTTTAATCATACACACCCAAGATTGCATGTATCATCAAACATGATACAAACAAGTGCACAAAAAAATATATCACATATACAATGTGCACATCAAGTGAGAAAATCCATCTTAAGTGAACCAATACTAGTTAATGCAAAGTAATATATCAAATATATAATTATGCATTAAATCATTAAATCAACACTTGATTTAACGATCCGGTCATATCGCATATGACCGACTAATATCTAATGTATCGGCTTATCGAATCAATCCTTGATTCGATAACTAGGTTATATCGCATACAACCAATCGATACATTCATCGCGAGAATAGAATACGGTATCACATACACGCATTATTCTCGGTCCCGCACATATCTCATATGCGCTCCTATTTCATTTCGCTTGAGCCAGGAAACCTCTGTGTAGGACTCTAAAGACTCGTCAATACGCCGGCAGCAGGTGATGATCATATCAAACACACATAAGCCGCAAGCGGTCTGCCAAACGTAACGGCCACCCGGGTATTGAGCGATCAGAAGATCGACGAGCAAGCCCGCTCACACTCCTGTGAATCCAACCAGTAACACTTACCGTACAGTCCGGTCTGTTCGTCTGATATGTCGCATATCTCGCCTAGGGGTGGTAAACGTCAGACCCCAGTAGCTCGATAAGTCATGTCGATATGAGGTCTATAACAGTTCGAGAAACTACAGGTAACACTTACCAGTAAATCTCAGCAACCCTGGCCAGGGATTTCCGGTTATAGCCAATCGAACACAGCGCAACATCAACTCTCTATACCGGGAGAGACGAATCCCCTCCTATCGCTCATTGCCTCCATGTGATTCGGGACTGTACCCAAAACCACCGTTTTGCATGCCCTCTTAGACGTGGTAAGGTGGAAATCAAAGCACAGTGGGAATCACACAAGACTCTATGACGATCTCGGGTCAACAGACTACTCTGTACCAGTGTCACCAGAGAACTGCCATCTGACGTAAGGTATAATACCATCTGGGAGTTCTCGGAGAGTCCGTCCAGTGTACCCAGTCTCCACTGAGCACCCGTATATCATCTCTGATGTCAAACACCAATGGATATGGGATCATCCATCGCCCATCTGTATGGGTCGAGAAGGTATACGCTAGTCTACTCTGGTATATCGATGCCCCGTCTCGATACACCCACGACTAGGGACCTTGAAGGATGTACTTATGGACTACCATGTCCCCACTAGTATGATCTGCATCATAGTCCAGGTAGTCAAGTACACATCCTAAGGGCTTTACCAACATGTAACAGAGAGACAATCAGTGTACACGTTAAGGTAAAGAGCAACCAGATAGCATACTATCATGTCGAGCAAGAAAGTCCTCCCTATATATGTCCAAGCATCCACTACAATATACATCCTATGTATAATAATGGCCTCTAGGGCATACATATAACTAACATACACCAGTCTACTCTGAAATATCGATGCCATGTCTCGATACTCTCTCGACTAGGAACTGTTAAGGATGTGCTTGTGGACTACACATGCCCAGCTAATATGATCTGCATCATAGTCATGGTAGTCAAGCTAACATCCTAAGAGCTTTATCAACATGTATCAAAAGACAGTAAACTCAAAATAGTGAACATGTTAAGATAAAGAGCAACCAGATAGCATACTATCATGTCGAGCAAGAAAGTCCTCTATATATATGTTCAAGCATCCACTGCAATATACAATAATGGCCTCTGGGGCATATATATTCCTAACATTAGCATCGGGACTTCATGACGTGGAAGAGTTGACCCGACTGAGATTCGAGTAAATAGAATTTGGGTAGGTTAATACTGGACTTCTGAAGTTCCGTTGGATTCACACCTGAAACTATCCCAAACACCCCGAGTATAATATATTATAGCTGTTAGATTGACTTGGTTGATTTGATTGGTTGATTATAACATGTCTTGATCGAAACCATAGATTGCAAAAGGTGAAGAATGAAGTCAAGTAAGTCGAGTAGATTACGAGTTATGTCAATTGCAATCCTGGGTCGAGTTAAATTAGTTCGAGTAGATTGAGTTCAAGTTTAAGTTTAAGTTCAAGTTTAAGTTCGAGTTTGGATTCGAGTTCAAGTTTAAATTCAAATTTAGGTTCGAGTTTAGATTCGAGTTATAGTCCTTCCATATTATCAGATTTAAATCTTGTGAATAGTTTTAATCTTGTAAATTCTTCAGTTTGGAAAATTATCGATAACCGCTGCACATGGACGACAGGATTTGTGAATAATTTTCACCCTAAGATTACGATTTATATTCAGGGAGAGACAAGTGGTAGATCATTATCTCCGGCAACCCCGAGACAACCGACAAGAGAAGATACCACTCAAACCAATCTGCAGCCTAAAATACGTAACCTAGACTAGTCTTTTAATTTCTAAGGCATTTTTATAAAAAGTCATTTAAAATTGCTCGAGGGTTTTTGATTCATCCTAAAATCTCGAATATGTTTTTAATAAAATAGGTTGATTAAAATGTCAAGATTTTTGTATAAAAATATATCTTATATTTAGTGGTATTTTTGTGATAAGACTTAGTTTTAAAAGTGTATGGTATTTTAATAGATATACTAATTTAGAAAAATAGTAGTATTTTATAAGGTTTGAAACCCTGTTTCCTTTAAACTAATTAAAATTGAATTTTAAAAGCTATAAACCGAGTTGATTGATTTACCTCTTTAGTGTTTATTAAAAACCGTATTTTTTCCATTTCGAGACTGCATTCCGTGAAGAGCTCTATATCTCACTCCACTAAATCTGAGAATGTGCGATATTCCGCACCAACCATAAATAGGTTCTCCAAAAGAGAATTGTAGAGACGTAATTACAAAGGAAATGGTAGAAATTAAAATTTAGGGTATTTTAGTGAAAATCTAAACTTTAGCAATATTACTAGGGATATATGAGTTCTGTTATGAATTATATATAGTTGTAAAATATGTTTATTTAAGCAGAGATATAGGAGTATAATGAGTGTAATAAGGGTTTATACATAAACATAAGTAAGATAATATTACTGATATACATGCAGATTAAATCAGTTATGAATAAAAAAATTATTAGCATAGATAGATGTGATATAATAGATTTTTTTAGAATGAGGTACAATTTAAGTTTCAGATGATGACGCAAGCATTATAGGCTAAGGCTTGTTTGTGATTATGGCTAAGTACTTATGTGTGAAACAATTATTGCCGAGGGCCTAAATGCAAATATCAGCACTCAATGTTCTATATAACCGAGACAGAGAAGAGAGAGGCTAAGCTATTTATCAAATTGTCTTCTTTTAATTATCTTTAGATTCTAGTTAGATTTTAGTGTGAGATTTTGGGAACCAATCAAAAACATCTCCTCATTCAATATATGTCTTAACTTCTATTAAATTGCATTTTATTTGACCGAGAGTAGATTAAGGCAGGATTTGCTATGGAGTATCAAGATAGAGTTGGGGCAACTCTATCAGAGAGGAGGAGCGTGACAAGAGAAGAAAAGTGGAAAAGAACGAGAAAGAAAGAAAAGGAAGATGACTTACCCATGAGAAACGATGGAAAACTCATTAGGACATTTTGTAGGACACCTCCAGACGCAAATTTGAAACGTCGATGGATTGAAGATCCAGAGATGTGAAAATTACCGTTGTTCTCATGCTGACTTGGGGCTGGGCTTGGAGCCTCTGTTCTTGGCTCGATCGCGTCCTACGGACTTGTTGAATGTCTAGGGTTTTATGCTTGGATGGCGCGGTTGATGGAGGTAAGCTGGCATTGGTGGCGGTGGAGTTTGTCCAGTTTGCTAGATCGAGTCGATGAAGAAAGAGAAGGGTTGGCCATAGTGGTGTAGATGGGTGTTGGTTTTAAAAGAAAAAGAAGAAGAGATGGAGAAAAAAGGGTGACAACAGAAAATGTTAGGGTGTGTGTGTGTGTGTAAAGAGAGAGAGGTGAGATGCAGAGAGAGGGTGTTTTAAAAATGGAGTTGGGGTTACAGGAGAGAGAGAGAAGTTGAAGGGATGGTGGGTTTGTTTAATAGTTGGTATGGGTTTTATTTTGAAAAAACTTCAAGTTTAATATTAGGGACTGTGTGAGTTTGGGGTTTTGGTTAAAAGAAATGGGTTTTGGGCTAGGCTTGGATAAAAATTAAAATGGGCCAAGGAGTTTATGGGTTTGAAAAAATATGAGTTAATTAATTTGGTTAAAGAGACTTGATTTTGGGCTTGAAGATTTATAAAAGAAAGTGAGAATGATAGGTTGGACTTAGAAAAATTATAGATAAAATGGATGGAGAGATAAAATAATAATAAATTTAATAAAGAATGGAAATGCCAAAACAAATAAATACGGTATTTTATTAATACAAAGTTATATGCATTTTGGGGTCGTTACATATGTCAAACTATTAATAATGATACAAGCCTTACACGTATCCATGAATACATTGGGGGTTACTAGTTCAAGTCAAGTTCAATTCGAGTTCATATCAAGTTCAAATCGAGTTCATTACATATTCATGGTTCAAGTCAAGCCATGTCAAGCATACAATAAATTATTAACACGATTCATATAGGTACAACAAAATGAGAAGTTACATAGTATGAAATAAGGCAAGCACGCTATTCAAATAATGACTAGAAAAACAGTACTGTCAAGAAGTGTTGTGAACTACTAATTATTCAAGTTAATTGAATTCAGAATTTAAACAAGAAATATAACCCTAGGTGTTATACAAACGCGGGTTCAAGTTTTGCATGATTACTACTGCTGGTTTGAGAGATATACGCGTTTTCATATCGTGGCGCAGAACAGATCAGAATCTGTCCAGCCCCGACACATATTTTTAAAACACGGTTTGCATTATTTTCCATCGGTTTTTAAGTCTCAAGAATTATTAGAAACTTATAGGTCTTTCGGCGTACTTATCCAAATAACTAACTTCCGCGCGATTTGGATTTCTGAAGCTCTAGTTATGGTCATGTTAATATTAGGGTTTAAAACAGAAACTATACTTTCAGAACAGCAACTATGGATTGTCTTGCAGAGCATATATCAGTTCGTCTTATACATTTCTGAGTCGTCAAATATATAGGAAAGTTATAGATTTGCCAATTATGCATCCATACATATAAAGTTTGTCACAAACCGATATAGAGAGCTCGAATTATGTCATATTTAAAAACAGTGCGCGAATCAGGACAATTTCTGTCCAAATTCGTCACATAATTTTATGATGCAGAATTCTATAATTTATGTCAGTTTTCAGAAAAACCTTATGACTAAGAAAATCTAGATCTTTAGATTTAGATATCCAAAACACTTAAGTTTGCTCAAAATAGACCTCAGAAGATGGAGTTATGTGTTTTTGAAGGTGGCCAATACAAATAGCTTTCTGATTAGTGACAGCGACAAAAATGCATCGTCAAACATAAATCGTAATTCGGTTTGACCTGAAATCTTTATAGTAAACCCGAAATTCTATCTAATATTTATCCTAATTTTTCTAGAATTTCTAGAAGTCAATATTGATCCCTATAATTTGTTTCGTAAACAATAAAGGTATTTTAATGTTGTAGTTGAGA
Source organism: Agapanthus africanus (assembly GCA_030015575.1). Lineage (NCBI taxonomy): Eukaryota > Viridiplantae > Streptophyta > Magnoliopsida > Asparagales > Amaryllidaceae > Agapanthus > Agapanthus africanus. The sequence goes on along the minus strand of JASDDO010000019.1, from coordinate 380,697,787 downwards.
ATGACAAAACTATGGTTTGCAACTTCGTTTGCTTTTTAAAATTAAATATAAATGATAAAAGATACAACGATACTATGTGTAACCCCATCTGGATCTCTGAATATTAACATATGGATAATGAATATCGATCAAAGCTTACACCATAAATTCCTATTTTCATGAAAACTCATTCGTAGACACGTTATCATGCATCATTTGTTTCCATTCGTTTCACGGTGTCACTAATTAGCGTATAAATTAAATCCACAACATGGAGGCATGTTAGCATACAAGGGAACATTAAATGACATAAAACTTCAACATAAGGCAATCAACAGGTTTAATCAAAACATATGTAAACTGTACACACAGACACACCATATCCGGCACCATGACAAGGCAAGGATAGCAGGTTCATAGAGGAGCCCGACAAGAGAGGGAGAGAGAAAGAGACGGGACTTGCCCGTGTTGCAATATGGTATAACAACCGTAACGCCGTTTGTAAGGAAACAAGGACTTGATCGGAAGTTTTATCGTCTAGGTGTAAGGAGATCGTCGATTTGCCTTGGAAAGATTTTTTGGAGTAAAAATTCAGAGATGAATCAAGTTTTGGACAGCCATGAAAAGAGGAGAAGACAATTAAAAAGAATGATTTATTGAAAGTGAGTAAAAGATATTAAAAAGGTTTAATGGAGGAATTCAAATGCTCGAGGCTTGCTAGTTTAAGTTGGCGTTTTCAGGATATTTACCAAACAGTCTCTCCTCCAAATGAACTCGTGCTCCGAGGATGAGCATGAGTGGGCCCACATGACCGCCCGGACCCTTCTTGAGACCGCCCGGGTCGGTGATGGCTCGAGCATTGGGCTCGAGCCTCGACCCCTAAGCTTGTGCCATCGTTTATGGTCCAAAAACATGTATCTTTTTTCCTTTGTGATTTCAGGACCCCATGTGCAACGCTCGTGAATTTTCTGGGTTCTAACTTGCGGACAGCAGTGTAAAGACTTATCCAATGGGCTACAAATTGTTCTTTTACTTAGCCATCAAGGAATAAATATAACTCAACGCTCGAAAAGAAAACGACATTTTATTAACAAGAAACAATACAATGGTGTATGGATTTTAGGGTCCTTACGGAACCACTTAATTCAGCCTCTCAAGTTATCCTTCTTAAAGTCATGCTATAGGAATATATGTTCGATCTGACCATCCTGCAAATAAGTTTTATAAGTTTTATGAGATGGCACTTGCTTGTTGTATCCGTTATTAGCAGCTTGCGCTTACCGTGTATATGTATATATACATTGCGTGTTTGCGTTGACCGATGGCCGATGGTTATATGATAACTTATGTAAATGTCGCTTTTTAGTTGTATGTTGGAATTGATGGATATACTTGCATTGTTATTGTTCTTTGTTTGGTGTCTGTGTTTTAGGCTCGTTGCATATAATATCTCCAAAGACGACAATACGTCACTCAGATCATTTAGCATTGCAATGGATCACCTGACATGGTAACAAATACGATTCTATTACGAGAAAACGAAAAGTCAGGCGCCACAGGAGGGAATTTCCTCCTATGACATCGAAAAAAATTAACACCCGTAATCGGCATCCACCATCTTTATCCTTATCCTCTAAGATGTGGATACATCAAATTTCATATGATACTAATATCTTTTTAACGGTTTAGATATCACAGACAACTGTTTAGACATCGCTAGGTAGTACTTAGATATCGCAGAAAACTAAATATATCATTCAACTATTAGACATGACAGGCAGGTTGTTTTTTGACAACAAAAATATTTTTATGGGGTTTTGACCTTCTGAGGCCTCCGGGATTTGTAAATAGTGCTTGGATTATTTTTGACAATGCACCCTAATATTATTCATATACGTGCATCGCAGTGCAAAACAATATCATTCCTCCTCGTTGAATAAACCCAAATTTAGAAACTAATAAATAATTTAGGGCCAAAGAAAAAAAAATCCATAGCAGCTTTTAATTATTCTCTCTCTGAAAAATTTCTCAATGGCTTCATCATCTCGACTCGACAAAATAATACCGTCATCGCCTTCTCAACTTCATCCAGACGAAGATATGGAACAAGGTATCATCTTGAATTCTCATAAGTATAAGGGTTTAGGGTTTATTTACATTAAATTTATTAACAAAATAAAAATAAACCCCCCATCTTGCTATCTCTATAAGATGATCATGCAATGGCTGAAGAGGAGACCAACGAAGCCATGGCCTTCGATGAAAGCTTTGAAGAAGACGCCTCTTTTGAGATCGAGGTTGAAGAAGAAGAAGAAGAAGGGGAAGGCGAAGAGGAGGAAGAAGACGAGACCTACAATCTTAAATTCTATGGAGAGATGGATCCCCTCGATTTCGCCCTCAAAGATTCATCCAATGGTGGCGAGATTTACCGGCAGTTTAAGCGGCTCGAGTACGAAGCCCTAGCTGAGAGAAAGCGGAAAGCCCTCCTTGATCCTGAAAATTGGTAAAAACATGTTCTTTGTAGTGTCGCAAGGTTCGAAATCAAAATGCGGATATAACTGGTGTTTTGTCATGCATTATATTCTTTGCTAGAGTTTTGATTGCTTAGGTTACTCAATTGTGTTACTATCTAAATTGATTAAAATGCTTAAATTAATAAGGTGGCTACCAAGTATCCAAAGAACCAAGAAGTGGGTAACCCAAAATATTGGAACTTTGGCCTATTTTTGAATCATCGTTGAGTATGCAGATAGCTTTTTAGTGTGGTAAATGCTCTAATCTTGTTCCTTTTTCTAACCCCAAATGTTTTTTAAATATTTTTTTGAGGTTATAGTGACGAACAAGCAAAAAGGCTTCGACAGGAGGAAGGTGCTGCAATGGAATTTATTAATGAATATATGAACTTTGGTCGCCGAAGGAAATCAAAGAAGGTAAGATCATTATTCCTGGCCATGAGTCTGAATGTGTCAATATTTCTATTTTGAGCACAAGTTAGATGACTGAATATATTTTGAAACCCTGGCTTCAAAAAATATGCGGATGTCTCATACTTGAGTTTGTTATATATGTTTAGGAAATGCTTTCTGTCCATAGTTGCATGAATTTGTCGTGGTACAAATGCTTTGATATTGCCTGCACACTTTGAAAATATATCAAAATCCATGTATCCGTGTGCCATAGGCCATGCTACTTCTTGACGCTTTACGCTATCCATTTGAATTTTCCTCCTGGATTATAATACACACAGCCTCTATGAAAATACCTTAGAGGGGGTTCAATAAGATAACTACGTGTCCTATGACAAATTTAAATTATTAATTACAATATTTTAATCGATTACCAAGTTTTCGCGGAAATAATTTAAACAAGTTTAAATAATGAAACTTAGTAAGGTAATCAACATAATCACAGAAAAAGCAAATAAAGTTGAAGCAACGCAAACACAGAGATTTGTTGACTAGGGTTCACCATGCTCATGTGCTAGTCCCCGCCTGAGACACCTTCTCAGGATTTTTGCACCATTGTTGTGAAGAACACAAATCTCTCTTCACAGGGCTGTGAAGAACACAAATTCCTCTTCACAAAGATCAATCTTGAACTTGTGATTCCCCAGGAAACAAGTCTTCTTTCTCTCTAATCCGTGATTCTTTAGGAAAATCATATTTTCTTCTCTAATCCACGATTCTCTAGGAAGATTTTTTTCCATTTCGAATCCACACAATTCAAGCAATAAGAGGCACCCGCTCTCGTGGGTTGAGAGACATCCTTTCTCGTGGGTTTACAATCGTTTACAAACGATAAATTTACCCACTCTCAATCCTGTTATCTCCATAGATTATAACCGACATGGCACAAAGATTGATTTGAGAGATTATATCAAGTTTTGGCTCTGTGGAAATGAAAAGAATTTAGGCAAGTGTAAGCACAAGAAGGACAAAAGGATTTTTCAAAATGATTTGCAATGAATTGTTAATTGAAAGTGTGAGATCTCATGGTTTTATATAGGGATCGAATGAGAAGTTATTCTAACTCCTAATAACTACTAAAAACTGTCATTAAACAGTTAATGACCGTTGTAGGTAGTTAGAATTGAAAACGGCCTAAATATTTCTTCGATTCAAAATTCAAATTTGAATTAACTATTAAAAACTGCTCGTGCAGACGTCTGTAGAAGACGACTTTCCATTAGACAAATTCCTTCACCAGACGTCTGTAGGAGACGTCTTCCATTAGACAAATTCCTTCACCAGACGTCTATAGGAGACGTCTGAAGAATAAAAAATTATTAGTAGTCGTCTGTAGATTCGTCTCCGAAATTTGTCCAGTATTTGATATTTTGGGAATTTATGCTACAGACGTTTGTGGGAGACGTCTGGGGTTCAAAAAAAATTATGATACAGATGTCTGTACCAGACGTCTATTTTCTCACATGAATACCTGTTTTTGAAACTGGACAGCTTGAATTCTAACGGATAGGTTAGACGTCTCTCAATGAGAGGGAAGACGTCTAGAGTAAAGAGAACATGTTGGAATGAGATTTCTAATCTTATGAGATCAACACTAAACACATGTACAACACTTACACCTCCTATTTTCGTCTTGGTTCTTTTTTAATCTTCATTTCCTTAAATCATTACGTTGAGACGCCATTATATCTTGATTATGCTTGCATCACGTTATCGTTTGGGTCAAGTCTTCATGTCATATCACCGTTTCGAGTGCGTATCACATCGTAGGCAATTTTGCTTGATATTTGATATATTGTGCATGCTGTACTCAAGAATAAACACTTGGAAACGTCATTATTAATTTATGAATTCGTTTAAATAAGGTTTTGAACTAAATAACCGAAATCGAGAATCGTGTGACACAGATGTCAACAATCTCCCCCTTTTTGATATTTAGCAAAACTTATTTAAAGAAACCGTGATATATAAAAAATATAAATTCGATTTAAACACTCCCCCTTAATTCATGCTTGGTTGAAAAAATCTTTAAACTCATATTAATATCTCATACCACTAATACTATTTTTCAAGAAGTATTGCATGGAGACGAGTGATAAAACTTGAATTTTATGACCATTTAAGCATTAATTAAGGATATTCATGAATATTTTGAATATTTTCTCCTCCCTTTTGAAAAATATCAAAAAGTTTAAAAAATAGAGCAAGGGTTACGAAAACATACATGAATATGGAAATTTTAAGTTTATGGAAAACAAAACGAGGCTTGTAAGGCATATCCAATGAATAAAGTGTATTTTTAGTGACGTGAGGATAAATAATATCCATTTTAGCGCATGATTTATAGTAACAACTAAAATATTAAATAGTATACGAACATGATAGCAAGACAACAAAATTCAAACTTTTCATAAATAGAAACTTGAAGTTCATATATAGCATTCAAAACGATAAACTAACACACAAATGAAAACTAAAGCACATAAACTAAACCAAACATAAACTAAAACACGTACACTAAAAACATCACTAATAATAGTACTATTGGAATCATTATTAAATGAAATGGTACCTTACCGATTATGTTGGCCTTTTTGTTATCACCAAATGTCATGATACCACCATCTTCTCTTGATAGCGTTTGGAAACAATTAATATTGCCAGTCATGTGTCTCGAGCAACCGCTATCAAGAATCCACTTCTTACTACGTGATCTGGGATTCTACAAAACAAAAAGACTGGGGTGTGACCTTAGAAATTCATTTCATCCTCGGTCCACTGGGGTTAATAGTAAAATAAATATTTATAAGTTGAATTTAGTTTAATTTGATAATATTTAGCAACATGTCCTAAATTACAACAGTAATTACACAACATTTGCACATCTATTTCCATATCTATATGAATTAGAACCGATAATAAATTTGGTTGGTTTTTCATATTTTGAGTCGTCATGAAAACCTACTCCTTAACGTTTGTAATGATTTATGCAAGTTCCTAACATAACGTCAAAGTTATCCTTAGTTTTTGTAAATTTAAGAATTATATTATCTTTAATTTCTAATTTTCTTTTTAAATCAAAATTTTCATTCTTTAAAGTTCCTATAGTATCAGTAGTTTTCAAATGTGTTTCTTCTTTTAATACTAATTTTTCTTTTATGTCATTTTTTTTCTAAATTAGTTTTTCATATTCATTTTTAACTTGACTATTATTTATGTTCTTATTATCCTTTAGTTGTTTATATTTTGAGTAAATTTTCTGATAACTAGATTTTAAGTAAAGACATAAATTTACTAAGTTATCTTTGGATAAGCTTTCAATATCAAGGATATCATCGTTAATCTCATCATCATTTTTCGCCATTGTTAAGAGTTTAGAGTAATTAAGGTGAGCGAGTGATGTGCTTTTATAGGTACACATAGTCATTTGATATAAGTGGACTTCCAACAGTAAGACTCAAGCTTTGTTGAGATTTGACACATCTTATATCTTATACCCATGTGTTTCTTTTGTTTCCAATGTGGGATTATCATTAAAGTTTTCCCATCATTTGGTTTTTACTTTCAACACTTCCCTTCACATGCAACAATCACTTTTTCTTGGTGTGGTTGCCATGTGGAAAGTATGAGACGAGTTACGTGCAACCATCACTTTTTCTTGGTGTGGTTATCACGTCGAGAGAACGAGTTTGGATCGAGCCATCGGCTCTGATACCATATTAAGAGTTTAGAGTAGTTAAATTGAGAGAGTGATGGGCTTTTATAGGTACACATTGGCCTTTGATATGAGTTGACTTCCAACAATAAGACTAAAGTCTTGTTATGGTTTGACCTATATTATATCTTATACCCATGTATTTCTTTTGTTGTTTCCAATGTGGGACTATCATTAAAAAATTTCCCATCATTTGGTTTTTACTTTCAACAATCATGAAGCACATTTTTACGACTTTTTCATTCTTTGATTCACTTGAGTCAGGCTCATCCCAGATGGCCTGAAAAGCACGTCGTTCTGAATCTTTCTTTCATTTGGATTTGTCCTTGACTTTAAGGTTCGGACAGTCCTCCTTAATGTGACTTTCTTTGTTGCATTCAAAGTATCGCATGTCCTTAGTTGAATTCACCCGTTTCTTAAGAGAGGTGTCTCTATTCTTAAGAAACCTTTTGAAGTGCCTTGCGATGTCGGCCATTTCATCGTCGTCGTTTTCATCGTCACTTGATAGGATACGTTCCTTGATCTTGTGAGTTGACGCCTTTAGTGCGATATTCTTACGTTGATTGTCTTCTTTGATCTTGATGATACCAAGTTGCATCTCATAGGTTTTTAATTTACCAATAAGAGTGTTTACGCTCATGGTGCTCATATCATTCGCTTCTTCTATTGTGGTAATCTTAGGCTGCCAAGAAAGATTTAGTGATCGAAAAATTTTATAGTTCTTTTCTTTCTCTACGAATTTCTTTCTTAAATTAAATAATTCAGTGACTATATTATTAAACCTATAGAGTACATGAAATCTACAGTTTCGTTTTCTTTCATAGAAAACATTTCATATTCGTGTATTAACCTATTTATTTTACTTTCTTTTACTTGGTTATGTTAGTGTGTTGTTCTCACGCCGCGGAAGCCGCTTCCAAGACGGAAGCAGAAACAATGATTTTTAAGCAAGCACAAAACACATATTCTTAAGGAATCAAACCATACATCGAAACTAGCACCAAGCATACAAGGTTCGTAGAGAATACAACCTTTGACGTGTGTCCACCCAATCGTGGAAGACCCCTCCAAGCTCTTTGTATATCGTCCGGAACGAGCTCGAATGCTGACCGCCCTTGCCAGAAAAGATCCACCTGAGTGAACCGATCCAAGCTCCGGATTCACCTAGTGAAGCAACCGACACTCCAAGCTCGCTACGAATGGAGAATGGGGATGTAGGAATTTTCCACTATGTTTTTCTCTCTATTTTGAAGCTCAAGAGAGCATCTAAGATGAAGGAGAAGGAGGTGAAGAAGTTAGTAGCCACCACAAGAAAAAAATGGCTAGGTGTTTTTTTGTAGGAAAAGAATCAAATAGAAAAGAATAGCTCCTCATTTTTCAACCATGAAAGAATAATAAACACAAATGATTTTTACAATATTAAAACCAAGGCCATACCTCTCCACCGTGCTTCTTTACACCTCATCCTCCACCTCATTTTTGATTTTCTTTATAAAGAAAAATCAACAAATGAAGTGTCCATCTTTTAGAACAAATTCCGTATAAATACAGAATACAACCTGGTATATGTATCGAAATATATATACGTGTATTTGTATAAAAATACGAATAGCCAAGAGAGAAAATGAACAGTGAACAATAATACAACAATACATATATTAAAAATATATATATAAATTATTAAATCAAAACCTGATTTAATAATCCAGTTTAATCCTAAGCCGTTAGTATTATCAACCGTCCGAATAAAGTCCGTGTATCCTGTACACATATTTAATCGGATCCTTTATATGTACCAATATACGTCATCTACATCATATCGCCTGAACCGAGAAAACTCTCTTTATTGGACTCTAAAGACTCGACAATACGCTGGCAGTGATTTATTGGATAAATCAAAAACCACAAGCACGTCAGCGGCACTAGATGTACGTAACGGCTATTCAGGAATATGCCGAAAGGGAGGTCGACAATAAAGTCCGTCCGTACCCTACTGAGTTTGAATGTGACAATCTCCATACAGTCCGATCTCTTCGTCTAAAAGTATCGCATACCGGGTTTAGGGGTGGATAACGTCAGACCCCCAATAAACCGATAAGTCATGTCGGAGTCGAGCACATCGCCAACTTAGAAACTACTGAACTTATATCAGTAAATCTAATCTATTGTAGCCACGGATTTAGGATGATAGCCAACCGAACACAGCGCGATATCGACTCTTAATATCAGAAGAGACGAATCTCCGACAATCGCTTACTGTCTTCATGTGGCTCGGGACTGTACCCGACTAAAACCTGTTTGTACGAATCTTTTGAGCGTGGTAGGGTAGTAACCAAAGTCCAGTGGGAACTCACACGAGGTAAATGACGATTACAGATCAAAAGACCAACATGTACTCGTGCTACTAGAGAACTTCCATTTGACGATAGATATAATACCATTTAGAAGATCTCGGCGAGTCTGTCTAGTGTACTCACCTCCAGTGAGCACCTTTATATTATCTTAGGTGATACAACACCAACGGCTTGTGAGACCGGCCACCGTCCCTTGTCGGGGTCTCGAAACGTATACACTAGTTTACTCCGGAATATCAATGCCCAATCTGGATACTCCCACGACTAGGGACATTTAAGGATGTGCTTATGGACTACCCGGCTCTCACATATATGATCGCTTCATAATGCTAGTAGTCAAGCAAGAATTCTACGGGCTTTATCATTATGTATTAGCGACACGTAATAACAAGTAAAACGTGTACATATCAATGATAAAGACAAACCGGACAACATTCTATTTTCTCGAGTAAGATTGTTCTACCTATATAGGTCCTCTCTTAATTATCATAATCGCGTGTCTGAAATTACAATAATTGTCTTGAGGGCACTATATCCAACAATCTCCCACTTGCACTTAAGGCTAATTATTGCGATATTGCATACCTACATTCCGTGTGCTATCGAATACCCAATTTCTCTACTAATCAGTTTCGCAAAGCGTGTTTGCGAAATATCTGTGTTCGAGAAATAGCCTGAATGAGTGGATCCGCTACATTATTCCAACTTCCTCTCTCTATATCTTAACTTCGCGGAGATGAGAAATCTCCCGAACTGAGCGATACCCCGCCACAAGAATTTGTCTGGATACTTGATGGGACCAAGTTTATAAATGAACAATTTTATCCAACAAACTTCTTGGGTTGTATCCTCTGTTGAGTCATAACCAGTATCATGCACCATGCTTAGCTCAGTATCTCTATTGGAACATTATCCAATATACCGATCCTCAGAAAAGATTAAACTCAAAACTCTGACAGCATCTCTGTTATCCAGGTCACTTTGGAAGCCTGAACCGATAACCGCCTTCCAGAGAAGATTGCCGTTATCATATACCAAGAACATCATAATTGCTTCCCTTTGTTTCTTCAAGATTGGATTAATATTTGTTTACTACAGCAAGTGTATAAGCAACATCTGGCTATTTACAAGACGTTGCATGATTGATTCAATTGCCTAAGCAAATGATATGCTATTCATGCCAGTTCATCTCCTCATCAGTCTAGAAGATATTTCTTTAGAGAGGGTGACTCCATCACCTGCGGGTACACCACAACGTCAGGAGTCGTCAATTTTAAAGTACTTAAGAATATTGTCTAAGTACTCGAATTAGGACACTTCCCAAATTTAGATCTAAAACCATAGATCTAGTCATCAGAATCCCTGATATACTATCCATATCCAACGTGGAGAAAACACTATGTGATAACCAAAGTTTGACCAGTTGTAGTATAGGAACATCACTTTCTATATGGAGTATGTCATCAAATCCCAAGGCAGTACTCCTTACACTCTTCTTACTAGGTTCATCTGTTGTTTTGATGAAGTCTATCACCTTGACCGTCACATCAAAACAGATGATCCGTCTCTGCTATCCATGCTTTAGTCTACAAATAGACATAAGCAACTTGTACACCTTCCGCTGCTCCCACTGACTATGACAATCCTTTGGCAGAGTCATATACACGTACATTTCTAAATTTCCATTTATTTAGACGTTATAGTCATCCTCTTGCCAGATATCATAGTCTTGAATAGCAACAGTGGCAAGTCATATCTGTATGGACTTTAGCGTAGACACTGAAGTAAAAGTTTCATCACAATCCACAACGGGTATTTGATGTGAATATTTTTAACAAGTCTAGCCTTATTAGGTTAATACCTTTCCACTTGCACAGATATCAAAATATCCACTTGCTCTTAATGGGTTTTATCCCTTCAGGAGTACCGAGCAAAATCCTAAATCCAATATTTGCTGAAGTGCGTAGAGTCCAACTTGGATATAAAGCATCTGATTATCTCGAAGTTACCACTTCTTATGATCTACAGATAACCAGTAGGGTCATCATAACTCTGATGCCGACCTCCCTATCACCGTTTACGAGAAAACCGAAGTATCTCTCATGTGGTTAATATCACCTACTAAAATCTGCGGAGTGGTTAATGGTTTGTCAAGTCCAATTGAATTCTTAGGTTCTACTAAATTTTCAGTAACCGTTTGTGATTCTGGAATCATTTTCAGTTTTATCATACTCCCATTAGTTTCTTTTGCAAAAAGATCCCTTTTATAAAATGGTGTCGGGTCAAGAACAATGTAACTATTGATTTTGAAAATGGTAGAAACAAAATCCCAGTGAATGTTTGGGATAATCCACAAACAGCCATTACCGAAGCGTGCCTTGAGTTTGTCCGGATTCTACTTTTAAACAGGAATCGGACAACGTCATATCTTAATAACCTCAAGATATGCAACTGATCTATATCCATAGAGAATCAAATATACTAATTTATATGGAACCCGATTCAAATGTCATGCAGCTGTTTCCAGGATATATCACATAAATGAAAAAAGACTAATACAACATTACTCATCAAGGAGCGAACCCGCGGTTGAGTAACCTGAGAGAGAATCAAGTTCTCGATATTACTATGATGGAATACCTAGCATAAGCATCTACATCTTCGATCATTTCGAAAAATCCTGATACTTCCAACGTATGGTTCTCTACTTTATTCTTATATCTATAATCTTCTCAAAATCTTTGGACATTGCATTACAACAAATACATGTCTAAAACTAGAGAACTCATAGGTAAACTTGAATGAAGTAAGAGTACCAACCCTTGTCCTGAAGGACACCGGACAACATACATTTTCATGTATAAGTCCCAAGAGTATACTATCTCAAATTCTGTGTGTTGTAGGTTGAAAACCGTATTTTGGTCGAGAATGTCTTACATCGTTATTCAATGCACCTTACATTATTCTCAATAAAGGTAAATGTTTTAAACATAATTTTCAAAATTTATATCTCACTTTATAAAATAAAGATACATATATATCATTGTAAAAATCGATGCATAATAACGGTTATTCGAAACCAAATATTTGCCGTTAGGCAAAATCAGACGATTTAATCCAATATCACCAATTGCAACGAATTCCGATACTGAGAATCAAATCGCCCATTTCCCAATATTCTACTCATACTCAGCATCTGTAACGCTATACCAATGTGAGATCCAAATCCGGTAAATACACCCTGAAGTCAGAATTAATTGGAAATACAGTTCTCATTTACAAGTACATAGAAAATCTGAAATATAAATGTTTCAAGGGGTGGCCGGGTATTCCTACTAATGCCTTTTTCACTATCCAGATTCATGATAGTAGTCATAATTTTCTTTGCCCTCACTTCGACCCCTTTATATGTCTCTATATCTTACCTTCTATACACCGTATTTAAGCTAATTGGTTTTCTTTCTTTCCTACCTTTCGGCACCAGCCTAAGATTTGGAAGAAGACTATCCAATAAGCGTAATAGGTGTACTCTCCTAATATAGGGGGCAACCTGAGAGAAGGTAAAAGGAAGAGACAACCGAATAATACAATCCAAATTCTCCAGAACCAGTTGCCATTCTCGATTGAAATAATTTCATCGAGTTCGTATGTAACTATACGATGGCCATTTTCAAGCAATATAGATCATTGTAGTGATACGGAGTGTTCTAGAGAAATGCAAAGGGAAAGTAGGAGTAGAAGGGATATTTGTGACTTTGTTGTGAATCATGACAATCCAAAACCACTGTGTGTAAGAAGGCTCGGTTAACTTGGTTAATGAGTTTTAGATAAATCATGGGTCGCTGTAACTAGAGAGAGAAAAGAAACACTCAGCGTGCACTCTATCAAGATTAGATTGGTTATCACTCTATCTAATCAGGATGGCTCCCATTGTTTTCTCGAATTCTCTTTCAAACCCTAAAATGAGAACTAGTTGGGATCATTTTTACTTTAGAAGTTCGCTAACCATTCAGTCAGGTCGGTGTTGGTATTCCGATGGAGGTCCCCCGTGCTTTCGCACGGACCCAATTAAATAACCCCGTTTTTGTAGAGGTTTAATCTCGTTAACATTTTCTAGATACCTAATAGGTTACTTAATAATGAAGTAAAAATCTTCCGAGGAGTAATACCTACCCATCAGTGGGAATCGAGGACCTAACTATTATCATATGATAACTTTGACGGAAGCCGACCAAAATTACCACACTCTAGAAGGTATGCACAAACTTTGCAAGTTTCCCTTATATTTGAAACTCCCGATATGGTTTTTACCCCAAGCGCTTATAACCTTGATGAAGGTCAAAACATTATAAGTCACAAGTCAAGTTCAACCCGTCATTGTCTTGATTAATCTAGACCCATTCGTACAAGCTCTTGATGAAGGTCAAAACAGCTGTACGCCTGTCTTAGATTATGCATCTATCTATGCAACAGACAAGTATCCCTTAACTACCAAACACTATGCCTTGGCGACGGTCAAAACACATAACATGAATACTAGTTGATACCCATATGAAATGACGGAGGGCTACGACTGGTTTTGGCGAAAAACTTTTAACGTAATGAACTTGATATCGTTGAAGGAACTCAAGTGGCTTTGAAATGAAATGGTTTAGGCTCTGCATCTTAAAACTAGCAACATAAACTTTTGCTTAAGAGCGAACTTCCCGTTAAGGGATCAAACATTTTTCCTCATAAAATGAGGTATTGGATATTCCTAACCGAATACCGCTATACAAAGCAAAAGAATATAACTGTTTTGAAAAAAATCGAGTAGTTTTAAATTGGTTCCAACAATATCAAATATGTTTGTTTTCCTTGCATTATACATTTAATGCGATCCTATCAATACAAGTTTCTAAGCAACACTGGAAACAAATAAAATAGCATGCTTTTATATGCCATTCGCATTCGCCATGAGATCCCAGGTTTTCACCGTAAGGTTATTTAACTTACGGCAGGGCGGGGACATGGCTAACGCGGATGCAAAACATATAGAAGTATCTACTATATATATATATATATCAATATCGCAGGCCTATAATATGGAATAGCTGATAAACTAGGAGCCCCGCGTTTCAATTGAGCCGCAAATGAGACACGACGTTCCCCGGTCGTGTGGGTAGCCCGTACAAAGTCGATCGTAGACCTTTACGAGTGCGGTAACCCACCAACCAATTCTATAACTGGGTAACACACCCTCAATGAAATGAGTCGGTCATCCGTCGCTTTCTAGAATTCGGTAACTTATGCATCCCTCCGTGGGTCGAATCCTATAACCCCTACAAGTGCGGTGAGCAACCCACCAATTCTAGAGCAAGAAGGCCCGGTCTCAACTCCATGAGAAGGTCACCTGCTGCACTCTAGAACCTGGCTACTCGAGCACTTCTCCTGGATTAATCCTAGTACAGAAATGAATTATATACAATGGTGATATCGATCGCATCCTGGTCGACCCCAATAAAAGAATTACATAATACGGAAACTGCGGCCACATGTTGGAGCTCATCCTGAACAAATGAATACAACAATGTAAATCAAAACTGTACAACCAAACGCACGAGAGGCTATCCGACTAAATCATAACCAAGATATATATAACCACATAAACAAGTAACACAGGCAAGTGTGCAACCCGGTCTAATTGAACACATAGCAATTATAAGACATTTAACAACACATATATCAAAGTAGCATGTATAACGAAAACCATGACCTTAGAATTCAACATCTGCGAAGCTAACACTCATTTTCCAAACGATGAAAATCGAGTGCACTCCGCCATCCGAAAATCCATTGTTTTTGGCAAACAGAGTCCGAACGACCCATCCAATGTCCCCAGGAACTCGCCGGGTACCCCCGATCCTCCTCGCGGGTTCTTGGTCCGAACCAACAGCCTGGCGATCGGAAAACACAAAAGAAATGGATTTTTGGACAGCCAATTGAAGTAGTTTTCAACCAAGAAAAAACATCGACCAACTTCGAAAAACGGTTTTGAAAATGGCTTACCGAGACATTACGGGTCACTCTCAATCTCCTACGGAGTTCCCGTTTCAAAACAAGAGCTCTGGGGATCGAGTACAAGCTTTAAAAGTGAAGATATAAACACAAACACGACTGAATTTTTTTGGCTGAAATTAGCAGTTCCAAATTGGTGAAAACGATGAATTCTAAAGCTGTAAAATGCTAGTTTAAGGGTGTGGATTAGCTCTGATACCATGTTAATGTGTTGTGCTCACGCCGCGGAAGCCGCGACCAAGACGAAAGCGAAAACAATGACTTTTATGCAAACACAAAACATATATTCCCAAGGAATCAAACCATACACCGAAACTAGCAACAAGCATACAAGGTTCGTAGAGAATGCAACCTGACGCGTGTCTACCCAATCGTGGAAGACCCCTCCAAGCTCCCTGTATGCCGTCCGGAACGAGCTCGAATGGCGACCGTCCTTGCCGAAGATAATCCATCCGAGAGAACCGATCCAAGCTCCGGATTCACCTAGTGAAGCAACCAACGCTCCAAGCTCGCTACGAGTGGATAGTGGGGATGTAGGAATTTTCCACCGTCTTTTTTTCTCTATTTTGAATCTCAAGAGAGTATCTAAGATGAAGGAGGAGGTGAAAAAGTTAGTAGTCATCACAAGAAAAAAATGGCTAAGTGTTTTTTTGTAGGAAAAAGAATTAAGTAGAAAAGAACGGCTACTCATTTTCCAACCATGAAAAAATAGTAAACACAAATGATTTTTACAATATGAAAACCAAGGCTGTACCTCTTTACCATGCTTCTTTACACCTCATCCTCTACCTTATTTTTGATTTTCTTTATAAAGAAAAATTAACAAATGAAGCATCCATTTTCTAAAACAAATTCCGTATAAATACGGAATATAATCCGCGGTATATGTATCGAAATACATATACACGTATTCGTGTAAAAATACGAATAACCAAGAGAGAATGAATAGTGAACAATAATACTAGAATATATATATTAAATATATATATATATATATATAAATTATTAAATCAAAATCTGATTTAATAATCCGGCTTAATCCTAAGCCGCTAGTATTATCAACCGTCCGATTAAAGTCCGTGTAGCCTGTACACGTATTTAATCGGACCCTTTGTATGTACCAACATACGTCATCTACATATCGCCTGAACCGGGAATGGGACTCTAAAAACTTGATAATATGCTGGCAGTGACTTACTGGATAAATCCAAAAACCATAAGAATGTCAGCGGCATTAGCTGTACGTAACGGCTGCCTAGGAATGTGCCGAAAGGATGGTAGACAATCAAGTCCGTCCATACCCTATTGAGCCTGAATGTGACAATTTTCATACAGTCCGGTCTCTTCGTCTAAGAGTATCGCATACCGGGTCCAGGAGGTGGATAATGACAGACCCTAATAACCCGATAAGTCGTGTCGGAGTCAAGCTCATCACCAACCGAGAAACTATTGAACTCATATCAGTAAATCTCATCTACCGTGGCCACGGATTTAGGGTGACGGCCAACTGAACACAGTGCGTCATCGACTCCTAATACTAGGAGAGATGAATCCCCGACAATCGTTCGCTGCCTCCATATGGTTCGGGACTGTACCTAACTAAAACCTGTTTGTACGGCTCCTTTGAGCCATGGTAGGGTAGCAATCAAAGTACAATGGAAACTCACACGCGATAAATGACGATCTCAAGTCAAAAGACTAATATGTACTCATGCCACTAGAGAACTTCTATCTGACGATAGATATAATACCATTTAGAAGATCTTGGCGAGTTTGTTCAGTGTACTCACATCCAGTGAGCACTTGTATACTATCTTAGGTGACACAACACCAATGGCTTGTGAGACCGACCATCGCCCTCGTTAGGGTCTCGAAACGTATACACTAGTCTACTCCGGAATATCGATGCCTAGTTTCAATACTTCTACGACTAGGAACATTTAAGGATGTGTTTATGGACTACCTAGCTCTCACATATATGATCACTTCATAATGCTAGTCGTCAAGCAAGAATCCTACGGGTTTCATCATTATGTATTAGCGACAAGTAAAACATGTACACATCAATGATAAAGACAAACCAGATAGTATACTATCATCTCGAGTAAAATTGTTTTACCTGTATAAGTCATCCCTCAATTATCATAGTCACGTGCCTGCAATTACAATATTTGCTTTGATGGCACTATATCCAACGTGTTTGTCCCCTCATATGTAGTTTCAAGGGTATTTGAGATATCATGAGCTGTCTGGCACATGGAAATTCGATTGAATTCTTCCGAGACCAAAGAGAAATGAAGGGTATTCATAGCCTTAACATTTAGTATCATCGAACGCTTATCTGCGTCGGAATAAGGTTTAGTTGTAGGAATGACATAGGTTGTATCTAATGTCTAATATTTCTAAATCAATGCATTGTAGAAAAAATTTCATTTTTGTTTTCCAAAACTGAAAATTAGTGTTGTTAAATAGTGGAGCTCGTGTGGTGGATTGATCCTCTAGTTGGTTTACCATTATGGATCTATAAACTCAAGATGTTATCTTTTAAAAATGAGCAAACTGCTCTGATACCAATGGAAAATACCTTAGAGGAGAATGAATAAGATAACTACGTGTCCTATGGGAATTTAAAATTTTAATTACAATATTTTAATTGATTACCAAGTTTTTGCGGGAATAATTTAAACAAGTTTAAATTATAAAACTTAGTAAGGTAATCAACACAATCACAGAAAAATTAAATAGAGTCAAAGCAACACAAACATAGAGATTTATTTACTAGGGTTCACCACGTTAATGTGATTAGTCCCCGCCTGAGATATTTTTCAGGATTTCTGCACTATTGTTGTGAAGAACATTAATCGCTCTTCAGAGGGATGTAAAGAAATCTCTCTTCGTAAGGATATCACTCTTGAACTTGTGCTTTCTTAAGAAATAAGTCTTCTTCCTCTTTAATCCGCGATTCTTTAGGAAAGCCGCACTTTTCTCTCTAATTCACTACTCTTTAGGAAGATCTCTTTTTCCACACCGAATCCACACAATTCAAGCAATAAGAGGCACCTCTCTTGTGGGTTGAGTGACACCCTCTCTCGTGGGTTTACAATCGTTTTATAAACGACAAATTTACTCACTCTCAATCCTATTATCTCAATAGATTATAACCGGTGTGGCACTAGGATTTATTTAATAGATTATATCAGGTTTTGGCACTATTGAAATGAAAAGAATTTGGGCAAGTGTAAGCACAAGAAGAATAAAAGGATTTCTCAAAATGATTTGCAATGAATTGTTAATTAAAGTGTGAGATCTCAAGGTTTTATATAGGGATCGAACAGAAAGTTATTCTTACTTTCAATAACTGCCAAAAATTGTCATAAAACAGTTAATGACCGTTGGAGGCGGTTAGAATTGAAAACGGCGTAAATATCCCTTCGATTCAAAACTCAAATTTGAATTAACTGCTAAAAACTGTCCGTGAAAACGTCTATAAGAGACGTCTGCCATTAGACAAATTCCTTCACCAGACGTCTGTAGGAGACGTCTGGAGAACAAAAAATTATTCAGCAGACGTCTGTAGATTCCAGACGTCTGGAGAACAAAAAATTATTCAGCAGACGTCTGTAGATTCGTCTCTGAAGTTTATCCAGCGTTTGATATTTTGGGAATTTATGCTACAAACGTCTGTAGGAGACGTTGGAGATGTTTGGGGTTCAAAAAAATTGTGATACAGACGCCTATTTTCTGACATGGATGAATATATATTTTTGAAATTTGGCAGTTTGAATTCCAATGGATAGGTTAGACGTCTCTCAATGAAAGGTGAGACGTTTGTAGTAAAGAGAACACGTTGGAATGAGGTTTCTAACCTTATGAGATCAACACTAGACGCATGTATAACACTTATATCTCCTATCTTTGTCTTGGTTCTTCTTGATCTTCATTTTTTTTGAATTGTTACGTTGAGACGTCATTATATCTTAATTAGGCTTGCATCACGTTATCGCCTGCGTTAAGTCTTCATGTCATATCACTGTTTTGAGTGCGTATCACATTGTAGGCAATATTGCTTGATGTTTGATATATTGTGCATGCTGTACTCAAGAATAAACACTTGGAAATGCCATCAGTAACTTATGAATTCGTTTAAATAAGGTTTTGAATTAAATAATTGAAACCGAGGATTGTGGGACACGGATGTCAAGACTCTGGACTTGTTAAGTTACCATATACCCTTCCTTCAAATAGTGACATAGAAATAGGGATCCTTCAGATAACAGGTACCAGTTAAAATTTTGTTCTCATCTCACATCCATTGGGTTCCTCTTATCTTCTTTGCAATAAATTTCCAAAGTCTGAGTGTCCATCTCAGATTGTGTCGTTGCTTGCTCATGGTGGACTGTGTGGCCATACCGATGTCCTCTTGCACATCTTTGTCACAAGTCATTTGCGTATGTTTTTCATGATATATGCTTGCTTTCTGTGCAATTGTCATCCTTAGATTGTCCCAAGTTTTTTCTAAGTTTGGATTTCAATTCACTTTGGTATATTATAATCCAAATCCGATGTTAAGATCAACTGACTGGTCGACTAACTAACCAACCACACACAACATTATCCAAATACGATGTTAAGATCAACTAACTAACTAACTACACACACACATACATATGCATATGCATACATACGTGCATATGTATACCTATGCATGTGCATATGTATACATATGCATGTGTATGTATACCTATGCATGTGTGTGTATAGCTAGACCAAGACCCTATCGCTAGGATTTGGAAGATCCTATCTAACTTTAACCAATGGATTTGTTTTGGGATGTGTGTACACAAATTTGAAGAAAAGCTCTCATTTGTTTAAACTTTGGCATAATTGTTTGCACATATCCTAATGCTGATCAAAAGGTTAAAAAGTAGGTAGGATTTGTTTTCATTTCCCCCCGGCAGGATCCTAGTCTTACTCTCTCTATGCACACACATACATACCGAAAACCAAATTTTCATATGAATCTGAAAACCCTTGGACTCCCAATTAAATACTACTACCTTGACTACAACTTCTACCACCATCTAGGAGGGTGAGAAAGAGAGAAGGTAGAGCATTAATTATTGTACGCTAAATAGCTATTAGCTGTTAGCAGGAGCTAGAACTTATAAGTTAGAAATAAAGATCATGTGCCCCTCCAAGGGCAAAAGCAACTACCAATTGAGCTTTTAGCTCTTGTGACGAGAATTTCCTCTCCGAAGTGAGAGCTCATCAGCTCGATACGCGACGGGGTCACAAAAAGAAGAAGAGTAGAAGTAGCAGAACTATAACATGAAACAATGAGAGCCATGCGTCATGCCCTCCATCGATTACCCATTTCTAACTTACATAACTAGCTGCTTCCAATTGGCATTGTAATGCATAACTAATATGAAATATTACCCATAGTGATAGAGGTATTGGTCATAAGGCTCATAACTTAAATTCCATGGTTTTAATATTGTAAATGTCGTCGTTCTCTCAATTCTATTCTCATCTTCATATGTTTTTTATTTACAAGTTTTCACTGTTGTAAAAAGCGCTTGAAGCAGTCGCTAAAGCGTTTTGAAGGGGTATCCGCTTCGCTTCGGAGGAAAGCAGTAATATAAAGCGTTTAGAGGTTCTTTTAGAGTTTCGAACCAAAAAAGCGTCGCTTTAGCGGATGAAGCGTCGTGAAGCGGGCGAAGCGGCCATGAAGAGAGCGAATCGGGTCTTAAAGTGGGTGAAGCGGGTTTGATACAAAGCGGTTTTGTAATAAAAAATAAACCCTAATAGGTTCAGCTATAAATAAAGCGATCATACGTGACCTAATAAACTACCAAACTCAAGATCTTTTACTATTTTTGAAATTTTTAATATATATATTTTTATAATTATTTGATTTTTTTATTGTTATCAAACTATTTATATATAAAATATACATATAATATATGTATATTAAATTTAAATATTCAAAAAAAGGTTGACGCTTTTTCCGCGAAAGCACCGCTAAATCGCACTAAAGCTAAAGTGCCACCCCACCGCCTCGCTCCACTTTCTGCTTTCCACAACCTTGCAAGTTTTTGTAGTATTATATTGTGTGTTGCTTGTTACACTGCTCATTTCCTTGGAAGATAAATTCTCAAGTCTGCCAGTGCTTTGACCTCCCTAATGATTATTTGTATGCCAGATTCTATTACCATTTTAATCATTTTTTCTTTCACTTGGGAGCTGACATTTTCCATTTTATGTTTATTTGCAGCATAAGAAAAGGCGAAGAAAGAAGGGGTCTAAGAATACCCTCAGTCCTGAAGTCACAAGAAAAATTGGTGATGCTACTCTTCATTATGCATCTGAAAATTTTGATGAGGTCAAACCTTGTTAACTCGCATGCTTTCTTGTTATTGCTTCCTTGTTTTGGACTTCTAGGGAAGCCAACACATTACTTTCATAAATTTGGATCTTTAGATATTGTTCTGGTTCATCTTTCTTCGAATCAAATGTAACTGAAAACAGTTGTGAGCATTCAAAGTTTACTCAGTTTAATGCTAAAATTGTGTTCAGGGTAGCCAAAACGTCCATTTATAATTCTCCACTAGCTATTGAATTTCTTATACTAAAATTAGGGAGACTAGGCACAGCAGAGGCCAAGTTAGTTTTGACTTCAGCTTTGCTTAACCTGGAATATGAATTAGATGAGTAGATCTGCACTTAAAAGCCTCTAAAGCATTAGCAGAAAACATGACCAGGCATTTTTGTAAGGAGTGAGTGATCTTACCTCCCAATATCCATAATTCCAATTTAGCCTCTTGATTTCATCTCTACCATCCACATTAAGCTGCAAAGGCATTATCCTGACTGCACATGACTACTATCATGACTATTGTAGAACTATACTTATAGTTGACTGCTCTTGGAAGACAATCTCAACTGGAATAATATTAGCCTGACCGCAATTCCTCACAGTTGCATTTTAGTTGTTCTACCTTGCACAGTGTTTGTGTGTGTGTGTGTGTGGTAGATTTAAGGTTGATAAGAGCATGCAGATCTGCTATAATAAAGGTTACTAAAAGTAATTTTCCATCAATTTCCTCAGGAAATGATAGCTTGTAGAGTTTAGTGATGCCTCAGCAGGCAATAAGTATATCTCATTTATTCTCCTGTGGATGGCTCTTGTTATCTTGTTGTATTGATGCCGAGGACTTTTGCATCATCAAGAAGTTTTGTGATGCTTGAGCTTGAAAATGGTCACCAAGCATGGTGTAGGATTATGTTTGCTGATAACGGCTTATCATTTCTGCTGTTTGATTGCCAGTATTTCCACATTCCTAGAACGTTTTGTAACGTCTTACGTTTCTTAGAAATCTTCTCCACTTTCTCAGTGTTTTCGTATCCACTTTCTTTCTGTTAGATTTCATTCTGAGGAGACTCTTTTGGTAAAGTCCTTCTATTCTGAAAAACTGAAACTGACAGAAGTAGATGGGGCTAGGTTGTTGGTAGTTGTTACCTGCAAAACAGTTGAAATAAACATGTAATTAGACGGTTTAAATCACAGACTAAAATTGTCCTGCGACAGGATGATAGTTCTGATATTACTACGTGTTGAATGCAGGCAGTTCGTTTATCAGAAGAGATTGTTCGGCTTGCACCTTGTTCTCCTGATGCATACTATATACTTGGCCTTATCTATGATCTAAAGGGTGACAGGAATAAGGCTTTGAACTTTCATATGATTGCTGCTCATCTGACACCTAAGGATCCGTCTCTTTGGAAGAAACTTGTGGCCTGGTCCATGTGAGCACCTCTTGATATTTCTTTCTTTCATTGCAACTTAAGTTCAATAGTATCAGTGCTTCATCTTTATTTTCAAACATCAAGTTGTAACCACTCTATTGGTGCTAGAATTGTGGTAGACACAACCTTTTAAGTATCCGTGTTCCCTTAAAAATATTCATTATATCAAAACATTTCTAAAAGCAGTCCTCGTTTGCTTCTTGATATAAATTAAACTTTCCTTTAATGTGAAAGTTATCTATTTTCAAAAATGTTCTCGGTAAAAACATCCTCACTCTCTCTCTTCCCTTTCCTGCTTTATTACCCTTTATATAAAGTTTATAAACACCAATAGGGCACAGAGGTTACAATTATATGTTCATCTATTTTGTCGCTAACCTTCTGCGTTGTGGCGATCAAAATCAAAGCCCATTGTTAACCAAATCCTTTCTCCTTAGCTTTTCATGAATCTGCATGTCTAACAGGCTATCCTTTTTGTTCTTTTTCCTCTCTCTATTTTCTTTTATAACCTTTTGAGACAATGCCAGTAGGGCCTTGTTCGTAGTTGTTGAACTGTTCTTCTGTCAGAATTCTTGGTTAAACTATATTCTTTATCTTGCTCAAACCCTATAATTTGCAGTAGCCTCTTGGCGACACCTGTTTCATAAGCCATTTCTTTAGAATCCTAGGTTTATTTACGAACACATGTCGTTGAGTGTACATTTTGTGTAAGAGCAGTGGCCTAGTGTGTGCATCATGCATTTTGTATTTCAGCTACTGCACTGAGTTGAAGGGGGTGCAATAAATTTATGTTTCATACTGTAGTTTAAGACACTTGGGCAATGAACGAATTGCTTAGAGAATTAAGTTGTAACAATTAACATTATCATTGACACATGTCAAGCAGACATTGCATTAAGAAGCCACATCATACACAGTAAATATACTCACCTGTACAACACACACGTCACACGTACATCATACATGTAATTGTACTCATTCATCTATCTTGCTGTAACCAGCGAAGAATTTAGTTTGTTGTGCATGAAGTAAATGTTATGCAGCACACTACATCTAATTGTATGTTTGGGTTGCATGGAGAACAAAGTTGTTAAAGTACTAATAGAGGTGCTTGGGGAATCTAAAGCCTGCTAAAGATAGCTGAAGTAATATGGCCTGTTTGGAAAATTTAAGGCATGCTGTGAGAATTTGGACTAGAAACTTGCAACACAGTTGACAAAGTTCATGAAATGCAGACGCGAATAGAGAAGAGGCTGAAGAGTTCGGTTACATTTGCAGATTATTATGATTTGTTTGGTGGATTTGGTTCATATGAGTAAGAAATACTAAGCAAGTTGGCCAGGTGTCTAGAAAGCGGTATTGTTATTGATGTGTATTAGTAGAGAAGAACTTGTTTGATTACTAAATATGTGCAATGAATTTGAGAAGTTTTGGAAAGGGCTAGAAGATCAGTGTAGTTCGTGAACACCAGAATAGTTGTACGATGACTTTCATAAGCGACAAGCCACCTGGCACGTCCTAATCAGTGGAAGGCCATGTACACTAATGTTTATGTGGAGTTAGAGTTATTAAAGGACTAGAAATTTTTCCTGAGACCGGTTAAAAATACCATCTGTAACTTCTCCCAATATTTTATTTCAAACAATTGATATAACAAAACAGAACTTAAAAAATTATCTTTCCCTATCATACTTTGATCATGCTCAAATATTTGTTTGATGATATCTGTAAATATCATGAAGATTTTATGATTAGTATTTGAACTTAAATGAGTCACTGTGATAGAAATACAAGTTCTCGCTAAATGTAGACTTTTATTTCTTTTTCATAGGTGGTCTGTAGGTCTCGAACTTGTTATATATACACATGGAATATAAATTATCCTTTATGCTAATTATGGGATTTTACTGATGTCTTATGTTATGGGATTATTTTATCATGAATGTATCTGAGGATTTAATGCAATTATCTAATTAGTGGACTGTTATTTTCTTGCTTAGGGAACAAAATAACATGGGCCAGGTTAAGTATTGTCTTTCAAAGGCAATAACTGCTGATCCAAAAGACGTCGGCCTTAAATTTGACTTAGCATCAATATATTTCAAAATTAAAGATTATCAGAAATCTGCAGGATTATACAGCCAAATAGTAAGACTCAGTCCTGACAACATCTTGGCCCGCAAGATGGCTGCAAAGGTAATGTTAGTTTTGTAATATGCAAAATTAAATTAAGCTACTATAAACTACGACATAAGTTAACTGACTCGTATATTGAATCGAACACTCGTCGAGAACCTCTTTGTTGTGGTTCACCATTTGCACGTTGCAATTTATTTTTCAAAACAATTTTACATCTTTAAGATTTATCTACGAGGATGCATTCCTTAACAAAATAACAAGTCAATAGGGTTAGCAAGTGCAGCTTCAGGAAATGTAATACTTATCTTTACATATTGTCCAATTAGTCTTGTATCAGAGTTATATATACCAATCTCTATTCAGTCTGATCCGTATGAGGTTGGAAGATAATGCACTGTAGTTACCAAAATATTAACCGTGCATTTCCCCCCACTTTCAACTCTGTTTCTTATGGACAAGAACATCATCCTGGCCCATCGGTTACTGAACAGTTACATAGAAACCTTGTGTTATTACATTCGCTTAATTTTCTTTCATATACTTATGCTCACTGAACAATAACATAGGAACTTTCCTGTTACCTGACTGGCGACTGTTTTATTTCTTTAGAAAGTTAACTTTCTTTCATGTTCTTATTAGTGATCCAACTATCATGTGAATTTATCCTTGATATCTGATTTGTTTAACATATCATACTCAAATTTTCTGTTAACAAAGCCAACTGCAAGAAAAAGGATTCATGTCGCTGATCCTAAAGGTTCGGGATAACGGCTTCTTGTTGTTATTTTTTAAGCTCAAATGACGACTTCATAATTTTTCTTCTGATATGTTATGGAGAACATGCATTTCCTTACATGATCTCTATAGGTAGCTGAATCTATGACTGAATCTGAATAGAAGGTGTAGGGGGTGTTGAAATAAGATTTATCCATATACAAGTTTCTGTTTATAATTTTATCATTATTTTTGTTTCGGTTCAGATGTACCAAAAATCCCATCAGCTGGTTCAGGCCATCAATATTCTGGAGGATTTTGTTAATAATCATTCTCAAGCTGATCGGAGTATCGTTGACCTGCTTATTACCTTGCAAACGGAAAACAAAGATTACATTAAAGCACTTCATCACATTGATCATGCATGCTTAGTTTATGACCCAGGGAACAAATTGCCATTATACTTGAAAGCGAAAGAGGCTGTTTGCCATGCCCATCTTGGAAATCTGGAACATGCTGAGGTTTGCTCTTATTCTTACTTTGATATATCTTAGAACTTTTCCCCCTTGTTTATCATAAGTAGCGGAGATGAGTTCCTGAAAAGCTAATTTCAGGCTGTTAGCGTTCATGTTTGCTGAGCTGCATACATTAGCTAATTGTAAATTTTTTTTGCTTGTCAATAATTTGTGAGGTCACATTTATGTATCTAAAAGAACATATTAGTCATTACTTTTATAGCTGGCATGCCCCTGTTTTCATATACAATAAAACCTAAAGCCCAATTATGTCCTTTCAAATCTACGACTAGTAACTGCTGTGTAATCCCTTATAGGTTCTTCTCAAGAACCTGCAAATGGAGCAAGCTGAAGTTAAGTATGACATGGTTGTTGAAGTTGGTGATACGCTCTTGAATCTTGGGCATTATGAATTTGCACTGAAGTTCTACTTTATAATTGAACAGACTCCAGTTCAGGATATTGTAAGTTCTGTCCATTATACATAGGCTTCTTATGATATATAGTGATAACATGCCAAATTTATTCATATGAAGCTATCAAGTTTTCAGCTGTTGGCAGAGACAGACCCAAAAAGTTTGGTCAGCGGAATCGCAAAAAGCTTTTAAGATCCATTGACAATTCCAACTAAATATGCAAAAGCCATATTATAAATTGAAACAATGCAACAAAATTTTAAAATAATCCAATCAAAGACAGTAAACTCATCATTTTGTTTACAATTCATGTGTCATGAGTTTTAGAAAGATTTAATCTAAACATCAAAATCTCAAACCGCAATGTAATTGTCAAAAAATTAACAACAAATACTGTTGCAAATTGCAACACAAAAACCTAATAATTTGAAAACAATTATAATTTATAAATATGAAATATGGAGAAGATAAAAAAAAATTGACCTTGTTAATTCCGTTGGTGACCAGAGTCCAAGCAAGATTTCATTGACTGGGTTTTGGGTTATTTTTTAAAATTTTAATAAAGGATCATATGGTTGATGAGGCTAGTTGTGTAAAATTAGGATTTTTTTGATGGAATGTAGAATTGGTTATAGAAGTAGAATTCAAGAGAAGTAGATCCTCATTAATTAGCTGAAGCTTGGTGGGGGAATGTGCCCCTATTGACCGATACATGGGTCTGTCAGTGGCCGTTGGTATGCAACAATTGTTGCCCATACACACTATGATATTGCTTCCTGTTTCATAGTTGCATTGCTCCAAAAGCTAAATAATCACTAGACTATGGCACGTGAAATAACTTGTAACGTTGTCTATCAAAGAATGATTGGATTTTTTTGGCTTTAGTTTCGCAAAAATAACGTAATCCTTCTACATATTTGAGATAGATTTTGATTTATTTTCCATATTAGCTTAGTTGTTAGTAATAATGCCATTAATGTGGTTTTAAATTTAAAAATCACGAATAAAGCGGTTAGCTGGTTACTATCGAATAGATTTGTAAAACTTATAGCATATATAAATAATAAAAAATATTTTGGGGGAGGGAGGGGGAGAGTTTTCTCACCTTTCGAGGAAGAGAGAGAGAGGAGGGGGAGAGGTTGACGTTGCATCTTTAGAATTAAGAAAAATGAGAAGAAATTTTGAAACTTTTTTGGTTATTGAAAATGCCACGTGGAGCCCTTGAATTCTAGTTGTAATAGTGGAGATAACAAAATTCTTGAATCTTGATCCACCAAACTATTTGAACCTTTAATAATGCACATCAACTGTTAAAAGCCCTGGCTTCAGCTTGGAAATGTCTTTTCGTTTGGCATCTGCATTTAAAATTAATTCATTGCTCAAATTTTGGATATTAAAGTTGCTGAAAGAATAAAGACAACTCTCGAAACCTCTTTCTATTTTTTTTTTAAGTTTCTTAGTTTTTAACTTTAAATTTATGGTGGAACCCAGCTCTATTGTTTTCTCTTGTAAAATTTAGTTTCTAAAGTGATGCTACATGTCTGTAGGGCAGTTTACATCTAAAAATTGCGGAATGCTACATGTGCATGAAGGATAGAGGAAAGGCCATCACATTCTTCGACAAAGGTTCTCTAAGATCATAATTTTATAAACAGTTGTTATATCATAGTCAAATTGCACCATTGGGCTAAAAAGTTTGATTATAAATTATGGGGCTTGAGTTAAGTAGCCGAAAAGCAGCATAAAACTTGGTCAAATTTCTTTGAAATGGATCCTGAAAGAATTTATATTGTTGTTGGGTATTACTAGTCCATTTTTGGATAGCCGTGTTATGTGAGACACATCACACACATATCAAACTTGACAACAACAACAACCGAGCCTTTTATCCCAAGCATATGAGGTAGGCTACATGAACCAACATGAGAATCACACCGGGTCTAGCACATGAATCCTCCGCCCCCACTCCCTCCTATCGAACAATATACTTTCATTGAGGCCTTTGGCAACCATATCTTTTCGTATCACCTCCATCCATATTTTCTTCGGTCTCCATTTCGTCCTTTTGACATTGCCTATATTGAGAGTATCCATTCGTCGAACCGGTGCTTTTATAGGTCTGCGTCGCACATGACCAAACTATCTTAGCCGGTTTTTCCGCATCTTCTCCTCCACAAATGCTACACCAACTTTTGCACGAATATCCTCATTTCGCACCTTATTTTTTCTAGTGTTACCAGTTACCACACATCCAACGAAACATATGCATCTCCGCTATGTGCATCTTCTGTGTATGATGCTTCTTAGGAGCCCAGCATTCTGTACCATATAATAAGGCATGCCGAATAGCGCTCCGATAAAACTTCCCTTTCAATCTTAACGGAAAATTATGATCGCACAAAATCCCTGTTACACTCCTCCATTTCAACCAACCAGCTTGGATCCTTTGATTAATATCGCTATTGATCTTCCCATCCTTTTGAATGATGGAACCTAGATATCTTACTTGACACTTCTGATTATGTAATCGGCGTGAATATCTATTTATCTTTGTTGTATCGTGTCATGTTTATGTTGGCGTGTTCACCATGTCAACGTCCATGCTTCTAAAGGTTAGGATTTAATAGCGAGTGGGACTGTAGGAGTTGATTGGATCAAAGAGCTCTGACTGAGTCTAGTTTGTATAATATTTGAATTACTATTGACTTTATCACTACGGTATGAACCAGTCCAAAGATTTTCTTTGGCAATCATCAGTTACGAAAATTAAGTGAAATTATAATGAGTTTGGCTTTGTCAAAATTATCATACTAAAATTATGTCTGAAGTGTTAAATTTTCACGTTCTGCCCATATTCATAATGGTAGGGGCATCCCAAAGTAGCAAGATATTAGATAATGCTAATTATTAGAGCTTTGAGAGATGAAAATGTGAAGTCTCATATCATTCTGATCTCTTGTTCCCTCTCTTATCATGTTATTTTCTTTTCCCTAGGGTTTCTTGTTTTTTTGCCTACTTTTCTTCAACAATGTTGAGAACAAATTTAATCCTTAACTGATGTAAGGCTAAATGGTTTATGCCTTGACTTTTAATTATTTTGCAGACGTTTTATGCTTTCACCATGCACTCATTGATTAATATAATATTATTGAAGTATAATTTGTTTATTTTTTCAGCTTTATCAGGAGCAGAAGACAATATCGACACTCGTTTAACTTTATCTTCCCTTCTTCTTGAAGAAGATAAAGATGATGAAGCAATCATATTACTTTCTACTCCCATAAGCGCAGGTATTCAATACCCGACAATATTTGCTTTAAGGCGTTTAATACCTTTTGTAGATTGTGATGCAGTTCCTGATATATTCCATTGTTGTTTCTGTTTCAATTTTTTGTTTTTCCACGATTTATAGAACCAGCTCAAGATTCCGCACAATCCAAATCCTGGTGGCTTGATGGAAAAGTCAGAATGCAACTTGCCAAAATTTATCGTGCAAAAGGGATGCTTGAGGAATTTGTTAATGCAATTCATGCTGTCATTCATAAAACATTAGTTATCGAAGCCATGACTAAGAAGAAGGTAACTCTAAACATATCAGCTTCTGTTCTCTTTTAACCCAGTATTATGTATGATATTTTTATATATTCTCTATTCAAGTAACATAATGTTCGTTTTAACTGCAAATTAAATTCAGTGATCCCTGGAAGATTGTCGATGCAGTGAAAAGTATATTTTCCAATCAAATAAAATTTCCGCAATATTGCAATTTTACTGGGATTTGAAATTGACTCTCCTTAATGGTAACCTCTATGGGCTTCAAATGGACTTTTAGGATCATTACTACAGCAAACATAAGACAAAAGTTTGTATGCTTATTTGGCTTTGAGCTTAATTACTTTTTGGCTTTTTTAGGAGTCTCATGAGTTTTTGGTTAAACTGCATCTATAGCATAGTTAGGAATATACTTGCGGCCTAAATTGTTATTATGACTGGTTGGGTGGTATATTATTGAGTTTTCCCCATTGAGTCCTGCATCCCATTTGCTCCATCCTCAAAAGGTAGCATTCTTAAAACATCAAAAGAAAATGCTTGAAATTTTTGGTGTAAACCTAATGTTTAAAGGTGTAACTTCGGAAAAATTTGCATTGCTTAACATGATATAATTTCTGATCCTACATTATTGTTGGATTTGTATTACCACTTTTAAGGTGTCATACTTTAAGGATTGAATATTGTTAACCCTGACAAATTTTCTGTTTGCAATTCTTCTATATGCTTTTAACTTTAGACTGTTCAATCCCAAGAAATGTCAAACGACACAGCCTCCATGATCCAACCTAGATAAGCCAATCACGAATTGGCTTCTTGTGATCCTCTCAACTTTGAGGTGTGAAAAAAATACTTTAATTACTTCGTATTTAACTCATTGTTGTATGCAAACTGAGTTCCCACAATACCATAGTAATTCTCTTCATATTACATGCTCTATACCTCCATCCTCACGATGGAATCATAAAGAATATGTATGTTCTATTCAAACACTTCTTATTCATGATTTGTGATTCAGTGGCAGCAAAGCTTTAATCTTAATACGTAGGCGTCAGCTTATAAGAGAAGTGCAAAGTAATTTTGTAACAGTCACAAGCGGAGAGCGATTAATTTCATTTAATTTAGTAGGGAGAGCGTCATATAATCTTTTTTCTTCTAGATATTTATAAATGATGGTTCTGCACATGCCAGTATTGTCTACTGGGACTCTGATCAACGTGAATGCAAATTTCTACAAACTTGTGGGCTAGCACATGTATGCAACATACAGATCTTTGATACTCTTCTGATAATGGTTCTTAACTATCTTCGATATTTCTGGTTTTATTTTAAGATTGGGCAAGTAGATTTCGTGCTTTTGTGGCTTCTTCAGCCGTTTGGCTTATTTTTCTACTGATTGTATCGTTGAACTGAAAATAGATGCGGAAAAGCGAAAACACACAAAAAAGACTGACAAATAGAGTTCTGGTCGAAAGAGTCAAGATATTGGAAGATCCACAGGGTGACTATCTGTTTCATAGGTTGAAACCTTTTGCAAATAATTCAGATCTGTGAGTGCTTCTCCCCTTTATATTGGATCCTAGCCATTACCTGCATGTAAATATTTTTTTTTATATTCTTACCCTTTTACTCTGATACTAGGGTAAGATGTGTTTTAAGTAATTCCTGAAAGATGAAGTAAAAACAGGAAAAGTCCCTGGTAATTTTTTTATTGACAGAAAGTCCTTAAACATACATTCCAATATGGAAAGTCCCTAAAACACAAATTCCAATATGGAAAGTCCCTGAAACACAAATTCCAATATGGAAAGACCCTACCATATGCAATGCCTGAACACATTATATGGGCGGTTCATTATTTGCCTAAACTATATCATTTCTTTTTCTCTCATCTTCTTCCTCACTTCATCTTATTCTAAACTGAAATGTAGCAAAAGCAAGCAAGTTTGAGTTAAACACGTGCGGTAATATGGAGTGTGATGTAGTAATATAATAAAACGGAGTTGCTGCATATATGTAAACTACTGGATATATGGAGCAAGTCGCAGTGTATATGTAGGAAATTACAGCATACATGTAGCAAGATAGCAATAAATGTAGCAAGTTACTGCATATATGTAGCAAGATAGAGATAGTATGTAGTAAATAACAGCATGCATGCAGCAAGATAGCAATAAATGTAGCAAGTTACTGCATATATGTAGCAAGATGGAGATAGTTAGAGTAAGTTGCTGCATTTGTGCAGTGCGATAAAGTAAATATAAAGGAATGATTTATCCTAAAATACTATCTCCAAGAAGTATGCAGTATGCTTTTTGGAGCGCAAGTGTTAAAATAAAAGGGATATAGACCATGGGCGGATCTACATAGCGCCAAGGCTAGGCGGCCTCCCTATCTAGATCCGCGGTATCGACATAGATATGCATACCTAATAAGTCATATATATAAACCACATGCTATATCTTCTTGTAAATAGAACCGAATGGCCCATTGGATGGTGCATGATGTTTTTGTGGCTGAGGTTGTGAGTTCAAGGCTCATGGGCATCATTTATTTTTATAATTTGTAATATCCTTTTTCAATAATGGCCCTAAGTTACTTTTTTTATGCAAAGTTGTAAAATAAAAGTGAAAAGTAAGTAATTTTGTTTTGTTTTAATACAAAAATATGTCCTAAAATCGAAAATGAGTTCATGCATTAAATTCAATTGTAATGTTTCTTTATACATTCATCCGTATATCATATATAATACATTTAAGGTTCTTTTTTATATTTTCACCGAAATAAGAAATGTATTATGTCTAGTCATGTGTTACACATGACATATCTTAGTATATACTGAAATATAGGCTCAACAATTATATAAATAAGAAGCTAATTGGATTTTTTCTTCTTTTTATTAATTATCATTATATTTAAATAAAAATAACACGAGTAGAAGAACTAATGATTTTGAAGGCTAAGTTTCACTACTTTTCCTCTTTCTACCATAGAAAATATTTGTCAAAGTTTAAATAAATATTTTTATGTGGATAAACTAAAAACCGTTAACAATAATGAATTTAATCATTCTTTCAAGTTAAAAATTTATGGCTCCATCACCATGAAATTTTTTACTTTAAAGTTTTCACACTACCTGACTTGATGTCCTGGTTCCACCACTGATATAGACCACCGATTGATGAGATTTATCTATAAATAAAATAAAATAAAATAAAAATAAAATAATTTTCAAACTATTTATAGTATGAACGATGTAAGTTACTTCATTTACTAATAAGATAAACGAGTACAAAGAAGATTTTCCTCTCGTATTTAGCCATTAAAATAAGTTACAGTATAGCTGTGGTTTCTGCACTATTGCCGGTCTCATCTAATGCTACATAACTGTGACACACTAGTGGAATACTTTGAAGTTGAAGTGAACCGTGTAAACAAAGTAACATAGAGCCTAAATATAATAAACAGGTGCATAAATGAAGATATTAGGTGAAAGTTGGTATTGCTGAGGTGTAAAGTAGGAAAGGGTAGTATTGGTATGTAGAAAATACAAGACAAAAACCATATAAAAGTAGATAAAAATTGCCAGTAGTTTTTAAGGTTTTTTTTTGGAGAAAATAAAATATTATTCTAGGGATTTCATGATTTTGCTTTAGATTTGATAGACCTACACACATTTTTCATTTAATAATAACCATGCCCTAGTAAGTTCTGGCAGTGTCCATGTTTCGAGTAAATTTATGAAGAGCATCTTGCAGATGTTGTAAGGAGTTCCATTGCTAATTCTTTGTGACAATGGGCATGCGTCCCTAATGCCAAGTTAAGGTGTTATAGTCCATTGAATACCGTAGGAGTGCCAATGCAGTCAGGCATAAAGTATGAAATAAAAGAAAGGGAGAATTGGAGGATTTTCAGTCAACCTATCCCGTATGTTAAATCCATATCATTTTGTTAAACGTCATCTAAATTCATGAACCATTTATCTGAACTGGATGCACATAATATTCTACAGTCTATAATAATGGTTCTTATTATATGCTATTTTCTCTGGTTCACTATTAGTATTACTTTGTTCAACAAGATTAAAGTGGCAAGCATTTCATGTAGGAGTTTTTGATCTCTGTTCAGAAAATATGCACTATTTGGCAAAGCACCATTTTTTATACTCAATAAAGAGAAGAGGGGTGGTGGTGGTGGTGGTGTTGAACCTGAACACAATTTACAATTCCTTAAGTAGAGCCTAACATATGGCTAATGACAACCATTCTAACTAATGTAAGCTGCAAAGATGTTTAAATGAAGATACAGCACAGTGGAAAACTATGTATCACATTTATGTCTGCAAGTAAACTATCTTAATGGTTATTTTTGATTGAGGTAAACCAAAAGTTTGGTACCCTCATTCACGTTGAAATGCAATGTTCTTTCTTCATTGCCACAATCCCAATTCTTTAAGATTTAGATCATCATGGCTTAGTATTATAGTTTACTCAAGTTATTGCACACTAATGCAATCTAATTGTGTTACTATTTATGCTAACTGAGTACAATTGTTAATGTTAACTTCCTTTGAATTCTCTGTGAGTTATCATCCTTGACCCCCACTGAAACCAATAAAGTCATCAGTGCTCTTCATAGTCTTTTTAGCACGCTCAATCACACTATTGTTAAGGCTCGGAAATTAAAATTTCATACTCTATTACTGGTCAAAGTCCGGATGAGAAAGGGTGAGGGTTGTGGTAGGCTTGTGACAGCCAACATAAAACTTTGTCACATTCTATGACATGAACCATAATAAGAATATCGTTGGGGCGTCCCCTACTCAGCGACGCGCTATATCGGATCCCGGGTGTAGTGTTAAATATGCAAGGGCTTCTAGGTCGTCGTCCAGATGCGGCGTGCTACATCGGACCCCGGGTGTAGTGACAAATAAGCAAGGGTCGTCGTCCAGAGACGGCGCGCTACATCGGACTCCGGGTGTAGTGACAAATAAGCAAGAGTCGTCGTCTACAGGCGGCGCGCTACATCGGACCCCGGGTGTAGTGACAAATAAGCAAGGGGCGTCGTCCAGAGACGGCGCGCTACATCGGATTCCGGGTGTAGTGACAAATAAGCAAGGGTTTCATAGGATCCGTCTAGCTTCTTGGAACATAGGTTCCCTTACGGGTAGACTATTAGAATTAGTGGAGGTGATGATTAGGAGGAGAGTTGGTATTATGTGTTTGCAAGAAACTAAGTGGGTAGGTGAAAAGAGTAGAGTCATAGAGCCTTGGGGTTATAAGTTTTGGTATACGGGTAGAGATAAAAATCGTAATGGGGTAGGCATAATCATAGATAGACGGTTGCTTGAGGATATAGTTGAGATTAGAAGAAAAGGTGATAGAATTTTACTGGTTAAGCTTATTCTAGGTGGAGAGATCCTTAATGTTATTAGTGCTTATGCACCACAGATAGGTCTTGATGACGCTAGTAAGCGTCTATTCTGGGAGGATTTAGACGAGGTGGTGCAAAGTATACCTAGTGGAGAGAAGTTATTTATTGGTGGTGATCTTAATGGACATGTAGGTACTAGTCGTAGTTGGTTTGATACTATCCATGGAGGTTTTGGTTTCGGACAAAGGAATGAAATATGTGACTCGATTCTAGATTTTGCTTTATTTTATGACTTGATCTTAGCAAACACCTGGTTTAGGAAAAGAGAGTCCCACCTTATCACTTTTAGGAGCGGATCAAGTGCTAGTCAAATAGACTTTTTTCTGACGAGAAGAATAGATAGAGGTTGTTGTATCGACTGTAAGGTAGTGCCAGGTGAGAGTGTAACCACCCAACATAGACTTTTAGTTCTAGATTTTCGATTTAGAAGAGAACCTAGGAAGATTAGACGTAAGGTAGAGCCTAAAATTAAATGGTGGCGATTGAAAGAAGGTAACCAAAAGACTTTTATAGATCGTGTAGTATAAGAAGCGGATTGGCAGTCGGAAGATGATCCAGACAAAACATGGAACAAAATGGCTAGTTGTATCAAGAAGGTAGCCAGAGATCTACTTGGTGAGTCGAGAGGTGGTGCTCCACCATCTAAGGACATATCATGGTGGAATGAAGATGTAAAGGCTGCTATTAAAGTTAAAAGGGATTTTTATAAAGATTTGAAGAAAAGTAGAGATGTGGAGAGATTTGAGAAGTACAAAATGGCTAAAAAGGAAGTTAAGAAAGCTGTTCGGGAAGCTAAATCTAAGGTCTACAAGGAGGTGTATGAGAAATTAGACACTAAAGAGGCTGCAAATGATATATACCGGATTGCTCGAATGCGGGAAAGGAAAGACTAGAGACTTATGTGCGGTGAAGTGTGTCAAAAATGAAAATCAGAAGGTTTTAGTTCGAGATGAGGATATCAAGGAAAGATGGAGAGATTATTTTGACAAATTGTTCAATGAGAGCTTTACTAAGAATTTGGATGGACTTGTCATTCAATCTCAAGACATAAACCGTGATTTCATGTGTAAAATAAGACTTTCTGAGGTTAAAGAAGCTTTGAACAGAATGGGTTTAAGAAAAGCGGTTGGTCCTGACGGAATTCCTATCGAGATTTGGAGATACTTAGGAGAAATAGGCGTTAAATGCCTGACAGATCTGTTTAATAAGATTTGGCAGACAAAAAAGATGCCAAATGAATGGAGGAAAAGTATCATTGTACCTATCTACAAGAACAAGGGTGACATTCAAAGTTGCTCAAACTACCGTGGAATAAAACTGATGTGTCACACCATGAAACTTTGGGAGAGAGTGATTGAACACAGGCTAAGAAAGGATATTAAGATAACAGAGAACCAATTTGGGTTCATGCCTGGACGATCGACGACAGAGGCGATTCATTTGCTTCGTCAACTTGTCGAACGCTTTCGAGAGAGGAGAAGAGATTTGCATATGATATTTATTGATTTAGAAAAAGCGTACAAGGTACCTAGAGAGGTATTATGGGGGACAATGATGAAGAAAGGGGTCCCCGTCAAGTATATTGATATAATCAAGGATATGTACGACGGAGTAGTGGCAAATGTCAGAACTTGCGGCGGCTTAACGAGTGATTTTCCGATTACTATTGGTTTACATCAAGGATCTGCATTAAGTCCATTCCTGTTTACCATCGTGATGGATGAGCTTACTAGAACTATCCAAGATGAGGTACCTTGGTGTATGCTATTCGCTGATGATATTGTTCTAGTAAATGAGACGAAAGCAGGGGTTAATGCCAAATTGGAATTATGGAGGCAAACATTGGAATCTCGGGGATTCAGATTGAGCAGGTCCAAGACAGCATATATGCACTGTAAATTTAGTAGCCAGAGAAGTCAAAACCATATTGGTATAACATTGGAAGGGCAAGAGATATCACCAAGCGACCAGTTTAGATATCTAGGTTCCATCATCCAAAAGAATGGGGAGATCGATAGTGATGTTAATCAAAGGATCCAAGCTGGTTGGTTGAAATGGAGGAGTGCAACAGGGATTTTGTGTGATCGCAACTTTCCGTTAAAATTGAAAGGGAAGTTTTATCGGAGCGCTATTCGGCCTACCTTATTATATGGTACAGAATGCTGGGCTCCTAAGAAGCATCATACACAGAAGATGCACGTAGCGGAGATGCGCATGCTTCGTTGGATGTGCGGTAACACTAGAAAAGATAAGGTGCGGAATGAGGATATTCGTGCAAAAGTTGGTGTAGCATCTGTGGAGGAGAAGATGCGGGAAAACCGGCTAAGATGGTTTGGTCATGTGCGACGCAGACCTATGGAAGCACCAGTCCGACGAATAGATACTCTCGATATGGGCAATGGCAAAAGGGCAAAAGGGAGACCGAAGAAAACATGGATGGAGGTGATACGAAACGATATGGTTGCCAAAGGACTCAATGAAAGTATATTGTTCGATAGAAGTGAGTGGAGACAGAGGATTCATGTGCTGGACCCGGCGTGATTCTCATGTTGGTTCATGTAGCCTACCCCATATGCTTGGGATAAAAGGCTCAGTTGTTGTTGACTCTATTACTGGTCAAAGGTAGCTGGTATTTAGCATGCTATAGAATATGTACTGCATGACTATTGCAGCTGCACATCAGTGTGGAAAAGCGACTTTGAGGCATGCTTTGAGCCAAGTTTTCTTGAGGAGGCATATTCATGGTAAATTTGGTGTGAAAGTCTTAGTGACATCAAAAAGGAACATGGAAAGTAGGGGCTATTTAATTCTGCAAGTTGAGATTTATCAAAAAGCATAAACTTTATCTCTTTTGCTCTTGCAATTGTACAATGTATCGTGATCGTCTAAGTTCTTAATACAATTTAAGTTTAATATTCCAATAACTATTCTATTTAATTTATATTTTCTTTCCACAAATGCTTCTTTTTTATTACCATATTTGTGCTGGATAGAAAATACAACCCTAAAACTTCTTTGTCCTCAAGGCCTATTTTTTTAGTAATTGGTCACTTCGATGATCATTGGTGGAATGATGGTTATATGAGTATCCAAAGCATGACAGAGATGGATATTTGCCAACAGAAATTGAAAGAAAGAGATTTTAAACCTTGGGAAATAAAAAGCCCACATAATAGTTCCAGTGATATGGCATTAACATTCAGCCATCGTTCATGCATAATTTTAGTATATGCCAGTTGCCACAAACCGAGTGATCACGCGCTTCAAATTATTATGTTGCAGTAATCAAAACATTAGTGTCTTTAGGCTTATTGATTTACAATGACAATTTTTCGAAATAGACCAAAGTAACATTTCTTGAACTATAGAGTTGTTTTCTACATCAGGCATTCTTCCTGTGGCATCGAGGGCATTCACATTTGGCATTATTTTGTACATATTTATACTAGTTTTATAGGATCACTATAAAAGCAGCCATTCTTTATGGGTTAAAATATTGGGCATGTAAGCAACATGTCTAGAAAATGAGTATAGCTGAGGTATGTTGAGTGAATTAGTGAACAATGCCTAAATTAGAACAAACAAGCTCCGAAAGCTAGGTATCAGTATTTTAACAAGTGGTCGCCTAGGCGGCTGTTTAAGCGGTCCTGACTGGTCGAGCACTCTGCTTTTTGGGCGATTAACCGGTCTGATATAATTACCCCACCCTTCGTGTTAATATACGGTTTTTGTTACTTAAAGAGGTGTACTTAGAAGTATATAAGCGTGATAGCAGTAATTTTATTAAATGTGTATTTACTCTTACCACATCTTCCTAGTAGAATATATACTTCTTATGAAGTCTGTGTTAAATATGTATTTAGGCTTCTCTTGGTGTGTGAATAACACTTAATCCAATTGGTATTTTTAATTGTTTATGCCTTTGAAAATGCTCGTCTAGTGAAAGTGGAAAAAAAACTAGTTATAAGAAACTATTAGAATTAATGATCAACAAACACTTTACCAGAAATAACACGATTAAACAAAGAAACAAGGTTGCTTCTTCATGAGCGGCCCAAATGGCGCTTAAGTAGCCAGGCGTTCTGGCTGCTTCACTTTTTCCCCTGCTTCTAAAACATTGCTCGGGATTGATATCTAAATTCGAAAAATTATTCCTCAATTAAATATTTTGATGATAGCGATGATTTAGATTATCATGACCAATGATATGCTAAAGTACTTTAACAACTGAAAAGTAACATAAAACCTAAAGGATTAAATGTTTGCTAATTATTCCAAGTAGCATAAAACATATTTAATGTACATGTGACAACCGATCCTCAATAGTTGACGATAAGTAATATCATTCTTTAGGAGCAGGATGACTAACAAGTTATCATGTAACATACATGAATAAATAACATGTGCTATAAAAGATAAATCAAGTAATAAAAACCTAATGACAAAGCTAGCTAATCATATGCTAATAGCAATGTAATCTGGCAACTATTATACTGGGTTCTTGCCAAAATGCAGATAGTTGGGTGGAAGAGATGAATGGAATGTGATGTCTTATCTGATACTTGGGAGGAAGACATGAGAGAAAGGGGACTTCATGACCTTAAGCCATCTTTTCATTGTTTAGAGAAATTAGGGCAACAGTGAGAATAAATCAGGTTTAATTACAGAAGGATTTGAATTATGGTTGAATTATGAGATAGAAATCTTACCCAAGAATGTGCCTTTCCATAACCATACAAACAATTGCATCAGATACTGTCCAGCTGCATATAAAATGCCGAAGCATATGCGGTGGTATGTGGCCACATGCATTTGTTGATGTATATTGGGAGATTCATTTCTGAAGTGAAATGGGAAAGGCAGCAGGATCAAATGATATACTTTATGAAGTTTTCCATTTTTAAGATTTAGGATATCTTGATACTTTGGTCGGCTTTAACCAAGATTTTTTTAAATATTTATTTTTAGTTAGTTATGTAGTACTTCAAGCAAATTGCAGCTGATTGGCACATGCTAGTTGGATTCATACTCTTGGCAGACATACCCTCGTATCAATTTTTTTTTTTGCCTTTCCACTGGCTATACGCAAATATTAGTAGTCATTAAAATGTGAGAAGTATGTGTGCCTTTGTTCTTCTATTCTTTGTTATTCTGCATATCATCCTTTATCTTGATTCATTCTTGTATTATTTGAACTTCTTTTGTTATAAACTGTGATTTGCAAAATGGGTGAAGGCATTTTATACATTTACCTTTTCTTGTATAAAGGGCCAAGGCTAACAGAGCAAAGAAGTTACTTGCAAAGAAGGCAGCCATGAGGGAAGAAAAGAAAGTGGCTGCTTTAGCTGCGGGTATGGATTGGCAAAGTGAAGATTCAGAAGATGATGCTCCGGTAACTGAATATTCCGTGCACCCTATGTTTTTTAAAATTGCTTTTCTGATAATGCTCCTATTTATACATGTCTTGGTGCCAGCTGAAGGAATCTATTGAAAAACCTCCTCTGCCAAAGCTGTTAGTGGACGATGAAAATCATCAACTCATACTTGATGTTAGTATATACTTAAAACACCTCCTTCACATTCTAAATTGTTTGATACTTGTATTTATTCATCAACTAAATTATATCTTGTTGCATGGGTGTTCTCTTTTCCTATAAATATGAACACCGAATTTACAATCATCTAGTTTATAAGGTCAATTTAATGCATTTGATTAACAATAGTGCCTTACATGCATTAGTAGAAATATTAACAACCAGTTTTGCATGGTTGCTTGCAATAGTTAGGCACTTGAATAAACCTGTTGCAAAAATTTTCATTTTGGGTACATTTCACTTAAGTATTCTTTACCCTATGTAGCACATATTCGGTTACGGATATGGGAGATGGGATACAATCTGGATTGAAAGATTCACAATTTCCAAGAACATAGGATACAACACACACACACACAAAAAGGTAAATGGGTGGCGGCCCCCTTCTAAAAAAGGGGTCCCCGTCTCAAAACACACAAACCCCCTTGTATTTCACCGATCCAAACTAGTCATCTTGATCTACGTATCATAAAATCCCATGTTTAAAAAATTTCGAGATTTAAATATCTCTAACGCGTCCATCAAGTGATCATATTTTTCCTATATTAATAAACCGTCAATTTTTTTATCTTCTTGATGAACGCGGTATAGGTCTTTAAATCACGAGATTTTTTTGTACATAGGGGTTTAGCTAATAAGTAGATCAAGATGGTTGGTTTGGATTGATGAAAAACATAAGGGTAATGTATGTTTGAGGCGGGGGCCCTTTTTAAAAAGGGACCGCCACCTCATACCTTTTCCTCTCTCTCTATACACACACACAAATATGTAAATAGCAAAAATAATTATCAAACAATTCTAAGCTAAGATTTTATTGAACCAAAGTATATCCCTACGAGATGCATAGAAGAAAGATAGAGTCTGAGAGAGAAATAGATATAGCGAGAGAAGGATAGTATCTTTGGACACTGAGAGAGAGAGGGGGGAGGCGAATAAATACTAGCTTCTTGAAGGAGGGATGATCTTGAAAACCTAGCTTCTTAAGGAGAGAGCTCGAAATCCAAGCTGCTCGAAGGAGAAGAAAAAATCAGACTTATTTTTGCGTCAATTTGGTGTTAATTTGGAGGTTTGGGGGTGTATAATGGGTTGGATGCTGGTTGAACCTGCTTTTAGCAGTTGGTTCTCATTTAAAAACCTGCCTAAGAATTTGGTCCAATCCTGGCGAATCCGAAGCCATTTTGTATTAAATAAGTGTGTTTAGGATTCACGACTCTAATTTGCCAGGTGGAGCGAATCCAACTTTGATGAGCGAATCAGAGTGATTACCGCCCCTTTACATGAATCCGTGCTTCATAGTCTCTAGATATCGTGTTTTTTCACTAAATTACCTTAAAATGATTTTATTACCGTAAGCTCCCTTAAGTTTTACATTTAAGGATAATTGTGCGAGAAAACCTCTTAAAACCCAACTTTAAGGGGGTATGCTGTGCGTAGAAACTTTAAGGTAGTTTAGGGAAAATTAATTATAGTTAAGGGTGATTTGGTGAAATTTACCCTTCATTTTAGAACATTATAAAATTTGTATTATTACTGGGTCGTATGAAACCAAGTTACCGTAATGAAATGATTTATATATGGTTTATGTAGCCACTGTAGAGATGCAAATAGTATGAACTAAGAGGCAAAATGATGTCGTCTGCTAATACAAGCACACGATGATAGGGACATGATATCTGG
The DNA here is from genome assembly GCA_030015575.1 of Agapanthus africanus. Classification (NCBI taxonomy): domain Eukaryota; kingdom Viridiplantae; phylum Streptophyta; class Magnoliopsida; order Asparagales; family Amaryllidaceae; genus Agapanthus; species Agapanthus africanus. The sequence continues at coordinate 380,654,870 of JASDDO010000019.1, read as the reverse complement.
CTAAATTTAGGACGAGACATAAAACATTAGAATGTAAATCCTAAGGAAATTAGATGCAACGGATCAAATATGACCTAAGACTGATAAAGATAACATATATGTATGTAATATTAATAAGGCCCGGCATCATTAAACATGTAACATTAAGGTCTGAAGCATGGATTAGACAACTATTTGGAAGTTTTGAAGTAGTTTATTTTGATGAAGATCAAAATTTACTTGAAAGTGTACATCGGTCATTTGAGTTATGAAGGTCTCCAATATTGCCTTAAGCGAATATAGAAGCTAAGCGCCAAATTTTCTTGATATTCCTCTTGTTCCAAACTTTAAATTTCAAGATAGTACCTTTTGACACGCTGTTGATTGAAAATCTTCGAAGATGCTCAGCTGGTAGTGTAGATGCCCATATCTGGGAAAATGGCATTTGCTGGCCACTTTCAATCGAACATGTTACTGTGTTATGTTTTCTGTGTTGTGTTTCTGTGATTGATTGTCAGGACAGTAGAATGATCCAGTTTGCTCTTAACTCTGGTAACTAGACCGGTCGACTTTCAAATCAGGTTGAGATGTATAATTTATAGATCTAAAAAATTTAGATGGTTGATTGCAATTTTGGCTGATTAGAAACAATGTTGAAATTAGTCATGACGTAAAACGTTGCGCTCCACTTCCATAAAGTGGAAAGCTCAAATAGCATTGTGTAAAGTGTAAGCTACATTGATTATTAATTTCAATAATTATAAATTGATTACAATTAAACTAAATAGAAGAAACTTAGTTTTCTAAAGTACAAATATAATTTTGTAAAAAAAAATACAAACCATTCAAATAAATAATGAATAAAATTTTACTTTTTAACCCGTAAGATCACATCCATACTTCACATAGCATTATACTCGTGAAAAAGTAATTAAATAATCAATCAAGTTCACACGTGTACTTCATAATTGCATTATACTCGGTTAACAATTAGGTTCTAAAGAAGCAAAATATAGTTTAGAATAAGGTACGGAAGTCGACAAGAAGATTTAAGGAATCAAAGTCTTTTGGGATATGGGGATTAGGGAAAAGATGCAAGTGAGGGATTAGAAAAACTCGGTTATCTTTGAGTTATGAAAGATGAGGAGTTTAGGAAATAGTTTACTTGCCATGTCAAAATTACTTGATCTAGTTTGATAAGAGAAAATCCTATTCGGGAATGGTGTAGAGTAGTATCGCTACACGTAAGGTAGCGCAAGCTGTTTGTAATAAAAGGCGCAAGCTTTCTTGTATCCAAGTTATTTTGTTGCATGACTTGCATTTTCTAAGAAATATATTGAGTTATGCTAGACAATGTAGAGTAGCAAAGTACTATGCTCTATTTTCAACATTGATTAGATGTAGCATGACAGCTTCACAGGTGACTATGGTTCAGCATGTTTACTGCTAAAAGCCGGCTGGCTGCAAAGTTCTTACCTTGCATCATCATTTTTAAAGATGCTTATCTATGCTTAAGTTTTTAGCTTATTGCGATTATGTAACGATTTTTTCTCTGGCTTAAAGCCTCATCTCCTCTTATGTGTGGACTATGCACTTTAGGTCATGATAACTATAGGATTGGTTGCACAAAAGCTCTATTTTCCCTATTGGGTTATCAACAATTTGAGCTGTCAATGGAAATGGAGTTGCAAAAAGCAACAATTCTTAGCAACATTTGTTGCATTTCCAATTGTTTTTTGTTTAACCAATTATTATGGGCGTCACATTAGCTTTCCATAACCACATAAAAATTTTCTTTGCAACAAATGTTGCATTTCCAATTGTATTTTGTTTAATTAAACACAAAGTGATTGGATTTGGAGAACCAGCAACAAAAATTAAAAACATCCAAACAATGAATTTGAGGATTTCTACTTGCAACAAATGATGCATCCAATATTTGTTGCATGAAACAATCGCTGCATTTCCATGGTTTCACTAATCAAATATCAACAAAAGCGATTAAAGCATCCAAACATAGAGAGAAGCTAATAGACTCGAGAAACTATAAATAATAGATAAAGGAAACACACACACACACATAAATGTAAAAAAATAACTAAAAGTTTGTGTTGGACTTGGGACCAATATTTTCTTGAATTTGATATCACTATCCTCATATGACATGCTTAAAATATAATTTTAAGAAAAGGCAATTTTTTAGAACTTTCTAGTGACACGGTAAAATCTAACCAATAATTTTATTTTGGAAGACTTGGAGAATTCTCATTTAGTGTGTTTCAAGTCGGGGAGAAAGAAATCTAATTACTTTGGGATATAAGAGAATTCTAGGAAAATTTGATATTCATCTTTTTATCGCTTGGTTAAATTCTTTCCTTATCTTTGGAATCAATCTCTGTGCCTGCTATCTTTCTTCCTTTCCCCATTATTTTTTCCTTTCATTCTGCTCATCTGCGTCCTTTTCCTCCCTTTGTGGATCCGAATGGAGACAAAGTAAATTTATATAGCTGCACCTAACAGCTTTGGATAAGTGGCTTTCTTCTTGTTATTGATATCGTAACTGCATGATTATGTCGTAATTCTTTGAACTTTCTGTAGCTCTGCAAAGCATTACTCTCCTTACGTCGCTACTTGGAGTCACTAGAGATTATCAATCTCACTCTGAAATTGGCCGACAACACAATGTCAATTGAAAAGAAAGAGGAGCTTCGGTCATTGGGTGCTCGTAAGTATAGATTTATCTATATTCTGCATCGTAGTTTGACAATCATTTATTGTTTACAAACTTATAATTTATTACGCTTAATTTCAAAAAAAAAACTATCAAATACTTTGGCTTAGTTATGAGAAACTACCAAAACTCTCTTTTAAATACAAGAAACTACCATACTTTGAAAGTTTTATGGTAGTTTCTTGCAAATATTGCTGATGTGGCATCTTAGTTATGGTATTTTTTCGCAGTTTTTGAAAGTTTTGTGGCAGTTTCTCGTATTTTTTAGAGTATTTGGTAGTTTCTCGTAACCGAGCCAAAGTATTTGATAGTTGTTTGGACTCGAGCCAATTTATTAATTGTGGACATATGCTTGTTTTATATATACACATCACACCATAAACTTTTGTGTATGTGCACCTACTTATATAAATACACATACCTACATCCCCCTTACACACACACACATGTATATGTACATCAATAACATTAATTTCTGGCATCTTCTTTCATTTTCTTGTATATTTACAGAAATAGCATACAGCACTAGAGATCCAAAACATGGGTATAATTATGCTCGATATATAGTTCAGAAGCATCCTTACAGTGTCGGTGCATGGAACTGCTACTATAAAGTTGTTTCAAGGTAATATATGGTACTTGTGCTATTTAATATACTTTTTCAATGTTATTTATATTCCTTACCTTTTATTTTGACCATACGTAATAGTTGTTTATATGCATGCCCCCCCCCCCCCCCCCCGACACACACACGAGGAAGAAAAACGAATCGAAACGAAAAAGAATGGAGGAAGTCAATAGGTCTGTTCATCCAGGACACAAAATACATTTAATGACAACAATCATTGAAAGACAAGACAGGCTAATGTGGAATATTTTGATAACCAATATAATATTTCTATCAATTATTCATTATGTCAAATTCTTGTAAAAGTATATACAGGTTAAATTATATTCAACTTAATTGAAATGAAACGGATGGAAAGGTGAAAATGGTGGCAGATTATACATATTCCATAAAATGACATCAACATGGCAGGCTAACAATCCACCAAGATTGTTTTCCACAGAAATTAACCGAAACCAATATAAGAAGCCAAAATTATAGAACACTTTGTGCAACTTCCAAGAGACTTCAGAATTCAGTATTTGCACGTAGAATGATATCAACCCTCATCCTTGGTTCATTTTTGGTAGAGAGTAAAACCCATATATTCTGATTACAAAATGAGCAAATAACATTTAGCTTCCATGCTTCCATGCTAACCTACATTTCATGCACCTTGTTATCCTCTATTTTGCAATTACTCTGGTTGCAGTGAATGTTGTTTACCTACTCGGCTACTCATTCTGACAGCGCAACTCTCTGTCTTTCAATGTTTCCAGATTATCGCACAAATAGTATATTTTCTACAATATCATGCTTATGTGTTCATTCCTCGTGTTATACCTATTAATTGGTTCTCTATTAGGTAAGAAATCAGAAAACCCATGCTAACCATTTTATATTTTGTACAATAAAATTTTGGTTTGAAATGCTAATCCATTTATTTATGGCTTATTTTTGTGTTGTTATTATCAAGATAAATGTAGCAACATAATATCATAATTATTCTTCGCCAAACTCCATATGGCTTTCTATTACTCTTAAGTCTTAATTTCCTCATTGAATATATTTTCCTCATCAAAGGTTTTATTGGTATTGTTATTGCCAAATAATGATAACCTGATGATTTTATTAATATCATAATGCTCTATTTATAGAGCTACATGAAATAGGAACATAATATTCTAGAACAGGAAATAAATTATATGAAATATGCCGAACAAAATAAGGTAAAAGATCTCTAAATGAGACATATAATTAGCCGTAATAAGGAAATAGTATCATATCTTTCCATCTTTAACAGTTATCACTCATAGTTTCCTTGCTACGGGTGTAGAACTATTCTACAAAAGCTGGTGTCCTGTAGAATATCTTTGCGCCTTTAAAAACCTTTTTTCTATACAATAAGAACCCACTATGCATGTATTTTTCCCCTCAAAGAGTTTTTCCAGAAAAGTTCGCTTATTTGTGTTCTATATGCTTGGTGAACTTTCTAGCTACTGAGGGGAAGTACTCAATTTCTGCCTGACTAGTAATAGTTTTCTAGTTCTGATGTAGATCGGAGTCCCGTTTAACAAAGCACCAAAAATTTATGCATCGTACACGGGTGAAGCTAGGGAATTGCGTGCCTCCTGTGGTCATTAGTGGGAATCAGTTTACTGCCATTAGCCAGCATCAAGCAGCTGCAAGGGAGTATCTAGAAGCTTATAAACTGCAGCCAGAGAATCCGCTCATCAATCTCTGTGTTGGTATGTCATAAACGGAACCTATCATTATGTAGATAGTGTAAAGGGAAAAAAAGGATTTTCGTAAGTTGGCACTGAGGATTATTACTTTCTTTATCTATTGCAGGGACGGCTTTAATAAACTTAGCCCTTGGGTTTAGGCTTCAGAACAAGCACCGATGCATTGTGCAAGCGTTTGCATTCCTTTATAATTATTTACACGTCTGCAATAACAGTCAGGTTTGATGAGCTATGAAAATTCCTTATTTAAGATGAGTATATAGCAGTTGTAGTGATTTAGTTTTTCCTGTTTCTTTTCATAATTTTTATTATGGCTAAATTGCAGGAAACCTCTCCCACATTTGGCGGCAGCCCATTTTCTTTTTCTTTTTCAATAACTGCACTTGCCTCGTACCCTAGCAATAGTTTTTTTTTTTGGTCGTCGCCGTCGTCTCCATCTCTGCATCTTTAAATCAACAAAGTACCCTAGCTTGCTTGCATTTTTTTCTGGTATTTCATCACGAACATTGCTTATTTTATAATTCCATTGAGACTTTTCTTTTTGGAATTTAAAAAGCGGAGATGGAAAAACAATTTACTGTGAATGTTGAGGTTGAAGTGCCGCTTTTGAAAAGTGGGTGATACATAGCAATTGCAGGCCAAAGTGATGGTGGGAGATTCCCTCAAGCTAACCTTTTATTATTTATTCATTTATATATTTGGTTTTGCTTTCATTATGTTCTGTTTATTTTGAATTCTTATTTTATTATGTTTTCATTTCATGAATAAGTTATATTAATGTATGTAGACTTCAATCAACGATACTGATTTCCTGAAACATATCCCTTGTAAACCGTGAATAGTTTGTGGGCATCTACGAGAGCTTTTAGCAAACTGACAACTGTCTTGAACCTTTTCAAAGCAAGATTCTTGTTAGACTAAGCCAAGAAATGCTTGCCATTCTAAAGAGAACACACACACACACACACATATATCGCTCTTAGGTTGATATGTAATTATGTACCTATTTCGTAGAAAAAGCGGATTATTTCTTCTGTTACTGAGACATCTCATGGGAATATTTTGCAGGAAGCTTTATACAATGTTGCCCGTGCATATCATCATGTAGGCCTAGTTACTCTTGCAGCATCGTACTATGAAAAGGTTCTTAGTATCCAGGAGAAGGATCACCCACTTCCAAAGCTTCCCAATGAGGATTTGAGTGTTTCGAAAAATCATAAGCCGGGTTATTGCAGTCTTCATAGAGAGGCTGCATACAATTTACATTTGATTTACAAGAAGAGTGGGGCTGTGGATCTTGCAAGGCAAGTCCTGAAAAGTTACTGTACTCCTTGAGTATCATAGATATTTGTTATATATTATCCTTTTCCTTTTCTTTTTCCCGTCTTTGTAAAATAAACCAATCTTTGTTAATATCTATGCATCTTTTTATGAGTCGTAACGGCCAAGGTTTTGGGCATTGCATTTGATATTGTGTTTTGAAAAGTCACATTGTGGGATGAATATGCAAGCCTTATATTTATTGACAGATGTTGTGGATGTATTGTAAAACCTAAATTAAATTTTCTTGATGAAAACTGGCTGTAGTTGTAATGCAGAATTTGTACAGGGTATGATGTATTTCAAGTGGTGCTCAATTTCTTTTTATTTCATTAGAGTAAACAAAGAAAAGGGAGCATAAGTCAGTGAAAATGGAAGGACAATTTATGAAAAGAACATGGTTTAAAATTTAATTAAGAAAGTTGACCTCGACAAATTTTCACTACGAATATCGATTACATCAGCAGGGAAATTGAATTAAGCGATTAATCTATAAATCTTGGGTTGGTAACTCTGGATTCATCAAAAATATTAAAACCAGGTTGCTAACCTTGGTTTTTCAGTTTTAAACCCCTACCATGTGTTTTAGTAACAACTAAAATGAAAAAGAAAGTTGCTCCATAGATGGAACGGTTTACTTAGCAAATTTAATTACTTAGCAAATTTAATTTTGATCTTACGTGTAATGATCATGTTTTCTATTAAAAGGTTCCTCAAAAATTTCATTTGTATTAGAAGATAAAAGTCAGCTATCCACCTTTCATAGTTTGATAGTTGGATGATTGAGATTTGATAAAACAAAAGGAATAGATTTAAAAATAAATGTTGATTCTTCTTCCGCTCTTTGCCATATATCCCATTAGGAACGCTCCTGCATAATATGCTTCTTCTACTTTATGAGGTCAAATGGCGATTCTACAAAAACCTCGCCTCTCTTTTTTTTAATTAAGGGTAACATAGTTTATGCACAATTTCAATGAATTCTACAAATAAGACCTAGCATGAATGCATGACTACTGAAGCATATTTCTTCATTAAGGCGGAGGCTGTATATCTTGGAGTCCCAGGCCTCTCGTGTAAAAATCAACTTCTTGTGTTTATGTGTAACAAGCACGACCAATCTCCCCAGTAAAATGTCCATTTACAAGCAGGGACGGATCTACATGGGGTCCAGCGGGGGCAATTGCCCCCACTGATTTTTTGCCGATAAACAAAAGATTTATATTGGTAGTAAGAAACTATTATATTTTGGAAGATATGCTATATATACATATGCAATAGATAGTTAATATTGTAGTCTAGCCTAGATGGTAAGTTATACGGTTGCTTAGTTGAGGTCATGAGTTCAAATTGACCGTGTTTTTGCATTATTTATTTTTACTTGATTTTTTGCAACTGTGTTTTTATTAAGAGAATTTTTTTAAAAACCTTTGTTGGATATTCTTTTAAAAACGAGAAGATGACATGTGGGTTCTAGTTTTGATATTAAAGGTTTTTTTATATCACTCTCAAAACTTACATATTTATAAATTTCAACCCCTAAAATTTCATACTTCTAAATTTCCTCCCTAAAACCTCTAACCTATTCAAAAATCTCCCATAGTTAGATTTACTCGGCATATTATAATAATTTTCCATTTGTTTCGAATTTTTACTAGTTAAGAGACTTGAAAAAGACCAAAATGACTTCAACAGTGAAAAATGGGTAAAATCACATGAAATCCGGTGTATCCACATCTTAGATGATAAGAATGAAGATGATGGATGACTATCGTCGGATAAAACGGTGGGGGTGTATTCTTTTGACCCCGCCTGGTGAAAAGCCTCCTAGGGCCTCTTTCCTCCGTTATTCACTATATCTATTCCATTACACGGTGTGATTATCCGAGTAGGAGTGAGTTTATAACCCATATTTACGCAGTCAAATTTACGCACTTGGCAACTTTTAAATAAAATTAGCAATTAAGGAACCTAGCCAGACTAGCATAAATTAATTCCCATGAACCTAATTAAATATGTTTTAGTACTGTTACTTCTTTGTGCGTGCAGGTTTGTGATGGATCAGTTCTGATAGATTCGACGTGGGATAACAAGGCAGAGAAAGACTCTCCTCCAAATCTAAGCCTGCACGGATTCGAGATCATCGACCAAACCAAGCAAGTACTTGAGAGAGGATATGCCCTGGAGTTGTTAGTTGTGCAGATATACTTGACTCCCCCCCCCCCCCCACCCCACCCCCAGGGTCCTAAAACATTTTTTAGATAAATACCATGACATATAACATACGAAAATACCATGACATATTTGCTTTACAGTACAATACCATAAACCTTTTTGTAAATTCATAATGGTATGACAGTGTTTTACTTTTACTGTATATTTCTATCGGGAAAATGACCAAATCCGTTTTCTTTAAGAACCTTGGTATAATTCAGAGGGTTTGGAATCTTTGCCTTCAATGATTTTCCTTATAATAATATTGCTGTGAATGTTAAACAGCATTTGTTGCAGTTGTGAATTGAAAATCATGGTATTAAAGAGAAAAATGTTCATGGTACTTTAGTGTAATTTATGATGCCTTAAGGTATTAATCATAAAAGCTCAATCTTCATACCATTTTATTCTCTTATAGTTTAGCCTTGTCTAAAATAGTTCTAACATGAACATAAATTTGATCATGATTAAACCAGAAACCCGTTAACTTTGAATGGAACCATTTCATGCACATAATTAATCTGTCTTGATGCAACATATTTTTTACTATGTACTTTTGATGAGTGTAGGTTGGGGGTCCAATGTACGATGTGCCGAAAGGAAGAAAAGACGGGAGAAGATCCAAAATTGAAGACACGGTGAATTTGCCTCCGCCCTCCTTCAATTGCACAATGCTCTTTCCGATGTTTGCTCGGAATGGCTTCACTGTTCAGGAATTGGTCGCCTTAGCTGGTATATTTAAACCATTTGTGCGATATCGTAATTCAAATTTAATTTAGTTAAACTATTTGCTAAATTCTACGGTGGTCGAAATAATGTTTGCAAAATCTTGTGTTTTCAAAAATATGACATTTACTTTAGTTTAATGGCAGTAAGGTGAAGACTTGCATATAATATTGATGAATTATGAATCAAGCATTTGTTACGTTTCTGGTTTACTTAGGTGCTCACACATTGGGCGTGGCAAGATGCCAATTCTTCAAAGACCGGCTCAAAAACTTCGACTCAACCAACGATATCGATCTGACTCTGAACCCAAACTTTGCAACCATGCTATCGAGAATCTGCACCTCGGGAGATAACACGACGGTTCCTTTGGATTGGACGAGCAACGCATTCGACAACAGCTATTTCAATGCATTGGCAATGGGAGGAGGTCTGCTCACTTCCGATCAAACATTGTTCACTAGTTCAGAACACAAGGGATGGTGAGTGCTTACGCAATGAGCCAGGACAGGATTTTCGGCGATTTTTCGATCTCAATGGTGAAAATGGCGATGCTCAGCGATTAAAGAAGGGGATCAAGGAGAAGTTAGAGTGAACTGCCATAAGATCAACTAATGATTTAAGGTTGTAAAACTGGTGGGGTTTAGGCCTGGCTAATGAGCCGAGTTAACCGCGGCTCGCCTCGCCTCGCGTCGCCTCGTGATGAGGCGGATTTTATTTGCCTCGTTGTCGACGCGGACGAGTTGACTCGTCTCGCCTTAACGAATAAGACAAGGCGACTCGGTTCTGAAAATACCCGATGTTGCTTCACTTGAGTTCGCCTCGTCTAACTCTCGTCTCGCCTCGTCAATTCGCGAGTTAACTCATCTGAAATCGCCACGAATCGATGACTCGCCCAGGATCGCTTCGCCTCGTTAACCGACTCACCTCGAAACCCACATCCAACGGTCAGCAATAGTTGGATGCTCGACAAATCGCTTCACTTCACCTCGCCTCGTCTCGAATCTGCCATCCAACGGTCAAAGTTCTCTTTGCCTCGTCTTGAGATCCGCATCCAACGGCCGGATCGTGAGGATTTAGGCTAGGGAAGGCGATTCGCCTCGTCTCGCCCCGTAACGGTCTAAAAGAGGCAGAATTTTTTTTAAAAAATTAAAACTCTATAAATACCTTCAACCTCCATTTCTTCATATTTCAAATCATTTTCTCTTCCAAATTAAAGAAATTATCTTCTCTCACAAAAAAATATCATCACTTCTAAAATACCATCTCTCAAAAACAAAATACCATCTATAACTTCCAAATTTTGAAGAATGGAAGTTCCAATCCTAGGACTCCGAGTTTCCGAAGCTCCGCCGACTCCGACCGATTCATTCTATTCTACTGCTATTCTGAAATTCTGCTTTCTTTCTTATTTCTTGTTTTATTTTAGTAGCTTTTTTTGGGGTTAAATTAGGATTGTCGGTTTTGTTATATTTAGTATTTAATTTTTTTAATTAGTTAAAAAAATTAATATAGAGGTTCATCCGATAAGCATATCAAACCCAAGTTCCTCATCCCGAATTATCACCACAAGCAGAAAGATCCACACGTATATTTAGAGAAGCTAAAAAACATGCGAATCCTAGTAATATTTGGGATCACTATATAGTTGAAATTAAGGAAGGTATTTAGACACGTAATTTACAAATATTGTGACAATGCATATAAACATAAGGAAGGTACCAGCACCGGTACTTTGCATAAACATGCAAAGAAACACTTAGATGCCCCGGCCGGTTTCTCCAATACACAATCGCAAATTAGTTTTGCCGGTCAAGGTCTTTTTCAATATGATCATGATTTGAATATTGAAGAAATGACAAAATTTGTTATGGCAGATGAAAAGATTTTCGGATTTGGAGAAAGCCAAGTTTTTAAGCTGTACGTTCAAGGGCATTGCAACTGACATATAAACGGGTTCTGAGGACCATGCTTAAAAGTCATTATTTTAGTCTCTATAACGAAGGTAAACAGATATTAATTATCACTTTTGCTTCTTTAGACATCAGCATTTCATTAACTTCTGATATTTGGAATGATAGAAGGGAACTTCCTTGAATTTGTGTTACTGTACATTGGATAGATTCTGACTGGTATTTTGCAAAAAAGAATTATTGCTTTTAGACAATTTCAATTCCCGCATAGTGCTTTTAACATAACTTCTGAAATTAGATATATTTTAAAAGAATGTCATTGTGTAAATAATTTTTTTTCTATTTCTTTCGATAATACTAACAACAATAATGTTGCTGCTGCTAAACTTATTAGGATTTGCAAACCAATTTACAGTGGTCGTTTTTGTCATATTCGTTGTGCATGTCGTATACTTAATCTTGTGGTACATGATGCATATACTGTATGTAGTTCAAATATTCAAACAATTAAAGATACATGTAGGTTTATTAAAAGTTCTAGAAAAAGAAAATCCGAATATAAAGCTAAATGTCAGGCTCAAGGATTAAGGACGCCTCTGAGAAATTTATGGTTACTAGGTGGAATAGTACATATAACATATTTCGTACTACATCAAAGACTGCTGGATTAATTATTAGTAACATATGGAATGAACAAATGCCTGTAAAAAACCACCTAACAGAGGATCATTGGGCGATTACAGAACTTTTTAAAGATTTTCTTGTGATTTTTAACATAGCTGCCGAACGATTTTCTGCTACTTATTGTTGGATATAGTGCCCTCAAGGCAATTATTGTAATTGTAAGTAGGCAATTATGATAATTAAATGAGAACCTATTGTTCCCCTCCGAACGGCGGCCGAGACATAGGACGTCTTGCCTGAGGTTCGGGGCAGATGCTAATAGGTGCTATCCGTCCACCTCTCCGAAGATACCAAGTTGATTTATGGCACCGTGTATCGGAGGTTTAGACGGATGCGGCCGATGTAGCAGACTTCGTCAGATTCCCCCTCGCTTGAGGGATTTTTGATTGTGGGGACGCTCTTCCCTGCAGGCGCAAGCCCCTGCAGTTAATTACGCTACCGCATCGCGGTAACAACTTTCTCCTTCTCCAGCTGGTCACTTCGTGTCGTGGGTGTTTGTTTTGTTTGTGGTTGCCCGTGGATTGTATACGGAGACTGATTTATGTCGTCGCCCGTAGGACGTGGATTAGTCCAAATCCGTGTTTTCTTAGATTTGGTTTTGGGGTTTTGGTTTGAGGATACGTTAGCCATATTTGAGGCTAAGATCAACTCAAACGTTTGTTAAGGATACGTTAGTCCAGTTTGAGACTAAGATCAACTTAACGGGATCGTTTAGATCCGACAAAAGAGCAATTGGCTCTAATGTTCCAGTTTAGGGACCTAGTGGTCCATTAAATGTATGGCCATCGGGACCCATCACCTCTCTGACGACGTTGAAGGATTACAACGACAGATGTCAGAGGAGTTCAGAGATGTACCCTTGAACCAAAGTTGATTTGGGGATTTATAGTCCAATTTGGGACTAAAGTCTGTTTGAAGGTTTAAGGATACGTTAGCCATATTTGAGGCTAAGATCAACTTAAACGGTTGTTAAGGATACGTTAGTCCAGTTTGGGACTAAGATCGACTTAACGGGATAGTTTAGATCCGACAAAAGAGCAATTGGCTCTATTGTTCCAGTTTAGGGACATAGGGGTCCATTGCCAGTTTAGGGACATGGTGGTCCAAGTTCCAGTTTAGGGACGTGGTGGTCCATTGCCAGTTTAGGGACATGGTGGTCCACCTCCAGTTTAGGGACATGGTGGTCCAATGGTAGTTTAAGGACGCATAAGTCCATGGGTTTAAGGACCCCACAGTCCATATGGGCGTGTTTAAGGACGCATTAGTCCGTTAGTTTAAGGACGCATAAGTCCGCGGGTTTAAGGACCCCACAGTCCGTATCTTGGTTTAGGGACGCATAAGTCCATGAGTTTAAGGACCCCACAGTCCGTGTTGATGTGTGGTTGTCGGGACCCGTCACCTCTCTGAAGACGTTGAAGGATTACAACGACAAATATCAGAGGAGTTCAGAGATGTACCCTTGAACCAATGAGTTGGTTGAAAGAGCAGATGTGCTCAGTTCAAGATGATTTGAGGACTTATGGCCAGTTTGGGCTAAGTCCAATTATGTTTGAAATATTGGCCCTCTGTTGGTCCATTGAAGGAGAGACTTTGCCTCTAAAAACTTAGCCAATTGGGCTAAAGCTAGTGTTAAACACTACAGACCAACAGTGTTGAACACTGGGAACAGAGTTTTTAAATTAGTGTTAAACACTAAACAAATCAGTGTTAAACACTGCAAATAGAGTTTTCCAATTAGTGTTAAACACCAAGGAGGGAGGGGTCACGTGCGGACACGTGAGAGCACCCTGATTTCCCTTATTTTATTCTGCAGATAAGTGTTTAACACTTTTCATTTCCTGGCCATCACGTGTGGGCACGTGATGGAGGCCCCCGCTCTGGTCTGTTAGAATGTTCATTAGGGGTCACGTGGTGACACGTGAGGGCGCCCTAAATGTGGAGCCAGATCTCCTTTTGGTTTATCCTCAATCTGCGAACAAGTGTTAAACACTTTTCGTCTTTATTTTAGAGCATCACGTGTTGGCACGTGATGGGGGTTTATGCATCGATAATTACAGCACTTGCTGAGGGGTCACGTGGGGACACGTGAGAGCGCCCAAAGCTTCTTTTCTTTTCTTTTGCCATTAAGTGTTAAACACTTTCATTTTTATTTTAGAGCATCACGTGTTGGCACGTGATGGGGATCTGTGCGCCAATTGTTAAAGCATTTGCTGAGGGGTCACGTGATAACACGTGAGAGCGCCCAAAGCTTTCATTCCCTTTGCTTTTTCTTTCTGCGTTTTGGGAGTCACGTGGGAGCACGTGGGGTGATGCTTCAAAGTTCTTTGCAGGGGATCTTTTCAAGGGTCACGTGGGGGCACATGATCCTAGTTCTTTTCATAAACAGAGATCTTTTAAGAATTGAATTCTTTGTAGGGTTAAACCCTAATTATGATTTTGGAGGAATTAAATTCCTATCGTGAAAGAATTAAATTCTTAATTAGGGTTAAACCCTAGTTTTGTTTTAGGAGAATTAAATTCTCAAAACTCAATTCCCCTTCTAAGTTTAGGATCTGCATGGCAGGATCTCGACCCGATGAGAATTAAATTCTCATCCTATGGGGAGATGTGCTCTGTACAGATCTTCAACTAGAAGAAGAACTAAGTTCTTCCCTTTTTTTTATAAGAGTTAAACTCTTGAATTTTGAGAATTAAATTCTCTTTTTGAAATTAACCTTTTCCCTTTTCTCACCTAGGGTTTTTCTTTTGCAGAGAATTAAATTCTCCTCTCTTTGTTTCTTCTTCTCTTGAGAATTAAATTCTCCTCCCTCTGTTTTTCTCTCCAAAAAGTAGATCCCCCTTCTCTTCTCTTGGCTCCTATTTATAGGAGGAGGAAGAGAATCAATTTGTTTAGCAAATCTCTCATTAAGAGATTTGATTTGTATGTTGAGAGATTTGATTTGCATTCATCATTAATCTGGGCCTTTAGATTGTTAAGTGAATTTTATTCACCATTGGATTTTAAATCCGAAGATATCCATTTGTTATCTCGGTCAGATTTAGGGGGGGAAATCTTTCCTTGTCCAAGGTTTTTCCATAAATTGGTGATTTTTAATCACCCTTGGATTTTTAATCCAACGGTTCCCCATGACCCTTTCCATTTGGAAAGATTCAGAAACTTTTAGAATTTAATTCTATTAAATTATAATGCTTTTAAAGCCAGTCACGTGCTGGCACGTGACCTTTGGTCACGTGTGAGCACGTGACCCCCAATTGGGTTCCTTTCTCAGCCGCTTATTTATGTTTCAGTTTTAACCATCACGTGTCAACACGTGACCATTGGTCACGTGTAAGCACGTGATACCTCGTTGAGGTATTTTCTGACTTTTAGAATTAAATTCTATTCATTATTTTAGAGGCTTTAAAAGCCCATCACGTGTCTGCACGTGACCCATGGTCACGTGTGAGCACGTGATGCCCCATTGGGGTCTTTTCTGAGTTTTTATTATATTTTTTAACTCCTCCAGCGGGTTTTTAAAAGCCCATCACGTGTGGACACGTAATTCCTCATAACTTTTGATCCCGGATGAATTACGAGGCCCATAATATATCAAATCGAAGGGTTTTTCGAGCCGCTTTCGATACCATCAGAATTTATCTGTTTCTCATTCAGGAGTTTATCAAAAAACAGCCTGGAAGATACTGGTTCCCATTTTCTTAAGCGTATCACCGCCATTTGATACCTTGGGCTCTTTCGCGCAGAAATTTTCGGCGGGAACAAATGCCCCCCACTACTTTGCCCACGTAAGTATATACGTGGGTGAAGTAGTGCAAAGTAATGCATAGCGTATGACCAATTTCGGGTTGGTATATTACTTTCAGAATCTTGATCTGAGAAGATAACGAGCGGACACAAGCGTCGTCATTTATCATTGACTCAAATCTCGACTCTTAAGAGATATAGTTCCAAACCCTTAACTCCATGAGCCGCACCCTTCTATCTCTTTATATCTTACTCTGGAGTGAAGTAGTTTATATGCTCATGAGTAGCTTTTCCATTTCAGTGGCATGTAGCTTTGGCGAGTGTGGCTCATAGACGGTCCATCTTGACCTCTTTGCAGGGCAGTGATGGCTTAGGAGACAGGGTTAGGATCTGCCACCTAAGACTTTTCAACTTTATGAGCCGTGAGGGTCTCATAAAGACTTTTCTCCCTACGGATCGAGAGGATCTCGTAGGTGTATTTTCTCCTTAGGGGTCGTGAGGACTCCTAAGTGTGTTTCTCTCATAAGTCGTAAGGATCCTATAAGAGAATTTTCCCTCTTACGAGTCGAGAGGACCCGTAAGCGGTTGTTTCCCTCCTTGTCGAGATTCGACTTTGGAGAGTGAGACCCGTGGATAGTATGCGAGTGACCGTTTTGGGCCGGCTTACAGGGTCCCAGTGCTTAGGAAATAGGTTTTTTAATCCCTACTGCCTAAGGCTTTATCTCACGAGTCGAGACGAATCGAGAAGTTCTCGCAAAGACATCATTTTCCTCACGAGTCGAAACGAATCGAGCAGATCTCGCAAGAATATCCTAACGTCACAGTTAACCTCTGCTCTTTACGACAGAAGTCCGTTAGGGTCTGTGGTACTTAGGGTTTTGGCCGTCGTACCGTCGCATGAGCTGATGTATTCCTCGATAGGCAATCGTGCTGTTCGAGTAGCCCTGCGACTGCCGTGTCTCTGATCCCTTCGGGGGTTGGACAAGACGTCTTCAAGCAATCCTCCTTGGCAGTTTGACCGTCGGAAGAGCAAGCGCTAGGAATTTGCCATGCCGCTTTTTACTTGAGGTTAGGCTCATTTTGGAGAACCCCGATGAGTCATAACCACTCCGCGCTGGTGTGGGATGATCTCCGATAGTCTTTCAGGCTTTATATGACTTGCCGTTAAGACCCTGAAGCTAGGAATTTGGCCTTTGCTTCGTTTTGCTGGCATTGCGTCCTCTGTATCGAGACGAATGTCGCGGTTGTCTCTAGGTTGCTGGTGAACCGTCGAGGTTTGGAACCAGGGATTTTGCCGTGACTCCTTTTGGTGATGTTGCGTCTGCTGTATCGAGACGAACGTCGAGGTGGTGACCACTCCACAATGGTGCGAGATGATCTCCGATTGTCTTTCAGGCTTTATATGACTTGCCGTTAAGACGTTGAAGCTAGGAATTTGGCCTTCGCTTCATTTGCTTTGTCATGTGCGAATCCTGTTGGAGGAAGAACGCTGGGGTGACATTTCATCTGCTGTATCGAGACGAACGTCGAGGTGGTGACCACTTCGCGCTGGTGTGGGATGATCTCCGATTGTCTTTCAGGCTTTATATGACTTGCCGTCAAGACCCTGAAGCTAGGAATTTGGCCTTCGCTTCGTCTGCTGGTATCGCGTTTGCTGTATCGAGACGAATGTCGTGGTGGTGATCACCCCATGTTGGTGTGAGGACCAGGATCCGCTCTGGACGTTTCCCACGGGGTCGAAGAGTGACGTTATCCGCGTTCCACGTGACCAGGAATTTTGCACTAGATGCTTCACACAGGTTCACTGCCGCGTTAGGCGAGGACTAGGCTCCGCTCTGGATGCTTCACACGGGTTCACTGCCGTGCTCTGCGAGGACCAGGATCCGCTCTGGACGTTTTCCACGGGGTCAAAGAATGACGTTATCCGCGTTCCACGTGACCAGGAATTTTGCACTAGATGCTTCACACGGGTTCACTGCCGCGTTAGGCGAGGACTAGGCTCCGCTCTGGATGCTTCACACGGGTTCACTGCCGTGCTCTGCGAGGACCAGGATCCGCTCTGGACGTTTTCCACGGGGTCAAAGAGTGACGTTATCCGCGTTCCACGTGACCAGGAATTTTGCACTAGATGCTTCACACGGGTTCACTGCCGCGTTAGGCGAGGACTAGGCTCCGCTCTGGATGCTTCACACGGGTTCACTGCCGTGCTCTGCGAGGACCAGGATCCGCTCTGGACGTTTTCCACGGGGTCAAAGAGTGACGTTATCCGCGTTCCACGTGACCAGGAATTTTGCACTAGATGCTTCACACGGGTTCACTGCCGTGTTCGGCGAGGACTAGGCTCCGCTCTGGATGCTTCACACGGGTTCACTGCCGTGCTCTGCGAGGACCAGGATCCGCTCTGGACGTTTTCCACGGGGTCAAAGAGTGACGTTATCCGCGTTCCACGTAACCAGGAATTTTGCACTAGATGCTTCACACGGGTTCACTGCCGTGTTCGGCGAGGACTAGGCTCCGCTCTGGATGCTTTGCACGGGTTCACTGCCATGCTCTGCGAGGACCAGGATCCGCTCTGGACGTTTTCCACGGGGTCAAAGAGTGACATTATCCGCGTTCCACGTAACCAGGAATTTTGCACTAGATGCTTCACACGGGTTCACTGCCGCGTTAGGCGAGGACTAGGCTCCGCTCTGGATGCTTTACACGGGTTCACTGCCGTGCTCTGCGAGGACCAGGATCCGCTCTGGACGTTTTCCACGGGGTCAAAGAGTGACGTTATCCGCGTTCCACGTGACCAGGAATTTTGCACTAGATGCTTCACACGGGTTCACTGCCGCGTTAGGCGAGGACTAGGCTCCGCTCTGGATGCTTCGCACGGGTTCACTGCCGTGCTCTGCGAGGACCAGGATCCGCTCTGGACGTTTTCCACGGGGTCAAAGTATGACGTTATCCGCGTTCCACGTGACCAGGAATTTTGCTGATTGTATCCGCATTTCACGGGATGGAGGTTTGACTGTTGGTGATATGTATACCATCGAGCCATGAAACTGGGAGTTGCCGCTATTCCGCTTAGCTTGAAGTTGTGTCCGCTGTGACGAGACGAATGCTGAGGTGGAGCTGGGATTTTTCCGTCACTCCGTTTTATTTCGACCATGGGGTCTTTCGTTGACATTGCATCTACATCCCGCTGGGCTGCGAAGGAACGCCGTTGTTGACATTGCGTCTGTTGTAACGAGACGAATGCTAAGGTGGAGTTGGGATTTTGCCGTTACTCCGCTTTGTTTCGACCGTGAGGTCTTTTGTTGACGTTGCATCTGCCTCCAGCTGGACTGCGGAGGAACGCTGTTGTTGACATTGCGTCTACTGTATCGAGACGAATGCTGAGGTGAAGCTGGGATTTTGCCACCGTTCCACTTTGTTTTGACCGTGAGGTCTTTCGTTGACGTTGCATCTGCATCCTACTGGACTGCAAAGGAACGCCGTTGCTGATTCTTAGGCTGTAGATATTGCCGTTAAGATTTGGAACTAGGGACTATGCCGTGGTTCCGTTTGATGGTGTAACATCTGTGTCATGCTGGAGTGAGGAGGCCCACCGTCGTTGGTCTCCAGGCTGCAGATGTGTCCATTGAGATTTGGAACTAGGGACTTTGCCATGGCTCCGCTTTGTTGCGACTTTGAGGTCGGTTGATGACGTCACGTCTGCCTCTGGTTGGAGTGAGGAAAAATGCCGTTGGTGATCTCCAAGTTGTCGATGTTGACGTCGAGACCCTGAAGCTCGGGATCTTCCTTTTGCTTCGTCTGTTGACATTATGTCTGCAATATTGCGACAAATGTCGAGGTTGTCTCTGGGTTGTCTATGAACCGTCGAGATTTGGCTTCGCTTTCTGGTGGAGCCTGTTGGGAAGGTATGGTTCCCTCTTTGTTTGTGCCCCTGGACTGTATACAGGGATCGATGTGATCTCACCTGTAGGGCAAAAAGTTTCATTCTTTCAGAATTTTTTTTATTTCCGCGATGCTCTATCATTTCAGCTTTTATATCGCGGAGGTCGCGATTGCCCAATCATTTCGGCTATTTTTCGCGGTGCCCAATCATTTTGGCTATTTATTTTATTTTTACTCGCTGTTTTTTATTGCGAGCTGCCCAACCATTTCGGCTATTTATTTTATTTTTACTCGCTGTTTTTTATTGCGAGTTGCCCAATCATTTCGGCTATTTTGTATGCATACATTTTTACTTGCTGATTCTGTTTGCAAGTTGCCCCATCATTTCGGCTATTTCGTATGCATTTTTTTTTGGCTCGTTGATTTTTTTTTTTTTTTCGCGAGTAGGGGATTTGGGATCTGGTACCAATCTCAGCATCAGCATCGCTACAACTGGAATATTGCCAGGAGCGAATCATCATTTGCCATGAAAGGACTTGGAATTTGATACCGGTTTAGGCATCAGCATCGCTACAACTGGGATATTGCCAGGAGCGAATCATCATTTGCCGTGAGAGGACTTGGAATTTGATACCGGTTTAGGCATCAGCATCGCTACAACTGGGATATTGCCAGGAGCGAATCATCATTTGCCTCTGTCGATGTCGAACAAAGGTGGCTTAGCGAACAGGGTTAGGATCCCGTCGACTAAGGCTTTTGACTTCGTGAGCCGTAAGGGTCTCACAAAGGTATTTCTCCCTACAAGTCGTGAGGATCTCGTAGGTGTGTTTTCTCCTTAGAAATCGTGAGGATTCCTAAGTGTATGTTCTCTTGTAAGTCGTAAGGATCTTACAAAAAGGTTTTCTCCTTATAGGTCGAGAGGACCTAAAAGGGTTGCTCACCATATGGACATATCCCTAGTCACGGATGGGACCTTGCTGGGGAAATGTTTATTCGCGTCCGTGGATTGTATACAAGGGTCAGTATTGAGCCGCTTGTAGGGCAAGATCGGAGGTTGTGGAGGATTTGCTTAAGAACAGGTTCAGGCTTCTGTAGCTTAAGACTTTCAAATCTCATGAGCCGTGAGGGTCCCATAAGAGAATTCTCCTTACGGGTCGTGAGGATCTCGTAAGTGTATTTTCTCCTTAGGAATCGTGAGGATCCCTAAGTGTGCTGCTCCTTTGTGAGTCGTAAGGATCTCACGCAGGTGGTTTCTCCTTACAAGGTCGAGAGGACTCTGTAAGTGTCCTTTAACGAGGTTGCGCCCTTTCGGGTTTTCACAAACACTCGCCGGTAGTCCTGCTGTTTTTACTCACGGAGCCCTTTCGGGTTTTCATCCGTGCCCATTTTGCTTATAGACATACCGTTTTTTTTTATTCTTTTCCACCCATTTTTTTTTACAAGGTCGCGCCCTTTCGGGTTTTCACGAACACTTGCCGGCAGCCCTGCTGTTTTTACTCACGGAGCCCTTTCGGGTTTTCATCCGTGCCCACTTTGCTTATGGACATACCGTTTTTTTTTTGCTTTTTTTTTTTTGCTTTTTTTTTTATTAACCACGCCAGCCTGATGATGCCGCGGGTTGAGAGTAGTTTAACGACGTTTCGGTCATTTGCAAGTTTTAGGACATTGCGGTCCATTGTTAGTTTAAGGACGTTTCGGTCCGTCGTCGCCGTATTTGAGGCGAATCTCCTTTTCGGTCTATGGGGCTTTCCCAATGAATGAGCATGATGCCCCGGGCATATCCACCTTTTTCGGAGCATGTTGTTGTGGCGGGTTTACTTTCCACTTTTCGGGCAGCGCGAACTTGCCCTGTTGGTATTGGTCTTCAACCCAGTTTTTGAAGACGTAGCAATTTTCGAGTGGGTGACCCATTACTCTGTGGTAGGGACAATAGTTAGAATTGTTAACGTCACCTGGTTGCAATGGACGTTTTGGATCTGGCAGAGTGATGAGCCCGCTGCGCACTGCTAGCTCGAACAATCTCTTTGTTTTATCTTTGGGAAACGAGTAAGGACGTTTCAACTTCTCATTGAGGTATCGTGGCTTGTTGTTTTGACGACAAAACGGTCTCGGGTTACTCGGTTGTTGTTGAGCGTTGGCAACAAAAGCCGTTTTTCCCTTTTCCTTTCTCATTTCGTTTGCTCCGTCGTTTGCGGGTCCGAGATTCTTTCCGGGTAGCGTGAGATTGTACGGCTGAACATTCTCGCAACTCTCCAATTCTTTTGTTTTAGAAATGAATTCCTTGAAGAGGGGGTTGAGGGCGGCTTCTTCGTCAGAATCGCTTCCAAAGGTGAGAACTCGTGATCCCCCGGGCTTGTCCCTATGACAATTGCCGGCAACTCTTTTATGCTCATCTGTCGTATTTTTTCGCTGTCTACGAGCTTCACGCTTTGTCCTGTTGAAGTGTTTCCTGTGAGCGACATATCCTTGCCACCAACACTTAAAGGAGTTGCAGTCTTCAGTAGGATGTGCGATCCTCTGATGATATAAACAGAAGTTAGGGTGTACGTCCGTTTCATCAAAATGTATACCACCAGGAGAATTTTCTCTGAAAGAGGGCGGCCTCATCCCCATTGATATGGCTTTGGCGAATCGTTTCCTTATCTTGATCCTGTTTTTATTTGCGGCGGATGTACTTTGATCTGGTGGGAGTGTTTCGACCCTTTTGTCTAGTCGCCGGCGTTTGGCCTTTTCAAATATGGCCATCTCGCGCTCCCGATCAGCTTTACTTTTTAGACGAATCTCATCTAAAAAAGTGTCGATCATTTCGTCTGACGGCCACACGAATTCCGGCTCAGGCTCTGCCCCCAGTTTCTCAGTGCAAGGAGTTTTTTCATCGTCCATAAATGAGTGGGAGATCACGTGACAAGTTGCCCCCGGTGCGTCCGTCTTCTTTGGAGTGTGCGGCTGTGGTGGGTTTACTTTCCACTTTTCAGACAGCGCGAACTTTCCTTGTAGGTACTGATCCTCGATCCACCCCTTAAAGATGAAACAATTCTCGATTGGATGGCTTACCGTTTGGTGGTAAGGGCAATAATTGGGATCGTTGACATCGCCTGGTTGCAACGGACGCTTCGGACTCGGCAAATTGATGAGTCTGTTGCGCACTGCCAGCTCGAACAGTTTTCTCGTTTTATCCTGAGGAAATGAGTAAGGACGTCCCAGTCTTTCCTCGAGGGATGGGCGTGGTCGCACATTGTTCTGGCGAACAACCGGCTTTAAGTGGCTCGGCTGTTGTTGAGTATTGGCGACGACGGTTGCTTTCCCTTTGTCCTTTTCATTCCAAGGCTCTGTCTTTGAAGGAGATGGTCTATGACCCATCTGGTCCATTTGTGCCAGCTTGTCAATCAAGGCCTGAAAAGTGGTCGGCTTGAAGAACATCATGAATTGGGATATGGTCGCTTGAGGGTCGAGAGTACCCACGAACATGCCCACGGCAGGAGCTTCTTCTATGCGTTGTTCGCATCTCGACCATAGGTTCCGCCACCGGATTGCATATTGCACCCACGTCTCTCCCGGCTTCACTCTGGCGTTGATCAGTGCCGTGATCGGGGTGCGCTTGCTAGCGCTTACAAATCTCTGTGTAAACAGCAGCTCCATCTCCGTAAATGTTTTAACAGAGTCGTTAGGTAGCTCCGAATACCATTCAAAGGCTGTTTCTGCTAAGCTGCCTACGAATTGACGTAGCAACAATTTGTCATCGCCTCCAGTATTGCCGCATAAGGCCCTGAATTGAGCGACATGCTGATGCGGATTCCCTGTCCCTTTATATACGTGGAATTTAGGGATCGTATATCCTGGCGGGTAACTGATTTGGTCATACCATCTCGGATACGGTCGTCCGGTTCTAACAATTTGCCCAGCCGCTTCATTTGCCTGATGAACCCGGATCTGCTGAGCTATATATTCGTCTAGGTCAACTTTGGAGATTGCCTCCTCCTTGGCTGTTGATAGAGCCGGCGGAGGATTTGACGTTTCTCCCCTGTCGTCTTCAAGGACGATCGGGGGATCTTCAACAGGAGGGTCCGGCTGTAACATCATCCCTACCATATCTTGGAAGAGGAGCGCCATCTGTTTTATGTTAGCCGCTTGCTCTGCAGCTTCTTTGTCCTTCTTTTCGAGGACTCTGCGTAAAAAGTCAGCGTCGGTTTCTTGTTCTTGACGCTCATCCGAAGACGTTTTAGAGCTTTCTTTTGGCTCAGTGAGTGCAGCCATTGTAGTCATCATTTCCTGAAGCTTTTGTTGTTGCTCCTGGGATTTCGTTACGGATCGGGCGAGCGGTCGGTGACCCGTCGATGCACGGCTTTCCTCTTTTCCAGAAGCCATATAAACAGTGTGCACCACCATGCCCCCAGATTTGGGGTGTTTGGGCTTAGCGTCTTTGTGGTCTGCCACGTTTACTGGGGCTTTCTCTGGCCTCCTTCTTTTCTGAGTGGTTGAAGTTGAGGGGGCCGTTGTAGTGGGCACCCAAGTAGCCGTTGCTTTTTGCGGCTTGACGGAGTAGTTCTTCTCCTGCCGAACCTTCATCTTTTTCTGTCGGCGGAGATAGTCTTGATCTATTACGGAGTCTTGGACTTGACGCCAGACCTTGTAAATTCTAGAGGACATCCGTTGAGGGGGCTGCTCCAGCTTCTTTTTCGTATCATTCTCCACGGGTAGAGGAGATCTCTTCAGCACTGCAGTAGGAGAGTTTCTGCGCACCCTGTTCAGCAATTCAAAGCTGTTCCCGGTTGGAACAGCAGCATCGATCCCCACCGTTGGAGCTGGCGGAGTTATCCCGGATGGGGAGTTGCCCCCAGCCTTCCTCATTCGGCGCCAGTGGCGACGTCGAGCGTGTCTTGCGGATGGAGTTGTTTCAGCTATAAGGGTGACTTCGTCGTGCCCCCTGCTTTGAGGAGAGACTGTTATTGGTGTTAGCCTATCGAAGACTGACACCCGTTGAGCAGCAATGTCTAATCTGTCAAAGACAGACCCTTGAGCAGGGGAAGCAGCTTTGAGGACCTCGCCTGGAGCAGCAACCGGAATGGCCAGCCTTGTAAAAACTGACTTCTTGGAAGGAGGAGCCTTTCCAATGATTTCGTCCGCTTGAGCCGGGATGGCTATCCGCTTTGGGATGACAGCTTCGGGTATCACGGACTCATAGACGTTCTGGCCCAGTCTGTTGGAAACTGAGGTATTGAAGTTGGGCGACCCGTTGAGAGGGGCCGCGGTAGTTATAAGCCGATCAAAGACTGACTTCTTTGGGGCTTCTTGCAACGTCATTGTGGCATTGAAGCTCAACGGTGGGAGCATGGTCCCGAAGAATAATCCAGTGGTGGCCTGAGTTACCTGCTCCACTGGCATCTTGAAAAGGGAGGCCGCTTGGGGCCCATAAGTCACTCCTCCAGCAGGGACGGAGCGAGAGTTGCAGTTGCAGGTAGTGCAGTTTGAAGCCATTGATCTTCTGTTTTCTGCACGGAGCAAGACACCAAATCTTAGTATCTCGAATCCACAAGCAACCACAACAAACCGCGATTTGCTCGCGAACACGACACACGAAGTGTGGAGTGGAAAGAGGAAAAGGTCCCACCGGGCGTGCCAGAATCTGTTCCCCTCCGAACGGCGGCCGAGACATAGGACGTCTTGCCTGAGGTTCGGGGCAGATGCTAATAGGTGCTATCCGTCCACCTCTCCGAAGATAC
The DNA here is from genome assembly GCA_030015575.1 of Agapanthus africanus. NCBI lineage: Eukaryota > Viridiplantae > Streptophyta > Magnoliopsida > Asparagales > Amaryllidaceae > Agapanthus > Agapanthus africanus. The sequence goes on along the minus strand of JASDDO010000019.1, from coordinate 380,629,607 downwards.
CAAGTTGATTTATGGCACCGTGTATCGGAGGTTTAGACGGATGCGGCCGATGTAGCAGACTTCGTCAGATTCCCCCTCGCTTGAGGGGTTTTTGATTGTGGGGACGCTCTTCCCTGCAGGCGCAAGCCCCTGCAGTTAATTACGCTACCGCATCGCGGTAACAACTTTCTCCTTCTCCAGCTGGTCACTTCGTGTCGTGGGTGTTTGTTTTGTTTGTGGTTTCCCGTGGATTGTATACGGAGACTGATTTATGTCGTCGCCCGTAGGACGTGGATTAGTCCAAATCCGTGTTTTCTTAGATTTGGTTTTGGGGTTTTGGTTTGAGGATACGTTAGCCATATTTGAGGCTAAGATCAACTCAAACGTTTGTTAAGGATACGTTAGTCCAGTTTGAGACTAAGATCAACTTAACGGGATCGTTTAGATCCGACAAAAGAGCAATTGGCTCTAATGTTCCAGTTTAGGGACCTAGTGGTCCATTAAATGTATGGCCATCGGGACCCATCACCTCTCTGACGACGTTGAAGGATTACAACGACAGATGTCAGAGGAGTTCAGAGATGTACCCTTGAACCAAAGTTGATTTGGGGATTTATAGTCCAATTTGGGACTAAAGTCTGTTTGAAGGTTTAAGGATACGTTAGCCATATTTGAGGCTAAGATCAACTTAAACGGTTGTTAAGGATACGTTAGTCCAGTTTGGGACTAAGATCGACTTAACGGGATCGTTTAGATCCGACAAAAGAGCAATTGGCTCTATTGTTCCAGTTTAGGGACATAGGGGTCCATTGCCAGTTTAGGGACATGGTGGTCCAAGTTCCAGTTTAGGGACGTGGTGGTCCATTGCCAGTTTAGGGACATGGTGGTCCACCTCCAGTTTAGGGACATGGTGGTCCAATGGTAGTTTAAGGACGCATAAGTCCATGGGTTTAAGGACCCCACAGTCCATATGGGCGTGTTTAAGGACGCATTAGTCCGTTAGTTTAAGGACGCATAAGTCCGCGGGTTTAAGGACCCCACAGTCCGTATCTTGGTTTAGGGACGCATAAGTCCATGAGTTTAAGGACCCCACAGTCCGTGTTGATGTGTGGTTGTCGGGACCCGTCACCTCTCTGAAGACGTTGAAGGATTACAACGACAAATATCAGAGGAGTTCAGAGATGTACCCTTGAACCAATGAGTTGGTTGAAAGAGCAGATGTGCTCAGTTCAAGATGATTTGAGGACTTATGGCCAGTTTGGGCTAAGTCCAATTATGTTTGAAATATTGGCCCTCTGTTGGTCCATTGAAGGAGAGGCTTTGCCTCTAAAAACTTAGCCAATTGGGCTAAAGCTAGTGTTAAACACTACAGACCAACAGTGTTGAACACTGGGAACAGAGTTTTTAAATTAGTGTTAAACACTAAACAAATCAGTGTTAAACACTGCAAATAGAGTTTTCAAATTAGTGTTAAACACCAAGGAGGGAGGGGTCACGTGCGGACACGTGAGAGCACCCTGATTTCCCTTATTTTATTCTGCAGATAAGTGTTTAACACTTTTCATTTCCTGGCCATCACGTGTGGGCACGTGATGGAGGCCCCCGCTCTGGTCTGTTAGAATGTTCATTAGGGGTCACGTGGTGACACGTGAGGGCGCCCTAAATGTGGAGCCAGATCTCCTTTTGGTTTATCCTCAATCTGCGAACAAGTGTTAAACACTTTTTGTCTTTATTTTAGAGCATCACGTGTTGGCACGTGATGGGGGTTTATGCATCGATAATTACAGCACTTGCTGAGGGGTCACGTGGGGACACGTGAGAGCGCCCAAAGCTTCTTTTCTTTTCTTTTGCCATTAAGTGTTAAACACTTTCATTTTTATTTTAGAGCATCACGTGTTGGCACGTGATGGGGATCTGTGCGCCAATTGTTAAAGCATTTGTTGAGGGGTCACGTGATAACACGTGAGAGCGCCCAAAGCTTTCATTCCCTTTGCTTTTTCTTTCTGCGTTCTGGGAGTCACGTGGGAGCACGTGGGGTGATGCTTCAAAGTTCTTTGCAGGGGATCTTTTCAAGGGTCACGTGGGGGCACATGATCCTAGTTCTTTTCATAAACAGAGATCTTTTAAGAATTGAATTCTTTGTAGGGTTAAACCCTAATTATGATTTTGGAGGAATTAAATTCCTATCGTGAAAGAATTAAATTCTTAATTAGGGTTAAACCCTAGTTTTGTTTTAGGAGAATTAAATTCTCAAAACTCAATTCCCCTTCTAAGTTTAGGATCTGCATGGCAGGATCTCGACCCGATGAGAATTAAATTCTCATCCTATGGGGAGATGTGCTCTGTACAGATCTTCAACTAGAAGAAGAACTAAGTTCTTCCCTTTTTTTTTATAAGAGTTAAACTCTTGAATTTTGAGAATTAAATTCTCTTTTTGAAATTAACCTTTTCCCTTTTCTCACCTAGGGTTTTTCTTTTGCAGAGAATTAAATTCTCCTCTCTTTGTTTCTTCTTCTCTTGAGAATTAAATTCTCCTCCCTCTGTTTTTCTCTCCAAAAAGTAGATCCCCCTTCTCTTCTCTTGGCTCCTATTTATAGGAGGAGGAAGAGAATCAATTTGTTTAGCAAATCTCTCATTAAGAGATTTGATTTGTATGTTGAGAGATTTGATTTGCATTCATCATTAATCTGGGCCTTTAGATTGTTAAGTGAATTTTATTCACCATTGGATTTTAAATCCGAAGATATCCATTTGTTATCTCGGTCAGATTTAGGGGGGGAAATCTTTCCTTGTCCAAGGTTTTTCCATAAATTGGTGATTTTTAATCACCCTTGGATTTTTAATCCAACGGTTCCCCATGACCCTTTTCCATTTGGAAAGATTCAGAAACTTTTAGAATTTAATTCTATTAAATTATAATGCTTTTAAAGCCAGTCACGTGCTGGCACGTGACCTTTGGTCACGTGTGAGCACGTGACCCCCAATTGGGTTCCTTTCTCAGCCGCTTATTTATGTTTCAGTTTTAACCATCACGTGTCAATACGTGACCATTGGTCACGTGTAAGCACGTGATACCTCGTTGAGGTATTTTCTGACTTTTAGAATTAAATTCTATTCATTATTTTAGAGGCTTTAAAAGCCCATCACGTGTCTGCACGTGACCCATGGTCACGTGTGAGCACGTGATGCCCCATTGGGGTCTTTTCTGAGTTTTTATTATATTTTTTAACTCCTCCAGCGGGTTTTTAAAAGCCCATCACGTGTGGACACGTAATTCCTCATAACTTTTGATCCCGGATGAATTACGAGGCCCATAATATATCAAATCGAAGGGTTTTTCGAGCCGCTTTCGATACCATCAGAATTTATCTGTTTCTCATTCAGAAGTTTATCAAAAAACAGCCCGGAAGATACTGGTTCCCATTTTCTTAAGCGTATCACCGCCATTTGATACCTTGGGCTCTTTCGCGCAGAAATTTTCGGCGGGAACACCTATACAGGTAGAACAGTATTACTTGAGATGATAGTATACTATTTGGTTTGTCTTTATCATTATGTGTATATGTTTGATAAAGCCCGTAAGATTATTGCTTGACTACCAGTATTATGATGGCGATCATACACGTGGGAGCCGGATGGTCCATAAGTACATTCTTAAATGTCCCAAGTCGAGAGAGTATCGAGACTGGGTATCGATACTCCGGAGTAGACTGGTATATACTTTTCGAGACCCCGACGAGAAGCGGTGACCGGTCTCACAAACCATTGGTGTTGAGTCACCTAAGATAGTATACGGGTGCTCACCGGAGGTGAGTACAATGGACGGACTCCCCGAGAACTTCTACATGGTATTATACCTATTGTCGGATGGAAGTTCTTTTATGGCATGGGTACATGTTAGTCTTTTGACTTGAGATTTTCATTTGTCTCATGTGAGTTCCTACTGTACTTAGATTACTACCCTATCACAACCGAAAGAAGTCGTGCAAACATGTTTTAGTTGGGTACAGTTCCGAGCTACACGGAGGCAGTGACCAATCGTCAGGGATTCGTCTCTCCCGGTATTGGAAGTCGATGTCGCGCTGTGTTGGGTCAACCATCACCAGAAATCCTTGGTCAAGGTGTATGAGATTTACTGATGTGATATCAATAGTTTCTCAGTGGGTGTTGAGCTTTAGACCGACACAACTTATCGGGTTAGTAGGGTCTAACGTTATCCACCCCCTAAACCCGATATGCAATTATCTTAGACGAAGAGACTGGACTGTACGGAGATTGTCACAGACAGGCTCAGTAGGGGTATAGATGGGTGTAACGACTCTGAAATCTCAATACAGTATTATTTGTTTAAATGTATGGAAAAAGGTATTTCAGCCTGTATAGGAGTTATAAATTATTTTTGTTCAATAAAAGCAAAAGGCAACTTGTAGCTCACTGGTAAAACCTCTATACTGCTGTGACATAGCTTGTGTGTTCGAATCCCATCAGTCCTAATTATTTTTATATTTTTCCTTCAAGAGTTGCACGTGAAATACACAGAGAAACGAAAAGTTTCAGAAAAATCAAACGGGATAAATGAGGAGTAAACACAGAGTTAAACATGTAGCACGAATCTCGAGGCAAACCATCAAAATCCGATTGCCTATTCTATCACTTTGGCTGCTACCAATGGTCCACAATGCTTCGTTCGACTCTGTGCTTTGCACACACACCCCTTCAGCTCCCCTCTACTCTCCCGCACTGTTTGCTTTGCACAAACCCCTTCAGCTTTTCTTTATTCTCCTGCACTGTTTGATTTCCCTGCAATTAAATAGAGACTATTCAATTCGTTATTTAATATCAATTTTAATTGTTTTAATTCAATTTTTAATTCTCATACCCTAAATTCTTCACTATAAATACCACCACATCCTCTAGCTCTCTCCCATTCTGAAATTTCTATCAAAATTCTCTCAAACTCTCTAAGTACCAAGTGGAGTTAAGCACCCAAGTGAAGTAGCAAGCCAAGCTCGACGACTGAAGCCTTTCCAACGAAACCATGACTCCCGAAGAATTCCTCTCTCTCTCTTGTTAACAATCTAAACCAGTAAGTTCTTTCTCTTTCTATTTTTTCATCTCAAATCGCTTTCTAAAAGCACATCGACAAAGTGGAGTTAACCCCGATATAATTTTATTTTTAACATTTGTAATCCACTTGATAAGAAAATTAGGTAAAACTAACATCCTAACACCACTCTTAACCTTAATTACATCATTTAGCTTTTAGTTTAATAAAATTTTCCATATGAAATAATCATAAAACGAAGTTTTTAGAAAAATACCATGAATTTTAGTATAATCATTATTTCGATAATTATTATACATACCTTTAGGAAAATTTCACGGGGTAACGACCTACCCTACATGCACACTATGGTTTCATAGCACGATGTATAAATATATGGTTAATTCAAAGAATAGGTTTTACATTAAAATACCACTTTTTTTAAAAAAAGGGTTTCTTTTAATCGATATTTTTACATTCTTGGCAATTGCGTCTCTACAACTCTCGTTAGGGGATCCGCTAATGGATGGTGCAGATTATGCACATCCTGAGGATAGTAGAGCGAGATGCAAAACTTTTCACGGAGTATTCAGTCTCGAAAGAAAATAAAAATATGCTGTTTAAAGAAATACGACTTTTCTAAATAAAACTAAACTTTGGAAAATTATATAAAACTATGAATCCGTATTTTCAATAAAAACAAATTATGAAAACTATATTTTTTAAAATGAAAAATTATAATTTCAATAAAATACCAACAAGTTTCCAAAAATAGTAGTTTTCATAAAAGTATCATAAACTTTCAAAAGTTAGCTTTTATCACTAAAGTACCACAACAATTAAAATACATGTTTATGAAAACCCTAAATATTATAAATCATCCTCGAGATTTTATTTTCAAACCATATTAAAGTATTTTTTATAAAACCTCCTCGAGAAATGCAAACAATATAAAAACAATGTAAACAAACAATAATAAATATTAAGAACTCTAGATTAATATAGGCTTAAGCGGTATCATTTCTCTTGAGTCTCGGGGAGCCGGAGAAAGTGAATGCTTGCCTATTCAGGTTACACAACTTAACGGAGTTATCAAGTTGCAATTGTCTTTGAAAAAGACACAAATCCTGCCATTCATGTGCAGCAGTTGTCTGATTTCTTCCGAACATAAGATCTTTAACAATTAAATCAATTCATATGAAAAAGACTATAACCAGAATTTAAATTTGAACTTGAACTCGAATCCAAACTTGAACATGAACTCGAACCCAGTCTACTCAAACTAACTTGACTTAAATCAAGATTGCAATTGGCATTACTTGCATTTTACTTGACTTTCTCAACTTCATTCTACATCTTTTGCAATCTATGGTTTCGATCAAGACATGTTATAATCAATCAATCAAATTAATTAATTATATTATACAGTTATAGACTATTTATATTCGGGATGCTTGGGATAGTTTCTTGTGTGAATCCAACAGAATTTCAGGAGTCTCGTATTAACCTTTTTTTTATTTTACTAGAATATCAGTCGGGTCGACTCCTCCACAGCCTGAAGCCCTAATGCTAACACATGAAATGAGCCCGTGTTTCTTTGCTCCTGGGGTCCCACTCTTGAGTTCGTGAATACTTCTACGGTTGCGTTGACGTTTACACTTGGAACTTAACGTTAATATAGTGACCATCTAGAGACTTATACTATATAAATATACCCATGAATCATATATTTTTACTCGTCATATATATTCGACACTTGTCATTTATACTCTTACTACATCCTTGGGACTTACCGAGCGTTAATTCGCTGACGGGTATCCCATCCACTTTTGTTTTCTCGGAATGTTCGTCAGATACAGTCGAGACGGAGGAAGTAGAGGCCACAGAGGAAGACTACAACCAGATCGCTACTCAGGATTAGCTTAGCTTCATTCATTTATTTTTCTTCCAGCTTTTGTATGCCATATGTTTAGGCATTTTCTTTTATTGTATTTACTTTTCAGTTGAACTCATGTACTTATAAATATTTGAAGTTGAAAGTAAATGAAGTATTTATTGAAAATTTTACGGTCTCCATTCATTCTTGCATTGTGTATTATTGTTTCAATACGCTTAGTATATTTATTTAGGGAATGATCTTCTCTGGATAAATATGCTACGGGCTTGTGACGTCATCGTTCCCATCTACTGGGAAGCGGGGAATGATAGATTTTATCGGTGGCCTATGCAGGCCAGTTCTGCATGAAGTTGTAAACAATATACCGCAAGAATTAATGAATTCAACAAACATTTACATTTCTTGCATTTTAAATTCCTTGAATCTATCCTAACATATCTTTTATATCAAAGTGACGGACTTTCCGAATAATACCAGCATAAATATCAAAGACAATACTCCTCCGCCTATACTACCACCACCACCACTTATCGTTGCAGCTCCTATCAATGAGAAAACAGTACTTCTTGAGGCTATTGTTCTCCGCCGAAAGACGCGATCGGAAAGTTGGGACGTCTAGCCTGAATTTTGGGGGCAGATGCTATTTGGTTTTATCCGTCAACCTCTCCGAAAATGCTAAGTTGATTTATGACACCGTGTATCGGAGGTTTAGACGGATGCGGCCAATGTAGCAAACTTTGTCAGATTCCCCCCCATTGTGAGGGGTTTTTGATTGTGGGGACGCTCTTCCCTGCAGGCGTAAGTCCCTGCAGTTAATTACGCTACCGCATCGCGGTAACCACTTTCTCCTTCTCCAGATGGTCACTTCGTGTCGTGTGTGTTTGTTTTGTTTTTGGTTGCCCATGGATCGTATACGGAGACTAATTTATGTTGTCACCCGTAGGGTGTGGATTAGTCCAAATCCGTATTTTCTTAGATTTGGGTTTGGCTTGGGTTTACGGATTGTTAATATCATTTGAGACTAAGATCAACTTAAATGTTTGTTAAGGATACGTTAATCTAATTTTAGATTAAGATCTACTTAACAGGATCATTTAGATCCAACAAAAGAGCATTTGGACTTTATTGTTTTAGTTTAGGGACTTTGCGGTCCATAAGTTTAAGGACATCATAGTCCGTGACAGTTTAAAGACGTCATAGTCTATAAAGTGTAAAGACATCATAGTCTATGAGTTTAAGGATCTCACAGTCCATGGTGGTTTAGAGACATCATAGTCCGTAAAGTTTAAGGACATCATAGTCCATGAGTTTAAGGATCCTCTGTGGAATGTCTGGTTGTTGGGACCCGTCATCTCTCTGAAGATGTTGAATGATTACAACGACATATATCAGAGGTATGAAGAGATGTACCCTTGAACCAATGTTGGTTGAAAGGCTCTGGGAATTACTTTGAATGCCATATGAGATGATCAATTTTGGAAGACAAGAGTATAGTTGGGGTTCAGTTGATGGGGGGGTCTTGCCTCTGGGCGACTTAGCTAATTTGGGCTAAAATTGGTTTGAATATAGTGTTAAACACTAGAGTATACTCAGCGCTCACGTGTTCCCACGTGAGGCGCTTAAAGTAGTGTTAAATACTAAGAATGAAGCGCTTAAAGTAGTGTTAAACACTAAGAACAAAGCGCTCACGTGGGGTCACGTGAGGCACCTGAAGAGCGGGCCTTACTTCTTCTATTTTACTCCCAGGATATGCATATAAGCATTAAAAAACTTGATCTTTATGATCATCACGTGTGGACACGTGAGGGTACCCATGCGTTGGATATTAATCTTTCAGTTTTGCCCCATTTTCTCTTTAAAAAGGTGTTTGTCAAGGGTCACGTGGAGACACGTGAGGCATCCTTTAGGCGGACATTGCCTTTGGGTAGAATCCTCTTTTTTATGAGTGTTTGATAATTGCTAGGGGTTAAGTGGGAACACGTGAGATGCCCAAAAAAGTGAAACTGCCTTGGCTTTACTCCCTTTTATTTTGAGAAGCTTGTTCAAGGGTCACGTGGGAACACGTGAGACGCCAGAAAGTGAAATGCCTCGGCCTTACTCCCTTTTTATTTTGGGAAGCTTATTCAAGGGTCGCAAGGGAGCATATGACCTAAACTTATTCGTTCTCTTTTGATCATTGAGGGGGCTCACATGGACACACGTGATCATGTTAGGTACTGATCTCTTTTACGTGCATGGAGAGTTAAATCCCTTGTTTAAGAATTAAATTCTTTTATAGGGTTAAACCCCAATTTTATTTAGAGAAATTAAATTCCTCTGTGTTTGAAAGAATTAAATTCTTTAAACTCAATTCTCTCTATAAGTTTTGGATCTGCATAGCAGAATCTCCCCGATGAGAATTAAATTCTCAACTTATGGGGAGATCTGCTTCTGCAGATCTTCAACCAGAGGAAGAACTGAGTTCTTATTCAGAAAAGTTAAACTCTTGGTTTGAGAATTAAATTCTCTTTTGTTTTGTGGGAGCTTATAGAATGATCTCCTTTCTTCTCTTACCTAAAGTTTCTTTCTTCTCTGAAGAGATCTTCTTCTCTATTTCTCTCTGTTGTATTCTCCTTTCTCTTTTTTTCTGTTGTATCTCCTTTTCTTTTCTTCTTGGCTCCTATTTATAGGAGAAAGAAAAGAATCGGTTTGTTCAGCCAATCTCTCATTGAAAGATTTTGATTGATTTTATAACTAACATGATCTTTTAGATCATTCGGTGAATTTTATTCACCATTGGATTTTTTTTTAATCCATAAGATATTTTATTTGTTGTTCCTGGCAAATTTTAGGAAAATATTTCCTTGTACAGAATCTTTCTATAAATTGGTGATTTTTTAATCACCATTGGATTTTTAATCCAACGGTGCTCCACTTTACAGAGTGCAATCTTTTTTGTTTGGAAAGATCTAGGGAATATTTTTCCAATTAGGGCTTTTGATTCCTTTTATTTAGAATTTAATTTTATTGGTTCAGAGGGTTCGGAAACCCATCACGTGTTGGCATGTGACCCCACTGATTAAGCATCTAATTAGAATTTAATTATATTAGTTTAGAGGGCTCAGGAACCCATCACGTGTTGGCACGTGACCCCACTGATTAAGCATCTCCAGTTGTTTATTTCAGCGCCTATAGACTTTGCCCATAATAGGTCACATGTCCCCACGTGAGGTCCGATCACGTGTGGGCACGTGATGCTCCACTTAGGGGTTTTCCTTGCTGCTTTATTTGTATTTTATTCAGTTCCCATGAGGGAACAAATGCCCCCACAGTGTTGTTCTCACATGTTTGCACGTGAGTGCAACGCTGTCACCTTTGTGGCCGTTGGATTTGCCTAGAGAACGGGGAAGATGAACCGTTTCTTATCATATATTATAAATGCAAGGGTCTCTTCAGCAGCACCTCTGTTCCTTCATCTTCTTCTTTCTTCATTTTCTTTGAGAATTTAATTCTCTTCCTTAGAGCTCAGTTCTCTGTTCAAAAAATTCCAGAGTTTAACTCTGTCAACAAAAAAGAATCCTTTTCCAGGTAAGGATCTTGAACGGCCGAGGAACTTTTCTTCTTCTTTTATAAAATTCTTTTTGGATTTTAAATCCACGCCGAGGGTTTTTCCCTTATTCGCGCCGATTTTTAATTTTGTTAGGCATCTTATCAGAGGTTGTTTTTCCAAGAGTTGTTTGAATTCCAATGTTTGTTTCAATAAGCTTTTTCTTAATCAATCTGCCCACTAAACTCTCACTGATTTTCCTTTTCAGACGTTATGGTCGCTCATCTGTATGATCTCGACGAGATTATTTCTTATGGAGACATTCGTGCACTAGGCCGCTGCCAGAACCAGGAGTTTACAAATGCTCAGTGCGCCGAAATCATGCGTCGCTTTGATAAATACAATGGTCGACTGCTTCCTCGTCATTTCGCTCTTTTGAAGTTCATTGTGAGAGCGATCTGGGAAGCACTTCCTTTATTCTATGACGGCATGCTGCTTAAAGAATTGGATGACGCCGAAGATAAGGTACACTCAGTGTATCTGATGGGCCTAATCTCAAAGAAAAGGCGAGACAATCTTGTTTATATTCTGCTAAACTTTTCAACAAGCGATGATAATCGTTGCCTATTGAAGGGCGGAGGACCTCAGTGAGGACCCTGACGCTTATGATCGTGAGAGGAAGCATACGAGAATGGTCCGAGAGGCCCAAAACATTTTAGATGGCCTAACTTTTGAATTCCTCAATCCATGTCCTGGATTTGATGTCTTGTCATTGTAAACATTATAATGATGTTTTTGTTTACCATTTTCATCATTGTAAGAATTTTCTGAAGTATAAATAGACAATTTTTGTTTCCGCGTGTTTATTTTATGCATTAAACCTTTTCCGCACATACATAAATGGGTATGCTTCGAACGCTTAACTGGGTGCGAATCAAATGTTCTTCTTACTGTCATTCATAGTATGTGGTTGACGTCCGTAGGTTACGCCTTTTCATTTCAATTTGACGCAGAGCAGTTTACGCACTCTTGAGCACCTCCATTTCTCTGGCATGTAATTTTGGCAAATGTGGTCTGTAAATAGCCCATCTTGAGCTCTTTGTAGGGTAGTGATGGCTTAGGAAACAGGTTCAGATCTGCCACCTAAGGCTTTCCAACTTTATGAGCCGTGAGGGCCTCATAAAGATTTTTCTCCCTACGAGTCGAGAGGATCTCGTAGGTGTATTTTTTCCTTAAGAATCGTGAGGATTCCTAAGTGTGCTTTCTCTTGAGAGTCGTAAGGATCTTACTGTTCCCCTCTGAATAGGCGGCGCGACGGACGTCTTGCCTGAAATTCGGGGCAGATGCTAATTGGTGCTATCCGTCTACTTCTCTGAAGATGCCAAGTTGATTTATGACATCATGTATCGAAGGTTTAAACGGATGCGTCCGATGTAGCAGACTTCGTCAGATTCCCCCTCACTTGAGGGGTTTTTGATTGTGGGGACGCTCTTCCCTGCAGGCGTAAGCCCCTGCAGTTAATTACGCTACTGCATTGCAGTAACAACTTTCTCCTTCTCCAGATGATCACTTCGTGTCATGTGTGTTTGTTTTGTGTTTGGTTGCCCGTGGATTGTATACGGAGACCGAGTTATGTCGTCGCCCGTAGGGCGTGGACTAGTCCAAATCCGTATTATCTTAGATTTGGGTTTGGGGGTTGTGTTTAAGGATACGTTAGCCTCATTTGAGACTAAGATCGACTTAAATGTTTGTTAAGGATACGTTAGTCTAGTTTTAGACTAAGATCAACTTAACGGGATCGTTTAGATTCGACAAGAGAGCAATTAAGGGAGCCCTGTTGTTTAGTTTAGTGACATTGCGGTCAATAGGTAGTTTAAGGACATTGCGGTCCAATGTTAGTTTTAAGACATTGCGGTCAAGGTTAAGGACATCATAGTTCGTGAGCTTAAGGACCTCACAGTCCGGTGTTAGTTTTAAGACATCACGGTCAAGGTTAAGGACATCATAGTCCGTCGTTAGTTTTAAGACATCCCGGTCAAGGTTAAGAACATCATAGTCCGAGGATTTAAGGACTCCACAGTCCGGTGTTAGTTTTAAGACATCACGGTCAAGGTTAAGGACGTCATAGTCCGTTGTTAGTTTTAAGACATTCCGGTCAAGGTTAAGGACATCATAGTCCATTGTTAGTTTTAAGACATCCCGGTCAAGGTTAAGGACATCATAGTCCGAGGATTTAAGGACTCCACAGTTCGGCATTAGTTTTAAGACATCTCGGTCAAGGTTAATGACCTCATAGTCCATGAGTTTAAGGACCCCACAGTCCGTATCAATGCGTGGTCATCGGGACCTGTCACCTCTTTGAAGACGTTGAGGAATTACAACGCCAAGTATCAAAGGAGTGAAGAGATGTACTCTTGAACCAAGGTAGATTAAGTGATCTGTAGTCCAATTTGGAAACTAAGATCAATTATTATATTATGAGCCCATTGGCCCAGTTAAGTTTGAATTGAGGACTGATGGCCTTCTTGGGCTTAGTCCAGTCATGTCTGGAATATTGGCCCTCTGTTGGTTCATTGAAGGAGAGGCTTTGCCTCTAGAAACTTAGCCAATTGGGCTAAAGCTAGTGTTAAACACTAGAGATCAACAGTGTTGAACACTGGGAGATAAGATTATCAGATTAGTGTTAAACACTAGAAATTATGATTCTCGAATCAGTGTTAAACACTAATAAATAACAGTGTTAAACACTGGCAACCAAGTTATCAGTTTGGTGTTAAACACTAGCAGAGAGGAGATCACGTGGGAGCACTGTAAGTCCATGCTACCTCTCCCGGTACTTTCGGGCATGCGGAATTTGACGAAAAACGATTTTCTTAGAGGTGGTAACATGGACTCAAAACCCGGATCTTTGTTAAACATCTAACTAACAACCTAACTACGAGTTGCTAACTACTCGGTTAGGGGGTTATACCTTTCTTTTTCTCGAACTCCTTCGTCTTCAAGCTTCGATGGTCGTCCGAATCGGCTTCTCCCCGTCGTCTCCTTGCGCCAAAGATAGATCCACCTGAAAGCTTCAACCTTTGGCTCCTTCTTCGAACTTTGAAGAAACTAGTTCACTTGGTTTGCTAACCCTTGTGAACTAGAGTGAGTAGAGAAGAGTTTGTGTGGGATTTTATCTATGGTTCTTGGTTCTCAACTCATGAGACAAGTGAACCATAGAGTCAAGAGAGGGAGAGCAAGAGGAGGAGATGAGAGCTCAAGAACAAGAGAGAGAGTGAGCATGAAAGAATGAGAGAAGACTTTTCTCATTTGGCTCTCATAATCCAAAACAATCATAACACCTCATATCAATCAAGTATTATGTGATGGTTTAAGCAACCATAGCCATATCATTTCATGCACTCATTTTGCACAAAAGAGCAAGCAAGCAAAAGTCTTTGCCATGAAATGATAGCTATAGTTATCATGATGGTCAACTAGTCAAGCCTAGTCAACCGGTCAACAAAGTCAACAAGTCAACAAAAGTCAACAAGTCAACAAAGTTAATCCCTCAACAACCATGTCACCATAATACTCAATTAATATAATTGTTAATCATATATCATATTCTCATTAAGGTTGAGCAAAAAGTCAATAGTCAACTGTCAACGGTCAACAACCCTAATGAGAATCCTCTGCCTCTGTCTCTCCGTCAATTGTGCATACACACCCGCATCCGCGTTCCGAGGAACACGAATGCAAACTGGATAAAACCAATCCCAAAACGTACACTAGGATCTGGCTTAAACCAAATCCCGCTAGTGTAAACTGTCCGGACACTGTACGTGCATAAGTGCACGGATGTGACCGAACCCTGTCGCAAAACCATGCGACCTGTCACAAAACCATGCGACCTCTACTCTTTTGCCTAAAGGCGAATAGCTTTCTGTGTGGGACTCTAAAGACTCGACACTACGCTGGCAGTGGGTTTAACCACAGACCGCAAGCGGCACTAGCTGTGCGTAACGGTCCCCAGGTAGATGCCGATAAGAAGACTGACGAGGCGAAACCCATCTGAACTCCTACTGAGCCTGAATGTGACATTCTCCGTACAGTCCGGTCTGTTCGTCTGATACATCGCATGGCGGGCCTAGGGGGCGGTAAACGTCAGTCCCCCAATAGCGGTACAAGTCGTGTCGGAGTGAAGCCCAAAACACCCTGAGATAACACTGGAAGCCTACCAGTATATCTCGATTGCCCTGGCCAGGGACTACTCGTGTAATGGCTCTCCTAGACACAGCGCGATGTCAACCCCCAATACCGGGAGAGACGAATCCTGTCTAACCGTCACTTCCTCTAAGTGCTTCGGGACTGCACCCAACTACTACCTGTTTGCACGACTCCTTTGAGCCGTGGTAGGGTAGTAATCAAAGTACAGTGGGAACACACTCGAGGCGAAGTGACAGTGTCAAGTCAGCGGACTAAGCTGTACTCATGTCACCTGGGAACTGATAACTGACGATAGGCATAATACCAACTAGTCAGTTCCCGACGAGTCCTGTCCAGTGTACTCGTAACCCAACGAGCACCCGCATACTATCTCAAGTACGACGTACTGATGGCTGTGGGACAGACTATCTCCCACACTGGGATGAGAAGCGCATGCGCTAGTCTACTCCGGAGTATCGATGCCCTGTCTCGATAGTCCTGCGACCAGGGACCTGCATAAGGATGTGCTTATAGATTACCCAGCCCCACTAGTGTGACTGCCATCACAACGCTGGTAATCAAGCAAAGATCCTAAGGGCTCCACTAATGTGTATAGGCGATATACTAAAATAAACACATGTACACATTGAAGTAGAAACAAACCAAGTAGCATACTACTATTTTGAGCAAGATTGTATATACAAGGTGAATATCCCAAGCTTCCATTAAGTAATATACAAACTAGTATGATACAGTAATGGCCTCTAGGGCATATACACTAACAATCTCCCACTTACACTAAGGCCATGTACTGGCGTATCGAAGACCTATCATCTCGATCAGCCGCTCGAACTGAGTCTGGGGCAAGGCCTTGGTGAATGGATCTGCAGTGTTATCTTCTGAAGCGACTCTCCGAACCTCGATCTCCTGGCGATCCACGATCTCCCTAATCAGGTGATACCGCCTCAAGATGTGTCTGGATCTCTGATGGGACCTGGGTTCCTTCGCTAAAGCTATAGCCCCGTTGTTGTCGCAATACAGAGGTATTGGATCAACAATGGACGGAACCACCTGAAGCTCTTTCAAGAACTTCCTCATCCAGACAGCTTCTTTTGCGGCATCAGATGCAGCGATGTATTCCGCTTCCATCGTCGAGTCTGCAACGGTTTCCTGTTTGGAACTCTTCCAACACACCGCCCCTCCATTGAGGGTAAAGACAAAACCCGACATGGACTTGGAATCATCCTTGTCACTCTGGAAGCTGGAGTCAGCAAAGGCCTCGATCTGGAGGTCTTTTCCGCCATACACCAAGAACATCTCCTTAGTCCTTCTCAGGTACTTGAGAATGTTCTTTACCGCTATCCAGTGTTTCTCCCCAGGGTTTGACTGATACCGGCTTACCACACTCAGTGCATAAGCTACATCCAGTCTGGTACACAACATCGCATACATTATAGAGCCTACCGCAGAAGCGTAGGGTATAATAGACATGCGATCCCTCTCCAAATCAGTCTTCGGAGACATCTCTTTAGAGAGGGTGATCCCGTGACAAGCCGGTAGGTTACCGCGCTTGGAATCTTCCATACTAAATCTCTTCAGTATGGTGTCGATGTACCTGGACTGTGAAAGTCCTAATATCCTCTTGGATCTATCACGATGGATCCGGATCCCCAGGATGTATGAGGCATCACCCAGGTCTTTCATGGAGAACCTGTGCGACAAGAACCCCTTGACAGATTGTAGCATAGGAATGTCATTTCCTATTAAGAGAATGCCATCCACGTATAAAACGAGGAATACTACAGTTCTCGCTACAAATCTACTGTAGATGCATGGTTCATCTGGATTTTTGATAAAGCCAAATTCCTTGACCGTCTCATCAAAACAGATGTTCCAACTCCGCGATGCCTGCTTTAGTCCATAGATGGACTTAAGCAACTTGCACACCTTTCCGCTGCTCCCACTCTGAATGAAACCCTCTAGTTGGTCCATATAGACACACTCCTCTAAATTTCCATTTAGAAAAGCGGTCTTTACGTCCATTTGCCAGATCTCATAATCGTGGAAGGCAGCAATGGCAAGAACGATCCGAATGGATTTCAGCATAACTACCGGAGAAAAGGTTTCGTCATAGTCCAAACCAGGTCTTTGACGAAAACCCTTTGCAACCAGTCTAGCTTTATAGGTCTCAACCTGTCCATCTACACCAATCTTCCTTTTGAAGATCCACTTGCATCCTACGGGTTTTACCCCGTCTGGAGCAATGTCCAACGTCCATACCTTGTTGGTGTACATGGACTCCATTTCGGTCCGCATTGCATCCAGCCATTTTACTGAGTCAACGCTCTGAACGGCCTGCTGGAAGCTAGTAGGCTCATCATAATCTATGATGCAATCCTCTCTATCCCCGTCTATGAGAAAACCGTAGTATCTCTCGGGCGGATGAGACTGCCTACTACTCCTGCGGAGCGGCGTAGGAATGTCCTGTTCTTTTGAACCCTCTGGTTCTACTAAGCTTTCAGTAATAGTCTGTGGTTCTGGAATTTCTTCCAGTTCTACTGTGCTCCCACTAATTTCCTTTTCCAAGAACTGGTATTCTAGAAAGTGGGCATTACGAGAAACAAGGACTTTTTGCTCCTCTGCGTAGTAGAAAAGATACCCCCTGGTGTTCTTTGGGTATCCCACAAACTTGCACAGTACTGAGCATGCCTCGAGTTTGTCCGCATGCTGCTTTTTGACAAAAGCTGGACATCCCCAGATCTTCAGATATTGAAGATAGGGTTTCTTCCCACTCCATAACTCATAAGGTGTGGTAGGCACAGTCTTAGTGGGAACTCGGTTCAAAAGGTATGCAGCTGATTCTAGCGCATACCCCCAGAATGATCGCGGTAACTCAGCGTTACTCATCATGGACCGTACCATATCCAATAGGGTTCGGTTCCGTCTCTCCGATACACCGTTATGTTGTGGAGTGTATGGAGGAGTAAGCTGAGAGAGAATTCCGTTCTCTTTTAAATAGTCCAGGAACTCGGCACTCAAGTATTCACCACCTCGATCCGATCTTAGAATCTTGATACTTTTGCCTGTCTGTTTTTTACTTCATTCTTATATTCCTGGAACTTTCCAAAAGCTTCGGATTTATGTTTCATTAAGAAGACATGTTCGAACCTTGAAAAATCATCCGTAAAAGTAATGAAGTAAGAAAAACCGCTTCGCGCATGTGTAGACATTGGACCGCACACGTCGCTGTGTACGAGTCCCAAGAGCTCGCTCGCCCTAACTCCGTGTCCAGTAAACGGAGTCTTTGTCATCTTTCCTTGAGACAGGATTGACAAGTGGCATACGATTGATATTCGAACGGATTCAAATATCCTTCTGTATGTAACTTCGTCAACCTTCTCTCATTGATGTGACCCAGTCTACAATGCCATAAGAAAGTCTGATTGATTTCCGGAGACTTTCTTTTGTGTGTATTCTGGACATTGAAAATCTGTGGTTGGTTTAATACGTATATACCATTGCTCAATGTACCTGACCCAATCAGAACTTGATTAAGGTGAATGTTTACAACATTACTTACAAACGCAAATTCATAACCTTCTTTAGAAACCAAAGATACAGAAATGATATTACAAGTTGCGTTGGGTACAAAAAAGCAATTACGCAAAACCAAAACATGTCCATCTGACATTCCCAGGTGATAGTCCCCCACGGCTTTAGCATCCATGCTAGCTCCGTTCGCAACTCTGAGGGTCATGTCACCTACTTTCAAAACACTACGATTTCTCAACGCCTGCAAAGAATTACAGATATGAGATCCTGATCCGGTATCCAATACCCAGGAAGTAGAGTTTATTGAAAGACAGTTTTCAATAACATACACACCTGAAGCTGAAGCTTCAACCTGCTTCAATTCCTGTGTTCTGGCCTTCCAGGCCCTGCAATCATTCTTCCAGTGTCCTTTCTTATGACAATAGAAGCATTCTTCTGTATCCACAAGCTTCCCCGTTTTCTTTGTTGCTTTAGCTTTTCCCTTCGTATCCACTTTACTAACACCGCCCCTTGGTTTGGCTGGGGCTTTCTTCTTCTTTCCCTTGGCTTTCGCCTTGGACCTAGAAGAAGATGATCCTCCTACAAACAAAGTGGATGTTTCCCTACCTTTCTGTAGGGTGCCCTCTGCGCTCCTCAGCATGTTGAGGAGTTCTGAAAGTTCAACTTCCTTTTCTTGTAAGTTGAAGTTCAGTATGAACTGGGCGTAAGTGGAAGGAAGGGACTAGAGAATCAAGTCCGTATAGAGCTCATTCTCCAACGTGGTCTCAAGGTCCGCGAGCTCCTCAATGTAGCCAATCATCTTAAGCACGTGTTCCGCTACCGATGATCCGACGGCCAATCTTGCCGAAAATAACTTCTTCGACACTTCGTATCTTGCGATACGAGATTGCTCTCCATACAGTTCTTTTGTATGAAGAAATATGGATTCCAGGTCCATATTCTCGTGCCTCCTCTGATGTTCATTGTCCATAGAGGCAAGCACGAGGCACTTGGCCTTCGCGCAGTCTAATTCCCAGGTCTTACGGATTTCCTTATCCGCGACGCTGGTTTTGGGACCTGGGATAGGGGGAGCTTTGGTGGTAAGAAGATACCCCAGCTTGTCGTAAGTGATTGCCATCTTGACATTCCTGAGCCAATCTTTGTAGTTTGGCCCTGTCAGTATGTTTTTATCTAGGAGTAACTTAAGTCCAGTCATGTTGATTGGTCGCTGCAATTAGGAGAGAGAAGAAACACTCAGCTTGATGCTCTTGCAAGTTTAGAATGGTTTTTAGTTTGTCTAAACAGGATGGCTCCCACTGTTTCTCGAATCTCTCCTCAAACCATAAAGGAAGAATTAGTTGGGATCAGTCCCACCGCACAATACTTGCTTAACCGTTCAGCCAGGCCAGTGTCGGTACTTCGAGGGAGGTTTTCCAATGCTTTCGCGAAGTTCCTTAATTCAAGAACCTCTTTTCCCTGGGGGCGTAGCCCCGCTAACACCTTTCTAGGCACCTACTAGGTTTATAGCATTGATCGTTTAGTGAGAAATTTCCCGAGGAGTAGCATATACTCACAGTAGGATCGGGATCCAAATATCATCGCGTGACGAAACTGAAGGAATCCTACCAAAATCATCACACTCCAAATGGTATGCAACACTAGCAAGTTTCAGTTCTTTTGAAACTCCCGATGTGGATTTTTGCCCCATGCTCTTATGACCTTGGCGTGAGGTCAAAATGTCATAAGTCACATGTCAAGTTCTTCCCATCATTATCCAGGTTAATTTGAATCCACCCGTACCTACCCTTAACGTAGGCCAAAATGGTAGTATGGCTGTCCCAAACCAACGCATTCTATCTATGCAACAGATAAATATCTGACAGCTACCAATCACTATGCCTTGGCGTGAGGTCAAAATACATAGCTTGAATACTACCGAATATTTAACTCAAATGATGGAGGGCTACGAATGGTTTTGGCAAAACCGTGAACGTAGTGAACTTGATATAATCGATGGAACGAGATAGCTTTTAAAAGGAGTGGCTCAAGCTCCGCATTTAAAAGTTAGTTTTGAAAAGAACCGAGTGGTTTTTCGAAAGTGTTCCAACGACTTTTGCTTGGTTTATTATCTTGCATTAGTTCTTTTAATGCGTGATATTCTTGCATTAGTTCTTTTAATGCGTCCCATCATTTAATCCTACCATTGCAGAAAACAACCAAAATATGACGTACGCTTATGCCATTCGCATTCGCCACGGGGCCCCGTCATTACCCGTTAGGTTACTTAACTAACGACAGAGCGGGGGCTAGGCTAGCGCGGCTGTAAAACATAAGCAACGCCTAAATAATATCATATATAGATATACTGCAATGATAGCCATTTCAAATCACAGATGAACACATTGGATATACTAGGAATCCGCAATTCGTACGAGCCTGTAACGAAAAGCAGATTACACGGTCGCGGTGAATAGCCAATACCCCACCCAAGACCCCTACGGGTGCGGCAAACTACCCGCCAAGTACCCGAAGCGAAGCAACCTCCCTCAACTCCGTGAGTAGGCCACCCGGCACTTCGGCATCCCCGGTAGTTTGTGCACCCCCTCCATGGGTCTATCTTAGGAGCAAAAACAGTAAAAAGAAATTATACAATGACGGCTACAACCCCGACCCGGTTGTGCGGCCATACAAATAATTATTACATCAATTTACAAATTTACATGAATTGAAAGAAAAGAAAACTCTCGTCTCACAACCCCCGGCTATTCACCCGCGACAATCCAACATATTCATATACACATTCCAATAACATTACAGATCACAGATTTGTATAACCCCCACTAATCGACATATAGCGATTAGTAGACGTTCAATACAAATATCACATTACAGAAAAACCCGTCAGCTTAAGTCTTTTAGAAGTTCGATCAAAAATACGGATTTATAGGCCCCAAACACAAAATTTTCGTTCTGGAAAATCTGGGCAGAAAATACATATTCCAAAAATCCCAAAACAACCCCAGAAATACTCTGCACCAAATTTGGACCTCGGCCGAGTCAATTCGGCCGCGGAACCGCGTCGGGAGCGTGCTCCCGCCGCGTTTCCGCGGCGCTTTGACTCGATCGTTGGACCAAATTTGGTGGGTGTTCACACAAAAGCCTGAGCCGATTTTTAAGATGAAAATTATCAACTTTTGAACAGAAAAAATTTCGGCAGAAACTTGACAGTTTTTGGTTCGTTTTGCGACTTTTCTTTGATCGATCTTCAAGCTACTTTGCTAACATGTTAGATAGAGTTTAACTAGGCTCTGATACCACTGTAAGTCCATGCTACCTCTCCCGGTACTTTCGGGCATGCGGAATTTGACGAAAAATGATTTTCTTAGAGGTGGTAACATGGACTCAAAACCCGGATCTTTGTTAAACATCTAACTAACAACCTAACTACGAGTTGCTAACTACTCGGTTAGGGGGTTATACCTTTCTTTTTCTCGAACTCCTTCGTCTTCAAGCTTCGATGGTCGTCCGAATCGGCTTCTCCCCGTCGTCTCCTTGCGCCGAAGATAGATCCACCTGAAAGCTTCAACCTTTGGCTCCTTCTTCGAACTTTGAAGAAACTAGTTCACTTGGTTTGCTAAACCTTGTGAACTAGAGTGAGTAGAGAAGAGTTTGTATGGGATTTTATTTATGGTTCTTGGTTCTCAACTCATGAGACAAGTGAACCATAGAGTCAAGAGAGGGAGAGCAAGAGGAGGAGATGAGAGCTCAAGAACAAGAGAGAGAGTGAGCATGAAAGAATGAGAGAAGACTTTTCTCATTTGGCTCTCATAATCCAAAACAATCATAACACCTCATATCAATCAAGTATTATGTGATGGTTTAAGCAACCATAGCCATATCATTTCATGCACTCATTTTGCACAAAAGAGCAAGCAAGCAAAAGTCTTTGCCATGAAATGATAGCTATAGTTATCATGATGGTCAACTAGTCAAGCTTAGTCAACCGGTCAACAAAGTCAACAAGTCAACAAAAGTCAACAAGTCAACAAAGTCAATCCCTCAACAACCATGTCACCATAATACTCAATTAATATAACTGTTAATCATATATCATATTCTCATTAGGGTTGAGCAAAAAGTCAATAGTCAACTGTCAACGGTCAACAACCCTAATGAGAATCCTCTGCCTCTGTCTCTCCATCAACTGTGCATACACACCCGCATCCGTGTTCCGAGGAACACGAATGCAAACTGGATAAAACCAATCCCAAAACGTACACTAGGATCTGGCTTAAACCAAAGCCCGCTAGTGTAAACTGTCCGGACACTGTATGTGCACAAGTGCACGGATGTGACCGAACCCTGTCGCAAAACCATGCGACCTGTCACAAAACCATGCGACTTCTACTCTTTTGCCTAAAGGCGAATAGCTTTCTGTGTGGGACTCTAAAGACTCGACATTACGCTGGCAGTGGGTTTAACCACAGACCGCAAGCGGCACTAGCTGTGCGTAACGGTCCCCAGGTAGATGCCGACAAGAAGACTGACGAGGCGAAACCCATCTGAACTCCTACTGAGCCTGAATGTGACATTCTCCGTACAGTCCGGTCTGTTCGTCTGATACATCGCATGGCGGGCCTAGGGGGCGGTAAATGTCAGTCCCCCAATAGCGGTACAAGTCATGTCGGAGTGAAGCCCAAAACACCCTGAGATAACACTGGAAGCCTACCAGTATATCTCGATTGCCCTGGCCAGGGACTACTCGTGTAATGGCTCTCCTAGACACAGCGCGATGTCAACCCCCAATACCGGGAGAGACGAATCCTGTCTAACCGTCACTTCCTCCAAGTGCTTCGGGACTGCACCCAACTACTACCTGTTTGCACGACTCCTTTGAGCCGTGGTAGGGTAGTAATCAAAGTACAGTGGGAACACACTCGAGGCGAAGTGACAGTGTCAAGTCAGCGGACTAAGCTGTACTCATGTCACCTGGGAACTGATAACTGACGATAGGCATAATACCAACTAGTCAGTTCCCGACGAGTCCTGTCCAGTGTACTCGTAACCCAACGAGCACCCGCATACTATCTCAAGTACGACGTACTGATGGCTGTGGGACAGACCATCTCCCACACTGGGATGAGAAGCGCATGCGCTAGTCTACTCCGGAGTATCGATGCCCTGTCTCGATAGTCCTGCGACCAGGGACCTGGATAAAGATGTGCTTATAGATTACCCAGCCCCACTAGTGTGACTGCCATCACAACGCTGGTAATCAAACAAAGATCCTAAGGGCTCCACTAATGTGTATAGGCGATATACTAAAATAAACACATGTACATATTGAGGTAGAAACAAACCAAGTAGCATACTACTATTTTGAGCAAGATTGTATATACAAGGTGAATATCCCAAGCTTCCATTAAGTAATATACAAACTAGTATGATACAGTAATGGCCTCTAGGGCATATACACTAACAAGCACGTGATGGCATCCAAAAGGTGGGGCCAGATACCCCTCATTTTGTTATACAGATAAGTGTTTAACACTTTTTATTCTGACAGCCATCACGTGTGGGCACGTGATGGGGGTTCATGCTCTGGTCTATTAGAATGCTCATTAGGGGTCACGTGGTGACACGTGAGGGCGCCCTAGAGCTTCTTTTCTTTTGCATTTTCCTTATGTGCTTAGGGGTCACGTGGGGCACGTGAGGCATTGCCTCAAAGTTCTTTTCTGTGGATCTTTACAGGGGTCACGTGGTAGCACGTGACTCTGGTTCTTTGCATGTTTTATAGATCTGTTCATCTTTTAAGAATTAAATTCTTCATAGGGTTAAACCCTAGCAATAAACTTTAGAGGAATTAAATTCCTGTTTTCTTCTAAAGAATTATATTCTTAGATAGGGTTAAACCCTAATTTCTTTTCTGTAGGAATTAAATTCCCCATATATGTATAGAATTAAATTCTGGCATAGGGTGAAACCCTAATTTCTTTTTTAAGGGAATTAAATTCCTGTGAGTTTTAGAGAATTAAATTCTCAATTAGGGTTGAACCCTAGTTCTGTCCATTCTGAAGGAATTAAATTCCTAGGGTTAAACCCTAATTTTATCTTAAAGGAATTGAATTCCTATCATTCTGTGAGAATTAAATTCTCAAAGCTCAATTCCTCCTCTATGTTTTAGATCTGCATGGCAGGATCTCAACCCAATGAGAACTAAATTCTCAATCCATGGGGAGATGTGCACTTTGCAGATCCTCAACCAGAGAAAGAACTAAGTTCTTTTCTTTTATAAGAGTTAAACTCTTTTGAGAATTAAATTTTCCTTTGAAGCCTCTTTTTTCTTACCTAGGGTTTTTCAAATTCTTCCTTCTGAATTTTCAAGATTCCAAGGCTCTATATCTCTTTCTCTGTGTATGTCTCCAAAAGAAAAAGTCTTTCCTCTTCTTTTCTTGGCTCCTATTTATAGGAGAAGGAAAAGAATCAATCTGTTTGGTAAATCTCTCATTGAAAGATTTGATTTGTTTATTGAGAGATTTGATTTATTTTTATCATTAATCTGGGCCTTTAGATTATTAGGTGAATTTTATTCATCATTGGATTTTAAATCCAAAGATATCTCTTTGTTATTTCGGTTAGATTTAGGGGGAAATCTTTCCAAGTCCAAGATTTTTCCATAAATTGGTGATATTTAATCACCTCTAGATTTTTAATCCAACGGTTTCAGATAATCCTTTTTCATTTTAGAAAGATTTGAAAGATCTTCCCTCAGAATTTAATTCTGTCAAAGAATAAGGCTTTTAAAGCCGGTCATGTGTGGCCATGTGATCCCTGGTCACGTGTAGGCACGTGACCCTTGGAATGGGCTTCTCCTCTCTTGCGCTTTGTTCTCTGGCCGCTGCTCAACCATCACGTGCCAATACGTGACCACTGGTCACGTGTGAGCACGTGATGCCTCTTCTGAAGCTTCTTCTTGACTTTTAATTAGAGGACAAATATGCTCTGTGCCGCTGCTAACCATCACGTGCCAACACATGACCATTGGTCACGTGTGAGCACGTGATGCCTCTTCTGAATCTTTTCCTGATTTTTGATCAGGGAACAAATGCCCCCACAGCGTTGTTATCACGTATCTGCACGTGAGTGCAACGCTGTCACTTTTGTGACCGTCGAATCTGTCTTGGGAGTAGGGTAGATGAAACGTTTTCCATCCCATCCTATAAATGCCCATGTCTTTTCAGAAGCGCCTCCACTTTGCTCATCTTCCTCCTTGCATACTTTTCTTTCTGAGAATTTAATTCTCCTCTCCAGAGCTTAGTTCTCTGCCTTGAAAAATTTTCAGAGTTTAACTCTGTTCAAAAAGAACTCTTTTCTTCAGGTAATGCTCTTGAACGAACGATGAACTTTCATGTCCTTCTGGATTTTAAATCCATAGCAAGGGTTTCACCCCGTTTAACACGAACCCATTTTGTTAGTGTATATGCCCTAGAGGCCATTACTGTATCATACTAGTTTGTATATTACTTGATGGAAGCTTGGGATATTCACCTTGTATAAACAATCTTGCTAAATATAGTAGTATGCTACTTGGTTTGTTTCTACTTCAATGTGTACATGTGTTTATTTTGCGATATCACCTATACGCATTAGTGGAGCCCTTAGGATCTTTGCTTGATTACCAGCGTTGTGATGGCAGTCACACTAGTGGGGGCTGGGTAATCTGTAAGCACATCCTTATACGGGTCCCTAGTCGCAGGACTATCGAGACAGGGCATCGATACTCCGGAGTAGACTAGCGTATGCGCTTCTCATCCCAGTATGGGAGATGGTCTGTCCCACAGCCATCAGTACGTCGTACTGGAGATAGTATACGGGTGCTCGTTGGGTTACGAGTATACTGGACAGGACTCGTCGGGAACTGACAGGTTGGTATTATACCTATCGTCAGTTATCAGTTCCCAGGTGACATGAGTACAGCTTAGTCCGCTGACTTGACACTGTCACTTCGCCTCGAGTGTGTTCCCACTGTACTTTGACTACTACCCTACCACGGCTCAAAGGAGTCGTGCAAACAGGTGGTAGTTGGGTGCAGTCCCGAAGCACTTGGAGGCAGTGCCGGTTAGACAGGATTCGTCTCTCCCGGTATTGGGGGTTGACATCGCGCTGTGTCTAGGAGAGCCATTACACGAGTAGTCCCTGGCCAGGGCAAGCGAGATATACTGGTAGGCTTCCAGTGTTATCTCAGGGTGTTTTGGGCTTCACTCCGACACGACTTGTACCGCTATTGGGGGACTGACGTTTTACCGCCCCCTAGGCCCGACATGCGATGTATCAGACGAACAGACCGGACTGTACGGAGAATATCACATTCAGACTCAGTAGGAGTTCAGATGGGGTTCACCTCGTCAGCCTTCTTGTCGGCATCTACCTGGGGACCGTTACGCACAGCTAGTGCCGCTTGCGGTCTGTGGTTAAACCCACTGCCAGCGTAGTGTCGAGTCTTTAGAGTCCCACACAGAGGGTATTCGCCTCTGGGCAAAACAGAGTAGAGGTCGCATGGTTTTGCGACAGGGTTCGTTCTCATCCGCGCACTTGTGCACGTTTGGAGTCCGGACGGATATTACTGGCTGGCTCTGGTTTGAGTCAGATACCGATATATGTTTTGGGGTTGCTTTTATCTCTTGGTATTCATGTTCCTCGGAACAAGAATGCGGGTGTGTATGCACAGTTGATTGAGGCGGAGGAAGAGGTTTTTCATTAGGGTTTCGGAACGGGTGCGTATGCACAGTTGACAGTCGTCTTTTTCCAAACCCTAATGGAATTATGATATATCAATTAATAATATTAATAAAATGAAATTGTGTCATGGTTGGTTTTTTGTTGACTTGTTGACCATGGTTGACTTGTTGACCATGGTTGAAGTTTTGACCATCATCATTACAAAAGAAAGATGCTCTTTGATTCTAGCAAATTCATTTAATGTTTGAAATGATAATGGTCATTCCTAAACCTTCCATCAACTATTCCATTTTCATTATTATTATTAATTTGATAATTCTTTTTGCTTTATGTTATGGTTGCAAAAAGAAAAGAGCTCATTCTATCATTTAGCTTCTCTCTCCTCATTTCATTTTCTTCTTCCTCTAGCTCAAGGAGAACCCCTCTCATGAGTTGAGAATCTCTCTCCTTGAAAAGATAAAACCCCAAAAGACACTCTCTACTCACTCTAGGATCAAGGTTTGGCAAGCCGGAGATTCTAGTTCTCTCAAAGTTCGAGAAAGAGCCCGAAGGTTGAACCCTCAGGTGGATCCATCTTCGACGGAAGAAGGCAACGAGGAAAGAACCATCAACCTCTACAAAAGTTTGAAGAAGAAGGAGTTCAAGTTAGGTATAACCATCTATCCTAACTCTCCTTAGCATGTTAGCTAGTTTAGTTTAGAAAAGATCCCGATTTTGTTAGTCCATGTTGCCCCATGCGCTAAAAATTTGATTTTTATACCGTTTCCGCCTCCCTGTAAGAACCGGGGGTCGCAACGTGGACTTACACATTTTTCCTTCAAGTTTTTCAACCGAAATATGAAATCATTTAATCTTCACCAGTAAATCTCCTTAGGGTTCATCTGATCCTTTAGGGAGATGATGATGTTGGTTGCTTTTTTATGGAATTTAATTCCATCCCCAAGAAGCTTCAGCTCTGGAACAGAACTTTTATGGGAATTTAATTTCCTTTTTCAAAAAGGAATTTAATTCTTACAAAGAACTAAGTTGTTCTCATGGGAACTTCATAGGTTTTCTTTGCCCTGAGTTGTCTCCTGCACATCTAAGTTCACAATGTTGCTCTCTGGGAATTTAATTCCCTTGATTCTGTTTGATTTATCACAGAGCCCAAGATAGATTTGTCTTTTAGGGGGATGTGTAGGGCCACTTGAAACTCACTGCCTATTTAATGAGGATATCCCCTTTGTCTTATTATAATTGCTTGGCCTTATTATTAACGAGCCGTCAACCTGATTCTGTGGGGCCCATGTGCTTTGTAGCCAACGGTCCCATAAAAAGAGTCTGCTGTCGTTTTCTTCAACTGTCTTCATACATATATTTATGCTCATATATATATATATATTGCTGGCTTTGCTTTTGAGAGTTTTTTTTTACTTTATTTCAGGTGCAATGGCTTCTGTTCCGTGCTTTTCCTTCACTTGCTCAGAGGCCGCTTTTCCTCAATCACCATCTGATGAGGAAGCGATGGCGATGATCCGGGCTCATGACCCGAACTGCACCCGCTTACTTCTATGGGGAACTTGGTACATCCATATCATCCAGGATCGCCGGAGTTTCCTCTGTGAAGTGCCGACAGAGTCCACTTTCCCGTTCTTGCTGATGGACCCCCCGAGGACGGTTTTCGCTGTGGAGATGCCAAACTGGACTCCAACGGGACGACTCGAGCCTTCGACAACCGGTATCCCAAACCATCCGATTCCAGCTATAGATATCCTGGGACGACGTATTTGCCAGTGTGAGGCCTACCCATGGGGACAGATTTATAAGATAGGGCTCACTTCTCGACACCCCACGGGTTATCTCCTCTGGGCTCGCTATATCCTTGCTACTCATCGTACGCGGCTGCAGAAGGTCGGACTCTACCAGGCAATATATGCGTCGCTCTTCCACTACCAATCTCCGCATGTCTGGTGGGTTAAAGCATTTTTGAACCAGTGGAACCTTCCTACCAACACTTTTCTTCTGGGGGACCGAGAGGTTTCGATCTCTTTGGGGGAATTTCATGAGATCTCAGGGCTGCCAATTCGAGGGACACTTTATGAGGAGTTGCTTCCTTTTGATGAACACGTCTTTGAACCCGAGCCCGCACCGCTTGACGGCTTGTCTGCTAAAAATGCCGTCCGCCACAAGCGTCCCAGTTTGATTAAGGCGCTAGGTATCTTTGACCGACTGTTCACCGAATCTGAGGAGCAGGGCGTTACTTTTAAGAGCTTCATTGCCTGCTTCCTTCGCAAGGACGTTCTGTCGAAGACAGCTCCGAAGTTCGCAAACATCAAAGACGCCTTTGGGTTTGGTCCGAAGAAGCTGCCGACTAATGAATCAGATCTACCACAGTACTACATCCCCATAATGTCACCGATGTCTTTCGAATCTATTGCAGCTCCCGGCATGGATGAGGAGACGTTCTTCGTGGGGTTTATCAGCGTCTGGCTCAGCTGGTTTGTCATCCCTATGCATCGCCGCTTTATGAGAGTTTCGGTCATCTATCCGGCTCACCGTATAGCTGAGGGGACGCGGCTGGCCATTGGCATCCCGGCATTGGCGCATCTCTATCACGGGTTGGGCGCTGCAGCTAATACTTCCACTCCTGGCGTAGATGTGGTAAACTTTTCGCTTCACTACTTTACGTCTTGGATCGAAATGCACGTCTTGGGTGCTTTCGTTGTGCATCAAAGGCCCGCATTCTATGATGCCTATACCTTCCCGTGGCTTATGCGATTGGTGGATGCTTCTGCCGCTGACCCGATTCAATTCGGGGCTATTCGGGCGTTGATCTCTTCTTATGCTACTGCTGGCGGGTTGGTATTTAATGATTGGGTTTTATCTTCTTCTGCGGGTTCAGTCCAGCCGCTTTGGGACCGGTCAATAGATAACGCTCCCTCTTTGAAGTCCCGGGAGGCCGCGCGCTTATACGCAATCAAACCGGGTTACCTGGTATTCCGTCAGGACAACGCGGCCCTTTTCATGCGGTACAATCCGCATCGCTTTGCCCGGCAGTTTGGCTATGATCAGGGCGTCCCGTTTGAAGCTTTTATAGTCGCGCCGGTTCCTTCACTCGAGGCCGTTCGAGATGCCGCCCATCATTTTGTGAGGCTGAACACCGGTTCCCAGTTCATGATCCCCGATGGTGGTTACATGCCCCGATGCGTAGGGTCGTTCATGGGCTGGTATCTCCATCGGGTCAACCCGATTATTCTTGAGGAAAGAAGGGTACTCCTTGACCATGGTGCCCCTACTCAGGTTCCGGCCACAGGAGCTACGCTGCGACCGCGCGCCCCGGTCCGCTTTCCTCTGAGGGATACCGGCATCACGCTTATTCCGGGAGAGTCGGGGGTGGATCTTACCCCAACAGCTGGTATGCCCCTGGGTACTCGGTCGCGGGGTAAACGGGCTCCGGTAGCGGCACCACCACCCGTGGCAGCACTGCCGCCCGTGGCATCGACAATGGCGGTGTCATCCTCAGTCGTAGCACCGAGCGAGGGTAATAGGGATGAGGGTGTTGAGGGTGACGTGGGCCGGCGCCGCACTAAGGTTTCGCGGGGAAGGAAGCGGTCGTCCTCGACGACCGGCTCTGGATCTAAGAGGCGGAGGAGGGTGGCCACAAACTTGCTCGACTCTTTAATAGAGTCTGAGCCCATTCTTGAGGACGAACCGTTGGCCTTGTAGGACTCAGATGCTGGCTTACTTTTACCGGGTTCGGCCGCCGAGGAAGCCGCACAATTGGCTGAGGCCATACGGCGTTCTAAAGATGAGTCTCAGAATGCAAGGGTTCCCAAAAAAGCTTATCCTGCCGTAATCTTCTATGAAGACCCCTCATGGATCCGGCGGCGGTTTATTGGCCCTTTGGAGGAGTGGGGAGAAAGGACCCTGAAGCAGGCCACTTTGGAGGATGCTACGGACGTGCTCTCCTTATGGACCGGCGGCCACGAGTCCACCCTCGAGCCCCGGCGAGCATGCCTCCTTGAGAAGGAGCATCGCCTTGAAGAAGCCATATTGAAGGCTTCCCTGCGCATTGGTATGTTTTTATACTTCTTTGCAGTTTTTCGGATTTTTTATGCCCGTATATATGTATTCTTATTCTTGTGCGGATTGTACAGAGTCTTCGGCGATGGGGGAGGTTCTTACGGGCTTGTTGAAGCTAAAGCCTGTCGAAATTCCCGATGCAGCCTTGCTCGATGTGGAGGGGGCTGACGAGGCTGTTCCTCTTGTCATAGAGCCTCCAGTGGCGGTTCCTGATCACGGAGCACTTGCTCCTTTGGTAGAGGCTCCTTTGGGGGTTGCTGCCCTAACGACTCTTCCCGCGGGCGGCCCAGAGGCTGGAGGAGAGGTAGTCGGGACTACCTTCCCTTTGCTGGAGCCGGAGATCACGGCGGAGGCCGCTGAAGCCGCCATCCTCTCGACTCAGAATGGGAGGAGTGTTGAAGGTAACCTTCTACATTTTAAATTAGCAATCTTTTTGTTGTCTAAACTCTTTTGTTTTCCCAGAATTGCGCGGGCTGGCGGCCTCTATCGCTGATTTGTCTCCTCGGCAATCGTTTCAGCGTCTATTGGAGATGGCAGCTCCGCAGGCGATCTCCCCTCAGCGCATCGTCCTTTCCTCTGGGCAAGGTTAGCGTCGTTCGCCATTTTTTATTATAGCACTGTTGCTATTCTGCGAAATAACATGGATGTCTCTTACAGTTTTGGAGGCCGATGATGAGCTCGAGGTCGTTGAAGGGCCAGGGGAACCTTCGGCTCCTACTTGCATTTCCGTAGGTAAGTGACATTTCAATATAGTCCCATTTGTTCTTTTGCTTAAGAGTTTTACTGACATTTTCCAAATTCGAACAGCCCTGCCAGCCCCCATAGTGCTAGAATCGCGTATCGCTATGCCGTCCGGCCCCTATACTTTGCGAGCTTCAGAACGCTTGGCCCAGTTAAGCTTTGTCTCCTTGTCGTCTTTGATCGAGGAGCTTCGGGTTGGCAGCGCAACCACGGCTGAAGCATTTGCCACCGAAGTTAACGGTTCTCTTCCTTTTCTTGCCACCTACCATAGCGAAGAGGTGGTGCGAGTTTGGGTGGAGTTCTGTCGGCGGGTGGAGGCTTGCTTGCACGCTCATGAGTGTTCCCGCCTTTCCTCGGAGGCCATGGCTGCAAAGGCGGACTTGCGGGGGCTGATAGTGCGGTGCACGGCCAATATGGTATCATGCGAGAAGAGGCTCGGCCGGAAATTCTCGGAAAGGGAGTTGGCCTCTAAGGCATTGAGCGAGCTTCAAACCAGCCTTACAGCCAAAGCTAATAAAGCGTATGAACTCTGGCGGGTACTTCAAGAGTCTATCAGAGAGGTGGTAGCTCTTGATAAAGCTGTCGTGTTCACTCGCGAAAGGGTTGAGGCTCACAAGGTCACTGAGAAAGAGCTCGAAGGACGGCTCGCCTCGTATCAGGCCCAGCAGGCTCAGGCGGAGGCTCGTCTTCTAGCGATCCTAAATCATGAAGCTATGGCCCAACAAAAGCAGGATGAGCTAGCAAAATTGCTAAATCGCCCGCCGGCTTGAAAAACTTGTATCTTTTCCTTTCTTTTTGTACACACTCCGGAATGAGAGTATCTTCTTTTTGTTCTTTCATGAACTGTACTTTGTACCCATTTTGGTTTATAAATAAAGACATATTTTTCTTCTCAATGGTGTGTCTCCTTTTTATTGAATGTGTTCTGCAGATAATTTATCTAGGTCTCCTTCCAGGGCAGCGATGGCTTAGGATTCAGGGTTAAGATCTGCCTCCTAAGACTTTTGAGCTTTATGAGCCGTGAGGGTCTCATAAAGAGTTTTTCTCCCTACAGGTCGAGAGGATCCCGCAGGTGTAAGTTCTTCTTAAGAATCGTGAGGATTCTTAAACGGGTTTTCCCTTGGGAGTCGTAAAGATCTCACAAGAGAGTTTTTTTCCTTACAGGTCGTGAGGACCCGCAAGTGCTGGGTGCGGTCACCCTTATCCATATTTTACGGGGTCAGGGGTTGCTTTGGGATGTTCTCCAGGGTAACGTAGTTTAAAGACATCGCGGTCAAGGTTAAGGACCTCATAGTCCATGGGTTTAAGGACTCCACAGTCCGATATTAGTTTTAAGACATCACGGTCAAGGTTAAGGACGTCATAGCCCATGGATTTAAGGACTCCACAGTCCGATGTTAGTTTTAGGACGTTCAAGGTTAAGGACATCATAGTCCGTGGATTTAAGGACTCCACAGTCCGATGTTAGTTTTAAGACATCCCGGTCAAGGTTAAGGACATCATAGCCCGTGGGTTTAAGGACTCCACAGTCCGATATTAGTTTTAAGACATCACGGTCAAGGTTAAGGACATCATAGTCCGTGGATTTAAGGACTCCACAGTCCGGTGTTAGTTTTAAGACATCACGGTCAAGGTTAAGGACATCATAGTCCGTGGATTTTAAGGACTCCACAGTCCAATGTTTGGTTACCGGGACCCGTCACCTCTTTGAAGACGTTGAGGAATTACAACGACAAATATCAAAGGAATGAAGAGATGTACCCTTGAACCGAGGTAAACTCAATCTAGAATCATTATGTTTGATCGTTAGTTTTAAGACATTACGGTCGAGGTCAAGGATATCATAGTCCATGGATTTTAAGTACTCCACAGTCTGATGATTGCTCTGGATGCTTCACACGGGTTCACTGCCGCGCTCTGCGAGGACCAGGCTCCGATCTGGGCGTTTTCCGCGGGGTCAAAGTTTGACGTTATCCGCGTTCCACGTGACCAGGAATTTTGCACTAGATGCTTCACACGGGTTCACTGTCGTGTTCGGCGAGGACTAGGCTCCGCTCTGGATGCTTCACACGGGTTCACTGCCGTGCTCTGCGAGGACTCTGCGAGGACCAGGATCTGCTCTGGTCGTTTTCCACGGGGTCAAAGAGTGACGTTATCCGCGTTCCACGTGACCAGGAATTTTGCTCTGGATGCTTCCAACGGGTTCACTGCCGTGTTTTGCGAGGACCAGGCTCCGCTCTGGACTTTTTCCATGGGGTCAAAGAGTGACGTTATCCGCGCTCCACGTGACCAGAAATTTTGCACTAGATGCTTCACACGGGTTCACTGCTGTGCTCGGCGAGGACCAGGCTCCGCTCTGGGCGTTTTCCGCGGGGTCAAAGAGTGACGTTATCCGCGTTCTACGTAACCAGGAATTTTGCACTAGATGCTTCACACGGGTTCACTGCCGTGCTTAGCGAGGACTAGGCTCCGCTCTGGACGTTTTCCGCGGGGTCAAAGAGTGACGTTATCCGCGTTCCACGTAACCAGGAATTTTGCACTAGATGCTTCATACGGGTTCACTGCCGTGCTTGGCGAGGACTAGGCTCCGCTCTGGACGTTTTCCACGGGGTCAAAGAGTGACGTTATCCGTGTTCCACGTGACCAGGAATTTTGCTCTGGATGCTTCCCACGGGTTCACTGCCGTGTTCGGCGAGGACCAGGCTCCGCTCTGGGCGTTTTCCGTGGGGTCAAAGAGTGACGTTATCCGCGTTCCACGTAACCAGGAATTTTGCTCTGGATGCTTCCCACGGGTTCACTGCCGTGTTCGGCGAGGACCAGGCTCCGCTCTGGGCGTTTTCCGTGGGGTCAAAGAGTGACGTTATCCGCGTTCCACGTAACCAGGAATTTTGCACTAGATGCTTCACACGGGTTCACTGCCGTGCTTGGCGAGGACTAGGCTCTGCTCTGGACGTTTTCCACGGGATCAAAGAGTGACGTTATCCGCGTTCCACGTGACCAGGAATTTTGCTCTGAATGCTTCCAACGGGTTCACTGCCGTGTTCGGCGAGGACCAGGCTCCGCTCTGGACGTTTTCCACGGGGTCAAAGAGTGACGTTATCCGTGTTCCACGTGACCAGGAATTTTGCTGATTGTATCCGCATTTCACGGAATGAGGGTTTGACTCTTGGTGATCTGTATATCGCCGAGCCATGGAACTGGGAGTTGCCGCTGTTCCGCTTCGCTTGAAGTTGTGTCCGTCGTTACGAGACGAGTGTTGAGACGATCTTTGTGGCTCGTCGAGATTTGACTTCTTCTTATGATGAAACCTGTGGGGAAGAGTATGACCCCTTCTTTGTTTACGCCATTGGATTGTATACAGGGATTGATGTAACATCACCTGTAGGGCATAAATTTCATTTTTATTTTATTTCTTTTTCCGCGATGCTCTATCATTTCAGCTTTTATATCGCGAAGGTTGCGATTGCCCCATCATTTCGGCTATTTTTCGCGGTGCCCAATCATTTCGGCTATTTATTTTATTTTCTACTCGCTGCTTTTTATTGCGAGTTGCCCCATCATTTCGGCTATTTTTCATGCATACATTTTTACGTGCTAATTTTGTCGCAAGTTGCCCCATCATTTCGGCTGTTTCATATGCATGTGTAGCTTGCTGGCTTTTCGCTGCAAGCTTGGATTTAGACACCGATTTCAGCATCAGCACTGCTACTACTGGGATGCTGCCAGGAGCGAATCATCATTTGCCTCTGTCGATGTTGATCAAAGGTGGCTTAGTAAACAGGGTTGAGGGTCCTGTCGACTAAGGCTTTTGACTTCATGAGCCGTAAGGGTCTCACAAAGGTATTTCTCCCTACAAGTCGTGAGGATCTTGTAGGTGTGTTTTCTCCTTAAGAATCGTGAGGATTCCTAAGTGCATGTTCCCTTGTAAGTCGTAAGGATCTTACAAAAGGGTTTTCTCCTTATAAGTCGAGAGGACTTACAAGGGTTGTTCAATATATGAACATATCCCTAGTCATGGATGTGACTTGGTTAGGGATATGTTTATTCGCGCCCGTGGATTGTATACAAGGGTCAGAATTGAACCCCTTGTAGGGCAATATCGAAAGTTGTGGGGGTTGCTTAAGCACAGGTTTAGGTCTCTGTAACTTAAGACTTTCAAATCTTATGAGCCGTGAGGGTCCCATAAGAGAGTTCTCCTTACGAGTCGTGAGGATCTCGCAAGTGTATTTTTTCCTTAGGAATCGTGGGGATCCTTAAGTGTGTTGCTCCCTTATGAGTCGTAAGGATCTCACGCGGGTGGTTTCTCCTTACAAGGTCGAGAGGACCATATAAGTGTCCTTTAACGAGGTTGCGCCCTTTCGGGTTTTCATAAACACTCGCCGGTAGTCCTGCTATTTTTACTCACGGAGCCCTTTTGGGTTTTCATCTGTGCCCATTTTGCTCATGGACATACCGTTTATTTTTGTTCTTCTTCTTATTTTTTTTATTCATCTCGTCAGCCTAAGGATGCTGCGGTAGTAGTTTAAGGACGCTTCGGTCCGTCATTAGTTTAAGGACGTTTCGGTCCGTCATTAGTTTAAGAACGTTTCGGTCCGCTGTTAGTTTAAGGACGTTTCGGCCGCTGTTAGTTTAAGGACATTTCGGTCCGCTGTTAGTTTAAGGACGTTTTGGTCCGTCGTTAGTTTAAGGACGTTTTGGTCCGCTGTTAGTTTGATGACGTTTCGGTCCGCTGTTAGTTTAAGGACGTTTCGGTCCGCTGTTAGTTTAAGGACGTTTCGGTCCGTTGTTAAAGAAGGCCGGTTACTACTTATAGAGTTCGGGCTTAGGAAGATAGCGAGTGGACATGGTCGTCGTCATCTATTATTGACCTAGGTCTTGACCTATTAAGCGTAGTATTTCTTCAGGAAGCGACCGTTTATTGGCCTGAAAGGTCTTTCACCGTGCATATCCATGAGTAGATACGCTCCACCTTGGTAGACCTTGTCTATGATGTACGGGCCTTCATAGTTCGGCTCGAATTTTCCCCGTTTGGCGCGATTGGGAATCATAGGTCTTTTGACCACTAGCACGAGTTCGCCTTGGCGGAATGTCCTCGGCCTGGTCAATCTTTCATATGAGCGCGTCATCTTTGCTTTGTAAGCCTCCAGATTTTGTTGCGCTATGAGCCGGGTTTCATCAAGGGCATCAAGCTCCTCTAGCCGAAGGTGAGCATTTTCTTCGTCCGTCAGCTTGTAATGGACAGCCACTCGTAGAGAGGGTAACTTTATCTCGAGAGGGAGCACTGCTTCTGTACCGAATACCTACGCGTATGGCGTTGTGTTCGTGGCTGTCTTGAACGTAGTTCGATACGCCCAAAGAGCTTCTTGCAGTCTCTCGTGCCAGTCCTTTTTGTTTTGGGACACCGTCTTCTTCACGATCTTTGTCAAGGTTTTGTTGAAGGCCTCGGCTAGACCGTTAGCTCGGGGATTATAAACTGAGGAATATCTCCAGTCTATGTTGTGTTGTTGCGCGAAGCGACTAATCTTGTGGCTTCTGTAGGCTGGCCCGTTATCGGAGATAATCCGTCGCGGAGTTCCAAACCGATAAATGACGTGCGTCTTGAAGAAATGGAGGATATTCTCCGTCTTCACTTCCCTCAGCGGTACTGCTTCTGCCCATTTGGAGAAGTAATCAGTGGTCGCTAGGATGAAGCGACGTCCCCTGGATGATGCTGGTTCGATAGGGCCGATTACGTCAGTCCCCCACATTTCGAACGGCCAGCTAGCCACCGTTGGATGGAGTGGATTTGGATGCTGATGGATAAAGTCCCGATGGATCTGGCACGAGTGGCATTGCTTCGCATATTCGAGGCAGTCCTGGATCATCATGGGCCAGTAGTAGCCTATCCGTTTAATCTTCAACTTCATCTTCGGGCCTGCTTGGTGAGAACCGCAGAGTCCGTCGTGAACTTCTTGGACGACTTTTTTTGCTTCTTCTGGTCCCAGGCATCTTAACCACAAAGAATCAAATGACCTCTTGTACAGAGTATCGTTGACGAAGGCGAAAGATAGGGCTCGCTTCATGAACTGATGTCTTGAGGACGCATCTTCAGGCGTTCGACGGGATTTGAAGTAGTCTATAGAGACTTCTCTCAAATCTTCAACTTTCTCTTGGTCTTTTACTTGTAGGGTCGTCTGTTCAATCGCTTCCTTTTCCTCAGATGATTCTGGAGATACTTCTGCTGGGGCAAGTACCCGACGGCTTTGTACCACGATTCTTACGTCATCGAGGTTCTCATCGGCTAGCTCCTTGGCGAGCTTGGCCAACGCGTCCGCCTTTCTATTTTCTGCACGCGGTATGCTTTCCAGAATGTAAGAGGGGATTTGAGTCAGCAATCGCTGTACTCTCTCGCCATACTTCACCAGCTCTGGTTTGCACGTTTGGTAGTCGCCGTTTACTTGACTAACGACCAGTTGGGAGTCTCCGTATATGAGGAGGTTTTCAATTCCCATGTCGATGGCGATCTCAAGGCCTGCTATCAAAGCTTCGTATTCAGCTTCATTATTCGTCCTCGGCTCTGTCAAGGAGAAGGCGAAGCGCATTATCCCTCCTTACGGGGTCACGAAGATGAGGCCTACCCCTGATTTGATTATGGGGGTGCTCTGTTTACGCTTCTTCATGGAAGACGCTCCATCAAAATAAAGTTCCCACCGGTTACCACTACCGTCGATCGCATCAAACCCGTGTTCGTCTGGCAGTTCGCAATTCAGAGGAGAATCGGCAGGTATTGGATGTTCAGCGAGGAAGTCGGCAATGACCTGGCCTTTCACTGCTTTGAGAGGCTGATAGGTTATCGAAAACTCCATCAAGAGTAGGGCCCATTTAGCGAGTCGCCCCGTCAATATGGCCTTCGACATCAAATATTTAAGGGGGTCCACCTTCGAAATGAGGCGAACTTCATGCACCAACGCATAGTGCCGGAGTTTCGTTATCACGAAGATCAACGCCAGGCAGTGCTTTTCGATGGGGGAATAATTGCTTTCTGCCCCCAGTGGGACTCGACTTAAATAGTAGAGCACTCTCTCCTTCCCTTGGTCGTTCTCCTGCGCCCATAATGCGCCTAAGGAACCTTCGAGGGCTGTGGTATAAAGAATAAGAGGTTTTCGTTTGACCGGAGCAGCCAACATCGGCGGGTTCTGCAGGTACTGCTTGATCTCGTCCAGTGCGCCTTGGCATTTGCGATCCCAGATGAACGGGATTCCCTTCTTCATCAAGTGGCTGTAAGGACGACACTTGCTTGAAAGGTTGGCTATAAATCGCCGTATGTATGCGAGCTTCCCTTGGAGGGACCGCAATTGTTTGAGAGTCCTTGGCGGCGGTATTTCCATGATCGCTTTGATCTTCGACGGATCTATCTCGATTCCTCGGTGTCGGACGATGAATCCTAGGAGTTTGCCCGAGGAAACTCCGAATGCGCACTTAAGAGGGTTCATCTTCAAGTTGTACTGTCGAAGGCGTTGAAATACGGTCTTCAGGTGCTCGAGATGTTCCTCATATGATTTGCTTTTAACCACGAGGTCGTCGATATAGCATTCGACGATTTCATGTATGAGGTCATCGAAGATCTTTGTCATGGCCCTCTGATAAGTGGCACCGGCGTTCTTTAGGCCGAAGGGCATAACTTTGTAGCAGAATATTCCCAGAGGGGTCCGGAAAGCGGTGTGCTTCTGGTCTTCGGGATGCATCTTTATCTGATTGTATCCTGATGAGCCGTCCATGAAGGAGAAAACTTCGTGAGTGGATGTATTATCTATCATCAGCTCGGTGACCGGCACTGGGAAATCATCATTCGGGCAAGCTTTATTGAGATCCCGGAAGTCCACGCATATGCGCACTGTTCCATTTTTCTTCATTACTGGGACGATGTTGGCGATCCAGTCAGGATATTGAACTTCTTGGATAAACCCAGAATCGATCAGCTTCTTGACTTCGGCGTTGATGCTCATCTCAAGCTTGAGCCGCATTCTTCTCGGCGCTTGTTTGACTGGCTTGACGTCCGGGGATATTGCCAATTTATGGACAGCGATTTCTGGATCTAGTCCTGGCATTTCGGAATAGTTCCACGCGAAGCAATCTCTATACTGCATAAGCACGTCTTTTAATGAAGCCACCCTTTCTTCAGATAGCAGTTCACTAACGAATGTCGGCCTCGGGTCGTTTGTCGTTCCCAAGTCAATTTTCCTTAGGTGATGGATTAGCGTTTGCTGCCGCCTGAGCGAGCATCTCCTGTAGCTTTTCACGTTGCAGTTGAACTTTTGTCACAGACCGAGTTTGAGGTCAATGACTAGTATAAACCTGAACTTCGTCTTTGGAATTCAACACATAGACTATGTGAACTACCGTGCCCCCAGGCTTGGGGTATTTGGAGTCTTGGCCTTAGGAGTTCGCTTCGGGCACTTGAGCTTTATTAGGCCTCTCTTTTTTGTGAAAAGCCGCTTTGGATTTGAGAGGAACCGCTGTATCAGGATCCGTCATGGGGTGATTCCCCTTTACCTGCTTCCACACCTTATATATAGAAGAGGAAAGTTATCTCAGGGAGCGAACTCGTTTCTGCTCTCGTGGGATCTCCAGGGGCTGCGGAGATTTCTTCAATATTGCGGTAGGAGAACTTTGTCTGACCCTTCACAACAATTTGAAGCTGTTCCCAGTTGGAACAACAACATTCACCACTGGGGTTGAAACAGGACCATACGGAGAACTGCCCCCAGCTCATTTTGTATGATGCTGATATTGATGTCGACCATTTCTTACGGCCGGGATTTGACTAGCTTCAGGATTTTTCCGGAGCCTGCCCTCTGCTTCCTTTGAGAGCCTAAATATTTTGCCCCTTACGTCGACCTTGGTCCTTGGCAGGTGCCAGTTGTTGGAGGGCTGATTCTATAAGCAAAGTTGCAGCTTGGGGAGCCAGCCTGTGGAAGACAGATTTCTTCTGGGCCTTCTCCATCAGCGTTGAGGCACCGAGGGTGGGAGGTGGGGGCATCGACCCAAAGAGAAGCCCGTTGATTTCTTGAAGAGCCGGATTGCAGAGATTTGAGCCTGCAAGTGGCCCGTACTTGACTCCACCAGATATGATAGAGCCTGTATTGCTAAGGTCGGAACAAACGCCATTCTTCATAAAGACGAAGCGCCGACTTCAGTATCTACTCCCCTAAGGGCAACCACAAACATACACACCACGATTATCTGATCACGGGAAAAACACGACACAGGAAGTGTGGAGTGGAAAGAGGAAAAGGTCCCACCGGACGTGCCAGAATCTGTTCCCCTCCGAATAGGCGGCGTGACGGACGTCTTGCCTGAAATTCAGGGCAGATGCTAATTGGTGCTATCCGTCTACCTCTCCGAAGATGCCAATTTGATTTATGACACCATGTATCGAAGGTTTAAACGGATGCGTCCGATGTAGCAGACTTCGTCAGATTCCCCCTCGCTTGAGGGGTTTTTGATTGTGGGGACGCTCTTCCTTGGAGGCGCAAGCCCCTGCAGTTAATTATGCTACCGCATTCCGGTAACAACTTTCTCCTTCTCCAGATGATCACTTCGTGTCGTGTGTGTTTGTTTTGTGTTTGGTTGCCCGTGGATTATATACGGAGACCGAGTTATGTCGTCGTCTGTAGGGCGTGGACTAGTCCAAATCCGTATTATCTTAGATTTGGGTTTAGGGATTGTGTTTAAGGATACGTTAGCCTTATTTAAGACTAAGATCGACTTAAACGTTTGTTAAGGATACGTTAGTCTAGTTTTAAACGTTTAGATCCGATAAGAGAGCAATTAAGGGAGCCCTGTTGTTTAGTTTAGTGACATTGCGGTCAATAGGTAGTTTAAGGACATTGCGGTCCAATGTTAGTTTTAAGACATTGCGGTCAAGGTTAAGGACATCATAGTCCGTGAGCTTAAGGACCTCACAATCCGGTGTTTGTTTTAAGACATCACGGTCAAGGTTAAGGACATCAAAGTCCGTCGTTAGTTTTAAGACATCCCGGACATCACGGTCAAGGTTAAGGACATCATAGTCCGTCGTTAGTTTTAAGACATCCCGGTCAAGGTTAAGGACATCATAGTCCGAGGATTTAAGGACTCCACAGTCCGGCGTTAGTTTTAAGACATTATGGTCAAGGTTAAGGACGTTATAGTCCGTTGTTAGTTTTAAGACATTCCGGTCAAGGTTAAGGACATCATAGTCCGTTGTTAGTTTTAAGACATCCCGGTCAAGGTTAAGGACATCATAGTCCGAGGATTTAAGGACTCCACAGTCCGGCATTAGTTTTAAGACATCTCGGTCAAGGTTAATGACCTCATAGTCCATGAGTTTAAGGACCCCACAGTCCGTATCAATGCGTGGTCATCGGGACCCGTCACCTCTTTGAAGACGTTGAGGAATTACAACGCTAAGTATCAAATGAGTGAAGAGATGTACCCTTGAACCAAGGTAGATTAAGTGATCTGTAGTCCAATTTGGAAACTAAGATCAATTATTATATTATGAGCCCATTGGCCCAGTTAAGTTTGAATTGAGGACTTATGGCCTTCTTGGGCTAAGTCCGGTCATGTCTGGAATATTGGCCCTCTGTTGGTTCATTGAAGGAGAGGCTTTACCTCTAGAAACTTAGCCAATTGGGCTAAAGCTAGTGTTAAACACTAGAGATCAACAGTGTTGAACACTGGGAGATAAGATTATCAGATTAGTGTTAAATACTAGAAATTGTGATTCTCGAATCAGTGTTAAACACTAATAAATAACAGTGTTAAACACTGGTAACCAAGTTATCAGTTTGGTGTTAAACACTAGCAGAGAGGAGATCACGTGGGAGCACGTGATGGAATCCAAAAGGTGGGGCCAGATACCCCTCATTTTGTTATACAGATAAGTGTTTAACACTTTTTATTCTGACAGCCATCACGCGTGGGCACGTGATAGGGGCTCATGCTCTGGTCTATTAGAATGCTCATTAGGGGTCACGTGGTAACACGTGAGGGCGCCCTAGAGCTTCTTTTCTTTTGCATTTTCCTTATGTGCTTCAGGGGTCACGTGGGTCACGTGAGGCATTGCCTCAAAGTTCTTTTCTGTGGATCTTTACAGGGGTCACGTGGTAGCACGTGACTCTGGTTCTTTGTATGTTTTAAAGATCTGCTCATCTTTTAAGAATTAAATTCTTCATAGGGTTAAACCTAGCAATAAACTTTAGAGGAATTAAATTCCTGTTTTCTTATGAAGAATTATATTCTTAGATAGGGTTAAACCCTAATTTCTTTTTTGTAGGAATTAAATTCCCCATATATGTAAAGAATTAAATTCTGGCATAGGGTGAAACCCTAATTTCATTTTTAAGGGAATTAAATTCCTGTGAGTTTTAGAGAATTAAATTCTCAATTAGGGTTGAACCCTAGTTCTGTCCATTCTGAAGGAATTAAATTCCTAGGGTTAAACCCTAATTTTATCTTAAAGGAATTGAATTCCTATCATTCTGTGAGAATTAAATTCTCAAAGCTTAATTCCTCCTCTATATTTTAGATCTGCATGGCAGGATCTCAACCCAATGAGAATTAAATTCTCAATCCATGGGGAGATGTGCACTTTGCACATCCTCAACCAGAGAAAGAACTAAGTTCTTTTCTTTTATAAGAGTTAAACTCCTTTGAGAATTAAATTCTCCTTTGAAGCCTCTTTTTTCTTACCTAGGGTTTTTCAAATTCTTCCTTCTGAATTTTCAAGATTCCAAGGCTCTATATCTCTCTTTCTGTGTATGTCTCCAAAAAAAAGTCTTTCCTCTTCTTTTTTTGGCTCCTATTTATAGGAGAAGGAAAAGAATCAATCTGTTTGGTAAATCTCTCATTGAAAGATTTGATTTGTTCATTGAGAGATTTGATTTATCTTTATCATTAATCTGGGCCTTTAGATTATTAGGTGAATTTTATTCACCATTGGATTTTAAATCCAAAGATATCTCTTTGTTATTTCGGTTAGATTTAGGGGGAAATCTTTCCAAGTCCAAGATTTTTCCATAAATTGGTGATATTTAATCACCTTTAGATTTTTAATCCAACGGTTTCAGATAATCCTTTTTCATTTTGGAAAGATTTGAAAGATCTTCCCTCAGAATTTAATTCTGTCAAAGAATAAGGCTTTTAAAGCCGGTCACGTGTGGCCACGTGACCCCTGGTCACGTGTAGGCACGTGACCCCTGGAATGGGCTTCTCCTCTTCTGCGCTTTATTGTCTGGCCGCTGCTTAACCATCACGTGCCAACACGTGACCACTGGTCACGTGTGAGCACGTGATGCCTCTTCTGAAGCTTCTTCTTGACTTTTAATTAGAGGACAAATATGCTCTGTGCCGCTGCTTAACCATCACGTGCCAACACGTGACCATTGGTCATGTGTGAGCACGTGATGCCTCTTCTGAATCTTTTCCTGATTTTTGATCAGGGAACACTCACAAGAGAGTTTTCTTCCTTTCAAGTC
Source organism: Agapanthus africanus (assembly GCA_030015575.1). Taxonomy (NCBI): domain Eukaryota; kingdom Viridiplantae; phylum Streptophyta; class Magnoliopsida; order Asparagales; family Amaryllidaceae; genus Agapanthus; species Agapanthus africanus. The sequence goes on along the minus strand of JASDDO010000019.1, from coordinate 380,585,400 downwards.
GAGAGGACTCATAAGTGATTGATGAGTTGACCTGCTCCCGAGTCAAAGCATTACTTCGACGGAGAGGTCGAGGGTTGACTTTGGCCATTTTCCACGGGGACAGGATTGACTTTAGCAGTGTTCTACGGGGTCAGGATTGACTTTGGTAATTTCCCACGGGGTCAGGATTGATTTTAGCCGTGTTCTACGGGGTTAGAGGTTGACTTTGGCCGTTTTCCACGGGATCAGGATTGACTTTAACCGTGTTCTACGGGGTCAGGGGTTGACTTTGGCCGTTTTCCACGGGGTTAGGATTGACTTTAGCCGTGTTCTACGGGGTCAAGGATTGACTTTGGCCGTTTCCCACGGGTTCAGAATTGATTTTAGCCGTTTTCTACGGGGCCAGGGGTTGACTTTGGCCGTTTCCCATGGGATCAGGATTGACTTTAGCCGTGTTCTACGGGGTCAGGGGTTGACTTTGTCCGTTTTCCACGGGGTCAGGAATTGACTTTGGTTGTTTCCCATGGGGTCAGGATTGACTTTAGCCGTGTTCTACGGGGTCAGAGATTGACTCTGGCCGTTTCCCATGGGGCCAGAATTGACTTTAGCCGTGTTCTACGGGGTCAGGGGTTGAATTTGGCCATTTCCCACGGGGTCAGGATTGACTTTAGCCGTGTTCTACGGGGTCAGGGATTTATTGGTCGTTTCCCACGGGGTCAGATTTGACTTTAGCCGTGTTCTACGGGGTCAGGGGTTGACTCTCAGTTGTCTGTGCACCGCCGAGTCCTGGAACTGGGAACTTTGCCGTGGCTCCACTTTGCTGACGTTGTGTCTGCTGTAACGAGACGAATGTCGAGGTGGTCTCTAGGTTGTCTGTGAACCGTCGAGATTTGGAACTAGGGACTTTGCCATGGCTCCGCTTTGCTGACGTTGCGTCTTCTGTAATGAGACGAATGTCGAGGTGGTCTCTAGGTTGTCTGTGAACCGTCAAGATTTGGAACTAGGGACTTTGCCATGACTCCGAGGTTGATTGTCGCGTCTGAATCCTGCTGGAATGAGGAGGAACGTTGTTGTGGGTCTCCAGGCTGTAGATATAGCCGTCGAGACTTGGAACTAGGGACTCTGCCGTGGCTCCGAGATTGATTGTCGCGTCTGAATTCTGCTGGAATGAGGAGGAACGCTGTTGTGGGTCTCTGTGCTGTAGATGTGGCCGTCGAGACTTGGAACTAGGGACTCTGTCGTGGCTCTGAGATTGATTGTCGCGTCCGAATCCTGCTGGAATGAGGAGGAACGCTGTTGTGGGTCTCCGCGTTGTAGATGTGACCGTCGAGATTTGGAACTAGGGACTCTGCCATGGCTCCGAAATTGATTGTCGCGTCCGAATCCTACCGGAATGAGGAGAAACGCTGATGTGGGTTTCCGTGCTGTAGATGTGGCCATCGAGACTTGGAACTAGGGACTCTGTCGTGGCTCCGAGATTGATTGTCGCGTCCGAATGCTGCTGGAATGAGGAGAAACGCTGTTGTGGGTCTCCAGGCTAGAGATGTTGCCATCGAGACTTGGCTCTCTTTCTGATGGAGCCTGGTGGAATGATATGGTTCCCTTTTTGTTTATGCCCCTGGATTGCATACAGGGATCGATGTGATCTCACCTGTAGGGCAAAAGTTTTATGTTATATGTATTATTTTTTTATTTTCTTTTCGCGATGCTCTATCATTTCAGCTTTTTGTATCGCGAAAGTCGCGATTGCCCAATCATTTCGGCTATTTTTCACGGTGCCCAATCATTTCGGCTATTTTTCTTTTTACTCGCTGCTTTTTATTGCGAGTTGCCCGATCATTTCGGCTATTTTGTATGCATATATTTTACTTGCTGATTTTATTGCAATTTGCACCATCATTTCGGCTATTTCATATGCAATTCTTTTACTTGCTGATTTTGTTGCAAGTATGGAACTTGGAACCTGATGCCAATCTTAGCATCAGCATCGCTGCAACTGGAATATTGCCAGGAGCGAATCATCATTTGCCGTGAAAAGACATGAAATTTGTTACCGATTTAGGCATCAGCATCGCTATCACTGGGACATTGCCAAGAGCGAATCATCATCTGCCTTTGTCGATTTAAACAAAGATGGCTTAGCAAACAGGGTTAGAATCCTATCGACTAAGGCTTTTGACTTCATGAGCCGTAAGGGTCTCATAAAGGTATTTTTCCCCACGAGTCGTGGGGATCTCGTAAGTGCATTTTCTCCTTAGGAATTGTGAGGATTCCTAAGTATGTGTTCTCTTATAAGTTGTAAGGATCTTACAAGAGTGTTTTCTCCTTATAAGTCGAGAGGACTTACAAGTGTTTGTTCATCAAATGAGGGCATTCCTAGTCGTTGGTAGGACTCGGAAAGGAAATGATTATTTACACCGGTGGATTGTATACAAGGGTCCGTATTAAACCGCTTGTAGGGCAATCTGAGAATTGTGATGGCTTAAGAACAGGTTCAGATCCCTGTAGCTTAAGGCTTTTGAATCTTATGAGCCGTGAGGGTCTCATAAGAGGGTTCTCCTTACGAGTCGTGAGGATCTCGTAAGTATAGTTTCTCCTTAGGAATCGTGGGGATCCCTAAGTGTGTCGCTCCTTTGTGAGTCGTAAGGATCTCACACAGGTAATTTTCTCCTTACAAGATCGAGAGGACCTTGCAAGTGTCTTTTAACGAGATTGCCCCCTTTCGGGTTTTCACAAACCCGCCGGTAGCCCTGCAGTTTTCACTCACGGAGCCCTTTCGGGTTTTCATCCGTGCCCATTTTGCTTGTGGACGTACCGTTTTTTTTAACACGTCAGCCCGAGAATGCTGCGGTTCATAGTAGTTTATAGACATTTCGGTCAGTCGTTAGTTTTAGGACGTTTCAGTCCATTGCTAGTTTAAGGACATTATGGTCCATTGTTAGTTTAAGGACATTACGGTCCGTCGCACGTTTTCGAGACGAGATTTCGTCGGATACTACTTATAGAGTTTGGGCTTGGGAAGATAGTGAGCGGATGTAGGCGTTGTCATCTATCGTTGACCTAGGCCGTGACTCGTCAGGCATAGTATTTTTTCAGGAACCGGCCATTTATTGGCCTGAAGGGTCTTTCGCCATGCATGTCTATGAGTAGATAGGCTCCTCCTTCGTAGACTTTGTCTATGATGTATGGGCCCTCATAGTTCGGCTCGAATTTCCCCCGTTTGGTACGATTGGTGATCATAGGTCTCTTGACCACTAGCACGAGTTCGCCTTGGCGGAATGTTCTCGACCTGGTCAGTCTCTCGTATGAGCGCGTCATCTTTGCTTTGTAAGCCTCCAAGTTTTGCTGCGCTATAAGACGGGTTTCATTGAGGGCATCGAGCTCCTCAAGCCGAAGATGAGCATTCTCTTCGTCTGTTAGCTCGTAATGGACCGTTACTCGTAGAGAAGGTAGCTCTATCTCCAAGGGAAGTACTGCTTCAGCGCCGAATACCAATGCATAGGATGTTGTATTCGTGGCCGTTTTGAACGTGGTCTGATACGCCCAGAGGGCTTCATGCAGTCTATCGTGTCAGTCATTCTTATTTCGAGACACCGTCTTCTTTATGATCTTCGTTAAGTTCTTGTTGAAAGCCTCAGCTAGACCATTAGCTCAGGGATTATAGACCGAAGAGTATCTCCAGTCTATATTATGCTGTTGTGCGAAGCGGCTGATTTTTTGACTTCTGTAGGTCGGCCCATTATCGAAGATAATCCATCGCGGAGTGCCGAACCGATAGATGACACGTGTTTTGAAGAAATGGAGAATATTCTCCGTCTTCACTTCTCTTAGCGGTACTGCTTCTGCCCATTTGGAGAAGTAATCAGTTGTCGCCAATATGAACCGATGTCCTTTGGACGATACTGGTTCGATGGGCCCGAATATATCGGTTCCCTACATTTCGAACGGCCAACTAGTCACTGTCGGGTGTAGCGGATTCAGGTGCTGGTGGATGAAGCCCCCATGAATTTGGCACGAGTGGCACTGCTTCGCGTATTCAAGGCAGTCCTGAATCATCGTGGGCCAATAGTAGCCCATCCTTTTGATCTTCAGCTTCATCTTTGGTCCGGCTTGATGAGAACCGCAGAGTCCGTCGTGAGTTTCTTGGACGACTTTCCTTGCTTATTCTGGTCCCAAGCATCTCATCCATAGAGAGTCAAACGATCTCTTATACAGCGTGTCATTGACGAAGGCAAAAGACAAAGCTCGTTTCATGAGCTGATGTCTTAAGGACGCATCTTCAGGTGTTCGACGGGATTTGAACTAGTCTATAAAGACTTCTCTCCAATCCTTAGCCTTTTCCTGGTCTTTTATTTATAGGGTCGTCTGCTTGGTCGCTCCCTTTTCTTCGGACGACTCTTGAGATATTTCTGCCGGTGCAAGAACTCGACGGCTTTGTACCACGATCCTCACGTCATCGAGGTCTTCGTCAGCCAGTTCTTTAGCGAGTTTGGCTAACGCATCCGCTTTGCTATTTTCCGCACGTGGTATGTTTTCCAGGGTGTAGGCGGGAATTTGAGCAAGCAATTGTTGCACTCTCTCACCGTACTGTACCAACTCTAGTTTGCATGTTTGATAGTCACCATTTACTTGACTAACGACCAACTGGAAGTCTCCGTATATGAGGAGGTTTTCGATTCCCATGTCGACAGCGATCTCAAGACCTGCTATCAAAACTTCATATTCGGCTTCATTGTTTGTCCTCGGCTCTGTCAAGGAAAAAGCAAAGCGCATTATCCCTTCTTGTGGAGTCACGAAGATAAGGCCTACCCCAGATTTGATTATGGGGGTGATGTGCTCTCGCTTCTTCATGGAAGATGCCCCGTCGAAGTAGAGTTCCCATCGGGTGTCATTCTTTCCTTTCTTCCCATCGATCGTGTCAAACACGTGCTCATCTGGCAATTCGCAATTTAAGGATGAATCGGCAGGTATAGGATGCTCAGCGAGGAAGTGGCAATGGCCTGGCCCTTCACTGCCTTGAGAGGCCGGTATGTTATCGAGAACTCCATCAAGAGGAGGGCCCATTTAGCTAGTCGTCCTGTTAGTATGGCTTTTGACATCAAATATTTGAGAGGATCTACTTTTGATATTAGGTGGACCTCATGCGCCAAAGCATAATGTCGGAGCTTCGTTATCGCGAAGATTAATGCCAGACAGCGTTTTTCAATGGGGGAGTAGTTGTTTTCTGCCCCCAGGAGAACTCGACTCAAATAGTAAAGGGCTCTCTCTTTCCCTTGGTCATTTTCCTGTGCCCATAACACACCTAAGGAACCTTTAAGAGTTGTTGTGTATAGGATGAGGGGTTTTCCCTTGATCGAAGCAGTCAGTACCGGCGGATTCTGCAGGTATTGCTTGATTTCGTCCAGTGCGCTTTGACATTTGCGATCCCAGACGAAAGGAGTTTTCTTCTTCATTAGATGACTGTAGGGGCGGCACTTGCCGGAGAGATTGGCTATGAATCGTCGGATATATGCGAGCTTTCCTTGGAGAGATCGCAGTTGCTTGAGAGTTCTTAGCGAAGGTATTTCTATAATCGCCTTGATCATTGATGATCTATTTCGATGCCTCGATGTCGTATGATAAACCCTAGAAATTTGCCCGAGGAAACTCCGAACGCGCATTTGAGAGGGTTCATCTTTAGGTTGTATTTCTGAAGACGCTGGAACACTATCTTCAGATGCTGCCAATGTTCCTCGTACGATTTGCTTTTAACCACGAGGTCGTCGATATAGCATTCGACGATTTCATGTATGAGGTCATCGAAAATCTTCATCGTGGCCCTCTGATAGGTGGCGCCGGCGTTCTTCAGACCTAAAGGCATTACTTTGTAGCAGAATATGCCCAGAGGAGTCCGAAAAGCGGTATGCTTCTGGTCTTCAGGATGCATCTTTATTTGATTATACCCTGCTGAGCCGTCCATGAAGGAGAAGACTTCGTGAGTGGACGTGTTGTCTATCATCAGCTCGGTAACCGGTACGGGGAAGTCATTTTTCGGACAAGCTTTGTTGAGGTTCCGAAAGTCCACGCAGATGCGCACCGTCCCATTCTTCTTCATCACTGGGACGATATTGACGATCCAGTCAGGGTATTGAACTTCTTGGATGAAGCCGGAATCGATCAGCTTCTTAACTTCGGCGTTGATGCTCATTTTAAGTTCGAGCCGCATTCTTCTCAGTGCTTGTTTGATCGGCTTGACGCCCAGAGTTATCGCCAGTTTATGCACGGCTATTTCTGGATTTAGTCCCGACATCTCAGAGTAGTTCCATGCGAAGCAGTCTTTATATTGCATGAGCACGTTTTTGAGCGTAACTACCTGTTCTTCGGACAGCAGCTCGCTGACGAACGTAGGCCTTGGGTCGTTTGCCGTCCCCAAGTCGATTTTCCTCAGGTTGTCCGCAGTAATATGTATTCCATCTTCCAGCTCTTTTGGCGCCAGTGGAAGTTCTGAGATCGACTCATATTCACCCTGATTTTTGAAGCACCGGGAGAGGTCATCCACATTATCGTGCTTTCCTTCTTCTGACATCATTATCACATGACAGGTACGAGATCGCTTCCAAGACCGATGTTGATCTGGCTCTACTCTCGCTGCATATATGGCTTTCGGTTCATGCTTCTGTGGTGGGGTAACCCTCCAACTGCTGGATAGAGCGAACCTGTCTTGCTGATATTGGTTTTCAACCCAGTTTTTGAATGTGAAGCATTCTTCGAGAGGATGTTCTATCGCTCGGTGATAGGAGCAATAGTCTGGGTGATGAACCTCACTTGCTTGTTCGGGGTGCTTGGACTCCGAGAGAGTAATCATCTGATGTTTCATGACAAGATCGAATATCTTCCTTGTCTTGTCTTGGGGAAAAGAATATGCTCGACCCATCTTCTTTATAAGCGACGAATCCTGGCTGCTCAATTCTCGATAGCGTGGCTTCTTAGACCCGTTTTGCTGTTGTCGAACATTTTTTCCGTTCTTCAGTTTGTTTTTGCCTCCACGTCGAGTCTTCCGTATGACGGGTTAGCGGTGAAGGGCATCATCATTCTCCGTAGCCTGCTAAAGGAGGCTCTGCGTCCTGGCTTTCTCGTAAATGTCCATTTCGTGGCTATGGTCATCCTGGACCTTTTGACCCGCTTCCCTTATTAGGTTGTTCATCTGTTCTTCGAACGACGGACTTGGCACTTTCATGGCGGGACCTCATTTTGGTTCAGGATTAGCGTCTTCTAATAGAGCATCTCCTTCTTCATCGAAATCATGTATGGCGCAGTAGCCATGGAATCGCTCCCGTTTCTTGGATTGAACATATCCAAGTCCGATTGTTTCCATTCTCCCATTGGACAACTTTCGCTGAGTTCCAGGGACGTTCTAGATCCTATTGTAGAACCGAGCTTGTCGAGCAGTCTATTTGAAGGGTACGCCTTGGTGCCTCAACAGCCTTTTTAATCTTTCTATGTAGTATCTGGGTAGACGGATGGGCTGAAGCCTGTCAAGCTTAGAATCGGTACCATGCCATATTTCTTTCTCCACTTTATTCTCCGCGGATCAATAAAAGAGGATCGCCTTTTCATCTTTTCGCCTGGGAGGGACGTAGAACGTCTGCAGCTCTTGCACGCTATAGGTATCACGTTCTTTGTAATTCTTTCTCAGGACCACGGTGATTTGCAAACACTGATCATCTTCGTTGAAGGCCTGCATCGATGGGCGGACCGAGAACACTGTGTTGACCTCGTCTTCAGAGTCACTACCAAAGACCAACATATGGGTAGACGGTCCCGGCTTGTTGCATTGGGGAGCCCTGAATAGACTATCTCTTCTTCCTCATCGGTATCGCTCTCGATGACTGGAATAGTGGTGATAGCTTTTTGCTTATTCTCCGGTTTATGGCATCTTTCCGTGTCTTCAAAGTCTGGCAGAAAGTACTTTGCGTCCTCGTATTTGCGGACTTCATTCACGGAGAATGGGTTTAGCTCCCCCGTTACGGTGTACTCAAGACCATCCTTGAAATACTTCATACACTGATGTTGCGTAGAAGGGATGATGTTGTACTTGTGTAACCAAGGCCTGCCGAGCAAAGCGTTGTAGCAAGTCTTGGCGTCAATGACATGAAACTTGATGTCGGTGACAAGCAGTCCAAAGCATAACATCAGAATTACAGACCCGAGCGTCCGTGATGACTGGGAGTCGAACCCAGAAATAGTGATTTTATCCCGAGCGAGGTGTTGAACGCTCATGCAGATTTCTTTTACCACTCTTACATTTAGGAGGTTGACAGAGGACCCGTTGTTAATTAGGATCTTCCCTATCTTGATGTCATGGCAATACCCGGAGACATAGAGGGGACGGTTATTCTCGCACGTCCCGAGGAGGAGGTCTTCGTCGCTGAAGGTGATATCGGCTGTGTACACTTCTTCCAGCTCGTCCTTCATCTTTTCTTTGGCAAGGAAGGCTTGAAACTGCCCAGGGTCCTGTAACGCCTTGATCAACGAATCTCTCGCCTTTTAGATAGCAGAAGGGCATCGAGAATGCTCAGTTGCGAGGGTATCTTCCTCAGGTGTGCCAGAACGTTGTAATCCACCTTGTTTTTCTTTGGCGGATCCTTGGCGACCAACTCCTCGACGACTCGATCATCGAGGGTGATATCCTCAGGGACTTTTTCCTTCCCCTTATCTTTTTTGTTCGCTCCCTTACTTATGGGCCTGAGATTCTTTTCGGGTAGCAAACGATTGCGCAGCTGAATATTCTCGCAAGTTTTCATCTCTTCTGTTAGTTATATGTATGCCCTAGAGGCCATTACTGTACATAGGATGTATATTGTCGTGGATGCTGGGACATATATAGGTAGGACTTTCTTGCTCGACATGATAGTATGCTATCTGGTTGCTCTTTATCTTAACATGTATACTTTCTGTCTCTCTGTTGCATGTTGATAAAGCCCTTAAGATGTGTACTCGACTTCCAGGACTATGATGTAGATCATACTAGTGGGGCCTGGGTAGTCCATGAGTACATCCTTCAATGTTCCTAGTCGTGGGAATATCGAGACGGGGCATCGATATTCCAGAGTAGACTAGCGTATATCTTCTTGACCCATGTGATGGGCGATGGATGATCCCATATCCATTGGTGTTTGACATCAGAGATGGTATGGGGGTGCTCAGTGGAGACTGGGTACACTGAACGGACTCTCCTAGAACTCCCAGATGGTATTATACCTCACGTCAGATGGCAGTTCTCTGGTGACACCGGTACAGCGTAGTCTGTTGACCCGAGATCGTCATAGAGTCTTGTGTGTCTCCCACTGTGCTTTGATTTCCACCCTACCACGGCTCTACTGAGTCGTGCAAACAGGTGGTTTTTGGGTACAGTCCCGATTCACATAGAGGCAATGAGCGATAGGAGGGGATTCGTCTCTCCCGGTATTGGGGGTTGATGTTGCGCTATGCTCGACTGGCCATAACTGGAAATCCCTGGCCAGGGTTGCACTGATTTACTGGTAAGTGTTATCAGTAGTTTCATGCCTGTTATGGACCTTACATCGGCATGACTTATCAAGCTATTGGGGTCTGACGTTTACCACCCCTAGGCGAGATATGCGACATATCAGACGAACAGACCGGACTTTACGGTAAGTTTTTATTGGTTGGATTCACAGGAGTGTGAGCGAGCTTGCTCGTTGATCTTCTGATCACTCAATACCCGGGTGGCCGTTACGTTTAGCAAATCGCTTGCGGCTTGTGGGTGTTTGATATGATCATCACCTGCTGCCGGCGTATTGACGAGTCTTTAGAGTCCTACACAGAGATTTCCTGGCTCAAGCGAAACGAAATAGGAGCGCGTATGAGATATGTGCGGGACTAAGAATAATACCAGTATGTGATACTGAATTCTATATTCGCGATTTGTATCATAGGACGGTTATATTAGATATAGCCGGGTTACCGAATCAAATGTTGATTCGATATGATGATGCACTTGATATTAGTCGGTTATATGCAATATGACCGGATCATTAAATCAAGTGTTGATTTAATGATTTAATGTATAATTATATATTAGAAATATTACTTTACATTGACTAGTATTGTTCACTTAAGATGGATTTTCTCACTTGATTTGCACAAGTAGTATATGTGATATATTTTTGTGCACTAGTTTGTATCATGTTTGATGATACATGCAAACTTGGGTGTGTGTTTGCTTTAAACCATGTTTAGGTTAATGGTTAGGGTTTTAGCTTATTTATTTATTTTATTTATTTATATTTGGCAAAACTAAAATGGTGGCTTGCTTTGTTTTATTCTTGAAGCTTCATGAAGCTTTGAAAGTCTTAACCATTTTGTTTTTTCCTTAACCTAACCATTACACCTAAACCCTAGTTTATTCTCTACATGTGTTAACTTCACCCATGGTTGCATTATGATAAGAATCACTTGGATTTTCTTTTTGAAATAATTCTTTTTTCTTTCTTCTTCTTCTTCTTCTTCATGAAGAAAAGAAAAGCTTGCCAGAAAATTCTAAGTGATGAAATCAAGTGAGAAATCCAAATCCAAAGTGAACCCACTTCCTATTTCTTCATCCTCTACCACTTGCCATGTTGTATAGGGTGTTTTCTTCACAAGTTTCATGACCTAGTGAAGATGGATCTTGATTTAGAGTCGCCTCGACGTAGATCATCTTCGGCACCGAAGTCAACGACCTAGCCCGATCATTTCTCCGATGAAACCAACGCTAGAGTCCAGGATCCCGATGGTCGTAGCGGAGGGACGTCATCACGGAGCTAAAGGGGTGGAGGACCATCTACAAAGGTTGTAGTCACTTTCACTTATAATTAAGTTGTTAACTTGCTTGTTTCGCCTTACCTCTAGTTAACGATCTAGTATAGGGTTCTTTGGCACAAGGAAATATTTAATTTTGGTATGGTTGATCAGTTGTAGAACCTCATGGGTGTGCCTAGGAACCCTACAGTGGTATCTGAGCCAAGCTTTAGGCGATTGGTAGACGAAGTTAGAAACCCGATCGAACCCCGAAACCCTAAACTACACCCCTCTCTGTACAATTCTTAAAACAGTGGTTTTTTCCTAATTAAAAATATCCAAAAAATACAGCAGGATTTTATAAGAGTTATTGTGGAGCACGTGCCCCCAAGTCGACTAATGAGCCGCGGAACCGCGGCGCCACCCTGCCTCGAGCGGCGGTTCCGCGGCCATAAAAGTGACTCTTGTCACGTGCTCTGCACAGTAATGCCCAACTCAATTTCCTGTGTTTTCTGGGAATTTTTAAATTACACTCAAGAGTTGAGTTATCTGGGGTGTATTGGGGACTCGATGTTTCGATCGGATTGTTTAACTTTGTCTATGTGTTTTTCCGGGTAATTCCAGAACATGTTAAAAGGTTCGACCGGATATAAATACCCACTTTTTCCCTTGCCGGGAAATTTCCAAGTGTTGGATTTTTCCGTGGTTTTAGAACGTTCTAAGTAGTGCAAGTAACGCGATGGACCCTCTAGAAGACAACAAAGCTTAACTCGATTATGTGACCGTCTTGAACTGCCCTTTGAACCTTAGGCTTTGGGGCAGTACGGCGTGCCACATGTGAGGCGTTGGCTTGACCCTTCTACGGCTGGACCGTCGGTACTGTAGCATGAAGTGAATGTTTTTAAACTTGTTTCATGTGTTGAGTTGTTTCGGGAAAACTTGGGTGTTTGATTGTTCGATCGGAAAGTTTAACATTTCCTATTTATCTGGAATGTGATACAATATTTGGAATTCACAAGTAGTTATGAGATAACTGAATGGATGTTATAAACATAGCAGTTTAGTCTCACTTGATCGATTGCCGTGGGATTTTGATGTGATCAAAACTCCGTCGCAATCACGTTGCGTACACGAATACTCGCCGGTAAACTTAATAGATAGCCATGCCCCATAGCCCCGACCAAGTGACTGTAGGAGAACCCCGTCGCCAAAAGCATCCGTTCGGATGCTCGCGGCAGCGGTGTTTCGCCTTAGTGTACTTTGTCGACGGTATCGGGGGTGCGGCCGTCTACTAAAGTTTGCGACGAGCATTCATTCTGGATGTCGGGAATCTTGTTGAATTGCTCGACTTGATATTGAAAAGTGTTTTCGATAATGAGACTAAAATGCGGGGTTTATAATTGTTAGGCATGCGATGTCTAAGGAATTCATTTGGTTAGGCATGCGATGTCTAAAGAGGTTGCGGATTCCAACTGTTGTAGTTTTACACTTTCTTTTCCGCGACCATAAGTGTAATATGTGATATCGCCGGTTTCGTTGCTATATGTCAACGACAATTGGGATGGGCATATTTACTTACGTTGATGACATGTGATGTTTTGTGTTGCTGGATATGTTATATTGGATCGTCGTGTTTGAATAGCCGGGGTTTTTTATGTGAGATGAGTGTTTTTCCATTTTCATTCATGTAAAAACTTGTATGTAATATTCTTTTATTGGGGCACTTCCAGGCTGCGGAAGATGTCACCGTTGATATATATTATTTACTTTTCCGCATTAGGATAGACCCAAGGAGGGGAGCACAAGTAACCGGGTTCTAGGGTCCAGTGGGAGACCATCTCGAGGAGGCGAGTCCGGGTCTCCTAACTCTAGAATTGGTAGGGTTGCTTGCCGCTCTCGTAGGGGTCTAGGGGTGTGGGATTGGCTATTCATCACGACCGTGGAATCCGTGTTTTATTAAGGTTCAAAATAAAACACGGACGTCCTAGTATATCCAATACTTCATATGTTATTTTCTGCTGCGTTATCTGTGATGTGATCATGCGATTTGTTCAGATAGATATTGTATATAGTATATATGATATATTATATAGATGTTGCTTATGTTTTACACCCGCACTAGCCCTGCCTCACTTTGCCGTTAGTTACCTAACCTAACGGTGCAGACGGGACATCGAGGCGAATGCGGATGGCATAAGCGTACGTTATATTTATCTGTGATGTTTACGTGGACTTAAATGATGGGACTTCATTAATGTGATTAATGAAAGAAAATAAACCTAAAAGATGTTGTGGAATCGAATTTCTCAAAAATAGGTAGCTACAGTTCTTGCTTTGCATCGCGGTGTTCCTTGTAGAACATCCTGCACCTTATTCGATGAGGAAAGGGCCGACGATCCCTTCACCGGGAGTGACCCCTTTAGCAATAACTGGCAAATGCTACAACCCTCGGTTTGTCTTTTGATTGCTTCTATAGTTTTTGCTTTGCACAGCGGTATATGTGATATATCCTGCACCTTATTCGATGAGGAAAGGGCCGACGATCCCTTCACCGGGAGTGACCCCTTTAGCAAAACTAGAAAAGCCTAAAAAACACTCCATTTAAAACCCATTTGATTCCGCAACGAGATCAAGTTCAAAGCATTAAAGGTTTTCTTAAAAACCATCTGCAACCCTTCGTTATTTTAGGAAGTAGAGTACTTAGTATTCGTGCTGTGTTTGTTGACCATAGTCAAGGCACAGTGTACGGTAGCTAAGTGATGTCTTCCTACACCGCATATGATGCGATTAGTTAGGACAGTCGCGTGACTTTGTTGACCTTAGTTAAGGGTCATGCGGGTGGGTCTAATTAATCACGAAATGACGGGTAGAACTTGACTAGTGCTTATGATTTGTTGACCATAGTTAAGGTCATAAGTGCTAGGGGTAAAAACCATTATCGGGAGTTTCAAGTGTTGAAATTTGCAATGAGATTGCATACCTTCTATATGATAGTTGGATCCCGATACCCACTGCGAGTAATTGTTACTCCTGGGAGAGTTTTGCACTTTGCAATTAGCCGATCAAGTAGGTGTCTAGAAAGGTGTCAACGGGGTTACGCCTCTGGGAAAACGAGGTTTATTCTAATTAGGTCCATGCGAAAGCACGGGGAACCTCCCTCAAAGTACCGACACTGGCCTGGCTGAAAGATTGGCGAACTTGTAGAGTGTAATTAATCCCGGCTAGTCTTTCCTTTTAAGGTTTGAAGGAAGATTTGATAAAAACAGTGGGAGCCATCCTGATTAGATAAAATATATAACCAATCTAATCTTGATAGAGCAAGAGTGTTTTCTTCTCTCTCTCTCCAGGTAGCGACCATATCATGCCTTAATCAAGATAATATTATGGATGAATTGACCGAACCCGCTTGTTATACTGAGCTGGGGAACGTTGGTCCTGCTCCAACTTATAATTGTTATAAGACAGAGCATGAAATAGGGGAATACCAGGATTCCCATGTCGCCCAAACGAAGAAAGTGCATGAGATGCATCTCCTTCGGGTGTAAAGAACTGTTTCTTAGTATCCTCTACATCCTGGGTATTTGATACCGGATCAGGATCCCAAATATGTAATCTGTTACATGGGATACAGAAAGGTAGAGAAATGAGAACGGGTGATAAGTTTCATAAGACAGAAAACGGTGGAAGTGTTGCAGCCAACTCTGTTGGTCACTATCACCCTGTATTACCAGAATACATTGATTCTGAACGAATGTTATTAGATACCGAACCTGATATACAAAATCATATCAATCTCTTTATTAATAAAGAAATGATATAATTTTGTATTGTTGGATAATGTTTTGAACATTTCCTATATCAAAAGTTGATCGGTTCAGGCACGTTATCTAAAAGAATTGACGTTCTAAATCAAACTACAGTTCTTAGTATACAGAACACACATAAGAGGAAGAGTTCAGAAATGAACGATTCCTTCTTGAGGTATTGTAGACTAGGTCATATCAATGTGACCCGACTAGCTTAAGTTACATTTTAGATGCATATTTAAATCAGTTTGAATTTACATCTTGTGAAACTTACCAGTCATGTCACAAAGATTAGATGACCATAGCTCTGTTTATTGGAAACAGAGAAAGAGTTAGTAAACTCTTGGGATTGATACATGATGATGTATGTAAGGTCCCCTGTCTGCACATGCCAGGACCGGTTCTTTGTACTTCATTACATTCTCTGATGATCTTTCAAGATTCAGTCACATGTTCCTGCTGAAACATAAGTCCGAAGCTTTTGAGATATTCACAGAATATAAGTTAGAAGTGGAGAACCAAAAATCGGGTATAAGTATTATGTTCTATGATAAGATCAAGGAGGAGAATACTTGTGCATAGAATTCCTGGACTATTCTAAAGGAGAATAAGATTCTCTCTCGGTATTACTCCTCTGAATACACCACAGCACAACGGTGTATCAGGGTGGGGCAATAGCACCCTATATGATATGGTGTGCTCTATGATGAATACTACTGAGTTACCTTTTTCCTTTTGTGGGTTATGCACTTGAGAAGCTGCATACCTATTGAACTGGGTTCGAATCAAATCGGTGCCTACCACTCCATATAAGATATGGTATGGGAAGAGCCTATCTCTTAAGTAAGTTAAGATTTGGGATTGTTCGGCCTATGTCAAAAGCAAAATCCGGACAAGCTCGAGGCATAGTCAGTTTTGTAGAACTGGAAAGGTTCCAGCTATACAAACTGCACCTGATAATTTGACAGAACCAAGGGATTCGATAGTCTCCGACGAACCTCAGCCTCTCCGCCGATCTGGAAGGGTTCCTCATCCGCCTGAGAGATACTTCGGTTTCTCGATGACAGTGGGAGCAAGGATTGCATCATGAGATGATGGCCCAACTAGTTTCGAGCTGGCCATCAAGAGTGGAGACTCAGTAAGAATGGCTGGATGCTTAGCGATCTGAGATGGAATCCATGTACACCAACAAAGTATGGACTTTGGTTGCTATATCTGAAGGGTTAAATCCCCATCAGGAGCAAGTATATCTTGAGAAGATTACTTGGTGTAGATGGAAAAGTTGAGACTTTCAAAACTAGACTTGTTAATGGTTTTCATCATCGACCAGGCATGGATAATGATGAAACCTTTTCAGGTGGCTATGCTTAAGTCCATCCGGATCCTACTTGCCATTGCTACATACCATGACTACGATATCTGGTGGTTGGGTGCCATGACTGCTTTTCTAAATAATGATTTAGAAGATAACGTCTATAAGTACACAGCCAGAGGGCTTCGTAAACAGTAGGAGCAGCGGAAACGTGTGCAAGTTGCTTTGCAGGATAAAGCAGGCATCGCGGAGTTGGAACATCTGTTTTAATGTGGTAGTCAAAGTGTTTGACTTCATCAAAATGGTAGATGAACCTTGTATATACAAAAGAGTAGTAGAGAGTAAGGTGGCCATCCTCGTATTGTACGTGGACAACATATTCTTGATAAGAAAAGAGTTTCCTATACTACACACGGTCAATCTCCTCTTATCACAAGGATTCTCCAATAGGATAAAGGTGATACTCCTAAATCCTGGGATTTGGATCTATGAGATAGATCTAAATGGATGTTAGGCTTCTCACTAGGTTTAGTGAGATGGTATCAATCGATCCTGGGGAGAATCACTGGAAAAGTTCCAGGGTGATAAGAACGACTGAACGTCAGTCGCAGGCATTGTCTTTACCCTCAGTGGAGGGACAGTATGTTGGAAGAGTTCCAAGCTAGATACCGTGACAAACTAGATGATAAAGGCTGGTAACATCGCTATTAAAGATACTACCAAAGAGGCAGTTTGGGTGCATATTGGTTCATAAGATGAACTAGGTTCCTACCATTGTGTGACAATGGAAGAGTGGCTTTGGCCCAGGAACCCCGGTCCCATCAGTAACCCAGACATATTCTGAGGCAGTATCACCTGATCATGGAGATAGTTGATCTCCAGGGTGATCGAGGTTAAGAGAGTAGACTCAGAGGACAACACGGCGGATCCACTCACAAAGGCTTTTTCCCAGAGAGAGACTTATATAGGATGGTTGAGTATTAGATACTACAACCACTGCTTCAGATGGCCCTAGTGCAAGTGGGAGATTGTTAGTTATATGTATGCCCTAGAGGCCATTACTGTACATAGGATGTATATTGTAGTGGATGCTGGGACATATATAGGTAGGACTTTCTTGCTCGACATTATAGTATGCTATCTGGTTGCTCTTTATCTTAACATGTATACTTTCTGTCTCTCTGTTACATGTTGATAAAGCCCTTAGGATGTGTACTCGACTTCCAGGACTATGATGTAGATCATACTAATGGGGTCTGGGTAGCCCATGAGTACATCTTTCAATGTTCTTAGTCGTGGGAATATCGCGACGGGGCATCGATATTCCAGAGTCGACTAGCGTATATCTTCTCGACCCATGTGATGGGCGATGGATGATCCCATATCCATTGGTGTTTGACATCAGAGATGGTATGCGGGTGCTCAGTGGAGACTGGGTACACTGAATGGACTCGCCGAGAACTCCCAGATGGTATTATACCTCACGTCAGATGGCAGTTCTCTGGTGACACCGGTACAGCGTAGTCTGTTGACCCAAGATCGTCATAGAGTCTTGTGTGTCTCCTACTGTACTTTGATTTCCACCCTACCACGGCTCTACTGAGTCGTGCAAACAGGTGGTTTTTGGGTATAGTCCCGATTCACATGGAGGCAATGAGCGATAGGAGCGGATTCGTCTCTCCCGGTATTGGGGGTTGATATTGTGCTATGCTCGACTGGCCATAACTGGAAATCCCTGGCCAGGGTTGCACTGATTTACTGGTAAGTGTTATCAGTAGTTTCATGCCTGTTATGGACCTTACATCGGCATGACTTATCAAGCTATTGGGGTCTGACGTTTACCACCCCTAGGCGAGATATGCGACATATCAGACGAACAGACCGGACTGTACGGTAAGTGTTACTGGTTGGATTCACAGGAGTGTGAGCGGGCTTGCTCGTTGATCTTCTGATCGCTCAATACCAGGGTGGCCGTTACATTTAGCAGACTGCTTGCGGCTTGTGGATGTTTGATATGATCATCACCTGCTGCCGGCGTATTGACGAGTCTTTAGAGTCCTACACAGAGGTTTCCTGGCTCAAGCGAAACGAAATAGGAGCGCATATGAGATATGTGCGGGACCGAGAATAATACCAGTATGTGATACTGAATTCTATTTTCGCGATTTGTATCATAGGACGGTTATATTAGATATAGCCGGGTTACCGAATCAAATGTTGATTCGATATGATGATGCACTTGATATTAGTCGGTTATATGTAATATGACCGGATCATTAAATCAAGTGTTGATTTAATGATTTAATGTATAATTATATATTAGATATATTACTTTACATTGACTAGTATTGTTCACTTAAGATGGATTTTCTCACTTGATTTGCACAAGTAGTATATGTGATATATTTTTGTGCACTAGTTTGTATCATGTTTGATGATACATGCAAACTTGGGTGTGTGTTTGCTTTAAACCATGTTTAGGTTAATGGTTAGGGTTTTAGCTTATTTATTTATTTTATTTATTTATATTTGGCAAAAATAAAATGGTGGCTTGCTTTGTTTTATTCTTGAAGCTTTGAAAGTCTTAACCATTTTGTTTTTTCCTTAACCTAACCATTACACCTAAACCCTAGTTTATTCTCTACATGTGTTAATTTCACCCATGATTGCATTATGATAAGAATCACTTGGATTTTCTTTTTGAAATAATTCTTTTTCTTTCTTCTTTTTCTTCTTCTTCATGAAGAAAAGAAAAGCTTGCTAGAAAATTCTAAGTGATGAAATCAAGTGAGAAATCCAAATCCAAAGTGAATCCACTTCCTATTTCTTCATCCTCTACTACTTGCCATGTTGTATAGGGTGTTTTCTTCACAAGTTTCATGACCTAGTGAAGATGGAGCTTGATTTAGAGTCGCCTCGACGTAGATCATCTTCGGCACCGAAGTCAACGACCTAGCCCGATCATTTCTCCGATGAAACCAACGCTAGAGTCCAGAATCCCGAAGGTCGCAGCGGAGGGACGTCATCACGGAGCTAAAGAGGTGGAGGACCGGATCTAGAAAGGTTGTAGTCACTTTCACTTATAGTAAAGTTGTTAACTTGCTTGTTTCGCCTTACCTCTAGTTAACGATCTAGTATAGGGTTCTTTGGCACAAGGAAAAATTTAATTTTGGCATGGTTGATCAGTTGTAGAACCTTATGGGTGTGCCTAAGAGCCCTACATTTTCTGCTTCGGAGGTGGGTTCTTTGAAGAGAGGGCCGAAGGCTATTTCCTCATCAGAATCGCTTCCGAAGGTTAGAACTTGTGATATCCCAAAATCGACCATGTGACAGTTACTGACAGTTCTTTTGTGCTCATCTGTCGTATTTTTTCGCTGTCGACGAGCTTCACGCTTCATCCTCTTGAAATGTTGTCGATGGGTGACATATCCCTGCCACCAGTTTTTAAAGTCGTTGCACTCTTCAGTAGGGTGTGCGATCCTCTGATGGTATAAGCAGTAATTTGGATGTACATCCTTTTCGTCAAGTTGTATCCCACCTGGAGTGTTTCCTTCGGAGGGTGGCAGCTTCATTCCCATTGTCATGGCTTTGGTGAACCGTTTCCTCGTTTTAAGTTTGCTTTTGTTTGCGGCGGATGTGCTTTGATCTGGTGGGAGTGTTTTAACCCTTTCGTCCAGCCGCCGGCGTTTGGCTTTTTCAAATATGGCCATTTCGCGCTCTCAATCGGCTTTGCTTTTCTGGCGGGCTTCATTCAGGAATACGTCAATCATCTCGTCTAACGGTCCTAGGAGTTCCGGTTCGGGATCTGCCTCCAGTTTCTCTGTATCAGAAGCTTCTTTACCTTTCATTGACGAGTGAGAGATTATGTGGTAGCTTGCCACATAATCCTTAGGTTCATCTGACGAGTCTTCTTCCTCATCTTTGTCGCCATCTTCGTCTTTAAGGATGTAGTTGAGAAATTCTTGGAGTGTGACTGGGGTTCGTGCCTTCTGGTTATATTCTTCCAGCGCGTCTATATGTTTTTGCAGGTCCATGCGCTTGCCATCAGGCTTTATGAGCTTTTTGGTCTTCTTCTTCTTCTTTGAAGACTTTGACGGCTGGGCCTGAGCATTTTGATTATCGCTACTAATTTTTGGAGTCGGGCGCGGCTTCAGCATTCCTTCAATGAGCTCGGGTTCCAGCGGACTTTTCCACCTGATCGCCGGGCATGTTTGGAGATCTTTCAGCATTCTTTTCGTTTTGGCTGAAAGAGCGACCTCCTATGGAGCTTCTTCTATAAAAGAGCACGATACCCCCGGCGTGTCTACCTTTTTAGGAGTGTGTGGTTGTGGCGGGCTTATCTTTCAATTCTCAGACAGCGCAAATTTGCTTTGCTGGTACTGGTCCTCAATCCAGCCTTTGAAAATGAAGCAATCTTCGATTGGATGGCTTACTACTCGGTGGTAAGGACAGTAATTAGAATTGTTAGCATCGTGGGGCTGTAATAGACGTTTTGGATCCGGCAAGGTGATGAGCTTGTTGCGCACCGCCAGCTCGAACAGTCTCCTCGTTTGATCCCGGGGAAACAAATAAGGGCGCTTCAGTTTCTCATTAAAGAATCGCCGCCTATCGTCTTGGCGATCATTGGTTTTGGACCACCGGGCTGCTGCTTAGCATTGGCGACGAAGGTCGCTTTCCCTTTCCCCTTTTTCGTTTCAAGATTCTATCTTCGAGGAAGATGGTCTATGACCCATCTGATCAATTTAGGCCAGCTTGTCAACCATGGCCTGGAAAGTAGTTGCTTGAAGAACATCATGAACTGGGATATGGTCGCCTATGGATCGAGGGTTCCCACAAACATTCCCACTGCAGGGGCTTCTTCCATGCGTTGTTCGCACTTCGACCATAGATTGCTCCACCGTATCGCGTACTGAACCCATGTCTCTCCCGACTTCACTCTGGCATAAATTAATGCGGTGATCGGGGTGCTCTCGCTAGCGCTTGCGAATCTCTACGTAAACAGTAACTCCATTTCTGTAAATGTCTTAACGGAGTCGATCGGGAGCTCGGAGTACCATTCAAAAGCTGTCTCCAATAAGCTGCCAACAAACCGGCGAAGCAGCAATTTGTCGTTTCCCCCAGTATTACCGCACAAGGCTCTGAATGAGCTGTAACATTTTAAAAAATAAAATAAAATAAAATATTATTTTGGGGATTTTTATAACTAAATAATAAATATATTGAATATTTTAATAAGGCGGTATAATTAAATACCGATAAATTTGGGAAAATTTTGGAAATTACTAAAAAGAGAGTGTTTTATGTGAATTATGCAAATTATAAGTTTTTATGATTTATTATACACTAATTTAGTGCTAATCGCGATTAAATATCGCTAATCGCGCATTAAGCTTGTTTTGTGCAAAACATGCACATGTCTTTTTTTAGCACCTGTTACATTTTCCTACATGATTTGGGGTGTATGGGTATTTGTTTTGGGTTTACTATTGCGGAGAGAAGAAAATAAAGGATAAAGAAATAGAAAAGGAAAAAGAAAAAGAAACCATTAAACTAAAGAGGTATGGGCAAGAGAGAGAAGGAGAGGGGTTCCTTTGACCTTGGACCATTGCCTTCATCTTCATCTCCTTCATCATTTCCCTCCCTCTTCATTTCAGCTGCTGCCCCTCTCTTCCTCCTACACTACAACCCCCAAAATTCCATTAAAAACTACTCCAAACCCCACTCCCACTTCACAAAAAATGTGCATGAGCTCACTAGCAACACATTGGACCAAGAAAGCTTGCATTTTGGACACTTGGGGCAACTCAAGAATTTTCTTGAGTTGCCAAATGAGGTATTCTCTCAACCTTTAGCCTAGTATTTCTATTGCTTTTGCATCCATGTTAAATTAGAACCGATATTGTGTGGTTTTGGGAACTTTGGAAAACTTGAGCTGAGGATTAGGGTTTTAGTTGAACCCAAAGGTGAAATTAGGATTACTAGAGGCTATACAACCCCTGTGGTGATTGATTGGAGACCCAAACCAGAGACTAGAACTCCGGAATATGAATTTAGAAACCCGATATCGGAAGAATTGTGGATTCTGTGAGTGTATTTTTAAATCTGCTATCACCCGGAGACTCTGAAATTTTTTTGCAAACACAGTGATACATGCAGGCAACCTAGGACCCCCCATTGAAACCCTAGCCCCTATCTCCCAATACAGGCCGCAAATTTAATCTTTCTGGCCGCAAATTGCGGCCAGACCTGGTTCAAGTGGGTGCGTGTTTGGTCTGTAGCTCCATCTCCTGTAAACTAGACCCTTGGCATATGCAAAATTGACTAATTTGACCTAGGGTGAAATCTGGGACCATTTCCAAGAGTTGCTGCTTTGAATCGGGGTTTCATTTTGCATATTTTGCATTCTGGATTGTTGTATCTGTGTTGTACCTCGATCATTCGACGTTTGTACGACGATGTCGAAGGTTGTTGGTGGTTTTGAAGGCGTGGTCCATAGGTTCTAACATATAGGCCTTAGCGTGTCGTTTTGGTTTTCCGATGTGATTTTAATACGCATTTGCGATTGTGTTATCTATGTAGGTACCTTCATGTGGGTTTCATACGATGAAAAATATGATGGCGATATCGACACCGACAAGCAAGATGCAAGGTGAGTAGATTATATCTACGGGGGAAGTCGAGTGGATGGCGTATAACACCCCCGCAGTTCGATGTTTAGTATATATATATATATATATATATATATATATATATATGATAGCCTTATGTGTGACATGGATATTCAAGATGTGATTAGGTGTACTATGGTTAGATCAGGGTTTTTAGAAGTAAACTAGTATAGCTTCTTAGTTGCGAACCCTAGAATAGATTTATACCCACACGCACACACATACTTACTTGTTATACTTATACCTGGATGATGAGGATAGTGGATGATATTTGGAGATGGGTCGATGAGATTGGGCATAGTGCCATGAGATCGGTGATATGATGTGGTTCGTATTCGGGATACGACATGAGATTTTAGCGGGCCTTTGGACGTATGTTTTACACACGCATTTATATAGATGGTATCGGTTGTACTAGACTTAGATCAGTACCCCAGTTCATGAGATATGATGATAAGGATACCAGATAAATGATGAGATGAATGTGATAATTGACCCGTACCCAGATTTGGGATGCCGTACGATGGATTTACGTACGAGCTTTATATTGATGATAGATCCGCACTCTTGACTCGAGAACGTCATATTGTATATTGTATCGTATGTGATACTATTGAGGCGGGATCACCTACTATTATATATATATATATATATATCGACTCAGATTTAGGTGGTTTCCATACCCTTTCGATTAGCTTGTTAATTAGATCTGTAGTTTGCTTAGTAGATATTAGACTAGACCCGAGTCATACCTATTTCAAAACTAACGAATCGTGAGTATTTTAAAGACAGGCAAAGGGATTCTACGGATATTTTCAAAAGACGCACCTTTTCTTAAAAACACCGTAGCCCTTATTTTACTAAAAATCCCGATTCGTCTTATTTCAAATGGCAAAACTGTATGCCATTTTTATATTGATGTAGATTCTTCACTGTTGTGTTATTAGTCGATTTCTGCATATTCTTGCTATTCGCATCGCATTGCATGTGTAAATGTGTTTATGGTTATATTAAAACCATGCTGTCAGGACACCAGCACCATTATCGATGATGCGTATGTTCCACGTACACCTGCTTGCTGGCTCACACACTTCATCATCGATAATTGCCATGTCACTACACAGTAGGATTGTTGCATCAGGATATGACCCCTTGTATGACATGCTTGCGTACACACATATTGTACACCCATATTTGCATACATACGTATTTGCACATACATAGATGATTCTGGCTTGATTTGGAGATTTGGGAACCGCAAGATACTTTCTAAAACTGATTCATTTTAAAGGAGCGGTCTTCCCTCGATATGTGCATATTACTGTTTTATGTTGCATGATATACTGATATGCTTACATTTCTTTTATATGTCGCATACATCATGCTTTGTGATTTTACGTATTGAGATATGTTGTTTCCATGATATTTCTGGATTTGAGAACCGTGGTTATTTCAAAAGAGAGTATGTATTGTTTTAAAAACCCGGTTACCCTTGATATAATATTTCAGTGCTCCCACCATGAGTTTTATCGGTTCTGATATATATATATATATACCCCATGCGAGGAGGAGCCATGGGCCGTGTGTGGGTACATGGTGGGGCCCGGTATGGTACCCGGGGCAAGAAAGGGATGCTGTGTTTACAGACGGTGAGCCTGGCAGAGAGACTACTACCTACCGGTGATAGTATTTAGGCTCGGCGGATATCCGGAGGATACCGACCGGAGTCGAGAGATGATATGGACCGATCCGGACTGACGGAGCCCGATATATGAGGATTTACGTGCCGATGCCGGGCACATGTTTCATGATGTTTTCGAGTGTCGATACTAGACACTCAGGTTACATGATTTTGATGTGTAGCGAGGGACACACGTTGATTTATATTCTCATACTTCCATGCATATGCTTTATGATATTTACATGCATGATGCTTTATGTCATTGGATGGCACGTGGACGAGATCCACATACATACAGACATTGATTACATAATTGGATGATATCCACATACTTATAGACTTCATGATATAGTTGACATTGATTCATGTTGATTACATTGATCATACCTCATATTTATGATATGTTGTTACCTGAGGCACTGACACGAGCATATGGGATTACACTTATGTATAGATGTTTACCCTGGCCACCTTTTCATGCTTCAGACTTATTCATATTGAGGATATATTATTATCGATCGTATTGACCTAGGATTGTGTCATACATACGATTTCTGCTCTGTGATGTTTTCTACTCACCAGTTGGCAACTCACCCCCGTTGTGCCACAGTTCTTGCAGGTTTTGGCCGTACAGGTTTCATTGCATCTTTTCTAGCGCACCGCTTCCTTTCTGGGTGATTGCTTTGGTAGGTGGGTGCACTCGCATCGTGACCACCATTGTATTTATTTTAATCAGTTGTATCTAGTAATTCCATCAACCAAACTTGTATACTGTTTCAGACTTAGAAAACCAGTTGTGTATTATTTCGACCTTAGAGTCGCGTATTGTAGTATTATGGTTTTCATAATGTTTTTGAGTTTCCTTTTTGAATTTTGATTCTCGCTCTTCGGCGTTGTATATTATATTGCTTGCGTGGTTGTGACCGTCGATTGACGAAGAGCTAGCTCCCATTTGGAGATGCCTTTTATCATTATGCATATATTATTCTTGTTGTACCCCGTTTGGGGCAAGTATTTACAAAGGAAACTCTGCCGAAATTTTCAGAAAAGACTTGAGGTTTTTAAAATGCATATTCGGCTTACTTATTTAAAACCTTGTTTTTAAAACATGTTTTCTTCACTTCTTTATAACTAGTTCTCCTACATTTATTATTTGAAATGGTTTTAGATTTCTGGGCTTTTGGCGGGTCCTATAAACTTCATATGATTCAAGGGCCAGTCACGTACTATTTCGGGTCGTGACAAAGTTGGTATCAGAGCGCTGGGTTAACCTTGGTTCGAGTCTAAGTTTGACTATGTGGAGCCTAGAGCGTTTATATATATATACGGAACTTAGGCTTGACCTTACGGATCTTAAACTTAGACGAGGGTGTATTAGACCTGAACTTTCATCGCATAGGTTGACCTTGGTTGATGGAATATGTGACTTCAGTAGAGTGACGTACAGTGTGTATGTTCCGCGGCATACTTACGATACGCCACTCCGCTTAAGGAGCCTTAGGATGTACATTTCCTTGCACAGTATTATATTCATTCCCATGATCTATCCTCATCGATATTGGTTATGGTTTTGCTGCCATGATTACACGGGCAGAGAGAGCTACGACTAGAGTTGCGGTCAGCACGAGCTCGTCACGAGCGAGGACTGACCAGGGCGTGATTCCAGAGACGTACGATTGCATAGAGGCGTTGTTTTATTGTATTTTCGCGCCGTGAGCGTTTGACAGATCGCTTTTACGAGATTTCTCGGACGTGCAGATCAGCACCAGAGGATCAGGCTACTGCTAGAGGCCAGCCAGAATGTGATGACCATTGATATATCGCTTATTCATGATGATTGAGGCGCTGTTCAGCGTACAGACGAATGAGCCAGTTGTTGCTGCAAATGACGAGATATCGCCCAGATGTTGGAGCTGTTGCAGCATGAGTATATACTTAGAGATATGATGGAAGGTCGCTAGTCACCCAAGGATGAATGACTAGGACAAGTGGTTCGTTCGCTTACCCCGACGTGAGGTCATCAGATTGATTGATTCCAGCTAGAGACGACTTCATGCAGGTACGTTGAGAGTCGATAGAGACGATCGAATGTCAGGAACCCATTTCCAAGCTTAAAGTATTCAGAAGACAATGCAAGTAATGTTATGGACCCTCTAGAAGAATGAAACCCTAACTCGACGTAATGACCATGGAACGCCTTCGAACCTTAGGGTTTGCGGCAGTTTAGCTGTGCCATTTATGAGGCTTGGGTTTGCCCTTCTACGGTTGGTCCATAGGTGCTGTGGCATGTACTGGAATATTATTAAACTGTACTCAAGATGTTGATCTCTTGGGGGATTATGAGGTTTTGACAAATCGATCGAATGGCTCGACATCATTCGGATATCAGGTGATGGGATACATTGCTTGGGAGACTCCAGATACGAGTATAGCCGTTCGAGCGCAGTCCATGCAGCCACGAGAAGACGAGTCCGAATCAGTCGTCATTGGAACAGAGTGGAGTAAGGAGTTCGCACGAGATTTCGACGAGATGACGTTCCACTCCGCTGACATCAGAGATGCGATATGCATGCAGAGACGTTGTATATGGATATACCTTCCAAAAGGAGTCACGATGAGAATGCAGCTGTTCCGGAACAAGAAACAGATATAGTGAAGGATGGTAACTTCCGGACAATTCGGCAGAAACAAGATTTGAGAGAGACCTCGACAGGACCTTTCTGGAATACTATACGAGAAGACTTGGACCCAGGAGCGGTCATATTGCGCACACCCAGCAAGCTAGAGTTCGGCATCGTCGACGAGATAGTTGGCCAGAGATCTGTAGAGAATGTGCCAGAGCGGGACTGTTTCCGTCGTCATTCCATATTGGGCCGTTGAGCCGAGGAGCTATATATCTAGCAATGCACAGTGAGAGACAAGAGCCTAAAAGCACCAGGCGTCAGACCATGAAGAGGAGGCAAGTAGATATCTTGCTCTGCTAGCATTGGATGCACTGACACCTTCTCGACTTTGAAGGAGGATATATCGACGACGGTATTTATGATTTGTGATTTGGTGATTCGATTATCACGTATCCGTCACCTTGGATTTCGGTATTTTGGGCGACCTATTCGCATGATTTAGTCTTGATGACTGAGTTTCATGATATTTGTATTTTGTGCACCATGGTTGCACCTGACTCCGGTTTGATGTCATTCGATATGTTGATTTTGATTTCATGCCTATGTTATGCCTGTGATTTCATTTATGCTTCCAGCATAGTTTTCATGCACTTTCAGTGTTTTGATTTGATTTGTGCATGCTGATGCACATGGTTGTGAGATTATATACCGCGGTATACCTGATTTGTATTGAGCTGTATTGTATACCGTCGATTTCGATTCTGATATTGATGTTGATTTCGTGCACTCTGTGCATTTCTTTGGATTCTTGTACATATTTGACGCGCTTGATATTGGATTTCGTGATTTTGTGCATGTTGAATGCACATGATTTAGATTTTATTCGTGCATGATGAATGCACCTGATTTGGATTTTTGCGCATGTTGGGTGCATGTTATGAGATGCGATTTTGGTGCACACCAGATACACCAAATCGAGATTCTTTGTGCATATCAGATGCACTTAATTTTGCTTTCAGGCACACCCGTTGCCCTTGACAGGTGTTTCGTGCACACCCGTTGCACTTAGATGTTGTTTCTGTGCACGCGTAGGGTACATTTGTGGATTTTGATTTTCGTGCGCACCAGACGCACGTAGCATTCATATGCATATTTTTGGGATTGATTTCTTATGGAGCAGTACGTTTTTATGATATTTGCTATTTGTTTTCGTACTGAGCAGGACTAGTCAGAGGACAGTACCTGGGTATATTTTGCATGCATTGATAGTTATGGAGGGGATTTCCAAAAAAGGGAGCTATAGTCTCAGTATTTACCTACGTGTCTGATATGACACGAAACGATTAAAAACAAGGAAACCTTTCTAAATTGTTTCAAAAGGCGGGACATACATATTAAATAAAGGATAAGTATATATATAGTTATTTTCTTGCAATAGACGTCTGCCACTGTGTCGCGATACGCGCATAGCACAGCATCATGAAAAGTTTGGCATGCATTTCTTTCAGATGTTTACATGTACAGATTTGATGGTTACATGTATAGTTTGATTTATAATATATTGTTTTCGTTTTGGATTTGACATTTGTGTCTTCACCATGACTCCGATGATTGCGGGATACTTGACGGAGTTTTGTTTTTGAGTTATCTGCTCATTGTTCATGCGCGTGGATTGCGCTATGATGCGTTTTACGTATTGATGATTTCGGAGCCCCGACGACTTGGACTTTTTATTGAAATGTTTTAGAATTTGAGCGTTTAAATTTAAATTCGGGGACCGAATTTCTTTAATGGGGAAGATTGTAACATTTCAAAATAAAATAAAATATTATTTTTGGGGATTTTTATAATTAAATAATAAATATATTGAATATTTTAATAAGGCGGTATAATTAAATACCGATAAATTTTGGAAAATTTTGGAAATTACTAAAAGGAGGGTGTTTTATGTGAATTATGCAAATTATAAGTTTTTATGATTTATTATATACTAATTTAGTGCTAATCGTGATTAAATATCGCTAATCGCGCATTAAGCTTGTTTTGTGCAAAACATACACATGTCTTTTTTTTTAGCACTTGTTACATTTTCCTACATGATTTGGGATGTATGGGTATTTGTTTTGGGTTTACTATTGCGGAGAGAAGAAAACAAAGGATAAAGAAATAGAAAAGGAAAAAGAAAAAGAAACCATTAAACTAAAGAGGTATGGGCAAGAGAGAGAAGGAGAGGGGTTCCTTTGACCTTGGACCATTGCCTTCATCTTCATCTCCTTCATCATTTCCCTTCCTCTTCATTTCAACTGCTGCCCCCTCTCTTCCTCCTACACTACAACCGCTAAAACTCCATTAAAAACTACTCCAAACCCCACTCCCACTTCACAAAAAATGTGCATGAGCTCACTAGCAACACATTGGACCAAGAAAGCTTGCATTTTGGACACTTGGGGCAACTAAAGAATTTTCTTGAGTTGCCAAATGAGGTATTCTCTCAACTTTTAGCCTAGTATTTCTATTGCTTTTGCATCCATGTTAAATTAGAACCGATATTGTGTGGTTTTGGGAACTTTGGAAAACTTGAGTTGAGGATTAGGGTTTTAGTTGAACCCAAAGGTGAAATTAGGATTACTAGAGGCTATACAACCCCTATGGTGATTGATTGGAGACCCAAAACAAAAACTAGAGCCCCGGAATACGGTTTTAGAAACTCGATATCGGAAGAATTATGGATTCTGTGAGTGTATTTTTAAATCTGCTATCACCCGGAGACTCTGAAATTTTTTTTGCAAACACAGTGACACATGCAGGCAACCTAGGACCCCCCATTGAAACCCTAGCCCCTATCTCCCAATACAGGCCGCAAATTTAATCTTTCTGGCCGCAAATTGCGGCCAGACCTGGTTTATGTGGGTGCGTGTTTGGTCTGTAGCTCTATCTCCTGTAAACTAGACCCTCAAAATTGACTAATTTGACCTAGGGTGAAATCTGGGACCATTTCCAAGAGTTGCTGTTTTGATTCGGGGTTTCGTTTTGCGTATTTTTCATTCTGGATTTTTGTATCTGTGTTGTACCTCGATCATTCGACGTTTGTACGACGATGTCGAGGATTGGTGGTGGTTTTGAAGGCGTGGTCCATAGGTTCTAACCTATAGGTCTTAGCGTGTCGTTTTGGTTTTCCGATGTGATTTTAATACGCATTTGCGATTGTGTTATCTATGTAGGTACCTTCACGTGGGTTTCATACGATGAAGAAGATGATGCCGACACCGACACCGACACGCAAGATGCAAGTTGAGTAGATTTTATCTACGGAGGAAGTGGGGTGGATGGCGTATAGCACCCCCGCAGTTTGATATTTAGTATACTATATATATATATATATATGATAGCCTTATGTGTGACATGGATATTCAAGATGTGATTAGGTGTACTATACTTAGATCAGGGTTTTTAGAAGTAAACTAGTATAGCTTCTTAGTTGCGAACCCTAGAATAGGTTTACACACACACGCACGCACATGCTTACTTGTTATACTTATACCTGGATGATGAGGATAGTGGATGATATTTGGAGATGAGTCGATGAGATTGGGCATAGTGCCATGAGATCGGTGATATGATGTGGTTCGTATTTGGGATATTACATGAGATTTTAGCGGGCCTTTGGATGTTTGTTTTACACACGCATTTATATAGATGGTATCAGTTATACTAGACTTAGATCAGTACCCCAGTTCATGAGATATGATGATAAGGATACCAGATAAATGATGAGATGAATGTGATAATTGACCCGTACCCAGATTTGGGATGCCGTACGACGGATTTACGTACGAGCTTTATATTGATGATAGATCCGCACTCTTGACTCGAGAACGTCATATTGTATATTGTATCGTATGTGATACCATTGAGGTGGGATCACCGACTATTATATTTATATATATATATATATATATATATATATATATATCAAGTCAGATTTAGGTGGTTTCCATACCCTTTCGATTAGCTTATTAGTTAGATCTGTAGTTTGCTTAGTAGATGTTAGACTAGACCCAAATCATACCTATTTCAAAACTAATGAATCATGAGTATTTTAAAGACAGGCAAAGGGATTCTACGGATATTTTCAAAAGACGCACCTTTTCTTAAAAACACCGTATCCCTTATTTTACTAAAAACCTCGATTCGTATTATTTCAAATGGCAAAACTGTATGACATTTTTATATTGATGTAGATTCTTCACTGTTGTGTTATTAGTCGATTTCTGCATATTCTTGCTATTCGCGTCGCATTGCATGGGTAAATGTGTTTATGGTTATATTAAAACCATGCTGTCAGGACACCAGCACCATTATCGATGATGCGTATGTTCCACGTACACCTGCTTGCCGGCTCACACACTTCATCATCGATAATTGCCATGTCACTACACAGTAGGATTGTTGCATCAGGATATGACCCCTTGTATGACATGCTTGCGTACACACATATTGTACACCCATACTTGCATACATACGTATTTGCACATACATAGATGATTCCGGCTTGATTTGGAGATTTGGGAACCACAAGATACTTTTTAAAATTGATTCATTTTAAAGGAGCGGTCTTCCCTCAGTATGTGCATATTACTATTTTATGTTGCATGATATACTGATATGCTTATATTTTTTTATATGTCGCATACATCATGCTTTGTGATTTTACGCATTGAGATATGTTGTGTCCTTGATATTTCCGGATTTGGGAACCGTGGTTATTTCAAAAGAGAGTATGTATTGTTTTAAAAACCCGGTTATCCTTGATATGATATTTCAATGCGCCCACCATGAGTTTTATCGGTTCTGATATATATACCCATACGAGGAGGAGCCGTGGGCCGTGTGCGGGTACATGGTGGGGCCCGGGATAGTACCCCTGGGCAAGAAAAGGATGCTGTGTATACAGACGGTGAGCCTGACAGAGGGTCTACTACCTACCGGTGATAGTATTTGGGCTCGGCGGATATCCGGAGGATACCGACCGGAGTCGAGAGATGATATGGGCTGATCCGGACTGACGGAGCCCGATATATAAGGATTTACGTGCCGATACTGGGCACGGGTTTCATGGTGTTTTCGAATGTCTATGCTAGACACTCAGGTTCCATGCTTTTGATGTGTCGTGAGGGACACACGTTGATTTATATCCTCATATTTCCATGTATATGCTTTATGATATTTTCATGCATGATGTTTTATGTCATTGGGTGACACGTGGATGAGATCCACATACATACAGACATTGATTACATAGTTGGATGATATCCACATACTTATAGACTTCATGATATAGTTGACATTGATTCATGTTGATTACATTGATCATACCTCATATTTATTATATGTTGTTACCTGAGGCACTGACACGAGCATATGGGATTACATTTATGTATAGATGTTTACCCTGGCCACCTTTTCATGCTTCAGACTTATTCATATTGAGGATATACTATTATCGATCGTATTGACCTAGGATTGTGTCATACATACGATTTCTGCTCTGTGATATTTTTTACTCACCAATTGGCAACTCACCCCCGTTGTGCCACAGTTCTTGCAGGTTTTGGCCGTACAGGTTTCATTGCGGCTTTTCTGGCACACTGCTTCCTTTTTGGGTGATTGTTTTGGTAGGTGGGTTCACTCGCATCGTGACCACCCTTGTATTTATTTTAATCAGTTGTATCTAGTAATTCCATCAACCAAACTTGTATACTGTTTCAGACTTAGAAAACCAGTTGTGTATTATTTCGACATTAGAGTCGCGCGTTGTAGTATTATGGTTTTCATGATGTTTTTGAGTTTCCTTTTTGAGTCTTAATCCTCGCCCTTCGGCGTTGTATATTATATTGCTTGCGTGGTTGTGACCGTCGATTGACGAAGAGCTAGCTCCCGCTTGGGGATGCCTTTTATCATTATGCATATATTATTCTTGTTGTACCCCGTTTGGGGCAAGTATTTACAAAGGAAACTCTGCCGAAATTTTCAGAAAAGACTTGAGGTTTTAAAAATGCATATTCGGCTTACTTATTTAAAAACCTTGTTTTTAAAACATGTTTTCTTCACTTCTTTAAAACTAATTCTCCTTCGTTTATTATTTAAAATGGTTTTAGATTTCTGGGCTTTTGGCTTACTTGAATTAGATGGGGCCCTATAGACTTCATATGATTCAAGGGCCAGTCACGTACTATTTCGGGTCGTGAACGTGCTGGTGTGGATTTTCCGTCCCCTTATATACATGGAATTTAGGGATCGTATATCCTGGTAGGTACTTTATTTGGTCGTACCAACCCGGATAGAGTCGTCCAGTCTTAACAATTTGTTTAGCCGCTTCGCTCACCTGATGAGCTCGTATCTGTTGAGCTATATAGTCATTCAAGGCGGCTTTGGAGATCGTCTCCTCTTTGGCCGTTGATAAAGCCGGAAGAGGGTTCGATGTCTCCCCTCTGTCGTTTTCAAGGACAATCTGTGGGTCTTCGGCTGGAGGATCTGGCTGTATCATCATTCCAACCATATCTTGGAATAAAAGTGCCATTCGTTTTATGTTGGCCGCTTGTTCCATAGCCTCTCTGTCTTTCTTTTCGAGGATTCTGCAGAGGAACTCAGCGTTGGTTTCTTGTTCATGACGCTGCTCTGATGATTTCTCCGGGCTTTCTTTTGGCTCAGTGAGTGCGACCATCTGTGTTAACATTTCCTGGAGCCTCTGTTGTTGCTCCTGGGCCTTTGTTACGGATCTGGTGAGTGGTCGATGACCCGTAGAGATACGGCTATCCTCTTTCCCGAATGCCATATAGACAGTGTGCACCACCATGCCCCCATATTTGGGGCATTTAGATTCAGTGTCCTTGAGATTCATCGCAGACACAGGAATTTTCTCCGGCCTTCCCCTTTTGTGAGTGGTCGAAGTTGAGGGAGCCGTTGCAGCGGGCACCCAAGTTGACGACATCTTTTGTGGTACAATAGGGTGGTCCTTCTCTTGCCAAACTTTCATCTTCTTCGGTTGGCGGTAGTAGTCTTAGTTGATCACCGAGTCTTGGACCCTTCGCCAGATCCTGTGAATTTTAGAGGACAGCCGCTGAGGAGGCTGTTCTGGCTCTACCTTTGTTGCATTTTCCACAGGTGGAGGAGATCTTTTCAGCACGGCAGTCGGAGAGTTCTTGCGCACCCTCCTAAGTGGTTCAAAGATGTTCCCAGTTGGAACAGCAGCAACAATTTCCATCGTTGGAGCTGGCGGAGTCAGTCCAGAAGGGGAACTGCCCCCAGTTTTCCTCACTCGGCGCCAGTGGCGACGTCGAGCATGACGAGCAGACGGTATTAATTCAGCTATGTGGGTGGTTTCATCATGCCCCCTGCTCTGATGAGGGGCTGCTGTTGGCGCCAGTCTGTCAAAGACTATCATCCGCTCGGAAGGAATAATTAACCTATCGAAGGCCGACTTTTGAGTAGGGGAAGAAGTTTGGACAGCTTCAATTGTAGCAGGAGCTGGGATAGCCTTCTCTGGTATTGCGAGCCTCTTCGTAGGCCCCTTTGAGCTTAGGCTCAGCCTGTCGAAGACTGAGGTATTAAACTTGGACGACCCGTTGAGAGGGGCCATGATAGTGGTGAGCCGATCAAAGACCGGCTTCTTCGGAGCTTCTTGCGGCGGCAGTGAGGCGTTGAAGCTCATAGGTGGGAGCATGGTCCCAAAGAAAAACCCAGTGGTGGCTTGTGTCACCTGTTCCACTGGCATCTTGAAAATAGAGGCCGCTTGAGGCCCATAAGTCACTCCTCCAGTGAGGACAGAGTGGGAGTTGTTGTAATTGTTGCAGTTGGTGCAGTTGGAAGCCATTGATCTGCACGGGAGCAAGACACTAAATCTTAGTACCTCTAATCCAGGGGCAACCATAGCAAACCGCGATTCGTTCGCGAAACACGATACACGAAGTGTGGAGTGGAAAGAAGAAAAGGTCCTACCGAGCGTGCCAGAATCTGTTCTCTGCCGAAAGAAGCGACCGGGACGTTGGGACGTCTGGCCTAAATTTTGGGCCAGATGCTATTTGATTTTATCCGTCCACCTCTCCGAAAATGCCAAGTTGATTTATGGCACAGTGTATCGGAGGTTTAGACGGATGCGGCCAATGTAGCAAACTTCGTCAGATTCCCCCTCATTGTGAGGGGTTTTGATTGTGGGGACGCTCTTCCTTGCAGGCGCAAGCCCCTGCAGTTAATTACGCTACCGCATCGCGGTAACCACTTTCTCCTTCTCCAGATGGTCACTTCGTGTCGTGTGTGTTTGTTTTGTTTTTGTTGCCCGTGGATTGTATACGGAGACTAATTTATGTTGTCGCCCGTAGGGCATTGATTAGTCCAAATCCGTATTTTCTTAGATTTGGGTTTGGGTTGGGTTTAAGGATCGTTAATCTCATTTGAGACTAAGATCAACTTAAATGTTTGTTAAGCATACGTTAGTCTAATTTTAGACTAAGATCTACTTAACATGATCATTTAGATCCAACAGAAGAGCATTTGGACTCTATTGTTTTAGTTTAGGGACTTTGCGGTCCATAAGTTTAAGAACATCATAGTCCGTGACAGTTTAAAGACGTCATAGTCTATAAAGTTTAAAGACATCATAGTCTATGAGTTTAAGGACCTCACAGTCCATAGTGGTTTAGAGATATCATAGTCTGTAAAGTTTAAGGACATCATAGTCCATGAGTTTAAGGACCCCACAGTCTGTGGAATATCTGGTTGTTGGGACCCGTCATATCTCTGAAGACGTTGAAGGATTACAACGACATATATCAGAGGTATGAAGAGATGTACCCTTGAACCAATGTTGGTTGAAAGGCTCTGCGAATTACTTTGAATGCCATATGAGATGATCAATTTTGGAAGACAAGAGTATAGTTGGGGTTCAGTTGATGGGGGGGTCTTTCCTCTGGGCGACTTAGCTAATTTGGGCTAAAATTGGTTTGAATATAGTGTTAAACATTAGAGTATACTCAGCGCTCACGTGTTCCCACGTGAGGCGCTTAAAGTAGTGTTAAATACTAAGAATGAAGCGCTTAAAGTAGTGTTAAACACTAAGAACGAAGCGCTCACGTGGGGTCACGTGAGGCACCTGAAGAGTGGGCCTTACTTCTTCTATTTTACTCCCAGGATATGCATATAAGCATTAAAAAACTTGATCTTTATGATCATCACGTGTGGACACGTGAGGGTACCCATGCGTTGGATATTAATCCTTCAGTTTTGCCACATTTTCTCTTTAAAAAGGTGTTTGTCAAGGGTCACGTGGAGACACGTAAGGCATCCTTTAGGTGGACATTGCCTTTGGGTAGAATCCTCTTTTTTATGAGTGTTTGATAATTGCTAGGGGTCACGTGGGAACATGTGAGATGCCCAAAAAGTGAAACTGCCTTGGCTTTACTCCCTTTTATTTTGAGAAGCTTGTTCAAGGGTCACGTGGGAGCACGTGAGACGCCAGAAAGTGAAATGCCTCGGCTTTACTTCCTTTTTATTTTGGGAAGCTTCACCACTACAAATAAGGGTTGCCCCTACGGATAAATCCGTAGGGGCAAACCACTGCCCCTATGAATATATCCGTAGGGGAAACAAAATACCCTGTAGATACAAACGCCGTAGGTGCAAGTCGAAACCCTGAACATGCCCCTACAGACTAAAAATTGCCCCTATGGAGTTATGTGTAGGTACCGTTTCCCTTACGGCTTAGGCCGTAGGGGCAAAAAAATTATTTTATATACGGTTTTTTAAAAATAGATTACTTGTACCTACGGATGAATCCGTAGGGCCAAGTGATAGCCCCTACGGATACATGCATAGGTACATATCCGTAGGGGCAAAATATCAGAAATCCTGATATTTTGCTCCTACGGATAACTCCGTAGGGGCATTTGTTTGCCCCTACGAATATATCCGTAGGGGCGATCCCAACCCCCTAATACTGAGATTACAGGGGAAAATATCAGTTATTCTGATATTTTGCCCCTACGGATTAAACCGTAGGGGCAATATGTGTACCTACGGATTAATCCGTAGGTACATATTATCAGTTTTCTAAAAAAAGGTGCTGCCTATTTTTTTCTCGCCCTGTGCACAATAATATATACATCAATCGAATATAAAATTAATCATCACACAACATATATCGCAGTATTCATAATCACATCTCACGCATATAATATACAAAAAAAACCAAAAAATAGAATATGATATAAATATAAACACCGTAGGACCACCAATATCAATATCGTCCAAAATGTAGTACAATATGTATCATATAAATAAATACATGTTTCAAAAAATAAGAATCAAAAAGCTACCCTAGCTCGATCCAGCTCCACCTCTGATAAACGCTAGAATCTGGCGCGCCTGCTCCCCGGTCAATAAATCATGCAATTCGGCGCATGCGGGAGTCTGAGCGGGCTGTGGAGCTGGCGATGTGGTCTACACAACCGCCGTCGAGGTAGTGGCTTGCGGAGCCGCGGCTGCGGGAGTCTGAGCGGGCGGTGGAGCTGTAGGAGCTATTTGTGGAATCACAGCCGATGTAGTGGCTTGCGGAGCCGCAGCCGAAGGAGATGCATGTGGAGGCTCGGCCGATGTACCCTGTCGCGACTGGACCTAACGTGTGTAATAAGTGTAAGTCCGCGGCAGCGCCCCGGCCGTCTGACAGACGCCGATATGCGGAACAAAACTTTTACGACTGGCGCTATCGCGTACTTTATCCCGGATCGTCCATTAAAGCTAAACTAACAAATTGTAAAGAGGGTAGAATTGTTATACCGAATGATCCGAGTCCTTCGGTCTTCAACCATCATCCCACGCTATGTTGCAACTGATCCGAACTTGCTCGATCTCCGGTTTTGTCGTCCAGGTGGCACCACGTCGACGAATCTTTAAACGGTCTCCCGCCTCTGAACCGAGGCAACTCGATCGTCAAGTTTGCTAAAAGAGACGACCAAGATGAAGTAGAGAATGGGTAGAATACTTTGTCTCGTTACGTCTAAGGCTATGGACGAACGGTTAATAGAAGTTGCCGATTGGAGTCGGGTAAATGGAAATTGAACTATATGAAATTTCCATATACAAAACTATCATAATCTTTTGCCACAAAATCAAATGGAAAAATCATGCATCTCACAATGAGGGCCGGCCACTATAAAAGAGCAAGGAGGGTGAGTGTAGGAACTACAAGTGGTGACTATAAGCTTTGAACTTATCATAACCTAACATCAAAGCATGACATACTAGAAATCATTAATGCAAAATGGTGATTCATTAACCTAGTCACCATATTAATTAATGCAACCAAAGAAACATGAACACCTCACTTACTTCTAGAATCTTCTAGAACCATGACTTACCCAAGAAGAAAAGATAAATCCGCATTTAACCGAATGTTAAATACGGCTGATAGAAAACTGGAAACTGGAAACTGGAAACTTCCAAAAAGTGACCCTGAAACGAATTTCAGGATAACCCCGTAACAGTATTAACATACCCGCATTTATATTACGACCGAATATAAATACAACTGAGACAAAGATATTATATCTACACAGTATAATACTGGGATCCGGCTTAAACCAAAGCCTACCAGTATTATCTGCCCGAAAAATGACACGTGCGAAAACGCACGTGCATTTTTCGAACCCTGCCATAACACCATACGGCATCTACAATGTTTCGCCCGAACTTAGGAAAGTGTCTGTGGGGGACTTTAATGACTCATCAATACACTGGCACTGGGTATAACCACTAGCACGTCAGAGGTACAAGCTGTACGTAACGGTTTGCCTATGTATTGATTGGAAGGGAAGCTGACGAGCGAACTCATCTATAAACCCCACTGAGCCTGACAGTGACAATATTCGTACAGTCCGGAACATTCGTCTATGAGTATCGCATATATGGCCTAGGGGGTCGGTAAACGTCAGACCCCCAATAGCTGCATAAGTCGTGTCAGAGAGCAGCCCAGAACACCCTGAGATACTACTGGTATACCTACCAGTATATCTCGATTACCCTGGCCAGGGATTTTGTGTAATGGCTCTCCTAAACACAGCGCGATCTCACCCCCAATACCGGGAGAGACGAATCCCCGACGATCCGTTCACTTGCCTCCAATGTGGCTCGGGACTGTACCCAAAATATACCTGTTTGCATGACTCCTTTGACCCGTGGTAGGGTATAAATCAAAGCACAGTGGGAACTCATACGAGACAAATGACGACCTCAGGTCGATGAACTAATCTGTACACATGTCACCAGGGAACTGCTATCTGACGATATGTATAATACCAACTAGCATGTTCCCGGCGAGTCCTGTCCGGTGTACTCATAACCCAATGAGCACCTGTATACATCTTAGGTGATCCAACTGACACCAGTGGCTTGTGAGACCGGCCACCGCCCCACGTCGGGGTCTCGACTGTATACACTAGTCTACTCTGAAGTATCGATGCCCTGTCTCGAAACTCCCATGACTAGGGACACTTAAAGGATGTGCTTATAGACCCCAGCTCCCACATATATGATTGCCATCATACTGCTGGTAGTCAAGCAAGAATCCTATAGGCTTTATCAACATCTACATGATGATAAAGACAAACCAGATAGCATACTATCATCTCGAGTAAGACTGTTCTATTGGTATGGGTCCTCCTTCAATCATTGCAATCACGTACCTGCGATCCAATAATTGACTTAGAGGGCACTATATCCAACAATCTCCCACTTGCACTTAAGGCTAATTATTGCGATGTCGTGTACTCACAGCTCGTGTGATACCGAGCATCCAACTCCTCTACTAATCAGTTTCACAAAGCTCGTTTGCAAAACTATTGTGTTCGAGAAATAGCCTCAGTGAGTGGATCCGCTTCGGTGTTTCTTTCTGTATCTCTCTATATCTCAACCTCGCGGAGAAAACCATCTCCCGAATTGAGTAATACCTGTCTTAGAATATGTCTGGATATCTGATGGGACCTAGTTCATAAATGAACTCCAAATCCAAACTTCTTAGACTGTATCAATCACTGAAACTAATCAGTGTCCAGCACCATGCCTCCCACAGTATCCCCTTGGACCACCTGTCCATAATACTGTCCCTCGTCTGAGGGAAAACTATAACTCTGACAATCACTCTGTCATCCAGGTCACCTGTGAAGCCTGGAATAATAACCGTCTCCCGAAGGAGGCTGCCGTCATCAAATCCGTAGAACACGTACTTATGTTCTATAACTGCTTCCGTATGTTTCTTCAGGATTGGATTAATATAAACTTATTGTATCTAGTGCAAAAACGACATCTGGTGTGGTACTTGACATCTCACGATTGACTCAATTGCCTAAGCAAGTGATCTGCTAATCATGTATGTCCCTCTCCCCTTTAGTCTGTAAGACACCTTTAGAGAGGGTGACTCCATCACCTGCAGGTACACCACCAAATCAGGAGTCATCTATTCTAAAATACTATTAAAATACTGTCAAAGTATCCATATTGGGAAACTACCCAAATCTAGATCTAAAACCATAGATTTAGTAACCAGAATGTCAAATATTATATCCATGTCCTTTGTGGAGAAACAATTGTGTGACGACCACAGTACAACCGATCGTAGTATAGGAATTTTACTTCCTACTCTGTGTATGTCATCCAGATACCAGGACATCACACCCTACAACCTTCTTAACAGATCCATCCCCTATTCTGATGAAGTCAAACCCATGACTGTTACATCAAAAATAGATGATCTATCTCCGCTATTCTGCTCAAGTCTATAAATAGACACTAGCTACTTGCCCACTATGCTTCCGCTGCTCCCACTGATTACGACAACCCTCTGGCAGAATAATATGTACGTTCACTTCTAAAGCTAGTTTAGAACGACGCTATACTTATCCTCTTGCCAGGTCTCATTGTCTGGAACAACAGTAGTGTCAAGTCTGGGAAAACAAGAACCTCCCTGTCACCTTCCTTGAGGCTACCGGAGTACCTCTTGGGTGTCTGAGGTTACCCACCATATCTGCAGAGTGGCTATTGGAATGTCAAGCCTGATTGAATATATAGGTCCTATTAAATTTTCCGTAATCGTTTGCTATTCTGGAATCACTTCCAGTTCTACCATACTCCCACTACAGTTTTCTGAAAAAATCCATTTTATTAAAACTGTGGCGAGTCAAGAACAATATCACTATCGATCTTCCAGATGGTAAAAAATCAACCCTCGTTAAAGCTAGGGTCAACCCACAAACTGCCATTACAGAAACGTGCCTTGAGTTATCCAGTGTCTGGTTTTAAGCATAAGCTGGACAACTCCCCTTACCTTAACATCGTTAAGATATGATCCATTCTATATCCAATATAGAAAACTTTGGCACTTATTTAATTGTAACCAGATTCAAAACATGCAGCTGTCTCCAGTGCATATCAACTTAATGGAGAGAGGCTAATCAGTATTACTCAACTTAGGAATCCATCCAATTATGAGTAACCTGAAAGAGAAACAAGTTTCTCAAAACCATTACTATCGACTAAATACCATTCACAAGAATCTACATCTTCAATTTCTTTGAAGAATCCCGATACTTGCGATACATGGTTCTTTACTTTATTCCTATATCCATAACTTCTCAAAACTTAGACATTGTATTTCTACAAAACATTTGTCTAAAAACTAGAGAAGTCACAAGTAAATAGAATATAGTACGAGGACCAACCCCTTTGTCCTGATGGACACTGGACAACATACAATACTCTGTAAAAGTCCGCTGAGTTGAATAACTCAAAACCTGTGCGTCGTAGGTTGAAAACTGTACCCAGGTGATTTCCTCAAATATCACCAATTACAACGAATTCCGATATAATGAGGATGATCACCTAATTCCCAATAACTTTCTCCCACTCAACATCTGAAAAACCATACAGATGTGAGAATCATACCTGGTAAATACATACCCTGGAATAAGTATTTTAATCGGGAAATCAGTTTTCTATTAACAATGCACAGTTAATATGAAACATAAATATGTTTCGTAGGGGTATCCTGGTATTCCTAGTAATGCCTCTTCCATAATCCAAATCATGACTTTAACCGTATATTTCCCTGCCATCTTTCCAATTCCCTTTATTTGTCTTTAGTCGTTACCTTCTGTACACCATCATTAGGCTAAGTGGTTTTCTTCATTCCCTACCGTTCGGCACCAGCCTATGGTTTGGAAGAAGAATATCCAGTAAGCATAATAGGTGTACCCTCCTAATCCTAGGAGTTCTCGCAACTTGAGAGAAGGAGATGATAAAAGACAACTGAATAATCCTTATTCCTATTTCTCCTGAACCAGAATCCATCCTCGAAAAAATATCCTTCGAATTCGTATATAACCATACGATGGATTTATCCAATGGAATTGGATGTTCGTAGTGATACGGGTTGTTCTGGAGAAATCAAAGGTGAAGTAGGAGTGGCGATGAAACACGTGGTTTGGTCGTGAATGTTAATAGTCGCAATTTACTTTGCCCTCTTTCTAATCCCTTTATTTTGTCTTTACATATTACCTTCTGCACACCCTACTTAGGCTAATTGGTTTTCTTCATTCCCTACCTTTCGGCACCTGCCTATGGTTTGGAATAAGACTATCCAATAAGCGTAATAGGTGTACTCTCCTAAAACAAGGAGCCCTCGCAACCTGAGAGAAGGTGATAATAAAAGACAATTGAATAAACCAATTCTATTTCTCCTGAACCTGGATCCATCCTCGAAGAAGTCCCTTCGAGTTCGTATATAACCATACGATGGATCTATCCAATGGAAGTGGATATCCGTAGTAATACGGGTTGTTCTGAGAAATACAAAGGGTAAAAGAAAAAGTGGCAATGACTTATGCAACTATAGGCAATCCAAAAGCCAGTATTTTAAGAAGGTTCGGTCAACTTGGTCACTTAGTTATAGTCTAGGGTCGGTCAAAAGTCGCTGCCAGAGAGAGAGAGAGAGAAAAGAAACACTCTGCGTGCACTCTTACCTAGATCAGAATGGTTATCACTTTATCTAATAAGGAAACCTCCCACTGTAATCTCAAATTCTCCTCCAAACCAGAAAGAAGAATTACTCGGGGTCACCCGAAGAGTAAACCAACTCATCAGTGAGAATCGGGATCCAACTATTATCGCATGATAACTTGATGGAAGCCACTCAAGTTAACACACTCCAGAAGGTATGCGCAAGTCTGGCAAGTTTCCTGTATGTTTGAAACTCCCGATATGATTTTTATCCCATGCACTTATGACCTTGACGTAGGCCAACAAGTCATAAGCCACATGTCAAGTTCTACCCATCGCTGTCCTGATTAATTTAAGTCACCGTACATGCCCTTGACGTAGGCCAACAAGGCTGTACGTCTGACTTAAACTAATGCATCTATCTGTGCAACAAATGAATACCCAGCAGCTACCAAACACTACGCCTTGACGTAGGCCAACAAACATAGCTTGAATACTACTGACCATCCATAAGAAACAACGGAGGATTACAGCTGGTTTTTGGCGAAAAACCTTTAACGTAATGAACTTGATCTCGTTGAAGGAATCTGATAGAATTTTATAAAAAATATAGTAGCGAAAACCTTTTGCTAAAGAAGTCACTCCCAGTGAAGGGATCTCGGCTCTTTCCTCGTAGAATGAGGTGCAGGATATTCCAACTAAATACCGCGATGCAAAGCAACTTGTAATCGAATATATAGAAGTTATTACCCTGATGCAAACTTCTGCCCAAAGGATCACTCCCGGTGAAGGGATCTCGGCCCTTGCCTCGTCGAATGAGGTGCAGGATATTCTAACTGAATATCATTATGCAAAACAAAAGGAAACGTCTTTGTAATAACTCCCTTTTAAAATTTGTTCCAACAACACTACCATTGC
Organism: Agapanthus africanus; assembly: GCA_030015575.1. Classification (NCBI taxonomy): domain Eukaryota; kingdom Viridiplantae; phylum Streptophyta; class Magnoliopsida; order Asparagales; family Amaryllidaceae; genus Agapanthus; species Agapanthus africanus. The sequence goes on along the minus strand of JASDDO010000019.1, from coordinate 380,541,589 downwards.
ACACTGCTATCCACCACAACAAATCCGCAACATCACAGCACAACACAGAACATCAACGCGAATGTCACGTTCGCAAACCCGTCTAAAAGAACTATAGCAGTCAGACGCGGTTTACCGATCAAATGACATTCCTGGTCGGAGATATAAAGTAAGTACTGCAAAACTAACATGTTTAAAATTTTGATCGACTAAATTTCCCGAAGTGGGCCCTACAAACATCTGGTGTACAGTAATAAAATATGGGCCCAAAAGACATATACCAAAAACCACAATTTCCCATGGAAAACTCACTGGAAAAATTTGGCGCACTGTTCCCACAAAAGCGCGGCGGATCAGCGGCCAAACCCTTCTGTGTTGTGCTGTGATGTTGCGGATTTATCGTGTTGGATAGCAGTGTGCAATGGTAGTGATGTTTGGATTTATTTGTACATTTAATATTGCGGGGCGAGCGTCCAACATGTGGACTGCCGTCACTGCTTGTTTGTATAATATTCTTTTGGGGCACGACCGGGTCGAGGTCGATGTACCCGTTGTACATATTTTTATTTCTGTACTAGGTTTATCCCGCGAAGGAGTGCAAGGATAGCCGGGTTCTGAAGGGCAACGGGTCTGTATCTCATGGCTTTGAGAGGCAAAGGGACCTCACTCTAGAATTGGAAGACTATTCGCCGCACTCGTAGGGGGTACAGGTTGACCCAAGGAGGGGTGCTCAATTTACCGGATTCCGTGAAGTGCCGGGTGTTCCATTCACTATGTTGTGGGGACTACCTCACTTCAGGTTTTGGCGGGTAACTTGCCGCACCCATAGGGGTCCAGGTTTCATTGCACCAAGACTTACAATAAGCGTGTAAGAACCGTGTATTATTCGAATTCTTATCATTATCAAGTTATTTCGAAACCCCATTTGGATATCTAGTTTGGAAAACCGTAGTTTATTTTAATTAGATATGTATGTATGATTAATCAAACCTAAGTCTATAACCAAATAAGCTCAGGCTACGTACTAATATTGGATATGTTGATATCTATAATATGACATGATATTTTACTATTAAGTAGTATACATACCAGCATCTCCTTCAACTCCTGAACGGTGGCCTTCAAGCTCTCCAGTTCCTGCTGGACACGTCGCTTACTGGAGACGGAGGAAGTAACCGCCGGGATGGTGTCCAACCTCATATAGGCCCTGCTAGGTCCCAGTCCTCGGCCTCTCTCCCAACCTCCGTGGTGCCCTCCGTGTGCGGCGTCCAGGACTGAGGTCAGCAGCCTCGGATCGCTCTGTCCGTTAAAATCGATCCCCGAGGCCTCGGCCTGCTCAACCACCCGCTCCTACACCCACATTAAGCAGTAAAGTATAAGTATAAAATTTAAATTTGAACCTTCCAAAAATAAAATTTCAAATATGGGTTGAATAAATATTAACACTTACGCAATACTCCTGGGTAGCGACGTCGGGATATCGAAGCTCTCCCGTGGCGGGATCTGTCGAGGTGCCGTGGACGGCAAAATATGCGGACAGCACGCTCGGTGTACCACCTTGCGCCAGGGTCTGAGCTGTCTGCAATATTAGAAAATAACTCTTAATATTAGATATATTAGAAAATAACTCTTAATATTGCATTATATCACAAATGAAAATATATATTAATATCCGAGCCTGATCAAAGAAGAGGGCGAATGAGCTCCGGTGCTGCTCGCCCCACTCAACGTGAAGTGGATAGTTCTTCACGAGCCGGCTCTCATCCCCCATATACCGGCCGAACCTCTCAGCATGAGGACCGGTATAGCGATAATCAAGGGTAAAAAAGAGGGGGAATGCTGCCTTCCCCCTAGCAACTGTCAGAACATTATATTTAGCACATACTGGTCTATAAAATTGACAAGAAATACCAAAATCAACAAATTCAAAGCCTTACCTACAGAGATAGCAGATGTGCTCCTTTGGTATTTGCATGTATCAAAATTTGAATAATATTAATTAATTTCAGTACATACATATTAACAAGATAAACTCACATATAGCGCTGCTTACACATAAGACAAGGAGTGAACAAGCTCTTGTAGATCATCAGGCGCAAATCTAATCTCATCAAGCAGCACATGATAATGAATTGGACGCATGGTGCCCTATTTCTCATAAGTGCATGCTGCGTGAATAAATATTGTGTTAATTCCAAACTAAATACAAATATAACAAACTTATCAATTATATAGTATTCAATTTGATTTCAAACAAATACCAAATAAGAATTTATTGTACAGGTCCACGACTTACAATCATTCCCGCATGCGAGCACATATAAAAATCATAGTTTCTAGGATGATAAATTTTATTGTCAACTACTGTCACCACCTACAGCTAGACAATAATAAAAATTACTATCTAAGTAAGAGCAAAAGGAATGTGTGTATATTTATGATATAGCATTCTAAATCAATATACATGCACTATATAATATATAAACATACCTGGAGGAGCGGGAGTGGCCTCTGTCCCTGATATGGACGCATCACCAACAACTAGACAATCAAACATTGACAATATAAGTAATTTTGACATAAACAGGCATGGATATCTATAATATTACATTCAAAATGGATATTAGAGAGCGCACCTGCAGTGAGAAGTGGTAAAAGTATCACCCAACAAGGGTGTAATTTACAGAATCAGTTGAAACTCTTGAAAGTTATAGAAGAACCTGACCTGCACAAATCTGATGTATACTTTCCATTGGACACTAAGAAGTCTCTAAAAGGAAAATCCAATGTGAAAGCCATCATTAGTTCATATCAGAAGATTGATGCTGAAACAGAGAACAAGGAATGTCATTTTCTTCTTCTTCTGCCACATTACTGTCTTCTCCTTCTTCTTCTGCCACATTACCGTCTTCTCTTTCTTATTATGTGCGCGTGCAAATTCAATGAAAGTAGAAACTCCAGTGACAAACTTAGGTTGCATACGTTGTTGCCAATTCACATACATCCAGTCCTTAATCCTGACGTACTCATGGGCCATGTTAGACTATATCATATAAATTGTAGGTTATGATGACTATATTGAGAAATCTAAGAACGGGATGGTTACTGACAAAGGAGAAAATCCGTGTATATGCTTTGTGTATGCGTTTGTCGTTGAAAAGAATAAATTATCGATAATCAAAGTTAGGTTTGAGGATACCCATGTATGAGTTGTATTCTATATATGTGTGTTTCAATTTATGATTTCGCTTAAGTGTAGGGTTGTTTTTACTTAAATGCATACATACGCACATATTATATAAACACATGCATACATATCACATGTCACATATGTTCTTCGCCGAAAGACGCGACCGGGACGTTAGGACGTCTGGGCCTGAACTTCGAACATCTCGAATCACTCTCTAATTAACATACCTTTGACCGGACAATTACTATATATATATATTTCTTCTGGTACTAATCAACTATTGTGTTTTCCCCTAATTGTGCTACCAGTATACAGCAAACGAATCTATCAATGTAGAATATACATATTTTATGCAAACCTGCATTTCTCTAATTGGTCCTTAATATCTTCCCCTAATCTGACAAATATAAGACTGATAGTTTTTTGGCACCATCTCTCACTCTTCTTGCCATTGCTGATGTCTTGTGGAATGACCATCGAGACATGATTGCTATATATTCAGTTTAGCTTCTTTTAGATGCTAGGTTTTCAGATAGTGCCTATGCAGATGAAATTCTATACTGTTACAGGATCTTGCAAAAGAACTTCTTGAGACTTTCACTGCAAGAAAAATGGGAAAGGTGTTTTTCACCAACAACGGTTCAGAAGCGAATGACTTTCAGGTTTGATTCTTTGTTCATAGCTCTAAAGAACACTCCGTTATTAGCCCTCTCGGAGAGGGAAGAAGAAAATTAGATTCGTCAGACATAAATGCTTTATATTAGATATGCATGGACTAAAAAGATTCATTAGCCAAAGCAAACAATTTGGGACCATACCTTGTTGTGTCTACATCAGTCACATTCTCTTCTCATATAACCAATAATGTATTAATTTTGAATATTTTTCACTACAGTTAAGGTATTCATCCAACTCTTTTTTTAATCTAAAATCATATACTTCTTCCATACTTGAAGCCTATTCAAATCATCATAACCTGAAAGTGTAGAGGTGCATTTAAATATTCTATGTTTATTATTCTGAATGGCAATTGTATACTTGCAAGTAGTGGTTTCTAACCCCAAGCCTAACCCCAATCCTAACCCTAACCCTACCACCAGCCCCAGCTCCAACCCCAGCCGAACCCCAACCCTAACCCTAACCCCAAGCCCAACCCCAATCGCAACCCCCTGCCGAACCCTAACCCCAACCGCAACCGCAGCCCCCCAGCCCTAACCCTAACGCTAACCTTAACCGATGCCTCATCGGTACCCAAACCATGAACCATAGCCCTAAAACAATCAAAAATTTGTTTAATTGAAGATTTCATAACCTGTGCAGGCGGTGGCGATGACGAATCGGTGGCGACGACGAACGGAGATGAGGAAGAAGCAAGCGGTGGCGACGACGAACGAAGATGAGGAAGAAGCAGGCGGGTGGCGACGACGAGAACGGCGACGACGAGAACGGCGATCGGCGGGAACGAGGATTTGGGGATTTGGGTTCGCGCGCAGTGGTGAGAAAATAAGAGATAATCAGCGTAGGGATTGATCTGCCTTTTTACATAAATCCCTATTTAGATGACCCTACGGATAAGTCCGTAGGTTCTTGGTTTACGGCTCCGTAAGGGCAAACAACAATTTAAGATTTAATAATTTTTAAATAAATATGTAAGGACCGTAGGGGCAACCGTTTGGCCCTACGGATTAATCCGTAGGGCCAAACTTTATCTGCCCCTACGGATGTTGTTATCCGTAGGGGCAACCCCCTATTTTAGTAGTGCTTATTCAAAGGTCACGTGGGAGCACGTGACCTAAACTTATTCATTCTCTTTTGATCATTGAGGGGGCTCACGTGGACACACGTGATCATGTTGGGTACTGATCTCTTTTACGTGCATGGAGAGTTAAATCTCTTGTTTAAGAATTAAATTCTTTTATAGAGTTAAACCCAAATTTTATTTAGAGGAATTAAATTCCTCTGTGTTTTAAAGAATTAAATTCTGTAAACCCAATTCCCCCTCTAAGTTTTGGATCTGCATGGAAGAATCTCCCCGATGAGAATTAAATTCTCAACTTATGGAGAGATCTGCTTCTACAGATCTTCAACCATAGGAAGAATTGAGTTCTTATTCAGAAGAGTTAAACTCTTGGTTTGATAATTAAATTTTCTTTTGTTTTGTGGGAGCTTATAGAATGATCTCCTTCCTTCTCTTACCTAGAGTTTCTTTCTTCTCTGAAGAGATCTTCTTCTCTATTTCTCTCTGTTGTATTCTCCTTTCTCTCTCTTTTTCCTGTTGTATCTCCTTTTCTTTTCTTCTTGGATCCTATTTATAGGAGAAAGAAAAAAATCAGTTTGTTCAGCCAATCTCTCATTGAGAGATTTTGATTGATTTTATAACCAACATGATCTTTTAGATCATTCGGTGAATTTTATTCACCATTGGATTTTTTTTAATCCATAAGATATTTTATTTATTGTTCCTGGCAAATTTTATGAAAATATTTCCTTGTACAGAATCTTTCTATAAATTGGTGATTTTTTAATCACCATTGGATTTTTAATCCAACAGTACTCCACTTTACAGAGTGCAATTTTTTTTGTTTGGAAAGATCTAGGGAATATTTTTCCAATTAGAGCTTTTGATTCCTTTTAATTAGAATTTAATTCTATTGGTTCAGAGGGTTCGGGAACCCATCACGTGTTGGCACGTGACCCCATTGATTAAGTTCTAATTAGAATTTAATTCTATTAGTTCAGAGGGCTCAGGAACCCATCACGTGTTGGCACATGACCCCACTGATCAAGCATCTCCAGTTGTTTATTTCAGCGCCTATAAACTTTGCCCATAAAAGGTCACTTGTCCTCACGTGAGGCCCGATCACATGTGGGCACGTGATGCTCCACTTAGGGGTTTTCCTTACTGCTTTATTTGTATTTTATTCAGTTCCCATGAGAGAACAACTATTATTGTCACGACCCGGAAAAGGCACGTGACTGGCACTTGAATCATGTGAAATCTATAGGACCCCACTTAATTCAAGTAAGTCAAAAGTCCAGAAATCTAAACCTTTTAGGGAAAATAGTGGAGGTGAAGTTTTGAAATAAAGGTTTGATAAAATCAGGTTCTTTCTTGAAAACATAAGTAAACTTATATGAAAAAAAACAATGTTTTATAACTAGCTTGAAAAAAACCTGTGTCGTCATTTGAAATTTGGGCAGCACCTCCTTTGCAATTTTTAATCCGAAAACGGCACAAGCAATATAATAAAAGGCATCCCCAAGCGGGAGCTAGCTCTTCCCCAATTGGCGGAAATAACCACGCAAGATATAAATATACAACGCCGAAGGCGAGGATCAAAACTCAGAACGAAAATAAAGAAAACAGGCATCAAAGAAAACAGCATAAAGAAATAATACACGAGCGTGACTCTAAGGCCGAAAGAAAATACAAGTCAAGATTTCTTTGTCTACAAATATACATAGTCTGGTTTCTGATTGATGGAATTTAACTAGATACAGTAGAAATAAATAAATAGTGGGCATGATCTAATGTGTCCTACCTATCATAGCAAAACACCCTGAAGGAATTGTGTGCCAGCGATATCGCTGTTGATCCAGATGGTCGAACCTGCAAGAAAACTGTGGCACAACGGGGGTGAGTTGCCAACCCGTGAGTAGAAATATCAGCAGGTAGAAATTGAATAAATAGCGATTCCTACGTCATACTATATCATGAAGGTAATACTATAATATTTAGGGTGACCATGTATGCATATATGTAAACAATAGAGTCAATGCAAATGCCATATACAAATAAACATCTGAAATCATATGCATGTATGCATGTGGATATCATCCACATGTGTCCATCAATGACACAATCAATATCATGGAACCTGAGTGTCCAACATCGACACTCGAAACATTATGAAAACCGTATCAAGTATCGACACGTAAATCCTCATATCTCGGGCTCCATCAGTTCGGATTGACCCATGGGCTCCGTCAGTTCGGATCGGCCCATATCCATCTGATTTCACGACCACGGTCGGTATCCTCCGGATATCCGCCGTGCCAAACTATCACCGGTAGGTAGTGCTCCCTCTTGCCAGGCTCATCGTCTACATCTCGAGCTTCTTACCCCAGGGTACCATACTGGATCCACCATATACTCGCAGACGGCTCATCCATCTTCTCGAATCGGGTCTCGAAAACAATCTCAGAACCGATAAAACTCATGGTGGATGTCTCGAAATCACATCACGAGAAACCGCGTTTTTAAAACAATTTATAATTTCCTTTGAAATATAACCACGGTTCTCAAATCCAGAAATCTCATGAAAACAGTATCTCAATATATATAACCATAAAGTACGATGTATGCAAATATAGAGCAATAATGTGAGCATATCAAGTATATCATGCAAGCATGTCCTATAATAGTACTGAATAATGAATGTACTTTACAGTTCAGAATAACATCATGATATGGCAGTTCTACTGTGTAAGTGGCCTAGCAATTACCGATGATGAATGTATAAGCCGGCAAATCCGTGTAAGCGTAACATGCGCATCATCGGTAATAATGAAGGTGTACTAGCATATGATATCATAAAGCGGTAAATACCGGAAACATAACACGTATCTCATGAGGGATAATCCAAATGAAACATGGTGCTATAAAAATGTAACAAATCTTTTGCAACATGTCATATTGCATGTCATGGACATAAACATGATTAGTGCATAAATAGCGAAATATTAATCAAGTTTAGCATTAATTTGCATACAATTAATTGTATATGATTTTATAAAATGTCCAGATCGCATAAATTCTTTCCAAATCAATAATTCATATTAATTTCCAAATATTTTCCAAACTATACATATATAATCATGCCATTTCATTAAAACCAATTTCTATACTTTTCATAATATCCATAAAGTTTAATATTTTAATTATTTAAATTCCAAAAAAATAATATTTTATTTTCTGAAATGTTACAATCTTCCCCCTTAAATAAATTTGATCCCTGAATTTAAATTTAAACCCCCCAAATACTTAAAACATTTTAGCAAAACAATCAAGTCGTCGGGGCTCCGAAATCACGAATATATATGACATATGATAGCGTCAGGCCATCATGGGAGTTAATGCGGAAATACTAGTGTCAAAATCATTATGAAAATCAAATATGATATAATTAGGATTATAACATATATATAGTACGCATCTTGTAAAATCATCAGGACAACTAGAATAAAGTGCATGCAAAAATCTCTTTTCAAATCGTCGTGCGATACGCAAATCACGCCACAAGTAGCGGATGTTCCTTTATAAGGAAATAGCTATATATATACATATCTTTTGTTTAATATATACGTCCCGTCTTTTTGAAACAAATTTAGAAGGGTTTTCTTTGTAAAGTATTATGTCGTCAAGGATATGTAGAAAAATATTGAGACTATAGCTCTTTTTGAAAATCCCTCTCGTAAATATCGATGATCGAAATGAAATCAATCTCAAATAGAGTATACTAAAAATGCCATATGCGTCTGGTGCGCACGGAAATCGAAATCAAATACAGTGCCACGAATGTGCACAGAAACAAAACCAAATGCAACGGGTGTGTACGAAAACATCTGTCAAGTGCAACGGGTGTACACGACAACAATATCAGGTGAATCTGATATGCACGAGAATCTCGATTTAGTGCATCTGGTGTGCACAGAATCGTATCTAGTGCACCAAGTATGCGCAAGAATCCAAATCGAGTACACAAGGTGCACGAAAACATAAATCCAGTGCACCAGGGTGCACGAAAATGAATATTGAGTCTCAAAATCTAAATCGATGGTATACAACATACACCAATCCAAATCAAGTATACCGTGGTATGTAAACTCGTAAACGTGTGCATTTGTGCGCACAAAACCCCATATCAAATACTAAAAGCGCCTGTAAACTATACCGAATGCATAAGTCAAAATCATGTGCATACCATATGCACGAAATCAAATCAAGTGTATCGAAGTGTACGAAATCAAAATAAAATATCTCAGAATGCATAAAAATCAAAATCAAGTGCAGTAGGTATGCACAAAACGAATATCAGTACAACTGATACATGAAAATACGAATCAAGTGCAACCGTGGTGCACATAGGAAGTATCAATCATGAAGCTAAATCCTTAAAATACCGACATCAAAACGATGAAACGTGATATATTAATCCGAAAACGAAATCCATTATAACTGCTGTCGAGGTGCCTCTCTTTCAATGTTGAAAGGTGCTGGTGCACCCAAAACTGGAAGAGAAAGAATATCCACTTACCTCTTGCCCACGATTTGGCATCCTTTGCTCTTAGGTCCTCGTTTCTCTTTGTGGATTACCAGTCACATGACTGCTCGGCTTGACAGCCCTAATCGGAGTAATGACGGAACAGTTCCGCTCTGGCGCTTCTCTGAAGATCTCCTGATCAATTAACATGGTCACTCGTAACGTATCATGTCAATGATGGTAGCCTCGGCCCACTGAGTATGCGCGATACAACCGATCCTGGGTCCAAATCCTTATCGTGTAGTATTCCCGAAAGATCCTATCAGATCCTATCAGGATCTCTTTCCCAATCTCGTCTCTGCCGGACTGCCCGAAAGTTGGCATTCTTTACTTAATCCATTTCTTGTTCCGGGAGAGCTTCATTCCCATCATGACCTTCTTCTGGAAAATATGCCCGTATCCAATGCCTCTGCGTGCGTATCAAGTCTCTGATGTCAACGGAGAGGAACGTCATCTCGGCAAGATCTCGTACGAACCTCTTACTCCGCTTCTCTTCAGTATGGACCGATTCGAAATCATCTCTTCGTAGCTGTGTGGGCTGCGCTTCAATTGGCTGTACTCATATCTAGAGTCTCTTTCGAAGCTACAAGCTCGGCATCTCAAATACCCTGTGGAAGGTGTCTAACCAATTTCCTCCTCGGAAACTCTTCCAATTCACCGGGGTAATGCACCTTTGCTCGTCCTTTCTTGATCGACTCTCAACACGTCTGAGTGAGGTCTCCTTCTGACCGAAGCTAGGCAATTGATGACTTCGCATCGGAGCATTCAAATGAACAAATTGTCCTACTCATTTATCCAAGGGTGATTAGCGATCTTCTATCACATCTCTATGTGTAAACTCCTGCTGCATTAGCTTCTAAAGTCTGGGGGCGATATCTTATCAACTCAGCAACAGCTGGCTCATCTATCTGCACGGTAGACAACACCTCAATCATCTGGAGTAGACGGTACCATAATAATCTTCGCAATCCGGCTGGCCTCTAGCAATAGCCCGATCATCTGGTGTAGATCTCGAACGCTCGTGTCAACAAGAAATCTTAATAAAACAATAAAACAGTGCGTTCGTGTGTCACCGGAATACATCTTGGTCAGTTCTCGTTCCTGACGAGCTCGCTCTGACTGCATCTCTAGCCGCGGCTCTCTCTGCTTGTGTAGCCAAGGTAACGGAAACTACAATCCGATATCGATGAGGATAGATCATAGGAACGAATAGGATACGGTGCATAAGAAATGTACATCCTAAGGGTACTTAAGTGAAGTAGCGTATCGTAAGTATGCCGCGGAACTTACACACGGTATGTCACTCTACTCAAGCTACCTACTCCATCAACCAAGGGCAACCTGCGCGATGAAAGTTCGGGTCTAATACCCCCTCAATCAAGTCTAAGTGCCATAAAGTCAAGCCTAAACTTGAACCAAGATTAAACCTAACACTTGTAGGGTTCCTAGGCACTCTCAAGAGGTCTCACAAGGCATCAACCATGCCAATTTCAAATTTTACGGGTGCCGAGAAACCCTAATACGGATCGTTAACTAGAATTTTAGGCGAAACAAGCAACTAGTTAACAACTTAACTAAGTGAACGGAAATACAACCTTTGTAGATCCGGTTCTCCACCTCCATAGCTCCATGATGAAGTCCCCTCGCTGTACAAAATGGATCCCGGGCTCTAGAGTCGGCTTCATCGGAGAAATGGGCGGGCTAGGTCATCGACAACGATACCGAAGATGATCTACGTCGAGGCATCACAAGATCAATCTCCCACTTCACTAAGTCATGAAACTTGTGAACAAAACACCCTATACTACTTTTCAAGAGGTAGAGGATGAAGAAATAGGAGGTGGGTTCACTTTAGAATTGGATTTCTCACACTTTTGCTCAAATCACCATTGATGAAGCAAGCTTTTCTTCTAGTGAAGAAGAAGAAGAAGAAGATGAATATTATGATAAGAATAATTAGAAAATGGAAAATAGATTATTCTTATCATAACAACAACCATGGTTAAGTGTAGAGAGTGGACTAGGGTTAAGTGGAATGGTTAGGGTTAAGCAAGAGACAAAATGGTCACTTAGTCAAAGCTTCATGAAGCTTCATGAACAAACAAAGAAAGCCACCATTTTCTCTTTATGCTTATTATTTTCCAAAAAGAATAAATAAATAAATAAATGAATAAGAAAACAAAACCCTAACCATTCTTATAACCATGGTTTAATCTTTACACAAACCTAAGGTAGAATGCATCATCAAACATGATACAAACTTGTGCACAAAAATATATCACATATACAATGTGCACATTCAAGTGAGAAAAACCATTTAAAGTGAACCAATACTAGTTAATGCAAAGTAATATATCAAATATATAATTATGCATTAAATCATTAAATCAACACTTGATTTAACGATCCGGTCATATCGCATGTGACCGACTAATATCCAATGTATCGGTTTATCGAATCAATCCTTGACTCGATAACTAGGTTATATCACATACAACCATATCGATACATTCATCGCGAGAATAGAATACGGTATCACATACACGCATTATTCTCGGTCCCGCACATATCTCATATGCGCTCCTATTTCATTTCGCTTGAGCCAGGAAACCTCTGTGTAGGACTCTAAAGACTCGTCAATACGCCGGCAGCAGGTGATGATCATATCAAACACCCACAAGCCGCAAGCGGTCTGCTAAACGTAACGGACACCCGGGTATTGAGCGATCAGAAGATCGACGAGCAAGCCCGCTCACACTCCTGTGAATCCAACCAGTAACACTTACCATACAGTCCGGTCTCGTCGTCTGATATGTCGCATATCTCGTCTAGGGGTGGTAAACGTCAGACCCCAATAGCTCGATAAGTCGTGTCGATATGAGGTCTATAACAGTTCGAGAAACTACTGGTAACACTTACCAGTAAATCTCAGCAACCCTGGCCAGGGATTTCCGGTTATAGCGAATCGAACACAGCGCAACATCAACTCCCTATACCGGGAGAGACGAATCCCCTCCTATCGCTCATTGCCTCCATGTGATTCGGGACTGTACCCAAAAACCACCGTTTTGCACGCCCTCTTGGACGTGGTAAGATGGAAATCAAAGCACAGTGGGAACCACACAAGACTCTATGACGATCTCGGGTCAACAGACTACTCTGTACCAGTGTCACCAGAGAACTGCCATCTGACGTAAGGTATAATACCATTTGGGAGTTCTCGGCGAGTCCGTCCAGTGTACCCAGTCTCCACTGAGCACCCGTATATCATCTCTGATGTCAAACACCAATGGATATGGGATCATCCATCGCCCATCTGTATGGGTCGAGAAGGTATACGCTAGTCTACTCTGGTATATCGATGCCCCGTCTCGATACACCCACGACTAGGGACTTTGAAGGATGTACTTATAGACTACCATGTCCCCACTAGTATGATCCGCATCACAGTCCAGGTAGTCAAGTATACATCCTAAGGGCTTTACCAATATGTAACAGAGAGACAATCAGTGTACACGTTAAGGTAAAGATCAACCAGATAGCATACTATCATGTCGAGCAAGAAAGTCCTCCCTATATATGTCCAAGCATCCACTACAATATACATCCTATGTATAGTAATGGCCTCTAGGGCATACATATAACTAACAATCTCCCACTTGCACTAGGGCCATCTGATAGCAGTGGTTGTAGTATCTCATACTCAACCATCCCATAAAAGTCTCTCTCTGGGAAAAGGCCTTTATGAGTGGATCCGCCGTGTTGTCCTCTGAGTCTGTTCTCCTAACCTCGATCAGCCTGGAGATCAACCATCTCCATGATCAGGTGATACTGCCTTAGAATTTGTCTGGGTCACTGATGGGACCGGGGTTCCCGGGCATAAGCCACAACTCCATTGTCTCACAATGGTAGGAACGAAGTTCATCTCATGAACTATTATACACCCAAACAGCCTCTTTGGTAGCATCTTAAGTAGCGATGTATCGAGCCTTTATCGTCTAGTATGCCACGGTATCTAGCTTGGAACTCTTCCAACATACCGTCCCTTTACTGAGGGTAAAGACAATGCCTGCGACTGACTTTCAGTCGTCCTTATCACCCTGGAACCCTTCCAGTGATTCTCCCCAGGATCGGTTGATACCATCTCACTACAACTAGTGAGAATCCTAACATCCAATTAGATCTATCTCATAGATTCAAAATCCAGGATTTAGGAGGTATCATTTTGATCTCATATGGAGAATCATTGTGATAAGCGGAGATTGACCGAGCGTAGCATAGGAAACTCCTTCCCTATCAAGAGTATGTCATCCACGTACTCTACGAGGATTATCACTATACTCCCTACTACCTTTTTGTTTATACAAGGTTCATCTACCATTTTGATGATATCAAACTCTTTGACAAACACATCAAAACAGATGTTCCAACTCCGCGATACCTGCTTTATCCTATAAAGCATCTTGTACATGTTTGCGCTGCTCCCACTGTCTACGAAGCCCTCTGGCTGTATACTTATAGACTTTCTCTTCTAAAACATCATTTAGAAAAGCAGTCATGGCACCCAACCGTCAGATATCGTAGTCATGGTATGTAGCCGTGGCAAGTAGGATCTGGATGGACTTAAGTATAGCCACTTGAAAAGGTTTCATCATTATCCACGCCTGGTTGATGACGAAAACCTTTAACAAGTCTAGTTTTGAAAGTCTCAACTTTTCCATCTACACCAAGTAATCTTCTCAAAATATACTTGCTCCTGATGGGTATTTAACCCTTCAGATATAGCAACCAAAGTCCATACTTTGTTGGTGTACATGGATTCCATCTCAGATCGCTAAGTATCCAGCCATTCTTACAGAGTCTTACTCCTGATGGCCAGCTCGAAACTAGTTGGGTCATCATCTCATGATGCAATCCTCGCTCCCACTATCATAGAGTAACCGAAGTATCTCTCAGGCGGGTGAGGAACCTTACTAGATCGGCGTAGAGGCTGAGGTTCGTTGGTAACTATTGAATCCTTTGGTTTTATCAAATCATTTGCTGTAGTTTGTATAGCTGGAACATTTCCAGTTCTACATTACAGACCTTGCCTCGAGGTTGTCCGGATTTTGCTTTTAGACATAGGCCGGTCAACCCCAAATCTTAACCAACTTAAGACATGGGCTCTTCCCTTATCATATCACATATGAAGTGGTAGGCAACTGATTTGATTTGAACCCTATTCAATAGGTATGCAGCTTCTCAAGTGCATAACTCCCAAAAGGAAATAGGTAACTCAGTAGTACTCATCATAGAGCACACCTTATCATATAGGGTGTTATTGCTCCGCCCCGATATACCATCGTGCTATGGTGTATACGGAGGAGTAATGCTGAGAGAGAATCTCATTCTCCTTTAGAATAATCCAGGATTTCCGTGCTCAAGTATTCTCCTCCCTGATCTCATCAAAGGACATAATACTTATACCTGTATTTTGGTTCTTTACTTCTAAATCATATTCTGTGAATATCTCAAAAGGTTCGGACTTGTGTTTCATCAGGAACATATGTCTGAATCTTGAGAGATTATCAGAAAATGTAATGAAGTACAAAGAACCAGTCCTGGCATATGTAGACAGAGGACCTTACATACATCAACATGTATCATCCTAAGAGTTTACTAACTCTTTCTCTGTTTCCAATAAACAGAGCTGTGGTCATCTTATCTCTGTGACATGACTGGCTAGTTTCATAAGATGCAAATTCAAACTAATTTAAATATGCATCTATATGTAACTTAAGCTAGTCGGGTCGCATTGATATGACCTAGTCTATAATACCTCAAGAAGGATTTGTTCATTTCTGAACTCTTCCTCTTGTGTGTGTTCCATATACTAAGAACCGTAGTTTGATTTAGAATATCAATGCTTTTAGATAACGTGCCTGAACCGATCAACTTTTGATATAGGAAATGTTCAAAACATTATCCAACTATACAAAATTTTATCATTTGTTTACTAATAAAGAGATAGATATGATTTTGTATATCAGGTTCGGTATCTAATAACATTCGTTCAGAATCAATGTATTTGGGATACAGGGTGACAGTGACCAACAGACTTGGCTGCAACACTTGCCCCGTTTTCTGTCTCATGAAACTTATCACCCGTTCTCAGTTCTCTACCTAGCTGTAGCCCTATGTAACAGATTACATATCTGGGATCCTGATCTGGTATCACATACCCAGGACGTAGAGGATACAGAGAAACAGTTCTTTGTAACGAACACACCCGAAGATGATGCATCAGCATGCACTCTCTTCGTTTGGGCAGCACGGGAATTCTGGTAATCCCCAATTTTCTGCTCTGTCTTATAACAATTATAAGTTGGAGCGGGACCAACGTTCCCCAGCTCAGTATAACAAGCGGGTTCAGTCAATATTCCGTATTATTATCTTGATTAAGGCGTGATATGGTCGCTACATGGAGAGAGAGAGAAGAAAACACTCAGTGTGCGCTCTTGCAAGAATAGATTGGTTATTATTTTATCTAATCAGGATGGCTCCCACTGGTTTTATCAAATCTTCCTTCAAACCCTAAAAGGAAAGACTAGCTGGGATTAATTACACACTACAAGTTCGCCAATCTTTCAGCCAGGCCAGTGTCGGTACTTTGAGGGAGGTCCCCCGTGCTTTCGCACGAACCTAATTACAGTAAACCTCGTTTTCCCAGAGGCGTAATCTCGTTAACACCTTTCTAGACATCTACTTGATCGGCTAATTGTAATGTGTAAAACTCTCCCAGGAGTAACTCTTACGCGCAGCGGGTATCGGGATCCAACTATCTCATAGAAGGTATGCAATCTCATTGCAAATTTCAACACTTGAAATTCCTGATAATATTTTGTCCCTAGCAGCTATATGACATTAACATAGTCAACAAATCATAAGTGCTAGTCAAGTTCAACCCGTCATTTCCCGATTGAATTAAACCCACCCGCACGACCCTTAACATAGTCAACAAAGTCGCATGACTACCCTAATCCAATCGCATCATATGCTTATGCAGATAAGCACTAATTAGCTACCGCACACTACGCCTTAACATAGTCAACAAACGTAGCACGAATACTAACTAGTACTTATCTGAAATGACGGAGGGCTACGACAGGTTTTTCTGAAAACCTATTGCGTAATGAACTTGATATCGTTGTAGAATCAAATGATTTTAAAAATGGAGTGCTTTTGAGGCTTTTCTAGTTTTGCTAAAGGAGTCACTCCCGGTGAAGAGATCGTCGGTCCTTTCCTCGTCGAATGAGGTGCGGGATATATCATATATATCACTGTGCAAAGCAGAAACTCTTAAAAGCAATCAGAAAACAAACCGAGTGTGTAGCATCAGCCAGTTATTGCTAAAGGAGTCACTCCCGGTGAAGGGATCTCGGTCCTTTCCTCATCGAATAAGGTGCAGGGTATATCATATATACCGCTGTGCAAAGCAAGAACTGTAGCTACCTATTTTGTTTTGAAATTCGATTCTACAACATCTTTAGGTTTCTTTTTCTATCATTAATCATATTAATGAAGTCCCATCATTTAAGTACCTAAACATCACAGATAAATACGACGTACACTTATGCCATCCGCATTCGCCTCGATGTCCCCTCGTGCACCGTTAGGTTAGGTGACTAACGGCAGAGCAGGGCAGGGCTAGCGCGGGTGTAAAACATAAGTAACGCCTATATAATATATCATATATACTATATAAAGTATCCATCACAGAACATCACATGATCACATCACAGATATCGCAGCAGAAGAAACATATGAAATATTGGATATACTAGGACGTCCGTGTTTTCAATACGAGCCAGTATAAAACACGGATTCCACGGTCGCGATGAATAGCCAAACCCACACCCCTAGACCCCTACGAGAGCGGCAAGCACCCCTACCAATTCTAGAGTTAGGAGACCCGGACTCGACTCCTCGAGTTGGTCTCCCACTGGACCCCAGAACCCGGTTACTTGTGCCCTCCTCCTTGGGTCTATCCTAGTGCGGAAAAGTAAATAATATACAAAAGGTGACATCTTCCGCAACCTGGAAGTGCCCCAATAAAAGAATATTACATACAAGTTTTTACATGAATGAAAATGAAAAACACTCATCTCACATAAAAAAACCCCGGCTATTCAAACACGACGATCCAATATAACATATCCAGCAACACATAACATCACATGTCATCAACGTAAGTAAATATGCGCATCCCAATTGTCGTTGACATATAGCAACGAAACCGGCGATATCACATATTACACTTACGGTCACAGAAAAGAAAGTGTAAAACTACAACAGTTGGAATCCGCAACCTCCATAGACATCGCATGCCTAATCAAATGAATTACTTAGACATTGCATGCCTAACAATTATAAACCCCGCATTTTAGTCTCATTATCGAAAACACTTTTCAATATTAAGTCGGGTAATTCAACAAGATTCCCGACATACTGATCGAATGCTCGTCGCAAACTTTAGTAGGCGGCCGCACCCCCGACGCCGTCGACGAAGTGCACCAAGGTGGAACGCCGCTGCCGCGAGCACCCGGACGGATGCTTTCGGCGACGGGGTTCTCCTACAGTCACTTGGTCGGGGCTATGGAGTGAGGCTGTCTATTAAGTTTACCCGGCGAGTATCCGCGTACGCTATGTGATTGCGACGGACTTTTGATCACATCAAAATTCCGTGGCAACCGATCAAGTGGGACTAAAGTGCTATGTTTATAACATTCATTCAGTTATCTCATAACTCATTGTGAATTCCAATTATTGTATCACATTCCGGATAAATAGAAAATGTTAAACTTTCCGATCGAACAATCGAACACCCAAGTTTTTCCAAAGCAAATCAACACATGAAACAAGTTTAAAAACATCCATTTCATGCTTCAGTACCAACGGTCCAGCCGTAGAAGGGTCAAGCCAACGCCTCACATGTGGCACGCCGTACTGCCCCAAACCCGAAGGTTCAAAGGGCAGTTCAAGACGGTCACATAATCGAGTTAAGGTTTGTTGTCTTCTAGAGGGACCATCGCGTTACTTGCACTACTTAGAACGTTATTAAACCACGGAAAGATCCAACACTTGGAAATTTCCCGACAGGGGAAAAGTTGGGTATTTATATCCGATCGAACTTTTTAACATATTCCAAATATCCGGAAAACACCTAGACAAAGTTTGATAATCCGATCAAATAATTGAATCCCCAAAACAACCCAGAATATTCAACTCTTGAATAAATATTAAAAATTCCTAGAAAATCCAGCACCATAAAAGAGGAATTACTGTGCAAAAATTGTTGGCTGATGTCATCAAAGGGCCGCGGAACCGCCGCAGAAGCTAGGCTTCTGCCGCTGTTCCGCCGCAAGTTAAAGGTATCTTTTATCAAATTTTGCACCGTAATTCTTAGATTTCCCTGCTGAATTTTTTAAGCATTTTTAATCTGGAAAAAACCCAGTTTTTAGAAAAAGTCCAGAGAGCATTATCGGGTTAGGGTTTCGGGTCGATCGGGTTTCAAACTTCGTCTACGCATCGCCTAAGGCTCTAGCTAGGCTCTGATACCACTGTAGGGTTCCTAGGCACTCTCAAGAGGTCTCACAAGGCATCAACCATGCCAATTTCAAATTTTACGGGTGCCGAGAAACCCTAATACGGATCGTTAACTAGAATTTTAGGCGAAACAAGCATCTAGTTAACAACTTAACTAAGTGAACGGAAATACAACCTTTGTAGATCCGGTTCTCCACCTCCATAGCTCCATGATGAAGTCCCCTCGCTGTACAAAACGGATCCCGGGCTCTAGAGTCGGCTTCATCGGAGAAATGGGCGGGCTAGGTCATCGACAACGATGCCGAAGATGATCTACGTCGAGGCATCACAAGATCAAGCTCCCACTTCACCAAGTCATGAAACTTGTCAAGAAAACACCCTATACTACTTGGCAAGAGGTAGAGGATGAAGAAATAGGAGGTGGGTTCACTTTAGAATTGGATTTCTCACACTTTTGCTCAAATCACCATTGATGAAGCAAGCTTTTCTTCTAGTGAAGAAGAAGAAGAAGAAGATGAATATTATGATAAGAATAATTAGAAAATGGAAAATAGATTATTCTTATCATAACAACAACCATGGTTAAGTGTAGAGAGTGGACTAGGGTTAAGTGGAATGGTTAGGGTTAAGCAAGAGACAAAATGGTCACTTAGTCAAAGCTTCATGAAGCTTCATGAACAAACAAAGAAAGCCACCATTTTCTCTTTATGCTTATTATTTTCCAAAAAGAATAAATAAATAAATAAATGAATAAGAAAACAAAACCCTAACCATTCTTATAACCATGGTTTAATCTTTACACAAACCCAAGGTAGAATGCATCATCAAACATGATACAAACTTGTGCACAAAAATATATCACATATACAATGTGCACATTCAAGTGAGAAAAACCATTTAAAGTGAACCAATACTAGTTAATGCAAAGTAATATATCAAATATATAATTATGCATTAAATCATTAAATCAACACTTGATTTAACAATCCGGTCATATCGCATGTGACCGACTAATATCCAATGTATCGGCTTATCGAATCAATCCTTGATTCGATAACTAGGTTATATCGCATACAACCATATCGATACATTCATCGCGAGAATAGAATACGGTATCACATACACGCATTATTCTCGGTCCCGCACATATCTCATATGCGCTCCTATTTCGTTTCGCTTGAGCCAGGAAACCTCTGTGTAGGACTCTAAAGACTCGTCAATACGCCGGCAGCAGGTGATGATCATATCAAACACCCACAAGCCGCAAGCGGTCTGCTAAACGCAACGGCCACCCGGGTATTGAGCGATCAGAAGATCGACGAGAAAGCCCGCTCACACTCCTGTGAATCCAACCAGTAACACTTACCGTACAGTCCGGTCTCGTCGTCTGATATGTCGCATATCTCGCCTAGGGGTGGTAAACGTCAGACCCCAATAGCTCAATAAGTCATGTCGATATGAGGTCTATAACAGTTCGAGAAACTACTGGTAACACTTACCAGTAAATCTCAGCAACCCTGGCCAGGGATTTCCGGTTATAGCCAATCGAACACAGCGCAACATCAACTCCCTATACCGGGAGAGACGAATCCCCTCCTATCGCTCATTGCCTCCATGTGATTCGGGACTGTACCCAAAAACCACCGTTTTGCACGCCCTCTTAGATGTGGTAAGATGGAAATCAAAGCACAGTGGGAACCACACAAGACTCTATGACGATCTCGGGTCAACAGACTACTCTGTACCAGTGTCACCAGAGAACTGCCATCTGACGTAAGGTATAATACCATCTGGGAGTTCTCGGCGAGTCCGTCCAGTGTACCCAGTCTCCACTGAGCACCCGTATATCATCTCTGATGTCAAACACCAATGGATATGGGATCATCCATCGCCCATCTGTATGGGTCGAGAAGGTATACGCTAGTCTACTCTGGTATATCGATGCCCCGTCTCGATACACCCACGACTAGGGACTTTGAAGGATGTACTTATAGACTACCATGTCCCCACTAGTATGATCCGCATCACAGTCCAGGTAGTCAAGTATACATCCTAAGGGCTTTACCAATATGTAACAGAGAGACAATCAGTGTACACGTTAAGGTAAAGATCAACCAGATAGCATACTATCATGTCGAGCAAGAAAGTCCTCCCTATATATGTCCAAGCATCCACTACAATATACATCCTATGTATAGTAATGGCCTCTAGGGCATACATATAACTAACAACACTTTGATACCAACTTTGTCACGACCCGAAAAAGGCACGTTACTGGCACTTGAATCATGTGAAGTCTATAGGACCCTACATAATTCAAGTAAGCCAAAAGCCCAGAAATCTAAACCTTTTAGGGAAAATAGTGGATGTGAAGTTTTGAAATAAAGGTTTAATAAAATCAGGTTCTTTCTTGAAAACATGAGTAAACTTATATGAAAAAACAATGTTTTATAACTAGCTTGAAAAAAACCTGTGTCGTCATTTGAAATTTGGGCAGCACCTCCTTTGCAATTTTTAACCTAAAAACGGTACAAGCAATATAATAAAAGGTATTCCCAAGCGGGAGCTAGCTCTTCGCCAATTGGCGGAAACAACCACGCAAGATATAAATATACAACGCCGAATGCGAAGATCAAAACTCAGAACGAAAATAAAGAAAACAGGCATCAAAGAAAACAGCATAAAGAAATAATACATGAGCGTAACTCTAAGGCCGAAAGAAAATACAAGTCGAGGTTTCTATGTCTACAAATATACATAGTTTGGTTTCTGATTGATGGAATTTAACTAGATACAATAGAAATAAATACAAGAGTGGGCACGATCCAATGTGTCCCACCTATCATAGCAAAACACCCTGAAGGAACTATGTGCCGGCGATACCGCTACTGATCCAGGCGGTCGAACCTGCAAAAAAACTGTGGCACAACGGGGATGAGTTGCCAACCCGTGAGTAGAAAACATCAGCAGGTAGAAATCAAATAAACAGCGATTCCTAGGTCATACTATATCATGAAGGTAATACTATGATATGTAGGGTGACCATGTATGCATATATGTCAATAATAGAGTCAATGCAAATGACATATACAAATAAATATCTCAAATCATATGCCTGTATGCATGTAGATATCATCTACGTGTGTCCATCAACGACACAATCAATATCATGGAACCTGAGTGTCTAACATCGACACTCGAAACATCTTGAAAACCGTGTCCAGCATCGTCACGTAAATCCTCATATCTCGGGCTCCGTCAGTCCAGATCGGCTCATGGGCTCCGTCAGTCCGGATCGGCCCATATTCATCTAATCTCACGACCATGGTCGGTATCCTCCAGATATCCGCCATGCCAAACTATCATCGGTAGGTAGTGCTCCCTCCTGCCAGGCTCATTGTCTACATCTCACCGGGTCCACCATGTACTCGTAGACGGCTCATCCAACTTCTCGAATCGAGTCTCGAAAACAATCTCAGAACCGAGAAAACTCATGGTCGACGCCTCGAAATCACATCATGAGAAACCGTGTTTTTAAAACAATTTATAATTTCCTTTGAAATATAACCGCAGTTCTCAAATCTAGAAATCTCATGAAAACATCATCTCAATGCATATAACCATAAAGTACGATGTATGCAAATATAGAACAGTAATGTGAGCATATCAAGTATATCATGCAAGCATGTCCTATAATAGTACTGAACAATGAATGTACTTTACAGTTCAGAATAATATCATGATATGGCAGTTCTACTATATAAGTGGCCTAGCAATTACCGATGATGAATGTGTGAGCCGGCAAATCTGTGTAAGTGTAACATGCGCATCATCGGTAATAATGCAGGTGTACTAGCAGATGATATCATAAAGCGGTAAATACCGAAAACATAACACGTATCTTATGAGGGATAATCCAACATAAACATGAACTATAAAAAGGTATACATCTACCCATGAACCATACGGCCAGTTTAAAAGATACGAATCATAGTTTTGAAAGTGGGGGCTACGGTGTTTTTGAGGAAAAGACACCATTTGAAAATCTGTAGCATCCCTTGAGGTTTCCATTTAACAGTGCATATGATTCGTCGGTTTTTGAAATAAGTATGGTTCAGGTGAATTCATCACGTCGGCGATCCAGGCTCATAGTATCCGATATAGCAATATCCTCGATCATCATCCTCAAATCACGAGCGTGGATCAATCATCCGGTGTATCTCATCGCGTACGGTAATCCATCATACTGCAGCAACCAACAAAATAGGGATTCTATCGTCTTATACATCGATAAGGGTACGGATCTATGGTCTCGTACATCCTATCTTATCGATCTCATCACATCTCTATCTCAATCTCGCATCGTATTTCATTCGATCTTATATCATATCGATATCGATCTGAAATCATTTCACTATCAATCTCATCTCATCGCTATTAATCTCATGTCACATCCTTATCGATCTCATATCCTCTCATTAACAATCTTATTTCATATCTAGGCACATGTATATAAATATCTACATCGCCTCACATCCTCATATCAAGCGTATTCGCTCATATCCTCTTATATCATTATATTGATATCTCAATTCACGTCATCTTGCATTGGTCATAACATTTCATATTAACTCTTTGACCATATCCATAAGTTTCTTGCATATCTTTTCTCCAAATTATAATTTACATATCGATTTTCCATATCAATGGTTGCGGGGGTGCTATACGCCATCCACCCGACTTCCCCCGTAGATATAAATCTACTCACCTGCAACTCCTTGCTTAGTCGAAGTCGATGTGCTTCGTCGTCTCGGGAGTCTACGCGAAAATACCTATAATCAAAACTCATCGAAATGCCATTAAAACCAAGTCTGGAAAACCGATACGGCACATGAAGGGCTCATAGGTTAGAACCTATTGCCTACGCATGCAGAACAACTAAATAACCCTTGTCATTGACGTACAAACATCCAACGACGAAATCCAAACTCAATTACCAAAACCAAGTTTTAGAAATCGGAAAAACATTGTCAAAATCAAATCAAAATGCTCTCAGATTTTTGCTCAGGTAAATTGGGACTAAACTAACAATACAGAAGTTAAGTTATAAGGAGTGAAAGCTACTGGCCACACCCCGACACCAACTAAAACAAAATGGCCGGCGAGAAAGCCATTCTACCCGATGTCGCCGGCTCACTTGCAATTCCTTGTCTCGTTCTTCTGTGGTGGTCATCTAATGGTCCTACTAGGTCAATGAAGTTTTTTGGTTTTCTTGAAAAGAACCCAGGTTGCTCCAGATTCTTAATATCATCACAATTCCACAAAATAGATATCGGCAAAACTCTAAGGTTCAAGTCTCCGTTTGATCTCTAATACATCACTAAGGTCATGCAACATACACTACACCTCAATTACACTTTCACAATTCCAATAATCCCCTAACCTCAACTATGAATCTTCAAACTCCACTAATCTTCACTAGTTAATTCTAAACTTTAGGAATCGGAATAACCGCTAGTTCCTTAAATGCACCAGGATATACTAAATACTAATAACTTTAACTAAAAGTCTAGACTTATACCTTATCTGCAACTGAAGAAAATTCTTGAGTTGCCCAAGTGCCTCAAAGTCCCAACTTGATTCCTTCATAGGTTTTGTAGTGAGGTTGGGATCATTTTTTGTGAAGGAAGTACGGTGTTTTGGGATGGTTTTAGAGGTGTTGCATGGTGGGTGAGGAGGTGGACATTGGAGGAGGAGGAGGAGAAGAAGAAGAAGAAGATAAATGGTTGAGGAAGAGATAATAAGGAATGGTGCCATGGTGGGATGAAGACCCCCCCCCTCATGCAAGTCATACCTCTTTGTCCCCTCTATCTTTTCTTTTTATTTATTTATTATTTTTAAAAGAACAAAACAAAAAACATTTAAATGCAAATGAAACATGGTGCTATAAAAATGTAACAAATCTTTTGCAACATGTCATGTTGCATGTCATGGACATAAAAAGGATTAATGCATAATTAGCGAAATATTAATCAAGTTTAGCACTAATTTGCATACAATTAATTGTATACGATTTTATAAAATGACCAAATCGCATAAATTCTTTCCAAATCAATAATTCATATTAATTTCCAAATATTTTCCAAACTATACATATATAATCATGCCATTTCATTAAAACCAATTTCTATACTTTACATAATATCCATAAAGTTTAATATTTTAAATATTTAACTTCCAAAAAAAATAATATTTTATTTTCTGAAATGTTACAATTAAGAGCCTATGGGAGGGTCAGCAATATCAGACTGCTATACTTATGAATCTCCCCGAGACCGAGGCACCTGGAGTAAAGCAGTTCCGGGAGTTACACCCAAAGAACTTCTCGAATAAGGAGAGCCAGCTTGAAGTAGAAGAATAGGCTCAAGAGATTGAGGATGGCCTAGCAGCGGCCCAAATGCCAGATGTAGCCTCGGTGAAAGTTGCTAAGTTACAACTGACCGATAACGCCATGGTATGGTTGAAGGCTGAGGAGAGTCATCTCGCACAACCAATAGAGTGGAAGACTTTCCGAGACCTCTTCGATACCTAGTACTTTCCGGAGACTACCTGTTTTGACATAGAGCAGCAATTCATCCATCTAAAGTAAGGCTCGATGTGGGTCAAGTATGTGGATGGATATGATGCTGAGTTTACCATGCTCGGTAGGTTCGCTGCACACCTTATTCCCACTACGGAGATGTTCATATTATATTCCCCATTCTTATGCATTTTACAAATAAACAGGTGCATTTGACCCATGTCTGCTACATAGTTACAGGTTACAGACTCTCGGGATAAAAACAGTGAAAAAGACAAAAGACGATACAAAAGTGAGACTACGACCGACAAATGGAAGAATCATGATCAAGCTTACAATTTGGAGAATAACGAAAATCAATAAACAAGTACAGCTCAAGGTTCAAGACTTCGTCACGAAGCAACGGTAAAAGTCCACCACAATTACTCACTGTAGAGATCTGGAAAAGAACTAAATGACATTCTGAAGAACAAACTAAGGAAAGCAGAAGACAAAGCCAACCAGAACATTCCCAGAAAATTTGAGCATCCAAGCTCTTTATTTGGCCACGGAACCGCGGCCAAACAGGGCCTATGGCTGCGGTTCCGCGGCTGTGTATGACACGTGGCGGTGGAAAATTCTTGAGGCGGCTGCGAGCGTTGACTGGTTCTTTTTCTTAGGGGGTAAATTTATAAAAACAGATATGACGCGATTGAAACCTAAGGTTTCTATGAATCTATAAATAGAACCCTAAAAACCTGTTTTAGGTTATGCCTCTTTTTATTTCTCTATTCAGATCTGAAAGTTCCTGTGTAAATATTTGGAGAGAGCCATCAATAAAGTAAGTAGTTTTGTTTAATTGCTTAGTTAATTTTTATTCTGCCTTAGTATAGTTTTTTCATTCCTTGCCCTAGTTAGATAGTTAGAGATGTTTTTCAATTCCCTAATGAGCGAGTAGTCTCCTTGCTTGTTAGGGTTAGATTTGGGGAAGGCTTGAGAGATGAAATCTCTCATCCCTTTCTTGCCCCATCACATATAATTATTAAGACTCCATACATACATACACACACCATTCCCTACGGCACCTTATCCCTCGAGGTAACGGTGATACCGTAGTATAAACGACCGGTTGTGTATGTTTTCCATGGAGGTTAGGGTAAGAATTAAGAAAGGAAGGACTAGAACCTAGAGGAAGAAACATCGTTTCTTCCCGATGAAACTAATCCCCTTTATTAATTGTTACCATAACACCTAAAAGAGATCTAAATGAGGGCATTGAAAGCGGTGAGGAAATCTTCAATTTCTAAACTTAACCTAAATCTAACCCTAGCAAGATTCTAGTCTTAATATAAATCTTAGTTTTTAGCGATAATCCATTCACACCGTTTGGAATTAACTTGTTAGACCAAATTATGAAATACACAACATCCATGTGGACCGACCCGTACTCACCGGCTAGCTTCCAAGCGACGCCGTTCTTAATTGCGGTTATAAATATTTTTGATTCATCTTTTAAAAACGCATACGCGAAAAATCAAATCAATCAAATGACGCCGTTGCCGGGATGGCGTAGTATCTCCTTTTTGCAATTTCGGGTTAATATAAAATTAAAAAAATCATAAAAAACTGAAAAATTAAAAATTATAAAAATTTTATCATCATTTATTGTTTGAAGGGTATTTTTCTTTGAATTTTGCAGGATCTACAATCGAGTTCGGATCTGAAAAAATCCAGAGATCCAAACAGAAAACGACAGATCTGAATAACAGAGAAAGGTCAAACCAGAGGAGCAGAATTCTTTTTGGGAATCGAGCCGCTGCCTCTACCGCGGAACCGCCGCTTGCGGTACCCTTCCGCCGTGGAAGCGCCGCCGCTTGGTGACGTCAGCTTATGCAAATTTTTCTGTGAGCTTTCTCTCCCCCCTCTGCAAATCCCAATATTTCCTCTGTAAAATCTCCTGCAGGATTCTTTGCGCTAAAAAATCTCTCCCCTTCCAATAATTGATCTTGTGCAGGATTCTTTGCACCGCGCTAAAAATAAAAATTTGTTTGCAAGTGATTGTTTATTGTTTTCCATATTTAATCTGACTTTAAGGGGCTTGAGACCAATCCAGATTGGGTGGGGATTTCATCACCCTTCCTAGGACCCCAGAAATCACATAAGGCATATGCATTGACCATCACTTAATAAAAAAGATTAGACTCAGCCCTAAGGATATTGCGCTCAATAGCACAGAGGACTAGTTGTAGGCATCGACTGTTTATCCTAACCTGACTTTGTGGTGTCTAGGCAAGTGTGTCTAAGACGAGTGGTTACTTAATTAGGGCCACTACTTGTAGTGGAGAGCCTCCCACTCACCTGGCACTTACCTGGCCGCAATTGGCGGTGAAGAGGCAGTTTGAGATCCTATTTCTAGCCTTTTGGAACAGTTAGGAGCTGTCTAGCTGACCTAGATGACCCTAGATCTAGGCCTGATTGTGCATTTGTGGTTGATTGCATTTGTGTCAAAGCCTTTTATCGAAATCTTTTTGCAAAAAGCTCCACATAAAAAACGATAAAAAAAAAGAAAAAAAATTTACAAAAAAAACTTGCAACTTGTCGCTAAGAAATCCTTGCACCCCACTTACACCACTTTTTTCTTATTAACGTTTTCTTACCCCCACATTCTGTTTTTCACCTTTTTGACTACACTAACTCTTTAGTGTATGTCCGGCTGGACTAGGGACACTAGCGCCCGATTAGTCCTTGTTTCGTTGGTACCGACCGACGAAGCTTTCGACTCCGAAGTCGAAATTCTTTCCACTTCCTCACCTTCACCTTCAACTTCTTCTTCCGAAGGGATGTCGGGATATAATCCTAACAACAGCTTACCCACGGGACTGATTCCACCTTCGTTAGGTGCGAATAACCCGCAACACCCGCCTGTTGAAGCGCCCCAACGAATCGAGCTCCAGGATCTCTTCTACCCTGTCCGCACCGTCTTACCTACTTGTCTTTCACTCCTACCGGCAAATGGGGACACTTTTGAGATCAAACCCCACTTCATCAATATGCTGCCAAAATTTCACGGACTGGAATCTGAAGATGCCTATATCTTCATAAACAAATTCCAAAACGTTTGCGCAATGATGAAAATAACCCAATTATCAGATGATGCTATAAGGCTAAGGGTCATTCCTTTCACCTTATGTGACTTAGCCGAGAAGTGGTTATACAGCACAACATCACATTCAATTAGAAATTGGGACGAGTTTGTTAAAGATTTTCTTAAAAAAATTTATCCTCATTACAAGATCGCGAGAATTCGCAATGAGATTATACAATTTTCCCAGCTTCCTTCCGAACCATTTTAGAAGTGTTTTGAAAGATTCAAAGACCTACTTGTTCAATGCACTCACCATGGTATCGAAAATTGACAATTTTGCCAAACATTATACGAGGGATTGAACCCAGCAACGAAGCAGTTGCTAGAAACCATTTGTCAAGGTCACTTTCTAACCAAATCTAGTGAGGAAGCGTAGCAGTTTCTCGAGGATCTTGCTGAACAAACACTTCAGTGGGAAAGCACCAAGACCACCTCATCTTCTTCTATTGGTCAATCTAGGGCAGGCATATTTCAATTAGATATGTTGATTGCTATGAAGGTCGAGATGACCGCACTTACGAAAAAGCTAGAAGCCATTGAGACCAAAATCTCATCGCCTTCTCCTGCCCCTGCTTTACCCCCACGGACTGTTTGTGCTTGTTGTTTAGATCCATCACAACTTACCGAAGAGTGTCCTTATAATCCACCTGTTCAAGGACAAGATCAATTCAATGATGCTTTTCAGCAACGACAAAGAAATGATCCTTACTCTTCGACTTATAATCCGGGTTGGAGGAGTCACCCAAATTTTGCTTGGAATCAAAATCAACAATTCCAAGGAAACAACAACTTTCAAAGGCCTCCTCCTCCACAACAACAAGCACCCGAACAAACTCAATACCAGCAACCTTTCCAACTACAACCTTATCCAAATCAAACGAACAATTTTGTGCCTAACAACTTTTACCCTCAAAACAATTTTGTTCAACCAAATGATGATAAGATTATCTCACTAGAAAGAAGTCTAGATGCGTTTCTCAAACAATCTACACAATCCACAGCAAGGTTGGAGACTTCCATCCAGTCTTTGGTGCACAACAATGCTTCACACGATCAAAGCATCAAATCTATTGAGGCACAAATTGCACAACTAACTGCTGCGTTGAGCGAGAGAGAAAAAGGAAAGCTTCCATCTCAACCATTGCCAAATCCCGGTCACACACACAACGCACATGTCGCATATGAATATCAAAATCATAATGTAAATGCGATGACCACGTTGAGATCTGGAAGAGTGTTGCAAAATAACATGGGTATTAGTGATGACACCCCCGCCGGTGGTTCTTCATCTTCTTCTTCACCCTCTTCTTCTTCACCTTCATCTTCTTCGTTAGAGCCTATTCTTCATTCTTCAAAAGGCTCTTCTTCTTCTAATCCTAACGGACCCACTTCTCACTTCACGAACACACCTACACTGGGATCCGTTCCTACTCCACATTCTACTCCACAGACATTGGACTCAACAGATTTTCAAAATACTCCATTTCCAAACAGGTTGAGTCCCAATAAACCAACTCCATAAATGGAGAAGATTGTGGAGTTATTTAAACAGGTTAGTATAAATATACCTCTCTTGGATGCAATCCAACAAGTCCCTTTGTACGCGAAAATCTTAAAGGGCTTATGCTCCTCGAAGAGAAAGTCACAAATACCCAAGAAAGTGCTAGTAGCTAGTGCCGTGAGCAATGCTATTAACCAACGTCAACCCTTACCCCAAAAACGAAAGGATCCTGGTTGTCCTACAATTTCAATAACAATTGGGGATAATAACATCAATAGAGCACTTTTAGATCTTGGGTCTAGTGTTAACCTGCTTCCCTACTCCGTGTACGAGCAATTAGGGATTGGAGAATTGAAACTCACTCGTTGTACTCTCCAAATGGCTGATCGATCAATCACCCATCCTAGGGGTGAGTTAGAGGATGTGTTGATCAAAGTAGGGGATTTCATATTCCCCGTTGATTTTATTGTTATGGACACACAATCTGTTGCTAACCCACGGAACCAAATTCCGGTGATCCTCAGTCGACCATTTTTGGCCACTTCCAATACCGTAATAAATTGTCGCAATGGCTCCATGACTCTATCCTTCGGGAAGATGTCTAGTGAGTTCAATATTTACAAGATAAGAAGTCTGCCCCCCGTGCCTAAAACTAGTACATGAGAAGTTTGCTCTATTCACGAAATCACGCAGGAGGACTGCGAGCTTGAAAGATTTCTGTTTGATGACAATAGTTTTGACGCCACTTGTGCGTCCCTCCTTGAATCTACCACAGTTGACACAACCGATATTGATTATGAATGTTTCACTTTTTCGGATGATTTTGACGACTCACCGCCCGAATATGAGTCCTTTGAATTTTTGGATGAGTTCATTGAACCATCTGATTCGGTTGTTTGCAGTGATTTCAAACCCTTGTTGGAATCCTTTGAGTTCGAGGTAGATTCCCGAATTTTACCTTTGATTGTTTCGCCTCCGAAACTCGAACTCAAGCCCTTACCGTCTCACCTTAAATACGCTTACCTAGGTGAGAATGAGACATTTCCCGTTATCATATCGGCCTCTCTAGCCCTCGAGCAAGAGAAATCCCTTTTAATGGTCTTACAAGATAAGCGGCAAGCTTTTGGCTGGACTATGGCGGACATCGAGGAGATTAGTTCCCTCATAATTGAATATCATATGCATATGATGGATGATGCCAAATCGATAAAGGATCCACAGAAACATCTTGGGGATAGTGTGGATAGTCAAGCTCCTCCTTTAGAAGTTGAACCACCCCCTTTTCTTTTAATAAGCTACGAGAATGCCAATATTCCACTGATTTCTGATCATTCACATTCTCGTTTTGATTCATCATCACCTCCTATCTATTCACTTCCACACTTTCCATACCACCACTTCTATCTTCCCCAATTCTTTTTGGATCGGTACAACATATTCTTCCACTGACCGATACTCTACACAGATAAATTTTTCAACTGGTTGGTGTTGACGTTTGGTCTTTGCAAAGTTTGGCAATGATGTTTAACATTGTTTCAATGAAGTTTGGGGGGGGCCTTTTTGTCTATATATTTTTTGTTTTTCTTTTAACAATAAAAAATAAAAAATAAAAAAATAAAAAAATTATAAATAAATAAACAGGGGAGTGCCGGCATTTTCAACCCTCTTGATATAGCATGACAGTGAGGACACTGTCAAGTTTAAGTTTAGGGGTATGCTCGGTAAGCTTTCTTCCTTCGCATTCATGTGTATATTTTTGCATTTGCATACTTATTTTAAAACCCATAAAAAATTGAAAAATTTCAAAGATTATAAAAATTAAAGTATTCAAGTTGGGCCATAATTGACTTGAGTTGGACAAATAGGTTAACTAGTTAGGAACAGCTAGATCTAGACTTAGTAAATTAAAGACCCTAAAAATAATCTTTCTTAAAGTTTAACGGTAGAAAGTATATGTCTTTATAGTTTATTTAGAAATAGGCAAATTTTGTGTTCACTTCTGGGGCTAAGTTAAAACAAGGGAAGAGTATTAATGTTTTTATTAAAGTGTAAGTTTGAAAAATAATTCCTAGCTTAAGTTTAAATTCTGAAAATATATACCCTACAAATTGCACAAACACGAACCTTGAAACTTGGAATAGTAGAAGAGACCTTGAAATGCTCTTGTCTAAAGTCCCTAGTATAAAGGGAAATAAAATAAAAATACAAGTGTGAATAAAGAGATAATAAAAAAATGAACACTGGTTTTTGTGATTACTTAAGGCTGTAAAAATAGAAAAAATATTTAGCAAGGGTGCTTCATCACCTAGTGCCTTAGACCAACTGGTTTGGGAGTCACTGCTAAAGCCTTAGGTGTTGCAAAACTAGGAATTACGCTTTAATGTGTAAACACATCTTGTAATCGGTTGTTGGTACCTCAAGAAGTATTAACGGTCGCATGAAGGATGTGTGAGCGAAATTCATCTAAAAATTCACCTATTAAGAAGTGCTTTGGACGACGGACAAAAGTATGATAGCTTGATTTGAATTTCCAAGTGTAGGGGTGATATATACACACATGTAGGGGTATGTGATTGGGATTTAGATAAGAGATAGGAATGAAGAATATGACTTGTATCTTTAGTAGAGATGATAAAAATTCCTAAGTTGAGATAGAACCCTAGAAGGAAAACTTAAAAGATGCCGAAAGCTAAGTAAGTTTACAGAACATATATAATCTTAAATTAAATGATAAGGAAGCGTGAAGAATACGAGTGGATGATTTATGAGTCGAAGATAATAGAGTTCTTGTTAGAAAACCTAATTGGAGAATAAAAGTCGATAGACCAAATTGATAGGATTTTGTGGGTAGTATCCGCTGAAAACCCTCAGGAGACAACACTCCTCCTACTAGGGACACCTAGAGATTTAACAGCTTATTCCACGAGCTCAGTGCAATCGCATTTCCCTGCGAAAGTGAGGTTAGGATTTTGTTGAGAATAAAACTAGGTTTGCTCGAGGACGAGCAAAAGATAAGTTTGGGGGTATTTGTTCATATCATAATATTGCATTATTATATTCCCCATTCTTATGCATTTTATAAATAAACAGGTGCTTTTGACCCATGTCTGCTACATAGTTGCAGGTTATAGACTCTCGGGACAAAAATAGTGAAAAAGACAAAAGATGATACAAAAGTGAGACTACGACCGACAAATGGAAGAATCTTGATCAAGCCTACAATTTGGAGAATAACGAAAATCAATAAACAAGTACAGCCCAAGGTTCAAGACTTCGTCACGAAGCAACGGTAAAAGTCCACCACAATTACTCACTGTAGAGATCTGGAAAAGAACTAAAAGACATTCTGAAGAACAAACTAAGGAAAGCAGAAGATAAAGCCAACCAGAACATTCCCAGAAAATTTGAGCATCCAAGCTCTTTATTTGGCCGCGGAACCGCGGCCAAACAGGGCCTATGGCCACGGTTCCGCGGCTGTGTATGACACGTGGCGGTGGAAAATTCTTGAGGCGGCTGCGAGCGTTGACTGGTTCTTTTTCTTAGGGGGTAAATTTATAAAAACAGATATGACGCGATTGTAACCTAGGGTTTCTATGAATCTATAAATAGAACCCTAAAAACCTGTTTTAGGTTATGCCTCTTTTTATTCATCTATTCAGATCTGAAAATTCCTGTGTAAATGTTTGGAGAGAGCCATCAATAAAGTAAGTAGTTTTGTTTAATTGCTTAGTTAATTTTTATTCTGCCTTACTATAGATTTTTCATTCCTTGCCCTAGTTAGATAGTTAGAGATGTTTTTCAATTCCCTAATGAGCGGGTAGTCTCCTCGCTTGTTAGGGTTAGATTTGGGGAAGGCTTGAGAGATGAAATCTCTCACCCATTTCTTGCCCCATCACATATAATTATTAGGACTCCATGCATACATACACACACCGTTCCCTACGGCACCTTACCCCTCGAGGTAACGGTGATACCATAGTATAAATGACCGGTTGTGTATGTTTTCCATGGAGGTTAAGGTAAGAATTAAGAAAGGAAGGACTAGAACCTAGAGGAAGAAATATCGTTTCTTCCCGATGGAACTAATCCCCTTTATTAATTATTACCATAACACCTAAAAGAGATCTAAATAAGGGCATTGAAAGCGGTGAGGAAATCTTCAATTTCCAAACTTAACCTAAACCTAACTCTAGCAAGATTCTAGTCTTAATATAAATCTTAGTTTTTAGCGAAAATCCATTCACACCGTTTGGAATTAACTCGTTAGACCAAATTAGGAAATACACAACATCCCTGTGGACCGACCCGTACTCATTGGCTAGCTACCAAGCGACGTCGTTCTTGATTGCGGTTATAAATATTTTTGATTTATCTTTTAAAAACGCATACGCGAAAAATCACATCAATCAGGAGATCCGGGCACGACGATTCCAGCAAATTGGACCCTAAAATCTAAGTTGCGCTCGTTACAAGAGATTTCCAACCCATGAGCTTACTTTGAAGGTTGCCCGACGCTATAAGGCAGTTGTGAAGAAGAAGGGTAGGCCGCAGACTGCCGGTAAGAAATGTCTTGTGCACCAGATCACAGAAGGGGCCTCTTCCAGGCCAACCTTCAATGGACCATCTCGGAGGCCAGGAGGTTCGTTTGCCAACAACTAGCCAGACTTTTGCATCTACTGCAAAAGAACAGGGTATCTTGTGAAGAACTGTCGTAGGGCGAACAACTTATACCTGATATGTGGGTCTTCTACCCACGCCATCGGAGCATGCCCCAAGAACCGAGGACCTGACAACCCTCCAGCTAGACTAGCGATCCAAACTCCTCCTACTCGGTTAGCTCTACAAGCTCCAGCTCCCCGCACCCATACCGCTCAACCTCAATGCCGAGTGTTTAACCAGGCACAGAGGAAAGTGTTGCGACGCCAAGCATTCACTATGTCGATCGAAGAGGCCGAAGGTACGGGTCGGGTTATCACTGGTAAATCCTTGCCCTATTCCTTTTCAAGTCCTTTCAATTCCTAACCATCTTATATTTGTTATACCGATCCCCTGCGACTTAGGTACAATCTTAGTATCCACTCTATCTGCACTCGCGCACTTCGACACCGGGGCATCACATTGCTTCATGCCACAACGGTTCGTAAGAACTCATGCTATCCTTAAGCTGCTCGTATCCAGCTGGAATGTCAGTTCAGGGAAAGACATTCTAAAAGCAACCTTAGGATACGATCTGTGTCCAGTGGTCGTCTGCAGTCGAGAATTCTATGTGGACTTCAAGGTGCTAGACATACCGAATTTCGATGTAGTCTTGGGAATGGATTGGCTGGGAACTTCCTTCACTGCCATCGACTGTCGCCAAAGGAGGGTAGTGTTTGAAATACCAAGTTATCCAATGTTCTATTTCAATAGCAGAGACCGGACTTTGGAGCCTAGCGTCTACCGAGCAAGACCAAAGAAGGCAGAGATTGCAGCGTTGCAAGCGGAAGGATTGAAACCAAAGGTAGTTCGAGAGTTCAAGGATGTTTTCCCTGAAAATATATCAGATTTGCCTCCCAATCGAGCTCTTGAATTCAGCATTAATTTGCAACCCGGTGCACAACCGATAATAAAAGCTCCATATCGATTAAGTCCGGAAGGATTGAAGGAGATCCGTATTCAGTTGGACGAACAATCTGAAGAAAGGTTGGATCCGACCCAGTACTTTAAGTTGGGGATCTCCGGTGCTATTGGTGAAGAAGAAGGAAGGTACCTACAGGATGTGCGTGGATTATCGAGCTCTGAACGAAGTGACAATTAAAAACAAGTATACGCTACCTCGCATCGATGAACTTTTCAATCAGTTAAGTAGATCTTGTGTCTTTTCAAAGTTAGATTTTCATTCAGGATATCTCAGGTGAAGGTCAAGGAGTCCGACATTCCGAAGACGGTTTTAGGACTCGTTATGGTCATTATGAATATCTCGTAATGCCATTTGGAGTGACCAATGCACCTGCCGTCTTTATGAACTTGATGAATCACATTTTCTGAGAGTACTCAAACAGATTTGTTGTTATCTTCGTCGACGACATCCTGGTGTATTCAAAGAATCGAAAAGAGCACGCCGAGCACTTACGGATTGTTCTGAAAACATTATGACAACACCAGCTCTATGCCAAGTACAGCAAGTGTGAATTTTGGCTAGATCAATTCGGATTTCTCAGACATGTCATTTCAGGTGAAGGAATCTCTGTGGATCCAGCTAAGCTGTCAGCTGTCAGCGAGTGGCCGACACCAAAGACGGTGAAAGATATAAGAAGCTTTTTGGGCTTAGCAGGATATTACAGACGCTTCATCGAAAGATTCTCAAAGATCGCAGCACCCCTAACCAAACTCACACGTAAGGACGAAGATTCGTGTGGTCAGAAGCATGTGAGAAGGCTTTTGTAGAACTCAAGTCGAGATTAACCTTTGCACCTATTCTTGTAATACCGAATCGATCTGGATGATTCGATGTATGTTGTGATGTGTTCGGTAAAGGATTAGGATATGTTCTACATCAGCATGGAAAAGTTGTGACTTTTGTATCAAGGCAATTAAAAGTTCATGAACGCAACTATCCAATACATAATCTAGAACTGGCAGCAGTGGTATTCACACTCAAGATTTGGCACTGCTATCTTTTGGGAGAACGAGTGGATATATATACTGACAACAAGAGTCTGAAGTATGTATTTACTCAGAAGGAACTCAACATGTGGCAGAGAAGATGGTTAGAACTCATGGCGGACTTCGACATCAATCTACAGTATCATTCTGGGAAGGTAAACGTAGATCCTGATGTACTTAGTCGCCGGCCATTAGCAATGAAACTCACTGCTCAATGGAAGCTGCAGCAAGAATTGCACGGATTGGAGATTGAAGTAGTTATGCCAGGTAATGCTTCATAGTTGATGAACTTACACGTTCAGTACACTCTTGTAAATCTGATCAATTCAGCTTAAGCAAATGATGTCAAGCTACAAAAGATCCGAGAATAAGTAGAAAGTGGATTTTGAACTGACTTCATCATCCACGAAAATGGATCTTTGCGATATGGAAGCCGTTTATGTGTTCCAGTCGGCTCTGTTCTCGAAGAGTTGATAAAAGAAACTCATAGCTCTCCGTATTCGGTACACCCCGGCGGTACGAAGATATACAAGGATCTACGGCAACACTACGGGTGGCATGGAATGAAGCGCAAAGTAGTAAGGAGAGTAGCAAAGTGTTTGGTGTGTCAGCAAGTGAAAGCTGAACATCACAGAACTGCTGGTCTACTTCAGTCGTTACCAATCCCAGTATGGAAATGGCAGCACATTACCATGAACTTCGTGACTGCTTTCCCTCGCAGCACGAAGGGTAACGACGTAATTTGGGTTATTGTGGATTGACTCACCAAGTTGGCTCAGTTTATTCCATTCTGAGTTGGCCAGTCAACCGTGACGTTGGCAAGGAAGTACATAGAGGTGAGTAAAAATCTAAAGTAAGATTTAAACCTTCAAGATGTACCATACTTGTCTTAATACCTATAAACTCATGCAGGAGATCGTGAGATTACATGAGTTATCTATCTGCATCGTCTCCAATCATGATACGAGATTCCAATCATGATTTTGGCAGAGTCTGCAAGCTAGCCTGGGAACGATTCTGAATTTCAGCACGGCGTATCATCCACAAATGGACGGATAGTCCAAGCGAACAATTCAAATATTAGAAGATATGCTGAAAACTTGTATGTTAGACTTCGGATGTTCGTGGGAAGATCACCTACACCTTGTGGAGTTCTCATATAACAACAGCTAACAGAAAAGTATTGAGATGGCACCATTCGCGACACTCTATGGACAGAATTGTCATTCCCCACTGAGTTGGGACGACATTGGATATCGTGAACTCCTTGGACCAGAGATGATTGTAGCAACTGTAGATATGGTTCGTACAATCAGAAAAAATATGCGTAGAGCTCAGGACCGACAGAAACATCGGGCAGATGCAAAACGTCGACATCTGGAGTTTCAACCTGGAGAGCATGTAATCCTGAAGATCTCTCTAAATAGAGGAGTGATACATTTTGGAAATAGGGGTACATTAAGTTCAAGGTACATAGCACCATTCGATATACTCGAACGAGTTGGAGAAGTGGCATACCGTTTAGCACTATCACCTTTATTGGAAGGAGTGTATAATGTGTTCCACATATCCCAGCTACGACGATATGTGACAACCCCAGCTATATACTTGATCATTTAGAACTCACGGTACATACTGATCTAACTTGCGAGCAATAACTAGTTGAGATTCTGAACCGAAAGGTGAAGACATTGCGAAACAAGGAGGTGAACTTGGTCCGAGTGATGTGGAGAAAGGATTCGCTGAGGGAATCAACTTGGGAAAGAGAAGAAGATGTGCGTGCACGATATCCTTACCTTTTTGAAAATTAGTCTCTATATAAATATAAATTTCAAGAACGAAATTTTTATAAGGAGGGTAGAATGTAACAACTCTGAAATCCATGTACGGTATTATTTGTTTAATTATTTAGAAAAGGGTATTTCAGCCTATGTAGGAGTTATAAGTTATTTTTGTTCAATAAAAACAAGAAGTAATTTGTAGCTCACTGGTAAAGCTTCTACATTGCTGTGACGGCTATGTGTTCGAATCCTATCAGTCCCAATTATTTTTATATTTTTCCTTTTAATTTTTTGGATGCTTAAGAGTTGCACGTGCAATACACGGAGAAACGAAAAGTTTCAGAAAAATCAAACAGGATAAATGAGAAGTAAACACATAATTAAACACGTGGCACGGGTCTCGAGGCAAACCATCAAAATTCGACCACCCGTTTCATAACTTTAGCTGCTACCAACAGTCCATAGTGCTCCGTTCGACTCTATGCTTTGCACACACCCCTTCAGTTTCTCTCTACTCCCCTGCACTGTTTGATTTTTCTGCAATTAAATAGAGACTATTCAATTCATCATTTAACATCAATTTTAATTCTTTTAATTCAATTTTTAATTCTCATACCTTAAATTCTTCACTATAAATACCATCCCATCCCTTAGCTATCTCCCATTCTGAAATTTCTATCAAAATTCTCTCAAACTTTCTAAGTACCAAGTGGAGTTAAGCACCCAAGTGGAGTAGCAACCCAAGCACGACGACCGAAGCCTTTCCGACGAAACCACGACCCCCGAAGGCTTCCCCTCTCTCTTGTTAACAGTCTAAACCAGTAAGCCCCTTCTCTCTCTCTCTCTATTGCTTTTCATCTCAAATCGCCTTCTATAAGCACATCGACAAAGTGGAGTTAGCCCCGATATAATTTTCTTTTTAACATTTATAATCCACTTGATAAGCAAATTAGGTCAAACTAACATTCTAACACCATTCTTAACCATATTTACATCATTTAGCTTTTAGTTTAATAAAATTTTCCATGTGAAATAATCATAAAATGAAGTTTTCATAAAAATATCATGAACTTTAGGATAACCATTATTTTGATAATTATTATATATACTTTTAGGAAAATTTCACGGGGTAACTACCTACCCTACATGCACACTATGGTTTCATAGCACAATATCTAAATATATGGTTAATTCAAAGAAAATGTTTTATATTAAAATACCACTTTTTTCAAAAAGTGTTTCTTTTAATCGA
Source organism: Agapanthus africanus (assembly GCA_030015575.1). NCBI lineage: Eukaryota > Viridiplantae > Streptophyta > Magnoliopsida > Asparagales > Amaryllidaceae > Agapanthus > Agapanthus africanus. Next base: position 380,501,629 of record JASDDO010000019.1, on the reverse strand, counting down.
TATTTTTACTTACTTGGCAATTGCGCCTCTACAACTCTCGTCAGGAGACCCGCTAATGGATGGTGTGGATTATCGCACATCCTGAAAATAGTAGAGCGAGATGCAGAACTCCTTACGGAGTATTCGGTCTCAAAAGAAAATAAAAATACGTTTTTTTAAGAAATACGACTTTTTTAAACAAAACTAAACTTTGAAAAATTATATAAAACTATGAATTCGTATTTTCAATAAAAACAAATTATGAAAATTATATTTTTTAAAATGAAAAATTAGAATTTTAATAAAATACCAACAAATTTCCAAAAGTGGTTGTTTTCATAAAAATACCATAAACTTTCAAAATTTAGGTTTTATCACTAAAATAGCAATTAAAATACATGTTCATAAAAACCCTAAATATTATAAATCATTCTCGAGATTTATTTTTAAACCATATTAAAGTATTTTTCATAAAACCCCCTTGAGAAATGCAAACAATATAAAAACAATGTAAACAAACAATAATAAATATTAAGGACTCTAGATAATATAGGCTTAAGCGGTATCATTTCTCTTGAGCCCCGGAGAGCCGGAGAAAGTGAGTGCTTTTCTATTCAGATTAGACAACTTAACGGAGTTATCAAGTGGCAATTGTCTTGGAAAAAGACACAAATCCTGCCGTTCATGTGCAGCAGTTGTCTGATTTCTCTCGAACATAAGATTTTTAACAGTTAAATCAATTCATATGAAAAAGACTATAACCCAAATCTAAATTTGAACTTGAACTTGAACTCGAATCCAAACTCGAATCTAAACTTGAACATGAACTCGAACCCGGTTTACTCAAACTAACTTGACGCGAACCAAGATTGCAATTGACATCACTCACATTTTACTCGACTCTCTCAACTTCATTTTACAAATTTTGCAATCTATGGTTTCGATCAAAACATGTTATAATCAATCAATCAAATTAATTAAGTATATTATACAGTTATAGACTATTTATACTTAGGGTGCTTGGGATAGTTTCTTATGTGAATATAACGGAGCTTCAGGAGTCTTGTACTAACCTTTTTTTTATTTTACTCGAATATCAATTGGGTCGACTCCTCTACAGCCTAAAGATCCAATGCTAATACATGAAATGGGCCTGTATTTCCTTACTCCTGGGGCCCCACCTTTGAGCTCGTGAATATTTCTACGGTTGTGTTGATATTCACACTTGGAACTTAACGTTAACATAATGACCATTTAGAGACATATAGTATATAAATATACCTATGAATCATATTCTTTTACTCGTCATATATATTCCACACTTGTCATTTTTACTCTTGCTACATCCTTAGGACTTACTGAGCGCTAGTTCGCTGACGGACATTCCAACCACTTTTATTTTCTTAAAATGTTCGTCAGATACGGTCGAGACGGAGGAAGTGAAGACTACAGAGGAGGACTACAACCAGACTACTACTCAGGAGTAGCTTAGGTTCATTCATTTATTTTTCTTCCAACTTATGTATGCCACATGTTTAGCCATTTTCTTTTATATATTTACTTTCCAGTTGAAACTCATGTACTTGTAAATATTTGAAGTTGAATGTAAATAAAGATATTTGTTTAAAATTTTACAGTCATCATTTATTCTTGCATTGTGTATTACCGTTTCAATACGCTTAGTATATTTATTTAGGGAATGACCTTCTTTGGATAAATAGGACTATTGGGGTCAAAAATTGCACCCCGGTTGACCAAGTCAAAGTCAAAGTCAACCCCAAGTAAGCGAGCCCAAGCCCAGATCAAGTAGGCCCAAGAGCAGATCGAGCCCCGCGACCGGCCTTCCCCATGCCAAAATGAAATCATGTAATAAATAATTTTGATGTAATTTTTTGTGCATGAATGTTAGAATAATGGGCATAAAGGCAAATTTTTGTAAAGCCCATGGCTCATGTGTAAAAAGAAATGAGCACATGAGGCATGAGATTGGCAAAATGCCATTTTGTAAAGCTCAAGGGGCTATATGTAAATTTGTAAGCCTATATAAGGCAACATGATAATGAAATAACAGAGAACTTTTCATTCCCCTCAAAATCTAGGGTTTTTGTGTCACTTTCTCCTTCCTCAAGGTTCTAAACCTTCTTCCCCTTTTCAATTAAATCAAGAGTTTTACTCTTCCTTTTCCAAAATTAAATATTTTTTCACCACAAAACCCACAAAGGGGAGCTCAGATCTTCCATCAAATCTCAAAAGGGGGGATTTTTTAAAATCTCACCCCCTTTCTCCAAGATCCAGCCAACCGAGAGGAAGAAGTCCTTTTTGCTGCTCCCAGTGCAGGGAAAAAATGTAACTCCAAAAGTCAATCAGGAGCACAGCTCCTAGTGCAGGGACCAAGTCCCTTTTGCTGCTGACGCCCAGCGCCTAGCGCCCGCGTGTCAAGCACGTGAGCCGCTAGGCACCCAGCGCCCGTATGCCTAGCGCTCAGCGCCCAGCGCTTAGCGCCCACGTGCTAGGCACGTAAGGCGCTGGTACCCAAGCGTCCTTTAGACGCTATTCTTCTTTTTTTATTTACACACACACTCCACAATACTGTCCCCGTTAGAAAAAATTTCTAACGAGGCGCTGCTAGCCCCTTGACCCCCAGCCCGCAAATCGGGTAGTGGGACCCCCGTAAACTCTGTGAGGCTCCCGATATATCCAAAACTCCTTAAGATACACATATGCACACTGCACGTTGAGTTCGTATGACCAGTTTGACCAGTCAATCGGAGGTTCTCTCGCTCCAAAGGCGAGGGGTAATTAACGGTAGCTTAATTCGCGGCTGCAGGAGATTCGGAACCCTACAATCAATAAACCCCCGCCTACCCTGGATAGGGGGAATCTGTAGTACGCCTGACAAGCGCGCATGTATTCCCATCTTAATAGGGTGACGAAAAACACCCTACAGATTCTAGCACGCCCGGTGGGACTCAATCTCTCCTCTCATATTTCGGGTTAAACGTTCATGCGAACTCAATCAATATACAAATAGATTGCCTGTACTGAAATCATGTTTCTATTTGCAGATTAACAATCTCCAATTGCAATCTTCGAGCGCGGCAAAAATGTCTCCAAGGACAAGCTCAGCTCTCGACATAGCTCTCATCTCTTACACGATGAAGATAGACTCCAGGACGGTCCTCCCGGCCAGTCTCGGGTGACAGTGGGAGGAGCCGCTGCTATGATTTGGCTCTATTATGTTCGTGCCAGCTAGCACCGTCCCAGCTTCTCAAGCTCCGGTGACAGAAAAATCGGCCTCGAAAGGAAGGAGGCCAAATGTGGTGATCTCGAGGGCACCAATATCCAAACGCAAGTCGATATTTGAATGACTTTCCTTGGCCCCAGATGGGGGCAAGGCCATCAACACCAACAAAGCAACAAGGTGTCTCGATCAAGCTCTGGCGGTGCCCCTAACAACTGCTCGATTGGGTGTCTTCTCTAAGCTCCCCGCTAATCGACTCACAATGGCTTCCTGGATAACGGATGCCCGCCAAGCCCTCAAAATCGAGAAGTTAATACAGAAAAGGCTCAGATACAGAGCTAACAAAAGGGTTAGGGCTCCTTCTAGGCTGAACTTCAGGAGGTTCGAAGAACAGGGTTACCCCGCCAAAGATGAGGAAATGGCTGGATATGTAGTCCACACTGTCTACATGGTGGGCACGCGCAGCAAGAGCAAGGACGGGGCCACCACATCTCAAATCCAATCTGGTGTGAATGTAGATGTCACTTCCCAAGACCAGCATCCTCCGGAGGGTGATGAAAATCCTCCCAGTGAGGCTGATAGGCAGAGAGATCCCTCAGTTCATGAGGAGTCGGGCTCGGAAAGCGAAGATGAGCCAATCTTCCGTCCTAAGAACGCATAGCAGCAACTTCTACAAGAGCTCCGAAAACAGCTCAAAAGTAAAGACAAGGAGATGGCCAAACTTTACTCCAAAATTGACAACTTGACGAATGTCATGATGCAGCTCACAGCCCAAGTTGCCTCTCAACCGTCCAATCAAGCACAGGGTTCTACTCATGAACCGGGAAACGGTGTTCCGAGACAGCTGACACGTATTCCCTCAAATCCAAAGGTAGGCAGACCGCATGAAAGTCAGTCGCATTCTATCTCGGAAAATGTCTTGGCTACCGATGACAGTAGCCCGCTAACTCAAGATCAAATCATTGATTTGGTTGCCAACAAAGTCAAAACATTGGTAGCCGAAGCCGAAGCACGAAAAGATATCAGCAGTAGTGGGAGACCATATCCTGCTCAGTATGATCTGGTAGAATTTCCTAGTGGCTATGTCATCCCCAAATTTGGAAGATTTGATGGGATAGGAAATGCGAATCAGCACATTGCCCACTTTAAAGCCTCATGCAGGAATACTGGGGGAAATGATGCTCTTCTTCTCCGCCAGTTCGTTAATAGCTTAACCGATGTCGCTTTCGATTGGCACCTAGCATACCGGATGACTCCGCTACTACTTTTGTCCAAATATAATCTCTGTTCCGACAAAGGTTCATGAGTGTCAGCGATAAGATTACCATCCCCGACCTTGTTAAGACCAAGCCAAAGAACAACGAAAGCAGCATGGATTTTATAACCCGATGGCGCAATTTCTCCGTCTAATGTGAACCACCGATAGAGCAGGACCAATCTGTCAGCCTCCTCATCGGAAATCTCAATAATTGGATGGCCCCATTTCTATGCACCGCAGGTCTCAAAACATTCCAAAAGCTGACCAGGAAAGTTCAGATGTTGGAGCGCTAAAAACAGGAGTCCTCCTATGATTCCCAAAATAACAATAGGTCCTGGAAAAACTGAAAGGACGATAATCGCAAAGGCGGAAATTCCGACGATACTAAATCTTTCAACATTTCGGCTAACCGAAAAAAGCAAGTGATGAGCGGGCCTAATGCCAACCAACCTCGGAAGCCAGTGTTCGGAGAGGGAGGAGAAGCTCCACTGAAAGAGAAGCTGGATAAGGTCTATTCCTTCAGAAGGGACAAAGTCCGTAAAATATTCAAAGACGCCCTAAGAAACGGTCTACAATTGCCAGAATCAAAAAGACCAAAAGATGCGAATATGATTGACGACCCCAAATACTGTCCCTATCACAGAGTGATAGGTCATTCCATTGAGAACTGCTTTGTCTTCAAAGATTGGGTTTAAAAGCAATACAAGGCAGGAGAGATAGAACTGTTTAAAGGCGTGTTAACAAACAGTCAAGCTGCGACCGCCAATTTCATACAAATAGAGACTGAAGTCCTTAGGGAACCTGATTCTCTCAGACATCTGCCTTTCTCTAAAAAGAATTGACCACCACGTCGTTAAACTGGGAACATCCAACCACCACGTCGTTAAACTAGGAACAATCGACCTCTAAGTCATTAAACTGAGGATGTAAAAAAATGTGTAAATAAATAAATAAAGCCGAAATGATGGGGCAACTCGCAATAAAAATCAGTGAGTAAAGTAAAGATGAAAAATAAATCCGAAATGATGGGGCAACCGCGAATGAATAGCCGAAATGATAGGGCAACCGCGACCATCGCGATAAGAAAAGCTGAAATGATAGAGTAATCACAGTAAAAAAACTGTGAATGATGAGTCGCTCTTGGTGCCATATTCCAGTGTAGCGATACAAACACTAACCAAAATTCAAATCCCCAGACGGTGAATGATAAGTCGCTCCTGGTACCATATTCCAGTGCAGCGATGCAGACGCCAACCAAAATTCAAATTCCCAAATGGCGAATGATGAGTCACTCCTGGTACCATATTCCAGTGCAGCGATGCAGACGCCAACCAAAATTTCAAGTCTCTGAATGTCCCAACGGCGAATGATGAGTCGCTCCCGGTACCATATTCCAGTGCAGCGATGCAGACGCCAACAAAGTTCCAAAATTCTCCCAACCCTACGGTTGGTCCCCAAGTTGACTACCGTATACAATCCATTGGCTCAAATAATTCTCATCACACCCATGCCCTACTGCAATCACCCGTCCAGCGGCCGGTCTCCACCCTTGGAATTATACTACATTTAGGAAGACCCATTCACGTGTCCTCATGATACATGAGGAGAACAAAACTTACGGGATCCTCACGACTTGTAAGAAAACACCTTCGTGGGATCCTTACGACTCACAAAGGAAAAACACACTTGGGAGTCCCCACGACTCCTAAAGAGAAAGTACACCTACGAGATCCTTTCGACTCGTAGGGAGAAAATGCTTTTATGAGACCCTTACGGCTTATAAAATTGAAAAGCCTTAGGTGATAGGGTCCAAACCTGTCTCCTAAGCCATCGCTCCCCAACAGGAAAAGACAAATGATGACTTGCTCCTGACACCTATGCTTCAGTGTTAGCAACGCTGATGCCGACCCCAACCCCAAAATTCCGAACTTTCGATCCAGCAGACACCTAAATCTGTAAACTGGGAACAGATGACCTCTAAGTCGTTAAACTGGAAACAGAAGACCTCTAAGTCGTTAAACTGGGAACAGATGACCCCTAATTCGCTAAACTGGGAACGAGGGAAATCTCTTCATGGCAAATGATGATTCGCTCCTGGTACCATGTTCCAGTGTAGCGGTGCTGATGCCAGACCAAAACCAAATTCCCTAAATCCACTCATGGCAAATAATGATCGCTCCTGGTACCATATTCCAGTGTAGCGATGCTAATGTCAACCCAAATCAAATCAAACCAATGACCTCCGAGTCGGAATCATGCTTCGCCTCAGAGTGTACCCCGTGTCGAAATCATACTTCGCCTCGGAGTATCTACCTTCCCTGTCGGAATTATGCTTCGCCTGGGAATCAGCCTCTACATCAAAACCAGTGACACTTCGTGCCGGGGGACGTCGACCATCGACACTCCGACCCAAGGACAAGACAACTAAGCGACCTCCCTGTCGGAATTATGCTTCGCCTTGGAATCAAGTCAGCAAGCGACCTCCCTGTCGGAATTATGCTCCGCCTTGGAACCAAGTCAACCAATGACCTCCCCGTCGGAATTATGCTCCGTCTCGGAATCACGTCAACCAACAAGCTCCGCGACGAAATCATACTTCGTCTCAGAATTTACTCCGTATCGAAATCATACTTCGCCTCGGAGTATCTACCTTCCCTGTCAGAATTATGCTTTGCCTGGAAATCAACCGCTGCATCGAAATTATGCTTCGATCAGAATGTCTGCCGCTCTGCGGAATTATGCTCCGGTCGCCGGAATTATGCTCCACTCGTCGGAATTATGCTCCGACCCCCTGGAATTATGCTCCGCTCTTCAGAATTATGCTTCGATCCCCGGAATCATGCTCCGCTCTTTGGAATGATGCTCGGATCCGTGGAATCATGCTTCGATCTCGGAATTGTGCCCCGATCTCAAAATTATGCCCCGCTCTTCGGAATTATGCTCCAACCTCCGGAATTATGCTCCGCAAATCGGAATGATGCTCCGATCCCCTGAATTATGCTCCCGGAATGATGCTCCACCCCCGGAATAATATTCTACCTTGAAGTCCAACTCTAAGGTCTATCAATTTCATGCACACAACTCATATACGTGGTGTGCATTTATTGATGGGGGCACTTTGTTGGGGGTCAAAAATTGCATCCCGGTTGACCAAGTCAAAGTCAAAGTCAAAGTCAACCCCAAGTAAGTGAGTCCAAGCTTAGATCAAGTCGGCCCATGCCCAAGTCGAGCCTCGGGGCCGGCCTCCCCCATGCCAAAACGAAATCATTTAATAAATAATTTTGATGTAATTTTTTATGCATGAATGTAAAAAAAATGGGCATAAAACCAAATTTTTGTAAAGCCCATGGCTCATGTGCAAAAAGAAATGAGCACATGAGGCATGAGATGGGTAAAAGCCATTTTGTAAAGCCCAAGGGGATATATGTAAATTTGTAAGCCTATATAAGACAACATGATAATGAAAAAACAGAGAACTTTTCGTTCCCCTCAAAATCTAGGGTTTTTATGCCTCCTTCTCCTTCCTCAAGATTCTAAACCTTTTCCCCCTTTTCAATTAAATCAAGAGTTTTACTCTTCTTTTTCCAAAATTAAATAGTTTTTCACCACAAAACCCACAAAGGGGAGCTCAGATCTTCCATCAGATCTCAAAAGGGGAGATTTTTTTAACTCTCACCCCTTTCTCCAAGATCCGGCCAACCGAGAAGAAGAAAAAGGAGACCCACCTCTAAAAACCCCACTTTGGGGAAGATCCAGGACCCAAGGGAGAAGAAAAGAGTCCCCTTTCATCAGCTCCGAAAATATCTTAGGAGTTTAACTCCTCAAAATATACATACATACATATATAAAATAATAAATCTTTCTTTTTGGGAGTACTACTCCTAGTGCAGGGGCTAAGCCCCATTGTCCTCTTTGTCAGGAGTTTAACTCCAAAAGTCAATCGGGAGCACAGCTCCCAGTGTAGGGACCAAATCCCTTTTGCTGCTGACACCCAGCGTCTAGCGCCCGTGTGCCAAGCACGTGAGCCGTTGGGCGCCAAGCGCCCGCGTGCCTAGCGCCCAGCGCCCGTGTGCCTAGCGCCCAGCGCCCAGCGCTTAGCGCCCACGTGCTAGGCATGTAAGGCGCTGGCACCCACGCGTCCTTTAGATGCTATTCTTCTTTTTTTTATTTATACACACACTCCACAACATTGTCCCCGTTAGAAAACATTTCTAACAGGGCGCTGCTAGCCCCCTTGACCCCCAGCCCGCTAATCGGGTAGCGGGACCCCCGTAAACTCTGCGAGACTCCCGATATATCTAAAACCCTTTAAGATACACATATGCACGCTGCACGTTGAGTTCACATGACCAGTTTGACCCATCAATCGGAGGTTCTCTCGCTCCCAAAGCGAGGGGTAATTAACGGAAGCTTAGTCCACGCTGCCGGAGATTCGGATCCCCACAATCAATAAACCCTCGCCTACCCTGGGCAGGGGGAATCTGTAGTACGCCTGACAAGCGCGCGCGTATTCCCATCTCAATGGGATGATGAAAAACACCCTACAATGACGTGGGCTTGCCACGTCATCGTTTTCGTCTACTGGGAAACGGGGCATGATAATGAGCTTGCTCGTCGGCCTTCCTTTCGCTCAATACCTGGGTAGTCGTTACACACAGCTAGTACCGCCGACGTGCTTGTAGTTAAACCCCTGCCAGCGTATTGACGAGTCTTTAGAGTCCAACACAGAGGGTTTTCCCAGTTCAGGAAAAATGATGCAGTGACCGTATATTGATACGTGAAGGGTTCCAATTAGGCATGTGTGCTAGCCACACAGACTTTAATCGGGCGGATGATAATACTAGCCGGTTTAGGATTAAGCCGGATTATTAAATCAAGTTTTGATTTAATAATTTACATATATATATTTCGATATGTATATTCTAGTATTATATTCATTGTATTTTTCTATCTCTTGGGTATTCGTATTTTAATACGAATACGGGTATGTATTTACAGGGACGTATTCTTATATTTATACAAGAATACTTTTAGAAGAAGAACAACTCATTTCAATGTTTTTCCTTTTAAGAAATTAAGAAATGAGATGGAAAAGAGAAATGGTGGAGGGTATGGACAAATGAATTTATAATTCATTTGCAAATACTATTCAAGCATGGTTGTTGTTTTAAAACGGAAATTTTTTTTACAAAAGTTATGAAGTATGCTTGAATTTAAAAAGGATTTTCATTCCACCCTTTTTGTTTCTTTCTCTTCCATGACCCCTCCTTCTTCTTCTTTCTCTACCTTCTCATGAGATGAGATTCAAGAGGATTAAGAGGAAGAAAATCATTAAAACACTCACACACATCACTAAATATCCTAGATTAGCAATCTAGGATCTTTAATTACTTCATTGTGAAGTTCAAGCTTGAACCTGATTCTCTCGGATGGATCTTCTTCAGCGAAAGAAGACCGGTTTGCAAGCGCGATCCAGAGCTCTTGACAGCATGCTAGAGTCCAACCCAATTAGAGCAAATGAAAACACTATAAAGGTTGTAATTTCTATCGTGTTGTAGTGCTAGTTTAGGTGTTTGGTTTAGATTATAGGGTATAAGTTTTTAGTGCCTTAAAATTTTTGTGTTTGGATTCCGCATTGACTGTGGGTTAGCGGCGAGAGCACTAGAAACTTTCACTTATACCCCCACTTCTCATATCTTGTCTCTTGATTGTATAATATAGCTCAATGTTTTGCTACTTACTCTAATAATCCAATAATTTAGCCAGTTATACTTGCCATGCTAACTAAGATTTCTAAATATTTCTCTAAAATTCTAATTGTTTACCGTTTGTGTTCGGTAATGGACCCAACAATTAAATTAGAAGGTTTTGAGGTTCTTTTAAACGGGTTCCATGTATGCATAGGACATAATATAGATATTAATTGTAACAACCTAGTTCATTTATACCAATTCCAGTTCTCGTATTTCCTTAATTGTGGTATTTTCCTGATTTATCATGTTTTGGGTGCGAATGGTATTTTACATTGCATTCAACCAGACCCGCTTGCTTGAACCTGTTTGATTCATATTTATGAATTACCCTGACTTGTTACGTAGACTGTGCATTTTCATGTTTAGTGCATACATGCATTTTATCTGGCATTGCATCTTTTATCATATAACATTTTAAGTCACGTAAAATATTTTAAAATTACATAATATGGCTTGCATGATACCCCTAACCCCGTGGCAGCATCCGCGCATCTTGTTCTCGTCCCGTTCAGTAAAACGGACATGTTTGGATGGCTACGCGCACGTACGTGCATCCGTTCTTGGGGGTATGCATTTTCATTACCTAAGAATTCGTTTTGAAATTTGGAAGTCGCATATATTTTTCATATTTTAAATCTGAAATTTTAGACCCGACCCAGGTGTCCCGACCCGGGTGTATTTTGGAATATTGTATATCCCGCCTAATTACAAACTTATTTAATATTTAATATTTATTTTAAACTTCTACCTTTAAAATCTCGTTAACAGATAAATCTTTTAACAAACAAATCTTTTAAATTTAAAAAAAAATAAAATCCTAACTCCACGCACACACACAGCTCTTTCCAGCTTTCTCTCTCTCTCTATTCCTCTTAACCGTGGACCCCACTTCTTTCTTTCTCCCTTTCTTTCTCTTTCTCTCTCTTTTCTTTACCTCTCTCTCTCCTCCCCTCTTCTTTTCTCTCTCTCTCCCCAAATAAAAATAAATTTATCTCTCCTTACTATTCACGCACCCTCTCTCTCTCCTCTCTCTCTCTCTCAGAATCTCTCTCTCTCTCTCCTCTCGCTATATTCTCTCTCTCTCCCCCTATATTATATATTCCTTCCTCTTCCCCTCCTCATTTTTCTTTAAAAACCCCGAGACATGCAAACCCTAGCCGCCGCCTCCCTCGCCTGCGTCGCCGTCGTCATCGCCATCGCCGTCTCATCGCGGCATCCTCACCCTCATCAACACCTTCACCTTCTCTCTCCTTCCCCGAGCCCTGTGCACACCCGAGACCAGACCTGAGCCCCTGCACACCTTTTCACCGCCGACGAGGTTCGCCGGAGTGATCTCGTCGTCGCCCTTCATCCCAAATCCGGTGCAACCCAGTGAGCATTTCTTCTTCCCCATTTCCTTCTTTCTTCTTCCTTTCGTTTCTTTCCTTTCTTCTGTTTTTTTAGAAAATGGATCTCGGTTCTCTGCAGGTCGCCTCGCCGGAGCTCCGTCGATATCGTCGACACCCTCATGACTCCTCTCTGAACCACAACGAGCTTTCCCCTCTTCTCTTTCTTCTTCTTCCTCCTTCCCTTCTTCTCTTCTTCTTTCTTTTCTATGCTTTTCTTTTCTTTAAAAGTTCTCTGTCTTTGTTTAGTTCACCGAAAACCGGATGTGCCTTCGACGATCCCGACGACCCAGCGAGCGTACCTGACTTGTGTGATCACCTTTGTGCGTTGTTTGGATCCGTTCCGTGTACCGTGCGCACGTCGCGACTTTTCGCCGACGTGAGACGTTCCGTACACCCGTTTCTTGATCCGTCTAGACAAGTTAATCTTGCTACATGCTATTTAAATTATTACATACTTATTTAAATACATATTAAACCTGTTGTTTCAAATCTAGTGCCCCATATTTCATGTTAACATTTCGATGTTCCGTTTATATCATTTTAGATCTAGAACATGAAAACATATCTTGTTGCATATTAGATTATAATACACTGTACCCATATCCATATTTATATCACATAGTGCTTATTTGTACATCCCATAGAACTATTTTATAGTTTATAACCTTTCGGACACCCGTTTGCATCCATCTCGCCTAATATTTATATAATCGCATCCTTAGATAATATTAGTGCCTAATAATGTGATATTAATATTCCATGTTTAATAAAGTGCATCCTAATTAATATTGGAACTATAATCTTAATCCTAATCGATAACTGTGCATCCATGTGTTTGAATTTATACCTATTTGCATACCACATCACACCATTCCATTTTATTGTTACATTGGTACCCCATACCTGTTTTTGTATACCTATGCTTATTATAGTTTGATTATGAGCACCCACGTGACATTTGTGCACCCCCTGACATGACTTGATATACTATTACTTGACACGACTTGATACCGTGCACTTCTTGACACGATTGGATTTATATACACTACCTGACTTGACCTGATGTACCATAGCTTGACCTGTTACCCGATCTTGTTACTAATGCCAACAACCTTGACATGTTGTCCCTACGGACATTTCCTGTTGTCTATCCAGACAAACCTGTACCTGCTTGATCCTGTGTTGGCATTAGCTCCAAATTTATTAATACCTGACTTGAACACATAACCTGGGGGTATGGGGAAATCAATGATGAAACCTGACTTGTAACTCGACAGTTCGATACCTTTACTGATCAGTCTTACGGGCTAGGCCAGCCCCGGGATGATGCTGCTGACATCATTCATCGTTACCTACTACCTTTTACTGCCTTGCGACACGTCTCGGATTCAGCCCGAGAATCTTCACCGTGGTCCCGGGCACGCACGGGATACTATTGAGTTACATCGATGATTCATCAAATTGATTTCAAAGACTTGAGAGTAGTTAACCCAATAGACCAGTCTAGATTACTCGCTACACATTACCCTCACTGTCCTCACTTATATTACTGTTATACCTGTTTTACCGTTTATACTCATACCTGCATGTCTTGCTACCCCTGTTTATATTATTGCTTGATATTATGACGCACTGACGTCTGGGTTTTGCATGGCTTAGATTCCTTACCTTTGTTGCAGGCCGAACAGGAGTTTCCAGTGAGCAGGCCGAGCAGTGAGGACTTGTTAGTAGTTAGTTTATTTTTTTACTTTCAGTATTTTCATTCCTGATGTGAGCCCGCATTATGGGACGTACATTCTAGTTTATTCCTGTATTGGATCTTTTGCTTCCGCATTATTTTATTCTTGACTCATTTTATTCTGGCTTATGGACATTGTTAGATAGTTTATATTGTTCTGGATATCTCTACAGCCGTAATGTGACTGTGGATGGATATTTCCTATCCACAGGTAGCATGGTTGGCTCTGTCACATGCCTATCTTAGCGTACTCTGGGAAGCGGGGCATGACAGGGTTTGTTTGGTATCGGAGCCATAGGATCTAGGTTGATTGGGTTTGATTCTTTTGTAGTTGGGTATTGGACCCAATACATGAATCAGAATACTCGAGATTAAGAACATGTCCTGCCACTTTACCATCTTGCCATTCTTGAATCTTAACTCCCTCCTGATCCTTACCTTGACGATATGCAAACTTCTTTTGCATCTCGACTTGAAACTTTTGGTTCCTATTGTTTATCTCTAGAATTTTGGCGACTTGAGTGGAGTTATGTGATTGTAACTATGAACTGCAGCATGGTTATAATGCGGTACTCTATTTAAGTGACTTGGAGTTCTAGTTTTGATTCATATCCTTGATTCATGATCATCATTCATCGCAAGTTTTGAATCTTGTTTAGCATACTAATCCTCTTTGGTGTCTTGGTTGCAGGATCATGGAAGCCAGGAATCTACAATCGTACCAGAGGTGTATGGATGACGCCACTTTGCTTGGAGTAATTCGTGACTTACTAGAGGACCACAAGCAGCAGACCGAGCCGAAGCCGGTGTTCGCACCAAACCAAACGCCCATACGTAGAAGTATTTCGGTGAACCGATGTGGCGTAGCACCAATGAAGAAAACAGTCGTTGCTGATCAGAAAAGGAGCGTAATTTATGACTTTTGCCGTTTTCCTGGACATGTGCAAAGGGAGTGTCGAAGAAAGCGTGGACTCTGTTTAAATTGTGGATCGACGGATCACACTATCAATACGTGTCCGTCGAAGCTTTGTAAGAAAGAGAATGTTCAGAGGCCAGTTTTGCCCAAGCAAAAAGGAAGGGTGTTGTGCGATTACTGCCAACGACCGGGTCATTTCTGGAGAGATTGTCGAAGGAGACTTAGACTTTGTCTTATTTGCGGATCAACTGATCACACCATTGATACTTGTCCGTCAAAGCTAAGATTGAAGGAAGATACTCGGGAGCCACAGCAAAAGCAGTTTCAGAAGCAGGAGCAATTAACTCGGGGAGCAAATCAAGCTCGAGCATTTACCCTGACGGCTGAGGAAGCTAAAGCTTCAGGAGAAGTTGTTTCAGGTATCCTACTTGTTCATGGTTTTCCCGCAGTAGAGTTATTCAATTCTAGTACATCCCATTGATTTATGTCATCCAAGTTTAATACTACACACTCGATTGCTTGCACGACCCTGTCTAGTTGTTGGGACATACACACTGGGAATGGGAAAATCGTAACTAATAAAGGGTGTAAGGTTGTTCTGTAGCTATTTGCGGACGGGAGTTATTCGCAGATTCCTCGATGATTAATACCGGTAGTTATGAAGTTATCTTGGGAATGGATTTTTCTCGGCACTTTCCACGCTCACATTGGTTGTAGAGCAAAGAAAGCGAATTTCCAGATCCCCGGATATCCAGAGGTTGTTTGGAGTTAGCAGTTCTGTCGGACCAGCCGAGTGTAGGGCTAGACCGACAAACAATGTTCTTTCATCGATAGAAGTTGAAGCGCCATCTGTTGTTCAAGATTTCATAGACGTGTTCGAGGTCATCTCGGGTTTACCGCCAAAACGAGATGTGGAGTTCGCGATCGATCTTGTTCGTGGTGCAGCGCCAACCTCAAAGGCGTACCATCCAATGGTACCAGTGGAGTTGGAAGAAGTCAAGAAGCAGGTTACCGAATTGCTTGAGAAGGGTTGGATTCACAGCAGCAATTCACCTTAGGGAGCTCCAGTTCTTCTAGTCAAGAAGAAAGATGGCACAAGGAGGATGTGCGAGTTTTGGCTTGAAAAGGTGAAGTTTTGGAGCATGTCGTGTCCGGAGATGGAATCACCGTTGATCCCGAGAAGATTGCAGCGATTCGAGATTGGCCGATTCCGAAGAACGTTGCTGAGATCAGAAGCTTCTTGGACTTGCCAGGTATTACATACGGTTCGTGGAGAATTTTGCTCGTTTGGATGAGCCCTTGACCAAGCTTACGCACAAGGAGATACCATTTGTGTAGATGAATAAATGTGCGTCAGTGTTCATAACAGAATATTGCATTTTATACCGTCCATTCTTACGCTCGTTTGTTTATAGGCAGGTGCTTTTTATCAGTGTTTGCTACATAATTGCAGGATACTTGTCTCGGCTCTAAACAGTGAATGTCATGAAAAAGTACGACAAATTCTGGATTACTGCCAACAATAGATAAAACACGGGTCTCCGCTCTCTATCCGTGTGTTGCCACATACCAGTTTAAGGGACAAAATGGCAAATCGATTGTCATGTCATGCACAAGGCTCAATGGCAACACAAGATCTAAGAAATCTACGCGGAGCTCGAGGAAATCATGACAAAAAGGTCCACATCAAATCACCTATTGCTCAACAGAAATTCTGGAAAAATCGTGAAGAAAATATGAGAAAAAAACATGTACCAGAATAAAGGACACAGCAGAACAGGGAAGCACCAGAAATCCCATTCCCCAATCCCACTAAAAGGCCGCGGAACCGCGGCCAATAGGGGGTCTAGGCCGCGGTTCCGCGGCCATACTGGCGCCTCACTTGATGGGATTTCAGGGGTTGTTTGGTCTTTTCATGTTGATTCAGAATGTTGCCCTAGATTTCCTTTTCCCTGCCTAAATACCCCAGAACTTGCCAAGCCATGGGTGTTAATTTCTTTAGCCTCTTTTTGCTAGTTTTTAGTCTTCTTCTTCTTCTTCTTCATTCTTTCCTCCATGGAAATGTATTGAGAGTATTGAGTGGATGTTAAATGAAGATGATGGTTTTTGTATCATTCTTTCTTTTGCTTAGCTTCCCCCTTGAGCTCTCTACCTTAACTTGATCTTGCAACCTCTTAAGTGAGCCTGCAAGTTTAAGCTTTGGTCATTGATCTCAAGAGGTTGTATCATTTTGTTCTCTCTTTTGTGCTTCATTTCACATGAGTTCTTTACCCTTCTCTTGATCTTGCAACCTCTTAATTGAGCTTGCAAGTTTAAGGGTTGGCTATTGATCCCATGCTTGTCTTGAGCTCTATGGTTCTTAGTGTTACCTTCTTGTATTTTTCATTCTTGTCTTTTATTACTAGCAATTTATTACCATGCACTTTAATTACTTGCTTGTAATCTTTTCTTTTCTTTGTTTATCTTTTTGTTCTCTCTTCTTGGTTCTCTTTGTGAATGGTTGTAATTATTGTTGTTGTTAAGAATAAATACGGTATTGTAAGTTAAGATTTTCTTTGCTCATTTCCTTTTCCCGTTATTTTCCATTGAACTCCGCCCAAACGATACGCAAGCGCTCCGTTAGGCACCCTACCCTAACAAGGTAACGGTGATTCCTAACCGCGACCGGTTGCGTTCGGTTTGGCCGGAGGCGAAAGCAAGAGACAAGAACGGAAGGACAAGGGTAAATAAGCCGGATTCCACGAATACCGCGCTTAAATCCTCTAATCCACGTTGTTGCCGATTGCTCTAGCTTCAATTGGTCAAGACTCGGCTCAAAGGTTTTGAGTACGGATTTCTTTAGCTTACAATTTCGTATCTTTTTCTTAACAACTTCATACTTGCATATAATACACATAGGTTAGAATCGAACAAACATATACACATTCTTTATTGACTCGTCTAAAACAAGAAAGGACATACAACCATCTCCCTGTGGATCGATCCGTGCTCAACCGGCTAGCTGCATAGCGACACCGTCCTGATCGCGGTTATACTTTAGAACTTTGAACATCCAACACGCCAAAAGCGTGCGATTAGTCAGCTTTTGAGGTGTTGAAGCAGATGTTGATTACTGCTTCTATTTTAACCGTACCAGATGGTTCCGGAGGATTGGTGATTCACAGCGACGCATCTGGAAAAAGGATTGGGATGTATTTTGATGCAGTATGGGAAGATTATAGCTTACGCATCAAGACAGTTGAAGACCCATAAGAAGAATTACCCAACTCAAGACTTGAAGCTAGCAGCTGTGATTTTCTTTTTGAAGATTTGGAGACACTACTTACTGGGCGAAAGGGTCAAGGTTTTCACCGATCACAAAATCCTAAAGTACGTGTTCACACAGAAGGAGCTTAATATGAGGCAGCGTAGATGGTTGGAGCTGATGGCCGACTACGATCTTGATCTTAAGTATCATCCGGGGAAAGTTAATGTTGTGCCGGATGCGCTTAGTCGGTTGCCAGAAATTCAGATGTTGACTGCACAGAAGGAACTTATTGAAGATTTTCGAAGATTTGATTTGGAGGTTGTGCTACCGCATTCTTCGGGACAGTTGATGCAGCTGCAGATACAGTCGTCGTTGATCGAGAATATTAAAGCAACACAATTGCAGGACCCAAGATTGCAGAAGTTTCGAGAACAGGTTGAAGCTGGACTTCGAACGGACTTATTGATTCATGAAGATGGTTCGTCACGATATGGTAGTCGTTTGTGTGTGCCAAAGGAAGATATCCACGAAGAAGTTATGAAGGAGGCACACAGTTCAGCATATTCCGTACATCCAGGAGGCATGAAGATGTACCATGATCTACGACAGCATTTCTGGTGGGAAGGCATGAAACGGGAGATTGCCCGCTTTGTAGCAAGGTGCTTGGTGTGTCAGCAAGTTAAGGCTAAACATCAAAGGGTTGCTGGTTTATTACAACCACTTCCGATTCCTCAGTGGAAGTGGGAACATATAACCATGGATTTCGTGACGGCTTTACCGCGGAGTCCAAAGGGTAACAATGCAGTTTGGGTGATTGTTGATCGATTGACCAAGGCAGCTCATTTCATACCATTTCGAGTTGGTCAATCAACAGAAACTTTGGCAGAACGGTACATGCAGGAGATTGTAAGATTGCATGGAGTACCGGTGAGCATCGTGTCCGACCGTGACACCCGTTTCTTATCACATTTTTGGAAGAGCTTACAGGAAAGTCTAGGGACTCGATTGAAATTTAGCACAGCTTATCATCCTCAGACAGATGGCCAGTCGGAGAGAACGATCCAAACTCTTGAAGACATATTGAGAGCTTGCATGTTAGACTTCAAGGGTTCGTGGGAGGATCATCTACACTTGGTGGAGTTTTCGTACAACAACAGTTTTCAGGCGACTATTCAGATAGCTCCATTCAAAGCATTATATGGTCGTAAGTGTCGTTCACCTGTTTGTTGGGACGATATTGGAGAACGAAGATTGTTGGGACCGGATTTGGTAGTGCAAACAGTTGAGAAAGTTAACACTATCCGGAATCATATGAAAGCAGCACAAGGCCGACAAAAGAGTCGGGCAGATATATCGAGAAGACCTCTAGAGTTCGCTGTTGGTGATTTGGTATTCTTGAAGATATCACCGACTAGAGGGGTGATTCATTTCGGAAGTCGAGGAAAGCTTAGTCCGCGATTCGTTGGACCTTTTGAGATTTTGGAGCGTGTTGGAGAAGTAGCATATCGATTGGCGTTACCGCAATCTTTGGCGAATGTTCACGACGTGTTTCACGTATCTCAACTCCGTAAGTATGTTCGAGATGAAACACACGGCTGGATCATTCGGAGCTTACTGTCCGAGAAGATTTAACTTTTGAAGAGCGACCGATGTCGATTGTGGATTGAAGAGAAAAGGTTCTTAAGAACAAGATTATCCCTCTCGTACTTGTTTCTTGCGGAAATCGCTCGCATGGAGAATCAACTTGGGAATGAGAACATGAAATCCGGCAGAAGTTTCCACATCTATTCTTGTAGTTTCTTGATTGTCTATTCTTTCTTGTTCTTGGAATTTCGAGGACGAAATTCTTTTGTAGTTGGGTATAATGTAACAACCTAGTTCATTTATACCAATTCCAGTTCTCGTATTTCCTTAATTGTGGTATTTTCCTGATTTATCGTGTTTTGGGTGTGAATGGTATTTTAAATTGCATTCGACCCGACCCGCTTGTTTGAACCTGTTTGATTCATATTTATGAATTACCCTGACTTATTACGTAGACTGTGCATTTTCATGTTTAATGCATACCGGCATTTTATCTGGCATTGCATCTTTTATCATATAACATTTTAAGTCACGTAAAATATTTTAAAATTACATAACATGGCTTGCATGATACCCCTAACCCCGTGGTAGCATCCGCGCATCTTGTTCTTGTCCCGTTCAGTAAAACGGACGTGTTTGTATGGCTACGCGCACGTACGTGCATCCATTCTTGGGGGTATGCATTTTCGTTACCTGAGCATTCGTTTTGAAATTTGGAAGTCGCGTATATTTTTCATATTTTAAATCTGAAATTTTAGACCCGATCCGGGTGTATTTTGGAATATTTTATATCCCGCCTAATTTCAAACTTATTTAATATTTAATATTTAATATTTATTTTAAACTTCTACTATCTCGTTAATAGATAAATCTTTTAACAAACAAATCTTTTAAATTTAAAAAAAAATCCTAACTCCACGCACACACACAGCTCTTTCTAGCATTCTCTCTCTTTATTCCTTTTAACCGTGGACCCCACTTCTTTCTTTCTCCCTTTCTTTGTCTTTCTCTCTCTTTTCTTTACCTCTCTCTCTCTCTCCTCCCCTCTTCTTTTCTCTCTCTCCCCAGATAAAATCAAATTTATCTCTCCATACTATTCACGCACCCTCTCTCTCTCCTCTCTCTCTCTCTCAGAATCTCTCTCTCTCTCTCCTCTCGCTATATTCTCTCTCTCTCTCTCTTTCCCTATATTATATATTCCTTCCTCTTCCCCTCCTCATTTTTCTTTAAAAACCCGAGACATGCAAACCCTAGCCGCCGCCTCCCTCTCCTGTGTGGCCGTCGTCATCGCCATCGCCGTCTCGTCACGGCCTCCTCACCCTCATCAACACCTTCGCCTTCTCTCCCCTTCCCCAAGCCCTGTGCACACCCGAGACCAGACCCGAGCCCCTGCACACCTTTTCACCGCCGATAAGGTTCGCCAGAGTGATCTCGTCATCGCCCCTCCTCCCAAATCCGGTGCAACCCAGCGAGCATTTCTTCTTCCCCATTTCCTTCTTTCTTCTTCCTTTCGTTTCTTTCGTTTCTTCTGTTTTTCTAGAAAATGGATCTCGGTTCTCTGCAGGTCGTCTCGCCGGAGCTCCGTCGACATCGTCGACACCCTCACGACTCCTCTCTAAACCACAGTGAGCTTTCCCCTCTTCTCATTCTTCTTCTTCCTCCTTCCCTTCTTCTCTTCTTCTTTCTTTTCTATGATTTTCTTTTCTTTAAAAGTTCTCTGTCTTTGTTTAGTTCGCCGGAAACCGGACGTGCCGTCGACGATCCCGACGACCCAGCTAGCGTACCTGACTTGTGTGATCGCCTTTGTGCATTGTTTGGATCTGTTCCGTGTACCGTGCGCGCGTCGTGACTTTTCGCCGACGTGAGACGTTCCGTACACCCGTTTCTTGATCCGTCTAGACAAGTTAATTTTTCTATATGCTATTTAAATTATTACATACTTATTTAAATACATATTAAACCTGTTGTTTAAAATCTAGTGCCCCATATTTCATGTTAACATTTCGATGTTCCGTTTATATCATTTTAGATCTAGAACATGAAAACATATCTTGTTGCATATTAGATTACAATACACTATACCCATATCCATATTTATATCATATAGTGCTTATTTGTACATCCCATAGTACTATTTTATAGTTTATAACCTTTCGGACACCCGTTTGCATCCATCTCGCCTAATATTTATATAATCGCATCCTTAGATAATATTAGTGCCTAATAATGTGATATTAATATTCCATGTTTAATAAAGTGCATCCTAATTAATATTGGAACTATAATCTTAACCCTAATCGATAACTGTGCATCCATGTGTTTGAATTTATACCTATTTGCATACCACATCACACTATTCCATTTTATTGTTACATTGGTACCCCATACCTGTTTTTGTATACCCATGCTTATTATAGTTTGATTATGAGCACCCACGTGACATTTGTGCACTCCCTGACATGACTTGATATACTATTACTTGACACGACTTGATACCGTGCACTTCTTGACACGATTGGATTTATATACACTACCTGACTTGACCTGATGTACCATAGCTTGACCTGTTACCCGATCTTGTTACTAATGCCAACAACCTTGACATATTGTCCCTACGGACATTTCCTGTTGTCTATCCAGACAAACCTGTACCTGCTTGATCCTGTGTTGGCATTAGCTCCAGATTTATTAATACCTGACTTGAACACATAACCTGGGAGTATGGGGAAATCAATGATGAAACCTGACTTGTAACTCGACAGTTCGATACCTTTACTGATCAGTCTTACGGGCTAGGCCAGCCCCGGGATGATGCTGCTGACATCATTCATCGTTACCTACTACCTTTTACTGCCTTGCGGCACGTCTCGGATTTAGCCCGAGAATCTTCACCGTGGTCCCGGGCACGCACGGGATACTATTGAGTTACATCGATGATTCATCAAATTGATTTCAAAGACTTGAGAGTAGTTAACCCAATAGACCAGTCTAGATTACTCACTATACATTACCCTCACTGTCTTCACTTATATTACTGTTATACCTGTTTTACCGTTTATACTCATACCTGCATGTCTTGCTACCCCTGTTTATATTATTGCTTGATATTATAACGCACTGACGTCTGGGTTCTGCATAGCCCAGATTCCTTACCTTTGTTGCAGGCCGAGCAGGAGTTTTCCAGTGAGCAGGCCGAGCAGTGAGGACTTGTTAGTAGTTAGTTTATTTTTTTACTTTCAGTATTTTCATTCCTGATGTGAGCCCGCATTATGGGACGTACATTCCAGTTTATTCCTGTATTGGATCTTTTGCTTCCGTATTATTTTATTCTTGACTTGTTCTATTCTGCCTTATGGACATGTGTTAGATAGTTTATATTGTTCTGGATATCTCTACAGCCGTAATGTGACTGTGGATGGATATATCCTATCCACAGGTAGCATGGTTGGCTCTGTCACATGCCTATCTTAGCGTACTCTGAGAAGCGGGGCGTGAAATTAATGTTTATGTTAGCACCATTAAAAGTAATTTAGTTGAAGTGTTTGATTTGTATGTGGCACGATCTTCTGCTGGTTGAACTAGTAGTCTACCGGCCTCAACCAGTTCGCATGCTTCGACTCTGGCTTTTGCACTTATTCAACAGAAGAAAAAGGCACGAGGCCCCATGGTGTAACGTTTTAAAAATCGTTTCGGTGAAATTTCAGAAAAAACGGTAAAATAAGGGTTTTTTTTTGTAAAAGGTCAAAATACAAATCTCTTTATTATAAAATTAAATATACATATTCTAACTATGTAATTGCTAGTATTTAGTGTTTATTGAGCCACTGGTGAAATTTCAAACTTTCTGAAAAAAATTATTTTAATATTATTTTTAAGCCGTCACTAATACATTTAATTAGGGAAAATTACAAATTGGAATCAGTTGAAACAAATTTTGTGCATCATAACACATTAAACAAAATTTTAACATGTTGTTTTTTAAATGAAATGGTTTGCCAAAACAGTTTAGAAATTATTGAAGAAAAAAGGCTTTTTTGGTGAAATTAGCGAAAACTTGCAATTTGGTAACTTGAGGGGGGTCTTTTTGCATAGAATTTTTTTGGTTCACTCTCTCACAACCTCACCCCTCACTTTTGGCTGGCCCCACCTCTGCTGGACAGTCACTTCCCCCCCCCCCTCTTTTGGCTTTAATTCATGTGAGAAAATTGTTTTATAAAGAGGTATGGATATTGGGTTGACTTTGACAATTCCACATGCACCCACACCCACTCTCTCTCTCCCCCTTTCCCCATTTCTGCTGTCCAAATTCAGCAGCCCTCCCCTTGTTTCTCCCCTCATTCTCTTCAAAAAAAATCCTCACAAATTCATCAAAAATCAAAGTATAACCTCACAAAATCAAAATCCAATCTCTACCCATTTCTTTTTGGCCTATTCTAGCATGGATTGTGGTGAAAAGAGAGCAAATTGGAGGCCAAGATTTTCATGCTAGATCTCTAATTAAGTGAGGTATAATCTTAGCATTTTACTTAAGTTATTGTTTAATTATTTGAATCTAGCTATTATGTGTTTAATTAGGGTTCTAAATTTGAAGTTTGAAATTTAAAGAAAAGGGAATTGAGAGTGAGTTAGGGTTTTTATCATGTGTAAAGGTTTGCAAGGTGTAGTTTAACATTTTTAGGAATGCTAAAGCTAAGCTACTTGCTATATTGCTAGATTGCTACATTTCAATTGTCCAAATTGCTTAAATTGCAAACTAGATTTTTGTAAACCATGAATTTGATTAAGAGAAAAATGTAATTAGGTTTTTCATGACTTCATTAACATTATAAAATATAGTTTAATACTTTAGATCATGCAAATCCAAGCTAGATTGTTGTATGTGCATTTTTGCTATAAAATTGTTAAAATTGGCTAATTTGTAAACTAGAATTTTGGGGCTAATAAAATTTAATGAGATTAAATTATGGAAATGGTTTTTATGACTTATTTAAGATGTTTAATAAGTATTATGGCCATTAGAATTGTTAAAACATCAAGTTTTGTACTAAAACGGTAAATTTTTGCTTGCTAGATTTTCGGAAAAATGGCTTTTAAAGTGAGTTTGGGGTTTTTGTGAATTTTAACCTATTTTATAGTATAATTTTTTGTGAATTTTAACCTATTTTATAGTATAATTAGTGCTTGTGATCATGCAAATGAGTGTGTTTGGGTTTTTCTCGATGGTTTGGCGTTTGTACGCCGACATCGAGGGTTTTTGGGTTGATTTGTGAAAGCAGCCATAGGTTTTGACCTATATGGGATTCGTGTGTCGTTTTAGTCATGAGTCGGATTTTAATGCGATACGGTGCGTTATGATATGTAGGTATCCTTACGAAGACTTCGAGACGACAAGCAAGCGCATGGCGACGTCGGCACCGGCGAGCGAGGACCAGGTGAGTAGATTTATATCTACGGGGAGAAGTCGGGTGGATGGCATATAGTACCCCCGCAGTTCGTGGTGATGTATACGAATACGTATACACACATATATTTAGTATATGTTGAATTGATATTATTGATGATAAAGATGGACTTTTGGTGTTCTGTGATTGGTTTAGTGTAGTTGCGAAACCCTAGAGTAGGGGTTGCACCTATACACACACACGCACATACTTGCACACATCCTTTCTTTTACATGTGCGTATATGGGATTATAGTTATGTGTTCACATGGGTATGGGACTATGTATTCATATACTGGATTTGAGATGAGTCGATGAGTTTTGATTTGAGGCCGTGAGATCGGTGATATGGCAGGGTTCGTATTTGAGATACGACATGACGTTGTAGCGGGTCCTTTGACGTAGTGTTTCACACACGTGCATGCATACTTAGGCGGTATCAGTATTGTACTTGACGTAGATCAGTACCCCGGATTATGATCTTTGATAAAGAGGATACCAGATGAACAATGTGATGAATGTGATATTGACCCGTACCCAGATTTGGGATGCTGTACGACGGATTTACGTACGAGCTATATATTGATGATTGATCCGCACTCTTGACTTGGAAAAATCTGATTATAGATATGGTATCGGATTGATAGTATCGAGGCGGGATCACCGACTAATATATATTCATATATGTATCGACTCAGATGCTAGGTGGTTTCCTTACCTTTAGTTCAGCCATATAGTTTAGTGTAGTTGTCAGACTAAATTAGATTTCTACCTATTTCAAAACTAACGGATCGTGGGTATTTAAAAAGACAGGTCAAGGGATCTACGGATATTTCAAAAGACGTATCCTTTCTTAAAACCACCGTAGCCCTTATTTTCAAAACCCCACGATTCGTGTTATTTCAAAGGGCACCATTGTTTAGTATTTAGCTCCCGCTCATTATTGTTGTTCGCTCCGCATCGCATGCTTATATTATGATTCATATTCTATTGTTGATATCATGCTGTTAGGACACCAGCACCATTACCGATGATGCGTATGTACCACGTACACTTACTTGCCGGCTCACACACATCTTCATCGGTAATTACCATGTCACGTACACTTAGAGAATATTATTGCTTGATTTAGCTTGTTAGCTAGTAGTTTGACATGATATTAGTGTACTTGCCTTTTATGCCAGCTTAGATATTGTAGTCATTACTTGTCACTTCATGCATGTTATTATTCACTGTTATGCCGCATTCATGGATTCTCATGCCTATATTCACTGTTTACATGCTATTGAGGATTTGGATTCGGATTTTCATGAGATTTCCTGGTTTTTGGGGGGGGGGGGCCGGAAAAACATTTATAAACTTCTTTTCTCTCTCTTTTAAATGAAAAGTGCGGTTTTCCCATGATGTATGAGTCGTCCACCATGAGTTTGCTGATGGATTTCGAGACTCGATTCGAGAAGTTGGATGAACCGTTTCGGGTATATGGTGGGCCCGGTGCGGTACCCCGGGGCGAGAAGGTCGTGTTGTTGACGTTGAGCCTGGCAGGGGAGCAGTACCAACCAGTGATTTTACCCGACGCGTCGGATATCCGGAGGATACCTTCGTAGTCTTAAGATGGATGGTAGGGGCCGGTCTGGACTGACGGCGCCCTAGATATTGAAATTTGATACATTGAGATTTTGAGATTTTGAGGTACTGAGATTTGATGATCCAGGTCAGTCCGGGTAGCCGGAGCCTGAGATATTGAGGTATGTGGATTTATGTTTTTGTGTCGATGCTAGACACGGTTTATACTGATTTCCTTATGATACCTCATTTTTTTTAAAAATACAGAAATCTCACTGAGTTATGAAAGCAGTTTCTTTAGTACATGTACTCTGTTTTCATGCATTCATACATCATCCATATGATATATTGCTATCTGAGGCACTGACACGGGCACTCGGTATTACTGTTGTTTAGTGGTATACCCTAGCCATGGTTATAGGCTGCTGGTTATATTTTGAGGATATATTATGATCGTATGACCTAGGATTGCGTCATGCATGCGATTCCTGTTCGTAGATGTATTCTATTCATGAGTTGGCAACTCACCCCCGTTGTGCCACAGTTCTTGCAGGTTTTGCCGTACAGGTTCCATTACGGCTTTGCTGGCACTGCTTCTTTCGGGTGACTTGCTAGTAGGTGGGTTTATTTGTATCGTACCCATCATTATACATTGTATATTATTATTCGGTTGTATTTAGAAGTTCCATCAACTAAACATGTATTTATTTTGAGCTAGAGACAGTGATGTTATTCTTTCGACCTTAGAGTCGCGCGTTATTTTTCTGTGAATTTCTTGTTGTTTTGAGTTCCTTTTGAGTTTTGACTCTCGCCCTTGGCGTTGTATGTTATATTGCTTGTGTGGTTGTGACCGTCGATTGACGAAGAGCTAGCTCCCGCTTGGGGATGCCTTTTATTGATTTCGTATACTATTCATGTTGTATCCCGTTTGGGGGCCATTATTTACAAAGGAGACTCTGCCGAAATTTTCATAAAATACTTGATATTTTTAAAACGCATAATTCGGCTTATGCTATTAAAACTACTTGTTTTAAATTGGTTTTTCCTTCACTCTACTACTTTTCTTGGTTTGGATTTCTGGGTTTTCGGCTTACTTAGATTACGTACGCCTCGAGACGTTTCGTAGTTTAAGTGCCGGTCATGTTCCGTACTTTCGGGACGTGACACATGGCCTCATCATTATCATCTTTAAATGAATTAACAATATATTTACAAACTAATTTAGATGTAGATTATATTATAAATGGGTTTGATGTTTTAGTTTAGTGGAAAAGCCATATATAATTGTATTTGGTGGTTTTTACTATGGTTCATGATTTACTAACTATTCCAGTGTCCACAGTAGCGTTGAAAAGTTCTTTTGGTACAGGTGGCAGGATATTAAGCGATAAGAGATGCAGTTTGGCGTACAACACAGTGGAGTGCATGATTTGCTCGCAAGAATAGAAAGTATCAGCTGTCAGGAAACAAAATGTAATCATTTTGGACTCGGATTATCTACCTAAGGAGGTTACAGGATCGAACGAAAGCAACACCGAAGGAGGAACCACAACCGGCGCTGACGAATAGCGAGTAGGATCTGTAATAATAGAAAAAGAACTACGTAGTTCCGATTCTCTCTCATTGAGCTCAATATTTGGGAGGGATACGTAGGCAGCCCGAGTGGGTTCGGTCTCTAATGTAAAAAAAACAAATTGTATTATATAATTGTAATTTGACTTATGTTAATAAATATTTTAGTTCATTTTTTATTTATTATTAATTTTTAAGGTGTTTTTTAATTTTAAAAAAACACCAGAGTCAGACCTGTTCAATCGCCTGACTCGGGCGAGGCAAGCAGGGTCTGTCCCCGTCACTGTTGAACTTGCCTCGCCTAGCGGGCGAGACAAGTCCAACTCGCCTCGAAGGGTTGGACGAGGCAGGCGATTCACGCTCGATGATCACCCCTCCTCGGTTCATTAGCCATGCCTGGTGGGGTTTGTGCAAATGTATGACATGTGAAGCTTGGACATAAAATTGTAGTTATTAAGGTGTAATAGGACATAATTAGATGGCATGCATATCTCCTTCAATCCCTATATATACCGCATAATAAGTCACTGAAAGAGTTTAATTTATATTGAGATATAAGGCATAACATGAGCATTGGAACTCATATCATTTAAATAAAATATAAAAAGAAAACAGGTACACACGGTCATCGATTCAAAAAGGATAGGTAAAATATTTCTACTCTGCTACTATTATAAAGTAGAATCCAAGGTAAGGTAACATTTCGTCCCTTTTCCTAAGAAGAAATTCAAAACAATAATAAAATATCTACAATTTGTTCTAAATCGTTAAAGTTGTTCGCCCAAGAAAATAAATAA
Organism: Agapanthus africanus; assembly: GCA_030015575.1. Lineage (NCBI taxonomy): Eukaryota > Viridiplantae > Streptophyta > Magnoliopsida > Asparagales > Amaryllidaceae > Agapanthus > Agapanthus africanus. The sequence goes on along the minus strand of JASDDO010000019.1, from coordinate 380,473,150 downwards.
CATTAGAATATACTAATCCCATATATCTTGAAACATGAAACAATATATAAAGCTTTATGAGGCTGCTGTCGGCTAGAACCCCGTCGCTGCGTGCAAACTACCTTAAACAAGGGGGCGGGGGCCTTATCTTAAATGAGCCGGACCCCACTCCCCAGTGGCCGGGTGGGACGAGCGCAGCCCTATTAAAACCAAAAATTCAATTCTCTTATCGCTCAGGTGCATCACGCTTGCATCTGCTTGCTCTTTTTCTAAAATTGAAGGGAACGAGGGGGCTACATACAAAATCATAATCCGCTATTTTTGAAGCCCTGCTGCTCTCTCTCTCTCTCAAATGAGCGCGATTGCAATCTATTTGATGGAGGTCCTTTTCGGGTCTCCGTCAGATGTTGTCTTCCGTCGATCTCCCGGTGGATTTGTAGGTGATCTCCTCTTATGTGTGGGTCTCAATGGGTGTTGAGGAGATTGGTGGTTTGAGGAGTTTGCGCCGAGTACCTGCAGGGAAGTCCCGGGGTGGTTTGGTACCACCGAGGACCCTCCAACGATCAAGTTAGCACAAGATCCGAGCAGAGTAACGGATAAGTGGGGTGAAAAAATCTTACTTGACCCCTCTGTGATGAGGGTTTATATAGTGGCGGCAGCACGCAACAGCAGGCGCGAGAATCTTGCCGGCAGTTACGCTCCCAACGTCACGCCCGCGTAAAGAGCGGATCGTCCTTTAATGGGGATTGTGGTGGCGTGGAACGTGGGATGTTGCTGGTGGAGAATCTGCGCATAGAGATATTTGCGGAGCGGCGGTTACGCCTGTGAGTGGTAGAGTTGGTTGGTCGGAAGGACCGAGGAAGATGGCCTCGGCAGGAGAGCTCGTGAACGAGCGGAAGGGTCGAGGAGTCTTGATCCTGTGGCAGCTCGGGGCGAGCTGAGAGGCCGAGGAAGCCAATTTGCAGGGGGTCCAGAGGAGAGCCATCTTGTGCTTGCAGGTCGGGTACAGGGATGACCTGGTTGGCCCTTGTAGACCCTTTCTTTTGAGTCCTGGGACACGTCATCTGCTACGTGTCCTGATCTGGGAGATCACTAATATAGAGTATCATCATTAGCCCTCCACTCTTGTCCCGACTAGCTGGCGGGTCAGGTCAAGAGTGGACTGCCGGGCCGCCCGGAGTGAGCACCCTCTTAAGATTTCGTCGGGCCGAGCCCCGGGCTGTCAGCTGTCTTTTCTGCCAGCAAATCAGGGAGAGATCTCTGCATTTAAGGAAGGTGCGCTGGTTCGTGCATCCTGTCACTGAAGCGATGGTCCGCGTGTCAAGCGTCGATTGGCCGACGCGACGTGTGCAGACCTGCGGCGTCTGATGGGATATGGCCCAGTGTGGGATTGACAAGTGGAGCGATCGGGGCCATTGGACGCGAGGAGGGGTTTTGGCGGGAGATGAAGGGCGCCGTTGGATGAGGGCGACTGCAGTGATAAATTGGGGTGGAGCCCACCTCAGGGCCCCTACTCCTTCATATTTCCTCGCTCTAAGTCTTGGTTGCTCGGCGCTCGTCTTCTTTCTTCTGCTTTCGTTTCCCGAGGATCTCTCTCCTTCAGGTTGGATGTCTTCTTTCGTAGAATCTGTAGATGCCGTAGGAGTAGGTTCTAGGGACCTTCTAGTTGAGCCTGAGTCTTCCCGAGGAGCAGGGGTCAGATCCTCAACTCGGGATCGCGCGGCGAGGGCTGCCTCCAGGGAGGAGGAGGCAGACGCTACCCCCGGCGTGTCGTGTTGGGTGAGGCATGAGGACGAGCTTGCCAATGCTCGGGCTCGCTTCCACATCCCCTCAAGTTATACTCTTTGTCTGACCAAGAAGGGAGAGAGGGCAGACCAAGTACGGGGTAGGGAGATCGCCCTATATTTAGAAGCTTTTTGGGGTGGAATGCGCCTGCCCTTCTTTTCCGAGGTCGTCGAAGCGCTGAACTTCTTCGAGTTAGCCCCTGGCCAGCTAGTGCCAAACTTATAGAGGATTCTCCTCGAGTTCCTGATCCGCCTGAAGCTACAGGCGGATCCCTTCAGCCTCTTTATCCTTGATTCCTCCCTTGTTTTCAAAAATCATCCTGGGGGCCGAGCGGGCGACCCGATATAGGTCTACTTCTCTTTTAGAAAGCGTCAGGGGGGCGCCACCGGGACAGGGGTTGTGGCCCTGCCTTCTTTCATTCACAACTGGAAGAAAAAGTTTTTCTTCATCGCGCCGCCCGAGGGCAATGACGGCTCGTGCCCACCAAGTGGTCGAGGGAAAAATGCTTGCCGGGGAACCGGTCCAATGACCCCGCCGCGGTGAGGGGAGTGTCGTGGGAGCCCGTCTCCCGATTTGATGTGCTGCTGTCTGAAAGGGTTCTGAGTTGGGCCGGGCTCAGCCCCGTCGAGTTCGTCGGTAAGTTAGGTTTGCTTTTTGGCTTGTATATTGCACGTGTCGCTGACTTCTTTGCATTTGGTTTTGTGCAGGACCCATGGATATGGACGAGCTCCGAGCCTCCATGCGCCAGCCGAGGAAGGTCACGAAGGCTGAAGGCGCCAGCTCTTCTCGTTCGAAGCCCGTCCCGGCTCCTTCTCCGGTGGCCGCATCCCATGAGCGTTCGGGGGCGGATCCCACCCCGAGGCCTAGCAGAGCGCCGGGCCGGAAGCGGGTTCGAATTCTGGAGAACCCGGTCTCGGAGGAGGAGATCGGCTCCCCATCGGAGCCACTTAAGAGGGGTTCCTGGAGGTCTTTCTGGGACCTGCCCTCGCCGATCATGGTGGAGGAGAGCGGCCTCCAGTTCGTGGTGCCCTCGGGGCTATCCGTTGCGGATAGCCTGCTGCATGAGATAGAGAAATCGGCGAGGGGTAGGGTCATCGGGGGGACCTCCAGGGCCCAGATGGCGTCCATTGCCCAGGAGTCCATGCAGATAAGTGCTCGGTTGTTTGTGAGATTCGGTGCCTCCTTCGTCTTCCTGACCTCTTTCCTATTTTTCAGGTTCTCCAGCACGCCGTCCTTGCCCTACGCATGGAGGCCGAGATGATAGCCCCAGCGATGAAGGCTGCGGACCAGCTTGCCTCGCTGGAAGAGAGCTCCAAGCGGGAGCTGGAGGCGGTGATGGTGAGGGTTGCCGCCCTGGAGGGCGAGGTGGAGGCCGGGAAATGGGAGGTTGCCCGATACCGCGAGGCCGCAGTGGCTGCCGAGGTCAAGCTTGAGGATGCTCAGGCGCTCGCCGACAATATGAAGAAGACGGTGAGGACCCTCCGGAAGGAGCTGGGGACGGCGGTCGAGGCGGCGAAGCGGGCCGACCTCTCGGCGGCATAGGCAGTGGAGGGATACAAGAAGTCAAAGGACTTCTATAATGACTTAGCCGTGGCCACCACCCGCATTTGGCATGAGGCCCGCGACGCCGTTAAGGCCCGGATGCCGGAGTTCGACAATGAAGAGCTCCGGGACGAATACCCCCTCGCGGACGCCGATGAATAGGGGGAAGAGATTCTTGACGAGGAGTTGGCCGAGGACCCTGCCTGCTGGGTATGACCAAGCAGGGAAGCTGCTTGGTTGCCTCTTGGCGAGGGCTTTGATTTCTGGCGTTGCGAGCAGGCAATTACCGGCCGGGGATGGCTGAGCGAGGGTCGGGCTCGACTGCCTCTGGGAGGACTTTTTGGTCCCTAGCGTTGCGAGTAGGAAGCTACCGGTCAGGGATAGCTGAGCAGGGTAGCTGCTGAGCTGCCTCTAAGGAGGACTTTGATCCTTAGCGTTGGAGGGGCCGTTAGAGGCCTGCTAAAGATAACCGACCAGTGAAGCTGCGCAATTGCCTCTTGGCAAGGGCTTCGATCCCTGGCATTACGAGTATGGAAGCTACCGGCCAGGGATAGCCGAGCAGGGTAGCCGCTCGGCTGCCTCTAAGGAAGACTTTGATTCTTAGCGTTGGAGGGGCTGTAAGAAGCCTACTAAGGATGACCGGGCAGTGAAGCTGCGTGGTTGCCTCTTGGCGAGGGTTTTGATCTCTGGCGTCGTGGGTAGGCAACTACCAGCCTGGGATGACCGAGCGGGGTAGCCGTTCGGAGGCCTCTTGCGAGGGCTTTGATCCCCGGCGTCATGGGTAGGGAGCTACCAGCCGGAGATGACCGAGCAAGGGTCAGGCTCGGTTGCCTCTTGCGAGGGCTTTTGATCCTTCAGGACGGGGACTGAGCAGGGTTACTTCCCAGTGCCTCTTGGTGAGGATTTTGATCCCTGTCGGTTGTGGTAGGAAGCTACCAGCCGGGGATAGCCAAGCAAGGGTCGGGCTCGACCGCCTCAAAGGAGGACTTTGGTCCTTAGCGCGGGAGGGGCTGTAAGAAGCCTACCAAGGACCCTTGGCCGAGCAGGGTTACTGCCCGGTGCCTCTTGGCGATAGCTTTTGTCCTGAAGGATAGCCGAGCGAGGTTCGGGCTCGACTGCCTCTGGGAGGGCTTTTGATCCCTGTCGGTCGTGGTAGGAAGCTACCAGCCGGGGATAGCCGAGCAGGGTAGCCGCTGGGCTGCCTCTAAGGAATACGTTTGACCCTTAGCGTTGGAGAGGCCGTAGGAGGCTTGCTAAGGATAACCGGGCAGTGAAGCTGTGCGGTTGCCTCTTTGCAAGGGTTTTGACCCCTGGCGTTGCGAGTAGGGAAGCTACTGGCCAGGGACAGTCGAGCAGGATAGCTGCTGAGCTGCCTCTAAGGAGGACTTTGATCCTTAGCGTCGGAAAGGCCGTAGGAGGCCTACTAAGGATAGCCGGGCAGTGAATCTGCGTGGTTGCCTCTTGGCGAGGGCTTTGATCCCCGGCGTCGTGTATAGGAAAGCTACCGGCTAGGGATAGCCGAGCATGGTAGATGCTTGGCCGATTCTTCATGAGGTTTCGCCCGACCATCCAGCTGCAGGTATAGGGAACAGGGACGGTCACGGCGACGTGCGCGTAGCATGCGCATTGAATATGTGGGGAGGCGAAGCGTCAGAGTCGCGTCGTTTCGATTCCGCCAGAGAAGGCTCAATGATTGTCGCGTGGCAGCGACTTTTTGGGTGAAAACGGGCGACTGTTGAGTCCCGTTGGGGTGCAGTGGGCTATATAAAGCTGAGGGAGCGCTGGTCCTTCTTTTCTTCGTAAACAGATCGTCAAGAATGGAAGACTTCCCCTTTACTATCCCCGATATCATCCACTTCGAAAATGTATACCTCTATGACCAGAACTGCACCAAGGACACGGTGCAGTTGGTCTACGGGAATATCGAAGACCACTTCGGCTGGCTGCTCCCTCAGCGCTCCCCCTTGCTGCAGCTACTGATGTACTCCATCTGGAGGGCGTCGCCGGGGCTTTACAACCTCTTGTCCGAGCAGCTCTACGACGAGGCCGTGGGCAAGCTGCGGTCTCTGAGACGCTTCGACCTGATCTCCGTGGGTCGGCTGGCTCGCTCAAAGGCGCTCATCCGTGAGTGCTACGAACTGAGGCTCGAGGTCAACGCGCGCGGGGGAATCGAGGGCTGAGGTCGGATCTCGCGAGGCCTCGGCTGGCGGAGATCTTTACTGAGTACCATGAGCAGTGCTCTCTGCACCCCCTTCCCCCGTTACTGTAATTTTCTTTTTCTTTTTGCATGTATGGCTGAGGAGCCCATAATACCTTTTTGAATAAATGAGACCTTTCCTTCTTTTTCGTAATATTCCATTGATCTTTATAAAATTTACAATAGACTCTAGGAAGAGTTTACATTGCCCTAAAAAAGTGCATGCTAATAGATGATCTTATTAGCGTGGCCCGAGCTCCCCGAGGCTTGTTGGTCTCTGTGCTCGGCGCCGGGTATGGAGCTCCCTTGGTTCTGGACTGGTCATCCGCCGAAACGAGCATGATTTGGCCAATGGTCAGCTCGGCGGGAGGGGGACGCTGCTCCTGCTCGCGGTCGCCCTGCCGCTTATCCCTCAAGTAGGCGGTGAGGTGTCCCGATCGGATGAGCTCCTCGATGTAGTCCTGGAGCTGCTTACAATCCTCCATGGCGTGGCCCAGCGTCCGGTGGAAGGCGCAGTAGGGGCCCCGGGTTCGCTTCGAAGCCTGACACGGGATTGGAGGGAACTTGAAGAACCCCTCGCCCTGGGCCTCCTCTAATAACACTGCGAGGGAGACGTTGAGCGGGGTGTACTCCTGGAACTTCGGGTGATAGGGCTGCTGACGCTCTGGATTCTCTTCCCGAGCCATCTTCTTCTGATTGGACCGTTCTGCTCGAGGGAGGTTCGCGTTCACCTCGGACTCGAGCTAGATCTCGCGCTCGGTCCATGCCTTAACCTCGGTCATAGTCTTAGGCTGGGTCAACGCAAAGGAGCGCAACCACTCCTTGTGCCTAAGACCAAATCTGAGTGCCGTGATGAAGGTCTCGTCCCGGTGTTCGGGGACCTTGAGGAGGGCATTATAGAAGCGGGTGACGTAAGCTTTGAATATCTCCTTGTCCCCGCTCTTAATTGTGAAGAGGTAGTCGACCGTGCGCTTCTGCCGACGGTTCCCGACGAAGTGGCCAAGGAACTGAGTAGCCAGCTTGTCAAAGGTCGAGATTGAGTGAGGCTCGAGTCCTCGGAACCAGTCCCGACCAGAGCGGATGAGGGTGGCTGGGAAGGCCCTGCACTGGACGACGTCGGAATGGTCTTGGAAGTTCATCCCCACGGTGAAAGCATCCAAATGGTCTTTCGGGTCGGTTTTCCCGTCGAACAGAGAGACCTTCGGGGGCTTGTTGCGCGAGGAGACGTGTACAGGGAGCAGTCCCTTGGTAAATGTCTTGGTGAGCGAGTCGGCGGCGTATTTAGCCCCGTCGGCTGAGAGGTGACCTTTCCGCCGCATGCCCTCGATCTTCTTTTCGAGGGCATCGAGTCGACCGTGGTACCCCGAAGATTCGGCGCCCTGTGATCCATGGCCTCTACTATGGGAGATCTGCGTCTGGGCGTGGCCCCGGTTCCTCTCGATGAGGTTCCTCAGATTTTCGGGTGAGGTGGCCCTCGAGCCGTCGTAGCGAGCCCCCTCTGTGCGACCCCGTCGAGGGAGGGGTATCAATCATGCCTGGGGGCAGGCGAGGTGACCGACATCTCCTCAGGGGGATAAGGGTCACGAGGAGGCTTGAGGCGAGGCGCTCTGGCGGCGGATCTTAGTGTGGAGCTGTGAGGCACCCAGCGGGACTCAGGGAGTATCGGCCCGTGAGATCTGTGGCCATGGGTCGTAGCCTGCCGGTGGTCAGTCGTGCCAACGAGGGCAGAGCCTTCTGGAGGCGGAGGATCGGTGATCTGGGGCCCTGGCCTGGCCGTTTGGACGTGGACGAGCGCCTCCACGAGGGACTGTGGCCGATCTATTCGGCCGGCGAGGGTGTTGATGACGGTCGCCGGAGGAGGTTCATCCGCGCCTTCGGTGAGGGGAAGGCGGCGGCTGGTACATGGATCTTCAGGGTGATCGCTTGACATGTGGATGGAGATCGGAAGTCCAACTTTGTTTTTTTTGTGGAGTTTAATTCCCACAGACGGCACCAACTGATGGGTGTCCTTTTCGAGTCTCCGTCAGATGTTGTCTTCTGTCGATCTCCCGGTGGATTTAGAGGTAATCTCTTCTTGCGTGTGGGTCTCAATGGGCTTTGAGAAGATTGGTGGTTTGAGGAGTTTACGCCGAGTACCTGCAAGAAAGTCCTAGGGTAGTTTGGTACCACCGAGGACCCTCCGACGATCAAGTTAGCACAAGATCCGAACAGAGTAACGGCTAAGTAGAGTGAAAAAATCTTACTTGACCCCTCTGTGATGGGGTTTTATATAGTGGCGGCAGCACGCAGCAGCAGGCGTGAGAATCTCGCCGACAGTTACGCTCCCAATGTCACGCCCGCGTAAAGAGTGGATCGCCCGTTAATGGGGATCGTGGTGGCGTGGAACGTGGGATGTTTCCGGTGGAGAATATGCGCATGACGAGATTTGCGGAGCGGCAGTTACGCCTGTGAGTGGTGGAGTTGGTCGGTCGGAGGGACCGAGGAAGATGGCCTCGGCAGGGGAGCTCGGGAACGAGCGGAAGGGTTGAGGAGTCTTGATCCTGTGGCAGCTCGGGACAAGCTGAGAGGCCGAGGATGCCAATTTGCAGGGGTCATGAGGAGAGCCAGCTTGTGCTTGCAGGTCGGGTAAGGGGTGGCCTGGTCGGCCCTTGTGGGCCCTTTCTTTTGAGTCCTCGGGCACGTCATCTGCCACGTGTCCTGATCTGGGAGATCGCCCATATAGAGCATCATCACTATTCTAGGTTTCTAAATCCCCAACCATCACCAAACCCCTAATTTAACAAGCATTTGAACCCCAATTCCTTCATCAAAAAGAAGACCAGCCGTCGCTGCTTTCCATTGTTTCTCGCATCAAGAAAACCCTTGGAAGAAGATGGATTCATAATCGTTGAAGACGATATCCACGCTCTCCTCAAGGTAATCTAATCCTTTCTTCAAATTCAACTTTCAGTTATGCAATCGCATGTTTACGATTAGAAACTGTTGAATAAATTTTTCTCATTGTAGTGCTACAAAAAAGATGATATTTTGCAAAGTTTGTGAAGTGAACTTTAGCAAAGTTAATTAGGACCCAAGTAAATTGCATATTCCGTGATCAGACTAAGGAGCATTTGGGATTATAAGAAATGATTTGTTTGGAGGTGTAGGGTGTTTTTCGTCACCCCAATGAGATGGGAATACGCGCGCGCTTGTTAGGCGTACTACAGATTCCTCCTGCCTAGGGTAGGCCAGGATTTATTGATTATGGGGATCCGAATCTCCGGCAACCGCGGACTAAGCTGCCGTTAATTACCCCTCGCCTTTGGGTCGAGAGAGCCTCCGATTAACGAGTTAAACTAGTCATGCGAACTCAATGTGCAGTGTACGTGTGTTTTGTTTTGGAGGGGGCTTGGATATATCGTGGAGTATATGTGTGTATACATATGTATACATATGTGTGTGTGTATATATATATATATATATGTATATATATAAAAAGGAGGAAAAGGCATCCAAAGGATGCGTGGTGCCAGCACCAGCGCTTTGAGCGCAAGAGCGCCAGCGCTTTGAGCGCTAGCGCGCCACGTGTCAACAAGTGGGCGATCGGGCGCTAGCGCTCTGGGCGCTAGCGCTCTGGGCGCTAGCGCTCTGAGCGCAAGGGCGCTAGCGTGCCACGTGTCAGCACGTGGGCGCTCGGGCGCTAGCGGTCTGGGCGCTAGCGCTCTGGGCGCAAGAGCGCTAGCGCACTGAGCGCTAGCGCGCCACGTGTCAGCACGTGGGCGCTCGGGTGCTAGCGCTTTGGGCGCTAGCGCTCTGAGCGCTCGAGCGCTAGCGCGCCACGTGTCAACACGTGGGCACTCGAGCGCTAGCGCTAGCGCGCCAAATGTCAGCACGTGGTCACTCGGGCGCTAGCGCTCTGAGCGCAAGAGCGCTAGCGCACCACGTGTCAGCACGTGGACGCTCGAGCAGCAAAAGGGACTTGGTCCCTGCAATGGGAGTTGTACTCCCAGGAAGGAGCACTTCTTATTATTATTTTTTCTCTCTCTCTCTCTCTCTCTCTATATATATATATATATATATATATATATATATATATATGAGGAGTTAAACTCTAAGGATGTTTGAAGCTGATGAAGGGGCTTCTCCCTTTGAGCCCTAGTTCTTCCCTAAAGTGGGGTTTCTGGAGATGGGTCTCCTTCTTCTTCCTGTCGTTTGGTCGGAACTTGAAGATCAAGAGATGTGAGATTTTAAAAATCTCTTCTTTTTGAGATCTAATGACAGATCCAAGTTCCCCTTTGTGGGTTTTGTGGTGAAAAACTATTTAGTTTTGGAAAAGAAAGAGTAAAACTCTTGATTTAATTCAAAAGAAAGGAGAATGTTTGGAACCTTCAGAAAGGGGAAAGAGGCACAAACCCTAGGTTTTTGAGAGAATGAAAAGGTCTATTTTTTTATTCATCATCATGTTGCCTTATGTAGGCTTACACATTTACATATAGCCCTTTGGGCTTTACAAAATGGCATTTTGCCCATCCCATGGCTCATGTGCCATTTCTTTTTGCACATAAGCCATGAGCTTTACAAAAATTTGGCTTCTATGCCCATTTTGCATACATTCATGCATAAAAAATTACATAAAAATTATTTATTACATGATCTATATTTTGGCATGAAGAAGCCTGGCCGCGAGCTCGACTTGGGCATGGGACCGCTTGACCTGGGTTTGGACCCACCTGGCTTGGGGTTGACCTTGACTTTGACTCGGTCAACCAGGGATGCAAATTTTGACCCCAACAGGAGGGAATAGAAGTCGTCTGCTCGATCTGTTTGTCGGAATGCCACTAAGGGGATTAATTATTTTTCTTGCTAATTGATAGTAGTCGGTGTTCAATGGTCTTAAAATGTAATGTGTAATGGAAGAGACACATCAGCCCTAGTGAAAACAGCTTCAAAGTTGTTTAATGAGGCTCAGATCATGTAAGAAAGACTCTTGTTGTTATTTATGCTTCGTTATTAGGCAAGGCTTCTGAGTTCATTAGTTATATATTAACCTCATTGATGTGTTGAAGCTATTAGTTTCATTTGCTTTATGGATCAAAATGCTATTTATAAGACGGCTATAAGGACATAATTGCTTTATAGGTCAAAATGTTGGGCAATTACGACATGTCCAAAGATGAGTGTGGCTAAGATGACAATGTTCAAATGGGTGAGTGATAATACTCTAGAAGATAGCATATGAAATGGGTATATTTGTAACAAGTTTGAGATTCATTGAAGGTGAAATGAGAGAGAACTGATTGAGATGGTTTGGACATGTGCATTGGAGATCAATCGGTGCTCCGGTTATGAGAGGTGTCAAAATTCAATTAATGTCGTAACAAGGTGTAGGGAGAGGTCTAAATGAACATGTATAGAGGTAGTAGGCAGTTAAACACGATATGTTGATAAATCAATTAAATTTAAGGCTAAATTTAAGGCGACAGACGTTAACAGTGCTTATGGAAGAAAAAATTTATTTATTCGACCCAACAATTTAGGATTAGAATTTCTTGTTGTTATTGTCTTGAGTGCATTGCAAAGCTTCTATTCTGCCTAGCTGGTTTTACCATCTTATATTTTGCACAAAATGTGCTGATTTTGATAATTTTGCTCTTTAATTCATGGAGGCATTCCACTTTCATGCTTCTTCTGTGCTGTTTGAACAAAACTTTAATTGGCCATGGCTTGATTAGTAAAAACGAGGCATGCTAGTAATATACTAAGCAAGCCGAGCTTGAGCTCGAGCTTAGCCTATCTAGATTGTGTATGCAGTAACTGTGTGGTTTAATCTTGAGCTTGTTTAAATGCACATATAAATATACTAATTTAGGAACTTGACACTGAATTCTGCTATGCTGTACTTATTTTTTTAACCCATACTATGTAATAGTGCACATATTGGTTTATGTTGTTAAATAACAATCATGCATCTTGACACATAACCACAACTGTGACAATTAAAAAATCATCACAAAGTGTTTTTAGCATTATAAAGCATTACTGCAAATGTAGCATTACTTTATTCTATTCTTGAGGGGATTATCTTGGGGAGAAAATAGCAAATTAGTTCAGTTGGACATCTTACTTCCATATGGCATGGAAATATTGTACAATTTTAAAGTGTCCATCATTGCATTTAGTTGCTAATTTTTATTTTATTTTTGTGAAGCCAGTAAAACTGCATACCTGCTTGAATTCTATAAAAACTCCATAGTGATTTCAGAATTTCTTTCCATGCAATAGGACATGTTGTCTCTGACATGCAGGATATTCTGGTAGAAATTAGTTGCCGCTTATAAGCGCACACATCATGAATATTGAAGTAACTGATGTAGTCACTAGTGAAGTTAGGAGATAGGTTTCTGACTTCAGAGAGAATTAAAATAGGCAGCGTTTTAAAACCATCAATTCACTATTCAAGTAAAGCTTCATGTGGTGTAGAACAATAAATTTTTTCGCTAGCAACACTATATGGTGAGTCATGCTATTTGTTTAAATAATAGTGAAAGTCTCCAGGTTTTACATATGATGGAAAAATTAAAGAAGTAGAAATGGATATGAACCTATATGTCAGACGGATTCACATTCTCACAATTTGATAAAATTATAAATAGAGATATTGGGAAATTAGAATATAACAAGGGTACATCCTGCATTCCCTGAGCACAACATATGAAGGAAAAGGGCAACAGATATTTTTTTGCCTACTGCAAATAAAAGGGTGGGAAGATGGATAAATAATATTGAGAAAGCGTGATATAGGAAATTGAGAATGAGTATTGAGGAGGCTGAGGAGTATGGAGCACAGAGGATTTGTAGCAAAGTATCATCAGATGCTAGATATGTTTTTCTGGTGTACCTTACTTACCCCTCAGTCTTTCTATATACCGGGCCTATGTCTATCGCTGTCAAATTCGGTAATAGTTAAGAGAATAAAGGCTACAAAAAGTTTAATTAAGATCTTACGCGTACAGTTCGGTACCTGATAGGTCTGCTCCAATTATTATGCTATAAATAACTAGGTGTGCAAGCTCAAAATGAAGGTAATTTATTTAATTTCTTCTTATTACCCTTGTGGCTGCAGCAATGTAACTTGATGAGCTTAGCATAACTCTATGACATTAATTCTCCATATAGATCTTGTATCACCTAACAGCAAGTTTTTGAATCTTCTGCACCCAAGGTAGCATAACATCGTTCTGTTTGTGACGATACGATGTGATAATCTCAACAAACCTCTCTCAAAAAAAAAATATCAGAATGACTATTTATTGCACTGAGGCACATGTGGTTTTATTTTACCCCATTGACCCTGGTGCCATCACGCCAAGACACATTACAAATGGAAAAGTGCAGCATGCAACATCACTGAAGCCACGTATTCATACTTTTTGAACGCAGTTTAGAATGAACCCCTGAAAACAAGTTGATACTGGAGATCATATATTCTTAGAAGCATCATGTTAACATTCTTATTAGTGTTATGTCTTGTTGGAAGTTTTAAGTTTGTTAACATTATGTGTGCTATATGCAACACCGAAAGTTAATTCTTTTGCATTAAACATAATTTTCCTGTACTTTGTTAGTTCAACAAATCCAGTCAATATATTTTTTTTTGTAATTTCCGTGTTACTCATACCATGATTGGCTTATCTTTTGATTTTGACTAGAGACTTGCGAGAGAATTTGCAAAATGAGCCTAGAAGGCCTCAACTTATGGAGGTAATTGGTTAGCACCTAGCAGTTACTATTTTGTAATTGTTTATTCGATAACAACTGTATAATTCACCTTCTTAAACAAACTAAACACATTTTTTTGGTTGATTACATGTCTGTTGCATTACATACATGTGTTGTCTAGAGGAGAATATTATGAAAATGCTCTATGTTTTTTAAATTACATCATTTTATAGACAATTAGTCTGTTTAATGTAAAGGTGGTACTTGATTTGGGACGCCGACCTGAAGCGCGATTTCTTGGTGAATCCGGCGGTCGGTATCTGAGGAACAGTGAGGTGAATAATTACCTTGACTGTAATGTGCACTTTTGACTTTTAATATAACTTAGTACTGCTTATATGTTGCTTCCTTTGCACATATGTTGCACAGTTCATGATGGTTATGATGCCATTGTATATGAAGTTATTATGCACAGCACTTGTAGCAGTATTATCTTCCAATAGTTCAGATAGAATAATCCAGAGCTCCCTTTAATTCTTAGATAGTGCCATTTTGCTTATTTTATTTATTTCATAAGGAGTTATGCTTTGTTTGATGGGTTTTGAATTTATGCTTCATCAGAAAATATTGTCAGCTTTTTTCATTATTTTAGATATCACTAGAAGAGTTGGAGGAAGCTCAGAATGCCGTTGGCGAATTTGGAGGAGACAACAGAGATGGGATTGAGGGTACTTTACACAGGATATCTGCGCTAAGAAGTAGGAAAGGACTTATTGTTGGATTAACTTGCAGAGTAGGTTGAGCAGTTACTGGTCACGTTGAGATGGTCCGCGATCTTCTACAATACAAAGAAAGTATCTTATTTCTAGGAAGGTACATTGCTCTCTTTCAGTTTTTAGGCAACTTTATTCCTCGTATACAGAAGCAGTCAGAAAATTACAATAGAAAGAGCTATAGAAGATATGATGAACCAGATCTTCATCAGTTACTGTTTCTACATGCTTGTTATGCTATCCATAAAATAATTAAACTCAAGTAAATTAATTACCTTTTGCTGACTTACTAGTGCAATAATTAATATGCTAATAATTAGTTTAAAGTTTGATGGAGGTAAAAAGGGTTGACTGGATATAACACCCCATCGTGTACCCCATTTATCACCCTGTTCTATTAGCACATAACATAGCACCATAAGAGTTGGTCAATAATCAAGTCAATTTTGTTTATGTCATATCGAGACAGTTATCATCCCTCAACTAGTTTATAAGTATAAAACAACTCTGATTTAGTCAATAACAAATGATACATATTTCTTTTCTAATTCATATCTCATTTTACCTTAAGGTTGTAATGTGATGATAAACCAGTTCAATGGGTAACAAGTGCTATATGAGGTATACTTGAAGGGTGTTATCTGCAATTATCTCTCATGAAAACAAAGCCACGAGTTCTTTCAATTTGTTTTTTTTTTTTGCTTTGCTTTCTTCTAGGAGGCTTGTGCTACATTTAAATTGTGACTTAAAAACATGGTTGTGGTCTTATCGATTAGGTTTATATGTAGAATCATATTTCACGGTTGGAGACAATATACTCATCATATTATTGTTCCATTATTTGCTTCTACCAGGCCTGTAGTGGGCAAGACAACCGTGATGCGCGAGATTGCACGCGTCTTGGCCGACGAACTTCACAAGCGAGTGGTATGCTGACTGTTCTGTGATTATAGAATAGATTATATGAACATCACAAAACATAAGATACTTGACATTTTCATCAGTTAACTGATAATTAGGATAGGTGATTGTTGACACTAGCAACGAGATCAGCAGGGACGGGGACGTTCCATATTCAGCAATAGGAGGTGCAAGAAGAATGCAAGTCCCAGAACCATCTATGCAGCATAGGTCATGATTGAAGCCGTAGAGAATCATATTCCCCAAGTGGTTATTGTGGATGAGATCGGCACAGAAGCAGAGGCTCTCGCATCCCTCTCCATTGCTGAAAGGGGCGTAATGCTTATTGGCACTGCCCATGGAGAAAGGCTCGCCAACATAATAAAGAATCCGGCACTTTCCAATTTGGTAAACAAGTATATGATACATTTTATGCTTCTAACATTTCAAAGTGCAGTTGTTGAATTGTCTTATGAATTGTTTTTTCTGATTGGGTTCTTTACCTTGCAAAAAAGTTTTTGGCTAAACTAGTATAAAGATCATTGTGTCGTACGGGATGCTGGGTTTTGTCATAACATCTATGTAGCACGAATTGAGATCTGAAAATGACATGAGACCAGTTGGAACCACAGATCTGCAATCTTCCAAAATTTGGGATAAAATTTGCTGGGATATGCTAATGTTTGTTGTATATACACATCATAAGAAAGAGTTGTCATTTTTAGCAAATCTAATTAAAATTGCAAAAAAATTGTTGGTAGTGATGCATGGATAGCTGGCATTTCAGCATTATTAATACATGTTCAATGCATCGAATATGCAATGTATATTTGATGATGTAACAATATGTAACATTTCAGAAAAATAAAATATTATTTTTGGGAATTTATATAATTAAATAATAAATATTATGAATATTTTGATAATGCGGTATAATTAAATACCGATAAATTGGTGAATATTTGGAAAATTATAAGAATTTCTGAAATGAGCGTGTTTTATACGATTTAAGCAAATTATAAATTCTTTATGATTAATTATATTCAATTTTAATGCTAATCGTGATTAAATATCACTAATCGTGCATTAAGCTTGATTTGTGCACATGACATGCACCATGTCATATTACACATTGTTACATTTTCCTACCATGATCTTTTCTTTATTTTCATGCATGGTTTTATTTTTAAATGAGAAGAGAAGAAAAGATAAAAGAAAAAGAAAAAAAAGGGAAAATATTAAACAAAGAAGTATGGGCAAGAGAGAGAGAAAGGGTGAGGGGTCAACCTTAGTCATGGCTCATTGTTTTTCATTCCCATCTTCATCTTGTTCTCTCCTCTTCCTCATACTTGGCTGCCCTCTCCCTCCACCACCTCTTACACCTCACAACTCTATCAAAAATTCACCAAAACGCTACACCCCTTTCCCTAAAAATTTGCACAAGCTCACAACAAGCATGGGGAACCAAGAAAAATTTGATTTTGAGCTCTAGGGGATTCTAGGGTTTGCCAACTTGAGGTATAAAGCTTAACCTAAACACTTAATTGCTAAACTTTTAGTTCAATGAACTTAATTTAGTGTTTAAGGTGGTAACTAGCGCTAATTATGTGTTTTAAGAGGAGATTAAGATAAGATAGGATTTTTATGGCTTGAGTAGCTTAATTAAGTGTTGTTAGTGCTAATTAATCCAAGTCTTTTTTGAAGTTTTCACTAAAATATCTTAATGTCACAAATTAGTGTTTTAATACGGTTTTTAATCTAGTTTTAAGATACTGTGATTCTGCTATTACTCGGGTAGTTTTTAAATTAAACAAACATATACATTAGAGTATACATTGTGTTATGATCATAGTGTAAAAATCTGGACCCTTTTCACCGGATTTGGACCGGTTACACCCTCTCGTGGCCTGCCCAATTTTGGCGAAAAGTGTTGAAACTTTGCAGGTAGTTGTCTGTATCTATTATAAAAGATTTGGTCTTGTTTGATTTTCTTGTTTTTTCTCCAGATAAAATCTGGGACCAATTTCCTATAACTTTGGTATTGTGACATTGTTATGACTTGGACTCTAGATAGCCAAATGTGTGTTTTGTGTTAAATTGGTGGTCTAGAGGGAATCTGGAGTGACCCGAGACTTTTACTAGAAAAACTAGCAAGACCATTAACCTGTATTCAACACTAGAAGGACACCCTACAAGTATGAGACCCTAACTCCTCCTTTTAACCGAGCTTGCCGGATTTTGGGCTTGGGTCGCCAGCCAAAATGTGGGTTTTGGGGACAATGTTTGGTCTGTAGCTCAGTTACTTCATATACAACACCACTGCATTGCTAATTTAACCAATTTTTACCTGAACTAAAATCTGGAGCAAGATTTCTGAGTTGTTTTGTGTTTCATGGTTTTTCATGACTTGGTTTTCGATATTTGATTTCGGATTTGGTCGTTAGACGTTTGTACGTCAACGAAGAGGGATTTATGATTGTTTTCGTATGCGTAGGCTATAGTTTCTAACTTATAGGCACATCGCATGTCGTTTTGATTTTGAATCGGATTTTAATGCGATACGATATGTTATGACATGTAGGTACCTCCGCATGAACTCAGGGACGACAAGCAAGGGCGTGGCGACATCGACTTCAGCAAGTAAGGATCAAGGTAAGTAGATATATATCTACGGGGGAAGTCGCGTGGATGGCGTATAGCACCCCCGCAGTTCGTAGTGTAGCCTATGATATATTATATCTAAATATAAAATTGTGTTATGTGAATCATGGATAGTTAGCAAGTAAGGTCTTAGGAAGTCATGGATTTGATTCTAGTATAATTGATTGATAGTGTCGTTAGTTAATTGTAGTCGCGAACTCTAGAATAAGGTTTACACTCACACACACACACTCACATGTATTTTACTTTCTTGTGCGTATATGGGGATATGTGTGTGTCACTTTCTTGTGCGTATATGGGGATGTGTGTGTGTGTACACACACACACATAGGTATGAAACTATGTATATATATATACGTATACATATACATAGATAATGAGGATAGTATATGGTACTTGGAGATGAGTCGATGTGATTGGGCATGATGCCATGAGATCGGTGATGTGATTTGGTTCGTATTTTGAGATACGACATGATATTATAGCGGATTTTTTGGCGATGTATTTTCAGACACACGCATATATATTATTGATGGTATCAGTATGTACTAGACATAGATCAGTACCCAGCTCATGATATATGATCATAAGGATACCAGTTGAATAATGAGATAAATGGGATATTGACCCGTACCCTGATTTGGGATGCCGTACGAGATTTAATTATGATAGATCCGCACTTTTGACTCGAGAATGTCATATGATATATATATATATATATATATATATATATATTGTTGTAGGGTTCCCATCGACGACAGAAAGGTTTCGGGAGGTATCGTCCATGTCATTTTCAAAATTTTGCCGTTTCAAGGAACTCTAAACTAGAATCGATAACTAGAAATTCATACGGAAACAAATGTAAATAGTTTTACATCTAAGTGAAATAGAAATACAACCTTTGTAGATCGGTCCTTCACTCCAATAGCTCCTTGTTGTAGTCCCTTTGCTGCGATCGTCAAACTCTCGGACTCTTGCATGGCTTCACGAGGTGAAAAGAGCGATCCTGCTTGAAGTCTTCGAGGTCGAAGATGATCTACGTCGAGGGGATACCAAGTCAAGCTACTACTTGACTAATGAATGATTAGTGAAGCTAACACCCTATACTAAAGTGCTAATCTAGTAGAGAATGATGAAATAAGAAATGAGCTCACTTTAGTTTTATTTTTCTCACTATATTTTTCTCTCTTTTGAAAACCTAGCAAGCTTTTCTCATGGAAGAAGAAGAAGATGAGCTCAAGAGAAAATGAGAATGAACTTGTGAGTTGAGAGAAATAATCATGGGTGAGTTTGTATCATATACTAACTCATGTAGAGACATAACCATAGCTTAATTACAATGGTTAGGTTAATAAATATCTCAAGTAAAACAAAACTAGTGGACTTAGTCAAAGTATCCACAAGCTTCTCAAAGCTTCATGCATGTGGTTAATTATCCACTAATTTGGAATTACTTTAAATATTAAAACCTTACATTATAATTAGTATGGTGTAAGTCTCATACACCCATGTAGTGTGTATCAACAACCATGATACAATAAAACACAATTAATATATATCATATATATATTAAGTGTGCATATGTGAGAATAATAAATGCTTAAGTGAGCTAATATTAGTTAATGTAAATTAATATATCAAATATACAATTATACACTAAATTATCAAATCAACACTTGATTTAATAATCCGGTTATAGCACATATAACCGACTAATATTAAATGTACCAAGTTATCGAATCAACACTTGATTCGATAACCCGGCTATATCACATATAACCGACCGATACAAAAGTCGCTAGAATAGAATACGGTATCACATACGAGCATTATTCTCGGTCCCGCACATATCACATATACGCTCCTATTTCGTTTTTCCTGAGCCAGTAAAACCTCTATGTAGGACTCTAAAGACTTGTCAATACGCCGGCAGTAGCTGATGATCACATCAAACACCCACAAGCCGTCAGCGGTACTAGCTGGACGTAACGGCTACCCGGGTATTGAGCGATCAGAAGATCAGCAAGCAAGCCCACTCCAACTCCTGCAAAAGCCTGACGGTAACACTTGCCGTACAGTCCGGTCTCCTCGTCTGATATGTCGCATATCAAGTCTAGGAGTGGTAAACGTCAGACCCCAATAACCGATAAGTCATACCGATGTGAGGCTCATAACAGGTCGAGAAACTACTAGTAACACTTACCAGTAAATCTCTTAAATCAGCCCTGGCCAGGGACTTCCCTGTTATGGCCAATCGAGCACAGCGCAACATCAACTCCCAATACCGGGAGAGACGAAACCCCTCCTATCGCTCATTGCCTCCATGTGACTCGGGACTGTACCCAAAAACCACCGTTTTGCACACCCTTATGAACGTGGTAAGGTCGAAATCAAAGCACAGTGGGAATCACACAAGACTCTATGACGATCTCGGGTCTACAGACTCCTGTACAAGTGTCACCAGAGAACTGTCATCTGACGTGAGGCATAATACCATCTGGGAGTTCTCGGCGAGTCCGTCCAGTGTACCCAGTCTTCACTGAGCACCCGTATACCATCTCTGATGTTAAACACCAATGGATATGGGATCATCCATCGCCCATCTCATGGGTCGAGAAGCGTATATGCTAGTCTATTCTGGTATATCGATGCCCTGTCTCGATATACCCACGACTAGGAACATTAAAGGATGAACATTAAAGGATGAACTTATGGACTACCATGGCCCCACTAGTATGATCTACATCATAGTCCTGGTAGTCAAGTACACATCCTAAGGGCTTTACCAACATGTAACCATAAGACAGTACTAAGAGACAAGTATACATGTTAAGATAAAGAGCAACCAGATAGCATGCTATCATATCGAGCAATAAAGTCCTCTCTATATATGTCCAAGCATCCAATATAATATACATCATATGTACAATACCGGCCTCTAGGACATACATACAACTAACAATCTCCCACTTGCACTAGGGCCAGCTGCTGTAGTATCTCATATCGAGCATCCCGAAGAGTCTCTCGAACTGTATCTGGGGAATATCCTTCGTGAGTGGATCCGCTGTGTTGTTCTTCGTGTCAATCCTCCTGAACTCGATCTCCCGGCGATCAACTATCACCCGGATCAGGTGATACCGCCTCAGAATATGCCTAAATCGCTGATGGGACCTGAGTTTCTTGGCCAAAGCCACCGCTCCATTGTTATCACAATACAAAGGTATTGGATCCTTAATGGATGGAACCACTCCAAGTTCAGTTATGAACTTCTTGATCCAGACAGCCTCTTTGGCAGTATCGTTGGCAGCGATGTATTCAGCCTCCATCGTCGAGTCTGCCACGGTTTCCTGCTTGGAACTCTTCCAGCATACCGCCCCTCCATTGAGGGTAAAGACAAATCCCGAGTGCGATTTAGAGTCGTCCTTATCACTCTGGAAGCTCGAATCGGTAAAGGACTCCACTTGGAGTTCTCTATTACCATACACCAAGAGCATCTCTTTAGTCCTTCTCAAGTACTTGAGAATGCTCTTCACAGCTGTCCAATGACTCTCTCCAGGATCTGCTTGATACCTACTCACTACACTTAGTGAGTATGCTATATCAGGTCTGGTACATAGTATCGCGTACATGATAGAGCCTACTGCCGAAACATAGGGTATCCCTTGCATGCGAGCTGTAACAACCCTAATTTTTTTATACCAAATTTTTTTTTTCAAATATTTTTTCAAAAATCCACAAAGGGATATTTTAGCCTGAGCACAAGATATAGGTAATTATTTTGTTTTTAATTACAAACTACAAGAATGTAATAACTCCATTTTTAGTGTACAAGAAATTACTTTAAATTTAATGTATTCTTGCTGCTATCAGTTTAAGTAATTAAATACCACAATAATTACAAGAAGGAGCTTGTAGCTCATTGGTAATACCTTGCACTGCTAAACCAAGCCACCAAAGTTCAAATCCCATGCTCCACATTATTTTTATATTATTTTGTTTTAATTTTTTTGGAAAGTCAACAGTCAAACAACCATAACTCTTAAAATTTATACTGCACATAAAAAGTTAAATATACCATAAATCCCCCCAGGTGAAACCCCACCCGACGAGCCTTCGACTCGGCCCGACTCGGCCGAGTCGGCCGGCGGCGCCGGCCGGACTCGGTCGGACGGCCGAGTCGTCAACACGGAATTTTTCCGTGTTGATTTGGTCTTCCCTCCTGTATACACTAAATTCTCAGATCGGTTATCAAATGCTCATTAAACCCCTTTTACTCCCAATTTTAATGAATTTTAATGAATTTTTATATTTTTAATATTTTTTTTAATTAAAACCCTAACCCTAGCCTAATCCTATATAAACCCCCTACGCTCTACCCTCTCACCCTACATTCCTAAGTCCACTCTCCCAAAATCTCAAGAGAACTCGGTACATTGAAAACGAGCGAAAGGCGAAGCGCTGCCGAAATCGACGGCGAATCCCGGCGATCGTACTAGGACCTCTTCACGACGATTCGACGCCCGGCAAACCCTCCACCTCCCTGTCACGCCCCGCTTCCCAAAATACGGAATACGAGGGGTAGACAAGGCCAGCCATGCTCCTACGGTCAAGGAAATGTCCTGCCGTAGTCACACTTCGGCTTCTAGTTTATCATGGTAAACAGTAAACGATGCGCAGGTAATGAGAAATACAGTAACTGAAGGAAACAATATAAAGACTGACCTGAAGTGGAACAAATGAATGTAAATCGGGAAGGCAAGTCAAGAAGTCTGTGATGCGCGTCTAGTTCTGATCCAGGCTAAATCTTCTCCTCACACTGAGCATGCATACTCAGGTCGTCAGAGCGACACAATAGCAATATAATGTATATAACCAAGTAACAGTTCTAACAGTGGTGAAGGATATGAATAACAATAAATCAATAACAGCATGAATATAAAAGAGCAGAGATAAATGCAGCGGAGCAGTAAAGCAGTATAACGATATGTCATGTATGTCAACACAGTATATAAGGAATGTAAACGACAGTAACCCTATCAGTCTCTAAGTCTCACTGCACAGGTCAATAAGCCTATCGTCAGTCCAAGTGTGAGAGTCAACCACTCGCGAGTGTCCTCCACCCAAGGGTAGAACCCAAGGGCAAGGGACCACGGGCCCAACATGTAACGAATGTATCACGGTGTCTATAGCACATACCCTGTAAATCTCCATATAACTCCCTAAATATATAAGCCGGCATGGGACTCCCGAGATTCTGTTGAATTCACACTTGAACTACCCCACACCCCGAGGTCTACATCAAACGCTAACCATAACCCTAAATACTAATCGATCCGTGACAAGTCTGCGCGAGAACTGGAGGCAGGACCTCCATCAAGCACGTCCCGACTAATACCTAAGATAAATGGCAGTGTCGGATGCCTTATCTGTGACACCCGTGCAAGCGCTTCCATAAGTGTCCCATACCACTTATAGTCACACGTACACGCATCCCACAGACGTCGACAATGCAATAGGATAAAAGGGACACTGATTGTGCACAAGTACGTATCACTTTCACTTAATCACGAATACACGAACACTGACGTACTTGCCACAATCAACACTAAAATCTACACTGGGTAAAAGCACGGTGTCACTAGGTTATCAATGCAAGGACATGGGTATGATATGATGCGTGAACAAGTATATAAACATGGTGAGGATGTTATAAAACCGCATCCTTTCACTTGCACGATTTATCATGAAACATATGTACATAATTTAGCGAAATGATAAACAGGTAGTAATTAATATGTTCAGTTATCCATCCATAGACTTTTGTTTCAAGCCAATCGGGTTCCAGAATCAAAAGTTATAATCATTTCATTTTAAGCGCTCGCGGCTGGAAATCTGGTTTCAGAATCAGGAATCCATTTCGCAACGCATTTTAACCCCAGTTGGGATCATAATTTAGCGACGTTACAGTTGGATGAATTCTAGGGTTTTCAGTAAAGTTTTCAACGCAACAAACGGATCTTCAATCGCGTCTGTACGTTAGGAGTTATAATCTGTTTAATATCAACATGTCAATTCTGATTCTACTGAGACTGTTATGTGTCTCGATCTTCTAAATTACAGATTAAATAGTAAATGATAACGAAACAGGATGAAACTAATTGTGTTGTCTAGCTAACAGATTTACCTACAGTAAGAAGCGGAGTTCCGCAACCTAAGTGTTAAGGAAATCCAGCGGTACCAGTCACAGAACAGCAAGCAACACTTTGAGTCGCTCTGGACTGCAGTCCAGAGTCGCACTCCGATCCAATTTTCACCACAGTTTAAGTACAGGTATGTCTGGGAATTAGTACAGGGTTAAAGTTCGTCGAGTTGGATTCGATTTGAGCCCTCGAACGCACCATTCTAATATGTGCATGATTTATGGTGAATTTAACGGTTTTCAGGTGCAATAGAATTTCAGCTTTACGGTTAAACTTGGGGGTAGTCATTTTGACTGTTAACAGTCGTATTTTCTAATGAAATTTGCACACGTTAATCATCTCTACAAGGGCCAATATAATATGTCCAGTTCCGTCAAATACGATAATGATTTTCTATGGGAACAAGCATCGAACAGTTTTGTGACAATATATAACATCAAGCAAACATGGAATATAACTACGATTCTGATTTGTAATATATACGTAATAGCATGAAAGCAAGTAAGAACTTGCCTGAGAATGTCTCAGGGTTGTACGCTGACGGCAACGCCACGGACGCGCGACACACTCGCGGCACGGCCCTGGATTTGGCACGAACTCGTGTCTCGGCAGCGGCGGCTTGGTTGTTGGGGTCGTGTCGGCGAGGGTGGTGCTTGTTGACGTGGAGTTGCTCGCTGTGGTGGACGGTAGAGCGGGTGTTATAGAGAGAGAGAGGGAGAGTAAGTGAACATAGAGAGAGAGAGAGAATGAAATATAGAGAGAGAGAGAATTGAGAGTGTGAGAGAGAGAATTTGAGAGAGCAGGTGAGGAAGAGGGAGAGCACAGGGGGAGACGGATAGTGAGAGAGACAGAGAGATAGAGAGCTGAGAGGGTGAGATACACAGTGAGATTGAGAAGAGAGAGAGAGAGTCGCAGAAAGGGGAGTTAGAGGGAGAGAGAGAGAAAGTGTAGGCTGAGAGAGAGGGAGTGAAACGAGAGAGAGAGAGAGAATGAAAGACTTGCAGAGAGATACAGAGAGAGAAGAGTGAGGAAGAGAGAGAGAACTGAGAGAGAGAGCTTAGGAAGCAGAGGAGGAGAGAGGGAGGGACAGAGTGAGAGAGAGTGGGGAGTGATCGGAGGTCGGGGGAGTGAGGACGACGATGATGATGATGGGTCGACGACGGTGCAGAGGTTCACCGACGAGAGGCGTCGGGGCACCGAGCTCGAGAGCAGGGCTCTGCGGGGGCCGGCGGCGATGAGTGCAAGGGTCAGTTGATGGGTAAGTGGAGGAGGTGGAAAACCCGAGGGGTGCTGTGGGTTTGAAGGCGCAGGGTGGTGAGGCAGTGAGGGGAGATGAGGTGGTTTGGGTTTGTGAGAGGGAGTGAGGGAGTCGTCGTCGTCGTCGGAGGGAAAAGTGGGTTGCAGGGAACTCGAGGGTGTGAGTGGAATGAGGGAGTGCGAGGGAGAGGGAGTAGTGGGGTGCGCGAGGGAAACGGTCGCGAGGGAAGCTCGGCATGCGTCGTGGGGTGTAACGTGCACGCGAACGTCGGCGGAGGCGGAGGCGAGGAACGCGCGCGTTTAAGGGAGGTAGCCGTTGAGTTTTTGAAGAGAAGATGAACAGTGGCTAGCCGGGTCGGGTCGGGTTCAAGACGCGGGCGCGATGGGGGCTGAAACGGGGAGGGATGAAGCGGGCCTGGGCTGGGCCAGCAAAACAAAATAAAAGAATTAGATGGAGAAGAACGAAGCAGACCGGGCCAAAAGAAATGAGAAATCAAATTAAAATGAATGGGCTGGCCTGAAAAATAATTGGGGAATTAAAATGAGATGTGGGCTGGGCATTTGAGCAGGCCGGGCTGTGAGCCAAACGAAAATCAAAAAGAGAAGGACTTTAGAGAAAGGAGGCCGGGCCAAAGGATGGGCTGGAAAAATAACAAGAATTAAATAGAAGAATTAAAGAAGAGGGCTAGGCCTAGGTAAAAAAAGTAAAAAGGATTTTCAATTGTTGGGGAAAGGCCGAAGTTTTAGATACAAAGGAATTTGAGAAAACTCATTGGGAATAATAGGAATTTGGGCCGGGAAGCTGCTAAAATTTAAGTTTATGAAAATAAAGAATTGGCTGAGGATTTAAAGGGAATTTTAATGGGAAAATTAAAAGGGGTTGGAAATAAATAAGGATATGGAAAATTTGGGGGGAGGGAGGGGCCGGTCTGGAATTAGCAAATAAGAGGATCTGGGAAAATGGATGGATATTAGGGTTTTCAAAATAACTAAAATAATATTAAATATAAACTAACAAATTTGTAAGTGATAATTTATAAAATACGGACATAGGCGTATAAAAGGAAACCGGGTATTACACTCCCCCTCACTCTCTAACGTGTCCAAAACCCGTAAGTCACCCTTTTCTATCCTTCTTTTCTTTCATAAAAATACGACTTTTTAAAACCCGACGGAAATCGGAACAAACCGATTTCCGATTCGGTTTTTCTATCAAAACTCACTTGTCACAAATTCCATAATGCTTAAACATATTCATGTTGACTACTAATCACTTAAAAATCAATTTGGATAAAGTTTCTCACATGAAATGATAACTTTTGCAAATACCGTATTTTAACACTTAAATACCACCATGTTTAGTTTATCATATTTAACC
Source organism: Agapanthus africanus (assembly GCA_030015575.1). Taxonomy (NCBI): domain Eukaryota; kingdom Viridiplantae; phylum Streptophyta; class Magnoliopsida; order Asparagales; family Amaryllidaceae; genus Agapanthus; species Agapanthus africanus. The sequence continues at coordinate 380,446,780 of JASDDO010000019.1, read as the reverse complement.
CCTAAACTTCACTATACCTTAAAATAGATCACGAGGTAATGACCTACCTCCACACACACGCAAATATAACCCTAATTGATATCATCAAAACTTAGAATACGATAATACAAGACTTTTCATTAAAATACCCTTTTCTTTATAAACCTTTTCTGAAAGTTCTAAGTTGTATACAATTGTAAAACAAAATCTTTTAATAGGAAAATACGATATGTCATGGATATCGATCGTTTATCTAAACCTGACTTTGTGGTGTCTAGGCTAGGCAAGTGAGCTTAGGTAACTTTAAAAGGCCCGTCTCACGATTCGTGAGCGGATCCCTCCTTCCTCACTTGTACTTACCTGGCCACAATTGGCGGTGAAGAGGCGATTTGAGGCTTCTAATGACGTGTCGTTTAGACCATTTAGAAATAGGCTAGTTGGCTTAGGAAACCGTAGAATCTAAAATACGAAAATTTACACACTTTTACAAATAAATACCTCATCTTTATAAAACCGTTTTCTAAATGACTAGTATTTACTAAATCTTTGCAAAGCGCCACTACAAACCACCTTTGGGGAACTCGTTAGGGATAGTACGGTTTATCGTGCACCCTCGAGCTTAGTAGTGCGAGATTCAGACCTCCGCAAGGAGCATTCGGTCTCGAAAGGTTTAAAATACGACATTTAAGAAAAGTGAGATTTTTGGAAAATAAAATATTTATTTAAAATTATTCTTGTATTAACATATGTATAATTATCATTTAAACGCCTATTTTGTTATAAGATAAAGTTTCCACTTTTTCCTAAAAAATTACAAGATTAAAAGTTACATTAAAATACCATGAATTTCAAATAAATCAATATTATAGATTAATACCTTTATTAGGATATATTCACTAGAAATAACACAAATAAAATTCACACTCATTATAACTATAAAGACGAATAATAAATACTTGAGGTGTATCTTGAAAACTATACAAAAGTATTTTTACATAAAACCTCCTCAAGTTTTATAAATTACAATAAAGACCCTAACAATTATAGAATTTCAAATTACATTTCTTTTAGTCTGACTCGGGTTTGAGTTTGATTATTTCTGACTTGAATATGATTCAAGTCAATCTATATTCTTTAATATTCCAACTCAATATAAACACATGAATTCCTGAATCCAGTTAACAATCTATACAATTTGACTGAATCAAACCATGGATATACATCCATTATTCCGTTAATCCATTTACCTGATATTGCAGTTACAATCCGTTTACTGGTATCATGGTTTTGGTCAGTCATCCAACATACACAATACAATACAACAATACAACCAAAACACTACGGGGTTTAAAGGGTAGATTGGTACGGAATATGTTAAAGGTGGCACGAGGTGGTCACTTAAGACGTAATTACATCCATGCCGTTGTTCCGTGGTATTATCGACGGAGCCTTGTACTACAGGTTACCAAGGTCCCCGGTGTAAGTGGGACTCCCCTCGTATACACTGGCATCTTCTGTACCAGGCTACAAACAACAACGTTAATACAATATTACAATACTATAATACAACATTAAAAGCTCTCTCTCTCTCTCTCTCTTTCTTACTTTCTGTCTATTTCTCCCTTATCTTTGGGACTTACCGAGCGACCTGTTCGCTGACGACATTCTATTTCTTTCTTCTTTGAATGTCGTCAGGTGTTTTGGACCCATCAGAGATCGAGCCCACCGGTGAAGACTTGGAGCATTTTCACGAAGACCCCGAGCTCTAGATATTGTACCTTGTTCTTTTCAGTATTTTCATTTCCTGTTATGCCACTGTTTAGGCATCGCTTTCCATTTCAGTTGTACTTACTTTTCATGCATTGTACAAAAGAATGTTATTAATAAAGTTGCTGTTATTTTTATATCTCTTGTCTCTTGTGATTTACTTTTATATTGCTTAGATAGGCTCAGCGTATGTACTTCTGAGTATATACGTAGCGGGCCTTGTCGCGTCCCCTTCACCGTACACTGGGAAGCGGGGCGTGACACGAGCTCTCTCCAAATCAGTCTTGGGAGACATCTCTTTGGAGAGAGTGAGTCCAGAGAACGTGGGTAAAAACCCACGCTTGGATTCTTCCATACTAAACCTCTTTAGTATGACGTCAATGTACCTGGACTGGGACAATCCCAATATCCTTTTAGATTTATCTCTATAGATCTTAATTCCTAAGATATAGGAGGCATCCCCTAGATCTTTCATTGAGAATCGTTGTGATAAGAAGAGCTTGACCGATTACAGCATAAGAATGCCATTTCCTATCAAGAGTATGTCGTCCACGTACAATACGAGAAAGACAACCTTACTTTCTGCTACCTTCTTGTATATACAAGGTTCATCTACATTTTTGACGAAATCAAACTCTTTGATAACGACTTCAAAGCAGATGTTCCAACTCCGCGATGCTTGCTTTAATCCATAGATGGATTTAAGCAGCTTGCACACCTTCTCGCTGCTCCCACTAGCTACGAAGCCCTCTGGCTAAGTCATGTACACGTTCTCTTTTAAATCACCGTTTAGAAAGGCGGTCTTAACATCTATTTGCCAGATTTCGTAGTCATGATATGCAGCGATGGCAAGCATGATCCGGATAGATTTAAGCATAGCCACTGGAGAAAAGGTTTCGTCATAATCGACACCCGGTCGTTGACGAAAACCCTTTGCAACAAGTTTAGTTTTGAAAGTCTCCACTTTCCCATCTACACCAAGTTTTTTCTTGAAGATCCATTTGCTTCCAATGGGTTTTACCCCTTCAGGAGCATCTTCCAAAGTCCATACTTTGTTGGTGTACATGGATTCCATCTCGGACCGCATTGCATCCAGCCATTTCACTGAGTCACCACTCGTGATGGCCTGCTCGAAGCTAGTTGGGTCATCATCTTCCATGATGCAATCCTCGCTCCCACCATCCATGAGAAAACCATAGTATCTCTCGGGTGGGTGAGGAACCCTACTAGATCGGCGGAGAGGCTGAGGTTCGTTGGGAACTACTGAATTCTTTGGTTCCACCAAATCTTCAGTTGCAATTTGTGTAGCCGGAATTTCTTCCAGTTCTACCTTGTTGCCACTAATTTCCTTTGCAAGAAATTCCTTTTCTAAAAAGGTGGCATGTCGAGAAACAAACACCTTTTGTTCCTCGCCATGGTAGAAAAGATATCCATGTGAATATTTGGGATATCCCACAAACTTGCATAGAACTGACCGTGCCTCGAGTTTGTCCGGATTTTGCCTTTTGATATAGGCCGGACAACCCCATATCTTAACTCGTTTAAGATATGCTCTCTTCCCACTCCATATCTTATATGGTGTGGTAGGTACAGATTTAGATGGAACTTGATTCAATAGGTATGCTGCTGTCTCCAGCGCATACCCCCAGAAGGAAATAGGTAACTCAGCTGTGCTCATCATAGAGCGCACCATATCTAATAGGGTGCGGTTCCTCCGTTCCGATACACTATTGTGCTGTGGTGTATATGGAGGAGTTAGCTGAGAGAGAATCCCATTCTCTTTTAGGAAGTCCAGAAATTCATTGCTCAAGTATTCACCTCCTCGATCAGATCGAAAGATTTTAATACTTTTCCCGGTTTGGTTCTCGACTTCTTGTTTATATTCTCTAAATTTCTCAAAAGCTTCCGATTTGTGTTTCATCAGGAACACATATCTGAATCTAGAGAGATCGTCAGTGAATGTAATGAAGTACGAAGAACCATTTCTGGTATGTGTAGACATGGGACCACATACATTACTATGTACCAGTCCCAAGAGTTAAGTAACTCTTTCTCCGTGTCCCGTAAACGGAGTTTTGGTCATCTTGCCTTTGAGACATGACTGGCAAGTGTCATAAGATGAAAAATCGAATGGATTCAAATGTCCATTTTTATGCAACTTAGCTAGCCGTGTCGCATTGATGTGATCTAGTCTACAATGCCACAAGAAGGATTCGTTCAGTTCTGAACTCTTCCTCTTGTGCGTGTTTGTTATGTTCAGAACTGTTGATTGATTTAGAACATAAATGCCATTGCACAACGTGCCTGATCCAACCAACTTTTGGTTCAGGAAAATGTTCATAATATTATCCTGTAATACAAAATTATATCTCTCTTTACTTAATAAAGAAACCGATATAATGTTGCATATCAGGTTCGGCATATAATAACATTCGTTCAGAATCAATGTATTACCAGTTGGTAATACAAGGTGATATTCCCCGACGGTTTTAGCTGCAACAATTGCACCATTTCCAACCCTTATGTCTTTATCACATTCTCCAAGTTCTCTACCTTTTCTCAGCCCATGTAACTGATTACATATATGGGATCCTGACCCGGTATCTAATACTCAGGACGTAAAGCAAATGGAGAAACAGTTCTCTGTAACGAACATATCCGAAGAAAATGCATCAACGTGTACTTTCTTCATTCGGGTGGCATGGGAATCCTGGTATTCCCTTATATCCTGTTCAGTCTTATAACTTTTATAAGAAAGAACGGAACCAACGTTCCCAGCACAGTATAACATGCGGGTTCGGTCAATACATCCATATTATTATCTTGATTAAGGCATGATATGGTCGCTACCTGGAGAGAGAGAAGAAAACACTTTAGCATATGCTCTTGCAAAATCAGATTGGTTATTATTTTATCTAATCAGGATGACTCCCACTGTTTTTATCAAATCTCCCTTCAAACCCTAAAAGGAAAGACTAGCCGGGATTAATTACACCCTACAATTTCGCCAATCTTTCAGCCAGGCCAGTGTCGGTACTTTGAGGGAGGTTCCCCGTGTTTTCGCATGGACCTAATTAAAATAAACCTCATTTTCCCAGAGGTGTAACCCTGTTGACAACTTTCTAGACACCTACTTGATTGGCTAATTGTCCTGTGTAAAACTCTTCCAGGAGTAACAATTACTCGCAGTGGGTATCGGGATCCAACTATCTTATAGAAGGTATGCAATCTCATTGCAAATTTCAACACTTGAAATTCCCGATAAATTTTTGCCCCTAACCCCTATGACCTTGACAAAGGCCAACAAATCATAGGATGCTAGTCAAGTTCAACCCGTCATTTCTTGATTGAATCAAACCCACCCGCACGACCCTTAACAAAGGCCAACAAGGTCGTACGACTACCCTTAAACAATCTGCATCATATGCATAAGCAGATAAGCACCATTCAGCTACCGCACACTATGCCTTGATAAAGGCCAACAAACGCAGCACGAATACTAAACAGTTCTTATCTGAAATGACGGAGGGCTACGACAGGTTTTTCTGAAAACCTTTTGCGTAATGAACTTGATATCGTTGTAGAAGCAAGTGAATTTTGAAAATGATTGTTTTTTAGGCTTTCATTAGTTTTGCTAAAGATGTCATTCCCGGTGAAGGGATCTCGGCTCTTTCCTCATCGAATAAGGTGCGGGATATATCATATATATCACTATGCAAAATAAAAACTCCAAAAGCAGTCAAAAGACAAACCGAGTGTTGTAGCATCTGCCAGTTTTGCTAAAGAGGTTATTCCCGGTGAAGGGATCTCGGCTCTTTCCTCATCGAATAAGGTGCGGGATATATTATATATATCACAATGCAAAGCAAAACTGTAGCTACCCTTTTTGAAAATTTGATTTTACAACATCTTTTAGGTTTCTTTTCTTTCATTAATCACATTAATGAAGTCCCATCATTTAAGTCACCTAAACATCACAGATAAATACGACGTACACTTATGCCATCCGTATTCGCCTCGATGTCCCGTCATGCACCGTTAGGTTAGGTAACTAATGGCAGAGCGGGGCAGGGTTAGCGCGGGTGTAAAACATAAGTAACGTCTATATAATATATCATATATACTATATACAGTATCCATCTCTACATATCAAATGATCACATCACAGATATCGCAACAGAAGAAACATATGAAATATTGGATATACTAGGAGGTCCGTGTTTTATTTTGAGGCTCTATAAAATACGGATTCTACGGTCGCGATGAATAGCCAAAACCCACACCTCTAGACCCTTACGAGAGCGGCAAGAAACCCTACCAATTCTAGAGTTAGAAGATCCGGACTCGACTCCTTGAGTTGGTCTCCCACTGGACTCTAGAACCTGGTTACTTGTGCTCTCCTCCTTGGGTCTATCCTAATGCGGAAAAGTAAATAATATACATCAATGGTGACATCAATCTCAACCCGGAAGTGCCCCAATAAAAGAATATTACATACATTTAATTTTACATGAATGCAAATAAAAACTCTCATCTCACATAAAACCCCCGGCTATTCAAAACGCGACGATCTAATATAACATATCCAGCATCACAGAACATCACATGTCATGACATCACAGAGAAAACTAGACGATGTTAAACATTCCAATTGAATCATTAAACACCCAAAATTACCCAAAAAGCTCAACACTTGAGCGTAGTTTAAAGTTATTCAGCATACGCCACAGTACCAATGGACCAGCCATAGAAGGGCAAATCCAAGCCTCATTTGTGGCGCCACTAACTACGGTAAACCCTAAGGTTTAGCCGCAGTTCGGTGATCACATCTCGAGTTAGGGTTTCATTCTTCTAGAGGGTCCATCGAATAACTTGCATGATCTTTGAAAGCTTTTTAACTACGGGAAAAATCCAACATTTGGAAATTTTCTTGGTAAGGGTTAAAGCGGGTATTTGACATCCGATTGAACTTTTTAACAACGTTTAAAATAACCCAAAAATAGTTAAAATTACGACTACGAAACACTCCGAGTTGCCATTGCATTGAGTTAATCATCACATGAAAAAGTAGCAAAAATAAACAACACCTGAAACCCCAAATCCCATAGCACAGAGCATGAAAAAAATTTGGGAGCCAGAGGACTTCCCAGGGCCGGCCACCCCGGTTTTACCCCCCATGTGCTCGGTCCAAATCCGAGCACTGGGTCCTAACTTTCTTCCATGCTCCTATCTTTGCTCAAAGATGATTCTGCACTTGTTTGAAAAATTTTTGGAGCTCTTTTTAAAATCGACAGAAACATTGGTTTGGGATTTCAAGTTTCGGAGTTCGTTTCGTATTCGTAATCTAACATTATCCGTAAAATTTTCTAGTTAGGCTCTGATACCACTGTAGGGTTCCCATCGACGGCAGCAAGGTTTCGGGAGGTATCGTCCATGCCATTTTCAAAATTTTGCCGTTTCAAGGAACTCTAAACTAGAATCGATAACTGGAAATTCATACGGAAACAAATGTAAACAGTTTTACATCTAAGTGAAATAGAAATACAACCTTTGTAGATCGGTCCTTCACTTCAATAGCTCCTTGTTGTAGTCCCTTCGCTGCGATCGTCAAACTCCCGGACTCTTGCACGGTTTCGCGAGGTGAAAAGAACGATCCTGCTTGAAGTCTTCGAGGCCGAAAATGATCTACGTCGAGGGGATACCAACTCAAGCTACTACTTCACTAATGAATGATTAGTGAAGCCAACATCCTATACTAAAGTGCTAATCTAGTAGAGAATGGTGAAATAGGAAATGAGCTCACTTTAGTTTTATTTTTCTCACTATATTTTTCTCTCTTTTGAAAACCCAGCAAGCTTTTCTCATGGAAGAAGAAGATGAGCTCAAGAGAAAATGAGAATGAACTTATGAGGTGAGAGAAATAACCATGGGTGAGTTTGTATCATATACTAACTCATGTAGAGACATAACCATAGCTTAATTACAATGGCTAGGTAAATAAATATCTCAAGTAAAACAAAACTAGTGGACTTAGTCAAAGCATCCACAAGCTTCTCAAAGCTTCATGCATGTGGCTAATTATCCACTAATTTGGAATTACTTTAAATATTAAAACCTTACATTATAATTAGTATGGTGTAAGTCTCATACACCCATGTAGTGTGTATCAACAACCATGATACAATAAAACACAATTAATATATATCACATATATATTAAGTGTGCACATATGAGAATAATAAATGCTTAAGTGAGCTAATATTAGTTAATGTAAATTAATATATCAAATATACAATTATACACTAAATTATCAAATCAACACTTGATTTAATAATCCGGCTATAGCACATATAACCGACTAATACTAAATGTACCAATTTATCGATCAACACTTGATTCGATAATCCGGCTATATCACATATAACCGACCGATACAAAAGTCGCGAGAATAGAATACGGTATCACATACAAGCATTATTCTCGATCCCGCACATGTCACATATGCGCTCCTATTTCGTTTTGCCTGAGCCAGTAATACCTCTATGTAGGACTTTAAAGACTCGTCGATACGCCGGCAGTAGGTGATCACAGCACCCACAAGCCGTCAGCGGTACTAGCTAGACGTAACGGCTACCCGGGTATTGAGCGATCAGAAGATCAGCAAGCAAGCCCGCTCCAACTCCTGCAAAAGCCTGACGGTAACACTTGCCGTACAGTCCGGTCTCTTTGTCTGATATGTCGCATATCAAGTTTAGGAGTGGTAAACGTCAGACCGCGATAACCGATAAGTCATGCCGATGTGAGGCTCATAACGGGTCGAGAAACTACCGGTAACACTTACCAGTAAATCTCTTAAATCAGTCCTGGCCAGGGACTTCCCTGTTATGGCCAATCGAGCACAGCGCAACATCAACTCCCAATACCGGGAGAGACGAAACCCCTCATATCGCTCATTGCCTCCATGTGACTCGGGACTGTACCCAAAATCCACCGTTTTGCACGCCCTCATGGACGTGGTAAGGTGGAAATTAAAGCACAGTGGGAATCACATAAGACTCTATGACGATCTCGGGTCTACAGACTAATCTGTACAAGTGTCACCAGAGAACTGCCATCTGACGTGAGATATAATACCATCTGGGAGTTCTCGGCGAGTCCGTCCAGTGTACCCAGTCTCTACTGAGCTCCCGTATACCATCTCTGATGTTAAACACCAATGGATATGGGATCATCCATCGCCCATCTCATAGGTCGAGAAGCGTATACGCTAGTCTACTCTGGTATATCGATGCCCTGTCTCGATATACCCACGACTAGGAACATTAAAGGATGAACTTATGGACTACCATGGCCCCATTAGTATGATCTGCATCATAGTCCAGGTAGTCAAGTACACATCCTAAGGGCTTTACCAACATGTAACCATAAGACAGTACTAAGAGACAAGTATACATGTTAAGATAAAGAGCAACCAGATAGTATACTATCATATCGAGCAAGAAAGTCCTCTCTATATATGTCCAAGCATCCAATATAATATACATCATATGTACAATACCGGCCTCTAGGGCATACATACAACTAACAATTGTATCGTACGCGATACTATTGAGGCGAGATCACCGACTATATATATATATGTGTGTGTGTGTGTGTGTGTGTGTGTGTGTGTGTGTTGGATATAGTGCCCTCAAAGTCAATTATTGGATCGCAGGCACGTGATTGCAATGATTGAGGGAGGACCTATACCGGTAAGACAGTCTTACTCGAGATGATAGTAAGCTATCTTGTTTATCTTTATCATCGTGTACTGATTTAGGTGATATGATATATATCACTATTGCACGTTGATAAGCCTATAGGATTCTTGCTTGACTACCAGCAGTATGATGGCGATCATATACGTGAGAGTTGGGTAGTCTATAAGCACATCCTTAAATATGGTCCCTAGTCGCAGGAGTTTCGAGATAGGGCATTGATACTCCGGAGTAGACTAGTGTATACAGTCGAGACCCCGACGAGGGGCGGTGGCCGGTCTCACAAGCCATTGGTGTCAGTTGGTTCACCTAAGATGTATACAGGTGCTCATTGGGTTATGAGTACACTGGACAGGACTCGCCGGGAACATGCTAGCTGGTTTTTGAAACCTGTCGTCAGATAGCAATTCCCAGGTGACATGTGTACAGGTTAGTCTATCGACCTGAGATCGTCATTTGTCTCGTGTGAGTTCCCACTGTGCTTTGATTATTACTCTACCACGGCTCAAATGAGTCGTGCAAACAGGTTCTAGTTGGGTACAGTCCCGAGCCACATGGAGGCAGTGAGTGGATCGGCAGGGGATTCGTCTCTCCCAACGTTGGGAGTAAGATCGTGCTGTGTCTGGAGAGCCATTACACAAAATCCATGGCCATGGTAAGCGAGATTTACTGGTAGGTATTCCAGTAGTATCTCAGGTGTTTTGGGCTACACTCCGACACGACTTATACCGCTTTTGGGGGTCTGACGTTTGCCAGCTCCCTAGGCCCGATATGCGATACTCATAGACGAACGGACTGGACTATACGGATATTGTCACACACAGGCTCAGTAAGGTTCCAGGATGAGTTCGCTCATCGGACTCCCTTTCACTCAGTACATGGGCAGCCGTTACGTACAGCTAGTACCACTGATGGCTTGTGGTTAAACCCACTGCCAGGGTATTGACGAGTCTTTAGAGTCCCCCACAGAAAGTTTCCCAGTTCAGGCGAAATGTTATAGAGGCCACATGGTTTTACGGCAGGGTTCGAACATACGCGTGCACTTGAGCACGTGCCATGGTTCGGACGGATAATACTGGCGGGTTTTGGTTTAAACCGGATCCTAGTATTATACTGTGTAGATTTTGTCTCATTGCATTTGTATTCGGTTGGAATACAAATGCAGGTATGTATATAAAGTTGCGAAGTTATCCTGTGATTTTGTTACGGGATCGCTTTTTTGAAGTTGCCAGTTTGTATCTTCTTTTGGCCAAATTTCCGTTCTATCTTTCTTTGGCTGAAATTTGGTGTGAGGGGTTTATTTGCAAATGCGGCAATTAGTAATGGAAGGGGTTTTGTGTGGTGACCGTGGCTCCAGCAGTTCCCTGAAGCTTCTTGGATAAGCTTGACTCTTTTGGTGCATTATTGCTTGCATTTATTGTTTTTGGACACTTAAGGATATTTGTGTTGATCTTTTTCATTACCATCACCCCCTTGCCCTTGTGCTCACCTCCTCCCTCTTGTGTGGCCGGCCACTATTTATGGCAGCCCCAATTTTTGTGAAGGGTGGAGATGATTCATTTTGATTAGCACAAAATCCTTTGTTCATTCCAAAGCTCAATTTCCATCACTCCTCCAATAAGGCAACTTCGATTAACCGTTCATCCAATCGCTTGGATGATTTGAGACAAAGTATTTTACACTTTCTCTACATCAATCTTGGACACGTCGGTTAGCAAACTTCGTGTCCGAGTTGTCTCGGTTCAGAGGCGGGAGCCCGTATAAAGATTCGTCGATGTGGCGCAGTTTTCGGCGAGGAGAAGATCGGAAATCGAGCGAGATCGAGGAGAGAACTTCGTCGGCGCATCCGCAACATGCTAGGGGCAGAGGTTAAAGACCGAAGGACACGGATCGATCGGTATAATCTCTAAACCCCGATTACAGTATACTAGTTTACGGTTAATGGAGCGATCCGAGATTCGGATGCGGTTAGCGCCAGTTCGTAAAAAGTTTTTGTTCCGCATTTGGCCTCGGAAAGACGGCCGGGGCGCTGCCGCAGCCCAACATGGTATCAGAACCAAACTATTAACCGTTAACTAGTTGATTTAAACAATGTTAAAGTATCGAAACCGGAACGAAACCCAAACGACGTCACGGAATCATGCAGTTTCTGTTGTTTTACAAAAGTCCTAGAAATTTTTTTAAATATGTGCAGAAGACTACTCTGGAGGACACATGAACACACCCAAAATACGAACTCCCTTCGCCGGAATTTGGCCGATCCCATAAGCCACAGATCCGGCGAGGCCGGCCCTGACTTGGCCAAATGTGTTGGTGTTTTTGGTGTGCTCTGGTCTCTGGGAAATTGGTTCTGTGGTGTTTATTTGGCCCAATTTGGATATGGTTTTATCAGTATGTTTGGGCTATTCGGGGGTTGTTTCGGAGTCAATATTTTCTAACATTGTTTAAAGTTTTGCAGTGCATTACATTACTATCTGTGACCGGGAATATCATTCGATCGGTAAAACTTGTCTAATTGCTATAGTTCTTTTAGACGGGTTTTGCGAACGTGACATTCACGTTGATGTTCTGTGTTGTGCTGTGATGTTGCGGATTTATCGTGGTGGATAGCTCCTGTGCAATGGTAGTGCAGTTTTAATAATTGTACATTTGATATCGCGGGGCGAGCGTCCGACATGTGGACTGTCGTCACTGCCTGTTTGTATATTCTTTTGGGGCACGACCGGGTTGAGGTCGATGTACCTGTTGTATATATTTTCTTTTCTGTACTAGGATTACCCCGCAGTGGAGTGCACGAATAGCCGGGTTCTTGAGAGCAACGGGTCCGTGTCTCATGGCTTTGAGACGGAGGGGACCTCACTCTAGGATTGGCGGGCTATTCGCCGCACTCGTATGGGGTATAGGTTTTCATTGCATAGGCTATCCGCACGACCAGGGGAACGTCGGGTTTCATTTGTGGTTCTATGAAACCCGGGGATCCCAGATTATCTGTATTGTTCTGTGATGCTTATTACTTTTCTGTAATGTTGCATTTTATCACGCCTGGAACGATTATTATATATTGATATATATACTAGTAGATGTTGTATATGTTTTACACCCGCGCTAGTCCAGTCCCCACTCTGTCGTTAGTTAAGTAACCTAACGGGTGCCGGGACCCAATGGCGAATGTGGATGGCATATACGTATATTTTGTTTTCGTTCTTTATTGGTGTGATTAATTGATGGGACTACGTTGATTCGTATCAATGCAAAGAAAACAGACATGTACAGATGTTGTTGGAACAAATTTTCAAAAAGCTGTTATTGCAAGGACGTTCTCTTTTGTTTTGCACAGTGGTATTCAGTTTAGAATATCCAGCACCTCATTCGACGAGGCAAGGGCCGAGATCCCTTCATCGGGAGTGACCCCTTGGACAGAGCTTTGCGTCAGGGTAATAACTTCACTATAGTCGATTACTTTTTGCTTTGCATTGTGGTATTCAGTTTGGAATATCCTGCACCTCATTCTACGGGGAAAGAGCCGAGATCCCTTCACCGGGAGTGACCTCTTTAGCGAAAGTTTTCACTACTATATTTTGTAAAAACTATGCAGTTCCTTCAACGATATCAAGTTCATTATGTTAAAGATTTTTTCGTCAAAAACCAGTCGTAGCCCTCCGTCATTTCTTACAGGTATTACTTAGTATTCATGCTGTGTATGTTGACCTCTGTCAAGGCACAGTGCTTGGTAGCTGGGTAATGCTTGTTTGTTGCATAAATGGGATTATTTAGGACAGTCGCACGGTCATTTTGACCTCTGTCAAGGGCATGTGCGGGTGGGTCTAATTTGATCGAGGACAATGACGGGTTGAACTTGACTTGCGACTTATAATATGTTGACCTCTGTCAAGGTCATGAGCCGCTTGGGGTAAAACACACATCGGGAGTTTCTAAAGAAATTGGAACTTGCCACGCATACGCATACCTTCTGGAGTATGATAACGTGAGTGGATTCCATCACGTTATCATGCGATGATAGTTGGATCCTAATTCCCACTGATGAGTTGGTTTACTCCACGGGTGATCCCGACTAATTCTTCTTTCAGGTTTGGAGGAGAATTTGAGGATACAGTGGGAGGTTTCCTGATTAGATAAAGTGATAACCATTCTGATCTAGGTTAGAGTGCACGCAGAGTGTTTCTTTTCTCTTTCTCTTTGGCTGCGACCATAACCCGACCCTAGACTATGACTCAGTAACCAAATTAACCGAACTTTCTTAAAACACTGGCTTTTGGATTGTCTGAGTTGCATACATCATTGCCACTCATTCTTTTACCCTTTGCATTTCTCCAGGACACCCCGTATCACTGCGGATATGCACTTCCATTGGATAAATCTATCGTATGGTTATATACGAACTCGAAGGAATTTATTCCAGATTCGAGGATGGATTCAGGTTCTGGAGAGATTGAATAGGACTATTCAGTTGTCTTTTTCCTTTTACCTTCTCTCAGGTTGTGAGAGCTCCTAGGATTAGGAGAGTACACATATTACGCTTATTGGATAGTCTTCTTCCAAACCATAGGCAGCTGCCGAAAGGTAGGGAATGAAGAAAACCAATTTGCCTAACGGTGGTGTACAGAAGGTAATAAGTAAAGACAAATAAAGGGATTAGAAAGAGGGCAAAGTAAAATGCGACTGCTATTCACAACCAAACCAAGTATTTTATCGCCACTCCTACTTCACCTTTGTATTTCTCCAGAACACCCCGTATCACTACGAAGATCCACAGTTATTTGGATAATCCATCGTATGGTTATATACGAACTCGATGGAACTTGTTCCATTTCGGGGATGGATTCTGGTTCAGGAGAAATAGAATAAGGTTTATTCAGTTGTCTTTTATCATCACCTTCTCTAAGGTTGCGAGTACTCCTATGATTAGGAGAGTACACCTATTATGCTTATTGGATAATCTTCTTCCAAACCATAGGCTGGTGCCGAACGGTATGGAAGGAAGAAAACCATTAAGCCTAACAATGGTGTACAGAAGGTAATGACTAAAGACAAATAAAGGGATTTGGAGAGATGGCAAGGAAATACACGGTTATAATCATGAATCTGGATAATGGAAGATGCATTACTAGGAATACCCGGATACCCTTCGAAACATATACATGTTTCAGTTTCACTGTGTATTGTTAATAGAAAACTGATTTTCCAATTAGCCCTTGCTCCAGGGTATGTATTTATCAGGTATGATTCTCACATCTGTATGGTTTTACAGATGATGAGTGAGAGTAAGTTATTGGGAATTTTGGTGATCATCCTCATTATATCGGAATTCGTTGTAATCGGTGATATTTGAGGAAATCGCCTGGGTACAGTTTTTCAACCTACGACGCACAGGGTTTGAGTTATTCAACTCAAGGGACTTATACAAAGTATTGTATATTGTCCAGTGTCCATTAGGACAAAGGGGTTGGTTCTCGTACTATATTCTGTTTACTTGTGACTTCTCTAGTTTTAGACATGTGTTTCGTAGAAATACAAGGTTCAAGTTTGAGAAGTTATAGGTATAAGAATAAAGTAGAGAACCAGGTGTAGCAAGTATCGGGATTCTTCAAGGTGATCGAAGATGTAGATACTTATGTATGGTATTCAGTTGATAGTAATAGTTTAGAGAACTTGATTCTCTTTCAGGTTACTCATAATTGGATGTACTCCTAAGTTGGGTAATACTAATCGGCCTCACTCCATTTAGTTGACATGAACTGGAGACAGATGCATGATTTGAATCCGGTTCCAATTAAATCAGTGTCTCTGTTTCTATATTGTATATAGAATGGATCATATCTTAACGATGTTAAGGTATATGGAGTTGTCCGGCTTATGCTTAAAACCAGACTCTGGATAACTCAAGGCACGTTTCTGTAATGGCAGTTTGTGGGTTGACCCTAGCTTTGACGAGGGTTGATTTTCTACCATCTGGAAGATCAATAGTGATATTGTTCTTAACTCGCCACAGTTTTAGTAAAATGGATTTTTTCAGAAAACAGTAGTGGGAGTATGGTAGAACTGAAAGAGATTCCAGAACCGCAGACGATTACGGAAAATTTAATAGGACCTAAAAATTCAATCAGGTTTGACATTCCATTAGCCACTCCGCAGATATGATAGGTAACCTCAGGCACCCGAGAGGTACTCCGGTAACCTCAAGGACGGTGACATGGAGGTTCTCGTTTACCCAGACTTGCCATTACTGTTGTTCCAGACTATGAGACCCGGCAGGAGTATAAATATAGCGTCGTTCTAAACTAGTTTTAGAAGTGCACGTGTATATTATTCTGCCAAAGGGTTGTCGTAATCAGTGGGAGCAGCGGAAGCATAGTGGACAAGTAGCTTATGTCTATTTATAGACTAAAGCAGATATAATGGAGATAGATCATCTATTTTTGATGTGACAGTCATGGGCTTTGACTTCATGAGATTAGATGATGGATCTGTTAAGAAAGTAGTAGGGTGTGATGTCCTGGTTTTTGTATGACATACACATAATAGGAAGTAAAATTCCTATACTACGATCGGTTATACTGTGGTTGTCACACAGTGGATTCTCCACATAGAATATGGAAATTATATCAGACATTCTGGTTACTAGATCTATGGTTTTAGATCTAGATTTGGGTAGCTTCCCAATCTGGGTACTTAGACAGCATTTTAAAAGTATTTAGAATGGACGACTCTTGGCATGGTGGTGTGCCAACAGGTGATGGAGTCACCCTATCAAAAGATGTCTTACAGACTAAAGGGGAGAGGGATGTGCATGATTGGCAGATCACTTGCTTAAGCAATTGAGTTGATCATGAGATGTCAAGTAGCACACCAGATGTTGTTTTTGCACTAGATGCAATAAGTTGATATTGATCCAATCCTGGAGGAACGTTCGGAGGCAGTTTTAGAACATAAGTGGATGTTATATGGATTTGATAACGGTAGCCTCCTTCGGGAGACGGTTATCATTCCAGGCTTCTAAGGTGACCTGGATGACAGAGTGACTGTCAGAGTTATAGTTTTCCCTCTGACGAGGGGTAGTAGTTTGGACAAGTGGTCCAAGCGGATACTGAGGGAGGCATGGCGCAGGATACTGATTAAGTTCAGTTGACGATACAGTCTAAGAAGTTTGGATTTGGAGTTCATTCGTGAACTAGGTCCCATCAGATATCCAGATATATTCTAAGACAGATATTGCTCATTTTCGAGAGATGGCTTTCTCCGCGGACTTGAGATTAAGAGAGACATAGAAAGAAACATCAGAGCAGATCCACTCACTGAGGCTATTTCTCGAACACAATAGTTTTACAAACGAGCTTTGTTACACTGATTAGTAGAAGAGTTGGGTGTTCGGTATCACATGGGCTGTGAGTATGCGACATCGCAATAATTAGCCTTAAGCGCAAGTGGGAGATTGTTGGATATAGTGCTCTCAAAGTCAATTATTAGATCGCAGGCACGTGATTGTAATGATTGAGGGAGGACCTATACCGGTAGGACAGTCTTACTCGAGATGATAGTAAGCTATCTGGTTTATCTTTATCATCGTGTACTGATTTAGGTGACATGATATATATCACTATTGCACGTTGATAAAGCCCATAGGATTATTACTTGACTACCAGCAGTATGATGGCGATCATATACGTGAGAGTTGGGTAGTCTATAAGCACATCCTTAAATATGGTCCCTAGTCGCAGGAGTTTCGAGATAGGGCATCGATACTCCGGAGTAGACTAGTGTATACAGTCGAGACCCCGACGAGGGGCGGTGACCGGTCTCACAAGCCATTGGTGTCAGTTGGTTCACCTAAGATGTATACAGGTGCTCATTGGGTTATGAGTACACCGGACAGGACTCGCCGGGAACATGCTAGCTGGTTTTTGAAACCTGTCGTCAGATAGCAATTCCCAGGTGACATGTGTACAGGTTAGTCTATCGACCTGAGATCGTCATTTGTCTCGTGTGAGTTCCTACTGTGCTTTGATTATTACGCTACCATGGCTCAAAGGAGTCGTGCAAACAGGTTCTAGTTGGGTACAGTCCCGAGCCACATGGAGGCAGTGAGCGGATCGGCAGGGGATTCGTCTCTCCCAACGTTGGGAGTGAGATCGTGCTTTGTCTGGAAAGCCATTACACAAAATCCATGGCCATAGTAAGCGAGATTTACTGGTAGGTATTCCAGTAGTATCTCAGGTGTTTTGGGCTATACTCCGACACGACTTATACCGCTTTTGGGGGTCTGACGTTTACCAGCTCCCTAGGCCCGATATGCGATACTCATAGACGAACGGACCGGACTGTACGGATATTGCCACACACAGGCTCAGTAGGGTTCCAGGATGAGTTCGCTCATCGGACTCCCTTTCACTCAGTACATGGGTAGCCGTTACGTACAGCTAGTACCACTGACAGCTTGTGGTTAAACCCACTGCCAGGGTATTGACGAGTATTTAGAGTCCCCCACAGAAAGTTTCCCAGTTCGGGCGAAACGTTGTAGAGACCGTATGGTTTTATGGCAGGGTTCGAACATACGCGTGCACTTGTGCACGTGTCATGATTCAGACGAATAATACTAGCGGGCTTTGGTTTAAACCAGATCCTAATATAATACTGTGTACATTTTGTCTCATTGCATTTGTATTCGGTTGGAATACAAATGCAGGTATGTATATAAAGTTGCGGAGTTATCCTGTGATTTTGTTACGGGATCGCTTTTTTGAAGTTGCCAGTTTGTATCTTCTTTTGGCCAAATTTCCGTTCTATCTTTCTTTGGCTGAATTTGGTGTGAGGGGTTTATTTGCAAATGCGGCAATTAGTAATGGAAGGGGTTTTGTGTGGTGACCGTGGCTGAATTTGGTGTGAGGGGTTTATTTGCAAATGCGGCAATTAGTAATGGAAGGGGTTTTGTGTAGTGACCATGGCTCCAGCAGTTCCCTGAAGCTTCTTGGATAGGCTCGACTCTTTTGGTGCATTATTGCTAGCATTTATTATTTTTGGACACTTAAGGATATTTGTGTTGATCTTTTTCCTTACCATCACCCCCTTGCCCTTATGCTCACCTCCTCCCTCTTGTGTGGCCGGCCACTATTTATGGCAGCCCCAATTTTTGTGAAGGGTGGAGATGATTCATTTTGATTAGCACAAAATCCTTTGTTCATTCCAAAGCTCAATTTCCATCACTCCTCCAATAAGGCAACTTCAATTAACCGTTCATCTAATCGCTTGGATGATTTGAGACAAAGTATTCTACACTTACTCTACATCAATCTTGAACACGTCGGCTAGCAAACTTCGTGTCCGAGTTGCCTCGGTTCAGAGGCGGGAGCCCGTATAAAGATTCGTTGATGTGGCGCAGTTTTCGGCGAGGAGAAGATCGGAGATCGAGGAGAGAACTTCGTCGACGCATCCGCAACATGCTAGGGGCAGAGGTTAAAGACCGAAGGACACAGATCGATCGGTATAATCTCTAAACCCCTATTACAGTATACTAGTTTACGGTTAATGGAGCGATCCGAGATTCGGATGCGGTTAGCGCCAGTTCGTAAAAAGTTTTTGTTCCGCATTTGGCCTCGGAAAGACGGCCGGGGCGCTGCCGCAGCCCAACAATATATATATATATATATATATATATATATATATATATATATATCGACTCAGATTTAGGTGGATTTTCTTACCCTTTCGACTAGTCTATTAGTTTAGTCATGTAGTTACTTAGTAGATGTTAGACTGAGCACGAGTCATACTTATTTCCAAAACTAACGAATCGTGTGTATTTTAAAGACAGGTCAAGAGATACTACGGATATTTTAAAGGATCTACTTTTTCATAAAAACGCCATAGCTCTATTTTCTAAACACCACGATTCGTGCGATTTCAGATACCAAAAACTGTATGACTCGTATATAGGAATGTATATTTTTTTATTGCTGCATTTACTATTCATTTACCATTTATTCTGTTGTTCGCATTGCATTGCATGCTTATATGTATTTTCGTTAGTAATGATGAAACCTGTTGTTAGGACACCTGCACCATTACCGATGATGCGTATACTCCACGTACACTCGCTTACCGGCTCACACACATCTTCATCGGTAATTGTTATGTCACGTATACTTTAGAGAACATTATTTCATTGACATACCTTGCTAGCTGATAGTTCCTATATGTTATTGCTCTCATATGCTAGTTTAATTATTGCATTCTTTGCTTGATATCAGATGCATTCATATATTCATTGTCATGCAATATTATAGGGCCAGTCCGGATTGTCGGAGCCCGGTGTTTACTGTTATTTACTCTTGAGATTGAGATTTCGGATTTCCATGAGATTTCTGGATTTAGAGAAACCGCAAAGATTTTATGAACTGATTATCATTTTAAAAAGCTATAAAATTGCGGTTTTCTCCTGATATGATTTGAGATATTCCACCATGAGTTTTCTCGTCTCTTGAGCGATATCATACACCCGATTCGAGGAGGAGGAAGAACCGTCTGTGGGTGCATGGTGGACCCGGTATGGTATCCCGGGACGAGAAGGTCGCAGATGATGGCGTTGAGGCTGAGACAGGGGAGCACTACTGACTGGTGATTTTATTGTGACGCGCCGGATATCCGGAGGATACCGACGTAGTCTTGAGATTTGATGATATGGGCCAGTCCGGATAGCCGGAGCCCTAAATAATGAGATTTGATGATACAGGCCAGTCCGGATAGCCGGAGCCTGAGATATTTGTATATTCTGCTAGTTTCTTTCATTATATATACAATTTACCATGAATAGCATGAGAACCAATACACGTATTCATTGTCTACTTGTTTGGCCAGCTAACAGATAAAGGGTTTATATGCTGTATAATTGGATTTCGTCTTTCATATGTATATGTCTGTCAAATACCTAAAAAATGTGATATGGGAGATGAGAAATATGTTGATGGGAGAGAAGAATAATATGTTGACGGGAGAGGACAAACTGGGTCTTTATTAAGTGGACATTGTAGGGTGCGCCCTACAATAAGTACATTGCTCCTTTTTAGGTATTGCCCCCCTGATCCCTCTATCGAGATTGCTTCCTCTCTTGGGGTATGTTTGGTTGCTTGTAGTTGGATAAACAATGTGCTTGTAATTTGTAATTACGTGTAGTTCCCACTAATGCAGTTGCAATACCATATTTTTGTTTGGTTAAAATGTAATTCTAACTACATCATGTACAAAATATTTGTTTGTTTGTATGTGGTTGCAACACATTAACTACTCAATATATTTTGTTTTCCAACACATGTAATTGTAAAATTAATTTTAAAGGGTTGTTTGGTTGATGTAGCTGGACTCCAATTCGGTTCCAACTACACTAAAATCTAAAAATACGTAATTGTTTCTAAGTAATTTTTGTTCCAATATGTAGTTGGAACAACAATTTGAGTTAAAAAGCATGTTGATGATGCTCTATATTGGCGACCTTCCAGGTCAGGACACGTGGCAGATGACGTGTCCCAGAACTCAGAAGAGAGGGCCCACAGGGGCCGATCAGGCCACCCCTGTACCCGACCTACAAGCACAAAGCTGGCTCACCTCAGGCCCCCCTGCAAATTGGCCTCCTCGGCTTCTCAGCTAGCCTCCGAGCTACCACAGGACCAAGATACCTCGGCCCTCTCGCTCGTTCCCGAGCTCTCCCGCCGAGACCATCTTCCTCGGTCCCTCCGACCGACCAACTCCACCACTCACAGGCGTAACCGCCGCTCCGCAAATCTCGTCATGCGCAGATTCTCCGCCAGCAACATCCCACGTTCCACGCCATCATGATCCCCATTAATGGGCGATCCGCTCTTTACGCGGGCGTGACGTCGGGAGCGTAACTGCCGGCGAGATTCTCACGCCTGTTGCTGCATGCCACCACCGCTATATAAACCCCCATCACAGAGGGGTCAAAGGAGCGATTCTTGACTCTTTTATGCCGTTACTCTGCTCGGATCTTGTCACTAACTTGAGCGTCGGAGGGTCCTTGGTGGTACCAAACCGCCCCGGGACTTCTTTGGAGGTACTCGGCAACAACTCCCTCACCTCACAACTTCCTCCAAAAACCCATTGAGACCCGCACGCGAAGGAAGATAATCAACTAAGTCCACCGCGAGATCAACGGAAGACAGCATCTGACGGAGACCCGAAAAGAACCTCCATCAGTTGGCGCCGTCTGTGGGAACCGAAACTCCACAAAAAACAAAGTTGGCTTTCCGATCTCCGTCCCCATGGCAAGCGATCACCCTGAAGATCCAGATACCAGCCGCCGCCTCCCCTTCGCCGGAGGCGCGGGTGAACCTCCTCTGGCGACCGTCATCAACGTCCTCGTCGGCCGAATAGACCGACACCCCCTCCCTTGACGGGGTCGCACAGAGGGGGCTCACCACGGCGGCTCGAGGGCCACCTCGCCCAAGGATCTAAGCGCTCACTAAGAGGCAGCCCAGCAGCTACCCTGCTCGGCTATCCCTGGCAGGTAGCTTCCCTACCGCAACGTCAGGGATCAGAAAGTCCTCCCAGAGGCAGTCGAGCCTGAGGATCCTTCGCTCGGCTATCCTTGGCGGGTAGCTACCCTACCGCAACGCCAGGGATCAGAAAGTCCTCCCAGAGGCAATCGAGCCCGAGGATCCCTCGCTCGGCTATCCTTGGCGGGTAGCTTCCCTACCGCAACGCTAGGGATCAGAAAGTCCTCCTAGAGGCAGTCGAGCCCGAGGATCCCTCGCTCGGCTATCCCTAGTGGGTAGCTTCCCTACCGCAACGCCAGGGATTAGAAAGTCCTCCCAGAGGCAGTCGAGCCCGAGGATCCCCTGCTCGGCTATCCCTGGCGGGTAGCTTCCCTACCGCAACGCCAGGGATCAGAAAGTCCTCCCAGAGGCAGTCGAGCCCGAGGATCCCTCGCTCGGCTATCCCTGGCGGGTAGCTTCCCTACCGCAACGCCAGGGATCAGAAAGTCCTCCCAGAGGCAGTCGAGCCCGAGGATCCCTCGCTCGGCTATCCCTGGTGGGTAGCTTCCCTACCGCAACGCCAGGCATCAGAAAGTCCTCCCAGAGGCAGTCGAGCCCGAGGATCCCTCGCTCGGCTATCCCTGGCGGGTAGCTTCCCTACCGCAACGCCAGGGATCAGAAAGCCCTCCTAGAGGCAGTCGAGCCCAAGGATCCCTCGCTCGGCTATCCTTTAGGACAAAAGCCCTCGCCAAGAGGCACCGGGCAGTAACCCTGCCCGGCCAAGGGTCCTTGGTAGGCTTCTTATAGCCCTATAGCTCTTCCCACGCCAAGAACCAAAGTCCTCCCAGAGGCAGTCGGGTCCTTGTTCGGCTATCCCCGGCTGGTAGCTTCCTACAACAACCGACAGGGATCAAAGTCCTCGCCAAGAGGCACTGGGCAACAACCCTGCTCGGTCCCCGTCCTGAAGGATCAAAAGCCCTCGCAAGAGGCAACCGAGAAGCTGCCCTGCTCGGTCATCTCCGGCTAGTAGCTCCCGCCTATGACGCCAGGGATCGAAGCCCTCGTAAGAGGCATCCGAGCGGCTACCCCACTCGATCATCCCAGGCTGGTAGTTGCCTACCCACGATGCCAGAGATCAAAGCCCTCGCCAAGAGGCAACTGCGCAGCTTCACTGCCCGCCCATCCTTAGCAGGCCTCTCACGGCCCTTCCAGCGCTAAAGGTCAAAGCCCTCGGAAAGAGGCACCGAGCAGCTACCCTGCTCGGCCATCTTTAGCAGGCCTCCCACGTCCCCTTCGACGCTGATGGTCTGAAGCCCTCATCGCGAGGCCGCCGAGTTCTTTCTGCTCGGCGCATCCCCAGCGGACATCCTCCTACCCATCAGACGCCGAGGATCTCAAGCCCTCACCGCGAGGCCGCCGAGTTCCTTCTGCTCGGCGCATCCTCAGCGAGCATCCTCCTACCCATCAGATGCCAAGGATCTCAAGCCCTCACCGCGAGGCCGCCGAGTTCCTTCTGCTCGGCGCATCCCCAACGGGCATCCTCATGCCCATCAGATGCTGAGGATCTCAAGCCCTCATCGTGAGGCCGTCGAGTTCCTTCCTGCTCGGCGCATCCCCAGCGGGCATCCTCCTGCCCATCAGATGCTGAGGATCTCAAGCCCTCATCGTGAGGCCGCCGAGTTCCTTCCTGCTCGGTGCATCCCAGCGGGCATCCTCCTGCCCATTAGACGCTGATGGTCTGAAGCCCTCATTACGAGGCCATCGAGTTCCTTCTGCTCAGCGCATCCCCAGCGGGCATCCTCCTGCCCATCAGATGCTGAGGATCTCAAGCCCTCATCGTGAGGCCGCCGAGTTCCTTCCTGCTCGGTGCATCCCCAGCGGGCATCCTCCTGCCCATCAGATGCTGAGGATCTCAAGCCCTCATCGTGAGGCCGCCGAGCTCCTTCTTGCTCGGCGAATCCCAGCGGGCATCCTCCTGCCCATCAGACGCTGATGGTCTGAAGCCCTCATCGTGAGGCCACCGAGCCCCTTCCTACTCGGCGCATCCCGGCGGGTAGCTTCCTACCCAACAAAGACAAGGATCAAAGTCCTTCCAGACTCGACTATCCCTGGCCGGTAGCTTCCCTACTCGTAACGCCAGGGGTCAAGACCCTCGCCAAGATCAACCGAGCAGCTTCCCTACTCAGTCATCCCCAGCAGGCATCCTCCTGCCCAACAGACGCTGCGGGTTTGTAGCCCTCATAACGAGGCCACTGAGCCCATCACATGCAGCGGATCCGAAGCCCCAACAAGAGACATCAGGTCTATCCAAGTCTGAGTAATCCCCCCTCGACTTCGGGGCCATGGAGATGCCTCCTTCTCAGCAGCGCTTAACACGCAGACAGTTGCTTCAGTGACAGGATGCACAAACTGGCGCACTTTCCTTAAATGCAGAGATTTTGCCCTGATTCGCTGGCAGAAAAGGTAGCTGACAGCCTGGGGACGCGTCCTGACGAAATCTTAGGAGGGAGCTCTCCCTGGGCGGCCCGGCAGTCCACTCTTGGCCCGACCCGCCAGCTGGTCGGGACAAGAGTGGGGGGCTAATGATGATGCTCTATATTGGCGACCTTCCAGATCAGGACACGTGGCAGATGACGTGTCCCAGAACTCAGAAGAGAGGGCCCACAGGGGCCGATCAGGCCATCCCTGTACCCGACCTATAAGCACAAAGCTGGCTCACCTCAGGCCCCTCTGCAAATTGGCCTCCTCGGCTTCTCAGCTCGCCTCCGAGCTACCGCAGGACCAAGATACCTCGGCCCTCTCGCTCGTTCCCGAGCTCTCCCGCCGAGACCATCTTCCTCGGGCCCTCCGACCGACCAACTCCACCACTCACAGGCGTAACCGCCGCTCCGCAAATCTCGTCATGCGTAGATTCTCCGCCAGCAACATCCCACGTTCCATGCCATCATGATCCCCATTAATGGGCGATCCGCTTTTTACGCGGACGTGACGTCGGGAGCGTAACTGCCGGCGAGATTCTCGCGCCTGTTGCTGCATGCTACCACCGCTATATAAACCCCCATCATAGAGGGGTCAAGGGAGCGATTCTTGACTCTTTTATGCCGTTACTCTGCTCGGATCTCATCACTAACTTGAGCGTCGGAGGGTCCTTGGTGGTACCAAACCGCCCCGGGACTTCTTTGCAGGTACTCGGCAACAACTCCCTCACCCCACCACTTCCTCCAAAAACCCATTGAGACCCGCACGCGAAGGAAGATAATCAACTAAGTCCACCGTGAGATCAACGGAAGACAACATCTGATAGAGACCCGAAAGGACCTCCATCACATGTAGTTGCATCTACGCTCAAAATGAGCACTTTTGCGACTATGTGTTCGAAGACAATATATAAGGAAAAAGATAGTTCGTGTTGCAGTTACATGCAACCAAACGAATATTTTAGAAAAGATGTGGTTAGAACTTTATTTTAACCAAACAAAAAAGGGTGTTCCGATTGTAGTGGTTGGATCTGCATGTATACGCAAATAAATTATTTTTCTAATTATAAGTAATCAAACACACCCTTGGTTGCTCAATTATGGAGGGGAAAGAACCATTCGTTTTTTGTGACTTATATGGAAGTCAATTGTACACGGTAGTTTTCATCTGGAAGAGGTCATATAAGACCTAACGAAAATGGGTTTAGGTTTCTATGACCAAGCTTGTAAAAATCATTAGGCGGAGCTGAATGCTTGGGGTACCGCCTAACACCAAGCCGTAATTTTAGGTAAAATTATATTTAATATATATACATATTGAAATTTCAGCAGCATAAACATAAATATATTGATAATTTAGCATGATAACCCATAACATATTGATGTTTAACAATAAAAATCAGCAAAAAATAAATTATGAGCTATATAATTCAAAATTTATCCAGAAAAAAAGAACAAAATTGACTAACTTTTATTTCATCAAGTATGGGTTTGGGTTAGGTGTGACAAAAAGAGAACAAAGCTGACTCTTGATACCTAAAAAAATACTAATTTTTATTCTATTAAATGGGCTGAGTCCGTCTAGGCTCCCGCTTAAGCCCCTAGGGCTGAAGCGAGACAGCTTCACACCGTTTTCGTCTAGGCAGACACCAAGACTACCTTTTAGAACACTGCCTATGACCCAAAAGCAATAAGTTTTTGTCCCTAGATTAAAATAACTAGTCAAAAACACCCTATACTCAAAGATTTCTTTGTTTTAGTCCTTATAATATATTTACTGATATGTTATGTCAATCTACCCTTTCAGTGAAAGTACTATATTTACTTGATATAATACTATATTTATCTTATATAATACTATATTTATCTTATTAAGTACTACATTTATATTGAATCGACTATATTTATATTAACATTACATTTAACCTAAACTGGTACATCAATTAATAAAACTGCTACATCTAAATGTAGTACTTTATAAAATAAATACATTATTTTAAAAAGTAAATGTAGTAATTTATCTAAAAGGACGATATTGGCGTAACATGTTAGTTAATGTACAATAAGACAAAGAAATATGAGTCTAGAGAATTTTTGACAAGTTTTATTTTTTCCCGGGACTAAACTCTATTTGCTTTTGAGCCATAGGGAATAAGGTTAAAATTCGAGTTCCTGGAGAAAGGGAGTCCTTTATCCCTTTACCTTTGTTGTTTTCATTTGTTGAAGTTAGCTTGAAAAGTGATCTCGGCAGCTATGTAGAATTTCATTAGTCTCCGTGAACCAACTTATTTCTATCTTGTCGAGATTTTCAAATTTAGAATTAAAAAAAAAAGGAAAACCCCCCTTATATTTAGCCAGAAAATGTAGATAAACATTGGCAACATAATTTAAATAGGAAAAAAAACAAGGGCCGGTCAATGCCGCAAACACAATACATTTGTGCGACATGAGACATTTGTTGTAGAAAATTATCAAGATGTGCATAGATCCAGGTTCTGTTTCAGCCAAACTCAGACATTAGTTTGAGCATTTGTGGTCTTCAATCCTCTCAAAGACTAAACTAATGACTGATCGAGAGAACTTACAACGATTTCGTTATGATAGATCTTGTTAAGATGGTGCTAATTTCTATATTTTTCCTGTTTCAGACAGAAAGAAGTGTTGATATGCTGTTACATGGTAAAAAGCCATTGGTTGAGGTAAATATTTGTACATAATATTAATTTCTGTATTATCTGAATTGATCTTTGTAGGTTTGTTCTTCTTTATTTCTTTTTCCCAGCGATAGAAAACTAGATATTGCAAGCTCGAAGGTTAATATTTTTATTCTATTTCTCACTATATTAGCTACTAAGCCTTAAATAGAGTGTATAACTGAGTCAATCACACAGTTCTGAATAGCGATCTAGGCAGCCGACTAGGCAAAAGAGGTCTTAGTACACTAGGAGCTAGAATAAAACGGTTATAGTTCTTAGTTATTATCCAAATAATGTTATACATATTACTTCATTTTTTTCGTTCATTATATTTTATTCATATTTTTGACAGAACCCTAGTCAATTACCTATGTATTTCTTTGTTATCTTTAATTTGTGTATAGGCTTATATTTGCTTAAAAAAGGGTAAAACCGTCCAACTTTTTTCACGACCTTGATCTATCATATGATTATATGGATCCACTACACGGGTTTAAAATCGGTGTAGGGATCCGACGGTCCATATAAGGGAAAATAGGAGAGTGGTGAGAAGGGTAACCAAGGGGTTGGGATTAATAAGTGTATCCATGCGCTGATTTTCTTTAGTACGGATTATAATTTCAATTATACGGCTAAATTGGAATGTCCATACTTATGTTTCACTTCACAGGTGAGGAGAAGGGATGATGAATTTAAGGTTCTAATAGTGAGATGGAAAACATATGATGGAGATGGGATCTGATGAGTACCCCCCCCCCCCCCCCCCCTCGCGCCCGCGCCCCCCTCCAAAAAAGAACAAAAAATCCTTTTTCTCTCTTTAATAGTGTGTTCACCACGCACGCTCAGCGGGAATTATCAATAATGTGCAAGTGTAACCCTGTAATATATTAAATTGTAGATCATAATTCAAGTCCATGCTGTCTTTATTCATTTGTACAAAAATTATGGTCTTGCTATGACAATTGTAGATCACAAATTTTGGTCGATATTGAATTGTGTAGTTTGCAAGAAGGCTGCGCCCAAATTCTTGTCATGTGAAATATAAGGTGCTTTTCGTGGAATGGATGTGCTAAGGGTCTTGCTATGGCAATTTGGCGGTTTTGACAAATTATTACTAGTTCTTAGCTAACAATTTTTTAATTTGTGTCAAGACTATGAGCAAGAAATTAACTAGATATGAAAAATGAATGAAATTTGATGATGCTCGATATCGGTGATCTCCCGGATCGTGAAACGTGACAGATGACGTGTCCCGAAGCTAGCAAGAAAGGATCAGGAACGGTACGTCGGTGAAATACCCCGGGTCTACGATCCTTGGATGTAGCCGACCTTCTGCGACCGTCCACACTATTCCTGTGCCCGCCTCACAAACAGTCGTTGGCTCGCCTCCGAGCCCCCTGCATAAGCGGCCTCCTCGGCCCTCTCAGCTCGTCTCCGGGCTACCACAGAAGCAAGATACCTCGGCCTCTCGCTCGTCCCCGAGCCTCCCGCCGAGCTCATATTCCTCGGTCTTATCGACCGACCGACGGCACCTATCGCAGGCGCAGCCGTCTCACCTCCGCGAATCTCGCCATGCGCGAGATATCCGCCGGCCATGTCCCGCGTTCCACGCCATCACGATCCCCCATTAACGAGCCTGTCTCGTCATTAATGGGAGATCCCGCCCATTACGCGGGCGTGACGCCGGGAACGTAACGGCCGGCGTGATTCTCGCGCCTGCCTGCCTGTTGCCACTACTATATAAACCTCTCCTTCAGACGGTTCAAGTAAGTCATTTTCTCCTCATTAGGCCGTTACTCTGCTCAAATATCCGGTCTAACTTGATCGTTGGAGGGTCCTCGGTGGTACAACCACCCCGGGACTTCCTTGCAAGTAGCCCGGCCTCAACCACCTCAAACCCATTGAGAATCCGCACGCTTCAGGAGAAAACCTCCAACCCAATCTCGGTCGTCCATCATCGCCAATAGCAGATCTACGGAAGGTAACATCTTGACGTGATCCGACATCCGTCAGTTGGTGCCGTCTGTGGGAACTTCTTGATTCCACTGAACAAAGTTCATCTTCCGATCTCAACTCAACGGCGAGCGATCACCGCGACGATCCAAGCGCTAGCCGCCGCCTCCCTCACAACGGTGACGCGGACGAATCTCCTCCCCCGAACTCCATCAACGCCCTAGCCGTCCGGATAGATCGACTCGCGTCCGTCGTGGATGCGCTCGTCCGTGTCCAAACGGCGGGACAAGCTCCCCAGGTCGTCCCTCCCCCACCTCAGGACCGGGACCCCTACAGAGGGAGAGAAGACTCTGCTCGCGTCGGCACTGCCGACCACCACCTCGCTGCCTCCCACGGCCGCAGATCACCCGGGTCAACATATTCTATGACCAGCTGGGCCCCCCACAGTTCAACACCGAGGTCTATCGCCAGAGCGCCTCGTCCCGAGCCCGTTCGCGCCCCTGTCTCTCCCGAGGAGATGTCGGTCAGCTCGCCTGCTCCCAGGCATGACCGACACCCCTTCCCTCGACGGGGTCGCGCAGACGGGACTCGTCATGGCAGCTCGAAGACTACCTCTCCAGGGGACCTGAGGAACATCATCGAAAGGAACCGGGGCCGCGGCCAGACACAGGTCACCAACAGCAGAGGCCAAAGATCATAATGTGCCGAATCGTCGGGATACCTCGGCCGACTCGACGCCCTCGAAAAGAAGATCGAGGGTATGCATCGGGAAGGTCATCACTCGAGCGACGGGGCTAAGTACGCCGCCGACTCGCTCACAAGACCCTTCACCGAGGAGCTGCTCGCCGTCCATGTCTCCTCCCGGAACAAGCCCCCAAAGGTCTCTCTCTTCGACGGTAAGTCTGACCCGAAGGACCATTTGGACGCTTTCACTGCAGGAATGAGCTTCCAAGACAACTCCGACGCCGCCCAATGCCGAGCTTTCCCGGCCACTCTCATCCGCTCCGGGCGAGACTGGTTCCAAGGACTCGCGCCACGCTCGATCTCAACCTTCGACGATCTGGCCACCCAATTTCTCGGCCACTTAGTCGGGAACAGACGGCAGAAACGGACCGTTGACCATCTCTTCACAATCAAGAGCGGGGACAAAATAAAGTTCAAAGGGTACGTCACCCGCTTCTACAACGCCCTTCTCGAGGTCCCAGAGCACCAGGACGAGACGGTCATTACAGCACTTAGGTCTGGTCTTAGGCAGAAGGAGTGGTTACGCTCCTTTGCATTAGCGCAACCTAAGACTATGGCCGAGGTAAAGGCGTGGACCGAGCGTGAGATCCAGCTCGAGTCCGAGGTGAACGCAAATCTTCCCGAGGCAGAGCTAACTGACTAAAAGAAAAGGGCGAGGGAAGAGAGAAGAGACTTGAGCAGCCAAAGCCCTACTCATCGAAGTTTCAGGAGTACACCCCGCTCAACGTCTCCCAGACGGTACTGCTAGAAGAAGCTAAGGGCGAAGGGTTCTTCAAGCTCCCCCCGATCTCGCGCATGGCGGCCAAGCGCACCCGGGGCCTTTACTATGGTTTCCACAGGTCGCAAGGCCACTCCACAAAGAGCTGTAAGCAGCTTCGAGACTATATCGAGGAGCTCATCCATTTGGGACACCTGGCAGCATACTTGCGGGACAAGCAGCAAGCTGATCACGAGCAGGAGCAGCGTCCCCCTCCCGGCGAGTTGACAATCGGCCAAATTATGGTCATGTCGGTGGGGGGTACGTCGAGTACCTACGAGGCTCGGCACCCCACGCCGGTCGTAGAGGCCAACAACCATCCGAGGATGAGGGTCAGGGAGACCGAGCCAATCGTTTTTGACGGCCTTACACCGCCGAGAAGCTCAAACCGTACCAATAAAAAGAACATCTACTAGCGTGTACTTCTTTTACTGAGGCAATGTAAACTTTTTTCTCAAGATCTTTCTGTTTATATAATAAGAAGGGATCAATAAAACATTGCAAAAAGAAGAGTTTTGTTTATTCAAAAGGGTACTATAGGCTCCTCAGCCGTACATCGAAAAAGAAACATTACAGTAGCGGGGGAAGGGGATGCATAGAACATTGCTCATGGTACCCCGAGGATATTTCCGCCAGCTGAGCCCTCGCGGCCTCAGGCCTCTGCCTCTGATGCCGCCCGCAAACGTCGGCATCATGCCTCAATTGGTAGCACTCAAGGATGAGCGCCACCGAGCGATCCAGCCGACCCGCGGAGATCAGGCCGAAGCGCCGCAAAGACTTTAGCTTACCAACCGCCTCGACCTCAGCTGTTCGGACAAGGGGTTGTAGAGCCTCGGCGATGCCCTCCAAATGGAGTAATCAACAGCTGGAGCAGGGGGAGCGCCGGGGAAGCAGTCGGCTAAAATGATCCTCAATGCGGCCTATCACTAACTGCACCGTGTCCTCGGTGCAGTGCTGATCGTAGAGGTACACGTCCTCAAAGTTTACGATGTCGAGGATGGTAAAAGGGAAGTCCTCCATTCTGACGTTTTGGATGCGAAGGAAGGGGTGATCAACGCTCCCTCCGTTTTATAGCCCACAACGGCCAGGAGTCCAACAGTCTCTCATTTCATCCACAACTGTACCGCCACGCGGCAGACACCGAGCCTTTCTCGACGAAATCGAAACGACGCGGCTCCGGCGCTTCGCCTCCCCCACGCATTCATGACGCGTGTCACCCGCGACTGTCCCTCTTCCCGATACCCACACCGGCAAGGTCGGCCAGAACCTCACGAATCAACCCGGCTCGCCTCTGTTCGGTTATCCTTAGTTGGTAGCTCCCTACCTCACGACGCCAGGGGTCAAAGCCCTCGCCAAGAGGCAACCGAGCAGCTTCACTGCTCGGTCCATCCTTAGCAGGCCTCTTACGGCCCCTCCCGCACTAAGGATCGAAGCCCTCACCAAGAGGCAACCGGGTTCGCCCCTGTTCGTTATCCCTGGCTGGTAGTTCCCTACCCCACGACGCCAGGGATCTAAGCCCTCGCCAAGAGGCAATCGGGCAGCAACCCTGTTCGGTTATCCTTGGCTGGTGGTTCCCTACCCCGCAACGCCAGGGATCAAAGCCCTCACCAAGAGGCAGCCGAGCGGCTACCCTGCTCGGCGATCCCGGGCTAGTTGTTCACTACCCTACGACGCCAGGGATCAAAGCCCTCACCAAAAGGCACCGGGCAGCAACCCTGCCCGGCCCGTCCTTAAGGATCTAAGCCCTCGCCAAGAGGCAATCGGGCAGCAACCCTGTTCTGTTATCCCTAGCTGGTGGTTCCCTACCCTGCAACGCCATGGATCAAAGCCCTCACCAAGAGGCAGCCGAGTGACTACCCTGCTCGGCTATCCCGGGCTGGTAGTTCACTACCCCACGACGCCAGGGATCAAAGCCCTCGCCAAGAGGCACCGAGCAGCAACCCGGCCCGGCCCGACCTTAAGGATCAAAGCCCTCGCCAAGAGGCACCGGGCAGCAAGCCTGCTCGGCCCGTCCTTACCAGACCCATTACGGCCCCTCCCGCGCTAAGGATCAAAGCTCTCATCAAGAGGCAATCGGGAAGCAAACCTGCTCGGTTATCTCTGGCTGGTAGCTCCCTACCCACAATGCCAGAGATCAAAGCCCTCGCCAAAAGGCACCGAGCAGTAACCATGCTCGGCCCGTCCTTAAGGATCAAAGCCCTCGCCAAGAGGCACCGGGCAGCAACCCTGCTCGGCCCGTCCTTAGCAGGCCCCTTACGGCCCCTCCCGCGTTAAGGATCAAAGCCCTCACCAAGAGGCACCGGGCAGCAACCCTGCTCGGCCCGTCCTTAGCAGGCCCCTTACGGCCCCTCCCACGTTAAGGATCAAAGCCCTTATCAAGAAGCAATCGGGTAGCAACCCTGCTCGGTTATCCCTGGCTGGTAACCCCATGCCCACAACACCAAAGATCAAAGCCCTCGCCAAGAGGTAATCGAGCAGCTACCCTGCTCCGTCATCCATGGCTGGTGTTACTACCCACCGACGCCACGGTCCAAGCCCTCGCCAAGAGGCCATTCACGTCTAAGCAATCCCCACCTCGACTTCAGAGCTATGGAGATACCGACCCTTCACCGGTCTTTGCACACTTGGCAAATGGTCGAATTCAACTCGACGTGTGATCGCCAGACGAAGAACCGACCTGACATGAAAACTGAACCGTGCAAATAACGAATGTTCTCCACAAACAAAAGGATAATGTGCACGCAAAGAAACTGCAAAAAGATTTTTTATTCACATAAATCAAAAGTCTCTACAAAGGTATTATGGGATCCCCAGCTTAACAAAAGTGCCCGGAGGCTTACAAATTTCAGAGCGAAGGATAGAAATAAGAAGACGTGGGGCTTCAAGCCTCAGGGGCAGGGACGACCTTGACATGCGGCCCCTCCCCTATGACCACCGGGGAGGCATCTTCAAGGTCGGGACCACCGGCGGGAACTTCGGTGCCGTTAGCCGGGGCAACCGACTTTACCCCTTGCACCCCCACCGGGGGCCACTTTCCCTGCATCATTCCAGAGGGCGATCCCCTGCGCGTTGTCGCCGAGAGGATACAAGGCCCAGAGCTCGGCGTCAAGGAACTCCGGCATCTGAGCCTTGACAGAGTCAAGGGCGTCGTGCCAAATGACGCCCAAGGCACTGGCCAGGTCGGCGTAGAACTGATCCGACTTTTTGTATCTCTCCACCGCCTTCCGCGTCCGGTCCTTTACCACCTCGTTCTCCTTCCAGAGAGTGCTCACCGTCTTCTTCATGGTAGCAACGAGCACCCGGGAGTCCTCCAACTGGGACTCGGCGGCTCAGGCAGCCTCTCGGTACCGAGTGACCTCCCTGTTCCCGGCCTCCACCCGGTCCTCAAGGGCAGCAGCCCTCTCCGTCGCTGCCCCCAGCTCCTGCCTTAAGCTCTCCTCCCGCAAGGAGAACTCGCCTGCGGCCCGCATCGCCGGAACAATCTCCTCGTCCTCCATGTGGACGACGAGGGCGACGTGCTGGAGGACCTGAAGAAATAAAGAGGGTCAAAAAGGGGAGGGAAGCACCCAACCATGCGAACAAAATGTTGGATGAATAACCAGGTGAAGTGCGAACACTAATCTGCACGGCCTTTTGAGCTATCGCCGCCATTTGGGCCCGGAGAGTTCCTCGAGGGACCCTGCCTCCGACCGACCTCTCCATATCCGAGAGCAGGCTATCGACGACAGAAATCCCCGAGGGCATCTCGAAGCGAAGCTCCCCATTGTCCACAAGGATTGGGGAAGCTGAAGAGCGGGGCGCCCTCCTGTGAGACCTCTTGAGGAACGGCGCGGGAGAACCCTCCTCGTCTCCAACCTCGGGGACCCGAGGCTCGCTTGGGCACTGTAACATTTCAAAAAAATAAAATATTATTTTTGGGAATTTTTATAATTTAATATTATTTTAATGAATATTTTAATATTTCGGTATAATTAAATACAAATAAAGGGGAAAATTTTTGGAAAAATTATGGAAAATTCTAAAATAGGGTATTTTATGGAATTATGCCATTTTTAAGTTTTTATGATTAATTATATGCTAATTTAGTGCTAATCGTGATTAAAAATCGCTAATCGGTTTTTTAGCATTTTTGTGCAAATCATGCACATATCATTTTCTACACTTGTGTTTCATTTTCTACCATGTTGTTTGGGTTTACTATTTGAGTGAGAAGGAATTTGGAGAAAA
Organism: Agapanthus africanus; assembly: GCA_030015575.1. Lineage (NCBI taxonomy): Eukaryota > Viridiplantae > Streptophyta > Magnoliopsida > Asparagales > Amaryllidaceae > Agapanthus > Agapanthus africanus. Next base: position 380,411,923 of record JASDDO010000019.1, on the reverse strand, counting down.
GAGAAAAAGAAAAGAAAAGGAAAGAGAAAGGATTATAATATTGGGTATGGGCAAGTGAGAGAATGAGAGGGTGAGGTGTGTTGACTTAGACTTAGCCATTTTCCCTTCATTCCAACACTCATTTCTCTCCCTCTTCTTCACATGGCTGCTGCTGCTACTGCCTCTCTCTCCCTCTTCAAAAAATTGCCAAGAACACCATAGAAATCACTCCAAAACCCTATCTTCATTTCACAAAAAAGATACACAAGCTCAAGACCAACACATTGGACCAAGAAAGGAAAGGTTTTGGCCACTTGGGGCAACTCAAGAAAATTCTTGAGTTGCCAAATGAGGTATATACTGAACCATTAGCTTAGTTTTTGCATTACTTTTAACCCCATGTTAAGATTGAATCGATATCGGGTAGTTTGGTGGACATAGAGAAAACCTAGTTAAGGTTTGAGGGAATTTTGGGTTGTGATGTGAAATTGAGCTCAGTAGAGGCTACATGAATACCCTAGTGCTAGAATTAAGAGCTAAACCAGAGAGTTGAAACCCGGAATACGGATTTAGAAACCGATATCGGAAGATTTATGAAATCTGTGAAGGTTATATGAGATCTGCTATTACCCCGAGACTCTGAAATTTTTTTTGGATTGACAGTAATATATGCAGGCACCTAGGAAGCTATCACCAAGACCCCAGCCCCTAACTCCAAACCTCAGCCGAAAATTTAATCCAATTGGCCGCAATTTGCGGCCTGGACCCCACCAAATTGGCTCGTTTTGGTTTTGGTGCCCCCTTATCAGTAGATTAGACCCCTGACATGTGCAAAATTGTCCAATTTGACCTAGGGTGAAATCTGGGACCCTTTTCTCTAGTTGCTGTTTTGATTCCTGTTTCCGTATTTCGTATTTTACATTCTGGATTTGCGTATTGGTGATTTACCTCGATTACTTGGCGTTTATACGACGATATCGAGGATTGTTCGACGGTTTTGAAAGCGTACCCATAGGTTCTAACCTATAGGCCTTTTAGCATATCGTGTTGGTTTTCGCGTGTCGTTTAGTTTCGATTTGGTTTTAATGCGATGTGATACGTGTGATATGTAGGTACCCCACGGTGATCCGAGGCGATGAAGATGATGGTGGCAATATCGACACCGACACACAAGATACAAGGTGGGTAGATTATATCTACGGGGGAAGTCGGGTGGATGGCGTATAGCACCCCCGCAGTTCGATGTCTAGTATACTATATATACTATATATATGATAGCTTATTGCGTGACATGGAGATCATAGATGTGTTAGGTGTACTATGGAAATTTAGGGTTGGAAGTAAACTAGGGTAGCTCCTAGTCGCGAACCCTAGCATGGGTTTACACCCACACGCACACAAATGCTTATTGCTATAGTTGTACCATGATGATGAGGATAGTGGATGATATGTGGAGACGAGTCGATGATATTGGGCATAGTGCCGGGACATCGGTGATATGATGTGATTCGTATTTGGGATACGATACAAGATTTTAGCGGGCCTTTGGACGTGTGTTTACACACGCATTTATATAGACGGTATCGATTGTACTAGACTTAGATCAGTACCCCAGATTATGTGATATGATGATAAGTATACCAGATAATTGATGAGATGAATGTGATATTGACCCGTACCCAGATTTGGGATGCCGTACGACGGATTTACGTACGAGCTATATATTGATGATAGATCCGCACTCATGACTCGAGGATATTATATGATGTATATTGTATCGTATGTGATACTAGTGAGGCGGGATCACCGACAATTATATATATATATATATATCGACTCAGATGTAGGTGGTGTTCCCCTCCGAATGGCGGCGCGACGACAGAGAGACGTCTTGCCTGAGATTCGGGGCAGATGCTATTTGGTTTTATCCGTCCACCTCTCCGAAGATGCCAAGTTGATTTATGGCACCGTATATCGGAGGTTTAGACGGATGCGGCCGATATAGCAGACTTCGTCAGATCCCCCTCGCTTGAGGGGTTTTTGATTGTGGGGACGCTCTTCCCTGCAGGCGCAATCCCCTGCAGTTAATTACGCTACCGCATCGCGGTAACAACTTTCTCCTTCTCCAGAATTTCACTTCGTGTCGTGGGTGTTTGTTTTGTTTATGGTTGCCCGTGAATTGTATACGGAGACTAATTTATGTCGTCGCCCGTAGGACGTGGATTAGTCCAAATCCGTATTTTCTTAGATTTGGGTTTGGGGTTTTGGTTTAAGGATACGTTAGCCGTATTTGAGGCTAAGATCAACTTAAACGTTCGTTAAGGATACGTTAGTCCAATTTGAGGCTAAGATCAACTTAACGGGATCGTTTAGATCCGACAAAAGAGCATTTTGAATCTATTGTTCCAGTTTAGGGACATAGTGGTCCATTGCCAGTTTAGGGACATGGTGGTCCATCTCCAGTTTAGGGACATGATGGTCCAACATTCCCATTTTGGGACGAACATTGGTTTAAGGATGTATTAGTCCATGAGTTTAAGGACCCCACAATCCGTATTACCAGTTTAGGGACATGGTGGTCCATCTCCAGTTTAGGGACATTGTGGTCCAACATTCCCATTTTGGGACGAATATTGGTTTAAGAACGCATTAGTCCATAAGTTTAAGGACCTCACAGTCCATATTACCAGTTTAGGGACATGGTGGTCCAACATTCCCATTTTGGGGACGAATATTGGTTTAAGGACGCATTAGTCCATGAGTTTAAGGACCCCACAGCCCGTAGCAATGTGTGGTTGTCGGGACCCGTCACCTCTCTAACGACGTTGAAGGATTACAATGACAAATATCAGAGGAGTTCAGAGATGTACCCTTGAACCGGGTGTAAATTGATTTGAGAGAGCAGTCGTGCTCAGTCAATTTAATTTGAGGACTTATGGCCAGAATTGGGCTAAGTCCAGTTGAGAATATTCAACATTTTTATTGGTGTCTGGCCTATTAGGCCTTTACTTGGGCTCTGCCCTTTGTTTAATAATACATAGCATTAGTCTTGGTCTGTTGGACCTTTTAATTGGGCTCTGCACTGCATTTAATAATGCACTGCATTTTTTATTAAGCCTGTTAGGCCTTTTAATTAGGCCCTGCCCTTTCTTAATAATACGCAGCATTTAATAGTCTGACAGTGCGCCACGTGGCCAGTCAGGTGCTTTGCGCTGATTGAGAAGCGCAAGGCGCAAACTGATGTGGAGGTGAAACGTGTCGCGCTCTGGTGAGCGCAAGCGCAATGCGCTGCGCCATTACACTGCGTTAGTGCGCTGCTGACACGTGGCCCGCTCTGACGACTTGCGCCAATTCAAGAGCGCAGTGCTCATTTTTTTAAAAGCGCAAGGCGCGGATTATTCTGGGGTTGACACGTGGCGTGTTCTGGTGACTTGCGCCAACCCAAGAGCGCAGAGGCTCAAATTAGTAGTGCAGGGCACTATTCAAAAGCGCAGAGCGCATCTTGATCTATTTTAGATCAAAGAACAGAATCTTTTTGATTCTAAAGAGGTTCTTCCTTAAGTTTTAAGAACCAGTGGTTCATCAAAAGGCAATACCTTTGTATAGATCAAAAGATCTAGTAAAGAAGTAAATTACTTCTTTTTTATTATTATTATTTTTTTTATTGAAGATCTTGATCTTGTCCTCATTGATCTTTTTTTTTAGAAGAAATTCTTCTTTCTTTCCCAAAGGTTTACCTTTTTCTTTCCCTCTGAGTTTCTTCTCAAAGTTTTTTTTTAAAAAAGCTCTGTATCTCTCTCTCTCTTGATATCAATGTGTTTTAGACTTGGAGTCTAGGGGCCTTTATATAGGGTCAATTAGTTTGTTAGGTTGGTTACAGAGATCTTTCTCTGGTTGATTTGGAGATATTTTCCCACCGTTGGATCTTTGATCCTAGGGCTTCTGTTTTACAGAAAATAATCTTCTTGTTTTTAACAAGATTGGAAAGATCTTTCTGGAATTTTAATTCTGTTTTAGTGCCTGCACAGTTGGCGCAAGCGCACCTGCGCTTGACACGTGTCGCGCAGCGCAACTGCGCGAGCGCAACTGCGCTGACACGTGTCGCACAGCGCAGAGCGCAGCGCAACTGCGCTAGCGTACCTGCGCCGACATGTGTCGCGTAGCGCAGAGCGCAAGTCAGCTGAATTGTTGCTTCCTTTATTAAAATTTGAATTTTAAACAGAGCCTTGCTCTGATTGGGTGCGCTGCCTTGGGCGCTGCGCTCCTTGCGCTGGCGTGTCTGATTTTGACACGTGACGCTCTGCGCGCAGCGTAAGAGATCTGAAGCGTTGCTTCAATTTTTGAATTTTTGAAATTCAAACAGAGATTTGCTCTGATTAGGGGAAACAAATGCCCCCTCCCCACCGTTGCGCTCACGTGGCGCACACGTGAGTGCAGTGGTGGCAAGATCCTAACCGTTGGATCAACTCAGAAGTTGAAGGGACGCACAAGCGCCTATAAATAGGACCCTTGGTCCTCAACAGATGATTATCATCTTCAAGATTTTTAGTTTTCAGAACCTTGCTCTTGCTTTTAAGAACTTCAGAGCCTTGCTCATGTTTTTCAAGAACTTCAGAGTTAAAACTCTAGAAAAATCTTAGGTAAAATTTAACTTAAATTAAATTAAATTAATTTTGATTAATAGAGCCTTGCTCTCATAGATCTTTTGATCTAAAGAAAACCCCTTTGGGGTTTCATAAACAGAGCCTTGCTCTCAAGAATCCATAGATCTAAAGAGATCTTGTTTCTGGGTTTTTAACCCATGAACAGAGCTTTGCTCATGGAAAAAATATAAATCTTTTTAATCTAAAAATGAGGAACTCTTAAGAGTTTTCATGGATCTTCAAGATCCCAAATTTTTAATTTTAATTTTTTTAGGAATTAATTTTCTTTTGATGGATTTTTCCATCATTATTACAGAGCCAGGCTCTTTAAGGAATTTTATTCCCTTGAGACCAGAGTTTGACAAGTGTCACTCTGTGACAGAGCTTTGCTCTGAAAGGGAAGATTTTCTCCTTATCTCTAGGGATTTTTCATTTAATGAGAGTATTCTTTTGGGGATCTTCTCATTAATTGACAGTCTCATCCAATGATGGGGCTGTCTTATTAACTGACACATTGTCATCTAGATTTTGTGGGTCCCCCTTTGGTCCTTTATCTACTGCATTGCAGTATGGTATAAATTTTAAAATGCCAAGCGTTGGAATTACAACCCTGACGGCTGATTTCTGTCCCTTCGCAGGAAACATGTCTGCTGATCTGTCATTCCCGTTCTTCCGCTCAGAGGGAGGTTTCCCTGAGGCGCCAGTGGACCGGGAGGTTCTCGCTCTGATTAAGGATCACGACCCGGAGCATAAGAACCTTCATCTGTAGGGCAGATGGTATAATGAAATCATTAAGGGTCGCCGAAGCTTCTCCTATGCGACGCCTTCAGAGCCAATCTCATCGATCCCGTATGCGGATGCGCCCCCGGTGAACTATGCCGTGGAGGTTGTGAATTGGAACTCGGAGGATCTTCTCCAGCCTTCGATTGCTGCTATTCCCGTACAGCCGCCGCCGGCCGTGGACATTCTGGGACAACGCATATGCCAGGGTGAGGCGCGCCCTTGGGGACAGGTTTATAACCTCGGATTGACCCCTCGACAATCGGTCGGATATTTGCAGTGGGCGAGGTATATCTTGTCAGCGAAGAAGACGCATCTGATGAAGATCGGTTTGTACCCTGCCGTCTATGCCTCGCTTTTTTAGTACCCTGCTCCTCCAACATGGTGGGTTAAGGCGTTCGTGGACCAATGGAACATCCCCACTCATACTTTTCTCTTGACGGACAGGGAAGTCTCCATCCCCCTGGAAGAATTTGCTGAGATATCCGGTCTGCCGGTGAGGGGGGAGCATTATGAGGAGTTACTTCCTCCAGATGAGTATGTCTTCGCCACCAAGCCGCTGGTAATGGGCCTGACGCCGGAGAATGCTATTCAGCACCAGTTTCCGAGTCTGGTGAGGGTGCTGAATATATATGAGGGTATCTACTTGGAATCAGGAATCCGGGGAGTTAGTGTTGCAGATTTTATTGCCCGCTTTCTTCGACCGGAGATTCTATCACAACGGAATGAAAAGTTCGCCAAGCTCGACGACCCCTTCGGCTTTGGCTTAGATCGCCTACCAGCATTGGAGGATGACCAACAGGGTTTTTACCTTCCTGACGCTGCCATCATGCCCTTATCGGAAATCGTCGCCGCGGGCATTGACGAAGAGACCTTCTTCCTCGGATTTCTGGGATTATGGCTGTCCTGTTTTGCGCTTCCCATGCACCCACGCTACATTAGGCCGTCCGTCTTCTACCCAGCACACCGGATGGTGGCTGGTATACAATTGTCGATCGGAATCGCTGGGCTGGCTCACCTGTATCATGGATTAAGCGTGGCGGCGGACGCAAATGAACCCGGGGTGCAACCCGCCAATTTCCCGATGCACTATTTTACTTCATGGATGGAACTGCATGTGCTTGGAGTATTCGGGATTCATAAGAGCCCCTCCTTTTATGAGAAGTGTAGACACCCGAGAGTCATGCGGTTAGTCGGCGCTTCTATTGTGAATCCATCTCCGCGGGAGGCTAGGGGGTTGCTTCTCCGTCCGCACATGGTCGGAGCGAGAATTTCTTTCCAAGACAAGGTAATGACTATTGGCTCGGATACCTCCAAGACAGTGTTGGCGCTGCGCGATATTTTCAAAGACGGGGCCTCCGTATTGAAAGCCCAAGAGATCCTGCACTTATACTCTATCCGGCCGGGCTTTCTGGTGTTCAGGCAGGATGATAAGGCGCTCTTCATGAGGTACAACCCCAATCGGTTCTCCCAGCAACTAGGCTATAACCAGGGGGTCCCATTGGAGGCATTTTCTGAAGAGCCCACGGCCACCAGGGAGGGGATACGGAGCGCGTTACACCAATTTATGCGGCTGAACACGGGCTCCTACTTCTTTATCAGTGAGTCGAGCTGCGCCCCACGGGTACTCAACGTGTACGTGGCTTGGTACGCGCACGCAATGGGTGCAGTCATCCGTGAAGAGAAGCGCATGTTGGTCGACCGCAAGGGTGCGCCTCCCGGCAGCGACCGCAAGGCTCCCCTGAAACCAAGGACCCCTGTCTTTGCTCCGTTGAGAGATGCTGGAGCTGAGCCACCGCACGTACTGAGCCCTCCGCGTGGATTGCCTCATGCTACCGCGGACGTGCCCCCAGCGCCCTGTGCTCCAGTGGAGACGGTGAACGTAGTTTCGCCCGAGTCTGGCGTGGGCCCGGACATCGGGACTCGCCGTCCTAAGGTGCCCGCAAAGCGCAAGTAGATCTTGGGTGCACCCGGGGCTCGCATGCAGAAGAGGAAGAAGAAGTCTATTCTTTCTCTTGACGCTGTCCTTGGCCTATAGCCTCAAGCCCCTCTCACCGAAGGCTTACGCGAATACGGGAGCAATGAGGGTTTCTCGGTAGATCCGGCAGATACTGATATGGCGGCCGCCATCGCGGCTTCTGAGCGATCGACAAGGCTCGAAGCGTGGTTGGCTAAACTTGCTCAGTCAGGTAATCATTGGTTGCACTCTTCATCATTTCATCATACTTTTATCATTGTCTTCGACTAATGCTTTCCCTCTTTTTTTTAAAACAGGTGTTTCTACCGAAGAAGCCATCGCTGCTTCCCTGAAAACCTTCCAAGAGGAGGAAAGGAAACGCGCTCTATCGGGCGTTGGTATGTCTCGGCTCACTGAGTCTTTATTCCCCTTTTTATGGCCAATCTAATCTTTTCTTTGTCTTTTTGCAGGGGCCGCGGTATCTTCTGCGCAAGCAGATGCGGGGACTCTTCCTGGGCCAGCTACTGAAGTCTCGGCCTCTTCGGGGCTGCCGCGAGAGACCCGACTCGAAAAGCCGATGAGGGATGCCTTGAAGGCTCTGGAGGCAACTCTGAACGCGGACGAAGACGCCTTGATGAAGGAAGCTTCGAAGAGGTCCGTCGTGACGGCCCGGGAGGAGAGGAAGCGCTTGAGGCGCGAGGCGTAGGAGCGCAAAGCTGCTTTGGCCGAGGGAGCGGGCCCAAGCGCCGTTTCTCGTGCTGCTACTCCTTCGGAAGAGTCTCTGGTCGCCTTGTCCACTGCTCATAGGCGGGCGGTGCGTGCAGCTCGGGGGGCCAACGATCAATCCACCTCAGGTAATGTGTTTTTCGAGACTTTTGTTGTAAGAATTGTAAACCTATCGGTTCTTATATATCTTTTCCTGCAGGGCCAAGTCCAACTGAAGGAGCGGCGGAAACCGTCGAGCCTGAGGGGGCGGTGGAGAAGATAGCAGCTGACCCCGAGGCGACGGTAGGCGGTGCAGCCGCAGACTCCGGGTCTGAGCTAGTGGCTGACGAGACAGTCACGCCTATTATGCCCGAGAAGGTTGCCGATGCCGAGCACGAGGTAGCGGCAAATGAGACGGCTGCTACAAACGAGCCCGGGGCAGAAGCGGAGGGAGCGGCTGAGACCGACGACCCTATGGCAACGGCGGACGAGACGGCCGCGGCCGCTGAGCCCGAGGAGGTAGCGGGTGAGACGGGCATGATCCCCGAGGAAGAGCCGGCCGCTCTTTCTCAAGAGTCTGGCAATACTCCGATCATTGCTCTCCCCGCCTACGGCCCTCCGCCGTCTCCTGGCCTTGCGAGCACAACGACGGCTCCCGTAGAGTCTGGTGATGAGGCAACGGGAGGTGAACCCTTGTCAATGGAGGAGGGAGACGCCGCCGTTTCGGCTGGTGACTCATCAGGTAAATTTTGGGTTACCGCCCTTTTTTCTATTCTATAACTTTTCTGACAATGCTTATCTTGTTTCTAACGCAGGCGCGGCCAGTGTTAATGTCCCATTGCTCGAGTGAGCGCCGTCAGCTACTGCCTTAACGGTGGCCACCTCTCTACCTTCTCTCGCACCGTCGCAAATGCTGGAAGGTATGGATTCGTGACCCATCAGTCTTATCTTTATTGCATAATTTATGTACTGATGTTGTACTACTGCATCTTTGCAGGAGTGCTTTTCGATCACCTTTATCAGGTGTTTCACCCACACATCTCCTTCCCGTCGGAGCGTGCTTCCTCCAGTGGCGCTGGTGAGTATGGTTTTCAATTAATACCCTTCCTTTTTTCAGTAATGGAATTATTTCTGATTCTTCCTTGCCTTGATTGCAGTGTTACAGATCGAAGGAGAAGCTAAGGGATCGGTTGCGCCACCGGTCCTCCCAGCTTTGCCGCCTGCTGCAGCTGGTATAGTAAACTCCCTCATTGATGACTTTCTTATATTTCTTGAACCGTCATCTGATTGTGTTTTGTTTTTTCAGCTGTCGTTCCGGTTCCGGCCCTCTCCGAGCCTCGCATCATAATGCCGTCAGGCCCTTTCTTGAGACGTCCATCTTCAAAGGGTGCTGCGATGAGTTTGGGCATATTGAGCGGATACGTCGAAGAGCTTGACGCAGACGCTCCCCCATCTGCCGCAGATTTCGCTTCAGAGGTTAATCCGATGCTGGCGACGCTTGTAAATTTTCATAATGAATCGTCGAGTCTTGGGTTAATCACTGCAGGGAGATCGAGGCCCGCCTGCATCAGCTGGAGCTTATGCGTCCTGCCCCCGAGGTTTTGGCCACGAGTACTCAACGGGCGGCATGGATCGAGCAGAGCGCTTCTTACTTCCGCCATTTGGAACAAGAAGCGGCTTTAAGGCTGAGGGAATGCCAAGAGTCCTCAAGCGAGACTGCTCGCCTGCGTGCTGAGGTCGATACGAACGCTGCCCAGGTGAAGGCTATCTTCGAGGGCCTTCTGCAAAGTATTTCTGATGGGCTAACACTGAAGCAGAAGCTCCATGCCGCTGAGCGTGATGCCCAAGGTCGCGACGCAGCTCAGCAGGCAGTTGAGGAGCAGCTTTCATCCTTCCTGCAGCAGCGGGCTCAAGTGGAAGCAGAATTGGCGGTGGCGGCCGGTCAGGAGAAGGCATTGAAGGAAGTGCGCGAGCAATTGATGGGGCTATTTAAGACGTTTCCTTCTCAGTAGCTGCTTTTTGTATCAATTATACACTTGTAATCTTTGAATAATATGTACACATTCTTTATTCTTTTATACGATTCGCTTTGTACTTAATTGAATTCATGAATAAAGATATACACATTTTCTTTTGCAATGTCTTGTGTCATCTCTGTGCTTTCTCCCTTCTTCTATTATCAGCATGCTACCTTAGTAAACATGCTTGACAGATGATAGAGCAAGCATCCTGTCTTGGTTTCTTCAAGAGGTAATGATGGCTTAGGAGACAGGTTCAGATCTGCTGCCTAAGACTTTTCAATTTTATGAGTCGTGAGGGTCTCACAAAGACTTTTCTCCCTACGAATCGAGAGGATCTCATAGGTGTATTTTCTCCTTAGGAATCGTGAGGATTCCTAAGTGCGTTTTCTCTTGTAAGTCGTAAGGATCTTATAAGAGAATTTTCCCTCTTACGAGTCGAGAGGACTCGTAAGCGGTTGTTTCCCTCCTTGTCGAGATTCGACTTTGGAGAGTGTGGCCCGTGGATAGTATGCAAGAGATCGTTTTGGACCAACTTACAGGGTCCCAGTACTTAGGAAACAGGTTTTTTAATCCCCGTTGCCTAAGGCTTTATCTTGCAAGTCGAGACGAATCGAGAAGTTCCCGCGAAGACACTAATTTCCTCACGAGTCGAGACGAATCGAGATGTTCTTGCCAAGGACACTGATTTCCCTGGGGTTGAAACGAATCGAGGCATTCCTGCAAAGACACTGATTTCTCTGCGGGTTGATGCGAATCGAGGTGCTCTCGTCAAGGACGCTAATTTCCCTGAATCGAGGTATTTGCCAAGGACACTGATTTCCTTGGAGTTGAAACGAATCGAGGTATTCCCGCAAAGACACTGATTTCTCTGCGGGTCGACGCGAATCAAGATGCTCTCGTCAAGGACGCAAATTTCCCTGAATCGAGGTATTTTCCAAGGACACTGATTTCCTCGGAGTTGAAACGAATCGAGGTATTCCTGCAAAGACACTGATTTCTCTGCGGGGCGACGCGAATCAAGATGCTCTCATCAAGGACGCTAATTTCCCTGAATCGAGGTATTTGCTAAGGACACTGATTTCCCTGGGGTTGGAACGAATCGAGGTATTCCTGCAAAGACACTGGTTTCTCTGCGGGTCGACGCGAATCAAGATGCTCTCATCAAGGACGCTAATTTCCCTGAATCGAGCTATTTGCCAAGGACGCTGATTTCCCTGGGGTTGAAACGAATCGAGGTATTCCTGCAAAGACACTGGTTTCTCTGCGGGTCGACGCGAGTCAAGATGCTCTCATCAAGGACGCTAATTTTCCTGAATCGAGGTATTTGCCAAGGACACGGATTTCCTCGGAGTTGAAACGAATCGAGGTATTCCTGCAAAGACACTGGTTTCTCTGCGGATCGACGCGAATTAAGATGCTCTCATCACGGACGCTAATTTCCCTGAATCGAGGTATTTTCCAGGGACACTGATTTCCCCGGGGTTGAGATGATCTCTGGTGGTCCTTCAGATTTTATATGAGTTACCGTCAAGACCCTGAAGCTAGGAATTTGGCCTTCGCTTCGGTTGCTGTGATGTGTCCGAATCCTGTTGGAGGAGGGACGCTGTAGTGACATTTCGTCTGTTGTATCGAGACGAATGTCGATGTGGTCTCTAGGTTTTCCGGAAACCATCGAGATTTGGCTTCGCTTTCTGGTGGAGCCTGTTGGGAAGGTATGGTTCTCTCTTTGTTTGTTCCCCTGGATCGTATACAGGGATCGATGTGATCTCACCTGTAGGGCAAAAGTTTCATTCATTTTTTTTATTATCATTTTATTTCCGCGATGCTCTATCATTTCAGCTTTTATATCGCGAAAGTCACGATTGCTCAATCATTTCGGTTATTTTTCGCGGTGCCCGGTCATTTCGGTTATTTATTTTATTTTCACTCGCTGTTTTTTATTGCGAGTTGCCCAATCATTTCGGCTATTTTGCATGCACACACATTTTTTTTACTTGCTGATTTTTATTTGCAAGTTGCCCCATCATTTCGGCTATTTCGTATGCATGTATGGTTCGCTGATTTTTTTATCGCGAGTGTGGAACTTGGAATCTGACGCCGATCTCAGCATCAGCATCGCTACAACTGGAATATTGCCAGGAGCGAATTATCATTTGCGATGAAAGGGCTTGGAATTTGATACTGGTTTAGGCATCAGCATCGCCACAACTGGGATATTGCCAGGAGCGAATCATCATTTGCCTCTGTCGATGTCGAACAAAGGTGGTTTAGCGAACAGGGTTAGGATCCCGTCGACTATGGCTTTTGACTTCATGAGCCGTAACGGTCTCACAAAGGTATTTCTCCCTACAAGTCGTGAGGATCTTGTAAGTGTGTTTTCTCCTTAGGAATCGTGGGGATTCCTAAGTATATGTTCTCTTATAAGTCGTAAGGATCCTACAAGAGTGTTTTCTCCTTATAAGTCGAGAGGACTTATAAGGGCTGTTCACCATATGGACATATCTCCAGTCACGGGTGGGACTTTGCTGGGGAAATGTTTATTCGCGCCCGTGGATTGTATACAAGGGTCAGTATTGAGCCACCTGTAGGGCAAAATCGAAGGTTGTGGGGGTTGCTTAAGAACAGGTTCAGGTCTCTGTAACTTAAGACTTTCAAATCTTATGAGCCGTGAGGGTCCCATAAGAGAGTTCTCCTTACGAGTCGTGAGGATCCCGCAAGTGTAATTTCTCCTTAGGAATCGTGAGGATCCCTAAGTGTGTTGCTCCCTTGTGAGTCGTAAGGATCTCACGCAGGTGGTTTCTCCTTACAAGTCGAGAGGACCTTGCAAGTGTCTTTTAATGAGGTTGCGCCCTTTCGGGTTTTCACAAACACTCGCCGGTAGCCCTTTTGTTTTTACTCACGGAGCCCTTTCGGGTTTTCATCCGTTCCCATTTTGCTTATAGACATACCGTTTTTATTTATTTATTTATTTTTTATTCAATTTTTTGTATCGGCTTTGGGATGTTGCAATCTACCGTAGTTTATCGACATCTCGGTCAACGGCTAGTTTTAGGACGTAGTGGTCCGTCATTAGTTTAAGGACGTTTCGGTCCATTAACCAGCTACTACTTATAGAGTTTTGGGTTTAGGAAGATAGCGAGCGGACATAGTCGTCGTCATCTATCATTGACCTAGGCTGTAACACATTAGGCGTAGTATTTCTTCAGGAAGCGACCGTTTATTGGCCTGAAAGGTCTTTCTCCATTCATGTCCATGAGTAGATAGGCTCCACCCTGGTAGACATTTTCTATGATGTACGGGCTTTCATAGTTCGGCTCGAATTTTCCTCGCTTGGCGCGATTGGGGATCATAGGTCTTTTGACCACTAGCACGAGTTCGCCTTGGCGGAATGTCCTCGGCCTGGTCAATCTTTCATATGAGCGTGTCATCTTTGCTTTATAAGCTTCTAGATTTTGCTGCGCCAGGAGCCGGGTTTCATCAAGGGCATCGAGCTCCTCGAGGCGAAGGTGAGCATTCTCTTCGTCCGTTAGCTCACAATGGACTGCTACTCGTAGAGAGGGTAATTCTATTTCGAGGGGGAGTATTGCTTCTGTACCGAATACCAACGCGTACGGCGTTGTATTCGTGGCCGTCTTGAACGTAGTTCGATACGCCCAGAAAGCTTCTTGCAGTCTCTCATGCCAGTCCTTCTTATTTCGGGACACCGTCTTCTTCACGATCTTCGACAAGGTCTTGTTGAAAGCCTCAACTAGACCGTTAGCTCGGGGATTATAAACTGAGGAATATCTCCAGTCTATGTTGTGTTGTTGCGCGAAGCGTCTGATCTTGTGGCTTCTGTAGGCTGGCCCGTTATCGGAGATGATCCGTCGCGGAGTTCCAAACCGATAAATGATGTGCGTCTTAAAGAAATGGAGGATATTCTCCGTCTTCACATCCCTCAGCGGTACTGCTTCTGCCCATTTTGAGAAGTAGTCAGTCGTCGCTAAGATGAATCGATGTCCCCTGGACGATGCTGGGTCGATGGGGCCGATTATGTCAGTTCCCCACATTTCAAACGGCCAGCTAGCCACCGTTGGATGTAGTGGGTTTGGATGTTGATGGATAAAGTCCCCATGAATCTGGCATGAGTGGCATTGCTTCGCATATTCGAGGCAGTCCTGAATCATCGTGGGCCAATAGTAGCCCATCCGTTTAATCTTCAACTTCATCTTCGGGCCTGCTTGGTGAGAACCGCAGAGTTCGTCGTGAACTTCCTGAACGACTCTTTTCGCCTCTTCAGGTCCCAGACATCTCAACCACAGAGAATCAAACGATCTCTTGTACAGAGTATCATTGACGAAGGCGAAAGACAGAGCTCGTTTCATGAGCTGATGTCTTGAGGACGCATCTTCAGGCGTTCGACGGGATTTGAAGTAGTCTATAAAGACTTCTCTCCAATCCTCAGCCTTTTCCTGGTCTTTTATTTGCATAGCCATTTGCACAGTCACTCCCTTTTCTTCGGATGATTCCGGAGATATTTCTGCTGGGGCAAGCACCCGACGACTTTGTATCACGATCCTTACGTCATCGAGGTTCTCGTCGGCTAGCTCCTTAGCGAGCTTGGCTAACGCGTCCGGTTTGCTATTTTTCCCACGTGGTATGCTTTCCAAAGTGTAGGAAGGAATTTGGGTCAACAGTTGTTGCACTTTTTCGCCGTACTTCACCAACTCTGGTTTGCACGTTTGGTAGTCGCCGTTTACTTGACTAACGACCAGTTGGGAGTCCCCGTATATGATGAGGTTCTCAATCCCCATATCGATGGCAATATCGAGGCCTACTATCAAAGTTTCGTATTCGGGTTCGTTGTTCGTCCTCGGCTCGGTTAAGGAAAAAGCAAATCGCATTATCCCTCCTTGCGGGGTCACGAAGATGAGTCCTACTCCTGATTTGATTATAGGGGTGCTTTGTTTGCGCTTTTTCACGGAGGATGCTCTATCAAAATAAAGTTCCCATTGGTTACCACCACCGTCGATTGCATCGAATGCGTGCTCGTCTGGCAGTTCACAATTCAAAGGGGAGTCGGCCGGTATCGGATGCTCAGCGAGGAAGTCAGCGATGGCCTGGCCCTTTAGTGCCTTAAGGGGTCGATAAGTTATTGAGAACTCCATCAAGAGCAAGGCCCATTTAGCGAGTCTCCCCATCAATATAGCCTTTGACATCAAATATTTGAGGGGGTCCACCTTCGATATAAGACGGACTTCATGCGCCAACGCACAGTGCCGGAGTTTCGTTATCGCGAAGATTAGCGCCAGGCAGTGTTTTTCAATGGGGAAGTAGTTGCTTTCTGCCCCTAGGAGAACTCGACTTATGTAATAAAGAGCTCTCTCTTTCCCTTGGTCGTTCTCTTGCGCCCATAATGCGCCTAAGGAACCTTCAAGGGCGGTTGTATAAAGAATGAGAGGCTTTCCCTTGACCGGGGCAGCCAACACTGGCGGATTCTGCAGGTATTGCTTGATCTCGTCCAGCGCGCTCTGGCATTTGTGATCCCAAACGAAAGGGGTTCCCTTCTTCATCAGATGACTATAAGGACGGCACTTACCTGAAAGGTTGGCTATAAATCGCCAGATGTACGCGAGCTTCCCTTGGAGAGACCGCAATTTCTTGAGAGTCCTTGGCGGGGGCATCTCCCTGATCGCCTTGATCTTTGACGGATCTATCTCGATGCCTCGGTGTCGGACGATGAATCCCAGGAATTTGCCCGAGGAGACCCCGAATGCGCATTTGAGTGGGTTCATCTTCAAATTATATTGCCGAAGGGTTGAAACACAGTCTTCAGATGCTCGAGATGTTCCTCGTATGATTTGCTTTTCACCACGAGATCGTCGATATAGCATTCGACGATTTCATGTATGAGGTCATCGAAGATCTTCGTCATGGCCCTCTGATAGGTGGCACCGGTGTTTTTTAGACCGAAAGGCATCACCTTGTAGCAAAATATGCCCAAAGGGGTCCGAAAAGCAGTATGCTTCTGGTCCTCTATGTGCATCTTTATCTGATTGTATCCCGATGAGCCGTCCATGAATGAGAAAACTTCATGAGTGGACGTATTGTCTATCATTAGCTCGGTGACCGGTACTGGGAAATCGTCCTTCGGGCACGCTTTATTGAGATCCCGGAAGTCTACGCATATGCGCACCGTCCCATTTTTCTTCATCATCAGGACGATGTTGGCGATCCAGTCAGGATATTGAACTTCCTGGATGAAGCTAGAGTCGATTAGCTTCTTGACCTCGGCGTTGATGCTCATCTCAAGCTCGAGCCGCATTCTTCTCGGCGCCTGTTTGACTGGCTTAACGTCTGGGGATATCGCCAATTTGTGGACGGCAATCTCTAGGTCTAGTCCCAGCATTTCGGAATAGTTCCATGCGAAACAATCCTTATGCTGCATAAGCACGTCTTTTGACGCAGCCACTCTTTCTTCAGATAGCAACTCACTGACGAATGTGGGTCGCGGGTCACCTGCCGTTCCCAAATCAATCTTCTCGAGGTTGTCTGCAGTAGTGTGTATTCCGTCTTCCAGCTCTTTTGGCGCCGGTGGAAATTCTGAGATCACCTCGTCATCGCTGTTTTCGAAGCACCAGGGAAGGTCATTCATATCCTCGGGCTCTTCTTTTAATATCATTATCATATGACAAGCACGAGCTCGCTTCCAAGACCGATGTGGATCTGGTTCAGCTCTCGTTGCTTTGGGTTCATGCTTCTGCGGCGGCGTTACCCTCCAACTGTCGGATAGAGCAAACTTGCGGAGCTGATACTGATCTTCGACCTAATTCTTGAAGGTGAAGCAATCTTCGAGAGGGTGTCTTACTACCCTGTGATAAGAGCAATAGTTCGGGCGTGAGACTTCGCCTGCTTGCTCAGGGTGTTTAGACTCCGGCAGTGTGACCATTTGATGTTTTATAGCGAGGTCAAGTATCTTCTTTGTCTTGTCTTGAGGAAAGGAGTATGCTCGACTCATCTTCTTCATAAGAGATAAATCCGGACCGCTTGAATCCTGCTCGCGTGACTTCTTGGTCCCGCTTTGTCGCTGTCGAACACCTTTTCCGCTCTTTGACTTGTTTCTGCCTCTGCGTCGAACCTTCTGAATGACGGGTTGACAGGGAGGAGCATTTTCATCTTTCGCAGCCTGTTGGAGGAGGCGTTGCATCCTGGCTTTCTCGTAGAGGGCCATTTCGCGGTTATGGTCGTCTCGAACTTTTTGACCAGCTTCCCTTATAAGCTTGTTCATTTGCTCTTCGAATGACGGACTGGGCATTTTCACGTCGGGGACTTTTTCTGGCTCAGGGTTAGCATCTTCCCATTGAGCGTCCCCCTCTTCATTGAAGTCATGTACGACGTAGCAGTCGCGGAGCAGCTTTCGTTTCTTAGACCGAACATATCCAAGCCCGATTGCTTCCATTCTCCCATTGGGCAATTTGCGCTGAGTTCCAGGAACGTTTCATATCCTGTTATAGAACTTGGCTTTTCGAGCAGTTTGCTTAAGGGGTACACCTTGGCACCTCAAAAGTCTTCTTAGTCCGTCCGTATAATATCTGGGTAGACGGATGGGCTGGAGCCTGTCAAGTGTAGGATCAGCGACGTGCCAGATTTCTTTCTCCATTTTAGTTTCCCCGGAGCGGTAGAATAGGATCGCCTTTTTGCCTTCTCGCCTGGAAGGGACGTAGAACGCCTGCAGCTCTTCTACACTGTAGGTATTGAGCGCGTCCAGTTCTTTATGATGTTTAAGTGGAACCATGGCGACTTGCAGACTTTGCTCTTCGTCAGCGAATGTTCGTATTGGAGGCCGAGCAGAGAATATAGCATGGACCTCATCTTCTGAGTCGCTGTCGAAAATCAACATGGGAGCGGACGGTCCTGGCTTGTTGTGCTGGGGTGGACCTGAATAAACCATCTCTTCCTCTTCCTCAGTATCACTCCCGAAGACAGGGATAGTGGCGATAGCTTTGTTCTCCGGCTTGTGACACCTCTCCGTGTCTTCGAAATCTGGCAAGAAGTATTTTGCATCTTCATACTTGCGGACTTCGTTTACGGAGAACAGGTTCAGCTCTCCTGTCACGGTATACTCGAGACCATCCTTAAAGTACTTCATACACTGATGTTGTGTAGAAGGGATGATGTTGTACTCGTGTAACCAAGGCCGACCGAGCAAAGCATTATAGCATGTCTTGGCGTCTATGACGTGGAATTTAATGTCTGTGACAAGTAGTCCAAAACGCAGCGTCAATATCACTGACCCGAGAGTCCGTGATGATTGAGAGTCGAACCCGGAGATGGTGATCTTATCCCGGGCGAGGTGCTGTACGCTCATGCAGATTTCTTTCAATACCCGTATATTGAGGAGATTGACGGAGGACCCGTTGTCAACCAAGATTTTGCCTATATTTATATCGTGGCAGTACCCTGAGACATAGAGGGGACGGTTGTGCTCGCACGTCCCAAGGAGAAGGTCTTCATCACCGAAAGTGACATCGGCTGTGTGCACTTCTTCCAACTCGTCCTTCATCTTTTCTTCGGCGAGAAAAGCTTGGAATTGTTCTGGCTCTTGTAGCGCTTTGATCAATGAATCCCTTGCTTCTTTAGATAGTAAAAGGGCGTCAAGAATGCTGAGCTGCGAGGGTAGCTTCCTCAAGTGTGCCAGAACGTTGTAGTCCACCTTATTTTTCTTTGGTGGGTCCTTGGCGGTTAGCTCTTCCATGACTTGGTCATCTAGGACGATATCCTCAGAGACTTTTTCTTTTCCCTTATCTTTCTTATTTGAAGGTCCGAGATTCTTTTCGGGTAGCGTACGATTACGCAGCTGGATATTCTCACGGGCCTTTGGCTCTTCCTCTTTTCTCGAGGTGGACTCTTTAAAGAGAGGGCTAAGAGCCATTTCCTTGTCAGAGTCGCTCCCGAATGTGAGAATTTGCGCTCCCTCGGCGTTAACCATGCGACAATCGCCGGTATTTCTCCTAAGCTCCTCAGTCGTACTTTTCCGCTCCTGACGAGTTTTGCACTTCTCCCGCTTAAAATGTTGCCGGTGAGCGACATACCCCTGCCACCATCTATTGAAAGCTTTACACTCTTCGGTGGGGTGCGAAATCTTTCGATGATATAAGCAGTAGGAAGGGTGCATTCCTGCTTTGCCGGCAATGTTTCCTTCAAAGGGTGGTAGCTTCATCCCCATTGATATGGCTTTAGCAAACATTTTCCTCGTCTTAAATTTGTTTTTATCCGCAACAGGTGTATTTTGATTTGACGGGAGTGTCTCAACTCTTTCGTCTAGTCGCCGGCGCTTGGCCCTTTCAAATACGACCGTCTCGCGTTCCCGGTCAGCTTTACTTTTCAAAAGAGCTTCGTTGAGGAATGCATCAATTGTTTCATCTGATGGCCCCAAAAGTTCTAGTTCAGGGTCTGCCCCCAGCTTCTCAGTGCAAGGAGTTTTCTCATCGTCTGTAAATGAGTGGGAGATCATATGTCAACTCACCATGTAACCCTCAGATTCATCTGACGAGCTTTCTCCATCATCTTCCTCATGAAAAACGCGGTTGAGGAACTCTTGGAACGTGATGGGAGTCCGTGCTTTCTGATTATACTCCTCCAGCGCGTCAATCTATTTCTGTAAGTCCGTGCGCTTGTCGCCAGGCTTCACGGGCTTTTTGGATCTTTTCTTCTTCTTCTTCGAAGATTTTGACGGTTGGGTGTGAGTGCTTGGGCCATCACCACCGATCTTTGGCGTTGGGCGCGGCTTCAGCATCCCTTCGATGATCTGAGGTTCTAGCGGGTTCTTCCACCTGATCGCCGGGCATGTCTGGAGATCATTCAGCATCCTTTTGGTTTTGGCTGATAGCATGATCTCCCACGGAGCTTCTTCAACAAGGGAGCACGTTGCCCCCGGTATATTCACCTTTTTAGGGGTATGAGGTTGCGGCGGGTTCACCTTCCATTTTTCGGATAACGCGAACTTGCCTTGTTGGTATTGATCTTCAATCCAGTTTTTGAAGACGTAGCGATCTTCGATCGGATGACCCAATACTCGGTGATAGGGACAGTAATTGGGATTATTGACGTCGTTTGGCTGCGATGGACGTCTCGAATCCGGCAGATTGATGAGTCTGTTACGCAATGCTAGCTCAAACAGTCTTCTCGTTTTATCTTGAGGAAACAAATAAGGACGTCCTAGCCTCTCCTCGAGGGATAGGTGTGGACGCGTATTGTTTTGATGGACAACCGGCTTCAAGTTGCTTGGCTGTTGTTGAGTATTGGCGAGAACGATCGCTTTCCCTTTCCCCTTATCATTTCGAGAGTCCGGCTTTGGAGGAGACGGTCTGTGACCCATCTGATCCATCTGGGCTAACTTATCGATCAAGGCCTGGAACGTGGTTGGTTTAAAGAACATCATGAACTGTGAAATAGTTGCATGAGGATCTAGGGTGCCCACGAACATGCCCACCGCTGGCGCTTCTTCGATGCGCTGTTCGCACTTCGACCACAGATTCCGCCAACGAATTGCATATTGAACCCAAGTTTCGCCTGGCTTTACTCTTGCATTGATCAAAGCTGTTATTGGAGTACGCTCGCTGGCGCTCGCGAATCGCTGAGTAAATAACAACTCTATTTCAGCGAAGGTTTTGACGGAGTCATTCGGAAGCTCGGAGTACTATTCAAACGCCGTCTCCGATAGGCTGCCGACGAACTGGCGAAGCAAAAGTTTATCATCACCGCCGGTATTGCCACAAAGAGCCCTGAACTGGGCAACATGTTGATGGGGATTGCCTGTCCCCTTGTAGACATGGAATTTTGGGATCGTGTAGCCCGGCGGGTATTTGATCTGATCATACCAGCTCGGATATGGTCGCCCCGTTTTAACGACTTGACCGGCTGCCTCAGTTGCCTGGTGAACTCGTATCTGCTAAGCTATATATTCATCCAGGGCAGCTTTGGAAATTGTCTCCTCCTTGGCTGTTGACAGAGCCGGCGGTGGATTCGACGTCTCTCCTCTGTCATCTTCAAGGACAATCGGAGGATCTTCAGCAAGAGGATCCTGCTGGATCATCATACCCACCATGTCCTGGAACAGAAGGGCCATTCGTTTTATATTGGCTGCTTGTTCCGCAGCCTCTTTGTCCTTCTTTTCCAGTTTTCTCCGAAGGAATTCGGCATCGGTTTCTTGCTCCTGGCGCTGATCCGAGGATGCTTCTGGGCTTTCTTTCGGCCCTGTGAGTGCGGCCATCGCAGTCATCATTTCTTGGAGCTTCTGCTGCTACTCCTGAGCTTTAGCCACCGATCGCGTAAGCGGTCTATGACCTGTGGATATACGGATGTCCTCTTTCCCGGACGCCATGTAGACTGTATGTATCACAATGCCCCCGGACTTAGGGCGTTTAGGCTCACTGCCTTTGACATTTGCCGCTGGCGTGGGGATTTTCTCTGGCCTTCTTCTCTTATGGGCCGTCGAAGTTGAGGGGGCCGTTGCTGTAGGCACCCAGGTGGCCATCGTCTTTCGTTGCTTAACAGGGCGGTTTTCCTCCTGTCGGACTTTCGACTTCTTATGCTGATGGGAGAAATTCGGATCAATCACCAATTCTCGGACTCGTCGCCAAGTCTTATAGACTTTGGAAGACAGCCGTTGAGGAGACTGCTCCGGCTTTGTTTCTACGACGGTCTCTACCGGTGGCGGAGATCTTTTGAGCGCAGCAGTTGGTGAATTCCTGCGTACCCTGTTCAACAGCTCAAAGCTGTTCCCAGCTGGAACAGCAGCATCAATTTCCACAGTTGGGGATGGTGGAGTTAGCCCCGAGGGGGAGTCGCCCCCGGCCTTCCTTATCCGGCGTCGGTGGCAGCGTCGGGCGTGACGAGTTGTTGGGATTGGTTCAGCGACGGCTTTGTCTTGCCCCCTGTTCAGGTGAGGGGCTGTCGCGGGTGTCAGCCTCTTGAAGACTGACGTCCGTTGAGAAGTTGTGTCCAACCGGTCAAACACGGATCTCTGAGCGGGAGCGGGAGCGGAAGCAGTCAGTCTCGCAAAGACCGACCCTCTGGGAGGAGAAGCCGCCTTGACGACTTCCGGAGCAGGGATGGCTATCTTCTTTGGGATGGCCACTTCAGGTATTATGGGCTTCTTGGTAGGCCCTTTGGAGCTCGAGCTCAGCCTGGTGAAGACCGAGGAGTTGGAATTGGACGACCCGTTGAGAGGGGCCGTGGTAGTAGCAAGTCGATCGAAGACCGACTTCTTTGAAGCTTCCGGTACGGGCACTGGGATGGTGAAGCTCGCTGGCGGGAGCATGGTCCCGAAAAACAGACCGGTGGTAGCCTGAGTCACTTGTTCCACCGGCATAGCGAAGAGGGAGGCCGCTTGAGGCCCATAGGCTACACCTCCAGGTGAGGCGGAGCGTCGGTTGCATTTGCATTTGGAGCAGTTCGCGCAGTTGGACGCCGTTGCTGTTTGATTTCTGCGCCAAGTAAGAGACCAAATCTTAGTAACTTGAAACCTGAGGGCAACCATTAACAAACCGCGATTCGTTCGCGAATACGACACACGAAGTGTGGAGTGGAAAGAGGAAAAGGTCCCACCAGGCGTGCCAGAGTCTGTTCCCCGTCTCTCTGTCGTCGCGCCTCCATTCGGAGGGGAACAGGTGGTTTCCATACCCCTCCTGTTTAGCTTGTTAGTTAGGTCTGTAGATTACTTAGTAGATATTAGACCAGACCCGAGACATGCCTATTTCAAAACTAACGAATCGGGGATATTTTAAAGATAGGCAAAAGGGATTCTACGGATATTTTCAAACGACGCATCTTTTCTTAAAACACTGTAGCCCTTATTTTACCAAAAAACCCGATTCGTCTTATTTCAAATGGCAGAGCTGCATGATATATTTATTGAGGTAGATTCTTCATTGTTGCGTTGATTATTCGATTCCGCATTTTCATGCTATTTGCTTTGCATTGCTTGTGTTTATTGCTATATTACAACCATACTGTTAAGACACCAGCACCATTATCGATGATGCATATGTTCCACTTACACTGCTCGCCGGCTCACATACTTCATCATCGATAATTGCCATGTCACTACACTGTAGTACTGTTGCATTCAGGATATGACCCTTGCATGGCATACTTGTGTACCTATATACTGTGTATTCCTATTGTACACCCATACGTGCATGCATACGTATTTGCACATACATTGATGATTCTGGCTTGATTAGAGATTTGGGAACCGCAAGATACCTTTTAAAGCTGATTCATTTTAAAGAAGCGGTCTTCCCTAAATATGTGCATATTACTATTCCGTATTGCATGACATACTGATATACTTACATTTCTTTTACATGTCGCATACATCATGCTTTCTGATTATACGCATTGAGATATGTTGTTTCCATGATATTTCTGGATTTGGGAACCGTGGGTATTTCAAAAGAGAATATGTAATTGCTTTAAAAACCCGGTTACCCTTGATATCATATTTCAGTGCGTCCACCATGTGTTTTCTCGGTGCTGAGAGCGACATGTGAAACCCGATTCGAGGAGGCGGATGAGGCCGATTGCGGGTACATGGTGGACCCGGTATGGTTCCCCGAGGCAAGAAATGTTTTTCGTGGAGCAGACGATGAGCCTGGCAGGGTGGCGAGTACCTACCGGTGATTGGTTGGACCTGGCGGTTATCCGGAGGATACTGACTAGAGTCGATAGATGGATATGGGCGTACTGCCGGAGCCGAGGGCCGATTCCGCAGACGGAGCCCGTGGACTGATCCGGACTGACGGAGCCCGATATATGAGGATTTACGTGCCGATGCTGGGCACAGCTTTCATGATGTTTTCGAGTGTCGATGCTGGACACTCCGGTTCCAGGATTTTGACGTGTCGCGAGGGACACAGATGATTTGTATTCTCATATTTCCATGCATATGCTTTATGATATTTACATGCATGATGGTTTTTGTCATTGGGTGACAAGTGGACGGGATCCACATACATACAGATTTGATTTCATTGATCATACCTCATATTATGATATATTTTTACCTGAGGCACTGGCACGAGCACTTGGCACAACACTCATGTATAGAGGTTATATTGCCACTTTAGCATGCTTCAGACTTATTCATATTGAGAATATATATATCTGATAGTATTGACCTAGGATGAGTCATACATACGATTTATGCTCTGTGATGTTTTCTATTCACGAGTTGGCAACTCACCGCCGTTGTGCCACAGTTTCTTGCAGGTTTTGCCGTACAGATTTCATTGCGGCTTTTCTGGCACATTGCTTCCATTATGGATGACTTGCTTTGGTAGGTGGGTTCTGTTCCCGCCAAAAATTTCTGCGCAAAAGAGTCCGAGGTATCAAATGGCAGTGATACGCTTAAGAAAAATGCGAACCAGTATCTTACGGGCTGTTTTTTGACAAACTCCCGAATGAGAAATAGCTAAATTCTGATGATATTGGAAGTATCTCGAAAACCCCTTCGATTTGATATATTATGGGCCTCATAATTCATCCGGGATCAAAAGTTATAAACAAATATACTATGCATTGTTCCTTGATTAAAAATCAGGAATTGCCTCAATGAGGTATCACGTGCTCGTACGTGATCGATGATCACGTGTTGACACGTGATAGTTAAAATAGAAATAAAAACAAACGGCTGAAGAAGGACCCAATTGGGGGTCACGTGCTCACAAGTGATCAATGGTCACGTGTTGACACGCGATAGTTAAAACAGAAATAAAAAAACAAATGGCTGAAGGAAATACCTCAATGAGGTATCACGTGCTCACACGTGACCAATGGTCACGTGTTGACACGTGATGGTTAAAACTGAAGCATAAATAAACGCTGAAAAAAGAACCAATTGGGGGTCACGTGCTCACACGTGACCAAGGGTCACGTGCCAGCACGTGACAGGGTTTGAAAGACTTACAGTTTAATAGAATTAAAATTCTAAATTTCTCTAAATCTTTCCAAATAGAATTAAAATTCTAAATTTCTCTAAATCGTTCCAAATGGAAAAGGATTATGGGGACCGTTGGATTAAAGATCCAAGGGTGATTAAAAATCACCAATTTATGGAAAGATTTGATACAAGGAAAGATTTCCCCTAAACCTCACCAGAAATAACAAATATAATATCTTTGGATTTAAAATCCAACGGTGAATAAAATTCACTGTGTGATCTAAAAGATCATATTAATTATGAAAACAAACAAAATCTTTCAATGAAAGATTTACTAAACAAATTGATTCTTTTCTTTCTCCTATAAATAGGAACCAAGAAGAGAAGAAATGGAGAGAATTTCGGGGATCTTGAAATTGCAGAGAGAAAAGAAAGGAGAATTTAATTCTCAACAGAGAAAAACCCTAGGTGAGAAAAGAAAAGGGATCAAAATTTCAAACAGAGAATTTAATTCTCAAAGATCTAAGAGTTTAACTCTTTTGCAAAAGAACTTAGTTCTTCCTCTGGTTGAAGATCTGCAAAGAGCACATCTCCCCATAAGTTGAGAATTTAATTCTCATCGGGTTGAGATCCTGCCATGCAGATCCGAAACTTAGAGGGGGAATTGAGTTTAGAGAATTTAATTCTCCCAAAACAAAGTTAGGGTTTATCCCAAACTCATAGGAATTTAATTCCTTCAAGATGGACAGAACTAGGGTTTAACCCTAATTGAGAATTTAATTCTCTCAAAATTACAGGAATTTAATTCCTCTTAAAATCAAATTAGGGTTTAACCCTACATAAAAATTTAATTCTTTCATAATAGGAATTTAATTCCTCCTAAATCATGATTAGGGTTTAACCCTACAGAGAATTTAATTCATAAAATAAAGAGACTTGAAAGATCTCCATGCACATGAAGAATATTGGTCACGTGATGACACGTGACCCTAATCCGCAGTGATCAGAAAAGAAGGAATAAAACTAGGTCACGTGTCCCCACGTGACCCCTAAAAAGATCCCCAAAAATAAAAAGGAAACAGCTTTGAGGCGATACCTCACGTGCTCCCACATGACTCCCAAAACGCAGAAAGAAAAAGCAAAGGAAATGAAGGCTTTGGGCGCTCTCACGTGTTACCACGTGACCCCTTAGCAAACGCTTTAACAGTCAGCGCACATATGACCATCACGTGCCCCCTTAGCAAACACTTTAACACTAATTTGATAATCTTATCTCCAGTGTTCAACACTGTTGGTCTTTAGTGTTTAACACTAGCTTTAGCCCAATTGGCTAATTTTCTAGAGGCAAAGCCTCTCCTTCAATTGAATCTCAAAATTGAGGAATTTAAATATGAGAACAATGTGGATTAAAACCAGACAAATGTCAGAGAGTCCAATGGAGGGTCAAACTTAGTTGGACTTAGCCCAAGTTAGCCATAAGTCCTCAATTCAGACTTAACTGAGCCAATGGGCTCACAATATAATTAATTTGTCTTGGTTCCAAATTGGGCTACAGATCATTTAATCTACCTTGGTTCAAGGGTGCATCTCTTCACTCCTTTGATATTTGTCGTTGTAATTCCTCAACCTCTTCAAAGAAGTGACGGGTCCCGACAACCACACACTAATACGGACTGTGGGGTCCTTAAACTCATGGACTTATGCGTCCTTAAACCAACAATACGGACTGTGGGGTCCTTAAACTCATGGACTAATGCGTTCTTACCAACATGCATCCTCAAAATAGGAAATGGACCACCATGTCCCTAAACTGGCGATGGACCACCATGTCCCTAAACTGGCGATGGACCACTATGTCCCTAAACTGGAACAATAGAGCCCAAATGCTCTTTTTTCGGATCTAAATGATCCTGTTAAGTCGATCTTAGTCTCAAATTAGGCTAACGTATCCTTAACAAACGTTTAAGTTGATGTTAGCCTCAAATATGGCTAACGCATCCTTAAACCAAAACTTTCAAAACAGACTTTAGTCCCAAATTGGACTATAGATCTCCCAACCAACTTTGGTTCAAGGGTACATCTCTGAACTCCTTTGACATCTGTCGTTGTAATCCTTCAACGTCGTCAGAGACGTGATGGGTCCCGACGGCCATACATTCAATGGACCACTATGTCTCTAAACTGGAACAATAGAGCCCGAACGCTCTTTTGTCGGATCCAAACGATCCCGTTAAGTCGATCTTAGTCTCAAATTGGACTAACGTATCCTTAACAAACGTTTGAGTTGATCTTAGCCTCAAATATGGCTAACGTATCCTCAAACCAAAACCCCAAACCCAAATCTAAGAAAATACGGATTTGGACTAATCCACGTCCTACGGGTGACAACACAAATTAGTCTCCGTATATAATCCACGGGCAACCACAAACAAAACAAACACCCACGACACGAAGTGACCAGCTGGAGAAGGAGAAAGTTGTTACCGCGATGCGGTAGCGTAATTAACTGCAGGGACTTGCGCCTGCAGGGAAGAGCGTCCCCACAATCAAAAACCCCTCAAACGAGGGGGAATCTGACGAAGTCTGCTACATCGGCCGCATCCGTTTAAACCTTCGATACATGGTGTCATAAATCAACTTGGCATTTTCGGAGAGGTGGACGGATAGCACCAATTAGCATCTGCCCTGAATCTCAGGCGAGACGTCTGTCACGCCGTCTTTCGGAGGGGAACAGATTCTGGCACGCCCGGTGGGACATCTTCCTCTTTCCACTCCACACTTCATGTGTCGTGTTCGCGAACGAATCGCGGTTTGCTGTGGTTGCCTGTGGATTTAAGATACTTAGATTTTGTGTCTTGCTCCGTGCAGAAAACAGAAAATCAATGGCTTCAAACTGCATTACCTGCAACTGCAACTCTCGCTCCGTCCCTGCTGGAAGAGTGACTTACGGGCCCCGAGCGGCCTCCCTTTTCAAGATGCCAGTGGAGCAGGTAACTCAAGCCACCACTGGACAATTCTTTGGGACCATGCTCCCACCAATGAGCTTCAATGCCCCAATGTCGTCGCAAGAAGCTCCAAAGAGGTCGGTCGTTGATCGTCTTACAACTACCGCGGCCCCTCTCAACGGGTTGCCCAAGTCCAATGCCTCGGTTTATAACAGACTGGGCCAGAGCTCCAGCGGGCCCATAAAGAAGCCTGCAATACCAGAAGGCGTTATCCCAAAGCGGATAGCCATCCCTGCTCCCGTTCCAGGCGAAATCACCAAGATTGCTTCCTCTACTCGGAGGTCTGCTTTTGACAGGTTAGCCGTCCCCATTCAACGGACATCGGTCTTTAAAAGGCTGATACCAGCAAATTCTGACCAACACATGGGGCATGAGGAGGTCACCCCTATGGCTAAACCAACTCCAATCGCGCGACATGCTCGCCGTCGTCACTGGCACCGGGTAAGGAAAGCTGGGGGCAACTCCCCCTCTGGGATAACTCCGCCAGCTACGATGGTGGGGATCGATGCTGCTGTTCCGACAGAGAACAGCTTTGAACTGCTCAACGAGGTGCGCAGAAACTCTCCTACTGCAGTGCTGAAGAGAACTCCTTCACCTGTAGAGAATACTCCAAAGAAGAAGCTGGAGCAGCCCCCTCAACGGCTGTCCTCGAAAATTTACAAGGTCTGGCGTCAAGTCCAAGACTCCGTAATGGATCAATACTATCTTCGCCGACAGAAAAAGTTGAAAGTTCGGCAGGAAAAGGACTACTCAGTCAAGCCACAAAGGTTGACGGCTACTTGGGTGCCCACTGCAACGGCCCCCTCAACTTCGACCGCTCAAAAAAGAAGAAGGTCGGAGAAGATCCCTGTGTCTTTGGCAAATCGCAAAGACACTGAATCTAAACGCCCCAAGTCTGGGGGCATGGTGGTGCATACTGTTTATATGGCATCCGGGAAAGAGGATAGCCGCGCTTCGACAGGTCACCGACCGCTCACCCGATCCGTGACGAAAGCCCAGGAGCAACAACAGAAGCTTCAAGAGATGCTGACTACAATGGCCGCACTTGCCGAGCCAAAAGAAAGCTCGGAGGCATCATCAGAGCAGCGTCATAAATAAGAGACCGATGCTGACTTCTTACGCAAAGTCCTCGAAAAGAAGGACAAAGAAGCCGCAGAGAAAGCGGCTAACATAAAACAAATGGCGCTCCTCTTCCAAGATATGGTAGGGATGATGTTACAGCCGGACCCTCCAGCTGAAAACCCTCCAATCATTGTTGGAGACAACGGAGGTGAAACATCTAATCCTCCTCCGGCTCTTTCAGCAGCTAAGGAGGAAACCATTTCCAAGGCCGCACTAGACGATTATATTGCTCAGCAAATACGAGCTCACCAGGCAAATGAAGCGGCTGGCCAAATTGTTAAAACTGGACGACCATATCCGAGCTGGTATGACCAAATCAGTTACCCGCCGGGATATACAATCCCTAAGTTCCATATATAAAGGGACGGGGAACCCGCACCAGCATGTCGCTCAGTTCAGAGCCTTATGCGGCAACACTGGAGGCGATGACAAACTGTTGCTTCGCCAATTCGTCGGCAGCTTAGCAGAAACGGCCTTTGAATGGTATTCGGAGCTACCTAATGACTCTGTCAAAACATTTGCGGAGATGGAGCTACTGTTTACACAAAGATTCGCGAGTGCTAGTGAACGCACCCCGATAACAGCACTGATTAATGCCAGGGTAAGGCCAAGCGAGACGTGGGTTCAATACGCAACACGATGGCGAAACTTGTGGTCGAAGTGCGAACAACGCATCGAAGAAGCGCCAGCGGTGGGCATATTCGTGGGCACTCTTGGTCCTCAAGCGACCATCTCCCAATTCATGATGTTCTTCAAGCCGACCACCTTCCAGGCCTTAATTGACAAGCTGGCCCAAATGGACCAGATGGGCCATAGGCCTTCCCCTTCAAATACGGAGCCTTGGAATGAAAAGGGCAAAGGGAAAGCAACCTTCGTCGCCAACGTTCAACAACAACCGAGCAACTTAAAGCCGGTTGTTCACCAAAACTACGTGCGTCCACGCCCATCCCTCGAGGAGAGACTGGGACGTTCTTACTCGTTTCCTCAGGATAAAACGAGGAAACTGTTCGAGCTGGCAGTGCGCAACAGACTCATCAATCTGCCGATTCCAAAACGTCCGTTACAGCCAGGCGATGTCAACGATCTTAATTACTGCCCTTACCACCAAGCGGTAAGCCATCCAATCGAAGATTGCTTCGTTTTCAAAGGCTGGATTGAGGACCAATACCAACAAGGCAAGTTCGCGCTGTTCGAAAATTGGAAGGTGAGCCCGCCACAGCCACATGCTCCGAAAAAGATGGACATCCCGGGGGCATCATGCTCATTCATAGAGAAAGCCCCATGGACCACTATGTCCTAAAACTGGCTGCGGACCGAAACGTCCTTAAACTAACAGTGGACCGCAATGTCCTAAAACTTGCAAAGGACCGAATCGTCCTTAAACTACTACCGCAGCATCCTCAGGGTGGCGTGGTAAAAAAAAAGGTATGTCCACAAGCAAAATGGGCACGGATGAAAACCCGAAAGGGCTCCGTGAGTAAAAACAGCAGGGCTACCGGCGAATCTTGTGAAAACCCGAAAGGGCGCAACCTCGTTAAAACAAAAAACAAAAACAAAAACAAAAAAAACGGTATGTCCATAAGCAAAATGGGCACGGATGAAAACCCGAAAGGGCTCCGTGAGTAAAAACAGCAGGGCTGCCGGCGAGTTTTGTGAAAACCCGAAAGGGCGCAATCTCGCTAAAAGACACTTGCAAGGTCCTCTCGACTTTGTAAGGAGAAACCACCTGCGTGAGATCCTTACGACTCATAAGGGAGCAACACGCTTAGGGATCCCCATGATTCTTAAGGAGAAATTACACTCGCGAGATCCTCACGACTCGTAAGGAGAAGCCTCTTATGAGACCCTCACGGCTCATAAGATTCGAAAGTCTTAAGTTACAGAGACCCGAACCTGTTCTTAAGCAACCCCCGCAACCTTCGATATTGCCCTACAGGCGGCTCATACTGGCCCTTGTATACAATTCACGGGCGCGAATAAACATTTCCCTAACAAAGTCCCACCCGTGACTGGGGATATGTCCATATGGTGAACAACCCTTGTAAGTCCCCTCGACTTATAAGGAGAAAACCCTCTTGTAGGATACTTACGACTTATAAGAGAACATGCACTTAAGAATCCTCACGATGCCTAAGGAGAAAACACACCTGCAAGATCCTCACGACTTGTAGGGAGAAATACCTTTGTAAGACCCTTACGGCTCATGAAGTCAAAAGTCTTAGTCGACAGAATCCTAACCCTGTTTACTAAGCCACCTTTGTTCAACATCGACAAAGGCAAATGATGATTCGCTCCTGGCAATATCCCAGTTGTAGCGATGCTAATGCCTAAACCGGTATCAAATTTCAAGTCCTTTCATGGCAAATGATGATTCACTCCTGGCAATATTCCAGTTGTAGCGATGCTAACGCTGAGATTGGCACCAGATTCCAAGTTCCACACTCGCGAAAAAAAACAGCGAGCTAAAAATGCATATGAAATAACCGAAATGATGGGGCAACTTGCAACGAAATCAGCAAGTAAAAATATATGCATACAAAAACAGCCGAAATGATTGTGCAACTCGCAATAAAAAGCAGCGAGTAAAAAGAAAAATAGCCGAAATGATTGGGCACCGTGAAAAATAGCCGAAATGATTGGGCAATCACAACCTTCGCGATATAAAAGCTGAAATGATAGAGCATCGCGGAAATAAAATAATAATACAAAAAAATGAATGAAACTTTTGCCCTACATGTGAGATCACATCGATCCCTGTATACAATCCAGGGGCACAAATAAAGAGGGAACCATATTGTCCTATCAGGCTCCATCAGAAAGCAAAGCCAAATCTCGACGGTTCATAGACAACCTAGAGACAACCTCGACATTTGTCGCAATATTGCAGACACAATGTCAACAAACGAAGCAAAGGAAGATTCCTAGCTTCAGGGTCTCGACGTCAATATTGACAGCCTATAGATCACCAACGGTGTTTCTCCTCACTCCGACCAGATGCAGAAGTGACGTCAACAACCGACCTCAGAGTCGCAACGAAGCGGAGCCACAGCATAGTCCCTAGTTCCAAATCTTAACCGCAATATCTACAGCCTAAGAATCGGCAACGGCGTTCCTTCACAGTCCAGCAGGATGTATATGCAACGTCAACGAAAGACCTCACGGTCGAAACAAAGCGGAGCGACGGCAAAATCCCAGCTCCACCTCAGCATTCGTCTCGATACAGTAGACGAGAGATCACCAACGGCGTTCCTCAGCAGTCCAGCAGGATGTGGATGCAACGTCAACAAAAGACCTCACGGTCAAAACAAAGCGGAGCGATGGCAAAAACCCACCACAGCCTCGACGCTCGTCTCGATACAGCAGACGAGATGTCACTACAGCGTCCTTCCTCCAACAGGATTCGAACGCGACAAAGCAAACGAAACGAAGGCCAAATTCCTAGCTTCAGGGTCTTGAAGGCAACTCATATAAAACCTGAAAGACTATCGGAGATCATCCCACATCAGCGCGGAGTGGTCACCACCTCGACGTTCGTCTCGATACAGCAGACGAGATGTCACTACAGCATCCTTCCTCCAACAGGATTCGGACACGCCAAAGCAAATGAAGCGAAGGCCAAATTCCTAGCTTCAGGGTCTTGACGGTAACTCATATAAAACCTGAAAGACTATCGGAGATCATCCCACATCAACATGAAGTGATCACCACCTCGACGTTCGTCTCGACACAACATACGAAATGTCACTATAGCATCCTTCTTCCAACAGGATTCGGACACACCAAAGCAAACGAAACGAAGGCCAAATTCCTAGGTTCAGGGTCTTGGCGGTAACTCATATAAAACCGGAAAGACCATCGGATATCATCTCACGCTAGCATGGAGTAATCACCATCTCGACGTTCGTCTCGATACAGCAGACGAGATGTCACCACAGCGTTCTTCCCCAGCAGGATTCAGACGCGACAATCAAACAAACAAAACCACGGCAAAATACCTGGTTCCAAACCTCGACGGTTCACCAGCAATCTAAAGACAACCGCGACATTCGTCTCGATACAGCAGACGCAATGCCAGCAAACGAAGCGAAGGCCATATTCCTAGCTTCAGGATCTTGACGGTAACTCATATAAAACCTGAAAGACCACCAGAGATCATCTCACCTTAGCGTGGAGTGATCACCACCTCGACGTTCGTCTCGATACAGCAGACGAGATGTCACCACAGCGTTCTTCCCCAGCAGGATTCAGACACGACAATCAAACAAACGGAGCCATGGCAAATTCCACAGTTCCAAACCTCGACGGTTCACCAGCAACCTAGAGACAACCACGACATTCGTCTCGATACAGCAGACGCAATGCCAGCGAAACGAAGCGAAGGCCATATTCCTAGCTTCATGGTCTTGACAGCAACTCATATAAAACCGGAAAGACCACCAGAGATCATCTCACACCAGTGCGGAGTGGTCACCACCTCGACGTTCGTCTCGATACAGCAGACGCAACATCACCAAAAGGAGCCACGACAAATTCCTCAATTCCAAACCTCGATGGTTCACCAGCAACCTAGAGACAACCGCGACATTCGTCTCGATACAGCAGACGCAATGCCAGCAAAATGAAGCGAAGGCCAGATTCCTAGCTTCATGGTCTTGACAGCAACTCATATAAAACCGGAAAGACCACCAGAGATCATCTCGCACCAGTGCGGAGTGGTCACCACCTCGACGTTCGTCTCGATACAGCAGACGCAATATCACCAAAAGGAGCCACGGCAAAATCCCTAGTTCCAAACCTCGACGGTTCACCAGCAACATAGAGACAGCCGCGACATTCGTCTCGATACAGCAGACGCAATGCCAGCAAACGAAGCGAAGGCCAAATTCCTAACTTCAGAGTCTTAACGGCAAGTCATATAAAGCCTGAAAGACAATCGGAGATCATCTCGCACCAGTGTGGAGTGGTCACCACCTCGACGTTCGTCTCGATACAGCAGACACAACACCACCAAAAGGAGCCATGGCATAATCCCTAGTTCCAAACCTCGACGGTTCACCAGCAACCTAGAGACAACCGCGACATTTGTCTCGATACAGCAGACGCAGTGCCAGCAAACGAAACGAAAGCCAAATTCCTAGCTTCAGGGTCTTGACGGCAACTCATATAAAACCTGAAAGACTATCGGAGATCATCCCACACCAGCGCGGAGTGGTTATGACTCATCGGGGCTCTCCAAAATGAGCCTAACCTCAAGTAAAAAGCTGCATGGCAAAATTCCTAACGCTTGCTCTTCCAACGATCAAACTGCCTAGGAGGATTGCTTGAAGACGTCTTGTCCAGCCCCCGAAGGAATCAGAGACACGACAGTCGCAAGGCTACTCGAACAGCAAGATTGCCTATCGAGGAATACATCAGCCAACGCGACGGTACGACGACCAAAACCCTAAGTACCACAGACCCTAACGGACCTTTGTCGTAAAGAGCAGAGGTTAACTGTTACGCTAGGACATCTTTGCGAGAACTTCTCAATTCGTCTCGACTCGTGAGGAAATTGATGTCTTTGCGAGAACTTCTCGATTCGTCTCGACTCGTGAGATAAAGCCTTAGGCAGTAGGGATTAAAAAACCTGTTTCCTAAGCACTGGGGCCCTACAAGTTGGTCTAAAACAGACTCTTGCATACTATTCACGGACCACACTCTCCAAAGTCGAATCTCGACAAGGAGGGAAACAACCACTTACGAGTCCTCTAGACTTATAAGCGGGAAAATTCTCTTGTGAGATCCTTACGACTCTCAAGAGAAAACA
This sequence comes from Agapanthus africanus, assembly GCA_030015575.1. NCBI lineage: Eukaryota > Viridiplantae > Streptophyta > Magnoliopsida > Asparagales > Amaryllidaceae > Agapanthus > Agapanthus africanus. Next base: position 380,376,982 of record JASDDO010000019.1, on the reverse strand, counting down.
CACTTAGGAATCCTCACGACTCCTAAGGAGAAAAGACACCTACGAGATCCTCACGACTCGTAGGGAGAAAAGTCTTTATGAGACCCTCACAGCTCGTAAAGTTGAAAAGTCTTAGGTGGCAGATCCTACCCCTGTCTCCTAAGCCATCACTGCCCTGCAAAGAGGTCAAGATGGACTATTTATAAGCCACACTTGCCAAAGCTGCATGCCACTGAAATGGAGAACTTACTCATGAGCGTATAAACTACTTCACGCCAGAGTAAGACATAAAGAAATAGAAGGGTGCGGCTCATGAAGTTGAGAGTTTATAACTATATCTCTTAAGAGTCGAGATTTGAGTCAATGATAAATGACGACACTTGTGTCCGCTCGTTATCTTCTCAGATCAAGATTCTGAAAGTTATATACCAACCCAAAACTGGTCATACACTATGCATTACTCTGCACTACTTCACCCACGTATATACTTACGTGGGCAAACTAGTGGGTGGCATTTGTTCCTGCCAAAAATTTCTGCGCAAAAGAGTCCAAGGTATCAAATGGCAGCGATACGTTTAAGGAAAATGCGAACCAGTATCTTCCGGGCTGTTCTTTGATAAACTCCCGAATGAGAAACAGCTAAATTCTGATGATATTGGAAGCATCTCGAAAACCCCTTCGATTTGATATATTATGGGCCTCATAATTCATCCGGGATCAAAAGTTATGAGCAAATATACTATGCACTGTTCCCTGATTAAAAATCAGGAATTACCTCAATGAGGTATCACGTGCTCGCACGTGAACGATGGTCACGTGTTGACACGTGATAGTTAAAAAAGAAATAAAAACAAACGGCTGAAGAAGGACCCAATTGGGGGTCACGTGCTCACACGTGACAATGGTCACGTGTTGACACGCGATAGTTAAAACAGAAATAAAAAACAAATGGCTGAAGGAAATACCTCAATAAGGTATCACGTGCTCACACGTGACCAATGGTCACGTGTTGACACGTGATGGTTAAAACTGAAATATAAATAAACGCTGAGAAAAGAACCAATTGGGGGTCACGTGCTCACACGTGACCAAGGGTCACGTGCCAGCACGTGACAGGCTTTGAAAGATTTACAGTTTAATAGAATTAAAATTCTAAATTTCTCTAAATCTTTCCAAATAGAATTAAAATTCTAAATTTCTCTAAATCGTTCCAAATGGAAAAGGATTATGGGGACCGTTGGATTAAAGATCCAAGGGTGATTAAAAATCACCAATTTATGGAAAGATTTGATACAAGGAAAGATTTCCCCTAAATCTCACCAGAAATAACAAATATAATATCTTTGGATTTAAAATCCAACGGTGAATAAAATTCACTGTGTGATCTAAACGATCATATTAATTATGAAAACAAACAAAATCTTTCAATGAAAGATTTACTAAACAAATTGATTCTTTTCTTTCTCCTATAAATAGGAACCAAGAAAAGAAGAAAGGGAGAGAATTTCGGGGATCTTGAAATTGTAGAGAGAAAAGAAAGGAGAATTTAATTCTCAACAGAGAAAAACCCTAGGTGAGAAAAGAAAGGGGATCAAAATTTCAAACAGAGAATTTAATTCTCAAAGATCTAAGAGTTTAACTCTTTTGCAAAAGAACTTAGTTCTTCCTCTGGTTGAAGATCTGCAAAGAGCACATCTTCCCATAAGTTGAGAATTTAATTCTCATCGGGTTGAGATCCTGCCATGCAGATCCGAAACTTAGAGCGGGAATTGAGTTTAGAGAATTTAATTCTCCCAAAACAAAGCTAGGGTTTATCCCAAACTCATAGGAATTTAATTCCTTCAAGATGGACAGAACTAGGGTTTAACCCTAATTGAGAATTTAATTCTCTCAAAATTACAGGAATTTAATTCCTCTTAAAATGAAATTAGGGTTTAACCCTATATAAGAATTTAATTCTTTCATAATAGGAATTTAATTCTTCCTAAATCATGATTAGGGTTTAACTCTACAGAGAATTTAATTCTTAAAATAAAGAGACTTGAAAGATCTCCATGCACATGAAGAATATTGGTCACGTGATGACACGTGACCCCAATCCGCAGTGATCAGAAAAGAAGGAATAAAACTAGGTCACGTGTCTCCACGTGACCCCTAAAAAGATCCCCAAAATAAAAAGGAAACAGCTTTGAGGCGATGCCTCACGTAATCCCACGTGACTCCCAAAACGCAGAAAGAAAAAGCAAAGGAAATGAAGGCTTTGGGCGCTCTCACGTGTTACCACGTGACCCCTTAGCAAACGCTTTAACAGTCAGCGCACATATGACCATCACGTGCCAACACGTGATGCTCAAAAGATAAAAAGTGTGTAACACTTATTTGCAGAACGAAGTGAGGAGATCTGGCCCTACCTTTGGGCGCCCTCACGTGTCACCACGTGACCCCTAATGAGTATTCTAATAAACCAGAGCATGAGCCCCCATCACGTGCCCACACGTGATGACTGTGAGAATTAAAAAAGTGTTAAACACTTATCTGCAGAACAAAATAAAGGGGATCTGGCCCCACTTTCTGAGACCATCACGTGCTCCCACGTGATTCCCCCCCTCTGTTAACGTTTAACACTAAACTAATAATTTGGTTGCCAATGTTTAACACTGTTATTTGTTAGTGTTTAACACTAATCTGAGAATCACAATTTCTAGTATTTAACACTAATTTGATAATTTTATCTCCAGTGTTCAACACTGTTGGTCTTTAGTGTTTAACACTAGTTTTAGCACAATTGGCTAATTTTCTAGAGGCAAAGCCTCTCCTTCAATTGAATCTCAAAATTGAGAAATTTAAAGATGAGAACAATGTGGACTAAAACCAAACAAATGTCAGAGAGTCCAATGGAGGGTCAAACTTAGTTGGACTTAGCCCAAGTTGGCCATAAGTCCTCAATTCAGACTTAACTGAGCCAATGGGCTCACAATATAATTAATTGGTCTTGGTTCCAAATTGGGCTACAGATCATTTAATCTACCTTGGTTCAAGGGTACATCTCTTCACTCCTTTGATATTTGTCGTTGTAATTCCTCAACGTCTTCAAAGAAGTGACGGGTCCCGACAACCACACACTAATACGGACTGTGGGGTCCTTAAACTCATGGACTTATGCGTCCTTAAACCAACAATACGGACTGTGGGGTCCTTAAACTCATGGACTAATGTGTCCTTAAACCAACATGCATCCTCAAAATGGGAAATGGACCACCATGTCCCTAAACTGGCGATGGACCACCATGTCCCTAAACTGGCGATGGACCACTATGTCCCTAAACTGGAACAATAGAGCCCAAATGCTCTTTTGTCGGATCTAAATGATCCTGTTAAGTCGATCTTAGTCTCAAATTAGGCTAACGTATCCTTAACAAACGTTTAAGTTGATGTTAGCCTCAAATATGGCTAACGCATCCTTAAACCAAAACTTTCAAAACAGACTTTAGTCCCAAATTGGACTATAGATCTCCCAACCAACTTTGGTTCAAGGGTACATCTCTGAACTCCTCTGACATCTGTCGTTGTAATCCTTCAACGTCGTCAGAGAGGTGATGGGTCCCGACGGCCATACATTCAATGGACCATTATGTCCCTAAACTGGAACAATAGAGCCCGAACGCTCTTTTGTCGGATCCAAACGATCCCGTTAAGTCGATCTTAGTCTCAAATTGGACTAACGTATCCTTAACAAACGTTTGAGTTGATCTTAGCATCAAATATGGCTAACGTATCCTCAAACCAAAACCCCAAATCTAAATCTAAGAAAATACGGATTTGGAATAATCCACGTCCTACGGGCGACAACACAAATTAGTCTCCGTATACAATCCACGGGCAACCACAAACAAAACAAACACCCATGACACGAAGTGACCAGCTGGAGAAGGAGAAAGTTGTTACCGCGATGCGGTAGCGTAATTAACTGCAGGGGCTTGCGCCTGCAGGGAAGAGCGTCCCCACAATCAAAAACCCCTCAAATAAGGGGGAATCTGACGAAGTCTGCTATATCGGCCGCATCCGTTTAAACTTTCGATACATGATGCCATAAATCAACTTGGCATTTTCGGAGAGATGGACGGATAGCACCAATTAGTATCTGCCCTGAATCTCATGCGAGACGTATGTCGCGACGTCTTTCGGAGGGGAACAGGTTCTTTTGCATCAGAACCACCATTGTACTTGTATTATTCATTGTATCTAGAAATTCCATCAACCAAAACTTGTATATTGTTTAAGACTTAGAAAATCAGGTATGTATTATTTCGACCTTAGAGTCGCGGGTTAGAGTATTACGGTTTTCATGCTGTTTGAGTTTCTTTTTCTGAGTTTTGATCCTCACCCTTTGGCGTTGTATATTACATTGCTTGCGTGGTTGTGACCGTCGATTGACGAAGAGCTAGCTCCCGCTTGGGGATGCCTTTTATCACTGCATATATATATTATTCTTGTTGTACCCCGTTCGGGGCCAGTATTTACAAAGGAAACTCTGCCGAAATTTTCAGAAAAGACTATACATTTTAAAAATGCACATTCGGCTTACTTATTTAAAAACCTTGCTTTTAAAACATATTTTCTTTACTTCTTAAAACTAGTTTTCTTCATTTACTCCTTAAAAATGGTTTTAGATTTCTGGGCTTTTGGCTTACTTGGATTAGATGGGGTCCTATAGACTTCATATGATTCAAGTGCCAGTCACGGGCTATTTCGGGTCGTGACAGGCACCGGGGTGAAAGGGCCACCGGCGGGGCCGGAACGGACGGCGGGTGAGAAGGGCCAGCGCCTTTGGACTTCTTCCCCCTCTTCGCGTCAGTCACTGCCGCGCGGAACTTGCTCATATTCATGGGTCCTGCATAAGACAAAAATACGAGGAGTCAGCGATGCCAGGAAAAATAGAAAAAATGCACAAGTCTAAACAGGTCGCTTGAGAGCTCCCAACTTACTCGTGTACTCGGCGGGGCTGAGCCCGGCCCAACCGAAGGCCCAATCAGACAGCAGCACGTCGACCCGAGGGAGGGGCTCCCACTTTGACACCGCCACCACGTCGGGTTCATTCGATTGCCCCACCCGCGGACAGCTGGCCCTTTGCCACAGGGTGGGCAAAGGCCAATCCTCACCCTCGGGCGGCGCGATAAAGAAAAACTTCCTCTTCCATTCATGGATGGAAGAAGGTACTACGACAATCCCCGACCCGGCAGTATCACCTCGTTGTTTTCTAAAGGAAATATATACCCAGCTCGATTCGCTCTTGCAAGCGCCGGAGTGGTTTTTGTAGCAAAGGGAGGAAACAAGGAGGCTCATGCCGAAAAGGATCTGACTCAATCTCAACCGGATCAGAAACCCGAGGAGGATTCTCCAGGAGTTTGGTACCAGCTGGTCCGGGGCTAACCCAAAACAGTTCAACGCCGCAATCACCTCGGGGGCGAAGGGCAGACCCAACCCGGTCCAAAAGGCCTCCAGGTACAGAGCAATCTCATTGCCCCGTACCTGGTTTGCCCCTCCCCCTTCTCGGCTAGCCGAAGCGAATAGCCGGGAGGAATAAGGAAACGAGTCTTGATGTTGACAAGCTCCTCCGTACGCCTCAGCGAAGACCGTACGCCAAGAACACTTGAGACCTGTGCTCTGGGGGCCGCCCCCGTCGCACGATCCCGGGAAGCATTACCAACCCTAGCTTCCCGGGAGGACTCCGACTCAGAAGCGGAAGAGAAAGCTCCAGAAGACTCCTTAAAATCTATCCGGACGATATCTACAGACTCCTCAGAAGAAGACATCTAACCTGATGGAGAGGAGTCCTCGAACGAGAAAACACAGAGATCCGACCTCAAATGGAGAGCTCCGAGCTAACGAGACTCTGGACGAGAAAATTATGAAGAGGTATGGGCCCTAATGGGGACCCCACCTCTATTTATAGCTTACCGGCATACACATCCAATGGCGACAGTCATCTCCCGTCAAAAAGACTCTTCGTATTCGACGGCCACCATCGCTCCACCTGTCGCAGGCGCATTGGTTGTACCCCATCGGACGCCAGAAATCTGCGGCCCGTCACTTCAGCCAACCAGCGCCAGACACATGGGCTGTCGCTTTGGTGAATGTACGCACGATCCGGCGCATCCTCTTTAATGCAAGATCTGGCCCCTGATCCGCTGACGTCATCAAGGAAATACGGCCGATTGCCCGGGAATGCACGCTTACGATATCTACGAAAATGAGCTCACCTCGGGTGACCCGGCAAACCACTCTCGACCCGACCCGTGAACAGGTCGGGACGAGAGCGGGGGGCTAATGATGATGCTCGATATCGGTGATCTCCCAGATCGTGACAGGTGGCAAATGACGTGTCCCGAAGCTAGCAAGAAAGGACCAGGAACAGTACGTTGGTAAAATACCCCGGGTCTGCGACCCTTGGACGTAGCCGACCTTCTGCGACCGTCCACACCACTCCTGTGCCCGCCTCACAAACAGCCGTTGGCTCGCCTCCGAGCCCCCTGCATAAGCAGCCTCCTCGGCTCTCTCAGGTCGTCTCCGGGCTACTACAGAACCAAGATACCTCGGCTTCCCGCTCGTCCCCGAGCCTCCCGCCGAGCTCATATTCCTCGGTCTCATCGACCGACTGACGGCATCTATCGCAGGCGCAACCGCCTCACCTCCGCGAATCTCGCCATACGCGAGGTATCCGCCGGCCACGTCCTGCGTTCCACGCCATCACGATCCCCCATTAACGAGCATGTCTCGTCATTAATGGGAGATCCCGCCTATTACACGGGCGTGACGCCGGGAGCGTAATGGCCGGCGTGATTCTCGCGCATGCCTGTCTGTTGCCACCACTATATAAACCCCTCCTTCAAACGGTTCAAATAAGTCATTTTCTCCTCACTAGGCTGTTACTCTGCTCAAATATCCGGTCTAACTTGATCGTCGGAGGATCCTCGGTGGTACAACCACCTCGGGACTTCCTTGCAGGTAGCTCGGCCTCAACCACCTCAAACCCATTGAGAATCCACACGCTTCAGGAGGCAACCTCCAACCCAATCTCAGCCGTCCATCATCGCCAACAGCAGATCTACGGAAAGTAACATCTTGACGTGATCCGACATCCGTCAAAATTGAAATAATCCTTAACGATCAGGCGACATCCTTTCCTTCAAAGACGATTTAGTTATTAATAACAATATAGCTAGTGTACCTAGTTATTCTCCAAAATATGCATGGGAGATTTCACACCTGCTTCTTTTTAGAGCTATATTCTACGATCTGCAACTCATCCTTTAATCTTCAATAGAAGCGGATTCTCTTAAATCTGAAGACCCAATAAAAAATGTTGATGGGATTATACAAGTAGTTGCTGAATGGCAGAGTCAAAATTTTATGTTAAGTTAGAGACAAAATTGAGAATTATGGTCACTTCCCTTCCCCTCACCAGGAATCAATTCTTTCCAGAGAGGAAAGTGACGTATCACCTGACCTATTGCTCATAGGTTTGACTCATAGTACTGAACTCCATTTATCACATTTAATACATTATTTAGCTTTGTTTAAGGTTGGAGGTAACCTAAGTAATAGCTGAAAAGCAAGTGTTAGTTTTCCGAGTCTCATGCATGAGTGATCCAAGGACCCCGCTGCGGTCAATCTCTCTCTCACACACACACCTTTAATCTTTCTACATCAACTAGCAAGGTCCCGGCGCATGATGTATGGATCGGCGGGTAGCCATAAAAATGTTTTTGATGGAAAAAGCAGGACAAGACAAATGTTGATATAATGTAATAATAACCGTGTTTGATAAAGGTTTAGTCTATTAAAAGATGTTTCACATTAATATTGCCATGCAAGAATGAACCAAACTCACCTGAATGTCAAAGCACAGTAAATTCAAGCGAACGACCATAAGCAGAAAAAAGAAGGAAAAAACTCTAGCATCCACACGTAAAGAGAAATGTGTTCAAATTAATCTAGAAAAACCCATCAATACCTTGAACAAATTTTTTTTTTATATTTATAATAAGCAACAATAAAACTATAAAGAAGAAACGCAGTTAAATATAGATATGAACATTACCATACTTCCTTTTTGTTGTACATTTATAGTTATTATTGATTATTTTTCAGAACATACATATTTAGGTTTATATAATATTAATTTCACAAAGTACTTTAAATTGTTTATTTTAAACACTATATAAATCTTTTAACTAAAAAAATGTTAAATATCACAATCATCATATGTTGCCTGGCATAATTATACAGCTCATTGAAAATTGAGTAGCTTATGAGATAAAATCGTCTTTTTTCTTGGTAAAATTATGAAACATGGAAGAAAAAGTACTTCTAGATAGTAATTATCTAATATTTATTTGATATTTGATGATGGATTTCAAGGGAGACATGAAAATGTTTGCAATGTATTAATAGTATTGTTTTTTAAAATTCATTGCTTGCTTGAGGAGATCAATTTTCAACAACTTCCTAATTGTTGGCAAGGGAATATGTTCATTTGTAAATTTTCCAATTAAGATAAATTCTATTATTGTTGCATGTTCTAGAAAGTGAAAATGGAGATTGTCATTTGCAAATAAATCCAGAGTGTGCCATCAATTTTTTGCAGCCACTAACCGCCAAAAATGAGCTTGATTCTGGGGAAGTACATGTACATGCCTATCTATCAACTTTTATTTTACCCAAATAGAATTTCCCATCATTGTTATTGTTTTTGTTATATATAATATAAAACCCTATTTCATTCTTTTAAGCTTGGTTCAAGCTTTTTTTCTCCCCATTTTGCCCAATTCATTCAATTTAATTACTATTTTGTCCTCACCTAAATGTTATCAAGCTTTTCTTTGTCTTAATGCATGCCAAATTAGACCCCATCTCTTTAATTTAAGAAAATTTGCTTTTAACCCTTAATGTATAATTTAAGTTAATATGCAATTTGACCCATTCTGAGTTATCTTCAGATTCACGTAATATATTTTCTGATGAACTATCTGTATTTTTTCATACAAGTTTTCACTATTCAATCTGGATTGTACCGTAACATTTATGAAAAATATTTTCTTCCTGGATACATGTTGATGAAAATTAGATGAGATCTTTGATATCTTTGGAAAATAGTAATCAATCGGTGCCTTATTAATTTGTATATGTATATATATGGAAAATTATATGAGGCTCAGATGTATTTGGAAAAATTATCGTCAACACTTTCATTATTATTTTGTATATGTTCTCATCGATCGGATACGCTCGTCCACTATTACTTTGCATAAGTATATTCATGGAAAATTATACGAGGCTCAGATGTTTTTTGAAAAATTGCAATCAACACTTTCACTATTACTTTTGTATACATTATAATCAATCGGATACGGATCGGATGTAGAGTTGTCGTATTTGTATCATGTGGTCATTAACAGATGCAATTATAGATATGGATGGTTATAAGAAATGAAAATCGGTATATTATAAATTCACTACCAATAAGATTATGAAATATATATTAAAAGCAGTGAGTTGAATTATGTAATATGAAAATTATCAAGAGAAGAGTACATGATGGGTGAATATAACCAGCGTCTGAAGGGGAATAGAGATCGAGAACAATCAATGATGATTGCAGGAAGATTCCGAAGAATTTTTTTAAATTTTTAAATGCAGTCAGCGATGATGACATGAATTTTCGAATGCAATTTGTCATCCGTTGAATACATGCAATATGTTGAAATATATAAAGACCGATATTTTTCTGGAATATTTTGAGAGAGAATAATGATATTTTCTAAATTGTTCCGAATGAGACTTGATTTAGGTTAGAGTTGAAAGAATTGCCTGCAATAAAATTTAGTTAAGATCCAATCATTTATGTGATAGCATATTATTTGGGCAACTCCTCGGGCCCGTGTATGGCACTGGGCGCTTGCTAGTAGTCTGATAAATCCCCACATGCACCCGCTTGTTAAGGGCCTGAATGCAAATTTTGAGGTCAATAGGGACTAAAACGAAATTTTGCATATACCGCCAAAAAGGCTTGATCTGGAGAGGCCCCCCACACATAATAATGTAGAAAAGAGACCCTATGAGGCTTTTCATCGGGTGGCGCCAAAAAACTACACCCTCTACTATTTTATTCGATGATCAAAACCCATCATCATCATTTTTATCATTTAAAATGTGGATACACCAAATTTCATATGATTGTACCACTTTTTCACCGTTGAATTAGTAATGTAAAAAGTTATATTGTCGGTAAATAGTTAATTTTGCATCCACTAAATCAACGGTGAAAAAGTGATGAAACAACATGAAATTTGGTATATCCACATCTTAGATGATAAAGATGATGATGGGTGTCGATTATCGAAAAAACCGTGTAAGGCGTATTTTTTCTACGCAAAAGAGGAAATTCCTTTTTATGGCACCTTTCCTATATATAATGGAGGAAAGATGCCATAAGAGGGAATTTCCTTCTGTGGCGTCGAAAAAATACACCCTTCATGATTTTTTCGACGATCGACATCCATCATCATCATCATTTTTATCATCTATGATGTGAATAAACCAAATTTCATGTGATTTTACCACTTTTCACCATTGATTAGCAATATAAAAAGTTCTATTGTCAGTAAACCGTTAATTTTGCACCCACTAAATCAACGGTGAAAATGTGATGGAACCACATGAAATTTGGTGTATCCACATCTTAGATGATAAAGATGATGATGATGAGTTCCGATCGTTGAAAATAACTATGAAAGGTGTATTTGTTCGACGCCATTGGAGGAAGTTCCCTCATATAGCACATTTCCTTCGTTTCTCCCTCTGTATGTGTGTGTAATGGAGGAAAAAGGCCCTATGAGGCTTTTTTTGTCAGGCAGCGGCAAAAATTAAACCCTCCACCATTTTATTCGACGATCTGTTGGCTATAGTTCCCTCAAGTCAATTATTGGATCGCAAGCACGTGATTGTAATGATTGAGGGATGACCTATACCGGTAGAACAGTTTTACTCGAAATGATAGTATACTATTTGGTTTGTCTTTATTATCGTGTACATGCTTCAGGTGACATTACAGATCACTATTACACGTTAATAGAGCTCATAGGATTCTTGCTTGACTATCAGCAGTATGATGGAGATCATATACGTGAGAGCTGGGTGGTCTATAAGCACATCCTTATAATGTCCCTAGTCGTGGGAGTTTCGAGACTGGGCATCGATACTCCGAGAGTAGACTAGTGTATACTGATCGAGACCCCGACGAGGGGCGGTGGCCGGTCTCACAAGCCATTGGTGTCAGTTGGTTCACCTAAGATGTATACAGGTGCCCATTAGGTTATGAGTACACCGGACGGACTCGCCGGGAACATGCTAGTTGGTATTATACCTATTGTCAGATAGCAGTTCCCTGGTGACATATGTACAGGTTAGTCTATCGACCTGAGATCGTAATTTGTTTCGTGTGAGTTCCCACTGTGCTTTGATTACTACTCCACCACGGCTCAAAAGAGTCGTGCAAACAGGTTTTAGTTGGGTATAGTCCCGAGCCACATGGAGGCAGTGAGCGGATCGTCGGGGGATTCGTCTCTCCCGGTATTGGGGGTTGATGTCAAGGTTGTGCATGGGTGGCCATCACCAGAAATTCTTGGCGCTACCACAACCAATTACCCGGATCTACCCATAAGCCCTAGATAACAAAACATGCAAAGGAGTTAGAATGGTTATACCGAATAGATCCGTGTCCTTCGGTCTTCAACCATCATCCCAAGCTCCTAAGGGCCATCAATCCATGACCAAATACGGAACAAAAATTTATAAAACTTGGCGCTACCACAACCAATTACCTGGATCTACCCATAAGCCCTAGATAATAAAACATGCCCCCCAACTCGAAGTTAATTTCGTGCTTTAACTGCCCGCGAAGGTTCGGACGCGTTTCGTTTTGATTCGGACTTCCGAATTAGTTTTAAACGGTTGGTTTTTGGAACTTTAGCTCATTATTTTTTTCATGATTTTGGAAATTGGTTTAGTTTGCTAATTGCGTGCGGAATTCTAATGTCGTAGTTTTCAGTACATACATTACTATCTGCGACCGTAAATGTCATTCGAGCGGTACAATTCGTCTAACTGCAATATGTTCTTTTAGACGGGTTTGCGAACGTGAACATTCACGTTGATGTTCTGTGTTGTGCGGTGTTATGGTTGGATCTGTAGGGTTCCTAGGCACACTAATGAAGTCTCACAAGGCATCAAACATGGCTAATTCAAATTTTACAAGTGCCTACAAACCCTAATACGGATCGTTAACTAGATAACGAGGCGATGCAATGCAAATAAACGAATTTTAACTAAAGGAAAGAAGCTACAACCTTTGTAGATCTGGTACTCCACGTCCTAGGCTCCGTGATGAGGTCCCTCCGCTGTCCAAATCAAATTCATGACTCTAGCATCGGCTTCATCGGAGAAATGGGCGGGCTTGGTCGTCGGCTTCGATGCCGAAAATGATCTACGTCGAGGCATCACAAGATCAAGCTCCCACTTCACCAAGTTATGAAACTTGTGAAGAAAACACCCTATACTACTTGGCAAGAGGTAGAGGATGAAGAAATAGGAAGTGGGTTCACTTTAGAATTGGATTTCTCACTCATTTGCTCAAGTTGCCATTGAAGCTATCAAGCTTTTTCTTCTTGAAGAAGAAGAAGAAGAAGATAATATATGATAAGTTATTATTTAAAAAGAAAACAATATGATACTTATCATGTATTCAACCATGGTTTAGTGTAGAGATTTAACTAAGGTTAGATGAATGGTTAGGGTTAGAGAAGAGACAAGAATGGTGGACTTGTTCAAAGCTTCAAGAAGCTTCAACAAGCAAACAAAACAAGCCACCATTTTCTTTTCTTCTTTTCTAAAATAAATAAATAAATAAATAGATAAGAAAATGAAAACCCTAACCATTACACAACCATGGTTTAATCTTTACACAAACCCAAGTGAGCATGTATCATCAAACATGATACAATCTTATGCACAAAAATATATCACATATACAATGTGCATTTCAAGTGAGAAAATCCTTTTAAAGTGAACCAATATTAGTTAATGCAAATCATTATATCAAATATATAATTATGCATTAAATCATTAAATCAATACTTGATTTAACGATCCGGTCATATCGCATATAACCGACTAATATTCAATGTATCGGCTTATCGAATCAATCCTCGATTCGATAACTAGGTTATATCGTATACAACCAATCGATACATTCATCGCGAGAATATAATACGGTATCACATACACGCATTATTCTCGGTCCCGCACATATCTCATATGCACTCCTATTTCGTTTCGCTTGAGCCAGGAAACCTCTGTGTAGGACTCTAAAGACTCGTCAATACGCCGGCAGCAGGTGATGATCATATCAAACACCCACAAGCCGCAAGCGGTCTGCTAAACATAACGGCCACCCGGGTATTGAGCGATCAGAAGATCGACGAGCAAGCCCGCTCACACTCCTGTGAATCCAACCAGTAACACTTACCGTGCAGTCCGGTCTGTTCGTCTGATATGTCGCATATCTCGCCTAGGGGTGGTAAACGTCAGACCCAAGTAGCTCGATAAGTCATGCCGACGTGAGGTCCATAACAATCGTGAAACTACTGATAACTCTTACCAGTATATCACTGCAACCCTGGCCAGGGATTTCCTGTCATGGCCAGTCGAGCATAGCGCAACATCAACCCCCAATACCGGGAGAGACGAATCCCTTCCTATCGCTCATTGCCTCCATGTGAATTGGGACTGTACCCAAAAACCACCTGTTTGCACGACTCAGTAGAGCCGTGGTAGGGTGGAAATCAAAGCACAGTGGGAGACACACAAGACTCTATGACGATCTCGGGTCAACAGACTAAGCTGTACCAGTGTCACCAGAGAACTGCCATCTGACGTGAGGTATAATACCATCTGGGAGTTCTCGGCGAGTCCGTTCAGTGTACCCAGTCTCCACTGAGCACCCGCATATCATCTCCGATGTCAAACACCAATGGATATGGGATCATCCATCGCCCATCACATGGGTCGAGAAGATATACGCTAGTCTACTCTGGAATATCGATGCCCTGTCTCGATATTCCCACGACTAGGAACGTTGAAGGATGTACGCATTGACTACCCAGACCCCACTAGTATGATCTGCATCATAGTCCTGGAAGTCGAGTACACATCCTAAGAGCTTTATCAACATGTAACAGAGAAACAGAAAGTATACATGTTAAGATAAAGAGCAACCAGATAGCGTACTATCATGTCGAGCAAGAAAGTCCTACCTATATATGTCCCAGCATCCACTACAATATACATCCAATGTACAGTAATGGCCTCTAGGGCATACATATAACTAACAATCTCCCACTTGCACTAAGGCCATCTGTAGCAGTAGTTGCAGTATCTAATACTCAACCATCCCCTAAAAGTCTCTCTTTGGGAAAAGGCCTTCGTGAGTGGATCCGCCGTGTTGTCCTCTGAGTCTGCTCTCCTAACCTCGATCAACCTGGAGATCAACTATCTCCTTGATCAGGTGATGCTGCCTCAGAATATGTCTGGGTCACTGATGGGACCAGGGTTCTAGGGCAAAGCCACACTTCCATTGTCACACAATGGTAGGAACCTAGTTCATCCTATGAACCAATATACACCCAAACTGCCTCTTTGGTAGTATCTTTAATAGCGATGTTACCAGCCTTTATCGTCTAGTTTGTCACGGTATCTAGCTTGGAAATCTTCCAACATACCGTCCATTTACCGAGGGTAAAGACAATGCCTGTGACTGACATTCAGTCGTGCTTATCAGTGTGGAACTCTTCCAGTGATTCTCCCCAGGATCGATTGATACAATCTCACTATTCCTAGTGAGAACCCTAACATCCCTTTAGATCTATCTCATAGATCCAAATCTCAGGATTTAGGAAGTATCATCTTTATCCTATTGGATAATCCATGTGATAAGAGGAGATCGACCGATCGTAGTATAGGAAACTCTTTTCCTATCAAGAGTATGTTGTCCACGTACAATACGAGGATGACCACCTTACTCTCTACTACCGTTTTGTATATACAAGGTTTATCTACTATTTTGATGAAGTCAAATACTTTGACTACCACATCAAAACAGATGTTCCAACTCCGCGATACCTGTTTTATTCTATAAAGCTACTTGCACACGTTTTCGCTGCTCCCATTGTTTACGAAGCCCTCTGGCTGTGTTCTTATAGACGTTCTCTTCTAAATCACTATTTAGAAAAGTAGTCATGGCACCCAACCACCAGATATCGTATTCATGGTATGTAGCAATGGTAGGTAGGATCTGGATGGACTTAAGCATAGTCCCTGGAAGAGGTTTCATCATTATCCATGCCTGGTCAATGACGAAAAACTTTAACAAGTCTAGCTTTGAAAGTCTCAACTTTTCCATCTACACTAAGTAATCTTCTCAAGATATACTTGCTCCTGATGGGGATTTAACCCTTCAGATATAGCAGCTAAAGTCCATACTTTGCTGGTGTACATGGATTCCATCTCAGATCGCTAAGCATCCAGCCTTTCTTACAGAGTCCCTACTCTCGATGGCCTGCTCGAAACTGGTTGGGTCATCATCTCATGATGCAATCCTTGCTCCCACTGTCATCGAGAAACCGAGGTATCTCTCAGGCGGATGAGGAACCCTACCAGATCGACGGAGAGGCTGAGGTTCGTCGGGAACTATTGAATCCTTTGGTTCTGTCAAATCATCAGCTGCAGTTTTGTATAGCTGGAACCTTTCCAGTTCTACAGAACTGACCTTGCCTCGATCTTGTCCGGTTTTTGCTTTAGACATAGGCCGAACAATCCTAAATCTTAACTTACTTAAGAGATAGGCTCTTCCCACACCATATCTCATATGGAGTGGTAGGCACAGATTTGATTCGAACTTAATTCAATAGGTATGTAGCTTCTCAAGTGCACAACCCCTAAAAGGAAATAGGAAACTCAGTAGTACTCATCATAGAGCACACCATATCTAATACGGTGCGATTGCTCCGCCATGATACACCGTTGTGCTGTGGTGTATTCAGAGGAGTAATACTGAGAGAGAATCTCATTTTCCTTTAGAATAGTCCAGGAATGCCATGCACGAGTATTCTCCTCCCTGATCTCATCATAGGACATAATACTTATACCCTTATTTTGGTTCTCTACTTCCAACTTATATTCTATGAATACCTCAAAAGCTTCGGACTTATGTTTCAACAGGAACATATGACTGAATCTTGAGAGATTATAAGAGAATATAATGAAGTATAAAGAACCAGTCCTGGCATGTGTAGACAGGAAACCTTACATACATCATCATGTATCAATCCCAAGAGTTTACTAACTCTTTCTCTGTTTCCAATAAACAGAGCTATGGTCATCTTATCTTTGTGACATGACTGGCAAGTTTCACAAGATGTAAATCCAAACTGATTTAAATATGCATCTAAAATGTAACTTCAGCCAGTCGGGTCGCATTGATATGACCTAGTCTACAATGCCTCAAGAAGGATTTGTTCATTTCTGAACTCTTCCTCTTGTGTGTGTTCTGTATACTAGGAACTGTAGTTTGATTTAGAACGTCAATGCTTTTAGATAACGTGCCTGAACCGATCAACTTTTGATATAGGAAATGTTCAAAACATTATCCATCAATACAAAATTTTAACATTTCTTTACTAAATAAAGAGAGTGATATGATTTTGTATATCAGGTTCGGTATCTAATAGCATTTGTTCAGAATCAATGTATTGGTAACACAGAGTGACAGTGACCAACAGACTTGGCTGCAACACTTGCCCCGTTTTCTGTCTCATGAAACTTATCACCCGTTCTCAGTTTTTCTACCTTTTTGTAGCCCTATGTAACAGATTACATATCTGGGATCCTGATCCGGTATCAAATACCCAGGATGAAGAGGATACTGAGAAACAGTTCTTTATAATGAACACACCCGAAGGAGATGCATCATATGCACTTTCTTCGTTTGGGCGGCATGGGAATCCTGGTATTCCCCTATTTCCTGCTCTGTCTTATAACAATTATAAGTTGGAGCGGGACCAACGTTCCCCAGCTCAGTATAACAAGCGGGTTCGGTCAATACATCCATATTATTATCTTGATTAAGGCGTGATATGGTCGCTACCTGGAGAGAGAGAGAAGAAAACACTCAGCGTGCGCTCTTGCAAGAATAGATTGGTTATATATTTTATCTAATCAGGATGGCTCCCACTGTTTTTATCAAATCTTCCTTCAAACCTTAAAAGGAAAGACTAGCCGGGATTAATTACACTCTACAAGTTCGCCAATCTTTCAGCCAGGCCAGTGTCGGTACTTTGAGGGAGGTTCCCCGTGCTTTCGCACGGACCTAATTACAGTAAACCTCGTTTTCCAAGAGGCGTAACCCCGTTGACACCTTTCTAGACACCTACTTGATCGGCTAATTGCAAAGTGCAAAACTCTCCCAGGAGTAACAATTACTCGCAGTGGGTATCGGGATCCAACTATCACATAGAAGGTATGCAATCTCATTGCAAATTTCAACACTTGAAACTCCCGATAATGGTTTTTACCCCTAGCACTTATGATCTTAACTATGGTCAACAAATCATAAGTACTAGTCAAGTTCTACCCGTCATTTCGTGATTAATTAGACCCACCCACATGACCCTTAACTAAGGTCAACAAAGTCACGCGACTGTCCTAACTAATCGCATCATATGCGGTGTAGGAAGACATCACTTAGCTACCGTACACTGTGCCTTGACTATGGTCAACAAACACAGCACGAATACTAAGTACTCTACTTCCTAAAATGACGGAGGGTTGCGAATGGTTTTTGTGAAAACCTTTAACGCTTTGAACTTGATCTCGTTGCGGAATCAAATGGTTTTTAAATGGAATGTTTTTGAGGCTTTTCTAGTTTTGCTAAAGGGGTCACTCCTGGTGAAGGGATCGTCGGCCCTTTCCTCGTCGAATGAGGTGCGGGATATATCATATATATCACTGTGCAAAGCGGAAACTATAGAAGCGATCAAAAGACAAACCGAGGGCTGTAGCATCTGCCAGTTATTTCTAAAGGAGTCACTCCCGGTGAAGGGATCTCGGTCCTTTCCTCATCGAATAAGGTGCAGGATGTTCTATAAGGAACACCACGATGCAAAGCAAGAACTGTAGCTACCTGTTTTATTTTTGAAATTCGATTCCACAACATCAATTAGGTTTATTTTCTTTCATTAATCTCATTAATGAATGTCCCATCATTTAAGTCCACCTAAACATCACAGATAAATATAACGTACGCTTATGCCATCCGCATTCGCCTCGATGTCCCGTCTGCACCGTTAGGTTAGGTAACTAACGCCAGAGCGAGGCAGGGCTAGCGCGGGTGTAAAACATAAGCAACGTCTATATAATATATCATATATACTATATATAATATCCATCTGAACAAAACACATGATCACATCACAGATAACGCAGCAGAAAAATATCATATGAAATATTGGATATACTAGGACGTCCGTGTTTTTAATACGAGCCAGTATAAAACACGGATTCCACGGTCGTGATGAATAGCCAATCCCACACCCCTAGACCCCTACGAGAGCGGCAAGTAACCCTACCAATTCTAGAGTTAGGAGACCCGGACTCGACTCCTCGAGTTGGTCTCCCACTGGACCCTAGAACCCGATTACTTGTGCCCTCCTCCTTGGGTCTATCCTAGTGCAGAAAAGTAAATAATATACAAAGGTGACATCTTCCGCAACCTGGAAGTGCCCCAATAAAAGAATATTACATACAAGTTTTTACATGAATGAAAATGGAAAAACACTCATCTCACATAAAAAAAACCCCGGCAATTCAAACACGACGATCCAATATAACATATCCAGAAACACATAACATCACATGTCATCAACCTAAGTAAACATGCGTATCCCAATTGTCGTTGACATATAGCAACGAAACCGGCGATATCACATATTACACTTACGGTCACAGAAAAGAAAGTGTAAAACTACAACAGTTGGAATCCGCAACCTCTTTAGACATCGCATGCCTAATCAAATGAAATACTTAGACATCGCATGCCTAACAATTATAAACCCCGCATTTTAGTCTCAAAATCGAAAACACTTTTCAATATTAAGTCAGGGAATTCAACAGGATTCCCGACATTCTGATCGAATGCTCGTCGCAAACTTTAGTAGGCGGCCGCACCCCTGACGCCATCGACGAAGTGCACCAAGGCGGAACACCGCTGTCGCGAGCACCCGAAAGGATGCTTTCGGCGACGGGGTTCTCCTACAGTCACTTGGTCGGGGCTATGGGGTGAGGCTGTCTATTAAGTTTACCCGGCGAGTATCCGCGTACGCTACGTGATTGCGACGGACTTTTGATCACATCAAAATTCCGTGGCAACCGATAAAGTGAGACTAAACCGCTATGTTTATAACATTCATTCAGTTATCTCATAACTACTTGTGAATTCCAAATGTTGTATCACATTCCGGATAAGATAGAAAATGTTAAACTTTCCGATCGAACAATCGAACACCCAAGTTTTCCCGATACAGCTCAACACATGAAATAAGTTAAGTCTAAAAACATTCAGTTCGTGCCTCAGTACCAACGATCCAGCCGTAGAAGGGTCAAGCCAACGCCTCACATATGGCACGCCGTACTGCCCCAAACCTTAAGGTTCAAAGGGCAGTTCAAGACGGTCACATAATCGAGTTAAGGTTTGTTGTCTTCTAGAGGGACCATCGCGTTACTTGCACTACTTAGAACGTCATTAAACTACGGAAAAATCCAACTATTGGAAATCTTCCGGTAGGGGAAAAAGTGGGTATTTATATCCGGTCGAACTTTTTTAACATATTCTAAAATTATCCGGAAAAGCACACAGACAAAATTAGACGATCCGATCGAAACACCGAGTCCCCAATACAACCCAGAAAATTCAACTCTTGAATAATTATTAAAAATTCCCAGGAAAACCAGCACTGCAAAATAAGAATTACTGTGCAAAATTCAATACGAAAAGAGACTAAACGGCCGCGGAACCGCCGCACGAGGCATGCTCGTGCCGCGGAACCGCGGCGGTTTGATGGAATTAGGCTGTCGAATTTAACAGTAACTCTTATATTCTCCTGCTGATTTTTCTGCATATTTTTAATCTGGAAAAAACCCAGTTTTTGAAAAAAGTCCAGAGAGCATTTTCGGGTTTGGGTTTTGGTTCGATCGGACTTCTAATTCCGTCTACGCATCGCCTAAGGCTCTAGCTAGGCTCTGATACCACTGTAGGGTTCCTAGGCACACTAATGAAGTCTCACAAGGCATCAAACATGGCTAATTCAAATTTTACAAGTGCCTACAAACCCTAATACGGATCGTTAACTAGATAACGAGGCGATGCAATGCAAATAAACGAATTTTAACTAAAGAAAAGAAGCTACAACCTTTGTAGATCTGGTCCTCCACGTCCTAGGCTCCGTGATGAGGTCCCTCCGCTGTCCAAATCAAATCCATGACTCTATCATCGGCTTCATCGGAGAAATGGGCGGGCTTGGTCGTCGGCTTCGATGCCGAAGATGATCTACGTCGAGGCATCACAAGATCAAGCTCCCACTTCACCAAATTATGAAACTTGTGAAGAAAACACCCTATACTACTTGGCAAGAGGTAGAGGATGAAGAAATAGGAAGTGGGTTCACTTTAGAATTGGATTTCTCACTCATTTGCTCAAGTTGCCATTGAAGCTATCAAGCTTTTTCTTCTTGAAGAAGAAGAAGAAGAAGAAGATAATATATGATAAGTTATTATTTAAAAAGAAAACAATATGATACTTATCATGTATTCAACCATGGTTTAGTGTAGAGATTTAACTAAGGTTAGATGAATGGTTAGGGTTAGAGAAGAGACAAGAATGGTGGACTTGTTCAAAGCTTCAAGAAGCTTCAACAAGCAAACAAAACAAGCCACCATTTTCTTTTCTTCTTTTCTAAAATAAATAAATAAATAAATAGATAAGAAAATGAAAACCCTAACCATTACACAACCATGGTTTAATCTTTACACAAACCCAAGTGAGCATGTATCATCAAACATGATACAATCTTGTGCACAAAAATATATCACATATACAATGTGCATTTCAAGTGAGAAAATCCTTTTAAAGTGAACCAATATTAGTTAATGCAAATCATTATATCAAATATATAATTATGCATTAAATTATTAAATCAATACTTGATTTAACGATCCGGTCATATCGCATATAACCGACTAATATTCAATGTATCGGCTTATCGAATCAATCCTCGATTCGATAACTAGGTTATATCGTATACAACCAATCGATACATTCATCGCGAGAATATAATACGGTATCACATACACGCATTATTCTCGGTCCCGCACATATCTCATATGCACTCCTATTTCGTTTCGCTTGAGCCAGGAAACCTCTGTGTAGGACTCTAAAGACTCGTCAATACGCCGGCAGCAGGTGATGATCATATCAAACACCCACAAGCCGCAAGCGGTCTGCTAAACGTAACGGCCACCCGGGTATTGAGCGATAAGAAGATCGACTAGCAAGCCCGCTCACACTCCTGTGAATCCAACCAGTAACACTTACCGTACAGTCCGGTCTGTTCGTCTGATATGTCGCATATCTCGCCTAGGGGTGGTAAACGTCAGACCCCAGTAGCTCGATAAGTCATGCCGACGTGAGGTCCATAACAATCGTGAAACTACTGATAACTCTTACCAGTATATCACTGCAACCCTGGCCAGGGATTTCCTGTCATGGCCAGTCGAGCATAGCGCAACATCAACCCCCAATACCGGGAGAGACGAATCCCCTCCTATCGCTCATTGCCTCCATGTGAATCGGGACTGTACCCAAAAACCACCTGTTTGCATGCCTCAGTAGAGCCGTGGTAGGGTGGAAATCAAAGCACAGTGGGAGACACACAAGACTCTATGACGATCTCGGGTCAACAGACTAAGCTGTACCAGTGTCACCAGAGAACTGCCATCTGACGTGAGGTATAATACCATCTGGGAGTTCTCGGCGAGTCCGTTCAGTGTACCCAGTCTCCACTGAGCACCCGCATACCATCTCCGATGTCAAACACCAATGGATATGGGATCATCCATCGCCCATCACATGGGTCGAGAAGATATACGCTAGTCTACTCTGGAATATCGATGCCCTGTCTCGATATTCCCACGACTAGGAACGTTGAAGGATGTACTCATTGACTACCCAGACCCCACTAGTATGATCTGCATCATAGTCCTGGAAGTCGAGTACACATCCTAAGGGCTTTATCAACATGTAACAGAGAAACAGAAAGTATACATGTTAAGATAAAGAGCAACCAGATAGCGTACTATCATGTCGAGCAAGAAAGTCCTACCTATATATGTCCCAGCATCCACTACAATATACATCCAATGTACAGTAATGGCCTCTAGGGCATACATATAACTAACAGGATCGTCGTGGTGGATAGCTTGGGTGCAATGGTAGTACAGTTTATCTTCATTTGTACATTTGATATCGCGGGGCGAGCGTCTGACATGTGGACTGCCGTCACTGCTTGTTTGTATATTATTTGTTTGGGGCACGACCGGGTTGAGGTCGATATCACCCTTGTATTTATTTCTTTTTACTAGGATTAACCCGTGGTGGAGTGCACGAATAGCCGGGTTCTAGAGGGTAACGGGCCCGCATCTCATGGTGTTGAGATGGAAGGGGCCTCACTCTAGAATTGGTGGGCTATTCGCCGAACTCGTAGGGGGTACAGGTTGACCCAAGGAAGGGTGCTCAAGTTACCGAATTTCATGAAGTGCCGGGTGGCCCATTCACTTTGATGAAGGGGTTTGCCTCACTTCTGGTTTTGGCAGGTAACTTGTCGCGCTCGTAGGGGTCTAGGTTTTCATTGCACAGGCTATCCACACGACCAGGGAAACGTCGGGTTTCACTTATGGCTCAAAGGAAACCCGGGGCTCCCAGATTATCCGTTTGTTCTGTGATGCTTATCGTTTATCTGTGATGTTGCATATATCATGCCTAGAACGATCATTATATATTGTTATATATGTACTAGTAGATGTTCTATATGTTTTGCACCCGCGCTAGTCCATCCCCCGTTCTGTCGTTGGTTAAGTAACCTAACGGGTGATGACGGGGCCTAGTAGCGAATGCGGATGGCATATACGTACATCATATTTTCGTTCTTTTCTCGTATGATTAATTGATGGGACTGCGTTGATTCTGATCAATGCAAGGAAAACAGACCTATATGATATTCTGTAGGCTTAGCTTAGCACCTTGTGAAGGTTTTGGCAAGTATCAATCATGCTACTGTAAAATTTTGGGGTGATAAACAAACCCTAACCAAGATCTCGGTCCCGCACATCGTGAGAATAGAATACGGTATCATATACTCGTATTAATCTCGGTCCCGCACATATCACATATGTGCTCCTACTCCGTTTCGCATGAACCAGGAAACCTCTGTGTAGGACTCTAAAGACTCGTCAATACGCCGGCAGTAGGTGATGATCATATCAAACACCCACAAGCCATAAGCGGTCTGCTAAACGTAACGGCCACCCGGGTATTGAGCGATCAGAGGATCAACAAGCAAGCCTGCTATAACTCCTGCGAATCCAATCGGTAACACTACCATACAGTCCGGTCTCTTCGTCTGATATGTCGCATATCACAGCCTGGGGTTGGTATAACGTCAAACCCCAATAGCCTGATAAGTCATGCCGATGCAAGGTCCATAACGGTTCGAGAAACTACTGGTAACATTTACCAGTAAATCTCAGCAACCCTGGCCAGGGATTTCCTGTTATGGCCAATCGAGCATAGCGCAACATCAACTCTCTATACCGGGAGAGACGAAACCCCTCCTATCGCTCATTGCCTCCATGTGACTCGGGACTGTACCCAAAAGCCACCGTTTTGCACGATCTCTTGACTATGATATGGTGGAAATCAAAGCACAGTGGGAATCATACAAGACTCTATGACGATCTCGGGTCTACAGACTAACCTGTACCAGTGTCACCAGAGAACTGCTATCCGACGATATGTATAATACCATCTAGGAGTTCTCGGCGAGTCCGTTCAGTGTACCCAGTCTCCACTGAGCACCTGTATGCCTTCTCTGATGTCAAACATCAATGGATATGAGATCATCCATCGCCCATCGTATGGGTCAAGAAGCACATACGCTAGTCTACTCTGGAGTGCCGATGCCCTGTCTCGATACTCCCACGACTGGGAACATTTGAAAGATGTACTTATTGACTACCCTGTCCCCACTAGTATGATCTGCATCATAATTCTGGTAGTCAAGTAATCATCTTAAGTGCTTTATCAACATGTGATCACAAAACAGTATTTGTTAACATGTTAAGATAAAATGCAACCAGATAGCATATTATCATGTCGAGCAAGAAAGTCCTCCCTATATATGTCCAAGCATCCACTACAATATACATCGCATGTACAGTAATGGCCTCTAGGGCATACATATAACTAATAATCTCCCACTTGCACTAAGGCCATCTGTTGTAGTATCCAATACCCAACAATATAGCAGTGGTTGTAGTATCCCATACTCAACCATTGTAGTGGAGTCTCTCTAGGGGTAAGGCCTTTGTGAGTGGATCCGCTGTGTCAACTTTCTGGTCTACTCTCCTAACCTCGATCCCTTAGAGATCAGCCATCTTCCTGATCAGGTGATACTAGCCTCAGAATATGTCTGGAACGCTGATGGGACCTGCGTTCCTAGGCCAAAACCACAACTCCATTGTCGCCACAATAACTGTTATTGGACGCTCAATGGTAGGAATCTTGTTCATCTCATGAACAAGAAATGTCCAGACAACCACTTTGGTAGTATCGTTGGTAGCAATGTATTCAGCCTTTTTCGTCTAGTATGTCACGGTATCTAGCTTGGAACTCTTCCAACATACCGTCCCTCCACTGAGAGTAAATACAATACCTGTGACTGACTCTCAGTCGAACTTATCACTCTGGAAGCTGGAACCAAGAATTTTCTTTTAGTACTTCTCAAGTACTTAAGAATGTTCTCCACAGCTTTTCAGTTATTCTCCTAAGATCCGATTGATTCCTGATCACTACACCTAGTGAGTCATCTACATCTGATCTGGTACATAACATCGCATACTCTGATAGAGCCTACTGCCGAAGCATAGGGTATCCCTTTGTACGCAAGCTCTCTTCAAATCAGTCTCGGGTGACATCCTTTTTGGAGAGAGTGATTCCTGAGGTAGTGGGCGAACCACCACGCTTAGAATCGTCCATACTAAACCCCTTTAGTATGGTGTTTAATGTACCTGGATTTGGGACACTCCCAACATCCACTTAGATCTATCATCATAGATCAAAATCCATAAGATGTAGTAGGTATCATCCAGATCTTTTATTGAGAATCATCGTGACAAGAGGAGCTTGACCGAGTGTAGTATAGGAAACCATTTCCTATCAACAGTATGCCATCTACGTATAATACGTGGAAGACAACATTACTCTCTAAAACCTTTTTATATATACAAGGTTCATCTACCATTTTGATGAACTCAAACTCTTTGACTATCACATCAAAACAGACATTCCAACTGCCTGAACCCGGTTGGGCCATCATCTCATGATGCAATCGTCGCTCCCACTGTCACCGAGAAGACTGTAGTATCTCTCAAGTGGATAAGGAACCATACCAGATTCGCGGAAAGGCTGAGGTTCGTTGGAGACTATTGAATCCTTTGGTTTTATCAAATCATCAGCTGTTACTTTGTCTAGCTGGAACTCCTTCCAGTTCTACCTCATGACCACTAATTTCTTCACAAGAAAATTCTTTTCTAAAAAAATGGCATGCTGAGAAACAAAACACCTTTTTCTCCTCAGTTAGGTAGAAGATATTCCCTCACTAATGTTTGGGATATCCTGACAAACTTATACAACTGACCTTGCCTCGAGCTTGTCCGGTTTTTGCTTTTCAACATAGGTCGAACAACCCCATATCTCAACTCGTTTAATACATGGTCTATGTTTCCCCCAATCAGAGCAAAGCTCTGTTTTGAAATTCAAAATTCAAAAACTGAAGCAACGCTTCAGATCCAGCGCTAGGCGCGCTACGCACCACGTGTCAAACACGGATGTGCTAGCGCCAGGTGCGCTGCGCCCTAGGCAGTGCACCATGTGTGCGCTAGCGCTAGGCGCGCTGCGCGCCACGTGTCAAACACGGGTGCGCTAGCGCGGGCTGCGCTGCGCTCTGAGCAGCGCACCACATGTCAAACACAGGTGTGCTAGCGCAAAGTGCACTGAGCTCTGAGCAGCGCACCATGTGCAAAGCACGGGTGCGCCAGCGCTGGAATTATAAAATTCCCCACCGTTAGATCAAAAGATCTAATAATAATGATAAATCATTAGTTAATCAGAATTAAAATTCTGTTATGGAAAGATTTTCCAATCTTGTTAAAAACAAGAAGATTGCCTTCTGTAAAAGAGAAACCCTAAGATCAAAGATCCAACGGTGGGAAATATCCCCAAATCAATTAGAGAAAGATCTCTTTAACTGATTCAACAAATCAACTTGCCCTATATAAAGGCCCCAAGACTTCAAGTCTAATATGGAGAACCCCCCCCTAAACTTTGAAAAATTCAAAGGAAGAGAGCAAGCTCTTAAAAGAAGATTATTTCTTCAAGGTAAAGATGATGAATGATGAACACAGAGATGAAATCATCTCATAAAAAGAAAAATTATCTTCTTAAGAGATCATAGATCTACAAAGACCAAGGTCTTTTATAAAAAGATCAAAAGATCTCATCATAAAAACAAAGAAGTACTTACTTCGTTCAAAGATCATAGATCTACAAAGACCAAAGTCTTTCATAAAAAAGATCAAAAGATCTCATCACATAATAAAAGAACAACATATTCTTCACACAGATCATTGATCTATAAAGGCATAGCCCTTTCAAAAATAAGAACTGTTGTTCTTGAATCTTGAAATAAAGTCTCTTTTAAAAGAACATAAATTTGTTAACAGATCATAAAATTGATAAAATACGCTTTGCGCTATTGAAATGGGCCTTGCGCTCTTGAAATGTGCTTCTGCGCTCTCTGGACCGGTGCTCAGCACCAAAATACGCCACGTGTCAACCACGTATGCAACTTGCGCTTAGCGCTTCTGAAATAGCGCACTGCGCTCATGGGCTGGCGCTCAGCGCCAAGTGCACCACGTGTCTCTCACGTGTGCACCACTAAATTGAAAGCGCTTAGCGCTCATAAACTGGCGCTTAGCGCTCAAAAACTGGCGCAATGCGCCCATCATCTGGCGCTTAGCGCCAAGCGCGACACGTGTCCTTCACATATGCGCTACTTAGCAGAAGTGTACTGCGCTCTTTGACTAGCGCAAAGCGTATGGTGCGCCACGTGTTGCACTGTTAGAACATAAATTGTTCTGATGAATGTTCTGCATTCAATACAAGACAAAAAAATGTCAAGATCCAATGCTCAGCATTGATTAAAAGGGTCAAGCCCAAATGAAGGCTCAACAGCCTAGAACAATAAAATGTTAAACATTCATTGGACTTAGCCCAATATTGGCCATAAGTTCTCAACTTATATTTAATTGATCCCATCTGCTCACGAATATTTAACAGATCTTAGTCCCAAATTAGACTACAGATCTTTCAACCAACTCACACCGGTTCGAGTGTATATCTCTTTACTCCTATGATATCTGTCGTTGTAATCCTTCAACGTCTTCAGAGAGGTGACGGGTCCCGACAACCACACATTTCACGGACTGTGGGGTCTTTAAACTCATGGACTATGATGTCCTTAAACTTTATAGACTATGACGTCTTTAAACTACGGACTGTGGGGTCCTTAAACTCATGGACTACGATGTCCCTAACCTCGGACTGTGAGGTCCCTTTAAACCCACGGACTACGATGTCCTTAACCTGGACCGAGATGTCCTTAAACTAATAATGGACCGAGATGTCCTTAAACTAATATTGGACCACCATGTCCTTAAATAGGTAATCGACCGCAATGTCCCTAAACTAAACAACAGAGCCCAATTGCTCTCTTGTTGATCTAAATGATCCCGTTAAGTTGATCTTAGTCTAAAATGAGACTAACGTATCCTTAATAAACGTTTAAGTTGATCTTAGTCTCAAATGAGGCTAACATACCCTTAAACCCAAACGCCCAAACCCAAATCTAAGAAGATACGGATTTGGACTAATCCACGCCCTACGGGCGACAACATAAATTAGTCTCCGTATACAATCTACGGGCAACCACAAACAAAACAAATACCCACGACACGAAGTGACCATCTGGAAAAGGAGAAAATTGTTACCGCGATGCGGTAGCGTAATTAACTGCAGGGGCTTGCGCCTGCAGGGAAGAGCGTCCCCACAATCAAAAACCCCTCAAACGAGGGGGAATCTGACGAAATCTGCTACATCGGCCGCATCCATTTAAACCTTCGATACACGGTGCCATAAATCAACTTGGCATCTTCGGAGAGGTGGACGGATAGCACCAATTAGTAACTGCCCCGAAATTCAGGCAAGACGTCCGCCGCGTCTTCGTGCGTCTTTCGGCAGGGAACAGATTCTGGCACGCCCGGTAGGACTTTTTCCTCTTTCCACTCCACCCTTCGTGTGTCGCGTTCGCGAACGAATCGCGATTTGATATGGTTGCCCTTGGGATTCGAGGTACTAAGATTTGGTGTCTTTCTTGGTGCAGAAAACGAAAGATCAATGGCGTATACTTGCACGAAGTGTTCCAGCTGCAATTGCAACTCGCGTTCCGCCTCATCTGGAGGCATAGCTTATGGACCTCAGGCGGCCTCCCTGTTCACAATGCCGATAGAGCAGGTGACGCAGGCTACCACCGGTTTGTTATTCGGGACCATGCTCCCACCAGTGAGAATTAACATCCCGTTGCCGCAAGAAGCGCAAAAGAAGTCGGTCTTTGATCGGCTCACTACTACCACAGCCCCTCTCAACGGGTTGTTCAATGCCAAGCCAACAACATCAATCTTCGATAGGTTGATCCTGAATTCTAATGGGCCCGTCAAGAAGCCCACGATACCTGAAGCGGCCATCCCGAAACGGATAGCCATTCCTGCTCTCGAGATCACTAAAGAAGCTTCTCTCGTCAAGGGATCGGTCTTTACGAGGCTGGCCACTCCGGCTCCCGTTCCTGCTCAAAGGTTTGTCTTTGACAGATTGGATACTGCTGCTCGACGGACGTCGGTTTTCAAGAGGCTGGTACCAGCAGTGCCTCACCAGAACAGGGGGCATGACGAAGTCACCCCTAAAGCTGAAACAATCCCAATGGCTCGACATGCTCGACGTCGCCACTGGCGCCGAGTAAGGAAGGCTAGGGGCAACCCCCCCTCTGGGCTAACTCCACTAGCCCCAACGGTGGAGATCGATGTTGCTGTTCCAACCAGGAACAGCTTTGAATTGCTGAATAAGGTGCGCAGGAACTCTCCTACCGCCGTACTGAAAAGATCTCCTCTACCCGTGGAGAATATTACAGGAACGAAGCCGGAGCAACCCCCTCAGCGTCTTTCATCCAAAATTTACAAAGTCTGGCGACAGGTCCAGGAGTCAGTGATTAATCAAGATTACCTTCACCGACAGAAAAAGGTGAAGGTTCGGCAGGAAGAGAACCGTCCTGTCAAGCCACAAAAGACGACGGCTACTTGGGTGCCCGCTGCAACGGTACCCTCGACTTCAACTACTCAAAAGAGAAGGAGGCCAGAGAAAGCCCATGTGACTACGGAAGACCACAAAGACGCTGAGCCCAAACGCCCTAAGTCTGGGGGCATAATAGTGTATACTGTTTATATGGCTTCCGAAAAAGAGGAAAGCCGCGCTTCTACGGGTCACCGACCGCTCACCCGATCCGTGACAAAAGCCTAGGAGTAGCAACAGAAGCTTCAGGAAATGCTAATGCAAATGGCCGCACTCACCAGGCCAAAAGAAAGCCCGAAGGCGTCATCGGAGCAGCGTTATGAACAAGAAACCGATGCTGACTTCCTCCGTAAAGTCCTCGAAAAGAGGGACAGAGAAGCGGCAGAACAAGCGGCTAATATAAAACGAATGGCACTTCTCTTCTAAGACATGGTCGGGATGATGTTACAACCAGAACCTCCAGCTGAAGACCCTCCTATCATCATTGAAGACGACAGAGGGGAGACATCGAACCCTCCTCCGGCCCTTTCAGCAGCCAAAGAGGAAACCATTTCCAAGCCCGCTCTGGACGACTACATTGCTCAGCAAATACGAGCTCACCAGGCGAATGAAGCAGCCAGCCAGGTTGTTAAAACTGAGCGACCATATCCAGGCTGGTATGACCAAATAAATTACCCGCCGGGATATACGATCCCTAAATTTCATGTATACAAGGGGACGGGCAATCCCCACCAGCATGTCTCCCAGTTCAGAGCTCTATGTGGCAACACCGGAGGTGATGATAAATTGTTACTTTGCCAATTCGTCGGCAGCTTGTCGAAGACGGCATTCGAGTGGTATTCTAAACATCCAAACGACTCCATCAAGACTTCGCAGAAATGGAGCTATTATTCACCCAGCGATTCACGAGTGCTAGTGAATGCACCCCAATAACGGCATTGATCAATGCCAGGGTGAAGGCAGGTGAAACGTGGGTTCAATATGCAATACGATGGCGGAATCTGTGGTCGAAATGCGAACAGCGCATCAAAGAAGCTCCAGCGGTGGGCATGTTCGTGGGCACTCTGGACCCTCATGCAACCATTTCCTAATTCATGATGTTCTTCAAGCCGACCACGTTCCAAGCCTTGATCGACAAACTGGCCCAAATGGACCAGATGGGTCATAAACCGTCTCCTCCAAAGCCGGAGCCATGGAACGAGAAGGGAAAGGGGAAAGCGACCGTCGTCGCTAATGCTCAACAGCAGCCCAGTGGTCTGAGACCAGTTGATCGCCAAAATAATAGAACTCGATCTCTCAAAGATAAAATGAGACGCCCTTACTCGTTCCCTCGAGACAAGACGAAGAGGTTATTCGAGCTTGCATTGCGCAACAGGCTCATTAATCTGCCGGAGCCAAGACGCCCAGCGCAACCAGGCGACATTAGCAATCCTAACTATTGCCCTTATCACCGAATGTTGGGCCATCCGATCAAGGATTGTTACATCTTCAAAAGCTGGATAGAAGATCAATACCAGCAGGGCAAATTCGTATTATCTGAAAATTGGAAGGTGAACCCGCCTCGGCCACACACTCCCAAGAAGACGGATACACCGGGGGCATCATGCTCTTTCGTAGAAGAAGCTCCATGAGAGGTCGCTCTTTCAGCCAAGACGAAAAGAATGCTGAAGGATCTCCAAACATGCCCGGCGATCAGGTGGA
This sequence comes from Agapanthus africanus, assembly GCA_030015575.1. Lineage (NCBI taxonomy): Eukaryota > Viridiplantae > Streptophyta > Magnoliopsida > Asparagales > Amaryllidaceae > Agapanthus > Agapanthus africanus. Next base: position 380,345,403 of record JASDDO010000019.1, on the reverse strand, counting down.
AAAATCCACTCGAACCCGAGATCATCGAAGGAATATTAAAACCGTGTCCAACTCCAAAGATCGGTGGTGATAGCTAAAGCACTCACACCCAGCCGTCGAAATCTTCAAAGAAGAAGAAAAAATCCAAGAAGCCCGTGAAGCATGGTGACAAGCGCACAGACCTGCAAAAGCAGATGGACGCGCTGGAAGAGTATAACCAGAAGGCGCGGACTCCAATCACACTCCAAGAGTTTCTCAGCCGTGTCCTTGAGGACGGAGATGATGGAGAAGACTCGTCCGATGAATTTGAAGATTATATAGCAAGCTGCCATGTGATCTCTCACTCGTCGATAGACGATGAAGAAGCTCCTTGCACCGAGAAACTAGGGGCAAATCCTGAACCGGAACTTCTAGAGCCGTCAGACGAAATGATTGATACATTCCTGAACGAAGTTCTTCTTAAAAGCAAAGCTGATCGGGAGCGTGAGACGGCCATATTTGAAAAAGCCAAACACTGACGACTGGACGAAAGAGTTGAAACACTCCCGCCAGATCAAAGTACATCCGTCGTAAATAAAAACAGGTTCAAGACGAGGAAAAGGTTCGCTAAAGCCATATCGATGGGAATGAAGCTGCCACCCTCCGAAGGAAACATTCTTGGTGAAGCGAAAACACATCCTAGCTACTGCTTATATCATCGAAAGATTGCGCACCCCACCGAAGAGTGCAACGCTTTTAAAAGATGGTGGCAGAGATATATTGCTCACCGGCACATTTCAAGCGGATGAAACGCAAAACTCGTCGGGAGCAAAGAAGTACGACCGAGGAGCGTAAAAGAACTACCGGCAACTGTCGCATGGTCAACGCCGGGGGATCGCAAGTTCTCACCTTCGGGAGCAACTCTGACGAAGAAATGACTATTGGCCCTCTCTTTAAAGAGTCTATCTTGGGAAAAGAGGAAGAACCGAAGACCTGTGAAAATATTCAGCTGCGCAATCGTACGCTGCCCGAAAAGAATCTTGGGCCCTCGAACAGTGGGTCAAATAGAAAAGACAAGGGGAAAGAAAAGGTCCCTGAGGATATCATTCTAGAAGATCAAGTCGTCAAGAGCTGACAGCCAAGGACCCGCCAAAGAAAAACAAGGTGGACTACAACGTTCTGGCACATCTGAGAAAACTACCTTCGCAGTTAAGCATTCTCGACGCTCTTCTGTTATCCAAAGAAGCAAGGGATTCTTTGATCAAGGCATTATAAGAGCCCGAGCAATTCCAAGCTTTCCTCGCCGAAGAAAAGATGAAGGACAAGCTGGAAGAAGTACACACAGCCGATATCACCTTCGGCGATGAAGATCTCCTCCTTGGGACATACGAGCACAGCCGTCCCTATATGTCTCCGGATACTGTCATGACATCAAGATAGGTAAAATCTTGGTCGACAATGGGTCCTCCGTCAATCTCCTTAACGTAAGGATGCTAAAGGAGATATGTATGAGCGTTCAGCACCTCGCTCGTGATAAAATCACCATCTCCGGATTTGACTCCCAGTCATCACGGACGCTTGGGTCTGTGATATTGACACTACGCTTTGGGCTGCTCGTCATTGACATCAAGTTCCACGTCATTGACGCCAAGACATGCTATAACGCTTTGCTCGGCCGGCCCTGGTTACACGAGAACAACATCATCCCCTCTACACAACATCAGTGTATGAAATATTTCAAGGATGGTCTCGAGTATACTGTGACAGGAGAGCTAAACCCATTCTCCGTAAACGAAATCCGCAAGTACGAAGATGCAAAATACTTCTTACCAGATTTTGACGACACGGAAAGATGTCATAAACCGAAGAACAAAGCTATCACCACTATTCCGGTTTTCGGGAGTGATACCGAGGAGGAGGAAGAAATAGTTTATTCAGGTCCGTCCCAGTACAACAAGCCGAGACCGTCCACTCCTATGTTGATCTTCGGCAGTGACTCAGAAGATGAGGTTAATGCCATATTCTCTGCTCGGCCATCCATACAAACTTTCGCTGATGAAGAGCAAAGTTTGCAAGTTGCCATGGTTCCGCCCAAGTATCGTAAAGAACTAGACGCGCTTGATACCTACAGTGTTGAAGAACTGCAGACATTCTACGTCCCTCCCACGCGAAAAGGTGAAAAGGCGATCCTATTCTACCGATCCGGGGAAACCAAAGTGGAGAAAGAAATCTAGCACGGTGCGGATTCTACACTCGACAGGCTCTAGCCCATCCGTTTGCCCAGATATTACACAGACGGACTAAAGAGACTCTTGAGACGCCAAGGTGTACCCCTTAAGCAAACTGCACGATAAGCACGGTTCTATAACAAGATCTGGAACGTTCCCAGAACTTAAAGAAAGTTGCCCAACGGGAGAATGGAAACGACCGGGCTTGGGTATGTTCAATCCAAGAAACGGGAGCTACTCCGCGACTGCTACGTCATACATGATTTTGATAAAGAGGGAGATGCTCTATAGGAAGATGCTAACCCTGAACCAGAAAGAGCTCCCGCCGTGAAAATGCCCAGTCCGTCGTTCGAAGAACAAATGGACAAGCTTATAAGGGAAGCAGGTCAAAAGGTTCGAGACGACCATAATTGCGAAATGGCCATCTACGAGAAAGCCAGGACGCAACGCCTCCTTCAACAGGTTGTGAAAAATGAAAATGCCCCTCCTTATCAACCCGTTGTACAAAAGGCTCGACGCAGAGGCAGAAACAAACCAAAGAACAGGAAAGGCGTTCGACAGCGACAAAGCGGGTCCAAGAAGCCACGCGATCAGGAATCGAGCAGTCCGGATTCGTCTCTTATGAAAAAGATGAGTCGAGCATATTCTTTTCCCCAAGACAAGACAAGGAAGATATTCGATCTTGTCATAAAATATCAGATGATGACACTCTCGGAGTCCAAGCACCCCGAGCAAGCAGGCGAAGTCTCTCACCCGGACTATTGCTCCTATCACAGGGCAATAGGGCATCCTCTCGAAGACTGCTTCACCTTCAAGACTGGGTAGAAGACCAGTATCAGCAAGGCAGATTCGCTCTATCCAGCAGCTGGAAGGTAACCCCGCCGCAGAAGCATGAACCCAAAGCCGCGAGAGTAGAACCAGATCAACATCGGTCTTGGAAGCGATCTCGTACTTGTCATATGATAATGTTGTCAGAAGAAGAGCCCAAGAATATGGATGACCTCCCCCGGTGCTTCGACAACGATGATGACGAGATAATCTCAGAGTTTCCACCGGCGCCAAAGGAGCTGGAAGATAGGATACATACTACTGCAGATAATCTCAAGAAAATTGATTTGGGGACGGCAAGTGACCCGCGACCGACATTCGTCAGTGATCTGTTGTCTGAAGAAAGGGTGGCTATACTAAAGGACGTACTCATGCAGCATAAATATTGCTTTGCATGGAGCTATTCCGAGATGCCAGGATTATATCCAGAGATTGCTGTGCACAACTTGGCGATATCTCCGGACGTCAAGCCGATCAAACAAGCGCCGAGAAGAATGCGGCTCGAGCTTGAGATGAGCATCAACGCCGAGGTCAAGAAGCTAATCGACTCTGGCTTCATCCAAGAGGTTCAATACCCTGACTGGATCGCCAACATCATCCTAATGATGAAGAAGAATGGGACGGTGCGCATATGTGTGGACTTTCGGGATCTCAATACTGACTGGATCGCCAACATCATCCCAATGATGAAGAAGAATGGGACGGTGCGCATATGTGTGGACTTTCGGGATCTCAATAAAGCCTGCCCAAAAGACGACTTCTCAGTACCGGTCGCCGAGCTGATGATAGACAATACGTCTACTTACGAAGTTTTCTCCTTCATGGACGGCTCATCAGGATATAATCAGATAAAGATGCATCCCGAAGACCAGAGACATACCGCTTTACGGACCCCTTTGGGCATATTCTGCTACAAGGTGATGCCCTTCGGTCTAAAGAACGCCGGTGCCACCTATCAGAGGGCCATGACGAAGATTTTCGATGACCTCATACATGAAATCGTCGAATGTTATATCGACGACCTCGTAGTTAAAAGCAAATCATACGAGGAACATCTGAAGCATCTGAAGATCGTATTTCAACGCCTCCGGCAATACAACTTGAAAATGAATCCTCTCAAATGTGCGTTCGGAGTTTCCTCGGGCAAATTCCTAGGATTCATCGTCCGACACCGAGGCATAGAGATAGATCCATCAAAGATCAAGGCGATTATAGAAATGCCTCTGCCAAAGACTCTCAAGCAACTGCGGTCTCTCCAAGGAAAGCTCGCGTACATCCGGCGATTCATAGCCAATCTCTCCGGCAAGTGCCGTCCTTATATTCACTTAATGAAGAAAGGGACCCCTTTCATTTGGGATCACAAATGCCAAGGCGCACTGGACGAAATCAAACAATACCTACAGAATCCTCCAGTGCTAACCGCTTCGGTCAAAGGAAAGCCTCTTATTCTGTATACAACTGCCCTTGAAGGTTCCTTAGGCGCATTATGGGAACAAGAGAACGAGCAAGGGAAGGAGAGAGCCCTGTACTATTTGAGTCGAGTTCTCCTGGGAGCAGAAAGCAATTACTCTCCCATTGAAAAACACTGCCTGGCGTTGATCTTCGCAATAACGAAGCTCAGACACTATGCGTTGGCGCATAAGGTCCATCTCATATCAAAGGTAGATCCTTTCAAATATTTGATGTCAAAGGCCATATTGACGGGGCGGCTCGCTAAATGGGCCCTGCTCTTGATGGAGTTCTCGATAACTTATCGGCCTCTTAAGGCAGTGAAAGGCCAGGCCATCGCCGACTTTCTTGCTGAGCATCTTATACCTGCCGATTCTCCTTTGAATTGCGAATTGCCCGACGAGCACGCGTTTGACACGATCGACAGTGAGAAAAGAGAGAGTGATACCCGATGGGAACTCTACTTCGATGGAGCATCTTCCATGAAGAAGCGCAAATAAAGCACCCCTATAATCAAATCAGGGGTAGGCCTCATCTTCGTGACTCCACAAGGAGGGATAATGCACTTTGCCTTCTCCTTAACAGAGCCGAGAATGAACAATGAGGCCGAATATGAAGCTTTGATAGCAGATCTCGAGATCGCTATCGACATGGGAATTGAAAACCTCCTCATATACGGAGACTCTCAACTGGTCGTTAGTCAGGTAAACGATGACTATCAAACGTGCAAGCCAGAGTTGGTGAAGTACGGCGGGAGAGTATAGCAATTACTGTCTCAAATTCCCTCCTACACGCTGGAAAGTATACCGCGTGCGGAAAATAGCAAAGTGGATGCATTAGCCAAGCTCGCTAAACAACTGGCTGACGAAAACCTCGATGACGTGAGGATCGTTGTGCAAAGCCGTCGGGTTCTCGCACCGGCAGAAATATCTCCGGAATCGTCCGAAGAAAAGGGAGCGACCGAGCAAACGACTCTACAAATAAAAGACCAGGAAAAGTCTAATGATTGGAGGGAAGTCTTTGTAGACTGCTTCAAATCCCGTCGAACACCTGAAGATGCATCCTCAAGACATCAGCTTATGAAACGAGCTCTGTCTTTTGCTTTCGTCAATGATACTCTGTATAAGAGATCATTTGATTCTCTGTGGTTAAGGTGCCTGGGACCTGAAGAGGCAAAGAGAGTCGTCTAAGAAACTCACGACGGACTCTGCGGTTCTCACCAGGACAGGCCAAAGATGAAGCTGAAGATCAAAAGGATGGGCTACTATTGGCCCATGATGATTCAAGACTGTCTCGAATACGCGAAGCAGTGCCATTCGTGCCAGATTCATGGGGACTTTATCCATCAACATCCAAATCCACTGCATCCAACGGTGGCTAGCTGGCCGTTCGAAATGTGGGGAACTGACATAATCGGCCCCATCGAACCAGCATCGTCCAGAGGACATCGATTCATTTTGGCGACAACTGATTACTTCTCCAAATGGGCAGAAGCAGTACCGCTGAGGGAAGTGAAAACGGAGAATATCCTCCATTTCTTCAAAACGCACGTCATTTATCAGTTTGGAACTCCGAGACGGATCATCTCCGATAACGGGCCAGCCTACAGAAGCCACAAGATCAGCCGCTTCGCACAACAGCATAACATAGACTAGAGATACTCCTCAGTCTATAATCCCCGAGCTAATGGTTTAGCTGAGGCTTTTAACAAGACCTTGACAAAGATCGTGAAAAAGACGGTGTCTCGAAATAAGAAGGACTGGCATGAGAGACTGTATGAAGCTCTCTGGGCGTATCGAACTACGTTCAAAACGGCCACGAACACAACGCCGTACGCATTGGTATTCGGTACAGAAGCGGTACTCCCCCTCGAGATAGAGTTACCCTCTCTACGAGTGGTAGTTCATTACGAGCTAACGGACGAAGAGAATGCTCACCTTCGGCTTGAGAAGCTCGATGCCCTTGATGAAACCCGGCTCATAGCGCAACAAAATTTGGAGGCTTATAAAGCAAAGATGACGCGCTCATACGAAAGATTGACTAGGCCGAGAACATTCCGCCAAGGTGAACTCGTGCTAGTGGTCAGAAGACATATAATCCCCAATAGTGCCAAACGGGGGAAATTCGAGCCGAACTATGAAGGCCCGTATATCATAGACAAGGTCTACCAGGATGGGGCCTATCTACTCATGGGCATGCATGGCGAAAGGCCCTTCAGGCCAATAAATGGTCGCTTCCTAAAAAAGTACTATGCCTAACATGTCAAGGCCTAGGTCAATGATAGACGACGATGACTATGCCCGCTCGCTATCTTCCCAAGCCCAAATTTTATAAGTAGTAGCCGGCTAACGGACCGAAACGTCCTTAAACTAACAGCGGACCGAAACGTCCTTAAACTAACAACGGACCGAAACGTCCTTAAACTAATAATGGACCACTATATCCTAAAACTAGCTGTTGACCGAGACGTCGGTAAACTACTGTAGATTGCAGCATCCCAAGACTGACCCAAAAAAAAAGAAAAGAATAAAAAAAAAGAGAAGAAAGAAAAAGAAAAACGGTATGTCCACAAGCAAAAAAGGGCACGGATGAAAACCCGAGAGGGCTCCGTGAGTAAAAACAGCAGGGCTACCGGCGAGTTTTATGAAAACCCGAAAGGGCACAATCTCGTTAAAAGACACTTGCAAGGTCCTCTCGATCTTGTTAGGAGAAACCACCTGCGTGAGATTCTTACGACTCACAAAGGAGCAACACACTTAGGGATCCCCGCGATTCCTAGGGAGAAATTACACTTGCGAGACCCTCACGACTCGTAAGGAGAACCCTCTTATGAGACCTTCATGGCTCATAAGATTCAAAAGTCTTAAGCTACAGGGATCTGAACCTGTTCTTAAGCAGCCACCACAACCTCCAATACTGCCCTACAAGCGGCTCAACGCTGACCCTTGTATACAATCCACGGGTGCGAATAAACATTTCCCTAACAAAATCCCATCCGCGACTAGGGATATGTTTACACGGTGAACAACCCTTTTAAGTCCTCTCGACTTATAAGGAGAAAACACTCTTGTAAGATCCTTACGACTTATAAGAGACCATGTACTTAGGAATCCTCATGATTCCTAAGAAAAAAAATGCACCTACGAGATCCTCATGACTCGCAGGGAGAAAAAATCTTTATGAGACCCTTACGGCTCATGAAGTCGAAAGCCTTAGTCGACAGGATCCTAACCCTGTTCGCTCAGCCACCTTTGTTCGACATCGACAGAGACAAATGATGATTCGCTCCTAGAAATATTCCAGTTGTAGCGGTGCTGATGCCGAAATCGGTGTCTAATTCCAAGCTTGCAGTAAGAAGCTAGCGAGCCACACATGCATACGAAACAGTCGAAATGATGGGGCAACTTGCAACAAAATCAGCAAGTAAAAATGTATGCATGCAAAATAGCCGAAATGATTGGGCAACTCGCAATAAAAAACAGTGAGTAAAAATAAAATAAATAGCCGAAATGATTGGGCACCGCGAAAAATAGCTGAAATGATTGGGCAATCGCGGCCTTCGCGATATAAAAGCAGAAATGATAGAGCATCGCTGAAAGAAATAAAAGAAATAAATAAAATTTATGCCCTACAGGTGATATTACATCAATCCCTGTATACAATCCAGGGGCGCAAACAAAGAAGGAATCACACCTTCCCTCCCCAGGCTCCATCAGAAGAAGAAGCCAAATTTCAACGGTTCACAGACAACCTAGAGACCACTTCAATATTTGTCTCATTACAACAGACACAACGTCATCCACATGACCCCGTCTCGGAAATACGTCATCCACATGACCCCATCTCGGAAATACGCCATCCACATGACCCCGTCGCGGAAACACGTCATCCACGTGACCCCGTCGCGGAAACACGTCATCCACGTGACCCCGTCGCGGAAACACGTCATCCACCTGACCCCGTCGCGGAAACACGTCATCCACATGACCCCGTCTCGGAAACACGTCATCCACATGACCCCCGTCTCGGAAACACGTCATCCATATGACCCCGTCGCGGAAATACGTCATCCATATGACCCCGTCGCGGAAATACGTCATCCACATGACCCCGTCGCGGAAACACGTCATCGACATGACCCCATCGCGGAAATACGTCATCCACATGACCCCGTCGTGGAAACACGTCATCGACATGACCCCGTCTCGGAAACACGCCATCCATATGACCCCGTCGCGGAAACACGTCATCCACATCGCGGAAACACGTCATCCATATGACCCCGTCATGGAAATATGTCATCCACATGACCCCGTTGTAGAAACACGTCATCCACATGACCCCGTTGCGGAAACACGTCATCCACATGACCCCGTCTCGGAAACACGTCATCCACATGACCCCGTCACGGAAACACGTCATCCACATGACCCCGTCGCGGAAACACGTCATCCACATGACCCCCTCGCGGAAATACGTCATCCAACGACTCCATGGAACATGGCCAAAGTTAACCTTGACCCCGTGGGAAACGCCCGAAGCAACTTCTGACGCCGTGAAATGCGGATAACGTCAATCTCATTAAACACTTACGGGTCCTCTCGATTCGTAAGGAAGAAAACTCTCTTATAAGATCCTTACGACTTATAAGAAAAAACACACTTAGGAATCCTCACAACTCCTAAGGAGAAAAGACACCTACGAGATCCTCTCGACTCGTAGGAAGAAAAGTCTTTATGAGACCCTCACAGCTCATAAAATTGAAAAGTCTTAGGTAACAGATCTGAACCTGCTTCCTAAGCCATCACTACCTCTCGAAGAAGCCAAAACAAGATGCCCACTCTATCATCTGCCGGCTATGCTTGCTAAGGTAACAGGCTGATAACAAAAGAAAGAAGAAAGCAGAGAGATGACATAAAACATTGCGAAAAAATGTATCTTTTATTCATGAATTCAATTGGGTACAAAATACATCGTATGAAAGAATAAAAAATGAATACATTTTATTCAAAATTACAAATAGTACAAAAAACAATTATTGAGAGGGAAGCGCTTTTAATAGTCCAATCAGCCGCTCGCGCACTTCCCTCAGCCCCTTTTCTTGATCAGCTGCCGCGGCCAACTCTGCTTCGACTTGGCCTCGCTGCTGCAAGTAGGACGAAAGTTGTTCTTCGACGGCCTGCTGAGCTGCCTCACGATTTTGTGCATCCCGCTCGACGACGTCGAGCATCTGCCTCAGTGTTAACCCGTCAGAGATGTATCGCAGAAGGCCTTCAAAGATAACTTTCAACTGTGCAACATTTGCATCAACCTGAGCATGCAGTCGGGCAGATTCACTTGAAGTTTCTTCACATTCCTTATGCTTTAAGGCCACTTCTTGTTCAAGATGGCGGAAATAAGAAGTGCTCTGCTCGACCCACGCAGCCCGTTGAGTGTTCACGGCTAGGACCTCTGGAGCAGGATGTCCGACCTTGAACTCATGCAGGCAAGCCTCAATCTTCCTGCAGTGATTAACCCAAGACTCAACGACGCCCTCACTATGAAAGTTCACGAGCATCGCCAGCATAGGGTTGACCTCCGCGGCAAAATCCACAGCGAATGTAGGAGTCTCCATGTCAAGCTCCTCAATATAGTCGCTCAACATGTGCAGACTATTCACGGCGCTTTTCGAGGATGCACGTCGAGAAAAGGGGCCGGCTGGCATTATGATGCGAGACTCGAACAGAGCTAGAGTCGACATGATTGCAACAAAATAAATCATAGTCAGATGTCGGCTCAAGAAATAAAGAAAATACACGAACAATAGAGTCTACTATACCGGCTGCAACAGGGGGCAGAGCTGGGAGTACTGGTGGCGCAACGATACTCTCGTCCCCTCCTTCAATTTGTAAGGCTACAAACAATACAAAGAAGAATTAGCAATAATGTGACTGCCCGTTAAAGAAAGGACGTCGTTTAGAAAAGATACTCACCGACTCCAGCAGGCGGATTAATTTCTGACTGGAAAGAGAAGTGTGGGTGCGGCACCTGATACAGGTGATCAAAAAGGACTCCTGCAAAGACGCAGTAATGCAATGTCATTACATAAATTATACAGCCTAAAAATAAGACTGATGGATAACAAATCCACATCTTCCAACATCTGAGATGGTACGAGAGAAGGTAGAGAAGTGGTCACCGTCAAAGTGGTAACTGACGGCGTTGCCTCGGGTAGCGTAATCTCAATGCTTGCCACGCCTGCATTAGAAACGAGATAAATACCATCAGGAAAGATTGAAAGGGATTGCAGAATAAAAATAAAAAGCAATGACCCAAAATCTACCTGGTGAGTCGCCGGCCGGAACCGCAACAAGGGCGTCACTTGATATAGCGACTGCTTCACCCTCTTCCGGCAAGATGGTCTCACCTCCCATCGCCTCATCCCTGACTCTACGAGAGCCGTCGTAATGCTTGAGACGCCAGGAGATGGCAAAGAGCCGCAGGCGGAAAGAATGATGATTGGGGCAGTGCCCGACTCTTGAGAGGGAGCGGCCACCTTGGGCTCAGCAATTGTAGCCATCTCACCCACCGCTATCTCGAGCTCGACAATGGTAGCCATCTCACCTACCGCCATCTCGGGCTCGGCGATCGTGACTGTCTCACCCACCACTACCCCGAGCTCGGCAATTGTAGCCATCTCGCCTACCACTGCCTCGGGTTCAACGATCATGGCTACCTCCTCTACCACTACCCCAAGCTCAGTGGTCGCCGCCACTTCTTCGGTAAGACTCGGCCCTGCAAGATAGGATATATGAGAACTGAAAGTTAAAACTTTGACAACAGAACCCAATATCACATTACCTTGAGTTAGTCTTCCGATTGCTTCCCGATCCGCACGTGCTGCCCGTCTGTAGGCGGTGGACAAGACAGCCAGAGTATCTTCTGAAGGAGTAGGGGCAGGGGTAGCGGTGCTAGAACCTGCACCCGCGGCCAAGGCAGCACTACGCTCCCTTGCCGCGCGCATTCTGCGCTTCCTTTCCGCTCGAGCCGTTAGAGCGGATCTTCTAGAAGCCTCCATCAACAGGACGTCATCGTCCGCGCCAAGGGTTACCTTTGGAGACGTCAAGGCATCCGTCATCGGTCGTTTGAGTAAGGCCTCTTTCGGCAGTGCCGAGGAGGCCGAGACTTCGATGGCTGGCCCGGGAAGAATCTCCGCATCACCTTGCGGGATTGGCATTTTAGTCCCTGCGATAAGATAAAGAAGGGGTCAAATTGTCCATAAGAAAGGAGAATGAAGATGCAATGAGCTGAGACATACTAATGCTCAGCAAAGCGCGATTCCTCTCCTCCTCCTCAAAGGTCCTAAGGGAAGCCGCCAGAGCCTCTTCAGTGGTAAAGCCTGTTACAGAAGGAAAAATGTCAGTCAAGACATGATAATAAAAATAAAAATATAATGCAATAACAGAAGTTACGGCTTATACTCACTTGATTGCGCGAGGATGGCCATTTTCACTTTGTGGCTTGCGGATCGCACAGAAGCTGTAATGGCAGCCTAAGATCAGTATCTTCCAGCACTATGAATAGACCCTCATTGGTCCCATATTCGCCCAGGCCCTCGCTGTGAGGAACGTGAGGCTCCAGGCCGAGTACAGCGTCTATAGAGAGGAATGACTTCTTCTTCCTCTTCTATGAGCGAGCTCCAGTCACAGCCAGCACAAGCTTATGCTTGGTGGGCACTTTGGGGCGACGAGTCCCGATATCTAAGCCCACGCCAGACTCTGGGGAAGCTACATTCACCGTCTCTACGGGAGCACGGGGCACCGGTAGTACATCCGCCGTCTCCACGGGAGCACGGGGCACCGGTAGCTCAGGCCTGTCGTCGGGGACTTCAATCACAGCAGCTTCTCTTAGAGGAGGAAGGACAATGGTCCGTCGCTTCAAGGGGAGGTTTCGGTCACTAGCAGGGGGTGCACCCTTGTGGTCGAGTAGCAGTCGCTTCTCCTCCCTAATAACAGCACCCATTGCATGTTGGTACCAGGCCACGTGTACATTAAGGGCCTTCGGGACACAACTCGGCTCGCTGATAAAGAAGTAAGACCCCGTATTCAAGCACATGAAATGATGCAGCGCGCCCCGCATTCCCTCTTCGGTGGCAGCAGGTTCTACCAGGAAAGCCTCCAGCGGGACTCCCTGATTGTAACTCAGCTGCTGGGCAAAATGATGGGGGTTGTATCTCATGAATAGCGCCGCGTCATTTTGCCTGAATACAAGAAAGCCCGGCCTGATGGAGTACAAATGAAGAATCTCCCGGGCTTTCAACACGGAGGCCCCGTCCTTAAAAATATCTCGCAATGCTAACACCGTCTTTGAAGTTTCCTGGCCGATGGTCAAGACTTTGTCTGTGAAAGACATACCATCTCCGACCGTGCGCGGACGAAGGAGCAAGCCCCTATCTTCCCGCTGTGACGGACTCACGATGGAGGCGTCAACCAGCCGCATGATCCGGGGGAACTTGCATCTGTCGTAAAACGAAGGTCTTTTGTGGATGCCAAAGACCCCAAGCACGTGCAGCTCCATCCATGAAGTGAAGTAATGCATTGGAAAGTTTGCAGGATGCACCCCTGGTTCAGTGGTATCCGCTACTACGCTAAGACCATGATATAGGTGAGCTAACCCGGCGATCCCGATGGCCACTTGTATTCCGGCAACCATGCGATGCGCGGGGTAGAAGACGGAAGGCCTCATGTAATGAGGGTGCATAGGAAGCGCGAACCAGCTCAACCATAACCCAAGAAACCCAAGAAAAAACGCTTCCTCGTCAATGCCCGGGGCGGCGATTTCTGATAGAGGGACGATCGCGACGTCAGGGAGAAAGAAACCCTTTTGATCAACTTCCAGTATCGGCCGACGGTCCAAACCAAAGCCGAAGGGATCGTCAAGTTTAGCAAACTTTTCGCCTTGTCGCGACAAAATTTCCGGGCGAAGAAAACGGGCAATGAAGTCCGCAAAGCTGACCCCTCGGCCTCCGGATTCAAGGAAGAGGCTCTAATACATGTTCAACACTTTTATCCGACTTGGGAACTGGTACTGAATGGCGTTCTCTGACGTGAGGCCCATCACCACTGGCTTGGTGGCAAAAACATATTCGTCCGGAGGAAGCAGCTCCTCGTAGTGCTCCCCCCTAACTGGTAGACCAGAAACCTCGGCGAATTCTTCCAAGGAAATGGAGACCACTCTGTCCAATAGAAGGAAGGTATGGGTCGGGATGTTCCACTGCTCCAAAAACGCATTGATCCACCATGTGGGGGGTGCAGAATACTGGAACAAGGAAGCATAGACCGCAGGGTATAAGCCGAGCTTTAGCAGCTGCGATTTCTTCACCGACAAGATATACCGGGCCCACTGCAAGTACCCGGCCGGATGACGGGGAGTTAGCCCGATATTGTAGGGCTGTCCCCAAGGGCGCGACTCGCCCTGGCATATGCGCCGCCCTAGGGTGTCCAAAGCCGCCGCCGGCTGCACGGGTACGGTGGTGATCGAAGGCTGAAGGAGACCCTCCGAAGTCCAATTAACCACCTCCACGGCATAGTTCACCGGGGGTGCATCCGCATACGGGATCGCCGAGATAAGCTCCGAAGGCGTCGCACAAGAGAAGCTTCGACGACCTCTGATAATATGGTCGTACCATCTACCCTACAAGTGAAGATTTTTATGCTCCGGGTCACGGTCTTTGATGAGCGCGAGAACCTCCCGGTCCACAGGTGCCTCAGGGAATTCTCCCTCTAAACGGACGAATGAAAACGTAGCATCGAAAAATATGTCGCCTGCAAAAAAAAAGGGACAGAAGTCAACTGTCAGTGCCTGAAAGATGTGTCAAACACGGGTGCGCTAGTGGAGGCTGCGCTGTGCTCTGAGCAGCGCACCACGTGTCAAATACAGCTGCGCTAGCGCAAAGTGCGTTGCACTCTAAGCAGCGCACCACGTGCAAAGCACGGGTGCGCCAGCGCTGGAATTATAAAATTCCGCACCGTTAGATCAAAAGATCTAATAATAATGATAAATCATTAATTAATCAGAATTAAAATTCTGTTATGGAAAGATTTTCCAATCTTGTTAAAAACAAGAAGATTGCCTTCTGTAAAACAGAAGCCCTAGGATGAAAGATCCAACGGTGGGAAATATCCCCAAATCAATCAGAGAAAGATCTCTTTAACTGATTCAACAAATCAACTTGCCCTATATAAAGACCCCAAGACTTCAAGTCTAATATAGAGAACCCCCCTCCCCCTTAAACTTTGAAAAATTCAAAGGAAGAGAGCAAGCTCTTGAAAGAAGATTATTTTTTCAAGGTAAAGATGATGAATGATGAACACAGAGATGAAATCATCTCATAAAAAGAAGAATTATCTTCTTAAGAGATCATAGATCTACAAAGACCAAGGTCTTTTATAAAAAGATCAGAAGATCTCATCATAAAAACAAAGAAGTACTTACTTCGTTCACAGATCATAGATCTACAAAGACCAAAGTCTTTCATAAAAAATATCAAAAGATCTCATCACATAATAAAAGAAGAACATATTCTTCACACAGATCATTGATCTATAAAGGCAAAGCCCTTTCAAAAATAAGAACTGTTGTTCTTGAATCTTGAGACAAAGTTTTTTTTAAAAGAACATAAATTTGTTCACAGATCATAAAATTGATAAAATGTGCTTTGCGCTATTGAAATGCGCCTTGCACTCTTGAACAGCGCTTCTGTGCTTTCTGGACCTGTGCTCAGCACCAAAATACGCCACGTGTCAACCACGTATGCAACTTGCGCTTAGCGCTTCTGAAATAGCGCACTGCGCTCATGGGCTGGCGCTCAGCGCCAAGCGCACCACGTGTCTCTCACATGTACACTACTAAATTGAAAGCGCAATGCGCTCATAAATTAGCGCTTAGCGCTCATAAACTGGCGCAATGCGCCCATCATCTGGCGCTTAGCGCCAAGCGCGACACGTGTCCTTCACATATGCACTACTTGGCAGAAGCGCATTGCGCTCTTTGACTGGCGCAAAGCGTCTGGTGCACCACATGTTACGCTGTCAGAACATAAATTGTTCTGATGAATACTCTGCATTCAATACAAGACAAAAAAAATGTCAAGATCTAATGCTCAGCATTGATTAAAAGGGCCAAGCCCAAATGAAGGCTCAACAGCCCAGAACAATAAAATATTAAACATTCATTGGACTTAGCCCAATATTGGCCATAAGTCCTCAACTTATATTTAATTGAGCCCATCTGCTCACGAATATTTAACAGATCTTAGTCACAAATTAGACTACAGATCTTTCAACTAACTCACACCGGTTCGAGGGTACATCTCTTTACTTCTCTGATATCTGTCGTTGTAATCCTTCAACATCTTCAGAGAGGTGACGGATCCCGACAACCACACATTTTACGGACTGTGGGGTCCTTAAACTCATGGACTATGATGTCCTTAAACTTTATAGACTATGACGTCTTTAAACTACGAACTGTGGGGTCCTTAAACTCATGGACTACGATATCCCTAACCTCGGACTGTGGCGTCCCTTTAAACCCATGGACTACGATGTCCTTAACCTGGACCGAGATGTCCTTAAACTAACATTGGACCAAGATGTCCTTAAACTAACATTGGACCACCATGTCCTTAAACTGGTAATCGACCGCAATGTCCATAAACTAAACAACAGAGCCCAATTGCTCTCTTGTTGGATCTAAATGATCCCGTTAAGTGATCTTAGTCTAAAATGAGACTAACGTATCCTTAACAAACGTTTAAGTTGATCTTAGTCTCAAATGAGGCTAATGTATCATTAAACCCAAACCCCCAAACCCAAATCTAAGAATATACGGATTTGGACTAATCCACGCCCTACGGGCGACAACATAAATTAATCTCCGTATACAGTCCACGGGCAACCACAAACAAAATAAATACCCATGACACGAAGTGACCATCTGGAGAAAGAGAAAATTGCTACCGCGATGCGGTAGCGTAATTAACTGCAGGGGCTTGCGCCTGCAGGGAAGAGCGTCCCCATAATCAAAAACCCCTCAAACGAGGGGGAATCTGACGAAATCTGCTACATCGGCCGCATCCGTTTAAACCTTCGATACACAGTGCCATAAATCAACTTGGCATCTTCGGAGAGGTGGATGGATAGCACCAATTAGCATCTGCCCCGAAATTCAAGCAAGACCCGCCGCGTCTTTGCGCGTCTTTTGGCGGGGAACAGTCTCTTCCCATTCCATATCTCATATGTAGTGGTAGGCATCTATTTGGATGGAACCCTATTTAATAGGTATGCAACTTCTCAAGTGCATAACACCAGAAAGGAAACAGGTAACTCAGCAATACTCATCATAGAGTGCGTTATATCTCATAGGGTGCGATACCTCTGCCCCGATACACCATTGTGTTGTGGTGTATACGAAGGAGTAAACTGAGAGAGAATCACATTCTCCTTTTAGAAACTCCAGGAACTCCATACGCAAGTATTCGCCTCCTCGATCATATCGTAGGACTTTAATACTTCTACCCGTTTGGTTCTTAAAAGAACCAACCTTGGCATTTGTAGATATGGGACCATATACATCATCATGTATTTTTCCCAAGAGTTCAGTAACTCTTTCTCTGTTTCCAGTAAACGGAGTATTGGTCATATTACCTTTGAGACAAGACTGGAAAGTGGCATAAGATGAAAATTCGAACAGATTCTTATATTCATCCTCATGTAACTTAGCTGGTCGTGTCGCATTGATATGACCTAGTCTACAATGCCACAAGAAAGATTCGTTCATTTCTGAACTACTCCTCTTGTGTGTGTTCTACATACTTTGAACTGTGATTTGATTTAGAACGTATATGCTATTATATAACGTGCCTGATCGAATCAACTCTTGATTAAGGAAAATGTTCACAACATTATCCTACAATACAGAATTATATCTTTCTTTAACTCAGTAAAGAACATGATGTAATGTTGTATATCAGGTTCGGTATGTAATAATATTTGTTCAGAATCAATATATCAAATATAAGGTGATATTTGCCAACTGATTTGGCTGCAACAATTGCACCATTCTCTAACACTTAGAGACATATCACCCATTCTCAGTTCTTTACCTTTCTGTACCCATGTAACATATTACATATGCAGGATCCTGATCTGGTATCACATATCCAGGACGCAGAGGATACTGAGAAACAGTTCTCGGTAATAAGGACACCCGAAGAAGATGCATCAACATGCACTTTCTTCGATTTGGTGGCATGGGAATCCGGATATTCCCCTATATCCTATTCAGTCTTATAATAATTATAAGAAAGAATGGAACTAACGTTCCCCTGCTTAGTATAATAAGTAGGTTCGGTCAATGCATCCATATTATTATCTTGATTAAGGCATGATATAGTCGCTACCAGGAGAGAGAGAAGAAAACACTCTGCGTGCGATCTTTCAAGATTAGATTGATTATTATTTTATCTAATCAGTATGGCTCTCACTGTTTTAGTCAAATCTACCTTCAAACCCTAAAAGGTAATACTAGCCGGGATTAATTACACCCTACAAGTTCGCCAATTTTTCGGCCAGGCTAGTGTCGGTACTTTGAGGGAGGTTCCCCGTGCTTTCGCACGGAACTAATTAAAATAAACCTCGTTTTCCCATGGGCGTAACCCCGTTGATACCTTTCTAGACACCTACTTGATCGGCTAATTGTAATGTGTACAACTCTCCCAGGAGTAACTCTTACTCGCAGTGGGTATCAGGATCCAGCTATCTCATAGAAGGTATGCAATCTCATTGCAAATTTCAACACTTGAAATTCCAGATAATATTTTGCCCCAAGCGATCTATGACCTTGACAAGGTTAACAAACCATAGACCGCAAGTCAAGTTCAACCCGTCATTTCCCGATTGATTAAACCCACCCGCATGACCCTTGACAAGGTCAACAAGTCCGCACGACTACCCTAATCCAATCGCATCATATACTTTGCAGATAAGCACTAATCAGCTACCGCACACTACGCCTTGACAAGGTCAACAAACGCAGCACGAATACTAAATACTACTTATCTGAAATGACGGAGGGTTACGCAGGTTTTTAAGAAAACCATGAGTGTAATGAACTTTATATCGTTTGTAGAATCAAATGATTTTTAAAAGGAGTGTTTTTTAGGCTTTTACTAGTTTTGCTAAAGAGGTCACACCCGGTGAAGGGATCTCGGCTTTTTCCTTATCGAATAAGGTGCAGGATATTTCACAAATACCACTATGCAAAGCAAAAACTATAGAAGCAATCAAAAGACAACCCGTGTTTGTAGCATCTGCTAGTTTCGCTAAAGAGGTCACTCTCGGTGAAGGGATCTCGGCTCTTTCCTTATCGAATAAAGTGTTGGATATTTTACAAGGAATACCGCTATGCAAAGTAAGAACTAGAGCTACCAGTTTTTAAAACAAGTTTCTACAACATTTTTAGGTTTCTTTTTCTTTTTTTCATTAATCTCATTAATGAAATCCCATCATTTATTATGCTTCCTAAGTATCACATAAGAAACGAAAGCAGCAATATTTATCATATCTCATATATATAATATAGTCATTCGTCTCAGAACATATCAAATGATCACATCACAGAATATCAGCAGCAGAAGAACATATATGAAATATTGGATATACTAGGAATTCCGTGTTTTATTTAAGCCAGTAAAAACGCGAATTCCATGGTCATGATGAATAGCCAAAACCGCATCCTTAGACCCCTACGAGAGCGGCAAGCAACCCTGCCAATTCTAGAGTTAGGTGACCTGGTCTCAACTCCTTGAGATTGTCTCCCACTGGACCCTAAAACCCGGTTACTTATGCTCCCCGCCTTGGGTCTATCCTAATGCGGAAAAGTAAATAATATACAATGGTGATATCATCCTCAACCCGGAAGTGCCCCAATAAAAGAATATTACATACAAGCTTTTACATGAATGAAAATGAAAAACTCTCATCTCACAAAAAAACCCGGCTATTCAGAACACGACGATCCAATATAACATATCATAGCAACACATAACATCACATGTCATCAACGTAAGTAAATACGCGTATCCCAATTGTCGTTGACATATAGCACCGAAACCGGCGATACACCACATATTACACTTACGGTCGCAGCAAAGAAACTGAAAAACTACAACAGTTGGAATCCGCAACCACCTTAGACATCATAAACCTAATATATCACATACATTGGATTTCATGCCTAATCAAATGAATTCCTTAGACATCGCATGCCTAACATTTATAAACCCCGCATTTTAGTCTCGATATTGAAAACACTTTCCAATAACCTGTCGGGTAATTCAACAAGATTCCCGATAATTTGATCGAATGCTCGTCGGAAACTTTAGTAGACCGCCGCACCCCCCGATGCCGTCGACAAAGTGCACCAAGGCGGAACACCGCAGCCGCGAGCACCCGAACGGATGCTTTTGGCGACGGGGTTCTCTTACAGTCACTTGTTCGGGGTTATGAGGCATGGCTATCTAGTACGGTTACCCGGTGAGTATCCGCGTACACTACGTAATTGCGACGGACTTTTGATCCACATCAAAATCCCGTGGCAACCGATCGAATGAGACTAAAGTTCTAGATTTATAAAATTCAAACTAGTTATCATATAACTAATTACGTGGATTCCAAATATTGTATCACAATCACAGATAGCTAGGCAAAGTTAGATAATTCGATCGATGCAACGAATTCCAAAAAATTCCCAGAGAGCTCAACACTTGGGCACAGTTAAAATTAACCAGAGACATGCCACAGTACCTACGGACCAACAGCTGAAGGGCCCGACCCAAGCCTCTCAAGTGGCGCCGCGGATCCGCCTCCAAAACCATGTTTTGGCTGCGGTTCCGCAGTCACTTGGACGAGTTAGGGTTTCGTTCTTCAGGTGTGTCCATAGAATTCTCTGCATGATTTTCTGAGTATTTTTAACATGGAAAAATCCAACTTTTGGAAAAATTTCGAGAAAGGGGGTCGTTTCGGGCTTTCGGAGTTCGATCGGACTTTAAACTTCGCTTACGCAACGCCTAATGCTCTAGCTTGTCTCTGATACCACTTTAGGGTTAGCTTAGCACCTTGTGAAGGTTTTGGTAAGTATCAATCATGCTACTTTAAAATTTTGGGGTGCTAAACAAACCCTAACCAAGATCTTAACTAGAGACTTAGGATTAAACATGATATGTAAACTCTTTACATCTAAGTGAATAAGGAATACAACCTTTGTAGACCGGTCCTTCACTTCAATAGCTCTATGTAGTAGTCCTTTCGCTGCGATCACGATCCTCCGGACTCTAGAAAGGCTCCCATGAAGAAACGAACAAGCTTGTTTCGAAGTCTTCAAAGCCGAAGATGATCTACGTCGAGGAGACACTAGCTCATGCTATATCTTCACTAATTGTGTAAATTAGTGAAGCAAACACCCTAAACTAAATGGCTAATAGTATAGGATGATGAAGTAGGAAGTGGACTCACTTTAGTTTTATTTTTCTCATAAGGTTTCATCGCTTTAGAAAAAAACTAGCAAGCTTTTTCTTTTGAAGAAGAAGCAGAAATAATGAAGCAAATGAATGAGAGAGTGATGTTAGAATTTCAACCATGGGTGAGTTACTGTCATGCCTAACTCATGTAGAATAAACCATAGCTATGAGTTGAGGGTTGGGTTAAAAAATATTTTAAGCAATGACAAAAGAGTGGACTTGGTCAATGTTTTCTACAAGCTTCTACAAAGTTCATCCATGACTCATTCTCAATCTTTTGTGAATTACTTAATGATAAATAAAACCCAAACATAAACCCTAGAATGGTATAAGTCTCTTACATACATATTGCAAGTGTAACCTAACATGACACAATAATATATATCACATATATATTTTGTGTACAAAAAGAAAATAATACAATTAACATATATCACATATATATCAATGTATCATCAAGTGAGAAAACAAATCTTAAGTGAGCTAATATTAGTTAATGTAATTTAATATATCAAATATATAATTCTACATTAAATTATTAAATCAACACTTGATTTAATAATTTGGCTATAATACATATAACCGACTAATATCAAATGAATCAACATTTCGAATCAACACTTGATCCGACCGATATCACATATCGGGAGAATAGAATACGGTATCACATACTCGTATTAATCTCGGTCCCGCACATATCACATATTTGCTCCTACTCCGTTTCGCATGAACCAGGAAAGCTCTGTGTAGGACTCTAAAGACTCGTCAATACGCCGGCAGTAGGTGATGATCATATCAAACACCCACAAGCCGCAAGCGGTCTGCTAAACGTAACGGCCACCCGAGTATTGAGCGATCAGAAGATCAACAAGCAAGCCTGCGATAACTCCTGCGAATCCAATCAGTGACACTACCATACAGTCCGGTCTCTTCGTCTGATACGTCGCATATCACAGCCTGGGGGTGGTATAACGTCGAACCCCAATAGCCTGATAAGCCATGCCGATGCAAGGTCCATAATGGTTCGAGAAACTACTGGTAACACTTACCAGTAAATCTCAGCAGCTCTGGCCAGGGATTTCCTCTTATGGCCAATCGAGCATAGCACAACATCAACTCCCTATACCGGGAGAGACGAAACCCCTCCTATCGTTCATTGCCTCCATGTGATTCGAAACTGTATCCAAAAGCCACCATTTTGCACGATCTCTTGACCGTGGTATGGTGGAAATCAAAGCACAGTGGGAATCACACAAGACTCTATGACGATCTCGGGTCTACAGACTAACCTGTACCAGTGTCACCAGAGAACCGCTATCCGACGATAGGTATAATACCATCTAGGAGTTCTCGGCGAGTCCGTTCAGTGTACCCAGTCTCCACTGAGCATCCGTATGCCTTCTCTGATGTCAAACACCAATGGATATGGGACCATCCATCGCCCATCATATGGGTCAAGAAGCGCATACGCTAATCTACTCTGGAGTACCGATACCCTGTCTCGATACTCCAACGACTAGGAACATTTGAAGGATGTACTTATCGACTACCCTGTCCCCACTAGTATGATCTGCATCATAATTCTGGTAGTCAAGTAATCATCCTAAGGGTTTTATCAACATGTGATCACAAAACAGTATTTGTTAACATATTAAGATAAAGTGCAACTAGATAGCATACTATCATGTTGAGCAAGAAAGTCCTCCCTATATATGTCCAAGCATCCACTACAATATACATCGCATGTACAGTAATGGTCTTTAGGGCATACATATAACTAACAGTTGGAACAATTTTCAAAAGATGTTATTACAAGGATATTTTCTTTTGTTTTGCACAGCGGTATTCGGTTATGAATATCTAGCACCTCATTCGATGAGGCAAGAGCCGAGATCCTTTCACCGGGAGTGACCTCTTGGGTAGAAGTTTGCGTCAGGGTAATAACTTCACTATAGTCGATTACTATTTTGTTCTGCGTCGAGGTATTCAGTTGGGAATATCCTGCACCTCATTCGACGAGAAAAGAGCCAAGATCCTTTCATGGGGGGTGACCTCTTTAGCAAAGGTTTTCGCCACTATATATTTGTAAAGCTATCCAGTTCCTTAAACGATATCAAGTTCATTACGTTAAAGGTTTTTCGCCAAAAACCATTCGTAGCCCTCCGTCATTTCAGACGGATAGCACTTAGTATTCATGCCGTGTTTGTTGGTCTTTGTCAAGGCATAGTGTATGGTGGCTATTTGTTACTTTTCTATTGCATAGATAGATGCGTTGGTTTGGGATAGTCGTTCTACTATTTTGGCCTTCATCAAGGGTATGTACGGGTGGGTTCAAATTAACCTGGACAATGATGGGTAGAACTTGACATGTGACTTATGATATGTTGGCCTTTCTCAAGATCATAAGAGTATGGGGCAGAAATCACATCGGGAGTTTCAAACATACAGGAAACTTGCCAGGCATGCGCATACCTTCTGGAGTGTGATAACTTGACTGGATTCCATCAGGTTATTATGCGATGATAGTTGGATCCCGATTCCCACTGATGAGTTAGTTTACTCCTCGGGTGATTTTAGATGATCCCGACTAATTCTTCTTTTGGGTTTGGAGGAGAATTTGAGGATACAGTGGGAGACATCCTGATTAGATAAAATGATTAACCATTCTGATCTACGTTAGAGTGCACGCTGAGTGTTTCTTTTCTCTCTCTCTTTGGCAGCGACCATGGCCCGACCCTAGACTAAAACTCATGAACCAAGTTAACCGAAGCTTCTTAAATCACATTGGCTTTTGGATTGTCAAAGTCGCATTTATCATTGCCGCTCCTACTTTTACCCTTTGAATTTATCTGGAACATTCCGTATCACTACGAAGATCCATATTTATTAGATATGACCATCGTATAGTTACATACGAACTCGAAGAAACTTATTTCAGATTCGAGAATGGTTTCAAGTTCTGTAGAAATTGAATAGAACTATTCAGTTGTCTTTTCCTTTTACCTTCTCTCAGGTTGTGAGGGCTCCTAGGATTAGGGGAGGGTACACCTATTGCGCTTATTGGATAGTCTTCTTCCAAACCATAGACAGGTGCCAAAAAGTGGGGAAGGAAAAAAACCAATTAGCCTAAGTGAGGTGTACAGAAAGTAATAAGTGAAGACAAATAAAGAGATTAGAAAGAAGGCAAAGTAAATTGCGACTGCTATCATTCACGACCAAACCGCGTATATCATCGCCACTCCTACTTCACCTTTGCATTTCTCCAGAACACCCCGTATCACTACGAAGATCCACATTTATTGGATAATCCATCGTATAGTTACATACAAACTCGAAGGAACTTGTTCCAGTTCTAGAATGTATTCTGCTTCAGGAGAAATAGAATAAGAATTATTCAGTTGTCTTTTCCCTTTACCTTCTCTCAGCTTATGAGGGCTCCTAGGATTAGGAGGGTACACCTATTATGCTTATTGGATAATTTTCTTCCAAACCTTAGGCTGGTGCCAAAAGGTAGGGAAGGAAGAAAACCATTTAGCCTAAGTACGGTGTACAGAAGCTAATAAGTAAAGACAAATAAAGAGATTGGAGAGACGACAATGAAATATACGGTTACAGTCATGAATCTGGATAGCGGAAGATGCATTACTAGGAATACCCGGATAGTTCTTCGAAACATTTTCATGTTTCAGTTTCACTGTGAGTTGTTAATTGAAAACTGATTTCCCAATTAGATTCTTTCTCCAGGGTATGTATTTACCAGATTTGATTCTCACATCTGTATGGCATTACAGATGATTAGTGGGAGTAAAATATTGGGAATTAGGTGATTATATTCTCATTATATTGGAATTCGTTGTAATTGGTGATATTTGAGAAAATCACCTGGGTTTTTGCCGGACGACAAATATTTGGTTTTGAATATCCGTAGTTATGCACCAGTTTCAAACTGATATATCTATACGTTTATTTTATAAAGTGAGATATAACTTTTTGAAATTATGTCTATAACATTTAACTATATCAGTTGATTGTTAGGTAAGGAGCATTCAACAACGGTGTAATTCTTCTTAACCATAGTACAGTTTTCAACCTACGACGCAGAGGGTTTGAGTTATTGAACTCAAGAGACTTATACAAAATATTATATGTTGTCCAGTGTCCATTATGACAGAGGGGTTGGTGCTCGTGCTATGCTCTGTTTACTTGTGACTTCTCCAGTTTTAGACAAGTATTTCGTAGAAATACAAGGTCCAAATTTTGAGAAGTTGTAGATAAATGAATAAAGTAAAGAATCATGTATTGCAAGTATCGGGATTCTTCAAGGTGAACGAAGATGTAGATACTTGTGTTTGGTATTCAGTTGATAATAATGGTTTTGAGAACTTACTTCTCTTTCAGGTTACTCATATCTGGATGCACTCCTAGTTGAGTAATGCTGATCGGCCTCTCTCCATTTAGTTGACATGCACTGGAGACAGCTGCATGATTTGAATCTAGTTCCAATTAAATTAGTGTCTCTGTTTCTATATTGTATATAGAATGGTTCATATCTTAACGATGTTAAGATATATGGAGTTGTCCGGCTTATGCTTAAAACCAGACTCTGGACATACTCAAGGCACGTTTCAGTAATAACAGTTTGTAGGTTATCCCGGATATTGTTCTTGACTCGCCACAGTTTTAGCAAAATGGACTTTTTCAGAAAACAGTAGTGGGAGTATGGTAGAACTGAAAGTGATTACAGAACCACAAACGATTACTGAAAATTTAATAAAACCTAAGGATTCAATCGGGCTTGACATTCTATTAGCCACTCCATAGATATGGTGGGTACCTCAGGCACCCGAGAGGTATTTCGGTCTTCTCAGAAACGGTGACATGGAGGTTCTTGTTTACCCAGACTTGCCACTACTACTGTTTTAGACTATAAGGCCCGGCAGGAGGATGAGTATAGCGTCGTTCTAAACTATCTTTAGAAGTGCACGTGTATATGACTCTGTCAGAGGGTTGTTATAGCCAGTGGGAGCAACGGAAGCATAGTGGACAAGTAGCTCGTGTCTATTTATAGACTAAAGCAAGTATAGCAGAGATAGATCATCTGTTTTTGATGTGATAGTCATAGGCTTTGACTTCATCAGAATAGGAGATAGATCTGTTAAGAAGGTAGTAAGGTGTGATGTCCTGGTATTTGGATGACATGCACTTTATAGGAAGTGAGATTCCTATACTACGATCGGTTATACTGTGGTTGTCATACGGTTATTTCTCCACATAGGATATGGATATAATATCAGGCATTCTGGTTACTGGATCTATGTTTTTAAATCTAGATTTGGGTAGTTTTCCAATCTGGGTACTTAGACAGTATTCTAAAGGTGTTTTAGAATGGACAACTCCTGGCATGGTGGTGTACCTACAGATGATGGAGTCACCCTCTCTAAAGGTGTCTTATAGACTAAAGGGGAGAGGGATGTGCATGATTGGCATATCACTTGCTAAGGCAATTGAGTCAATCATGAGATGTCAAGTACCACACCAGATATTGTTTTTGCACTAGCTGCAATAAGTTTATATTAAACCAATCCTAGAGAAACGTTCGGAAGCAGTTTATGAACATAAGTGGATGTTTTAGGGATTTGGTAACGACAGCCTTTTTCAGGAGACGGTTATCATTCCAGGCTTCAAAGGTGACCTGGATGACAGGGTGACTGTCAAAGTTATAGTTTTCCTTCTTGACGAGGGGCAGTAGTTTGGACAGGTGGTCCAAGCGGATACTGAGGGAGGCATGATGCAGGATACTGATTAAATTCAGTGGACGATACAGTCTAAGAAGTTTGCTGGATTTGGAGTTCATTTGTGAACTAGGTCCCATCAGATATCCAGACATATTCTAAGACAGGTATTGCTCATTTCGGGAGATAGCTTTCTCTGCGAACTTGAGATAAAGAGAGACATAGAAAGAAATATCGGAGCGGATCCACTCACTGAGGCTATTTCTCGAACGCAATAGTTTTTCAAACGAGTTTTGTGAAACTGATTAGTAGAGAAATTGGGTGTTCGGTATCACACGGGCTGTGAGTATGCGACACCGCAATAATTAGCCTTAAGTGTAAGTGGGAGATTGTTGGCTATAGTGTCTTCAAGTCAATTATTAGATCGCAGACACGTGATTGTAATGATTAAGGGAGGACCTATACCGGTAGAACAGTCTTATTCGAGATGATAGTATGCTACTGGTTTGTCTTTATCATCGTGTATATGCTTCAGGCGACATTACAGATCACTATTACACGTTGATAGAGCCCATAGGATTCTTGCTTAACTACCAGCAGTATGATGGCGATCATATACGTGAGAGCTGGGTGGTCTATAAGCACATCCTTATAATGTCCCTGATCGTGGGAGTTTCGAGACTGGGCATCGATCCTCCGAGAGTAGAATGGTGTATACTGACCGAGACCCCGACGAGGGGCGGTGGCCGGTCTCACAAGCTATTGGTGTCAGTTGGTTCACCTAAGATGTATACAGGTGCTCATTGGGTTCTGAGTACACCGGACGGACTCGCCGGGAACATGCTACTTGGTATTATACCTGTTGTTAGATAGCAGTTCCCTGGTGACATGTGTACAGATTAGTCTATCGACCTAAGATCGTCATTTGTCTCATGTGAGTTCCCACTGTGCTTTGATTACTACCCTACCACGGCTCAAAGGAGTCGTGCAAACAGGTTTTAGTTGGATATAGTCCCGAGCCACATGGAGACAGTGAGCGGATCGTCGGGGGATTCGTCTCTCCCGGTATTGGGGGTTGATGTCGCGGTTGTGCACGGGTGGCCATTAGCAGAAATCCTTGGCCAAGGCAGTCGAGAATTACTGATCTAGGATCGGTAGTTTCTCAGGTGGTGACGGGCTTCATACCGACACTAAATGTCGTGTTATTAGGGGTCTGACTTTATCCACCCCTAGACTCGATATGCGATACTCATAGACGAATGGACCGGACTGTACGGATATTGTCACTGTCGGGCTCAGGAGGGGTTTCAGGATGAGTTTGCTCGTCGGCCTCCATTTCGCTCAATACCTGGGTAGCCGTTACGTACAGCTAGTGCCGCTGACGTGCTTGTGGTTAAACCCACTGCCAGCGTATTGACGAGTTTTTAGAGTTCCACACAGAGGGTTTTCCTGCTTCAGACGAAACGTTGCAGAGGCCGTATGGTTTTACGGCAGGGTTCGATCACATACGTGTACTTGTGCACGGATGATATTCGTGTTGAAGTCGAAAATTACACCCCGGTTGACCAAGTCAAAGTCATGGTCAACCCCAAGCCCAGATCAAGTGGGCCCAAGCCCAGATCAAGTGGGCCCATGCCCAGGTCGAGTACGAACATGAAGCGGCCGGCCCTCCCCCATGCCAAAATGAAATCATGTAATAAATAATTTTTATGTAATTTTTTATGCATGAATGTAAACAAAATGGGCATAAAGCCAAATTTTTGTAAGCCCATGGCCTATGTGCAAAAAGAAATGGCACATGAGCCATGTGATAGGCAAAATGCCATTTTGTAAAGCCCAAGGGGCTATATGTAAACATGTAAGCCTATATAAGGCAACATAATGATGAATAAAGTATAGACTTTTCATTCCCCAAAAAAATTAGGGCATGTGCCTCTTTTTCCTTCCTCAAGATTCCAAAACCTTCTTCTTTCTTTTGAATTAAATTAAGAGTTTTACTCTTCCTTTTTCAAAACTAAATAGTTTTTCACCACAAAACCCACAAAGGGGAACTTGGATCTATTATCAAATCTCAAAAAGAAGAGATTTTTAAAATCTCATATCTCTTGATCTTCAAGATCCGGCCAAACGACAGGAAGAAGAAGGAGACCCATCTCCAGAAACCCCATTTTGGGGAAGAACTAAGGCTCAAGGGGAGAAGCCCCTTCATCAGCTTCAAAATATCCTGGGAGTTTAACTCCTCACACACACACACACACACACACACATACAGAATAACAAGTGCTCCTTTCTGGGAGTACAACTCCCATTGCAGCGACCAAGTCCTTTTTAGCGTCCGAGCACCCACGTGTTGACACGTGGAGCGCTAGCGCCTTTGCGCTCAGAGCGCTAGCGCCCAAAGCGCTAGCGCCCGAACGCCCACGTGCTGACACGTGGGGCGCTAGCGCTCTAGCGCTCAGAGCGCTAGCGCCTACGTGCCTGGCACGTGGGGCGCTAGCGCTCGCTCTCAAAGCGCTGGCGCTTTTTCCCGCGCATCATTTGGATGCCCTTTCCTTTTCTTTTTTTATATATATGTATTCACACACACAGACATACTCTACAACACTGTCCCTCTCAAAAAAAATTTTGAGCCGGCCGCTGCCCCGCACCCCGTAAGGGGGCTGCTAGCCCCTTGACCCCCAGCCCGCTATCCGGGTAGCGGGACCCCCGTAAAAACTCTGCGTGGCTCCCGATATATCCAAAAACCCCTTTCAAAATACAACACATGCACGCTGCACATTGAGTTCGCATGACCAGTTTAACCCGTTAATCGGAGGTTCCATCGCCCCAAAGACGAGGGGTAATTAACGACAGCTTAGTCCGCGGCTACCGGAGATTCGGATCCCCACAATTAATAAACCCCAGCCTACCCTAGGCAGGGGGAATCTGTAATGCGTCTGACAAGCGCGCGCGTATTCCCATCTCAATGGGGTGACGAAAAACACCCTACAGTTCGGACGGATAATACTAGTGGGCTTTGGTTTAAACCGGATTCTAGTATTATATTGTTGGATTATTTTCATCTCATTGTATTCGTATTCTTCAGAATACGGATGCGGTATGTACATACAATCGAGGGGTATTCTTGTAATTTATTACAAGATTACTTTTAGAAGATTACACCTCATCATGGTTTAGACCTTTTTGAATTAAAAGGTTATTGAGGTGTAGGATGAGATGTTTATTGCATTTTTTGTGGTATGGCTAATTAGTAACCCATGGTTACTATTCTAGCATGATTAGGGTTTTTGTTTGTTGTGAGATTATATTGACTTGAGATATTTTTTGTTGACTAAGATATTTTGGAGACATGGATATTTATGTGATGGCTCCATTATTTCTTATCACACTCACACAACAAACAAAAACATAAGCCATTGTTTATTTCTTTTTCTCTCTCTTGAGTTGCTCTCAACACCTCATTTTCATGACATCTTCTTCTTTCTCCAGCTCCACTCAAACCCTCTCATGAGTTGAGAATCATTGGATGTCTTGAGACAAATTAATCCTTCATCACTCTCTACTTCATCTACGGTATCTAGAATAGCGATCTAGGTGCCCTAGTTTCCTCTGATATGAGGTTGGAGCTCGCTGCATAGACTCTCGGGTGGATCATTTTCGATGGAGGAAGACCGGAGATCAAGCTTGATCAAGAAAGCCCCTAGGAGCTTAGGATGATGATTGAAGACGAATGACACGGATCTATTCGGTATAACCATTCTAATTTCTTTGCATGTTTTGTTATTTAGGGCTTATGGGTAGATCCGGGTAATTGGTTATGCTAGCGCCAAGTTTTATAAATTTTTGTTCCGTATTTGATCATGGATTGATGGCCGGGGCGCTTGCATAACCCAACACGATCGGCGCCGTCCATCTTGATCTTCATCGTTTGATATGTCGAAACGCCAAATTTAATTTGATTCTGACGCTTTTTCACCGTTGATTTAATTGGTGTAAAATTAATGGTTTACCGACAATTGAACTTTTTACATTGCTGAAGTAATGGTGAAAAAGTGTTAGAATCACATGAAATTTGGTGTATTGACATAGTAGACGATGAAAATCAAGATGGATGGTATTTTTTGCCGCCATCTAACGAAAAAACTTCTTGGGGCCTCTTTCCTCCGTTATTCTCTCTCGCTATATATATATATATATATATATATATATATATATATAATGGAGGAAAGATGCCATATGAGGGAATTTCAAACTCCATCGTGTTTTCTGACGATCGGACTCCATCACCTTCATCGTTATCATCTAAGATGTGGATACAACAAATTTCATGTGATTCTACAACTTTTTCACCGTTGATTTAGCAACGTAAAAAGTTCTATTGTCGGTAAACCGTTAATTTTGAACCCACTATTTCAACGGTGAAAAAGTTGTAGATACATATGAAATTTAGTGTATCCATATTTTAAATGATAACGATGAAGATGATGGGTGCCGATCGTCGGAAAAAAAACGATAGAGGTTGTACTTTTTCGACGCCATAGGAGGAAATTCCCTCCTATTCCATCTTTCCTCCATTGCTCAGCTGCCACGGGAGGAAGTTTCCTTCAATGGCATCAAAAAAAGTCAACACTCCACCAACTTTTTCGATGATCGGCATCCACGACGTTCATCTTCATCATGCAAGATGTAGATTCACCAAATTTTGATATGAATCCAATACCCTTTCACCGTTAATTTTATGATGTAAAAATACTAAATATGTTAGACAATTAGAAAAACCGTTAATTTTGCACTCACTATACCAACGGTGAAAAGATGTTGGATTGTCATCAAATTTGGTGCTTCTTGATCTTGCATGATGAAGACGAGATGGTGTATGCTGAGCGTCAAAAAGTTGGTGAAGTCTTGACATTTTTTGAACTCGCAGGAGTAAACTTACTCCGGTGGTTCGTGAGATTTGGTTATATATATATATATATATATATATATATATAATAGATTTTAGTGCAAGCTTCCTAATAAAAAACCATGGCCCGATCGAACGATAGTCCAGGGTATTTTAGTGTAAGCTTTCCTAATATAGACCATGTTCTAAACTGGGAACCCTTCCCATGCTCTCCCTCCCCCTCGTGTATTTAAGCTCACACAAAACCTCTCCTCTTTCTCTTCATCACAAAGAGAGAGAGAGATTCAAATCAAAAGTCGGCGAGGCTCGGCGGAGGCTCCACCGCCATCGTCTCAGCAGCAACAAGTGGAGACCCTCGCCAACTACACGAAGACGAAGAGGCAGGGTGGTGGTGGGTCCTACCTCTCTCGACTCTCGTCGCCGCCACGGCGTCTACTTACGGCAGCCGCGGCGCCCTCCCCTCCGCCGAAGGCAGCCCCCTCCGACCTCCTCTTCCTTGCCGGCGGCGGCGATTGATTTAACCCCCTCTAACTTCAACTTCCCAAAACCCTAGCTTTTTTTCCAATCATGAGAGAGACGATGTTGACGATTAAGAGGGTCGCCATTCTCATTTCTAATTTTCAAGAAGAGGATGCTTCGGCCGCTGGATATGGACGCAATTGGCTTGGCGATTGCTACCTTCCCTGTGAGTATTCCCTAAATTCATGAATTTTAAAGTTAATACAGTTGTGATTTTGTTGTATGCAGTCTCCAAGCTTCCTCTTTATGATTTCAAGAGCGAACAATGTGTGGCCAATTCTCCATCCACCGAAGAGGATCTTCCAGCTGATTTCTTCCTCATGTGCTTTTACAGTTTTACTTGGGCAGGTATCTTCTCTGTTTTCTGGTTTTGGTGCACAAATTTCTATTTTATTTCAAAATTAATCTTTAACTGTAGTCATTAGCTCAGACATGGCAATAAAAATAATCATTGTAGACAAAATTTAAAATTGCTTGCCACCTTGATTTGTAAGAAGGTGGTACTAAGTTCTTGGCATTAGGGAAAGTTACCATGACAGCAATAGGTTATTGGTGTGTAGGAAATTGTATTTCCCCCTCATAATCAAGTATTTCCCCCGATGGACTTTTTAAGAACATGATTAATTTCATGATTCTTTGACAAGTATAAATGCCTTTCCTCATAATAAAGTATTTCCCCTGATGGACTTTTTGGGATATTGCCCATTTTAAATGTGTTAGTGGGGGATATTCACCCCACTTTCCCTCTAAACGTAAAGAAAAGGTTATAAATACCTTTCCTTAAGACAGAAATCAGGACCAACCTCTCCTTATACATAGAATTACCAAGACTTGAAGAATTAATGCTCGGCTTGGAAGAAGAAGAAGAAAGCAGGAAATTAGACAAAGATTTCATGATCTCCTCTTCTGTTTTACTTGAGCACAACCCTATTTGGGATATTTCTTTTAGGGTTGAGTACTTGGAATTCTTATCAAGTCCCATAAATTAAGTATTCCCCGAGGGACTTAAGAACATGATCAAATTCATGTTTCTTTGACAAGTAGAGAACACGAGAGCAATCTCACCGTTCTCTACAAATTAGAAAGCATGGGTGGGTCATAACCCCGTATTCTTCACATAAAAATAAAAAGCTAGGGGAAACCCTGTTTTTCTATCAAATGTCTTGAAAATAGGGTTAACACTATATTTATGTTAACTTCGAACATATCATTATGTTCATCATATTTTGGAAATGAGATAACGTATCGTTTCCTCCTTAAAAGACA
Organism: Agapanthus africanus; assembly: GCA_030015575.1. Lineage (NCBI taxonomy): Eukaryota > Viridiplantae > Streptophyta > Magnoliopsida > Asparagales > Amaryllidaceae > Agapanthus > Agapanthus africanus. The sequence continues at coordinate 380,311,959 of JASDDO010000019.1, read as the reverse complement.
GAAAATTGCTACTCAACAATTTTCTCTTTAAAAAAATGTCTTTAAAGCGAGTGTCTCTAAAAGGAGATACCCACATGTTGGGCATCTTCATTAAGGAACCCGACTCCACCAACATATCAGGTATCTACCAAATCAGATACCCGCTCGACGGGTATTTTCAAAATAGGTACCCATTCATCGAGTATCTCTTAAATAGATACCTGCAAGTTGGGTTCCTCAAAAGATACCCGCGCAACCATGTTTTGGTCGGATACCCTGTAAAGGTATCCGATTCCTATCTATCTAGGGTCTGGGTCCAACTTTGAGTTACCCGCCCATGCTTTAAGCAATATGTGCTATGGGTCCCATACAAAGGCATCCGCAATTGCTTTGGTTTGACTAAGTTTAAGTCCCACAAATGGAAGTGCCCACTTAGGTTTTGAAATTGTATACATTTTATTAAATCCTTTCACTTTTCAAAATACACTTGTAATTCTTTTGATTCTCTTTGTATGCATTTTGAGATGTAAAGAATGTATACGTATCAAAGTTGTACTTCATTCAATATAATGAAATCTCTTGATGATTCTTTTTCATAATGTCTTTTATCTGTAAGTACATATAGCTGTTATGTGATCTTTTCTTCAAATGATGTGATTTAGAACAACCTAACAAGATATCTTGTTTAGATACTTTCTGAGACAATAGGGTGTAAATTAACGGTAAGTGCTTGCGCTTATTAGAAATCATGAATCCAGGACCTTCTGGTCATACTTAGAAAAATGTGACCTTGTTTTGTTTAGACTCGACCTTTTCTCAAACGATGAAGCGTTAAAAGGTTCTAGAGAGGGTAAACAAAAATGACGATTCTGTTGGGGACCGACTTCTCCCTAGGTTGTTTTAAATCACATCGATACTTTAGTCTGTCTTAGAATTTCTTGTTGACACAATTTCCTTTTAAATATCACATGTGCATGCATTAACAGAAGTCCGCTGATTCTCATACTAATTTAGAAGTGCTATGTACTAACAAAGTGTGCTGAGCCTAATAAGTGACTTAGCATGTCTATGTTTCCTATTATGCCATTATTGTGATATTATGAAACCTTTCAAGCCGAAATCATTCTTTAAGCATGAGTGCTTAATGTATTTTGTCTTAGGCCCACTTTATGACTTAAGATTTCTAATGTCACAATGGTCTCCTTTACAGGATTACTCAAACCATAATCTATGACTTTCAACAACGCTTCCTCCATTGATCTGGCTGCTGCAGCCAAGATCACACGACCTATGTTCCTGATTACTGGGGCAAATCCCCTGTGCATCCTGCCTGCCAATGGGCTTGCGGCTATGACCCAGAAGAGTGCCCCTTCAGCACTATTAATGACATCCCGGTGCTGCAAGCCTATCAAAGAAAAGCACCTGTGCTGGACAAGCTTAACTTCAATGCGGTACAGGTACCCGTGCAGAGTCGGATCAATCTCCAGATTGCACCGGACTCTGCCAAGCCTGTGATGAATGCTCCTTCCACATCAAAGAAAATCACCCGTCGTGTTTAAGACGGGAAAGTTGTCATCACCAATACAACTACCATATACCTGGGGCAACCCATTACGGTGCCAGCTCTCGATGCAAAGATGAAAGGAAAGTCCGTATTTGAAAGACTTTCTTAAGTATGACCATCGAAGTGATGGCATCGTCACTTTTGTCGAGGACTGTTTTGCAACATCATCCTCAGTCCAAAAGAAAGCGACGTCTCGAAATGCTAGACGTCGAGCTGCCAGGAGATCGCAAAGTGAAGACGGTAGCCATTTCCCGATTTACCATCAGGTCCCTCTGTTCCCGTAAGACACCCATTCACGCCACTCCAAGGGTGACGAACACGGTTCCAAGATAATGGTCCTAATGCGGGGTCAGTTAGCGGGCATTCCTCCCGGAAGAAGATGAATGCTAATCGAAGGGTGTATGAGGCTTATAAAGAGGCCAGAACTATACAAAGATCTGTTCCAACGGAGACCTACTGGAAGAAGGGGGAGATCCTAAACCGGCTTTCGAGTGAAATTCATATCCCAATTGAAGTTTCTAGGGATCGCCCGGTTTACAGAAGACGTTCAAGAAAGATCCAAATACATCCTCTTCTCAGCCAATAATCCACACGTGCCGAATGGTCATGCACAGAAATGCAGATGAGTCTCAAACGAGTCAGGGTGATAGTCCGAGATGGTCAACTCGGAACCGCCCTCTGCAAATAAATGAAAATGCGTCGATAGGAGGCGATCAAGCACCTCCTCAAGAGGAGGCTGTTCATGATAACGAAGCAGAAATCCTACCTCAGAATATCAACAACCCAATCTTCGAAACAAATGGTGATAACGATGAGGCTGATAATGCTCCTCAAGCACCTACAGGGCAGCAGGCTGGAAATGAAGACTGCGAAATGCAAAACCAGATAGCTGATTTAACAACTATCCAGCTGATGGCTGCACAAATTAACTTCACTGAAACACCAAGATTCAATCCGCCAGTGGATAAGGCAGGGACATCTATCCCTTTGCCTAATCTAACTCAAAGTGCGCCTCAAATTGAGCGGAATAGACCGAAACCCCGTTCGACACCAGCGTCGAGCAGAATGGAGCATGCGTCTCCAGTGTCAAAGCCACCGGCTACAGTTATGGTAGCAACGATGCCTGCACTAGCAGCTACTGCACCTCCACCTGCCCCTTTAGCACCATGCCGTTAGCAATTGCTAATTTAGATATAGCTGCGCGTTAGAAATTGATTGCTGATCAATTGAAGCAAAATTAATTCAAATATAGTGGCCACTATAACTAGTGAGCTGTAAGCGATGTTAGGGCCCGTAGTAGAGAGGGCATTTGACGGAAATGGAGGGCTTTTTCCGAGCGGCTCATTCATTCTTGGAAAAAGAGGGAGGGAGCCAATGGAAGCACCCTTCTCATCAGAAAGCAGGCCTTAGCGCCACTTTCTTCTACATTTCCTTCATTCCTTGCTTGCTGACCTACTGCCAAGTGACTTACATACCCTTCTAATAACTTCCTGAAGGGAGAACGGGTGATGAGACAGAGGAAGGGTAGCCCTTGTGCATCAAGTATTGTTGGCTATAGTGCTCTCAAGGCGATTATTGTATTCACAGGCAGGCAATTATGATGATTGAAGGGCCTATACGAGTAGAACAGTCTTACTCGAGATGATAGTATGCTATCTGGTTTTTTTTATATCATATAAATGCATTATGTGGTATTACGGATCATTATTACATGTTGACAGAGCCCATAAGATTCTTGTTTGACTACCAGGGTTATTGTGGTGATCACACTTGTGAGAACTGAGTAGTCTATAAGCAAATCCTTAAATGTTCTTAATCGTGGGAATATCATGACTGAACATCGATATTTCAGAATAGATTAGTGTATACGTTTTTTGACCCCGACGAACGGCGATGGCCGGTCTTACAGCCATTGGTGTCAGTTAGTCACCAAAGATGGTATACATGTGCTCATGGGTTATGAGTTACACTAGATGGACACGTCGGGAACACGCTAGATGGTATTATACTTATTGTCAGGTAGCAGTTCTTTAGTGACACGAGTATATGTTAGTCTGTCGACTTGAGATCGTCATTTGTCTTGTATGAGTTCTCATTATCATTTGATTATTACTCTACCACGACTCTACTGAGCCGTGTAAATATGTTTTAGTTAGGTACAGTCCCGAGCCACATGAAGGCAGTGAGCGGATGGTCATGGATTCATCTCTCCCGGTATTGAGGGTAGATGTAGCGTTGTGCACGGATAGCCATCACCAGAAATTCTTGGCCAATGTGGACGAGAATTACTGATTTGGTTCAATAGTTTCTCAGTGGGTGATAGGCTTCACACCGACACGATTAATTGCGTTATTAGATGTCTGACTTTATCCACCCTTAGACCCGATATGCAACACTCTTAGACAAATAGATCAGACTGTACGAAAACTGCCACATTCAGGCTCAGTAGGGATACAGGCGAGTTTGCTTGTCGGCCTTCCTTTCGTTCAATATCTGGGTAGCCGTTACGTACAGCTAGTGCCGCTGACGTACTTGTGGTTAAACCAATTGCCAGCGTATTATCGAGTCTTCAGAGTCCCACACAAAGTGTTTCCTAACTTGGGCGAAACGATATAGTGTACGCGTTTTGATACGTGCTTAGATTCGATTAAAACACGTGTTTTCGTACACGTGCTTTTAATCGGACATTTTGTTAATACCAGCTGGTTTGAAATATAGACAGATTATTACACTTGTGAATAAAATATGAGCTAGTATTATATATCTCTTTTTAGTATCTCTTTTTTCAGAATTCGTATTTTGACAGAATACGGTATTTATATGAATACAAGTATTTGTATAAATATGTATATTCGTGTCTTGATATGAATACGGGTATTTGTGTCTTGATAGTGTATTTGTTTATATTTATATATACAAATACATATGTATGTGTACAACGAGTCATGGCTCATCTTTTTCTTCTCATTTTTTCTTGAATAAAGGAGAAGTGTGTGGACTTGTGACTCACACTAGTGAGTCACAATTCCACCCACTTCACACCTCTTTTAAAAGAAAGAAAAGAAAATGATGATGAAGGATTATTTTTTTTGTTGCCAGTTTTTCACTCAAGCCGCTTCTAACTTTCTTGGGATTTTCTAAGTTGAGAAAGAAGAAAAGATTATGAGAGAACAATTAGAGATTAGCCACTATATCATCTAATGATCAATTCCTAGCAAGTTTTGATCATCAGTTGTTTCATTTTGTTTTTATTGTGAAGCTAGAGCCTAAGCTTGTGCTCCTTCGAGGTGGATCATCTTCGGCAAGGAAGACCGACTCCCAAGTTCGTTTCCGACGACCTAAGGAGCTAAGGAAGTGGAAATAAGACGAAAGACACGACTACAAAAGTTGTAATCACAAACTTAGTAGTTAACTCCTAGTTTGTTTCTATTTTAGTGTTTGGATTCGATTCTAGGTTGTAGTATTTCGTGCTCAAGTTTCAAAAATTTACGTTTTGTATTCCGCATGGCCGGTAGTTTACGGTACGAGTACGAGCGTCTAGCTATATGATATCAGAGCCACCCAAACACTAGAATTAGATTTAGACGATATTTACGTTTCGAAACCAAAAATTTCCGTTTTTCGATAACATGAAAACCATGTTTTTGTCGAAATTTTTTTGTTCTGAATTTTTTTAAACAAGTGCAGAGATCTTGTTATGAGGTATAAGAACTTGGGAAGAAAAATGAAGACCTAACTCGAAAGAAAAACCGCAAGAATTCCTTAATTCCCCGCTTTGGGCGGGTTTCTTGTAGTTTGTGGTCCCCATTTTTTCCCATTGAATCTTGAAAGAAAAACCTCGTCACTGTCGCCTCGCCGTCGCACCGTATTCGACCGCGCCAATTTGATCTTATCTGCGATGTCAACTCTTAGCGTCACAGCCGTCTTCTCCTTCTATCGCGTGGCCGCAACGACCTAATCTCCCAAGCCGTCCACTTCGTCTTCACCAACCGCTATCGTCGCCTCTTTCTTGCCACCGCGGTCGCCATCAAGAACCCATTGAATCTGTGCTCTATATCTCAATCTCCTATAAGGTATATGCCAATATATGCTACAAGGGAACATTAAGTGTTTTGGCTACTTTGATGCAAAAACAAACAACACCAAACCTCTACATTTGATCATATTTTCGATGTGTTCCGGGCCGAGAATTGAGGCTCCAAGACTAGGCCCAAGTCGGCGTGAGCGCCACGGTCAGTTCCATGCCTTCGGATTTCCGTTTCGTCGATGTTTCGATTTTGTGCGAGAGGGTGTTCGATGAAATGCCCCATTGAGTTTCCAGTCGTCTCACACGAGTAAGCCCCCCCCTCCGTCCTTCTCTTCCTTTTGTCTTGCTCTTTCATGAATTTGCCGCCTTGCCTTTGTCATAATCTCTAATGAAAAATATTTATATATGTAGATTTTTGTGTTAAAGTAGAATTAAAGCGTCACGATTTTATCTTGCTTTATCTTCCGCCAAAACAAAAGACAAGCATAAACACAAAATATAACAACATGATATTGTACTCAATTATACTAACTATATACTACTATAACTATTACATGTTGTCAATGTTTTAAATTGCGGTCATAGCGGCCGCAATAGCGTTTTAAACCTTCAGGCGCTATACGTGATACACCGGTATGGTTTTATAGCGGATTAGGATATAGCGGACGCCATGGTGCCCGCTATCCGCAATATTTGTAGTATAGCGGGCACCATGGCATCCCATGGCGTCCGCAAATGATGATTCTACCTCCAACTCCGATGTTAATGGAGATGATTGAGTTTGCTTTTGTGATACCTTATTGTTTGGTGAAAACTTATTTCATTTTAGTTTTTTGAATTATAATGCATGAAATTTATGGTTGATTGCTAACACTTTTGATTTTCGGTTTTGGATAATGATGATGATTGTTCCTTTTAGTTTGAACATTGATGTGTATGGAAACTTATGTGAAATGTTATTTAATCTAATTCTATAATGAACTTTATTCCATAATACTTGTAGAGCCATTTATATATAAACGCCGTCATAAAAGCCGCTATCCGCCATGAAACCCCCTGACCGTCTTGGACCACCATACGCGATTTACAACCTTAAATCCTTGCATGTTATGCATAATATACAAAACTGATACTAAATCATAATGAATTTAATGTGTATGAAACTATAAATGTTAACATTTGTGTGTTGTATGTCAATATCAACACTACAAAACAATACAACACTGGAAGAGTAACCGCTAATATCATGTCTCATCATATGAATGAAAGTGTATAAACTCAATGAATACATTTCTATAAATGAAATTCATCAAGTATTGCATATGGTTTGTTGATTATTGTTCGTAGATAACGCACGTGGTAACGATCTACCCCCACTTTCTTTTGAATCCCAAATCCACTAAAATTTTATAACAATTTCTAAAGATCACCTGTTATCTTTTCCTTTGCATATTTTGCCTCTACAACCCTTTAAAGGGGAATCCAGTTGTGGATGGTGCTGTTTAAAATGCATTTTGGAGGTCTAGTAGAGTAAAATTGGGTTAGTAGAGTAAAATGGAGAGCTCCTTACAGAACGCGGTTTTGAAAGAAAAGAAAAAGCGAACTTTAAAACAATTTCTATAAAATTGAAAGAAAAGAAAAGATGATGAATCAAATTAATTGGGTTAGTACCCATTATTTTATCATTTGTATTTAATTTAAAAGAAAACAAGGTTTCAATTTAGATTTTGCAAGAAAATACTCTGAACTCTTAAAAGGTTAGGTTTTACTAAAATACCATCAATTTCCAAAAGTATAATTTTCATTATAATACCCTAACTTTTCAAAAGTATATTTTAATCAAAGCACCCTCGACATTTTAAATAGTATATTTTTATCAAAACATCCTTGAGATTTTTAAGTAGTTTATTTTACATAAAAACCCATCGAGCCTTTAATGGACCATTTTTACATAAATACCATAAAGTTTACAATTGTCGTATTTTCACATAAAACCCTTGAATTTCTAAGACTAGTAATTTTCAAGTAATTAGGTAACAGAAGGGTTTAAGTGGTATCTTCTTTTTTGAGCCTCGGGGAGCCAGAGATAATGAGTGTTACCACTTGCCCATCTCTCCATATATAATTCATATCTTCATGGAAATCAAATTGCATGAATATCGACTCAAACATAACTCAACACATGATACTCTACATGACTTGTGCTAAACCATTGCATGCTGGACTCGAACCATGAATACAACTTCACATGAATACTTGATCTTGACATGACTCAATCTTTAAAACTTGACCTTATACATTCTTTTTGTACTCATGAATTCGATCATGGCTTATGACATTAATTAGAGAATAATATACACGGGGTGTTGGATTAGTTTAAGTGTGAATCCAACGGAATCTCATGAACCCCCTAGTTCATGAATTCATGTCTACCAACTTAATATACAATCATGATGACCCGTGTTTCCAAGCTTCTGGGGCCCTACTCTTGGGTTTGGAATACTTCAACGACGGTTGAAATCTTGTTACTAACACTTGATTCGGGCTCGTGATTCCTTGCTCCTGGGGTCCTATCCTTGAGTTCGAGAACACTCTTAAGATAGATAGACATTCATACTTGAACTGACGTTAGTTAGATTATCCTTATAGAGACCTTTTAGGACACATTACCGTTCGTTACATGTTCAACATTTTTACTTGTTATAAGCATAGGTTAACCAATACATTACCTACACCATACAACCATGCTATATAGAACCACCATACTACATAGAATTGTCATGCTTATATTAATTGCCATGTTTAATTACCATATCACACTCCTTCACTACTTTATGATTTCCATTTTCACCTATATAACTTGTCATTACACACATGTTATAATCTCACATTTCTTAGGGATTTACCGAGCACAAGTTCGTTGATGGACATTCCGCCCTATTTCTTTCTTTCTTGGAATGTTCGTTAGGTGGCTCAGGGTCAGAGGAGGTGGAACTGACTGAAGAGGATTACAATCGGATCACATCACAAGCAGATCTTTAGTTTTAGTCCAGCTTTTATTTAGTGCATGCCTCCTGTTTAAGGATTCTTTGTTTGTATTTTTTTAAGATCTTGTATCAGTTTGAAACTCTGTGAAATTTGAAATGTAAATATATCGTAGTTGGATTTTCTTTCAGTTGTGTTTTCTTGTTATCTTTATATTGCTTGCAATACGTTTAACGTATTTGTTTTGAGAAATATCCTTCTCGGAATAAATACGTCGCGGGCATCGTCACGTGTCGTTACCGCTCTTTCAGGAAGCGGGGTGCGACATGTTTGGATGCCCAAGGCGTATTTTGTCTGTTAATGGACCCGCCTGTAAAAGTAACAATATATCCAAGTTCACCAGAACTGATAAAATTGACCGGCGATGCTCTTTCTATCCTAAAAACAAAAGGGATTGGCATTCCAAGAGCAAATGGTTTAGCCGAAGTGTTTAACATTGACTAAACTACTCAAAAAGATAATCCTTAAAAACTAAAGGGATTGGCATTCCAAGATGACTAAGACTTTGTGGACGTACCGAACTACATACAAAATATGAAATGTTCCTTCCACTGCATCTAAACTCTGAAGTTATTAGAGGGTTGAGAGTATATTTTATATTCTAAAACGTTCCCGCGGATCGAAGACCCCTTAGGCCGAAACCTGGGCTTTTGCATAGCAATATTTTTAATTTAATAAATCTGCATTTAATTCGCGTCCGGTGGGAATCAAACCTAGATTGCTCCGATATAATGTGAAATATTCCTTCTACTGCACCAAAACTCCGAAGTTATAATGAGAGTTGAGAGAATATATTTTAGATTCTAACACAAAACACCTACAAAAGCGATCCTATATCAATTGGTGTTTAGAACATAAGCTGTCCTTCCACTTGGAATCCAAATACCATCTCTCCGGGTTACAATGCATGAAGGATTAACTACCGAAGAAAACACGGTGCTAAGGCTTGAAGAACTTGAAACCTTAGACAACACATGACTGAAAGCTCAACAAAACTTGAAGCAATATCGAGATCGATAGACGCATGCTTACAACAAATTGGTCAGATCTAAGGCTTTCACTCAAGGCGAACTAGTCCTAGTGCTGCGATGCCCAAAGGTTATTATTGGAATAATTTAGACTATATTATTATTAGGGTACATCGTACCATAATACTTGGGCATCAAGTAATTGTAATTTTTATATAAAAAGTTCTTTAATCACATAATAAAATATATCTTTCTCCTTTCTTTTAACTTTGGGGCCCTGTTCCGGGGGTTCTAGACGAATGGAACATATTCTCTGATCCAGTCGTTACCCTGAATAGTATTCTCGCTGCTACCTATCGTGTCCCTCCACTAGGCGTTTCTACAGTAGATGATCCATCTTCTGCCCTTGTTGCTCTGGGCCGTGGCCGAGGTTTTCGTCTTGGTCCTGGCTGTGCTCCTATTAGTACTCGTGGTTGTGGAGGACGGGGTCGTGGTCGTAGTTCCTTTTCTTGCTCTCATTGCGGTCATACCAACCATACAAAACAATTCTGTTGGGAGACACATGGCTATCTGGATCAGACTTCTACTGTCCGACAGAGTACGGCTCCTCTATTCACAGTAACCTAACCACCAGTATCATTATCCTTGCAGATCTCTTCTGAAACTTACAGCACCTACAACGTATTTTCTCTCATGTCTCTACTACCAATTTAACCACATCTACTATCTCGGTCAACCTTGGGTTCTTGACTCCGTGACTTCCGAGCGCATGACTCATACTGCTTCTATTTCTATGTTTTCCACCTCGCATAAATTCGTTTCCATTGCCAATGAGGATGTCCTTTCTGTTCATGGCTGTACCAATATTGATGTGACATCTTCATTACCGCTTAAAAATGTTCTCGTTGTTCCTTCACTTCGTACAAATATTTATATGTTCGTCGTCTTACTAATGATTTCAACTGTTCAATAACTTTCTCTTTTAATAATTTTGTGATCCAGGACAATCAAACGAAGGAGCAGAGTGGTGGAGGTAAAGAAATTAATGGCCTGTACTACTTGGATGTACCATCTTCCGCATTTGCTGCTATTTCTACCATTTGCCAGTATCGACGTCTTGAACATCCACCTCTTCCTATGCTCCGTACTATGTTATCTGATTTCCTTTTATATTAATTTTCATGCGAGTCATGTATTTTAAGGAAACATTTTCGCTCATCTTTTCCCTTAGTTAATAACCGCATGTCTTCGATATGTGAGTTAGTCCATTCTGATATTTGGGGTCCTTACAAGCATACTTGCATATTTGGCAGAAAATATTGTCACTTTTATTGATGGTCACTCTAGAATGACATGGCTGTTTCTTTTACGTGATTGATCTAAATTACCACATGTGTTTAAAACATTTATTACTAAAGTGGTTAATCAGTTTAATACGTCAATTAAAACTCTTAGAACTGATAATGCAAAAGAATACATGGGTCGTATTTTTCAAAATATTTGTCAATCCCGTGGTATTATTCATCAAACTTCTTACTCATACACACCACAACAAAATTGTATTGCTGAAAGAAAAAACCGCCACTTGACGTTGCTTGTTCTATTATACTTAACATGTATATCCCAAAACGCTTTTGGAATTTTACCTTACTTACCACATGTTTTTTTTATTAATCACACACTTTCATGATTCTTCAAAACCAAACACCGATCTCTATTTTATTTCCCAACCAAGATCTTTTTCCTCTTCCTTCTAAAATATTTAGGTGTGTTTGCTACGTTCGTAATTAACGATTAACTCGCGATAAATTAGATCTTAGGGCCGCCAAACATATATTTGTTGGTTATTCTAGAATTCAAAAAGGTTATGTTTGCCTACTTTCTTCTACATCCACTGTCGTAAACTCTCGTGATGTCACTTTTTTTTAGGATTAACCCTTCTACCCCCAGTGGAAAGTCGTCGCGTCCCACCACTACTTCCTATACTTCCAACTGAGCAACTAATTCAAACCGAATCTATTACCGTCGAATTTCCCCATCCTCCGATTACGCATGTGTATAGGCGTCAACCTAAAGCAATGATAGATTCTATAGCAGATATTGAACCTCCTCCATATATACAGTCGGAAGCTGACCAACCTTCATCTCTCCCTCCTTCTGATGGTTTGTCCGACGACATACCAATTGCTCTTCGCAAAGGTTAATGGACATGCACTACATCTCATTCTTTTCATTTATTTCAAATCATCGTCTTACTCCAGCTCTATGTTAATTTGTCTCTTCCTTGTCTGTTGTTTCCCTTCCTAACTCTGTACAGGAAACTATGAATCATCCGGGTTGGCATATGGCTATGATGGAAGAGTTGCAGGCACTGAGATCTAATCACATTTGGGATCTGGTCAACCTCCCTTCACAGAAAAATATGGATGGTTGCCGGTAGGTCTTTATTGTCAAACACAATTCTGATGGCAGTGTATCTCGTTTGAAAGCTCACCTTGTTGCCAAAGGCTATATTCAGCAATACGCTATACACTATGCTGAGACTTTTCTCCAGTGGCCAAACTCACTACTGTTCGTGTCTTGATCTCTCTTACGGTTACCCACGATTGGTCTTTTTATCGGCTAGACGTCAAGAATGCCTTCCTCAATGGTGATCTTTCCAAAACGGTTTATATGCAGCAGCCTCCTGGTTTTGAGCGTAAGGAGGGTTTTTTGTATGTCATCTTAAAAAATCTATCTATGGGCTAAAACAATCTCCTCGGGTATGGTTCGATAAATTCTGTTTGGTCCTAAAAAAGATAAATTTCATAAGAAGCCCAGCAGATCCATCTCTTTTTACACAGACGGAAAGAATGAATAGTTATTCTTCTTGTTTATGTTGATATAATCATCACTGGAGATTTCGAAGGTATATCTAAGGTCAAAACTCATTTGGCCTCACAGTTTCACACCAAAGATCTTGGTCTTCTACGGTACTTCCTTGGTATAGAGGTGTCTCGAAATATGAGTTCATTATTTCTCTCATAGTGGAAGTACTCTTGATCTTCTTAAAGAAATATGATTTCTTGGCTGTTGTCCTGCTGATACTTCCATGGATACAACAGTAAAGCTCTCTCGCATTAGCTTACCTGATGACCGGCCACTTTCCGATCTAGGTCAGTATCGACGGTTAGTTAGGAAGCCGATATATCTCACGGTTACTCGCTCAGCATATCCTTTGCAGTCAGCATAATGAGCCAGTTTATGCAGGCTTTCTTAGTTTCCTATCTTTGGGCTGTTGAGCACATTCGCTGTTATTTGAAGCGTGCACCTGTGCAAGGTCTTCTCTATAAACTATGTTCTAATATGTCTTTTGTCGTCTATGCTGATGCCGATTTTACCGAATCTATGGATGACCGTCATTGCATGAGTGGATTTTGTGTTTTCTTTGCGGGGAACCTAGTTACTTGGCGCAGTAAGAAGCAACATCGTGCACGCTCATCAGCCGAAACTGAATATAGGTCTATGGTCCATGCCGTTTCAGAATTGATGTGACTCTCCGCATTGCTTCATGATCTCGGTGTTAGTTCTACGACACCAGCATCCTTGTTCTGTGACAATAAAGCTGCAATTCATATTTCAGATAATCCAGTGTTTCACGAACGTACAAAACACATTGAAGTGGATTGCCATTTTATCCGGGAGAAAGTTGTTGAAAAGAAAGTCAATCTCCATCATGTTTATACTCATGCACAGATTGCAGATATTTTGACGAAATCTCTTCCAAAACCCGTATTCATTCATCTATTGTCCAAGCTATGCATCACTGATTTCTATACCACTGTTCTAAATATCGGCCGTATCAGGTGAGATCTCGGCATTGGCTCGGTCACGATACGAAACAATATTTTTTCCAAATCTCGTTTTAGACTAATATCGGCCGAGATTTTAAAATATCGGGCGATATATCGCCTATCTCGTATCGCTTAAATATCGGCCGAGATGTATATAAATTGACTTTTGGATTATAGTTAAACCAAAACTTGCTCGACTCGACCTATTATTTATTGCCTCATGCCCTCCATTCTTCTCATAAAAACCCTTAAATTTCCCTCATTTCTATTCTCACCGCCTCCTCTCACGAGTCGTCGCCACTGCCTATGCTCTCGAGTCGGCAACGCCTCATCTCAAATCGAAGTCACTAGCCAGTGCCTCCTCTTTTGAGTCGTCACCGCCGCCTCTGCTCTCGAGTCGATGATGCCTTCTCATCTCGAATCAAAGCCACTAGCCAGCGCATCCTCTCTCGAGTCGACGCCACTTCTGCTCTCAAGACGACGACGTCTCCTCATCTTGAATCGAAGCCATTAGCCAGCGTCTCCTCCCTCGATTCGTCGCCGTCTCCTCCTCATCTCCAATCAAAGCAGCTAGTAAGCTTTCTTATACTGTTTTTGTTTGATCTTTATTTCTGCTGAATGGATTATGTGTTGGGTTTTTTTAGCACGACCACTAGGTTTTACCAAGCATCAAGTATGCAATTTTAAAAAATCCAGAGTGCTAAGCAAACACCATCCAAGAATCGAACTAAGCATGTAAACAAACTTTACACTAAGTGAACAAGGAATACAACCTTTGTAGACCGGTCCTTCACTTCTAAAGCTCCGTATAGTAGTCCCTTAGCTCCAAGTAGTGGTCCCCGAACTCTTCTTAGGCTCCACTAGGCGAAAGGAACGAGTTTGCTTAAGGATCTTCGAGGCCGAAGATGATCTACGTCGAAGAATCTCTAACTCAAGCTACCTCTTCACTAATTGAGGAATTAGTGAAGTAAACAACATATACTAAATGGCTAGTTTGGTATAGATAGATGAAGTAGGAATTTTGCTCACTTTAAAATTGTCTCTTTCTTTTTCACCTCACTCAAAAGCTAGAGAGTAAAGAAGGAGATGAAGAAGATGATCAAGTGTGAACCCTTTCAACCATGGATGAGAAAATATCACAAATGATATTTGTAGAGATTTAACCATGGCTAAACATAATAGTTCGGTTAATAAATATCTAGAGTAAAACAAAATTAGCGGACTAAGTCAAGGTTTTTACATGCTTCCACAAGCATCCTAAACCATGCCAATTTCCATCTAATTTTGATTTATCCCTTAATAATTAAATCCCCAAATTATCTTTAGTTTGGTATGAGTCTCATACACCCATGCCCAATGTATCATCAATCATGACAAATTAAATACATTAATATATATCACATATATATTTAAATGTATAAGTAGAAAAGAAATTCCTAAGTGAGCTAATATTAGTTAATATATATTAATATATCAAATATATAATTATATATTAAATTATTAAATCAACACTTGATTTAATAATCCGGCTATATCACATATAACTGACTAATATCATTTATCACGAGATTAGAATACGGTATCACATACACGTATTAATCTCGGTCTCGTACATATCACATATGTGCCCTACTTCGTTTTGCTTGAGCCAGGAAACCTCTGTGTAGGACTCTAAAGACTCGTCAATATGCCAGCAGTAGGTAATGATCATACCGGTTACACACAAGCCGTCAGCGGTACTAGCTGGACGTAATGGCTACCCAGCTATTGAACGATCAGAAGATCAACAAGCAAGCATGTTCATACTCCTGTGAATCCAGTAAGCAACATTACCGTACAGTCCGGTCTCTTCGTCTTATATATCGCTTATTGAGTCTGGGAGTGGTAAATGTCACCCTAATAACTTGATAAGTCATGCCGATATGAGGCTCATAACGGGTCGAGAAACTACTGATAACACTTACCAATAAATCTCAGCATCAGCCCTGGCCAGGGACTTCCTGTTATAGCCAATCGAGCAACCCCTAATACCGGGAGAGACGAAACCCTTTCTATCGCTCATTGCCTCCATGTGACTCGAGACTGTACCTAAAATCCACCTGTTTCCACGCTTGAGCGTGGTAGGGAGGAAATCAAAGCACAGTGGGAATCACACAAGACTCTATGACGATCTCGGGTCTAGAGATTAACCTGTACCAGTGTCACCAGAGAGCTGCTATCTGACGATAGGTATAATACCATCTAGGAGTTCTCGGCGAGTCCTGTTCGGTGTACCCATTCTCCAATGAGCACCTGTGTACAATCTTTGATGTCAAACACCAATGGTTGTGGGATCAACCATCGCCCCATACAGGATTAAAAAAACGTACACACTAATCTACTCTGGAATATCGATGTCCTGTCTCGATACTCTCTCGACTAGGAACAATTAAAGGATGAACTTGTGGACTATCCTGGCCCACTAGTATGATCTGTATCATAGCCTTGGTAGTCAAGTACACATCCTAAAGGCTTTATCAACATGTAACGGAGAGACGGTATAATGATACAAGTGTACATGTTAAGATAAAGAGCAACCGGATAGTATATTATCATATCGAGCAAGAAAGTCCTTTCTATATACGTCCAAGCATCCACTATAATATACAATCATGTACAATAATTGCCTCTAGGGCTATAACTAACAATCTCCCACTTACACTAAGCCCAATTGTTGCTGTATCTCATACCCAACATCCAGAAAAGTCTTTCAAATGGCCTTCGTGAGTGGATCCACCGTGTTATTCTTCATATCAACTCTCCTGACCTCGATCTCTCGGAGATCAACTATTTCCCTGATTAGGTGATACCGCCTAAGAATATGTCTGGATCACTGATGGGACCGGGGTTCCTAGGCCAAAGCCACAACTCCATTGTTATCACAATACACAAGTATTGGTTACTAAATGGTAGGAACCTCACCAAGTTCATCTCATGAACTTGTTCATCCAGACAGTCTCTTTGGCAGCATCATTGGTAGCGATGTATTCAGCCTTCATCGTCGAGTCTGCTGCGGTATCTAGCTTAGAACTCTTCCAACATACCGTCCCTCCACTGAAGGTAAAGACAAAACCTGAGACCGACTTTCAGTCGACCTTATCACTCTGGAAGCTCGAATCGGTAAATGACTCTATCTGGAGTTCACCATTACCATACACCAAGAACATTTCTTTAGTCTTTCTCAAGTATTTAAAAATATTTTTCAAAGCTGTCCAGTGTTTTTCCCCAGGATCTGATTGACACCTACTCATTACACCTAGTGAGTATGATACATTCTCTTAGATCTATCTCTATAGATCTTAATCTCTGGATGTAGGAGGCATCACCCAGATCTTTCATGGAGAACCTGTGATAAGAAGAGCTTGACCGAGTGTAGCATAGAAACATCATTTCCTATCAAGAGTATGTCATCAACATACAATACGAGAAAGACAATCTTACTCTCTACAACTTTCTTGTATATACAAGGTTCATCTACGTTTTTGATGAAGTCAAACTCTTTGACTGCCACATCAAAATAGATGTTCCAACTCCGCGTTGCCTGCTTTAATCCGTAGATTAATGTAAGCAACTTGCACATCTTTTCGCTGCTCCCACTATGTACGAAGTCCTCTGGCCGTGTCATGTACACGCTCTTTTCTAAATCACCGTTTAGAAAAGCGGTCTTGATATCCATCTGTCAGATTTCGTAGTCATGGTATGCAGCGATGACAAGTAGGATCCGGATGGACTTAAGCATAGCCACTGGAGAAAATGTTTCATCATAATTCACACTTGGTCGTTAACGAAAACCTTTTGCTATAAGTCTAGCTTTGAAAGTCTCAACTTTTCCATCTACACCAAGTTTCTTTCTCAAAGATCCACTTGCTCCCGATGAGTTTTACCTCTTCAGGAGCAACTTCCAAAGTCCATATTTTGTTGGTATACATGGATTCTATCTCAGATCGCATTGCGTCCAGCCATTTCACAGAGTCCCCACTTGTGATGGCCTACTCGAAACTAATTGGGTCATCATCTTCCATGATGCAATCCTCGCTCTCACCGTGAATGAGAAAACCGTAGTATCTCTCAGGTGTATGAGGAACCCTCTAGATCTGCGGAGTGGCTGAGATTCGTCGGGGACTATTGAATCCTCCGGTTTTACCAAATCATCAGCTGTAGTTTGTGTAGGTGGAACTTCTTCCAGTTCTACCACATGACCACTAATTTTTTTCATAAGAAATTCCTTTTCTAAAATGGTGGCATTCCGAGAAACAAAACACCTTTTGTTCCTCAGTGTGGTAGAAGATATACCCTCGCGAATGCTTGGGATATCCTATAAATTTGCACAGACCCGATCTTGTCTCGAGCTTGTCCGGATTTTGCTTTTTAATATAGGCCGGACAACCCAATATCTTAACTTGTTTAAGAAATGGTCTCTTCCCATTCTATATCTCATATGGAGTGGTAGGCACTGATTTGGTTGGAACTCTATTCAATAGGTATGTGGTTGTCTCAAGCGCATAACCCCAAAGGAAATAGGCAACTCAGCAGTACTCATCATAGAGCGCACCATATCTAATAGGGTGCGACTTGTCCGCTCTGATACACCGTTGTGCTGTGGTGTATACGGAGGAGTAAGCTGAGAGAGAATCCCATCTCTTTTAAATAATCTAGGAACTCCGTGCTTAAGTATTCTCCTTCCCGATCAGATCGAAAGATTTAAATACTTTTATCCGTTTGGTTCTCTACTTCGCACTTATATTTCTTGAATTTCTTAAAAGCTTCAGATTTGTGTTTCAACAGGAACACATGTCCGAATCTTAAGAAATCATCGGTGAATGTGATAAAGTACGCGGAACCATTCCTGGCATGTGTAGACATAGGACCGCATACATCACTATGTATCGGTCCCAAGGGTTTAATAGCTCTTTTTCCGTGTCCAGTAAACGTAGTTTTGATCATTTTGCCTTTGAGACATGACTGACAAGTTTCATAAGATGTGAATTCGAACGGATTCAAATATACATCCTTATGTAACTTATCTAGTCGTGTCGCATTGATATGACCCAGTCTACAATGCTACAAGGATTCGGTCATTTCTGAACTTTTCCTCTTGTGTGTGTTCTGTATGTTAAGAACTGTATTTTGATTCAGAACGTATAAACCGTTACATAACGCACCAAATCCAATCAACACTTGATTTAGGAAAATGTTCATAACATTTTTCTCTACTACAAAGTTATATCCTTCTTTATCTAATAAAGAAACTGATATCAAATTGCACAACATTTTGGGTACGTAATAACAGTTGTTCAGAATCAATGTATTATTTTCTGGTAATACTAGGTGATATTCGACAACTGCTTTGGCTGCAACCCTTGCATCATTCCCTACTTGGAGAGAATGATCACTTATTCCCAGTTGTCTACGTCTCTTAAGCCCCTATAACATATTACATATGTGAGATCCTGATCCGGTATCTAATACCCAGGACGTAGAGTGTACTGAGAAACAGTTCTTGGCAATGAACACACCCGAAGAAAATGCATCAACATGCTCATTCCTCGTTCGGGTCGCGTGAGAATCCGGATATTCCCCTATTTCCTGCTCAGATTTATAACAATTATAAGGTAGAGCGGAACCAACGTTCCCCATCTCAGTATAACAAGCGGGTTCGGTCAATACATACATATTATTATCTTGATTATGACATGTCATGGTCGCTACCAGGAGAGAAGAAAACACTGCGTGCGCTCTTGCAAGATTAGATTGGTTATTATTTTATTTAATCAGGATGGCTCTCACTGTTTTTATCAAATCTTCCTTCAAACCCTAAACGATAAGACTAGCCGGGATTAATTACACCCTACAAGTTCGCCAATCATTCAGCCAGGCAGGTATTGGTACTCCGAGGGAGTCTCCCCGTGCTTTCGCATGGAACTAATTAAATAACCTCGTTTCCGCAGGGGCATAACCCCATTAACACCTTTCTTAGACACCTACTTGATCAGCTAATTGGAAAGTGGAAAACTCTCTCAGGAGTAACTCTTACTCGCAGTGGGTATCGGGATCCAACCATCTCATAGAAGGTATGCAATCTCATTGCAAATTTCAACACTTAAAATTCCCAATATCTTTTGCCCCTAACGTCCTATGATCTTGATGAAGGCCAACAAACCATTGGCTGCTAATCAAGTTCAACCCGTACATTTCGTGATTGAATTAAACCCACCCGCACGATCTTTGACGAAGGCCAACAAAGTCGTACGACTACCCTAATCCAATCGCATCATATGCAGCAGATAAGCACTAATCAGCTACCGCACACTACGCCTTGACGAAGGCCAACAAACGTAGCACGAATACTAAATAGCACTTATCTGAAATGACGGAGGGCTACGACAGGTTTTTAAGAAAACCTTTTGCGTAATGAACTTGATATCGTTGTAGAATCGAGTGATTTGAAAAGGAGTGGTTTAAGTTTCGCTTTTTAAAATCGAATAGTTTTCAAAACAAACCGAGTGGGTTGTAGTATTTGCTAGCTTTTGCTAAAGAGGTCATTCCCAGTGAAGGGATCTCGGCTCTTTCCTCATCGAATGAGGTGCTGGATATTCATAAAAAATACCGCTATATAAAGCAAGAACTAGAGCTACTTTTTTGAAAATTTGATTTTACAACATCATTAGGTTTCTTTCCTTTTCATTAATCGCATTAATGAAGTCCCATCATTTATGCTTCCTAAGCATCATAGATAAAGAAACGAAAATACAACGTACGCTTATGCCATCCGTATTTGCCACGGGGTCCCGTCACCGTAAGGTTAGTTAACAACGACAGAGCGGGTGCAGGACTAGCGCAGATACAAAACATAAACAACGTTTATTATATATAATATAAAGCATTCGTCTCACGCAGTTATATGATCTCATCATAGAACATAGCAGCAGAAGTCAACATATGAAATATAGGATATATTAGGAGGTCCGTGTTTTAAATCAAGCCAGTAAAAGAACAGGGATTTCACGGTCGTGATGAATAGCCAAACCCACATCCCTAGACCCCTATGAGAGCGGCAAGCAACCCTATCAATTCTAGAGTTAGGAGACCCGATCTCGACTCCTCGAGATGGTCTCCCACTGGACTCTAGAACCCGATTACTTGTGCTCCCCGCCTTGGGTCTATCCTAATGCAGAAAAGTAAATAATATACATCAATGGTGACATCATTCTCAACCCGGAAGTGTCCCAATAAAAGAATATTACATACAAATTTTTACATGAATGAAAATGAAAAACTCTCATCTCACGCGAAAACCCTCTGTTATTCAATCACGACGATCCAATATAACATATCACAACAATACATAACATCACATGTCATCAACGTAAGTAAATATGTGTATCCCAATTGTCGTTGACGTATAGCAACGAAACCGGCGATACACCACATATTACACTTACGGTCGCAGAAAAGAAAATGAAAACTACAATAATTGGAATCCGCAACCACCTTAGACATCATAAATCCGAAATATCACATACTTCGGATTCCATGCCTAACCATATAAATACCTTAAACATCATAAACTCGGAATATCACATATTCCGAATTTCATGCTTAATGTTATAAACCCGGCAATTTAATCTCAAATTGAAAACACTTTTCAATATCTAGTCGGGCAATTCAACAAGATTCCCAACAAATGATCGAATGCTCGTCAGAAACATTATTAGACGGCCGCACCCCCAACGTCGTTGACGAAGTGCACTTAGGAGGAACACCGTGGCCGTGAGCATCCGAACGGATGCTTTTGGTTATGGGGTTCTCTTACAGTCATTTGGTCGGGCTTATGGGGCATGGCTATCGAGTAGTGTTACCCGGCGAGTGTTCGCGTACTATACGAGATTGCGACGGAGTTTTGATCCGAATCAAAACCCCATGGCAACCGATCAAAAGAGACTAGATTGCTAGATTTACCAAACACTAATTAGTTTTCACAAAAGTAATTATTGTGGATTCCAAATATTGTATCACAAATCACAGATATCTAGACGATATTAAACATTTCGATCGATTTATCAAACACCCAAAATTCCCAGAGATCTCAACACTTGATTCACACTTAAAAATACCCAGAATGTGCCACAAGTAGAAAAGAAATTCTTAAGTGAGCTAATATTAGTTAATATATATTAATATATCAAATATATAATTATATATTAAATTATTAAATCAACACTTGATTTAATAATCCGGTTATATCACATATAACCGACTAATATCATTTATCGCGAGATTAGAATACGATATCACATACACGTATTAATCTCGGTCTCGCACATATCACATATATGCCCTACTTCGTTTCGCTTGAGCCAGGAAACCTCTGTGTAGGACTTTAAAGACTCGTCAATACGCCAGCAGTAGGTAATGATCATATCAGTTATCCACAAGCCGTCAGCGGTACTAGCTGGACATAACGGCTACTCAGGTATTGAACGATCAGAAGATCAACAAGCAAGCTTGTCCATACTCCCGTGAATCCAGTAAGTAACACTACCGTACAGTCCGGTCTCTTCGTCTGATATGTCGCAAATCGAGTCTGGGGGTGGTAAACGTCAGACCCCAATAACTTGATAAGTCATGCCGATGTGAGGCTCATAACGGGTCGAGAAACTACTGATAACACTTACCAGTAAATCTTAGCATCAGCCCTGGTCAGGGACTTCCTGTTATAGCCAATCAAGTATAGCGCAACATCAACCCCCAATATCGGGAGAGACGAAACCCCTCTTATCGCTCATTGCCTCCATGTGACTCGGGACTGTACCCAAAATCCACATGTTTGCACGCTCTCTTGAGCATGGTAGGGAGGGAATCAAAGCACAGTGGGAATCACACAAGACTCTGTGACGATCTCGGGTTTACAGACTAACATGTACAAGTGTCACCAGAGAACTGCTATCTGACGATAGGTATAATACCATCTAGAAGTTCTCGGCGAGTCATGTTCGGTGTACCCATTCTCTAATAAGCACCTGTGTACAATTTTTGATGTCAAACACCAATGGTTGTGGGATCAACCATCGCTCCATACAGGGTCAAGAAACGTACACACTAGTCTACTCTGGAATATCGATACCCTGTCTCGATACTCTCTCGACTAGGAACAATTAAAGGATGAACTTGTGGACTACCCTGGCCCCACTAGTATGATCTGTATCATAGTCCTGGTAGTCAAGTACACATTCTAAAGGCTTTATCAACATGTAACGGAGAGACAGTATAATGATACAAGTGTACATGTTAAGATAAAGAGCAACCAGATGGTATACTATCATGTCGAGCAAGAAAGTCCTCTTTATATATGTCCAAGCATCCACTATAATATACAATCATGTACAATAATGACCTCTAGGGCATACATATAACTAACATTATGGTTGCATTTTTTACTAGTTTTTATAGGTTTTGATCTTTGTTACTTGTGGTGCTACACCTTAGGTGAGTCCTTTTCTTTCTTTTATTGTCATAGTTTGGTAAAGTTTGTTGCTGCTGAAGCGTGGTCACAACCTCTCTCGAAATTGCATCGTCTCCTTTTATTTTTGCAAAATTGTTCTCGAGTACCAATAATTGTGTGAAATCAAAAGTTGTGCCACATAAATTGTAAAAGTTGTGAGAGATGTATATTGAAAATGGAACAAGCTTAAAAAATCATTCAATTAGATGTCTCTCTTTCTTTGTATGTTTTAACGTATAATTATTTCCCTTTGCAGTATGTTAGGAGGCGGCGGCGGCAACAAGAAGAAGCAAGAAGCAGCGGCAACGGCACTACACTCGCAAGGCCGCAACATAAGCAGTAATGACATCAACAACAATAACTTCCATCGAGTTTACAGGTAAAATAGCTGCAAGTAAAACAACGTAAGATTTAATTACTAATTTCATGTATTACAATATGAAATATGAAAATATAATATATTACAATATGAACCTTGTTGAATTTCATGTATGACTTCCATCAAATTATATCATATGAAAATACAATAGATTACAATATGTTTACAAATTACACATTTCATGTTTACAAGACAAGATTTTTAATGTTTACAAGTGATGTATGCCTAATATTGTCGTCCAATATGCTTGATATTGTGTCCGATATGTCCGATATCGATATCCGATATGACTACCCAATATAAACTCGTATCGCCGCGATATCGTCCAATTTCCGCTATCTGATATTGAAAACACATGTCCGATACGCATCCGATATCCGATATTTAGAACCTTGCATGCAGATGGACTAATTAAAATTGAGTATTCTTGTTAGTAAAATACTATGTAGTAGGCCCTCCTTTGATATATCAAACATGGACATGCCCGAAACCAAACAAATCCCCACACATCTCTTGGATCTGGATCGGACTCGAGATAGGCCGGGCATGCTCAACAGGGGTGACCACATGATTTATCTCCCGGCGCCGTGCAGAGCCACGAAAAGGCAGCACCAAATATAAACCGAGTACATCCTAAATGGATACTCACAAAAATGTTTATCTTTAGGTCTCGCGATTTGAATATCCACGTTACGGGAAAGTCAAAAAAAGTGCTATCAAAATGGAAAGATGAGTATGACCCACTAGGATACTAATCAAAATTTTATTTCATAAGTTCCTGCAATGATATCTAAGTATATATAAACATGTGTGGATATGTCAATTTAATCGAGCTTACTTGCAAATAAGGAACTCCGAATTTGGCCCCGTTTTAATCAAATTTTCAGCTCACGTCCGGAATGACATTAAACTAAAGATACTCACCAAAATGTTTATGTTTAGGTCTCGCGGTTTGAATATCCACATTAGGGGAAAGTCAGAAATGACGCTACCAAAATGGTAAGATGAGTACGACCCACTAGGATATTATCAAAATTTTATTTTATAAGGTCCCGCAATGATATCTAAGTATATATATATTTAATCGAGCTTACTTGTAAGTAAGGAACTCCAAATTTGGTCCCGTTTTAATCAAATTTTTTTAGTTCACGTCCGAAATGACTTTATACTAAAGATTCTCAAATTTTCAACTAACGTCCGAAATGACTTTAAACTAAAGTTTCTCAAGTTTCTAAGGTACATCCGGAATGACTCTAAACTAAAGTTTCTCAAGTTTTCAACCTCACGTTCGAAAAGAATTTAAACTAAAATTTCTTAAATTTTCAACTAATGTTCGTAATGACTTTAAACTTAAGTTTCTCAAGTTTCTAAGTTACGTCCGGAATGACTCTAAACTAAAGTTTCTCAAGTTTTCAAGCTCATGCCGAAATGATTTTAAACTAAAAGTTCTCAAGTTTCTAAGTTGTGTCCGCAATGACTTTAAACTTAAGTTTTTTAAATTTCTAAAATTATGTCCGCAATGACTTTAAGCTGAAGTTTCACGACTTAAGTTTGAATTGATTCTAGAGTTAATTTTTATGTTTGAGTGATGTTAGATCAAAGTTATTCAAACATAGAAAATACATACAAAGAACAAATGAAAGAAATGATCACTTTATTTGTTTATTCAGGGTTACATACAGATGAATAAATAAACAATACCAAAATTGCTATTGAAGTTTCAACATTCAAAGAAAAAACACAAAATAAAGATATTATACGGTGAATCCCTCAATGCATCAGGATTCCAAAGGGCTTCTATTCGAAGTACGGCCTCATCCTTTAGGACCTTAATAGCATTTTTGGAAGGGCGCCCCATTCAAGAGCATCGGGCCCCTTGTGCGGCATTGCTGAAGCCACGGTGTGCATGGAAGGCCACGGATGCACCCAGAAGTGTGCAGGAGGAGTGATGGTTGTATACTTGTTTTGGTCTGAGTCCCCTAAAAGGCATATATGTAATGTATAGGAGCTACAACCGACACTGATCCAAGCGAGTTGGCTCCTAGGAAAATGCATATTCTATGATGGATGTGGGCATACACATGCAGTCCGATGGCATGCTTAACCCCTTGAGTCATATTCGACGCCATCCAAAATACTTCTGGTTGCATCACCCTCTTAGGTTTTGAAGGAACAACAAAGTGGAAAATCCACAATGTGGTGAATGCGCTTAAAATGGTGTCTTGATCGACAGCTAAACTTAATAAATAGTGTTTGGAAGAAAGCATATGCCCTAATGGTATGCTCATCTCGCAATCGTAAAGAATGTGTCCTTTCTCCCGCTTCCTCATGTTGTGTTCGCGGTTTGTTAACGAGGATGCCTTTTTGCCCTTTGCCCATCCTTTTGGTTTGCGAGCCTGCTTTTTCTTTTGACCCTGGGGAGAGGAAACTTTGGAGTCATCCTTAGGAAAGGGATGTTCAATGTTCAAGAAATTCTCGTACTTCTGACTTTCCTTCGAATTCAAAAAGTAGTTAATCCAATCCTCAAAACGTACGGCCTTGGGCGGTGGTTGTGTCTCGGTGCAGGAGAGGGTGTAGCAAGCGTTGTACAAGTCCACACAAGACGAATGAACGTAATGCCGGTACCATTCGTTCCTTAGAAAAAACAACAACTCCGGCGGATTACATTCGTCATAGATTTCCCCTATAATGGGTAGCCCGAAGCGATCCCTAACATGTAGCAAGGTAATCTCGAATTCACACATGGTCGAAAAAGCGGTGTTAGTGTGGGTGCTGAAATTCTCCAGGAAAGCCTTCAAATAGTCAACAGGCAAGGGATAATGAAAGAGGGAGAAGTAAACCGCGTCGTAGATTCGTTCAGACTTCAACTTTTCATGCTTATGACCCATGGAGTATTTTTCCCATTCCAAATACCCGGATAAGAAGTGGGGATTAGCCGAGAACTTAAAGTCTGAAGACCAGCCTTGTTGTGCACCATGACATACCCAATACTCCTGAGTATCACTTCAGTGGTTGCCGATCACAGGGGCCAATAACTTGAACATTACAAGGGTAGTCGAAACCCTTTATCAAATTCTGAGCAGTGTCAAATCGTCGTGATCCTCGACAATCGGGCACATGGTCCACTTCATAAATGCATGATGTCAGCTAGACAACCCATATATTCTCAAGTTTTGTTAAATAATACCTTCATTACTTAGCCTACCCTGTTTTGCTAGATAAGGCTTGTTCTACTGTTTCATAGTTATGTGTGTATGAGAATTAAGTTTGAAAAACGCCCTTATTAGTTCGCACATGAGTCTGATATTGAGGATAATGAGCAGTGTTGTAAAAATTGGATTACTCTGCCGATTGATTGGTTGAGTAATCGTACTCGATCAGAAAACGAACTGTAACTTGGCTACTCGGCATATTATTCGGTCAAAGTGAGCACTCGCTTCAAAACCCGGTTAATCAGTTTTTAAGCTGATTACTCGGTTTTGAGGGTTGAAATTATTTTGAATTTGAAACGCAAGGCCCAATAAATTCTGGCTCAATTACCTAACGTATGACTTAAAAATTCTCTCAAGTCACATTTGAATATTGGAGTCTTTTTTTATATATATTTATATATATCATGTCACGTTTTTAAATAGGAAACACCCAATAAGGTATTGTCGTGTGAGCTCCATTGTAGAGTGCACCCTATAGGAAGTACATTAAGCATCAGTTCCTTTTTAGGTATTTTGTACAATGTAGGCTCTGAATTTAAAGTCCCCATGATCCCTCTATCAAGATTGCTTCCTCTCTTGGGTATGTTTGGTTGCTTGTAGTTGGAAAAAACAAAGCATTTGTAATTACGTGTAGATCCCACTAATGCAGTTGCAATACCATTTTTTGTTTAGTTAAAATGTTGTTCAAACTACATCTTCTACAAAATATTTGTTTGTTGATATGTAGTCGCAACAAATTAGCTACTCATTATATTTTATTTTCCAACACATGTAGTTGTAAAATCGCTCATTTTAAGGGGCTGTTTGGTTGGATGTAATTGGACCCCATTCGATTCCAACTACACCGAAATTTAAAAATACGTATTTGTTTCTAAGTAATTGTTGTTCCAATATGTAGTTGGAACAATAATTTGAGTTAAAAAGTATGTAGTTGCATCTTACACTCAAAATGAGCGCCTTTGCAACTTCGTGTTGAAAGACAATATATGAGGAAAAAGACAGTTAATGCATTGCAATTACATGCAACCAAACAAATATTTTAGAAAAGATGTGGTTAGAACTTTGTTTTCACCAAACATAAAAAGGGTGTTGCGATTGTAGTAGTTAGATCTACATGTATATGCAAATACATTGTTTTTCCAATTATAAGTAATCAAACACACCCTTGGTTGCTCAATTGTGGAGGGGAGAGAAACTTATGTTTTTTTTTGACAAATATGGAAGTCAATTGCACACAGTTATTTACATATGGAAGAGGTCTTGTAAAACCTAACGGAAAATGAGTTTAGGTTCCTATAGCTCAAAAGCAATAAGCTTTAGTCCCTGGATTTAAAAAAACTCATCATAAACTTCTATACTCATTTATATTTAAAGTATATTATTTACTTTAATCCTTATAATACATCAATTGATGTGTTATGTCAATACTATCCTTTCCGAGGAAGTACTATATTTATCTTTTAAAGTATTATATTCACCTTATATAAAAGTATATTTCTCTTATACAGTATTGCATTTATATCGAATCTACTATATTTATATTAATACTACATTTAACCTAAACTGCTACATTCCTTAGTAAAACTGCTACATCTATTTTTTAGATAAATGCAATGCTTTATAAGATAAATGTAGTATTTTAAAAAATAAATATATTATTTTAAAAGGTAAATGTAGTTGTTTATTTAAAAGGTCAATATTGGCATAACGAATTAGTTAATGTGCAATAAGGACTAAATCAAAGAAATTTTTGAGTCTGGAGAATTTCTGACAAGTTTTTTTTTGTCAAGGGACTAAACCTGTCACGCCCCGCTTCCCAAAGTACGCTAAGATGGGCACGTGACATAGCCAACCATGCTACCTGTGGATAGGAAATATCCATCCACAGTCACATTACGGCTGTAGAGATATCAAGAACAAAAATAAACTATCTAACACATGTCCATAAGCTAAAATAAAACGAGTCAAAAATAAAATAATGCGGAAGCAAAAGATCCAATACAAGAATAACTGGAATGTATGTCCTATAATGTGGGCTCACATCAGAAATGAAATAATACTGAAAGTAAAAGAACTAACTACTGGCAAGTCCTCACTGCTCAGCCTGCTGACTGAAATACTCCTGCTCGGACTGCAGTAAAGGCAAGGAGTCCGGGCCATGCAAAATCCAGATGTTAGAGCGTCATAATATCAAGCAATACTATAAACAAGGGTAGCAATACATGCAGGTATGAGTTTAAATAATAAAACAGGCATAACAGTGATATAAGTAAGGACAGTGGGGTAATGTGTAGTGAGTAATCTAAACTGGTCTATTGGGTTAACTACTCTCAATCTTTGAAATCAATTTGATAAATCATCGATGTAACTCAATAGTATCCCGTGCGTGCCCGGGATCACGGTGAAGATTCTCGGGCTGAAACCGAGACATGCCGCTAGGCACTAAAGGAAAAAGGTAATGATGAATGATGTCAACATCATCCCAAGGCTGGCCTAGCCTCTAAAAGGTAGTGGGTAACGATGGATGATGTCAGCAGCATCATCCCAAGGCCGGCCTAGCCTCTAAAACTGATCAGTAAAGATAGCGAACTGTCGAGTTACAAGTCAGGTTTCATCATTGATTTCCTTATACCCCAAGTTATATGTGTTCAAGTCAGGTATTAAAATAATCTGAAGCTAACGCCAACACAGGATCAGGCAGGTACAGATTTGTCTGGATAGACAACAGGAAATGTCCGTACGGACAACAGGTCAGGTTTGTTGGCATTAGTAACAAGATCAGGTAACAGATAAAGCCATGGTACATCAGGTCAAGTCAGGTAGTATATAGGTAAATGTCATGTCAAGAGTTGCACGGTACCATATCGTGTCAAGTAGTGGGTGTAACAAGTCATGTCAGGGATGCACAAAATGTCATGTGGGTGCTCATAATCAAACTAACATAAGTATGGGTATACAAAACAAGCATGAAGTACTAATGGAACACTAAAATGAAACACTGTAATGTAATATGCAATCAGGTACAGATTAAGATATATAGATGCACATTTAGGGTTAGGGTTAAAGTTAAAGTTCCAATACTAATTAAACTACAATACATCAAGTGTGGAATGTTAATATTGTAATATTATATATTCAAGTGATTTATGGATGCAATATTATGTATATTAAACGATATGGATGCAAACAGGTGTTTGAACGATTATAACTATTTAAAAGGGTATTATGGGCCATGTAAATAATTATTATGTGATTTAAATACGGATGTGGGTACTAGGCATAGTAAACTAAAATGCAACAGGGTATGCCTCAATTTCTGGGTCTAAAATGATATAATGGAACAGCGAACGTTAAACGTAACATGAGATATTGGATTAAATCTATAGGTTTAACATGTAATCAAATGAGTATAAAGTATTTATGAATAGCATGTAGTAAGTTTCACTTGCCTCGACAGAACGCGAAACGGGTATATGGAACGTCACGCGTCGGCGGGAAAAGTCGCGACGCGCGCACGGTACACAGAACGAATCCACACAACGTACAATGGGATCACACGGGTCAGATATCCTCGCTGGGTCGTCGGGATCGTCGACGGCACGGCCGGATTCCGACAACCAAAATCAACAGTGAACAGATCAAGAAAGAATTGCATAAAAGAATGAAGAAGAGAAGAAGGGAAGGAGGAAGGAGGAAGGAGGAGAAGGAAGCTCACTGTGGTTGGCAAAGATGGTCGTGAGGGGATCGACGGCGTCGACGGAGCTCCGGCAGGTGATCTGCAGAGGACGGCTGCAACCTAAAAAAACTGAAGAAAGGAGAAGAGAGGGAGTAAGGCTCACCGGGGTGCACGGAGGTAAGGGACACGAGGACAAGGTCACCGGCGGCGATCAGCTCCGGCAGGGCAAGCGCGCAGGGTGCTCGGGGTGTGCGCGTGCAGGGTGCTCGGGAAAGGAGAAAGGAAATGCGGAGGCGATAAGGTTGAGTAGTCGACGAAGTCGGGGAGACGTCGTGGTGTTTTGGGGCGACGGCGAAGAGGAAACGGCGGCTAGGGTTAGACGTTATAGGTTTCGTTTTTAAAAAAAAGAGAAAGGGTGAAGAAGGAATATATAGAGGGGAGAGAGAAAGAGAGAGATACGGAAGAGAGAGAGAATCCAGAGGAGAGAGAGAGAAAGAGAAGCGAAGAGAGAGAGAGATGGCTCGGTGTGGTGGGGCCAGCACAAAAGGAGAGCTGGGATTGGTGGAGAGAAATATTTTAAAGAAAATATTTTAAAAGATTTTCATTAGTTGGTAATCAGAAGAATATATATTCGTTTAATAATAAAAATATCTTAAATGAATGATTTTTGGCGAGATACAAAAGTATTTCAAAATGCGTCCGGGTCGGGTCCAAAAATTTAGATTTAAAATACGAAAAAATAAATGCGACCTCCAAATTTTAAAATGAAAGATTACGTAACAAAAATGCATACCCCCAAGAACGGGCGCACGTACGTGCGCGTAGCCATCCAAACACGTCTGTTTTACTGAACGGGACGAGAACAAGATGCAAGGACGCTACCACAGGGTTAGGGATATCATGCAGGCTATGAAATGCAATTTTAATTTATTTACCGTGATCTAAAATGTTACATGATAAAATGGCGATGCCAAATAAAAATTAATATGCAGTCTACATTAAATGCACGTGTCTATTTAACAGGTCAGGGTAGCTTCTAAATATAAAAACAACAGGTTCAAGCAAGCGGGTCGGGTCGAATGCAATATAAAAGTAAACTACCATTCACACCCAAACAAGATAAATCAAAAAAATACCACACACACACACACACACACACACACACACACATATATATATATATATATACGGGAACTGGAATTGGTATAACTGAACTCGGTTGTTACAAAACCCTATTGTGTTTTAGCCATAGGGACCTAGAAAGGTTTAAATTCGAGTTCATGGAGAAGAGGAGTCCTTTGTCCATGCACCCTTGGTTGCTAAATTGTAGAGGGAAGAGAAACTTCTGTTTTTTTTTTGTGACAAATATGGAAGTCAATTGCACACGGTACTTTTCATATGGAAGAGGCCATGTAAAACTTAACGGAAAATGGGTATAGGTTCCTATGACCCAAAAACAATAAGCTTTAGTCTGTACTTAGCTTGAAAAGTGATCTTGGCAGCTGTATATAATTTCATTAGTCTCCATGAACCAACTTATTTCAATCTTGTTCTTGTCCAGGTTTTCAAATTTAGAATAAAAAAAAAAGAGGAAAAAAACTTTTATATTTATGTAGATAAACATTGGCAACATAATTTAATAGGAAAAAAATTGAAAACAAAGTAAACAAGGGCTGGTCAATGCTGCAAACACAATACATCTGTGGCGCATGAGACATTTGTTGTAGAAAATTATCAAGATGAGCATAGATTGTCCAGGTTCTGTTTTAGCCAACTCAGACATTAGTTTGAGCATTTGTGTCCTTCAATCCCTCTCAAAGACTAAACTAATGACTGATCGAGAGAACTTGCAACGATTTCATTATGATAGATCTCTTTAAGATGGTAATAATTTCTATATTTTTCCTTTTTGCAGACAGAAAGGAGTGTTGATATGCTGTTACATGGTAAAAAGCCATTGGTTGAGGTAAATATATTTTACATAATACTAATTTCTGTATTATTGCCATGACCCGAAAAAGCACGTGACCGACATAAGGATCACGTGAAGTCCAGTGGACCCCACCGTAACCCAAGTAAGTCGAAGTCAGGAATCTAAACCATATACAAGAAAGAAAATAGATGTGAAGTTTTATGAAAAGATTTATAAAATGAAGTAAAGATTGTTTTGGAAGACTTGTAATAAAAACAAAAGAAGTTTTGTTTGAAAACATTTGTCGTTTAAAAATCCGGCAGCACATCCTTTGTAAATTTTGAATTAATTCCAATACAATGACAGTAAAATAAACGCATTCCTACACGGGAGCTAATTCGGCGCCCACACGGCGGAGACACAAACCACGCAATAAATATACGACGTCTGAAGACGAAGAACAACAATCGGAAAGCCATAAACACTATATATAAATAAAGTCAAGCCGACTCCACACGAGTGCGACTGCTATAATAATACGTCTAAAGTCTCGCGTAAATACACCCGACTTGGTTGATGGAGTGCTTCTAGATACAAAAATAGATACAAGGCAAATGCCGAAACAAATTCTCACCCACCTAGCTCAAAATAAATATACAATCACGTCCAAGATAAGCTCTCTCAATGTCGCTCTTGATCCAAGCGACCAAATCTGCAGGAAGGTATGGCACAACAGGATTGAGTTGTCAACTCGTGAGTAAAATTCGCATAGCATGAGAAATCGCATGCATAGACGGTGAAACAACTAACGCATGGGTAAACATGTACTTTGCGGAAGGTAAATAAGCATGCACTGAAACCAGAATTCAAGTGATAAACAATAACAATAACGCGGTATGTACAACTCATATACCGCTATCCTAGCATGTCTAGTATACCAAAATATGTGGTTATCAAAGCATCATAAAATAAATCTACATCTCGCCCGACACGAGCATAGCAAAACTACTAAATCATATACAAGCATGCGAGTCACGAATCTAATATGCATATCTTAACTATGAATTTAAGCGCAAAGAAAGGATAGCAATATGCATTCGTGAACAACTCAACTATATGTATAATGGTGTACAATCGCTATCATTATAACCGTAGTGCAATATCTATAACATACGACCATGCGCAATCACTATAACACGGCTGTAGCATAGATATAGCAGCATCAATGTAAAATCATTTTAGAAGTGGTCATACTGTGTATATATCACGACATAAATGGCGGACGTCAATTTGTAAAGTAATATAAACATTTATTAAAATATACGTCACACCCTTTAAAAAGGATATAAAAGGTTTTTTTTTGAAAAAACTCTTGTGTCAATCATAGACACGTTGAAAATAATACGAAAATCGCTCTTTATGAAAATCCCTGTATCAACATCGCTATATGTAAACAATATCTCAGGTACTGTCTTTTAGACCAGTCCTGTTCAAAAACTATATAAATTAATACATCTCTTCGGCAGGATCTCTATAAAGATCCTCTGACCTCAGCAGGGTATCTATAATGGTCCCTCTGGCCTTAACAAGATATCTTATGCTTTCTGACCTCAATTACTCATAAATTGATCACATATAACCTCAATCACTCACGGATTGATCACACCTTAATTCTCTTTCAGATTATCCTCAAACCCTTTGGATTGATCACACCCAGTGTTCCTCAACAATGCAAATCTCGATTAAATCGTACCCTTTTGTGTCTGCGTGAAATAAGCATAGTACGGACGGGTAACATAACACAGTGCAAACTGGTAAAAATAATGTATCCGTAACCGGTTCTCCCCCACCTCGGTATCGGATATCACCAAACCATAAATACATAGAAAAATTCATGGTGGACGTATCGTCATTTCAAGAGCAAACCACAATTTGCAACCATAATCATAACGTGAACGGATAAAATAAATGTAACACAAACAAATAACATAATTATAGCGCGAACGGATAACATAATGTAGCATTAACAAATATCATAATCATAGCATGAACGGATAATATAAATGTAGCACAAGCAAATAATATAGTCATAGCGCGAACGAATAACGAGTAAAGGAAGCATAACGTGAACGGGCATTATGAATGGATAAATATTTCTGAATAATTCAATTAGACTTTAAAGTAGAACGAAACGTTGTTTGAAAATAAGGAGGCTGCGATATTTTGAAAATAAGGAGGCTGCGATGTTTTAAAAATAGATATACCTTTGAAATCCAAGCAGCACATCTTTTGCATTATTACTTTCAAAACATAAAACGAATCGTTATTTTAGAAATAAATACAACCTTTGTATTTTCATAATTTCATAATCTCCTAATCGGGATAAATCATAAGACTCGGCGAGTCAATAATAAAAGGCCGCATTCGGCAAACTATCACCATCTCATCCAGTACGGAATCTCATAATGTACGATAACAACATATTCTATTGAATCAAAATCATAATTTCATTTAGTCTGGAAACAATTTAATGCGCTCAATAACAATCAGTACGGACATCTAGTCTACGTACGCAAACATACAGTTTAAATAGTACGGACCGCTTATCTACACACACATCAAATAGTACGGACATCTAGTCGTATACACGCACATAACATTGATCATACTATAACATGTAAAGCATGGCAAGTTCTACACATGGCATGATAATTACTAGTAATGTGTACGTATTAGCATGCGAGTCTGTATCTACATGTCATGGCAGTTACTAATGATGTGTACGTGTAACATGTGAGTATGTGTTGGTGTCGCATGGTGATCATTAGTAATTGTGCAAGTGTCCTATCAATTTTGTTTGGAAAAGTATAGAAAAGGAAAGGAAATATAGTATTGGTAAACTAAGCATGCGAGACATGAAATATAAAAGTAAAAAGTGTTCATAATAAATTTAGTTGTCGGGGGTGCTATACGTCATCCACCCGATTCCCCACTCGTAGATGCTAAATCTACTTACAGAAATACGGATCGAGCTAATCAAAACCTACGACCGCCTTGCCTTTTCTTGTCGACTCAGGAGTCTCCGCAATTGATTGTATAACCAATAATAATCATAAACATGCAAGGAAACTCCATCAATGTCGATATAAACCCAAAACAAACTAAACATGGTGCAAAACTCAAGTTAATCAGGCAAATAAAAGAGCATCAGACGTCTGAATCTCAAAGGTTCAGACGTCTGAAGAAGACGTCTGGTCGAGACAGAGAAGAAGCAGACGTCTCAAGAATAAGTGTTAGACGTCTGACCTTAAAAACACTGAGACCCTAGAGAAAGAGAAGACGTCTGAAGGTTTAAGCTCAGACGTCTGATGAACAACACAACTCAAAAACAAAGAAATCGCATACGTCTGAAGCTCAATGCTCAGACGTCCGAAGAAGGAAAATGCTGCTCGAAAACTAGGATTGTAGAACACTTTAAAAACCAAAATTTTTGCTTAAAATTATCCCCTACAATCTAAAACAAGTTTAACAACAACAAATAACTACATTAAACATATTACAACTACAATAATCAATAAAACTCCATTTGTGCAAGATTTAAACCATAAAAACATGATTTTTAAGTAGAATATATAGTTTTCAGGGCAAATGAAACTTGAAAAGTAAAAATTACCTCTTGAAGAAGATGAATTGAAGAGGAAATCAAAGATTGTATGAAACTACTTGATGATTTGATGATGGCTTTTACTTGAAGAGATGAGTTTGGTGTTGAGGAGATAAAATGAGAGAGTGAGAGAGCTAGAGTTGTGTGAGAGAGAGAAACTTTGGAGAAGAAAGGATGAAGGGGAAAATGGGTATGGTGCATATAGGCATGATGAGCCCATGCCTCTCCCAATTTTATTTAGAGAGAAAAAGAAAAGAAAAGAAAAGGTAAATATTAAATATGCTTTCCATGCAAAAAAATAAGTAATAATCCCTCTACCAATTTATGAAAACTCAATTGAATAAATGTTGTCACTTAAATAATAATATTATTATTAAAACTCTAAAATAAATTTTAAATTTTTTGAAATGTTATAATATTCCCCACCTAAATAAATTCGGTCCCCGAATTTAATTTAAACCCAAACCTGAATAATTAATCAATTAAATCAAAAAGGACTCCAAAGTCACAACAAGCTAGAAATACTATGATGTAAAGTGCATGCATGAAAACAAAAGTTTGATGCAGATCCTGAACGCTCGCCTCCAAATGAGAAATCCTACCGGAAGAATGAAGATCGACCTATTCCTGTATCACTGGAGTACTGTCCTGGTCAGTTCTCGTCTCAAACGAGCCTGTCCTGACCTCATCTCTAGCTGCAGCCCTATCGGCTTGCGAAAACTTTAGCGGCATGGTGACAAGAACAAGAAACGAGAGTTGGTAAAAATGTAACAACTGGAACGAAGGAATGCATAGAATTGAAAAAAGAATCTCAAGATACATCCTAAAGGCACTCAAGCAGAATACCGTGTCGTAAATATGTCGCGGAACATACTTACACTACATAACTCTACTTATGTTACCTACTCCATCATACCAAGGACAACCTACGTCTTGAAAGTTCGGGTTTAAGACCCCCAAGGTCAAGTCTAAGCTCCGCAAGGTTAAGCCTAGGTCTCGAAAGATCATAACCTAGACCCCACATGGTCAAATCTAGACTCAACAAAGGTAAAGCCTAGTGCTTTGGTACCAACTTTGTCACGACCCGAAAAGACACGTAACTGGCACAAAGATCATGTGAAGTCCAGTGGACCCCACCGTAACCCAAGTAAGCCGAAGTTAAGAATCTAAACCATATACGAGAAAGAAAATAGAGGTGAAGTTTTATGAAAAGATTTATAAAATGAAGTAAAGCTTATTTTGGAAGACTTGTAGTAAAAACAAAAAAGTAAGTTTTGTTTGAAAACATTTGTCGTTTAAAAATCCGGCAGTATCTCTTTTGTAAATTTTGAATAAATTCTAGTACAATGACAGTAAAATAAACGCATCCTACATGGGAGCTAACTCGACGCCCACACGGTGGAGACACAAACCACGCAATAAATATACGACGCTTAAAGGAGAAGAACAACAAGCGGAAAGCCATAAACACTATATATTAATAAAGTCAAGCCGACTCCACACGAATGCGACTACTACAACAATACGTCTAAAGTACCAGATAAATACACCCGACTTGGTTGATGGTGTACTTCTATATACAAAAATAGATACAAGACAAATGCCGAAACGAATTCTAACTCACCTAGCTCAAAATAAATATGCAACCACGTCCAAAATAAGCTCTCACTGTCGCTATCGATCCAAGTGACCTAATCTAGAAGAAGCTATGGCACAACGGGATGAGTCGCTAACGCGTGAGTAGAATTCCGCATAATAAGATAGAAATCGTATGCATAGACGGTGAAACAACTAAGGCATGGGTAAACATGTACTTTGCGGAAGGTAAATAAGTATGCATTGAAACTAGAATTCAAGTGATAAATAACAATAATAATAACCCATTATGTACAACTCGTATATCGCTATCCAAGCATATGTAGTATACCAATATATGTCGTTATCATAGTATCATAAAATAAATCTACATCTCGTCCAACACGGGCATAGCAAAACCACTAAAGCATAAACAAGCATACGAGTCACGAATATAATATGCATATTTTAACCATGAATTTAAGCGCAATAAAAGGAAAACAATAGCATTCGTAAACAATTCAACTATATATATAACGGTGTACAATCGCTATCATCATAGCCGTAGTGTAATATCTATAACACACCACCATGCGCAATCACTATAACATAGCTATAACCTGTATATAGCATGCATCAATGTAAAATCATTTTAGAAGTGGTCGTACTGTGTATATATCACGGCATAAATGGCGAACGTCAATTTGTAAAGTAATATAAACATTTTATTAAAATATACGTCACGCTCTTTAAAAAGGATATAAAAGGTTTTCTTTTGAAAAACTCTTGTGTCGATCATGGACACGTGGAAAATAGTACGACAATAACTCTTTTTGAAATCCCTGTATCAACATCGCCATATGTAAACAATATCTTAGGTACTGTCTCATGGACAGTCATGTTTTAAAACTATATAGTTTAATACATTTTCTTTTCGGCAGAGTATCTATAACGACCCTCCGACCTCAGCAGGATATCTATAATGATCCTTCTGGCCTCAGCAAGATATATTGTGCCTTCTGACATCAATCACTCACGGATTGATCACATCTTAATTTTCTTTCAAATTATCCTCTCTCTTTGGATTGATCACACAAAGCGTTCCTCAATAATATAAATCTCGATTAAATCGCATTCTTTTGGGTTTGCATGAAATAAGTATAGCATAGATGGGTAATATAACGCAGCGCCAACTAATAAAAATAATGTATCTGTAACCGGTTCTTCCCTACCTCGGTATCGGATATCGCCAAACCATAAATATATAGAAAAACTCATGGTGGACGTATCATCATTTCAAGAGTAAACCGCAATTTGCAACCATAATCATAGTACGAGCGGATAGTATAAACAACACAAACAAATAATATAATCATAACACGAGCGGACAGTACAAATGTAGCGCAAACCAATAACATAATCATAGCATGAGCGGATAGTACAAACATAGCCCAAAACAATAACATAATCATAGCACGAGCGGATAGTATAAATGTAGCGCAAACCATAACATAATCATAGCATGAGCAGATAGTACAATCATAGCACAAACCATAATCGTAACGCGAACGGATAACATAAATGTAGCACAAACTAATAACAAAATCATAGCACAAACGGATAATATAAACGTAGTACAAAGAATAATATAATCATAGTGCGAACGGATAGCGAGTAAAGCAAGCGTAGCGTAAATGAGCATTATAAATGGTCTGAATAATTCAATTATAGTTTAAAATAAAACGAAACGTTATTTGGAAATAAGGAGGCTGCGATATTTTAAAAATACATATACCTTTGAAATCCAAGTAGTACATCCTTTGCATTATTACTTTAAAAATATGAAATGAAACGCTATTTTAGAAATAAGTACAATCTTTATATTTTCATAATTTCATAATCTCCTAATTGGGATAAATTCTAAGACTCAATGAGTCAATAATAAAAAGCCGCATTCGGCAAACCATCACCACTTCATCTAGTACAAAATCTAATCACGGACGATGACAATAACATATTCCATTGAATCAAAATCATAATTTCATTTAGTCTGGAAGCAATTTAATCCGCTCAATAACAGTAAGTACGGACATCTAGTCTACGTACGCAAATACACGGTTCAAATAGTACGGACCGTTAGTCTACGTACACAAATAGTACGGATATCTAGTCGCGTACACACACATAACATTGATCATACTATAACATGTAAAGTATGGCAAGTTCTACACGTGGCATGGTAAATGCTAGTAATGTGTACGTATTACCATGTGAGTCTATATTTATACGTGTCATGACAGTTACTAATGATGTGTACGTGTAGCATGTGAGGCTGTGTTGGTGCCGCATGGTAATCATTAGTAAATGTGTAAGTGTCCTAACAATTATGTTCGCAAAAGTATAGCAAAGGAAAGAAAATATAGTATTGTAAACTAAGCATATGAGATATAAAATATAATAAATAAAGAAGTGATCATAATAAATTTAGTTGTCGGAAGTGCTATACACCATCCACCCGATTCTCCACTCGTAAATGCTAAATCTCTCACAAAAATGCGGATCAAGCTAATCGAAGTCTACGACCGTCTTGTCTTTCCCCGTCGACTCAGGAGTCTCCGCAATCGATTGTATAACCAATAATAATCATAAATATGCAAGAAAACCCTATCAATATCGATATAAATCCAAAACAAACTAAATATAGTGCAAAACTCAAGTTAATCAGGCAAACAAAAGAGCATCATACGTCTGAAGCTCAAAGGCTCAGACGTCTGAAGAAGACATCGAGACGAGACAAAGAAGAGGTAGACGTTTCAAGAATAAGTGTCAGAAGTCTGACCTCAAAAACATTGAGACCTTAGAGAAAGAGAAGACGTTTGAAGCTTTAAGCTCAGACGTCTGACGAACAACACAAATCAAAAACAGAGAAATCGCAAACTTCTGAAGTTCAATGCACAGACGTCCGAAGAAAGAAAATGCTGCCTGAAAATTGGGATTGTAGAACACTTCAAAAACCAAAACTTTTGCTTAAAATTACTCTCTACAAATCCAAAACAAGTTGTGACAACAACAAATAGCTACACTAAACATACTACAACTATAATAATCCATAAAACTTCATTTGTGCAAGATTTAAACCATAAAAACATGTTTTTTATTTAGAAGATATAGTTTTCAGGGCAAATAAAACTTGAAACTTGAAAAGTAAGAATCACCTCTTGAAGAAAATGAATTGAAGAGGAAATCAAAACCTGTATGAAGCTACTTGAAGACTTGATGATGGATTCTACTTGAAGAGATGAGTTTGGTGTTGAGGATATAAAATGAGAGGGGGTGAGAGAGAGAGCTAGAGTTGTGTGGGAGTGAAATAAACTTTGGAGAAGAAAAGAGGAAAGGGAAAATGGGTATGGTGAATATAGGTAAGGTGAGCCCATGCCTCTCCCAATTTTATTTATAGAGAAAAAGAAAAGAAAAGGTAAATATTAAATATGCTTGCCATGCCAAAAATAAGGAAAAAACCCTCTACCGATTTATGAAAACCCAATTCAATAAATGTTATCACTTTAATAAAACTCATAATATCATTATTAAAACTCCAAAATAAACTTTAAATTTTTTGAAATATTACAATTATCTTAGAGATTATCTAAACTGATCATTGTAGGTTTCTTCTTCTTTATTTCCTTTTCTAAGTGACAAAAAACTAGATATTGCAAGCTCGAAGGTTAATATCTTTATTCTATTTCTCATTATATCAGCTACTAAGTCTTACACAGAGTGTATAACTGAGTCGAACATACAGTTATGAAAAGCGGTCTAGACAGCCGACTAGCAAAAGAGGTCTTAGAAGACTAGGAGTTAGAATAAAACGGTTATAGTGCTTAGTTGTTATCCAAGTAATGTTATACATATTACATCATTTTTTTCGTTTATTATATGTATATTTATATTTTTGATAGAACCTTGGTGAATTACCTATGTATTTCTTTGTTATCTTTAATTTGTGTATACGCTTATATTTACTTAAAAAGGGGTAAAACCGCCTTGCTCTTTTCACAACCTTGATCTATCATAGGATTATATGGATCCACTGCACGGGTTTAAAATCAGTGTAGGGATCCAACGGTCCATATAAGGGAAAATAGGAGAGCGGTGAGAAGGTAACCAAGGGGTTGGGATTAATAAGTGTATCCTTGCGCAGATTTTCTTCAGTACGGAGGATTATAATTTCGATTATATGACTTAATTGGAATATCCATACTCAAATAAATATGTTTCATCTCACAGGTGGGGAGAAGGGTTGGTGAATTTAAGGTTGCCCCCCCCCCCCCCCCCCACACACACCACAAACAAAGAAAAAATCTTCTCTTTTTTTAATGTGTGCATGCGCCATGCGCCCTCAGCGGAAATTATAAGTAGTGTGTAACCCTGTAATATATTAAATTGTAGATCATAATTCAAGTCCGTGTTGTCTTTATTCATTTGTACAAAAATTATGCGCCATTCCTTGTGTTTGTCTTGGATGTACAAGGTTCTTTGCGTGGGGAAACATACTGATTTTAAAAGGTATCTTAGTCCAGGCATGATTTCAATATGATTAAAATTAGTCACTCATGGATGTAGTTTACCTATTTTTTTAAAAAAGAAATCTTACTGATTTTTTTCTGCATGATCTTAAATCTAAAGCCTGCATTTTATGGATGAGCATGGTTGGATTCGTGTCAAACCCGACCCAATTTACTCCTATTTCTGCATACAAAATCGTCGTTGATTCAAGCCAAATCTAAACATTTTCTCATCAAATGCTCTCTCAAAGGCCTCTGTCATCATCA
Source organism: Agapanthus africanus (assembly GCA_030015575.1). Taxonomy (NCBI): domain Eukaryota; kingdom Viridiplantae; phylum Streptophyta; class Magnoliopsida; order Asparagales; family Amaryllidaceae; genus Agapanthus; species Agapanthus africanus. The sequence goes on along the minus strand of JASDDO010000019.1, from coordinate 380,269,752 downwards.
AGAAACGTTCGAAACATGCCCAGGCTCACTCAATTTGATGAATGGGCATCGCCTATGATGGCCATAGCATCAGAACCAGGGATGCCCATCAGAAGCCAACTTTTATCCAACCTTGACCTCACCCCTGTATAAATTGTATGAAAAATAATCCTGCATTGAAGTGTCGCCAACAAATATCTCCAAGTACAGCAAAATTCAGTCGGTTTTGATTGTGTAGTTTGCAAGAAGGCCGCCCCCAAATTCTTGATCTTGTGGTCCGGATCAGTAAGTAGTCTTAGGATCAATAAGTAGTCTTAGGATCCCACGTGAAATATAAGGTGTGTTTCATGGAATGGATGTGCTAAGGGGTCTTGCTATGGCAATTTGGTGATTTTGACAAATTATCACAAGTTCTTAGTTAACAATTTTTTTTATCCGTGTTAAGATTATGAGCTAGAATTAACTAGATAATGAATGAAATTGAAATAATCCTTAACGATCAGGTGACATCCTTCAAATACGATTTAGTTGTTAATAATAATATAGCCTAGTGTACCTAGTTATTCTCCTAAACACGGGAGAAAACTCTTCAATTATTCGATACCAATAACAACATTATTATCATATAAATAAATTTCCTGAAAATCAAATCCAAGATCAACCAAACAAGTAATTTACCAATAGTCAAGGAGTTCAGATATATTATTCTCACAGTTAAAAATTTCTTGTTGAGTGCTTGTCACACATACTAAGTAAACATAGACAATCACTTGCCTACGAAGAATTTTCAGGGTTAATAACAATCAGGATGCAAGTGTCTATATCGCAGTGGTATAACCTCTTGCGGTTGAGTAAGAGGTTTAGAGTTTCAATCCCGCTTGTATGCAACCTATTATTAAGCAGAATTAACAATTAGGACAAGGAAGGTAAATTTAAAATTAAAAAAGGAAAGAAAGGCAAGAAGAAAAAACCAAGAGAAAAGGTTTTCACCATAATGTTAATTCGAATAAAGAAGAAGATAGGGAAGAATATATAAAGTGGTGAGTACCTAAAAGTTAGTAGGACAAAAGAAAAACATAAATTCAATGAAAAAGAGAATTAGAAAGAACATTCTATTGCAAAATTCGACCAAAAGATTCACAACCGTTTCTTTTTAGACATATATTCTAGGATCTCCAACTCATTCTTTTTTCTTTAATAGAACATGATTCTCCTAAATGCGAAGACCCAATAAAAAGTGTCGATGAGATTATATGAGTTATTACTTAATGGCAGAGCCAAAATTTTATGGTAAGCCGGATACAAAACTAAGATTTTTTTAAAATAAAAACGAAGTGTCGTTTTTTATATGTGCTAGAAAGAAAAAAGCTTTTTCAGAAAAATAAAATTTGATAGAATATTTTAAGCAGAGTGGAATGGTTCTATCTTTATAACAAAAAGAAAAAATGGTAGCAAAATACAATATTGTTTTTATGAGTCTGAAATCTAATGCTAGTGTTCGACATGACTAAATAATTTTTTAAAAAATTGCCATTGTTTTTTCTCATTGTCTTTTAAAATATTTAGGCCATTGTTTTCCTCTTAGTAATATTATGGGCACATAAAATGAGCATTTAATGGTTAAGGAGAATCTTAATTAGCAAATAGAAAGCATGGACAGTGCACCTCAGGCCTAGACAACTATCCATGTGCATTTAAACATAGTAAGGCCTTTGTTCAACCTCCATAATTCGCACGTAACATGTTTTTTCGGATGCGATCTTTTCATGAATTGAACCGGTAACCTTTCACTGTGTAGAAGAAATTCTTGGCACATAAACTATGACCAAATCACATATGGTAGGACCCACAAAGAAAAACGGTTAAGGATGCAAAAATATAATCTATTCTATTTTCACCTCTAGAGCTTTGTGGTGGGTAGGTAGGTTTATACCCACCAAAATCATGCAACCAATCATAAAATGTTGGGCTTAACTCCATTTCTCACATGTGATATAATATTTAGTTTGTTTCTTCCATGTTAAAAGGTTGGAGCTAACCTAATTAGTAATAGGTGAAAAGGAAGTGTTTGCCAATTAAGTCTCATGAAGGATTGATCCAAGGATCACTCAAGACTGGTCTCTTTTGATGGCATTATCATTAATCAAAACTTTTAGCTTTTACTTCACATTTTAACAGGATGTTGATTTCCTTGAGGGGTGTTCATATGGTAATTAAGCTAGACATACTGAAAAAGTGAAGGTGAGTAATGGCATGGCCCATGTATTAATTTTGAGAGAATTGGTCTGAGAAATGACAAAATGCTGCACTAATGAATTCTCTTTGTGATGGTATTTTTGTGTTCTCTGAAACTCCCATTTTTTATCTCTGCAAAATTGTGATGTGGGCTCTCTCTTTCTCTCTCATCCTTGATCTTTCTACATCAATGGCCCAAGCTTGTGATTCCTGATAGTGCAAGCAAAGCAAACACACACTATTATTTTCTCCATCACAGATCTCCAGTAACAACACTCTTTTCTCTGCTAAAAAAAACTTTTTCTCTCTCCAATTTTTTCCCAACCTTTGAGCTGTCTCACTTCACTGCTGCTATAATTAAACCTCTTGTTTAGTGCCTCACTACATATCAAACCCTTCACCCAAAAATCCCTTCAGTTGCTTCTCTCTTGCCTTCCTCTAACTTCTTCCTACAAGAAGTTTTTCATTCAAGACTTAGTTCAGGGTAGAGCCACCCACATATTTATAATCTCTGTCTCACTTCTTTTCCCATAGTTTCTCTATACTTAGAGAGGGAGAAAGAGTAAAATGGGCTTAATTATTTTCTTCTACCTTCTCAATTTGTTAACATTCTGATTTTCTTTAAATACAAGTAGGGAGAGAAATTAAGAAAATGGATCATTCTGTGGATGAAAGAGAAGTCACAATCCCAACCCCAATAAGCACCAACAAACATGCTAACCAAATCCATGGCCGCCCCATCATCAATTATGAAAAAGGAGGAACTGCTTTGGTGAAGTACAGAGAGTGCCTCAAGAACCATGCAGCCTCCATTGGTGGCAATGCAACTGATGGCTGTGGTGAGTTCATGCCCAGTGCTGGTGAGAATGGCACCCTTGATTCCTTCAAGTGCTCTGCTTGCAGTTGCCACAGAAATTTCCACAGAAAAGAGATTGAATTGAGAGAGTACCCTATGAATTCATCATTAAGAAAATTGATGATTGATAACCCAGCTCCCCACAACATGATAATGCCTATAGGGTATCATGAGGGATTAATGAAGAAGAAGAGGAGGGTTAGGACAAAGTTTAGCGCTGAGCAGAAGGAGAAGATGCTAGCATTTGCAGAGAGAGTTGGTTGGAAGCTGCAGAAGCAAGAGGAGAGTGTTGTGCAGCAGCTGTGCCAAGAGATTGGGGTGAAGAGGAGAGTGCTCAAGGTTTGGATGCATAACAACAAGCATCATTTTGCAAACAAGGCTCCTTTGTCATTGACTCATGAATGAGACTATGTACTTTTCTTTTCTTTTTTTTGGGTTGAGTTATGTCTTCTTCTTTTCTTTTTAATTTCCCTTGTTCTTATGTTGACATGAGAGATTGTTTCCCAAGCATTGATGTGTTGATTAGTTGGGAAATATGTTGTTTTTTTACTAGCTAGCTAGATAAAATAATAATAGTAATAATAAAAATCTTGATCCTTATTTGATGATGCTATGATATATTACTATATTCAAATTTGATACTGTACGGTATCATTTATTTTAGTTTAATCTATATCAAAAGTCCTCCTACAATCCTCACTACAGGCTCTATTTCATTTTTGTTGTTCTTTGAGTGAAAACATATCTATTTGAATGAAGTTGATGACTTTGGTTGACTTAACTAATCTAAATTTAAGTTTTTGCAAGAAAACTAACGTGCGTTGATTTTTTTTCCAGAGTGATGTGCCTTCACTTTTGACATGACTAGAAAGCAAACTGTCCAAAACTTCTGGTTGTTCTGAGTCCTAACTTATTGTCTTTGATCTCATTAGCAAATCTGAAGACATTTTAAAAGAATCTTAGGTGAAATTTGAATGATTTATATAGTTATATCAAATTTATTCTTTAAAGTGCAATATATGGCTACATAGTGGCCTACTATGTATAAAGATCACAATATTTGGAACACACACACACACTAGCTAGATATAGTGTCATGAAATTTATGTAAGAGTATTAATATGTGATTTTTATGCATTTAAAATCTATATTTATGAGACACAACAAGTTCTATTAGGATATTGAAGAGGAACATTGTCCCAAAGCTCTAGTGAAGTAATTCCATCAACGGCAGTGTCTTTTATATATACTTCAAAACAAGGTGTATTGTTTGAGTAAAAGAAAAGGTATTGTGTACGTTCCAAATGAATAACCGCCTTCCATGGGGTGTGTGTGTGTGTGTGTGTGTGTGAGATAACTGTCATTAATCCACCACTAACAAGTTTCCAGCTTTTGAGTAAACTGATTTCCAAACAACCACAGTGAAATCAATGATCAACATTTGAGCTCTTAGCAACAAAAGATTAATCCACCACTAACAAGTTTCCAGCTTTTGAGTAAACTGATTTCCAAACAACCATAGTGAAATCAATGATCAACATTTGAGCTCTTAGCAACAAAAGAATTGTTGGGCTCTTTAAAATGGAAAGAAGGTTGCCTGGTTGAGTTTTTTGTTTGGACACAGGACAACAATATATTATTTCACATTTTGACTACTCTATTATAAAGTTGATTTAAATCAATCCTTGCTTCTATGGAGGAGAAAAAAGAAAAAGAAAGGAAAACGGAAATCTCTATAGATTATAGCATTTTGAACATTATATATACAGAGAGAGAGAATAATGGAGGAAAGATGCCATAGGAGAGAATTTCCTCCTACGGCGTCGAAAAAATATGCCTTCCATCGTGTTTTCCGACGATTGGAATCCATCATCTTCATCGTTATCATCTAAGATGTGGGTACACCAAATTTCATGTGATTCCACAACCTTTTCACCGTTGATTTAGAAATGTAAAAAGTTCTATTGTCGGTAAACCGTTAATTTTAAACCCACTAATTCAACGGTGAAAAAGTTGTAGAATCACATGAAATTTGTTGTATCCATATCTTAGATGATAACGATGAAAATGAAGCGTGTCGATCGTCGGAAAATACGATGGAGATTGTATTTTTTCGACGCCATAGGAGGAAATTCCCTCCTATGGCATCTTTCCTCCATTATTCTCATATATATTATCACGCCCCGCTTCCCAAAATACGGAATACGAGGGGTTGACAAGGCCAGCCATGCTCCTACGGTCAAGGAAATGTCCTGCCGTAGTCACACTTCGGCTTCTAGTTTTTCATGGTAAACAGTAAATGATGCGCAGGTAATGAGAAATGCAGTAACTGAATGAAACAATGTAAATAACTGATCTGATGGAAACAAAAGAATATAACTCTGGATAGCAAATCAAGGTGTCTGTGATATACGTCTAGTCCTGGTCCAGGCTAAATCTTCTCCTCACACTGAGCATGCATACTCAGGTCGTCAGAGCGACACAATAACAATATAATATATAAAATCATGTGACGATTCTAACAGTGATAATATATATATAACAGTAAATCAATGACGGTATAGGTATGAACATGCAGTAATCAATGCAGCGGAACAGTAAAAGCAGTAGAATGATATGCCACGTATGTCAACACAGTGAGTAAGTATGTCGATGCTATCACTCCTATCAGCCTCTAAGTCTCACTGTACAGGTCACTAAACCTATCGTCAGTCTAAGTGTGAGAGTCAACCACTCGCGAGTGTCCTCCACCCAAAGATAGAACCTAAGGGCAAGGGACCACGGGCCCAACATGTAACTCACGGTAATAATCATGTACCCTGTAAATCTCCATATATCTCCATAAATATAAGCCGGCAAGGGACTCCCGAGATTTTGTTGAACTCACACTCAAACTACCCCACACCCCGCGGTCTACATCATACGCTAACCATAATCCTAAATACCAATCGGTCTGTGACAAGTCTGCGCGAGGAAGAGAAAATGGAGGGAGAGAGAGAGCGAGGTGAGGAAGAGGGTGTGTGGGTGTGTACGAGAGGAGAGATAGGGAGACGGGGGTCGCGCGTCGTGGGGAGTAACGGCGTGCGAGCGTGGGCGGAGGAGGCGGCGTGGGTTACGGCGAAGGAACGGGTCGCGAGCGAGGGAAAGGAAAGTAGCCGTTGGGGAAGAGGAGGGGTCAAGGGCGCATGTCGTAGGTAACGCTCGCGAGCGGGGCACGGCACGTGACGAGCGGCGACGTGGGCACAGGCGTGGGGTGCGGGGAGGAGAGCGGATCGCGAGTAGAAGGGATGAGCGGGAAAAAATATAGTCGTTGGGGAAGAGAGGGAATAGTGGGCCGGGTCGGGTAGCTGCGGCTGAAGGGAAGTCTGCTGGGCTGAGGTGAGTGGGCCAGAAAAGAAAAAAAAGAATTGTGAGGGAAAGGAGAGTGAGGGCCGGGTCGAGATAAAAAAAATGAATTTCCATTTAATTTGTGTGGGGGCTGAGGAGCTGGGCCGCAGGGAAAAATCTGGGGGATTTAAAAGGAAATTTAGTTTATTTAAAGGGAATGGGCTTGGGGGTTTTTGGAAAGGAAATAAGTTTATAAAAGAATATGGGCTGAGGAAATTAGTTGGAAAAATAAGATTTAATAGGGTTTGGGTTTTAGGGTTTTATTGATAAAAGGAAAATGGGGTTTAAAAATATTTAAAATGGTTTATAGCTATAAATAAATAAATTTGTAATTAACCCTTCTTATAAAAATATGAGTATTGGTATATAAAAGAACCGGGTATTACATCATACCACCCTTACAAAAATTTCGTCCTCGAAATTTAAAATAAATGATAAGTTATACAAAAATAAGCGAAAACTATTATATTGCAACTAACACGTAAGGATTTACCAGGAATACGTGGATGAAGAAATTTGAAAATGTATATATATATAAGAACAACATACAAAAAGGTAGGTTTAAATAAGTATAAGGCAGGAATAACTATAAGGGTAACTACAAGTATACGAGAATATAGATAACAATAACGAACAATAATACTCAATGCGTGTTCGGTAAACTCGAAATCTAATTATGTGTACATATAAGTATATCGAAAGTAGTAAGGCAGAAGTAATAAGTATAAGGCACAACCATTGATAATAGTAACCATAGGCACAATACTCGAAAATAAAGTAACGATAATATAGTAGTGAAAGATTAGTTGGTGGGTTAAACATTTTAGGATAATGTATCGATCAAATAACGTAGAAAACTCACATAGTGAAAATAAGAAACATGAAACGAAAATATGCGCGATGTAAGGTTGCTCTACACAAAGAAATAATGGGAAAGCTAGTAGTGAAGTACTTGAAACGGGAATAGTCGATAAAACACACTTTTTGATAAATATAAAATAATGAAAACCAAATTTTCGAATAATGATGTCCCTATATATATATTTAGGGTAATAGGAAAAGCACAAAGGGGTATAGGGCTAGCTAGGGTAATGATTACAAGGAAGTGTGGCTCATTCAGAAGGTCGGAGTGTGGCGGCTTTAGGTTGAAGATCAAGGAGACTGGGATCGGGTCAGCACAGGAAGTAGAGGTGAGCAACAAGGGACTACAAGGGGAAAGTATGGGGAGGATAACGGTCGGTACATCATATGAATCAAAAATTTGAAGGGTTAGCGAACTCGGAAATTTCACAAGAAATGTTCTCATCCCAGAAGGATCTCCAACGGGGCACAGACGAAGGATGAAGAGTGGACCTCTAAAAGATCGGGTGTGGTACTGGTTAATCTGAGTGAGGGTTAAGGCAATGTAAGGAGTAGGGGTGGACAGATCTCGGTAGGAAAATAATTGTATAGAAGAAATAATCAAGCAGTAAGTGAACTAAGAAGATCGAAAGATTAGCGAACTCAGCAATTTATTTCATTCTAGAAAATTTTAAACAAAGCATTCTCAAAAATGAAAGGTGGCCCTAAACTATACACAGATTTATTTGGCCAGAAAGACAACATCTAAAAGGAATCCCGTCAGTCGCGGTTGTGGAGATTCAGCAGGTTGCGGTAGGCTCGCGCGCTCAGGTAGGGACGTCCATTTTCCATAGCGCCTCGCGGGGACCGCCATTGGGAGTTCTTCCACAGCAGGCTCTTGTCCTTCTGGTCCTTCTTTCTCGGCTTGATCTTCTTCATCAAGATCTGATTCCATGGGATTCTCTTCTATGGAATTTTCCTCCACTGGATTTCCTTCTATCGGGTCTCCCTCGGGATCTTCCTCTATCGGGTTCTCTTCAGGGTCTTCTTCCTCTTCGTCGGAATCGCCTATCATGTCAAACTCTGGGACGGCTACTCCTTCATCCTCTGAATCGTTGTTTTCGAAATTGACCTGGGGACCGTTGATCTCATCGTCAGAACTCGTCAGCGTGCGGTCTAAGGAAACGCATGACTGTGCATCCTCTTCCAAATGCGGCGCTGCTCCAGGGTGGGCCATGGCCAGGAAAGTAAGAGTCATGATTAGACAGTGGAATACATCAAGAAAATAGCTCCGGGTACGAAGTATAGGAACATATGCGGTGGCAGGAACTGAAAGATCAAAATTAAAATGCTGTGATAATGAATTGTATAAATAAAGAGAAGGCAAGAGAATGATACATATATTACGATTTAAGTTTTATTGCATTCAACTGAAAGTTCAACGGATACAAGATTTTAAACGGAAAGAAATATTCATAAGAGAATGACAACATTATTACTTGAAAGTAGAAAACATGAAAATTCTTCTTTGATTGCTAGACCGCAGTATCCTTGTCACGCGAGTTGAATCCTGTGCGGGGTCCGCCTTATCCTCGAGGTTCGAACTACGCAATAATCATCACTTGGCAGAAGTGGAGAGTGTGGATGAGTCTCCTCCTTGTAGCTCCTTCCTTTTTGGGCAACCGTTGATAAGATGTTCGCTGGATCCACAAATCAGACATTTTTCTTGAGCGCGGCGACAATCCCTCTGAAGATGTCCTGGCCTCTTACAGTACCCACAGCATGGGGTCTTTTGTTGCTTCTGTCGCGGGGAAGCAAATTGGCGCTTCATCTTCTTCTCTTTTCCTCGTCTAACGGGAATCCCTTTACTATAGGAGATTCCCGCTGGTATTTGATTCACCTGCCTTCTCAGTCCTTCAGCTAACAAGTCGTTCGTTCGCTCCTGGGCTTCCTTCAGACCTTGCAGTACACTCAGAATCTCAACGGTCTGATTCTGGGGAGTGGAGATAGACGAAGAGTCATTGGAAGTCATGATCCTGAAACAATAATTTTGAGAATGATATAAGAATCAATTTATAATATGGATTGGGCAACGAATCAAGAACATCGGATGTGATGAGATTTATTACAAGTGGAAATCAACTGTAGCATTCTAAGTCACTTAAACAGAGTACGGTAGTGCAATTGCAACTACGTAACCTCGCCAAGTCACCCGAAACCCTAGCGAATGGATAGCAGAACACTCAATGCGAATATGGATCAAGCATATCAAGTTTACAATCTAGACTGAGGGATGTCTTAGATTGTCAAGCTCTACACGGAAAACTGCAATCCCAATCGAAACAAAACCTGGCTCTGATACCAACTAAACCATACCACGCCCCGCTTCCCAAAATACGGAATACGAGGGGTTGACAAGGCCAGCCATGCTCCTACGGTCAAGGAAATGTCCTGCCGTAGTCACATTTCGGCTTCTAGTTTTTCATGGTAAACAGTAAATGATGCGCAGGTAATGAGAAATACAGTAACTGAATGAAACAATGTAAAGAACTGACCTGATGGAAACAAAAGAATATAACTCTGGATAGCAAATCGAGGTGTCTGTGATATACGTCTAGTCCTGGTCCAGGCTAAATCTTCTCCTCACACTGAGCATGCATACTCAGGTCGTCAGAGTGACATAATAACAATATAATATATAAAATCATGTGACGATTCTAACAGTGATAATATATATATAACAGTAAATCAATGACGGTATAGGTATGAACATGCAGTAATCAATGCAGCGGAACAGTAAAAGCAGTAGAATGATATGCCACGTATGTCAACACAGTGAGTAAGTATGTCGATGCTATCACTCCTATCAGCCTCTAAGTCTCACTGTACAGGTCACTAAAGCTATCGTCAGTCTAAGTGTGAGAGTCAACCACTCGCGAGTGTCCTCCACCCAAAGGTAGAACCCAAGGGCAAGGGACCACGGGCCCAACATGTAACTCACGGTAATAATCATGTACCCTGTAAATCTCCATATATCTCCATAAATATAAGCCGGCAAGGGACTCCCGAGATTTTGTTGAACTCACACTCAAACTACCCCACACCCCGCGATCTACATCATACGCTAACCATAACCCTGAATACCAATCGGTCTGTGACAAGTCTGCGCGAGAACTGGAGGCAGGACCTCCATCAAGCACGTCCCGACTAATACCTAAGATAAATGGCAGAGTCTGATATCTTATCTGTGACACCCATGCAAGAGCTTCCATAAGTGTCCCATACCACTTATAGTTACACGTACACGCGTCCCACAGACGTCGACAATGCAATAAAATCATAAGGTTCACTGATTGTGTACAAGTACGTATCACTTTCACTTATTCACCGATACACGAACACTAACGTACTTGCCACAATCATCACTAATATCTAACACTGGGTAATGCACGTTATCACTAGGTTATCAATGCAGTGACATATGTATGATATGATGCGTAAACAGTATGTAAAGCATGATTAGGATGTCATGAAACGGTATTCTACCACTTGCACAATTTATCATAAGTCATACGGGTACAGTTTAGAGAAACGATAAAGAGGGAAATAAATAGTATGTTCAGTTATCTATTCAGCGAATTTAGTTTCATGCCAATCGGGTTCCAGGATCATTAATTATAGCCATTTCATTTTAAGCGTTCACGGATGGAAATCCGGTTTCAGAATCGGAAGTCCGTTTCGTAACGCATTTTAATCCCAATTGGGATCAGATTTTAGCGACGCTACAGTTGAATGAAATCTAGGGTTTTCAGCAAGGTTTTCAACGCAGCAGAAGGATCTTCAATCGCGTCTGTACGTCAGGAGATATACACTATTTAACACTAACATGTAAATTCTGATTCTGCTGGGGCTGTTATACGTCCCCATCTTTTAAATTGCAGATTTAATAACAAACGATAACGAAATAGGATGTAACCACTTGTGTTGTCTAGATAATAGATTCACCTATAATAAACAGCGGAGTTCCGCAACCTACGAGTTAAGGAAACAGGGTGGTGTTCATTACGGGACAGTAAACAACAACTGGAGTCGCTCTGGACTGCAGTCCAGAGTCGCACTACGATCGAAATATTGTCATGGTTTAAGCACAAAAACAATTAGAAATTTACATAGGGTTATATTTCGTCGAGTCGTCTTCGATTTGAGCCCTCGAGCGCATCATTCCAGTATGTATATAATTTATGGTGATTTTAACGGTTTTCAGGTACAAGAAAATTCCAGTTTTACGATTAAACTTGGGGTAGTCATTTTAGTCGTTAACGGTCATATTATCCAACGAAATTCACACACTAGATTCACGGTCATACGGGCCAAACTATACCATTTAGTTCCGTCAAATTAAAAAAGTATTTTCTTTGGGAACTAGCATCGAACAGGTACGTAATATAATTTATCAGGAAATATTACTACAGAATCTATATGATTTTAATTTATAATAAAGTCAACTTAGCATGTAGCAAGTAGAGAACTTGCCTGGAGATGGTGAACTGATGGCGCGGCAGCGAAGGCAGTAGTGACACGTCCCGGGCACGGAATAGTAAGCACGCGACGAGTCTCGGCTAGGCTTGGGCTTGGCTCGAGCTTGGTGATGGGTTGTTGCGAGCTCAGGCGATGTCGTGGTGGTGGTAGTCGGTTGATAGAAAGGAAGAGACGGTGAGATTTAGAGAGGAGGAGAGGGAGTGTTAGAGAGGGAGTGTAGAGAGAGAGAGAGAGAACTGAGAAAGGGAGAGCCAGAGGGATAGAGAGAGAGAGGAAATCGGAGAGAGAGAGAGCCAGAAAGATTGAGAGAGAGAGAGAGAGAGAGAAGCAGAGAGAGAGAGATCAGTGAGAGAGAGAGAGAGAAACAGAGTGAGAGAGAGAGATCGGGAACAGGGGAAGAGATAGGGGGAGAGATCACAGAGAGAGGGGAAGGAGAGAGAGAGAAGTGTAAAGAGAGAGGTAGAGAGATGATGGCGACGGTGATGATGATGATGATGATGGGGTGAAGGCGGTGGTTGAACGTCGGTGAGGCGGGGTCTGAGCTTGCGCGGGAAGAGAAAATGGAGGGAGAGAGAGAGCGAGGTGAGGAAGAGGGTGTGTGGGTGTGTACGAGAGGAGAGATAGGGAGACGGGGGTCGCGCGTCGTGGGGAGTAACGGCGTGCGAGCGTGGGCGGAGGAGGCGGCGTGGGTTACGGCGAAGGAACGGGTCGCAAGCGAGGGAAAGGAAAGTAGCCGTTGGGGAAGAGGAGGGGTCGAGGGCGCGTGTCGTAGGTAACGCTCGCGAGCGGGACACGGCGCGTGACGAGCGGCGACGTGGGCGCAGGCGTGGGGTGCGGCGAGGTGAGCGGATCGCGAGTAGAAGGGATGAGCGGGAAAAAATATAGTCGTTGGGGAAGAGAGGGAATAGTGGGCCGGGTCGGGTAGTTGCGGCTGAAGGGAAGTCTGCTGGGCTGAGGTGAGTGGGCCAGAAAAGAAAAAAAAGAATTGTGAGGGAAAGGAGAGTGAAGGCCGGGCCGAGATAAAAAAAAAATGAATTTCCATTTAATTTGTGTGTGGGCTGAGGAGCTGGGCCGCAGGGAAAAATCTGGGGGATTTAAAAGGAAATTTAGTTTATTTAAAGGGAATGGGCTTGGGGGTTTTTGGAAAGGAAATAAGTTTATAAAAGAATATGGGCTGAGGAAATTAGTTGGAAAAATAATATTTAATAGGGTTTGGGTTTTAGGGTTTTATTGATAAAAGGAAAATGGGGTTTTAAAATATTTAAAATGGTTTATAGTTATAAATAAATAAATTTGTAATTAACCCTTCTTATAAAAATATGAGTATTGGTATATAAAAGAACCGGGTATTACATATATATAAGAGAATAATATATGAGATATTTGAGGAAGTTCTGGTCCCTCCATTTTTTTGCCTTTGAGACTTGGTCCAGAGTATAGAAGACTCAAAGAGAAAGCTCTGAAAATTTTTGAGATATTTTTTGTCAAACAGATATGTTTTAGGGGATTTTAGAAACTCAGGGCTATTTATAGGGATTTTCTAGGATTAAAAATCCCTATTAATTTCCCCAGCCGCTACAGGAGCTAACCCCACGAGCCGACTAGATCCGGACTGTCGCTCGACCGGATCCAACGACCCACATCACATCACGCGTGAGCTAGCGTGGGACCCTGCTTGAGTTGTCTCTGGCGATCCTTGACCGTTGGATTGTTGATCCAACGATCCAGATCAAAGGCGTCGCGCGCTCTCTCTCTCTCTCTCTCTATATATATATATATATTTTTTCTTTTAAATAAACTGTCTGCAGAATTTGGACCGTTGGTTTTCAGATCCGACAGTCCAGATCCTTTCCCGCTCTAAAATTATTAATAAAATTTGTTATTAATATTTAAATTTTTTTTAAACTTGTTTTTGGCTTCTAAAAATTATTTTAAAATAGTTTAAAATATTATAAAATTCTGGGAAAATTATAGAAAATGTATTTTAATGTTTTCTATCCTTTGTAACCAAATTTAGTCCAAAATAGCTCCCCTTGTCGGTTTTAAAAAACTTTTCCCTTCGATGAAAAAAATCCATTTAAATTCTTTAAAAAATCCCAAAAATTCCTAAAAATCATATTAATTCATTTTAATCATGGAAAAATATTTTTAGAGTGTTTTCTACCAATTGAAGCAGTAAAATAATTGTTTTGATCTCGAGAAAAATTATAAAACATTTTTATTACGTATTTAGAATACAGGTCGTTACATTTTCCATGAAGAAATGAAATGTGTTGAGTTCAAATTTAGGAAAAAGAGATGTGAAATGAAGCAGCAGGTTCTGCAAAAAGGTAGAAAATTTAATGATGGTGAAGGTTAACGATCATACATATTTACAAACATTGCCATATTTTCTTCATTCATATGATAGACAAAATTAACTAAAGAGATCTTATATAATTGTAGGGTTTTCTTTTTTTTGAGTTTGTACCCTCCAAACTTTCATATTTTCAAAAAACAAACACCTCAAACTTGTTATTTTTAAAAGGGACACCTCAAACCTCTTAAATTTACTAAAAAAAGACCCCGATAACTTTTATTCAAACTCCGTTAAATATAAGAATTTTTTAGGCTCAAAAAGACCGGAATGCCCATGCATGGTAAAAGGAGGAGGAGAAGAGTGCTAGTTTCGTATTTATATTTAGGATTTAACCGTTGCATTTAACGGAATGTGTTTTTTAGTTAACAGTTAAGTTTGGGGTGTGCTTTTTGAAAATATCAAGTTTGGGGTGTCTTTTTTGGAAATATGGAAGTCTGGATTGGAGGTTGGATGGGGGGAGGGGGGGAGGGGCGGCAGAATCATAAAAAACCATAATTAATAGTAATGTAACAGAGATGGCATGTGCATGTGTTTGCTGGGAAGGCAAGCATGCATGCAGTAGGTTTGAATGTTATATATGTCATATTTGGGGAATAATTCTTTGACTTTGCTAACTTAGCCAGTGTAAAACTTGCTCATCATCACACTATTAGTGAGATTAGGGGAACATTGTTCATTAATGGATCTTATTCCTTCTATTAGGATCCCATGATATGCATATTAAACGTTAAAGATTAGTGAACTTCGATTTCCATCTCAGACTTGGAAGAGCCGGTAGGACAAGAAAATTGTGACGGAAAGATCAAAACACGATTATCAATGAATTAATCTAATGAAGGTGGTGGGTCTTGTTTTTGGAGAACAAATGAATGAAGCAAGCATGCATAACAGTTGCCTACTATTCTGCATACTATTACGAGTATCAATGTATCATTACATCCCTTATCTATTAAATTGTAAAGAGACAAAACTAAGTTGCATGAATGTTCATTTTCTTAGATAACATTATACTAAAATACCCTCAACAATTATGGTTTTTCACTAAACTACCTCTTAATACAAACGGCAACTTAATCTACCGTGACTGACTAACAGTTTGGGTTTCTACATAAACTTTTCCTACCCTTGTAAACTTGACGAATGGATTGACTATTGAAAATCAAAAAATTGAAAATGAAGGGAAAAAACCCAAAGGAATCTTCAAGTTAAATGATCTTAGAATGAAAAAGGAGCAAAATTCAAATCTTTGAAATATGTGATGGCACTTTTGTTGGGGGTTGAGTGATCCAAGGCAAACGCAAAATTTATTGACACCATCTGAACCCTGACAAAAAATCTTAACTGACCCAACCACTGCTTTGGGCCCCACATTGACCATGGTCTAGTCTCTATCATTGCAACCACACACCCGACCGAACCAAAAGTAAGCACTGTTACTCGACACGTGTACTCTACACTTAGTCAACTGTCCCGTTGACACGTGTACTCAGATGTGTTTTCTATAAGTCAAGCCGTATGAAAGAAGTCCCGATATGGCTTATTACCCCGAACTAAAAAGGTTACTTCAAAAACCTAAATTTTCTTATTCTAAATTTGCATGCTTCCTATTTGATTCTTTTCTTCTTTAAACTTTAGACGTCATTATCTCCCTCTTTTATCAATAGCTTATCTTTCAAATCCTAATATTTATACAGTTATTTCCTATTTTCAAATTAATATATTAAAATCCTAAGCCCAAGCATCCAAACATGCATTCTACATAAACATTCATTGATTTTTTTAATTAAGGGAATAGTGTTGCATTTCGGGATACTCTCACCCCTGCCGAAATCCCACAAAGTACCAATTTTACTTTCAATTCTAACTTTAGTAACATTATTTATTTAACTATAACATTATTTTTCAAATCATACCATATATTGTATGAAATCTTAAAAGGGTATTAGCAGCAATACATATACAAATACGTACAACCTCATAAAGAAATACGTACACAAATCGAGTTTGGTTTTGAATGAAATTCAGTAAATACATTTGGATTTTTTCATAATTATGGAACCTTTTGGAATTAAAAAAAAAATCAAGTCAAGAGATCGAGTCCAGAAACAATTTTCTCTTTATTGTCCTTGCGTTTTATGATAAATTTCTTTATTAATTTAATTTCTTGCATCGCATATTTTAAATAATAATGAAGTGACAATTTAATTACGTGAATCACACCAGCAAACTAATAACGACGTGACATTTAATTGCGTGCATCAATCATTTTGAAAATTAAATGCTCCTTTCCTCTTGCTGTGTATAATAGTAGAGATTTTATTTTTGTTTGTTAGAGATTTTGAATTAAAAAAAAGGTAGTATTGGCATGTGGGTTCCCCTAAGGCTTTAATCGATTATTATTTTAATTCGGCCCACATTGCATTAAAAGAAGTTTTGGTCTAGACCATTCATAGGGCCACTTTACTTTTTCTCATTTTAATATTATGGACTTTTTGTGGGGGAAAAATAAAATAAAATCATGTTCTCCATTTTCTTTTCATTCTTTATGTTACGGCAAAAAAATAATAATTAAGGACTCGTCTAAAATCTAATGTTTTTGTTTTAAGCTATATATGTAAATAAACAGAGTAAGATACGTTACAAAATATGTGCAAGCCATCATTTAAAGTACATATGAGGAGTAGCCTGGCAGCTTAACTGGTTAAGGCTTGTTGTTTGAGGCTTATCCGATCATGATTCAATCCTCCTCATTTGCAACATTCTTTTCAAATAATATTTCTAGCCTTATTTACTAAAAACTCCTGATAAGTTTGGACCAGAATCGGAAAACTATCAATATCTTTAAAACTATCGTAAAACTACCAAATTTAACTGTGACGCATCGACACCGTATATGCCATGTCACTGTCACTGGCCACTTACTTGCAGTCGGACCCACTCCGCCTCTGGCTCCTCCCTCGGCTCCCCACAAAATATATTAATTATTCAATTAATATTCAATAACTATTAAAATTATTTAAAATGTAATTTAAAATTAATTTATTATATTATGGAAAGAGCAACATGGTCATTTGATATGAACAGCAACGTTGACCGTCAAGTTATGGTAGTTTTTGATAGTTTCAAAAATATTACTGATTTACTGAGTCTGGTCAAAACTTGTCGGGAGTTTTCAGTAAATAGGCCATATTTCTATGCGCTTAAGTAAATGTATATGTATGGTTCCGTTCTAATGCTTATACCTAGTTCTAATCTCTTATTTCCTATTAATCTTCCGTATTTCAGTCGATTGTGGAGAACTTTTCAGGTAAAACCCATTTAATTAAATTACTTGATCTACGACATGCGCATTGATATTTTGTAAGCCTGGAGTTGAATTTTCATTATGAAAGGTTTTTTCCTTCTTGTGAGTAACCCTGTAAGGGATTAAACCTGTGACATTTTATATTGAAGAGAAAGTTGGTACCAACTGAGCTAAACCCAGTTGGTCAAGTGTTATCATTGTTCTGGTTGTGGTGCCTCACTTCTAGTATCGCCACCAGCGCGACATGTGACCAAAAATGAAGCCGATTAAACCTGTGACCTTTCATATTGAAGAGAAAGTTGGTACCAACTGAGCTAAACCCAGTTGGTCAAGTGTTATCATTGTTCTGGTTGTGGTGCCTCACTTCTAGTATCGCCACCAGCGCGACATGTGACCAAAAATGAAGCCGATTTCAAAAAGGGCTAACTTTTATTTTACTGTTTTACTAACCATTTAAATTAATATTTCCGGGAATATTTTGAAAAAAAGGAAGCAATACATATGGAAAAGGTTAACTTACATCAAGGTAAAATATAGACTTTTTACTTTTAAAGTCGAAGGTTTGGTTCTAATCAAGTAAAAGAAACAGGTCACTGATGAAAAAGTTATTATTATCGATGTTGATACATAGGCTTGCTTCTCTGATACCAAACCGATGGAGGTCCTTTTCGGGTCTCTGTCAGATGCTGTCTTCCGTTGGTCTCCCGGTGGATTTTGGTGATGATTTTCTGTTGCGTGTGGATCTCAATGGGTTTTGGTGAGATTGGTGATTTGAGGGGTTTTAGCGCCGAATACCTGCAAAGAAGTCCCGGGATGGGTTGGTACCATCGAGGACCCTCCGACGATCAAGTTAGTGCTGGATTTGGACAGAGTAACGGCTCAGAGGAATAAAAAATGGCTTACTTGACCCCTCTGTGATGAGGATTTATATAACGGTGATGGCACGCAGCAGCAGGCGCGAGAATCTCACCGGCAGTCACGCTTCCGACGTCACGCCCGCGTAGAGAGCGGATCGCCCATTAATGGGGATCGCGGAGACGTGGAACGTCGAATGTTGCTGGCGGAGAATCCGCGCATGGCGAGATTCGCGGAAGGGCGGTTACGCCTGTGAGTGGTGGATCTGGTCAGAGGGACTGAGGAAGACGTCCTCGGCTAGCGAGCTCGGAGATGAGCAAGAGGGCCGAGGAGTCCTGGTCCTGTGGCAGCTCGGACGAGCTGGGGGGGGGGGTCGAGGAGGCCGACTTGCAGAGGACCCCAAGGAGGACCAGCTTGTGCTTGTGGGTCGGGTACAGGAGTTGCCTGGTCGGCCCCTGTGGCCCTTCCTTCTGAGTTTTGGGACACGTCATCTGCCACGTGTCCAGATCTTGGAGGCCGCCAATATTGAGCATCATCACAAACCGTGACCGAAATATTTTGTGGCTTTAGGCCCATGCCTTATCTAATAGATAAAAGATCCTCTCTTCTTTTTCTACGAGGAAATGAAAAGAATCAACAGGAAAAGAAATAACATCAAAAAAACAAATCCCATAGACTCAAATTGGTTGTACAAGCAGCAGCCCAAATCCAATAGCTCCATTGTAGGCCCCACTCTAATTAACAACCATGCATCCACTTGAGGGATGCTGCTAAGCAAAAAAATTAAAACACTCAAGCCTTTTATTAGTTTTACCCCAAGCTCCTATCAATTTCAATTGAAATTGATATAAGATCCTTTAACACCCTCTAGTGATTATAAAAAAAGGTGTTAGTCTCAGGTGGTTTCGAAATCTCAATTATGAATTAATTTGATATTTTATGTCCACCATAAGTTAATAGCAAATGATATTTATACACCGAGAGTCCGGCATTCATATCACACCTAGTATGTTGATTATTAATAAACACATTATTCAAATTTTATTTACATTCAACTAACTACCTGATTAGTCAAATTGATCTAAAGGGCCTGATGGCTATAGAAAGATAATTGTACTGAAAACTAAAAAGAAACCAAATAGTAAGCTTGCTATTCTCTCCCCAATGACGATGAGAAAGTGACAACTCATAGCCTCTCTCCTTAGATTTGATGCACAAGAGCTAGCATAGAAATATAGCAATTCTGGCCAGGACCTTAATCTGTGCCCATCAGATTCTGATGATATGATAAAGATTGAAAAATATGATTTTATAGAATGTAGCACGTTTATACAAGCAAACCGATAATTTTATGGACCGAAATCTGGCCTTTTACGCCCGTTGATGTTTAAATCTGATGTTCTTTCATATAGTTTTAAGATGTTGACTTGTTGAGAATATAAATTTAGGAAAAAAAAATTACGCAACGCAAAAAATTCATGAATTTACAGTTAGCGAATAGACACAACTTTAAAAATCATCAACGCTCTTTACAGTAAAGATTAATTAGTTGATGATACGGGCATATCGAAATTTTATATGATCAAATGACCGTCCTATAGATTTTTTGTCAAATTAAGAAAAGGGAGAAATTATATAGGAGAAAAATGATTGATTTATTAATAGAAACCAATTCAAGGCATAAAATCTAGGTAGAGTATGCACAGTCCCTACTGTGAATTGTTTATTTTTTTTTTAATTACCAAACACTACCATTGGTTTACAAGATTAAAAAACGCAACAAAAAAAAAAGCAGCAGCAAATAAAAAAGATGTAAAAATGTAAGAAAAGAAATGATTTAAGTTTGTAGAGGGCATTCGTGTAAAATGGCAACCTTCCATATTCCATTCCTTTCTACAAAGATGTGGCGCAGGATATTAATAGACCAACCCCTTGCCTTTGCACAATTTCAAAAGCTCTCCAAAAAAATCTCTCCTTTACTTTTCTTCTCCCTTTCTCTAAAATAACCCACAACGAAACCCTCTAATTATCGGGTATCGGATCCTCCTAAATCCGATCCGCTAAGCCTCCATGAAGATACAGTGCGATGTTTGCGAGAAGGCGGAGGCGGCGCTCTGCTGGGTGTGCGATGCTAACGTGCACGCCGCCAACAAGCTCGACGGAAAACACCAGCGGGCCCCACTCTTCACTGCTGCTGCTGGCGGCGGCGCCGATGCTGCTCAGATGCCCACTTGCGATATTTGTCAGGTATTTTTTTTGTAAATTCATCTATTTTCACAAGAAAAAAAAGTTAATTTTTATTTCATCTGCTGGTAGAAATCATATGACAATTCGCCCTTTGAAATACAATTTGAAGCGGTTGCTAGGATAAAAATTTAATTTATTTGCCCGATTAATTGGCCCTTACGACTTTATTTTAACATCCCTCACAATAAAAAAAACACTCAAGAATCAAGTAAAATTTGTTACCCCTCAAATGGGCAACAACCCCAGAGTTCGTCTTCGATTAGGTCTGATTTGGTGTTATGTGCTAAGTGCTATACAAGGTATACATGAGGGTATTATATGCAATCAACCCATGTATTAATAAATAGAACTTGAGAGCAACGATCGTTTAACTAACAAGCTGAACTCGAGACTTGAGAGGACCCTAAATTATTTTACACGCTCCAAGTTCGGTTTGTATAAATAGCCAATACTTGGCTTTTTTGTTGTTGTTGTTGTAACACAGTCATTTAATTGGTTTGACAATTTAGTTAATTTTGACTTTTGAATTTTGCTGATTGATGCCTCAAAGAGTGCAGCTGGTTGGTGTTAATTTCTTCTGTTTCCTGTATTTCATCGACATGGTTTTGTGTTAACAAGCCAAAAATGATCTGATCTGACAAATAAACTTGATCTGGGCTTGTTTGTTTGTTTGTGAACTTGGTTCGTTTAATAATTAGGCTATTACCTAACTACACTCACATGGAGAGTGATGAGAATAACCGAACTCAAACGAGCTCAACCAGCTCAAGCCAAATTTGAGCTGTGGGACCCACACTCTCCCCTAATTAGGTTGGTCCTAACTCCCCATTGTGTTTGTCGTTAGTCATCGTTGTCTTTGTAGGCGGCGGACTTTAGTATTGTTGATGATGCATCAAATTGACGAAACCCTAAGTTGAGTACTTTTTCCTTAAGACTATATTTGCCTCCTCTACTGCCAAGGTTAATTTGACTCCCAAGATAAAACCGGCGTACATAAATTTTGTATAAGAGTTTAGAACCCCTCAACACCATGGGATGATCCCTTTCACTATTGGACACCGCCTTTCATGAAAAGGACGGTAACATTCAATGAATCTTCCTTGAATGAGATTCATTGAATCAACAAAATAGTTGCCACCCATTGGGTGAGAAATGACTGCATTCTATGTATTTTACTTGAATGAGATTCGTTGAATCAACATATAGGTGTCACCTATTCGGTGAGATTCATTGATTAACTGTATATCATTTAAAAATTCTAACATTTGTTGCATGCCTAACTTGCTTCTACCCTTAAGTAGCATAGAAAGTGTCACGCCCCGCTTCCTAACATATACTCAAATACTGGATATAACTCGGTCAACCATGTTACCTACAGTAAGAAATCATCTTTTCATAGTCACATTAAGACTGTTATGCAGTAAATCAAGCACAATAATAAACATATCTAACTATCACATGTCCAATACCACAATAAACAACAATGGAATCAATAGCGGAAGCAATAAGGAAATGTTTAGTCTCGATATGATCTAAGAAAAATAAACAATAACAATATTGTCCGTTATGATGCACAATAGAAATTAACCAAGAGAATAGTTCAATACGAGAGTTAAACCTAAACCATCAATAACTAATAAATAACGACGCTTCACTGCGCAGCGATCTTCTCGAAATACTCCTTATTCTCTTATTCTCAAGCCAAAAAATCCAGGCCATGCAAAATCCAGACATCAGAGCGTCCAATATAATATAATAAGGATATAGCCAGAAATGTGATGTATCACGTCATTATACAAAAACTAGTGTCATAAGAATAAACAAGAACAATAGCAATACCAAATGATGTAGCCTGCAAGTTATAATCAATGCAATCATGTCATGAAAATCCTAGATGTCCATGTCTCTAAGTTATCTACCCTGTAGGTATTTGAGTTGTGGGACCCACGCTCTCCCCTAATTAGGTTGGTCCTAACTCCCCATTGTATTTGTCGTTAGTCATCGCCGTCTTTGTAAGCGGCGGACTTTAGTATTGTTGATGATGCATCAAATTGACAAAGCCCTAAGTTGAGTGCTTTTTCCTTAAGACTATATTTGCCTCCTCTACTGCTAAGGTCAATTTAACTCCCAAGATAAAACAGGCATACGTAAATTTTGTAGAAGAGTTTAGAACCCCTCAACACCATGGGATGATCCCTTTCACTATTGGACACCGCCTTTCATGCAAATGACAACAACATTCAATGTATCTTTCTTGAATGAGATTCATTGAATCAACAAAATAGTTTCCACCCATTGGGTGAGAAATGACTGAATTCTATGTATTTTACTTGAATGAGATTCGTTGAATCAACATATAGGTGTCATCCATTCGGTGAGATTCATTGATTAACTATATATCATTTAAAATTTTTAACATTTGTTGCATGCCTAACTTGCTTCTACCCTTAAGTAGTATAGAGAAAGATAC
This sequence comes from Agapanthus africanus, assembly GCA_030015575.1. Classification (NCBI taxonomy): domain Eukaryota; kingdom Viridiplantae; phylum Streptophyta; class Magnoliopsida; order Asparagales; family Amaryllidaceae; genus Agapanthus; species Agapanthus africanus. The sequence continues at coordinate 380,246,681 of JASDDO010000019.1, read as the reverse complement.
GAACTTTAAGTGCTTAATCTCTTAGATCAGAATGATTTTCTGAAATAATAAATGCAGTAAGATCATTTTATTACATGCGAAACTTTACTTGGTGCAAATGGGAATAAATTTTGGAATAGTTAGCAGGAATAAGGTGGCCTGAATATGTTACTTATGAAAAGCCAAAAGCTTAAAAGATAGCATTTATAGGAATATCGGAAGGATGTCCATATTCTTGTTATAACCTATTCCTCGAAATTGCTTGGAGTCAATATACTGGTTGTTTGGAGGGTTTAATGGCATCACTTGTGGTTAAGATAAATTTTGGTTTTTCTTTGGATAAAAATTCTCTCTTGATTTGGGAGAAAGAGTAATTTGATTGCAAATACCACCAAGATATTCGTTACTGTGACTAGAATTATCGGAAGAAATTCTCTTGCCAATTGTATAAGGGTGCTTACCGTCGGAAACCGTACCGAGGCGCGGAGATCGCGTCCAGCCTGAATCTGGGGGTAGATGTTATATAGAACATATTCATCCGCCTTTCCGAAGATAACAAGTTGATTTATGCCACCGTATATCGGAGGCTTAGATGGATGTGACCGCTGTAGCCGACTTATCATCCCCCATATGTGAAGGGTTTTTGATTGTGATGACACTTTTTTCTGCAGGCGCAAACCCTTGCAGTTAATTACGTTATCGCCAAGCGATAACAATTTTCTCTACTCTAACTATATCACTTTGTGTTCTGTTGTGTTCTGTTGTATTTTGGGGTTGCTCTTGGATTGTATATAGAGACTAATATTGTTGTCGTCCGTAGGACGCGGATTAGTCCAAATCCGTAAATCTAAGAGTTGGGTTGAATCTAGGTCATATGTTCCACCAGTTCAGGATATATTTGGGTTTGATCTAAGGATCATTAGTCGTATATGGGACTAAGATCAACTTAGGAAATATACTTAAGGACCGTTAATCTTGTTTTAGATTAAGGCCAACTTAAAATATACGAGCATATGAGCTCAAGGGATATTATAGAAGCTTAACCTTTATAACACTCAGTGTTGAAAAAAAACGGTCTAACAAGCCGATTAATCGGCATATAATCGTAAACGGTGTTCAACCGCGTAGAAATTGCATTAATCGCTCTATTAACCGATCAAAAATGATTAAACACCGTATAATGGGTTTAAAACGGTTAATCGGGCGTTTAATGTCTAAACGACTATGAAAAAATATAAACCCGCTTTGGAAAAAACCGTACTCGCTTCTATCTATTTACTAAAGCAATCGAGAACTCTCATTTTTTTCTCACCCAGATTTCTTTCTCGATCCAGCCTCGATCCTTGACCTCAATCCTCCACCTTGACCTCGACGAGACTTCGATCTCGACCCTCCAGCCTCGACGTCTCCAACCTCCAGCTTTCGACCTTGATCGCAGTCTCCAGCTTCTCCTCTATTCTCGATCACAGCCTCCAGAGGTAATTTTTAGGCTTCCTCCAAAATTTTTAGGGTTTCTCCCAAATTTTTTATTTTTTTATTTGCCCGTAGCTTGCCATTTATTGATAATTTTTCAGGAAAAATTTGTTTTTATCTATTCTCATAAACTGTAGCATGCAAGAAATCATTGGTTATAGAGAACAAAAAAATCTATTTTATTTTTCAATCTCTGTTAATAATGGCATGCCAAATATCAATTTATGAAGAGGAGCTGAATGATACAGAAGAGTATTATGAAGATGAGTACGATCAGTAGAATTTTTGTTTATGATATTTTGTTGCTTTTAAAGTTATTTGTAGACCATATAGTATTGCTTCTTTACGAGACTCATCTTTATGTCACATTATGTGGTGTTATTGTTTAGACGTATCATGCTATCAACATTTTGATTTGATATTCTTTGCGTGATTTGTTGTAGTGTGTTTATATGGTAATTTATAATTGTATGATGTGTGAGATATTGCATATGCTCCCATAGATTGTTTATGCACAAATTATATAATATATATCGTACAAAATATATTATATGTCCAGTAGGACTCGAGCCAACAAGCTTGCTCATTTAATTTTATTCGGATGCCTTACCATTAGGCTACAGACATATTTAATATTTAATAGTTGCAAGCAAGGCAAAATTTTTCTTATAAATATTTGTGTGTGCGTATATATGTTTATGGCTGCATAATCCTTATAAAACGTCGTATAATCCGTTTATACGCTACCTTCTAACGAACGAATAGAAAACGAATACGTGTTTTACAATATTGATAACACTTGGTCAAATTGGACTAAGAATTGGCTCTGGAGTATATATATATATATACCGGCGTCCAGAATCTCTGGCGCATGCCATATGTCATGCACAGACAAAGCTTTATGGGTCTATGGCACATTAAATCATTAGCACGTCAGGGTTATGGCGCATGCCACGTATACGATGGGGATTGGCGCATGTCTTCGACTTTTTGGTCTCCGGCGCATTAAAAATTGACGCCCATGGGTTGTGGCGCATGCCACGTAGCGGGTCTCCATTGGCGTATATGCCTCTATTGGTGTATATGCCTATATTGGCGCATATCTTCATATTGGTGCATATTGATTGGCGTATGCCCATTGACGCATATGCCTCTGGCGTATGGTCGTTCTAGAGATTAATCTCTGTTCTTTTGAAACTCAAGTTTCCTGAAGTTTAAGCTTCTGTTAATAGCTATTTTAGCTATTAACGATCACCAAAATCAATATTTTACGATTTGGGATGTCTATTTTTATGTATGGATCACACGATCGATTTTTTGGAAATTTAAATTTTCTCGTTCATCATCATTGCATTTTTTATGAAGGGGTTTGGGTTTTTTCTCAAACCCTAGATCTTAAGATCAAATGAATCCCTCCAATGAAAAATTAAGTTTTCTCAAGACAAAATTTGATCTAAAGATCTTAAGATCAGTGAAAAGAACTTAAGTTTTGTAGCGAAAATTAACCTTCTTTTATGAACGAAGCTTAAGTTTTTTGTAGGGAGATTGATCTTCTTTTCCTCGATTGATGATGATGAGGAAGAAGACGAAAGCTTTGATTGTAGAGAACATAAGTTCTTGATCAAGCTCATGGGGACGATTTCTGTCACGCCCGCTTTCCAGAGTGCGCTACGATCGGCACGTGACACAGCCAACCATACTACCTGTGGCTAGAAAACTTCCCTCCACAGTCATATTACGGCTGTTTATAAGATATCAAGAACAGTAAAAATAAAATAAAACTATCTAATACATGCCCATCTGCCAGAATAAACGAGTCAAGAAATATAAATGCGGAAGCAATAAAATCCAATAAACAATAACATCTGGAAACACGTCCCAATACGGGCTCACATCAGGGAATAAAACTGCAGAAAGGAAACTAACTAAACTAAATACTAACACGATCCTCACTGCTCGGCCTGACGACTGAAATACTGTTGGTCAGCCTGCGAAAGAGATAAAAGAACTGGGCCATGCAAAACCCAGACGTCAGTGCATCATAATATCAACAATAATAAATAACCAGGATAAACAAGATATGCAGGCATGAATATAAACGATAACATGAATATAACCAGTAAACATGGATATGGAACAGTGAAGTGTATACGTGCAGGTGAAGTGCAGTGAGTAATCTAAACTATACTACTGGGTTATCTATTCTAAAGTCTTCGAAATCAATTAATGTAATTCTCATCGTAACCCATCAGTCTATGCCCCGCTCATTCCCCATGGGACCACGGTAACAGGATTATTCCGCAACGCCCGGAAAAACGGCAAACAATATATTTCGTAACGTCCGGAAAAACGGCAAACAATATATTCCGTAACGCCCGGAAAAACGGCAGACAATATATTCCGTAACGTCCGGAAAAACGGCAGACAATATATTCCGTAACGCCCGGAAAAACGGCAAACAATATAATAGCTACGTTCGGTTACATTCTTGATTTCGCCTTACCCCCAAGGTTATGTGTTCAAGTCAGGTATTGCCAATCGATATCTAATGCCAACGCAGGATCAAGCATGTACATGTTTTGTCTATACAGACAACATAACGTCCATCGGGACAACAAGTAAAGATTGTCGACATTAGTAACAGGATCAGGTATCAAGTCAAGCAGTGGTGTATCATGTCATGTCAGGTGGTGCACAGTGTATCAAATGGATGCCCAACAGTAAAATGTAGCAAGTATCGAATAACGGTAAAACACGGATGCACAAGTGTTTATCAGGAATCACATCTACAACTCCATGACTACGTATAATGCATATTATCAACTATGGGGTACTAACATAAATGTAACATTAAATTATATGATATGACATGTAACTGGAGATGCAATAAATGAAACGGATGCGAACGGGTATCGCAAAATAGTAAAACGGTAACATGGATACACGATACAATAAACATGTAATATTTTTATTCATATGGATGTAAAATATATATCATAGCATGTAACAAGATAAACTTGCATGCGACTAGATATGTAATAAATTGTATGGATGCGAACAGATATTGCAAAATTGTAAAACTGTAAAACGGTAACAGGGATGCACAATGCAATGAACATGTAATATTATTATTAATATGGATGCAAATATAATAATATAGCATGTAGCAAGATAAACTTGCCTGCGACTAGATATGTAATAAATGATACGGATGTGAACTGGTATCGTAAAACAGTAAAACGGTAACAGGGATGCACAACGCAATGAACATGTAATATTATTATTAATATGGATGCAAATATAATAACACAGCATGTAGCAAGATAAATTTGCATGCAATTAGATATGTAATAAATGATACGGATACGTACGGCTATCCGAAAACTGTAAAACTGTAACGTAGGATGCATAACTAAATAATATGTAATATTATTATTCGCATGAATGCAAAATATAGTAGTATAGCATGTAGCAAGAGACGAAGCGGGAGGTGCAGGGTTAGGGTTTCGTGGAGGCGGCGGGAAAAAGAGACGAAGCGGGAGAGAGGACGTGGGTGTTTTTTGAATAGGTCTTTTTATTTATTTTCTCGTGAAGGATTATAATTAATATATATATATATATGTGTGTGTGTGTGTGTGGACGAGAGAGGGGCAGAGATTTGAGGTGAGGGGATTGTGTAGATTAGGATTAGGATTGTTAGGATTTAGGATTTAGTATATATTACAATATATTTTTGTTTGTTTTAAAATTATTAACAGTTTTGAATATATTAGAATATAATATTGATTATATTTGAGATTTTGGTTAATAAAAAAATAGTTCAAAACATACCCGCGTTGGGTCTAAAATTACGGTTTGAAAATACGGATAATATATGTGTTAAGAAAAAACAAAATACGATATCCGGATAGCGAAAATGCATACCCCAAGAATGCTACACGTAGCGTGCACGTAGCTATCCAAACGAGTCTGTTTTACTGAACGGGACGAGAACACGATATACGGATGCCACGACAGGGTTAGGGGTATGATGTAGACCATGCTAGATATTTTTAAAATACATTATTTGATTATAATTGTATTAAAAAAATGCAGATACCAGATATAATGCAAGTATGTAGGATATACAACATAAAAGTGCACGGAACCTTATAACTAGCCGGGATAAACCGTAAACAGGAATCGAGACGGGTTTCAAGCAAGCGGGTCGGAAGCAAATACATGCACCAATTATACTATTCACACCCAAACAGTAATAAATCAAGAAATAGCCATAAATAAAGAAATACCCAAAGAACTGGTATAAATGAACTAGGGTGTTACAATTTCATATCTCAAATTTTGACCTCTAGGATCCTTTATATGGGATATAGATATTGTTAGGCAAGTAGAGAAAATCTATCATTTAGTTTTCTCTAATTGATCTTAAGATCAGCCCGGGTGCTTAAGCACCGCCGGATTATAGATCCAAGGGTCCTAGTTAATAAGGTTTATATTTTCTTTGTTTAGAAAAATATAAAAGATTTTATCTCTTGTTAACAAAATTATCTTTCTGTTTTTAGAAAGATAGAGAATATTTTAAATAACTTAAGTTATGTATTTTAAATCTTTTATTTGGAGATTTCCTGATTAACCAGATTTATTCTTTCTGTTTGAGAAAGATAGGAAAATTATTTTTCAAAATATAGCTTAAGTTATCAAAGAAGTAAAGACTTCAAAGATTGACGCAGCACCGGGGATCATTGTCGCATGGACTTAAGTCCCATGGGCTATTGTTTATTAATTATTATTATTTTTTGGAGGTAACAAATGCCCCCCACTATTTTGTCCACGTAAGTATGTATGTGGGTTAAGTACTGTAAAGTAATGCATCGTCAGAGATTTGATGGATTAGGAAACAGGTTTAGGTCCATGTTATCCAAGGCTTTTTCAATCTTCATGAACCGTAAGGGTCCCACAAAATTGTTTTCTCCCTATGAGTCGATAGGTTCTTATAGTCGTATTCTCTTTAGGAACCGTAGGGATCCCTAATTGTATTTTCTCTTGTTGTAAGCATCTTACGAGAATGTTTTCTCCTTACAAATCAAGAGGACATGTTAGTGGCTTCTTTTCTACGCTGTTTGTGCTGGAATGGCCTTGCTTAGTTTATTTACTCGTTCCGGAGCATTCAGTTTACCCTTCTCTTAGGCATATGGATAAACCTATCTTAACGTTAAACATACATAACCCTTTTTATCATAGGAGTCCGTTAGGTTTGTGGTGCTGGGTTTAGTCCATCGCATCGTTAAGTCAGCCGATTTCTTCTCGATCCATGTCCACTTGGGTCGCTGATTTGAGTAGTCGTGTACTTGCCGTCTCACCAATCCGATGCAATGATACAATGTCTCAAGTAATCTTCCTAGGCTGGGATATCCATGTTACCGTCGGAGGATCACCGTGACGCTTTATCTTGAGGCCAGACTCCATTCTTCGAGCCCCAGAGAAGTCATAGCTGCATCTGAGGTGGGATAATATCCAATGGTCTTTAGGCATTGTATATCTTGCCATCAAGACCTGAAACTAGGAATATGCCGTCACTTCACTTTTGCTTTGATGATGTCGTGTTGATACTATACTGAAGTAGGGTAGACATCCATATGGTCTTTAGGCTGTATATATCGCCATTGATATCTGGAGCTAGGAATATGTCATCACTCCATTTTGATTTGACCCTTTAGCCCTTGTTGACGTTGCGGATGCACCCTGCTGGAATGAGAAGGAACGTTGAGATAATCTTTAGGCTGTAGACATTGCTATCGAGATTTAAAACTAGGAATTTGCCATCATCCTGCTTTAGCTTTGGCTCTTCACACTTTATTGACGTCGCATACGTACTCTGCTGGAGTTAGAAGGCATCCAGAGTCTTTAGACCGCGTACTTTGATGTCAAGACTTGGTTCTTCGCTTGGCGAAGTATGGTGGAAAATATGGTTTCCTTTTTTTCATTTGTGCCCGTGGATTGTATACAAGAGTCAGTATTGATCTACTTGCACGGCAGAATTTTTTTCTTTATATTATATTTTTTATTTTCCTCGACGCTCTATCATTGCAGTTTTTCTTATCGCGAAAGTCGCATTGCCCAATCATTTCGGCTATTTATTCGCGGTGCCCAATCATTTCGGCTATTTCATATATTTTTACTCATTGCTTTTTATTGTGAGTTGTCCAATTATTTTGGCTATTTCCTTATTATTTTCACTTGTTGATTTTTATTGCGTCCAATCCTTTCGGCTATTTCATTTTATTTTTATTCGCTGATTTTTATTACGAGTTGGAGACATGGAGTTTGATACCAGTTTTGGCATCAGTATCGCTACAACTGGAATATCGCCAAGAGCGACTCATCATCTGCCGTAAAAAGACTTGGAGTTCGATACCTGATTAGGCATTTGCATCGATTCAACTGGAATATTGTCAGGAGTGACTCATCATTTGCCATTGCCTATTTTGGCCAATGGTGGCTTAGAAAACAGGTTTAGTTCCCTATTAGCTAAGGCTTTTGAATCTTCATAAGCCGTAAGGGTCTCATGAAGGTATTTCTCTTTACGAGTCAGAGGACTTACAAGTGTCGTTCACCATACGGGAAGTATCGTTCGCATTTGGTGGGAGCATATTTGTTTGTGCCCGTGGATTGTATACAAGAGTTGGTATTGAATTACTTGTAGGGCAGTTCGGGGTATATGATGGCTTAGGAAACATGTTCAGATCCCTGTAATTTAAGGCTTTTGAATTCTATAAGCTGTGAGGGTCTCATAGAGGTATCTTCTCCTTACGAATCGAGAGGATCTCGTAAGTGTATCTTCTCCATAGGAATCGTGGGGATTCCTAAGTGTGTTTTTCATTTGTGAGTCATAAGGATCCCATACAGGTATTTTCTCCTTATAAAGTCGAGAGGGCTTTGCAAGTGTATCTTTGTTTTCTTTCAACGAGTTTGCGCCTTTTCGGGTTTTTACTAGCTCGCCGGTGTCCTGCTGTTTTTACTCACGGAATCCTTTTGGGTTTTCATCCGTGCCCATTTTGCTTGTGAACATACCTTTTTTTGTGAAACTCTTGGACGTAGCTTCCATGTGGGTGCCCCAACATCGCTTTCCAGTGGGACTTGGACGAGATATGGATCGTTTATGCCCGTAGATTGTCTACGGTGATCAATATGGAGATTAGCCGTGGGGCGTAACATATTTTGGGGGACTGCATCATTAGTGGAGCTTTATAGCCGATGGGACTTCAGGTGCAGACTTGCACGTGGGACTTGAGTAGAAATTTTGTAGGGTTCCTAGACACACCCATGAGGTTCTACAACTGATCAACCATGCCAAAAACAAATTTTTCATGTGCCAAAAAACCCTAATGCTAGATCGTTAACTAGAGGTAAAGGCGAAACTATGCAAGTTAACTACTTTAACTATAAGTGAAAGGGATTACAACCTTTGTAGATCCGGTCCTCTACTTCTTTAGCCCCGTGTTGACGTCCCTCCGCTGCGATCATCGGGATCTCGGACTCTAGCGTTGGTTTCATCGGAGAAATGAGCGGGCTAGGTCGTTGACTTCGGTGCCGAAGATGATCTGCGTCGAGACGACTCTAACTCAAGCTCCATCTTCACTTGGTCATGAAACTTGTGAAGATAACACCCTATACAATATGGCAAGTGGTAGATGATGAAGAAATAGGAAGTGGGTTCACTTTGGATTTGGATTTCTCACTTGATTTCAACACTTGGAATATTCAAGAAAGCTTTCTTCACTTCATGAAGAAGATGAAGAAGAAGAAAAGAAAAATGAATTCTTTTTTAAAAGAAAATTCAAGTGAAGCTTATCATAATGCAACCATGGGTAAGTTAACTCATGTAGAGAGCAAACCATAGTTTAGGTAATGGTTATGTTTAAGGATAAAACAAAATGGTTTAGACTTTTCAAAGATGCTTGAAGCATCATGAAGCTTCTATGAAAGAAAGAAAAGCCACCATTTAGTTTTAATAAAATAAATAAATATAAATTAAAACCCTAACCATTAACTGAACATGGTGTAAATCATACACATACCCAAGTTTGCATGTATCATCAATCATGATACAAACTAGTGCACAAACATATATCACATATACAACTTGTGCATATCAAGTGAGAAAAATAATCTTAAGTGAACCAATACTAGTCAATGTAAAGTAATATATCTAATATATAATTATACATTAAATCATTAAATCAACACTTGATTTAATGATCCGGTCATATTGCATATAACCGACTAATATCAAGTGTATCAATATATCGAATCAACATTTGATTCGGTAACCCGGCTATATCTTATATAACCGTCCGATGATACAAATCGCGAGAATAGAATTAGTATCACATACTGGTATTATTCTCGGTCCCGCACATATCTCATATGCGCTCCTATTTCGTTTCGCTTGAGCCAGAAAACCTCTGTGTAGGACTCTAAAGACTCGTCAATACGCCGGCAGTAGGTGATGATCATATCAAACACCCACAAGCCGCAAGCGGTCTGCTAAACGTAACGGCCACCCGGGTATTGAGCGATCAGAAGATCAACGAGCAAGCCCGCTCACACTCCTGTGAATCCAATCAGTAACACTTACCGTACAGTCCGGTCTGTTCGTCTGATATGTCGCATATCTCGTCTAGGGGTGGTAAACGTCAGACCCCAGTAGCTTGATAAGTCATGCCGATGTAAGGTCCACAACAAGTGTGAAATTACTGATAACACTTACCAGTAAATCACTGCAACCCTGGCCAAGGATTTCCAGTTATGGCCAGTCGAGCATAGCGCAACATCAACCCCCAATACCGGGAGAGACGAATCCACTCCTATCGCTCATTGCGTCCATGTGAATCGGGACTGTACCAAAAAACCACCTGTTTGCACGACTCAGTAGAGCCGTGGTAGGGTGGAAATCAAAGCACAGTGGGAGACACACAAGACTCTATGACGATCTCGGGTCAACAGACTAAGCTGTACCAGTGTCACTAGAGAAGTGCCATCTGACGTAAGGTATAATACCATCTGGGAGTTCTCGGCGAGTCCGTTCAGTGTACCCAGTCTCCACTGAGCACCCGCATACCATCTCTGATGTCAAATACCAATGGATATGGGATCATCCATCACTCATCACATGGGTCGAGAAGATATACGCTAGTCTACTCTGGAATATCGATGCCCCGTCTCGATATTCCCACGACTAGGAATATTGAAGGATGTACTCATGGACTACCCATGCCCCACTAGTATGATCTACATTATAGTCCTGCAAGTCGAGTACACATCCTAAGGGCTTTATCAACATGTAACAGAGAGACAGAAAGTATACATGTTAAGATAAAGAGCAACCAGATAGCATACTATCATGTCGAGCAAGAAAGTTATACCTATATATGTCCCAGCATCCACTACAATATACATCCTGTGTACAGTAATGGCCTATAGGGCATACATATAACTAACAATCTCCCACTTGCACTAGGGCCATCTGTAGCAGTGGTTGCAGTATCTAATACTCAACCATCCCATATAAGTCTCTCTCTGGGAAAAATCCTTTGTGAGTGAATCCGCCGTGTTGTCCTCAGAGTCTACTCTCCTAACCTCGATCACCCTGGATATCAACTATCTCCATGATCAGGTGATGCTGTCTCAGAATATGTCTGGGTCACTGATGGGACCGGGGTTCCTGGGCCAAAGCCACACTTCCATTGTCACACAATGGTAGGAACCTAGCTCATCTTATGAACCATTATACACCCAAACTGCCTCTTTGGTAGTATCTTTGATAGCGATGTTACCAGCCTTTATCGTTTAGTCTGCCACGGTATCTAGCTTGGAACTTTTCCAACATACCGTCCCTTCACTGAGGGTAAAGACAATGCCTGTGACTGATATTCAGTCGTGCTTATCAGTCTGGAACCTTTCCAGTGATTCTCTCCAGGATCGATTGATACTATCTCACTATACCTAGTGAGAATCCTAACATCTATTTAGATCTATCTCATAGATCCAAATCCCAGGATTTAGGAGGTACCACCTTTATCCTATTTGGAGAATCCTTGTGATAAGAGGAGATTGACCGTGCGTAGCATATGAAACTCTTTTCCTACCAAGAGTATGTTGTCCACGTACAATACGAGGATTACCACCATACTCCCTACTACCTTTTTGTATATACAAGGTTCATCTACCATTTTGATGAAGTCAAACTTTTTGACTACCACATCAAAACAGATGTTCCAACTTCGCGATGCCTGCTTTAATCTGTAAAGCAACTTGCACACGTTTCCGTTGCTCCCACTGTTTACGAAGCCCTCTGGCTGTGTTCTTATAGACGTTCTCTTCTAAATCATTATTTAGAAAAGCAGTCATGGCACCCAACCACCAGATATTGTAGTCATGGTATGTAGCAATGGCAAGTAGGATCCGGATGAACTTAAGCATAGCCACTGGAAAAGGTTTCATCATTTTCCACGCCTGGTCGATGACGAAAACCTTTAACAAGTCTAGCTTTGAAAGTCTCAACTTTTCCATCTACACCAAGTAATCTTCTCAAGATATACTTGCTCCTGATAAGGATTTAACCCTTCAGATACAACATCCAAAGTCCATACTTTGTTGGTGTACATGGATTCCATCTCAGATCGCTAAGCATCCAACCATTCTTACAGAGTCCCCACTCTTGATAGCCTGCTCGAAACTAGTTGGGTCATCATCTCATGATGCAATCCTCGCTCCCACTGTCATCGAGAAACCGAAGTATCTCTCAGGCGGATGAGGAACCCTACTAGATCGGCAGAGAGGCTGAGGTTCGTCGGGACCATTAAATCCTTTGGTTCTATCAAATCATCAGCTGTAGTTTGTATAGCTGGAACTCTTTCAGTTCTACATAACAGACCTTGTCTCGAGCTTGTCCGGATTTTGCTTTTAGACATAGGCCGGACAACCCCAAATCTTAACTAACTTAAGAGATAGGCTTTTCCCATACCATATCTTATATGGAGTGGTAGGCACTGATTTGATTCGAACCCAAGTCAATAGGTATGCAGCTTCTTAAGTGCACAACTCCCAAAAGGAAATAGGAAACTCAGTAATACTCATCATAGAGCACACCATATCAAATAGGGTGTGATTGCTCCGTCCCGATACACCGACGTGCTGTGGTGTATACGGAGGAGTAATGCTGAGAGAGAATCTCATCCTCCTTTAGAATAGTTCAGGAATTCCATGCACAAGTATCATCCTCCCTGATCTTATCATAGGACATAATACTTATACCCGTATTTTGGTTCTCTACTTCTAACTTATATTCTGTGAATATCTCAAAAGCTTCGGACTTATGTTTCAACAGGAACATATGACTGAATCTTGAGATATCATCAGAGAATGTAATGAAGTACAAAGAACCGGTCCTGCCATGTGTAGACAGGGGACCTTACATACATCATCATGTATCAGTCCCAAGAGTTTACTAACTCTTTCTCTGTTTCCAATAAACAGAGCTATGGTCATCTAATCTTTGTGACATGACTGGCAAGTTTCACAAGATGTAAATTCAAACTAATTTAAATATGCATCTAAATGTAACTTAAGCTAGTTGGGTCACATTGATATGACCTAGTCTACAATACCTCAAGAAGGATTCGTTCATTTCTGAACTCTTCCTCTTATGTGTGTTCTGTACGTAAGGAACTGCAGTTTGATTTAGAACGTCAATGCTTTTTGATAACGTGCCTGAACCGATCAACTCTTGATATAGGAAATGTTCAAAACATTATCCAACAATACAAAATTATATCCTTTCTTTACTAATAAAGAGACTGATATGATTTTGTATATCAGGTTCGGTATCTAATAGCATTTGTTCAGAATCAATGTATTGGTAATACAGGGTGGCAGTGACCAACAGACTTGGCTGCAACACTTGCACCGTTTTCTGTCTCATGAAACTTATCATCCGTTCTCAGTTCTCTATCTTTCTGTAGCCCATGTAACAAATTACATATGCGGGATCCTGATCCGGTATCAAATACCCAGGACGTAAAGGATACTGAGAAACAGTTCTATGTAATGAACACACCCGAAGGAGATGCATCTCATTCACTTTCTTCGTTTGGGCGGCATGGGAATCCTGGTATTCCCCTATTTCCTGCTCGGTCTTATAACAATTATAAGTTGGAGCGGGACCAACGTTCCCCAGCTCAGTATAACAAGCGGGTTCGGTCAATACATCCATATTATTATCTTGATTAAGGCGTGACATGGTCACTACCTGGAGAGAGAGAGAAGAAAACACTCTGCGTGCGCTCTTGCAAGATTAGATTGGTTATATATTTTATCTAATCAGGATGGCTCCCACTGTTTCTATCAAATCTTCCTTCAAACCCTAAAAGGAAATACTAGCCGGGATTAATTACACTCTACAAGTTCGCCAATCTTTGAGCCAGGCCAGTGTCGGTACTTTGAGGGAGGTTCCCCGTGCTTTCGCACGGACCTAATTAAAGTAAACCTCATTTTCCCAGGGGCGTAACCCCGTTGACACCGTTCTAGACACCTACTTGATCGGCTAATTGCAAAATGCAAAACTCCCAGGAGTAACAATTACTCGCAGTGGGTATCGGGATCCAACTATCATACAGAAGGTATGCAATCTCATTGCAAATTTCAACACTTGAAACTCCCGATAATGGTTTTTACCCCTAGCACTTATGACCTTAACTATGGTCAACAAATCATAAGCACTAGTCAAGTTTTACCCGTCATTTCGTGATTAATTAGACCCACCCACATGACCCTTAACTAAGGTCAACAAAGTCACGCGACTGTCCTAACTAATCGCATCATATACGGTGTAGGAAGACATCACTTAGCTACCGTGCACTGTGCCTTGACTATGGTCAACAAACACAGCACGAATACTAAGTACTCTGCTTCCTAAAATGACGGAGGGTTGCGGATGGTTTTTAAGAAAACCTTTAACGCTTTGAACTTGATCTCGTTGCGGAATCAAATGGTTTTTAAATGGAGTGTTTTTGAGACTTTTCTAGTTTTGCTAAAGGGGTCACTCCCGGTGAAGGGATCGTCGGCCCTTTCCTCATCGAATAAGGTGCATGATATATCATATATACCGCTGTGCAAAGCAAAAACTATAGAAGCAATCAAAAGACAAACCGACGGTTGTAGCATCTGCCAGTTATTGCTAAAGGGGTCACTGCCGGTGAAGGGATCGTCGGCCCTTTCCTTATCGAATAAGGTGCAGGATGTTCTATAAGGAACACCGCGATGCAAAGCAAGAACTGTAGCTACCTGTTTTTGAAAAATTCGATTCCACAATATCTTTTAGGTTTATTTTCTTTCATTAATCTCATTACCTAGTCTACAATACCTCAAGAAGGATTCGTTCATTTCTGAACTCTTCCTCTTATGTGTGTTCTGTACGTAAGGAACTGCAGTTTGATTTAGAACGTCAATGCTTTTTGATAACGTGCCTGAACCGATCAACTCTTGATATAGGAAATGTTCAAAACATTATCCAACAATACAAAATTATATCCTTTCTTTACTAATAAAGAGACTGATATGATTTTGTATATCAGGTTCGGTATCTAATAGCATTTGTTCAGAATCAATATATTGGTAATACAGGGTGGCAGTGACCAACAGACTTGGCTGCAACACTTGCACCGTTTTCTGTCTCATGAAACTTATCATCCGTTCTCAGTTCTCTATCTTTCTGTAGCCCATGTAACAAATTACATATGCGGGATCCTGATCCGGTATCAAATACCCAGGACGTAAAGGATACTGAGAAACAGTTCTATGTAATGAACACACCCGAAGGAGATGCATCTCATTCACTTTCTTCGTTTGGGCGGCATGGGAATCCTGGTATTCCCCTATTTCCTGCTCGGTCTTATAACAATTATAAGTTGGAGCGGGACCAACGTTCCCCAGCTCAGTATAACAAGCGGGTTCGGTCAATACATCCATATTATTATCTTGATTAAGGCGTGACATGGTCACTACCTGGAGAGAGAGAGAAGAAAACACTCTGCGTGCGCTCTTGCAAGATTAGATTGGTTATATATTTTATCTAATCAGGATGGCTCCCACTGTTTCTATCAAATCTTCCTTCAAACCCTAAAAGGAAATACTAGCCGGGATTAATTACACTCTACAAGTTCGCCAATCTTTGAGCCAGGCCAGTGTCGGTACTTTGAGGGAGGTTCCCCGTGCTTTCGCACGGACCTAATTAAAGTAAACCTCATTTTCCCAGGGGCGTAACCCCGTTGACACCGTTCTAGACACCTACTTGATCGGCTAATTGCAAAATGCAAAACTCCCAGGAGTAACAATTACTCGCAGTGGGTATCGGGATCCAACTATCATACAGAAGGTATGCAATCTCATTGCAAATTTCAACACTTGAAACTCCCGATAATGGTTTTTACCCCTAGCACTTATGACCTTAACTATGGTCAACAAATCATAAGCACTAGTCAAGTTTTACCCGTCATTTCGTGATTAATTAGACCCACCCACATGACCCTTAACTAAGGTCAACAAAGTCACGCGACTGTCCTAACTAATCGCATCATATACGGTGTAGGAAGACATCACTTAGCTACCGTGCACTGTGCCTTGACTATGGTCAACAAACACAGCACGAATACTAAGTACTCTGCTTCCTAAAATGACGGAGGGTTGCGGATGGTTTTTAAGAAAACCTTTAACGCTTTGAACTTGATCTCGTTGCGGAATCAAATGGTTTTTAAATGGAGTCTTTTTGAGACTTTTCTAGTTTTGCTAAAGGGGTCACTCCCGGTGAAGGGATCGTCGGCCCTTTCCTCATCGAATAAGGTGCATGATATATCATATATACCGCTGTGCAAAGCAAAAACTATAGAAGCAATCAAAAGACAAACCGACGGTTGTAGCATCTGCCAGTTATTGCTAAAGGGGTCACTCCCGGTGAAGGGATCGTCGGCCCTTTCCTTATCGAATAAGGTGCAGGATGTTCTATAAGGAACACCGCGATGCAAAGCAAGAACTGTAGCTACCTGTTTTTGAAAAATTCGATTCCACAATATCTTTTAGGTTTATTTTCTTTCATTAATCTCATTACCTAGTCTACAATACCTCAAGAAGGATTCGTTCATTTCTGAACTCTTCCTCTTATGTGTGTTCTGTACGTAAGGAACTGCAGTTTGATTTAGAACGTCAATGCTTTTTGATAACGTGCCTGAACCGATCAACTCTTGATATAGGAAATGTTCAAAACATTATCCAACAATACAAAATTATATCCTTTCTTTACTAATAAAGAGACTGATATGATTTTGTATATCAGGTTCGGTATCTAATAGCATTTGTTCAGAATCAATGTATTGGTAATACAGGGTGGCAGTGACCAACAGACTTGGCTGCAACACTTGCACCGTTTTCTGTCTCATGAAACTTATCATCCGTTCTCAGTTCTCTATCTTTCTGTAGCCCATGTAACAAATTACATATGCGGGATCCTGATCCGGTATCAAATACCCAGGACGTAAAGGATACTGAGAAACAGTTCTATGTAATGAACACACCCGAAGGGGATGCATCTCATTCACTTTCTTCGTTTGGGCGGCATGGGAATCCTGGTATTCCCCTATTTCCTGCTCGGTCTTATAACAATTATAAGTTGGAGCGGGACCAACGTTCCCCAGCTCAGTATAACAAGCGGGTTCGGTCAATACATCCATATTATTATCTTGATTAAGGCGTGACATGGTCACTACCTGGAGAGAGAGAGAAGAAAACACTCTGCGTGCGCTCTTGCAAGATTAGATTGGTTATATATTTTATCTAATCAGGATGGCTCCCACTGTTTCTATCAAATCTTCCTTCAAACCCTAAAAGGAAATACTAGCCGGGATTAATTACACTCTACAAGTTCGCCAATCTTTGAGCCAGGCCAGTGTCGGTACTTTGAGGGAGGTTCCCCGTGCTTTCGCACGGACCTAATTAAAGTAAACCTCATTTTCCCAGGGGCGTAACCCCGTTGACACCGTTCTAGACACCTACTTGATCGGCTAATTGCAAAATACAAAACTCCCAGGAGTAACAATTACTCGCAGTGGGTATCGGGATCCAACTATCATACAGAAGGTATGCAATCTCATTGCAAATTTCAACACTTGAAACTCCCGATAATGGTTTTTACCCCTAGCACTTATGACCTTAACTATGGTCAACAAATCATAAGCACTAGTCAAGTTTTACCCGTCATTTCGTGATTAATTAGACCCACCCACATGACCCTTAACTAAGGTCAACAAAGTCACGCGACTGTCCTAACTAATCGCATCATATACGGTGTAGGAAGACATCACTTAGCTACCGTGCACTGTGCCTTGACTATGGTCAACAAACACAGCACGAATACTAAGTACTCTGCTTCCTAAAATGACGGAGGGTTGCGGATGGTTTTTAAGAAAACCTTTAACGCTTTGAACTTGATCTCGTTGCGGAATCAAATGGTTTTTAAATGGAGTGTTTTTGAGACTTTTCTAGTTTTGCTAAAGGGGTCACTCCCGGTGAAGGGATCGTCGGCCCTTTCCTCATCGAATAAGGTGCATGATATATCATATATACCGCTGTGCAAAGCAAAAACTATAGAAGCAATCAAAACACAAACCGACGGTTGTAGCATCTGCCAGTTATTGCTAAAGGGGTCACTCCCGGTGAAGGGATCGTCGGCCCTTTCCTTATCGAATAAGGTGAAGGATGTTCTATAAGGAACACCGCGATGCAAAGCAAGAACTGTAGCTACCTGTTTTTGAAAAATTCGATTCCACAATATCTTTTAGGTTTATTTTCTTTCATTAATCTCATTACCTAGTCTACAATACCTCAAGAAGGATTCGTTCATTTCTGAACTCTTCCTCTTATGTGTGTTCTGTACGTAAGGAACTGCAGTTTGATTTAGAACGTCAATGCTTTTTGATAACGTGCCTGAACCGATCAACTCTTGATATAGGAAATGTTCAAAACATTATCCAACAATACAAAATTATATCCTTTCTTTACTAATAAAGAGACTGATATGATTTTGTATATCAGGTTCGGTATCTAATAGCATTTGTTCAGAATCAATGTATTGGTAATACAGGGTGGCAGTGACCAACAGACTTGGCTGCAACACTTGCACCGTTTTCTGTCTCATGAAACTTATCATCCGTTCTCAGTTCTCTATCTTTCTGTAGCCCATATAACAAATTACATATGCGGGATCCTGATCCGGTATCAAATACCCAGGACGTAAAGGATACTGAGAAACAGTTCTATGTAATGAACACACCCGAAGGAGATGCATCTCATTCACTTTCTTCGTTTGGGCGGCATGGGAATCCTGGTATTCCCCTATTTCCTGCTCGGTCTTATAACAATTATAAGTTGGAGCGGGACCAACGTTCCCCAGCTCAGTATAACAAGCGGGTTCGGTCAATACATCCATATTATTATCTTGATTAAGGCGTGACATGGTCACTACCTGGAGAGAGAGAGAAGAAAACACTCTGCGTGCGCTCTTGCAAGATTAGATTGGTTATATATTTTATCTAATCAGGATGGCTCCCACTGTTTCTATCAAATCTTCCTTCAAACCCTAAAAGGAAATACTAGCCGGGATTAATTACACTCTACAAGTTCGCCAATCTTTGAGCCAGGCCAGTGTCGGTACTTTGAGGGAGGTTCCCCGTGCTTTCGCACGGACCTAATTAAAGTAAACCTCATTTTCCCAGGGGCGTAACCCCGTTGACACCGTTCTAGACACCTACTTGATCGGCTAATTGCAAAATGCAAAACTCCCAGGAGTAACAATTACTCGCAGTGGGTATCGGGATCCAACTATCATACAGAAGGTATGCAATCTCATTGCAAATTTCAACACTTGAAACTCCCGATAATGGTTTTTACCCCTAGCACTTATGACCTTAACTATGGTCAACAAATCATAAGCACTAGTCAAGTTTTACCCGTCATTTCGTGATTAATTAGACCCACCCACATGACCCTTAACTAAGGTCAACAAAGTCACGCGACTGTCCTAACTAATCGCATCATATACGGTGTAGGAAGACATCACTTAGCTACCGTGCACTGTGCCTTGACTATGGTCAACAAACACAGCACGAATACTAAGTACTCTGCTTCCTAAAATGACGGAGGGTTGCGGATGGTTTTTAAGAAAACCTTTAACGCTTTGAACTTGATCTCGTTGCGGAATCAAATGGTTTTTAAATGGAGTCTTTTTGAGACTTTTCTAGTTTTGCTAAAGGGGTCACTCCCGGTGAAGGGATCGTCGGCCCTTTCCTCATCGAATAAGGTGCATGATATATCATATATACCGCTGTGCAAAGCAAAAACTATAGAAGCAATCAAAAGACAAACCGACGGTTGTAGCATCTGCCAGTTATTGCTAAAGGGGTCACTCCCGGTGAAGGGATCGTCGGCCCTTTCCTTATCGAATAAGGTGCAGGATGTTCTATAAGGAACACCGCGATGCAAAGCAAGAACTGTAGCTACCTGTTTTTGAAAAATTCGATTCCACAATATCTTTTAGGTTTATTTTCTTTCATTAATCTCATTACCTAGTCTACAATACCTCAAGAAGGATTCGTTCATTTCTGAACTCTTCCTCTTATGTGTGTTCTGTACGTAAGGAACTGCAGTTTGATTTAGAACGTCAATGCTTTTTGATAACGTGCCTGAACCGATCAACTCTTGATATAGGAAATGTTCAAAACATTATCCAACAATACAAAATTATATCCTTTCTTTACTAATAAAGAGACTGATATGATTTTGTATATCAGGTTCGGTATCTAATAGCATTTGTTCAGAATCAATGTATTGGTAATACAGGGTGGCAGTGACCAACAGACTTGGCTGCAACACTTGCACCGTTTTCTGTCTCATGAAACTTATCATCCGTTCTCAGTTCTCTATCTTTCTGTAGCCCATGTAACAAATTACATATGCGGGATCCTGATCCGGTATCAAATACCCAGGACGTAAAGGATATTGAGAAACAGTTCTATGTAATGAACACACCCGAAGGAGATGCATCTCATTCACTTTCTTCGTTTGGGCGGCATGGGAATCCTGGTATTCCCCTATTTCCTGCTCGGTCTTATAACAATTATAAGTTGGAGCGGGACCAACGTTCCCCAGCTCAGTATAACAAGCGGGTTCGGTCAATACATCCATATTATTATCTTGATTAAGGCGTGACATGGTCACTACCTGGAGAGAGAGAGAAGAAAACACTCTGCGTGCGCTCTTGCAAGATTAGATTGGTTATATATTTTATCTAATCAGGATGGCTCCCACTGTTTCTATCAAATCTTCCTTCAAACCCTAAAAGGAAATACTAGCCGGGATTAATTACACTCTACAAGTTCGCCAATCTTTGAGCCAGGCCAGTGTCGGTACTTTGAGGGAGGTTCCCCGTGCTTTCGCACGGACCTAATTAAAGTAAACCTCATTTTCCCAGGGGCGTAACCCCGTTGACACCGTTCTAGACACCTACTTGATCGGCTAATTGCAAAATGCAAAACTCCCAGGAGTAACAATTACTCGCAGTGGGTATCGGGATCCAACTATCATACAGAAGGTATGCAATCTCATTGCAAATTTCAACACTTGAAACTCCCGATAATGGTTTTTACCCCTAGCACTTATGACCTTAACTATGGTCAACAAATCATAAGCACTAGTCAAGTTTTACCCGTCATTTCGTGATTAATTAGACCCACCCACATGACCCTTAACTAAGGTCAACAAAGTCACGCGACTGTCCTAACTAATCGCATCATATACGGTGTAGGAAGACATCACTTAGCTACCGTGCACTGTGCCTTGACTATGGTCAACAAACACAGCACGAATACTAAGTACTCTGCTTCCTAAAATGACGGAGGGTTGCGGATGGTTTTTAAGAAAACCTTTAACGCTTTGAACTTGATCTCGTTGCGGAATCAAATGGTTTTTAAATGGAGTGTTTTTGAGACTTTTCTAGTTTTGCTAAAGGGGTCACTCCCGGTGAAGGGATCGTCGGCCCTTTCCTCATCGAATAAGGTGGATGATATATCATATATACCGCTGTGCAAAGCAAAAACTATAGAAGCAATCAAAAGACAAACCGACGGTTGTAGCATCTGCCAGTTATTGCTAAAGGGGTCACTCCCGGTGAAGGGATCGTCGGCCCTTTCCTTATCGAATAAGGTGCAGGATGTTCTATAAGGAACACCGCGATGCAAAGCAAGAACTGTAGCTACCTGTTTTTGAAAAATTCGATTCCACAATATCTTTTAGGTTTATTTTCTTTCATTAATCTCATTAATGAATGCCCCATCATTTAAATCCACCTAAACATCAAATATAACGTACGCTTATGCCATCTGCATTCGCCTCGATGTCCCGTCTGCACCGTTAGGTTAGGTAACTAACGCCAGAGCGAGGCAGGGCTAGCGCGGGTGTAAAACATAAGCAACGTCTATATAATATATCATATATACTATATACAGTATCAATCTGAACATATCACATGGTCACATCACAGATAACGCAGCAGAAAATATCATATGAAATATTGGATATACTAGGACGTCCGTGTTTTATTTTGAGCCTGTATAAAACACGGATTCCATGGTCGTGATGAATAGCCAATCCCACATCCCTAGACCCCTACGAGAGCGGCAAGCAACCCTACCAATTCTAGGGTTAGGAGACCCGGACTCGACTCCTTGAAATGGTCTCCCACTGGACCCTAGAACCCGGTTACTTGTGCTCCCCTCCTTGGGTCTATCCTAATGCGGAAAAGTAAATAATATACATCAACGGTGGTATCTTCCGCAACCTGGAAGTGCCCCAATAAAAGAATATTACATACAAGTTTTTACATGAATGAAAATGAAAAAACACTCATCTCACATAAAACCTCCCCGGCTATTCAAACACGACGATCCAATATAACATATCCAGCAACACATAACATCACATGTCATCAACGTAAGTAAATATGCCCATCCCAATTGTCGTTGACATATAGCAACGAAACCGGCGATATCACATATTACACTTACGGTCACAGAAAAGAAAGTGTAAAACTACAACAGTTAGAATCCGCAAACTTTTTAGACATCGCATGCCTAATCAAATGAATTCCTTAGACATCGCATGCCTAACAATTATAAACCCCACATTTTAGTTTCATCATCGAAAACTCTTTTTAATATCAAGTCGGGCAATTCAACAAGATTCCCGACATCCTGAACGAATGCTCGTCGCAAACTTTTAGTAGACGGCCGCACCCCCGATACTGTCGACGAAGTGCTCTAAGGCGGGACACCGCTGCCGCGAGCACCCGAACGGATGCTTTTGGCGACGGGGTTCTCCTACAGTCATTTGGTCGGGGCTATGGGGCGTGGCTATCTATTAAGTTTACCGGCGAGTATCCGCGTACGCTACGAGATTGCGACGGACTTTTGATCACATCAAAATTCCGTGGCAACCGATCAAATGAGACTAAACTGCTATGTCTATAACATTCAAATGTTGTTGATTCCAATTATTGTATCACATTCCAGATAAATAGACAATGTTAAACTTTCCGATCGAACAATCAAAACACCCAAGTTTTCCCGAAAAGCTCAACACTTGAAATAAGTTTAATAACATCCACTTCATGCCACAGTACCAACGGTCCAGCCGTAGAAGGGTCAAGCCAACGCCTCACATGTGGCACGCCGTACTGCCCCAAACCCTAAGGTTCAAAGGGCAGTTCAAGACGGTCACATAATCGAGTTAAGGTTTGTTGTCTTCTAGAGGGTCCATCGCGTTACTTGTACTACTTGGAACGTTCTTAAACTACGGAAAAATCCAACACTTGGAAATTTCCCGGGTAGGGAAAAAATGAGTATTTGTATCCGGTCGAACTTTTTAACATGTTCTAAATTAACCGGAAAAACACATAGACGCAGTTAAAGTTTCCGATCGAATCATCGAGTCCCCAATATAACCCAGAAAACTCAACTCTTGAGTATGAATTAAAAATTCTCATAAATGTCAGGAAATTCGTACAAAAGTTACTGTGTAAAAAGCGCACCATAAACGCACTGTAGCGCCGTGGAACCGCCGCGGAAGGCATGCTCCTGCCGCTGTTCCGCGGCGCTTTAAGCGCGTTACTGGATCGTTTTTCACACAGTGCCTTAGAATTACCTGCTTATATTTTTGAGTATTTTTAATTAGGAAAACTCCACAGTTTCAGAAAATGTACAGAGAGGGGTCAAGTTTAGGGTTTCGGGGTTCGATCAGATTTCTAACATCGTCTATACTTCGCCTAAAGCTCTAGCTAGGCTCTGATACCACTGTAGGGTTTCTAGGCACACCTATGAGGTTCTACAACTGATCAACCATGCCAAAAACAAATATTTCATGTGCCAAAGAACCCTAATGCTAGATCGTTAACTAGAGGTAAAGGCGAAACTATGCAAGTTAACTACTTTAACTATTTGTGAAAGGGATTACAACCTTTGTAGATCCGGTCCTCCACTTCTTTAGCTCCGTGTTGACGTCCCTCCGCTGCGATCATCGGGATCCCGGACTCTAGCGTTGGTTTAATCGGAGAAATGAGCGGGCTAGGTCGTTGACTTCGGTGCCGAAGATGATCTACGTTGAGGCGACTCTAACTCAAGCTCCATCTTCACTTGGTCATGAAACTTGTGAAGATAACACCCTATACAACATGGCAAGTGGTAGAGGATGAAGAAATAGGAACTGGGTTCACTTTGGATTTGGATTTCTCACTTGATTTCAACACTTGGAATTTTCAAGAAAGCTTTCTTCACTTCATGAAGAAGATGAAGAAGAAGAAAAGAAAAATGGATTCTTTTTTAAAAGAAAATTCAAGTGAAGCTTATCATAATGCAACCATGGATAAGTTAACTCATGTAGAGAGCAAACCATAGTTTAGGTAATGGTTAGGTTTAAGGATAAAACAAAATGGTTTAGACTTTTCAAAGATGCTTGAAGCATCATGAAGCTTCTATGAAAGAAAGAAAAGCCACCATTTAGTTTTAATAAAATAAATAAATATAAATTAAAACCCTAACCATTAACTAAACATGGTGTAAATTATACACATACCCAAGTTTGCATGTATCATCAATCATGATACAAACTAGTGCACAAACATATATCACATATACAACTTGTGCATATCAAGTGAGAACAATAATCTTAAGTGAATCAATACTAGTCAATGTAAAGTAATATATCTAATATATAATTATACATTAAATCATTAAATCAACACTTGATTTAATGATCCGGTCATATTGCATATAACCGACTAATATCAAGTGTATCAATATATCGAATCAACATTTGATTCGGTAACCCGGCTATATCTTATATAACCGTCCGATGATACAAATCGCGAGAATAGAATTCAGTATCACATACTGGTATTATTCTCGGTCCCGCACATATCTCATATGCGCTTCTATTTCGTTTCGCTTGAGCCAGGAAACCTCTGTGTAGGACTCTAAAGACTCGTCAATACGCCGGCAGTAGGTGACGATCATATCAAGCACCCACAAGCCGCAAACGGTCTGCTAAACGTAACGGCCACTCGGGTATTGAGCGATCAGAAGATCAACGAGCAAGCCCGCTCACACTCCTGTGAGTCCAACCAGTAACACTTACCGTACAGTCCGGTCTGTTCGTCTGATATGTCGCATATCTCGCCTAGGGGTGGTAAACGTCAGACCCCAGTAGCTTGATAAGTCATGCCGATGTAAGGTTCACAACAAGCGTGAAACTACTGATAACACTTACCAGTAAATCACTGCAACCCTGGCCAGGGATTTCCAGTTATGGCCAGTCAAGCATAGCGCAACATCAACCCCCAATACCGGGAGAGACGAATCCCCTCCTATCGCTCATTGCCTCCATGTGAATCAGGACTGTACCCAAAAACCACCTGTTTGCACGACTCAGTAGAGCCGTGGTAGGGTGGAATTCAAAGCACAGTGGGAGACACACAAGACTCTATGACGATCTCGGGTCAACAGACTAAGCTGTACCAGTGTCACCAGAGAACTGCCATCTGACGTAAGGTATAATACCATCTGGGAGTTCTCGGCGAGTCCGTTCAGTGTACCCAGTCTCCACTGAGCACCCGCATACCATCTCTGATGTCAAACACCAATGGATATGGGATCATCCATCGCCCATCACATGGGTCGAGAAGATATAAGCTAGTCTACTCTGGAATATCGATGCCCCGTCTCGATATTCCCACGACTAGGAACATTGAAGGATGTACTCATGGACTACCTAGGCCCCACTAGTATGATCTACATCATAGTCCTGCAAGTCGAGTACACATCCTAAGGGCTTTATCAACATGTAACAGAGAGACAGAAAGTATACATGTTAAGATAAAGAGCAATCAGATATCATACTATCATGTCGAGTAAGAAAGTCATACCTATATATGTCCCAGCATCCACTACAATATACATCCTGTGTACAGTAATGGCCTCTAGGGCATACATATAACTAACAAATTTTCGCCAGTGGGATTTCGGATGCAACGTGGACCTCAAGGAGTCTGTAGGGCAACATGTTAGTTTAAGGACATCGCGGTCCAAAAGAGCCATGAAGAGCATATGCGGGACATAGATCATTTGTGCCCGTGGATTGTATACGGCTGGCTAATCCATACCTAGGGCAACATATTAGTTTAGGGACATTTCGGTCCAACATCAACATAACGGGGGTGCATATCATTCGGTGGGTCTTTCAAAGTTTTGACCCAGGAGAATAGCGAGCGGACATAGGCGTCATCATCTATCATTGATCCAAGTCACGACTCTTCAAACATAGTACTTCTTGAGAAATCGGCCGTTTATTGGATGAAACGGTCTTTCTCCGTGCATATCCATGAGTAGGTAAGCTCTACCTTGGTATACCTTATCTATGACATACGGGCTTTCATAATTCGGCTCGAACTTCCCACGTTTCACGCGGTTAGGGATCATCGGTCTTTTGACAACCAGTACGAGTTCGCCTTGGTGGAATGTCCTTGATATGGTTAACCTATCATATGATTGTGTCATCCTCACTCTGTAAGCTTTCAAATTTTGTTGTGTTGTAAGGCGGGTCTCATTGAGAGCATCAAGTTTTTCGAGCCGAAAATGGGTATTCTCTTCATCCGTAAGTTCACATTGAACCGCCATCCGCGGTGAGGGGAGTTTGATTTCCAACGGGAGCCCTGCTTCTGCTCCAAACACCAACAATAAGGTGTTGTCTTCGTGGCTGTCTTGAAATTTGTTCGGTACTCGTAAGAGTTTTATGCAATCTTTCGTGTCAGTCCTTTTTATTCTTCGACACCATCTTCTTTGTGAGCTTGGTTAGCGTCTTGTTGAAAGCTTCGGCTAAACCGTTATCATGGGGATTATAGATGGATAAATATCTACAATCTATCTTATGTTGGGCGAAGTGACTTGTCTTATGGTTTCTATATGCTAGTCCGTTGTCTGAGACTATCTACCGTGGAACTCCGAACCGGTATATGACATGGGTTTTGAAGAAATGGAGAATATTCTCCGTCTTTCTCTCAACGGTATCGTCTCTGTCCATTTGGAGAAGTAATTGATCGTCGTCAAGATGAACCGATGTCCTTGGAATGATGCCGACTCAATAGGGCCTATTATTTCGGTCCCCTACATTTCGAACGGCCAACTGCCTACGGTTGGATGCAACGGATTGGGGTGTTGATGTATGAAGTCCCCGTGTATTTGGTATGAGTGGTATCGCCTTGCATAGTCGACGCAATCTTGGATCATCGTGGGCCAGTAGTAGCCCATCCTTTTGATCTTCAGCTTCATCTTTGGACCGGCTTGATGGAATCTGCAGTGCCCTTCGTGAATTTCTTGGACGACCTTTTTGGCTTCCTTCGGTCCTAGGCACATTAGCCATATATGCCCGAAGGACCTTTTATATAGAGATCCATCGATTAGGGCGAACGATAATGCTCGTTTTATAAGCCGGTGTTTTTGCGACGCATCTTCAGGGATCCGTTGAGACTTGAAGTAGTCTATAAAGTTTTCTCGCCAGTCATCTTCTTCAGCTTCTTTCACTTGAAGGACATTTTCATCTACTGTTCCGGCTAGAGGTTTTAAAGATATCTCTGCCGGGGCCAAGATCTTGCGATTTTGGACGATGATCCTTACGTCGTCAAGGTTTTCATAAGCCAATTCTTTGGCGAGTTTGGTTAATGCGTCCGCTTTGCTGTTTTCCGCCCACGACATATTTTCCTATGTATATGAAGGAAGCTGCGTCAGCAGTTGCACATTTTCTCCATACTTTATCAGTTCTGCCTTGCATGTTTTGTAATCTCCGTTGGCTTGCATGACGATCAACTAAGAGTCACCGTATATGTGGAGATCCTTGATGCCCATATCGATCGCAATTTCAAGACCAGCTATAAGCGCTTCATATTCGGCTTTGTTGTTGGTCCTAGGCATCGTCAACGAAATGGCGTAGTGGGTTATTTTGTTTTGAGGGGTTACGAAGATGAGGCCTATCCCAGACTTGATTATCGGGACATTCTACCTTCGCCCTTTCATCAAGGAAGCTCCGTCGAAGTACAACTCCCAGCGAGACTTTTCTGTTTCTTCTTTCTTTTCGACCGTGTTGAACGCATATTCATCCGGCAGCTCACAGTTCAGTGGAGAGTCAGCAGAGATTGGGTGTTCGCTGAGGAAGTCGGCGATGGCTTGTCCCTTTGCCGCTTTGAGGGAGCGATAAACGACCGTGAATTCCATTAACAGAAGGGTCCATTTGGCGAGCCTTCCTGTCAGTATCGCTTTTGTCATGAGATAGTTGAGAGGGTCCACTTTTGATATAAGGTCCATCTCATAGGTTAAGGCGTAGTGTCTGAGCTTCTTTACCGTGAAGATCAGCGCCAGACAATGCTTCTCGATAGGGGAATAGTTGCTTTCTTCTCCTAGCAGGACTCGACTTAGATAGTACAAAGCCATTTTCTTTCCTTGGTCATTCTCCTGTCTCCATAGCGCGTCTAAGGAATCATCAAGGGCAGTTGTATATAGAATAAAGGGCTTTCCCTTGACCGGAGCGACCAATACTGGCGGATTTTGCAAATACTGCTTGATTTCCTCTAGTGCTTTATGACATTTTTTGTCCCATATAAAGAGGGTCCCTTTTTTCATCAGATGGTTGTATGGACGACACTTTCCAGAGGTTGGCGATGAACCGTCGAATATAAACGACCTTCCCTTGGAGAGTTCGCAGCTGCTTGAGATTTCTTGGCGGGGCATTTCCGTAATTGCTCTAATTTTGAAGGGTTTGATCTCGATCCCTCGGTGGTGGATTATAAAACCCAAGAATTTGCCGGTAGAGACTCTGAATGCATATTTCAGCGGGTTTATCTTTAGATTATACTTCCAAAGGCGCTTGAAGACTGTCCTTAAGTGTTCCCAATGCTTTTCGTGAGATTTGCTCTTGACTACCAAATCGTCGATGTAACATTCGACGATATCATGTATAAGCTCGTCGAATATCTTTGTCATAGCTCTTTGATATGTTGCTCCGTCGTTCTTTAATTCGAAGGGCATGACCTTGTAGCAAAATACTCCCAACGAGGTGCGGAAGGCTGTATACTTCTGGTCTTCAGGATCCATTTTTATCTGATTGTACCCTGAAGATCCATCCATAAAAGAGAAGACCTCGTGAGTAGACATATTGTCGACCATAAGCTTCGCCACTGGTACAGGGAAGTCATCTTTCGGACATGCCTTATTGAGATCCCGAAAGTCCACACAAATCTGGACGGTCCCTTTCTTCTTCATCACGGGGACGATATTAGCTAACCAATCCAGGATTTGTACTTCATGGATGAAGCCGGAATCTATGAGCTTCTTGATTTCGGCGTTGATGTTCATCTTAAGTTTGAGCCGCATCCTTCTTGGTGCTTGTTTGACTGGTTTTATCATGGGGTTATGGTCAGCTTGTGAACCGCTATATCTGGATCAAGACCCGGCATCTCGGAGTAATTCCAGACGAAGCAGTCTTTATATTCCTTAAGCACGTCTCTTAAGATGGCTAGTTGTTCTTTAGACAGCAGCTCATTGATGAACGTTGGTCTCGGATCATCCTCTGTTCCCAAGTCTATCTTCTTTAATTCATTAGCGATGGTATGGATTTCATCTTCCAGCCCCTTAGTTGCTGGCGGTTGCTCTGAAATCTTCTCGTCTTCATTGGCGTGATAATCGAAGAGCTCAAGCATTTCTTCATCTTCTTTGTCATTGGAAAGCCTTATCATATGGTATACATAGGTGAGCTTTCATTTCTTAGGCTGGCTGCGCTCTGATTTGGTAGAGTAGTCTCGCATTGGCACATGCTTTCGTAGAGGCTCCACTCTCCAGCTGTCACTTAGCGTGAACCTGCCTTTTCTATATTGCTCTTCCGTCCAATTCTTGAAGATGAAGCAATCCTCGATTGGATGGCCGATGATCCGATGGTAAAGACAGTAATCCGGATGATTAGAGGCATTTTCTTGATGGGGCCACTTAGACACGGGCAATGTTAGCATTTGGTACTTTATAACGAGGGTGAATATCTTTCATGTCTTGTTATGGGGAAAAGAATATCCCCGTCCCGTCTTCTGCCTAAAGGATGAGCTTGAGCGGCATTTTTCTCGTTGACGCAGTGTCCCGAGATCGCCTTGTCTTGGTTGAAGGTTGAACATAGACGCCCTCCCATTTTCATTATTGTTACTTTGAATCCCCCTCTTATAAAGAAAGGTAGAGGTAGCTGTTGCGGAGCCGGACTAACATAACTCCTTGCTCCGTTATATTACTCGGTTGGAGGCAACCGCATGACCTTTTCATATAGGGCCATTATACCTTCTTCGAGCTCATCGACTTCTTGAATCGCTTCTTTCATCAACGTCTCAATCGGCTCTTTTGATGGTTGGGTTGAAGCTCTTTGCGGGGTATCTCACTTTTGCTCGGTCGTGTTATTTACCAGCTAAGTGTCTTCTCCTTCGCTTAAGGCATAGCGGCTATGAGTTCGCTCCTGTTTCTTGGGTTATGCATATCCCAAGCTAGCAGTATCCATTTTTCCGTTCGGCTTGATTTGGCAAGTCTCAGGCACTTCCCAGATCCTTCTGTAATATTGAGCCTGACGGACAGTTTGTTCGAACAGTATTCCTTAATGCTTCAAGAAATCCTTTAATTCTTTCGTGAAGTATCTCGACATGCGGATGGGCTGCAACCTGTCGAGATTCGGATCAAGTCCATGCCAGATCTCTTTCTTTATTTTGGTCTTTTCCGATTTGTAAAAGAGAATCGCCTTCTCACCTCTATATATGGAAGGTACACGAAAAATGACCAACTCCTGCATGCTCTGGGTGCTGAGTGCATTGAGTTCTTTGTAATGGTAAGACATAACCATCGTAATATGTAGAGCTCGGTCTGTTTTATAGGTAATCTTCACCTGCGGGTGGGGAGAGAACACTGTATCAGCTTCTTCTTCCGAGTCACTGCCGAAAACTGGAATGGGGGTTGATGAGCTTGGTTCATTGGTCTCTTTCGGAGGCTGGCCCGTGAACACTATCTCTTCTTCTTCAGAACAGCTTCCAAAGATTAGGATGGTGGCTGCATGTATTTGTTTGTTCTTCGACTTGCCGCACCTCTCAGTATCTTCGAAGTTCGACAGGAAGTACTTTGTATCTTCATATTTCCGTACTTTATTCACGGAGAAGGGGTTGAGCCCTCTTATGATGGTGTGCTCTTGGCCATCCTTAAAATACTTTATACACTGATATTGTATAGAAGAGATGATGCCATGCTCGTGTAGTTGAGATCTACCGAGTAAAGCTCTATAGCACGTCTTGCCTTCAATGACATGGAACTTTACGTCGGTGACGAGCTGTTCGAAGCGCAGTGTCAATACTATGGACCCAAGCGTTTTTGAGGACCGCGAGTCGAATCCAGAGATGGTGATCTTTTCACGGCCGAGATATCGAACATCCATAGACAACCGTTTAAGCACCTTTACGTTCAAAAGGTTAACCGAAGAGCCGTTATCGATGATGATCTTATTTATCCTTTTATCATCTCAGTACCTAACCACATAGAGTGGTCAATTAGGCTCGAACGTTCCTAAGGAAAGATCTTCACTGAAGGTGATATCGGTCGTATATACTTCGGCCAGTTTATCCTTCACTGCTTCCTCGGCAAAGAAAACTTGGAATTGATCGGGTTCTTCAAGGGTTTTGATTAAAGATTCCCACAGTTCTTTCGACAGGAGTAGAGTATCGTATACAAGGTTCGAGGTTTCGGCCGAAACCACCGATACATAGTGGTTTCGTATCGGTTTCGGTGGAGACCGATATAAACCCGAAATCGATACGAAGCCAACTATACAATATCAATTCTGCCGAAACTTTAAAAACTTATTTTTTATATACCATTTTTACTGTCATTGCGATCATTGTAGGCCTTCGTTGTTAGAAAACCGCAAAAAAGTGAACTCAAACCCTATATTAATACTTATCTAAGTAAACTTTTCAATATATTTTGCATCATGGCTAAATTTTTAAACACTAGCATCATTGTCTTGTAATATAGAACCATAAATTTAAGTATTTAATATATCTACACTTATTTATGTTGTATTACCGTCGAAACCGAAACCCGAACAGAGATTAGTGAAACTAGCCGACACCCGGCGAAACTAATAAAATTATGAGAGACCGAAACCGAAACCAAAACCGAGTTTTTGAACCTTGATCGTATATACTCAAGTGAGAAGGTGGTTTCTTCAGATGGGCCAACACATTATAGTCTACCTTACTCTTCTTGGGTAGGTCCTTGACGGCAAGATCTTTGACCGCCTCTTCATTTAGAACAATCTCTTCGAGCATTTTCCCTTTACCCTTATCTTGATTCCTTGGATTCTTGTTTGCAGGTCCAAGGTTTTTCTCGAGAAAGGTGCGGTTCCGCAAACGGATATTGCCGCAGTTTTTTGTCATTTGTTCTTCTCCTGACGAGGAGCTTGCATACGGGAGGTTGATAGAGATTTCATTTTCCGTGTCACTTCCAAAAGTTGGTACCGTTGAACCCTTTTTTTCTGAAGATTGAACCTTGGTCATATAACAGCTTTCGGTCATTGACCTTACGTGGTTGTTTGCTTCGGAACTATCATGCGGGAGCGGGCAAGCCTTGGCCTTCAGCTTCTCCCTTTTTAAATGCCTTTGGTGGTTAACATAGTTTTGCTACCATTTTCCGAACGCTCTACATTCATCTCGATAGGGTGACGACTCTCCGGTGGTAGAAACAACATTTTGGGTGTTCTTTTCCACCTTCGAATTCTACAACCCCTGAGGTATACATTTTCACGGGTGGTAGTTTCATCCCTTTCGATAAGGCCTTAGCGAAGTGCTTCTCGGTCTTGAACTTGCTTTTCTTCAGCAATATCTTTTGCTACGGTCGTGGAGTTGCATGACTCGTTTGTTCTGCGGCTTGCCTGTTTAGACGCTGCTGTCTGGCCTTCTCATATATTGCTGGTTCATGCCTTTGATTTTCCCTACTTCTTTGAAAGGTTTCTTTTTGGAGCTTCTCAGTTGGGTCTTCTTGTGGCGAATTTGGAGCTTCTGGTATTGATTCTGCCCCCTGATTGGTTGATGTTTTTAGAGCTGTGTAGTAGTTAACCGCAATCAATAACGGTGTCGCGTGTAGCTAGACCGAGATGAGTACGGGTCGTCCTCAGGGAAACGTTGAATCTTTTAATCTTACTTTAGACGTATTGATTAGGAAATGAGAAAGAATAAAGAATGGTGAAGAATGGTTGTAAATTCTAGATCTACGTCAAACACGGATGTAGGATATAGATCTAAATTAACCACGGATGTAGGTTTTTTATTAGAAGGGGGCTTGTAGGGTTCGTTAAGATTTAGTAGTCATGGATGATTAATTAAAAATTACTCCTTTTATCCTTTAATATATTTAAAACTAGATCGACAGTGACGCATGCAGATTAGGGTTTCTGGAGGGGAAAAGGGTTCCCACTCTTAACCCCTATCTTGACATGGATCTCCGTTCATGTCTAGCCTTTACCAAAACAATTGTTAATCCGATCTCAAATCGCTGTCGAGACTATCAATGAATTGATAGCGCGTCCGATTATGATGTTAACTATTCTTTTGATAAAATTTATGAACTTTATAGGATGCAAAAAGAGTTTGAGGATCTTCATCATCCATTAATCTATCATAATCCTATGATCCCTAACAAGCGGAGAATTACTCGCGTATGTTGGGAAAAGAAAAGATAGAAATCATGAAGAAAATAAAATGCAATAGAATAAAACTATCTTTATTAATCAACAAGATCAAGTACACTTTGTTCCTTTAGAAAATGATTACAAAACCCTAGTTTGCTTCTCGATCTCTTCTTAAGGAGGTAGATGAACTGTCGATGATCAACTAGGATTCTTGAGTCGTCGTGGATTTCGTAATCGTGTCGGTTTGATGATTTTTCCAAGAGACTCTCGGTCCTTATTTATAGTCATAGAGCCAGAACCCTAGTTTCCTAATATGGTAACTAGTTGTTAGGATCCCAGCCCGAAAATCCAAAATCCCAACTCCTCAATATTGTGGCGGAACCGCGGCCATTGGGTGGGTTTGGCCGCGGATCAGCAGTGGGGTGGAGCAGTCTTCGCTTCAAAAATCTTGTGGCCTCTTCTGGTGACATATGTAGACTATTTTGATATCTGGAATCTGAAAATCTTAACTTTCTGCCAGAATTGATTTCTTCGATCTACTTTAAGATTTCGGCAGATTTGATCTCGCCAACTCGGATTTCCTTGATTTTGATATAATTTCTGCACAATAACTCAATAAATAATGTTAGTAGAAATTTGTTTTTATTGAGATATTATCTTAACCATTTGACATGATATTATAGTTTTAGAAGAATTGGTCAAAGATATTTGATAAGGTAAGCATGTTTAAATGGACTAAATATTATATAGATATTATATGCTTATATTTTCCTTCATAATATTAATTATAATATATAAACATATGAAAATAGTATTTTTACAGATAAACCCTCATATGTGTCATATTTATAATAAACCCCTTTTATTATATAAAAATATTAAGGAAAATGTCATATCAAATGCACAATATTTTCGACTGAACAAATACCCCCAAACTTAATTTTGATCGTCCCGAGCAAACTAGTTATTCAAGAGAAGGAGAAAAAGAAAAACCTAAGCAGCACACTTTCGTAGGTAACACGATTGCACTGAGCACGTGCAACAAGCCGTTAAACCTCTAGGTGTCCCTAGTAAGAGGAGTGTTGTCTCCTGAGGGTTTTCAGCGGATTACACTCACAAAATCCTATAATAAAAGAAAGATGGTGAAAATTACATATAAAGGTAAGAACTATAAAAGAAAGAACTTGAAAATAAAAGTTTCCAACTAAACCAGTTTTTCGGTTGTCATGAGCTCTATCTTAATGGTCATGAAAAAAATGTTAGAAATCACATCATCTCTCAATAAAACGTCGCCTTTAGTTTTTCTCCCTATCATTCATCCCAACATTGATCATATACCCCTACGTGTGTGTAAAAAACATCTTTACACTTAGAGAATTCAATTCAAGCTATCATGCTCTTGTTCATTTTCCAAAGTACTTTATAGTTGGTGAATATTTTCGATAAAATTGCTCACACATTCTTCATGCGACCGTCAATACTTCTTGAGGTACTAACCGACCGATTACAAAATGTGCTTGCGTATTTAGGCGTAATTCCTCGTTTCGCAACATTTAAGGCTTAGCAGTGGCTTCCAAACAGTTGGTCTAAGGCACTAGGTGATAAAGCACCCTCGCTATATTTTTTTTATGCTGCCTTAAGTAATTACAAAACCAGTGTTCATTTTTTTTCACCAGTTATATATATATATTATATACTAAAGCTTTTAGACAAGAGCATTTCAAGGTATTCTCTACTATCCTAAGTTTCAAGATGTGTGTAAGTGCGTATAGTAGGGTATCAACGTTCAAATGTTTGGCGTCAAGAATAAGGACTATTTTCAGACTTAATTTTATCCTCAGATTAGTAATTTCCTTCATCTTACTAACCCTTGGGACAACAGCTCATAACTACTTATTACTAGTTTTGTTTAAGAAAACCTCTAACTTTCTTGTTTTTCTCAAACTATTCATATCTTTCATATATAATTTTTCACTTTCTACTCTTTTATTATAAAAACTTTTTTTTAAATGCCCAGTACCAAAGATAATTCAGTGAATACAAACCTCCCTCTAAACTTGTTTTCATCAGTGTCCTCATTGATATTGTTCTTTGAGAGCATAGACCTGTAGAGTTGGGGAGAGACAATAATAGGGGTAAAATAATAGTTAAATGAAGACTACTCCCAAACTTGTTTTTTGGCACGCACAGATATTCAGTTAAGTCCTTTTTTCACTCACCTCCATTCTTAAGATGATACAATGTTACCGAAACATGGAGGTGAGGCAGAGGAATTTAGTTATGATAAAGTGGCTCCTGTAAAAATAGGAGCTCCTCCGCTGGGTCAGCAGAGAAATACGGTTTTAATCTGTGCCCATTTACTTTAAAAATTGAACCGTTTTTTATATTTTCAACTTCTACCACCTCGTGCGGTTGTACATACCGCACAACAAAAGGTCTTTTCCAACGAGATTTAAGCTTACCCGGATGAAGATGGAGACGGGAATTGTAAAGGACTTGTCCCGGTGTTAAAGTTTTTCTAAAAAGGTTTTTATCGTGAAACACTTTAGTCCGGTTCTTTACTATCACCGCATTATCGTAAGCTTCATCGCGCAGTTCGCTTAGCTCATTCAATTGCAGCTTCCGATAGCTGCAAGCTTGATCAAAATCGAATTTTAGCTCTTTTATAGCCCACATTGCTTTATGTTCGATCTCGACAGGAAGGTGGCATGCTTTCCCAAACACAAGTCGGTATGGAGACATACCAAGATCGGTCTTATAAGCGGTGCGAAATGCCTAAAGAGCATTCGTCAATTTGGTTGACCAATCTTTACGGTTTTTAGAAACCGTCTTCTCCAAAATTTGTTTGATTTGCCTATTTGAGATCTCAGCTTGCCTGCTTGTTTGGGGATGATAGGGCGTAGAAAGTTTGTGATTGATTGCATATTTCCGCATCAAAGCCTCAAAAGACCGATTACAAAAATGCGTCCCATTGTCGCTAATTATAGCGTGAGGGTGTCCGAATCACGAAAAGATATTTTCTTTAAGGAACTTAATGACAACTTTGTTGTCATTAGTGCGACACGGTATTGCTTCCACCCATTTTGAGACGTAATCAACCGCTAACAAGATATATAAATTCCCAAAAGAATTGGAAAAATGGCCCATAAAATCAATACCCTAAGCATCAAATATCTCCACAACCAAGATAGGTTGGAGATGCATCTCATTTCTACGTGAAATCCGACCCATGTGTTGACACCGCGGACAAGTTTTGCAATGATCATATGCATCTTTAAATAGTGTTGGCCAATAAAAGCCACATTGCAAAACTTTCTCCGCCGTTTTTCGAGGATCAAAATGACCGCCGCATGCCTGATCATGACAAAATGATAACACACTCTTGAATTCATCGTTAGGGACACATCTGCGAATTGTTTGATCGGAACAATACTTAAACAAATAAGGTTCATCCCAGTAAAAGTGTTTTACTTGGGATAGAAATCGAAGTTTGTCTTGTTTTGACCAATTGCCAGGAACGAGTCCCGTCGCTAGATAATTCACAATATCCACGAACCATGGTTCGCAGGATACGGTCAAGAGCTGTTCGTCAGGAAATGAGTAATTTATCGTCACGGTCAACGTTGGTGAAGAAGAGATGCGTGAAAGATGGTCGGCTACTACGTTTTCACATCCACTCTTGTCTCGGATCCTTCTTAGATAAAAGGTGTCGTAGGGCGGAGTGATCAGTATAAACCACTATTGCGAGCCAATCAAGTAGGGCCTGAACTTTTCTAATACAAATACAACTGCCAAGAGTTCTTTCTCAGTAGTTGTGTAATTAATTTGTGCGTTGTTCAAGGTCCTACTTGCATAGTAAATTACATGTGGCATCTTATCAATGTACTGTCCTAAGATAGCACCAATAGCAAAATCTGATGCATCACACATAAGCTCGAACGGGTGGTTCCAATCCGGAGATGATAGAACATGGGCTGTAGTGAGAGATCTTTTAAGCGATACAAAAGCAGCCTCACGATCCGAATCGAAGTTAAATGTAGTATCCTTGGCCAAAAGAAGAGTTAAGGGTCTAGCAATTTTGCTAAAGTCCGTAATGAATCTCCTATAAAATCCTGCATGACCAAGAAATGATCGTATATCTTTGACGCATTTGGGACGAGCGAGGTATGGATGACATCTATTTTAGCTCTGTCTATCTCAATGCCTTTTCGTGAAATTATATGTCCAAGGACAATACCATCTTGGACCATAAAATGACATTTTTCCCAATTCAAAATTAAGTTCTTATCTTTACAGCGGGTAAGATCCGCGTCAAGATGACGAAGGCAATCCTCAAAGAAGTCCCCAAATATGGAGAAATCGTCCATAAAAATCTCCAGAAAATTCTCAACCATGTCTGAGAATATTCCCATCATACACCGTTTAAATGTAGCGGAAGCGTTGCACAACCCAAAGGGCATGCGTTTATAAGCAAATATACCGAAAGGACAAGTAAATGTTGTTTTATCTTGATCCTTTTCGGCGATGGGGACCTGGTTATAGCCAGAGTATCCGTCCAAGAAATAATAGTATTCGTGTCCAGCTAATCGTTCTAACATCTGGTCAATAAAAGATAGTAGGAAGTGATCTTTCCTCGTTGCGGCATTGAGTTTTCTGTAATCAATACATACGCGCCATCCAGTTTGGGTGCGTGTTTGGATCAACTCATTAGCCTTATTAGTTATGACCGTGATGCCAGACTTTTTAGGGACCACGTGAATAGGACTTACCCATTGACTATCAGATATCGGGTAAATTATACCATTATCAAGGCACTTGACGATTTCTTTTTTTACCGTCTCCTTCATAACGGGATTTAACCGTCTTTGTGGGTCTCGGGTTGGCTTGGCTTCATCCATCAGATGTATATAATGTTCAACAATTAAGGGACTAATCTCTTTGACGTCAGCCATTGTCCAACCAAATGCTTGCCGATTTGATCTCAATACCTTCAAAAGTGCATTCTCTTGCTCTAAATCTAGAGAAGCGGATATGATCACGGGCAGAGACTCATTCTCACCTAAATATGCATATTTAAGATGAGAAGGTAGCGGTTTGAGATCTAGTATTGACGGAGAGACGATAAAAGGTGGGGTGAGGGAATGATACTCGGACTCCCTAAGAGGTTCATAACTTGCATAGGATATTGACTCGGAAAGTGCTACTGACTTTTGCGACGAGTCAACGGATTCAAACTCAGGGATGGACTCATCGAAGATATCCTCACTATAAGAACTTTCCAGATCAAACAATGTCGCACTAGTGTTGTCGAGATCATCACAGCAAAGTGCTTCTGCTTCGCAGCTGTCAGAAGCTATCTCGTTGATGGAACATATATCGATTAAATGAGCAGAAAGTTCAGATGGTTAACTTCCTAGCTTGTAAATATTAAGCTCAATTGTTATCTTCCCGAAGGATAAGTTCATAGAACCGCTACGACAATTAATGACAGCGTTGGAAGTTGCTAGGAAATGTTGACCGAGTATCACCGGGATTTGGTTGCGTAGGTTTGCCACAGGCTGTGTATCTAAAACAATAAAGTCCACAGGGAATATGAATTCCCCGACTTTGATTAACACATCCTCAAGCTCACCCCTAGGTTGGGCAATAGATCGGTCTGCCATCTGGAGAGTGCAGTGGGCATGTTTCAACTCTCCTATACCTAGCTGCTCATAGACGGAATATGGAAGCAAGTTAACACTAGCGCCGAGGTCAAGTAGAGCACGATTGATGCTTTCCCCCCCAATAGTTATAGATATTGTAGGACAACCGGGTCTTTACGTTTCTTTGGTAATTGTTGGGTAAAATCTGTGCTCATGTTACTTGTCATGAATACCTTTTTCGGCACTTGAGTTTTTCTCTTCCTAGTGCACAAGTCTTTAAGGATTCTTGCATAAGATGAGACTTGTTGAATAACATCTAGGAGAGGGATATTTATGTTAACTTGCTTAAACATTTACACAACTTTCTCCATTTGTGCGTTAGGTTTGGTGGCCCTCAACATGTTTGGAAAAAGAGCTTTATTAATAAGTGTTGGGTCCAACATATTTGGAGAAGTTTGTGGGGATGGACTCGATCCCAGAATTGGAGTGGGGATCGTTTTAGGTAGATTCGAGGAAGTGGGCGGAGTGTTCGAGCCTTGGGGAAAACGTAGAATAGGCTTGGAATTAGGTGGGAGACTAGACGAATTAGAGGAAGAAGTAGAAGCCAGGGTTTCAATTGATTCCTCATCATCAATCTGTTCACCCATTTGATTGTTCAACACTTCCCGATCTCAACGTAGTAACGACACTCACATTATGATTTTGTGAGTGGCCAGGATTTGGTAGGGGTTGAGATGAGAGTTTTCCTTTTTCTCTCGCACTCATCGTGGTATTTAACTGTGCAATTTGGGCTTCTATTGATTTAATACTCTCACCGTGGGAGGTGGAGTCTTTCTTTATGGTATCAATAGAAGACCTCATATCAGCCGACATTTGGTTGAAATGTTTCATAAACAAATCCAAAGTTTGTGCGAGTGAAGAAGAGTTATCGGTACCGGTCGTTTGGAAAGAATTATTAGAAGGTACAGAATTGTTGACCAGATTTTGAAAATTTTGTGATTGAAAGGGGTGCTGACTCTGTGTGGATGGTTGCTGTTGCTGTGGAGGAGGTCTTTGGTAATTGCTTTGGAACTGGTTTTGATTTGGTTCAAAGCAAAATTAGGATGATTCCTCCATCCCTGATTGTATGTAGAAGAATAATGATCGTTTCTAGGTCGCTGCTGAAAAGCAGCATTAGTTTGCTCGTGACCTTGAAACGGTGCATTCATAGGATATTCTTCCGTCAAATGTGATGGATCGGAACAGCAACCACACACGGTCTTAGGGAGCGTTACTTGGTTTAGGGAGACTGATGAGAATTTGCTCTCAATAGTGTCGAGTTTCTTTTGCATCGCTGCCATTCCGACTTTTACTGCGATAGAAATATCGAGCTGATGAATACCCCCTAGATGAAGGTGGTCTAACGCTTTCCCACTACAAAGTGTTTTCAGCGAGATCTTCCAGATATTTCCATACTTCACCATCGTCTTTGGACATGAAATTGCATTGACACATGGTTTCAAGCATCTGCTTTGTCGCTGGATTAATGCCTTCATATATAATTCGGCACAGATCCCATCTATGTATTCCATGATGAGGACATTGGACAAGCAGATCCTTGAAACGTTCAAAGCACTTTCAAAATGGTTCATTGGAAAGCTGGGTAAACTGGTTGATTTCGCTTCGAACACGGTCTGTTTTATGATTTGGGTAAAATTTCTTAAGTAATGCTATCACGAATTCATCCAAATTGGTAATAGAGTGTGCGGCAGTGTTATAAAGCCATTTTTCTGCTAAGTTGCACAAAGTGAATGGGAGAAGACGCAAGCGCATAGCATCCACAGACAGTTGTGAAGTACCCATCATTGCGCATATGTTTTCGAATTTGGTGATAAAAACGTATGCGTCTTCAGACTCAAACCCGTGAAATTTGGGCAACAGGTTGATGTAGTGGGGTTTAATTTCAAAATTATCCCCGTTGGCTGGTAGAATGGATAGACAGGTAGGAAGTGAACCGCGTATAGGATCACATCTCTCTTGGAGAGAAATGCGCGGTGGATTCTATGTACCTACGGGCGGTGGCAGGGTGGTATTATAATTTGATGGAGTACCGTCCATCTCGGTCGATGTGGTGGGTGGTGGGGGAAAAGAAAATGAAGAAGTACCGTCTTCGGAGTCGATAGCCGAAACGCGGACAAGACGGGCACTAGAATCCCGTGTCCAGCCGAGCATGCACTAAACGGTTTTAGCGCAAACGGCAGCGTGCATGTGATTTAAAATTGGTTTGTTTTTTGAAAAAGTGGGACTCAAGACAAATCACACAAAAATGCACAAACAACCCTAGAACTAAGGTTACCTAGGTCAAGTCTCTAGACCGCTCCTAGACTTCCAAAGGACAAGCCGCAGGATCAATTCTCTACCACCTCTTTACTACTCTTGTGGCTAGGTAAGTGTCAGGTAAGTGGGAGGTATCCGCTATACGAATCACCGAAAATGGCGGGCCTAATTAAGTAACCACCTGCCTTAGACACACTTATCTAGACACCACAAAAGTAATGCGGATAAGTGATAAATTACCCACGACCTTTCTCTATCCTATTTGAGTGCGACGGTCCTTAGAGTCTTGTCTAGATATTTTTTAATTAATGTAGGGTTGATGCGGATGCTCATTTTGTGATTTGTGGGGCCTAGGAACGGTGATGAAATCCCCACATAATCTGAATTTTTGTCCCCCCTTAAAGTCCGTATTAAAATATGAATAAACAAACCAATTACAAAACTTTGCAAAAAGATTTTTGAACGGCTATATTTTGCAAAGAATCCTGCAG
The DNA here is from genome assembly GCA_030015575.1 of Agapanthus africanus. Taxonomy (NCBI): domain Eukaryota; kingdom Viridiplantae; phylum Streptophyta; class Magnoliopsida; order Asparagales; family Amaryllidaceae; genus Agapanthus; species Agapanthus africanus. Next base: position 380,204,380 of record JASDDO010000019.1, on the reverse strand, counting down.
AAAAGATATTTTATTGGATTTCAGAGGAGAGGGAAAGATATAGAAAAAATACCATAGAATTTGGAAACCCTAAATCCCCTAATGCACCGTGGTTCCGTCGCCAATATGCTCTTTGTGTCGCAGTTCCGCCGCCGACTAGAAAGATCTGATGAAGCTTTTTGCTACGTGGCCTCCCTTTCTCCTCGCTAAAGTGACTCCAGATTCCCTCGCAAAAATCGCACAATAATCGTTAATATACAATTTGCAGTTTTGTTTATTTTTATGATATATATCGAATAAGAATTCAACACAAATAGTAAGAATAAAAAAATTACGCACGTATCCCCGGCAACGGCGCCATTTGATTGTTTGTGTTTTTAGAGTTGTGTAGTAGTTAACCGCAATCAATAACGGTGTCGCGTGTAGCTAGACCGAGATAAGTACGGGTCATCCTCAGGGAAACGTTGAATCTTTTAATCTTACTTTAGACGTGTTGATTAGGAAATGAGGAAGAATAAAGAATGGTAAAGAATGGTTGTAAATTCTAGATCTACGTCAAACACGGATGCAGGATATAGATCTAAATTAACCACGGATGTAGGTTTTTTATTAGAAGGGGGCTTGTAGGGTTCGTTAAGATTTAGTAGTCATGGATGATTAATTAAAAATTACTCCTTTTATCCTTTAATATATTTAAAACTAGATCGACAGTGACGCATGCAGATTAGGGTTTCTGGAGGGGAAAAGGGTTCCCACTTTTAACCCCTATCTTGACATGGATCTCCGTTCATGTCTAGCCTTTACCAAAACAATTGTTAATCTGATCTCAAATCGCGGTCGAGACTATCAATGAATTGATAACACGTCCGATTAGGATGTTAACTATTCTTTTGATAAAATTATAAACTTTATAAGACATAAAAAGAGTTTGAGGATCATCATCATCCATTAATCTACCATAATCCTACTATCCCTAACAAGCGGAGAATTACTTGCGCATGTTGGAAAATGAAAAGATAGAAATCATGAAGAAAATAAAACGCAATAGAATAAAACTACCTTTATTAATCAACAAGATCAAGTACACTTTGTTCCTTTAGAAAATGATTACAAAACTCTAGTTTGCTTCTCGATCTCTTCTTAAGGAGGTAGATGATCTGTCGATGATCAACCAGGATTCTTGAGTCGTCGTGGACTTCGTGATCGCGTCGGTTTGATAATTTTTCCAAGAGACTCTCGGTCCTTATTTATAGTCACAGAGCCAGAACCCTAATTTCCTAATATGATAACTAGTTGTTAGGATCCCAACCTGAAAATCCAAAATCCCAACTCCTCAATATTGCGGCGGAACCGCGGCCATTGGGTGGGTTTGGCCACGAATCAGCGGTGGGGTAAAGGAGTCTTCGCTTCAAAAATCTTGTGGCCTCTTCTGGTGACATATGTAGACTATTTTGATATCTGGAATCTGAAAATCTTTTCTAAGTCTCTGCCAGAATTGATTTCTTCGATTTACTTTAAAATTTCGACAGATTTGATCTTGCCAATTCGGATTTCCTTGATTTCAGTCCTGATATAATTTCTGCACAATAACTCAATAAATAATGTTAGTAGAATTTTGTTTTTATTGAGATATTATCTTAACCATTTTACATGATATTATAGTTTTAGAAAAATTGGTCAAAGATATTTGATAAGGTAAGCATATTTAAATGAACTAAATATTATATGCTTACATTTTCCTTCATAATGTTAATTATAATATATAAACATATGAAAATAGTATTTTTACAGATAAACCCCCATATGTGTCATATTTATAATAAACCCCTTTTATTATATAAAAATAGTAAGGAAAATATCATATCAAATGCATAATATTTTCGACTGAACACCCCCTGTTCGTCTGAATCACTTTCGGACGCAGTTGGCGCATCTTCGTCATATATGGAGGAGTGAGACCATGCGACAACTTTCCACATGTTCTATTTCCTTCTCTTCCCCTCTGAGTCGTCATCTTCATTCTCCTTGCTATTCTCAAGGATATGTTGAAGAAATTCCCTGAGAGTGACTGGTGAACGCTGTAGGGTGTTTTTTGTCACCCCATTGAGATGGGAATACACGCGCGCTTGTCAGGCGTACCACAGATTCCTCTGTATAGGGTAGGCTGGGGTTTATTGATTGTGGCGATCCGAATCTTCGGCAGCCGCGGGCTAAGCTGCCGTTAATTACCCCCGTCTTTGGAGCGAGGGAACCTCCGATTGAAGGGTCAAACAGGTCATGCGAACTCAATGTGCAGTGCTGTGTTTTGAAGAGGTTTTGGATATATCGGGGGCCCCGCAGAGTTTTTACGGGGGTCCCGCTACCCGGATAGCGGGCTGGGGGTCAAAGGGGCTAGCAGCCCCTTTGCAGGGTGCGGGGCAGCGCGCCGTTAGAATTTTTTTTAACGAGGGATGTATTTTTAGTATGGAGTGTATATAAAATGAGGGGGAAAATGGCGTCCAAAGGACGCGTGGGCGCCAGTGCCCCACGTGCCTGGCACGCGGGCGCTGGGCGTCAGCAGGAAAAGGGATTTTGTCCCTGCACTGGGAGCTGTGCTCCCGATTTGACTTTTGGAGATGAACTCCCGACAAAGAGGACAAAGGGGCTTAGTCCCTGCACTGGGAGTTGTACTCCCCAAAAGAAAGATTTATTGTTTTATATATCTATATATATGTATTATTATTTTTTTTGAGGAGTTAAACTCCTAAGATATTTTTGGAGCTGATGAAAGGGAACCCTTTCTTCTCCCTCGAGCCTTGGATCTTCCCCAAAGTGGGGTTTTTGGAGGTGAGTCTCCTTTCTCTCGGTTAGCCAGATCTTGGAGAAAAAAGGGGGTGGGATTTAAATATCTCCCCCTTTTGAAATCCAATGGAAGATCCGAGCTTCCCTTTGTGGGTTTTGTGGTGAAAAATTATTTAATTTTGGCAAAGGAAGAGAAACTCTTGATTTAATTGAAAAGGGGAAGAAGGTTTAGAACCTTGAGTAAGGAGAAGGAGGCATAAAAACCCTAGAGTTTGAGAGAATGAAAAGTTTCTTTTTTATTTCATTATCATGTTGCCTTTTATAGGTTTACAAATTTACATATAGCCCATTGGGCTTTACAAAATGACATTTTTGCCCATCTTATGTCTCATGTGCTCATTTCTTTTGCACATAAGCCATGAGCTTTACAAAAATTTGGCTTTATGCCCATTTTTCGTACATTCATGCATAAAAAATTACATCAAAATTATTTGTTACATGATTTCATTTTGGCATGGGGAAGGTCGGCCGCGGGGCTCGACTTGGGCATGGGCCCACTTGATCTGGGTTTGGACCTGCTTACTTGGGGTTGACTTTGACTTTGACTTGGTCAAACGGGGTGCAATTTTTTACCCCAACAAAGTGTCTCTCATCAATAAATGCACACTGCGTATATGAGTTGTGTGCATGAAATTGATGGATCTTGGAGTTGGACTTCACGGTGGAACATCGTTCCGGGGGCGGAGCATTATTACGGGAGCCTAATTCCGGGTATCGGAGCTTAATTCCGATTTGCGGAGCATGATTCTGGAGGTCGGAACATAATTCCTGAGATCGGGGCATAATTCCGAGGTCGGAGCATGATTCTGAAGATCTCCAAAGGGGTCGGAGCATAATTCCGACGAGCGGAGCTTGATTCCAGGGGTCGGAGCATAATTTCGAAGAGCGGAGCATGATTCCAGGGATCGGAGCATAATTCCGATGAGCGGAGCATAATTCCAAGGGGTCGGAGCATAATTCCGACGAGCGGCAGACATTATGACCGAAGCATAATTTCGATGCAGAGGTTGACTACCAGGGGAAGCATAATTGCGACAGGGAAAGCAGATACTCCGAGGTGAAGCATGATTTCGACACGGGGTACATTCTGAGACGAAGCATGATTTCGACGCAGAGCTTGTTAGTCGACTTGATTCCGAGGCGGAGCTTAATTCCGACGGGGAGGTCGTTGGTTGACTTGATTCCGAGTCGAAGTATAATTCCGACAGGGAGGTCGTTGGTTGACTTGATTCCAGGACGAAGCATAATTCCGACGAGGTCGCTTGTTGACTTGATTCCAGAACGGAGCATAATTCCGACGAGGAGGTTGCTTGCTGACTTGATTCCAGGGAGGAGCATAATTCCGACGAGGTCGCTGGTTGGCTTGTCCCCGGCACGGAGTGTCACTGGTTTTGATGTAAAGGATGATTCTCAGGCGAAGCATAATTCCGACAGGGAAGGTGGATACTCCGAGGCGAAGCATGATTTTGACATAGGGTACACTCTGAGACGAAGCATGATTCCGCCGCAGAGGTTGTCGGTTTGATTTGATTTGGGTTGACATCAGTATCACTACACTGGGATATGGTACCAGGAGCGAAACATCATTTGCCATGAGTGGATTTGGGGATTTTGGTTTTGGACTGGCATCAGCATCGCTACACTGGACTATGGTACCAAGAGCGAATCATCATTTGCCATGAGGAGATTTCCCTCGTTCCAGTTTAACGACTTAGAGGTCATCTGTTCCCAGTTTAACGACTTAGAGGTCATCTGTTCTCAGTTTAAGACTTAGGGGTCTATTGGATTGGAATTTTGGGGTTGGGGTCGGCATCGGCGTTGCTGACACTGAAGCACAGGTGCCAGGAGCAATTCATCATTTGTCTTTTCCCGTTGGGGAGCGATGGTTTAGGAAACAGGTTTAGGTCCTTATCACTCAAGGCTTTTCAATTTTATCAGCCGTAAGGGTCCCATAAAAGCATTTTCTCCTTATGAGTCGAAAGGATCCCGTAGGTGTATTCTCCTTAGGAGTCGTGGGGACTCCCAAGTGTGTTTTTCCTTTGTGAGTCGTAAGGATCCCATGAAGGTGTTTTCTTACGAGTCGAGAGGATCTCGTAAGTTTGTTCTCTTCATGTATCGTGAGGACACATGAGTGGGTCTTCCCAAATGGAGCATAATTCCAAGGGCGGAGACCGGCCGCTGGACTGGTGACTGCGGTGGGGCATGGGTGTGAGCAGAATTATTTGAGCCCGTGGATTATATACGGTAGTCAATTTGGGGACCACCCGTAGGGCTGGGAGATTTTTGGGAAATTGAATTTTAGTTGGCGTCTGCATCGCTGCACTGGAATATGGTACCAGGAGCGACTCATCATTCGCCGTTTTAGGATTTGGAATTTGGTTGGCGTCTGCATCGCTGCACTGGAATATGATACCAGGAGCGACTCATCATTCGCCATTGGGACATTCAGAAATTTGAAATTTTGGTTGGCGTCTGCATCGCTGCATTGGAATATGGTATCAGGAGCGATTCATCATTCTGCAGTGGAATATGGTATCAGGAGCGACTCATCATTCACCGTTGGGACATTCAGAAATTTGAAATTTTGGTTGGCGCCTGCATCGCTGCACTGGAATATGGTACCAGGAGCGACTCATCATTCGCCGTTGGAGGTTTTTTATTTATTTATTTTTTTACCGCAATTGCTCTATCATTTCAGGTTTTTTTTACCGCGAAGGTCGTGATTGCCCTATCATTTCGGCTTTATTTTTCATCTTTATTTTACTTGCCGATTTTTATTGCGCATTGCCCCATCATTTCGGCTTTTTTTTATTTACACATTTTTTACATTCCCAGTTTAACGACTTAGAGGTCGATTGTTCCCAGTTTAATGACGTGGTGGTCGACTCTTTTTAGAGAAAGACAAATGTCTGAGAGAATCAGGTTCTCGAAGGACTTCGGTCTCCATTTGTATGAAATTGGCTGTCGCAGCTTAACTGTTTGTTAACACGCCTTTAGACAGTTCTATCTCTCCTGTCTTGTATTGTTTTTCGACCCAATCTTTGAAGACGAAGCAGTCCTCAATGGCATGACCTATCACTTTATGATAAGGGCAATATTTGGGGCCGTCGGTCATATTCGCTTCTTGCGGTCTCTTTGATTCTGGCAGTTGTAGACCGTTTCTTACGGCATTTTTGAATATTTTACGGACTTTGTCCCTTCTGAAAGAATAAGACCTTATCCAGCTTCTCTTTCAGTGGAGCTTTTCCTCCCTTTCCGAACACTGGCTTCCGAGGCTGTAACAACTCCAATTTTAGTGTACAAAAATTTGTTTAAAAATTAATGTATATTTGGGATATTTGCATTTACTGTTATTGCTATAAGTAATTAATTTGCTTTTTAATAGCAAGCAAGAGCTTGTAGCTCATTGGTAATACCTTGCACTGCTGAACCAAGCCACCAGAGTTCAAATCCCATACCCCACATTATTTTTAATATTATTTTCTTTTTAAAATTTTAGAAGTTCAAGAGTCTACACGTGCTAAACCCGTAAAACCCCACCACACTAAATAAACAAACTGGACTAGAGGGATAATGAAGCGACGGGGGACAACTCCGGGCACCGGACTCGACCGGGATCGGGCGACTCGGCTGGACCGCCGAGTCCCCAACATGAAAAAGTTGCCTCTTGGACTCCCCTGCACCCCTGTACACTTTAAATGTGCAGACCGGTACCGGAACTTCTTTAAAACCCTAATTACTATATTTTAATACATTTTTTTTCAATTAAACCTTTCACTATCCTAAACCATAGCCTTACCCTATAAATACAACCCCTAAACACACCCCCCTCACTCCAAAATTCTGATCAAAACTCTCAAGAAATCTCTAGAAATTTTAGTGTACTTTTGGAGTTAGAAAAAGGCGAAAGCTTCGGCGATTTTCCGACGACAACCCTAGGAGCTCGCGGCGACGAAACAATGCACCGGCGCCTCCTACCGTTTTCTCGTTCTTTTCTAAGCTCTAAACCCGTAAGTCCCACCTCTCTCTTCTTTTTTCTTTTCTAAAAATACGAAATTCTAAAACCCGACGGAATCGGAGTTAATCCGATTTCCGATTCGGTTTTTTCTAAAAAATTCAACCTTTTCTTAAAAACAATCATACTAAACCTTTATATGTTGACTATTAAACATTAACGAATCATATTGAACAAGTTCCATATCAAAAGGATTTCTATTTCAATTTTTATCGCTCTTTTTCAGTATAATAACATGTAGTTTCATTTCGACTTTAAAACAACCTCAATCTTGCTATACCTTTAAGTAGATCACGAGGTAATGATCTACCTCCTCACAACACTCATATGCAACATAGCACAACACTTTCGGGAACCTAGAATACGGGAAAATGAAACCTTTCAAATAAATACCATTTACTAATAAAACCGTTTTCTAAAAAGATTAAGTATTTATAAATCTTTGCAAAGCGCCGTTACAACTCATTTTGGAGAACCCGACTGGGATGGTGCGGATTATCGCACATCCCTGGGCTTAGTAGTGCGAGATGCAGACCTCCGCAAGGAGCATTCGGTCTCGAGAGATTTAAAATACGAAAATCTTAAGAAAATGAGATTTCTAGAAATATAATATATATTAAAATTATTTTTATATAAATATATATATATATATATATATATATATATATATATATGTATCATTAAATTATCTGTTTTGTGATAATATAAATATTCCAACTTTTTAAAAAAAATCACAAGAATCACTTTACATTAAAATACCATGAAATCCATACAAGTTCAATATCACAATTAAATACCATGTATTTTGAAAAATAGGCTATTTTCACTAGAAATACCACCTGTATAAAATCTATATCTATGATAACTCTAAAGACGATAATTAAATACTTGGAGTGTATTTTGAAAATTATACAAAAGTATTTTTACATAAACCCCCCTCAAGTTCTATAAATTACCCTAAGGACCCTAGTAAATATAGGTTTAAGCGGGACCAATCTCTTGAGCCTCAAGGAGCTGGAGAAGTGGGTGCTTGCCTATTTAAAGTAGACAATTTAACAACGGTGTTATCAACACGGTAATCGTCTTTGAAAAAGACACAAATCTTGCAGCCCATGTGCAGCGGTTACCGATAACATCAAAACCTAATTCAGGACTTCAATTTCTTTTGTAATTGTTCTGACTCAGACCGAGTCTCATTATAAATAATCTGACTTGAATATGATTCAAGTACAATTTATATTCAATTTACAATCCAACATGAATCCATGAATACGTATATTCAATCTATTCAATCTGTATGACTGAACCTGTAACACCCTAGTTCATTTATACCACTTCTAGTTCAAGTATTTCTTTATTTATGGTATTTTCCTGATTTACTGTGTTTTGGGTGCGAATAGTGTATTTGACATTTGTATTTGCATTCTACCCGACCCGCTTGCTTGAAACTTGTTTGATTCATATTTATGAATTATCTCGACTTGTTACATAGACATGCATTTTCATGAATACTGCATACTGGCATTTTATCTGACATTACATCTTTTACCAGATAACATTTTAAGTCACGTAAAATAATTTAAAATTACATAACATGGCCTGCATGATATCCCTAATCCCGTGGTAGCATCCGCGCATCTTGTTCTCGTCTCGTTCAGTGAAACAGACGTGTTTGGATGGTTACGCGCACGTACGTGCATCCGTTCTTGAGGGTATGCATTTTCGTTACCTGAGCATTCATTTTGAATTTTGAGAGTCGCATATATTTTTCATATTTTAAATCTGAATTTTTAGACCCGACCCGGGCGTGTTTTGGAATAATTTTGTATCCCGCTAAAATTCAATTTGTTTAAATTTTAAAATTTCGTTTCAAAAATAATTCAGCAGTTCAAAAGATTTTTTACAGATGACTAAAAATATTTTTAAAACTAAAATCCTAACTTTTAACAAACTCTCTCTTTTTCTTTACCTGGCCCCACCTTTCTCTCTCTCTCTTTTCTTTCTCTCTTTCTCTCTCACCTGCGCTATCTCTTTCTCTCTCCCCTCACAAAATTCCAAATTTATCTCCCCTCACTATTTCTCTCTCCTCTCGATCTTTTTCTCTCTTACAGAATTCTCTCTCCCCCTCTTTCCTCTCGATCTTTTTCTCTCTCTATTTCTCTCTCTCTCTCTCCTTTTTAAAACCCACGTCTCTCCCTCCTCTTCATTTTTTTAAGAAGCCCGCCATCTCGTCTTCAAAACCCAGCAACCTTAACCCTAACCGCCTTCAACCTCGCCTCACCCCCGACGCCTCCATCATCGTCGGTCTCTCCTCCTATCCTCGACTATCTCATCGCCCTCTTCGCTCTTAATTCCTGAGCTCCCAAAACCCTGCATGAACCCAAAACCCACATACCTCGCCACCGTCGACCCCTCACCGCCGTCGACCTTTCCTCGTCGTCACCATTCCCATCACTACGACTTCTTCCCCTCCCCTCACTCAACCCGACACCATCCTCACCCGAGCACTAAGAACCCGACCTCGTGCACCCAACTCGAGCCCCTGCAACCATTCTCGCCGGAGCTCCGACCACCTCAACGACCACCCTCGTCACCGCCTCCATCTCCACCTTCTCCTTCCTCCTCTCTCTTCTTTCCCTGCACACCCCAACAATCAAACCCGACCCCTACAACCACCAAGTACACCCACTGCCTTGTCGTCGATCCTTGCCGGCGATCCCTTACCGTTACCTCACACCTTCGCAACCCCCTTCTCGCCTTCTCCCAAACCCCAGCACCAACCCCACAGCAGCAACCCTATCTTCTTCTCTTCTTTCCTTTATTCTTTTCTTTTCTTCTCTTTTCTTGATTCGTATTTTCCGGTGATCGCCGGAGCCGTGCCGCTGCCAACGATCCGAGTGACCCAGTGGACGTCCTCTACCCGCGTGGTTACCTTCTTTCATTGCTTGGACCCGTCCCGTGTGCCGTGCGTGCGTTGCGACATTTTGCCGACGTCGAACGTGTCGTGCGTATCCGTATCGTGATCCATCGAGGCAAGTTAATCTTGCTACATGCTATATAACTCATTATATACCCATTTAAATAAATATCATACCTGTATTTAAAATCATGCACCCCATGTTTAGTTTTATAGCTTTTCGATATTCCGTTTGCATCTATTCATATCATTTCAGATCTAGCTCATGAAAACTTATCTTGTTACATACTATATTCCAATATACTGTACCCAATGGAATATTTACATCACATATTGCTTAGTTGTACATCCCACATTACAATTTTACAGTTTTACCGTTTTTCGGATACCCGTTTGCATCCATCTCATTTAAAATATATATAATTGTATCCATAGATCACATTAATACATAATACTGTGATATTAACACCCCATGTTTAATAAAGTGCATCCTAATTAGTATTGGAACTATAAATGTAACCCTAATCGATAATTGTGCATCCATATCTTTGAATTTATATCTATTTGCATACCATGTAACATTATTCCATTTTATTATTATATTAGTACTCCATACTTGATTTTGTGTACCCATACTTATTACAGTTTGATTATGAGCACCCACTCGACACTTGTGCACTACCTGACATGACCTGATACACTACTACAGACATGACTTGATACCTGTGCACTACTTGACATGACTTGATACATGTACACCACCACCTGATATGACCTGATGTACCACAGCGTGACATATTACCTGATCTTGTTACTAATGCCGACAATCTTGACCTGTTGTCCCTACGGACATTTCCTGTTGTTTATACAGACAAACCTGTACCTGCTTGATCCTGTGTTGGCATTAGTATCAGATTTATCAATACCCGACTTACACACATAACCTTGGGGGTATGGGGAAATCAAGATTGTAACTGAACGTAACTCAAAGGGCTATTACATCCTGTACCGTGGTCCCGTGGGGTATGAACGGGACATAGACTCACAGTCTATTATATATTGTACTGTGGTCCCGTGGGGAATAAACGGGGCATAGACCGATGAGTTACGATGAGGATTACATTAATTGATTTCGAATAACTTTAGAGTAGATAACCCTATAGCATAGTTTAGACTACTCACTGCACTTCACCTGTTTATATCCTGTTCACTGATCTATATTCATGTTACTGTTACTTATTACTGATGGCTTGTTACTGTTCATACTCATGCCTGCATGACTTGTCACCCCCTGATTATATTATTGTTGATATTATGACGCACTGACGTCTGGGTTTTGCATGGCCCAGATCCTCTACCTTTGACACAGGCTGATCAGGAGTATTTCCGCCGTCAGGCTGAGCGGTGAGGATCCTGTTAGTATCCAGTTTAGTTATGTTACTTTCCAGATGTTATTGTTTATTGATCTATTGCTTCCGCATATTATTTCTTGACTCGTTTATTCTGGCATATGGACATGTACTAGATAGTTTATTCTGTTCTTGATATCTTCTAGACAGCCGTAATATGACTGTGGAGGGATGTTTCCTAGTCACAGGTAGCATGGTTGGCTCTGTTACGTGCCGATCTTAGCGCACTCTGGGAACCGGGGCGTGACAGAACCGAATCATGGATATATTTCCATTTACATGATTCTCCAGTTACACCCATTTACTGATATCATGGTTTCGGCAAGTCATCCATCTATACAAGACAATACAAGTTACAATACAACACAAACAATACAAATAAGACATCGCGGGATTTAAGGGGTAGATTGGTACGGAAGGTGTTAGAAGTGGCACGAGACTGCAAGATTAAGACACCTAACTTGTATTCCGTTGCTGTTGTACCGTGGCATAACGATTCCTTGTACTTCGGTTTGCTCTAGTCTCTGGCATATAGAGACTCCTCTCGTATACACTGGCATCCTTCTGTACTAAGCTACAAACAACATCGTAAACACTAATACAATATAATACAACTTTAAAAACTACCCTCTCTCTGTCTATTCTATTTCTCCCTTATCTTTGGGACTTACCGAGCGATTGTTCGCTGACGACATTCCTTTTCTTTCTTCTTTGGAATGTTGTCAGGTGATCTGGACACTCAGGAGATCGAGTCTACCAGCGAAGACTTGGACCGGCTTGCATACGATCCAGAGCTCTAGCCACATTGTACACTTTTATTTCAGTACTTTTCTTTTCTGTTATGCCACTGTTTAGGCATTGCTTTCATCAGATGTATTTACTTTCCATGCATTGTACAAAAGAATGTGAATAAATAAAGTTGATGTTTTATTATATTGTCTCTTGTGCATTTATATTTATATTGCTTAGATACGCTTAGCGTATTTACTTCAGAGTAAATACGTAGCGGTCTCGTCGCGTCCTCTGCCCGTATATTGGGAAGCGGGGCGTGACGGGTTTTGTTGGCGGCCCATGCAGGTCAGAGCTGTATGAATCCCTACCATGCAGTTCTGTTCTTCGTGAACAACCTAAGCAATATAATACAAGAATCAACAACTAAAGCATTCTTTATAATTCATACTTCTTGAATCTTATCATTTCATGTATTTTGAATCCGTCCTAACCCAAATTTTTCTTCAAGATTATGGATTTCCTAAACAACACCAGCACTAATGTCAACAACACACATCCACCACTACCACTCACACCTGCCGTCCCTGCTCCGCTCAACGAGCAAACGGTTCTGCTTGAGGCAATCCGCAGCCTCCTCGAGGGACAGCAGTAGCAGACTGCTCTTTTAATGAACCGTCCCGAGGCAGAAACATCTGGGGTGAAGCAATTCAGGGTTTGCACCCCAAACAGTTTGCAGAAAAGGAGAGCCCACTGGAAGCTGAGGAATGGGCTCAGAGTATCGAAAATGATCTGGCCACAGCACAAGTGTCAGAAATAGTTTGGGTTCGTGTTGCAAAACTGCAGCTCACGGACAATGCACGGAACTGGTGGAAGACGGAAGAAAGCCGTCTTGAATAACCCATCGAATGGAAGACTTTCTGCGACATGTTCGACGCTAAGTACTTCCCTGAGACTGCCAGGTTCGACATGGAACAACAGTTCATTCATCTGCAACAGGTTCGATGTGGACCAAGTCGGTAGATGAATATAACGCTGAGTTCACCATGCTTGGTCGGTAAGATGTCTCAACAATTCGAATTGTTCAATATATCACATACTTCACAGCTAAGACAATACTTTAAACAGATTTGCGGCACACCTGATACCGACGGATGAGATCATAGCCCGTCGATTTCAACAAGGTTTGGATTCAGAGATCCAGGCTGCACTGGCCACAGGAGATTTTCCGACTCATGAATCGGCTCTGAAAGCTGCCCGCTGATATGAGGCAGTGGTAAAGGCGAGGGGCAGATCTCAGTCTGCAGGAGTTAAGCGTCCTGCCAACCAGATGGCAGGAGGAGCCTCGTCAAGACCATCTTATGTGCCAAGGCGACCGGTACTACCGAACAACTGTCCTAGCCCAGCTTTTGTACCTACAGCAAAAGAACTGGACATATGATGAAAGACTACCGGCGAGCCAACCGTCTTTGCTTAGTCTGCAGCTCAGCTGCTCATGATATTGGGTCTTGTCCCCAAAGACAAAACCCAGTTGCTGCACCCAGGCCAGCAATCACTTACCTGCAGCGACCAGCCCTTCATGCACCTGCTCCAAGACTTGCACTATCTGCTCTACCACCTGGAGGACCACAACTGCACCTCCTCCTCGTCAGTTCCATCGAGCTTAAAGGAACGTTCCGAGAATGTACCACGGCGCCAGGCTTTCATGATGACCGTGGAAGAAGCTGAGGCCACTGGCCAAGTTATCACTGGTAACCTTTCTTTCTCAAATTTTCTTTCAGTCTTACTATCTATCTACATACTTTTACCTACACCTAAAACATGTCCCACATACCTTAGGTACAATCTTAGTAGCCTCACTCCCTGCACTAGCACTCTTTGATACTGGAGCATCTCACTGCTTTATGTCGTAACGGTTCGTCCGAACTCGCGCGATTCCAGTCACGCCGCTTGTATCCAGCTGAAATGTCAGTTCAGGGAATGGCGTTCTAAAAGCAACAATAGGATACAGTTTGTGTCCAGTAGTCGTCTGCAGCAGAGAATTCTACGCTGACTTCAAAGTACTGGACATACCGAACTTCGATGTGGTTCTAGGTATGGATTGGCTCGGAAATTTTTATGCTACCATCGACTGTCGTCAAAGGAGGGTAGTATTCGAGATTCCAGACCATCCGGTCTTCTATTTCAAAAGTGGAGACCGTACACTGGAGCCAAGTACATACAAAGCGAAGCCAAGGGACGCAGTGATTGCAGCAACTCAAGCAGAGGAAGAATCAAGGCCAGAAGTGGTTCGAGAGTTCGACGATGTATTTCCTGACGATATTTCAGGTTTGCCTCTCGATCGAGCTCTTGAATTCAGCATTGATTTAGTACCAGGAGCACAACCGGTGATCAAAGCTTCTTATCGATTAAGTCCGAAAGGTTTGAAGGAAGTCCGAACACAGTTGGACGAATTATTGGCGAAAGGATAGATTCGTCCCAGCACTTCAAGTTGGAGATTACCTGTACTAACGGTGAAGAAGAAGGAAGGTTCATACAGAATGTGCATTGATTACAGAGCCTTGAACGAAGTCACGATAAAGAACAAGTATCCACTCCCGCGCATCGACGATTTATTTGATCAGCTAAGTGGATCTTGTGTTTTCTCTAAATTAGATCTTCGTTCAGGTTATTATCAGGTGAAGATCAAGGAAGCTGATATTCAAAAAACGGCTTTCAGAACTCGCTATGGACATTACGAATTTCTAGTGATGCCATTTGGAGTGACCAACGCACCAGCAATATTCATGAACCTGAAGAATCAAGTTTTCCGGGAGTACTTAGACAGGTTTGTTGTCATCTTCATCTACGACATCCTGGTGTATTCTAAGAGTCGGAAAGAATACGCCGAACACCTACGAATTGTCCTGGAAACTCTACGACAACATCAATTATATGCCAAGTACAGCAAATGCGAGTTTTGGCTAAATCAAGTTGGTTTTCTTGGACATATCGTATCGGGCGAAGGAATCTCTGTAGATCCGGCGAATGAATCTCTGTGGATCCAGTGAAAGTTTCAGCAGTAAGCGAATGGCCGACACCAAAGTCAGTAAAGGATATTCGGAATTTCTTGGGTTTAGCTGAATATTACAGAAGGTTCATTGAAGGCTTTTCAAAGATAGCAACACTCCTGACCAAGCTCACACGTAAAGATGAAGAATTTGTGTGGTCAGAAGCATGCGAACAAGTTTTCGTAGAACTCAAGTCAAGGTTGACATCAGCGCCTATTTTCGTTATACCGGACCAGTCTGGAGGTTTCGAAGTGCATTGTGATGCATCCGGTAAGGGATTAGGATGTGTTCTACATCAGCACGGTAAGGTTGTGGCTTATGCTTCAAGACAGCTGAAGACCCATGAGCGCAATTATCCGACGCATGATTTGGAGTTGGCAGCTGTCATCTTTGCTCTCAAGATTTGGCGCCATTATCTACTTGGCGAACGAGTGAACATATACACAGATCACAAGAGTCTGAAATATGTGTTTACTCAGAAGGAGTTGAATATGCGGCAGAGACGATGGTTAGAACTCATGGCGGAGTTTGACATCAACCTGCAATATCACCCACGGAAGGTGAACGTGGTTCCAGATCCTCTTAGTCGTCAACCATTAGCAATGCATCTCACCGCTCAGTGGAAGATTCAACAAGAATTACATCAGATGGAGATTGAAGTAGTCATGTCAGGTAATGCTTCAAGTTTGATGAATTTACAAGTTCAATCAACAATTGTCAATCAGATCAAAGCAGCTCAACCAAGTGATGCTAAGTTGCAAAAGATCATAGAACAAGTGGAGAATGGACTCAGAACAGACTTCATCATCCATGAAGACGGATCTTTGAGATACGGCAGCAGATTATGTGTACCAAAAGGTCCTGTTCGGGAAGAGTTAATGAAAGAAGCTTACAGCTTTCTCTACTCAGTACACCCTGGAAGTACAAAGATGTACAAAGATCTACGTCAGAATTACTGGTGGTATGGAATGAAGCGTGAAGTAGCTAGAAGCGTCGCTAAATGCTTGGTGTGTCAGCAAGTAAAGGCTGAACATCACAGGACTACTGGACTACTTCAACCGTTACTAATTCCAGAATGGAAGTGGCAACACATCACGATAGATTTTGTGACTGCTCTTCCTCGCAGCACAAAGGGTAATGATGCGGTATGGGTCATTGTGGATCGACTCACAAAGTCGGCTCACTTCATCCCATTTCGAGTTGGACAATCAATTGAGACACTAGCAAAGAAGTACATGGAGGTAAGAATCTACTTACGATTTAAAACTCTTCATAATGTACTATCTCTGATACCAATGAACTCATACAGGAAATTGTGAGACTTCATGGAGTACCGGTCTGCACTGTCTCCGATCGTGACACCAGATTCCGATCATAATTTTGGCAGAGTCTGCAAGCAAAGCTTGGGAACAAGTCTGAACTTCAGCACGGCTTATCATCCACAAACAGATGGTTAGTCTGAGCGAACTATTCAGATCTTGGAGGATATGCTCAGAGCATGTATGTTAGACTTCAAAGGATCGTGGGAATATCACCTACATCTTGTGGAGTTTTCGTATAACAATAGCTACCAAGCAAGCATAGGAATGACACCTTTTGCAGCAGTATATGGAAGGAAGTGTCGATAACCATTAAGTTGGGACGACATCGGAGATAGGGAACTTCTTGGACTTGAGATGATAATAGCGACTGTTGTGGTTCGTACTATCAAAGAAAGAATGCGCATAGCCCAAGATCGATAGAAGCACCGGGCTGATGCAAAGAGACGACACTTGGAGTTCCAGCCAGGAGATCACGTATTCTTAAAAATATCTCCGAACCGCGGTGTGATTCGATTTGGAAGACATGGTAAGCTAAGTCCAAGATACATTGGACCGTTCGACATACTCGAACGAGTCGGTGAAATGGCATACCGCTTAGCACTTCCACCTTCATTGGAAGGAGTGCATAATGTGTTCTACATATCCTAACTTAGAAGGTATGTGAGTGACCCCAGCCATGTTCTTGATCATTCCGAACTCACTATACAGCCCGACTTATCCTGTGAGCAACAACCTGTTAAGATCCTGGACAGGAAAGTAAAGTCATTTCGGAACAAGAAAGTCAACTTGGTTCGAGTGATGTGGAGAAAAGACACTCCAGGAGAATCAACTTGGGAAAGGGAAGATGAGATGCGTGCAAGATATCCTCACCTCTTTGTAAATTAGTCCTTAAAATAAAAGTTGTAAATTTCGAGAACGAAATTTTTGTAAGGAGGGTAGACTGTAACAACTCTAATTTTAGTGTACAAAAATTTGTTTAAAAATTAATGTATACTTAGGGTATTTGCATTTACTGTGATTACTATTAGTAATTAATTTGCTTTTTAATAGCAAGCAAGAGCTTGTAGCTCATTGGTAATACCTTGCACTGCTGAACCAAGCCACCAGAGTTCAAATCCCATACCCCATATTATTTTTAATATTATTTTCTTTGTAAAATTTTAGAAGTTCAAGAGTCTACACGTGCTAAACCCGTAAAACCCCACTATACTAAATAAACAAACTGGACTAGAGGGATAATGAAGCGACGGGGGACATTCCGGGCACCGAACTCGGCCCTCTCTCTCACTTCCCCTGCTTGTTCGGGCGACTCGGCCGGACCGCCGAGTCCCCAACATGAAAAAGTTGCCTCTTGGATTCCCCTGCACCCCTGTACACTTTAAATGTGCAGACCGGTACCAGAACTCCTTTAAAACCCTAATTACTATATTTTAATATATTTTATTACATTTTTTTCAATTAAACCTTTCACCTACCCTAAACCCTAGCCTTACCCTGTAAATACAACCCCTAAACACACCCTCTCACTCCAAAATTCTGATCAGAGCTCTCAAGAAATCTCTAGAAATTTTAGTGTACTTTTGGAGTTAGAAAAAGGCGAAAGCTTCGGCGATTTTCCGACGACAACCCTAGGAGCTCCCGGCGACGAAACAATGCACCGGTGCCTCCTACCGTTTCCTCTCTCTCTTTTCTAAGCTCTAATCCCGTAAGTCCCACCTCCCTCTTCTTTTTTCTTTTCTAAAAATACGAAATTCCAAAACCCGACGGAATCGGAGTTAATCCGATTTCCGATTCGGTTCTTTCTAAAAAATTCAATCTTTTCTTAAAAACAATTATACTAAACCTTTATATGTTGACTATTAAACATTAACGAATCATATTGAACAAGTTCCATATCAAAAGGATTTCCATTTCAATTTTTGTCGCTCTTTTTCAGTAGAATACCATGTAGTTTCATTTCGACTTTAAAACAACCTTAATCTTGCTATACGTTTAAGTAGATCACGAGGTAATGACCTACCTCCTCACAACACTCATATGCAACATAGCACAATACTTTTGGGAACCTAGAATACGGGAAAACGAAACCTTTCAAATAAATACCATTTACTAATAAAACCGTTTTCTAAAAAGATTAAGTATTTTATAAATCTTTGCAAAGCGCCGCTACAACCCATTTTGGGGAACCGACTGGGATGGTGCGGATTATCGCACATCCCTGGGCTTAGTAGTGCGAGATGCAGACCTCCGCAAGGAGCATTCGGTCTCGAGAGATTTAAAATACGAAAATCTTAAGAAAATGAGATTTCTAGAAATATAATATATATTAAAATTATTTTTATATATATATGTATCATTAAAATATCTATTTTGTGATAATATAAATATTCCAACTTTTTTTAAAAAATCACAAGAATCACTTTACATTAAAATACCATGAAATCCACACAAGTTCAATATCACAATTAAATACCATGTATTTTGAAAAATAGGCTATTTTCACTAGAAATACCACCTGTATAAAATCTATATCTATGATAACTCTAAAGACGATAATTAAATACTTGGAGTGTATTTTGAAAATTATACAAAAGTATTTTTACATAAAACCCCCTCAAGTTCTATAAATTACCCTAAGGACCCTAGTAAATATAGGTTTAAGTGGGACCAATCTCTTGAGCCTCGGGGAGTCCGAGAAGTGGGTGCTTGCCTATTTAAGGTAGACAACTTAACAACGGTGTTATCAACACGGTAATCGTCTTTGAAAAAGACACAAATCCTGCCGTCCATGTGCAGCGGTTACCGATAACATCAAAACCTAATTCAGGACTTCAATTTCTTTTGTAATTGTTCTGACTCAGACTGAGTCTCATTATAAATAATCTGACTTGAATATGATTCAAGTACAATCTACAATCCAATATGAATCCATGAATACGTATATTCAATCTATTCAATCTATATTGACTGAACCGAATCATGGATATACTTCCATTTACATGATTCTCCAGTTATTTCCATTTACTGATATCATGGTTTCGGCAAGTCATCCATCTATACAAGACACTACAAGTTACAATACAACACAAACAATACAAACAAGACATCACGGGGTTTAAGGGGTAGATTGGTACGGAAGGTGTTAGAAGTGGCACGAGACTGCAAGATTAAGACACTTAACCTGTATTCCGTTGCTATTGTACCGTGGTATAACGGTTCCTTGTACTTCCGTTTGCTCTAGTCTCTTGCATATAGAGACTCCTCTCGTATACACTGGCATCCTTCTGTACCAAGCTACAAACAACATCGTTAACACTAATACAATATAATACAACTTTAAAAGCTACCCTCTCTCTGTCTATTCTATTTCTCCCTTATCTTTGGGACTTACCGAGCGATTATTCGCTGACGACATTTCTTTTCTTTCTTCTTAGGAACGTTGTCAGGTGATCTGGACACTCAGGAGATCGAGCCTACTGGCGAAGACTTGGACCGGCTTGCATACGATCCAGAGCTCTAGCCACATTGTACACTTTTATTTCAGTACTTTTCTTTTCTGTTATGCCACTGTTTAGGCATTGCTTTCATCAGATGTATTTACTTTTCATGCATTGTACAAAAGAATGTGAATAAATAAAGTTGATATTTTATTATATCTTGTCTCTTGTGTATTTATATTTATATTGCTTAGATACGCTTAACGTATTTACTTCAGAGTAAATACGTAGCGGCTTCGTCGCGTCCTCTGCCCGTATACTGGGAAGCGGGGCGTGACAGAGGCCGGTTAGCATTAGGCCCGTTCATCCCTTGCTTATTTCGGTTAGCCGAGATGTTGAAAGATTCAGAATCGTCGGAATTTCCGCCTTTGCGATTATCGTCCTTACGGTTTCTCCAGGACCTATTGTTATTTTGGGAATCAGAGGAGGAATCCTGTTTTGAGCGCTCCAACATCTGAACTTTGCTGGTCAGCTCTTGGAATGTTTTGAGACCCGCGGTGCATAGAAACGGGGCCATCCAATTGTTGAGATTTCCGACGAGGAGACTGACAGATTGGTCATGCTCTATCGGTGATTCACATTTGACGGAGAGATTGCGCCGTCGGGTTATAAAATCTGCTTTCGTTGTTCTTTGGCTTGATCCTTACGAGGTCAGCAATGGTAATTTTATCGCTGACACTCATGAACTTTTGTCGGAACAGAGATTCCATTTGGACAAAAGTAGTAAAGGAGCCATCCAGTATGCTCGCGTACCAGTCGAAAGTGACATCAGTTAAGCTATTAACGAACTGGCGGAGAAGCGCATCATTGCCCCCAGTATTCCCGCATGAGGCTTTAAAATTGGCGATGTGCTGATTCGCATTTCCCGTCCCCATCAAATCTTCCGAATTTGGGGATGACATAGCCGCTAGGAAATTCTACCAGATCATACTGAGCTGGATATGGTCTCCTACTACTGCTGATATCTTTTTGCGCTTCGGCTTCGGCTACCAATGCTTTGACTTTGTTGGCAACCAAATCCATAATTTGATCTTGAGTTAGCGGGCTACTGTCATCGGTAGTCGGGACATTTCCCGAGATAGGATGCGACTGACTTTCATGCGGTCCGTCCACCTTTGGATTTGAGGGAATAGGCGTCGGCTGTCTTGGAACACCGTTTCCCGGTTCATGAGCAGAACCCTGCGCTTGATTGGACGGCTGAGAGGCAATTTGGCCCGTGAGCTGCATCACGACATTCTCCAAGTCGTCAATTTTGAAGTAAAGTTTGGCCATCTCCTTTTCTTTACTTTTGAGCTGTTTTCGGAGCTCTTGTAGAAGTTGTTGCTCTGCATTCTTGGGACGGAAGATTGGCTCATCTTCGCTTTCCGAGCCTGACTCCTCATGAACTGATGGCTCTCTCTGCTTATCAGCCGCACTGGAAAGGTTTTCATTACCTTCCAGAGGAGGCTGGTCTTGGAATGTGGCAGCCATATTCACACCAGATTGGATTTAAGATGTAGTACCCCTATCCTTGCTCTTGCTGCGTGTGCCCACCATGTAGACAGTATGGACGACATATCCGACCGCCTCTTTATCTTTGGCGGGGTGATCCTGTTAATGGAACCTCATGAAGTTCAGCATAGCATGAGCCCTAGCCCTTTTGTTGGCTCTGTATCTGACCCTTTTCTGTTTTAGCTTCTCGATTTTGAGGGCTTGACGGGCATCCGTTTTCTGGGAATCCACCATGAGTCGATTGATGGGGAGCTTAGAGAAGACACCCGATCGAGCAGTTGTTAGGGGCACCGCTGGAGCTTGCTCGAGACGTCTTGTTGCTTTGTTGGTGTTGATGGCCTTGCCCCCAGCTGGGGCCAAAGAAAGTCTTTCAAACACCGATTTGCGTTTGGGTAGTGGTGCCATCAAGATCATCACATTTGGCCTCCTGCCTTTCGAGGCCGGTCTATCTGTTACTGGAGCTTGAGGAGCTGGGATGGAACTAGCCGGCACGAACAGAATAGAGCCGAATGGTAGCAGCGGCTCTTCCCATTGTCACCCGAGACTGGCCGGGAGGACCGTCCTGGCGTCCATCTTCATCGTGTAGGAGATGGGAGCCGAGTTCATCTTTGGAGACATTGTTGAAAAGTGA
Source organism: Agapanthus africanus (assembly GCA_030015575.1). Taxonomy (NCBI): domain Eukaryota; kingdom Viridiplantae; phylum Streptophyta; class Magnoliopsida; order Asparagales; family Amaryllidaceae; genus Agapanthus; species Agapanthus africanus. The sequence goes on along the minus strand of JASDDO010000019.1, from coordinate 380,182,499 downwards.
TTGCTTGAAAACCTGCATGAAAGAGCATTATTTTAGTATAAATATAGATATGTATATTGATTGAGTTTATATGAACGTTTAACCCGAAATATGGGAGGAGAGACAGGTCCCACCGGGTATGCCAGAATCTGTAGGGTGTTTTTTGTCATCCCATTTAGATGGGAATACGCGCGCGCTTGTTAGGCATACTCCAGATTCCCCCTGTCTAGGGTAGGCTGGGGTTTATTGATTGTGGGGATCCGAATCTCCGGCAGCCGCGGACTAAGCTGGCGTTAATTACCCCTCGTTTTTGGAGTGAGCGAATCTCCGATTGAAGGGTCAAACAGGTCATGCGAACTCAATGTGTAGTATTGTGTTTTGAAGGGGTTTTGGATATAACGGGGGCCCCGCAAAGTTTTTACTGGGATCCCGCTACCCGGATAGCGGGTTGGGGGTCAAGGGGGCTAGCAGCCCTCTTGCGGGGTACGGGGCAACGTCCCGTTAGAAATTTTTTCTAACGGGAGAGGTATTCTTAGTATGGAGTGTATATAAAATGAGGGGGAAAATAGCGTTCAAAGGACGTGTGAGCTGGGCGCCGGCGCCCCACGTGCCTGGCACTGGGAGCTGTGCTCCCGATTTGACTTTTGGAGCTGAACTCCTGACAAAGAGGACAAAGGGGCTTAGCCCCTGCACTGAGAGTTGTGCTCCCAAAAAGAAAGATTTATTGTTCTATATATCTATATATATGTATTATTTTTTTTTTTGAGGAGTTAAACCCCTTTAATATTTTTGGAGCTGATGAAAGGGGACTCTTTTCTTCTCTCTTGAACCCTAGATCTTTCCCAAAGTGGGGTTTTTGGAGGTGGGTCTCCTTCTTTCTCTCGGTTGGCCGGATCTTGGAGAAAAAAGGGAGGTGAGATTTAAAAATCTCCCCTTGATGGAAGATCCGAGCCCCCCTTTGTGGATTTTGTGGTGAAAAACTATTTAATTTTGGAAAAGAAAGAGTAAAATTCTTGATTTAATTGAAAAGGGAAAGAAGGTTTAGAACCTTGAGGAAGGATACGAGGCACAAAAACCCTAGAGTTTGAGAGAATGAAAAGTTCTTTTTTTATTTCATTATCATATTGCCTTTTATAGGCTTACAAATTTACATATAGCCCATTGGGCTTTACAAAATGACATTTTTGCCCATCCTATACCTCATGTGCTCATTTCTTTTGCACATAAGCCATGGGCTTCACAAAAATTTGGCTTTATGCCCATATTTCGTACATTCATGCATAAAAAATTACATCAAAATTATTTGTTACATGATTTCATTTTGGCATGGGGAGACCTGTTACAACCCGAAATATTAGCTCATGACCGGCACTTAAATCACGCCACGTCTAAAAGCGTAACACAATTCAAGTAAGCCGAACCCAGAAATCTAAAACTTTTTAAGAAAATAAAAGAGGTGAAGTTTTGAAAATAAGGTATGATGAAATCAAAGTTTTCTTAATGCGTAGAAAAGGAACATGAAAATGCAAGTGAAATTTACTAGCTTGAAAACATGTTTCGTCTTTTTAAAAATTTGGACAGTACCTCCTTTGTATATTTTGATCCAAAACCATAAATACATAATGATAAAGGCATCCTCAAGCGGGAGCTAGCTCTTCTCCAAACGACAGATACACAACCACGCAAAGCATAAATATAAGTATACGATGCCCAACGGTGAAGTTCATCATAAAAGATAAAGAAGTAAGCAAGACATCAACACCATAAGTAGCGGAATACACCCCGCTCTAAGTCTCACAACCACAAGTCTTGCTAAGTCTCATTACTTATACAATTACTAGTTTGATTGATGGAGTTGACTAGATACAATATGAAATACAAATACAAGAGTGGGTACGATACAATGTCCCACCTACCAAGCAAAACACCCAAATGAAGTTATGTGCCAGCGATGCTGCTACGGATCCATACGGTCAACCTGCAAGAACTGTGGCACAACGGGGGTTAGTTGCCAACTCGTGAGTAGAAAAACATTAATAAGTAGAAATCGAATAAACAACGACTCCTAGGTCAACTATATCATGAAGGTAATACTATAATATCTAGGATGACCGTATCAGTATATGTGCCAGTACTATAAGTAAATGCCTACAACATGTGGATATCATCCAGCCGTAATCAATGTATGTTTGCATGTGGATTTTGTCCAACCATATGATCAATGTATGTAAGTGGATCCCGTCCACGTGTCAAGTAATGACACAACATCATGCATGTAAATATCATAAAAGAATATACATGAAAATATGAGGATATAAATCAACGTGTCCCTCGTGACACAACAAATCATGGAACCTGAGTGTCCAGCATCGACACTCAAAATATCATGAAACCCGTGTCCAGTATCGGCACGTAAATCCTCATATCTCTCGGGCTCCGTTAGTCCGGATCGGCCCACCGCCTCCGTCAGTCCGGATCGGCCCGTATCATCTCTCGACTCCGGTCGGTATTCTCCGGATATCCGCCGAGCCCAAATACTATCACCGGTAGGTAGTAGTCTCTCTGCCAGGCTCACCGTCTACTGCACAACATCCTTTTCTTGCCCTGGGGTACCATACCGGGTCCACCATGTACCCGCAATCGGCCTCATCCAGTTCCTCGAATCGGGTTTCACATGTCACACGTCTCAGAATCGAGAAAACGCATGGTGGACGCACTGAAATATCATATTAAGAGAAACCGGGTTTTTAAAACATTATATACTATCTTTTGAAATAATCACGGTTCTCAAATCCAGAAATCTCATGAAAACAGCATATCTCAATGCGTATAATTGTAAAACATGATGTATGCGACATATAACAGAAATGTAAGCATATCCGTATATCATGCAATAAGGAACAGTAATATGGACATATCGAGGGAAAACCGCTCTTTTAAATGAATCCAGTTTTAACAATAGCAAGTAAGCTATGCCAGGAGTCATATCATGATGCAGCAATTATACTGTGTAGTGACATGACAATTATCGATGATGAAGTGTGTGAGCCGGCAAATCTGTGTACGTGTAACATACGCATCATCGATAATTGTGCAAGTGTACTAGTACTGGTATATGCAATGCAATGAGAATAACATGAATGCAGCATAAGATAAATCATATGCAAATGCTGACGGGTATACGTATCTAACCTAACCGAGTCGGTAAATCTAACCATCGGCATCTAGCCTCACAACATCATGTACGGTATAATCCATCGTCCGACATACTCTAGTTAAGGGTATGGATCAATCATCAAGCCCAACTCATCACGTACGGAAAATCATCGTACGGCGGCAATAAACCATCGGGGATCCTACCCTCCTATATGACAATGAGGGATACGGACTTAACGTCTCGTACGACATATCAATCAAGATTCACAACATTATATATATATATATATACCTATGTCCCAGGTCACATCCATAACAAACTCATATCAGGGGACTGGTAAAGGTATCAATCATCTCAATCAACCCGCATCCGTATACCAACATATCATCATATCACATGCCAAATCGTATTCTCTTTTCATCGCATCTAAATCTCACATACTCACCCGAACCATACAATCAGTTTTTAAAAGACTCGAATCGTAGTTTGAAAGTCGGGGTTAAGGTGTTTTTAAGGAAAAGATATCGTTTGCAAATCCGTAACGTCCCTCAAGGTATCTGTTTAAAAGATGCATACGATTCTTCAGTTTGGGAAAATGTATGGTTCGGATGACACATTTACGTCGGCTATCTAGTCTTATAATACCCTAAACGGTAATATCGTCAAACATCATCCTCAATCTCCGTCATCACATATTAGCCGTATCATATCACTTCTAACTATCCTTTAGTTTCTAATATGGTTCTCTAACTATCTTTTAACTCTATTTATAGTTTTCTATATAAGGTTCCCTTAACCATATTCTATATATAAATCGGTTTCCATCAAAGTTTGCGGGGGTGCTATACGCCATCCACCCGACTTTCCCCGTGGATATAGATCCACTCACCTTGAGCTTCGCTTGCTGGAGTCGATAACGCCACGCTCATCCTCGTCGTCTCGAAATCCACATAGGGTAACTACAACCAATACACAATCGCAAATGCATATTAAAATCAAGGCGGAAAAACCAAAACGGCACACGCTTCGCTCATAGGTTAAAATCTATAGCCTTGCATGCAAAACACGACCAATAACCTTGGTCGTTGACGTTCAAATGCCACACGACGGAAACACAATACCAAATACCAAATTCAAATTCATAAAAGCCGCAAAACGAATTCAGAAACTTAGAAAACATGCTTCAGATTTTACCCTAAAATTAGCCAATTTTGCACATATGGAGGGTCTATTTTACTGGAGATAAAGCCCTGGACTAAACACGGATCATTTCCACTCTACCCAGGCCGCAATTTGCGGCCAAAATGAGTAAATTTGCGGCCAGAACTTGGAGTAGGGGTTTCAGGTTTTGGGTATAGGTTCTAGGTTGCCTGCACATCTCTCAGTCTTCGCTAAATATTTTTCAGGTCACCCGGGTTATAGCAGATCACCAAAACACATCACAATTCTCACAAATTCCCGATATCGGGGTTTCTAAGTTTGGGGTTTGGGGTTTAAGTCTCTGTTTTAGTTCAATTTACCATCACTACAGGGGTTGTAGTCCCCATAGTCACATAACTCGAGAATTATTCGGCGAATTCGCGAATAATTCGCGAATTATGTGACTGCCGATTAAATCTGCGAATTATTCGCCATCACCGAACGCGCAGAATTATTGCCGATTTATTCGCGAATAAATTCCCGAATTATTCGCGAATAATTCCCGAATTATTCGCGAATAATTCCCGAATTATTCGCGAATTATTCAAAATAAAAGCGAATTATTCAAAAAACAGTAAATAATTCACGAAATCAAAATCTAGCGTCTCATATATTAATTTTATATTAATGTTTTGCTCGAAATCCTTCCCGAACATTTCCCGAACACTTACCGAATCTTTCCCGAATACCTGCCGATTTTTTCCGAATAGTTCTCCGAATCCGAATTTTCGACCTCACCGAATTATTGCCAAATCACGAATTTGTGACTATGGTAGTCCCTAATTACACCTCAATTGCACCTTTGGAATCAATTCAAACCCTAATTCCTAACTTGGAATTTTCAAAGTTCGCTAAACTACACAATATCGATTCTAAACTTGTATGGATGCTTAAGGAATTGAAATACTATTCTAATGGTGCAGAAATTACCTCATTTGGCAACTCAAGAAAATTCTTGAGTTGCCCTAAGTCTTCAAAATCCGATTTTTGTTGGTCCATAGTGTTTGTATTGAGCTTGTGCATGTTTTTAATGAATTGGAGATGATATTTTGAGGTGTTTTTGATGATGAAGCGAGGGTGTAGTGGAGGTGGGGGAGTGAGGTAGCCATAGGGAAGGAAGGGGAGGAAAAATGAAGGAAAATGAGGAGAGAATGGAATGGCCAAGTCAAAGGAAACCCCCCACCTTTCTCTCTCATGCCCATGCTTCCCATTCTTTATTCATTTTCTTTTTTTCTTTTGTTTTCTTTATCTTTTCCCCTCTTTTCATATTAAAACCCAAACCATGCTTAAAAATGAAGAAAAGCCATTTTAGAAAGTGTAACAAATGTGAAAAATGACATGGTGCATGTCATGTGCACAAATCAAGCTCAATGCACGATTAACGATATTTAATCGCGATTAGCATTAAAATAAATATAATTAATTATAAAAAAGTTTATAATTTGCTCAAAACATATACAACACCTCATTTCAGTAATTCCAACAATTTTCCAAATTTTCCCAATTTATCGGTATTTAATTATACCGCACCATTAAAACATTCATAATATTTATTATTTAATTATAAAAATTCCCCAAAATAATATTTTATTTTTCTGAAATGTTACAAGGCTGGCCGCCGGGCTCGATTTGGGCATGGGCCCACTTGATCTGGGTTTGGGCCCGCTTACTTGGGGTTGACTTTGACTTTGACTTAGTCAACCGGGGTGTAATTTTTGACCCCAACAAACGCGTCTTCTGGTTATATTCCTCTAGCGCATCTATATACTTTTGTATCTCCGTACGTCTGTCTACATACTAAGCCGACTGCACGGGCTTCTTTGCTTTCTATTTCTTTTTAGACTGATTGACTTTGGGGCTTTTCCCTCAGAGTGGAACGTGGTTTCAGCATCCCTTCTATGATCTCAGGTTCAAGCAGGTTTTTCTACCTGATTGCCAGACATGCTCGGAGATCCCTTAACATCTTCGTTGTTTTGGAGGAAAGCGCCATCCCCCACAGGGTTTCTTTTACGAATAAACAAGATGCCCTTGCGTATTAGCCCCTTAGGGGTATGCTTTTGAGACGGATTCACCTTCCAGTTATCCGATAGCATGAATTTACCCTGTTTATACTGGTCCTCGACCCAGTTCTTGAAGACGTAACAGTCCTCGATCGGATGGTTTACCACTCGATGGTAGGGGCAGTAATTTGGATTGTTGATTTTATTAGCTTGGGCTGGTCGCCGTGGCTCAAGCAACGTCAGCATGCCATTCTTCGTGGCGAGCTCGAACAACTTCTTTGTTTTATCACGAGAGAACGAATATTCGCGTCCCATCCTTCCCCCGAGAGTGGCCCTGTATGAATATTGTTTTCGTGACCGGATACTTTAAGGCCCGCTCTGCTGCTGTTGTGCATTAGCGACAAACGCCGTCTTGTCTTTCCCGTTGTAGTTTCGTGAGTCTCCGCCGGAAGAGGAAGGACCGACCCATCGAATCTAGCTGAGCTAGTTTATCAATAAGCTCCTGAAGGTGGTAGGCTTGAAGAAGGCCATGAATGGATATACTTGTGAGTACCGATCGATGGTTGCCACGAACATTCCAATGACTGGAGATTCACCAATGCGCTGTTAGCACTTAGACCACAGGTTTCGCCATCGGATAGCATATTGAACCTATGTCTTATTCGGCTTGATTCTTTCATTAACTAATATCGTCATAGTGATGCGTTCACTCATATCGGCGAATCTTTGGCAGAAGAGCATCTCCATTTCATCAAAGGCCTTAACGGAGTCGTTAGGCGGGTCCGAATACCACTCGAAAGCAGTGCCTGATAGACCGCTAACGAATTGGCGAAGAAGCAATGCATCATCTCCTTCGGTGTTGCCGTATCTGGACCTGAATTGAGTGATATGTTGACGATGATTGCTAGTCCCCTTGTATACTTGGAATGTTGGGATCGTATATCCCGGAGAGTATTGCCTCTGATCATACCATGCTGGGTACGGTCGACTGGTTTTGATAAGCTTGCTTGCCACTTTGCAGGCCTGAAGAGCTTTAAATTGCTGGGCGAAATATTCGTCCAGATTTTCTTTAGAGATCGTTTCCTCACTCGTCGTTGATGGGACTTGTAGAGAATTCGACGTCTCCCTTGTCATTGATAATAACTACCGGCAGCTCATCTGCCGGCGGTTCTGGCTGAGCTATCATCTCGATTATGCTTTGGAATAGGAGGCAATCTTATATATCCCAACGGTCATTTTTGCAGCTATTTCATCCTTTTTTTCAAGGACACGCCTTAGGTAATAGTTATCAGACTTCTGCTCCGTTCTTTCTTCGGGAGCGTTGTAAGGGTTTGCACTAGACGGTGGACTCATGAGTTCCGCCGCTTGAACCAATATCTCTTGGAGCTTTTGTTAGTCTTTCGTTATAGACCGAGTGATTGGTCTATGGGAAACAGAAGCCCAGCTATCATCTTTGGAGTTCATCATATACACTGTATGAACCACCATGTCCCCAGATTTAGGACGTTTGGAATGTTGGCCTTTGGAATTTGCCTCGGGCACCAGGACTTTATTAGGCCTCTATCTCTTTTATGTGAAGCTGTTTTTGAAGGAACCATCATAGCATGAACCTTCTGAGAATGAGCCTCCTTATATTTGGGAGGGGTTCTATTATCATCTTGTCGACCTTTGAGCTTTTTTGGCCGGCGAGAGTAGCTGTTATCAATGACCGAGTTCTGGACTTCTTTCCAAACTCCGTGGATGGTTGAGAAAAGCCGTTTGACCGAACGCACCGCCTTCGGCTCATTATGCATTTTCACAGGAGGTGGCGACTTCTTCAGTATAGCAATAGGCGAATTGCGTTTAACCATCTTCAGCGGCTCAAAACTGTTCCCAATTGGAATAGCTACTCGGATAATCGGAGCAGGTGGAGTCAGCCTAGATGGGGAGCTGTCCCAGCCTGCCTCATTCGGCGCCAGTATCGGCGTCGAGCACTTCTGGTAACAGGGGCCGACACTTCTTCGGTCGTGGGAGCTTCATGGTTCTGCCCCTGTGTTCTTTTGAGATTGAACTATCCTGCCTCCTGCGTTTATATGAAGTTTTGGTAGGTGACAGTCGCTTGAAAACTGACTATCTAGGCATGGGAGCAGCAGCAGCTTAAGGTGTCAGCCTGCGGAAGACAGACTGCTTAGGACGAGTATCATACTTCGTGGCCTCGGTCATGTCAGGAGCCGTGAATGCCAGTCGTAGCCGTTTGAAGACCGATAGGTTTGGAATCACGAACAGTTTAGAGGAACCCACAGAGTCAGACTTCAGTCTCTGGAAGACCGAACTTTCAGATTGAGCAGTCTTATCAGCAGAGCCGGCAGCAGCAATTGTCAGCCTATCAAAGATTGACTTCTTCGGCGTCTCCTTTGGTACTGAGATGCCAAAGTAGGGAGGTGGAAATATCGCTCCAAAGAAAGCCCATTAAGTTGTGCCACCTGAGCCATTGGAATGTAGAGTACATGGGTTATTGCTTTCCTTGACCAAGTTACTCCGACTGGAGTGGTGTTGGAGCTAGCATTGCTGTTGGAGTTGCTGGGTGAGGCCATTGATCTGCACGGAAGTGAAACACTACCTTTAGTAATCCAAACATCCTAGGACAACATAAACATAATATACCAAGATTGGTTCGCGAAACACGACACATAGAGTGGAGTGAAAAGTGAAAAATGTTCCACCCGACATAGCAGAATCTGTTTACCGTAGGAAATCGGACCGAGACATGGGGAGCGCGTCCAGCCTGAATCTGGGGGCATATGCTACATGGAACATTTCCATCCATTTCTTCGAAAATATCAGGTTGATTTATGGCATCATATATTTGAGGTTTGGATGGATGTGACCGCTGTAGCAGACTTATCAGATTTCCCCTCATATGTGAGCGGTTTTTTTTTATTGTGGGGACGTTTTTTCCTGCAGGCGTAAGCCTCTGTAGTTAATTACGCAACTTTCTCTATTCCAAGTATATCATTTCGTATCGTGTTATATTTTGTTTATTTTAGGGTAGCCCTTGGATTGTATACGGAGACAAATATTGTCAGATTAGTCCAAATCCGTAAATCTCAGATTTGGGTTGATCATAGGTCATGTTCCATCAGTTCAGGATATATTTGGGTTTGATCTAAGGATCATTAGTCATGTATGGGACTAACATCAACTTAAGAAATATACTTAAGGACCGTTAATCTTATTTTAGATTAAGATTAACTTAAAATATATAAGCATATGGGCTCAATGGATATTATAGAAGTTTAAGATTTATAACACTTAGTCAATTTGGACTAAGAATTGGCTCTGGAGTATATATATACTGGCGCCCAGAAGCTCTGGCGCATACCACGTGTCATACACAGACAAAGGTCTTATAGGTCTATGGCATATTAAATCATTGGCGCGTCAGGGTTGTGGCGCATGCCACGTATACAATGGGGATTGGTGCATACCTTCGACTTTTTGGTCTCTGGCGCATTAAAAGTTGACGCCTATGGGTTGTGGCGCATGCCACATAGCGGGTCTCCATTGACGCATATGCCTCTATTGGCGCATATCTTCATATTGGCGCATATGCCTCTGGCGCATGACCGTTTTTGAGATTAATCTCTGTTCTTTTGAAACTTAAGTCTCCTGAAGCTTAAGTTTCTGTTAATGGCTATTTAGCCATTAACGATCACCAAGATCAATATTTACGATATGAGATCTTTATTTTTATGTATGGATCACATGATCCATTTTTTGAAAATTTAAATTTTCTCGTTCATCATCATTGCATTTTTATGAAGGGTTCGGTTATTTTCTCAAACTCTAGATCATAAGATCAAAGCATAAGTTTTTATTAGACGAAGTTTGATCCAAAGATTTTAAGTTCAGCGAAAAGAACTTAAGTTCTTAATGAAGGTTAACCCTTTTTATGGACGAAACTTAAGCTTTTTGTATGGAGATAGATCTCTTTTTTCATCTCGATTGATGATGAAGAAGAAGACGAAAGTTTTGATTGCAGAGAACTTAAGTTTTTGATCAAGCTTATGGGGACGATTTCGTATATCAAATTTTGACCTATAGGGTATGTATATTGTTAGGCAAGTGAAGAAAATTTATCATTTAGTTTTCTCTAATCAATCTTAAGATCAGCCCTGGTGTTTTAGTACCGTTGGATTATAGATCCAAGGGTCTTTGTTAACAATGTTTATATTGTCTTTGTTTAGAAAAATATAAAAGATTTTATCTCTTGTTAACAAAATTATCTTTCCGTTTTTAGAAAGATAGTGAATATTTTAAATAGCTTAAGCTATGTATTTTAAATCTTTTATTTGAAGATTTTCTGATTAAGCAGATTTATTCTTTCCGTTTGAGAAAGATAGGAAAAATATTTTTCCAAATATAGTTTAAACTATCAAAAAAGCAAGAGCTTCAAAGATTGGCGCAACACTGGGATCATTGGCGCCTTCGGCAGCGCCAATCTATCTAGCACATGGACTCAAGTCCCATGGGCTATTATTTTTATTAATTATTATTATTTTTTGGAGGGAACAAAGTGTAACTCTTACGTATAGAATAGACCACTCTAGTTGTTTCTGTCCACTTCCTTATCAAAATGATTGACGATTGATGGGGCAGAGTAGGGGACCATAAATTACAATTTGATAGTGATTAGGATACAATATGCTTTTACAATCCTGTGATGGAATAAGTTGTTCTAGAAAAAGAAAAAATAATTATAAACTGTTTATTATAGATATAGAAGCGCATTTAGGTAAAAACTCCTAATTCCATTTTGTATCCTCAAACAAAACCCTGTTTTGTTGAATCGCTTTGTTGGATTCTGTTGCATTGCTATTTTTTTTCTCTCCTTATAGTGGAAAGAAAAATCTTAATTTATTAATTTAGTTCTTGCTATAGAGGGCCGAGGTTCAGACAGAACATTTAATTAAGAAACCTTCTATCGGAACAAAAATGAGTGAGGAATGATGGCGTGGGGTTAGGTGAGGGGACCGACAAATAATAATTTCTGAGCTTGGAGGCTAAAAAGGCATATCAAGATTTTAATTATGCATTAAATTCGTGTCGCCACCAAGTTGTTATATGGAAAATGATAGCTCTTATGCGTATTACTTATCAAAATTTAAGTATGGTGTATTTCTTTTGAAAAGTTAATAACAATTGTCATCTGTTGTTGTAAATATTGGTTATGCTGTACATCGTTCAGACTTTGGGCTATTTAGCATCGATATTCTATTATCAGTATATTAAAAAAGCTTGATCTGATGTGATTGTTTGAAAGCTTCAACTATCAGATCAATGCAGCACAAAGGGCTTCTGTAGTTGCATGTTATAAAGTTTAGGCATTAACTCAGTTAACTTGGTATATTTACACATATCAATATATAAGCTTACTTATATTTTCTCTTATTCATTTTTTCTTCCTTTCTTGAATAAGGAAGGTATTATCAGTGGAATTGATATTATCTATCAGTCTTTCTGTAAGTGCCTTTCTAATTCAGTTTTGTTACTTCTTGGATATTTTTTACCACTGGTAAATTGGAGATACTGACAATAATGGAAATTAATCAATTATACATTGCAAATGTTGACATTCGAAAGTCACAAATTTAAGTTTTAGACAGGCTGGAGACTTCAATATTTTAGTTGTGTTCTTCCCTGATGAGTAGGCTGCCCGCTATACACATTGAAGTACTGAACTTGCCATAAGTAGTGTTAGTTACATCCATATAAACATAATAGTGTTAGTTACATCCATATAAAGTGGGCTGCGAGCGAATAATCTCAACTATATTGAATAAGATGTTTTAAGTTCATTCTTACTGCTTAATTGATCAGTTCAATCTGATGTTATTAATAGTTATCAATAGTTAATTGCACACCAAGAGCTTTTTTCTTTCTTTCTTTTCTTGGGTTTTTGTAGAACTTTGTTCAGCAATAAACAGTAGTCTAGGATACACAATGTAGTTTTATGGAGTAACTAGGATGAAAATGAATATGAGGACCACAACATCATCCTTTTCTCTGAGATCTTATGTCATATTTCTGCTGTCCTTTACAATGTCCTTTTGCATGTCGGAAGTGGGGTTCGAAAAATATTTAAATAATAAATTCTACTGTTGTGATTCTATGAACATAATTGATTCAGGTACATTAGGATCATTTTGCCTTAAATATGCTGCAGCGTGAATACAGTGAAGCTTGTGGGGGCCATTTATAACTGTCAGTATTAATCGTTGCCAAACTTTGGGCAAGTTCCTACATAAAACTTCGCCAGAATGAAAAACAATGCACGAGCAACTCAATAATCTATAGAGCGCTTTTAATTTGTGGGGCTCTTTCCATTAGTAATTGTGGAACTGAAACTCTGAAAGTAGGCAGTATTAATTGCCTCTTTCATTTTATCTAGCAAAACTTTTGGTTTACCTCAGCGGTAAACTTTCAACATAGTTCGTTAACGTTGTCTTCCATGGTTAGATAGTATCAGACGAATGAGGTGAATGCTCAATCTCTGTTGAGTAGTGAATAGATTGGGACTATTAGAAACCATTGAATTTGGGATAGGAAAAATATCATTAACGATTGATCAAAATACAATATACAATGTCTTTTTATATTAGCCCACAAGATGAAACCCTAATACGTAATATATGTATAATACACGTAAACCCCAATACAAAAAAATAAATACAAAATGATATAAAAAATATGATAAAAAATATGCATATCTTAACTGCCCATCAAACCCACGGTGGATCATAAAGTGAGTTTGGACAAGAAATGCAAAAGTTGGATACATGTTTGAGATTTCGTAAATAGATCAGCCACTTGATAGGTGGAATGGATGTAGATAGAGTCATGCCATATACTTGACGAAGTTTTAGATGAAGCTCCAACGGCGTAGCTATAGAAGTACTGTCAGTAATAGTAGAATCGTCAACTGTGGCTCGTTTAAGAAGATCAGAAATATACTTCTGCTGTGACAGAGAACTACTACGGGAGGAGTAAGCAACTTCAATCCTGAAGAAATAGCGCAAATGTTCATGATCCTTCATCTCAAACTGCTGCTGAAGAAGTTGCTTGAGATATGTTATAGTTGCTGAGTTATCACTAGTAATATTCATATCATCAACATAGATCAAGAAAAAAAATAATCAAAAGATCAAGAAGAATAAGAGAAATAAAGGATAAAAGAGGAGCAAATGATATCGCTCATACTGAAATCGAAGTACTAAAAAAGAGGAAAATGAAGGAGAGAACATTGCCCATATTGAGGTAGAAGAAGGAAAAAAGGAGGAGATATCACCAACAAAATAGAAAAAATAGAAGAACAAAGTGAATCAATTAACCACGTTGTAGTTGCAGAAGAGGAAGATGAAAAAGAAAATGACACGGTCTATATAGAAGTAAAAGAAGAGGAACCACCAAAATGAGAAGTTGATCGTAACCATAAAGAAGTAGAAAAAGAAGAAATAAAAGATGGTACCATCAATACAAAAATAGAAGTACCGAGGAACGAGGAAGAAGATCGAGATGACATCACCTCGAAGGTTTTTTTGGAGGTGACTTCGACGAGATCGGAAAGAAAGTAACTTGAGATCGGTGATGAAGATGAGGGTTTTGATGAGATCAGTGGTGGAGGTGGTGATTTCGACTGTGGAGAGATTTCTTGATGTTATTGAGAGGATCTAGAAATCGCTGATGGAAAGGACTTCGTAAATTTTAGTAAAAAACGACGATCGAAGGTTTCGGAAGATAAGGACGGTGATGATGATTTTGATGTGGAGCATCATGCTGTGGATAACGAGACATGAAGAGCAAGAAGGAGAAATTTAGGTTTGAATAAGAGGAGAACGAGAAATAGATCGCGGTGGCGTCGGAGTCATCAGATGGAGAGGGATTAATCAACGATGACTACAGCAACCAATGGTAGGGTAAGTTCTGATACCATATTAGAAACTATTGAATTTGGGAGAGGAAAAATATTATCAACAATTGATTAAAATACAATGTACAGTATGACTCTCTATATAGCCTATAAGATGAAACCCTAGTACGTATATACGTATACGTATTAATACACGTAAATCCCAATACAAAAGGATAAATACAAAATGATATAAAAGATATGATAAAAGATATGCATATCTTAACAGGAACCAAATATGCAGACTCAGAAGCTGTCAATATATTTTTTTAACTATCGGGATATCGGATTTCACCTGTGGTTATGTTTACTGTATCTTTAACATAGATGACCTGTATCCAGTACACCCTTTGCTGTGGGCCCAGGCTAGATTTCTAAATTGACTTGTCAAAAATATAACTCTAATGTAATAAATATTTGCGTCCTTGCTGTTTTGTTCTATTAGGGTAGTTGAGTTAAGCCAGAGGAGAAATGGAGAGGATTGACATGATTGTTATCTGCAGCTTAAGCTAGTCTTTTCCTAGATGATATAATAAATCGCTTAGTGGAAAGGACCAATTATATACATAATGTATATATGTATACCCAGAACAGAAATTATAACCGAAATACCAAGCCGTGATTCTTTCTTTCGTACCTATAGAATGAGATGAAATTTTCATGGAGTGTGACCAATGTTGTCCCAATCGGAATTACAAAAAAGGCATGGTATATCTCTGAACATTTTCTGCGTCAGCGTGTATATAATAAAGCCAATGCAATACTTGTTTTATTTATAATCCTTCCGTTTCAATTTACTTGTCCTTTTTGTCGTCTTTATTTTCGTTTCGACTTGTCCTTTTAGAAAATAAAGAAGAATGTTTGAGAATATACTCCTATAGTTGATGCAATCTAGATATATATTACCAAAACTAAGCCTATATTTTTTTGGAGCAAGAAAGTTTTCTGTTCATTGCCAAATCCTAAATGGTTTCTCTGATAATTACCAAAACTAAACCTAAGTTTTTTGTTCATTGCCAAAACTAAACCTAAATGAAGTTCTTACATTTCTATCATCATCACTACTAAAGAGGAGTTGTACTCTTTCTTAATTAGTGTGCAATAAGCCCAAAATGAGAATTACATTTGAAATGGAGGGGAGGGATTCATTACATTAAATTAATTTAGCATAATTAAAAAAAGGAAACCCTATTCTTGATTATTCTATCTTGATATCATTCATGTCAAACTTTCTCTGATACAAAATCTGAAACTTTGTTACATTATCTTTAAATTACAGGAAAAGGCCGGATACTTCTTTTGCTTGGAGGACCGCACGCTTCTCTGCAGAAATTGCGACGTGGGGATCCACACGGCGAGCCCTCATGGCTCGTCTCACCAACAATTTCTGATCACCGGAGTCAGAGTCGCTCTCCAACATTACCTCAACAACAACAGCACCAACACCATGAGCAGCACCAACAATAATAGAAGAAGCAATAGCTGCAGCAGCAACGCGAACAGCAATAATAATAATGTCATATCTCAGGCGTCAAACTCCTCAATTGATAACAAGAAGCCGTGGACAACGCCGACAAGCCTCGGTGCCGATGACGGAGGAGTCAGGGCAGTGGATGTGGATGGATGTTTTTGATAATGGTGAGTTCAATCAGTGTTATGGCATCTTGGAACCTGGCTCTGAAAGTTACTAGTTAGTTATGTAAAGCAAGAAGGAAAATAAGATACTGACAAAAGAAAGAAGAAGAAGATGGAGATTTTATAGCTTTACATGAATGGATGATTTTTACCATTTTTTTCTTTTGTTCTGAAGGATTATTTTTTATTTGTTATTTGTTATTCTTGGGCTTTTTGTTGTATGAGTATCTATAGATCGATGAAAGGAAAAACTCATGATTGGCTGGTTTCATACATTATATTTTTGTGAAGCACTCTGATGAGTCCAAAGCTCACTTTGTTCATCAATATTAGAGAAATGAACCTGAACATTAGCTTAGCAAGGAGAGTTGACATAGTATCCATCATTTCATTAATATTCTTGATATTAATTGAGTCATGTTGCAGATTTATATGTTTTGTTGGATTTCACAATGTTTGACCTTTATATAATGTTTTATTGAGTATAAATTTGTTCAATTTTGTTCAATTCCACCTCTAATTTGAAGGATGTTTGGTTTTCGATTTTGATGATGTGCATGAAAGCCTAATTCATCTTGGTTCTCCAAGAGCCAGTTTGAAATTGGAGATGCATATCAGGTAAATTCCATTGTATCATACCTAACTCTCTCAGGATTGTATTAGATGTAACCATGGTTTTAAATTGCGGCTGATCCTAATCCGAGACGGTCGATTACGGTCCCAAAAAGGATCGTTCGAGTAATACTGGGGTTTCCATTTGATTGTTGGGGTTTCGGTAGTAGGTTTATTAATGGGCATACATTGGATAATAGGTGGATTATTAAAACAAAAGGCATATAACTGATTTTACTAGATATTAAAACAATAGCTTTATATATCATCAATTACTATAGAATTAGTCAAATTGTTTATTGTTACATTTACTATTTAAGCAATTTTCTAATTTTTTAAAACACTTTTGGCTGAAAGATATAAAACAAGATATTCCGATCATTATAGAGCTGATAGGACCAAATTCGATCCCAAATTAAAGTAACTATATGATATTATCCTAAAATTTTAAACTTCATATATGTTTACTCTCTTTAGGACCTCCAAAGGATGAACGTTCAAAACAGGCAAACCTTAAACAAATCAAGTATTTGAGTTTTAAAAGTTGACCAGAAGTCCTACATTCGAGACTTCCTATAGGCACAAGCACCGATGCTTAATTACACCCTAATGTCTAAAGAAACATTTAGACGAGATACCTTGTTAAGTTTGCTCAAATCACATCACAGAAATCATATTTAAAGATCATAAAGTACTTGGAAATAGAACATGATGTAGGCAATAAATATATTTCATTGCATTTCATATATATTTGTGTACAAGTTGAATATAAGTTACATTAATATTGCAAAATGTACAAAAGTTGTAAGAATCTAATTTAAAAGTTTAGTTCTAAACTTGAGGTATTTTAATGTCAAGTAGACATCATATAGATAGGTACTATCCCATGTGGAGGCCACATCTTTCTATTTTAAAATAAGGTGGAGTCTTTCAAAGTGGGACCCATACCTTGGTTAAGAAAAAGAGATGTTCCTTTTCGTTTGCGGGAAGCTTGTTATGGGGCTTCTCGACCCGTCGAGAGGGAATCCCGACCGTGGGAGGCCTTCTTTTAAGGCCTCCCGACAGTCACTTTTGGGAAGCTCATTTCGGAGCTTCCCGCCGTTTGGAGAGGGGTCTCGACCATGGAAAGCCTTCATTAGAGGCCTCCCGACAGTAAACTTTGGGAAGCTCATTCGAGAGCTTCCTGCCGTCGGGAAGTCTATATTTAGGACTTCGTGCTTTAATAAAGCACAAGTATTATATCCCCTCTTTTTTATACTTATGTGTTTAGATAAAAGTATCATCATTAATCTTGTGATTATTCAAGTTTGCATGAGTAATAGGGAGTACAAGAAAGAAAATGATGGCTAGCATCATTTTCAAAGTATGTGGATTTTAATGTTAAAGTTTGACATTATTTTAAAATGTGTATATGGGGGCCACATCCTTTCATTTCAAACTAGTGTGGATCACTCTAAATGGGATTCACATGAATTTTATAAAGAAACAGAGAAGTTCCTACTTGCAAGATGCCTATTTTGGCGCTTCCTGATATTGGGAAAGAGGGGTCCCGACTCTTGTTTGATAAATGAGGGACACTTCTCTTTCAATGTTCAAATTTATTTTGAAAGGACATAGAATTTACTTTATATTCAAAGTTGTTTTAAGGACATAAGTTTATAGTTTTTATGTTCATATATGGTATCGTTTCGAATTTTAGTGAGTCGGCTTTCATATGCTTCGAGCAGATCGTGATTTGATACTCTCGGGTGAGAGTTATGGCCGTTTTGCTAAGATGTGTCTAAACTGGCAGATTCAACCCGAAAATCTATTTTCCGAGGATGTCTTTTTTAAGGTATTTGAAACTCTATTATTTTAAGATCATTCATATTCAGATATGGTCTCGTTTCGAAACTTAATGAGTTAGCTTTCATTTGATTCCAACAGATCGTGATTTGGTATTTTGGGGTGAGAGTTATGGTCGTTTTGCTCCGATGTGTCGGAGTAAGCAGATTTAACCCGAAAATCTATTTTTGAGAACATAAGTTTTTTTTATGTTCAAAGGTTTGTTTTAGAAAATAGAGTTTCTTCTATTTTTAATTTGTAAGAAATATATAGTTATATTTTATATTTAAAGATATGAAGAAAATAGGATTTCCCCTATTTTCATGTTGTAAAGAACATAGGGTGGCCTATGTTCAAAATATGAAAGAAAATAGTATTTTTCCTATTTTCAAGTTTTTAGAAAATATATGGTGGCCTATGTTCTAAATATGAAAGAAAATAGAATTTTCCCATTTTTAAGTTTGTAAAGAACATAAGGTGGCTTATGTTCGAAAGGAAGAATATGGTGTTTTAGCATTATATTCCAAATTCAAAGACATGATTTTCATGTCTTGAAAGAAATCTTGAATATGATTTTCCTATTCTTGTGTATTTCATTAATGGACATGAGGGTTAGAATATGGTGTTTTAGCATTATATTCCAAATTCAAAGATTTTCATGTCTTGAAAGAAATCTTGAATATGATTTTCCTATTCTTGTGTATTTCATTAATGGACATGAGGGTTTTGATTAATATCTAAATATTTGAGGGAAATAAGGTGTTATCCCATTTCCAATTTGTTCGAGAGAAATATGATGGTCTATTTCATTTTATGCAGAACATAGGGTGAAACTCATGTTCTAAATAAGTCCAATTTATAGAGAACATAGGATGGAGCCATGTTCTAAATTCGTTTTTCTCAGAAACATAAAGTTTTTCATGTTCTAAATCTTCATTTTGTTGAAGAGATAGAAGGAAAGTATTGAGAGAAATGGTGATTCCATTCCATTAAAGAGAGAGAGAGAAGAAATGCGTTAAGAGGAATGGGGATTCCAATCCTATAGTTTCCTACTACCTTCTTCTTCTCCTCCTCCTATTTGAAAATGAGAGAAAAGAGTTTTCTTTTCTTCTTTTGTATTTGAGAAAAATTCTTAAAATGATGAGAGAGTCCTTCTCCTTTTTTTTTTTTTACCTTTTGAAGAGGTATATATATACTTCTATTCTTTTGTGAGTGGAGTGGGGAGTAGTTATCAAAACTACTCCCACCTCTTTCTTTTTTTGAAAAGAAAATAAGGAGAAAGAGAATAACTTCTACCTCCTATTTTTAGAGGGCTGAAATGGGCTATTAGGTATCTCATTTGAGATACGTGCTCCGGTTTTGAAGTATAGTATACTTGATTTGCGGGTACTCAATTTAGGACATCCGCAATTCGGATCTACACAGTTAAGGTTTAATGATTTGGCCATAACTTTCTCTAGAGAAGTCAAAACGACACACCGTTTAATTTTCTGGAAATTAGACTCGATTGGGTTTCACATGAATCCTCATTTGTCCCCAATTAGTCAAGCGTGCTAAACTCTATAGGCATTTGAACTCTTCCTATATACAAATTCATCGGTACCCGATTTGAGTACCTTTGAGAGTCAATATTTTTGACTCTAGCAAATGCACTCCCATCAATATTATGCATACAACATATATATAAGTTTGATATATGATATTAATATATTTTTTGTGTCAACAAATGCCCCCTGACAAGGAGTGTATATAACTTATCGAGTTGTATACACGATATTGTTACATTCTTTCAATCTTGGATCTTCCATTATGACTTGAATATCTCATTGTATAGAGAACTTTTCGCAATGGGTTTTAGGCAGATTCTCATTCAATATCTATGAAATTAAAGAGAAAATGTGAAAACCGATTTTTATGTCACTAAATTTGGTAAGATGAATTTGATGTATTCTCCATTGTGAGGTCGACTTCTATAAATAGAAAAACTTCTTTCCCTAACTTGGAAGGATGCGGGATGATAACCCGTCTTTCAATTCGGGGACCTGGAGGAATAACCCCATGTTCAGGTTTGAAAGAGGCTTTCAACTGTGAAGGGGGCTTTCACAAATGGAAGAAATATATGGTTTTCTATTACGGAGAAGACTTTTATAAATAAAAAAAAACTTCTTTCCCTCTCTTGGAAGAACACGGGGTGATAACCTGTCTTTGAGTTTCGGTGAGTTTCGGGGACCTGGAGGAATAACCCTTGTTTAAATGTGAGAGAGGTTTTCCATTGTGAATAGAACTTTCACATAATGAAGTTGGGATGCAGAGATTTTCTTTTTAGTGACACAACACTCAATTTCGTACTTATCTTTAGTTCTTTAGATACCGAAAGATAATCTGCGAAGAAAATTGAGATCCAAAGGAGGAAAGTTTGACGTCTTTGTGGATGATAAACCTTTTTTTAAGTCTTATAGTAGGAGTTGGCACCGCCATGGGTTGCCCCTGTGTAGTTTAAAGTCAATTCAAACATGAATATTAGTTTAGAGTTATCTCAAACACGAATGTTAGTTTAGAGTCATCTCGGACGTGGGTATTAGTTTAGGGTCATTTCACACATAAGCGTTAGTTTACAGTCATCTCGGATATAGGCATTAGTTTAGAGTCATTTCGGACATAAATATTAGTTTAGAGTCATTTCGGACATAGGCATTAGTTTAAAGTCGTCTCGGACATAGATATTAATTTACAGTCATTTCGGACGTATATATCAGTTTACAGTCATTTCAGACGTAAGTTGTGGAACTAGTATGTGAAAGGATTTTTCGTTAGCCTCTGAGCACAAGGTAAAAGCGAAGAACGAGGAGCAGACCTAGTCGTCATCCGTTACTTGCGTCTAACTTGCATTCGAAGTGCCAACAAAAATCCACATCACTAAAACTCACTATTAAATGGCTTGAATGCCAAGCTTTCATACATTTATTCGCCAAATTATTTTTCCATGTTTTATGGATTCAAAGAAATAAACGTGAATGCAGATTCTTAATTTCACTAAATTTTATGTGGTTTTCGTCATGGAAAGGACTTGCGCGACGAAGTTGGATTTGATGGATTTTCTATTTGAGAAAAGAACTCTCACAAATGGAACAAGGCTCCTTAGGGACATGGGGCGATAACCCACGCTCAAACCTTAATTGGTAAGGGAAGACATCTATACCAGGTTTGAAAGGAGTTTCCATTGCGAAGAGACCATCATAAATAAAATAGGGTATATATTTTCACTATAGAGAGAATTTCAACAGATAGAAGGGGATTTGCAATCTTTAGTGACAATACATTTTATTTCGTATTTATCTTCAGCTCTATAGACACTGAAAGACAATCCGCGAATAGGGTACGGAAGTTTGGATTCAAAAGAGGAAAGTTTAAAGTTATCGCAGACTATAACTTGAGACTTTTAAAGTCCTCCAGACGTTAGTTGGATATGTTTTAAAGTCCTGCCGGATATCAGGTGGTTTAATGTCGTTACGGACAAATGTTAGTTTAAAGTCATTTCGGACATGGATTATTTTAATGTCATTCCGGACTATTTAAAAGATAAAATTTTGGTGAGTATCCTTTTAGGATCACTCAGTTCATCGTTTTGAAATATAATAGCTTAGAGACATTTCGGACATAGGTATTGGTTTACAGTCATTTCGGACATGGGTATTAGTTTATAGTCATCTCTGACGTAGATAGAGATAAACTTTTAATTGATATCCTTTTAGAATTATCCAATTCATTGTTCTCAAAAAGTGGCAAGTTGGGCCGAACCGTTAATATATTGGTTTTAGCCTAACTATGTATATAAAACGGGGTTGAACCTATAGTATCCATATCTTTAAAGATACTAACATAAGATTGACCAATCCGTATTTTTTATGTTATCGCGTGACCTATTAGATAAATTCTTTCTAGGGTAAGTCTCTTTTTAGAGTATGCCCAACTTCACTTCAGGTGCTGCATTTCGGTGCTTATCCATGATATTTTATATAACCACGGGATCTTATGATAATCTTTTGATGAGTATCCTTTAGGATAAATCTCAGATATATCTTAGTACTGCTTTTTAGGCGTATCCGTAGGGTGGATAATATTGCAGGACTATTAAGGTAAAGCTTTCAGTGAGTTTTATTTTGGGATCAATCTCAGCCTTATCTCGGTACTGCCGTTCGTCGACGTTTACGCAATGCGAATATTGAAAGTGTTTGTTAGCACCACCATTGGGTTTTACTAGCATCAAACATGCCAATTAAAAAAATTTCGGGGTGCTAATCAACACTAATCAAGATCTTAAACTTGTTGCTTAGGGTTTAAGCATGATATAACAAAACTATACTAAGAGAAAGGTGGCTACAACCTTTGTAGACCGTGTCCTTCTCTTCTCAAGCTCCGTGTAGTAGTCCACGCGACTCCACTAGGCTCCACTTAAAATTGGATCGAGCTTCCTTTGCGATCTTCGTGCCGAAGATAATCCACCCGAATCTCCGCTAATCCAAACTGCCTATTCACTAAACTCTTTAGTGAAGGAAACACACTATACCAAAGCGTTAATCTAGTGTAGGATGGTGAAGTAGGGCTGTTGTTTGCTTACTAGGGTTTTCACAAGCTCAAGGTTTCACAACTTATGTGAGTGATTGAGCTTGGAGATGGAGGTTGATGAAGATGGAGAGAGCTAGAAAGAAGTACTCATCAAATGAGCTCAAGCAACTCAAGAAAAGAATGAAGAATGGTTCACTTATTGAAGCATGGAATTTCTTGCAACAATGAAATGCAACCATGCTTCACAAATGATTAAACAAATAAGCAAGCCATGCTTCACCCATTCCATAAAAAGTCTCCCCATTTTCCACCTCATTTTCTATTTTCACAAAATAGAAAATCCTATCATGCTTCATATATATATATATATATATATATGTGTGTGTGTATATATATATATATGTATATATATATATATATATGTATATATATATATGTATATATATATATATGTATATATCATATTATGAAGAAAATAATTAGTGAGCTAATAATATTAGTTAATATATAATTATATCAAATATAATATATATCAAATTATTAAATCAACACTTGATTTAATAATCCGGTTATATCACATATAACCGACTATTATCATTTATCTGTATATCACATTATCAAATCAACACTTGATTCAATAATCCGGTCATATCGCATATAACCTAACCGATAACAAATAACCGCCATATTAGAATACGGTATCACATACTCGTATTTAATTAGGCCCCCGCACATATCAACATATGTGCCCTATTTCGTTTCGCTTGAACTAGAAAACTTCTGTGTGGGACACTAAAGACTCATCAATACGCCAGCAGTAGGTAATGATCACATCAGTTACCCACAAGCCGTCAGCGGTACTAGCTGGACGTAACGGCTACCCAAGTATTGATCGATTAGAAGATCAACAAGCAAAGTTGTCCAAACTCCTATGAAGCCTATAAGTAACACCTACCGTACAGTCCGGTCTCTTCGTCTGATATGTCGCATATTGAGTCTGGGGGTGGAATCGTCAGACCCCAATAACTTGATAAGTCATGCCGATATGTGACCTATAACAGTATGAGAAACTACTGATAACATTTACCAGCAAATCTCATCAACAGCCCTGGCCAGAGACTTCCTGTTATAGCCAATCGAGCATAGCGCAACATCAACTCCCTATACCGGGAGAGATGAAACCCTTTCTATCGCTCATTGCTTCCATGTGACTCGGGACTGTACCCAAAATCCACCTGTTTGCACGACTCCTTTGAGCCGTGGTAGGTGTAGGGTGTTTTCTTCACCCCCTTGAGATGAGAATACGCACACGCTTGTCAGGTGCACTACAGATTCCCCCTGTCTAGGGTAGGCCGATGTTTATTGATTGTGGGGATCCGAATCTCCGGCAGCAGCGGACTAAGCTGCCGTTAATTACCCCTCGCCTTTGGAGCGATAGAACCTCCGATTGACGGGTCAAACAAGTCATACGAACTCAATGTGTAGTGTTGTGTTTTGAAGGGGTTTTGGATATATCGGGGGCCCCGTAGAGTTTTTACGGGAGTCCCGCTACCTGGATAGTGGGCGGGGGTCAAAGGGGCTAGCAGCCCCCTTGCGGGGTGCGGGGCAGCGTCCCGTTAGAATTTTTTTTTCTAATAGGAATAGTGTCGTGGAGTGTGTGTGCATACACACACACACATAAGAAAGGGAAAAAGCATCCAAAGGACACGTGGGGGACCAGCGCCTTACGTGCGTGGCACGCAGGCGCTGGGCGCCGGCGCCTCACGTGCTTGGCACGTGGGTGCTAGCATGCTGGGCGCTAGGCGTTGGGCGCCAGCGCCCCACGTGTATGGCATGCGGACGTTGGGCGCCAGCGCCCCATATGCAGGGCACGCGGGCGCTGGGTGCCAGCGCCCCACGTGCATGGCACACGGGCGCTGGACGCCAGCGCCCCACGTGCATGACACGCGGGCATTGGGCGCCAGCGCCCCATGTGCTTGGCACGCAGGCGCTGGGCGCCAGCAAGGAAAAGGACCTGGTCCCTGCACCGGGAGCTGTGCTCCCGATTTGACTTATGGAGTTGAACTCCCGACAGAGATTAATTTAGGGAGTTGAACTCCAATAGATCTTGAATGGAGTTAAACTCCTAAAAATATTTAGAAATGATCAAAGGGGGCTGCTTTGTTTCTCCCCTTTGGCCCTGGATATTCCCAAGATGGGATTTCTGGAGATGGGTCTCCTTCTTCTTCCTCTCGGTTGGCCGGATCTTGGAGAAAGGGGGTGAGATTTAAAAAATCTCCCCCTTTTGAGATCTAATAGAAGATCTGAGCTCCCCTTTGTGGGTTTTGTGGTGAAAAACTATTTAGTTTTGGAAGAAGAAGAGTAAAACTCTTGATTTAATTCAAAAGGGGAAGAAGGTTTTAAAACCTTGAGGAAGGAGAAGGAGGCACAAAAATCTTAGAATTTTTAGATAATGAAAAGTCTATCTCTTATTCATCATCATGTTGCCTTTTATATGCTACAAACTTTACATATAGCCCTTTGGGCTTTACAAAATGGCATTTTGCCCATCCCATGCCTCATGTGCTCTTTCTTTTTGCACATAAACCATGAGCTTTACAAAAATTTGGCTTTATGCCTATTCATGCATAAAAATTACATAAAAATTATTTATTGCCTGATTTCATTTTGGTATGGGGTAGGCTGGCCGCGGGGTTCGACTTGGGCATGGGCCCACTTGACCTGGGCTTGGGCCCACCTGGCTTGGGGTTGACCTTGACTTGGTCAACTGGGGTGCAAATTTTGACCCCAACAGTAGGGAGGAAATCAAAGCACAGTGGAAACCACACAAGACTCTACGACGATCTCGGGTCTACAGACTAACCTGTACCAGTGTCACCAGAGAACTGCTATCTGACGATAGATATAGTACCATATAGGAGTTCTTGGCGAGTCCTGTTCAGTGTACCCATTCTCTAATGAGCACCTGTGTACAATCTTTGATGTCAAACACCAATGGATATGGGATCAACCATCACCCCATATAGGGTCAAGAAACGTACACACTAGTCTACTCTGGAATATCGATGCCCTGTCTCGATATTCCCCCGACTAGGAACATTGAAAGATGTGCTTATGGACTACCCAGGTCCCGGTAGTATGATCCACATCATAGTCCTGGTAGTCAAGCCAACATCCTAAGGGCTTTATCAACATGTATATGAGAGACGGTATAATAATACCAGTAAACATATTAAGATAAAGACAACCAGATACCATACTATCATGTCGAGC
The DNA here is from genome assembly GCA_030015575.1 of Agapanthus africanus. Lineage (NCBI taxonomy): Eukaryota > Viridiplantae > Streptophyta > Magnoliopsida > Asparagales > Amaryllidaceae > Agapanthus > Agapanthus africanus. Next base: position 380,156,305 of record JASDDO010000019.1, on the reverse strand, counting down.
AAGAAAGTCCTCTATATATATGTCCAAGCATCCACTATATCATACAATTATGGACTCTAGGGCATATATATTCCTAACAATCTCCTACTTGCACTAAGACCAGTTGTTGTAGTATCTCATACCCAACATCCCAAAAAGTCTCTCGAATAGCATCTGGGGGAGGGCCTTCATGAGTGGATCCGTTGTGTTATCCTTCGTGACAACTCTCCTGATCTTGATCTCCCGGCGATCTACTATCTCCCTGATCAGGTGATACCGCCTAAGAATATGTCTGGATCACTGATGGGACCGGGGTTCCTAAGCCAAAACCACAGCTCCATTGTTATCACAATACACAGGTATTGGATGCTCAATGGATGGAACCACACCAAGTTCAGCTATGAACTTCTTCATCCAGACAGTCCTCTTTGGCAGTATCGTTGGCAGCGATGTATTCCGCCTCCATCTTCGAGTCTGCTACGGTATCTTGCTTGGAACTCTTCGAATATACCGCCCTTCCATTGAGGGTGAAGACAAAACCCGAGACCGACTTACTGTCATTCTTATCACTCTGGAAGCTCGAATCGGTAAAGGACTCCACCTGGAGTTCACCGTTACCATACACCAAGAACATCTTTTTAGTCCTTCTCAAGTACTTAAGAATGTTCTTCACAGCTATCCAGTGTTTCTCCCCTGGATCTGACTGATACCTACTCACTATACCTAGTGAGTAAGCTATATCTGGTCTGGTGCATAACATCGCATACATGATTGACCCGACTGCCGAAGTATAGGGTATCCCTTGCATGCGAGCCCTCTCCAAATCAGTCTTGGGAGACATCTCTTTGGAGAGAGTGATTCCTGAACAAGCGGGTAAATTACCACGCTTAAAATCTTCCATACTAAACCTCTTTAGTATGGTGTCTATGTACTTGGATTGGGACAATCCCAACATCCGTCTAGATCCATCTCTATAGATCTTTGTCCCCAGGATATAGGAGGCATCACCTAGATCTTTCATGGAGAACTTTTGTGATAAGAAGAGCTTGACCGAGTGTAGCATAAGAACATCATTTCCTATCAAGAGTATGTCATCCACGTACAATACGAGGAAAATAACCTTACTCTCTACAACCTTCTTGTATATATATGGTTCATCTACATTTTTGATGAAGTCAAACTCTTTGATAACTCCATCAAAATAGATGTTCCAGCTTCGCGATGCCTACTTTAATTCGTTTATTGATTTAAGCAGCTTGCACATGCTTCCGTTACTTCCACTGTCTACGAATCCCTCTGGATGTGTCATGTACACGCTCTTTTCTAAATCACCATTTAGAAAAGTGGTCTTGACGTCCATCTGCCAGATTTTGTAGTCATGGTATGCAGCAATGGCAAGTAGAATCCTGATGGACTTAAGTAAAGCGACAGGAGAAAAAGCTTCATCATAGTCGACACTTGGTCGTTGACGAAAACCTTTTGCTACAAGTTTAGCTTTGAAAATCTCAACTTTTCCATTTACACCAAATATCTTCTCAAGATCCACTTGCTCCCGATGGGTTTTACCCCTTCAGGAGCAACTTTCAAAATCCATACTTTGTTGGTGTACATAGATTCCATCTCAGATCACATAGCATCCAGCCATTTCACAGAGTCTCTATTTGTGATGGCCTGCTCGAAACTAGTTGGGCCATCATCTTCCATAATGCAATCCTCGCTCCCACCGTCTATGAGAAAACCATAGTATCTCTCAGGTGGATGAGAAACCCTACTAGATTGGCGAAGTGGCTGAGATTCGTCGGGGATTATTGAATCCTCCGGTTCTACCAAATTATCAGTTATAGTTTATGTAGTTGGAACTTCTTCCAATTCTACCTCATGACCACTAATTTCTTTCACAAGAAATGTAACACCCTAATACATTTATACCAGTTCTAGTTCAAGTATTTCGTTATTTATGGTATTTTCTTGATTTTTGGTATTTTGGGTGCGAATAGTGTATGTGACATCTGTATTTTTGCATCCGATCCGACTCGCTTGCTGGAAACCCGTCTTGATTCCTGTTTATAATTCATCCTGGCTTATTATATCGATCCGTGCACTTTCATATTTTATATATACTGCATACTGGCATTATATCTAGTATCTGCATTTTTTAATATAACATTTAAAGTCACATAAAATATTTTAAAAATATCTAGTATGGCCTGCATGATACCCCTAATCCCGTCGTAGCATCCGCGCACCTTGTTCTCGTCCCGTTCAATATAACGGACCTGTTTGGATGGCTACGTGCACGTGCGTGCATCCGTTCTTGGGGGTATGCATATTCGTCACCCGGATATCCAATTTTAGTTTTGGTCGACACGTATATTTTCCGTATTTTAAAACTGGATTTTTGACCCGACCCGGACGTGTTTTGGACTATTTTTGTATTAGCCAAATATTAAATATTTTACTAATAATATATTTTTATTAAACAGTTAAGTAAAGATTTTCGTAACCAAAAATAATCTTTTTAAATTTTCTTTAAAAGAAATCTTTTAACTGCTCTCTCTTTCTCTCCCTTTCTTTCTTTCTCTCTCTCTCCCTCCCTCCCCTTCTCTCTCACCTCTCGCAAATACTGTGCATTCCTCGAATCCGCTCACCTCCCTCCATGCTACACCCACCTCCCTCTTCTATTTCTCTCCTTCTCTATTTAAACCCCTCGCCACGAGAACGAACCCACAACCCCAGAACCCTAACTCCGCCGCCTCCTCTTCTCGTCAACTTCCTCCACTCTTCTCCACCCCCCTACGACTCCTCTCCCCTCTCTCCAAAACCCCTGCACACCTGACCTCCACCCAAGAACCCCGTACCCGAGCACCCATCCCTGCACACACCTTCGCCTCACCGGAGCTTCGACCTCGTCATCGTCTCCACATCCCCGTTGTCACCATCTTCATCACCACGAACCCCTCTCCACTCCCCTGCACCCAGAGCTTCCCTGCACACCCCAAACAACCAAACCCCGACCACCAAGAAACCCCACCGGCCTCACCTGCACACCTTCGCCGGAGCTTCGTTAACCCGACGACCTCACACCTTCGCAACCACCTCCTCGTCTTCTCCCAAACCCCAGCACCAACCCCTGATCACTCTCTTCTTCTTCTCCTCCTTCTTCTTCTCTTTTCTTTTCTTTTCTTGATTTCACATTTTTCCGGTGATCACCGCCGGAGCCGTGCCCGTCGCTGACGACCCGGGAGATCCAGTGAACGTCCCCTACCTGCGTGGTTATCCTCTTGCCTCGCCTGGACCCGTCCCGTGTGCCGCGTGTGCATTGCGACGATTACCCGACGTCGGACGTGCCGTACGCACCCATCATGCAATCCGTTCAGGCAAGTTTATCTTGCTACATGCTATAGTACTTATCTTGCATCCATATGAATAAAAATATTACATGTTGATTGAATTGTACATCCATATTAAAGTTTTACTGTTTTCAGATACCCGTATGCATCCATATCATTTAAAATATATATAGTTGCATCTATAAATCATATTAATTCATGTTATTGTTGTATTGACGCCACATACTAGATAATGTGCATCCCACATAGTCTTGGAACTGTAGTTGTAACCCCTGATAGTTATTTATGCATCCATACTTTATTGTGTATCCATACCATTAATTCTGCATACCTAATTGCATGCCATATTACATTGACTCATATTATTATTACATTAGTACCCCATGCTTGATAATGTGCATCCTACATAGTCATGATGTAACCCCTGATAGATATTTGTGCATCCATACTTTTACTGTACATCCGTACTTTTACCCCGATTCAATACTTGCTATATTTTACTGTTGGGCACCCATGTGATACACTGTGCACTACTTGACATGACCTGATATACCATTACTTGACATGTTACCTGATCCTGTTTCTAATGCCGACAATGCTGACATGTTGTCCCGATGGACATATCCTGTTGTCTGTATAGACAAACCTGTTCCTGCTTGATCCTGTGTTGGCATTAGCTTCAGATTTATCAATACCTGACTTGAACACATAACTTGGGGGTATGGGGAAATCAATGATGAAACCTGACTTGTAACTCGACAGTTCGATATTTATACTGATCAGTTTTATTGGCTAGGCCAGCCCTGGGATGCTGTTGCTGACATCATTCATCTGTACATGTTTTCTGTTTAGTGCCTAGCGGCATGTCTCGGATTTCAGCTCGAGAATCTGGACCATGGTCCCGGGTATGCACGGGATACTATTGAGTTACATCGATGATTCATTAAATCAATTTCACAGACTTGAGAGTAGTTAACCCAGTGGCACAGTTTAGTTTTATCGCCGCACTTCACCTATACTGTTACATTCCACTGTTCGATATCCCAGCTTACTTTTTACATTCATGTTACCATTTATAATTCATGCCTGCATATCCTATTACCCATTGATTATTTTATTGTTTGATATTATGACGCACTGACGTTTGGGTTTTGCATGGCCCAGATCTTTTATCTCTGTCGCAGGCTGTCCAGGAGTATTTTAACCAACAGGCCGAGCAGTGAGGATCCTGTTAGTATTTTAGTTTAGTTTTCTTTCAGTATTTTCCATTCTTGATGTGAGCCCGTATTTTGGGACGTACTTTCCAGATGTTATTGTTATTTGGATTTATTGCTTCCGCATATTATTTCTTGACTCGTTTATTCTGGCGTATGGACATGTACTAGATAGTTTGTTTTCTTTCTACTGTTCTTGATATCTCTAGACAGCCGTAATGTGACTGTGGAGGGATGTTTCCTAGCCACATGTAGCATGGTTGGCTTTGTCACGTGCCGATCTTAGTGTACTCTGGGAAGCGGGGCGTGACAAGAAATTCCTTTTCTAAAAAGGTGGCATGTTGAGAAACAAACACTTTTTGTTCTTCAGCGTGGTAGAAGATATGCCCTCGCGAATGTTTGGGATATCCTACAAACTTGCACAGAACTGACCTTGCCTTGAGGTTGTCTAGATTTTTCTTTTTAACATAGACTGGACAACCCCATATCTTAACTCGTTTAAGAGATGGTCTTTTCCCATTCCATATCTCATATGGAGTGGTAGGCACGGATTTGGTCGGAACTCTATTGAATAGGAATGCAGCTGTCTCAAGTGCATAACCCCAAAAGGAAAATATGCAACTCAACATTACTCATCATAGAGCACACCATATCTAATAGGATGCGATTCCTCCGCTCCGAAACTCCATTGTGCTGTGGTGTATACGGAGGAGTAAGCTGAGAGAGAATCCCATTCTCTTTTAAGTAATCTCTGAATTCCGTACTCAAGTATTCTTCTCCCCGATCAGATCGAAGGATTTTAATATTTTTACTCGTCTGGTTCCTCAACTTCGTACTTATATTTCTTGAATTTCTCAAAATATTCAGACTTGTGTTTCAACAGGAACACATGTCCGAATCTTGAGAGATCATCGGTGAATGTAATAAAGTACGAGGAACCATTCCTGGCATTTGTAGATATAGGACCGCATACATCACTATGTATTAGTCCCAAGAGTTTAGTAGCTCTTTCTCCGTGTCCAGTAAATGGAGTTTTGTTCATCTTGCTTTTGAGACATGACTGGCAAGTTTCATAAGATGTAAATTTGAACGGATTCAAATATCCATCCTTATGAAACTTAGCCAGTCTTGTCGCATTGATATGACCTAGTCTACAATACCACAAGAAGGCTTCGTTCATTTCTGAACTGTTCCTCTTGTGTGTATTCTGTATACTTAGAACTGTTGTTTGATTTAGAACGTATATACCGTTACACAACGTACCATACCCAATCAACACTTGATTTAGGAAAACATTCACAATATTTTTGGTACAAAATAACAGTAGCTCAGAATCATTGTGTTACCACTTAGTAATATAAGGTGATACCCGCCAACTGCTTTGGTTGCAACAATTGCACCATTTCCTTCTCTGAGGGACATATCACCTTTTCCCAGTTCTTACCTCCTTTTAGCCCATGTACAAATTACATACGTGAGATCCTGATCCGGTATCCAATACCCAGGACGTAGAGTAAACTGAGAAACAGTTCTCGGTTATGAACACACCCGAAGAGGATGCATCAACATGCTCCTTCCTTGTTCGGGTGGCTTGAGAATCCGGATATTCCCCTATTCCTTGCTCAGATTTATGACAATCATAAGATAGAGCGGAACCTAACCCAGTATAATAAGTGGGTGTCAATACATCCATATTATTATCTTGATTAAGGCGTGTCATTGGTCGTTGCCAGGAGAGAGAGAAAGATAATCACTTTTGCGTGTGCTCTTTGCAAGATTAGATTGGTTATTATTTTATCTAATCAGGTTGGCTCCTACTGTTTTTATCAAATCTTCCTTCAAACCATAAAAGGTAAGATTAGTCGGGATTAATTACACCCTACAAGTTCGCCAGTCGTTCGGTCAGGCAGGTATTGGTACTCCGAGGGAGTTTTCCCATGGTTTCGCATGGAACTAATTAAATAACCTCATTTTCGCAGGGGCATCACCCCGTTAACACATTTCTTACACACCTAATGGATCGGCTAATTGTAAAGTGGAAAACTCTTTCAGGAGTAACACTTATTCGTAGTGGGTATCGGGATCCAACTATCATATAGAAGGTATGCAATCTAATTGCGAATTTCAACACTTGAAATTCCCAATATTGTTTTTACTCTATGCGATTTATGACCTTGACAAGGTCAACAAATCATAAACCGCAAGTCAAGTTCAACCCGTTCATTTCTTGATTGAATTAAACCCACCCGCACGATTTTTGACATGGTCAACAAGGCCGCATGACTACCCTAATCCAATCGCATCACATGCGACAGACAAGCACTAATCAGCTACCACACACTACGCCTTGACAAGGTCAACTAACGCAGCACGAATACTAAATAACACTTATCTGAAATGATGGAGGGCTACGTTGGTTTTTAAGAAAACCTTTAGCGTAATGAACTTGATATCATTGTAGAATCTAGTGATTTTGAAAAGGAGTGGTTTAACCTCCGCTTTTAAAATCGAGTAGTTTTCAAAAACAAACCGAATAGCTTTTACTAGCTTTTGCTAAAGAGGTCACTCTCGGTGAAGGGATCTCGGCTCTTTCCTCATCGAATGAGGTGCTGGATATTCATCAAGGAATACCACTATGCAAAGCAAGAACTACAGAAGTTATGATGATAAACCGAGTGGGTTGTAGCATTTGCTAGTTTTACTAAAGAGGTCACTCCCGGTGAAGGGATCTCGGCTCCTTCCTCATCAAATGAGGTGTTGGATATTCATCAAGGAATACCACTGTGCAAAGAAAAAACTAGAGCTACTTTTTAAAAAAACTTTTGATTCTACAGCATCTTTAGCTTTCTTTTCTTTTCATTAATCTCATTAATAAAGTCCCATCATTTATGTTTCCCTAAACATCACATAGAAAGAAACGAAAATAGAAAGTACAATTATGCCATCCGCATTCGCCACGGGGCCCCGTCATGCACCATTATGTTACTTAACTAATGGCAGAGCGGGGGCTGGACTAGCATGGGTGCATAACATAAGCAACGTTTATTATATATCATATATATATAGCATTCGTCTCACGCGGTTATATGATCACATCACAGAACCAAGAAGCAGAAGTCAATATATGAAATATTGGATATACTAAGAGGTCCGTGTTTTAAATTAAACCAATAATGAAAACACGGATTCCACAGTCGTGATGAATAGCCAAACCCATATCCCTAGACTCCTAAGAGAGCGGCAAGCAATCCTGCCAATTATAGAGTTAGGAGACCCGGTCTCGACTCCTCGATAGTCTCCCATTGTCACGTCCCGCTTCCCAGTATACGGGCAGAGAACGCGACGAGACCGCTACGTATTTACTCTGAAGTAAATACGCTAAGCGTAACTAAGCAATATAAATAAAATGCACAAGAGACAAAAGATATAAATGAACAACAACTTTATTTATTCACATTTTTTACAATACATGGAAAAGTAAATATATCTGAATGAAAACAATGCCTAAACATCGGCATAACAAAAATGGAAAGTACTGAAATGAAATAGGTACAAGTGGCTACAGTTCTGGGTTTTTGGTGTACTGCTCAATGGTGTAACAACCCTAATTTTCTTATACACTTTTTCCTATAAAATTTTTTTTCAAATATTTTTTCAAAAATCCATAAAGCGGTATTTACTGCCTGAGCACAACATTTAAGTAATTAATTAGCAATTTAATTACAAGAAGGAGCTTGTAGCTCATTGGTAATACCTTGCTTTGCTGAACCAAGCCACCAAAGTTCAAATCCCATGCCCCACATTATTTTTAATATTTATTTTGTTTTAAATTTTTCTTCAATATTGTGTCTCTTCATCTTCTAAACCCCCATGTACACTTCAAATTCCTAGATCGGTTTCAGAGACCTTTGAAATCCCCATTTATTCAATTTTAATGATTTTTTAATACATTTTTATATTAAAACCTTTCATATACCCTATTTACTCTAATTTTTAATGATTTTATACATTTTTACATTAAAACCTTTCATATACCCTATTTACTCCAACCTTTAATGATTTTATACATTTTTACATTTTTATTTAAAAACCCTTCACCTACCCTACCCCTAGCCTACCCTATAAATACACCCCCTCCACTCTACCCTCTCATCCCAAAATCCTAAGATCACTCTCTCAAAATTTTCCGAGAGTTGTGTACTTTGAAAACAAGCTCGCGGCGAAGCTCCGACGAAATTCCGGCGGGAATTCCGGCGACGTTTTTAGAAACAACCGGCGACGAAGCAACGCCTCGGCAACTTCTTTAGTTCCCCCTACACTCCTTTGCCTAATCGAAACCCGTAAGTCCCATTCTATCTCCCTTTCTAATTCTCAAAAAAATACGAATTTACAAAACCCGACGGAATAGGAACAAATCCGATTTCCGATTTGGTTTTCTATAAAATTTCACTTCTAATCAATTCAATCATGCTTAAACATCTTTATCTTGACTATTAAACTTGTAAAAAATCAATTTGAATAAGTTTTCACACATGAAATGATAACCTTTTCAATTTACCGTATTTTTTCACTTTAATACCATTATGTTTCAATTTCACATTTAACCGCTTAACTTGCTATACATTTAAAGTAGAGCACGAGGTAACGACCTACCTCCACACACACGCAAATACAACCCTAAAATGATATCATCAAAACTTAGAATACGATAAAACGAAACTTTCATTAAAATACCATAATCTTAATAAAACCATTCTTAAAGGTTTTAGATTTGATACACTTTTAAATAAATACCTCTTATTAGGAAAACACGATAAGTTGTGAACATCGATCGTTTATCTAAACCTGACTTTGTGGTGTCTAGGCTAGGCAAGTGAGGTTAGGTAACTTTAAAAGTCCCGCCTCACGATTCGTGAGCGGATCCCTCCTTCCTCACTTGTATTTACCTGGACACAATTGGCGGTGAAGAGGCGATTTGAGGTTTCTAACGACTTGTCGTTTAGACCATTTAGAAATAGGCTAGTTGGCTTAGGAAACCCTAGAATCTAAAATACGGAAAATTACACTTTGCAAATAAATACCTTTTACTTTATAAAACCGTTTTCTAAAGGATTAGTATTTTACAATCTTTGCAAAGCGCCGCTACAACCCATATTTGGGGAACCCGTTCAGGATTGTGCGGTTTATCGCGCACCCTCGGGCTAGTAGTGCTAGATTCAGACCTCCGCAAGGAGCATTCGGTCTCGAAAGGTTTAAAATACGACATCTTAAGAAAATGAGATTTTCGGAATATAAATTATTTATTAAAACTATTTTTGTATAAATATATGTATATTTATCATTTAAATATCTATTTTATTATAATATAAATATTCCACCTTTTTCTAAAAATCATAAGAATAAATTTTACACTAAAATACCATGAACTTCAAATAAATCAATATTACAGATAAATACCCTTATTTATAAAACTAGGATATTTTCACTAGAAATGTCACAACATAAAATCCACCCTCATTACAACTCTAAAGACGAACAATAAATACTTGAGGCGTATTTTGAAAAGTATATAAAAGTATTTTTTATATAAAATCCCCTCAAGTTTTATAAATTACCCTAAGCACCCTAGCAATTATAAGACTTCGATTCACATTTCTGATTGTCTGACTCGGATTTGAGTCTGATTAATCTGACTTGAATATGATTCAAGTCAATCTATAATCTACAATATTCCAATTCAATATGAACACATGAATCCATGAATACAATTATCAATTTATACAACTTGACTGAACCGAATCATGGATATATATTCCTTTTACATGATTCTCAGTATTCTATTTACATGACTCTACGGTTACAACTGTTTCCTGATATCATGATTTCGGTCAGTCAGTCAATCTACCATACAACCAATACAATTTACAAGATAACACTACAAACAAGACATCGCGGGGTTTAAGGGATAGATTGGTACGGAAGGTGTTAAAAGTTGCACGAGACGGTAAGATTAAGACACCTAACATGAATCCTTGCGGAGATCGAGCCATCTCAAGAAGACTTGGAGCAGTTTACCGAAAACCTTGCACTTTAGTTTCATTGTACACTTTTCCTTTCTGTACTTTTCATTTCCTGTTATGCCACTGTTTATGCATCTTTTTATTTCAGTTGTATTTCCTTTCATGTATTGTACAAAGAATGTTAATAAATAAAAGTTGCTGTTCTTTTTATTTCTTGTCTCTTGTGTATTTATTTTATATTGCTTAGATACGCTTAGCGTATGTACTTCTGAGTATATACGTAGCGGACCTCGTCGCGTCTTCTTCGCCGTACACTGGGAAGCGGGGCGTGACAGGTTTTGTTGGCGGCCCATGCAGGTTAGAGCTGTATGGAACCCTTGTAAGTCCACGTTGCCCACCCCGGTGCTTGCGGGGAGGCGGAAAACGGAATAAAAATCGATTTTTTTTTGAACTTAGGCAACATGGACTAGACTATGAAGGATCTTTGCTAAACAAAAACAAGCTAAAACTAACTAGAAACTAGCTAAGTGTTAGAATGGTTATACCTAGGGCTTTATGTCCTTCTCTCCTTGCTCCTTGGAGTAGTAGAAAGAGGTCACCTTTGTCGTCTTCTCACGTCAAAGAAAGATCCACCCGAAAGCCTCAACCTTTGGCTTCAACTCCAAGTTAGAAGTAACTAGGGTGCTAGAAGTGCTAATCCTAGAACCCTAGATGAGAGTAAAGATTATCAAGAAGAGGTTTTTCTCAAACTCAAGTGTTTCTCAACACATGAGAGGGGAGAGCTTGAGGGAGAGGAAGAACAAGAGAGAGAAAGTAGAGAATAAAATAAACCATTCTCACATATATGTGTGTATTATTTTAATTAGATAATTAGTAAGATAATTGTCCTGGCTTAATCAAGACATGACCATTATCATTTCATTTTAAATGCAAATTGCAAGGATCAAAGAGCATCTTCCAAATGAAATGATGATGGTCAAAGTGTCAACCAAGGTCAACAAGTCAAGGAGGTCAAATGGTCAACAACCATAACCATGCACAATTATTTAAACTAATATCAATTAACCATAATACACACATAAGCATTAGGGTTAATAAAATGACAATAGTCATTAACCCTAATCAAAGTCCTCTCCCTCTGTCTCAAGCAACTGTGCATACGCACCCGTATTCGTGATCCGAGGAACATGAATACAATGAGATAAAACCAATCCCAAATCTATACTAGGATCTGGCTTAAACCAAAGCCCGCTAGTATAAGCTGTCCGGACAGCAAACGTGCACAAGTGCGCGGATGTGAACGAACCCTGTCGCAAAACCATGCGACCTCTACTCATTTTGCCTAAAGGCGAATAGCTCTCTGTGTGGGACTCTAAAGACTCGACACTACGCTGGCAGTGGGTTTAACCACAGACCGCAAGCGGCACTAGCTGTACGTAACGGTCCCCAGGTAGATGTCGATAAGAAGACTGACGAGGTGAACCCCATCTGAACTCCTACTGAGCCTGTATGTGACAGTCTCCGTACAGTCCGGTCTGTTCGTATGATACATCGCATGGCGGGCCTAGGGGGCGGTGAACGTCAGTCCCCTAATAGCGGTACAAGTCGTGTCGGAGTGTAGCCCAGAACACCCTGAGATAACACTGGAAACCTACCAGTATATCCCGCTTGCCCTGGCCAGGGACTACTCGTGTAAAGGCTCTCCTAGACACAGCGCGATGTCAACCCCCAATACCGGGAGAGACGAATCCTTTCTAACCGTCACTGCCTCCAAGTGCTTCGGGACTGCACCCAAAAACTACCTGTTTGCACGACTCCTTTGAGCCGTGGTAGGGTAGTAATCAAAGTGCAGTGGGAACACACTCGAGGCGAAGTGACAGTGTCAAGTCAGCGGACTAAGCTGTACTCATGTCACCTGGGAACTGATAACTGACGATAGGTATAATACCAACCAACAGTTCCCGACGAGTCCTGTCCAGTGTACTCGTAACCTAACGAGCACCCGCATACTATCTCAAGTACGACGTACTGACGGCTGTGGGACAGACCGTCTCCCACACTGGGATGAGAAGCGCATACGCTAGTCTACTCCGGAGTATCGATGTCCTGTCTCGATAGTCCAACGACTAGGGACCTGTATAAGGATGTGCTTATAGATCACCCAGCTCCCACGAGTGTGAGCGCCATCACCACGCTGGTAATCAAGCAAAGGTCCTAAGGGATCTACTAATATGTATATCAGCAATATGCTAAAAGAAACACATGCACATATTAAAGCAGAGACAAACCAAGTAGCATACTACCATTTCAAACAAGATTGTATATACAACTGTGAATATCCCAAACTTCCATCAAGTAATATACAAACTAGTATGATACAGTAATGGCCTCTAGGGCATATACACTAACAATCTCCCACTTGCACTAAGGCCATGTACTGGCGTATCGAAGACCTATCATCTCGATCAGCCGCTCGAACTGAGTCTGGGGCAAGGCCTTGGTGAATGGATCTGCTGTGTTATCTTCTGAAGCAACCCTCCGAACCTCGATCTCCTGGCGATCCACGATCTCCCTGATCAGGTGATACCGCCTTAAGATGTGTCTGGATTTCTGATGGGACCTGGGTTCCTTCGCTAAAGCTATAGCCCCGTTGTTGTCGCAATACAGAGGTATTGGGTCAACAATGGACGGAACCACCTGAAGTTCTTTCAAGAACTTCCTCATCCAGACAGCTTCTTTTGCGGCATCAGATGTAGCGATGTATTCCGCTTCCATAGTCGAGTCGGCAACGGTTTCCTATTTGGAGCTCTTCCAACACACCGCCCTTCCATTGAGGGTAAAGACAAAACCCGACATGGACTTGGAATCATCCTTGTCACTCTGGAAGCTGGAGTCAGCAAAGGCCTCAATCTGGAGGTCTTTTCCGCTATACACCAAGAACATCTCCTTAGTCCTTCTCAGGTACTTGAGAATGTTCTTTACTGCTATCCAATGTTTCTCCCCAGGGTTTGACTGATACCTGCTTACCACACTCAGTGCATAAGCCACATCCGGTCTGGTACACAACATCGCATACATTATAAAGCCTATCGCAGAAGCGTAGGGTATAATAGACATGCGATCCCTCTCCAAATCATTCTTGGGAGACATTTCTTTGGAAAGGGTGATCCCGTGACAAGCCGGTAGATTACCGCGCTTGGAATCTTCCATACTAAATCTCTTCAGTATGGTGTCGATGTACCTGGACTGCGAAAGTCCTAATATCCTCTTGGATCTGTCACGGTAGATCCAGATACTCAGAATGTATGAGGCATCACCCAGGTCTTTCATGGAGAACCTGTGTGACAAGAACCCCTTGACAGATTGTAGCATAGGAATGTCATTTCCTATTAAGAGAATGTCATCCACGTATAAAACGAGGAATACTACAGTTCTCGCTACAAATCTACAATAGATGCATGGTTCATCTGGATTTTTGATAAAGCCAAATTCCTTGACCGTCTCGTCAAAACAGATGTTCCAACTCCGCGATGCCTGCTTTAGTCCATAAATGGACTTAAGCAACTTGCACACCTTTCCGCTGCTCCCACTCTGAATGAAACCCTCTGGCTGGTCCATATAGACACACTCCTCTAAATGTCCATTTAGAAAAGCTGTCTTTACGTCCATCTGCCAAATCTCATAATCGTGGAAGGCAGCAATGGCAAGAAGGATCCGAATGGATTTCAGCATAGCTACTGGAGAAAAGGTTTCGTCATAGTCCAAACCAGGTCGCTGACGAAAACCCTTTGCTACCAGTCTAGCTTTATAGGTCTCAACCTGTCCATCTACACCAATCTTCCTTTTGAAGATCCACTTGCATCCTACGGGTTTTACCCCATCTGGAGCAATGTCCAACGTCCATACTTTGTTGGTGTACATGGACTCCATTTCGGTCCGCATTGCATCCAGCCATTTTACCGAGTCGACGCTCTGAATGGCTTGCTGGAAGCTAGTAGGCTCATCAAAGTCTATGATGCAATCCTCTCTATCCCTGTCAATGAGAAAACCGTAGTATCTCTCGGGCGGATGAGACTGCCTACTACTCCTGCGGAGTGGCGTGGGAATGTCCTGATCTTTCGAACCCTCTGGTTCTACTAAGCTTTCAGTAATAGCTCGTGGTTCTGGAATTTCTTCCAGTTCTATTGCGCTCCCACTTAATTCTTTTTCTATGAACTGGTGTTCTAGAAAGTGGGCATGGCGAGAAACAAACACCTTTTGATCCTCTTCGCAATAGAAGAAATATCCCTTGGAGTTCTTTGGATATCCCACAAACTTGCACTGTACTGAGCGTGCCTCGAGCTTGTCCGCATGCTGCTTTTTTACAAAAGCTGGACATCCCCATGTCTTAATGTGATTAAGATAGGGTCTCTTCCCACACCACATCTGATATGGTGTAGTAGGCTCAGTCTTAGTTGGAACTCGGTTCAAAAGGTATGCAGCTGATTCTAGCGCATATCCCCAAAACGATCGCGGTAACTCAGCGTTACTCATCATGGACCGTACCATATCCAATAGGGTTCGGTTCCGTCTCTCCGATACACCGTTATGTTGCGGAGTGTATGGAGGAGTAAGCTGAGAGAGAATTCCATTCTCTTTTAAGTAACCCAGGAACTCGGCACTCAAGTATTCACCACCTCGATCAGATCTCAGTGCCTTGATACTTTTGCCTGTTTGTTTTTCTACTTCATTCTTATATTCCTGGAATTTTTCAAAAGCCTCGGATTTATGTTTCATTAAGAAGACATAACCGTACCTTGAAAAGTCATCCGTAAAAGTAATGAAGTAAGAATAACCGCTTCGTGCATGTGTAGACATTGGACCGCACACGTCGCTGTGTACGAGTCCCTAGAGCTCGCTTGCTCTTACTCCGTGTCCAGTGAACGGAGTCTTTGTCATCTTTCCTTTGAGACAGGATTGACAAGTTGCATATGATTGATATTCGAACGGATCTAAATATCCTTCTGTATGTAACTTAGTCAACCTTCTCTCATTGATGTGACCCAGTCTACAATGCCATAAGAAAGTTTTATTGATTTCTGGAGACTTTCTTTTGTGTGTATTCTGGACATTGAAAATCTGTGGTTGGTTTAACACGTATATACCGTTGTTCAATGTACCTGACCCAATCAAAACTTGATTAAGGTGAATGTTCACTACATTACTTACAAATGCAAATTCATAACCTTCTTTAGATAATAAAGATACAGAAATGATATTACAGGTTGCATTTGGTACATAATAACAACTACGCAAAACCTAAAAGTGTCCATCCGACAATCCCAGGTGATAGTCCCCCACGGCCTCAGCATCCATGCTAGCACCGTTTGCAACTCTGAGGGTCATGTCACCTGCCTTCAAAACTCTACGCTTTCTCAACGCCTGCATAGAATTACAGATATGAGATCCTGATCCGGTATCCAATACCCAGGATGTAGAGTTTATTGATAGACAGTTTTCAATAACATACACACCTGAAGCTGAAGCCGCAACTCGCTTCAAATCCTGTGTTCTGGCCTTCCAAGCCTTGCAATCCTGTTTCCAGTGACCACTTTTGTGACAGTAGAAGCATTCTTCCTTCCCCACCAGCTTTCCCGCTACCTTTGTTGCTTTTCCTTTTCCCTTCGTACCCACTTTACTGACACCGCCTCTTGGTTTGGCGGGGGCTTTCTTCTTCTTACCCTTGGCTTTCGCCCTGGATCTAGAAGAGGAAGATCCTCCTACAAACAAAGTGGATGTCTCCCTACTTTTCTGTAGGGTGCCCTCTGCACTCCTCAGCATGTTGAGGAGCTCTGAAAGTTCAACTTCTTTTTCCTGTAAGTTGAAGTTCAGGATGAACTGGGCGTAAGTGGAAGGAAGGGACTG
This sequence comes from Agapanthus africanus, assembly GCA_030015575.1. Taxonomy (NCBI): domain Eukaryota; kingdom Viridiplantae; phylum Streptophyta; class Magnoliopsida; order Asparagales; family Amaryllidaceae; genus Agapanthus; species Agapanthus africanus. Next base: position 380,139,838 of record JASDDO010000019.1, on the reverse strand, counting down.
GAGAATCAAGTCCGTATAGAGCTCATTCTCCAACATGGTCCCAAGTTCTGCGAGCTCCTCTATGTAGCCAATCATCTTAAGCACGTGTTCCGCTACCGATGATCCGACGGCCAACCTTGCCGAAAACAACTTCTTCGACACTTCGTATCTGGCGATACGAGACTGCTCTCCATACAGTTCTTTTGTATGAAGAAATATGGACTCTAGGTCCATATTCTCGTGCCTCCTCTGATGTTCGTTGTCCATCGAGGCAAGTACGAGGCATTTGGCCTTCGCGCAATCTATTTCTCATGTCTTACGGATTTCCCTATCCGCGACACTGGTTTTGGGACCTGGGACAGGGGGAGCTTTGGTGGTAAGGAGATACCCCAGCTTGTCGTAAGTGATTGCCATCTTGACATTCCTGAGCCAATCTTTGTAGTTTGGCCCTGTCAATATGTTTTTATCTAGTAATAACTTAAGTCCGGTCATGTTGAATGGTCGCTGCAATTAGGAGAGAGAAAAGAAACACTTTAGCATGATGCTCTTGCAAGTTTAGAGTGTTTTTTAGTTTGTCTAAACAGGATGGCTCCCACTGTCTCTCGAATCCCTTCTCAAACCGTAAAGAAAGGATTAGTCAGGATCAATCTCACCGTACAATACTTGCTTAACCGTTCAGCCAGGCCAGTGTCGGTACTTCGAGATAGGTTTTCCAACGCTTTCGCGAAGTTCCTTAATTAAGTAACCTCTTTTCCCTGTGGGCGTAGCCCCGTTAACACCTTTCTAGACACCTACTAGGTTTATAGCATTGATCGTTAAGTGAGAGTTTTCCCGAGGAGTAGCATATACTCACAGTAGGATCGGGATCCAAATATCATCGCGTGATAAAACCGAAGGAATCCTACCAGAATTATCACACTCCAAATGGTATGCAGCGCTAGCAAGTTTCAGTACTTATGAAACTCCCGATATGGATTTCTGCCCCATGCTCTTATGACCTTGACTTTGGCCAAAATATCATAAGTCACATGTCAAGTTCTACCCGTCATTCTCCTGGTTAATTTGGACCCACCCGTACCTACCCTTGACTTTGGCCAAAATGGCAGCACGACTGTCCCAAACCAACGCATCTATCTATGCTGCACATGAATACCCAATAGCTACCAATCACTATGCCTTGACTTTGGCCAAAATACATAGCTTGAATACTTTTGACCATTCATGTGGAATGACGGAGGGCTATGAATGGTTTTGGCGAAACCGTGAACGTAGTGAACTTGATATAATCGATGGAACGAGATAGCTTTTAAAAGGAGTGGTTCAAGCTCCGCGTTTAAAAGTTTAGTTTTGAAAAGAACCGAGTGGTTTTCAAAGTGTTCCAATCGACTTTTACTTGGTTCATTTTCTTGCATTAGTTCTTTTAATGCGTCCCATCATTTAATCCTACCATTGCAGAAAACAACCAAAGTATGACGTACGCTTATGCCATTCGCATTCGCCACGGGGCCCCGTCATCACCCGTTAGGTTACTTAACTAACGACAGAGCGGGGGCAGGGCTAGCGCGGCTGTAAAACATAAGCAACGCCTAAATAGTTATCATATATAAAAATATAGCAATGATAGACATTACAGATCACAGATGAATACATTGGATATACTAGGAATCCGCAATCCGTTCGAGCCTGCAACGAAAAGCGGATTACACGGTCGCGGTGAATAGCCAATACCCCACCCAAGACCCCTACGGGTGCGGCAAACTACCCGCCAAGTACCCGAAGCGAAGCAACCTCCCTCACCACCGTGAGTAGGCCACTCGGCACTTCGAGATACCCGGTAGTTTGTGCACCCCCTCCATGGGTCTATCCTAGGAGCAAAAACAGTAAAAAGAATTATACAATGACGGCTACAACCCCGACCCGGTTGTGCGGCCAAACAAATAATAATATTACATCAATTTACATATTACAATGAATGAAAGAAAAAGAAACACTCATCTCACATCCACCCCGGCTATTCATCCGCGACAATCCAACACATTCATATACACATACCATCATCAAACACAGATCACAGATATGTATAACCCCGACTAATCGACATATAGCGATTAGCCGACGTTCAATACATATAAACATCACAGATATAACCTTTTAGTCAAAGTGTATTGAAGTTCGATAAAAAATACGGATTTATAGGCCCCCAAAAACAAATTTCTATTCTGGAAAACCTGGGCACATATAAACCATCTTAAAAATCCCAAAACCAAGCCAGAAATATATTGCACCAAACTCGACCCAGTGAAGAGCCAATACGGCCGCGGTTGCGCGGCAATAGCTTGCTATTGCCGCGGAAACGCGGCTCTTTGGTCGAATCACTGGATCGTTTTTGGTGGCTTTCTTCACAAAACCCTGAGATGATTTTTGGAGTATGATTTATTTTGTTTTGAACAGAAAAAATTTTAACAGAAACTTAGGGTTTTGAAAACTTGGTTTTTCGATTTTTCCGATTCGAACTTTGATACACTCTACTACCTAGCTAGTTTATGTTTTGTTAGGCTCTGATACCACTGTAAGTCCACGTTGCCCACCCTGGTGCTTGCGGGGAGGCGGAAAACGGAATAAAAATCGAATTTTTTTTGAACTTAGGCAACATGGACTAGACTATGAAGGATCTTTGCTAAACAAAAACAAGCTAAAGCTAACTAGAAACTAGCTAAGTGTTAGAATGGTTATACCTAGGGTTTTATGTCCTTCTCTCCTTGCTCCTTGGAGTAGTAGAAAGAGGTCACCTTTGTCGTCTTCTCACGTCAAAGAAAGATCCACTCGAAAGCCTCAACCTTTGGCTTCAACTCCAAGCTAGAAGTAACTAGGGTGCTAGAAGTGCTAATCCTAGAACCCTAGATGAGAGTAAAGATTATCAAGAAGAGATTTTTCTCAAGCTCAAGTGTTTCTCAACACATGAGAGGGGAGAGCTTGAGGGAGAGGAAGAACAAGAGAGAGAAAGTGAATGATAGAATGAGAATAAAATAAACCATTCTCACATATATGTGTGTATTATTTTAATTAGATAATTAGTAAGATAATTGTCATGGCTTAATCAAGACATGACCATTATCATTTCATTTTAAATGCAAATTGCAAGGATCAAAGAACATCTTCCAAATGAAATGATGATGGTCAAAGTGTCAACCAAGGTCAACAAGTCAAGGAGGTCAAATGGTCAACAACCATAACCATGCACAATTATTTAAACTAATATCAATTAACCATAATACACACAAAAGCATTAGGGTTAATAAAATGACAATAGTCATTAACCCTAATCAAAGTCCTCTCCCTCTGTCTCAAGCAACTGTGCATACGCACCCGTATTCGTGATCCGAGGAACATGAATACAATGAGATAAAACCAATCCCAAATCTATACTAGGATCTGGCTTAAACCAAAGCCCGCTAGTATAAGCTGTCCGGACAGCAAACGTGCACAAGTGCGCGGATGTGAACGAACCCTGTCGCAAAACCATGCGACCTCTACTCATTTTGCCTAAAGGCGAATAGCTCTCTGTGTGGGACTCTAAAGACTCGACACTACGCTGGCAGTGGGTTTAACCACAGACCGCAAGCGGCACTAGCTGTACGTAACGGTCCCCAGGTAGATGTCGATAAGAAGACTGACGAGGTGAACCCCATCTGAACTCCTACTGAGCCTGTATGTGACAGTCTCCGTACAGTCTGGTCTGTTCGTCTGATACATCGCATGGCGGGCCTAGGGGGCGGTGAACTTCAGTCCCCTAATAGCGGTACAAGTCGTGTCGGAGTGTAGCCCAGAACACCCTAAGATAACACTGGAAACCTACCAGTATATCCCGCTTGCCCTGGCCAGGGACTACTCGTGTAAAGGCTCTCCTAGATACAGCGCGATGTCAACCCCCAATACCGGAAGAGACGAATCCTGTCTAACCGTCACTGCCTCCAAGTGCTTCGGGACTGCACCCAAAAACTACCTGTTTGCACGACTCCTTTGAGCCGTGGTAGGGTAGTAATCAAAGTGCAGTGGGAACACACTCGAGGCGAAGTGACAGTGTCAAGTCAGCTGACTAAGATGTACTCATGTCACCTGGGAACTGATAACTGACGATAGGTATAATACCAACCAACAGTTCCCGACGAGTCCTGTCCAGTGTACTCGTAACCTAACGAGCACCCGCATACTATCTCAAGTACGACGTACTGACGGCTGTGGGACAGACCGTCTCCCACACTGGGATGAGAAGCGCATACGCTAGTCTACTCCGGAGTATCGATGCCCTGTCTCGATAGTCCAACGACTAGGGACCTGTATAAGGATGTGCTTATAGATCATCCAGCTCCCACGAGTGTGAGCGCCATCACCACGCTGGTAATCAAGCAAAGATCCTAAGGGCTCTACTAATATGTATATCAGCAATATGCTAAAAGAAACACATGCACATATTAAAGCAGAGACAAACCAAGTAGCATACTACCATTTCGAGCAAGATTGTATATACAACTGTGAATATCCCAAGCTTCCATCAAGTAATATACAAACTAGTATGATACAGTAATGGTCTCTAGGGCATATACACTAACAACCCTAAGCAATATAAAACACAAGAACCAGCAACTAAAATATTCTTTACAATCATGTTCCTTGAATCCCATCATTTCTTATTCTTTGAATCATATATCTTGAATCTGTCCTAACCCAAAATTCCCTCACCTCTTTTACAATTTTACCAAAACCTTCGCATCTTTTCATTCCTTCACACATTCTTCACATTTCTAAAACCCTTGCACCACCTTGTTATTTTTCGCATCCTGTTAGTACACCAGCACCAAACTTTCCTTGAAACTGTTACACTTTCCTTTTACAAATTTCGAGGACGAAATTTTTATAAGGAGGGTAGAATGTAACAACCATAATTTTCTTATACACTTTTTCCTATAAAATTTTTTTTCAAATATTTTTTCAAAAATCCATAAAGGGGTATTTATTGCCTGAACACAACATTTAAGTAATTAATTAGCAATTTAATTACAAGAAAGAGCTTGTAGCTCATTGGTAATACCTTGCTTTGCTGAACCAAGCAACCAAAGTTCAAATCCCATGCCCCACATTATTTTTAATATTTATTTTGTTTTAAATTTTTCTTCAATATTGTGTCTCTTCATCTTCTAAACCCCCATGTACACTTCAAATTCCTAGATCGGTTTCAGAGACCTTTGAAATCCCCATTTACTCCATTTTAATGATTTTTTAATACATTTTTACATTAAAACCTTTCATATACCCTATTTACTCCAATTTTTAATGATTTTATACATTTTTACATTAAAACCTTTCATATACCCTATTTACTCCAACTTTTAATGATTTTATACATTTATACATTTTTATTTAAAAACCCTTCACCTATCCTACCCCTAGCCTACCCTATAAATACACCCCCTCCCCTCTACCCTCTCATCCCAAAATCCTAAGATCACTCTCTCAAAATTTTCCGAGAGTTGTGTACTTTGAAAACAAGCTCGCGGCGAAACTCCGCCGAAATTCCGGCGGGAATTCCGGCGACGTTTTTAGAAACAACCGGCGACGAAGCAACGCTTCGGCAATTTCTTTAGTTCCCCCTACACTCCTTTGCCTAATCGAAACCCGTAAGTCCCATTCTATCTCCCTTTCTAATTCTCAAAAAAATACGAATTTATAAAACCAGACGGAATAGGAACAAATCCGATTTCCGATTCGGTTTTCTATAAAATTTTACTTCTAATCAATTCAATCATGCTTAAACATCTTTATCTTGACTATTAAACTTGTAAAAAATCAATTTGAATAAGTTTTCACACATGAAATGATAACCTTTTCAATTCACCGTATTTTTTCACTTTAATACCATTATGTTTCAATTTCACATTTAACCCCTTAACTTGCTATACATTTAAAGTAGAGCACGAGATAACGACCCACCTCCACACACACGCAAATACAACCCTAAAACGATATCATCAAAACTTAGAATACGATAAAACGAAACTTTCATTAAAATACCATAATCTTAATAAAACCATTCTTAAAGGTTTTAGATTTGATACACTTTTAAATAAATACCTCTTATTAGGAAAACACGATAAGTTGTGGATATCGATCGTTTATCTAAACCTGACTTTGTGGTGTCTAGGCTAGGCAAGTGAGCTTAGGTAACTTTAAAAAGCCCGCCTCACGATTCGTGAGCGGATCCCTCCTTCCTCACTTGTATTTACCTGGCCACAATTGGCGGTGAAGAGGCGATTTGAGTCTTCTAATGACTTGTCGTTTAGACCATTTAGAAATAGGCTAGTTGGCTTAGGAAACCCTAGAATCTAAAATACGGAAAATTACACTTTGCAAATAAATACCTTTTACTTTATAAAACCGTTTTCTAAAGGATTAGTATTTTACAATCTTTGCAAAGCGCCGCTACAACCCATATTTGGGGAACCCGTTCAGGATTGTGCGGTTTATCGCGCACCCTCGGGCTAGTAGTGCGAGATTCAGACCTCCGCAAGGAGCATTCGGTCTCGAAAGGTTTAAAATACGACATCTTAAGAAAATGAGATTTTTGGAATATAAATTATATATTAAAACTATTTTTGTATAAATATATGTATATTTATCATTTAAATATCTATTTTATTATAATATAAATATTCCACCTTTTTCTAAAAATCACAAGAATAAATTTTACACTAAAATACCATGAACTTCAAATAAATCAATATTACAGATAAATACCCTTATTTATAAAACTAGGATATTTTCACTAGAAATATCACAACATAAAATCCACCCTCATTACAACTCTAAAGACGAACAATAAATACTTGAGGCGTATTTTGAAAAGTATATAAAAGTATTTTTATATAAAATCCCCTCAAGTTTTATAAATTACCCTAAGGACCCTAGCAATTATAAGACTTCGATTCACATTTCTGATTGTCTGACTCGGGTTTGAGTCTGATTAATCTGACTTGAATATGATTCAAGTCAATCTATAATCTACAATATTCCAATTCAATATGAACACATGAATCCATGAATACAATTATCAATTTATACAACTTAACTGAACCGAATCATGGATATATATTCCTTTTACATGATTCTCAGTATTCTATTTACATGACTCTACGGTTACAACTATTTCCTGATATCTCGGTCAGTCAGTCAATCAACCATACAACCAATACAATTTACAAGATAACACTACAAACAAGACATCGCGGGGTTTAAGGGGTAGATTGGTACGGAAGGTGTTAAAAGTGGCACGAGACTGTAAGATTAAGACACCTAATATGAATCCAATTGCTGTTGTACCATGGCATAAACGGTTCCTTGAGTTCCTGATACCTTAATCTCCGGGGCAAGTGAGACTCCTCTCGTAGACACTGGCATCCTTCTATACCAAGCTACAAACAACAGCGTTAATATAATACAACATTACAACAATATAATACAACATTAAAAGCTACTCTCTCTCTCTCCTACTCTTTGTCTATTTCTCCCCTATCTTTGGGACTTACCGAGCGACCTGTTCGCTGACGACATTCTATTTCTTTCTTCTTGGTCTCTAGCATACTGAGACCCCTCTCGTATACACTGGTATCCTTCTGTACTAAGCTACAACAACAGCGTTAACACCATACTACAATAATATAACAATATAATACAACTGTAAAAGCCACCCTCTCTCTCTCTCTTACTCTCTGTCTATTCTATTTCTCCTCTTACCTTTGGGACTTACCGAGCGACCTATTCGCTGACGACATTCTATTTCTTTTTTCTTTGAATGTCGTCAGGTGGTTTGGACCCGGCGGAGATCGAGCCATCTCAAGAAGACTTGGAGCAGTTTACCGAAGACCTTGCACTTTAGTTTCATTGTACACTTTTCCTTTCTGTACTTTTCATTTCCTGTTATGCCACTGTTTATGCATCTTTTTATTTCAGTTGTATTTCCTTTCATGTATTGTACAAAGAATGTTAATAAATAAAAGTTGACGTTCTTTTTATTTCTTGTCTATTGTGTATTTATTTTATATTACTTAGATACGCTTAGCTTATGTACTTCTGAGTATATACGTAGCGGACCTCGTCGCGTCTCCTTCGTCGTACACTGGGAAGTGGGGCGTGACAAAGGGCCTGCTCCGAATGCTCCTGAATGGTCTCGTGCTCTAGTGCGTCCGATCCACCTGACAACATTCCAAAGAAGAAAGAAAATGAATGTCGTCAGCGAACAATCGCTCGATAAGTCCCAAAGATAAGGGAGAAGTAGAATAGACAGAGAGAGAGTCTGTGTAACTTTTAAAGTTGTATTATGCTGTTATAATGTTATATTTAGTATTAACGCTGTTGTTTGCCAGTGTATACAAGAGGAGTCTCTATATGCCAGAGACTAAAGGCAACTGAAAGTACAAGGCTCTGTTAGAATGCCCGGAACAACGTCGATTGTATTCAGGTTAGGTGTTTTAAATCTTACAGTCTCGTGCCACTTTTAACACCTTCCGTACCAATCTACCCCTTAAACCCCGCGATGTCTTGATTGTATTGTTTATATTGTATTGCAACTTGTATTGTTTTGTAATATAGATTATATAATTGGATGACTTGCCGAAACCATGATATCAGTAAATGGATATAACTAGAGAATCATGGATGTAATTGGAGAATCATGTAGATGGAAGTATATCCATGGTTCGGTTCAGTCAATACAGATTGAATAGATTGAACAGATTGATTATATGGATTCATGGATTTATATTGAATTGTAGTATTGTAGATTGTACTAGAATCATATTCAAGTCAGATTAATTACAATGAGACTCAGTCCGAGTCAAATAATTAGAAAGAAATTGAAGTTCTGAATTAAGATTTGATGTTATCGGTAACCGCTGCATATAGACGACAGGATTTGTGTCTTTTTCAAAGACGATTACTGTGTTGATAACACCGTTTGTTAAGTTATCTAGCTTAAATAGGCAAGCACGCATATCTCCGACTCCCTGAGGCTCAAGAGACTGGTCCCGCTTAAACCTATATTTACTAGGGTCCTAAGAATAATTTATAGAACTTGAGGGGTTTTATGTAAAAATAATTTTGTATAGTTTTCAAATTACACCTCAAGTATTTTAATTATTGTCTTTAGAGTTTTCATAGATGTATATTTTATATATGTGACATTTCTAGTATGATAAACCTATTTCATAATATAGGGTATTTAATTGTAATATTGAACTTGTATGGAATTTCATGGTATTTTCGTGTAAAGTGATTCTTTTGACTTGGAAAAGTTTGATTATTGATATTATAAAAGAAATAGATATTTTGATGATACATATATATTTATATATTTATAAAAATAATTTTTAATTTATTATTTTCTAGAAATCTCATTTTCTTAAGATATTTGTATTTTAAATCTTTCAAGACTGAATACTCCTTGCGGAGGTCTGAATCTCGCACTACTAAGCCCATGGATGTGCGATAATCCGCATCATCCCAGTCGGATTCCCCAAAAATGGGTTGTAGCGGCGCTTTGCAAAGATTTGTAAAAATACGTAATCTTGCAGAAAACGGTTTTAATAGTAAAAGGTAGATTTGTGTAAAACGGTATTTTCCGAATCTATATTTCCCAAAAGGTATTATGCTATTTTGCATATGAGTGTTGTGAAGAGGTATGTCATTATCTCATGATCTATCTAAAGGTATAGCAAGATTTATGATGTTCTAAAGTCGAAACTATACTACATGGTATTTTACTGAAAAAGAGCGGTAAAACTTACAAAATGAAATATTTTGCTATGAAACTTGTTCAACATATTTTTTTACTGATTAATAGTCAAGATGTAAGAGTTTAATATAGTTGTGTTAAGGAAAATTGAACTTTATAAGGGAAACCGAATCGGAAGTCGGATTTAACTCCGCTTCCGTCGGGTTTTAGTTTTATAAATTTTTAGAATGGAATAGAGAAGAGAGAGGTGGGACTTACTGGCTAAAAAGAAAGAGGGAGGATAGAGGTAGAGAGGGGAATCGCCAGTGCGCCATTTCGTCCCTGGAAACTGCTCGTATCGCCGTCGGAAGTTCGCCGGAGTTTCGCCCTTTGCTAACTCCACTTGTACACAAAATTTCTATAGAGTTTTCTTGAGAGTTTGGACAGAATTGTGTGTGAGGGGTGTGTGTTTAGGGGTGGTATTTATAGGGTAAAACTAAGGTTAGGATAGCTGAAAAGTTGTATTAAAAATGTATTAAAAATTATATTAAAAATATGGTTTAATGGGGTTTTAAAGAGTTCTGTTCATGTGCAGGAAATTTAAAATATACCGGGGAGTTAAGAAGGCAGAGAGACACAAGTTTCATGAAGGGTCAACTCGGATTCAGCCGAGTCAACCCGGCCGAGCCGGTCGAGTCGCCGGCCCGAGTCGGCCGAGCCGGGCCAGGGCTAGCTGTCGAAGGTCCGTCGTCGTCTGGTTAGCACAGTGGGGTAGTTTGTTTTTAGTGTGACATTTGGTTTTACGGGTATAGCACGTGTAGACTCTTGGGATTCTAAAAATTTAAAAAAGAAATCAATATTAAAAATAATGTGGGGGATGGGATTTGAACTCCGGTGCTTTGGTTCAGCAGTGTAAGGTCTTACCAATGAGTTACAAGCTCCTTCTTGCTATTAATAAAGCAAAACAAATTTATAACTTATGCTCAGGCAAATGTAGCCCTTTCTGTATTTTTGAAAAAAATTATACAAAAAGTTAGTACAGAAAGTTAGGGTTGTTACATTCTACGCTCCTTATAAAAATTTCGTTCTCGAAATTTGTAAAAGGAAAGTGTAACAGATTCAAGGAAAGTTTGGTGATAAAACTATTGGTAGTGTATGAAAATATGTGAAAGAACGAAAGAATGCGAAGGTTTTGGTAAGATTGTAAAAGAGGTGAGGGAATTTTGGGTTAGAACAGATTCAAAGTATATGAAATGATAAGATTCAAGGATTGTAAAGAATGTTTTCAGTTGCTGGTTCTTGTGTTATATTGCTTAGGCTGTTCACGCAGAACAGAACTGCATGGTAGTGTTCCATACAACTGTGACCTGCATGGGCCGCCAACAAAACATGTCACGCCCCGCTTCCCAGTATACGGGCAGAGGACGCGACGAGGCCGCTACGTATTTACTCTGAAGTAAATACGCTAAGCATAACTAAGCAATATAAATGAAATGCACAAGAGACAAAAGATATAAATGAACAACAACTTTATTTATTCACATTTTTTTACAATACATGGAAAAGTAAATACATCTGAATGAAAATAATGCCTAAACAGTGGCATAACAAAAATGGAAAGTACTGAAATGAAATAGGTACAAGTGGCTACAGTTCTGGGTCTTTGGTGTACTGCTCAAGGGCCTGCTCTGAATGCTCCTGAATGGTCTCGTGCTCTAGTCCGTCCAATCCACCTGACAACATTCCAAAGAAGAAAGAGAAGGAATGCCGTCAGCGAACAATCGCTCGGTAAGTCCTAAAGATAAGGGAGAAGTAGAATAGACACACAGAGAGAGAGAGTGTGTGTAACTTTTAAAGTTGTATTATGTTGTATTTAGTATTAATACTGTTGTTTGTATCTTGGTACAGAAGGATGCCAGTGTCTACGAGAGGAGTCTCTATATGCCAGAGACTAAAGGCAACTGGAAGTACAAGGCTCTGTTAGAATGCCCGGAACAACGTCGATTGTATTCAGGTTAGGTGTCTTAAATCTTGCAGTCTCGTGCCACTTTTAACACCTTCCGTACCAATCTATCCCTTAAACCCCGCGATGTCTTGATTGTATTGTTTATATTGTATTGCAACTTGTATTGTTTTGTAATATAGATTATATAATTGGATGACTTGCCGAAACCATGATATCAGTAAATGGATATAACTAGAGAATCATGGATGTAACTGGAGAATCATGTAGATGGAAGTATATCCATGGTTCGGTTCAGTCAATACAGATTGAATAGATTGAACAGATTGATTATATGGATTCATGGATTCATATTGAATTGTAGTATTGTAGATTGTACTTGAATCATATTCAAGTCAGATTAATTACAATGAGACTCAGTCCGAGTCAAATAATTAGAAAGAAATTGAAGTTCTGAATTAAGATTTGATGTTATCGGTAACCGCTGTATATAGACGACAGGATTTGTGTCTTTTTCAAAGACGATTACTGTGTTGATAACACCGTTTGTTAAGTTATCTAGCTTAAATAGGCAAGCACGCATATCTCCGACTCCCTGAGGCTCAAGAGACTGGTCCCGCTTAAACCTATATTTACTAGGGTCCTAAGAGTAATTTATAGAACTTGAAGGGGTTTATGTAAAAATAATTTTGTATAGTTTTCAAATTACACCTCAAGTATTTTAATTATAGTCTTTAGAGTTTTCATAGATGTATATTTTATATATGTGACATTTCTAGAGAGATAAACCTATTTTATAATATAGGGTATTTAATTGTAATATTGAACTTGTATGGAATTTCATGGTATTTTCGTGTAAAGTGATTCTTTTGACTTGGAAAAGTTTGATTATTGATATTATAAAAAAATAGATATTTTGATAATATATATATATTTATAAAAATATTTTTTAATTTATTATTTTCTAGAAATCTCATTTTCTTAAGATATTTGTATTTTAAATCTCTCGAGACCGAATGCTCCTTGCGGAGGTCTGAATCTCACACTACTAAGTCCAGGGATGTGCGATAATCCGAATCATCACAGTCGGGTTCCCCAAAAATGGGTTGTAGCGGCGCTTTGCAAAGATTTGTAAAAATACGTAATCTTGTAGAAAACGGTTTTAATAGTAAAAGGTAGATTTGTGTAAAACGGTATTTTCCGAATCTATATTTCCGAAAAATTATTGTGCTATGTTGTATATGAGTGTTGTGAAGAGGTAGGTCATTACCTCGTGATCTATCTAAATGTATAGCAAGATTTATGATATTTTAAAGTTGAAACTATACTACATGGTATTTTATTGAAAAAGAGCGGTAAAAGTTACAAAATGAAATATTTTGCTATGAAACTTGTTCAACATGTTTTTTTACTGATTAATAGTCAAGATGTAAGAGTTTAAAATAGTTGTGTTAAGGAAAATTGAACTTTATAAGGGAAACCGAATCGGAAGTCGGATTTAACTCCGCTTCCGTCGGGTTTTAGTTTTACAAATTTTTAGAATGGAATAGAGAAAAGAGCGGTGGGACTTACTGGCTAAAAAGAAAGAGGGAGGATAGAGGTAGAGTGGGAAATCGCCGGTGCGTCGTTTCGTCCCTGGAAACTGCTCGTATCGCCGTCAGAAGTTCGCCGGAGTTTCGCCCTTTGCTAACTCCACTTGTACACAAATTTTCTATAAAGTTTTCTTGAGAGTTTGGACAGAATTGTGTGTGAGGGGGATGCATTTAGGGGTGGTATTTATAAGGTAAAATTAAGGTTAGGGTAGCTGAAAAGTTGTATTAAAAATATATTAAAAATTGTATTAAAAATATGGTTTAATGGGATTTTAAAGAGTTTTGTTCATGTGCAGGAAATTTAAAGTATACCGGGGAGTTAAGAAGGCAGAGAGACACAAGTTTCATGAAGGGTCAACTCGGATTCAGCCGAGTCAACCTGGCCTCGCCGGCCGAGTCGGCAGAGTCGCCGGCCCGAGTCGGCCGAGCCGGGCCGAGGCTAGCCGTCGAAGGTCCGTCGTCGTCTGGTTAGCATAGTGGGGTAGTTTGTTTTTAGTGCGACCTTTGGTTTTACGGGTATAGCACGTGTAGACTCTTGGGATTCTAAAAATTTAAAAAGAAATCAATATTAAAAATAATGTGGGGGATGGGATTTGAACTCTGGTACTTTGGTTCAGCAGTGTAAGGTCTTACCAATGAGTTACAAGCTCTTTCTTGCTATTAATAAAGCAAAACAAACTTATATCTTATGCTCAGGCAAATGTAGCCCTTTCTGTATTTTTGAAAAAAATTGCATAGAAAGTTAGGGTTGTTATATTCTACCCTCCTTATAAAAATTTCGTTCTCGAAATTTGTAAAAGGAAAGTGTAACAGATTCAAGAAAAGTTTGGTGATATAACTATTGGTAGTGTATGAAAAATATGTGAAAGAACGAAAGAATGCGAAGGTTTTGGTAAGATTGTAAAAGAGGTGGGGGAATTTTGGGTTAGGACAGATTCAAAGTATATAAAATGATAAGATTCAAAGATTGTAAAGATTGTTTTCAGTTGCTGGTTCTTGTGTTATATTGCTTAGGCTGTTCACGCAGAACAGAACTGCATGGTAGTGTTCCATATAGCTGTGACCTGCATAGGCCGCCAACAAAACCTGTCACGCCCTGCTTCCCAGTATACGGGCAGAGGCCGCGACGAGGCCGCTATGTATTTACTCTGAAGTAAATACGCTAAGCGTAACTAAGCAATATAAATGAAATGCATAAGAGACAAAAGATATAAATAAACAACAACTTTATTTAATCACATTTTTTTACAATACATGGAAAAGTAAATACATCTGAATGAAAACAATGCCTAAACAGTGGCATAACAAAAATGGAAAGTACTGAAATGAAATAGGTACAAGTGGCTACAGTTCTGGGTCTTTGGTGTACTGCTCAAAGGCCTGCTCCGAATGCTCCTGAATGGTCTCATGCTCTAGTGCGTCTGATCCACCTGACAATATTCCAAAGAAGAAAGATTGTTGGATATAGTGCCCTCAAAGTCAATTATTGGATCGCAGGTACGTGATTGCAATGATTGAGGGAGGACCTATACCGATATGAAAGTCTTGCTCGAGATGATAGTATATTATCTGGTTTGTCTTTATCATCGTTTACATGCTTTAGTTCTCTATTGTATGTTGATAGAGCCCATAAGATTCTTGCTTGGCTGCCAGCAGTATGATGGCGATCATATACGTGGGAGCTGGGGTCTGTAAGCACATCCTTAAAGTGTCCTTAGTCGTAGGAGTTTTGAGATAGGGCATCGATACTCCAGAGTAGACTAGTGTATACAGTCGAGACCCCGACGAGGGGCGATGGCCGGTCTCACAAGCCATTGGTGTCAGTTGGTTCACCTAAGATGTATACAGGTGCTCAATGCGTTATGAGTACACCGGACAGGACTCGCCGGGAACATGCTAGTTGGTATTATATATATCGTCAGATAGCAGTTCCCTGGTAACATGTGTACAGGTTAGTTTGTCGACCTAAGATCGTCATTTGTCTCGTGTGAGTTCCCACTGTGCTTTGATTACTACCCTACCACGCTCAAAGGAGACGTGCAAACATGTTTTAGTTGGGTACAGTCCCGAGCCACATGGAGGCTGTGAGCGGATCGTTGGGGATTCGTCTCTCCCGGTATTGGGGGTTGATGTCGCACAGTGCATGGGTGGCCATCACTAGAAATCCTTGGCCGAGCTAGTGGAGAATTACTGATTTGGATCAGTAGTTTCTCAGGTGGTGATGGGCTTCATACCGACATGAATTATCGCGTTATTAGGGGTCTGACTTTATCCACCCCCTAGACTCAATATGCGATACTCTTAGACGAACGGACCGGACTGTACGGATATTGTCACTGTCAGGCTCAGTAGGGTTTCTGGATGAGTTCGCTCGTCAGCTTCCCTTCCAATCAATACATAAGCAACCGTTACGTACAGTTTGTACCTCTGACGTGCTAGTGGTTATACCCAGTGCCAGTGTGTTGATGAGTCATTAGAGTCCCCCCCCACAGTTTCCCAAGTTCGGGCGAAACGTTGTAGAGGCCGTATGGTTTTATGGCAGGGTTCGGAAAAATGCACGTGCGTTTACGCACGTGTCGTATTTCGGGCAGATAATACTGGTGGGCTTTGGTTTAAGCCGGATCCGAGTATTATACTGTGTAGATATAATATCTTTGTCTCAGATGCATTTGTATTCGGTCGTAATACAAATGCGGGTATGTTTATACTGTTACGGGGTTATCCTGAAATTCGTTTCGGGATCGCTTTTGGAAGTTGCCAGTTTCCAGTTTTCTATCGGCCGTATTAAACATTCGGTTTAATACGGATTTATCTTTTCTTGAGGTGAGTCGTGAGTGTGTGGAAGTTTCTAGAAGCTTCTAGATGGTGACTAGGATGGTAAGGTGGCTTAGTGCATTAATTGTTCATTTAATGATATGATGATGTGTTTATATGATTCATTGTATGCATTGATTACTTATGCAAGGTGTATATGTGACTCATTAGTTCATTAATGTTATGGTCACCCTCCTAGCTCCTACACTCACCTCCCCCCTCATTATATTGGCCGGCCCTTCATTGTGAAGGGTATGGTTGTTCATTTGGAAAAAAGATTAGGGTTTTGCTTCATGAAAATTAAGATTGCTCATTTCTCATTTTCACCCGATCCAAAAGGCAACTTCCTTAACCGTTCATCCATAACTTTGGATGTAACGAGACAAAGTGTTCTACTCATTCTCTACATCAATCTTGGTCATCTCTTTTAGTAAACTTGATGATCGAGTTGCCTCGGTTCAGAGGCGGGAGCCCGTTTAAAGATCCGTCGACGTGGTGCCACCTGGACGAGAAGACTGGAGATTCAGGAGATCGGAGCAGCCGCAACAAAGCGTGGGATGATGGTTGAAGATCGAAGGACTCGGATCGTTCGGTATAACATTTCTACCCACTTTGTAGTTTGTTAGTTTAGCTTTAATGGCAGATCCGGGTTATAGTATACGATAGCGCCAGCTAAAAAGTTTTTGTTCCGCATTTGGCGTCTGTCAGACGGCCGGGACGCTACCGTAGACTTACAGTGGTATCAGAGCCTCACCATTAACCTTTACTAACTTGTGGTAACACGTTTAAAATATCGATCGAACGGATTTTCAAAAACTACAATTTTTCTATACAAAGTTTCTGTCGATTTTAAATCTGGTCTAAAAATTATTTTGCATATCACAGAAAATTGTGTAGGCTTTTTGAAGAAAACTGGTGAAATTTCATCATGTGATCCCACCTTACGGCCGCGGATCCGCGGCCCAAACCAGGGTTTGGCCACGGATCCGCCGCGAGATTGTGGGATCAATGCTCCAATTTTCTACAGTATGTTCTTCATTGTAAATTGTGGTTTCTGAAATATTTCTTTTGGGCACATATTTTTTTACTGTACAGCAGATGTACGTGGGGCCTACTTCGGGATATTTTGTCGATCGAAATTTAAAGGTGTTAGTTTACAGTAATTATATTATATCTCCGACCGGAAATGTCATTTGAGCGGTAAACCGCGTCTAATTGCTATAGTTCTTTTAGACGAGTTTGCGAACGTGACCTTTGCGTTGATGTTCTGTGTTGTGCTGTGATGTTGCGGATTTATCGTGGTGGATAGCAGTGTGCAATGGTAGTGCTGTTTGGATTTATTTGTACATTTGATATTGCAGGGCGAGCGTCCAATATGTGGACTGCCGTCACTTCCTGTTTGTATAATATTCTTTTGGGCACGACCGGGCTGAGGTCGATGTACCCGTTGTATATATTTTTCATTTCTGTACTAGGTTTACCCCGCGACGGGGTGCACGGATAGCCGGGTTCTGGAGGGCAACGGGTCCGCATATCATGGCTTTGAGAGGCAGAGGGGCCTCACTCTAGAATTGGCAGACTATTCGCCACACTCGTAGGGGTACAGGTTGACCCAAGGAGGGGTGCTCAAGTTACCGGATTCCGTGAAGTGCCGGGTGGTCCATTCACTATGCTGTAGGGGCTGCCTCGCTTCAGGTTTTGGCGGGTAACTTGCCGCACCCGTAGGGGTCTAGGTTTCATTGCACAGGCTATCCACACGACCAGGGAAACGTTGGGTTTCAGTAGCGGCTCTGTGAAACCCGGGGATCCCAGATTATCTGTATTGTTCTGTGATGCTTATTACTTTTCTGTAATGTTGCATATTATCACGTCTGGAGCGATTATTGTATATTGGTATATATACTATTAGATGTTGTATATGTTTTGCACCCGCGCTAGTCCAGTCCCCGCTCTGTCGTTAGTTAAGTAACCTAACGGGTAATGACGGGACCCAGCGACGAATGCGGATGGCATATATATACATTTTATTTTCGTTCTTTTCTGGTGTGATTAATGATGGGACTGCGTTGATTTTGATCAATGCAAAGGAAAACAAACCTGTTTGGATGTTGTTGGAACAGTTTTAAAAAGTGTTATTACAAAGACGTTTCCTTTTGTTTTGCATAGCGGTATTCGGTTGGAATATCCTGCACCTCATTCGACGAGGCAAGGGCCGATATCCCTTCACCGGGAGTGACCCCTTGGGCAGAAGTTTGCGTCAGGGTAATAACTTCACTATAGTCGATTAGAAGTTGCTTTGCATCGCGGTATTCAGTTGGAATATCCTGCACCTCATTCCATGAGGAAAGAGCCGAGATCCCTTCACCGGTAGTGACTTCTTTAGCAAAAGGTTTTCGCCACTATATTTTTTGCTATCAGGTTCCTTCAGCGATATCAAGTTCATTACGTTAAAGGTTTTTCGCCAAAAACCAGCCGTAGCTGTCCGTCATTTCTTTTAGGTATTCAGTAGTATTCAAGCTATGTATTTTGACCTAACGCCAAGGCATAGTGTTTGGTAGCTGCTGGGTATTCATTTGTTGCATAGATAGATGAGTTGGTTTGGGACAGCCGTTCTGCCATTTTGACCTAACGCCAAGGGCATGTGCGGGTGGGTTCAAATTGACAAGATAATGATAGGTAGAACTTGGCATGTGACTTATGACATTTTGACCTAACGCCAAGGTCATAAGAGCATGGGGCAAAAATCATATCGGGAGTTTCTAAAGAAACTGAAACTTGCCAAGAATGCGCATACCTTCTGGAGTATGATAACATGAGTGGATTTCATCACGTTATCATGCGATGAGAGTTGGATCCCGATTCCCACTGATGAGTTGGTTTACTCTTCGGGTGATCCCGATTGATTCTTCTTTTAGGTTTGGAGGAGAATTTGACGGTACAGTGGGAGGTTTCCTGATTAGATAAAGTGATAACCATTCTAATCTAGGTTAGAGTGCACACAGAGTGTTTCTTTTCTCTCTCTCTTTGGCAGCGACCTTTGACCGACCCTAGACTATGACTCAGTGACCAAGTTGACCGAACCTTCTTAAAATACTGGTTTTTGGATTGTCTAAAGTTGCATAAGTCATTACCGCTCCTTCTTTTTCCCTTTGCATTTCTCAGAACACCCCGTATTACTACGGATATCCACTTCCATTGGATAGATCCATCGTATGGTTATATACGAACTCGAAGGGACTTCTTCGAGGATGGATCCAGGTTCAGGAGAAATAGAATTGGTTTATTCAGTTGTCCTTTATTATCACCTTCTCTCAGGTTGCGAGGGCTCCTTAGTTTAGGAGAGTACACTTATTACGCTTATTGGATAGTCTTATTCCAAACCATAGGCTGGTGCCGAAAGGTAGGGAATGAAGAAAACCAATTAGCCTAAGTAGGGTGTACAGAAGGTAATAACTAAAGACAAAATAAAGGGATTAGAAAAAGGGCAAAGTAAATTGCGACTGTTATCATTCATGATCAAACCGCGTACTTCATCGCCACTCCTATTTTCACCTTTGCTTTTTCCCCAGTTCGGGAGAAATAGAATAAGGTATTATTCAGTTATATTTTATTATCACATTCTCTCAAGTTGCGAGTACTCCTTGGTTTAGGAGGGTACACCTATTATGCTTACTGGATAGTCTTCTTCCAAACCATAGGCTGGTGCCGAACGGTAGGGAAGGAAGAAAACCATTTAGCCTAACGATGGTGTACAGAAGGTAACGATTAAAGACAAATAAAGGGATTTGGAGAGATGGCAAAGAAATATACGGTTAAAGTCATGAATTAGATTATGGAAGAGACATTACTAGGAATACCAAGATACCCCTACGAAACATTTTTATATTTCAGTGCATTGTTAATGGAAAACTGATTTCCCGATTAGATATTTACTCCAAGGTATGTATTTACCAGGTATGATTCTCACATCTGTATGGTTTTACAGATAATGAGTGAGAGTAGGTTATTGGGAATAAGGTGATTATCCTCATTATATCGGAATTCGTTGTAATTGGTGATATTTGAGGAAGTCGCCTGAGTTTTTGCCGGACGGCATGTATTTGGTTTTGAGTATCCGTTGTTGTGCACCAATTTCAAAATAATATATCTGTACGTTTATTTTTTATAAAGTGAGATATAACTTTTTGAAATTATGTCCGTGACATTTACCTATATCAGTTGACGATTGGGCAAGGAGCATTAAACAACGGAGTAGTTCTTAAACCATAAGTACAGTTTTCAACCTACGACGCACAGGTTTTGAGTTATTCAACTCAGCGGACTTATACAGAGTATTGTATGTTGTCCAGTGTCCATAAGGACAAAGGGGTAGGTCCTCGTACTCTATTCTGTTTACTTGTAACTTCTCTAGTTTTTAGACAGGTGTTTCGTAGAAATACAATGTCTAAGTTTTGAGAAGTTGTGGGTATATGAATAAAGTAGAGAACTAGGTGTCGCAAGTATCGGGATTCTTCAAACAAATCGAAGATGTAGATACTTGTGATTGGTATTCAGTTGGTAGTAATGGTTTTGAGAAACTTGTTTCTCTTTCAGGTTACTCATAATTGGATATATTCCTAAGTTGAGTAATGCTGATTAGCCTCTCTCCATTAAGTTGATATGCACTGGAGACAGCTGCATGATTTGAATATGGTTCCAATTAAATAAGTGCCAATGTTTCTATATTGGATATAGAATGGTTTATATCTTAACGATGTTAAGGTACGGTGAGTTGTCCAGCTTATGCTTAAAACCAGACACTGGATAACTCAAGGCACGTTTCTGTAATTGCAGTTTGTGGGTTGACCCTGGCTTTGACGAGGGTTGATTTTCTACCATCTGGAAGATCAATAGTGATATTGTTCTTAACTCACCACAGTTTTAGTAAAATGGATTATTTCAGAAAACAGTAGTGGGAGTATTGTAGAACTGGAAGTGATTCCAGAACCGCAAACGATTACGGAAAATTTAATAGGACCTATATTTTCAATCAGGTTTGACATTCCATTAGCCACTCCGCAGATATGGTGGGTAACCTCAGACACTCGAGAAGTACTCCGGTAGCCTCAAGGAAGGTGACAGGGAGGTTCATGTTTACCCAGACTTGACACTACTGTTATTCAAGACTATGAGACCCGGCAGGAGGATAAGTATAGCGTCGTTCTAAACTAGCTTTAGAAGTGTATGTATATATTATTCTGCCAGAGGGTTGTCGTAGTCAGTGGGAGCAGCGGAAGCACAGTGGGCAAGTAGCTTATGTCTATTTATAGACTTGAGCAGAAAAAGCGGAGATAGATCATCTAATTTTGATGTGACAGTCATGGCTTTGACTTCATCAGAATACGGATGGATCTGTTGAGAAGGTAGTAGGGTGTGATGTCCTGGTATTTGGATGATATACACAGAGTAGGAAGTAAAATTCCTATACTACAATCAGTTGTACTTTGGTCGTCACACAGTTGGTTCTCCACAAAGGATTTAGATATAATATCAGACATTCTGGTTACTAGATCTATGGTTTTAGATCTAGAATTGGGTAGTTTCCCAATTTGGGTACTTTGACAACATTCTAATGGTATTTTAGAATAGATGACTCCTGGCATGGTGGTGTACCTGCAGATGATTGAGTCACCCTCTCTAAAGGTGTCTTACAGACTAAAGGGGAGAGAGATGTGCATGATTGGCAGATCACTTGCTTAGGCAATTGAGTCAATCGTGAGATGTCAAGTACCACACCAGATGTTGTTTTTTCACTAGATGCGATAAGTTTATATAAATCTAATCCTGAAGAAACATAAGGAAGCAGTTTTAGAATATAAGTGAATGTTCTACGGATTTGATGACGACAGCCTCCTTCGGGAGACGGTTATCATTCCAGGCTTCAAAGGTGACATGGATGACAGAGTGATTGTCAGAGTTATAGTTTTCCCTCTGACGAGGGACAGTATTATGGACAGGTGGTCCAAGAGGATACTGTGGGAGGCCTGGTGCTGGATACTGATTAGGTTCAGTTATCAATACAGTCTAAGAAGTTTGGATTTGGAGTTCATTTATGAACTAGGTCCCATCAGATATCCAGACATATTCTAAGACAGGTATTACTCAATTCGGGAGATGGATTTCTCCACGAACTTGAGAATAAGAGAGACATAGAAAGAAACATCAGGGCGGATCTACTCACTAAGGCTATTTCTCGAACACAATAGTTTTACAAACGAGCTTTGTGAAACTGATTAGTAGAGGAGTTGGATGTTCGGTATCACACGGGCTGTGAGTATGCGACATCGCAATAATTAGGCTTAAGTGCAAGTGGGAGATTGTTGGATATAGTGACCTCAAAGTCAATTATTGGATCGCAGGTACGTGATTGCAATGATTGAGGGAGGACCTATACCGATATGAAAGTCTTGCTCGAGATGATAGTATACTATCTGGTTTGTCTTTATCATCGTTTACATGCTTTAGTTCTCTATTGCATGTTGATAGAGCCCATAGGATTCTTGCTTGACTGCCAGCAGTATGATGGCGATCATATACGTGGGAGCTGGGGTCTGTAAGCACATCCTTAAAGTGTCCCTAGTCGTAGGAGTTTTGAGACAGGGCATCGATACTCCAGAGTAGACTAGTGTATACAGTCGAGACCCCGACGAGGGGCGATGGCCGGTCTCACAAGCCATTGGTGTCAGTTGGTTCACCTAAGATGTATACAGGTGCTCATTGCGTTATGAGTACACCGGACAGGACTCGCCGGGAACATGCTAGTTGGTATTATATATATCGTCAGATAGCAGTTCCCTGGTGACATGTGTACATGTTAGTTTGTCGACCTGAGATCGTCATTTATCTCGTGTGAATTCCCACTTTGCTTTAATTACTACCCTACCACGCTCAAAGGAGACGTGCAGACAGGTTTTAGTTGGATACAGTCCCGAGCCACATGAAGGTAGTGAGCGGATCGTCGGGGATTCGTCTCTCCCGGTATTGGGGGTTGATGTCGCACAGTGCACGGGTGGCCATCACTAGAAATCCTCGGCCGAGGTAGTGGAGAATTACTAATTTGGATCAGTAGTTTCTCAGGTGGTGATGGGCTTCATACCGACACGAATTATCGCGTTATTAGGGGTCTGACTTTATCCACCCCCTAGACTCGATATGCGATACTCTTGGACGAACGGATCGGACTGTACGGATATTGTCACTGTCAGGCTCAGTAGGGTTTCTGGATGAGTTCGCTCGTCAGCTTCCCTTCCAATCAATACATACGCAACTGTTGCGTACATCTTGTAACTCTGACGTGCTAGTGGTTATACCCAGTGCCAGTGTGTTGATGAGTCATTAGAGTCCCCCCCCACAGTTTCCCAAGTTCGGACGAAACGTTGTAGAGGCCGTATGGTTTTATGGCAGGGTTCGGAAAAATGCACGTGCGTTTACGCACGTGTTGTATTTCGGGCAGATAATACTGGTGGGCTTTGGTTTAAGCCGGATCCGAGTATTATACTGTGTAGATATAATATCTTATCTCAGATGCATTTGTATTCGGTCGTAATACAAATGCGGGTATGTTTATACTGTTACGGAGTTATCCTGAAATTCGTTTCGGGATCGCTTTTGGAAGTTGCCAGTTTCCAGTTTTCTATCGGCCGTATTAAACATTCGGTTTAATACGGATTTATCTTTTCTTGAGGTGAGTCGTAAGTGTGTGGAAGTTTCTAGAAGCTTCTAGATGGTGACTAGGATGGTGAGGTTGCTTAGTGCATTAATTGTTCATTTAATGATATGATGATGTGTTTATATGATTCATTGTATGCATTGATTACTTATGCAAGGTGTATATGTGACTCATTAGTTCATTAATGTTATAGTCACCCTCCTAGCTCCTACACTCACCTCCCCCCTCATTATAGTGGCCGGCCCTTCATTGTGAAGGGTATGGTTGTTCATTTGGAAAAAAGATTAGGGTTTTGCTTCATGAAAATTAAGATTGCTCATTTCTCATTTTCACCCGATCCAAAAGGCAACTTCCTTAACCGTTCATCCATAGCTTTGGATGTAACGAGACAAAGTGTTCTACTCATTCTCTATATCAATCTTGGTCATCTCTTTTAACAAACTTGATGATCGAGTTGCCTCGGTTCAGAGGCGGGAGCCCGTTTAAAGATCCGTCGACGTGGTGCCACCTGGACGAGAAGACTGGAGATTCAGGAGATCGGAGCAGCCGCAACAAAGCGTGGGATGATGGTTGAAGACCGAAGGATTCAGATCGTTCGGTATAACATTTCTACCCACTTTGTAGTTTGTTAGTTTAGCTTTAATGGCAGATCCGGGTTATAGTATACGATAGCGCCAGCTAAAAAGTTTTTGTTCCGCATTTGGCGTCTGTTAGACGGCCGGGGCGCTACCGTAGACTTACAGAGAGAAGGAATGTCGTCTGCGAACAATTGCTCGGTAAGTCCCAAAGATAAGGGATAAGTAGAATAGACAGAGAGAGAGAGAGTGTGTGTGTGTGTAACTTTTAAAGTTGTATTATCTTGTTATAATGTTGTATTTAGTATTAACGCTGATGTTTGTATCTTGGTACAGAAGGATGCCAGTGTATACGAGAGGAGTCTCTATATGCCAGAGACTAAAGGAAACTGGAAGTACAAGGCTCCGTTAGAATGCCCGGAACAACGGCGATTGTATTCAGGTTAGGTGTCTTAAATCTTGCAGTCTCGTGCCACTTTTAACACCTTCCGTACCAATCTACCTCTTAAACCCCGTGATGTCTTGATTGTATTGTTTATATTGTATTGCAACTTGTATTGTTTTATAATATAGATTATATAATTGGATGACTTGCCGAAACCATGATATCAGTAAATGAATATAACTAGAGAATCATGGATATAACTGGAGAATCATATAGATGGAAGTATATTCATGGTTCGGTTCAGTCAATACAGATTGAATAGATTGAACAGATTGATTATATGGATTCATGAATTCATATTGAATTATAGTATTGTAGATTGTACTTGAATCATATTCAAGTCAGATTAATTACAATGAGACTCAGTCTGAGTCAAGCAATTAGAAAGAAATTGAAGTTCTGAATTAAGTTTTGATATTATCGGTAGCCGCTGCATATGGGCGGCAGGATTTGTGTCTTTTTCAAAAACGATTACCGTGTTGATAACACCGTTTGTTAAGTTATCTACCTTAAATAGGCAAGCACCCATATCTCCGGCTCCCTGAGGCTCAAGAGACTGGTCCCGCTTAAACCTATGTTTACTAGGGTCCTTAGGGTAATTTATAGAACTTGAGGGGGTTTTATGTAAAAATAATTTTTATAGTTTTCAAATTACACCTCAAGTATTTTAATTATCGTTTTTAGAGTTTTCATAGATGTATATTTTATATATGTGACATTTCTAGTGAGATAAACCTATTTCATAATATAGGGTATTTTATTGTAATATTGAACTTGTATGGAATTTCATGGTATTTTCGTGTAATGTGATTCTTTTGACTTGGAAAAGTTTGATTATTGATATTATAAAAAAATAGGTATTTTGATAATACATATATTTCTTATATATTTATAAAAATAAATTTTAATTTATTATTTTCTAGAAATCTCATTTCCTTAAGATATTTGTATTTTAAATCTCTCGAGAACGAATGCTCCTTGCGGAGGTCTGAATCTCGCACTACTAAGCCGATAATCCGCACCATCCCAGTCAGGTTTCCCAAAAATGGGTTTTAGCGGCGCTTTGCAAAAATTTGTAAAAATATGTAATCTTGTAGAAAACGGTTTTAATAGTAAAACGGTATTTCCCGAATCTATATTTCCCAAAAAGTATTGTGCTATGTTGCATATGAGTGTTGTGAAGAGGTAGGTCATTACCTCGTGATCTATCTAAAGGTATAACAAGATTTATGATATTCTAAAGTCGAAACTATACTACATGGTATTTTACTGAAAAAGAGCGGTAAAAGTTATAAAATGAAATATTTTGGTATGAAAGTTATTCAACATGTTTTGTTACTGATTAATAGTCAAGATGTTAGAGTTTAATATAGTTGTGTTAAGGAAAATTAAACTTTATAAGGGAAACCGAATCGGAAGTCGGATTTAACTCCGCTTCCGTCGGGTTTTAGTTTTACAAATTTTTAGAATGGAATAGAGAAGAGAGAGGTGGGACTTACTGGCTAACAAGAAAGAGGGAGGATAGAGGTAGAGAGGGGAATCGCCGGTGCGTCGTTTCGTCGCCGGAAAATCCTTGTATCGCCGTCGGAAGTTCGCCGGAGTTTCGCTCTTTGCTAACTCCACTTGTACACAAAATTTCTATAGAGTTTTCTTGAGAGTTTGGACAGAATTGTATGTGAGGGGTGTGTGTTTAGGGGTGGTATTTATAGGGTAAAACTAAGGTTAGGATAGCTGAAAAGTTGTATTAAAAATATATTAAAAATTGTATTAAAAATATGGTTTAATGGGGTTTTAAAGAGTTCTGTTCATGTGCAGGAAATTTAAAGTATACCGGAGAGTTAAGAAGGCAGAGAGACACAAGTTTCATGAAGGGTCAACTCGGAATCAGCCGAGTCAACCCGGCCTCGCTGGCCGAGTCGGCCGAGTCGCCGGCCCGAGTCGGCCGAGTCGGGCCGGGGCTCACCGTCGAAGGTCCGTCGTCGTCTGGTTAGCACAGTGGGGTAGTTTGTTTTTAGTGTGACCTTTGGTTTTATGGATTTAGCACGTGTAGACTCTTGGGATTCTAAAAATTTAAAAAGAAATCAATATTAAAAATAATGTGGGGGATGGGATTTGAACTCTGGTGCTTTGGTTCAGTAGTGTAAGGTCTTACTAATGAGCTACAAGCCCCTTCTTGCTATTAAAAAAGCAAAACAAACTTATAAGTTGTGCTCAGGCAAAAGTACCCCTTTCTGTATTTTTGAAAAAAATTGTATAGAAAGTTAGTACAGAAAGTTAGGGTTGTTACACCCACTGGACTCCAGAACCCGGTTACTTGTTCTCCTTGCCTTGGGTCTATCCTAATGCGGAAAAGTAAATAATATACATCAATGGTGACATCATCCTCAACCCGGAAGTGTCCCAGTAAAAGAATATTACATACATTTTTTACATGAATGAAAATTGAAAAACTCTCATCTCACGCAAAAACCCCGGCTATTCATTCACGACGATCCAATATAACATATCACAGCAACACATAATATCACATGTCATCAACGTAAGTAAATATGCGTATCCCAAATTCCGTTGACATATAACAACGAGATTTGGGATACCTCACATATTACACTTACAGTCGTAGAAAAGAAATGAAAAACTACAATAATTAGAATCCGCATTTCCTTAGACATAATAAACCCGGAATATCTCATATTCCGGATTTCATGCCTAACCCTATAAACCCTGTATTTTAGTCTCATATTGAAAACTCTTTTCAATAATTTAGTCGGGTAATTCAACATGATTCCCGACTACCCGATCGAATACTCTCCGGGAACTTTAGTAGATGGCCGCACCTTCGATGCCATCGATGAAGTACATTTAGGCGGAACACCATGGCCGCGAGCACTCGAGTGGATGCTTTTTGGCAACGGTGTTCTCTTACAGTCACTTGGTCGGGGTTATGGGGCGTGGCTACCTAGTAAAGTTATCTGGCGAGTATTCGCGTACGATACGCGATTGCGATGGAGTTTCGATCTGAATCGAAACTTCGTAGCAATCGATCAATAGAGACCAACATGCTAGATTTACAAACAAACTAGTTTTCAAAAAACTAATTTAATGTGGAATCCAACTGCTGTATCACATATCAAACTTAAACCCGAAACGATGTAAAAATTACGACTATGAAACCCTCCGAATATCCCCTATAGAATTGTCAACATCACATGCAAACTGGGCTAATCAAACATAAACATGAAACCCTAAACCTAACACACCAGAACACCATTTTGAAATCGATAGAAACTTGATGTTTTGGGTTTCGGTTTCGGAGTTGTTTCGTTCTCGTAATTCTAACTACATCGTATAATCTTCTAACTTTGGCTCTGATACCATGAAAGTGTTTGTTAGCACCGCCACTGGGTTTTACTAGCATCAAGCATGCATTTAAAAAATTTCGGGGTGCTAATCAACACTAACTAAGATCTTAAACTAATTGATTAGGGTTTAAGCATGATATAACAAAACTATACTAAGAGAAAGGTGGTTACAACCTTTGTAGACCGTATCCTTCTCTTCTCAAGCTCTATGCAGTAGTCCATGTGACTCCACTAGGCTCCACTTGAAGTTGGATCGATCTTCTTTTGCGATCTTCGTGCCGAAGATGATCCACCCGAAGCTCCGCTAATCCAAGCTACCTCTTCACTAAACTCTTTAGTGAAGGAAACACACTACACCAAAGCGCTAATCTAGTGTAGGATGGTCAAGTAGAGATGTTGTTTGCTTACTAGGGTTCTCACAAGCTCAAGGTTTCATAACTCATGTGATGGATTGAGCTTGGAGATGGAGGTTGATGAAGATGGAGAGAGCTAAAAAGAAGTACTCATCAAATGAGCTCAAGCAACTCAAGAAAAGAATGAAGAATGGTTCACTTATTGAAGCATCGAATTTCTTGCAATAATAAAATGCAACCATGCTTCACAAACGATTAAATAAATAAGCAAGCCATGCTTCACCCATTCCATAAAAAGTCTCCCCATTTTCCACCTCATTTTCTATTTTCACAAAATAGAAAATCCTACCATGCTTCATATATATATATATATATATATTATGAAGAAAATAATTAGTGAGCTAATAATATTAGTTAATATATAATTATATCAAATATAATATATATCAAATTATTAAATCAACACTTGATTTAATAATTCGGTTATATCACATATAACCGACTATTATCATTTATTTGTATATCACATTATCAAATCAACACTTGATTCAATAATCCGGTCATATCACATATAACCTAATCGATAACAAATAACCGCCATATTAGAATACGGTATCACATACTCGTATTTAATCAGGCCCCCGCACATATCAACATATATGCCCTACTTCATTTCGCTTGAACTAGGAAACTTCTGTGTGAGACTCTAAAGACTCGTCAATACGCCAGCAGTAGGTAATGATCACATCAGTTACCCATAAGCCGTCAGCGCTACTAGCTGGACGTAATGGCTACCCAGGTATTGAGCGATTAGAAGATCAACAAGCATGCTTGTCCAAACTCCTATGAAGCCTATAAGTAACACCTACCATATAGTCAGGTCTCTTCATCTGATATATCGCATATCAAGTCTGGGGTGGAATCGTCAGACCCCAATAACTTGATAAGTCATGCCGATGTGTGGCCTATAACGGTACGAGAAACTACTGATAACATTTAACAGGAAATCCCATCAACAGCCTTGGCCAGGGACTTCCTGTTATAGCCAATCGAGCATAGCGCAACATCAACTCTCTATACCGGGAGAGACAAAACCCCTCCTATCGCTCATTGCCTCTATGTGACTCGGGACTGTACCCAAAATCCACCTGTTTGCATGACTTCTTTAAGCCATGGTAAGAAGGAAATCAAAGCACAGTTGGAACCACACAAGACTCTATGATTATCTCGGGTTTACAGACTAACCTGTACCAGTGTCACCAGAGAACTGCTATCTAACGATAGGTATATTACCATCTAGAAGTTTTCGGCGAGTCCTGTTCAGTATACCCATTCTCTAATGAGCACCTGTGTACATTCTTTGATGTCAAACACCAATGGATATGGGATCAACCATCGCCCCATACAGGGTCAAGAAACGTACACACTAGTCTACTCTGGAATATCGATGCCCTGTCTCGATATTCTCTCGACTAGGAACAATTGAAGGATGTACTTATGGACTACCCAAGTCCCTGTAGTATGATCCGCATCGTAGTCCTGGTAGTCAAGCCAACATCCTAAGGGATTTATCAACATGAATATGAGAGACGATATAATAATACCAGAGAACATGTTACGATAAAGACAACCAGATTGCATACTATCATGTTGAGCAAGAAAGTTCTCTCTCTATATATGTCCAAGCATTCACTATATCATACAATAATGGCCTCTAGGGCATACATATTCCTAACAATTATTTTACCGTGGGAGTTGTGAGACGGAACTTTTAGGTGAGTTTCCTTTTGAGATCAATCTCAGTCTTATCTTAGGTCTTATTTACTTTGTAAGTATATTTAAAGTGACTGGTGATAAATCATAATAAGCCACCTCAATAGAGCATGCCTGATTTATCTCAAGTCGGATCCGAAATCCGAAAGTTTGGGAAAAAACCATTATTTGTTTGGGTTTTGACCTATTTATATGTATGAGGACGGTGCCGAATATATATAGTATTCATGTTTCAGGCCATCCGTCTATTTTATATTACCTCGGGACGCACAAGATAAGTCTTTTAAATTCAGATTTTTCTTCTGTAATACTTTTAGCTTATCCGTGATATTTTATATTGCTACGTGACCTGTATGAGAATCCTTTGATGAGTGTCCTTAGGACAACTCTCAGATAATATCAGGTACTTCCGTTTATTCTTATCTGTAGCATGGACAGTATTGCGGGACCATTGAGGTAAGACTTTGGTGAGTTTCCTTTTGGGATCAATCCCAGTCTCATCTCGGTGCTACGCAATGTGGATATGTTATCGTGGGACCTGTTTGATAAAGGTTTTTTGCGAGTTTCCTTTTGGGATCAATCTCAGTCTTATGCTAGGTCTTTCTTACTTTGTAAGCATATCCGTGGCGACTGGTAATAAACCATAATGAGTCACCTCCCAAGATTGCGCTCGGTTTATCACCAGTCAGATCCAAAATCCGAAGAATATGGAACCAAAGGTTGTTATTTGTACATATAGGGCTACGCCAGCGTCCCGGCCATCATTCCATGGCCAAATGCGGAACAAAAACTTTTAAAACTTTGCGCTAACGTAACCCGATTTTCGGATCAAACCATTAACCCTATACCAGTAAACTGTAAAAGGAGTTTAAGAGATTATACCGATCGATCCGTGTCCTTCGGTTTTCAACCTCTTCCCAAGCTCCTCACAGCTGTCCCGAATAAGTTCGCTCTCCGGTCTCCCTCGTCGAAGACAATCCACGTCGAGGATTCTTAATACGGGACCCCGCTTCAAAACCGAAGCAACTCGGGCATCCAGATTACTAACCTAAATGCATAAGATGAATTAGAGAGAGTGTGTGATCATTTTGTCTCATACATCCATGGATTCTCAATACATGAGAGGGTATGGATGGAGGTTGAAGAAGAAGCCATTGGAGTGTGAACTGTGAGCTCAATACTTAGCCAAAAAGAAAAGGAAACTCTAGAAAGAAGAGGTGGCTGCCCTCTCTCTTTGTTGTGATGATATTGTGTGGTATTTTGTGTAGAAAAACAAAAGAAATAACATCACAAAATATCTACCACAAAACCCTCATAAATATCTCACAAACAATAAACAATAAAGCATGGCACAATAAATGCACCATGCCAAAACTTAGCCTCACACTTTACACCTCACAAAATATTAAACATTTAACAAAACCCTAAATGTTTAATACTATAAAAAGAAATGGCATCTTCAAAAGTAATCTTATAACGGATTACAAGAATACCCCTCATCTGTATATACATACCTGCATCCGTATTCTGACTGAATACGAATACAACAAGACGAAAATAATCCAACAATCTAATACTAGGATCCGGCTTAAACCAAAGCCCACTAGTATGATCTGTCCGATCATGATCCGTGCACGAGTGCACATATATAATCGAACCCTGCCATAAAACCATACGGCCTCTACAACGTTTTGCCCGAACCAGGGAAACCCTCTGTGTGGGACTCTAAAGACTCGTCAATACGCTGGCAGTGGGTTTAACCACAAGCATGTTAGTGGCACTAGCTGTACGTAATGACTACCCAGGTATTGATCGAAAGGGAGGCCATCGGGCGAACTCATCCTGAAACCCTACTGAGCCTGACAGTGACAATATCCATACAGTCCGGTCCGTTCGTCTATGAGTGTCGCATGTCAAGCCTAGGGGGTGGATAAAGTCAGACCCCTGATAACGCGACATTTAGTGTCGGCATGAACTTATCACCAACTGAGAAACTATCGATCCTATATCGGTAATTCTCGTCTACCCCGGCCGAGAATTTCTAGTAATGTCCATCCGTACACTCCGCGACCTCAACCCCCAATATACCGGGAGAGACGAATTCCCTGACGATTCGCTCACTGCCTCCATGTGGCTCGGGACTGCACCCAACTAAAACCTGTTTGCACGACTCCTCTGAGCCGTGGTAGGGTAGTAATCAAAGCACAGTGGGAACTCACATGAGACAAATGACGATCTCATGTCTATAGACTAACCTGTACACATGTCACCTGGGAACTGCTATCTAACAATAGGTATAATACCAACTAGCATGTTCCCGGCGATTCCATCTGGTGTACTCATAACCCAACTGTTTACCCCAATCAGAGCAAAGCTCTGTTCAAATTCCAAGGCGGGAAACGAAGCAACGCTTCTGTTTCCCCCAATCAGAGCAAGGCTCTATTCTGAAAATTAAAATAAAAAATTAAAAAATTAAAGAAGCAACGCTTCAGCTGACTTGCGCTCTGTGCTGCGCACCATGTGGCAGCGCAGTTGCGCTGCGCTCTGCGCTGCGCGACACGTGGCAGCGCAGTTGCGCTGTGCGATACGTGGCAGCGCAGGTGCGCTGCGCTCTACGCTGCGCTCTGTGCTGCACGACACGTGTCAAGCGCTAGTGCATCTGCGCCAAACAGAATTAAAATTCCGGTAAGATCTTTCTGTTCTTGTTAAAACAAGAAGATTGTCTTCTGTAAAACAGAAGCCTTTGGATCAAAGATCCAACGGTGGGGAAAATTCCCCAAATCACTCAGAGAAGGATCTCTTTAATAAATTTAACAAATTAATGGGCACTATATAAGGGCCTCTAGACCCCAATTCAATCATCAACATCAAGATCAAAAACAACAACACAGAGAATAGAGAGAGCTCTGAAAAATTGTGAAAAGAACTCAAGAAGAGAAAAAAAAGGTGAAAACCTTTATAAAAAAAGAAGAATTTTTTCTGAATAGATCATTGATCTAAGAACAAGATCAATGATCTTCAATAAATAAAAAAATAATAACAGTGCCTTGCACTTTTTTATGAACCATTGGTTCTGGAATCTTAAAGATTCTTTTCTTGAATCCAAAATTGGATCAAGTTATTGAACAGTGCCATGCATTTGCAAAAATCTGCACTGTTGCGCTCCTGAGTTGGCGCAAGCCACCAGAGAGCGCCACGTGTCAGCTCCAAGACCACTTGCGCTGTGCGCTTTTAAGATAGAGCATTGCTCTCTGAAGTTGGCGCAACTCACCAGGGCGCGCCACGTGTCAGCAGCGCAACAGCGCAGCGTACTGGAGCAGCACACTGCGCTGTTGCGCTTGCGCTCACCCGAGCATGACACGTGTCATCTCCATATGCGCCTGCGCTATATAATTGGCGCAAAGCGCCTGACAGGCCATATGGCCACTGTCAGTTTGATTAATGCACTGCATTATTTACAGAAGGGCCAAGCCCAATTAAGAAAGGCTTAACAGGCCTAATTAAATTCAATGCATTATTTTAAAGAAGGGCAGAGCCCAAACAGATGCTCTGCATCATTTATAAAGGGACAGAGCCCAAATAAAAAAGGCCTAGCAGGCTAGAATAAAATGCAGTGCATTATTAAACAGGGGCAAAGCCCTAGCACAGGCCTAATAGGCCGGAAATAAAAAACGTTGAATATTCTCAACTGGACTTAGCCCAATCATGGCCGTAAGTTCTCAAATTAAATTGACTGAGCAAGACTGCTCTCTTAAATCAATTTACATCCGGTTCAAGGGTACATCTCTGAACTCCTCTGACACCTATCGTTGTAATCCTTCAACGACGTCAGAGAGGTGATAGGTCCCGACAACCACACATCGATACGGACTGCGGGGTCCTTAAACTCATGGACCGAAACGTTCTTAAACTAATATTCGTCCCAAAATGGGAATGTTGGACCGAAATGTCCTTAAACTAATGTTCGTCCCCAAATGGGAATGATGGACCACCATGTCCCTAAACTGGCAATCGACCGCATTGTCTTTAAACTAAACAATAGAGTCTAAATGCTCTCTTGTTGGATCTAAACGATCCCGTTAAGTCGATCTTAGTCTTAAATTAGACTAACGTGTTCTTAACAAACGTTTAAGTTGATCTTAGCCTCAAATAAGGCTAACGTATCCTTAAACCAAACCTAAAACCCAAATCTAAGTAAATACGGATTTGGACTAATCCACGTCCTACGGGCGACGGCATAACTTAGTCTTCGTTAGAATCCACGGGCATCCACAAACAAACAAACACACACGACACGAAGTGAAATTTCTGGAGAAGGAGAAAGTTGTTACCGCGATGCGATAGCGTAATTAACTGCAGGGGCTTGCGCCTGTAGGGAAGAGCGTCCCCACAATCAAAAACCCCTCAAACGAGGGGGAATCTGACGAAGTCTGCTACATCGGCCGCATCTGTCTAAACTTCCGATACACGGTGCCATAAATCAACTTGGTATCTTCGGAGAGGTAGACGGATAAAACCAATTAGCATCTGCCCCGAATTTCAGGCAAGACGTCCAGTCTTGCGCCGTCTTTCGGAGGGGAACAGATTCTGGCACGCCCGGTGGGACCTTTTCCTCTTTCCACTCCACACTTCGTGTGTCGTGTTCGTGAACAAATCGCGATTTGCTGGATTCGAGGTACTTAGATTTGGTGTCTTGCTCTGTGCAGAAAACAGAAGATCAATGGTTTCAAACTGCACTGCCTGCAACTGCAACTCTCGCTCCGTCCTTACTGGAGGAGTGACTTATGGGCCCCAAGCGGCCTCCCTTTTCAGGATGCCAGTGGAGCAAGTAACTCAAGCCACCACTGGATTATTCTTCGAGACCATGCTCCCACCGTTGAGCTTCAATGCCACAATGACGTTGCAAGAAGTCCTAAAGAAGTTGGTCTTTGATCGGCTTACCACTGCCGCGACCCCTCTCAACGGGTCGCCCAACTTCAACACCTCAGTTTTCAACAGACTGGGTCAGAGCGTCTACAAGCCCGCGATACCCGGAGTTGCCATCCCAAAGCGGATAGCCATCCCGGCTCAAGCGGACGAAATCATTGGAAAGGCTTCTCCTTCCAAAAAGTCAGTTTTTACAAGGATGGCCATTCCGGCTTCTGCTCCAGGCGAGGTCCTCAAAGCTGCTTCCTCTGCCCAGAGGTCTGTCTTTGACAGATTAGATATTGCTTCTCAACGGGTGTCAGTCTTCGACAGGCTAGCACCAACAACGGTCTCTCCTCAAAGCAGGGGGCATGATGAAGTCACCCCTACGGCTAAACCAACTCTAATTGCTCGACATGCTCGCCGTTGTCACTGGCGCCGGGTAAGGAAGGCTGGGGCAACTCCCCCTCTGGGATAACTCCGCCGGCTCCGATGGTGGAAATCAAAGCTGCTGTTCCAACCGAGAACAGCTTTGAACTGCTCAACAAGGTGTGAAGAAATGCTTATACTGCAGAGCTGAAGAGAACTTCCTCACCTGTGAAGAATACTGCAGAGAAGAAGCTGGAGCAGCCACCTCAACGGCTGTCTTCTAAAATTTACAAGGTCTGGCGTAAAGTCCAAGACTCCGTAATGGATCAAGACTATCTCCACTGACAGAAAAAGATGAAGGTTCGGCAGGAGAAGGACTACTCTGTCAAGCCAGAAAAAGCAACAGCTGGCTGGGTGCCCACTACAACGGCTTCCTCAACGTCAATCACTCAAAAGAAAAGGAGGCCGCAAAAAGCCCCTATGAACATGGCGAACCGTAAAAGCGCTGAGCACAAACGCCCCAAGTCTGGGGGCATGGTGGTGCATACCGTTTATATGGCTTCCGGAAAGAAGGAAGGCCGTGCTTCGATGGGTCACCGACCGCTCACCCGATCCGTGAAGAAAGCCCAAGAGCAGCAACAGAAACTTCAAGAGATGATGACTGCTATGGCCGCACTTACCGGGCCAAAAGAAAGCTCGGAGGCATCATCAGAACAGCGCCACGAACAAGAAACCGACGCTGACTTCTTACGCAGAGTCCTCGAAAAGAAGGACAAAGAAGCCGCAGAGCAAGCGGCTAACATAAAACAAATGGCGCTCCTCTTCCAAGATATGGTAGGAATGATGTTACAGCCGGACCCTCCAGCTGATGACCCTCCAATCATTGTTGAAAACGATAAAGGGGAGACATCTAATCCTTCTTCGGCTCTTTCAACAGCCAAGGAAGAAACCATTTCCAAGGCCGCACTGGATGACTATATAGCTCAGCAAATACGAGCTCATCAGGCGAATGAGGCGGCTGGGCAAATTTTTAGAACCGGACGACCCTACCCGGGCTGGTATGACCAAATCAGTTACCTGCCGGGATATACGATCCCTAAATTCCATGTGTACAAGGGGACAGGGAATCCACATCAGCATGTCGCTCAATTCAGGGCCTTATGCGGCAATACTGGAGGCGATGACAAATTGTTGCTTCGACAATTCGTCGGCAGCTTAGCAGAAACAGCCTTTGAATGGTATTCGGAGCTACCTAACGACTCTGTCAGAATATTTGCAGAGATGGAGCTACTGTTTACACAAAGATTCGCGAGTGCTAGTGGACGCACCCCGATAACAGCACTGATCAATGCCAGGATAAGGCCAGGCGAAACGTGGGTCCAATACGCAACACGATGGCAGAACCTATGGTCGAAATGCGAACAAAGCATAGAAGAGGCACCTGCGGTAGGTATGTTCGTGGGCACTCTTAACCCGCAAGCGACCATCTCGCAATTCATGATGTTCTTCAGGCCGACCACTTTCCAGGCCTTGATCGACAAATTAGCCCAAATGGACCAGATGGGCCATGGACCGTCTCCTCCAAAACTGGACTCTCGAAATAAGAAGAAAGGGAAGGCGATAGTCGTCGCCAATGCTCAGCAACAGTCGAGCAACTCAAAGCCGGTTGTTCGCCAAAACAACGTGCGTCCACGCCCATCCCTCGAGGAGAGACTGGGACGTCCTTACTCGTTTCCTCAGAATAAAACGAGAAGACTGTTTGAGCTGGCAGTGCGCAACAGACTCATTAATCTGCCAAGTCCAAAATGTCTGTTGCAGCCAGGCGATCTCAATAATCCCAATTATTGCCCTTACCACCAAACGGTAAGTCACCCGATCGAGGATTGCTTCGTCTTTAAGGGATGGGTCGAGGATCAGTACCTACAAGGCAAGTTCGCGCTGTCTGAAAAGTGGAAAGTAAACCCACCACAGGCGCACACTCCAAAGAAGACGGACACGCCGGGGGCAGCTTGTTCTTTTGTTGAGGACGAAAACGATGGAGAAGACTCATCAGATGAATCCGAAGACTACGTAGCGAGTTGTCATGTGATCTCTCACTTATTAGTGGATGATAAAGAGGCTCCTTGCGCCGAGAAACTGAGGGCGGACCCTGAACCAGAAATTCTGCGGCCGTCAGACAAGATGATCGATGCCTTCCTGAATGAGATTCGTCTGAAAGTTAAAGCCAATCAAGAACGTGAGATGACCATACTGGAAGGAGCCAAACACCGCTGACTAGACCAAAGAGTCGGGGCACTTTCATCAAATCAAAAGTCATCCGCTGCGGATAAAAATAAATTCAAGACGAGGAAAAGGTTTGCTAAAGCCCTATCAGTGGGAATGAAGCTACCACCCTCTGAAGAAAATACTATCGGTAGAGTAGAGATGCATCCTAACTTCTGCTTATATCATCAGAAGATCATACATCCTACCGAAGACTGCGACTCTTTTAACTGTTGGTGGCAAGGGTATGTCGCTCAAAAGCAACACTTCAACAGGACAAAGCGTGAAGCTCGTAGACATCAGAAAAATGCGATAGATGAGCGCAAAAGAGCCGCCGACGACTGTCACATAGCCGACACCAAGGGATCGCAAGTTATCACCTTTGGAAGCGACTCTAACGAAGAAGCTGCCCTCAACCCTCTCCTCAAGGAATCCATTTCAAAAATGAAAGAATTGAGGAGTTGCGAGAATGTTCAGCCGTGCAATCGCACGCTACTCGAAAAAATTTCGGCCCCGCAAACAAAGGATCGAGTAGAAAGGATGAAGGGAAGGGAAAAACAGCCCTCGTAGCCAACACTCAACAGCAATCGAGTGGCCCTAGACCGGTTGTTTTCCGAAACAACAAGCGGCAACCCCTCCATGAAAAGTTGAAACGTCCTTACTCGTTTCCTCAAGATAAAACAAGGAGACTGTTCGAGCTGGCAGTGCGCGACAGACTCATCAATCTGCCGAGTCCAAAACGTCCGTTGCAGCCAGGCGATGTTAACGATCTCAATTATTGCCCTTACCACCAAACGGTAAGTCACTTGATCGAGAATTGCTACGTCTTCAAAAACTGGGTTGAAGACCAATACCAACAGGGCAAGTTCGTCATCTCCGAAAACTGGAAGGTGAGCCCACCACAGCCGCACACTCCAAAGAAGATGGATACGCCGGGGGTATCATGCTCAGTCATAGAAAAAGCCCCATAGACCAAAAAGTCAGTAAACTAGAAATTCGCCTCAAATACGGCGACGCTAGACCGAAAAGTCAGTAAACTAGAAATTCGCCTCAAATACGGCGACGTTAGACCGAAACGTTCTTAAACTAATGATGGACCGCAATGTCCTAAAACTTGCAAATGACCGAAACGTCGTTAAACTACTACCAACCCGCGGCACCCCCAGGCTGACGTGGTAAAAAAAAAGGTATGTCCATAAGCAAAACGGGCACGGATGAAAACCCGAAAGGGCTCCGTGAGTAAAAACAGCAGGGCTACCGGGGAGTGTTCGTGAAAGCCCGAAAGGGCGCGACCTCGTTAGAAAAAAAAACAAAAAAAAAAAAAACAAAAAAAAAAGGTATGTCTATAAGCAAAGTGGGCACGGATGAAAACCCAAAAGGGCTCCGTGAGCAAAAACAGCAGGGCTACCGGCAAGTGTTCGTGAAAACCCGAAAGGGCGCGACCTCGTTAGAAAAAAAAGGAATAAAAAGAATAAAAAAAGAGACGGTATGTCCATAAGCAAAAAGGGCACGGATGAAAACCCGAAAGGGCTCCGTGAGTAAAAATAGCAGGACTACCGGCGAGTGTTTGTGAAAACCCGAAAGGGCGCTACCTCGTTAAAAGACACTTACAGGGTCCTCTCGACCTTGTAAGGAGAAACCACCCGTGTGAGATCCTTACGACTCATAAGAGAGCAACACATTTAGGGATCCCCACGATTCCTAAGGAGAAAATACACTTGCGAGATCCTCACGACTCGTAAGGAGAACTCTCTTATGGGACCCTCACGGCTCATAAGATTTGAAAGTCTTAAGTTACAGAGACCTAAACCTGTGCTTAAGCAACCCCCACAACCTTCGATACTGCCCTACAAGTTGCTCAATAGCTGACCCTTGTATACAATCCACGGGCGCGAATAAACATTTCCCTAACCAAGTCCCACCCGTGACTGGGGATATGTCCTTGCGGTGAACAACCCTTGTAAGTCTTCTCGACTTATAAAGAGAAAACCCTTTTGTAAGATCCTTACGACTTACAGGGGAATATACACTTAGGAATCCTCACGATTCCTAAGAAGAAAACACACCTACGAGATCCTCACAACTTGTAGAGAGAAATACCTTTGTGAGACCCTTACGGCTCATGAAGTCAAAACCTTAGTCGACAGGATCCTAACCTTGTTTCCTAAGCCACCTTTGTTCAACATCGACAGAGGCAAATGATGATTCGCTCCTGGCAATATCCCAGTTGTACCGATGCTGATGCCTAAACCGGTATCAAATTCTAAGTCCTTTCATGGCAAATGATGATTCGCTCCTGGCAATATTCCAGTTGTAGCGATGCTGATGCTGAGATTGACGCCAGATTCCAAATTCCACACTTGCGATAAAAGAAAATTAGCGAGCAATACATGCATACGAAATAGCCGAAATGATGGGGCAACTTGCAATAAAAAGCAGCGAGTGAAAATAAAATAAATAGCCGAAATGATGGGGCAACTCGTAATAAAAAGCAGCGAGTGAAAATAAAATAAATAGCCGAAATGATTGGGCAACTCGCAATAAAAAGCAGCGAGTGAAAATAAAATAAATAGCCGAAATGATTGGGCACCGCGAAAAATAGCCGAAATGATGGGGCAATCGCGATTTTCGCGATATAAAAAGCTGAAATGATAGAGCATCGCGGAAAGAAAATAATAAAAAAAAATGAATGAAACTGCTGCCCTACAGGTGAGATCACATTGATCCCTGTATACAATCCAGGGGTACAAACAAAGAAGGAACCATACCTTCCCAACAGGCTCCATCAGAAAGCCAAGCCAAATCTCGACGGTTCATAGACAACCTAAAGACAACCTCGATATTTGTTGCAATATTGCAGACACGATGTCAACAAACGGAGCAAAAGAAGATCCCTAGCTTCAGGGTCTCGACGTCAATATCGACAACTTAGAGATCGCTAACGGTGTTTCTCCTTACTCCAACCAGATGCAGACATGATGTCAACAACCGACCTCAGAGTCGCAACGAAACGGAGCCATGGCATAGTCCCTAATTCCAAATCATAACGGCAATATCTACAGCCTAAGAATCAACAACGGCGTTCCTTTGCAGTCCAGCAGGATGCAGATGCAACGTCAACAAAAGACCCTATGGTCAGCGAAGCGGAGTGACGGCAAAATCCCAACTCCACCTCAGCATTCGTCTCGTTACAGCAGACGCAATGTCAACAAAAGCGTTCCTTCGCAGTCCAGCAAGATTCAGATGCAATGGCAATGAAAGACCCCATGGTCAAACAAGCGGATTAACGGCAAAATCCTGAAGGGTTCCTAGGCACACTAATGAGGTCTCACAAGGCATCAACCATGCCAATTTCAAATTTTACAAGTACCGAGAAACCCTAATACGGATCGTTAACTAGATTTTAGGCGAAAAAGGAAACTAGTTAACAACTTAACTAAAAGAACGGAAATACAATCTTTGTAGATCCGGTTCTCCACCTCCATGGCTCCGTGATGAAGTCCCCTCGCTGTCCATATCGGATCCCGGACTCTAGCATCGGCTTCATCGGAGAAATAGGCGGGCTAGGTCGTCGACTACGATGCCGAAGATGATCTACGTCGAGGCATCACAAGATCAAGCTCCAACTTCACCAAGTCAAGAAACTTGTAAAGAAAACACCCTATACTACTTGGCAAGAGGTAGAGGATGAAGAAATAGGAAGTGGGTTCACTTTAGAATTGGATTTCTCACTCTTTTCATCAAATCACCATTGATGGAAGCAAGGTTTTTTTCTTGAAGAAGAAGAAGAATAAGATATATTATGATGAGTATTTTCCAAATAGAAAATAAATGAATACTTATCATAAACCAACCATGGTCAAGTGTAGAGAATGAATCATGGTTAAGTGGAATGGTTAGGGTTAAGCATGAGACAAAAATGGTGGACTTGTTCAAAGCTTCATGAAGCTTCAATATACAAACAAAGAAAGCCACCATTTTTCTCTTTATGCTTATTATTTTCCAAAAAGAATAAATAAATAAATAAATGAATAAGAAAACAAAACCCTAACCATTCATATAACCATGGTTTAATCTTTACACAAACCCAAATTAGCATGCATCATCAAACATGATACAAACTTGTGCACAAAAAAATATATCACAAATACAATGTGCACAAACAAGTGAGAAAAACCATTTAAAGTGAACCAATACTAGTTAATGCAAAGTAATATATCAAATATATAATTATACATTAAATCATTAAATCAACACTTGATTCAATGATCCGGTCATGTCGTATATAACCGACTAGTATCCAATGTATCGGCTTATCGAATCAATCCTTGATTCGATAACTAGGTTATATCGCATACAACCATATCGATACATTCATCGCGAGAATAGAATACGGTATCACATACACGCATTATTCTCGGTCCCGCACATATCTCATATGCGCTCCTATTTCGTTTCGCTTGAGCCAGGAAACCTCTGTGTAGGACTCTAAAGACTCGTCAATACGCCGGCAGCAGGTGATGATCATATCAAACACCCACAAGCCGCAAGCGGTCTGCTAAACGTAACGGCCACCCGGGTATTGAGCGATCAGAAGATCGACGAGCAAGCCCGCTCACACTCCTGTGAATCAAACCAGTAACACTTACCGTACAGTCCGGTCTGTTCGTCTGATATGTCGCATATCTCGCCTAGGGGTGGTAAACGTCAGACCCCAATAGCTCGATAAGTCGTGTCGATATGAGGTCTATAGCAGTTCGAGAAACTACTGGTAACACTTACCAGTAAATCTCAGCAACCCTGGCCAGGGATTTCCGGTTATAGCCAATCGAACACAGCGCAACATCAACCCCCTATACCGGGAGAGACGAATCCCCTCCTATCGCTCATTGCCTCCATGTGATTCGGGACTGTACCCAAAAACCACCGTTTTGCACGCCCTCTTGGACGTGGTAAGGTGGAAATCAAAGCACAGTGGGAACCACACAAGACTCTATGACGATCTCGGGTCAACAGACTACTCTGTACCAGTGTCACCAGAGAACTGCCATCTGACGTAAGGTATAATACCATCTGGGAGTTCTCGGCGAGTCCGTCCAGTGTACCCAGTCTCCACTGAGCACCCGTATATCATCTCCGATGTCAAACACCAATGGATATGGGATCATCCATTGCCCATCTGTATGGGTCGAGAAGGTATACGCTATTCTACTCTGGTATATCGATGCCCCGTCTCGATATACCCACGACTAGGGACTTTGAAGGATGTACTTATGGACTACCATGTCCCCACTAGTATGATCCGCATCACAGTCCAGGTAGTCAAGTACACATCCTAAGGGCTTTACCAACATGTAACAGAGAGACAATCAGTGTACACGTTAAGGTAAAGATCAACCAGATAGCATACTATCATGTCGAGCAAGAAAGTCCTCCCTATATATGTCCAAGCATCCACTACAATATACATCCTATGTATAGTAATGGCCTCTAGGGCATACATATAACTAACAATCTCCCACTTGCACTAGGGCCATCTGATAGCAGTGGTTGTAGTATCTCATACTCAACCATCCCATAAAAGTCTCTCTCTGGGAAAAGGCCTTTGTGAGTGGATCCGCCGTGTTGTCCTCTGAGTCTACTCTCCTAACCTCGATCACCCTGGAGATCAACCATCTCCATGATCAGGTGATACTGCCTTAGAATTTGTCTGGATCACTGATGGGACGGACGTTCCTTGGCATAAGCCACAACTCCATTGTCACACAATGGGAGGAACTAAGT
The DNA here is from genome assembly GCA_030015575.1 of Agapanthus africanus. Classification (NCBI taxonomy): domain Eukaryota; kingdom Viridiplantae; phylum Streptophyta; class Magnoliopsida; order Asparagales; family Amaryllidaceae; genus Agapanthus; species Agapanthus africanus. Next base: position 380,096,191 of record JASDDO010000019.1, on the reverse strand, counting down.
TCATCTCATGAACAATCATACATCCAGACTGCCTCTTTGGTAGCATCTTAAGTAGCGATGTATCGAGCCTTTATCATCTAGTATGCCATGGTATCTAGCTTTGAACTCTTCCAACATACCGTCCCTTTACTGAGGGTAAAGACAATGCCTGTGACTGATCTTCAGTCGTCCTTATCATCCTGGAACCCTTCCAGTGATTCTCCCCAGGATCGGTTGATACCATCTCACTACAACTAGTGAGAATCCTAACATCCAGTTAGATCTATCTCATAGATCCAAAGCCCAGGATTTAGGAGGTATCACTTTGATCCTGTATGGAGAATCATTTTGATAAGTGGAGATTGACCGAGCGTAGCATAGGAAACTCCTTCCCTATCTAGAGTATGTCATCCACGTACTCTACGAGGATCATCACCATACTCCCTACTACCTTTTTTGTTTATACAAGTTTCATCTACCAATTTGATGATGTCAAACTCTTTGACTAACACATCAAAACAGATGTTCCAACTCCGCGATGCCTGCTTTATCCTATAAAGCATCTTGTACACGTTTCCGCTGCTCCCACTGTTTACGAAGCCCTCTGGCTGTGTACTTATAGACGCCCTTTTCTAAAACATCATTTAGAAAAGTTGTCATGACACCCTACCACCAGATATCGTAGTCATGGTATGTAGCCGTGGCAAGTAGGATCTGGATGGACTTAAGCATAGGCCCCTGGAAAAGGTTTCATCATTATCCACGCCTGGTCGATGACGAAAACCTTTAACAAGTCTAGCTTTGAAAGTCTCAACTTTTCCATCTACACCAAGTAATCTTCTCAAGATATACTTGCTCCTGATGGGGATTTAACCCTTCAGATATAGCAACCAAAGTCCATACTTTGTTGGTGTACATGGATTCCATCTCAGATCGCTAAGCATCCAGCCATTCTTATAGAGTCCTACTCCTGATGGCCAGCTCGAAACTAGTTGGGTCATCATCTCATGATGCAATCCTCGCTCCCACTGTCATAGAGTAACCGAAGTATCTCTCAGGTGGGTGAGGAACCTTACTAGATCGGCGGAGAGGCTGAGGTTCGTTGGTAACTATTGAATCCTTTTGTTTTATCAAATCATCTGCCGTAGTTTGTATAGCTGGAACCTTTCCAGTTCTTCATTACAGACCCTGCCTCGAGCTTGTCCGGATTTTGCTTTTAGACATAGCCCGGACAACCCCAAATCTTAACTACCTTAAGATATGGGCTCTTCCCTTTCCATATCACATATGAAGTGGTAGGCAACTGATTTGATTCGAACCCTATTCAATAGGTATGCAGCTTCTCAAGCGCATAACTCCCAAAAAGGAAACAGGTAACTCAGTATTACTCATCACAGAGCGCACCATATCGAATAGGGTGCAATTGCTCCATCCCGATATACCATCGTGCTATGGTGTATACGGAGGAGTAATGCTGAGAGAGAATCTCATTCTCCTTTAGAATAGTCCAGGAATTCCGTGCTCAAGTATTCTCCTCCTTGATCACATCAAAGGACAAAATACTTATACCCGTATTTTGGTTCTCTACTTCTATCTTATATTCTGTGAATATCTCAAAAGGTTCGGACTTGTGTTTCAACAGGAATATATGTCTGAATCTAAAGAGATTATCAGAGAATGTAATGAAGTACAAGGAACCGGTCTTGGCAAGTGTAGACAGGGGACCTACATACATCAACATGTATCATCCCAAGAGTTCACTAACTCTTTCTCTGTTTCCAGTAAACGGAGCTATGGTCATCTTATCTCTGTGACATGACTGGCAAGTTTCACAAGATGTAAATTCAAACTGATTTAAATATGCATCTAAAATGTAACTTCAGCCAGTCGGATCGCATTGATATGACCTAGTCTACAATGCCTCAAGAAGGATTCGTTCATTTCTGAACTCTTCCTCTTGTGTGTGTTCCGTATACTAAAGAACTGTAGTTTGATTTAGAACGTCAATGCTTTTAGATAACGTGCCTGAACCGATCAACTTTTGATATAGGAAATGTTCAAAACATTATCCATCAATATAAAATTTTATCATTTCTTTACTAATAAAGAGACTGATATGATTTTGTATATCAGGTTCGGTATCTAATAGCATTTGTTCAGAATCAATGTATTCGTAATACAGGGTGACAGTGACCAACAGACTTGGCTGCAACACTTGCCACGTTCTCTGTCTCATGAAACTTATCACCCGTTCTCAGTTTTTCTACCCTTTTTGCAGCCCTATATAACAGATTACATATCTGGGATCCTGATCCGGTATCATATACCCAGGATGCGGAGGATACTGAGAAACAGTTCTTTGTAATGAACACACCCGAAGATGATGCATCAGCATGCACTCTCTTCGTTACGGCGGCACGGGAATTCTGGTAATCCCCAATTTCCTGCTCTGTCTTATAACAATTATAAGTTGGAGCGGGACCAACGTTCCCCAGCTCAGTATAACAAGCGGGTTCGGTCAATATTCCGTATTATTATCTTGATTAAGGCGTGATATGGTCGCTACCGGGAGAGAGAGAGAAGAAAACACTCAGCGTGCGCTCTTACAAGAATAGATTGGTTATTATTTTATCTAATCAGGATGGCTCCCACTGTTTTTATCAAATCTTCCTTCAAACCCTAAAAGGAAAGACTAGCCGGGATTAATTACACGCTACAAGTTCGCCAATCTTTCAGCCAGGCCAGTGTCGGTACTTTGAGGGAGGTCCCCCGTGCTTTCGTACGAACCTAATTAATGTAAACCTCGTTTTCCCAGAGGCGTAACCCCGTTGACACCTTTCTAGACACCTACTTGATCAGCTAATTGTAATGTGTAAAACTCTCCCAGGAGTAACTCTTACTCGCAGTGGGTATCGGGATCCAACTATCTCATAGAAGGTATGCAATCTCATTGCAAATTTTAACACTTGAAATTCCCGATAATTTTGCCCCAAGCGATCTATGACCTTGACTGAGTCAGCAAATCATAGACCACAAGTAAAGTTCAACCCGTCATTTCTCGATTGAATTAAACCCACCCGCACGACCCTTGACTGAGTCAACAAGGCCGCACGACTACCCTAATCCAATCGCATCATATGCTTTGCAGATAAACACTAATCAGCTACCGCACACTACGCCTTGACTGAGTCAACAAACGCAGCACGAATACTAACTAGGACTTATCTAAAATGACGGAGGGCTACGTCAGGTTTTTAAGAAAACCTTTTGCGTAATGAACTTTATATCGTTGTAGAATCAAATGATTTTAAAATGGAGTGTTTTTGAGGCTTTTCTAGTTTTGCTAAAGGGGTCACTCGCGGTGAAGGGATCGTCGGCCCTTTCCTCGTCGAATGAGGTGCGGGATATATCATATATATCACTGTGCAAAGCTAAAACTATAGAAGCAATCAAAAAGACAAACCGAGGGTTGTAGCATCTGCCAGTTATTGCTAAAGGAGTCACTCCCTGTGAAGGGATCTCGGTCCTTTCCTCATCGAATAAGGTGCAGGATATATCACATATACCGCTGTGCAAAGCAAGAACTGTAGCTACCTGTTTTATTTTTGAAATTCGATTCTACAACATCTTAGGTTTCTATTATTTCATTAATCACATTAATGAAGTCCCATCATTTATTACCTAAACATCACAGATAAATACGACGTACACTTATGCTATCCGCATTCGCCTCGATGTCCCCTCGTGCACCGTTAGGTTAGGTAACTAACGGCAGAGCGGGGCAGGGCTAGCGCGGGTGTAAAACATAAGTAACGTTTATATAATATATCATATATACTATATAAAGTATCCATCACAGAATATCACATGATCACATCACAGATATCGCAGCAGAAGAATCATATGAAATATTGGATATATTAGGACGTCCGTGTTTTCAATACGAGCCAGTATAAAACACAGATTCCACGGTCGCGATGAATAGCCAAACCCACACCCCTAGACCCCTACGAGAGCGGCAAGAAACCTTACCAATTCTAGAGTTAGGAGACCCGGACTCGACTCCTCAAGTTGGTCTCCCACTGGACTCCAGAACCCGGTTAATTGTGCTCCCCTCCTTGGGTCTATCCTAGTGCGGAAAAGTAAATAATATACAAAAGGTGACATCTTCCGCAACCTGGAAGTGCCCCAATAAAAGAATATTACATACAAGTTTTTACATGAATGAAAATGAAAAACACTCATCTCACATAAAAACCCCCGGCTATTCAAACACGACGATCCAATATAATATATCCAGCAACACATAACATCACATGTCATCAACGTAAGTAAACATGCGTATCCCAATTGTCGTTGACATATAGCAACGAAACCGGCGATATCACATATTACACTTACGGTCACAAAAAAGAAAGTGTAAAACTACAACAGTTGGAATCCGCAACCTGCATAGACATCGCATGCCTAATCAAATGAATTCCTTAGACATCGCATGCCTAACAATTATAAACCCCGCATTTTAGTCTCATTATCGAAAACACTTTTCAATATCAAGTCGGGCAATTCAACAGGATTCCCGACATCCTGATCGAATGCTCGTCGCAAACTTTAGTAGGCGGCCGCACCCCCGATACCGTCAACGAAGTGCACCAAGGCGGAACACCGCTACCTCGAGCACCCGGACGGATGCTTTCAGCGACGGGGTTCTCCTACAGTCACTTGGTCGGGGCTATGGAGTGAGGCTGTCTATTAAGTTTACCCGGCGAGTATCCGCGTACGCTACGTGATTGCGACGGACTTTTGATCACATCAAAATTCCGTGGCAACCGATCAAGTAAGACTAAACTGCTATGTTTATAACATTCATTCAGTTATCTCATAACTACTTGTGAATTCCAATTATTATATCTCATTCCAGATAAATAGAAAATGTTAAACTTTCCGATCGAACAATCGAACACCCAAGTTTTCCCGATACAGATCAACACCTGAAATAAGTTTAAAAAACATTCAGTTCATGCCTCAGTACCAACGGTCCAGCCATAGAAGGGTCAAGCCAACGCCTCACATGTGGCACGCCGTACTGCCCCAAACCCGAAGGTTCAAAGGGCAGTTCAAGACGGTCACATAATCGAGTTAAGGTTTGTTGTCTTCTAGAGGGTCCATCGCGTTACTTGCACTACTTAGAACGTCGTTAAACCACGGAAAGATCCAACACTTGGAAATTTCCCGACAGGGGAAAAAGTGGGTATTTATATCCGGTCGAACTTTCTAACATATTCTAAATATCCGGAAAACACATAGACAAGATTAGACAATCCGATCGAAACCACGAGTTCCCAAAATAACCCAGAATACTCAACTCTTGAGTAAATATTAAAAATTCCCAGAAAACTCAGCACTGCAAAATAGGAATTACTGTGGAATTTAAAATGAATGATGCCTCCTTACGGCCGCGGAACCGCCGCACGTGATTGATTTGGTCGGTCGAATTTCACAGTAACTCCTACAAACACCTGCTGATTTTTCTGCATATTTTTAATCTGGAAAAATCCACAGTTTACAAAAATGTACAGAAAGGGGTGAAAAGCGGGGATTTCGGGTTCGATCGGACTTCTAACATCGTCTACGCATCGCCTAAGGCTCTAGCTAGGCTCTGATACCACTGTAGGGTTCCTAGGTACACTAATGAGGTCTCACAAGGCATCAACCATGCCAATTTCAAATTTTACAAGTGCCGAGAAACCCTAATACGGATCGTTAACTAGATTTTAGGCGAAAAAGGAAACTAGTTAACAACTTAACTAAAAGAACGGAAATACAACCTTTGTAGATCCGGTTCTCCACCTCCATGGCTCCGTGATGAAGTCCCCTCGCTGTCCATATCGGATCCCGGACTCTAGCATCGGCTTCATCGGAGAAATAGGCGGGCTAGGTCGTCGACTACGATGCCGAAGATGATCTACGTCGAGGCATCACAAGATCAAGCTCCAACTTCACCAAGTCAAGAAACTTGTGAAGAAAACACCCTATACTACTTGGCAAGAGGTAGAGGATGAAGAAATAGGAAGTGGGTTCACTTTAGAATTGGATTTCTCACTCTTTTCATCAAATCACCATTGATGGAAGCAAGGTTTTTTTCTTGAAGAAGAAGAAGAATAAGATATATTATGATGAGTATTTTCCAAATAGAAAATAAATGAATACTTATCATAAACCAACCATGGTCAAGTGTAGAGAATGAATCATGGTTAAGTGGAATGGTTAGGGTTAAGCATAAGACAAAAATGGTGGACTTGTTCAAAGCTTCATGAAGCTTCAATATACAAACAAAGAAAGCCACCATTTTTCTATTTATGCTTATTATTTTCCAAAAAGAATAAATAAATAAATAAATAAATAAGAAAACAAAACCCTAACCATTTATATAACCATGGTTTAATCTTTACACAAACCCAAGTTAGCATGCATCATCAAACATGATACAAACTTGTGCACAAAAAAATATATCACATATACAATGTGCACAAACAAGTGAGAAAAACCATTTTAAAGTGAACCGGTACTAGTTAATGCAAAGTAATATATCAAATATATAATTATGCATTAAATCATTAAATCAACACTTGATTTAACGATCCGGTCATATCGCATGTGACCGACTAATATCCAATGTATCGGCTTATCGAATCAATACTTGATTCGATGACTAGGTTATATCGCATACAACCATATCGATACATTCATCGCGAGAATAGAATACGGTATCACATACACGCATTATTCTCGGTCCCGCACATATCTCATATGCGCTCCTATTTCGTTTTGCTTGAGCCAGGAAACCTCTGTGTAGGACTCTAAAGACTAGTCAATACGCCGGCAGCAGGTGATGATCATATCAAACACCCACAAGCCGCAAGCGGTCTGCTAAACGTAACGGCCACCCGGGTATTGAGCGATCAGAAGATCGACGAGCAAGCCCGCTCATACTCCTGTGAATCCAACCAGTAACACTTACCGTACAGTCCGGTCTCGTCGTCTGATATGTCGCATATCTCGCCTAGGGGTGGTAAACGTCAGACCCCAACAGCTCGATAAGTCGTGTCGATATGAGGTCTATAACAGTTCGAGAAACTGCTGGTAACACTTACCAGTAAATCTCAGCAACCTTGGCCAGGGATTTCCGGTTATAGCCAATCGAACACAGCGCAACATCAACCCCCTATACCGGGAGAGACGAATCCCCTCCTATCGCTCATTGCCTCCATGTGACTCGGGACTGTACCCAAAAACCACCGTTTTGCACGCCCTCTTGGACGTGGTAAGGTGGAAATCAAAGCACAGTGGGAACCACACAAGACTCTATGACGATCTCGGGTCAACAGACTACTCTGTACCAGTGTCACCAGAGAACTGCCATCTGACGTAAGGTATAATACCATCTGGGAGTTCTCGGCGAGTCCGTCCAGTGTACCCTGTCTCCACTGAGCACCCGTGTATCATCTCCGATGTCAAACACCAATGGATATGGGATCATCCATCGCCCATCTGTATGGGTCGAGAAGGTATACGCTAGTCTACTCTGGTATATCGATGTCCCGTCTCGATATACCCACGACTAGGGACTTTGAAGGATGAACTTATGGACTACCATGTCCCCACTAGTATGATCCGCATCACAGTCCAGGTAGTCAAGTACACATCCTAAGGGCTTTACCAACATGTAACAGAGAGACAATCAGTGTACACGTTAAGGTAAAGATCAACCAGATAGCATATTATCATGTCGAGCAAGAAAGTCCTCCCTATATATGTCCAAGCATCCACTACAATATACATCCTATGTATAGTAATGGCCTCTAGGGCATACATATAACTAACAAATCCCAGCTCCACCTCGGCATTCGTCTCGATCAGCAGATGAGATATCACTACAGCATCCTTCCCCCAACAGGATTCAGACATGCCAAAGCAAATAAAGCGAAGTCCAAATTCCCAGCTTCAAGGTCTTAACGGTAAGTCATATAAAGCCTGAAAGACAACCGGAAATCGTCCCACACCAATGCGGAATGGTCACCACCTCGACAATCGGCTCGATACAGCAGACGAGATATCACCCCAGCGTTCTTCCTCTAACAGGATCCAGACGCGACAATCAAACAGCGGAGCCACGGCAAAGTCCCTAGTTCTAAACCTCTACGGTTCACCAACAACCTAGAGACAACCGCGACATTCGTTTCGATATAGAGGACGCAATGCCAGCAAACGAAGCAAAGGCCAAATTCCTAGCTTCAAGGTCTTAACGGCAAGTCATATAAAGCCTGAAAGACAACCGGAGATCATCCCACACCAATGCGGAATGGTCACCACCTTGACAATCGGCTCGATACGGCAGACGAGATGTCACCCCAGCGTTCTTCCTCCAACAGGATCCATACGCGACAATCAAACAACAGAGCTACGGCAAAGTCCCTAGTTCCAAACCTCTACGGTTCACCAACAACCTAGAGACAACCGCGATATTCGTCTCGATATAGAGGACGCAATGCCAGCAAACGAAGAAAAGGCCAAATTCCTAGCTTCAGGGTCTTAACGGCAAGTCATATAAAGCCTGAAAGACAACCGAAGATCATCCCACACCAGTGCGGAATGGTCACCACCTCGACGTTCGTCTCGACACAACAGACGCAACATCATCAAACAGCGGAGCCACGGCAAAGTCCCTAGTTCTAAACCTCGACGGTTCACCAACAACCTAGAGACAACCGCGACATTCGTCTCGATATAGAGGACGCAATGCCAGCAAACGAAGCAAAGGCCAAATTCCTAGCTTCAGGGTCTTGACGGCAACTCACATAAAACCTGAAAGACTATCGGAGATCATCCCACACCAGCGCGGAGTGGTTATGACTTATCGGGGCTCTCCAAAATGAGCCTAACCTCATGTAAAAAGCGGCATGGCAAAATTCCTAACGCTTGCTCTTCCGACGGTCAAACTGCCAAGGAGGATTGCTTGAAGACGTCTTGTCCAGCCTCCGAAGGGATCAGAGACACGGCAGTCGCAGGGCTACTCGAACAGCATGATTGCCTATCGAGGAATATATCAGCTGATGCGACGGTACGACGGACAAAACCCTAAGTACCACAGACCCTAACGGACTTCTGTCGTAAAGAGCAGAGATTAACTGTGACGTTAGGACATTCTTGCGAGAAATGTTCGATTCGTCTCGACTCGTGAGGAAATTGATGTCTTTGCGAGAACTGCTCGATTCGTCTCGACTCGCGAGGAAAAGCCTTAGGCAGATGGGATTAAAAACATGTTTCCTAAGCACTGGAATCCTGCAAGTTGGCCCAAAACGGTCTCTTGCATACTATCCATGGGTCCCACTCTCCGAAGTCGAATCCCGACAAGGAGGGAAACAACCGCTTACGGGTCCTCTCGACTCATAAGAGGGAAAATTCTTTTATAAGATCCTTACGACTTATAAGAGAAAACACACTTAGGAATCCTCACGATTCCTAACGAGAAAATACACCTACAAGATCCTCTCGATCCGTAGGGAGAAAAGTCTTTATGAGACCCTCACGGCTCATGAAGTTGAAAAGCCTTAGGTAGCAGACCTGAACCTGCTTCCTAAGCCATCACTACTCCCCAAGATGTTCAAGACATAATGTTCTATATCGCTTACAGGCTATGCTTATTTAAAGAATGTGCTAGTAACAAAACAGAAAATAAAAGGAAGGAGGCAAAAGATTTGTCATTCATACTTGGAAAGTTTTTACATCAATAAAGAAATAAACAATAACATTATTGAAATGTTTACAATGGCAAAACCTCAAATCCAGGACATGGATTGAGGAACTCAAAAGTAACCTTGTCCAAGACTTTCCAAGCCTGGCGAACCATCCTAGTGTGCTTCCTTTCGCGAGCCCGAGCGTCGGAATCCCCACTGATGTCCTCCTCCCTCCGATAGGCAGCAAGTATTGCAGACTGTTGAAAAGCTTGGTGCAGAAGATCGATAAGGTTATCTCGCCTCCTCTTTGAGATTAGGCTCATTAGATACACCGAGTGCACCTTATCCTCGGCGGCATCCAATGCCCTAAGTGGCACACCAGTACAGAATAAAGGAAGTGCTTCCCAAATTGCTCTCACAATAAGCTTCAGGAGAGGAGAGCGCCGAGGAAGCAGTTGGCCGTTGTATGCGTCGAAGCGGCTCATGATTTCGACACACTCGGCATTGGTAAATTCTCGGTTCTGGGAACGGCCGAGTCAGCAGATGTCCCCGTAGGAGATAATTTCGTCGAGGTCGTACATGTGGGCGTCCATCACTCCTATAAAAGAGGATCGACAAAAATCAGCAACTCTTAAGAATTCTGCTATATGATTTAAAAGGAGCAAAGCTCCATTAATGAATCAAGAAATTATAAATGAAATCTTTCAGAGAGCAGAACTCTATTGATGGAATTCTAACAGGGTTCTCTTTGGTTCTCTTTAGACCCTTTTAGAGCAAATCTCTGCTAAGTGAAACCCTAAATGGGTTTTCTTTAGATCAGGGATCTATTGAGAGCAACGCTCTGTCAATGAAAATTAATTTAATTTAATTAAAATTTTTACCTAAAAAGTGTTTTCTAAAAGAAATTCTATCTCTTGGGGTGCTTGAAGGCAAGAGCAAGGCTCTGAAGTTTTGAAAGTAAAAATCTTAAAAGATGATGATCATCTGTGGAGGACCAAAGGTCCTATTTATAGGCATCAAACGCCCTTTCAACTTCCAAGAGTTGCCACGACGGTTGGAATTCTGCCACCGCTGCGCTCACGTTTGGAGGGCCACATAAGCGCAACGGTGGGGGGGCATTTGTTTACCCCAATCAGAGCAAAACTCTGTTCAAATTCCAAGGCGGTAAACGAAGCAACGTTTCTGTTTCCCCCAATCAGAGCAAGGCTCTATTCTGAAAATTAAAATAAAAAATTAAAAAATTAAAAAATTAAAGAAGCAACGCTTCAGCTGACTTGCGCTCTGCGCTGCGCGCCACGTAGCAGCGCAGTTGTGCTGCGCTCTGTGCTGCGCGACACGTGGCAGCGCAGTTGCGCTGCGCTCTGCGCTGTGCTGTGCGCTGCGCGACACGTGTCAAGCGCTGGTGCATCTGCGCCAAACAGAATTAAAATTCCAGTAAGATCTTTCTATTCTTGTTAAAACAAGAAAATTGTCTTCTGTAAAACAGAAGCCCTTGGATCAAAGATCCAACGGTGGGGAAAATTCCCCAAATCACTCAGAGAAGAATCTCTTTAACAAATTTAACAAATTAATGGGCACTATATAAAGGCCCCTAGACCCCAATTCAATCATCAACATCAAGATCAAAAATAACAACACAGAGAATAGAGAGAGCTCTGAAAAATTGTGAAAAGAACTCAAGAAGAGAAAAAAAAGAGGTAAAAACCTTTATAAAAAAAAAGAAGAATTTCTTCTGAATAGATCATTGATCTAAGAACAAGATCAATGATCTTCAATAAATAAAAAATAATAACAGTGCCTTGCACTTTTTTATGAACCATTGGTTCTGGAATCTTAAACATTCTTTTCTTGAATCCAAAATTGGATCAAGTTATTGAACAGTGCCCTGCACTTGCAAAAATCTGCACCGTTGCGCTCCTGGGTTGGCGCAAGCCACCAGAGAGCGCCACGTGTCAGCTCCAAGAGCATTTGCGCTGTGCGCTTTTAAGATAGAGCATTGCTCTCTGAAGTTGGCGCAACTCACCAGAGCGCGCCACGTGTCAGCAGCGCAACAACGCAGCGCACTGGCGCAGCGCACTGCGCTTGCGTTCACCCGAGCATGACACGTGTCATCTCCATATGCGCTTGCGCTCTATAATTGGCGCAAAGCGCCTGACAGGCCACATGACCACTGTCAGTTTGATTAATGCACTGCATTATTTACAGAAGGGCCAAGCCCAATTAAGAAAGGCTTAACAGGCCTAATTAAATGCAATGCATTATTTTAAAGAAGGGCAGAGCCTAAACAGATGCTCTGCATCATTTATAAAGGGACAGAGCCCAAATCAAAAAGGCCTAGCAGGCCAGAATAAAATGCAGTGCATTATTAAACAGGGGCAAAGCCCTAGCACAGGCCTAATAGGCCGGAAATAAAAAACGTTGAATATTCTCAACTGGACTTAGCCCAATCATGGCCGTAAGTCCTCAAATTAAATTGAATAAGCAAGACTGCTCTCTTAAATCAATTTACATTCGGTTCAAGGGTACATCTCTGAACTCCTCTGACACCTATCGTTGTAATCTTTCAACGACGTTAGAGAGGTGATGGGTCCCGACAACCACACATCGATACGGACTGCGGGGTCCTTAAACTCGTGGACCGAAACGTCCTTAAACTAATATTCGTCCCAAAATGGGAACGTTGGACCGAAATGTCCTTAACCTAATGTTCATCCCCAAATGGGAATGATGGACCACTATGTCCCTAAACTGGCAATCGACCGCAATGTCTCTAAACTAAACAATAGAGTCCAAATGCTCTCTTGTTGGATCTAAACGATCCCGTTAAGTCGATCTTAGTCTTAAATTAGACTAACGTGTCCTTAACAAACGTTTAAGTTGATCTTAGCCTCAAACAAGGCTAACGTATCCTTAAACCAAAACCTCAAACCCAAACCTAAGTAAATACGGATTTGGACTAATCCACGTCCTACGGACGACGGCATAACTTAGTCTCCGTATACAATCCACGGGCATCCACAAACAAACAAACACACACGACACGAAGTGAAATTTCTGGAGAAGGAGAAAGTTGTTACCGCGATGCGGTAGCGTAATTAACTGCAGGGGCTTGTGCTTGCAGAGAAGAGCGTCCCCACAATCAAAAACCCCTCAAACGAGGGGGAATCTGACGAAGTCTGCTACATCGGCCGCATCCGTCTAAACCTCCGATACACGGTGCCATAAATCAACTTGGCATCTTCGGAGAGGTAGATGGATAAAACCAATTAGCATCTGCCCCGAATTTCAGGCAAGACGTCCAGTCTTGCGCCGTCTTTCGGAGGGGAACACCAACGAGCACCTGTATACATCTTAGGTGAACCAACTGACACCAATGACGTGTGAGACCGGCCACCTCCCATCGTCGGGGTCTCGATCCGTATACACTAGTCTACTATTGGAGTATCGATGCCCAGTCTCGAAACTCCCACGACTAGGGACACTTTAAGGATGTGCTTATAGACCACCCAACTCTCACGTATATGATCGCCATCATACTGCTGGTAGTCAAGCAAGAATCCTGCAGGGGCTTGTGCTTGCAGAGAAGAGCGTCCCCACAATCAAAAACCCCTCAAACGAGGGGGAATCTGACGAAGTCTGCTACATCGGCCGCATCCGTCTAAACCTCCGATACACGGTGCCATAAATCAACTTGGCATCTTCGGAGAGGTAGATGGATAAAACCAATTAGCATCTGCCCCGAATTTCAGGCAAGACGTCCAGTCTTGCGCCGTCTTTCGGAGGGGAACACCAACGAGCACCTGTATACATCTTAGGTGAACCAACTGACACCAATGACGTGTGAGACCGGCCACCTCCCATCGTCGGGGTCTCGATCCGTATACACTAGTCTACTATTGGAGTATCGATGCCCAGTCTCGAAACTCCCACGACTAGGGACACTTTAAGGATGTGCTTATAGACCACCCAACTCTCACGTATATGATCGCCATCATACTGCTGGTAGTCAAGCAAGAATCCTATGGGCTCTATCAACGTGTAATAGTGATCTGTAATGTCACCTGAAGCATGTACACGATGATAAATACAAATCAGATAGCATACTATCATCTTGAGTAAGACTATTCTACCGGTATAGGTCCTCCCTCAATCATTACAATCACATGCCTGTGATCCAATAATTGACTTGAGAGCACTACAGCCAATAGTACAACCTTCGATTCTAGTTGTATTTATGTGTATATAAATATAGGGTCCGGTAGAGTCAACTTTGAAGAACTTTGACGGCCCTTTTATATGATCTGAGCTCTAATTTTAGATATTAAACCCCTTTTGACTTATATATTAAGGCGTTGGTTATGCTTGAGGATTTCTTGGCTCAAGCGTTGTCAAACTAAAATGCCAAGAAAATGATGAGCTACAGTAATGCTAAGGCATTGAGCCTAATGAATAGCAGCCATGCCAGGTCTGCGCTCTGTAAGTGGCCAAATATAAAGTTTTTTGACTTGTATACGAAAGTTCTTACCATCGGTTGGTTGATAAGAAGCTAAAAGAGAGAGGTCCTTTGACACACACACACACATCAAAAGCTCTTATCGTAAATTTTTTGATAAAAAGCTTAAGGAGAGGTCCTTTGACCTATATGTATATCAAAAGCTCTTATCATCGATTTATTGATAAGACGTTGAAGGAGAGGCCCTTTGACCTATATGTATACCAAAGCTCTTATCGTCAACTTTTTTGATAAAAAGCTTAAAGAGAGATCCTTTGACCTATATGTATATCAAAAGCTCCTATAGTTGATTTATTGATAAGAAGCTGAAGAAGAGGTCCTTTGACCTATATGTATACCAAATCTCTTATCGTCAATTTTTTTGATAAAAAGCTTAAAGAGTGGTCCTTTGACTTATATGTATATCAAAAGCTCTTATCGTCGATTTATTGATAAGAAGTTGAAGGAGAGGTCCTTTGACCTAAATGTATATCAAAAGCTCTTATCGTCGATTTGTTGATAAGAAGCTTGAAGAGAGGTCCTTTGATCTATATGTATATCAAAATCTCTTACCGTCGATTTGTTGATAAGAAGGTCAAAGAGAGGTCCTTTGACCTATATATATCAAGGTAGCTATAATGCTTGAGAATTTCTTGACTCAAGTATTAGCAAACAATGATGCCAAGAAAAAGACGAGTTGAAATGATGCCAAGGTGCTCAACTTGATAAATAGTGGCAATTATTTTCTCCATTTTGCTTTCGAATCACTGCTATATCATCATCTATGATTCTAAGCATAATATTTTTTAGATGTCTACCATTGATAAGTGGCATCGGTCTATTTCCGAATATATTGATGAGTTGATAGGAACCACCCCCATAGATAATTTCTATAATATAGGGGCCTTCCTAATTCGGCTCGAACTTTTCACTGGCATTATGATTCATAATCTTCTGACGTTGTAGTACCAAGACTAGTTCACCTTGGGTAAAAGACCATTCTCTAACCAATTTATTATAAGAGCGTATCATTCTCGCTCGATAGAATTCTAGATTCGTTGAGCTTTAAGCTATTTATTGTCTAGAGCTTCAAATCTTCAAGTCTTAACGTTGTATTTTCTTCATTCGTTAATCCTTCATGAATTGAAACCTTTAAAGATGGCATTTGAATTTTAAGGGGAAGTATTGCTTCCATTCCAAATACCAATTGGTATGGGGTATACTTCGTAGGAGTCTTATATGTGGTTCTATATGCCCACAATGCTTTTGTGAGTTTATTATCCCAATCCTTTTTATTTTTGTTAAATGATAAAAGAGAAAAAAATTAAATACTTTATTATGTGACCAATGGTCTCTTTATATAAGGATTACAATTACTTGATACCCAAGTATCATGGTACGATGTACCTTAATAACAATATATTCTAAACTAATCCAACACTCCCCCTCAAACCGGAGCATAGATATCAGTAATACATAGCTTGGACAATAGATGAACGAATGCGGGTCTTGGAAGAGCTTTCCTCAAAATATCTGCAATCTGTGCATGAGTAGAAATATGATGGAGATTAACTTTCTTTTCAACAATTTTCTCCCGGATAAAGTGGCAATCCACTTCAATGTGTTTTGTGCGTTCGTGAAACACTGGATTCTCTGAAATATGAATTGCAGCTTTATTGTCACAGAATAAGGATGATGGTGTTGTAGAACTGACACTGAGATCTCGAAGCAATCTGTAGAGCCACGTCAATTCTAAGACGGTATGGGCCATAACCTTATATTCAGTCTCGGCCGACGAGCATACAACAACATGTTGCTTCTTACTGCACCAAGTAACTAGGTTCCCTGCAAAGAAAACACAAAATCCACTTATAGAGCAATGGTCATCCACAGATTCGGCAAAATCGGCATCAGCATAGGCTATAAGAGACATATTAGAACATGGTTTATAGAGAAAACCTTGTCTGGATGCATGCTTCAAATAGCGGAGAATGCGTTCAACAGGCCGAAGATAGGAAACTAAGGGCGCCTGCATAAACCGGTTCACTGTACTGACTGCAAAAGATATGTCTGGGTGAGTAACCGTGAGATAGATTAGCTTCCCAACTAATCATCAATACCAACTTGGATCAGAAAGTGGCTGGTCATCAGGTGAGCTAACGCGAGAGAGATTTGTTGTTGTATCCATGGGAGAATCAATAGGGCGACAACCGAAAGATCCTATTTCCTTAAGTAAATCGAAAGCATACTTCAGCTGTGAGAGAAATAATGATCTCTTATTTCGAGATACCTCTATACCAAGAAAGTATCGTAAAGGACCAAGATCTTTGGTGTGAAGATGTGAGGCCAAATGAGTTTTGACTTTAGATATACCCATGGAATCATCTCTAGTGATGATTGTATCATCAACATAAATAAGTAGAATAATCATTCCTTCTTTCCGTCTATGCATAAAAAGAGATGGATCTACAGAGTTTCTTATGAAATTTATTTTTTTAGGACCATACTGAATTTATCGAACCATGCTCGAGGAGATTTTTTTAGCACATAGATAAATTTTTTAAGATGACATACAAGAGACTCCCCCTTATGCTCAAAACCAGGAGGCTGTTGCATATAAACCATCTCGGAAAGATCACCATTGAGAAAGATATTCTTGACGTCTAGCTGATGTAGAGACCAATCATGGATAACCGCAAGAGAGATCAAGACACGCATAGTAGTGAGTTTGGACACTAGAGAAAAGTCTCAGCATATTTGACACCGTATTTCTGAGTATAATCTTTGGCAACAAGACGGGCCTTCAAATGAGATACATTGCCATCAGGATTATATTTGATAGCAAAGAACCACCAGCAACCAACCACCTTTTTCTGTGAATGGAGGCTGACCAGATCCCAAGTATGATTAGACCTCAGTGCCTACAGCTCTTCCATCATAATCCTATGCCAACCCAGATGACTCACAGCTTTCTGAACAGAGTTAGAAAAGGAATCAGCGGACAAGAAAGAGAAAAACTGATATAGAGCTGGAGTAAGACGATGATATGAAATAAATGAAGTAAGAGAATGAGAAGTAGTGCATGTTCATTTACCTTTGTGAAGAGTAATTGGTAAGCCATCGGACAAACCATCAGAAGGGGGAGAGGTGAGGGCTCTTCAGCTTCCAACTGTATACATGGAGATGGAGATTCAGTATCTGATGTTGAATCTATCACTGCTCTCGGTCGACGATGATAGACATGCGTAATCGGAGGAAGAGGATGAAGAATTTCGATAGCAGTAGACTCGGTTTGAATCGGTTGGTCATCTGGAGATATAGGAAGTGGCGGCGGCGGCGGGACATGTGAAGGACTTTCCGCTGGAGGGTAAAAGGCCGATTCTCAAGAAAGGTGACATCACGAGAGACTTAGACAGTGGATGTAGAAGGATGCAGGCAAACGTAACATTTTTGAGTCCTAGAATAACCAACAAATATATGTTTAACAGTCTACGATCCAATTTATTGCGAGTTAATCGGTGATTATGAACATAGCAAACACACCCAATACTTTAGGAGGAAGAGGAAAAGGGACTTGGTCGAGAAATAAAATAGAGAACGGTATTTGGTTTTGAAGAATCGTAGAAGTCATGTGATTAATCAAAAAACATGCAGTAAGGCAAATTCCAAAGGTGTTTTGGGACATGCATGTTAAGGATAATAGACCAATCAACGTTAAGCAAGTGGCGGTTTTTTCTTTCAGTAATGACATTTTGTTGTGGTGTGTATGAGCAGGAAGTTTGATGAATAATCCCACCGGATTGGCAAAAGAGTTTGAAAAATACGACTCATATATTCTTTGGCATTATCGGTTCCTAGAGTTTAATAGACGTATTAAACCGATTAACCACTTCATTAATAAATGTTAAACACGTATGGCAATTCAGATCAATCACGTAAAACAAACAACCATATCATTCTAGAAAGATCATCAATAAAACTGACAAAATATTTGCAGCCAAATATGCTTGTAAAGACCATAAATGTCAGAATGGACTAACCCTGATACCATGTTAAAAAAGATTTAGATACTTTATTATGTGACCAACGGTCTATTTATATAGGGATTAAGATTACTTGATGTCCAACTATCATGGTACGGTGTACCCTAATAACAATATATTCTAAACTATTCCAACGAATTTCATTCATATGCACGCAAATCCACAACATCCCAATGTGTCCTCTTGGCCCTTTGAGATGTGGGGAACATATATCGTTGGTCCAATTGAACCTCCATCATCCAATGGACACGGGTTCATTTTGGCCATTTGTCATGCCCCGCTTCCCAAAATACGAAATACGAGAGATGACTAGGCCAGCCATACTCCTACGGTCAAGGCATAATTCTGTCGTAGTCACACTTCGGCTTCTAGTAGTACATGGCAAGCTGTAATCAAACACAGATAACAAGATATACCAGCACTACTTTTAAAAGAAAGAATTCAGTAGTTATAAGTATTTAACGGTAAATGAAACAACTAACCAAAATGATGACAAGAGAAAGATAAAACTGGCGTCGCTGGTCTAGGTCTCCGCAATATCCTCGAAGTAGGGTAGGTCTGGGCTAAGTCCACTTCTCACTCTGAGCAAGCATACTCAGGTCATCAGGACGACACGATATAGCAATATATAATAATATATCTCAATGTGGTAAGGACAATAAATATGAACTAGAACTATAAAACAATAACACAAGAAGGTATAGGTCATGAACAGTAAGCAGTATCACATGTGAACTTTAGCCCTAGTCTAAGATAATATGCATATCGCTAATGTAACACCGTAGCACGATCATATGTTGTTTAACGATATTAGTATTTTGAGTTTTTTGTTTTTATTTATTATTTGGTTGTGATTGGTTTGGATAGAATGTGTATTTATCGGATCTGACCCCCTTGCGTGAAACCTGTTATGGTGCCAGAGTAACTTTTATTAATATTTATCCGTTGACTAAATCTATATGAATTTTAAATAACAGATATATAATATTTAAATTATATGTATAATATATTTGATTAGAATATGTTATTTTAACCCTTAGTTTTATGGTTTAAATGGGTTACGTATGTGTAGATAATTTCCAATATATTTTCTTTGAGATTTAGTTGAGACGGATCAGAGATTTGTAATATTTTTTATTAAATATTATTAGTTATATATTAAACTATATATATATATTAAACATAAAATATATAGTATAAACTATCCTTCTCTCTCTCTCTGCCTCACAAACCCTTCTTCCTCTCCCTCGCATCTTTCTCTCTCTTCCCTCTCCTACGTCTCTCTCTTTCTCTCGTCCTCTCTCCGTTTCGTGGCCAGTACCCATCTCACCACCGCCTGCGTCTCTATTGCGGCCGCCTCCCTCGAGCACTTGTACCACCCTTGTCGAGTTAATCTCACCACCTATCTCTATTGTCATCGTTTCCTCCTCTCCATCTCGTAACAACCGAGACTCCATCGCCTATAATCCATCGCCTTCACCCTTTTCGTCGCCGTCATCTTCTCAACTCCGACCACCAACATCCTCCTCCCGAGACCGTGACACGAGATCACCGCCGCCATCTTCTTCCTCTCGTGCTCCTTCTCCTCCCCCCGAGAAACCTAACCCCATCTCCTCACCTCGCCTGAAAACGTAAACCCTCATCTCGGTCCCCTCATCTCGCCTACATCAACACCCATCGAGAAACTTGCTCCATCTCCTCTGAACACAACCCTCGACACCATCTCCATCAACCCACGTTTCCCTTAACCTCCAAGCCTACAGCCACCTCCTCTGCAACCTTCACCCACCGGCACGCAACCCTCAACTCCTTCATCGATCCATCACCGGCGAGAACCCCATCACCGGGCACCCTTGTTGCAGCAACCTAGAGCCCGAGCCAACTTGGACCGAGCTAACTCCAACCCTAGCCAAGCCTTCGAGTTCCATCTCACTTCGTTTTGCGTCTCCGAGTAGCTGTCGTCGTGTTCTATTTATATCCAGGCAATTTTATAAGTTGTTACATGCTATAGTCTACATAAGATCTACATATATATTATCATAATATTATTTATTATTATTATACCGTTTATATCTATATAATCCGTATATCGTTAATTAGTTAACAATAACAATTTTTATAATTGCAGTTTATAACGTTATGTAAATTATATCTATAACTAGAAATTATAATAAACTATTCTAGTTTGGTTAATTGGTAAATCGAAGTGTAGGAATTAATATGACTATTTTTTGTTTTACTATTTATCGCACCTAGATAACGGTTACAACCGTATTTTCATCATGATCTGTACGCACGAGGTTACCGCAAGTAATCATTTCATTTAATTGAATACGCTATCTTGACATACTTATAACCCGTCATCTTATTACTGATATTGCTATCTTGCTTGTACCTACTTAGCCGTGATACTTACCGATGCCAACAATCCCGACTTATTGTCCTGATGGACGTGACATGTTATCTATATAGACATAAGCTATACCTGTCTGGTCCTGTGTTGGCATTATGTAGATATTATTCATACCTGACTTGGAAACGAAACCTGAGGAAATGGGGAAATCAAAAGTGTAATTTAAAAAGATATTATATATTTCCGTTGTTCCGGGGGGTAACGGAACAGAATCATTCTTGATTTATACATCTTGATCTGTGATCCCGGGGTGTAACGGGATATATCTTGGTCTGTGGTTGGTCGAAAGACATTTTACGTGTCGTATTTAAGTTCTAAAGTAACCGCAATCAAGAAGGCGTCGCACATAGCTAGCCGTGATGAGTACGGGTCGTCCGTAGGAAGATGGTATGTTTTAGATTCTTGTTTTCACGAGTTAAGTCAAAGATCGGAAAAGTTCGATTCTAACCTAAGTGTTACGTGTATATGCAAACAAAAGCTTGTTAGGGATAGAGATGGTTAGTTTAAATTAGGAAAATCCATACTTATTCCTTTGTGCCTCACTTGACTATTGAAGCTAGGGTAATCGGCAACAACGCGGATTAGGGCGCTTAAACACGATATTTGCGATTGTGCACGAAATCCGGCTTATTGACCCCTGTCCTTCCGTTCTTGTCTCTTGACCTTTGCCTCCGGCCAAACCAAATGCAACCAGTCACAGTTAGGAATCACTATTATCTTGGTAGGATAGGACGCTTAACAGAGCGCTTGCGTGAGATTTGGACGGAGTTCAATTAGTTAGTTTTGGGCAAGGAAATGAGTAAAGAAAATCTTAACTTAAACAACCCTTCTCATTCCTTAATAAGATCAACTACTCACAATCCATTATAAACATAAAAAGAGAATATAAGATAGAAGAGATCAAAGAAAATATCACAAGTAAGTAAAGATCAAGAAAAGTAAGTGCAAGAAGATAAAGTAAGAAGATACTAGGAATCAAAGAAACCAATTGCAAATAAACTAAAGCTTCATTAATCCTCAAGTCCAAGGCACAAGCTATGAGTTCAATAACCAAAACCTAAACTTGTAAACTTAATGAAGAGGTTGCAAGATCAGAAGAAGGTAAGGAACTCAAGCCAACTAACTACTATGTATAAAGAATTAGAACTAATGTCACAAAATGTAGAATTGAAATGGCAAAAGAGTAGCTAAGTATTACTCCTAAACTTGTTCTCTATTCTGGTATTTATAAACACTTCAATATAAAAAACAAACAATAAAAATGAAGTGATGTGACAATGAGGAGTGCTCAAAAGAAAAATGAGGAATTAGGTGCAACCTGTGCTGCTAGTGTCGGGGTTTTGGCCAAAACCGACGGTTTTGCTTTGAGTGGCGTGGCCTGTCTTTGTGTGGTGATTTCATATCCCCTCTATGATCTCTCTGGTATTGTTTGATTTTTTATATTAATTTGAGTTTTAACCTGTAGATTTGGAGGGAAATGCAGGCTTTAAATCATATCAACACTTTTCAAGCACTCATTACATATGCCCACTTGCTCATCCACTTCCCCACTTGCACAATTTTGAGTTCACACCATGACATGGCTGGTTCATGCACCACAATTATGAGTTCACACTTGTATCTAATCATGTCATGTTGGACCATTTGGATAAAAAGGTGTACACTTGAATTGTTTTGCAAAACCTTCTTGAATAATGATCGGTTTTTCGTTCCTGTTGCGGTGTTGGCTTAAAAATGTCGTATTCGTGCATTTTGAGTGCGTTTCCAGTGTTTTTGCATGCATACCTGTATCCTGTACTTATTGAGCAGACAAAGATTAATAGTACCAATATATCACAAAATCGATAATGAATGAGCGGTATTGAAATGCAGTTTTTTGTGATGAACAAAGACCCCCAAATTTATCTTTTGCTTGTCCCGAGCAAAAAGAAATCCTAACCTCACTTTCGTAGGGAACGCAATTGCACTGATCTCATGCAAAAATCCGTTAAACCTCTAGGTGTCTCTAGTAGGAGCAGTGTTGTCTCTTGAAGGTTTTCAGCGGATTACACCAACAAAATCCCGTCAAGCTAGTTTTGCGAAATAACAGTTGATTCTAACCCTACGATTTAGTATCAAATCTAGAAATTATATTATCTTGAGATAGAAATATTGAGCCCTTATTTTTCATACCTCACTTCTTGTTTAACTTAAAATTCTATATGTCTTTACGTGCGGTGCAAATAGTATTGTTACGTTTCAGAAAGTTCGATTAGAGTCATAATGTCACAAAATAAAGACCGGATAAAACTTCAAAAGGACCATATAAATTTATAAAGAGTTAAGTTTTTCTCAAGTTTCATTTTTCAGCTAAATTTTAAATTCAGAATTTCTATTATCCTTAACAGAAAACTAGGTCTTATTCTTCACTCCACCTTTTACTTATTTTCGTTCATACACACCTTCCTGAACGTGTAATAGTCTTTATCATAGGATAAAACCTTCATGTCTCCATTAAAATATTTTTAAAAAAACTTGTCTTTAATCAAGATTATTCTCACACAAAGAACCGTGAGGAATTTTAACTCGGAGAGAACACTCGCTTGACCTTGTTTTAAATTGGATTTTCTAGATTTCTTAGTGAGTTTTGGGCCAATGCATCCAAACTAGTTGGTTTTAGGACATTAGGTGTAGAGACATCCCGATGGACTTAATTGCCCAAATCACCTAAGCCCTAAAAAAAAGGCTCATTTTAGCGTGAAAATCATAACAATTTATTGCGAACGGAGATATAGCCAGTGTTCCCGCCAAAATTTTGGCTCAAAACCCGCTCCGTATAAAATAATAACAAAAAAAAAAAATTAAATAAATAATAATAATAAAGGAGAAAATCTCCCTTTCAGAGCAAAGATTTGTTCAAATTTCAAGGCAGGAAATGAAGCAACACTTCTGTTTCCCCCAATCAGAGCAAGGCTCTGTTTTAAAAAATAAAAATAAAGAAGCAACGCTTCAGTTGTGCTGCGCTCTGCGATGCGCGACACGTGTCAGCGCAGTTGCGCTGCACTCTGCGCTGCGCGACACGTGTCAAGCGCAGGCGCGCTTGCGCCAACGGTGCCAGCACTAAATCAAAATTAAAAAAGATCTTTCTAATCTTGTTAAAAACAAGAAGATTGCCTTCTGTAAAACAGAAGCCCTTAGATCAAAAATCCAACGGTGGGGAAACATCCCTAAATCAACCAGAGAAAGATCTCTGTAACCAACCTAACAAACTAATTGGTACTATATAAAGGTCCCTAGACTCCAAGTTTAAAATACATTGACATACAGAAAAAGAGATACAGAGAGCTCCTTTAAAAACTTTGAGAAAAACTCAAAGAAAAAAAAGGTAAACCTTTGAAAAAAAAGAAGAAGTTCTTCCAAAAAAGATCAATGATCTAAGAACAAGATCAAGATCTTCCATAAAAAAGAAAAAAAAGATCAATAAAAGATCCAATAAAAAAGAAGTAATTTACTTCATTAGATCTTTTTGATCTATATATAAAGGCATTGCCTTTTGATGAACCATCGGTTCTTGAATCTTGAGGCAAAACCTCTAAAAAGATTCTTTTCTTTGATCTAAATTTGATCAAGATATTAAACAGTGCCTTGCACTTTTGAAATTTGCACTGTTGCGCTCCTTGGATTGGCGCAAGCCACCAGAGAGCGCCTCGTGTCAATCACAGAACAACTGCGTTTTGCGCTTCTAAAACAGAACACTGCTCTCTTAAATTGGCGCAAGTCATCAGAGCGCGCCACGTGTCAGCAGCGCGCTAGCGCAGCGCGCTGCGCTAACAGACTTACGCTCACCAGAGCGTGACACGTGTCACCCCCACATGAGTTTGCGCCTTGCGCTCCTCAATTGGCGCAAAGCGCCTGACAAGCTACGTGGGGCACTGTTAGAACATTAAATGCTATGCATTGTTAAAGGGCAGAGCCCAATTAAAGGTCTAATAGGCCCAAATAAAAAATGCAATGCATTAATAAAAGGGCAGAGCCCAAACAAAGGCCAAACAGGCCAAATACAAATAAAATGTTGAACATTTTCAACCGGACTTAACCCAATATTGGCCATAAGTCCTCAAATTAAATTGAACTGAGCACAACTGCTCTCTCTCTCAAATCAATTTACACCCGGTTCAAGGGTACATCTCTGAACTCCTCTGATATTTGTCGTTGTAATCCTTCAACGTCGTCAGAGAGGTGACGGGTCCCGACAACCACACATTAATACGGACTGTGGGGTCCTTAAACTCATGGACTAATGCGTCCTTAAACTAATATTCGTCCCCAAAATGGGAATGATGGACCACCATGTCCCTAAACTGGTAATATGGACTGTGGGGTCCTTAAACTCATGGACTAATGCGTCCTTAAACCAATATTCGTCCCCAAAATGGGAATATTGGACCACCATGTCCCTAAACTGGTAATACGGACTGTGGGGTCCTTAAACTCATGGACTAATGCGTCCTTAAACCAATATCCTTCCCCAAAATGGGAATGTTGGACCACCATGTCCCTAAACTGGCAATGGACCACTATGTCCCTAAACTGGAATAATAGAGCCCCCAAATGCTCTCTTGTCGGATCCAAACGATCCCGTTAAGTTGATCTTAGTCTCAAATTGGACTAACGTATCCTTAACAAACGTTTAAGTTGATCTTAGTCTCAAATATGGCTAATGTATCCTTAAACCAAAACCCCAAACCCAAATCTAAGAAAATACGGATTTGGACTAATCCACGTCCTACGGGCGACGACATAAATTAGTCTACGTATACAATCCATGGGCAACCACAAACAAAACAAACATCCACGACACGAAATGAAATTTTGGAGAAGGAGAAAGTTGTTACCGCGATGCGGTAGCGTAATTAACTGCAGGGGCTTGCGCCTGCAGGGAAGAGCGTCCCCACAATTAAAAACCCCTCAGACTAGGGGAAATCTGACGAAGTCTGCTACATCGGCCGCATCCGTCTAAACCTCCGATACACGGTGCCGTAAATCAATTTGGCATCTTCGGAGAGGTGGACGGATAAAACCAAATAGCATCTGCCCCGAATCTCAGGCAAGACGTCTCTTTGTCGTCGCGCCGCCATTCGGAGGGGAACAGATTCTGGCACGCCCGGTGGGACCTTTTCCTCTTTCCACTCCACACTTCGTGTGTCGTGTTTTTCCCGCGATCAAATAATCGCGGTGTGTATGTTTTTGGTTGCCCTTAGGGGAGTGGATATTGAAGCCGGCATTTCGTCTCCATGAAGAATGGCATTTGCTCCCACCCTAGCAACTCAGGCTCTGTCATATCCAGCGGAGTCAAGTATGGGTCATTTGCAGCCTCAAATCTCTGCAATCCGACTCTTCAAGAAATCAACGGGCTTCTTTTTGGGTCGATGCTCCCACCTCCCACCCTCGGTGCCTCAACGCCAATGGAGGAAGCCCAGAGGATGTCTGTCATCCACAGGCAGGCTCCCCAAGCACCAGCCTTGCCGACGGAATCGGTCCTCAAACAACTGGCACATGCCAAAGACCAAGGTCGACGCAGGGGGCAGAATATTCAAGCTCTTCAGGAAATCAATGGCTTCAAACTGCACTAACTGCAACAGCAACTCTCGCTCTGTCCCATCTGGAGGAGTAACCTACGGGCCCCAAGCGGCCTCCTTTTTCACTATGCCAGTGGAGCAGGTAACTCAAGCCACCATTGGGCTATTCTTCGGGACCATGCTCCCGCCAACGAGCTTCAGCGCTCCTGTACCATCGCAAGAAGCTCCCAAGAAGTCGTTTTTCAGCGCTCCTGTGCTTATTTACGCCTTACTTTGCATTATACTGTATATAAGCACACACAAAAAAATTGTGACAATAAAAGAGTAGAAAGTGAAAAATTATATTTAAAAGATAGGAATAGTTTAAGAAAAATAAGAAAATTAGATGTTTTCTTAAATGAAAATAGTAATAAGTAGTTATGAGCTGTTGTCCCAAGGGTTAGTAAGATGAAGGAAATTACTAATCTGAAGATAAAAATAAGCCTGAAAATTAGTTCCTATTCTGGAAGCCAAACATCTGAACGTTGATACCCTACTATACGCACTTACACACATCTTGAAACTCGGGATAGTAGAGGATACCTTGAAATGCTCTTGTCTAAAAGCCAAAGTATGAAGAAAATAAAAGTGGAGAATAAAAGATAAAATGGTGAAAAGAAAAATGAACACTGATTTTGTTATCACCGAGGCAGCAATAAAAAAATATAGCGAGGGTGCTTTATCACCTAGTGCCTTAGACCAACTGGTTTGGGAGCCACTGCTAAGCCTTAGGTGTTGCAAGACGAGGAAAAAACACCTAATTAGCAAGCACATGAGTAATTGATAGGTTAGTACCTCAAGAAGTATTAACGGTCACATGAAGAATGTGTGAGCAAATTCCATCTAAATATCTATTAAAAAGTACTAAGGTAGATGGACAAGAGTATGATTGCTTGAATTGAATTCTCTGAGTGTAGGGATGTCCAGTTCACACACGTAGGGGTATATGATCAATGTTTGGAAGAAAGGTAGGAATGAAAACTAAAGGCGATGTTTTATTGAGGGATAATGTGATTTCTAACATTTTTTCATGACCATTAAGATAGGGCTCATAGCAACTGAAAAGCTGGTATAGTTGAAAACTCTCATTTTCAAGTTCTTTCTTTTATAGTTCTTATCTTTATATAACTTTCACCATCTCTCTTTTATTATACGATTTTGTGGGTGTAATCCGCTGAAAACCCTCAGGAGACAACACTCCTCCTACTAGGGATATGCCACTGGCGCCGAGTAAGGAAGGCTGGGGGCAACTCTCCTTCTGGACTGACTCCGCCAACTCCAACGGCGGAAATTGATACTGCTGTTCCAACTAGGAACAGCTTTGAACTACTTAGGAAGGTCGGCAAGAACTCTCCGACCGCTGTGCTGAAAAGATCTCCTCCACCTATGGAGAGCGCTACAAGGGTGAAGCCGGAACAACCCCCTCAACGGCTGTCCTCTAAAAATCTACAAGGTCTGGCGTCAAGTCCAAGACTCGGTAATTGATCAAGATTATCCCCACTGACAGAAAAGGTGAAAGTTCAGCGGGAAGAGGACCGTCCTATCAAACCACAAAGGCGATAGCTACTTGGGTGCCCACTGCAACGACCCCCTCAACTTCGACCGCTCACAAGAGGAGAAGGCCGGAGAAAATCCCTGGGTCTGCGACGAACTGTAAGACCACTGAACCCAAACACCCCAAGTCTGGGGGCATGATGGTACATACCGTCTATATGGCATCCGGAAAAGAGGATAGCCATGTCTTCACAGGTCAAAGACCGCTTACGCGATCAGTGACTAAGGCTCAGGAGCAACAACAACAAAAGCTCCAAGAAATGCTGACAGCCATGGCCGCACTTACGGGACCGAAAGCAAGCCCGGAGACATCCTCGGAGCAGCGCCGTGAGCAGGAAACTGATGCCGAGTTTCTTCAGAGAATCCCCGAAATAAGAAGGACTGGCACGAAAGACTGCAAGAAGCTCTCTGGGCGTATCGAACTACGTTCAAGACGGCCACGAACACTACGCCGTACGCGTTGGTATTCGGTACAGAAGCAGTACTCCCTCTCGAGATAGAGCTACCCTCTCTACGAGTGGCAGTCCATTATGAGCTAACGGACGAAGAGAATGCTCACCTTCGGCTTGATGAGCTCGATGCCCTTGATGAAACCCGGCTCCTGGCGCAGCAAAATCTGGAGGCTTATAAAGTAAAGATGACGCGCTCATATGAAAGATTGACCAGGCCGAGGACATTCCGCCATGACAAACTCATGCTAGTGGTCAAAAGACCTATGATCCCCAATCGCGCTAAGCGGAGAAAACTCGAGCCAAACTATGAAGTCCCGTATATCATAGACAAGGTCTACCAGGGTAGAGCCTATCTACTCATGGACATGCATGGTGAAAGACCTTTCAGGCCAATAAACGGTCGCTTCCTGAAGAAATACTACGCCTAATGAGTTATGGCATAGGTTAATGATAGATGACGACGACTATGTCCGCTCGCTATCTTCCTAAGCCCAAAACTCTATAAGTAGTAGCCGGTTAACGGACCGAAATGTCCCTAAACTAACAACGGACCACTATGTCCTAAAACTAGCTGTTGCCCGAGATGTCAAGAAGCTACGGCAGATAGCAGCATCTCGAAGTTAAATAAAAATAAATAAATAAATTAAAAAAAAACGGTATGTCCATAAGCAAAATGGGCACGGATAAAAACCCGAAAGGGCTCTGTGAGTAAAAACAGCAGGGCTACCGGCGAGTCTTGTGAAAACCCGAAAGGGCGCGACCTCGATATATGAAAAGAATAAAAAAAGAAAGAATAAAAAAAACGGTATGTCCATAAGCAAAGTGGGCACGGATGAAAACCCGAAAGGGCTCCGTGAGTAAAAACAGCAGGACTATCGGCGAGTGTTTGTGAAAACCCGAAAGGGCGCAACCTCGTTAAAAGACACTTACAGGGTCCTCACGACCTTGTGAGGAGAAACCACCTGTGTGAGATCCTTACGACTCACAAGGGAGAAACACACTTAGGGATCCCCACGATTCCTAAGGAGAAATTACACTTACGAGATCCTCACGACTCGTAAGGAGAACTCTCTTATGGGACCCTCACGGCTCATAAGATTTGAAAGTCTTAACATACAGAGACCTGAACCTGTTCTTAAGCAACCCCCACAACCTCCGATATTGCCCTACAAGCGGCTCATATTGACCCTTGTATACAATCCACGGGCGCGAATAAACATTTCCCTAGCAAAGTCCCACCCGTGACCAGGGATATATTCGCACGGTGAACAACCCTTATAAGCCCTCTCGACTTATAAGGAGAAAACCCTTCTGTAAGATCCTTACGACTTACAGGGGAACATGCACTTAGGAATCCTTACGATTCCTAAGGAGAAAACACACCTATGAGATCCTCACGACTCGCAGGGAGAAATACCTTTGTGAGACCCTTACGGCTCATGAAGTCGAAAGCCTTAGTCGACAGGACCCTAACCCTGTTCGCTAAGCCACCTTTGTTCGATGTCGACAGAAGCAAATGATGATTCGCTCCTGGAAATATCCCAGTTATAGCGGTGTTGATGCCGAAATTGGCGTCTAATCCAAAACTTGCGGCAAAAAGCCAGCAAGCCACACATTCATACGAAATAACCGAAATGATGGGGAAATTTGCAACAAAATCAGCAAGTAAAAATATATGCATGCAAAATAGCCGAAATGATTGGGCAACTCGCAATAAAAAGCAGCGAGTGAAAATAAAATAAATAGCCGAAATGATGGGGCACCGCGAAAAATATCCGAAATGATTGGGTAATCGCGACCTTCGCGATATAAAAGCCGAAATGATAGAGCATCGCGGAAAGAAATAAAATAAAATTTATGCCCTACAGGTGATATCACAGCAATCCCTGTATACAATCCAGGGGCGCAAACAAAAAGGAATCACACTCCTCCTCTTCTAGGTTTCATCAGAAGAAAAAGCCAAATCTCGAAGAGTCGCAGACAACCTAGGGATCATCTCGATATGCGTCTCGTTACAACAGACGCAACGTCAACAACGGCGTTCCTTAGCAAGTCCAGCAGGATTCGGACACGCCAGCAAACGAAGCGAGGGCCAAATTCCTAGCTTCAGGGTCTTGACGGTAACTCATATAAAGCCTGAAAGACCGATAGAGACCATCTCAGCATTCGTCTCGTTACAGCAGATGCAATGCCAGCAAACGAAGCGAAGGCCAAATTCCTAGCTTCAGGGTCTTAACGGCAAGTCATATAAAGCCTGAAAGACAATCGGAGATCATCTCGCACCAGTGCGGAGTGGTCGCCACCTCGACGTTCGTCTCGATACAACAGGCGAGATGTCACCCCAGCGTTCTTCCTCTAACAGGAGTCAGACGCAACAATCAAACAACGAAGCCACGGTAAAATACCTAGTTCTAAACCTCGACGGTTCATCAACAACCTAGAGACGACCGCGACATTCGTCTCGATACAACAGACGTAATGCCAGCAAACGAAGCGAAGGCCAAATTCCTAGCTTCAGGGTCTTAACGGCAAGTTATATAAAGCCTGAAAGACAATCGGAGATCATCTCGCACCAGTGCAGAGTGGTCGCCACCTCGACGTTCGTCTCGATACAGCAGGCGAGATGTCACCCCAGCGTTTTTCCTCCAATAGGATTCAGACGCGACAATCAAACAACGGAGCCACGGCAAAATCCCTAGTTCCAAACCTCGACGGTTCATCAACAACCTAGAGACAACCGCGGTATTCGTCTCGATACAATAGATGCAATGCCAGCAAAGGAAGTGAAGGCCAAATTCCTAGCTTTAGGGTCTTAACGGCAAGTCATATAAAGCCTGAAAGACAATCGGAGATCATCTCGCACCAGTGCGGAGTGGTCGCCACCTCGACGTTCATCTCGATACAGCAGGCGAGATGTCACCCCAGCGTTCTTCCTCCAACAGGATTCAGACGCGACAATCAAACAACGGAGCCACGGCAAAATCCCTAGTTCCAAATCTCGACGGTTCATCAACAACCTAGAGACAACCGCGACATTCGTCTCGATACAACAGACGCAATGCCAGCAAACGAAGCAAAAGCCAAATTCCTAGCTTCAGGGTCTTAACGGCAAGTCATATAATGCCTGAAGGACTATCGGAGATCATCCCACACCAGCGCGGAGTGGCTATGACTCATCGGGGCTCTCCAAAATGAGCCTAACCTCAAGTAAAAAGCGGCATGGTAAAATTCCTAGCGCTTGCTCTTCCGACGGTCAAACTGCCTAGGGGGATTGCTTGAAGACGTCTTGTCCAGCCCCCGAAGGGATCAGAGAAATGACAGTCGCAAGGCTACTCGAACATCAAGATTGCCTATCGAGGAATACATCAGCCAACGCGACGGTACGACGGACAAAACCCTAAGTACCACAGACCCTAACGGACCTCTGTCGTAAAGAGCAGAGGTTAACTGTGACGTTAGGATATTCTTGCGAGAAATGTTCGATTCGTCTCGACTCGTGAGGAAAAGCCTTAGGCAGCGGGGATTAAAAAACCTGTTTCCTAAGCACTTGGGTCCTACAAGTCGGTCCAAAACGGACTCTTGCATACTATTCACGGACCACACTCTCCAAAGTCGAATCTCGACAAGGAGGGAAACAACCGCTTATGGGTCCTCTCGACTCGTAAGAAGGAAAATTCTCTTGTAGGATCCTTACGACTTATAAGGGAAAACACACTTAGGAATCCTCACGATTCCTAAGGAGAAAATACACCTACGAGATCCTCTCGACTCGTAGGGAGAAAAGTCTTTATGAGACCCTCACGGTTCATAAAGTTGGAAAAGTCTTAGGCTACAAGGACCCTAAACTTGTCTCCTAAGCCTTCAATTCGGTGACCATGCGTAACTTTGCACTACTTCACCCACGTACATACTTACGTGGGCAAAGTAGTGGGGGGCATTAGTTCCCGCCTAAATTTTGGCTCAAAACCCTCTCCGTAAAAAATAATAACAATAAAATAAATAAATAAATAAATAAATAATAATAAAGGAGAAAATCTTCCTTTCAGAGCAAAGCTCTGTTCAAATTCCAAGGCGGGAAATGAAGCAACGCTTCTGTTTCCCCCAATCAGAGCAAGGCTCTGTTTTAAAAAATAAAAATAAAGAAGCAACGCTTCAGTTGTGCTGCGCTCTGCGCTGCGCGACACGTGTCAGCGCAGTTGCGCTGCGCTCTGCGATGCGCGACACGTGTCAAGCACAAGCGCGCTTGCGCCAACGGTGCCAGCACTAAATCAAAATTAAAAAAGATCTTTCTAATCTTGTTAAAAACAAGAAGATTGCCTTCTGTAAAACAGAAGCTCTTGGATCAAAGATCCAACGGTGGGGAAACATCCCTAAATCAACCAGAGAAAGATCTCTGTAACCAACCTAACAAACTAATTGGCACTAAATAAAGGCCCCTAGACTCCAAGTTTAAAACACATTGACATACAGAAAAAGAGATACAGAGAGCTCCTCTAAAAACTTTGAGAAAAACTCAAAGAAAAAAAAGGTAAACCTTTGAAAATAAAGAAGTTCTTCCAAAAAAGATCAATGATCTAAGAACAAGATCAAGATCTTCCATAAAAAAGGAAAAAAGATCAATAAAAGATCCAATAAAAAAAGAAGTAATTTACTTCATTAGATCTTTTGATCTATATATAAAGGCATTGCCTTTTGATGAACCATCGGTTCTTGAATCTTGGGGCAAAACCTCTAAAAAGATTCTTTTCTTTGATCTAAATTTGATCAAGATATTAAACAGTGCCTTGCACTTTTGAAATTTGCACTGTTGCGCTCCTTGGATTGGCGCAAGCCACCAGAGAGCGCCACGTGTCAATCACAGAACAACTGCGCCTTGCGCTTCTAAAACAGAACACTGCTCTTTTAAATTGGCGCAAGTCATCAGAGCGCGCCACGTGTCAGCAGCGCGCTAGCGCAGCACACTGCGCTAACAGACTTGCGCTCACCAGAGCATGACACGTGTCACCCCCACATGAGTTTGCGCCTTGCGCTCCTCAATTGGCGCAAAGCGCCTGACAAGCTACGTGGGGCACTGTCAGAACATTAAATGCTATGCATTGTTAAAGGGCAGAGCCCAATTAAAGGTCTAATAGGCCCAAATAAAAAATGCAATGCATTAATAAAAGGGCAGAGCCCAAACAAAGGCCTAACAGGCCAAATGCAAATAAAATGTTGAACATTTTCAACTGGACTTAACCCAATATTGGCCATAAGTTCTCAAATTAAATTGAACTGAGCACAACTGCTCTCTCTCTCAAGTCAATTTACACCCGGTTCAAGGGTACATCTCTGAACTCCTTTGATATTTGTCGTTGTAATCCTTCAACGCCGTCAGAGAGGTGACGGGTCCCGACAATCACACATTAATACGGACTGTGGGGTCCTTAAACTCATGGACTAATGCGTCCTTAAACCAATATTTGTCCCCTAAATGGGAATGATGGACCACCATGTCCCTAAACTGGTAATATGGACTGTGTGGTCCTTAAACTCTTGGACTAATACGTCCTTAAACCAATATTCGTCCCCAAAATGGGAATGTTGGACCACCATGTCCCTAAACTGGTAATACGGACTGTGGGGTCCTTAAATTCATGGACTAATGCGTCCTTAAACCAATATCCTTCCCCAAAATGGGAATGTTGGACCACCATGTCCTTAAACTGGCAATGGACCACTATGTCCCTAAACTGTAACAATAGAGCCCCCAAATACTCTCTTGTCGGATCCAAACGATCCCGTTAAGTTTATCTTAGTCTCAAATTGGACTAACGTATCCTTAACAAACGTTTAAGTTGATCTTAGTCTCAAATATGGCTAATGTATCCTTAAACCAAAACCTCAAACCCAAATCTAAGAAAATGCGGATTTGGACTAATCCACGTCCTACGGGCGACGACATAAATTAGTCTCCGTATACAATCCACGGGCAACCACAAACAAAACAAACACCCACGACAAGAAGTGAAATTTTGGAGAAGGAGAAAGTTGTTACCGCGATGCGGTAGCGTAATTAACTGCAGGGGCTTGCACCTGCCGGGAAGAGCGTCCCCACAATCAAAAACCCCTCAGACGAGGGGGAATCTGACGAAGTCTGCTACATCGGCCGCATCCGTCTAAACCTCCGATACACGGTGCCATAAATCAACTTGGCATCTTCGAAGAGGTGGACGGTTAAAACCAAATAGCATCTGTCCCGAATCTCAGGCAAGACGTCTTTCTGTCGTCGCGCCGCCATTCGGAGGGGAACAGCCAGCTGTTCAATTCTTTTAAGATAAAAGACGTGTTTGTGTAGATAAGGTGTGTAATCACTCCAATCAAATGCCAGATAGGTTATATTTCAGACTTAGCTTCTATTAAACCTTTAATAATATTCCTTCATATCCACTTCACTTATAAACTATTCTTGATATTACTTACTTCAAAATAAATATGTTTGATCCTAAAAAAATAGTTTATCAATTTAAAAGTTTTAATACATATCAAACTTGCCATCTAATTTTCAAAACTCATGGCACGTATATATGAAATAAGTAATACCCAGTGGTTCTATCTTTTCCAACTAAACCGTTGGAATTTAGTTTTTAACTCAAAAAAGGGTTATCTTTCAGCTTTTCAAAATCTAAAAATAGGATTTAGTTGGTTCTATCTTTTCCAATTAAACCGTTGGAATTTTGAATCTAAGTTCTTCCACTGGCTAACTCGACAACAAAGTTTTTATGTTTTCGGAAAATTTTCTGATTTTTATGGGTTTTCAAATATGTATGCAAATGCAGAATATACATGCGGTCCCATGTCTACACATGCCAGGGATGGTTCCTCGTACTTCATTACATTCACTGACGATCTCTCAAGATACGGACATGTGTTCCTGTTGAAACACAAGTCTGAAGCTTTTGAGAAATTCAAAGAATATAAGCACGAAGTCGAGAACCAAACGGGTAAAAGTATTAAAATCCTTCGATCTGATCGAGGAGAAGAATACTTGAGCAATGAGTTCCGGGACTATCTAAAAGAGAATGGGATTCTCTCTCAGCTTACTCCTTCCTATACACCACAGTACAACGGTGTATCGGAGTGGAGGAATCGCACCCTATTAGATATGGTGCGCTCTATGATAAGCACTGCTGAGTTGCCTATTTCCTTTTGGGGGTATGCGCTTGAGACAGCCATACACCTATTGAATATGGTCCCTACCAAATCTGTGCCTACTACTCCATATGAGATTTGGAAGGGGAAGAGACCATGTCTTAATTATGTTAAGATATAGGGTTGTCCGGCTTATGTTAAAACGCAAAATCTGGACAAGCTCGAGGCAATGTCAGTTCTGTGTAAATTTGTTGGATATCCCAAAAATTCACGTGGGTATATCTTCTACCGTTCCGAGGAACAAAAAGTGTTTGTTTCTCGCAATGCCACCTTTTTAGAAAAGGAATTTCTTGACAAAGAAATTAGTGGCAAGGAGGTAGAACTGGAAGAAGTTCCAACAGATCAAACTACAACTGAAGATTTTGTGGAACCAAAGGATTCGATAGTTCCCAACGAATCTCAGCCTCTTCGCCGATCTAGTAGGGTTTCTCATCCACCTGAGAGATACTACGGTTTTCTTATTGATGGTGGGATCGAGGATTGCATCATGGAAGATGATGACCCAACGAGCTTCAAGTAGGCCATCACGAGTAGGGACTCTGTGAAAGTGGCTGGATGCAATGCGATCTGAGATGGAATCCATGTACACCAACAAAGTATGGACTTTGGAAGATGCTCCCGAAGGGGAAAACCCATCGAGAGCAAGTGGATCTTCAAGAAAAAACTTGGTGTAGATGGAAAAGTTGAGACTTTCAAAGCTAGACTTGTTGCAAAAGGTTTTCGTCAACGGCCAGGTGTGGATTATGATGAAACCTTTTCTCTAGTGGCTATGCTTAAGTCCATCCGGATCCTACTTGCCATTACTGCATACCATGACTACGAAATCTGGCAAATGGATGTTAAGACCGCCTTTCTAAATGGTGATTTAGAAGAGTGCGTGTACATGACTCAACCAGAGAGCTTCGTAGACAGTGGGAGCAGCGGAAAGGTGTGCAAGCTGCTTAAATCCATCTACGGGTTAAAGCAGGCATCGCGGAGTTGGAATATCTGTTTTGATGTTG
Organism: Agapanthus africanus; assembly: GCA_030015575.1. Classification (NCBI taxonomy): domain Eukaryota; kingdom Viridiplantae; phylum Streptophyta; class Magnoliopsida; order Asparagales; family Amaryllidaceae; genus Agapanthus; species Agapanthus africanus. The sequence continues at coordinate 380,059,735 of JASDDO010000019.1, read as the reverse complement.
TAGTCAAAGAGTTTGACTTCGTCAAAAACGTAGATGAACCTTGTATATATAAGAAGGTGGCAGAGAGTAAGGTTGTCTTCCTTGTATTGTACGTGGATGGCTTACTCTTGATAGGAAATGACATTCCTATGCTGCACTCGGTCAAGCTCTTCTTATCACAAAGATTCTCAATAAAAGATCTAGGTGATGCCTCCTACATCTTGGGGATTAAGATCTATAGAGATAGATCTAAACGGATACTGGGATTGTCCCAATCCAGGTACATTGACACCATACTAAAGAGCTTTAGTATGGAAGAATCCAAGTGTGAGAATTTACCCACGATTTCTGGACTCACTCTCTCCAAAGAGATGTCTCCCAAGACTGATCTGGAGAGAGCTCGCATGCAAGGGATACCCTATGCTTCGGCAGTAGGCTCTATCATGTACGCGATGCTATGTACCAGACCCGATATAGCATACTCACTAAGTATAATGAGTAGGTATCAAGCAGATCCTGGAGAGAGTCACTGGACAGCTGTGAAGAACATTCTCAAGTACTTGAGAAGGACTAAAGAGATGTTCTTGGTGTATGGTAATAGAGAACTCCAGGTGGAGTCCTTTACAGATTCGAGCTTCCAGAGTGATAAGGACGACTCTAAGTAGCACTCGGGATTTGTCTTTACCGTCAATGGAGGGGCGGTTTGTTGGAAGAGTTCCAAATAGGAAACCGTGGCAGACTCGACGATGAGGCTGAATACATCGCTACCAACGATGCTGCCAAAGAGGCTATCTAGATGAAGAAGTTCATAAACGAACTTGGAGTGGTTCCGTCCATTGAGCATCCAATACCTTTGTATTGTGATAACAATGGAGCTGTGGCTTTGGCCAAGGAACCCAGGTCCCATCAGAGATCCAGACATATTCTAAGGCGGTATCACCTGATCCGGGAGATAGTTGATCGCTGAGAGATCGAGGTTAGGAGAGTTGACACGAAGGACAATACTGCGGATCCACTCACGAAGGCCATACCCCAGATACAATTTGAGAGACTCTTCGGGATGTTGGGTATGAGTACTACAACAGCCAGCCTTATTGCAAGTGGGAGATTGTTAGTTATGTATATACCCTAGAGGCCATTATTATACATATGATGTATATTATAGTGGATGCTTGGATATATATAGAGAGGACTTTCTTGCTCGATATGATAATATGCTATCTGGTTGCACTTTGTCTTAACATATTGACTTGTATTGTGTTACTGTCTTGCTCTCACACGTTGATAAAGCCCTTAGGATGTGTACTTGACTACTAGGACTATGATGCAGATCATACTAGTGGGGCCAGGGTAGTCCACAAGTACATCCTATAACTGTTCCTAGTCGAGGGTGTATCGAGACAGGGCATCGATATTTCAGAGTAGACTAGCGTATACGCATCTTGACCCATATGATGGGCGATGGATGATCCCACATCCATTGGTGTTTGACATCAAAGATGGTATACGGGTGCTCAGTGGAGACTGGGTATACTGAACGGACTCGCCGAGAACTCTTAGTTGGTATTATACCTATCGTCAGATAGCAGTTCTCTGGTGACACTGGTACAGGTTAGTCTGTAGACCCGAGATCGTCATAGAGTCTTGTGTGATTCCCACTGTGCTTTGATTTCCACCTTACCACGTTCATGAGAACGTACAAAACGGTGGCTTTTAGGTACAGTCCCGAATCATATGGAGGCAATGAGCGATAGGAGGGGTTTCGTCTCTCCCGGTATAGGGGGTTGATGTTGCGCTGTGTTCGATTGGCCATAACTGGAAGTCCCTGGCCAGGGCTGATATGGAGATCTACTGGTAAGTGTTATCAGTAGTTTCTCAACCCTTTATGAGCCTCATATCGACACGACTTATCGGTTACTGGGGTCTGACGTTTACCACCTCTAGACTGGATATGCGACATATCGGACGAAGAGACCGGACTGTACGGTAGCGTTACTGATTGGATTCGCAGGAGTATGTACAAGATTGCTTGTTGATCTTCTGATCGCTCAATACCCGGGTGGCTGTTATGTTTGGCAGACCGCTTGCGGCTTGTGGGTGTTTGATATGATCATCACCTACTGCCGGCGTATTGACGAGTCTTTAGAGTCCTACACAGAGATTTCCTGGTTCATGCGAAACGAAGTAGGAGCACATATGTGATATGTGCGGGACCGAGATTAATGCGCGTATTTGATACCGCATTCTATTCTCGCGACTTGTGACATTGGTCGGTTATATGTAATATAGCCGGATTATCGGATCAAGTGTTGATTCGATAAGTTGTTGCATTTGATATTAGTCGGTTATATGTAATATAGCCGGATTATTAAATCAAGTATTGATTTAATAATTTAATGTATAATTATATATTTGATATATTAAATTACATTAACTAATATTAGCTTACCCAACCATTTCTTTTTCTCACTTGTGCACACAAAATATATATGTGATATATATTATTGTGTCATGCTAGGTTACACATGCAACATATATGTATGAGACTTATACCATGCTATTGTTTATGTTATGGTTTATATTTATTTCAAGCAAATTCAAAATTGTGGATATTTTGTCATGGTTCAAAGCTTGTAGAAGCTTGTAGGTTTATTGACTTGGTCCACTCTTTTGTCTAGCTTAAGATATTTATCAACCCAACCTTAACTCATAATTATGGTTTAGTCTCTACAATGGTTAGTGCATGACATATACTCTCCATGGTTGCATTTCTAACCTCACTAGATTATTCTTTCATCACTTGCTTCATCTTCTTCTTCCTCATTGAAAAAGCTTTCTAGCTTTTGATCAAGTGATGAAATATTGTGAGAATAAGAAAACTAAAGAGAGCCCATTTCCTACTTCATCATCCTCTACTATTAGCCATTTAGTTTAGGGTGTTTGCTTCACTAAAACCCTAATTTAGTGAAGAGGTAGCATGAGGATGAGTCTCCTCGACGTAGATCATCTTCGGTCTCGAAGACTTCGAGCAAGTTTGCATCTTTCACCTTGTGGATCCTCTCAAGAGTTCGGGAGATCGTTACTCGCAGCGAAGGGACATCTACACGGAGCATTTGAAGTGAAGGACCGGTCTACAAAGGTTGTATTCCGCATTCACTTAGTTGTAAATTTGTTTACTTTAAGTTTCCGCATGATTCTCTAGTTAAAGATCTAGGTTAGGGTTCTTTTAGCATGGGAAAATTTTAATTTGGCATGGATGATGCCACTCGAAACCTTGCTGTTGTGCTTAGGAACCCTACAAGTGGTATTAGAGCCTAGCTAGAGAATTAGACGGATTGTGTAGGATTACGAAACCGAAACAACTCCGAAACACCCGATATAAAACCCTAGTTTTCTGTCGAATTTTTTAAGGAGTTAAATTTTTTTTAAACAACAGCAGAATGTTGTATGAGATGCAACATGAACACAGTGAAAAATTCACCCCACCCCCCCGTCGTAATTTGGCCGGCCACAATGCTCATGAAACCGGCCTGCTTGTCCAGAATGCGGGGTTTTAGGTTGAATTTTTCAGTGTGCTCCAGTATCTGGGTTTTGGTATTTCAGGTGTTATTTGTTTTTGCTAAATTTGCACGTGATGTTATCTTTGAACAAAGGCAATTCGGAGTGTTTCGTATTCGTAATTCTAGTTTTGTTTCGGGTTATTTAGACGGTGTTAAAAAGTTCGATCGGATATCAAATACCTACTTTAACCATTGCCGGAAAATTTTTCAACAGTTGAATATTTTCATAGTTAAAGAACATTCAAATATCATACAAGTGATGCGGTGGACCCTCTAGAAGAACGAAAGCCTAACTCGATTCCGTGACCGTAAGAACCGCCGCTAAACCCTAGGGTTTGCGGTAGTTCCACGGCGCCACAGGTGAGGCATTGGTTGACCCTTATACGGCTGGTTCATTGGTACTGTGGCATGTACTGAGTATTTTTTAAACTACGCTCAAGTGTTGAGCTTTTGGGAAATTTTGGGTGTTTGTTGATTCGATCGTAATGTTTAACGTCATCTAGCTTTTTCTGGAATGTGATACAATATATGGAATTCATATAGTTAGGCATGAAATCCGTAATATGTGATATTTCGGGTTTATGATCTTTGGTCATATTTGAATTGCCTAGTCATATATTTTGGTCTGTAAGGTGATTATAGATTCCAAATGTTGTAGTTTGATATTTTTTTTTCTACGACCGTAAGTGTAATATGTAGTGTATCGCCGGTTTCATTGCTAAATATCAACGACAATTGGGATACGCATATTTACTTACATTGATAACATGTGATGTTATGTGTTGCTGTAATATGTTATATTGGATCCTCGTGATTTGAATAGCCGGGGGTTTTATGTGAGATGAGAGTTTTTATTTTCATTCATGTAAAATTCATTGTATGTAATATTCTTTTATTGGGGCACTTCCGGGTTGAGGATGATATCACCATTGTTGTATATTATTTACTTTTCCGCATTAGGATAGACCCAAGGAGGGGAGCACAAGTAACCGGGTTCTAGAGTCCAGTGGGAGACCAACTCGAGGAGTCGAGTCCGGGTCTCCTAACTCTAGAATTAGTAGGGTTGCTTGCCGCTTTTGTAGGGGTCTAGGGATGTGTGTTTGGCTATTCATCGCGACCATGGAATCCGTGTTTTATACAGGCTCAAAATAAAACACGGACCTCCTAGTATATCCAATATTTCATATGTTATCTTCTGCTGCTGATATTCTGTGATGTGATCATTTTATATGCGTGAGACGAATGCTTTATTATTGTATATATGATATATAATAAACGTTGCTTATGCTTTGCACCCGCGCTAGTCCCACCTCGGTATGCCATTAGTTAAGTAACTTAACGGTGCATAACGAGATACTGTGGCGAATGCGAATGGTATAAGTGTATATTGTATTTTCGTTTCTTCTGTGATGCTTAGGAAGAATAAATGATGGGATTTCATTAATAAGATTAATGAAAGAAAAGAAACCTAAAAGATGTTGGAGAATCAAATTTTCAAAAAGGGTAGCTCTAGTTTTTGCTTTGCATAGCAGTATTCCTTGTAAAATATCCAGCACCTTATTCGATAAGGAAAGAGCCGAGATCCCTTCACCGGGAGTGACCTCTTTTGCGAAACTAGCAGATGCTACAAACTCACTCGGTTTTGTTTTTGATTGCTTCTATAGTTTTGCTTTGCATAGTGGTATTTATGAAATATCCTGCACCTTATTCGATAAGGAAACAGCCGAGATCCTTTCACCAGGAGTGACCTCTTTAGCGAAACTAGTAAAAGCCTCAAAAACACTCCTTTTCAAAAATCACTCGATTCTACAACGATATCAAGTTCATTACGCTCATAGTTTTCTTAAAAACCTGCGTAGCCCTCCGTCATTTCAGATAAGGACTAGTTAGTATTCGTGCTACGTTTGTTGGACTTCGTTAAGGCGTAGTGTGCAGTAGCTGATTAATACTTATCTGTTTATTGCATGAGATGCGATTGAATTAGGGTAGTCGTGCGACTTTGTTGGCCTTCGTCAAGGGTCGTGCGGGTGGGTTTAATCCAATCAAGAAATGTACGGGTTGAACTTGACTAGCGGCCTATGGTTTGTTGGCCTTCGTCAAGGTCATAGGTTGCTAGGGGTAAAAGTATTATCGGGAATTTCAAGTATTGAAATTTGCAATGAGATTGCATATGTTCTATGAGATAGTTGGATCCCGATATCCACCGCGAGTAAGAGTTACTCCTGGGAGAGTTTTACACATAACAATTAGCCAATCAAGTAGGTGTTTAGAAAGGTGTTAACGGGGTTACGCCCCTGGGAAAACGAGGTTTATTCTAATTAAGTCCGTGCGAAAGCACGGGGAACCTCCCTCAAAGTACCAACACTGGCCTGGCTGAAAGATTGGTGAACTTATAAGGTGTAATTAATCCCGGCTAGTCTTACCTTTAGGGGTTGAAGGAAGATTTGATAAAAACAGTGGGAGCCATCCTGATTAGATAAGATAATAAACCAATCTAATCTTGCAAGAATATACGCTAAAGTGTTTTCTTCTCTCTCTCTTCAGGTAACGACCATGTCAGGCCTTAATCAAGATAATAATATAGATGTATTGACCGAACCCGCTTATTATACTAAGGAGGGGAACGTTGGTTCCGTTCTTTTTTATAATTGTTATAAGACCGAGCAGGAAACAGGGGAACGTCCGGATTCCCACGCCGCCCAAACGAAAAATAAGCATGTTGATGCATCTTCTTCGGGTGTGTTAGTTATCGAGAATCGTTTTTTAGTTCACTCTATGTCCTGGGTATTAGATACCAGATCAGGATCCCACATATGTAATATATTGCATGGGCTAAGGAAAGGTAGAGAACTGGAAGAGGGTGATCATTCCGTAAGAGTAGGGAATGGTGCAAATGTTGCAGCCAAAGCAGTTGGCGAATATCACCTTGTTTTACCAAATGGTAATACATTGATTCTGAACGAACGCTATTACATACCGACCCTGATATGCAATCTTATATCAGTTTCTTTACTAAGTAAAGAAGGATATAATTTTGTAGTACAGGATAATATTATGAACATCTTCCTGGATCAAAAGTTGATTGGATCAGGCTCGTTAAATAATGGCATATACGATCTAAATCAAACCACAGTTCTTAGCGTACAAAACACTCACAAGAGGAAGAGTTCAGAAATGAATGAATTCTTCTTGTGGTATTGTAGACTAGGTCATATCAATGCGACACGACTGGCTAAGTTACATAAGGATGGATATTTGAATCCGTTCGAATTATCATCTTATAGAACTTGCCAGTCATGTCTCAAAGGCAAGATGACCACTTAGGTCAACTAAACAGTCTAGGGTTCACTTAGGTCAACTAGACCTGCTCAAGAACTTGATTGTTGAAGTAAAACTGTGTCGAGAAATAGAATCAAGATATACTGATCGCGAGGCCAGGTAAGTGTAGAGATAAGGGGAGATTTTCCAACGCTTTCATGATGTTCCTTAATTAGAATAACCCTTTCTCTTTCAGCGTTTGCACCGTGAACACTTTGCCTAGACACCCCATGAACGATATAACGTTAAGCGGTGTTCTAACTACGGTTAACTTCTCCTAATGAGCGCGGAGTCCTTAAAGACTTAAAGTCTAGTTTCTTTTAAAATTTGTGCGGGTAAATGTTATGCTCAATTTCATGATTTATAGGTCACAGAAAAGGTGATAATTCTTTTACCGTATATTGTGGGGTTCGCTTGCCCTTAAGTCTGTATTATTGGATGCAATGCGCAATCAATGAAAAAGTTGTTCAAAACACCAAACAATCATTTTTTAAAGTTTAAGAATGGCGCTACAACTAATACAGGTTAGTTCTTTTAGTATTTGGCAGCGAACTTGCAAAGAATTCTGCAAAGATAGAATAGTGAACGCGTCAGATTTGAGAAAGAATGTGTTAGGAAATACGTACCGATTTATTTTGGGTTAAGAAACCCCCGTTGAATTGAATCCGATTAGCTTGGTAAGTTCGCTTGCGCGGGTTAAACTACCCGGATCTTTGGTACTGTACTTCACTATCGCCTTGGCCTTGAATGTACATTTTGCTCCGCAAGATCGCAATTCGCAATTCCTTAAAATCTGAAAATATCGGAAAAAGGATATTTAGTGCGATAAAGTGATATAAATGCCTAAACTCCTGCACACACAAAATTATGAAAATCAAACTATAAAAATAGGATAATAATAGAACAATGGAGCCTACGGTAAAAGATTGGAGCAAACAAAGGGGTTTGGGCCGCCGGTGACGGGAAAAGTGATAAAACCGGCGGTCGAAGTTTTGACTTGGTGATCTAAATTTCTATGTTCTCCCTGTTCTCCTAGTGTCCCAATTTTATAGTTTAAATTTTCCAATTAATCTCAGAGTGATAGCAGATCAAAATAACATAGAGAAAAAATTTAAAACGGTTAGATTTTTGTTTTGATTTTTGAATTTTTTTCGATTTTTAGTTTTGTTTTTCAGAATAGTGTTAGTTTTATAAATAAAATATACAGAGATTAATCTGAAATAACAAGAATAAAAACGTTACCATTTCTCCGGGAACGACGCCATTTGGTCGAAAGATATTTTACGTGTCGTATTTAAGTTCTAAAGTAACCGCAATCAAGACGGTGTCGCGTGTAGCTAGCCGTGATGAGTACGGGTCGTCCACAGGAAGATTGTACGTTTTAGGTTCTTATTTTCAAGAGTTAAGTTAAAGGTTGGAAAAGTTCGATTCTAACCTAAGTGTTATGTATATATGCAAACAAAAGCTTGTTAGGGATAGAGATAGATTTGTTTAAATTAGAAGAATCCGTACTTATTCCTTTGTGTCTCACTTGACTATTGAAATTAGGGTAATCGGCAATAACGTGGATTAGGGTGCTTAAACACGGTATTTGCGATTGTGCACGAAATCCGGCTTATTGACCCTTGTCATTCTGTTCTTGTCTCTTGACCTTTGCCTCCGGCCAAACCAAATGCAACCGGTCACAGTTAGGAATCACCGCTATCTTGGTAGGATAGGGTGCCTAACAGAGCGCTTGCATGAGATTTGGGCTAAGTTCAATTAGTAAGTTTTGGGCAAAAGAAATGAGTAAAGAAAATCTTAACTTAAACAACCCTTCTCATTCCCTAACAAGATCAACTACTCACAATCCATTATAAACATAAAAAGAGAATACAAGATAGAAAAGATCAAAGAAAACATCACAAGTAAAGAGCAAGAAAAGTAAGTGCAAGAAGATAAAGTAAGAAGATTCCAGGAACCAAAGAAACCAATTGCAAATAAACTAAACCTTTATTAATCTTCAAGTCCAAGGTACAAGCTATGAATTCAACCAAAATCTAAACTTTCAAGCTCAATGAAGATCTTGCAAGTTCAGGAGAAGGTAAGGAACTCAAGCCAACTAACTACTATATGTAAAGAATTAGAACTAATGTTACAAAATATAGAATTGAAATGGCAAAAGAGTAGCTAAGTATCGCTCCTAAAATTATTCTCTGTTCTGGTATTTATAGGCACTTCAACATAAAAAACAAATAATAAAAATGAAGTGATGTGACAATGAGGAGTTCTCATAAAAAAAATGAGGCAATTTGGTGCAACTTAGGCCGCCAGTGTCGGGGTTTAGGCCAAAACCGGCGGTTTTGCTTTGAGTGGTGGGGCCCGTCTTTGTGTGGTGATTTCATGTTCTCTCTATGATGTCTCTGGTATTATTTGATTTTTCTATATCAACTTGAGTTTTAACCTGTATATTTGGAGGGAAATGCAAGGTTTAAATCACATCAACATTTTCAAGCACTCATTATATATGCCCACTTGCTCATCCACTTGCCTACTTGCACAATTTTGAGTTCACACCATGACATGGCTGGTTCATGCACCACAATTATGAGTTCACACTCGTATCTAATCATGTCATGTTGGACCATTTGGATAAAAAGTTGTACACTTGAATTGTTTTGCAAAATATTCTTGAATAATAATCGGTTTTCCGTTCCGGTTGCAGTGTCGGCTCACAAATATTGTATCCGTGCATTTTGAGTGTGTTTCCAGTGTTTTGTCACGAATACATATATCATGTACTTATTGAGCAGGCACGAATTAATAGTACCAATATATCACAAAATTGATAATGAATGAGTGGTATTGAAATGCAGTTTTTCGTGATGAACAGTGGTTCCGGTGGGTAACGGGATATATACTTTTGAGTTACATGGAGGAGTACATTCATTAGTTTCAAATACCTGTAGGATAGTTAACCTAGAAACATAGACTTTAGGATACACGCGACATATTTGACTTCATGTAGCCTGCTTTTATAACACCTGTGATTGTTTTGTTTATACTCATACCTTTTTTTCACGTGACATCCTGTATAGCACACTGTTCAATTTATTATTATGATGATGATATTTATGACGCACCGACGTCTGGGTTTTGCATGGCCATGTTCCTTTAATCTTATCGCAGGAAGAACAAGAATATTTTGATAGGCAAGCTGAGCAGTGAAGAGCTTTCTACTGATTTAATTTAGTGATATTTTAGATTTATTTTCTAGTTATGGGTTTATCGCTGTGATTCCATAAGAGACGAGACTAGGATATTATTTCTTGTTGGATTTTTTTAATTTATTTCTGCTACCTTTCTCGTTGTTATTTATTGTGGCAGTTGGACATGTAATAGTTAGATATTTATTTACTGTTCTTGATATCTTATTGATAGCTGTAATGTGATTATGGAAGGATATTTTCTCGCCATAGGTAGCCTGGTTGGTTTTTTCACGTACCGTATTTACGTAGTTTTGGAAGTGGGACGTGACAAGGTTTTGTTGGTATCAGAGCATAGGTTTTATGTTAGCTAGGTTTGGTTTAATTTATAGTTGGGTATTGTACCCAATACACAGGCCTGAAAACTCGAAACTAGGAACATGTCCTGCCACATTACTACATTGCCATTCTTGAATCTATAGTTTGTTGACTCTTTATTTTATTGAATCATGTTTCTGTTGCTAATTCTCTTCAATGTTCTTGACTTCAGAATCATGACGGAAATAGATTCACGGGCATATCAGAGGCGTGTAGACGACGCCGCATTACTTGGGGTCATATGCGGTATACTGGAGAACCAGAAATGTCAGACAGAGTTGAATCAGCGACAGGTCGAGGCTTTCCAAGAGGGCTTGAGAATGGTCCAACAGACTGCTATCACGGCAGCTAAGAGGGCGGTAGCTCCTAGACCAGCTCAGCGTAAAAGTACTATGGCGGACTTTAGGAAGCTCTGTCCGACCATGTTTACTGAATTAGAATATCCATTACCGGTAGATCAGTGGGTGGTGGATACAGAGAATCTTATAGTTTTCGCACAGATTCCGGACGAGAAAAGGGTGGATGTGGTATACATCCAGTTGGTGGATTACGCTTGCGAATGGTGGCTTGTCGAGGAGACCCGTTTGGCAAAGCTGATCAGCTGGACGACTTTTACATCGAGTTTTTTTGAGAAGTTCTTTCCGCAATCTGCTAGGGAGGAAATGGAAGAGAAGTTCGTTAGTTTAAAGCAAAATGGTGGATCTGTTGATACACATGCGGCTGAGTAGACCGGCTCAGTCGATTTGTGGGGCCCTTAGTTGCTAACGAGGCAGATAGGGTAAGACGGTTCATGCATAGTTTAGATGTGGAGATTCAGAGGAATATCACTTTGTTGGGACTGAGCACTTTCTCTCAAGTTCTCACGGCAGCTAGGGAGCAATAGAGATTATCAGTGATGTAAGTCCACGTTGCGACCCCCGGTTCTTACGGGGAGGCGGAAACGGTATAAAAATCAAATTTTTAGCGCAAGGGGCAACATGGACTAAACAAAGTCGGGATCTTTAACTAAACTAAAACTAGCATACTTGCTAAAGAGATTTAGCTACTCGGATGAAGATGGTTATACCTAAACTTGAACTCCTCCTTCTTCAAACTTTTGTAGAGGTTGATGGTTCTCTTCTTGTCGCCTTCTTCCGTCGAAGATGGATCCACCTCGAGGGTTCGACCTTTGGGCTCTTTCTCGAACTTGGAGTGAACTAGAATCTCCGGCTTGCTAAACCCTTGATCCTAGAGTGAGTAGAGAGTGTCTAAGGGGTGCTTTTCTTTTTAAAGAGAAGAATTCTCAACACATGAGAAGGGTTCTCTTTTGCTAGAGGAAGAAGAAGATGAAGTGAGGAGAGAGAGTTGTTATGATAAAATGAGCTCTTTTTCTTTTGCAACCATAACATAAAGCAAAAGAATTATCAAATAATAATAATAATGAAAATGAAAAGGTTGATGGAAAGTTTAAGAATGACCATTATCATTTCAAACATTAAATGAATTTGCTAGAATCAAAGAGCATCTTTCTTTTGTAATGATGATGGTCAAAACTTCAACCATGGTCAACAAGTCAACCATGGTCAACAAGTCAACATAAAAACCAACCATGACACAATTTCATTTTATTATATATTATTAATTGATATAACATAAATCCATTAGGGTTTGGAAAAAGACGACTGTCAACTGTGCATACGCACCCGTTCCGAAACCCTAATGAAAGCCCTCTTCCTCTTCCTCAAATAACCGTGCATACACACCTGCATCCTTGTTCCGAGGAACATGAATACTGAGAGATAAAAGCAACCCCAAAACATACACCAGCATCTGACTCAAACCAGAGCCATCCAGTAATATCCGTCCGGACTCCAAACGTGCACAAGTGCGCGGATGAGAACGAACCCTGTCGCAAAACCATGCGACCTCTACTCTGTTTTGCCCAGAGGCGAATACCCTCTGTGTGGGACTCTAAAGACTCGGCACTACGCTGGCAGTGGGTTTAACCACAGACCGCAAGCGGCACTAGCTGTGCGTAACGGTCCCCAGATAGATGCCGACAAGAAGGCTGACGAGGTGAAACCCCATCTGAACTCCTACTGAGTCTGAATGTGACATTCTCCGTACAGTCCGGTCTGTTCGTCTGATACATCGCATGTCGGGCCTAGGGGGCGGTAAAACGTCAGTCCCCCAATAGCGGTACAAGTCGTGTCGGAGTGAAGCCCAAAACACCCTGAGATAACACTGGAAGCCTACCAGTATATCTCGCTTGCCCTGGCCAGGGACTACTCGTGTAATGGCTCTCCTAGACACAGCGCGATGTCAACCCCCAATACCGGGAGAGACGAATCCTGTCTAACCGTCACTGCCTCCAAGTGCTTCGGGACTGCACCCAACCACCACTTGTTTGCACGACTCCTTTGAGCCGTGGTAGGGTAGTGATCAAAGTGCAGTGGGAACACACTCGAGGCGAAGTGCCAGTGTCAAGTCAGCGGACTAAGCTGTACTCATGTCACCTGGGAACTGATAACTGACGATAGGTATAATACCAACCTGTCAGTTCCCGACGAGTCCTGTCCAGTGTACTCGTAACCCAACGAGCACCCGTATACTATCTCCAGTACGACGTACTGATGGCTGTGGGATAGACCATCTCCCACACTGGGATGAGAAGCGCATACGCTACTCTACTCCGGAGTATCGATGCCCTGTCTCGATAGTCCTGCGACTAGGGACCTGTATAAGGATGTGCTTATAGATTACCCAGCCCCCACTAGTGTGACTGCCATCACAACGCTGGTAATCAAGCAAAGATCCTAAGGGCTCCACTAATGCGTATAAGTGATATACTAAAATAAACACAAGTACACATTGAAGTAGAGACAAACCAAGTAGCATACTACTATATTGAGCAAGATTGTTTATACAAGGTGAATATCCCAAGCTTCCATTAAGTAATATACAAACTAGTATGATACAGTAATGGCCTCTAGGGCATATACACTAACAATCTCCCACTTGCACTAAGGCCATGTATTGGCGTATCGAAGACCTATCATCTCGATCAGCCGCTCGAACTGAGTCTGGGGTAGGGCCTTGGTGAATGGATCTGCAGTGTTCTCTTCTGAAGCAACCCTCCGAACCTCGATCTCCTTGCGATCCACGATCTCCCTGATCAGGTGATACCGCCTCAAGATGTGCCTGGATCTCTGATGGGACCTGGGTTCCTTTGCTAAAGCTATAACCCCGTTGTTGTCGCAATACAGAGGTATTGGGTCAACAATGGACGGAACCACCTGAAGTTCTTTCAAGAACTTCCTTATCCAGACAGCTTCTTTTGCGGCATCAGATGCAGCGATGTATTCCGCTTCCATCGTCGAGTCTGCAACGGTTTCCTGTTTGGAACTCTTCCAACACACCGCCCCTCCATTGAGGGTAAAGACAAAACCCGACATGGACTTGGAATCATCCTTGTCACTCTGGAAGCTGGAGTCAGCAAAGGCCTCGATCTGGAGGTCTTTTCTGCCATACACCAAGAACATCTCCTTAGTCCTTCTCAGGTACTTGAGAATGTTCTTAACCGCTATCCAGTGTTTCTCCCCAGGGTTTGACTGATACCGGCTTACCACACTCAGTGCATAAGCTACATCCGGTCTGGTACACAACATCGCATACATTATAGAGCCTACCGCAGAAGCGTAGGGTATAATAGACATGCGATCCCTCTCCAAATCAGTCTTGGGAGACATCTCTTTAGAGAGGGTGATCCCGTGACAAGCCGGTAGGTTACCGCGCTTGGAATCTTCCATACTGAATCTTTTCACTATGGTGTCGATGTACCTGGACTGAGAAAGTCCTAATATTCTCTTGGATCTATCACGATGGATCCGGATCCCCAGGATGTAAGAGGCATCACCCAGGTCTTTCATGGAGAACCTGTGTGACAAGAACCCTTTGACAGATTGTAGCATAGGAATGTCATTTCCTATTAAGAGAATGTCATCCACGTATAAAACAAGGAATACTACAGTTCTCGCTACAAATCTACTATAGATGCATGGTTCATCTGGATTTTTGATAAAGTCAAATTCCTTGACCGTCTCATCAAAACAGATGTTCCAACTCCGCGATGCCTGCTTTAGTCCATAGATGGACTTAAGCAACTTGCACACCTTTCCGCTGCTCCCACTCTGATTGAAACCCTCTGGCTGATCCATATAGACACACTCCTCTAAATTTCCATTTAGAAAAGCGGTTTTTACGTCCATCTGCCAAATCTCATAATCGTGGAAGGCAGCAATGGCAAGAAGGATCCGAATGGATTTCAGCATAGCCACTGGAGAAAAGGTTTCGTCATAGTCCAAGCCAGGTCTTTGACGGAAACCCTTTGCTACAAGTCTAGCTTTATAGGTCTCAACCTGTCCATCTACACCAATCTTCCTTTTGAAGATCCACTTGCATCCTACGGGTTTTACCCCGTCTGGAGCAATGTCCAACGTCCATACTTTGTTGGTGTACATGGACTCCATTTCGGTCCGCATTGCATCCAGCCATTTTACCGAGTCAACGCTCTGAACGGCCTGTTGGAAGCTAGTAGGCTCATCATAATCTATGATGCAATCCTCTCTATCCCCGTCTATGAGAAAACCGTAGTATCTCTCGGGCGGATGAGACTGCCTACTACTCCTGCGGAGCGGCGTAGGAATGTCCTGTTCTTTTGAACCCTCTGGTTCCACTAAGCTTTCAGTAATAGTCTGAGGTTCTGGAATTTCATCCAGTTCTACTGCGCTCCCACTTATCTGATTTTCCAAAAACTCAGTTTCCAAGAAGTGGGCATGACGAGAAACAAGGACTTTTTGCTCCTCTGCGTAATAGAATAGATACCCCTTGGAGTTCTTTGGGTATCCCACAAACTTGCACTGTACTGAGCGTGCCTCGAGCTTGTCCGCATGCTGCTTTTTTACAAAAGCCGGACATCCCCATGTCTTAAAGGATTTAAGACAGGGTTTCTTCCCACTCCATATCTGATATGGTGTGGTAGGCACAGTCTTAGTAGGAACTTGGTTCAAGAGATGTGCAGCTGTTTCTAGTGTATATCCCCAGAAAGATCGCGGTAACTCAGCCTTACTCATCATGGAACGAACCATATCCAATAGGGTTCGATTCCTTCTTTCCGATACACCGTTATGTTGCGGAGTGTATGGAGGAGTACGCTGAGAGAGAATTCCATTCTCTTTTAAATAATCCAGGAACTCGGCACTCAAGTATTCACCACCTCGATCCGATCTTAGAATCTTAATACTTTTGCCGGTTTGTTTTTCAACTTCATTCTTGTAATCCCGAAATTTCTCAAAGGCCTCGGATTTGTGCTTCATTAAGAAGACATGTCCATACCTAGAGAAATCGTCTGTGAAAGTAATGAAGTATGAATAACCGCTTCGCGCATGTGTAGACATTGGACCACACACGTCACTGTGTATGAGTCCCAAGAGCTCGCTCGCTCTTTCTCCGTGTCCAGTGAACGGAGTCTTTGTCATCTTTCCCATGAGACAAGATTCACAAGTGGCATAAAATTGATACTCGAACGGATCCAAGTATCCTTCTTTATGTAACTTAGTTAACCGTGTCTCATTGATGTGACCCAGTCTACAATGCCATAAGAAAGCCTGATTGATATCTGGAGACTTTCTTTTGTGTGTATTCTGGACATTGAAAATCTGTGGTTGGTTTAATACGTATATACCATTGCTCAATGTACCTGACCCAATCAGAACTTGATTAAGGTGAATGTTTACAACATTACTTACAAACGCAAATTCATAACCTTCTTTAGAAACCAAAGATACAGAAATGATATTACAAGTTGCGTTGGGTACAAAAAAGCAATTACGCAAAACCAAAACATGCCCATCTGACATTCCTAGGTGATAGTCCCCCACGGCTTTAGCATCCATGCTAGCTCCGTTCGCAACTCTGAGGGTCATGTCACCTTCCTTCAAAAACCTACGGTTTCTCAACGCCTGCAAAGAATTACAGATATGAGATCCTGATCTGGTATCCAATACCCAGGAAGTAGAGTTTATAGAAAGACAGTTTTCAATAACATACACACCTGAAGCTGAAGCCGCAACCTGCTTCAGTTCCTGTGTCCTGGCCTTCCAAGCCCTGCAATCTTTCTTCCAGTGTCCACTCTTATGACAATAGAAGCACTCTTCCTTTCCAACAAGCTTCCCCGCAATCTTTGTTGCCTTTTCCTTTCCCTTCGCACCCACTTTACTAACACCGCCTCTTGGTTTGGCGGGGGCTTTCTTCCTCTTTCCCTTGGCTTTCGCCTTGGACCTAGAGGAAGAAGATCCTCCTACAAACAAAGCAGGTGTTTCCCTACCCTTCTGTAGGGTGCCCTCTGCGCTCCTCAGCAGGTTGAGGAGTTCTGAAAGTTCAACTTCCTTTTCTTGCAAGTTGAAATTCAGTATGAACTGGGCGTAAGTGGATGGAAGGGACTGGAGAATTAAATCTGTATAGAGTTCACTGTCCAACGTGGTCCCAAGTTCTGCGAGCTCCTCAGTGTAACCAATCATCTTAAGCACGTGGTCCGCTACCGATGATCCGACGGCCAACTTAGTTGAAAATAACTTCTTCGACACTTCGTATCTTGCGATACGAGACTGCTCTCCATACAGTTCTTTTGTATGGAGAAATATGGACTCGAGGTCCATATTCTCATGCCTCTTCTGATGTTCGTTGTCCATAGAGGCAAGCACGAGGCACCTGGCCTTCGCGCAATCAATCTCCCAAGTCTTATGGATTTCCTTATCCGCGACGCTGGAGGTGGGACCTGGGACGGGGGGAGCTTTGGTGGTAAGAAGATACCCCAGCTTGTCGTAAGCGATTGCCAATTTGACATTCCTGAGCCAATCTTTGTAGTTTGGCCCTGTCAGTATGTTTTTATCTAGAAGTAACTTAAGTCCAGTCATTTCGATTTGGTCGCTGCAGGGGGAGAGAAGAAACACTTAGCACGATGCTCTTGCAAGTTTAGAATGGTTTTTAATTTGTCTAAACAGGATGGCTCCCACTGTCTCTCGAATCCCTCCTCAAACCACAAAGGAAGAATTAGCCGGGATCAATCCCACCGTACAATACTTGCTTAACCGTTCAGCCAGGCCAGTGTCGGTACTTCGAGGGAGGTTTTCCAACGCTTTCGCGAAGTTCCTTAATTAAAGAACCTCTTTTCCCTGGGGGCGTAGCCCCGCTAACACCTTTCTAGGCACCTACTAGATTTATAGCATTGATTGTTTAGTGAGAAATTTCCCGAGGAGTAGCTTATACTCACAGTAGGATCGGGATCCAAATATCATCGTGTGACGAAACTGAAGGAATCCTACCAGAATCATCACACTCCAGATGGTATGCAAATCTAGCAAGTTTCAGTGCTTATGAAACTCCCGATGTGGATTTTTGCCCCATGCTCTTATGACCTTGACTAAGGCCAACAAATCATAAGTCACATGTCAAGTTCTTCCCGTCGTTATCCAGGTTAATTTGAACCCACCCGTATATACCCTTGACTATGGCCAACAAGGCAATACGACTGTCCCAAACCAACGCATTCTATCTATGCAACATATGAATACCTACCAGCTACCAAACACTGTGCCTTGACTAAGGCCAACAAACACAGCTTGAATACTGTTAAATATTCATATGAAACGACGGAGGGCTACGGATGGTTTTGGCGAAACCGTGAACGTAGTGAACTTGATATAATCGATGGAACGAGATAGCTTTTAGAAGGAGTGGCTCAAGCTCCGCATTTAAAAGTTAGTTTTGAAAAGAACCGAGTGGTTTTTCGAAAGTGTTCCAACGACTTTAACTTGGTTTATTATCTTGCATTAGTTCTTTTAATGCGTGATATTCTTGCATTAGTTCTTTTAATGCGTCCCATCATTTAATCCCTACCATTACAGAAAACAACCAAAATATGACGTACGCTTATGCCATTCGCATTCGCCACGGGGTCCCGTCATCACTCGTTAGGTTACTTAACTAACGACAGAGCGGGGGCTGGGCTAGCGCGGCTGTAAAACATAAGCAACGCCTAAATAGAAAGCAATGATAGACATTACAGATCACAGATGAATACATTGGATATACTAGCAATCCGCAATCCTTTCGAGCCTGCAACGAAAAGCGGATTACACGGTCGCGGTGAATAGCCAAATACCCCACCCAAGACCCCTACGGGTGCGGCAAACTACCCGCCAAGAATTTGGCAGTTTGTGCACCCCTCCATGGGTCTATCCTAGGAGCAAAAACAGTAAAAAGAATTATACAATGACGGCTACAACCCCGACCCGGTTGTGCGGCCAAACAAATAATATTATTATATCAATTTACATTTACAATGAATGAAAGAAAAAACAAAAGCTCATCTCACATCCACCCCGGCTATTCACCCGCGACAGTCCAACACATTCATATACACAATCCAATATCAAACACAGATCATGTATAACCCCGACCAATCGACTTATAGCGATTAGCCGACGTTCAATACATGCAAACATCACAGATATAACCATCATAGTCAAAGTGCAGTGAAGTTCGGAAAAAATACGGAATTATAGGACCCCAAAAGTAAATTTCTGTTCTGGAAAATCTGGGCACATATAATATATCTTTAAAATCCCAAAACCAACACAGAGACACACTGCACGAAAAACGATGACGAGAGGACAACAAACGGCGGCGGTTCCGCGGCAAATGCCTACCTCATGCCGCGGAACCGCGGCGGTTTGAATGAATCAAGGTATCGTTTTTCTTGGGTGTTCACACAAAACCCTGAGCCGAATTTAGGTGTATAACAAATCTCGTTTTGACCAGAAAATTTTTTAACAGAAACTAGGGTTTTGTAAAAGTTTGGTTTTTGGATTTTTCCGGTTCCGAACTTCGTTACACTTCACTACCAAGCTATTTTAAGTTTAGTTGGCTCTGATACCACTGTAAGTCCACGTTGCGACCCCCGGTTCTTACGGGGAGGCGGAAACGGTATAAAAATCAAATTTTTAGCGCAAGGGGCAACATGGACTAAACAAAGTCGGGATCTTTAACTAAACTAAAACTAGCATACTTGCTAAAGAGATTTAGCTACTCGGATGAAGATGGTTATACCTAAACTTGAACTCCTCCTTCTTCAAACTTTTGTAGAGGTTGATGGTTCTCTTCTTGTCGCCTTCTTCCGTCGAAGATGGATCCACCTCGAGGGTTCGACCTTTGGGCTCTTTCTCGAACTTGGAGTGAACTAGAATCTCCGGCTTGCTAAACCCTTGATCCTAGAGTGAGTAGAGAGTGTCTAAGGGGTGCTTTTCTTTTTAAAGAGAAAGATTCTCAACACATGAGAAGGGTTCTCTTTTGCTAGAGGAAGAAGAAGATGAAGTGAGGAGAGAGAGTTGTTATGATAAAATGAGCTCTTTTTCTTTTGCAACCATAACATAAAGCAAAAGAATTATCAAATAATAATAATAATGAAAATGAAAAGGTTGATGGAAAGTTTAAGAATGACCATTATCATTTCAAACATTAAATGAATTTGCTAGAATCAAAGAGCATCTTTCTTTTGTAATGATGATGGTCAAAACTTCAACCATGGTCAACAAGTCAACCATGGTCAACAAGTCAACATAAAAACCAACCATGACACAATTTCATTTTATTATATATTATTAATTGATATAACATAAATCCATTAGGGTTTGGAAAAAGACGACTGTCAACTGTGCATACGCACCCGTTCCGAAACCCTAATGAAAGCCCTCTTCCTCTTCCTCAAATAACCGTGCATACACACCTGCATCCTTGTTCCGAGGAACATGAATACTGAGAGATAAAAGCAACCCCAAAACATACACCAGCATCTGACTCAAACCAGAGCCAGCCAGTAATATCCGTCCGGACTCCAAACGTGCACAAGTGCGCGGATGAGAACGAACCCTGTCGCAAAACCATGCGACCTCTACTCTGTTTTGCCCAGAGGCGAATACCCTCTGTGTGGGACTCTAAAGACTTGGCACTACGCTGGCAGTGGGTTTAACCACAGACCGCAAGCGGCACTAGCTGTGCGTAACGGTCCCCAGATAGATGCCGACAAGAAGGCTGACGAGGTGAAACCCCATCTGAACTCCTACTGAGTCTGAATGTGACATTCTCCGTACAGTCCGGTCTGTTCGTCTGATACATCGCATGTCGGGCCTAGGGGCGGTAAAACGTCAGTCCCCCAATAGCGGTACAAGTCGTGTCGGAGTGAAGCCCAAAACACCCTGAGATAACACTGGAAGCCTACTAGTATATCTCGCTTGCCCTGGCCAGGGACTACTCGTGTAATGGCTCTCCTAGACACAGCGCGATGTCAACCCCCAATACCGGGAGAGACGAATCCTGTCTAACCGTCACTGCCTCCAAGTGCTTCGGGACTGCACCCAACCACCACCTGTTTGCACGACTCCTTTGAGCCGTGGTAGGGTAGTGATCAAAGTGCAGTGGGAACACACTCGAGGCGAAGTGCCAGTGTCAAGTCAGCGGACTAAGCTGTACTCATGTCACCTGGGAACTGATAACTGACGATAGGTATAATACCAACCTGTCAGTTCCCGACGAGTCCTGTCCAGTGTACTCGTAACCCAACGAGCACCCGTATACTATCTCCAGTACGACGTACTGATGGCTGTGGGACAGACCATCTCCCACACTGGGATGAGAAGCGCATACGCTAGTCTACTCTGGAGTATCGATGCCCTGTCTCGATAGTCCTGCGACTAGGGACCTGTATAAGGATGTGCTTATAGATTACCCAGCCCCCACTAGTGTGATTGCCATCACAACGCTGGTAATCAAGCAAAGATCCTAAGGGCTCCACTAATGCGTATAAGTGATATACTAAAATAAACACAAGTACACATTGAAGTAGAGACAAACCAAGTAGCATACTACTATATTGAGCAAGATTGTTTATACAAGGTGAATATCCCAAGCTTCCATTAAGTAATATACAAACTAGTATGATACAGTAATGGCCTCTAGGGCATATACACTAACAAGTGAGAGTAAAGGATACTCAACAGCAAGAGGTTGTGATGCGGAAGACCTCATATGCACCAACCAGAGCTACTGGATGTAAAGGCATTCCGGTTAACAGACAGAGGACGGTACCTATGAAAAGGCCTTTCGTATCATATCAGAAAAGGAGTGTGGTTTGTGATTTCTTCCATCTACCTGACCACATGCAGAAGGATTGTCGGAGGAAGCTTGGACTCTATTTAGTTTGTGGGTCAGCTGACCATATGATTGGTACGTGCCCTTCGAAACTACAGTTGAGAGATGATATTCAGAAAACACCACAAAAGCAAACTTATGGGCAGAAGCAGATTACTCAGAGGCCTAATCAGGGATAGGCCTTCATCCTGATGGCTGAGGAGGCCAAAACTTCAGACGATATTGTTTCAGGTATCCTACTTGTTTATAATTTTCTCGCATTGGCATTATTCGATTCTAGTGCATCCCATTGCTTTATATAGTCCAAATTTATTGATGCGCACTCTATTCCACACATGACCCTATCTAGTAATTGGGACATATACACTGGGAATGAGAGAATTATATCTAGTAGTGAACGCAAGGGTTGCTCTATTGTTATCTGCGGACAGGAGTTGTTCGTAGATTTCTTGGTGATAGATACAGGAAGTTATGACGTTGTCTTGGGAATGGACTTTCTTGGAATTTTCCACGCTCACATATATTGTAGAGCAAAGAAAGTGATTTTCCAGATTACCGGACATCCGGAGTTCGTATTCTTAGGGGGCAGCAAATCAGTCGGGCCAGTCGAATATAGGGCTAAGCCGACACATGCCGTTTTTTCGTTGATGGAGATAATTAAGGAGGAAGCACCAGTAGTTGTTCGGGATTTCATGGATTGTTCAAGGACATTTCGGGTTTACCACCAAAACGAGATGTGGAGTTCGCAATTGATCTTATTCTGGGAGCAGCGCCAATTTTGAAGGCTTATTATCCGATGGCACCGGTAGAACTGGAAGAGGTGAAAAGATAAGTTTCTGAATTATTAGAGAAGGGTTAGATTCGTAGAAGCGGATCACCGTGGGGAGCTACAGTTCTTTTGGTCAAGAAGAAAGATGACATGCGCAGAATGTTCATCGACGATTGAGAGTTAAATAAGGTGACCATCAAGAATAAGTACCCAATTCCTCGCATAGGCGAATTATTTGATTAACTCAGTGGCGCGAGAGTATTCTCGAAGTTGGATTTAAGACAGCGCTTTTGGTGGGAAGGTATGAAAAGAGAGATCGCTCGTTACGTGTTGAGGTGCTTGGTATGTCAGCAAGTCAAGGCTGAATATCAAAGGGTAGCTGGTTTGTTGCAACCACTTCCGATTTCCCAATGGAAGTGGAAACATATAACCATAGATTTCGTGACAACATTACTACAAAGTTCAAAGGGCAATAATGCAGTATGGGTGATTGTTGATTGACTGACCAAAGTAGTTTATTTCATATCATTTTGAGTTGGTCAGTCGATGGAGGCTTTAACAGAGTGGTACATGCAGAATATTATGAGATTGCATGGAGTACTGGTGAGTATCGTTTCTGATCATGACACCTAGTTCCTATCTCATTTTTGGAGGAGTCTAAAAGAAAGTTTGGGAACTCGCTTGAAATTTAGTACGGCCTATCACCCTCAGACAGATGGGGCAGTCCAAGGGAACGATCCAAACTCTTGAAGATATGTTGAGAACTTGCATATTAGACTTTAAGGGTTCGTGAGAGGATCATTTACATTTAGTGGAGTTCTCGTACAATAATGGTTTTTAGACGACTATACAGATGGCTCCATTTGAAGTATTTTACGGTCGTAAGTGTCACTCACCAGTATGTTGGGACAATATTGGAGAAAGAAGATTTTTGGGACCGGAACTGATTGTGCAACCTGTGAAGAAAGTCAACTTGATTCGTGAGCATATAAATATGGCATAAGATCGACAGAAAAGTTGGGCAAATATTGGAAGAAGACCATTAGAGTTTGTTGTTGATGATCACGTGTTCTTGAAGATATCACCGACTAGGGGAGTAATCCGGTTTGGTAGTCGAGGCAAGCTTAGTCCTTGATTCGTGGGGTATTTCAATATCAGAATGTATTGGAGAAGTGGCTTATCGATTGGTTTTACCACCATCCATAGCGGGTGTTCATGACGTGTTTCATGTATCTCAACTTCGTAAGTATGTTCGAAATGAGACGCACGTCCTAGACCACTCAGAATTGACAGTGAGGGATGATTTGAGTTATGAAGAGCAACCGATGGCTATTATGGATCAACGAGAAAAATGTTCTCAAGAATAAAGTGATCCCTCTAGTGCTTGTTTCGTGGGGAAATCGTTCGCATGGAGAATCTATTTGGGAACGTGAAGACGAAATTCGACAAAAGTTTCCACAGCTCTTTCCTTAGACCCGTATCTTCATTATTCTTGTCTTTTCCTGTTTCGTGAATTTCGAGGACCGAATTCTTTTGTAATTGGATATAATGTAACACCTTAACACGATTGTATGTTATTTAATGATATTAGTATTTTGAATTTTTTGTTTTTATTTATTATTTTATTGTGATTGGTTTGGATAGTATGTGTGTTTATCGGATCCGACCCGCTTGCGTGAAACCCGTTATGGTGGTAGAGTATTTTTTATTAATATTTATCTGTAGACTAAATTTATATGAATCTTAAATAACAGATATATAATATTTAAATTATATGTATAATATATTTGATTAGAATATATTATTTTAACCCTTAGATTTATGGTTTAATGGGCTACGTATGTGCAGATAATTTCCAATATATTTTCTTTGAGATTTGGTAGAAACGGATCGGAGATTTAAAATATCTTTTAAATATTAATAGTTATATATTAAACTATATATATTATATACATAAAATCTATATTACAAACTATCCTTCTCTCTCTCTCTCTATGCGCCTCATAAATCCTTATTTCTCTCCTTTCGCATCTCTCTCTCTCTCTCTCTTTCCCTCTTCCGCGTCTCTCTCTCTCTCTATCTTCCTCTCATGGCTGACACCCACATCGCCACCGCCTGGATCTCCATTGCCGCTGCCTCCTTCGAGCACTTGCACTATCCTCGTTGAGTTCATCTCACCACCTACCCTACTGTCATCGTCTCCTCCTCTCCATCTCGTAACAACCGAGGTTCCATCGTCTATAATATGTCATGCCCCGCTTCCCAGTGTACTGGCAGAGGACGCGACGAGGCCGCTACGTATTTACTCAGAAGTAAATACTCTAAACGTATCTTTTTGGGTTTTCACATTTCGGGATCAGGGCTATAAACGTTTCCTTCCATTGAACTGGCATGTTACTTTTATCCAACTAAGCAATATAAAAGAAATATACACAAGAGACAAAGGTAATGAACATCAAGTTTATTTATTAACATTCTTTTGTACAATGCATCTGAAAAGTAAATACATGGAATGGAAAGCAATGCTTAAACAGTGGCATAACAGAAATGGAAAGTACTGAAATGAAATGTACAAGTATCTAGAGCTCCGGGTCGAAGGCTAGCTGATCCAAGTCTTCGCTGGTGGGCTTAATCTCCTGAAGGTCCAAATCACCTGACAACATTCCAAAGAAGAAAGAGAAGGAATGTCGTCAGCGAACAATCGCTCGGTAAGTCCCAAAGATAAGGGAGAAATAGAATAGGCAGAGAGAGAGTGTAGCTTTTAAAGTTTTATTATATTGTTATAATGTTGAATTTAGTGTTAACACTGTTGTTAATGTAAGTTCAAGGGTGAATGTCAACCAATCTCAAGAGTGTTCTCAAACCCAATAGGCTGTAATTCAGGGATAGGGAACCACGGGCCCGAATCAAATGTTAGTAACGGGACTTCAACCTAGTGTTGAAATATTCCAAACTCAACAGGCTGTAATCCAGAAGCAAGGAAACATGGGCCCTCATGATAGCTTTCTTGTGTTAGTAGACATGGATTCATGATCTAGGGGGACTCTTGAGATTTTGTTGGATTCACACATGAACTACCCTAACACCCCGTGTATTTATTGTATTGATAGTAATGATTGTACTGATGGTATTGTATTGTATTGTATTGTATTGTATTATAGATTGTATAGATGGATGACTTGCCGAAACCATGATATCAGTAAATGGATGTAACTGGAGAATCATATAAATGGAGGTATATCCATGGTTCGGTTCGGTCAATATAGATTGAATAGATTGAACAGATTGAATATATGGATTCATATTGAATTGTTATATATATACTTGAATCTCATTCAAGTCAGATTGATTATATGGATTCATAGATTCATATTGTAATGTAGTTTTATACTTGAATCTCATTCAAGTCAGATTGATTATATCGAGACTCAGTCTGAGTCAGACAATTAGAAAAGAAATTGAATCCTGAATTAGGTTTTGGTGTTATCGGTAACCGCTGCACATGGACGACAGGATTTGTGTCTTTTTCAAAGACGATTACCGTGTTGATGACACCGTTTGTTAAGTTGTCTATCTTAAATAGGCAAGCACCTATATCTCCGGCTCCCTGAAGCTCAAGAGACTGGTCCCGCTTAAACCTATATTTACTAGGGTCCTTATTGTAATTTATACAACTTGAGGGGATTTTATGTAAAAATAATTTTGTATAATTTTCAAAATGCACCTCAAGTATTTAATTATCGTCTTTAGAGTTTTCATAGATATAGATTTTATATATGTGACATTTCTAGTGAATAAAACCTAATTTCATAATATATGGTATTTAATTGTAAAATTGAACTTGTATGGAATTGCATGGTGTTTTCATGTAAAGTGATTCTTTTTTATTTAGAAAAATTGGAATATTTATACTACATTAAAAATAGATATTTTGATGATACATACATACATACATACATACATACATATATATATATATATATATATATATATATATATATATATTTATAAAATAATTTTAATTTATTATTTTTCTAGAAATCTCATTTTCTTAAGATATTTGTATTTTTAAATCTTTCGAGACCGTATGCTCCTTGCGGAGGTCTGCATCTCGCACTACTAAGCCCGAGGATGTGCGATAATCCGCACCATCCCGAACGGGTTCCCCAAAATGGGTTGTAGCGGCGCTTTGTAAAGATTTATTTAAAATACATAATCTTAAGGTTTTTTTATAAGTCAGAGGTAGTTTTATGTAAAACCGTATTTTCCCAAATCTATGTTTCCCAATATCATCGTGCTATATTACATATGAGTGTTGTGAAGAGATGGGTCATTACCTCATGAACTATCTAAAAGTATAACAAGGGTAATGATGTTTTATGTCGAAACTAAACTACATGATATTTTTCTGAAAAGATGCGATAAAAATTACAATATGAATTTTTTTGCTATGAAATTTGTTCAATATGTTTTGTTAATGTTTAATGGTCATGATGTGCAAGTTTGGTATTGTTGTATTTAAGAAAATTGGAACTTTGTAAAGAAAACCGAATTGGAAGTCGGATTAACTCCACTTCCGTCGGGTTTAGAAATACAAGTTTTTAGATTAGAAAAGAGAAGAGAGAGGAGGGACTTACTGTATTTTAGATTAGAGAAGAGAAAGAGGGAGTGGTAGGAGCTGCGGGTGCGTCGTTTCGTCGCCAGGAGCTCCTAGGGTTGTCATCGGAAATTCGTTGGAGTTTCGCCCTTCGCTAACTCCACTTGTACACTATTGAACTTAGAATTTTCTTGAGAGTTTTGGACAGAGATTTGGAGTGAGGAGGTGGAAAAGAGAGTGGGTATTTATAGGAGAATTTTAGGTTTAGGGTAGATGAAAAGATGTATTGAAAATTTGTATTAAAAATTTGTGAATGTGCAGGGGATTTAAACCATACAGGGGTTATAAGGAGGCCAAAAGACACAGGAGTCGAGAAGGAAACTCGGCGATCCGACTCAGCCGAACTGGCGCCGCCGGCCGATTCGGTCGAGTCGCCGGCCCGAGTTGGCCAAGTCGGGCCGGGGCTCGTCGTCACGTATCCACCGTCGATTAGTTTATCTCCTGGGCCAGTTTGTTTTATATGTGACTTTTGGTTCTTACGAGTTATGCACGTGTAAACTCTTGGGCTTCTAAAAATTTAAAAGAAAATTAATAAAAAATTAATGCAGCTGATGGGATTTGAATTCTGGTGCTTTGGTTCAGCAATGCAAGGTATTACCAATGAGCTACAAGCTCCTTCTTGCTATTAAATAGCAAAACAAATTTATAACTTGTGCTCAGGCAAAAGTACCCCATTCTGATTTTTGAAAAAATTTGTACAGAAAGTTTATGGTTGTTACACAATCCATCGCCTTCACCCTTTCGTCGATGCCATCTTCTCAACTCAGACCACTAACATCCTCCTCTCGAGACCGTGACATGAGATCACCGCCGCTATCTTCTTCCTTTCGTGCTCCTTCTCCTCCTCCCGAGAAACCCAACTCCATCGCCTCCTGGCCTGAAAACCCAAACCCTCATCTCGCCTACATTAACACCTACAGAGCACCTTGCTCCATCTCCTCCGAACACAACCCTCGACACCATCTCCATCAACCTACGTTTCCTTCAACCTCCAAGCCCGCAGCCACCTCCTCTGCAACCTTCACCCACCTGCGCACAACCCTCAACTCCTTCACCGATTCGTCACCGGTGATAACCCCATCACCGGGCACCCTTGTTGCAGCAACCCAGAGCCCGAGCCAACTTGGACTGAGCTAACTCCAACCCTAGCTGAGCCTTCGAGTTCCGTCTCGCTTCGTTTTGCGTCTCCGAGTATTCATCGTCGTGTTCTATTCGTATCCATGTAAGTTTACAGCTTGCTATATGCTATAGTCTATATAAGATATATATATATATATGAGAATAATGGAGAAAAGAGGCCATAGGAGGAAATTTCCTCCTATGGCATGGAAAAAATACAACCTCCACCAATTTTTTCGACAATCGGCCCCCATCATCTTCATCGTTATCATCTAAGATGTGGGTACACCAAATTTCATGTGATTCTACAACTTTTTCACCGTTGATTTAGCAATGTAAAAAGTTCTATTGTCGGTAAACCGTTAATTTTGAACCCACTAAATCAACGGTGAAAAAGTTGTGGAATCACATGAAATTTGATGTACGCACATCTTAGATGATAACGATGATGATGATGGGTGCCGATCGTCGGAAAAAATGGCGGAGGTTGTATTTTTTCCACGCCATAGGAGGAAATCCCCTCCTATGGCCTCTTTCCTCCATTAATCTCTCTCTCTCTCTCTCTCTATATATATATATATATATATATATATATATATATATATATATTATCGTAATATTATTTATTATTATTATGTTGTATATATCTATATAATCCATATATCGTAATTAGTTAACAATAACAAGTTTTATAATTATAGTTTATAACGTTATGTAAATTATATCTATAAATAGAAATTATATGTCATGCCCCGCTTCCCAGTATACGGGCAGAGGACGCGACTGGCCGCTACGTATTTACTCTGCAGTAAATACGCTAAGCGTATCTAAGCAATATAAATAAAAATGCACAAGAGATAAAGACAGTAGGTATAACTGAACAGAAACTTATTTATTAACATTCTTTTGTACAATGTATGGAAAAGTAAATACATCTGAATGAAAACAATGTCTAAACAGTGGCATAAAAAAAAATGGAAAATACTGAAATGAAATAGGTACAAGTTGCTACAGCTCTGGATCTTCGGTGTACTGGTCAAGGACCTGCTCCGAATGCTCCTAAATGGTCTCGTGCTCTAGTGCGTCCGATCCACCTGACAACATTCCAAAGAAGAAAGAGAAGGAATGTCGTCAGCGAACAATTGCTCGGTAAGTTCTAAAGATAAGGGAGAAGTAGAATAGACAGAGAGAGAGTAGCTTTTAAAGTTGTATTATATTGTATACTGTTATATTTAGTATTAACGCTGTTGTTTGTAGCTTGGTACAGAAGAATACCAGTGTAGACGAGAGGAGTCTCTATATGCCAGAGACTAGAGGCAAGTGTAGTATAAGGAACCGTTTATGCCATGGTACAACAGCAACGGAAATACATGTTAGGTGTCTTAAATCTTACAGTCTCGTGCCACTTCTAATACCTTCCGTACCAATCTACCCCTTAAAAACCCCGCGATATCTTGATTGCATTGTTGTATTGTATTGTAAATTGTATTGTCTTGTATAGATGGATTGTAAATGTGTTGTTTGTACTGTTTTGTAAATATAAATGGAAGACTTGTATTGTCTTGTAATATAGATTGTATAATTGGATGACTTGCCGAAACCATGATATCAGTAAATGGATGTAACTGGAGAATTATGTAAATGGAAGTATATCCATAATTCGGTTCAGTCAATACAGATTAAATAGATTGAATATATGGATTCATGGATTCATATTGGATTGTAGATTGTAGATTGTACTTGAATCATATTCAAGTCAGATTATTTATAATGAGACTCAACCTGAGTCCGAACAATTAGAAAGAGAAATTGAAGTCCTGAATTAGGTTTTGATGTTATCGGTAACTGCTGCACATGGGCGGCAGGATTTATGTTTTTTTCAAAGACGATTACCGTGTTGATAACACCGTTTGTTAAGTTGTCTAACATAAAATAGGAAAACACCCATATCTCCGACTCCCTGAGGCTCAAGAGACTGGTCCCGCTTAAACCTATATTTACTAGGGTCCTCAGGGTAATTTATAGAACTTGAGGGGGTTTTATATAAAAATAATTTTGTATAGTTTTCAAAATACACCTCAAGTATTTTATTATCGTCTTTAGAGTTTTCATAAATGTAGATTTTATATATGTGACATTTCTAGTGAGATAAACCTATTTTTCATAATACATGGTATTTAATTGTAATATTGAACTTGTATGGAATTTCATGGTATTTTCATGTAAAGTGATCCTTTTGATTTAGAAAAGTTGGAATATTTATATTATATCAAAATATAGGTATTTTGATAATACATACATATATATATATATATATATATATATATATATATATATATATATATTTATTTATAAATATAATTTTTATTATTTTCTAGAAATCCCATTTTCTTAAGATATTTGTATTTTAAATCTCTCGAGACTGAATGCTCCTTGCGGAGGTCTGAATCTCGCACTACTAAGCCCAGGGATATGTAATAATCCACACCATCCCAGACGGGTTCCCCAAAATGGGTTGTAGCGGCGCTTTGCAAAGACTTGTTTAAAATACATAATCTTGTGAAAATGGTTTTTATATAAGTTAGAAGTAGTTTTGTGTAAAACGGTATTTCCCGAATCTATATTTCCTAAAAGCTATCGTGTTATGTTGCATATGAGTGTTGTGAAGAGGTAGGTCATTACCCCGTGATCTAACTAAAGGTATAGCAATTAATGATGTTTTAAAGTCGAAACTATACTACATGGTAGTCTACTGAAAAAGAGCGGTAAAATTTACAAAATAAAATGTTTTGCTATGAAACTTGTTCAACATGTTTTGTTAATGATTAATAGTCAAGATGTAAGAGTTTAGTATGGTTGTATTAAGGAAAATTGAACTTTATAAAGAAAACCGAATTGGAAGTCGGATTTAACTCCGCTTCCGTCGGGTTTTAGTTTTACAAAGTTTTAGTATGGAATAGAGAAGGGGGAGGAGGGACTTATGGGTGTAGAGTCAAGAGAAGAGGGAGAGGAAGACGTAGAAGGTGCCGGTACGTCGTTTCGTCGCCGGAAACTACTCATATCGCTGTCGGAAGTTCGCTCGAGTTTCGCTCTTTGCTAACTCCACTTGTACACAAAAGTTCTAGGGATTTTCTTGAGAGTTTGGACAGAATTGTGAGTGAGGAAGGTGTGTTTAGGGGTGGTATTTATAGGGTAAAACTAGAGTTAGGGTAGGTGAAAATTTGTATTAAAAATGTATTAAAAATTATATTAAAAATATGGTTTAATGGGGTTTTAAAGAGTTCTGTTTATGTACAGGAAATTTAGAGTATACAGGAGTTTTCAGAAGACAAAGAGGCACAAGTTTCATGAAGGGTCAGCTCGGATTCAGCCAAGTCAACCCGGCCTCGCCGGCCAAAGTCGGCCGAGTCGCCGGCCCGGGGCTTGAACTCTGGTGCTTTGGTTCAGCAGTGCAAGCTCTTACCAATGAGTTACAAGCTCTTTCTTGCTATTAAAAAGCAAAACAAATTTATAACTTGTGCTCAGGCAAAAGTACATCTTTCTTTATTTTTGAAAAAATTTTGTACAGTAAGTTTAGGGTTGTTACATTATAACAAACTATTCTAGTTTGGTTAATTGGTAAATCGAAGTGTAGGAATTAATATGACTATTTTTCATTTTACTATTTATCGCATCTAGATAACGGTTACAACCGTATTTTCATCATGATCTGATCGCACGAGGTTACCACAAGTAAACACTTCATTTAATTGAACACACTATCTTGACATGCTTATAACCCGTCATCTTATTACTGATATTGTTATCTTGCTTGTACTTACTTACCTGTTATACTTACCGATGCTAACAATCATGATTTGTTATTCTGATGGACATGACATGTTGTCTAGATAGACATAACATCTACCTGCCTGCTCCTGTATTGGCATTAGATAGATATTATTCATACTTGACTTGGAAACGAAACCTGGGGAATTCAAAAGTGTAACTGAAGTGTAACTTAAAAGGATATTACATATTCTTGTGGTTCCGGAGGGTCTGCGCCTTCTATCGTTTTGCTCTGTCAGTTCCTTCCTTCTCTCCACTTGCCCCGGTCGCCGTTCCACTCGTTCACTTGCCTATCCGTTTCGCTTCGCTTCACTGACTTGCCTCGTTTTAACTCAACTCACTGCGCTCGGCCCTGCGGGGCTGTGCGCCAGGGCCGGTTCCTAAAAAAATCGTTCGCTTCGCTCTCTTGCCGAATAGAATCATTCTTGATTCATACATCTTGATCCATGATCCCGGTGGGTAACGGGATATATCTTGGTTCGTGGTCGCGGGGGGTAATGGAATATATACTTTTGAGTTACATGGAGAAGTACATTCATTGGTTTCAAATACCTATAGGATAGTTAACTTAGAAACACAGACTTTAGGATACACGTAACATGTTTGACTACCTATATCCGCTGTTATAACACCTGTGATTGTTTTGTCTATACTCATATCTTATTTTGCACGCAACATCCTATATAACACACTGTTCAGTTTATTATTATTATTATTATTATTATTATTATTATGACGCACTAACGTCTGGGTTTTACATGGCCCAATACCTTTAATTTTATCGCAGGAAGAATAAGAATACTTTGACATGCAAACTGAGCAGTGAAGAGTTTTCTGCTGATTTAGTTTAATGTTGTAGATTTGTTTTCTAGTTATGGTTTTGTCATTATGATCCCATAAGGAACGAGACTATGATGTTATTTCTTGTTGGATTTTTTTATTTGTTTCATCTACCTTTCTCGTTATTATTTATTGCGGCAGTTGGACATGTGATAATTAGATATTTATTTACTGTTCTTGATATCTGATTGACAGCCGTAATATGACTATGAAAATATATTTTCTCGCCATAGGTAGCATGGTTGGTTTTGTCACGTACTGTATTTACGTATTTTGGGAAGTGGGGCGTGACAACTAATATAACAGTCTTTATGTCAGTTCAAATCGATCAGTGGAATGTGTTCTCATGTTTAGTAAGGGTCTCGTTCATACCTAAGACTACGGTCAAAACTGTGTGCGGGATATAACCCTATCAGCCGTGCCGCTTGGCACAACTACCTAATCAGTATATATCGCTAACATCGAATGATCATCCTCTGAAGCAGTAATCCTTACTAAATACAAGGTCGATTCCACCCTCAATTTCCTCCTTTTCTCCAGGTTAAACTATATTTTTAAGTATCAGATTAGTTGTGTACAAGTATGTATTACTTTCACTACTCAGTCACGCTTTCACTTATATCCATCTCGCTTGCAATCACTTTCACTGATATACTTCTCACAATCCAATCAACAATACTTATCACTCGACAATGCACTACAGTCATTATGGTGTCAATATAATTTGTCGCTAATCACTGAGGTATAACCGTCAAATGATATGATAAGAATGCAGTAAAATACACTTCAAATAAAATATGGGCCGCCAATGCCATTCAGATTGAAAAATTCACAGTAATTCATACATGCATAAACAGGCAAAGCAATATAAAATATATAAGAAGTAGACTCATTTATGTACTGGTTTGTGAATTATGATCATTTTAAAATGGGTGTCCACTGTTGGAATCCAAGTTTCAGAACTGGAAGTCCAATATCGAACGCAATTTACCATTAGTTATGTATAGAATCAGACGTCGCTGCAGTTCAATAAAATGTATATTTATCAGTTAAGATTCTAACAAAATAGACAGATCAATAACAGTCATCGTATGCAGGAAGTAACGGTCTGTTTAGTGTCACTACGTATAAAATGTTACTGCAGTAAACAGCCAGACATGTCGACAATATAAATTATGTTATAAATATCAAAATGTGATGGAATTTGGTGAAACTAGTGGCATATGAAATTCATCTCAATTTTCTATGCATCGATATAGGACTCCGCACATTTGCATATTTGAACAGAGATTTAAGGGTGTTTAAAAAACAGATTTTAGCAGAGATTACTGCTCTGGACTGCAGTCCAGAACCGTATCTCTCTTCAGTTTGCACTATCGAAAACAAACAATATTCAGTAAATATTTCCAGATATTCCTAGATTATTCAGTAATCTTCGTAACGAGCCTAAGCACGTCATGATACGATTTATGTACGATTTACTACGAATTTAATACGGCGATATATGCTGTAAATTCCAGATTTTACGACGCCTATTGAGAGTATCATTTCATTATATAATCGTCGACATTTTATGTCTAAATTCTATAAGACATTAGCTAACAAAGAATTGAAACTATTGATCACAAGATATGAGAAATTTAAATAGGGTTTACATCCAAGTAGCACATCGAACACTTAGGTTATAACCACGGTATCAATCGAAGCATCGGTTCATTCTAATTGAGTGAAACAATAATTAATCCTTATGATATTACGATATTAGTACGGGATATTAAAATCCATTTGTTCTATTCAATATGATCAAATATTGAAGGCCCGCTATCAGAATTCAATTATAATGTATTATATCAATTTAAATATAACTAAAAATATATAGATATTCAACACCCTAACCATGTTTGGAATATATCTATTCTATGTACTAGGATTGTAGCATGTAAAGCAACTAGCAAAGACAAAACGACAGCAGCAACACAGCAGCGGTGACGCAACACAGCAGCGGTGACGCTAACGGCAACCGCACGGGCACGGAAACGACACGGCATGACGAGGCTAGGGTTTAGCTCAACTGCAGCTCGGTGAAGGAGACGACGAGGAACAAGCTTGGCTGTGCAGCATTAGGGGCATGGCTGGAATAGAAACAATTGCGAGATTGCGATGAGCGATGAGAGTAGGCGGCTGGCGATGTAGAGGTGACGACGGCAATGGGTGTTGTGGCAGCAAGGTGGTGCTGCCGTAGGTATCTCGGGTGTTAGGGGGTTCGGGTGTTGTGGCATGGCTGGAACAGAAACAACTGTGAGATTGCGATGAGCGATGAGAGTAGGTGGCCGGCGATGCAGAGGTGACGACGGCGATGGGTGTTGTGGCAGCAAGGTGGTGTTGCCATGGGTATCTCGGGTGTTTTGGCATGGCTGGAATAGAAACAACTGCGAGATTGCGATGAGCGATGAGAGTAGGTGGCCGGCGATGCAGAGGTGACGACGGCGATGGGTGTTGTGGCAGCAAGGTGGTGCTGCCGTGGGTATCTCGGGTGTTAGGGGGTTCGGTGTGAAGAGGGGAGAGGTCTTGAGGTGTACGTGTGAGTTGCTAGGAGGAGTCGAGGTCGGGGAGCTCGTCGGCGATGTTGATGGCTCTGGTGATGTCGAGGGGAGGTCGGTGCAATTGGTAAGGGGAAGGTGAGGGCTCGGTTTATGAGGAGAGTGAGGGGAGCTCAGTGATGAGATCGGTGGTGGTGGTGTCGTGGTTGTCACGGTGGCTCAGGGGAGAGGTCGCCGGTGATGAGCTCGGAGGTGGTGCAATGGGGAGCCGGTTATAGAGAGAGAGATTTTGAGCGTTTTGAGAGAGAGAGTTATAGGAGAGA
Source organism: Agapanthus africanus (assembly GCA_030015575.1). NCBI lineage: Eukaryota > Viridiplantae > Streptophyta > Magnoliopsida > Asparagales > Amaryllidaceae > Agapanthus > Agapanthus africanus. The sequence continues at coordinate 380,023,995 of JASDDO010000019.1, read as the reverse complement.
GGTATAAAGGGGGAGAGATAAAGAGAGAGCGGTTGAGATTTGGAGGGAAACGGCCGTGGATATCTGGGGCGTTAGGCACAGAGCCGTTAGGGGTTCGGTTCGAAAGAAAATGATAAAGAAGAAAGAGAAAGAGGGAGAAGAGAGAGATCGAGAGAGAAGGAGAGAGTTGGGGCTTGAATTGGGTTTGGGTTAGGGATTATTAGTAGTAGGCTTTAGGGCTTGGGCCCAAGGAAGAAAAGAGTAAGAGAGTGATAGGGCCGGTTCTGATGGGTTTAGGGTTAGGGTTTTAATTTTAATTAGAAAAATAGAAAGAAAGGAATAGGAAAAATTAGATATAATTAGGAATAATACAAATTACACCGTTATTGACTATTTCTCTTGATGGTCCGAAGTCGCCAATTTCAAAGAAATCACGGCTGATACCGTCATCAAGTTCTTTAGGAACAATATGCTTTATAGGTTTGGTACAGAAAGAAAGGAATAGGAAAAATTAGATATAATTAGGAATAATACAAATTACACCGTTATTGACTATTTCTCTTGATGGTCCGAAGTCGCTAATTTCAAAGAAATCAAGGCTGATACCGTCATCAAGTTCTTTAGGAACAATATGCTTTATAGGTTTGGTATCCCGAGACGTATACTATCAGATAACGGTCCGGCCTTAAAAAGAAGCAAAATTGTAAAGTTCGCTGTAGATAATCAAATCGATTGGTGATACTCTTCTATATAATCCTAGGGCTAATGGTTTTGCAGAGTCGTTCAATAAGACCTTAACCAAATTTCTCAAGAAAATAACTCTTAAAAATTGTTGAGATGTGAAAGACTAAAATAGTCCCACATTGGAAAAACTATGAGAGGTGCATAGGTATAAGATATAAGATGGGACAAATCTCAATAAGGCTTAAGTCTTATTGTTGGAACCTACTTATATTAAAAGCCCGTGTACACTTATAAATAAAATATATAATCACCTCTCTCGTTCTATATATATATAATATATATTATATATATATATATATATATATAATTATCATATATTTGGCACATATCACACGTTTTCGCATGTTGTATGCAATCTTGTGTCATGTTTGGCCAATAATAACCCATTCTTTAAATTTTTAACTTCATTTTGGGGCCCCATTGATGGCCTCCACAGACTTCTGACTGCACTTCTTACTCTACTTGTTCCACTTCATCCACAGATAGGCATCGTAACAGCAGTTCATAGAAAGTTTGGCGATATAGCGTATTGTTAAATTACACGTCTCGTAGCGCATGTTTCCTAAGGGAAAATCAAGCAGATTTGTCGTTAGGTAGTATATCATTTTGGAAGAAATCTAGAAATGGCCGCCGCCAATCGGATTTTTCTATGACTTCTTTACTATCTTCAAGCTGCAAAGCTTATCCTTTCATCATTGAGGAACGTAAGACACACACTTAGGCAATTTCGTACCGTAATTTGAATTTTGCTTAGGATAGGGTCGGCCAATTCTTTAGCTAACTTTGCTTACGCGTCATCTTTTCTATTTTGTGACCTAAGCACAATTTGCAAGAGAAGTTTCCTTGCTTGGGTGTTGTTCCCCTAAAATTTAAACAATATAAAAAGAGCTAAGCTCTGTTGAATTTTAATGAGGCAGCGCCTCACGTGCTCTTCACGAGGGCGCCGGCGCCAATCTTATAGGATTAAATTCTATGATGGCGCCGCGCGTGCTTCTCACGTAGGCGCCAATGTGCAAAGCACATGAGCGCTTATTATATAAGAATTAGATTCTTATATAACGTCGCACGTGCTCCTCACATGGGCGCCAATTTGTAAAGCATAGAAGCGTCTATCATAAATAAGAATTTAATTCTTTAGTGGCGTCCACATGCACAACACGTGAGCGCCGAGCAAACTTAATTTTGATCGTCCCCAGCAAATTATTTATTAAAGAGAGGGAGAAAAAGAAAAAGGAAAAACCTAAGTAGCACATTTTCGTAGGCAACATGATTGCACTGAACACGTGCAACAAGCCGTTAAACCTCTAGGTGTCCCTAGTAGGAGGAGTGTTGTCTCCTGAGGATTTTCAGCGGATTACACCCACAGAATCCTATAATAAAAGAAACAAGATGAAAGTTGCATACAAAGATAAGAACTATAAAAGAAAGAACTTGAAAAGAAGAGTTTCCAACTACACTAGCTTTTTGGTTGCTATGAGCCCTATCTTAATGGTCATGAAAAATGTTAGAAATCACACCATCTCTCAATAAAATATCGCCTTTAGTTTTCCTCCCTACCTTTCTTCCAAACATCGATCATATACCCCTATGTGTGTGCAAAAGACATCCTTATACTTAGAGAATTGAATTCAAGCTATCATACTCATGTCCATCTTCCAAAGTACTTTATAGTCGGTGAATATTTTAGATAGAATTGCTCACACATTCTTCATGCGACCGTTAATATTTCTTGAGATATTAACCGACCGATTACCAAATGTACTCACTTATTCAGGCGTAATTCCTCGTTTTGCAACACCTAAGACTTAGCAGTGTCTCCCAAACCAGTTTTTCTAAGGCACCAGGTGATAAAGCACCCTCGCTATATTTTTTTATGCTGCCTTAAGTAATTACAAAACCAGTGTTCATTTTTTTCCACCATTTTATTTTATTTTATTTTTCATACTAAGGCTTTTAGACAAGAGCATTTTAAGGTATGCTCTACTATCCAAGTTTCAAGATGTGTGCAAGTGCATATAGTAGGGTATCAACATTCAAATATTTGGACTCAAAAATAGGGACTATTTTTTAGACTTATTTTTATTCTCAGATTAGTAATTTCCTTCATCTTACTAACCTTTGAGACAACGACTCATAACTACTTATTACTAGTTTCGTTTAAGAAGACATTTAATTTTCTTGCTTTTCTTAAACTTTTCCAATCTTGTCGTATGTAATTTTTCACTTTCAAAATTTCATTATCAAAAAATTTTGTGCTTATATTTATGATAATGCAAAATAATGCGTGAATAAGCACAAACCTTCTCCAAACCTGTTTACAGCAGTGTCCTCACTGATGTCATCTATTAAGCTAAAAAAAACTATAGACTTGGGAGGAAAAGTTAGTAACAGGGACATGAAATAATGACAGTGAAATCCCCCCCCCCAAACTTATTTTTGGCTCACAATTTCATAAAAATTTTCTTTTCATTCAAGAACCAAAAGATTCCCCTCCCTAAAACTTGAGTAAAATAGTATTAAGCATTTAAAATTATAAGGGGTGTTAAAGTTATTGGTCTATGCAAAGCTTTACAAAGACCAAAAATCAAAACCAACCATTCAAAGATTTTATCAATGTAGCACCAAGGTTGGTAGAGGAACATGTCACCTATAGACGTGAAGAAGTGGGGAGGGGATAAAGGGTGGAATAGAACGGGTTTACGTCTCGGTTGGTAGAAACGGAATAGTGATGGTGAAAGAAAACGAGAATGTGAATGAGTAGGTATGGGAAGAATAGTCACATTCTCATATGGGATAGGAAGAAATGGTGGTGGTTCTACTTTTTCGGGTGGAGGTTGGTTAATCACAAAATCCGTGTCGTTTAGGAATGCGAGTTCGTCGGCGAAAATATCTTCGAAACTTTCATCGATGGTCCGATTGAACGTTTCAATGTCAATAAGTGTCACGCCAGAATTCAAGACACTTGATTTGTCAAAAATTAAGGAAGTAGAAGATTCGAAAAGCCCATCTACCTTATTCTTAAAGGGGTCTAAATCAAGTGGTCTTTCTAGAATTATCGAACTCGAAATATCGGAGTGTGATTCATCAACACTCGATAAAATTAAAGGAAGATTAGAAGAAGAACCAAAGAAAATGGGTGATGAAATGGGTAAATAAATTTGGGTATCGAGTATTGCTGAACCAGATGTGGTAAATGAAGGCTGAATATCATTCTGCTTTTTGGTCACGCATTTAGCATCAATTTCCAGACGCATATGAGGTTCGGGAAAAATAGTTAATGGTTCGAGATGATGTTCACACGGAAGTGAAAGGAAATGATGAATTGGTGAGAAAAACTCATCCAAAACTGTGGGTTCATCATCCAAAATATCCCCAGCGTTAATATGCTTAATCAAGTGAAAGTTAAAATTCTCAGACACCTCATCAAAAGCATGGCTTTCAATCAATTTCGGTTCTAGAGTGGAGGTGTAGAGATCATAAGTATTGGGTGTGGTTTCACTTGAAATAGACCCTTCACAATCAGATAAATCAAACACTACAAAGTCACACAACTCATCAAACCTTCTATCTTCAATTGGTGAATCATTTGGTGTACTCGATAGATTTGTGAAACTGGAGTTGTGGATTTCAATTTGGGATGTGGAGGTTTGATTTGGAAGAGTGTTGTAACGACCGTGTTTTCTAATACCTAATAAAATATATTTTATTTAAATTTCTAACATCAAATAATTATTTACACGTTTCTTTTATAGAAGAATAATTTTTAAAGTAATGTTAATAATTTTCAAAGTATTAAATATGATTAAAAGAAATTTCTAAAATCTATTTATTATTTTTATTGGCTTAAAATGTTTTAGTAAGATTTTATAACGCCTTAAAATAATCTACATATTTTTATTATCAATAAAAGTAATTAATTCGTAATTAAAAATATTTTAAAGGATAAACTAGATATTATATAACTTTAATAAATAACTAAAACCATAGGAATGGTTATATTACTTAGTTTTAGCCAAAATTATTTTTATACTAAAGATAACAATAAAATATATTTTCTGAATTTTTTCCATAATTTTCCCGTATTTTAAACTATTTTTAACAATTTTTTAAAAACCAAATTCGATTTTTAAATAATAAACAGAATATTATATATATATATATATATATATATATATATATATATATATATATATATATATATATAATTCCCTTTAACTTGGACCGCTGGATCAAAAGATCCACCGGCCCAGAGCCTTGCGGCGGCGCCCACGTGGTGGGGACAACGCGAAACGCGTGGTCTACACACACAGCTGCGCGCGCGTCGCGTGGCGACACGTGGCAGGCGGCGGGGGCTCGGCGGAGCGATCTGGGCCGTTGGATGCAGATCCAACGGCCACGAATCGTGGCGGCAGGCGCAATCATTAACAAATGATTCGTGATGATTGGCCGGCGTGATTTTCCGTGTGATTTAACAATTTTTTGGATTTTCTTGTTGCCTTTTGAACCCTATAAATAGACACCTTCAAACCTAAATTTCTCACACCTCAGAACTCCAAAAATTCTAAAAATAATACCGGTGCCTTCGTTTCGACGACGCCAACGCTACGGCCCCACCCAATCGCCGAGGAAAAATCAGGGCGCGGAGCTTTTAAGGAGTTTTGCACAAGCCTACGTTTTCAACCGTCTACGTCTAAACCCTAATCAAAGGTAGGATCCGCCTCTCTCCCTTTTCCTGTCACCTTCTTCCTTCTCAATAACCTGGTTCCAACTTATAATCATCAACCTCTATTTAAAATGTTGTTATAATATTTGTGCATACATATTCCTTGTACCCTCAATAGCGATAATCTTAACCCATATTTTAAAACGGTGTTTAAATTTTCTCTGTACACAAAAGTATATTGCACACCCATAATACCTGAAATCTGATATACTTAATTTCATAACCCATGAATTGTCATTTCACCTCTGACATACCCACACTTACCCATACTATAAAAATGATCTCGAAATAGGTTACTTCCACGAAATACCCTCGTTTAATTAAAATATTATATTTGTTTAAAATATCCATAAGAGATAAGATATGTGAAATAAATATTTTAGATACGACATACGTATATTTTACTTACACTTTTTCATCAACTACTATAATATTGTTAAAACCCCTCAACCATTTTAAAGAAGAAAAATACTAAATTTAAATAACGATATCTTTTCAAAAGGAATATTTAGTATCTTATTAAAAGGTAATTTTAAAATAACACCAATCTAGGGAAAATGAAAGGTTGTAGGCATCGGTCGTTAATCTAAACCAGACTATGAGGTGCCTAGGCTAGACAAGTGGGAAAGGTAACTTTAAAAGGCCCATCTCACGGTGATTCGTGAGCGAATCCCTCCTTTCCTTACTTGTGCTTACCTCGCCACAATTGGCGGTGAAGAGGCGATTTGAGAACCTCACAACTTGTCCTTTTGGAATAGTTAGGAGCAGTCTAGATTTTCAAATAAAAATCTCTTGCAACTTGTCCTTATAAAAAAATCTCTTGCAAAAGATTTTCAAATAAACACCACAACCTTTTATCGAAAGGATATTTTCCGTAAAACATTATGTTTTTCCAAAATAATAAATATCCCAAATCTCATGGTTTTTCTTAGAAGTAATAAAAGATAATTAATTACTATTATTTCTTTTTAACCAAGCTTTCCCTAAGATGACACGAAGTACTTTATGAACTCTAGAAAATAAAACGAGTGGTTGTGGAAGGCCATATTAAACGAGATCAATATTCTTTTAAAAATAAATTTCCAGTTTATGACATACCTGACATATACAAAACATGATACGGTTAGGGTTAGAATGCGCGGACCTAGGTATGGAATACTTAATATGAAGATCCCGATATTCCGGGTGAACAGTCCAAAGTGTGGACGACTATACAAATATGAAGATCCCGATATTCCGGGTGAACAGTCCAAAGTGTGGACGACTATACAAATATGAAGATCCCGATATTCTGGGTGAACAGTCCAAAATGTGGACGACTATACAATATGGAAATTCCATGCCTAGAGGTATACGCACTAACTCTAATTTGTCCGAACTTTTATACTGAACCACGAGGATGGGTAGTTTGATTAGGCAAGGAGATATCGGAACTCGGATTCCCCTACTATTCGATCATGATCCCGGGAAGTGAAACGATACATTTCACTTCCCCAGTTGTTGTTCCGTGGCCACAACGGAATAATTGCGAGTATCCGGACCCTTGTTTAATAAACTAAAACGTTTACAATACCTATTGATACTCAACACCAAACTCACATCATATGCTATACCTACCTGTTATCTTATCTACCTTTCTTTCTGAGACACGAGTTATTCAGTATCTTGGATGTGGATATTTTACCAGTCTAGACTTGTTGTTTATTATGGAGCTGAAGAGTGGTAATACCTATGCACTTGAGTGATATTCACGCTAGACAAAACTCCATCGTAGTCATAGGACACCTTTCGAGGATGTTCACGCTACCACATTGATTGACATCCCAGGCACGAGCACCAGCTCATACTGCTTCCAGCTAGTCATGGGATACCTCAAGGATACGAGTATGTTCACCCGTCAATTCCATCCATACACACCTTGTTTAACCTGATCAAACTCTTAGACTGAATATCCGTTTGACTTGACTTGAACCTTTACCAAACATATACCTCACCCAACCTACTCATATTCACATATCTAATTTGTATATAACCTCATACCTTTATACACATGTACATCATATTCATTATATACACCTGTTCATTTTTATACTCCTATTTCCTTATGAGGCAATCCTACCAGAGTATAACTCGCTGACGGACCTTCCTTTTCTTCCTCTATCTTTGGAATGTCCATCAGATAAGAATGAGTATTATGGCGAGGATCAAGGTATGAAGCCAGCTTATGAATATTATGCAGACTAGACGATGGAAGATCAGCTAGTTTTAATTTTTGTTGTTGCCCACATGTTTAGAGCTTTTGTTTCTCCTCGATATAATTAAACTACTTAGTTTATTTTACTCTTTCTTTTGAGATGTAATAAAGTTTGGTTAATGGAAATAAATGCCTTTCGCTTTTATTATTTTTGTTTTGGTACACATCCTGCATGTTAAATATTCATACGCTTAACGTAACTGTATTGATTAGACCACCTTCAATACAGTTAGGTTGCGGACCATGCCACGTCATCCTTCTCCTTATTTTGGGAAGCGGGGCGTGACGGGTTTTTATGGTGGCCCATGCAGGCCATCTTGTGTACTAAAATGAAACCGTTAACTGATTTATTATATTTGTGAATCTCATCCATCTATACCGATATCATAGTTTTCCTATGTCCCTTGTCCCTTCCTTGACATTCTGTATCCTGACCATGACCTTTCCTTCTCGTCATGGCAAATCTTTCCGATGAAGATGACATGTCCGATATTACTTTTGAAGCTACATCTGGAGATTCAGACGATGACGTCGTAGACTCTCAAGCGGTCATTTCCGACAGCGACTCGGAAGACAAAGAAGTCGATGCTGCAACTCCGGAGTCTATGATGGCCAATAACTCCGAAGACGAAGAAGAAGATCCCGTGGAAGAAGAGCACATAAAGGATGGGCCAGAAAAAGAGGCTCCTGTGGCGGGAGAGAATCCTATAGAATATGATCCGGATGAGGAGGCCCCTGCAACAGAACAAAATCCTATTGAGGTGGAATCAGAGAGCGAGGCTCCTGCCGAAGGATGAGTCGAAGGACGAAGTTTCGAGTGAGGAGGAACTCGAGACCGAAGAAACTCAGGCCGTTGTCCCCACAAGGCACGGTGGGAATGGTCGTACCTTCCTTAGTGCGAGGACCTATCACCACTTGTTGAACTCGCATAATCGAGATTAATAAGTCTTTTTCCTTTTTCTTTGGCCGAATAAAACGATGTAAGAACATTATGGGCATGTCCTTACTTTCGGTTGTACTCTTCATATTGAATTTGAATAATAAAATCTTAGTTTCGAGCAAAAATCTCTCTTGTGTCTCTTGCTCTTCTTATTAGTCTCTCTCTTGCATTAATTGTTGTTCTTCCATGCAAGTTATTATCCTGTCTCATCCCTCAGCCTGATTGTAACCTAACCTATTCTGATTCAGATCATCAATGGCTGGACGACACCATCACCGCAACCAAAAGGGAAATGGAGTCAATGAAGCCACTGCTCAGCAAGCAGCTATGCTACAAATGATGCAAGGACTACTGGAGCAACAGCAGCTGCAGACAGCTGCCCTTCATCAGGAGCTATGATAAAGTAGGCGGCAGCAAGTAGAGATTTTAAGTAAGGCACTAACCCCAGTTCCTCAAGGTTCGGCGGGAGTGAAACAGTTCAGATCACTCCACCCTAAGACTTTTTCGGGGAAGGAAACTCCTTTAGAAGCCGAGGAATGGCTCAAGGGAACAGTCAATGATCTCAGTGCCGCTCAAATTCCAAAGGACGCGTGGGTGAACATCGCTAAGCTACAACTTATGGATAATGCCAGGATATGGTGGGAGGCAGAGGAAAGTAGATCGAAGGAGCCCATCGACTGGGAAAGGTTCAAACAACATTTTGATACCCAATATTTTCCAGTCGTGGCACACTTAAAAATGGAACGGGAGTTTATACAGTTCCAACAAGGGAGCATATGGGATAAGTCGGTGGACGAGTACGCTTCGTAATTCGCAAGGTTAAGTCGGTTCGTGCATCATCTGGTGGCAACCCCAGAACTTTATGCTAAGAGATTCCGATAAGGATTAGACCTGAAGACGCAGTCCTCCATGTCTTCTGCTACCTTATCAACTTATGATGAAATCTTAGAGGCAGCACGAAACTTTGAAGACCTTCAGAGACGCATAAGGAAGGATGACCGTTTGTCTGGCATTAAGCGACCAACCAATCAAATTCTTGAGGGATCATCTTCCAGATTCAACGGGAGACAACAACCCAAGAGACCAGCTGGACCAACTATCTTCGGAAAACCAGCCGTTATATGCAACCATTATGGTAGGACCGGGCACTACAGGAGAGACTGTCGCATTTTGAACAAACTTTGCATAGTCTGTGGGTCTCCGGATCATACCATTAGGGATTGTCCTCAGAGAAGGAGACCATCAGACCCCGTCAACAAGCCGGCTAATTATGGGGCACCAACACAGGGAAACCGGCCACTTTCCGCCACTAAACCAACCGGTCAAGGGGCATCACCAAAGGGACCACCCTTGTCATCACAGGAGCGTGTTTTTCAGCAAGCGCAGAGGAATGGACCCAAACGCCAGACCTTCACCATAACAGCCGAGAAGGTTGATGCCACGTGGAAAGACAACAGAGGTACTCTTTTCTTTTTTTCAACCTTTCTTTCGATACCATTCTTATTTATCTTTCGATGCAAAACTTAGTTGGACTCACCATAATTCCTCTAGTTTTCGTAATTTCGACTAGTTGCCTTTATGTTATATCTCTCAAGTCCTCCATCAATTCACAACCTTCCTTCAACTTCCAAACCTTTCTACCCGGAAGCAATTACTGATTTTACATTTCCAATTCCTTATACCTAAACCCTTCAGAGACTTTACATGCATCAAATGATAAACCAACTCGCCGGAGCGACACATGCAGCAAAGAGGATTCCTGACAGCGTTACTGATTTCCGTGTCTAGTAGTGGCCACTCCTTCGAAAACTTCAAGTATGAAATTATTCTAAGGAGGGTAGATCGTAACTATCACAACCATTCTTGCAATTCTTAACAAACCCAGAAGTTTTAAAAATCCACAACGATTTTTCGGAGAAGGGACTTGGTGATGTGATGTATCAGCGCGGCGATATAGTTGCATATGCGTCAAGATAACTAACGACTTGTGGACGCAACTATCATTTTTAGATTTAGAACTGGCGATGGTAATTTTCATCTTGAAGATATAGAAACACTACTCTAAGAAGAACATGGGAACACGGATGGTTGAAACACATGAAGCGGATGAGAGGGGTCAAGTTTTATATGGTAGAAGTGCCGATTGATTGGGACGACCCCGAAGATGGAGAATTTGTAAGATTGACATGATTGTAAAAAAAAAAGTGGAGATGGTGATACAATGCAGCGAGCCCACGACTCATCGGCCGTTTAACATCTTGGAAGGAGACGGTGGGTTTGTGCATAGACTAGCTTTGCTATTTTCTATAGAGGGCGTGCATAATACTTTTATATCTCACAGCTAAGAGGGTATGCTGGCACCTCTAGCCATACTGTTGATCGTTCTGAGATCACGAAAAGGTTAGCATAACCTATGAGCAGCAACCGGTCGAAATACCAGAAGGAGGAAACCTTGAGTGACAAGCCAATCCAGCTGGCTAGAGCTATATGAAGAAAGAACTACTAGGCAGACTTATACGGAAGCGAAGAAACGAGACGAGAGAGCGGCACCCCAAAATTTTCAACCACGTAAACCCTTCTTGGTGATCTTTTTCTTTTCCTGACCTACCTTCTGAAATTTCGAGGATGAAATTATTTTAAGGAGGGTAGATTGTAACGACCGTGTTTTCTAATACCTAATAAAATATATTTTATTTAAATTTCTACTATCAAATAATTATTTACATGTTTCTTTTATAGAAGAATAATTTTTAAAGTAATGTTAATAATTTTCAAAGTATTAAATATGATTAAAGGAAATTTCTAAAATCTATTTATTGTTTTTATAGGCTTAAAATGTTTTAGTAAGATTTTATAACGCCTTAAAATAATCTACATATTTTTATTATCAATAAAAGTAATTAATTCGTAATTAAAAATATTTTAAAGGATAAACTAGATATTATATAACTTTAATAACTAACTAAAACCATAGGAATGGTTATATTACTTAGTTTTAGCCAAAATTATTTTTATACTAAAGATAACAATAAAATATATTTTCTGAATTTTTTCCCATAATTTTCCCGTATTTTTAACTATTTTTTGAAAACCAAATTCGATTTTTAAATAATAAACAGAATATTATTTATATATATATATATATATATATATATATATATATATATATATATATATATATATATATATATATATTTAAATTCCCTTTAACCTGGACCGAGCCTCGCGGCGGCGCCCACGTGGTGGGGACCACACGAAAGCGCGTGGTCTCCACACGCAGCTGCGCGCGCGTCGCGTGGCGACACGTGGCAGGCGGCGGGGGCTCGGCGGAGTGATCTGGGCCGTTGGATGCAGATCCAACGGCCACGAATCGTGGCGGCGGGCGCAATCATTAACAAATGATTCGTAATCATTGGCCGGCGTGATTTTCCGTGTGATTTAACAAATTTTTGGATTTTCTTGTTGCCTTTTGAACCTTATAAATAGACACCTTCAAACCTAAATTTCTCACACTTTAGAACTCCAAAAATTCTGAAAAAAATACCGGTGTCTTCGTATCGATGACGCCGACGCTACGGCTCTACCCAATCTCCGAGCAAAAATTGGGGCGCGGAGCTTTTGAGGAGTTTTGCACAAGCTTACGTTTTCAACCGTCTACGTCTAAACCCTTATCAAAGGTAGGATCCGCCTCTCTTCCCTTTTCCTGTCACCTTCTTCCTTCTCAATAACCTGGTTCCAACTTATAATCATCAACCCATATTTAAAATGTTGTTATAATATTTGTGCATACCTATTCCTTGTACCCTCAATAACGATAATGTTAACCCATATTTTAAAACGGTGTTTAAATTTCCTCTGTACACAAAAGTATATTGCACACCCATAATACCTGAAATCTGATATACTTAATTTCATAACCTATGAATTGTCATTTCATCTCTGATATACCCACACTTACCCATACTATAAAAATGATCTCGAAATAGGTTACTTCCACAAAATACCCTCGTTTAATTAAAATATTATATTTGTTTAAAATATCCATAAAAGATAAGATATGTGAAATAAATATTTTAGATACGACATACGTATATTTTACTTACACTTTTTCATCAACTACTATAATATTGTTAAACCCCCTTCAACCTTTTTAAAGAAGAAAAATACTAAATTTAAGTAACGATATCTTTTCAAAAGGAATATTTAGTATCTTATTAAAATGTAATTTTAAAATAACACCAATCTAGGGCAAAGAAAAGGTTGTAGGCATCGGTCGCTTATCTAAACCAGATTTTGTGGTGCCTAGACTAGACAAGTGGGAAATGTAACTTTAAAAGGCCCGTCTCACGGTGATTCGTTAGCGGATCCCTCCTTTTCTTACTTGTGCTTACCTGGCCACAATTGGCAGTGAAGAGGCGATTTGAGCACCTCACAACTTGTCCTCTTGGAACAGTTAGGAGCAGTCTAGATTTTCAAATAAAAACCTCTTGCAACTTGTCCTTATAAAAAAATCTCTTGCAAAAGATTTTCAAATAAACACCACAACCTTTTATCGAAAGGATATTTTCCGTAAAACATTATGTTTTCGAAAATAATAAATATCCCAAATTTCATGGTTTTTCTTAGAAATAATAAAAGATAATTAAACACTATTATTTCTTTTTAACTAAGATTTCCCTAAGATGACACGAAGTACTTTACGAACTCTAGAAAATAAAACGAGTGGTTGTGGAAGGCCATATTAAACGAGATCAATACTCTTTTAAAAATAAATTTCCAGTTTATGACATACCTGACATATACAAAACATGATACGGTTAGGGTTAAAATGCGCGGGCTTAGGTATGGAATACTTAATATGAAGATCCCGATATTCCGGGTGAACAGTCCAAAGTGTGGACGACTATACAAATATGAAGATCCCGATATTCCGGGTGAACAGTCCAAAGTGTGGACGACTATACAAATATGAAGATCCCGATATTCCGGGTGAACAGTCCAAAATGTAGATGACTATACAATGTGGAAATTCCATGCCTAGAGGTATACGCACTAACTCTAATTCGTCCGAACCTTTATACTGAACCACGGGGATGGGTAGTTTGATTAGGCAAAGAGATATCGGAACTCAGATCCCCTACTATTCGATCATGATCCTGGGAAGTGAAACGGTACATTTCACTTCCCCAGTTGTTCCGTGGCTACAACGGAATAATCGCGAGTATCCGGACCCTTGTTTAACAAACTAAAATATTTACAATACCTATTGATACTCAACACCAAACTCGCATCATATGCTATATATACCTACCTGTTATCTTATTTACCTTTCTTTCTGAGACACGAGTTATTCAGTATCTTGGATGTGGATATTTTACCAGTCTAGACTTGTTGTTTATTATAGAACTGAAGGGTGGTAATACCTATGCACTTGAGTGATATTCACGCTAGACAAAGCTCCATCGTAGTCTTGGGACACCTTTTGAGGATGTTCACGCTACCACATTGATTGCAATCCCAGGCACGAGCACCAGCTCATACTGCTTCCAGCTAGTCATGGGATACCTCAAGGATACGAGTATGTTCACCCGTCAATTCCATCCATACACACCTTGTTTAACCTGATCTAACTCTTAGACTGAATATCCGTTTGACTTGACTTGAACCTTTACCAAACATATACCTCACACAACCTACTCATATTCATATATCTAATTTGTATATAACCTCATACCTTTATACACATGTACATCATATTCATTATATACACCTGTTCATTTTTATACTCCTATTTCCTTATGAGGCAATCCTACCCGAGTATAACTCGCTGACGGACCTTCATTTTCTTCCTCTATCTTTGGAATGCCCGTCAGATAAGAATGAGTATTATGGCGAGGATCAAGGTGTGAAGCCAGCTTATGAAGATTATGCAGACTGGATGATGGAAGATTAGCTAGTTTTAATTTTTGTTGTTGCCCACATGTTTAGGGCTTTTGTTTCTCCTCGATGTAATTAAACTACTTAGTTTATTTTACTCTTTCTTTTGAGATATAATAAAGTTTGGTTAATGGAAATAAATGCCTTTCGCTTTTATTATTTTTGTTTTGGTACACATCCTGCATGTTAAATATTCATACGCTTAACGTAACTGTATTGAATAAACCACCTTCAATACAGTTAGGTTGCGGACCATGCCACGTCATTCTTCTCCTTCTTTTGGGAAGCGGGGCGTGACAGGTGTACCGCTCTCTCTCACTACCCAAATTCTCAATTTGTCCTATTGTCGTATCATACATTGAAAATTTTTGAGCTAGTTGGAAACTAATTGCTCGTTCGTTGGGTTGTATGAGGGCGGCCATAGACGCATTCAATTTCTCTATGTGGCGGTACGACACTCCCTAAATTCTTCTACTATCCGTTCAAGACTAGACATGGGTCGGTAAGGGGTTTCAACAGAAGATTGAAATTCTTGTGGATAGGTAAAACTCCCAAATGACTGTTGAGAAGAAATGTCTAGAGAAGGTGAAAATCTGGTAGGATTGATAGAAATGTAATGGTTGTGAAAACTGGATAGGAGTAGGATCAACATTGTGATAAGAAGAATAGTGAGATTGGATGGTTGGTTGGCGACTGGCAACATATGTCATATACGCCGCAAAACGAGTAGCAATACTTTCTTCAGGAAATGATGGTGTTTTTTGTCCTAACAGTTTGACCGGATTGAAACTTTAGGATTCGGTCTTTGCAATATACTCAGCAATAGACATGCATTTAGGTGGTTCCTCACTTTCTTTAAATGAATTATCAACATAAGACGATGTTGAATTTTGGTGAGGAGTCCAAATGTTTCTTTCCTTTCTCAAAGACATGGTAGAGTCGGATGGTATACCGAAGCGATTACGAAAACAAGAAATATCTGGTTCTGGATAGCAAAGCTCGGCAAGAGTCCGTCTGTTTGGGTTACCCATTATAAAAAGGTGAAAAGAAAAGAGGGTGAAAAGGGAAAGATTTAAGCTCTATTTGGATTGTTTTGCTTTGAAAGTGGGACTTACGGGTTGACTCGACAAGTCACAAAATGCATAAACAAAACCTAAAACTAAGTCACCTAGGTCAAGCACTAGACCGCTCCTAGACTTCCAAAGGACAAGCCGCAGGATCAATCCTCTACCACCTCTTTATCACTCTTGTGGCCAGCTAAGTGCCAGGTATCCGCTATACGAATCAACGAAATAGCGGGCCTAATTAAGTAACCACTTTCCGTAGTCACACTTGCCTAGATACAAAAGAAATGCGGATAAGTGATAGATTACCCACGACACTCCTCTGTCCTAATTGAGCATGACGGTCCTTAGAGTCTTGTTCTAAATATTGTTTTAATTACTATAGGGTGATGCGGATGCTCGTTTTGTGATTTGTGGGGCCTAGAAAGGGTGATGAGCTCCCCACCTAATCTGAATTTTGGTCTTGCCCCTTAAAATCCATATTAAAATATGCACAAACAAACCAGTTATAAAACACGAAAAAAGATTTTTGAGCGGCGATATTTTGTAAAGAATCCTGCAAAAAAATATATTATTGGATTTCCAGAGGAGAGAGAAAGAGTTGAGGAAGTTACCAGAGAAATTTGGGGCACAAGTCAATAAGACCGCCGCGGTTCCGCCGCCGTTTGCTTGCAATAGCCGCGGTTCCACCGCAGAGATGAGGGTTCTCTTGACAATTTTTTCACTATGGCCTCATTTGCTCCTCTGGTCCTCTCTGAAGGTCTCTTAATCTCAAATTCCTAGTTCAAGTAACTCCAGATTCCATCGCAAAAATCGCACACTAATCATTAAATACACAATTTGCTGTTTTATTTTATTTTTATGATATGGATTGAATAAGAATTCAACACGAATAGCAAGAAAAAAATTATGCACTTATCCCGGCAACGGCGCCATTTGATTGATGTATGAAAAGAGTGTGTTTGTAGTAACCGCAATTAATAACGATGTCGCGTGTAGCTAGCCGAGATGAGTACGGGTCATCCGCAGGGATGCGTGGAATTTCTAATCTTATTTTAGATGAGTTGAATAAAGAATAAGGAGAATAAGGATAATAGATTCTAGATCTATATTAAACATGGATATAGAATATATATATGAAGAAAGGCTTGTAGGGTTCGTTAGGATTTAGTAGTCATGGATGACTAATAAAGATTACTCCTTTTATCTTTTGATAGATTCAAAACTAGATTGATAGTGATAAATGAGAATTAGGGTTCTTGGAAGAAACTAGGGTTCCCCCACTATTGACCTTTGTCCTTTCATTGATCTCTATTCATGTCTATCCCTTAACAAAACAATTATTAATCTAATCTCAAATCGCGGTCAAGACTATCAATAAATTGATAGCGCGCCCGATTAGCATATTAACAATTATTTTGCTAAAATTTATAAACTTCATAAGACTTAAAAGAAGTTAAAATATTTTCTCATCCATTTTTCTATCTTAATCCTACGAACCCTATCAAGCGGAGAATTACTCGTGCATGATGGAGATAGAAAAAGAAAAATAGATAGAGAAGGAATTCATAATGCAAATTAAATACGAAATAATTAAACTAATGATCTATCTTTATTAATCAACTTCACAAGTACAAATCCAATGAGTTTAGATTATAAGAAGAAGAAGAAGTTGCTCTCGATCTCTGCCTCGTAGAAAGTAGATGTTCCGTCGATACCCACGTCGCTTTATTACGTTGAATCGCGGACCTGTCGTGGATCACTTGTTCTTTGACGGTGATTTGCTTCGTGTTAAAAGGTGACGATTTCTAGCTTTAACCCTCAGTCTTATTTATAGTCACAGAAGATACAAACCCTCGATTTCATATGTGAGGGTTTGTTGAGAAGATCCTACCCAAAAAATCCCAAACCCTAATTCCATAGCATGGCCGTGGATCTGCCGCATATTGCATGGTTTGGCCGCGGAAGCACGGTGGTTTAGTGAGATCACTTGATGAAAATTCTTCTGTAGCCTTATAATGACACATGGAGATTGTTGTGATATCTGGAATTTTCATATCTTCTCTGAGTTTCTGCCAGTATTGATTTTATGATTTAATTAGACTTCATCGGCATATTTTTGATTCCCGATATCTCGATATCCCGATCTCCTGACCTGAGCAAAATCTTGCACAATATCTCCATGAATAATATTAGTAATATTTGTTATAGAGATATAATCTTAATCATTTTATATGGTAATAAATTTTTAAGAAATTTGATTAAGATTATTTGATATGATATGTATAATAAAAATATTATATAAATATTATATGCATATATTTTCCTTCATAATGTTAATTATAATATATAAACATATGGTAAATAGTATTTTTGCAGATAAACCCAAATATGTTCTATATTTATAATAAACACCTTTAAATATTGAAGAAAAGTAAGAAAAATGTTATATCAAATGTGCGATATTTTTGACTGAACAGGCGCCAATATGCAAGGTACAGAAGCGCCTATCATAAATAAGAATTTAATTCTTAAGTGGCGCCTACGTGCACAACACGTGAGCGCCGGCAACCAAGTTTATACTAGTAGAATTAAATTCCACATTTTCCTAACAAAAAGTTAGGATATTCTCTGTTAAACAGAGCCATTAGATCAAAAATCCAATGGTGATGATATATCATAAAACAATATAATTAAATTCTATTCTGAGGAATATTTGTTCTCAATCTTTACAAACAAAGAAGATTGCTCTCTGTAAAACAGAGAACCCTTAAATCAAAAATCCAATGGTAATTAAAAATCACTGCTTGACAGAATAAAATTCTGTATATGGGAAAATATTTCCCCAATCTTTTTAAAAACAAGAAAACATATTCTGTAAAACAGAAATATTTGGATCAAAGATCCAACGGTGGGTAAAATTCCCCAAATCAATTTTGAGACTAATTAAATCAATTGGAATCTCTCAATGATAGATTTTCTCAAAACTAATTAACAAACTTGCCTCTACTATATAAAAAAACCCGAGACTTCAAGTCTCACATATATAGTCATAAAGAGGGAACCCCCCTAAGCTTCTGAAAAATACAAAAAGCTTTTAAAACAACAGATAATTCAATTCTCAATAAAAGAAGAAGACTTTCTCTCTCAAAACCCTAGGTAAAGAAAATATAGAGATCAAAATATCTCTTTTTACCTATCTAAGGGTTTAATCCTTCTCAAAGAACTTAGTTCTTTCTCTGTATCAGAGATCCACATGACAAGTCTCCCATAAGTTGAGAATTTAATTCTCATCGGGAGGATCTTGTTCTTGAGAATCAAAAATTCAGAAAATAACTAAATTAAAAAGAAAGAAAGAAAAGAAAAAGAACTTAGTTCTCTAATGAAGAAAAAATGATCCAAGGTCCTCAAAATAGGGATCTTGATGATTATTAATGGCCAAAATGGTATTAACAGAGATTTAATTTTTAAAAAAGCAAAAAGATTAGCGCCTCACGTGTTTTCCAAGTGGGCGCCCTCCCAATAGCGCCCAGTGCCTCATATGAAAAACACGCGGGCGCCCAAAGCAGAAGGCCAACGTCTCACGTGAAATACAAGTGGGTGCTGAATAATAATTCTTAGCACTTCATATACAGCCAAAAAGGCCGAGTGCTTGGCACTGATTGGGCAGTGCCCAGCGCCTCATATGCTCCTCACGTGGGCGCTACACAAAAAGTGCTTAGCACTCCATATATAGGCAAAACGGCTAAGTGCTTAACACTAATTCGGCAGCTCCCAGCACCGAACGTGTTCCTCACGTGGACGCCATATAAAAAAAAGTGCTTAGCACTATATATATAACTGAATGCTTAGCGCTGATTGAGCAGCGCCCATGACTGAAGCCTTCACATGATACCCATGTGCATCAAATAAGTGCTTATCACTTTTGCATAAAAAGGAGGCCGAAAAAAGAGAGCCCAAATAAGTGTTTAGCATTTTTGAACAAAAAAGGACTGAGAAGACTAAGCCCAAACTGGCTAAGTCTCTTGTAACTGAGCCCAAATGCACTGGATCTTAATAAATCTAATGATCCAAAAAATATTGCTAAGTTGATTTTAGTCTCTGTTTCCCCCAATCAGAGCAAAACTCTGTTCAAAATTCAAATTTTGAAATGAAGCAACACTTCAGAAGCAGCGCCAAGTGCGCTGCGCCCTAAGCAGTGCACCACATGCATAGCACGTGTGCGCTAGCGCTAGGTGCGCTGCAAGTAGCGCACCACGTGCAAAGCATGGGTGCGCTAGCGCTAGGTGCGCTGCGCTCTAAGCAGCGCTGGAACTAAAAGCTCCCCACCGTCAGATCAAAGATCCAATAATAATGATGAATCATTAATTAATCAGAATTAAATTCTGTTAAGCAAACATTCCTCAAAATCTTTTCAAACAATAAGATTGTGCTCTGTAAATCAGAGCACCGTTGGATCAATGATCCAATGGTGATTAAAAAATCACTAAAAGTGTAGAATAAATTCTGTATGGAAAAGATTTTCCAATCTTGTTAATAATAAGAAGATTACCATCTATAAATCAGAAGCCCTTGGATCAATGATCCAACGATGCGAAATTCCCAAAATCAATTGGAGAAAAAATCTCCTTAACTGATTGAACTGATCAGCTTGCCCTATAAAAAGGCCCCAAGACTTCAAGTCTCACATATACAGAAAAAAAGAAGAGAAACCCCCTCCCCATAAGCTTTGAGAGATCTCAGAAAGAAAAGCCAAGCTCTCAAAGAAAGAAAATTTTCTTCAAGGTAAAAAATGATGAACAGAGAGATGAAATCATCTCATAATTAAAAAGAAAAACTTACTTCCTTTTCTAAGATCATAGATCTACAAGACTAAGGTCTTTCACAAAGAGATCAAAGGATATCATCATAAAATAACAAGAAGAAAATAATTCTTCTCACAGATCATAGATCTACAAGACTAAGGTCTTTTATATAAGGAGATCATAGTATCTCATTATAAAAAGGGGGGAGAATACTTCAATTCTCTGAGGATTACAGATCCATAAAGGTAAAGCCTTTCACCAAAATAAGAGATTGAAACATCTCCTACAAAATAAGAACTTTGTTCTTAGAACCTTGAGACAAAGTCTCTTATAAAAAGAATTTAATTCTCAGGGTGCAAACTGATCTAAGTTGCATAAAAGAAGAGCTTCAGCGCTCCACATCTAGCGCAAAGCGCTGCAGAGCCTTAGCGCTCTTAATCTAAAAGGAGCCTTAGCGCTCCAAATTTAAAGAAGCGCTCTGCGCTTAAGACTGGCACACAGCGTCAAGCGTGCCACGTGCTTCCCACATGTGTGCTACTTGAACAGAAGCGCTTTGCGCTCGTTGGACTGGCGCTCAGCGCCAAGCGCACCACGTGCTCCTCACGTGTGCGCCATTGAACTAATAGCGCTTTGCGCTCATAAATCAGCGCAATGCGCTCATAGACTGGCGCTCGGCGTCAAGCGCACCACGTGTCCCTCACGTGCGCGCTACTCGGCAGAAGCGCACTGCGTTCTTTGACTGGCGCAAAGCGCCAAGCGCACCACGTGCTCCTCATGTGTGCGCTGATAGAACATAAATTGTTCTTTAAAATAAAGCCTTAGAGATATGATGAATGCTCAGCATTCAATAAAAGACAAAAACATTGTCAGAATTCAAATCAATGCTCAGCATTGTCAAATGTTTAACATTCTAACTGAATGGGCCGAGCCCAAAGTGGCTATAAACCCCTCGTTTAGATTAATTTAGCCCACATGCTCATAAATCTCAGATCTTAGTCCCAATTGGACTACAGATCTCTCAACCAAAATTGGTTCAAGGGTACATCTCTTCACTCCTCTGATATTTGTCGTTGTAATCCTTCAACGTCTTCAGAGAGGTGACGGGTCCCGACAACCATACATTCCATAGACTATGACGTCTTTAAACCGGACTGTGGGGTCCTCAAACCCATGGACTATGATGTCCTTAACCTCGGACTTTGGGGTCCTTAAACCCGTGGACTATGATGTCCTTAACCTTGGACCACCATGTCCTTAAACTGGCAATCGACCGCAATGTCCCTAAACTAAACAACAGGGCCCAAATGCTCTTTTGTTGGATCTAAACGATCCCGTTAAATTGATTTTAGTCTAAAATTAGACTAACGTATCCTTAACAAACGTTTAAGTTGATCTTAGTCTCAAATGAGACTAACGTATCCTTAAACCCAACCCAAAACCCAAATCTATGAAAATACGGATTTGGACTAATCCACGCCCTACGGGCGACAATATAGATTAGTCTCCGTATACAATCCACGGGCAACCGAAAACAAAAAAAACACCCACGACACGAAGTGACCATCTGGAGAAGGAGAAAGTGGTTACCGCAATGCGGTAGCGTAATTAACTGCAGGGGCTTGCGCCTGCAGGGAGGAGCGTCCCCACAATCAAAAACCCCTCAATGAGGGGGAATCTGACGAAGTCTGCTATATCGGCCGCATCCGTTTAAACCTTCGATATATGGTGTCATAAATCAACTTAGCATCTTCGGAGAGGTGGACGGATAGCACAAATTAGCATCTACCCTCGAAATTCAGGCAAGACGGACCTATGCGGTCGCGCCTCCGTATTTCGTCAAGGGAACAGATTCTGGCATGCCCGGTGGGACCTTTTCCTCTTTCCACTCCACACTTCGT
Organism: Agapanthus africanus; assembly: GCA_030015575.1. Classification (NCBI taxonomy): domain Eukaryota; kingdom Viridiplantae; phylum Streptophyta; class Magnoliopsida; order Asparagales; family Amaryllidaceae; genus Agapanthus; species Agapanthus africanus. The sequence continues at coordinate 380,001,651 of JASDDO010000019.1, read as the reverse complement.
GTGTCGTGTTCGCGAACGAATCACAGTTTGATATGGTTGCCCTTGGGTTTGAGGTACTAAGATTTGGTTTTGCTCCCGTGCAGAAAAGTGAACATCAATGGCCTCTAACTGCTCCAGCTGCAACTCCCGTTGTCACGACCCGCTTCCCAGAGCGCGCTAAGATCGGCACGTGACAGAGCTAACCATGCTACCTGTGGCTAGGAAACATCCCTCCACAATCACATTACGGTTGTCTAGAAGATATCAAGAAAAGGAAAATATAGTAAACTATCTAGTACATGTCTATATGCCAGAATAAACGAGTCAAGAAATAATATGCGGAAGCAATAAATCCAATAAAAAGTAACATCTGGAAAGTACGAAAATAACTAAACTAACTGGATACTAACAGGATCCTCACTGCTCGGCCTGTTGATCAAAATACTCCTGAACAACCTGCGATAAAGATAAGGGATCTGGGCCATGCAAAACCCAGACGTCAGTGCGTCATAATATCAAACAATAATATAATCAGGAGATAACAGGATATGCAGGCATGAGTATAAACAGTAATAAGAGTATAACAGTAACATAAATATGGAACAGTGAAGGGTAAAAGCACATGTGACGTGTAGTGAGTAATCTGAACTAAATACTGGGTTAACTACTCTCAAGTCTTTGAAATCAATTTAATGAATCATCGATGTAACTCAATAGTATCATGTGCGTACCCGGGACCACGGTCCAGATTCTCGGGGCTGAATCCGAGACGTGCCGCTAAGCACAAACAGGAAACATGTACAGACGAATGATGTCAGCAACATCATTCCGGGACTGGCCTAGCTCCCAAAACTGATCAGTATAAGCGTCGAACTGTTGAGTTACAAGTCAGGTTTCATCATTGATTTCCCCATACCCCTAAGTTATGTGTTCAAGTCAGGTATTGATAAATCTGAAGCTAATACCAACACAGGATCAAGCAGGAACATGTTTGTCTATACAGACAATGGGATATGTCCATCGGGACAACATGTCAGGATTGTCGGCATTAGAAACAGGATCAGGTAACATATCAAATAGTGATATATCAGGTCATGTCAGGTAGTGTACATGTATTAAGTCATGTCAAGTAGTGGTGTATCAGGTCATGTCAGGTAGTGTACATGTATCAAGTCATGTCAAGTAGTGGTGTATCAGGTCATATCAAGTAGTACACAGTGTAACAAATGGGTGCCCAACAGTAAGATGTAGCAAGTATGGAATCAAGGTAAAAGTACGGATGTACGATAAAAGCATGGATGCATAAATATCTATCAGGGGTTACATCATGACTAAGTAGGATGCACAATTATCAAGCATGGTGCACTAATACAACAGTAACATGAAATAATATGGTCTCGGCGTGCAACTAGATATGTATTAAACCGTACGGATACAGACGGATACTATAAATCTGTAAATCGGTAAAATTTGTTGAATATTAAAACACAAGAACTATTATTTATTAAATAGACATTGATATAATAAGATTAACATGGATAACATATTCAAACCGATTAATAACTATAAAAGTGGTATTGATTAACCATGCACAAGAAAGTTTCGTTCAGAAATTCAGCGTCACCCTGATTTGTAAAGTAGCTTAAAAATAACAAACGTTCTCCAAAGGGACGTGTATTATACCAAAACAAAGATAATTAAATAAGGTTTTCATTTTTATAAGTTTAAGTATCTCAGATTGTTCCTACAAAAATCTATGAACATTCGAAATTGAAAGTTTGCTGCTGGAATTTCTCTGGACAGCAGTTTAAAGATATTTTAATTTGCATTTTACGTTATTTAAACAATTTATTTTGCAAGTAAATATTTCATAGAGTTATATTATTCTGAGTTAGCTTCGTAACGAACTAAAGAACGTATACTAATAATTTTTCTATGATTTATAATGAATTTTATAAGGTAAGGTGTACAGTAAATTTCAGATTTGTCGTATCCGCTTTGCAACGATATTTCATGTGTAAACTATAATATTTTCAAACTATATTTTGTATAACATTATAAAATGCATATTATAAACTAATTAAAGATAATAATAAGAAATATTATGATGATATGTATTTTAAATGATATGGATGCAAACGGGTATCCGAAAACAGTAAAACTTTAGTATGGATGTACAATAGGATGAACGGGTAACATTTTACTTATATGGATACATAATACTATACCTAGCATGTAGCAAGATGATTTAGCATGCGAATACTTATGTAAATACTGATATGGATGCATACGGATATCATATAACCGTAAAATGATAAACTGGTAAATGTGGGATGTACAATTAAACAATATGAAATGTTATTATTCAATAGCATGTATCAAGATAAATTTGCATGCACTAGATATAAAATAACTTGTACGGATGCATACGGATGTCGTAAAACTGTAAAACTAAACATGGGATGGATGATTTAAAATACAAGTGTTATATTTATTTAAATAGATGTAAATACAGTAAAATAGCATGTAGCAAGATAAACTTGCCTTGATGAATCGCGATACGGATACGCACGGCACGTCCGACGTCGGTAAAACGTCGCAACGCACACGCGGCATGCGGGACGGATCCAGGCAAGGCAAGAGGGTGATCACACAGGCAAGGTACGTTCACTGGATCACTCGTATCGTCAGCGACAAGCACGGCTCCGGCGGTGATCGCCGGAATCAAGAAACAAGATCAAGAAAAAGAAAGAAGAAAGAAGAAAAAGAAGTAAGAAGAAGAGGATGTGTATTGCATAAGGAAAGAAAAAAATAAATAAATAAAATATATATAAATATATATGCAGAGGAGAGAGAGAGAGAAAAAAGAGGTTGTTAGTTTGTTAGGAAATTAGTTTAGATTTAAATTTAAAAAATCTTTTATTAGTTAACTAAATTTAATTTGTATCAATTTATAAAATTAATATTATATAAATAAAATTTGATATTCTGGTAAATACAAACATAGTCCAAAACATGCCCGGGTCGGGTCTAAAATTCAGTTTTAAAATACGAAAAATATACATACCGACCAAAATTAAAGTTGGATATTCGGGTAACGAAAAATGCATACCCCCAAGAACGGATGCACGCACGTGCACGTAGTCATCCAAACAAGTCTGTTTCACTGAACGGGACGAGAACAAGATGCGCGGATGCTACCACAGGGTTAGGGGTATCATGCAGGCCATGCAATGTATTTTTAAAATATTTTATGTGATTTTAAATGTTATATTAAAAATGCTGATACCAAATAAATGCCAATATGCGCTATGTGAATATGGAAGTGCACAAGTTTACGTAACAAGTCAGGATAAATCATAAACATGAATCAAGACAGGTTTCAAGCATGCGGGACGGGTTGGATGCAAATACAGATGTCAAATACACTATTCGCACCCAAAACACAATAAATCAGGAAAATAGCATAAATAAAGAAATACTAGAATTGGTATAAATGAACTAGGGTGTTACACCCATTCCGCCTCATCTGGAGGAGTAACCTACGGGCCCCAAGCAGCCTCCCTCTTCACAATGCCAGTGGAACAGGTGACTCAGGCCACCCCTGGATTGTTCTTCGGGACCATGCTCCTGCCAACGAGCTTCAGCGCCCCTATACCATCGCAAGAAGCTTCCAAGAAGTCGGTCTTTGATCGGCTCGCAACTACTGCGGCCCCTCTCAACGGGTCGTCCAAGTCCACTGCCTCAGTTTTCAACAGACTGGGCCGAAGCTCAGATGGTCCCATGAAGAAGCCCATAATTCCTGAAGAGGTTATCCCGAAGCGGATAGCCATTCCTGTCCCTGAAGTCATCAGAGTGGCTTCCCCTGCTAAGGAGTCAGTCTTTGAAAGACTGGCCGTTTCAGCTCCCGTTCCAGACAAAGTCATGAAGGATGTTCCCCCTATTCGAAAGTCAGCCTTCGCAAGACTGATTATCCCTTCTCAACGGACGTCAGTCTTCGACAGGCTATCGCTAATAACAATCTCTCCTCAAAGTAAGGGGAAAGAAGAAGCACATCCAACAGCGGAGGTGATCCCGGCCGCACGACATGTTCGACGTCGCCATTGGCACCGAGTGAGGAAAGCTGGGGGCAGTTCACCCTCTGGATTTACGCCGCCAGCTCCAACGATGGAAGCCGATGCTGCTGTTCCAACTGGGAACAGCTTTGAACCACTCAGGAGGGTCCGCAAGAACTCTCCGACTGCTATGCTGAAAAGATCTCTTCCACCTGTAGAGAATGCCACAAAGACGAAGCTTAAATAGCCCCTCAGCGGCTGTCCTCCAAAATTTACAAAGTATAGCGTCAAGTCCAAGACTCGATGATTGATCAAGACTACCCCCGCCGACAGGAAAAGATGAAAACGCGGTGAGAAGAAGACTATCCTGTCAAGCCACAGAAGGTGTCATCTGTTCGGGTACCCGCTGCAACAGCTCCCTCAACTTCGACCGCCTACAAGAGGAGAAGGCCGGAGAAAATTCCCGTGTCTGCGACAAATGTCAAGGGCACTGAGCCTAAACGCCCTAAGTCTGGGGCATGGTGGTTCGTACCGTCTATATGGCATCCGGAAAAGAGGATATCCATATCTCCACAGATCATCGACCGCTTACGCGATCAATGACTAAGGCTCAGGAGCAGCAGCAACAAAAGCTCCAAGAGATGTTAACAGCTATGGCCGCACTTACGGGACCGAAAGCAAGCCCGGAGACATCCTCGGAGCAGCGTCGTAAGCAGGAAACTGATGCCGAATTCCTTCGAAGAATGCTTGAGAAGAAGGACAAAGAGGCTACGGAACAAGCGGCCAATATAAAACAAATGACCCTTCTATTCCAAGATATGGTGGGTATGATGATCCAGCCGGACCCTCCAGCTGAAGATCTTCCGATCATCCTCGAAGGTGACCGAGCAGAGATGTCAAATCCCCTTCCGGCTTGTTCAGTAGCCAAAGAGGAGACCATCTCAAAAGCTGCCCTGGATAATTATATAGCTCAGCAAATACGGGCTCATCAAGCAAATGAAGCAACTGGCCAAGTCGTCAGAACTGGGCGACCATATCCAGGATGGTACGATCAGATCAAGTATCCGCCGGGATACACGATTCCTAAGTTTCACGTATACAAGAGGACGGGCAATCCCCATCAACATGTCGCTCAGTTCAGGGCTTTTTGCGGCAATACCGGAGGTGATGACAAATTGTTACTTCGTCAGTTCGTCGGCAGCTTGGCGGAAACAGCCTTTGAATGGTATTCGGAGCTACCCAACGACTCTGTCAAAACATTTGCAGAGATGGAGCTGCTGTTTACACAGAGATTTGCAAGCGCTAGCGAGCGCACCCCGATCACCACATTGATCAACGCCAGGGTAAAGCCAGGCGAAACGTGGGTACAATACGCGATACGATGGTGGAATTTGTGGTCGAAGTGCGAGCAGCGCATCGAAGAGGCGCCTGCGGTAGGCATGTTCGTGGGTACTCTCGACCCTCAGGCGACCATTTCCCAATTCATGATGTTTTTCAAGACGACCACTTTTCAGGCCTTGATTGACAAGCTGGCCCAAATGGATCAGATGGGTCATAGACCATCTCCTGCGAAGCTGGAATTTCGGAACGAAAAAGGGAAAGGGAAAGCGACCTTCGTCGCCAATACTCAACAACAGCCGAGCAACTTAAAGCCGGTTTTTCGCCAAAACAACGCGCGCCCACGCCCATCCCTCGAGGAAAGACTGGGACGTCCTTACTCATTTCCCCGGGATAAAATGAGGAGACTGTTCGAGCTGGCAGTACGCAACAGACTCATCAGTCTGTCGGATCCAAAACGTCCGTTGTAGCCAGGCGATGTCAACAATCCTGATTACTGCCCTTACCACCAAGCAGTAAGCCATCCAATCGAAGATTACTTCGTCTTCAAAGGCTGGATTGAGGACCAATACCAACAGGGAAAATTCGCGCTGTCTGAAAAATGGAAGATGAACCCACCACAACCACATGATCCGAAAAAGATGGACATGCCGGGGGCATCGTGTTCATTCATAGGGGAAGCTCCGTGGGAGGTCGCTCTTTCAACCAAAACAAAAAGAATGCTGAAGGATCTCTAAACATGCCCGACAATTAGATGGAAAAATCAGCTAGAACCCGACATCATCGAAGGAATGCTGAAGCCGCGCCCAACTCCAAAAATTGGTGGTGATAATTAAAGCGCTCACACCCAGCCGTCAAAGTCTTCGAAGAAAAAGAAGAAGACCAAAAATCCCGTGAAGCCTGATGACAAGCGCACGGAACTGCAAAAACATATTGATGCGCTGGAAGAATATAATTAGAAGGCGCGGACCCCAGTCACACTCCAAGAATTTCTCAACCACGTCCTTGAGGACGGAGATGATGACAATGGAGAAGACTCGTCGGATGAACCTGAGGATTATGTGGCAAGCTGCCATATGATCTCTCACTCGTTGATAAACGGTGAAGAAGCTCTTGACGTAAAGAAATTGGGGGCAGATCCTGAGCCGGAACTTCTAGGACCATCAGACGAAATGATTGATGCATTCCTGAACGAAGCTCTTTTGAAAAGCAAAGCTGATCGGGAGCGCGAGATGGCCATATTTGAAAAGGCCAAACGCCGGCGACTAGACGAAAGGGTTGAAACATTACCATCAGATCAAAGCATCCCTATCGCCGGCAAAAGCAAGCTTAAAGTAAGGTAACGATTCGCTAGGGCCCTGTCAATAGGAATGAAGTTGCCCTCTTTCAGAGGAAATTCTCCTGGCGGTATACATCTTGATGAAGCGGACATACATCCTAACTTCTGCTTATACCATCAGAGGATTGCACACCCTACCGAGGATTGCATAGCCTTTAAAAACTGGTGGCAGGGATATGTTGCCCACCGACAATACGTTCAACGAGTGAAGCACAAGGCTCGTCAGGAACAGAAAAGCACGAGAGATGAGCGCAGAAGAGCCGCTGGCAACTGTCACATAGCCGACACCAAGGGATCGCAAGTTATCACCTTTGGAAGCGACTCTGACGAAGAAATCGCCTTCAGCCCTCTCTTCGAGGAATCCACCTCCGACACAAAAGATGCAAAGACTTGCGAGAAAATCTAGCTTCGTAATCATACGTTGCCTGAAAAATTTTGGACCTTTGACCGAAACGTCTTTAAACTGCTACAAACTCGCGGCATCGCCAGGCTAACGTGGTAAAAAAAGGGGTACGTCCACAAGCAAGATGGGCTCGAAAGGGCTCCGTGAGTAAAAACAGCAGGACTACCGGCGAGTTTTGTGAAAACCCGAAAGGGCGCAATCTCGTTAAAAGCCACTTGCAAGGTCCTTTCGACCCTGTAAGGAGAAACCACCCGCGTGAGATCCTTATGACTCATAAGGGAGCAACACACTTAGGAATCCTCACGATTCCTAAGGAGAACTTACACTTACGAGATCCTCACGACTCATGAGGAGAATTCCCTTTTGAGACCTTCACGGCTCATAGGGCTCAAAAGCCTTAAGTTACAGGGATCTGAACCTGTTCTTAAGCTATCACAATCTTCAATTTTGCCCTACAAGCGTCTCGACCCTTGTATACAATCCACGGGCGTGAATAAACATTTCCCTACCAAAGTCCCACTAGCGACTTGGGATATGTCTACACGGTGAACAACCCTTGTAAGTCATCTCGACTTATAAGGAAAAAGCACTCTTGTAAGATCCTTACGACTTATAAGAGACCATACACTTAAGACTCCTCATGATTCTTAAGGAGAAAATCCACTTACGAGATCCTCACGACTCGTAGGAGAAATACCTTCATGAGACCCTTATGGCTCATGAAGTCAAAAGTCTTAGTCGACAGGATCCTAACCCTGTTTACCAAGCCACCTTTGTTCGACATCCACAAAGGCAAATGATGATTCGCTCCTGGCAATATCCCAGTTGTAGCGATGTTGATGCCTCAATCGGTATCAAATCCCAAATTAGCAGCGAAAAGCTGGCGATCCACAAATGCATATAAAATAGCCGAAATGATGGGGCAACTTGCAATAAAATCAGCAAGTAAAAATGTATGCATACAAAAACAGCCGAAATGATTGGCAACTCGCAATAAAAAGCAGCGAGTAAATAAAAAAAATATAGCCGAAATGATTGGGCAACCCGCAATAAAAAGCAGCGAGTGAATAAAACAAATAGCTGAAATGATTGGACACCGCGAAAAATAGGCGAAATGATTGGGCAATCGCGACTTTCGCGATATAAAAGCTGAAATGATAGAGTATCGTGGAAAGAAAAATATATAAAATATAACTTTTTGCCCTACAGGTGAGATCACATCGATCCCTGTATACAGTCCAGGGGCACAAACGAAAAGGGAACCATACCTTCCCCCCAGGCTCCATCCGAAAGAGAGCCAAATCTCGACGGTTCACAGAAAGCCTGGAGATCATCTCGACATTCGTCTTGTTACAGCAGACGCGACATCAGCAAGGCGGAGTGATGGCAAAATCCCAGCTCCACCTTAGCATTCGTCTCGTTACACCAGACGCAATGTCAACAACGGCGTTCCTTCGCAGTCCAGCAAGATGCAGATGCAACGTCAACGAAAGACCTCATGGTCGAAACGAAACGGAGTGACAGCAAAATCCCAACTCCACCTCAGCATTCATCTCATTACACCAGACACAATGTCAACAACGGCGTTCCTTCGCAGTCCAGCAGGATGCAGATGCAACGTCAACGAAAGACCTCATGGTCGAAACAAAACGGAGTGACGGCAAAATCCCAACTCCACCTCAGCATTCATCTCATTACACCAGACGCAATGTCAACAACGGCGTTCCTTCGCAATCTAGCAGGATGTAGATGCAACGCTAATGAAAGACCTCATGGTCGAAACAAAGCGGAGTGACGGCAAAAATCCCAACTCCACCTCAGCATTTGTCTCGTTACACCAGATGCAATGTCAACAACGGCGTTCCTTCGCAGTCCAGCAGGATGCAGATGCAACGTCAACAAAAGACCTCACGGTCGAAACAAAGCGGAGTGATGGCAAAATCCCAGCTCCACTTCAGTATTCGTCTCGTTACGGCAGACGCAATGTCACCCCAGTGTCAAAACAACGGAGCCATGGTAAAGTCCCTATTTCCAAATCTCGACGGTTCACCAACAACCTAGAGACAACCATGACATTTGTCTCGATACAGCAGACGCAATGCCAGCAAACGAAGCGAAGGCCAAATTCGTAGCTTCAGGGTCTTGATGGCAACTCATATAAAACCTGAAAGACTATCGGAGATCATCCCATACCAGCGCGGAGTGGTCACCACCTCGACGTTCGTCTCGATACAGATGTCACCACAGCGTTCTTCCTCCAACAGGATTCGGACACGCTAAAACAAACGAAGCGAAGGCCAAATTCCTAGTTTCAGGGTCTTGACGGCAACTCATATAAAACCTGAAAGACTATCGGAGATCATCCCATACCAGCGCGGAGTGGTCACCACCTCAACGTTCATCTCGATACAGCAGACGAGATGTCACCACAGCGTTCTTCCTCCAACAGGATTCGGACACGCTAAAAAAAATGAAGTGAAGGCCAAATTCCTAGCTTCAGGGTCTTGACGGCAACTCATATAAAACCTGAAAGACTATCGGAGATCATCCCATACCAGCGCGGAGTGGTCACCACCTCGACGTTCGTCTCGATACAACAGACGGGATGTCACCACGGCGTTCTTCCTCCAGCGGGATTCAGACGCGACAATCACACAACGGAGCCACGGCAAAATCCCTAGTTCCAAACCTCGACGGTTCACCAACAACCTAGAGATAACCGCGACATTTGTCTCGATACAGCAGACGCAATGCCAGAAAACGAAGCAAAGGCCAAATTCCTAGCTTCAGGGTCTTGACGGCAACTCATATAAAACCTGAAAGACTATCGAAGATCATCCCACACCAGAGCGGAGTGGTTATGACTCATCGGGACTCCCCAAAATGAGCCTAACCTCAAGTAAAAAGCGGCATGGAAAAATTCCTAACGCTTGCTCTTCCGATGGTCAAACTGCCTAGGAAGATTGCTTGAAGACGTCTTGTCCAGCCCCCGAAGGGATCAGAGACACGACAGACGCAAGGCTACTCGAACAGTAAGATTGCCTATCGAGGGATACATCAGTCAACGCGGCGGTACGACGGGCAAAACCCTAGTACCACAAACCCTAACGGACCTCTGTCCTAAAGAGTAGAGGTTAACTGTGACGTTAGGACATTCTTGCGAGAACTTCTCGACTCGTGAGGAAATTAGTGCCTTTGCGAGAACTTCTCTATTCGTCTCGACTCGTAAGGAAAAGCCTTAGGCAATGGGGATAAGGACCTGTTTCCTAAGCACTGTGGTACTGCAAGTCGGTCCAAAATGGACTCTTGCATACTATTCATAGGCCACACTCTCCAAAGTCGAATCTTGATAAGGAGGGAAACAACCACTTACGAGTTCTCTCGACTTGTAAGAGGGAAAATTCTCTTATGAGATCCTTACGACTCTCAAGAGAAAGCACACTTAGGAATCCTCACGATTCCTAAGGAGAAAATGTAGGGTTCTTAGGCACACTCAAGAGGTCCCACAAGGCATCAACCATGCCAAATTCAAAAATCTAGGTGCCGAGAAACCCTAATGAAGATCGTTAACTAGAATTTAGGCGAAACGAAATGAAAGTAAATCACATTTACACTAAGTGAACGGAAATACAACCTTTGTAGATCCGGTCCTCCACTTCCTTGGCTCCGTGATGACGTCCCTCCGCTGTACCCATCGGAATCCTAGACTCTCGCGGTGGTTTCATCAGAGAAAAGATCGGGCTAGGTCGTCGACTTCGATGCCGAAGATGATCTACGTCGAGGCAACTCAAGATCAAGCTCCAACTTCACCAAGTCATGAAACTTGTGAAGAAAACACCCTATACTACTTAGCAAGTGGTAGAGGATGAAGAAATAGAAAGTGGGTTCACTTTGGATTTGGATTTCTCACTCTTTTTCTCAAGACACCATTGAAGGTAGCAAGTTTTCTTCTTCTTGAAGAAGAAGAAGAAGAAAGAATATGATAAGAATTCATTAATAATAGAAAATAAAGTGATTCTTATCATTATGCAACCTTGGGTTAGTTTAACAAGTGTAGAGAATAAACCCTAGTTTAGGTAATGGCTAGGTTTAGCAAAAGAAACAAAATGGTTGAACTTTTTCAAAGCTTCATGAAGCTTCAAAGAGAATCCAAAGTTAGCCACCATTTTATTTCTTGCTAAAATGAATAAATGAATAAATAAATGAATAAATAAAGATAACAAAACCCTAACCATTCACTTAAACATGGTTTAAAGTAAACATACACCCAAGTTTGCATGTATCATCAAACATGATACAATCTAATGCACAAAACTATATCATATATACAATGTGCACATCAAGTGAGAAAATCCATCTTAAGTGAACCAATATTAGTTAATGCAAAGTTATATATCAAATATATTATTATACATTAAATCATTAAATCAACACTTGATTTGACGATCCGGTCATATCGCATATGACCGACTAATATCCAATGTATCGACTTATAGAATCAATCATCGATTCGATAACTAGGTTATATCGCATACAACCAATCGATACATTCATCGCGAGAATAGAATACGGTATCACATACACGCATTATTCTCGGTCCCGCACATATCTCATATGTGCTCCTATTTCGTTTCGCTTGAGCCAGGAAACCTCTGTGTAGGACTCTAAAGACTCGTCAATACGCCGGCAGTAGGTGATGATCATATCAAACACCCACAAGCCGCAAGCGGTCTGCTAAACGTAACGGCCACCCGGGTATTGAGCGATCAGAAGATCGACGAGCAAGCCCGCTCATACTCCTGTGAATCCAACCAGTAACACTTACCGTACAGTCCGGTCTGTTCGTCTGATATGTCGCATATCTCGCGTAGGGGTGGTAAACGTCAGACCCCAGCAGCTCGATAAGTCGTGTCGGTATGAGGTTTATAACAGTTCGAGAAACTACTGGTAACACTTACCAGTAAATCTCAGCAACCCTGGCCAGGGATTTCCGGTTATAGCCAATCGAACACAGCGCAACATCAACTCCCTATACCGGGAGAGACGAATCCCCTCCTATCGCTCATTACTTCCATGTGATTCGGGACTGTACCCAAAAACCACCGTTTTGCACGCCCTCTTGGACGTGGTAAGGTGGAAATCAAAGCACAGTGGGAATCACACAAGACTCTATGACGATCTCGGGTCAACAGACTACTTTGTACCAGTGTCACCAGAGAACTGCCATCTGACGTGAGGTATAATACTATCTGGGAGTTCTCGGCGAGTCCGTCCAGTGTACCCAGTCTCCACTGAGCACCCGTATATCATCTCTGATGTCAAACACCAATGGATATGGGATCATCCATTGCCCATCTGTATGGGTTGAGAAGGTACACGCTAGTCTACTCTGGTATACCGATGCCCCGTCTCGATACACCCACGACTAGGGACCTTGAAGGATGTACTTATGGACTACCATGTCCCCACTAGTATGATCCGCATCATAGACCAGGTAGTCAAGTACACATCCTAAGGGCTTTACCAACATGTAACAGAGAGACAATCAGTGTACATGTTAAGGTAAAGAGCAACCGGATAGCATACTATCATGTCGAGCAAGAAAGTCCTCCCTATATATGTCCAAGCATCCACTACAATATACATCCTATGTATAGTAATGGCCTCTAGGGCATACATATAACTAACAATCTCCCATTTGCACTAGGACCATCTGATAGCAGTGGTTGTAGTATCTCATACTCAACCATCCCATAAAAGTCTCTCTCTGGGAAAATGCCTTTGTGAGTGGATCCGCCGTGTTGTCCTCTGAGTCTTCTCTCCTAACTTCGATCTCCTTGGAGATCAGCCATCTCCATGATCAGGTGATACTGCCTTAGAATATGTCTGGATCACTGATGGGATGGACGTTCATTGGCATAAGCTACAACTCCATTGTCACACAATGGGAGGAACAATGTTCATCTCATGAACAAATATACATCCAGACTGCCTCTTTAGTAGCATCTTAAGTAGCGATGTATCCTGCCTTTATCGTCTAGTAATCCACGGTATTTAGCTTAGAACTCTTCCAACATACCGTCCCTCTACTGAGGGTAAAGACAATGCCTGCGACTGACATTCAGTCGTCCTTATCACCCTGAAACACTTCCAGTGATTCTCCCGAGGTTCGATTGATACCATCTCACTACATCTAGTGAGAATCCTAACAACCTTTCAAATCTATCTCATAGATCCAAAACCCAGGATTTAGTAGGTATCACTTTGACCCTATGTGGAGAATCATTGTGATAAGCGCAGATTGACCGAGCGTAGCATAGGAAACTCCTTTCTTATCAAGAGTATGTCATCCACGTACTCTACGAGGATCACCACCATACTCCCTACTACCTTTTTGTATATACAAGGTTCATCTACCATTTTGATGAAGTCAAACTATTTGACTATCACATCAAAACAGACGTTCCAACTCCGCGATACCTGCTTTATCCCATAAAGCAACTTGTGCACGTTTCCGCTGCTCCCACTGTCTACGAAGCCCTCTGACTGTGTGCTTATAGACTCTCTCTTCTAAAATATCATTTAGAAGAGCAGTCATGACACCCAACCGCCAGATATCGTAGTCATGGTATGTAGCCGTGGCAAGTAGGATCTGGATGGACTTAAGCATAGCTACTTAGAAAAGGTTTCATCATAATCCATACCTGGTCAATGATGCAAACTTTTAACAAGTCTAGCTTTGAAAGTCTCAACTTTTCCATGTACACCAAGTAATCTTCTCAAGATATACTTGCTTCTGATGGGGATTTAACCCTTCAGATAAAGCAACCAAAGTCCATACTTTGTTGGTGTATAAGGATTCCGTCTCAGATCGCTAAGTATCCAGCCATTCTTACAGAGTCTCACTCCTGATGGCCAGCTCGAAACTAGTTGGGTCATCATCTCATGATGCAATCCTCTCTCCCACTGTCATAGAGAAACCGTAGTAACTCTCAGGTGGGTGAGGAACCCTACTAGATCGGCGGAGAGGCTGAGGTTCGTTGGAAACAATTAAATCCTTTGGTTCTACCAAATCATCAGCTGCAGTTTGTATAGCTGGAACATTTCCAGTTCTATATAACAGATCTTGCCTCGAGCTTGTCCGAATTTTGCTTTTTAGACATAGGCTGGACAACCCAAATTTTATCAAACTTAAGATATGGACTCTTCCCTTTCCATATCACATATGAAGTGGTAGGAAACTGATTTGATTTGAACCCTATTCAATAGGTATGCAGCTTCTCAAGCGCATAACTCCCAAAAGGAAACAGGTAACTCAGTAGTACTCATCATAGAGCGCACCATATCGAATAGGGTGATATTGCTCCGTCCCGATATACCATTGTGCTATGGTGTATACGGAGGAGTAATGCTGAGAGAGAATCTCATTCTCCTTTAAAATAGTCCAGGTATTCCGTGCTCAAGTATTCTCCTCCCTGATCGCATCAAAGGACATAATACTTATACCCGTATTTTGGTTCTCTACTTCTAACTTATATTCTGTGAATATCTCAAAAGTTTCGGACTTGTGTTTCAACAGGAACATATGTCTGAATCTAAAGAGATCATCAGAGAATGTAATGAAGTATTAAGAACCGGTCCTGGTATGTGTAGACAGGGGACCTTACATACATCATCATGTATCAGTCCCAAGAGTTTACTAACTCTTTCTCTGTTTCCAATAAACAGAGCTATGGTCATCTAATCTTTGTGACATGACTGGCAAGTTTCACAAGATGTAAATTCAAACTGATTTAAATATGCATCTTAAATGTAACTTAAGCTAGTCGGGTCACATTGATATGACCTAGTCTATAATACCTTAAGAGGGAATCGTTCATATCTGAACTCTTCCTCTTGTGTGTGTTCTGTATACTAGGAACTGTAGTTTGATTTAGAACGTCAATGCTTTTAGATAACGTGCCTGAACCGATCAACTTTTGATATAGGAAATGTTCAAAATAATATCCATCAATACAAAATTTTATCATTTCTTTAATAAATAAAGAGATTGATATGATTTTGTATATCAGGTTCGGTATCTAATAGCATTTGTTCAGAATCAATGTATTGGTAATACAGGATGACAGTGACCAACAGACTTGGCTGCAACACTTGCCCCGTTTTCTGTCTCATGAAACTTATCACCCGTTCTCATTTTTCTACCTTTCTGTAGCCCTATGTAACAGATTACATATCTGGGATCCTGATCCGGTATCAAATACCCAGGATGCAGAGGATACTGAGAAACAGTTCTTTGTAATGAACACACCCGAAGGAGATGCATCATATGCACTTTCTTCGTTTGGGCGGCACGGGAAATCTGGTAATCCCCAATTTCCTGCTCTGTATTATAACATTTATAAGTTGGAGCGGGACCAACGTTCCCCAGCTCAGTATAACAAGCGGGTTCGGTCAATACATCCGTATTATTATCTTGATTAAGGCGTGATATGGTCGCTACCTGGAGAGAGAGAGAAGAAAACACTCAGCGTGCGCTCTTGCAAGAATAGATTGGTTATTATTTTATCTAATCAGGATGGCTCCCACTGTTTTTATCAAATCTTCCTTCAAACCCTAAAAGGAAAGACTGGCCGGGATTAATTACACACTACAAGTTCGCCAATCTTTCAGCCAGGCCAGTGTCGGTACTTTGAGGGAGGTCTCCCGTGCTTTCGCACGAACCTAATTATAGTAAACCTCGTTTTCCCAGAGGCGTAACCTCGTTAACACCTTTCTAGACACCTACTTGATCGGCTAATTGTAATGTGTAAAACTCTCCCAGGAGTAACTCTTACTCGCAGCGGGTATCGGGATCCGACTATCTCATAGAAGGTATGCAATCTCATTGCAAATTTCAACACTTGAAATTCCCGATAATATTTTGCCCCAAGCGATCTATGACCTTGACTGAGTCAATAAACCATAGACCGCAAGTAAAGTTCAACCCGTCATTTCTTGATTGAATTAAACCCACCCGCACGACCCTTGACTGAGTCAACAAGGCCGCACGACTACCCTAATCTAATCGCATCATATGCTTTGCAGATAAGCACTAATCAGCTACCGCACACTACGCCTTGACTGGGTCAACAAACGCAGCACGAATACTAACTATTACTTATCTGAAATGACGGAGGGCTACGACAGGTTTTTAAGAAAACCTTTTGCGTAATGAACTTTATATCGTTGTAGAATCAAATGATTTTAAAATGGAGTGTTTTTTAGGCTTTTCTAGATTTGCTAAAGGGGTCACTCCCGGTGAAGGGATCGTCGGCCCTTTCCTCGTCGAATGAGGTGCGGGATATATCATATATACCACTATGCAAAGCAGAAACTATAGAAGCAATCAAAAGACAAACCGAGTGTGTAGCATCTGCCAGTTATTGCTAAAGGGGTCACTCCCGGTGAAGGGATCGTCGGCCCTTTCCTCATCGAATAAGGTGCAGAATATATCATATAGACCGCTGTGCAAAGCAAGAACTGTAGCTACCTGTTTTATTTTTGAAATTCGATTCCACAACATCTTTAGGTTTCTTTTATTTCATTAATCTCATTAATGAAGTCCCATCATTTAAGTACCTAAACATCACAGATAAATACGACGTACACTTATGCCATCCGCATTCGTCTCGATGTCCCCTCGTGCACCGTTAGGTTAGGTAACTAACGGCAGAGCGAGGCAGGGCTAGCGCGGGTGTAAAACATAAGTAACGTCTATATAATATATCATATATATACTATATACAGTATCTATCACAACATATCAAAGGATCACATCACAGATATCGCAGCAGAAGAATCATATGAAACATTGGATATACTAGGACGTCCGTGTTTTCAATACGAGCCAGAGCCAGTATAAAACACGGATTCCACGGTCGCGATGAATAGCCAAACCCACACCCCTAGACCCCTACGAGAGCGGCAAGCAACCCTACCAATTCTAGAGTTAGGAGACCCGGACTCGACTCCTCGAGTTGGTCTCCCACTGGACTCCAGAACCCGGTTACTTGTGCCCTCCTCCTTGGGTCTATCCTAGTGCGGAAAAGTAAATAATATACAAAAGGTGATATCTTCCGCAACCTGGAAGTGCCCCAATAAAAGAATATTACATACAAGTTTTTACATGAATGAAAATGAAAAATACTCATCTCACATAAAAAAAAACCCGGCTATTCAAACATGACGATCCAATATAACATATCAAAATTCCGTGGCAACCGATCAAGTGAGACTAAACTGCTATGTTTATAACATTCATTCAGTTATCTCATAACTACTTGTGAATTCCAAATATTGTATCACATTCCAGATAAATAGAAAATGTTAAACTTTCCGATCGAACAGTCAAACACCCAAGTTTTCCCGAAACAGCTCAACACACGAAATAAGTTTAAAAACATTCAGTTCATGCCACAGTACCAACGGTCCAGCCGTAGAAGGGTCAAGCCAACGCCTCACATGTGGCACGCCGTACTGCCCCAAACCCTAAGGTTCAAAGGGTAGTTCAAGACGGTCACATAATCGAGTTAAGGTTTGTTGTCTTCTAGAGGGACCATCGCGTTACTTATACTACTTTGAGCGTTCTTAAACTACGGAAAGATCCAACACTTGAAAATTTTCCGACAGGGGAAAAAGCGGGTATTTATATCCGGTCGAACTTTTTAACATATTCTAAAATTACCCGGAAAAACATATAGACGAAGTTAAACTTTCGATCGAAACAACGAACTCCCAATACAACCCAGAAAACTCAACTCTTGAGTATAATTTAAAATTACCCAGAAAACACAGTAATCAATATAGGACATTACTGTGTAAAGCACGTGCCAAGAATCAACTTTTTGGCCGCGGAACCGCCGCTAATGCTAGGGTGGGGCCGCGGTTCCACGGCGCTTTGGTGGACTTGGGCTCACGTGCTTCACAGTAACTCTTATAATACCCTGCTGTATTTTTTGGATATTTTTAATTTGGAAAAATCCACATTTTCAGAAAATGTACAGAGAAGGGTTTGAGTTAGGGTTTCGGGGTTCGATCGGATTTCTAATATCGTCTACGCATCGCCTAAGGCTCTAGCTAGGCTCTGATACCACTGTAGGGTTCCTAGGCACACTCAAGAGGTCCCACAAGGCATCAACCATGCCAAATTCAAAAATCTAGGTGCCGAGAAACCCTAATGAAGATCGTTAACTAGAATTTAGGCGAAACGAAATGAAAGTAAATCACATTTACACTAAGTGAACGGAAATACAACCTTTGTAGATCCGGTCCTCCACTTCCTTAGCTCCGTGATGATGTCCCTCCACTGTACCCATCGGAATCCTAGACTCTCGCGGTGGTTTCATCGGAGAAAAGATCGGGCTAGGTCGTCGACTTCGATGCCGAAGATGATCTACGTCGAGGCAACTCAAGATCAAGCTCCAACTTCACCAAGTCATGAAACTTGTGAAGAAAACACCCTATACTACTTGGCAAGTGGTAGAGGATGAGGAAATAGGAAGTGGGATCACTTTGGATTTGGATTTCTCACTCTTTTTCTCAAGACACCATTGAAGGTAGCAAGTTTTCTTCTTCTTGAAGAAGAAGAAGAAGAAAGAATATGATAAGAATTCATTAATAATAGAAAATAAAGTGATTCTTATCATTATGCAACCTTGGGTTAGTTTAACAAGTGTAGAGAATAAATCCTAGTTTAGGTAATGGTTAGGTTTAGCAAAAGAAACAAAATGGTTGAACTTTTTCAAAGCTTCATGAAGCTTCAAAGAAAATCCAAAATTAGCCACCATTTTATTTCTTACTAAAATGAATAAAAAAATAAATAAATGAATAAATAAAGATAACAAAACCCTAACCATTCACTTAAACATGGTTTAAAGTAAACATACACCCAAGTTTGCATGTATCATCAAACATGATACAATCTAATTCACAAAACTATATCATATATACAATGTGCACATCAAGTGAGAAAATCCATCTTAAGTGAACCAATACTAGTTAATGTTAGTTATATGTATGCTTTAGAGGCCATTACTATACATAGGATGTATATTGTAGTGGATGCTGGGACATATATAGGGAGGACTTTCTTGCTCGACATGATAGTATGCTATCTGGTTACTCTTTACCTTAACCTGTATACTGATTGTCTCTCTGTTACATGTTGGTAAAGCCCTTAGGATGTGTACTTGACTACCTGGACTATGATGCAGATCATACTAGTGGGGACATAGTAGTCCATAAGTACATCCTTCAAGATCCCTAGTCGTGGGTGTATCGAGACGGGGCATCGATATACCAGAGTAGACTAGCGTATACCTTCTCGA
The DNA here is from genome assembly GCA_030015575.1 of Agapanthus africanus. NCBI lineage: Eukaryota > Viridiplantae > Streptophyta > Magnoliopsida > Asparagales > Amaryllidaceae > Agapanthus > Agapanthus africanus. The sequence continues at coordinate 379,982,169 of JASDDO010000019.1, read as the reverse complement.
CCCATACAGATGGGCGATGGATGATCCCATATCCATTAGTGTTTGACATCAGAGATGATATACGGGTGCTCAGTGAAGACTGGGTATACTGGACGGACTCGCCGAGAACTTCCAGATGGTATTATACCTTACGTCAGATGGCAGTTCTCTGGTGACACTGGTACAGAGTAGTCTGTTGACCCGAGATCGTCATAGAGTCTTGTGTGATTCCCACTGTGCTTTGATTTCCATCTTACCACGTCCAAGAGGGCGTGCAAAACGGTGGTTTTTGGGTACAGTCCCGAATCACATGGAGGCAATGAGCGATAGGAGGGGATTCGTCTCTCCCGGTATAGGGAGTTGATGTTGCACTGTGTTCGATTGGCTATAACCGGAAATCCCTGGCCAGGGTTGCTGAGATTTATGGGTAAGTGTTACCAGTAGTTTCTCGAACTGTTATAGACCTCATATCGACACGACTTATCGAGCTATTGGGGTCTGACGTTTGCCACCCCTAGACGAGATATGCGACATATCAGACGAACAGACCGGACTGTACGGTAAGTGTTACTGGTTGGATTCACAGGAGTATGAGCGGGCTTGCTCGTCGATCTTCAGATCGCTCAATACCCGGGTGGCCGTTACGTTTAGCAGACCGCTTGCGGCTTGTGGGTGTTTGATATGATCATCACCTGCTGCCAGCGTATTGACGAGTCTTTAGAGTCCTACATAGAGGTTTCCTGGCTCAGGCGAAACGAAATAGGAGCGCATATGAGATATGTGCGGGACCGAGAATAATGCGTGTATGTGATACCGTATTCTATTCTCGCGATGAATGTATCGATTGGTTGTATGCGATATAACCTAGTTATCGAATCAAGGATTGATTCGATATGCCGATACATTGGATATTAGTCGGTTATATACGATATGACCGGATCGTTAAATCAAGTATTGATTTAATGATTTAATGCATAATTATATATTTGATATATTACTTTGCATTAACTAGTATTGGTTCACTTAATTGGATTTTCTCACTTGATGTACACAAGTTGTATATGTGATATACTTTTGTGCACTTGTTTGTATCATGTTTGATGATACATGCAAACTTGGTTAAGTGTATGATTAAACCATGGTTATGTAATGGTTAGGGTTTTGATTTTATTAACTATTTATTTATTTATTATTCTTTTTGAAAGATAAAGAGAAATGGTGGCTTTCTTTGTTTGTTGTTGAAGCTTCACGAAGCTTTGACTAAGTGACCATTTTGTCTTCATCTTTAACCCTAACCATTCAACTAACCCTAGTTCATTCTCTACACTTAACCAAGGTTGGATTATGATAAGAATGAGTTGGATTTTCCTTTTTGATGATAATCCTTATTATTCTATCATATATTCTTTCTTCTTCTTCTTCTTCTTCAACATGAAGAAACCATGCCACCATCAATGGCAACTTGAGAAAAAGAGTGAGAAATCAAATTCTAAAGTGAACCCAGTTCCTATTTCTTCATCCTCTACCACTTGCCAAGTAGTATAGGGTGTTTTCTTCACAAGTTTCATGGCTTGGTGATGTTGGAGCTTGATCTTGTGTTGCCTCGACGTAGATCATCTTCGGCATCGAAGTCGATGACCTAGCCCGCCCATTTCTCCGATAAAGCCGACGCTAGAGCCCGGGATCCGATGATTGCAGCGAGGAGACATCATCACGGAGCTATGGAGGTGGAGGACCGGATCTACAAAGGTTGTAGTCACTTCCCTTTTAGCAGTAAAGTTGTTTACTACTTCTAGTTTCGCCTAAATTCTAGTTAACGATCCGTATTAGGGTTTCTCGGCACATGAAAAATTTGAAATTGGCATGGTTGATGCCTTGTGAGACCTCTTGAGTGTGCCTAGGAACCCTACAGTGGTATCAGAGCCTAGCTAGAGCCTTAGGCGATGCGTAGACGGAGTTAGAAGTCCGATCGAACCGAAACCCTAACTCTCAAAATGCTCTCTGTACAATTTTTGAAATCGGGGATTTTTCCAAATTAAAAATATGCAGAAAATTCAGCAGGGAAATTGATGAATTACTGTGAAGCACGTACTCGTGATTCAACCAAAGCGCGGCGGAACCGCGGCACAAGCATGGCTTGTGCGGTGGTTCCGCGGCCAATTAGTCACACCAGCTTTTGAATTTTGCACAGTAATTCCTATTTTGTGGTGCTGAGTTTTCTGGGAATTTTTAATTTGTACTCAAAAGTTGAGTTCTCTGGGATGCTTTGGGGCTTCGATGATTCGATCGGATTTTTTGATTTTGTCAATGTGTTTTTCCGGATAACTTTAGAATATGTTAAAAATTTCGACCGGATATAAATACCCATTTTTTCCCCTGTCGGGAAATTTCCAAGTGTTGGATCTTTCCGTGGTTTAATAACGTTCTAAGTAGTGCAAGTAACGCGATGGTCCCTCTAGAAGACAACAAACCTTAACTCGATTATGTAACCATCTTGAACTGCCCTTTGAACCTTCGGGTTTGGGACAGTACGGCGTGCCACTTGTGAGGCGTTGGCTTGACCCTTCTACGGCTGGACCGTTGGTACTGAGGCATGAAGTGAATGTTTTTAAACTTGTTTCATGAGTTGAGCTGTTTCGGGAAAACTTGGGTGTTCGATTGTTCGATCGGAAAGTTTAACATTTTCTATCTTATCCGGAATGTGATACAATATTTGGAATCCACAAGGAGTTATGAGATAACTGATATGAATGTTATAAACATAGCACTTTAGTCTCACTTGATCGGTTGCCACGGAATTTTGATGCGATCAAAAGTCCGTTACAATCACGTAGCGTACGCGGATACTCGCCGGGTAAACTTAATAGACAGCCTCGCCCCATAGCCCCGACCAAGTGACTGTAGGAGAACCCCGTCGCCGAAAGCATCCGTTCGGGTGCTCGCGGCAGCGGTGTTCCGCCTTGGTGCACTTCGTCGACGGCGTCGGGGGTGCGACCGCCTACTAAAGTTTGCGACGAGTATTCGATCAGTATTTCGGGAATCCTGTTGAATTGCCCGATTTGATATTGAAAAGAGTTTTCGATAATGAGACTAAAATACGGGGTTTATAATTGTTAGGCATGCGATGTCTAAGGAATTCATTTGATTAGGCATGCGATGTCTAAAGCGGTTGCGGATTCCAATTGTTGTAGTTTTACACTTTCTTTTCTGTGACCGTAAGTGTAATATGTGATATCGCCGGTTTCATTGCTATATGTCAACGACAATTGGGATGCACATATTTACTTACGTTGATGACATGTGATGTTATGTGTTGCTAGATATGTTATATTGGATCGTCGTGTTCGAATAGCCGGGGTTTTTTTTATGTGAGATGAGTGTTTTTCATTTTCATTCATGTAAAAACTTGTATGTAATATTCTTTTATTGGGGCACTTCAAGGTTGCGGAAGATGTCACCTTTTGTATATTATTTACTTTTCTGCACTAGGATAGACCCAAGGAGGGGAGCACAAGTAACCGGGTTCTAGGGTCCAGTGGGAGACCATCTCGAGGAGTCGAGTCCGGGTCTCCTAACCCTAGAATTGGTAGGGTTGCTTGCCGCTCTCGTAGGGGTCTAGGGGTGTGGGATTGGCTATTCATCACGACCGTGGAATCCGTGTTTTATACTGGCTCATATTGAAAACACGGACGTCCTAGTATATCCAATATTTCATATGATATTTTCTGCTGCGTTATCTGTGATGTGATCATGTGATTTGTTCAGATAGATATTATATATAGTATATATGATATATTATATAGACGTTGCTTATGTTTTACACCCGCGCTAGCCCTGCCTCGCTCTGGCGTTAGTTACCTAACCTAACGGTGCAGACGGGACATCGAGGCGAATGCGGATGGCATAAGCGTACGTTATATTTATCTGTGATGTTTAGGTGGAATTAAATGATGGGATATTCATTAATGAGATTAATGAAAGAAAAGAAACCTAAAGATGTTATGGAATCGAATTTCAAAATAAAACAGGTAGCTACAGTTCTTGCTTTGCATAGCGGTATATATGATATACCCTGCACCTTATTCGATGAGGAAAGGGCCGAGATCCCTTCACCGGGAGTGACCCCTTTAGCAATAACTGGCAGATGCTACACACTCGGTTTGACTTTTGATTGCTTCTATAGTTTCTGCTTTGCACAGTGATATATATGATATATCCCGCACCTCATTCGATGAGGAAAGGGCCGACGATCCCTTCACCGGGAGTGACCCCTTTAGCAAAACTAGAAAAGCCTCAAAATCACTCCATTTCAGAACTTCATTTGATTCTACAACGATATCAAGTTCATTACGCAATAGGTTTTCAGAAAAACCTGTCGTAGCCCTCCGTCATTTCAGATAAGTTGCATATAGTATTCGTGCTACATTTGTTGGCTCTCGTCAAGGTGTAGTGTGCGGTAGCTATGTGCTGCTTATCTGCTGCATATGATGCGACTGGATTAGGGTAGTCGTACGGCTTTGTTGGCTTTCGTCAAGGGTCGTGCGGGTGGGTTTAATTCAGTCAAGAAATGTACGGGTTGAACTTGACTGGTGGGCTGTGGTTTGTTGGCTTTCGTCAAGGTCATAGCACGCTAGGGGCAAAAGCATTATCAGGAATTTCAAGTGTTGAAATTTGCAATGAGATTGCATACCTTCTATGAGATAGTTGGATCCCGATACCTGATCAGTCGAAAATATTGTATATTTTAGCCGGCAATTTCCTCATCATTTGCATTCATATAGAAGTGTTCGGTATCCGTATTTCACATATTAGCAAATCTATCACAGATTATAAGATTACATGTATTAGACCTTAAAACCGGCATTTCTAGGGAAATTGACTGCATTGCATGGCATCGCAATATTTCTATATGTCGCAACCCGTGTTTCGAAGTCTGTGCAGGAAAAGGAAAGCTTGCTCGAACATTACACCGCTCAAAAGATACGTCAACTCACTAACTTCAAATCTGGTATCAACCCAAAGGAGCAATCACAAATCAACGTATCAAAGGAAGCCCTAAATAACAGTAAAAGCCCACAGAAGAAAGTACAAGGCCCAAGCCTCCAACATGGCCGCGGATCCGCTGCAATGGCTTGCTTTCGCCGCGGATCCGCGGTGGGCCCAGGGAATCAGTTCCCCAATTTTAGTGCACAACTCCTAGCTCAGTGGCTACAGTTCAGAAAAGCATGACAACTTCCAGAAGACTCCAGAGGTTTCTGCCAGATCAGCAAACAAGGGTTTCTAAAGCTTAATTAATCCTAGCTTAAACCCTAAGCTAGCTCCTAACAAACTACCTTCTAGAAGACTCAACAAACTTTTGGAGGGAACTACCATTTCAAACCTAAACCTAGGGTTTGGGAAGTCTATAAATAGAAGCCTAGACCTAGGGTGAGGGGATCATCTTATATCATCACATATCATACATCCAAGAGAGGGTGTGATTCATTTTAGTACATTTTTAGCCATTCTCCTTCTTCATCTCCTTCCTCCTCAAGTCTAGTGAGAGGGCTTGTAGGAAACCCTAACCCTAATTCCAATTGAGATCAAGAACCCCGAGTACCCATTAAGCAAGAAGCCTTACAACCTTTAGGAGCGGAGCCGATCTTCAACGGAGCAAGCGATCCGAGCCGATCCACGACTCACGAAGCCGAGCGACGCCCGATCAACGATTTAGATTCTTCCTCTTGTAGTTCTTGAAGCGAATGTAATCAAAATTGTTGAGATAAATAAAGGTGATATTCTTTTATCTTGTTTTCTTTAAATTCTGCATCATGCTATCTTTACAATTCGTAAATCTTTTCTGTGTGGTGATGTGTGAATAAAACTCCGCTAGTCGAGGAGTCGAGACGGTCAATAGAATGATGATGTAACATAGCTTTAATCGATTCTTGAGTCCTACGAGTTTTGTAAACCCTAGCAAGTTCAAGAAACGACGACCCATTTCGTTTCGATGCTTTCTTGATTGACATCGATCGAAATTGGGGAGTCACGATCGTTTCTTGAATTTGGTAGAGGCTAGAAAAGGAATGATATCGACGAAAGAACAAGGGTTAAAAGATGAACCCTAGTTTCATCAAGAAAGCCCTAACTCTCGTCGATGATCATCGATCTAGTATCAATCCTTCGAAGGACAAGAACACGATATCTTTAGATTACATCACGTCTATTGATCCTATCGATTCCTACGAGCCTCTTTTAGATTCTTGATTGTTGATTGGAAATATCATCGATACACCGATTCTTGACTGTTTATCTTTTTCTTGATTCTTGAATAGAATAGTGACACTTGAAAATCAATACTCTTGAATCATGTTTTCGTTTATCTTAGCTTAACTTTTCAATTCAAACATATTATAAAAACGAATCGTGCAATCCCTGTGGACGATCCGCACTCACTACAAACTACATCCGACACCGTAGTTTGATTGCGGTCAAAATATTTTTTTGGTTGTGAAGTTCTTTATAAATTTTCTGAATACCGACACAAGAAACAGTTTCAATCAAATGGTACCGTTTTAGGAGACCTTTTGAATTGATTCATACTACACAACGGGAAAATCTATTCAATCAAAATGGCACCGTTGCCGGGGATCGCGCGCTAATTCGTTTACATTTTATAGTTTGAATTGAAAGAATTATTACATTTTACTTCTTGAAATCAAAATTCGTACAAACTCTTATACGTATGTTGTGATTGATTGCAAGGTGATCTGGAGCATTCTGTGCTGTGGAAAATTTTTTTGGAATATACCAGAGAGCTGAGGGAGTCTACAGAAACTCCCTGAAAAAGTTTGGTGCAGTGTTCTCACTACAAGACCGCGGAAGGGCGGCAAGGTCAAGGATCTGCGGCGAAACCGCGGCATGTTGAGGTGATCTCTGCAGTATCTTTGCAGCAGGTAACTTCTTGCTCTCTCCCCTCTCCTCTTTTAGCTCCAACTAACACTTTGCTGCAGGATTCTTTGCAAATAATCGTAGCGCCGCAAAAGCAAAATTAAATTTGTGCGTGATTTTGATTTCTTGGTTGTTTGCATTCTAATACGGAAATTTAAGGGGCACGGCCAAATCCAAATTAGGTGGGGATTTCATTACCCTTCCTGGGCCCCGAAAATCGCAAAACTTGCATCCGCATTGACCCTCATTAACTAAAAGAAATCTAGAGAAGACTCTAAGGACTGTCGTGCTCAATTAGGACAAGAGAAGGCCGTGGGTAATTCATTGCTTATCCGCGTTTTCTTGTGGTGCCTAAGGCGAGTGTGTCTAAGGCTAGTGATTTTTAATTAGGCCCACTACTTACGTAGTGGAGTACCTTCCCACTTACCTGGCACTTATCCGGCCACAGGGGGACAAAGAGGCAGTGGAGGATTCTATCCTGCGACTTGTCTTTTGGCAGTTAGGAGCGGTCTAGAGCCGGACCTAGGTGACCACTAGATTCTAGGGTTGTGTGCTGCATTTGTTTTGTCGCATCATTTTTTCAAAATCCGTCCCTTTTTCAAAAGCAAACACCGCATTCATTTTACCCCTAATTATAAGCTAACGCTGCCACTTGTACTAACCCTTTTTAGTACAAGATAGGCTGGACACGGGATTCTAGTGCCCGTTTAGTCCGCGTACCCTTTATCGACTCCGAAGTCGATATTTCTCCATTTACCTTTTCTTTACCTACTACCACACCCACACCGATGGACCCAAATCCATCAAACTTCTTTAACCCTAATCTGCCGCCGTCCGTTGGTGCGCAGAATCCTCCCCGCATTTCTATCCAGGAGAGATGCTATCCACATAGAGGTCCTCTTTCGACCTGCTTATCCACACCACCAGCCAATGGGGATAACTTTGAAATCAAGCCCCAGTATATCAATCTTTTACCCAAATACCACGGACTCGAGACTGAGGACGCTTACGTTTTCATTACCAAATTTGAAAACGTATGCGCAATGATGGGTACGTCACAACTTTCAGTGGATGCGATGCGTCTACGACTTCTTCCATTTACCTTGTGCGATATAGCCGAGAAGTGGCTATATAACACTACCGCACATTCTATTACGAATTGGGAAGAATTCGTCGCTGCATTCCTTAAGAAATTCTACTCACACCAAAAGACAGCTCGAATCCGTAGCGAACTGAACCAATTTGCCCAGCTCCCTGCTGAACCATTCTCTAAATACTTTGAACGTTTCAAGGATCTATTGGTTCAATGTCCTCATCACGGCATCCCGAGATGGGAGCTTTGCCGAATCATATATGAGGGCAGTAACCCTAACACTAAACAGAGCCTTGAAAACATGTGTCAAGGTACATTTATGACTAAAGATGATGGGGAAGCTTGGCGATACTTAGAAGAGTTCGCTGAAAAGTCACTACAGTGGGAGAGTGGAACCCAACCATTGAATAGGGATGGCGTACACCAAATAGATGTGTCCATAGGTGTTCGAGCTGAAATGGCAGCAATGCAAAAGAAGCTCGACGCTATGGAACACAAATTTGCAGCAGACTCCCTAAACCCAGTGTCACTCCCCAAAACTGTTTGTGGGTGCTGTTCTGATCCGTCACATTTAACGGAAGAATGTCCATTAAACTCTGCGTTTCAAGGTCACGAGCATTCTAATGCCGCATTTCAAAGACCTCGAAACTATCCATATTCTTCCACGTACAATCAGGGTTGGAGGAATCACCCGAATTTCGCTTGGAACCAAAATCAATCTCAAAACACGGTTCCAAACATGAATAATTTTCAAAGGGCTCTTCCTCTACCACAACAGCAACCCCTTCAACTCACTCAGCACCCCTATCAGTCACAAAATTTCCAAAACCAGGGCAACACTCCTGCACAGTCTAATCCTATGCAGTCCTGTTCTGACGAGTTCTCTCAATTCACTCAAACCATGAAATCACTTTTGTTAAATTTCATAGAGGTTTCGGCTGAGGTTAGATCTTCCGTCGGTGAGATAAAGAAAAACTCAGCATCCCAAGCTGAGAGTATCAGAACGATGGAAGCTGAAATCGCACGACTTAAAGCCGAAATGAGTGCGAGAGAAAAAGGGAAACTTCCCTCTCAACCCCTACAGAATCCTGGGCATTACAATGTAAATGCCATTACAACGTTGAGATCGGGAAGAATGCTGAATAATAATGTCGAGGAAGATATTGATAATACTGAAAATCATATCAACACCCCGGCTGAGACCTTTCCACACACACACACTTCTCCTTCTGATCCTTCTTCTTCTACCAAACCACCTTCTCACGAGCCTATTCTCCATTTCCCTTTAGGCTCGACACCTTCACCCAACCCTTATAGTTCTCCACAGACGGTCCCCACACCTCTTTTGGGACCGCGTCTACCCCCTCTTCCTTCTCCTGTGATGGACCCTGCGCTTATTGCGAAAGCACCTTACCCGAATCGGTTAAGGGCAAATAGAACGAGTCCTCATATGGAGAAAATTATAGAAATGTTCAAACAGGTTAACATCAATATCCCTCTCCTAGATGCGATTCAGCAAGTCCCCGCTTATGCGAAAATTCTTAAGGACTTGTGCACTAGGAAGAGGAAGACTCAAGTGCCGAAGAAGGTCTTCATGTCTAATAATATCAGCACTGCTTTTATACCCCAGCTTCCAAAGAAAAGAAAGGACCCAGGATGTCCTACAATATCGATTTCGATTGGGGGTAAAAACATAAATCGTGCTCTTTTAGACCTTGGCACGAGTGTTAACCTGCTCCCTTATTCTGTCTATGAGCAACTAGGGATTGGAGAGCTGAAACCTGCTCACTGCACTCTCCAGATGGCAGACCGATCTATCACCAAACCAAGGGGTGAATTAGAGGATGTGTTGATAAAGGTCGGGGAATTTGTTTTCCCTGTAGACTTCATTGTGCTCGACACACATCCTGTAGCAAACCCCCGGGGCCAAATTCCGGTGATTCTGGGTCGTCCTTTCCTTGCCACTTCCAACGCTGTTATAAACTGTAGAAATGGTTCAATGAACTTATCATTTGGAAATATGACCATTGAACTAAATATCTACAAAGTTGGAAGTCAGCCATCAGAACCCTCTGCTCATATTTTAGATGTGTGCTCTGTCCATGAGATCGCTCCCGATAGTTGTGGAGCCGAGGAACTTTGCTTTACTGATCTCGATGACATTAGCACATCTCTGTTTGACTTTGCACAAGATCTTAGTGAGGACACTTTACCTACACATGAGTCCTGCACTTCTGACTTTTCTCCACCCGAGTCTGTATCTTTCACAGGCTCTGAGCTTCTTTGTAAATCCAAAAATCAATCTATGACCCTTCCTTCTATCATTTCTCCGCCTGAATTAGATCTCAAGGTTTTACCTTCTCACCTTAAATATGCATATCTTGGTGAGAACGAGTCATTACCGGTTATAATATCCGCTTCTCTTGCATCAGAGCAAGAGAATGCACTTTTATCGGTATTGAGATCTAACAAAGAGGCGTTTGGTTGGAGTATGGCGGACATCAAAGGGATTAGTCCCTTGATAGTTGAACATCATATACATGTGATGGATGATGCCAGACCTACCCGAGAACCACAGAGACGGTTGAATCCCGTCATGAAGGAAGCTGTCATGAAAGAGATCGTCAAATGATTAGATAATGGTATTATATATCCCATCTCCGATAGCCAGTGGGTGAGTCCTATACATGTCGTTCCTAAGAAATCCGGCATCACAGTTATCACAAATGAGGCGAATGAGTTGATTCAGACACGCGCCCAAACTGGGTGGCGTGTATGCATCGATTATAGAAAACTCAACGCTGCCACGAGGAAAGATCGCTTTCCTCTACCATTCATTGATCAGATGCTGGAACGCTTAGCGGGACGACAGTACTATTGTTTTATGGACGGATACTCAGGCTACAATCAGGTCCCCATCGCCAAAAAGGATCAAGATAAAACCACTTTTACTTTTCCTTAGGTACCTTTGCTTACAGTCGCATGCCCTTTGGGCTATGCAATGCTCCCGCTACCTTTCAGCGGTGTATGATGGGGATATTCTCTGATATGGTAGAGAATTTTTTGGAGATCTTTATGGACGATTTCTCGATTTTTGGAGACTCTTTTTCAGATTGCCTAGCGAATCTGGACGCTGTTCTTACTCGTTGCAAAGAGAAGAACTTGACTTTGAACTGGGAAAAATGCCATTTTATGGTCCAAGAAGGAATAGTCCTTGGACATGTCATTTCACAGAAAGGCATTGAGGTTGACAGAGCTAAAGTAGATGTCATTCAAAACCTCCCTCATCCCAAAAGCGTCAAAGATATTCGCTCTTTCATTGGCCATGCGGGCTTTTATAGGAGATTCATTAAGAACTTTAGCAAAATTGCTAGACCTTTAACACTACTCCTGGCCAAGGATACGACCTTCCATTTTGACTCGGATTGCGAGACAGCTTTCGACTCACTTAAACACTCACTCACTTCAGCCCCCGTTTTATCATCACCAAATTGGGACTACCCTTTTGAGCTGATGTGTGACGCATCTGATTTTGCAGTAGGTGCAGTCTTAGGACAGCACATTGAAAAGATGCCACACGTGATTTATTATGCTAGTAAGACCCTGAATGATGCGCAAATCAATTATACAACCACAGAAAAAGAACTATTAGCGGTTGTATTTGCATTAGAAAAATTCAGGCCTTACTTAATCGGCTCACCTATAGTTGTGTATACTGACCATTCCGCTTTAAAACATCTTCTGGCGAAGAAAGATGCAAAAGGTCGACTAATACGTTGGATCCTTCTGTTACAAGAATTCGATCTTGTTATCAAAGATAAGAAAGGATGTGAAAACGTAGTAGCTGACCATCTTTCACGCATCATTTCTTCCCCTGTGACCCTGCCGATCAATGATTCATTCCCTGATGAACAACTCTTGAGCATATCCGCTGAACCATGGTTCAGGGATATTGTGAACTATCATGCCACGGGACTGATACCGAGCGATTGGTCAAAACAGGACAAATACCGTTTTCTATCCCAAGTAAAAAACTTTTACTGGGACGAGCCCTATTTGTTTAAATATTGTCCTGATCAGATCATTCGCCGGTGCGTCCCAAATGAAGAGTTCAAGAGTGTTCTTTCATTTTGTCATGATCAGGCCTGTGGGGGTCACTTTGGTCCTAGAAAGACAGCGGAAAAGGTTTTGCAATGTGGATTTTATTGGCCGACCTTATTCAAGAACGCATTTGAGTATTGCAAAACCTGTACACAATGTCAGTATACGGGTAGAATATCCCAGAGGAATGAAATGCCTCAGCAACCCATTCTGGTTGTTGAAATGTTCGATGTTTGGGGCATAGATTTTATGGGTCCTTTTCCCAACTCCTTTGGGAATCTGTACATATTGCTGGCGGTTGATTATGTCTCAAAATGGGTAGAAGCCATTCCATGTCGCACTAATGACAAGAAAGTTGTCATTAAGTTCTTGAAAGAGAATATCTTTTCGCGATTTGGACACCCATGCGCTATCATTAGCGATAATGGGACACATTTCTGCAACAGATCTTTCGAGGCTCTGATGCGAAAATACTCAATCAACCACCGACTTTCTACACCCTATCACCCCCAAACAAGCGGGCAGGCTGAAATCTCAAACAGACAAATCAAACTTATCCTGGAGAAGACTGTTGCTAAAAATAGAAAAGACTGGTCGACCAAATTGACGGATGCTCTTTGGGCATTCAGGACTGCATATAAGACCGACCTAGGAATGTCTCCATATAGGATAGTGTTTGGAAAAGCATGTCATTTACCTGTCGAGATAGAGCATAAAGTATTGTGGGCTATAAAAGAAATAAATTTTGATCTAAACCTTGCTTGCAACTTTCGGAAGCTGCAACTTAACGAGCTAAGCGAACTCCGCGATGAAGCTTATGATAATGCTGTAATCACAAAGAATAGGACTAAGGTTTTTCACGATAAAAACAATTTGAGGAAAACATTTTTACCTGGTCAACATGTCCTTCTTTATGATTCACGATTACACCTTCACGTGGGTAAGCTCCGATCTCGATGGAAGGGACCTTTTGTTGTGCGGTCTGTATACCCGCATGGGGCGGTAGAAGTTGAAAATGTTAAAAACGGCACTGTTTTCAAAGTAAATGGACATAGACTTAAGCCGTATTATTCCACTGACCCCACGGAGGAGCTCTTGTTCTTACAAGAGTCAGTTTATTTGGATTAAAATTCCTCCATCTCACCTTCATGTCCAGTATATCACTGCATCATATTTTTTGAATGAAGGTGAGTGAAAGATAAGTTTGGGGGAAGTTCTTCACTTATATATTTTGCCCCCACTAATAATCCCTCCCAGACTTACAGGTTTTGTAGATATAGCTGTCGGCAACAGTGAGGACACTGTTGAAAACAAGTTTAGGGGAGGTTTGTGCTTATTTTCGCATCATTTGCATATCATCTGCATAAGCACAAAACATTTTTTTTAAAAATCTATAAAAATTGAAAAATTTTCAAAACCCATAAAAATTTTAAAAAAAATTCAAATATAAAAATAATTTTAATATTTACACTTTTTTGTATATAAATAAGATAATAAAAGTTTAGATAGTGAAAAATTACATCCATGAGATTAGAAAAATTTAAGAAAACTAAGAAAATTAGAAGTTTTCTTATACAAACTAGTAATAAGTAGTTATGAGCCGTTGTCCTAAGGGTTAGTAAGATGAAAGACGTCACTAATCTGAGGATAAAACTAAGTCTGAAAAATAGTTTCTATTCTGGAAGCTAAACATTTTGAACGTTGCTACCCTGCTATTCGCACTTACACACGTCTTGAAGCCTGGGATAGTAGAGCATACCTTGAAATGCTCTTGTCTTAAAGCCAAAAGTATGAAGGAAATAAAAAGAAAAAAAAAGTGAATAAAAAAAATATAAAGTGGTGAGAAAAATGAACACTGGTTTTGTTATCACCGAAGGCAATAAAAAAATATATAGCAAGGGTGCCTTTTCACCTAGTGCCCTAAGACCAACTGGTCTGGGAGTCACTGCTATGCCTGAGGTGGTGCAAGACGAGGAAAATACACCAAGTAAGCAAGCACAGGAGTAATCGGTCGGTTAGTACCTCAAGAAGTATTAACGGTCGCATGAAAGTGTGTGAGCAATCTCATCTAAATATTCATTAATTAAAAAGTACTGAGGCTGATGGGCAAGAGTATGATAGCTTGAATTGAATTCTCCGGGTGTAGGGATGTCTTTACACACATGCAGGGTTATATGATCGATGTTTGGAAGAAAGATAGGAATGAAGAATAAGACGATGTTTTATTGAGGGAGGACGTGATTTCTAACATCTTTTCATGACCATTAAGATAGGGCTCATGACAACCGAAAAGCTAGCTTAGTTGGAAACCCTAATTTTCAAAGCTTTTCTTTTACAATTCTCTTCTTTAAATGTAATATTCATGATCTTGCTTTTATTATTGGATTTTGTGGGTGCAATCCGCTGAAAACCCTCAGGAGACAACACTCCTCCTACTAGGGACACCTAGAGGTTTAAAGGCTTGTTGCACGTGCTCAGTGCAATCGTGTTGCTTACGAAAGTGTGCTAGTTAGTTTTTCTCTTTCTTTATTTTCTCCTTCTCTTTTTAATAAAACATTCGCTCGAGACGATCGAAATTAAGTTTGGGGGTATTTGATCAGTTGAAAATATTGTATATTTTAGCCGGCAATTTCCTCATCATTTGCATTCATATAGAAGTGTTCGGTATCCGTATTTCACATATTAGCAAATCTATCACAGATTATAAGATTACATGTATTAGACCTTAAAACCGGCATTTCTAGGGAAATTGACTGCATTGCATGGCATCGCAATATTTCTATATGTCGCAACCCGTGTTTCGAAGTCTGTGCAGGAAAAGGAAAGCTTGCTCGAACATTACACCGCTCAAAAGATACGTCAACTCACAAACTTCAAATCTGGTATCAACCCAAAGGAGCAATCACAAATCAACATATCAAAGGAAGCCCTAAATAACAGTAAAAGCCCACAGAAGAAAGTACAAGGCCCAAGCCTCCAACATGGCCGCGGATCCGCGGCAATGGCTTGCTTTCGCCGCGGATCCGCGGTGGGCCCAGGGAATCAGTTCCCCAATTTTAGTGCACAACTCCTAGCTCAGTGGCTACAGTTCAGAAAAGCATGACAACTTCCAGAAGACTCCAGAGGTTTCTGCCAGATCAGCAAACAAGGGTTTCTAAAGCTTAATTAATCCTAGCTTAAACCCTAAGCTAGCTCCTAACAAACTACCTTCTAGAAGACTCAACAAACTTTTGGAGGGAACTACCATTTCAAACCTAAACCTAGGGTTTGGAAAGTCTATAAATAGAAGCCTGGACCTAGGGTGAGGGGATCATCTTATATCATCACATATCATACATCCAAGAGAGGGTGTGATTCATTTTAGTACATTTTTAGCCATTCTCCTTCTTCATCTCCTTCCTCCTCAAGTCTAGTGAGAGGGCTTGTAGGAAACCCTAACCCTAATTCCAATTGAGATCAAGAATCCCGAGTACCCATTAAGCAAGAAGCCTTACAACCTTTAGGAGCGGAGCCGATCTTCAACGGAGCAAGCGATCCGAGCCGATCCACGACTCACGAAGCCGAGCGACGCCCGATCAACGATTTAGATTCTTCCTCTTGTAGTTCTTGAAGCGAATGTAATCAAAATTGTTGAGATAAATAAAGGTGATATTCTTTTATCTTGTTTTCTTTAAATTCTGCATCATGCTATCTTTACAATTCGTAAATCTTTTCTGTGTGGTGATGTGTGAATAAAACTCCGCTCGTCGAGGAGTCGAGACGGTCAATAGAATGATGATGTAACATAGCTTTAATCGATTCTTGAGTCCTACGAGTTTTGAAAACCCTAGCAAGTTCAAGAAACGACGACCCATTTCGTTTCGATGCTTTCTTGATTGACATCGATCGAAATTGGGGAGTCACGATCGTTTCTTGAATTTGGTAGAGGCTAGAAAAGGAATGATATCGACGAAAGAACAAGGGTTAAAAGATGAACCCTAGTTTCATCAAGAAAGCCCTAACTCTCGTCGATGATCATCGATCTAGTATCAATCCTTCGAAGGACAAGAACACGATATCTTTAGATTACATCACGTCTATTGATCCTATCGATTCCTATGAGCCTCTTTTAGATTCTTGATTGTTGATTGGAAATATCATCGATACACCGATTCTTGACTGTTTATCTTTTTCTTGATTCTTGAATAGAATAGTGACACTTGAAAATCAATACTCTTGAATCATGTTTTCGTTTATCTTAGCTTAACTTTTCAATTCAAACATATTATAAAAACGAATCGTGCAATCCCTGTGGACGATCCGCACTCACTACAAACTACATCCGACACCGTAGTTTGATTGCGGTCAAAATATTTTTTTGGTTGTGAAGTTCTTTATAAATTTTCTGAATACCGACACAAGAAATAGTTTCAATCAAATGGTACCGTTTTAGGAGACCTTTTGAATTGATTCATACTACACAACGGGAAAATCTATTCAATCAATACCCACTGCGTGTAAGAGTTACTCATGGGAGAGTTTTACACATTACAATTAGCCGATCAAGTAGGTGTCTAGAAAGGTGTCAACGGGGTTACGCCTCTGGGAAAACGAGGTTTACTTTAATTAGGTCCGTGCGAAAGCACGGGGAACCTCCCTCAAAGTACCGACACTGGCCTGGCTGAAAGATTGGCGAAGTTGTAGGGTGTAATTAATCCCGGCTAGTCTTTCCTTTTAGGGTTTGAAGGAAGATTTGAAAAAACCAGTTGGAGCCATCCTGATTAGATAAGATAATAACCAATCTGATCTTGCAAGAGCATACGCTAAAGTGTTTTCTTCTCTCTCTCTCCAGGTAGCGACCATGTCATGCCCTAATCAAGATAATAATATGGATGTATTGACTGAACCCGGTTGTTATACTGAGCTGGGGAACGTTGGTCCCGCTCCAACTTATAATTGTTATAAGACAGAGCAGGAAATAGGGGATTACCAGAATTCCCGTGCCACCCAAACGAAGAGAGTGAATGCTGATGCATCATTTTCGGGTGTGTTCTTTATACAGAACTGTTTCTCAGTATCCTCCGCATCCTGGGTATATGATACCGGATCAGGATCCCAGATATGTAATCTGTTACATAGGGCTGCAAAAAGGTAGAAAAACTGAGAACGGGTGATAAGTTTCATGAGGCAGAAAACGGGGCAAGTGTTGCAGCCAAGTCTGTTGGTCACTGTCACCCTGTATTACCAATACATTGATTCTGAACGAATGTTATTAGATACCGAACCTTATATACAAAATCATATCAGTCTCTTTATTAGTAAAGAAAGGATATAATTTTGTATTGTTGGATAATGTTTTGAACATTTCCTATATCAAAAGTTGATCGGTTCAGACACGTTATCTAAAAGCATTGATGTTCTAAATCAAACAACAGTTCTTAGTATACGGAACACACACAAGAGGAAGAGTTCAGAAATGAACGGATCCTTCTTGAGGTATTGTAGACTAGGTCATATCAATGCGACCCGACTAGCTAAGTTGCACATAGATGCATATTTAAATCTGTTTGAATTTACATCTTGTGAAACTTGCCAGTCATGTCACAGAGATAAGATGACCATAACTCTGTTTACTGGAAACAGAGAAAGAGTTAGTGAACTTTTGGGATGATACATGTTGATGTATGTAGGTCCCCTGTCTACATATGCCAAGACTGGTTCTTTGTAATTCATTACATTCTCTGATAATCTCTCAAGATTCAGACATATGTTCCTGTTGAAACACAAGTCCGAACCTTTTGAGATATTCACAGAATATAAGTTAGAAGTAGAGAACCAAAACACGGGTATAAGTATTATGTCCTTTGATGAGATCAAGGAGGAGAATACTTGTGCATAGAATTCCTGAACTATTCTAAAGGAGAATGAGATTCTCTCTCAGCATTACTCCTCCGTATACACCATAGAACGATGGTATATCGGGGCAGAGCAGATACACCCTATTTGATATGGTGTGCTCTATGATGAGTACTACTGAGTTACCTTTTTTTTAGCTATTTTAGCTATTGGGTGTTATGCATTTGAGAAGTTGCATACCTATTGAATAGGGTTCCGATCAAATCAGTTGCCTACCACTTCATATGTGATATGGAAAGGGAAGAGCCCATATCTTAAGTTAGTTAAGATTTGGGTTGTCCGGCCTATGTCTAAAAGCAAAATCCGGACAAGCTCGAGGTAAGGTCTGTTATGTAGAACTGGAATCAGTTACAGCTATGCAAACTACAGCAGATGATTTGGTAGAACCGAAGGATTCAATAGTAACCAACGAACCTCAGCCTCTCCGCCGATCTAGTAGGGTTCCTCACCCACCTGAGAGATACTTTGGTTTCTCTATGACAGTGGGAGCGAGGATTGCATCATGAGATGATGACCCAACTGGTTTCGAACTGGCCATCAGGAGTGGGACTCTGTAAGAATGGCTGGATGCTTAGCGATCTGAGATGGAATCCTTATACACCAACAAAGTATGGACTTTAGTTGCTTTATCTGAAGGGTTAAATCCCCATCAGGAGCAAGTATATCTTGAGAAGATTACTTGGTGTACATGGAAAGGTTGAGACTTTCAAAGCTAGACTTGTTAAAGATTTGCATCATTGTCCAGGTATGGATTTTGTTGAAACCTTTTATAAGTAGCTATGCTTAAGTCCATCCAAATCCTACTTGCCACGGCTACATACCATGACTACGATATCTGGTGGTTGGGTGTCATGACAGCTTTTCTAAATGATGTTTTAGAAGAGGGCGTCTATAAGTACACAGTCAGAGGGCTTCGTAAACAGTGGGAGCAGCGGAAACGTGCACAAGTTGCTTTATGAGATAAAGCAGGTATCGCGAAGTTGGAACGTCTGTTTTGATGTGGTAGTCAAAGAGTTTGACTTCATCAAAATAGTAGATGAACCTTGTATATACAAAAAGGGTAGTAGGAAGTATGGTGGTGATCCTTGTAGAGTACGTGGATGACATACTCTTGATAGGGAAGGAGTTTCCTATACTACGCTCGGTCAATCTCCGCATATCACAATGATTCTCCATATAGGATCAATGTGATACCTACTAAATCCTGGGTTTTGGACCTATGAGATAGATCTAATTGGATATTAGGATACTCACTAGTTGTAGTGAGATGGTATCAATCGATCCTGAGGAGAATCACTGGAAGGGTTCCAGGGTGATAAAGACGACTGAATGTCAGTCACAGGCATTGTCTTTACCCTCAGTAAAGGGACGGTATGTTGGAAGAGTTCCAAGCTAGATACCGTGGCATACTAGACGATAAAGGCTGGATACATCGCTACTTAAGATGCTACCAAAGAGGCTGTCTGGGTGTATATCAGTTCATGAGATGGACTTAGTTCCTCCCATTGTGTGACAATAGAGTTGTGGCTTATGCCAAGGAACGCCCGTCCCATCAGTGATCCAGACATATTCTAAGGCAGTATCACCTGATCATGGAGATGGTTGATCTCCAAGGAGATCGAGGTTAGGAGAGTAGACTCAGAGGACAACACGGCGGATCCACTCACAAAGGCCTATTCCCAGAGAGAGACTTTTATGGGATGGTTGAGTATGAGATACTGCAACCACTGCTACAGATGGCCTTAGTGCAAGTGGGAGATTGTTAGTTATATGTATGCCCTAGAGGCCATTACTATACATAGGATGTATATTGTAGTGGATGCTGGGACATATATAGGGAGGACTTTCTTGCTCGACATGATAGTATGCTATCTGGTTACTCTTTACCTTAACCTGTATACTGATTGTCTCTCTGTTACATGTTGGTAAAGCCCTTAGGATGTGTACTTGACTACCTGGACAATGATGCAGATCATACTAGTGGGGACATAGTAGTCCATAAGTACATCCTTCAAGATCCCTAGTCGTGGGTGTATCGAGACGGGGCATCGATATACCAGAGTAGACTAGCGTATACCTTCTCGACCCATACAGATGGGCGATGGATGATCCCATATCCATTGGTGTTTGACATCAGAGATGATATACGGGTGCTCAGTGAAGACTGGGTACACTGGACGGACTCGCCGAGAACTCCCAGATGGTATTATACCTTACGTCAGATGGCAGTTCTCTGGTGACACTGGTACAGAGTAGTCTGTTGACCCGAGATCGTCATAGAGTCTTGTGTGATTCCCACTGTGCTTTGATTTCCATCTTACCACGTCCAAGAGGGCGTGCAAAACGGTGGTTTTTGGGTACAGTCCCGAATCACATGGAGGCAATGAGCGATAGGAGGAGATTCGTCTCTCCCGGTATAGGGAGTTGATGTTGCGCAGTGTTCGATTGGCTATAACCGGAAATCCCTGGCCAGGGTTGCTGAGATTTACGGGTAAGTGTTACCAGTAGTTTCTCGAACTGTTATAGACCTCATATCGACACGACTTATCGAGCTATTGGGGTCTGACGTTTGCCACCCCTAGGCGAGATATGCGACATATCAGACGAACAGACCGGACTGTACGGTAAGTGTTACTAGTTGGATTCACAGGAGTATGAGCGGGCTTGCTCGTCGATCTTCTGATCACTCAATACCCGGGTAGCCGTTACGTTTAGCAGACCGGTTGCGGCTTGTGGGTGTTTGATATGATCATCACCTGCTGCCGGCGTATTGACGAGTCTTTAGAGTCCTACATAGAGGTTTCCTGGCTCAAGCGAAACGAAATAGGAGCGCATATGAGATATGTGCGGGACCGAGAATAATGCGTGTATGTGATACCGTATTCTATTCTCGTGATGAATGTATCGATTGGTTGTATGCGATATAACCTAGTTATCGAATCAAGGATTGATTCGATATGCCGATACATTGGATATTAGTCGATTATATGCGATATGACCGGATCGTTAAATCAAGTATTGATTTAATGATTTAATGCATAATTATATATTTGATATATTACTTTGCATTAACTAGTATTGGTTCACTTAATTGGATTTTCTCACTTGATGTACACAAGTTGTATATGTGATATACTTTTGTGCACTTGTTTGTATCATGTTTGATGATACATGCAAACTTGGTTAAGTGTATGATTAAACCATGGTTATGTAATGGTTAGGGTTTTGATTTTATTAACTATTTATTTATTTATTATTCATTTTGAAAGATAAAGAGAAATGGTGGCTTTCTTTGTTTGTTGTTGAAGCTTCATGAAGTTTTGACTAAGTGACCATTTTGTCTTCATCTTTAACCCTAACCATTCAACTAACCCTAGTTCATTCTCTACACTTAACCAAGGTTGGATTATGATAAGAATGAGTTGGATTTTCCTTTTTGATGATAATCCTTATTATTCTATCATATATTCTTTCTTCTTCTTCTTCAACATGAAGAAACCATGCCACCATCAATGGCAACTTGAGAAAAAGAGTGAGAAATCAAATTCTAAAGTGAACCCACTTCCTATTTCTTCATCCTCTACCACTTGCCAAGTAGTATAGGGTGTTTTCTTCACAAGTTTCATGGCTTGGTGAAGTTGGAGCTTGATCTTGTGTTGCCTTGACGTAGATCATCTTCGGCATCGAAGTCGATGACCTAGCCCGCCCATTTCTTCGATGAAGCCGACGCTAGAGCCCGGGATCCGATGATTGCAGCGAGGAGACATCATCATGGAGCTATGGAGGTGGAGGACCGGATCTACAAAGGTTGTAGTCACTTCCCTTTTAGCGGTAAAGTTGTTTACTACTTCTAGTTTCGCCTAAATTCTAGTTAACTATCCGTATTAGGGTTTCTCGGCACATGAAAAATTTGAAATTGGCATGGTTGATGCCTTGTGAGACCCCTTGAGTGTGCCTAGGAACGCTACAGTTAATGCAAAGTAATATATCAAATATATTATTATACATTAAATCATTAAATCAACACTTGATTTAACGATCCGGGCATATCGCATATGACCGACTAATATCCAATGTATCGACTTATCGAATCAATCCTCGATTCGATAACTAGGTTATATCGCATACAACCAATCGATACATTCATCACGAGAATAGAATACGGTATCACATACACGCATTATTCTCGGTCCCGCACATATCTCATATGTGCTCCTATTTCGTTTCGCTTGAGCCAGGAAACCTCTGTGTAGGACTCTAAAGACTCATCAATACGCCGGCAGTAGGTGATGATCATATCAAACACCCACAAGCCGCAAGCGGTCTGCTAAACGTAACGGCCACCCGGGTATTGAGCGATCAGAAGATCGACGAGCAAGCCCGCTCATACTCCTGTGAATCCAACCAGTAACACTTACCGTACAGTCCGGTCTGTTCATCTGATATGTCGCATATCTCGCGTAGGGATGGTAAACGTCAGACCCCAGCAGCTCGATAAGTCGTGTCGATATGAGGTCTATAACAGTTTGAGAAACTACTGGTAACACTTACCAGTAAATCTCAGCAACCCTGGCCAGGGATTTCCGGTTATAGCCAATCGAACACAGTGCAACATCAACTCCCTATACCGGGAGAGACGAATCCCCTCCTATCGCTCATTGCCTCCATGTGATTCGGGACTGTACCCAAAAACCACCGTTTTGCATGCCCTCTTAGACGTGGTAAGGTGGAAATCAAAACACAGTGGGAATCACACAAGACTCTATGACGATCTCGGGTCAACAGACTACTTTGTACCAGTCTCACCAGAGAACTGCCATCTGACGTGAGGTATAATACCATCTGGGAGTTCTCGGCGAGTCCGTCCAGTGTACCCAGTCTCCACTGAGCACCCGTATATCATCTCTGATGTCAAACACCAATGGATATGGGATCATCCTTCGCCCATCTGTATGGGTCGAGAAGGTACACGCTAGTCTACTCTGGTATACCGATGCCCCGTCTCGATACACCCACGACTAGGGACCTTGAAGGATGTACTTATGGACTACCATGTCCCCACTAGTATGATCCGCATCATAGTCCAGGTAGTCAAGTACACATCCTAAGGGCTTTACCAACATGTAACAGAGAGACAATCAGTGTACACGTTAAGGTAAAGAGCAACCGGATAGCATACTATCATGTCGAGCAAGAAAGTCCTCCCTATATATGTCCAAGCATCCACTACAATATACATCCTATGTATAGTAATGGCCTCTAGGGCATACATATAACTAACAGAAAATACACCTACGAGATCCTCTCAACTCGTAGGGAGAAAAGTCTTTATGAGACCCTTACGACTCATAAAATTGAAAAGTCTTAGGCAGCAGACCTGAACCTGCTTCCTAAGCCATCGTTACCTCTCGAAGGGTTCAAGACGGAATGCTCTCTATCATCTACAGGCTGCACTTGCTAAAAACTCATGGCAACAACACGGCAAAGAGAAGAAAGCGACAGTAAGGAGAACATTTGATTCGCATTCAGTTAAGCATTCAAAGCGCACCCATTCATGCATGAGCGAAAAGGTTTAATGCATAAAATAAACACATGGAAATGGAAAAGCTTGCCATTCATACTTCAGAAAATTCTTACATTGATGAAAACGGTAAACAAAAACGCCATTAAAGTGTTTACAAAGGCAAAACATCAAATTCAGGATATGGATTGAGAAATTTAAGAGTTAGGCCATCCAAAAAATTTCGGGCCTCTCGGACCATCTTCATATGCATCCTTTCACAATCATAAGCGTCAGGATCCCCACTGATGTCCTCCACCCTTCGATAAGCAGCAAGTATCGCCGCCTGTTGAAAAGCTTGATGCAGGATATCAACAAGGTTGTCTCGCCTTTTCTTTGAGATTAAGCCCATCAGATACACTGAGTGCACCTTATCTTCGGCATCGTCCAATGCTTTAAGCGGCATGACGGCATAAAATAGAGGAAGTTCTCCCTAGATCGCTCCCACAATAAGCTTCAAGTGAGAGGAACGACGAAGGAGAAGTCGACCATTGTATGCATCAAAGCGACCCATAATTTCAGCACACTGGGCGTTGGTAAATTCTTGGTTTTGAGAACGGCCGAGTGCGCGAATGTCTCCGTAAGAAATAATCTCGTCGAGATCATACATATGAGCGTTCATAAAGCCTGAAAAGGAAAATCAGTGAGAGTTAGTGGACAGACTGATTAAAAGAAAGCTTATTGAAAAAAACAAGGGATTTAAACAACTCTTAATATCCCCAAGGAGGAAATAAGTGCTAATTAAATCACCCAACGAATTTAATCCTGTGCAATCAAGAAAGGAATCCTAAAAAGGATTTCGCATTTAATAAAAAGGTTCCTCGGGCCAAGGTGTTAAACTCCTCGAGAGCAATGCTCTGCTGACAGGAATGACACCTGTCGAAGTCAATTATGAGGGGAATTAAAAAATTCTCCGGGAATTCTAAGAGCCTTGCTCTGTAAAAATGATGGAATAACCCATCAGAAAAATTGAAATAAAATTTTTTTAAATTAAAATTCTGAGATCTTCAAGATCCGTGAACAAACTCTGAGAGTTCTTCATAAGAAATTAACAAATCTCCGTTATTCAAGAGAGTAAAGCTCTGTTAATGGGTCAAGAAACCCTCAAAAGCTTTTCTTTAGATCTAAGATCTATGAAGAGCAAAGCTCCGTTAATGGATAAAACCCTAATAACATTTTTTAGATCTAAGATCTATGAAGAGCAAAGCTCTGTTAATGGGTGAAACCCTAGATTATTAAATGATCTACTCAAAGATTTAATCTTTACCTAAGATTTTGACAGAGTTCTGTCCTTAAGAAAGTTCTTAAGCCAAAGAGCTAGCTCTGCAAGAGAATAAAAATTCTCAGAAGGAAGAAGATGAACAGAAATCATCTCAAGGACCAAGGGTCCTATTTATAGGCACTGAGATGCCGTTTCAATTTCTGAGTTGATCGAAGGGCGCAGATGCTGCCACCGCTGCACTCATGTGAGAGCCACGTGAGCGCAACGGTGGGGGGCATTTGTTTCCCCCAATCAGAGCAAAGTTCTGTTCAAAATTCAAATTTTGAAATGAAGTAACGCTTCAGAAGCAGCGCCAAGTGCGCTGCGCCCTAAGCAGCGCACCACGTGCAAAGCACTGTGCACTAGCACTAGGTGCGATGTGCTCTAAGCAGTGCACCACGTGCAAAGCACGGGTGCGCTAGCGCTGGAACTAAAAGCTCCCCACCGTCAGATCAAAGATCCAATAATAATGATGAATCATTAATTAATCAAAATTAAATTCTGTTAAGGAAAGATTCCTCAAAATCTTTCCAAACAACAAGATTGTGCTCTGTAAATCAGAGCACCGTTGGATCAATGATCTAATGGTGATTAAAAAATCACCAAAAGTGCAGAATAAATTCTGTATGGAAAAGATTTCCCAATCTTGTTAATAACAAAAAGATTACTTTCTGTAAATCAGAAGCCCTTAGATCAAAGATCCAACGATGGGAAATTCCCCAAATCAATTGGAGAAAAGATCTCCTTAACTGATTGAACTGATCAGCTTGCCCTATAAAAAGGCCCCAAGACTTTAAGTCTCACATATTCAGAAAAAAAGAGAGAAACCCCCCCATAAGCTTTGAGAGATCTCAGAAAGAAGAGCTGTTTCCCCAATCAGAGCAAAGCTCTGTTCAAATTCCAAGATTGGAAATGAAGCGACGCTTCTGCTTCCCCCAATCAGAGCAAAGCTCTGTTTAAAAACTCAAGAGTCAAAAAACTTAAGCAACGCTTCAGATCCAGCGCTCTGCGCTGCGCGCCACGTGTCAGACACGGATGCGCTAGCGTAGTTGCGCTGCTCTCTAGGCAGCGCACCATGAGTGCGCTAGCGCTAGGCGCGCCGCGTGCCATGTGTCAAATACGGGTGCGCTAGCGCAGTGGCGTTATGTTCTGTGCTGCGCACCTCAAATTAGAGCAAAGCTCTGTTTCCAAGATTGGAAAGCGAAGTAACGCTTCATGAAAAATGCTAACATCAAATGCGCCTGCAATAAGTGTCAAAGACTCTGAAACGGCACCCACGTGCAAAGCACGAGAGCGCTAGGCGCTAGAAACGCTAAGCGCCAGAAGCGCTTCATCCTTACAAGAATTACTTGCACCTGTTTATAGCAAGTTAAATTATGCAGCGCATAAACCCCTTACAGAGGAATAACAAAGAATTAAAAACAAAGAAACACGTGGCGGATAATAAAATACTTAATTAAAACATCTTTTTATTATTACATTGAAAACAGATCACCAAACATGGGATCAAAAGGACAGGGGTTCGCAAAGCTAAGGAGAAGATTGTCCAGTTCCCTCTCCGTCTTCTCCGCCATATCGAAACGGCGATCCTCTCGAGGAGTAGCCATCCATTGATCAATGCCGCACTCACCAGAGAAAGTGGAGATAACGACCCGACGAGCCCGTATCTGGCTCAGCAAGTGGACAGAGCAATCCCTCAAGGCTTCAGTGATCAAATGCGCCTCGAAGAAGCACTCGATCTTGTCCTCAGCAGCATCAAGCATTGCCGAGGACATCTCTGTTGGAGGAGGGGGAATATCAACAAGCACAGACGCAAGGATCATCCAAAGCCAAATAGAGTGTAGGGGGGAGACCCTACACGAGTCAAGAGCGCGTACAGCGCTGCGTCGCACTGGTCATCCGTAAGAGAAGGATCTACCAAGCGCGCAGCAAAACGAGGAACAATGTCCTGAATGGGCACTTCCCACGGTTGTCGACGAGCATGTGGGCGGTTACAAGCCATAATTGACAGGGTTCTTCGGAGATGAGAAAAGAAAGAAGCTTTACTTCGAGTTATAAAGACTAGGCACAGAAAACTTTGTGCACAGTGGAGAAATTTCCAAGACTTGGGAAATGAAAGTTCTGGGGAACACAAGTTTGACTTAAAAAGAAAGGTGAAAAGACACCTCTGTTGAAGCAACGCTTCAGATGCAGTGCTCTGCGCTGCGCGCCACGTGTCAAACTTGGGTGCGCTAGCGCAGTTGCGCTGCGCTCTGCGCTGCGTACCACGTGTCGAACGTAGGTGCGCTAGCGTAAAGTGCGCCAGCGCTGGAATTAAGAATTCCCCACCGTTAGATCAAAAGATCTAATAATAAATTATTAATTAATCAGAATTAAAATTCTGTTATGGAAATATCTTGCCAATCTTATTAAAACAAGAAGATTATCTTCTGCAAAACAGAAGCCTTAGGATCAAAGATCCAACGGTGGGAAAAATTCCCAAATCAATCAGAGAAAGATCTCTTTAACTGATTTATCAAATCAATTTGCCCTATATAAAGGCCCCAAGACTTCAAGTCTGATATAGAGAAACCCCCCTACAAACTTTGAGAAAACTCAAAGAAAGAAAAGCAAGCTTTTAGCAAAAGAAGATCATTTCTTCAAGGTAAAGAACATGATTCTTGAACACAGAGATGAAATCATCTCATGAAAGGAAGAACTATCTTCTAAAAAAGATCATAGATCTATAAAAGACCAGGGTTTTTGATAAAAAGAGATCAAAAGATCCCATCATAAAAACAAAAGAAGTATTTACTTCATTTACAGATCATTGATCTACAGAGGCAGTGCCTTTTTATAAAAAAGAACTTTTGTTCTTGGACCTTGAGGCAAGGCCTCCTTTAAAAGGAGAACATAAACTTGTTCTTTGATCATAAATTTAATCAAATATGCTTTGCGCTACTGAAAAGTGCCTTGCACTCATAAACTGCGCTTTTGCACTCATTGGACCGGCGCTCAGCGCCAAAGCATGCCACGTGTCAACCATAGACACAGCTTGCGCTTTGCGCTTATGAGACAGCGCACTGCGCCCATGGATCGGCGCTCAGCGCCAAGCACGCCACGTGTCACTCACTAGTACGCCATTAAATCAGCGCAAAGCGCTCATAAATTAAAAGCGCAATGCGCTAATAAACTAGCGCTTAGCGCTAAGCGTGACACGTGTTATCTTCGCGTGCGCTACCCGACAGAAGCGCTCTGCGCTCTTTGATTGGCGCAAAGCGCCTGGCGCGCCACGTGGCGCACTGTCAGAACACACATTGTTCTGATGAATGCTATGCAATCAATACAAGACAAAAGATGTCAGAACCCAATGCTTAGCATTATTAAAAGGTCCAAGCCCAAATAAAGGCTCAACAGCCAGAGCGATAAAATGTTAAACATTTTAATTGGACTTAGCCCAACATTGGCCGTAAGTCCTCAACTTATATTGAACTGAGCCCATCTGCTCATGAATATTCAACAAATCTTAGTCCCAAACTGGGCTATAGATTTTCCAATCAATCTACATCCGGTTCAAGGGTACATCTCTTTACTCCTCTGATATCTTTCGTTGCAATCCTTCAACGTCTTCAGAGAGGTGATGGATCCCGACAACCACAAATTTCTATGGACTGTGGGGTCCTTAAACTCATGGACTACGATGTCCTTAAACCTTATAGACTACGATGTCTCTAAACCGGACTGCGGGGTCCTTAAAATCATGGACTATGATGTCCTTAAACCTTATAGACTACGATGTCTCTAAACCGGACTGTGGGGTCCTTAAACTCATGGACTAGATGTCCTTAACCTGGACCGTAATGTCCTTAAACTAACTGACCGCAATGTCCCCAAACTAAACAATAGAGTCCAAATGCTCTCTTGTTGGATCTAAATGATCCCGTTAAGTAGATCTTAGTCTAGAAATTAGACTAACGTATCCTTAACAAATGTTTAAGTTGATCTTAGTCTCAAATGAGACTAACGTATCCTTAAACCAAACCCAAATCAAAGAAGATACGGATTTGGACTAATCCACGTCCTACGGGCGACAACATAAATTAGCCTCCGTATACAATCCACGGGCAACCACAAACAAAAAAAACATACCACGACATGAAGTGACCATCTGGAGAAGGAGAAAGTTGTTACCGCGATGCGGTAACGTAATTAACTGCAGGGGCTTGCGCCTGCAGGGAAGAGCGTCCCCACAATCAAAAACCCCTCAAACGAGGGGGAATCTGACGAAGTCTGCTATATCGGCCGCATCCGTTTAAACCTTCGATACATAGTGCCATAAATCAACTTGGCATCTTCGGAGAGGTGGACGGACAGCACCAATTAGCATCTGCCCCCAGATTCAGGCAAGACGTTCGTCTTCCCGGTTTCCGGCAGTAAACAAGAGCCAAGCTCTCAAAGAAAGAAAATTTTCTTCAAGGTAAAAAACGATGAACAGAGAGATGAAATCATCTCATAATTAAAAAGAAGAACTTACTTCCTTTTCTAAGATCATAGATTTACAAGACTAAGGTCTTTCACAAAAAGATCAAAGGATCTCATCATAAAATAACAAGAAGAACATAATTCTTCTCACAGATCATAGATCTACAAGACTAAGGTCTTTTATACAAGGAGATCATAGTATCTCATTATAAAAAGGGGGGAGAATACTCCAATTCTCTGAGTATCACAGATCCATAAAAACAAAGCCTTTCACCAAAATAAGAGATTGAAATATCTCATACAAAATAAGAACTTTGTTCTTAGAACCTTGAGACAAAGTCTCTTATAAAAATAATTTAATTCTCAGGGCGCAAACTAATCTAAATTGCATAAAAGAAGAATTTCAGCGCTCCACATCTAGCGCAAAGCGCTGCAGAGCCTTAGCGCTCTTAATCTAAAAGGAGCCTTAGCGCTCCAAATTTAAAGAAGCGCTCTGCGCTCAAGACTGGCGCACAGCGTCAAGCGTGCCACGTGCTTCCTATATGTGCGCTACTTGAACAGAAGCGCTTTGCGCTCTTTGGACTGGCGCTCAGCGCCAAGCGCACCACATGCTCCTCACGTGTGCGCCACTGAACTAATAGCTCTTTGCACTCATAAATCAGGGTAATGCGCTCATAGACTGGCGCTCAGCGCCAAGCGCACCACGTGTCCCTCACGTGTACGCTACTCGGCAGAAGCGCACTGCGCTCTTTGACTGGCGCCAAGCGCACCACGTGCTCCTCATGTGTGCGCTGATAGAACATAAACTGTTCTTTAAAATATAGCCCTAGAGGTATGATGAATGCTCAGCATTCAATAAAAGACAAAAACATTGTCAGAATTCAAATCAATGCTCAGTATTGTCAAATGTTTAACATTCTAACTGAATGGGCCGAGCCCAAAGTGGCCATAAACCCCTCGTTCAGATTAATTGAGCCCACATGCTCATAAATCTCAGATCTTAGTCCCAATTAGACTACAGATCTCTCAACCAAAATTGGTTCAAGGGTACATCTCTTCACTCCTCTGATATTTGTCATTGTAATCCTTCAACGTCTTGAGAGAGGTGACGGACCCCGACAACCGTACATTCCATAGACTATGACGTCTTTAAACCGGACTGTGGGGTACTTAAACCCATGGACTATGATGTCCCTAAGCTCAGACTGTGGGGTCCTTAAACCCATGGACTATGATATCCTTAACCTTGGACCACTATGTCCTTAAACTGGTAATCGACCGTAATGTCCCTAAACTAAACAACATGGCCCAAATGCTCTTTTGTTGGATCTAAACAATCACGTTAAGTTGATCTTAGTCTAAAATTAGACTAACGTATTCTTAACAAACGTTTAAGTTGATCTTAGTCTCAAATGAGACTAACGTATCCTTAAACCCAACCCAAAACCCAAATCTAAGAAAATACGGATTTGGACTAATCCACGCCCTACGGGCGACAACATAGATTAGTCTCCGTATACAATCCACGGGCAACCAAAAACAAAACAAACACCCACCACACGAAGTGACCATCTGAAGAAAGAGAAAGTGGCTACCGCAATGCGGTAGCGTAATTAACTGCAGGGGCTTGCACCTGCAGGGAAGAGCGTCCCCACAATCAAAAACCCCTCAATGAGGGGGAATCTGACGAAGTCTGCTACATCGGCCGTATCCGTTTAAATCTTCAATACATGGTGTCATAAATCAACTTGGTATCTTCGGAGAGGTGGACGGATAGCACCAATTAGCATCTGCCCTCGAAATTCAGGCAAGACGGACCTACGCGATCGCGCCTCCGTATTTCGGCGGGGGAACAGTCTCAAATAGGACTAATGTATCCTCTGTTAAATATATATATATATATATAATAAATAAATTGGGCCCAACTGCTCATATGTTTAAGTTGATCTTAATCTCAAACTAGATTAACGGTCCTTAAACCAAACAAAATATTTTTAAACTAAAGGAAAAATATAACATAAGTTCAAAATACCAAATCTAAAATATACGGATTTGGACTAATCCGCGCCCTACGGGCAACAACATAAACTAGTCTCCGTATACAATCCATGGGCAACCAAAATAAACAAAAATACACACGACACAAAGTGAACTGCTGGAGCAGGAGAAAGTGGTTATCGCAATGCGATAACGTAATTAACTGCAGGGGTTTGTGCCAGCAGGGAAGAGCGTCCCCACAATAAAAAATCCCCTCACAAATTAGGGAGAATCTGATAAAGTCTTCTACAATGGTCGCAGCTGTCCATACCTCTGATATATGGTGCCATAAATCAACTTGGTATCTTCGGAGAGGTGGATGAAAAAGTCCAAATAGAATCTTCCCCCAAATTCAGGCAAGACGCCCCAACGTCTTGGTCCCTGTCTTTCGGTGGTGAACAGCTGCAATATTGGACTAATGCAAGCTTATATAGTTTGAAGGTTTCTAACACTTTTTTGACTATTAGTTGAGAACCTATCACGCCTCGCTTCCCAAAAGTCGGAAGCAGGAACGTCACGAGGTTGCGACGTATTTATTTCGAGAAGGTCATTTCCCGGAATAAATACGCTAAGAGTAAAATAAGCAATATAAAATGACACGAGAATAAATATAAGATTAAAACTTCAACAACTTTATTTACATTCAACTTGATTCATTTACAATACATGATTTTTAACTGAAAGAAAATACAAGGATTGAAACGCTTAAACAGGTGGCGTACATAAACTGAGAAAGGTAACTGGTCTAGGCCTGGGTCTCGGTCTGATTGTGCTCTTCCTCTGAGATGTCTATCTCTTCAGTTTCCACGGTATCTGATGAACATTTCAAGAAAAACAGAGAAGGGCGGAATGCTCGTCAGCGAACTTTCGCTTAGTAAGTCCTAAGGAATGAAGTGAAATATAAATTGTAATGATAAGGAAAATATATATCATGAACAATGGATTATGGATTATGATATGTTAGCATGTCGTTTAATATAAACATGGCGAGTTTATGTAGCATGCAGTTATATCATAATATATGTGAACAAGTATGGTAATGAATGACAAGTAGATAAGCATGATAGCATGAGCATAACAATATAAAAATAACATGGCCGTGTAATGTAAGTATAGTGAACGTGCATTGAAGATAAGTGTCGTAACATGTCTCTACTTGGATATTCTTATTTAACGTAAGTTCAAGGATGAATGTCAACCAATCTCAAGAATGTTCTCGAACCCAACAGGTTATGATCCAGAGGTAAGGAACCACGGGCCTGAATTAAGTGTTAATAATAGGACTTCAACCTAGTGTTGAAATATTCCAAACTCAACAGGCTATAATCCAGGAGTAAGGAAACACAAGCTCTCATGATAGCTTGCTTGTGCTAGTAGATATGGATTCATGATCTAGTGGGAGTCCTTAGATTTTGTTGGATTCACGCATGAACTACCCCAGCACCCTGTGTATTCTCCGTTACAGTTAAATTTACAGGCCTTGCTCGAATCCATGAATACATCAACTGGAAAGTTAGAGTTCATGTCGATATCGAGTATTCATGTCAAGTATTCATGTATTCATGCCAAGTTATATTCATGGTTCGAGTCAAGTCAAGTCATGTACTCAGGTTTGATATATGTGTTTGAATTCAGGCATTCATGTTCATGTTCAAATATGCATACTAGACTTTGGATTCATGTTTGAGTTGGATTCTAATTTGAGTTTGGTTTCAAGTTTGATTTAGACTCAGACTTGAGTCAGACACTTGTAACTGATTTAGATCTTGAATTAGGTTCAGAAGTTATCGGTAACTGCTGCACATGGACGACAGGATTTGTGTCTTTTTCCAAGACAATTACCATTGATAACACCATTAAGTTTTCTACCTTAAATAGGCAAGCACTCACTTTCTCTGGCTCCCTGAGGCTCAAGAGAATTGATCCCGCTTAAACCCATATTTACTAAAGTACTTAACAATGTTTTATATAGCTCGAGAGGGTTTTATGAAAAATATTTTTATTATATTTCAAAATAACCTCAAGAAATTATTTATATTCTTTAGGGTTTTCATATATGTGTATTTTAAGAATTGAGGTATTTTAGTGATAATTACCTTAACTCGAATAGTTTATGGTATTTTACTGCAAATTTGTCTTATATTGGTATTTTGATGAAACTTGTAATTCTTTCCTTTGAAAAATATAAGGTTATTATATTTTGAAATTATATGTATTCTATATTATTTATATAATTATAAAAATTAATTTTATTATTAAGTAAAAAGTTTCTTTTTTCTTAAAAATAGTATTAAAACCTTTCGAGACTGAATGCTCCGTGAGGAGGTCTACATCTCGCTCTACTAGCCTAAGGATATGCGATAATCCGCACCATCCAAAAGCGGGTCCCCTAAAAAGTGTTGCAGAGGCTTATTTGCAAATTCTTTTGAAATACAATTAAAAAGAAAACCGGATTTTTATACTAAATGGTATTTTCTTGTAATATTCTATTTGTAACAACAAAATACGTTCACAGAATATCGTGCTATGGAAACCATGTGTGTTTGTGAGGGGTGGGTCATTAACCTGTGAATTTTTCCTAAAGGTATAATTAGCAAAAGTACTAAAAGATGAATATATGAAGTTCATGGTATTTTAGCATAAAAGTTAATTTAAAGTGATTTTTCATGGAATTCAAGATTACAAATCATTCTAAACTCTTATAATAATGTTGCAAATATTGTGTATAACTTGAATGAACAATATGTAAGTAAAAAGATGAGTTTTTAAGGTTTAGAAGATTGACATCGGTATTAACTCCACTTATCGATATTTGTTTTGAAAAAAAATTTCAGAGAGGAAAAAGGAGAGATTGGGAGGGATTTACAGTTGGATTTTTTTAAGAAGAGAGAGAGGAAGAGGTTGAGGTCATCGTGGCATCGCGGGATCGCTGTAATTCGCTTCGATCCTCGCCGGAAGTTGATAGCTTGCTAACCCCACTTCTACTCCACTTGTACTTGAGAAAGTTTGAAGATTTTGGCTAGAATTTTCAGAATGAGGAATGGCTAGGGCATGGGATAGAATTTATAGTGTGGAATTAGAGTTTTGGGATTAAAAGAGTGAATTAAAATGCATTAAAAAGAGAATAAATGCGGAATTGAAAGGTCTCTGTTTGATTGCAGAGCAATCAAACAGTGCAGGGGAGTTAGGGGTAGGAGAAAGGGTAAGTGTGCAAAGCACGGGGACACTTGGCCGCCAAAAAACCATTGGCGCCGGCCCCATTACAATAACCGCCGGTCGAATGTGGGAGATGGGCCGGTGGATTGTGTACACATGTCCATGTCTGTATTTATACCCTTTTGCACATGTTTATTTTTCCAGACTTTTCATTTTTATGTTCATTGCACGTGTAAACTTTTGGGCTTCCAAAAAGTTTAAAAATAAAATATGAGAAAAATAAATGTGTCTGATTGGATTCAAACACAGAGGCTACGTCATAGCAGTGCAAGGGCTTTACCAGTGAGCTACAAGTGGCTTCTTGCTGTTCTTTAACAAAATTTATTTATAACTTGTACCCGGGCTGTTATACTCTCTTCTGTACATTAAACTGAAAAAAATTTGTACAGAAAATTCAGAGTCGTTACATTCTACCCTCCTTATAAAAGATTTCGTCCTCGAAATGTATAGGAGGAAGTTGTAACGGATTCAAGAAAAATTTGATTACAGTAGTGGTGAAAGAACTACTGATATGGTACTGAAAGTGCAAGAAAAATGTTTGAAAAACGAAAGGATATAAGAGTTTTGTAAAGGCTGAAAAAGATGGGAAGGAATTTACCGGTGTTACCTTGACCTATAGCCTCGGCTTCCACGACCGCCAAGGTGTAAGCCTGACGTCTCGGCACATTTCTCTGTGAATGCTGGTACATCGATAGCTGACAAGGTAAAGGTGGTCCGCATGGAGGTGATGCAGGAAGAGCTAAACGAATAAGTGGAACTCGGATAGCTGGTCTAGCTGCAGGAATTGGGCTAGTTCGGTTGTGTGGGCAAGTTCCAATAGTGTAAGGATGATCCACATATCAGACAAAGACCGTTTGCTCGACGGCAATCCTTAACTTGGTGTTCGATCCTCTTACAATAGATGCAGAAGTTCGGTTCAATCTCGGAAAATAATCCTCCTGGCTTCATAGCTGGCACAAGGAGAGTTGGTCTAGAAGAGGCTCCTCCATTAATCTGGTTGGCGGGACATTTCATTTCGACCAACTGTGGTCTTCCCCTCTTCTTAATGACAGCTTCATAACGACGGGCTGACTTCAAAATTGCTTCATGTGTCAGGTATTCTCCTATTGCTAGGGCAGCCTGGCTCTCCGGGTCTAATCCATGCTGAAAGCGTCTGGCTCTGATTTCTGCAGTAGGAATTAGATGGGCGGCAAATCTGCTGAGCATGGTGAATTCAACATCGTACTCATCCTCTGACTTATTCCAAATAGATCCTTGTTGCAAGTGGATGAATTTCTGTTCCATCTCGGAGTGTGCGATTTCTGGAAAATACTTGGCATCAAAGAGATCACGAAAAGTCTTCCACTCGATTGGCTGCTCAAGGCAGATCTCCTCGGCCTTCCACCAAATTCAGGTATTGTAAGTAAGCTGGAGTTTGGCTATTCAGACCAAGGCCACTTCTAGAACTTGAGCTGCGGCTAGGTCGTCTTCAGTACTCTGTGCCCATTTCTCGGCCTTAAGTGGTTTCTCCTTCCCTGAGAATTTCTTCGGGTGTAAAGCCAGAAATTGTTTCACTCCCGGTGCATGAAAGTCTACCCTAGCACCACCATGAGGTCAAAACCGACATCAAGCATGCAACTTTAAAATTTTGGAGTGCTAAACTAGACTAACCTAGGATCAAACTAGATAATTAGGGTTACTATGATGATATCATATTGAACTAGCTAAAGGAAAGAGGGCTACAACCTTTGTAGACCGTGTCCTTCACTTCACAAGCTCCGTGTAATAGTCCCTACGACTCCACTAGGCTCCACTTGGAGAATAAACAAGCTTCCTTCGATGACCTTCGTGCCGATGATAATCCATCCGAAGCTCCACTAATCCAAACTATCACTTCACTAAACTCTTTTAGTGAAGGAAACACACTACACCTAAATGCTAATCATGTGTAGGATGGTAAAGTAGGGGTTTTGTTTGCTCACTACGGTTCTCACAAGCTCAAGGTTTCACAACACATGTGAGGGATTGAGCTTGGAGGAGGTGAAGAGGAAGATGAAGAGAGCTAGAGAGCAAAAATGAGCTCAAGAAAATGGCTAAGGCAAATGAGCTTGTAAGTATCAAGTGAAGAAAATGGCTCACCCTTTGTATTCACTTATTGAAGCATACAATTTATTCAATAATAAATTGCACCCATGTTTCAATAGTGAATACAAATTAATAAGATAATAGAAAATCCCATGCCTTGCCATACTATAAATATCTCCTCAACTTTCCACCTCATTTTCTATTTTCACAAAATAGAAAATGAACCATGCTTCATATATATATATATATATATATATATATATATATAAGGAAACAAAATAATTAGTGAACTAATAATATTAGTTAATATATAATTATATCAAATTATTAAATCAACACTTGATTTAATAATCCGGTTATATCACATATAACCAACCAATATCATTTATCTGTATATCACATTATCAAATCAACACTTAATTCAATAATCCGGTTATATCACATATAACCTAACCGATAACAAATAACCGCCATATTAGATTACGGTATTACATACTCGTATTTATTCTGGCCCCCGCACATATCATTATATGTGCCTTACTTCATTTCGCTTGAACTAGGAAACTTCTGTGTGGGACTCTAAAGACTCGTCAATACGTCAGCAGTAGGTAATGATCACATCAGTCACCCATAAGCCGTCAGCGGTACTAGCTGGACGTAACAGCTGCCTAGATATTGAGCGATTAGAAGATCAACAGGCAAGCTTGTCCAAAATATCATGAAGCCTATAGGTAACACTTACCGTACAGTCCGATCTCTTCGTCTGATATGTTGCATATCGAGGCTGGGGTGGAATTGTCAGACCCTAATAACTTGATAAGTCATTGCGATGTGTGGCCTATAACGGTACGAGAAACTACTGATAACTCTAACCAGTAAATCTCATAAACAACACTGGCCAGGGACTTCCTGTTATAGCCAATCGAGTATAGCGCAACATCAACTCCCAATACCGGGAGAGACGAAACCCCTCGTATCGCTCACTGCCTCCATATGACTCGGGACTGTACCCAAAATCCACCTGTTTGCACGACTCCTTTGAGCCGTGGTAGGAAGGAAATCAAAGCACAGTGGGAGCCACACAAGACTCTATGACGATCTCGGATCTACAAACTAACCTGTACCAGTGTCACCAGAGAACTGCTATCTGACGATAGGTATAGTACCATTTAGGAGTTCTCGACGAGTCTTGTTCGGTGTACCTATTTTTTAATGAGCACTTGTGTACAATCTTTGATGTCAAACACCAATGGATATGGGATCAACCATCGCCCCCTACAGGGTCAAGAAACGTACACACTAGTTTACTGTGGAATATCGATGCCCTGTCTCGATATTCTCTCGATTAGGAACAATTGAAGGATGTGCTTATAGACTACTCAGGTCCCAGTAGTATGATCCGTATCATAGTCCTGGTAGTCAAGCCAACATCCTAAGGGCTTTATCAACATGTATCAGAGAGACAGTATAATAATACAAGTGTACATGTTAGGATAAAAAGCAACCAGATAGCATACTATCATGTCAAGCAAGAAAGTTCTCTATATATATGTTCAAGCATCCACTATAATATATATCAATGTATAATAATGGCCTCTAGGGCATACATATCCCTAACAATCTCCCACTTGCACTAAGGCCAGTTGTAGTATCTCATACCCAACATCCCAAATAGTCTCTCGAATTGCGTCTGGGGGAGGGCCTTCGTGAGTGGATCTGCAGTGTTATCCTTCGTGTCAACTCTCTTGACCTCGATCTCCCGTCGATCTACTATCTCCCGGATCAGGTGATACCGCCTAAGAATATATCTGGATCGCTGATGGGACCGGGGTTCCTTAGCCAAAGCCACAGCTCCATTGTTATCACAATACACAGGTATTGGATGCTCAATGGATGGAACCACACCAAGTTCATCTATGAACTTCTTCATCCAGACAGCCTCTTTGGCAGTATTGTTGGCAGCGATGTATTCAGTCTCCATCATCGAGTCTGCTACGGTATCTTGCTTGGAACTCTTCCAACATACCGCCCCTCCGTTGAAGGTAAAGACAAAACCGGAGACTGACTTACTGTCGTCCTTATCACTCTGGAAGCTCGAATCGGTAAAGGACTCCACCTGGAGTTCACCATTACCATACACCAAGAACATTTCTTTAGTCCTTCTAAAGAACTTAAGAATGTTCTTCATAGCTGTCCAGTGGTTTTCCCCTGATTGTTACCTACTCACTACACCTAGTGAGTAAGCTACATCTGGTCTCGTACATAACATCGCATACATGATAGACCCGACTGCCGAAGCATAGGGTATCCCTTGCATGCAAGCCCTTTCCAAGTCAGTCCTGGGAGACATCTCTTTGGAGAGAGTGATTCCTAAGCAAGCGGGTAAATTACCATGCTTAGAATCTTCCATACTAAACCACTTTAGTATGGTGTCTATGTACCTGGATTGCGACAATCCCAACATCTATTTAGATCTATCTCTATAGATCTTAATTCCCAGGATGTAGGAGGCATCACCAAGATCTTTCATGGAGAACTTGTCTGATAAGAAGAGCTTGACCGAGCGTAGCATAGGAACATCGTTTCCTATCAAGAGTATGTCATCCACGTACAATACGAGGAAGACAACCTTACTCTCTACAACCTTCTTATATATACAAGGTTCATCTACGTTTTTTATGAAGTTAAACTCTTTGACAGCTTCATCGAAACAGATGTTTCAGCTCCGCGGTGCTTGTTTTAATCCGTAGATTGATTTAAGTAGCTTGCACACGCTTCCGCTGCTCCTACTGTCTACGAAGCCCTTTGGCTGTGTCATGTATACGCTCTCTTCTAAATCACCATTTAGAAAAGCGGTCTTGACGTTGATCTGCCAGATTTCGTAGTCATGGTATGCAACAATGGCAAGTAGGATCTTGATGGACTTAAGCATAGCCACTGGAGAAAAGGTTTCATCATAATCGACACCTGGTCGTTGACGAAAACCTTTTGCTACAAGTCTTGCTTTGAAGGTCTCAACCTTTAAATCTACACCAATTTTCTTCTTAAAGATCCACTTGCTCCCGATGGGTTTTACTCCTTTAGGAGCAACTTCCAAAGTCCATACTTTGTTTGTGTACATGGATTCCATCTCAGATCTCATAACATCCAGCCATTTCACAGAGTCCCCACTTGTGATGGTCTACTCGAAACTAGTTGGGTCATCATCTTCTATGATGCAATCCTCGCTCTCACCATCTATGAGAAAACCGTAGTATCTCTCAGGTGGATGAGGAACCCTATTAGATCTGCGGAGTGGCTGGGGTTCATTGGGAACTGTCGAATCCTCCGGTTCTACCAAATTGTCAGTTACAGTTTGTGTAGTTGGAACTTCTTTCAGTTCTAGCTCATTACCACTAATTTCTTTTACAAGAAATTTCTTTTCTAAAAAGGTGGCATGTTGAGCAACAAACACCTTTTGTTTCTCACAATGGTAGAAGATATATCCATGTGAATTTTTAGGATATCCCACAAACTTGCAAAGAACTGACCTTGTCTCGATCTTTTCCGGATTTTGCTTTTTGACATAGGCCGGACAACCCCATATCTTAACTCGTTAAGATATGGTCTCTTTCCACTCCATGTCTCATATGGTGTTTTAAGCACAGATTTTCATGGTCCTTGATTCAATAGGTATACAACTATCTCAAGTGCATAATCTCAAAAAGAAATAGGTAACTTAGCAATACTCATCATAGAGCACACCATATCTAATAGGGTGCGATTTCTCTGCTCCGATACACCGTTGTGCTGTGGTGTATACGGAGGAGTAAGCTGAGAGAGAATCCAATTCTCTTTTAAATAGTCACGGAATTCCGTGCTCAAGTATTCTCCTCCCCGATCAGATCGAAGGATTTTAATACTTTTACCCGTCTAGTTCTCTACTTCGTTCTTATATTCCTTGAATTTCTCAAAAGCTTCAGACTTGTGTTTCAACAAGAACACATGTCCGAATCTAGAAAGATCATCGGTGAATGTAATAAAGTATAAGGAACCATTCCTGGCATGAGTAGACATAGGACCGCATACATCACTATGTATCAGTTCCAAGAGTTCAGTAGCTCTTTCTCCGTGTCCAGTAAATGGAATTTTGGTCATCCTGTCTTTGAAACATGACTCGCAAGTTTCATAAGATGTAAATTCAAACAAATTAAATATCCATCTTTATGCAACTTAGCTAGCCTTGTCGCATTGATATTACCTAGTCTACAATGCCACAAGAAAGTTTCGTTCATTTCTGAATTTTTTTCTCTTGTGTATGTTCTGTATACTTAGAACTGTAGTCTGATTTAGAACGTATATACCGTTACACGACGTACCAAACCCAATCAACGCTTGATTTAGGAAAATGTTCATAACATTATCCTCTAATGCAAAATTATATCCTTCTTTATACAACAAAGAAACTGATATGATATTTCACATCATATTTGGTACATAATAACAGTCATTCAGAGTCAGTGTATTACCATTTAGTAATACAAGATGATATTCGCCAACTATTTTGGCTGCAACAATTGCTCCATTCCTTACTACTAGAGATTTATCACTCTTTCCTAGTTCTCTACCTCTCTTTAGCCCATGTAACAAATTACATACGTGGGATCCTAATCCGGTATCCAATACCCAGGACGTAGAGCATACTGAGAAACAATTCTCTGTAATGAACACACCCGAAGACAATGCATCATCATGCTTATTCTTCGTTCAGGTTGCGTGGGAATCCTGATATTCCCTATTCCTTGCTCAGACTTATGACAATCATAAGAATAAGCGGAACCAACGTTCCCCAGCTCAGTATAATAAGCGGGTTCGGTCAATACATCCATATTACTATTTTGATTAAGGCGTGTTATTGGTCGTTACCTGGAGAGAGAGAGAAAGAGAGAGAAGAAAACATTTTAGCGTGCGCTCTTGCAAGATTAGATTGGTTATTATCTTATCTAATCAGGATGGCTCCCACCATTTTTATCAAATCTTCCTTCAAACCCTAAAAGGTAAGATTAGCCGAGATTAATTACACCATACAAGTTCGCCAATCGTTCGGCCAGGCAGGTATTGGTACTCCGAGGGAGTCTCCCTATGCTTTCGCATGGAACTAATTAAATAATCTCATTTCCACAGGGGCATAACTCCGTTAACACCTTTCTTAGACACCTACTTGATAGGCTAATTGTAAAGTGCAAAACTCCCCCAGGAGTAACTCTTACTCGCAGTGGGTATCGGGATCCAACTATCATATAGAAGGTATACAATCTCATTGCAAATTTCAACACTTGAAATTCCTGAAATCTTTTTTTACCCCCATGCGATTTATGATCTTGACAAGGTCAACAAACCATAAACCGCAAGTCAAGTTCAA
Source organism: Agapanthus africanus (assembly GCA_030015575.1). Lineage (NCBI taxonomy): Eukaryota > Viridiplantae > Streptophyta > Magnoliopsida > Asparagales > Amaryllidaceae > Agapanthus > Agapanthus africanus. The sequence continues at coordinate 379,940,171 of JASDDO010000019.1, read as the reverse complement.
CCCGTTCATTTCGTGATTAAATTAAACCCACCCGCACGACCCTTGACAAGATCAACAAGGCCGCACGACTTAATCCAATCACATCACATGCAGCAGATAAGCACTAATCAGCTACCGCACACTACGCCTTGACAAGGTCAACAAACGCAGCACGAATACTAAATAGCACTTATCTGAAATGACGGAGGGCTACGTTGGTTTTTAAGAAAACCTTTAGTGTAATAAACTTGATATCGTTGTAGAATCTAGTGATTTTGAAAATGAGTGGTTTAAGCTCCGCTTTTAAAATCGAGTAGTTTTCAAAAACAAACCGAATAGCTTTTACTAGATTTTGCTAAAGAGGTCACTCTCGGTGAAGGGATCTCGGCTCTTTCCTCATCGAATGAGGTACTGGATATCCATCAAGGAATACCACTATGCAAAGCAAGAACTACAAAAGCTATGATGATAAACCGAGTAGGTTGTAGCATTTGCTAGTTTTGCTAAAGAGATCACTCCTGGTGAAGGGATCTCGGCTCTTTCCTCATCGAATGAGGTGCTGGATATTCATCAAGGAATACCACTATGAAAAGCAAAAACTAGAGCTATCTTTTTGAAAATTTTGATTCTACAATATCTTTAGGTTTCTTTTCTTTTCATTAATCTCACTAATGAAGTCCTATCATTTAATGTTTCCTAAACATCACAGAAAATGAAACGAAAATAGAACGTATGCTTATGCCATCCGCATTCACCACGGGGCCCCGTCATGCACCGTTAGGTTACTTAACTAACGGCAGAGCGGGGGCTGGACTAGCGCGGGTGCAAAACATAAGCAACGTTTATTATATATCATATATATAATATAGCATTCGTCTCACGCAGTTAAATGATCATATCACAAAACTAAGCAGCAGAAGTCATTATAAGAAATATTAGATATACTAGGAGGTCCGTATTTTAAATTCTGCTAGTAATGAAAAACACGGATTCCACGGTCATGATGAATAGCCAAACCTACATCCCTAAACCCCTACGAGAGGCAAGCAACCCTGCCAATTCTAGAGTTAGGAGATCCGGTCTCGACTCTTTGAGATGGTCTCCCACTGGACTCTAGAACCCGGTTACTTGTGCTCCCCGCCTTGGGTCTATCCTAATGCGGAAAAGTAAATAATATACAACAATGGTGACATCATCCTCAACCCAGAAGTGTCCTAATAAAAGAATATTACATACATTTTTACATGAATGAAAATGAAAAACTTTCATCTCACACAAAAACCCCGGCTATTCAATCACGACGATCCAATATAACATATCACAGCAACACATAATATCACATATCATCAACGTAAATAAATATGCGTATCTCAGATGTCGTTGACATATAGCAACGAGATCGGAGATAACCGACATATTACACTTACGGTCGCAGAAAAAAATGAAAAACTACAATATTTAGAATCCGCAAGTACCTTAGATATCATAAACCTGGAATATCTCATATTCCGAATTTCATGCCTAACTTATAAACCTTGCATTTTAGTCTCAAATTGAAAACTCTTTTTAATAAGCTGTCGGATAATTAAACAAGATTCCCGACTAAGTGATCGCGTACTATATGAGATTGCGACGGAGTTTTGATCCGAATCAAAACTATGTGGCTATCGATCAAACGAGACTAAACGGCTAGATTTACAATATACTAACTAGTTTTCACAAAACTAATTATAGTGGATTCCAAATATTGTATCACATGTCATCATAATTTATACGATGCTAAACATTTCGATCAATTTAACAAACACCCACAAATCACAGAGATTTCAACAACTTGAGTCTCAATAAAAACATCCAGAAAGTGCAAAATTTAAGAATGGAGCAGCACAAGAAAAATTAACCCAAAACTCCCCAAACTTGCAGCGTAACCGCGACCAAACTAGTGTTTAGACCGCGGTTCTGCGGCGCTTTGTAGGAATTAGGGTTTCAAATTTCTTGTGGCTCTATATAAAACTCTGCACGATTTTCTGCATATTTTTAATCGCCAAAATTTCAACTTTTGAAAAATCGACAGAAACTACACAAATTCCGGGCTTCGAAGACCGATCAAACACTTTAATGTCGTAAAAACCTTCCCTAATATTCTAGCTTGGCTCTGATACCATGTAGCTCAGGCAGCCACCCCATCCAATGGGGTCGCCGTGGCACCTACGGGTCCTTCAGCAGCTACTTTTTACGTATGCCCCCTAGCGAGGACTACAACCCACCGGAACACCTTCTGGTCTCGGGACACCCTTGGGGTAAGAGCCTATGCTTAGCCACACTGTTACACAGTGAGAACCCCCATAGGTCGACATCCAATGCCTAGTAGCTCTGATACCATGAAAGTCTACCCTAGCACCACCATGAGGTCAAAACCGGTATCAAACATGCAACTTTAAAAATTTGAGGTGCTAAACTAGACTAACTTAGGATCAAACTAGATAATTAGGGTTACTATGATGATATCATACTAAACTGGCTAAAGGAAAGGGGGCTACAACCTTTGTAGACCGTATCCTTCACTTCACAAGCTTCGTGTAATAGTCCCTACAACTCCACTAAGTTCCACTTGGAGAATGAACAAGCTTCCTTCAATGACCTTCGTGCCGAAGATGATCCACCCAAAGCTCCACTAATCCAAGCTACATTTTCACTAAACTCCTTTAGTGAAGGAAACACACTACACCTAAGTGCTAATCAAGTGTAGGATGGTGAAGTAGGGGTTTTGTTTGCTCACTAGGGTTCTCACAAGCTCAAGGATTCACAACACATATAAGAGATTAAACTTGGAGGTGGTGAGGAGGAAGATGAAGAGAGCTAGAGAGCAAAAATGAAGAGAGCTAGAGAGCAAAAAGAGCTCAAGAAAATGGCTAAGGCAAATGAGCTTGTAAGTATCAAGTGAAGAAAATGGCTCACCCCTTGTATTCACTTATTGAAGCATACAATTTATTCCAATAATAAATTGCACCCATGCTTTAATAGTGAATACAAATGAATAAGATAATAGAAAATCCCATGCCTTGCCATACCACAAATATCTTCTCAACTTTGCACCTCATTTTCTATTTTCACAAAATAGAATATGAACCATGCTTCATATATATATATAAGAAAACAAAATAATTAGTGAGCTAATAATATTAGTTAATATATCAAATATAATATATATCAAATTATTAAATCAACACTTGATTTAATAATCCGGTTATATCACATATAACCGACTAATATCATTTATCTGTATATCACATTATCAAATCAACACTTGATTCAATAATCCGGTTATATCACATATAACCGACTAATATCATTTATCTGTATATCACATTATCAAATCAACACTTGATTCAATAATCCGGTTATATCATATACAACCTAACCGATAATAAATAACCGCCAGATTAGAATGCGGTATCACATACTCATAATTAATCTGGCCTACGCATATATCATCATTTGTGCCCTAATTCGTTTCGCTTGAACTAGAAAACTTCTGTGTGGGACTCTAAAGACTCATCAATACGCCAACAGTAGGTGATGATCACATCAGTCACCCACATGCCGTCAGCGGTACTAACTGAACTTAACGGCTTCCCAGGTATTGAGCGATTAGAAAATCAACAAGTAAGCTTGTCCAAAATCTTATGAAGCCTATAAGTAACACTTACCGTACAGTCCGGTCTCTTCGTCTGATATGTTGCATATCGAGTCTGGGGGTGGAATCGTCAGACCCTAATAACTTGATAAGTCATGCCGATGTGTGGCCTATAACGGTACGAGAAACTATTGATAACTCTTACCAGTAAATCTCATCAACAGCCCTGGCCAGAGACTTCCTGTTATAGTCAATCGTGCATAGCGCAACATTAATTCCCAATACTGGGAGAGACGAAACCCCTCCTATCTCTCACTGCCTCCATATGACTCGGGACTGTACCCAAAATCCACCTGTTTGCATGACTCTTTTGAGCCGTGGTAGGGAGGAAATCAAAGCACAGTGGGAGCCACACAAGACTCTATGACGATCTCGGGTCTACAGACTAACCTGTACCAGTGTCATCAGAGAACTGCTATCTGACGATAGGTATAGTACCATTTAGGAGTTCTCGGCGAGTCATGTTCGGTGTACATATTCTCTAATGAGCACCTGTGTACAATCTTTGATGTCAAACACCAATGGATATGGGATCAACCATCGCCCCCTACAGGGTCAAGAAACGTACACACTAGTCTACTCTGGAATATCGATGCCCTGTCTCGATATTCCCTCGATTGGGAACAATTGAAGGATGTGCTTGTGGACTATCCAAGTCCCAGTAGTATGATCCGCATCATAGTCCTGGTAGTCAAACAAACATCCTAAGGGCTTTATCAACATGTATCAGAGAGACAATATAATAATACAAGTGTACATGTTAAGATAAAGAGCAACCATATAGCATACTATCATGTCGAGCAAGAAAGTCCTTTATATATATGTCCAAGAATCTACTATAATATACATCAATGTAAAATAATGGCCTCTAGGGCATACATATCCCTAACAGCTTCTGCTTCAGAGCGGGTGAAACTCTGCTGAAGGAGAGCAGTCTGCTCCTGCAAAATTGTGCTTTGAGCCTGTTGACCTTTAAGTAGACTTTTGGTAACCTCCAGAAGTATCGTCTGTTCTATGAGTGGTGCGGTTACTGTAGGTGGAGGTGGTAGAACGGTAAGGATAGGTGGCGGTGGTGTACTTCCATCGTTGGTGCTAGGGTTGCTGGGAGAATCTATCACCTTAGATAGAGCATAAAGATTAGGATAAACTCAACGGAAATTGAATTGTAAGGAATGTAAAGTTGTTGAATCTCATATTTCTTGTTATATATTGCTTATGACTTCATACAGAACTGAACCTGTATGGGCCACCAACAAAACCTATCACGCCCCGCTTCCCAAAAGTCGGAAGCAAGTACGTGACGAGACTGCGACGTATTTATTTCGAGAAGGTCATTTTCCAGAATAAATACGCTAAGCGTAAATAAGCAATATAAAATAACAAGAGAATAAATATGAGATTAAAAGTTTAACAACTTTATTTACATTCAATTTGATTCATTTACAATACATGATTTTTAACTGAAAGAAAATACAAGGATTGAAACGCCTAAACAGGCGGCGTACATAAACTGAGAAAGGCAACTGGTCTAGGCCTGGGTTTCGATCTGATCATGCTCTTCCTCTGATATGTTTACCTCTTTAGTCTCCACAGTATCTGATGAACATTCGAAGAAAAACAGAGAAGGGTGAAATGCCCGTCAGCGAACTTTCGCTCGGTAATTCCCAAGGAATGAAGTGAAATATAAATTGTAATGATAAGGAAAATGTATATCATGAACAATGGATTATGATGTGTCAGCATGTCGTTTAATGTAAACATAGCGAGTTTATGTTGCATGCAATTATATAATAATATAGGTGAACAAGTATGGTAATGGATGACAAGTAGATAAGCATGATAGCATGAGCATGGCAATATAAAAGTAACATGGCCGTGTAGTGTAAGTATAATGAACATGCAGTGAAGATAAGTGTCTTAACAGATCTCTACTTAGGTATTCTTATTTAACGTAAGTTCAAGGGTGAATGTCAATCAATCTCAAGAGTGTTCTCGAACCCAACAGGCTATAATCCAAGGGTAAGGAACTACGAGCCCGAATCAAGTGTTAATAACGGAACTTCAACCTAGTGTTGAAGTATTCCAAATTCAACAGGCTGTAATTCAGGAGCAAGAAAACACAGGACCTCATGATAGCTTACTTGTGTTAGTAGACATGGATTCATGATCTAGTAGGACTCTTGAGATTTCGTTGGATTCACGCATGAACTACCTCAGCACCCCGTGTATTCTACGTTACAGTTAAATTTACAATCCTTGCTCGAATCCATGAATACATCAAGTGGCAAGATAGAGTTCATGTCGATATGAGTATTCATATCAAGTATTCATGAATTCATGTCAAGTTGTATTCATGGTTCGAGTCAAGTCAAGTCATGTACTCAAGTTTGATATATGTGTTTGAATTCAGGCATTTAGGTTCATGTTCAAGTATGCATGCTAGACTTTGGATTCATGTTTGAGTTGGATTCTGATTTGAGTTTGGTTTCAAGTTTGATTTAGACTCAGACTTGAGTCAGACACTTGTAACTGATTTAGATCTTGAATTAGGTTCGGGAGTTATCGGTAACTGCTGCACATGGACGGCAGAATTTTTGTCTTTTTCCAAGACAATTACCATTGATAACACCGTTAAGTTTTCTACCTTAAATAGGCAAGCACTCACTTTCTCCGGCTCCCTGGAGCTCAAGAGAATTGATCCCGCTTAAACCTATATTCACTAAAGTCCTTAACAGTGTTTTATATAGCTCGAGGGTGTTTTATGAAAAATATTTTTATTATAGTTCAAAATAATCTCGAGAAATTATTTATATTCTTTAGGGTTTCCATGGATGTGTATTTTAAGAATTGAGATATTTTAGTGATAATTACCTTAACTCGAATAGTTCATGGTATTTTACTGTAAACTTGTCTTATATTGGTATCTTGATGGTATTTTGATAAAACTTGTAATTCTTTCGTTTGAAAAATATAAGGTTATTATATTTTGAAAATCTATGTATTCTATATTATTTATATAATTATAAAAATTAATTTTATTATTAAGTAGAAAGTTTCGCTTTTCTTAAAAATCGTATTAAAACCTTTCGAAACCGAATGCTCCGTGAGGAGGTCTGCATCTCGCTCTACTAACCCAAGGATGTGTGATAATCCGCACCATCCAATAACGAGTCCCCTAAAAAGTGTTGTAGCGGCTTATTTGCAAAGGGTTTTGAAATACAATTGAAAAGAAAACCGGGTTTTTATACTAAAGGGTATTTTCTTGTAATATTCTATTTGTAACAACAAAATACGTTCACAGAATATCATGCTATGGAAACCATGTGTGTTTGTGAGGGGTAGGTCATTACCCCGTGAATTTTTCCTAAAGGTATAATTATCAAAAGTACTAAAAGATGAATATATGAAGCTCATGGTATTTTAGCGTAAAAGTTAATTTAAAGTGATTTTTCATAGAATTCTAGGTTAAAAATCATTCTAAACTCTTATAATAGTGTTACAAATATTGTGTAAAAATTGAATGAACAATATGTAAGTAAAAAGGTGAGTTTTTAAGGTTTAGAAAATTGACATCGGTATTAACTCTACTTACCGATGTTTGTTTTGAAAAGAGATTTCAAAAAGGAAAAAAGAGAGATCGGGAGGGACTTACAGTTGGATTTTGTTAAGAAGAGAAAGGAAGAGGTTGAGTTCGTCGTGGCATCGTAGGATCACCGGAATTCGTTTCGATCCTCACTGGAAGTTGATAGCTTGCTAACTCCACTTCTACTCTACTTCTACTTAAGAAAATTTGAGGGTTTTGGCTAGAATTTTCAGAATGAGGAAGGTCTAGGGCATGAGATAGAATTTATAGTGTGGAATTAGGGTTTTGGGTTTAAAAGAGTGAATTAAAATGCATTAAAAAGAGGATAAATGGGGAATTGAAAGGTCTTTGTTTGATTGCAGAGCAATCAAACAGTGCAGGAGAGTTAGGGGTAGGGGAAAGGGCAAGTGTGCAAAGCACGAGAACACTTGGCCACCAAAGAATCGTCGGCGCCAGCTCCATTGCAAGAACCGCTGGTTGAATGTGGGAGATAGGCCGGTAGATTGTGTACACGTGTCTATATATGTATTTATACCCTTTTACACATGTTTATTTTTCCAGATTTTTCATTTTTATGTGTATTGCACGTGTAAATTTTTGGGCTTCCAAAAAGTTTAAAAATAAAATCTGAAAAAAATAAATGCGTCTGATGGGATTCGAACACAGGGGCTACGTCACAGCAGTGTAAGGGCTTTACCAGTGAGCTACAAGTGGCTTCTTGTTTTTATTTAGCAAAATTTATTTATAACCTGTACCCAGGCTGTTATACTTTCTTCTGTACATTAAACTTAAATATTTTGTACATAAAATTCAGAGTCGTTACAGAATCTCCGTAAATATGCAGGTTTTGTATCCTATCTGGATAGCAAGCTTTAAACCCAGGATAAAGACTTCGTATTCAGCCCCATTATTTGTTATAGTTTCGATCATTGCAAAGGCTTATCTAATGATACCCCCGGCATGGGTGATAAACACTACGCCAAGTCCGACTTTAACTTTAGGAATATCATTTTGTACTCCTGTTTCAAGTGACGATGCACTGTCGAAGTACAATTTCCAATAAGGTTCACTTTCTTCCATAAGAAGAACATCTTCTCCAGATAGTTCACAAATTAGAGGTGAATCATCTGGCACCGAGTGTGCGGCCAAGAGGTCGGCAAGCGCTTGACCCTTAATGGATTTTTGGGGTACATATTGTATATCGAATTGGAGTAGTATTGATGCCCCCGTCCAACAAATACTGGTAACCTCATGAGATATTTATAGGATTAGTTTTTGATATTAACCGAATTTCATTTGATGAAAAATAGTGCTTAAGCTTAGTCACAGCAAAAACTAAAGATATGCAATATTTTTCGATGGGAGAATAATTTACTTCCGCCCCTATGAACACCCTACTTTAGGTAGTAAAGTGTGTTTTCCTACCCGGCATCATTTTTTTGTGCGAGCATTGCCCTTAAGAAACCCTCTAATGCTACAGTGTATAGGATAAGGGGTCAGGTAGAGACAATAAAGGAAAAGGTTTAGAGTTTTTAGGGACGTATGTTGAGAAATATTAGGGCTTGAATATAGGGTAGAAGTGAAGAACGAAGAGTGGACCTTGTCTTCATTCGTTACTTGCGACAAAAAAACATTCAATCTCCAAAAATTCCAAACAAAATGACTTGATATGTAATCCTCAGCGAATTTGATGTTATCATCACTTCACGGAACGTATTTGTTTCCCTCTGTGCAGGAGAGCCTTTCGAAGATGAGCTTTCTCTTCGGTCTTATAGCGAGAGGTGGCACTGCAATGGGTTGCCTCTGCATAGTTTAAAGTCATTTCAGACATAAAAGGCATTTTGATATCCCTTAGGACATGACTTTTAATTTGAAGTCCTCTTAGGACATTAATTTCGTAGATATTATTTTAAAGTTATTTCGGACATAATTTATAGAATAAGTGTGTAAGAGTAACTTTCATTGGTCTCTGAACATAAGATAGTGAGTGATGAACGGGAAGAAGACCTAGTCGTCATTTATTACTTACCCCTAACAACCATTCAAAATGCTAATAGAAATCCACACAAACAACATTTATGACCCAGAGGGTTTTCAAGATGGATTTAAATCTCTTAAGATTTTTCATTGTGTTGTGTTGACGAGCGAGTATTTTCGCCAGCTATGGACTGGTGGATGCTTCATTCGTATTTACCACCATTGGTGTGTCATGTTTATTCCTCAGAGGATATTGAGATTCTTGGTAATACTTAGGTTTTTTTATTAATATTACTCAAGGATCATCCAACAACGCAGGTACTTGGCTCTTTAATGCAGATATCTGCTCGATTAAAGAGGTGGACGTCTTATGTTTGATGGAAAACAGGAAGAGTTTCATCTATCCTGACATTGGAAGTTGTTGATCATCCACCTTTGGACAAAATCTATAAGTGACTCGTTGACTCATGAGGTCATTGATGTGAGTTGCATCAAGGTAATGTTGTCGGAGATATCACTTTCAAATCGTTGTTTAAATTTATCAGCAAGTTGATTGAACATAGTTATCGACCTTGACTCCATTTCTACCAATCAGTTAAAGGCCACACCAATCAGACTTTTGGGGAATTGGCACAGTAGGAGCCGATCGTCTTTCTCCGAATCTCTGCAATTTATTTTAAAGCAAGCAAGATGTTTCTCAGAGTTTCTTATCCTGTTGAACATGTTGAATGAGGGGACGATGTAACCCGGTGGATATGGAACACTATTGCAGTCATCATGATATGGCTGGTTGACTATAGGTATTGCTACATCTGAATTTGCTTGTTTTAATTTTTCAACAATTAACTTATGAAGAGTTGCCATATCCATGTTGACGACAGTAGGTGGAATAACTGTTGAGCTTGTGAGAAGAGGTGTTATAACCGTTATTGCAAGATTTTTCGCCATTACGACTGTTGAAGACGGAGGTTCTATCTTATTTGAAGTTGGATCAATCCCTCCGCTTGAAGCTAGTGCAAAATGAAGGGTCATAACAGGCTGCTCCATTCTAGATGCATTTGGAGATATATTGGATTGAGGTGCCACTTGTTCTGCTCTCTTTATAGGTGAAACAAATCTGGGTACCCCTGTCGGACTTTGAATCTGAGTGTCCTAAATTTGAACTGTCGCTGTTATATTATCCATATGTGCTTCCATTTTGATGATCTGACGCTTCTTTTTCATGTCGCGCTGCATTACTCGAGCTAGATGAACTCTATTGTTACTGTCGTTTACTTCATAAATAGGGTTATCTCTGATATGTGGAGGCGAGTCATCTGCCTCATTGTTATAAGCAGTCTCTTCCGAAACTTATAGGAGCGTCGGTTCATTATTCAGCTGTTGAGGTCAAAATTTGCACCCCAGTCGACCGGGTCAAAGTCAGGGTCAACCCCAACTAAGCGGGCCCAAGCCCAAGCAAGTGAGCCCATGCCCAAGTCAAGCCCCGCGGCCGGCCTCCCTATGCCAAAATAAAAATCATGTAACAAATAGTTTTGATGTAATTTTTTGCGCATGAATGTAAGCAAAATGGGCATAAAGCCAAATTTTTGTAAAACCCATGGTTTATGTGCAAAAAGAAATAGCACATGAGACATGAGATGAGCAAAATGCCATTTTGTAAAGCCCAAGGGGCTATGTGTAAATATGTAAGCCTATAAAAGGCAACCTGATGAAAATATCTAATAGACTTTTCATTCTCCCAAAAATCTAAGGTTCTTTGTGCCTACTTCTCCTTCCTCAAGGTTCTAAACATTCTTCTCCTTTTTTTAATTAAATCAAGAGTTTTACTCTTCCTTTTCCAAAACTAAATAGTTTTTCACCATAAAACCCACAAAGGGGAACTCAGATCTCCCATCAGATCTCAAAAATAAGAGATTTTTAAAATCTCATACTTCTTATTCTTCAAGATCCAGCCAACAGGGGAGGAAGAAGAAGACCCATCTCCAAAGACCCCATTTTGGGAAAAACCCAAGGCTCAGGGGAGAAGAAAGGGGTTTCCTTTAGCATTTAGAAAGATTTCTTGGAGTTAACTCCATAAATTAAAGTTTCTGGGAGTTTAACTCCATAAAAAAAGAGAAAGAAGAAGTCTTTCTTTCTAGGAGTTCAACTTCATAAGTCAAATCGGAAGCACAGCTCCCAGTGCAGGGACCAAGTCCCTTTTCCTGCTGACGCCCAGCACCCGCGTGCCATGCATGTAGGGCGCTGGCGCCCAGCGCCTGCGTGCCATGCACGTGGGGCGCCCAGCGCCCGCGTGCCATGTACGTGGGGCGCCCAGCGCCCGCATGCCATGCACGTGGGGCGCCCGCGCCCAGCGCGCATGCGCCATGCAAGTAAGGCGCTGGCCCCCACGCGTCCTTTGGACGCTTTTTCCCCTTTATACACACACACACACTCCACAACACTGTCCCTGTTAGAAAAAAATTTCTAACGAGGCGCTGCCCCGCACCCCGCAAGAGGGCTGCTAGCCTCCTTGACCCCCAGCTCGCTATCCGGGTAGCGGGACCCCCGTAAAAACTCTGCAGGGCCCCCGATATATCCAAACCCCTTCAAAACACAACACTGCACATTGAGTTCGCAGGTTCTCTCGCTCCAAAGGTGAGGGGGTAATTAACGGCAGCTTAGTCCGTAGCTGCCGGAGATTCAGATCCCCATAATCAATAAACCCTATCCTACCCTAGGCAGGGAGGATCTGTAGTACGCCTGACAAGCGTGCGCGTATTCCCATCTCAATAGGGTGACGAAAAACACCCTACATCAGCAATTCACCCTTGTTCGGGCAGAGCGTGTGATTCCAAGTGGCACTTGCAGGACCATCACCTCAACTTGTTTATGGGTTATTCGCACGTACCACCATTCAACATGTGTGGACTAGTAGGGGAGATGTAGATGTATCGGCCTTCTTTCTTGAAGCTCTCCTTTAAAATGGAGAATCTTTGGAGACTTCTGTAGGTATATGGATCTGCTTGCTAGCCAGTTCATGATTTGCCGCTTCTTATGATAAAAGGCTTGACGCGGTGATAATTTTGTGCTTGAAAGCTTGGCAAATCCTTTGGTGAACGCTCGCATCTTTCTTTGACAAGAGCTGAATTGATGATTCCGTGACTGTGGACTCATTTCCTCGGAATCTCCTTTGGAGAGGTTAAAATGAGCTCCTGCTGGGAATCAAAGCGACTAAAGCATCACTAAGTATAAGCTGTTATTGCAGTAAACTAGAGTTTAGATTTAAATCTAAACTAAAGAGATTAAATTTAAATCCTAACTAATCTAAATTTAAATCAAATTCAATAATCTCCACCTTGATTCAAATTTACCATAGTCTCTTCATTTTTTCAACATCTTGGAACTCCATTCTCGCCGCCTTGTGCTTGAAGGCACCTCAGCAATCTACTAGGTAAAGGTTGAACTTAGACCGGAACCATCTTAGATATGCATCAGCCGGATTATCTTGGGTACCAATCTCCATGAGAGACATCACATTCTTCTCAGCCTGTAAGAAAAACACTCTCACTTCCTTTGGAACACCCAAACCCAACAATCTCCGCAAATCGATGGCCTCCCTAACCACCTTCAAAACGGTTGTCAATTTTTCCTACATCGTTGATACTGCATTACTAGATTGAAGCGTCGATCTCTCTGGCACTGCATCCGTGCCCAACATGTAACCCATCATCGACCTCCATCTGCCACTATCACCAGCATAATCTATACCTGATGATAACATTGCCGAAAACCTGAAGTGCGCCTCTAAGTGAGAAATCACGGGTCAAGTCTCCTCCATCCCATAACGAGCTAGAACCTGCTCGATACTCTCCTGCAACTAACGCAACTCCCCATCCATGACACTCTCCATGTCATGAATCAAATATGCAGTCTTTCTGTCGAACTCCTGATCCTCTTATCTTGAAGACTCGTCCCTAACCACTCCTGTGAGTTGAACTGTCCTCGACCTCTGCACCATTGGCTCTACTAGACTCTCCACCTGAATTGAAGTACCGACCATCTCATCTTGTATAAACTGGACTGGAACTTCGAAGTCCACCTCTCTTGGTGGATACCTGTTCTCCGTTCACCATCTGACCGAGTCTATCTTCTTCAAAACGTCGCAGACTCAATGGATGTCACTTGGTTGATTACTCCACTCTGGGTCCCAGAATACCACAACCTGTACCCTTTTGCTCTGCCTCCAAAGCTGATAAGAGAACATCTCTCGATCCTCGGCTCCTCAATGCATCGAATTCCACGAAGCCCTGAGTAATTCCCAACCACTCCAGTCCATAACTCCTCGAGAATTCTCATATCTACCACTGTCGATAGTGACCGATCGATGAGGTACTCGGCAATAGATAGGGCTCCGGCCCGAAACTCTCTCGGAAAACCACCCGTAAGCTATAAAGTTTTGTTCTTCCCAACTGTCCGAACTATCTGCCCTGCAATGCCATCTAACCGAAAATCTCCTAACTTGGTGTATTGATGCACGATCCTCTCCGGCCTGCACAATCCTGGGAATCCTTGCAAACCGAGCCCTCCGCCTAAATTGGACCGAAAAACCTCTATGCGCTTCCCAAGCTACAAATCCAACACAGCCGTTCTGAACTTCTGAAAATTCTTGACCTCGGGTTTGAGAACGCACACCTACAACTTCCTCGAAAAGTTGTCCATGAAGGAAACATAATGCCTGACTCCACCTCGAGAACAATATGGTGCCGAAACCACGTGTATCTTCGTCTCACAGTCCTCACGGAAATCTGTCCTGTCAAACTCTTCTCCTCTAAGTAATTGCCTCTTCCGAGACACCTCCAAACTCGTCTGACTGATATGACCTAAATGTGGACGCCACATCCTGACCGAATTTGAACCGCCTGAACTGGTAGAAATTTTGACAGCATATCTTACAATTGTCTGTCCCTGAAGAAAATATAGATTCCCCACCCTCTTCGCCTTCATGACAATTAGAGCATCCTTGGAAATCCTTATTGAATATCTGTCGGCCATGCTCTTGTAGCCGAACCTGTCCAAAGCCCCCAAAGAGACCGAGCTCCTTCTCAAATCTGGCATGTGCCTGACACTTGTCAACGTCCGAACCATCCCATCATGCATGTGAATCCGAACTGTGCCTACCCCCAACTACTTTGCTCAACGTATCGTTCCCCATGAAGACCGAGCCTCCAACAACTGAATGATATATGACAAACCAACTTCGATGTGAAGTCACATGGAACAAGCTTTCCGAATTCACCATCCAAGAATCATGTACGTCTAAAGTCGCACAGATAGAAGTGAACAATCACTGCCCTAGTCTGAATCCTCCTCCACGACGGCAGTGCTGGAAAAAATTTGCTTGCCTTTCTCTTTTAATTTCGGACAATCCATCTTCCAATGTCCTCTTTCTTTATAATGTCCGCACTTGTCATTCACCCGGCTTCTTAAGTCCTTAGAACCATCATCTGACCGCTTCATCAAGCGGTCTCTAGCAAACATCGCATCGTCCGAACTTCCTTTGTCACCGACCACCTTTTCCCTCAACGCCTCATTATACGAACCTATCTTGGCATCTTCCAAAGATAACTTGACTTGGTCATAGACCATAGATTCACAAACTGGTCGAACTCGGTGGTAAAAGAGCACAATAAGATCATCGCCTGATCTTCATCGTCAATATTCACCTCCATGTTTCGCAAGTCTATCACAATCTAATTGAGCTTGTCGATATGGTCTTTGATGTTAGTCCCTTCCTTCATTCTCAAGGTGTACAAGCTCTGCATGAGATAGAGACGGTTTGTGAGAGATTTCTTATTGTTAAGGGACTCCAGCCTATTCCAAATAACTGCTGTTGTGGGCTCTTGCGCGATCTCGCAAAGTATCTCGTCCGCTAGGTAAAGGTGCAACGAACTATTTGTTCATACCGTAATTTTGCATTATTATATTCCCCATTCTTATGCATTTTACAAATAAACAGGTGCTTTTGACCCATGTCTGCTACATAGTTACAGGTGACAGGTTCTCGGAACAAAAACAGTGAAAAAGATAAAATACGATGCAAAAGTGAGACTACGACCAACAAATAGAAGGATCTTGATCAAGCCTACATGAAGATCAGTTCACAAAGTACAAGGCAGCGCAAGGTTCAAGAGTTCGACACAAAGCGAACGGTTAAAGTCCACTACATTACTCACTGTGGAGATCTGGAAAAGAAATAGAAGCTATTCTGAAGAACTAACCAAAGATATAGGAAGACAAAGAGAAGCAGAACCAGCATAGAAAAACATTCCCAACAAGCCTACTATTTGGCCGCGGAACCGCGGCCAAACCTAGCCTACGGCCGCAGTTCCGCGGCCATGCTGAGCCCGTAGTGGCGAAATTTTTTACCAAAATACTGACGGCGCGTTGACTAGTCTACCTAGGGGCAATGTTGTAAAAGCATACATGCGACGATTGTAAACCTAGGGTTTTCTATGTCCTATAAATAGAGACCCAAATTCTTGTATTAGGTCATGCCTCCTTTCATTAATAAAATTCAGATTTCTTTTCAAGTTTTGGAGAGCATCAATTTGTAAGTAGTTTTAATTTTTACCCTACTTCTTAATTTATTTTCTGCCCTAGGTTAAATTTATTCTCTGTCCTAGTTTAATTTAGATCTTACTTTTTATTAATCTGCAATAGTTAGATGATTAATCTTTTAAATCAAAAACTCATAAAAATCATGTTTTTCGTAGATCTCTTAATGAGCGAGTAGTTTCCTCGCTTGTTAGGGTTAGGAATAGGGAAGGGTTTGAGAGATGAAGATCTCTCACCCCTTTCTTGCTCATCACATGTTAATAATTAGGACTCCATGCATACATGCATATTCCGCTCCCTACGGCACCCTACCCATGAGGTAACGGTGATACCGTAGTATAAAAAACCGGATATGCATATCTTCCATAGAGGTTAGGGTAAGGATTAAGAAAGGACGGACAAGGATCTAGAGAAAGAAACATCGTTTCTTCCCGATCATCCTAATCCCCTTTATTAATAATTACCATAACTCCTAAAAAGATCTAATTTAGGGCATTGAAAGAGGTGGGAAATTTTATTTTACCAAACTTAACCTAAACCTAATCCTAGCAAGTTTCCAAAATCCTAGTCTAAATCAAATTAGTTTTAGTGATAAAGATCCAAACACCATTTGGAATTAGCTCGTTAGAACAATTAGAAAATATACATCATCCCTGTGGACCGACCCGTATTCACCGGCTAGCTACCAAGCGATGTCGTTCTTGATTGCGGTAATATTATTTTTGATCGTTAAAATCCAACACAAATCAAATGGCGCCGTTTCCGGGGATGGCGTAATATTTTCTTTTTGAAATTTCGGGTTAATATAAATTAAAAAATCATAAAAACAGAAAAATAAAAAAAATTATAAAAATTCTATCATCTTTTATTGTTTGAAGGGTTTCTTGTGTGAATCTTTGCAGGATCGACGTACAAGTTCGGATCTGGAAAAATCCAGAGAGCGAAACAGAAAGGTGAAGATCTGGACAGCAGGGGACTTCAACAACAGAACAACAGAATTTTTCTCGGGATCTGAACCTCTCAAACAACCGCGTTTCCGCCGCCGTACCTACCTACCGACCGCGGATCCGCGGCTTCTTGCTGACGTCAGCACGCGCAATTCCCTCTGTTTGTTTCTTTCTTTCTCCTCTGTGAATCCCAATATATCTTCTGTCAAATCTTCTGCAGAATTCTTTGCGCTTAAAAAAAATTCCCCCCTTCCAATAATTGATCTTGTGCAGGATTCTTTGCGCCGCGCTAAAAAATTGATTGCAAGTGATTTTTACTGCTTTGCATATTTTAATCGGACTTTAAGGGGCTTGAGACCAATTCAGATTGGATGGGGATTGCATCATCCTTTCCAGGACCCCAGAAATCACATAAGGCATTTGCATTGACCATTATTTAATTAAAAAAATACTAGACTCGGCCCTAAGGACGTCGCGCTCAATAAGACAGAGGACTAGTTGTACGCATCGGCCGTTGATCCTAACCTGATTTTGCGGTGTCTAGGCAAGTGTGTCTAAGGCGAGTTGTTCCTTAATTAGGGCCACTACCTGTAGTGGAGAGCCTCCCACTCACCTGGCACTTACCTGGCCACAATTAGCGGTGAAGAGGCGGTTTGAGGTCCTATCTCTAGCCCTTTGGAACAGTTAGGAGCTGTCTAGCTGACCTAGGTGACCCTAGATCTAAGCCTGATTGTGCATTTGTAGTTGATTGCATTTGTGTCAAAGCCTTTTATCGGAAAATCTTTTTGCAAAAAAAAAGCTCCACATAAAAAAGGGATAAAAAAGGAAAAAATTTTACAAAAACTTGCAACTTGTCGCTAAAGAAATCTTTGCACCCCACTTACACCACTTTCTTCTCATTGACGTTTTCTTACCTCCACATTCTGTCTTTCACCTTTTTGACTACACTACGTCTTTAGTGTATGTCCGGTTGGACTAAGGACACTAGCGCCCGATTAGTCCGTGTTTCGTTGGTACCGACCGACGAACCTTTCGACTCCGAAGTCGAGATCCTTTCCACTTCTTCACTTTCACCTTCAAATTCTTCTTCCGAAAGTATGTCGGGATATAATCCTAACAACACCTTACCCACGGGACTGATTCCACCTCCGTTAGGTGCGAATAACCCGAATTACCCGCCTGTTGAAGCACCCCAACGAATCGCGCTCCAGGATCTTTTCTACCCAATCCGCACCGCCCTACCTACTTGTCTTTCACTCCCACCGGCAAATGGGGACAATTTTGAGATCAAACCCCACTTCATCAATATGCTGCCCAAATTTCACGGATTGGAATCCGAAGACGCCTATATCTTTATCAACAAATTCCAAAATGTTTGCGCAATGATAAAAACAACCTAATTATCCGACGATGCTATAAGGCTAAGGGTCATTCCTTTTACCTTATGTGACTTAGCCGAGAAGTGGTTATACAGCACAGCGTCGCATTCAATTGAGAATTGGGAAGAGTTTGTGAAAGCTTTTCTTAAAAAGTTATATCCTCATCACAAGACTGCTAGAATACGCAACGAGATTATACAATTTTCCCAGCTTCCTTCCGAACCATTTTGGAAGTGTTTTGAAAGATTCAAAGACCTACTTGTTCAATGCCCTCACCATGGGATCGAAAATTGGAAACTTTGCCAAACATTATACGAGGGATTGAACCCGGCAACGAAACAGTTGCTAGAAACTATTTGTCAAGGTCACTTTCTAACCAAATCTAGTGAGGAAGCGTGGCAGTTTCTCGAGGATCTTACTGAACAAACACTTCAGTGGGAGAGCACCAAGACCACCTCATCTTCTTCGATTGGTCAGTCTAGGGCAGGCATACATCAATTAGATATGTCGATTGCTATGAAGGCCGAGATGGCCGCACTTACGAAAAAGCTAGAAGCGATTGAGACCAAGATCTCGTCGCCTTCTCCTGCCCCTGTTGTGCCCCTACGAACTGTTTGTGCTTGTTGTTCGGATCCATCACATCTCACCAAAGAGTGTCCTTACAATCCATCTGCTCAAGGACATGATCAAGTCAATGCTGCCTTTCAGCAACGACAAAGAAATGATCCATACTTTTCGACATACAATCCGGGTTGGAGGAGTCACCCAAATTTCGCTTGGAACCAAAATCAACAATTCCAAAGAAACAACAATTTTCAAAGGGCTCCTCCTCCACAACAACAAGCACCTCCACAAACTCAATTCCAGCAACCTTTCCAACAGCAACCTTACCCTAATCAAACGAACAATTTTGTGCCCAACAATTCTTACCCTCAAAACAACTTTGTTCAACCTCATAATGATAAGGTTAACTCGCTAGAAAGAAGTTTAGATGCGTTCCTAAAGCAATCTACACAATCCGCAGCAAGGTTGGAGACTTCTATTCAATCTTTG
Source organism: Agapanthus africanus (assembly GCA_030015575.1). Lineage (NCBI taxonomy): Eukaryota > Viridiplantae > Streptophyta > Magnoliopsida > Asparagales > Amaryllidaceae > Agapanthus > Agapanthus africanus. Next base: position 379,920,962 of record JASDDO010000019.1, on the reverse strand, counting down.
GTGCAAAACAGTGCCTCACACGATCAAAGCATCAAATCTATTGAGGCACAAATTGCATAACTCAATGCTGCGTTGAGCGAGCAAGAAAAAGGAAAGCTTCCATCTCAACCACTGCCAAATCCCGGTCACGCACATGTTGCATATCAATAGCAAAATCATAACGTAAATGCTGTGACCACGTTGAGATCCGGAAAAGTGTCGCACAATAATGTAGGTATTAACAATGACACCCCTGCCGGTGGTCCTTCTTCATCTTCTTCACCTTCTTCTTCTTCTTCTTCTTCTTCGTTAGAGCCGATTCTTCATCCTTCACAAGGCTCTACTTCTTCTAGCTCGAACGGATCCACTTCTCACAACACGAACACATCTACACGGGGATCCGTTCCAACTCCACAATCTGATCCACAAAAATTGCACTCAACTTTTCAAAATGTTCCTTTTCCAAACCGGTTGAGATCCAATAAACCAACTCCACAAATGGAGAAGATTGTAGAGTTGTTCAAACAGGTTAGCATAAATATCCTTCTCTTGGATGCAATCCAACAAGTTCCTTCATATGCAAAAATCTTAAAGGACTTATGCACCAAGAAGAGGAAGTCACAAGTACCAAAGAAAGTTTTCGTGGCTAGTGCTGTTAGCGATGCTCTTGTCCAATGTTTACCCAAAAAGCCCAAGGACCCCGGTTGTCCTACTATTTCGATAACAATTGGGGACAAGAACATCAATAGAGCACTATTAGATCTTGGTGCTAGTGTCAATTTGCTACGTTATTCTGTGTACGAGCAATTAGGCGTTGGAGAGCTTAAGCCAACTCATTGTACTCTTCAAATGGCCGACCGATCCATCACCCATCCTAGGGGGGAGTTGGAGGATGTGTTAATTAGAGTAGGGGATTTCATTTTTCCCGTTGACTTTATTGTTATGGATACACAACCTGTAGCTAACCCCCGGAGTCAAATTCCGGTGATACTTGGTCGACCATTCCTTGCGACTTCTAATGCGGTGATCAATTGTCGTAATGGTTCAATGAATCTATCTTTTGGCAATATGACAATTGAACTCAACATTTTTAAGTTGGGAAATCAGCCTTCCGAGCCTAATTCTAGCGTACTTGATGTTTGCTCGATCAATGAGATCGCGGAGGAGGACTGTGAGTTCGAAAATTTTATGTTCGACCACAGCAGTGTTGACGCTTCTAGTGCGTTCCTCCTAGAATCCGACACAACTTTCATGCCGGACAACGATTATGAGTGTTTCACCTTTGTAGACGATTTTGAATACTCACCACCCGAGTTTGAGTCTTTTGCTTTTTCGGATGAGTTAGTTGAACCATCCGACTCGGTTGCGTACACTCGATTTGAACCGTTGATGGAATCCTTCGAGTTTGAAACAGTTACACCATTGTTACCATCAATTGTTTCACCTCCTAAACTCAAACTAAAGCTTTTGCCTTCGCACCTTAAATATGCTTATCTAGGTGAGAATGAGACCCTTCCCGTTATGATATCGACCTCTCTAGCTCTCGAGCAAGAGAAGGCCCTTTTAATGGACTTACAAAATAATCGGCAAGCTTTTGGCTGGTCTATGGTGGACATCAAGGGGATTAGTCCCCTCATAGTTGAACATCATATACACTTGATGGATGATGCCAAGCCGGTAAGAGATCCACAAAGACGCCTCAACCCCATAATGAAAGAGGCTGTCAAGAAGGAGATTGTTAAATGTCTTGATAGTGGTATCATTTACCCTATCTCGGATAGCCAGTGGGTTAGCCCCATTCATGTTGTGCCAAAGAAATCGGGCATTACGATCCTAACCAATGAGGCAAATGAGTTAATACCTACTCGCACCCAAACTGGGTGGCGAGTTTGCATCGACTATAGAAAACTCAATGCCGCGACAAGGAAAGACCACTTTCCTTTACCTTTCATTGACCAAATACTAGAACGATTGGCTGGGCACGATTTCTATTGCTTTTTGGATGGCTATTCCGGCTATAACCAAGTCCCCATCGCCAAAGAGGATCAAGACAAGACCACATTTACTTGTCCTTTTGGCACTTTTGCTTATCGTCGCATGCCCTTTGGGTTATGCAATGCACCCGCTACATTTCAGCGGTGTATGATGGGAATCTTTTCAGATATGATTGAAAAGTTTTTGGAGATCTTTATGGATGATTTCTCCATTCTTGGTGACTCCTTCGACGAGTGTTTGCTACACCTTGACGCAGTTCTTACCCGCTGTAGGGATAAGAACCTAACTTTAAATTGGGAAAAGTGCCACTTTATGGTACGAGAAGGCATTGTTTTAGGACATGTCATCTCGCAAAACGGCATAGAGGTTGATAAAGCCAAAATTGAAGTCATTTCCAATCTTCCTCCTCCTAAATGGGTCAAAGACATCCGAGCTTTCCTTGGCCATGCCGGTTTTTATAGACGGTTCATCAAGGATTTTAGCAAGATTGCTAGATCCTTGACTCTCTTATTGGCAAAGGACACAACATTTGATTTTGACTCAACTTGCATGGAAGCGTTCGGGTCATTGAAACACTCTCTCATTTCTACGCCCATTCTTTCATCTCCAGACTGGACGCACCCTTTTGAAATTATGTGCGACGCATCAGATTTCGCCATTGGTGCTGTTCTTGGACAGCACATTAATAAGATGTCGCACGTAATTTATTACGCTAGCTGTACACTAAATGAGGCCCAACTGAACTACACAACAACAGAAAAAGAATTTTTAGCCGTTGTGTTTGCACTTGAAAAATTCTGGCCTTATTTAATCGGCTCTCCGGTTATTGTGTATACGGACCATTCAGCTCTTCGCCACCTTTTTGCGAAGAAGGATGCTAAATCGAGGCTAATACGTTGGATCTCTTGCTGCAAGAGTTTGACCTTGTCATAAGGGACAAAAGAGGATGTGAAAACGTAGTGGCCGATCACCTTTCACGACTCCCTTCTTCGCCTACATTTGAAATTCCAATCAAAGATGTTTTTCCCAATGAGCAACTCTTAACCGTGTCTTGCGAACCATGGTTCGCTGATATAGTAAACTACTTGGCCACTGGCTTGATACCTAAAGATTGGTCGAAACAGGATAAACTCCGATTCTTGTCCCAAGCATTTTTACTGGGATGAACCTTATCTTTTTAAATACTGTTCCGACCAAATCATTCGTCGGTGTGTACCTGAAAATGAGTTTAAGAGTGTGCTGTCTTTTTGCCACGATCAAGCGTGTGGCGGGCACTTTGGCCCAAAGAAGACAGCCGAGAAAATCTTGCAGTGTGGTTTCTATTGGCCACGACTCTTTAAGGATGTATATGAATACTGCAAGACATGCTCCTGATGCCAACACTTAGGCCGGATATCGCGGAGAAACGAAATGCCGCTCCAACCAATTTTGGTTGTGGATATTTTTGATGTTTGGGGAATTGACTTCATGGGACCATTTCCCAATTCTTTTGGGAATGTTGTGTATATTCTTTTGGCTGTTGACTACGTGTCGAAATGGGTCGAGGCTGTGCCTAGCCGAACGAACGATAACAAGGTTGTCGTTCAATTTCTTAAAGAACATATCTTTTCCCGGTTTGGGCACCCTCGAGCGATTATAAGTGATAATGGATCTCACTTTTGCAATAGGACTTTTGAGTCCTTAATGCGCAAATATTCCATTACTCACAAGCTGTCAACGCCATACCATCCCCAAACATGTGGGCAAGCCGAGGTTTCGAATCGGCAAATTAAGCAAATCTTGGAGAAAACGGTTTCTAAAAACCGTAAAGATTGGTCACTCAAACTGATCGATGCACTATGGGCTTTCCGTACGGCATACAAGACCGATCTTGGTATGTCTCCATACCGGCTTGGTTATGGGAAGGCTTGCCACCTCCCAGTTGAGATTGAGCACAAGGCATTTTAGGCAATCAAGGAGCTGAATTTATCAATGGGAGATGCAGGCAGCAATCGAAAGCTGCAATTAAATGAACTAGAAGAGCTGCGGGATGAGGCTTATGATAATGCCGTAATTGTTAAAAACCGAACTAAGGTGTTCCATGATAAACACCTTATGCGCAAAACATTTAAACCTGGTCAACAGGTTTTACTCTATGACACTCGGTTACACTATCACCCCGGCAAGCTCCGTTCTAGGTGGAAAGGGTCATTATTAGTTCGCACCAATTATCCGCACGGTGCGGTAGATCTTGAAAATCCGGAGGACGGTACTTTATTTAAAGTAAACGGACATCGATTGAAACCGTTCCTCACAGCGGACCCGTCGGAGGAGCTCCTGTTTTTGCAGGAGCCTATTTACACCGATTGATTTTTCCTCCACTTTTACCCCCAAATTTTTGATCATTTTTTCCAAAACTTTATTTCAAATAAGTTTGGGGGTGTGTATCATTTATAAATATGATTACAATATAAAAATAAAAAAATAAACAGGAAATTGCCGACATTCTCGACCCACTTGGTGCAGCCTGACAGTGAGGACATTGTCCAGTTTAAGTTTGGGGGTATGCTCGGTAAGTTTTCTTCCTTCGCATTCATATGTATATTTTTGCATTTGCATCCTTATATAAAAATCATAAAAAGAAAAAAAGAAAAAAAGAAAAAAAAATTGAAAAAAGAAAAACCCATAAAAATTGAAAATTTCAAAAATTATAAAAATTAAAGTATTCAATTTTGGCCGTATTTGACTTAAGTTTGACAAATAGGTTAACTAGCTAGGAACAACTAGATCTTAGACTTAGTAAATTAAAAACCCTAAAAATAACCTTTCTTAAATTTAACAGTAGAAAGTATATGTCTTTGTAGTTTATTTAGAAATAGGCAAATTTTGAGTTCACTTCTTGGGCTAAGTCAAATCAAAGGAAAATTATTGATATTTTTATTAGAGTATAAGTTTGAAAAATAATTCCTAAGCTTAAGTCTAGATTCTGAAAATATATACCCTACAAATTGCAAAAACACGAACCTTGAAACTTGGAATAGTAGAAGAGACCTTGAAATGCTCGTGTCTTAAGTCCTTAGTACGAAGAAAAATAAAAAAATATACAAGTGTGAATAAAGAAAAAAATGAACACTAGTTTTTGTAATTACTTAAGGCTGCAAAAATAGAAAAATATTTAGCGAGGGTGCTTCATCACCTAGTGCCTTAGACCAACTGGTTTGGGAGTCACTGCTAAAGCCTTAGGTGTTACAAGACTAGGAATTACGCTTTAATGCGCAAACACATCTTGTAATCGGTTGTCAAGAAGTATTAACGGTCGCATGAAGGATGTGTAAGCAAAATTCATCTAAAATTCACCAATTAAAGAAGTGCTTTGGACGACGGACAAGAGTATGATTGCTTGATTTGAATTTCCAAGTGTAGGGGTGATATACACACACACGTAGGGGTATGTGATTGGGGTTTAGATAAGAGATAAGAATGAAGAATAGGACTTATATCTTTAATAGAGATGATAAAAATTCCTAAGTTGAGATTGAACCCTAGAAGGAAAACTTAAGAGATGCCAAAAGCTAAGTAGGTCTGCAGAACATATATAATCTTAAGTTAAATGATAAGGAAGTGTGAAGAATACGGGTGGATAATTTACGAGTCGACGATAATAGAATTTCTTATTAGAAAACCTAATTGGAGAATAAAAGTCGAAAAACCGAATTGATAGGATTTTGTGCGTAGTATCCGCTGAAAACCCTCAGGAGACAACACTCCTCCTACTAGGGACACCTAGAGGTTTAACGGCTTGTTGCACGAGCTCAGTGCAATCGCGTTTCCCTGCGAAAGTAAGGTTAGGTTTTTGTTGAGAATAAAACTAGGTTTGCTCGAGGACGGGCAAAAGATAAGTTTGGGGGTATTTGTTCATACCGTAATTTTGCATTATTATATTCCCCATTCTTATGCATTTTATAAATAAACAGGTGCTTTTGACCCATGTCTGCTACATAGTTACATGTGACAGGTTCTCGGAACAAAAACAGTGAAAAAGATAAAAGACGATGCAAAAGTGAGACTACGACCAACAAATAGAAGGATCTTGATCAAGCCTACATGAAGATCGGTTCATAAAGTACAAGGCAGCGCAAGGTTCAAGAGTTCGACACAAAGCAAACGGTTAAAGTCCACTACATTACTCACTGTGGAGATCTGGAAAACAAATAGAAGCTATTTTGAAGAACCAACCAAAGATATAGGAAGACAAAGAGAAGCAGAGCCAGCACAGAAAAACATTCCCAACAAGCCTACTATTTGGCCGCAGAACCGCGGCCAAACCTGGCCTACGGCCGCGGTTCCGCGGCCGTGCTGAGCCCGTAGTGGCGAAAATTTTTACCAAAATACTGGCGGCGCATTGACTAGTATACCTAGGGGCAATGTTGTAAAAGCATACATGCGGCGACTGTAAACCTAAGGTTTTCTATGTCCTATAAATAGAGACCCAAATTCTTGTATTAGGTCATGCCTCCTTTCATTAATAAAATTCAGATTTTTTTTCAAGTTTTGGAGAGCATCAATTTGTAAGTAGTTTTAATTTTTGCCTTAGTTCTTAATTTATTTTCTGCCCTAGGTTAAATTTATTCTCTGTCCTAGTTTAATTTAGATCTTACTTTTTATTAATCTGCAGTAGTTAGATGATTAATCTTTTAAATCAAAAACTCATAAAAATCATGTTTTTCGTAGATCCCTTAATGAGCGAGTAGTTTCCTCGCTTGTTAGGGTTAGGAATAGGGAAGGGTTTGAGAGATGAAGATCTCTCACCCCTTTCTTGCCCATCACATGTTAATAATTAGGACTCCATGCATACATGCATATTCCGCTCCCTACGGCACCTTACCCACGAGGTAACGGTGATACCGTAGTATAAAAGACCGGATATGCATGTCTTCCATGGAGGTTAGGGTAAGGATTAAGAAAGGACGGACAAGGATCTAGAGAAAGAAACATCGTTTCTTCCCGATCATCCTAATCCCCTTTATTAATAATTTCCATAACTCCTAAAAAGATCTAATTTAGGGCATTGAAAGAGGTGGGAAATTTTATTTTACCAAACTTAACCTAAACCTAATCTTAGCAAGTTTCCTAAATTCTAGTCTAAATCAAATTAGTTTTAGTGATAAAGATCCAAACACCATTTGGAATTAGCTCGTTAGAACAATTAGGAAATATACATCATCCCTATGGACCGACCCATATTCACCGGCTAGCTACCAAGCGACGCCGTTCTTGATTGCGGTAATATTATTTTTTATCGTTAAAATCCAACACAAATCACTATGCACCTTATCTTCCACCGCCTCTAACTCAACTGCTTTGGTCCCTATCGGAATCTTATCTCTCGCGAAAACTATCTTGTGAATGCCCTGTTGTTTCAAAACCGCGGTCATCTTTAACTTCCATAAACTGAAGTTATTACGACCGTCGAACTTCTCTATTTTGCAGTCTGTAGTCATCATCTTCCTAAAATCTCCGAATCACCGAACATGATAGTCTTATACCACTTATTGTAAGGATTATGTATCTATTGCACAGCGGAAATTCAAGACCTTTGTTTTATGGTAGATTGAAAAATACCATCCGACGGATACCAAATCACACGAAAAGAACACACCAACAACACACAAGATTTACCCAGGTTCAGCACAACTAGCCCCTAACCTGCAAACAGCAATGAAAACTTCCACTATGAGAAAGAATTATAAGAAATTATACCGACTACTCACCTTCATTTATAAAGAAATACACTGTCTTACAAAACCTCTCCATCTCACGACCGGGCTTGGCCGCTCTCTCCCACTCTAATCAAAGCCTAAATTATTAGAGAATTATAGATTCATAAAAAAACCTAGAGAAAGCCTCATATTTATAGGGTAAATAATTGCTCGGAGATAATCAATATTTAAATTAGAGTTAAATTTGAATTTGAACTAGACTAGATTTAAGATCTAAACTAAAAAGAATAAATTTAAATCCTAACAAATCCCTAACCAATCCGAATTTAAATCAAATTTCAACAATGACGCGACCTGTATCACGCCAAGATGTTACCTTCCGTTGATCTGCTGACGGCGGTGATGGACGGCTGAGATTGGATCTGGAGGCAGGCTCCTGAAGCGTGTGGATCTCAATGGGTTTGAGGTTGTTGTTGCCGAGCTACCTGCAAGGAAGTCCCGAGGTGGTTGTACCACCGAGGACCCTCCGACGGTCAATTTAGAGAGGAAATCCGAGCAGAGTAACGGCTTAGTGGAGTAAAAATGGCTTACTTGAACCGTCTGAAGAAGGGGTTTATATAGCGGTGGCAGCAGGCAGGGTAGGCGTGAGAATCACGCCGGTCGTTACGTTCCCGACGTCACACCCGCGTGATGAGCTGGATCTCCCATTAATGGCGAGACAGGCTCGTTAATGGGGATCGTGATGGCGTGGAACGTGGGATGTGGCCGGCGAATATCTCGCGCATGGCACGATTCGTGGGTTGGCGGTTGCGCCTGTGAGCGTTGTCATTAGTCGGTCGAAGATACCGAAGAAGATGACATCGGCGGAAGAGCTCGCGGACAAGCGGGAGAGCCGAGGTATCTTGGTTCTGTGGTAGCCCAGAGACGAGCTGAGAGGGCCGAGGAGGCCAATTCTGTGGCAGCCCGGAGGTGAGCTGTGGGTGGTCTGGAAGGCCACCGAAGGTCGGGAGACTCCTCGGGCCGAAGGATGGCTCGGAGGCGAGCAGGGAGGGCGAGGAAGCTCAGCCCGAAGGGAGGCTCGGAGTAGAGCAAAGGGACAGCTGGCGTGGCTGCTGAATTGCTCGGGGGCTAGGAGTGGGGTGCAACCTCGGAGACGGGGTTCGAGAGAATCCCCCACTGTAGCATACTGGTTCCCCCTCCATGGATCTCAGGGGCCTAACTGGCATATGCATGTGACACGTCATCCTCCACGTTTCATGATCTAAAGAATTACCGTTATTGAGCATCATCATTAGCCCCCCACTCTCGTTCCGATCTATTTGTGGGTCGGGTCAAGAGTGGACTGCTTGGTTCTTTCTGTGCGGCTTGGCGCTGGTAATTCCTTGTGGTGGATTGTTCGGGGACGACACGGCGTTCTTGTTGTCGCGTATCGAGTATGAGTAGAACGAAGGACGGGTGTGGGAAGGTCGATATCCTCCCTTTGTCGGAGTTGAGGCGCTGATCGCGCGTTGAGTGTGAGTTTATTCAGCGGGTCTTGGATCCGTGTCTTTGTAGGGTAAGAAGCTACCCGCTGGGGATGCGCCGAGCAGGAGGAACTCGGCGGCCTCACGAAGAGGGCTTCAGATCCCCAGCGTCTGATGGGCAGGAGGCTGCCCGCTGGGGATGCGCCGAGAAAGAAGAAACTCGGCTGCCTCACGAAGAGGGCTTCGGATCCTCAGCGTCTGATGGGCAGGAGGCTGCCCGCTGGGGATGCGCCGAGCAGGAAGAAACTCGACGGCCTCACGATGAGGGCTTCGGATCCTCAGCGTCTGATGGGCAGGAGGCTGCCCGCTAGGATGCGCCGAGCAGGAAGAAACTCGGCGGCCTCATGAAGAGGGTTTCGGATCCTCAGCGTTTGATGGGCAGGAGACTGCCCGCTGGGGATACGCCGAGCAGGAAGAAACTCGGCGGCCTCGCGATGAGGGCTTCGGATCCTCAGCGTCTGATGGGTAGGAGGCTGCCCGCTGGAGATGCGCCGAGCAGGAAGAAACTCGGCGGCCTCGTGAAGAGGGCTTCGGATCCTCAGCATCTGATGGGCAGGAGGCTACCCGCTGGGGATGCGCCGAGCAGGAAGAAACTCGGCTGCCTCGCGAAGAGGGCTTCGGATCCTCAGCGTCTGATGGGCAGGAGGTTGCCCGCTGGGGATGCGCCGAGTAGGGTAGCTGCTCGGTGGTCTCTTGGCGAGGGCTTTGATCCTTGGCATTGGTAGGCAGTGAACTATCAGCCATGGATGACCGAGCAGGGTAGCTGCTCGATTGCCACTTGGCGAGGGCTTCGATCCTTAGTGCTAGAGGGGCTATAAGAGGCCTGCTAAGGATGAACCGAGCAGTGAAGCTCCTCAGTTGCCTCTTGGCGAGGGCTTAGATCTCTGGCGTTGTGGGGTAGGAAACTACCGGCTAGGGATAACCGAGCAAGGGCGGGCCCGGCTGCCTCTTGGCGAGGGCTTTTGATCCCGGCGTCGTGGGGTAGGGAACTACCAGCCAGGGATAGCTGAGCAGGGTAGCCGCTCGGCTGCCTCTCGGTGAAGGCTTCGATCCCAGGCGTCATAGGGTAGGGCGCTACCAGCCAGGGATAACCGAGCAAGGGCGGGCCCGGTTGCCTCTTGATGAGGGATTTTGATCCTTAACGCGGGAGGAGCCGTAAGAGGCCTACTAAGGACGGGCCGAGCAGGGTTACTGCCTGGTGCCTCTTGGCGAAAGCTTTGATCCTTAAGGACGGACCGAGCAGGGTTACTGCCCGGTGCCTCTTGGCGAGGGCTTTGATCCCTGGCGTTTTGGGGTAGGGAGCTACCAGCCAGGGATAACCGAGTAAGGGCGGGCCCGGTTGCCTCTTGCGAGGGCTTTTGATCCTTAGCGCGGGGGGGCCGTAAGAGGCCTACTAAGGACAGGCCGAGCAGGGTTACTGCCCGGTGCCTCTTGGCGAGAGCTTTGATCCTTAAGGACGGGCTGAGCAGGGTTACTGCCTGGTGCCTCTTCGCGAGGGCTTTTGATCCCTGGCGTCGTGGGGTAGGGAACTACCAGCCAGGGAGAGCCGAGCAGGGTAGCCGTTCGGCTGCTTCTTGATGAGTGCTTCGATCCCTGGCGTTGCGGGTAAGGAGCTACCAGCCAGGGATGACCGAGCAGGGTAGCCGCTCGGCCGCCTCTTGGTGAGGGCTTTGATCCCTGGCACTGCGGGTAAGGAGCTACCAGCCAGGGATGACCGAGCAAGGTAGCCGCTCGGTCGCCTCTTGATGAGGGCTTTGATCCTTGGTGCTGCGGTTAAGGAGCTACCAGTTAGGGATGACCGAGCAGGGTAGCCGCTCGACTGCCTCTTGGTGAGGGCTTCGATCCTTAGCGCTGGAAGGGCCGGAAGAGGCCCGCTAAGGATGGTCCGAGCAGTGAAGCTGCTCAGTGCCTCTTGGCGAGGGCTTTGATCCCTGGCATCATGGGGTAGGGAACTACCAGCCAGGGATAACCGAGCAGGGTAGCCGCTCGGCCGCCTCTTGGTGAGGGCTTCGATCCTTAGCGTTTGAAGAGCCGGAAGAGGCCCAGTAAGGATGGTCCGAGCAGTGAAGCTGCTCAGTGCCTCTTGGCGAGGGCTTTGATCCCTGGCGTTGTGGGGGTAGGGAACTACCATCCAGGGATAGTCGAACAGGGTAGTCGCTCGGCCGCTTCTTGGCGAGGGCTTCGATCCTTAGCACTGGAAGGGCCGGAAGAGGCCCGCTAAGGATGGTCCGAGCAATGAAGCTGCTCGGTTGCCTCTTGGCGAGAGCTTTGGCCCCTGACGCTGCGTGGCAGTGAACTACCAGCCGGGGATAGCCGAGCAGGGTAGCCGCTCAGCTGCCTCTTGATGAGGGCTTTGATCCCTGGCGTTGTTAGCAGTGAACTACCTGCCAGGGATAGCCGAGCAGGGTAGCCGCTCGGCTGCCTCTTAGTGAGGGCTTCGATCCTTAGCGATGGAAGGGCCGGAAGAGGCCTGCTAAGGATGGTTCGAGCAGTGAAGCTGCTCAGTGCCTCTTGGCGAGGGTTTTGATCCCTGGCGTCGTGGGGTAGGGAACTACCAGCCAGGGATAGCCGACCAGGGTAGCCGCTCGGCTGCCTCTTGGCGAGGGCTTCGATCCTTAGTGCTGGAAGGGCCGGAAGAGGCCCGCTAAGGATGGTCCGAGCGGTGAAGCTGCTCGGTTGCCTCTTGGCGAGAGCTTTGATTCCTGGCGCTGTGTGGCAGTGAACTACCAGCTGGGGATAGCCGAGCAGGGTAGCCGCTCGGCCGCCTCTCAATGAGGGTTTTGATCTCTGGCGTTGTGGGGTAGGGAACTACCAGCCAGGGATAGCCGAGCAGGGTAGCTTCTCGGCTGCCTCTTGGTTAGGGCTTTTTGATCCCTGACGCTGTGTGGCGCCCAGCGGGTCATAGAATATGTCGGCCCAGGAGATCTGCAGCCGTGAGAGGCAGTGAGGCGGTGGTCGGCGGTGCCGATGCGGACAGGGTCTTCTCTCCCTCTGTAGGGGTCCCGGTCCTGAGGTGGGGAAGCGGCGACCTGGGGAGCTGGCCCCGCCGTTTTGACACGGACGAGCGCGTTCACGATGGACGCGAGTCGATCTATCCGGGCTGCTAGGGCGTTGATGGCTTTCGGGGGAGGAGATTCGTCCGTGCCTCCGCTGTGGGGGAGGCGGCGGCTAGTGCCTAGATCATCGTGGTGACCGCTCGCTATTGGGTTGAGATCGGAAGATGAACTTTTGTTTTTGTGGAATCAAGGTTTTACCACAGCGGCGCCAGCTGACGCGACCTGGATCACGCCAAAGATGTTACCTTCCGTTGATCTGCTGACAGCGGCGATAGACGGCTGAGATTGGATCTAGAGGCAGACTCCTGAAGCGTGTGGATCTCAATGGGTTTGAGGTTGTTGTTGTCGAGCTACCTGCAAGGAAGTCCCGGGATAGTTGTACCACCGAGGACCCTCCGACGGTCAAGTTAGAGAGGAAATCCGAGCAGAGTAACGGCTTAGTAGAGTAAAAATGGCTTACTTGAACCGTCTGAAGAAGGGGTTTATATAGCGGTGGCAGCAGGCAGGGCAGGCGCGAGAATCACGCCGGCCGTTACGCTCCCGACGTCACGCCCGCATGATGAGCGGGATCTCCCATTAATGGCGAGACAGGCTCGTTAATGGGGATCGTGATGGCGTGGAACGTGGGATATGGCCGGCGGATATCTCGCGCATGGCGAGATTCGCACGTTGGCGGTTGCGCCTATAAGCTGTGCCGTTAATCGGTCGAAGAGACTGAGGAAGATGACCTCGGCAGGAGAGCTCGCGGACGAGCGGGAGAGCCGAGGTATCTTGGTTCTATGGTAGCCCGGAGACGAGCTGAGAGGGCCGAGGAGGCCAATTCTGTGGCAGCCCGGAGGTGAGCTGTGGATGGTCTGGAAGGCCACCGAAGGTCGGGAGACTTCTCAGGCCGGAGGATGGTTCGGAGGCGAGCAAGGAGGGCGAGGAAGCTCAGCCCGAAGGGAGGCTCGGAGTAGAGCAAAGGGACAGTTGGCGTGGCTGCTGAAGTGCTCGGGAGCGAGGAGTGGGGTGCAACCTCAGAGACGGGGTTCTAGGGAAGCCCCCACTGTAGCACACCGGTTCCCCCTCCGTGGCCCTCAAGGGCCTAACTGACATACGCATGTGACACGTTATCCGCCACGTATCATGATCTAAAAAATTGTCGTTATTGAGCATCATCAAACACTTTGTTCATTGGATGCACTCATGCACGCTAGGATTACCAAAATGATAAAAATTGAGCAAATACATGAGAAGGCTACTTCCTCCAGATGGAACCAAATTACACAAATGCATTTTACTTTTGAACACATTTTCTCTTCATGAAAACTGTGCATGCTGAAGTTTGGTCTTGCCGCATGCCATGCTTAGTGAATTTGGGGGATCCGAATATTTTCTGCCTATGATTTGCTCAAAAACCAATTTGTTTGCTGCCTCGGTGTAATGAATCCCGTCCCAGCTGATTCTCTTTGAGGGGTTATCGCATGGTTTTCCGGTCAAGACCCTGGTGCCATTCACCTCAGTCATACATCGGCAGAGAATATCCGGATCATAATTGTATGATCCTCCGCCATATCCACAACAAGCTGTGAGTGGATGCTCGAATCCTGAAGTCATCAAAAAAATTTAATTTCTATCGTCGAATTTATTCCATTCAAAGACTTAATTAGCTGCTTGTTAATTCTAGTGATTTAACCTTGCCGTGTTCTATTTGTGCTTAATTACAACATATGCAACAGGTAGCTAACACTGTATTTGTGACTGGGCAGAAAATAAGGTTCCCCGAAAAGGATGTAGGGGATTATATCAACCTTAATTCCTAAAAACTAAAAAAAAACTTAGGAGTTGTGACTAGTAATTACTAAACTTTTTGAAAATTACAGAAAACTGTCAAAATGTACGAACGTCCTTATACTTTCTTAAACTAATTTGGTAGCTCGTTGAAAATTTAGCAAACAAGTTATGTAGTTTATTGAATAGTTACTAAATAAGTTTGGTAGTTTATTAAATATTTACTAAATTAGTTTTAATTTGGTAGCTCGTTCAAAATTTAGTAAACAAGTTATGTAGTTTATTGAATAGTTACTAAATAAGTTTGGTAGTTTATTGAACATTTACTAAATTAATTTGAGAGTTTATTGTTTATTAATTTTACAAGTTTCCATACACTTGATAGTTTTTTGTATTTTTCAAAAAATTTGGTAGCTACTTGCCATAACTCCCAAGTTTTTGGCAGCTTTTGGGAATTAAGCATTAATTATATAAGTTCGCGTTTTTATGGGTAATAATACTGTTTTAACAATGCTCCATGCAATGTGTTGAATCTTACCATAATTCTCAGCTTGGCTAATGAGCAAGTACTTCACTGTGTACACGTCGACACAAGTGAAAGTAGCAAGAGGAAGATCTCTCCTTAGCTTCACTATCGTCTTGTTCAGCATCTTGTTGAATCTCTGTGCCAACTCATTACAGCTAACCGCACATCCGGCTGAATCAAACTCATCCACCATCGGATTTGCTTTAATGAGAACACTCGGAAGGCAACCAAGGGGATCCGTGTTGTGAATTCAGAAGTATCTCCTGCCGTTCTTATATATAGCCTGTACCAAAACATCTTAACCGACACAGAAACGAAAAAACCACAAAAAAAACTGTCTGCAGGATTACCTTCATTGCTTTGGATAACAACTTCGTTGCGTCTGGGATGAGAATTCATCCGCAGACTTATGAACGAGGTCGTTATGACCGATGTCGAACATGTAAAGAGCTTGTGAGAAGTACTCCTCTTTCGGCAGTAAGTCCTTGATGACCCCTCCTGTTTTATTCAGAAGCTCCATGTTATCATCTTTATTTCGATATATCTTTTACGACTATATTGCGGAAAACCCTCTATTGCTTTTGCCTGTATAGCAGGATACCGCCCTTTCTTTTGCAAACTTGCATGTTTCGATTCAAGTTTACTGAAACTTAGCCTAATTAAGTTTTTGATAATGCAGTAGACTTATTGGGCAATGAAATAATATTTTCCTTTTTCGAAGGCCGGCTGCTACTTGGATTTGAACTGCAAGAACTGGGCTAACTGCACAGATAAGGTGAATGGACTGTAACCGAAGGGAGCCGAAATCTCAGATCCTGCGGTCGCAAAGTTCGCTCCATGGCTAAAATTTGCACCTACGGAGTCGAGGTATGCGCTTAAAGGAGGCAATCCGAATCCGAGTCGGTCAGCTGTAATATCCAGGTGATGTTAACAAACAGTTCACTCTAGATGAACCAACTTAAAGGCTGACTTTCACTAAAATACAATGAACTATCCGAGTTTTCCAGATAAATACCATGACCACTTAGCCATTTTTTCCAATTTAACACCATACACTGATTTTCAATTTAGCACCATAGGAACAATTGTAGTTGACAGTTGTCATGAGGTATTAATTTTCACAGTGCCGAAAGTTGGTGGAATTTTGTTGCAATTTGTTGTCTTCATTGTATTTATTTGCAATTTATAAAGTCCATGGTATTTATCTGAAGAAGGCTAATAGCTGATAGTTGATAATATCACAAGGAAAATCATGCTTGGTATAAAATAAAATTAAAAAATAGTACCTATAAAATCAACGATGAGGCGGCCATCGGAGAATCTTGCAGCTGGCTCGCCGAAGGATGTCTCGCCGTAATGCGGCGGCAGAAGGGTCGGGAATGCTGCCGACATCCCCTCGGTATCGGAGTTGGAATCGCCAAAACTGAAAACAGCAGGAAATTCACAAGGCTGCAGGGATAAGGAACTCACCTTCAAAAGAAGAAGGAAAAGGAGATGGGAAATTTGCATTTTTTTTAGGAGAATATGATGTGACCAAAAGGAAAGTTGGACACAGAAGAATGAGGCATTGATTGGTGGTAGGTTCGAACTTGAAGCCTAGTGAAGGAGAAAGGAAAATTGTTTCTAGGCACAATCTCTTTAACTTGGCTTATTTTTAAACCAAGTTTCAAAATTATGAAAAAATAAATTGAATTTCTTTTAAAATCAAATCAAGATTTGTGAACGGTTTACCGATAATACCTTTTTATTTTGATAAATTATGTTATGATTCGATAAATAATGTCATGGTATGATAAATAGTGTTATGATTCGATAAACAATGTTATGGTTTGATAAAAAGTTAAATTGTCAAAACACCCCGACCCCACTCTCATAATATCAAAATAAAACAGGCCTTTTCCATGCTTAAAAAACCCCTTTGCCCACTAAAAAACCCATGCTGTACCTTTTGACTTTATTAATTTCGTATATTCCACAACTCTCCTTGTCCATATGCGCTGACAGCTTATAAAGCTATCACACTTTCAGTCCATTCTTGAAAATCTTGGCTGTAATTTCGTATATTCCACAACTCTCCTTGTCCATATACGACTTGCATGTAATACTTGAAAACTTGACTGTAATATCCATCATACTTTCGGTCCATTCTTGAAAATCCTAACATTTAATGATTATACCTCTTTGTTGCCTGAAATGTCTAAATGGTTTCATAAATAAGTAATTGCTTAATAATCTAAGCAATTTCCTGTAATATCTTGTTACTTTCCTATAATATCTAATTACCGCCACCGCCTCAGCTGGAACCTTCTCGGAGTGACGGTAGGGAAGCAAAAAGAGAGTGATGGAGGGAAAATATGAGGGATGAGAAACGGAGGGGGAGGGACGAGAGAGGAATGAGGGAGGAGGAGCGAAGCAGTGGCGGAGAAACGAAGGGGGAGGGACGAGAGAGGAATGAGGGAGGAGGAGCGAAGCAGTGAGGAAGAGGTGCGGCGGAAGAAGGAAGAGTGGTGAGGGAGAGGAGTGGTGAGGGAGAGGCGGAGGAAATCTAAGCTCGGTGAAATAAACGAACAAACACATACATCGCAGGCTCCCGTTTAGGGCTCATTTAAAATTAGATAATTTGTATGTTTTTTGGTATTCATTATGGATAAATATATGATTGATCATTCTTAAATTTAGATTGTAATTATTAGTTGTAATTATTAGCTTGTTGATATTAATTGGGATTTGCATCATGATAAATAATATTGAGTTAAATATTGTTATGGTAAAATATTAAAGAACTTAAATAACTAATAACTTTAAATTTCATTGACAAAGTTCAAAACAAATTTTAAGCTCGTTCATATAATTATAATAACTGCATTCCTCACTGCTCACTTTGTCAGATATAATATTGAACATTGATATTGTATTTTTATATCTTGATGTATTATTTATAGATTTTCTCTAGATTTTAGATAAGACTCGATAAAAGCTCAAGGCTAGCTCGGGGTTGATGAAGGCTCGGTTCAGGTTTGTTTGATAAATAAACGAGTCAAGCTTAAACACGTTTTTAAACTCGTTTAAATAACTGAGTCAAACCGAACAACCGAAAACTTAGCCCGTTTAACAGCTCTATCTAAAAGATAATATATAGCCTAAATGATATACGGCCTGTGGGTATTCCTAAATACTTTTTATATTAGAAGCTTCCCAGCCATTTTGAGAATATTATGGGTTTCTTAAGAGGCCGGAAGTAGGCCTGGATGTTTTAACATTTACCCGTTGATAAATAATTGTTTGTTGGATAAATTAAGTTACTAAAATTAGAATGTGTGAGAAAAGATAAAAGTGATATTCTTTGAAAAAATCTCTTTTAGAATACATTTGGGCTCGGAACATTCGTATGTTCTGAGTATTGGGGTTTTTTAAACTGTTTTAATACATGGGTTTAAAATTAAATCGATTCTCAAAACTGGGTTCGGAAACAATTTCTCCTAATAGAAAAATATTGTTGAATAAGATGGTGTGCTGTAGGCAAATATTTACATGTTTTATACTATAATTTGACCTTGCAACTTTATTGCCTTAAATTTTCAACAGATGAACTGTTGAGTTGGGTCCATGGTATTAATATGTGCATCTAAAACTGTAGGCTATTTTTTAACACACCCCCCCCCCCCCCTCCCAAACCCTCTTATCGTTGCCTGTAATGAACTGATAGCAAGATAAACTAAGAAAACCGAGATAAAAATAAAGAGAGAAGTGCATACCAGTTCCACTCGCAAGAAATTGATCCAAATTTGGACGATCAAGAACAAAAAATTTGAACGCATGACAACCGTTCTGCGTTCTTCTTCGAATGATACACTGATTGTTTCCGTCTTCAAGAAGCATCCAAAGTACAAGATCCTAACGACGATGATAATAGCCGATAAGTGAAGGGTAATCATTGTATATCGCAAGATTGGGACAGCTGAGCCTCATTGCAAATGGAATTCCATTTATAGATCACTGATAATTGAGATCTTAGAAGAGCATTCTAGGAGTAATAAAATTTCATATCTTTGCATTTATATATGCTGGAGTTAGACTAGGAAGCAAATCATACCGAGTCTTAAGCCATTAGATCCATTTTAGAATGTGTAATCATGCATTGTTAGAAAAGAGAACTTTTCTTCATAACCATGATATGCTTAGAAATCTCGATTAGGACGATGAAGATCCGCTTATTTGCTACATCTAATAGAATTCAAAGATAATACAAAAGATAATCAAAAAACACCAGACCCAGATAATCCATGAAGTAAACAGATGATGCATTGAACAGCAGATCAGAGATCATAAATAGAATTTCAACTGGATGGATAATCAAGCAATATGAGAAAATGAATGTGACTGAATTTTTATTCTAATTAACATCAAATTAAGCTCTCATAGAAGGAAAAAGGTTTTGCACACAAAATAAACCATATCGAAAAGGTTTCTCTTGGTACATCAATAACATTTGAACCAGATAGTAACAGTCGATACAATCTTCTAGAAAACAGGCAAACATTCAGCCTCTAAACTAAGATTTACCCCCATTCAGTTGCACTGTTTAATTTAAAAAAAGTAACATACCACAACAGAAAAAAAAACGTCCGAGATGATCCATTTTGCTTGCACCCGTACCCTCATCCGTTTAAATTCCCAATAATCTAACCTGTTTTAAGAATTTTTAAAATCAATTAACTCTGGATCTCTTGTTGGCGCAAGCCGGGCACTTGTACTGCTTGATGTGTTCAGCACGTGCAGGCGTGATCCGCACGCACTTTCCATGAAACCATCTCTCGCAAAGATCGCAGCAGATCCAAAACTCATCGTTCGCGTAGTTGTCGCCGCAAGCGCCACATAAAGTGTTGCCGTGCTCATCCTCTTCTTCGTCCTCGCCGCCCTCCTCTCCTTCGCTTTCGTCATCTTTTGGTGGGGCCATTTTGGAGGTCTTTATCTCTGATTGACGTGATGGCTAACAATAGCATAACATGAAAGGGAGAGAATCAAATAAATGTTATTTGAATTCAACAAGAAGCGTCCTCAAATTGAAAAATCCTCATAATTTTGAGTAGAAATATGTCATTTCAAATCTTTAAAAAATACCTTCTTTAGTAATTTGACTAAAAATATCCTCGAATATCTGTTAAAGATATCTAACATATGCACACGTGCATTGCACGTGAACAGGTACTAGTTTTAATGTTAAGAGAGGGACAATTGATGAATGTTGTATTCACCTTTGAATTTGACTTGTTACTCTTGTTGCTGCTGCTGTTGGGGGTTTTCTCTTTTGTTTGCTTCTTGGCAGTTCCAGTCACAACTTCAAATATGGTTGGAAGGCCATTTATCATTTGAAAGAGTCGCCTCCTGTAAATTAAATGCCACAAAGCAGGTCAAGCATGGATGTGTATTTTCTTTAATTTGAAGGGCAAATATGAACAAAAATTTCAAACAAAAGAAGCAGCATATAATGAATACAAAACGGCTATAAGCTACACCTAAAAAGACACTGTTATCACAAGTGACGCATTGAACATATAAAGCAGTATCTGGTTAAACTCTGGCAATATGCACAAGAAAGGAAAAACCCACAGATACCACAAGTACTATATGTACGAGATGAAAGACCCTTGGTCAAAACAAGAGCATTCACAAACTAATCCATTGATAACATGCAAATTCTAAGTCTTCTGCAGGGCACAACATGGCATGGAGAATTTGGATCTCATGTATCTAGCAACAGATGTCGGTAAGTGTAAGTATAGAGACACTCGTGTGTTTTGTTACTGCAAGTGTTATGATATGTGAGCTGCAAGCTACCTCTTTGGATAGCTCTAATTAAAGGTTTTGATTCTGGCCATATAAACAGGCGAAAAACCACAACACAACACTTACAATCAGTAGGTGCTATCACCAGAATCAAATATCAAGAAGGAAATTTAGAGCATTACTTGCAACAAACCAGGCCCCAAATAAGCACCCAACACAGATAATCTTGGCTCCTTCCTTAAATTACAAGGGACGAATATCACGATGTGGTTGCATATTTTACTGCCCTAGAAGATTATAATTAAGAAATCAAAAAACAAAAGCCATCTCACCACCAGCAACATCTAAGCCTTTTCCCAGCAAAATGGGATTGGCTGTGAAGCATGACTGAAGTCAAGAAAGCTTCACAAAGGAGTAGACCAAATTCTTTCTTCCAGCAATGTTGATCCTCTGAGTTGGTTTTAAATTCCAGAAAATTGTAACTATGAGCAAGAAGGCCTGTCTACCTTTTTGGTAATGCAATTTTAGCTCATGCACCGAGAAGCAACCAGCCTCAAATTTTAAACCTCAAAATGATCTTAAATAAGATGTAAAATATTACTGTTAAAAGATACCATTCATATGTGGGGCAAAAAATAAGTAACAGTGCCAAATGTACCCAGAGGCACATTCAAAAAAATCCAAGGCAACTACATATTAATCTCTCTAGAAAACCTTTTCCATCACAATCTCCAAGGATGCTGACATTGTGACAGAACCAGGTCACTGGCACCTATTATTCCCATCAATTATAATGATCATGTATAATAATCATGCTCCTGAACACACTAGGTAGCAACATTTGCTACATTTTATGCCTTTAGGCCCTTCACACCGAAGCAACTATACACACTAGAAGCACTTATTAGGTGATCTCCCAACAACAATGCTTCTTGAATCCAAATATTATTTTTAACGTAATGACTCTGCATGGATGAAATCCGATTCCTCGCCTGTGTCGGTGCATCTATCCAATATTTCCTTATAAACCGCCCGTGTATTGTGGATGTAGGTGTCGAGTAACACACATTCGGACAAGATATCTTATAGAATAAAACAGGCGCATTATAATAGCAAAGCCTAGCAAGGAAAAAGGTGGGTGAAAAGAAAAGAGCATAGATTTCAGTTTTATATTAATTTCAATATCTTAATTCTGCATTTATTTTTATCCACGGGCGACATCGAGAAACTTGGGTACAAGTTTTAAAGTGCTGAAACTAAAACTCCTCAAGGACACAAATCAAAAGATTGTAAATCAACTTCCAAATATTGCCCTTTTCTTTCTTTCTCTTTACCACAGTAATTACATGATAACAGTATATCATTAAAATGACATGTTGTCACCAACAGCTGCAACAATTAAACGTCAGAGGAAGCAAAAAGAAAAACGGTGCTATATAACTGCAAATAAATACCTTCAACCTCATCCTGAATAATCCCTCTTGTGCTGATTGTCATTGTCTAGTTTATTAAATCTTTCTTTCATTTTCTGTTGCCATCCAGAAAAATTTCCATTAGCATAACTGATCTGAGTGATCAATAACCTTATACCTAGAATACTAGTTTGAGGCAATATGGATGGGAAAGGGGAGCGCTCGTAAGCCAGTATGAAGAACAGAAAGATCAATGTACTACCATTTACTTGATCATCAGCTAAAAAGGGTTCAATGCGAGATGGTCAAGTTATAAAGTTCCAGACAGCGGCAAGAAGCTGATCACTGTAGTCCAAAAATTGCATGTGGCGAGCATAATAGCTTCTCTTTTCATTGTTATATACACGTGAAGCAAGACCAATTGCAACGGTGACTCATTGGGCCCGCAAAACCACCTTGGACTATTTAATCTTTAGAATATTAGATTTATAATCTTAGTTTGAGTTTGAGTATGATTTCAATAGCGTTTTTACATTATTTGGATATAAGTTGTAACTTTCAGATTAAAATATGAATTTGATTTTTTAGGATTTGCATGATATCTTTCTTCCAGATTTTATCTTTTTATTTGAGTAATAATATGGAATTTAAGCTGGTTTAGATGACAATATTGAATTCAATTTTCAGGTACCTTAACTTATTCAAGCCAATGGAATTTTTATGACAATGCATTACCACTTGAAAAACAAATAACCATCCTAGACTGGTAATTTATTGACTCGCGGTCATCAATGGTGGGTTTATGTTGTTATTTACTAACCACAAAAGATTCTGGTTCTCAAAGAATGAGTTACTCCACTATTTTCTCATATCTCTAATTAGAGTTCCATTTGTCACAAGGTCATTCAAGAAACCTGTTCAATTTTACCAATCAAAATTCAGTCCGATTAATCAATTGATCTATAAATTATACAATTACAGGTCACTCTGTCTATAGAAAGAATTCATACATGCCTAATGCATTTGAATTTTTATAAACACATCACATCCTCCCAATATGTTAGAAAATTGAAATTCGGTATTAGATTTGCAATCCTCTAATCCCTACATGTTTCAAGACAAAATTTATCATGTATTCATATGGCAACCATGAAACTGCATTGATACAATAGAAATGATCATGACTAGGTATGGTGGCATGCATATAAATTTAATCTAAGTTATGCATAAATGACAAAATTCAGTTTTATGCAGAAATGGAAATTCTCGAACTATTTATGCTAAAACAGTAAAATATGAACGGGAAAAAAAGAAGAAAGAATATACTGTGCTGCATATGAAATTTACATAGAAAAGTAACATTTAACCAGGAATACTGTATTCATGATTCTTATTCAGCTTAACATAGTATATAAACTTTCCTCTTAATTCCTCCTACCATGAGTTCTTATATGTCCCATTTTGGCAGTCCGTCTTTTTGGTCAGGACATGAATTTGACATGCATCTTGCTAAAAAAATTTCAAAATAAATAAAAATAAATGGCAAGCAATGTAAATGTGACGTAAATAAAACGAGAATACAACATGGAAATTTATAAATATAAAAGAAGTGGTTATCTTTCACTCCGTTGACTAACCCCAAAGATCAAGAGTAGCATAGGATACTGCCACTTAAAGCGGTACTAAGGCAGTTTATCTCTGTAAAATATTCCAAAGCCACCGCTAACGAGGTCAAGAAGCTAAATTAAAATACTAAAATAAAACAAAGGCATATATCACATTGAGGACTATGACTATATTGAGAGACAAGGACCCAACAATGAATAAGAACAAAAAGATTAGACCGTCTTGATGCATTCCCCATAAAAAAAAGGTAATAACAAGTAACTAAAAGATCTTTAATAGAAATTATGTTACAAGAGACAGTATAGTCGAGGGAAATAGTCTGAACACGTCAACTCAAAAGAAAAATTAAGAAATCAACCATTATCCAACAGTGGGGACATATATATACCTGGCATCCTTGTCAAAGCCAAAACGAGCCCCAAAATAAAAGGCAACGGACAGTAACCATGCATCACTGTGAACTGCAACTAGCGATAGCCAGTCTTTTTCATCCATGCCATCTCTAGCAAAATTTATTCCCAATGCAGGCTCAGGAAGTTCAGGAGGAACTTCCTCAGCAGGCAGGTTAACTTCCCAAGTCTCATTGGGAAGTCCATACAAACATAAGTTCTCTTTCTCTGAAAACCACAAGCACAGAACAGCGTCAGAAGGATGAACAATAGTTCTGACAGCATAATCACATGAATTTCATGGTACTGCGAGAGAGATGTATAAAATGATTAGGCACTTGTATGTATGAATAAACAGCGGCAGAAAACCTATGGTGATTTATAAAAGAATTAACTTTTTTAGACTTTTAGTGAAATTATGCAAATCTTGTCTGCAAAATAAAATAGGTAATATACCATTTGGTTGGCGTTATTCCTAATATTATCATTCAATAAAAAAGAATATAAGCTGATTATCCAATATATATATATATATATATATATATATATATATATAGAGAGAGAGAGAGAGAGAGAGAATAATGGAGGAAAGAGGCCCTATGAGGCTTTTTCGTCAGGTGGCGTCTAAAATCTATATCCTCCATAACTTTCTTCGACAATCGGCACCCATCATCATCATCTTTATCATGCAAGATATGGATACACCAAATTTCATGTGATTCCATTACTTTTTCACCGTTGAATTAGCAATGTAAAAAGTTCTATTGTCGGTAAACCGTTAATTTTGCACCCACTAAATCAACGGTGAAAAGGTGTTGGAATCAAATGAAATTTGGTGTATCAACATATTCGATGATAAAGATGAAGATGATGGGTGCCGATTGTCGAATAAAATCGTGGAGGGTTAATTTTTTGGATGCCATAGGAGGAAATTCCCTCCTATGGCCTCTTTCCTCCATTATTCTCATATATATATATATATATATATATATATATATAACACAATACTTGGTATGAACTAAAATTAGGCAGTTGATGCAGGGGAGACACCTAAAAGTCAATATCAACATAGCACGATACTTGGTATGAAACAAAAATAGGTAGTTGATCAGGGGAGACACCTAAATTCGATATCAAAATCACTGTGGGGGGGGGAGCTTAATATGTTTCATAGGAATAGTTCGAATGGTACAGTGCATGGTTAGAGATATATGAGTTCGTCCTTGTATTTGTTTCATTTAAATTATTTTGTGAAAGGAAATTACACAAGTGATTTAGAGTAACATAGATTTCTTTTGAAAAGCAAGCTTTACATATGAAGGTATGTCAATGATTTTGATTAGGATGGGATTCTTTAGCAGCAACTTTTTGCTCTTTAAAAGAACCGCTATGTATTCAATGTTCATCAGTTTCTAAGAAGATGAATGAACTTGGTAAGTTCATTAAAAGAAAGTCCCTAATTATTCTCTTTTAGTCCTCGAACAGTAAGAACTAAGAAGAGTCTAGCATTAGCTTACCAAGAAAGTTCTAAACCAAATAATCACATAAAATCTCTAAATCTCTTAATCCACTATCTTCAACTCAATAAATCATTGTATAGTAGCCTGCATCGATATACCAAATCGTATCAAATCTTAAGGATGAATGATTATCGATAGCCACTAAAGTTGTTCAGTTACTAATGATAACAACAATTCCATGAAAAATAGAATTTTCCTCTTCTGCATTACATAAAATAGTAATTAAAAAAAACTAATCCAATTTGAAAAAAACGTCATAATTTATATTAAAAAAAGGGTGGAAAGGGTAACTTTTATGTATGAAAATAAACCTAGCAGCTCTAATGCCTGTCCAAAAGGAGAAAGGATTAGCCTTCACATTCAAAAGGAGAACTATGACAATAGAATCCACACTTTTGGCATTATTAATACAGATTTTTGTGATGCAGAAAGAAGATATTATTAAGCGAAGAAGCTACTACAAACTACTAGAATTAAGAGGGGCAAAAAAATCATGAACCAACCGCATTGCATAAAGTGGTATGTTTTACTTGGTTATTCAAAGTATTGAAAGATTTCTCACTGTCAGCAAACAACGGAAATTCACGGACATCAAATCGTGTGTGCTTATTTAGAGGACCATCAGAATATCAAATGGGGAAAATACTCATAGAACGGTATTATTCTCAAACAAAATATGAAAAGTTACAGAAAAATGCTTGGACTTCAAAGAAAAATATATTAACCTCTGGCATCATCCGTAGAAAAACCACTAAGCTAAAAAGCTACTATAAACTACCAGAATCAACAGTCTTTAACCAACTTCGCATCGCTTGAAGTGGTAAAATTACTACATTGCCCAAAGTAATGAATGATTTTCAACTGTCATGGAGCAACAATAATTCACTGACAATGTAAGTTTTCCTAGAGTGTTAAGACTACGCAATTTAGGAAAAAAACAGAATATCAAATGGGGACAAAACCACGAAATTTTCTGATAGGGAAAAAAATCTATCCTGCTTCAGTACTCAAAGAACGGTTCTGTTCTATAACGGGGGGAAATGAAAATGAAATTTTACCCGCAAAAAAATTGCTTCTAATTGGGCTTGCCAATGGATTGAGTCTACAAACATAAACAAGCGATTAGACTTTGAAAACATAAACTCCAGAAATTAAAGCCCTATTTTATGCCTCTCATTAAAGAACCACGAATCTCGATGACCTCAAAATGCGAAAACAGTCCTTTCATCAACAAAAACCCTAAACATTACAGCGCCCAAAAAATTAGAAAAAAAAAAGGGAGAGGAAGGGGAGGCAAGCTCACCAGGATCACAGAGCTGAAAGAATTTCTCCCCTTCTGAAACAAAATGAAGACGAAATCAATCAGAACCAAATCAAAGAAAAAAAATTTGCCACTGATTTAAAAACGGAAATAAAAAAGGGTCAGAGAGATAGACCAGTGGTGAGAGCCTTGATCATTCCAGCTCGCCTCCCTCTAAAATCCCTAAACACCTCCTCCGCCGTCCTAGGGTTGTACCCCCCTGCTCCCCCCTCCATTCAATCAGGGTCAGGGTTAGGGTTTCTGAGGGGAGCTTCAGTTTTTTGAATCGCTGCAAAAAAAGAGTGGGGAGATTTGAGAGAGAGAGAGAGAGAGACGAAGAAAAAAGGGGAGGGGTTTGATTGGGGTTTTTAATTATCTGTTGCTTTAATTTTCCCTTTTTTCCCCCTTTTTCTTTTTATTGTGGTTTTTATTGGTGGTGATGGTGGTATTGTGGGGTGTTGGTGTTTCGCTGGGTTGGGTGACCGCATACGTAACATATTTTGAAGACAATATAGAAACATTTTTTAAAAAATTTGGTTATAACCATCATATTTTAGGAGTTTGTTACAATTATTTAGATTTAAAAAATTTGAGATGGTTTGAGCAATCATGAATGAGATTTTTTTAATATTATATTATCTGCTTAAAGTTATGAGAATATTTATTATCGTTTCTTGCAAAATATTGCATTGAAATTTCAAGTTGAAACTCGCTCTATTAAATTATTTCAAATAAATATGAAAAATTGTAATATGTGAAAAGATAAGGATTTGAGGGGATTATGCATAGAATCTCAATATCATGGTGTAAGAGAGAGGAAAAAGTGTGGTTGAGTTGGCATCTTTAGAAATGCAAGAAAAGCCAAAAAAATCTAATATTTTGACAAATTTTTTTTAAAAAATTAGGAAATATCATGTGTGATTCTTGAGTTTAAGTTATAACAGTAGAGATGAGTACTTCTCTGATAAAATACGATTTCATGCCTAGTGAACCATCCACGCTGCCTCCTCCAAGTAAGACTATAAGATACTCCTGAAGTTATGACCTTTGATCAGTTTTTTTCGATGCTCTTGTCAAAACACATGGGCAGACTCCTGTCTTATGAGAACATTGATTCGAAACTCGAGTACATTTCGTGCGTCATTTTTTCTCTCGATCATATATCTTTTTTCTTGCTATATGCTGATTTCCCTCTAAGAACTTACTATTGGCTATTGTTCTCAATTCCATAAAGGTTATTTGGAATTATAACTTTTGGTTAGAATTTTGTAGATTAAAAAGAATATTCAATCTCAGCTTAATCGGGCGGTGGATGATCATAACCACATTAGTTATGTCCAGTAACGACAAAACAGGCGTGGGAGTTTGGCGGCCCCATCCCCACGAGCCGGGTCATGCGAGCGAAGTATGGGGATGGAATCGACCTCAGCCCCACTAAAATCATTCAATATAGTCTTTAAAGAATAGTCATTTTCTTTTGCTGTATATACACTTCAACCTAATCTAATTATCCTTTTCCGATATATACAATTCAAGTTCGATCTACTTTTGAGCATTTGATCATTCCTATTTTGATTTATGGTTTTTCCGGATAAAGAGATTGAAAAAAGACGACGTTCGCATTTTCTCCATTCGGTTAAATGCTTAGATATCAATACATGGAGAGTTGTTAGTGTGTTCTGATTTTGAAGGTTTTAGTTAACTTCTGCTATACGACCTTAAAATGTGATTGTTTTTCAGTTAATTGCCTTATAATTTTTTTTTTACTGTTCCTTCTTTTAATACCCTATAAAAACAAAATAACTAAAATTTCGTCCTTTCAAGCAACAAGGTCGTGGTGGGGCCTACAGTAAATGATTAAGATTCTAAATTTGATAGAGATGTTAAAAATGACAATAAAATTTTAGATATCTAAACTGGACTGTGTCGTGGTTATAATTTATGCAATAACTGTCATGAGAAAGAGCATTTCAGTATGTTGCTCTTTATGTTTTGGTTGCTTTCTGATAATGATTAGATCTTATTCGTCTTTTCTGAGAAATGCAGCATCAGCCATATTGGAAATAGTTCTCTTGAAAAAACGAGAAGTTCATTTTATAAATCACCAGATCGATCTTATCAAACAAATTTATGCATCAAGTTTCGCCACACCAACCATTATTGATGTAAAATAATGACAATCTGAGCCACAAGCATACCATTGTATGATTGCATCCTCATCAGCTACCTGCAAAAACTCATTAGAATTGTCTAATCGGATTGTATATCATTCTTATATATGCATCACATTGGGCGATGTATATTCATGGAGTCCATCCTCGGCGCATTTCGTATCATTTAATCGAGGAGCAAGGTGTAATTCTTGGCCGTTGGATGGAGCTTGTAACCGGTTAAACCTGCAGAAGCGGTTATCAATCTTTCCCTCAAAATCAAAACAGATCACGTAGCCCTCCACATCTGTCCTTGACTTTTCAGAGGCCTTAAGCTTGCTTGATTCTTTGTTATTAAGAAAGAAAAAAAAAATCAGCCTCTTCTCAATCAACCCATCCTCTTTGCATGATACCTCCTCCTTAGTCCTTACCTTCCACATGCCTGAACATCTTTCACCAGAAAGATTGCATCTTGTCACCCCAGCGATGTTGCTTTGCGCCCATCAACCTCGTCGGCAGTAGCGAATGACGAGGACGAGGAGGGGAGGCTATATATACACTTATTGTTCTCAGATATATCCGACCATCACTCTATCACATCGCCAACATTTCCTCTTCTCTTGCCGCCGTCGCCGTCACTGTCACCGTCGTCCTCTTCTTGTTCATTCGCTGCTTAGCCTGCTTCAATGCCCTCAAACACTCTCCTAACCCTAATTCCTCCAAATCTCTGCAACCAGCAGCAAGTGAAGAGTCAATTTGGATTTTTGGAGATGATCATGCTACAAGATTCACAGACTTAACGGGCACTAAAACACCAAACCCATTTGTGTGCAAAGCAATAGGCCACTAGCAATCTACAAAGGGCTGACTGATGATACTCATAAGTGGGAATTTTTCAGATCATGACACGTAGCAGATGACGTGTCGTGCATGTAAGACCACTGGATTTCTAGGAGTTATGGAGCTAGAATAGATATGGTGCATTGGGGACATTCCTCGGCGTCTAGCCTCCGAGCTTACACCCGACCTTTTTGGAGGCCTTCCTTAAGTACGTTCCCTCTTCGTCTAACCACTAGCCAATTGCTCATTTCCGATCAATCATAGAGATAAGCTTCCTCAGCTTTCTAGCTCGTTTTCGAACTATTCTATAACCGAGCTTCCTCGGCTATCGCCTCCAAGCTATCCTATAACTGAGTTTCCTCAGTGTCCCTGTTTGGCTGGGAGCACGGAGCACGAGCGCTCTTCTAACGGCTCTGTGTATCTCGTCATGACGAGATCTCCGCCGCTCCACGTCTCGCCTCCCACGCTAGCATATCTCGTCAGTAATGGGCGTATCCCGCCATCAATGGGTGTATCCCGCCATCAACGCGAACGTGACGCAGAGGCCAAATGGATGGAGAGAATCTCGTATCGGCTTGCGCCAATGCGACCCCTAGATAAACCTCTCCTCCAGACGACTCAGGTAACTCGAACTCAATCCAATACACTGCTACCCTGCCCAATTATTCCTCGGTACTTATTTGATCGTCGGAAGGTCCTATGGTGGCTTCACATCCCAGAGCTTTCTTTGCAGGTAGCTCGGCGTCAACAACAATCAACAACCCATTGAGATCCATACTCAACCCCTATTAAAAATCTCAACCGTTCAGTCCCGCTGACCATAACATCGACGGAGGACAACATCTGAGGGAGATTTCAACCTCCATCAGTTGGTGCCGTTTGTGGGAATCACCGTTTTCCACCCAAAAAAATTTGATCTTCCACATTCGATTCGATGGCAAGCGATCATCACAACGAAGACCCTAGCACAAGCCATCCCGTCCTCCGCAACGGAGGCGGGGGCGGTTCCACTCCTCTTCCCAATATCGTCGAAGCCTTATTGGCAAAGATCAACTGACTGATAGTCATGGTGGACACGATCGCTCGTGCTCAAACTGCCGGCCACGCTCGCTCGTGCTCAAACTGTCGGTCACGCTCGGCGAGCCGCCGCCCCTCCTCCTCAGAACGATGGGGTGCATGAGGCGGCAGAAATACGTGTTCAGGTTCTTGGTCTCGCTCGTGCCAACCACGACACCACGGAACACCGATGTGCCGATTCCGGCAGTCACGACCCCCATACGAGGAATGATTTCATGACTCGTTGGGCGCCGGACAGTCTAACGCCGAGATCTCAGGGCCAACCAAATGGTCGCTTCAACGATCGCCATATTCCCTCGCTTTCCGAGACGACGTCGGTCAGGTCGCCTGATTCCAAGAAAGACCGATGTCACCATAATCATCGAGGCCGCCCCCAGGGCGCACGTCGAGAGAGCCATGAAGGCTTCTCCCCGAAGACCTGAGGAACGTGATATAGCGAACCCGAAGCCGCTCCATCGCCCAAGCTGAAGCAGGGACATCAGGCACTTCGATTATGGAGAATCGTCAGGGTACCAACAGCAAATCGAGGTCCTCAAGAAGAAGATCGAGGACATACGGTTAGCCACCCGTTCACCTGGCGCATCGGCAAAATACTCTGCGGACTCTCTTACGAAGCACTTCACCGAGAAATTGCTGAATGAGCGGGTCTCATTCCGGAACAAACCGCCCAAAGTGGCTCTCTTTGACAGGAAGTATGACCCGAAACACCACTTGGACGCGTTCACTGCGGGCATGAGCTTTCAAGATAACTCGGGTGCGGTTCAGTGCCGAGCCTTCCTCATCACTCTCATGCGGGCCGGACGAGACTGGTTCCGCGATATGACTCTGCACTCAATCTTAACTTTCGACGTGCTGGCTACTCAGTTTCTCAGCCACTTCGTCGGCAACCGCCGACAGAAGAGGTTGGTTGACTACTTGTTCACCATCAAGAGTGAGGACATGGAATCTTTCAGGGGTTATATCACTCGGTTCTACAATGCTCTCCTGGAAGTACCCGAACACCGGGATGGGACGATCATCACTGCCTTAAGATCCGATCTTAGGCACAAAGAGTGTCTCCGCTCTTTTGCATTGGCGCAATCTAAGACTATGGCTGAGGTAAAAGTCTGGACCGAACGGAAAATCCAACTTGAGTCCGAGGTCAACACTCATCTCGACCGGGGAGACCGAAAGAAGAGAGATCGGGAAGAAAAGAAACCAGGTTCAAATGAAGAGGCCGCTCGGTACTACAATACTCGGATCAAACACCGAGCTTTCAAGTCGGGAGACCTAGTCCTCCGCTGCAATGAATTTGAGGACCAATGGAAGCTGCACAAATTCTCTCCAAAGTGGGACAGCACGTTCCTCGTGACCAAAGTATTGCCCGGAGGAGATTACTGACTCCAAGATTCTTTGGGTCATAATCTTTCGCGGCCATTCAATGCAGAAAAGCTTAAATTGTATAGATGAACCTGCACTCTCTTTAAATAATGAGATTCCTGCTCTTCTGTCATCCGAACTAGTTTCTTCTCGTTTTCGATCTATGCCCTGATGCGAGGCCGGCGGATAGCTTCCTTCCCGTCGCACCCATTCACAGCGGGTAGATTCCTACTCGGCCTAACCCGTGAATCTTAAGTCCACGCCACGAGGCCGGGGGATAGCTTCCTGCCCATCGCACCTACTCACGGTGGGTAGATTCTTGCCCGACCTAACCCGTGAATTCTAAGCCCTCGCCACGAGGCCGGCAGACAGCTTCTTGCCCGTCGTACCAATTCACGATCGGTAGATTTCTGCCTGGCCTAACCTATGAATCCTAAGCCCTCGCATGAGTAGACTTCTGCTCGGTTCGGAGGCCGGCGGACAGCTTCCTGCCCGTCGCACTCATTCACAACGGGTAGATTCCCGCGGAACATACGTTGTGAATCCTAAGCCCTCACACGAGTAAATTCCTGCTCAGTTCCGAGGCCGGCGGACAGCTTCCTATCCGTCGCACACATTCACGACGGGTAGATTCCTGCCTGACCAAACTCGTGAATTCTAAGCCCTCGCACGAGTAGACTCCTGCTCGGTTTGGAGGCCGCCGGACAGCTTCCTGCTCGTCACACCCATTCACAGCGAGTAAATTCTTTCCCGACCAAACCCATGAATCCTAAGCCATCACGCGAGTAGATTCCTGCTCGGTTCCAAGGCCAGCAGATAGCTTCCTTCCCGTCGCACCCATTCATGGCGGGTAGATTCCTACCCAGCCTAACCCATGAATCTTAGGTCCTCGCCACAAGGCCGGCGGACATATTCCTGCCCGTCGCACCCATTTACAGTGGGTAGATTCTTGCCTGGCCTAACCCGTAAGTCTTAAGCCCTCGCACGAGTAGACTTCTACTCGGTTCGGAGGTCGCCAGACAGCTTCCTGCCCGTCACACTCATTCACAGCGAGTGGATTCCTACCCAACATAAGTTGTGAATCATAAGCCCTCACGTAAGTAGATTCCTGCTCGGTTCCGAGGGCAGCGGACAGCTTTCTGCCCATCACACACATTCACGGAGGGTAGATTCCTGCCCGACCAAACCCATGAATCCTAAACCCTCGCACGAGTAGACTACTGCTCGGTTTGAAGGCCAGCGGACAGCTTCATGCCCATCGCACTCATTCATAGCGGGTAAATTCCTGCCCAACATAAGTTGTGAATTTTAAGCCCTCGCCACAAGTGGATCCCTACTCGGTTCCGAGGCTGGCGGACAGCTTCCTGCTCGTTGCACACTTTCACGACGAGTAGATTCCTGCTCGATCTAACTCGTGAATCCTAAGCCTTCGCACGAGTAGACTCCTGCTCGGTGCTGAGGCCGGCGGACAGCTTCTTGTTCGTCGCACACATTCACTACGGGAAGATTCCTGCTCGGCCTAACCCGTGAATCCTTAGTCCTCACCATGAGGCCGGCGGACAGCTTCCTGCCCGATGATACGCCACGTAGACTTAGAGATCGACGAGCACAACTACCAAATGCCATGCCGTTCCTGGATAATCTACCGCAAAGAATCCTCGGTACCAAGCTGAATAGAAAAAAAACAAGCGGACTACTATCGACCCGACCCATAAATAGGTCGGAACGAGAGTGAGGGGCTAATAATGATACTTATAAGTGGGAATTCCTAAGATCATGACACGTAGCAGATTATGTGTCGTCCACATAAGCCCACTAGATTCCTGGGAGCTATGGAGCTGGAATAGATATGATGCATTGGGGACATTTCTTGGTGCCTAGCCTTCGAGGTTACACCCGACCTTTTTAGAGGAATCCCTTGCGTACGTTCTCTCTTCGTCTAACCACCAGCAAATTGCTCATCTCCGAGCAACCATAGAGATGAGCTTCCTCAGTTTCCGAGCTCGTCTCCGAGCTATCTTATAACTGAGGTTCCTCGGCTATCTTACTCGTCTCCGAGCTATCCCAGTACTATAAACTTGACGGCCTCTTATACTAAAAGAGGTATGTCAACGCCGGTCCGACTTTATCTATACCTAAGTGAAAGATAAATTGAACACTCCGGGACAAGTAAATAAACAAAGCTAAGCTATTTCAGCACAATCGAAAAAAAGAAAAGAAACGCAAGCCTAAATAGTATCTTTTATTCATATATCAAAATTGAAAAAAAGATACAAGTTGGACAAAACAAAAGAGGAGTACAGTAAAGAAAGCCTAAGAGGGTGGAGCTTTTAATAAATCAGCAAGGCGCATGGTCTCCTGCTGGATTTCCACTTCGAGTTCCCCCAGCATAGCTAATTGCGCTTCGGCATGTTCCTGTTGTTGCCGATGCAAGTCTCGTTTGCTTGTGAGTTCTTCTTTTGGAGCGTTACATCCCGACACTACCCCCTAAGTGAAGGTGACGGTCCTATCCAATGTTATTACTTAGGTCATAACGTGCTAAAGATTCTGCCAGATAGCATGAGCTTGTGTAGCGCTAGCTGGTCGCTGAACCTTGAGATGGTCCAGTTGTCTTGAAGTCGTCTCAGATTCCGAAAACTTCCTGGCTAACTTCTGCTCGCAGGATTAGACGATAGTGTTATACCACTCAATCCGTTCATTCAGCCGAGCTCTCGGTGATAAGGTCTCCGGAGTAGAGCATTTGCGCTCAAGCTCATGAAGAAAGGCTTCGACCAGCCGGCAATAGTCGACCCAAGTGCAGACCAGGCTCTTATTATGATAAGTGTTGAAAGTGACCAACACAGGGTTGACCTCATCGGAGAATTCATACGCAGAAAAAGAATCCCAGCACCAAGTTCCTTGATGAAATTGGTCAGTGACCATTTTCTATTCTCTGCCATCTTGGGGGACACACGTCTGGTATAGGGTTCTGCAGGCATGAGTATGCGGGATTCGAAAGGAGTCAGAGCTGGAGGAGCCGTTGCAAAACAAAGCAAGCACAAAGGGCCAGTTATATCCCCGGTCAAAGGGAAATACAGAAGGATGTATGAAAGTTCAAAATATAACTCACCTAATGCCACAAGCGGCAGATCGAGAAGTTGAGGAGACTCGTCCGGGTCCTCACCTCCTTCAAGTTGCAAAACTGCTATCTCAAAGCGTCCACAAGCTAAGTATTACACAAAGAGGAGTATCGAGAAAATAACAAGAAATGCACTAACCAATGCTGGACGAAACAATAGGCCTTTTGGGAGAAGGCAAGAACAAGGCCATCTCAAGGTACAGTCGTGAAAAAGCCATTGTCGGAAGAGGCGACATCACAAAAGAAGCCAGCTCCCGTAATCTTGAAGCATCAGGCAGTTAATATAAGAGTTAGACTAACTAAAAGATTAAAAAATGGTGAAGTCAAAAAGGAAATTACTTTCAATACCTCTCCCAACTCCTGGAAAGATCAGCTGAGGCTCAGAAGGGAAAGAAGGAGTAACAACAACTATAGTTCTCGTGGAAGAAGATTCACCATGCTGAAAGTTGCCGAAAGAGGCCGGGACGATAGCCAAGGACGTAGAAGCCGATGATGCGTCCGTTATGTCCACATCTGAAACAAAGAGATCGTCAAGAGATGCATCTAAACAAAACAAAAGTAAGCATAAAATGATGCAAAGTTGTATACCAGTGGCAGATGGAGCCACAACAGAGGATTCTTCGAGAAGCGATGGTGAAGAAATGGTGGCGGTCTCTTGAACAACACTGGTCACCGCAACTGTCTCAACAAAATCACCTGCCTCACACCCCAGTTCAATGGCGGCGGTCTCACTGTGATGCGTAGCCGCATCTCCTGAATCAATAGCGGCGGTTCTCGAACCAGCGTCACTAAGCGATGCCTGGAGATCACCCAAAGCAACCGATTCAGCTCCGTGGGAGCTGGAATGGCTTTGGCTCGCTGATATCCATGGCCTCTTAGGAGTCAGTTGTGGGATTATAACTCTCCGTACTAGAGTGCTCGGGCTCTGCTGCATCATGTGAGGGGCCAGCCTGCTCCTCACCAGCATCCAAAGGCTCTAGCGATGGCGCCAAGGTTTCGACAAGGGTGATATCACCCTCGACGGGGACATCAAGAAGAAGTTGATGTCCGGAACTAGCGCCCGCTACAGAAGCCCCTACAAAAGAAAAGCACTAAAAAGTGGACGAGACGAGTTGTTCACTATGAAATGTATGAGGGAAAAGACATAAGCTATACCAAAGCCCATAGAGGCACGAAGCCTCTCTTCCTCCTGATGCGTCCGTATCGACTCTTGGAAGACTTCTTCAACAGAAATCCCTATTGGAAAGATAAAAATGTTAAGATATGCACAATATCGCTCGTCGCGGAGTACACGAAAAGAGTAAACAAAATATGCCGGTCTCTGCAAGAGTACAAAGTTTTGCCTCTTTGAGAGCTAATCGCCGGGATGCGGAGATAGCTTTCAGAAGAACGGTTTCCTCATCTTCAGCCTTAGATGCTTCGATGGCTGCTAAGAGATCTGCCTCTTCCTCATTGACCATCTCCGATGCCTGGTCGACAAGATTATTGTTTGTGCTGTACTGGGATAAGCCCTGGGGAGCATCTCCAAACATTGCATCAACAAAGAACATGGACTTCTGCTTCTTTCGAGATCCAGAAGCACCAGAAGCCTGTCTCTTCCCTATGGACTGTTTCTTTCGGTGTCGTCCAATCTCTGATTCAAATTCTATATCGGCTGCTTCAGGATCGCTGGAAGATATAATGGGTTGAAACTCTGGTGCTGTAGCATTCGGCAAGAGGTCACTTACAGTTTGGGACTCCGACACCTGAAAGGGAATTGTTGGAGCACTTCCTCTCTCCAGCGAACATTTAGAGATGAATGACCGATTCTTCAAAGGAACTTCAGGTTTTAGTCCCGGCACTGGGTCATGACGATCAACCAGAAACCAAAGCTCACGTTTTATAATGGCACCTATACAATATTGGTGCCATGTTCTATAGGAAGACAAGGCATCTGGCGGAGGACCCGGCATAGTAACCGTAAAGCGAGAACGGGTATTCAATCTCATGAAGTGGTGAAGACCATCCTTTGCCGATTCCCATGAAGGAAGATGCATAATACGAAAGGCTTCAGTAGGAATGCCCTGCCGGTAGCCAAAATGCTGGGCGAAGCGATGAGGACTATAAGTCGAATGAAAGACAATCATATTCCACCTGTACACGAGATAGCCAGTCTTAATTGAATAAAAGAGTCCTACGGTGTTCTAAGCTTGTAAATTCACGGTTCCATCCTTCATATCGTCATATAGAAGTTCCCCGGCATGAGGAAATATTGCTCCACCAGACAAGGTTCTGTCAACAAAAGAAAAGTTTTGAAGACTCGCCGGACGGAGGAGAATCATCATAATGTCCCGTGTCGCTATATTTATAACGGTGCCAATCGGCCTCATCATTCTGGGGAACGGGCGCGTGTCGTAAAATGGAGGGCGTGCACGTTCATTGAATGCACCTAAGACATGCATCTCGAGCCAGGAAGCACAATAGTGTATGGGAAGATGCACGTGATCCACCCTAGGCTCATCCCTCTTAGTGGCTACACTCAAGCTCTTGTATATGTGTGATAGCCCGGCGATGCCTATAGCTAATTGGTTGCCCTTAGCAATCTGGTGAGCGGGATAGAAAACGGAAGGGCGCATGAACCAGCCGTGGGTAGGTATCAGGAACCAGGTTAGCTACAAACCAAGAAATCCAATCAGGAAGGATTACCTATCTATTCTTTTAACAACAATGTCCTTAAGACTAGCAAAAGGCCCGTGTGGAGTGAAGAAACGCTCAAATGCCCCAGCATCTTCTGGCGAATTGTCCATTTGGACTCCAAAAGGGTTCTCGATCTTAGTAAACTCCGGAGTTTCCTTGGCTCGAGCAGTCGGATTAATAAATTCCTTGTAAAAATCTCGAAGTCAGCTATCTTACTTCGAGACACTATATGCAGCTTCTCATATATCCGCAAAACTCGACAGAAGATGGGAAATTTGCGCTCGGTGACATTCAGACTTGTCAAATAATCGGTAGGCTTCTGAGTGGCAAAGATATACTCATCTGGCGGAAGCAGCTCCTTGTAATGATCACCGGTGATGGGCAGCCCAGAGATCTCCCTAAACTCATGCAGTGATATTGATACCTCTCGATCCGATAACATGAAGGTGTTCGTTTCGGTGTTCCACTGATCTATCAAAGGTTTGATCCACCAGGCGTAGAGTTTGGGATAACAAAACAAAGAAGCGGCATACGACTGAGTAAATGCAGGCTTTCATAAGTGTTGGGTTACACTAACGCCGTGGTCATCTATGGTGGTCGTTTGCAGAACAAATTTTTTTCTAGGGTTTGAAACCGGCGCTAGAATTACCCATTCACCGGATCTACCATAAACCCTAAACTAGCTAACTAAGAGGAGCTATCTACTATGATAGGAAAGTCTCACCAAAAGATCCGTGTCCTTCGGTCTTCTTTCCTCTTCATTAGCTCCAAGTGATCTCCTTGAACGAGCTTGTTCTTCTTTGCTTGCTCCTTCGGTTCTCCAGGATCTAGCTTGTTTGTCGATCCTCCTCCGTCGAAGATGATCCACCCGAGGGACGTGGTCCATGACTCTAGCTCCATACTAAGTGTCAAGTGGAGCAACTAGAGGTCTTAGATTGCTAGTCTAAGGGATCTAGGATGTAGTGTAAGGTTTAAGGTGTTGTTCTATTTCACCTACTCTTTTGATTCTCAACACATGAGAGTGTAGAGATAAGGTAGATGATGAAGGTGGAGGAGCTCAAAAGAAGGAGAGGAGAGTGAAGCAAATGGTGAGCTCAAGAAAATAATGAGGTATCCAAGTGAGAGAAAATCCTCACTATGGTTTTGTACAACAATTCTTACAATTAAAATATCCAACCACGCTTCAATAGTGAGCACAAATGAATTGAAAATTCATTTGTCAATACTATTGAGGCATGGTTCTCATCATACTCCCATCACTTTACTTTACACCTCATTTTCCATTTATGATAAATGGAAATAACCAAAATGAGGTATCCATCTTCTAGAATGTTTTCCGTATAAAATACGGATTACAGTCTACTGTATATACATACCTGCATTCGTATAAAAATACGAATACCCGAAAAGATAGAATAACACAAAGAACTTAATACTAGAATATACATATCGAAATACATATATGTAAATTATTAAATCAATACTTGATTTAATAATCTGGCTTAATTTTGAGCCGGCTAGTATTATCAACTGTCCGATCGAAAGTCCGGGTATATAGTAAAATCAATCGATCGGAACCCTGCACGTATCTAATACGGCTACTACATCATTTCGCCTGAACCAGGAAAACTCTCTGTGTGGGGATCTAAAGATTCGACAGTATGCCGGCAGTGAGTTCCTGGATAAATCCATAACCACAAGCACGTCGGCGGCACTAGCTGTACGTAACGGCTACCTGGGTACCTGTCGAAAAGGAAGGCCGACGAGCAAACTCATCCGGATCCCTACTGAGCTTATCTGTGACAATCTCCGTACAGTTCGGTCTCTTCGTCTGAGAGTATTGCATACCGGGTCTAAGGGGTGGTAAACGTCATACCCTAATAACCCGATAATTCGTGCTGATGCGGCTCAGGACCAATCCGGAAAACTACTGATCAACCTACCAACAAATCCCAACTACCTTAGCCAAGGTCTTATGGTCCTGGCCAATCGAACACAGTGCGATATCGACTCCCTATACAGGGAGAGACGAATCCCAAACAATCACTCATTGCCTCCATGTGGCTCGGGACTGTACTCAACCAAAACCTGTTTGCACGATTCAGTAGAGCCGTGGTAGGGTAATGATCAAAGTACAGTGGGAACTCACATGAGACAAATGACGATCTCGGGTTAGAAGACTAACCTGTACTCATATCACCTGAGAACTGCTATCTGACGATATGTATAGTAACATCTAGAAGTTCTCAATGAGTCCGTCCAGTATACTCACCCCCTCAGTGAGCACCTGTATACGATCTTAGGTGCAAAAGACCAATGGCTGCGGGACCAACCATCGTCCCTCATCGGGGTCTGGAATTATATACACTAGTCTACTCCGGAATATCGATGCCTAGTCTCGATACGCTCATGACTAGGGACCTTTTAAGGATGTGCTTATCGACTA
The DNA here is from genome assembly GCA_030015575.1 of Agapanthus africanus. NCBI lineage: Eukaryota > Viridiplantae > Streptophyta > Magnoliopsida > Asparagales > Amaryllidaceae > Agapanthus > Agapanthus africanus. The sequence continues at coordinate 379,880,714 of JASDDO010000019.1, read as the reverse complement.
CCCTGCTCCCACAAGTATGATCACCATCACAATGCAGGTAGTCAAGCAATGATCCTACGGTCTTTATCAACATGTATAGATGATACGTAATAACAAGTAGAACATATGCACATGTTAAGATAAAAACAAACCAGATAGCATATTATCATATCGAGCAAGATTGTCCTGTACATACATATGTCCAAGCATCCACATGTATACATATACAATAATGGTCTCTAGGGCATACATATCCAACAGTCTCCCACTTGCACTAAAACCATATATTGGCGTACCAAGTACCCAACGTCTGCTCGAGGGCCAGCTGTTGGTGTATCGCATACCCAACATCTTAAAAAGTCGCTCGAACTGCGCTTGAGGGAGGGCCTTCGTGAATGGATCCATCGTGTTGTCTTTTGTGTCTACTCTCCGCACCTCGATCTCCCAGCGATCAACGATCTCTCTGATCAGGTGATACCGCCTCAAGATGTGTCTAGATTTCTTATGGGACCGTGGTTCCTGCGCTAGAGCTATAGCCCCATTGTTATCGCAATACAAAGGTATCGGATCAACAATGGACGGAACTACCTGAAGTTCAGTAATGAACTTCTTCATTCAGACCGCTTCTTTTGCGGCATTGTTCGCAGCAATGTATTCAACCTCCATCGTCGAGTCTGCGATGGTGTCATGTTTGGAGCTCTTCCAACACACCGCTCTTCCATTGAGGGTAACCACAAAACCCGAGACAGACTTGCTGTCATCCTTGTTAGTCTGGAAGCTTGAATCGGTAAAGGACTCGACCTTAAGGTCTCCATTACCGTAAACCAAGAACATCTCCTTAGTCCTTCTCAGGTATTTGAGAATGTTCTTCATAGCTGTCCAATGATCCTCACCCCGGTTCGACTGATACCGGCTCACCACGCTAAGTGCGTACGCTATATCTGGTCCGGTACACAGCATCGCCTAAATTATAGACCCTACCAGCGAAGCGTAGGGTATAGTGCTCATGCGAACCCTCTCCTCATCGGTCTTGGGAGATATCTCTTTGGAGAATCTGATTCCGTGCAATGCGGGTATATTACCGCGCTTGGAATCTTCCATACTAAATCTCTTTAGTATGGTCTCTATGTACCTGGACTGCGAAAACCCCAATAATCTCTTGGATTTATCTCTGTAGATCTTAATCCCCAAAATGTACGAGACATCACCCAGGTCTTTCATGGAGAGCCTTTGTGACAAGAACAGCTGAACTGATTGTAGCATAGGAATATCATTTCCTATCAAAAGAATGTTGTCCACGTACAAGACTAGGAACACGACATTTCGTCTTACAATCTTCTTATATATACAAGGCTCATCCTTGTTCGTGATGAAGTCAAATTCCTTGACTGTTTCATCAAAACAGATGTTCCAGCTCTGCGATGCCTGCTTTAATCCATAAATGGATTTAAGCAACTTGCACACCTTCCCGCTGCTCCCACTGTCTACAAAACCCTTCGGCTGATCCATATAAACGCACTCTTCCAAACTTCCGTTTAGAAAAACCATTTTTACGTCCATCTGCTAGATTTCATAATCATGGAAGGCAGCAATGGCAAGTAGGATTCGAATGGATTTGAGCATAGCCACTGGAGAAAAGGTTTTGTCATAGTCCACACCTGGTCTTTGACGAAAACCTTTTGCAATAAGTCTAGCCTTATAAGTTTCCACCTGCCAATCTACACCAAATTTTTTTTTGTAGATCCATTTGCATCCAACGGGTTTTACCCCAGGTGGAGCAATATCCAAGGTCCATACTTTATTGGTGTACATGGACTCCATTTCGGATCGCATAGCATCCAGCCATTTTTCAGAGCCTCTACTGATAATAGCCTGCTTGAAACTAGTAGGACCATCTTCTTCCAAGATGTAATTCTCTCGATCCCCGTCTATGAGAAAACCGTAGTATCTCTCGGGTGGATGAAAAATCCTACTAAATCTGTGGAGTGGCCGAGGTTCGTCTGGGAATACTGAATCTAGCGGTTCTACCAAATCTTCAGTTACATTTTGTGGTTCAGAAGTTTCTTCCAATTCTACTGTACTCCCATTAACTTCTTTTGCAAGAAGTTCCCTTTCTAAAAAGGTGGCGTGGCGATATACAAACACCTTCTATTACTCAGTGTGGTAGAACAGATATCCTAGTGAATCCTTAGGATATCCCACAAATTTACATAGAACTGATCGTGCCTCTAGTTTGTCCGGTTTTTGTGTTTTAACATATGCCAGACAACCCCACGTATTAATGAATTTAAGACATGGTTTATTACCACTCCATATTTCATATGGAGTCTTAGGCACAGATTTAGAAGGAACCTGATTCAATAGGTATGCCGCTGTTTGTAGCGCATGTCTCCAGAATGAAAGAAGCAACTCAACACTACTCATTATGGAGTGAACCATATCCAAAAGGGTGTGATTCCTCCGCTCCGATACACTGTTGTATTGTGGTGTGTATGGAGGAGTAAGCTGAGAGAGAATTTCATTCTCTTTTAGATATTCTAGGAATACCGTGCTTACGTACTCCCTTCTTCTATCAGATCGAGTACCCATTAGGTAGGACTGACCGAAAAACAGTTCTCAATAACAAAAACACCTGAAGAAGACGCAATAGTATGCTTCTTCTTCGATGGGGTCATCAAGGAATTCAAACAATCCTCTTTCTCTTGCTCATACTTATGACTGTTGTTATAAGTCAGAGCCGAACCGACGTTCTCCAGCCCCGAATAAGAATTCAGATCGGTCAAGCGATACATTTTATTATCTTGATTAGGACGTGAAATTGTTGCTACCTGGAGAGAGAGAAAAGAAACACTCGGCGTGTGCTCTTGTAAGATTAGATTGGTTATTAGTTTATCTAATCAGGATGGCTCCTACTGTTTCCTCGAATTCTCCTTCAAACCTTAAAAGGAGAACTAGTCAGGATTAATCGCACGTCACAATACTTGCTTAACCTTTCAGCCAGGCTAGTGTCGGTATTTCGAGGGAGGTTTTCCAACGCTTTCGCAAAGTTCCTTAATTACATAACCTCTTTTCCCTGGAGGCTTAGCCCCGCTAACACTTGTTCCCCTCCGAAGGACGCGGCAGAGACGCGATGGGTGTCTAGGCCTGAAATTCGGGGCAAATGCTATTTGGTTTTATCCGTCCACTTCTCCGAAGATGCCAACTTGATTTATGGCACCGTGTATCGAAGATTTAAACGGATGCGGCCGATGTAGCAGACTTCGTCAGATTCCCCCTCGTTCGAGGGGTTTTTGATTGTGGAGACGCTCTTCCCTGTAGGCGCAAGCCCCTGCAGTTAATTATGCTACCGCATCGCGGCAATAACTTTCTCCTTCTCCAGCTGGTCACTTCGTGTCGTGGGTGTTTGTTTTGTTTGTGGTTGCCCGTGGATTGTATACGGAGACTAATTTATGTTGTCGCCCGTAAGACGTGGATTAGTCCAAATCCGTATTTTCTTAGATTTGGGTTTGGGGTTTTGGTTTAAGGATACGTTAGCCATATTTGAGGCTAAGATCAACTTAAACGTTTGTTAAGAATACGTTAGTCTAATTTGAGACTAAGATCAACTTAACAGGATCGTTTAGATCCGACAAAAGAGCATTTGGGCTCTATTGTTCAGTTTAGGGACATGGTGGTCCATTGCCAGTTTAAGGACATGGTGGTCCATGGAATGTATGGCCGTCGGGACCCGTCACCTCTCTGACGACGTTGAAGGATTATAACGACAGATATCGAAGGAGTTCAGAGATATATCCTTGAACCAAAGTTGGTTAGGAGATCTATAGTCCAATTTTGGACTAAAGTCTGTTTGAAGGTTCATGAGCATATGGACTCAGTTGATATGAATTGACCATTTTATTGTTCTGGCTGTTGAGCCTTTATTTGGGCTCAGCCCTTTTATAATGCATAGCATTGGGCTGCATAGCATTTATATTTTAATTGGGCTCTGCCCTTTCTTAATAATGCACAGCATTTAATAATCTGACAGTGCGCCACGTGGCCTGTCAGGCGCTCTGCGCCAATTAAAGAGCGCAAGGCGCTAACGCATGTGGAGGTGACACGTGTCACGCTCTGCTGAGCGCAAGTCTGTTAGCGCAATGCGCTGCGCCAGTGCGCTGCTGACACGTGGCGCTCTCTGGTGACTTGCGCCAGTCCAAGGAGCGCAACAACGCAAATTAAGAGTGCAGAGCACTGTTCAATAGCGCAGAGTGCATCTTGATCAAATTTAGATCAAAGAAAAGAATTTTTTTAGTTCTAAAGAGGTTCTACCTCATGTTTTCAAGAACTAATGGTTTATCAAAAGGCTGTGCCTTTATGTAGATCAAAAGATCTAGGGATGAAGTAAATTACTTCTTTTTTATGATTGGATCTTTTTTTGATCTTTTTCTTTTTATTGAAGATCTTGATCTTGTTCTTAGATCATTGATCTTTTTAGAAGAAATTCTTCTTTTTTTCAAAGGTTTACCTTTTTCTCTCTTTGAGTTTTTCTCAAAGTTTTTAGAGGAGTTCTGTATATCTGAGACTTGGAGTTTAGGGGCCTTTATATAGGGCCAATTAGTTTGTTAGGTTAGTTACAAAGATCTTTCTCTGATTGATCTGGGGATATTTCCCCACCGTTGGATCTTTGATCCTAAGCCCTCCGTTTTACAGAAGATAATCTTCTTGTTTTAATAAGATTAAAAAGATCTTTTTAGAATTTTAATTCTGATTAAATAATTCATTATTTAAGTTTTAGTGCTGGCACAGTTGGCGCAAGTGCACCTGCGCTTGACACGTGTCGCGCAGCGCAGAGCGCAACGCAACTGCGCTGACACGTGTCGCGCAGCGCAGAGCGCAAGTTATCTGAAACGTTGCTTCCTTTAAAATTTGAATTTTAAAACAGAGCTTTGCTCTGATTGGGAAAAACGGAAGCGTTGCTTCATTTCCCGCCTTGGAATTTGAACAGAGTTTTGCTCTGATTGGGGGAAACAAATGCCCCCCACCGTTGCGCTTACGTGGCCCCAGATGTGAGCGCAGTGGTGGCAGAATTCCAACCGTTGCGCCATCTTTTGGAAGTTGAAACGGCTCTCACTGCCTATAAATAGGACCTTTGGTCCCTTAGATGATTTTCATCTCTTCATAAGAATTTTTATTTAGAGCCTTGCTCTTTTGTTCAAGCACTTTTAAGAGTTAAAACTCTAGAAAATTTTTAGGTAAAATTTAAATTAGATTAAATTAAATTAATTTTAAGAGCCTTACTCTCAATAGATCCCTGATCTAAAGAAAACCCATTTAAGGTTTCACTAGCAGAGCTTTGCTCTATAGGTCTAAAGGGATCTAAAGGGGACTAAAGAGAACCCTATTAGGGTTCCATTAATAGAGCTCTGCTCTCTAAAAGGATTTTTCTTGTGTTTTCTTAATTCATTAATGGAGCTTTGCTCCTTCCAAATCGTATAGAAGAACTCTTAAGAGTTTTTTTATGGATCTTGGAGGTTAAAAATGGCATTTTATTTTTTGATGAATTATATCATCTTGCTTAATCAGTCTGTCTGCTAATTTTGCTGATTTTCTTTTACAGAAGTAATGGACGCCCACATGTATGACCTTGATGAGATCATCTCTTATGGAGACATTCGCCGACTCGGCCGTTCTCAGAACCGAGAACTCACAGACGCCGAGTGTGCCGAAATTATGAGTCGCTTCGACGCATATAACGGTCAACTGCTTCCTCGACGCTCCCCTCTCATGAAGCTTATTGTGGGAGCAATTTGGGAAGCGCTTCCCCTATTCTTTACCGGCGTGCCGCTCATGGCGTTAGATGCCGCCGAGGATAAGGTGCACTCGGTGTACCTGATGAACCTAATCTCGAAGAGACGGCGAGACAATCTTGTCGATCTCCTGCACCAGGCCTTTCAACAGTCCGCCATACTTGCTGCTTATCGGAGGGTGGAGGACATCAGTGGGGATCCCGACGCTCGTGCTCGTGAAAGAAAGCACACTAGGATGGTTCGCCAGGCTTGGAAAGTCCTGGACAAGGTCACTTTCGAGTTCCTCAATCCATGTCCTGGATTTGAGGTTTTGCCATTGTAATAGCATTTCAACAATGCTGTTTTTGTTTATTGTCTTTATTGATGTAAGAATTTTCCAAGTATGAATGACAAATCTTTTGCCTCCTTCCTTTCATTTTCTACTTTGTTATTGGCATATTCCTTTAGTAAGCATAGCCTGTAGGTGATATAGAACATTCCGTCTTGAATACTTTGGGGAGTAGTGATGGCTTAGGAAGCAGGTTCAGATCTGCTACCTAAGGCTTTTCAACTTTATGAGCCGTGAGGGCCTCATAAAGACTTTTCTCCCTACGAGTCGAGAGGATTTCGTAGGTGTATTTTCTCCTTAGGGGTCGTGAGGACTCCTAAGTGTGTTTTCTCTTGAGAGTCGTATGGATCTCACTAGAGAATTTTCCCTCTTACAAGTCGAGAGAACTCGTAAGTGGTTGTTTCCCTCCTTGTCGAGATTTGACTTTGGAGAGTGTGACCCGTGAATAGTATGCAAGAGTCCATTTTGGACTGACTTGTAGGGCCCCAGTGCTTAGAAAACAGGTTTTTTAATCCCCGCTGCCTAAGGCTTTACCTTACGAGTCGAGATGAATCGAGCATTTCTCGCAAGGATATCTTAACGTCACAGTTAACCTCTGCTCTTTATGACAGAGGTCCGTTAGGGTCTGTGGTACTAGGGTTTTGTCCATCGTACCGTCGCGTCGGCTGATGTATTTCTCGATAGGCAACCTTGCTGTTCGAGTAACCTTGCGACATGTCGTGTCTCTGATCCCTTCGGGGGCTGAACAAGACGTCTTCAAGCAATCCTCCTAGGCAGTTTGACCGTCAGAAGAGCAAGCGTTAGGAATTTTGCCATGCCGATTTTTACTTGAGGTTAGGCTTGTTTTGGAGAGCCCCGATGAGTCATAACCACTCCGCGCTGGTGTGGGATGATCTCCGATAGTCTTTCAGGTTTTATATGAGTTGCCGTCAAGACCCTGAAGCTAGGAATTTGGTCTTTGCTTCGTTTGCTGACATTGCGCCTGCTGTATCGAGATGAATGTCGCGGTTGTCTTTAGGTTGCATGTGAACCGTCGAGGTTTGGAACTAGGGATTTTGCCGTGGCTCCGTTGTTGTCGTCGCGTCTGAACCCTGCTGGAGGAAGAACGCTGTGGTGACATCTCTTCTGCTGTATCGAGACGAATGTAGAGATAGTGATCACTCTATGCTGGTGTGAGATGATCTCCAATGGTCTTTCCGGTTTTATATGAGTTACCGTCGAGACCCTGAAGCTAGGAATTTCGCCTTTGCTTCGTTTGCTTTGGCATGTCCGAATCCTGTTGGAGGAAGGACACTGTTGTTGATATTGCGTCTGCTGTAACGAGACGAATGCTGAGGTGGAGCTGGGATTTTGCCGTCACTCCGCTTTACTGACCATGGGGTCTTTTGTTGATGTTGCATCTACATCCTGCTGGACTGTGAAGGAACGCCGTTGTTGACATTGCGTCTGCTGTAACGAGACGAATGCTGAGGTGGAGTTGGGATTTTGCCGTCACTTCGCTTTGCTGACCATGGGGTCTTTTGTTGACGTTCCATCTGCATCCTGCTGGACTGCAAAGGAACGTCGTTGTTGACATTGCGTCTGCTGTAACGAGACGAATGCTGAGGTGGAGCTAGGATTTTGCCGTCACTCCGCATTGTTTCGACCATGGGGTCTTTCGTTGACGTTGCATCTGCATCCTGCTGGACTGCGAAGGAACGTCGTTGCTGATTCTTAGGCTGTAGATATTGCCGTTAAGATTTGGAACTAGGGACTATGCCGTGGCTCCGTTTCATTGTGACTCTGAGGTCGGTTGTCGACGTTATGTCTGCATCTGGTTGGAGTGAGGAGAAACGCCGTTAGTGATCTCTAAGTTGTCGATATCAACGTCGAGACCCTGAAGCTAAGGATCTCCTTTTGCTTCGTTTGTTGACATTGTGTCTGCAATATTGCGACAAATGTCAAGGTTGTCTCTAGGTTGTCTATGAACCGTCGAGATTTGGCTTCGCTTTCTGGTGGAGCCTGTTGGGAAGGTATGGTTCCCTCTTTGTTTGTGCCCCTGGATTGTATACAGGGATTGATGTGATCTCACCTGTAGGGCATAAGTTTCATTCATTTTTTTATATTATTATTTTATTTCCGCGATGCTCTATCATTTCAGCTTTTATATCGCGAAGGTCGCGATTGCCCAATCATTTCGGCTATTTTTCGCGGTGCCCAATCATTTCGGCTATTTTTCTTTTTACTCGCTGCTTTTTATTGCGAGTTGCCCAATCATTTCGGCTGTTTTTGTATGCATACATTTTTACTTGCTGATTTCGTTGCAAGTTGCCCCATCATTTCGGCTATTTCATATGCATTTTTAGCTCGCTGATTTTTTATCGCGAGTGTGGAACTTGGAATCTGGTGCCAATCTCAGCATCAGTATCGCTACAACTGGAATATTGCCAGGAGCGAATCATCATTTGCCATGAAAGGACTTGGAATTTGATACCGGTTTAGGCATCAGCATCGCTACAACTGGGATGTTGCCAGGAGCGAATCATCATTTGCCTCTGTCGATGTTGAACAAAGGTGGCTTAGTAAACAGGGTTAGGATCCTGTCGACTAAGGCTTTTGACTTCATGAGCCGTAAGGGTCTCACAAAGGTACTTCTCTCTGCGAGTCGTGAGGATCTCGTAGGTGTGTTTTCTCCTTAGGAATCATGGGGATTCCTATGTGTATGTTCTCTTATAAGTCGTAAGGATCCTACAAGAGTGCTTTCTCCTTATAAGTCGAGAGGACTTGCAAGGGTTGTTCACCGTGCGAACATATCCCCAGTCACGGATGGGACTTGGTTAGGGAAATGTTTATTCGCGCCCGTGGATTGTATACAAGGGTCAATATTGAGGCACTTGTAGGGCAATATCGAAGGTTGTGGGGGTTGCTTAAGAACAAGTTCAGGTCTCTGTAACTTAAGACTTTCAAATCTTATGAGCCGTGAGGGTCCCATAAAAGAGTTCTCCTTACGAGTCGTGAGGATCTCGCAAGTGTAATTTCTCCTTAGGAATCGTGAGGATCCCTAAGTGTGTTGCTCCCTTGTGAGTCGTAAGGATCTCACGCGGGTGGTTTCTCCTTACAAGGTCGAGAGGACCCTATAAGTGTCTTTTAACGAGATTGCACCCTTTCGGATTTCCACAAACACTCGCCGGTAGCCCTGCTGTTTTTACTCACGGAGCCCTTTCGGGTTTTCATCCGTGCCCATCTTGCTTATGGACATACCGTTTTTTTTGTTTATTCTCTTTTTTTTTATCTAACGAGGTTGCGCCCTCTCGGGTTTTCACAAGACTCACCGGTTGCCCTGCTGTTTTTACTCACGGAGCCCTTTCGGGTTTTCATCCATGCCCATCTCGCTTGTGGACGTACCCTTTTTTTTATTATTTATTTATTTTTTTTTTACACCACGTCAGGCTGGAGATGCCGCGGGTTGGTAGTAGTTTAACGACGTTTCGGTCATAAGTCAACGCACGATCACGCAGCTAGATTTTGTCGCAAATCTTCGCATGTTTTGTGTCGGAGGTGGATTCCTTGAAGAGAGGGCCGAGGGCGATTTCTTCGTCAGAGTCGCTTCCAAAGGTGATAACTTGCAATCCCTTGGTGTCGACTAAGTGACAGTTGTCGGCGGCTCTTTTGCGCTCATCTGTCGTGCTTTTCTATTCCCGACGATCCTTGCGCTTCACTCGTTGAACGTGTCGTCGATGGGCAACATATCCTTGCCATCAGTTTTTAAAGGCTATGCACTCCTCGGTAGGGTGTGCAATCCTCTGATGGTATAGGCAGAAGTTAGGATGTATTTCCGCTTCATCAAGACGTATATTGCCAGGGGAATTTCCTTTGAAAGAGGGCAACTTCATTCCTATTGCCAGGGCCCTAGCAAATCGTTTCCTTACTTTAAGCTTGCTTTTGCTGGTGATAGGGATGCTTTGCTCCAGTTGGGGTGTCTCGACCTTTTCTTCTAGTCGTTGGCGTTTGGCTTTTTCGAATATAGCCAGTTCACGCTCTCGATTGGCTTTGCTTTTAAGACGGGCTTCATTCAGGAATGCATCAATCACTTCGTCTGATGGTCCTAGAAGTTCAGGCTCAGGATCTGTCTCTAGTTTCTCTGTGTAAGGAACATCTTCATTATTTATCGATGAGTGATAGATCACATGGCAACTTTCTACGTAACCTTCAGATTCATCCGACGAGTCTTCTCCATTGTCATCATTTTCGTCCTCAAGGACGTGGCTGAGAAATTCTTGGAGTGTGATTGGAGTCCGCGCCTTCTGGTTGTACTCTTCCAGCGCGTCAATCTGCTTTTGCAGGTCCGTGCGCTTGTCGCCAGGCTTCACAGGCTTTTTGGATTTCTTCTTCTTTTTCGAAGATTTCGACGGCTGGGTGTGCGAGCTTTGGCTATCACTACTGATCTTTGGAGTTGGGTGCAGCTTTAGCATCCCTTCGATGATCTGGGGTTCCAGTGGATTTTTCTACCTGATTGTCGGGCATGTGTGAAGATCTTTCAGCATTCTTTTCGTCTTTGCTGAAAGAGCGACCTCCCATGGAGCTTCTTTTATAAAAGAGTATGATGCCCCTGGCGTGTCCACCCTTTTAGGGGCATGAGGTTGTGGCGGGTTCACCTTCCAGTTTTCGGATAATGCGAACTTGCCTTGTTGGTACTGATCTTCGATCCATCCCTTAAAGACGAAGCAATCTTCGATTGGATGGCTTACCGCTTGGTGGTAAGGGCAGTAATTAAGATCGTTGACATCGCCTGGCTGCAACGGACGTTTTGGACTCGGCAGATTGATGAGTCTGTTGCGCACTGCCAGCTCAAATAGTCTCCTTGTTTTATTCTGAGGAAACGAGTAAGGACGTTCCAGTCTCTCCTCGAGGGATGGGCGTGGACGCACGTTGTTTTGGCGAACAACCGGCTTTGAGTTGCTAGGCTGTTGTTGAGTATTGGCTACGACGATCGCTTTCCCTTTTCCTTTCTCATTTCGAGAGTCTGGCTTTGGAGGAGACGGTCTGTGACCCGTCTGATCCATTTGGGCCAACTTGTCGATCAATGCCTGGAAAGTAGTTGGCTTGAAGAACATCATGAATTACGAGATGGTCACTTGCGGATCAAGAGTGCCCACGAACATGCCTACCGCAGGTGCTTCTTCGATGCGTTGTTCGCACTTCGACCATAAGTTTCGCTACCGTATTGCATATTGGACCCACATCTCGCCTGGCTTCACCCTGGCATTAATCAGTGATGTTATCAGGGTGCGTTCACTAGCACTCGCGAATCTTTATGTAAACAATAGCTCCATCTCCGCAAATGTTTTGACAGAGTCATTAGGTAGCTCCGAATACCATTAAAATGCCGTCTCTGATAAGCTGCCGACGAATTGGCGAAGCAACAGCTTGTCATCGCCTCCAGTGTTGCTGCATAAGGCCCTGAATTGAGCGACATGCTGATGTGGATTCCCTGTCCCCTTGTACACATGGAATTTAGGGATCGTATATCCCGGCGGGTAACTGATTTGGTCATACCAGCCCGGGTAGGGTCGTCCGGTTCTAATAATTTGCCCAGCCACTTCATTCGCCTGATGAACTCGTATCTGCTGAGCAATATAATCATCCAGGGCGGCCTTGGAGATAGTTTCCTCCTTGGATGATGAAAGAGCCGGAGGAGGATTAGATGTCTCCCCTCTGTCGTTTTCGAGGATAATCGAGGATCTTCAGCTGGAGGATCCGGCTGTAACATCATTCCTACTATGTCTTGGAACAGAAGAGCCATTTGCTTTATATTGGCCGCTTGTTCCGCAGCCTCTTTGTCCTTCTTTTCGAGCATTCTCCGTAGGAAGTCAGCATCGGTCTCGTGTTCGCGACGTTGTTCCGATGACGCCTCCGGGTTTTCTTTTAGTCCGGTGAGTGCTGCCATCGCGGTCAGCATCTCCTGGAGCTTCTGCTGCTGCTGTTCCTGAGCTCTTGTGATGGATCGGGTAAGCGGTCGGTGGCTTATTGAAGCACGGCTATCTTCCTTCCCGGATGCCATATAGACAGTGTGCACCACCATACCCCCAGACTTAGGGTGTTTAGATTCAGTGTTTTTGCGATTTGCCAAAGACATAGGGATCTTCTCCGACCTCCTTTTTTTGTGAGCGGTCGAAGTTGAGGGGGCCGATGTAGTGGGCACCCAAGTAGTTGTCATCCTTTGTGGCTTACTAGGATGATTCTCTTCCTGTTGAACGTTCAGCTTCTTTTGTCGGTGAGGATAGTCTTGATCGACCACCGACTCTCGGACTTGCCACCAGATTTTGTAAACTTTGGAAGACAGCCGTTGAGGGGACTGCTTTGGTTTCATTTCTGTGACCGTCTCCACCGGTGGTGGAGATCTCTTCAGCACGGCGGTAGGAGAGTTCCTGCGCACCTTATTAAGTAGTTCAAAGCTGTTCCCGGTTGGAACAGCAACATCAACTTCCACCGTTGGAGCTGGCGGAGTCAGTCTAGAAGGGGAATTGCCCCCAGCTTTCCTCACTCGGCGCCAGTAGCGACGTCGAGCATGTCGTGTGGCCGGGATTACCTCCACTGTTGGATCAGCTTTTCCATGCTCCCTGTTCTGATGAGAGTCTGTTGTTGGCGTCAGTCTGTCAAAGACAGATGCTCACCGAGAGGGAACGGCCAATCTTGAGAAGGACGATTTTCGTTCAGGGGAAACGGCCTTGGTTACTTCACGCGGAGTGGGAGCTGACACGGACAGTCTTGTGAAGACCGACCCCTTAGCCGGAGAAGCCGCCTTGGTGACTTCAGGAGTAGGAATAGCTATCCACTTCGGGATAACGCCTTCTGGTATTGCGGGCTTCTTCACGGGTCTACTTGAGCTTTGGCCCAGTTTGCTGAAAACGGAGGCGTTGGACTTGGGCGACCCGTCGAGAGGGGCCATGGTAGTAGTGAGTCGATCAAAGACCGACTTCTTTGGAGGTTCTTGTGACGGTACAGGGGTGCTGAAGCTCATCGATGGGAGTATGGTCCCGAAGAATAGTCCAGTGGTGGCTTGAGTTACCTGCTCCACTGGCATCTTGAAAAGGGAGGCCGCTTGGGGCCCGTAAGTCACTCATCCAGCAAGGTTGGAGTGAGAGTTGTAGTTGCAGGTAGTGCAGTCTGAAGCCATTGATCTTCTGTTTTCTGCACGGAGCAAGACACCAAATCTAAGTACCTTAAATCCACAGGCAACCACAGCAAACCGCGATTCGTTGCGAACACGACACACGAAGTGTGGAGTGGAAAGAGGAAGAGGTCACACCGGGCATGCCAGAATCTGTTCCCCTCCGAAGGACGCGGCGGAGACGCGATGGGCGTCTAGGCCTGAAATTCAGGGCAGATGCTATTTGGTTTTATCCGTCCACCTCTCCGAAGATGCCAAGTTAATTTATGGCACCGTGTATCGAATGTTTAAATGGATGCGGCCGATGTAGCAGACTTCGTCAGATTCCCCCTCGTTCGAGGGGTTTTTGATTGTGGGGACGCTCTTCCCTGCAGGCGCAAGCCCCTGCAGTTAATTACGCTACCGCATCGCGGCAACAACTTTCTCCTTCTCCAGCTGGTCACTTCGTGTCGTGGGTGTTTGTTTTGTTTGTGGTTGCCCGTGGATTGTATACGGAGACTAATTTATGTTGTCGCTCGTAGGACGTGGATTAGTCCAAATCCGTATTTTCTTAGATTTGGGTTTGGGGTTTTGGTTTAAGGATACGTTAGCCATATTTGAGGCTAAGATCAACTTAAACGTTTGTTAAGAATGCGTTAGTCTAATTTGAGACTAAGATCAGCTTAACAGGATCGTTTAGATCCGACAAAAGAGCATTTAGGCTCTATTGTTCAGTTTAGGGACATGGTGGTCCATTGCCAGTTTAAGGACATGGTGGTCCATGGAATGTATGGCCGTCGGGACCCATCACCTCTCTGACGACGTTGAAGGATTACAACGACAGATATCAGAGGAGTTCAGAGATGTACCCTTGAACAAAAGTTGGTTGGGAGATCTATAGTCCAATTTTGGACTAAAGTCTGTTTGAAGGTTCATGAGCATATGGGCTCAGTTGATATGAATTGAACATTTTATTGTTCTGGCTGTTGAGCCTTTATTTGGGCTCAGGCCTTTTATAATGCATAGCATTGGGCTGCATAGCATTTATATTTGGCCTGTTAGGCCTTTTAATTGGGCTCTGCCCTTTCTTAATAATGCACAGCATTTAATAATCTGAAAGTGCGCCACGTGGCCTGTCAGGCGCTCTACGCCAATTAAAGAGCGCAAGGCGCCAGCGCATGTGGAGGTGACGCTCTGCTGAGTGCAAGTCTGTTAGCGCAATGCGCCGCGCCAGTGCGCTGCTGACACGTGACGCTCTCTGGTGACTTGCACCAGTCCAAGGAGCGCAACAACGCAAATTAAGAGTGCAGGGCACTGTTCAATAGCGCAGAGCGCATCTTGATCAAATTTAGATCAAAGAAAAGAATCTTTTTAGTTCTAAAGAGGTTCTACCTCAAGTTTTCAAGAACCAATGGTTCATCAAAAGGCTGTGCCTTTATGTAGATCAAAAGATCTAGGGATGAACTAAATTACTTCTTTTTTATGATTGGATCTTTTTTTGATCTTTTTCTTTTTATTGAAGATCTTGATCTTGTTCTTAGATCATTGATCATTTTAGAAGAAATTCTTCTTTTTTTCAAAAGTTTACCTTTTTCTCTCTTTGAGTTTTTCTCAAAGTTTTTAGAGGAGTTCTGTATATGTGAGACTTGGAGTTTAGGGGCCTTTATATAGGGCCAATTAGTTGGTTAGGTTAGTTACATAGATCTTTCTCTGTTTGATCTAGGGATATTTCCCCACCGTTGGATCTTTGATCCTAAGGCCTCTGTTTTACAGAAGATAATCTTCTTGTTTTAATAAGATTAAAAAGATCTTTCTAGAATTTTAATTCTGATTAAATAATTCATTATTTAAGTTTTAGTGCTGGCACAATTGGCGCTAGTGCACCTGCGCTTGACATGTGTCGCGCAGCGCAGAGCGCAGCGCAACTGCGCTGACACGTGTCGCGCAGCGCAGAGCAGAGCAGAGCGCAAGTTATCTGAAGCGTTGCTTCTTTTAAAATTTGAATTTTAAAACAGAGCCTTGCTCTGATTGGTGGAAACGGAAGCGTTGCTTCATTTCCCGCCTTGGAATTTGAACAGAGATTTGCTCTGATTGGGGCAAACAATACTGTTCTAGACACCTACTTGGTTTATAGCATTGATTGTTAAGTGAAATAATCTCCCAAGAGTAATCCTACTCATCAGTGGGATCGGGATCCAACTATCATTGTGTGATGCACTAGATGGAATCCACTCTAGTCACCACACTCCAGAAGGTATGCTAAATCTTGCAAGTTTCCTGTATGTTTGAAACTCCCGATGTGGTTTTTTCCCCTAACGACCTATAACCTTGACGCTTGCCAACAAGTCATAGGCCACTAGTCAAGTTCAACCCGTCATCGTCCTGGATTAACTCGAACCCACCCGCACAAACTCTTGACGCTTGCCAACAAAGCTGTACGACTATCTCGATTAATCGTATATCTATGCAACAGATAAATATCACTTAGCTACCGTTTACTGTGTCTTGACGCTTGCCAACAAACACAACACGAATACTAGGTGGTACCCATCTGAAATGACGGAGGTTACGGCTGGGATTTTGGCGAAAAACCCGTTAACGTAATGAACTTGATATCATTGAAGGAATCCAAGTGGTTTTACAAATATATATAGTAGCGAAAACTTTTTCTAAAGAGGCCACTCCCTGTGAAGGGATCTCGGCTCTTTCCTCGTCGAATGAGGTGCAGGATATTCCAAAATGAATACTACGATGCAAAGCAAAAATAATCGACTATAGTGAAGTTATTACGTTGACGCAAACTTTTACTCAAGGGGTCACTCCCGATGAAGGGATCTTGGCCTTTGCCTCGTCGAATGAGGTGCTGGATATTCATAACCGAATAGCACTATGCAAAGCAAAAGAGAACGTCTGTAATGTCAGTTTTTGGAAATTTGTTCCAACAACATTTTTTAGGTTTCTTTTCTTGCATTAATCAAAATTAATGCAGTCCCATCATTTTAATCCTATCACAACATTTTTTTAGGTTTCTTTTCTTGCATTAATCAAAATTAATGCAGTCCCATCATTTTAATCCTATCACACTAGAAAAGAACGAAAATACAATATACGTATATGCCATCCGCATTCGCCACTGGGCCCCGTCATCACCCGTTAGGTTACTTAACTAACGACAGAGCGGGGGTTGGACTAGCGCGGGTAAAAAACATATACAACATCTATAAGTATATATAACATCCGTCCCAGGCATGATAATAAGCAACATCACAGAATCTCAGCCAACAATACAGAAAGGTGGATAATCTTGGAGCCCCGGGTTTCATTTGAGCCGTAAATAAAACCCGACGTTCCCAGTCGGGTGGATAGCCTGTGCAATGAAAACCTGGACCCCTACGAGCGTGGCAAGTTACCCGCCAATCCCAGAAATGAGGCAGCCCCCTTCAACAGCACTTCACGGAATCTGGTAACTTGGGCGCCCCTCCGTGGGTCATCCTATACCCCCTACGAGTGCGGCGAATAGCCCGCCAATTCTAGAATGAAGCCCTCTCCGTCTCAACGCCATGAGATGCGGGCTTGTTGCCGTCTAGAACCCGGTTATTCGTGCACTCCACCACGGGATAATCCTAGTACAGAAAAAGAAAATAATATGTATAAATGGTGACATTGACCTCAACCCGGTCGTGCCCCAAAATAATATATGACCCGACAAAGACGGTAGTCCACATGTCGGACGCTCGTCCCGCAATAACAAATGTACAAATGAATACAAACTGTACCACTAATATTGCATTACTTGCTATCCACCATGACTATCCAACCACAATCACAGCACAAGCATAAAACATCAACGTGAATGTCACATTCGCAAACCCGTCTAAAAGAACATATAGCAATCAGACGAGTTTACCGATCAAATGACATTCACGGTCACATATAAAAGTGAATGTACTGTAAACTATTAAACAGTGTCAAATATAACGACTTCGAAACACTCCAAATTGCCCCATACAGAAAAACAACAGAAAATCAAACTTGGGCAAAAAACTAGCAACACCAGACAACCAAACTACTCGAGATAAGAACCCAGAACAAAACTCGACCCATTTCTCCAAACTTGAACCGAGGAGGCCGGTTTTAGAGGGGTTGTGGTCGGCCGTATCATGGTAGAAATGCATCGTTTTTGTTCTGGGTACATCTCACAGTCTAAGAATCACTTTGTAGTTGTTTAAATTTTTTTTTTGAAGCCTTTAAAAAATCGACAAAAACTGCAGTTTGGTTTCGATGTTACGGAGTCTTTTCGGTTTCGTTGTTTTAACATTGTTTAAACTTGCTAGTTTAGGGTTTATGGGCTATCTCTGATACCTTGAAGGGTTACCCTAGTGCCCCGGCCAACTTCCGTGACCAAATGCGGAACACAATTTTTTCTACGAATTGAAACTTGACACTAGAATAACATTTAATCCGGATTTTACTATAAACCTAACTATCAAAAGTAGTAATGCTACTACTATGATGAAGAAATCTCACCAAGTGACCCAAGTCCTTCGGTCTTCTTTCCTCGTTATGTGCTCCTAGTGGCCACCTTAAACATGGTTGATCTCCATTTCCGGTTCCATCGGTCCTCCGGGATCGAGCTTGTTCTCCGGTCTTCTTTTGTCATAGATGATCCACCCGAGGGATATGATCCATGGCTTTAGCTCCTCACAATATGTCAAGTGGAGTAACTAGAGAACTTGGGTTGCTAAACCAAATAGTTTAGGATATAGTGTGATGATATAAGTGTTTGCTATCTCTTTCTAGCCTCTTCACTTGTTTCTCAACTCATGAGAATGGTAGTGAAGAGGAAGAAGATGAAGGTGGAGGAAACTAAAGAGGAGGGAGGAGAGTGAAGCAAAATGGGAGCTCAAGAAAATAAAGAAGCATCCATGAGAGGGAAATTCAACACAAAGGTTTTGTGTATGAATTTCTAGAATAAACAATCAACAACCATGCTTCAATAGTATCTCCAAATGAATTAAAAATTCATTTGTTAACTATTAAAGCATGGTTATTACCATTCCTCCTATACCTCACACTTTCCACCTCATTTTCCATTTATCAAATAAATGGAAAAGCATAATGAGGTGGCCACCTTCTAGAAGGTAATCCGTAATAAAATACGGATTACAGTCTGCTGTATCTACATACCTGCATTCGGATAAAAACACGAATGCCCAAAGAGATAGAATAACATAAAGAACGTAATACTAGAATATACATATCGAAATACATATATGTAAACTATTAAACCAATACCTGATTTAATAATCCGGCTTAAACCCGAGCCGGCTAGTATTACCAACTGTCTGATCGAAAGTCCTTGTACAAAGTACATCAATTGATTGAGACCCTGCACGTATCCAATACAGCTACTATATCATTTCGCCTGAACCAGGGAAACCCTCTGTGTGTGACTCTAAAGATTCGACAGTACGCCGGCAGTGAGTTACTGGATAAATCCATAACCACAAGCATATCAGTGGCACTAGCTGTACCTAACGGCTACCCGAGTACCTGTCGAAAAGGAAGGCCGACGAGAAAACTCATCCGGATCCTTACTGAGCCTATCTATGACAATATCCATACAGTCTGGTCTCTTCGTATGAGAGTATCGCATACCGGGTCTAGGGGGTGGTAAACGTCAGACCCTGACAACCTGGTAATTCATGCTGATACGGCTCAGGACCAATCCGGGAAACTACTGATCAGCCTATCAGTAAATCCCAACTGCCTTGGCCAAGGTCTTATGGTCCTGACCAATCGAACACAGTGCGATATCGACTCCCTATACCGGGAGAGACAAATCCCCGACAATCGCTCACTGCCTCCATGTGGCTCGGGACTGTACCCAACCAAACCTGTTTGCATGACTCAGTAGAGCCATGGTAGGGTAGTGATCAAAGCACAGTAGGAACTCACATGAGACAAATGCCGATCTCAGGTCTAAAGACTAACTTGCACTCATGTCACTTGAGAACTTCCACCTGACGATAGGTATAGTACCATCTGGAAGTTCTCGGCGAGTCCGTCTGGTGTACTCACCCCCAGTGAGCACCTGTATATGATCTTAGGTCTAAAGACCAATGGTTGCGGGACCAAACCATCACCCCTCGTCGGGGTCTAGAAACGTATACACTAGTCTACTCTGGAATATCGATGCCCAGTCTCGATACTCCCATGACCAGGGACCATTTAAGGATGTGCGTACCGACTACCCAGCTCCCACAAGTATGATCACCATCACAACGCAAGTAGTCTAGCATTGATCCTACGGGCTTTATCAACATGTATAAAATATATATAATAGCAAGGAAAACATACACATGTTAAGATAAAGTTAAACCAAATAGCATACTATCATATCGAGCAAGACTGTCCTGTATATATATATGTTCAAGCATCCATATGTATACATATACAATAATGGCCTCTAGGGCATACATATCCAACAGGTGCCCCGTACCCCGGCTTCCCCGATCATCGTGGATGAAGGGAAGCTTCGCTTTGAGGTGCTCTCGAGGCTTTCGTCGCCAACAACCTGCTCTCGGAGATGGAAAGGTTGGCCGAGGGCAGAATCCCTCGGGGGACCCTCAGGGCCCAAATGGCTGCCATAGCCCAGGAGGCCGTGCAGGTCAGTGTTCGACCCTCACTCGGGTTTTTATTCAGTACTTTTTTTTCGCAAGATTGGACGCCCCCCTTTTCTTTTCAACCCTTCCTTTGTTTTCTTCAGGTCCTCCAGCACTGCGCCTTCGTTGTCAGCATGGAGGACGAGGAAATTGCCCCGACGATGCAGATCGCGAGTGAGTCCTCCTCGCGGGAGAAGAGCTCTAGGCTGGAGCTGCAAGCGGCGGAGGAGAGGGTCGCCGCCCTCCAAGACCGGGTGGCGGCCGGGGATCGGGAGATCGGCAACTGCCGAGAGGCCGTCCGAGTCTTGAAGGAGTCCAACCAGGCCACCGAGGCCAAGTTGGAAGATACCAGGGTGCTTGTCAACACCCTGAAGAAGACGGCGAGCACCCTCAAGAGGGAGAACGAGGAGGCGAAGGAAGGAGTTAGGCGTGCCGACCTCCGAGCAGCGAAGGTGGTGGAGAACTATAAGAAGTTGGACGAGTACTACACCGACCTCGCTGAAGCCGCTGCCCTCGTTTGGCATGAGGCCCTTGACACCATCAACGCCATGATGCCGGAGTTTCCTGACGGCGATCTCCTGGGTGAGTACCCCTTGAGGGTGAGGTGCAGGAGAATGCCCCCAGAAGCATCGCCGGGGGAAAGGCCCCAGGTAGGAGTGTCGGGGAGAAGTCGGTTGCCCCGGCTCTCGACGTCGAGGCTCCTGCGGTGGGTGCCGACCCACAAGCCGCCATCCTAGCCATCGTGGTGGAAGCGGAGCTCGTAGAGGTTCTCCCCGGCCCCGAGGCCTGAATCTCTTCGCCTTCTTCTATTTGCTTCTGCGCTGAAATTTTGTAAGCCTTCGGGCGTTTTTGTATGGCTGGGGAGCCCATAATATCTCTGTAAAGACTTCCGACCTTTGTGAATGAAATCATTTTGTAGTATTCTTTGCGTACATATTTTCCCTTTGTTTATGGTAAAATTTCCATTTGTGCGGTACTGCTTTCACGATGTGTTAGGTCAGAGACCGGTCCTTCATCTGGCGACCGCACGTCGAGTTGAACTCAACCATTTTCCAAGTGTGCAAAGATCGGTGCAAGCTCAGTATCTCCATGGCCCCGAAGTCGAGGTAGGGATCGCTTAGTAAAGAAGGGTAGGAAGTCACCATCTAAGAATAGATTGAGCAGGGAAGCTGCTCTGTGGCCTCTAGATGAGGGCTTTTGATCCTTAGCGTACGCGGGTAAGAAATTACCCGCTAAGGATGGACCGAGCAGGGTAGCTGCTCGGTTGCCTCTTGGCGAGGGCTTAGACCCTTAGCATCGTGGGGTAAGAGATTAAAAGCCAAGGATGGACCGAGCAGGGAAGCTGCTCGGTAGCCTCTTGATGAAGGCTTTGATCCTTGGCGTTGTAGGGCAAGAAATTAAAAGCCAAGGATGGACCGAGCAGGTTGCTGCTCGGTTGCCTCTTGGTGAGGGCTTCAATCCTTAGCGTCGTTGGGTAAAAGATTACCAGCCAAGGATGGACCGAGCAGGGAAGCTGCTCGGCGGCCTTTTGATGAGGGCTTTGATCCTTAGCGTCATAGGGTAAGAAATTACCAGCCAAGGATGGACCGAGCAGGAAAGCTGCTCGTTGTCTCTTGGTGAGGGCTTCGATCCTTAGTGCTGGAGGGCAAGGAGTTGCCAGCTAAGGATGGACCGAGCAGGGTAGCTGCTCGGTCTCCTCTTGGTGAGGTCTTCGATCCTTAGCGCGGGAAGGCAGGGAGTTTCCTGCTAAAGATGGACCGAGCAGGGTAGCTGCTCGGTTACCTCTTGGTGAGGGCTTCGATCCTCGGTGTTATTGGGTAAGAGATTGCTAGCCAAGGATGGACCAAGCAGGGAAGCTGCTCGGTGTTGCGGGACTCTACTCGACCTTCCGAGATGTGTGAATATCAGGGAGGGTGACCGCCGGAGGTGGCACGTGGCAAAGCCGCATAGGTGAGGCGAGGCGTCTCAGAATCCGCGTCTTTCCGACTTCGATTCGCCGAGAAACACGGGATACCCGCCATGTGGCAGCGCAGCATTGAAAGTATCAATCGAATCTCAGGATTCGCGCCCATGCGCGCATAAATTTGGGCTTTTGGGGATTCTGCGTAGGCTATAAATAGAGAGGGAGACGCCAACTTTCCAGCGTTGCTTTTTGAGATTGACGGGCATATTTATGAGATTGAAGAGATCATCACCTTCGACGACGTCTTCATGTATGACCAGTCCACAGCCGAGGACAGGTATCGGGGTGCGGTTCAGCGCCTTGATGGTCAAGTCGTCCGTCTCCTTCTTCGACGGTCGCCACTCCTCCAGTTGCTGATGTACGCAATTTGGAGGAGATCCCCGAGGTTGTACAACCCCCTCTCTGAGGAGCTACTGGACGAGGCGCTCGATAAGGTGCGCTCGATCTATGTGCTCGGCCTCATCTCGAAGGCCAGGCACGACCGATCCTTGGCCCTCATTTTGGAGTGCTTCTAAAAGAGGAACATCGTGAGCTAGGGCGTGGAGGGCGGAGCTCTGGGTGCCTCCGTGGTGTCCCGGGTTCGTGTGCAGCATCAGCGGGAGCGGGCTGCAGGGGCTTGGGCACGGTTGGCGGAAATCTACTCTGAGTATCACCGGGAGTACTTCCTCAATCCCATTCCCCCTCTGTTCTAAATTTTTCCTTTTTCTTTTTACGTAAGGCTGAGGAGCCTACAATACCTTTCGAATGAATAAAATTCTCCTTCTTGCGATACTCTATTGTTTCCCTCTTATTATTAAATAAAAGAACTTTAGAAAAATTTACATCGCTTTTGTGAAAGAAGAAATATACATTCATAGATATTCTTTTCAGAGGTACAGCTTGAGCTTTTCGGCGTTGTAAGGCCGTGGAAATTTGCGACCGTTCGCGTCTTGTAAACGATAGGCTCCGCCGGGCAAGACCTCGGAGATGAGGAATGGACCATCCTATTTTGGGGAGAATTTATGCAGCTTGTCTTGATCGACGAACTCGTTCCGCCTTAACACTAAATCTCCGGTTTTGAAGAAGCGACTCTTGACTCACGCGTTGTAGTAGCGGGCTGTTTGCTGTTGATAAGCGACAGCTCTGATTTGAGCCCGGTCCCGTTTCTCTAACAACACGTCCAAGTTATTCCGGAGGGCCGAGGTGTTGGCTTCATCGTCGAAGTGCTCGACCCTTTAACTTGGCAGCCCGATCTTCGCTGGGACCATTGCCTCGGTGCCATAGCAGAGGCTGAAAGGGGTCTCTCCCGTGTGGGTCTTCTTCGATGTGCGCAAGACCCATAAGACCCGGAGTAGTTCCTCGACACAACTGCCATGTCGTCCTTCTAGGCATGTCCGAAGACCTCGGATGATGTCCCGATTAACGACCTTGCCTGCCCATTGCATTGGGGATGTGCAACCGCGACAAACTTTATAAGGATATGGTATTCGCTGCAGAATTCCTTAACTTTTCCGTTCTCGAAATTTGTCCCGTGGTCAGTGATGATACACCTCGGGATACTGAACCAGAGTATTACGTTGTTCTGCAGGAACTTGATAGTCATGGTGGCGTCCGGTTTCCTGATGGGGACGGCCTCGATCCACTTCGTGAAGTAGTCCACTGCGACGAGGACGTATTTGTGTCCGCCCGTATCGGTAGGGAACAGGCCTATTATGTCCATTCCCCACTGGGCAAACGGCCAGGGGGAAGTTAGGGCTGTTAGCTCAGTAGTCGGAAGAAGAGGTATGCTGCCATGGAGTTGGCAGCTTTTGCACCTCCTGACGAGCTTCTGGGCGTCCTGATGAATCGTCGGCCAATAGTACCCTTAGAGCAGTGCCTTCTGGATTAAGGTGCAGGCCCCTTGGTGTGCGCCGCCAACCCCTTCGTGAATCTCATACAGGATGTAGTCAGCCTCGTGAGGGTCGATGCACCTGAGCAGTGGTTGAGTGAAGGATTTCTTTTAGAGGTTCCCATTGCTCCAGACAAAATGGCAAGCTTTGGCTCGGAGACGGCGGGCTTCCCCCCGATCTTCTGGGAGTGTACCTTCCCTCAGGAATTCCACGAGGGGCTTCCTCCAATCCCAGTCTTCTTCCCAGGCTGTGTACACTTGAAGTGATGTCGCCCCGTCTTCCACGCTGGGCCGTGGTAAGACCTCGAAGAGGATATTTCTCTTGTTGTTGGCCGTATAAGATGAAGCCGGCTTACTCAAGGCGTCGGCCTGGGTGTTTAGTTGTCAGGGGATCTGCTCCACTTGGACTTCTTTGAAGTCCATTTGTAATCTTCTCACCTCGGCCAGATACTTCACCATCAGAGGCTCCCGTGCCTCGAATCGGCCGGTCACTTAGCCAACGACTAGGGCGGAGTCGCTGTGGATCCGGATCGTTTTCAGCCCCACTCCGGAGGCTATCCGTAGTCCGGCTAGCAAGGCCTCGTATTTCGCTGCGTTGTTCGAGGCTTTGAACCCGAGCTTCAGAGAATACTTTATCTCCGCCTCATTTGGGCCTTGAATGATGGGGCCGGCACCACAGCCTTCCTCGGTTGAGGACCCGTCGATGTAAAGGACCCAATCAGGGACGGAGTCGAGCGTCTCATCGGTTGAGGGTTGAGTTCCGGGGGCCGGCGTGGATTCTGCCTCTTTACTGGGGATGGTGTATTCGACGATAAAATCGGCCAGGACTTGTGCCTTGATAGCCTGCCTCGGACGGTATTTTATGTCGAACTGGGACAACTCCCACCTCCATTTCTCCAAATGACTAGAGGACTCGGGGGAGGCGAGGATAGCCCCTAAAGGCCGCTCGGTAAGAATGAGGATGGTGTGCACCTGTGTAACGTTTCAAAAATAATAAAATATTATTTTCGGGAATTTTTATAATTTAATATTATTTTAATAAATATTTTAATATTCCAGTATAATTAAATGCAAATAAATGGGGAAATTTTTTGGAAAATTATGGAAAATTCTAAAATAGGGTATTTTATGGAATTATGCCATTTTAAAGTTTTTAAGACCAGTTATATGCTAATTTAGTGTTAATCGCGATTAAAAATCGCTAATTGGATTTTTAGCATTTTTGTGCAAAAATGTGCACATATCATTTTCCACACTTGTTACACTTGTATTACATTTCATTGTCATGGTTGTTCATTTGGGTTCACTATTGGAGTGTGAAGGAAAAGAAAAGAAAAGGAAAAAAGTAAGTATGAGGACGAGAGAGAATGTCTAGGTCAAACCTCTTTTGACCCATGCCCCCCATCATTTCCTTTCTCATTTTCTCTCCCCTCTTCAAACTGAGCTGCTGCTGCTCCCTCTCCCTCTCTCTCTCCCTCTTCATGAAACCCTAGATCCACAATGAAATCAACCCCAAAACCCCATTCCCACTTCGCAAAACTTGCTCCCAAGCTCACTAGCTACACATTGAACCTAGCAAGATTGGATTTGGAGGACTTTGAGCAACTCAAGAATTTTCTTGAGTTGCCAAAGGAGTTAATTTCTGCACCTATTAGAGTAGTATCTCATTTCTTGGGCATCAATACTAGTTTGTATCGATATGGTGTTGTTTGGTGGTTTTGTGAAACATCAAGTTAGGGTTTAGGGTTAGACCTGAAATCAAAGTGAAATTGAGACTTGTTGTGACCTTAGAACCCCTTGTATGATGCTAATTTGGACCCAAACCTGAACTTGAAACCAGAATACGGATTTATGAGACGATGTCGGAGAAAAACTATGAATCTGTGATCGTAATTAGGAATCTGCTATCACCCCGAGACCCCAAAAATAAAACTGAGATGACAGTGAGATGTGCAGGCACCATAGAACCACCACACCAAACCCTAGCCCCCAACTCCAAACCCCGGCTGCCAATTAATTCCTTCTGGCCGCAATTTACGGCCAGAGCAGGAGGAAACCGTCTCGATTTTGGTGCATGGCCCTATTTCCTCTATTCTTGACCCTGGGTATGTCTAGTTTTGACTGATTCCATCTAGGGTAAAATCTGGGTTGATTTTCCTATGTTGGTACATGGTTTACGATTTGTTTTAGCATGGATTTTGGTATTTGGTGTTTCGTTTCTGTCGAGTGGCGTTTGGACGTCAACGACAAGTGACTAGTGAACGTGTTTACATGTGAGACGATAGGTTTTTACCTATGCGAGTAGCGTGTGCTATTTTGGTTTCCGATGTGATTTTCATGTGCTTTAGTGTTGTGATATACTTGTAGGTACCCTACGAGATGTTGAGGCAAAGAAAATGAAGATGGCGACATCGGCACCGATACATGAGAAGCAAGGTGAGTAGATTATATCTACAGGGAGAAGTCGGGTGGATGGCGTATAGCACCCCCGCAGTCCGTGGTGATGTATACGAATACGTATACACACATATATTTATTATGTGTTGTTTAGGATATTGAGGGTAATAATGGTATTATTAGTGATAAGGATGTATTGATTTAGTATAGTGCGAAACCCTAGAGTAGTGGTTGCACCCATACATACACGTACACATATACTTGCATGCATTCTTTCATTTATCTGTGCGCATATAGAGGTGTGTATATCTACACATGGGTATGGGACTATGTGTTCATATACGGGATTGAGGATGATACATGGGATTGAATTGAGTCGATGAGGTTTGATTAAGGCCGTGAGATTCGGCGTATGACAGAGTTCGTTATTGTGATGTGATATGATGGTAGTGATACCGGATATGTGATGAGATGAATGTGATATTGACCCGTACCCAGCTATTGGGATGCCGTACGACGATTTACCGTACGAGCTTTATATTGATGTTAGATCCGCACTCATGACTCGAGGATGTTATATGATATACTGTATCGTACGTGATACTATTGAGGCGAGATCACCGACTATATATATATGTGTATATCGACTCAGATTTAGGTGGTTTCCATACCCCTCCCGATTGACTTGATTGTTGGGTTCGTAGTTCACGTAGTAGGCGTTACACTAGACCCGAGTCATACCTATTTCAAAACTAACGAATCGGGGATATTTTAAAGATAGGCAGAAGGGTTTATACGGATATTTTCAAACGACGCATCTTTTCTTACAACACCGTAGCCCTTATTTTACCAAAAGCCCTGATTCGTCTTATTTCAAAAGGCAATGTTGCATGATATATCTATTGAGGCAGGTTCTTTACTGTTGCGTTGATTATTCGATTCCACATATTCATGCTATTTGCATTGCATCGCTTGTATTGTTGATATATTTCAGTCATGCTGCTAGGACACCAGCACCATTATCGATGATGCGTATGTTCCACGTACACTTGTTTGCCGGCTCACACACTTCATCATCGATAATTGCCATGTCACTACACTGTAGTACTGTTGCATTCAGTGTATGTTGCTTACATTTCTTTACATGTCGCATACATCCTGCTTTCTGATTATACGCATTGAGATATGTTGTTTCCATGATATTTCTGGTTTTTGGGAACCGTGGGTGTTTCAAAAAGAGAATATGTAATTGTTTTAAAACCCGGTTACCCTTGATATGATATTTCAGTGCGTCCACCATGTGTTTTCTCGGTGCTGAGAGCGACATGTGAAACCCGATTCGAGGAGGCGGATGAGGCTGATTGCGGGTACATGGTGGACCCGGTATGGTTCCCCAGGGCAAGAAATGTTTTTCGTGGAGTAGACGATGAGCCTGGCAGGGTGGCGAGTACCTACCGGTGATTGGTTGGACCTGGCGGTTATCCAGAGGATACTGACCAGAGTCGATAGATGGATATGGGCGTACTGCCGGGGCCGAGGGCCGATACCGCAGATAGAGCCCGTGGGCCGATTCGGACTGACGGAGCCCGATATATGAGGATTTACGTGCCGATGCTGGGCACAGTTTTCATGATGTTTTCGAGTGTCGATGCTGGGCACTCCGGTTCCGTGATTTTGACGTGTCGCGAGGGACACAGATGATTTATATCCTCATATTATTCCCATGCACATGCTTTATGATATTTACATGCATGATGGTTATTGTCATTGGGTGACGAGTGGACGGGATCCACATACATGCAGATTTGATTACATTGATCATACCTCACATTTATGATATGCTATTACCTGAGGCACTGGCACGAGCACTTGGAACTACACTCATGCATAGAGATTTCCTTGCCAGTTTAGCATGCTTCAGACTTATTCATATTGAGGTTTATTTATATACTGATCGTTTGACTTAGGATTATGTCTTGCATTCGATCTCTGCTTGTAGATATTTTCTATTCACGAGTTGGCAACTCACCCCCGTTGTGCCACAGTTCTTGTAGGTTTTGCCGTACAGATTCCATAGCGGCATTTCTGGTACACTGCTTCCTTATGGGTGACTTGCTTGGGTAGGTGGGTTCTTTTGTATCAGAACCGCCATTGTTCATGTATTATTCATTGTATCTAGAATTCCATCAACCAAAACTTGTATATTGTTTCAGACTTAGAAAACAGTGTTGTATTATTTCGACCTTAGAGTCGCGCTTGTAGTATTACGGTTTTCTGGCTGTTTTGAGTTCTTTTTGGGTTTTGATCCTCGCCCTTTGGCGTTGTATATTATTATTACTTGCGTGGTTGTGACCGTCGATTGACGAAGAGCTAGCTCCCGCTTGGGGATACCTTTTATCATTTCTTATATATTATTCTTGTTGTACCCCGTTCGGGACCAGTTTTTACAAAGGAAACTCTGCCGAAATTTTCAGGAAAGGTTACACATTTTTAAAAATGCATATTCGGCTTAGTTGTTTAAAAACTTTGATTTTCGAAACATGATTTCTTTACTTCTTAAAATCAGTTTTCCTTAATTACTCTTTAGATGGTTTTAGATTTCTGGGCTTTTGGCTTACTTGGATCAGATGGGGTCCTATAGACTTCATATGGTTCAAGGGCCAGTCACGTGCTCTTTCGGGTCGTGACAAAGTTGGTATCAGAGCGCTAGGTTGACCTTGGTTCGAGTCTAAGTTTGACTATGTGGAGCCTAGGGCGTTATATATATACGGAACTTAGGCTTGACCTTACGGAACTTAGACTTAGTCGAGGGGGTATTAGACCCGAACTTTTGTCGCGTAGGATGACCCTTAGTTGATGGAATAGGTGACTAAAGTAGAGTGACGTACCGTGGGTATGTTCCGTGGCATACTTACGACACGCCACTCCGCTTAAGAAACCTTAGGTTGTACATTTCCTTGCACCGTATTATATTCCTTCCTAGATCTATAGCCATCGATACTGGTTATGGTTTTGCGGCCACGATTGCACGGGCAGAGTGAGCTACGGCTCGAGTTGCGTCAGCATGAGCTCGTCGTGGACGAGGACTGACCAGGGCGTGATTCCAGAGACATGCGATTGCATATTGAGGAGTCGTCTTATTGTGTTTTCGCGACATGAGCGTTGGATTGATCGCTTTTATGAGATTTCCGGATGTGCTGATCGGCACCAGCGGATTGAGCCACTGATAGAGGCCAGCCAGGATGTGATGACCGTTGATATTATCGCTTATCCAGGACGATTGAGGCGTTGTCCCGCGCACGGACGAAGAAGCCAGTTGTTGCTGCGGAAGATGAAATATCGCCCAGATGATCGGAGCTACTGCAGCATGAGCATATTCTTGGAGATTTGATAGTGAGTCGCTAGTCACCGAGGATTATTGACTAGGACATGTGGTTCGTTCGCTTACCCCGATGCAAGGTCATCAGATAGATTGATTCCAGCTAGAGGCGACTTCACGCAGATTCGTTGAGAGTCGATTGAGACGATCGAATGTCAGGAACCCATTTTCCAAGTTTAAAGTATTCGGAAAGACATGCAAGCGATTCTATGGACCCTCTAGAAGAATGAAACCCTAACTCGACATAATGACCGTGAGAAATCCTTTGAACCTTAGGGTTTGCGGCAGTTCCGCGGCGCCATTAGTGAGGCTTGGGTTTGCCCTTCTACGGCTGGACCACCGATGCTGTGGTATGTACTCGATACTATTAAACTGTACCCGAGATGTTGAGCTCTTGGGGGATTATGAGGTTTTGACGAGTCGATCGGACGATTCGACATCATTCGGATATCATGTGATGGGACACTGCTTGGGAGACTCCAGATACGAGTGTAGCCGTTGGAGCGCAGCCTGTGTAGCCACGATGAGATGAGTCCGAATCAGTCGATATTGAAGCAGAGTGGAGTAAAGAGTTCGCATGAGATTTCGACGAGATGACGTTCCACTCCGCCGACGTTAGAGATGCGATATGCACGTTGAGGACGTGATCGGCTAGATATCTCCTACTGAGTGACGAAGATACCGAGTTCGTGATTTCGAGTCCGTGTTAGAGACTTCGGAGGGACCGTAGCCGAGAACATTGCAGTGCGCAGATAAAGACGCGACGTCAAATGGTCGATGATACAGACAAGCGGGACAAGAAGTTCGTGCGAGATGCAGACGAGCTGGTACTACACCCCATTAAGATTAAAGGTCGGATACGCTTACAGAGGCACAGGGATGCGACCAGCTTTCGAGTAGATGTTGTACTAAGGACGCGGATGTCCAGAGAGCGAGAAAAGATTACGCCAGAGTACCAGCCTCCGTACAGTTTGGTTTAGGTAAGATCAGAAGAGACATTAAGTAGGATTCCTTCCAGTACACTGCTGCAATAATATTTGCACCAGGAGCCGATGTGTGATGTGCATTTAGAGGACCAGAGGTCGGCGCTAGAGATGTGCTGCTTTACGAGCGGTCGTGAGGATAGACCGAGTGATGACCTGAAAGGTGCCAGAACGGAATCGTTCCTGTCAGCACACCTGACCGGGCCGATGAGCCGATGGATTGCGAGATTGGTAATCTACAGGAAAGATAAGGAACCAGAGGCAGAGGACGCCAGCCGCGAGCAAGAGGCAAGAAGATATCTGGTGCCGCTAGCATCGGATGTACCGGTACCTTCTCGACCCTGAAGAAGGGTATACCGACGACGGTATTTATGATTTATGATTTGTGATTTTGTGATTTGATTATCACGTATCCGTCATCTTGGATTTCGGTATTTTGGGCGTTCTGTTTGCATGATTTGGTTTTGATGGCTGAGTTCTATGATTTCTGTTTTTGGCACCATGGTTGCACTTACTGGGTATTCATATTTTGTGCAGAGTTATTATTCTTGAGGTATTGATTGTGATTTCATGCCTATTTTATGCCGGTGATTTGATTTACGCTTCCAGCGTAGTTTTCATGTACTTTTAGTGTTTTGATTTGATTTGTGCACGCTGATGCACACGGTTGGGAGATTTTCCATCGCGGTACACTTGATCTTGATTGAGCCGCATTTTATATCGTCGATTTTGACCCTGATATTGATGATTGATTCTTGCACTCCGTGCTTTTGATTGGACTTACGCATGTTCGACGTTTGCTATTGGATTTCGTGATTCCGTGCATGTTGAGTGCGCAGGGTTTAGATTTTCATTCGTGCATGATGGATGCACCGATTTGGATTTTCGCGCATGTTGGGCGCATGTTTTGAGATACGATTTTGGTGCACACCCGATGCACTAAATCGAGATTCTTCGTGCATGTCAGATGCACCGGTTTTTTGGCTGTCAGGCACACACGTTGCCTATGACAGATGCTTCGTGCACGCCCGTTGCACCTAGATGTTGTTTTGTGCACCTGTATGGCACATATATGGATTTTGATTTCCGTGCGCACCAGACGCACAGGGTGATGTTATGTGCATTTTTGGGATTTATTCCTTTTGGAGCAGTACATTTTTATGATATTGGATATTTGTTTTCATACTGAGCAGGACTAGTCAGAGGACAGTACCTGGATATATTTTGCATGCATTGATAGTTCGAAGGGATTTCCAAGAACGAGCTATGGTCTCGATATATATATACCTACGTGTCCGATATGACACGAAACGTTTAAAAACAAGGAAACCCTTCTAAATTGTTTTCAAAACGGCGGAACGTACCTATTAAACAAAGGATATATATATACGTATATAGTTATTTTCTTATGAAAAACGTCCGCCACTGTGCAGTGTTACACGCATCGCACAGCGACTCAAAAAGATTTGGCATGCATTTACATCAGCTATTCACATGTATAGATTGGATGTCTACATGTATAGTTCTGATCTATATCATATTGGTTTTGTATCGGATTTGACATTTGTGTCTTTACCATGACTCCGATGATTGCGGGATGCTTGATGGAGTGTGCTTTTGAGTTATCTGCTCAGTACTCGTGCGCTTGCATTGCGCTATGATACGTTTTATGTATTGCTGATTTCGGAGCCTCGACGACTTGGAATTTGTATAGAAATATTTTAGTATTTGGGGGTTTAAATTTAAATTCGGGGACCGAATTTCTTTAAGGGGGGTAGATTGTAACGTTTCCAAAATAATAAAATATTATTTTCGGGAATTTTTATAATTTAATATTATTTTAATAAATATTTTAATATTCCGGTATAATTAAATACAAATAAATGGGGAAATTTTTTGGAAAATTATGGAAAATTCTAAAATAGGGTATTTTATGGAATTATACCATTTTAAAGCTTTTAAGACTAGTTATATGCTAATTTAGTGTTAATCGCGATTAAAAATCGCTAATTGGATTTTTAGCATTTTTATGCAAAAATGTGCACATATCATTTTCCACACTTGTTACACTTGTATTATATTTCATTGCCATAGTTGTTCATTTGGGTTCACTATTGGAGTGTGAAGGAAAAGAAAAGAAAAGGAAAAAAGTAAGTATGAGGATGAGAGAGAATGTCTAGGTCAAACCTTTTTTGACCCATGCCCCCCATCATTTCCTTTCTCATTTTCTCTCCCCTCTTCAAACTGAGCTGCTGCTGCTCCCTCTCCCTCTCTCTCTCCCTCTTCATGAAACCCTAGATCCACAATGAAATCAACCCCAAAACCCCATTCCCATTTCACAAAACTTGCTCCCAAGCTTACTAGCTACACATTGAACCTAGCAAAATTGGATTTGGAGGACTTTGAGCAACTCAAGAATTTTCTTGAGTTGCCAAAGGAGGTAATTTCTGCACCTATTAGAGTAGTATCTCATTTCTTGGGCATCAATACTAGTTTGTATCGATATGGTGTTGTTTGGTGGTTTTGTGAAACATCAAGTTAGGGTTTAGGGTTAGACCTGAAATCAAAGTGAAATTGAGGCTTGTTGTGACCTTAGAACCCTTTGTGTGATGCTAATTTGGACCCAAACTTGAACTTGAAACCAGAATACGGATTTATGAGACGATGTCGGAGAAAAACTGTGAATCTGTGATCGTAATTAGGAATCTGCTATCACCCCGAGACCCCAAAAATAAAACTGAGATGACAGTGAGATGTGCAGGCACCATGGAACCACCACACCAAACCTTAGCCCCCAACTCCAAACCCCGTCCGTCAATTAATTCCTTCTGGCCGCAATTTGAGGCCAGAGCAGGAGGAAACCGTCTCGATTTTGGTGCATGGCCCTATTTCCTCTATTCTTGACCCTGGGTATGTCTAGTTTTGACTGATTCCATCTAGGGTAAAATCTGGGTTGATTTTCCTATGTTGGTGCATGGTTTACGATTTGTTTTAGCATGGATTTTGGTATTTGGTGTTTCGTTTCTGTCGAGTGGCGTTTGGACGTCAACGACAAGTGACTAGTGAACGTGTTTACATGTGAGACGATAGGTTTTTACCTATGCGAGTAGCGTGTGCTATTTTGGTTTCTGAAGTGATTTTCATGTGCTTTAGTGTTGTGATATACTTGTAGGTACCGTACGAGATGTTGAAGCAAAGAAGATGAAGATGGCGACATCGGCACCGATACATGAGAAGCAAGGTGAGTAGATTATATCTATGGGGAGAAGTCGGGTGGATGGCGTATAACACCCCCGCAGTCCGTGGTGATGTGTACGAATACGTATACACACATATATTTATTATGTGTTTAGGATTATTGAGGGTAATAATGGTATTATTAGTGATAAGGATGTATTGGTTTAGTATAGTGCGAAACCCTAGAGTAGTGGTTGCACCCACACATACACGTACACATATACTTGCATGCATTCTTTCATTTATCTGTGCACATATAGAGGTGTGTATATCTACACATGGGTATGGGACTATGTGTTCATATACGGGATTGAGGATGATACATGGGATTGAGTTGAGCCGATGAGGTTTGATTGAGGCCGTGAGATTCGGCGATATGACAGAGTTCGTTATTGTGATGTGATATGATGTTAGTGATACCGGATATGTGATGAGATGAATGTGATATTGACCCGTACCCAGCTATTGGGATGCCGTACGACGATTTACCGTACGAGCTTTATATTGATGTTAGATCCGCACTCATGACTCGAGGATGTTATATGATATACTGTATCGTACGTGATACTATTGAGGCGAGATCACCGACTATATATATATATGTATATCGACTTAGATTTAGGTGGTTTCCATACCCCTCCCGATTGACTTGATTGTTGGGTTCGTAGTTCACATAGTAGGCGTTACACTAGACCCGAGTCATACCTATTTCAAAACTAACGAATCGGGGATATTTTAAAGATAGGCAGAAGGGTTTATACGGATATTTTCAAACGACGCATCTTTTCTTACAACACCGTAGCCCTTATTTTACCAAAAGCCCTGATTCGTCTTATTTCAAAAGGCAATGTTGCATGATATATTTATTGAGGCAGGTTCTTTACTGTTGCGTTGATTATTCGATTCCATATATTCATGCTATTTGCATTGCATCGCTTGTATTGTTGATATATTTCAGTCATGCTGCTAGGACACCAGCACCATTATCGATGATGCGTATGTTCCACGTACACTTGTTTGCCGGCTCACACACTTCATCATCGATAATTGCCATGTCACTACACTGTAGTACTGTTGCATTCAGTGTATGTTGCTTACATTTCTTTACATGTCGCATACATCCTGCTTTCTGATTATACGCATTGAGATATGTTGTTTCCATGATATTTCTGGTTTTTGGGAACCGTGGGTGTTTCAAAAAGAGAATATGTAATTGTTTTAAAACCCGGTTACCCTTGATATGATATTTCAGTGCGTCCACCATGTGTTTTCTCGGTGCTGAGAGCGACATGTGAAACCCGATTCGAGGAGGCGGATGAGGCCGATTGCGGGTACATGGTGGACCCGGTATGGTTCCCCAGGGCAAGAAATGTTTTCCGTGGAGTAGACGATGAGCCTGGAGGGTGGCGAGTACCTACCGGTGATTGGTTGGACCTGGCGGTTATCCGGAGGATACTGACCAGAGTCGATAGATGGATATGGGCGTACTGCCGGGGCCGAGGGCCGATACCGCAGACAGAGCCCTTGGGCCGATCCGGACTGATGGAGCCCGATATATGAGGATTTACGTGCCGATGCTGGGCACAGTTTTCATGATGTTTTCGAGTGTCGATGCTGGGCACTCCGGTTCCATGATTTTGACGTGTCGCGAGGGACACAGATGGTTTATATCCTCATATTATTCCCATGCACATGATTTATGATATTTACATGCATGATGGTTATTGTCATTGGGTGACGAGTGGACGGGATCCACATACATGCAGATTTGATTACATTGATCATACCTCAAATTTATGATATGCTATTACCTGAGGCACTGGCACGAGCACTTGGCACTACACTCATGCATAGAGATTTCCTTGCCAGTTTAGCATGCTTCAGACTTATTCATATTGAGGTTTATTTATATACTGATCGTTTGACTTAGGATTATGTCTTGCATTCGATCTCTGCTTGTAGATATTTTCTAGTCACGAGTTGGCAACTCACCCCCGTTGTGCCACAGTTCTTCCAGGTTTTGCCGTACAGATTCCATAGCGGCATTTCTGGTACACTGCTTCCTTATGGGTGACTTGCTTGGGTAGGTGGGTTCTTTTGTATCAGAACCGCCATTGTTCATGTATTATTCATTGTATCTAGAATTCCATCAATCAAAACTTGTATATTGTTTCAGACTTAGAAAACAGTGTTGTATTATTTCGACCTTAGAGTCGCGCTTGTAGTATTACGGTTTTCTGGCTGTTTTGAGTTCTTTTTGGGTTTTGATCCTCGCCCTTTGGCGTTGTATATTATTATTGCTTGCGTGGTTGTGACCGTCGATTGACGAAGAGCTAGCTCCCGCTTGGGGATACCTTTTATCATTTCTTATATATTATTCTTGTTGTACCCCGTTCGGGGCCAGTTTTTACAAAGGAAACTCTGCCGAAATTTTCAGGAAAGGTTACACATTTTTAAAAATGCATATTCGACTTAGTTGTTTAAAAAACTTTGATTTTCGAAACATGATTTCTTTACCTCTTAAAACCAGTTTTCCTTAATTACTCTTTAGATGGTTTTAGATTTCTGGGCTTTTGGCTTACTTGGATCAGATGGGGTCCTATAGACTTCATATGGTTCAAGGGCCAGTCACGTGCTCTTTCGGGTCGTGACAACCTGGAAATAGTGTCATAATTTCCTTGAGGCCACGATGAGTGCCAAGACGATCTTCTCTATGGCCGGGTACATCGTTTCCGCGTCCTTGAAGATGTGGCTCACATAGTATACCGGCTTCTGGACTCCCCTGACCTCTCGGACGAGCACCAAACCTGCATCTTGGTCGGACACCACTAGATATATCGATAGCTCGTCCCCTTCAAGTGGCCGGCTGAGCAATGGGGGAGTCGCAAGGTGCCTCTTTAATTGCTCAAAGGCGGTCTGGCACTCCTCTGACCATTCGAACTTTGGTATCTTCCTTAGAGCTTTGAAAAACGGGAGGCACTTTTCTCCGGATCTTGACATGAAACGACTCAGAGCGGCTACCCGTCCTGTTAGCCGCATGATTTCGACGTTAGTCTTGTGCACGCCCATGTTGAGGATGGCGCTGATTTTCTACGGGTTAGCCTCGATTCCATGGTGGGTGACCATGAAGCCGAGGAACCTTCCACTGATGACCCTGAATGCGCACTTGGCGGGGTTCAGTTTCATCTTGTATTTGTGGAGGACGTCGAAGGCCTCGCCCAAATCCTTAGCGTGTTCATCTGATGAGGTCGATTTGATGAGCATGTCGTCGACGTAAACCTCCATGTTCCTGCTGATCTATGGCTTGAACATCCGATTAACCAAGCGTTGATATGTAGCCCCGGCGTTTTTGAGGCCAAAGGGCACCACCATATAGCAGTATATCCCCCGGTCCGTTGTGAATGCGGTGAGATCCTCGTCCGCCGGATTCATACAGATCTGGTTGTAGCCGGAGAAAGCATCCAAGAAGCTATGTTGCCCGTGGCCTGCCGAACTGTCGACGAGCTGATCTATCCGAGGGAGGGGATAGTTGTCTTTCGGGCAGGCCTTGTTGAGGTCAGTGAAGTCAACGCACATGCGCCACTTCCCGCTAGACTTTTTAACCATAACTACATTCGCCAACCATTCTGAGTAAGGCACATTACGAATGAAGTTGGCCGCGAGGAGCCTGTCTACCTCGTCCTCGATCGCTTTTTGTTTGATCGGGACGAAACTTCGCTTTTTCTGCCTAACGGGTCGGACCGTAGGGTCCACTCCAAGCTTATGTAATATGATTTTAAGGTCAATCCCAGGCATGTCGGCAGGCGCCCAGGCGAATACATCCGAATTATTTCTGAGGAAGTGGATCAGGTTGTCTAGGCGATTCCTCGTCAAGAGTGACCCGATCTGGACGGTTCGCTCATTGTCCCCCTCCGCAAGGGGTACCTCAGTCAATGGTTCCACTGGGGTTCCTCAGACCTCTTTTTGCTCGTCTCGAGTATCCAGGTAACCCTTGATATCATCCTCTCCCTCAAGGTCATTGCTTGGCCGTTCAGACGTAGATGTTGCTGTGAAGCAAACCTTTGCGGTTCGTTGGTTCCCGTAGGCCCGACCTATCCCACCTTGATCGAGTGGGAACTTCATCGCTAGGTGGTAGGTCGAAATCTGGGCCCGGAGGGAGTTCAGTGTTGGGTGACCTAGGAAGATGTTGTAGGTTGATGGAATTCTCGCGACGATAAACTCCACAGGCACGGTGCACGTATGGTCCGTCTCCCCGATGTTAAGTTGGAGGGTGATTACCCCTTCCACCAGGATGGAGTGGTTGGTGAACCCCGACAGGATGTGGGCGGTCGGCCTTAGGTCCGACGGGGCGAGTCCCATACGCAGAAAGCAGTCATAAAAGAAAATATCCACCGAGCTTCCCGTGTCGACCAATATCCTCTGCACTTCGTAGCGGTAGACCCAGGCTGTGATCACCAGAGGGTCGTTGTGAGGCAGGGATATCCCGTGGAGGTCCTCGTCGGTAAAGATGATCGGCTCGACCGCTTTAGCCCTCTTCCTTGGGCTACCAGTCCCCTCGACGGGTAAGGGGCACCGCGTTTCGTCGGTCCCCGTCGTACCCCCTGCTGACATGACCATGATTTAGCCGATTGTCAACTCGTCGGGAGGGGGATGGTGCTCTTGCTCACGGTCGGCTTGCCGCTTGTCTCGCAAGTACCTTGCTAGGTGCCCTGAGCGGATCAACTCCTCGATGTAGTCTCGGAGCTGCTTGCAGTTCTCGGTGGGGTGACCCTGCAACCTGTGGAAAGCGCAGTAGGGTCCCCGGGTATGCTTGGCCGCCCTATTCGAGACTGGGGGGAGTTTGAAGAACCTCTCGCCTTTTGCCTCCTCCAACAGTTCCGTCTGGGAGACGTTGAGCGGGGTGTACTCCTGAAACTTTGGGGAGTAGGGCTTTGGCCGCTCAATCTTCTTTTTCTCCTCCCTGGCCCTTTTCTTCTGATCGTCTTGCTCTGTCCTGAGTAGGTTGGCGTTCACCTCGGACTCAAGCTGGATCTCACGTTCGGTCCAGGCCTTTACCTCGGCTATGGTCTTAGGTTGCGCTAATGCAAAGGAGCGTAGCCACTCCTTGTGCCTAAGACCCGACCTAAGGGCCGTAATGACCGTCTCATCCCGGTGCTCTAGGACCTCAAAGAGAGCGTTGTAGAAGCGGGTGGCGTATCTTTTGAAGGATTCTTTGTCCCCGCTCTTTATGGTGAAGAGATGATCAACGATCCGCTTCTGCCGTCTGTTCCCGACGAAATGACCGAGGAATTGGGTGGCCAGCTCATCGAAGGTAGAGATCGAGCATGGCGCGAGTCCTCGAAACCAGTCTCATCCAGAGTGGATGAGAGTGGTGGGGAAAGCACGGTATTGCGCGACGTCGGAATTGTCCTGGAAACTCATCCCGGCTGTGAACGCGTCAAAATGGTCTTTCGGGTCGGACTTTCCATCAGAGAGGGAGACCTTCGGGGGCTTGTTCCGGAAGGAGACGTGGACGGCGAGTAGCTCTTTGGTGAAGGGCTTCGTGAGCGAGTCGGAGGCATATTTAGCCCTGTCGCTTGAAGGACGATTTTCCCGATGTATGCCCTCGATTTTCTTTTCGGGGGCGTCGAGTCGGTTGAGCTATCCTGACGATTCGGCATACTCTGATTTATGGCCTCTGCTGCTGGCGACCTGTGCCTGGTCGCTGCTTAGGTTCCGTTCAATGAGGTTCCTTAGGTCCTCTGGCGAGTTCGTTTTCGAGCTACCGTGGTGAGTCCCGTCCGCACGACCCTGTCGAGGGAGGGGGCCCCGGTCATGCCTGGGAGCAGGTCACCTGACCGACACCTCCTCGGGAGGGACAGGAGCGCGATAGGCCTCAGGGCGGGTGCCCTTGCAAGAGACCTCGGTGTGGAGCTATGAGGCGCCTACCTGGTCATCGAGTTGGTCGCCACGGGGGATCTGTGGCCGCCCGAGATAGCGAAGCGGAGCCCAGGAGTGCCGACGTGGGTAATGTCTTCTTTCCCCATGTGTCGCTCCCGAGGTGGGGGAACGGTGACTTGGGGAGCTTGTTCCACCGTTTGGATGTGGACAAGCGCATCTACGACGGACGCGAGCCGATCTATCCGAGCCGATAGGGCGTGAATGGCGTTCGGGGGAAGAAGGGATCCACCCGTGTCTCCATTGTGGGGAGGACGGCGGCTGGAGCTCGGGTCATCGCGGTGATCACTCGCCATATGTTCGAGATCAGAAGGTGAACTTTCGTTGAGTGGAACTATAATTTCCCACAGACGGCGCCAACTGATGGAGCTCTGGATCTCATTTAGATGCTACCTTCCGTTGATCCGCAGCGAGTGGTGATGAGCGGCTGAGATTGGGTCTGAGGGTTTCCCCTTGGTGCGTGTGGATCTCAATGGGCTTAAAGTGGATGGAGCCAAGCTACCTGCAAGGAAGTCTCGGGTGGTTGTGCCACCAAGGACCCTCCGACGATCAAGTTAGACGGGCTAAATGGGCAGAATAGCGGCTTATTGGGGTAAAATTGCGTTACCTGAGTCATCTGAGAGAGGGGTTTATATAGTGGCAGCCGTGGGCTGGCGGGCGCGAGATTCATGCCGGTCGTTACGCCCCTGGAATTACGCCTGTGTGAAAGGCGGGATTTCTCATTAATGACGAGATGTGCTGTCATGACCCGAAATATTAGCTCGTGACCAGCACTTGAATCACGCAACGTCTAAAGGCGTAACGGAATTCAAGTAAGCTGAAACCCAGAAATCTAAACCTTTTAAGAAAAATAAAGGAGGTGAGGTTTTGAAATAAAGGTATATTGAAATCAAGTTTTCTTAATGCATAGAAAAGAACATGAATGATGCAAGTGAAGTTTACTAGTTGAAAACATGTTTCGTCTTTTAAAAATTTTGGCAGCACCTCCTTTGTATATTTTGATCCAAAACCACAAGTACATAATAAGAATAATGGCATCCCCAAGCGGGAGCTAGCTCTTCGCCAAACGGCGGATCACAACCACGCAATATAGCATAAATAAGTATACGACGCCCAACGGCGAAGATCACCACAAAGAGAAAAGGAAGCAAGACATAAATATCACAAGTAGCGAAAAACCCCTCGCTCTAAGTCTCGCAACCATAAACCCACTAAGTCTCATTACTTATACAAATTCTAATTTTGATTGATTGATGGAGTTAACTAAATACAATATAAAATGTAATACAAGAGTGGGTACGATACAAATGTCCCACCTACCACTGCAAAACACCCAAAAGAAACTGTGCGCCAGCGATGCCGCTACTGATCCACGTGGTCAACCTGTAAGAACCGTGGCACAACGGGGGTGAGTTGCCAACTCGTGAATAGAAATATATCTACAAGTAGAAATCGAATAAACAATGACTTCTAGGTCAACTATATCATGAGGTAATACTATGATATCTAGGGTGACCGGATCGTATATGTGCCAACAAGGTAGTCAATACCTAAATGCATGCGGGTAACATCCAACAGTAATAATCAATGCATGTAGATATGTGGATCTCGTCCACCCGTAAATCAATGTCTATAAGCATGTGTATAATCTCCAATAGTAGAATCAATGTATGTCTGTATGTATGTGGATCTAGTCCACGCGTCAACCACTGACGCAACAACATCATGCATGTAAATATCATAAAAGAGTGTGCATGAAAGTATGAGGATATATATATTAACGGTGTCCCTCCCGACACATCAAATCATGGAACCTGAGTGCCTAGCATCGACACTCGAAAACATCATGAAAACCGTGTCCAGCATCGGCACGTAAATCCTCATATATCGGGCTCCGTCAGTCCGGATCGGCCCACGGGCTCCGTCAGTCCGGATCGGCCCCTATCATCTCTCGACTCTGGTCGGTATCCTCCGGATATCCGCCGAGCCTAAATATTATCACCGGTAGGTAGTAGTCCCTCTATCAGGCTCACCGACTACTGCACAGCGATCCGTTCTCACCCCGGGGTACCATACCGGGTCCACCATGTACCCGCAATCGGCCTCATCCGCCTCCTCGAATCGGGTTTTACATGTCGCTCTCAGAACCGAAAAAACACATGGTGGACGCACTGAAATATCATATCAAGAGAAACCGGGTTTTTGAAACAACAAATAATCTCTTTTAAAATGTCCACGGTTCTCAAATCCAGAAATCTCATGAAAACAGCATATCTCAATGCGTACAATAATAGAGCATGATATGTGCGACATATAATAGAAATGTAAGCATATCGTGTATCATGCAACGCGGAATAATGATATGACATATTAAGGGAAAACCGCTCTTTTAAAATGATTCCAGTTTTTAAAATATAACATGCGGTTCCCAATTTTACAATAACACCAGTTATCTATGTTGGTACAATATGTATATGCGCAAGTATAGATGTACCAATGTATGTATGCACAAATATGGATATACAAATGTGTATATCCGCAAGTTTGAATGTATCAATGTATATGTGCACGAATATGGATATACAAATGTGTATATCCGTAAGTATGAATGTATCAATATATATGTGCACAATATGAATATACAATGTATATGTGCGCAAATATGAATGTATCAATGTAAATGCGCAAGCAGGTTATGCGAAGAGTCATATCATGATGCAGCAATCCTACTGTGTAATGACATGGCAATTATCGATGATGAAGTGTGTGAGCCTATAAACTGTGTACGTGTGACATACGCATCATCGATAATGGTGCAGGTGTACTATCATAGGTATATGCGATGTAATAATAATATCATGAATGCAGCACAAGGTAAATCATATGCAAATGCTGACGGGTATACGTATCTAATATGACCGAGTCGGGGGATTTATCAATTGACATCCATCCTAACAATATCACGTACGGTATGATCCATCGTACGTCAACCTCTAGTCAAGGGTAAGGATCAATCATCAAGTCAAACTCATCACGCACGGAAAATCATCGTACGGCGGCATTAAGCTAATAGGGATCCTATCTTCCTATACGACAAATGAGGGTACGGCCTGAAATCACGTACGGCCTATCATCCATGATTCACAACATTATATATATATATATATATGTGTGTGTGTGTGTGTACCTATATCCCGGTTCATATCCGCAATAATCTCATATCAGGGGACCGGCAGGGTATAAATCATCTCGATCGACTCGCATCCGTATACCGCATATCATCATATCATCATATCATCATATATTCTTTCATCGCATTTATATCTCATAACAAGTCGAGTTTACCTAAACATTCTATCTATACTATAAGTATAGGTATCTAATCTAGCATACACATCCGAACCATACAAGCAGATTTTTAAAAGAAGCGAATCGTAGTTTTGAAAATAGGGGTTACGGTGTTTTTAAGAAAAAGATATCATTTGAAAATCCGTAACATCCCTCAAGGTATATATTTAAAAGATACATACGATTCTTCGGTTTAGAAAAAGGTATGGTTCGGATGACACATCTACATCGACTATCTAGTCCTACAGTACCCTAAACGGCAATATCGCTAAA
This sequence comes from Agapanthus africanus, assembly GCA_030015575.1. Lineage (NCBI taxonomy): Eukaryota > Viridiplantae > Streptophyta > Magnoliopsida > Asparagales > Amaryllidaceae > Agapanthus > Agapanthus africanus. The sequence continues at coordinate 379,837,443 of JASDDO010000019.1, read as the reverse complement.
CGTCATCCTATGATAGTAGTAACATATCACTTCTAACTACCCTCTAGTTTCTAATATAGTATCACTAACTATCCTTTACTATAACCCCAGTTTCCTAATCTAGGTTTCCTAAACATATTCTATAATCAGTTTTCCATCAATACTTTGCGGGGGTGCTATACGCCATCCACCCGACTTCCCCAGTAGATATAGATCCACTCACCTTAGTCTTCGCTTGCCGAAGTCGATGACGCCATGCTCCGTCTCCTTGGAATCCACGTGAAGGTACCTACAATAACAACACACATCGCAACGCTATTAAAATCAAGTTCTGAAATCCAAAACGGCACGCGCCTTGCTTGTAGGTTAGAACCTATAGCATACGCGTACAAAATCAACCAAACAACCCTTGTTGTCGATGTACAAACATGCGACAACCAAATACAAATCCAAATATCAAAAATAAACATTTCAAAATACAGAAACATAGCCAAAAACCACACTAAAGTGCTCTAGATTTTGATTCAGGCCAAAAAGAGTTGCACAAACAAGTCTAGGGTGTTGTATATGATGTATTTGAGCTACTGGACCAACCCCGACACCCTATGTCACCATGTGTCCGGCCACATCATAAAAAAAACCGGCCTCCTCTGGTCCCCCTGCTCAGGTTGGGTCCGTCTCGTCAAGGTGGCCTCCTAATACCCTAATTTGGCCCCTAGAGTTGTTTGCTACTCTCAAAAATCCCCCGGTTTGCTCCAGATTTCCCTGCACACCCAAATTTCTCACAAACCGACATGAACTAGATTCCCAAATCCATATTTTGGTTTCTAGGCTATGGTCCAGGTCATGTATCACCTCACAAGTCTCATTGACAGCCACATAACATCACCAATTTCCCAAACCCTTCTCTTGGGATTTCAAAGTTCACACATCCATCACTAAACGACTTCTAAACTTAAACAAAAGCTAGGAAATCACAACTACTCTAAATGGAAAGAGATATACCTCATGGTCACTCCCAAACAAAGCCCTAGAAGTCCCAAAGTTGTCAAAATCCGACTTTTCTTGGTTCATAGCGATGAGGGTGAGGAGGTGATCATTTTTTTGTGAAAGGGTATAGGGTTTTAGCAAGGTTTTTGGGGTGGATCAAGAGGGTAGAAGATGGAGGGATGTGGAGTTGAGAGAGATGAAGAGGGAAGAGAAAATGATGGGGGAAATGGGTCAAGGCAGCAGCCCCCCTCTCTCTCACTATTGTTCTCACCCACTCACTTTCCATGTCATCATTTTGTCTCCTTTCTCTCTCCTCACTCATCATGACACCTTTTCTTTCTCTTTTCTCACCAAAATACATATACCCAAATAAAACAACACCATGAATATACTTTTTTGCCAATGTATCGTTCTTGTTCCTTTCCAGCAAGCCCTGGGACACGTCATCTGCCACGTGTCATGATCTGGGGAGTGCTCAGTGCCGAGCATCATCATATACTTTTTTGCCTTTTAACGTTTTAACATCAGTTTTGCAAGTAATATCGCTCTTTATGTGATTTCAACTGTATGTTTTTAGGGTTTTTTTTTGAAATAGGGTGATTATATATTAAAATTTGTAAAATTATATAATTTAAATTATAACTAGCACAATAGGAAGGTTTATTGAAGGCGGGATCTCATAACCCTCCTTTTCAGCCCCACGTTGTCCCACTCCGCCCCTATGGAAAAAAGAGAGCGGGTTCCTAGAACTCGCCCCCACCCTCCTAATGAAGAGGGCGGGTTCCGCCCTCTTCATTGGGAGGGTGGGGGCGGGTTTTAGGAACCCGTCCTAAAAATTGTTAAAATTTTAAAAAATTAAAATAAATCGATTATAAAATTTAAAAAAGATTTTTTTAAATTTTCGGTTACAAAAATCCTTTATTCCAACGAATAAAGTATAAGATTGTTGTTTTTGTTACGAACCTGGTGACAAGTGTTATTACTGTTTATATAGAAGTAATTCAATATTTAGATCATACTATAAACAAGAATCTTGTATACACTTCATTAACAAAATGAATCTATCAAAAGAATAATACAAAAAAATCATATCATACTAAAATGTAAATTATACAAGTTTCTTTACAAGTGCTAACTGATTTTCCTTTCATTGGTTCCTCACGATCTCGAAGGTCCCGCCCCTATTGACTGTCCTGGACATCTGGTCCTCTAATGACCTGATAGTTTGCATAGGCTACATCTGTTGTGCCTTTGCTGAGGATCAGCATCCATTGTCATTCGATCTCGACGTACCTTAGATCTTCTGGGTCCTATATTTTTGTCCGGCGGCAAGACAGTCAGTGTTTGTCTGTACCCAGTATAATAGTGACAACAACGACTGTCTGGTATAGGATGAAATTTTGGATCGTATGCGCCTTGGTAATTGGAAAATGTATAGTAACGGGAAGCAAAATTGTAATGTGAGTTATGCATACTGCTCGCAGCAGCAATTGCGTGGGCACAAGGTAAATGTTGTTGCTGTAAAACACCGCATGTGCAAGAAAAGAGCCCTTCATCTTTAAAATTTATGGTATATTGATTCTCATTACTCCCCGTAACTTGAAACTCCGCTGTGTCAAACCTTTCAGATCTGTAGTATTGTGATCTGCGTTCTCTTTTCCGGAATATATCTTCGTAATACGCGGTGAGTGGAGTCTCCATCGCCAAAGACTTTTCCCTTCTTTGCACAAAGTGAGTATTCACTCTGAAAAAGGTTCGAACAATCAACCCTTGTATCGGTAAGCCTCTAACACCTTTAAGGACCCCGTTGAAGCTTTCAGACATATTAGTGGTCATTAGTAAATATCTGCATTCATTATCATGTGCTTGTGTCCACATGCATACTGGATACTTATCTAACCACGTTTTCACTGCTTGACTCATCTCTCCAATTTTCGTCATGTACATGTCATGAACATTAGGGTCAGACGCTTCACCGGCTTTGTATATAAACTTATGTAGATCTGAATTTTTAAATTTTCTATCAAAATTATGTTTGAAGTGCCGCAGGCAAAACGTATGTGGTGTCGTCGGAAATACAGCTCTTATTGCAACTAGTATTCCTAGATGTTTATCAGATATGATGCAAAAATCTTTTTTATCAATAACAGATGGGATACTTTTGAGTTGACGAAAAAACCATGACCAGGATGATATATTTTCACCCTCGACAATAGAAAATCCCAACGGAAATATACCGTTATTAGCATCAACACCTGTAGCAATTAACATGCAACCTCTGTACTTACCATATAGATATGTCTTATCCACGCACAATACTGGCCGACAGTGTGTGAAACCAGCCGCACAAGGAGCAAAGCACCAGGAAATTCTTTGAAACCTGACACAACCATCAACATCTATTTCTGTGGTTTTTAATCGGTATACGGACCCCGGATTTGATACTTTCATGGGTTCCATAAAAGAGACCAGTGAGTTGTATAACCTTTTCCAATCCCCAAATATCTTGCATAACGCCTTTCTACGAGCATCCCATACCTTCACATACAAAATCTGAATTTTGTGCTCTCCGCTGACATAGAGCCGTATCTCTCGGGGAGTCATCACCACATCTGTACGGATTAGTGGCATGATTAGTGAGCAAATGTAAGATGAAGTGCAATTCCTGTGATCTTTTAACATAATAGAATTGATAGAAGTATGTTCTTGGTTGTATTTCGTGACCTTCCAAGCTTTGGCTCTTTTGGAACAATATGCATGCAATCTCCACTTACATTCAGGATCTTTCGTACATACCACGGTATATTACGTCTTATTTGACTCTTCGGTTTTAAATGTAACATTTTTTGAATAGTCCACGACTTCAGTTTACAAATAAGATCTCATTTTTCCTGAAATATAACTCCAACAGTGACACAATCTTCGCTTGCTACAGTCGTTTCCAAATAGGGTTCAGTATTTATTTCTGCCACGGCTAAGTCTACCCAACTATCATCTTCCAGCGGATCGAGACCGGGATCTTCTAGTTCGACAAAATCATTATTCGCATCCATGTCATCAATCAATACCACTTCATTCAATCCAGCGGCATAATCTACGCTATCCTTCCCTTGATAACCTTCACCAGTTTCATCATTATCACTACCACCCATGTCAATGTCACCCGTAGCAACATAAGGATCGGGTGCAATATACGATGGTTGAGGTCGGTATAATGTGGATGGTTCGGGGTGAAAAGACCGGAAAGATATGGACGGACATGCTTGGAATGCGCTACTTGGATCGTGTTGGAATGATGCGGAGGTATGGGAAAATCTGCGTTTAGTATATAAATTTTTCTTATATAAAATTTTCTTAATATTTTCGTATTACGAAGAATATAAACAAAATCACCACTTGTTTCAGATTGATTTACCTTTGGAAGGTTGTATATTGTAATCCTTGTTGTTCTTCAGGTGTGCATGCAACTGCAGCAGTCGATTGGGAAAATCTGTATTTAATATATAAAATATATTAGTATTTTGGTATTATAAAAAGATGATTTATAAAATGTTTACCCTTGAGTTTGAAGGTTTGAATAATCATGTGTATAGTCATATCCACCGAGACTAAAGGTATCATCGTTAACTATCGGACCGTATCCCAAGGAACTACCTCCAGCATTACCATCAAAATTACCCGTTGGAGCGACATCTGATACTTCCAATTGTTCCTTTTGACCTAAAAGTTCAAAAGAATGCTGGGTGTTTACCAGACCGAAATCTATCATCGAAGATATTGAAGTATCGTCTATAATTTCAACCAATGCATTTCTACTAAATATAGGCCATATACAACTTAACTTAAGCTTAATTTCACGAGGATCATATTTCGTGATTTTAAACACTTTATTCTCGAGTTCATTATAAGTCGTTGATAATTCTAATCGCATAATTCTTGCTCACCCGCCCATATACTCGGGACCTTGTGCACTTGTCACAATCTGGTCATCGTATTTACATACAACAAATAAACTTGAACTTGTCATTATCTGCATCAAACAATATCAATCCAACAATAAATAAAAAAACGTTAACAACTGATATAATGATTATATTCATTGAAAATTAAATAAATGTTATGTTAAATTTACATACATTTGAATTTCGACAGATAGAGCTATAGGGATAGAGAAAATGAGAGGGCGGGTTTCGTTTGAAGGGGTGCAGATGAGATTTTGTAGGAGGTGCAGATGCAAATCGGAGCATAATAGAGAGCAAATGAGAGGAGGTATGACAGGTTTCTATAGCTATTTGGTGGTAAAGGGGTCACGGGTTCTTGGAACCCGCTATCCCCTTTTGACAACACACTGCGGGAGGGAATAGATGGGTGATTTCACAATACAAAGGGAGATAAAGGGGTCACGGGCTTGTCTTGGATTAAGTAAAATTATTTAAAATATTAAGGAGGGCGTTTTCCAAGAACCCGCCCTCTCCTTTTTAAATGAGAGAGCGGATTCTTGGAACCCGCTATTCCCTTTTGACAAATTCGATTTGACAATATAAGGGGTCAGATTCATGGGCTACTGGGTTAAGAGTCACGGGCTATTGGGTTATAAAATTATTTAGATTCCTAATTTTTAAATGAGAGGGCGGATTCTTGGAACCCGCTATTCCCTTTTGACAAATTCGATTTGATAATATAAGGGGTCAGATTCATGGGCTACTGGGTTAAGAGTCACGGGCTATTGGGTTATAAAATTATTTAGATTCCTAATTTTTAAATGAGAGGGCGGGTTTTAGGAACCCGCTATCCCTTTTTCGCAAATACGGGTGATTTGACAACACAAAGAGGTCAGGGGTCACGGGCGTGTCTGGTAAGAAAATTATTGAAGGAGGGTGTGTTCTAAGAACCCGCCCTCTCCTTTTGAAATGAGAGAGCGGGATCTTGGAAGAGGTACTGAGATTCTTTTTAGGAAAAAACAAAACCTATGTATTGTCCTTTTTCAAACATAGATTTGACAACACACCTCAGATTACTTTTTAAAGCAAACAAATGGTTCGTATTATCACATCTCCTTTTTTAAAGGAAGATTTGACAACACATGAGCATGAGTGTTTTAAGAAAAAACAAAAGTTTTCTGTGGGCAAAGGTGAGGGCGGGTTCTTGGAACACGTCCTCCTTACCCTATAAAACCAGGCTTCTTCGCTCTGCTTTTCACTATCTCTGTCGAAACTTTCTTCTATACCCACCAACTTTCCCAATCTTTCAAGTAATTGTAATTTCAAAAATATTTCAATGGAGAATCAACCATTCGACAAATCACTGCTCGTAAATTAAAACGAGTATAGATTTTTCAGTATATTACACGGGGAGGAAAGATTCAAAACTTATTAAATTTGTTTCAATTGCCCATTTATTTTAATTCTAATAGTTTAAAATAATATGAATAAATCTTGCAGGGTGGAGATAATCTTACAGTGGTCAGTCATATTTATGACAAGTGGTAAGTTACTGATTATCGTATAATCGAGCGGATTCGAAGAGCCGGATTTTATGAAGCTTCATTACTTCGTCATATCCAACTCGACCACAGTCTCGTTACCTCTCTTGTTAAGCGTTGGAGAAAAGAGACTCACACTTTTCATCTTAGATCGGGTAAGGCCACTATCACACTCCAGGATATTGGCCTTTTACTTGGTTTACGGGTGAATGGACTTGGATTAATTGGAGGTACAATTGTGGGTCCAGAAATCGAGCATCCATATTGGGATACATATATTGAGTCTGCTCTCAGACAGGTATAATTCGTAATTTTTTTAAATCAAAAGTTTAAGTATATTACAGTGATATTAATTAACAATTAATTGTAAAATTCAGGTACCAGGAGGGTATACTAAAGGGTATAAGATCAGTTTAAACTGGCTCAAAAATACATTTACTAATATCCCTGATGAAGCTACTGATGATGTCTTGGATAGACATGCACGTGCCTATATTCTATACATGATCGGTTCTTGGTTGATGCCGAACCAATCGGCAACACATGTCCATCCTTTATATCTTTGGTTTCTTACGGACTTTGATGTGTGTGGTCAGTATATTTTGGGAGCAGAGGTCCTGGCCTATCTTTACAAGGAACTAGATAAGGCATGTGCTCCTACGAAGAATAAAATTTGTGCTGCATTACATTACTTCAGGTACATAATATTTTTAAATAGCTAGGTATTTGTAAAATTGTAATATTCGTTCTTTCTAATATTATGACACTTTACATATAGATTTGGTCATGGGAGCACATGTGTATGGGAAGACCCAGATTGCATTCATATTTCTGCCGTGGATACCCGTGGAAAGCCTCTCGGCTCTTGGTGGAGTGGCAAGAAATTTTATAAGGCTTCTCGTCGAGTACTTAAGTATTATAGAGATGAGTTGGATCGCATGGAGGCGACTCAGGTAACCATACATTAGGTAATTAACTTTGTTTAAAAATTTTAATTTAGCTTCATTACAATTTTTTTACTATATTATTTGCGTAGTTCACTTGAACGTCTTATACAGTAGATCGTCTGTAAAAATTACCCGACATCTGTATCGAAGGAGAGCCGGTTTGGCGGGCTCGATGCCCACTACTATGCATTAATATCGTGGTCATGCACCTACCGGAGCAGGTGTTGTGACAGTTTAGTAGATTGCAACATATTCCTGTTCCGCCGCCTGCGCCTATGACAATAGAGGGAGACATGCGAGGAGGAAAGACGGAGCGTGATTAGAGAGAGCACCATTATCAATATTTGCTGAGATGTGAAGATAGGCAACGTAATATTGCCTTACAGCAAATAGGTGACCAAACAACCATCGACAATACAGAAACATATCTACAATGTTATAAGCGTGTCACTGTAAGATATCTTTCTGCTCCGCCTAACGACTTTCCAAACGTCTGGCAACACGAGCCTAGAGGCCACATGGAACGAGGAATGGTAAGTTAAATTTTTTAAATTTAATTAATTTTTAACATCCGGCGGTATGAGTGAATAATTATATCTTATTTTTAATGTAACGACAGGCTCGTGGGTTGCATCATATACAATCATTGATACATGATCCATATCCGACTGATGCTGGTCCAGATACTCAGGCTTTATTTTCTACTGTAGACTCGTATATTGGCGGTATATTCAGTCCATATCATTTGCTTCCACATTTATCGTCATCGCTAGAGCCCCAGCATGAGCCGGCACTAGAGCCACAGCATGAACCGGAACCAGAGTCGCAGCATCAGGAAGATCCAGAGCAGCGGGATCAGTGGTTCAGATCACCATACTGTCAGTAGCAATCCTGACATATTGAACAAGCGCAACAACCGGAGCAACGACAGTCTTGGGGGACAGGTTTTGCGCAACAACCGTTGTCTTGGGGGTCAGGCTTTGCACAACAACAACAGTCTTGGGAAACAGGTTTTGCGCAGCCTTGGAGGCCAGGTTTTGTGCAATAGCAGCAGCATGAAACCGGGACAGATTCTTCCCAACAACAGCCCAGTTGGGAGACGGATTTTTCGTGCTACATACAGTTGTTGGGAGGCAGCACATATCCGACACCTGTCCCACATTCAGGATTTACGGAACAACAGCCTGTCCAAGACGATGCTAAAGACGAAGTAGAAGAGCAGCAGCCGCCGCCGCCATATACCCAAGACATGGGAGAGTCGTCCAGACACCCCAAGAGGCATAGGCTTATGTCAAGCCTTTTCGGATTGGGAAAGAGAAAGGGAAACGAAAAGCGATAATTGTATACTTTTACAATTGGGTGTCAAAGTGTCCAATTCTTTTGATGGATTCATTTTGTTATGAAGTGTATACAAGATTCATATTTATAGTATGATCTAAATATTGAATTATTTCTTTATAAACAGTAATAACACTTGTCACCACGTCTGTAACAAAAACAACAATTTTATACTTTATTTGTTGGAAGAATGGGTTTTTTAAACCGAAGATTTAAAAAATTCTTTTTTAAATTTAATATTCGATTTATTTTAATTTTTTAAAATTTTAACAATTTTTAGGACGGGTTCTAGGAACCTGCCCCCACACATTCAATAAAGAGGGTGGGTTCTAGAAACCCGCTCTCTTCTTTATAAAAGAGAGGGCGCTTCATTGGAAGGGTGGGGGCGGGTTCTAGAAACCTGCTCTTTTTATTCGATCGGCGGGGTGGGACGGGGTGGATGCTGATAAGGCGGGTTATGAGATCCCGCCTTCAATAAACCGTCCTACTTTTCCAATTATAATTTAAATTATATTATTTTACTAATTTTAATATATAATCACCATATTTTGAGAAAAAAACCCATGTTTTAAAAGTTTTTTTGTGAGTGCTATACCCTGCATATTTGTTCATATTATCCAACGAACTACAAAATTTACTTAAACGAATTCCGACGAATTAAAGAGGGAGTTGGGATACCTTTTTTTTGTTGAATCAAAGGTAATTTTGATCATGATTAGATTTCATTCATCAAAATTTCGATATACCGAAGATAGAAGAGAATTTTAGATGATTTTTGTGTTTTTGTTGGTATTGCATTTCTGAGCGAGAGAGAATTATTCTTGTTTTATTATTTGTAATTTTGTAGTATAACAAGAATTGAAAATTATTTGTTTGCCTTACCCTTTCTAATTATGGATAGAGAGACAAATCATTCTTTTGTAGATAGGGAGATAATACAGAATTGAAAATTTTAGAATGTTGGGGATTGATATTCAATTATTCTTGTTATATTATTTGTAGTATTTTTATTTCATCTTTTTTTTTTGAACTGATATTACTTGTAGTATTGAATCTTTGGATATGAGTTAGGTCTGTTACTAGTTTCTTTTGTTTATCCAGAAGTAAATTGTTCTATGTAACATTGAATATTTTGAAGGGGGTTTGAATAAAAGGCATGGTTTAGCTGTTAAGATTGATTCTTTTTATTTGTATGTTCCTGTTGTTTTCCTTTCCAGTTTGATTTCTCTATGTATTTGTTGTTATACTTGTGATTTTCATTGCCACTGATGTTTTTAGTAATGCAGTTCCTTTGTCAGTAAAAGATCGGCCCTTTGTCTTAATTTGGCTTCCAGATAAGGAAAAATGTTCACTAAAGTAATCTTGCACTTGATTGGAATCTATTTGTTATTACAAGAACAAATGAAAAAAAAAAGGTTTTTATTAGCATGCCAATCAAATGTACGCTAATGAACTTACTCTTCTTCGCATATCATCAATCTATATTTTTAACTTATATATTTTGATAACCGCTAGTTGTTGATTTTGATTTTTAGGTAGGATTTGGAATTTTTGTAGGATTTTATGTTTTGGAATTTTTTGTAGAATTTGATAAGATTAAGAAAGGATTGAGTGAATGTATTTATATTCTGGTGTATTTTGTTGATATAGGGAGGTGAGGATGAAGTTGAGAGAGCTGAGGTATACTGAGTTTGTTGACACATCTTATTCCTTGTTTGCATTAATCTTGTTTGCTTTTTTATTTTGGGTAAATTGTTGAGAAGCCTCTGGCCGAACTAAAACCTGTCAAAAAATTCCTGTATTTTCTAATTAAGGAGAAAAGCCCTATTTTAAAAAATCTTGGTCTAAACACTCTTTGGCCCAATACAAAATAAGGACCGACACTAGTACAAAGATGGCTTGTCTCTACTGATGATAAAATCCATAGGGGCAATTTTATGTTGTCCTTACGGATTACTCTGTAGGGATAATTAATGCCCCTACAGATTACCGTAGGAGTATATATAAATAAAAATTTGTTAAAATTTAATATATGTAGTTGTCCTTACGGTACCGTAAGATAAGCCCCTACGGATATATCTGTAGGGACAGAGTCGGGGATTTAAAAAAAAAAATAAAAACCAAAATTTTTCCCTCCCCGTTCGCACAGTACCCTAATTCTCCAACCAATTTCCCCCCTAAAATTTCCCTGCTCTCGTCACCTCCTCCGACCTCTCGTCACTTTCGACCTCCTATGACTTCCAGCGCCGTCTCCATCACCTTCTACGTCGCTTTGATCGATCACCGTCTCGATCGTGTCCTCCTCGTCAACGTTGATCGCCGTCCTCTTCATCAACTGGTTAATTAATTTATTCAATCTAAAATTTTATTTTCCTAAATTTAATTTGGGGGTTAGGGCTTTAATTTGGGAATTTTGTATCGTGGTGGTGGTCGGTGGTGGGTGGTGGTGACTGCGCTTCAATTTGGGGTTATTTGGGGATGTGGGTGGCGGTGGTGGTTGTGGCAGCTGCTGTGGTAGCGTGGTGGTGGGGAAAAGGGTCGGGGAAAGTCGACCGAGACTAGGTAGGTCGGGTGAAGGGCCGAGAAAAGTAATTTTAGATGAGATCGGTGGTGGTGAGGGGAAGAAGAAGAAGAAGATTGGTTGTGGGTTAGGGTTGGGTTTGGTTAGGGTTATGATTAGGGTTAGGGCTAATGGTTAGGGGTATCTTTAGGATTAAGGTTAGGATCATGGGTAGGTTTAGGGTTTAGTGAAAAAATAATAGTTGAGAGTAGTTCAGTGAAGAATTTATAGAGGGCTAAGGTTAATTAGGTCTAGGGTTAGGGTTAGGGTTAGGGTTGAGGGTGAGAGTTATGGTCAGGATATTTTAGTGTTAGTGTAAGTGTCAGTGTGTGTGTGTGTGTGTTTGTGATATATATGATGATATGTGTGTGTATGTGTGTGTATGTGTGATAATGTTGATGATATATATATATCGTGTGTGAGAGAGAGATGATGTTGATGATGATATGTGCGTGCTTGTGTGTGTGTGTGTGTGTGTGTGATAATGATGATATGTGTGTGTGTGTGTGTGTGTGTGTGATAATGTTGATGATGATATGTGTATGTTTGTATGCGTGTGTGTGATAATGATGATGATCTCTCGTATTAAATAAGAAACCCTAATTTTAAATTTAACATCAGAACAAAATCTTAAACTTATCATCAGAATCAAATCCAAAATCTTAAACTTGATTAAGAAAACCCTTAACTTTAAAAAACTTTACCCTAAACTAAAAAGTTAAAACTCTTGAAATTGAAACGTAAATATAAAACCAATTTAAGTTAAATCTTATAATAAGTGTATATATGATAATCGACGATAATATGAAATTTTCATATGCTCATCGATTGTCATATGTGAAAATCAAAGCGTGCCTTAGTCCCTATCTATCGGTTAACATACATTCGATATTCGTCGTGACATAAAACTATACGAAGATTGTTAAAAATCGGACGGTATCGTTCTGTACTGATAAGCGTTGTGTAGTCTGTAATAACCCTAAACTTTCTATACAATTTTTTTTCAAAAATACAGAAAGGGGTACTTGAGTCTGAGCACAAGTTATAAATTTGATTTGCTTTTGAATAGCAAGAAGGAGCTTGTAGCTCATTGGTAAGACCTTGCACTGCTGAACCAAAGCACTAGAGTTCAAATCCCATCAACCACACATTTTTTTTAATTAAATTCTTTTATCTTTTAGAAGCCCAAGAGTCTATACGTGCACTAAATGTAATAGGGTAAGTTACAGAATAAACAAACGTTTCCACGAGGCTAGGCCAAACGTCAGGGACACGTGGCGAAGACACGAACCCCGACTCGCCCAACTCGGGCCGGTGACTCGCCTGACTTGGCCGGCGCCGCCGGGTCAACTCAGCCCAAACCCAATTTTTCTTGAACCCCTTGCACCCTTTGGCCTACGCCACTCCCCCTGCACCATTTAAATTCTCTGCAATTAACCAGAGAATTAAAATACCCCATTTTAATCATTTTTAATGCAAATTTAAATACAATTTTTATCACACCTTTTCACTACCCTAAACTCTAGATTTTTCCTATAAATACCACCCCTCAAATCACCCCCCTCACTCATAAATCCCTGCCCAAACTCTCAAGAAAATTCTCAAGACTTTTTGTGTGCAAGTGTAGTTAGCAAAAGGGTGAAGCTCCGACGAACTTCCAACGGCAATCCGAGAAGATTCCGAGGACGAAACGACGCACCGGCAACTCCCACCTCTTCCTCCTTCTCTCTTCTAGACTAATAACCTGTAAGTCCCTAATTCTTCTTCTTTTCTGTATTCTAAAAATATTGAAAACTAAAACCCGACGGAAGCGGAGTTAATCAGACTTCCGATTCGGTTTTTTCTTAAAATGTTCTATTTTTCTTAAACACAATAATACCAAACTATTATGTCATGACTATTAAATATTAATGAAGATAATAGAACAAGTTTGACATCAAAATAATAATCGTAGTAAGTTTTATTCCATTTTTACATTAAAATACCTTCATGTTTCATTTCAACATACTTGAACTTTTTAAACCGTATTATCTTAGAAAACTCACGAGCTAATGACCTACCTCTTCATAACACATATTTGTAACATAGCACGATGGAATTTAGGAACATAGATTTGGGAAAAATACGACTTTACATATAACTACCTCCGACTTATAAAAATCTTTTTCTACAAGATGTGTATTTTAACAAATCTTTGCAATTGCGCCTTTACAACCCATTTTGGAGAACCCATTCGGGATGGTGTGGATTGTCGCACATCCTCGGGCTTAGTAGAGTGAGATACAGACCTCCGCAAGGAGCATACGATCTCGAAAGATTTAAAATACAATTTTCTTTAGAAAATATGATTTCTATTATAAATAAAACTTATATTTTTAATAAATTAATATATATGTAATTAATATCAAAATATCTATTTTTAATATTTATAATATTCCACATTTCCAAAATTCAAGAAAAATATCTCATTTACAAGAAAATACCATACAATTCCAATACTACAAATAAATACCATATATTATGAAATTAGGTTTTATTCACTAGAAATATCATATTGATAAAATATACATCCATGAAAACTCTAAAGACGATAATAAAATACTTGAGGTGTATTTTGAAAATTATACAAAATTATTTTTACATAAAACCCCCTCAAGTTATACTAAATTACAATAAATACCCTAGTAAACATAGGTTTAAGCGGGACCAGTCTCTTGAACCTCAGGGAGCCGGAGATATGGGTGCTTTTCTATTTAAGGTAGACAACTTAAAAAATGGTGTTATAAACACGGCAATTGTCTTTGAAAAAGACACAAATTCTGCCGTCCTTGTGCAACGGTTACCGATAACACCAAAACATAATTCAAGACTTCAATTTCTTTTCTAATTGTTTGACTCAGACCGAGTCTCAATATAATCAATCTGACTTTAATATGATTCAAGTATCAAACTATAATTCAACATGAATCCATGAATCCATATATTCAAACATTTCAATCTATCAATCTATATTGACTGACCTGAACTATGGATATATTCCATTTACACGTTCATCCATTATATCCGTTCCATTACTGATATCATGGTTTTGGAAAGTCATCCATCTATACAATTCAATTTACAAGACAATACAATACAAATAATACAAACAAGATATCACGGGGTTTATAAAGGGTAGACTGGTACGGAACATGTTAAAGGTAGCATGAGGTGGTCACTTAAGATGTAATTACATCCATACCGTTGTTCCATGGTATTATCGACGGAGCCTTGTACTCCTGATACCTTAGTCTCCGGGGAAAGTGAGACTCCTCTCGTATACACTGATAACTTTTGTACCAAACTACAAACAACTACGTTAACATAACAAACAACACTATAATAGTTATACTCTCTTTTTGTCAATTCTACTTTTCCCTCCTCTTTGGGACTTACCGAGCGATTTGTTCGCTGACGACATTCTCTTTCTTTTTCTTTGGAATGTCATCAGGTGGATCGGACCTTCAGGAGATCGAGCCCACCAGCGAGGACTTGGACCAGCTAGCTTTTGACCCAGAGCTTTAGATTTCTTGTACACATTTACATTCTGTATTTTCCATTTCTGTTATGCCATTGTTTAGGCATTGCTTTCCATTTCATGTATTTACTTTTCAGATCTATTGTAAAAAGAATGTTAATAAATAAAGTTGTTGTTTATTTACATCCTGTCTCTTGTGCATTTTATTTATATTGTTTAGATGCGCTTAGCGTGTTTACTTTTGAGTAAATACGTAGCGGCCTCGTCGCGTCCTCTGCTCGTATACTGGGAAGCGGGGCGTGACATAATCTATGAGACGAGAAGATTCAACCGTATGATAATCGATAGATTTGTCTAATTTGGACAAGTTAGGAATACATAAAGCAAATAACTGCATTCACTTGTATTTTCATTCATTTCGAGTTATTTCGTCGGTACTTTTCCGCTGGTTCTTGTTCTTCGCCGAACACAGAGACGCGACCGCGTAGGTCCGTCTTGCCTGAATTTGGGGGCAGATGCTAATTGGTGCTATCCGTCCACCTCGCCGAAGATGCCAAGTTGGTTTATGACACCATGTATCGAAGGGTTTAAACGGATGCAGCCGATGTACCAGACTTTGTCAGATTCCCCCTCGTTGAGGGGTTTTTGATTATGGGAACGTTCTTCCCTGCAGGCGCAAGCACCTGCAGTTAATTACGCTACCATATCGCGGTAACCACTTTCTCCTTCTCCAGACGATCACTTCGTGTCGTGTGTATTTGTTTTGTTTTTGGTTGCCCGTGGATTGTATACGGTGACTAATTTATGTTGTCGCCCGTAGGGCGTGGATTAGTCCAAATCCGTATCTTCTTAGATTTGGGTTTGGGGTTGGGTTTAAGGATACGTTAGTCTTATTTGAGACTAATATCAACTTAAACGTTAGTTAAGGATACGTTAGTCTAATTTCAGACTAAGATCAACTTAACGGGATCATTTAGATCCAAAAAAAAGAGTATTTGAACTCTATTGTTTAGTTTAGGGACATTGTGGTCGATTACCAGTTTAAGGACATGGTGGTCCAAGGTTAAGGACATCATAGTCCACGGGTTTAAGTACCCCACAGTCCTAGGTTAAGGACATCATAGTCCATGGATAGTCCGAGGTTAAGGGCATCATAGTCCATGGGTTTAAGGACCCCATAGTCCAGTTTAAAGACGTCATAGTTTATGGAATGTATGGTTGTTGGGACCCGTCGCCTCTCTGAAGACGTTGAAGGATTACAACGACAAATATCAAAGGAGTAAAGAGATGTACCCTTGAACCAATTTTGGTTAAGAGATCTGTAGTCCAATTGAGACTAAGATCTGAAATTTATGAGCATATAGGCTCAGTTAATCTGAATGAGGGTTCTGCGGCCACTTTGGGCTCGGCCCATTCAGTTAAAATGTTAAACATTTGACAATGCTGAGCTTTGCTTTGAATTCTGACAATATTTTTGTCTTTTACTGAATGCTGAGCATTCATCATAGCTCTGGACTTTATAGAACAATTTATGTTCTCTTAGCGCGCACGTGAGGAACACGTGGCGCGCTTGGCGCCAGCGCCAGTCAATGAGCGCAGTGCGCTACTTTAAATTTGGAGCGCTAAGGCTCTGCAGCGCTTTGCCCTAGATGTGGAGCGCTAAGGCGTTTCTATTAAATAGCGCACACGTGAGGAGCACGTAGCGTGCTTGGCGCTAGCGCCAGTCAATGAGCGCAGTGCGCTACTTTAAATTTGGAGCGCTAAGGCTCTGCAGCGCTTTGTGCTAGATGTGGAGCGCTGAGGCGCATCTGTTAAGTAGCGCACATGTGAGGAGCACGTAGCTTGCTTGGCGCTAGCGCCAGTCAATGAGCGCAGTGCGCTACTTTAAAGTTGGAGCGCTAAGGCACTGCAGCGCTTTGCGCTAGATGTGGAGTATTGATGCGCTTTTAAATTAGAAGCGCTAAGGCTCTTCTTTAATGCAACTTAGATCAGTTTGCGTCCCGAGAATTAAATTCTCAATCTTATAAGAGATTTTGTCTCAAGGTTCTAAGAATAAAGTTCTTATTTTATAGGAGATATTTCAATCTCTTATTTTGATGAAAGGCTTTGCCTTTATGGATCTGTGATCCTAAGAGATTTGACTTATTCTCCCCCCTTTATTTTATAATGAGATGTTCATGATCTCCTTGTATAAAAGACCTTAGTCTTATAGATATATGATCTGTGAGAAAGAAGTGTATTCTTCTTTTTAATATGAGATAATTTCATCTCTCTGTTTATTTTTACCTTGAAGAAAATCTTCTTCTTCTACCGAGAGCTTGGCTCTTCTTTCTGAGTTTCTCAAAGTTTTTTTTGGGGGGGGGGGTTCCTCTCTATATTTCTGTATATCTGAGACTTGAAGTCTTGGGGCCTTTATATAGGGCGAGCTGATTTGTTCAATCGGTTAAGAAGATCTTTTCTCCAATTGATTTGGGGATTTCCCTATCGTTGGATCTTTGATCCGAGGGCTTCTGATTTACAGAAGGCAATCTTCTTGTTTTTAACAAGATGGGGAAATCTTTCCATACAGAATTTATTCTGTATTTTGGTGCTTTTTAATCACCTTTGGATCATTGATCCAACGGTGCTCTGATTTACAGAGCACAATCTTCTTATTTGGAAAGATTTTGAGGAATCTCTCCTTAACAGAATTTAATTCTGGTTAATTGATGATTTATCATCTTTATTAGATTTGATCTGACGGTGGGGAGCTTTTAGTTCCAGCGCTAGCGCACCCGTAATTTGCACGTAGTGCGTTGCTTAGAGTGCAGCGCACTTAGCGCTAGAGCACCCGTGCTTTGCACGTGGTGCGCTGCTTAGGGCGCAGCGCACTTGGCGTTGCTATGAAGCGTTGCTTCTTTTTAAAATTTGAATTTTGAACAGAGCTTTGCTCTGATTAGAGGAAACAGTTCTTCATGTACAAAGATAGATTAGATGCTCATTTCAATGTTGTTTCACAAATGATTATCTATTTTATTACAGTGTACTCAGAGAACAGCGGGGAGGTGCTGCCGAAATTTTCTTGAAACGGATGAAAGCACAAGCGAATGGGTGTCTGCTCTATATATTCTTAATGAGATAGAAGTCTTATCCCCGACAGTCGAAACACACACATACAACATGAATATACAACACACATACACAAAGCACATACACATTAACAACCTTCACAACTACAATGAGGGGTTGCCCCTACGGATAGAGAAATTCGTAGGGGCACTTTTTATTGCCCCTACGGTTTACTCTGATAGAGCATTGTTCGCCCCTACGGTGCCTACCGTAGGGGGATAAATATATTAAATATTTTAAAAATGTAATATCTTTATTTGGCCCTACGGTGCCGCAAAAGAAAACCTTACGGATTGAACCGAAGGGGCAAAAAAGGGTTATTTAAAAAAAATAAAGCTAAGTAATTTCCCACCGTCCTCCAAAATTTCCCACCAACCCGCGCCACCCACTTTCGTCGTCTACTTCCTTGCCCCTCATCGCCACCCCACTCTCGTCGCCGAGTTCCTCCTCCATCGCCGTCGATCGAGCTCGTCGTGGAGTTTCTCGTCGCCGCAAATCGACCTCGTCACCTCCAATCATCTTCGTTGCATCCTCCACCTCTTCGAGCTCCATCTTCCCGGCCCCTTCTACCTCGTCGAGCTCTTGCTTTCTATCTTCTCGAGTTCTTTGTTGCCGGCCGGTCATTGGCAAAGGTGAATTAATTTGGAATTTAATTTATAATTTTGTTGTTTTTTGTGTTATTGTTGTTGATTTTAGGGTTAGGGTTAGGGTTATAGGGCCGGGTTAATTGGGGGTTAATTTGGGTTAGGGTTTGGGTAATGATTAGGTTTAGGGTTATTCAGGTAAAATAGGGTTAGGGTCAGGATTTGGGTGATGATTAGGGTTAGGGTTAGGGTTAATTTGGGTTAATTAGGTAAAATAGGGTTGGTGATGATTAGGGTTAGGGTTAATTAGATTAATTAGGGTTAATTTTGGTTTGGGCTAGGGTTAATTTGGGTTAGGGTTTGGGTGATGATTAGGGTTAGGGTTAATTTGGGTTAATTAGGTAAAATATGGTTAATTTAGGTTTGGGTGATGATTAGGGTTAGGGTTAATTTGGGTTAGGGTGTTGATTAGGGTTAATTTTGTTTAATTAGCTTAATTTTTGGTTAATTAGGGATAATTTGAGTTAGGGTGATGGTTATGGTTAATTTATGTTAATTAGGTTAATTAGGGTTAGAGTTTAGGGTGCACTGGTTCCTTCAATAGGATATTCGATGATAACGTAAACGTAAAACTTTACCGTAAATGTAAGAAAACTTTACCTTAAACTAATAACTCCAAACACTTAGAAACGAAACGTAAACGTAAAACCTATTCAAGTTAAATGTTTAGGTTAAAACAAATATATAATACTCGATGATAATATGAAACTTTCATATTCTTATTGATACTCATATGTGAAAATCAAAGCGCGACTTAGTCCCCGTCTATCGGTTAGCATACGTTCGATATTCGTCGTGACATAGAACTATACGAAGGTTGTTAAATATCGGACGGTATAGATCGGTGCTAACAACCGTCATGTAATTTATATGACGAGAAGATTCAATCATATGATAACCGATAGATTTGTCCAGGGTGGACAAGTTAAGAATGTATAAAGCAAACACCTGCATTCACTTGTGTTTTCATTTGTTTCAAGTTATTTCGTCGGTACTTTTCCGATGGTTCTCTGTGTATAAAGATAAATTAAATGTTCATTTCAACGTTGTTTCATAGCTTTGAAATAATTATCTATTCTATTACAGTGTACTCAGAGAATAGCGGGGATGTGCTGCCGAAATTTACTCGAAACGGATGAAAGCACAAGAGAATGAGTGTCTGCTCTATACATTCTTAATGGGATAGAAGCCTTACCCCCGACAGCCGAAACACACACATACAACACGAATACACAACAAACGCACACACAAAACACATACACACTAACAACCCTACACCTAAATGAAATCATAAATTGAAATACACATACACAGAATACAACTCATACTTGGGTATCTTCAAATCTAACTTTGTTAATCGATAATTTATTCTTTTCAACGACAAACTTGCCTCTACAGATTTTCTTCCTTGTCAGTAACTATCTCGTTCTTAGATTTCTCAATATAGTCACCATAACCTACAATTTATATGTTATACAGTCCAACATGGCCTATAAGTACATCAGAGTTAAGGACTGGATGTATGTGGATTGGAAACAACGCATGCAATCTAAGTTTGTCGCAGGAGTTGCTGCTTTCATTAAATTTGCACGCGCATATAATAAGATCGTGTTAGAGAAGATTCTCCGTCCGTGCGATAAATGTGGGAATAACTTCTGGCAGAAGGTAGAAATCGTAGAGCTTCACATCGTTAAACATAGTTTTACTAGACTTTATACAACTTGGCTATATCACGGGGAAGGATAAGAAGAAGACGATAATGTGGCAGAAGAAGAAGGAGAAGATGGTAATGCAGCAGCAGAAGAAGGAGAAGACAGTAATGCGGCTGAAGAAGAAAAAGACAATAACTTCTTTCCAGGAGAAAAAATAGAGGATATGATAGAGGATGCCCTTGGTGATAGTATTCCTATCGAAAATGACATTCCTTCCGGTCAAGGACCGCATGCGGATAAGTATGAAAAGTTCATGAATGATACTAGAAGACCAATTTATGAGAATGCAAAGTATTCAACTCTATCATGGTTCGTCCAACTTTTCCAGATTAAGTGCCTAAATGGATAGAGCAACAAGTCATTCACGATATTTCTGAAGTTCCTGAAAAATTCTATGCCCCCGGGAAATGACGTGCCTGACAGCTGGTACAAAGCCCAGATGATGTCTGATTTGGGTCTAAAGTGAGAAGATTCATACATGTCCCAAAGATTGAGTGTTGTACCAGAAAGAGAATTCAGATTTTTTGAAAGAGTGTCCAATATGCGGAGAGGCCAGGTATAAGCTGAAAGAATCTGATAAGAAACCCGATATACCTGTCAAGATAGTACAATATTTTCCCATAACACAGAGGTTACAGAGGCTATTCAGGTGCAAGAAAACACCTGAGGCAATGATTTGACATCACCATACCGCTCTAAGAGAAAATGGAAAAATGAGTCATCCAAGAGATTCACCGGCATGTAAGGATTTCGATAGGAGGCACGAAATATTCAGTAGTGATCATCGCAATGTCAGGCTCGGACTTGCTAGTGATGGTTTCTGCCCATTCAACTATATGGCTGGAAGCCACAGCATATGACCCATTCTAATGATAGTTTATAATCTATCACCTTGGTTGACCATGGATCAATCCTACTTTATGATATCTCTTCTTATTGACAGACCAAACTCACCAGGAAATAATATCGACGTCTATCTTCGACCTCCGATCGATGAGTAAAAATCTTTATTTATTGATGGAATAGAGACTTATGATGCAAACACAGATACAACCTTCATAATGCGTGCGGCTTTAATGTGTACATTTAATAACTTTCCTGCGTATGGAATTCTATCAGGTTGGTCCGTACATGGTCACAAAGTATGCCCTTATTGCCATCAATATACAATATCGAAATGGTTGGATTTTAGCAGAAAGGTTTGTTATTGCGGTCATCGGCGTTTCTTGCCACTAGACCATCCCTACAGGTTAGACGTTGCTCACTTTAATAGTCATCGGAAGCTTCTTGGGCCTCCAACCTCATTATCCGGAGAGGACTTGATTGCTCAGTGGGATGGTTACAATAATATGACCTTCGGGATATATCCGGCAAAACAGGTCAAATCACCCTACTGGAACAAGTTAAGCATTTTCTACGAGCTTCCGTACTGGTCAACAAATTTAGTGTGTCATTCTCTGGACGTCATGCACATAGAGAAGAGAGTATCCGAGCACGTACTCAACTTGCTTCTTTGTAAAGACGGAAAATCGAAAGACAACCTCCATACTTGGATGGATCTTCAGGACCGGGAAATTAGAAGTGAATTGCATCCTAAACCGATAGCGGGTAAATTAGGCAAGTTTCTACTTTCTAATGCCGCGTATCATATATCACAAGCGGAGAAGAAAAGGTTTCTGCAGGTGTTACATGATTGAAAGTTCCCACAGGCTTCTCAGGATCGTTTAGCAAGAAAATAAAAATTATGAAAGGCAAGATCGATGGGCTGAAAAGCCATGATCACCATATTATTATAGAGCACTTTCTCCCATTAGCCCTCAGGACTTCTCTTCCCGAATCGGTTGGTCTATTAATCAATGACCTTTGTTTCTTTTTTTAGAGAATTGTGCTCTAAAAACTTGGATGTTGTGACACTGGAGAATCTAGAAAATTCTATTTTATTGATATTTTTCTTGAGCGTATTTTCCTACTCATTCTTCGATATCCTAATACACTTGACGGTTCATCTTGCAACCGAGGCTAAGTTTGCCAAACCGGTACAATATCGTTGGATGTATCACATCGAAAGGTACATGAAATTTTTCGTTTCACGCATTTTGTAAAATTATTGTTGTCCAATATGCCCGTATTTATTTATTTAACATATTTTTCTTTAGGTATCTCTACACTCTAAGAAAGTATATACGCAATAGAAATCGACCAGAGGGTTCTATTATGCAAGGTTATCATCTAGATGAAGTAACCACATATTGTTCCCGCTATCTGGACGTGAATATTGAGACGAAGCTTAACTGGCCTCGGAGAATTCAGGATGGACCATATGGTAAAGCAGATTATAAGAGAGTAGACACTATATTTATTAATAAGATATATTGGTTTATCCTCCTCAATAGCGTATGTCTTGAAGAAATTAGAGAGCATGTTTTTTTGGATTAATTGTTATATTTGTTTTTGTGTGTGTATGAAATGATATAATATTAATTTCATAATTTATTGTTTAGAACATAATTCATATTGATGAGGTACGTGAGGGGCATCCTGATTGGAATGATGAACGATTGGAAAAATATCATCAGGATAATTTTTGCGATTGGGTTGTAGATCATGTAAATTGTTCGAATAACATGTTATTGCTACCAGTCTTAATCTAAAATTGTATCGTTATGTATTTTCCGTAAAATTTGTTTTGTTAGATCCACGATCCGAACTTGTTTTCATCATTAGAGAGAGATTTAAGATGTTTTGCTCAGTTTCCTAGCATGAAGATTGCATATTATAAAGGATTCAGTGTCTTTGGATACAAATTTGAAGTTAAGGACATGGAAACATCTCGAACCACTCAGAATAGTGGGATTGCGACGGTAGGATCGGATGGTGTGATTTATTATGGATACTTAAATTGCATACTTGGCATCCAATATCTCGGACGATCAGAACCGTTTTATATATTTCAGTGTATTTGGTACGATACACGAACCGATACGGATAAGTGGAGAAACTATCTCGGGACTTGAAAAGATGAATATGGATTGACTAGCGTGAACACACTTCGATTTTATGGTCAGGACGATCCATTTATCTTTCCGAACCAAGCATTCCAAATATACTACTCACAGTGCTTGAAGCATCTAGGATGGAGTGTCATATGCCGTTGGAAATCCAAAGATGTTTACGATGTCCCAGAATTCGAGGATCGTATGGAGGACAGCGATGAGGATGAAGAAGAGAGAAGACTTAGAGTGCTCTGACCGTTTGTTTCGAAAGACGGGTTGTTTTCGTCTGATCGTTAAGTTACGTGGATTAGAAATGATATCGATGATAAAATCCAAGTAGATATGTCTAATGTGTCTACGAAACGAAAAAGGTTATCAGTAATGTTATATTATTACTTCACATTTCTACGAACTATACATATATTGCATGCATATGTAATGATTGTACTCTTATCTAGGTCTGATGACAACGCCCGGAGCAGCGAAGGGCAGCAGGAGCACCAGCCGCGGCAGAGGCAGAGCGGTTCTGCCGCCTGGGGAGCAGCATAGGGAGCTCCAGAGGGCTGGTCTTGCACCCCGATCGGTATCCCCTTCGCATGATTTCCACACATCTAGGTATATTGTACGCATATTCATTTTGAATGTAATATTAAAGATATACACACATATTTATTATAAAATTACTTATATAGTCAATATTTAATTATTTAGCTGTTGATGGTGCATCCATATTAGAGGCAGAGACCACTACCGCACCTGTAGGTATATTTATATATTCTATATGCTGGGTTCCTTAGCACCATCACTATGTTTTCTAAGGCACCAAGCATGTAATTTAAAAAAGCCTAGAGTGCTAAGCAACCCGGAATGATGATCTAACTAGAGGATTAGGGTTAAAACTAAGCAAGTAAACAACATTATTCTAAGTGAACAAGAAATACAACCTTTGTAGACCGGTCCTTCACTTCTAAAGCTCCATGTAGTAGTCCTTTTGCTCCAAGTAGTGGTGTCTCGGACTCTTCTTTGGCTCCACTAGGTGAAAAGAACAAGCTTGCTTGAAGAACTTTGAGGCCGAAAATGATCTACGTCGAGTAATCTTCAATTCAAGCTACCTCTTCACTAATTGAGAATTAGTGAAGCAAACAACCTATACTAAATGGCTAGTCTAGTGTAGATTGGTGAAGTAGGAATTTTGCTCACTTTAGAATAATTTTTCTCTCACTCTTTTCTTTTCTCACTGAAAGCTCTAGAGCAATTGAAGGAGATGAAGAAAATGATCTCAAGTAATCAACTAATGAACCATGGATGAGAAAATATCATATATCACTCATGTAGAGACTTGACCAAGGCTAAAGATAATGGTTAAGTTAATAAATATCTAAGATAAAACAAAATTAGTGGACGAAGTCAAGATTTCCACAAGCTTCTCTAAGCTTCACAAGCCATGACAAATTTCCACATAATTTTGATTTTCCCTTAATAATTAAAATCCCACATTATCTTAAGTATGGTATGAGTCTCATACACCCAAGTCCAATGTATCATCTAGCATGACATAAAATAAATATATTAATATATATCACATATATATTAAATGTACAAAGAGAAAACATTTTCTTAAATGAGCTAATATTAGTTAATGTATATTAATATATCAAATATATAATTACACATTAAATTATTAAATCAACACATGATTTAATAGCCCGGTTGTATCGCATACAACCGACTAATATCTTTTATATGCATATCACATATACCATATCATTAAATCAACACTTGATTCAACAATCCGGTTATATCACATATAACCTATATCGCGAGATTAGAATACTGTATCTCATACACATATTAATCTCGGTCCTGCACATATCACATATGTGCCCTACTTCGTTTCGCATGAGCTAGGAAATCTCTGTGTAGGACACTAATGACTCGTCAATACACAGACGGTAGGTGATGATCATATCAGTCACTCATAAGCCGTCAGCAGTACTAGCTGGACGTAACGACTACCTGGGTATTGAGCGATCAGAAGATCAACAAGCAAGCTTGTCCATACTCCTGTGAATCCAATAGCAACACTACCGTACAGTCCGGTCTCTTCGTCTGATATTTCGCATATCGAGTCTAGAGGTGGTAAACGTCAGACCTCAATAACTTGATAAGTCATGCCGATCTGAGGCTCATAACGGGTCGAGAAACTACCGATAACACTTACCAATAAATCTCCGTGTCAGCCCTAGCCAGGGACTTCCTGTTATGGCCAATCAAGCACAGCGCAACATCAACCCCTAATACCGGGAGAGACGAATCCCCTCTTATTGCTCATTGCCTCCATATGACTCGGGACTGTACCCAAAAACCACCATTTTGCACGCTCTCTTGAATGTGGTAAGGTAGAAATCAAAGCATAGTGGGAATCACACAAGACTCTTTGACGATCTCGGGTCTAAAGACTAACCTGTACCAGTGTCATCAGAGAACTGTTATCTGACGTCAGGTATAATACCATCTAGGAGTTCTCGGCGAGTCCTGTTCAGTATACCCAGTCTCCACTGAGCACCCGTATACCATCTTTGATGTCAAACACCAATGGATATGGGATCATCCATCGCCCATCAAATGGGTCAAGAAGCGTATACGCTAGTCTACTCTGGAATATCGATGCCCCGTCTCGATACACCCTCGACTAGGAACAATTAAAGGATGAACTTATGGACTATCCTGGCCCCACTAGTATGATCTCCATCATAGTCCTGGTAGTCAAGTACACATCCTAAGGGCTTTATCAACATGTGAGAGAAAGACAGTATCACAATACAAGTCTACATGTTATGATAAAGAGCAACCAGATAGTATACTATTATGTCGAGCAAGAAAGTCCTCTCTCTATATGTCCACGCATCCACTATAATATACAATCATGTACAATAATAGTCTCTAGGGCATACATACAACTAACAATCTCCCACTTGCACTAAAGCCAGTTGTTTTAGTATCTCATAACCTACATCCCGAAGAGTCTCTCAAATTGTATTTAGGGTATGGCCTTTGTGAATGGATCCGCCGTGTTATTCTTCGTGTCAACTCTCCTGGCCTCGATCTCCTGGCGATCAACTATCTCCTGAATCAGGTGATACCGTCTCAGAATATGCCTGGATCGCTGATGGGACCTGGGTTCCTTAGCCAAAACCACTTCTCCATTGTTATCACAATACAAAGGTATTGGATGCTCGATGGACAGAATCGCACCAAGTTCGGTTATGAACTTCTTTATCCAGACAGCCTCTTTGGCGGCATCGTTGGCAGCGATGTATTCAGCCTCCATCGTCGATTCGGACACGATTTCTTGCTTGGAACTCTTCCAAAAAACCTCCCCTCAATTGAGGGTGAAGACAAAATCCGAGACCGACTTAGAGTCGTCCTTATCACTCTGGAAGCTCGAGTCGGTAAAGGACTCCACTTGGAGTTCACCGTTACCATACACCAAGAACATTTCTTTATTCCTTCTCAAGTACTTAAGAATGTTCTTCACAGCTGTCCAGTGATTTTCCTCAGGATCTGATTGATACCTGCTTACAACACCCAGTGCATACACTACATCCGGTCGGGTACATAACATTGCATACATGATAGACCCGACCGCCGAAGTATAGGATATACCTTGGCATACGAGCCCTCTCCAAATCAGTCTTGGGGGACATCTCTTTGGAGAGAGTGATTCCTGAGATTGTGGGTAAATTCCCATGCTTGGAATCCTCCATACTAAACCTCTTTAGTATGGTGTCAATGTACCTAAATTGGGACAATCCCAGCATCCGTTTAGATCTATCTCTATAGATCTTAATCCCCGGGATGTAGGAGGCATCACCCAGATCCTTCATGGAGAATCTTTGTGATAAGAAGAGCTTGACCGAGTGCAACATAGGAACATCATTTCCTATCAAAAGTATGTCAGTTCCTTCTCTTCGGTCAGTGCCTTTGCATGAGCCCGAGCTCCAAGGAGGTTTCCACCAGAGCCATTCGCATCAGGGTGTAGCCGCAATAGCACCGGAATGCTCCTCTCAATCGCTGAGTCCTTTACTATGATCCTGATGCTGCTGCTGCTGCTTTCCATGTACAATACGAGGAAGACGACCTTACTCTCTGCCACTTTCTTGTATACACAAGGTTCATCTACGTTTTTGATGAAGTCAAACTCTTTGACTGCCACATCAAAACAGATGTTCCAACTCCGCGATGCCTGTTTTAACCTGTAGATTGATTTAAGCAGCTCGCATACCTTTCCGCTGCTCCCACTATCTATGAAGCCCTCTGGCTGAGTCATTTACACGCTCTCTTCTAAATCACCATTTAGAAAAGCGATCTTGACATCCATCTGCCAGATTTCGCAGTCATGGTATGCAGTGATGGCAAGTAGGATCTGGATGGACTTAAGCATAACCACTTGAGAAAAGGTTTCATTATAATCCACACCTGGTCGTTGATGGAAACCTTTTGCTACAAGTCCAGCTTTGAAAGTCTCAACTTTTCCATCTACACCAAGTTTTTTCTTGAAGATCCACTTTCTCTCGATGGGTTTTACCCCTTCAGGAGCATCTTCCAAAGTCCATACTGTGTTGGTGTACATGGATTCCATTTCAGACCGCATTACATCCAGCCATTACACAGAGTCCCCACTTGTAATGGCCTGCTCGAAACTAGTTGGGTCATTATCTTCCATGATGCAATCCTCGCTCCTACCATCAATGAGAAAACCGTAGTTGAGGAACCCTACTAGATCGACGGAGAGGCTGAGGTTCGTTGGGGACTATTAAATCCTCCGGTTCTACCAAATCGTTAGTTGTAGTTTGTATAGCTGGAACTTCTTCCAGTTCTACCTCATTACCACTAATTTATTTTACAAGAAATTCCTTTTCTAAAAAGGTGGCATATTAAGAAACAAACACCTTTTGTTCCTGTGGTAGAAGATATATCCATAGGAATCCTTTGGATATCCCATAAACTTACACAAAACAGATCTTGTCTCGAGCTTGTCCGGATTTTTCTTTTTAACATAGGCCGGACAACCCCATATCTTAACTCGTTTAAGAGATGGCCTCTTCCCATTCCATATCTCATATGGAGTGGTAGGCACTGATTTGGTTGGAACTCTATTCAGTAGGTATGCGGTCGTTTCAAGCGCATAACTCCAAAAGGAAACAGGCAACTCGGCAACATTCATCATAGAGTGCACCATATCTAATAGGATGCGATTTCTCCGCTCCAACACACCTTTGTGCTGTGGTGTATACGGAGGAGTAAGTTGAGAGAGAATCCCATTCTCTTTTAAATAGTCACGGAATGCCGTGCTCTAGTATTCTCCTCCCCGATCGGATCGTAGGATTTTAATACTTTTACCCGTCTGGTTCTCAATTTCATGCTTATATTCTTTGAATTTCTCAAAAACTTCAGATTTGTGTTTCAACAGGAACACATGTCCGAATCTTGAGAGATCGTTATTGAATGTAATAAAGTATGAGGAACCATTCCTGGCATGTGTAGATATGGGGCCGCATACATCACTATGTATCAGTCCCAAGAGTTCAGTAGCTTTTTCTCCATGTCCAGTAAACGGAGTTTTGGTCATCTTACCTTTGAGACATGACTGGCAAGTTTCATAAGATGTAAATTTAAACGGGTTTAAATATTCATCCTTATGTAACTTAGCTAGTCGTGTCGCATTAATATGACCTAGTCTACAATGCCACAAGAAGGACTAGTTCATTTCTGAACTTTTCCTCTTGTGTGTGTTTTGTACGTTAAGAACTGTAGTTTGATTTAGAATATATATGACATTACTTAACGAGCCTGATCCAATCAACTTTTGATTTAGGAAAATGTTCATAACATTATCTTGTAATACAAAAGTATACCCTTCTTCACTTAATAAAGAAACTGATATAATATTGCATATCAGGTTCGGTATGTAATAACATTCATTCAAATTCAATGTATTACCAGTTGGTAATACAAGGTGATATATGCCAACTGCTTTGGCTGCAACATTTTCACCATTCCCTATTCTTACAGAATGATCACCTATTCCCAGTTCTTTACCTTTCTTTAGCCCATGTAATATATTACATATGTGGGATCCCGATCTGGTATCTAATACCCAGAACGTAGAGTGTACTGAGAAACAGTTCTCGATAACTAACACACCCGAAGAAGATGCATCTGCATGATCATTCCTCGTTTGGGTGGCGTGGGAATCCAGATATTCCTCTATTTCCTGTTCGGACTTATAACAATTATAAGATAGAGCGGAACCAACGTTCCCCAGCTCAGTATAACAAGCGGGTTTGGTCAATACATCCATATTATTATCTTGATTAAGGCGTGACATGGTCGCTATCTGGAGAGAGAGGAAAAAACACTTTAGCGTATTCTCTTACAAGATTAGATTGGTTATTATTTTATCTAATCAGGATGGCTCCCACTGTTTTTATTAAATCATCCTTCAAACCCTAAAAGGTAAGACTAGCCGGGATTAATTACACCCTACAAGTTCGTCAATCATTCAGCCAGGCCAGTGTCGGTACTTTGAGAGAGGTTCCCCGTGCTTTCGCATGGACCTAATTAAAATAAACCTCGTTTTCCCAGGGGCGTAACCCCATTAACACCTTTCTAATTTCCTACTTGATCGGCTAATTGTAAAGTGCAAAACTCTCCCAGGAGTAACTCTTACTCGCAGTGGGTATCGGGATCCAACTATCTTATAGAAGGTATGCAATCTCATTGCAAATTTCAACTCCTGAAATTCCCGATGTGGTTTTTACCCCTAGTGACTTATGACCATAACTATGGTCAACAAATCGCAAGCACTAGTCAAGTTCTACCCGTCATTTCGTGATAAATTAGACCCACGTATATGACCCATAACTATGGTCAACAAAGTCATATAAATGTCCTAATTAATCGCATCATATGCTGTGTAGAAAGACATCACTTAGCTACCGTACACTACGCCTTAACTATAGTTAACAAACATAGCACGAATACTAAGTACCCTACTTTCTAAAATGACGGAGTGTCGCGGATGGTTTTTATGAAAAGCTTTAACGCTTTGAACTTGATATTGTTGTAGAATCGAGTGATTTGAAAAGAAGTGGTTTAAGCTCCGCTTTTAAAATTATGTGTTTTTCAAAATAAACTGAGTAGGTGTAGCATCTGCTAGTTTTTGCTAAAGAGGTCACTCCCGGTGAAGGGATCTCGGCTCTTTCCTCATCGAATGAGGTGCTGGATATTCCTCAAGGAATACCGCTATGCAAAGCAAGAACTAGAGCTACCTTTTTGAAAATTTGATTCTACAACATTTTTAGGTTTCTTTCCTTCATTAGTCTCATTAATGAAGTCCCATTATTTATGCTTCCTAAGTATCATAGACAAAGAAACGAAAATACTTATATAACGTACGCTTATGCCATCCGCATTCGCCGCGGGGTCCCGTCATGCACCGTTAGGTTAGATAACTAACGGCAGAGCAGGGGCAGGACTAGCGCGGATGCAAAACATAAGCAACGTTTATTATATATCATATATATAATATAAAGTATTCGTCTCAGGCAGTCATATGATCTCATCATAGAACATTACAGTAGAAGTCAACATATGAAATATTGGATATACTAGGAGGTCCGTGTTTTAAATTAAGCCAGTAAAAAACACAGATTTCACGGTCGTGATGAATAGCCAAACCCACATCCCTAGACCCCTACGAGAGCGGCAAGCAACCCTACCAATTCTAGAGTTAGGAGACCTGGACCCGACTCCTCGAGATGGTCTCCCACTAGACTCTAGAACCCGGTTACTTGTGCTCCCCGCCTTGGGTCTATCCTAATGCGGAAAAGTAAATAATATACATCAATGGTGACATCATACTCAACCCAGAAGTGTCCCAATAAAAGAATATTACATACAGTTTTTACATGAATGAAAATGAAAAACTTCCATCTCATGCAAAAAAAACCCGGCTATTCAAACACGACGATCTAATATAACATATCTCAGCAACACATAACATCACATGTCATCAACGTAAGTAAATATGCGTATCCTAATTGTCGTTGACATATAGCAACGAAACCAGCGATACACCACATATTACACTTACGGTCGCAGAAAAGAAACTGAAAACTAAAACAATTGGAATCCGCAACCACCTTAGATATCATAAACCCGAAATATCACATACTTCAGATTTCATGCCTAACTAAATGAATTCCTTATACATCATAAACCCGGAATATCTCATATTCCGAATTTCATGTCTAACCTTATAAACCCCACATTTTAGTCTCAATATTGAAAACACTTTTCAATAACCAGTCGGATAATTCAACAAGATTCCCGACAACCCGATCGAATGCTCGTCGGAAACTTTAGTAGACGGCCGCACCCCCAATGCCGTCAACGAAGTGTACTTAGGCGGAACACCGTGGCCGCGAGCACCCGAAAGGATGCTTTTGGCAATAGGGTTCTCCTACAGTCACTTGGTCGGGGCTTTGGGGCATGGCTATCTAGTAATGTTACCCGGTGAGTATCCACATACACTACGTGATTGCAATAAAATTTTGATCCATATCAAAACCCCGTGGCAACCGATCAAATGAGACTAAATTGCTAGGTTTACAAAATTCAAACTAGTTTTCATAAAACTAATTATTGTGGATTCCAAATATTGTATCACATATATAAACCTGAAACGATGTTAAAATTACGAACACGAAACACTCCGAATTGTCACTACAGAAAGATAACATCACATGCAATCTTTAGCAAAATCAAACAATACCTGAAACACCTAACCCTAGAGACTGGAAAACCAAAGAAAAACGATGCCCAAATTCATCTACAAAACCGGTGGTGCCGGTTTTTATCTTTGTTTCGTCGGTTGAAAACCGGTGGTTTGAGCCTATTTTTCTCTGGTGTTCATATTACATCACATGTAATATTCTGCACCTGTTTAAATTTTTTTCATAGAACATTTTAAAAACGACAGAAACTAAGGTTTTGGTTTTGAGGTTTCGGAGTTGTTTCGGTTTCGTAATTCTACTAATATCTTCTAATTCTCGAGCTTAGCTTTGATACGACTACTGGGTTCCTTAGCACCCTCACTATATTTTCTAAGGTATCAAGCATGCAATTTTAAAAAACCTAGAGTGCTAAGCAACCCGGAATGAGAATCTAACTAGAGGATTAGGGTTAAAACTAAGCAAGTAAACAACTTTACTCCAAGTGAACAAGAAATACAACCTTTGTAGACCGGTCCTTCACTTCTAAAGCTTCGTGTAATAGTCCCTTTGCTCCAAGCAGTGGGTCCCTGACTTTCCTTTGGCTCCACTAGGTGAAAGGAACAAGCTTGCTTGAAGAACTTCGAGGTCAAAAATGATCTACGTCGAGAAATCTCCAACTCAAACTATCTCTATACTATTGAGAATTAGTGAAGCAAACAATCTATATTAAATGGCTAGTCTAGTGTAGATTGGTGAAGTAGGAATTTTGCTCACTTTAGAATAATTTTTCTCCCACTCTTTTCTTTTCTCACTCAAAGCTAGAGAGCAATTGAAGGAGATGAAGAAAATGATCTCAAGCAATCAACTAATGAACCATGGGTGAGAAAATATCATATATCATTCATGTAGAGACTTAACCAAGACTAAAAATAATGGTTAGGTTAATAAATATTTAAGATAAAACAAAATTAGTGGACTAAGTCAAGATTTCCACAAGCTTCTCCAAGCTTCATAAGCCATGATAAATTTCCTCCTAATTTTGATTTTCCCTTAATAATTAAAACCCCACATTATCTTACGTATGGTATGAGTCTTATACACCCAAGTTCAATGTATCATCTAGCATGACACAAAATAAATACATTAACATATATCACATATATATTAAACGTACAAAGAGAAAACATTTTCTTAAGTGAGCTAATATTAGTTAATGTAGATTAATATATCAAATATATAATTACATATTAAATTATTAAATCAACATTTGATTTAATAATCCGGTTGTATCGCATACAACCGACTAATATCTTTTATAGGCATATCACATATACCATATCATTGAATCAACACTTGATTCAACAATCCGGTTATATCACATATAACCTATATCGCGAGATTAGAATACTGTATCTCATACACGTATTAATTTCGGTCCCGCACATATCATATATGTGCCCTACTTCGTTTCACATGAGCTAGGAAATCTCTGTGTAGGATTCTAATGACTCGTCAATACGCCGGCAGTAGGTGATGATCATATCAGCCATCCACAAGCCGTCAGCAGTACTAGCTGAACGTTACGGCTACCCGGGTATTGAGCGATCAGAAGATCAACAAGGAAGCTTGTCCATACTCCTGTGAATCCAACAGCAACACTACCGTACAGTCCGGTCTCTTCGTCTGATATGTCGCATATCGAGTCTAAGGGTGGTAAATATCAGACCCCAATAACTTGATAAATCATGCCGAAGTGAGGATCATAACGGGTCGAGAAACTACTGATAACACTTACCAGTAAATCTCTGTGTCAGCCCTGGCCAGGGACTTCCTGTTATGGCCAATCGATCATAGCGCAACATCAACCTTCAATACCGGAAGAGACGAATCCCCTCCTATCGCTCATTGCCTCCATGTGACTCGGGACTGTACCCAAAAACCACCGTTTTGCACTCTCTCTTGAACGTGGTAAGGTAGAAATCAAAGCACAGTGGGAATCACACAAGACTCTATGACGATCTTGGGTCTACAGACTAACATGTACCAGTGTCACCAAAAAACTGCTATCTGACGTCAGGTATAATACCATTTAGGAGTTCTCGGCGAGTCCTGTTCAGTATACCCAGTCTCCACTGAGCACCCGTATACCATCTTTGATGTCAAACACCAATGGATATGGGATCATCCATCGCCCATCAAATGGGTCAAGAAGCGTATACGCTAGTCTACTCTGGAATATCGATACCCCGTCTCGATACACTCTCGACTAGGAATAATTAAAGGATGAACTTATGGACTACCCTGGCCCCACTAGTATGATCTCCATCATAGTCCTGGTAGTCAAGTACACATCCTAAGGGATTTGTCAACAAGTGAGAGAAAGACAGTATCACAATACAAGTGTACATGTTAAGATAAAAAACAACCAGATCGCATACTATCATGTCGAGTAAGAAAGTTCTCTCTATATATATCCAAGCATCCACTATAATATACAATCATGTACAATAATGGCCTCTAGGGCATACATACAACTAACACTATAGTGCATGTATATTGATTTAGAATGTTATATCATAAATATACACACATTCTTTTTGCTCTTACTTAGATAATCATTGTTTGATTGTCTAGTTGTAGGTGGTGCCTCCACATCTTGGGCAGAGACCACCACCGCACCTACGGGTATGTTTATATATTCTATATTACATGCATATTTATTTAGAATGTTATATTATAATTATACACATTGTTTTTGCAATTACTTATATAATCTATTTTTAATTGTTTAATTACAGGTGGTGCATCCACATCTGGCTCAGAGGCCACTTCCGCCACTTCCGTAACCTCCGTTCAGTCAGCAGGTTAGTATGAATAAATATAAAATATTTATTCATTTTACATATTCTCTAAGAATAAATATGAACTTCATGTAATTTTATCGTTAATATTTATTTTCTAGTTGGAAGGGATACGTCCATGTCCGGGTCATCGGCTATTCCTCACCGGAGGAACTATCGTCCCGCTCGTGCTGCTGCTCGGGGCCAGGCTCGTGCTGCTGTCGCCGGAGGTATATATCGCACTTAAACGTTAATCCTTAATTTCTTAATACCGTTTTGTCTTAATATTTCTTGTCTTGATGTTTTAGTAGATGCAGGGAAGCCCCTGTAAGTCCATGTTACGCACCCCACGAACTTGCGGGGAGGCGGAATATATGAAAAATGATTATCAAAGCTTCGTAACACGGAATTGAGCGCATGAATCGTTATCTAAACCATTGCTAACAAACAACTAGAGGTTTAATTACTCGGATACGAAATTATACCTCACGATACTAGTCCTTCGGGTCTTCATCTCGGTCCTCCACTCCTCGTAGGCTCCTTGGAACATCGGCACCTCAACGGCCTCCTCGAGTCAAAGACGATCCACCCGAGAGCTCCTACGCCAAGCTTAATCTCTAACTTGAGATAACTAGGTTGCTTAAAGTGCTAATCTAAGCTACCTAGGGGATATAGAGTGAGGTTATGGATGTATTAGTCTAGCTAATCCATGATCTCAACACATGAGAGGGGAGGATTAGGGTTTCAAGAGAGAGAGCTTGAGGAGAGAGAATATAAGCATGAGAATGAATGAAAATCCTTCTCACTTCTAATATATAATGAAGCATAAAGATTTATCAAATGAATAAATCAAATGCATTATCACCATGCTTCATTAAATAGATACAATGAATCTTCAAGTGAGTCATTAAGTAATAAATGCTTCATTAACTCACTTGAATGATTCATCTAAGTGAGTCACAAATTCATTAAATGCTAATGCCACCTTACCCTCCATGTCATCTTCCTTCTAGAAGCTTCCCAACAAATTACGAGAACGCCCCTACAATCCGTGAAAACACGGAAAAAACTTTAGACTGTATAAATCCAATAACCTGATACTAGAATCTGGCTTAAACCAAAGCCGGCTAGTAAAAACTGTCCGAACGTCGTACGCGCGTTTAAACACGTATGCGTCCGAACCCTTGTCGTAAAACCGTACAACCTCTATATCGTTTCGCCTGGAGCAGGAAAACTCTCTGTGTGGGACTCTAAAAACTCGACACTACGCTAGCAGTGGGTTTAACTACAGACCGCAAGCGGCACTAGCTGTACATAACGGTCCCCAGGTAGATGTCGATAAGAAGGCCGATGAGGAAACTCATCCGAACTCCCACTGAGCCTGATGTGACAATCTCCATACAGTCCGGTCTGTTCGTCTAAGACTATCGCATATCAAGCCTAGGGTGTGGCAAGCGTCAGTCCCCTAATAGCTGTATAAGTCATGTCGGAGCGAAGCCCATTACACCCTGAGAAGCTACTGGAACCTACCAGTATATCTCGCTTGCCCTGGCCAGGGACTTTGCATAATGGCTCTCTGACACAGCGCGATATCATCTCCCAATACCGGGAGAGACGAATCCTATCTAACCACTACTGCCTCCAAGTGCTCGGGACTGCACCCAACTGCTACCTGTTTGCATGACTCCTTTGAGCCGTGGTAGGGTAGCAATCTAAGAACAGTGGGACACACTCGAGGCGAAGTAGCAGTGTCAAGTCTGCGGACTATGTGTACTCATGTCATCTGGGAACTGTTAACTGACGACGGGTATAATACCAACCAACAGTTCCCCTGCGAGTCCTATCTGGTGTACCCATAACCTAACGAGCACCTGTATACTATCTCCAGTACTACGTACTGATGGCTCTGGGACAGACCATCTCCCCAACTGGGATGAGAAGCGTACATACTAGTCTACTCTGGAGTATCGATGCCCAGTCTCGATAATCCTGCGACTAGGGACCTGTATAGGATGTTGCTTATAGACTACCCAGCCCCCACTAGTGTGACTGCCATCACAACGCTGGTAATCAAGCAAAGAACCTATGGGCTCTACTAATATGTATAAGTGATATGATACAAGAAACATATTAAAGTAGACGCAAACCAAGTAGCATACTACCATTTTTAGCAAGACTGTATATACAACTATGAATATCCCAAGCTTCCATTAAGTAATATACAATCTAGTATGATACAATAATGGCCCCTAGGGCATATACACTAACAGCCCCATCCCGAGAGGGGGACTCGAGGGCCGAATCAGTCCCAAAGGCTGAGGCCCGATAGAGATGGGGGAGGCACCATTCCCCCTCTTTTTTTACCCCCGATTATCGCTATACTAGATATTATGCCGAGAGGTTTGGCTGGTATATGGGGATGAGAGTCGCATCTAAAAAAAGTATCCACTTCACGTTGAGTGGGGCGATCAGCACCGGCGCTCATTTGCCCTCTTCTGGGATCAGATTCGGGTATTAGTATATATTTTCATTTGACTTAGCCAATAAATTTATTATTATTTAACACTTTTAATTTAAATACATTATTTTTTTTTATTCGCAGTTGGATTACGACTTTCAGCCTTTACCCGATCCTGATCACCCTGACAGAGTGCTTGATCTTCATGCTCTGTACCTGGGCCTCATGAAGAACATGCAATCTAAGGTCCGATATAATAGGAACGAACTGAAGATCGATTGCTATTTGGTATGGCTGGTGACCCCCGAGGCAGAGAGAGCGGCTCTCCTACATATTCCGGCCTTTGCCAGAGTTGATGTAGATACATGGCCTTTATTGTGCCAATATTATGATTCTGAGCGCAAACAGCTTTGTAATTTAAATGTAATTCATTGTTTAGTATATAATTTATTTTTTTGTGTTGCTTAATTAGAAAACTAAATCTGATTGTATTGTGCAGAAACATGTCGATCAAATAAGGAGAATAGGAAGTTGGCAAAGAAGGGTCACCCCATTTACACTGGTGGCTCGAGGAACATTACTCGTGCCATGGAGGTATCGGTAAATTACAATAGATTTATTTTGATATAATGCAATATTAAGAGTTGTTTTAAAATATAAGTAAATTTTCATTTGACCTCATTGCGCTCTTCTGGGATCAGGCTCGGGTATTAATATATCCAATATTGCGCTTATTTGCCCTTTTCTATGATCAGGCTCGGGTATTAATATATATTTTCATTTGAATTATCTAATAAATTTTTTATTATTTAACACTTGTAATTTAAATACGTTATTTTTTTGTATTTACAGTTGGATTACGACTTTCAGCCTGTATCCGACCCTGACAGAGTGCTCGATCTTCACGCTCTTTACCTGGGCCTTATGAAGAACATGCAATCTAAGGTCCGATATAATAGGAACGAGCCGAAGATCGATTGTTATTTGGTATGGCTGGCGACCCCCGAAGTAGAGAGAGCGGCTCTCCTATATACTCCACCCTTTGCCAGAGTCGACGTAGATACGTGGCCTCTCTTGTGCCAATATTATGACTCTGAGCACAAACAGGTTTGTAATTTAAATGTAATTCATTGTTTAGTATATAATTTCTTTTTTTTTGTTGCTTAATTAGAAAACTAAATCAGATTGTGTTGTGCAGAAACAGGCCGATCAAAATAAGAAGAATAGAAAGTCGGCGAAGAGGGGTCGCCACACTTACATAGGTGGCTCGAGGAACATTACTCGTGCCATGGAGGCATCGGTAAATTACAATAGATCTATTTTGATATAATACAATATGAAGAGTTATTTTATAATATATATAAATTTTTGGCGAATTGCAGAGAGCTCAGACCCTGGCGCAGGATGGTACACCGAGCGTGTTGACCGCGTATCTTGCCATCCACGGTACCTCGACAGATCCGCCACGGGCAAGCTTCGATTCCCCGACACTGCTACCCAGGAGTATTGCGTAAGTGTTAATATCTATTCTAATTCGAATGAAATTTTTGTTTTGATAAGTTCAAATTTAAATGATATACTTATATTTTAATGGTTAATATGGGGGTAGGAGCGGGTGGTGGAGCAGGCGAAGGCATCGAGAATCAATTTTAGTGGACAGACCGATCCGATGCTACTGACCCCAGTCCTAGACGCTGCACACGGAGGGCACCACAGAGGTTGGGAGAGAGGCCGGGGACTGGGTCTTAGCAGGGCCCATATGAGGTTGGTCTCCACTTCGGCGGTTACTTCCTCTACCTTCGTGAGCGACGTCTGGAGTATAATGTTGCCGCCTTGAAGACCACCGTCAAGGAATTGAAAGAGATGTTGGTACGAATATTACTTAATAGTAAAATACTATATCACATTATAGATAGTAATGTAGGGTTCCTAGGCACTCTAGTGAGGTCTCACAAGGCATCAACCATACCAATTTCAAAAATACGGTGCCGAGAAACCCTAAACTATGGATCGTTGGCTAGAAATCTAGGCGAAAATGAAATCTAGTTAACACTTAACTATAAGTTAAACGGAAATACGACCTTTGTAGATCCGGTGCTCCACCTCCATAGCTCCGCAACGAAGTCCCCTCGCTGTCCTAGTGAATTCCCGGGCTCTAGCGTCGGCTTCATCGGAGAATGGACGGGCTAGGTCGTCGACGACGTGCCGAAGATGATCTACGTCGAAGCATCACTAGATCGAGCTCCACCTTCACCAAGCCATGAATATTTGTGAAGGAAACACACTCTACTACTTGGCAAGAGGTAGAGGATGAAGAAATAGGAAGTGGGTAGACTTTAGAATTGGATTTCTCACTCATTTCATCAATCCACCATTGATGAAGTCAAGGTTTTCTTCTTGAGTTCAAGGAAGAAGAAGAAGAAGTGATATGATAAGTTAATTCTAAAAATGAAAAGAATAATGAATTCTTATCATAATAGAACCATGGTTAGGTGTAGAGAATTAATTAGGGTTAAGTGGAATGGTTAGGTTTAAGCATGAGACAAAATGGTTACAAAGTCAAAGTGTTCATGAAACTTCATGAATAAAACAAAACATGCCTCCATTTACTCATTTGCTTTTCTTTTTCCAAAAGAATAAATAAATGAATAAAATGAATAAGGAAAAAGTAAACCCTAACCATTTCATTAACCAAGGTTTAATTCTTTACACTTAACCAAAAGGGATGTATCATCAAACATGATACAAGCAAGTGCACAAAATCATATCGCATATGCAATGCGCACAAATCGAGCGAGAAAATCCATTTAAAGTGAACCGATACTAGTTAATGCAAAGTAATATATCAAATATATAATTATACATTAAATCATTAAATCAACACTTGATTTAACGATCCGGTCATATCGCATATAACCGACTAGTATCCAATGTATCGGCTTATCGAATCAATCCTTGATTCGATAACTAGGTTATATCGCATACAACCATTCGATACATTCATCGCGAGAATAGAATACGGTATCACATACACGTATTATTCTCGGTCCCGCACATATCTCATATGCGCTCCTATTTCGTTTCGCTTGAGCCAGGAAACCTCTGTGTAGGACTCTAAAGACTCGTCAATACGCCGGCAGCAGATGATGATCATATCAAGCACCCACAAGCCGCAAGCGGTCTGCTAAACGTAACGGCCACCCGGGTATTGAGCGATCTGAAGATCGACGAGCAAGCCCGCTCACACTCCAGTGAATCCAACCAGTAACACTACCGTACAGTCCGGTCTCGTCGTCTGATATGTCGCATATCTTGCCTAGGGGTGGTAAACGTCAGACCCCAATAGCTCGATAAGTCGTGTCGATATGAGGTCTATAACAATTCGAGAAACTACTGGTAACACTTACCAGTAAATCTCAGCAACCCTGGCCAGGGATTTCCTGTTATAGCCAATCGAACACAGCGCAACATCAACCCCCTATACCGGGAGAGACGAATCCCTTCCTATCGCTCATTGCCTCCATGTGATTCGGGACTGTACCCAAAAACCACCGTTTTGCACGCCCTCTTGGACGTGGTAAGATGGAAATCAAAGCACAGTGGGAACCACACAAGACTCTATGACGATCTCGGGTCAACAGACTACTCTGTACCAGTGTCACCAGAGAACTGCCATCTGACGTGAGGTATAATACCATCTGGGAGTTCTCGGCGAGTCCGTCCAGTGTACCCAGTCTCTACTGAGCACCCGTATATCATCTCCGATGTCAACAACCAATGGATATGGGATCATCCATCGCCCATCTGTATGGGTCGAGAAGGTACACGCTAGTCTACTCTGGTATATCGATGCCCCATCTCGACACACCCACGACTAGGGACTTTGAAGGATGTACTTATGGACTACCATGTCCCCACTAGTATGATCCGCATCATAGTCCAGGTAGTCAAGTACACATCCTAAAGGCTTTACCAACATGTAACAGAGAGACAATCAGTGTACACGTTAAGGTAAAGAGCAACCAGATAGCATACTATCATGTCGAGCAAGAAAGTCCTCCCTATATATGTCCCAGCATCCACTACAATATACATCCAATGTACAGTAATGGCCTCTAGGGCATACATATAACTAACAATCTCCCACTTGCACTAGGGCCATCTGTAGCAGTGGTTGTAGTATCTCATACTCAACCATCCCATAAAAGTCTCTCTCTGGGAATAGGCCTTCGTGAGTGGATCCGCCGTGTTATCCTCTGTGTCTACTCTCCAAACCTCGATCACCCTGGAGATCAACCATCTCCATGATCAGGTGATACTGCCTTAGAATATGTCTGGATCACTGATGGGACTTGCGTTCCTTGGCATAAGCCACAACTCCATTGTCACACAATGGGAGGAACATAGTTCATCTCATGAACCAATATACACCCAAACAGCCTCTTTGGTAGCATCTTAAGTAGCGATGTATCCAGCCTTTATCGTCTAGTATGTCACGGTATCTAGCTTGGAACTCTTCCAACATACCGTCCCTTTACTGAGGGTATAGACAATGCCTGTGACTGACATTCAGTCGTCTTTATCACCCTGGAACACTTCCAGTGATTCTCCCCAGGGTCGATTGATACGATCTCACTACTACTAGTGAGGTTCCTAACATCCAATTAGATCTATCTCATAGATCCAAAATCCAGGATTTAGTCGGTATCATCTTGATCCTATATGGAGAATCATTGTGATATACGGAGATTGACCGAGCGTAGCATAGGAAACTCTTTCCCTATCAAGAGTATGTCATCCACGTACTCTACGAGGATCGTTACCATACTCCCTACTACCTTTTTGTTTATACAAGGTTCATCTACCATTTTGATGATGTCAAACTCTTTGACTAATCCATCAAAACAGATGTTCCAACTCCGCGATGCCTGCTTTATCCTATAAAGCATCTTGCACACGTTTCCGCTGCTCTCACTGTCTACGAAGCCCTCTGGCTGTGTACTTATAGACGCACTCTTCTAAAACATCATTTAGAAAAGCAGTCATGACACCCAACCACCAGATATCGTAGTCATGGTATGTAGCCGTGACAAGTAGGATCTGGATGGACTTAAGCATAGGTATTGGAAAAGGTTTCATCATTATCCACGCCTGGTTGATGACGAAAACCTTTAACAAGTCTAGCTTTGAAAGTCTCAACCTTTCCAAGTACACCAAGTAATCTTCTCAAGATATACTTGCTCCTGATGGGGATTTAACCCTTCAGATATAGCAACTAAAGTCCATACTTTATTGGTGTATAAGGATTCCATCTCAGATCACTAAGCATCCAGCCATTCTTACAGAGTCTTACTCCTGATGGCCAGCTCGAAGCTAGTTGGGTCATCATCTCATGATGCAATCCTCGCTCCCACTGTCATAGAGAAACCGAAGTATCTCTCAGGTGGGTGAGGAACCCTACTAGATCGGCAGAGAGGCTGAGGTTCGTTGGAATCTACTGAATCCTTTGGCTCTATCAAATCATCTGCTGCAGTTTGTATAGCTGGAACATTTCCAGTTCTACATAACAGACCTTGCCTCGAGCTTGTCCGGATTTTGCTTTTAGACATAGGCCAGACAACCCAAAATCTTAACTAGCTTAAGACATGGGCTCTTCCCTTACCATATCACATATGAAGCGGTAGGCAACTGATTTGATTGGAACCCTATTCAATAGGTATGCAACTTCTCAAGTGCATATCCCCCTAAGGAAAAAAGGTAACTCAGTAGTACTCATCATAGAGCACACCATATCAAATAGGGTGTATCTGCTCCCCCCCGACATACCATCGTGCAATGGTATATACGGAGGAGTAATGCTGAGAGAGAATCTCATTCTCCTTTAGAATAGTCCAGTATTTCCGTGCTCAAGTATTCTCCTCCTTGATCTCATCATAGGACATAATACTTATACTCGTATTTTGGTTCTTTACTTCTAACTTATATTCTGTGAATATCTCAAAAGGTTCGGACTTGTGTTTCAACAGGAACATAGGTCTGAATCTTGAAAGATTATCAGAGAATGTAATGAAGTATAAAGAACCAGTCTTGGCATGTGTAGACAGGGGACCTACATACATCATCATGTATCAGTCCCAAGAGTTCACTAACTCTTTCTCTGTTTCCAATAAACAGAGCTGGTGTCATCTTATCTTTGTGACATGACTGGCGAGTTTCACAAGATGTAAATTCAAACTAATTTAAATATGCATCTTTATGTAACTCTAGCTAGTCGGGTCGCATTGATATGACCTAGTCTACAATACCTCAAGAAGGATTCGTTCATTTCTGAACTCTTCCTCTTTTGTGTGTTCCGTATACTAAGAACTGTAGTTTGATTTAGAACATCAATGCTTTTAGATAACGTGCCTGAACCGATCAACTTTTGATATAGGAAATGTTCAAAACATTATCCAACAACACAAAATTATATCCTTTCTTTACTAATAAAGATACTGATATGATTTTGTGTATCAGGTTCGGTATCTAATAACATTCGTTCAGAATCAATGTATTGGTAATACAGGGTGACAGTGACCGACAGACTTGGCTGCAACTCTTGCCCCGTTTTCTGCCTCATGAAACTTATCACCCGTTCTCAGTTTTTCTACCCTTTTGTAGCCCTATGTAACAGATTACATATCTGGGATCCTGATCCGGTATTATATACCCAGGATTCAGAGGACAATGAGAAACAGTTCTGTGTAACGAACACACCCGAAGATGATGCATCAGCATGCACTCTCTTCGTTTGGACGGCACGGGAATTCTGGTAATCCCCAATTTCCTGCTCTGTCTTATAACAATTATAAGTTGGAGCGGGACCAACGTTCCCCAGCTCAGTATAACAAGCGGGTTCGGTCAATTATCCGTATTATTATCTTGATTAAGGCGTGATATGGTCGCTACCTGGAGAGAGAGAGAAGAAAACACTCAGCGTGCGCTCTTGCAAGAATAGATTGGTTATTATTTTATCTAATCAGGATGGCTCCCACTGCTTTTTATCAAATCTTCCTTCAAACCCTAACAGGAAAGACTAGCCGGGATTAATTACACACTACAAGTTCGCCAATCTTTCAGCCAGGCCAGTGTCGGTACTTTGAGGGAGGTCCCCCGTGCTTTCGCACGAACCTAATTAATGTAAACCTCGTTTTCCCAGAGGCGTAATCCCGTTGACACCTTTCTAGACACCTACTTGATCGGCTAATTGTAATGTATAAAAC
This sequence comes from Agapanthus africanus, assembly GCA_030015575.1. Lineage (NCBI taxonomy): Eukaryota > Viridiplantae > Streptophyta > Magnoliopsida > Asparagales > Amaryllidaceae > Agapanthus > Agapanthus africanus. The sequence goes on along the minus strand of JASDDO010000019.1, from coordinate 379,792,833 downwards.
TCTCCCAGGAGTAACTCTTACTCGCAGCGGGTATCGGGATCCAACTATCTCATAGAAGGTATGCAATCTCATTGCAAATTTCAACACTTGAAATTCCCAATAATATTTTACCCCTAGCGTCCTATGACCTTGACGGAGGCCAAACAACCCATAGTCCGCTAGTCAAGTTCAATCCGTCATTTCCTGATTGAATTAAACCCACCCGCACGACCCTTGACGGAGGCCAAACAACGCCGTACGAATACCCTAATCCAATCGCATCATATGCTAGCAGATAAGCACTAGTTAGCTACCGTACACTACGCCTTGACGGAGGCCAAACAACCGCAGCACGAATACTAACTAGTACGTATCTGAAATGACGGAGGGCTACGACAGGTTTTTCTGAAAACCTATTGCGTAATGAACTTGATATCGTTGTAGAATCAAATGAATTTTGAAATGGAGTGCTTTTGAGGCTTTTCTAGTTTTTCTAAAGGAGTCACTCCCGGTGAAGGGATCGTCGGTCCTTTCCTCGTCGAATGAGGTGCGGGATGTAGGGTTCCTAGGCATCCTAATGAAGTCTCACAAGGCATCAACCATGCCAATTTCAAAAATTATTGGTGCCGAGAAACCCTAACACGGATCGTTGACTAGATGTTTAGGCGAAATGAGAATCTAGTTAACTACTTAACTAAAAGTTAGATGCTACAACCTTTGTAGATCCGGTTCCCCACTTCCTTAGCTCCACGTGGGTGTGCTCTCGCTGTCCATCACGAATCCTAGACTCATTCGTCGGCTTCATCGGAAAAACGGGCGAGCAAGGTCGTCGGCTTCGTGTCAAAGACGATCTACGTCGAGGTTGCACAAGTTCAAGCTCCGACTTCACAAAGTTGTGAAACTTGTGAAGAAAACACCCAAAACAACTTGGCAAGAGGTAGAGGGTGAAGAAATAGGAGGTGGGTTCACTTTAGATTTGGATTTCTCACTCTAGAAATGAAGTTGCCATTGATGGCATCAAGCTTTTCCTTTTTGAAGTGAAGAAGAAGATGAAGCTAGAATTATGATAAGTCTTGTAAATATGAATAATAAAACAATACTTATCATAATGGGAACCATGGTTAGGTGTAGAGAATTGACCAAGGTTAAAAGAGTGGTTAGGGTTAAGCATGAAGACAAATTGGTCACTTGGGTCAAAGCTTCATGAAGCTTCACAAAGGTTCAAGAAAGAAAGCAACCATTTTGTATTCATATGCCATTTTTTTTCTAAAATAAATAAATGAAAAGAATGGATAATAAAAACCCTAATTACTTACTTAACCTAGGTTTAATCCTTTACACTTAACCAAATGAGTATGCATCATCAAACATGATACAAATATGTGCACAAAAGCATATCACATATACAATGTGCAAATCAAGTGAGAAAATCCGTTTAAAGTGAACCTATACTAGTTAATGCAAAGTAATATATCAAATATATAATTATACATTAAATCATTAAATCAACACTTGATTCAATGATCCGGTCATGTCGCACATAACCGACTAGTATTCAATGCATCGATTTATCGAATCAATGATTCGATAACTAGGTCATATCTCATACAACCAATCGAAACATTAATCGCGAGAATCAAATACGGTATCATATACACGCATCATTCTCTGTCCCGCACATATCTCATATGCGCTCCTATTTCGTTTCGCTTGAGCCAGAAAACCTCTGTGTAGGACTCTAAAGACTCGTCAATACGCCGGTAGCAGATGATGATCATATCAAGCACCCACAAGCCGCAAGCGGTCTGCTAAACGTAACGGCCACCCGGGTATTGAGCGATCAGAAGATCGACGAGCTAGCCCGCTCACACTCCTGCGAATCCGACCAGTAACACTTAACCGTACAGTCCGGTCTCTTCGTCTGATATGTCGCATATCAAGTCTAGGGGTGGTAAACGTCAGACCCCAATAACCCGATAAGTCGTGCCGATGTGAGGTTCGCAACGGGTCGAGAAACTACTGGTAACACTTACCAGCAAATCTCTGATCAGCCCTGGCCAGGGACCTCCCTGCTACGGCCAATCGAGCACAGCGCAACATCAACTCCCAATACCGGGAGAGACGAAACTCCTCCTATCGCTCATTGCCTCCATGTGACTCGGGACTGTACCCAAATACCACCGTTTTGCACGCCCTCATGGACGTGGTAAGGTGGAGATCAAAGCACAGTGGGAATCACACAAGACTCTATGACGATCTCGGGTCTACAGACTACTCTGTACCAGTGTCACCAGAGAACTGCCATCTGACGTGAGGTATAATACCATCTAAGAGTTCTCGGCGAGTCCGTCCAGTGTACCCAGTCTCCACTGAGCACCCGTATACCATCTCTGATGTCAAACACCAATGGATATGGGATCATCCATCGCCCATCACATTGGTCGAGAAGCGTATACGCTAGTCTACACTGGTATATCGATGCCCCGTCTCGATACAACCACGACTAGGGACCTTGAAGGATGTACTTATGGACTACCATGTCCCCACTAGTATGATCTGCATCATAGTCCAGGTAGTCAAGTACACATCCTAAGGGCTTTACCAACATGTAACTATAAGACAGTATAAAGAGACTAGTATACATGTTAAGATAAAGAGCAACCAGATAGCATACTATCATATCGAGCAAGAAAGTCATCTCTATATATGTCCAAGCATCCAATATAATATACATCATCTGTACAATACTGGCCTCTAGGGCATACATACAACTAACAATCTCCCACTTGCACTAGGGCCAGCTGCTGTACTATCGCATACCGAGCATCCCGAAGAGTCTCTCAAACTGTATCTGGGGAATGGCCTTCGTGAGTGGATCCGCCGTGTTGTTCTTCATGTCAACCCTCCTGACCTCGATCTCCCTGCGATCAACTATCTCCCGGATCAGGTGATACCGCCTCAGAATATGCCTGGATCGCTGATGGGACCTGGGTTCCTTGGCCAAAGCCACTGCTCCATTGTTATCGCAATACAAAGGTATTGGATGCTCAATGGATGGAACCACACCAAGTTCAGTAATGAACTTCTTGATCCAGACAGCCTCTTTGGCAGCATCGTTGGCAGCGATGTATTCAGCCTCCATCGTCGAGTCTGCTACGGTTTCCTTCTTGGAACTCTTCCAGCTAACCGCCCCTCCGTAAAGGGTAAAGACAAAACCCGACTGCGACTTAGAGTCGTCCTTATCACTCTGGAAGCTCGAATCGGTAAAGGACTCCACTTGGAGCTCTCCGTTACCATACACCAAGAACATATCTCTAGTTCTTCGTAAGTACTTGAGAATGCTCTTCACAGCTGTCCAGTGACTCTCTCCAGGATCAGCTTGATACCTGCTCACTACACTTAGTGAGTATGCTACATCGGGTCTGGTACATAGCATCGCATACATGATAGAGCCTACTGCCGAAGCATAGGGTATCCCTTGCATGCGAGCTCTCTCCAAATCAGTCTTGGGAGACATCTCTTTGGAGAGAGTGACTCCAGAGATCGTGGGCAAGTTCCCACGCTTGAACTCTTCCATACTAAGCCTTTTTAGTATGGTGTCAATGTACCTGGATTGGGACAATCCAAAAATCCGTTTGGATCTATCTCTATAGATCCTAATTCCCAATATGCAGGAGGCATCACCAAGATCTTTCATTGAGAATCTTTGTGATAAGAAGAGCTTGACCGATTGCAGCATAGGAATATCATTTCCTATCAAGAGTATGTCGTCCACGTACAATACGAGGAATACAACCTTACTCTCTGCTACCTTCTTGTAGATACAAGGTTCATCTGGATTTTTGACGAAATCAAACTCTTTGATAACGACGTCAAAACAGATGTTCCAACTCCGCGATGCTTGCTTTAATCCATAAATGGATTTAAGCAGCTTGCACACCTTCCCGCTGCTCCCACTATCTACGAAGCCCTCCGGCTGAGTCATGTACACGCACTCTTCTAAATCACCATTTAGAAAGGCGGTCTTAACATCCATTTGCCAGATTTCGTAGTCATGATATGCAGCGATGGCAAGCATGATCCGGATGGATTTACGCATAGCCACTGGAGAAAAGGTTTCGTCATAGTCCACACCTGGTCTTTGACGAAAACCTTTTGCTACAAGTCTAGCTTTGAAAGTCTCCACTTTCCCATCTACACCAAGTTTCTTCTTGAAGATCCACTTGCTCCCAATGGGTTTTACCCTTTCAGGAGCAACGTCCAAAGTCCATACTTTGTTGGTGTACATGGATTCCATCTCGGACCGCATAGCATCCAGCCATTTCACTGAGTCCCCACTCGTGATGGCCTGCTCGAAGCTGGTTGGTTCATCATCCTCCATGATGCAATCCTCGCTCCCACCGTCCATGAGAAAACCGTAGTATCTCTCAGGTTGGCGAGGAACCCTACTAGATCGGCAGAGAGGCTGGGGTTCGTCGGGTACTACCGAATCCTCTGGTTCCACTAAATCTTCAGTTTGAGTTTGTGTAGCCGGAATTTCTTCCAGTTCTACCATATCCCCACTAATTTCTTTTGCAAGAAATTCCTTTTCTAAAAAGGTGGCATGTCGAGAAACAAACACTTTTTGTTCCTCTGTATGGTAGAAAAGATATCCATGTGAATGTTTGGGATATCCCACAAACTTACATAGAACTGACCGTGCCTCGAGTTTGTCCGGATTTTGCCTTTTGACATAGGCCGGGCAACCCCATATCTTAACTCGTTTAAGACATGGTCTCTTCCCACTCCATATCTCATATGGTGTGGTAGGTACAGATTTAGATGGAACTTGATTCAATAGGTATGCTGCTGTCTCCAGCGCATAACCCCAGAAGGAAATAGGTAACTCAGCTGTACTCATCATAGAGCGCACCATATCTAATAGGGTGCGATTTCTCCGCTCCGATACACCGTTGTGCTGTGGTGTATAAGGAGGAGTAAGCTGAGAGAGAATCCCATTCTCTTTTAGATAGTCCAGAAATTCATTGCTTAAGTATTCTCCTCCTCGATCAGATCGTAGGATTTTAATACTTTTTCCGGTTTGGTTCTCAACTTCTTGTTTATATTCCCTAAATTTCTCAAAACTCTTTGATAACGACGTCAAAACAGATGTTCCAACTCCGCGATGCTTGCTTTAATCCATAAATGGATTTAAGCAGCTTGCACACCTTCCCGCTGCTCCCACTATCTACGAAGCCCTCCGGCTGAGTCATGTACACGCACTCTTCTAAATCACCATTTAGAAAGGCGGTCTTAACATCCATTTGCCAGATTTCGTAGTCATGATATGCAGCGATGGCAAGCATGATCCGGATGGATTTAAGCATAGCCACTGGAGAAAAGGTTTCGTCATAGTCCACACCTGGTCTTTGACGAAAACCTTTTGCTACAAGTCTAGCTTTGAAAGTCTCCACTTTCCCATCTACACCAAGTTTCTTCTTGAAGATCCACTTGCTCCCAATGGGTTTTACCCCTTCAGGAGCAACGTCCAAAGTCCATACTTTATTGGTGTACATGGATTCCATCTCGGACCGCATAGCATCCAGCCATTTCACTGAGTCCCCACTCGTGATGGCCTGCTCGAAGCTGGTTGGGTCATCATCCTCCATGATGCAATCCTCGCTCCCACCGTCCATGAGAAAACCGTAGTATCTCTCAGGTTAGCGAGGAACCCTACTAGATCGGCAGAGAGGCTGGGGTTCGTCGGGTACTACCGAATCCTCTGGTTCCACTAAATCTTCAGTTTGAGTTTGTGTAGCCGGAATTTCTTCCAGTTCTACCATATCCCCACTAATTTCTTTTGCAAGAAATTCCTTTTCTAAAAAGGTGGCATGTCGAGAAACAAACACTTTTTGTTCCTCTGTATGGTAGAAAAGATATCCATGTGAATGTTTGGGATATCCCACAAACTTACATAGAACTGACCGTGCCTCGAGTTTGTCCGGATTTTGCCTTTTGACATAGGCCGGGCAACCCCATATCTTAACTCGTTTAAGACATGGTCTCTTCCCACTCCATATCTCATATGGTGTGGTAGGTACAGATTTAGATGGAACTTGATTCAATAGGTATGCTGCTGTCTCCAGTGCATAACCCCAGAAGGAAATAGGTAACTCAGCTGTACTCATCATAGAGCGCACCATATCTAATAGGGTGCGATTTCTCCGCTCCGATACACCGTTGTGCTGTGGTGTATAAGGAGGAGTAAGCTGAGAGAGAATCCCATTCTCTTTTAGATAGTCCAGAAATTCATTGCTTAAGTATTATCCTCCTCGATCAGATCGTAGGATTTTAATACTTTTTCCGGTTTGGTTCTCAACTTCTTGTTTATATTCCCTAAATTTCTCAAAAGCTTCTGATTTGTGTTTCATCAGGAACACATACCCGAACCTAGAGAGATCGTCAGTGAATGTAATGAAGTATGAAGTACCATCCCTGGCATGTGTAGACATGGGACCGCATACATCACTATGTATCAGCCCTAAGAGTTCGGTAACTCTTTCTCCGTGTCCCGTAAACGGAGTTTTGGTCATCTTGCCTCTGAGACATGACTGGCAAGTGTCATAAGATGAAAATTCGAATTGTTTCAAATATCCATCCTTATGCAACTTAGCTAGTCGTGTCGCATTGATGTGACCCAGTCTACAATGCCACAAGAAGGATTCGTTCAGTTCTGAACTCTTCCTCTTGTGTGTGTTAGTTATGCTCAGAACTGTTGATTGATTTAGAACATAAATGCCATTGCACAGCGTGCCTGATCCAACCAACTTTTTGTTATGGAAAACGTTCATAACATTGTCCTGTAATACAAAATTATATCCCTCTTTACTTAATAAAGAAACCGATATAATGTTGCATATCAGGTTCGGCATGTAATAGAATTCGTTCAGAACCAATGTATTACCAGTTGGTAATTCAAGGTGATATTCCCCGACAGTCTTAGCTGCAACAATTGCACCATTTCCGACTCTAATGTCTTTATCACCTTCTCCAAGTTCTCTACCTTTCCTAAGCCCATGTAACTGATTACATATATGGGATCCTGACCCGGTATCTAATACCCAGGACGTGGAGCAAATGGAGAAACAGTTCTCTGTAACGAACACACCCGAAGAAAATGCATCAACATGTACTTTCTTCATTCGGGTGGCATGGGAATCCTGGTATTCCCCTATATCCTGTTCAGTCCTATAACTCTTATAGGTAAGAACGGAACCAACGTTCCCCAGCACAGTATAACATGCGGGTTCGGTCAATACATCCATATTATTATCTTGATTAAGGCATGAAATGGTCGCTACCTGGAGAGAGAGAGAAGAAAACACTTTAGCGTATGCTCGTGCAAGATCAGATTGGTTATTATCTTATCTAATCAGGATGGCTCCCACTGCTTTTTATCAAATCTTCCTTCAAACCCTAAAAGGAAAGACTAGCCGGGATTAATTACACACTACAAGTTCGCCAATCTTTCAGCCAGGCCAGTGTCGGTACTTTGAGGGAGGTCCCCCGTGCTTTCGCACGAACCTAATTACTGTAAACCTCGTTTTCCCAGAGGCATAACCTCGTTAACACCTTTCTAGACACCTACTTGATCGGCTAATTGTAGTGTGTAAAACTCTCCCAGGAGTAACTCTTACTCGCAGTGGGTATCGGGATCCAACTATCTCATAGAAGGTATGCAATCTCATTGCAAATTTCAACACTTGAAATTCCCGATAATCTTTTGCCCCAAACGATCTATGACCTTGACAAGGTCAACAAACCATAGACCGTAAGTCAAGTTCAACCCGTCATTTCTTGATTGAATTAAACCCACCCGCACGACCCTTGACAAGGTCAACAAGGCCGTACGACTATCCTAACTCAATCTGCATCATATGCATAAGCAGATAAATACTGGTTAGCTACCGCACACTGCGCCTTGACAAGGTCAACAAACGCAGCACGAATACTAAACAGGACTTATCTGAAATGACGGAGGGCTACGACAGGTTTTTCTGAAAACCTATTGCGTAATGAACTTGATATCGTTGTAGAATCAAATGAAGTTTTGAAATGGAGTGATTTTGAGGCTTTTCTAGTTTTGCTAAAGGGGTCACTCCCGGTGAAGGGATCGTCGGCCCTTTCCTCGTCGAATGAGGTGCGGGATATATCATATATATCACTGTGCAAAGCAGAAACTATAGAAGCAGTCAAAAACAAACCGAGTGTGTAGCATCTGCCAGGTTTTGCTAAAGGAGTCACTCCCGGTGAAGGGATCTCGGTCCTTTCCTCATCGAATAAGGTGCAGGGCATATCACATATACCGCTATGCAAAGCAAGAACTGTAGCTACCTGTTTTATTTTAAAATTTGATTCTACAACATCTTAGGTTTCTTTTCTTTCATTAATCACATTAATGAAGTCCCATCATTTAAGTACCTAAACATCACAGATAAATACGACGTACACTTATGCCATCCGTATTCGCCTCGATGTCCCCTCGTGCACCGTTAGGTTAAGTAACTAACGACAGAGCAGGGCAGGGCTAGTGCGGGTGCAAAACATAAGTAACGTCTATATAATATATCATATATACTATATACTGTATCTATCACAGAACATCACATGATCACATCACAGATATCGCAGCAGAAGAAACATATGAAACATTGGATATACTAGGACGTCCGTGTTTTCAATACGAGCCAGTATAAAACACGGATTCCACGGTCGTGATGAATAGCCAATCCCACACCCCTAGACCCCTACGAGAGCGACAAGCAACCCTGCTAATTCTAGGGTTAGGAGACCCTGACTCGACTCCTCGAGATGGTCTCCCACTGGACCCTAGAACCCGGTTACTTGTGCTCCCCTCCTTGGGTCTATCCTAGTGCAGAAAAGTAAATAATATACAAAGGGTGACAACTTCCGCAACCTGGAAGTGCCCCGAATAAAAGAATATTACATACAAGTTTTTACATGAATGAAAATGAAAAACACTTATCTCACATAAAAACCCCCGGCTATTCAAACACGACGATCCAATATAACATATCCAGCAACACATAACATCACATGTCATCAACGTAAGTAAGTATGCATACACCGATTGTCGTCGACGTATAGCAACGACAATCGGCAATACCACTACATACTACACTTACGGTCACAGAAAAGAAAGTGTAAAACTACAACAATTGTAATCCGCAACCTCTTTAGACATCACATGCCTAACAGTTATAAACCCCGCATTTTAGTCCCATTATCGAAAACTCTTTTCGATATCAAGTGAAACTAAACCGCTAGATTTATAACATTCATCCAGTTATCTCATAACTGTTTGTGAATTCCAATTATTGTATCCAATTCCGGATAAATATAAAATGTTAAACTTTCCGATCGAACATTCGAATACCCAAGTTTTCCCGATACAGCTCAACACATGAAATAAGTCTAACAACATTCAGTTCGTGCCTCAGTACCAACGGTCCAGCCGTAGAAGGGTCAAGCCAACGCCTCACATGTGGCACGCCGTACTGCCCCAAACCCGAAGGTTCAAAGGGCAGTTCAAGACGGTCACATAATCGAGTTAAGGTTTGTTGTCTTCTAGAGGGTCCATCGCGTTACTTGCACTACTTAGAACGTCGTTAAACTACGGAAAAATCCAACACTTGGAAATTTCCCGACAGGGGAAAAATTGGGTATTCATATTCGGTCGAACTTTTTAACATATTCTAAAATTTATCCGGAAAGCCACATAGACAAAATCTGATACTCCGATCGAAACACCAAATCCCCAAAACAATCCCAGAAAATTCAACTCTTGAATAAATATTAAAAATTCCCAGAAAATCCAGCACTGCAAAGTAAGAATTACTGTGTGAAAATTTTAGAACAGTGGGGCCGTACGGCCGCGGAACCGCCGCACGAGCCATGCTAGTGCCGCGGAACCGCGGCAGTTTAATTGAATTACACCATCGAATTTCACAGTAAATCTTACAATCTCCTGCTGATTTCTCTGCATATTTTTACTATGGAAAAAACCCCATTTTTGGAAAAAGTCCAGAGAGCTCATGGGTTTTAGGGTTTCGGGTTCGTTCGGACTTCAAACTCCGTCTAGACTTCGCCTAACGCTCTAGCTTGGCTCTGATACCACTGTAGGGTTCCTAGGCATCCTAATGAGGTCTCACAAGGCATCAACCATGCCAATTTCAAAAATTATTGGTGCCGAGAAACCCTAACACGGATCGTCGGCTAGATTTCTAGGCGAAATGAGAATCTAGTTAACTACTTAACTAAAAGTTAGATGCTACAACCTTTGTAGATCCGGTTCCCCACTTCCTTAGCTCCACGTGGGTGTGCTCTCGCTGTCCATCACGAATCCTAGACTCATTCGTCGGCTTCATCGGAAAAACGGGCGAGCAAGGTCGTCGGCTTCGTGTCAAAGACGATCTACGTCGAGGTTGCACAAGTTCAAGCTCCGACTTCACAAAGTTGTGAAACTTGTGAAGAAAACACCCAAAACAACTTGGCAAGAGGTAGACGGTGAAGAAATAGGAGGTGGGTTCACTTTAGATTTGGATTTCTCACTCTAGAAATGAAGTTGCCATTGATGGCATCAAGCTTTTCCTTTTTGAAGTGAAGAAGAAGATGAAGCTAGAATTATGATAAGTCTTGTAAATATGAATAATAAAACAATACTTATCATAATGGGAACCATGGTTAGGTGTAGAGAATTGACCAAGGTTAAAAGAGTGGTTAGGGTTAAGCATGAAGACAAATTGGTCACTTGGGTCAAAGCTTCATGAAGCTTCATAAAGGTTCAAGAAAGAAAGCAACCATTTTGTATTCATATGCCATTCTTTTTCTAAAATAAATAAATGAAAAGAATGGATAATAAAAACCCTAATTACTTACTTAACCTAGGTTTAATCCTTTACACTTAACCAAATGAGTATGCATCATCAAACATGATACAAATATGTGCACAAAAGCATATCACATATACAATGTGCAAATCAAGTGAGAAAATCCGTTTAAAGTGAACCTATACTAGTTAATGCAAAGTAATATATCAAATATATAATTATACATTAAATCATTAAATCAACACTTGATTCAATGATCCGGTCATGTCGCACATAACCGACTAGTATTCAATGCATCGATTTATCGAATCAATGATTCGATAACTAGGTCATATCTCATACAACCAATCGAAACATTAATCGCGAGAATCAAATACGGTATCATATACACGCATCATTCTCGGTCCCGCACATATCTCATATGCGCTCCTATTTCGTTTCGCTTGAGCCAGGAAACCTCTGTATAGGACTCTAAAGACTCGTCAATACGCCGGTAGCAGATGATGATCATATCAAGCACCCACAAGCCGCAAGCGGTCTGCTAAACGTAACGGCCACCTGGGTATTGAGCGATCAGAAGATCGACGAGCTAGCCCGCTCACACTCCTGCGAATCCGACCAGTAACACTTAACCGTACAGTCCGGTCTCTTCGTCTGATATGTCGCATATCAAGTCTAGGGGTGGTAAACGTCAGACCCCAATAACCCGATAAGTCGTGCCGATGTGAGGTTCGCAATGGGTCGAGAAACTACTGGTAACACTTACCAGCAAATCTCTGATCAGCCCTGGCCAGGGACTTCCCTGCTACGGCCAATCGAGCACAGCGCAACATCAACTCCCAATACCGGGAGAGACGAAACCCCTCCTATCGCTCATTGCCTCCATGTGACTCGGGACTGTACCCAAAGACCACCGTTTTGCACGCCCTCATGGACGTGGTAAGGTGGAGATCAAAGCACAGTGGGAATCACACAAGACTCTATGACGATCTCGGGTCTACAGACTAACCTGTACAAGTGTCACCTGAGAACTGCCATCTGACGTGAGGTATAATACCATCTGGGAGTTCTCGGCGAGTCCGTCCAGTGTACCCAGTCTCCACTGAGCACCCGTATACCATCTCTGATGTCAAACACCAATGGATATGGGATCATCCATCGCCCATCACATGGGTCGAGAAGCGTATACGCTAGTCTACACTGGTATATCGATGCCCCGTCTCGATACACCCACGACTAGGGACCTTGAAGGATGTACTTATGGACTACCATGTCCCCACTAGTATGATCTGCATCATAGTCCAGGTAGTCAAGTACACATCCTAAGGGCTTTACCAACATGTAACTATAAGACAGTATAAAGAGATTAGTATACATGTTAAGATAAAGAGCAACCAGATAGCATACTATCATATCGAGCAAGAAAGTCATCTCTATATATGTCCAAGCATCCAATATAATATACATCATCTGTACAATACTGGCCTCTAGGGCATACATACAACTAACACGGGATATATCATATATATCACTGTGCAAAGCAAAAACTCTTAAAAGCAATAAAAAAAAAACCGAGTGTGTAGCATCTGCCAGATATTGCTAAAGGAGTCACTCCCGGTGAAGGGATCTCGGTCCTTTCCTTATCGAATAAGGTGCAGGATATATCGTATATACCGCTGTGCAAAGCAAGAACTGTAGCTACCTGTTTTATTTTGAAATTCGATTCTACAACATCTTAGGTTTCTTTTATTTCATTAATCACATTAATGAAGTCCCATCATTTAAGTACCTAATCATCACAGATAAATACGACGTACACTTATGCCATCCGCATTCGCCTCGATATCCCCTCGTGCACCGTTAGGTTAGGTAACTAACGGCAGAGCGGGGCAGGGCTAGCGCGGGTGTAAAACATAAGTAACGTCTATATAATATATCATATATACTATGTACTGTATCTATCACAGAACATCACATGATCACATCACAGATATCGCAGCAGAAGAATCATATGAAATATTGGATATACTAGGACGTCCGTGTTTTCAATACGAGCCAGTATAAAACACGGATTCCACGGTCGCGATGAATAGCCAAACCCACACCCCTAGACCCCTACGAGAGCGGCAAGCAACCCTACCAATTCTGGAGTTAGGAGACCCGGACTCGACTCCTCGAGTTGGTCTCCCACTGGACTCCAGAACCCGGTTACTTGTGCCCTCCTCCTTGGGTCTATCCTAGTGCGGAAAAGTAAATAATATACAAAGGGTGACAACTTCCGCAACCTGGAAGCGCCCCAATAAAAGAATATTACATACAAGTTTTTACATGAATGAAAATGAAAAACACTCATCTCACATAAAAAAAACCCGGCTATTCAAACACGACGATCCAATATAACGTATCCAGCAACACATAACATCACATGTCATCAACGTAAGTAAATATGCGCATCCCAATTGTCGTTGACATATAGCAACGAAACCGGCGATATCACATATTACACTTACGGTCACAGAAAAGAAAGTGTAAAACTACAACAGTTGGAATCCGCAACCATCTCAGACATCGCATGCCTGACCAAATGAATTACTTAGACATCACATGCCTAACAATTATAAACCCCGCATTTCAGTCTCATTATCGAAAACACTTTTCAATATCGAGTCGGGCAATTCAACAAGATTCCCGACAGTCTGATCGAATACTCGTCGCAAACTTTAGTAGGCGGCCGCACCCCCGATACCGTCGACGAAGTGCACCAAGGCGGAACACCGCTGCCGCGAGCACCCGAACGGATGCTTTCGGCGACGGGGTTCTCCTACAGTCACTTGGTCGGGGCTATGGAGTGAGGCTGTCTATTAAGTTTACCCGGCGAGTATCCGCGTACGCTACGTGATTGCGACGGACTTTTGATCACATCAAAATTCCGTGGCAACCGATCAAGTGAGACTAAACTGCTATGTTTATAACATTCATTCCGTTATCTCATAACTACTTGTGAATTCCAATTATTGTATCCCATTCCGGATAAATAGAAAATGTCAAACTTTCCGATCGAACAATCGAACACCCAAGTTTTCCCGATACAGATCAACTCTTGAAATAAGTCTAAAAACATTCAGTTCGTGCCTCAGTACCAACGGTCCAGCCGTAGAAGGGTCAAGCCAACGCCTCACATGTGGCACGCCGTACTGCCCCAAACCCGAAGGTTCAAAGGGCAGTTCAAGACGGTCACATAATCGAGTTAAGGTTTGTTGTCTTCTAGAGGGTCCATCGCGTTACTTGCACTACTTAGAACGTTTTTAAACCACGGAAAAATCCAACACTTGGAAATTTCCCGGCAGGGGAAAAATTGGGTATTTATATCCGGTCGAACTTTTTAACATATTCTAAAATTTATCCGGAAAGCCACACCGACAAAAATTAGACAGTCCGATCGAATACACCGAGTCCCCAATACAACCCAGAAAATACAACTCTGGAATAAATATTAAAAACATCCAGAACACACAAGAAACACCAACAGAAACAACTGAAGAAAACACACATCCTGATCATCACAGACGGCCGCGGAACCGCCGCAAAAGGGGGGTCAACGCCGCGGTTCCCTCGGCCGTACTGTTGAATTAGGTTGTCGTTTTCTCCAGTTTTTCTTAGAATTTCCTGCACATTTCTCTGCATATTTTTAATTCCAAAAAATCCACAATTTACAGAATTGTCCAGAGAGCATTTTTCAAGTCGGGGTTTTGGGTCGATCGGACTTCTAACTCCGTCGGGACTTCGCCTAAGGCTCTAGCTAGGCTCTGATACCACTGTAGGGTTCCTAGGCACTCTAGTGAGGTCTCACAAGGCATCAACCATGCCAATTTCAAAAATACGGTGCCGAGAAACCCTAAACTACGGATCGTTGGCTAGAAATCTAGGCGAAAATGAAATCTAGTTAACACTTAACTATAAGTTAAACGGAAATACGACCTTTGTAGATCCGGTGCTCCACCTCCATAGCTCCGCAACGAAGTCCCCTCGCTGTCCTAGTGAATTCCCGGGCTCTAGCGTCGGCTTCATCGGAGAATGGACGGGCTAGGTCGTCGACGATGTGCCGAAGATGATCTACGTCGAAGCATCACTAGATCGAGCTCCACCTTCACCAAGCCATGAATACTTGTGAAGGAAACACACTCTACTACTTGGCAAGAGGTAGAGGATGAACAAATAGGAAGTGGGTAGACTTTAGAATTGGATTTCTCACTCATTTCATCAATCCACCATTGATGAAGTCAAGGTTTTCTTCTTGAGTTCAAGGAAGAAGAAGAAGAAGTGATATGATTAGTTAATTCTAAAAATGAAAAGAATAATGAATTCTTATCATAATAGAACCATGGTTAGGTGTAGAGAATTAATTAGGGTTAAGTGGAATGGTTAGGTTTAAGCATGAGACAAAATGGTTACAAAGTCAAAGTGTTCATGAAACTTCATGAATAAAACAAAACATGCCACCATTTACTCATTTGCTTTTCTTTTTCCAAAAGAATAAATAAATGAATAAAATGAATAAGGAAAAAGTAAACCCTAACCATTTCATTAACCAAGGTTTAATTCTTTACACTTAACCAAAAGGGATGTATCATCAAACATGATACAAGCAAGTGCACAAAATCATATCGCATATGCAATGCGCACAAATCGAGCGAGAAAATCCATTTAAAGTGAACCGATACTAGTTAATGCAAAGTAATATATCAAATATATAATTATACATTAAATCATTAAATCAACACTTGATTTAACGATCCGGTCATATCGCATATAACCGACTAGTATCTAATGTATCGGCTTATCGAATCAATCCTTGATTCGATAACTAGGTTATATCGCATACAACCATTCGATACATTCATCGCGAGAATAGAATACGGTATCACATACACGTATTATTCTCGGTCCCGCACATATCTCATATGCGCTCCTATTTCGTTTCGCTTGAGCCAGGAAACCTCTGTGTAGGACTCTAAAGACTCGTCAATACGCCGGCAGTAGATGATGATCATATCAAGCACCCACAAGCCGCAAGCGGTCTGCTAAACGTAACGGCCACCAGGGTATCGAGCGATCTGAAGATCGACGAGCATGCCCGCTCACACTCCAGTGAATCCAACCAGTAACACTACCGTACAGTCCGGTCTCGTCGTCTGATATGTCGCATATCTTGCCTAGGGGTGGTAAACGTCAGACCCCAATAGCTCGATAAGTCGTGTCGATATGAGGTCTATAACAATTTGAGAAACTACTGGTAACACTTACCAATAAATCTCAGCAACCCTGGCCAGGGATTTCCTGTTATAGCCAATCGAACACAGCGCAACATCAACCCCCTATACCGGGAGAGACGAATCCCTTCCTATCGCTCATTGCCTCTATGTGATTCGGGACTGTACCCAAAAACCACCGTTTTGCATGCCCTCTTGGACGTGGTAAGATGGAAATCAAAGCACAGTGGGAACCACACAAGACTCTATGACGATCTCGGGTCAACAGACTACTCTGTACCAGTGTCACCAGAGAACTGCCATCTGACGTGAGGTATAATACCATCTGGGAGTTCTCGGCGAGTCCGTCCAGTGTACCCAGTCTCTACTGAGCACCCGTATATCATCTCCGATGTCAAACACCAATGGATATGGGATCATCCATCGCCAATCTGTATGGGTCGAGAAGGTACACGCTAGTCTACTCTGGTATATCGATGCCCCATCTCGATACACCCACGACTAGGGACTTTGAAGGATGTACTTATGGACTACCATGTCCCCACTAGTATGATCCGCATCATAGTCCAGGTAGTCAAGTACACATCCTAAGGGCTTTACCAACATGTAACAGAGAGACAATCAGTGTACACGTTAAGGTAAAGAGCAACCAGATAGCATACTATCATGTCGAGTAAGAAAGTCCTCCCTATATATGTCTCAGCATCCACTACAATATACATCCAATGTACAGTAATGGCCTCTAGGACATACATATAACTAACAAGTAACATATGCAATATTAGTAGCCTGAGCTTATTTGGTTGTAGACTTAGCTTTGATTAATCATACTTACATAAAACTATCTAATTAAAATAAACTACGGTTTTCCAAAATAGATGCGTAAACTAGGCCTAAGTCCCTAAGTATTCTTAGATTGGGGTTTCGCAATAATCTGATAATAATACGAATTCGACTAAAATCTAATACACCGTTCTTACTCGTTTATTACACATAAAATTTTACAGATTCGGCAGGCTACTTCGGCTGTGGCTTCATATGCATCTCTTTCGGATGCGGCTCCGCAAGCTACTATCTCGGCTGCGGTTGCGCAGGACACTCCTATAGCTACACAACCCGCTCAGACTCCCGCACAATCCGCTCCTTCATTAGTTGAGTTTTTGACAACTCAGGATTGCACCAAGGAGCAGATGCACCAGATTACGACTATTATCAGATGTGGAGGAGCTGGACCGAGTTAGTGTAGCTTTATTTATATTTTTGAGGATGTATGAACTTATCTGATACATATTATATATATTTTGGATGATATTGGTGGCTGTTTGCTTGTTTACGATGATTTAGATTGATATCGTATTCTGTTTGTTTATTTCTTTTATATATTATACGTGAGATATTGATTATGAATATTTTTATATTTGGTTATATGATATGTATATTTTTGTGCACAGGGCGGGGGAAAAATGGGAACCCCCTTTTTAAAAAAACCCTGATATTTTGTCCCTATAGATTAATCTGTAGGGGCAACTGTTGCATCTACAGATTAATCCGTAGGTGCAAGGTTTGCCCCTACACATTTCGCCGTAGGGACAAAATATCAGAATATCTGATTTTTTGTCCCTATGGACTCAGTAACAGGGGTAAAACTTGCCCATAAGAATTAATCCGTAGAGGCATTTATCTGGACCTACGGATAAATTCATAGGGGCATTTATCAGGCCCTATGGATAAATCCGTAGGTACACGTATTTTATTTTATAAACCAATAAATTAAATAATGATTATATTCCTATAGAGTAAGACGTAGGGGAAATTATTACTCCGGAGGGGTATGTTCAGGACGAAAACTTGCACCTACGGCCTCTGGATTTACGAAAGAATTTTATGTCCCTATGGATATATCTGTAGGGGCAGTGGTTTGCCCCTACGGCTAAATCCGCTGGGGCAAGTGATTACTGTAGTAGTGCTTATACCTGAGTGAAATAATACATTAAAACACACATACACGGAATACAATTCATACTTGGATATCTTCAAACATAATTTTGTTAATCGATAATTTATCTTTTTCAACGATATACTTGCCCCTCCCATTTTCTTCTTTGTCAATAACCATCTCGTTCTTAGATTTCTCAATGTAGTCACTATAAAAAACCAACTTTCATAACTTATAATTTATATGTTATACAGTCTAACATAGCCCATGAGTATATCCGAGTTAAGGACTAGATGTACGTGGATTGGTAACAACGCATGCAATCTAATTTTGTCGCAGGAGTTGCTGCTTTCATTGAATTTGCATGTGTACATAATAAGATCATGTTTGAGAAGATTCTCCGTCCGTGCGATAAATATGGGAATAAGTACTGGCAAAAGGTAGAAATCGTAGAGCTTCATATCGTTAAATATGGTTTTACTAGATTTTATACAACTTGGCTATGTCACGGGGAAGGAGAAGAAGAACATGGTAATGCGGCGGAAGAATGAGAAGACGGTAATGCGGCTAAAGAAGAAGAAGATGTTAATGCGGAGGAAAAAGAAGATGATAACTTCTTTCTAGGAGAAGAAATGAAGGATATGGTAGAGACTGCCCTCGGTGATAGTAATCCTACCGAAGAAGACATTCATTCTGGTCAAGGACCGCATGCGGATAAGTTTGAAAAGTTCATGAATGATGCTAGAAGACCAATTTATGATAATGCAAAATATTCCACCCTATCATGGTTCGTTTAATTTTTTCAGATTAAGTGTCTAAATGGATGGAGTAACAAGTCATTCACGATACTTCTGAAGTTCCTGAAAGATTTTATGCCCTCAGGAAATAACGTACCCGAGAGCTGGTACGAAGCCCAGAAGATGATGTCTAATTTGGGTCTGAACTATGAGAAAAATCATGCATGTCTCAAAGATTGCGTGTTGTACCGGAAAGAGAATTCAGTTTTGAAAGAATGTCTAACATGCGGCGAGGTCAGGTATAAGCCGAAAGTATCTGATAAGAAATCAGATATACCTGTCAAGATAGCACAATACTTTCCGATAACACAGAGGCTGAAAAGGTTATTCAGGTGTAAGAAGATAGCTAAAGGCAATGATTTGGCATCACCGTGCTGCTTCAAACGAAGATGGAAAAATGAGTCATCCAAAAGATTCACCGGTATGGAAAGATTTCGATAGGAGGCACCAAACATTCAGTAGTGATCATCGCAATGTCAGGCTCGCACTGGCTAGTGATGGGTTCTGCCCATTCAACTATATGGTTGGAAGCCACAACACATGGTCTGTTGTAATGATGGTTTATAATCTGTCGTCTTGGTTGGCTATAGATCAATCCTACTTTATGATATTTCTTCTTATTGACGGACCAAACTCATCGGGAAACAATATCGACGTCTATCTCTGACCTCTGATCGATGAGTTAAAATCTTTACTCATTGATGGTGTGGAGACTTATGATGCAAACATAGATACAACCTTCACAATGTGTGCGGCTTTAATGTGGGTAATTAATGACTTTCCTGCGTATGGAATGCTATCAGATTGGTCCGTACATGGTCATAAGGCAAGTCCTTACTGCCATCAAGATACAACATCGAAATGGTTGAATTTAGCAGGAAGATTTGTTATTTCGGTCATCGGCATTTCCTACTACTAGACCATTCATACAAATTAGATGATGTTCACTTTAATGGTCATCAATAGTTTCTTGGGCCTCCAGCCTCATTGTCTGGAGAGGACGTGATTGCTCAGTAGGATGGTTAAAATAACATGACCTTTGGGATAGATCCGACAAAACATATCAAACCACCATAATGGAACAAGTTAAGCATTTTCTATGAGCTTCTGTACTGGTCAAAAAATTTAGTGCGTCATTGTCTGGACGTCATGCACATAGAGAAGGAAGTATCCGAGCACGTACTTAACTTGCTTCTTTGTAAAGACGAAAAATCGAAAGACAACCTCCGTACTCGGATAGATCTTCAGGACCATGAAATTAGAAGTGAATTGCATTATAAACCGATAGCATGTAAACCAGGCAAGTTTGTACTTTCCAATGCCGTGTATCATATGTCACAACCGGAGAAGAAAAGGTTTCTGCAGCTGTTGCATGATTTGAAAGTTCCCACAGGTTTCTCAGGATTATTTAGTAAGAAGATAAAAATTGTGAAAGACAAGATCGATGGGCTGAAAAGTCATGATCACCATATTATTATGGAGTACCTTCTCCTATTATCCATCAAGACTTCCTTTCCTGAATAGGTTGGTCTTGTGATCAATGACCCTTGTTATTTTTAGGGAATTGTGCGTTAAAACCTTGGATGTTGTGACGCTGGAGAATATAGAAAATTCTATTTCCTTGATACTGTACAAGCTTGAGTGTTTGTTCCCGCTGTCATTCTTCGATATCATAATACACCCGACGGTTCATCTTGCAATCGAGACTATGTTTACCGAACCGGTACAATATCAATAGATGTATCCCGTCGAAAATTATGTTAAATTTTATGTTTCACGCATTTTGTAAAATTATCGTTGTCTTATATGCTCATATTTATTTATTTAACATTTTTTCTTTAGATATATCTACACTCTAAAAATATATATACGCAATAGAAATTGACCAGAGGGTTCTATCATTCAAGATTATCTTCTAAATGAAGTAACCATATTTTGTTCCCGCTATCTCAAGTATGCTTTTCATGTTGAGTGGGGCGATTAGCACTGGCGCTCCTTTGTC
Organism: Agapanthus africanus; assembly: GCA_030015575.1. Classification (NCBI taxonomy): domain Eukaryota; kingdom Viridiplantae; phylum Streptophyta; class Magnoliopsida; order Asparagales; family Amaryllidaceae; genus Agapanthus; species Agapanthus africanus. The sequence continues at coordinate 379,771,960 of JASDDO010000019.1, read as the reverse complement.
CTCTTCTAGGATCAGGCTCGGGTATTAATATATATTTTCATTTGACTTATCAAATAAATTTACTATTATTAACACTTCAAATTTAATTACATTATTTTCTTGTATTTGCAATTGGATTATGACTTTCAGTTTGTACCCGACCCTGATCACCCTGACAGAGTGCTCGACCTTCATGCTCTTTTCCTGGGCCTCATGAAGAACAAGCAATCTAAGGTCCGATATAATAGGAACGAGCTGAAGATCGATTGTTACATGCTATGGCTGACGACCTCCGAGGCTGAGAGAGTGACTCTCCTACATTCTTCAGCGTTTGGCAGAGTCGATGTAGATACACGACCTCTCTTGTGCCGGTATTATGATTCTGAGCGCAAACATGTTTGTAATTTAAATGTAATTCATTATTTAGTATATAATTTATTTTTTGTGGTGTTTAATTAGAAAACTAAATCTAATTGTGTTGTGCAGAAATAAGCTGATCGAAACAAGGAGAATAGGAAGTTCTCGAAGAGGGGTTGTCCCACTTACACAGGTGACTTGAGGAACATTACTCGTGCCATGGAGGTATCGGTAAATTATAATATAACTATTTTGATATAATGCAATATTAAAAGTTATTTTATAAATGTAATTTTTTTCAAATTGCAGAGAGCTCAAACCCTGACTTAGGGTGGTACACCGAGCGTGTTGACGGCGTATCTGGCCGTCCACGACACCTCGAAAGATCCTGCCATGGGCGGGCTTCGATTCCCCAACACCGCTACCCAGGATATTAGCGTAAGTGTTAATATTTATTCTAATTCGAATGAAATTTTTGTTTTGATAAATTCAATTTTAAATGATATACTTATATTTTAATGCTTAACGTAAGTGTAGGAGCGGGTGGTGGAGCAGGCGGAGGCATCAGGGATTGATTTCAGTGGACAGACCGATCCAATTATACTGACCCCAGTCCTAAACGTCGCATATAGAGGGCACCACGGAGGTTGGGAGAGAGGCTGGAGACTTGGTCCTAACAGGGCCCATATGAAGTTGGTTTCCACTCTGGAGGTTACTTCCCCTACCCCCTGTGAGCGACGTCTGGAGCATGATATTGCCGCATTGAAGACCACCGTCGAGGAGTTGAAGGAGATGTTGGTACGTAAATTACTTATCGAAAAATATTATATCACATTATAGATAGTAGCATATGCAATATTAGTAGTTTGAGCTTATCTGGTTTTAGATTTAAATTTGATTAATCAGACTTATATAAAAACTATCTAAACTGAACTCTATAATCATGACCATTCCACATCTTTCTTCATTTCGAGTTTAAAAAGTTATGATTATCCAAACTCAAAACTTGAGAAGAAAATATTGCTTTGTAAATTGGATAACTCCAAAACCAAGTATCCAATCAAAACTAAATAATTAAGGAGAGATACAAGCTTACAAGTTAGAGTAAGTATTATTTCTACCTCCATTTAAAATAAATTACGGTTTTCCAAACTAGATACCCAAACTAGACCTAAGTTCCTAAGTATTCTTAGATTAGCGGAAAAAAGCATAACCCTGAATGTATGGAATTTCAACATGTATAAATTCTCATACATAACATATGAATTTCAACAGAATTTCAACAAAATGTGTGGAATCTCAACAAAGTATATATAAATTCGCGGTTCCACAACAATTCGATATTGATACGAATTCGACTAAAATCTAGTGCACCGTTCTTACTCGTTTATTACATAAACACAAAATTTTACAGATTCGGCAGGCTATTTCGACTGCGGCTCCGCATGCCTCTCCTTCGGCTGCGGCTCCGCAAGCCAACACCTTGGCTGCGGCTGCGCAGGCCACTCCTATAGCTCCACAGCCCCCTCCGACTCCTGCATAAACCACTCCGACTTCTGCACAGACCGCTCGTTCATTAGTCGAGTTTTTGTCAACCCAGGGCTGCACCGAGAAGCAGATGCTCCAGATTACGACTTTATTAGAGTTTGAGGAGCCGGACCGAGCTAAGATAGGTTTATTTATATTTTTTAGGCTTGATGTACTTATATGATGCATATTGTATGTTTTGGACGATATCGGTGGTTGTTTGGATGTTTTCGATGATTTTAGATTGATTATGTATTCTGTTTGTTTATTTCTTTTATATATTATGTGTGAGATGCTGTCTAAAATATTTCTGTATATGGCTATATGATAAATATATTATTTTGCACAGGGCGGGAAAAAAACTGAAAGCTCCTTTTTTTAAAAAAATCCAGATATAATGTCCCTAATGTTTAATCCGTAGGGACAGTTATTGCCTCTACACATTTATCCGTAGGGACAAAATATCAGAATATCTAATATTGTCCTTATGGACTCAGTAATATAGGCAAAACTTGCCTATACGGATGAATCCGTAGGGGCTGTTGTAAGGCCCTACGTATAACTTCGTAGGTACAACTATTTTATTTTTTTAACAAAAAAATTAAAAAAAGATTATGTCCCTACGGAGTAATCCGTGGGGATAAATGCCCTTACCATTTAAGCCGTAGGGACAAGTTTTACTCCGTAGGGGCATATTCAGGGCAAAGACGTGCACCTGCGGCTTTTGGACCTAAAGAGATATTTTAGGTCCTTACGAATAAATCCGTAGAGACTACTATTTGCCCCTACGGCTAAATCCATAGGGGCGGCTGGATATTATAGTAGTGTGAGTATTATACTTTTTTGGATGGACAAAAATACCCCCATTCAAAATTTTCTTTCTTTTTCTCTCTCCGTCACTCGAACTCAGAGAACCCATGCCTCTCTTCGTCGTCGTCGTTGTCCTCCCCTTTGTCGTTGTCGTTGCCGTCGTCGCAACCTCATCTTCCCAAGTTGACACCAAAGCACCCCGTCCCAAATCGCCTCTCGTCGTCAAAAACCTTAACTCTAGAGGCCTCGCCCGTCCTCTCATTGGCCCAAATCCGACACCAAAACTCCAGAACTTCGCCGCCTTCTTGTCAGCCTCCTAAAGCCTCGGTCCTCTATCACGAGAACAACTTCATCACCACCACTCCCTGCAGAATGGCTCCTAAATTGAAGGATAAGTTGGCTAAATTGACATTGGTCGAGGAATTGCCGGAAAAGATGTCCACTAGTAGAAACTATGTGCATTATGGACCGTGTATTAGCGACCATAAAAATATATACGGTCTCTAATAAGTTATTAGCGACCATATACGGTTGCTAATGAACGGTCACCAATGTATTAGTGACGGTTCAAAAATTATTAGTGACCTTAATATACGGTCGTTAATGATCTCATCAGATTATTGCTGCGTGAAGCCTCTTCCTCTTCATTCTTCCAAGTTCATCCCGAGGGTAACCACCCATTTTCGCCAAAATCTGCACAAAAATTATCAATTTTAACTTAATTTTTTTAGGTGTTATTGTTGCTGTTGCTGCTGTTAGAGCTTACAATCGCTATTCTCCTTTCCAAATCCGGCCCAAGGTTAGAGATTTCCTCCTATTATTAATTTTTTCAATTAGATTATGCAATTGTGAAATTAGGTGATAATAATCTTTGATTTTGTGTTGGTTTTGAGATATTGAATATGGAAAATAAGGAATTGAATGGGTTGTAGGATGATGATTTTAGGATTATGAATATGAAAATTGAGAATTTGAAACCCGAAAAAACTTATGAAACCTAATTAACAAACCCTAAAAAACCCTAATGAAAACTTATTAACTCTAATTAACAAACCCTAAAAAACTTATGAACCCTAATTAAAAACCTTAATGTTAACTTATAAACCATAATTAAGAAACCTTAAAAAACCTAATGACAACTTCTAAATCCTAATTAATAAACTAAGAGAATCGTAATTAGTACAAACTATTAAAATCGGAACTAATTATAAAAAATCCAATGTTAACACTAATTAGTATATAATATTAATTAATTACACTAATTAAGAAACCTTAATTAAAACCAGATATATAGTAGTGAACCGAAACCCTAATTAAAAATGATTAAATAGAAAGTTAAGGGAAATCCTAAAATTTTGATTAGAAACTTAACCAGAGTTTTATTTATTTTTATTTAATTAGTCAGTTTAAGATCGAAAGGTCTTAAATTTGTTTAGAATCGACTTATAGTTTCTCGTCTGAGAATTAGTGTATTCAAATATTTTTCCCGTCGAATACGATCACAAATGTTTGTGAGAGTTGAACGTCCTGTTAAATTTTTTCAAACGTATGTGTAGCAATTGACGAGAGAATTTGATATACAATAATTGTTGGATTTGTCCAGTGTGGATAAGTTATGAATGCAACAAGACTCGCATCTCATTTCCTCCTGTATTTTCATACATTTCGAGAAGTTTCGACGGCGCTTTCTACTTATTCCCTATATACAAATTTATGTACGAACACGGGGAACATGGAGGAATTGTTGTCGAAATTTTCTCGAAATGGACGACAAAAAAATAGGAGGAAGTGAGATGTGAGTGTTGAATTCATAATAGGAATTAAGACCTTTAGCCCCGACAGCCGTGAAACTAATTATCCGTCCCGATCTTTAGCCCTGACTTCTGCCAACCTTAAATGGGTTCAAATGCTTTGATGCGTTCACATCATGAATTTAATTTAAGGCTTGAAAATTTATTTAATGATGACTTGTAATAAACTCCTAAGATATATATTAAACTCATATTATTATCTGTGTGATAACAGATGAGAATTCTTCCGGATAAATCCTTTATGCACATGGGGAAAAAGATAGGTATAGTTTAAGAATCACCCAATTTAAAGATAGACTTAAAACTTTTCTAAATTACGCGGAGATAAACCCAAAGCGTAGCCAAGACGGACTCTTGTTCTGTCCTAAGAAGTGAAAGAATTGAGAACGTCTTCGACGTGAAGTGATAGAAGAACATGTGTATGTAGACGGTTTTGAACCAAACTATATACATTGGAATTACTATGGCAAGGAAATACGTGACAAGGAAGTGATGATGGATAATGAAACCGCAACTTCACAAGCTGAATTGCCGCCGGGTGACAGGATAAATGTCACGCATGAGATGTTGGAAGATTTATTTGCTGGCGAGAAAATGAATGGCGTCAAACCGTCTGAAGACATTGGTGTAGTAGAGGAATTGAATAAACTTCCGGAAAAAAATGATCAAGATCTGTAAGAAGGCTATACAGAATTTAGTAGGCTGTCATTTGTAATAAGGCTTCTCCATCTAAAAATGATTAGCGGGATGACTAACGAGCACTTTGGTGTTCTTCTTGATCTCCTATGCAAGCTAATTTCTGAAGGAAAGGAAAGCATTCCATTGAATCATTATTAGGCAAAAAATATTGTTAAAACACTTGGTTTCTTGTATGAGAAGATCGATGCATGTCCCAACGACTGCATGCTGTATTACAAGGATTATGTGTCTCTCGATCAGTGTCCCACTTGCAACTTGTGGAAAGATGTTATGCGAAATTCAATCACAGAAACGACATCAGCAAAAAAAGCAAGAAAATTGCAGCTAAAGTCCTGTGTTATTCCCTCCTGGCTATGAGATTGCAAAATCTATATATTTCAAAGGACATGGCGAAGAGCATGTGATGACATTTCGATCATCGGATCAAAGACAGGAAGTTAAGGCACCCGGCTGATGTAGAAGTATGGAAACAATTAGATAGTGTTGATCATTTTGGGGATGGGCCGAGAAATGTACGTCTAGTTTTGGCAACTGACGGGTTCATACCTTACGGACTCATGAGCTCTAGTTGGTCCATGTGGCCGATCTTTCTTATGCCTTACAATCTGCTTCCCTGGATGTGTATGAAGAAACCGTATATGATTCTTTTCTTATTAATCCCTGAAAAATATTCACGTGGCCAGAACATCTACGTCTATATGAAACCTTTAATTGAAGAGCAGATAGTACTCTGGGAACATGAAGTAGAGACATATGATGCATACGCCGAGGAAAAGTTTAGAATGCGATCGTCTGTTATTTGGACAATCAACGATTTTCCAGCATACGACATGTTATCTGAATGGTCTATCTATACGAAGTATGCATGTCCATCTTGTGGTTTTGATTACAGTGCCATGCAGCTTAAAACACGAGGTAAGTTTTGCTACTAGTTTCATCGTATGTGGCTATCGGCGAATCATCCGTACAGAAAGATGACAAATAAATTTGATAGAACAGTAGAGAAGGTTGAAGCACCAAAACAGTTGTCAGGGATAGAAATTTTTGAGTAAATATCAGCGTGTCAATTCCAACAAGGATTTAATAGTTTTAACTCAGATGGTTCCTTGAATAAAGAAAAAAAACGGAAGCAATCCGAAATAATGAATTGTTGAATGTGTGGAAGAAGAAAAGTATATTATAGAATTTTCCTTACTGGAAACATCTGTTGATTCGACATAATATTGATATCATGCAAGTAAAGAAGAATGTGTTTAATAATATTTCTGGCACATTGTTATAGGACGATTCTAAATCCAAGGATAAGATGGGTGCGCATGAGTGCTTGGAGGAGCTTGGAATCTGATAGAAATTGCATCTGGTACTTCGTGATGATGATACCTATGAATTACCCGTTTTGAGCCACACAATTTCGAAATTGGCTATGAAATGATTTTGTGATGTGCTAAAGAACATCAAAAACCCAGATGGTTACTCCTTAAACATATCAAAGAATATGCAGGCCGAGCCACCAAAGCTCTTAAATCTTAAAATTCACGATTGTCATATCCTTTTACATCAATTGCATCCAGTGGCTCTTTGACATAATTTGTTGTCCGATGTCATCAAGGCTTTGATAGCATATTGTGACTTTTTCAGAAAACATTGTTCTGAAGTGATAGATGTAGCTGAATTCGAAAAATTGCAGAAGAGTGCTGTTGAAATCTTCTGTAAGTCGGAGATGATATTTCCACCATCTTTCTTCACCGTCATGGTTCATCTTACGGTGCATCTAGCTATAGAGACAATGACTGCTGGACCAGTCTCATATAGGTGGATGCATCCAGTAGAAAGGTAATAAAATTTTAAGTTAATTTTGATATTTAATTCATTATAATATCTACATTTGTCTAAAATATTCGTTAATATTTTAGATACTTGGGATTCTTGAAACGGTAAGTGTGTAATCGAGCTTGATCGGAAGGGTCTATAATCGAGAGTTATTGTGCCAACGAATGCCTCAACTTCACTTCTTGTTACTTGCATGGAGCTTAAACAAGATTAAATTGTTCTTCTCGAATTGATGGGGACCAGCTATCCCATCCACATGAGGAGGATCAATCCTACCGGAGGGAGTGGCTCGATAAAGCGCATATGTATATTCTTAATAACCTTAAAATTATTGCCGATCACAGAAGGTATATAAATTAAAACTTTTAATCACGACAATATTTTGTGTGTCTAGATATAGATATACATAAATAGTTAATATCGTTATTCTTTTAGCCGACATATTCAAGAACTAACGACTGCGATTTCCTGTAAGGGCGCTAATTGGAAGATTAATCAAGAATATAAGAAACACTTTCCACGGTGGTTTCATAAACATGTAAGTATCTTTAGTAGATTTCATGTATCATATGCATATATCACATATTTCTTATACATTTTACGTGTAAATGCATTGTAGATTGAAGATAACATAGCAGAAGGGATGCAATTTCCGGATGTAATCGTGCGACTATCTAAATGTCTTAGTGCAAAAGTGAATCGATACGGATCATATTGCATTAATAACCTAAAATTTCTTACAACCGAGAAGTTGACTACCCAAAATAATGGCATTTATTGTCCGTTTGAACAAGTGTGTTTGTCAAGTTCCTATGATCAAAAACCGCAGGATGGAAAAAAAGAATACTACGATCAGTTAGAGGACATAATGGAGCTATTTTACGGGAGTAACGAGCAAGAACGATTTGTTATGTTCAATGTTCGTTGGTGCAGTTACATCCAGTAAGACGAATATGGTTTTCGGCTTGTCAATCTCAATAAAGAAGTTTACCGAGATGATAAGTTCATGTTAGCGGCACAAGCTGAACAATACTTCTATGTCAAAGATCCTAATCGTGAAGATATTTAGATTGCTTTGCGGGCATCGCCTAAATCCTTATTCGATAGTTCTATCGAAGAGGGTGACTTCGAGGACGTAGATCCTGCTAGAGTTCCCAGCACCCTAGTCGTCCCAACCGTGGCCTATGCGGAACGAAAAACAAAAATCTAGAGGCGCTAGAAACTACAAAGCCTAGAATATAAACTAAACACTTAAACTAGAAAAACAAAATAGAGGTTTTAGCTACTATGTTAGAAAGTTATACCAAATGATCTATGTCTTTCGGTCTTCTACCCTTTTCCTTAGCTTTTTGGTGTCTCTATGATCGAGCTTGACCGCCGGTCTTCCTCTGTCATAGATGACCCATCCGAGAGATATGGTTCATGACTCTAAATCCACACTAACAATCAAGTGGAGTAACTATAGATCCTAACTTGCCACACTAGGATGTCTAGAGATGTAGTGAGTTGTTCTAGTATTTTCTATCTCTTTTCCATCCTTGATTTTCAACTCATGAGTGGGTAGGGAGGAAGATGAAGGAGGAGCTCAAGACAAGAGCTAGTGAGGAAAGAGAAGCAAATGGTGAGAATGAAAAACTCATGTGAAAGAAAATATCCAAGCATGGTTTTGTATAAATGGTTTTTGCAAATAAAATATAACAACCATGCTTGAATAGTTTTGATAAATGAATTTACAATTCATTTTTCAACCCTATTGAAATATGGTTCTCACCATTCTCACTTCACTACTTTACACTTCATTTTCCATTTAAATAAATAAATGGATAAACAAAAAATGAGCTATCCACCTTCTAGAATGCTTTTCCGTATAAATACGGAATACACTCTACCGTATATGCATACCCTTATTCGTATCAAAATACGAATACCCAAAGAGATAGAATAATATAATGAACATAATACTAGAATATACATATCGAAATATATATGTAAATTATTAAATCAACACCTGATTTAATAATCCGGCTTAATTCTAAGCCGGCTAGTATTATCAACCGTCTGATCAAAAGTCTGGGTAGCTAGTACATTCATTTGATCGGGACCCTACATGTATCAAAATACGGCTACTATATCATTTCGCCTGAACCAGGAAAACCCTCTGTGTGGGACTATAAAGACTCGACAGTATTTCGACAGTAAGTTACTGGATAAATCCATAACCACAAGCACGTCGGCGATATTAACTGTACGTAACGGCTACCCGGGTGCCTGTCGAAAAGGAAGGCCGACAAGCAAGCTCATCCTCACTCCTACTGAGCCTATCTATGACAATCTCTGTATAGTCCGGTCTTTTTGTCTAAAAGTATCGCATACCGGGTTTAGGGGGTGGTAAACGTCAGACCCTAATAACCCGATAATTTATGCCGATGTGGCTCAGAACCAATCCGAGAAACTACTGATCTAACTATTAGTAAATCCCAACCACTTTGGCCAAGGTTTTATGGTGCTGGCCAACCAAACACAGTGCAATATCGACTCCCTATACCGGGAGGGACGAATCCCCAACAATCGCTCACTGCCTCTATGTGGCTCGGGACTGTACCCAACTAAAACATATTTATGAGAACTCACACAAGACAAATGATGATCTCAGATCTAAAGACAAACCTATACTCATGTGATCTGAGAACTACTATCTGACGATAGGTATAGAACCATCTAAAAGTTATCGGCGTGTCCGTCCAATGTCTTCATCCTCAGTGAGTATTTGTATACGATCTTAGGTGCCAAAAATCAATGACCGTGGAACTAACCATCGCCCCTTGTCGGGGTCTAGAAACGTATACACCAGTCTATTCCGGAATTTTGATGCCCAATCTCGATACTATCACGACTAGGGATATTTAAGGATATGCTTATTGACTACCTAGCCCCCAAATGTATGATCGCCATCATAACGCTGGTAGTCAAGCAATAATCCTAGGGCTATATCAACATGTATTAACGATACATAATAATAAGTAAAACATATATACATGTTAAGATAAAAAAAAACTAAGTAGTATACTATCGTATTGAGCAAGATTGTCCTATACATATGTCCAAGCATCCATTACACACACAATAATGACCTCTAGGGCATATATATCCAACAGAACCGATTGACATATGAAAAACTTTGTGGTTGTATTCTTTTACATATATATGTTATAAACTTAATTTGTAATTGCAAACACTTATAATCAATTGATATATGAAATTTTTTGCAGTTTTAATCACTTGTAATTTATTGATATGTTATTTTAATGATTTATGCATATTATATATTTTGTATCGTCATAACTTGCATGAAACAGATGGGGCGAAAAGGAATATTCGGAAAATTTTCCAAAGTATTTTCTTCGAAGAAAAGAGATCGAGATGCTGCCTTTTTCGACACAGCCTGAGCATGAGATTAGAGGTATATATTACGAGTTTTAAATAAGCGTGTTCAAATTATTTTTTTCATATAACTATTGCATTGATTATAATAAATTAAAATATTTAGATACATCTGATCAGGAGGATGCAGGTGCATCAGTGCAGAATGATCCGTACGCACACCTAGATGAGCAGCGCACGGATCTGAGTAGAGAACCTGGGATGTTCTCGAATCCCGTCATAGATGAGTTTGTTCATTCATTACCTCTTCCTCGCAATTTATAAAATGAAAAACATTATCGAAATAGGGATAATGCAAAGGCCCTGGCGAGGTGGGCTGCTGATCGTCTTCAGATGAATATGATGATAGAGACAGCAGAAGCGAGTATCACTAAGGCACGGGTTGCGGGGGATAATTTGGCCCGGTTTGAAAAGTATAGAAGAGGTGTTGCCTCCGCGATTACCAAATATGATATGAAGGGAAAAAATGGCAATTCTGCAATGGGCAAGTAGGAAGCCCGTAGGCTCGGGTATGTGGACTATCTATTTCAATGGTTATATTGGTATTCTTGTCCGCAACATGGACTTCTAGAACGTGGGATTCACGTTTGCAGACCCCTGAGAAGCCTATGTATGGAAATGGCACTCTTTCTTGGTAATACATAACCCAATTAATCATATTTTAGCATTTGCGTACATGCATACTTGTTATATGGTATTAATGTATTAATTAATATAGTTATTAATCTGTATTACAGAAACATTTCGTCTTAGAAAATGATATAGATGGACATTGGATTTATGTCCGGCATTAGATGCCACAAATATTCTAGAGATGGTGTGAAAAATTGAAAAAAAATTACAAAAAGTCCGATAAATCTACGGAGGATTGGGAACGGTTTGTCGTTCTTCTCTCTATCATTCATAGGGACCAGTTTTCCTTTCTTCTATTGTATTGGGATACACCCGAGGCAAAGATAATTAAAAGATACATAATTGATTTAAAACACTGAATTTAGATTAATTTACATTGATATATATTATCTTCTAAATATGCAGACAGAATCAGAAAAGAGTAAACAGAACCGAGCGAAAGACACGGGTGACTATTATGGTGGATCGGGTCCCACTGATCAGTATAGGTCTATTTTGGTCAGTTTATCTTTAATTAGATATATGTTCGATTTTTTAAATTTATCGTTACATATCCTCACATATACATAAATCATATATCCAGTACAGGAGGAGGCTAAGAAAAAGCCAAGCCTTGATGAGACTTGGAAGGTATTGAACACTAGAGAAGACATGCTGGAAGAAAGAATGGATATAACCACTCAACATATGGTGAGATTAAATTTATAGATTCTTTAAAGTAAATTCACTTAATTGTTAATTTTGCAAAGAAAAGTAATTACCGTTTCATTTATCGAAGGCGGAGTTCGAGGAGGCGGAAAGGACCTATTAGGAATCAAATCCCGATTTTCCGACCGGCGATCCTTTTCTTAGGGAGTCCGAGATAACTATATTAGATCAGTTTTTCCCTCTCCCAACACGGCTGTTATCTTGTTTACAGTTGTCCCGTTAGTCTAGTGCGGTCGAGTTCCGTCTGAGGAACTTCAAGTATATCGACCGCTAGCTCCAACTAACAAACGACTGAGGCACAACGGATCCATGAATTATAGGAGAAGATCAGGAGTATGCGTGAAGTAGAAAAGAAGAGGGAGGAAGAGGAAGCGGCATGAAGAGCCGGTATGGAGGTGTTTTGGGATCAATTCTCTCAACAACACGGTCGGATTTCACAACCGTAGTTAGCACATGGTCTATGGCCACCGCAGCCACCATCTTATCCTTCTTCGACGCATCGTACGTATTACCCTCCTCCACCAAAGCGACTGTTGTCGTCGTATTACCCTCCCTCTCTGCCTCTGCAACAGGGAGGGTAGTACCCTATTACCCTCCGCCTCCGCCTCCGCAACATGAACCCTATTACCCTTTGCCTCCGCAACAGGGACCGCTCTTTGGCAACCTTTTTTCGTAGGAAGATATCGACAAATCAGACCGATACTGGTCAAGACGAGGTTCTGGTGGTGATGGCAGCGGTGAGAGTTAGTGAGGTACACATATATGTACGTGTTAATTAGTATAGCTAGCGCGTTATTTAATTTCGAAGATTATGATTTGAGTTCATGTATTTATTTATTTGTTTGGATTTGTAGGATTCGCATGGGTTGAGTGAGCTGGGATGACACGTGATTTGGATAGTTTTTCGTATTGTTGGACATATAGCGTACGCATTGTACTGTTTGAATTCAAAACATTGATCTTGTATGTGTTTGAGTTGATATTATTGGATATATTGTGTATCATGTTTATATGTATTGGTTTGTTCGTTTGAGTTGATATTGTTGGATATATCGTGCGTTTCATGTTTATATGTTGGTTTGTATGCAAATCACGATTGTTGCGTAATATATTATTTGTGATTTTGTGTATTTTTGTATGGAATAATGGTTTTTCTGTGATTTCCCCCCAATTAAATAGGTATTAGCGACTGTACTAGCTACAGGAACGGTCGCTAATACCTTTATTAGCGACCGTATACCGATATATGAAACCGTTAGAAATTGGTTGGTTGTCCATCTGTCACTGCATTGGAGACCGTAAACGACGGTTGCTAATAAAGTATTAGCGATCGTATATATTAGCGACTATCTTTAGACGGTCGCTAATAGACGTGTCAGCGCCACGCCTTCTACGACCGTCTATTAGCAACCGTCTAATTTATGGACAGTTGCTAATAATCATTAGCGACCGTTCACTTGGTATTAGAGACCGGAACAAACAGTCTCTAATATGCACAGTATGTAGTAGTGGTCGGCTAAATTAGTGGCTCCAGAATTGGAGAAAATGATGTCGAATAAATTTAAAGCGGCCGAGAAATCGACAGTGGCCAAGGAATCGACAAGGGCCGAGGAAGAAAATAGGTAAAATTGATACCATTTCTATTAATCTTACATTGTAATTCGAAATTGTTACTTTTCTAAAAAATTGTGAATATCTCGTCGATACTTGATTTTTGGGTTTGTAAAATTGGATATTATAGTGAATTGTTTAGATGATGCATAAAAATGAAAATGAGAACTTGCTTGTATTATTGGTAAAATTGCTTAAATTCTCATCTTCATCATGCTATTTATTGTTTCTAGGATATTATAGGCAAATGATTCGATATTACAATTAAGTGCTTGGATAATGAATGAAAATGAGCACTTGCCTGTAACATTTTTTAAAGTTTCCCGTAATATCTATAATGTTGCCTATAATATCTACCAAAGTTGCCTGTAACATGTATCAAAGTTGCCTACATGTTACATGCAAGTTTACAAGTCACAGGCAAATGCTTATTTTCATTTGTTGTTGGCAATATAATACAGACAAATTATTTGCCTGTAACATCTAAGTAGTTGCCTGTAACTTCTATAAAAGTTGCCTGTAACGTCTAAGCAGTTGTCTGTAACTTGTAGTAGAAGCAGTTGCCTATAATTTAATTTTCAGTTTAAAGAATTGATAGCTATGATTTAATGTTTAAATGTGGTTTTCCGGAGAAGAAAACATGGATATATGCCCGCCATTCGGACATATGTTGATGTCTCTCGCCACAACAGCTTCATTAAGAGGTTGAATACACATCACCCGTAGCACATACGGATGCTAAATAAAACTCGGTTTTGCCATTATATGAAGCTGCCAAGTTTAGGTCAAGATATGCCTACCTTATGTAGATTTATTATCTCTTACTATGATCGAGCCTTCGAAGAGTTCTCTTTTGGAGGCGCCACACATAAATTCAGTGTTGATTGGATTAGAAAGCACACCAGCTTACCGAAGGTCGGCAAAGATATCGAGACTAACCGTGATATCGCCCTGCTTCGAGAGAAGTATTTTATCGTAGAGAAGCGTGAAAGGACATACATCAGAATATTGGAGGTTGCTGTGGAGCGGATTGTGGAGGATAGAACTCCAAAAGTGATGGACGATTTCGCTTCTTTACTGATTCTTTATCAGCTTTCTTTATTTTGGATACCCTCGCGTCCCCGACCATCCCTAGAGATGTTTTTCCATACGTTAAGCTATCGGTAGTGTCGAGTGTGAACTGGGTCAAAGGGGTGCACGAGATGATATGGACAGTGTCATGACCATGTTTAGCTCGAAGACTACCTCTGCACAGTTTCCCGAGTGTCAGATCCTTCTCGCCGTAAGTATATGCAAACTATTATAGAGATTATACTATATTTGTACGTAAAGTATAAATTACATAAATTAATATTGTTGGTATGTGTGTTTTGATTATTTAATATTAATAATGGGAGTGTGATGTATATTTGTTTGCAGCTATGGTTTTATATCATCACGGGTTTGAGACAACCGACACATATAGATGCCAACAAACCGGCCCTATGTGGGTGAGAATTCAGTACATTTTCGAAGATGTCGGGATTGGAGAAGACAATGAAGAGAAATCCATTTTTATGCCGAAAGGGGACGTAGATGCGTCGAAACATTCTGTTGATCCTACACCTTTGAAGTGCAAGAGAAGAGTGGTGCAAGAGAGGAGCAGTGGAGATGATGACGCAACAACTGCATCGCTAAGTTGTATATTCTCTTTTTACATTAAAAATGTATTTTGTGTATATATAGGTATTTGCCTGTAACTTCTAAACAGTTGTCTGTAACCTCTAAAATGTTGCTTGTAACCTCTATAGCAGTTGCCTGTAATTTCTAATAAGTTGATTATAACATAATATGGTCTTTATTGGTATAGATTCTAAAGGAATGATCTATTGATAAGCCGGATGAGAAGGACAATACGAAAGGCATGTCCTTTGAATCACAAGCGACGCATCAGAAGAATATTTGTGCGAAAAAAGAGTTTTTTTTCATAAAACGGTCCTTTCTAAGCAGCAAGCGGAATTGGAGGCAGTGGAAATTGAGATTCAACGTCTGCATAGTCTATTATATGGGTTGGGATACCAAGAGATTGCTGATGCTGGACCAGTGAAGGGGGGAAGTGCCCGAGGCAGAAGAAGAGGAGTGAGCCGAAAAGGAATGGATAGAGGAAGAAGAGGAGGAGAGTAAGGATGAGGATGAAATTGGCTCCTCTGATGGCGGTTTCAATAACAGTTTTTCTATTATTGTATCCTCACCGGTTGCTCGAGTTGAGGAGGAAGTAGTTGCAGCTGCTTCTAATAAGGGAAATATTTCGAAGGCGGCTGAGAAGCCCGTTATTAAGGGTGTTGATAATGTGTTGAAGTCTTCCGCGGTTACCCCTGCACCGGAACCCAAGATGAAAGTGTTCGTCTATAACCAACACCAAAAGTCTTGACAAATGAGTGAAGAATAGGTAGGACCAAAAGTCGTCCAGGTATCTAAAAGAGGACGAGTACATGACTGCGAAAATTTCGAAGGTATGGATTGCGCCGAAAATTTCGAAAGTATGGATCGCGGCGAAAAATGGAACATAGGGAATGCGGAGGCCCAAACCTTGATTGATATTTCTAGCACCGACGGCACCGTCGATAGGGCACATGCTATCACCGCGGCCGAGGCATTGATAAAGATGCATAAGTTCTTCGGCTATTAAGGGGAGATACACCCCAAAAAGGTGGAAGATCCTAAGTCGCCAGGTCGAAAACAGTTGTAAAATGATCATAACTTTATTGTTTATTGCTTGTAATATTATGACCTTATTATGTATCAGTACTATCCATGTAAACTATAATTCTTATGTATGGAAATTGTCTGAATGATGTGTGCAATACCTTTTAGTGTCTTAACCGAAACTTTTTTTGTTGTCTGTAGGCATGCGGGTGAAGGTATATGGGATGGGACATTTGTCGTTTATCCTGTAATAAAACACATCGATGAGCTCGGGAAGGTGTATAGGAATGCCGTTGACATTTTTTTAAAGGAGCATATCCCGTAATAAAACATTTACCCTTTAACCGTACGAACCGCCTTTCGATTTCTTAACCGGGCAGCAGGTGGAAGATACGATATGATTTAGAGATTACAGGTAACTTATTAGAGGTTATATGCAACTACATAGAAGTTACAGGCAATTTTTCTAGATATCATATGCAACTTATTAGAAGTTACAGGCAATTGTTATAGATATTACATGCAACTCAGTAGATATTACAGGAAACTTAGCAGATAGTATAATCAACTTAACAGTTGTTACCGGCAACTTAGTAGAAGTTACATGCAACTTTTTAGAAATTACAGGCAACTTACTAAAAGTTACATGTAAGTGGTTAGAAATTACATGTAACTTATTAGAACTTACTATAAGTTACATGCAGTTGGTTAGAAGTTACATACAACCTATTAGAAATTACATGCAACTTAGTAGATATTACAAGAAACTTATAAATATGTAAACTCTTTATAGGTGGACTCTTTTGTCAAGATAGCAGATAACTTGATAAAGTTTTTGGCTCCTGACACAGTATTACCTCTATTTGCCTTCGTGAGGCTGTGGATAATGGTAATGCCTATTCATTTTATCCGGTTCTCCTGATTATATTCATCAATTTATTAACAAGTTAAATACTAGTGGCAGCGGATGATTGTTGATCATGATGGTTCCGGTAATGTGCACTTCAATAGTAGTGGATGTGATATATATATATATATATATATATATATATATATATATATATATATATATATATATATGTTGACGATGAATTTCATTCCCCCTCTACTCGTATTATGACCTAGGTATGTCATAATTCTCATTGGACATTGCTCGTTATAAATTTTGTCGAAAATGAATTGCGCCATTATTCTTCACTTGCACATGACCCCATCGGAAGGAAGGGGTTAGGCTATATTTGCGGTACCTACTCAGTTTTGGGGAAAAGAAATTCGATAAGTATAGGGTTTCAATGCATTTCACTTTACTAGTGTTCTTTGTCCGAAACAAAAGAATTCATAAGCAATAATTCCTTTATTTAGAAGTTTTGTTTTAACATTTTTGATTGTTAAGAGTTGTAACAATATGCGTTTATTAATGTTGTTTAACAGTTCTGATTGCGGCATGTTTGTCTACTTATTCATGAATGCATATTGATCGAGAGTTGACGGATTTCGGATGCCCTGGAAGGAAAAGGGTCGATGCAGTGGCGGCCGATACTTACGGCACAAATTTTATTGGCGAACGAGAAAGAAATGACTTGATATTGTTTCAGTTTTTGTTTGGCCGAAATTTGAATTCTTTGTTATTCGTACATGTATTCATCTATTTGTATTTAGCCGATATTCGCCGATATTATTACTTGTTTTGAGCGAGAATGACAAATTGCTTATATGTTACCGATTTATTTATGAATGTAAAAAATTGTTGACGTATTTATTTTAATATCGCCGATGTAGGCCGATATTATGATACAAATGATATTTTTGTTGATATTTCCATTTTACATAGTCAATTTTGACCGATACTGTGATATGAAATGATATTTTCATTTATGTTATCAGTTTTATATGGCCGATTTTGGAGGTATGGGACACGGGAGCAATGGAAAAGATCAAGAAAAAACGAAGCCGACGTGGGAGAACCCTTGCAGACAGAGACTAGCTCTATCTGCAAAGCAGGGTGCGTGGGCGCCTTTTGAGAAGGCGTCTAGGTACCTTAAGAACCTGGGCATCTTCTGATAAGGCGTCTGGGTATCCCGAGGAGTTAAACTCCAATTTTTTCCCCTTAGAAGTTACATGCAATTAATTAGAAATTAGAAGCAAGTGTTTAGAACTTACATGCAACTATTGAGAAATTACAAGTAAGTTGTTAGAAGTTACGGGCAAACGCTTACAAGTTACATGCAATTTATTAGAAGTTACAAGTAACTAATTAGAAATTACAGGCAAGTAATTAAAAATTAAAGGCAAGTGCATAGAACTTACATGCAACTAATTTAAAGTTATAGGTAACTGCTTAGAAGTTACAAGAAACTGCTTATAAGTTATAGGGTTGCCTAGAAGTTACATGCAACATATCAGAAATTACAGGCAAGTGCCTAAATTTTACAGGCAATTGCAAATAAAGGGATTTATAAAATATTTTTTAAATTTCATTCAGATGCATTCTTAACCAATAGAAAAATTACAACAAAATTATAACGAATATCGTAATGTTTTTGTACAAAAGGTCCACGAAATTTGACGGTGGATATATAAATATAAAATAAAATATCAAACAGATTATTGCATGTAAATGACCTTATTGACAGTTACACAAAAACTCTTTTGTTAACATATTATTACCTGTATTCATATAGATATTATAAGGAAGTTATTAGATATTAAAAGCAAATCTTCTTAGATATTAAGAAAATGCAACTGCTTAGAAATTACAGGCAAACTGTTTAGAAGTTGCATGCAACTTTTTAAGAAATTACAGTCAACTGGTTAGAACTTACAAGCAACTGCTTAGAAATTATAGGGAACTGGTTAGATATTACAAGTAAGTGCTTAGATTATAAGCAACTACTTACAAGTTATAGGCAACTATCTTATATATTCCTCTAAACAAAAATCAAGTGAAATAAAAACAAACCTGCTCATAATGGTTAGAGTATCAACAAATATTTGCATATAGATGACCTTCTTGTTCGTCTTTTGATGGATATAGTCTATATTTACACAGTCATCTTCGGTTATCATCCTAACCATATGATCTCCATATTTCTCCATTTTATAAGAAAGTTTTAACCTATCAACCGGTATATCAAGTTGAAACGGCTTTGTTCCTTTCAATTCATTGTTGTCTCCGAAATGGTCAAGACCGAACTTTTCTCATTGGATCCACTCACAAAACACATTAATGTCCAAATTTGGGTCATTCTCAATGAGCAAGAGAATAAATGAAGATTTAGTTTGTTGGTGCAGTATATTAAAGTGGAGTAAATAAAATAAGATAGTGGATAATGAAGAAAGTGAATGAGATAATTTTTGTTCAGTTGGCAACATAGAGTTTTTGGGGGAATGGGGGAAATGGTGAATTTGGAGGGAAAATGGCCTGCTTAGAGTATTTAATGCTCAGTCTTTTAAGAAAAAAAATCAACAAAATATAATTCAGGATAGAAATTACAGGCAACCTGATAGAAATTACAGATGACTGAAAATCAGAATTTTTTCCTAAAAAAATACAACTGTTTATTTGTACTTGGACACATGGGTCTCTAAAGATATTCTTGGAATATACTAAAATATATATGCCTGTTTATAATGCATGGAATAAGTGATGGGCCTAAAGGTATTTTCACATGATGAAAAAACTCAGGGACATTTTGACAGTTTTTTGGGCCGAGGGCTCTTCAACAATTTACCCATTTGTTTTCATTGTCTTGAGTTTTAATCTAGTTGCTTATTTTTCTTGCGCCACAAGACCATGCGGGACTTGATTTGGACAATATGCATTTCTCCAAATACTAGTTGAAACATACAAGAGAAAGAGCGTTCAGTCGGCTCTTTAGTCTGACTTTCAAAGACCAACCGGTGTGGGAACACGAAAAAACTATTCTAGAAGTGCTTGAACCATGCATGCCCCTCTAGAATTTTTGGATGGACTTCCTTTACACAAAAGAAAGCCAGGTTATGCAAGCATAGTGCAAGTCCTCACATAATAGAATTTTTCGTGGGAACACATCTTAGACATGAAAAAGAGAGGTCTCAACTTCAACGCCCCAATCTAGAAGGTACACCTGTAGAAAAAGTTAGGAGAATTGGAGAAAGAGTACAAAAAGGACTTCGTTGTTCATGATGGAAAATGCTACAAGAGATTTTTCACTTTGGTAATCGAGTTTGTAATGCTAATACTTTCATTATTCATGAGGGAAATAAATCAATTTCTAAACTGTGTTTGTAGGAAGGGAAAAAAAAATTGAGCTCATCCAAAAACTTTTTGAACCTTGCGATTCTTGTATGGGTG
Source organism: Agapanthus africanus (assembly GCA_030015575.1). Classification (NCBI taxonomy): domain Eukaryota; kingdom Viridiplantae; phylum Streptophyta; class Magnoliopsida; order Asparagales; family Amaryllidaceae; genus Agapanthus; species Agapanthus africanus. The sequence continues at coordinate 379,751,536 of JASDDO010000019.1, read as the reverse complement.
ATCCGATGATCCCCGCTTCACCTTGTTCAACTTCTTCTCATAAGTCTATGAAGTCAGAAGGCAATACCACTGTACCCTCAACATCAACATCCAGCAGAGCCGGGACCGCTAGTCCGTTTATTGTCAAGGTATACAAATTTTCACATCCTATTAGTTTTACATCTCTCTGGACCGGCTTATTGAATCCGGAGAGTGGATAAAGATAATGTGGTTGATCTCAATTTTTCATGCATGTGGACTGATATTACGAGCCTTGCAGTATCGTTTTGACTTCCAGTGAACCGCAAAATGTTCCGGGGCACCCCTAGGTTGTCTTGTGGGTCCCACGCCCTAAATAAGCTTATTAACCACGTAATTAGTCATGATTAAGCATGCATTAGACCTAGATGACTTTGATTACCATTTGTCATGTAATTACCATTATTCCTTGTTTTACTTGTGATTCTTCATGTTGTTATCATATGAACTTGTTTTATATTCGCTCCGGCTCCGGGCCTTGCTAGTTATACATGCTTAAATCCTTGCTAGATCATATGTGCATTACTTTATTACTTGCAGCCATGGCTGTCCAAAATGATGTCATTACTTGAATTCAACAAAGTGGCAGCCATGCATGGCTGTCCATATCCACAGGATTCCAGCTTCGGGCCTCGTAGATATTTTCTGGCTTCGGGTCTTGTGTTTTATTATAAGATTCCGGTTTAGACCCCGTAGACATTTTCCGGCTTCAGGCCTAGTGTTTTGTACTAGGGTGCATCCTTCCAAAACATGAAGGGCATGTCCCCCACTTCAGTTCGAAAGATGCATCGCTATTCATGAAATTACTTGTTATATATTTGTGCTGCTCACTGTTGCTTATCTTGATAGTACTTAGCATGTTTATTAATCTACTGTTTAGACAGAGATGGATACATGCCTCGTGGTGAGGATCAGTGATTAAGGATTGCGGGTGTTACGTTATCCCCCTTTTTTTTTTCTCGCTTGAACTATTTTCTTATGTCTTATGGTATGTTTAATTTTGGATACAAGTGCAGTCATGTATCGGTGGTGAGGCACTTGTATCCAATGTTACCTGCATTATGCAGGTCATGTGTCCATTGAAAAAAATGTTTTCATTATGTTGATTGTCGGTGGGTTTTATGCTGATTTGGAGAGCTCTATAATGGTGATGATTTCTTGCAAAGACATTATAACCCTTTGCTTTCTCTTTAAATTCACTTGCTTTACATTGTTTAGTATGTGGGCAATTATGCTACCATGCTTATGATGTTTTTCAAAAACCTGGCTTAATCCCGAGTTATTACAAACCTGAAGTAGTCTGTTGCTTGGCTTTGATATGTTCTCTGTTATATGACCTTTCAGGCTCTTTTCTACTTCCTCCGCAAAACAGTCCTCTTAATTTTAGCTTATATGTATCCCCTGCATTGCTTTTAAATCAGGCTGTTACCAGCTTTTCATCCCTTTGGCCTAATGTACAACAGGTAAACATGTGCAACATTTAGCATCATATGTACAAACCTACGTAGGAACCATATCATGCAAAATTGAAGTAAATATATTTACGCAGTATTGTTCTCAACCCAGATAATTTTTTTCTTCTCGTTACCAAATAGAGAGTAATACAAAGTCAATACAATAAAGTTATTAATTTTTCTCTCGAGTTAATAGCTAATTGTTTTTCGTTAAGAATTTCGATTTCTTCTAAAATTTCAGCAGTTATAACACTCAAAATATTAGAAAATCGAGACTATAAAATTTGGACACTTGATTAAAACTCGAGAGAATAAAATAATGTGAAATTTTTTCAGATTTTGATAGATAGCAAGCTAGATTTTTAAAAACTTGATAAGATCAAAATTTGAAAAATGTCATCCACTTCCAAGCGTCCTATCACATAAAATATGTAGATGGTCTAATAAAAACAGAAAATTTCCTATTCTTCACTAATTTCAAGAGGTATATAATGTGAAATATCATAAAATCTAGAAAATATACATTACTAATTTCAAGAGGTATATAATGTGAAATATCATAAAATAAAATCGAGAAAATATACATTTTAAAACTTCATACGACACTCTGAAAAAAATGTACAAAGCTTTGGATATAATGTACAACCCTGTGTACTGGCCTCCTGCTCGCCACTTGTCGTCCGTCGGCCGCCGTTCAGCCGCCCGCTAGCCACTCGTTGTTCAGCCGCCGTTCATCCGCCCGTAGCCGGTCGCCCTCCCACAGCCCGTCGGCTGCTTGCCCACCGTAGCCCACTCGTCGTCCATCAGCCGTTAGCCGACGGTTGACGGTTATATATATATATATATATATATATATATATATATAAAAATATTACCAATATTACCAATGGCTATTAAAATATATCGAGCGCGTTGATGCAAGACTACTCATAATTAGATAGCCGGGGATCATATTGCCGGAACACGAGGATTCCCAACGATTTTCAGCAAGCGCACCCAGAGTATTCGCAAGAGCATTGGATAGAACATACGATCTTTAGGCTCAAGCATACATTTATTTACTACATTAACCATCCATCATGAACCGTTGATGGAACAAAATGAACAAAAGAGAGTGGGAGGGTTCGTTCCCTGCTTAATGGTGGCATCTCTAGGGTTTTGCCAGCCGCTTCCTTGAGTTTCTCTTTTCTCTCATACTCTACAAATATTTAGTCTTCCATTCAAAAACAAAAGAGAAAAAAATCCAATAGATAAAGGAAATGGAGTTTGATGTTAATTTGCTCCTGAGAAATTCAAAATTAACGGAACGTTAGGTCTTAGAAATTTTACCATCAAGTATACTTATTGCTTTTTAAATGTTGTAATTTCTTTTGTTGCAATTTACAAGTAATATCGCTCTTTATCTGATGTCAACTCTATGTTCTTAATTTTTTTTATCAACGCTATACCCTGCATATTGTTCATATTATCCATCAACTAACAAAACTTTTAACACCCGTAATCCTATTTTCCTATTCCTATGGGAATTCCGACTGCCCGAATTGGAAGAAAGATTGCAAAAATTGGTGAAAATATGATATCAAATATTGTAGTATTTATGTGCATGCGCGCATATCTATCTATCTATCTATATATATATATATGAGAGAGAGAGAGAGAGAGAGAGAGAGACTAGGATATCGGAAGGATTTGGAAACAAATCTTTCCCACCTTTTCACCATTAGATTAACTTTGGAATTTGTGCATTCAATTATTTTATGTTTGGTAATCAAAATTTTTTTTATTCATAATTATTAGCATACATCCCAAAGTAAATTTAATGGTGAAAAATTAGAAAAAGTTTGTATCTAAATCCTTCCGATGAGATTCTACTATCTCTCTCTCTCTCTCCTCTCTCTCTCTCTCTATATATATATCTATATATAGAGAGAGATCCTCTAATCGCGCCTAAAACTTTACCCTCCACCCTTTTATTTGATGATTGCACCCATTATCTTCATCTTCATCTTCATGTGGATACACCAAATTTAAAATTTGATTCTAATATTTTTCACCATTGATTTAATAGCTCCAAAATTAGCAATTTTCCAACGATAAAACCTTTTTAGAAATTTTTACATCACTAAATTAATGGTGAAAATGTATTAAAATCATATAAATTTGGTATAACTACATCTTAGATGATAATGATCAAGATAGATGCCACCGATTGTCAAGAAAAACGTTGGAGTGTAAATTTTTTCGATGTCATAAGTGGGCATTTGTCCTCTATTACAAACACACACATATATAAGAATAATGGAGGAAAGAGGTCTTAGGAGGCTTTTTCATTAGATAGTGTCAAAATCTACATTCTCCACATTTTATTGTTGGGTTTCCTAATGCCCTGGCTGCTGACTGCAGCCGTTAATCGAAGAGCTCTGTAGCACTTTCTCCGTGTTCGGTGAAACTTTAGGATTTATTAAATCGGATATTGATTTAATGCTAGATCACACACACACATCACTGTGTATGAGTTCCAAGAGCTCTGTAGCCCTTTCTCCGTGTCCGGTGAACGGAGTTCTGGTCATATTTCCTTTGAGATAAGACCGACAAGTTTCATACAATGAAAATTCGAACGGATTCAGATATCCATCATTATGTAACTTACTTAGTCTTTTCTCACCGATATCACCAAGTCTACAATGCTACAAGTAGGTTTGGTTCGTGTCTGAACTTTTTCTCTTGCGTGTGTTTTGTATATTGAAGACTGCGTTTTGATTAAGAATGTACATACCATTACACAGTGTATTTTCTGCAACCAATACCTGATTAAGGTAAATGTTCATGATATTTCTATCTAGAACAAAATTATATCCATCTTTATCAAGTAAAGAAACTGATATGATGTTGCAAAGTATGGAAGGGACGTAGTAGCAGTTGTTCAAAATCATAGTATTGCCGCTTGATAATACTAGGTGATATTCACCGACGACAGCAGTATCAACTTGTGCTCCGTTCCCTATTCTGAGGGACATATCATCCGGTCCAACCATTCTACTTTTTCTCAATCCTTGTAATAAATTATAGATATGAGATTCTGATCCAGTATCTAATACCTAGGAGGTAGGGTTGACCGAAAAACAGTTTTCAATAATAAATACACCCGAAGAAAATATATTAGAATGCTTCTCTTTCAATAGGGCCATCTGGAATTCCTTACAGTTCTCTTTCCCCTGCCCATACTCGTGACAGTTGTCATATGTTAGAGCCGAACCGACATTCCCCGACCCAGTATAATAAGCTGGTTCAGTCAAGTCAAACATTTTATTATCTTGATCAGGGAGTGCCATGGTTGCTACCTGAAGAGAGAGAAATGAAACACTGAGCGTGCGCTCTTGTAAAATTAGATTGGTTATTAGTTTATCTAATCAGGATGGCTCCTACTGTTTTCTCAAATTTTCCTTCAAATTTTTAAAAGGAAAACCAGTTGAGATTATTTGCACCTCACAAGTTCGCTAACCATTCCACCAGGTGAGTGTCGGTACTCCGAAGAAGATTTCCCGTGCTCTCGCATGGATCTAATTAAAATAAACCACGTTTCTATAGAAGCGTAACCCTGTTAACACTTTTCTAGACACCTAATAGGTTAGCTATTTGCGAAGTGAAAAAATATCTCTCAAGAGTAATCCTACTTATTAATGGGATCAGGATCCAACTATCATCGCGTGATAACCTAGATGGAAGCCGGTCTAGTTACCACACCTTAGAAGGTATGCAACACTAGCAAGTTTCTTGTATATTTGAAACTCCCGATGTGGTTTTTGCCCCTAGGACCCAAGTGACCTTGACGAATAATCAACAAATCAAAAGGTCCTAATTAAGTTCAACTTGTCATTATGCAAGATTGCATTAGACCTACCCGCATGACTCTTATTGATTAATCAACAAAATCATATGGCTATCCTAATCAATCACATTATCTATACTACAGACGATCATTACTTAGCTACCATACACTACGCCTTGACGAATAATCAACAAACGTAGTATGAATACTAAGTAGTAATTATCTGAAATGACGGAGGGCTACGGCTAGGTTTTTGGAAAAAAACCCATTAACGTAATGCACTTGATATCGTTGAAGGAATCGAGTAGTTTTTGAAAAGCAGTGGTTTAGGCTATGATTTGTCTCAAAAACTATCTATTTACCGCAATCAAGAACGGCGTCGCTTTGCAGCTTGCCGGTGAGTACGGGTCGGTCCATAGGGATTTTGTGAATCTCCTAATCGCGCTAACGAGTTAATTCCGAAGGGTGTTCGGATTGATTATTAAATCTAAAAACCTAAATTATTCTATCTACGATTATCTAGATCTATTCTTGCTAGGGTTAGGTTTAGGGATGGTTTGGAAATGCAAGTAAATCTCAACGCTTTCTATACCCGAATGAAGATCTATGAGGAGTTATGGTAATTATCAATAAAGGGGATTAGATCCATCCGGGAAGGTGTTCCTTCCTCTGGGATCTTGTCCTTCCTTTAGAGATCCTTACCCTAACCTCCATGGAAAACGCGCGCAACCGGGCCTTTACACTACGGTGTCATCGTTACCTCGAGGGGTAGGATGCCGTAGGGCGCGGTGTGTGCGTGTATGCATGGAGTCCTATTGTAAATATTTGATGGGTAAGAAAGGGATGAGAGATCTCATCTCTCAAAATCCTTCCCCAAAGCTAACTCTAAACAAGTTTCTACGGCGAGGAATTAAATCTACATAGGGCAAAGAATTGAAATCTAAACTAGAGCAAGGAATTAAATCTACTTACAGATGCATCTCTCCAATCATCAACACAGGTTTGTTAGATCTGAATTCATGAGTTGAAAAGAAACACCGATGCTCTCCATAAAGAGATCTGTATTTTATTATTGAAAGGAGGCATAAGAAATTACAATCTTTAGAGTTCTATTTATAGGAAATAGAAACCCTAGGTTACATTTTGATCCGCATGTCTACAATTACAAAAATAGCCCAATAAAGACCAGTCAACGCCGCCACCAACTTTTGGTAAAAACCAATCTTCCTTTTGTCTTCTTCTGGCCGCGGAACCGCGGCAATGGCTGGCTTGGGCCGCGGTTCCGTGGCCCTTTGACAAGATTGGGTGCTGAAAATTTAGGGCTTTGTTCTGGGTCTTTTTGGGCTTCTGGTTCTTTGGTTCTTTTATCAATTGGCCTTCTATATTAGCTCCAGATCTTCAGTGAAAACTTGTAGTGATCTTTTAACCGTTTGCCTTGACATTTTGGACCTTTCGTTGCCTTGTTGATTGTGAACTGTTCTTCATCTAGGGTTGACTGAGATCCTCCTAATTGTTGGTCAAAAGTCCTTCTTTTGTGTCGTCTTTTGTGTTTTTCACTGTTTTCGCTCCAAGAACCTGTAACCTGTAACATGTAGCAGACATGGGTCAAAAGCACCTGTTTTTATTGTAAAATGCATAAGAATGGGGAATACAACATGCAATATTATGATATGAACAGGCTATGCTTTTGAAAACTAGTGGTTTTGAAGAAAACTGAGCAATTTATAGTAACGTAAACTTTCACTCAAGAGATCACTCCCCGTGAAGAGATCTAAGCTCTTGCCTCTTCGAATGAGGCGCTGGATATTCCTAACCGAATACCACTATGCAAAGTAAAAGAATACGGATATAGTTTTTCGAATAGTGGTTCCGACAACATCTTATTAGGTTTCTTTTCTTGCATTAATTAAAATTAACGCAGTCCTATCAATTAAATTCTATCGCACCAGAAAAGAACGAAAATAAAATGTACGTATTTGCCATCCGCATTCGCCACGGGCCCCGTCATGCACCATTAGGTTACTTGACTAACGACAGAGCGGGGGCAGGACTAGCGCGGATGCAAAATATATACAACATCTACCAGTGTATCTGTGTCTGTGTGTGTATAACCATTCGTCCCAGGCATGATATAAGCAACTTCACAGAACATCAATAAGTAACATGGAATAGCGGATAATCTATGAGCCCCGGGTTTTCATTTGAGTCGCAAATGAAACCCGACGTTCCCTGGTCGTATGGATAGCCTGTGCAATAAAGAACCTAGACCCTTTCGAGTGAGGCAAGCTATCCGCCAATTCCGAAAGTGAGGCAACCCCAATAAACAAAGTGAATGGGCCACCCAGCACTTCACGGAATCCGGTAACTTGAGCACCCCTCCTTGGGTCATCCTATACCCCCTACAAGTACGGCGAATAGCCCGCCAATTATAAAGTAAGGCCTCTTCCGTCTCAATGCCATGAGAAGCGGGCTCGTTGCCCTCTAGAACCCGGCTATTCGAGCACTCCTCTGCAGGGTAATCCTAGTATAGAAAAGAAAAATATATATACAAACGGTGACATTGACCTCAACCCAGCCGTGCCCCAATAAAAGAATACATAAACTGGTGGAAACGGCAGTCTATACGTCGGATGCTCGCTCCGTAATAATGAATATACAAATGAATCTAAACTGTACAACTACTATTGCACTAGGGGGCTATCCAACACGACAATCCGAACAAACCATCACAGATATAAACATCATAGTAACATAAGCAAGTATGTGCAACCCCGTCTAAATGACATATAGCAAATAGACGACGTTTGAAAACACATACACTGCATTACAGAAATCAACGATGCAAAAATTTCAAGTTCTAAACTTTTCGAGTTGCCCCAAAGCAAAGATAACACTAAGTGAAATCTAGGGCAAATCAAACAAGACCAAAAATACCAATTTACAAAACCCAAGGCACTGGATGAAACGAGGAGCTAAGGTGAACAGTGAACCGCCCATATCGGGGTTTTGGCAATTCTGGGCGATTTTCTTTAGTTGGAATGGCTTCGTTTTCATCGTGTGTCATATACATGTTAAGAGTAAGTCTCTGCACTTATTTAAAAAACTTTCAAAGACCAAAATATTTTTGGGACAGAGAGTGGGTTTTGAAATCGGAATTTTTCGGTTTTGAAACTAAGCATCGTCTATTACTAGTTTCTAATATTTGGGTGGTTTTGATACCATGTTGGGTTTCCTAGCGTCCTGGCCATTGACCACGGCCATTGCGGAATGAAAAACTTTGAATTTTTAAAAAACTGGCGCTAGAAAACACATCCTAGAATCTAACCAAATATCGAAACTAGTAAACTAGAGGAGTCTTGCTACTCTGTTAGAGTGTTATACCTAAAGACACGTGTCTTTCAGGTCTTCACTCCTATTCTTAAGCTTATTGAGGTCTCCTGGATCAACATTGATGGCCGGCCTTCTCGGTCGTATATGATCCACCTGAAGGTTCTTGATTCAAGCTCCTACTTCAAAAGAAGCAAACTAAGCAAACTAGTTTGCTAATCTAGTTTGCTTAGATGATGTGGTTATGTTTAGTAGTAGTTTTCTATCTCAAATCTCTTTGGTTCTCAACACATGAGAGTGATAAGGGATAGAACAAAAGAATGAACTCAAGAAGATGAGAGAGAAGGGCAAATGAAGAATGAATGTGAAGAATTGCTAGGTGAAGAATGGCTGAGTCATTTTCTATGAAGCAATTTCTTTTATTTTAAAAACACAACCATACTCAAATAGTATTTGCAATAAATACCATAGCCATGCTTCATCCATGCTTCATGTCATCTCACCCTTTTCCACCTCATTTTCTATTTTCAACAAAATAAAAAATACATGATGATGTGTCATCTTCTAGAAGGTATTTTGTATAAATACAAAATACTTTCTACCGTATATACATACCCGTATTCATACCAAAATACGAATACCCAAGAGATAGAATAATACTACTAATATAATACTAGCATTAAATCAATATCTGATTTAACAAACCGGCTTAATCCTAAGCCCGCTAGTATCATCAACCGTCCGATTGAAAACCTGGATAGCACTAGAATATACATATCGAAATATATATATGTAAATTGTTAAATCAATACCTGATTTAATAATCCGGTTTAATCTTAAGCCGGCTAGTATTATCATTTGATCGGAGCCCTGCACGTATAAACGTACTACCACCACATCGTTTTAGCCGAACCAGAGAAAACCTTTGTGTGGGACTCTAAAGACTCGACAGTACGCTGGCAGTAGATTTAACCACAAGCACGTCAGCGACACTAGCTGTACGTAACGGCTACCCAGGAACCTATCAAAAAGAACGCCGACGAGCATGGTCGTCAAAAACCCCTACCGAGCCTATCTGTGATAATCTTCGTACAGTCCGGTCTTTTCGTCTAAGAGTATCGCATATCGGGTCTAGGAGGTGGTAAACGTCGGACCCCTACTGACCTGATAAGTTCTGTTGATTTGGTTCAGGACTAATCCGAGAAACTACTGATCTAATCATCAGTAAATCTCAACTGCCTTGGCCAAGGTTTTATGGTTCTGACCAACCGAACACAATGCAATATCGACTCACAATACCGAGAGAGACGAATCCATGACAATCACTCACTGCCTCCATGTGGCTCGGGACTGTACCAAACCAAAACCTGTTTGCACGACTCAGTAGAGCCGTGGTAGGATAGTGATCAAAGCACAGTGGGAACTCACATGAGACAAATGATGATCTCAGGTCTAAAAACTAACCTGTACTAATGTCAATTGAGAACCGCTATCTGACGATAGATATAATACCATCTAGAGGTTCTTGGCGAGTCCGTCTAGTGTACTCACCCCCAGTGAGCACTTATATGCAATCTTAGGTGATCACACCAATGGCTGTGGGGACCAACTACCACCCCTCGTCAGGGTTTAGAAACTTATACACAAGTCTACTCTGGAGTATCGATGCCTAGTCCCGATACTCCTGCAACTTAGGGCCTTTAAGGATGTGCTTATAGACTACCCAGCTCCCACAAGTATGATTGCCATCATAACATTGGTAGTCAAGCAAAATCCTACGGGCTTTATCAACATGTATCCACCATATGTGATATCGAGTATAACATATGCACATGTTAAGATAAAGTCAAACCATAATAATATGCTACTGTATCGAGTCTTTATCAATATGTACAAGCAATATAAAGCAACAATAGAAAGAAATACACATATTAAGATAAAGACAACTCAAATAATATACTATATACAATTGAGAAAGATTGTCCTGTACATATATCTCCCTAGCATCCTATACAATACAGGCCTCTAGGGTATACATATCCAACATTTATTCGATGATCGGCACTATCTATCTTAGTCTTCATCGTCTAATATGTCGATACACTAAATTTCATGTGATTCTAACATTTTTTCATCGTTGATTTAGTGGGTGCAAAATTAATAGTTTACCGACAATAGAACTTTTTACATTGCTAATTCAATGGTGTAAAGTGATAGAATCACATGAAATTTGGTGTATTCACATTTTAGATGATAAAGATGGTGATGATGTGTGCCGATCGTCGACTAAAATGGTGGAATATGTAAATTTCGACGCCACCTAACGAGAAAAGACTCATAGGGCCTCTTTCCTCACTACAAGAAACTGTACTCTAATTTGACGGGAGACCAAATTCGAAGGGATAATCCAGTCGAATTAGTCTACGTATCTTTGAAATTTTACTGACTTTGGTCAATATCTAATTCGATGGCAGTCTTATGTCGAATTAGATGTTGACCAAAGCTAACAACCCTAGCCCACTTCAGCCCCTTTTCCCCTTAAAATTACTTCCCCCACACTCGAAAATTTTTCATTGGATATGAAAAAATCCCCCTCCCCTCTCCTCCTCTTCGTTGCCTCCGCCGCTGCCTCTTCGTTGTCGTCATCGCCGCCTTGTCCTCGTCGATCTTCTAGTCGTTGTTGCCATCGCCTCCTCCTCCTTACCGTTCTCCTTCTTCTGCTACCTCTTCGATCCCCACCGTCTTGTCGTCATCACTGCCCCCACCTCCTCCTCGTCGACCTCCTTGCCTCCTCCTCCTCATAGTCACCGAGGCCCCTACATTCATCTTCACCGATCCCCTTCTCCTCCTCATACCCGAGTCCTATTCCTTTTCCTTCAACGAGCTCTTCCTCGTCCACCGACATCGTCCACTGGATCTACTTCGATGTGAAATCGACGATGAATTAGGTGAATTAATTTTATTAAATTCAATTTTCAAAGTTTATTTGTTGTGTAATTTTAGTTAATTTCGTTATATTAGAAGATTTGTGTAGAAATGTCAAGAAAAAGTAATTGGAAAATTTGTGTGATTATAGGGTTGATGTTTGAGTGATTGCTCGCTCTTTCATATTATAGTTCTTGTTAATGTTAGTTAATTTCGTTATAATTGGATTATTGGAGTAGAAATTTTAAGAGATAATACTTGTAGAATTTGTGTGATTGTAGGGTTGACGATGGCGGGGTTGCTTGCTCTTCTTTCGCACTCGATATACGTCAGTATCCGGTACACGGTCTACACCCTTTAATTCTTAACTATATACTAAAGCAAGATTAAGTGACCAATTAAACATTAATTAAACCGACGATATTGAAACGATAACCATCAAAATTAATCTAATTAAGTGCATGATACTCGATGATAACAAAAAATAAACCAATACATATCGTTATTGAGTATCTCACATTGATAAAATATCGCGCCTTAGAATCCGTCTATTAGTTTTATGCGTACGGTTATCTTCATGACATAAAACTACGCATGTGTTGTTAACCCCGAACGTTAATCGTTCTTCGTTGACAACCATCTCGTAGTTTATGCGACAAGAAGGCTAGTCGCACTATAACCGATAGATTTGTTCCGTTTTGGAAAAGTTAAGAATATATAATGTATACACTTCCTTGCATACTTATCCTTTCATTCGTTTCGAGGTGAGTTTCGTCAATACCTTTCCGCTGGTTCTCCGTGTACAAATATAGCTAAGATGATCATTTCAATACTGATAATATTGAGATGTTTATCTCTTCGATTGTAGTGTACTTGGAGAACCGTGGGGAGGTATTGCCGAAATTTTCTCAAAGCGAATGAAAGAACAAGTGTAGAGGGTGTATACTTTACACATTCTTAATGGGATAGAAACCTTACCCCCGACAACCGTTACCCCCGACATCCAATATAGGACCGTTAATATCGTGAGCTATCTAGAAAAAAACATTATGATATAATAAATAATTAGTCAAAACATATGAAAACATTGCCTGATGGTTAGTTATTTTGATTCTTAGGTTTTACGTACCGGACAAGAATGGATAAGACTTAAATAGATAAGAACAAGTTTGGCCCTGAATTCCGTAATGGGGTTGAAGTGTTTATGCAATTCTCGTCGGGAGTGGGTGGAATTGTATTACCTGTCCTTGTAAGAGATGTTGTAACCGCAAAAAGGATAGTCGAGAAGCGGTTCGCATGCATATATTTGCTAACGGATTCAGTCAAGGTTACACTATATGACACTTGCATGGAGAGGTCGTAGACTAAAGAATGCCTGCATATCATCAGTTGCTGCTTGCTAACCCTCCTACGGGAACCCCAACAACTAATGGTTTAAATGATATGATGGACGGGTTGTATGATGGAATGCACGACGATACAGCTTCCAATGATGATAAAGCAGTTCTAGATGCCGAATCTTCGATGTTTTTTAAGTATACGGAGGATGCTAATAAATCTCTTTATGAGGGCGTGACAATGATGAAGTTGGGTTGGATGGTTCACATGTTTCATTTTAAATGTAAAAGTTTATGGAGTAACAAGTCAGTCGATGATTTTCTAAAGATAGAGAAGGAGGTTTACCTAAATTCCAATCTCCCTGCCAATTTTCAAGAGATGAAGAAGATGATTGCCGACATCGGTTTCAGTTATCAAAAAATTAATTCATGTCCAAATGCCTGCATGTTATTCATGACGGATGATGACAAGAACTTAAATAGGTGTAGAACTTATAGGGAATCGAGGTGTATCTTACCTAAAAAGCCTCTGAGGGACGAGGAGTCAATTCCCAAAATTCCGTTGAAGGTGTTGCGCTCTTTTCCTATTAAGAAAAGACTACAGAGGTTATTTATGTCATTTAAAGCCGCTGAAAGTATGACATGGCATGTAGATGGTCGCAAGAAGGATGGGGTCTTATGGCATCCCACTGACTGTAAGATGTGGCAAAGATTTGACACTCAATTTCCAGCGTTCGCTGCGGAAGTTCGTAACGTGAGTCTTGGATTATTAGCTGACGGCTTGGAACCGTTTAAAGGAGGTGCATCTCACAGCGTATGGCCCGTAGTAGTTTATAATCTCCAGCCGTGAATGTGTATGAAACAATATTACATCCAAATGCCTTTGTTGATACCTGGAAGCAACTCTCCTGGTAATGACATCGATGTTTATTTAAAACCGTTAGTCGATGAGTTGAATAAGCTGCGGGAGACTGGCATCGTTATTTATGATGTCCACAAAAAGGAGAGTTTCACATTGCACACGGTGCTGCTTTAGACAATCAACGATTTCCCAGCTTATACCATGTTGTTGGGATGGAGTACGAAAGGTCACTGTGCTTGCCCTTGTTGTTAAGAATATACCGTCTGTGAAACGCCAGTAAATCGGATTTCTTGTTGCACTGGACATCATCATTGGTTAGATGCTGATCATCATTATCGACGCAATGGAATCAAATTCAATGGTGAGTAGGAGCATCAGCTTTCTCCTCTTGAGCCAAATGGGAGAAAGATGTTTGAGGATGTAAAGAACATCAATGTTGTTTTCGGTAAAAAGCATAAGCATACTATTCCAAATTAGATATCAAATAACTGGAGAAAGAGATCTATATTTAATGATTTGCTGTATTAGCAATTTCTTAATTTTCGTCATAACTTGAATGTTATGCACATTGAGAAGAACGTCTGCGAGCTCTTGCTGGGTATCCTATTGAATACCCAATTCAAGAACAGAGACACACTTGCGATACGACAGTGGTTTACTACATAGAATTTATGGCCAAAATTGCATCTAGTTGTTGACCTCTATAAAATACCAAGCAAATCTACTCTAACTGTTTTATTGAGTGGGCCCACTCTGGATGAGACTAGTTCTGCTTTTGATTATGACGCTTGTGTTCGCTCTCCGCACTTGCAGTCTCAGAAAGATTACTCCCACTTGAGTAGGCTACCTGAGCCATCGAAAAGGGTTCAAATGCTTAAGAAATCAAGCCAATGGGGAGGGGGGTTCCTAACATGATGGTCCCCGCTATGCCAAAAAGAGGGTATTTTCTATACTTAGAGGGGTCCCCGATATGAAGTCTCTGCCATACTCAGAGGGTTCCCCGACAAAGGGGTCCCCACCATACTAAAAGAGAAGTTCCCGCTATGCCAAAAGGAGGCTTCCGCCATGCTCAGAGGGGTACCCGACATGAAGGTCCCCACTACCAAGCCAAAGGGGGGTTCTCGATATGAAGGTCTCCACCATGCCTAAGGAGGTCCCCGATAACGGGGAATTCCTCGCTGAACGTGAGGAGTTGGCTATAACTACATCCCCATTTCGTGGCCTACGTCTATTGCCACGTTTGTAAAGATCCCAAAGGCTATAAATACCCTCCTTATGCATCTAAGTGAGGGTTAATCACTCTCAATCACTAAGAATCGCTCTCAATCACTATTTATCACTAAGAATACTCAAAAAATCAAGTTTTCGGAGAAGAAGAAGAGAAGACTTAACTCATGTAAGTGTGGCTTCTCTGCAAATTCCCTCTGCTTCAGTGATCCACTCTTTAACTGCCATGAAAACCTGGGATTGAAGGGATGCTCGAAAGAGTTATCCTAAAATACGAGTTATATAGACTCATTTTGAACAATTCGAGGACTTGAAGACCTCATTGCTCTCATGATGATTAAAATTATAGGATGCTTGCAAAATTTATTCTCTTTCGGATACTCTTCGGAGTAATCCCTATGTATACGGATGCTCTTGGAGTTATCCCCCGTGTGATTATCCCATAGTAGACTCCACAGGCATATACATGGACAAATGCACAAATTGTACACATATGTATACTTGACACGCCTCATATGATATATATTCAGAGAATTTGAACAACCCATTGATAAAATAGTCTGTGGCGGAAACCATGGCATACCCTCCCCAGAGAGGTCTCCGCATTTTACCAAAACTAATGACGGGCACCCCTAGAAGGTCCCTGCACTCTATAAAATCAATGGCGGAGACTCCCAAAAGTCCCCACACCCTATAAAATCAATGGCGGAGACCCCCCAGAGGCCATCACTCCTTTATCAAGCATATGACGACGGAGACCCCGAGATGTCCCCGCGCCCTTTGAAACTATGGCGGATACCTCGTAGAGGTCCCCGCACCCTATGAAACCAATTGCAGAGACCCCCGAAGTCTCCACTCTTACCAAAATCAACGTCGGAGACCCCCAAAGTCCCCGCCCCTACCAAAATCAATGGCGGAGACCCCCAGATGTCCCTGCTCCTAGCAAACACTTTCTATTTTGATTATATATTGCCCTATGGCAGGGTTATATTATGTTAACCTACCATATACAATCCACGAGCATCCGTCGTGACATAGAATTCAATAATATATCACTGACCCCTTAAACCAAAACAACCCTATTGCAGGCTATGTTGTAATAACCTACCATATACTATCCACGGGCTACCATTCATAACATTGAAGTCAACTACACTCCCCAGCATGCCTATGGCAAGTAAAATAACTTGACATACACTATTCATGGGCGACCGTGGACCTCCAAGTCCCTAAACTGGATCTATGGACTCCCAAGTCCCTAAACTGGATCCGTGGGCCCCTAAGTCCCTAAACTGGATCCGTGGATCTCTACGTCTTTAAACTAGAAATGGCCCACTATGTCCCTAAACTAGAATCTTGCCCTATGTTTATCTTAAATATAGTCACCGTATACTATCCATGGGCTACCATCGTGATATAGAAGTCAACTTGTCACATAGAAGTCGAATACAACCACATCCCAATACTGCCCTACGTTTAGGTTAAATTCAGTCATCATATACTATCCATGGGCTACCATCATGACATAAAAGTCAATAATACCCCTTACTACCCTATGAAAAATAAAATAACTTGTTATATACAATCTATGGGCAACCATCGTGACATTGAAGTTGAATACCTGAAGCATATTATACCTATGGGAGTTTACTAAATTGACTCTCATTGATAGTCTCACTAAATCCCACCAGACATGCTGATCAATGATCGCCGTCTTGAGAACATTTTTCATTTTGAACAATGTTAGATTTGACCCGAAAACAATATACATGCCCTATGGCAAGTAAAACAACTTGTCATATACAATCCACGGGCGTCTATCGTGACTTAGAAGTCTATGTCCCATCGTAAGTGCCAAATATTGCTCATCTGTGGCATTAATACCCATGTCCGAGATGACTTTAAACTAATACTCATGTCTGAGATGACTTTAAACTAATATAAATACCCAAGTTCAAATATTTCCCTATGGCAAGTAAAATAATTTTTCATACACTATCCACGGGCTACAATCGTGATATAGAAGTCGACAAATATACCATTTGTCTCACCTAGCATATACCATCTGCGGGCTTCTCCTTATAGGCACATGCTACATGTTCTCCTAAAGCTTCCCTACGGTCTGGATAATACATTCTATAAAACTGTATATAATCTATGAGCGTGAATAGCAGTTCGAGCACATGTCTTCCCCAGCGGCAAAGGCAGATGTAAATTGAGATGTACAATATTGTATATGATGATTATTAAATGCATATTCTAATTGCCATTTTTAAATACTTTTGTTGTTGAATATATATATATATATATATATATATATATGCATGCCATTACCATTTATTTTGCTCTTGTGTTTAATGCACTCAGAAATAAACTACTTATAGAAAGTTCTCTCTGTTTAATACGGGGGAGGGGGTTAATTAACTACAGGGGCTTGCGCCTAAAGGAAATCTAGTCCCCACAATCAAAAACTCTTTTTTAAAGGATGATTCTGAAAAGTCATGCTACATCAGTCGTATCCACTTGAACCCTTAGCTATATTGCGTCGTAGCAATACGTCGCGCGAAGGAGTCAGGCAAATTTGCATCGATCTGACGCCTTAAAACCCCTAGGGTCTTTTCTCTCCTTCTGGGATCCTTTTCGTCGGTGAACAAATTCTGGCACTCCCAATGCGATAAATTTCTCTTTCCTTGTGGTTTATTTTTGTACACAAAGAACATTTTAACATATGTTTCTTCGAGCAGAAGAATGAAATCCAATAACAACACATGTGTCACAATTGGAGAAGCCGCTGCATCTACCTACTTCATGACGATAGCGCCAGGGTCTGTGATTCAGCTTCCCCACGGCCATGTCGAAGTTGGAAGACCAGGCTTCACCATCCAATTTGGCTCTCTCCCACCAGTCCACTTCTCCAAGTATGCTGTGATCCCCGAGACTCCTGCTTGTAAGTCGATGTCGCACACCCCACGCACTTGTAGGGAGGTGAAATTTACAAAAAACGATTTTTAACTTTGCAACACCTACCCATCTACAGAATATTTTTGGAAATCTTAACTAGCTAAACTACTTGGAGGTTTTAACTACTGTAACACCCGAGTTCATTTATACCAATTCTAGTTTCCGTATTTACTTATCCATTGTCTTTCTTGATTTAGCGTGTTTGGGTGCGAATAGTATTTTACATATTACATTGCATTCGACCCGACCCGTTTGCTTGAACCAGTTTAATTCTTATTTATAGATTACCTTGAGTTGTTGCATGGACTCGTGCATCTCATGATTAGTACATACATGCATTTTACCTGGTATTGCATCTTTTATCATATAATATTTTAGGTCACGTAAAATATTTTAAAATTTCATTTCATAGCCGGCATGATACCCCTAACCCCGTGGTAGCATCCGCACATTTTGTTCTCGTCCCGTTCGGTGAAACGGACATGTTTGGATGGCTACGCGCACGTACGTGCATCCGTTCTTGTGGGTATGCATTTTCTTTAACTGAGCATTCATTTTGAAATTTGGGAATCGCATATATTTTTCATATTTTAAATCTGGATTTTTAGACCCGACCCGGGCGTGTTTTGGAGTAAATTTGTAATTGCCAAAATCTCAAAACGGACTAATAATATATTATTTACATATATATATATATATATATATATATATATAAACTATTATTATTCTTTAACTAATTTATATTACTAAGTCTTTCCTATACTAACAGTTTAGTTTAAAATATATATATTATATTTTTTTTAGTTAAGCAAATCTACCGTGACCTTCTCTCTCCTCTCTCTCTCTCTCTCTCTATCTCTCGTGACTCTTTCTCTTTCTCTCTCTCTATATTTTATTTTACTTTAAATCTCACAGTTCTCCCTCTCCTTTTCTTTCTTTATATAAAAATATTTTTTTACATTCTCAACAGTCTCTCTCTCTCTCCTTCCTCTCGCAGCCCTACCCACTCTTTCTTTCTCTCTCTCTCTCTCTCTCTCTCTCTCTCTTCTTTCTCTCTCCGATCGCGGGTACTGTGCACTTCTCGAGTGCGGTCACCTCCCTTCATCCCCTATCGTCACCTCCCTCTCTTCTCTTCTTTAAATTCTTCTGCCGCCATCGCCACGAGAAACCCTAGCCCCCTCGTAGCGTCTCGCCGTCGCCGCCTCCACCTTCGACCTCGCCTCTATTCCTTTGCCTTTCATCCCTCTCCTCCTTCTCCTCACCTACCAAACCCTGACCCCTGCACACGACGAGAACCACCGAGAACCCATATCTTTTTCTTCCTTCTCCCGCGTGGGTTTCCTCCCTCCATCGTGCTCGTGCTCGTGGCCAAGACCTCCTTTGCCCTCGTCGTCACCAAGCCACTGGGGTATTCTTCTTCCTCCTTCACCCATGGACATCATCTCATCTCAGCTTCAACCCAACCACGTCGACATCTGCTTCTTCTATCGCTCCCTTATGTTGGTTCTCTTCTCCGGTGACCTCCTCGCCACCAACCTATCTTCCCCTTCTTGATGACCCATAGCACGAACCCATATCATTTTCTCTCCCTCGCGACATCACCTCCTTCCTGAGATCACCCTCGCCTTATGAGCCACCGCCTTCTCCTTCTTCTTCTTCTTCGCTTCTTGAAGAAAGAGTTGTTGATCCTTCGTCGAATTTTCCCAATGGAAGAAGCGCAGAGTACGTCATTGTCAATCATAGGTTCTGTTTATTTCTCCATTCATTTTGATTACATGCAATCTTGGTATATGTTTTCCTCATTAAGTTTGCTCTAATCTGTTATTTTTTTATTTTCGTTTTGATTAATTTCTGAACGTTTAGAAAGCGATGACCTGATTTGTCAGACACCATTGTTTCTCTTTAATGAATTGATCACAAGATTTAGTATAAAGTTTTGCACTTTACGTTCCTTTAAGCCATTGAATTTTTTGGAATCTAGAACACATAGACTTCGGTTCTTTGATCTGTTTGACACCTTTCATTTCTCTTGATGACTCGTAGAATTTTGATTCAATCATCTAATTTTATTTCATTCAGTGTCATGATACCCAAGATTTTTTAAGTTGACTCTAATATAAAATTAACACCTGAGACCCCTCCTCTCTTCGGCCCATTCGATGCGATGTTGAGCCGAGAACCGAGGCTCCAAGACTGGGCCCTTGTCCGCATGAGCGTCAAGATCGTTTCCATCTCTGTGGTTCTCCGTTCCGACGACGTTTCAATTTTTACGCGCGAGGTGTTCGACGAAATGCCCCAATGGAGATTGTTCATTTTATCGCATTCTTGCTGCGTGCCGCGCATCTGTGGATCCCCGAGGCAAGTTAATCTTGCTACATGCTATTTAAATTATTTTATACCATTTAATTATAGATTATACCTGTAGTGTAAATCTAGTACCACATGTTTCATTTTTATAACACTTCGGTGTTCCGTTGCATTCGTTTATGCCATTTTAGATCTAGGTCATGGAAAACATATCTTGTTGCATATTAGATTACATTAAACTGCATCCATACCAATATTTATATCACATAGTGCTTATTTACCTAGTCTATAGTACCCTTTATAGTTTTGCCCTCACAGACGACCGTTTGCATACATCTAACCTGATTTATATTCAATTGCATTTTTAGATTATTTAGTACATATTAACATGATTTTAACATCCATATTTGTTATACTGTAGTTAAGTAATGTTGAAACTATCCCCTAAACGCAAGATGATAACCGTGCATCGATATAACTTAATCTGTACCTATTTGCATAGTATATTACATGTTCCAGTTTATTGTTCTGATAGTACCCATGTTTGTTTATATATAATCATATTTATGTTAGTTTGATTATGAGCACCCACATGACATCTTGTGCTTTCTGACATGACTTGTTGCATTTCCTACTTGATATGACATAGTACCGCACACTCTTGACCTGAAATGACACCTTTATACATTACCTGGTTTGACCTGATATACCATGGTATTACCTGTTACCTGATCTTCTGTCTAATGCCAACAAACCTGACCTGTTGACCTCACGGACCGTTCCTGTTGTCTATCCAGACAAACCTGTACCTGCCTGATCCTGTGTTGGCATTAGCTCCAGATTATTTGAATACATGACTTGAACACTTATAACTTGTGGGTATGGGGAAATCAATGATGAAACCTGACTTGTAACTCGACAGTTGCTTGCTTATACTGATCAGTTTTAGAGGCTAGGCCAGCCTCGGGATGCTGCTGCTGACATCATTCGTCTTTACATATTTCCTGTTTTAGTGCCTAGCGGCACGTCTCGGTTTTAGCACGAGAGTCTCAGACCGTGGTTCCGGGCATGCACGGGATACTATTGAGTTACATCGATGATTCATCAAATTGATTTCAAAGACTTGAGAGTATTTAACCAAATAGACCAGTTTAGATTACTCACTGCACACTCCCTTCACCGCCCTGATTTATATTGCTGTTACACTTGCTTTACTTGTTATGATCATTCTTGCATGTCTTGCTACCCTGTTTATATATTATTGTTTGATGTTATGACGCGCTGATGTCTGGATTTTGCATGGCCCAGATTCTCTACCTTTGTTGCAGACTGATCAGGAGAATTGCCGCTGTTAGACCGAGCGGTAGGGATCCTGTTGGTATCCAGTCTTACTTTCCAGGTGTTTATTTGATTCTTTTGCTTCCGCATACTATATTATTTCTTGACTCAGTTACTCTGGCTTATGGACATGTACTAGATAGTTAGTTTACTTTCCTGTTCTTGATATCTCTACAGCCGTAATGTGACTGTGGGAGGATTTTTCCTATCCACCGGTAGCATGGTTGGCTATGTCACGTGCCCATCTTAGCGTACTCTGGGAAGCGGGGCGTGACATGGTTCTTTTGGTATCAGAGCCATAGATATAGGTTAATCGAGTTTGATTCTTTTGTAGTTGGGTATTGGACCCAAGACACAAATCAGAATACTCATGATTAGGAGCATGTCCTGCCACCTTGTTATCGTGATTCTTGAATCATATCTTTCTCGTATCCTTTGCCTTGACGATATGCAAACCACTTTGCATCTCGACTTGAAACCTTTTTGGTTCACTGTTGTTTCTCCCTGTTCCTTGATTCCGATACTAGGATTTGGACGACTTGAGTGGAGTTATGTAATTGTACCCATGAACTGCAGCATGGTTACAATGCGGTACTCTATTTAAGTAACTTGGAATTCTAGTCTTGATTCACTTCCTTGTTTCATGGTCGTTATATTACCTTGCTTCTCTTGCTTTCCAGTTCATATTTTATCACAAGCTTGAACTCTGTTTACCGTGCTTATCTTCTTCAGTGTTTGGCTTCAGGTGAAATCGTTTCAGGTATCCTACTTGATCATGTTTTCCCCGCATTAGAATTATTCAATTCTGGTGCATCCCTTTATTTGTTGTTGTCTTGGGAATGGATTTTCGCGGCACTTTCCATGCTCATATTGATTGTAAGGAAAGGAAAGTGATTCTCCAGATTTCCGGACATCCGGAGTTTGTTTTGCTGGAGGAAGCAGTTCTGTCGGGCCAGTCGAGTTTAGGGCTAGGCCGACAAACAATGTTCTTTCGTCGATGGAAGTTGATAAGAAAGAAGCGCCGGCTGTAGTTCGAGAGTTCATGGACGTGTTCGAGGACATCTCGGGTTTACCGCCAAAACGAGATGAGGAGTTCGCGATCGATATTATTCCTGGTGCAGCACCAGTCTCTAAAGCGTACTATCCAATGGCATCAGTGGAGTTGGAAGAAGTCAAGAAGCAGGTTGCTGAATTACTTGAGAAGGGTTTGATTTGCAGCAGTAACTCACCTTGGGGAGCTCCAGTTCTTATAGTAAAGAAGATGATGGCACAAGGAGGATGTACATTGATTATCGAGAATTTAAACCGGGTGACTATTAAGAACAAGTACCCGATCGCTCGCATTGGCGAATTGTTCGAGCAGCTTAGTGGCGCGAGGGTATTCTCGAAGCTGGATTTGCGGTCCGGATATCATCAGGTCCGAGTTAAACCAGAAGATATTTGCAAGACTGTGTTCTGAACTCTCTGTGGACATTACGAGTATTTGTGATGCCCTTCGGAGTAACGAATGCACCGGCGACATTTATGGACCGTATGAACCGAATCCCTCACTGTTCTTGGATCAGTCTATAGTGGTGTTCATCGATGATATTCTGGTCTGCTCAGGGAGTAAGGAAGAGCATGTAGAACACTTGGAGATTGCACTGCAGACATTGAGGCAAGGAAACTGTATGCAAAGATGAGCAAGTGCGGGTTTGGCTTGAAGAAGTGAAGTTTTGGGGCACGTTGTGGCGGGAGATGGAATCGTCGTTGATTCCGAAAGATTACAGCAGTTCAAGATTGGCCGATTCCGAAGAACGTAGTAGAGATCAGAAGCTTTCTTGGACGTGCCGGGTAGTACAGAAGGTTCGTAGAGAATTTTGCTCGTTTGACAGAGCCTTGACCAAGCTTACGCGCAAGGAAGTACCGTTTGTATGGACGGATAAGTGTGCGTCAGCTTTTGAGGTATTGAAGCAGAGATTGATAACCGCTCCTATTTTAACCGAGACAGTCCTGGAGAATTGGTGTTTCACAGCGACGCATCTGGGAAAGGATTGTGATGTGTTTTGATGCAGTATGGGAAGGTTGTGGCTTACGCATCGAGACAGTTGAAGACCCATGAGAAGAATTACCCAACTCATGACTTGGAGCTAGCAGCTGTGATTTTCTCTTTGAAGATTTGGATACACTACTTATTGGGCGAAATGGGCGAAGTTTTCACCGATCACCAAAAAAAAAACCCTAAAGTACGTGTTCACACAGAAGGAGCTTAATATGAGGCAGCGTAGATGGTTGGAGCTGATGGCTGACTACGATCTTGATCTTAAGTACCATCCGGGGAAGTTAATGTTGTGCCGGATGCGCTTAGTCGGTTACTAGCAATTCGGATGTTGACTGCACAAAAAGGAACTTATTGAAGACTTTCGGAGATTCGAGTTGGAGATCGTACTACCGCATTCTTCAGGACAGTTGATGTCGCTGCAAGTACAGTCGTCATTGATCGAGAGTATTAAAGCAGCGCAGTCAAAAACCCAAGATTGCAAAGGTTTCGAGAATAGGTTGAAGCCGGACTTCGAACGGACTTATTGATTCATGAAGATGGTTCGTTGCGATATGGTAGCCGTTTGTGTGTGTGCCAAAGGGAGATATTCGCGAAGAAGTTATGAAGGAGGCGCACAGTTCAGCATATTCCGTACATCCAGGAGGCACGAAGATGTACCGAGATCTACGACATCATTTCTGGTGGGAAGGCTTGAAACGGAAGATTGCCCGCTTTGTGGCAATGTGCTTGGTGTGTCAGAAAGTTAAGGCTGAACATCAAAGGGTTGCTGGTTTATTGCAATCACTTCTAATTTCTCAGTGGAAGTGGGAACATATAACCATGGATTTCGTGACTGCTCTACCGCGGAGTCCAAAAGGCAACAATGCAGTTTGGGTGATTGTTGACGGATTGACCAAGGCAACTCATTTCATCTCTTTTCGAGATGATCGATCAACAGAAGTTTTGGCAGAACGGTGCATACAGGAGATAGTAAGATTGCACGGAGTACCGGTGAGCATCGTGACCGACCGTGACAACCGTTTCTTATCACTCTTTTGGAGGAATTTACAGGAAAGTTTGGGGGCTAGTTTGAAGTTTAGTACAGCTTATCATCCTCAGATAGATGGCCAGTCGGAGAACGATCCAAACTCTTGAAGACATGTTGAGAGCTTGCATGTTATACTTCAAGGTTTCATGGGATCATTTATACTTGGTGGAGTTTTCGTACAACAACAGCTTTCTGGCGACTATTCAGATGGCTCCATTCGAAGTATTGTCTAGTCGCAAGTGTCGCTGACATGTTTGTTAGGACGATGTTAGAGAACGAAGATTGTTGGGACTGGATTTGATCGTTCAAACCGTGGAGAAATCTAATACTATCCAGAATCATATGAAAGCAACACAAGACCGACAGAAGAGTTGGGCTGATGCATTGAGAAGACCTCTGGAGTTTGCTGCTAGTGATTTGGTATTCTTGAAGATATCACCGACTAGAGGGGTGATCCGTTTCGGAAGTCGAGGAAAGCTTAGTTCTCGATTCGTTGGACCTTTTGAGATCTTGGAACGTGTTGGAGAAGTGGCTGATCGTTTGGCGTTACCGCAATCCTTGGCGAATGGTCATGACGTGTTTCTCGTACCTCAATTCCGTAAGTATGTTCGAGATGAAACACATGCGTTGGATCATTCGGAGCTGACTGTACGAGAAGATTTAACCTTTGAGGAACGACCGATGTCGATTATGGATCGAAGAGAAAGGGTTCTTAAGAACAAATTATCCCTCTTGTACTTGTTTCTTGGGGTAATCGCTCGCATGGAGAATCAACTTGGGAACGAGAAGATGAAATCCGGCAGAAGTTTCCACATCTATTCTTGAAATTCTTGATTGTTTATCCAATCTTGTTCTTGGAATTTCGAGGACGAAATTCTTTTTGTAGTTGGGTATAATGTAACACCCGAGTTCATTTATACCAATTCCAGTTTCCGTATTTACTTATCCATGGTCTTTCTTGATTTAGCGTGTTTGGGTGCGAATGGTATTTTACATATTACATTGCATTCGACCAGACCCGCTTTCTTGAACCTGTTTAATTCTTATTTATAGATTACCTTGAGTTGTTGCATGGACTCGTGCATCTCATGATTAGTACATACATGCATTTTACCTGGTATTGCATCTTTTATCATATAACATTTTAGGTCACGTAAAATATTTTAAAATTGCATTCCATAGCCGGCATGATACCCCTAACCCCGTGGTAGCATCCGCACATTTTGTTCTCGTCCCGTTCGGTGAAACGGACGTGTTTGGATGGCTACGCACACGTACGTGCATCCGTTCTTGGGGGTATGCATTTTCTTTAACTGAGTATTCATTTTGAAATTTGGGAATAGCATATATTTTTCATATTTTAAATCTGGATTTTTAGACCCGACCCGGACGTGTTTTGGAGTAAATTTGTAATTGCCAAAATCTCAAAACGGACTAATATTATATTATTTACATATATATATATATATATAAACTATTATTATTCTTTAACTAATTTATATTACTAAGTCTTTCCTATACTAACAGTTTAGTTTAAAATATATATATTATATTTTTTTTTAGTTAAGCAAATCTACCGTGACCCTCTCTCTCTATCTCTCGTGACTCTTTCTCTTTCTCTCTCTCTATATATTTTATTTTACTTTAAATCTCACAGTTCTCCCTCTCCCTCTCTTTCTTTATATAAAAATATTTTTTTAAATTCTCAACAGTCTCTCTCTTTCTCTCCTTCCTCTCGCAGCCCCACCCACTCTTTCTTTCTCTCTCTCTCTTCTTTCTCTCTCCGATCGCGGGTACTGTGCACTTCTCGAGTGCGGTCACCTCCCTTCATCTCCTATCGTCACCTCCCTCTCTTCTCTTCTTTAAATTCTTCTGCCGCCATCGCCACGAGAAACCCTAGCCCCCTCGTAGCGCCTCGCCGTCGCCGCCTCCACTTTCGACCTCGCCTCTATTCCTTCGCCTTTCATCCCTCTCCTCCTTCTCCTCACCTACCAAACCCCGACCCCTGCACACGACGAGAACCACCGAGAACCCATATCTTTTTCTTCCTTCTCCCGTGTGGGTTTCCTCCCTCCATCGCGCTCGTGCTCGTGGCCAAGACCTCCTTTGCCCTCGTCGTCACCAAGCCACTGGGGTATTCTTCTTCCTCCTTCACCCATGGACATCATCTCATCTCAGCTTCAACCCAACCACGTCGACATCTGCTTCTTCTATCGCTCCCTTATGTTGGTTCTCTTCTCCGGTGACCTCCTCTCCACCAACCTATCTTCCCCTTCTTGATGACCCATAGCACGAACCCATCTCATTTCTCTCCCTCGCGATCACCTCCTTCCCGAGATCACCCTCGCCTTATGAGCCGCCGCCTTCTCCTTCTTCTTCTTCGCTTCTTGAAGAAAGAGTTGTTGATCCTTCGTCGAATTTTCCCAATGGAAGAGGCGCAGGGTACGTCATTGTCAATCATGGGTTTTGTTTATTTCTCCATTCATTTTGATTACATGCAATCTTGGTATATGTTTTCCTCATTAAGTTTGCTCTAATCTGTTATTTTTTTTATTTTCGTTTTGATTAATTTCTGAACGTTTAGAAAGCGATGGCCTGATTTGTCGGACACCATTGTTTCTCTTTAATGAATTGATCACAAGATTTAGTATAAAGTTTTGCACTTTACGTTCCTTTAAGCCATTGAATTTTTTGGAATCTAGAACACATAGACTTCGGTTCTTTGATCTGTTTGACACCTTTCATTTCTCTTGATGACTCGTAGAATTTTGATTCAATCATCTAATTTTATTTCATTCAGTGTCATGATACCCAAGATTTTTTAAGTTGGCTCTAATATAAAATTAACACCCGAGACCCCACCTCTCTTCGGCCCATTCGATGCGATGTTGAGTCGAGAACCGAGGCTCCAAGACTCGGCCCTAGTCCGCATGAGCGTCAAGATCGTTTCCATCTCTGTGGTTCTCCGTTCCGACGACGTTTCAATTTTTGCGCGCGAGGTGTTCTACAAAATGCCCCAATGGAGATTGTTCGTTTTATCGCATTCTTGCTACGTGCCGCGCATCTGTGGATCCCCGAGGCAAGTTAATCTTGCTACATGCTATTTAAATTATTTTATACCATTTAATTATAGATTATACCTGTAGTGTAAATCTAGTACCACATGTTTCATTTTTATAACACTTCGGTGTTCCGTTGCATTCGTTTATACCATTTTAGATCTAGGTCATAGAAAACATATCTTGTTGCATATTAGATTACATTAAACTGCATCCATACCAATATTTATATCACATAGTGCTTATTTACCTAGTCTATAGCACCCTTTATAGTTTTACCCTCACAGACGATCGTTTGCATAGATCTAACCTGATTTATTTTCAATTGCATCTTTAGATTATTTAGTACATATTAACATGATTTTAACATCCATATTTGTTATACTGTAGTTAAGTAATGTTGAAACTATCCCCTAAACGCAAGATGATAACCGTGCATCGATATAACTTAATCTGTACCTATTTGCATAGTATATTACATGTTCCAGTTTATTATTCTGATAGTACCCATGCTTGTTTATTTATAATCATGTTTATCTTAGTTTGATTATGAGCACCCACATGACATCTTGTGCTTTCTGACATGACTTGTTGCATTTCCTACTTGATATAATATGGTACCGCACACTCTTGACCTGACATGACACCTTTATACATTACCTGGCTTGACCTGATATACCATGGTATTACCTGTTACCTGATCTTGTATCTAATGCCAACAAACCTGACCTGTTGACCTCACGGACCGTTCCTGTTGTCTATCCAGACAAACCTGTACCTGCCCGATCCTGTGTTGGCATTAGCTCCAGATTATTTGAATACATGACTTGAACACTTATAACTTGTGGGTATGGGGAAATCAATGATGAAACCTGACTTGTAACTCGACAGTTGTTTTCTTATACTGATCAGTTTTAGAGGCTAGGCCAGCCTCGGGATGATGCTGCTGACATCATTCGTCTTTACATATTTCCTGTTTTAGTGCCTAGCAGCACGTCTCGGTTTCAGCCCGAGAGTCTTAGACCGTGGTCCCGGGCATGCACGGGATACTATTGAGTTATATCGATGATTCATCAAATTGATTTCAAAGACTTGAGAGTATTTAACCCAATAGACCAGTTTAGATTACTCACTGCACACTCCCTTTCACTGCCCTGATTTATATTGCTGTTACACTTGCTTTACCTGTTATGATCATTCTTGCATGTCTTGCTACCCTTTTTATATATTATTGCTTGATGTTATGACGCGCTGACGTCTGGGTTTTGCATGGCCCAGATTCTCTACTTTTGTTGCAGACTGATCAGGAGCATTGCCGCTGTTAGACCGAGCGGTAGGGATCCTGTTGGTATCCAGTCTTACTTTCCAGGTGTTTATTTGATTCTTTTGCTTCCGCATACTATATTATTTCTTGACTCTGTTACTCTGGCTTATGGACATGTACTAGATAGTTAGTTTACTTTCCTGTTCTTGATATCTCTACAGCCGTAATGTGACTGTGGAAGGCTTTTTCCTATCCACAGGTAGCATGGTTGGCTATGTCACATGCCCATCTTAGCGTACTCTGGGAAGCGGGGCGTGACAACTACTCTGTTAAAGTTTTATATCTCCTTGATTCTAGTCCTTTGGGTCTTCTTCTCCTTTTCTTGAGCTCCTAGGAAATGTGGATCTAGCTCGGTCGTCGGCCTCCTCATGTCGAAGACGATCCACCCGAGAGTCTTTGATTTAAGCTCCAATCTCTAAACCGAGATAACTAAAGTACCTAGTTTGCTAAACTAGGTAGCTTAGGAGATGTAGAGTGATAATTGGACTATTTAATCTCAAATGACCCTAGGATTCACAACACATATGAGGGTTAGGGTCTTGAGGAAGAAGGAGGGGGAAAATGGAGAGAGAAAGAAAAACCACAAATGAGCTAGTGTTGTGCTAAGTGAAGAATGACTCATTCATTTTCTCACATCAAGCATGCATTATTTTCCATTGAAAATACTAGCCATGCTTGAATAGTGAGGCCAAACCAATAAATAAAGAATAAGCCATGCTTCACCCCATGCCATAAATATCTCCATTTTCCACCTCATTAATCTATTTTCCAAAATAGATAAATCCAATAATGAGGTGTCCCCTTCTAGAAGCATCTCTTGTAAAATTACATGAATGCCCTCACTGTATATACATACCTGTATTCGTACTGCAAAAATACGAATACGATGAGATAATAATAATCTAATAATATAATACTAGAATCTGGCTTAAACCAAAGCCCATTAGTATTATCCGTCCGAACAACATCCGTGTAGCCAGTACACGTATATGATCGAAACCCTGCACGTAAAACCATACGACCTCTATATCGTTTTTCCTGAACCAGGGAAGCCCTCTATGTGAGACTCTAAAGACTCGACAGTACGCTGGCAGTGGGTTTAACCATAAGTCCGTCAGCGGCACTAGCTGTACGTAACGGCTACCCAGGTATCTATTAAAAAGAAGGCCGACGAGCGAACTCATCCAAACCCCTACTGAGCCTATTCGTGACAATCTCCGTATAGTCCGTTCTGTTCGTCTGAGAGTATTGCATATCGGGCCTAGGGGGTGTGGTAAACTTCAGACCCCTAATAGCATAATAAGTAGTGTCGGTGTAGAGCCCAATACACCTTGAGAAACTACTGATGTACCTGCCAGTAAATCTCACTTGCCCTGGCCAGGGACTTTGTGTATTGGCTATCCGAACACAGCGCGATATCTGAAAGTGTATGTTAGCACCACCACAGTGTTTTACTAGTATTAAGCATGCCATTTTTAAAATTTTAGGGGTGCTAATCTACACTAACCATGATTTTAAACTAGATGATTAGGGTTTAACTAAGATATCATTAACTTTACACTAAGAGATGGATGGCTACGACTTTTGTAGACCGTGTCCTTCTCTTCTAAGGCTCCGGATTGTAGTCCATGCGACTCCGCTAGGCTCTACTTAAAGGTTGAACGAACTTGCTTCGATGACCTTCGTGCTGAAGATGATCCACCCGAAGTCCGCTAATCCAAGCTACCTCTTCACTAAACTCTTTAGTGAAGTAAACACACTACACCAAAGTGCTAATCTATTGTAGAATGGTGAAGTAGGGGTGTTGTTTGCTCACTAGGGTTCTCACAAGTTCAAGGGTTACAACTCATGCGAGGGATTGAGCTTGGAGGTGGAGGTGAAGAAGATGGAGAGAGCTAGAGAGCAAACTCATCACATGAGCTCAACTCAAGAAAAATAACTCATAGCAAGAATGAAGTGTAGAATGGCTCTTCAAAGCTCACACATTATTGAAGCATACAATTTTTTAACACTTAAAAATTGTAGCCATACTTCAATAGTGCAAGCAAATGAATATAAAATAAAATAAGCCATGTTATGCCCGTCCCTCCAAAGTCTCCCCATTTATCATCTCTTTTTCTATTTTCTAAAAATAGAAAATCCATGCCATGCTTCATATAATATATATATATATATATATATATATATATATATATATATATATATATATATATAAAGATAAGCATATAATTAGTGAGCAATATAATTAGTGAGCAATAATATTAGTCAATATATAATTATATCAAATATAAATATATATCATATTATTAAATCAACACTTGATTTAATAATCCGGTTATATCACATATAACTGACTAATATCATTTATCTGTATATCATATTATCAAATCAACACTTGATTCAATAATCCGGTTATATCACATATAACCTAACTGATAACAAATAGCCGCCAGATTACAATACGGTATCTCATACTCATATTTAATCAGGCCCCCGCACTTACCAGCATATGTGTCCTACTTCGTTTTGCTTGAACCAAGAAACTTTTATATAGGACTCGAAAGACTCGTCAATACGCCCGCAGTAGGTGATGATCACACCAGTCACCCATAAGTCATCAGCGGTACTAGCTGGACGTAACGTCTACCCAGGTATTGATCGAATGGAAGATCAACAAGAAAGCTTGTCCAAACTCCTATGAAGCCTATAGGTAACACTTACCGTATAGTCTGGTCTCTTCGTCTGATATGTCGCATATCGAGTCTGGGGGTGGAATCGTCAGACCCCAATAACTTGATAAGTTATGCCGATGTAAGGTCTATAACAGTAAGAGAAACTACTGATAACACTTACCAGTAAATCTCATCAACAGTCCTGGCCAGGGACTTCCTGTTATAGCCAATCGAGTATAGCACAACATCAACTCCCTATACCGGGAGAGACGAAACCCCTCCTATCGCTCATTGCCTCTATGTGACTCGGAACTGTACCCAAAATCCACCTGTTTGCACGAATCCTTTGAGCCATGGTAAGTAGGAAATCAAAGCACAGTGGGAACCACACAAGACTCTATGATGATCTCGGGTCTACAGACTAACCTGTACCAGTGTCACCAGAGAACTACTATCTGACGATAGGTATAGTACCATCTAGGAGTTCTCAGCGAGTCCTGTTCGGTGTATCCATTCTCTAATGAGCACCTATATACAATCTTTGATGTTAAACACTAATGGATATGGGATTAACCATCGCCCTATACAGGGTCAAGAAATGTACACACTAGTCTACTCTGGAATATTGATGCCCTGTCTCGATATTCCCTCGACTAGGAACAATTGAAGGATGTGCTTGTGGACTACCCAGGTCCTAGTAGTATAATCCACATCATAGTCCTAGTAGTCAAGCCAATATCCTTAGGGCTTTATCAACATTTATATGAGAGACGGTATAATAATACCAGCGAACATGTTAAGATAAAGACAGCCAAATAGCATACTATCATGTCGAGCAAGAAAGTCCTCCATATATATGTCCAAGCATCCACTATATCATACAATAATGGCATTTAGGGCATACATATCGCTAACAATATCAACTCCTAATACCGGGAGAGATGAACCCTTTCTATCCACTACTGCCTCCAAGTGCTTCGGGAGTGCACCCAACCATTACTTGTTTGCATGACTCATTTGAGCCGTGGTAGAGTAGTAATCTAAGTACAGTGGGAACACACTCAAGACGAATAGTGATGTCAAGTCAACGGACTAACCTGTACTCAAGTCACCCGGGAACTGCTAACTGACGATAGGTATAATACCAACCAGCAGTTCCCATCAAGTCCGTCCAGTGTAACTCATAACCCAATGAGCACCTGTATACTATCTATGGTACAACATACCAATGGCTGCGGGACATGCCATCTCCCCTAACTGGGATGAGAAGGATATACACTAGTATACTCTTGAGTATCGATTCCCTGTCTCGATAATCCTATGACTAGGGACAAGCTGAAGGATGTGCTTATAGACTACTCATCCCCCACTAGTGTGACTGCCATATTAACGCTGGTAGTCAAGCAAAAATCCTAAGTGCTATATCAATATATATTAGCGATATGTTAAAAGAAACATATACACATATTAAGATAGAATCAAACCGGATATTATACTATCATATTGAGCATGACTGTTATTATATTTGTGTATATCCCAAGCATCCAAAATGTATATACAATCCAGTACTTTACAATAATGGCCTCTAGGGCATATACCACTAACACTGCTGAGCTCGTGGGTTCTGATAAGACGAAGGACGGCGCATTTACTATCACCTAGCCCAGCCCTGCTAAGCTTCCTAGTAAAGGCCGTAGACCAAATGTGATCGTCCCCAACAACTCTCGAGCTGACAGCAACCGAAGCACCCAATATGTTTGAGGCCCATAAAAAGAGATCGCTAAAGCTGCTAAGCGGTCAGTTTTCACCGGGCTGTCCACCTTCAACTCAACGGTCATATCAGTTCAGCCTTTATATCGGGGACAAGCTAAAATGGATGAACGATGAGGGCAAATGTCGCCAAATACCTCCGTTGACGCCATCGATCACCGGACCAGCAAAGAAGTGCACCGTGGGCAAATGTCATCAAACACCTCTGTAGACGCCGTTACTTACGAAACCAGCAGGGATTTGCGCTGGGGGTGAACAGTATCGAATATCCCCGTTGACGCCATTGCTCACCAAACCAGCATAGATGTGCACCGGGGGCAAGTAGTGCCTGATACCCATGATGACGCCATCGCTATAAAGATGTGAAGAAGAACCCGCCAAAGGAGGAACTGTAGATTAATGGCTGCTGTGCCACAGACTTATGATAACATGGTCTGGGGGAAGAATTAAAAAGCTTATACTACTAATGTTAGCCTCAGCAATCGGTTTGAGGTATTGAAAATGATTCAC
Source organism: Agapanthus africanus (assembly GCA_030015575.1). NCBI lineage: Eukaryota > Viridiplantae > Streptophyta > Magnoliopsida > Asparagales > Amaryllidaceae > Agapanthus > Agapanthus africanus. The sequence goes on along the minus strand of JASDDO010000019.1, from coordinate 379,717,548 downwards.
AAGAACGCCTCCACCACGGTTCTCAAGCATCCACTTCCCCCATGCAGAAGAGATGAGGAGTGTAAATTGTGCTCACATAATCAAACCATCTCCTCTCGAGTATATCAAGCACTATAAGAGGAACTCCTAAAGACACCAGGAAGAGAAGAGCCAATTACGACCCAGATCAACCTTAGTGCCCCACATTCATTGCCACGTTTGTAATCATCCTAAAGGCTATAAATACCCTCCCTATGCATCTAAGAGAGGGTTAATCACTCGCAACCACTCTCAATCACTAAGAATCGCTCTCGATCACTATTGATCACTAAGAATACTCGAAAAATCAAGTTGTCGAAGAGGAAGAAGAAGAGAAGACTTAACTCATGTAAGTATGGAGTAATGGAACTCCACTTCTCTGCAAATTCCCTCTGCTTCAGCGATTCACTCTTTTACTGCTATGAAAACTTAGAATTGAAGGGATGATCGAAAGTGTTATCCCAAAATATGAGTTATATATCTTCGTTTTGAAGAATTCGAGGACTTGAAGACCCCACGGCTTTCAAGATGATTAAAATTATAGGATGCTTGCAAAAGTTAACCTCTTTCAGATAATCTTCGGAGTAATCCTTGTGTATATGGATGCTCTTTGGAATTATCCCCCGTGTGATTGTCCCATAGTGGACTCCACGGGAAAATACATGGACAAATGCACCAAATGTACACATATGTATAATTTGTTAGGAATATGTATGCCCTAGAGTGTATTATTGTATGATATAGTGGATGCTTGGACATATATATAGAGGACTTTCTTGCTCGACATGATAGTATGCTATCTAGTTGTCTTTATCTTAACATGTTCACTGGTATTATTATACCATCTCTTATATAAATGCTGATAAATCCCTTAGGATGTTGGCTTGACTACCAGGACTATGATGCAGATCATACTACTGGGACCTGGGTAGTCCACAAGCACATCCTTCAATTACTCCTAGTCGAGGGAATATCGAGACAGGGTATCGATATTCCGGAGTAGACTAGTGTGTACATTTCTTAACAATGTATGAGGCGATTGTTGATCCTATAACCATTGATGTTTGATATTAAAGATTGTATACATGTGCTCATTAGAGAATGGGTACACTGAACAGGACTCATCGAGAACTCCTAGATGGTACTATACCTATCATCAGATAGAAGTTCTCTGGTGACACTGGTACAGGTTATTCTGTAGACCCGAGATCATCATAGAGTCTTGTGTGGTTCCCACTGTGTTTTGATTTCCTCCCTATCACGACTCAAAGGAGTCGTGCAAACAGGTAGATTTTGGGTACATTCCCGAGTTACATGGAGGCAATGAGCGATAGGAGGGGTTTCGTCTCTCCCGGTATAGGGAGTTGATCTTGCGCTATGCTCGATTGTCTATAATAGGAAGTCCCTGGCCAGGGCTGTTGATGAGATTTACTGGTAAGAGTTATCAGTAGTTTCTCGTACCGTTATAGGCCACACATCGGCATGACTTATCAAGTTATTGGGGTCTGACGATTCCACCCCAGACTCAATATGCGACATATCAGACGAAGAGACCGGACTGTACGGTAAGTGTTACTTATAGGCTTCATGAGATTTTGGACAAGCTTGCTTGTTGATCTTCTAATTGCTCAATACCTGGGTAGCCGTTACGTCCAGCTAGTATCGCTGACGGTTTGTGGGTAACTGATGTGATCATTACCTATTGCTGGCGTATTGATGATTCTTTAGAGTCTCACACAGAAGTTTCCTAGTTCAAGCGAAATGAAGTAGGGCACATATGCTGATATGTACAGAGGGCCTGATTAAATACGAGTATGTGATACCGTATTCTAATCTGGCAATAATCTGATATCGATTAGGTTATATGTGATATGACCGGATTATTGAATCAAGTGTTGATTTGATAATATGATATACAGATAAATGATATTAGTAGGTTATATGTGATATAACGGGATTATTGAATCAAGTGTTGATTTAATAATATGATATATATTTATATTTGATATAATTATATATTAACTAATATTATTGCTCACTAATTATTTTCTTATCTTTATATATATATATTAATATATATATATATATATTATATGAAGCATGGTTGATTTTCTATTTTGAGAAAATAGAAAATGAGGTGAAAAATGGGGAGACTTTTAAAAGGAATGGGGTGAATCATGGCTAGATGAATATTTTATTCATCTTACTTCACTATTGAAGTATGGCTTCATTTTATTATTGAGGAAAATTGATGCTTCAATAAGTGTGAGTTTATAATAGCCATTCTACACTTGCATTTTCTACACTTGTTCTTTTCTTCACTTGAGCTCAATTGCTCTCCAGTTCTCTCCATCTTCTTCATCTCCACCTCCAAGCTCAATCCCTCGCATGAGTTGTGAACCCTTGAACTTGTAAGAATCCTAGTGAGCAAACAATACCCCTACTTCACCAACATACACTACATTAGTACTTTGGTGTAGTGTGTTTCCTTCATTAAAGAGTTTAGTGAAGAGATAGCTTGGATTAGCGGAGCTTCGGGTGGATCATCTTTGGCATGATGATCTCAAAGGTAGCTCGATCCAACTTCAAGTGGAGCCTAGTGGAGTCACGTGGACTACTACACGGAACTTTTGAAGCGAAGGACTCGATCTACTAAGTTGTAATTTCTTTCACTTGCTTTAGTTTAGTTGATATCAAACCTTAAACCCTAATCATCTAGTTTAGATTCTTGTTTAGTGTTGATTAGCATCCCGAATTTTTTTAAAATGGCATGCTTGATACTAGTCAACCCCAGTGGTGGTGCTCGTAAACACTTTCATGGTATTAGAGCCAAAGCTAGAAGATTCTACGATATAGTTAGAATTATGAAAACAAAACAACTCCGAAACCAAAACCTAAAACATCAAGTTTCTATTGATTTTAAAATGGACTCTGAATTTTTTTTAAACACGTGCAGAATGTTACATGTGATGTAACTAGAACACCAGAGAAATTTGAGACCAAAACTCCATAAATGACCCGGCAAGAATTGCAAAATGACCGGCCTCGCCGGCCCCTTGTTCTTTTTTTGGTCTCGAATTTTTTTGGTGTTCTGTATGCTATGGTTTGGGGTTTCAGGTCATGTTTGATTAGCCCAGTTTGTATGTGATGTTAACTTTTCTATTGGGGCTATTCGAAGTGTTTTGAAATCGTGTTTTAACATTGTTTCGGGTTTAAGTTTGATATGTGATGCAGTAGTTGGAATCCACATTAAATTAGTTTTGTGAAAACTAGTTTGTTTGTAAATCTAGCATGTTAGTCTCTATTGATCGATTGCCACGATGTTTCGATTCGGATCGAAACTCCATCGCAATCGCGTATCGTACGCGAATACTCGCCAGATAATTTTACTAGGTAGCCATGCCCCATAGCCCCGATCAAGTGACTTTAGGAGAACCCCGTTGCCAAAAGCATCCACTCGGGTGCTTGCGGCCACAGTGTTCCTCCTAAGTGCACTTGGTCGACGACATCGGGGTTGCGGCCATCTACTAAAGTTCCCAATGAGTATTCGACGGAATCTTGTTGAATTACCTAACTAAGTTATTGAAAAGTGTTTTCAATATAAGACTAAAATGTAAGGTTTATAGGTTAGGCATGAAATTCGGCATATGAGATATTCCGGGTTTATGATATCTAAGGAAATGCAGATTCTAATTATTGTAATTTTTCATTTCTTTTCTGCGACCGTAAGTGTAATATGTGGTATATCCCCGATCTCGTTGCTATATGTCAACGGAATTTAGGATACGCATATTTACTTACGTTGATGACATGGGATGTTATGTGTTGCTGTGATATGTTATATTGGATCGTCGTGAATGAATAGCCGGGGTTTTTGTGAGATGAGAGTTTTTCAATTTTCATTCATGTAAAATTTGTATAAAATATTCTTTTATTGGGACACTTCCGGGGTGAAGATGATATCACCATTGATGTATACTATTTACTTTTCCGCATTAGGATAGACCCAATGCGGGGATCACAAGTAACCGGGTTCTAGAGTCCAGTGGGAGACCATCTTGAGGAGTCGAGACCGGGTCTCCTAATTCTAGAATTGGCAAGGTTTCTTGCCGCTCTCGTAGAGGTATAGGGATGTGAGTTTGGCTATTCGTTACGACCGTGGAATCCGTGTTTTTCATTATTGGCTTAATTTAAAACACGGACCTTCTAATATATCCAATATTTCATATGTTGACTTCTGCTGCTGTGTTCTGTGATGTGAACATATAACTGCGTGAGACGAATGCTATATATATGATATATATAATAAACGTTGCTTATGTTTTCCACCCACGCTAGTCCAGCCCCCGCTCTGCCGTTAGTTAAGTAACCTAACAGTGCATGACGGGGCCCCGTGGCGAATGTGGATGGCATAAGCGTATGTTCTATTTTTGTTTCTTTTTCTGTGATATTTAGGGAAACATAAATGATGGGACTTCATTAATGGGATTAATAAAAGAAAAGAAACCTAAAGATATTGTTGAATCAAAAGTTTTAAAAAAAAGGTAGCTCTAGTTCTTGCTTTACATAGTGGTATTCCTTGATGAATATCCAACACCTCATTCGTTGAGGAAAGAGCCGAGATCCCTTCACCGGGAGTGACCTCTTAAGCAAAACTAGCAAATACTACAACCCACTTGGTTTATCATCATAGCTTCTGTAGTTCTTGCTTTGCATAGTGGTATTCCTTGATGGATATCCAGCACCTCATTCGATGAGGAAAGACCCGAGATCCCTTCACCGGGAGTGACCTCTTTAGCAAAAGCTAGTAAAAGCTATTCGGTTTGTTTTTGAAAACTAGTAAAAGCTTTTCGATTTGTTTTTGAAAACTACTCGATTTTAAAAGCGGAGCTTAAACCACTCCTTTTCGAAATCACTAGATTCTACAACAATATTAAGTTCATTACGCTAAAGGTTTTCTTAAAAACCAATGTAGGCTTCCGTCATTTCTGATAAGTGCTATTTAGTATTCGTGCTGCATTTGTTGGCCTCCGTCAAGGCGTAGTGTGCGGTAGCTGATTAGTGATTATCTGCAGCATGTGATGCGATTGGATTAGGGTAGTTGTGCGACTTTGTTGGCCTCCGTCAAAGGTCGTGCGGGTGGGTTTAATTCAATCAAGAAATGAACGTGTTGAACTTGACTAGCGTCCTATGGTTTGTTGGCTTTCGTCAAGGTCATAGAAAGCTAGGGGTAAAAAAATATTGGGAATTTCAAGTGTTGAAATTTGCAATGAGATTGCATACCCTCTATATGATAGTTGGATCCCGATACACACTGCGAGTAAGTGTTACTCCTGGTCTCCCATTTTACAATTAGCTGATCAAGTAGGTGTTTAAGAAAGGTGTTAACGGCGTTATGCCCCTGCAGAAACGAGATTATTTAATTAGTTCCCTGCGAAAGCATGGGGAGACTCCCTCGGAGTACCAATACCTGCCTGGCCGAACGATTGGCGAACTTGTAGGGTGTAATTAATCTCGGTTAATCTTACCTTTTAGGGTTTGAAGGAAGATTTGATAAAAATAAGTGGGAGTCATCCTGATTAGATAAGATAATAACCAATATAATCTTGCAAGAGCATACGCTAAAGTGTTTCCTTCTCTCTCTCTCCAGGTAGCGACCAATGACACGCCTTAATCAAATAATAATATGGATGTATTGACCGAACCCGCTTATTATACTGAGCCGGGGAACATTGGTTTCGCTCTATCTTATGACTGTCATAAGTCCGAGTAAGGAATAGAGGAATATCCGGATTCCCAAGCCACCCGAACGAAGAAGGAGAATGTTGATGCATCCTCTTCGGGTTAGTTCGTAACCGAGAATTGTTTCTCAGTTTGCTCTCTGTCCTGGGTATTGGATACCGGATCAGGATCCCACGTATATAATTTGTTACATGAGCTAAAGAGAGGTAGAGAATTAGGAAAAGGTGATATATTCCTCAGAGAAGGGAATGGTGCAATTGTTGCGGCCATGGCAGTTGACGAATATCACCTTGTATTACCGAGTGGTAATACAATTATTCTGAGCGACTGTTATTTCGTACCAAAAATATTGTGAATGTTTTCCTAAATCAAGTGTTAATTGGGTATGGTACGTTGTGTAACGATATATACGTTCTAAATCAAACTATAGTTCTAAACGTACAGAACACACACAAGAGGAGAAGTTCAGAAATGAACGAAGCCCTCTTATGGTATTGTACACTAGGTTATATCAATGCAAAAAGACTGGCTAAGTTGCATAAGAATGGATATTTGAATCCGTTCGAATTTACATCTTATGAAACTTGCCAATCATGTCTCAAATGCAAGATGACTAAAACTCCGTTTACTGGACACGGAGAAAGAGCTACTGAACTCTTGGGACTGATACATAGTGATGTATGCGGTCCTATGTCTACACATGCTAGGAATGGTTCCTTATACTTTATTACATTCACCGATGATCTCTCAAAATTCGAACACGTGTTCCTGTTGAAACACAAGTCTGAATCTTTTGAGAAATTCAAGGAATATAAGAACGAAGTAGAGAACCAGACGGGTAAAAGTATTAAAATCCTTCGATCTGATCGAGGAGGAGAATACTTGAGTATGGAATTCCGTGACTATTTAAAAAAAGGGAATGAGATTCTCTCTTAGCTTACTCCTCCGTATACACCACATCACAATGGAGTTTCGGAGCAGAGGAATCGCACCCTATTAGATATGGTGCGCTCTATGATGAGTAATGCTGAGTTGCCTATTTCCTTTTGGGGTAATACACTTGTGATAGCTGCATACCTATTGAATAGAGTTCCGACCAAATCCGAGCCTACCACTCCATATGAGATATGGAATGGAAAGAGACCATCTCTTAAATGAGTTAAGATATGGGGTTGTCCGGCCTATGTTAAAAAGCAAAATCCGGACAAGCTCAAGGCAAGGTCAGTTCTGTGCAAGTTTGTAGGATATTCCAAACATTCGCGAGGGTATATCTTCTACCACACTGAGGAACAAAATGTGATTGTTTCTCGACATGCCGCCTTTTTAGAAAAGCAATTTCTTATGAAAGAAATTAGTGGTCATGAGGTAGAGCTGGAAGAAGTTCCATCTACACAAACTATAACTGACGATTTGGTTGAACCGGAGGATTCAATAGTCCCCGATGAACCTCAGCCACTCTATAGATCAAGTAGGGTTTCTCATTCACCTGAGAGATACTACTGTTTTCTCATAGATGGTGGGAGCGAGGATTGCATCATGGAAGATGATGACCCAACTAGTTTCGAGCAGGCCATCACAAGTGGAGAGTCTATGAAATGGCTGGATGCTATGCGATCTGAGATGGAATCCATGTACACCAACAAAGTATGGACTTTGGAAGTTGCTCCTGAAGGGGTAAAACCCATCGGGAGCAAGTGGATCTTAAAGAAGAAAATTGGTGTAGATGGAAAAGTTGAGACTTTCAAAGCTAGACTTGTAGAAAAAGGTTTTCGTCAACGACCTGGTGTCGATTATGATGAGACCTTTTCTCCTGTTGCCATGCTTAAATCCATCAGGATCCTACCTGCCATTGCTGCATACCATGACTACGAAATCTGGTAGATGGACGTCAAGACCGGTTTTCTAAATGGTGATTTATAAGAGAGCATGTACATGACACAGCCAGAGGGCTTCATAGACAGTGGGAGCAGCGGAAGCGTATGAAAGCTTCTTAAATCAATCTACGGAGTAAAGCAGGCATCGTGGAGCTGGAACATTTATTTTGATGAAGCTTTCAAAGAGTTTGACTTCATAAAAAATGTAGATGAACCTTGTATATACAAGAAAGTTGTAGAGAGTAAGGTTGTGTTCCTCGTATTGTATGTGGATGACATACTCTTGATAGGAAACGATGTTCCTATGCTACACTTGGTCAAGCTCTTCTTATCACATAAATTCTCCATGAAAGATCTTGGTGATACCTCCTATATCTTGGGGATTTAGATCTATAGAGATAGATCTAAATGGATGTTGGGATTGTCCCAATCCAGGTATATAGACACCATACTAAAGAGCTTTAGTATGTAAGATTCAAAGCGTGGTAATTTACCCGCTTGCTCAGGAATCACTCTCTCCAAAGAGATGTCTCCCAAGACTGGTTTGGAAAGGGCTCGCATGTAAGGGATACCCTATACTTCGGCAGTCGGGTCTATCATGTATGCGATATTATATACCAGACCAGATGTAGCTTACTCACTAGGTGTAGTGAGTAGGTATTAATCAGATCCAGGGGAGAAACACTGGACAGCTGTGAAGAACATTCTTAAGTACTTGAGAAAGACTAAAGAGATGTTCTTGGTGTATGGTAATGGTGAACTCCAGGTGGAGTCCTTTACTGATTCGAGCTTCCAGAGTGATAAGGACGACGGTAAGTCAGTCTCGGGTTTGTTTTTACCCTCAACGGAAGGGCAGTATGTTGGAAGAGTTCCAAGCAAGATACTGTAACAGACTCGACGATGGAGGCTGAATACATCGCTGCCAATGATGCTACCAAAGAGGCTGTCTGGATGAAAAAGTTCATAGCTGAACTTGGTGTGGTTCCATCCATTGAGCATCCAATACCTGTGTATTGTGATAACAATGGAGCTGTGGCTTTGACCAAGAAACCCCGGTCCCATTAGTGATCCAGACATATTCTTAGGCGGTATCACCTGATCAGGGAGATAGTAGATCGCCGAGAGATCGAGGTCAGGAGAGTTGAAATGAAGGATAACACAGCAGATCCACTCACAAAGGCCAACTCCCAAATGCAATTCAAGAGACTTTTTGGGATGTTGGGTATGAGATACTACAACAACCGGCCTTAGTGCAAGTGGGAGATTGGTAGGAATATGTATGCCCTAGAGGCCATTATTGTATGATATAGTGGATGCTTGGACATATATATAGAGGACTTTCTTGCTCGACATGATAGTATGCTATCTGGTTGTCTTTATCTTAACATGTTCACTGGTATTATTATATTGTCTCTTATATACATGTTGATAAAGCCCTTAGGATGTTGGCTTGACTACCAGGACTATGATGCGGATCATACTATTGGGACCTGGGTAGTCCACAAGCACATCCTTCAATTATTCCTAGTCGAGGGAATATCGAGGCAGGGCATCGATATTCCAGAGTAGACTAGTGTGTACGTTTCTTGACCCTGTATGGGGCGATGGTTGATCCCATAACCATTGGTGTTTGACATCAAAGATTGTACACATGTGCTTATTAGAGAATGAGTACACTGAACAAGACTCACCGAGAACTCCTAGATGGTACTATACCCATCTTCGGATAGCAGTTCTCTAGTGACACTGGTACAGGTTAGTCTGTAGACTCAAGATCGTCATAGAGTCTTGTGTGGTTCCTATTGTGCTTTGATTTCCTCCCTACCACGGCTCAAAGGAGTCGTGCAAACAGGTGGATTTTGGGTACAGTCTCGAGTCACATGGAGGCAATGAGCGATAGGAGGGGTTTCATCTCTCCCGGTATAGGGAGTTGATGTTGCGCTATGCTCGATTGGTTATAACAGAAAGTCCCCGGCCAGGGCTATCGATGAGATTTACTGGTAAGAATTATCAGTAGTTTCTCGTACCATTATAGGCCACACATCGGCATGAATTATCAAGTTATTGGGGTCTTACAATTCCACCCCCAGACTCGATATGCGACATTTCAGACGAAGAGACCGGACTGTACGGTAAGTGTTACTTATAGGCTTCATGAGATTTTGGACAAGCTTGCTTGTTGATCTTCTAATCGCTCAATACCTGGGTAGCCGTTATGTCCAGCTAGTACCACTGACGGTTTGTGGGTAACTGATGTGATCATTACCTACTGCTGGCGTATTGATGATTCTTTAGAGTCCCACACAGAAGTTTCCTAGTTCAAGAGAAACGAAGTACGGCACATATGCTGATATGTGCAGGGGGCCTGATTAAATACGAGTACGTGATACCGTATTCTAATATGGAAATAATCTGATAACGATTAGGTTATATATGATATGACCGGATTATTGAATCAAGTGTTGATTTGATAATGTAATATACAGATAAATGATATTAGTAGGTTATATGTGATATAACCGGATTATTGAATCAAGTGTTGATTTAATAATATGATATATATATATATATTTATATTTGATATAATTATATATTAACTAATATTATTGCTCACTAATTATTTGCTTATCTTTATATATATATTAATATATGTGTGATATATCTTTATATATATATATATATGAAGCATGGTTGATTTTTAGAAAATAGAAAATGATGTGGAAAATGGAGAGACTTTTGAAAGGAATGGGCTGAAGCATGGCTAGATGAATATTTTATTCATCTTAATTCACTATTAAAGCATGGATTCATTTTATTATTGACGAAAATTGATGCTTCAATAAGTGTGTGTTTGTAACCGCCATTCTACACTTGTATTTTCTTCACTTGTTCATTTCTTTACTTGAGCTTATTTGCTCTCTAGCTCTCTCCATCTTCTTCACCTCAACCTCCAAGCTCAATCCCTCACTTGAATTGTGAAACCTTGAGCTTATGAGAACCCTAGTGAGCAAACAACACCCCTGCTTCACCATCCTACACTAGATTAGCACTTTGGTGCAGTGTGTTTCCTTCACTAAAGAGTTTAGTGAAGAGGTAGCTTGGATTAGCGGAGCTTAGGGTGGATCATCTTCGGCACGAAAATCGCAAAAGAAGCTCGATCCAATTTCAAGTGGAGCCTAGTGGGGTCACGTGGACCACTACACGGAGCTTGTAAAGTGAAGGACTCGATCTACTAGGATGTAATTTCTATCACTTGCTTTAGTTTAGTTGATATCAAACCATAAACCCTAATCATCTAGTTTAGATTCTTGTTTAGTGTTGATTAGCACCCCAAATTTTTTTAAAATGATATGCTTGATACTAGTAAAACCCAGTGGAGGTGCTCGTAAACACTTTCATAATTGACATGCCTCATATGACATATATTCAGAGAATTTGAACAATCTATTGATAAAGTAGTCGGTGGCGGATACCATGGCGTACCACCCTGAGAGGTGTCCGCATTTTACCAAAAGCAATGCTGGGGCACCCCTAGAAGGTCCTTGCACCATATAAAATCAATGGAGGAGACTCCCAAAAGTCCCCACACCAAATAAGGTCAAAGGGGGAGACCCTCAGAGGCCATCTCTCCCTTACCAAACCTATGGCGGAGACCTCCCAGAGGTCCTCACACCCCATAAAACTATGGCAGAGACCCCCCAGAGGTCCCCATATCCCCATGAAACCATTGGCGGAGACTGCCAGAAGTCTCCGCTCCCTACCAAAATCAATGGATGAGACCCCCAAAAGTCCCCGCCCTTACCAAAATCAATGGCGGAGACCCCCTAGAGGTCCTCGATCTTAGCAAACACTTTCCATTTTGATTATATATTACCCTATGGCAGGGTTATATTATTTTAACGTACCATATACAATCCATGGGCATCCGTTGTGACATAGAAGTCAATAATATATCACTCACCCCTAAAACCAAAACTACCCTACGGTAGGCTACGTTATAATAACCTACTGTATACTATCTATAGTCTACCATTCATGACATTGAAGTCAACTACAACCCCCAGCTTGCATTATCACAAGTAAAATAACTTGCCATACACTATTCACGGGCGACCGTGGACTCTCAAGTCCCTAAACTGGATCTATGGTCTTCTAAGTCCCTAAACTGGATCTGTGGATCCCCAAGTCCCTAAACTTGAAATGGTCCACTACGTCCCTAAACTGGAATCTTGCCTTATGTTTGGCTTAAATATAGTCATCGTATATGATCCACAGGCTACCATCATGATATAGAAGTCAACTTGTGACATGGAAGTCGAATACAACCACATCCTAAAACTGTCCTACGTTTGGCTTAAATTCAGTCATTGTATACTATTCATGGGCTACCATCATGACATAGAAGTCAATAATACCCCTTGCTGCCCTATGCCAAGTAAAATAACATGTCATATACAAAGTTGAATACCAGAAGCATATTATACCTACGGGTGTTTACCAAATTGACTCTCGTTGATATTCTCACTTGTTGAAGTCGAAAATTGCACCCCGGTTGACCAAGCCAAAGTCAAAGTCAACCCCAAGCCAAGTGGGCCCATGCCCAGGTCGAGTCCGAACATGAAGCGGCCGACCCTCCCCATGCCAAAATGAAATCATGTAATAAATAATTTTTATGTAATTTTTTATGCATGAATGTAAACAAAATGGGCATAAAGCCAAATTTTTGTAAGCCCATGGCTTATGTGCAAAAAGAAATAGCACATGAGACATGGGATGGGCAAAATGCCATTTTGTAAAGCCCAAGGGGCTATATGTAAATATGTAAGCCTATATAAGGCAACATGATGATGAATAAAAGAGATACAATTCTTATTCCCCTCAAAATCTAGGGTTTGTGCCTCTTTCCCCTTCCTCAAGGTTCCAAAACCTTCTTCTTTATTTTGAATTAAATCAAGAGTTTTACTCATCCTTTTCCAAAACTAAATAATTTTTCACCACAAAACCCACAAAGGGGAACTCAGATCTTCCACCAGATCTCAGAAAGGAGAGATTTTTAAAATCTCACATCTCCTGATCTTCAAGATCCAGCCAAAAGAGGAGGAAGAGGAGACCCATCTCCTAAAAATCCCACTTTGGAAAGATCCAGAGCTCAAGAGAGAAGCCCGTTTCAGCATCCCCAAAAACATCTTAGGAGTTTAACTCCACTCTAAATTCTCTTTCGGGAGTTTAAATCTCATTTCTGGGGCTAAAAGCCCTTTTTCCTCGCCGGCGCCCAAGCGCCCGAGCGCCCCGAGCGCCCAGTGCCCACGTGCCGGGCACATGGTACGCTAGCGCTCGAGCGCCTTGTGCTCAAGCGCCCAGCGCCCACGTATCGGACACATGATGCGCTAGCGCCTAAGCGCACAACGCTCAAGCGCCCAGCGCCTACGTGCCGGGCACGTGGTGCGCTAGCGCTCGAGCACCTTGTGCTCAAGCGCCCAACGCCCACGTGTCGGACACGTGGTGCGCTAGCGCCTAAGCGCACAGCGTCTAAGCGCCCAGCGCTCACGTGCTAGGCACGTGAGGCGCTGGCCCCACGCGTCCTTTGGGTGCTTTTCCCCTTTTTATATATATGTATACATGTATATATATATGGATACACACACACTCCACAACACCGTCCCTGTTAGAAAAAAATTTCTAACGGGGCGCTGCCCTGTACCCCGCAAGGGGGCGGCTAGCCCCCTTGACCCCCAGCCCGCTATCCGGGTAGCGGGACACCTGCAAAAACTCTGCGGGGCCCCCGATATATCCCAAATTCCTTCAAAACACAACACTACACATTGAGTTCGCATGAACAGTTTAACCCGTCAATCGGAGGTTCTCTCGCTCCAAAGATGAGGGGTAATTAACGGCGGCTTAGTCCGCGGATGCCGAAGATTTGGATCCCCGCAACACTACAACTGCCAGAATCAAAGAGACCGCAAGAAGCGAATATGACCAACGACCCAAAATATTGCCCCTATCACAGAGTGATAGGTCATGCCATTGAAGACTGCTTCGTCTTCAAAGATTGGGTCGAGAGGCAATACAAGGCGGGAGAGATAGAACTGTCTAAAGGCGTGTTAGCAAACAGTCAAGCTACGACCGCCGATTGCATACAAATGGAGACCGAAGCCTTTCGGGAACCTAATCCTCCCAGACATGTGCCATTATCTGAAAAGGGCGAACCAAAGACTGATCGGCCTCAAGGACCAGCGTCAATAAGGGCACCTACTCTAATGGAGAGAAATAAGAAGGTGTACTCCTTCAGGAGGGATGAGGTCCGCAATATATTCGAGGAAGCCTTGAACAACAGTCTGCAATTGCCTATTCCGAAAAGGCCACATGAAATGAATATGACCGGCAATCCCGTATACTACTCATACCATAGAGTGGTGAGTCATACCATTGAAGACTGCTGTGTTTTTAAAGATTGGGCAGAGGACTAATACAAGCTTGGAAAAACCTCACAATCCTCGGATGTATCGGCAGGCCACAGAGCTATGGTCCTCAATACAGCTCCGCCAAGATCAAAATTCAAGGAGCTGGGATAAGCAAAGCTGACCACCACGTCGTTAAACTGGGAACGATAGACCTCTAAGTTTTTAAACTGGAAACGATTGACCACCACGTCGTTAAACTGGGAATGATAAATCAATAAGTCGTTAAACTGGGAATGATCGACCACCACGTCGTTAAACTGGAAACAATTGACCTCTAAGTCGTTAAACTGGGAATGTAAAAAAAAATATATGTAAATAAACAAAAAAATGTGTAAATAAAAGAATAAAAATAAAAGCCGAAATGATGGGGCAACTCGCAATAAAAATCAGCGAGTAAAATAAAGATGAAAATAAAACCGAAATGATGGGGCAACCGCGAATAAAAGCCAAAATGATAGGGTAATCGCGATCTTCGCGATAAGAAAAGATGAAATGATAGAGCAATCGCGGTAAAACAAAAAAAACAAAAAAAAACAAAACAACGGCGAATGATGAGTCGCTTCCGGTACCATATTCCAGTGCAGCGATGCAGACGCCAACCAAAATCCAATTTCCCAAAATTCTCTCAGCCTTACGGCTAGTCCCCAAATTGACTACTGTATACAATCCACAGGCTCAAACAATTCTCATCATACCCATGCCCCACTATAATCACCAGTTACGCGGCTGGTCTCCGCCCTTGGAATTATGCTCCATTGGGAAGACCCACTCATGTATCCTCACGATGCATGAGGAGAACAAACCTTCGTGGGATCCTTACGACTCACAAAGGAAAAACACACTTGGGGGTCCTCACGACTCTTAAGGAGAAAATGCACCTACGGGATCCTTATGACTCGTAGGGAGAAAATGCTTTTATGGGACCCTTACGGCCCATAAAATTGAAAAGCCTTAGGTGATAGGGATCTAAACCTGTCTCCTAAGCTATCGCTTCCCAATAGGCAACGGCGAATGATGAGTCGCTCCTGGTACCATATTCCAGTGCCGCGATGCAGACGCCAACCAAACCCAAACTCTCAAATGGTGAATGATGAGTCGCTCCTGGTACCATATTCCAGTGTAGCGATGCAGATGCCAACCAAATTCCAAACTCAAATTCCCAATGGCGAATGATGAGTCGCTCCTGGTACCATATTACAGTGTAGCGATGCAGACGCCAACCAAATTCCAAATCCCATACCCCAACGGCGAATGATGAGTCGCTCCTGGTACCATGTTCCAGTGCAGCGATGCAGACGCCGACAAAGTCCCGAAATTTTTTCGGCCCTACGGTCTGGATCATACATCCTGCAAAACCGTATACAATCCACGGGCGTGAAACAGTCCCAATCTCTCCCAAGTCCTACCGGTGAGACCACATTCAAAGTCCCACCAAAATTTTTAAAAAAATATATAAAATAAAAAAAAATGGTATGTTCACAAGCAAAATGGGCACGGATGAAAACCCGAAAGGGCTCTGTGAATAAAAACAGCAGGACTGCCGACGAGTTTGTGAGAACTCGAAAGGGCGTAAAAAAGAGATGAAATGCACTCGCAAAGTCCTCTCGACTTTGTGAGGAGAAAATTCCCGTGTGAGATTCTTACGACTCACAAAGGAGCAACACCCTTAGGAGTCCCCACGACTCCTAAGGAGAAAATACACGTACGAGATCCTTTCGACTCGTAGGGAGAAAATGCTTTTATGGGACCCTTACGGCCCATAAAATTGAAAAGACTTAGGTGATAGGGATCTAAACATGTCTACTAAGCCACCAATTCCCAAATCCTTCCGGAGCAA
Organism: Agapanthus africanus; assembly: GCA_030015575.1. NCBI lineage: Eukaryota > Viridiplantae > Streptophyta > Magnoliopsida > Asparagales > Amaryllidaceae > Agapanthus > Agapanthus africanus. Next base: position 379,701,613 of record JASDDO010000019.1, on the reverse strand, counting down.
ATGATGAGTTGCTCCTGGCATTATTCCAGTGCAGCAATGCAGATGCCGACAGAAAACCAATTCCCAAATCCTCTCATGACAGATGATGATTCGCTCCCGGTACCATATTCCAGTGTAGTGATGCTGATGTCAACTCAAATCAAACAAATCAAACCAACCAATTCCAACATCGACCTCTGCGTCAAACAACAGATCACTCCGGGCCAGGGAAAAGTCTACCACGGACACTCCGTCTCTGAGACGCGTCAAGCGTCGACCGTCCATGTCGAAAAAAGGGCAGTGCAAGCTTCCCACAAATCGGGAACCAAATCACTCCGGGCCAGGGAAAAGTCTACCACGGACACTCCGTCTCGGAGACGCGTCAAGCGTCGACCGTTCATGTCGCAAAAAGGGCAGTGCCGGCTTCCTACAAAGCGGGGAACTAAATCGCTCCGGGTCAGAGCGTCGACCGTCCATGTCGCAAAAAGGGTAGTGCAGGCTTCCTACAAAGCAGGAAACCAAATCGCTCCAGATCAGAGCGTCGACCATCCATGTCGCAAAAAGGGCAGTGCAGGTTTCCTACAAAGAGGGAACCAAATCACTCCGTGCCGAGGAAACGTCTACTACGGACACTCCTCGGAGACGCGTCAAGCGTCGACCGTCCATGTCGTAAAAAGGGCAGTGCAGGCTTCCCACAAATTGGGAACCAGATTACTCCGGGCCAGAGAAACGTCCACCACGGACACTCCGTCTCGGAGACTCGTCAAGCGTCGATCGCCCATGTCGTAAAATGGACAGTGCTGGCTTCCCACAAATCGGGAACCAAATCGCTCCTGATCAGAGCGTCGACCGTCCATGTCGCAAAAAGGGCAGTGCAGGCTTCCTACAAAGCGGGAACCAAATCGCTCCGGGCCAGGGAAACGTCTGCCACAGACACTCCGTCTCGGAGACGCGTCAAGCGTCGACCGTCCATGTCGTAAAACGGGCAGTGCATCTCAAAAAGTGGGAACCAAAGCAAGTCGCCTCCACGCAAAAGGAGATCCATCAATTTCATGCACACGACTCACATATGTGGTGTGCATTTATTGATGGGGGGCACTTTGTTGAAGTCGAAAATCGCACTCCGGTTGACCAAGTCAAAGTCAAAGTCAACCCCAAGCCAAGTGGGCCCATGCCCAGGTCGAGTCCGAACATGAAGCTGCCGGCCCTCCTCCATGCCAAAATGAAATCATGAAATAAATATTTTTTATGTAATTTTTTATGCATGAATGTAAACAAAATGGACATAAAGCCAAATTTTTGTAAGCCCATGGCTTATGTGCAAAAAGAAATAGCACATAAGACATGGGATGGGCAAAATGTCATTTTGTAAAGTCCAAGGGGCTATGTGTAAATATGTAAGCCTATATAAGGCAACATGATGATGAATAAAAGAGATACAATTTTCATTCCCCTCAAAATCTAGGGTTTGTGCCTCTTTCCCCTTTCTCAAGATTCCAAAACCTTTTTCTTTCTTTTGAATTAAATCAAGAGTTTTACTCTTCCTTTTTCAAAACTAAATAGTTTTTCACCACAAAACCCACAAAGGGGAACTCATATCTTCCACCAGATCTCAGAAAGGAGAGATTTGTAAAATCTCACATCTCCTAATCTTCAAGATCCAGCCAAAAGAGGAGGAAGAAGGAGACCCTTCTCCTAAAAATCGCACTTTGGGAAGATCCAGAGCTCAAGGGAGAAGCCCATTTCAGCATCCCCAAAAACATCTCAGGAGTTTAACTCCACTCTAAATTCTTTGTCACGACCCGAAATTGGCACGTGACGGCCCTAATACTACGCAACGCCTAAAGACATAACGCAGTAAAAGAAAGCCAAGACCCAGAAATCTAAACCATGAAAATACGGAAAAGATAATAAAAGTTTTTGAAACATTTGAAATCGCAACCCAAATTCTTTAAAAGTCTAACTTTCTTTCTTTAAAATTTTGGCAACACTAAAACTGACCCAAAGGCGGAAAACTATCACATCACCACAAATATACGACGCCGTAGCGAAGAAATAAAAGACAATAGAGTTAAAGCTGTATAAAAGACAACAGAAAGGAAACTGTATAAAAGACATCAAATCCACAAATAATATACAATATCGTCCTCACCAAGTCTCTAAGTCAACAACATAATAGTAGATGGAGAGTACAAGATACAACGAATGTACAATATGAAATACAGATAATCATCCAACCCACCTAAGCAAAATATTACACTGTGAGCCGATGCGGTATCTGTAGCAAAAGATGATAGCTGAATAGCCTGCTTCGACTACTCTGGGGAAACACCCTGCAAAACAACTGTGGCACAACGGGGGTGAGTTGCCAACTCGTGAATAGTAGATAACATATGCAGGTAATCGCAGGTATGTACGTACAACATGAATCTAAGATATGCAATTTATAGTAATAGCAGGTCATGTGAATGCAGAAAAATGAAAAGTACACTAGCAGGTACAATCAATATGTGAAGCAATAATAACATGACAATAGAATGCAATAATCGTGCAGTAGGGATATGAGAATGTAGCTATGCAGCAATCATGAAGGGTACACTAACAGGTACTCCTAATACATGGAACGGTGCATAAGTAAATAGGTTTGAGGTATGGAGTGAAATATGTCATTTCCACGGAATCCTGACATCGTGGTAGGATCACAATCCATCAAGACACTCAAATTCACAAATCCTCAAGTCAGCCCCCAAGTTGGACTCTCCTATCATATCATATAAGTCTCGCATCTCCTCAATGTACAATCGACAATCTCATATGTATCCGGTATCCAATCTCAATGAATCACCTAATATCCCAAGTAAGATTCTAGCATCCTAAATATATATATATATATATATATATATATATATAGAAATAAATATGATGGGGTCAATACACATATATTAGCGTCCCACTCCACTAATATTGGTGTAAGGGTATATATAACAACGGCTAAATCCCCTGTTATATATACAAACGTGTTAAAAGAAATATCATGAAAATAATGTGCCAAGCATCGACACAGAAATCCTGATCTATCAGAAGCCGTCACCAAGGCTAGCATCCTGATAGGTACGTATTATACGGTATCCCGAAAGCACGAGTGCCTAGCTCTGACCCTCGCCTTTCGACGTCTGCATACGTGCATGACTCCCAACGGTATCTCCATGATCCCCGCCGAGTCATTGGTACTGTCACCGGTAGGTACTCCCCCGCCTCCAGGCTTAATCGGTAAAGTCCATCGATTATCTTGCCGAGGGGAACCATACCGGGCCCCACCATGTACCCCCATACGGCATCCACACCTCGTATGGAGTATATAATCAGAACCGATAAATCTCATGGTGGCTGCGGAAATATCATATCAAGGAAACCGGGTTTTTCAATGTATGCATAATTTCATGAACTCCCGCGGTTCCCAAATTCAGAAAACATCATGTAAAACCCAAATAACAATGCGCAAATCCAGGAATAAATATATGCGATATATCTGAAATGCGAGCACGTAAAGGAAAATATGTAGCTGAAACCAGATGTATGCGAAATCAAGAAGGTACAGCTAAGTATAGGTGTCTACCTATAAGTAAATGATATGGTATACCCCCCTGAGTATAAGTAAATATGAGCAAGGTATCTATGTAACTAAATATCAAATGTGATAAGTAATGTGAATCGATGTCGTAAAGTCTCTAACTAAGCAATAATATCTATAAAGGTTTGTGTGTGACATGGCAATTATTGACGGTGTGTGTGTAGCATACAATCCGTGCTCGTGCATCATGAACCGTCAATAACATGTGCAGTGTCCTATGGCTACTAGTCACAGTACAACTATATCTAATAAATAGGGTAAGGCGCAATTCTAACAATGACGTAGAATATGCGACAAGTATTAGAATTCTAGCCCAGACGCATAATGCCATGCGGGCGATTCCCTTGTAGATGTTAAATCTACTCACCTACGCTCCACGCTAAGTGAATCCTACCACCTGTCTCCCTCTGTAGCAGTGTCAGTAGTCCCCGCCTGCAAACCTGAAAATGAGACAAGAAAGTCATATATAAGCAATATATTCCGCAAAACGCGATATCAACACTAAACGAGAAACTCGCGTCGCGAACTAAACGCGCGTGTGCACGGTACGCTGAAACGTGTATATACGCGTCTAAAACTACCGCGACACGCCGCGATACGCTGGATCGCAGAACCCACTCACGTATCGCGCGTATCGTGCAAACACAACGAACTAAAAATACGATATATCGTCCCAGATTTTACCCAAGCAAGAAACTTACAAAATTATACATACCACTGGCCCTAAAAATGTAGCAGACTCCTACCCATGCAAACTGCACCCACAAACTCCCTCATCTGGCTGCAAATTGCGGCCAGAAAGAATAAACCGGCGGCCTCACTTTGGGGTGGGGGTCTCGGGCTCTGGTGCCGTGGTCAGGGTATATCTAATGTTCTCCAGTTTCCTCAATTTTCTTCTGAAGTGCCCAGGTCTAAAGCAGATCACAGAGAGCCAAAATTTCACTTAAAAACACTAAATTTGCACAATTTGAAACCCTATGGTATTTTGGTGTAATCTGGGGTTTTACTAGGTTTACAAGGCCTTAATAACACCTAATTAGGCTAGGTTAAACAGCAAAACCACCCCTTAACCAAAAGTCCACATAAATCACCATTACAAGCACAAAGTCTCACTTTTAACACTAATTAAACTTAACAATCCCTAGTTTAGCAAGCAAGGAAGTTAGGCTCAGATCATACCTTACAAGACCCTAGGTACAAGGAGAAAGGAGGAGAAGAAGAAGAGGTGAGCTGCTGTTGCTGCTGCTGCCTGCTATGCTGTGCTGATGCTGATGCTGTAGCTGCTGCTGATGATGCTGTTGCTGCTGCTAGTTGCTGCTGCTGGAGCTTCTTCTGCTGCTGTGGCTGCTGAGTGTGTGTGTGTGTGTGTGTGTGTGTGTGTGATAGAGTGTGAGATAATGAGTGAGAAATGAGAGTGAGAAGTGAGACCCCCCTCCCATTCTCTTTCTCTTTCCTCATTAATGAGACATGGCCTTGGCCATGAAGCCCCATACTCTCTCTCTCTCTCTCTCTCTCAAAGTCAACAAGAAGTCAAATTTAACAATCTTCTTCAACTTCATTTTTTTTTATTTAAAAACAACCATACACTATTAAACCCAAAACACTTAATATAATTATTAAAACTAGATTAAGGGTTAAACCACCATGTTGCTAATCATGGTTTAACCCCACTTAACACCCTAGTTATCATGCACAAGTGTGTGCAAGCCTAGGAAAAATCTAATAAAATATTCATTAAATAGGATAAAATAATTGAAAACCAATTTGGTAAACTTTTTATTAAAAACCATATTTTAAAATATAATTAGCCACAAAACACATTCTAAGGTGTTACAATCTTCCCCCTTAAAAGAAATTCGTCCCCGAATTAAAAAAAATATACTGCTACACGTACCTTCAAGGAGAAGATTACAACTCTCAATTCTCGCTCGCAGCCTCCTAAGTGATTTCCTCATTATACGGCTACGTCCAAGAAAACCCTTCACAGATGGCAAGACCCTTGACCGAAGTTTCTCCACCTACCGGGCCCTTAACACATTAGCTGCCGGTAAGCGAAACGATCGCTTCCAAGCCAAATGGTCTGGTGCCAAATCATGTGAGAAAGGTCATGAAGGTAATTGTAAAGTATCATCACAAGGAATACGGGGTGAAAACTCAATAATCTGGGCGGAAGTGCCAAATTAAAGGCAACCAAACTAACTCGCTTATAGGATCTCGAAAGGACCTAAATCTTAGGATAAGCTTTCCAAAACTCAACACGTCATTTATCGTAAAAATCCGCAGGAATACATGATTTTCCACTGCGCACTTAAGTCTACGACAAACACAGTCGGCATAAGACCTCTATTTGCACTGGGCTACTCTCATCCTGACCTGAATCAACTGGATCATATCCGAAGTCTCTAGACTAGCTGGGGTCCAAAATCCTACTTACGCAGAGTCAGAAGAACAGACTGGTGATCGACACGACCTAACCCCTAAACCTAAAGGTTGCCAATTGGAGTGTCTCCTGATAACAACTATTGAAGGAGAACCCTAGCAATGGCGAGTGACGATCCCCAACTGCTGAAAACAATTTACTCAAACACACAACTTAACAAAGAACAACTGAGCAACTGAGTAAAACCGGATGACAAGCATCCGCATGGAGTCACACCCTGACTAAACCTGGGTAGGCACCATAACGAAATTCGTGGAGATTTGCTTCCACTCCTACTTCGGAATGGTTAAAGGTTGCAACTCTCCAGCCGGCCTCAGATGCTCGACCCAAACACACAAAAGACAGACACCTTGAAACAAAACCTGAAACTTCTCTTTACATCCCTGCCCACCCGTAACTATCTCATAAGTCACGTTAATGCTGGTGGAACTTGAATGAATACCGAGAGCTGACTGATGTGCTTGGTCTAGGATTTCACGTTTCTACCCGATGATATCAGGTACACAAACGCGTCCCTAACTTAGCACACCATTGTCACAAATCAAGGACTCTGAATCATTACCCAGCCGAGTATACTCAAGTATCACTGACGAACGAGCATCGGCGGGCAGTGTCCCGCGAAAGCGATTTAAGACAAGTGGTCGGGCGCGGACATGAGCAAGTTGTCCCCTCCGTAGAGACAAACTTAAGCTGTACTCAACGATCGCACAAGAACTGTAAATCTGCAGAAGACTATCACAACAATCAAAATCCGCGGCAAGAAGATGTATATTAAGCTCTGGTGGTCCGTGAAAAATCTGACACGACTCTCGAACAAGTAGTGTCTCTAATCCCCAACGCAAAACCACCGTGGCCATCTCCAGATCATGAGTGGAATATCCTTCTCGTACTTCCTCCAAATGTAGGGAAGCAAAAGCGATAACTCTATAGTGTCACCTCAGTACACACTCGAGCCCCACTCAAGAAACATTACAGTTAAACAACAAGGTCGCCCGAACCAAAAGCAAAGAAAGAACTGATGCAGTTGTTAACAGAATCTTCAACTACTGAAAACTCCGCACACATGCCTCAGTCCAAAGAAAAGAAACCTCCCTTCCGGTCCTTTTAGTCGACGGTGCAACACTACTCTAGCAATCCTGCACGAAACGGCGGTAAGAACCTGCTAAGCCCAAAAATCTGCGGACCTCCGTCCTGCACACAAGTCTGGACCTAAGCTGTACGGCCACGATCTCCCTCGGGACCATACAAAACCGTCTCCCGTGATAACAAGACCTAGGAGTCAACACAAACAAGTCTGAAGAAACACTCCGAGAATCTAGCAACCGCTGGGGCCCTCCCAGTATCTGCATAACAAATCCTCAAGTGCTGCTCCTGTTCCTCAAGATACATTAAATAGACCAGAATGTCGTAAATAACACAACAATAACTGGTTGAGGAACGGCCTGAAGAAATCCGGTTCATCATATCCACGAATGCTGCTAGGGCATCAGTGAATCCAATGACTCACTAAAACACACAAGCCCGTAGCACGCACAAGGCAGTCTTCGGAATGTCATCACTCCGAACCCGCAATAATGATGACCTGATCCCAAACAAACTCAGAAAATGTCTCGCACACTGGAGCTGATCGAAGAAATCGTCAATGCGAGGTGAAGGATACCTATCCGCACCGTAAGCCAGTTCAATTAACGATCCGTCAATACGCAACCCTAAACTGCCGTCTTTCTCTTTGATGAAAAGAAATAGGAGCTTCCAAAAGCGAAAAACTCAAATGCACAAAACTCCCTAACAACAACTCTGCAGCTGATTCTTAAGTTCCCTAAGTTTCGCCGGCTTATCTGGAACAACGTCTGAAACTCTCGCACGAAAGGAACCCGGTCCAACAATCCCAACTGTGGCTACGGTATCACGACTGAACGCCAAGAATCCACGACATCTCCTCAATAGCCGACTAGCGAAAAGGCTGAATTCAAGCTGTGAGAGGCGTCACAATTATCCACCTGCACAACAAGAACTGACTTGCCGGGGAAAACAAACCTGACTGTTCCCTCACGGTAGTCCACAGACGCCTAGCACGTAGCTAACCAGTCCGTGCCCAGGAGAATGTCAAATCCAACATCTCTAGAAGGATCAAAATGACGGACGAATCTCTTGTTAGTTGTATGTATGCCCTAGAGGCCAGTATTGTACAGATGATGTATATTATATTGGATGCTTGGACATATATAGAGATGACTTTCTTGCTCGATATGATAGTATGCTATCTGGTTACTCTTTATCTTAACATGTACACTTGTCTCTTTAAACTGTCTTATAGTTACATGTTGATAAAGCCCTTAGGATGTGTACTTGACTACCTGGACTATGATGCAGATCATACTAGTGGGGACATGGTAGTCCATAAGTACATCCTTCAAGGTCCCTAGTCGTGGGTGTATCGAGACAGGGCATCGATATACCAGTGTAGACTAGCGTATACGCTTCTCGACCCATGAGATGGGCGATGGATGATCCCATATCCATTGGTGTTTGACATCAGAGATGGTATACGGGTGCTCAGTGGAGACTGGGTACACTGGACGGACTCGCCGAGAACTCCCAGATGGTATTATACCTCACGTCAGATGGCAGTTCTCAGGTGACACTTGTACAGGTTAGTCTGTAGACCCGAGATCGTCATAGAGTCTTGTGTGATTCCCACTGTGCTTTGATCTCCACCTTACCACGTCCATGAGGGCGTGCAAAACGGTGGTCTTTGGGTACAGTCCCGAGTCACATGGAGGCAATGAGCGATAGGAGGGGTTTCGTCTCTCCCGGTATTGGGGGTTGATGTTGCGCAGTGCTCGATTGGCCGTAACAGGGAAGTCCCTGGCCAGGGCTGATCAGAGATTTGCTGGTAAGTGTTACCAGTAGTTTCTCGACCCGTTATGAGCCTCACATCGGCACGACTTATCGGTTATTGGGGTCTGACGTATACCACCCCTAGACTTGATATGCGACGTATCAGACGAACAGACCGGACTGTACGGTAAGTGTTACTGGTTGGATTCACAGGAGTGTGAGCGGACTAGCTCGTCGATCTTCTGATCGCTCAATACCCGGATGGCCGTTACGTTTAGCAGACCGCTTGCGGCTTGTGGGTGCTTGATATGATCATCATCTGCTACCGGCGTATTGACGAGTCTTTAGAGTCCTACACAGAGGTTTCCTGGTTCAAGCGAAACGAAATAGGAGCGCATATGAGATATGTGCAGGACCGAGAATAATGCGTGTATGTGATACCGCATTTCATTCTCGCATATATGTTTCGATTGGTTATATTCGATATGACCTAGTTATCGAATCATTGATTCGATAAATCGATACATTGGATTCTAATCGGTTATGTGCGACATGACCGGATCATTGAATCAAATGTTGATTTAATGATTTGATGCATAATTATATATTTGATATATTGCATTGCATTAACTAGTATTGGTTCACTTTAAATGGATTTTCTCACTTGATGTACATGTTGTATATGTGATATACTTTTGTGCACATCTTTGTATCATGTTTGATGATACTTGCTCATTAGGTTAAGTGTGAAGTATTAAACCATGGTTAAGAGATGATTAGGGTTTTGCCTTTTTATTTATTTATTTGTTTATTTATTTAGAAAAGGTTTAGATGAGAATGGTGGCTTTCTTTGTCTCTTGTTGAAGTTTCTTGAAGCTTTGACAAAGTCCACCATCCTTATCTCATCCTTAACCCTAACCATTCCTATTAACCTTAGTTTAATCTCTACACTTGACCATGGTCAAGATATGATAAGTATTCATATTAGTTTCTTTTTCAAATAAGAAACTTATCATATTCTTTCTTCTTCATCATCTTCTTCTTCAAGAAAAGCTTGATGCCATCAATGGCAACTTGAGCAAAAGTGAGTGAAATCCAATTCTAAAGTGAACCCACCTCCTATTTCTTCACCCTCTACCTCTTGCCAAGTTGTTTTGGGTGTTTTCTTCACAAGTTTCACAACTTGGTGAAGTTGGAGCTTGAACTTGTGCAACCTCGACGTAGATCATCTTCGGCACGAAGCCGACGACCTATTCCGCTCGTTTTCCCGATGAAGCCGACAAATGAGTCTAGGATTCGAAAAGGACAGCGAGAGGACGACTACGTGGAGCTAAGGAAGTGGATATCCGGATCTACAAAGGTTGTAGCATCTAACTTTTAGTTAAGTAGTTAACTAGATTAACTTTTCGCCTAGAATTCTAGCCAACGATCCGTATTAGGGTTTCTGGGCACCATAATTTTTATAAATTGGCATGGTCGATGCCATGTGAGACCTCTATAGTGTGCCTAGGAACCCTACAGTGGTATCAGAGCCAAGCTAGAGCCTTAGGCGAAGTCTAGACGGAGTTTGAAGTCCGAACGAACCCGAAAACCCAATTCCATATTGCTCTCTGTCCTTTTTCCAAAATCTGGAGTTTTTCGATATTAAAAATATGCAGAAAAATCAGCAGGAAATTCTAAGGTTTACTGTGAAATTCGTGAGCCTAATTCCACTAAGCCGGCGCGGATCCGCGGCATGAGCATGCCTCATGCGGCGGATCTGCGGCCGTACGGCCTCAATATTTAAAGTTTTTTGCACAGTAACTCTTAGTTTCCAGTGGTGATTTTCCTGGGAATTTTTAATGTTTTTTCCAGAGTTTTAATTTTCAGGGTTGTTTTGGGGATTCGGTATTTCGATCGGATTATCAAATTTCGTCATTTGTGTATTTCCGGATAATTTTTAGAATATGCTAAAAAGTTCGACCGGATATAAATACCCAATTTTTCCCCTGTCGGGAAATTTCCAAGTGTTGGATTTTTCCGTAGTTTGACGACGTTCTAAGTAGTGCAAGTAACGCGATGGACCCTCTAGAAGACAACAAACCTTAACTCGATTATGTGACCGTCTTGAACTGCCCTTTGAACCTTCGGGTTTGGGGCAGTACGGCGTGCCACATGTGAGGCGTTGGCTTGACCCTTCTACGGCTGGACCGTTGGTACTGAGGTACGAACTGAATGTTGTTAGACTTATTTCATGTGTTGAGTTGTATCGGGAAAACTTGGGTATTCGACTGTTCGATCGGAAAGTTTAACATTTTCTGTTTATCTGGAATGTGATACAATAATTGGAATTCACAAGTAGTTATGAGATAACTGAATGAATGTTATAAATCTAGCAATTTAGTCCCATATGATATTGAAAAGAGTTTTCGATAATGAGACTAAAATGCGGGATTTATATCTGTTAGGCATGCGATGTCTAAAGAGGTTGCGGATTCCAACTGTTGTCGTTTTACACTTTCTTTTCTGTGACCGTAAGTGTAGTATGTTCATATCGCCGGTTTCGTTGCTATACGTCAACGACAATTGGCGTATGCATACTTACTTACGTTGATGACATGTGATGTTATGTGTTGCTGGATATGTTATATTGGATCGTCGTGTTCGAATAGCCGGGGGGTTTTATGTGAGATGAGTGTTTTCCATTTTCATTCATGTAAAAACTTGTATGTAATATTCTTTTATTTGGGGCACTTCCAGGTAGCGGAAGTTGTCACCTTTTGTATATTATTTACTTTTCCGCATTAGGATAGACCCAAGGAGGGGAGCACAAGTAACCGGGTTCTGGGGTCCAGTGGGAGACCAACTCGAGGAGTCGAGTCCGGATCTCCTAACCCTAGAATTGGCAGGGTTGCTTGCCGCTCTCGTAGGGGTCTAGGGGTGTGGGATTGGCTATTCATCACGACCGTGGAATCCGTGTTTTATACTGGCTCGTATTGAAAACACGGACGTCCTAGTATATCCAATGTTTCATATGTTTCTTCTGCTGCGATATCTGTGATGTGATCATGTGATGTTCTGTGATGGATATAGTATATAGTATATATGATATATTATATAGACGTTACTTATGTTTTACACCCGCGCTAGCCCTGGCCTGCTCTGTCGTTAGTTACCTAACCTAACGGTGCACGAAGGGATATCGAGGCGAATGCGGATGGCATAAGTGTACGTCATATCTATCTGTGATGTTTAGGTATTTAAATGATGGGACTTCATTAATGTGATTAATGAAAGAAAAGAAATCTAAGATGTTGTAGAATCAGATTTTAAACAAAACAGGTAGCTACAGTTCTTGCTTTGCATAGCGGTATATATGATATACCCTGCACCTTATTCGATGAGGAAAGGACCGAGATCCCTTCACCGGGAGTGACTCCTTTAGCAATAACTGGCAGATGCTACACACTCGGTTTGGCTTTGATTGCTTTTAAGAGTTTTTGCTTTGCACAGTGATATATATGATATATCCCGCACCTCATTCGACGAGGAAAGGGCCGACGATCCCTTCACCGGGAGTGACCCCTTTAGCAAAACTAGAAAAGCCTCAAAATCACTCCATTTCAAAACTTCATTTGATTCTACAACGATATCAAGTTCATTACGCAATAGGTTTTCAAAAAAAACCCTGTCGTAGCCCTCCGTCATTTCAGATAAAGACTATTTAGTATTCGTGCTGCGTTTGTTGACCTCTGTCAAGGCGTAGTGTGCGGTAGCTAACTAGTATTTTATCTGCTTATGCATATGATGCAGATTGGATTAGGGTATTCATACGACCTTGTTGACCTCTGTCAAGGGTCGTGCGAGTGGGTTTGATTCAATCAAGAAATGACGGGTTGAACTTGACTAGTGCACTATGGTTTGTTGACCTCTGTCAAGGTCATGGCACACTAGGGGCAAAATATTATCGGGAATTTCAAGTGTTGAAATTTGCAATGAGATTGCATACCTTCTATGAGATAGTTGGATCCCGATACCCGCTGCGAGTAAGAGTTACTCCTGGGAGAGTTTTACATATTACAATTAGCCGATCAAGTAGGTGTCTAGAAAGGTGTTAACGAGGTTACGCCTCTGGGAAAACGAGGTTTACATTAATTAGGTTCGTGCGAAAGCACGGGGGACCTCCCTCAAAGTACCGACACTGGCCTGGCTGAAAGATTGGCGAACTTGTAGTGTGTAATTAATCCCGGCTAGTCTTTCCTTTTAGGGTTTGAAGGAAGATTTGATAAAAAGCAGTGGGAGCCATCCTGATTAGATAAGATAATAACCAATCTGATCTTGCACGAGCATACGCTAAAGTGTTTTCTTCTCTCTCTCTCCAGGTAGCGACCATTTCATGCCCTAATAAAGATAATAATATGGATGTATTAACCGAACCCGCATGTTATACTGTGCTGGGGAACGTTGGTTCTGTTCATTCTTATAAGAGTTGTAGGAATGAACAGGATATAGGGAAATACCAGGATTCGCATGCCACCCGATTGAAAAAAGTACATGTTGATGCATTTTCTTCGGGTGTGTTCGTTACTGAGAACTGTTTCTCCATTTCCTCTACGTCCTGGGTATTAGATACCGGATCAGGATCCCATATATGTAATCAGTTACATGGGCTTAGAAAAGGTAGAGAACTTGGAGAAGGTGATAAAGACATTAGAGTTGGAAATGGTGCAATTGTTGCAGCTAAGACTGTCGGGGAATATCACCTTCTATTACCAACTAGTAATACATTAGTTCTGAACGAATGCTATTACATGCCGAACCTGATATGCAACATTATATCAGTTTCTTTGCTAAGTAAAGAGGGATATAATTTTGTATTACAGGACAATGTTATGAACATTTTCCGTAACCAAAAGTTGGTTGGATCAGGCACGTTGTGCAATGGCATTTATGTTCTAAATCAATCAACAGTTCTGAGTATAACAAACACACACAAGAGGAAGAGTTCAGAACTGAACGAATCCTTCTTGTGGCATTGTAGACTGGGTCACATCAATGCGACACGATTAGCTAAGTTGCATAAGGATGGATATTTAAATCCGTTTGAATTTTCATCTTATGACACTTGCCAATCATGTCTCAAGGGTAAGATGACCAAAGCTCCGTTTACGGGACACGGAGAAAGAGTTACCGAACTCTTGGGACTGATACATAGTGATGTATGCGGTCCCATGTCTACACATGCCACGGATGGTTCTTCGTACTTCATTACATTCACTGACGATCTCTCAAGATACGGACATGTGTACTTGATAAGACACAAGTCTGAAGCTTTTGAGAAATTTAGAGAATATAAACAAGAAGTCGAGAAACAAACCGGAAAAAGTATTAAAATCCTTCGATCTGATCGAGGAGGTGAATACTTGAGCAATGAATTCCTGGACTTTCTAAAAGAGAATGGGATTCTCTCTCAGCTTACTCCTTCTTATACACCACAGCACAACGGTGTATCGGAGCGGAGGAATCGCACCCTATTCGATATGGTGCGTTCTATGATGAGTACAGCTGAGTTACCTATTTCCTTCTGGGGGTATGCGCTTGAGACAGCAGCATACCTATTGAATCAAGTTCTAACTAAATCTGTACCTACCACACCATATGAGATATGGAGTGGGAAGAGACCATGTCTTAAACGAGTTAAGATATGGGGTTGTCTGGCCTATGTCAAAAGGCAAAATCCAGACAAACTCGATGCACGGTCAGTTCTATGTAAGTTTGTGGGATATCCTAAACATTCAAATGGATATCTTTTCTACCACAGTGAACAACAAAAAGTGTTTATTGCTCAACATGCCACCTTTTTAGAAAAGGAATTTCTTGCAAAAGAGATTAGTGGCTCTGAGGTAGAACTGGAAGAAGTTCCAAAAACACAAACTATAACTGAAGATTTAGTGGAACCAAAAGATTCGGTAGTACCCGACGAACCCCAGCCTCTCCGCCGATCTGGTAGGGTTTCTCGTCCACCTGAGAGATACTACGGTTTTCTCATTGATGGTGGAAGCGAGGATTGCATCATGGAGGATGATGACCCAACTAGCTTCGAGCAGGCCATCACGAGTGGGGACTCAGTGAAATGGCTGGATGCTATGCGGTCCGAGATGGAATCCATGTACACCAACAAAGTATGGACTTTGGAAGTTGCTCCTGAAGGGCTAAAACCCATTGGGAGCAAGTGGATCTTCAAGAAAAAACTTGGTGTAGATGGGAAAGTGGAGACTTTCAAAGCTAGACTTGTAGCAAAGGGTTTTCGTCAAAGACCAGGTGTGGACTATGACGAGACCTTTTCTCCAGTGGCTATGCTTAAATCCATCCGGATCATGCTTGCCATCGCTGCATATCATGATTACGAAATCTGGCAAATGGATGTTAAGACCGCCTTTCTAAATGGTGATTTAGAAGAGTGCGTGTACATGACTCAGCCAGAGGGCTTCGTAGATAGTGGGAGCAGCGGGAAGGTGTGCAAGCTGCTTAAATCCATTTATGGATTAAAGCAAGCATCGCGGAGTTGGAACATCTGCTTTGACGTCGTTATCAAAGAGTTTGATTTCGTCAAAAATCCAGATGAACCTTGTATCTACAAGAAGGTGGCAGAGAGTAAGGTTGTATTCCTCGTATTGTACGTGGACGACATACTCTTGATAGGAAATGATATTCCTATGCTGCAATCGGTCAAGCTCTTCTTATCATAAAGATTCTCAATGAAAGATCTTGGTGATGCCTCCTGCATATTGGGAATCGGGATCTATAGAGATAGATCCAAACGGATATTGGGATTGTCCCAATCCAGGTACATTGACACCATACTAAAGAGGTTTAGTATGGAAGAATCCAAGCGTGGGAACTTGCCCACGATCTCTGGACTCACTCTCTCCAAAGAGATATCTTCCAAGACTGATTTGGAGAGAGCTCGCATGCAAGGGATACCCTATGCTTCGGCAGTAGGCTCTATCATGTATGCGATGCTATGTACCAGACCCGATGTTGCATACTCACTAAGTGTAGTGAGTCGGTATCAAGCAGATCCTGGAGAGAGTCACTGGACAGCTGTGAAGAACATTCTCAAGTACTTGCGAAGGACTAGAGATATGTTCTTGGTGTATAGTAACGGAGAACTCCAAGTGGAGTCCTTTACCGATTCGAGCTTCCAGAGTGATAAGGACGACTCGAAGTCGCAGTCGGGTTTTGTCTTTACCCTTTACGGAGGGGCGGTTAGCTGGAAGAGTTCCAAGCAGGAAACCGTGGCAGATTCGACGATGGAGGCTGAATACATCGCTGCCAACGATACTGCCAAAGAGGCTGTCTGGATCAAGAAGTTCATTACTGAACTTGGAGTGGTTCCATCCATTGAGCATCCAATACCTTTGTATTGCGATAACAATGGAGCGGTGGCTTTGGCCAAGGAACCCAGGTCCCATCAGCGATCCAGGCATATTCTGAGGCGGTATCACCTGATCCGGGAGATAGTTGATCGCCGGGAGATCGAGGTCAGGAGAGTTGACACGAAGAACAACACGGCGGATCCACTCACGAAGGCCATTCCCCAGATACAGTTTGAGAGACTCTTCGGGATGCTCGGTATGCGATACTACAGCAGCTGGCCCTAGTGCAAGTGGGAGATTGTTAGTTGTATGTATGCCCTAGAGGCCAGTATTGTACAGATGATGTATATTATATTGGATGCTTGGACATATATAGAGATGACTTTCTTGCTCGATATGATAGTATGCTATCTGGTTACTCTTTATCTTAACATGTACACTTGTCTCTTTAAACTGTCTTATAGTTACATGTTGATAAAGCCCTTAGGATGTGTACTTGACTACCTGGACTATGATGCAGATCATACTAGTGGGGACATGGTAGTCCATAAGTACATTCTTCAAGGTCCCTAGTCGTGGGTGTATCGAGACAGGGCATCGATATACCAGTGTAGACTAGCGTATACGCTTCTCGACCCATGAGATGGGCGATGGATGATCCCATATCCATTGGTGTTTGACATCAGAGATGGTATACGGGTGCTCAGTGGAGACTGGGTACACTGGACGGACTCGCCGAGAACTCCCAGATGGTATTATACCTCACGTCAGATGGCAGTTCTCAGGTGACACTTGTACAGGTTAGTCTGTAGACCCGAGATCGTCATAGAGTCTTGTGTGATTCCCACTGTGCTTTGATCTCCACCTTACCACGTCCATGAGGGCGTGCAAAACGGTGGTCTTTGGGTACAGTCCCGAGTCACATGGAGGCAATGAGCGATAGGAAGGGTTTCGTCTCTCCCGGTATTGGGGGTTGATGTTGCGCAGTGCTCGATTGGCCGTAACAGGGAAGTCCCTGGCCAGGGCTGATCAGAGATTTGCTGGTAAGTGTTACCAGTAGTTTCTCGACCCGTTATGAGCCTCACATTGGCATGACTTATCGGTTATTGGGGTCTGACGTATACCACCCCTAGACTTGATATGCGACGTATCAGACGAACAGACCGGACTGTACGGTAAGTGTTACTGGTTGGATTCACAGGAGTGTGAGCGGACTAGCTCGTCTATCTTCTGATCGCTCAATACCCGGATGGCCGTTACGTTTAGCAGACCGCTTGCGGCTTGTGGGTGCTTGATATGATCATCATCTGCTACCGGCGTATTGACGAGTCTTTAGAGTCCTACACAGAGGTTTCCTGGTTCAAGCGAAACGAAATAGGAGCGCATATGAGATATGTGCAGGACCGAGAATAATGCGTGTATGTGATACCGCATTTCATTCTCGCATATATGTTTCGATTGGTTATATTCGATATGACCTAGTTATCGAATCATTGATTCGATAAATCGATACATTGGATTCTAGTCGGTTATGTGCGACATGACCGGATCATTGAATCAAATGTTGATTTAATGATTTGATGCATAATTATATATTTGATATATTGCATTGCATTAACTAGTATTGGTTCACTTTAAATGGATTTTCTCACTTGATGTACATGTTGTATATGTGATATACTTTTGTGCACATCTTTGTATCATGTTTGATGATACTTGCTCATTAGGTTAAGTGTGAAGTATTAAACCATGGTTAAGAGATGATTAGGGTTTTGCCTTTTTATTTATTTATTTGTTTATTTATTTAGAAAAGGTTTAGATGAGAATGGTGGCTTTCTTTGTCTCTTGTTGAAGTTTCTTGAAGCTTTGACAAAGTCCACCATCCTTATCTCATCCTTAACCCTAACCATTCCTATTAACCTTAGTTTAATCTCTACACTTGACCATGGTCAAGATATGATAAGTATTCATATTAGTTTCTTTTTCAAATAAGAAACTTATCATATTCTTTCTTCTTCATCATCTTCTTCTTCAAGAAAAGCTTGATGCCATCAATGGCAACTTGAGCAAAAGTGAGTGAAATCCAATTCTAAAGTGAACCCACCTCCTATTTCTTCACCCTCTACCTCTTGCCAAGTTGTTTTGGGTGTTTTCTTCACAAGTTTCACAACTTGGTGAAGTTGGAGCTTGAACTTGTGCAACCTCGACGTAGATCATCTTCGGCACGAAGCCGACGACCTATTCCGCTCGTTTTCCCGATGAAGCCGACAAATGAGTCTAGGATTCGAAAAGGACAGCGAGAGGACGACTACGTGGAGCTAAGGAAGTGGATATCCGGATCTACAAAGGTTGTAGCATCTAACTTTTAGTTAAGTAGTTAACTAGATTAACTTTTCGCCTAGAATTCTAGCCAACGATCCGTATTAGGGTTTCTGGGCACCATAATTTTTATAAATTGGCATGGTCGATGCCATGTGAGACCTCTATAGTGTGCCTAGGAACCCTACATCTCTATCTCCTATCCGATTGGCACACAACTGAAATACGTGTCGCGCAACAAAAGAATCGCTGGCAGGAGTTAACACAACAAACGGCTAATTTACCTAACACGAGTCTCGTCCCAACCATGGCACAAGTGAAAAAAAACAACAGACACATCAAAAGAACATACGAATTAAGGATACCTGAAGACTCTGCATTGGACGCCTGCGTGTCCCGATGAGTAGAAGCAAACTCCTGTATCTGCCCCCTACCCACAATTGGCTGATCTCCTCTGGTAGACTGACTCCTCTGAGCGAACCTTCCACGTCCACGGCCTCTCTGAATATGACTCTGACGAGGTGCTAAGGAACAATCCCTGACGAAGTGCTGAAGGCTTCCGCATCGAAAACATCCACGTGGTGACTGCTGACCCTCTTGGAAATGAAAGCTGAATGACTGTCCTCGTCCAAAGCCTCTGCTACTCCCACGATGGCCACGAAATCTGTCTCGATGACCAAACCTCTGTCTCTGGGCTGGTACACTGGTACGAGTCCTCCACTGTCCTGGAACTCTCAGAGTCTCTAGAATATGCGCCTCGTCAACTGGAGCTGCAACCACTGGTGCTATGTAGGTTACAGACTACTGCATGCTGATCTCAAAGGACAACTGAGTAACAGAGGGGATAATCTCCTGTCGTAGCTCCCGAACGACATCAACCAATGAACTCATAGTCTGGCGGAAGTCCTGCATCTCTGCCACAAGCCTATCGATACTATATGTCGAAGGCTGATCCGTCTGCACCTGTGCAACTAGCGTGCCATCCTGGTCAGTACTCGTCTCACCCGAGTCTACTCTGACCTCGGCTCTCGCTGCATCACTCTGAGTCCCCATAGTCATCGGCGGCAAGGCTATAAATAGAGATAAGATTCGATAAGAATAAGGAAATCGAATCACAAGGATATAAATCATCAAGGAAGGAATTTCAATCAATTGTACTTAGGTCACTTAAGGCGAAGTACCGCATCGTAGGTATGCTGCAGACATACACACTCTACGTTACTCTGCTTAAGCTACCTACTCCATCATACCAAGGTCATCCTACACTCCAAAAGATAAAACCTAACGCTCTGATACCAACTTTGTCATGACCCGAAATTGGCATGTGACGGCCCTAATACTACGCAACGCCTAAATACGTAACGCAGTAAAAAAAAGCCAAGACCCAGAAATCTAAACCATGAAAATACGGAAAAGATAATAAAAGTTTTTGAAACATTTGAAATCGCAATCCAAATTCTTTAAAATTCCAACTTTCTTTCTTTAAAATTTTGGCAACACTCCTTTTGTAAAAACTGACCCAAAGGCGGAAAACAATCACACCACCACAAATATACGACGCCGTAGCGAAGAAATAAAAGACAGTAGAGTTAAAGCTGTATAACAGACAACAGAAAGGAAACTGTATAAAAGATAGCAAATCCATAAATAATATACAATATCGTCCTCACCAAGTCTCTAAGTCAACAACATAATAGTAGATGGAGAGTACAAGATACAACGAATGTATAATATGAAATACAGATAATCATCCAACCCACCTAAGCAAAATAGTACACTGTGAGCCGATGCGGTATTTGTAGCAAAAGATGATAGCTGAATAGCCTGTCTCGACTACTCTGGGGAAACACCCTGCAAAACAACTGTGGCACAACGGGGGTGAGTTGCCAACTCGTGAATAGTAGATAACATATGCAGGTAATCGCAGGTATGTACGTACAACATGAATCTAAGATATGCAATTTATAGTAATAGCAGGTCATGTGAATGCAGAATAATGGAAAGTACACTAGCAGGTACAATCAATATGTGAAGCAATAATAACATGACAATAGTATGCAATAATCGTGCAGTAGGGATATGAGAATGTAGCTATGCAGCAATCATGAAGGGTACACTAACATGTACTCCTAATACATGGAACGGTACATAAGTAAATAGGTATGAGGTATGGAGTGAAATATGTCATTTCCACGGAATCCTGACATCGTGGTAGGATCACAATCGATCAAGACACTCAAATTCACAAATCCTCAAGTCAGCCCCCAAGTTGGGCTCTCCTATCATATCATATAAGTCTCGCATCTCCTCAATGTACAATCGACAATCTCATATGTATCCGGTATCCAATCTCAATGAATCACCTAATATCCCAAGTAAGATTCTAGCATCCTAAATATATATATATAGAGAGAAATAAATATGATGGGTCAATACACATATATTAGCGTCCTACTCCACTAATATTGGTGTAAGGGTATATATAACAACGGCTAAATCCCCTGTTATATATACAAACGTGTTAAAAGAAATATCATGAAAACAATGTGCCAAGCATCGACACAGAAATCCTGATCTATCAGATGCCGTCACCAAGACTAGCATCCTGATAGGTACGTATCATACGCTATCCCGAAAGCACGAGTGCCTAGCTCTGACCCTCACCTTTCGACGTCTGCATACGTGCATGACTCCTAACGGTATCTCCATGATCCCCGCCGAGTCATTGGTACTGTCACCGGTAGGTACTCGCCCGCCTCCAGACTCAATTGGCAAAGTCCATCGATCATCTTGCCGAGGGGAACCATACCGGGCCCCACCATGTACCCTCATACGGCATCCACACCTCGTATGGAGTATATAATCAGAACCGATAAATCTCATGGTGGTTGCGCAAATATCATATCAAGGAAACCGGGTTTCTCAATGTATGCATAATTTCATGAACTCCCGCGGTTCCTAAATCCAGAAAACATCATGTAAAACCCAAATAACAATGCGCAAATCCAGGAATAAATATATGCGATATATCTGAAATGCGAGCACGTAAAGGAAAATATGTAGCTGAAACCAGATGTATGCGAAATCAATAAGGTACAGCTAAGTATAGGTGTCTACCTATAAGTAAATGATATGGTATACCCCCCTGGGTATAAGTAAATATGAGCAAGGTATCTATGTAACTAAATATCAAATGTGATAAGTAATGTGAATCGATGTCGTAAAGTCCCTAACTAAGCAATAATATCTATAAAGGTTTGTGTGTGACATGGCAATTATTGACGGTGTGTGTAGCATACAATCCGTGCTCGTGCATCATGAACCGTCAATAACATGTGCAGTGTCCTACGGCTACTAGTCACAGTACAACTATATCTAATAAATAGGGTAAGGCGCAATTCTAACAATGATGTAGAATATGCGACAAGTATTAGAATTCTAGCCCAGACGCATAACGCCATGCGGGCGATTCCCCTGTAGATGTTAAATCTACTCACCTACGCTCCACGCTAGGTGAATCCTACCACCTGTCTCCCTCTGTAGCAGTGTCAGTAGGCCCCGCATGCAAACCTGAAAATGAGACAAGGAAGTCATATATAAGCAATATATTCCGCAAAACGCGATATCGACACTAAACGAGAAACTCGCGTCGCGAACTAAACGCGCGTGTGCACGGTACGCTGAAACGTGTGTATACGCGTCTAAAACTACCGCGACACGCCCCGACACCCTGGATCGCAGAACCCACTCACGTATCGCGCGTATCGCGCAAACACAACGAACTAAAAATACGATATATCGTACCAGATTTTACCCAAGCAAGAAACTTACAAAATTATACATACCACTGGCCCTAAAAATGTAGCAGATTCCTACCCATGCAAACTGCACCCACAAACTCCCTCATCTGGCTGCAAATTGCGGCCAGAAAGAATAAACCGACGGCCTCACTTTGGGGTGGGGTTCTCAGGCTCTGGTGCCGTGGTCAGGGTATATCTAATGTTCTCCAGTTTCCTCAATTTTCTTCTGAAGTAACCGGGTCTAAAGCAGATCACAGAGAGCCAAAATTTCACTTAAAAACACTAAATTTGCATAATTTGAAACCCTATGTTATTTTGGTGTAATATAGGGTTTAACTAGGTTTACAAGGCCTTAATAACACCTAATTAGGCTAGGTTAAACAGCAAAACCATCCCTTAACAAAAAGTCCACATAAATCACCATTACAAGCACAAAGTCTCACTTTTAACACTAATTAAACTTAACAATCCCTAGTTTAGCAAGCAAGGAAGTTAGGCTCAGATCATACCTTACAAGACCCTAGGTACAAGGAGAAAGGAGGAGAAGAAGAAGAGGTGAGCTGCTGTAGCTGCTGCTGATGCTGTAGCTGCTGATGATGATGATGTTGTTGCTGCTGCTAGTTGCTGCTGCTGGAGCTTCTTCTGCTGCTGTGGCTGCTGAGTGTGTGTGTGTGTGTGAGTGAGAGAGTGTGAGAGAATCAGTGAGAAATGAGAGTGAGAAGTGAGAACCCCCCTCCCATTCTCTTTCTCTTTCCTCATTAATGAGGCATGGCCTTGGCTATGAAGCCCCATACTCTCTCTCTCTCAAAGTCAACAAGAAGTCAAATTTAACAATCTTCTTCAAATTCATTTTTTTTTCATTTAAAAACAACCATACACTATTAAACCCAAAACACTTAATATAATTATTAAAACTAGATTAAGAAAATGGTTAAACCACCATATTGCTAATCATGGTTTAACCCCACTTAACACCCTAGTTATCATGCACAAGTGTGTGCAAGCCTAGGAAAAATCTAATAAAATATTCATTAAATAGGATAAAATAATTGAAAACCAATTTGGTAAACTTTTTATTAAAAACCATATTTTAAAATATAATTAGCCACAAAACACATTCTAAGGTGTTACAAAATTCTCTTTCGGGAGTTTAAATCCCATTTCTGGGGCTAAAAGCCCCTTTTCAACCGCCCAAGCGCCTAGAGCCCCAAGCGCTCAGCGCCTTGCGCTCAAGCGCCCAGCGCCTTGCGCTCAAGCGCCCAGCGCCCACGTGCCGGATACGTGGCGCACTAGCGCCCAGCGCTCAAGCGCCCAGCGCCCACGTGCCGGGCACGTGGTGCGCTAGCTCTCGAGCGCCTTGCGCTCAAGCGCCTTGCGCTCAAGCGCCTAGCGCCCACGTGTAGGACACGTGGAGCGCTAGCGCCTAAGTACACAGCACTCAAGCGCCCAGCGCTCGCGTGCTAGGCACGTGAGGCGCTGGCCCCACGCGTCCTTTGGGCACTTTTCCCCTTTTTATATATATGTATACATGCATATATATATGGATACACACACACTCCATAACACCGTCCTTATTAGAAAAATAACGGGGTGCTGTCCCGCACCCCGCAAGGGGGCTGCTAGCCCCATTGTCCCCCATCCTGCTATCCGGGTAGCCGGACCCCCGTAAAAACTCTGCGGGGCCCCCGATATATCCCAAACCCCTTCAAAACACAACAATGCACATTGAGTTCACATGAACAGTTTAACCCTTCAATCGGAGGTTCTCTCGTTCCAAAGACGAGGGGTAATTAACGGCAGCTTAGTCCGCGGCTGCCGGAGATTCGGATCCCCACAATCAATAAACCCCGGCCTACCCTAGGCAGGGGAAATCTGTAGTATGCCTGATAAGCGTGCGCGTATTCCCATCTCAATGGGGTGACGAAAAACACCCTACATCACTATGTCCCACCGGACCTGCTAATGAATGATCGTCATCTTGAGAACATCAGTCATTTCGAATAATGTTAGATTTGATCCGAAAACAATATACATGCCCTATGGCAAGTAAAAAAGCTTATCATATACAATCCACGAGCGTCTATCATGACATAAAAGTCAATGTCCCATTGTAAGTGCCGAATATTGCTTATCTGTGGAATTAATACCCATGTCCGAGATGACTTTAAATTATCACCCATGTTCGAGATGACTTTAAACAAATATATATACCCGTGTTCCAAAATTGCCCTATAGCAAGTAAAATAATTTTTCATACACTATCCACGGGCTACCGCCGTGATACAGAAGTCGATAAATATGCCATTCATCCTACCTGGCGTATACCATCCGCGGGATTCTCCTTACAGGCACATGCTACATGTTCTCCTATAGCTGCTCTGTGGTCTGAATAATACATTCTATAAAACCGTATACAATCCATAGGCATGAATAGCAGTTCGAGCATAAGTCTTCCCCAGCGGCAGAGATAGATGTAAATT
The DNA here is from genome assembly GCA_030015575.1 of Agapanthus africanus. Lineage (NCBI taxonomy): Eukaryota > Viridiplantae > Streptophyta > Magnoliopsida > Asparagales > Amaryllidaceae > Agapanthus > Agapanthus africanus. Next base: position 379,676,765 of record JASDDO010000019.1, on the reverse strand, counting down.
GAGATGTACAATGTTGTATATGATGATTATGAAATGCATATTCTAATTGTCGTCTTTACATACTTTTGTTGTTGAATATATATATATATATATATATATATATATATATATATATATATATATATATATATATGCCATTGCCATTTGTGTTGCTCTTGTGTTTAATTCACTCAGAAATAAATCACCTGTAGAAAGTTCTCTCTGTTTAACATGGAGGGGTAAACTACAAGGGTTTGCGCCGGTAGGAAATCTAGTTTCCACAATCAAAAACCCCTTTCCGAATGGTCAATCTGAGAAGTCACGCTACATCGGTAGTATCCGCTTGAACCCATAACCATATTGTGTCGTAGCAATACGTTTCGCCGAAGAGCCTGGTGGATCTGCATCGATCTGACTCCTTAAAACCCTTAGGGTCTTTTCTCTCCCATGGGGATCCTTTTCGGTGGGGAACACCAGTTTTGAAAGGGAATGGTAAATAGGCCAGCAAAGTACACGATGTCCAATAATGAGAAGCCGAGTTTTTTTAAAGTACTTAAACAAGTAAGGGTACTGGATGCATATTCTGTGAACAGCAGTAAATGCGTAAACTTGAAAAAGAAAACCCTCGTTGGCCTGAAGAGTCACGACTATCATGTGATCGTACAACAATTGCTACCCATTGCCATTAGGGCGTTACCAGATAACGACAGTGTATCAGTTGTGACTGATTTGTGTCATTATTCAGAGAATTATGTTTCAAAGATTACTCAGCAAATGATTTTAGAACTCTAAAGAATAAGATACCTCGCATCCTTTGTAGAATAGGGATGTTGTTTCCACTTTCTATTTTCACCGTAATGTTGCATCCCACGGTTCACCTTGCTTAAGAGGCACGTTTAGGTGGTTCTGTGAACTATCGATGGATGTATCCGTTCGAGAGGTAAGACTAACGTAATAATTTTTTACTGTTTATAATAAATTGAATATTTATAAAGAAAATTGAATTTGTTCGCATCCGTCAGGTTCATGTACAAAGTAAAACGGTATATTCGTAGTAGGAGTCGGCCTGAAGGGTCGATCACTGAGGAGTCTCGCGCTGAGAAATATATGACGTTATGTTCTATATATCTAGAGGGTGTTGAGAATGCATTTAACAGGCTGAGACGTAATGAGGATATGGTCGATAATAGACCCGTAATATTTGTCTTCCGGGCCCAAAGAAATGAACTAGGTAAAGTAAAGTTGTGTCACATTGCATCTCAGCAGTTCGACATGATTCACCGTTACGTTTTATTCTATTGTTCAGAGATGGGAAGCTTTATCGGGTATGTATTTACTAGTTTTTCCTTAACATAAATTTAAAAAAAAAGTCAAAATTAAATATTTATTTCGATATATGCAGCATTTGGAATGCTCAATACCGTCCACCTACTAAACGACCTCGGCAATGAAATCTCGATAAGGAGCGACAAACAATTTCCCGCTTGGTTGAAAACACGTGTAAGGTTTAAACTATGAAAACCTAACTATAACTCATGTTGATACACACACACAAATGAATCCATTTTACATTAATAGGTTGAAAGAGATACTAATACTAGACCCGTAACAGAAGACATAAAAGTGCTAGCATATGGTCCAGATCAACAAGACGAGTATCTCTCCGGTTACGTTGCTAACGAGTTTAGAGTTCACACCAAAAAACGAGATAAAAATAAAAAATTTCAAAATTGTGGTGTCTGTGTGACACTTACCATTACTGGATATTCATTTTCTAGAAATTCAAATCCAACCAAGGGACAACTAGAATATTATGGAGTGCTGCAAAAAATAGTTCGGGTGCATTATCAGGAACAAACGGTTGTGTTGTTTAAGTGCTTTTGGTATGATATCCATCATCGACAGATTGGGTTCAAAGTTGAAAATGATCTACTTTTACTCAATTCATCAAAATTGCTTTTGGTGAAGAGCCTTATATCCTCGCTAGTCAAACCCGCCAATATTTTTACGTCGCAGACCCTAAGGATGCCCCGTGGGATGTTGCTATTGTGAAGAATCCACGAGACTATTATAGCATAGGTGAAATTGATGTTGTAAGCGAGATTAGTTGTCCTACAACCTAGTTATACAAGCGGATGATATTCCCCTCGAATTCAATGATAACAATTTATCAAGGACGGACATAGAGTCGGAAATAGTCTCTGATGTGCCATCGGCGATCGTAGAAGCAGAAGTTTAAGACTTGAAATAGAAATTATGATATTCATTTTCATTCTTATAGTTGGAATTCGGAATTGGAAATGAAATTGAATTCTGAAATGAAATATCTGCAACCTATTTCCACGAGAATAAAACATGGAAATAAGGTTTTTATGATATTCTTTTTAGTATTATTGCTCTGTTATCTGAACTAATTTAAGTAATGTGAAACTTACATATTTGTTGCTCCTGTATGATATTTTTTCAACATTATTGCTCTGTTATCTGTTCTAAATTTCATTTACTTAAATAATGCGTAATTTACATTTTACCATCGCATTTGATTAATTTTCACTATTATTTTGATCTTTAACATATTGAACTATATACCGCGAATTTGTTTTTGATATGTCAAGTGATGATAGGACCGATCAGGATACGGGGGATGGGGGCCAGCCTTCCCAGCGACGGACACGGGGTGTGAGAGGACCCATACGGGCTACTGAGATCTGGAAGAGGAAGCCAAATGCAGTGGACAAGCCGATTGCATACCTTTCATTTTCTGGGGACCTTGTTCATAAGAGCTATAATGAAGCAAAGAAAATGATGTCATCTAATGTGAACAGTGAGGAACGCATGCCTCATATGATCGAGAACGACGATGGCGATTGGGTGGCCCTTGAGTGGGAAAACCCAGAGTTGAAGCAGAAGAAGAACATGGTTGTATGGGAGGTTATGGTGAGATTTGTTTATATTATTCAATACCAAACTGTATTTTGATTTGTTTAAATACGTCAACCCATACGATGATGAATTATCCTGTTTTGCAGAGTTGGTTTGATTTTCGGTGGTATAGCAAAGATGATCCCGAGGCGGTTGTCGATGAACAAGAAGTTCATGATAACCTACTTAAGCATATGGCGAAGAACTGGAGAGGCCATAAGAACAAGGTCTTCAAAAAACATGAATCCCTTAATACACCGGAGGAGATGTATGCGATGAAGCTGGATCCAGATTGGTCCGATGATTACTGGCATATCATGGTCAGGCATTACATGAGCCCTCAGTTTAAGGTATGTCTTTAGACGATACCTTTTTATTCTTTTGTAGCAACTCTATAAACAATATTTGATGTAACTGCAGGAGAGGAGTGCACAAGGTAAAGCATTTCACGCTGAGTTGCATGATGTTTACAGGGGAGAGAACAAGAGTTTCGCCCAATTTTGCATCGAGTACGTACGTTTCGACAATCAATATTTTATATTAATAGGTTCAAAATATATTTTAGAAATTTATGTGTTAACTTTCTAAATATAATATGCAGCAAGAACCACATGATGAAGACCCCGTTGATCGGATCAAAGTCTTCAAGGTCAGATTTGTACGGGACGGTGGCACGCCTGCATCGGTTGCGGCTAAGGAGCAATATGTAAGACTCCACTAATGTCATGTTTCTTAATTATTATAGAATAATTGTTGTGTAGCTGTTAGAATGACAGTAATATATTTCTTCTCTAACTATGAGCTGATGGCGGTTGAGAGAGACCGATTGATTGAGGAGATATAAAAGGAGCAGGGACATCCGGTTACTAACCAGCAGAAACTGTTCGCTGAAGATAGGGCTTTCATTACGTATCGACCAGATACTCACACAGGAGAGTCCAATGTGTGTCCGCTAAAATCTCTCCTATCTAGTATAACGCTCTTTATAGGCCGATTGCACATCCACCTCCTACGTATTATCGGGCACGCGATGTGGAATTGGAGACATCGTGTAGGACCAACATGACTCGACCTATGATGGATCTCAGACTAATCGGACACCGGATATCAGCGAATCTTCGCACCGATCGTCCCCCTCCCGTTGGGGATTCATTTAATGGCTTTAGCACAAGTCAGAGGCTTCATCTTATCAGTATGTATGCACAACGAGGGATCCCACTACCTCCGGTTAGTTCGATAACCCTAACTTAATAATATATAAATATAATAATATATAAATATCATATGTACTAAATTATGTATTTTAAACTTTTAATCGCACGGGCTTTACCCTGAAGATGATGAGCCTTCCTCCCTGTGATCGAATTTCTCCCTTCGTGTGATCGACTTTCTCGTAGTTTAGTATTATATAAGCTTCTAGTTTTATATAAACTTGTAGTGTTATCTGAACTTGTATTATCTAGACTTGTCGTGTCATCTGAACTTGTACTATCTACACTTGTCGTGCATTAGAAACTTGTTATCGTGAGTTATTAATTATGAATTCATTTCTTACTTTTATGTATATATCGATATGTATGAATGTATGTGTATGTTGATTGTCAATTGATTTGGATTGAACTGGATTTGAAATGGTGGATTGGGATTGATTGAAATTGGATCGACTTTGGATTGGATTTGGAATGGTGGATTGGAATTGGATTGGAATTATGTAATCGAAATATGGAATTTGAATTTTGTATTTTTTACCGGTCCACTTAATTCAACGTGTAATACGCGTCGATTTTATTCCAAATTTCTGTAGTTAATTCGACGCGAAGTACGTGTCGAATTAGGATATCTATTGAGGGCAATCTGCCACCGAAGATAACTGTAGTATATTATATTACTATTTTTAGACTAATTTGGAGGATCTAAAGTGACAGCTATAGAGCATTGAAATATCATCTATTTTGACGAAGTTGAAGCATCGAAATAAAGAAAATAGATTCGATGCGTAGAATCCATCGAACTATATCTACAGTGTCGTGTTTAAACGCGACGTCGGTCTTCTGTCAATTATAAAATGCTCCTGTCGAAATATATTTACGGTGGCGTGTATTATGCGTCATGTTTTCCTTTAGTGCCTCCATTACTCTCTCTCTCTCTCTCTCTCTATACACACACACACACATATACATACATACATACATATAGTAAGGATCCGTTAAGACATGTTTGTGTTTTTAAATTCACGAGTCTAAATAAAACCGTTGGATCTAGTCTTTCATTTCAACAGCTTAGATTAAAATGAGTTTAAAAATCGCTTAAATAATAAATTAAATATTTTCTTTCCTAAATTTTAGGGATCCATACCTATTGTTTTCATAATTTGGGTGATATTCTTTCAAACCATAAGGATTTGTTGGATGTTCTAATTTTTCATTTGTGAGTTCAAGGAATTTGACTTTTTGTTGTCCTTTTAATTTGAATCATATATTTATGGATCCCTAAAATTTTAGGGGAGAATATTATTTGTTATTTAAGGGATTTTTAAAGTCATTTTAATATGAGCCGTTGAAAAAAAAACTAGATTCAACGGCTGTTATTTATGTTCGTTAATTTAAAAACACAAACCCGTCCTAACGGATCTTTAATATATATATATATATATATATATATATATATATATATATATATATATATATATATATAAGAAACGGGTTATCTGCTGGTAGCTAATATTAAACTGTCAGCTAGCATTTAGAGGTGGCCCAATCCCACCGTCAAATCGACGATCCATTCCGACCATTTTGTTCTATAGATTAAGTGATCTATGTATATGAAATTTGGATCAATTTGACATCTTTTATATCCTCAATCAAGTGTCCCCGATGTATATATTTTTATTGTGTTTAAAAACCATTCATTTTTGAAATACTTGATCCATCACTTGTAATGCATTATATTAATCAGAATTTAATATAAATAGATCACTCCATGATTTGACTGTGGGATTGGGCCATCTCCAGACGCTAGCTGACGGTTTAATATCAACTACTATCTGATAACCCGTTTACACACATACACAATTGCACAAATGTACTAACCAACTTTCACGATTTTTGCGATTGATACCATGAACTTTAATAATTAGAGATAAGTATCGTGAACTATTTTCTTTACATAACTACCATAAGATGTTAACTTTTGTGTCTTAATGGACCATTATACCCCTCAAAATTTTAGGGGTTGACTGAGAACATAATGGTAAAACGGGGAAAACAAGTCAAATATTGATGACGTGTCAGTTAAATATAATGTTTGCAAACGGAAGAAAAGTTGATGGTATTTACTTGTAATTAAATTTGTTCATAGTATCAATCGCAAAAAACGTGAAACTTGATGGTACATTTATGCAATTTAGCCATATATATAAGAGGTCCTAGGAGGCTATTTTCGTTAGGTTGCGCAAAAAAATACACCCTTCTCCATTTTTTTCGACGGTCGGCATTTGTCATCATCATCTTTATCTTCTAAGACGTTGATACACAAAATTTCATGTGATTCTAACAATTTTTCACCGTTGATTTAGTGGGTGAAAATTTAACTATATACCGATAATAGAACTTCGGGTAAATTGTTGAAAAAACCCGGCCCAGCCCATAAAAGGTGTAAAGTCCCTTGTATTTCAAAATAGGAAGAAGGGGCCTACTTTTTAAGATCTTTATCAAAACACCCCTTGGCCCATTAAAAAATAGGCCTGGGATGATTTATTTTGTGCAGTGACCAAATTACCCCTCTTCAAATCTCCTCCGTTCAAAATTTCTCTCTTTCTCTCTCGCTCGCTCTCGGAAATCCGCATCATACTCGCTATCGCTATTGTCGTTCAACCTGCGCCATCTTCATCGACTTTCATCACTGTCTCGACAGCTTATCCTCGCCTCCTTGAGTCACTGGCCAGAATCGCCGCCCCAACTCGCCTCTCGTCGTCGAAAACCCTGACCCTAACATCATCGTCGAAGACCCTAACCCTAACATCGTCGTCGCAGACATCATCATCGATTAGCCTCTTCGCCGGCTCTTCGCCGCCTTCTCCTCAGCCATCTAGAGCCGTCCCATCGTTCTTGTTGGGTTACGCCAACGTCCCGGCCATCAATCCGTAGCCAAATGCGGAACAAAAAATTTTAGAAACCGGCGCTAACGGAACCCGATTCCCGGATCGTACCATTAACCCTATACTAGCTATATTAAAAGGAGTTTTGAAAGGTTATACCAAACGATCCGAGTCCTTCGGTCTTGAACCTCTTTCCCAACTTCCCCGCGGCTTCCTCGATCATGTTTGATCTCCGATCTCTCCCCATCGAAGATGATCCATGTCGAGAGTTAGTAATACGGGCCCCGACCTCAAAACCAAAGCAACTTGAGTATTTAGTTTGCTAACCTAGATAGCCAAGATGAAGTAGAGAGTGTGTGTGATTACTTTGTCTCAATACACCCTAGGTTTCTCAACACATGAGACATGTAGGGTGGAGGTTGAAGAAGATGCCATGGAGAGAGTGTTAGCTCAAGAAAAGAAAAAGAGCAAGTGAAGAAAATGGTGGATGCCCTTTTTTTTGGTTGTGTTTTTATGAGGTATTTGTGTGTGAGCAACTAAAGAAAACCCACCTCAAGAAAATATCTGCCTTTTGTCCATAAATATCTCACAACAAAACAATAAACCTCATCATGCCACCATGACTCATCTCAATGAGTCACTAAGTGCACATGCATGAACCATGACTCACTACAATGCGTCACACTCTCCACAATATAATAAACATTTAAACCAAAATGTTTAAAAGCAAAAAGAAATGGCATCTACTAAAGAAATCTTATAACGAATTACAAGAATACCTCTCATTCGTATATACATACCCGCATCCGTATTCCGATTGAATACGAATACTATGAGATGAAAATAATCCAACAATATAATACTAGGATCCGGCTTAAACCAAAACCCACTAGTATTATCCGTTCGATCATGATTCATGCACAAGTGCACAAATATGATCGAACCCTGCCATAAAACCATACGGCCTCTATAAAGTTTCGCCCGAAGCAGCGAAACCCTCTGTGTGGAACTCTAAAGACTCGTCAATACGCTTGCAGTGGGTTTAACCACAAGCACGTTAGTGGCACTAGCTATATGCAACGGCTACCCAGGTATTGAGCGAAAGGGAGGCCGACGAGCAAACTCATCCTGAAACCCTACTGAGCCTGACCGTGACAATATCCGTACAGTTTGGTCCATTCGTCTATGAGTATCGCATATCGAGTCTAGGGGGGTGGATAAAGTCAGATCCTTAATAACGCGATATTTAGTGTCGGTATGAAGCCCATCACCACCTGAGAAACTATTGATCCGAATCAGTAATTCTCGACTATCTTGGCCAAGGATTTCTGGTGATGGCCACCCGTGCACTCCGCGACATCAACCCCAATACCGGGAGAGACGAATCCCCTGACGATCCGCTCACTGCCTCCATGTGGCTCGGGACTGTACCTAACTAAAACCTATTTGCACGACTCTTTTGAGCCGTGGTAGGGTAGTAATCAAAGCACAGTGGGAACTCACACGAGACAAATGACGATCTCAGGTCGATATACAAACCTGTACACATGTCACCTGAGAACTGCTATCTGACAATAGGTATAATACCAACTAGCATGTTCCCGGCGAGTCCGTCTGGTGTACTCATAACCCAATGAGCACCTGTATACATCTTAGGTGAACCAACTAACACCAATGGTTTGTGAGACCGGCCACCGCCCCTCGTCGGGGTCTCGATCAGTATACACTAGTCTACTCTTGGAGTATCGATACCCAGTCTCGAAACTCCCATGACTAGGGACATTTTAAGGATGTACTTATAGACCACCCAACTCTCACGTATATGATCGCCATCATATTGCTGGTAGTCAAGCAAGAATCCTATGGGCTCTATCAACATATAATAGTGATCTGTAATGTCACCTAAAGCATGTACACGATGATAAAAATAAACCAGATAGCATACTATCATCTCGAGTAGACTGTTCTACTGGTATAGGTCCTCCCTCAATCATTGCAATCATGTGCCTGTGATCCAATAATTGACTTGAGGGCACTATAGCCAACAATCCCCCACTTGCACTTAAGGCTAATTATTGCGGTGTCGCATACTCACAACCCGTGTGATACCAAACACCCAACTTCTCTACCAGTCAGTTTCACAAAGCTCGTTTGTAAAACTATTGCGTTCCAGAAATAGCCTCAGTGAGTGGATCCGCTCCAATGTTTCTTTCTATGTCTCTCTTTATCTCAAGTTCACGGAGAAAGCCATCTCCCAAAATGAGCAATACCTGTCTTAGAATATGTCTGGATATCTGATGGGACCCAGTTCACAAATGAACTCCAAATCCAGCAAACTTCATAGACTGTATCATCCACTGAATTTAATTAGTATCCTGCGCCATGCCTCCCTTAGTATCCGCTTGGACCACTTGTCCAAACTACTGCCCCTTAAAAGAGGGAAAACTATAACTCTGACCGTCACTCTGTCATCCAGGTCATCTTGGAAGTCTGGAATGATAACCGTCTCCCGAAAGAGGCTGCTGTTACCATATCCCTAGAACATCCACTTATGTTCATAAATTGCTTCCGAACGTTTCTCCAGGATTGGATCAATATATAAACTTATTGCAGCTAGTGCAAAAACAACATCTGGTGTGGTACTTGACATCTCATGATTGACTCAATTGCCTAAGCAAGTGATATACCAATCATGCACATCCCTCTCCCCTTTAGTCTGTAAGCCACCTTTAGAGAGGGTGACTCCATCACCTGCAGGTACACCACCATGCCCGGAGTCGTCCATTCTAAAACACCTTTAGAATAGTGTCAAAGTATCTAGATTAGGAAACTACCCAAATCTAGATCTAAAACCATAGATCAAATAACCAGAATGGAACATTTTGAAATATTTTAGATAATTAATTATTTTATTTATTTAATTAAAACATTTATTTTTATTGTGTTTGTAATAAAAGGGTCTTTTAAAATGTGGTAGAATAGATTAGTAAAGAAATAGTTTTTTTATAATAACATGGGTAACGAGGGGTTTATGTGAAAATGTTAGTTTCCTTATGCTAATTAGAGTTGTATGAGGGTGTTTATGCAAATAGGGTTAGATAATGGTTAAGATTAAGATATACCTCCTAGACACCACATCCTAGGTTTAACCTAATGGCCACACTTCCTCGTTGCATGAAACCCCCACCATCTTGTATGGTGACACCACCTACTACCTTATCTCCTCTTCTCCTTTAATGTTACAAATTTGTTCAGTTGATATATATTATGTTAGGAAAAATAAACTGGTTTAGAAAAGAGAAAACCTTAGAACACAATAAGAGAAAAGAAAAGAGAGAAGAGAAGAAGAACTAGGGGCTAAGAACTTTCACCACTACCATCAAGCTAGGATCTTTGAGTTGTGCATCTTGGAGGAATCCTTTTCAGTAATCTTCTGTAGGTATAATCTCTAAACTCTATAGAATTCTAGTTCTGAAAAGTTTAAATGTAGAAATCGGATATCGGAAATATCGTATTTTGGTAAATATAGGCTCTGTGTAAAATCTGCTGTAGTTTAGATAATAATTAACATAACCAAACAGTACCCTCATCTTATTAATTTGACTTAGAATAACCCATAGGAAGACGGACCCATTCCCTCGGATTTTGGCCTGCGACAATTGACAAAAATCCGAGCTCGCCGGATTTTTATGGGAGTTGGGTGTTGGGATTTTTAGGATAGCTCTGTATATATGTATTAGGATGTTTGGTATTACAAGTTTAAGCTAGTTTATCGGTATATGAAAATTGGAAGCTAATATCAGTTTTGGGGTTAAGATTTTAAAATACGACACAGACATATCGTATCATGAGTTCTGTTTTACCTGTTACGACTAAAAAAAGGTTAGCTCAGATTAACTTAAGTTCAGTTAACCCACGATATTCGCACGTAGCATAATTAGTGTGTGCAGTATCATAAACTAGGATAATTGTGATATTTTAGTATACTGATATTGAATCTGGAACCAATAGGTGTAATCACTAGAAAAACTAGCAACACCATAAGTATCATAGGACCACTAAAAGACTTAACTTAAAGCCCGAGCCTCTAAGTCTTTGTTTGAACCGGCGACATCTAGCCTATTTCCGAGCTCGCCGGCCCTCCTAAGCTTTTGGTGTTAGTTTTTCTTCTGTAGCCTCTTTTGGGTAGTTTATGATCTATAGTATTATTTGTTTTGTTTTTAGAAGTATACAGAGAAATCCAGGAATGTTTAGTTTGGGGTTTATTAAAGTTTCCGACATTTCGATATGATTGTCCGTATTTCTGTACTGCAACCGAAACGTTGACGTTCGTACGTTAAGTTTAGGGGCATTTGATCGTCTTTGGGATAAGTGAGCTGTAGGTTCTAATCTATGGGTGCTTAGCACGTTGTTTTGGTTTTCAATATGATATTTATATTGATGTGATTTTAAATACGATTATAGGTGCGATCGCGAAGGTTTCCGAGACTAAGTTGGCGGACATGGCAGTGCGGATTTCAGCGAGCTCAACGAGTTGGTGAGTAGATTTACATCTACGGGGGAAGTCGGGTGGATGGCGTATAGCACCCCCGCAACCTTATAAATAGTATTATGGTATTTAGATAGTTTAGTATTTATTCAAGATATTAATATTGGAGATAGTTTGCATCTAGCATGATATTCAATTGCATGTAGTTTAATTATGGCTTGGTAAGTTAGTACAAAGGATTATGACGTTCTAGAGATGATTTAGATATAGTGATACGGTGAGGTATGATACGAGAAAATATACGTATTGGAAATGTTGAGATTTATTTACCAAATGACGGCCAAGTTTTCCCTTATACTCGTAGAGTTAGATTATATTCCGTTTTAGAATGTAATACTGGTGTGAGCTATATTTTTTTAAAAACTACGATTCGTTTCTCTTTAATGATAAAATACAAGGATGAGGTGCCAATTTCCAAAACGAATATCTATTTTAACCTAAGGCAGTTTTCTTATCTCAAAACCAACGTTTCGTTCCATTTTCAAAGTTAATGGTATAGCTCATACTAGATATTTACAGTTATCAGTTACACCTGATTTACTTCACATGTTCACGTTATTTTTATCGATGTTATACTTTTCCGTGATACGAACACTCTGATAGAACACTGCACAATTACCAAAGAGTATTATGTTGCACGAGCACATACGTATATGTTACACCACACCTCATTGTTATTGCCATGTCACTGTAGAACTGTTATACTCCGTAATACGTATATAGATGTCGATATGAGTAAGCCATTACACTTTTAGAACACTTGCACAAATACTAATGATTGCCATGCTGCATGAGCACAGACGCATATGTTACACCACATATCATTAGTAGTGCCACGACACAGTAGAATTGATATCTTTATACCTGTATGATTTATTTACGCATTCTTCCTTTAAATTCCTATTGCGTATTTGTAAGTATCAATACTATAGATGTTATATTTGCTTCTTATGGATTTTTGGATATTTACTCCTGATGATATATATCAGTGGTATGGGACGCTGTTATATATGTATATATATATCAGAATGATCTATGTAAGTATTCTCATTCTTTACTTGATATTTTTGAATATGATGAGCTGGCGTCCACCATGAGCTTTATATTTTCTGAGTATTTGTTCCGAACCGAGTGGGGGAGCTATACGGTTTTGGATTTGTTATTATCCGGAATGAGTGGGGGGAGATATACAGTTGGATACATGGTGGACCCGGGTCGAGACCGAGGGGCAGGATAGCCGCATTGAGGCGGGGGAGCCTAGCGAGGATACTCGATACCGGAGATAGAGATGAGCACGGCAGATATCCAGGGGATACTGACCGGGGTTCGATTAGGCATAGCGGATATCTAGGGGATACCGACCGGGGCCAGGGATATCAGGTGGCGATCATCTATTGAGATGGTGTCGACGGTATCTGCATTTACATGTTGGTGATGGACACGAGAGATTTCTGATTTCGGGTGTCGATGCCAGACATCCATATATATTGATATGATTGCTATCATGAGGTACCCAGTTAGATTACAGTTACTGTAACCGACCAGGACTGATCCGGGGTGACAGTACTTATATATATTGTACGGGTATTCATATACACAAAAGGCAATTCAAACACTAGCTATGGACTCGTTATTTTGAGATGTCTGATATTCTACTTGGGATTGCATGATAGTGAGTGTTGCATTATGATCCATACGCATATCATATTATATTAGTATAGGTTATGATAGTACTATAATTATGACCTAGGTATCGTTGTGCATTTCGATTTCTACCTTTAGATATATTTTTATTCACTGAGTTGACAACTCATCCTCGTTGTGCCACAGTTTCTTGCAGGTTTTACCGCTTGGATTATCAGCGGCTTGGGCACACATTCTTTTCGGTGATTGATGGGTAAGTGGGTTATTATCGTATCGTACTCACACTTGATTATTCATATATTCTTGTATCTAGTGAAAACTCCATCAACTTAGAAATGATATATTGTGGACTTAGAAGCGAGACTAGAAATTGTGAGGTCGCACTCATTGGAGTCAACTTCTGATATAGATTGTTTAGCTGCTCCGTCTTTTGGACGTGGAGGCTAGCACCCATTGGGATGCTATTTATATTATTATGTTGTATCGGGTTATATAAAAATGTAAAGGAGGTGATGTCGAATTTCAAAATTTCATAGATGCTTTTCAAACATACTTAGTTAAATTTAAATGTTATTTTAAACTGATTTCATCGGATGACTATTTTAAACCTTACCTCCAATATTTTCAAAAAGGGTTTAGATTCCGGGTTTCGACTTACTTGGACCGCGTCGACGTCTTTAGATGTTACATGATTTAAGTGCCGGTCACGTGCCACATTTGGGTCGTGACACAGAATGCCTGATATAATATCCATATCCTATGTGGAGAAACCACTGTGTGATAACCACAGTATAACCGATCGTAGTATAGGAATTTCACTTCCTACAATGTGTATGTCATCCAAATACTAGGACATCACACCCTACTACCTTCTTAACAGATCCATCTCCTATTCTGATGAAGTCAAAGCCTATGACTGCCACATCAAAAATAGATGATCTATCTTCGCTATACTTGCTTTAGTCTATAAATAGACACAAGCTTCTTGTCCACCATTCTTCCGCTGCTCCCACTGACTACAACAACCCTCTGGCAGAGTCATATACACGTGCACTTCTAAAGCTAGTTTAGAACGACACTATACTCATCCTCCTGCCGGGTCTTACAGTCTAGAACAACAGTAATGGGAAGTCTGGGTAAACAAGAACCTCCCTGTTACCGCCTTTGAGAATACCGAAGTACCTCTCGGGCGCCTGAGCTTACCCACCATATCTGCGGAATGGCTAATGGAATGTCAAACCCGATTGAATCTTTAGGTTCTATTAAATTTTCAGTAATCGTTTGTGGTCCTGGAATCACTTCCAGTTCTACCATACACCCATTACTGTTTTCTGATAAAGTCCATTTTACTAAAACTGTGTCGAGTCAAGAACAATATCACTATTGATCTTCCAGATGGTAGAAAGTTAACTCTCGTCATAGCCCGGGATAACCCCTAAACTGCCATTACAGAAACATGCCTTGAGTTATCCAGAGTCTGGTTTTAAGCATAAGCCGGATAACTCCATATACCTTAACATTGTTAAGATATGAACCATTTTATATACAATATAGAAACAGAGACACCGATTTAATTGGAACCAGACTCAAATCATGCAGATGTCTCCAGTGCATGCCAACTAAATGGAAGGAGGCCGATCGGCATTACTTTACTGGGAGTGCATCCAAATATGAGTAACCTGAAAGAGAAGCAAGTTCTCAAAACCATTACTATCAATTGAATACCAAACATAAGTATCTATATCTTCGATCACCTTGAAGAATCCTGATACTTGCAACACATGGTTCTCTACTTTATTCCTGTACCTATAACTTCTCAAAACTTGTACCTTGTATTTCTACGAAATACTTGTATAAAATTGAAGAAGTCATAAGTAAATAGAATATAGTACGAGCACCAACCCCTCTGTCTTAATGGACACTGGACAATATACAATACTTTGTATAAGTCCCCTGAGTTGAATAACTCAAATCCTGTGCGTCGTAGGTTGAAAACTGTACTATGGTTAAGAAGAATTACACCGCTGTTTAATGCTCCTTACCTAATCATCAACTGATATAGGTAAATGTTATGAACATAATTTCAAAATGTTATATCTCACTTTATAAAATAAACGTACAGATATATCAGTTTGAATTTGGTACATAACAACGGATATCCAAAACCAAATATTTGCCGTCAGGAAAAACCCCCAGGTGATTTCCTCAAATATCACCAATTACAACGAATTCCGATATAATCACCTAATTCCCAATAACTTACTCTCACTCATCATCTGTAAAACCATACAGATGTGAGAATCAAGTCTGGTAAATACATACTCTGAAGTAAGGATCTAATTGGAAAATCAATTTTCAATTAACAACGGACAGTGAAATTGAAACATGAAAATATTTCGAACGGGTAACCGGGTATTCCTAGTAATACATCGTCCATTATCAAAATTCATGACTGTAACTGTATATTTCCTTTCCATCTCTCCAAATCCTTTTATTTGTCTTTACTCATTACCTTATGTACACCACCCTTAGGCTAAATGGTTTTCTTCCTTCCCTACCGTTCGGCACCAGCCTATGGTTTGGAAGAATACTATCCAATAAGCATAATAGGTGTACTCTCCTAATCCTAGGAGCACTCGCAACCTGAGAGAAGGTAAAGATAAAAGACAACTGAATAATCCTTATTCTATTTCTCCTGAACCAGAATCCATTCTCGAACTGGAACAAGTTCCTTCGTGTTCGTATGTAACTATACGATGGATTATCCAATAAATATGGATCTTCGTAGTGATACGGGGTATTCTGGAGAAATTCAAAGGTGAAGTAGGAGTGGCGATGATATATGCGGTTCGGTCGTGAATGATAGCAGTCGCAATTTACTTTGCCCTCTTTGTAATCCCTTTATTTGTCATTACTTATTACCTTCTGTATACATCACTTAGGCTAATTGGTTTTCTTCCTTCCCCACCTTTCAGCACCTTCCTATGGTTTGGAAGAAGACTATCCAATAAGCGCAATAGGTGTACTCTCTCCTAATCCTAGGAGCCCTCATATCCTGAGAGAATGTAAAAGGAAAAGACAACTGAATAGTCCTATTCAATTTCTCCAGAACCGGAAACTATTCTCGAATCTGAAACAAGTTTCTTCGAGTTCGTATGTAACTATATGATGGTCATATCCAATAAATGTGAATTTTCGTAGTGATACGGAATTTTCCAGAGAAAAGCAAAGGGTAAAAGTAGGAGTGGCAATGAAGTATGCAACTTTGATAATCCAAAAGTCAGTGTGTTTTAAGAAGGTTCGGTTAACTTAGTTCATAAGTTCTAGTCTAGGGTCGGGCCATGGTCGCTGCCAAAAAGAGAGAAAAGAAACACTTAACGTGCACTCTAATCTAAATCAAAATGGTTAATCACTTTATCTACTCAGGATATCTCCCATTGTATCCTCAAATTCTCCTCCAAACCCGAAAGAAGAATTAGTCGGGATCATCTAAAATCACCCGAGGAGTAAGCCTACTCATTAGAGGGAATCGGGATCCAACTATCATCGGATGATAACCTGATGGAATCCACTCAAGTTATCACACTCCAGAAGGTATGCGCATGTCTGGCAAGCTTCCTGTATGTTTGAAACTCCCGATATGATTTTTACCCCATGCTCTTATGACCTTGACGAAGGACAACAAATCATAAGTCACATGTCAAGTTCTACCCATCATTGTCCAGGTTAATTTGAACCCACCCGTACATACCTTTGATGAAGGCCAACAAAGTAGTACGACTGTCCCAAACTAACGCATCTATCTATGCTACAGAAAAGTAACAAATAGCTACCATACACTATGCCTTGACGAAGGTCAACAAACATAGCATGAATACTAAGTGCTATCCGTCTGAAATGACGGAGGGCTACGAATGGTTTTTGGCGAAAAACCTTTAACGTAATGAACTTGATATCGTTGAAAGAACCAGATAGCTTTTTAAATATATAGTGGCGAAAACCTTTGCTAAAGAGGTCATTCCCGGTGAAGCGATATTCCAAACTGATCTCGGCTCTTTCCTCGTGGAATGAGGTGCAGGATATTCCAAACTGAATACCACAATGAAAAGAAAAAAAGTAATTGACTATAGTGAAGTTATTACCCTGACGCAAACTTCTGCCCAAGAGGTCACTTCCGGTGAAGGGATCTCGGCTCTTGCCTCGAGGAATGAGGTGCTGGATATTCATAACTGAATACCGCTGTGCAAAACAAAAGAAAACACCCTTGTAATAACAGCTTTTGAAAATTTGTTCTAACAACATCGAATAGGTTTGTTTTCCTTGCATTGATCAAAATCAACGCAGTCCCATCAATTAATCACATCAGAAAAGAACGAAAATATGATGTACATATATGCCATCCGCATTCGCCACTGGGCACCGTCATCACCCATTAGATTACTTAACTAACGACAGAGCGGGGGCTGGACTAGCGCGGGTGTAAAACATATACAACATCTACTAGTATATATATAACAATATATAATAATCATTCCAGGCATGATAAATACAACATCACAGATAAGCAATAAATATCACAGAACAATACTGATAATCTGGGAGCCCCGGGTTTCCATTGAGCCGCAACTGAAACCCGACGTTCCCCGGGTCGTGTGGATAGCCTGTGCAATGAAAACCTAGACCTCTACGAGCGCAGAAAGTTACCCGCCAAAACCAGAAGTGAGGCAACCCCCTTCATCAAAGTGAATGGGCCACCCGGCACTTCACGGAATTCGGTAACTTGAGCACCCCTTCTTGGGTCAACCTATACCCCTTACAACTGCGGCGAATTGCCCGCCAATTCTAGAGTGAGGCCACCTCCATCTCAATGCCATGAGATGCGGGCCTGTTTCCCTCTAGAACCTGGCTATCCGTGCACTCCATCGCGGGGTAATCCTTGTACAGAAAAGAAAATATGTACAACGGTGACATCGACCTCAACCCGGTCGTGCCTCAAATAAATAATATACAAGCATTCAGTGACGGCAGTCCACATGTAGGACGCTCGCCCTGCGATATCAAATGTACAAATGAAACCAAACTATACCAACATTGCACTCAAGCTATCCACCATGACGATCCAGCTACAACACAACACAACACAGAACATCAACGTGAATGTAACGTTCACAAACCCGTTTAAAAGAACTATAGCAATTAGACAAGTTGTACCGCTCTTATGACATTCACGGTCGCAGATAGTAATGTAAGTACCGTAAAACTTTAAACAGTGTTAGAAATATCGATTTCGAAACACCCCGAATAACCCCCAAACTAAAGGATAAATCCATATCCAAACTGGGCTAAACAAGCAATACCTGAACCAATATTCCAAAGACTAGACCACACCCAAAATTCCAAAACCAAAACACAAGTCCAGACCAGACAGGCCGGATTTTTGCCTAATGTGGCCGGGTCAATACGGGTGGACTGGGCTCATATTTGGGGAGTGTTCTAGTGGTCATACAGGTAGTCTTCTGCAGTTACTTAAATATTTTTAGAAGACTAAATAAAATTCGACAGAAACTAGAATACATTGGGTATTGTTTCGTAGTTGTTTCGGTTTCGATACTTTAACATCGTCTAAATCAACTAGTATGCGGTTAATGGGTTGGCTCTGATACCATGTTGGGTTACGCCAGCGTCCCGGCCATCAATCCGTGACCAAATGCGGAAAAAAACTTTTAGAAACCGGCGCTAACGGAACCTGATTCCCGGATCGTACCATTAACCCTACACTAGCTATATGAAAAGGAGTTTAGAGAGGTTATACCAAACGATTCGAGTCCTTCGGTCTTCAACCTCTGTCCCAAGCCCCTCATGGCTTCCTCGATCATGTTTGATCTCCGGTCTCCCCCCATCGAAGACGATCCACGTCGAGAGTTAGTAATACGGGCTCCGACCTCAAAACCGAAGCAACTCGGGTATCTAGTTTGCTAACCTAGATAGCCAAGATGAAGTAGAGAGTGTGTGTGATTACTTTGTCTCAATATACCCTAGGTTTCTCAACACATGAGACATGTAGGGTGGAGGTTAAAGAAGATGCCATGGAGAGAGTGTGAGCTCAAGAAAAGAAAAAGAGCAAGTGAAGAAAATGGTGGCTGCCCTTTTTTTTGGTTGTGTTGTTATGAGGTGTTTGTGTGTGAGCAACTAAAGAAAACCCACCTCAAGAAAATATCTGCCTTTGCTCCACAAATATCTCATAACAAAACAATAAACATCATCATGCCACCATGACTCATCTCAATGAGTCACTAAGTGCACATGCATGAACCATGACTCACTACAATGTGTCATACTCTCCACAATATAATAAACATTTAAACCAAAATGTTTAAAAGCAAAAAGAAATGGCATCTACTAAAGTAATCTTGTAATGAATTACAAGAATACCCCTCATCCGTATATACATACCCGTATCCGTATTCCGATTGAATACGAATACTATGAGACGAAAATAATCCAACAATATAATATTAGGATCCGGCTTAAACCAAAGCCCACCAGTATTATCCGTTCGATCATGATTCGTGCACAAGTGCACGAATATGATCGAACCATGCCATAAAACCATACGGACTCTACAAAATTTCGCCCGAAGCAGTGAAACCTTCTGTGTGGGACTCTAAAGACTTGTCAATACGCTGGCAGTGGGTTTAACCACAAGCACGTCAGTGGCACTAGTTGTACGTGATGGCTACCCAGGTATTGAGCGAAAGGGAGGCCGACGAGCAAACTCATCCTGAAACCCTACTGATCCTGACAGTGATAATATCCGTACAGTCCGGTCCGTTCATTTATGGGTATCGCATATCGAGTCTAGGGGTTGGATAAAGTCAGTCCTCTAATAACGCGACATTTAGTGTTGGTATGAAGCCCATCGCCACCTGAGAAACTACTGATCCAAATCAGTAATTTTCGACTACCTTGGCCAAGGATTTCTGGTGATGGCCAACCGTGCACTCTGCGACATCAACCCCTAATACCGGGAGAGACGAATCCCCTGACGATCCGCTTGCTGCCACCTTGTGGCTCGGGACTGTACCCAGCTAAAGCCTGTTTGCATGACTCCTTTGAGCTGTGGTAGGATAGTAATCAAAGCACAGTGGGAACTCACAAGATACAAATGACGATCTCAGGTCGATAGACTAATCTGTACACATGTCACCTGGGAACTGCTATTTGACAATAGGTATAATACCAACTAGCATGTTCCCGACGAGTCCATCTGGTGTACTCATAACCCAATGAGCACCTGTATACATCTTAGGTGAACCAACTAACACCAATGGTTTGTGAGATCAGCCACCGCCCCTCGTCGGGGTCTCGATCAGTATACACTAGTCTACTCTTAAAGAATTGCCCAGTCTCAAAACTCCCATGACTAGGGACATTTTAAGGATGTGCATATAGACCACCCAACTCTCACGTATATGATCGCCATCATACTGCTGGTAGTCAAGCAAGAATCCTATGGGCTCTATCAACATGTAATAGTGATCTGTAATGTCACCTAAAGCATGTACACGATGATAAAGACGAACCAGATAGCATACTATCATTATCCGTGCCGAATAACCCGTAACAAGATCGTTAACTAGAGATTAGGCGAAAACTAAGCAAGCTAAACACTTTAACCCTAAAGGAATACGAAATACAACCTTTGTAGATCGGTCCTTCACTTCTTAAGCTCCTTGATGTAGTCCCTTCGCTGCGATCATCCAATTTCCGGACTCTCGGACGGCTCCATGAGAAATTGCAACGGGATCGCTTGAAGTCTTCGATGCCGAAGATGATCTACGTCGAGGGAATACGGACTCAAGCTTCTATCTCACTAATCATAGAATTAGTGAAGCAAACACCCTAAACTAAAGTGCTAGTCTAGTAGAGGATGGTGAGATAGGAAATGGGTTCACTTTGGATTTGGTTTTCTCACTTGATTTCAACACTTGAAATTTTTTTAGAAAGCTATCTCTTTTTCTTTAAGAAGAAGAAGAAGAAGAAGAAAAGAAAAGAATGAATCAATAATCTAGAAAATCAAGTGAAGAGTTATCATAATGCAACCATGGGTGAGGTTAACTCATGTAGAGAGTAAACTAGGGTTTAGGTAATGGTTAGGTTAAAGAGTCAAAACAAAAAATGGTTAGACTTTTCAAAGATGCATGAAGCAACATGAAGCTTCTAGCATGAAAAAGAAAAAGCACCATTTTTGTTTTAACAAAACATAATAAATAAAGCAAATAAAACCCTAACCATTAACTAAACATGGTGTATAGCATACACACACCCAAGTTTTCATGTATCATCAAACATGATACAATCTAGTGCACAAAAATATATCACATATACAACTTGTGCACATCAAGTGAGAAAATCAATCTTAAATGAACCAATACTAGTTAATATAAAATAAAATATCAAATATATATAATTATACATTAAATCATTAAATCAACATTTGATTTAACGATCCGGTCATATCGCATATAACCGACTAATATCAATGTATCGACTTATCGAATCAATCCTTGATTCGATAACTAGGTTATATCGCATACAACCAATCGATACAATCATCGCGAGAATAGAATACGGTATCACATACTCGCATCATTCTCGGTCCCGCACATATCACATATGCGCTCCTATCTCGTTTTGCCTGAGCCAGTATAACCTCTATGTAGGACTCTAAAGACTCGTCAATACGCCGGCAGTAGGTGATGATCATATCAAGCACCCACAAGCCGTCAGCGGTACTAGCTGGACGTAACGGCTACCCGGGTATTGAGCGATCAGAAGATCAGCAAGCAAGCCCGCTCCAACTCCTGCAAAAAGCCTGACAGTAACACTACCGTACAGTCCAGTCTCCTCGTCTGATATGTCGTATATCAAGTCTAGGGGTGGTAAACGTCAGACCCCAATAACCGATAAGTCATGCCGATATAAGGCTCATAACGGGTCGAGAAACTACTGGTAACACTTACCAGTATATCTCTAAACCAGCTCTGGCCAGGGACTTCCCAGTTACGGCCAATCGAGCATAGCGCAACATCAACCCCCAATACCGGGAGAGACGAAACCCCTCCTATCGCTCATTGCCTCCATATGACTCGGGACTGTACCCAAAAACCACCGTTTTGCATGCCCTCTTGGACGTGGTAAGGTGGAAATCAAAGCACAGTGGGAATCACACAAGACTCTATGACGATCTCGGGTCTACAGACTAACCTGTACCAGTGTCACCAGAGAACTGCCATCTGACGTAAGGTATAATACCATCTGGGAGTTCTCGGCGAGTCCGTCCAGTGTACCCAGTCTCCACTGAGCACCCGTATATCATCTCTGATGTCAAACACCAATGGATATGGGATCATCCATCGCCCATCTGTATGGGTCGAGAAGGAATACGCTAGTCTACTCTGGTATATCGATGCCCCGTCTCGATATACCCACGACTAGGGACCTTGAAGGATGTACTTATGGACAACCATGTCTCCACTAGTATGATCCACATCACAGTCCAGGTAGTCAAGTACACATCCTAAGGGCTTTATCAACATGTAACAGAGAGACAATCAGTATACACGTTAAGGTAAAGTGTAACCAGATAACATACTATCATGTCGAGCAAGAAAGTCCTCCCTATATATGTCCAAGCATCCACTACAATATATAACACATGTATAGTAATGGCCTCTAGGGCATACATATAACTAACAATCTCCCACTTGCACTAGGGCCATCTGATAACAGTGGTTGTAGTATCTTATACTCAACCATCCCATAATAGTCTCTCTCTGGGAAAAAGCCTTTGTGAGTGGATCCGCCGTGTTGTCCTCTGAGTCTACTCTCCTAACCTCGATCCCCTGGAGATCAACCATCTCCATGATCAGGTGACACTGCCTAAGAATTATATCTGGATCACTGATGGGACGGGCGTTCCCAGGCATAAGCCACAACTCCATTGTCACACAATGGTAGGAACGAAGTTCATCTCATGAACTTATACAAATATCCAGACTGCCTCTTTGGTAGCATCTTTGGTAACGATGTATCTTGCCTTTAATCGTCTAGTATGTCACGGTATCTAGCTTGGAACTCTTCCAACATACCGTCCCTCCACTGAGGGTAAAGACAATGCCTGTGACTGACATTCAGTCGTCCTTATCACCCTGGAACCATTCCAGTGATTCTCTCCAGGATCGATTGATACCATCTCACTACAACTAGTGAGAATCCTAACTTCCAATTAGATCTATCTCATAGATAAAAAACCCAGGATTTTAGGATGTATCACTTTGATCCTATATGGAGAATCCTTGTGATAAGTGGAGATTGATCGAGCGTAGCATAGGAAACTCTTTCCCTATCAATAGTATGTCATCCACGTACTCTACGAGGATCACCACCATACTCTCTACTGTTGGAGATAGTGCCCTCAGAGTCAATTATTGGATCACAGGCACGTGATTGCAATGATTGAGGGAGGACCTATCCCGCTAGGACAGTGTTACTCGAGATGATAGTATGCTATCTGGTTTATCTTATCATCGTGTACTGCTTAGGTGACCTTACAGGTCGCTATTACACGTTGGTAGAGCCCCTAGGATTCTTGCTTGACCACTAGCAGTATGAGGGCGATCATATAAGTGGGAGCTGGAGGTCTATAAGCACATCCTTAAAAGGTCCCTAGTCGTGCGAGTTTCGAGACAGGGCATCGATTCTCCAGAGTAGACTAGTGTATACAGTCGAGACCCCGATGAGGGGTGGTGGCCGGTCTCACAAGCCATTGGTGTCAGTTGGATCACCTAAGATGTATACAGGTGCTCATTGGGTTATGAGTACACCGGACAGGACTCGCCGGGAACATGCTAGTTGGTCATATACCAGACGTCAGATGGCAGTTCCCTGGTGACATGTGTATAGGTTAGTTCATCGACCTGGGGATCGTCATTTGTCTCGTGTGAGTTTCCACTGTACTTTGATTACTACCCTACCACGGCTCAAAGGAGTCGTGCAAACAGGTTTTAGTTGGGTACAGTCCCGAGCCACATGGAGGCAGTGAGCGCATCTTCAGGGGTTCGTCTCTCCCGGTATTGGGGGTGAGGTCGCGCTGTGTCTAGGAGAGCCATTACACGAAGCCCTCGGCCGAGGCAAGGAGATTTACTGGTAGGTATTCCAGTAGTATCTCAGGGTGTTCTGGGCTACACTCCGACACGACTTGTACCGCTTTTAGGGGTCTGACTTTTACCAACCCCCTAGGCCCGCCATGCGATGCTCATAGACGAACGGACCGGACTGTATGGATATTGTCACTGACAGGCTCAGTAGGGTGTCAGGCTGAGTTCACTCACAGACGTCCCTTTTGGTCAATACCTGGTAGCCCGTTATGTATTGGCTTATACCTCTAACGTGCTAGTGGTTAAATCCACAACCAAGGTGTTGACGAGTCTTTAGAGTCCCCCACATTCAGTTACTCAAGCTTTCGGGCGAAAAGCTGTAGAGGCCGTATGGAGATATGGCAAGGTCCGATCAGATACGTGCGGTATTGCACGGATCAGGATCGGACATTTTGTACCAGAGGCCGTATGGATATATGGCAGGGTTCGATCAGATACGTGCGGTATTGCACGGATCAGGATCGGACGGATATTACTAGCCGGCTTTGGTTTAAGCCGGATCCTAGTATAGTACAGTGTAGATTTTGTCTCATTGCATTTGTATTTCGGTCGGAATACAAATGCGGGTGTGTATACACAGTTGTGGGGTTTTCCTGTAATTTATTACGGGACCAGTTTTCTGGAGTTGCCAGTTTGCTTTCCGTTTCGGCCAATTTCCTTTGTATCGTTCATTGGCCGAAGATTGGTGGAGGAGGGCTTATTTGCTTTTGTGCAAAGGAGTATTTGTGGAGGGTGTTCTTTGCATATTCTTGTGTCATGATGGTTGCACCATTCTTTGACCTTGACTTCTTCTTCTTCTTTCATGATGGCTTGACTTTTGAAGCCATCATGGTTGTTGATGATTAGTTGATGGAGTGTGGCTTTCCTAGTGATCATTTTCTTTTTGCATGATAGCCTTCTCTCTCTTTCTTGTATGATGGGGGCTTGTTCCTTTTGATTGGCCTCACTCTCATTCTCTCCACCACCATTGTCATGGCCGGTCACTTTAGAAGTGGGCTGTCCAAATTTTTGAGTGTGGGTTTTTTGCTTCATTTCATGCTCCAAAAATCCCCAAGTCCCTCTACATAGTTCTTGTATCATCCCTCCACCAAAAAGGCAATTCCTACAACCCCAAATGAGACTTGAGCACTACACATTCTACAGCAAACCTTGGGCACGTCGACTAGCCAGCTTCATGCCCGAGTTGCCTCGGCATTGAGGTGGGAGCCCGTAAAAGATGTAGGCGATGTGGTGCACTTCCGGCGACGAGGTGGAGACAGGACATTCCACAGGAGATCGGGACGACGACGAGAAGACCGGAGGACTCGGATCAGTCGGTATATCTCTATTCCCTATCTTGTAGTTAGCTAGGACTAGTTAATGGTTCTATCCGGGTTTTAGTGCACGGTGGTGCCGGTTTGCTAGTTTGCAAAATTAAAGTTTATCACCGCTTCCGCATTTGGCCGTCGGATTGACGGCCGGGGCGCCGCCGTGCACTTACACCTGCTACCTTTTTGTATATACAAGGTTCATCTACCATTTTGATGAAGTCAAACTCTTCGACTACCACATCAAAACAGATGTTCCAACTCCGCGATGCCTGCTTTATCCTATAAAGCATCTTGTACACGTTTCCGCTGCTCCCACTGTCTACGAAGCCCTCTGGCTGTATACTTATAGACGCTCTCTTCTAAAACATCATTTTAGAAAAGCAGTCATGACACCCAACCACCAGATATCGTAGTCATGGTATGTAGCCGTGGCAAGTAGGATCTGGATGGACTTAAGCATAGGCCCCAGAAAAAGGTTTCATCATTAGCCACAATGGGTCTATGATGCAAAACTTTAACAAGTCTAGCTTTGAAAGTCTTAACTTTTCGATGTACACCAAGTAATCTTCTTAAGATATACTTGCTCCTAATGGGAATTTAACCCTTCAGATAAGGCAACCAAAGTCCATACTTTGTTGGTGTATAAGGATTCCATCTCAGATTGCTAAGCATCCAGCCATTCTTACAGAGTCATACTCCTGATGGCCATCTCAAAACTAGTTGGGTCATCATCTCATGATGCAATCCTCGCTCCCACTGTCATAGAGAAACCAAAGTATATCTCAGGTGGGTGAGGAACCCTACTAGATCGGCGGAGAGGCTGAGGTTCGTTGGAATCTACTGAATCCTTTGGTTCTACCAAATCTTCTGCTGTAGTTTGTATAGCCGGAACTCTTTCCAGTTCTACCTCATGACCAATAATTTCTTCTCAAGAAATTCCCTTTCACAAAGGTGGCATGTTGAGAAACAAAACATTTTTGTTCCTCGGTTAGGTAGAAGATATTCCCTTGCGTATGCTTGGGATATCCAACAAACCTTTCACAGATCTGACTTTGCCTCGAGCTTGTCCGGATTATGCTTTTTAGACATAGGCTGGACAACCCCAAATCTTAACTGACTTAAGATATGGGCTCTTCCCTTACCATATCACATATGAAGTGGTAGGCAATTGATTTGATCGGAACCTTATTCAATAGGTATGCAACTTCTCAAGTGCATAACTCCCAAAAGGAAATAGGTAACTCAGTAGTACTCATCATAGAGCACATCATATCAAATAGGGTGTTATTGCTCCGCCCCGATATACCATCGTGCTATGGTGTATACGGAGGAGTAATGCTGAGAGAGAATCTCATTCTCCTTTAGAATAGTCCAGGAATTCTGTGCTCAAGTATTCTCCTCCCTGATCACATCAAAGGACATAATACTTATACCCGTATTTTGGTTCTCTACTTCTAACTTATATTCCGTGAATATCTCAAAAGGTTCAGACTTGTGTTTCAACAGGAACATATGTCTGAATCTTGAGAGATTATCAGAGAATGTAATGAAGTAAAAAGAACCTATCTTGGCATGTGTAGACTGGGGACCTTCATACATCAGCATGTATCAATCCCAAAAGTTCACTAACTCTTTATCTGTTTCCAATAAACAGAGCTGTGGTCATCTTATCTTTGTGACATGACCGGCAAGTTTCACAAGATGTAAATTCAAACTAATTTAAATATGCATCTAAATGTAACTTCGCTAGTTGGGTCGCATTGATATGACCTAGTCTACAATGCCTCAAGAAGGATTCATTCATTTCTGAACTCTTCCTCTTGTGTGTGTTCTGTATACTAAGAACTGTAGTTTGATTTAGAACGTCAATACTTTTAGATAACGTGCCTGAACCGATCAACTCTTGATATAGGAAATGTTCAAAACATTATCCAACAATACAAAATTATATCATTTCTTTACTGATAAAGAGACTGATATGATTTTGTATATCAGGTTCGGTATCTAATAACATTTGTTCAGAATCAATGTATTCTGGTAATACAGGGTGATGGTGACCAACAGACTTGGCTGCAACACTTGCACCGTTTTCTATCTCATGAAACTTGTCACCCGTTCTCAGTTCTCTACATATCTGTAGCCTATGTATCAGATTACATATGCGGGATCCTGATCCGGTATTTCATACCCAGGACGTAAAGGATACTGAGAAACAGTTCTCTGTAATGAACACACCCGAAGATGATGCATCAGCATGCACTTTCTTCGTTTGGGCGGCACGGGAATTCTGGTAATCCCCAATTTCCTGCTCTGTCTTATAACAATTATAAGTTGGAGCGGGACCAACGTTCCCCAGCTCAGTATAGCAAGCGGGTTCGGTCAATTCATCCGTATTATTATCTTGATTAAGGCGTGATATGGTCGCTACCTGGAGAGAGAGAGAAGAAAACACTCAGCGTATGCTCTTGCAAGATCAGATTGGTTATTATTTTATCTAATCAGGATGGCTCCCACTATTTTTATCAAATCTTCCTTCAAATCCTAAAAGGAAAGACTAGCCGGGATTAATTACACGCTACAAGTTCGCCAATCTTTCAGCCAGGCCAGTGTCGGTACTTTGAGGGAGGTCCCCCGTGCTTTCGCACGAACCTAATTATAGTAAACCTCGTTTTCCCAGAGGCATAACCCCGTTAACACCTTTCTTGACACCTACTTGATCGACTAATTGTAATGTGTAAAATTCTCCCAGGAGTAACTCTTACTCACAGTGGATATCGGGATCCAACTATCTCATAGAAGGTATGCAATCTCATTGCAAATTTCAACACTTGAAATCCCGATAATCTTTTGCCCCTAGCCTCCTATGACCTTGACAAAGACCAACAAACCATAGGCTGCTAGTCAAGTTCAACCCGTCATTTCTTGATTGAATTAAACCCACCCGCACGGCCCTTGACAAAGGCCAACAAGGTCGCATGACTACCCTAATCCAATCTGCATCATATGCATAAGCAGATAAGCACTAGTCAGCTACCGCACACTACGCCTTGACAAAGGCCAACAAACGCAGCACGAATACTAACTACTACTTATCTGAAATGACGGAGGGCTACGACAGGTTTTTCTGAAAACCTATTGCGTAATGAACTTGATATCATTGTAGAATCGAGTGATTTTTAAATGGAGTGTTTTTTGAGGCTTTTCTAGTTTTGCTAAAGGGGTCACTCCCGGTGAAGGTATCGTCGGCCCTTTCCTCATCGAATAAGGTGCTGGATATTTCACAAATATCACTATGCAAAGCAAGAACTATAGAATCAATCAAAAGACAAACCGAGGGTTGTAGCATCTGCCAGTTATTGCTAAAGGGGTCACTCCCGGTGAAGGGATCTCGGCCCTTTCCTTATCGAATAAGGTGCAGGATGTTCTACAAGGAACACCGCGATGCAAAGCAAGAACTGTAGCTACTTGTTTTTAAAAAATTCGATTCCACAACATCTTTAGGTTTCTTTTATTTCATTAATCTCATTAATGAAGTCCCATCATTTAAATCACCTAAACATCACAGATAAATACGACGTACACTTATGCCATCCGCATTCGCCTCGATGTCCCCTCATGCACCGTTAGGTTAGGTAACTAACGGCAGAGCGGGGCAGGGCTAGCGCGGGTGTAAAACATAAGTAATGTCTATATAATATATCATATATCATATATACTGTATCTATCACAACATATCAAATGATCACATCACAGATATGGCAGCAGAAGAAACATATGAAACATTGGATATACTAGGACGTCCGTGTTTTATTTTGAGCCTCTATAAAACACGGATTCCACGGTCGCGATGAATAGCCAAACCCACACCCCTAGACCCCTACGAGAGCGGCAAGCAACCCTTCCAATTCTAGGGTTAGGAGACCCGGACTCGACTCCTCGAGTTGGTCTCCCACTGGACCCTAGAACCCGGTTACTTGTGCTCCCCTCCTTGGGTCTATCCTAGTGTGGAAAAGTAAATAATATACAAATGGTAACATCTTCCGCAACCTGGAAGTGCCCCAATAAAAGAATATTACATACAATGAATTTTACATGAATGAAAATAAAAACTCTCATCACATAAAAAAAACCCGGCTATTCAAAACGCGACGATCCAATATAACATATCCAGCAAAACATAACATCACATGTCATCAACGTAAGTAAGTATGCATACACCGATCGTCGTCGACATATAGCAACGAAAACCGGCAATACCACTACATACTACACTTACGGTCACAGAAAAGAAAGTGTAAAACTACAACAGTTGGAATCCGCAATCTCCTCAGACATCGCATGCCTGACCAAATGAATTCCTTAGACATCACATGCCTAACAATTATAAACCCCGCATTTTAGTCTCTATATCGAAAACACTTTTCAATATCTAGTCGGGCAATTCAACAAGATTCCCGAAAAACTGATCGAATGCTCGTCGCAAACTTTAGTAGGCGGCCGCACCCCCGATACCGTCGACGAAGTGCACCAAGGCGGAACACCGCTGCCGCGAGCACCCGAACGGATGCTTTTGGCGACGGGGTTCTCCTACAGTCACTTTGTCGAGGCTATGGGGCGTGGCTGTCTATTAAGTTTACCGGCGAATATCCGCGTACGCTACGTGATTGCGACGGACTTTTGATCGCATCAAAATTCCGTGGCAACCGATCATTTGAGACTAAAGTGCTATGTTTATAACATTCATATTAGTTATCACATAACTACTTGTGAATTCCAAATATTGTATCACATTCCAGATAAACAGAAAATGTTAAACTTTCCGATCGAACAGTCAAACACCCAAGTTTTCCCGAAACAGCTCAACACATGAAATAAGTTTAAAAACATTCACTTCATGCCACAGTACCAACGGTCCAGCCGTAGAAGGGTCAAGCCAACGCCTCACATGTGGCATGCCGTACTGCCCTAAACCCTAAGGTTCAAAGGGCAGTTCAAGACGGTCACATAATCGAGTTAAGGTTTGTTGTCTTCTAGAGGGTCCATCGTGTTACTTGCACTACTTCGAACGTTCTTAAACTACGGAAAGATCCAACACTTGGAAATTTCCCGACAGGGGAAAAAGTGGGTATTTATATCCGGTCGGACTTTTTAACATGTTCTAAATTTACCCGGAAAAACATAACAAAATTAAATTCTCCGATCGAATCGACGATTACAAATTAAAGCCCAAAATACTCAACACTTGAGTCAGGTTAAAAATATCCATAAATTATAAAACACAGAAATAGAAACTTTGGTGCAAAAACGAGTTGCTCATTCCTCATAACTGCTGTGGATCCGCGGCCCAAGGACAATACGGCCGCGGTTCCACGGCAGGTTGTAAGGAACAATGTCTTGTTTTTCACCACAATTCCTATTTTCACCTGCTGAATTTTTAGATATTTTTAATTCTGGAAAATCCCAGATTTTAAAAAATGTACAGAAAGGGTTTTGTTTTGTCGTGTTCGGGTTCGTTCGGAGTTTTAACTTCGTTAACGCATCGCCTAATGCTCTAGCTAGGCTCTGATACCACTGTAGGGTTACTAGGCACACTAAGGAGGCTCTACAATGCATCGACCATGCCGGAATAAATTTTTATCCGTGCCGAATAACCCTTAGAAAGATTGTTAACTAGAGATTAGGCGAAAACTAAGCAAGCTAAACACTTTAACCCTAAAGGAATACGAAATACAACCTTTGTAGATCGGTCCTTCACTTCTTAAGCTCCTTGATGTAGTCCCTTCGCTGCGATCGTCCAATTTCCGGACTCTCGGATGGCTCCATGAGAAATTGCAACGGGATCGCTTGAAGTCTTCGATGCCGAAGATGATCTACGTCGAGGGAATACCGACTCAAGCTTCTACCTCACTAACCATAGAATTAGTGAAGCAAACACCCTAAACTAAAGTGCTAGTCTAGTAGAGGATGGTGAGATAGGAAATGGGTTCACTTTGGATTTGGTTTTCTCACTTGATTTCAACACTTGAAATTTTTCTAGAAAGCTATCTCTTTTTCTAGAAAGCTATCTCTTTTTCTTCAAGAAGAAGAAGAAGAAGAAAAGAAAAGAATGAATCAATAATCTAGAAAATCAAGTGAAGAGTTATCATAATGCAACCATGGGTGAGGTTAACTCATGTAGAGAGTAAACTAGGGTTTAGGTAATGGTTAGGTTAAAGAGTCAAAACAAAAATGGTTAGACTTTTCAAAGATGCATGAATCAACATGAAGCTTCTAGCATGAAAAAGAAAAAGCACCATTTTTGTTTTAACAAAACATAATAAATAAAGCAAATAAAACCCTAACCATTAACTAAACATGGTGTATAGCATACACACACCCAAGTTTGCATGTATCATCAAACATGATACAATCTAGTGCACAAAAATATATCACATATACAACTTGTGCACATCAAGTGAGAAAATCAATCTTAAATGAACCAATACTAGTTAATGTAAAGTAATATATCAAATATATATAATTATACATTAAATCATTAAATCAACATTTGATTTAACGATCCGGTCATATCGCATATAACCGACTAATATCAATGTATCGATTTATCGAATCAATCCTTGATTCGATAACTAGGTTATATCGCATACAACCAATCGATACAATCATCGCGAGAATAGAATACGGTATCACATACTCGCATCATTCTCGGTCCCGCACATATCACATATGCGCTCCTATCGCGTTTTGCCTGAGCCAGTATAACCTCTATGTAGGACTCTAAAGATTCGTCAATACGCCGGCAGTAGGTGATGATCATATTAAGCACCCACAAGCCGTCAGCGGTACTAGCTGGACGTAACGGCTACCCGGGTATTGAGCGATCAGAAGATCAGCAAGCAAGCCCGCTCCAACTCTTGCAAAAAGCCTGACAGTGACACTACCGTACAGTCCGGTTTCCTCGTCTGATATGTCGCATATCAAGTCTAGGGGTGGTAAACGTCAGACCCCAATAACCGATAAGTCATGACGATATGAGGCTCATAACGGGTCGAGAAACTACTGGTAACACTTACCAGTATATCTTTAAACCAGCCCTGGCCAGGGACTTCCCTATTACGGCCAATCGAGCATAGCGCAACATCAACCCCCAATACCGGGAGAGACGAAACCCCTCCTATCGCTCATTGCCTCCATGTGACTCGGGACTGTACCCAAAAACCACCGTTTTGCACGCCCTCTTGGACGTGGTAAGGTGGAAATCAAAGCACAGTGGGAATCACACAAGACTCTATGACGATCTCGGGTCTACAGACTAACCTGTACCAGTGTCACCAGAGAACTGCCATCTGACGTAAGGTATAATACCATCTGGGAGTTCTCGGCGAGTCCGTCCAGTGTACCCAGTCTCCACTGAGCACCCGTATATCATCTCTGATGTCAAACACCAATGGATATGGGATCATCCATCGCCCATCTGTATGGGTCGAGAAGGCATATGCTAGTCTACTCTGGTATATCGATGCCCCGTCTCGATATACCCACGACTAGGGACCTTGAAGGATGTACTTATGGACTACCATATCCCCACTAGTATGATCCACATCACAGTCTAGGTAGTCAAGTACACATCCTAAGGGCTTTACCAACATGTAACAGAGAGACAATCAGTATACACGTTAAGGTAAAGTGTAACCAGATAGCATACTATCATGTCGAGCAAGAAAGTCCTCCCTATATATGTCCAAGTATCCACTACAATATACAACACATGTATAGTAATGGCCTCTAGGGCATACATATAACTAACAATCATCTCGAGTAAAACTGTACTACCGGTATAGGTTCTCCCTCAATCATTGCAATCACGTGCATGCGATCCAGTAATTGACTTGAGGGCACTATAGCCAACAGTTCTCCGTCATGAGATGCACTTCATCACCATCAAACCCTGTTCAATGGCTTCTATATCTAAGGAAAAGGAGGTCAGTCCATCATCGGCGAAATCAGTGGCTTCAGATTTGGAGAAAATGTTATCTAAATTGATAGCGGCTGAGGAACGAAAAAGGTATAATTGAGACCCTTTTTGTTGATCTTGCATTGCATTTCGAACTTGGTTTTTTTCTAAAAATTGTGAATATTGTCGATGCTTGACTTTTGGGTCTGTAACTTCTAATCAATTGCCTATAATATCTACAGATGCATGTTTTTAAATTAAATTCTCATCATGATCAAGCTGTCTGTTGTTGCTAAGACATGCAAATGATTTGATATTACCGTGAAGTGCTTAGATGATGCATGATATATGAAAATGAGCACTTGCCTGGAACATCTAAGTAGTTGTCTGTAACATCTAAATAGTCTGTTTTTTTTTATTAAACTCTCATCTTCATCATGCTATTTGTTGTTGCAAAGTATTGCACGCAAATGATTTGATGTCACACTCAAGTGCGTGGATGATGCTTGAGAATGAGCACTTGCCTGTAACATCTATAAAAGTTGCTTGTAACATCTATAAAGTTGCATATAACATCTAAGCAGTTGCATGTAACATCTAAGCAGTTGCCTGTAATATCCAGGAAACTGTTTAGATATTACGGGCAACTTTGGTAGATATTACAGGCAACTTTATAGATATTATAGGCAAGTGCTTATTTTCATTTGTTGTTGCTAAGATACTATAGGCAAATTATTTGATGTTAATTTTTGGATGGTGCATGAAAATGAGCACTTTCCTGTAACATCTAAGCACTTGCATGTAACATCTATAAAAGTTGCTTGTAATATCTAAGCAGTTGCCTGCAACTTCTAAACAGCAGCCTATAATATCAAAGAAGTTACCTATATTTTTCAGTTTAAAGAACTGATAGCTATGTATTAATGTTAAACTTTGTTTTTCAGCAAAAGAAGGCATGGAGATATGTCCGCCATTCGGACGTATGTTGATATCTCTCGCTATAACAGTTTCATGGACGGCATGAAGCCATACATTCACGTGCAACACATACGGAGGCTGAATAAAACTCCGTTCCGTCATTATCTGTAGATGCCAACTTTGTCTCAAGATAGGCCTACCATATGTAACCTTATCTTTTGCTATGATCGAGACACCGGAGAGTTCTCTTTTGGAGGCGTCTCATAAATTCAGTGTGGATTGGGTTAGCCAGCATACCGGCTTGCCCAATTCGGGTGAATATGTCTGGCCTAACCATGACATCACCCGGCTTTGAAGAAAGTACTTTAATATAGAAGAAGGTGAAAGAATTTTGATCACATATTTGGAGACTGCTTTGGAGGGGACTTTGAAGGACATATCTCCGAGAGTGATGGATGATTTTGTGGCATTGCAGATTCTTTATCAGTTTTCGTTATTTTGGATGCCCATCACATCCTCTACTGTCCCTAAAGACGTTTTTCCTTATATCGAGCTATCGTTAGTGCTGAATATGAACTGGGCTCGAGTAGTCTCGAACTGTTATAGACCTCATATCGACACGACTTATCGAGCTACTGGGGTCTGACGTTTACCATTCCTAGGCGAGATATGCGACATATCAGACGATCAGACCGGACTGTACGGTAAGTGTTGCTGGTTGGATTCACAGGAGTGTGAGCGGGCTTGCTCGTTGATCTTCTGATCGCTCAATACCCGGGTGGCCGTTACGTTTAGCAGACCGCTTGCGGCTTGTGGGTGTTTGATATGATCATCACCTGCTACTGGCGTATTGACGAGTCTTTAGAGTCCTACACAGAGGTTTCCTGGCTTAAGCGAAACGAAATAGGAGCGCATATGAGATATGTGCGGGACCGAGAATAATACCAGTATGTGATACTGTATTCGATTCTCGCGATTTGTGACATTGATCGGTTATATACGATATAGCCGGGTTATCGGATCAAGTGTTGATTCGGTAACTTGTTACTATTGATATTAGTCGGTTATATGCAGTATGACCGGATCATTAAATCAAGTGTTGATTTAGTGATTTAATGTATAATTATATATTTGATATATTACTTTACATTAACTAGTATTGGTTCACTTAAGTTTGATTATCTCACTTGAATGTGCACATTGTATATATGATATATGTTTGTGCACTAGATTGTATCATGTTTGATGATACATGCAAATTTGGGTGTGTGTTTACTTTAAACCATGTTTAGCTAAATGGTTAGGGTTTTTATTTATTTGTTTGTTTACTTATTTATTTTGGCAAGAATAAAATGGTGGCTAACTTTGTGTCATTCTTGAAACTTCATGATGCTTTGAAAGCTTGACCATTTTGTTTCTTTCCTTAACCTAACCATTTAACTAAACCCTAGTTTAGTCTCTACACTAGTTAAACTCACCCATGGTTGCATTATGATAACCATCACTTGATTTTACTTTTGAAAATAATGGATAATTCTTTTTCATTCTTCTTCTTCATCTTCTTCATGAAGAAAAGAAAAACCATTCTTGAAATTTCCAAGTGATGAAATCAAGTGAGAAATCCAAATCCAAAGTGAACCCACTTCCTATTTCTTCATCCTGTACCACTTGCCATGTAGTATAGGGTGTTTTCTTCACAAGTTTCATGACTTGGTGAAGATGGAGCTCGAGTTAGAGTCGTCTCGACGTAGATCACCTTCGGTATCGAAGTCAACGACCTAGCCCGATCTTTTCTCCGATGAAACCACCGCGAGAGTCCAGGATTCCGATGGTTGCAGCGGAGGGACGTCATCATGGAGCTAAAGAAGTGGAGGACCGGATCTACAAAGGTTGTATTTCCATTCACTTTAGAGTAAAGTTGTTTACTTGCATTCGTTTTCTCCTAATCTCTAGTTAACGATCTAGTTTAGGGTTTCTCGGCACCGGAATTTTTTGAATTGGACATGGTTGATGCCTTGTGGAACCTCATTAGTGTTCCTAGGAACCCTACAGTGGTATCAGAGCCTAGCTAGAGCTTTAGGCGAAGTGTAGACGAAGTTAGAAGTCCGATCGAACCCGTAAACCCCGACAAAACCCTTCTCTGTACATTTTTCAAAACAGTGGATTTTTGTGAATTAAAAATTCTCAGAAAAACAAGCAGGAAAAACTAGGAATTACTGTGAAGTACGGTCCACTAAGTCAATAATTTGACCGCGGAACCTCGGCGAAACCAAGGTTTCGGCGGCGGTTCCGCGGCCAAAATTTGGACTTAGTCCCTGAAATTTCATATATTTATTCTTAGGTCTTTTCTTGGCAATTTTTTATGGGAATATTTTAATTCCACTCAAGTGTTGAGTTTTCTAGGGTTTTATTGGGGACTCGTTAATTTGATCGGATAATTTAACTTCGTTTATGTTTTTCCGGATATTTTAGAAATTGTTAAAAAGTTCGACCGGATATAAATACCCACTTTTTCCCCTGCCGGGAAATTTCCAAGTGTTGGATTTTTCCGTAGTTTAAAGACGTTCTAAGTAGTGCAAGTAACGCGATGGTCCCTCTAGAAGACAACAAATCTTAACTCGATTATGTGACCGTCTTGAACTGCCCTTTGAACCTTCGGGTTTGGGGCTGTACGGCGTGCCATATGTGAGGCGTTGGCTTGACCCTTCTACGGCTGTACTGTTGGTACTGAGGCATGAACTGGATGTTTTTAAACTTATTTCATGTGTTGAGCTGTTTCGGGAAAACTTGGGTGTTTGAATGTTCGATCGGAAAGTTTAACATTTTCTATTTATCTGGAATGGGATACAATACTTGGAATCCACAAGTAGTTATGAGATAACTGATATGAATGTTATAAACATAGCACTTTAGTCTCACTTGATCGGTTGCCACAGAATTTTGATGTGATCAAAAGTCCGTCGCAATCACGTAGCGTATGCGGATACTCGCCGGGTAAACTTAATAGACAGCTACACCCCATAGTCCCGACCAAGTGACTGTAGGAGAACCCCGTCGCCGAAAGCATCCGTTCGGGTGTTCGCGGCAGCGGTGTTCCGCCTTAGTGCACTTCGTCGACGGTATCGGGGGTGCGGCCGTCTACTTAAGTTTGCGACGAGCATTCGGTCAGGATGTTGGGAATTTTGTTGAATTGCCCGACTCCATATTGAAAAGTGTTTTCGATAATGAGACTAAAATGCGGGGTTTATAATTGTTAGGCATGCGATGTCTAAGGAATTCATTTGGTTAGGCATGCGATGTCTATGCAGGTTGCGGATTCCAACTGTTGTAGTTTTACACTTTCTTTTCTGCGACCGTAAGTGTAATATGTGATATCGCCGGTTTCGTTGCTATATGTCAACGACAATTGGGATGGGCATATTTACTTACGTTGATGACATGTGATGTTATGTGTTGCTGGATATGTTATATTGGATCGTCGTGTTTGAATAGCCGGGTTTTTTTTTTATGTGAGATGAGTGTTTTTCATTTTCATTCAAGTAAAAACTTGTATGTAATATTCTTTTATTGGGGCACTTCCAGGTTGCGGAAGATGTCACCGTTGATGTATATTATTTACTTTTCCGCACTAGGATAGACCCAAGGAGGAGAGCACAAGTAACCGGGTTCTGGAGTCCAGTGGGAGACCAACTCGAGGAGTCGAGTCCGGGTCTCCTAACTCTAGAATTGGTAGGGTTGCTTGCCGCTCTCGTAGGGGTCTAGGGGTGTGGGTTTGGCTATTCATCGCGACCGTGGAATCCGTGTTTTATACTGGCTCGTATTGAAAACACGGACGTCCTAGTATATCCAATGTTTCATATGATTCTTCTGCTGCGATATCTGTGATGTGATCATTTGATATGTTGTGATAGATACTGTATATAGTATATACGATATATTATATAGACGTTACTTATGTTTTACACCCGCGCTAGCCCTGCCCCGCTCTGCTGTTAGTTACCTAACCTAACGGTGCACGAGGGGACATCGAGGCGAATGCGGATGGCATAAGTGTACGTTGTATTTATCTGTGATGTTTAGGTACTTAAATGATGGGACATCATTAATGTGATTAATGAAAGTAAAAGAAACCTAAAAGATGTTGTGGAATCGAATTTCAAAAATAAAACAGGTAGCTACAGTTCTTGCTTTGCACAGCGGTATATATGATATATCCTGCACCTTATTCGATGAGGAAAGGGCCGACGATCCCTTCACCGGGAGTGACCCCTTTAGCAATAACTGGCAGATGCTACACACTCGGTTTGTCTTTTGATTGCTTCTATAGTTTCTGCTTTGCACAGTGATATATATGATATATCCCGCACCTCATTCGACGAGGAAAGGGCCGACGATCCCTTCACCGGGAGTGACCCCTTTAGCAAAACTAGAAAAGCCTAAAAAACACTCCATTTTAAAATCATTTGATTCTACAACGATATCAAGTTCATTACGCAATAGGTTTTCAGAAAAACCTGTCGTAGCCCTCCGTCATTTCAGATAAGTACTATTTAGTATTCGTGCTGCGGTAATTTGGCATGCGTCAAGGCGTAGTGTACGGTAGCTAACTAGTGCTTATCTGCTAGCATACGATGCGATTGGATTAGGGTATTCGCACGGCGTTGTTTGGCTTGCGTCAAGGGTCGTGCGGGTGGGTTTAATTCAATCAAGAAATGTACGGGTTGAACTTGACTAGCGGACTATGGGTTGTTTGGCATGCGTCAAGGTCATAGCACGCTAGGGGCAAAATATTATCGGGAATTTCAAGTGTTGAAATTTGCAATGAGATTGCATACCTTCTATGAGATAGTTGGATCCCGATACCCACTGCGAGTAATTGTTACTCGTGGGAGAGTTTTACACATTACAATTAGCCGATCAAGTAGGTGTCTAGAAAGGTGTTAACGAGGTTACGCCTCTGGGAAAACGAGGTTTACATTAATTAGGTTCGTGCGAAAGCACGGGGGACCTCCCTCAAAGTACCGACACTAGCCTGGCTGAAAGATTGGCGAACTTGTAGTGTGTAATTAATCCCGGCTAGTCTTTCCTTTTAGGGTTTGAAGGAAGATTTGATAAAAACAGTGGAAGCCATCCTGATTAGATAAAATATATAACCAATTTAATCTTGCAAGAGCATACGCTGAGTGTTTTCTTCTCTCTCTCTCCAGGTAGCGACCATATCACGCCTTAATCAAGATAATAATACGGAATATTGACCGAACCCGCTTGTTATACTGAGCTGGGGAACGTTGGTCCCGCTCCAACTTATAATTGTTATAAGACAGAGCAGGAAATTGGGGATTACCAGAATTCCCGTGCCGCCCAAATGAAGAAAGTGCATACTGATGCATCATCTTCGGGTGTGTTCATTACAGAGAACTGTTTCTCAGTATCCTTTACGTCCTGGGTATATGATACCGGATCAGAATCCCGCATATGTAATCTGTTACATGGGCTATAGATAGGTAAAGAACTGAGACCGGGTGATAAGTTTCATGAGACAGAAAACGGTGCAAGTGTTGCAGCCAAGTCTGTTGGTCACTGTCACCTTGTATTTCCAAATACATTGATTCTGAACAAATGCTATTAGATACCGAACCTGATATACAAAATCATATCAATCTCTTTATTTATTAAAGAAAGGATATAATTCTTTAATGTTGGATAATGTTTTGAACATTTCCTATTTCAAAAGTTGATCGGTTCAGGCACGTTATCTAAAAGCATTGACGTTCTAAATCAAACTACAGTTCCTAGTATACAGAACACACACAAGAGGAAGAGTTCAGAAATGAACGAATCCTTCTTGAGGTATTGTAGACTAGGTCATATCAATGCGACCCGACTGGCTAAAGTTACATTTAGATGCATATTTAAAAGAGTTTGAATTTACATCTTGTGAAACTTGCCAGTCATGTCACAAAGATAAGATAAGATGACCATAGCTCTGTTTATTGGAAACAGAGAAAGAGTTAGTGAACTCTTGGGACTGATACATGATGATGTATGTAAGGTCCCCTATCTACACATGCCAGGACTGGTTCTTTATACTTCATTACATTCTCTGATGATCTCTTAAGATTCAGACATATGTTCCTGTTGAAACACAAGTCAGAACCTTTTGAGATATTCACAGAATATAAGTTAGAAGTAGAGAACCAATATGGGTATAAGTATTATGTCCTTTGATGAGATCAGGGAGGAGAATACTTGTGCACGGAAATCCTGGACTATTCTAAAGGAGAATGAGATTCTCTCTCAGCATTACTCCTCCGAATACACCATAGCACGATGGTATATCGGGGCGGAGCAATAGCACCCTATATGATATGGTGTGCTTTATAATGAGTACTACTGAGTTTCCAATTTCCTTTTGGGAGTTATGCGCTTAAGAAGCTGCATACCTATTGAATAGGGTTCCAATCAAATCAGTTGCCTACCACTTCATATGTGATATGGAAAGGGAAGAGCCCATATCTTAAGTTGGTTAAGATTTGGGGTTGTCCGGGCTATGTCTAAAAGCATAATCCGGACAAGCTCGAGGCAAGGTCTGTTCTGTAGAACTGGAAAGGTTCCAGCTATACAAACTACAGCAGATGATTTGGTAGAACCAAAGGATTCAGTAGATTCCAACGAACCTCAGCTTCTCCGCCGATCTAGTAGGGTTCCTCATCCGCCTGAGAGATACTTCGGTTTCTCGATGACAGTGGGAGCGAGGATTGCATCATGAGATGATGACCCAACTAGTTTCGAGCAGGCCATCGAGAGTAGGGACTCTGTAAGAATGGCTGGATGCTTAGCGATCTGAGATGGAATCCATGTACACCAACAAAGTATGGACTTTGGTTGCTATATCTGAAGGGTTAAATCGCCATCAGGAGAAAGTATATCTTGAGAAGATTACTTGGTGTAGATGGAAAAGTTGAGACTTTCAAAGCTAGACTTGTTAAAGGTTTACATCATTGACCAGGTATGGATTGTGATGAAACCTTTTTTAAGGAGCTATGCTTAAGTCCATCCAGATCCTACTTGCCACGGCTACATACCATCACTACGATATCTGGCGGTTGGGTGCCATGACTGCTTTTCTAAAAATGGTGTTTTAGAAGAGAGCGTCTATAAGTACACAGCCAGAGGGCTTCGTAGACAGTGGGAGCAGCGGAAACGTTTACAAGTTGCTTTATATGATAAAGCAGGCATCGCGGAGTTGGAACGTCTGTTTTGATGTGGTAGTCAAAGAGTTTGACTTCATCAAAATGGTAGATGAACCTTGTATATACAAAAGGGTAGTAAGGAGTATGGTGGTGATCCTCGTAGAGTACGTGGATGACATACTCTTGATAGGGAAGGAGTTTTCTATGCTACGCTCGGTCAATCTCCGCTTATCATAAGGATTCTCCATACAGGATCAAAGTGATACCTCCTAAATCCTGAGTTTTGATCTATGAGATAGAAGTAATTGGATGTTAGGATTCTCACTAGTTGTAGTGAGAAGGTATCAATCGATCCTGGGGAGAATCACTGAAAAGGTTCCAGGGTGATAAGGATGACTGAATGTCAGTCACAGGCATTGTCTTTACCCTTAGTAAAGGGATGGTATGTTGGAAGAGTTCCAAGCTAGATATCGTGGCATACTAGACGATAAAGGCAAGATACATCGTTACCAAAGATGCTACCAAAGAGAAAGTCTGGGTGTATATTAGTTCATGAGATGAACTTAGTTCCTCCCATTGTGTGACAATGGAGTTGTGGCTTATGCCGAGGAACGTCCGTCCCATCAGTGATCCAGACATATTCTGAGGCAGCATCACTTGATCATGGAGATGGTTGATCTCTAAGGAGATCGAGGTTAGGAGAGAAGACTCAGAGGACAACACGGCGGATCCACTCACAAAGGCCTTTTCCCAGAGAGAGACTTTTATGGGATGGTTGAGTATGAGATACTACAACCACTGCTATCAGATGGCCCTAGTGCAAGTGGAAGATTGTTAGTTATATGTATGCCCTAGAGGCCATTACTATACATAGGATGTATATTGTAGTGGATGCTGGGACATATATAGGGATGACTTTCTTGCTCGACATGATAGTATGCTATCTGGTTACTCTTTACCTT
Source organism: Agapanthus africanus (assembly GCA_030015575.1). Taxonomy (NCBI): domain Eukaryota; kingdom Viridiplantae; phylum Streptophyta; class Magnoliopsida; order Asparagales; family Amaryllidaceae; genus Agapanthus; species Agapanthus africanus. Next base: position 379,634,019 of record JASDDO010000019.1, on the reverse strand, counting down.
AACGTGTACACTGATTGTCTCTCTGTTACATGTTGGTAAAGCCCTTAGGATGTGTACTTGACTACCTGGACTATGATGCGGATCATACTAGTGGGGACATGGTAGTCCATAAGTACATCCTTCAAGGTCCCTAGTCGTGGGTGTATCGAGACGGGGCATCGATATACCAGAGTAGACTAGCGTATACCTTCTCGACCCATACAGATGGGCGATGGATGATCCCATATCCATTGGTGTTTGACATCAGAGATGATATACGGGTGCTCAGTGGAGACTGGGTACACTGGACGGACTCGCCGAGAACTCCCAGATAGTATTATACCTTACGTCAGATGGCAGTTCTCTGGTGACACTGGTACAGGTTAGTCTGTAGACCCGAGATCGTCATAGAGTCTTGTGTGATTCCCACTGTGCTTTTATTTCCACCTTACCACGTCCAAGAGGGCATGCAAAACGATGGTTTTTGGGTACAGTCCCGAATCACATGGAGGCAATGAGCGATAGGAGGGGATTCGTCTCTCCCGATATAGGGAGTTGATGTTGCGCTGTGTTCGATTGGCTATAACCGGAAATCCCTGGCCAGGGTTGCTGAGATTTACTGGTAAGTGTTACCAGTAGTTTCTCGAACTGTTATAGACCACATATCGACACGACTTATCGAGCTACTGGGGTCTGACGTTTACCACCCCTAGACGAGATATGCGACATATCAGACGATCAGACCGGACTGTACGGTAAGTGTTGCTGGTTGGATTCACAGGAGTGTGAGCGGGCTTGCTCGTTGATCTTCTGATCGCTCAATACCCGGGTGGCCGTTACATTTAGCAAACCGCTTGCGGCTTGTGGGTGTTTGATATGATCATCACCTGCTACCGGCGTATTGACGAGTCTTTAGAGTTCTACACTGAGGTTTCCTGGCTCAAGCGAAACGAAATAGGAGCGCATATGAGATATGTGCGGGACCGAGAATAATACCAGTATGTGATACTGTATTCGATTCTCGCGATTTGTGACATTGATCGGTTATATGCGATATAGCCGGGTTATCGGATCAAGTGTTGATTCGGTAACTTGTTACTATTGATATTAGTCGGTTATATGCAGTATGACCGGATCATTAAATCAAGTGTTGATTTAGTGATTTAATGTATAATTATATATTTGATATATTACTTTACATTAACTAGTATTGGTTCACTTAAGTTTGATTATCTCACTTGAATGTGCATATTGTATATATGATATATGTTTGTGCACTAGATTGTATCATGTTTGATGATACATGCAAACTTGGGTGTGTGTTTACTTTAAACCATGTTTAGCTAAATGGTTAGGGTTTTTATTTATTTATTTGTTTACTTATTTATTTTAGCAAGAATAAAATGGTGGCTAACTTTGTTTCATTCTTGAAACTTCATGGAGCTTTGAAAGCTTGACCATTTTGTTTCTTTCCTTAACCTAACCATTTAACTAAACCCTAGTTTAGTCTCTACACTAGTTAAACTCACCCATGGTTGCATTATGATAACCATCACTTGATTTTCCTTTTGAAAATAATGGATAATTCTTTTTCATTCTTCTTCTTCATCTTCTTCATGAAGAAAAGAAAAACCATTCTTGAAATTTCCAAGTGATGAAATCAAGTGAGAAATCCAAATCCAAAGTGAACCCACTTCCTATTTCTTCATCCTGTACCACTTGCCATGTAGTATAGGGTGTTTTCTTCACAAGTTTCATCACTTGGTGAAGATGGAGCTCGAGTTAGAGTCGCCTCAACGTAGATCACCTTCGGCATCGAAGTCAACGACCTAGCCCGATCTTTTCTCCGATGAAACCACAGCGAGAGTCCAGGATTCCGATGGTTGCAGCGGAGGGACGTCATCACGGAGATAAAGAAGTGGAAGACCGGATCTACAAAGGTTGTATTTCCATTCACTTTAGAGTAAAGTTGTTTACTTGCATTCGTTTTCGCCTAATCTCTAGTTAACGATTTAGTTTAGGGTTTCTCGGCACCGGAATTTTTTGAATTGGACATGGTTGATGCCTTGTGGAACCTCATTAGTGTGCCTAGGAACCCTACATATACAGATACACACACATAGACACATACACATTCATGTACATACACCTACACCTACATATTCAGATTGCATGTAACCTCTATGCAGTTGGCTGTAACATTTAAAAAATTTGTTTATAACATTTAAGCAGTTGCCTATAACAACTAAGTTGCCTATAACATCGAAAAAAGTTGCATGTAACATCTAAACGGTTGCTTATGACATCTAAAAAGGTTGTCTGTAACATCTGAACGGTTTCCTGTGACATTTAAGAAGTTGCATGTAACATCTAAGCAGTTGCCTGTAATATCTAGAAATGGTTCCTGTAACATCTAAGCACTTGCCTGTAACATCTACAAAAATTACCTATAATATCTAAGCAGTTGTCTGTAACATCTAAACAGTGTTAACTTATCTATTGTGATCTTCATTGGTGTAGATGCTGGAGAATCAATTTGCTGATAAGCTGAATCAGAAGGACAATATTAAAGGCATGTTTCCAAAGCGCAAACAACGTACTGGAAGATTTTTCTATGAAAAAGGAGGTGCATTTTAAAATGGTTCTTTTCAAGAAGCAAGCGACATTGGAGGCAGTGGAAGCCGAGATTCTTCGTCTGCGTGGTATACTATATGAGTTAGGATGCAGAGAGAATGCCGATGCTGGGCAAGAGAAGGGCAAAGCTGTGGACGAGGTAGAAGAAGAAGAAGAAGAAGAAGAAGAAAGAGCCAAAATGGTGAGATACGAGAAGAAGAGAAGAGTGAGGATGATGATGAAGTTGGAGGTTTTGATGGTGGTTTTGAGGATGATGATGTCGATGACAGTTTGACATTGATTTTATCCCCAACGGTTGCTCAATGGAAGAGGAAGCAGTTGAAGCTATTTTTGTGAGGGGAACTTTTCTGCCACGGTTGAGGATCCCGTTGCTGAGGATGTTGATGATGTGTTGCAGTCTTCCACAGTCACCTTGGTACCTATAGTCAAAAGGATAGCAGGCGTCTATAGGTCCACCACCAAAAGTCTCGAGAGACGCGTGAAAAATAGACAGGGCCGAAAATCGTCCGAGTATCAAAATGAGGACGAGTACGTAATCGCCAAGATTATGAAAACATGTCACAATTAGACCAAGGCAGATGATGAAAGCAGAGTTTGAAACCATGATTGAAGTTTCCAGCGTTGCCGGCACGGTTGACAAGGCCTGTGCGATCACCGCGGCCGAGGCATTGAGATGTGCCGGATCTTGGGCTGTCACAGGGAGGTATGCTCGAAAAAGATGGATGATTCGAAGTCTCTAGGTGAAAACAGTTGTAATATGATCATACTGTGTCACGCCCCATTTCCCAATATACGGAGAAGGGACATGACGGTTTATGCGACGTATTTACTCAGAAATAAACATGTTAAGCATATCTAAGCAATATAAAATAAAGTACACAAGAGACAGGAATCTAAATGAACGGAAACTTTATTTATTAAACATTCTTTTACAGGTACAACTGAAATGTAAATACATGAATAGAAAGAGATGCATAAACAATGGCTTAACTGAAATGAAATAAATATGTACAAGTGTCTAAAGCTCCGGGTCAAAAGCAAACTGCTCCAAATCCTCAGTACTGGGTTCGGTCTCTAATGCGTCGGAATCAACTGACAACATTCCAAGAAATAAGAAAAGAATATCGTCAGCGAACAATCGCTCGGTAAGTCCTAAAGATGAGTAAAGATAGAATAGACAGAAGAGAATAAGACTAGTAATGTTTGATTATATTGTTAACGCAGTTATTTGTAGCTTGGTACATAATATGCTAGTGTATACGAGAGGAGTCCCACTATTCCGGAGACGAAGGTATACAGAGCACAAGGAACCGTTCAACCACGGTACAACGGCAGTAGATATTCAAATTAGGTATATTAAGGTTACAGTCTCGTGCCACTTATAACACATTCCGTACCAATCTACCCCTTATAAACCCCGCGATGACTTTTGCATTGATTGTATTGTTTGTTATATAGATGGATGACTTGCCGAAACCATGATATCAGTAAACATATTGGATATAAATGGAGAGTCATGTAGACGGAGTATATCTATGGTTCGGTTCGGTCAATATAGATTGAATAGATGGATTCATGGATTCATGTTATATTGTAGTTTATACTTGAATCATATTCAAGTCAGATTGAGACTCAGTCTGAGTCGGACACTTAAAAAGCAATTTGAAATCCTGAATTAGTTTTGATGTTATCGGTAACTGTTGCACATGGACAACAGGATTTGTGTCTTTTTCCAAGACAATTACCGTGTTGATAACACCGTTTGTTAGATTGTCTACACTATATAGGCAAGCACCTACATTCTCCGGCTCCCTGAGGCTCAAGAGAATTGGTCCCGCTTAAACCAATATTTACTAGGGTCCTTGTAATTTAGCATAACATGAGGGGTTTTATGTAAAAATAGTTTTGATATGTTTTCAAAATATACCTCAAGTATTTAATTATCATCTTTAGGCTTTTCATAGATGTATATTTTATAAAAGTGAACTTTCTAGTGAGTAGAGCCTAATTTTCATTGTATGTGGTATTTTATTGAAATATCGATATTTTGCATTGAATTGTAATGGTATTTTCCTGTAATGGTGATTCCTTTGATTTAGAAAACTTGGAATATTTATATAATATAATTAAAATAGATATTTTGATAATATATATATATATATATAATAAAAATAAATTTTATTTATTTTTGTAGAAATCTCATTTTCTAAAGAAAAATACATTAAAATTCCATCGAGATCAAATGCTCCTTTCGGAGATTGCATCTTGCTCTACTAGGCTCTAGGATGTGCGATAATCCGCACTATCCCAAACGGGGTCCCTAAAAGTGGGTTATAGAAACACAATTGCAAAGAATTGATTAACACACTTTTTAAAGAAATGGTTTTGCAAGTTTGTTGGTATTTATTTGTAATGTCGTATTATCCTATAACTAATGTTCCAAACTTTCATCGTGCTATGTCAAAAATATGTGTTCTGATGAGATAGATCATTATCTCGTGAGTTGTCTAAAGGTAATACAAGTATTATGTTGATTTGTGTCGAAAATAAAGTATGTGGTATTTTACTGTAAAAATACGATAAAAGTTGCATAAATGATTCTTTTGAGATGAAACTTGTTTTATGTGTTTGTTAATGTTTGTTAAACATTATATGAGAGTATGTATTTTATTGATTAAGAAAAATATAATTTTTAAAGGAAAACCGAATCGGAAGTTGGATTAACTCCGCTTTCGTCGAGTTTTAGAAATGAAAGTTTTTATAGGAGAAGAGAGGGCGAGAGGGGACTTACTATTATCGAGAAAAAAGAGAGGTAGGAGAAGACTAAAGGAGGATCGAGGCGTCGTTTCATCGCCGGAATCTTCTCGGAACTTCGCTGAAACTTCACTCTTTGCTAACTCTACTTGCACACTATAAGGACTTGAGAATTTTTGAGAGTTTTGGCAGCTAATTTATGAGTGAAGATGGGTGAAATGGAGTGTGGTATATATAGGGAAAATTAGGGTTTAGTGGGTTAAAGAATGCATTAAAAATTGGATTAAAGGGTATTTTATTGTTCTCTGGATAAATTCAAAATAAACAAACAATATCGGGGTAGTGGGATAGGCCAAGGGGTGCTAGCGGAAAAATATCGAAGCAATACCGACGGTCCTACCCGGCGGTACCGGTCCATTGATGTTTTTTGCCAGTCCAATTCCGGTGGAATTGGGTTAGATCGTCGCCACGTGTCCCCGTCTCCTCATATACCCCAGTGCATTTGTTTTTTTACTCTGTAACTTTTCATAATACGTGTAGTGCACGTGCAAACCCTTGGGCTTCTAAAAGATTAAAAGAAAATTTAATAAAAAGATAATGTGGCTGGGGGGATTCGATCACAGGGGCTACATCACAGCAGTGCAAGGCTTTACCAATATGCTACAAGTACTTTCTTGCTGTTCAAAAGTAAAACAAATACTTATAGTGTACACAGAATTGCAAATACTCCATTTGTACATTAACTTTTAAACAATTTTCTATACATTGAAATTGAAGTTGTTACAATCTACCCTCCTTACAAAAATTTCGTTCTCGAAATTTACAATTATTTTAAGGACTAGTTTACAAATAAATGAGGGTATCTTGCACGCATCCCGTCCTCACGTTCTCATGTTGATTATCTTGGTGAATCTTTTCTCCACATCACTCGAACCAAGTTGACTTCCTTGTTCCGAAGTGACTTCACCTTTATATCCAGGATCTCAATAGGTTGTTGCTCACAGGATAAGTCTGGCTGTACAGTGAGCTCAGAGTGATCAAGAATATGGCTGGGGTTACTCACATACCTTCTGAGTTTGGATATGTGGAACACATTGTGCACTCCTTCCAATGAAGGTGGAAGTGCCAAGCGATATGCAACTTCACCGACTCGTTCGAGTATGTCGAACGGTCCAATATACCTCGGACTGAGCTTATCCCGTCTTCCAAAACGAATCACTCCACTGTTCGGAGATATCTTCAAAAATACATGATCTCTCGGCTGGAACTCCAAGTGACGGTGTTTTGCATCAGCCCAGTGCTTCAGTCGATCTTGGGCTATGCATATTCTTTCCCTAATAGTACGAACTACGTCAACAGTTGTTACTATCATCTCAGGTCCAAGGAGTTCTCTATCTCCGATGTCGTCCCAACTTAATGGAGATCGACACTTCCTTCCATAAAGCGCTTGTTCAGTCGAAAAAATCGCACTTTTGATATGATATTTTCCTTACTTTTCTTAAATATCTAAAGGTGTTTATTATAAATATGACACATATGAGGGTTTATCTATAAAAATACTATTTACCATATGTTTATATATTATAATTAACATTATGAAGGAAAATGTATGCATATAATATTTATATAATATTTTGATAATTTAAATATGCATATCATATTAAATATCCTTAATCAATATTCTTAAAATATAATATCATATAAATTGGTTAGGATAATATCTCAAAAATACCAAATATTACTAACATTATCCATTGAGATATTGTGCAGGTTTTAGCTCAGATCAGGAGATCGGGATATCGAGATGTCAGGAATCAAAAATCTGCCAATGAAGTTAGATAAAATCGATGAATCAATTCTGGCAGAGACTTAGGAAATATTTTCAAGTTCCAGACATCAAATAAATCTCCATGTGTCACATCGAAGCATACCCAGAATTTTGAAGCCAAGATCCTACCAAACTATGCAATATGCGGCTGATCCGCGGCCGAGTTGGCTAGTTAGGGTTTGGGATTTTTAGTTCGGATCTTCAACAACAAACCCTAATTTCTGGGATCTAGAGTATCTGGTTTTGGGGCTATATAAAGGAACGAGGGCTAAAACTAGAAATCATTAATCTTTAACACGAAACAAATCACCGTCAAAGAAAAAGTGATCCAAGATAGGTCCCGCGATTCGACGTGATAAGGGGACGTGAGATTCGACGGAGCATCTACTTCCTACAAGGCAGAGATCGAGAGCAACTTTTTCTTCCTCTTGTAATCTAAACTTGATGGCATTGTACTTGTGAAGTTGATTAATAAAGGTAGATCATTAGATTAATTAGTTTGCATTTATTTACATTATGATCTCAATCCGTTCTTCTTCTTCTATCTCCATCATGCGCGAGTAATTCTCCGCTTGATAGGGTTCGTAGGATTATGGTAGAACAATGGATGAGAAAATATTTTAACTTCTTTTAAGTCTTATGAAGTTTATAAACTTTAGCAAAAGAATCGTTAACATCCTCATCGGGTATGCTATCAATTTATTGATAGTCTTGACTGCGATTTGAGATCAGATTAACAATTGTTTTCTTAAGGGCTAGACATGAATAGAGATCAGTAAAGGGACAAGGGTCAATAGTGTGGAAACACTAGTTTCTTCCAAGAACGCTAACCCTCATTCATCACTGTCAATTTAGTTTTAAATCTATCAATAGATAAAATGAGTCATCTTTATTAGTCATCCATTACTACTAAATCCGAACGAATCCTACAAGCCCTCTTCTGATATAAAATCTACATCTTTATTTAAACTAGATCTACTTTCTACATCCGTATTTTGACGTAGATCTAGAAACTATTCTCCACTATTCTTTATACTTTTATTCTTTCTCTTTTTCAACACGTCTAAAGTAAGATTGAAAGATTCAACGTTTCCCTGAGGACGACTCATGCTCATCTCGGTCTAGCTACACACAACACCGATATTGATTGCGGTTATTCTACAAACACTTCTTTAAATCACACACACGCTGCCACTTACGCTAAACCCGCTTAGTGCATACTCGGCTGGACACGGGATTCTAGTGCCCGTCTTGTCCGCGTTTCTGCTATCGACTCTAAAGTCGGTACTTCTTCTTTTTCTTTTTCCCCTCCACCCACCATATCGACCGAGATGGATGGTTCTCCATCAGATTATAACACCACCCTGCCACCACCCGTCGGCGCGCAGAATCCACCGCGTATCTCTCTCCAAGAGAGATGCTATCCTATACGCAGTCCCCTACCTACTTGTCTATCTATTCTACCAGCCAATAGGGATAATTTTGAAATTAAACCCCACTTCATCAATCTGTTCCCCAATTTTCACGGGCTTGAGTCTGAAGACGCATACGTTTTTATCACCAAATTTGAAAACGTATGCGCAATGATGGGTACATCACAACTTTCTGTCGATGCTATGTGCTTTCATCTTCTCCCTTTCACTTTTGTGCGATTTAGCAGAAAAATGGCTTTATAATACTGCCGCATACTCTATTACCAATTGGGATGAATTCATGATAGCATTCCTTAAGAAATTTTACCCCAATCATAAGACCGTCCGTGTTCGGAGCGAAATCAACCAGTTTACCCAGCTTCCCAATGAACCATTTTGGAAGTGCTTTGAACGGTTTAAGGATCTGCTTGTCCAATGTCCTCATCATGGAATAAATAGATGTGATCTGTGACGAATTATATATGAGGGCATTACTCCAGTGACAAAGAAGATGCTTGAAACCATGTGTCAATGCAATTTCATGTCCAAAAACGATGGTGAAGCTTGGAAATTTCTGGAAGATCTCGCTGAACACACTTTGCAGTGGGAAAGCATTAGGCCATCATCTAAGGGAGGTATCCATCAGCTCGATGTTTCCATCCCAGTAAAAGCCAAAATAGAAGCAATTCATAAGAAACTCGACGCTATGGAGAACAAATTCTCATCAATCTCCCTAAACCAGGTTACGCTTCCTAAGACCGTGTGTGGTTGCTGTTCCGATCCATCACATTTGACGAAAGAATGTCCTATGAATGCACCGTTTCAAGGTCAAGAACACACTAATAATACTATTCAGCAGCGACCTAAAATGATCCTTATTCTTCCACGTACAATCAGGGATGGAGGAATCATCCTAATTTTGCTTGGAACCAAAACCAAACCCAAAATCAAAACCAGTTTCAAAGCAATTATCAAAGAACTCCTCCACAGCAGCAGCAACCATACCCACAGAGTTAGCACCCCTTTCAATCGCAACCTTTTCAAAATCTGGCCAAAAATTCTACACCTTTTAATAATTCTTTCCAAACGGCCGGTACCGAAAACTCATCTGCACTCGAACGAAGCATGGATATGTTAATTAAACATTCCATGCAATCAACGAATGATATAAAGTCTTCTATCCGAGCATTAAAACAGACCACCACCTCCCACGGTGAAAATATAAAATCGATAGAAGCATAACTTGTGCAGATAAATGCCGCGATGAGTGCGAGAGAAAAAGGGAAACTTCCATCTCAACCCCTACCGAATCCTGACCACTCACAAAGTCATAATGTGAGTGTCGTTACCATGTTGAGATCAGGAAGAATGTTGAACAATCAAGTGGGTGAACAAATTGATGATGAGGAATCAATTGAAACCCCGGCTTCTACTTCTTGCCCTATTTCATCTAGTCTCCCACCTTCTTCCGAGCTATTCTCCGTTTTCCCCAAGGTTCGAATACTCAGCCCACTTCCTCGAATCTACCTAAAACGATCCCCACTCTAATTCTGGGATCGATTCCATCCCCCACAAACTTCTCCACAAATGTTGGACCCAAAACTTATTGATAAAGCTCCATTTCCAAACAGGTTGAGGGCCAACAAACCTAACACACAAATGGAGAAAATTTTGGAAATGTTGAAGAAAGTTAATATAAATATCCCTCTCCAAGATGCTATTCAACAAGTTCCGGTTTATGCAAAAATCCTTAAGGACTTGTTCACTAGGAAGAGAAAAACTCAAGTGCCGAGAAATGTATTCATAACAAGTAACGTGAGCACAACTTTTACCCAACAATTGCCAACGAAACGTAAGGACTCCGGTTGTCCTACAATATCTATAACTATTGGGGAAAAGCATCGATCGTGCTCTACTTAACCTCGGCGCTTGTGTTAGCTTGCTTCCATATTCTATCTATGAGCAGTTAGGTATAAGAGAGTTGAAACCTGCCCACTGCACTCTCTAAATAGCAGACTGATCTATCGCCCAACCTAGGGGTGAACTAGAGGATGCGTTAATGAAAGTCGGGGAATTCATATTCCCTGTGGACTTTATTGTTTTCGATACACAGCCTGTGGCGAACCCACGTAATAAAATCCCAGTGATACTCGGTCGACCTTTCCTAGCAACTTCCAATGCTGTCATTAATTGTCGTAACGGTTCTATAAACTTATCCTTCGGGAAGATGACAATTGAGCTTAATATTTACACGCTAGGAAGTCAACCATCTGAACCTTCTGCTCATTTAATCGATGTCTGTTCCAACAACGAGATAGCTTTCGACAGCTGCGAAGCTGAAGTACTTTACTATGATGATCTCGACAACACTAGTGTGACATTGTTTGATTTGGTAAATTATTATAGTGAGGATATCTTCGATGAGTCCATCCCCGAGTTTGAATCCTTTGACTTGTCGGAAAAGTCAGTAGCGCTTTCTGAGTCAATATTCTACCCAAATTATGAACCTCTTAGGGAGCCCGAGTATCATTCCCTTACCCCACCTTCTATTGTCTCTCCGCCGATACTAGATCTCAAACCGCTACCTTCTCATCTTAAATATGCATATTTAGATGAGAATGAGTCTTTGCCCATGATCATATCCGCTTCTCTAGCTTTTGAGCAAGAGAACACACTTTTGGCGGAATTGAGATCAAATCGGCAAGCATTTGGTTGGACAATGGCTGACATCAAAGGGATTAGTTTCTTAATTGTTAAACATTATATACATCTGATGGATGAAGCCAAACCAACCCGAGACCCACAAAGGTGGTTAAATCCAGTTATGAAGGAGGCAGTAAAGAAAGAAATCATCAAGTGCCTAGATAGTGGTATAATTTACCCAATATCTGATAGCCAATGGGTAAGTCCTATTCATGTGGTCCCTAAAAAGTCTGGCATCACGGTCATAACTAATGAGGCTAATGAGTCGATCCAAATATGCACCCAAACTGGATGACGTGTATGTATTGATTATAGGAAACTCAATGTCGCAACGAGGAAAGATCACTTCTCTATACCTTTCATTGACCAGATGTTAGAACGATTAGCTGGACATGAATACTATTGTTTCTTGGACAGATACTCTGTCTATAACTAGATCCCCATCACCGAAAAGAATCAAGATAAAACAACATTTACTTGTCCTTTCGGTACTTTTGCTTATAGACGCATACCTTTTGGGTTATGCAACGCTACCGCAACATTTCAGCGGTGTATGATGGGGATATTCTCAGACATGGTCGAGAATTTTCTAGAGATATTTATGGATGATTTCTCCATATTTGGGGACTCCTTTGAGGAATGCCTACGTCATCTTGATGCGATTCTTACCTGCTGTAAGGATAAGAACTTAATTTTGAATTGGGAAAAATGCCATTTCATGGTCCAAGAAGGTATTGTCCTTGGACATATCATTTTACGAAAAGGCATTGAGGTTGACAGAGCTAAAATTGATTTCATCCATAACCTTCCTCTTCCCAAATGCGTCAAAGATATACGATCTTGCCTTGGTCATGCAGGATTTTATAGGAGATTCATTAAGGACTTTAGCAAAATTGCTAGACCTTTAACTCTTCTCTTGGCCAAAGATACAATATTTCACTTCGATTCGGATTGCGAGGCTACTTTTGAATCGCTTAAAAGATCTCTCACTACAGCCTCCGTTCTATCATCTCTGTATTGGAACCACCTATTCAAGCTTATGTGTGATGCATCAGATTTTGCTATTGGTGCGGTCTTAGGACAACACATTGATAAGATGCCACATGTAATTTACTATGCAAGTAGGACCTTGAATGATACCCAAATTAATTACACAACTACTGAGAAAGAACTCTTGGCAGCTGTATTTGCATTAGAAAAATCCAGGCCCTACTTGATTGGCTCGGCAGTAGTGGTTTACACCGATCACTCCGCCCTACGACACCTTTTATCGAAGAAGGATGCTAAGGCCAGGCTAATACGTTGGATCCTGTTGTTATAAGAATTTGATCTTGTCATACGAGACAAGAGTGGATGTGAAAACGTTGTAGATGGCCATCTTTCACGCATCCATTCTTCACCAATGTTGACCGTGCCAATAAATGACTCCTTCCCCGACGAACAGCTCTTGACCGTATACTGCGAACCTTGGTTCGTGGATATTGTGAATTATATAGCAACAGGACTTATTCCTAGCAATTGGTCGAAACAAGATAATTTTCGATTTCTATCCCAAGTAAATCGCTTTTACTAGGATGAACCTTATTTAATTAAGTATTGTTCCGATCAAATCATTCGGAGATGTGTCCCTAACGATGAATTCAAGAGCGTATTGTTTTTTTGTCATGATCAGGCACGTGGCGGTCACTTTAGTCCACGTAAAACGGCGGAGAAAGTATTGCAATGTGGCTTTTATTGGCCAACATTATTTAAAGACGCATATGATCATTGCAAAACTTGTCATCGATGTCAACACATGGGTCGGATTTCACGAAGAAATGAGATGCCGCTCCAACCTATCTTGGTTGTGGTGATATTCGATGTTTGGGGTATTGATTTTATGAGCCCTTTTCCCAACTCTTTTAGAAATTTATATATCTTGTTAGCGGTTGATTATGTCTCAAAATGGGTGGAAGCAATACCGTGTCGCACTAATGACAACAAGGTTGTTATTAAGTTCCTTAAAGAAAATATCTTTTTGCGATTCGGGCACCCTCGCACTATAATTAGCGACAACGGGACACATTTCTGTAATCGGTCTTTCGAGTCCTTGATACGGAAATATTCAATCAACCACAAACTTTCTATGCCCTATCATCCCCAAATGAGCGGGCAATCTGAGATTTCTAATAGGCAGATCAAACAAATTTTGGAGAAGACGGTTTCTATAAACCATAAAAATTGGTCAACCAAATTGACGGATGCTCTTTGGGCATTTTGCACTGCTTATAAGACCGATCTTGGAATGTCTCCATACCGCCTAGTGTTTGGAAAGGCTTTCCACCTTCTTGTCGAGATCGAACATAAAATAATGTGGGTTATTAAAGAGCTTAACTTCAATTTGGATCAAGCCTGCAGCTATTGGAAGCTGCAATTAAATGAGCTAAGAGAACTCCATGATGAAGCTTATGATAATGCGGTTATAGTAAAGAACCGAACTAAAGTGTTCCACGATAAAAACCTTTTTAGAAAAATCTTCACACCGGGACAACAAGTCCTTCTTTATGATTCTCGTCTCCATCTTCATCCGGGTAAGCTAAAATCTCGTTGGAAAGAACCTTTTGTGGTGCGGTATGTATACCCGCACGGGGCAGTAGAAGTTGAAAATATTAAAAATGGTTCAATTTTTAAAATAAATGGGCATAGATTGAAACCGTATTTTTCTGCTGACCCAGCGGAGGAGCTCCTGTTTTTACAGGAGCCGCTTTATCATAACTAAACTTCCTCCGCCTCACCTCCAAATTTCGGTAACATTTTCTCATTTTAAGAATGGAGGTGAGTGAAAAAGGACTTAACTGAATATCTGTGCGTGCCAAAGTACAAGTTTGGGGGTAGTTTTCATTTGACTATTATTTTCCCCTCTTAATTTCTCTCCCCAAGTCTACAGGTCTATACATTCAAAGATGACATCAGTGAGGACATAGCTGAAAACAGGTTTGGGGGGGTTTGTATTCACTAAATTATCTTTTGGCACTAGACAATATACAATTTTTTTTGATAATAAAAGATTAGAAAGTGAAAATTACATATGAAAGATAGGAAAAGTTTAAGAAAAAAAAGAAAGTTAGATATTTTCTTAAACGAAACTAGTAATAAGTAGTTATGAGCCGTTGTCCCAAGGATTAGTAAGATGAAGGAAATTGCTAATCTGAGGATAAATATAAGTCTGAAAAATAGTCCCAATTCTTAAATCCAAACATTTGAACGTTGATACCTTACTATATGCACTGTCACACATTGTCATGACCCAAAGGTACGGAACGTGACCGACACTTAAATTACGAAACGTCTAAAGGCGTAACATAATCTAAGTAAGCCGAAGCCCAGAAATCTAAACCATTTAAAAGAAGAAGTGTAGGAAAACATGTTTTAAAAACAACATCAAATTTCTCAAAAATTTCGGCAGAGGCTTCTTTGTAAAAATTGGCCCCAAACGGGTACAAATAAGAATATATACATATGCAATAATAAAAAGGCATCCCTAAGCAGGAGCTAGCTCTACGCCAAATGGCGGAAACAACAACACAATGCACTATAATATACAACGCCGAAGGACGAGGCTCAAAACTCAAAAGAAAACCAAACCACCAGAAAACCATAACAGTACAAGCGCGACTCTAAGGTCGAAAGAATAAGCAACTGGTCTGCTAAATTATCAAGTAATACAAGTCTGGTTGATGGAGCTTACTAGATACAAATGAAATAATAAAAGGACAACGGCGGTCCTGATACAAGTGAACCAACCTACCGAGCAAATCACCCTGAATGAAATGAAGTGCCGGCAAGCTGCCAAAGAAACCTGTACATCGAAACCTGTAAGAAAATTTGGCACAACGTGGGTGAGTTGCCAACTCGTGAGTAGAAGACATCTGCGAGTGGAAATCGCATGCACGACGATCTCCTAGGTCATAATAATATACCTAATATAACACTTGTCATCTAGTAGTGACAGGGTAATAATCTATGCGTAAGTGCAATGCTCAGTGCTCGTGTCAGTGCTTCAAGTAATAACATGTCATGTGTATGAGTATGCATGCACCATGAATGTAAAACAATCAACCATGAAATCTGGATATATCTGTATAAGAAATCTTTAACTTTTATCATAGTAAAATTTGTATGGTAATCTGAAATATCATCAATGAAATCCATAGAAATCCGTGTCAAGCATCGACACAAAACATGTAAATCTCAAAGTCTCAATACCTCATAGTTTCAATATCTCATAGTCTCAATATCTCGGGCTCCGTCAGTCCGGATCGGCCCATATCATCAAATCTCACGACAATGGTCGGTATCCTCCGGATATCCGCCGCGCCAGACATCACCGGTAGGTAGTCTTCCTCTGCCAGGCTCATAGTCTACAACTCGATCTTCTTGCCCCGGGGTACCATACCGGGCCCACTATGTACCCGAGATAGTTCATCCACTCCTCGAATCAGGTCTCGAAATCCAACCGAAAACATGAAATCTCATGGTGGACGACACATACATCACGAGAAAACCGCAACTTGTATTTTAAAATGAGAGGGGGAGAGAGAGAAGTTTATATATATATATATATATATATTCTTGCGGTTCTCCCCAAAATCTAGAAATCTCATAGAAATCCAAAATCCCAAAATCATGAGTAAGTAAATAATGAGTATCGACATAAGCCCCACAATACTGCATGATAACATGAAAATGTGAATGCATGAAGTGTCTAAGTAATAAATGCAATGTCTAAACTAGCACATGAGAGTAATCGCACAATATTATATTGATCTAGCCCTTAGCTGATTCTATCAATAAAAGATAATATGTTCTAAAGTGTACGTGACATGTCAATTACCGATGATGATGTGTTGAGCCGGCAAATAAGTGTACGTGTAACATGCGCATCATCGGTAATGGTGCTGGTGTCCTAACTGACAGAGTTTCATATTAGCTAAAGAAACATATGTATGAATTTCAAAGCGATGAATACAACATGAATACAACGGTGAATGTGTAGTAAACGCACAACTAGAAAATACAGACTAATTACGAGTTATACAGTTTGTTGTTTGAAAAAGCACGATTCATTTGGTTTGAAAATAAGTATGACTCGAGCTTAAACTAAGATGTACCTAACCAACTAAGGAACTAACTAAACATACTAGTCGAAAGGTAAGAAGAATTCTTCTAACGTCTGAGTCGATAATTCAAGTAGTCGACGATCCAGCCTCAATAGCGTAACGTACATAGTACGACTTTCTCAAGTCAAGAGTGCGGATCAATCATCACATATATACATCATCGTTCGTATAGTATCATCGTCAAACAAGATCATGATCAAGGGTACTATACTATAATCGCATACATCCCAATATCATCAAACGTATATCATCGTCTGTGTAAATATACATTGTCAAATAATCCACTAAAATATCATGTCGTGATTAAATCACATATTACAATCTGAGTCCCATTCTAGAGTCTCGTTCATTCCACTGTCATCAACACCTATTATCGTTTATATAAATATATTTTATATAATCTCATTGTCCAACGATCCGCTTCTATCATAACATATCTCATGTCATAACTCGATCATATATCCAACAAATCACGGCATCAAGCCTAGTCATATCGACTCATCCCCATGTATCATATAACCTCCTCATATCACATGTATATGTTGAACACACACACACACACACACACACACACACACATACATTCACCTACACACATTCCTATACACACACACACACACATACACCAAGTCATGTTTATGTGTGTGCGTGTGTATGTGTGTGTCTACATGAAACCTACGAATTCCCTCCAAGGCAGTCATCCTCTGGTTAAGTCTTTCTAAATCAGTCTAGTCCCACCTAAAGTCTTCAATAGGACCCTACTCGCCAAGAATCTAAGGTCACGTCCGACTTCCTAATAACAGTACGTAATATCCCTATTCTACGTTTGCGGGGGTGCTATACGCCATCCACCCGACTTCCCCCGTAGATATATATCTACTCACCTGGTCCTTGTCTACCGAAGTCGATGCCGCCATCCCCGTCTTCATCGTCCGAAGTCCACATGAGGGGTACCTATACGCAAACATATATATTATCGTAAACCGAAATCGCGGAGAAAACGCAAAACAGCGCATGAAACGCGCATAGGTTAAAACCTATGACCCGCTCATGCAAAAGAACCAAATATCACTCGATATCGGCATACAAACGCCGATTGATCGAGATGAAACACAAACGTACAAATCGTAGTTCCAAGAATCATTAATTATAATATAAAACAGTGTTTAATTCATCAAAACCTTAAAATCAATCAAATCGTTCTATTTCGCAAAATCCTAGAAAGCCTCAATTAACCGTTTTACTTCGAAACTTGATGTTTAAATGAAACTAATGGCCATAATATTCACTAAATATCATAACTAGGTTATATAAACTATTTCTATAATTTATTCTCATCACTTTATATTGAATTGAAAATTCTAGTTTGCAAAAATATCAAATTTTAACACTTTTTAAAGAAAAATTCACAATTCCACTACTAAACTTGGTTTTACATGAACTAAATTATTAAACTATAATTTATAATGTTAATAATTTCATGAAACCCTAGTTAGATTTTAATCCCAATTATTTAGTCAATTTCTAAAACCTAGTTAGCAAAATTAGCATATTTATCATAATTTCCAACTAACAATTTGAAACTTGTAACTAGATTATCCTTTGCATTCAATTAACATGTTAATCTACCCATTAAAACCATGAACAATTGATAAACATTCTCACTAGAATTTTATCTAACCTATTTATATGTTTTATAAAAACCTAGTTTTCAAAATTGTTTAATTTAAACAATTTTGAAACAACAATTTACAATACAACAATTACACTAAATTTTTCATTTCATAAAATGTTCAACCACTTATTATAACCCTACTCCATTAATAAAAACCCTAAATTTAACTTAAACCCATTACTTGAATTTTGAATCACAAAATCAAAACCACAATTAAACTTCTAATTAAGCTAGACTAAAGCAATTCAGCAAAAATTTGAACATAGGTTAGGATTATACCTCCAAGTTTAGGAATCTAGATTGAAACCTAGCCACCCCAACATGCTCTCTTGCTCCCAAAATCCATGCTTGATTTGGCGAAGGAACAAGGGTTAAAGGTTGGATTAGGAGTTAATGGAAATTGGTGTAGATTTTGATGGATTTTTGATGATTTTTGGAGGGAAATAAAGTGGGAAAAATTGGGGCTGCCTCATGCTAGGCTCGTCCATAAGGAGGGAGTGGAGAGAGAGAGAGAAAAAAATGTGAGGAAATGTGTAGAAAGTTCATTAATAATTGTATCTTTTCACTTAAGCCCTTAATTATATAATTTTTCAATTTAAACCTCTTTTCCAAACAAATCCTAGAAACCTCTAGAATTTTGAAGAAATTTCAAGAAGAGAAGAGCATGCAACAAACTTAATTCTAATATGTCATGTCTCACTTTGTCAAATTAACCCATTTTTAATTTATAATTTGCACTAATTTAAAGTATAATTAAAAGCTTATGTAAATATTTGAATTTAATTAATTAAGAAAAATATTTTAGTAAACTAATAATTTATAAGTCACTAAATAAACACCAAATACTTCCAATTACATAGTTAAAATAGGCGTATTTAATTATATATTAAAAAATAATTATTGTTGAGTTTTATGGAAAATACTGTTTATTTTACCGATTATCCGAAAATTCACCTAAAGGATTTTATTTATTTATTTTTAAAACGTTACAATCTTCCCCGTTAAAGAAATTCGGTCCCGAATTTAAATTAAAACTCCCCCCAAATACTAAAACATTTAGCAAAACACTCAAATCGTTGGGGCTCCGAAATCATCAATACATAAAACACATCTAAGCGCAATGCATGCGCATGAAAAACAAGTACATAACTCAAAATCAAAACTCCGTCAAGCATAACGTAGTCATCGGAGTTATGGTGAAAATGCCATGTCAAAGTTCAATACGAAAACCAACATGAAATACATCGAAACTATAACTTGTATATAGTGTGCATCGTAGTAAAATCGTCCAAACATCTGAATAGAGAAGCATGCAAAAACACCCAGGTACTGATCTCAGGACAGTCCTGCTCGATTATCAAACCAAATAGTAAATATCATAAAAATGCACTGCTCAAAATGAAATCAATCTCAAATACAGTATACGAGATACCATTTGCGTCTGGTGCGCACGAAAATCGAAATCAAATACAGATACCACGAATACGCACGGAAACAAAATTGAGTGCAACGGGTGTGCACCAAAAATATCTGTCAAGTGCAACGGGCATGCACGACAATAATATCAGGTGCACCTAATCTGCACAAAATCCCGATTTAGTGCATCCGGTCTGCACAAAATCGCATCAAGTGCGCCAAGTGTGCGCAAGAATCTCAATCAAGTGCACATGGTGCACGAAACATATACCGAATATCAAAATCGAAATCACAATACGGAAAGTGCATGAAAACTATGTCGAAGCATACGTCAAAATCATATGCAACCCATATGCACGAAATCAAATCAATATCTCAAAATGTATAAAACCAAATCGAGTGCACTGGGTATGCATAAAACAACATCAATACCACTAATATATGAAACAGGAATAGAGTGTAATGAATGTACACATAGGAAATACCAATCATAGAACAAAATCCTTAAAATACCAAAATCCAAACAACGGAAATATGAAATTCAAATCACCAAATCGCAATCGTAAACACTATCATCAATGTGCGCCTTTTCTAATGTCGACCGATTCAGATTCATCTCCTCATAGCTATGCTGACTGCGCTACAAACGGCTATGCTCATATCTAGAGTCTCCCACGTAATCTATCCCTTCACCTGATATCTGGACTATGTTAAACTTTTCGATCGATTTATCAAAGTCCAAAAATCCCCCGAGAGCTCAACACTCAAGTACAGTTTAAAAATATCCAGTACATGCCCCAGCATCTGCGGACCAGCCGTAGAAGGGCAAACCCAAGCCTCACTGATGGCACCGCGGAACTTCCGTAAACCCTAAGGTTCAAAGGCGTTCTCATGGTCATTATGTCGAGTTAGGGTTTCATTCTTCTACTGGGTCTATAGAAATACCTGCATGTTCTTCCGAATACCTTAAACTTGGGAAAATGGATTTCAGACATTCGTTCGAACCTTTTAACTTCGTCTGGACGACATATGAATACCCTTCGTCCGCACGCTAAACAATGCTTCAATCCTCAAGAATAGACGATACCCTAACGGTCATCGCATTCGAGCCGCAGCTCTCTCTGCCCGTGCGACCGTGGTAACAGAAACCACCATCCGACATTGACGAAGATAGATCAAAGGAACGAATAGAATACGGTGCAAAGAAATGTACATCCTAAGGCTTCTTAAGCAAAGTAGCGTATCGTAAGTATGCCGCGGATCATACCCACGACACGTCACTCTACCTAAGTCACCTGCTCCATCAACCAAGGTCAATCTAGACTTAGACAAGGGTTAAACCTAGCGCTTTGATACCAACTTTGTCACGACCCAAAGATACGGAACGTGACCGGCACTTAAATTACGAAACGTCTAAAGGCGTAACGTAATCTAAGTAAGCCGAATCCTAGAAATCTAAACCATTTAAAAGAAGAAGTGTAGGAAAACATGTTTTAAAAACAATATCAAATTTCTCAAAAATTTTGGCAGAGTCTCCTTTGTAAAAACTGGCCCCAAACGGGTACAAATAAGAATATATACATATGCAATAATAAAAAGGCATCCCCAATTGGGAGCTAGCTCTATGCCAAGTGGCGGAAACAACCACACAATGCACTATAATATACAACGCCGAAGGGCGAGACTCAAAACTCAAAAGAAAACTAAACCACCAGAAAACCATAACAGTACAAGCGCGACTCTAAGGTCGAAAGAATAAGCAACTGGTCTGCTAAATTATCAAGTAATACAAGTCTGGTTGATGGAGCTTACTAGATACAAATGAAATAATAAAAGGACAACGGCGGTCCTGATACAAGTGAACCAACCTACCGAGCAAATCACCCTGGATGAAATAAAGTGCCAGCAAGCTGCCAAGGAAACCTGTACATTGAAACCTGTAAGAAAATTTGGCACAACGTGGGTGAGTTGCCAACTCGTGAGTAGAAGACATCTGCGAGTGGAAATCGCATGCACGACGATCTCCAAGGTCATAATAATATACCTAATATAACACTAGTCATCTAGTAGTGACAGGGTAATAATCTATGCGTAAGTGCAATGCTTAGTGCTCGTGTCAGTGCCTTAAGTAATAACATGTCATGTGTATAAGTATGCATGCACCATGAATGTAAAATAATCAACCATGAAATCTGGATATATCTGTATAAGAAATCTTTAACTTTTATCATAGTAAAATTTGTATGGTAATCTGAAATATCATCAATGAAATCCATGGAAATCCGTGTCAAGCATCGACACAAAACATGTAAATCTCAAAGTCTCAATACCTCATAGTCTCAATATCTCACAGTCTCAATATCTCGGGCTCTGTCAGTCCGGATCGGTCCATATCATCAAATCTCACGACAACGGTCGGTATCCTCCGGATATCCGCCGTGCTAGACATCACCGGTAGGTAGTCTTCCCCTGCCAGGCTCATAGTCTACAACTCGATCTTCTTGCCCCGGGGTACCATACCGGGCCCACTATGTACCCGAGATTGTTCATCCATTCCTCGAATCGGGTCTCGAAATCCAACAGAAAACATGAAATCTCATGGTGGACGACACATACATCACGAGAAAACCGCAACTTGTATTTTAAAATGAGAGGGAGAGAGAGAGAGAAGTTTTTATATATATATGTGTGTATATATATATATATTCTTGCGGTTTTCCCCAAAATCTAGAAATCTCATAGAAATCCAAAATCCTAAAATCATGAGTTAGTAAATAATGAGTATCGGCATAAGCCCCACAATACTGCATGATAACATGAAAATGTGAATGCATGAAGTGTCTAAGTAATAAATGCAATGTCTAAACTAGCACATGAGAGTAATCACACAATATTATATTGATCTAGTCTTTAGCTGATTCTATCAATAAAAGATAATAAGTTCTAAAGTGTACGTGACATGGCAATTAACGATGATGATGTGTTGAGCCGGCAAATAAGTGTACGTGTAACATGCGCATCATCGGTAATGGTGCTGGTGTCCTAACTGGCAGAGTTTCATATTAGCTAAAGAAACATATGTATGAATTTCAAAGCGATGAATACAACATGAATACAACGGTGAATGTGTAGTAAACGCACAACTAGAAAATACATACTAATTACGAGTCATACAGTTTTTTGTTTAAAAAAGCACGATTCATTTGGTTTGAAAATAAATATGACTCGAGCCTAAACTAAGATGTACCAAACCAACTAAGGAACTAACTAAACATACTAGTCAAAAGGTAAGAAGAATTCTTCTAACGTCTGAGTCGATAACTCAAGTAGTCGGCGATCCAGCCTCAATAGCGTCACGTACATAGTACGACTTCCTCAAGTCAAGAGTGCGGATCAATCATCACATATATACATCATCGTTCGCATAGTATCATCGTCAAATAATATCATGATCAAGGGTACTATACTATAATCGCATACATCCCAATATCATCAAACGTATATCATCGTCTGTGTAAATATACATGGTCAAATAATCCACTAAAATATCATGTCGTGATTAAGTCACATATTAAAATCTGAGTCCCATTCTAGAGTCCCGTTCATTCCACTGTCATCAACACCTATTATCGTTTATATAAATATATTTTATATAATCTCATTTTCCAACGATCCGCTACTATCATAACACATCTCATGTCATAACTCGATCATATATCCAATAAATCACGGCATCAAGCCTAGTCATATCGACTCATCCCCATGTATCATATAACCTCCTCATATCACATGTATATGTTGTGTGTGTGTGTGTGTACACACACACACATATACACCAAGTCAAGTTTATGTGTGTGCGCGTGTGTGTGTGTTTGTGTCTACATGAAACCTACGAATTCCCTCCAAGGCAGTCATCCTCTGGTTAAGTCTTTCTAAATCAGTCTAGTCCCACCTAAAGTCTTCAATAGGACTCTACTCACCAAAAATATAAGGTCACGTCCGACTTCCTAATAACAGTACGTAATATCTCTATTCTACGTTTGTGGGGGTGCTATACGCCATCCACTCGACTTCCCCCGTAGATATACGTCTACTCACCTGGTCCTTGTCTGCCGAAGTCGATGCCGCCATCCTCTTCTTCGTCGTCCGAAGTCCACGTGAGGGGTACCTATACGCAAACATATATATTATCGTAAACCGAAATCGCGGATAAAATCCAAAACGGCGCATAAAACGCGCATAGGTTAAAACGTATGACCCGCTCATGCAAAAGAACCAAATATCCCTCGATATCGGCGTACAAACGCCGATTGATCGAGATGAAACACAAACGTACAAATCGTAGTTCCAAGACTCATTAATTATAATATAAAACAGTGTTTAATTCATCAAAACCTTAAAATCAATCAAATCGTTCTATTTCGCAAAAACTAGAAAGCGTCAATTAACCGTTTTACTTCGAAACTTGATGTTTAAACGAAAATAATGGCCATAATATTCACTAAATATCATAACTAGGTTATATAAACCATTTCTATAATTTATTCTCATCACTTTATATTGAATTGAAAATTCAAGTTTGCAAAAATATCAAATTTTAACACCTTTTAAAGAAAAATTCACAATTCCACAACTTAACTTGGTTTTGCATGAAATAAATTATTAAACTACAATTTAAAATATTAATAATGTCATGAAACCCTAGTTATATTTTAATCCCAATTATTTAGTCAATTTCTAAAACCTAGTTAGCAAAATTAGCATATTTATCATAATTTCCAACTAACAATTTGAAACTAGTAACTAGATTAGCCTTTAAATTCAATTAACATGTTAATCTACCCATTAATACCATGAACAATTGATAAACATTCTCACTAAAATTTTATCTAACCTATTTATATGTTTTATAAAAACCTAGTTTTCAAAATTGTTTAATTTAAACAATTTTGAAACAACAATTTACAATACAACAATTACACTAGATTTTTCATTTCATAAAATGTTAAACCACTTATTATAACCCTACTCCATTAATAAAAACCCTAACTTTAACTCAAACCCATTACTTGAATTTTGAATCACAAAATCAAAACTACAATTAAACTTCTAATTAAGCTAGACTAAAGCAATTCAGCAAAAATTTGAACATAGGTTAGGATTATACCTCCAAGTTTAGGAATCTAGATTGAAACCTAGCCACCCCAACATGCTCTCTTGCTCCTAAAATCCATGCTTGATTTGGCGAAGGAACAAGGGTTAAAGGTCGGATTAGGAGTTAATGGAAATTGGTGTACATTTTGATGGATTTTTGATGATTTTTGGAGAGGAAATAAAGTGGGAAAAATTGGGGCTGCCTCATGCTAGGCTCGGCCATGAGGAGGGAGTGGAGAGAGAGAGAGAAAAAAATGTGAGGAAATGTGTAGAAAGTTCACTAATAATTGTATCTTTTCACTTAAGCCCTTAATTATATAATTTTTCAATTTAAACCTCTTTTCCAAACAAATCCTAGAAACCTCTAGAATTTTGAAGAAATTTCAAGAAGAGAAGAGTATGCAACAAACTTAATTCTAATATGTCATGGCTCACATTGTCAAATTAACCCATTTTTAATTTATAATTTTCACTAATTTAAAGTATAATTAAAAGCTTATGTAAATATTTGAATTTAATTAATTATGGAAAATATTTTAGTAAACTAATAATTTATAAGTCACTTAATAAACACCAAATACTACCAATTACATAGTTAAAATAGGCGTATTTAATTCTATATTGAAAAATAATTATAGTTGAGTTTTATGGAAAATACGGTTTATTTTACCGATTATCAGAAAATTCACCTAAAGGATTTTATTTATTTATTTATAAAACGTTACACACATCTTGAAACTTGAGATAGTAGAGGATACCTTGAAATGATCTTGTCTAAAAGCCTTAGTACAAAAAAATTATAAATGGTGAAGAAAAAAATGAACACTGGTTTTGTAATTACCAAGTCAGTATAAAAAAAATATAGCGAGGGTGCTTTATCACCTAGTACCTTAAACCAACTGGTTTGGGAGCCACTGCTAAGCCTTAAGTGTTGCAAGACGAGAAAATTATGCTTAAATGCGTGAGCACGTTTTGTAATCGGTTGGTTAGTATCTCAAGAAGTATTAACGGTCGCATGAACAATGCGTGAGCAATTTTATCGAAAATATTTACCAACTATAAAGTACTTTGGAAGATGGACAAGAGTATGATGGCTTGAATTGAATTCTCTAAGTGTAGGGATGTCTTTTACACATACGTAGGGGTATATGATCGATGTTTGGATGAAAAATAGGGAGGAAGAATAAAGACGGTGTTTTATTGAGGGATGATGTGATTTTTAACATCTTTTCATGACCATTAAGATAGGGCTCATAGCAACTGAAAAGCTGGTATAGTTGAAAACTCTTCTATTCAAGTTATTTCTTTTATAGTTCTTATTTTTATATATAACTTTCACCATCTTTCTTTTATTATAGAATTTTGTGGGTGTAATCCGCTGAAAACCCTCAGGAGACAACACTCCTCCTATTAGGGACACCTAGAGGTTTAACGGCTTGTTGCACGTGCTCAGTGCAATCGTGTTGCCTACGAAAGTATGCTACTTAGATTTTTCTTTTTCTTTTTCTCCTTCTCTTGAATAACTAGTTTGCTCGAAACGATCAAAGTTAAGTTTGGGGGTATTTGTTCAGTCGAAAATATCGCACTTTTGATATGACATTTTCCTTACTTTTCTTAAATATCTAAAGGTGTTTATTATAAATATGACACATATGAGTGTTTATCTGTAAAAATACTATTTACCATATGTTTATATATTATAATTAACATTATGAAGGAAATTGTATGCATATAATATTTATATAATATTTTCATAATTTAAATATGCATATCATATCAAATATCCTTAATCAATATTCTTAAAATATAATATCATATAAATTGGTTAGGATAATATCTCAAAAATACCAAATATTACTAACATTATTCATTGAGATATTGTGCAGATTTTAGCCTAGATAAGGAGATCGGGATATCGAGATTTCGGGAATAAAAAATCTGCCGATGAAGTTAGATAAAATCGAAGAATCAATATTGGCAGAGACTCAGGAAATATTTTCAAGTTCCAGACATCAAATAAATCTCCATGTGTCACATCGAAGCATACCCAGAATTTTGAAGTCAAGATCCCACCAAACGGCCGCGGTTCCGCGGTCAAATCATACAATATGCGGCAGATCCGCGGCCAAGTTGGCGAGTTAGAGTTTGGGATTCTTTGTTTGGATCTTCAACAACAAACCCTAATTTCTGGGATCTAGAGTATCTTGTTTTGGGGCTATATAAAGGACCGAGGGCTAAAGCTAGAAATCATCAATCTTTTACACGAAACAAATCACCATCAAAGAACAAGTGATCCAAGACAGGTCCGCGATTCGACGTGATAAGACGACGTGAGATTCGACGGAGCATCTACTTCCTATAAGGCAGAGATCGAGAGCAACTTTTTCTTCCTCTTGTAATCTAAACTTGAAGGCATTGAACTTGTGAAGTTGATTAATAAAGGTAGATTATTAGATTAATTAGTTTGCATTTATTTACATTATGATCTCTATCCGTCCTTCTTCTTCTATCTCCATCATGCACGAGTAATTCTCCGCTTGATAGGGTTCGTAGGATTATGGTGGAACAATGGATGAGAAAATATTTTAACTTCTTTTAAATCTTATGAAATTTATAAACTTTAGTAAAAGAATCGTTAACATCCTCATCGGGCGCGCTATCAATTTATTGATAGTCTTGACCACAATTTGAGATCAGATTAATAATTTTTTGTTAAGGGCTAGATATGAATAGAGATCAGTGAAGGGACAAGGGTCAATAGTGTGGAAACACTAGCTTCTTCCAAGAACCCTAATCCTCATTCATCACTATCAATCTAGTTTTAAATCTATCAATAGATAAAAGGAGTCATCTTTATTAGTCATCCATTACTATTAAATCCGAACGAACCCTACAGGCCCTCTTCTGATATAAAATCTACATCTTTATTTAAACTAGATCTACTTTCTAAATCCGTATTTTTACGTAGATCTAGAAACTATTCTCCACTATTCTTTATTCTTCTATTCTTTCTCTTTTTCAATACGTCTAAAGTAAGATTGAAAGATTCAACGTTTCCCTGAGGACGACTTGTACTCATCTCGGTCTTGCTACAGCGACACCGTTATTGATTGCGGTTATTCTACAAACACTTCTTTAAAATAGATCAATCGGCGCTGCAAAAGGTGCCATTCCTATACTTGCTTGGTAGCTGTTGTTGTATGAAAACTCCACAAGATGTAGGTGATCTTCCAACGATCCTCCGAAGTCTAGCATACATGCTCTTAGCATATCTTCTAAGATCTGAATAGTTTGCTCTGACCGACCATGTGTTTGTGGATGATAAGCTATGCTGAAGTTCAGACTCGTTCCCAAGATAGCTTACAGACTTTGCCAAAATTGCGATCAGAATCTAGTGTCACGATCGGAGACAATGCAGACCGGTGCTCCATCTAATCTCACGATTTCCTGCATGAGTTCATGGGTATCAGAGATAGTACATATTGAAGTGTTTAAATCTTACTTTAATTCTTACCTCTATGTACTTCTTTGCTAGTGTCTCAGTAGATTGGCCAACTCGAAAGAGAATAAAGTGAGCCGACTTTGTGAGTCGATCCACAATAACCCATACCGCATCATTATCTTTAGTGCTGGGAGGAAGTGCAATCACGAAGTCCATAGTGATGTGTTGCCACTTCCATTCTGGGATAGGTAACGGTTGAAGTAAACCAGCAGTCCTATGATATTCAGCTTTTACTTGCTGACACACCAAGCATTTAGCGACACATCTGGCTACTTCACGCTTCATTCCATGCTACCAGTAATTTTGACGCAGATATTTGTACATCTTTGTACCTCCAGGGTGTACTGAATAAGGAGAGTTGTGAGCTTCTTTCATCAACTCTTCTCGCACATAACCTTTTGGCACACACAATCTACTGCCGTATCACAAAGATCCGTCTTCATGGATGATGAAGTCTATTCGAAGTCAACTTTCTACTTGTTATCTGATCTTTTGCAACTTAGCATCACTTGTTTGAGCTGCTTTGATCTGATTGACAATGGTAGATTGAACATGTAAGTTCATCAAACTCAAAGTGTTACCTGGCAAGATCACTTCAATCTCCATTTGATGTAAGTCTTATTGAAGCTTCCACTATGCGATGAGATTCAATGCTAATGGTTGGCGACTAAGGGCATCAGGTACTACATTCACCTTCCCTGGATGATATTATAAGTTGATGTCGAAGTCTGCCATGAGTTCTAACCATCTTCTCTGCCATATATTCAACTCCTTCTGAGTAAACACATATTTCAGACTCTTGTGATCTGTGTATATGTCCACTTGTTCACCAAGAAGATAATGACGCTAAATGTTAAGAGTAACGATTACGGCCGCCAACTCCAAATCATGCGTCGGATAGTTGCTCTCATGAATCTTCAGCTGCCTTGAAGCATAAGCTACCACTTTACCGTACTGATGTAGAACACATCCTAATTCCTTACCGGATATATCGCAATGCACTTCGAAACCTCCAGATTGGTCCAGTATAACGAGAATAGGTGCTGATGTCAATCTTGACTTGAGTTCTACGAAAGCACGTTCGCATGCTTCTGACCACACGAATTCTTCATCTTTACATATGAGCTTGGTCAGGGGTGATGCAATCTTCGAAAATCCTTCAACAAACCTTCTGTAATATCCTGCTAATTCCAAGAAACTTCGAATGTCCTTTACTGATTTCGGTGTCGGCCATTCGCTTACTGCTGATACTTTAGCTGGATCTACAGAGATTCTATCACCTGATACAATATGTTCAAGATAACCGACTTGATCTAGCCAAAACTCGCACTTGCTGTATTTGGCGTAGAGTTGCTGCTGTCGTAGAGTCTCCAGGACAATTCGTATGTGCTCGGCATGCTCTTTCCGACTCTTAGAATACACCGGGATGTCGTCAATGAAGATGACAACAAACCTGTCTAGGTACTCTTGGAAAAAATGATTCATTAGGTTCATGATTATAGCCGGTGCGTTGGTCACTCCAAATGGAATAACAAGAAATTCTTAATGTCCATAACGAGTTCTGAATGTCGTTTTATGGATATCAGATTTTTTGGCCTTCACCTGATGATAACCCGAATGAGGATCTAACTTGGAGAAAACACAAGATCCACTTAGCTGATAGAACAGATCGTTGATGCGTAGGAGTGGATACTTGTTCTTTATAGTTATATCGTTCAGAGCTCTATAATCAATGCACATTTGATATGAACCTTCCTTCTTATTCATAAGTAGAACTAGTGATCCCCAACTCGAAGTGCTGGGACGAATCCATCCTTTCGCCAATAATTCGTTCAACTGAGTTCGGACTTCCTTCAAGCCTTCAGGACTTAACCGATACGGTGCTTTGATCACCGGTTGTGCTCTAGGTATTAAATCAATGCTGAATTCAAGAGCTCGATCGAGAGGCAAACTTGATATGTCTTCAGGAAATACATCGTCGAACTCTCGAACTATCTCTGGCTTCGATCCTCCTCTGCTTGAAGTGTTGCAATTACTGCCTTCTTCGGTTTTGGCTTGTATGTGCTTGGCTCCAGGGTACGGTCTCCACTTTTGAAATAAAAGAACGAATGTTCTGGAATCTCGAACACTACCCTCCTTTGACGACAGTCGATGGTAGCATAAAAAGTTCCGAGCCAATCCATACCCAAAACGACCTCGAAATTCGGTATGTCCAGCACTTTGAAGTCAGCATAGAATTCTCTGCTGCAGACGACCACTGGACATAGGTCGTATCCCATTATTGACTTTAGAACACCATTCCTTGAACTGACACTCCAGCTAGATACGAGAGGTTTGACTGGAATCACATGAGTTCGGACGAACCGTTGCGACATAAAGCAATGAGATGCTCCAGTATCGAAGAGTGCTAGTGCAGGAAGTGAAGCTACTAAGATTGCACCTAAATTATGTGGGATAGATTTTATGTAAAAGGAAAAGATATATAGGTATGTATATAGACTGAAAGAAAGTTTGAAAGGAAAGTGTTACCAGTGATGACTTGGCCGATGGCCTCAGCTTCTTCCACGGTCATTGTGAAAGCCTGTCGCCTCGGTATATTCCTCCTTACTAGAGGAGCATTCCTCTTCCCGTTCCTTTGTACTTGAGGTACGTTCCGTTGGGCTTGATGGAAATGACAAGGAGGAGGTGCAGTCGGTCCACGTGGAGGTGGAGCTGGTAGAGAAAGTCGTGGAGCAGGTGCCTGGATGGCTAGGTGCTGCTGATAATTGATTGCTGGCCTGGGTGCAACATTTGGGTTGTGTCTACGAGGACAAGACCCAATGTCATGAGTAGCTGAGCCGCAGACTAAGCAAAGGCGATTTGCACGCCGACGGTCCTTCGCCAAATTTCCATCCCTGCTGCAGTAGGTACAAAAGGCTGGGTTGGGCTGGTTGTTCGGTACTCCCGGTCTCCTGGGCACAAATTGTGGCCTTGAAGAGGCTTCTCCTACCATCTGAGTGGCAGGGCGCTTCATCCCGGCAGATTGAGGTCTGACCCTCATCTTCACTACTGTCTCCTATCGGCGGGCAGCTTTCAGGGCCATCTTGTGGGTTGGGAAATCCCCTGTAGCTAAAGCAGCTTTGATTTCCGAATCTAACCCTTGCTGAAATCTTCTGGATCTGATCTCAGCAGTTGGTATCAAATGTGCCGCGAACCTGTTAAGGTCTTGTGTTAGCTGTGTAGTATGTGCTAATTGAAAATCGAATATTGAGACATATCTTACCTACTGAGCATGGTAAACTCAGCGTCATATTCATCTACGGACTTGGTCCATATCGAACCCTGTTGTAGATGGATAAATTGTTGTTTCATGTCGAATCGGGCAGTCTCAAGGAAGTATTTCGCATCGAACATATCGCGAAAAGTCATCCATTCGATCGGTTGGTCAAGACGGCTTTATTCCGCCTTCCACCAGACTCGGGTATTGTCAGCGAACTGCAGCTTTGCAACTCGAACCTAAACGATCACTGGCACTTATGCCGCTGCTAGATCATCCTCAATACTCTTAGCCCGTTCTTCAGCTTCTAGAGGGCTCTCTTTTCCCCAAAATTGCTTGGGGTGCAAAGCTCAAAATGGTGAGATACGGAAAGAAGAGAAGAAGAGTGATGATAAGGATGAAGTTGGCAGTTTTGAGGATGATGAAGTCGATGTCAGTTTGACATTGATTTTATCCCCACCGGTTGCTCAATGGAGGAGGAAGCAGTTGCAGCTATTTTTGTGAGGGGAAATTTTCTGCCACAGTTGAGGAGCTCGTTGCTGAGGATGTTGATGATGTGTTGCAGTCTTCCACAGTCACCTCAATACCTATAATCAGGAGGAAAGCAGGCGTCTATAGGTCCACCAAAAAAAAGTCTCGAGAGACGCGTGAAAAATAGACAGGACCGAAAATCGTCCGAGTATAAAAATGAGGACAAGTACGTAATCGCCAAGATTATGAAAACATGTCACAATTAGACCAAGGCAGATGATGAAAGCAGAGTCTGAAACCATGATTGAAGTTTTCAACGTTGCCGGCACGGTTGACAAGGCCTGTGCGATCACCGCGGCCGAGGCACTGAGATGGATTGGATCTTGGGCTATCACAGGGAGGTACGCTCGAAAAAGATGGATGATTCGAAGTCTCTAGGTGGAAAGCAGTTGTAATATGATCATACTGTGTCACACCCCGCTTCCCAATATACGTGGAAGGGACGCGACGGTTCATGCGACGTATTTACTCAGAAGTAAACACGCTAAGCGTATCTAAGCAATATAAAGTAAAGTACACAAAAGACAGGAATATAAATGAACAGAAACTTTATTTATTAAACATTCTTTTACATGTAAACTGAAATGTAAATACATGAATAGAAAGCGATGCCTAAACAATGGCATAACTGAAATGAAATAAATATGTACAAGTGTCTAAAGCTCCGGGTCAAAAGCAAACTGCTCCAAATCCTCAGTACTGGACTCGGTCTCTAATGCGTCCGAATCACCTGACAACATTCCAAGAAAGAAGAAAGGAATGTCGTCAGCGAACAATCGCTCGGTAAGACCCAAAGATGAGTAAAGATATAATAGACAGAAGAGAATAAGACTAGTAATGTTTGATTATATTGTTAACGTAGTTGTTTGTAGCTTGGTACAGAATATGTCAGTATATACGAGAGGAGTCCCACAATTCCGGAGACTAAGGCATATGGAGCATAAGGAACCGTTCAACCACGGTACAACGGCAATGGATATTCAGGTTAGGTGTATTAAGGTTATAGTCTCGTGCCACTTCTAACACATTCCGTACCAATCTACCACTTATAAACCCCGCGATGTCTTTTGTATTGATTGTATTGTTTCTTATATAAATGGATGACTTGCCGAAACCATGATATCGGTAAACAGAATGGATAAAATGGAGAGTCATGTAGACGTAGTATATCTATGGTTCAGTTCAGTCAATATAGATTGAATAGATAGATTCATGGATTCATGTTGTATTGTAGTTTATACCTGAATCATATTCAAGTCAGATTGAGACTCAGTCTGAGTCAGACACTTAAAAAGAAATTTGAAATCCTGAATTAATTTTGATGTTATCGGTAACTGGTGCACATGGACGGTAGGATTTGTGTCTTTTTCCAAAACAATTACCGTGTTGATAACACCATTTGTTAGATTGTCTACCTTAGATAGTCAAGCATCCATATTCTCCGGCTCCCTGAGGCTCAAGAGAATTGGTCCCGCTTAAACCTATATTACTAGGGCCCTCACTGTAATTTAGCATAACTTGAGGGGGGTTTATGTAAAAATAGTTTTGATATGTTTTCAAAATACACCTCAAGTATTTAATTATCGTCTTTAGGGTTTTCATAGATGTATATTTTATAAAAGTGAACTTTCTTGTGAGTAGAACCTAGTTTTCATTGTATGTGGTATTTTATTGAAATATCGATATTTTGCATTGAATTGTAATGGTATTTTCCTGTAATGGTGATTCCTTTGATTTAGAAAACTTGGAATATTTATATAATATAATTAAAATTGATATTTTGATAATAGTTATATATATATTTAAGAAAAATAAATTTTATTTATTTTTGTAGAAATCTCATTTTCTAAAGAAAAATGCATTAAAATTCTATCGAGATCGAATGCTCCTTTCGGAGGTCTGCATCTCGCTCTACTAGGCCCGAGGATATACGATAACCTACACCATCCCGAACGGGGTCCCCAAAAGTGGGTTGTAGAGGCGCAATTGCAAGGAATTGATTAACACACTTTTTTAAAGAAATGGTTTTGCATGTTTGATGATATTTATTTGTAATGTCGTATTATCCCATAACTGAAGTCCCAAACTTTCATCGTGCTATGTCAAAGATGTGTGTTTTGATGAGGTAGGTCATTATCTCGTGATTTTTCTAAAGGTAACACAAGTATTATGTTAATTTGTGTCGAAAATAAAGTATGTGGTATTTTACCGTAAAATTACGATAAAAGTTGCATAAATGATTCTTTTGTGATGAAACTTTTTTTAATGTGTTTGTCAATGTTTGTTAAATATTATATGAGAGTATGGTATTTTATTGATTAAGAAAAATATAATTTTTAAAGGAAAACCGAATTGGAAGTCGGATTAACTCCGCTTCCATCGGGTTTTAGAAATGAAAGTTTTTATAATAGGAGAAGATAAGGGGAGAGGGGACTTACTGGCTATCGAGAAAGAAGAGAGGTAGGAGAAGACTAAGGGACCGTCGGGGTGTCGTTTCGTCGCCAGAATCTCCTCGGAACTTCGCCGGAATTTCACCCTTTGCTAACTCCAATTGCACACTATAAGGACTTGAGAATTTTTGAGAGTTTTGGCAGGGAAATTCTGAGTGAGGATGGGTGAAATGGAGTGTGGTATTTGTAGAGAAAATTAGGGTTTAGAGGGTTAAAGAATGCATTAAAATTTGCATTAAAAATTGGATTAAAGGGTATTTTATTGTTCTCTGGATAAATTCAGAGTAAACAAACAACATTGGAGTAGTGGGGTAGGCCAAAGGGTGCCAGGGGAAAATATCGAAGCAATACAGACGGTCCTACCCGGCGGTACCGGTCCATTGCTGTTTTTCGCCGGTCCAGTTCCGGTGGAATTGGGTTAGATCGTCGCCACGTGTCCCCGCCGCCTCATATACCCCAGTGCACATCTTTGATTACTCTGTAACTCTTCATATTACGTGTAGTACACGTGCAAACCCTTGGGTTTCTAAAAGATTATAAGAAAATTTAATAAAAATATAATGTGGCTAGGGGGATTCGATCACAGGGGCTACGTCACAGCAGTGCAAGGCTTTACCAATGTGCTACAAGTACTTTCTTGCTGTTCAAAAGTAAAACAAATACTTATAGTATACACAGCATTGCAAATACTCCATTTGTACATTAACTTTTAAATAATTTTCTGTATATTGAAATTGGAGTTGTTACATACCGTGTTGGTTGTTACTTGTAATATTATGTATGAATATTATCCAGTAAACTATAATTCTTATGCGAGAAAATTGTCTGAATGTTGTATGCAATCATCAAATAGTGTCTTAAGCGAAACTTTTTTGGTTGTTTGGAGGCATCTTGGCGATGGTATATAGGGATGGGACATTTTTTGCTTATCCCGAAATACCACACATCGATGGGCTCAATAATGTGCATAAAGATGTCATTGACACTTTTTGAAGGCATGTGTTACTTTGAACGCAATACCCTTTGACCCTAGGAATCGCATTTAGATTATCCGATTCGAACTTTTCGATTTCTTAATCGGGCAGTAGGTGGGAGATACAGTAAGTGTCTAATATCTGTCATTTTCCAACCGCTAGTAAAGTGTTTAGATGTTAGAGGAAACTTTTTTAATTATAATATTATGTATCAATACTATTCATGTAAACTGTTTAGGTATTACAGGTAATTGTTTATAAGTTACGGGCAAGTTAGATGTTACAGAAAACTGCTTCGATGTTACATGTAACTTTTTTAGATGTTACAGGAAACTTTAATAGATGTTACATGCAACTGTTGTAGATTTTGTAGGCAACTACTTAGATGTTTTAGGAAACTTAGTAGATGTTACAGGCGACTGTTGTAGATGTTACAATCAAGTCAGTAGATGTTACAGGCAAGTCTTTGGATGTTACACGCAACTTAGTAGATATTACAAGCAAGTCATTAGATGTTACAGGCAACTTAGTAGATATTACAGGCAAGTCATTAGATGTTACATGCAATTTAGTAGATATGCAGGTAACTTATAAATATTTAAACTCTTAATTGGTGATGAGCTCCTTTATTAAGCTGGCAGAAAATTTGACGAAGTCTTTGGCCCCTCAAACAGAAGTACCTTCATTTGCCTTCATCAAGCCATGGATAATGGTAATGCCTACTTATCCTATCCATTTCTCATGATTACATGCATCAAAATATTAACAAGTTAAATACTTGTGGTAAAGCATGATTATTGATGAACAAGACAACGAAAAGCCACACTTGAACAAGCATGGATGGAATATATACATTGACGATGCATGAAATTCCCACTCTACTTGTATTATGAGCCCGTTATGTCATAACTATCATTAAACGTTGCTCGATATAGACTTCGCCGAAAAAGAAATTACAGCATTATTCTTCACTTGCGCACGACGCCCATTGGGTGAAAGGGATTACGCTATATTTGCGGTACCTACTCTATTTTGGGGAAAAGAAATTCACCCAGCAGGGGGGATCGATGAATTTCACTTTACTAGTGTTAACACTTACCTGATACAAAAAAATCGGTAAGCAGTATTTCCTATATTTATCTTATTTCTATTTTTAGAGCCTTATTTTACCAATTACATAACTATATGCGTTTGTTAACCGTGTTTTTTAACAGTGCGGATTGTGGAGTGTTCAAGTATTTATTCATGAAGGCCTTGATTGAGGAGTGGGAGATGGAAGATGCCCTGGAGAGAAAAGGTTCGATGCAATGGCGGCCGATAATTGCGGCGCAAATTTTACTGTCCAACGCGGATGAAGCTTCTTGATATTGCTTGATTTAAGTTTTAACTCTTTGTTATTCGTACATATATTGATCTATTTTTATTTGGTCGATATTGGCCAATATTGTTAATTGTCTAATGAATGGCAATAATTGTTGATGTATTTACAATACTATCGTCGATATTGGCCTATATTGTCGGTTGTGTTATGAATGACTACTTTTATTGATAGATATACTTTTATTTCGCCGTTGTTGACCGATACAATTACTTTGGATTATATTATGCATTAGTTTTGTTCAGAGGATGCGCACTTGTTACAGGGAACTACTTAGGTGTTATAAGCAACTGCTTAGATATTACAAGAAACTTTTGTAAATGTTACAGGTAATTTTATAAATGTTACAAGCAACATTTTAGATGTAACTTGCAACTTTTGTAGACATTGCAGGCAGCTGCTTAGATTTTACAGGCAACTTTTATAAATGTTACAGGCAACAGCTTAGATATTACATGCAACAGTCATGCCCCACTTCCCAAAAGAGCGGTAACGACACATGACGAGACCCGCGACATATTTATTCGAGAAGGTCATTTCTCGCAATAAATACGCTAAGCGTCTATAAGAATCATAAATTAATAAGAATAAACAAAAAAATAAAATCCAAATTTTATTTATTACATTCAAGATTCACAGTTGATAAAATATTTGAATATAAGATACGATAACATGATACTTAATAAGGAGACATACATAAAGATGAAATGAAATGAAAAGCTGAATGAAACTAGATGTCCGGTTGTGATGCGAACTGGTTGTACTCCTCTTCGACCGCTTGTATCTCCTTTATCTCAATGCTACCTGATGAACATTCTAAGAATAGAAAAAGTGGGTGGAATACCCATCAGCGAACTAACACTTGATAAGTCCCAAAAAGGATAACTGTAGACATAATAATGAAAAGTGTATAAATTGAGAACTACTATCATTAAACTATGAACGAGTAACTCTAATAATTAAGCATGGCAATTCTATGTAACATGGCAGTTTTATATAATATGCAGTGTAACATGAGTATGGAAAATAAGTATAGTATGGCCGTGAAATATAGGTATAGTGTCGGTTAACATGAGTATGCAACAAGTAAAAGTGATGAACATGAATTAAATAGTAATGTGTCTTAAAAGGTCTCTAAAATGGTAAATTTAATTAACGCAAGCTCATATACGAATGTCAACCAAACCTCAAGAGTGTTCTTGAACCCAACAGGTTATCGTCCAGGGGTAAGGAACCACGGGCCCGAATTAAGAGTGTTAGTAACAGGACTTCAACTTGGTGTTGAAGTATTCCAAACCCAACAGGCTATTATCCAGGGGCTTGGAAATACGGGCCCTTATAATAGATTGCATGTGTTAGTATTCATGGATTTATGTATTAGGGGGACTTCTGAGATTTCTTTGGATTCACACTCAAACTACCCCAACACTCTGTATATATTAGTCTATGATTAAAGTAACAAGTATTGTTCGAATCCATGAGTACATCGAGTCTTCAAGATTGAGTTCATGTCAAGATCAAGTATTCATGTCACATTTCAAATATTCATGTCAAGTTCAAGAATTCATGTCATGTTGTATTCATGGTCCAGGTCAAGTCAAGTCTAGCATGTAATTGGATTATATCAAATATATAATATCTAATTATGTTTTCATGTACATGCAACACTTTAAAGATCTAGAAAAACAAGGTATACATATTCGAACAGTATGAAATGAGTCAAGTATATTTTTCAAGTAACAACCATAAACAATGCTGTAAAGAAATATTGTGTACGACTAATCAATCAAGTCAATCAAATTTGGAATGAAAACAAAAATATATATCTAATTGTTTTGCACGCGTGAGTTCCAGTCGCTCCTAAATATGACTATCGATTTGGGAGATATACCCATTTTCGTTTTATCGCGCAGAACAGATCAGAATCTATCCGGCACCATCGCATATTTTTAAAATACAGTTTGAGTTATTTTCCGTCAGTTTTCAGGTTTCAAAAATTATTAGAAACTTGTAGGTATTTTGATGTACTTATCCAAAACATTATGGTTCACATGATTTGGATTCCTGAAGTGCTAATTATGGTCATTTTAACGTCAGGGTTTAAAGCAGAAATTCTGATTTCTGGACAGCAGCTATAGGGTGTATGGTCGGGCATATATATCGGGTCATTCTATGCATATCTGGGACATAGAGTATATATAAGAGTTATAGGTCTTTTAATTATGCATCTATACATCTAAAGTTTGCCAAGAACGGACATCGGGAGTTTGAGATGTGTCCAATTTAAAAACGGTGTGCGAATAAGGACAGATTCTGTCCAGATTCATCACTTAATCTTGTATCGCATTTTTCTATATTTTAAGTCGATTTTCAGGGAATCGGTATAACTAAGAAAAGCTTGATCTTTCGATATATATCCAAAATATCTGAGTTTACTCAATTTGAATATCGCCAAGTTATATTTCCTAAAAGTTGACTGATAAAAGCTGTTTTCTGTTTTAAAAAAAACAGTGAATAAAAACAATGCAACTCTTAAACCGTTAATCGATCAAAACTAAAAATTTTACCGTACATCTGAAATTCTATCTATTATTTATCCTAATGTTTCTAGAATTTCCATAAATGAAGTTTGATCTCTAGAATTTATTTTGAGTATAAAGGTATTTCTTTGAAGGTCGTATTTTAAGAAAGATCGAAAACCATGGTAGTTATTTGTAACTTTATTTTTATTTTATAAAAAATTAAATATACATGATTATAATTTCAGCGATAAATAACATTAGTTAATATATGTGAAGCAACCATATGAGCCAAACATGATCTATAAGTCGATGTCGCGCAGAATATCTCACAAAATATCACAAAATATCTAAGTCCACTCTTACCTCAATAGTTATCCATGAGTCACCAAGTAGCCATGCTTCATTTATCACAAAATAACACATCATACCTCCATCTCATTAAGCATTTAACCTAAATGGTAATACAAGTAATGAGGTGTCTTGTTCTAGAAGCACTCTTAAACAAATTACAAGAATACCCCTCACTGTATATACATACCCGTATCTGTATTCCGAAAAACAAGAATACAATGAGATGAAACGAATGCAATAATCTAATACTAGGATCCGTCTTAAACCAAAGCCCACTAGTATTATCTGTCCGAACATGACCGTGCACAAGTACACGTATATGTTCGAACCCTGTCGTAAAACCATACGACCTCTACATCGTTTCGCCCGAAGCAGGGAAACCCTCTGTGTGGGACTCTAAAGACTCGACAGTACGCTGACAGTGGGTTTAACCACAAGCACGTCAGCGGTATTAGCTGCACGTAACGGCTACCCAGGTATCTGTCGAAAAGAAGGTCGATGAGCAAACTCATCTGTACTCCTACTGAGCCTATCTGTGATATTCTCCGTACAGTATGGTCTGTTCGTCTAAGAGTATCGTATATCGGGCCTAGGGGCGGTAGCTGTCAAACCCCTAATAGCGCAATAAGTCGTGCCGGAATAGAGCCTAAAACACCCCGAGAAACTATTGGAGTACCTATCAGTAAAACTCACTTGCCCTGGCCATAGACTTTGTGTAATGGCTTTCCGAACACAGCGCGATATCAACCCCCAATACTGGGAGAGACGAATCCTATCTAACTGCCATTGCCTCCAAGTGCTTCGGGACTGCACCCAACTACCACCTTTTTGCAAGACTCATTAGAGCCATGGTAGGGTAGTAGTCTATGAATAGTGGGAACACATTCGAGGCGAAGTAGCAGTGTCGAGTCAACGGACTATGCTGTACTCATGTCACCTGGGAATTTCTACCTGATGATAGGTATAATACCAACCAACAGTTCCCCATGAGTCCGTCCAGTG
The DNA here is from genome assembly GCA_030015575.1 of Agapanthus africanus. Classification (NCBI taxonomy): domain Eukaryota; kingdom Viridiplantae; phylum Streptophyta; class Magnoliopsida; order Asparagales; family Amaryllidaceae; genus Agapanthus; species Agapanthus africanus. Next base: position 379,593,339 of record JASDDO010000019.1, on the reverse strand, counting down.
TAATTCATAACCCAATGAGCACATGTATACTATCTCTAGTACGACGTACTAATGGCTGTGGGACAGACTATCTCCCCTGTTGGGATGAGAAGCGTATACACTAGTCTACTCTGCAGTATCGATGCCCTGTCTCGATAATCCTACGACTAGGGACCGGTATAAGGATGTGCTTATAGACTATCCATCCCCCACTAGTGTGACTGCCATCACAACGCTGGTAGTCAAGCAAAGATCCTAAGGGCTCTATCAATATGTATTAGCGATACGTTAAAAGAAACATATACACATATTAAGATAGAAACAAACCAAGTAGCATACTACCATATTGAGCAAGACTGTCATAAAATCCGTGTATATCCCAAGCTTCCAAAATATAATATACAATCTAGTACTATAAAATAATGGCCTCTAGGGCATATATCATTAATAGTTTGATCTCTAGAATTTATTTCGAGTATAAAAGTATTTCTTTGAAGGTCGTATTTTGAGAAAGATCGAAAACCATGGAAGTTATTTGTAACTTTATTTTTATTTTATAAAAAAATTAAATATACATGATTATAATTTTAGCGATAAATAACATAAGTTAATATATGTGAAGCAAGCATATGAGCCAAACATGATTAACCATCTAAAACAACAATACTTAACATGTTATCAACCATTATAGGCAAGATTTTATAACTAAACATATATGCTTTACTTTGACCATTTTTTTAATTTAATAAAAAAATTTATCATGAAACTAACTAATTATCTTAAGATTTAGCATGACGGAGGCATTGTAAGGGGATGAATTTCAAGTAGACTTACAGGTCTTACAACACTGTATAACAACCGTATTGCCTATTGGTGAGAGTCTCGACCAAGTCGAGACTTTGAAGGCTTAAGAAAATTGATGCTTCTCCAAAGCTCCAAAGGAAATAATTTTTAGTTTGGTCAAGATGGAAAAAAACTAAGATGGGATGAAGAAGAGAAAGAATGATTTATTTGTATTAAAAGGAAATTAACTAGGTTTAAAGGTCATGATAACTCTTCATAATAAATCTAATTTATTATGAGAATTCATCTTGGGGGTTAAAAAGAAGATGAAATGAAAGGGAATTTGTAGGTTATGAGATATTTAAAAAAATGATAAAAATAATTGCAAGTCCTGAGATTCGAACATCTAGCCTATTGAATAATAATGCAATGACTTAACCAATGGGCCACAAGGTTACTATTTGCATAGAATTAATTAGAAATAAATATATGCAGAGTTACAAGAGAGAATAATTTAAAAGTTAAACGAAATAAATTATTTTCTTAAACCAATTTCTCTCTCTTCCAAACAAAACAAATTCTCTTTCCAAAATTTTCGTTTCAAAACAAAATCGAATAAATTCTTTATATTAAAGAGATCAAATTAAATCTTGTAAAAATATTTGAAAACTATTTCTTTTCTATAAAACGTGTTATTTCGAAACAAGTATATATTTAGTTATTAAAAAACAATATAGTAAAAACATGGTCGTTACAGCAACTTGGTAGATATTATAGATAAGTGCTTAGACGTTACAGGCAACTTTTTAGATGTTACTGTTGACTTCTATAAGAATATCAAGCAGATCTACTCTAACTATTTTATTGAGTGGGCCTACTCTGGATGGAATTGGTTCCACTTTGGATGATGACGCTTATATCCGCTTTCCAAACTTGAAGTCTCAGAAAGAGTGCACCCACTTGACGAAGGTACCTGATCCATCAAAAAGGGATCAAAGGCACTTTAAATCAAGCCAAAGGGGGTCCCTTATATGAAGATCCCCGCTATGCTAAAAGGAGGGTCTCCACCATACTCAGAGGGGTCCCTGACAAAGAGGTCATTTCCATACTAAAAGAGAAGTCCCCTCTACGCCAAAAGGAGGTTCCCGCCATGCTCAAAGGGGTACCCGACATGAAGGTCCCAGCTGCTAAGTCAAAGGAGGGTTCCCTACATGAAGGGCCCTGCTGCCAAGCCAAAGGGGGTCCCCGACATGAAGGTCCTTGCTGCCAAGCCAATGGGGGTCTCCGACATGAAGGTCTCCGCCATGCCTAAGGAGGACCCTGACGACGGGAAGGTCCTCGCTAAACGTGGGGAGTTGGCTAGCCCCCATGTCTTTATTTCATGGCCCACGTTCATTGCCACGTTTGTAATCATCCCAAAGGCTATAAATAGCTTCCAAATGCATCTTAGAGAGGGTTAATCACTCGCAATCACTCTCAATCACTAAGAATCGCTCTTAATCACCGTTGATCACTAAGAATACTCAAAAAATCAAGTTTTCGAAGAGGAAAAAAAAGAGAAGACTTAACTCATGTAAGTATGGAGTAATGGAACTCCACTTCTCTGCAAATTCCTTCTGCTTCAAAGACTCACTCTTTAACTACCATGAAAACTTGAGATTAAAGGAATGCTCGAAAGTGTTATCCTAAAATATGAGTTATATAGCCTCGTTTTGAACAATTCTAGGACTTTAAGACCCTACTTCTATCATGATGATTAAAATTATAGGATACTTGCAAAAGTTATCCTCTGGATACTCTTCGGAGTAATCCCCATGTATATGAATGCTTTTTGGAGTTATTCCCTGTGTGATTGTCCCATAATAGACTCCACGGGCATATACATGGAAAAATGCACCAAATGTACACATATGTATACTTGACATGCCTCTTATGACATATATTCAGAGAACTTGAACAACCTATTGATAAAATAGTCAGTAGTGGAAATCATGGCGTACCCCCCGGAGAGGTCTCTGCATTCTACCAAAACCAATGGCGGGCACCCCCAGAAGGTCCATGCACCCTATAAAATCAATGGCAGAGACCACCAGAGGCCATCGCTCCTTTATCAAACCTATGGAGGTGACCCCACCAGAAATCCCCGCACTTACCAAAATTATAGCGGTGACCCCCAAAGGTCCTCGCACCTACCAAAATCAATGGCAGGCACATCGGGGTGGTCCCTGCACCCCATGAAACCATGGCGGACACCTCTCAGAGGTCCCTGCACCTTATCAAACAATGTCAGACACCTTCCAAAGGCCCCCCTACTTGCTATCAAGGCCATTGTGGCATCTGTCGTGAAATAGAAGTCAATTGCACCATATAAAATTTCCCTATGGCAGGGTTATATTATGTTAACCTACCATATACAATCCACGGGCATCCATCGTGATATAGAAGTCAACAATATATCACTCACTCCTAAAACCAAAATTGCCTTACGGTAGGCTATGTTATAATAACCTATCATATACCATCCACGGGCTACCATTCATGACATTGAAGTCAACCACACCCCCCAACATGCCCTTCAGCAAGTAAAATAACTTGTCATACACTATTCACAGGAGACCACGGACCCCCAAGTCCCTAAACTGGATCCATGGACCACTACATCCCTAAACTGGAATCTTGCCTTATGTTTGGCTTAAATTTAGTCATCGTATACTATCCACGGGCTACCATCATGATACAGAAGTCAACAAACCCAACAAATAATACCCCCTAAAGCCCTGTGCCAAGTAAAACAACTTGTCATATACAATCCATGAGCAACCATCGTGACATTGAAGTTGAATCTCTGAAGCATATTATACCTACGGGAGTTTACCAAATTGACTCTCGTTGATATTCTCACTATATCCCACCAAACGTGCTGATCAATGATTGCCATCTTGAGAACATCTGTCATTTCGAACAATGTTAGCTTTGTCCCGAAAACAATATACCTGCCCTATGGCAAGTAAAACAACTTGTCATATACAATCCACCGGTGTCGATCGTAACATAGAAGTCAATGTCCTACCGTAAGTGCCAAATATTGCTTATCCGTAGCATTAATACCCATGTCCGAGATGACTTTAAACTAATATATATTCAAGTCCGAGATGACTTTAAACTAATATATATACCCAAGTCTCAAATTTTCTCTATGGCAAGTAAAATAATTTGTCATACACTATCCACGGGCTACTGTTGTGACACAGAAGTCGACAAATATACCATTCGTTCCACCTAGCATATACCATCTGTGAGCTCCTCCTTACAAGCACATGCTATATGTTCTCCTCTAGCTGCCATATGGTCGGGATAATACATTTTATAAAACCTTATACAATCCACGGGCATGAACAGCAGTTCGATCGCATGTCTTCCCAGCGGCAAAGATAGATGTAAACTAAGATGTAAAATATTGTATATAACGATTATGAAATGCATATTCCAAGTGTTGTCTTTAAATACTTTTGTTGTTGAATATCTATCTATTTATCTCTCTCTCTCTCTCTCTCTCTCTCTATATATATATATATATATATATATATATATATATATATATATATATGAGAATAATGGAGGAAAGAGGCCATAGGAGGGAATTTCCTTCTATGGCGTCGAAAAAATATGCCCTTCATCGTGTTTTCCGACGATCGGAATCAATCATCTTCATCGTTATCATCTAAGATGTGGGTATGCCAAATTTCATGTGATTCTACAACTTTTTCACTGTTGATTTAGTAATGTAAAAAGTTCTATTGTCGGTAAACCGTTAATTTTGAACCCACTAATTCAATGGTGAAAAAGTTGTAGAATCACATGAAATTTGGTGTACCCATATCTTAGATGATAACGATGAAGATGATTGGTGCCGATCGTCAGAAAACACGATGAAGATTGTATTTTTTCGACGCCATAGGAGGAAATTCCCTCCTATGGCATCTTTCTTCCATTATTCTCTCTCTCTCTCTCTCTCTCTCTCTATATATATATATATATATATATATATATGCATGCCATTTCCATTTGTGTTGCTCTTGTGCTTAATGTACTCAGAAATAAACCACTCGTAGAAAGTTCTCTCCGTTTAATACAGAGGGGTAATTAACTACAGGGGCCTGGGACTGTTGGAAATCTAGTCCCCATAATCGAAAAACCCTTTCCGAAGGGTGAATCTGAGAAGTCACGCTATATCGGTCGTATCCGCTTGAACCCTTAGCCATATTGCATCGTAGCAATACGTCGCACTGAGTAGCCAGGCGGATCTGCATCGATTTGACCCTTTAAAACCCCTAAGGTCCTTTCTCTCCCAATCTTTTCAGCGGCGAACAATTACATGCATTTACTTAGACGTTACATGAAAGTGTTTAGATGTTACAGGAAACTTTTTAGATGTTACAGGCAACTGCAATTTCTTTTCATAAAACAGCTTCTAAATTTCATTCAGATGCATACTTAACCAAGAGTAATTTTTACAGCAAAATTATAACAAATGTCGTAATATTTAGCACAAAAGGTCCACGAAAGTAACTGTCTAGATGTTGTAGGCAACTGTTGTTGTAAGCAATGGTATAGATAATGCAAGCAACTGTTCAAATGTTATACATATCTATATTAATCATGTTCATCACCAAATCAGGTGTATTGAGGAGGAAAAATTGAGATTGTATATTTTTCCAGGGAAGTAACAAATAGCCCAATGTTGAGGACTGTAATGTTCAACCAATGCATTATAAGCAACTATCGATTCTTTCAATAGATTCATCTTCGCCAAGAACTCAACTGTCGTGTACTGGTAACACACTATCTCCATCAGATTTGCACAGGTTTCGGTTTCCGAATTCTTCATACCAAGCCTCTTGAACCTAGTTTTAAAATTCTGATTCAAGTGTTGAATGCAAAATGAATGCAACGCGGTGGGAAAGCATATCCTAACTGCTTCTTTGATCTCTTGTCAGAGTCGAATACAAACACAAGGGTATGCGATGGGTGGTAAGCCCCAAGACCATCAAACAACACGACTCTTAAATGATCTAAAAACCATGTCCAATTTATGATTTTCTCTTAATCGCCAATAGTAAAATCTAATGAAAACAAACCATTGTTTCTGTCATAAACAGTCGCTGCCAATATAAGACCTTTTGCCCTGTTATTAATGAATATTCCATCAAGAAATATGAGAGGCCCCAACCATCTAAAAACCCGTCAATACATGCACCATAGCTAAAAACAGTCACGTGTTAATTTATCGATGCTAATTACGCTCCCGGAATTGGTTTCCATGCACTTGCTTTGCTACGAGTTCAAAGAGTCATAAGAATACAGATAATTGCCGAAGAGGGTCTTTTGTGCAAATTCCCTTGCATGCCACGTAATATCATAGCCTCGATTGACTGACAGCCTTTGATGGAAATCCTTCGTAGCCTCGATTGGCCGATAGCTGGGTTGTGACCTCAAAACATCTACAAGCATGTCGACTACAAATTTCTTAGTAGTCCAAGGATGTTCATCACTTGAAATTCCTCCGGAACATTTGTACGTCGGGTAGTATCTCTTTATAGCTCATAGAAAACTGCTCAAACATGACAAACCTATAAGTCTTAGCATAACTTATCAGTTAAAACAATCAAGAATTTGAAAAAGCAATAATGTAGTCGAAGTTAAATTGCTAACGTATATGTTAACTCTTTACCTCCGAGTATAAAGCGATGTATGTAATCTCCATTGGCATCCTTTATCCCTTTGGGAAAAGCCACTGTTACCCTTAAGTAATCGTTCTTAATGTAGTCGAAATTAAATTGTTTCTTAATAGCAAATTGGCAAAGAGCCATCCTAACTTCGTAAGAACCCTTGAATATTTGAGATGTGCCCTCAATTGCATCATGCCATGTAATCGGGATATTGTTCCTCATTGATTGATTATCTTGTATCACCAGTGGTAAGCTTAACTCCAAGTCATGTACTCGATCATACTCAATTGCTGGAACGGAAGACGATGATACTTGCTGACTGTTACATATAAAACTCTTATGTTAGCATATTATTACTTGCATTTATGTAGATATTACATGCAATTTATTAGATATTAATGGAAACTTTTCTTAGATATTAGGGCATGCAGCAGCTTAGATGTTACAGGCAACTATTTAAATATAAAATGCAACTTTTATTGATGTTACAGGCAGCTGCTTAGATCTTACTGGCAACTGTCTAAATGTTACAGGCAACTTTTTTAGATGTTACAGGAAACTGCTTAGATGTTACCGGCAGCTGCTTAGATCTTACTGGCAACTGTCTAAATGTTTCAGGCAACTTTTTTAGATATTACAGGAAACTGCTTAGATGTTACCGGCAACTGTAACTGCTTAGATATTATAGGAAACTACTTAGTTATTACAGGAAACTTTTTGGATATTCTTCTAAACGAAAATAAGTCAAATAAAGACCAAACCTGCTCATAATGGCTTGAGTATATAGGCTTGCATATGAATGACCTCGTTCATCTCTTGATGGATTCAAATCATATTTATATACTCATCTTCAGTTATCATTCTAACCACATGATCTCCATATTTATCCATTTTATATGAAAGTTTTTAACTTATCAACCGATATATTAAGCTGAAACGAGACAATTCCTTTAAATCCATCATGTTGTGGCCTCTGAGATGGTCAAGACTGCATCCTTACCATTGGATTCACTCATAAAACACATTAATGTCCAAATTTGGGCCATAATCAATGAACAAGACACTAAATGAAGATTTAATTTGTTGGGTGTTCCCTCATAAAAAATAACTTTTTAATTAAAAATCAATCAGGCAGCGCCTCACGTGTTTCCCCCGTGAGTGCCAGTGCCAGCATTTATTAGGATTAAAAAATCCTATACTGATGCCTCACGTGAAACACACGTGAGCGCCGGCGTGCAAGGCACATGAGCATCTGTTTATGTAAGAATTAAATTCTTATGCGGCACCCACTTGCATAGCACTTGAGCATCAGCGTCCAAATTAAAGAGGGCAGAATTAAATTCTACATAGGGAATTATTCCCGTAAAATCTAAGGATATTCTCTGTTAAACAGAACCGTTGGATCAAAGATCCAATGGTGATTAAAAAATTATCAAACGATAGAATTAAATTATATTAAGGGAAAATATCTCCATGACCAATTTTAAATAAAAAAGATCTTCTCTGTTAAACAGAGAGCTGTTGGATCAAAAATCCAATAATAGATTTAAATTCAAAATTTAGGAAAATATCCAACGGTGGATAAAATCACCGTTTGACAGAATGAGAAAGATAAACTCCGAACTCTTGAATTAAAAATCCAATGGTGATTAAAAATCACCGTTTGACAGAATTAAATTCTGTATATCGTAAAATACATCCCTAATCTTGTTAAAAACAAGAATATATATTCTGTAAAACAGAAATTCTCTGGATCAAAGATCCAACGGTGGATAAAATCACGTAAATAATTTTTGAGGCCAATTAAATCAATCGGTATCTCTCAAATGACAGATTTTCTTAAATTAATTAACAATTTTCCTTCTTTATATAAAGAACCCGAGACTTCAAGTCCTAAAAGGAGAATCGACCTCATAAGTTTTCTACAAACCGTGAATCTAATTCTCCTTCAAAGAAGGTTTCCTCGCTCTCTCCAACTCTAGGTAAAGGAAAAGCAGAGATAAAATATATCTATTTTGCCTAGCAAAAATAAGAAACAAGGGTTTAACCCTTCATAAAAAGAACTTAGTTATTTCTCTGGGTCTGAGATCTATAAGACACATCCCCCCACAAGTTGAGAATTTAATTCTCATCGGAGAGATCCTGCTCTTCAAACTCAAAATCTAGGAGAAAGAATTAGATAAAAAGAACAGAGAAAAAGGCAAATGTTCTAGGAATTTAATTCCTTTGAAACATGGTTTAACCCTACATAAAGTGAAAGGTTATGCTAATGCCCAGGCCATCAACCGAGGCCGATTGCGGAACAATATTTTTTCTAACGATGTAAACTTAGCGCTAGAATAACTCTAAACCGGATCTACCATAAACCTAACTAGCAACAAAAGAAGCTATCTACTGTGAAAAAAGTTTATACCATGAGACTCGAGTCCTTCGGGTCTTGCCTTCTGTTCTCCACCGAAAACCGGGACCGAGACGTTGGGACGTCCAGCCAGAATTTTGGGGGCAGATACTATTTGGTTTTATCCGTCCATCTCTCCGAAGATACCAAGTTGATTTATGGCACCGTATATCGGAGGTTTAGACAGATGGGACCGTTGTAGCAGACTTCATCAGATTCCCCCTCGTTTACGAGGGGGTTTTGATTGTGGGGATGCTCTTCCCTACAGACGTAAGCCCCTGCAGTTAATTACGCTACCGTATAGCGGTAACCACTTTCTCCTTCTCCTGATAGTCACTTCGTGTCGTGTGTATTTGTTTTATTTATGGTTGCCCGTGGATTGTATACGGAGACTAATTTATGTTGTCGTCCGTAGGGCGTGGATTAGTCCAAATCCGTATTATCTTAGATTTGGGTTTGGGTTGGGTTTAAGGATCATTAATCTCATTGAGACTAAGATCAACTTAAACGTTTGTTGAGGATACGTTAGTCTATTTTTTTTTAGACTAAGATCTATTCAACGAGACCATTTAGATCGAATAAAAGAGCATTTGGACTCTATTGTTTTAGTTTAGGGATATTGCGGTCCATTGGGTTTAAGAACATCATAGTCCATGAGTTTAAGGACCTCATGGTCCGTAAAGTTTAAGGACACCATAGTCCAGTTTAAAAACGTTATAATCTATATGGTTTTGGTTCAACCGTTTGGGGGTGCGCCAAAAGTTATTGGTTATTGGGACCCTCCATCTCTCTGAAGAAGTTGAAGAATTACAACAACATATATCAGAGGTATGAAGAGATGTACCCTTGAACCAATGTTGGTTGGGAGATCTGTAGTCAAGTTTGGGACTAAGATCAGTTAAAAAAAAATTATGAGCATATGGGCTCAATTAATCTGAATTAGGGATCTGTGGCCAACTTGGGCTCGGCCCACTCAGTTAAAATGCTGAACATTTGTTTGGGTTCAACCCTTTTTATTTAACAATGCTGAGCATCGGTTTGAATTCTGACAACATTTTTGTCTTTAGTTGAGTGTTGAGCACTCATTATGGCTCTTGGGGATTTATTTAAAGAACAGTTTATGTTCTCTCAGCGCACATGTGAGGAGCACGTGGCGCGCTTGGCGCTGAGCGCCAGACTTAAAGCGCTAAGACGCTTCCTGTGAGATAGCGCACACGTGAGGAGCATGTGGCGCGCTTGGAGCTAAGCGCCAGACAATGAGTGCAGAGCGCTCTTTATAAAATAGCGCCCACGTGAGGGGCACGTGGTGCGCTTGGCGCTGAGCGCCAACCTTAGAGCACTGGACGCTTCTTTTAAAATAGCGCTTGGAGCGTTAGGTGCTGAGCACCAGACTTGGAGCGCTAAGGCGCTTCTTTAAATTTGAGCGCTAAGAGCACTGCGGCGCTATGCGTCTGTCTTGGAGCGTTAAGGCGCTTCTTTGGCAATTCTGATCAACTTTGTCTCGTAGTTTTTAAGAACAAGGTTCTTATCTTATAGGAGATGTTACAATCTTTTATGTTTTTTGAGAAAGACTTTATCTTTATGGATCTGTGATATGAAGAGAATTGAATTCTTCTCCCCCTTTTTATGATGAGATGCTATGATCTCTTTTTGTGAAAGACCCCTGTCTTATAAATCTATGATCTAGAAAAAAAAATAAGTTCTTCTTCTTTTTGACGAGATGCTTTGATCTCTCTGTTTTATTTACCTTAAAAAAATTCTTCTTCCGAGAGCTTGCTTTTCTCTTTGAAATTTCTCAAAGTTTATGGGGGGGGGGGGGGAGGGGGGTTTCCCCCTCTGTGAAACTTATGTGGAGTTTTTTTTTCAGACTTGAAGTCTTGGGGCCTTTATATAGTGGAGGCTGATCAGTTAAGGCAATCTTTTTCTGATTGATTTGGGGATATTTCCCCACCATTGGATCTTTGATCCTAGGGCTCCTATTTTACAGAAGACATTTTTCTTGTTTTTAACAAGATTGGGAAATTATTTTCCCATACAGAGATTTTCTGTATCTTGGTGATTTTTAATCACCATTGGATTTTTGATCCAACGGTGCTCTGATTTACATACCATAATCTTTCCTGTTTGGAAAGATTCTGAGGAGTATTTCCTTAACAGAATTTTATTATGCTAATTTAATGATTTTTTAATCATTTTTGTTGGATCTTTGATCTAAGGGTGGGGAACATTTAATTCCAGTGCTAGCGCTCTCGTGCTTTGCACGTGAGCGCTGCATCAGATTCTTTGACTCTTGGTGCTAGCGCACTTAGCGCTAGCGCTCTTGTGTTTTGCACGTGAGAGCTGCATCAGAGCCTTTGACTTTTAGCGCTGACGCATTTAGCGCGAGCGCTCTTGTGCTTTGCACGTGAGCACTGCATCAAAGTCTTTGACTCTTAGCGCTGGCGCATCTTGGCGCCAGCGCTCTCGTTCTTTGCATGTGAGCGCTGCCTCAGAGTCTTTGACTCTTAGCGCCGGCGCTCTTAGCGAGCGCTCTCGTGCTTTGCACGTGAGCACTGCCTCATTTCAAATTTCAAAATTTGATCAGAGCTTTGCTCTGATTGGGGGAAACAAATGGCCCCCACTGTTGTGCTCATGTGGCCCACACGTGATTGCAGCGGTGGCAGAGTATCCACCGTTGGATTGTTCTTGGAAGTCGGATCGACTTCCAACGCGTATAAATAGGACCTTTGGCCCTTTAAGATGACTGCTTGTTCATCTTCTTAATTTGTTCTTGTTTCTTGAGAATTTAATTCTCTTTCAGAGCCCAGCTCTCTCCCTTAAGAAATTTCTCAGAGCCAAAACTCTGCCCAAATTCGGTAAGAATTGAACTTATTTAACAGAGCTTTGCTTTTCTCAGATCATAGATCTTAGAAAAATATATTTTAGGGTTTTACCCATCAACAGAGTTGTGCTCATTTTTAGATCATAGATCTTCAAGATATAATCTTTATTAGGGCGATTTTAACCCATGAACTGAAATACTGTTTATCTTCCATGAAAAACTTTTAGAGCTTGTTCACAGATCTTGAAGATCTCAGAGTTTTTACTCTATAAAAGCCTTGCCTTTTTTTTAGGTTTTTGATGGATGATTTCATCATCTTCACAGAGCATAGCTCTTAAAATTTTTAAATAATTTTATTTCTCTCATGATTAGAGTTGACAGATGTCACTCTGTTGCAGAGCTTTGCTCTCAAGGGAGTTTTACTCCTTGGCCCGAGGGGCCCTCATTAAATGAGAATTCTTTTAGAATTTCCTCATTAATGAGTGACCATCTCATCAATGATGAGCCGTCATCTAGATTGTGTAGGTCCCCTTTGGTCCATTTCCACTGCATTGCAGTACGGTACGAATTTAAAGTACCCGTACCAAAACTTGAACTGTAGCATTGATGCTAATTCTTGTTCTTTTTCGCGCAGGTACTATGTCTTTCGATACTTCTTTCTCGTTCGTCCGTTCGGAAAGAGGATTCCCTGAAGCGCCCGTGGATAGGGAAATCTTCGCGTTGATCAAAGATCACGACCTGGAGCAAAAGAACCTTCATCTATGGGAAATGTGGTACAATCAAATTATCTGGGGCCGACGCAGCTTTTCTTGTGCAGCACCTTCGGAGGTGATCTCCGCCATTCACTATGCCGACCCACCCCCAGTGAACTACGCTGTAGAGGAGGTCAATTGGACTTCGGAGGGTTGCCTTCAGCCTTCCATAGCCGCGATACCCGTACAGCCGCCGATGGCTTTGGATATCTTGGGGCGGCGTATATGTCAAGGTGAGTCACGCCCGTGGGGGCAGCCGTACATGATAGGCTTGACTCCCCGCCACTCAGCCAGATATTTGCTGTGGGCCCGGTACATTTTTTCGGCCAAGAAATCGCAGCTGCTGAAACTTGGGCTATACCCTACTATTTATGCTTCTCTCTTCCTGTATTCCACGCCCCTTGTATGGTGGGTCAAAGCCTTTTTGGAACAATGGAACGTTCCAACTCACACTTTCCTTCTACTGGATCGGGATGTTTCAATCTCTTTAGAGGAGTTCGCGGAGATCTCCGGCTTGCCTGTCAGAGGGGAGCATTATGAAGAGATATTACCCCCTGATGAGTATATTTTCGCCACTCGCTCGGTAGTGATGGGTCTGACCCAAGAGAATGCTATTTAGCACTGATTCCCAAGCTTGATCAAGGTGCTAAATATATACGAGAGCCTATTTCTTGCATCCGGATGTCACGGGGTCAGCTTTACGGATTTTATCGCCCGTTTTCTTCGCCTGGAAGTCTTGTTAAAATAAGGTGCGAAGTTTGCCAAGCTCGATGATCCTTTCAGTTTTGTCTTGGACAGCCGGCCGACAGCGGAAGCAGATCAAAAGAATTTCTTCCTTCCAAATGCCGTGATCGTCCCCTTTCAAGAACTCGCTGCTCAAGACATCGACGAAGTGGCGTTCTTTTTAGGGTTCCTCGCTTTATGGTTGAGTTGGTTTGCGCTCCCCATGCATCCTCGCTACATGAGGCCGTCCGTTTTTTACCCGGCTCACCGAATGGTTGAAGGGACATAGGTTGCTGTTGGGATTGCTGGACTGGCTTATTTGTATCATGGCCTTAGCCTGGCAGCAGATACTACTCAACCGGGGGTGCATCCTGTAAACTTCTCGATGCATTATTTCACTTCGTGGCTCGAGCTGCACATACTCGGTGCCTTTGGAATCTATAAGAGGCCCCGTTTCTTCGAAAGTTATAACTTTCCTCAGGTTATGCGGTTGGTTGATGCTTCCGCTTTGGAGCCGACCCAGCGAGAGGCTCGAGGTCTGATTCTTCGCCCGCGTACGGTCGGGGATGGCATGACCTTCGTCGATAAGGTCATGACTATCGGTAAGGAATCTGCTGAGATGGTGCAGCCGCTGCTGGACACCTTCAAAGACGGGGCCTCTACCTTGAAAGCTCGAGAGATTCTTCACTTATATTCAATCAGGCCAGGCTTTTTAGTGTTTAGGCAGAACGATGCGGCATTGTTCATGAGATACAACCCACACCGCTTTGCTCAACAATCAAGCTACAATCAGGGTGTTCCGCTTGAAGCCTTTTTAGCTGAGCCTACTGCTACAGAGGAAAGTATCCATAATGCGCTGCACCATTTCATGCGGCCAAATACCGGGTCTAACTTCTTTATCAGCGAGCCAAGTTGCATCCCGAAAGCTTTGAATGTGTACGTGGCGTGGTACTAGTATGCGATGGGCGCTGTTATCAGGGAATAAAAATGATTATTGCTTGATCGCAAGGGTGCTGTCCCAGTGGGTAACCCAACCATTCCCTTAAAGCGACAGACTATCGTTCGTCCTCCCCTAAGAGAAGCTGCTGCAGCTGTGGTTCCGTGTGCTTTTCCTGATAAGGGTCTACCTCGTGCGCCTGTAGAAGCGGTGGCTGCAGCGTCTTCCGATTCTGGCGTGGGTGCGGAGATCGGGACCCGTCGCCTAAAGTTGCCTGCCAAGCGCAAGCTCGTGTTATCGGCTGCCGGCACTCGCTCACAGAAAAAGAAGAAGTCGATGTTTTCTGTCGACGTCGTACTCGGCCAGGAGCCCCATGCTCCTTATAGCGAGGGCTTAAGTGAATACGGGACCAATGATGGTCTATTTATCGAGCCTGCGGATGATACCGATCTTCAAGCTGCCCTCGCAGCTTCAGAGCAACTGGCTCGCGATGAAGCCGCACGAATCATGATTGCACAGTCAGGTAGGCTTCAGTCGTATCTTTCCGCGGTTATCTCCCTTTCTTTTTTTTATATTTATGCTTTGACTGACTCTTTCTTCTTCAACAGGTATCTCTGCCGGAGAGGCTCTTGCGGCTTCCCTCAAAACGTTTGAAGAGGAAGAGAGGCTCCGTGCTTCTTTGGGCCTTAGTATAATTCTGCTTATCATGCCTTCATTCCCTTTTTTCTTCATTCGTGGCGTGACCCTTTCTTTTGTCTTATTGCAGGGACTATTTTGCCCCCGGTTATCCCAAGCGCGAAGCCGATCCTGAGCGGTGATACGGCAACGCTTCCAGAGCCGGATATCGCGGCCCCAGCTCTCCCGTCGTTATTACACGAGGCTTCACTTAAACAGCCGATGACGGAAGCTGTAGCGGCTTCAGAGGCAGAACTTGGTGCGGACGATGACGTCCCTTTGACGGAGGTCTTGCGGAGATCGCTTCTCACCGCTCAGACCGAAAAGAAGCGTAGGAAGCGTGCGGTGAGAGAACATGATTCCAGCTTGGCTGTAAGTGAAGGCTCAAGTACCACCCCATCTGTCTCTATTCCTCTAGAGGATGTTCCAGCTGCTCTGTCTACCGCTCATAGACAGGTTGTGCGCGCGGCTCGTAAGGCAACCCAGAATCTTTAGCAAGGTAATGCAAAGCCCGGTCTTTTCATTTTTACTCGATCCGTAAATTCTGATATACCATGTCTTGCAGGGCCAAGTATCGGCGATGAGGTGGCAGGCGAGAAGACAGTAACCACAGAGCCCGAAGCGGCTACTCTCTCTCGGGATTCTTGGACTGTCCCAATCACCGCTCTTTCTCCTTGTGGTTCCTTGCCATCGGCAGGTATCGCGAGTGTCACGACGGCCCTTGTCGAATCGGGGGACGAGGCCATGGGTGCAGAAACTATTCCAATGGCGGAAAGCGAAGGAGCTGCTGTGTCTAGTGATGCTCTCGCCGCGGTTTCGGTTGGCGACTTATCAGGTAGAACCAGGGTCACTATTTTCTTTTTATCTTTCGATCCCGTTCATGCCCATCTGATGACATTTTGTTCGTTTTGAGTGTAGGTGCAGTAAATGCGGAGATTGCGCCATCTGAAGCACCTCTGGTCGCCGCCGTGACAGCTGTTGTTCTGTTGCCTTCTCCCATGTCGTCTGGAGTGCTGGAAGGTATATGTTTGCAACTTATCGGTTTCATTGTAGGTAATATACTCTTTGTACTGACATCGTATTGTTACAACCGTGCAGGAGTCCTTTTTGACCATCGTTATCATATGCTGAACCCGGATTTGTCGTTCCAGTCGGAAGTCAGTCTGCCTGCCGGTGTCGGTGAGTATAGCTTTTAACTGACATCTATTTCTTTCTTTTATGAGCAAACATGTCGTTGCTAATTCTTCTTTGTATTGATTGCAACGTTACAGATTGGAGGAGGGGACGAGAGAACAGTCGCGCTTCCGGCACTCCCAGCTTTACCACCTGTCGCAGCCGGTATAGTAGACCCTATTACTCGTGAATTTTCTTTATCTCTTGAGCCGACATCTGATTATGATTCGTTTTGCAGCGATCGCACCAACTCTAGCTCCCTTCGAGTCTCGAATCTTAATGCCTGCAGGGCCCTTTTCCAGACGTCCATCCTCTAGAGGCGCTGCAACTAGCCTGCGCATGTTAAGTGAATTCGTTGAGGATCTTGACGCTGAAGCCCTCTTATTTGCTGCAGATTTTGCTGCTGAAGTTAATCCTATGCTGGCGATGCTCGTGAACTTCCATGACGAAGGCGTCATCGAGTCTTGGGTTAATTTCTGCAGAAAGATCGAGACCTGCCTGCATGAGATTGAGCTCAGACGTCCTGCTCCGGAACTGTTGGCTTTGAACTCCCAGTGGGCTGCGTGGGTTGAGCAGAGCGTTCCCTTCCTCCTCCGTTTCGAATAAGAGGTGACCTTAAGGCGGAAGGAACGTGAGGAGGCTTCAGGCGAATCCACCCGGTTGCGCGCCCAGGTTGACGCGAATGCTGCACAGCTGAAAGCTATCTTTGAGGGCCTCTTACGATGTATTTCTGACGAGCTAACGCTGAGGCAGAAGCTTGATCTCATTGACCGGGATGCGCAGAGTCGTGAGGTAGCTCAGCAGGAAATCGATGAAAAGGTTTCATCCTGTTTGCAGCAACGGGCCCGAGTCGAAGCTAAGCTGGCCGCGGCGGCTGCTCATGAAAAGGAGCTGAGTGGAGTGCGTAACGGCTTGCTGATTTGCTAAAATCACATCCTTCTCAATAGTTGTCTTTGTATCGATTGTAATTTATGAATAACATGTATTCATTTCATTTTTATTTTATATGATGCATCTCGTATTCAATTGAATTCATGAATAAAGGACACATTTTTTTTATCTCCGACTATCGCTTTCTTTTCTCTACTGTGTTGTTGGCATGTGATTTTAGCAAATGTAACTTGAAGACGATAGATAACAGTTCATCTTGAACTCTTTGTAGGGTAGTGATGGCTTAGAAGACAGGGTTAGGATCTATCACCTAAGACTTTTCAACTTTATGAGCCGTGAGGGTCTCATAAAGACTTTTCTCCCTACGAGTCGAGAGGATCCCGTAGGTGTATTTTCTTCTTAGGAATCGTGAGGATTTCTGAGTTTGTTTTCTCTTGAGAGTCGTAAGGATCCCACAAGAGAATTTTTTTCAGCTTACAAGTCGAGAGGACTCGTAAGTTTTTGTTTCCTTCCTTGTCGATGTTTGACTTCGGGGAATGTGGCCCGTAGATAGTCCATCTTGACCTTTTTGTAGGGCAGTGATGGCTTAGGAGACAGGGTTAGGATCTGTCACCTAAGATTTTTCAACTTTATGAGCCGTGAGGGTCTCATAAATACTTTTCTCCCTACGAGTCGAGAGGATCCCGTAGGTTTATTTTCTCCTTAGAAATCGTGAGGATTCCTAAGTGCGTTTTCTCCTGAGAGTCATAAGGATCTCACAAGAGAATTTCCCCCCTTACAAGTCGAGAGGACTCGTAAGTGGTTATTTCCCTCCTTGTCGATATTCGACTTTGGAGAGTGTGGCCTGTGAATAGTATACAATAGTCCATCTTGGACCGACTTGCAGGACCCGAGTGCTTAGGAAACAGGTCCTTATCCTAATTGCCTAAGGCTTTGCCCTACGAGTCGAGACGAATCGAGAAGTTCTCGCAAGGACGCTAATTTCCTCACGAGTCAAGACGAATCGAGAAATTCTCGCATAAGTTTCCTAACGTCACAGTTAACTCCTGCTAATAGAAGTCCGTTAGGGTCTGTGGTACTAGGGTTTTTTACCCGTTGCACCGTCACGTTGGCCGATATATTCCCCGATATGCAATCTTGTTGTTTAGGTAGCCCCGCGACTGTCGTGACTTCGATCCCTTCGGGGGCTGGACAAGACGTCTTCAAGTAATCTTCCAGGTAATATTACCGTCGAAAGAGCAAGCATTAGGGTATTCCATGTCGCTTTTTACTTGAGGTTAGGCTCAGTTTGGGAACCCCGATGAGTCATGACCATTCCGCGCTGGTGTGGGATGATCTCCGTTAGTCTTTTTAGGTCTCATTTGAGTTGCCGTCGAGACCCTGAAGCGGGGGATTTTCCTTAGCTTCGTTGGTTGACATTGTGCCAGCAATATTGCGTCGAATGTCGAGGTTGTCTCTGGGTTGTCTATGAACCGTCGAGGTTTTGGAACCAGGGAACTTTGCCATAGCTCCATTTGTTGATGTCGCGCCCGTATCCTGCTGGAAGGAAGAAGGACGTTGTTGGTTGATCTCCAGGCTGTAGATGTAGCCGTCGAGACCTGAAACTAGGGACTTTGCCATGGCTCCGAGGTAGTCTCTAGGTTGTCTATGAACCGTCAAGATTTTGGAACTAGGGGACTTTGCCATAGCTCCGTTTGTTGACGTCGTATATTCCTGCAAAGACACTGATTTCTCTGCGGGTCGACACGAATCGAGATGCTCTCGTCAAGGATGCTGATTTCCCTGAATCGAGGTTTTTGCCAAGGATACTGATTTCCTCGAGGTTGAGACGAATCGAGAGATTCCTGCAAAGATACTGATTTCCTTGCGGGTCGACACGAATCGAGATGTTCTCGTCAAGGACGCTGATTTCCCTGAATCGAGATATTTCCAAGGACACTGATTTCCCTGGAGTTGGTTGACTCGTTTTCGAGACGGGGTCATTTGATGACGTATTTCCGAGACGGGGTCATTTGTTGATGTATTTCCGCTTTCTACGGTGTCAGGGTTGACTTGCTCCGTTTTCTATGGTGTATGGCTCGACTCTCTCTGTTTTCTACGGTATCAGGGATCGACTTTCTCCATTTTCTACGGTGTCGGTGGTTCACTCTAGGTTGTCTGTGAACCGCAAAGTCTTGGAACTGGGGACTTTGCCGTGGCTCCGATTGGTGGTGTCATGTCCGTGTCCTGCTGGCATGAGGAGGAACGCCGTTGCTGGTCTTCTAAGATGCAGATATTGCCGCTGAGACCCGATTCTCCCTTTGATAGAGTTTGTTGGGACACGTGGTTCCCTTTTGTTTATGCCCATGGATTGTATACAGGGGTCAGTATGGACTTACCTGCAGGGAATAAAGTTTTATTTCATTTTTTTATTTCTTTCCGCGATGCTCTATCATTTTAGCTTTTTATATCACGAAAGTCACGATTGCCCAATCATTTCAGCTGTTTTTTTTTACTCCCTGTTTTTTTTATTATGAGTTGCCCAATCATTTCGGCTATTTTTGTATGCATTTATTTTACTCGCTAATTTTTATTGCGAGTCGTCCAAACATTTCGGCTATTTCATATGCATTTTTGGCTCACCGGTTTTAATCGTGAGTATGGAACTTGGAATCTGGTGCCAGTCTTAGCATCATCATCGCTGCGACTGGAATATTGCCAGGAGGGAATCATCATTTACCGTGAAAGGACTTGGAATTTGATTCCGATTCAGGCATCAACATCGCTACCCCTGGGACATTTCCAGGAGCGAATCATCATCTGCCTTTTTCGGTTCGAACAAAGGTGGCATAGTAAACAGGGTTAAGATCCTGTCGACTAGGCTTTTGACTTCATGAGCCGTAAGGGTCTCATAAAGGTGTTTCTCCCTACGAGTCGTGAGGATCTCGTAGGTGTCTTTTCTCCTCAGGAATCGTGAGGATTCCTAAGTGTATGTTATCTTGTAAGTTGTAAGGATCTTGCAAGAGTGTTTTCTCTTTGTAATTCGAGAGGACCTACAAGTGTTTATTCATCAAATGAGGGCATTCCTTGTCGTTGGTGGGACTCGGCAAGGAAATGATTATTTATGCCCGTAGATTGTATACAAAGGTCAGTATTGAACCGGTTGTAGGGCAATCTAGGAAAGGTGATAGCTTAAGAACAGGTTTAGATCCCTGTAGTTTAAGGCTTTTGAATCTTATGAGCCGTGAGGGTCTCATAAGAGGGTTCTCCTTACGAGTCGTGAGGATCTCGTAAGTGTAATTTCTCCTTAGGAATCGTGGGGATCCCTAAGTGTGTTGCTTCTTTGTGAGTCGTAAGAATCTCACGCAGGTATTTTTCTCATTACAAGGTCGAGAGGACCTTGCAAGTGTCTTTTAACGAGATTGCTCCCTTTCGGGTTTTCACAAACTCGCTGGTAGCCCTGCTGGTTTTACTTACGAAGCCCTTTCGGGTTTTTATCCGTGCCCATTTTGCTTGTGGATGTACCGTCGCTTTTTTTTTAACGATTCTGCGCCCTTTCGGTTTTTTACAAACTCGCCGGTAGCCCTGCTGTTTTTACTCACGGAGCCCATTCGGGTTTTCATCCGTGCCCAATCATATCGGATGTTGCGGGTTTGTAGTAGTTTAAAGACGTTTCGGTCACTTGTTCGTAGGTCCGGGATTTCCCCCCGGCAACGTACGATTACGCAGCTAGATGTTCTTGCAAGTCTTCGTATCTTTTGTATCGGAGGTGGATTCCTTGAAGAGAGGGCAGAGGGCTATTTCTTCATCAGAGTCGCTTCCAAAGGTGAGAACTTGGGATCCCTTGGTGTCAACCATGTGACAGTTGCCGGCAGTTCTTTTGCGCTCATCTGTCGTGCTTCTCTGTTCCCGACGAGCCTTGCGCTTCACTCGCTGGACGTGTTGTCGGTGGGCAACATATCCCTGCCACCAGTTTTTAAAGGACATGCACTCTTCGGTAGGGTGTGTGATCCTCCGATGGTATAAGCAGTAATTTGGATGTGGATTCGCTTCGTCAAGGTGTATGCTGCCAGGAGTATTTCCTTTAAAAGACGTCTGCTTCATTCCCATTGACAGGGCTTTGGCGAATTGCTTCCTTGTCTTAAGCCTGCTTTTGTCTGCTGTAAGCGTGCTTCGATCTGGTTGGGGTACTCCACGGTTTCTCAATACCGGAGCTTCTTCAACTTGACGCCGACGCTTGGCCCTCTCGTATATGGCCGTTTCTCGCTCACTATCAGCTTGCTTTTCTGAAGAGCTTCGCTCAGCAGTCTGTCAATCAATTCGTCCGATGGCTCCAGGGATTTTGATTCCGGTTCTGGATCTGCCACCAGTTTCTCTGCATCAGGAGCTTCTTTGCCATTTATTGATGAGCGAGAGATCATGTGACAGCTTGCCACATAATTCTCTGGCTCATCTGAAGAGTTGTCTCCTTCATCAGCGTCATCGGCTTCATTCTTAAGAACATTATTAAAGAATTCATCCAACATGATTGGGGTCCGTACCTTCTGGTTAAATTTTTCCAGTGCATCGATGTATTTCTGCAGACCTGTACGGCTGTCTTCAGGTTGGACGGGCTTCTTGGCCTTCTTCTTTTTCTTTAAAGACTCTGGAGGTTTGGCCTGAATGTTTTGTCCACCGTCACCAACTTTCAGCGTTGGGCGTAGCTTCAGCATCCCCTCAATAATCTCGGGCTCTAGTGGGATCTTCCATCTAATCGCCGGACATGTTTGGAGATCTCTCAGCATTCTTTTAGTTTTCTCCGAAAGAACAACTTCCCATGGAGCTTCCTTTACGAATAAGCACGATGCTCCCGGCATGTCCATCTTTTTCGGAGCATGTGGTTGTGGCGGGTTCACCTTCCAGTTTTCGGACAATGCGAACTTGCCTTGTTGGTATTGGTCTTCGACCTAATTTTTGAAGACGTAGCAATCTTCGATTAAATGGCCTAATGTTTGGTGGTAAGGGCAATAATGGGACTATTAACGTCACCGGGCTGCAGTAGGCGTTTCGGCTCTGGCAGGGTAATGAGACCATTGCGCATCACCAGTTCAAACGGTTTCCTTGTTTTATCCTGAGGGAATGAGTAAGGGCGGCTCAACTTCTCATCGAGGGATCGCTACTTTTTGCTTTGGCGAATAACCGGTCTCGGGCTACTCGGTTGTTGTTGAGCGTTGGCAACGAAGGTTGCTTTCCCTTTGCCCTTTTCATTTCGAAACTCCGTCTTTGAAGAGGAAGGATTATGACCCATCTGGTCCATTTGGGCCAGCTTGTCAATTAAGGCCTGGAAGGTGGTCGGCTTGAAGAACATCATGAATTGAGATAAGGTCGACTGAGGGTCAAGGGTCCACATGAACATGCCCACGGCAGGAGCTTCTTCTATGCGTTGTTCGCATCTCGACCATAGGTTCCGCCACCGGATTGCATATTGCACCCATGTCTCTCCCGGCTTTACTTTGGCGTTGATCAATGCCGTGATCGGGGTGCGTTCACTGGCGCTTGCGAACCGTTGTGTAAACAGTAGCTCCATTTCTGCGAATGTCTTAACGGAATCATTCGGGAGCTCAGAGTACCATTCAAAGGCCGTCTCCGCCAAGCTGCCGACAAACTGGCGATGTAGCAGTTTGTCGTCACCCCTAGTATAACCGCACAGGGCTCTGAATTGAACAACGTGCTGGTGTGGATTACCCGTCCCTTTATACACGTGGAACTTAGGGATCGTGTATCCCGGCGAGTACTTTATCTGATCGTACCAGCTGGGATAGGGTCGCCCAGTTCTGACAACTTGGCCAGCAGCTTCGTTTGCTTGATGGGCTCGTATCCGTTGAGCTATATAATCATCGAGCGCAGCTTTCGAGATTGTTTCCTCCTTTGCTGCTGAAATGGTCGGAAGAGGGTTTGGCGTCTCCTCTGTGTCGCCTTCGATTATTATTGGCGGATCTTCGGCTGGAGGGTCTGACTGGATCATCATGCCCACCATATCCTGGAACAATAGCGCTATTTGTTTTATATTGGCCGCTTGTTCCGCTGCCTCTTGATCTTTCTTTTCTAGCATCCACCAGAAGAACTCGGCATCGGTTTCCTGTTCCTAGCGCTGATCCGACGATACTTCGAGGCTTTCTTTATGTCCCGTGAGTGCAGCCATCTTCGTTAACATCTCCTGGAGCTTCTGTTGTTGCTCCTGAGCTTTTGTTACCGATCGAGTGAGTGGTCGGTGACCCCTAGAGGGACGGCTTTCCTCCTTCTCGGAATCCATATAAACAGTATGCACCACCATTCCCCTAGACTTGGAGCGTCTGGGTTCAGTGCCCTTGAGATTCATCGCAGGCATAGGGATCATCCCCACCCTCCTCTTTTTATGGATGATTGAAGCTGAGGGGGCTGTTGCAGTAGACACCTGAGCAGACGATACTTTGCATGGCATGGCAGAGGGATGGTCCTCTTCCTGCTGAGTCTTCATCTTTTTCTGTTGGCGGGAATAGTCCTTGTCGATCATAGAATCCTGGACTCTCCGCCAGACCTTGTGGAATTTGGAAGACAGACGCTGAGGGGGCTACTCCGGTTTCGACTTTGTAATATTCTCCATAGGTGGAGAAGATCTTATCAATACAGCGGTCGGAGAATTCTTGCGGACCCTCTTAAGTGGTTCAAAGCTGTTCCAATTGGAACAGCAGTATCGACTTCAACCATCGGAGCTGGTGGAGTCAATCCCGAAGGGGAACTGCCCCCGGCTTTCTTCACTCGGCGCCAGTAGCGACGTCGAGCATTTCTTGCAGACGGCACTGGCTCAGTTACGGGGGTGGCTTCATCATGCCCCCTGTTTGGGTGAAGGGTTGCTGTTGGTGCCAGCCTATCAAAGACTGACGTCCGCTGAGAAGGGATGGTCAACCTGTCGAAGGAAGACTTTTGAGCAGGGGTAGCGGCTTTGGTAACTTCGCCTGGAGAGGGAGTTGGCTCGGACGGTCTTGTGAAGACCGATCCTTTAGCAGGAGAAGCCCCTTTTACGACTTCGTTCGTCAGAGTTGGAATGGCTATCCGCTTCGGGATAACTTCCTCGGGTATTGCAGGCTTCTTCATGGACCCGCTTGAGCTTTGGCCTAGTCTGTTAAAGACCGAGGCATTGGACTTGGATGACCCATTGAGAAGGGCCGTGGTGGTGGTAAGCCGATCAAAGACTGACTTCTTTGGAGCCTCCTGCGTCGGCATCGGAGCATTGAAGCTCATTGGCGGGAGCATGGTCCCGAAGAACAACCCAGTGGTGGCCTGTGTCACCTATTCTACTGGCATTGCGTAAATGGAGGCCGCTTGGGGCCCATAAGTTACTCCTCCAGATAGGACGGAGCGGGAATTGTTGCTGCAGTTGGTGCAGTTGGAAGTTATTGACGCTATATTCTCTTCTGCACGGAGCAAGACACCAAATCTTAGTACCTCGAATCCAAGGGCAACCATACTAAACTGCGATTCGTTTGCGAAACACGACACACGAAATGTGGAGTGGAAAGAGGAAAAGGTCCCACCTGGCGTGCCATAATCTGTTCTCCGCCGAAAACCGAGACCGGGACATTGGGACGTCCGGCCTGAATTTTGGGGGCAGATGCTATTTGGTTTTATCCGTCCACCTCTCCGAAGATGCCAAGTTGATTTATGGCACCGTATATCGGAGGTTTAGACAGATGCGACCGTTGTAGCAGACTTCGTCAGATTCCCCCTCGTTTACGAGGGGGTTTTAATTGTGGGGACGCTCTTTCCTGCAGGCGTAAGCCCCTGCAGTTAATTACGCTACCGCATAGCGGTAACCAATTTCTCTTTCGCCAGATAGTTACTCCGTGTCGTATGTGTTTGTTTTATTTTTGGTTGCCCGTTGATTGTATACGGAGACTAATTTATGTTGTCCTCCGTAGGGCGTGGATTAGTCCAAATCCGCATTATCTTAGATTTGGGTTTGGGTTAGATTTTAGGATCATTAATCTCATTGAGACTAAGATCAATAAACGTTTGTTGAGAACACGTTAGTCTAATTTTTTTTAGACTAAGATCTATTCAACAGGATCATTTAGATCCAATAAAAAAGCATTTGGACTCTATTGTTTTAGTTTAGGGACATTGCGGTCCATTGGGTTTAAGGACATCATAGTCCATGAGTTTAAGGACCTCATAGTCCATAGAGTTTAAGAACATCATAGTCCAGTTTAAAGACGTCATAGTCTATGTGGTTTTGGTTCAACCATTTGGGGGTGCGCCAAAAGTTATTGGTTATTGGGACCCTTCATCTTTCTGAAGACGTTGAAAAATTACAACGACATATATCAGAGATATGAAGAGATGTACCCTTGAACCAATGTTGGTTGGGAGATCTGTAGTCAAGTTTGGGACTAAAATCAGTTAAAAAAAATTTATGAGCGTACGGGCTCAATTAATCTGAATTAGGGATCTGTGGCCAACTTGGGCTCGGCCCACTCAGTTAAAATGCTGAACATTTGTTTGGGCTCAATCCTTTTTATTTAACAATGCTGAGCATCGGTTTGAGTTCTGACAACTTTTTTTTCCTTTAGTTGAGTGTTGAGCACTTATTATGGCTCTGGGGGCTTTATTTAAAAAACAGTTTATGTTCTCTCAGCACACACGTGAGGTGCACGTGGCGCGCTTGGCGCTGAGCGCCAGACTTAGATCGCTAAGACGCTTCCTGTGAGATAGAGCACACGTGAGGAGCACGTGGCGCGCTTGGCGTTGAGCGCTAGACAATGAGTGCAGAGCGCTCTTTATAAAATAGCGCCCACGTGAGGGGCACGTGGTGCGCCTAGCGCTGAGCGCCAACCTTAGAGCGCTGGACACTTCTTTTTAAATAGCGCTTGGAGCGTTAGGTGCTGAGCGCCAGACTTGGAGCGCTAAGGCGCTTCTTTAAATTCGAGCACTAGGAGCGCTGCGGCGCTGTGCGCCAGTTTTGGAGCGCTAAGACGCTTCTTTGGCAATTCTGATCAACTTTGTCTCAAAGTTTTTAAGAACAAGGTTCTTATCTTATAGGAGATGTTACAATCTCTTATTTTTTTTGAGAAAGACTTTGTCTTTATGGATCTGTGATCTGAAGAGAATTGAATTCTTCCCCCCTTTTTATGATGAGATGTTATGATCTCTTTTTGTGAAAGACCTCTGTCTTATAGATCTATGATTTAGAAAAAGAATTAAGTTCTTCTTCTTTTTTACGAGATACTTTGATCTCTCTATTTTATTTACCTTAAAGAAATTCTTCTTCCAAGAGCTTGCTCTTCTCTTTGAAATTTCTCAAAGTTTGTGGGGAGGGGGGGTTCCCCCTCTGTGAAACTTATGGGGAGTTTTTTTTTTCCAGACTTGAAGTCTTGGGGCCTTTATATATTGGAGGCTGATCAGTTAAGGCAATCTTTTTCTGATTGATTTGGAGATGTTTCCCCACCATTGGATCTTTGATCCTAGGGCTCCTGTTTTACAGAAGACATTTTTCTTGTTATTAACAAGATTAGGAAATTATTTTTCCATGCAGAGATTATTCTGTATCTTGGTGATTTTTAATCACCATTGGATCTTTGATCCAACGGTGCTCTGATTTACAGAGTATAATCTTTCCTGTCTGGAAAGATTCTGAGGAGTATTTCCTTAACAGAATTTTATTCTGCTAATTTGATGATTTTTCTAATCATTTTTGTTGGATTTTTGAACCAAGGGTGGGGAACATTTAGTTCCAGCGTTAGCACTCTCGTGCTTTGCACGTGAGTGCTGCATCAGAGTCTTTAACTCTTGGTGCTAGCGCACTTAGCGCTAGCACTCTCGTGCTTTGCACGTGAGCGCTGCATCAGAGCCTTTGACTCTTAGCGCTTGGCGTATTTAGCGCTATCGCTCTCGTGCTTTGCATGTGAGTGCTGCATTAGAGTCTTTGACTCTTAACGCTGACGCATCTAGCGCTAGCGCTCTTGTACTTTGCACGTGAGCGCTGCCTCAGAGTCTTTGACTCTTAGCTCTGGCGCTCTTGTGCTTTGCACGTGAGCGCTGCCTGATTTCAAATTTCAAAATTTGAACAGAGATTTGCTCTGATTGGGGGAAACAACTCCTCTCCTTTAGCATGCCCCTAGTGGTCTCCATGATCAAGCTTGATCGACGGCTTCCTCATGTCAAATATGATCCACCCGAGAGTGTCTACTTTAGGCTCCTACCTTTAAACTAAGTTAACTAGGTTACTTGGTTTGCTAATCTAAGTAACCTAGGTGATGTAGAGAGTAATGATGGATTGCTTTTGTCTCAAGAACCCTATGTTTCTTAACACATGAGACTATTAGGGTTTGAGGTAGAAGAAGAGAAGTTTGGAGGAGATGAGAATGTAGTAGAGAGCAACATAAGAATTGAGTGAAGAATGGCTAATTCTTGTGACTAATAAAGCAAGCATGTCAAAGATAATAGTAAAAAATTATCTTCACCACAAAATATCTAGATATTTTCTACAAAATATCTAGATGCCACCTTACCACAATAGTAACCCATGACTCACTAAGTGAGTCAACAAGTAGCCATGCTTTACTTAATAAAAGTCAACACATCATACCTCCACCTCATTAACCATTTAACTAAATGGTTAAAAAAAATAATGAGATTTCTTCTTCTAGAAACACTCATGTAACAAATTACAAGATTACCCCTCACCGTATATACATACCCGTATCCGTATTCGGAAAAATACGAATACAAAAGAGACGAAAATAGTCCAACAATATAATACTAGGATCCGGCTTAAACCAAACCCCGCTAGTATTATCCGTCCGAACATCATACATGCACAAATACACATATGTGATCGAATCCTGCCGTAAAACCATACGGCCTTTACATCGTTTCGCCCGAAGCAGGGAAACTCTCTGTGCAGGAATCTAAAGACTCTGCAGTACGCCAGCAGTGCGTTACTGGATAAATCCATAACCACAAGCACGTTAGCGGCACTAGCTGTACATAACGGCTACCCGGGTACCTGTCGAAAAGGAAAGACGACAAGAAAACTCATCCGGATCCCTACTGAGCCTATCCGTGACAATATCCGTACAGACCGATCTCTACGTCTAAGAGTATCTCATTCCGGATCTAGGGGTGGTAAGTGTCAGACCCTAATAATCCAATAATTCGTGCTGATGCGGCTTAGGACCAATCCGGGAAACTATTGATCAACCTATCAGTAAATCCCAACAGCCTTGGCCAAGGTCTTATGGTCCTGACCAATCGAACACAGTGTAATATCAACTCTCAATACTTGACAATCACTCACTACCTCCATGTGGCTCGGGACTGTACCCAACCAAAACCTGTTTGCACGACTCAGTAGAGCCGTGGTAGGGTAGTGATCAAACCACAGTGGGAACTCACACGAGACAAATGATGATCTCAGGTCCAAAGACTAACCTGTACACATATCACAAGAGAACTGCTATCTGACAATAGGTATAATTCCATCTAGAGGTTCTCAGCGAGTCCGTCCAGTGTAATCACCCCCGGTGAGCACCCGTATACAATTTTAGGTGACCACACCAATGGTTGTGGGACCAACCATCGTCCCTCGTCGGGGTCTAGAAATGTACACGCAAGTCTACTCTGGAGTATCGATACCCGATCTCGATACTCGTGCGACTTGGGACATTTAAGGATGTGCTTATAGACTACCCAGCTTCCACAAGTATGATCGCCATCACAACGCAGGTAGTCAAGCAAGATCCTACGGGCTTTATCAGCATGTAACCACAATATGTAATAACTGTATAACATATGCCATGTTAAGATAAAGTCAAACCATAATGGTATACTACTATATCAAGTCTTTATCAATATATGCAAGCTGGATAAAGTATCAATAAAAACAAATACACATATCCTGATAAAGACAACTGAAATAATATACTATATAACTGAGCAAGATCGTCTTGTACATATATATCCCCAGCATCCACATGTATACATATACAATAATGGCCTCTAGGGCATACATATTCAACAATCTCCCACTTGCACTAAAGGCCAGTTATTGGCGTACCGAATACCCAACGTCTGCTCTAAGGCCAGCTGCTGGCATACCGCATACCTAACATCTCAAAAAGTCGCTCGAACTACGTTTGAGGGAGGGCCTTTGTAAATTGATCTACCGTGTTCCTTTTTGTATCCACTCTCCGGACTTCGATCTCCTGGCGATCTATGATCTCCTTGATCAGGTGATACCGCCTTAAGATGTGTCTGGATTTCTGATGGGACCGTGGTTCCTTCGCTAAAGCTATAGCCCCATTATTACCGCAATACAAGGGTATTGGATCAACAATGGACGGAACTACCTGAAGTTCAGCAATGAACTTCTTCATCCAGACCGCTTCTTTTGCGGCATCACTCGCAGCAATGTATTCAGCCTCCATCGTCGAGTCTGCGACAGTATCCTGATTGGAACTCCTCCAACACACCGCCCCTCCGTTGAGGATAAATACAAAACCCAAGACAGACTTGCTGTCATCCTTGTCACTCTGGAAACTTGAATCGGTAAAGGACTCGACCTTGAGGTCTCCATTACCGAAAACCAAGATCATCTATGTATGCCCTTCTTTGGTACTGGAGAATGTTCTTCACTGCTCTCCAGTGGTTCTTGTTGGATATGTATGCCCTAGAGGCCATTGTTGTATATGCATACATGTGGATGCTAGGGATATGTATGTACAGGACATTCTTGCTCAGTTATATGGTATATTATTTGAGATGTCTTTGTCAGGATATGTGTAATTATTTCTATTGATGTTTTATCCAGCTTGCACATATTGATAAAGACTCGATACAGTAGTACACTGTTATGGTTTGTCTTTATCTTAACATGGCATATGTTATACATGTTATTACATATTGCGGTTACATGTTGATAAAGCCCGTAGGATCTTGCTTGACTACCTGCGTTGTGATGGCGATCATACTTGTAGGAGCAGGGTAGTCCATAAGCACATCCTTAAATGGTCCCTAGTCGCGTGAGTATCGAGACTAGGCATTGATACTCCAGAGTAGACTAGTGTATACGCTTCTAGCCCCGACAAGAGGCAATGGTTGGTCCCGCAGCCATTGGTCGGATGCACCTAAGATCGTATGCAAGTGCTCACCGGGTGTGAGTACACTAGACGGACTCACGGAGAACTTCCACATGGTACTATACTTATCATCAGATGGAAGTTCTCAGGTGACATGTGTATGGGTTAGTCTTCGGACCTGAGATCGTCATTTATCTCGTGTGAGTTCCCATTGTGGTTTGATCACTACCCTACCACGGCTCTACTGAGTCGTGCAAACAGGTTTTGGTTGGGTACAGTCCCGAACTACATAGAGGCAGTGTGCGATTGTTGGGGATTCGTCTCTCCCGGTATTGGGAGTCGATATCGCATCGTGTTTCGATTGGTCAGGACCATAAGACCTTAGCCAAGGCAGTTGGTTTTTACTGGTAGGTTGATCAGTAGTTTCCCGGATTGGTCCTGAGCCACATCACCATGACTTATCGGGTTATTAGGGTCTGACGTTTACCACCCCCTAGACTCGGTATGCGATACTCTTTGACGAAGAGACCGGACTGTATGGATATTGTCACGGATAGGCTCAGTAGGAGTTCAGACGAGTTTGCTCGTCGGCCTTCCTTTTTGACAGGTGCCTGGGTAGCCATTACATACAGCTAATGCCGCTGACGTGCTTGTGGTTAAACCCACTGCCAGTGTACTATCGAGTCTTTAAACTACCACACAGAGGGTTATCCTGTTTCGGGCGAAATGATGTAGAGGCTGTATGGTTTTACGACAGAGCTTCGACCACTTACGTGTACTTGTACACGTATGATGATCGGGGGGCTTTGGTTTAAGCTGGATCCTAGTATTATATTGATGGATTATTTTCATCTCTTTGTATTCGTGTTCTTCGGAATGCGGATGCAGATATGTATATACGGATGAGGGGCGTTCTCATAATTACTCAAGAAAGCTTCATGAAAGAGATACCTCATTAGGGTTACCTCATTAGGGTTACCTTGTTAGGGTTTCCTTTTTTAATCTTTTGATTAAAGATTAAAGATAAATGAGGTAAAGGAAATGAGGTGGAAATATTTTTGCATGAAGCATGACTCATAGCTTAACAAAATATATATTTGTGAGGCATGGTTGATTTTTTGAAGAGATATTTATCTCATCAGTTATTGGTATGCCTCGTATATTCTATTTTTATCTCACTTGAGCCATATCTTTTCTTCAAACAAACATTTTCTTCACTTGCTCTTCCTCAAGATCCTTCTTCTTCCTCATAACTCTAAACCTCTCATGAGTTGAGAAACCTAGGGTTCCAAGAGATAAACTAATTCATCTTCACACTCTACACACTCTAGGTTACTTAGATTAGAAAGATAAGTGACCTAGTTACCTTGTTTTGAAGGTAGAAGCTCAAAGTCGGAACTCTCGGGTGGATCATCTTTGACGCGAGGTGGCCGAAGTTCAAACACGATCCATAATTCTTTCAAGGAGCTAGAGGAGAGGATTGAAGACTCGAAGGACTTGATTCTCATGGTAAAACTTTGTATCATAGTAGATAGAAATCTTTGTTACTAGTTAGGTTTATGGTAAAGATCCGGTTTAGGGTTATTATAGCGCCTAGTTTTGTTCGTTATCAAAAATTTTGTTCCACAAATGTCCACGGGAGATGGCTTTGGAGCTGTCATAACCTTTCATGGTATCAGAGACAACCCATAAACCCTAACACTAGAAAGTTTAAACAATGTTAAAATAACGAAAACGAAACAACTCCAAAACATTGAAACCAGATTTCAAGTTTCTGTCAATTTTTCAGAGGCTCAATTTTTTTAAAACAATTGCAGAGTACTCTTTTCATTGTGGTATGAATACTGACCAAAAATGAGGCGATTCTAACTAATTTGGACCAGCCAAACCATGCTAAAAACCGGCCTCACCCATTTTCTTGTGATGTATTGCATTGTGTTTTGGTCTGAGTTCTAGTCTCTTGAATTCTGGGTTTCAGGTGTTGTTTGTTTTTGCCTAAGTTTGATATTTTGTTGTCTTTTAGTTTGGGACAATTCGGAGTGTTTTGAAATCGTTATATTTGACACTGTTTAATAGTTTACAGTACATTCACTCCTTTCTGCGACCGTGAATGTCATTCGATCGGTAGAACTCGTCTAATTGCTATATGTTCTTTTAGACAGGTTTGCGAACATGACATTCACGTTAATATTCTGTGTTTGTACTGTGATTGTGGTTGGATAGTCGTGGTGGATAGCTTATGGTGCAATGTTAGTGGTACAGTTAAGATTCAATTGTACATTTTATATTGCAGGGCGAGCGTCCAACATGTGGACTACCGTCTTTGCCAGGTTGTATATTTTTTGATAGGGCACAACCGGGTTGAGGTCGATGTCACCATTGTGCATATTTATTTCATTTTCTGTACTAGGATTACCCCGCGGTGGAGTGCACGAATAGCCGGGTTCTAGAAGGTAACAATCCCGCATCTCATTGCGTTGAGACGGAGGGGGCTTCATTCTTGAATTGGCGGGCTATTCTCCACACTCGTAGGGGATATAGGTTGACCCAAGGTAGGGCGCCCAAGTTATCGGATTTCATGAAGCGCTGGGTGACCCATTCACTTTGTTGAAGGGGACTGCCTCACTTCTGGGATTGGCGGATAACTTGCCGCGCTCGTAGGGGTCCAGGTTTTCATTGCACAGGCTATCCACACGACCGGGAACGTCGAGTCTCATTTGCGGCTCAATTGAAACCTGAGACTCCAAGATCATCCACCACTCTGTATTGTTGGCTGAGATTCTGTGATGTTGATTATTATCATGCTTGGGACGAATGTTGTATATACTTATATATATACTAGTAGATGTTGTATATGTTTTGCATCCGCGCTAGTCCAGCCCCCGCTCTGTCATTAGTTAAGTAATCTAACGGGTGATGACGGGTCCAGTGGCGAATGAGGATGGCATATACGTACATCATATTTCATTCTTTTCTGGTATGATAGGTTAATTGATGGGACCACATTAATTTTGATTAATGCAAGAAAAGAAACTTAAAAGATATTGTTGGAATAAATTTCGAAAAACTACAGTTATATTCTTTTGCTTTGCATAGTGGTGTTCGGTCGTGAATATCCTGCACCTCATTCTACGAGACAAGAGCCGAGATCTCTTCATAGGGAGTGACCACTTGAGCAAAAGACTATACTATAGATTACCCGGTTTTTTCAAAACCAGAAATTTTCAAAAACGGAGCTTAAACCACTCCTTTTCAAAGCTATCAGGTTCTTTCAACGATTTCAAGTTCATTACGTTAACGAGTTTTTCGCCAAAAACCCAGTCGTAGCCCTCCGTCGTTTCCTACAAGTACTACTTAGTATTCGAGCTACATATTTTGGCATTGTCAAGGCGTAGTGACCGATAGCTGAGTATTGCTTGTTTGTAGCTTTGTTTCCGATTATTTAGGACAGTCGCATAGCTATGTTGGCATTCTTAAGGGTTATGCGTGTGGGTTTAAGTTAATCAAGATAATGACTGGCCGAACTTGACTAGCGGCTTATGATATGCTGGCATTGTCAAGGTCATAAAGTCGTTAAGGGTAAAAACTACATTGGGAGTTTCAAATACATGAAACTTGTAGATTTAGCATATATTCTGGAGTGTGGTGACTAGAGTGGATTCCATCTAGGTCATCACACAATGATATTTGGATCCCGATCCCACTGATGAGTTGGATTACTCTCGGGAGATTATTTCACTTAACAATCAATTCTATAAACCAAATAGGTGTCTAGAACGGTGTTAGCGGGGCTACTACTCCACGGAAAATAGGTTACATAATTAAGGAACTTCGCAAAAGCGTTGGAAAACCTCCCTCGAAATACCAACACTAGCCTGGCTAAAAGGTTAAGCAAGTATTGTGACGTGCGATTAATCCTGACTAGTTCTTCTTTTAAGGTTTGAAGAAGAATTTGAGGAAACAGTGGGAGCCATCCTGGTTAGATAAATTAATAACCAATCTAATCTTGCAAGAGCATAAGCTAAGTGTTCTTTTCTCTCTCTCCAGGTAGCAACCATTTCACGCCCTAATCAAGATAATAAAATGTATCGCTTGACCGATCCGAATTCTTATTCGGGGCTGGGGAATGTCGGTTTAGCTCTAACTTATGATGGCGATCGTAAGTATGAGCAGAGGAAAGAGGATAGTCTGAATTCCTTGGAGACCCCAACGAAGAAGAAGTATACTATTGCATCTACTTCAGGTGTTATTGTAATTGAGAACTGCTTTTCGGTCAGTCTTACTTCCTGGATACTAGATACTGGATCAGGATATCATATCTGTAATTTATTGTAGGGACTGAGAAAAAGTAGGATAGTTATGTCCCTCAGAGTAGGGAACGGAGCACAAGTTGATACTGCAGCCGTCGGTGAATATCACCTAGTGTTGCCGAATGGCAGTACTATGATTTTGAACAATTGCTAGTATATACCTTCCATGGTTTGCAACATAATATCAGTTTCTTTACTTGATAAATATGATATAACATTGTTCTTGATAGAAATATCATGAACATTTACCTTGATAAGGTACTGGTTGCAGAAGGTACACTGTTTAATGGTATCTATATTTTAAATCAAAACACAGTTTTCAGTATACAAAACACACGCAAGAGGAAGAGTTCAGAAATGAACGAATCCTACTTGTGGCATTGTAGACTTGGTCATATCGGAGAGAAAATACTAAGTAAGTTGCATAAAGATGGACTTTTGAATGCGTTTGAATTTTCATCTTATGAAACTTGTCAGTCTTGTCTCAAGGGAAAGATGACCAAATCTCCGTTCACCGGACACGGAGAAAGAGCTGGAGAGCTTTTGGGACTCATACACAGTGATGTATGTGGTCCAATGTCTATATATGCACAGGGTTGGTTCTCGTACTTCATCACATTCACTGACGATCTCTCTAGGTTCGGATATGTGTATCAGATGAAACAAAAATCTGAAGCTTTTGAGAAATTCAAAGAATTCAGAAATGAAGTAGAGAACCAGACTGGCAAAAGTATCAAGATCATCTGATCCGATAGAGGGGGAGTACTTGAGCACTGAATTCAGGGACTTTCTAAAAGAGAATGGTATTCTATCTCGACTTACTCCTCCGTATACAACACAACACAACGGTGTATCGGAACGGAGGAACCGTACCCGACTGGACATGGTTCTCTCCATGATGAGTAATGCCGAGTTACCTCTTTCATTCTGGGGACTTGCGCTTGAAATGTACCTGTTGAATCAGGTTCCCTCTAAATCAGTGCCTAAGACTCCATATGAAATATGGAGTGGTAAAAGACCATATCTTGAACGTATTAAGATATGGGTTTGTCCGGCCTATGTAAAGGTACAAAATTCGGACAAGCTACAGTCACAGTCAGTTTTATGTAAGTTTGTGGGATATCTTAAAAATTCTCTGGGATATCTGTTCTACCACAATGAAGAACAGAAGGTGTTCGTTGCTCGTCGCGCTACTTTTTTAGAGTGGCAATTTCTTGCAAAAGAAATAAGTGGGAGCACGGTAGATTTGGATGAAATATCAGAACCACAAACTCAAACTGAGGATTTGGTAGAACCAGAAAATTCAATGATCCCAGACGAGCCTCAGCCACTCCGCAGATCTGGTAGGATTTCTTATCCGCCCGAGAGATACTACGTTTTTCTCATAGACAGTGATCGAGAGGATTGCATCTTGGAAGAAGATGACCCTATCAGTTTCAGGCAGGCCATTATCAGTAGGGACTTTGATAAGTGGCTGGATGCTATGCGATCCGAGATGGAGTCCATGTACACCGATAAAGTGTGGACCTTGGATATTGCTCCACCTGGGGTAAAACCCGTTGGATGCAAATGGATCTACAAAAGGAAACTTGGTGTAGATGGGCAGGTGGAAATCTATAAGGCTAGACTCATTGCAAAAGGTTTTCGTCAAAGACTAGGTGTAGACTATGACGAAACCTTTTCTCCAGTGGCTATGCTCAAATCCATTCGGATCCTACCAGCTATTGCTGCCTTCCATGACTATGAGATCTGGCAGATGGACGTAAAAACGGCTTTTCTAAATGGCAGTTTGGAAAAGTGCGTTTGTATGGATCAGCCAGAAGGTTTCGTAGACAGTGGGAGCAGCAGGAAGGTGTACAAGTTGCTTAAATCCATTTATGAATTAAAGCAAGCATTGCGGAGCTGGAACATCTGTTTTGATGAAACAGTCAAGGAATTTGACTTCATCAAGAACGAAGTGTAAGTGCACGGTGGCGCCCCGGCCGTCTGAACGAGGCCAAAATGCGGAAATGAAACTTTTACAAAACTTGTAAACCGGCACTACCGCGCACTATAAACCCGGATTGGGCCATTAACCTACTCCTAGCAAACTAGAGAAAGGGAAGAATGCTATACCGAGCGATCCGTGTCCTTCGGTCTTCGGCCTCCGTCCCAATCTCCTCGCGGAATCTCCGGTCTTCACCTCCTCGTCGGAAAAGGCACCACATCCCCGGGTTCTTTTACTGGCTCCCACCTCTGGTCCGAGGCAACTCGGGCACGAAGTTGGCGAGTCGACGTGTCCAAGAATGCTGTAGGCTAAGTATAGAATGGTTTTGTCTCATGGGGTTATTCTTAGTTTCCATTTGGAAGTGGGAAGGAGATATGAACTTTTTGGATGAGCAATGAGATTTTTGTGCAAGCCAAAAGAGAACAAAAACCTCCACAAAAATTTGGACAGCCCCCATCCCATGTGGCCGGCCAAACTTCATAAGGAATGAGAGAAGGGGTGGACCAATAATGTAAGAAATAATGATAAGTGATGATGAGAGAATAAAATGATCACAACAAAAGTCCAATCCTCATCAACCATCTCATCAAGAAAAAGTCAAGCAATCATGAGCTAAGAAGTCAAATAATGGTTGAACCATCATGAAGCTACTACTTGCAAATAACACCCTCCACTATTCAAATTTGCATGCTTGCAAATAACACCTTCTCCACCAATTTTCAGCCAAAGAAAGAAACAAAGGAAAATGGCCGAAACGGAAAGCAAACTGGTAACTTCAGAAAAACGATCCCGTAATAAATTACAGGAAAACCCCGCGACTATATATACATACCCGCATTTGTATTGCGACCGAATACAAATGCAATGAGACAAAATCTACACTGTACAATACTAGGATCCGGCTTAAACCAAAGCCCGCTAGTATAATACGTCCGATCATGATCCGTGCAATAACGCACGTATATGATCGAACCCTGCCATATCTCCATACGGCCTCTACAGCGTTTCGCCCGAAACTTGAGAAACTGTCTGTGGGGGACTCTAAAGACTCGTCAATACTTTGGCTGTGGATTTAACCACTAGCACGTCAGAGGTATTAGCCATACGTAACAGGCTACCAGGTATTGACCAAAAGGGACGTCGATGAGCGAACTCATCCTGACACCCAACTGAGCCTGTTAGTGAAAATATCCGTACAGTCCGGTCCGTTCGTCTATGAGCATCGCATGGCGGGCCTAGGGGGTTGGTAAAAGTCAGACCCCTAAAAGCGGTACAAGTCGTGTCAGAGTGTAGCCCAGAACACCCTGAGATACTATTGGAATACCTTCCAGTAAATCTCCTGCCTTGGCCAAGGACTTCGTGTAATGGCTCTCCTAGACACAGCGCGACCTCACCCCCAATACCGGGAGAGACGAACCCCTACAGATCCGCTCACTGCCTCCATGTGGCTCGGGACTGTAGCCAACTAAAACCTGTTTGCACGACTCCTTTGAGCCGTGGTAGGGTAGTAAACAAAGTACAATAGGAACTCACATGAGACAAATGACGATCTCAGGTCGATGAACTAACCTGTACACATGTCACCAGGGAACTGCTATCTGACGTCAGGTATAAGACCAACCAGCATGTTCCTGGCGAGTCCTGTCTGGTGTACTCATAACGCAATGAGCACCTGTATACATCTTAGGTGAACCAACTGACACCAGTGGCTTGTGAGACCGGCCACCGCCCCTCGTCGGGGTCTTGACTGTATACACTAGTCTACTCTGGAGTATCGATGCCCTGTCTCGAAACTCCCATGACTAGGGACCTTTTAAGGATGTGCTTATAGACCCCAGCTCCCACGTATATGATCTCCATCATACTGCTGGCCGTCAAGCAAGAATCTTAGGGGCTCTATCAACGAGCAATAGTGACCTGTAAGGTCACCTAAAGCAGTAAACGATGATAAAGATAAACCAGATAGCATACTATCATCTTCAGTAAGACTGTCCTACCGGCATAGGTCCTCCCTCAATCATTGCAATCACGTGCCTGTGATCCAATAATTGACTCTGAGGGCACTATCTCCAACAATCTCCCACTTGCACTCAAGGCTAATTATTGCGATGTCGCATACTCACAGCCCGTGTGATACCGAACACCCAACTCCTCTACTAATCAGTCTCACAAAACCCGTTTGCGAAACTATTGCGTCCTAGAAATAACCTCAGTGAGTGGATTCGCCCTGATGTTTCTTTCTATGTCTCTCTTAATCTCAAGTTTGCGGAGAAACCCATCTCCCAAAATGAGCAATACCAGTCTTAGAATATGTCTGGATATCTGATGGGACCTAGCTCATAAGTGAACTCCAAATCCAAACTTCTTAGACTGTATCGTCAACTGAACTTAATCAGTATCCCGCGTAATGCCTCCCTCAGTGTCTGCTTGGATCACCTGTCCAAAACACCGCCCCTCGTCTGAGGGAAAACTATAACTCTGACAGCTACTCTGTCATCCAGGTCACCTTAGAAGCCTGGAATGATAACTGTCTCCCGATAGAGGCTGTTGTTATCATATCCCTAGAACATCCACTTATGTTCTAAAACTGCTTCCGACCGTTTCTCCAGGATTGGATTAATATCAACTTATTGCATCTAATGCAAAAACAACATCTGGTGTGGTACTTGACATCTCATGATTGACTCAATTGCCTAAGCAAGTGATCTGCCGATCATGCATATCCCTCTCCCATTTAGTCTATAAGACACCTTTAGAGAGGGTGACTCCATCACCTGCAGGTATACTACCGTGCATGGAGTCGTCCATTCTAAAACACCTTTAGAATGCTGTTTAAGTACCCAGATTGGGAAAATACCCAAATCTAGATCTAAGACCATAGATCTAGTAACCAGAATGTCTAATATAATATCCATATCCTATGTGGAGAAACCACTGTGTGACAACCAAAGTATAACCGACCGTAGTATAGGAATTTCACTTCCTACTCTGTGTATGTCATCCAAATACCAGGACATCATACCCTACTATCTTCTTAACAGATCCATCCCCTATTCTGATGAAGTCAAACCTATGACTGTCGCATCAGAAATAGATGATCTATCTCCGCTATATCTGCTTTAGTCTATAAATAGACATAAGCCACTTGTCCACCAATGCTTCCGCTGCTCCCACTGACTACGACAACCCTCTGACAAAATCATATACACGTGCACTTCTAAAGCTAGTTTAGAACGACGCTATACTCATCCTTCTGCCGGGTCTCACAGTCTGGAACAACAGTAATGGAAAGTCTGGGTAAACAAGAACCTCCCTGTCACCGTCTTTGAGCATACCTAAGTACCTCTCGAGTGCCTGAGGTTACCCACCAAATCTGCGGAGTGGCTAATGGAATGTCAAACCTGATTAAATCTTTAGGTTCTTATCAAATTTTCAGTAATCGTTTGCGGTTCTGGAATCACTTCCAGTTCTACAATACTCCCACTTCTGTTTTCTGAAAAATCCATTTTACTTAAAACTGTGGCGAGTCTAGAACAATATCACCATTGATCTTCCAGATGGTAGAAAGTCAACCCTCGTCATAGCCTGGGTCAACCCACAAACAGCCATTACAGAAACGTGCCTTGAGTTATCCGGAGTCTGGTTTTAAGCATAAGCCGGAAAACTCCCCGTACCTTAACAATGTCAAGATATGAACTGTTCTATATCCAATATAAAAACAGAGGCACTGATTTAATTGAACCAGATTCAAATCATGCAGCTGTCTCCAGTGCATGTCAACTAAATGGAGAGAGGCCGATCAGCATTACTCAACTTTGGAGTGCTTCCACTTATGAGTAACCTGAAAGAGAAGCAAGTTCTCTTAAAACCATTACTATCAACTGAACACCATACACAAGTATTTACATCTTCGATCACCTTGAAGAATCCTGATACTTGCAATACCTGGTTCTCTACTTTACTCTTATACCTATAACTTCTCAAAACTTGGACCTTGTGTTTCTACGAAACACTTGTCTAAGAACTAGAGAAGTCACAAGTAGACAGAATATAGTATGAGGACCATCCCCTCTGTCCTAATGGACACTGGACAATATACAATCTTCTGTGTAAGTCCTCTGAGTCTAATAACTCAAACCCTGTGCGTCGTAGGTTGAAAATTGTACTTATGGTTAAGAAGAATTACACCGCTGTTTAATGCTCCTTACCTAACCATCTCTGATATAGGTAAAAGTCATCGACAAAATTTCAAAAAGTTATATCTCACTTCATAAAAATGAATGTACAGATATATCAATTTGAAATTGGTGCATAACAACGGATATTCAAAACCAAATAATCGCCGTCCGGCAAACAACCCAGGTGACTTCCTCAAATATCACCAATTACAACGAATTCCGATATAATGAGGATAATCACCTAATTCCCAATAGCTTACTCCCACTCATCATCTGTAAAACCATACAGATATGAGAATCACACCTGGTAAATACATACCCTAGAGCAAAGGCTAATTGGGAAATCAGTTTTCTTTTAACAGTACACAGTGAAACTGAAACATTGAAATGTTTCATAGGGGTATCCTGGTATTCCTAGTAATGCCTCTTCCATTATCCAGATTCACAACTGTAACCGTATATTTCTTTGCCATCTCTCTAAATCCCTTTATATGTCTTTAGTCGTTACCTTCTGTACACCCTCTTAGGCCAAATGGTTTTCTTCCTTCCCTACCTTTCGGCACCAGCCTATGGTTTGGAAGAAGACTATCCAATAAGCATAATGGGTGTACTGCCCTAATCCTAGGAGCACTCGTAATCCAAGAGAAGGTAAAGATAAAAGACATCTGAATAAACCTTATTCCTATTTCTCCTGAACCAGAATCCATCCCCGAACTGGAACAAGTTCCTTTTCGAGTTCGTATATAACCATACGATGGAGTATCCAAATAACTGTAGATCTTCGTAGTGATACGGAGTGTCTTGGAGAAATACAAAGGTGAAGTAGGAGTGGTAATGAAAAACTTGGTTTGGTCGTGAATAACAGTCGCAATTTACTTTGCCCTCCTTCTAATCCTTTTATTTGTCTTTACATAATACCTTCTGTACACCATCGTTAGGCTAGTTGGTTTTCTTCATTCCCTACCGGTCGGCACCTGCCTATGGTTTGGAAGAAGACTATCCAATTTGCGTAATAGGTGTACTATCCCCTAATCTAAGGGGCACTCGCAACCTGAGAGAAGGTAAAAGGAAAAGACAACTGAATAGTCCTATTCGTTTTCTCCAGAACCAGAAACCATCCTCGAATCTGGAACAAGTTCCTTCGAGTTCGTATATAACCATACGATGGTTTTATCCAATGGCAGTGGACGTTCGTAGTAATACGGGGTGTTCTGGAGAAAAGGGTAAAAGTAGGAGTGGCAATGAGGTTTGCAACTCAGACAATCCAAAAGCCGGTGTTTAAGAAGGTTCGGTTAATTTTGGTCACTGAGTCATAGTCAAGGGTCGGGCCATGGTCGCTGCCAAAGAGAGAGAGAAAAGAAACACTCAGCGTGCACTCTAACCTAGATCAGAATGGTTATCACTTTATTTAATCAGGAAACCTCCCACTGTACCGTCAAATTCTCCTCCAAACCTGAAAGAAAAATTAGTCGGGATCACCCGAGGAGTAAACCAACTCATCAGTGGGAATCGGGATCCAACTATCATCGCATGATAACGTGATGGAATCCACTCACGTTATCACACTCCAGAAGGTATGCGCATATCTGGCAAGTTTCAGTTTCTTTAGAAACTCCCGATGTGATTTTTACCCCATGCTCTTATGACCTTGACTAAGGCCAACAAATCATAAGTCACATGTCAAGTTCTACCCGTCATTGTCCAGGTTAATTTGAACCCACCCGTACAAGCCCTTGACTAGGGCCAACAAGGTTGTACGACTGTCCCAAACCAACGCATCTATCTATGCTGCAGAAAGGTAACAAATAGCTACCATACACTATGCCTTGACTAAGGCCAACATAGCATGAATACTAAGTGCTACCCGCCTGAAATGACGGAGGGCTACGAATGGTTTTTGGTGAAAAAAATTTAACGTAATGAACTTGATATCGTTGAAGGAACCAGATAGCTTTTTATAAAAATATAGTAGCGAAAACCTTTGCTAAAGAGGTCACTCCCGGTGAAGGGATCTCGGCTCTTTCCCCGTAGAATGAGGTGCAGGATATTCCAACTGAATACCACGATGCAAAGCAAAAGTAAACGACTATAGTGAAGTTATTGCCCTGACGCAAACTTCTGTCCAAGGGGTCACTCCCGGTGAAGGGATCTCGGCCCTTGCCTCGTCGACTGAGGTGCTGGATATTCATAACCGAATACCACTGTGCAAAACAAAAAAAACGTCCTTGCAATAACAGCTTTTTGAAAAATGTTCCAACAACATCAGAATAGCTTTGTTTAGCTTGCATTGATCCGAATCAATGCAGTCCCATCAATTGATCACACCAATAAAGAACGAAAAGAATGATGTACGTATATGCCACCCGCATTCGCCACTGGGTCCCGTCATCACCCGTTAGGTTACTTAACTAACGACAGAGCGGGGACTGGACTAGCGCGGGTGCTAAACATATACAACATCTACTAGTATATATATCAATATATAATATTCGCTCAAGGCGTGATAAAATACAACATCACAGAAATGTAATAAGCATCACAGAACAATACAGATATCTGGGATCCCCGGGTTTCATAGAGCCGCTACTGAAACCCGACGTTCCCCTGGTCGTGTGGATAGCCTGTGCAATGAAATCCTAGACCCCTACGGGCGCGGAAAGTTACCCGCCAAAACCTGAAGTGAGGCAGCCCCCTTCAGCAACGTGAATGGACCACCCAGCACTTCACAGAATCCGGTAACTTGGGCACCCCTCCTTGGGTCAACCTGTACCCCCTACGAGTGCGGCGAATAGCCCGCCAATTCTAGAGTGATGCCCCCTCCGTCTCAACGCCATGAGATGCGGGGCCGTTGCCCTCTAGAACCCGGCTACCCGTGCACCCCTCCGTGGGGGTAATCCTAGTACAGAAAGTAAAATATACATACAACGGGTACATTGACCTCAGCCCGGTCGTGCCCCAAAAGAATAATATACAAACAGGCAGTGACGACAGTCCACATGTCGGACGCTCGCCCCGCAATATCAAATGTACATATACAACCAAAATGTACTAACATTGCATCCGGCTATCCACCACGACAATCCGCAACATCACAGCACAACACAGAACATCAACGTGAATGTCACGTTCGTAAATCCGTCTAAAAGGGCTATAGCAGTTAGACAGGATTTACAGATCAAGTGACACTCACGGTCGC
This sequence comes from Agapanthus africanus, assembly GCA_030015575.1. Taxonomy (NCBI): domain Eukaryota; kingdom Viridiplantae; phylum Streptophyta; class Magnoliopsida; order Asparagales; family Amaryllidaceae; genus Agapanthus; species Agapanthus africanus. The sequence goes on along the minus strand of JASDDO010000019.1, from coordinate 379,549,734 downwards.
AGATATAATGTAAATACTGTGAACTAACATGTTTAAAATTTTCGATCGACTAAATTTACCGAAGTGGGCCCCAAGCACAACTGTAGCACTCAAAGAAAATCTGGGCCCAAAATGAATATACCAAAAACCCTATTTCCATGTCAGAGAGCCTCTGTAGAAATTTGGTGCAGAGAGGAGTTATAATGGTCGCGGAACCGCGGCCAATGCATGGGTTTGGCAGCGGTTCCGTGATGGAACAGTAACATTGGGGCACCAAATTTTTACAGAACTCTTAAAAAACCCTGCACGATTTTTTAACATGCCCAGAAAAATTTTTAGAACACAAAATAAAATCGACAGCAAGTAGACCAGAAAATGCGGGTTTTTGGAAAATCCGTTCGATCGAACTTGTAAACACGTTAGAGCAAGCTAGACTAGGTTAATGGCGTGGCTCTGATACTAGTGTAAGTGCACGGTGGCGCCCCAGCCGTCTGAACGAGGCCAAAATGCGGAAACGAAACTTTTACAAAACTTGTAAACCGGCACTACCGCACACTATAAACCCGGATCGGTCCATTAACCTACTCCTAGCAAACTAGAGAAAGGGAAGAATGCTATACCGAGCGATCCGTGTCCTTCGGTCTTCGGCCTCCGTCCCGATATCCTCGCGGAATCTCCGGTCTTCACCTCCTCGTCGGATAGGGCACCACATCGCCGGGTTCTTTTACGGGCTCCCACCTCTGGACCGAGGCAACTCGGGAACGAAGTTGGCGAGTCGACGTGTCCAAGAATGCTGTAGGCTAAGTATATAATGGTTTTGTCTCATGGGGTTATTCTTAGTTGCCATTTGGAAGTGGGAAGGAGATATGAACTTTTTGGATGAGCAATGGGATTTTTGTGCAAGCCAAAAGAGAACAAAAACCTCCACAAAAATTTGGACAGCCCCCATCCCATGTGGCCGGCCAAACTTCATAAGGAATGAGAGATGGGAGTGGACCAATAATGTAAGAAAGAATGATAAGTGATGATGAGAGAATAAAATGATCACAACAAAAGTCCAATCCTCATCAATCATCTCATCAAGCAAAAGTCAAGCAATCATGAGGTAAGAAGTCAAATGATGGTTGAACCATCATGAAGCTACTACTTGCAAATAACACTCTCCACTATTTAAATTTGCATGCTTGCAAATAACCCCCTCTCCACCAATTTTCAGCCAAAGAAAGAAACAAAGGAAAATGGCCGAAACGGAAAGCAAATTGGTAACTTCAGAAAAACGATCCCGTAATAAATTACAGGAAAACCCTGCGACTGTATATACATACCCGCATTTGTATTGCGACCGAATACAAATGCAATGAGACAAAATCTACACTGTACAATACTAGGATCCGGCTTAAACCAAAGCCCGCTAGTATAATCCGTCCGATCATGATCCGTGCAATACCGCACGTATATGATCGAACCCTGCCATATCACCATACGGCCTTTACAGCGTTTCTCCCGAAACATGAGAAACTGTCTGTGGGGGACTCTAAAGACTCGTCAATACTTTGGCTGTGGATTTAAACACTAGCACGTCAGAGGTATTAGCCATACGTAACGGGCTACCAGGTATTGACCAAAAGGGACGTCGATGAGCGAACTCATCCTGACACCCTACTGAGCCTGTCAGTGACAATATCCATACAGTCCGGTCCGTTCGTCTATGAGCATCGCATGGCGGGCCTAGGGGGTTGGTAAAAGTCAGAACCCCAAAAGCGGTACAAGTCGTGTCGGAGTGTACCCCAGAACACCTTGAGATACTACTGGAATACCTACCAGTAAATCTCCTGCCTTGGCCAAGGACATCGTGTAATGGCTCTCGTAGACACAGCGCGACCTCACCCCCAATACCGGGAGAGACGAACCCCTGCAGATCCGCTCACTGCTTCCATGTGGCTCGGGACTGTACCCAACTAGAACCTGTTTGCACGACTCCTTTGAGCCGTGGTAGGGTAGTAATCAAAGTACAGTGGGAACTCACACGAGACAAATGACGATCTCAGGTCGATGAACTAACCTATACACATGTCACCAGGGAACTGCTATCTGACGTCAGGTATAAGACCAACCAGCGTGTTCCCGGCCAGTCCTGTCCGGTGTGCTCATAACCCAATGAGCACCTGTATACATCTTAGGTGAACCAACTGACACCAGTGGCTTGTGAAACCGGCCATCGCCCCTCGTCGGGGTCTCGACTGTATACACTAGTCTACTCTGGAGTATCGATGCCTGATTGATGATAATTTCTCGTGTTGTGTATGTTTAGAAAAATTGTATAGAAATCACAACCAAAAATATTTTGACCGCAATCAATAACGGTGTCGATTGTAGAAATGTTAGCGAGTGCGGATCGTCCACAGGAAAAGTGTAATCGTTCGTGTTTCGAATTAGATGAGTCAAAAATTTAAAGAAAAGAAAACAAACAATTCATGATTTGTAATTAAAGTTCAAGAATTAGAAAAATCTAGATCTAAGAAAACATTAAAATCAAGAATTGATAATTTTGTGATTTCCAAACCAACAATCAAGATTCGAAGTGTGTCTCGTAGGAGTAGATCGGATCTATAGATGTGATGAGATCTAATGATTTCATATCCTTATCCATAAACGAATTGATACTAGATCGATGACAATTCATCGAGGTTAAGGATCTTGTGAAGAAGCTAGGGTTTCCTCGTCTTATCCTTTATCCTTTCGATGAATCACATTCACAAACTAGCTTCAAGAAAATCTAATGATCGATTATTGATCTCTAGTTCCGAGCGAACACAATCAAGAAAGCATCGTCTCGAAACTAGGTTATCGATCATTCGATTTACAAGAATTTACAAACGTTATAGATTTAAGAATTGTAAAAGGATCTAAATCATCATCATTCTATCGATCGTCTCGACTCCTTTACGAGCGGAGTTTACTCAAACATCACAATAACAAACACAATCACAAATTGAGATTGAATCATAATGCTTGAATTAAAAGATAAGCAAGATATAGAAATTTCACCTTTATTTATCGACAAATTTCGTTACAACTCTCTTGAATTTACAAAAGGAAGGAACTAGATCGTCGATTTCGGCTTCGCTCGGCTCCTTGAGTCACGGATCTCCTTTGATCTCTTGCTCTGATGAAGTCCGGCGTCGCTTTCTAAAGGATCGAAGGCATCTCGCTTGAATGGTACTCGGGATCTTGATCTTGATTTTTAAATTGGAATTAGGGTTAGGGTTTGAGGCACAAGTTGTGTCACTCAACTTGTGTTAGAAATGGGGGAGATGATGAACAACCCTTAACCCTAGATCTAGGCTCCTTTTTATAGATCTCAAAACCCTAGATCTAGGATTTCAAATTTGAATTTTCCCTCCAAAAGTTTGTTAAAGAGAGCCTTCTAGAAATAGTTTGTTAAGCCGAGCCTTCTAGATGAGCCACGTGGAGAATCGGGAGTCTTCTGGAAGCTTGTACCGTTAGAGGAGACACGTGTAAGAAATCTGGAGGGTTGGCGCCTTCGAACCGCCGCGGATCCGCGGCGCAAGCGGGCTCCCGCCCCGGAACCGCGGCGCTATTGAAGCCTTAAGGCTTGGGCTCTCTGGTAATTGTTTGGGCTGATATTTGGGCCTTTTTCTGATATGTTGAATTTTATTTGGATTTCTGTATCACTACCAGATCTCACATCTTGGAGTTGGTGTATTTTTGATCAGCTCTTTTCCCAATTTTGGCTTTGTTCCTGCAATTTCCTGCACAATTTCTCGAGACAAGAGTTGCGCTATACAAGAATGATGCGATACCATGATAAACAGTCAATTTCCCTTAAAGTGCCAGTTTTAAAGTCTAACACATGCAATCTGGTATTTCAGAGATGTTTTGCTAATATGTGCAATATGAATACCGAACACTTCTAGATGAGTGCAAATGATAGGGAAATTACCATGTTAAAAATACAGTATTTTCGACTGATCAAATTCGCCCAAACTTATTTTTGATTGTCTCGATCTAATGGTTTTATTAGAAATAGAAGGAGAAAATAAAGAAAGAGAAAAACTAACTAGCACACTTTCGTAGGCAACACGATTGCACTGAGCATGTGCAACAAGCCTTTAAATCTCTAGGTGTCCCTAGTAGGAGGAGTGTTGTCTCCTGAGGGTTTTCAGCGGATTGCACCCACAAAATCCATTAATAAAAGGAAGATCATGAATATTACATTTAAAGAAAAGAATTGTAAAAGAAAAGCCTTGAAAATTTGGGTTTCCAACTAAGCTAGCTTTTCGGTTGTCATGAGCCCTATCTTAATAGTCATGAAAAGATGTCAGAAATCATGTCCTCCCTCAATAAAACATCGTCTTATTCTTCATTCCTATCTTTCTTCCAAACATCGATCATATAACCCTGCGTGTGTGTAAAGACATCCCTACAACCGGAGAATTCAATTCAAGCTATCATACTCTTGCCCATCAGCCTCAGTACTTTTTTAATTAATGAATATTTAGATGAATTTGCTCACACACTTTCATGCGACCGTTAATAATTCTTGAGGTACTAACCGACCGATTACTCATGTGCTTGCTTATTTGGTGTATTTTCCTCGTCTTGCACCACCTAAGGCTTAGTAGTGACTCCCAGACCAGTTGGCCTTAGGGCACTAGGTGAAGAGGCACCCTCGCTATATTTTTTTATTGCTTCCTTGGCGATAACAAAACCAGTGTTCATTTTTCTCACCACTTTATATTTTCTTTATTTTTCATTCTTTTATTTCCTTCATACATCGGCTTTAAGACAAGAGCATTTCAAGGTATCCTCTACTATCCCGGGCTTCAAGACGTGTGTAAGTGTGAATAGTAGGGTATCAACGTTTAAAATGTTTGGCTTCCAGAATAGAAACTATTTTTCAGAATTATTTTTATCCTCAGATTAGCGACTTCCTTCATCTTACTAACCCTTAGGACAACGGCTCATAACTACTTATTACTAGTTCGTATAAGAAAACTTCTAATTTTCTTGGTTTTCTTAAATTTTTCTAATCTCATGGATGTAATTTTTCACTATCTAATCTTTTATTATCTTATTTATGTACAAAATATTTTTATTTTTTTGAAATTTTTGAAATTTTTATAGGTTTTCAAAAAAATGTTTTGTGCTTATGCAAAGTATGATGCAAATGATGCGAAAATAAGCACAAACCTCCCCCAAACTTGTTTTCAACAGTGTCCTCACTGTTACCATCTACTAAATCTCGAAAAACCTATAAGCTTGGGAGGAATTTATTAATGGGGGCAAAATATTTAAGTGAAGTCCCTCCCCCAAACTTATTTTTGGCTCATCATTTTGTGTAAAAATTTTGTTTTCAAGAGCCAGAATATACCCCCCCAAACTTAAGCAATGTTAATCTTTGAAAATCACATGAGGGGGTCAAGAATCGTTGGTCGATGCCAAGCTTTGTAAAGACCGAACGTTAACACCAACCATTCAAAAATTTTATCAATGCAGTGCTCTGGTTGGTGGAAGAAGTGAGGAAAAGTTAAGTGGTGGAATAGAATGTGTGTGCGTCTCATTTTGGAGAGACGATGCAGTGAATGTGATGGATTACTCGCATTCTTTTTACAGTTCAGAAGAAGGGGTGGAGGTTCAATTTTAATGTTTTGATGTGGATTCATCTCAACACCCGTGTCATTCAAAAATGCGAGTTCATCAGCAAAGATTTCCTCAAAAGTTCCATCAATACCCCGATGAATAATGTCATCACAAAGTGCGGGGTGATCTTCAGACTCTAAGAACAGTTCATAATCAGTGTTAGTTGTTGACCCGGACATCTCGGTGGAAGAGTCCGTATGTGTATGATACATAGTTGGGTCAAACAATAACGTATGAAAAGAGTCCAGATCGGTATCATGAGGATCATCAAATTCGCTGCTGTCGACATCCATTAAGTCGACAGAATAGACCCGAGCAGTAGGTTCGGAGGGTACACTTCCCAACTTGTAAATGTTCAGCTCAATTGACCTATTCCCGAAGGATAGGGTCATAGAGCCATTACGACAGTTGATGATAGCGTTGGAAGTGGCCAAAAAGGGGCGACCTAAAATCACCGGAATTTGATTCCGTGGGTTCGCTACAGGCTGTGTACCAATTACAGTAAAGTCCACAGGGAATATAAATTCTCCGATTTTTATTAACACATGCTCCAGTTCACCCCTAGGTTTGGTGATTGATCGGTCAGCCATCTGAAGAGTGCAAGGAGATGGTTTCAACTCTCCGATACCTAGTTGCTCATAGACTGAATATGAAAGCAAGTTAACACTAGCGCCAAGTTCTAGTAGAGCACGGTTTATGTGTTTCTCCCCGATAGAAATGGAAATAGTAGGATAGCCAGGATCCTTACGTTTCCTCGGTAATTGTTGGGGGAAAGCCGTGTCTACAGTCTTTGCCATGAATATCTTCTAGGGCACTTGAGTCTTCCTCTTCCTAGTGCACAAGTTCTTAAGAGTTTTCGCATAGGACGGAACTTGTTGGATAGCATCTAGGAGAGGGATGTTGATGTTAACTTGCTTAAAAATGTCCATAATCTTCTCCATATGTGGACTCGATGTGTTAGCCCTTAACCGATTAGGATAAGGTGCTTTAGCAATAAGCGCTGGGTCCATCATAGGAGAAGGAAGTGGGGGTAGACATGATCCCAAAAGAGGAGTGGGGATCGTCTGTGGAGAACTAGAAGAAATGGGCTGAGGTGGCGAGCCTTTTGGGAAACGAAGAATAGGCTCGCAAGAAGGTGGTGGGGTAGAAAAACTGGGGTCAGAATTAGAAGTAGAAATAGAAGGAAAGGTCTCAGCCGGGGTGTTATTGATTGATTTATCAGTATCATCAAACTCTTCCCCAACGTGGTTGTCAAGCACTCTTCCAGATCTCAACGTGATTGCATCCACATGATGTGAATAGCCAGGATTGGGTAAAGGTTGAGCTGGAAGTTTCCCTTTCTCTCTTGCACGCATTTCGGTTTTTAGTTGTGCAATTTGTTCTTCCATCGATTTGATATTCTCATTTTGAGAGACAATGATTTTCATCACATTCTCGAAGGAAGATTGCAAACTTGCCGTCCCTTGGATGGATTGTTTCATGAAAGTATCCAAGGTTTGTGCTAGTGCAGAGGTATTATCTGTACCGGTCAAAGAGTTTTCATGCAGTGCAAAAGTGTTGGCCGGATTTTAGATGTTTTGTGCTTGGAAGGGGTGCTGACTCAATTGAAGTGGTGGTTGCTGTTGTGGTGGAGGGACCCTTTGAAAATTGTTTTAGGTTGGAACCGTGTTTTGAGATTGTGATTGGTTCCAAGCAAAGTTAGGGTGATTCCTCCAACCCTGATTATATGTGGAAGAAGATGGATCGTTTCTAGGTCTTTGAAAGGAAGAATTGATATGTTCATGACCTTGAAACGGAGAATTTCGTGGACATTCTTCCGTCAAATGAGAAGGATCAGAACAGCAGCCACATATAGTTTTGGAGAGTGATATTTGACTTAGGGCGGCTAAAAATTTGTTTTCCATAGTCTCGAGTTTCTTTTGCATAGCTGAAATGTCAGCTCTAACTCCTATGGAAATATTATTGCCATCCCTAGACGATTGACTCACACCCTCCCACTGTAAAGATTTTTCAGCAAAATCTTCTAGAAATTTCCAGGCTTCCCAATCATCTTTAGTCATGAAGTTGCCTTGACACATGGATTCAAGGGTCTGTCTTGTGTTAGGATTAATGCCCTCATAAATGATTCGGCACAATTCCCATTTAGGGATGCCGTGATGTAGACATTGGACTAACAGATCCTTGAAGCGTTCAAGACATTTTGAAAATGGATCATTTGGAAGCTGGGTGAATTGATTGATTTCGCTACGGACTCGAGCTGTTTTATGATGTGGGTAGAATTTCTTAAGGAATGCTTTGACGAAGTCTTCCCAATTGGAAATGGAGTGTGCGGTAGTGTTATACAGCTACTTCTCGGTTATATCGCACAAGGTAAATGGGAGAAGACGTAGACGCATTGCATCCATAGAAAGCTGTGAGGTACCCATCATTGCGCATACATTTTCAAATTTGGTGATAAAAGCATATGCGTCTTCAGACTCAAGACCGTGAAATTTTGGAAGAAGGTTGATGTATTGGGGTTTTATTTCAAAATTTTCCCCGTTGGCTGGTGGAATGGAAAGACAGGTGGAAAGGGGACCTTGTGCAGGATAGCACCTCTCTTGGAGAGAGATGCGGTGTGGATTCTACGCACCAACGGACGACGGCAGAGTAGTGGTAAAGAAGTTCGATGGAGACGGATCCATCTATGTGGGTGTGGTGGTGGGTAAAGAAAAGGTAAATGTAGAAATACCGACTTTAGGGTCGATCGGGGGGACGCGGACTAAACGGGCACTAGAATCCCGTGTCCAGCCTATCTTGCACTAAAAAGGGTTAGTACAAGTGGCAGCGTGGATTTATAATTAGAGGAAATGAATGAATGCGGTGTTTGTTTTGAAAAATGATACGGATTTTTGAAAAAATGATGCGATCACAACAAATGCAACAAGCAAAACCCTAAAATCTAGTGGTCACCTAGGTTAGGCTCTAGACCGCTCCTAACAGTCAAAAGACAAGTCGCAGGATCAATCCTCCACTGCCTCTTTGTCTCCCTGTGGCCAGGTAAGTGCCAGGTAAGTGGGAAGGTACTCCACTACGTAAGTAGTGGGCCTAATAAATAACCACTAGCCTTCGACACACTTTCCTTAGACACCACAAAGAAACGCGGATAAGAAATGAATTACCCACGGCCTTCTCTTGTCCTAAGTGAGCGCGACGGTCTTTAGAGTCATCTCTAGATATTTTTTAGTTAATGAGGGTAATCCGGATGCAAGTTTGTGATTTTTGGGGCTTAGGAAGGGTAATGAACTCCCCACCTAATCTGGATTTGGTCTTTGCCCCTTAATTTCCGTATTAATATGCAAACAACCAAAAGTCAAAAACACGCACAATTTATTTTGCTTTTTGCGGCGCTGCGATTTATTTGCAAAGAAACCTGCAGCAAATTGTTATTTGGAGCAGACAGAGGAGGAGATAAGAAAGCTAGAAGTTCACCTGAGAATTTGGGCACCGAGATCCAACATACACGCGGCGGATCTGCCGCAGATGCACGTTAAAGCCGCGGAATCGCGGTCTTGTCAAGGGATCACTGCACTGAAATTTATGTTAATGTTCCTGTTCACCTCAGGAGCTCTCTGGATTATTCAGAAAAATTTCTCCACAGCTCCAATGATTCCAGATTTCCTCGCACAAATCACAACAACTCGTATTAGTGTTTGCATGAATTTTAATCTAAAAATTATAATGGAATAAATCTTTCAACTCAAATTTCAAAATACGAACAATTAGCGTACTATCCCCGGCAACGGCGCCATTTGATTGATGAGAATTTCTCATGTTGTGTATGTTTAGAAAAATTGTATAGAAATCACAACCAAAAATATTTTGACCGCAATCAATAACGGTGTCGATTATAGAAATGTTAGCGGGTGCGGATCGTCCACAGGGAAAGTGTAATCGTTCGTGTTTCGAATTAGATGAGTCGAAAATTTAAAGAAAAGAAAACAAACAATTCATGATTTGTAATTAAAGTTCAAGAATTAGAAAAATCTAGATCTAAGAAAACATTAAAATCAAGAATTGATAATTTTGTGATTTCCAAACCAACAATCAAGATTCGAAGTGTGGCTCGTAGGAGTAGATCGGATCTATAGATGTGATGAGATATAATGATTTCATATCCTTATCCATAAACGAATTGATACTAGATCGATGACAATTCATCGAGGTTAAGGATCTTGCGAAGAAGCTAGGGTTTCCTCGTCTTATCCTTTATCCTTTCGATGAATCACATTCACAAACTAGCTTCAAGAAAATCTAATGATCGATTGTTGATCTCTAGTTCCGAGCGAACACAATCAAGAAAGCATCGTCTCGAAACTAGGTTATTGATCATTCGATTTACAAGAATTTACAAACGATATAGATTTAAGAATTGTAAAAGGATCTAAATCATCATCATTCTATCGATCGTCTCGACTCCTTTAAGAGCGGAGTTTACTCAATCATCACAATAACAAACACAATCACAAATTGAGATTGAATCATAATGCTTGAATTAAAAGATAAGCAAGATATAGAAATTTCACCTTTATTTATCGACAAATTTGTTACAACTCTCTTGAATTTACAAAAGGAAGGAACTAGATCATCGATTTCGGCTTCGCTCGGCTCCTTGAGTCGCGGATCTTCTTTGATCTCTTGCTCTGATGAGGTCCGGCGTCGCTTTCTAAAGGATCGAAGGCATCTCGCTTGAATTGTACTCGGGATTTTGATCTTGATTTTTGAATTGGAATTAGGGTTAGGGTTTGAGGCACAAGTTGTGTCACTCAACTTGTGTTAGAAATGTGGGAGATGATGAACAACCCTTAACCCTAGATCTAGGCTCCTTTTTATAGATCTCAAAACCCTAGATCTAGGATTTCAAATTTGAATTTTCCCTCCAAAAGTTTGTTAAAGAGAGCCTTCTAGAAATAGTTTGTTAAGCCGAGCCTTCTAGATGAGCCACGTGGAGAATCGGGAGTCTTCTGGAAGCTTGTACCGTTAGAGGAGACACGTGTAAGAAATCTGGAGGGTTGGCGCCATCGAACCGCCGCGGATCCGCGGCGCAAGCGGGCTCCCGCCGCGGAACCGCGGCGCTATTGAAGCCTTAGTGCTTGGGCTCTCTGGTAATTGTTTGGGCTGATATTTGGGCCTTTTTCTGATATGTTGAATTTTATTTGGATTTCTGTATCACTACCAGATCTCACATCTTGGAGTTGGTGTATTTTTGATCAGCTCTTTTCCCAATTTTGGCTTTGTTCCTGCAATTTCCTGCATAATTTCTCGAGACAAGAGTTGCGTTATACAAGAATGATGCGATGCCATGATAAACAGTCAATTTCACTTAAAGTGCCGGTTTAAAGTCTAACACATGCAATTTGGTATTTCAGAGATGTTTTGCTAATATGTGCAATATGAATACCGAACACTTCTAGATGCGTGCAAATGATAGGGAAATTGCCATGTTAAAAATGCAGTATTTTCGACTGATCAATGCCCTGTCTCGAAACTCCCACGACTAGGGACCTTTTAAGGATGTGCTTATAGACCCCAGCTCCCACGTATATGATCTCCATCATACTGCTGGCCGTCAAGCAAGAATCCTAGGGGCTCTATCAACGTGCAATAGTGACCTGTAATGTCACCTAAAACAGTACACGATGATAAAGATAAACCAGATAGCATACTATCATCTTGAGTAAGACTGTCCTACCGGCATAGGTCCTCCCCTCAATCATTGCAATCACGTGCCTGTGATCCAATAATTGACTCTGAGGGCACTATCTCCAGCACGAAGATGAGCCATGTATTTATAAGAAGATTGTAGGCCGAACTGTCATATTCCTAGTCTTGTACGTGGACGACATTCTTTTGATAGGAAATGATATTCCTATGCAACAATCGGTCAAGTTGTTCTTGTCACAACGGTTTTCCTGAAGGACCTGGTTGATACCTTGTACATTCTAAGGATCAAGATCTATAGAGATAGATCTAAGAGATTATTAGGACTTTCGCAGTCCAGGTACATAGAGACCGTACTAAAGAGATTTAGTATGGAAGATTCCAAGCACGGTAACATACCCGCATTGCACGGAATTACACTCTCCAAGGAGATGTCTCCCAAGACTGACGAGGAGAGGGTTCGAATGAGCACTATACCCTATGCTTCGGCGGTAGGATCTATAATGTATGCGATGCTATATACAAGACCAGATGTAGCTTACGCACTAAGCGTGGTGAGCCGGTATCAATCAGACCCAGGTAAGAACCACTGGACTGCTGTGAAGAACATTCTCAAGTACCTGAGAAGTACTAAGGAGATGTTCCTGGTTTACGGTAATAAAGACCTCAGGGTCGAGTCCTTTACCGATTCAAGCTTCCAGAGTGACACGGATGACAATATGTCTGTCTCAGGTTTTGTGTTTACCCTCAACGGAGGGGCGGAGTGTTGGAGGAGTTCCAAACAGGACACCTTCGCAGACTCGACGATGGAGGCTGAATACATTGCTACCAGTGATGCCGCAAAAGAAGCGGTCTGGATGAAGAAGTTTATTGCTGAACTTCAGGTGGTTCCATCCATTGTTGATCCGATACCTTTGTATTGCGATAACAATGGGGCTATAGCTTTAGCGAAAGAACCACGATCACATCAGAAATCCAGATACATCTTAAGGCGGTATCACCTGATCAGGGAGACCATTATCGCCAGGAGATCGAGGTACGGAGAGTGGACACTAAAGAAAACACGGCGGATCCATTTACAAAAGCCCTCCCGCAAGCGCAGTTCGAGTGACTTTTTGAGCTATTGGGTATGCGGTACGCCAGAAGCCGATCTTAGTGCAGATGTTGGTTATGCGGTACACCAATTACTAGCCTTTACTGCAAGTGGGAGATTATTGGATATGATTGCCCTAGAGGCCATTATTGTATATGCATACATGTGGATGCTAGGGATATGTATGTACATGACATTCTTGCTCAGTTATATAGTATATTATTTGAGATGTCTTTGTCAGGATATGTGTATTTATTTTTATTGATATTTTATCTAACTTGCACATATTGATAAAGACTCGATACAGTAGTATACTGTTATGGTTTGTCTTTATATTAACATGGCATATGTTATACATGTTATTACATATTGCGGTTAAATGTTGATAAAGCCCGTAGGATCTTGCTTGACTACCTGCATTGTGATGGCGATCATACTTGTGGGCGCAGGGTAGTCCATAAGCACATCCTTAAATGGTCCCTAGTGGCATGAGTATCGAGACTGGGCATTGGTACTCCAGAGTAGACTAGTGTATACGCTTCTAGCCCCGACAAGAGGTAATGGTTTGTCCCACTGCCATTGGTCGGATGCACCTAAGATTGTATGCAAGTGCTCACTGGGTGTGAGTACACTGGACGGACTCGCGGAGAACTTCCAGATGGTACTATACCTATCGTTAGATGGAACTTCTCAGGTGACATGTGTACGGGTTAGCCGTCGGACCTGAGATCATCATTTATCTCGTGTGAGTTCCCACTGTGCTTTGATCACTACCCAATCATGGCTCTACTGAGTCGTGCAAATAGGTTTTGGTTGGGTACAGTCCCGAACTACATGGAGGCAGTGAGCGATTGTTGGGGATTCGTCTCTCCCGGTATTGGAAGTCGATATCGCACTGTGTTTCGATTGGTCAGGACCATAAGACCTTGGCCAAGGCAGTTGGGATTTACTGGTAGGTTGATAAGTAGTTTCCTGAATTGGTCCTGAGCCACATCAGCACGACTTATCGAGTTATTAGAGTCTGATGTTTACCACCCCCTAGATCCGGTATGCGATACTCTTTGACGAAGAGACCGGACTGTACGGATATTGTCACGGATAGGCTCAGTAGGAGTTCAGACGAGTTTGCTCGTCGGCCTTCCTTTTCGATAGGTACCTGGGTAGCCGTTATGTACAGCTAGTGACACTGACGTGCTTGGGTCAAACCCACTGCCAGCGTACTGTCGAGTCTTTAGAGTCCCACACAGAGGGTTACCCTGCTTCGGGAAAAACGATGTAGAGGCTGTATGGTTTTATGGCAGGACTTCGATCACTTACGTGTACTAGTACACGTATGATGATCAGGCGGATAATACTAGTGGGCTTTGGTTTAAGCCGGACCCTAGTATTATATTGATGGATTATTTTCGTCTCTTTGTATTCATGTTCTTCGGAATGCTGATGCGGGTATGTATATACGGATGAGGGACGTTCTCGTAATTACTCGAGAAAGCTTCAAGAATGAGATACCTCATTAGGGTTACCTCATTAGGGTTTCCTTATTAGTGTTTCCTTTTTTAATCTTTTGATTAAAGATTAAAGATAAATGAGGTAAAGGAAATGAGGTGGAGATATTTTTGCATGAAGCATGACTCATAGCTTGACAAAATAGATATTTGTGAGGCATGGTTGATTTTTTAAAGAGATATTTATCTCATCAATTATTAGTATGCCTTATATATTCTATTTTTATCTCACTTGAGCCATATCTTTTCTTCAAGCAAACCTTTTCTTCACTTGCTCTTCCTCAAGCTCCTTCTTCTTCCTCATAATTCTAAAACTCTTATGAGTTGAGAAACCAAGGGTTCCAAGAGATAAACTAATTCATCTTCACACTCTACACACTCTAGGCTACTTAGATTAGCAAGTTAAGTGACCTAGTTACCTTGTTTTGAAGGTAGAAGCTCAAAGTCAGAACTCTCGGGTGGATTATCTTTGACGCAAGGTGGCCGAAGTTCAAGCACGATCCGTACTTCTTTCAAGGAGCTAGAAGAGAGGATTGAAGACCCGAAGGACTTGATTCTCATGGTATACCTTTCTATTATAGTAGATAGAAATCTTTGTTGCTAGTTAGGTTTATGGTAAATATCCGGTTTAGGGTTATTATAGCGTCTAGTTTTGTTCGTTATCAAAAATTTTGTTCCGCAAATGGCCACGGGAGATGGCTTAGGCGCTGTCGTAACCTTTCAGTTCTCACCTGGGTTAGACTGATACCAGCTCACCACGCTTAGCGCGTAAACTACATCTGGTTTTGTACATAGCATCACAAACATTATAGATCCTACTGCCAAAGTGTAGGGTATAGTGCTCATGCGAACTCTTTCCTCATCAGTCTTGGGAGACATCTTCTTGGAGAGGGTGATTCCGTGCAATGCGGGTATGTTACCGCGCTTGGAATCTTCCATACTAAATCTCTTTAGTACGGTCTCTATGTACCTGGACTGCGAAAGTCCCAGTAATCTCTTAGATCTATCTCTGTAGATCCTGATCCCCAGAATAAACGAGGCATCACCCAGGTCCTTCATGGAGAACCTTTGTGATAAGAACAACTTGACCGATTGTAGCATAGGAATATTATTTCCTATTGAAAGAATGTCGTCCATGTACAAGACTAAGAAAACGACAGTTTGTCCTACAATCTTCTTATAAATACATGGCTCATTCTCGTTCTTGATGAAGTCAAATTCCTTGACTGTTTCATCAAAACAGATGTTCCAGCTCCGCGATGACTGCTTTAATCCATAAATAGATTTAAGCAACTTGCACACTGTATGGTGTTTTTCGTCACCCCAATGAAATGGGAATACGCACGCACTTGTCAGGCGCATTACAGATTCCCCCTGCCTAGGGTAGGCTGGGGTTTATTGATTGTGGGGATCTGAATCTTCGGCAGCCGCGAACTAAGCTGCAGTTATTTACTCCTCGCCTTTGGAGCGAGAGGACCTCCGATTGACGAGTCAAACGAGTCATGTGAACTCAATATGCAGTGTTGTGTTTTGAAGGGGTTTTGGATATAACGGGGGAGGTATTTTTAGTGTTGAGTGTATATAAAATGAGGGGGGAAATGGCATCTAAAGGACGCGTGAGCGTTAGCGCCCCATTAGCTTAGCACGTGGGCGCTGGGCGGCAGCGCCCCATGAGCTTGGCACGCGGGCGCTGGGCGCCAGCGCCCCACGTGCTTGGCACGCGGGCGCTGGGCGCCAGCAAGAAAATGGACTTTGTCCTTCCACTGGGAGCTGTGCTCCTGATTTGACTTTTGGAGCTAACCTCCTGACAAAGAGGACAAAGGGGCTTAGCCCTTGCAGTGGAAGTTGTACTCCCAAAAAGAAGATTTTTTGTTTTATATAACTATATATATGTATTTTTTTTGAGGAGTTAAACTCCTAAGATATTTTTGGAGCTGATGAAAGGGGACCCCTTTCTTCTCTCTTGACTCCTGGATCTTCCCCACAGTGGGGTTTTTGGAGGTGGGTCTCCTTCTTCTTCCTCTCGGTTAGCCGGATCGTAGAGAAAAAAGGGGGGTGGGATTTAAAAATCTTCCCCTTTTGAAATCCGATGGAAGATCCGAGCTCCCCTTTGTGGATTTTGTGATGAAAAACTATTTATTTTTAGAAAAGAAAGAATTAAACTCTTGATTTAATTCAAAAAAAGGAAAATGGTTTAGAACATTGAGGAAGGAGAAGGAGGCACGTACCCTAATTTTTTGAGAGAGATAAAAAGTTATCCTTGATTTTTTTCATCATGTTGCCTTTATAGGCTATACATTTTACATATAACCCCTTGGGCTTTACAAAATGGCATTTTGCCCATCCCATGTCTCATGTGCTCATTTCTTTTGCACATGAGCCATGAGTTTTATAAAAATTTGGCTTTATGCCCATTTTTCTTACATTCATTCATTAAAAAAACACCAAAATTAAATTTTACAAAATTTTTTGTTATGACATGGGAGAGGCCGGCCGCTTCATGTTCGGGCTCAACTCGGGCATGGGCCCACTTGACCTAGACTTGGGCTCACTTGGCTTGGGGTTGACTTTGATTTTGACTTGGTCAATCGGGGTGTAAATTTTTACCCCAACAAATTGCCCCCCATCAATAAATGCAAACTACATATATGGGTTGCGTGCATGAAATTGATGGATCTTCTTTCGCGTGAAGGTTGATTTAATTTGGTTCCCGTTTTGACGACATGGAGGTCGATGCTGCCCTTTTTGCGACGTGGACGGTCGGTGCTGCCATTTTTGTGACATGGGCGGTCATTTTTTTTGCCATTTTAGCGACGTGGACGGTCGGTTCTGCCCTTTTTGCGACTTGGACGGTCGGCTCTACCCTTTTTGCGACTTGGACGGTCAGTTTGCCCTTTTTACGACTTGGACGGTCGGTGCTGCCCTTTTGGCGACTTGGACGGTCGGTGCTGCCATTTTTGCGACTTGGACGGTCTGCTCTGCCTTTTTTGCGACTTGGACGGTCGGTTCTGCCCTTTTTTCGACTTGGACGGTCGGTGCTGCCCTTTTAGCGACGTGGACAGTCGGTGCTGCCCTTTTAGCGACGTGGACAGTCGGTGATGCCCTTTTTAGGACTTGGACGGTCGGTGCTACCCTTTTAGCGACTTGGACGGTTGGTGCAGCCCTTTTAGAGACGTGGACGGTCGGTGCTTGATTTGACTTGCTCCGCTTCTTGCGGTGTCAGGGTTGAAGCGGACTTGCGATTCGACTTGTTTCCGAGGTAGAGCTTGATTCTGCCTGGGAGGTCGTTGGTTGTCTTGCTGATTTGATGTGATTTGGGTTGACATCAGTATCGCTACACTGGAATATGGGCGAATCATCATTTGCCATGAGATAGCTTCCCTCGTTCCCAGTTTAACGAATTAGGGGTCATCTGTTCCCAGTTTAACGACTTAGAGGTCATCTGTTCCTAGTTTAGAGACCTATGGGTCTATTGGATTAGAGTTTGGAATTTTAGGGTTAGGGTAGGCATCATCGTTGCTAACACTGAAGCACATGTGCCAGGGGCAATTCATCATTTGTCTTTTCCTGTTGGGGAGCGATGGCTTAGGAGACAGGTCTAGGTCCCTATCACCTAAGGCTTTTCAATTTTATGAGCCGTAAGGGTCCCATAAAAGCATTTTCTCCCTACGAGTTGAAAGGATCTCGTAGGTGTACTTTCTCTTTAGGAGTCGTGGGGACTCCCAAGTGTGTTTTTCCTTTGTGAGTCATAAGGATCCCACGAAGGTGTTTTCTTATGAGTCGTGAGGATCCTGTAAGTTTGTTCTCCTCATGTATCGTGAGGACACCTGAGTAGGTCTTCCCAAATGGAGAATAATTCCAAGGGCGGAGACCAGCCGCGTAACTGGTGATTGCGGTGGGGCATGGGTATGATGAGAATTATTTGAGCCCGTAGATTGTATACGGTAGTCAACTTGGGGACCAACCGTAGGGCTGGGAGAATTTTAGAAATTGGATTTTGGTTGGCGTCTGCATCGCTGCACTGGAATATGGTATCAGGAGCGACTCATCATTCGACGTTTGGGGACTTGGAATTTGGATCTTGTTTGGCATCAGCATTGCTGCACTGGAATAATGCCAGGAGCAACTCATCATTTTCCCCGGGAGGACTTAGGATTTGGTTTTTGGGTCGGCATCAGCACCGCTAACACTGAAGCAATGCTAGGAGCGACTCATCATTTGCCCTTAGAAGACTTGGGAGTTGGGTTCTTGGTCGGCATCAGCATCGCTAACACTGAAGCAATGCCAAGTGCGACTCATCATTTGTCGTTACCCGTTAAGGAGCGGTGGCTCAGGAGACAGGTTTAGATCCCTATCACCTAAGGCTTTTCAATTTTATGAGCTGTAAGAGTCTCATAAAAGCACTTTCTCCCTACGAGTCGAGAGGATTTCGCAGGTGTATTTTCTCCTTGGGAATCATAGGGATTCCTAAGTGTGTTGCTCCTTTGTGAGTCGTAAAGATCTCACGCAGGGATTTTCTCCTCACAAAGTCGAGAGGACTTTGCGAGTGTATTTCATCTCATTTTTCTTACGAGTTTTCGCCCTTTTGGGTTTTCACAAACTCGCCGTCGGTCCTGCTGTTTTTACTCATGGAGCCCTTTTGGGTTTTCATCCGTGACCGTTTTGCTTATAGACATACCCTTTTCTTTTTCTTTTTTTTACATTGTCGAATCTTCAATCCTGGTGAGACTTTAAATGTAGTCTCGCCGATAGGACTTGGGAGAGATAGGGATCGTTTTACGCCTGTGGATTGTATATGGTTTTGCAGGATGTATGATCCAGACCATAGGGCCGGTGTGCTCAATTCGCCTACGACTTGGAGCATTCACGCGTAGTATTTCTTGAGATATCGACCATTGATGGGTAGCATGGGCCTTTCTCCCTCGGCATTTATTAGCTGGTAGGATCCTCCATCAAACACTTTCTTTATGACGTATGGTTCTTCCCAATTTGGCTCGAATTTTCCCTTGCCATGTCGATTGGGGATACTTGGTCTTTTGAGGACCAACACCAATTCGCCTTTCTTGAAAGCACGGAGACGGTTTATCTTGTCATAGGCCCATGACATTTGGGCTTTGTATAGCTCCAGATTTTGCTGTACTGCGAGCCTCTTTTCTTCGAGGGCGTCGAGCTCTTCGAGCCGAAGGAGCACGTTTTCCTCCTCTGTCAACTCATGCTGAACGGCCATTCGTAAGCTTGGAACTTCGACTTCGAGGGGGAGGATCGCCTCCACTCCGAAGAGTAATGAGTATGGAGTGGACCGAGTTGGAGTACGGTGCGTGGTACGATATGCCCACAACGCCTCGTGAAGTTTGAGATTCCAGTCTCTATTGTTGGTTGAAGCATTTTTCCTCAGGAGCTTGCATAGAGTCTTATTGAAGGCTTCAGCTAGCCCATTGGCTCTTGGATTATAAATAGAGGAATATATCCAGTCTATCTTATGCTGAGTATCGAGCCTTGAGATTTTGAATCTTTTGAAAGAAGGCCCGTTTTCAGAAATGATTCTTCTTAGTGTACCGAAGCGGTAGAGAATATTATGCTGGAAAAATGTCAGAATATTTTCTGCGTTGACTTCTTTTAGCGGGACAGCTTCAGCCCATCTGGAGAAATAGTCAGTTGTGGCCAATATGAACCGGTGGTCTTTGGATGATGGAGGATCAATTGGGCCAACTATGTCGGTGTCCCAAACCTCGAAAGGCCACGACACCACCGTAGGATGCAACGGATTAGGATGCTTGTGAATGAAAGCACCGTGAATTTGGCGGAGATGCATTTCTTTGCATGCTCTTTGCAGTCCCTTATCATGGTAGGCCAGTAATATCCAAGCCGTTTGATCTGAAGCCGCATTTTGGGGCCAGATTGGTGAGCTCAGACGCCTCAGTGAACTTCTTTCATGACTTTCTGGGCTTCGGCCGATGACAGACATCTGAGCCAGAGTTGGTCATATGATCTGTGGTATAGCATATTATTTACAAACACTTATTGAAGAGCTCTCTTGTTCAGTTGAATCCTCGCAGATTTTCCTCCAGGCAGCTTGTCGTATCGGAGGTATCCTATGAAGAGCTCTCTCCAATCGGGCACGTCTTGAATGATCGAAGCTTCTTCGGCAGGACTGCTATTATGTTCCGCGCTTTCCTCTTCTCGTAGAGAGACTGGGGGTAGAATTTGCCGGCTTCTGACTGTGATCAGAATTTCTTCCATGTCAGGATCAGCCAGCTCCTTGGCTAAGCGAGCGAGTACGTCAGCTTTTCCATTTAACGCCCTAGGAACTCTCATCAGCTCAATATGAGTGAACTGTTTCATAAGCTCCACCATCCGGCTTCTGTACCAAGCTAACTCGGGTTTGTATATCTTATAGTCGCCACTTACATGGTTGACAACAAGCTGGGAATCACCGTAAACTCGTAGCCGAAGGATTTCCATTTCTATAGCGAGCACCAAACCAGCTATCAGAGCCTCGTACTCAGCCTCGTTGTTTGTGCGAGGCTCGGTGAGAGCAAAAGAACGCCGTAGGGTTCCTATCGATGGTGTGATGAACACCAATCCTATCCCTGCTTCTATCTCCGGAACGCTTGATTTACTGGAGGTCCTTATTGATGAGGCTCCATCGAAGTAGAGCTCCCAACATGGCTCTCTATCCTCGAGGTGTGGCACTTGTTCATCGGGTAATTCACAATTTAGCTGTGACTCTTCTGGTATAGGATGAGCAGCGAGGAAATCGGTGAGGGCTTGCCCTTTTATTGCTTTCTAAGAAGTATAAACTATGTCAAACTTAAGCAGCATGATAGCTCATCTTGCCATTCTGCCAGCGAGGCTTACTTTGGTCATTAAGTGTTTGAGCGGGTCGACCTTGGAGATCAGCATAACCCGATGAGCAAGCAGATAGTGCCTCAGCTTCTTCACAGCGAATATCAGAGCCTGGCATTACTTTTCGATCGGGGAATAGTTGTGTTCCACCCCGACTAAAGTTTCACTGAGATAGTGCAGGGCATTTTCTTTTCCCTCCTCGTTGTTCTGGGCAAGGAGCGCACCGAGTGACTCATCCAGCGCGGTAGTATAGAGAATCAAAGGTTTATTTAGAATAGGAGCAGTAAGCACTGGAGGGTGCAACAAATACCGTTTGATACTTTCGAACGCTTCTTGACATTCGGCATCCCAGACAAAAGGAGCATCTTTCTTCATGAGTTTTGAGAAGGGCCTACATCTCTCCGATAGGTTTGAGATGAACCTTCATATGTAAGCGAGCTTACCTTGAAAGGATCTTAGCCGTGTTAGACTCTTTGGAGGGGTCATCTCCATGATGGCCTTTATCTTGGATGGGTCAACTTCGATCCCTCGATGTCGGACTATGAAGCCCATGAACTTTCCCGATGACACGCCAAAAGCGCACTTCAAAGGATTCATCTTCAGATCGTATTCTCTTAGTCTAGTGAGAACAGTCCTAAGATCTTGGATGTGATCGGCCTTGGCTTTAGTCTTGACGACCAGATCATCAACATAACATTCGACGACTTTATGGATTAGGTCATCAAAGATATTGGTCATTGCCCTTCGGTATGTAGCACCTGCGTTCTTCAGTCCGAACGTCATCACCTTGTAGCAGTATATTCCGATCGAGGTCCGAAATGTTGTATGCTTCTTGTCCTCAGGCGACATTTTTATCTGATTGTACCCGGACGAACCGTCCTTGAAGGTGAACAGCTCATAATTTGAGGTGTCATCGACCATCATTTCCATGACCGTAAGCGGGAAATCGTCTTTGGGGCATGCCTTATTGAGATCCCTGAAATTGATGCAAACTCGTATCTGCTCATTCTTCTTTTTCACTGGGACGATGCACGCAATCCAGTTCGCATATTTCTTTTCCCTGATGAAGCCGGCATCGATATGTTTCTTAGTTTCCTCGATGACCTTTTCTTCCAGCTCCCTTCTCATTCTTCGAGGAGCTTGTTTGAAAGGCTTGGCATCAGGAGATATAGCCAGCTTATGCACGGCCACTTCAGGGGAGAGGCCAGGAATTTATTTGTACGCCCATGCGAAGCAGTCGACAAACTCATGCAGCAAGGCAATTATCTGCTCTTTCATTTTCTCTGACAAGAGTGAGCTGATGTAGGTCGGTCTTGGATCATCAGACGATCCCAAATCGATCTCGGTTAGCTCATCGAAGGTTGCATGTCCGCCATCTTCGATTTCTTAAGGGGCTTCTTCTGGCTCGGCTAGCTTGTCTTCATCATTTGACTCTTTGCTGGCTTCCCCAATATGGATCATGTAGCATGCTTTGGAATCAGGTTGAATGAAACCTATGGCCCGTCTATCTGGAATTCGTCCATCGATGAGTGTTCGGACCTGAGGCGGATGCCATAACCCTTCATAAAACTTTGCTTCAAACTCCATTTGATATAACCAGCATCCGCACCTTTTGAAATATTCCCGCATCTCGTGCGCATAGTATCTGGGATTGAGGACGGCTCTTATGCCTCTCTCATAAGGAAGGCACGCGACAGACAAATCATCCGGGTGCACAACAGGATGCCCTTCTTTTCATTTTTCCTTCCGGGAACGTAGAAGTTTTCAGCTGGTCCACGGTAAAGATTAACAATGCATTGAGATCTTTGCACATCTGCTCCGGCACCCTTATGACGGCTAAGGACCCTTCTGCAATTTCGAAGGTCTCTCGTAGTTTCGCTTGTTGCATGGGGGCCTAGTCTGCACAGCTGTTGCAAGGCGGGTCCTCTTCCTCCGACTCTTCAGTGTCGCTGCCTAAATGAGGGAGAATTTTGTTGTCGGATGGGCCTTCAATATCATATTCATTTGTATCGCTACCGAAATGCGGGGGAGTTTTATGGAAGGACGGACTTCCAGCGTCGGACTCATCAGTGTCACTGCCGAAATGCGGACGCACTTGGGGGGTTTTGCTTTTGAAAGTAACAGCCGGCTCAGACATGCATTTGAGCTTCAGGGTCGTTCTATCGTTGGTCAGCTGTAGCTCAACACTTTGGAGGTTCACAAAGTATCGAGAATTTTCATATCGGACTTCATGCACACCGAACGGCTGGATGTCTCCGTCAACGCGTCTGTCTTCGCCATTTTTAGTATACTTCATGCATTGATGGAGAGTTGACGGAACGATGCCATAATCGTGGAGCCATGGCTGTCCCAAGAGAATTTTATAAGACGTGTCGGCGTCGATCACGTATACCTTAGCTTCGGTTTGTAGATCCCCAAATTTGATTGGCAGAGATATAGACTCTAGAACTTGCTGGCAGTTTTGATTAAATCCTTGAATTACAATCCATTCCCTTGACAGGTGTCGGACGTCCATTGACAAACTCTTTAGAGTCCACAAGTTCATAATATTCACCGAGGATCCCGGATCAATTAATATGCAATTAATCCGATCTTCATCGCTGTACCCGGTCACGTAAAGCGGCCGATTATGCTCAGCCGTTCCCAGTAGCAAGTCTTCGTTCTTAAACGTAACTGCGGCGGCATGTAGAGCATACTGAGCTTCTTTCATATTAATTTCCGCAAAGCGAGCCTGATATTACTCAGAGTTTTGTAGAGCGTGAATGAGAACATCTTTAAGCTCTTTAGATAGGACCAAGGCATCGTAGATGCTCAGGAGAGACGGAAGCTTCCGGAGATGAGCAAAGACATTGTAGTCCACTGAGAAAGGACTTGAGTTTTCATTAGCCAGTTCTCTGCCATCTTCCTCATTAGCCACCTGCTTTTCCTTTCCTTTTAGGGCGTTTTCTTGATTTGGCGGTAGATCCCTGCCGCTTCTGAGCTCGATTTGGTTAGCCTTTGTGGCGAGCACCTCGTCCTCTTCGGGAAAATAGAGCTCCTCCACAGAGTCGCTGCCAAGATGGATGGCGTAGCAGTTCACTATAGGAATCTCTTCATTGGAGTCTTCTTCTAACTCCGCCAGAATCTCAGCCGCTTCTACAGAGAAGAACTCTTTCAATTGAATTAGAGTTTTTTTCTTTTGTTCATAGTCTTCGAGGGAATCGATATATTTTTGAATGGTCGATCTCCCTGAAGACTCTTTTTCGTGTCGAGCTGTACTTTTCTTCTTCTTGAGCTTTTTGGATTTTGAGCGTGATTGAGCCGAATTGGCAGCTAGAATGGTGGGCTTCTTCTGCCCTTCCCATTCCATTCTGGGCACTTTCCGAAGTAGCTTTATCATCTTCTTCGTCTTATTAGATATGTGCCTACTTCATCAATTTATACCAAACTAGCCATTTAGTATAGGTTGTTTTCTTCACTAATTCATCAATTAGTGAAGATGTAGCTTGAGTTAGAGATTCTTCGACGTATCATCTTCAGCCTCGAAGATCCTTGAGTAAGCTTGTTCCTTTCGCCTAGTGGAGCCTAAGGAGAGTTCGGAGGACCACTATTTGGAGCAAAGGGACTACTACACGGAGCTTTAGAAGTGAAGGGCCGGTCTACAAAGGTTGTATTCCAGGTTCACTTAGTGTAAAGTTTATTTACATGCTTTCAATACCCTAATTCTCTGGTTAGATCCTTGGTTCGGGCTCACTCGACACCTTAAATTTTTAATATAGCATAGTTGATGCTTGCCGAAAGCGCGTCGGGGTGCTAAGAGAACCCTACATGATTAAGGTAAATGTTCATGATATTTCTATCAAGAACAAACTTATATCCATCTTTATCAGGTAAAGAAACTGATATGACGTTGCAAACCATAGAATGTACATGGTAGCAATTGTTCAAAATCATAGTATTGCCTTTTAGTAACACAAGTTGATATTTACTGACGGTAGCAGCATCAACTTGTGCTCCGTTCCCTGCTCTGAAGGATATATCATCATGTCCAACTATCCTACTTTTTCTCAGTTCCTGCAGTAAATTACAGATATGAGATCCTGATCTGGTATCTAATACCCAGGAGGTAGGACTGACCGAAAAACAGTTCTCAATAATAAGAACACCTGAAGGAGACGCAATAGTATGCTTCTTCTTCGTTGGGGTCATCAAGGAATTCATGCAATCCTCTTTCCTCTGCACATACTCATGACTGTTGTCATAAGTCAGACCCAAACTGACGTTCCCCAGCCCCGAATAAGAATTCGGATCGCTCAAGCGATACATTTTATTATCTTGATTGGGGCGTGAAATGGTTGCTACCTGAAGAGAGAGAAAAGAAACACTTAGAGCGCGCTCTTGTAAGATCAGATTGGTTATTAATTTATCTAGTCAGGATGGCTCCCACTGTTTCCTCAAATTCTTCTTCAAACCCTAAAAAAGAACTAGTCAGGATTAATCGCACTTCACAATACTTACTTAACCTTTCAGCCAGTCTAGTGTCGGTACTTTGAGGGAGGTTTTCCAACACTTTCGCGAAGTTCCTTAATTATATAACCTATTTTTCCTGGAGGCGTAGCCCCGCTAACACCTTTCTAGACACCTACTTGGTTTATAGCATTAATTATTAAGTGAAATAATCACCCAAGAGTAATCCTACTCATCAGTGGGATCGGGATCCAACTATCTTTGTGTGATGACCTAGATAGAATCCACTCTAGTCACCACACTCCAGAAGGTATGCTAAATCTGTAAGTTTCCTGTATGTTTGAAACTCCCGATGTGGGTTTTTTTGCCCTTAGGACCTTAGTAACCTTGACACAGTCAACAAATCAAAAAGTCCTAGTCAAGTTCAACCCGTCATTATCTGGATTGCATTAAACCCACCCGCATAACCCTTGACACAGTCAACAAGGTTATACGACTGTCCTAACCAATCACATTGAATGTTAAATAAGTAGTACTCGGCTACCGTTCACTACGCCTTGACACAGTCAACAAACACAGCATGAATACTAAGTATTACTTATAAGAAATGTTGGAGGGCTACGGCTGAGTTTTTGGCGAAAAACCCGTTAACGTAATGAACTTGATATCATTGAAGGAACCTGAGCAGTTTTGAAAAGGAGTGGTTTAGGCTCCGATTTTGAAAACTTCTGGTTTTGAAGAAAACTGAGCAATCTATAGTATAGACTTTTGCTCAAGAGGTCACTCCCCGCGAAGGGATCTCGGCACTTGCCTCCTGGAATAAAGTGCTGAATATTCACAACCGAATACCACTATGCAAAGCGAAAGAATATAACTGTAGTTTTTCGAAATTTGTTCCAACAACAACTTTTTAGGTTTCTTTTTTTGCATTAATCAAAATTAATGTGGTCCCATCAATTAACCTATCACATCAGAAAATAACAAAAATACAATGTACGTATATGTCATCCGTATTCGCCACTGGGTCCCGTCATCACCCGTTAGCTTACTTAACTAATGACAGAGCGGGGGCTGGACTAGAGCGGGTGCAAAACATATACAATATCTATTCGTATATATATAAATATATATAACATTCGTCCCAGGCATGATAATAAGCAACATCACAAAATCTCAGCAAGCAATATAAAATGGTGGATAATCTTGGAGCCTCGGATTTCATTTGAGCCAGAAATAAAACCCGACGTTCCCGATCGTGTGGATAGCCTGTGCAATGAAACCTGGACCCCTACGAGCGCAGCAAGTTACCCGCCAATCCCAAAAGTGAGGCAACCATAATCAACAAAGTGAATGGGCCACCCAGCACTCCACGGGATCCGGTAACTTGAGCGCCCCTCCGTGGGTCATCCTATACCCCCTACGAGTGCGGCGAATAGCCCGCCAATTCTAGAATGAATCCCCCTCCGTCTCAACGCCATGAGATGTGAGCTTGTTGCCTTATAGAACCTGGTTATTCGTGCACTCCACCGCGGGATAATCCTAGTATAGAAAATGAAAATAATATGTACAATGGTGACATCGACCTCAACCCGGTCATACCCCAAACAAATAATATACAACATGGCGGTGACGGCAGTCCACATGTTGGACACTCGCCCCACAATACCAAATGTACAAATGAATCTCAGCTGTACCACTAACATTGCATCATAAGCTATCCACCATTACTATCCAACCGCAACCAGACTACAAACACAGAACATCAACGTGAATGTAATGTTCGCAAACCCGTTTAAAAGAACATATAGCAGTTAGATGAGCTATACCGCTCTAATGACATTCATGGTCGCAGATAGTAATGTATGTACTGAAACTATTAAATAGTGTTAAAAATAACGACTTCGAAATACCCCGAATTGCCCCAAAACTCAAGATAACAGAATATCCAACGTAGGCAAAAACAAACATTACCTGAAACCATAAATCCAAGAGACATGAACACAGACCAAAACCAAACTCAATTTCACTTCTAAAAAACTGGTGGGGCCGGCCAATATGGCATTTCGGCCGGCCACAATCAGGTGAAATTGTCTCGTTTTTGGTTTATGTTCATATCTCTACTAAAGGAGCTCTTCACAATTGTTTAAAAAAAAATTTAGAGCCTCTGAAAATTTTGACAAAAACATGGATTTTCGTTTCGTGTTTCGGAGTTATTTCGGTTTCGTTACTTTAATATTGTTTAAACTTGCTAGTGTAGGGTTTATGGGCTCGCTCTGATACCATGAAAGGTTATGCTAACGCCCTGGCCATCAACCGAGGCCAATTGCGAAACAAATTTTTTTATAACGATGTAAACTTGGCGCTAGAATAACCCTAAACCTGATCTTTTATAAACCTAATTAGCAATAAAAGAAGCTATCTACTGCGAAAGAAGTTTATACCATGAGACTCGAGTCCTTCGGTTCTTTACTCCTCTCCTTTAGCATGCTCCTTGTGGCCTCCATGATCAAACTTGATCGACGGCTTCCTCACGTCAAAGATGATCCTTTCGAGAGTGTCTACTTTGGGCCCCTACCTTTAAACTAAGGTAGCTAGGTTACTTGGTTTGCTAATCTAAGTAACCTAGGTGATGTAGAGAGTGATGATGGATTGTTTTTGTCTCAAGAACCCTATGTTTCTCAACACATGAGACTATTAGGGTTTGAGGTAGAAGAAGAGAAGCTTGGAGGAGAGGAGAATGTTGTAGAAAGCAACATAAGAATTGAGTGAAGAATGGCTAAGTCTTGTGACTAATAAAGCAAGCATGCCAAAGATAATAATAAAAAATTATCTTCACCACAAAATATCTAGATATTTTCTACAAAATATCTAGATGCCACCTTGCCTCAATAGTAACCTATGACTCACTAAGTGAGTCAACAAGTAGCCATGCTTCACTTAATAAAAGTCAATGCCTCATACCTCCACCTCATTAACTATTTAACTAAATGGTTAAAACAAATAATGAGATTTCTTCTTCCAGAAGAACTCTTGTAACAAATTTCAAGAATACCTCTCACCTAATATACATACTCGTATCCGTATTCGGAAAAATAAGAATACAAAAGAGACGAAAATAATCTAATAATATAATACTAGGATCCGGCTTAAACCAAAACCCGCTAGTATTATCCGCTCGAACATCATACATGCACAAGTACACGTATGCGATCGAACCCTACCGTAAAACCATACGACCTCTACATCATTTCGCCCGAAGAAGGGAAACCCTCTGTGTGGGACTCTAAAGACTCGACAGTACACCAGCTGTGCATTACTGGATAAATTAATAACCACAAGTATGTTAGTGGCACTAGCTGTACGTAACGGCTACCCGGGTACCTGTCAAAAAAGAAAGCCGACGAGCAAATTCATCCGGATCCCTACTGAGCCTATCCGTAACAATATCCGTACAGTCCATTCTCTTCGTCTAAGAGTGTCGCATACCAGATCTAGGGGGTGGTAAGCGTCAGACCCTAATAACCCGATAATTCGTGCTGATACTGCTCAGGACAAATCCGGGAAACTACTGATCAACCTATCAGTAAATCCCAACTGTCTTGGCCAAGGCCTTATGGTCCAGACCAATCAAACACAGTGCAATATCAACTCCCAATACCTGGAGAAACGAATCCCTGACAATCACTCACCGCCTCTATGTGGCTCGAGACTGCACCAAATTAAAACCTGTTTGCACGACCCAGTAGAGCCGTGGTAGGTAGTGATCAAAGCACAGTGGGAACTCACACGAGAAAAATGACGATCTCAGGTCCACAGACTAGCCTGTACACATATCACAAGAGAACCGCTATCAGACGATATGTATAATAACATCTAGAGGTTCTCAGCGAGTCCGACCAGTGTAATCACCCCCGATGAGCACCCGTATACAATCTTAGGTGATCACACCAATGGTTGTGGGACTAACCACCGCCCCTCATTGGGGTCTAGAAACGTACACGCAAGTCTAGTCGGAGTATCGATACCCGATTTCGACACTCCTACGACTTGGGACATTTAAGGATGTGCTTATAGACTACCCAGCTCCCATAAGTATGATCGCCATCACAACGTAGGTAGTCAAGCAAGATCCTATGAGCTTTATCAACATATAACCGCAATATGTAATAACGTGTATAACATATGGCATGTTAAGATAAAATCAAACCATAATAGTATACTACTATATTAAGTCTTTATCAATATGTGCAAGCTGAATAAAGCATCAATAAAAAAAAATACACATATTCTGATAAAGACAGCTGAAATAATATACTATATAACTGAGAAAGATTATCCTGTACATACATATCCCCAGCATCCACATGTACACATATACAATAATGGCCTCTAGGGCATACATATCCAACATAAAGAACTTGGTTCTTATAAAAAGAATAGAAGTGTAAGTCGATGTCACGCACCCTGCGGGTTTGCGGGCAGGCGGAATTTACAAAAATGATTTTAACGAACTTCACAACATCGACTAAACTCCAGGATCTTTACGAAAATCTTAACTAACTAAACTAACTAGGAGGTTCTAACTACTGTGTTAGGATGTTATACCTCCTTGAACCAAGTCCTTCGGGTCTTCTTCTCCTCCTCCTCTTCTTTAGCTCCTCGAAGATCGGATGAAGGTTGCAACATCGGCCTTCTCGTGTCGAAGATGGTCCACCTGAGAGTTTGTACTTCAAGCTCCTACCTCTAAACTGAGGTAACTAAGGTAATCTAAGTAGCCTAGGTGATGTAGAGTAGCTAATGGAGTGTATTATCTCATGAGATCCTTTGTTTCACAACACATGTGAGGGTAAGGATCTTTGAGGAAGAAGGAGGAAACTTTGGAGAGAGAAGCCAAGATGCAAATGAGCAAGTGAAAGGATAAGTGTAGAGAATGGCTCATACAACAATAATGAAGCATCCATTATTTTGATATAGAAAATAATAGCCATACTTCCATAGTGTATCCAAACCAATAAACTAATATATGAACCATGCTTCACACCCATACCACAAATATCTATCCAATTCCACCTCATTATTCTATTTCTCAAAATTAGATAATCCAATAATGAGCTTTCCCCTTCTAGAAGCATACCATGTAAAAATTACAAGAATGTCCTCACCGTATATACATACCCGTATTCGTATTCCGAAAAATACGAATACAATGAGATGATAACAATCCAATAATATAATACTAGGATCTGGCTTAAACCAAAACCCACTAGTATTATCCGTCCGAAACGACATCCGTGTAGCCAGTATACATATGTGATCGGAACCCTGCCGTAAAACCATACAGCCTCTACATCGTTTTGCCCGAAGCAGGGAAACCCTCTGTGTGGGACTCTAAAGACTCGACAGTACGCTGGCGGTGGGTTTAACCACAAGCACGTCAGTGGTACTAGCTGCACGTAATGGTTACTCAGGTATCTGTCGATAAGAAGGCCGATGAGCAAACTCATCCGAACTCCAACTGAGCCTATCTGTGACGATCTCCGTACAGTCTGGTCTGTTCGTCTAAGATACTCGCATATTGAGCCTAGGGGGATGGTAAATTTCAGACCCCTAATAGCGTAATAAGTCGTTCTAGAGTAGAGCCCAAAACACTCTGAGAAACTACTGGCGTACCTACCAGTAAATCTCTCTTGCCCTGGCCAGGGACTTTGTGTAATGGCTTTTCGAACACAGCGCAATATCAACCCCCAATACTGGGAGAGACGAATCCTATCTAACCGCTACTGCTTCCAAGTACTTCGGGACTGCACCCAACTACTACCTGTTTACACGACTCCTTTGAGCTGTGGTAGGGTAGTAATCTAAGAACAGTGGGAACACACTCGAGATGAGGTAGTGATGTCAAGTCCATGGACTAAATTGTACTCATGCCATCCAGGAACTGCTACCTGACGATAGGTATAATACCAACAAGCAGTTCCATATGAGTCCTGCCCAGTGTAACTCATAACCTAATGAGCACCTGTATACTATCTCTAGTACGACGTACTAATGGTTGTGGGACAGACCATCTCCCCTGCTGGGATGAGAAGTGTATACACTAGTCTATTCTGAAGTATCGATGCTCCGTCTCGATAATCCTATGACTAAGGACATGTATAAGGATGTGCTTATAGACTATATAGCCCCTATTAGTGTGAATGCCATCACAACACTGGTAGTCAAGCAAAGATCCTAAGGGCTCTACCAATATGTATAAGCGATATGCTAAAAGAAACACATGCACATATTGAGATAGAATCAAACCAAGTAGCATACTACCATTTCGAGCAAGACTGTTATTATAACTGTGAATATCCCAAGCTTCCAATATGTAATATACAATACAGTATGATACAATAATAGCCTCTAGGGAATATCTCACTAACAATCTCCCACATGCACTAAGGCCATGTATTGGCATATCGCAGACCTATCATCTCGATCAGCCTCTCGAACTGCTTCGAAAGGATGGCCTTTATAAGTGGATCTATAGTATTGTTCTCCGTTTCTACTCTCCGCACTTCGATCTCCCAGTGATCAACGATCTCCCTGATCAGGTGGTATCGCTTCAAGATGTGTCTAGACTTCTGATGGGACCTTGGTCCCTTCGCTAAAGCTATAGCGCCGTTGTTGTCACAATACAGCGGTATTGGATCAACAATGGAGGAAACTACGTGATGTTCTGTCACGAACTTTCTGATCTAAACTGCTTCTTTCGCGGTGTCACATGAAACGATATACTCTGCTTCCATAGTCGAGTCAGCAACAATGTCCAGTTTGGAGCTCTTCCAACAGACCGCCCCTCCATTGAGGGTAAAAACATAACCCGACATGGACTTGGAGTCATCCTTGTCACTGTGGAAGCTGGAGTCGGCGACGGCCTCGACTTAGAGGTGTTCTTTTCCGTACACCAAGAACATCTCCTTAGTCATTCTCAGGTACTTGAGAATGTGCTTTACTGTTGTTTAGTGCTTCTCTTCTGTGTTTGACCGATACCTGCTTACAACGCTCAGTGTGTAAGCTATATCTGGGCTGGTACACAACATCGTATATATTATAGAGCCTACCACAGAAGCGTAGGGTATAGTAGACATGCGATCCCTTTCCAAATCAGTCTTGGGAAACATCTCTTTGGAAAAGGTGATTCCATGATAAGCCGATAGATTATCGCACTTTGAATCTTCCATACTAAATCTTTTCAGTATAGTGTCGATGTACCTTGACTGTGAAAGTCCCAACATCCTTTTAGATTTATCACGATAGATCTGGATCCCCAGAATATAGGAGGCATCACCCAGGTCCTTCATGGAAAACCTTTGTGATAAGAATCCTTTGACTGATTGTAGCATATTAATGCCATTTCTTATTAAGAGAATGTCATCCATGTACAAGACGAGGAATACTACGCTTCTCGCTACAATCTTACTATAGATGCACGGTTCATCTGGATTTTTAATAAAGTCGAATTCCTTGACCATCTCATCCAAACAGATGTTCCAACTCCGCGATGCCTGCTTTAATCCATAAATGGATTTAAGAAACTTGCACACTCTTCCACTATTCCCACTCTCTATGAAACCCTCTGGCTGATCCATATAGACACACTCTTCTAAATTTCCATTCAGAAAAGCGGTCTATACATCCATCTACTAAATTTCATAATCGTGGAAGGAAGCAATGGTAAGAAGGATCCGAATGGATTTGAGCATAGCCACTGAAGAAAAGGTTTCATCATAGTCCAAACCAGGTCTTTGACTAAAACCTTTTGCAACAAATCTAGCCTTATAGGTTTCAGCCTATCCATCTACACCAATCTTCTTCTGAAGATCCATTTGCAGCCTACGGGTTTCACCCCTTCTGGAACAATGTCCAAAGTCCATAGTTTGTTGGTGTACATGGACTCCATTTTAGTCCGCATTGCATCCAGCCATTTTACCGAGTCTCTGCTCTGAATGGATTACTAGAAGATAGTTGGCTCATCATCATTAATGATGCAATCCTCTCTATCCCCGTCTATGAGAAAACAATAGTAACTCTCGAGAGGATGAGACTTCCTACTAGTCCTGCAGAGTGGCGCGGGGATTTCTGGTTCTTTCAAAACTTCTGGTTCCACCATGCTTTCAGTAATAGCTTGTGGTTCTGGAATTTCTTCCAGTTCTATTGCGATCCCACTTATCTCTTTTTCTAAAAATTGAGTTTATGAAAAGTGGGCATCCCAAGAAACAAAAACTTTTTGTTCCTCTACGTAATAGAAAAGATACCCTCTGGAGTTCTTTGGGTATCCCACAAACTTACACAGTACTGAGCATGTCTCGAGTTTGTCTGCATGCTGCTTTTTTACAAAAGCTGGACATCCCCATATCTTACGGTACTTAAGATTGGGTTCTTTCCCACTCCACATCTGATATGGTGTGGTAGGCACTGACTTAGTAAGAACCTTGTTCAAAAGATATGCAGCTGATTCTAGTGCATAACCCCAGAAGGATTGCGGCAACTCAACGTTACTCATCATGGAACGTACCATATCCAATAAGGTTCTGTTCCGTCTTTCCGATACACCGTTGTGTTGAGGTGTGTATGGAGGAGTAAGCTGAGAGAGAATTCTATTCTCTTTTAAGTAATCCAGGAACTCGACACTTAAGTATTCACCACCTCGATCAGATCTAAGTGTCTTGATACTTTTGCCGGTTTGATTTTCCACTTCATGCTTATAATCCCGGAATTTCTCAAAGGCCTCGGATTTATATTTCATCAAGAACACATGTCCATACCTTGAGAAACCATCCGTAAAAGTAATGAAATAGGAATAACCACTTCTTGCAGGTGTAGACATTGGACTACATACGTCGCTGTGTATGAATCCCAAGAGCTCACTCGCTCTTACCCCTTGTCCAGTGAATGGAGTCTTTGTCATCTTTCTTTTGAGACATGATTGACAAGTTGCATAGGACTGATATTTGAACGGATCCAAATATCCCTCTTTATGTAACTTCATCAATCTTGTTTCATTGATGTGACCCAGTCTGCAATACCGTAAGAAAACCTGATTTAATTCTGGAGACTTTCTTTTAAGTGTGTTCTGGACATTGAAAACCTGAGCTTGATTTAATGCATATATACCGTTATCTAATGCACCTGACCCAATCAAAACTTGATTTAAGTGGATATTGACAACATCGCTTACAAATGTAAAATCATAATCTTCTTTAGAAAGTAAAAATACAAAATGATATTACATGTCAGACTAGGTACACACAAACATTTACGCAAAATCAAAATCTGCCCACTTGTCAATCCTAGGTGATATTCCCCTACGGATACAACATCCATGCTCAATCCGTTAGCAATCTTGAGAGTCATATCACCTGCCTTGATAACTCTACGTTTTCTCAAAGTCTGTAATGAATTACAGATATAAGATCCTGATCCGGTATCTAGTACCCAGGAACTAGAGTTAATTGACAGACAATTTTCAATCATAAACACACCCGAAGCTGAAGTCACAACGTGCTTCGAATCCTGGTTTCTGGCTTTCCAAACCATGCAGTCCTTCTGCCAATGTCCTTTTCCCGTGACAATAGAAACATTCTTCCTTCCCTAATGTTAGCCCTGAAACTTTTGCCCTGTCTTTTCCCTCTACCTTACTGACATCGTCTTTCGGCTTGGTGGAGGCCTTCTTCTTCTCTCCCGTGGCTTTCGCCTTGGATCTAGAAGAGGAAGATTCTCCAATGAGGAGAGCGGGTGTCTCCCTGGATTCCTGCAGGGTGCCTTCATCACTCTTCAACATGTTGAGGAGTTCTGGAAGTGAAAGTTCCTTCCATTGAATGTTGAAATTCAAGATAAACTGGGCGTAGGTGGAGAGGAGCGAATATAGAATCAAGTCAATACATGACTCGTTCTCCAACGTGGTCCCAAAGTACGTAAGCTTTTTAATATAGCTAATCATCGTAAGGACGTGGTCCTCTACAGATGACCCGACAGCCAGCCTCTCCTGAAATAATACCTTCGAGGTCTCATATCTTGCGATATAAGATTGCTTTCCATGTAAATCCTTGATATGGAGGAAGATGGAAGCTAAGTCCATCTTCTCGTGTTGCCTCTGGTGTTCATAATCCATTGAGGCTAACGCGAGGCACTTGGCTCTCGCACAATCTGTTTCCCATGTCTTACGGATATCAACATCCGCGATGGTAGAATCTGGACCTAGGACGGCGGGGGGATTTGGTAGTAAGGAGGTAGCCCATGTGGCCATCTGGACATTTCTTAGCCAATCATTATAGTTTGGCCCAGTCAATTTATTATTATCTAGCAGTAACCTAAGTCCAGTCATTGTAGTCGCTGCAAATAGAAGAGAGAGAGAGTAGAAACACTCAGCATGATTCTCTTGTAAGTTTATATTGGTTATTAGTTTATCTAAACTGGATGGCTCCCACTGTTTCCTCGAATCCTCCTTCAAACCATAAAAGAAAAATTAGTCAGGATTAATCTCACTCTTACAATTCTTGCTTAACCATTCAGCCAGGCTAGTGTTGGTACTTCGAGGGAGGTTTTCCAACGCTTTCGCGAAGTTCCTTAATTACATAACCTCCTTTCCCTGGAGGCGTAACCCCGCTAACACCGTTTTAGACGCCTACTTGGTTTATAGCATTGATTGTTTTAGTGAAAAATCTCCCGAAGAGTAGCGGATACTCACAGTAGGATCGGGATCCAAATATCATCATGTGATAACCTTGAAGGAATCCTACAAAAATTATCACACTCCAAATGGTATGCAACACAAGCAAGTTTCTATTTCCTTCGAAACTCCCGATGTGGATTTTTGCCCCAAGCTCTTATGACCTTGACAAAGGCCAACATATCATAAGTCGCAAGTCAAGTTCTACCCGTCATTGTCCAGGTTAATTTGAACCCACCCGTACATACCCTTGACGAAGGAAAAAAATAATAGTACGACTGTCCCAAACCAACGCATCTATCTATGCTAAAAATGAATACCCAGCAGCTACTAATCACTATGCCTTGGCGAAGGTCAAAACACACAGCTTGAATATTACTGAATACCCATCTGAAATGACCGAGAGCTATGAATGGTTTTGGCGAAACCGTCAACGTAATGAACTTGATATAGTCGAAAGAACCATGATAGCTTTTAAAAGGAGTGGTTTAGGCTCTGCATTTAAAAATTGCTTTTTGAAGAAAACCGAGTGATTTTGAAACTGTTCCAACGATTTAAGGTTTGGTTTGTTTTTCCTTGCATTAATCAATATTAATGCAGTCCCATCATTTAACTCTATCATTGCAGAAAAGAAATGAAAATACAACGTACACTTATGCCATACGCATTTGCCACGGGGCCCCGTCATGCACCGTTAGGTTACTTAACTGACGGTAGAGCGGGGACTGGACTAGCGCGGGTGCAAAACATAAGCAACGTCTACTATATATCCTATATATATATCTATTCGTCTCACACAATAATAGGCATTCCAGTTCACAGATGAATATATTAGATATACTAGGAATTCCGCGTTTCGTTTAAGCCTATAACGAAAGACGGATTCCACGGTCGTGATGGATAGCCAAACCCCACCCTAGACCCCTACAGGTGCAGAAAACTACCCGCCAAATTCCCGAAGTGAAGCAACCTCCTTCAGTAAAATGAGTAGACCATTCGGCACTTTAAGAACTCGGTAATTTGTGCACCCCACCATGGGTCTATCCTAGGAGCAAAAAACAGTAAATGAAATAATACAACAGTGGCTACAACCTCAACCCAGATGTGCCCCACAAAATAATATTATATCACATTTACAAATTACATGAATGAAAGAAAAGAAAATACTCTTCTCGCATCCCCCCGGCTATTCATCCAAGACGATCCAATACTCCATATACACAAACCACAATCACAGATCACAGATATTTGCATCCCCCACTAATTGATGTATAGTGATTAGCAGACGTTCAGCATCATATATACAAACACAGGAAACCCAATTAGCCAAGTACCTTTATAATTTCGATCGATAAACTTAAACCGTGTCTACCCCATGCATAATCCAGTACACAAACAAATCTGTAACAACTCCCAATTCAATGTACATAATATTCATTTAAAGTTAATGTATACATGGGGTATTTACAATTCCTATGAGTACTATAAGAATTTGATTTACTTTTAAACAGCAAGAAGGAGCTTGCAGCACATTGGTAAGACCTTGCACTGCTGAACCAAAGCACCAGAGTTCAAATCCCATCAGCCACAATATTTTTATTTAAAATAATTTTAATCTTTTAGAAGCCCAAGAGTCTACACGTGTATAACCCGTAAAACCAAGAGTCACAGCCTAAACAAACATGTCCACGAGGCTAGACCAAGCGTCAGGGACACGCGGCACCAAGATAAGCCCAGACCATCCCGACTCGGGCCGGCGAAAACCTCGACTCGGGCGGCGCCGCCGGTTCAACTCGGTCTAAACCCTAATTTTCTTTAACTCTTGAGACTCTTGAACTCCCCCCATAACCCCTGTATTATTTGTTTTTACTGCACATTTACAGAGCACAATAAAACTCACATTTAATCCATTTTAATACAAATTTTTAATACACCCTTTCACTACCCTAAAACCCTAATTTTTCCTATAAATACCACCCTCAAATCATCTCTCCTCACTCCCAAATCCCTTCCCAAACTCTCAAGATAATTCCCAAGTCTTTTGTGTGCAAGTGGAGTTAGCAAAAAGGCGAAGCTCTGACGAACTTCCGGCGATAACTCAAGGAGTTTCCGACGACTAAACGACGCACCGGAAACTCCCACCTCATTCTCTTTCTCTCCTCTAGCCAATCATCCAGTAAGTCCCTACTTCTCTTTCTTTTTTCTACTCTAAAAGCATTCAAAACTAAAACCCGACGGAAGCGGAGTTAGTCCGACTTCCGATTCAGTTTTTCTTTAAAAACTACACATTTCCTTAACGAAATAAAACCGTACTCTTATATATTGACTAATAAAAATTAACAAACTTAATAAAACAAGTTGCACATCAAACTAATCATTTTTGTAACTTTTATTATACTTTTTCAGAAAAATACCATATAATTTAGTTTCGACATAAACCATCATAATTCCTTGTTATACTTTTAGATAACTCACGAGGTAATGACATACCTCCTCACAACACATATATCTAATATAGCACGATGGAATTTGGGAACATAGATTTGGGAAAAATACGACATTATATATAACTACCTTCAACTTATAAAACCTTTTTCTAAAAGAAGTGTATTTAACAAATCTTTACAATTGGGCCTCTACAACCCATTTCAGGGAACCCGTTCAGTAAGGTGCGGATTATCGCATATCCTCGGGTCTAGTAGAGTGAGATGTAGACCTCCGCAAGGAGCATACGATCTCGAAAGATTTAAAATACAATTTTTCTTTAGAAAATGCAATTTCCATTATAAATAAAATTATATTTTTAATAAATAAATATATATGTAATTAATAACAAAATATCTATTTTTAATATTTATAATATTCCACATTTCCAAAAATTCAAGAAAAATATCTTATTTACAAGAAAATACCATAAAATTCCAATATTACAAATAAATACCATATATTATGAAATTAGGTTTTATTCACTAGAAATGTCACATTGATAAAATATACATCCATGAAAACTCTAAAGACGGTAATAAAATACTTGAGGTGTATTTTGAAAATTATACAAAATTATTTTTACATAAAACCCCCTCAAGTTATACTAAATTACAATAAGGACCCTAGTAAACATAGTTTTAAGCGGGACCAGTCTCTTGAGCCTCAGGGAGCCGGAGATATGGGTGCTTGCCTATTTAAGGTAAACAACTTAACAAACAATGTTATCAACATGGTAATTGTCTTTGAAAAAAATACAAATCCTGCCGTCCATGTGCAGCAGTTACCGACAGCACCAAAACATAATTCAGGATTCAATTTCTTTTCTAATTGTCTGACTCAGACTGAGCCTCAATATAATTAATCTGACTTGAATATGATTCAAGTATCAAACTTTAATACAATATGGATCTATGAATCCGTCTATTCAACCTAATCAATCTATATTGACTGAACCGAGCCATGGATATACATTCATCTATATGATTCTCCAGTTACATCCATTTACTGATATCATGGTTTCGGCAAGTCATCCATATATAATATACACTCCAAACAATACATCGATACAATCAAGACATCCTGGGGTTTATAAGGGATAGACTGGTACGGAAGGTGTTAGAAGTGGCACGAGACTGTAACCATAATACACCTAACCTGAATTCAATTGCCGTTGTACCATGGCTGAACGGTTCCTTGTGCTCCGTATACCTTAGTCTCCGGAATAGTGGGACTCCTCC
This sequence comes from Agapanthus africanus, assembly GCA_030015575.1. Lineage (NCBI taxonomy): Eukaryota > Viridiplantae > Streptophyta > Magnoliopsida > Asparagales > Amaryllidaceae > Agapanthus > Agapanthus africanus. Next base: position 379,510,062 of record JASDDO010000019.1, on the reverse strand, counting down.
TGTATACACTGGTATTCTTCTGTACCAAGCTACAAACAACAGCGTTAACACTAAATACAACATTATAACAATGTACTCTCTATTCTGTCTATTCCATTCTTGTCTATTTACGGGACATACCGAGCGATTTGTTCGCTGACGACATTCTCTTTCTTTTCTTTGGAATGTCGTCAGGTGATTCAGACCTTCAGGAGATCGAGCCCACCTTCGAGGACTTAGATCAGCTAGCCTTCGACCCGGAGCTCTAGTTACTTGTACACATTTACATTTTGTATTTTCCATTTTTGTTATGCCACTGTTTAGGCATTACTTTCCATTCCATGTATTTACTTTTCAGATGTATTGTAAAAAAGAATGTTAATAAATAAAGTTGTTGTTCAATTATATCTATTGTCACTGTCTCTTGTGCATTTTACTTATATTGCTTAGATACGCTTAGCTTGTTTACTTCAGAGTAAATACGTAGCGGTCGCGTCGCGTCCTCTGCCAGTACACTGGGAAGCGGGGCATGACAGGTTTTGTTGGTGGCCCATGCAGGTCTGAGCTGTATGAAACCCTACCATGCAGTTCAACACTGTATGGACAACCTAAGCAATATAACACAAGAACCAGCAACTGAAAATATTCTTTACAATTCAGATTCCTTGAATCTTATCATTTCATATACTTTGAATCTGTCCCAACCCAAATTTTTCTTTCAAGGTTATGGATTCCCCAAACAACACCAGCACGAATGTCAACAACATTCCCCTACCACTACCACTCATACCTTCCGTCGCTGCTCCGATCAACGAGCAGACGATTCTACTTGAGGCAATCCGTAGCCTCCTGGAAGGATAGCAGCAGCAGACTGCTATCCTGATGAACCGACCAGAGGCAGAAGCACCTGGGGTGAAGCAATTCAAAGCCTTGCACACCAAACAGTTTGCATGGAAAGAGAGCCCTCTAGAAGCTGAAGAATGAGCTCAAAGCATTGAAGATGATCTGGTAGCGGCACAAGCGCCAGAGATTGCTTGGGTTCATGTTGCGAAATTGTAGCTCACGGACAATCCACGGGTTTGGTGGAAGGCGGAAGAAAACTGTCTCACCCAGTCGATCGAATGGAAGACTTTCCGTGACATGTTCGACGCAAAATACTTCCCAGAGACTGCCAGGTTCGACATGAAACAACAGTTCATCCACTTACAACAGGGTTCGATGTGGACCAAATCAGTGGATGAATATGATGCTGAGTTCACCATGCTCAGTCGGTAAGATATGTCTCAATAATTCGATCTTCAATATATCACATACTACATAGCTAACACCATACTTTAACAGATTTGCTGCACACCAGATATTGACGGATGAGGTCAGATCCCATCGATTTCAACAAGGGTTAAATTCGGAGATCCAGGCTTCATTAGCCACAGGAGATTTTCCGACTCATGAATCGACTCTGAAAGATGCCCTCCATTGTGAGGCAGTGGTAAAGATGAGGGGCAGATCTCAATCTGTTGGAGTTAAGCGCCCTGCCAACCAGATAGAAGAAGGAGCCTCATCAAGGCCACCATTTGTGCCCAGCAGACCGGGAGTACCAATCAACCGGCCCAGCTCAGCCTTTTGTACCTACTGCAGGAGAGATAGACATTTGGCAAAAGACTGCCGGCGAGCCAACCATCTTTGCTTAATCTGCGGCTCAGCTACTCATGATATTGGGTCTTGTCCCCGAAGATACAACCCAATTGCTGCACCCAGGCCAACAATCACTTACTAGAAGAGACCAGCCCTTCAGGCACCTGCTCCAAGATTCGCTCTCCCTGCTCCACCACCTAGAGGACCACCGACTGCACCTCCTCCTTGTCAGTTCCATCAAGCTCAAAGGAACGTTCAGAGGAATGCTCCTCTGGCCAGGAGAAATGTACCACGGCGATAGGCTTTCACGATGACCGTGGAAGAAGCTGAGGCTACTGGCCAAATCATCACTGGTAACCCTTTCTTCTCAAGCTTTTCTTTCAGTCTTAACACCTACCTACATACTTTTCCTATACATAAAACATATCCCATATATACCTTAGGTACAATCCTAGTAGCCTCACTTCTTGCACTAGCACTCTTCGATACTGGAGTATCTCATTGCTTTATGTCGCAACGGTTCGTCCGAACTCATGCGATCCCAGTCACACCGCTTGTATCCAGCTGGAATGTCAGTTCAGGGAACGACATTCTAAAGGCAACAATGGGATACAACTTGTGTCCAGTAGTCATCTGCAGCAGAGAATTCTATACTGACTTTTAGGTGCTGGACATACCGAACTTCGATATGGTTCTAGGTATGGATTGGCTCGGAACATTTTATGCTACCATTGACTGTCGTCAAAGGAGGGTAGTATTTGAGATTCCAGAGCATCCGGTTTTCTATTTCAAAAGTGGAGATCGTGCCCTGGAGCCAAGTACATGCAAGAAGAAACCAAAGAAGGCAGTGATTGCAGCAATTGAAGCGGAGGAAGGATCAAATCCAGAAGTGGTTCGAGAGTTCGACGATGTGTTTCCTGACGATATATCAGGTTTGCCTCCTGATCGAGCTCTTGAATTCAGCATTGATTTAATACCAGGAGCACAACCGGTGATCAAAGCACCGTATCGATTAAGTCCAGATAATTTGAAGGAAGTCCGAACTTAGTTGGACTAATTATTGGAGAAAGGACGGATTTGTCCCAGCACTTCAAGTTGGGGATCTCCAGTTCTACTCGTGAAGAAGAAGGAAGGTTCATACAGAATGTGCACTGATTATAGAGCCTTTAACGAAGTAACGATAAAGAACAAGTATCCACTCCCACGCATTGATGATTTATTCAATCAGCTAAGTGGATCTTGTGTTTTCTCCAAGTTAGATCTTTGTTCGGGTTATCATCAGGTGAAGGTCAAGGAATCTGATATCCACAAAACGGCTTTGAGAACTCGTTATGGACATTACGAATTTCTTGTGATGCCATTTAGAGTGACCAACGCATCGACGATATTCATGAACCTAATGAATCAAGTTTTCCGGGAGTACTTAGACATGTTTGTTGTCATCTTCATCGACGACATCCTGGTGTATTCTAAGAGTCGGAAAGAGCATGCCGGCACATTTGAATTGTCCTGAAAACTCTACAATAACATCAACTCTATGCCAAGTAAAGCAAGTGCGAGTTTTGGCTAGATCAAGTTGGTTTCCTCGGACATATTGTATCTGGCGAAGGAATCTCTGTGGATCCAGCGAAAGTTTCAGCAATAAGCGAATGGCCAACACCAAAGTTAGTGAAGGACATTCGAAGTTTCTTGGGTCTAGCTGGATATTACAGAAGGTTCATTGAAGGCTTTTTGAAGATAACAACACCCCTGACCAAGCTCACACGTAAAGCTGAAGAATTCGTGTGGTCAGAAGCATGGGAACAAGCTTTCGTAGAACTCAAGTCAAGGTTGACATCAGCGCCCATTCTCGTTATACCGGACCAATCTGGAGGTTTCGAAGTGCATTGTGTTGCATCCGGTAAGGGATTAGGATGTGTTCTACATCAGTACGGTAAAGTTGTGGCTTATACTTCAAGACAGCTGAAGATTCATGAGCACAATTATCCGATGCATGATTTGGAATTGGCAGCCGTTATCTTTGCTCTTAAGATTTGGCGCCATTTTCTTGGTGAGCGAGCGAACATATACACAGATCATAAGAGCCTGCAATATGTGTTTACTCAGAAAGAGTAGAATATGCGGCAGAGACGATGGTTAGAACTCATGGCGGACTTTGACATCAACCTGCAATATCACCCAGGGAAGGTGAATATGGTACCTGATGCCCTTAGTCGCCAACCATTAGCAATGAATCTCACCGCTCAGTGGAAGCTTCAACAAGATTTGCATCAGATGAAGATTGAAGTAGTCATGCCAGGTAACGCTTCAAGTTTGATGAATTTACAAGTTCAATCTACCATGGTCAATCAGATCAAAGCAGCTCAAGCAAGTGATGCCAAGTTGCAAAAGATCAGGGAACAAGTAGAGAATGGACTCAGAACAGACTTCATCATTCATGAAGACAGATCTTTAAGATACGGCAGCAGATTGTGTGTACCAAAAGGTTCTGTTCGGGAAGAGTTAATGAAAGAAGCTCACAGCTCTCCCTACTCAGTACATCCTGGAGGTATAAAGATGTACAAAGATCTGCGTCAAAATTACTGGTGGCATGGAATGAAGCGTGAATTAGCCAGAAGCATCGCTACATGCTTGGTGTGTCAGCATGTAAAGGCTGAACATCACAGGACTGCCGGATTACTTCAACCGTTACCTATCCCGGAATGGAAATGGCAACACAACACGATGGATTTTATGACTGCACTCCCTCACAGCACAAAGGGTAACGATGCGGTATGGGTCATTGTGGATCGACTCACAAAGTCAGCTCACTTCATCCCATTTCGAGTTGGCCAATCAACTGAGACATTAGCAAAGAAGTACATGAAGGTAAGAATCTAAATAATATTTAAACTCTTCATAAATGTACTACCTCTGATACCCATGAACTCATACAGGAAATCGTAAGACTTCATGGAGTACCGGTCTGCATTGTCTCCGATCGTGACTCCAGGTTTTGATCACAATTTTGGCAAATTTTGCAAGCGAGCTTGGGAACAAGTCTGAACTTCAGTACGACTTATCATCCACAAACAGATGGTCAGTCTGAACGAACTATTCAGATCTTGGAAGATATGCTCAGAGCGTGTGTTAGACTTCGGAGGATCGTGGGAAGATCACCTACATCTTGTAGAGTTTTCATACAACAACAGCTACCAAGCAAGCATCGGAATGACACCTTTTGCAGCACTGTATGGAAGGAAGTGTCGATCGCCATTAAGTTAGGACGACATCGGAGATAGAGAACTCCTTGGACCAGAGATGATAGTAGCAACCGTAGATGTGGTCCGCACTATCAGGGAATGAATGCGCATAGCCCAAGATCGATAGAAGTACTGGGCTGATACGAAGCAACGTCATTTGGATTTCCTGCCGGGAGATTGCGTATTTCTGAAGATATCTCCGAACTGCGGAGTGATCCATTTTGGAAGAAGGGGTAAGCTATGTCCGAGATATATTGGACCGTTCGACATACTCGAACGAGTCGGTGAAGTGGCATACCGCTTGGCACTTCCACCCTTATTGGAAGGAGTGCACAACGTGTTCCACATATCCCAACTTAGAAGGTATGTGAGTGACCCCAGCCATATTCTCGATCATTCTAAGCTCACTGTACAGCCCGACTTATCTTGTGAGCAACAACCTGTTGATATCCTGGACAAGAAAGTGAAGTCACTTCGGAACAAGGAAGTCAACTTGGTTCGAGTAATGTGGAGAAAAGACACTCCAGGAGAATCGACATGGGAAAGAGAAGATGAGATGCGTGCAAGATATCCTCACCTATTTGTAAACTAGTCCTTAAAATAAAATTGTAAATTTCGAGGACGAAATTTTTGTAAGGAGGGTAGACTGTAACAACTCCCAATTCAGTGTACATAAAATTCATTTAAAGTTAATGTATACTTGGGGTATTTACAATTCCTGTGAGTATTATAAGAATTTGATTTACTTTTGAACAGCAAGAAGGAGGTTGTAGCTCATTGGTAAGACCTTACACTGCTGAACCAAAGCACCAGAGTTCAAATCCCATCAGCCACAATATTTTTATTTAAAATACTTTTAATATTTTAGAAGCCCAAGAGTCTACACGTGCACAACCCGTAAAAAAAAGAGTCACGGCCTAAACAAACATGCCTACGAGGCTAGACCAAGCGTTAGGGACACGTGGCACTAAGATGAGCCCCGGCTCGCCTGACTCGGGCCGGTGAAAACCACGACTCGGCCGGCGCTGCCAGTTCAAAACGGTCCAAACCTTAATTTTCTTTAACCCTTGTGACTCTTGAACTCCCCCTATAACCCCTGTATTATTTGTTTTTACTGCACATTTACAGAGCACAATAAAACTCACATTTAATCCATTTTAATATAAATTTTTAATACACCCTTTCACTACCCTAAAACAGTAATTTTTCATATAAATACCACCCTCAAATCACCCCTCCTGATGACTCCCAAATCGCTACCCAAACTCTCAAGAAAATTCGTAAGTCTTTTGTGTGCAAGTGGAGTTATCAAAAAGGCGAAGTCCGACGAACTTCCGGCGACAACTCATGGAGTTTCCGACGACGAAACGACGCGACGGCAACTCCCACCTCTTCATCTTTCTCTCCTCTATCCAATAATCTAGTAAGTCCATACTTTTCTTTCTTTTCTCTATTCTAAAAACATTCAAAACTAAAACCCGACGGAAGCGGAGTTAGTTCGACTTCCGATTCGGTTTTTCTTTAAAAACTACACTTTTCCTTAACAAAATAAAACCACACTCTTATATGTTAACTAATAAATATTAACAAATTTAATAAAATAAGTTGCACATCAAACTAATCATTTTTGTCACTTTTATTATACTTTTTAAGAAAAATACCATATAATTTAGTTTCGACATAAACCATCATAATTCCTTGTTATACCTTTAAATAACTCATGAGGTAATGACCTACTTCCTCACAACACACATATTTAATATAGCACGATGGAATTTGGGAACATAGATTTGGGAAAAATACGACATTAGATATAACTATCTTCAACTTATAAAACATTTTTCTAAAAGAAGTGTATTTAACAAATCTTTCCAATTGCGTCCTTACAACCCATTTCGGAGAACCCGTTCGGTATGGTGTGGATTATCGCACATCCTCAGGCCTTGTAGAGTGAGATGCAGACCTCCACAAGTAGCATACGATCTCGAAAGATTTAAAATACAATTTTTCTTTAGAAAATGCGATTTCCATTATAAATAAAATTATATTTTTAATAAATAAATATATATGTAATTAATATCAAAATATCTATTTTTAATATTTATAATATTCCACAGTTCCAAAAGTCCAAGAAAAATATCTCATTTACAAGAAAATACCATACAATTCCAATATTACAAATAAATACCATATATTATGAAATTAGGTTTTATTCACTAGAAATATCACATTGATAAAATATACATCCATGAAAACTCTAAAGACGATAATAAAATACTTGAGGTGTATTTTGAAAATTATACAAAATTATTTTTACATAAAACCCCCTCAAGTTATACTAAATTACAATAAGGACCCTAGTAAACATAGGTTTAAGCGAGACTAGTCTCTTGAGCCTCAGGGAGCCGGAGATATGGGTGCTTGCCTATTTAAGGTAGACAACTTAACAAACGGTGTTATCAACATGGTAATTGTCTTTGAAAAAGACACAAATCCTGCCGTCTATGTGCAGCAGTTACCGACAGCACCAAAACATAATTCAGGATTCAATTTCTTTTCTAATTGTCTGACTCAGACTGAGTCTCAAAATAATCAATCTGACTTGAATATGATTCAAGTATCAAACTTCAATACAATATGGATCTATGAATCCGTCTATTTAATCTAATCAATCTATATTGACTAAACCGAACCATGGATATACATCCATCTACATGATTCTCTGGTTACATCCATTTACTGATATCATGGTTTCGGCAAGTCATCCATCTATATACAATATACACTCCAAACAATACATCAATACAATCGAGACATCGCGGGGTTTATAAGGCGTAGACTGGTACGGAAGGAGTTGGAAGTGGCACGAGACTGTAATCATAATACATCTAACCTGAATTCAATTGCCGTTGTACCGTGGCTGAACGGTTCCTTGTGCTCCTTATACCTTAGTCTCCGGAATAGTGGGACTCCTCTCGTATACACTGGCATTCTTCTGTACCAAGCTACAAACAACAGCGTTAACACTAAATACAACATTATAACAATATACTCTCTATTCTGTCTATTCCAATGGTGTCTATTTACGGGACTTACCGAGCGATTTGTTCGCTGACGACATTCTCTTTCTTTTCTTTGGAATGTCATCAGGTGATTCGGACCTTCAGGAGATCGAGCCCACCTTCGAGGCCTTCGATCAGCTAGCCTTCGACCCAGAGCTCTAGTTACTTGTACACATTTACATTCTGTATTTTCCATTCTGTTATGCCACTGTTTAGGCATTGCTTTCCATTCCATGTATTTACTTTTCAGATGTATTGTAAAAAGAATGTTAATAAAAAAAGTTGATGTTCAATTATATCTATTGTCACTGTCTCTTATGCATTTTACTTATATTGCTTAGATACGCTTTTACCGTGTTTACTTTAGAGTAAATACGTAGCGGCCTCATCGCGTCCTCTGCCCGTACACTAGGAAGCGGGGCATGACATAAACAAAACCCTTCATTATGTTAAGCATGGTGTGAGTCTCATACACCCATGTCTCATGTATCATCTTGCATGACACAAAAGATGTATATTAATATATATCATATATATACTAAGTGTACACAAGTAAGAAAAAGAAATCTTAAGTGAGCTAATATTAGTTAATGTAAGATAATATATCAAATATATAATTATACATTAAATTATTAAATCATCAATTGATTTAATAATCCGGCTATATCACGTATAACCGACCAATATCATATGTATCAATTTATCGAATCAACACTTGATCTGATAACCTGACTATATCAAATATAACCGTCCGATATCACATATCGTGAGAATAGAATACGGTATCACATACTCGTATTAATTTCGGTCCCGTATATATCACATATGTGCTCATACTTCATTTTGCTTGAGCCAGGAAATCTCTGTGTAGGACTCTAAAGACTCGTCAATACGCCGGCAGTAGGTGGTGATCATATCAGTCACCCACAAGCTGTAAGCGGTATGCTAAACGTAACGGCCACCTGAGTATTGAGCAATCAGAAGATCAACAAGCAAGCTTGCTCATACTCCTGCGAATCCAATCAGTAACACTACCGTACAGTCCGGTCTCTTTGTCTGATATGTCGCATATCACAGCCTGGGGGTGGTAAACGTTAGACCCCAATAGCCTGATAAGTCATGTCGATGTGAGGCTCATAACAGTTCGAGAAACTACTGATAACACTTACTAGTAGATCTCAGCAACACTGGCCAGGGATTTCCTGTTATGGCTAATCAAGCATAGCGCAATATCAACCCCCAATACCGGGAGAGATGAATCCCTTCCTATCGCTCATTGCATCCATGTAACCCGGGACTGTGCCCCAAAACTACTGTTTTGCATGATCTCTTGAACGTGGTAAGGTAGAAATCAAAGCAAAGTAGGAATCATACAAGACTCTATGACGATCTCGGGTCGACAGACTAACCTGTACCAATGTCACCAGAGAACTGCTATTTGACGATAGGTATAATACCATTTAGGAGTTCTCGGCGAGTCCGTTCAGTGTACCCAGTCTCCACTGAGCACCCGTATACCATCTCTGATGTCAAACACCAATGGATATGGGATCATCCATCGCCCATCATATGGGTCGAGAAGCGTATACGCTAGTCTACTCTAGAATATTGATGCCCCGTCTCGATAATCCCATGACTAGGAACATTTGAAGGATGTACTTACCGACTACCTCTGCCCCACTAATATGATCTGCATCATAATCTTGGTATTCAAGTACTCATCCTGAGGTCTTTGTCAACTTGTAATAGAGAGACAATAAGTGTACATGTTAAGATAAAGAGCAAACAGATAGCATACTATCATGTCGAGCAAGAAAGTTCTCCCTATATATGTCCAAGCATCCATTAAAATATACATCACATGTATAATAATGGCCTCTAGGGCATACATATAATTAACAATCTCCTACTTGGACTAAGGCCATTTGTTGTAGTATCTCATACTCAACGCCCCATAAAAGTCTCTCTAGGGAAAGGCCTCTGTGAGTGGATCCGCCGTGTTATCCTTCACTTCAACTCTCCTTACCTAGATCCCTTAGAGATCAACCATCTCCCTGATCAAGTGATAATGTCCTCTGAATATGTCTGGATCGCTGATAGGACCGGCGTTCCTAGGCCAAAGCAACAACTCCATTGTTGTCACAATAACAGTTATTAAACTCTCAATGGTAGGAACCATGTTCATCTCATGAACAAGAATTATCCAGACATCCAATTTGGTAGCATCGTTGGTAACGATGTATTCAGCCTTTATCGTCTAGTTTGCCATGGTATATAGCTTGGAACTCTTCCAATATACCGTCCCTCTACTGAGGGTAAAGAAAAAGCCCGAGACTGAGTTTCAGTCGACCTTATCACTCTGGGAGCTGGAATTGGTAAAAGACTCCCACTGGAGTTCACCGTTACCAAAAACCAAGAACATTTCTTCAGTGCTTCTCAAGTACTTAAGAATGTCCTACACAGCTGTCTAGTGATTCTCCCAAGATCCGATTGATTCCGGATCACTACACCTAGTGAGTTAGCTACATCTGGTCTGGTACATAACATCGCATACATGATAGAGCCTACTGCCAAAGCATAGGGTATCCCTTGCACGCGAGCTCTCTCCAAATCAGTCTCGGAAGACATCTTTTTGGAGAGAGTGATTCATGAGTAAGTGGGCGAACCACCATGCTTAGAATCTTCCATACTAAACCCCTTTAGTATGGTGTTAATGTCCCTGGACTTGGGACATTCCCAACATCCACTTAGATCTATCACCATAGATCATAATCCACAAGATATAGTAGGTATCATCCAGATCTTCTTTGGAGAATCCTCGTGATAAAAGGAGCTTGACCGAGTGTAGCATAGGAAACCATTTTCTATCAAGAGTATATCATCTATGTACAATACGTGGAAGACAATCTTACTCTCTACCATCTTCTTGTATATACAAGATTGATCTACCTTTTTGATGAATTCAAACTCTTTGACCACCACATCAAAACAGATGTTCCAACTCTGCGATGCGTGCTCAAATCCTGATGGACTTAAGCATAGCCACTGGAGAAAAGGTTTCATCATAAACCACATATGGTTATTGACGAAAACCTTTTACTACAAGTCTAGCTTTGAAAGTCTCAACTTTTCCATTTACACCAAGAATCTTCTCAATATCCATTTGCTCCCAATGGGTTTTACCTCTTCAGGTGCAACATTCAAAGTCATACTTTGTTGGTGTATATAGATTCCATCTCTGATTGCATAGCATCCAGCCATTTCACAGAGTCCCCACTCGTGATGGCCTGCCTGAATCTAGTTGGGTCATCATCTACCATGATGCAATTCTTGCTCCTACAGTCACCGAGGAAACCATAGTATCTCTCAGGTGGATGAGGAACCCTACCAGATTCACGGAGAGGCTGAGGTTCGTTGGAGACTATTGAATCCTTTGGTTTTACCAAATCATCAGCTGTTAGTTTGTCTAGCTGGAACTCCTTCCAGTTCTACCTCATGACCATAAATTTCTTCATAAGAAATTCTTTTTCTCAAATGGTGGCATGCTGAGAAACAAAACACCTTTCGCTCCTCACGGTGGTAGAAGATATTCCCTAGCAAATGTTTGGGATATCCAACAAACTTATACAGAACTGACCTTGCCTCGAGCTTGTCCAGATTTTTCTTTTCAACATAGGCCGGATAACCCCTTATCTTAACTCGTTTAAGAGATGGTCTCTTCCCATTCTATATCTCATATGGAGTGGTAGGCACTGATTTGGATGGAACTTCATTCAATAGGTAGCAGCTTCTCAAATGCATAACACCAAAAGGAAACAGGCAACTCGGCAGTACTCATCTTAGAGCACGCCATATCTCATAGGGTGAGATACCTCCGTCCCGATACACCAATGTGCTGTGGTGTACTCGAAGGAGTAAGCTAAGGGAGAATCCCATTCTCCTTTTAGAAACTCCAGGAACTCCATGCGCAAGTATTCTCATCCTCAATCTCATCGAAGGACTTAATACATCTACCCGTCTGATTCTCAACTTCAAGCTTATATTCCTTAAATTTCTCAAAAGTTTCAGAATTGTGTTTCAACAGGAATATATGTCCGAATCTTGAGAGATGATCAGTGAATATAATGAAGTACGAAGAATCAACCTTGGCATTTGTAGACATAGGACCGTATACATCATCATGCATCCGTTCCAAGAGTTCAATCACTCTTTCTCTGTTTCCACTAAACGGAGTATTGGTCATTTTATCTTTGAGACAAGACTGGAAAGTATCATAAGATGAAAATTCGAACAGATTCTAATATTCATCTTTATGTAACTTAGCTGGTCGTGTCGTATTGATATGACCTAGTCTACAATGCCACAAGAAGGATTCGTTCATTTCTGAACTATTCCTCTTGTGTGTGTTCTACATACTTTGAACTGTGGTTTGATTTAGAACGTATATGCCATTTCATATCGTGCCTGATCCAATCAACTCTTGATTCAGGAAAATGTACACAACATTATCCTACAATACAAAATTATATCCTTCTTTAACTTAAAAAAGAAACTGGTGTAATGTTGTATATCAGGTTCGGCATGTAATAACATTTGTTCAGGATCAATGTATTTACCATTTGGTAATACAAGGTGATATTTGCCAACTGATTTGGCTGCAACAATTGCACTATTCTCTAACACTTAGAAACATATCACCCAATTCCAGTTCTCTACCTTTTTGTAGCCCATTTAACAGATTATATATGAGAAATCCTGATCCGGTATCTCATACCTAGGACGTAGAGAATTCAGAGAAACAGTTCTCGGAAATGAACACACCCGAAGAATATGCATCAACATGCTTTTTTCTCGAATGGGTGGCAAGGGAATCCTGGTATTCTCCTATTTCCTGCTCGGACTTATAACAATTATAAAATGGAGCGGAACCAACGTTTCCCAACTCAGTATAATAAGCAGGTTCGGTCAATACATCCACATTATTATCTTGTTTAAGGCACGTTATGGTCGCTACCAGGAGAGAGAGAGAGAGAGAGAGAGAGAGAGAGAAGAAAACACTCGGCGTATGCTCTTGTAATATCAGATTGGTTATTATTTTATCTAATCAGGATGGCTCCCACTGTTTTTATCAAATCTTCCTTCAAACCCTAAAAGGTAAGACTAGCCGGGATTAATTACACCCTATAAGTTCGCCAATCTTTCGGTCAGGCCAGTGTCGGTACTTTGAAGAAGGTTCCCCGTGCTTTCGGACAGACCAAATTAAAATAAACATCGTTTTCCCAGGGGCATCACCCCGTTAATATCTTTCTATACACCTACTTGATCGGCTAATTGTAATGTGTAAAACTCTCCCGGGAGTAACTCTTACTCGCAGTAGGTATCGGGATCCAACTATCTCATAGAAGGTATGCAATCTCATTGCAAATTTCAACACTTGAAATTCCCGATAACATTTTGCCCCTAGCAACTTATGACCTTAACAAGATCAACAAATCATAAGTGCTACCCAAGTTCAACCCGTACATTTCATGATTGAATTAAACCCACCCATACGATCCTTAACAAGGTCAACAAAGTCGTACGACTATCCTAATCCAATCGCATCACATGCTTAAGCAGATAAGCACTAGTCAGCTACCGCATACTATGCCTTAACAAGGTCAACAAACATAGCACGAATATTAAGTAGCACTTATCTGAAATGACGGAAGACTTCGAAAGGTTTTAAGAAAACCTTTTGCGTAATGAACTTGATATCGTTGTAGAATTGAGTGATTTTGAAAAAGGAGTGTTTTGAGGCTTTTACTAGTTTTGCTAAAGTTGTCACTCTCGGTGAAGGGATCTCGGCACTTTCCTCATCGAATGAGGTGCTGGATATTTCACAAATACCACTATGCAAAGCATGAACTATAAAAAAGGAAATCAAAAACAAAACCGAGTGGGTTGTAGTATCTGCTAGTTTCGCTAAAGAGGTCACTCCCGGTAAAGGGATATCGGCTCTTTCCTTATCGAATAAGGTGATGGATATTCTATAAGGAATACCTCTATACAAAGCAAGAACTAGAGCAACCAGTTTTTAAAACAAGATTCCACAACATCTTTAGGTTTTTTTATTTCATTAATCCCATTAATGAAGTCCCATCAATTATGTTTGCTAAGTATCACAGAAGAAACGAAAGCAGCAATATTTATTATATATCATATATATAATATAAGCATTCGTCTAAGAATATCAAGTGATCACATCAAAGAATATCAGAAGCAGAAGAACACATATGAAATATTGGATATACTAGGAATTCCGTGTTTTAATTAAGCCAGTAAAAATGCGGATTCCATGGTCGTGATGAATATCCAAGCCCACATCCCTAGACCCCTACGAGAGCGGTAAGCAACCCTACCAATTCTAGAGTTAGGAGACCCGGTCTCGACTCCTCGAGATGGTCTCCCACTGGACTCTAGAACCCGGTTACTTGTGCTCTTTACCTTGGGTCTATCCTAATGCGGAAAAGTAAATAATATATATCAATGGTGACATCATCCTCAACCCGGAAGTGCCCCAATAAAAGAATATTACATACAGGCTTTTACATGAATGAAAATAAAAAACTCTCATCTTATATAAAAAAAACTCGGCTATTCAAAACACGACGATCCAATATAACATATCACAGCAACACATAATATCACATGTCATCAACATAAGTAAATATGCGTATCCTAATTGTCTGAAACAGGCGATACACCACATATTACACTTACGGTCACAGAAAAGAAAGTGAAAACTACAACAATTGAAATCCGCAACCACTTTAGACATCATAAACCAAATGTATCATATACTTTGGATTTCATGCCTAACCAAATGAATTCCTTAGACATCACATGCCTAAAAATTATAAACCCCGCATTTTAGTCTCGATATTGAAAACACTTTTCAATAACCAGTCGGGTAATTCAACAAGATTCCCGACAACTTGATCGAATGCTCGTCGGAAACTTTAGTAGACGGCCGCACCCCCGATGCCGTCGACAAAGTGCACTTAAGCGGAACACCGCAGCTGCGAGGATCAGAACGGATGCTTTTGGCGACGGAGTTCTCCTATAGTCACTTGGTCGGGGCTATGGGGCATGGCTATCTAGTAAGGTTACCCGACGAGTATTCACGTACGCTACGTGATTGCGACGAACTTTTGATCCACATCAAAATTCTATGGCAACCGATCACTTGATACTGAATTGCTAAATTTATAAAATTCAAATTAGTTTTCACAAAACTAAATATTGTGGATTCCAAGTATTGTATCACAATCACAGATAGCTAGACGATGTTAAACTTTTCGATCGAATAAACAAACACCCAAAATTTTCCAAAGAGCTTAACACTTGAGCACAGATTAAAAAACACCCAGAACATGCCACAGCACCTATGGACCAACCATAGAAGGGTCAACCCTTGCCTCACCTATGGCGCTGTGGAACTACCACAAACCATAGGCTTTGATGGCGGTTCCGACAGTTACAGAATCGAGTTAGAATTTCGTTCTTCTAGAGGGTCCATAGAAAACACCTGCATGATTTTCTGAAGATTTTAAACATGAAAAAAATCCAACTCTTGGAAAATTTCCAGCGATGGAGAAAATGGGTTATTGATATCCGTTCGAACTTTTTAACGTCGTCTAAATAACCCGAAACGATGTTACAATTACGACTACGAAACACTCTGAATTGCCTTTACATAAATATAACATCACATGCAATATCAGTAAAAACAAGCAATACTTGAAACACCAAAACCCAGAGACTGGAACACCACAAAAATTTGAAGCCAAAAAAAGTTTCCAAAACCGTTGAGGCCGGATTTTAATCACATGTCGCCGGCCAAAATCTGGCGAGGAAGGCTCAAATTTCTATGGTGTTCATGTTACATCTCATATAACATTCTGCAATTGCTTAAAAAAATTTGAGCCACTTAAAAAATTTTAGACACCTTAAAAATTTCGACAGAAACTTGGTTTTTATTTCGAGTGTTTCAGAATTGTTTCGGTTTCGTAATTCTACAAATATCGTCTAATTCTCTAGTATGGCTTTGATACCACTGCTGGGTTACCTAGGGTCTCTACTGGGTTTCGGGAGGCATCGACCATGCTGTTTTAAAAAAATTGGCGAGCTAAAAAACCCTAATCTAGAATCTTAACTAGAGAATTAGACAATACAAGAATGTAATTATCTTTACAACTAAGTGAACAAGGAATACAACCTTTGCAGACCGGTCCTTCACTTCAATAGTTCCGTGTAGTAGTTAGTCCCTTCGCTCCAAGTAGTGAACTCCCAGACTCTAGAAAGGCTCCACAAGATGAACGGAACAAGCTTGCTTGAAGTCTTCAAGGCCGAAGATGATCTACATCGATGAGACACCAACTCAAGCTACCTCTTCACTAATATAGAATTAGTGAAGCAAACACCCTAAACTAAATGGCTAATATAGTAAAGGATGATGAAGTAGGAATTTTGCTCACTTTAGAAATTTTTTTCTCACCCATTTTCTTCACCTCCCAAATTGCAAGAGAGCTAGAGAAAGGAGATGAAGAAAAGCAACCATGGAAAAAGTCAAGTGTAGAATGGCAACCATGGATGGGTTAATATCATATACTAGCTCATGTAGAGACTAAAACATGGCTAATCATAATGGTTGGGTTAATAAATATCTCAAGTAAAATAAAACTAGTGGACTTGGTCAATGGTTCCACAAGTTTCAACCATGTGACTAATTTCCAACTAATTTTGATTTACTCTAAATGAACAAAACCCTTCATTATGTTAAGCATGGTGTGAGTCTCATACACCCATGTCTCATGTATCATCTAGCATGACACAAAAGATGTACATTAATATATATCACATATATACTAAGTGTACACAAGTGAGAAAAAGAAATCTTAAGTGAGCTAATATTAGTTAATGTAAGATAATATATCAAATATATAATTATACATTAAATTATTAAATCAACACTTGATTTAATAATCCGGCTATATCACATATAATCGACCAATATCATATGTATCAATTTATCGAATCAACACTTGATCCGATAACCCGGCTATATCACATATAACCGTCCGATATCACATATCGCAAGAATAGAATACGGTATCACATACTCGTATTAATCTCGGTCCGCACATATCACATATGTGCTCCTACTTCGTTTCGCTTGAGCCAGGAAACCTCTGTGTAAAGCTCTAAAGACTCGTCAATACGCCGGCAGTAGGTGGTGATCATATCAGTCACCCACAAGCCGCAAGCGGTATGCTAAACGTAATGGCCACCCGGGTATTAAGCGATCATAAGATCAACAAGTAAGCCTGCTTATACTCCTGCGAATCCAATCATTAACACTACTGTACAGTCCGGTCTCTTCGTCTGATATGTCGCATATCATAGCCTGGGGGTGGTAAATGTCAAACCCCAATAACCTGATAAGTCATGCCGATGTGAGGCTCATATCGGTTCGAGAAACTACTAATAACACTTACCAGTAGATTTCAGCAACCCTGGCCAGGGATTTCCTGTTATGGCCAATCAAGCATAGAGCAACATCAACCCCCAATACCGGGAGAGACGAAATCCCCTCCTATCACTCATTGCCTCCATGTGACTCGGGACTGTACCCAAAAACCACCGTTTTGCACGATCTTTTGAACGTGGTAAGGTGGAAATCAAAGCACAGTGGGAATTACACAAGACTTTTTGACGATCTCAGGTCGACAGACTAACATGTACCAGTGTCACCAGAGAATTGCTATTTGACGATAGGTATAATACCATCTAGGAGTTCTCAGCGAGTCCGTTCAGTATACCCAGTCTCCACTGAGCACCCGTATACCATCTCTTATGTCAAACACCAATGGATATGGGATCATCCATCGCCCATCATATGGGTCGAGAAGCGTATACGCTAGTCTACTATGGAATATCGATGCCCCGTCTCGATACTCCCATAACTAGGAACATTTGAAGGATGTACTTACCGACTACCTCTGCCCCACTAGTATGATCTGCATCATAATCCTGATAGTCAAGTACTCATCCTAAGAGGTTTATCAAAATGTAATAGAGAGACAATAAGTGTACATGTTAAGATAAATAGTAACCAGATAGCATACTATCATAACAAGAAAGAAAGTTCCCATATATATGTCCAAGCATCCACTATAATATACATCACATGTATAATAATGGTCTCTAGGACATACATATAACTAACATGTTGGCCCTTAACCTGTTTGGAAAAAGTGCTTTATAAAAAAAGGCTGGGTTAAACTTTTAAGGAGAAGTTTGTGGGGATACAATGGATCCCAAAATTGGATTTGGGATGGTCGTAGATGATAATTCCTTCAAGGAAATGGGCTGAGGGTTCGAGCCTAGTGGGAAACGGAGAATAGGCTCGGAAGAAGATGGTGGACTAGACGAAGTAGGATTAGAAGTAGTAGCCCGGGTTTCATCTGATTCATCATCAACTTGTTTACCAACATTATTATTCAGCACTCTTCCCGATCTCAACGTAGTTACGGCACTCACATTATGATTTTGAAGGATGAGATTTGCGCTTTGTGAGTGGCCGGGATTTAGTAGAGGTTAAGATGGAAGTCTCTCTTTCTCTCGCTTACTCATTGCGGCATTTATCTGTGCAATTTATGCTTCGATCGATTTTATACTTTCACCGTGTGAAGCAGTGTGTTGCACTAATGTTTGGATAGAAGATGTTAAAGTACCCGTCGTTTGTGTGGACTGTTTAATAAATGTTTCTAAGTTTCTTTCGAGTGTAGAGATTTTTTCGGTACCGGCCGTTGGAATATTAGTTTGTGATTGGAAAGAATTATTATAAGGAGCAATGTTGTTGGCCGGATTTTGAAAAGATTGCGGTTGAAAGGGGTGCTGAATTTGGTGTGGCGGCTGTTGTTGCTGTGAGGGAAGCCTTTGAAAGTTATTTTGGCTTGGGAACTGATTTTGAATTTGAGTTTGCTTTTGGTTCCAAGAAAAATTAGGATGATTTCTCCATCGCTGATTGTATATGGAGGAATAAAGATCGTTTCTAAGTCGCTGCTGAAAAGCAGCATTGGTTTGTTTTTGACCTTGGGAAGGAGGATTCAAAGGATATTCTTCCGTTAAATGCGATAGGTTAGAACAGCAACCACACACGGTTTTGGGGAGCGTAACTTGGTTCAGGGAGGCTGACGAGAATTTGTTTTCGATAGCATCGAGTTTCTTTTGCATCACGGCCATTTCGGTTTTCACTACGATGGAAACGTCAAGCTGATGGATACCTGCCCTACATGAAGACGATATTGGTCTAGTGCTTTCCCATTGTAAGGTTTGTTCGGCGAGATCTTCCAGAGATTCCCAAGCTTCGCCATCGTCTTTTGACAAGAAATGTCATTAACAAGTGGTTTCCAGCATTTATTTCATGGATGGATTAACACCCTCGTATATAATTCGGTAAAGTTTCCATCTATCAATTCCATAATGGGAGCATTGTACAAGAAGATCCTTAAACTGTTCAAAGCATTTCTAGAATGGTTCATTGGGAAGTTGGATAAACTGGTTAATCTCGCTTCGAACACGGGCAGTTTTGTGATTAGGATAAAATTTCTTAAGGAATGCTATAACGAATTCATCCCATTTGGCGATAGAATGTGCGGCAGTGCTATAAAGAAATTTTTCTGCTAGATCGCACAAGGTAAAAGGGAGAAGACATAATCGCATAGCATCCCCTGAAAGTTGGGCAGTGCTCATCATTGCACATACGTTCTCGAATTTGGTTATGAAAACATATGCGTCTTCGGATTCAAGCCCATGGAATTTGGGCAACAAGTTCATGAAGTGGGGTTTAATTTCGAAATTATCCCCATTGGCCGGTGGAATAGACAGACAAGTAGGAAGGGGTCCACGTATGGGGCAGCATCTTTCTTAGAGAGAGATGCGCGGTGGATTCTGCGCATCTACGGGTGGTGGCAGGGTGGTCTCGTTAAATTCCAATGGAGATCCATCCATTTCGGGAGATGTGGTGGGTGGAGGGGAAATAGAAGATGAAGAAGTACCGACTTCGGAGTCGACAGAAAAAACGCAGACAAGACGGGCACTAGAATCCCGTGTCCAGCCGATCATACACTAAGCGGGTTTAGTGCACGTGGCAGTGTGTGATATATGAGAACTCTTTTAAGAAAGTTTGTTTTGAAAAATAGTCGGACTTGAGGCTGGACTCAACAAATCATAAAATGCACAATCAATCCCTAGAACTAGGGTCACCTAAGTCAAGTCACCAGACTGCTCCTAGAATTCCAAAGAACAAGTCGCAGGATCAATCCTCTACTACCTCCTTATCAATCTTGTGGCCAGGTAAGTGCCAGGTAAGTGGGAGGTATCTACTATACGAATCACCGAAATAGCAGGCCTGGTTAATTAACCATTTTCCTTGGTCACACTTGCCTTATACATCACAAGAAAAATATGGATAAGCAATAGATTACCCACGACCCTGCTCTGTCCTAATTAAGCGCGAATGACCTTACGGGTTAGCTCTAGATATTTTTTAATTAATGTAGGGTGATAGTATGCACGTTTGTGATTTAAGGGGCCTAGAAAGGGTGATGAAATTCCCACATAATCTGGATTTTGGTTTATTTCCCCTTAGAGTCCGATTTAAATATGCAAAACAAACCTAAATCTAAAAGACGCAAAAAGATTTTTGAGCGGCGCTTTTTGCAAAGAATCCTGCAAATAAAATTAGTTATTAGATCTTAGGAAGATAGAATGGTATTAGGAAAATACCAGAGGATTTTAGGGCCGCAATTCACCCAACCCGCCGCAGTTCTTCCGCAAAACGCCTATTTCCGCCGCGGTTCCGCCCCATGGTGGTAGGATAGTTTGCCAATATTTCTTCAGATTTCTTCAGAGTGCCCCTATGCTCCTCTGGTCTACGTTGAAAGTCTCTGAATCTCTATTTCCTTGCTCCAGTTACTCTAAATTTCCTTGCAAAACTCGCATAATAATCGTTAGATGCGGTTTTGGTTCACTTTTACATTGTGTTCGCTGGATTTTATAAGAAATCAACCCGAATAACAAGAAAAAAAATTACGACCGTTTCACCGGCAATGGTGCCATTTGATTGGTATGCTAAAAAGTGTTTTGTAAAGTAACCGCAATCAAGACGACGTCGCTAGTAGCTAGCCGTGATGAGTATGGGTCGTCCGTAGGGAAGCATGAACTCTTTTCTTAGTTTAGACGAGTTGATGAAAATGGGTGATTGTTTGTCGTTATATTTTAAAAAGGATATAAAATTTATAATGAAAAGGCTTGTAGGGTTAGTAGGACTTAGTAGTAATGGATGAATAATTAAAAATGACTCCTTTATCTTTTAACAGTTTAAAACTAGATCGATAGTGATGAATGTAGATTAGGGTTTCTTGGAAGAAACTAGGGTTTCCCCACTACTAACCCTTGTCCTTGCATTGATCTCTATTCATGTCTAGCCCTTAACAAAACAAGTGTTAACCAATCTCAAATCGTGATCATGACTATCAACAAATTGGCAGCGTGCCCAATAAGGAGGTTAACATTTATTTTGCTAAAATTTATAAACTTTAAAATGTATAAAAGAAGTTAAAAGATTTTCTCATCCATTGTTCTACCCTATCCTACAAACCCTAGCAAGCTAGGAATTACTCGCTCATGGTTAAATATTTATAAGAAAGGTTGAAGAAGAATGAAAATATGATTAAGATGTAGAAATGTAAGTGCAGAAAGTAAGTGCAGAAATTAATTGCAAAAATAATAATAAAAACACTATCTTTATTAATCAACTATTGCATACAACTTTTCTCCTTAGAAAGTCGATTACAAGAACCCTAGTTTTCTCTCAATCTCTCTCTTTTAGGATGTAGATGAATAAATGATGATCACTCAGATATATGGATCTCTTCGGTGATGATTTTTAATGTGCAGCTCTCGGTCTTATATATAGTCACAGAAACTAGAAACCCTATATGCCATCTGTGAATATACACTGCTACAATCAAATCCCCAAAATCTCACATCCTATGGCTAAAAATGAGCCGCAGTTCCGCCGCATATCCCTCAATTTAGCAGCGGATCCACCACAACCTAGTGGCATCATGTTTTGGGATTTCTTCTGGTCTTTTGTGTTGACATGTGGAGATCCTTTTGATGTCTAGATTCTGCAAATCATACTCTGAGTCTCTGTCGTTGTTAGATCTCTTAATTTGCTGGCAGATTCGATTCCGACATCCCGATTTAACTCAAATCTCTTGGATTACAGACCTGAGGTAATATCTGCCTAATATTTGAAATCAAAGTGTTTAGTAGCATTTAGTATTTTTGAGATATTATCCTAACCATTTTATATGATCTTAGATCTTTAAGAATATTGATTAGAAATATTTGATATGATATGCATATTTTAATTACAAAGATTTCATTTAAATATTATATGCATATATTTTCCCTCATTATATTAAATATAATGTAGAAACATATGATAATAAACTTTTTACAAATAAACCCCTATGTGTTCTATATTTACAATAAACACCTTTTAGTACTTAACAATGTTGAGAAAATGTTCATATACATGTGCAATATTTTAGACTGATCAGGTGACGGGTCCCGACAAGCAATAACTCATTTCATCCTACATTGATGCACTTCTAAATTGGCGTGCACACCTCAAATCGGATCGCACCCCAAATTGGGCGCATTCCATGTCACCATCGTTCATTCCACCACGTAACAAATATACGTGCGCACAAGATGGATGATGGACCGAAACGCCCTTAAACTAACATTCATCCTAAATAAGGTATGTTGGACCGAAATGTCCTTAAACTAATATTCGTCCTCAAAACGGTAATGTTGGATCGAAATGTCTTTAAACTAATATTCGCCCCAAATACGGCGATAATTGACCGAAATGTCCTTAAACTAACATTCGTCCTAAATAAGGAATGTTGGACCGAAATGTCCTTAAACTAACATTCGCTCCCAAATACGGCGATAATGGACCGAAATGTTCCTAAACTAAAATTTTGCCTCAAACTTGGCGATAATGGACCGTGAGGTCTTTAAACTAAAATAATTAAGCCCAAATGCTCATATGTTTTAAGTCGATCTTAATCTCAAACCAGATTAACGGTCCTTAAATAAACCCAAGCCCAAATCTAAAATATACGGATTTGGACTAATCCACGCTCTACGGGTGACGACACAAACTAGTCTCCGTATACAATCCACGGGCAACCAAAATAAACAAAAACACACACGACACGAAGTGAACTGCTGGAGAAGGAGAAAGTCGTTATCGCAATACGGTAACGTAATTAAATGCAAGGGCTTGCGCTTACAGGGAAGAGCGTCCCCATAATCAAAAACCCTTCATAAAATGAGGGAGAATGTGATAAAGTCTGCTACAACGGTCGCATCTATCCAAACCTCAGATATACGGTGCCATAAATCAACTTGGCATCTTCAGTGAGGTGGACGGAAAAATCCAAATAGTATCTGCCCCCAGAATTCAGGCCAAACGTCCCAACATCCCGGTCCGTCTTCCGGCGGAGAACAGACCCCTCTACAACAATCTCTGAAGTGATGTCACCCGTTGAAAAGCTAACGTCGCTGATATCCATAGCAAGGTCTTGTAATGACGTGACTGGCGTGGTTGGGCATCTAATTTTAAGATTTTCATTAGAATTTCCCATGTTATAGTCTCACGGATTTGTACTGATAGTGACATACCACTCAACGTCATTAGGGTCTGAAACATAAAAGCTTTAACGTGCTTGATTCGCTAAGATATAAGGCTCATTTATGAAAGCGGGTTTTAATGAATTTAGAAGGAGTAGACCGTTTTCTACTTCGTAACATCGGTGTTCTGTTTTGAGATCATACCACATGAACTTGAATAAGACAATCATGTGCGCACGATAATATACCTGCACTATATCTTGCAGAATACCACACCATAGTAGTTAAGTTGTTCAGTGCTTGGATTGGGTTTTCTAGATGATGTGTAAACTCTTGTCGTCGATGTAAAAAAACACCGCAGTTTTGAAACTTTCTACGTGCATCTCTAGCTTGTGTCTAAAATCTAAGTCCATTAACGATATAACCAGTAAGATGCTCAACCACTGAATCTGGATCAGAGGTAAGTATTTTTATATTTTCTGTTACGCTGGCATCTACGGCTGTAAGGACCTAAGTAAGCAAGACGAGATTTTAAAATCGCATTTAGTTTATGTGATTCAACATGACTTATATAGTATGATATTTAAAAGTTTAAACTTACATATTTTTTAAACCATGTCATAAATTCTCGATTTCTAGCATTATCGATATGTCTCGGTAGTGATTGACTTCTTGGTTTGTATTGAGTTTTCCATAATCTAAGTACAAAACAATGCAAGTAATAAATGTCATTTTTATGTTGAGGAAAATATTAGGAATCAGATTAAATACTACGAATCAGACTATATACATACTCCTGAAATGCGTAGAAATCGTCAGAGTTTAATAAAAAAAATGATGTATTGTGTTAAGCTCCTTGCTTTGATTTGAAACATGTTTCATAGCACTTGGTATGTTCCCGTCTCTATAGAAGACCGATATTAATCTTTGTCTCTCGTTGCCCATGTGCTCGTTACGGCATGACCTGTTGAATGCACTCTCGACACTCTCAAGGTACATAAAACAAAATGCCATACATTTTTCGGTGAGAAACCCCTCGGCAAACGTCCTCTAAAGCCGAGCTTTATTACGAATATATCGCTTTATCTTAAACATAAATCTGTAGGATCGATTTGGGTAAGTTTAATTGAGGATGTATTAAATATTATTCAAAAGCAAATAACAACTACTATATATGTATGCATCGCTTACCTCTCGAATGAATACATTCATTGATAGTTTACGGGTCCACTTAAACACGCTTCCCTTACAAGATGAACTGTGAGATGCAACATAATCGTGAAAAGCGTAGGCGTAAACAACATCTTCAATCTACAGAAGTTGATAAGATATTTGTCTTAAGATTTCTGAACACATCTGATGTATATTCCTTAGAGCATAAGTCTTGAAGCAATCACAAATCCTCAGAACCGATACAACATCCTTATCCTTTAACGCCTTGATTGCAATTAGCAGTAACTGGCATGATTACGTGGTAGTCATGACATTTAAAGTGAGAAAGTTTTTTATGTTTCATGTCCACACACTTAGAGAGATATGATGAGTAACCGTTTGTAACCCTTAATTGCTCATAAACTCTAAGAAAAGCAGCCTTTTCGCTAGCAGACATCATATGCGTCCCTGCAGGAATTGCCCATTTACTATTTCTCGTTTGTCGTGGATGCAATTCAGGACACAACTTCTCTTCCATGAACCATTGTCGCACCGCAAGTGTATCCTTAGTTTTGGATTTCTCATTCAATAAGGTGTTGAGGAGATCGCATATGTTCTTCTCGATGTTCATGAAGTCTAAGTTATTACGCAGATTGATATCACACCAATAGATTAGCTCGTTGTAATTAGGATTCTTCCTCCAATGACTACCCTTAACGTATAGAATTGTATTCTCTGTCGTCCTCCCGAAAACAACAATATTGAAACCTTATGCGATCTTCCACAACTTCAACCCGTTGGCTCTGGTAGCACATGCCTATGCTTTTGTTTAACATTGAACTTTATGCAATTATGATGATATAGGTGGTTTCTAGCTAACTATCGACAGTGACCTGTGTAACACTTGATCTTTCGCATGCCTAATTTACGATCACATAAAGTTTCCTCTAGACATACCGGGCAAGCTTTATAACCTTTGGTGCTCCATCTAGAAAACATAGCGTATACTAGAAAATCGTTAATTTTATACAAGAGTGCCACACGCAATGTCAATGTCTCCTTTTGTGGGTATTGTAAACTTGTATACCTGGCTCCTACAACTCCTTCAGCTTCTTAATCAACGGCCTTAAATATACATCGATATTATTTAAAGGAGAACTACTTTTAGGGATCAACAAGGGCATTTTCATGTTAGAATGCTTCATACTCATCCACGGAGAAAAATTACAAACAACCAAAGTCGCTGGCCATATGTTGTGATTTGCACCGTGGTTGAACTGTTCCATGCCATCTACAGACAAACCAAGCCTTACATTACGGGCATCCGCAGCAAAACCTTCATGCAAGGCATCAAAGCGTTTCCACTTTTCACCATTGACTAGATGTTGCAAGACTCCGTCCTTAGTGCAACCATTTTCATGCCATCACATGCATTCGGCGGTTTTTTATGATAAAAATAACCACTGAAGTCTTTACTTGATAGAAAAATATTGCAAAATCATTTCCGGAATCCGTTTGGGAGCATCGAATGTAGATTTCTCTTCACCGTTATCCATCTTAAGGACGGTCCACCTAGATAACTTGTAAGTTTTAAATTTATCTAATTTTTTATCCTCCTGTGTCCAGTATAGCATTCAATCATTCAAACACAAGACGATTTTCTCATAACCAAAGCCCATCTCTTTCAAGATCTTCTTCGTCTCTATGAAATTTACCGACAGCAAAGTATTAGGGCATGTCTCCCTTTACACCTCAAGAAACAAAAAAACGACATGTTAGTTCAATTATTCTATCATTTATTATGAAATTTTTTGATAATCCAACCCATCTTAGAGATATTTTCGCCTTCGAAAAGGGTACATTCGTATCATCTATGTACTTAATATATTTTGTCGATTTTGCATCAGTGACATTACGGTCATCTTCCTCCCTAATATTGGTTCGAGACCAATGTCAGGCTTATGATGCATGGCAGTTCACAGTTATTCAAACCCGTGTCCCTAAAACTTGTACGAGGGGGATCATTTTTATCTAATCCAACGACTCGTAGGAATTTCGATGTTCGGTGCATTTTCTCCATGGTACTTCCATTTTATATACCCTGGCAAAATCTTGTTATTCAATAGATAGTCATAAATAGTATCTCGATCAAGATCGACGCCGTTCATGCACTTTGTACACAGACATGAAATCATTTCTTCAGGGGATGGTCCCTCTGTGCAAATTCCATAAACTCTAAGACGCCGGCTTTGTAATCATCACTAAATTTCAACAATTTTATCCAACTCCTATCTATTGCTCTCTGATATCTGACATCATATTTTAAATAATTAGCAGATTTGTTTATCGCCGGAGATGGGTCTAAGGTTTCGAAAGGATGTTTAGCCTGAATACGGGGGCATATGCTATTTGGAATATATCCATCCACCTCTCCGAAAATTCCAAGTTGATTTATGGCACCATATATCGGAGCTTTGGATGGATGCAACCGTTGTAGCACGACTTATTAGATTCCTCCTCATATGGGAGAGGTTTTTGATTGTGGGGACGCTCTTCCCTATAGGCGCAAGCCCCTACAGTTAATTATGCTATCGCATTGCGATAAAAATTTTCACCTTCTCCATATAGGTCATTTTGTGTCATGTTATATATATTGTTTATTTGGGATTGCCCTTGAATTGTATACGGAGACTAGTTTTGTCATCACCCGTAGGGCGCAGATTAGTCCAAATCCATATATATTAGATTTGGGATCGAACTTTAGGGAGCATGTTTCACATGAAGCCCATCAGTTCAGAATATGTCATCTGGGAGTCGTTAGTCATCTTTGCGACTAAGATCAATTCAGGAATATGGTTAAGAACCGTTAATCCTATTTTAGACTAAGATCAACTTAACAAATAAGGACTAAGGACCGTTAGTCGTCTTTGAGACTAAGGTCAACATAGATTTGATGAAATTTTGATCATATATGAGAAGCAAAAGGTTCAATACTTAGTTTAATTTAACTAAGTAGCCAAGAAAAGGCTTGCTGTTCAAGTACGCAAGTGTGTATGAGGCGCACATGCAAGTTTGTTTTATCTGAAAAGGGTGCGCACGTGCGTTGCATGTAGTTACGCACTTGTTTCATGTCAGGGTGTTGCACACATGCATATCACATGGCTCACATCTATTATCATTTCAAAATTTTATGTGCGCATGTATATACGTGCGCATGTATTTAAGTCAACACACTTCTTTTATTTGAGTACACGTGCATGTCACATGACGCTCGCACATCCGTGTCCAACATATATCGAGTGCACATACGTGCATATCACACGATGCATACGCCTTCATAGGTAGCATCCAACAAGTGCACACACGTGCATATCATATGATGCGCACATCATCAGGGTCTTTAATTTCCAATATATGACTTTTTATTAAGTGCGCACTCGATTTGGGTGCGCACTTGTTTAGATTAGAAAGCAAAAGTTTTCACTAAGAAGCAATGGTTTCTGTTCTTTATTTTTCTTTTTCTTTTATTTTTCAAGAAGAAAGAACTTCGGTTTTTTGTGATGCAAAGGCATCCATGATGGGTTTTTTCTTAAGATCTTTTGATCTTTTGTTTATGAATCAATGGATTTAAGAAAGAAGCAATGGTTTCTATATTACAGAAAAAATTTATGGGAGAGGATAGATCTTCTTCTCTTTTTATTTTTTACCTGTTTTGAGGTTGTTGAAGAAGTGGATTTTTTCTTGAGCTTATGAGGGGTCGGCTTTCTTCGATTTCTTCACATGGGGCTCCTATTTATAGAAGAGTAAAAACTAGGGTTTGATAGGGTTTGTTGCTAACAAATAAGGCTAGTTTTGATTTTATTTCGATTTAATTTGATCTGATTTGGATTTAATTTTTATTAAATTGATTTTGATCAATTACGGGGTAGGTGCGCACTATCGGATCTATTTGATATGATATCAATTTCATTTTAATTAGTTAAATTTGTTTAATAACAAATTGATTTTGATTGATTCGTATCAATTAGAATACTTCTGTGTTAAGTTTGCACAATACAGGGTGAGCGTGTGTGTATATATTGGCATTTTGCCAAGTGCGAAACTTAGACACATGCACACGTGCTTAACACGTGCAGCGCACGTCAAATATCAAGTGCGAATTTAAGGCATATGCGTACGCGTTTCTCACGTAATACGCACGTGCTTAACACGTGTTGCTGACGTAATCCGCACGTTTTGCTCACGTAATTCGCCCTTAATCTCTGTCATTGAATGAACAAGTGTGCACATATGCCTTTTTGCTTCATTTATCAAGTGCGAACAAATGTTTTTTTTTTGCCATGTGTGCACTCTTTTAAGTGTGAACAAATGTTTTTGCCATGTGCGCGCTCTGTTTACTATATATATATATATATATATATATAATTTTCTGTAAAAAGAATACTCGAGACTTTGTGAACTAGAATCAGAGCAGCATTCGTGCCCGCAGGTGGAAGCATACACGCCTTGCTCAGCTCGGCGGTGCGCATGTGGTTTCACTTCATTGGACTTAATGCAATAAAAGATAGAAGTATTATATAAACACTTCTCAATTCTTTGGCATGGCCGATGTAGGACTAAAATACATCTCCTCTTGGAAAGAGCTTTGCTTAAGCTATACTTGTATCGTACGTTTGCTCATAATTTTTGATTCCGGAAGAGTTGTGAGACCCATAATATATTAAATCGAAGCACATTTTGAGACGCTTTCGATGCCGTCAGAATTTGTCTAATTCTTAGTCGGAAATTTGGCAAAATACATCCCAGAAAATACCGGTTTACATTTTCTTAAGCGCATTGCTGCCATTTGATGCTTAGGGCTCTTTTGCGCAGAAATTTTAGGTGGGAACAAGATCAGTAACTCATATTTAGTTTAATAGTTAAGGGTTGGTCAATACTCAAGTGTATGTTGGTTAGTTTTCATGGGTAAAGCTTCTATCCTATTAAGAATGTAAAACACATATATCCATGTACTTGTGCTTTCATTTATTTCGAAAAAATTTCGGCAGCACCTCTCCACTGTTCTCGAAGTACACTGTAATAGAAGAGATAAACCATGTCATTGTTAATATATCAGTATTGAAATGATCATCCTCTCTATATTTATATACGAAGAACCAGCAAAAAGGTGCCGACTAAACTAAACTCGAAACGAATGAAAGTACAAATGCAGGAAGTGTATGCGTTTTACAATCTTAACTTCTCCATACTGAACAAATCTATCAGTTATTGTATGACTAGTTTATTGTCGCATAAACTACATGATGGTTGTCAGAAATAAATGACTAACGCCTAGTGTTGACAACTATCACGTAGTTTTATGTCACGATGAAAACCGTTATACATATAACTGATAAACGGGGTCTAAGACGCGGTGATTTTTTATGTGATATTCTCGATGATAACATGAATTTTCAGTGTTATCATCGAGTTATATCGTATACTTAGATGAGGGTTTCGTTTATATTTTGAGGTTTTCAAGTTTTTAGTTTATTGTTTCTTAGTTATTACTTTAGTGTTTTCATATTATCAATTCTTAGTTTATCAGGGTTCGACAACTTCGACTTCCATAACTTTTTACTAAACTTTTCAAGTTTTCAAGTTTTTATTTTAGGGTTTTCATTAAACCCAAGTTAACTTTATCTTCCAATCTAGATTTTATACTTTTCATAATAACCAATTTTAGAAACCAAAAGATTCATCTCCAATCTTCTTCTAACTTCAATAAACTAAATAAAAACAAATGCATCCAAGACTAGACAGATGAAGAACAATGGAAAAGGGTAAACCAGTTGTGCCGAACGAAAAGGTTTCAAAATTACTATCATAATAACGAATGGTTATAAGCATCGAAATTAAAAATCCTAAATCTAGAGAAGGATGAGATGAAGCCTAACCTTTTGAAGCTCCAAGTAAAGATTTGTGGGTCAAGCTCGTACTCTCTCTCTCTCTCTCTCTATATATATATATATATATATATATATATATATATATATATCTCCAAGTAGAGATTTTTCAAGAGGAGGAAGATTGCTCATCAAGCTTAGAGAAGGGTTGACATCGAGCTTAGAGGAGGGCTCATCTCTGAGAAGAGCTTAGAGGAGCTGTCGGCGTCGAGTTTGGAGGAAGGTAGGCATCAAGCTCGAGCTCAAGGGAAGGTGTCGAGCTTGGAGGAGGAGGAGGCATCGATGTTGATCTTGAGGAGGATGGGGGAATTGGCATCGACCTCCCGAAAGGAGGAGGTGGTGAATTGGGGGTTAGGATTTGAGATATCAAGAAATGATCTCAAACCTGAAGCATTAGACTTTTACTTATTTTGCGACTCTATTCCGTCAGCTATATCCTGACGAAATAAGCCTCAGAAATTATTAAAAATTTGAGCCCCGGGCTCAACTAAATTAGCTTTATTTCGTCAATTTTCATCGACGAAAAAGCCATAATTTTTTTACAATGAAGACAGTGGCGGCAAAGGAGACGACGACAATAGCGACGAACAGTTCGGCTTTTGGGGTCGGGTTCGGGAATTGGGTACCGATGGTGGTGGTTCGTGGAGGAAGCGGAGATGGTGGTGCGAGGGGGAAGTAGGTGATGGTGATGGTGGTGGTGGTGGTGATGATGATGGGTGGTGAAGATGATGGTGGTGATGGGGCAGCGGCGATGGAGGGCATCATCGACAAGGGGATGTGGTGGGCGCAGTGATCGGAGGTGGAGGGGGCAGCGAGGGAAAAACGAGAGAGGGGGGAGGGGGAACGTGAATTAATTGGGAAGGAGAAAGAGGTATGGGAGTGTGGTGAACGGCTAAGATGCGAGCTCCTGTTTTTATTGTGCAATCCGAGTTGCAAATGATCTTCCTCATATATATATATATATATATATATATATATATATATATATATATATATATATATATATATATTGTTAGGAATATGTATGCCCTAAAGGCTATTATTGTATATCATAGTGGATGCTTGGATATATATATAGAGGACTCTCTTGCTCGACATGATAGTATGATATCTGGTTGCTCTTTGTCTTAACATGTACACTTCTTTTATTAGACTGTCTTTCTGATACATGTTGATAAATCCCTTAGGATGTTGGCTTGACTACCAGGACAATGATGTAGATCATATTAGTAGGGCTTATGTAGTCCACAAGCACATCCTTTAACAGTTCCTAGTCGAGAAGATATCGAGACAGGGTATTGATATTTCAGAGTAGACTAGTGTGTACGTTTCTTGACCCTGTATGGGGCGATGGTTGATCCCATAACTATTGGTGTTTGACATCAAAGATTGTACACAGGTGCTCATTAGAGAATGGGTACACCGAACATGACTCACCGAGAACTCCTAGATGGTACCATACCTATCGTCAGATAGCAGTTCTCTGGTGACACTTGTACAGGTTAGTCTGTAGACCCGAGATCGTTATAGTGTCTTGTGTGGTTCCCACTGTGCTTTAATTTCCTCCCTACCACGGCTTAAAGAAGTCATGCAAACAGGTGGATTTTGGGTACAGTCTCGAGTCGCATGGAGGCAGTGAGCGATAGGAAAGGTTTCGTCTCTCCCGGTATAGGGAGTTGATGATGTGCTATACTCGATTGGCTATAACAGGAAGTCCCTGGCTAGGGCTGATGAGATTTACTGGTAAGTGTTATCAGTAGTTTCTCGAACGGTCATAAGCCGCACATCGGCATGACTTATCAAGTTATTGAGGTCTGACAGTTCCACCCCTAAACTCGATATGCGACATATCAACCAAGAGACCGGACTTTACGGTAAGTGTTGCTTATAGGCTTCACGAGAGTTTGGACAAGCTTGCTTGTTGATCTTCTATTCGTTCAATATCTGGGTAGCCGTTACGTCCAGCTAGTACCGCTGACAGCTTGTGGGTATCTGATATGATCAATACCTACTGCAGGCGTATTGACGAGTCTTTAGAGTCCCACATAGAGGTTTACTATTTCAAGCGAAATGAAGTAGGGCACATATAATGATATGTGCGGGAGCTTGATTAAATACGAGTATGTGATACCGTATTCTAATCTTACGATATTTGATATCGATAAGGTTACATGTGATATAATCAGATTATTGAATTAAGTATTGATTCAATGATTTGTTATATGTATA
Organism: Agapanthus africanus; assembly: GCA_030015575.1. Taxonomy (NCBI): domain Eukaryota; kingdom Viridiplantae; phylum Streptophyta; class Magnoliopsida; order Asparagales; family Amaryllidaceae; genus Agapanthus; species Agapanthus africanus. Next base: position 379,477,056 of record JASDDO010000019.1, on the reverse strand, counting down.
TATATTTAATATTGGCCAGTTATATATAATATGACCGGATTATTGAATCAAGTGTTGATTTGATATTGAATATTGAATATTGTCGGTTATATGTGATATAACCGGGTTATTGAATCAATAGTTGATTTGATAATATGATATACATATAAATAATATGATATTAGTCAGTTGTATATGATATAACCGGATTATTGAATTAAGTATTGATTTAATAATTTGATATATATTTATATTTGATATATTTATTTATTAACTAATATTATTGCTCACTTATAATTTTCTTCTCATGATATATAATTTTATATATGTATATATGAAATTAGAATTTGTATCATGGTTGATGATACATAGAACATGGGTGTATGAGACTCACACTAGGGCAAAATATATTTGTGATGATTTAATCTAAAAAGAAAATAAAAAGGATTAGAAATGAGTCATGGCTTGGATGCTTGTAGAATCATTGAGAAGCCATGACTCATCTGTCTCCTTTTATTTTACTCTAGATATTTATTTATCACAACATTATCTTATGCTCATGGTTCACTCTCTCATGATAATTTTATTCTTTACCCAAGTTCATCTTCTTCCTCAAGAGCTCATTCTAGGGTTTTTCTTGAGTTGGAAAAAGTGAGAGAAAAATATTTCTAAAGTGTGAAAAATCCCTACTTTATCAACCTATACTAATCTAGCTCATTAGTTTAGGTTGTTTGCTTCACTAATACCTTGATTAGTGAAAAGTTAGCTTGACCTAGAGAGGCTTCAAGGTGGATCATCTTCGGTTTTGAAGATCACATAGCAAGTTTGTTCCTTTCTTCAAGTGGAACCAAGAAGAGTTTTAGGACTACTACTTGGAGCTTAGGGACTACTACTTGGAGCTATAGAAGTGAACGATATGGTCTACAAAGGTTGTAATCCTCTTCACTTAGTTATAGAACTAGTTTGCTTGCTTAACAAACCCTAATTCTCTAGTTCGATTCTTGGTTAGTGTAGCTTAGACTTCTAGAATTTTTAAAATTGCATACTTGATACATGTGGAAATCTAGTAGAGGTGCTAAGATACACTTTCATGGTATCAGAGCCAAGATAGAGCTTTAGACGAAGTCTAAACGACGTTAAAGTGTTCGATTGATGTTTCGAAACCCTATTTTTCAAAGTTTATGTCCATTTTTTAAAATGTTGAAATTTTTCGGTTTAAAAATATCCAGAAAATCATGCATGGTTTTGTATGGAGCCCCCAAGAAGTACGAGATACTATCTCGACCAAATGGCCGCGGAACCGCCGCATAACCTAGGGTTTTACCGTGGTTCCACCGTACTTTTGGAGAGATTTGGATTCGTATTTCCTGTGCTGCTCCATTATGTGATTTTGGTCTTTCTGGGAGTTTTTAGTGAGGCTCAAGTTGTTGAGGTCTCTGTGATTTGCAGGTGTTTGAAAAATCGATCGAAATGTTTAACACCGTCTAAATAGTTTAGATATGTGACACAATTTTTGGAATCCACATTAATTAGTTTTGTGAAAACTAGTTTGTGTTTTGTAAATCTAGCATTTTAGTCTCATTTGATCGATTGCCACGGAATTTCGATTCGGATCAAAACTTCGTCGCAATCTCATATTGTACGCGAACACTCGTCGGGAAACACTACTAGATAGCCATGCCCCATAGCCTCGACCAAGTGACTATAGGAGAACACTGTAACCAAAAGCATCCATTCGGGTGCTCGCGGCCGCGGTGTTCCGCCTAAATGCACTTCGTTGACGGCAACGGGTGTGCGGCAATCTACTAAAATTCCCGACGAGCATTCGATCATTTAATCAGGAATCTTGTTGAATTACCTGACTTGTTATTGAAAAGTGTTTTCAATTCGAGACTTAAATGCAAGGTTTATAGAGTTAGGCATGAAATTCGGAATATGTGATATTCCGGGTTTATGATGTCTAAGGTATTTACGGATTCTAATTATTGTATTTTTCATTTTTTTTTCGTGCAATCGTAAGTGTAATATGTGGTTTATCCCCGATCTCGTTGCTATACGTCAACGACATTAGGAATATGCATATTTACTTACGTTGATGATATGTGATGCTATGTGTTGCTTCTGTTATGTTATATTGGATCGTCGTGATTGAATAGCCGAGGTTTTTTACGTGACATGAGAGTTTTTATATTTTCATTCATGTAATTAATTTATATGTAATATTCTTTTATTGGACATTTCCGAGTTGAGGATGTTGTCTCCATTGATGTATATTATTTACTTTTCCGCATTATGATAGACCCAAGACGGGGAGCACAAATAACCGGGTTCTGGAGTCCAATGGGAGACCATCTCGAGGAGTCGAGACCGGGTCACCTAACTCTAGAATTGGCAGGATTGCTTGCCGCTCTTTTAGGGGTCTAGGGATGCGGGTTTGGCTATTCATCACCACCATGAAATCCGTGTTTTTCATTACTGGCTTAATTTAAAACACGGACCTCCCAGTATATCTTATATTTCATATGTTTGCTTCTGCTTCATAAGTTCTGTGATGTGATCATATAACTGCATGAGACGAATGTTGCTATATATATATAGGATATATTAGTAGACACTATATATGTTTTGCATCTTTACTAGTCCTGACCCTGCCCTGCCGTAAGTTAAGTAACCTTACGGTGAAGACCGGGTCCCTGTGGCGAATGCGGATGACATATATGTGTGTTTTATTTTCGTTTCTTCTGTGATGTTTAGGAAACATAAATGATGGGACGTCATTAATGAGATTAATGAAAAGAAAAGAAACCTAAAAGATATTGTAGAATCAAAATTTTCAAAAAGGTAGCTCTAGTTATTGCTTTGCATAGCGGTATTCTTTTATGAATATCCAGCACCTCATTCGATGAGGAAAGAGCCTAGATCCCTTCACCGGGAGTGACCTCTTTAGCAATACTAGTAAATGCTACAACCCACTCGGTTTGTTTTGAAAACTACTCGATTTTAAAAGCGGAGATTAAACCACTCCTTTTCAAATCACTAGATTCTATAACGATATCACGTTCATTACGCTAAAGGTTTTCTTCAAAATCAGTCGTAGCCCTCCATCATTTCAGATAAGGACTATTCAGTATTTGTGCTGCGTTTATTGGCCTCCGTCAAGGCTTAGTGTGTGGTACCTGATTAGTACTTATCTGCCGCATATGATACGATTGGATTAGGGTAGTCGTACGGTCTTGTTGGCCTCCGTCAAGGGTCGTGCCGGTGGGTTTAATTCAATCAAGAAATGACGGGTTGAACTTGACTAGCGGCCTATGGTTTGTTGGCCTCCGTCAAGATCATAGGTCATTAGGGGTAAAAACAGATATTGGGAATTTCAAGTGTTGAAATTTGCAATGAGATTGCATACCTTCTATGAGATAGTTAGATCCCGATACTCATTGCATGTAAGAGTTACTCTTAGGAGAGTTTTCCACTTTACAATTCGCTAATCCAGTAGGTGTCTAAGAAAGGTGTTAACAGGGTTATGCCCCTACAGTAATGAGCTTATTTAATTAGTTCCATGCGAAAGCATTGGGGAGACTCCCTCGGAATACCAATACCTGCCTGGCTGACCGATTGGCGAACTTGTAGGGTGTAATTAATCCCGGCTAATCTTACCTTTTAGGGTTTGAAGGAAGATTTGATGAAAATAGTAGGAGCCATCCTGATTAGATAAGATAATACCCAATCTAATCTTGTAAGAGCGCACACTAAAGTGTTTTCTTCTCTCTCTCCAGGTAGCAACCATGACATGCCTTAATCAAGATAACAATATGGATGTATTGACCGAACCTGCTTATTATACTAAGCTGGGGAACGTTGGTTCTGCTCTATCTTATGACTGCTATAAGTCTGAGTAAGGAATAGGGGAATGTATGGATTCCCAAGCAACCCTAACGAAGAAAGAGCATATTGATGTATTTTCTTCGGGTGTGTTCGTTATTAAGAACTGTTTCTCAGTTTGCTCTACGTCTTGGGTATTAGATACTGGATCAGGATCCCACATTTGTAATGTGTTACAAGGGTTAAGAAAAAGTAGAGAACTGGGAAAGGGTGATATCTCTCTCAGAGTAGGGAACGGAGCAATTGTTGCTGCCGAAGCTGCCGGCGAATATCACTTTGTATTGCCAAATGGTAATACATTGATTTTGAACGACTGTTATTTCGTACCATCGATGATGTGCAACATAATATCTTTTTCTTTATTAGATAAAGAAGGATATAATTTTGCATTATAGAAAAATGTTATGAACATTTTCCTGAATCAAGTGTTGATTGGGTTTGGTACGTTGTGTAACAGTATATATCCTATAAATCAAAACACGGTTCTAAGTATACAGAACACACACAAGAGGAAAAGTTCAGAAATGAATGAAGCCTTCTTGTGGCATTGTAGACTTGGTCATATCAATGCGACAAGACTAGCGAAGTTACATAAAGATGGATATTTGAATCAGTTTGAATTTACATCTTATGAAACTTGCGAGTCATGTCTCAAAGGAAAGATGACCAAAACTCCATTTACAGGACACGGAGAAAGAGCTACTGAACTCTTGGAATTGATACATAGTGATGTATGCGGTCCTATGTCTACACATGCCTGGAATGGTTCCTCGTACTTTATTATATTCACCGATGATCTCTCAAGATTTGGACATGTGTTCCTGTTGAAGCACAAATCTGAACCTTTTGAGAAATTCAAGTAATATAAGTACGAAGTAGAGAACCGAACGGGTAAAAGTATTAAAATCTTTCGATATGATCGAGGAGGAGAATACTTGAGCATGGAATTCCGAGACTATTTAAAAGAGAATGGGATTCTTTCTCAGATTACTCCTCCATATACAACACAACACAATGGAGTTTCGGAGCGGAGAAATCGCAACTTATTAGATATGGTGAACTCTATGATTAATATTGCTGAGTTACCTATTTCCTTTTGGGGTTATGCACTTGAGACAGCTGCATACCTATTGAATAGGGTTCTGACCAAATCAGTGCCTACCACTCCATATGAGATATGGGAGGGGAAGAGACCATGTCTTAATTTAATTAAGATATGGGGTTGTCCAGCTTATATTAAAAAGCAAAATCTGAACAAGCTTGAGGCAATGTCTGTTCTGTGTAAATTTGTAGGATATCCCAAACATTTGCGAGAGTATATCTTCTACCACACCGAGGAAAAAAAGATGTTTGTTTCTCGGAATGCCACCTTTTTAGAAAAGGAATTTCTTGTGAAAGAAATTAGTGGTAATGAAGTAGAACTGAATGAAGTTCCAGCTACACAAACTATAACAATTAATTTGGTAAAACCGGAGGATTCAATAGTCCCCGACGAACCTCAACCGCTCCGCAAATCTAGTAGGGTTCCTCATCCATATGAGAGATACTACGGTTTTCTCATAGACGGTGGGAGCGAGAATTGCATCATGGAAGATGATGACCAAACTAGTTTCGAGCAGGCCATCACAAGTGGAGACTCTGTGAAATGACTGGATGCTATGCGATCTGAGTTGGAATCCATGTACACCAACAAACTATGGAATTTGGAAGTTGCTGCTGAAGGGGTAAAACCCATCAGGAGCAAGTGGATCTTTAAGAAGAAACTTGGTGTAGATGGAAAGGTGGAGACCTTTAAAGCTAGACTTGTAGCAAAAGGTTTTCGTCAACGACCAGGTGTCGACTATGATGAAACATTTTCTCCAGTGGCTATGCTTAAGTCCATCAGGATCCTACTTGTCATTACTGCATACCATGACTACAAAATCTGGCAGATGGACGTCAAGACCGCTTTTTTAAATGGTGATTTAGAAGAAAGCGTGTACTTGACACAGCCAGAGGGCTTCGTAGATAGTGGGAGCAGCGGAAAGGTGTGCAGGCTGCTTAAATAAATCTACGGATTAAATCAGGCATCGCGGAGTTGGAACATCTATTTTGATGTGGCAGTCAAAGAGTTTGACTTCATCAAAAATGTAGACGAACCTTGTATATATAAAAAAAGGTTGTAGAGAGTAAGGTTGTCTTTCTCATATTGTACGTGGATGATATACTCTTGATAGGAAAGGATGTTCCTATGTTGCACTCGGTCAAACTCTTCTTATCACAAAAGTTCTTCATGAAAGATCTGGGTGATGCCTCCTACATCCTGGGGATAAAGATCTATAGAGATAGATCTAAAAGGATGTTGGGATTTTCCCAATCTAGGTACATTGACACCATACTAAAGAGGTTTAGTATGGAAGATTCTAAATGTGGTAATTTACCAGCTTGCTCAGGAATCACTCTCTCCAAAGAGATGTCTCCCAAGACTGATTTGGAGAGGGCTTACATGACCGTGATACCCTATGCTTCTGCAGTTGGGTCTATCATGTACGCGATGTTATGTACCAGACTGGATGTAGCTTACGCACTGGGTGTGGTAAGTAGGTATCAATCAGACCCAGGGGAGAAGCACTGGATAGATGTGAAGAACATTCTTAAGTACTTGAGAAAGACTAAAGAATTGTTCTTGGTGTATGGTAACAAAGAACTCCAGATGGAGTCCTTTACCGATTCGAGCTTCCAGAGTGATAAGGACAAACGTAAGTCGGTCTGGGATTTTTTCTTCACCCTCAATGGAGGGGCAGTATGTTGGAAGAGTTCCAAGAAAGATACCGTGGCAGACTCGACGATGGAGGCTGAATACATCGCTGCCAACGATGCTTCCAAAGAGGCTGTCTGAATGAAAAAGTTTATTACTGAACTTGTTGTGGTTCTATCCATTGAACATCCAATACTGTTTTATTATGATAACAATGGAGCTGTGGCTTTGGCCAAGGAACCCGGGTCCCATCAACGATCCAGACATATTCTGAGGCGGTATCACCTGATCCGAGAGATAGTTGAGCGCCGAGAGGTCGAGATCAGGAGAGTTGATACGAAGAACAACAAAACGGATCCACTCACGAAGGCCCTCCCCGAGACGCAGTTTGAGATACTTTTTGGGATGTGGGGTATGAGATACTACTATAACTGGCCATAGTGCAAGTGGGAGATTGTTAGGAATATGTATGCCCTGGAGGCCATTATTGTATATTATAGTGGATGCTTGGACATATATATAGAGAACTTTCTTGCTCGATATGATAGTATGCTATCTGATTGCTCTTTATCTTAATATGTACACTTCTTTTATAATACTGTCTCTCTGATACATGTTGATAAAGCCCTCAGTATATTGGCTTGACTACCAGGACTATGATGCAGATCATACCAGTGGGGCTTGTGTAGTCCACAAGAACATCCTTTAACAGTTCCTAGCCGAGGGGATATCGAGACAGGGTATCGATATTCCAGAGTAGACTAGTGTGTACGTTTCTTAGCCCTGTATGGGGCGATGGTTGATCCTATAAACATTGGTGTTTGACATCAAAGATTGTATACAATTGCTCATTAAAGAATGGGTACACCAAACAGGACTCGCCGAGAACTCCTAGATGGTACCATACCTATCGTCAGATAGCAGTTCTCTAGTGACACTTGTACATGTTAGTCTATAGACCCGAGATTGTCATAGTGTCATGTGTGGTTCCCACTGTGCTTTGATTTCCTCCCTACCATGGCTCAAGGGAGTCATACAAACAGGTGGATTTTGGGTACAGCCCCGAATCACATGGAGGCAGCGAGCGATAGGAGGGGTTTCGTCTCTCCCGGTATAGCGAGTTGATGTTGCGCTATGCTCGATTGGTGTTCAGTCAAAATAGTGCTTTTTTAACATGACAATTTCCTTACTTTTCTTAATCATCTAAAGGTATTTGATATAAATATAACATATTATAGGGTGTTTTTCGTCACCCCATTGAGATAGGAATGCGCGCGCGCTTGTCAGGCACATTACAGATTCCCCCTGCCTAGGATAGGCTAGGGTTTATTGATTGTGGGGATCCAAATCTTCGGCAGCCGCGGACTAAGCTGCCATTAATTACCCCTCGCCTTTGGAGCGAGAGAACCTCCGATTGACGGGTCAAACAGGTCATGCGAACTCAGTATACAGTGTACGAGTGTTGTGTTTTGAAAGGGATTTTGGATATATCGGGGGCCCCGCAGAGTTTTTACGGGGGTCCCGCTACCCGGATAGCGGGCTGAGGGTCAAGGGGGCTAGCAGCCCCCTTACGGGGCGCGGGGCAGTGCCTTGTTAGAAATTTTTTCTAACGGGGGACAGTGTTGTAAAGTATGTGCATGTGTATATGTATATGTATATATGTATATACATATATATATATATATATATATAAAGGAAAGGGCATCCAAAGGATGCATAGGAAAAAAAGCACCAGCGCCTCACGTGCGCGGCACGCGGGCGCTTGGGCGCTGGCGCTATCGCCCTGGGCGCTAGTGCTTTGGGCGCCAGAGCGCTTTGGACGCCAGTGCCTCACGTGCCAGGCACGTGGGCGCTCGGGCGCTAGCGATTTAGGCTCTAGCGCCTCACGTGCCAGGCACGTGGGCACTTGGGCACTAGCGATTTGGGCTCTAGCGCCTCACGTGCCAGGTACGTGGCGCTTGGGCACTAGCGATTTGGGCGCTAGCGCCTCACATGCCAGGCATGTGGACGCTCGGGCGCCAGCGCCTTGGGCGCTAGCGCCTCATGTGCCAAGCACGTAGGCGCTCGGGCGCTCGGGTGCTAGCGCTTTGGGCGCTAGCACCTCACGTGCTAGGCACGTGGGCGTTCGGGTGCCAGCGCCTTAGGCGCTAGGGCGTTCGGGCGCCAGCGCCTCGGGCGCTAGGGCGCTCACACGTTGGGCAGCAAAAGGGACTTGGTCCCTGCAATGGGAGTTGAACTCCCAGTAGAAAATACTTATTATTGTGTGTGGGGGGTGAGAAGTTAAACTCTTATGATATTTTGAAGCTGATGAAGGGGCTTCTCCCTTTGAGCCCTGGTTCTTCCCCAAAGTGGGGTCTTTAGAGATGGGTCTACTTCTTCCTCCTTTGTTGGCCGGCTTTTGGATAACAAGAGGGATGAGATTTTAAAAATCTCTCCTTTTTAAGATCTGATGGAAGATCCAAGCTTCCCTTTGTGGGTTTTGTGGTGAAAAACTATCTAGTTTTGGAAAAGGAAGAGTAATACTCTTGATTTAATTCAAAAGAAAGAAGTAGGTTTTAGAACCTTAAGGAAGGAGAAGATCACAGATCTTGATTCTTTTTAGGAGAGAGAAAAAAGTTGATGAGATATTTTCATTATCTTTCCCTTTATAGGCTACACACTTTACATATAGCCCCTTGGGCCTTACAAAAATGGCATTTTGCCCATCTCATGCCTCATGTGCTATTTCTTTTTGCACATAAGCCATGGGCTTTACAAAAATTTGGCTTTATGTCTATTTTTCCTATATTTATTCAAAAAGTAAGAAAAAGGAAATACACCAAAATTATTTATTACAAAATTTTTATTTTGGCATGGCGGAAGGCCGGATGCTTCGTGTTCGGGCTCGACCCGGGCATTGGCCCACTTGACCTGGGCTTGGGCCCACTTGGCTTGGGGTTGAGTTTGATTTTAACTTGGTCAACCGGGGTGTAAATTTCGACCCCAACACACATATTAGAAATTCGTCTGCAAAATATCATTTACCATGTGTTATACATTAAAATCAACATTATTAAGGAAATTGTATGTTTAATATTTTTACGCATAATATTTTGTATCTCACATTCTTCATTGAGATCTTGTGCACAGTTAACTCAGGTCAGATATCAGGAATCAAGAATCTGCCGATAAAGTACAGGAAAGTCGAAGAATCAAATACTGGCAGAAATTCAGAAGAAATAAGAAGATTCCAGATATCACATAAAGACACATAGATCAACAGAAGAAGACCAAAGAATTTTGAAGCAATGAATCCACCAATTGGCCAGGGAACCGCGGCCGAGTCGCCGTGGATCCGCCGCCGATTCAGGGGCTTCGGAGTCGGGAACTCTTTGGAAACTTCTTCTCAACGTCCTTGCTTGTTGAGGAAGTCTCGTTGTAACAACCTTGTTCTGAAAACTTCTCTATAACAACCTAGCTTGTTGAGGAAGCTTAAAGAGAGGGCTATATAAAGGACCTAAGACTACATTGAAGGGGTTCCCAATTAGTTCCTATTTTCCCCCAAATTCATTCCTCAAATCAAATCAAGAAAAGAGCCAGAATCAAATCCAAGATCCAAAATCAAGAATAATCGAGAAGTTCATCAAGCGATTAAATACAAGATCCTTTATACTAAACCGATCTTCATCAACGAGCACGCGATCCACGACAGGTCTAAGACTCACGGTGATCGAGCAACGTAAAGATCGACGGAAAAATTACATCTTCAAGGAAGTGATCGAGAGCGATTTTTCTTGTATCTCGGATTGAAGAAGTTTTAATTTGAAGCTGAATAATAAAGGTGATAATTAGTTTCAATTTCGCTTTCTTTTAAAATTCCGCATTATGAGTTATTTTTCTAATCTTTCTTCTATTTTCAGGATGCGCGAGTAAATCTTCGCTTGCTAGGATCCGTAGGATTCGCTTAGATCGATGGATGATAGAATTCTATACTTTTGTTTAGTCTTATGAAGTTTACAAACCTTCACAAAAGAATCGTTAAAATCCTCATCGGGCACGATATCAAATTCTTGATTATCGTGACCGCGATGCGAGATAAGATTAACGATCTTTTTGTGAAGGGCTAGAAAATGAATGGGATCAATGAAAGGACAAGAGATTATAGAGAAGAAACCCCAGTTTCTTCCATAAAAAAAAACCATAATCCGCATTCATCACTATCAATCTAGCGTTAAACTATCAATAAAAAAGATGAGTTACCTTTATTAGTCATTCATGGCTACTACATCCGATCGGATCCTACAAGCCTTCTTTATATTTTCTTGATAATTGGATCTTGAACATTTTCTTGATTTCCTTTCTTGAAAACAATTTCTTGAATTTCTTGAAATGATCACTTCAACCAATTCTTAAACAATTTCTTGAATTTCTTTACTAGTTCTTTCGACTCAACTAAAGCAAGAATTTACGAATTCCTCGAATCCCAGAGGACGACCCGTTTTCACTAACACTCGCTACATGCGACACCATTATTGATTGCGGTTACTACATACATATCAGACGAAGAGACCGGACTGTACGATAAGTGTTGCTTATAGGCTTCACCAGAGTTTGGACCAGCTTACTTGTTGATCTTCTATTCGCTCAATACCTGGGTAGCCGTTATGTCCAGCTAGTACCGCTGACGGCTTGTAGGTATCTGATATGATCAATAACTACTGCTGGCGTATTGACGAGTCTTTAGAGTCCCACGCAGAGGTTTCCTAGCTCAAGCGAAATGAAGTAGGGCACATATAATGATATGTGCGGGAGCTTGATTAAATACGAGTATGTGATACCGTATTCTAATCTTGAGATATTTGATATCGATTAGGTTATATATGATATAACCGGATTATAAAATCAAGTGTTGATTCAATGAATTGTTATATGTATATATATTTGATATTGGCCGGTTATATATGATATGACCGGATTATTAAATCAAGTGTAGATTTGATATTGAATATTGTCGGTTATATGTGATATAACCGGGTTATTGAATCAAGAGTTGATTTGATAATATGATATACATATAAATAATATGATATTAGTCGGTTATATATGATATAACCGGATTATTGAATCAAGTGTTGATTTAATAATTTGATATATATTAATATTTGATATATTTATATATTAACTAATATTATTGCTCACTTATAATTTTCTTCTCTTGATATAAAATTGTATATATGTATGTATGTATGTATGTATGTATATATATATAATTAGAATTTGTATCATGGTTGATGATATATAGAACATGGGTGTATGAGACTCACATTAGGGAAAAAGATATTTGTGATGATTTAATCTAAAAAGAAAATAAAAAGGATTAGAAATGAGTCATGGCTTGAATGCTTGTAGAAGCATTGAGAAGCCATGACTCATCTCTCCCCTTTTGTTTTACTCTAGATATTTATTCATCACAACTTCAACTTAGGCTCATGGTTCACTCTCTCATGATAATTTTATTCTTCACCCAAGTTCATCTTCATTCTCAAGAGCTCATTCTAGGGTTTTTCTTGAGTTGGAAAAAGTGAGAGGAAAATATTTCTAAAGTGAGAAAAACTCCAACTTAATCAATCTACACTAATCTAGCTCATTAGTTTAGGTTGTTTGTTTCACTAATACCTTGATTAGTGAAGAGTTAGCTTGACCTAGAGAGGCTTCAAGGTGGGTTATCTTCGGCTTCGAAGATCACATAGCAAGTTCGTTCTTTTCTTCAAGTGGAGCCAAGAAAAGTTATAAGGAATACTACTTGGAGTTTAGGGACTACTACTTAGAGCTATAGAAGTGAAGGACTTGGTCTACAAAGGTTGTAATCCACTTCACTTAGTTATAGAACTAATTTGCTTTCTTAACAAACCTTAATTCTCTAGTTCGATTATTGGTTAGTGTAGTTTAGACCTCTAGAATTTTTAAAATTGAATACTTGATACATATGGAAACCTCGTAGAGGTGCTAAGACACACTTATATATATATATATATATATATATATATATATATATATATAAAGAGAGAAAGAGAGGATAATGGAGGAAAGGTGCCCAAATATATATATATATATATATATATATAGATAGATAGAGAGAGAGAGAGGATAATGGAGGAAAGGTGCCTAAATATATATATATATATATATATATATATATATAGAGAGAGAGAGAGAGAGAGAGAGAGGATAATGGAGGAAAGGTGCCCAAAGAGGGAATTTCCTACTATAGCGTCGAAAATATATATCCTCCACGGTTTTTTCGACGAACGGCACTAATCATTATCATCTTTATCATGCAAGATGTGGGTACACCAAATTTCATGTGATTTCATCATTTTTTCATCGTTGATTTAGTGGGTGCAAAATTAAAGGTTTACCGACAATAGAACTTTTTACATTGTTAATTCCACGGTATAATAGCGGTGGATTCACATAAAATTTGGTGTATCCCCGTCTTACATGATAAAGATGTTGACAGTGGGTATCGATCGTCAAAAAAAATCGTAGAGAATATAATTTTTTGACGCCACCTAACATAAAAGCCTCTTAGGGTCTCTTTTGTTCATATATATATATATATATATATATATATATATATATATATATATAGTATGGATCTGTTAGGGTGGGATGTTTTTAAATTCACGAATCTGAATAGCAGCCGTTGGATTGGCCATTTGCTTTCATCGGCTAACGTTAAAGCAATTAAAAAATCCATTAAATAGGAGAGTAAATATTCTCTTTAATAATTTTGGGGATATCCAATAAATCCTCATGATTTGAAGCAATATAACCCAAAATATTTTCATTAATCCTAAGATAATATATCAAAACATCCAACAAATCCAACCCTAAAACAATATTATCCAAAATATTCCATAAACCCAATGATAATAATCTCAAAATCTAACAAATCGTCATGATTCCAAACAAATACTATTCAAAATAAATGAATAAAGCTACCTATGGATCCCAAAATTTTTATGGAGGAGATTATTGTTAGATATAGATGCCCTCAAGTCAATTATTGTAATTGAAGGAGGACCTATACGAGAGAACAATTTTACTCGAGATGATAGTATGCTATTTGGTTTGTCTTTATCTTTCATATGACACGTTTTATTCACTATCACATATCGTTTAGATATGAGATAAAACCTTAGGATTTTACTTGACTACCAGGACGATGATGAAGATTATACTAGTGGGGCCTAGGTAGTCGATAAACATCCTTAAATGTCCCCAGTCGTAGGAGTATCGAGACTAGGCATCGGTACTTCTGTTTAGACTAGTGTGTACGTTTTCTGACCCGGTTTGAGGGCGATAGCTGATCCTGCAACTATTGGTGTTAGGCATCGAGAATTGTATACATATGCTCATTGATGAGTTACACTGGACATGCTTACCGAGAACTCCTAGTCGGTGATATACCAATGTCAGGTAGCAGTTCTCATGTGACATGGGTACAGGGTAGTCTCTAGGACCTGAGATCGCCATAGTGTCCCATGTGTGTTCCTATTATACTTAGACTTCTACCCTACCACGGCTCAAAGGAGTCGTGCAAACAAGTTTTTGTTGGGTATAGTCCTGAAGTACGTGGAGTCAGTGAGCAGTTAATGGGATTCGTCTCTCCTGGTATAGGGAGTTGATGTCGCGGAGATTGGCCCTCGAGTGCAAAGGCCACTGTGCAGGACATGATTACAACTACAAGTCGATGGCCATCACAGTGGAGATAAAATGATAAGTGTTATTAGTTGTATCTCCGGTTGGCTATGAGTCTTCTGTTGCTTGACTTATCGAGTTATTGGGATCTGACAGATTCTAAACCTCAGACCCGATATGCAATACTCTTAGACGAAGAGACCGGATTGTACGGTAATGTCATTGATAGACTTTGTAGGGCTCAGATGATCTTGCTCGTTGACCTTCTTTCGATCAATATCTGGGTAGCCGTTACGTGCCGCTAGTACCGCTGACGTACTTATGAGCTATGAATATGATCCTAACCTACTGCTAGCGAATTGTCGAGTCTTTAGAGTCCCACATAGAGATTTCTCAGCACATGCGAAACGATGTAGGGCACGTATAGTGATACGTGCAGGAGTTCGATTAAACACGTGTACTTGATACACGTATTTTAATCGGGTGCTTTTTGATATTAGCCGGTATATATATGATATAGCCGGATTATTAAATCAAGTGTTTTTTTAATAATTAAATGTATATTTATATATTGATATATTTATATATTAACTAATATCACGCTCACTTTATTATTTTCTTCTCTTTAATTATATTTCTATTTGATATAAATATTGTGACATGTATATTGATACATATGAGATGGGTGTATAAGAATTATATGGAAGAATGAGAATGAGTCATGAATTTAAGATGGTTATAGAATTGATGAGGTGTTCTATTTTCATGACACATTTTTGTTTTTAGTTCAATTTTTATTAAACTTTATATATTCTTCATACTATCTCATCTCCACCATTGCGTCCTCTCTTGATTTTCTTCAAGTGTGGAATGGAAAAAGGAAAGGGAAAAATTAAGTGAGCTAATTATTCTACATCTTCTACTAATCATCCTTAGCAAGTATAATTAGTGTGCTGCTTAATTTTGATGAGATCAATTTGAAGCTAAAACTTCTGTTGGAGTTATGTCAAGGTGGATCATTTTCGGCGAGGAGATTATTGAGAAAGCATTTTCCGAGATTCGTGGAGACTAACCGGAGTCTAAGAAGAGGTGGCTAACGCGCTACAATGGTTGTAGTCCACCAACTCTAAGTTTTTAGCTTACTAATTTAGTGACAAGTTTAGTAGTTTGGTTTGATTCTTGGTTTGAGTTTGCTATTGCTCTCTAGATTATTAAAATTAACGCTTCTTCCACGCTTTAAACCCTACTTGAGGTGCATAGCAACCCAACAAATATTTACTTTCCCATTTAATGGATTTTTTTAGTTGTTTTGATCTTAGCCGTTGAAAGCAAAGGGCTGATCCAACGGCTGTTATTCAGGTTCGTGAATTTAAAAACACGATCCTGCCATGACGGATCCATACTCTCTCTCTCTCTATATATATATATATATATATATAGAGAGAGAGAGAGAGAGAAAGAGAGAGAATAATGTAGAAAAGAGGCATATGAGGCTTTTTCGTAAGGTGGTGTAAAAAAACTACACCGTCCACCATTTTATTCGACGATCGGCTCCTATAGTCATTATCTTTTCATCTAAGATGTGGATACACCAAATTTTGTGTGATTCTAACACCTTTTCACCATTGATTTAGCAATGTAAAAAGTTATAGGATAAATTGTTGAAAACCCCCCGACCCTTTTAAAACTTGTGAGAAAATCCCTGGGCCTTTTAACTTAGTAGAAAAACCAAAAAAACACAATTATCGGAATCAAACCGATGACCATCCCATGAAGAATTCCCTCAAATATTCAAGGCCATTTGTATTTTAATATATCCCAGAATTACCTTTTGCTGACCCATGTGTGCAAGTACAATGACAACTGCCAATTTCTTGGCAATAAAGCATTAGATATTACACATACGACTTGCCTGTAGCATCTGAGGGGTTGCCTGTAACTTCTATCCTATGTTGATTTTTGCTTAAAGGATTAAACATTAAATGTTCTAACCAATCCATTTTGCCTCCAAATTCACTATTTTCCCGCTAAAAACCCAATTTGCCACTAGAACTAAAATTATCCATTTCATTTTCTCCATTAGCATTATCTTATCTCATTTACTCCACTTTCATTTACTACCCCAATGTTTACCACCGTAAACAGAGACGAACTAGGATTGAACGTCTTGCCTGAATTTGGAGGAAGATATTATTTGGACATATCTATCCACCTCTCTAAAGATACCAGGTTGATTTATGGCACCGTATATGGGAGGTTTGGATAGATGCGACTGATGTAGCAGACTTTATCAGACTCCCCCTTATTTGTTAAGGGTTTTGATTGTGGGGACGCTCTTCCCTGCAGACACAAGCTCCTGCAGTTAATTACGTTATCGCATTGTGATAACCACTTTCACCTACTCCAGGTAGATCACTTCGTGTCGTATTGTGTTTGTTTATTATTGGGGTTGCCCTTGGATTGTATATAGAGACTAATCTTGTCATGCCCATAGGGCACGGATTAGTCCAAATCCGTATATTTTAAATTTGGGGTTTGAACTTAGGTTGTATGTTCTTTTAGTTCAAAGAATATTTTATTTTATTTAAGGACCGTTAATATGTTTTTAGATTAAGATCAACTTAAATATATGAGCGTTTGGGCTTAATTTATTTTAACTAAGGATACGTTGGTCCTATTTGAGACTAAGATCAACTTAGCAGTATTTTCAGGATCATTTTAGTTAAGATCCAATAACAAAACATTTGGGCTCAGCTGCCAGAAACTTCAGAGACTTTGCCAGTTTAGGCTTAGTCTTGGGCTTTTTCCTTTATTCATAAGTGCTAAGCACTTATTTGCTGCTCTAGCGCTCATGTGTGTATCACGTGAGGTGCTCGGACTAGGGCACTGCCCAATTAGTGCTAAGCACTTGGTTATTTTGACTACATATATATAGTGTTTAGCACTTTTATACAGCGCTCACGTGTGTTTCACGTGAGGCGCCGGGTCTTCACCTTTGTGCACTCACGAGGGAAGCACGTGAGGCGCTGAGTTTATGTTTTTGGGTGCTCACGTGGGACTCACGTAAGGCGCTGTGCACTTTTCTTTATTGAGCGCTCACATGGGAAGCACGTGGGGCGCTGAGTTCTGAGCGCTCACGTGGGAAGCACCTGAGGCGATGAGCATTCTGTTTTGGGCGCTCATGTGGGAAGCAAATGAGACGCTGAATCTTTTATTTTAGAAATTTTAATCTCTGTTAATATTTTCTGAAGAATTTTTAACTTATGTTAATGGCATTTTGACCATTAATGATCACCAAGATCTCTATTTTGAAGATCTAGGATCAGTTTTATTGGAGAACTAAGTTCTTCTGTTTTTTTGTAACAACTAAGTTCTTTATTTAGGGTTAAACCCTGTTTTCAGAGGAATTAAATTCCTAGAACATATGTCTTTTCTCTCTGTTGTTTTTATCTAATTCTTTCCTCTAGATTTTGAGTTTGAAGAACAGGATCTCCCCGATGAGAATTAAATTCTCAACTTGTGGGGAGATCTGTCTTATAGATCTTTGATCCAGAGAAAAAACTGAGTTCTTTTTATGAAGGGTTAAACCTTTGTTTCTTATTTGTGCTAGGCAAAAGAGATATATTTTATCTCTGCGTTTTCTTTTCCTAGGATTGGAGAGAGCAAGGTGACCTTCTTTGAAGGAGAATTAGATTCTCAGTTTGTATAAAACTTATAGGGTCGATTCTCCTTCTGAGACTTGAAGTCTTGGGTTCTTTATATAGAGGAGGCAAATTGTTAATTAGTTTGAGAAAATCTATCATTTGAGAGATACCAATTGATTTAATTGGCCTCAAAGATTATTTTGGGAATTTTATCCACCGTTGGATCTTCGATCCAGAGAATTTCTATTTTACAGAATATATATTCTTGTTTTTAACAAGATTGGCGATGTATTTTCCTATATAAAAAATTTAATTCTGTCAAACGGTGATTTTTAATCACCATGGATTTTTAATCCAAGGGTTCAGTGTTTATCTTTCTCATTTGAAAAGAATAGGAAAATATTTTCCCAAATTTAGAATTTAATTCTATTATTGGATCTTTGATCCAACAGCTCGTTGTTTAACAGAGAAGATATTTTTTATTTAAAAAAGGCCAGGGAGATATTTTTCCCTAATAGAATTTAATTCTATCATTTGATGATTTTTTAATCACCATTGGATTTTTGATCCAACGGCTCTGTTTAACAAAGAATATCCCCAGACTTTAGGAAAATAATTTTCTATGTAGAATTTATTTCTACCCTTTTTAATTTGGGCACTGATGCTCACATGCTATGCACGTGGGCGCCGCTTAAGAATTTAATTCTTATATAAACAGGTGCCCATGTGCCTTACATACCAGCGCTCATGTGTGTTTCACGTGAGGCGCTAATATAGGATTTTTTAATCCTAATAAATGTTAGCGCTGGATCTCACATGGAAAACTCGTGAGACACTCCCTGATTGATTTTTAATTAAAAAGTAATTTTTTATGAGGGAACAAATGCCCCCCACCGTTGTTCTCATGTGGCTTGCACATGAGTGCAATCGTGCATAATTTTGAGCCATCCGATCCGCCTTGTGATTCGAGAAATTAGAACTGACCCCGTTACGTCCTATAAATGCCTTTGGCCCTTGACATGACTGCTATTTCTTCATCTTCTTCCTTGAGCTTTACTTTCTTTGAGAATTTAATTCTCGTTTCAGAGCTTAGATCTCTGCCCTTAAGAACTCCTTTGAACAGAGTAAACTCTGCCAAAATTTTTAGTAAGGACTATAAACAAAGCTTAGCTCTTAACATCTTTTGGTTATATTTTTTCCGGATTTTAAATCCATTAATAAAGCTTTGTTCTCTCCCTCTCCCCCCCCCCCCTTCTCTCTCTCTTTCTTTGTTGAACCGATCTCTTGGAGTTCTTGATAAAAAGGAACTTTTTTGTGTAAATCGTGGACCTTGAAGTCCATATCAAAGGTTTGAGTTGATGGGCATTCTTGAGAATCGTTGATTCTCTTCTTTGGCTTTTACTCTATCATTAATCTTAATATTTGAGGATTTCTGGAATTTAATTTCATTATTCCATTATTTAGCTCATAAATTTCCTAACATGGGGATCTCTGGGATTTTAATCCCATCATTGTGGGAATTTAATTCTATTATTGTTTCCTTTATTCTGCAGAGTTTGGCTCTGGTTTGATTCTTAAGAACTTTGGGAATTTTCTTCCCTTTATCGTTCTTGGATATTTTCCTTTTTAGAATTTTTAGGGTTTTAATACCCATTTCACAGATTTGAATTTGTTGTTTAAAAGACCTGCCCATTTTTTTGATACTAGGAATTTTAACTCCGCTTTTCATTTAATGAGAATCCTTTTTTATTCTCACAATGGGCATATGTTCCCTCATTAATAAGTCGCCATCTTGATTCTGTGGGGCCCACTGTTTTTTAGACTTGATGACCCTAGCATTTTTATTGCTACCTCTCCATCTGGTTTCTTTTCAGGTACCATGGTTTCTAGTTCTTTTTTTCCTTATATTCGTTCGAAAAGAGCTTTCGCTGATGCACCCACTGATCGTGAGGTCCTCGCTTTAATTCGGGACTACGATCCGGAACGGAAATCCCTTCATCTGTGGGGAGCATGGTATAGTCAAATCATTCAGGGCCGGCACAGCTTTACTTACGAGGCGCTGTTAGAGCCGATCCCCTTGATTCAGTATACTAACCCTCCACCGACTGCTTATACCGTAGAGGAGATCGACTGGACTGCAAATGGTCGTCTTCAACCATCCATGGCATCAATACCAACCCAACCACTGATGACCCTAGATATTTTAGGGCGTCAAATATATTAGGGAGAGGCACAACCATGGGCTCTGGTCTATATCATAGGAGTGACCCCTCGACATCCGGCTGGTTATATCGTTTGGGCCAGTTACATCTTATCTGCAAATAAACCGTTGTTATTGAAGACCAGGTTGTATCCAGCGGTTTATGCATCTTTATTCTATTACCGCACCCCTCATTTATGGTAGGTTATGTCCTTTCTGGAACAATGGAATATCCCGACCCATACGTTTCTGCTGTCGGACCGGGAGGTGTCGATTTCGTTGGAGGAATTCTTAGAAATCTCTAGATTACCCGTCAGGGGAGCATTATGAAGAGATCCTTCCTCCTGAAGAGTATATTTTTGTCACTAAATCGGTTGTCATCGGCCTTACACCAGAGAATGCTATCCGACACATCCCGAGTCTAATCAAGGTGCTGAACATTTATGAGAGCCTGTACTTGGAATCAGGGGGCATGGGGCTAGCTTTGCAGATTTTATCGTCCGTTTCCTCCCCCCGGAAGTTTTGTCGAAGAAGGCTGTGAAATATTCTAAACTTGATGATCCGTTCGGGTTTGGTTTGGACAAGCTGTCGACTGTCGATGTGGATCAGAAGCGGTTTTATATTCCAGACACCCCTGTCATCTCCTTTGCAGAAATTGCTGCTCCAGATATCAATGAGGAGACATTTCTGATAGGGTTCATCGGCTTATGGTTCAATTGGTTCACACTCCCAACACATCATCGTTACATGAGACTGTTCGTCTTCTATCCAGCTCATCGTATTGCGGCGGAAACATATATGGCCGTCGGAGTTGCGGGATTAGCCCATTTGTATAATGAGTTGAGCACGGCCGATACTGCACGGCCGGGTGTGGAGCCCGTGAATTTCCCCTTCTATTATTTCACTTCATGGGTATAGATGCACGTGCCGGGTGCTTTCGGTAAGTATAAAAGACCCAAATTTTATGAAGGGTACCACTTTCCCATAGTCATGAAGTTTGTCGATACTTCTTCTCCCGATCTAATACAACGAGAAGCTCGGTGATTGCTTTGCGTCTACGCTTTGTTGGGGACATCATGATCTTTGTTGATAGGGTTTTGACTACTGGCAAAGAACCTTCTAAAGTAGTCCAGCCGCTTCATGATGTGTTTAAGGATGGGGTTTCTGCTTTGCGTGCTAGGGAAATTGTACATTTGTACTCTATTAGACCTGGATTCTTGGTGGACAGGCGTAATGCCTCCATGTTGTTCATGAGGTATAACTCGCATCGCTTCGCTCAAAAACTAGGCTATGATTAGGGCGTTCCCCTCGAGTCATTTTTTGTCAATCTGGTCGCTTCAGAGGAAACCGTTCGCAGTGCGGTCCACTATTTCATGCGATTAAACATGGGATCCTACTTCTTGATGGCGGAACTGGATCATATTCCAAGGGCCTCTATACCTATGTAGCGTGATATCAACATGCAACGGGTGCTGTTATCAAAGAAGAGAGGTGGATGCTCCTTGACCATAAGGATTATGTTTCAGCCAACAACCCCGTGGTCCCATTAAGATGGCGTGCAGTCTTCCGCCCTTCCCTAAGGGAGGGCAGTGTGGTAGTAGTCTTATATGCTTTTCCAACGGTGTCAATAGCTAAACCAAGACCCGATGTGAGCACCCATGGCGGCACGATGGCTGCAGCGTCTCCTGAGTCGGATGTTGGCTCAGAAATCGGGGCACGCCGTCCTAAGATTCCTGTAAAGCGAAAGCTCCTATCGTCAGGTGCTGCTCCTGGCTCTTAGAAGAAGAAGAAATCCATGTTTTTGGTTGATGTTGTATTTGGTCAGGAACCTCATGCTCCTTATAGCGAAAGCTTGTCCGAATATGGCACCAACGACAATCTTTTTGAAGCTTCTACTGATGAGAACGCGGGGACTAATCTCCAAGCCGCTCTTGAAGCTTCTAAACGATTAGCCTGTGAGCAAGCAGCGCTTGCTGCTCTTGCGGCATCAGGTTTAACTCATTTACATTCTTTATGTATCTTAGAAGAAAATGATTTTGTGTTCTTATTTAACATTTTATTTTCCCAACATGCATGTCCATTAAAGAGGTTCTCCAGGCATCCATTAGGACATACGAGGAAGAGGAGAGGCTTCATGCTTCCATGGGCCTTGGTACGGTTTATTTTACGCGCTTTAGAACATTTAATTCATTTCTCCATACCTTGACTCCTTTTCTTTTTATTTTATTATAGGAACCTTTGTAACTAGTGCTACTTCGAGCGAGGTGCCATCTTTGGGTGTTAACATAGAGGATATTCTTCAATCGGCAACCGCTGTGGAATCTTCAGAGCCACCAACTGTTGCTAAGGCCTCCTCTGCGTCACCACAGGAAGCATCATTGAAGCAGACGATGATGGATGTCGTAGCAGATCCTGAGGCTGAATATGATTCAGATGTGGCTCTTCCCTTATCAGTTGTCATGGAGAGATCTCTTCATACGGCTAAAGCTGAGGAGAAGTGCCGAAAGCATGTAACAAGGGAGTGTCAGGCCAGCTTGGCCACAGGTGCAGGCTCGACCGAAACATGAGCCCCTAATGCTCCCATGGAAGATATCCCCTGCCTTATCAAACGCTCACAGGCAGATTGCACGTACAATTCATGAAGAGGCAGAGCGTTTTGCTTCAGGAGGAAACAGCGCGTGGTAACTCAACAAAACCTGGTAGGATTTATTTATTTTCCAGGTTTCTTCCCATAGAAACTTATTCGAATTATAACATTCTTATTTTTTTATGATGACACCTGATATAGTAGGGACAAGTTTAGCTGATAGAGCAGCGAATGCAACAGCGACATTCGGAGATTTCGGGACGAAAGATCACAACCCCGAGGTCAATATCACTCCAAGTGCCACTCCTTCCCCCAGTGGATCTCCAGTATCTGCCGGTAATGCTAGCATTAAGACAGCCCTTATTGATTCGGGAGATGAGGGTGCAGATCTTGAATCCATCTCCTCTGTGGTGATAGAAATCGAAGAAGCTATCGCGGCCAGCAATGCTCTGGACACAATTATGGCTCCTGCATCGTCGGTTCTCATGGGATCCGCATGTACTTTACGTATTATTACTTTCAAATTCTTATTTCTGCTAGACATATTTGCTAACGTTTTCTTTATTTCTGGTATAGCACGACAAACCCTGGTGATCTACTGATTGAAGAATTCCCATCAGCTGGTACCATGACCGTTGTCGCTCCACCTATCTCCTTTGCACTTCCTGTAGTCTTCTCGGGGTTAGCGATGGAAGGTATTTTTTCTTCGATTTTTTATTTCTTCGTTTCAGTGTTGATATTACTCCTTATATTAATTGCTTGGCGTATACTATCACAACCTTGCAGGAGTGCTTTTCGACCATCTGTGTCAAGCATTAACCTCACACTTTGCCCTCCGATTGGAACCCGTCCCTCCTTCTGGCATTGGTTAGTATATCTCTTATTTCTTATTTCAACTTTCTATAAGTAATCATTTTCCAATAAGAATTTTTTTGAATTCACTACAGTCCTACGGCTCAAAGGAGAAGACGAACAAATGGCTGAGCCCTCTATGCTCCCGAATTTTCCACTTCCAACTATTGGTATGTTAGATCTTTCATTTTTTAAATAGATATCTGACCCATCATTATCTGTAGCAGCTCCGCTGGTCTCGATTCCCATTGAATCTCGCATAGCCATGCCCGCAGGACCTTTCGCTAAATATCAAGCTTCCAGAGGTGCGGAAAATAGCAGGTGCATGCTTTGCGAATTTATTGAAGACCTTAATATTGATGCCCTTACTTCTGCTAGGGACTTTGCGGATGAAGTCAACCTTATGCTGGCGACTCTCATGACGTTCTATAATGAAGATTTCATCCATAGTTAGGTTGACTATTGCAAGCAGATTGAGACTTGTCTCCACCAGATCGAGCGCCAACGCCTCTCGCTTGAGGCTTTATCTTCAAAGGCTCAATTGAGTGTGTGAGTTGAACAGTGTGCCGCTCTCGTTCAACGTTACGAGCAGAAGCTAACTAGAGAGCAAGAGGCGTATGAGGCGGCTTCGAGAGAGTTAGGACAATTAAGAGCCCAGATGTTTGCTAATGCTGCACGGCTCCAAGTCATCTTTCAAAATCTTCAACGCTGTATTTTCAGAGGAATGGAGCTAAAGAGTGACCTTGAATTTATAGAGAAAGGAATGTGGGGCAACAACGTAGCGAAATGGGAGTTTTCTGAGAAGCTTAATGCATGCCTGCAACAACTAGTTCAGACCGAAACGCTACTGACCATACTAGCGGAGCGCGAAAATGATCTTCGACAAGAGAATGAGCGGGTCACCATTTTGCTGAAAACCCCACCTTCTTGATAGTTGTCATTGTATCCCTTTTTTTATAGATTGTATCTTTGAAACATTTGATTTATGAATAAATGATATTTTATCTTCAAATTTGGGTCTTTATTTCATGATTGTCTTGATCTGGCAGGGACTAGTTTATTCACTCGTTTCAGAGTCTCTATTTATATACTCATTTCGGAGTTTCTAGTTTATTTACACGTTTCGGAGTGTTTTTAGTTTATGTACTCATTTCAGAGTGTTTTTAGTTACCCCCTTAGGTTTTGCAGGCAAACTTGCCCTAACGTTGGATGTAGACAATCTCCATTCTTTTATGAAAGGGGTCTGTTAGGTTTGTGATACTAAATTTAAGTCCATCATACCGTCGTGTTGGCCGATATATTTCTCGATATGCAGTCTCTAAGGTTGCTGCTCGAGTAGCCCCGCGACTGTCGTGTCTCTGATCCCTTCTGAGGCTGGACAAGACGTCTTCAAGTAATCTTCTTAGGTTGGAATATCCATATTACCGTTGGAAGATCAAGCGTTAGGTATTTACCATGGTGCTTTTTACTTGAGGTTAGATTTAATTTGAAGCCCCGATGAGCCATAACCGCACTCTTCTGGGGCGGAATGATCTCTAATGGTCTCTAGGCTTATCGTCAAGACCTGAAGCTAGGAATATGCCGTCACTTCATCTTTTTTTTGTTTTGGTGTCTTACTGATTCTTTGCTGAAGTAAGGTAGATATCTATATGATTTCTATGCTGTATGTATTGCAATCGAGGTCTGGAGCTAGGAATATGCCATTGCTCCAATTTTATTTGATAGTTGTGTCCGTACCCTGCTGAAATGAGAAGGAACGTCGAGATGATCTCTAGGTTGTAGATGTTGCCATCGAGATCTGGAGCTAGGATCTTGCCGTCACACCATTTTTATTTAACCCTTGGGTCTTTGTTGACGTTGCGTTTGTACTTTGCTGGAGTATTAGGGGCGTCTAAATAGTCTCTAGGCTGTAAATGTGCCATTAAGACTCATTTCTTCTTTTGACGAAGTACGGTGGGATAATATCGTTTTCCTTCATTCATTTGTACCCATGAATTGTATACAAGAGTCGTTATAGACATACTTGCAGGGCAGAAAATTTTTATTTTACTATATATATTTTATTTATTTCCGCGATGCTGTATCTTTTCATCTTTTATATCACGAAAGTCACGATTGCCCAATCATTTTGGCAACTTTTTGCGGTGCCCAATCATTTCGACTATATCATTTTTTATTGCGTGTTGAGAATTCAGAATCTGATACAAATCTTGGTATCAGTATTGCTGCAACTGGAATATTGCCAGGAGCGAGTCATCGTTTACCTTTGTCGATTTGAACAAAAGTGGCTTAGCAAACAGCGTTAGGATCCTGTTGACTAAGGCTTTTTGATTTTATGAGCCGTAAGGGTCTCATAAAGGTATTTTTCCCTATGAGCCATAAGGATCTCATAGGTGTGTTTTTTCCCTTAGGAATCATGGGGATTCCTAAGTGTATTTTCTATTATAAGTCATAAGGATCTTACAAAAGTGTTTTCTCCTTGTAAGTCGAGAGGACTTACAAGCAGTTGTTCACCATATAGGGATATTTCTCGTCGTTGGTGGGACTTGGAGGGGAATATATTTATTTATGCCCATAGATTGTATACAAGAGTCAATATTGGACCACTTGTAGGGCAGCAAAGTTTTGTAGGGTTTTGGTGCGTTAAGAACAGGTTTGGATCCCTTTAACCTAAGACTTTTGAACTCTATAAGCCGTGAGGGTCTTACAGAGGGTATATTCTTCTTACGGGTTATGAGGATCTCATAATTGTATTTTCTCCTTAGAAATCGTGTGGATTTCTAAGTGTGTTGCTCCTTTGTGAGTCGTAAAGATCTCACACAGGTGTTTTCTCCTTACAAAGTTGTGAGGACTTTGTAAGTGCAGCCTTTTCTTTCTTTTAACGAGTTCGTGCCATTTCGGGTTCTCACTAGCTCACCGGTAGTCCTGCTGTTTTTACTCACGGCACCCTTTTGGGTTTTCATCCGTGCCTATTTCGCTTGTAGACATACCTTGTTTTTAGACGGCCGTAAGGTAACGCACCATTAGCTGTAAGCCCCAATTTTTTCTAATGGATCGCATCATGTAGGACGTGGGAGAGTTATGAATTATTTATGCCCATGGATTGTATATGGTGATCAATATAGGGATCTCCCGTAGGGCTAATCGTGTTAGTTTAAGGACATGATAGCTCATTATCACCGTAATTTGGGCAACGTGCTAGTTTAGGGACATTTCGGTCCAATATTGCCGTGTTTGGAGGGAATGCAGTAGTTTAGGGACGTCTTAGTCCAATATCGCAGTGTTTGGGGAGACGGGGCTTTTTTGGAACTACTTTCAGAGTTCTGACTCAGGAAGATAGTGAGCAGACACAAGTATCGTCACCTATCATTGATCTATGTCATGACTCGTCAAGCGTAGTACTTTTTGAGGAATCGGCAGTTTATTGGCCGGAATGGTCTTTCGCCATGCATATCCATGATCAGGTAGGCTCCACCTTGGTATACTTTGTTTATGATCTACGGGCCTTCATAATTTGGATCAAACTTTCCCCGTTTTGCACGATTGGTAATCATCGGTATTTTGACAACCAGCACGAGTTCGCCTTGGCGGAATATTCTTGGTCTGGTCAGTTTTTCATATGACTAAGTCATCCTTGCCTTATAAGCTTCCAGATTTTGTTGTTCTATAAGGCGGGTTTCGTCGAGGGCGTCGAGCTCCTCGAGCCTAAGATGAATATTTTCTTCATATGTCAGCTCATATTGAACTGCCACTCATAAAGAGGGTAGTTCTATCTTCAGTGGGAGCACCGCTTCAGCGCCAAACACCAATGCGTATGATGTTGTATTTGTGGCCATCTTGAGCGTTGTTCGGTACACCCAAAGTGCTTCATGCAGCCTTTCTTGCCAGTCTTTTTTGTTTCTGTACACCGTCTTTTTTTATAATCTTGGTCGATCTTGTTGAAGACTTTAGCTAGACTGTTGACCCGAGGATTATAGACTGAAGAGTATCTCCAGTCTATTTTATACTGCTATGCGAAGAAACTTATTTTGTGGCTTATATAAGCTAGCCCATTATCCAAGATTATCCGTCGCGGAGTCCCGAACCGGTATATGACATGGGTCTTGAAGAAATTGAGGATATTCTCCGTCTTCACCTCCCTTAGCTGTATCGCTTTTGCCCATTTAGAGAAGTAGTCGGTTGTTACCAGTATAAACCGGTGTCCTTTGGATGATGTCGGTTCGATAGGGCCGATTAAATCAGTTTCCTACATTTCAAATGGCCAGCTGGCCACTGTCGGATGTAACGGATTTAGATGTTGGTGTATGAAGTCCCCGTGTATTTGGCATGAGTGGCACTGCTTCACGTATTCGAGTCGGTCCTGAATCATTGTGGCCAACAGTAGCCCATCCTTTTTATCTTCAGCTTCATCTTTAGACTCGCCATGGGAGCCGCAAACTCCGTCTTGTACTTCTTGGACAACTTTCTTTACTTCCTTTGGCCCTAGGCACCTTAGCCATAGGAAGTCGAATGATCTCTTATATAGAGTATCATTGACGAAAGCGAATGACAAAGTTTGTTTCATGAGCTCATGTTTAGACGACGCATTTTCGGGCGTTCGTTGGAACTTAAAGTAGTCTATAAAGACCTCCCTCTAGTCCTTGACCTTTTCTGCATCTTCTATTTGAAAGGCTAGTTGTTCGGTCGTTTTTTTCTTTCGGGTAGTTCTATCAGGTCTTCCGAAGATATATCTGCTGGCGCGATGGCCCTACGACTTTGCACAATGATCCTTACATCATTGAGGTCTTCATCGGCCAATTCTTTAGCCAATTTGGCCAACGCATTTGCTTTATTATTTTCTGCTCGTTGTATGCTTTTCAGGGCATAGGAAGGGATTTGTTTCAGCAGTTGCTGTACTCTTTCACCATACTTTATTAGCTCTAGCTTGTATGTCTGATAATCGCCGTTTACTTGACTAACGATTAGCTGGGAGTCTCCATATATGAGGAGGTTCTTGATCCCTATGTCGACAGCGATCTCAAGACCGGCTATCAAAACTTCATATTCCGCTTCATTATTAGTCATGGGTTCTGTCAAGGAAAGGGTGTAACACAATATTCCTCCTTGCGGGGTCACGAAGATAAGACCCACCCCGGCTTTGATTATGGAAGTGTTTTGCTTTCGCATCTTCATGGAAGATGCTTTTTCAAAGTAGAGTTCCCATTGGGACTCATTCTCTTCTTTCTCTTTTTTGAATGCGTCGAACGCGTGTTCATCCAACAACTCACAATTTAGAGGAGAGTCGGATGGTATGGAATGTTCCGCGAAAAAGTCGACAAAAGCTTATTCTTTCACCGCATTAAGGGGTTGATACGTTATCGAGAACTCCATCAGGAAGAGGGCCCATTTGGCAAGCCTTCCCGTCAATATGGCCTTTGACATTAGATATTTGAGAGGATCCACTTTTGATATAAGGTGGCCCTCATGTGCCAAGGCATAATGTCTGAGCTTCGTTATTGCGAAGATCAGCGTCAAACAGTGCTTTTCGATGTGGGGAGTAGTTGCTTTCTGCCCCCAGGAAAACTCGACTAAAATAGTACAGAGCTCTCTCTTTTACTTGATCATTCTCATATGCCCACAATGCGTCTAGAGAACCCTCAAGAGCCGTTGTATATAAGATAAGGGATTTTCCCTTAATCGGAGCGGCCAATAGCGGCAGATTTTGCAGGTATTGCTTGATTCCGTCTAGTGCGTTTTAGCACTTCTGATCCCAGACAAACGAGGTCCCCTTCTTCATCAGATGACTGTCGGTACGTCATTTTCCGAAAAGGTTGGCTATGAACCACCGGATATATGCGAGCTTTCCTTGGAGAGACCGCAATTGTTTGAGGTTTTTTGGCGAAGGCATTTCCATAACCGCCTTGATTTTTGAAAGATCGATTTCGATACCTCGGTGATGAATGATGAATCCCAGGAATTTTCCTAAGGAGACTCCAAACGCCCATTTTAGAGGATTCGTCTTCAGATTATATTTTCGAAGATGTTGGAACACTATTTTTAGATATTCCTAATGTTCCTTATAAGATTTGCTCTTCACCAAAAGGTCGTCGATGTAGCATTCGACGATCTCGTGTATGAGGTCATCGAAGATCTTTGTCATGGCCCTTTGGTAGGTAGCATCGGCATTCTTAAAGCCGAAGGGTATCACCTTGTAACAGAATACGCCTAACGGTGTCCAGGAGGCGGTATGCTTCTGGTCTTCAGGATCTATTTTTATTTTGTTGTATCCTAAAGATCCATCCATGAAGGAGAAAACCTCGTGGGTGGATGTGTTATCGATCATCAACTCGGTGACGGGCACTGGGAAGTCGTCCTTTGAGCAAGCTTTGTTGAGGTCCTGAAAGTCCACGCAGATGCGAACCGTCCCATTTTTCTTCATCACCGGAACAATGTTAGCGATCCAGTCAGGATATTGAACCTCCTGGATGAAGCCGGAGTCAATTAGTTTCTTGATTTCAGCATTGATACTCAAGTTAATTTCGAGCCGCATCCTTCTTGGTGCTATTTTGTTGGCTTTATGTCTGGCGATATGGCCAGTTTATGTACCTCTACTTCTGGATCTAAACATGGCATTTCATAGTAGTTCCATATGAAGCAGTATTTGTACTGCATAAGCACGTCTTTTAACATGGCTACCTGTTTTTTAGATAGTAGCTCACTGACAAACGTCGACCTCAGATCGTTTTCCGTTCCTAAATTTATTTTCCTTAGGTTATTTGTCGTGGTGTGTATCCTATCCTTCAGCTCTCTTAGTGCTAGTGGAAATTCTGATATCTCCTCATCATCCCCTTCATCTATGAAGTATCTGAAAAGTTCAATCATATTCTCGCGCCTTCCCTCCCTTGAGAGAGTTATCATATGACAGGTACGAGTTCGCTTCCATTCTCGCGGTTGATCCGGTCTTATCCTGACGATATATGTCCTCTTTAGCTCGTGCTTTTATGGCGGGCTTATCTTCCAGCTGTCGGATAAAAACTACCTTATTGATACTGGTCATCTACCCAGTCTTTGAACATGAAGCGGTCTTCAAGGGATGACCTATTTCTCGGTGATAGGAACAATAATCAGGGTGATGGACCTCGTTTATTTGTTTAGGGTGACAAGACTCGGGAAGTGTCATCATTTGGTGCTTTATGAAAAGGTTGAATATTTTCCCTGTCTTGTCCTATAAGAAAGAGTATTCCCGACCCATCTTCTTTATAAAGGACGGGCTCCAATCGATCTTTTTTCGATTGAACGACATCTTAGACCCGCTTTGTTGTCTTTGAACGTTGTTTGCATTCCTTGCCCTGTTTTTACCTCCACTTCGGGATTTTCCCTCTTCATGAGAACACATAGCGAGCTGAGGATGAAGAGCGTTACGGTCTACTTCCTCTATAGATTACTGACTGAGATGCTGCGTCTTAGCCCTTTCATATATGGTCATTTCGCGGCTATGATTGTCTCGGCTCGTTTGACAAACTTCTTTTATTAGCTTGTCAATTTGCTCTTCGAGCGACAGACTTAACGTTCTCAAAGCGGGATCTCGCTCCTATTTGACGTCACGGCTATCTGGAAGAGCATTTTCTTCTTCACTCAAGATGTTTATGACATGGCAGCTATAAACTTGCTCCCGTTTCTTGGACCGAACATAACCGAGCCCAGTTGTTTCCATCTTCCTGTTGGGCTTCTTTCGTTTAGTCCCGGGAATATTCTAAATCTTTTTGTAGAATTAGGTCCGGCGAACCTTTTGTTCGAGAGGTACGCCTTGACGCTTTAACAGTTCCTTTACCCCTTCCGCATAATTTCTTGGCACACGGATGGGATGGAACCTGTCAAAAGTGGGGTTGACACTATGCCAGACTTCTTTTTCTAC
The DNA here is from genome assembly GCA_030015575.1 of Agapanthus africanus. NCBI lineage: Eukaryota > Viridiplantae > Streptophyta > Magnoliopsida > Asparagales > Amaryllidaceae > Agapanthus > Agapanthus africanus. The sequence continues at coordinate 379,445,598 of JASDDO010000019.1, read as the reverse complement.
CCTGGTCTCTATAAATTTGTAGAAAAGGATTGCCTTTTCACCATTTCTCCTAGGAAGCACGTAGAAGGTTTGCAGTTGTACGCTGTATGTATCGAACGCATCAAGTTCCCTGTAGTGTCGAGGTAGAGCCATTATGATTTGTAGACTCTGATCTGCTTCGGCAAGAGTTTGTATTGATGGGTGTTCATACCATAATATTGCATTATTATATTCCCCATTCTTATTCGTTTTATAAATAAACATGTGCTTTTGACGCATGTCTGCTACATATTACAGGTTACAGGTTCTTGGAGCGAAAACAGTGAAAAAGACAAAAGACGATACAAAAGAGGGACTTTTGACCAACAAATAGAAGGATCTTAGTCAAGCCTAGACGAAGAACATTTCACAATGTACAAGGCAACGCAAGGTCCAAGATGTCAAAGCGAACGGTTAAAAGACCACTACAAGTTTTCACTGAAAGATCTGGAGAAGAACTAGAATCCAAATAAATAAAAGAACCAAAGAATCAGAAATCCCAAGAAGCCCAGAAGCATACCCAAAAATTGCAGCCAACAATCCTCTGATTGGGCCGCGGAAACGCGGCCCAAACCCTACCCAGGCCACGGTTCCGCGGCTATATGGAGCCCAGAGATGCATAATTTTTTACCAATTTCTTGTGCGGCGCTGACTAGTCAACCTAAGGGCAAATTTGTAAATGCAGACGTGCGAATCAATTGTAAACCTAGGGTTTCTATCTCCTGTAAATAGAACCCAAATCATTGTATTTTCTCATGCCTCCCTTCATTAATAAATTTTAGAATTCTTTTGGAGAGCATCGGTGCCTCTTTTCATTTCATGAATTCAGATCTGACAACCCTGTGTTGATGTTTGGAGAGAGCCATCTGTAAGTAGTTTTATTTAATTGCTCTAGTTTAGATTTTAATTCCTTGCTTTAGATGTTAGCTTTGGGGAAGGCTTTTGAGAGATGAGATCTCTCATCCCTTTCTTACCCATCACATATAATCAATAGGACTCCATGCATACACGTACACACCGTGCCCTACGGTACCCTATCCCTCGAGGTAGCGGTGATATCGTAGTATAAAGGCCCGGTTGCGCGTATTTTCCATGGAGGTTAGGATAAAGATCTTTAAAGGAAGGACAAGAACCAAGAGGAAGGAACACCTTCCCGAATGGATCTAATCCCCTTTATTGATAATTACCATAACTCCTCATAGATCTTCATTTGGGTATAGAAAGCGTTGAGATTTATTTACATTTCCAAACCATTCCTAAACCTAACCCTAGCAAGATTTAGATCTAGATAATCTTAGTATAGATAGATTTAGTTTTTTAGATTTAATAATCAATCCGAACACCCATCGGAATTAACTCGTTTGAGCGATTAGGAGATTCACAACATCCCTGTGGACCGACCCGTACTCACCGGCTAGCTACATGCGACGCCGTTCTTGATTGCGGTTATTAGATAGTTTTTGAGATCAATCAAATGGCGCCGTTGCCGGGGATGGCGTAGTATTTCCTTTTTGCAATTTCGGGTTAATCTAAATTAAAAAAATCATAAAAACTAAAAAATCCAAAAAATATAAAAAATATATCATCTGTTATTTTTGGGAAGGGTATTTTTGTGTGAATTTTGCAGGATCTACACAAATTCGGATCTGGAAATCTACAAAGATCAAAACAGTAAACAGCGGATCTGAACAACAGAGATTTACAATAACAGAGGAGCAGAATTTTTCTCGAGACTCGAACCGTCCAACCGGCCGCGGAACCGCCGCGCTACCCCCTTCTGGCCGCGGATCCGCCGCTCCCTGGTCGATTCAGGGCTTGAAAAAAAAAACGGTCGTGTAACCGCGGCGGTAGCACCACTTTGACGGCGGAACCGCGGTTAAAAAAAAACTCTGTAAGTCTTCTGATTTTCTCCTCTGCAAATCTAGATATATCTTTTCTGAAAAATTCCTGCAGGATTCTGTGCGCTTTAAAAATCTTTTCCCTTCCAAATAACAAGTCTTGTGCAGGATTTTTGCGCCTCGCTTAACATAGAAATTGATTGCAAGTAATATTTTCTGTTTGCATATCTTTTCTCGAAAATCTTTTTGCAAAAGAGAAATTTCCAAATATAGAGCAAACGGAAAAAGGAAAATTTTTTAACAACTTGCACATTTTTGCCGCAAGGAAATCCTTGCACCACCCAACCTTCCATCTTTTCCCCTTTTCTTCTAACATGAATTGTTATGCAGGATTCTTTGTGATATGCTTAACATAATAATTGTTTGCAAGTAATCTTTCCTGTTTGCATATCTTTTATCAAAAATCTTTTTGCAACAATTTCCAAATAAAGAAAAAGGAACAAGGAAAAATCTTTTTTAACAACTTGCAAATTTTTGTCACTAAGAAATCCTTGCACCACCTACATTCTTTCTTTTCCCCTTTCTTCTATCATGGGTACCCCAAATCATAAATCACTTGCCGAACTTTGTTATCCCGAACCTAACTTTGCTTCGTACGTCAATTGTTTCAGTCGATTTAAAGAAAATCCTTCCATGCCAAAAATATCTTTGAAAGATCAAATAGAAGCATCTAGGAGAAACAGTTTGACGTTGCAACCCACTTTGTGTCAACCTTATCAACCTTCACCACCTTCGTACGTTGACACCACTTTTCCAAATCCTGCTGTAACTCCTAAACCGATGTCCATTGCTGAGCATATTGCTCAATCTCGTAGCCGATCTTTCACCCCTCTCCACACATCTAGTTCTAGGGGTCAATAAGTCCATTCACCTTTTTATCCAACTGTTGACCCTACTCCTGTCCAACCATCCAATTCCTACCAGTCCTACCCGACCTTCCCACCTTCACTAGACACTGTTTCTACACAGCCATTAGGGAGTTTCACGTATCCAAACAATTTTGAATATTTTACCGAAACCCCTTCACAATCCATGTCTAGTTTGGAACAGTCGTTGGAGGCATACATTGCAGCAACAAACAAAATGGTAAGGAATGTGGATGCGTCCATTGCCGCCCTTAGACAACCTAGTAAACCGGTAGCTAGTTTCCAACTAGCTTCAAATTTTTCAATGTATGAGGAGGCGGTTGGACAGAGTGAGAATGTGAGAGGATTTCCAAATCAAACCTACCCTTACCCAATTGAAGCCCACAACTCCAGTTTTCCATCGAATGTCCTAAATGATTCACAAGTTCAAAATAAAAACGAGTTGTGTGATTTTGAAGTGCTTGATTTGCCAAATTGTGAAGAACCCCTTTCGAGTGAAACCACACTTAATCCTTTCGACCTTTACACCTCCACTCTAGAACTTAAAATGATAAATATCTATGCTTTTGATGAGGTGTCTAAAGAAATTTATTTTCACTTGATTGAGGATATAGACGCCGGGAATATTTCGGATGATGAACCTGTCGATTTGATTGAAATTTTATGTCCAATTCATCATCCCGAGTCATTAGATGTTTCTCCCGAACTTCATATGCGTCTTGATTTTGATGATAATAGCATGGATGAGTTAAATATTGAGGAGAATTATGAGGATAGTATTGAGGAGAATATTGAGGAAATTATTGAGGATGAACCAGTCTTAGTTGATGAGTCGGATTTCCCAATTCATAATGTCCCTTCCACTGATTGTGTACACCCTCCTAAGTCATTAACTGATACCCTTCCTCACTCACTTCCCTCCCTCCTCGTTCCGACCTTGCAAGAGACCGTTATGCTTTCATCTCCAATACCAAGTTCGACGTACCCATGTTTGCTCACGAATCTTGAAGGATTTAATCTCATTTTTTTGCGGGTTGATAGATTAGCACAATCGCTTTCTACACATCAGTCATTACAAATTGTGCTAATTTATACGCCCCATCCCCACCCTCAAGTTCGTATTCCCACCTTCTTTGGTTCTTCTAATCTTCCCTTACTGATACCGAATGTTGATGAATCACAATCCGATATTTTGAGTTCGATAATTTTCAATTGGACTCTCGATGAAAGTTTCGAAGATATTTTCGCCGACGAACTCGCATTCTTAAACGATACGGATTTTTTAATTAATCAACCTCCACTTGAAGAAGTAGAACCACTACCATTTCCTTTTCCCCTCCGCCATTTTCCTCCACCGAGACCGTATACCGTTTCTACCTCCACACGGTCTCGTGTGCTTCTCATCTCTTTTCTTTTCACTCCATTCTTTCACCAACTCGACCATTACCACGATAAGATTTTTGAATGGTTGGTGCTAACCTTTGGCTTATGTAAGGCAAAGCTTAAGTTTGGGGGAACCTTGTTATATATATATTTTTTTGTTTTTCTTCTAACAATAAAACAAAAAAAAGAAAAAAAGAAAAAAAAACTTATAAATAAATAAACAGGGGAGTACCGACAATTTTGACCCTCTTGGTGTAGCATGACAGTGAGGACACTGTCAAGTTTAAGTTTGGGGGTATGCTCGGTACGTCTTCTTTCTTCGCATTCATATATATATTTTTGCATTTGCATACTTATTTGAAAACCCATAAAAATTTGAAAATTTTAAAAATTATAATTATTGTATTCAATTTTGGCCTTATCTGACTTAAGTTTGACAGGTAGGTTAACTAGCTAGGAACAACTAGATCTTAGACTTAGTAAATTAAAGACCCTAAAAATAACCTTCCTTAAAGTTTAACGGTAGAAAGTATATGTCTTTGTAGTTTATTTAGAAATAGGCAAATTTTGAGTTAACTTTTTGGGCTAAGTCGAAACAAAGGAAAAGTATTGATATTTTTATTAGAGTATAAGTTTGAAAAATAAATCCTAGCTTAAGTCTAGATTCTGAAAATGTATACCCTACAATTTGCACAATCACGCACCTTGAAACTTGGAATAGTAAAAGAGACCTTGAAATGCTCTTGTCTAAAGTCCTTAGTACGAAGAAAATTAAAAATACAAGTGTGAATAAAAAAAATGAACACTGGTTTCTGTGATTACTTAAGGCTGCAAAAAATAGAAAAATATTTAGCGAGGGTGCTTCATCACCTATTGCCTTAGACCAACTGGTTTGGGAGTCACTGCTAAAGCCTTGGGTGTTGCAAGACTAGGAATTACGCTTTAATGTGCAAACGCATATTGTAATCGGTCGTTGGTACCTCAAGAAGTATTAACGGTCGCATGAAGGATGTGTAAGCAAAATTCATTTAAGAATTCACCAATTAAAAAGTGCTTTGGACAACGGACAAGAGTATGATTGCTTGATTTGAATTTCCAAGTGTAGGGGTGATTTAAACACACACGTAGGGGTATGTGATTGGAGTTTAGATAAGAGAAAGGAATGAAGAATAGAACTTGTATTTTTAGTAAAGTTGATAAAAATTCCTAAGTGGAGATGGAACCCTAGAAGGAAGACTTAAGAGATGCCAAAAGCTAAGTAGGTCTGCAGAACATATATAATCTTAAGTTAAATGATGAGGAAGTGTGAAGAATATGGGTGGATAATTTACGAGTCGACGATAATAGAATTCCTTGTTAGAAAACCTAATTGGAGAACAAAAGTCGAAAAAAGCCAAATTGATAAGATTTTGTGGGTAGTATCCGCTGAAAACCCTCAGGAGACAACATTCCTCATACTAGGGACACCTAGAGGTTTAACGGCTTGTTGCACGAGCTCAGTGCAATCGCGTTTCCCTGCGAAAGTGCGGTTAGGTTTTTGTTGAGAATAAAACTAAGTTTGCTCGAGGACGAGCAAAAGATAAGTTTGGAGGTATTTGTTCACACCATAGTATTGCATTATTATATTCCCCATTCTTATTCGTTTTATAAATAAACAGGTACTTTTGACGCATGTCTGCTACATATTACAGGTTACAGGTTCTTGGATCTAAAACAGTGAAAATGATGAAAAGACGATGCAAAAGTGGACTTTGACCAACAAACAGAAGACTCTTGATCAAGCCTACATCAAAGATAAAATTCACAAAGTACAAGGCAATGCAAGGTCCAAGATTACAAAGCGAACGGTTAAAAATCCACCGCAATTATTCACTGGAGATCTGGAAGAAACATAGAAGCTATTTTAATAAAAGAACCAAATAATAAGGAAGCCCAAAAACAGAAGAGCCAACAAAGGATATTTCAAGGCCCAATACTTCCTTTTAAAGAGACAGAGACATAAAATTTTACCAAAACTTGGAGTCTACTTTGACTAGGTCTTCCTAAGGATATTTTGGTAAATGTAGACATGCGAATCAATTGTAACCTAGGGTTTCCTATCCTCTATAAATAGGAACTCTAAATCATTGTATTCTTTTCATGCCTCCCTATGCCTCTTTCTATGAATAAAATTTACAATTCTTTTGGAGAGCATCAATGCCTCTTTTCAACTCATCTATTCAGATCTGACAACCCTGCGTAAATGTTTGGAGAGAGCCATCTGTAAAGTAAGTAGTTAATTTCAATTCTTTCCCTAGGTAATTTTTCATTCTCCGCCCTAGGTTAAATTTATTATCTGCCCTAGTTAGATAGTTAGATCTTTAATTCAATTGCCCTGGATTAATTTAGTTTTTAGATTTAATTAATCCATTCACACTGTTCGGAATTAACTCGTTAGCGCGATTAGGAAATTCACAACAGCCCTGTGGACCGACCCGTACTCACCGGCTAGCTACCAAGCGACGCCGTTCTTGATTGCGGTAATAGATAGTTTTTGAGATCAATCAATGGGCAGACGGAGAACACTGCATTGGTCTCGTCCTCGGAGTCGCTGCCAAAGACCAAAATAAAGGTAGATGGTCCGTGCTTATTGTTTTTCCTTTGAGGTTGCCCCGAGTAAACTATTTGTTCGTCTTCCTAGGTGTCGCTTCTAAAGATCGGGATGGTGACTGTGGATTTTTTCTTATTCTCTGTCTTGTAGCACCATTCGGTATCCTCGAAATCTGGCAAAAAGTACTTCGCATCTTCATACTTCCGCACTTCATTTACGGAGAATGGATTGAGTTCCCCCGTTGTCACGCCCCGCTTCCCGGTGTACGGGCAAGGGGACACGACTGGGTATGCTACGTATTTACTCAAAAGTAAGCACGCTAAGCGTATCTAAGCAATATAAAGTAAAATGTACACAAGAGACATGAATATAAATGAACATCAACTTTTATTTATTTAACAACTCTTTACAAGTACAACTGGAAATGTAAATACATGAATGGAAAACAATGCCTAAACAATGGCATAGCTGAAATGAAAAGTATATAGAAGTGCCTACAGCTCTGGGTCAATGTCAAACTGCTCCAAGTCCTCAGTACTGGGCTCGATCTCTAGTGAGTCCGATCCACCTGACAACATTCCAAAGAAAGAAGAAAAGGAATGTCGTCAGCGAACAATCGCTCGGTAAGTCCCAAAGATGAGTAGAGATAGAATAGACAGAAAGAGAGTATAACTAGTAATATTTGATTATAATGTTAATACAGTTGTTTGTATCTTGGTACAGAATATTCCAGTGTATACGAGAGAAGTCTCACTATTCCGGAGACTAAAGTATACGGAGCACAAGAAACCGTTCAGCCACGGTACAACAGCAATGGATATTCAGGTTGGGTGTATTAAAGTGACCGTCTCGTACTACTTCTAACGCATTCCATACCAGTCTACCCCTTTAAAACCCCATAATGTATTTTGTATTGAATTGTATTGCTTTGTGTAATAGATTTTACGACTTTCTGAAACCATGATATCAGGTAAATGGAATGGATATAATGGATAGACATGTAAACAGAGTATATCTATGGTTCGGTTCAGTCGAGACAGATTGTTATAGATTGAATTCTGGTATAGACAGATTCATATTGAATTGCAGTTTATATTTGAATCATATTCAAGTCAGATTAATTGCATATTGGACCACGACTCGAACTGAGTCAGACTTTTAAAACAAATTTGAAGTCCTGAATTAATTTTGATGTTATCGGTAACTGTTGCACATGGACGACAGGATTTGTGTCTTTTTCCAAGACAATTACCATGTTGATAACACCGTTATTAGGTCATCTACCTTAGATAGGCAAGCACCCACATTCTCCGGCTCCCGGAGTCTCAAGAGAACTGGTCCCGCTTAAACCTATATTTATTAGGGACCTTATTGTAATTTAATATAACTTGAGGGGTTTTTATGTAAAAATAGTTTTGATAAATTTTCAAAATACACCTCAAATATTTAATTATCTTCTTTAGGGTTTTCATAGATGTATATTTTATAAAATTTAAATTTTCTAGTGAGTAGAACCTAGTTTCCATTGTATATGGTATTTTAATGAAATGTTAGAATTTGTTTTGAATTGTAATGGTAGTTTCATGAAATTGTGATTCTTTTGATTTAGAAAACATAGAATATTTATATAATATATTTAAAATAGATATTTTGATAATAGTTATAAATATTTATATATTTAATAAAATAAATTTTATTTATTTTGTAGAAATCTCATTTTCTTAAAAATTACATCGAGATCGAATGCTCCGTTAGGAGGTCTGCATCTCACTCTATTAGGCCCGAGGATATGCGATAACCCGCACCATCCCGATCGGGGTCCCCAGAGTGGGTTGTAGAGGTGCAATTACAAGGAATTTAATTAACACACTTTTTAAAGAAAACGGTTTTGAACGTTCAAGATATTTATTCGTAATCTCGTATTTCCCATAAACTAGAGTCCCAAAATTTATCGTGCTATGTCAAAAATGTGTGTTGTGATGAGGTAGGCCATTACCTCGTGAGTTATCTAAAGGTAATATAAGGAAATATGTTGAATTGTGTTGAAAGTAAAGTATATGGTATTTTACCGTAAAAATGCGATAAAAATTGCATAATAGATTTTTTTGAGATGAAACTTGTTTTAATGTATTTTTTTATGATTACTAAACAACCTATTAAAAATTTGTAGGTTTGTTATTAAGAAAAATTAGATTTTTTAAAGAAAAGAGAATCAGAAGCCGGAATAACTCCGCTTCCGACGAATTTTGAAAGGGAGAAGTTTTAGAATAGTAAAAGAGGAGGAAAGAGGGGACATACTGGCTATAATGAAAGAGGGGAGAAGGAAGAAGCTTTCGGAACCGTCGGGGCGTCGCTTCGTCGTCGGAATCTCCCCGAAACGTCGTCGGAACTTTGCCTCTTGCTAACTCCACTTGTATAACTTGGGACATGGAAATTTTAGAGAGTTTTTGTAATGAAATTCTGAATAAGAAGTGGTGAAATGTGGTGTGGTATTTATAGGAAAAATTAGGGTTTAGGGTAATGATGAATAGAATTAAAATATGCATTAAAATGTGGATTAATGCCTATTTTTAATTCTCTAGAAATATGCAGAGAAATCAAACAGTATAGGAGTAGTGGGGGCATCCAAGGGGTTTAGGGTTAAAATATGGGGAGCATCCCCTACGGGGGACCCGGTGGTGCCGGTCACCAAGCTCATCTCGCTGGTCGAGATCTGGTGGAACTGGCTTGGATCTTCGCCACGTGTCCCTGTCGCTTGGTATATCTCAGTGCACATGTTTGATTAATCTATGACTTTTCATTTTACGTGTAGTGCACGTGCAAACTTTTAAGCTTCTAAAAGTTTAAAAGAAAAATTAACAAAAAAAATAATGTGGCTGAAGTGATTCGAATACAGGGGCTACGTCACAGTAGTGTAAGCCTTTACCAATGAGCTACAAGTGGTTTCTTGCTGTTCAAAAGAAAATCAAATACTTATAGCATACACAGGATTGCAAATACTCTATTTGTACATTAATTTTTAAGAAAATTTCTGTACACTGAAAACAGAGATGTTACACCCGTGACGGTATACTCTGAGCCATCCTTGAAATACTTCATACACTGATGCTGTGTAGAAGGGACGATATTGTACTCGTGTAACCAAGGTCAGCCGAGTAAAGTGTTATAGCAAGTCTTGGTATCAATTACATGAAATTTGATGTCAGTGACGAGCAGCCCGAAGCGTAGCTTCGGTATTATGGACCCAAGTATCCATGACGACTGTGAGTCGAACCCAGAGATGGTAATTTTATCTCGGGCAAGGTGTTGAACATTCATGCAAATTTTCTTTAGCACTCTCACATCGAGAAGATTGACGGAGGATCCATTGTCGATAAGGATTTTCCCTATCTTGATGTCGTGGCAGTACCCGGTAACGTAGAGTGGTCGATTATGTTCACACATACATAGGAGTAGATCTTCATCGCTGAATGTAATATCAGCCGTGTGGATCTCTGCCAGTTCATCTTTTCTTCTGCGAGAAGAGGTTGGAACTGATCAGCCTCTTGTACGGCCTTGATCAGGGAATCTCGTGCCTCTTTGGACAGGAGGAGGCATCCAATATGCTTAGCTACGAGGGTATTTTCCTCACATGTGCTAGAACGTTGTAACCCACCTTGTTTCCTTAGGCGGGTCCTTTGCAGCAAGCTCTTTGACCACTTCTTCATCGAGGGCGATTTCTTCGGGCATTTTCCTTTTCCCTTTGTCTTTTTTGTTCGAACCTTTGTTTGCAGGTCTGAGGTTCTTTTCAGGAAGCGTACAGTTATGAAACTGAATATTCTTGCAGTTCTTCTCCTCCTTTTCTTTTTCCGAGGTAGAGGTTTCAAAGAGAGAGTCGAGGGGTATATCATCCTCATAATCATTCCCGAAGATAAGAACTTGAGGTTTTCCCCCTTCCGAATTTGTACTAACCATATTACAGTTATGAAACTGAATATTCTTGCAGTTCTTCTCCTCCTTTTCTTTTTCCGAGGTAGAGGTTTCAAAGAGAGAGTTGAGGGGTATATCATCCTCATAATCATTCCCGAAGATAAGAACTTGAGGTTTTCCCCCTTCCGAATTTGTACTAACCATATTACAGTTGCCAGTCATTTTTTCATACGTGTTCATCTCGCCATTTTGAGGTTGACAAGCACGAGCTTCACTCTTCTCCTTCTTGAAGTATTTTCAATAGGCAACATACACTTGCCACCACTTCTTGAAGGCACCGCATTCTTTGATGGGCTGGGCAACACTTCGATGATATAGGTAGTATTTTGGATGTGATTTTCTTACGGCGGAGTATGGGACTCCAGGAGTGTACTTCATGAGAGGTGGTAGCTTCATCCCTATTGATAGGGCTTTGGCGAAACGCTTTTCAGTTTTGATCCTGCTCTTATTTGTTGCTGGTGTGCTTTGGTTTGGTCGGAGCACTTTATGATTCGTCCTTACCATAGCTCACCGACGCTTAGCCTTTTCATATATGGTTGTCTCACGTTCTTGGTCGTATTTTCTTTTATAAAAGGTTTCGTTTAAAAGTCTCTCAATCGGGTCTTCTTCTGGCAGTTTCGGGGATTTTAGTGCCGATTCTGCCCCCAGTTCCTCCACGTCATTTTCTGACGCTGAGGGAGTTTCTTCGTCATATAACGACGAATGGGAGACTATGTGGCAACTTGCTACATAGTCTTCCGCTTCTTCTGATAAGTCATTTTCCTCATCATTGTCACTGTCTCCGTCCTCAAGAATGTGCTTGAGGAATTTTTTGAGTGTGACTGGAGTTCGCGCTTTTTTATTGTACTCTTCCGGCGTGTCTATATATTTTTGGAGTTCCGTGCGCTTGTCGTCAGACTCGGCAGGTTGCACAGGTTTCTTAGTCTTCTTCTTTTTCTTAGAATACTTTGAAAGCATGACTTAGGGGGGTTTTCCCTTTGTTGGCAGTTTTCGGCACGGGACGTGGTTTCAGCATCCCTTTGATAATTTCGGGTTCAAGCCGGCTCTTCCACTTGATTGCCGGACATGCTTGTAGATCTTTCATCATTCTTTTTAGTTGTTGCTGAAAGAACTACTTCCCATTGAGCTTCTTCCATAAGTGAGCATGATGCCCCTTGTGCATCCATCTTTTTAGGAGCGTGCTTTTTGGGCGGGTTTATCCTCTAGTTATAAGACAGCCTGAACTTCCCTTATTGGTATTGGTCCTCGACCCAATTTTTGAAGATGTAGCAATTTTCAATTGGATAGCTCACTATCCTATGATAGGAGCAGTAGTTAGGGTTGTTGACGTCGCCGGGTTATGCGGGTCGCCGTGGTTCTGGTAATGTGATCAGATTATTTCACATTACCTGTTCAAACAACCTCCTCATTTTATCATGAGGGAACGAGTATGCACGTCCCAGTCTTTCTTCCAAGGACGGGTGCGCTCGTGTGTTGTTTAGGCGAGCAGCTGGTTTTGGACCGCTCGGTTGTTGTTGCTTGTTGGCAACGAAGACCGCCTTTCCTTTTTTCCTTGTTATTTCGAGGGTCCTTATTTGAGGAGGAAGGACCATAGCCATCTGATCCATTTGGGCCAGCTTGTCTATCAGCGCTAGAAAGGTTGTGGGTTTGAGGAATGTCATGAACTGGGACACTGTTGATTGTTGACCGAGGGTCCCGATGAACATGCCCACGGCTGGAGACTCTTCAATGCACTGTTCGCACTCAGACCACAGGTTCCGCCACCGGATCACATATTGGACCCACGTTTCTCCCGGCTTTACCCTGGCACTGATTAGTGCCATGATCAAAGTGCGTTCACTCACGCTGGAGAACCATTGCGTGAACAGCAGTTCCATTTCAGAGAAGGTTTTCACGGAGTCATTTGAGAGTTCCGAGTACCATTCAAAAACTGTCTCTGATAATCTTCCAACAAATTGGCAAAGAAACAATTTTTCGTCGCCTCCAGTATTGCCACACAGAGCTCTGAAATGTGCAACATACTGGTTGGGATTACCCATTCCTTTATAGACGTAGAACTTCGGGATCGTATATCCCAGTGGGTACTTGATTGGTCGCCCAATTTTGACGAGTTGGTTGGCGGGTTTATTAGCCTGGTGAGCTCTGATTTGCTGAGCAATGTAGTCATCCAAGACCGCCTTGGAGATTGTTTCCTCCTTTGCCGCTGATAATCCTAGGGGAAATTTTGATATTTCTTCTCTATCATCCTCGATAATTACCGGCGGATCTTCAGCTGGTGGTTCTGGTTGGATCATCATTCCAACAGTGTCTTGGAATAAAAGAGCCATTTGCTTTATATTAGCAGCTTGCTCTGCAGCTTCTTCGTCTTTTCTCTCCAGCACTCATCGCAAGAACTCTATATCGGTCACTTGCTCTTGGCGCTGTTCGAATTCATTGTCCGGACTTTCTTATGGTCTGGTGAGAGCTTCCATTTTGGCCAGCATTCTTGGAACTTCTGTTGTTGCTCCTGAGCCTTTGTCAGCAATCGAGTATGCGATCGGTGACTCACTGAAGCGTGGATTTCTTCTTTGCCTCTAGCCATGTAGACCGTATGTATCGTTATGCCCCTAGAATTTAGACGTTTAGCTCCATCGCCTTTAGATTTTGCCACGAGTGGTATAGTTTTCCCCAGTCTCATTCTTTTATTAGAGGTTGGAGATGAAGGAGCCGTTATGACAGGCACCTGTTTAGAAGAAGTCCCCCATTGTATGGCGAAGGAGCGGTCTTTTTCTTATCGGCCCTTAGATTTCTTAGGTCGACGAGAGTAATTTTCGTCAAGCACGGAGTCTTGGACTTTTTTCCAGACTATATATATCTGTAAGGAGAGCCGTTGGTGAATTTTCTCCGGCATCATTCTTTTATTAAAGGTTGGAGCTGAAATAGCCGCTATGACGGACACCTGTTTAGAAGAAGTCCCCCGTTGTATGGCGGAGGAGCGGTCTTTTTCTTGTCGTCCTTTAGATTTCTTGGGTCGACGAAAGTAATTTTCGTCAAGCACAGAGTCTTGGACTTTTCATCAGACTCTATGTATCTGTGAGGAGAGCCGTTGGTAAGGCTGCTATGGCTGTTTCTACACTAGGGTCTCTGTAGGCGGAGGTGATTTCTTTAGTACCGCTGTCGGGAGTTCTTATGCACCCTTCTGAGCGGGTCAAAGCTGTTCCCAGTTAGAACAATAGCGTCGACCTCCACCATAGGAGCTGGTAGGGTGAGCCTAAAGGGGGAGTTGCCCCCAGCTTCTCTCACTCGACGCCAGTGGCGACGTCGAGCATGTCATGGAGTGGGAATTGCCCCAGTTTTGGAGGTTTCTTCCTCATGCCCCCTGCGTTGATGGAGAGTTTCGGTTGGTGTCAGCCTGTTGAAGACCGACATCTTTGTTGGAGTTGGAGGGGAGCTGGCCAATCTTTTGAAGACCGGCCGTCTGGGAGGGGAAGCACTTTTATCGGCTTCACCCACAGTAGGAGTAAGGAGGGCTAGCCATTTTAGGCCAACCCCTTCTAGAATCACAGGCATCATTACGAGCCCTTTTGAGTTCTTGTTCAGCCTGTTAAAGACTGAGACGTCAGAGTTTGACAGCTTGCTGATAGGAGCTGTGACGGTTGCCAGACGATCAATGACTGACCTTCTAGGAGCTTCTCCTTATGGCGCTGAGGTGCCAAAGTTCACAGGCGGGAGCATGGTCCCGAAGAACAACCCAGTAGTGGATAGAGTAATCTGCCCCACGGGCATTGAGAAGATGGAGGCCGCGTTGTACCCATACTTCACTCCTCCAGTTAGGGAGGAGAGAGATTTGTTGTTGCGGGAAGTGCAGTAAGAAGCCATTGATTCTGCACAGAAGCGAGACACGAAATTTTAGTATCTCAAACCCAGGGGCAACCATGAATATAGCGAACCGTGATTTTGTTCGCGAAACACGACACACGAAATGTGGAGTGGAAAGAGGAAAAGGTCCCACTCGGCGTGCCAGAATCTATTTACCGCCGAAAACAGAGACGAACTGGGATTGAACATCTTGCCTGAATTTGGGGGCAGATGCTATTTGGACATATCCATCCACTTCTCCGCAAATACCAAGTTGATTTATGGAACCGTATATCGGATGTTTGGATAAATACGACCGATGTAGCAGACTTTATCAGACTCCCCCTCATTTATAAGGGGTTTTTGATCGTGGGGACGCTCTTCCCTGCAGGCGCAAGCCCCTGCAGTTAATTACATTATCGCATTGCGATAACCACTTTCACCTGCTAAAGGTAGATCACTTCGTGTCGTGTTTGTTTATTATTGGGGTTACCTTTGGATTGTATACGGAAACTAATATTATCATGCCCGTAGGGCGCGTATTAGTCCAAATCTATATATTTTAGATTTAGGGTCTGAACTTAGGTTGTGTGTTACTTTTGTTCAAAGAATATTTTAGATTTGAGGTTTGAACTTAGGTTGTATATTCCTTTAGTTCAAAAAATATTTTATTTTATTTAAGGACCGTTGATCTGTTTTTAGATTAAGATCAACTTAAATATATGAGCATTTTGGCTCAATTTATTTTAACTAAGGATACATTAATCCTATTTGAGAATAAGATCAACTTAGCAGTATTTTCAGGATCATCTTAGTTAAGATCCAACAACAGAGCATTAGGGCTTAGCTGCCAGAAACTTCAGAGACTTAGCCAATTTGGGCTTAGTCTTGGGCTTTTTCTTTATTCAGAAGTGTTAAGCACTTATTTGCTGCTCTGGCGCTCACGTGTGTATCACGTGAGTTGCTCAGACATGGGTATTGCCCAATCAGTGCTAAGTACTTAGTCATTTTGAGTACATATATATATAGTGCACAACACTTTTATACAGTGCTCACGTGTGTTTCACGTGAGGCGCTGAGTCTTCACCTCTGTGCGCTTACATGGAAAGAACATGAGGCGCTGAATTTATATTTTTAGGTGCTCACGTAGGACTTACGTGAGGCACTGTGCTCTTTTCTTTATTGAGCGCTCACGTGGGAAGCACGTGAGGCGCGGAGTTCTGGGCGCTCACGTGGGAAGCACGTGAGGTGCTGAGCATTCTGTATTGCGCACTCACGTCGGAAGCACGTAAGACGCTGAATCTTTTGTTTTAGAGATTTTAATCTCTGTTAATATTTTTTGAAGAAGTTTTAACTTTTGTTAATGCCATTTTGAGCATTAATGATCACCAAGATCTCTATTTTGAGGATATGGGATCAGTTTTATTGGAGAACTAAGTTCTTCTTGTTAGTGAGATATGCCCTAGAGGCCATTATTGTATCATACTGGATTATATATTACATATTGTAAGTTTAGGATATTCACAATTATAATAACAGTCTTTTTCTAAATGTTAGTATACTACTTGGTTTGATTCTATTTCAATATGTGCATGTGTTTCTTTTAGCATATTGCTTATACATATTGGTAGAGCCCTTAGGATCTTTGCTTAACTACCAGTGTTGTGATGGCATTCACACTAGTGGAGGCTGGATAGTCTATAAGCACATCCTTATACAGGTACCTAGTCGTAGGATTATCGAGACGGGACATCGATACTCCAAAGTAGACTAATATATACACTTCTCATCCCAACAGGAGAGATGGTCTGTCCTACAGCCATTAGTACGTCGTACTGGAGATAGTATACAGGTGCTCATTAGGTTAAGAGTTAAATTAGACAGGACTCAAAAGGAACTGCTGGTTGGTATTATACCTATCGTCAGGTAGCAGTTCCCGGATGGCATGAGTACAGGTTAGTCCATGGACTTGACATCACTACTTCATCTCGAGTGTGTTCCCACTGTTCTTAGATTACTACCCTACCACGACTCAAAGGAGTCATGCAAACAGGTAGTAGTTGGGTGCAATCCCAAAGCACTTGGAGGCAGTAGCGGTTAGATAGGATTCGTCTCTCCCAGTATTAGGGGTTGATATCGCGCTGTGTTCGGAAAGCCATTACACAAAGTCCCTGGCCAGGGCAAGCGAGATTTACTGGTAGGTACGCCAGTAGTTTCTCAAGGTGTTTTGGGCTCTACTTCGGCACGACTTATTGCGGTAGTATGTGTCTGACATTTACCATCCCCTTAAGCCTAATATGCAAGTATCTTAGACGAACAGACCGGACTGTATGGAGATTGTCACAGATAGGCTCAGTAGGAGTTCGGATGAGTTTGCTCATCGGCCTTCTTATCGACAAATACATGGGTAGCGGTTACGTGCAACTAGTACCACTGACATGCTTGTGGTTAAACCCACTGCCAGCGTACTGTCGAGTTTTTAGAGTCCCACACAGAGGGTTTCTCTGCTTCGGGCGAAACGATGTAGAGGTCGTATAGTTTTACGGAAGGATTCCGATCACATATGTGTACTGGTTACACGCATGTCGTTTCGGGCGGATAATACTAGTGGGCTTTTGTTTAAGCCGGATCCTAGTATTGTATTATTGGATTGTTATCATCTCATTGTATTCGTATTTTTCGGAATAGGAATACGGGTATGTATATACGGTGAGGACATTCTTGTAATTTTTATATGGAATGCTTCTAGAAGGGGACACCTCATTATTGGATTATCTATTTTTGAGAAATAGATTAATGAGGTGGAATTGGGGAGATAGTTTTGGTATGGGTGTGAAGCATGGTTCATATATTAGTTTATTGGTTTGGATACACTATGGAAGTATGGCTATTATTTCTATATGAAAATAATGGATGCTTCATTATTGTTATATGAGCCATTCTCTACACTTATCATTTCACTTGCTCATTTGCATCTTGGATTTCTCTCTCCAAAGTTTCCTCCTTCTTCTTCAAAGATCCTTGCCCTCACCTGTGTTGTGAAACAAAGGATCTTATGAGATAATACACTCCATTAGTTACTCTACATCACCTAGGCTACTTAGATTAGCAAACTAAGTACCTTAGTTATCTCAGTTTAGTGGTAGGAAATTGAAGTACAAACTCTTGGGTGGATCATCTTTGACATGAGGAGGCCGACGTTGCAACCTTCATCCGTTCTTCGAGGAGCTAAAGAAGAGGAGGAGGAGGAGAAGCCCCAAGGACTTGATTCAAGGAGGTATAACATCCTAACACAATAGTTAGAACCTTCTAGTTAGTTTAGTTAGTTAAGGTTTTCGTAAAGATCTTGGAGTTTAGTCGTTGTTGCGAAGTTCGTTAAAATTGTTATTGTAAATCCTGTCACCCCGCGAACCTGCGGGGTACACGACATCGACTTACAGTGGTACCAGAGACTACTAAACCTTAACTAGCTAGTTAGCAGGTAGTTAGAAATTCGATCGACGGAAAATTGCCAAAAATCAAAATCTGGGACCATGCTTGCTGTCGGTTTTCAAAACTAGTCTAAAAATAATTTCAGTGGGCTTAAAAATACAACCAGGATTTTCTAAGAACACAGAAGAAAAACGATATCGTAAGTCTCCAAGACCGCTGCGGAAGCGCTGCCAAATAGTGTGTTTAGCCTCCGTTCTGCGGCCGAGTCTAGGCTGATTTGGTCTAATTTTCTTCTGTGGTCTTTTTGTTGAATTGTGATTTTTGGCATATGTGGATTCTACCCAGATTTTGTCACGCCCCGCTTCCCAGTGTACGGGCAGAAGACGCGACGAGGCCGCTATGTATTTACTCTGAAGTAAACACGCTAAGCGTATCTAAGCAATATAAGTAAAATGCACAAGAGACAGTGACAATAGATATAATTGAACATCAACTTTATTTATTAACATTTTTTTTACAATACATCTGAAAAGTAAATACATGGAATGGAAAGCAATGCCTAAACAGTGGCATAACAGAAATGGAAAATACAGAATGTAAATGTGTACAAGTAACTAGAGCTCCGGGTCGAGGGCTAGCTGATCCAAGTCCTCGAAGGTAGGGTCGACCCCTTGAAGGTCCGAATCACCTGACGACATTCCAAAGAAAAGAAAGAGAATGTTTTCGGCGAACAAATTGCTCGGTAAGACCCGTAAATAAATAAGAATGGAATAGATAGAATAGAGAGTATATTGTTATAATGTTGTATTTAATGTTAACGCTGTTATTTGTAGCTTGGTACAGAAGAATGCCAGTGTATACAAAAGGAGTCCTATTATTCCGGAGACTAAGGTATACGGAGCACAAGGAACCGTTCAGCCATTGTACACTGGCAATTGAATTCAAGTTAGGCGTATTAAGGTTACAGTCTCGTGTCACTTCTAACACCTTCCGTACCAGTCTACCCCTTATAAACCCCGTGATGTCTTGATTGTATTGTTGTATTGTTTGAATTGTATATTGTATATAGATGGATGACTTTTCGAAACCATGATATCAGTAAATGGATGTAACTGGAGAATCATGTAGATGGATATATATCCATGGTTCGGTTCAGTCAATATAGATTGATTAGATTGAATAGACGGATTCATAGATCCATGTTGTATTGAAGTGTGATACTTGAATCATATTCAAGTCAGATTGATTATATTGAGACTCGTTCTGAGTCAGACAATTAGGAAAGAAATTGAATCCTGAATTATGTTTTGGTGCTATCGGTAACTGCTGCACATGGACGACAGGATTTGTGTCTTTTTCAAAGACAATTACCGTGTTGATAACACCGTTTGTTAAGTTGTCTATCTTAAATAGGAAAGCACCTATATCTCCAGCTCCCTAAGGCTCAAGAGACTGGTCCCGCTTAAATCTATGTTTACTAAGGTCCTTATTGTAATTTAATATAACTTGAGGGGGTTTTATGTAAAAATAATTTTGTATAATTTTCAAAATACACCTCAAGTATTTTATTATCGTCTTTAGAGTTTTTATGGATGTATATTTTATCAATGTGACATTTCTAGTGAATAAATCCTAATTCCATAATATATGGTATTTATTTGTAATATTGGAATTGTATGGTATTTTCTTGTAAATAAGATGTTTTTCTTTAATTTTTGGAAATGTGGAATATTATAAATATTAAAAATAGATATTTTGATATTAATTACATATATATTTATTTATTAAATATATATTTATTTATAATAGAAATCACATTTTCTGAAGAAAAATTGTATTTTAAATCTTTCGAGATCGTATGCTCCTTGCGGAGGTCTGCATCTCACTCTACTAGGCCTGAGGATGTGCGATAATCCACACCATACCGAACAGATTCTCCGAAATGGGTTGTAGAGGCGCAATTGCAAAGATTTGTTAAATACACTTCTTTTAGAAAATGGTTTTATAAGTTGAAGGTAGTTATATGTAATGTTGTATTTTTCCTAAATTTATGTTCCCAAATTCCATCGTACTATGATAGATATGTGTGTTGTGAGGAGGTAGGTCATTACCTCGTGGATTATCTAAAGGTATAACAAGGAATTATGATGGTTTATGTCGAAACTAAATTATATGTTATTTTTCTGAAAATGTATAATAAAAGTTACAAAAATAATTAGTTTGATATGCAACTTGTTTTATTAAGTTTTTTAATTTTTATTAGTCAACATATAAGAGTATGGTTTTATTTCGTTAAGGAAAAGTGTAGTTTTTAAAGAAAAACCGAATTGGAAGTCGGACTAACTCCGCTTCCGTCGGATTTTAGTTTTGAATGTTTTTAGAATAGAGAAAAGAAGGAGAAGTAGAGACTTACTGGAAGATTGGCTAGAGGATAGAAAAAGGAAGAGGTGGGAGTTGCCGGTGCATCGTTTCGTCGTCGGAAACTCCTTAAGCTGTCGCCGGAAGTTCGTCGGAGCTTCACCCTTTTGCTAACTCCACTTGCACACAAAAGACTTGAGAATTTTCTTGAGAGTTTTTGCAGGGATTTAGGAGTGAGGAGGGGTGATTTGAGGGTGGTATTTATAGGAAAATTAGGATTTTAGGGTAGTGAAAGGGTGTATTAAAAATTTGTATTAAAATGGATTAAATGTGAGTTTTATTGTGCTCTGTAAATGTGCAGTAAAAACAAATAATACAGGGGCTATGGGGGAGTTCAAGAGTCGCAAGGGTTAAAGAAAATTAGGGTTTGGACCGAGTTGAACCGGCGGTGCCGGCAAAGTCGAGGTTTTTGCCGGCCCGAGTCGGGTGAGTCGGGGCTCATCTTGGTGCCACGTGTCCCTGACGCTTGGTGTAGCCTCGTGGACATATTTGTTTAGGTTATGACTCTTGCTTTTATGGGTTGTGCATGTTTTGACTCTTGGGCTTCTAAAAGATTAAAAGTATTTTAAATAAAAATATTGTGGCTGATGGGATTTGAACTCCGGTGCTTTGGTTCAGAAGTGCAAGGTCTTACAAATGAGCTACAAGCTCCTTCTTTCTGTTCAAAAGTAAATCAAATTCTTATAGTACTCACAGGAATTGTAAATACCCCAAGTATACATTAACTTTAAATGAATTTTATATACATTGAATTGGGAGTTGTTACAGTCTACCCTCCTTACAAAAATCTTTTCCTCGAAATTTACAATTTTATTTTAGGGACTAGTTTAGAAATAGGTGAAGATATCTTGCATGCATCTCGTCTTCTCTTTCCCATGTCGATTCTCCTAGAGTGTCTTTTCTCCACATTACTCGAACCAAGTTGACTTCCTTGTTCCGAAGTGACTTCACTTTCCTTTCCAGAATCTCAACAGGTTGTTGCTCACAAGATAAGTCGGGCTGTACTGTGAGCTTGGAATGATCGAGAATATGGCTGGGGTCACTCACATACCTTCTGAGTTGGGATATGTGGAACACGTTGTGCACTCCTTCCAATGTGGGTGGAAGTGCCAAGCGGTATACCACTTCACCGACTCGTTCGAGTATGTCGAACGGTCCAATATATCTCGGACTTAGTTTACCCCGTCTTCCAAAACGGATCACTACACGGTTCGGAGATATCTTCAGAAATACGTGATCTCCCGGCTGGAACTCCAAATGACATCGCTTCGTATCAGCCCAGTGCTTCTGTCGATCTTGGGCTATGCGCATTCTTTCCCAGATAGTGCGGACCACATTTACGGTTGCTACTATCATCTCTGGTCCAAGAAGTTCTCTATCTCTGATGCCGTCCTAACTTAATGGCGATCGACACTTCCTTCCATACAGTGCTGCAAAAGGTGCCATTCTGATGCTTGCTTGGTAGCTGTTGTTGTATGAAATCTCTACAAGATGTAGGTGATCTTCCCACGATCCTCCGAAGTCTAACATACACGCTCTTAACATATCTTCCAAGATCTGAATAGTTCGTTCAGACTGATCATCTGTTTGTGGATGATAAGTCGTACTAAAGTTCAAACTTGTTCCTAAACTCGCTTGCAGAATTTGCCAAAATTATGATCGGAACCTGGTGTTACGATCGGAGACAATGCAGACCGGTACTCCATGAAGTCTCATCATTTCCTGTATGAGTTCATGGTTATCAGAGGTAGTACATTTATGAAGAGTTTAAATCTTATTTAGATTCTTACCTCCATATGCTTCTTTGCTAATGTCTCAGTTGATTGGCCAAGTCGAAATGGGATGAAGTGAGCCGACTTTGTGAGTCGATTCACAATGACCCATACCACATCGTTACCCTTTGTGCTGCGAGGGAGTGCAGTCACAAAATCCATCGTGATGTGTTGCCACTTCCATTCCGGGATAGGTAACGGTTGAAGTAATCCAACAGTCCTGTGATGTTCAGCCTTTACTTGCTGACACACTAAGCATTTAGCGATGTTTCTGGCTACTTCACGCTTCATTCCATGCCACCATTAATTTTGACACAGATCATTGTACATCTTTGTACCTCCAGGATGTACTGAGTAGGGAGAGCTGTGAGCTTCTTTCATTAACTCTTCCCGAACAGAATCTTTTAGTACACACAATCTGCTGTCGTATCTTAAAGATCCGTCTTCATGAATGATGAAGTCTGTTCTGAGTCCATTCTCTACTTGTTCCCTGATCTTTTACAACTTGGCATCACTTCCTTGAGCTGCTTTGATCTGATTGACCATGGTAGATTAAACTTGTAAATTCATCAAACTTGAAGCGTCACCTGACATGACTACTTCAATGACCATCTGATGCAAATCCTGTTGAAGCTTCTACTGAGCGGTGAGATTCATTGCTAATGGTTGGCGACTAAGGGCATCAGGAACCACATTCACCTTTCCTGAGTGATATTGCAGGTTGATGTCAAAGTCCGCCATGAGTTCTAACTATCGTCTCTACCGCATATTCAACTCCTTCTGAGTAAACACATATTTCAGGCTCTTGTGATCTGTGTATATGTTCACTCGCTCACCAAGAAGATAATGGTGCCAAATCTTAAGACTAAAGATAACAGCTGCCAATTCCAAATCATGCGTCGGATAATTACGCTTATGAATTTTCAGCTGTCTTGAAGCATAAGCCACAACTTTACCGTGTTAATGTAGAACACATCCTAATCCCTTACCGGATGCATCATAATGCACTTCGAAACCTCCAGATTGGTCTGGTAGAACGAGAATAGGCGCTGATGTCAACCTTGACTTGAGTTCTACGAAAGCTTGTTCGCATGCTTCTGGCCACACGAATTCTTCTTCTTTACGTGTGAGCTTGGTCAGGGGTGTTGCTATCTTTGAAAAGCCCTCAATGAACCTTCTGTAATATCCAGCTAAACCCAAGAAACTTCGAATGTCCTTCACTGACTTTGGTGTCTGACATTCTCTTACTGCTAAAACTTTCGCTGGATCTACAGAGATTCCTTCGCCTAATACAATATGTCCGAGGAAACCAACTTGATCTAGCCAAAACTCGCACTTGATGTACTTGGCGTAGAGTTGATATTGTCGTAGAGTTTCCAGGACAATTCGTAGGTGCTCGACATGCTCTTTCCGACTCTTAAAATACACCAGAATGTCGTCGTTGAAGATGACAACAAACATGTCTAAATACTCCCGGAAAACTTGATTCATTAGGTTCATGAATATCGCTGGTGCGTTGGTCACTCCAAATGGCATCACAAGAAATTCTTAATGTCCATAACGAGTTCTGAAAGTCGTTTTGTGGATATCAGATCCCTTGACCTTCACCTGATGATAACCCGAACGAAGATCTAACTTGGAGAAAACACAAGATCCACTTAGCTAATCGAATAAATCATCGATGCACGGGAGTGGATACTTGTTCTTTATCGTTACTGTTGTTGGGGTAAAAATTTACACCCCGGTTGACCGAGTCAAAGTCAAGGTCAACCCCCAAGCTAGGTGGGCCCAAGCCCAGGTCAAGCGGGCCCATGCCCAAGTCGAGCTCGCGGCCAGCCCCCCCGTGCCAACAACAAAATCATGTAATAAATAATTTTTATGTAATTGTTTATGCATGAATGTAAACAAAATGGGCATAAAGCCAATATTTTGTAAGCCCATGTCTTATGTGCAAAAATGAAATGGCACATGAGCCATGGGATGGCTAAAATGCCATTTTTGTAAAGCCCAAGGGGCTATATGCAAATATGTAAGCCTATAAAAGGCAACATGATGAATAAAAAAAAGAGAACAACTTTTCATTCCCCCCAAAACTAGGGTTCTTTGTGCCTCCTTCTCCTTCTCCAAGGTTCTAAACCTTCTCATTTCTTTTGAATTAAATCAAGAGTTTTACTCTTTCTTTTCCAAAACTAAGTAGTTTTCCACCACAAAACCCACAAAGGGGAACTCAGATCTCCCATCAGATCTCAAAAAGGAGTGATTTTTAAAATCTCCTACTTCTTGATCTTCAAGATCCGGCCAAGCAACAGGAGGAAGAAGAAGAACCCCTTCATCAGCTTCAAAACATCATAGGAGTTTAACTCCATACATATATACATAATAAATATTTCCTTTCTGAAGCATAGCTTCTGTTTCTTAGGCTAAAAGCCTCCTTTTCTCGCCGGCGCTCACGCGCAGAGCGCCCGCGTGCCGACACGTGGCGTGCTTGCGCTCAAGCGCTCAAGCGCTCGAGCGCAAAGCGCCCACGTGCCGACACGTGGCGCGCTTGCGCTCAAGCGCAGCGCAAGCCGCCCCAGTGTCGACACGTGGCGCGCTTGCGCTCCAGCGCAAGCCGCCCCCGTGCCGACACGTGGTGCGCTTGCGCTCCAGCGCAAGCGCTCGAGCGCAAGTCGCCCCCGTGCCGACACGTGGCGCGCTTGCGCTCAAGCGAAAGTGCTCGAGCGCAAGTTGCCCCGTGCCGACACGTGGCGCGCTTGCGCTCCAGCGCAAGCGCTTGAGCGCAAGTCGCCCCCGTGCCGACACGTGGCGCGCTTGCGCTCAAGTGCCCAGCGCTCATGCGCAGAGCGCCCACGTGCTGACACGTGGCACTCTAGCGCCTGAGCGCACAGCGCCCAAGGTGCTGCCCCACGCATCCTTTGGATGTCTTTTCCCCTTTTTATATATATATATATATGTATATTTATACATATGTATACATATTTACACACACACATACTCCACGACACTGTCCCCGTAAAAACTCTGCGTGGCTCCCGATATATCCAAACCCCCCTTTCAAAACACAACACACGTACACTGCACATTGAGTTCGCATGACCAGTTTAACCCATTAATCGGAGGTTCCCTCGCCCCAAAGGCGAGGGGTAATTAACGGAAGCTTAGTCCGCGGCTGCCGGAGATTCGAATCCCCACAATCAATAAACCCCGGCCTACCCTAGGCAGGGGGAATCTGTAGTATGCCTGATAAGCACGCGCGTATTCCCATCTCAATGGGGTGACGAAAAACACCCTACAGATTCTGGCACGCCCGGTGGGACCAATCTCTCCTCCCATATTTCGGGTTAAGCGTTCATGCGAACTCAATCAATATACATACATGTATTTATACTAAAAATAATTCTTTTTCATGCAGATTTTCAAGCAATCACTTTCTGACGATGTCTTCGATGATGAACTCAGCTCCCGTCTCCTACACGATGAGGATAGACTCTAGGACGGTCCTTCCGGCCAGTCTCGGGCGACAATGGGAGGAGCCGCTGCTACCATTCGGCTCTATCATGTTCATGCCAGTTGGCGCCATCCTAGCTCCTCAAGCCCCGGTGGCAGACAAACCGGTCTCGAAAGGCAAGAGACCAAATGTGGTGATCTCGAGGGCGCCCCAACCCAAACGCAAGTCGGTATCTGAACGACTTTCCTTGGCCCCAACTAGGGGCAAGGCCATCAACACCGACAAAGCAACAAGGCCTCTTGAGCAAGCTCCGACGGTGCCCTTGACAACTGCTCGATCAGGTATCTTCTATAAGCTCCCCATCACTCAGCCTATGGCGGCTTCCCGGAGAGCAGAAGCCTGCCAAGCGCTCAAGGCAGAGAAACTGAGGAAGAAGCGGCTCGGACACAGAGCCAACAAAAGGGCTAGGTCTCCGGCCATATTAGAATTTATGAATTTCCAAAGCCCGGACCGCTCCGCGAAATCAGCCGCCAAAGATAAAGAGATGACTGGATATGAGGTCCACACTGTCTACATGGTAGGCACGCGCAGCAAGAGCAAGAACGGAGCCACTACATCTCAAATCCAATCTGGCTTGAATGTGGTGGCCACTTCCCAAGAACAGCCGCCTCTGCTGGGTGATGAAGATCCTCTCGATGAGGATGATAGGCAGAAAGACCCTTCAGTCCATGAGGAGTCGGGCTCGGAAAGCGAAGAAGAGCCGGCTTTCCGCCCCAGGACCGCGGAGCAAGAGCTGCTTCAAGAGCTCCGAAAGCAGCTCAGAAACAAAGACAAGGAGATGGCCAAACTCTACTCCAAAATCGATGACTTGAAGAATGTCGTGATGCAGCTCACGGCCCGACTTGCCTCTCAGCCGCACAATCAAGCGGAGGGCTCTGCTCGTGAACCGGGAAGTGGTGTCCCAAAGCAGCCGACGCCTATTCCCTCAAATCCAAAAGTGGGCGAACTACATGAAAATCAGTCGCATCCTATCTCGGGAAATGTCTTGGCTACCGATGACAGTAGCCCGCTAACTCAAGATCAAATCATGGATTTGGTTGCCAGCAAAGTCAAAACATTGGTGGCCGAAGCCGAAGCGCAAAAAGATATCGGCAGTAGTGGGAGACCATATCCTGCTCAGTATGATCTGGTGGAATTCCCTAGCGGCTATGTCATCCCCAAATTCGGAAGATTCGATGGGATGGGAAACGCGAATCAGCACATCGCCCACTTCAAAGCCTCATGCGGGAATACTGGGGGCAATGATGCGCTTCTCCTCTGCCAGTTCGTTAATAGCCTGACCGATGTTGCTTTCGACTGGTACGCGAGCATACCGGATGGCTCCGTCACAACTTTTGTCCAAATGGAGTCTCTGTTTCGGCAGAGGTTCATGAGCGTCAGCGATAAGATTACCATTGCCGAGCTCGTAAGGACCAAGCCCAAGAGCGACGAAAGAAGCACAGATTTTATAACCCGACGGCGTAATCTCTCAGTCAAATGCGAACCGCCGATAGAGCAGGATCAATCTGTTAGTCTCCTTGTCGGAAACCTCAACAACTGGATGGCCCCGTTTCTATGTACCGCGGGTCTCAAAACATTCCAAGAGCTGACCAAAAAGGTCCAAACGTTGGAACGCTCAAAGCCCGAGTCCGCTCAGGATCTTCAGTTCACAAACAGACCGAAACCTTGGAGGGACGACAACCAAAAAGGCGGAAGTTCTAACATAACCGATTCTCCAAATAAGCAAAGAACGGGCGGAGCAAAAACTGACCAGTCTCGAGAGCCAACTTTGGAGGAAAGAAGGAATAAGGTCTACTCATTCCGAAGGGACAAGGTCCACAAAATTTTTAAAGATGCTCGGAAGAGTGGCCTGCGGCTACCAGAACCGAGAAGGCTAAGTGAAGCCAACAAGACCGATCATCCCAACTTTTGCCCATACCACCGAGTGCTGGGGCACACTATTGAAGACTGTTGCATCTTCAAGGATTGGGTCGAGAAACAATACAAGGCGGGAAAAATATCATTGTCTCCTGGCGTGTTAACAAACAATCAAGCTGCGACCGCCAATTTCATACACACGGGGACCGAAGTCCTTCAGGGACCTGATTCCCATAAACACCCGCCTTTCTCTGGGAACAATTGACCGCCACGTCATTAAACTGGGAATAATCGACCTCTAAGTCGTTAAACTGAGAATGTAAAAAAAAAATATATATATATATATATGTGTGTGTGTGTGTGTAAATAAACAAAAAATGTGTAAATAAAAGAAAAATAAAGAAAAGCCGAAATGATAGGGCAACTCGCAATAAAAATCAGCGAGTAAAATAAAGCCGAAATGATGGGGCAACCGCGAATAAATAGCCGAAATGATAGGGCAATCGCGACCTTCGCGATAAGAAAAGCTGAAATGATAGAGCAATTGCGGTAAAACAAAAAAAAAAACAAAAAAAAACAAAACAAAAAAAACGGCGAATGATGAGTCGCTCCTGGTACCATATTCCAGTGCAGCGATGCAGACGCCGACCAAAATCCAATTTCTCGAAATTCCTCCGGCCCTACGGCCAGTCCCCAAATTGACTGCCGTATACAATCCACGGGCTCAAATAATCCTCAGCATACCCATGCCCCACCGCAACCACCAGTTACGCGGCTGGCCTCCGCCTTTGGAATTATACTCCATTGGGAAGACCCACTCATGTGTCCTGGCACATGTGCTTCAGTGTTAACAACGTTGATGCCGGCCCCTATCCCAAAATTCCAAATCAATCCAATAGACCTCTAAGTCTTTAAACTAGAAACAGATGACCACTACGTCGTTAAACTGGAAACAGATGACCACTACGTCGTTAAACTGGAAACAGTAGACCTCTAAGTCTTTAAACTAGAAACAGATGACCACTACGTCGTTAAACTGGAAACAGATGACCACCACGTCGTTAAACTGGAAACAGTAGACCCCTAAGTCTTTAAACTGGAAACAGATGACCTCTAAGTCGTTAAACTGGAAACAGTCGACCTCTAAGTCATTAAACTGGGAATGAGGGAAATCCACTCATGTGTCCTCACGATACATGAGGAGAACAAACCTTTGTGGGATCCTTACGACTCACAAAGGAAAAGCACACTTAGGAGTCCTCACGACTCCTAAGGAGAACATACACCTGCGGGATCCTTATGACTCGCAGGGAGAAAATACCTTTATGGGACCCTCACGGCCCATAAAATTGAAAAGCCTTAGGCGATAGGGATCTAAACCTGTCTCCTAAGCCATCGCTCCACAATCCCCAAGTGGCGAATGATGAGTCGCTCCTGGTACCATATTCCAGTGCAGCGATGCAGACGCCAACAAAGTCCCAAAATTTTTCCGGCCCTACGGTCTGGATCATACATCCTACAAAACCGTATACAATCCACGGGCGTAAAACAATCCCGGTCTCTCAAAAAAAAAAAAAAAGAAGAACGGTATGTCCACAAGCAAAATGGGCACGGATGAAAACCCGAAAGGGCTCCGTGAGTAAAAACAGCAGGACTGCCGGCGAGTTTGTGAAAACCCGAAAGGGCGCAAACTCGTAAAAGAAAAAAAAAGAAATGAAATGCACTCGCAAAGTCCTCTCGACTTTGTGAGGAGAAAATTCCCGCGTGAGATCCCTACGACTCACAAAGGAGCAACACACTTAGGAGTCCCCATGACTCCTAAGGAGAAAATACACCTATGGGATCCTTACGACCCGTAGGGAGAAAATGCTTTGTGAGACCCTTACGGCTCACAAAATGGAAAAACCTTAGGTGACGGGGATCTAAACCTGTCTCCTAAGCCACCAATTCTCAAATCCTCTCGGGGCACATGATGAGTTGCTCCTGGCATTATTCCAGTGCAGCAATGCAGATGGCAAACAAAAAAACCAAATCCAAGTCCTCCCGGGGCAAATGATGAGTTGCTCCTGGCATCATTCCAGTGCAGCAATGCAGATGCCAAACAAAAAACCAAATCCAAATCCTCCCGGGGCACATGATGAGTTGCTCCTGGCATTATTCCAATGCAGCAATGCAGATGCCGACAGAAAACCAATTCCAAAATCCTCTCAAAGACAGATGATGATTCGCTCCTGGTACCATATTCCAGTATAGCGATGCTGATGTCAACTCAAATCCAACAAATCAAACCAACCAATTCCAACATCGACCTCTGCGTCAACAAGCGACACTCTGCATTGGGGAAACGTCCAACACAGACACTCCGCATCAGGGAAACGTCTAACACAGACACTCCGCATCAGGGAAACGTCCATCAACGACACTCCGTAACGGGGAAACGTCAAGCAGACACTCCGTGCCGGGGAAAAGTCAACCTGACACTCCGCGCCGGGGAAAGTCGATCAGCGACACTCCGTATCGGGGAAACGTCCTACCACAGGCACTCCGTATCGGGGATACGCCCTACAACAGGCACTCCGTCTCGGGGAAACGCCCTACAACAAGCACTCCGTATCGGGGATACACCCTACAACAGGAACTCCGTATCGGGGAAACGTCCTACCACAGGCACTCCGTATCGGGGATACGCCCTACAACAGGCACTCCGTATCGGGGAAACGTCCTACAACAGGCACTCCGTATAGGGGAAACGTCCTACCACAGGCACTCCGTATCGGGGAAACGTCCTACCACAGGCACTCCGTATCGGGGATACGCCCTACAACAGGCACTCCGTCTCGGGAATACGCCCTACAACAGGCACTCCGTATCGAGGATACGCCCTACAACAGGCACTCCGTATCGGGGATACGCCCTACAACAGGCACTCCATATCGGGGATACGCCCTACAACAGGCACTCCGTATAGGGGATACGCCCTACAACAGGCACTCCGTATCGGGGAAACGTCCTATAACAGGCACTCCGTATCGGGGAAACGTCCTACCACAGGCACTCCGTATCGGGGATACGCCCTACAACAGGCACTCCGTATCGGGGATACACCCTACAACAAGCACTCCGTGCCGGGGAAAAGTCAACCCGACACTCCGCGCCGGGAAAAAGTCAACCCGACACTCCGCGCCGGGGAAACGTCAAGCAGACACTCCTTGCCGGGGACACGTCAGCAAGCGACACTCTGCATCGGGGAAACGTCCAACACAGACACTCCGCATCGGGGAAACGTCTAACACAGACACTCCGCATCAGGGAAACGTCCAACAACGACACTCCGCCTCGGGGAAACGTCGACCAGCGACACTCCGTGCCGGGGACACGTCTACCAAATCGCTCCGGATTAGAGCGTCGACCATCCATTTCGCAAAAATGGCAGTGCAGGCTTCCTACAAAGCAGGAACCAGATCGCTCAGGGCCAGTGAAACGTCTACCACGGACACTCCGTCTCGGAGACGCGTCAAGCGTCGACCGTCCACGTCGTAAAAAGGGCAGTGCATCCCAAAAAGTGGGAACCAAGGCAAGTCGCACCACGCAAAAGAAGATCCATCAATTTCATGCACACGACCCACATATGCTGTGTGCATTTATTGATGGGGGGCAATTTGTTGGGGTAAAAATTTACACCCCGGTTGACCGAGTCAAAGTCAAGGTCAACCCCCAAGCTAGGTGGGCCCAAGCCCAGGTCAAGCGGGCCCATGCCCAAGTCGAGCCCGCGGCCAGCCCCCCCGTGCCAACAACAAAATCATGTAATAAATAATTTTTATGTAATTGTTTATGCATGAATGTAAACAAAATGGGCATAAAGCCAATATTTTGTAAGCCCATGGCTTATGTGCAAAAATGAAATGGCACATGAGCCATGGGATGGCTAAAATGCCATTTTTGTAAAGCCCAAGGGGCTATATGCAAATATGTAAGCCTATAAAAGGCAACATGATGAATAAAAAAAGAGAACAACTTTTCATTCCCCCCAAAACTAAGGTTCTTTGTGCCTTCTTCTCCTTCTCCAAGGTTCTAAACCTTCTCATTTCTTTTGAATTAAATCAAGAGTTTTACTCTTTCTTTTCCAAAACTAAGTAGTTTTCCACCACAAAACCCACAAAGGGGAACTCAGATCTCCCATCAGATCTCAAAAAGGAGTGATTTTTAAAATCTCCTACTTCTTGATCTTCAAGATCCGGCCAAGCAACAGGAGGAAGAAGAAGAACCCCTTCATCAGCTTCAAAACATCATAGGAGTTTAACTCCATACATATATACATAATAAATATTTCCTTTCTGAAGCATAGCTTCTGTTTCTTAGGCTAAAAGCCTCCTTTTCTCGCCGGCGCTCCAGCGCAGAGCGCCCGCGTGCCGACACGTGGCGTGCTTGCGCTCAAGCGCTCGAGCGCAAAGCGCCCACGTGCCGACACGTGGCGCGCTTGCGCTCAAGCGCAAGCGCTCGAGCGCAAGTCGCCCCGGTGTCGACACGTGGCGCGCTTGCGCTCCAGCGCAAGCCGCCCCCGTGCCGACACGTGGCGCGCTTGCGCTCCAGCGCAAGCGCTCGAGCGCAAGCCGCCCCCGTGCTGACACGTGGCGCGCTTGTGCTCCAGCGCAAGCGCTCGAGCGCAAGTCGCCCCGTGCCGACACGTGGCGCGCTTGCGCTCTAGTGCCCAGCGCTCAAGCGCAGAGCGCCCACGTGCTGACACGTGGCACTCTAGCGCCTGAGCGCACAGCGCCTAAGGTGCTGCCCCACGCATCCTTTGGATATCTTTTCCCCTTTTTATATATATATATGTATATTTATACATATGTATACATATTTACACACACACATACTCCACGACACTGTCCCTGTTAGAAAAAAAATTTCTAACGGGGCGCTGCCCCGCAACCCGTAAGGGGGCTGCTAGCCCCCTTAACCCCCAGCCCGCTATCCGGGTAGCGGGACCCCCGTAAAAGCTCTGCGTGGCTCCCGATATATCCAAACCCCCCTTTCAAAACACAACACACGTACACTGCACATTGAGTTCGCATGACCAGTTTAACCCGTTAATCGGAGGTTCCCTCGCCCCAAAGGCGAGGGGTAATTAACAGCAGCTTAGTCCGCGGCTGCCGGAGATTCAGATCCCCACAATCAATAAACCCCGGCCTACCCTAGACAGGGGGAATCTGTAGTACGCCTGACAAGCACGCGCGTATTCCCATCTCAATGGGGTGACGAAAAACACCCTACAACTGTGTTCAAGGCTCTACAATCAATGCACATTCTGTATGAACCTTCCTTCTTCTTCATGAGCAGAACTGGAGATCTCCAACATGAAGTGTTGGGACGAATCCATCCTTTCGCCAATAATTTGTCCCACTGAGTTCGGACTTCCTTCTAACCTTCCGGACTTAATCGATACGGTGCTTTGATCACCGGTTGTGCTCCTGATATTAAATTAATGTTGAATTCAAGAGCTCGATCGAGAGGCAAACCTGATATATCGTCAGGAAACATATCGTCGAACTCTCGAACCACTTCTGGCTTTGATCCTTCCTCCGCTTAAATTGCTGCAATCACTGCCTTCTTTGATTTCTCCTTGTATGTACTTGACTCCAGGGTACGATCTCCACTTTTGAAATAGAAAACCGGATGCTCTGGAATCTCTAATACTACCCTCCTTTGACGACAGTCAATGGTAGAATAAAATGTTCCAAGCTAATCCATACCTAGAACCACATCGAAGTTCGGTATGTCCAGCACCTTGAAGTCAGCATAGAATTCTATGCTGCAGATGACTACTGGACACAAGCTGTATCCCATTGTTGCCTTTAGAATGTCATTCCCTGAACTGACATTCCAGCTGGATAAAAGCGGCATGACTGGGATCGCATGAGTTCGGACGAACCGTTGCGACATAAAGCAATGAGATGCTCCAGGATCAAAGAGTGCTTGTGCGGGAAGTGAGGCTGCTAAGATTATACCTAAGGTATATGTGGGATATGTTTTAGGTATAGGAAAAGTATGTAGGTAGGTGTTAAGACTGAAAGAAAAGCTTGAGAAGAAAGGGTTACTAGTGATGACTTAGCCAGTGGCCTCAGCTTCTTCCACGGTCATCGTGAAAGCTTGTCGCCGTGGTACATTCCTCCTGGCCGGAGGAGCATTCCTCTGAACGTTCCTTTGAGCTTGATGGAACTGATGAGGAGGAGGTGCAGTCGGTGGTCCTCTAGGTGGTGGAGTAAGGAGAGCGAGTCTTGGAGTAGGTGCCTGAAGGGCTAGTCTCTGGTGGTAAGTGATTGCTGGCCTGGGTACAGCAATTGGGTTGTGTCTTCGGGGACAAGACCCAATATCATGAGTAGCTGAGCCGCAGATTAAGCAAAGATGGTTGGCTCGCCGGCAGTCTTTCGCCAAATATCCATCTCTCCTGCAGTAGGTATAAAAGGTTGGGCTGGGCCGGTTGATTGGTACTCCCAGTCTCCTGGGCATAAATGGTGGCCTTGATGAGGCTCCTCCTGCCATCTAGTTGGCAAGGCGCTTAACTCCAGCAGATTGAGATATGCCCCTCATATTTACCACTGTCTCATAATGGCGGGCAGCTTTCATAGCCGGTTCATGAGTCAGAAAATCTCCTATGGCTAATGCAGCCTGGATCTCTGAATCTAACCCTTGTTGAAATCGACAGGCTCTGATCTCATCCGTCGGTATCAGGTGTGCCGCAAATCTGTTAAAGTATTGTGTTAGCTGTGTAGTATGTGATTTATTGAAAAATCGAATTATTGAGACATATCTTACCGACTGAGCATGGTGAACTCAGCATCGTATTCATCCACTGATTTGGTCCATATCGAACCTGGCAGTTTCTGGGAAGTACATTGCGTCGAACATGTCGCGGAAAGTCTTCCATTCGATCGGCTGGGTGAGACTTTCTTGCGCCTTCCACCAAACCCGTGCATTGTCCGTGAGCTGCAATTTTGCAACACGAACCCAAACTATCTCTAGCACTTGTGCCGCTGCCAGGTCATTTTCAATGCTTTGAGCTCATTCCTCAGCTTCTAGCGGGCTCTCTTTTCCTGCAAACTGTTTGGGGTGCAAGGCCCTGAATTGCTTCACCCTAGGTGCTTCTGCCTCTGGTCGGTTCATCAGGATAGCAGTCTGCTGCTGCTGTCCTTCCAGGAGGCTGTGGATTGCCTCAAGCAGAACCGTCTGCTCGTTGATCGGAGCAGCGACGACAAGTGTGAGTGGTAGTACTGGGGGAGTGTTATTGACATTCGTGCTGGTGTTGTCTGGGGAATCCATAACCTTGAAAGAAAAATTTGGGTTAGGACAGATTCAAAGTATATGAAATGATAAGATTCAAGGAATATGAATTGTAAAGAATGTTTTTAGTTGCTGGTTCTTGTGTTATGTTGCTTAGGTTGTCCATATAATGCTGAACTGCATGGTAGGGTTCCATAAAGCTCAGACATACATGGGCCACCAACAAAACCTGTCACGCCCCGCTTCTCAGTGTTCGGGCAGAGGACGCGACGAGGCCGCTACGTATTTACTCTGAAGTAAACACGCTAAGCGTATCTAAGCAATATTAGTAAAATGCACAAGAGACGGTGACAATAGATATAATTGAACAACAACTTTATTTATTAACATTCTTTTTTACAATATATCTGAAATGTAAATATATGGAATGGAAAGTAATGCCTAAACAGTGGCATAATAGAAATAGAAAATACATAATGTAAATGTGTAAAAGTAACTAGAGCTTTGGGTCGAAGGCTAGCTGATCCAAGTCCTCGAAGGTGGACTCGATCTACTGAAGGTCCGAATCACCTGACGACATTCTAAAGAAAAGAAAGAGAATGTTGTCAGCGAACAAATCGCTCGGTAAGTCCCGTAAATAGACAAGAATGGAATAGACAGAATATAGAGT
This sequence comes from Agapanthus africanus, assembly GCA_030015575.1. Lineage (NCBI taxonomy): Eukaryota > Viridiplantae > Streptophyta > Magnoliopsida > Asparagales > Amaryllidaceae > Agapanthus > Agapanthus africanus. The sequence goes on along the minus strand of JASDDO010000019.1, from coordinate 379,410,102 downwards.
ATATTGTTATAATTGTTAGTTATATGTATTCCCTAGAGGCCATTAGTGTACATGAGATGTATATTGTAGTGGATGCTTGGACACATATAGGGAGGACTTTCTTGCTCAACATGATAGTATGCTATCCGGTTACTCTTTATCTTAACATGTACACTGATTGTCTCTCTATTACATGTTCGTAAAGCCCTCAGGATGTGCACTTGACTATAAGGGTTATGATACAGATCATACTAGTGGGGCCATGGTAGTCCATAAGTTCATCCTTTAATGTCCCTAGTCGTGGGTATCGAGACGGGGCATCGATATACCAGAGTAGACTAGCGTATAGCTTCCCGACCCATGTAGAAGGGCGATGGATGATCCCATATCCATTGGTGTTTGACATCAGAGATGATATACGGGTGCTCAGTGAAGACTGGGTACACTGGACGGACTCGCCGAGAACTCCAAGATGGTATTATACCTCATGTCAGATGGCAATTCTCCGGTGACACTGGTACAGGTTAGTCTGTCGACCCAAGATCGTCATAAAGTCTTGTGTGATTCCCACTGTGCTTTGATTTCCACCTTACCACGTTCAAGAGGACGTGCAAAACGGTGGTTTTCGGGTACAGTCCCAAGTCACATGGAGGCAATGAGCGATAGGAGGGGATTTGTCTCTCCCGGTATTGGGGGTTGATGTTGCGCTGTGCTCAATTGGCCATAACAGGGAAGTCTCTAGCCAGGGCTGATTTAGAGATTTACTGGTAAGTGTTATCAGTAGTTTCTCGACCCGTTATGAGTCTCATATCGGCATGACTTATCGAGTTACTGGGGTCTGACGTTTACCACCCCTAGACGAGATATGCGACATATCAGACGAGGAGACCGGACTGTACGGTAGTGTTACTGTCAGGCTTTTGCAGGAGTTAGAGCGGGCTTGCTTGCTGATCTTCTGATCGTTCAATACCCGGGTAGCCGTTACGTCCAGCCAGTACCGCTGACGCCTTGTGGGTGCTTGATGTGATCATCACCTACTACCGGCGTATTGATGAATCTTTAGAGTCCTACATAGAGGTTTTACTGGCTCAGGCAAAACGAAGTAGGGGCACATATGTGATATGTGCGGGACCGAGAATAATACGAGTATGTGATACCGTATTCTATTCTCGCGATATTTGTATCGGTCGGTTATATGTGATATAGCCGGGTTATCAAATCAAGTGTTGATTCAATAAGTTGGTACATTTAATATTAGTCGGTTATATGTGATATAGCCGGATTATTAAATCAAGTGTTGATTTGATAATTTAGTGTATAATTGTATATTTGATATACTAATTTACATTGACTAATATTAGCTCACTTAGGCATTTATTATTCTCACATGTGCACACTTAATATATATGTGATATATATTAATTGTGTTTTATTTTGTATCATGGTTGTTGATACACACTACATGGGTGTATGAGACTTACACCATACTAATTATAATGTTAGGTTTTAGTATTTAAAGTAATTCCAAATTAGTGGATTATTAGTCACATGCATGAAGCTTGTGGAAGCTTGTGGATGCTTTGACTAAGTCCACTAGTTTTGTTTTACTTAAGATATTTATTAACCTAACCATTATAATTTAGCCATGGTTATGTCTCTACATGAGTTAGTATATGATACAAACTCACCCATGGTTTTTTCTCTCACCTCATTAGTTCATTCTCATTTCTTTGAGCTCATCTTCTTCCTTGAGCAAAAAGCTTGCTAGGTTTTTCTAAAGAGAGAAAATATTGTGAGAAAAATAAAACTAAAGTGAGCCCACTTTCTATTTCATCATCTTTTACTAGATCAGCAATTTAGTATAGGGTGTTAGCTTCACTAATCTCTCAATTAGTGAAGTAGTAGCTTGAGTTAGTATCTCCTCGACGTAGATCATCTTCGGCCTCGAAGACTTCAAGCAAGATCGTTCTTTTCACCTTGAGAAGCCATGCAAGAGTCTGGGAGTACCATGATCGCAACGAAGGGACCACTACAAGGAGCTATTGAAGTGAAGAACCGGTCTACAAAGATTGTATTCCTAGTTCACTTAGTTATAAAGTAGTTTTTGCTCCTAAAACTCTAGCTAGATCCTAGGTGAGGTTGTTTGGCACACTAGAAAATTTGAAATTACCATGTTTGATGCCTTGTGAAACCTTGTGGTTGTGCCAAAGAACTCTACAATAATGTTGTATTTAGTATTAACGCTGTTGTTTGTAGCTTGGTACAGAAGAATGCTAGTGTATACGAGAGGAGTCTCACTATTCCGGGGACTAAGGTATACGGAGCACAAGGAACCGTTCAGCCACGGTACAACGGCAATTGAATTTAGGTTAGGTGTATTATGGTTACAGTCTCATGCCACTTCTAACACCTTCCGTACCAATCTACCCCTTATAAACTGCACGATATCTTGATTGTATTGATGTATTGTTTGGAGTGTATATTGTATATAGATGGATGACTTGCCGAAACCATGATATCAGTAAATGGATGTAACTAGAGAATCATGTAGATAGATGTATATCCATGGTTCGGTTCAGTCAATATAGATTGATTAGATTGAATAGACGGATTCATAGATCAATGTTGTATTGAAGTTTGAAACTTGAATCATATTCAAATTAGATTGATTATATTGAGACTCAGTCTCAGTCAGACAATTAGAAAAGAAATTGAATCCTGAATTATGTTTTGGTGCTATCGGTAACTGCTGCACATGAACGGCAGGATTTGTGTCTTTTCAAAGACAATTACCGTGTTGATAATACCGTTTGTTAAGTTGTCTACCTTAAATAGGAAAGCACCCATATCTCCGGCTCCCTGAGGCTCAAGAGACCGGTCCCGCTTAAACCTATATTTACTAGGGTCCTTATTGTAATTTAGTATAACTTGAGGGGGTTTTATGTAAAAATAATTTTGTATAATTTTCAAAATACACCTCAAGTATTTTATTATCGTCTTTAGAGTTTTCATGGATATATATTTTATCAATGTGACATTTCTAGGGAATAAAACCTAATTTCATAATATATGGTATTTATTTGTAATATTGGAATTGTATGGTATTTTCTTATAAATGAGATGTTTTTCTTGAATTTTTGGAAATGTGGAATATTATAAATATTAAAAATAGATATTTTGATATTACTTACATATATATATATATATATATTTATTAAAAATATAATTTTATTTATAATAGAAATCATATTTTCTAAAGAAAAATTGTATTTTAAAACTTTCGAGATCGTATGCTCCTTGCGAAGGTCTGCATCTCACTCTACTAGGTCCGAGGATGTGCGATAATCTGCACCATAATGAACGGGTTCCCCGAAATGGGTTATAGAGGCGCAATTGCAAAGATTTGTTAAATACACTTCTTTTAGAAAAAGGTTTTATAAGTTGAAAGTAGTTATATGTAATGTCGTATTTTTCCCAAATCTATGTTCCAAAATTCCATCGTGCTATGTTAGATATGTGTGTTGTGAGGATGTAGGTCATTACCTCGTGAGTTATCTAAAGGTATAATAAGGAATTATGATGGTTTATGTCGAAACTAAATTATATGGTATTTTTCTGAAAAAGTATAATAAAAGTTACAAAAATGATTAGTTTGATGTGAAACTTATTTTATTAAGTTTTTTAATGTTTATTAGTCAACATATAAGAGTATGGTTTTATTTTGTTAAGGAAAAGTGTAGTTTTTAAAGAAAAACCGAATCGGAAGTCGGACTAACTCAGCTTCCGTCGGGTTTTAGTTTTGAAAGTTTTTAGAATAGAGAAAAGAATGAGAAGTAGGGACTTACTGGATGATTAGCTAGAGGAGAAAAAGAGGAAGAGGTAGGAGTTGCCGGTGCGTCTTTTCGTCGTCGGAAACTCCTTGAGCTGTCGCTGGATGTTCGTCGGAGCTTCGCCTTTTTGCTAACTCCACTTACACGCAAAAGACTAAGGAATTTTCTTGAGAGTTTGGGCAGGGATTTGGGAGTGAGGAGGGGTGATTTGAGGGTGGTATTTATAGGAAAAATTATGGTTTTAAGATAGTGAAAGGGTGTATTAAAAATTTGTATTAAAATGGATTAAATGTGAGTTTTATTGTGCTCTGTAAATATGCAGAAAAAACAAATAATACAGGGGTTATGGGGGGAGTTCAAGAGTCGCAAAGGTTAAAGAAAATTAGGGTTTGGACCGCGTTGAACTGGCAGCGCCGACCGAGTCGAGGTTTTCGCCGGCCGAAGTCGAGCGAGTCGGGGCTCATCTTGGTGCCACGTGTCCCTGACGCTTGGTCTAATCTCGTGGACATGTTTGTTCAGGCTGTGACTCTTGGTTTTACGGGTTGTACACGTGTAGACTCTTGGGCTTCTAAAAGATTAAAAGTATTTTAGATAAAAATATCGTGGCTGATGGGATTTGAACTCTGGTGATTTGGTTCAGTGGTGCAAGGTCTTACCAATGAGCTACAAGCTCCTTCTTTCTGTTCAAAAGTAAATCAAATTCTTATAGTGCTCACAGGAATTGTAAATACCCCAAGTATACATTAACTTTAAATGAATTTTATGTACACTGAATTGGGAGTTGTTACAGTTTATTTAGAGTAAATCAAAATTAGTCGGAAATTATTCACATGGTTGAAGCATGTGGAAGCTTGTGGAACCATTGACCAAGTCCATTAGTTTTGTTTTACTTGAGATATTTATTAACCCAACCATTATGATTAGCCATGGTTTAGTCTCTACATGAGTTAGTATATGATATTAACTCACTCATGGTTTCCATTCTACACCAGACTTTTTCCATGGTTGATTTTCTTCATCTCCTTCCTCTAGCTCTCTTGCAATTTGGGAGGTGAAGAAAATGAGTGAGAAAAAAATTTCTAAACTGAGCAAAATTCCTACTTCATCATCCTCTACTATATTAGCCATTTAGTTTATAGTGTTTGCTTCACTAAATCCATATTAGTGAAGAGGTAGCTTGAGTTGGTGTCTTCTCGACATAGATCATCTTTGGCCTCGAAGACTTCAAGCAAGATTATTCCGTTCATCTTGTGGAGCCTTTCTAGAGTCCGGGAGTTCCCTACTTGGAGCGAAGGGACTACTACACGGAGCTATTGAAGTGAAGGACCGGTCTACAAAGGTTGTATTCCTTGTTCACTAAGATGTAAAGATGTTTACATTCATGTATTGTCTAATTCTCTAGTTAATATTCTAGGTTAGGGTTCTTTAGCGCACCGATTTTTTTAAAACGGCATGGTCGATGCCTCCCGAAACCCAGTGGCGACCCTAGGGAACCCAGCACAACAGACCAAGTCCCCAAACGGAGAAGATTGTGGACATTTTTAAATAAGTTAAAATAAATATTTCTCTCCTAAATACTATCAAACAAGTTCCTTCCTATGCGAAAATTTTAAAGGACTAGTGCATTAGGAAAAGAAAACTTCAAGTGCCTAAAAAAGTTTCCTTAGCGAGTAATATGAGCAATTCTCTTACCCAATTGGTGCCCACGAAACGTAAGGACCCTAATTGTCCTACAATATCTATAACTATTGGGGGTAAAAATATCAATCGTGCTCTACTCGATTTAGGTACTAGTGTTAACTTACTTCCATATTCGGTTTATGAGCAATTAGGCATAAGAGAGTTGAAACATGCGCATTGCACTCTCTACCCAACCTAGGGGTGAGCTAGAGGGCGTGTTAATCAAAGTCAGGAAATTTATATTCCTTGTGGACTTTATAGTTATAGATATACAACCTGTAGCAAACCTACGAAACCAAATTCCGGTGATTCTAGGTCGACCTTTTCTAGAAACTTCCAACGCAATAATCAATTGTCGTAACGGTTCAATGAACCTGTCCTTTGGGAAGATGACAATTGAGCTTAACATCTATAAGTTAGGAAGTCAACACTCCGAACCTTATGCTCATATAGTTGATGTGTGTTCTGTCGTAAAGATAGCTTCCGATAGTTGCGAAATTGAGGAGCTTCACGATACTGATCTCGACGCCACTGGTGCGTTATTGTTTGATCCGGCTATTTATTATACACGTGAAAACCCTTCTGTCGAAAAGTCCACGCCTAATTCCGAAGCTATCCTAGTATCATAACTTCCTTTCCGATGAGATTATCATTCGGAATATCAATGGAAGTTTTGAAGACATTTTTGCCGAAGAAATCGTGTTCCTAAAAGACATGGATATTGTGATGAATCAACCTCCACCTAAAGAAGTTGAACCGCCACCACTTCTTCTTATCAAGTACAAGAATGTGAACATTCCACTTATTCCTCATCTTTCATATTCGCGTTTTCATCCACCATCACTGTTTCGTCTCTACCAACCAAGACGTAAACTCGATCGATTACGCCTCTTTTCTCCCCACTTCTTCACGTCTATGATCTTATACCAACTATGTTGTTACATCGATAAAATATTTGAATGGTTGGTGTTAACTTTTGGTCTTTGTAAAGCTTTGCATAGATCAGTAATTTTACCCCCTTATGATTTTAAATGCTTAATAAAACTGTTTTACTCAAGTTTGGGGGGGGGAGAAAAATATTTTGGCTTTTGAAAGAAAAAAAAAATGATTATGAGCCAAAAATAAGTTTGGGGGAGGATTTCACTGTCATTGACTTTTTGTCCCCCTTTACTAATCATTAAGAATTTTTCCTCCCAAGTCTACAGGTTTTGAGCTTAAAAGGTGACATCAGTGAGGACACTGTTGCAAATAAGTTTGGGGGAGGTTAGTACTTATTCATGTATTATTTTGTATTATACTAAATAAAAGCACCAAAAAATTGATAATAAAATTTAGGATGTGAAAAATATATATGAAAGATAGGAAGAAATTTAAGAAAAGCAAAAAAATTAGATATTTTAAAACAAAGCTAGTAATAAGTAGTCATGAGCTGTTGTCCCAAGGGTTAGTAAGATGAAAGAAATTACTAATCTGAGAATAGAAATAATTCTGAAAAATAGTCCTTGTTCTTGAGTCAAAACATCTGAACGTTGATACCCTACTATATGCACTTGCACACATCTTGAAACTTGGAATAGTAGAGCATACCTTAAAATGCTCTTGTCTAAAAGTTTTAGTATGAAGGAAAATATAATATAAACAAAAATATAAATGACATTAAAAAATGGTGAAAAAATTGAACACTGGTTTCGTAATTACTTAAGGCAGCAGAAAAAAATATAGCTAGGGTGCCTTATCACCTAGTGCCTTAGACCAACTGGTTTGGGAGTCACTGCTAAACCTTAGGTGTTGCAAAACTAGGATATTGCTAATTACGCCTAAAAGAGTGAGCACATTTGGTAACCGGTTGGTTATTACATCAAGAAGTATTAACGGTCGCATGAAGAATGTGTGAGAAATTCCATCTATAAAACATTCACCGACTAAAAAGTACTAAGGAAGATGGATAAGAGTATGATAACTTGAATTGAATTTTCTTAGTATAGGGATGTCTTTTACACACACGTAGGGGTATATGATCGATGTTTGGAAGAAAGATTGGGAGAAAGACTAAAGACAATGTTTTATTGAGCGATGATGTGATTTCTGATATCTTTTCATGACTATTAAGATAGGGCTCATGTCAACTAAAAAGTTAGTGTAGTTTGAAACTCTTATTTTCTAGTTCTTTCTTTTATATGTTCCTTATCTTTGTATGTAACTTTCATCTTCTGTCTTTTATTGTGGGATTTTGTGAGTGTAATCCGCTGAAAACGCACAGGAGACAACACTCCTCCTACTAGGGACACCTAGAGATTTAAAGGCTTGTTGCACATGCTCAGTGCAATCGTATTGCCTACGAAAGTGTGCTAGGTTTTTCTTTTCCTTTTTCTTTTTCTCTTTAATAACTAGTTTTCTCAGGACGATCAACGTTAAGTTTGGGGGTATTTGATTAGTCTAAAATATTGCACATTTGTATAAACATTTTCCATATTATTGTTAAGAACTAAAAGGTGTTTATTGTAAATATAGAACATATAAAGGTTTATTTGTAAAAAGTTTATTATCATATGTTTCTAAATTATATTTAACATAATGAAGGAAAATATATGCATATAATATTTAAATGAAATCTTTGTAATTAAAATATGCATATCATATCAAATATTTCTAATCAATATTCTTAAGATCTAATATCATATATAATGGTTAGGATAATATCTCAAAAATACCAAATGCTACTAAACACTTTGATTTGAGATATTGTGCAGATATTAGCTCAGGTCTGGAATCCAAGAGATCCAAGTTAAATCGGGATGTCGGAATCGAATCTGCCAGCAAATCAAGAGATCTAGCAACGGCAGAGACTCAGAATATGATTTGCAGAATCTAGACATCAAAAGGATCTCCACATGTCAACACAAGAGACCAGAAGAAATCCCAAAACATGATGCCGCTAGGTTGCGGCGGATCCGTGGCTAAATTGAGGGATATGCGGCAGAACCGCGGCTCATTTGTAGCCATAGGATGTGAGATTTTGGGGATTTTATTGTAACAGCATATATTGCAGATAGCATCTAAGGTATCTAGTTTCTGCGAATATATATAAGACCGAGAGCTGCATGTTAAAAATCATTACCGAAGATATCAAGAGAACCAAGAGATCCACGTATCCGAGTGATCATCATCTATTCACTACATCCTAAAAGAGAGATTGAGAGCAAACTAGGGTTCTTATAATCGACTTTCTAAGGAGAAAAGTTGTATGCAATAGTTGATTAATAAAGATAGTATTTTTATTATTCTTTTTGCAATTAATTTCCGTACTTACTTTCTGCGTTTACATTTGCATCTTAATCATGTTTTTATTCTTCTTCAACCTTTCTTATAAATATTTAACCATGAGCGAGTAATTCCTAACTTGCTAGGGTTTGTAGGATAGGGTAGAACAATAGATGAGAAAATCTTTTAAATTCTTTTATACATTTTAAAGTTTATAAACTATAGCAAAATAAATGTTAACCCCTTATCGAGCGCGCTACCAATTTATTGATAATCACGATTTGAGATTGATTTAACACTTGTTGTTTTAAGGGCTAGACATGAATAGAGAACGATGCAAGGACAAGGGTTAGTAGTGGGGAAACCTTAGTTTCTTCCAAGAAACCCTAATCTACATTCATCACTATCGATCTAGTTTTAAACTATTAAAAGATAAAGGAGTTATTTTTAATTATTCATCCATTATTACTAAGTCCTACGAACCCTACAAGCCTTTTCATTATAAATTTTATATCATTTTTAAAATATAACGACAAACAATCACCCATCTTTCATCAACTCGTCTAAAGTAAGAAAAGAGTTCACGCATCCTTGCGGATGACCCGTACTCATCGCGGCTAGCTACTAGTGACACCGTCTTGATTGCGGTTAGTTTCGAACTACACTTTTAGCAGAACAATCATCACCTCTCTGAAGATGTTGAGCAATTACAATGACATATATTAGAGGTGTGGAAAGATGTACCCTTGAACCAAATCCTGTATTTGAGGGAAAAGGGGTTGTGGTAGACCTAAGAATCGTTAGTCATGTTTGAGACTAAGATTATCTTAGAAGATATGGGATGAGTATCATTTCGGATATCATCAATGAGAGATCATTAGTCATGTTTGAGACTAAGATCGGTTTAACAATATTTTTAAGGATCATTTTTACTTAAGATCCATCAAAAGAGCATTCGGGCTCAGCTTCAAGAAACTTTATAGACTTAGCCAATTTGGGCTTAGTCTTCCTACTCTTTTTCTTTTTCATTCAAAAATGCTAAACACTTATTTGGACTCTGTTTGTTCAGTCCCTTTTCTTTTTATGCAAAAGTGCTAAGCACTTATTTGACGCTCTGACACTCACATGGGTGCCATGTGAAGCATTTAATTATGAGTGTCGCCCAATGAGCGTTGAACACTCAGCTATTTTGGCTGTATGTGAAGTGCTAAGCACTTTTCTGTCACGACCCGAAAGAGCACGTGACTGGCCCTTGAACCATATGAAGTCTATAGGACCCCATCCGATCCAAGTAAGCCAAAAGCGCAGAAATCTAAAACCACTTTAAGAGTAAAGAAACATATTTTGTAATCAAGATTTTAAACAACTAAGCCGAAAAAGCATTTCTAAAATGTGTAGTCTTTTATGAAAATTTCGGCTGAGTTTCCTTTGTAAATACTGGCCCCGAACGGGGTGCAACATGAATAATATATATACAATGAATAAAAGGCATCCCCAAGAGGGAGCTAGCTCTTCATCAATCGACGGTCACAACCACACAAGCAATATAATATACAACGCCGAAGGGCAAGGATCAAAACCAAGAGAATCTCCAATAAGCAAGAAAACCGTAATACTACTGAGCGTGACTCTAAGGTCGAAATAATACATCACTAGTGTCTAAGTCTGAAACATTATACAAGTTTTGGTTGATGGAACTTCTAGATACAATGAATAATATATATACAAGGGTGGTTCTGATGCAAAGAACCCACCTACCAAGCAAATCACCCGCAAGGAAGCAATGTGCCGGAAATGCCGCTATGGAACCTGTACGGCAAAACCTGCAAGAACTGTGGCACAACGGGGGTGAGTTGCCAACTCGTGAATAGAAAATATCTACAAGCAGAAATTGAATGCATGACATAATCCTAAGTCAAAATGATCAGATATAATATAAACCTCAAATGAATAAGTCTGAAGCATGGTAAAGTGGCAATGTAACATCTGAACATAAGTGTAGTGCCAAGAACTCTTGCCGGTGCCTCACGTAATAACATATCATAAATATGATGTATGTATGCGGTAAAATGAAAACAGAAGGTATCACGAATGAAGTCATCATAAAATCAGTGTCGAGCATCGACACAAATATATATCTCAATATCAAGTAAATCCCATATATCATGTATCCGATATGCATGCAACATTCATGAAGGTACTCTATCAGGTACTGCTAATACATGATGCAATGCATATAAAATAAATGTGGGGTAGGGGAGATATAATATGCCATCGACCATAAAGGCTTCTCTCATATCAAGCACATAGGCTCCTTTCATATATTGGGCATCCGTCAGTCCGGGTCAGCCCCCACTCTCATATATCGTGCATCCGTCAGTCTGGGTCAGCCCCCACTCTCATATATCGGACATCCGTCGGTCCGGGTCAGCCCCCACTCTCGTATATCGGGCATCCGTCAGTCCTGGTCAGCCCCCACTCTCGTATATCGGGCATCCGTCAGTCCGGGTCAGCCCCCACTCTTGTATATCGGGCATCCGTCAGTCCGGGTCAGCCCCCACTCTCGTATATTGGAATGCATATATATATATATAAGTTCGCATAGATCATCATGATGATATATTAAGTAGGTGTATATATATATCGGCGTCCCATACCACTAATATATATATATTATGGGTATACGTATATATTTCAGCGTCCCATACCACTGATATATATACGCAGGAGTAAAACAATCCAGAATCATCATATGCAACCATATCACAGTGCGAAATCCATGAATTATAATACATGCAACATGAAACACTAATATGAGCATGGAACTATGTAAAGGCATATGCACAAAGGAATATGAATCAATAACATATAAGCATGCAATGCAATGCGAGCCGTAGAATAAATGGTAAATGAATAATAATGCTGCTTGCCATTTGAAATAAGACAAATCGGGGTTTCTAGTAAAATAAGGGTTACAGTGTTTTTAAGATATTCCCGATTCGTTAGTTTTTGAAATAGGTATGACTTGGGTCTAGTCTAACATCTACTATGCAAACTACAGATCTAAGTATCAAGTCAACCGGGAGGGGTATGGAATCCACCTAAATCTGAGTCGATATAAATATATATACATATAATAGTCGGTGACCCCGCCTCAATAGTATCGCGTACAATACAGTATATCATATGGCAATCCTCAAGTCATGAGTGCGGATCTATCATCAATATAAAGCTCATACGGTAAATCGTCGTACGGCATCCCAATAGCTGGGTACGGGTCAATATCACATTCCTCTCATCAAATATCAGGTATCATTATCATCATATCACATAATCTGGGGTACTGATCTAAGTCTAGTACAAATCGATACCATCTATATAGGTATGAATGCGGGGGTAAAACACATACCCAAAGGCCCGCTAAAATCACATGTCGTATCCCAGGTACGAATCATATCAGTTCACCGATCTCGCGGCACCATGCCCAATATTATCGACTCATCTCCAATGTTATCCAATATCATCATCAACACAGTGCAAGTATAATGAATATGCAAGGGTGTGCGTGTGGGTGTAAATCTATTCTAAGGTTCGCGACTAGGAACTACACTAGTTTACTTCTAACCCTAATCTATGCATAATACACCTAACACAATATCTACGACACACTATAACTCTTATATATATATATATAATATATATATATAAGGTATACTAACTACGGACTGCGGGGGTGCTATACGCCATCCACCCGACTTCCCCCTGTAGATATAATCTACTCACCTTGCGTCTTTATTTGTCGACGTCGCCACGCGCTTGCTTGTCGTCCCGAAGCCTTTATGTGGTACCTACACATCAAAGTATCGTAAATGCGTATTAAAACCGAATCAAAGCTAAAACGGCACACGAAACCCAAAACGATACGATAAAAGGCCTATAGGTTAGAACCTATGGGCACGCCTTCCAAAACCATCAATAAATTCTCGATATCGTCATATAAAAGCCAAATAGTCGAGGTAAAACACAATACGTAAATTCATAATTAAAAATACGGAATACGGAAACACGAATCCAAAACAGCAACCAAGGAAATAGGCTACAGATTTCACCCTAGGTCAAATTAGACAAATCTATATATGCCAGGGGTCTAAACTACAGACGTAGAAGCTGCAGAACCAAAACGACCCAATTTGATGCAGGTATGGCCGCAATTTGCGGCCAGAGGGAATTAATTGGCGGCCAGGAAAATGAGTTAGGGGCTGGGGTCTTGGGGTTAGCTTCCTGGGTGCCTGCATATGTCACTGTCCATTCAATATAATTTTCAGAGTCTCGGGTTGATAGCAGATCTCATATAAGCTTCGCAGATTTCATAACTTTTCCGATATCGGTTTCTAAATCCGTATTCCGGCTCTTAAGTCTTAGGTTTGGGTCTCAATTCATGCACTAGGGTATTTATATAAGCTCTACTGAGCTCAATTTAACATCACAACACAAAATTCCCCCAAACCCTAACTAGGTTTTCCTCAAGTCCATAAAAACACACAATATCGGTTCTATCACAACATGGGGGTATAAGTAATACAAAAACTAAGCTAATGGTTCAGTAATTACCTCATTTGGCAACTCAAGAATTTTCTTGAGTTGCCCCTAGTGGCCAAAATCCCTGCTTTCTTGGTCCAATGTGTAGATCTTGAGCTTGTGCACACTTTTAATGAAATGGGGGTAGGGTTTTGGTGATGTATTCATGATGATTTGGGGATTGAAGAGGGGAGGGAGATGAAGGAGCAGCAGCAGGAGGAGAAGGGGAAGAGGGAGGGAGGAAATGGTGAAGGAAATGGTTAAGTCAAAGCTAGCCCCTCTCTTTTCTCTCTCTCATCCACCTACCACCATATTATAATCCTTTACCTTTTTCTTTTTCTTTTCCTCTCAAAATCCTTCTCACTAAAATAGTAACCCCAAAAGAAACAACCATGGTAGAAAATGCATAAGTGTAGGGGAAAAAAAGATATGTGCATGTTTTGCACAAAGTTGCTAAAAAACCGTTTAGCGATTTTTAATCATGATTAGCACTAAATTAGCAAATAACTAATCATAAAAACTTAAAAATGGAATAATTCTCTAAATTACCCTATTTTAGAATTTTCCAAATTTTTCTGTATTTAAGTATACCAAAATATTAAAATATTCAATAAAATAATATTAAATTATAAAAATTCCCAAAAATAATATTTTATTTTTTTGAAATGTTACATTTTCTCTCTTCTTCTTTTTTTGGTGGTGCCCACATAAGGAACACGTGAGGCACTGGGCGCTGCCCAATCAGTGCTAAGAACTCGGCCGTTTTGGCTTTTTATAGAGTGCTAAGCACTCTTATTTTTGTGGCACCCACATGAGGAGCACGTGCGGCGCTGAGTGCTGCCCAATCAGTGCTAAGCACTCGGACATTTTGGCTGTACGTGAAGTGCTAAGCACTTTTTATATGGCGCCCACATGTGCTTCACGTGAGGCGCTAGGCGCTGTTAAAGAGGGGCGCCCATGTAGGAAATACGTAAGGCGCTAGTTTCTTTTATATGGAGATTTAATCTCTATTGATGTTTTTAGAGAACTTAAATCTCTGTTAATAGTATTTTGACCATTAATGATCACCAAGATAATTATTTTGAGCATCTGGGATCATGTTCTTTAAGAACTAAGTTCTTGATTTGAAGGAACTAAGTTCCTGGAGTGTTATGGACTCCGTATTCTTTCTCTTTAAATTTGTTCTTCCCTGAATCTTTGATTCTTAAGAACAATATCTTCCTGATGAGAATTAAATTCTCAACTTTTAGGAGACTTGTCTTGCGGATCTTAGATCGAGAGAAAGAACTAAGTCCTCGGGAAGGGTTATACTCTTAGATATGCTATGATAGGTAAAGGAGATATTCTGATCTTTGTGGTTTCTTTACCTAGGGTTTAGAGAATGAAACTCTTTTTCTTTGAAAATTGAATTCTCTATTGTTCTTTTTGGAAGCTTTTTGTATTTTTCAGAAGCATATGGGGGGGTTTTCCTAAATCCTTTTGTCTCTCTCTCTGTTGTGGACTTCTGTATTCTTCTCTCCCTCTTCCCTATCTTTCTATCTGTGTCTCTCTGTATATATCTGAAGTCTCGGGTCCTTTATATAGTGGAGGAAAGTTGTTAATTGGTTTTGAGAAAATCTATCATTGAGAGATTTCAATTGATTTAATCAAACTCAAAATTGAGTTGGGAATTTTAACCACCATTGGATTTTTGATCCAAGGACTTCTGTTTTACAGATATGATTTTTTTTAATGAGATTTAAGAAAATATTTTTCCCTATGCAGAATTTATTCTATAAAACGGTAATTTTTTAATCACCATTGGATTTTTAATCTAAGGTTCTCTGTTTTACAGAGAGCAATCTTTCTTATTTAGAAAAATTGAAGGAATATATTCCAAAATAGAATTTTATTCTATAATTGGATTTTGATCCAACCGAGAGTATCTTTCTTATTTTTAGAAAAATATAGGAGATATTTTCTCCTAATAGAATTTGATTCTGTATTCTGGTAATATATCATCTCCGTTGGATCTTTGATCCAACGGCTTTGTTTGACAGAGAGTATCGTAGATTTTAATTCTACTTAGGCGCCGGGGCTCATGTGTTGTACACGTGAGTGCCACTTAAGAATTTCATTCTTAAGATGGGTAATTTTGTGCTTTGCACATTGGCGCCTGCATGAGGAGCACGTGCGGCACCACCATAGGATTTAATCTTATAAGATTGGCTCTGGCGCTGGCACCTTCATGGGGAGCACGTAAGGTGGTGCCTCATTGATGAAGGTTTCTTTTCTGCTTCTTTCTCTGCTT
The DNA here is from genome assembly GCA_030015575.1 of Agapanthus africanus. Classification (NCBI taxonomy): domain Eukaryota; kingdom Viridiplantae; phylum Streptophyta; class Magnoliopsida; order Asparagales; family Amaryllidaceae; genus Agapanthus; species Agapanthus africanus. Next base: position 379,394,484 of record JASDDO010000019.1, on the reverse strand, counting down.
TTCCTGAGTCAACTTTCTTTTCCAATGCCTTCTTTTATCAGAGCTTGGAAATAGTTCCACCATGCACAACATTTTCTGTACCGAGACTTAAATGCCTCCCCTTATAATTTGAAACAATGCTCTTTTTCTCTTTCACTTTCAGAGAATCATTTTAACAAAAGAGAGTCATGGTTTGAAATCGCCCGCATGCTCATCGGCAGCCATGGGAGGTGCCCATCGAGGAAATTGTTCCTCGTTTTGTTGGACGCTTGGTGAATCCTGCTCTTACGGATGACCAATGTGATACGGTGCTGCACGAGCTCTTGACTTGTAAAGGATCTCCTCTCCCCATCGGCTCCGTTTGGCTCCGGATGATCCTCCTGTTTGTGCTTGTGAGATTCACCCTCATCCAACGGAGATGACTCCGACGATGCTTGACGCAGCGGAGGACAAGATCGAGTGCTTTCATGAAGCACTTTTGATTACCACGCCTCTGAGGGATCGCTCTGTTCAGCTGCTAAGCCAGATACGGGCTCAGCAGGCCATCATTTCTGCCTTTGCCGATGGGCACGGCGCTAACCGATGGGGAGCGACTTCTCACGAAGATCGCCGCTTCGTCATGGTGGAGAAGGAGGATAGGACTTTAGAAAACTTTATTCATAGTTTTGTAAACCCTTATACTTTTGATCCCGTGTTTGGTGATCTATTTCCTGTAGAATAAAATATTTATTTAAATGCTTTCCTTTTATCGTTGACCACCGAGTGCTTCCTTTCTAACACCTGTTCTTCCTCTGATTATATTGTTGCAACCCACATGTGTGCATGTGCGTATATGAATGAGCCTACTTTCATACATATCAGTAAACAAAACTTAAACCGGTGTAAACAAATGCCCCCCACTACTTTACTCACGGAGGTATACACGTGAGTGAAGTAGTGTAGCCTAATACGTAGCATACAACCGGTCTCGGGCTGGTGTATCGTTCATAACTTTTAGAATCTTGATCTTAGAAGATAGCGAGTGGACACAAGTGTCTTCATCTATCATTAACTCAAATCTTAATTCTAAACCCCGAGGCACATGAGTTGCACCCTTCTATTTCTTGATGTCTTGATCTGGCGCAAAGTAGTTTATCTACACGTTTCGAAATTTGTAGTTTATTCATTCGTTTCGGAGTCTCTAGTTTATGTACTCATTTCGGAGTCTGTAGTTTATTCACTCGTTTCGGAGTTTATAGTTTATGTACTCATTTCGGAGTCTGTAGTTTATTCACTCATTTCGGAGTCTCTAGTTTATGTACTCATTTCCGAGTTTGTAGTTTATTCACTCATTTCGGAGTCTCTAGTTTATGTACTCATTTCGGAGTGTTTTTGGTTTACCTCCCTTGGGTTTACAGGCAAACTTGTCCTAACGTTATATATAGATAACCTTCATTCTTTATGACAGAGGTCCGTTAGGTTTGTGGTACTAGGGTTTTTGTCCGTGGTACTATCACATTGACTGATGTATTCCTCGATATGCAGTCTATAAGCTACTATTCGAGTAGCCCCGCAACTGTCGTGTCTCTGATCTCTTCTGAGGCTGGACAAAACATCTTCAAGTAATCTTCTTAGGTCATATTACCGTTGGAAGAGTAAGCATTAGGAATTTGCCATGGCACTTTTTACTTGAGGTTAGGCTCAATTTGGAGCCCGGATGAGTCATCACTACTCCGCTCTGGTGTGGAATGATCTCCGATAGTCTTTTAGGCTTTATATGAGTTGCCATCGAGACCGAAGCTGGGAATATGCCGTCACTTCATTTTTGTTTTAACGATGTCGTGCCGTTTCTTTGTTGATGTAGGGCAGACATTGTTCCCCTCCGAATGGCGGCCGAGACGACGTGAGGGCCGTCTTGCCTTAGATTCGGGGCAGATGCTATTTGGTTTTATCCGTCCACCTCTCCGAAGATGCCAAGTTGATTTATGGCACCGTGTACCGGAGGTTTAGACGGATGCGGCCGATGTAGAAGACTTCGTCAGATTCCCCCTCGCTTGAGGGGTTTTTGATTGTGGGGACGCTCTTCCCTGCAGGCGCAAGCCCCTGCAATTAATTACGCTACCGCGTCGCGGTAACCACTTTCTCCTTCTCCAGAATTTCACTTCATGTCGTGTGTGTTTGTTTGTTTTGTGGTTGCCCGTGGATTGTATACGGAGACTGAGTAATGCCGTCGCCCGTAGGACGTGGATTAGTCCAAATATGTATTTACTTAGATTTGGGTTTGGTGTCTTTAGCTTAAGGATACGTTAGTCAGATTTGAGACTAAGATCAACTTAAACATTCGTTAAGGATACGTTAGTCCTGTTAGAACTAAGATCGACTTAACGGGGTAATCCATTTAATATATGGCCATCGAGACTCGTCACCTCTCTGATGTCGTTGAAGGATTACAACGATAGGTGTCAGAGGAGTTCAGAGATGAACCCTTGAACCAAAGTTGATTTAGAGTTTTATAGTCCATTTGAATGTTTAAGGATACGTTAGCCGTGTTTGGGGCTAAGATCAACTTAAACGGGACCGTTTAGATCCGGCAAAAGAGCATTTGGAGGCTCTATTGTTCCAGTTTAGGGACGTGGTGGTCCATCGGCAGTTTAAGGACGTGCTGGTCCGTCGCCAGTTTAAGGACGTGATGGTCCATGTTCCAGTTTAGGGACGTGGTGGTCCACCATTAGTTTAAGGACGTCTCGGTCCGCTATTAGTTTAAAGACGTCTCGGTCCGTTATTAGTTTAAGGACGTCTCGGTCCGATATTAGTTTAAGGACGTCTCAGTCCGATATTAGTTTAGGGACGTCTCGGTCCAATATTAGTTTAGGGACGTTTCGGTCTAATATTAGTTTAAGGACGTCTCGGTCCAATATTAGTTAGGGACGTTTCGGTCCACGAGTTTAAGGACCCCGCAGTCCATATTCATACGTGGTCGTTGGGACCCGTCACCTCTTTGACGTCGTTGAAGAATTACAACGATAGGTGTCAAAGGAGTTCGGAGATGTACCCTCGAACCAAAATTGATTTAGGAGAGCAATCTTGCTCAGTCAATTTAATTTGAGGACTTACGGCCAAAATTGGGCTAAGTCCAGTAAAAAAAATGTTCAACATTTTATTTGCTTTTGCATTGCATTTTTGTTTGGGCTTTGCCTATTTATTAGGCCTGCTTGGTCTTTTTTATTTGGGCCTGGCCCTTTAAGAAATGTCCTGCATTTATCAGGCGCTTTGCGCCAATCAGAGAGCGCAAGCGCTTGTGGTGACGACACGTGTCACGCAAGCGCAGTGCGCTGCGCCAATGCGTTGCGCATACGCTGCTGACACATGGCGCCAATCCAGGAGCGCAACAGCGCAGTTTGCAAGTGCAAAGCACTATAATTTAAGAATCTTTTAGATTCAAGAACCAAGGGTTCATAACAGAAGTGCAAAGCACTATTTGATTTCTTGATCTAATTTAGATCAAAGAAAAATAAGTTCTTTCTTATTTCAGGAACCAAAGGTTCACAATAAAGTGCAAAGCACTGTTCTTTATTTTGTTTTTTATAAAAGATCATTGATCTTGTTTTTAGATCAATGATATGTTCACAAGAGAATTTTCTCTTTTTTTTTAAAGGCTTTTTACCTTTTTTGTTCTTGAGGAGTTTCTCAGAGTTTTCTCTGTTTAATTTCTCTCCAAATGTTGATTCATTTGAATTGAGGCTTAGGGTCCTTTTTATAGTGCCCATAAATTAGTTAAATTTGTTAAAGAAATATTTCTCTGAGTGATTTGGGGAATTTTCCCCACCGTTGGATCTTTGATCCAAGGGCTTCTGTTTTACAGAAGAAAATCTTCTTGTTTTAACAAGAACAGAAAGATTTTTTTAAAATCTTTATTCTGTTTGGCGGAAATGCCCCAGCGTGTGACACGTGTCGCGCAGCGCAATATGCAGCGCAACTGCGCTAGCGCATCTGCGCCGACACGTGTCGCGCAGCGCAAAGCGCAGCGCAACTGCGCTAGCGCATCTGCGCCGACACGTGTCGCGCAGCGCAGCGATTGCGCAACTGAAGCGTTGCTTCCTTTGATTTTGCTTCAAACAGAGCTTTGCTCTGATTGGATTCGCTGCCTTGGGCGCTGTGCTGATGCGTCTGCGTCAGACACGTGGCGCGTTGCGTCCGGGATTTGAAGCGTTGCTTCAAATTTTTGAATTTTGAATTTCAACAGAGCTTTGCTCTGATTGGGGGAAACAAATGCCCCCCACCGTTGCGCTCACGTGGCGCGCACGTGAGTGCAGCGGTGGCAAACTCCTGATCGTTGGATCAAGGGGTGAGCTGAAGGGGCGCATGCTCCTTATAAATAGGACCTATGGCCCTTAAAAAAAACTTCACCATTTTCTAGATTTTGATTCCCAGAGCTTTGCTCTTGCTTAGAACTTCAGAGCATTGCTCTCGTTTCCAGAACTTTAGAGCTTTGCTCTCATTTTCCAAGTTAAAAAAAAAACTTTAGGTAAAATTAATCTTAGGTTAGATTAATTTTAATTAACCCACAGAGCTTTGCTTTTATAGATCTTCTGATCTAAAGAAATTCACTTTGGGGTTTCACCAACCGAACTTTGCTCTCATGAATCCATAGATCTACAGAGATCTTGTTCATAGGTTTTAGCCCATGAGCAAAGCTTTGCTCATGGATCCACAAATAGATCTTTTTGATCTAATAGTGATGAACTCTTAAGAGTCTTCAAAATTTTTGATTTCTTTAGGAGTTTTAAACAAGTTTTCTCATTATCATCACAGAGCTAGGCTCTTTTAAGGAATCTTATTCCCCTGAGACCAGAGTTTGACAAGTGTCACTCTATGACAGAGCTTTGCTCTGAAAGAGGAGATTTCCTCCTTGTCTCTAGGGATTTTTTATTAATGGGAATACTTTCTTGGGGACCAATTGACAATCTCATCCAATTATGGGGTTGTCTTATTAACTGATGTATTGTCATCCAGATTTTGTGGGTCCCCTTTCGGTCTCCTACTCGCTGCACTGCTGTGTGGTATAATTAAATAATTTTAATTTAATTAATTTTCAATTTAATTGGTCAATTAATGCATTTCTTCTTATTGCAACACTAACGGCTAATTTCTTGTTCCCTTGCAGTGATCATGTCTCTCGACACCTCATTCCCATTTGCTCGTTCAGAGGAGGGATTTCCCGAAGCGCCCTTGGACCGTGAAGTCTTAGCCATGATCAGAGAACATGACCCGGAATACAAAAGTCTCCACCTTTGGGGGTCATGGTATAATCAGATCATTATGGGTCGACGCAGCTTCACATGCTCAGTGCCGTCAGAACCCATCACGGCGATTCATTACGCCAGTCCACCCCCGGTGCAGTACGCCGTGGAGATGGTTGATTGGACATCGAAGGGATTTCTACATCCCGCCATAGATGCGATTCCGGTTCAGCGTCCCATGGTTTTGGATATCCTGGGACGCCTTATCTGTCAAGGCGAGGCACGACCCTGGGGGCAATCATATAACATAGGTCTGATCCCCCGCCACCCAATCGGCTACCTGCCATGGGCTCGGTATATCCTGTCGACGAAGAAGTCACAGTTGATAAAGCTAGGATTGTACACCGCAGTGTACGTCTCTCTGTTCCAATATCCCACGCTCCCCACCTGGTGGTTCAAGGCCTTCCTGGAGCAGTGGAACATTCCTACCCACACTTTCCTCGCCATGGATCGGGAAGTGTCAATCTCTTTAGAAGAATTTACAGAGGTATCCGGTTTACCGGTTATAGGGGAACACTATGAGGAGTTGCTCCCGACAAATGAGTACGTCTTTGGTGCTAAACCGGTGGTAAGGGGGCTCACACCGGAGAATGCTGTTCAACACCAATTCCCAAGTCTGATCAAGGTGTTGAACATCTACGAGGCCCTTTTCATTGAACATGGGAGCCGCGGAGTTGGTTTTGAGGATTTCATTGCTCGATTCCTTCACCCAAACGTCCTCTCGGCAGACGCCGCCAAGTTTGCTACCCTCGAGGACCCTTTCGGTTTAGGTTTGGATAACTTGCCGGCGAATGAAGTAGACCAAAAGGATTTTTTTCTTCCTAACTTCCCGACCATGCCTCTTGCAGAAATTGCGGCCCCTGGAATGGATGAGGAGGCCTTTTTCTTAGGATTTCTCGGGCTGTGGTTAAGTTGGTTTGAGATTCCAATGCATTCTCATCGTATGCGGCCTTCTGTCTTTTACCCAGCCCACCAGATGGTTATCGGGGTAAAGGTGGCCGTTGGGATCGCTGGCTTGGCACACCTATATCATGGCCTCAGCCGAGCAGCGGATGCTAACGAGCCCGGGGTACTGTACGTGCTCTTCCCGATGCACTACTTTATGTCGTGGCTCGAGCTACATACATCGGGTGTTTTCGGTATGCATAAAAGGTCTTCGTTCTACGAAAGGTGCAGCTTCCCTCGCATCATACAGCTGATTGGCGCATCAATTGTGAATCCATCGCCACGCAATGCCAGGGGTTTACTCCTTCGCTCCCACACCGTCGGAGCCGGTGTGTCTTTCGTCGACAAGGTATTGACTATTAGAAAAGCGTCTACCACTGCAGTGCGGCCATTGCAGGACACTTTCAAGGATGGAGCTTCGGTTTTAACGGCTCGGGAGACCCTTCACTTATATTCCATCAGACCGGGCTTCTTAGTGTTTAGGCAGAATGGGGCAGCGATCTTCATGAGATATAATCCGCATCGTTTCGCCCAGCAACTGAGCTATAATCAAGGGGTACCGCTGGGGGCTTTCTTATAAGAGCCTGCTGCGACCGAAGAAGGGATGGAGAGAGCGCTGCATCATTTCATGCGTCTAAACACGGGCTCCCACTTCTTTATCAGTGAGCCGGATTGCACCCCACGACTCCTCAGGGTATACACAGAATGGTACAGTCATTCGACGGGGGCGGTCATAAAGGAGGAAAGGCGGTTGTTGATCGACCGTAAGGGTGCACTTCCAGGTAGCGATCGCAACGCTCCTTTGGTGCCAAGGACCCCGGTAATCCCCCCTTTAAAAGATGCCAAAGCCGGACCCTCGCGTGCGCAGAGTCCTCCACGCGGATTGCCGCTCCTTGATATTGTGGATGCACCCCCAACACCCTGTGCTCCAGTGGAGACAGTGGTTGTAGTTTCGCCAGAGTCTGGCGTGGGTGCGGACATCGGGACCCGCCGTCTCAAGGTGGCTGCTAAGCGTAAGTCGATCCCGCGTGCACCTAGGGTTGGCGGGCAGAAGAAAAAGAAGTCGCTCTTCGCCGCAGACATCGCATTCGGTCAGGAACCCCACGCTCCCTACAGCGAGGGCCTGAGTGAGTATGGGACTAATGAGGGATTAGTCATGCCACCGGATGACACTGATCTGGCGGCTGCCATCGCAGCTTCAGAGCGATTGGCGAGGCGTAATGCATGGCTGGCTAAGCTTGCGGAATCAGGTAAATACTAGTCGTATTTTCTATTGCACCATATCCTTATTATTGCCTTTGACTAATATTTTCCCTTCTTTTCAGGCATCACCACCGAAGAAGCCGTTGCCGCTTCCCTCAAGACCTTCCAAGAGGAGGAGCGCCTTAGAGCGTCTCTAGGACTTAGTAAGTTTCAATTCATCACACTTTCATTTTCTTTGTGTTATGGTCGGTCTAACCTCTCCCTTTTTTTCGCAGGGACCTCAATGTCGTTCCCTCCAAGCGACGCAGATGTCCTAACAGCTGCTGACGTTCCTGCTTCCTCAGGGTTACCGCAGGAAGTCCGTCTTGAGGAGCCGATGAGAGATGCCTTAAAGGCTTTGGAGGTGTCCTTGTATACGGACGACGACGCCTTAATGAAGGAAGCGTCACAGAGGTCCATCGCGACAGCCCAGGAGGAAAGAAAGCGGCTGAGGCGTGAGGCGAAGGCACGCAGGGCTGCCTTGGCTATGAGAGCGGGCCCCAGCTCCGCCCCTCGTGCTGATACTCCATCCGAAGAGGCCCCTGTCGTCCTATCCACTGCTCGCAGACAAGTGGCGCGCGCCGTTCGGAGCGCAAACGGTAGATCCACTTCAGGTAATATTTCTCTCAGAGTTTTTGTTGTAAGAATTTTAATGCCATCGGTTCTTATATATCTTATCTTGCAGGGCCAAGTCCGACCGAGGGGGAAGCGGAGACCATTGAACCCAAGGAAGCAGAGGAGGCGGCACCTGCTGAACCCGAGCCGACAGTGGGCAACATCGCTGAGGCTTTGGAGCCTGATGTGGAGGTTGAGGGGCCCGCAGCAGAGAAGGTCATTGATGTCGAACCTGAAGTGGTGGCAGATGAAATGATCATTTTAACTGAGCCCAGGGTGGTGGCGGACGAGGCGCTTGTGGTCGGCGACCTTGTGGAGACGGCGGACGAGCCGATGGAGATTGCCGAGCCTGAAGGAGTGGCGGGTGAGATGAGCACGACTCTTGGGGAGAAGTCAGCCGCTCTCTCCCAAGAGTCCGGCGATGCTCCAATCATTGCCCTCCCCGTCTACGATCTTCTGCCATCTCTTGGCCGCGCGAGCACGACGACAGTCCCTATCGAGTCGGGTGATGAGGCCACGGATGGTGGCCTCATGTCAGTGGAGGAGGGAGTCGCCTCCGTTTCAGCCGGCAGCAGACCAGGTAAATCCCAAGTTGCTGCCTTTCTTTACTTTACCATTCTTTCTGACAAGTTCACCTTTTTTGTAACGCAGGTGCAGCCAGCGCCGATGCCCCACTGCTTGAGGGAGCGCCTTCAACGACTGCCTTGGCGGTGGTCACTTCTCAACCTTCTCTCATACCGTCTAAGATATTGGAAGGTATGGGTTTGCAATTTATTAATCCTATCCTTTAGACGCATAATTTGTGTACTAAAGTCGTGTTGTTGTGTCTTTTCAGGAGTGCTCTTTGATAATCTATATCAGATGCTGCTCCCACACTTCTCCTTTCCATCCGAACTCGCTTCTTCCCCTGGTGGCGTTGGTGAGTATGATTTCCATTGATATCTTTCTTTTTTCATTGATGGAATTACTTCTAACCCCTTTTTTCTCATTTCGACTGCAGTGCTACAGATTGAAGGAGGGGATAAAAGATCGGCCGTGCCACCGGCCCTTCCGGCCTTGCCACCTGTCTCAACTGGTACGGCGACTATCACATCGATAACTTCCCCCATTTATTTTCTATACTATTTTCTGAACACATCCCGTTTCTTTTCAGCTGTCGTTCCGGCCTCGGCGCCCTTCGAGCCTTGCATTACAATGCCGGCGGGTCCTTATCTGAGAAGTCCGTCTTCAAAAGGCGCCGCGAATAGTCTGCGCATGTTGAGTGACTACGTCGAGGAACTCGACGTTGAAACTCCTACATCTGCCGCAGACTTCGCTACGGTGGTTAACTCGATGCTGGCAATACTTGTGAACTTTCATGACGAGGGCATCATCGCATCTTGGGTTAACCATTGCAGAGAGATCGAGGCCCGCCTGCATCAGTTAGAGTCGCTGCGTCCCGCTCCCGAGATCTTGGCCGCCAGTGATCAAAAAGCAGCGTGGATCGAGCAGAGCGCTTCTTACTTTCGCCATCTCGAACAAGAAGTCATTTCAAGGCGTAAGGAGCGCAGCGAGACTTCAAGCAAGTCTGCCCAACTGCATGCTCGGGTGGAGGCCAATGCCGCACGGCTGAAGGTTGTCTTTGAGGGCCTTCTGCAATGTCTTTCCGAAGGGTTATCATTGAGGCAAAAGCTTGTCGTCGTCGAGCGAGATGCACCCAGCCAGGAAGCAGCCCAGAAGGCGGCGGAGGAGCAACTTTCATCCTTCTTGCAGCAGCGAGCCCAGGTGGAAGCGGAAGTGGCCACGGCCGTCACTCAAGAGGAGGCGCTGAAGGAAGTGCGAGAGCAGTTTGTGAATTTACTAAAGACACTTCCTCCTCAGTAGCTATCCCTCTTTGTATCATTTGTACTTGTCGATAAAAAATGTGTATATATATTTTTTCATTCTTTAACATAATGTATCATGTACCCAATCAAGTTTATGAATAAAAGATACACATTTTTTTTGTCTTGTGTCATTTTCTCTGTCTTTTCTTTCTCCCTTCTCTTATTATCAGCATGTTGTCACAATTAGCCGGTAGTAGAGCAAGCATCTTGATTTCTTCATGAGATAACGATGGCTTAGGCCGCAGGTTCAGATCTGCCACCTAAGACTTTTTAACTCTATGAGCCGTGAGGGTCTCATAGAGACTTTTCTCCCTACGGATCGAGAGGATCTCGTAGGTGGTTTTTTCTCCTTAGGAATCGTGAGGATTCCTAAGTGTTGTTTTCTCTTATAAGTCATAAGGATCCTATAAGAGAATTTTTCCCTCTTATGAGTCGAGAGGACCCGTAAGCGGTTGTTTCCCTCCTTGTCGAAACTCGACTTTGGAGAGTGAGACCCGTGAATAGTATGTAAGAGACCGTTTTAGATCGACTTGCAGGGTCCCATTGTTCAGGAAGAAAGTTTTTTAATCCCTGCTGCCTAAGGCTTCATTTTGCAAGTTGAGACGAGTCGTGAATTTCCTGCGGAGACACTGGTTTCTCTACAAGCCGACGCGAATCAGAAAGCTCTTGTCAAGGATTGTTTGTTTCCCTGAGTTGAGAAATTTGCTAAGGATTATTTGTTTCCCTAGCGCCAAGGATTATTTGTTTCCTTGGTGTTGACACGGATCGAGAATTTCCTATGGAGACACTGGTTGCTCTGCGAGTCGACGCGCATCAGGAGGCTCTCGTCAAGGAGAATTTGTTTCCCTGAGTTGAGGAATTTGCTAAGGATTATTTGTTTCTCTAGCGCCAAGGATTATTTGTTTCCTTGGTGTTGACACGGATCGAGAATTTCCCACGGAGACACTGGTTGCTCTGCGAGTCGACGCGCATCAGGAGGCTCTCGTCAAGGATTGTTTGTTTCCCTGAGTTGAGGAATTTGCTAAGGATTATTTGTTTCCCTAGCGCCAAGGATTATTTGTTTCCTTGGTGTTGACACGGATCGAGAATTTCCCACGGAGACACTGGTTGCTCTGCGAGTCGACGCGCATCAGGAGGCTCTCGTCAAGGATTGTTTGTTTCCCTGAGTTGAGAAATTTGCTAAGGATTATTTGTTTCCCTAGCGCCAAGGATTATTTGTTTTCCTGGTGTTGACACGGATCGAGACTTTCCCATGGAGACACTGGTTGCTCTGCGAGTCGACGCGCATCAGGAGGCTCTCGTCAAGGATTGTTTATTTCCCTGAGTTGAGGAATTTGCTAAGGATTATTTGTTTCCCTAGCGCCAAGGATTATTTGTTTCCTTGGTGTTGACACGGATCGAGAATTTCCCACGGAGACACTGGTTGCTCTGCGAGTCAACGCGCATCAGGAGGCTCTCGTCAAGGATTGTTTGTTTCCCTGAGTTGAGGTATTTGCCAAGGATTATTTGTTTCCCTGGTGTTGAAACGGGTCGAGAATTTCCCACGGAGGCACTGGTTGCTCTGCGAGTCGACGCGAATCACGTTTTTTCTTCGGAGTTGGGATGAATCATCGAGATCTGGCTTCTTTTTCCGGGGGAGCCTGTTGGGAAAGTATGGTTCCCTCTTCGTTTGCGCCCTTGGATTGTATACAGGGATCGATGTGATCTTAACTGTAGGGCCAAAGCTTTATCATCATTTTTTTTGTTTTATTTCCGTGATGCTCTATCATTTCAGCTTTTATATCGCGAAGGTCGCGATTGCCCAATCATTTCGGCTATTTTTCGCGGTGCCCAATCATTTCGGCTGTTTATTTTATTTTCACTCGCTGCTTTTTATTGCGAGTTGCCCAATCATTTCGGCTATTTTGCATGCATACATTTTACTTGCTGCTTTTTTTTATTGCAAGTTGCCCCATCATTTCAGCTATTTCGTATGCATGTGCGGCCTACTGGCTTTTCGCCGTAAACCTGAAATTAGACACCGATCTCGGCTTCAGCATCGCTACAACTGGGATATTGCCAGGAGCGAATCATCATTTGCCTCTGTCGTTGTCGAACAAAGGAGGCTTAGCGACCAGGGTTAGGGTCCTGTCGACTAAGGCTTTAACTTTATGAGCCGTAAGGGTCTCACAAAGTTATTTCTCCCTACAAGTCGTGAGGATCTTATAGGTGTATTTTCTCCTTAGGAATCGTGAAGATTCCTAAGTGTTTGTTCCTCTGTAAGTCGTAAGGATCCTAAAGGAGGGTTTTCTTCTCATAAATCGAGAGGAGTTACAAGGGTTATTCACCATGCGAACATATCCCTAGTCTCGGATGGGACTTAGTTAGGGAAATGTTTATTCGCGCCCGTGGATTGTATACAAGGGCCAGTATTGGACCACTTGTAGGGCAATATCTAAAGTTGTGGGGGGGGGGGGTTTCTTAAGCACAGGTTTAGGTCTCTGTAACTTAAGACTTTCAAATCTTATGAGCCGTGAGGGTCCCATAAGAGAGTTCTCTTTACGAGTCGTGAGGATCTCGCAAGTTTATTTTCTCCTTAGGCATCGTGGGGATCCCTAAGTGTGTTGCTCCCTTGTGAGTCGTAAGGATCTCACGTGGGTAGTTTCTCCTTACAAGGTCGAAAGGACCCTAAAAGTGTCTTTTAACGAGGTTGCGCCCTTTCGGGTTTTCACAAACACTCGACGGTAGTCCTGCTGTTTTTACTCACGGAGCCCTTTCAGGTTTTCATCCGTGCCCGTTTTGCTTATGGACATACCGTTTTTTTTACGAGGTCGCGCCCTTTCGGGTTTTCACGAACACTCGCCGGTAGCCCTGCTGTTTTTACTCACGGAGCCCTTTCGGGTTTTCATCTGTGCCCTTTTTGCTTATGGACATACCGTTTTTTTATTATATTTTTTTTATTTATATTTTTTTTATTCATCTCGTCAGCCTAAGGATGCTGCGGTAGTAGTTTAAGGACGTTTCGGTCCGATATTAGTTTAAGGATGTTTCGGCCCGACATGGAGAAGGCTGGCTACTGCTTATAAAGTTTGAGCTTAGGAAGATAGCGAGAGGACATAGTCGTCGTCATCTATCATTGACCTAGGCCATGGCTCATTAAGCGTAGTATTTCTTTAGGAAGCGACCGTTTATTGGCCTGAAAGGCCTTTCACCGTGCATATCCATGAGTAGATAGGCCCCACCCTGGTAGACTTTATCTATGATGTACGGGCCTTCATAGTTTGGCTCGAATTTTCCCCGCTTGGCGCGATTGGGGATCATAGGCCTTTTGACTATTAGCACGAGTTCGCCTTGGCGGAACGTCCTCGGCCGGGTCAGTCTTTCATATGAGCGCGTCATCTTTGCTTTGTAAGCTTCTAGATTTTGTTGCGCTATGAGCCGGGTTTCATCAAGGGCGTCAAGCTCTTCAAACCGAAGGTGAGCATTTTCTTCATCCGTCAGCTCGTAATGGACTGTCACTCGCAGAGAGGGTAACTCTATCTCGAATGGGAGTACTGCCTCTGTACCGAATACCAACGCGTATGGCGTTGTGTTCATGGCTGTCTTGAACGTGGTTCGATACGCCCAAAGAGCTTCTTGCAGTCTCTCGTGCCAGTCCTTCTTATTTCGGGACACCGTTTTTCTTCATGATCTTTGTCAAGGTTTTATTGAAGGCTTCGGCTAAACCATTAGCTCACGGATTATAGACTGAGGAATATCTCCAGTCTATATTATGCTGCTGCGTGAAGCGGCTAATTTTATGGCTTCGGTAGGCTGGCCCATTATCGGAGATGATCCGTCTCGGGGTTCCAAATCGATATATGACGTGCGTCCTGAAGAAATGGAGGATATTCTCCATCTTCACTTCCCTCAACGGTACCGCTTCTGCCCATTTGGAGAAGTAATCAGTCGTCGCCAGGATGAAACGATGTCCCCTAGACGAGGCCGGTTTTATGGGGCCGACTATGTCAGTTCCCCACATTTCGAATGGCCAGCTAGCCACTGTTGGATGCAGTGGATTTGGATGCTGATGGATGAAGTCCCGATGAATTTGGCATGAGTGACATTGCTTCGCATATTCAAGGCAATCCTGAATCATCGTGGGCCAGTAGTAGTCCATCCGTTTGATCTTCAACTTCATCTTTGGGCCCGCTTAGTGAGAACCACAGATTCCGTCATGAACTTCCTGAACGACTCTTTCTGCTTCGTCAGGTCCTAAACATCTCAGCCACAGAGAATCGAATGACCTCTTGTACAGAGTATCATTGACGAAGGCGAAAGACAGAGCTCGTTTCATGAGCTGATGTCTTGCGGACGCATCTTCGGGCATTCGGTGGGACTTAAAGTAGTCTATAAAGACTTCCCTCCAATCCTCAGCCTTCTCACGGTCTCTCAGTCGCTCTCTTTGCTTCGGATGATTTCAGAGATATTTCTGCTGGGGCGAGCACTCGACGGCTTTGTACCACGATTTTGACGTCATCGAGGTTCTCGTCAGCCAGTTCTTTAGCAAGCTTAGCTAACGCGTCTGCTTTGCTATTTTCCGCGCGTGGTATGCTTTCCAAAGTATAGGAGGGAATTTGGGTCAACAGTTGTTGCACCTTTTCACCGTACTTCACCAACTCCGGTTTGCATGTTTGGTAGTCGCCGTTTACTTGACTAACGACTAGTTGAGAATCCCCGTATATGAGGAGGTTTTCAATTCCCATGTCGATGGCGATCTCGAGACCTGCTATCAAAGCTTCGTATTCGGCTTCGTTGTTCGTCCTCGGCTCTGTTAAGGAGAAAGCAAAGCGCATTATCCCTCCTTGTGGAGTCACGAAGATAAGGCCTACCCTCGATTTGATCATTGGCGTACTTTGTTTGCGCTTCTTCATGGAAGACGCTCCATCAAAATAGAGTTCCCATCGGGTATCACTGCCGTCGATCGCATCAAACGCATGTTCGTCTGGCAGATCGCAATTCAAAAGGGAGTCGGCCGGTTTTGGGTGCTCAGCGAGGAAATCGGCGATGGCCTGGCCTTTCACTGCCTTAAGAGGTTGATAAGTTATTGAAAACTCCATCAAAATCAGGGCCCATTTAGTGAGCCTCCCTGTCAATATGGCCTTCGACATCAAATATTTAAGAGGGTCCACCTTCGAGATGAGACAAACTTCATGCGCCAACGCATAGTGCCTGAGCTTTGTTATCGCAAAGATCACCGGTAGTTCTGTTAAGCCCTACGATCGTTCTGTTTCGCTCTCGGCGAGTCTTGCGCTTTTCCCGCTTAAGCTGTTGCCGGTGAGCAACATATCCTTGCCACCATCTATCGAAAGCTTTGCACTCTTCAGTGGGGTGCGAAACCTTTCGATGATACAAGCAATAGGAGGGGTGGATTTCCATTTCATCAGTAACGCTTCCCTCAGAGGATGGTAGTTTCATACCCATTGAGACGGCTTTAGCAAACCTCTTCCTCATCTTGAATTTGGTTTTATCTGCCGTGGGTGTACTTTCCTCCAGCGGTAGTATCTTAACTCTTTCGTCAAGGCGCTGGCATTTGGCCCTTTCGAATATAATCACCTCGCGCTCCCGATCAGCTCTGCTTTTTAAGAAAGCTTCATTGAGGAATGCGTCAATTACTTCATCCGATGGCTCCAGAATTTTTGGTTCAGGATCTGCCCTCAGCTTTTTAGTACAAGGAGTTTCCTCATTGTCTATGGACGAATGAGAAATCACATGACAGCTCGCCACGTATTCTCCCGATTCATCAGATGAACTTTCTCCCTCATCTTCCTCTTGAAAGACGTGATTGAGGAACTCTTGGAATGTAATGCGAGTCCGTGCCCTTTGGTTGTATTCTTCCAGCGCGTCAATTTGTTTTTGCAAGTCCGTGCGCTTATCGCCAGGCTTCACGGGCTTCTTTGACTTCTTCTTCTTTTTCTTTAAAGATTTCGACGGCTGGTTGCGAATGTTTGGGCCACTTTCATCGATCTTTTGAGTCGGACGAGGCTTCTACATTCCTTCAATGATCTGTGGCTCCAACGGGTTCTTCCACTTGATCGCTGGGCATGTTTGAAGCTCATTTAGCAACCTCTTCATCTTGGCTGATGATACCACCTCCCAAGGAGCTTCTTCAACGATAGAGCATGTTGCCCCCGGCGTATTCATTCCCTTAGAGGTGTGGGGCTGCGGTGCATTCACCTTCCATTTGTCGGACAATGCAAACTTGCCCTGTCGGTATTGGTCTTCAAGCCAATTCGTGAAGACGTAACAATACTCGATCGGATGACCCAGTACCCGATGATAAGGACAGTAGTTGGGCTCATTGACATCACTTGGTTGCGACGGCCACTTTGGCTCTGGCAGGTTTATGAGTCGGTTGCGCAACGCCAGCTCGAATAACCTTCTCGTTTTATCTCGGGGAAACGAGTAAGAACGTCCCATTCTATCCTCCAGGGGTACGTACGGGCGCATATTATTTTGACGAACGACCGGCTTCGGGTTGTTCGGCTGTTGCTGAGCATTAGCGACAACGATCGCTTTCCCCTTTCTCTTCTCGTTTCGGGAGTCCGGCTTTGGAAGAGGAGGTTTATGGCCCATTTGATCCATTTGCGCCAGCTTTTCAATTAGTGCCTGGAAGGTGGTTGGCTTGAAGAACATCATAAATTGCGAGATGGTCGCTTGCGGATCGAGGGTTCCCACAAACATTCCCACCGCAGGAGCTTCTTCTATGCGCTGCTCGCATTTTGACCATAAATTACGCCACCGTATAGCATATTGGACCCATGTTTCGCCCGGTTTTACCCTGGCATTGATCAATGCCGTTATCGGGGTACGCTCGGTGGCACTCACGAAACGTTGGGTAAACAGCAATTCCATTTCAGCAAAGGTCTTGATAGAGTCATTCGGGAGCTCGGAATACCACTCAAACGCTGTATCCGACAAGCTGCCAACGAACTGGCGAAGCAACAACTTATCATCACCGCCGGTGTTGCCGCAAAGCGCCCTGAACTGGGCGACATGCTGGTGGGGATTGCCAGTCCCCTTATACACGTGGAATTTTGGTATCGTATAACCTGGCGGGTACTTGATCTAGTCGTACCAGCCCGGATACGGTCGCCCTGTTTTTACGACCTGCCCTGCTGCTTCCGTCGCTTGATGGACCCGTATCTGCTGAGCTATATATTCGTTCAGGTCGGACTTAGAGATTGCTTCCTCCTTGGCTGTTGACAGAGCCGGAGGAGGGTTTGACGTTTCTCCCCTATCATCTTCAAGGACGATTGGGGGATCTTCAGCGGGTGGATCCTGTTGAATCATCATGCCTACCATGTCAGGCTCACCATTTTTAATATTTGCCGCTGACGTGGGGATTTTCTCTGGCCTCCTTCTCTTGTGGGCCGTTGAAGTGGGCACCCTAACAACTGTTGTCCCGTGCTGTTTAATGGAACGGTCCTTTTCCATTTCCACCTTCGCCTTTTTCTGGCGACGAGAGTGGTCTGGGTCAATCACGGAGTCTTGAACCCTCCGCCAAACTTTATAAATTTTTGAAGACAGCCGTTGAGGGGGCTGTTCCTGCTTTGTTTCCGTAACTCTCTCCGCAGGTGGAGGAGATCTTTTCAAGGTAGCGGTTGGAGAGTTCTTACGTACCCTCCTCAGCAGTTCGAAGCTGTTCCTAGTTGGAATAGCAGTGTTGACCTCCACCACTGGAGCAGGTGGAGTTAGCCCTGAGGGGGAGTTGCCCCCTGCCTTCCTCACTCGTCGCCAATGGCGACGTCGAGCATGACGAGCCGTTGGGACTGGCTCGGAGATAGAGACATCTTCTTTTTGCCCCTTGTCTGGCTGAGGCGCTGCTGGCGTTAACCTCTTAAAGACTGAGGTTGTTCTTTGAGGGGTGATATTCAGCCTACCGAAGACAGTTCCTTGTGCAGGGGCCAAAGCGGGAATAGTCAGCCTTGAAAAGACTGACTCTTTGACCGGAGAAGCCTCCTTAACGACTTCCGGAGCAGTGGCTGTTGCCCTCCTTGGGGCAGCCATTTTAGAGTTCACGGGCTTCTTGACGGGCCCTTCAAAGTTTTGATTCAGCCTCGCAAAGACAGAGGCCGTTGGCTTGGTAATGGACGACCCGTTGACAGGGGCCGTCGTAGCAGTGAGCCGGTCGAAGACCGACTTCTTGTCCACTTCCGGTGCAGGTATTGGCATAGAGAAGCTTGAAGGCGGGATCATGGTCCCGAAAAACAGGCCGGTGGTGGCCTGGGTCACCTGTTCTACCGACAGAGCGAGGGAGGAGGCCGCTTGGGGCCCATATGCTACACCTCTAGGTGGGGTGGAGCGTTCGTTGCAGTGGCACTTCGAGCAGTTGGTGCAGTTAGAGGCCATGGATGCTTGAGTTCTGCGCCAGACAAAAGACCAAATCCTAGTGACTTGAAAATCCAAAGGCAACCGTTAACAAACCGCGATTGGTTCGCGAAGACGACACACGAAGTGTGGAGTGGAAAGAAGAAAAGGTCCCATCGGGCATGCCAGAATCTGTTCCCCTCCGAATGGCGGCCGAGACGACGTCAGGGCCGTCTTGCCTTAGATTCGGGGCAGATGCTATTTGGTTTTATCCGTCCACCTCTCTGAAGATGCCAAGTTGATTTATGGCACCGTGTATCGGAGGTTTAGACGGATGCAGCCGATGTAGCAGACTTCGTCAGATTCCCCCTCGCTTGAGGGGTTTTTGATTGTGGGGACGCTCTTCCCTGCAGGCGCAAGCCCCTGCAGTTAATTACGCTACCGCGTCGCGGTAACCACTTTCTCCTTCTCCAGAATTTCACTTCGTGTCGTGTGTGTTTGTTTGTTTTGTGGTTGCCCGTGGATTGTATACGGAGACTGAGTAATGTCGTCGCCCGTAGGACGTGGATTAGTCCAAATCCGTATTTACTTAGATTTGGGTTTGGTGTCTTTAGCTTAAGGATACATTAGTCTGATTTGAGACTAAGATCAACTTAAACATTCGTTAAGGATACGTTAGTCCTGTTAGAACTAAGATCGACTTAACGGGGTAATCCATTTAATATATGGCCATCGGGACTCGTCACCTCTCTGATGTCGTTGAAGGATTACAACGATAGGTGTCAGAGGAGTTCAGAGATGTACCCTTGAACCAAAGTTGATTTGGAGTTTTATAGTCCATTTGAATGTTTAAGGATACGTTAGCCGTGTTTGGGGCTAAGATCAACTTAAACAGGACCGTTTAGATCCGGCAAAAGAGCATTTGGAGGCTCTATTGTTCCAGTTTAGGGACGTGGTAGTCCATCGGCAGTTTAAGGACGTGCTGGTCCGTCGCCAGTTTAAGGACGTGATGGTCCATGTTCCAGTTTAGGGACGTGGTGGTCCACCATTAGTTTAAGCACGTTTCGGTCCGCTATTAGTTTAAAGACGTCTAGGTCCGATATTAGTTTAAGGACGTCTCGGTCCGATATTAGTTTAAGGACGTCTCGGTCCAATATTAGTTTAGGGACGTTTCGGTCCACGAGTTTAAGGACCCCACAGTCCATATTCATGCGTGGTCGTTGGGACCCGTCACCTCTTTGACGTCGTTGAAGAATTACAACGATAGGTGTCAAAGGAGTTCGGAGATGTACCCTCGAACCAAAATTGATTTAGGAGAGCAATCTTACTTAGTCAATTTAATTTGAGGACTTACGGCCAAAATTGGGCTAAGTCCAGTAAAAAAAAATGTTCAACATTTTATTTGCTTTTGCATTGCATTTTTGTTTGGGCTTTGCCCATTTATTAGGCCTGCTTGGTCTTTTTGATTTGGGCCTGGCCCTTTAAGAAATGTCCTGCATTTATCAGGCGCTTTGCGCTAATCAGAGAGCGCAAGCGCTTGTGGTGACGACACGTGTCACACAAGCACAGTGCACTGCGCCAATGCGCTGCGCATGCGCTGCTGACACGTGGCGCCAATCCAGGAGCGCAACAGCGCAGTTTGCAAGTGCAAAGCACTATAATTTAAGAATCTTTTAGATTCAAGAACCAAGGGTTCATAACAGAAGTGCAAAGCACTATTTGATTTCTTGATCTAATTTAGATCAAAGAAAAATAAGTTCTTTCTTATTTCAGGAACCAAAGGTTCACAATAAAGTGCAAAGCACTGTTCTTTATTTTGTTTTTTATAAAAGATCATTGATCTTGTTTTTAGATCAATGATATGTTCACAAGAGAATTTTCTCTTTTTTTTAAAGGCTTTTTACTTTTTTTGTTCTTGAGGAGTTTCTCAGAGTTTTCTCTGTTTAATTTCTCTCCAAATGTTGATTCCTTTCAATTGAGGCTTAGGGTCCTTTTTATAGTGCCCATAAATTAGTTAAATTTGTTAAAGAAATCTTTCTCTGAGTGATTTGGGGAATTTTCCCCACCGTTGGATCTTTGATCCAAGGGCTTCTATTTTACAGAAGAAAATCTTCTTGTTTTAACAAGAACAGAAAGATTTCTTTAAAATCTTTATTCTGTTTGGCGCAAATGCCCCAGCGCGTGACACGTGTCGCGCAGCGCAACTGCGCTAGCGCATCTGCGTCGACACGTGTCGCACAGCGCAACTGCGCTAGCGCATCTGCGCCGACACGTGTCGCGCAGCGCAGCGATAGCGCAACTGAAGCGTTGCTTCCTTTGATTTTGCTTTAAACAGAGCTTTGCTCTGATTGGGTTCGCTGCCTTGGGCGCTGCGCTGATGCGTCTGCGTCATACACGTGGCGCGTTGCGCCCGGGATTTGAAGCGTTGCTTCAAAATTTTGAATTTTGAATTTCAACAGAGCTTTGCTCTGATTGGGGGAAACAGACATCTGTAGGACCTCTATACTGTATGTATTGCAATTGAAGTCCGGAGCTAGGAATATGCCATTGCGCCAATTTCATTTGATAGTTGCGTCCGCATCCTGCTGAAATGAGGGGGAACGTCGAGATAGTCTCTGGGTTGTATATGAACCGTCAAGACCTGGAGCTAGGATTTTTTCATGCCTCCATTTTTGCTTTGACCCTTGGATCTTTTGTTGACGTTGCATCTGCATCCTGCTGGCATAAGAAGAACGTTGATCTGGAGTTAGGATTTTCCCGTCACTCTTTTTTGATTTGGCTCCTTGGAGCCTTTGGTGACGTAGCATCTGCACCGAAAAGGAATGTTGAGCTGGAACTGGGATTTTGCCATTACTCTTTTTTGTTTGACCCATGAGTCTTTGATGACGTTGCGTCTACATCCTGCTGGCATGAGAAGCACGTCGAGCTGGAGTTAGGATTTTGCCGTCACTTCTTTTTTATTTGGCTCCTTGGTGCCTTTGTTGATGTTGTGTCTGTATCCTACTGGCATGAGAAGCACGTCAAGCTGGAGTTAGGATTTTGCCATCACTCCTTTTTTTGTTTTGTCCATTGGGTCTTTTGTTGACATTGTGTTTGAACTGAGAAGGAACGTCGAACTGGAGCTAGGAATATGCCATTGCTCCTTTTTTGTTCGACCCTTGGGTCTTTGTTGACGTCGCGTCTGCACTAAGAAGGAACGTTAGGCTGATCTCTAGGCTGTAGATGTTGCCATCAAGATCTGGAGAAAGGGATATGCCTTTGCTCCACTTTATTTTGGTGATGCCATACCGATTCTTTGCTGAAGTTGGGTAGACATCCAAATGACCTTTATGCTGTATATATCTCCATCAAGGTCCAGATCTAGGAATATGCCATTGCTCTAATTTCATTTGACAGTTACGCCCGCACCCTGCTGGAATGAGAAGAACGTCGAGCTGGAGCTAGGATTTTTGTCATCACTCCACTTTTGTTTGTTGACGTTGTGTATGCACCGAGAAGGAATGTTGAGTTGGAGCTGGGATTTTGCCATTACTCCTTTTTGATTTGGCTTCTGGGAGCTTTGCTGACGTCACATCTGCACCATGTTGGAAGGAGAAGAGCGTTGAGCCGATCTTTAGGCTGTAGATGTTGCCATCAAGATCTGGCTCTCTCTTTGACGGAGCTTGGTGGAAAAATATGGTTCCTTTTCTTTCATTTGTGCCTATGGATTGTATACAGGGGTCGGTGTGGACCTACCTGTAGAGCAGAGGAAATTTCATTTTATATATTTTTTTATATTTCCGCGATACTCTATCTTTTCAGCTCTCCATATCATGAAAGTCGCGATTGCCCAATCATTTCGGCTATTTATCGCGGTGCCCGATCATTTCGGCTATTTTTATTTACTCGCTGCTTTTTATTGCGAGTTGCCCAAACATTTCGGCTTTTTTTTACTCGCTGCTTTTTATTGCGAGTTGCCCAATCATTTCGGCTATTTAATATGCATTTTTTCTGCTACTCGCTGCAATTTTTTACTGCGAGTTTAGAATCTAATACCAACCTTGGTATCAACAGCGCTACGATTGGAATAGTGCCAAGAGCGAATCAAAATTTGCCGAGTAAGGACTGTTCCCGCAAAAAAAATTTCTGCTCAAAAGAGTCCAAGATATCAAATGGCAGCGATACGCTTAAGGAAATGCGAAACAGTATCTTTCGGCCTGTATTTTGATAAACTCCCGAAGGAGGAACTGTTAAATTCTGATGTTATCGAAAGCATCTCGAAAAATCCTTCAATTTGATATATTATGGGCTTCATAATTCATCCGGGATCAAAAGTTATGAGCAAATATGCTATGCATTGTTCCCTGATTAAAAATCAGGAATTACCTCAATGAGATATCACGTGCTCACACATGACCAATGGTCACGTGTTGACACGTGATAGTTAAAACATAAATAAAAACAACGGCTGAAGAAGGACCCAATTGGGGGTCACGTGCTCACACGTGACCAATGGTCACATGTTGACACGTGACAATTAAAACAGAAATAAAATAACAAACGTCTGAAGGAAATACCTCAATGAGGTGTCACGTGCTCACACGTGACCAATGGTCACGTGTTGACACGTGATGGTTAAAACTGAAGCATAAGTAAACGCTGAGAAAAGGACTCAATTGGGGGTCACATGCTCACACGTGACCAAGGGTCACGTGTCAACACGTGACTGGCTTCGAAAGCCTTACAGTTAATAGAATTAAATTCTAAAAGCTTCTAAATCTTTCCAAATGGAAAAGGATTATGGGGACCATTGGATTAAAGATCCAAGGGTGATTAAAAATCACCAATTTATGGAAAGATTTTAGACAAGGAAAGATTTCCCTGAAAATCTCACCAGAAATAACAAACAGAATATCTTTGGATTTAAAATCCAACGGTGAATAAAATTCACTTAATAGTCTAAAGGCTCATATCAATTATGAAATCAATTAAAATCTTTCAATGAAAGATTCATTAAACAAATTGATTCTTTTCTTTCTCCTATAAATAAGAGCCAAGAAGAGAAGGAAATAGAATTTTGGGATCTTGAAATTTTCTAAAGGAAAATAGCAGAGAAAAAAGAAAGGAGAATTTAATTCTCAACAAAGAAAACCCTAGGTGAGAAAAGAAAGGGGATCAAAACTTCAAACAGAGAATTTAATTCTCAAATCTAAGAGTTTAACTCTTCTGCACAAAAGAACTTAGTTCTTCCTCTGGTTGAAGATCTGCAAAGAGCACATCTCCCCATAAGTTGAGAATTTAATTCTCATCGGGTTGAGATCCTACCATGCAGATCCGAAACTTAGAAGGGGAACTGAGTTTTGAGAATTTAATTCTCCCAAAACAAAATTAGGGTTTAACCCTACATGAGAATTTAATTCTCCCAAACTCATAGGAATTTAATTCCTTCAAGATGGACAGAATTAGGGTTTAACCCTACATAAGAATTTAATTTTTTCATAATAGGAATTTAATTCCTCGAAAATCATGATCAGGGTTTAACCCTACAGAGAATTTAATTCTCAAAATAAAATAAAGAGACTTAAAAGATCTCCATGCTTGCAAAGAGCTAAGGTCACGTGGCCCCACGTGACCCCTGAAAAGATCCCCAAAAATGAGAAGGAAAAAGCTTTGAGGCAATGCCTCACATGCTCCCACGTGACCTCTAAAACAAAGAGAATAAAAGCAAAGGAAATGTTGGCTCTGGGCGCTCTCACGTGTCATCACGTGACCCCTAATAAAAGCCTTAACAAATCAGTGCATGAGTGCCTATCACATGCTCACACGTGATGGCCAGGAAATTAAAAGTGTTTAACACTTAATTGCAGAACGAAGTAAAGGGATCTGGTCCCTCCTTTGGGCGCCCTCACGTGTCCACACGTGAGGGATTATATTTCCAGTGTTTAACACTGATTGTTTTCTAGTGTTTAACACTAAATTGAAGATTATATTTCCAGTGTTTAACACTGATTGTCTTTTAGTGTTTAACACTAATTTGAGAGTTCTATATTTCCAGTGTTTAACACTGTTGTTCTTTAGTGTTTGACACTACTTTTAGCCAAATTGGCTAATTTTCCAGAGGCAAAAGTCCCTCCTCCAAATGAATCTCAAAATTAAGAAAATCAAAGATGAAAATGTTTAGCATTGCTAAATAATGTGGGCTTGAACCCAGACAAATGTCTAATGGTCCAGCAAAGGGCCAACACTTCAAATCCAATTGGACTTAGCCCAAGTTGGCCATAAGTCCTCAACTCAGACTCAACTGAGCCAACGTGCTCACAATATAATTAACTGATCTTAGTTCCAAATTGGACTACAGATCATTTAATCCACCTTGGTTCAAGGGTACATCTCTTCACTCCTTTGATATTTGTCGTTGTAATTTCTCAACTTCTTCAAAGAGGCGACGGGTCCCGATAACCACACATTTCACGGACTGTGGGGTCCTTAAACTCATGGACTACGATGTCCTTAAACTTTATAGACTACGATGTCTTTAACCTGGACTGTGGGGTCCCTTTAAACCCACGGACTACGATGTCCTTAACCTTGACCGGGATGTCTTTAAACTAACAATGGACCACCATGTCCTTTAACTGGCAATCGACCGAAATGTCCCTAAACTAAACAATAGAGCCCAAATGCTCTCTTGTTGGATCTAAATGATCCTATTAAGTTGATCTTAGTCTAGAAATTAAACTAACGTATCCTTAACACGCGTTTAAGTTGATCTTAGTCTCAAATGAGGCTAACGTATCCTTAAACCCAACCCCCAAACCCAAATCTATAAAGATACGGATTTGGACAAATCCACGTCCTACGGGCGACAACGTAAATTAGTCTCCGTATACAATCCACGGGCAACCACAAACAAAACAAACACCCACGATACGAAGTGATCATCTGGAGAAGGAGAAAGTTGTTAACCCGATGCGGTAGCGTAATTAACTGCAGGGGCTTGCGCCTGCAGGGAAGAGCATCCCCACAATCAAAAACCCCTCAAACGAGGGGGGATCTGACGAAGTCTGCTACATTGGCCGCATCCGTTTAAACCTTCGATACATGGTGCCATAAATCAACTTGGCATCTTTGGAGAGGTGGACGGATAGCACCAAATAGCATCTGCCCCCAGATTCAGGCAAGACGGTGCGTCTTCCCGGTTTCCGGCGGTAAACAGATTCTGGCACGCCTGGTGGGACCTCTTCCACTTTCCACTCCACACTTTGTGCGTCGTGTTCGCGAACGAATCGCGGTTTGCTGTGGTTGCCTGTGGATTCGAGGTACTAAGATTTTGTGTCTTTCTCCATGCAGAAAACAGAAGATCAATGGCTTCAAACTGCACTAACTGCAACTGCAACTCTCGCTCCGTCCCATTCGGAGGAGTGACTTACGGGCCCCAAGCGGCCTCCATCTTCGCTATGCCGGTGGAACAGGTCACTCAAGCCACCACTGGGCCATTCTTCGGGACCATGATCCCACCAACGAGCTTCAACGTTCAGATGCCGTCATAGGAAGCTGCAAAGAAGTCGGTCTTTGATCGGCTTACTACTACCACGGCCCCTCTCAACGGGTCATCCAGCTCCAACTCCTCGGTCTTCGCCAGACTGAGCCTGAACTTCGATGAGCCTGCCAAGAAGCCCATAACACCTGAAGTGGCCATCCCAAAGAAGATAGTCATATCTGCTCCTGAAGTTGTCAAGGCGGCTTCTCCTGCCAAAGAGTCGGTCTTTACAAGACTGACTATTCCGGCTCCCGTTCTTGCTCGAAGGTCTGTCTTTGACAGACTGACGCCAACAACAGACTCTCGTCAGAACATGGGGCATGACAAAGCTATCCCCATCACCAAACCAACGCCATCGGCTCAACACGCTCGACGTCGCCATTGGCGCCGAGTAAGAAAGGCTGGGGGCAACTCCCCCTCTGGTTTAACTCCACCAGCCCCAACGGTGGAAGTCAATGCTGCTGTTCCAACCGGGAACAACTTTGAATCGCTAAACAAGGTGCGCAGGAACTCTCCTACCGCCGTGCTTAAGAGATCTCCTCAACCGATAGAGAATATTACAGAAACAAAGCCGGAGCAGCCCCCTCAACGGCTGTCCTCCAAATTTTACAAAGTCT
The DNA here is from genome assembly GCA_030015575.1 of Agapanthus africanus. Lineage (NCBI taxonomy): Eukaryota > Viridiplantae > Streptophyta > Magnoliopsida > Asparagales > Amaryllidaceae > Agapanthus > Agapanthus africanus. Next base: position 379,368,095 of record JASDDO010000019.1, on the reverse strand, counting down.
GGAGACGGGTCCAGGAGTCGGTGATTGATCAAGACTATCCTCGCCGACAGAAAAAATTGAAGGTCCAGCAAGAAGAGAACCGTCCTATCAAACCACAGAAAATGTCATCCATCTGGGTGCCCACTGCAACGGCTCCCTCAACGTCAACCGCTCAAAAGAGAAGGAGGCCAGGGAAAGCCCCTGTGACTACGGCGGATCACAAAGACACTAAACCCAAACGCCCCATGTCTGGGGGAAAGACGGTGCATACTGTTTACATGGCTTCCGGAAAAGAGGAAAGCCGCGCTTCGACGGGTCACCGACCGCTCACCCGATCTGTGACAAAAGCCCAGGAACAACAGCAGAAGCTTCAGGAGATGCTGAATGCAATGGCCGCACTTACCGGGCCAAAAGAAAGCCCGGAGGCATCATTAGAACAGCGTCACGAACAAGAAACAGACGCTGACTTCCTACGCAGAGTCCTCGAAAAGAAGGACAGAGAAGCAGTAGAACAAGCGGCTAATATAAAACAAATGGCGCTTCTCTTCAAAGACATGGTAGGTATGATGCTACAGCCGGACCCTCCGGCTGAAGACCCTCCGATCATTAATAAAGACGATAGAGGGGAGACATCGAACCCTCCTCCGGCTCTTTCAGCAGCCAAGGAGGAAACCATTTCTAAGGCCGCACTGGATGACTATATAGCTCAGCAAATACGAGCTCACCAGGCGAATGAAGCGGCTGGCCAAGTTGTCAAGACTGGACGACCCTATCCGGGCTTGTATGACCAAATAAGGTATCCGCCGGGATATACCATCCCTAAATTTCATGTATATAAAGGGAAAGGAAATCTGCACCAGTATGTCGCTCAATTCAGGGCCTTATGCGGCAACACCGGAGGTGACGACAAGCTGTTGCTTTGTCAATTCGTCGGCAGCTTAGTAGAAACGGCCTTCGAATGATATTCGGAGCTGCCTAACGACTCTGTCAAAACATTTGCAGAGATGGAGCTGCTGTTTACACAGAGATTTGCAAGCGCTAGAGAGCGCACCCCGATCACCGCATTGATCAACGCCAGGGTAAAGCCAGGCGAAACGTGGGTACAATACGCAATACGGTGGCGAAACTTATGGTCGAAGTGTGAACAACGCATCGAAGAAGCACCTGCGGTAGGCATGTTCGTGGTCACTCTTGATCCGCAAGCGACCATCTCGCAATTCATGATGTTCTTCAAGCCAACTACTTTCCAGGCATTGATTGACAAGTTGGCCCAAATGGATCAGATGGGTTATAGACCATCTCCTTCAAAGACGGATCCTCGGAATAAAAAAGGGGAAAGGAAAAGCAACTTTCGTTGCTAATACTCAACAACAGCCGAGCAACTTAAAGCCAATTGTCCATCAAAACAATATGCGTCCACGCCCATCCCTTGAGGAAAGACTAGGACGTCCTTACTCGTTTTCTCAGGATAAAACGAGAAGACTATTCGAGTTGGCAGTGCGCAACAGACTCATCAATCTGCCGGGTCCAAAACATCAGTTGCAGCCAGGCGATCTCAACAATCCTAATTACCGCCCTTACCATCAAGCAGTAAGCCATCCAATCGAAGATTGCTTCATTTTCAAAGGCTGGATTGAGGACCAGTACCTACAAGGCAAGTTGGCGCTTTCTGAGAAGTGGAAGGTAAACCCACCACAACCGCACACTCCTAAGAAGACGGACACACCGGGGGCAACGCGCTCTTTTGTTGAAGAGGCTCCATGGGAGGTGGCCCTCTCGGCCAAAACCAAAAGGATGCTGAATGATCTCCAGACATGTCCGGCGATCAAGTGGAAGAATCCGCTGGAACCCTAGATCGTCGAAGAAATGCTGAAGCCGCGCCCAACTCCAAAGATTGGTGGTGATAGCCAAAGCTCGCGCACCCAGCCGTGAAAGTCTTCGAAGAAGAAGGAGAAGACCCAAAAGCCTGTGAAGTTGGAGGACAAGCACACGGATCTGCAAAAACATATTGATGCACTGGAAGAATATAATCAGAAGGCGCGGATCCCGGTCACACTCCGAGAATTCCTCAGCCACGTTCTTGAGGACGGAGATGATGACAAAGACTCGTCGGATGAACCTGAGAATTATGTAGCAAGCTGCCATGTGATCTCTCACTCGTCGATAGACGATAAAAGAGCTCCTTGCATCGAGAAACGGGGGGCAGGTCCTGAACCAGAACCTCTATGTCCGTCAGAAGAAATGATCGACGCCTTCCTGAATGAAATTCATCTGAAAAGTAAAGCCGATCGGGAGCGTGAGATGGCCATATTTGAAAAGGCCAAACGCCGGCGACTGGACAAAAGGGTCGAAACATTCCCACCAGATCAAAGTAAATCCGCCGCAAATGAAAGCAGGATCAAGACAAGGAAATGATTCGCCAAAGCCATATCAATGGGGATGAGGCTGCCCTCTTTCAGAGAAACTTCTCCTGGTGGTATACATCTTGATGAAGTGGACGTACATCCTAACTTCTGCTTATATCATCAGAAGATCGCACATCCTACTGAAGACTGCAACTCCTTTAAGTGTTGGTGGCAAGGATATGTCTCTCACAGGCAACACTTCAACAGGACAAAGCATGAAGCTCGTAGACAGCAGAAAAATGCGACAGATGAGCATAAAAGAATTGCCGGCAATTGTCATAGGGTTGATCCCGAGGGACCGTGAGTTCTCACCTTCGGGAGCGACTCCGACGAAAAAGTAGCCCTCGGCCCTTTCTTCAAGGAATCCATCTCTAAAACGAAAGAATTGAGGAGTTGCGAGAACATTCAGCCGTGCAGTCGCACGCTACCCGGAAAGAATCTCAGACCCGTAAACAGGGGATCGAACAAAAAGGATAAAGGGAAGGGAAAAACGGCCTTCGTCGCCAACGCTCAACAACAATCGAGTGACCCTAGACCGGTTGTTCGCCAAAGCAACAAGCGGCAACCCCTCTATGAAAAGTTGAAACGTCCTTACTCATTTCCCTGGGATGAAACAAGGAGGCTGTTCGAACTAGCAGTGCGTAACAGGCTTATCACTCTACCGGAGCCGAAACACCAGCTATAACTGAATGATGTCAACAATCCTAATTACTGCCCTTACCACCAAGTATTGGGCCATCCGATCGAAAACTGCTACGTCTTCAAAAACTGGGTTGAAGACCAATACCAACAGGGCAAGTTCGCGCTGTCCAAAAACTGGAAGGTGAGCCCGCCACAACCACATGCTCCGAGAAAGATGGATATGCCGGGGGCATCATGCTCATTCATAGGGAAAGCCCCATGGACCGAAAAGTCCGTAAACTAGAAATTCGCCTCAAATACGGCAACGGCGGACCGCAATGTCCTAAAACTTGCAAATGACCAAAACGTCGTTAAACTACTACCAACCCGCGGCATCCTTACTCTGACATGGTAAAAAAAAAAGAACGGTATGTCTATAAGCAAAATGGACACGGATGAAAACCCGAAAGGGCTCCATGAGTAAAATCAGCAGGGCTACCGGCGAGTCTTATGAAAACCCGAAATGGCGCAGACTCGTTAAAAAAAAGAAGAAGAAGAAGAACGGTATGTCCATAAGCAAAATGGGCACGGATGAAAACCCGAAAGGGCTCCGTGAGTAAAAACAGTAGGGCTACCGGCAAGTTTTGTGAAAACCCGAAAGGGCGCAATCTCGTTAAAAGACACTTGCAAGGTCCTCTCGACTTTGTAAGGAGAAACTACCCGCGTGAGATCCTTACGACTCACAAAGGAGCAACACACTTAGGAATCCCCACAATTCCTAAGGAAAAGTTACACTTGCGAGATCCTCACGACTCGTAAGGAGAAATCTCTTATGAGACCCTCACGGCTCATAAGATTTGAAAAGTCTTAAGTTACAGGGACCTGAACCTGTTCTTAAGCGCACACGCACACCCCCACAACCTCCAATACTGCCCTACAAGCGGCTCAATATTGACCATTGTATACAATCCACGGGCGCGAATAAACATTTCCCTAACAAAGTCCCATCCGTGACTAGGGATATGTTTACACGGTGAACGGCCCTTGTAAGTCCTCTCGACTTATAAGGAGAAAGCACTTTTGTAAGATCCTTACGACTTATAAGAGACCATGCACTTAGGAATCCTCACGACTCCTAAGGAGAAAACGCACCTATGAGATCCTCACGACTTGTAGGGAGAAATACCTTTATGAGACCCTTACGGCTCATGAAATCAAAAGCCTTAGTCGACAGGATCCTAATCCTGTTTTTAAGCCACCTTTGTTCGACATCGACAGAGGCAAATGATGATTCGCTCCTAGTAATATCCCAGTGGTAGCGATGCTGATGCCTAAAACGGTATCAAATTCTAAGTCCTTTTACGGCAAATGATGATTCGCTCCTGGCAATATTCCAGTCGCAGCGATGTTGATGCTAAGATTGGTATCAGATCCCAAATCCCCTACTCGCGAAAAAAAATAAGCGAGCCGGAAAAAAATGTATATGAAATAGCCGAAATGATGGGGCAACTTGCAACAAAATCAGCAAGTAAAAATGTATGCATACAAAAACAGCCGAAATGATTGGGCAACTCGCAATAAAAAGTAGCGAGTAAAAAGAAAAATAGCCGAAATGATTGGGCACCGCGAAAAATAGCCGAAATGATTTGGCAATCGCGATTTTCGCGATATAAAAAGCTGAAATGATAGAGCATCGTGGAAAGAATAAAAAATGATGAAAGAATGAAACTTTTTGCCCTACAGGTGAGATCACGTCGATCCCTGTATACAATCCAGGGGCACAAACAAAGAGGGAACCATACCTTCCCAACAGGCTCCATCAGAAAGCGAAGCCAAATCTCGACGGTTCATAGACAACCTAGAGACAACCTCGATATTTGTCGCAATATTGCAGACACAATGTCAACAAATGAAGCAAAGCAAGATCCCTAGCTTCAGGGTCTCGACTTCGAAATAGACAACTTAGATATCACCAACGGCGTTTCTCCTCACTCCAACCAGATGCTGAGGCAAAATCCCAACTCCGCCTCAGCATTCGTCTCGATACAGCAGACGAGATGTCAACAATGGCGTTCCTTCGCAGTCCAATAGGATGCAGAAACAACGTCAACAAAAGACCCCATGGTCGAAACAAAGCGGAGTGACGGCAAAATCCCAGCTCCACCTCAGCATTCGTCTCGTTACAGCAGACGCAATATCAACAACGGCGTTCCTTCACAGTCCAGCAGGATGTAGATGCAACGTCAACGAAGGACCCCATGGTCAGCAAAGCGGAGTGATGGCAGAATCCTAGCTCCACCTCAGCATTCGTCTCGTTACAGCAGACGCAATGTCAACAACGGCGTTCCTTCGTAGTCCAGCAGGATATAGATACAACGTCAACGAAAGACCCCATGGTCGAAACAAAGCAGAGTGACGGCACAATCCCAGCTCCACCTCAGCATTCGTCTCGTTACAGCAGACGCAATGTCAACAACGGCGTTCCTTCACAGTCCAGCAGGATGTAGTTGCAACGTCAACGAAAGACCCCATGGTCGAAACAAAGCTGAGTGACGGCAAAATCCTAGCTCCACCTCAGCATTCATCTCATCGCAATCCAGCAGGATGCAGATGCAACGTCAACGAAAGACCCTATGGTCGAAATAAAGTGGAATGACGGCAAAATCCCAGCTCGATGTTCGTCTCGATACACCAGATGCAACGCCAAAGCAAATGAAGCAAAGGCCAAATTCGTTAGCTTCAGGGTCTTGACGGTAACTCATATAAAACCTAAAAGACTACCGGAGATCATCCCACACCAGCATGGAGTGATCGCCACCTCGACGTTCGTCTCGATACAGTAGACGAGATGTCACCACAGCGTTCTTCCTCAAGCAGGATCCAGACGCGACAATCAAACAACGGAACCATGGCAAAATCCCTAGTTCCAAACCTCGACTGTTCACATGCAACCTAGAGACAACCGCGACATTCGTCTCGAGACAGCAGACGCAGTGCCAGCAAACGAAGCGAAGGCCAAATTCCTAGCTTCAGGGTCTTGACGGCAACTCATATAAAACCTGAAAGACTATCGAAGATCATCCCACACCAGCGCAGAGTGGTTATGACTCATCGGGGCTCTCCAAAATGAGCCTAACCTCAGGTAAAAAGCGGCATGGAAAAATTCCTAAGGCTTTCTCTTCCGACGGTCAAACTGCCTAGGAAGATTGCTTGAAGACGTCTTGTCCAGCCCCCGAAGGGATCAAAGACACGACAGTCGCAAGGCTGCTCGAACAGCAAGATTGCCTATCGAGGAATACATCAGCCAACGCGACGGTATGACGGACAAAATCCTAGTACCACTGACCCTAACGGACCTTTGTCGTAAAGAGAAGAGGTTAACTGTGACGTTAGGACATCCTTGCGAGAACTTCTCGATTCGTCTCGACTCGTAAGGCAAAGCCTTAGGCAATGGGGATTAAAAAACCTGTTTTCTAAGCACTGGGGCCCTGCAAGTCAGTCCAAGATGGACTCTTACATACTATTCACGGGTCACACTCTCCGAAGTCGAACATCGACAAAGAGGGAAACAACCACTTACAAGTCCTCCCGACTTGTAAGCGGGAAAAGTTCTCTTGTGAGATCCTTACGACTTTCAAGAGAAAACGCACTTAGGAGTCCTCACGACTCCTAAGGAGAAAATACACCTGCGGGATCCTCTCGACTCATAGGAAGAAAAGTCTTTATGAGACCCTCACGGCTCATAAAGTTGAAAAGTCTTAGGTGGCAGATCCTAACCCTGTCTCCTAAGCCATCACTGTCCTACAAAGAGGTTAAGATGGACTATCTATGGGCCACATTCTCCGAAGTCAAATATCGACAAGGAAGGAAACAATCACTTATGAGTCCTCTCGACTTGCAAGGGAGAAAATTCTCTTGTGAGATCTTTACGATTTTCAAGAGAAAACGCACTTAGGAGTCCTCACGACTCCTAAGGAGAAAAGACACCTACGAGATCCTCACGACTCGTAGGGAGAAAATTCTTTATGAGACCCTCACGGCTCGTAAAGTTGAAAAGTCTTAGGTGGCAGATCCTACCCCTGTCTCCTAAGCCATCACTGCCCTGCAAAAAGGTCAAGATGGACCATCTATGAGCCACACTTGCCAAAGCTACATACCACTGAAATGGAGAAGTTACTCATGAGCGTATAAACTACTTCATGCCAGAGTAAGACATAAAGAAATAGAAGGGTGTGGCTCATGGAGTTGAGAGTTTGGAACTATATCTCTTAAGAGTCGAGATTTGAGTCCATGATAAATGACGACGCTTATGTCCGCTCGTTATCTTCTTAGATCAAGATTCTGAAAATTATATACCAACCCGAAACAGGTCATACGTTATGCATTACTCTGCACTACTTCACCCATGCATATATTTACGTGGGCAAAGTAGTAGGGGGCATTTGTTCCCGCAAAAAAATTTCTGCGCAAAAGAGTCCAAGGTATCAAATGGCAGCGATACACTTAAGTAAATGCGAAACAGTATCTTCCGGCCTATATTTTGATAAACTCCCGAAGGAGGAACTATTAAATTCTGATGGTATCGAAAGCATCTCGAAAAATTCTTCGAATTGATATATTATGGGCTTCATAATTCATCCGGGATCAAAAGTTATGAGCAAATATGTTATGCACTGTTCCCTGATTAAAAATCAGGAATTACCTCAATGAGATATCACGTGCTCACACGTGACCAATGGTCACGTGTTGACACGTGATAGTTAAAACAGAAATAAAAACAACGGCTGAAGAAGGACCCAATTGGGGGTCACGTGCTCACACATGACCAATGGTCACATGTTGACATGTGACAATTAAAACAGAAATAAAATAACAAACGTCTGAAGGAAATACCTCAATGAGGTATCACGTGCTCACACGTGACCAATGGTCACGTGTTGACACGTGATGGTTAAAACTAAAACGTAAGTAAACGCTGAGAAAAGGACTCAATTGGGGGTCACGTGCTCACACGTGACCAAGCACGTGACTGGCTTTGAAAGCCTTACAGTTAATAAAATTAAATTCTAAAAGCTTCTAAATCTTTCCAAATGGAAAAGGATTATGGGGACCATTGGATTAAAGATCCAAGGGTGATTAAAAATCACCAATTTATGGGAAGATTTTAGACAAGGAAAGATTTCCCTGAAAATCTCACCAGAAATAACAAACAGAATATCTTTGGATTTAAAATCCAACGGTGAATAAAATTTACTTAATAATCTAAAGGCTCATATCAATTATGAAATCAATTAAAATATTTCAATGAAAGATTGATTAAACAAATTGATTCTTTTCTTTCTCCTATAAATAGGAGCCAAGAAGAGAAGGAAATAGAATTTTGGGATCTTGAAATTTTCTAAAGGAAAATAGCAGAGAAAAAAGAAAGGAGAATTTAATTCTCAACAAAGAAAACCCTAGGTGAGAAAAGAAAGGGGATCAAAACTTCAAACAGAGAATTTAATTCTCAAATCTAAGAGTTTAACTCTTCTACACAAAAGAACTTAGTTCTTCCTCTGGTTGAAGATCTGCAAAGAGCACATCTCCCCATAAGTTGAGAATTTAATTCTCATCGGGTTGAGATCCTACCATGCAGATCCAAAACTTAGAAGGGGAATTGAGTTTTGAGAATTTAATTCTCCCAAAATAAAATTAGGGTTTAACCCTACATGAGAATTTAATTCTCCCAAACTCATAGGAATTTAATTCCTTCAAGATGGACAGAATTAGTGTTTAACCCTACATAAGAATTTAATTCTTTCATAATAGGAATTTAATTCCTCCAAAATCATGATCAGGGTTTAACCCTACAGAGAATTTAATTCTCAAAATAAAATAAAGAGACTTAAAAGATCTCCATGCTTGCAAAGAGCTAAGGTCACGTGGCCCCACGTGACCCCTGAAAAGATCCCCAAAAATGAGAAGGAAAAAGCTTTGAGGCAATGCCTCAAGTGCTCTCACGTGACTTCTAAAACAAAGAGAATAAAAGCAAAGGAAATGTTGGCTCTGGGCGCTCTCACATGTTATCACGTGACCCCTAATAAAAGCCTTAACAAATCAGTGCATGAGTGCCTATCACGTGCTCACACGTGATGGCCAGGAAATTAAAAGTGTTAAACACTTAATTGCAGAACGAAGTAAAGGGATTTGGTCCCCCCTTTGGGCGCCCTCACGTGTCCACACGTGACCCCTCTTTCTTTAGTGTTTAACACTAATTTGGGGATTATATTTTCAGTGTTTAACACTGATTGTTTTCTAGTGTTTAACACTAAATTGAAGATTATATTTCCAGTGTTTAACACTGATTGTCTTTTAGTGTTTAACACTAATTTGAGAGTTCTATATTTCCAATGTTTAACACTGTTGTTCTTTAGTGTTTGACACTACTTTTAGCCAAATTGGCTAATTTTCCAGAAGCAAAAGTCCCTCCTCCAAATGAATTTCAAAATTGAGGAAATCAAAGATGAAAATGTTTAACATTGCTAAATAATGTGGGCTTGAACCCAGACAAATGTCTAATAGTCCAGCAAAGGGCCAACACTTCAAATCCAATTGGACTTAGCCCAAGTTGGCTATAAGTCCTCAACTCAGACTCAACTGAGCCAACGTGCTCATAATATAATTAACTGATCTTAGTTCCAAATTGGACTACAAATCACTTAATCCACCTTGGTTCAAGGGTACATCTTTTCACTCCTTTGATATTTGTCGTTATAATTCCTCAACGTCTTCAAAGAGGTGACGGGTCCCGATAACCACACATTTCACGGACTGTGGGGTCCTTAAACTCATGGACTACGATGTCCTTAAATTTTATAGTCTACGATGTCTTTAACCTGGACTGTGCGGTCTCTTTAAACCCACGGACTACGATGTCCTTAATCTTGACCGGGATGTCTTTAAACTAACAATGGACCACCATGTCCTTAAACTGGTAATCGACCGAAATGTACCTAAACTAAACAATAGAGCCCAAATGCTCTCTTGTTGGATCTAAATGATCCTATTAAGTTGATCTTAGTCTAGAAATTAAACTAACGTATCCTTAACACACGTTTAAGTTGATCTTAGTCTCAAATGAGGCTAACGTATCCTTAAACCCAACCCCCAAACCTAAATCTAAAAAGATACGGATTTGGACTAATCCACGTCCTACGGGCGACAACGTAAATTAGTCTCCGTATACAATCCACGGGCAACCACAAACAAAACAAACACCCACGACACGAAGTGATCATCTGGAGAAGTAGAAAGTTGTTACCGCAATGCGGTAGCGTAATTAACTGCAGGGGCTTGCGCCTGCAGGGAAGAGCGTCCCCACAATCAAAAACCCCTCAAACAAGGGAGAATCTGACGAAGTCTGTTACATCGGCCGCATCTGTTTAAACCTTCGATACATGGTGACATAAATCAACTTGGCATTTTTGGAGAGGTGGACGGATAGCACCAAATAGCATCTGCCCCCAGATTCATGTAAGACGGTGCGTCTTCCCGGTTTCCGGCGATAAACAAGGACTTAGAGTTTGACACCCGTTTAGGCATCAGCATTGCTGGGACTGGGATATTGCCAAGAGCGAATCATCATTTGCCTTAAGAGGGCTTGAAGTTTGATACCTTTTTAGGAATCATCATTGCTGCGACTAGGATATTGCCAGGAGCGAATAAACATTTTTCTTTGCTGATTTGAACAAAGGTGGCTTAGTAAACAGGGTTAAGATCCTATCGACTAAGGCTTTTTGACTTTATGAGCCGTAAGGGTCTCATAAAGGTATTTCTCCCTACGAGTCGTGAGGATCTCATAGGTGTATTTTCTCCTTAGAAGTCGCGAGGACTTCTAAGTGGTACTTTCCCTCGTAAGTCGTAAGGATCTTACAAGTGTGTTTTCTCCTCATAAGTCGAGAAGACTTGCAAGTTTTGTTCACCATACGGGGACATTTCTTGTCATTGGTGGAACTTGGTGGGAGAGTATTTATTTATGCCTATGGATTGTATACAAGGGTCGATATTGGACTACCTGTAGGACAACTTGGGGGATATGACGGCTTAAGAACAGGTTTAGATCTCTGTAATTTAAGGCTTTTGAATTTTATGAGCCATAAGGGTCTCATAAGGGGAATTCTCCTTACGAGTCGAGAGGATCCCGTAAGTGTAATTTCTCCTTAGGAATCATGTGTGTTGCTCCTTTGTTAGTCGTAAGGATCTCACGCAGGTATTTTCTCCTCACAAGGTTGAGAGGACCTTGCAAGTGCCTATAAATTTTTTATTTTACGAGTTTGTGCCCTATTCAGGTTTTCACAAACTCATCGGCAGTCCTGCTGTTTTTACTCACGGCGCTCTTTCGGATTTTCATCCGTGCCCATTTCGCTTATGGACATATCGTTTTTTTAACAAGATTGCACCATTTCAGGTTTTCACAAACTCGTCGACATTCCTGCTTTTTTTTTTCATGACCCGAATGTTTCGACTCGTGACCGGCACTTAACCACGCAACGTCTACAGGCGTAACGTGACTAAGTAAGCCGAACCCAGAAATCAAAACCATTTAAAACTAGTGAGTGTTGAAAACATTTAATTAAAACATTTGGAAAACCTTAAATAGTTCAGTACGTTCTTTTAAAGTTAAGTTATCATTTAAATAATTTTTGCAGCATTTCCTTTGTAAAAGTAACCCCGAAATCGGGTATAAAACAGGATATAAGTGAAAATGAGATATAATGAAATAAAACATCCCCAAACGGGAGCAATCACGCCCAACGGCGGAAACCATCACCACAAGAGTAATATACGACGCCGTAGCGAAGAATGAGCAATAAATAAACATCACAGAATAATAAACTGCAAAAATACAGTCGGCTCCCACGAGCTCGACACCAGAATACAAATAATATACACATCGTCCTCACACGGTCTCTAAGTCGAGTACATATATGGTAGATGGAGAATACTAGATACAAAGCATGTACAACAAAAGTAACCAGATACCACAACCCACCTAATAGCAAAATAGCCCTCGCACCAGCTGTAGTGGTATCTGTATGCCAAAAGATGCAAAAGGGCAGCCTGCCGCGACTACTCTGAGGGGCAACCTGCAAATACTGTGGCACAACGGGGTGAGTTTCCAACTGGTGAATAGAGATAACATATAAAGGTAATCGCGAGCATGCACGTACTGCGCTACTCTATCATATGCCAGCAGGTAAAATCTATATGCGACAAGCAGTAAGTGCAATAATCATGCAAGTGCTCTGTCAGGTAAAATAACTACAGGATGAGATACATGATAATCAATGCTGAGCATGGGATAAACAACATCTACACGGAATTTAAACGTGGAAAAATAATCGGTGCCCAACACGGCACTCAAATCCCAAATAAACTCAGGCGCCGGCACTCTCCTCGGCCCTCAAATCCTGTAAACCTCTGGGAATCACGAGTGTCCAACATCGGCACTCAAAATATCATAAAAATACTCGTGTCCAGCATCGACATGCAAATCCTCATATATCGGGCTCCGTATGTCCGGATCAGCCCACGGGCTCCGTTTGCGGTATCGGCCCTCGGCCCCGGCAGCGCGGATCATCCCGCATCCATCTCTCGACTCTGGTCAGTATCCTCCGGATAACCGCTAGGTCCAACCAATCACCAGTAGGTACTCGCCCGCCTCCAGGCTCAATCGGCAAAATCCATCGATCATCTTGCCGAGGGGAACCATACCGGGTCCACCACGAACCCGCAAACGGATCATCCACTCCTCGAATCGGGTTTCAAGCACACGTCTCAGCACCGAGAAAACGCTGTTAGTTATATGTATGCTCTAGAGGCCATTACTGTACATAGGATGTATATTGTAGTGGATGCTGGGACATATATAGGGAGGACTTTCTTGCTCGACATGATAGTATGCTATCTGGTTGAACTTTACCTTAACGTGTATACTGTTTTTCTCTCTGTTACATGTTGGTAAAGCCCTTAGGATGTGTATTTGACTACCTGGACTATGATGCGGATCATACTAGTGGGGACATGGTAGTCCATAAGTACATCCTTCGAAGTCCCTAGTCGTGGGTGTATCGAGACGGGGCATCGATATACCAGAGTAGACTAGCGTATACCTTCTCGACCCATACAGATGGGCGATGGATGATCCCATATCCATCGGTGTTTGACATCAGAGATGATATACGGGTGCTCAGTAGAGACTGGGTACACTGGACGGACTCGCCGAGAACTCCCAGATGGTATTATACCTCACGTCAGATGGCAGTTCTCTGGTGACACTGGTACAGAGTAGTCTGTTGACCCGAGATCATCATAGAGTCTTGTGTGGTTCCCACTGTGCTTTAATTTCCATCTTACCACGTCCAAGAGGGCGTGATAAACGGTGGTTTTTGGGTACAGTCCCGAGTCACATGGAGGCAATGAGCGATAGGAGGGGATTCGTCTCTCCCGGTATAGGGGGTTGATGTTGCGCTGTGTTCGATTGGCTATAACAGGAAATCCCTGGCCAGGGTTGCTGAGATTTACCGGTAAGTGTTACCAGTAGTTTCTCGAACAGTTATAGACCTCATATCGACACGATTTATCGAGCTATTGGGGTCTGACGTTTACCACCCCTAGGCGAGATATGCGACATATCAGACGATCAGACCGGACTGTACGGTAGTGTTACTGGTCGGATTCACTGGAGTGTGAGCGGGCTTGCTCGTCGATCTTCAGATCGCTCAATACCCGGGTGGCCGTTACGTTTAGCAGACCGCTTGCGGCTTGTGGGTGTTTGATATGATCATTATCTGCTGCCGGCGTATTGACGAGTCTTTAGAGTCCTACACAGAGGTTTCCTGGCTCAAGCGAAACGAAATAGGAGCGCATATGAGATATGTGCGGGACCGAGAATAATACCAGTATGTGATACTGGATTCGATTCTCGCGATGTGACATTGATCGGTTATATGCGATATAGCCGGGTTATCGGATCAAGTGTTGATTCGATAAGTTGTTACTATAGATACCAGTCGGTTATGTGCGACATGACCGGATCATTGAATCAAGTGTTGATTTAATGATTTAATGTATAATTATATATTTGATATATTACTTTGCATTAACTAGTATCGGTTCACTTTAGACGGATTTTCTCACTTGGTTCGTGCGCATTGCATATGCGATATGTTTTTGTGCACTTGTATGTATCATGTTTGATGATGCATGCTAACTTGAGTTTGTGTAAAGATTAAACCATGGTTATTTAAATGGTTAGGGTTTTGTTTTTTATATCTATTTATTCATTTATTTATTTATTTATTTTCTTTTTGGAAAAAGAAATGAGAAGAATGGTGGCTTTCTTTGTTTGTAGTTGAAGATTCATGAACCTTTGACTTTGTCCACCATTCTTATCTCATGCTTAACCTAACCATTTGATTTAACCCTAGTTCAATCTCTACACTTGACCATGGTTTAGATTATGATAAGTTTTGATTTTTCTTTTCATTTTTAATTAACTTATCATAACTATTTCCTTCTTCTTCTTCATTTCTTCAAGTGAAGAAAACTTGCCTCCATCAATGGCAAGTGATGAAAAAGAGTGAGAAATCCAAATCTAAAGTCTACCCACTTCCTATTTCTTCATCCTCTACCTCTTGCCAAGTAGTAGAGTGTGTTTACTTCACAAGTTTCTTGACTTGGTGAAGTCGGAGCTTGATTTAGCGATGCCTCGACGTAGATCATCTTCGGCATGGACATCGACGACCTAGCTTGCCCATTCTCCGACGAAGCCGACGCTAGAGCCCGGATTTGATTTGGACAGAGGAGAGAACCTCGTTGCGGAGCTATGGAGGTGGAGCACCGGATCTACAAAGGTTGTATTTCAGTATCTTGTAGTTAAGTGTTAACTAGTTAGCTTTTTCGCCTAGTTTTCTAGCAAACGATCCGTAGTCGGGTCTCTCGGCACCTAGATTTTTTGAAATTTGCATGTTCGATGCCTTGTGAGACCTCACTAGAGTGCCTAGGAACCCTACAGTGGTATCAGAGCCTAGCTAGAGCCTTAGGCGAAGTCTAGACGGAATTTGAAACCCGATCGAACCCGAAACACCAAATCAATCTTGCTCTCTGTACTTTTTTGAAAACAGTGAGTTTTTCCAAATTAAAAATTACTAAAAAATTCAGCAGGGAAAAATAAGAATTACGGTGCAAAAAGTTTCTGGTGAACAGTATATTTCGCGGCGGATCCGCGGCATAAGCATGGCTTCTGCGGCGGATCAGCGGCCCCTTGATGACGTCAGCCCTATATTTTTGCACAGTAATTCCTGATAAATTCTTCTGAGTTTTCTGGGAATTTTTAAAAGTCATTCAAGAGTTGAATAATCTGGGATTGTTTTGGAGATTCGGTGTTTCGATCGGAGCATCAAATTTTGTCTGTGTGGCTTTCCGGATAAATTTTAGAATATGTTAAAAAGTTCGACCGGATATAAATACCCAATTTTTTCCCTGTCGGGAAATTTCCAAGTGTTGGATTTTTCCGTAGTTTAACGACGTTCTAAGTAGTGCAAGTAACTCGATGGACCCTCTAGAAGACAACAAACCTTAACTCGATTATGTGACCGTCTTGAACTGCCCTTTGAACCTTCGGGTTTGGGGCAGTACGACGTGCCACATGTGAGGCGTTAGCTTGACCCTTCTACGGCTGGACCGTCGGTACTGAGGCACGAACTGAATGTTGTTAGACTTATTTCATGTGTTGATCTGTATCGGGAAAACTTGGGTGTTTGAATGTTCGATCGGAAAGTTTAATATTTTCTGATTATCCGGAATGGGATACAATAATTGGAATTCACAAGAAGTTATGAGATAACTAAATGAATGTTATAAACATAGCAATTTAGTCTCACTTGATCGGTTGCCACGGAATTTTGATGTGATCAAAAGTCCGTCGCAATCACGTAGCGTACGCGGATACTCGCCGGGTAAACTTAATAGACAGCCTCACTCCATAGCCCCGACCAAGTGACTGTAGGAGAACCCCGTCGCCGAAAGCATCCGTTAGGGTGCTCGCGGTAGCGGTGTTCCGCCTTGGTGCACTTCGTCGACGGTATCGGGGGTGCTGCCGCCTACTGAAGTTTGCGACGAGCATTCGATCAGGATGTCGGGAATCTTGTTGAATTGCCCGACTTGATATTGAAAAGTGTTTTCGATTTTGAGACTAAAATGCGGGGTTTATAATTGTTAGGCATGCGATGTCTAAGGAATTCATTTGGTCAGGCATGCGATGTCTGAGGTGGTTGCGGATTCCAACTGTTGTAGTTTTACACTTTCTTTTCTGTGACCGTAAGTGTAATATGTGATATCGCTGGTTTCGTTGCTATATGTCAACGACAATTGGGATGGACATATTTACTTACGTTGATGACATGTGATGTTATGTGTTGCTGGATATGTTATATTGGATCGTCGTGTTTAAATAGCCGGGGTTTTTTATGTGAGATGAGTGTTTTTCATTTTCATTCATGTAAAAACTTGTATGTAATATTCTTTTATTGGGGCGCTTCCAGGTTGCGGAAGTAGTCACCTTTTGTATATTATTTACTTTTCCGCACTATGATAGACCCAAGAAAGAGGGCACAAGTAACCGGGTTCTGGAGTCCAGTGGGAGACCAACTCGAGGAGTCGAGTCCGGGTCTCCTAACTCTAGAATTGGTAGGGTTGCTTGCCGCTCTCGTAGGGGTCTAGGGGTGTGGGTTTGGCTATTCATCGCGACCGTGGAATCCGTGTTTTATACTGGCTCGTATTGAAAACACGGACGTCCTAGTATATCCAATATTTCATATGATTCTTCTGCTGCGATATCTGTGATGTGATCATGTGATGTTCTGTGATAGATACAGTATATAGTATATATGATATATTATATAGACGTTACTTATGTTTTATACCCGCGCTAGCCCTGCCTTGCTCTGCCGTTAGTTACCTAACCTAACGGTGTACGAGGGGACATCGAGGCGAATGCGGATGGCATAAGTGTACGTCGTATTTATCTGTGATGATTAGGTACTTATATGATGGGACTTCATTAATGTGATTAATGAAATAAAAGAAACCTAAGATGTTATAGAATCGAATTTCAAAATAAAACAGGTAGCTACAGTTCTTGCTTTGCACAGCGGTATATGAGATATATCCTGCACCTTATTCGATGAGGAAAGGACCGAGATCCCTTCACCGGGAGTGACTCCTTTAGCAATAACTGGCAGATGCTACACACTCGGTTTGTATTTTGATTGCTTTTAAGTGTTTTTGCTTTGCACAGTGATATATGTGATATATCCCGCACCTCATTCGACGAGGAAAGGACCGACGATCCCTTCACCGAGAGTGACTCCTTTAGCAAAACTAGAAAAGCCTCAAAAACACTCCATTTTAAAAACCATTTGATTCTACAATGATATCAAGTTCTTTACGCAATAGGTTTTCAGAAAAACCTGTCGTAGCCCTCCGACATTTCAGATAAGTTGTATATAGTATTCGTGCTGCATTTGTTGGCTTTCGTCAAGGTGCAGTGTGCGGTAGCTATATGCTGCTTATCTGCTAGCATACGATGCGATTGGATTAGGGTAGTCGTGCGGCTTTGTTGGCTTTCGTCAAGGGTCGTGCGGGTGGGTTTAATTCGATCAAGAAATGTGCGGGTTGAACTTGACTAGTGGGCTATGGTTTGTTGGCTTTCGTCAAGGTCATAGCACGTTAGGGGCAAAATATTATCGGGAATTTCAAGTGTTGAAATTTGCAATGAGATTGCATACCTTCTATGAGATAGTTGGATCCCGATACCCGCTGCGAGTAAGTGTTACTCCTGGGAGAGTTTTATACATTACAATTAGCCGATCAAGTAGGTGTCTAGAAAGGTGTTAACGAGGTTACGCCTCTGGGAAAACGATGTTTACAATAATTAGGTTCGTGCGAAAGCACGGGGACCTCCCTCAAAGTACCGACACTGGCCTGGCTGAAAGATTGGCGAACTTGTAGTATGTAATTAATCCCGGCTAGTCTTTCCTTTTAGGGTTTGAAGGAAGATTTGATAAAAAGCAGTGGGAGCTATCCTGATTAGATAAAATAAAAACCAATCTATTCTTGACAGAGCGCACGCTGAGTGTTTTCTTCTCTCTCTCTCCTGGTAGCGACCATATCACGCCTTAATCAAGATAATAAAACGGATTATTGACCGAACCCGCTTGTTATACTGAGCTGGGGAACGTTGGTCCCGCTCCAACTTATAATTGTTATAAGACAGAGTAGGAAATAGGGGATTACCAGAATTCCCGTGCCGCCCAAACGAAGAGAGTGCATGCTGATGCATCATCTTCGGGTGTGTTCTTTATACAGAACTGTTTCTCAGTATTCTTTACGTCCTGGGTATGTGATACCAGATCAGGATCCCAGATATGTAATCTGTTACATAGGGCTACAGTTAGGTAGAGAACTGAGAACGGGTGATAAGTTTCATGAGGCAGAAAACGGGGCAAGTGTTGCAGCCAAGTCTGTCGGTCACTGTCACCCTGTATTACCAATACATTGATTCTGAACAAATGTTATTAGATACCGAACCTGATATACCAAATCATATCACTCTCTTTATTAGTAAAGAAATGATAAAATTTTGTATTGTTGGATAATGTTTTGAACATTTCCTATATCAAAAGTTGATCGGTTCAGGCACGTTATCTAAAAGCGTTAACGTTCTAAATCAAACTACAGTTCTTTAGTATACAGAACACACACAAGAGGAAGAGTTCAGAAATGAACGAATCCTTCTTGAGGTATTGTAGACTACGTCATATCAATGCGACCCGACTGGCTGAGTTACATTTAGATGCATATTTAAATCAGTTTGAATTTACATCTTGTGAAACTCGCCAGTCATGTCACAAAGATAAGATGACCACAGCTCTGTTTATTGGAAACAGAGAAAGAGTTAGTGAACTCTTGGGATGATACATGTTGATGTATGTAGGTCCCCAGTCTACAAATGCCAGGACTGGTTCTTTATACTTCATTACGTTCTCTGATAATCTCTCAAGATTCAAACATATGTTCCTGTTGAAACATGAGTCCGAGCCTTTTGAGATATTCACAGAATATAAGCGAGAAGTAGAGAACCAAAATACGGGTATAAGTAGTATGTCCTATGATGAGATCAAGGAGGAGAATACTTGAGCACGGAAATACTGGACTATTCTAAAGAAGAATGAGATTCTCTCTCAGCATTACTCCTCTGTATACACCATAGCACGATGGTATATCAGGGCGGAGCAATCACACCCTATATGATAAGGTGTGCTCTATGATGAGTAATACTGAGTTACCTGTTTCCTTTTGGGTGTTATGCACTTGAGAAGATGCATACCTATTGAATAGGGTTCGAATCATATCAACGCCTGCCACTTCATATGTGATATGGAAAGGGAAGAGCCCATGTCTTAAGTTAGTTAAGATTTGGGGTTGTCCGGCCTATGTCTAAAAGCAAAATCCGGACAAACTCGAGGCAAGGTTAGTTATGTAGAACTGGAAAGGTTCCAGCTATGCAAACTACAGAAGATGATTTGACAGAACCAAAGGATTCAGTAGATACCAACGAACCTCAGCCTCTCCGCCGATCTAGTAGGGTTCCTCACCCACCTGAGAGATACTTCGGTTTCTCTATGACAGTGGGAGCGAGGATTGCATCATGAGATGATGACCCAACTAGTTTCGAGCGGGCCATCAGGAGTAGGACTCTGTAAGAATGGCTGGATGTTTATCGATCTGAGATGGAATCTTTATACACCAACAAAGTATGGACTTTAGTTGCTATATCTGAAGGGTTAAATCCCCATCAGGAGCAAGTATATCTTGAGAAGATTACTTGGTGTACATGGAAAAGTTGAGACTTTCAAAGCTAGAATTGTTAAAGGTTTTCGTCATCGACCAGGCATGGATAATGATGAAACCTTTTCAGTAGCTATGCTTAAGTCCATCCAGATCCTTCTTGTCACGACTACATACCATGACTGCGATATCTGGTGGTTGGGTGTCTTGACTGCTTTTCTAAATAATGATTTAGAAGAGAGCGTCTATAAGTACACAGCCAGAGGGCCTCGTAGACAGTGGGAGCAGCGGAAACGTGTGCAAGATGTTTTATATGATAAAGCAGGCATCGCGGAGTTGGAACATCTGTTTTGATGAAGTAGTCAAAGAGTTTGACATCATCAAAATGGTAGATGAACCTTGTATAAACAAAAAGGTAGTAGGGAGTATGGTGGTGATCCTCGTAGAGTACGTGGATGACATACTCTTGATAGGGAAGGAGTTTCCTATGCTACGCTCGATCAATCTCCGCTTATCACAATGATTCTCCATATAGGATCAAAGTGATACCTCCTAAATCCTGGATTTTGGATCTATGAGATAGATCTAAATGGATGTTAGGATACTCACTAGCTGTAGTGAGATGGTATCAATCGACCCTGGGGAGAATCACTGGAATGGTTCCAGGGTGATAAAGACGACTGAATGTCAGTCACAGGCATTGTCTTTACCCTCAGTAAAGGGACGGTATATTGGAAGAGTTCCAACCTAGATACCGTGACATACTAGACGATAAAGGCAGCATACATCGCTACTTAAGATGCTACCAAAGAGGCTGTTTGGATGTATATTGGTTCATGAGATGAACTATGTTCCTCCCATTGTGTGACAATGGAGTTGTGGCTTATGCCAAGGAACGTCGGTCCCATCAGTGATCCAGACATATTCTAAGGCAGTATCACTTGATCATGGAGATGGTTGATCTCCAGGAAGATCGAGGTTAGGAGAGTAGACTCAGAGGACAACACAGCGGATCCACTCACAAAGGCCTGTTCCCAGAGAGAGACTTTTATGGGATGGTTGAGTATGAGATACTGCAACCACTGCTATCAGATGGCCCTAGTGCAAGTGGGAGATTGTTAGTTATATGTATGCCCTAGAGGCCATTACTGTACATAGGATGTATATTGTAGTGGATGCTGGGACATATATAGGGAGGACTTTCTTGCTCGACATGATAGTATGCTATCTGGTTGAACTTTACCTTAACGTGTATACTGTTTGTCTCTCTGTTACATATTGGTAAAGCCCTTAGGATGTGTACTTGACTACCTGGACTATGATGCGGATCATACTAGTGGGGACATGGTAGTCCATAAGTACATCCTTCAAAGTCCCTAGTCGTGGGTGTATCGAGACGGGGCATCGATATACCAGAGTAGACTAGCGTATACCTTCTCGACCCATACAGATGGGCGATGGATGATCCCATATCCATCGGTGTTTGACATCAGAGATGATATACGGGTGCTCAGTAGAGACTGGGTACACTGGACGGACTCGCCGAGAACTCCCAGATGGTATTATACCTCACGTCAGATGGCAGTTCTCTGGTGACACTGGTACAGAGTAGTCTGTTGACCCGAGATCGTCATAGAGTCTTGTGTGGTTCCCACTGTGCTTTGATTTCCATCTTACCACGTCCAAGAGGGCGTGCAAAACGGTGGTTTTTGGGTACAGTCCCGAGTCACATGGAGGCAATGAGCGATAGGAGGGGATTCGTCTCTCCCGGTATAGGGGGTTGATGTTGCGCTATGTTCGATTGGCTATAACAGGAAATCCCTGGCCAGGGTTGCTGAGATTTACCGGTAAGTGTTACCAGTAGTTTCTCGAACAGTTATAGACCTCATATCGACACGACTTATCGAGCTATTGGGGTCTGACGTTTACCACCCCTAGGCGAGATATGCGACATATCAGACGATCAGACCGGACTGTACGGTAGTGTTACTGGTCGGATTCACTGGAGTGTGAGCGGGCTTGCTCGTCGATCTTCAGATCGCTCAATACCCGGGTGGCCGTTACGTTTAGCAGACCGCTTGCGGCTTGTGGGTGTTTGATATGATCATTATCTGCTGCCGGCGTATTGACGAGTCTTTAGAGTCCTACACAGAGGTTTCCTGGCTCAAGCGAAACGAAATAGGAGCGCATATGAGATATGTGCGGGACCGAGAATAATACCAGTATGTGATACTGGATTCGATTCTCGCGATGTGACATTGATCGGTTATATGCGATATAGCCGGGTTATCGGATCAAGTGTTGATTCGATAAGTTGTTACTATAGATACCAGTCGGTTATGTGCGACATGACCGGATCATTGAATCAAGTGTTGATTTAATGATTTAATGTATAATTATATATTTGATATATTACTTTGCATTAACTAGTATCGGTTCACTTTAGACGGATTTTCTCACTTGGTTCGTGCGCATTGCATATGCGATATGTTTTTGTGCACTTGTATGTATCATGTTTGATGATGCATGCTAACTTGAGTTTGTGTAAAGATTAAACCATGGTTATTTAAATGGTTAGGGTTTTGTTTTTTATATCTATTTATTCATTTATCTATTTATTTTCTTTTTGGAAAAAGAAATGAGAAGAATGGTGGCTTTCTTTGTTTGTAGTTGAAGATTCATGAACCTTTGACTTTGTCCACCATTCTTATCTCATGCTTAACCTAACCATTTGATTTAACCCTAGTTCAATCTCTACACTTGACCATGGTTTAGATTATGATAAGTTTTGATTTTTCTTTTCATTTTTAATTAACTTATCATAACTATTTCCTTCTTCTTCTTCATTTCTTCAAGTGAAGAAAACTTGCCTCCATCAATGGCAAGTGATGAAAAAGAGTGAGAAATCCAAATCTAAAGTCTACCCACTTCCTATTTCTTCATCCTCTACCTCTTGCCAAGTAGTAGAGTGTGTTTACTTCATAAGTTTCTTGACTTGGTGAAGTCGGAGCTTGATTTAGCGATGCCTCGACGTAGATCATCTTCGGCATGGACATCGACGACCTAGCTTGCCCATTCTCCGACGAAGCCGACGCTAGAGCCCGGATTTGATTTGGACAGCGGAGAGAACCTCGTTGCGGAGCTATGGAGGTGGAGCACCGGATCTACAAAGGTTGTATTTCCGTATCTTGTAGTTAAGTGTTAACTAGTTAGCTTTTTCGCCTAGTTTTCTAGCAAACGATCCGTAGTCGGGTCTCTCGGCACCTAGATTTTTTGAAATTGGCATGTTCGATGCCTTGTGAGACCTCACTAGAGTGCCTAGGAACCCTACAAACGCGTGGTGGACGCACCAAAATATCATATCACAAGGTACCGGGTTTTTCAAAATAGTGCATCTTTTCTTAAATAATTCCACGGTCCTCAAAACCAGAAATCACATGGAAATCCAACACCAATAAGTAAATCAAATGCGATGTGCTATGTACATCAAGCCATAATATAGGTACGAAGGGAATCCGCTTTTAAAATGGTTTCAGTTTGTAAAGGCATCATGCGACTCCCAATTTCTATGAAAATCATATCGAATCATATGTAACATGAACTACAGCATAATAATCATGGAAATTCTACAGTGAGTGTGTCATGGCAATTACTAACGGTGTGTGTGTAACATGCAGATTAGTGCTCGTGCAACATGAACCGTTAGTAATAGTGCGGTGTTCTATCAATTCTAAATTTACATACGTATAGCAGGAAATGCAGTATGCAACTAACAGTAGCCATGTAGGTAAATGAAATATGTAGCTATAAGGTCCTATCAGCCCTAACGTAGAACTCCATGCGGGCGATATCCCCGTAGATGTTAAATCTACTCACCGGTAGTCTCGCGCTAAGTGTAGCCGACGACTTGTTTCCCCTTCTTCGCAGCGTCCGTCGCACTTGCCTGCGAACCTAGAATTACACAGTATATCACACATAAGCTCGAAGTCACACAAGCACGACATTAAAGCCAAACTAGTAACTCGCGTCGTGAACCAAGCGCGCGTGTGCGCGATACGCTAAAACGTGTGTTTACGCGCCTGAAGCCACTCCAACACGTTGCGATACGCAGAAACCCTAACCCACATACACGTATCACACGTGTCGCGAAAGTTTAAAAATACGAGAAAATAGGTATTCACTTCCAGATTTTAATACAGAATTGATATAACAAAAATATATATACCATAAAACCCCAAAAACCAGCAAACACCAACCACCAAAAACCCAACCCACAAATCTCCCATCTGGCCGCAAATTGCGGCCAGAATGAGTTTTCTGGCGGCCTGGGTAGGGGGTGGGCTCCCGGGTTTGGTGTGTGCACTCTATACCCCCTGTGTATGCTACAGTAATTCCACTTCCATTCTGAAATATCTCGGGTAGTAGCAGAATCTACAAAACCCTATATTCTAGTTAAAAACTACACTTTGCACTAAAATGATACATTAAGGTATTTTTCTGAAATCTGAAACAAACCCAAGTCTAAAATCACACTAACAACTCATTACTAAGCTAATTGAGCCATAAAAATGCAAATTTTAACTTATCACCACAAAATCCCTTCCATAGCACAAAACAATGCACAAAAAGTGATATTTGCTAAAATTACTACAAGTTATGAAAAGGGGTGTTAAATATGAGCTATATACCTTCAAAAGACCTTATGAAACACCAAAGTTCCAGCTTTTTCCTCAAGTGTGCAGATCCACATCCAAACACCTCAACAGCTCATTTTTTTCCAAGGTTTTGTGATGAAAATGAGTGGTTTTTGTGTAGGATTTGCATGGAGATCAAAGAGAAGTGAAAAGGAGATGAAAAGATAAAGAGAAGCTAGGGTTTTTCTGCTGGAAATTTGGCAGAATTTCTGAAGTGAGGGGAAGAGAGAGAGAAGGAAAGGAAATGGGGTCAAAAGTCAACCCTTCACCTAACACCATGCTCTCATATTTTAACTCAAATTTATAAATTTAAAAAAGGTTTTGTTTTTGATAAAAGGGTGGGGAAAAATAACCATGAACCATGCAAGAATGACAAGAAATGGTTAACATGCTAACTCTTTTAGCCTAGGTCAAGGAAAATTGTGCTTAGCGTGCAAGTGTACACTACAAATGGAAATTTCCCAACTAGGGTAACACGACTAAATATAATTAGTAAACCCTATAAATATATATAAGTATATCTATTTAAATACTTCACAACACAATTTCCACTAGCCAAGAAGGAAAATAGGATATCCGTTTTTATGAAAAACACACACACTAGCTAATTAACGAGAAAACATCCTGAACGAATTTCAAGGCGTTACAATCTACCCACCTTAAAGAAATTCGGTCACCGAATTTAAAAATCTAACTACACGTACCTTCGAAAAGATGGGGATACATCTTCCTCATCTCGCTCTCGGTCTCCCAAGCGACCTCCTCGCTACTCTGACCATGCCAAAGTACCTTGACGGACGGTATCTCTTTCGACCTCAATTTCTTCACTTGTCGATCCAAAATCATCACCGGCTGCTCTGCATAGGAAAGGTCACGCTCAAGCTGGATCGTCGGGTGCTGAATTGCCTGCGAAGGATCATGAAGATATCTGCGGAGTATCGAAACGTGAAATACGGGGTGCACATCTGGAAAACTGGGTGGAAGGGCTAACCGATACGCAACCACACCAACACGCTCGAGGATCTCGAAGGGGCCCACATATCTGGGACTAAGCTTCCCCTTCTTCCCAAATCTCATCACACCTTTCATTGGGGAGACCCTCAAGAAAACATGATCACCAACAGAAAACTCAAGTCTGCGCCGTCGACGGTCCGCATAAGATCTCTACCTACTCTGGGCTGCTCTCATCCTATCGCAAATCAACTGGAACTTCGTGGTCGTCTTCTCAACAATCTGGGGCCCTAAGATACTGCTCTCACTGAGCTCGGTCCAACAGGTGGGCGACCTGCATCTCCTCCCATAAAGGGCCTCAAATGGTGCCATCTGAATGGTCTCCTGGTAGCTGTTATTGTAGGAGAACTCTACTAATGGTAAATGATGATCCCAGCTACCTCCGAAGTCTAATACGCACGCTCTGAGCATGTCCTCGAGAGTCTGAATAGTCCGCTCTGACTGTCCGTCGGTCTGCAGATGAAATGCTGTGCTAAAACTCAAACGAGTGCCCAAAGCCTCCTGAAGCCTCTGCCATAGTCGGCTGGTAAACTGGGTGCCTCTGTCGGACACGATACATGTTAGAACTCCATGCAGTCGTACAATCTCGTCAATGTAAATCTGGGCATACTGAGCGAATCCGAAAGTCGTCTTCACCGGTAGGAAGTGAGCCGCTTTCGTCAAACGATCCACGATCACCCAGATGGAGTCATACCCTCGACTAGTCCTGGGTAGACCCACAATGAAGTCCATAGAAATCTGTTCCCATTTCCACTCCGGAATGGGCAACGGCTGTAGCTCTCCCGCGGGCCTCTGGTGCTCGGCCTTGACTTGCTGACAAGTCAGGCATCTCGACACGAAATTTGCAATGTCCCTCTTCATACCGTCCCACCAGTAAACATCTCTCATATCGTGGTACATCTTGGTGGAACCTGGATGAACACTGTATATCGAGCGATGCGCCTCCTCAAGAATCTCACGCCGCAGTCCCTCGGCATCTGGTACGCACGGTCTAGTCCCAAATCGTAGTATCCCCTGGTCATCGATCACGAACTCGGCAAATTTGCCCTGTCCAATCTGTGTCTTGATCTCTGAACATCGGTCATCACTGTGCTGTGCCTCATGTATACGGTCAAGCAACTCTGGGCGTGCACGAATATGCGCAATCTGTCCTCCGATCGGCGTAAACTCGAACTGTACCCGGCTGTCGCATAGAATCTGCCAATCTGTCGACGACTGCCTCTGTACTGCGCTCAAACAAGATAGACTACCCCCGGGCCTCCTGCTCAAAGCATCCGCCACTACATTAGCCCTGCCCGGGTGATACAAGATCTCGCAATCGTAATCTTTCACTAACTCCATCCATCGGCGCTGTCTAAGGTTCAGGTCTCGCTGCTAGACTATATACTTTAAGCTCTTGTGATCCGTGAATATCTGGCACGACTCGCCATATAGGTAATGTCGCCAGATCTTAAGTGCAAAGACCACTACAGCCATCTCCAAATCATGAGTGGGGTAGTTCTGTTCATGTTTCTTTAATTGCCGTGAAGCATACGCGATCATCCTGTCATGCTGCATCAAAACGCACCCTAGCCCCACTCGTGAAGCATCACAGTAGACCACAAATCCGCCTGATCCTGAAGGCAAAGATAGCACTGGTGTCGTAGTCAGTAGAGCCCGTAGCTGCTGAAAACTGTGCTCACACTCCTCCGTCCAATCGAAATGAACTCCCTTCTGGGTCAACCCGGTCAAAGGTGTAGCAATGCGAGAGAAGTCCTGCACGAATCGCCTGTAGTAGCCTGCCAGCCCTAGAAAGCTGCGAACCTCCGTCACTGACGTGGGTCTAGGCCAACTCCGAACAGCCTCGATCTTCCTCGGGTCTACACATATACCATCTCGTGTAATCACGTGCCCCAAGAAGTCTACGCTGTCCAGCCAGAAAGCACACTTGGAGAATTTGGCGAAAAGCTGATGCTCCCTCAAGGTCTGCAGTGTAATCCGCAGGTGCTGCTCGTGCTCGTCTCTGCTCCGAGAATACACCAAGATATCGTCAATGAATACTATGATGAACAGATCAAAATACGGACGGAAAATACGGTTCATCAAGTCCATAAATGTTGCTGGCGCGTTAGTGAGTCCGAACGACATCACCAGAAACTCGTAATGGCCGTAGCGCATGCGGAAAGCTGTCCTAGGAATGTCCTCCTGTCGAACCCGCAGCTGATGATAGACTGATCGCAAATCGATCCTCGAAAAGTATCCTGCCCCCTGAAGCTAGTCGAACAAATCGTCGATACGTGGCAAAGGATATCTGTTCCGCACTGTAACCCTATTCAGCTGGCGGTAGTCGATACACAGACGCAAATTGCCGTCCTTCTTCTTGACGAACAGGACTGGAGCACCCCAAGGAGAAACACTGGGTCGAATAAGTCCCTTGTCCAGCAAATCTTGCAACTGACCCTTCAATTCTCGAAGTTCCGCCGGGGCCATCCGATAAGGCGGTATAGAAATAGGCCCCGTGCCAGGAACCACATCAATACAGAAAGAAATGTCGCGTTCGGGCGATAGCCTAGGAAGCTCGTCAGGGAACACATCAGGGAACTAGCTAACAACCGGAACCTGATCCAACGGAATCTCTGTAGCGCTACTATCGCAAACATAGTCGAGAAATCCCTGACATCCCTTCCTCAAAAGCTGTCCAGCGCGAAAAGAAGAAATCACACTGTGAGAGGCGGCACCACGGTCCCCCAACACAACAAAAACCGACTCACCGGGAAAACAAAATCTAACTGTCTTCTTACGGCAGTCCACAGAAGCATAGCACGTGGCTAACCAAACCATGCCCAAAAGAACGTCGAAGTCCAACATCTCAAGAAGGATCAAATCGACAGGCAACTCTCTCTCACCAATACGACGGTACAGGATTGGAACACGTGCCTAGCAACAAACGACTCCCCCACAGGAGTAGTCACAACAAGCGGCTGATCAAGTAAACCGGACTCTCTACCCAAACTCAGCACAAAGTGTGTGGATACGTACGAGTGCGTGGATCCGGGATCAAACAACACGTGTGCATCAACAGAACATACTGGAAGGATACCTGAGACCACCGCATTGGACGCCTGCGCGTCCTGATGCGTTAAAGCAAAAACCCGCGCCTGTTCTCCACCTGTGACTGAATGCCCTCTGCCTCGGTCATCCCGTCCTCTCTAAGCAACTCCTCCACGCCCACGACCTCTCTGTGTATGAGTCTGACGCGGAGCAACAATAGGTACAACAGGCAACACCCTCTGGGGTGGTGAAGGTGGTAAGGTAACATGCGGTGCTGTTGTCTCCCTCCGGTGTGTCTCAGGACAATCTCTGACGAGGTGAAGTAGACTGTCGCATCTATAACAACCCCGCGACGACTGCTGACTCTCCCGTGGATACGAACTAAACATATGGCCTCGTCCCGAATCTCTGCCACTCCCCGTACCGGAACGATACCTGTCGCGGCGTCTGAATGTCTGTCTCTGTGCTGATATACCAGTACGAACTCTCTTCGGGTCTGGAACTACCGAAGTCTCAGCAAGGCGCTCCTCGACTAACAGGGCTGCATCTACCACTGATGCATATGTCTCGTAATGCTGCGCGCTAATCGCAAGGAACAGTGGTGTAAGCAAGCCTCGAACAAATCTCTTGACTCGCAACTCCTCGGTAGCCACTAGATACGGGGCATGGATAGATAGCTCTGTAAACAGCACATCGTACTCCGCCACTGACAACTCCGGAGTTTGGCGTAAGGACTCAAACCTGCGTGCTCTAGCATCTCTGACGCTCAGTGGAAGAAAGCGGGCAAGGAATAGCGCCACAAACTCTGTCCAGGTCATAGGAGGAAGACCTGCTGTTCTGCCCTTCTCAACTGATTCGCACCATTTCTGCGCAAGACCTTCCAGGCGAAAACTCGCGAACTCAACCCATCTCGCATCTGCACACCTGAGGGAACGACATATCCGAGCCATCCTATCAATGAACGACTGTGGGTCCTCGGCTGCATCGGTGCCTGTGAAGACCGGAGGCTTCAGCCTCATAAACTCTGATAGCGATACGGAGATGACCTCTGTAGCTGTAGGAACAACTGCCTGTGCTGTGGGTATCACCGCGGTCTCTGCAACAGGTGGAACTACCTCTGGTCGCTGCGCTCGAAGTGTCTCAACTAGAGATCCCATCATCTGGCGCATCTCCTCCATACTGGATCCCACCGTCTGGCGCATCTCCAGCATACCAGCCCCTAACATGGCGATCTGATCTGTCACGGGAGGAACAGCCTGCTCGGGCACAACCGGTGTACTACCCGGATCAGTCCTCGTCTCGAACGAGTCAACTCGAATCTCGGCCCTCGCGGCCGCTCTCTGCGCCCTAGTAGTCTTTGGCGGCATAATGGCTGTAAGGAAAAGTAGGATTCGATAAGGATACAAAAATCGAATCGCAAGAATGTATATACTCAAGAAGGAATTTAAATCAATAAGTCCTAAGGTCGCTTTGGCGGAGTACCGTGTCGTGAGTATGCCGCGGAACATACACACGCTACGCCACTCTGCTTCAGCTACCTACTCCATCATACCAGGGTCATCCTACACTCCGAAAGGTAAAACCTATGCTCTGATACCAACTTTGTCACGACCCGAATGTTTCGACTCGTGACCGGCACTTAACCACGCAACGTCTACAGGCGTAACGCGACTAAGTAAGCCGAACCCAGAAATCAAAACCATTTAAAAGTAGTGAGTATTGAAAACATTTAATTAAAACATTTGGAAAACCTTAAATAGTTCAGTACGTTCTTTTAAAGTTAAGTTATCATTTAAATAATTTTTGCAGCATTTTCTTCGTAAAAGTAACCCCGAAATCGGGTATAAAACAGGATATAAGTGAAAATGAGATATAATGAAATAAAACATCCCCAAACGGGAGCAATCACGCCCAACGGCGGAAACCATCACCACAAGAGTAATATACGACGCCGTAGCGAAGAATGAGCAATAAATAAACATCACAGAATAATAAACTGCATAAATACAGTCGGCTCCCACGAGCTCGACACCAGAATACAAATAATATACACATCGTCCTCACACGGTCTCTAAGTCGAGTACATATATGGTAGATGGAGAATACTAGATACAAAGCATGTACAACAAAAGTAACCAGATACCACAACCCACCTAATAGCAAAATAGCCCTCGCACCAGCTGTAGTGGTATCTGTATGCCAAAAGATGCAAAAGGGCAGCCTGTCGCGACTACTCTGAGGGGCAACCTGCAAATACTGTGGCACAACAGAGTGAGTTGCCAACTCGTGAATAGAGATAACATATAAAGGTAATTGCGAGCATGCACGTACTGCGCTACTCTATCATATGCCAGCAGGTAAAATCTATATGCGACAAGCAGTAAGTGCAATAATCAAGCAAGTGCTCTGTCAGGTAAAATAACTACAGGATGAGATATATGATAATCAATGCTGAGCATGGGATAAACAACATCTACACGGAATTTAAACGTGGAAAAATAATCGGTGCCCAACACGGCACTCAAATCCCAAATAAACTCAAGCGCCGGCACTCTCCTCGGCCCTCAAATCCTGTAAACCTCTGGGAATCACGAGTGCCCAACATCGGCACTCAAAATATCATAAAAATACTCGTGTCCAGTATCGACACGCAAATCCACATATATCGGGCTCCGTATGTCCGGATCAGCCCACGGGCTCCGTCTGCGGTATCGGCCCTCGGCCCCGGCAGTGCGGATCATCCCGCATCCATCTCTTGACTCTGGTCAGTATTCTCCGGATAACCGCCAGGTCCAACCAATCACCGGTAGGTACTCGCCCGCCTCCAGGCTCAATCGGCAAAATCCATCGACCATCTTGCCGAGGGGAACCATACCGGGTCCACCACGAACCCGCAAACGGATCATCCACTCCTCGAATCAGGTTTCAAGCACACGTCTCAGCACCGAGAAAACGCGTGGTGGACGCACCAAAATATCATATCACAAGGTACCGGGTTTTTCAAAATAGTGCATCTTTTCTTAAATAATTCCACGGTCCTCAAAACCAGAAATCACATGGAAATCCAACACCAATAAGTAAATCAAATGCGATGTGCTATGTACATCAAGCCATAATATAGGTACGAGGGGAAACTGCTTTTAAAATGGTTTCAGTTTTTAAAGGCATCATGCGGCTCCCAATTTCTATGAAAATCATATCGAATCATATGTAACATGAACTACAGCATAATAATCATGGCAATTCTACAGTGAGTGTGTCATGGCAATTACTAACGGTGTGTGTGTAACATGCAGATTAGTGCTCGTGCAACATGAACCGTTAGTAATAGTGCGGTGTTCTATCAATTCTAAATTTACATACGTATAGCAGGGAATGCAGTATGCAACTAACAGTAGCCATGTAGGTAAATGAAATATGTAGCTATAAGGTCCTATCAGCCCTGACGTAGAACGCCATGCGGGCGATATCCCCGTAGATGTTAAATCTACTCACCGGTAGTCTCGCGCTAAGTGTAGCCGACAACTTGTTTCCCCTTCTTCGCAGCGTCCGTCGCACTCGTCTGCGAACCTAGAATTACACAGTATATCACACATAAGCTCGAAGTCACACAAACACGACATTAAAGCCAAACTAGTAACTCGCGTCGTGAACCAAGCGTGCGTGTGCGCGATACGCTAAAACGTGTGTTTACGCGCCTGAAGCCACTCCAACGCGTCGCGATACGCAGAAACCCCAACCCACATACACGTATCACGCGTGCCGTGAAAGTTTAAAAATACGAGAAAATAGGTATTCACTTCCAGATTTTAATACAGAATTGATATAACAAAAATATATATACCATAAAACCCCAAAAACCAGCAGACACCAACCACCAAAACCCCAACCCACAAATCTCCCATCTGGCCGCAAATTGTGGCCAGAATGAG
The DNA here is from genome assembly GCA_030015575.1 of Agapanthus africanus. Lineage (NCBI taxonomy): Eukaryota > Viridiplantae > Streptophyta > Magnoliopsida > Asparagales > Amaryllidaceae > Agapanthus > Agapanthus africanus. Next base: position 379,335,533 of record JASDDO010000019.1, on the reverse strand, counting down.
TTTTCTGGTGGCCTGGGTAGGGGGGTGGGCTTCCGGGTTTGGTGTGTGCACTCTATACCCCCTGTGTATACTACAGTAATTCCAATTCCATTCTGAAACATCTCGGGTAGTAGCAGAATCTACAGAACCTTATATTCTAGTTAAAAACTACACTTTGCACTAAAATGATACATTAAGGTATTTTTCTGAAATCTTAAACAAACCCAAGTCTAAAATCACACTAACAACTCATTACTAAGCTAATTGAGCCATAAAAATGCAAATTTTAACTTATTACCACAAAATCCCTTCCATAGCACAAAACAATGCACAAAAAGTGATATTTGCTAAAATTACTACAAGTTATGAAAAGGGGTGTTAAATATGAGCTATATACCTTCAAAAGACCTTATGAAACACCAAAGTTCCAGCTTTTTCCTCAAGTGTGCAGATCCACACCCAAACACCTCAACAGCTCATTTTTTTCCAAGGTTTTGTGATGAAAATGAGTGGTTTTTGTGTAGGATTTGCATGGAGATCAAAGAGAAGTGAAAAGGACATGAAAAGATAAAGAGAAGCTAGGGTTTTTCTGCTGGAAATTTGGCAGAATTTCTGAAGTGAGGGGAAGAGAGAGAGAAGGAAAGGAAATGGGGTCAAAAGTCAACCCTTCACCTAACACCATGCTCTCATATTTTAACTCAAATTTACAAATTTAAAAAAGGTTTTGTTTTTGATAAAAGGGTGGGGAAAAATAACCATGAACCATGCAAGAATGACAAGAAATGGTTAACATGCTAACTCTTTTAGCCTAGGTCAAGGAAAATTGTGCTTAGCGTGCAAGTGTACACTACAAATGGAAATTTCCCAACTAGGTAACACGACTAAATATAATTAGTAAACCCTATAAATATATATAAGTATATCTATTTAAACACTTCACAACACAATTTCCACTAGCCAAGAAGGAAAATAGGATATCCGTTTTTATGAAAAACACGCACACTAGCTAATTAACGAGAAAACATCCTAAACGAATTTCAAGGCGTTACATTTTTACTCACGGCGCCCTTTCGGGTTTTCATCTGTACCCATTTCGCTTTTGGATATACCGTTTTTTTACGAGATTGCGCCCTTCCGGGTTTTCACAAACTCGACGGTAATCCTGTTGTTTTTACTCACGGCGTCCTTTCGGATTTTCATCCATGCCCATTTAGCTCGTGGACATACCGTTTTTTTTACGAGCGATGCAACTCTCAAAAGTAGCTTCGTCGCAGATGACCCATCTATTTACTAGTGGTATTGGGGGTGGCTTCATCGCTAGAGTAGCTGTGTAACCAGTAGGACTTGAGTTGCAACCCTCGCCGTTGAGATTTCGATTGCAATATAGATCTCAAGGGAGCAGATCGTCGTATTTGGGACAATGCACTAGTTTAGGGACGTTCCGGTCCATTATCGCCATGTTTGAAGCGAAATTTTAGTTTAGGGACTTTTCGGTCCGATGTTGCCATATTTGAGGTGAGGTTCTGGTTTAAGGACATCTCGGTCCATTGTTAGTTTAGGGACTTCTCGGTCCATTATCGCCATATTTGAGGCGAGATTCTAGTTTAAAGACATCTCAGTCCGTTGTTAGTTTAGGGACTTCTCGGTCCGTTATCGCCATATTTGAGGTGAGGTTATAGTGTAAAGACATCTTGGTCCGTTATTAGTTCAGGGACTTCTCGGTCCGTTATTGCCATATTTGAGGCGAGGTTCTAGTTTAAGGACATATCGGTCCGTTGTTAGTTTAGGGACATCTCGGTCCGTTGTTAGTTTAGGGACTTCTCGGTCCGATGTCGACATACTTGAGGCGAGGTTCTAGTTTAGAGACATCTCGGTCCGTTGTTAGTTTAGGGACTTCTCGGTCCGACGTCGCCATACTTGAGGCGGGGTTCTAGTTTAGGGACATCTCGGTCCGTTGTTAGTTTAGGGACTTCTCGGTCCGTTGTCGTCATTTTTTGGGCGACGGAGATTTTTGTATACTATTCTCAGAGTTCTGACACAGAAAGATAGCGAGCGGACATGAGCATCGTCATCTATCATAGACCTAAGTCGTGACTCGTCAAGCATAGTATTTTTTGAGGAATCGTCCATTTATTGGCCGGAAAGGTCTTTCGCCATGCATATCCATGAGCACGTAGGCTCACCTTGGTAGACTTTGTCTATGATATACAGGCCTTCATAGTTCAGCTCGAATTTCCCTCATTTTACACGATTGGGGATCATTGGTCTTTTGACGACTAGCACGAGTTTGCCTTGGCGGAACGTTCTCGGCCTGGTCAGTCTTTCATATGACCGTGTCATCCTTACTTTATAAGCCTCCAGATTTTGCTGTGCTATAAGGCAAGTTTCATTGAGGGCATCGAGCTTCTCAAACCGAAGATGAGCATTTCCTTCATCTGTCAGCTCGTATCGAACCGCTACTCGTAGAGAAGGGATTTCTATTTCTAGGGGAAGCACTGCTTCTATACCGAATACCAACATGTATAGTGTTGTATTTGTAGCTATTTTGAACGTTGTTCGATACGCCCAGAGAGGTTCATGCAGCCTTTCGTGCCAGTCTCTTTTGTTTATGCACACGGTTTTCTTTATAATCTTTGTCAAGGTCTTATTGAAAGCTTCAGCTAGACCATTGGCACTAGAATTATAGACTGAAGAGTATCTCCAGTCTATTTCATGCTGTTGATCGAAGCGGATGATTTTATGACTTCTATAAGCCGGCCCATTATCCGAGATAATTCGTCGCGGAGTGCCGAACTGATAGATGACATGTGTCCTGAAGAAATGGAGGATATTCTCCGTCTTCACTTCCCATAATGGTACCGCTTCAACCCACTTGGAGAAGTAGTCGGTCGTTGCCAGTATGAACCGGTATCCTCTATACGATGCCGGTTCAATAAGACCAATTATATCGGTTTCCCACATTTCAAACGGCCAGCTAGCTACTATTGGGTGTAGCAGATTTGGATGTTGATAGATGAAGTCCCCATGGATTTGGCACGAGTGACACTGCTTCGCATATTCGAGGCAGTCCTGAATCATTATGGGCCAATAATAACCCATTCTTTTGATCTTCAGTTTCACCTTTGGCCCAGCTTGGTAAGAACCGCAGAGTCTATCAAGAATTTCTTGAACGACTCTTTTCGCTTCTTCTGGTCCCAGGCATCTTAGCCACAGACAGTCGAAAGATCTTTTATATAGAGTATCATTGACGAAGACGAAGGACAGAGCTCGTTTCATGAGCTGATGTCTAGACGACGCATTTTTGGGCGTTCGTTGGGATTTGAAGTAGTCTATGAAGACTTCCCTCCAATCCTTGACTTTTTCTTACTCCTCTATTTGAAAGGCTGCTTGTTCGGTCGTTTCTTTTCTTTCGGATGGCTCTATTAAGTCTTCTGAAGATATATCTGTTGGCACAAGAACCCTGCGGCTTTGCACAATGATCCTTACATCATCGAGGTCTTCGTCGGCCAATTCCTTAGCCAATTTGGCTAATGCATCCGCCTTGCTGTTTTCTGCACATGGTATACTCTCCAGGATATAGGAAGGGATTTGTGTCAGCAGTTGCTGCACTCTTTGGCCGTACTTTATCAGCTTTGGCTTGCACGTCTGATAGTCTCTATTTACTTGGCTAACGATCAGCTGGGAGTCTCCATGTATGAGGATGTCTTTGATTCCCATGTCGATAGCGATCTCGAGACCTGCTATCAATGATTCATATCCAGATTCGTTATTAGTCCTTGGCTCCATTAAGGAAAGGGTGTAACGCAATATCCCTCCTTGCAGAGTCACAAAGATAAGGCCCACCCTGGCTTTGATCATGGGGGTGTTTTTCTTTCGTCTCTTCATGGAAGATGCTCCATCAAAGTAGAGTTCCCATTGAGAATCATTTTCTTTTTTCTCTCCTTCAATCGTGTCAAACGCATGTTCATTCGACAACTCATAATTTAAGGGAGAGCCGGCTGGTATCGGATGCTCCGCAGGAAAGTTGGCAATAGCTTGGCCTTTCACTACTTTGAAGGGTCGATACGTTATCAAGAACTCCATCAGGAGGAGGGCCCATTTGGCAAGCCTTCCTGTTAATATGGCCCTTGACATCAGATATTTGAGAGGATCCACCTTTGATATGAGATGAACCTCATGTGCCAAGGCATAATGTCCGAGCTTCGTTATCACGAAGGTCAGTGCCATGCAGTACTTTTCGATGGGGGAGTAGTTGTTTTCTGCCCCCAAGAGAACTCGGCTCAAATAATATAGAGCTCTCTCCTTTCCCTGATCATTCTCTTATGAACATAGCGCGCCTAGAGAACCTTCAAGGGCTTTCATATATAGGATAAGGGGTTTCCCTTAACCAAAGATGTCAATACCGACGGATTTTGCAGGTATTGCTTGATTTCGTCTAGTGCATTTTGGCACTTTTGATTCCAGACGAACGGGGTCCCCTTCTTCAACAAATGGCTGTAGGGATGGCATTTTCCGGAGAGATTGGCTATGAACCGCCGGATATATGCGAGCTTTCCTTGAAGAGATCGCAATTTTTTGAGAGTTCTTGGCGTAGGCATTTCCATAATCGTCTTGATCTTTGAGGGGTCAATTTCGATACCCCGATGACGTATGATGAATCCCAAGAATTTTCTAGAGGAGACTCCACACGCGCATTTTAGGAGATTCATCTTTAGATTATACTTCCGAAGACGTCGGAATACTATTTTTAGATGTTCCGAATGCTCCTCGTGAGATTTGCTCTTTACCACTAGGTCGTCAATGTAACATTCGACGATCTCGTGTATGAGGTCATCGAAGATCTTTGTCATGGCGTTTTGGTAGGTAGTGCCAGCGTTCTTTAAACCGAAAGACATCACCTTATAGCAGAATATGCCCAGTAGGGTTCGGAAGGCAGTATGCTTTCGGTCTTCCGGATGCATTTTTATTTGATTGTATCCTGAAGATCCATCCATGAAAGAGAAGACCTCATGGGTAGACGTATTGTCGATCATCAGCTCGGTAATAGGTACTGGGAAGTCATCATTCGGGCAAGCTTTGTTAAGGTCCCGAAAGTCTACGCAGATGCGCATTGTCCCATTCTTCTTCACCACTGGAACGATGTTGGCGATCCAGTCGGGATATTGAACTTCTTGGATAAAACCGGATTCGATTAGTTTCTTGACTTCAGCGTTGATACTCATCTTAAGTTTGAGCCGCATTCTTCTTATCGCCTGTTTGACTGGCTTTATGTTCGGCGATATGGCCAGTTTATGTACCACCACTTTTGGATCTAGACCTGGCATCTCAGAATAGTTCCATGCAAAGCAGTCTTTATATTGCATGAGCATGACTTTTAATGTGGATACCTATTTTTCAGATAGCAGTTCACTGACGAACGTTGGCATCGGATCATTTTCCGTTCCTAAGTCAATTTTCCTTAGGTTGTCCACCGTAGTGTGTATCTCATCTCCCAGCTCTTTTGGTGCCGGTAGAAACTCAGAGATCACCTCGTCCTCATCTTCATTTGCGAAGCACATGTGGTGGTCATCCATAGTCTCATGCCCTCTCTCGTTTGAGAGTGTTATCATATGGCAGGTATGAGTTTGCTTCCCTTCTTGACGTTGAGCTGGTTCTATCCTCAGGGTATATCTCCTCTTTGGCTCATGCTTTTGCAGCGGGGTTACCCACCAGCAATGGGATAAAGCGAACTTGCCTTATTGATACTGGTCTTCTACCCAGTTTTTGAAAGTGAAGCAGTCTTCAAGGGGATGACCTATTACTCGGTGATAGGAGCAATAATCCGGATGATGGACCTCGTTTATTTGTTCGGGGTGCCAAGATTCCGGAAGCGTCATCATTTGGCGCTTCATGACGAGGTTGAATATTTTCCTGGTCTTGTCTTGAGGGAACGAGTATTCTCGACCCATCTTCTTTATAAATGACGGGTTCCAATTGACCTTTCCTCGATTGCACGGCTTCTTGGGTCCGCTTTGTTGTTTTCGAACGTTTTTTGCGTTCATTGCCCTGTTTTTACTTCTATTTCAGGATTTTCTCCTTTTATGAGGACATACAGCGGGCCGGGGATGAAGAGCATTATAGTCTTCTTTCTCCGCAGATTGCTGATTGAGGCGCTGCGTCCTGGCCTTTTCATAAATAGCCATTTTGCGGCTGTGATCGTCTCGGCTCCGTTGACAAGCTTCTTTTATTAGCTTGTTTATTTGTTCTTCGAGCGACGAACTTAACATTCTTAGGGCTAGATTTCGCTTTGTTTCAACGTTACGGCCATTTGGAAAAGCGTTTTCCTCCTCGCTAGAGCTGTTTATGATGCGGAAGCTATGGCACTGCTCTCGTTTCTTGGACCGAACGTATCAGAGCCCGGTTGTCTCCATCTTCCCGTTGGGCATCTTTTGCTTGGTTTCAGGGATATCCCAAATCTTTTTATAGAATTAAGCTTGCCGAACAGTTTGTTCGAAGGGTACACATTGGCATCTTAACAACCTTTTCAATCCCTCCGCGTAGTATCTTGGCAGATGGATTGGTTGAAACCTGTCGAGTGCAAAATCGACACCATGCCAGACTTCTTTCTCTACTCTGGTCTTCGTAGATTGGTAGAAGAGGATCGCCTTTTCACCTCTTCATCTGGGAGGGACGTAGAAAGTCTGTAGTTCTTGGATGCTGCATGTATCCAGCGCATCAAGTTTCTTGTAATGCCGAGGTGGAGCAATTGTAATTTGCAGACTTTGATATGTTCCAGCAAGGGTTTGCACTGATGGGCGGATGGAGAACACTGCGTTAGTCTCGTCCTCAGAATCACTGCCAAAGAACAAAATAGGAGTAGATGGTCCAGGCCTGTTGTTTTCTTTCTGGGGTTGCCGCGAGTAGACTATTTATTCATCTTTCTCGGAATCGCTCCTAAAGATCGGGATAGTGGCGACAGACTTCTGTTCATCCTCCAGCTTATGACACCTTTCCGTATCTTCGAAGTCTGGTAGGAAGTACATTGTGTCTTCATATTTCCGGATCTCGTTTACGGAGAACGGATTTAGCTCCCCTGTGACGGTGTATTCCAAGTCGTCTTGGAAATACTTCATATACTGATGTTGTGTAGAAGGAATGACATTGTACTCATGTAACCAAGGCCTGCCGAGTAAAGCGTTATAGCAAGTCTTGGCATCAATGATATGAAATTTGATGTTAGTGATGAGCAACCCGAAGTGCAGCGTCATTATTACAGACCCGAGCGTCTGTGACGACTGTGAGTCGAATCCGGAAATGGTAATTTTGTCTCAGGATAGATGTTGAACGTTCATGCAAATCTCTTTCAGCACTCTCACGTTGAGAAGGTTGATAGAGGATCCATTGTCGATAAGGATTTTCCCTATCTTAATGTCGTGGCAATATCCGGTGACGTATAACGGGTGGTAATGTTCGCATGTACTGAGGAGCAAATCTTCATCGCTGAATGTAATGTCAGCTGTGTGAACCTATGCCAGGTCATCCTTTATCTTCTCTTCCGTAAGGGAAGTTTAGAACTGATATGGCTCTTTTAATGCGTTGATCAGAGACTCTCGTGTCTCTTTGGACAGGAGTAGAGCATCAAATATGCTCAACTGTGAGGGTATTTTCCTCAGATGTGCTAGGACATTGTAATCCACCTTATTTTTTCCTAGGCGGGTCCCTTGCTGCGAGCTCTTTTGACAACTCCATCATCGAGGGCAATTTCCTCATAGATTTTCTCTTTCCCTTTGTCATTTTTGCTCGAACCTTTGTTTGTAGGTCCGAGTTTCTTTTCAGGCAGCGTGCGGTTACGCAGCTGAATATTCCCGCAGTTCTTCTCTTCCTCTTCTTTTTCGGAGGTGGAGTCTTTAAAAAGAGGGCTGAGGGGCATTTCGTCCTCAGAATCGCTCCCGAAAGTAAGAACTTGGGGTTTTCCCCTTTTCGAACTGGTATCAACCATATGACAGTTGCCAGTCGTTTTTTCACACGCATCTATCGCACTTTTTTGCTGTCAACGAGCTTCGCGCTTCATCCTATTAAAGTGTTTTTGATGGGCAACGTATCCTTGCCACCACTTCTTGAAGGTACTGCACTCTTTGGTGGGATGGGTAACCCTCCGATAATATAGGCAGTAGGATGTGAATCCTGTCCGTCGAGGCATATGACCCCGGGAGTATCTCCTGCCAGAGGTGGCAGCTTCATCCCCATTGACAGGGCTTTAGCGAACAGCTTCTCTGTCTTGATGCTGCTCTTATTTGTCGCAGGTATGTTTTGATTTGGTTGGAGTACTTTACGACTCCTCTTTACCGCAGTTTCTTCATCCGGACGTTGACGTTTAGCTTTTTCGTATATGGTTGTTTCACGTTCTGGGTCAGCTTTGCTTTTTCGAAAGGCTTCGTGTAACAGCCTATCGATCGCGTCTTCTGGCAGTTCCGGGGATTTTAGCGCAGATTCTGCACCCAGTTCCTCTGCGTTGTTTTCTGACGCTGAGGGAGTTTCTTCATCATTTAACAACGAATGGGAGACCATGTGGCAACTTGCTGCATAGTCTTCGGTTTCTTCTGATGAGTCATTTTCCTCATCGTTGTCACTATCTTCGTTCTCAAGAATATGCTTAAAGAACTCTTCGAGCGTGACCGGTTTTCGCGCCTTCTGGTTGTACTCCTCCAACGTGTTAATGTACTTTTGTAGGTCTGTGCGCTTGTTATCATACTCGGCAGGCTGCACAGGCTTCTTGGTCTTCTTCTTTTTCTTCGAAGAGTTTGAAGGCTCGACTTGGGGGTTTTGCCTTTTGTCAACAACTTTCGGTACGGGACGTGGTTTCAGCATCCCTTCGATAATTTCGGATTCAAGTGGGCTTTTCTACCTGACTACTGGACATGCCTGTAGATCCTTCAGCATTCTTTTGGTTTTTTCTGAAAAAACGACTTCCCATGGAGTTTCTTCCACGAGTGAGCATGATGCACCCGGCGCATCCACCTTTTTGGGAGCATGCTTCTGTAGTGGGTTTACCCTCCAGTTATCAGTCAGCGCGAATTTCCCCTATTGATACTGGTCCTTGACCCAGTTCTTGAAGACGTAGCAATCTTCAATTGGGTGGCTCACTATTTTGTGATAGGAGCAGTAGTTGGGGTTGTTGACGTCGCTGGGTTGCGGTGGACACCGTGGATCTGGCAATGTGATGAGTTTGTTACGCATTGCCAACTCAAATAGTCTCCTCGTCTTATCACGGGGAAACGAGTAAGCGTGTCCTAACCTTTCTTTCAAGGATAGGCGTGGACGTGCGTTGTTTTGGCAAGCCGCCGGTTTTGGGCCACTCGGTTGTTGTTGAGCGTTGGAAACAAAGGTCGCTTTCCCTTTACCCTTGGAATTTCGAGGGTCCTTATTTGAGGAGGAAGGCCTGTGACCCATCTGGTCCATTTGGGCCAGTTTATCGATCAAAGCCTGGAAGATGGTTGGCTTGAAGAATGTCATGAATTGGGACATAGTCATTTGAAGATCAAGGGTCCCGATGAACATGCCCACGGCAGGAGATTCTTCAATGCGTTGTTCGCACTTTGACCATAGATTCCGCTACCGGATCGCATATTGGACCCAGGTTTCTCCTGACTTCACCCTGGCATTGATTAATGTCATGATTGCAGTGCGCTCACTTGCGCTGGCGAACCGCTGTGTGAACAGCAGTTCTATCTCTGTGAATGTTCTCATGGGATCATTTGGGAGCTCCGAGTACCATTCAAAGGCCGTCTCTGACAGGCTGCCAACGAACTGGCGAAGCAACAGTTTGCCGTCGCCTCCAGTGTTGTCGCACAGAGCTCTGAACTGCGCGACGTGCTGATGTGGGTTGCCTATCCATTTATACACATGAAACTTGGGGATCGTATATCCCAGCGGGTATTTAATTTGGTCATACCAACCTGGATACGGCCGCCCAGTTCTGACAATTTGTCCAGCCGCTTCATTTGCTTGATAAGCTCTTATTTGTTGAGCTATATAATCATCAAGAGCAGCCTTAGAAATTGTTTCCTCCTTAGCTGTCGATAAGTCCGGAAGAGGATTTGATGTTTCTCCTCTATCATCCTCGATGATTATCGGCGGGTCCTCGGCTGGGGGTTCTGGTAGGATCATCATGCCGAACATATCCTGAAACAAAAGCGCCATCTGCTTCATGTTAGCAGCTTATTCAGCGGCTTCTTTTTCTTTTCTTTCAAGCACCCTTTGCAGGTACTCTGTATCGGTCTCCTGCTCATGGCGCTGTTCAGCTGTTGTGTCCGGGCTTTCTTTCTGTCCGGTAAGTGCTGCCATTTTGGTCAGCATCTCCTGGAGCTATTGTTGTTGCTCTTGAGCTTTTGTCAGCGACCGAGTTTGCGATCGATGTCCTACGGAAGCATGGCTTTTTTCTTTCCCGGAATCCATATAGACCGTATGTACGCTCATGGCCCCAGACTTGGGATGTTTGGGTCCATCACCTTTGGAATTTTCCACGGGCGGTAGGATTTTCTCCAGCCTCATCCATTTATGGGAGGTCGAAGTTGAAGGAGCCGTTGTAATAGGCACCTCTGTAGAAGAAGTCCCTCGCTGTATGACGGAAGGCTGGTCTTTCTCTTGCCGAGCCTTCGATTTATTTGGTCAACTAGAGTAGTCTTGATCAATCACAGAGTCCTGGACTTTTTGCCATACCCTGTGAATTTGGGAGGAGAGCTATTGATGGGGGCGCTTCGGCTTTGCCTGTACTGTGGCATCTGCAGGTGGGAGCGATTTCTTTAGCACCACCGTTGGAGAGTTCTTGCGCACCCTCCTGAGCAGATCAAAACTGTTCCCAGTTGGACCAGCAGCGTCAACTTCCACTATTGGAGCTGCTGGGGTAGTCCAGAGGAGGAGTTGCCCCCAGCTTTTCTCACTCAGTGCCAATGGCGACGTCGAGCATGTCTTGCAAACGGGACCGCCTCAGATTTGGAAGCGGCTTCTTCGTTCCCCTGGCTTTGCTGAGGGGCTGCTGTTGGCGTCAACATGTTGAAGACTGGCGTCCTTTGCAGAGTTTGAGGAGGAACGGTCAATCTTTTAAGGACCGATCTTTTGATAGGGGAAGCGCTTTTGACGGCTTCGCCCATAGCAGGAATTGGGAGGGCTATCCATTTTGGGGCAGCCCCTTCAGGTATCACCGGCCTCTTTGCGGGTACGTTTGGATTCTTGCTTAGCTTATTGAAGACTGAGACGTCGGCTTTGGATGGCCCGTTGAGAGGGGTCGTTCTGGTCGCTAGTCAATCGAAGACCAACCTCTTGGGAGCTTCCTCTTACGGCGCTGAGGCACCGAAACTCACTGGTGGGAGCATAGTCCCGATGAACAACCCAGTAGTGGCTTGTGTAACTTGACCCACTAGCATTGAAAAGATTGAGGCTGCGTTGGGCTCGTAGGTCACTCCTCCAGCTAGGGTGGAGCGAGAGTTTCTATTGTAAGAAGTGCAGTTGGAAGCCATCGATCTTTCTGCACAGGAGCAAGACGCCAAATTTTAGTATCTCGAATCCAAGGGCAACCATAGCGAACCGCGATTTTGTTTGCGTAACACGACACATGAAGTGTGGACTGGAAAGTGGAAAAGGTCCCACCGGGCGTGCCAGAATCTATTCTCCGCAGGAAGACGGACCGGAACGTTGGGACGTCTGGCCTGAATTCTGGAGGCAGATACTATTTGGATTTATCTATCCACCTCCCCTAGGATGCCAAATTGATTTATGGCACCGTATATCGGAGGTTTGGGCGGACGCGACCATTGTAGCAGACTTTATAATATTCCCTCTCATTTTATGAGGGGTTTTTTTATTGTAGGGACGCTCTTCCCTGCAGGCGCAAGCCCCTGCAGTTAATTACATTACCGCATTGCGATAATCACTTTCTCCTTCTCCAGTATTTCAATTCGTGTCGTGTGTGTTTTTGTTTGTTTTGGTTGCCCGTGGATTGTATACAAAGACTAGTTTGTGTCGTCGCCCTTAGGACGCTGATTAGTCCAAATCTGTATATTTTAGATTTGGGCTTGGGTTTATTTAAGGACCGTTAATCTGGTTTGAGATTAAGATCGACTTAAAACATATGAGCATTTGGGCTCAATTATTTTAGTTTAAAGACCTCACAGTCCATTATCGTCATGTTTGAGGCGAAATTTTAGTTTAGGGACATTTCGGTCCATTATCGCCGTATTCAGGAGCGAATGTTAGTTTAAAGACATTTCGGTCCAACATTCCTTATTTAGGACGAATGTTAGTTTAAGGACGTTTCGGTCCATTATCGTCGTATTTGGGGCGAATATTAGTGTAAGGACATTTCGATCCAACATTCCCGTTTTGGAGACGAATATTAGTTTAAGGATATTTCGGTCCAACATTCCTTATTTAGGATGAATGTTAGTTTAAGCACGTTTCGGTCCATCATCCATCTTGTGCGCACATGTATTGTTACGTGGCGGAATGAACAATGGTGACATGGAATGCGCCCAATTTAGGGTGCGATCCCAATTGAGGTGTGCACGTCAATTTGAAAGTGCATCAATATAGGATGAAGGAAGTTGTTGGTTGTCGGGACCAGCCACCTCTCTGAAGACGCTGAGAAATTACAACGACATATATTAGAGGTGTGGAAAGATGTACCCCTGAACCAAATCCCGTATTTGAGGGAAAAGAGGTTGTGGTGGATCTAAGAATCGCTAGTCATATTTGAGACTAAGATTATCTTAGGAGATATGGGATGAGTATCATTTCAGATATCATCAATGATCATTAGTCATGTTTGAGACTAAGATCAGTTTAACAATGTTTTTAAGGATTATTTTTACTTAAGATCCATCAAAAGAGCATTTGGGCTCAGCTTCAAGAAACTTCATAGATTTAGCGAATTTGGGGTTAGTCTGCTTACTATTTTTCTTTTTCATTCAAAAGTGTTAAACACTTATTTGGGCTCTATTTGTTCAGTCCCTTTTCTTTTTATGCAAAAGTGGTAAGCACTTATTTGACGCTCTGACACTCACATGAGTGCCATGTGAAGCATTTAATTATGAGAATCGTCCAATGAGCGCTGACCACTCAGCCATTTTGGCTGTATGTGAAGTGCTAAGCACTTTTCTCTCTTCTTCTTTTTTTGGTGGTGCCCACATGAGGAACACGTGAGGCGTTGTGCGCTGCCCAATCAGTGCTAAGAACTCAGCTATTTTGGCATTTTATAGAGTGCTAAGCACTCTTATTTATGTGGCACCCATGTGAGGAGCATGTGCGGCGTTGGGTGCTGCCCAATCAGCCGTTTTGGCTGTATGTGAAGTGCTAAGCACTTTTTATATGGCGCTCACGTGTGCTTCACGTGAGGCGCTAGTTTCTTTTATATGGAGATTTAATCTCTGTTGATATTTTTAGAGAATTTAAATCTCTGTTAATGGTATTTTGACCATTAATGATCACCAAGATCATTATTTTGAGGATCTGGGATCATGTTCTTTAAGAACTAAGTTCTTGATTTGAAAGAACTAAGTTCCTGGAGTGTTATGGACTCCATATTCTTTCTCTTTAAATTTGTTCTTCCCTGAATCTTTGATTCTTAAGAACAAGATCTTCCTGATGAGAATTAAATTCTCAACTTGTGGGAGACTTGTCTTGTGGATCTTAGATCTAGAGAAAGAACTAAGTTCTCGGGAATGGTTATACTCTTAGATATGCTATGATAGGTAAAAGAGATGTTTTGATCTTTGTGGTTTCTTTACCTAGGGTTTAGAGAATGAAACACTTCTCCTTTGAGAATTGAATTCTCTATTGTTCTTTTTGGAAGCTTTCTGTATTTTTCATAAGCATATGGGGGGTTTTCCTATATCTTTCTGTCTCTCTCTATGTTGTGGTCTTTTGTGTTCTTCTCTCCCTCTTACCTGTCTTTCTATCTGTGTCTCTCTGTGTATATCTATGAGACTTGAAGTCTCGGGTCTTTTATATAGTGGAGGCAAATTTTTAATTGGTTTTTAGAAAATCTCTCATTGAGAGATTTCAAATGATTTAATCAAACTCAAAATTGAGTTGTGGAATTTTACCCACCATTAGATCTTTGATCCAAGGACTTCTGTTTTACAGAATATGATTTTTGTTTTTAACGAGATTGGGGAAATATTTTTCCCTATACAGAATTTATTCTGTAAAACGGTGATTTTTTAATCACCATTAGATTTTTAATCGAAGAGTTCTCTGTTTTATAGAGAGCAATCTTTCTTGTTTAGAAAGATTGAGGGAATGTATTCCAAAATAAAATTTTATTCTATAATTGGATTTTTGATACAACCATGAGTATCTTTCTTATTTTTAGAAAGATATGGGAGATATTTTCTCCTAATAGAATTTGATTCTGTATTTTTGTAATATATCATCTCCGTTGGATCTTTGATCTAACGGCTCTGTTTGACAGAGAGTATCGTAGATTTTAATTCTAGTTAGGCGCCGACGCTCACGTGTTGTGCACGTGGGTACCACTTAAGAATTTAATTGTTAAGATAGGTATTCTTGTGCTTTGCACATTGGCGCCCGCATGAGGAGCACGTACGGCACCACCATAGGATTTAATAATATAAGATTGGCTCTGGCGCTGGCACCCTCGTGAGGAGCACGTGAGGCGCTGCCTCATTGATGAAGGTTTCTTTTCTCCTTCTTTCTCTACTTTTCCCGAGTCAAACTTTCTTTTCCAATACCTTCTTTCGTCAGAGCTTGGAAATAGTTCCACCATACACAACATTTTCTGTACCGAGACTTAAATGCCTCCCCTTATAATCTGAAACAATGATCCTCTTCTCTCTCACTTTCAGAGAATCATTTTAACAAAGGAGAGTCATGGCTTGCAATCATCCACATGCTCATCGGCAGCCATGGGAGGTGCCCATCAAGGAAATTGTTCCTTTTTTTATTGCACGCTTGGTGGATCCTGCTCTTACGGATGACCAATATGATACGGTAATGCACGAGCTCTTGACTCGTAGAGGATCTCCTCTCCCCATCGGCTCCATTTAATTCTGGATGATCCTCCTGTTTGTGCTTGATGACATTCCCCCTCATCCAGTGGAGATGACTTCAGCGATGCTTGACGCAGCGGAGGACAAGATCGAGTGCTTTCATGAAGTACTTTTGATTAACACGCCTCTGAAGTATCGCTCTGTTCAGCTGCTAAGCCAGATACAGGCTCAGCGGGCCATCATGTCTGCCTTCGCCGATGGACATGGCGCTAACCGATGGGGAGCGACTCCTCATGAAGATCTCCGCTTTGTCATGGTGGAGAAGGGGGAGAGGACTTTAGAAAACTTTATTCATAGTTTTGTAAACCCTTGTACTTTTGATCCCGTGTTTGGTGATCTATATCCTATAGAATAAAATCTTTATTTAAATACTTTCCTTTTATCGTTGACCACCGTGTGCTTCCTTTCTAACACATGTTCTTCCTCTGATTGTATTGTTGCAACCCATATGTGTGCATGTCCGTATATGAATGTGCCTACTTTCACACATATCTGTAAACAAAACTTAAACCGGTGTAAACAGGGTCATCAAGATCCACTGCCCGTAGACGAAAACAAACAACGCGTGCACTGGACTAATTCATCGATGACTCCGAGAAAAATTCAGCGAGTGAGAGTAGCAATACAGAGGATGATAATTAAATTTTACCTGTTTGTATTATTTATAATTTTTTAAACAATTAAACACTTCAATTTATTAAAGTTTTCTTGTTTATCATCTCTTTCATATACATGTAACTTTTAGATATTCAGAATTGTACTAATTTTACATTCTTGTAAGTACTTATCTTCTTGTGTATTGTATATTTAGACTGTGATAAATTATCATCTATATAAATGTGAATTTCTTAACTGTTTTTTAAAATTGTCATTCTATATGTATGTCGCATTAAATATGTCTCAGGCAAGGAGTTCGCAAAGACGTGATCGTGCACATGGACAGGGTGAGAAGGAGAATGTGGGATCCAGTGGTAGGAGTCAAGGTCCAGGAAAAAAGGGCCCCACACATGCACTAGACATCTAAGGACATAGGCCAGATGACCCGAATATCAAATTGCATATGTCGGCGACTCGTTATTTCGTCGACCCATGGGCTAAAAAACTCACAAAAAAAAATCTGCGTCTCAATTTGTAACAACGAGAAACAGATGCCTCATTATGTTAAAGTTGGGTCTATTTATGTCCCGGTTGATTGGACGGCCATAGGTTTGGAGGTCAAAAAACAAACGGTCTTAGAGGAGATTTCGGTAAGGTTATTTAATCGAAGCATTTCCACGAATACTCTTGTGTGTGTCTGTGTGTGATGCTATGTTTTTGTGCTTCTTTGTAGATGCTCTTTACCATTGTGTGGTGGATTAATAGCGCTCAGGTACCTTTGCACGTAGTTAGAGTATGGTTGTTCATTTACATGTCTGGAAGTTAGCATGATCATAAACACCAAATTCATTTTAAAAAAATGAAATGATGCTCTCACTGATGAGACGAAATGAGCACAAAAGCCCGTTAATTGGACAGATGATTACTAGGCTGCCATGCTAGAACACTTCAATTCAGATGACTTTAAGCTACGTATATAGCTTAAACCATAAAAGTATTATTGAATAGACATTAATCTTTCAATTATTTATACCTATAATGTGCACACAGCGATTGACATATTAGATGTATGAGTGAAATCAATGTTTCATTGTAATAATAGAGATGTATATCATATTTAAAGACAGGAAAGGAGCCAACGGGGAGCAACCTTACAAAGATATAACACCGATGTGTGGTTGGACATAGGGATGAACTCCTTCTCGTACGAAGTTAACCATGTAAGTGCAAATTGAATATTCTGAAATTGGGTATTTTATAAATTTTTTTAAATTTAATTTTCATTTAAATGACAGGCGAAACAAAAGGAATGTATGTCGAGCCATGTGGATGTTTATGATTTGGGGTTTTGCGCGTCACTCCAGATTCCCAAGCTCACAAGAGGTGACTAATTATTATGTAAGTATTTACAAAATTAGTTTCTTTTAGTTAATTAAATTACTCTATATCATTTTTCAATAATTGACTAAACTTGCTTCTTACTGTTTCGTGCAACAACAAATGAGTAAAGCGATCGATGAGATGGTAAAAGAATTTAAGGAGAAGAATGACCGAGATTCTACTCCCGTCAAGCTCAATGAAATCAATGAGGAGGTCATTCAACGATACAAGCTGAACAGACACAGGAGAGTTCATCTGGCCAACCAGGGCATCTCGCTACCGTATAACACGCCTCCCAAGGTCTTGAGTTGCATCCTCCTCAGATATGCACAGGGGTATTTATTCAGGAGCTCGCAGCCCCTTCTGCATCTTCATCCACTCAGGCATTCTGTGGAGAAGGATCATCTCCTCATACCCCCATTGGTTCTCGAACATGAGTATTTTTCTCTTCTCCTGCACCTGGACCCTCATTTGCTTGTGGATCTGGTTCGCAAAGGATAATGACCTAAGATAAAGACGCTAAGGCAATTAAGACGAGAATGGAGATTATACAGAGCTTAAAGTCTCAAGGGAAGAAAATACCGGATGTAAGTACGATAGTCCTTTTAATCGATATGTTAATTCATGTGCTTATATAATTATAAGAAATGTGATAATAACCTTTTTATTGTTAACACTATAGCACATTTATGATTTCAATGAGTTTCCGGACGAGGAGAGAGGCGAGGAGTATGAGATAGAGCAGATTAGATAGACATATGCATCGATCTTCGAATCGCACCATTTCGCATATTTAAGTTGTAAGATACTCTTAAATAGTTTGTTTAATTAGTAAAATGAGTTGTTATTAATATTTCCTAACGAACTCTGGAATTTCGTGAAGTTTTATTATTGTTGAACGCCATACTTTATTTTATTATATCATATCGGATCAAATTTGTGATATGATCTAATTTTTGTGTTGTGAATTGGTTGTGGAATGGATTGAGTTTGTATGCGGCATGATCATGATTATTATAGTGTATATTGGTTGTTTGTTGGTTTTGATTTGTGATATTGAATTGAAATTGTATTGTATCGGGTATAACCTATTTAATTTTGCTCTCTGTTTTTTTTCTCGTTGCAGAGACTTTTTCGTCGGTTAAAATCCGACGAAATAAAATTCTTTCGTCGGGTTTTACCCGACGAAAAATGGTACAAAAAAATGGTCCAGTAAATTGATACTTATTTCATCGCATTTAAACCGATGAAATAAATGGCCGACGAAATAAAAAAATATAACTGACGAAATAAGTTTATTTCGTCACCCTTTTATTTCGTCGGGTATCCACCCGACGAAATAAAAAGGTATCATCATCGTCGCCGCCGTGCCGTCAAAGAGGATAAGAAGGAGGTTGAGGGAAGGGGAGGACATAGGTTTGGATGTGGAGGGGAGAGAGAAAAGGGAGGGAGGGACCCATTTTTAAGTGATTTAAATCCGACCGTTCATTTATGTCCCAAATCCAATGGTCCAGATCGGAGTTCCTAAGTAGCCACCGATTTTGCACTTCATTAATATTTCTAGCTTGCCATGTAGGTGACTATTTAGGTTGCACCTTAAGATGTCGCTTTAGGAACATTTTCTCTCTCTCTCTCTCTCTCTCTCACACGCACACACACACAGGGGAGTGATTCATTGCAAACCGGTTTTTAAAACGGGAACTTTTGGTCTATAACATATTTGAACGATCCAATCCGTTCAAGCTGATCACCCTATCCTCAAATATATGTGTATGAAAAATTAAAGGATTTGAAGAACTCTAGCCTATGTATTGATGGGTGTGAAAATGAACGTCTTTCGATAATGCAACATAAATATCATCCGATGCATAGGTTAGAGGTCTTCAAATCTTTTGATTTTTCATATACGTATATTTAAGGGTAAGATGATAATCTTGAATGGGTCGGATCGTTAAAATATATCGAAGACTGAGAGTTCCTGATTTTAAAAAAGTGGACCAGTTTGCAATGGAGCTCTCCCTCCGTGTGTGAGAGAGAGAGAGAGAAAAAGAGAATAATGGAAGACAATCCTTAAAAAAGGATTGCCTTTTACACTACTACATCTCTAGGGACAATTTTTAGGGATTGTCGATTTTTTAAAAATAATTAACAAAATGGTGTTGGCCCAAAACATGTAGCAAAGTGGTGTCAATGATCTGATTAGGAGAATTAAGCAGATTTTAAAGAAAACCGTATTTATAAAATGCGTTGGAAATGAAGGCAAAACTACACTTATAAATTGCGGTTTTAAGTATGGTTGCCTTACATACAAGTTGGAAATGAAGGCAAAACCACATTATACAAGTGTGGTTCTGGGTGTGGCCCAAAACCGCACTTTAGAAGCACTAGTAGAAAAAGCGAGTATTAGGGGCGGGGTATTAAAAACCGTTTATTTATATACGATCGCTAATGAAGTATTAGCGACCATATATATCAAACAGTCTCTAATGTTTGGTCGCCGATATATTGGCAACCGTACATTTAGTATTAGCGACCGTTCATAATGGTCGCTGATACCCTCTGATATTTTAGCCGCGAGGCTCCCCCTTCCCATTCTTCCCCAAAACAACCTACGAAAAAAATTTAGATCCCAATTTTTCCCCTTCCTCCTTCTAAATTCATCCAGATTCTTCCTAAAATCCTTATAATTTTCCCTAAATTTTATTTTTAATTTTTTGTTGCTGCAACTGCTCGAGCTCGCCACGCCTCCTCACTCGACAACATTCCAAGGTTAGGGTTCTCCCTCCAATTAATATTTACTTTCAATTAAATCATGGAATTATAATATTATGTTATGAAATATGTTATGATTTTGGGTGTTGATGAGTTTTAGAATTGAAAAAAGTTTTAGAATTGAAAAAATTTAAGAAATTTGAGAAATTCAAATAGAATTGAAGAAGTTGTGGTTGATGTGCTTTTAGAATTGAAAAAAGTTGACAAATTGAAATAGAAATCTGGTTATTTAGGGTTTGAATTGAAGATGGATTATAGGATAATTGAGGGCAATTTGGAGGTTAATTGTTAGATGAATTTTGAAAAGGGTTCGATGAATTTAATCATTAGATGAATTTAGGATAAGATGAATTATAGAAAAATGTTAGATGAATTTAGGGTAAGATGGATTATAGGTGTTTGTGTATGAGTGTGCGAGTATGTGTGCACGGACGCACATATGTCCGTGCGCATGTGTGTGTTTGTGCGTATGTATGAGTGTACGTGCGCGTATGTATGAAAGGGAGTATGTGTGAGTGTGTGAGCGAGTGTATGTGTGAGTGTGCGCGCGCGTATGTGTGAGTATGAGTATGTATATATGTTTCACAAATTTATCCTAAGTTTTAGTTTATGTTTTGTAAATTGAATGATTCAAAATCTTTTTGTCCGTATACGATTTATTGCTTAGCTTTTTAAATTGTAGCATAATCTATAAACCAAATCAAAATAAAAATTAAATCCTTTAATACAAGTTGATATGTGTAAATGAAAAACAAAATCAAACTCATTAAGAAAACTAAACACTAATTAAGATATAACATTAATTATAGTAATTAAGAAATCTTAATTAAGACCAGATATTAGTGAACCGAGATCCTAATTAAAAAAACGATTAAATAGAAAGTTAAGGGAAACAATAAAATTTTGATTAGAAACTTAAGTAGGGTTTTATTTTTCATTTAATTAGTAAGTTTAAGATCAAAAGGTTTTAAACTTGTTTAGGATCGACCTATAGTTTCTCATTCGACAACTGTGTGAATGTGTGTGTGTCTGTGTGTCTGTGTCAGTGTGTATGATACTATGTGTGTGTACGCGCACACACATATACACACATATCATACATACACAAATACTTGTATGTGTGTTTATCTGTGTGTGTTCATACATGTGTGCACGTGCGCGCACACGCACATATACACTAACATACACATAAGCACACATCCACACACATAAACAAATGAACAAATAGCAACAATTTAGGGTATTTTAGTGTAATTCGTAAAATTGAGCTAATTTATCGATTTCTTACTCATTTGCAGTGCCGCCGGTTTATTATTGACATCTAGTTAGTAGATATCTTGCAACAAATAAACCAAGCATCCATTTCAGTCTCTCTTTCTCTATCATCTCATTTTTCACATCGAAAATATGGATAGAGAGTGGGACACAATACACAACACTCGTCGACGTTCGATGAAATACTTTTCCAAATTGAAATTGAGATGAAAGTATGTCATCGAGCGTCGGCTAGTGATATGCCTTATGTCTTATCTCTATCCATCTTTTTGATGTGAAAAAAGAGTAGATAGATAGAGAGAGACTGAGATGGTTGCTTATTTATTCATAACAAGAGATTTACTAGGTAATCTGTTTTGTGTCTTATGTCTCACTCTCTATTCAGCATCGAAAGAAACATGAAGTCTATCTGCAGTATAGGACAATCGACCAAGGAACTTGTATTTGAAGGGTAAAATTTGCTTGATGTAGACCATCTTTTGTTAACATCGTTGATATCATAACCTTATTTGTACGATCTAATTTGATTTATAAGACTGTTAGTGACTCTAAACATGCCGTTGTATACAATTGTGTTCATCCAGAACTTTACATATCAAAGGAAGAAAGTGGCATATGTAAGTTTGATAATCCTTGCTTTATATACAATTTTTATATAATTATCGAGAATATATATTGTGTACTAATACTTATCTATTGATAATACTGTAGTACATGCTCGAGATGGAGTCGGATGAGGATGAAGTTCTGATGGCGATGGCAACGGTGGGATGTTATTGAGGTATGCATATACATGTGTTAATTAGTGTAGCTAGCAGCTTTGTTTAATTTCAAAGATTTTGATTTCAGTTCATATGTATTTATTTATTTATTTGGATTTGCAGGGTTTGCATGGTTGAATGAGCTAGGATTGTGCCCACATGCGATTTAGAGCATTTTTCGTATTATTGGACATATAGAGTACGTAATGTATTATTTGTATTCAAAACAATATTGTTTATGTATGGATTTAGAGAGAGTTTCGTATTGTTTGACTTATTGTATTATTTATTATGATTTTAGTTCTATATGTATTGTTTGAGTTGTTGAAATTGTTGGATATGTATTGGTTTGTGATCGAAATGCTATTGGTTTGTGATATATTGTGTTTATATATTTGTTTGTGACCGAAACGTTTTTTTGCATAATTTATTGTGATTAATTGTATTATTGTATAGAATTTTTTTTTTACTGTAATTTTTTTCAAAATAAATGGGTATTAGCGACCGTTCTGTTGGGGTCAAAAATTACACCCCGATTGACCAAGCCAGTCAAAGTCAACCCCAAATAAGCGGGCCCAAGTTCAAGTCAAGTGGGCTCATGCCTAAGCCGAGCCCCGCGGCCGGCCTCTCCCATACCAAAATGAAAATCATGTAATAAATAATTTTAATGTAATTTTTATGAATAAATGTAAGAAAAATGGGCATAAAGCCGAATTTTTGTAAAGCTCATGGCTCATGTGCAAAAGAAATAAGCACATGAGGCATGGGTTGGGCAAAATGGCATATTGTAAAGCCTAAAGGGTTATGTGTAAATTTGTAAGCCTATAAAAGGCAAAATGATGATGAAATAAAAAAAAATTGATTCCCCTCAAAAAAAAAAGAAAGAAAGAAAGAAAAAAAGAAAAAAAGCTCTTTCTTATTAGGAGTTTAATTCCAAAAGTCAATTGAGAGTACAATTCTCAGTGTAGGGGGCTAAGCCCCTTTTGTCTTTTTTTAGGAGTTTAACTCCAAAAGTCAATTGGGAGTATAACTCTCGGTACAGGGGCTAAGTCCCTTTTTTGGCAGGCACCCAATGCCCACGTGCCGGGCGCGTGAGGCGCTGGCGCCCGGCGCCCGAGTGCCGGGCACGTATGGCACCTGCGTGCCGGCATGCCCGGCGCCAGCGTGCCGGGAACGTGTGGCGCCGGCGCCCATGCGTCCTTTGGACGCTATTCACCCCTTATACACACACACACAGACACACACACTCCACAACACTTTCCCCGTTAGAAAAAATTTCTAATAGGGGATTGCCCCGCACCCTCGCAAGGGGGCTGCTAGCTCCCTTGACCCCCAGCCCGCTATCCGGGTAGCGGGACCCCCGTAAACTCTGCGTGGCCCCCGATACATCCAAGTCCCTTCCAAAACACAACACGCGCACACTACACATTGAATTTGCATGAATAGTTTTGCCCGCCAATTGGAGGTTCCCTCGCTCCAAAAGCGAAGGGTAATTAACGGTAGTTTAGTCTACGGCTGCCAGAGATTCGGATCCCCATATTCAATAAACCCCAGCCTACCCTAGACAGGGGGAATCTGTAATGCGCCTGACAAGCAACGTATATTCCTATCTCAATGGGGTGACGAAAAACACCCTACAAATTCTGGCACGCCTGGTGAGACGATTTCTCTCCTCCCATATTTCGGTTTAAACGTTTATGCGAACTCAATCAACATATATATCGATTGCCTGTACTGAAATCACGCTTTTTTGTGCAGGTTAACAGTTTTCAATTTTAATCTTCGGACGCAGCAAAAATGTCTCCAAGGACAAGCTTAGCTCTCAACACAGCTCCCATCTCCTAGATGATGAAGATAGATATCAGGACGGTCCTCCCGGCCAGTCTCGGGCGACAGTGGGAGGAGCCGCTGCAACTATTTAACTATATTCTGTTTGTGCCAACTAACGCCATTACAGCTCCTCAAGATCCGGTAACAGTCAAACCGGCCTCGAAAGGCAAGAGGCCGAATGTGGTGATCTCGAGGGCACCACTATCCAAATGCAAGTCGATGTTTGAATGACTTTCCTTAGCCCTAGCTGGGGCCAAGGCCATCAACACAACAGAGTAATAAGGCATCTCGGGCAAACTCCAGTAGTGCCCCTGACGACTGCTCAATCGGGTATCTTCTCTAAGCTCCCCGTCAATCGACTCACGATGGCTTCCTGGATGACAGATGCCCGTCAAGCCCTCAAAATCGAAAAGCTAAGACAGAAAAGGCTTAGATATAGAGCCAACAAAAGGGCCAGGGCTTATGCTAGGCTGAACTTCATAAGATTCCAAGAACAGGGTTACCCCGCCAAAGATAAAGAGATGGCTGGACATGTGGTCCATACTGTCTACATGGTGGACACGCACAACAAGATCAAGGACGGGGCCATCACATCTTAAATCCAATCTGGTGTGAATGTGGCTGCCACTTCCCAAGACCAGCCTCCTCTGGAAGATAATGAAAACCCTTCTAGTGAAGCTGATAAGCAGAGAGATCCCTCAGTTCATGAGGAGTCGGGCTCAGAAAGCGAAGAGGAGCTAATCTTCCGTCCCAAGAATGCAAAGCAGCAGCTTCTCCAAGAGCTCCAAAAGCAGCTCAGAAACAAAGACAAAGAAATAGCCAAGCTCTATTCGAAAATTGATGACTTGACAAACGTTGTCTTATAGCTTACGGCCCAAGTTGCCTCTCAGCCGCCCAATCAAGCGCAGGGCTCTGCTCATGAACCGGGAAACGGTGTCTTGAGGAATCCGACGCCTATTCCTTCAAATCCAAAGGTGTGCGAGCCGCATGAAAGTCGGCCGCATTCTTTCTCAGGAAATGTCTTGACTACCGATGACAGTAACCCGCTAACGCAAGATCAAATCATAAATTTGGTCGCCAACAAAGTCAAAACATTGGTAACTGAAGCCGAAGCGCAAAAAGATATCAGCAATGGTGGGAGACCATATCCCGCTCGGTATGATCTGGTAGAGTTTCCTAGTGGCTATGTCATCCCCAAGTTCGAAAGATTCGATAGGATGGGAAATGCGAATCAGCACACCGCTCACTTTAAAGTCTCATGCGGGAATACTGGAGGCAATGATGCGCTTCTCCTCCGCCAATTCATTAACAGCTTAACCGATGTCTCTTTCGACTGGTACGCGAGCATATCGGATGGCTCCGTTACTACTTTCGTCCAAATAGAATATCTATTTCGACAATGATTCATGAGTGTCGGCGATAAGATCACCACCGCCGACCTCATAAGGACCAAGCCAAAGAACAATGAAAGCATCATAGATTTTATAAACCGGTGGTACAATCTCTCCGTCAAATGTGAACCGTCGATAAAGCAGGACTAATCTGTCAGTCTTCTTGTCAAAAATATTAACAATTGGATGGCCCCGTTTCTATGCACCGTGGGTCTCAAAACATTCTAAGAGCCGACCAGGAAAGTTTGGATGTTGGAGCACTTAAAGCAGGAGTCCTCCTCTGATTTCCAAAATAAAAATAGGTCTTGGAGAAATCGAAAGGACGATAATCGCAAAGGCGTAAATTCTGACGATGCCGAATCTTTTAACGCTTCGGCTAACCGAAATAAGCGAGGGATGAGCGGGCCTAATACCAATCAACTTCGGAAGACAGTATTCGGAAAGGGAGGAGAATCTCCAATGAAAAAGAAGCTGGATAAGGACTATTCCTTCATAAGGGACAAAGTCCACAAGATATTCAAGGACGCCCTGAGAAACGGTTTACAATTGCCAGAATCAAAGAGACCGCAAGAAGCGAATATGACTGACGGCCCCAAATACTACCCCTATCATAGAGTGATAGGCCATGCCATTGAGGACTGCTTCGTCTTCAAATATTGGGTCGAAAAGCAATGCAAAGAAGGAGAGATAGAACTGTCTAAAGGCGTGTTAACAAACAGTCAAGCTGCAACCGCTAACTTCATACAAACGGAGACCGAAGTCTTTCGAGAACCTGATTCTCTCAGACATCTGCTTTTTTTCTAAAAAGAGCGGACCAAGGCAACAAGATAATAGCCAAACGAGCAACATTGCTAATGAAAAAGCAATAAACGGGTACACAACCCATAAGGTCTACATGATGGAGCTCAGAGGAACAAGTCCTCCTACGCCTTGTATCCATGACAATGACGTAGCTGTTGCTATCCAATATTGGCTCGGTCTAAATGATAAAGAGCCCGCTCAGGCCATTTAGCAAAAGGAACCGTGGTTCTTGCTGAATCAAACTCAGGCGGTAAGGATGACCCTGTTGTCATACCCGGAACAATAGAACAAGCATTATTCCAATGGCTTCAAAAGAAGCTTCAGGACAGGGACGAGAAGATGGCCGAGGTCCATTCCAAAGTCGACGAGCTGGTAAACGTCATGGCAGATCTCACGACCCAAGTCGCCCGATTGCAATTACAGCAAAATCAAATTTTGGTTCATGAGCCAGGAATTGATGTCCGGAAGCAGTCAACCGATACTCCCTCCAGCCCAAAAGCAGAACAATTTTGCGAAAAACGCCCGCGGTTAGCTTCCTGTCTCTTCGATACGTACACTGAATGGGCTAAGCGAACAGTAGGAGAACCAAAGACTGATCGGCCTCAAGGACCGGTATCAGGAAAGGCACCTACTCTAATGGAGAGAAAGAAGAAAGTATACTCCTTCAGAAGGAATGAAGTCCACAAAATATTCGAGTATGCCTTTAACAACGGCCTGCAACTGCCTATTCCAAAAAGGCCACATGAAATGAACATGACCGGCAATCTCATCTACTGCCCATATCATAGAATGGCGAGTCATACCTTTGAAAACTGCTATGTTTTCAAAGATTGGGTGGAGAACTAATACAAGCTTAGGAAAACCTCACAGTCGTCGGATGTACCGGCAAGCCACAAAGCTACGGTCATCAACACAGCTCCGCCAAGATCAATGTTCGAGAAGCTAGGATAAGCAAACACACAGGACCACCACGTCGTTAAACTGGGAACATTCGACCCATAAGTCGTTAATCTGGGAGTGTAAAAAAATAAATATATAATAAAAGTTTTTGTTGTGTAAATAAAAGAAAAGCCGAAATGATAGGGCAACCGCGAATGAATAACTGAAATGATAGGGCAATCGCGACCTTTGCGATAAGAAAAGCTGAAATGATATAGCAATCGCGGTAAAAAAACCTCCAAAGGCGAATAATGAGTCGCTCCTAGTACCATATTCCTGTGCAGCGATGCAGACGCCAACAAAGTCCCAAAATTCTCCCAGCCCTACGGTTGGTTTTCAAGTTGACTACCGTATACAATCCACAGGATCAAACAATTCTCATCACACTCATGCCCCGCCGCAATCACCAGTCACACGGCCAGTCTCCATCCTTGGAATTATGCTCTATTTGGGAAGACCTACTCATGTGTCCTCACAATACATGAGGAGAACAAAACTTATGGGATCTTCACGACCCGTAAGAAAACACCTTCATGGGATTCTTACGACTCATAAAGGAAAAACACACTTGGGAGTCCCCACGACTCCTAAGGAGAAAGTATACCTACGAGATCCTTTTGACTCGTAGGAAGAAAATGCTTTTATGGGACCCTTACGGCTCATAAAATTGAAAAGCCTTAGTTGATAGGGACCTAAACCTGTCTCATAAGCCATCGCTCCCCAATAGGCAAAGGTAAATGATGAATTGCTCCTGGCACTTGTGCTTTAGTGTTAGCAATGCTGATATTGGCCCCAACCCTAAAATTCTAAACTTTCGATCCAATAGACCCATAAGTCTTTAAACTGGGAACAGATGATCTCTAAGTCGTTAAACTGGGAACAGATGACCCTCTAAGTCATTAAACTAGGGAACGAGGGAAATCCCCTCATGGAAAATGATGATTTGCTTCTGGTACCATATTCCAGTATAGCGGTGTTGATGCCAAACCAAAACCAAAATCCCCAAATCTTCTCATGGCAAATGATGATTCGCTCCTGGTACCATATTCCAGTGTAGCGATGCTGATGTCAACCCAAATCACATCAAATCAGTAAGACAACCAGCGACCTCCCTGGCGGAATCAAGCTCCACCTCGGAAACAAGTCAACTTCAACCCCCACACCGCAGAAAGCGGAGCAATTCAACTTCAACTCCGACACCGCAGAAAGCGGAGCAAATCATCTTCACCCATAGCACCGTAGAAAGCAGAGAAAGTCAGTTTCAACTCTGACACCGCAAAAAGCGAAGCAAGTAAAATCCAATCCCCGATACCGCAAAAAGCGGAGCAAGTCAAATCCAGCATCGACCGTCCAAGCCGCAAAAAGGGCAACAATGACCTCCCCGTCGGAATTATGCTCCGATTTGGAATAAAGTCAACCAATGACCTCCCCGTCAGAATTATACTCCGTCTCGGAATCAAGTCAACCAATGACTTTCCCGTCGGAATTATGCTCCGACTCGGAATGACCTCCCCTTGGAATCATGCTCCGCTCTTTGGAATTATGCTCCGATCCCCGGAATTATACTCCGACCCCTGGGAATCATGCTCCGCTCGTCGGAATTATGCTCCGATCCTCGGAATCATGCTCCGATCCCCAGAATTATGCTCCCGGAATGATGTTCCACCTCGAAGTCCAACTCCAAGATCCATCAATTTCATGCACACAACTCATATACGCGGTGTGCATTTATTGATGGGGGCACATTGTTGGGGTCAAAAATTATACCTCGGTTGACCAAGTCAAAGTCAACCCTAAATAAGCAGGCCCAAGCCCAAGTTATGTGGGCCCATGCCCAAGCCGAGCCCCGTGGTCGGCCTCTCCCATGCCAAAATGAAATCATATAATAAATAATTTTGATGTAATTTTTATGAATAAATGTATGAAAAATGGGTATAAAGCCAAATTTTTGTAAAGCCTATGGCTCATGTGCAAAAGAAATGAGCACATGAGATATGGGATGGGCAAAATTCCATTTTGTAAAGCTCAAGGGGCTATGTGTAAATTTGTAAGCCTATAAAAGGCAACATGATGATGAAATAAAAAAAATAATTAATTCCCTTCAAAAAAAAAGAAAGGAAAAAAGACTTTCTTTTTAGGAGTTTAACTCCAAAAGTCAATTAGGAGTACAATTCCCAATGTAGGTGCAAAGCCCTTTTTATCCTTCTTTTAGGAGTTTAACTCCAAAAGTCAATTGGGAGTACAACTCCCAGTACAGGAGCCAAGTCCCTTTTTTCCGCAGACGCCCAGCGCCCACGTGCCGGGCGCGTGAGGTGCTGGCACCCAGGCGCTGGCGCCCAGCGCCCACGTATCAGGCACGTGTGGCGCTGGCGCCCACGCATTTTTTGGACGCTATTCACCCCTTTTTATATATATACACTTCATAACACTTTTCCCGTTAGAAAAAATTTCTAACGGGGGGTTGTCTCGCACCCCCGCAAGGGGGCTGCTAGCCCTCTTGACCCCCAGCCCGCTATCAGGGTAGCAGGACACCCATAAACTCTGCGTGGCCTCCGATACATCCAAGTCCCCTCCAAAACACAACACGCACACGCTACACCTTGAGTTCGCATGACCAGTTTTACCCGCCAATCGAAGGTTCCCTCACTCCAAAAGCGAAGGGTAATTAACGACAGCTTAGTCCACAACTGTCGGAGATTTGGATCCCCACATTCAATAAACCCCAGCCTATCCTAGACAGGAGGAATCTGTAATGCGTCTGAAAAGTGACGCGTATTCTCATCTCAATGGGGTGACGAAAAACAGCCTACACATTCAAGCTAAAGGAACGGTCGCTAATACCAACATTAGTGACCATCGTTTGATATCAGAAAACAATTAAGATATTTGGGTTGTCCAAATGACATCTTATTGGCGACCGTTAGGAACGGTCGCTAATGTTACATTAGCGACCGTTCATAAACGGTCTCTAATAAAACTATCGGCGAATAACTTTTCTGCGACTGTGTATTAGCGACCGTTTAAATTTTAAACGGTCGCTAATACTCTTTAGCGACCAGAAACTATGTATTAAAGACCATATAGTACGATCTCTAATATATACAGTATCCAGTAGTGAAGTGCGTCTGTAGGTCTTAAGCGAAACCGCGGTTTCGCTTTATAAATGGCCACATCGGTTCTAAGTTAAAGCCCTCCTCCTTCAACCCGAGCCAATCTTCTCCATTTTGATTTCTCTCTCTAAAATCTCTCTCTTCCTCTCTTTATTACAATGCATTTATCCCATTATCTCCAAAATCCTAACTTTACCCATTCTAAAAAACTCTCAAACCTTAATCCTATCTCATTCGCTCTCTTACTCTCAAACTCTAACCCTACCTCATTCTCCCCTCTCCTCTCTCAACACTCAAACCCTAATACTAGCTTTCTTTAAAAAAATTAAACCTAATCCTAAATCCTTCAGAGGTCGCTCGCCATCGGTTATCACCAATGTAATTGGTATTAATTGATCTTGTTAATTATGGTATAATTAGTATTATTTCTATATTTGTAATTAGGAATAAGATTAAAGATGATAATTTTTAGTTTCGAGGTATGAAAGATTAGGGTTGTTTTTTTATAAAAAAAATTAACTTAAAATATACATGTAGTGTTAATCTTTGTAGTTATTTATCAAATTTCGAAATAAGTATTTGAATGCTATGTTGATACTTACTGTTTTTGTATAAATTTGTATATATATTATTTCTAATGAGTTTAGACCTATAGATACTACAGTTTTATATGCAAATGCCAAACGCTACTCAGAGACGTATTCCGAATTAATAAACATTTGTAAATTACTATACTATTTATTATTGTTGTTAATTTTATCGGTTTAAATTATCGGATACTCCACGTGCAGGATGACACAGTGTTGGATTGAATTGATCATTTCTCAAAACTCAGAAATTTTGCATCAACCGATCCACGTGTGTAGATACAACGTCGATCGGTTTAACTTTGCTTCAAAAGTGAGAAATTTTTACGATCGCAACCAAACCTATATATATATATATTCTGTGTTGCAGATACAGCGTCAATCGGAGCTGGAACAGGACGCCTAATCGGTCCATCTGCTTTAATCAGAATGAGTTCAACATGCATCTCGATGAACACGTATAATAAGTCCCGTACGATGAAGATATTCTACAATCTCTACCACCACTGTGCTCAGGAGCAACTCATATCTGGCATGCTCGGACACTGATCATTTGCTTCGACATCATTTGGATGTACGTGCCTGACCGTGTACTCAGACAATTTGGTATGCTTAGCATATTCTAGATCCAATAGAGAATATTGGATAGACAGATGGCAGAGGTAAAGCACGTATAGATTGGGAGACGATCAATTTCACTATGTAGAGAGGTAGGAGGAACGTGCTTTATATGTTCTCCGAATATGTAATTTTCTTCTCGATCTCTATGTTCTCACATGGATTTTTTTATAGATATTTCTTTGGTATTGAAATATAGAAGGATTGTACGCATTGCTGGAAAAAAAGATTAGATAGTAAAATGCCAAAAGCAAAACTTCAGATATAAAAGTGTCACATATTGTAACATATGTATTTATCTGCTATTTAGATGAAATAATGAGTATTTATTTGCCATTTAGACACGACTGAGATTGATAGAAAATGAAGTTTAGTTTTAATGAAGAAGATGAGACTAACTTATGAATAAAATTTGGTTCAAATAACATATGACATGTCATGTTAAAATTTAGAGTAGCTTTGTGGTTAGTGTTTGAATACATTGCTTGAATTGAGAAACTTGATTCACTGTTTATACTTTTAAGACATTATTTGTGTCTGTTGAGATTAGTTTAAATTTAAATAGTTTGTTATTATAAATAAAATTAAGATAACTTTCTTATTTAAATATAGATTTAGATCTAAATATAAATAAGAGGAAATATTCTATTAGATATGGATAAAGGAGATTTATGTTGATCACAATCTAATTAGGAGGTTTATTCTATGCAATAAATAGGAAGATAGTTTCATCAAAGAGGATTGGCACAACAAGGAATAAGATTAAGGCTAAGGCAAGAGAGATATAGTCTCTAAGTTTACGAGGATTGCAATTCCTCTCTCTTGAGGTGAAATCAGGAGAGGGGAGATGAGATGAGATGAGATGTGAGAGAGAGAGGTTGAGATGTGTGAGATCTTATAACTTTTATTTTTATTGAGAAATTAGGGTTCTAATCTAGAATTGAGAGATACTAATATTTTAGATGATCAAAACAATGAGAAGATAAGGTGTCGGGTGTAATCTTTTTGTTATATCAATGGAATTCTCATGTTTGCCCCGTGGAGTAGGTCGGTCGATCGAACCATGTTAAAACCTTGTATTGATACTTCTTCTTATGGATCGTTTGTCTTACATGCTCGAACGTTAAAAACATGATTTTTCCCTCGACGATAGGTATTGAAAGGGGAATTCCCAACAAATGGTATCAGAGCTTATAGTGTTCAATCGAAGTTTTGAGTTCGCATGATAGCGGTAGATGTGATATCAAGTCGGAGTGGAGGAGGCATCATAAAAAAGGTTTAATCTGACGGAGTATCAGATTGGCAGTTGTCGAAGTTAGATCGGTCAAAGAGATACCAGCGAAAACGTTTGGAGACCGGATCCTGTATTAGACGATCGAGGGTATTCGATCCTATCGGATTTGAGCATGAAGGCTTGAGGCAGCGAGCGGTGATGCAGAATAAGGGAAGCATTCTTCTGAAGATTCATAAAGTTCTGCAAGATTCAGGGTGTTATATTGCCGAAGAGGCCAAAGCAAGGTGGGGGTGACAGAGCGCATGAATTAGGACACATTACAGAGGGCTCGTGGTATGAAAGTGCAATTCGAATTGCCAAAATTTTTGGGTAGGAGTAGTTAATCATGTGTGTCATTTGGTGATTGATCACCGTCTACAGTCATATATCTTCATATCCAAGAAAAACTATGGATTAGAGAGTATGTATGTTATGATTCGTAAAGAGTGTTTAGGTACGTTGCTTATTCACATGATTATGCAGATTAAACTGGAGTCAAAGTTACGACAGCGCAAGGGACTTCAATTATGGTGGAGTCAAAGTGCGTAAGGAGATTTCAATTAAGGTGGAGTTACATGATTCTCGGAGACATGATGGGGACACTAAACTTCGATAGATCCAGAGGATGTTTCGGTGTACTGGGAGCCCAAGGCAGATGATCATCACCAAAACCATGTAACCCAAGAAAAAGATATAACGCTTTGATGATAACAGGTGACATGTTGTACGGACATGGAGATCACTGATGGTACCATAAAGGATGAGAGCTATAGATTGGAAGTGGGTATTTTGAAAGAAATGTTGTGGGCAATACAGGTCAAGCTAATGGCCAAGAGATATGTCCAAAAGGAGGGGATGGCTACAATGAGATTTTTCTCATGTAATAAAACATATTTTCATCATAGTGGTACTGACGAAGAATATGCTACAGATCAGTAAGCTGAGTCATCAATTCAGATTAATGTTCGACATGAAAGATCTTGATGCTGCGGAGAATTCTCATGATAGAGCGAGATGTGGAAGCTAGAGGCTAAGGCTATCTTGAAGAATGTGCATCGAGATAATTCTGAAGCGATTCAGAATGGAGAAGTTGGTTGGTGGGTACTCCCTATCATCGACCACTTCGACTCTCTTCCACAGTGTGTCCATCTAGCAAGTAAGAAAGGGATATCCCGGATACCATATGCAGGAGCGGTGGGATGATACGTATATGATATGGTATAAAGCAATTCAGATGATTATTTTGTTGTGGGCTTAGTAGATCGATAGATGTCGAATTCAAGAAAAGTGTATTAAGTACACTGCAATTTTGATCAAGCATATAGATGAGACTATGCACGTGTTCGTGATTGTCAAGGGATCAACTACATGACATGTACTTGTTAGGATGGTTAGTTCCATTAGTTGAAGAAACGTGGCGGGGTATAGTGGCGTTGTCGACAACAAAGGTTAAGTATATGGTAGCGGTCAAAGCATCAAGGAAAGCTCGATATTTGCATAACGGTTCATGGTGAGGTGTGTATCCTCATGTTGATAGGTGGAAAGTTACTTCCATATGTGGCGCATTGCAAGTACCTTTTTCATGTGTTTCCGGATAAGGAGTTCCAATGTTTTGGACGAATGTGGAGTACAGTATAGTGGTCATTAGTGCTCGAGATTAGAGTACGGTGTAGTAATTGTTAGTATTCGGGAGCAGCATTTTATCGTATGCTTGAGATGGAAACAGCAAAGATAGTATAAGTGTTCTGAGAAGGAGCAGGATGCATATGCAAGGACGTCGGCGAAGAGTATTATGAGAACAACAATAAATCTCAAGCTATTAGGCTCAACGGATTTGATTCAACGTGGAAATTGTTATGCTTGTGTCTCATATCCAGTTGATCACCTATCTGCGGTTGATGGATCGCGCGAAGTCCGGATTGGACTTGGACAGTTGAGCTAAGGTAATCTGTTGGTGTGGGTTACTAATGGATAAGGAGATGAGAGTATATTCAAGGTTCTATTTAGATTTAAACTAACGTGAAGATTGCTGAGATTAGTTTAAATTTAAATAGTGTGTTATTATAAATAGAATTAATATAAGTTTTTTTATTTAAATATAGATTTAGATCTAAATATAAATCATAGAAAATATTCTATTACATAAGTATAAAGGAGATTTATGTTTATCCTAATCTAATTAGAAGAAGACTTATTCTATACAATAAATAGGAAGATACTTTAATTAAGAAGGATTGGCACAACAAGGGCTAAGGCTAAGACAGGAGAGATATAGTCTTGATTGATATGAATTCTCGGTGTGTAGGTAGAAAATGTATAGAAATCACAACCAAAAATATTTTGACTGCAATCAATAACGGTGTCGATTGTAGCGCGTTAGCGAGTGCGGATCATCCACAGAGAAAGTGTGATCCGTTCGTAATTGATTTAGATGAATTGAAAATTAAAGAAAAGAGAAAAGACAATTCAATTCAAGATTTATAAAATGAAGTTCAAGAATTATCTAGATCTAAATCTAAAATCAAGAAAACATTTAAAATCAAGAATCAAGAATTGATGATATCCAATCCAATAATCAAGAATCGAAATGAGGCTCGTAGGAATCGATCGAATCTATAGACGTGATGAAATCTATTGATTACGTATTCTTATCCATCGATGAAATTGATACTAGATCGATGATGATCAACGAGAATTAGGGATTTCTTGCGAAAACTAGGGTTTCATCATCTATCCCTTGTCCTTTCGTTGATTTCATTCATATTCTAGTCTCTAGTAAATTCAAGAATCGATCGTGGATCTCTAATTTCGAGTAAACACAATCAAGAAAGTATCGCATCGAAACCAGGTCGTCGATTCTTCAATTTGCTAGGGTTTACAAACTCATAGGACTTAAGAATCGTTTCAAGATTTGTAACATCATCATCTATTGATTGTCTCGATTTCTCTACGAGCGGAGTTTTACTCAAACATCATAATAAGAAACACAATCAAGAATTGAGATCGAATCATGATGCAAGAATGTAAAGAAAGCAAGCTATAGAAATTTCACCTTTATTTATCAACAATTTAGTTACAATTCTCTCAAGATCTACAAGAGAAAAGAACTTGATCGTTGATTTCGGCTTCGCTCGTCTCCTTGAGTCGCGGATCTCTTTGGATCACTTGCTCCGATGAAGTCCGGCGTCGCTTTCTAAAGGATCGAAGGCTTCATGCTTGATTTGGTACTCGGAGATCTTGAACTTTGGCTTTTTGATTGGATTAGGGTTAGGGTTTTGAGGCACAAGTTGTGTCACTCAACTTATGGGTGGAAGAGGTGATAGAATGAACAACTAACCCTCAACAAACTTTAGAAGTGAAGCCTAGGGTCCCTTTTATAGCCTTAAGAATGATTAGCTTCCTTTTTAAGCTAGGATTAGATTAGCTTCCCTTGTAAGCTTGGTTTAGATTAGCTTCCCTTGTAAGCTTGGTAGTTAGGGGGAAGGTTCTAGAGTTAGTTAGTTAGGGTTAGCTTCCTTCATAGCTTGGAGGTTAGGGAGAAACTTCTAGGCTTAGTTTGTTATTGGCTTGCTTTGGAAGCTTGGAGTGTTTAGCTTTGACAAGGGGCTTTGCTGTACTGAAGAAGCTTCTGGGGTTTTCTGGAAATTCAGTGGCTTGAATGAATGCACACCTTGACATAAGAATTCTGCACTGAAACGATGCTGACAACTTGCTGATGTGGCCGCGGATCCGCCACGCCAATGGGGTTCTGGACGCGGATCCGCGGCCCTTTACTGGCTTCTCTGTGTGAAATTCTCTGTGTTGCTTTGTACTGACTTTAAGTGTATTTTCTGATGTGTTGAATTTTATATTTATTTCTGTATCAATGCCAGATCAAAAATCTTAGACTTGGCGCATCTTTTATCAGCACTTTGACAATTTTGGCTCGGTTCCGGGAATTTCCTGCACAGATCTTTGAAACAAGTGTTGCGCTATACAAGGATGATGCGATACCATGATAAACACTCAATTTCCCTCGAAATGTCAGTTTTAAGGTATAACACAAGTAATTCGGTATTTTACGGGTGTTTTGCTAATATGTGCTATACTTAACCTGAATACTTTTAGATGAATGCAAATGATAGGGAAATTGACGTGTTAAAAATACATTATTTTCGACTGATCAAGTCTCTAGGTTTATGAGAGTTGTACCTCCCCTCTCTTGAGGTAAGATCAAGAGAGGGGAGATGAGATGAAATATATGAGATGAGATGTGAGAGAGATATTGAGATGTGTGAGATCTTATAATTTTTATTTTTATTGAAAGAGATTTCATAATTTTTATTTTTATTGAAAGATTAGGGTTATAATCTAGATTTGAAAGATGCTAAGATGATCAAATCAAGAAGAAAATAAGGTGTCGGGTGTAATCTCTTTTTTATATCAATGGAATTCTCATATTTGCCCTGTAAAGTAGGCCGGTCGGTCGAACCACATAAAACCTTATGTTGATATTTCTTCTTATGGATCGTTTATCTTGCATGCCAGAACGTTAAAAATGGGATTTTTTTTCCTCGACGATAAATATCAAAAAAGGGGAAAATTCTCCCCAGTGTCCCATACTGCAAGAGGACATGCAAACACGTCTTCTAAGATAATTCAAGTCTATAAAGAACTCTATATGTCAAAAGTAGAACTCACCTTGAGATTAGTGTGAGTGCTCCTCTACGATGATGAGGTGCAAAGTGCGGCTAGTAACCGCACCAAAAGTGGCTTTACGTGCTTGCCTGCTTTCCCATTCACTATTTCCTTAAAATACCTTCGATGGTATTTTGGTTATATTTTAATATAAACAATATATTATGTAGTGTTTTTTCAATGCGGGACTATAAAATTTTAGACAAAGGAAGAAAACTCTTTGATAGTTTCTATTAATCTTAGAAAATCCTAAAATATTAGAAAATTTTCAAAGAACCATTCACGTTAGAAAAGTACTGGATGGTTTATTCCTGGCTAAAGAAAATACAAAATAAATTTTTGCTAACAAAATAGTACATGGATGTTTTTGGTATGCCAGTCAAACCACGTAATTTTTTGATGAGTTCGCCATTATCAAATTGTTTTTCAATGTATCCCCTATAGTTGTGAACAGGGAGTATTATGATTGGCATGTGCTTATTGGTCTTTTGCTTCTATCAAGGAGAAGGTATTAATAAGCAATTGATTTATAATTAGAGATATAGAAAAATAAACTCAAAAATGCTTCCAAGTTTCAAAGTAGGCAAATGCATGTGGCTATGTGAAGGGTAACATTGCTTCATTTAGTATTCATAGCCACCTCTCTTTTTGTTTTAAGTAAGTTGTTTCCCTTTGTTGCCAAACCTTAATTTTGTTATGAAAATTTTGTCAAACACTTGAGCAGTTGGTCCACAAATACAATATTTTCTTTTCAAAAACAAGTTTGTTACACCAAAATTTGGCTCGAGTAGCCGACAAACAACAATCAAGCCGAGAAAGCTCGACGATTAAGAACGCAAGCATATAGCCGGACTTTAGAAACGACTATTTCTGAAAAGACGTGCGCCGGGGTGTGGAGAACCATGCCATGCAGTTACGACTATGAGCCCACGATGTTAAAGAAGTAATGGGGAGTTGCATCTAAAATTGCAGGTATAACTGTTAGTCAATAGGTTTTAAATAATAGAGAAATTGACAAAAACAAGAACCCTCTGATTAATCAGTCAAATGACATCTCTTTTTTCCTCGAATTTTATCATATATTTATCACGCACTTATGTCTTAGTTAGTGCTTTCATGTAGATGATGCAGAGAATTGTGCTGTCGGAGGCCGTATCGGGTCGAGTGCAAGCCCTTTGTCGTCAGATAAAATCCAGCCAACACCATGACACTGGTCGTGGACGGGACTTTATCGGAAGTGTGCACGAGCCC
Source organism: Agapanthus africanus (assembly GCA_030015575.1). Classification (NCBI taxonomy): domain Eukaryota; kingdom Viridiplantae; phylum Streptophyta; class Magnoliopsida; order Asparagales; family Amaryllidaceae; genus Agapanthus; species Agapanthus africanus. The sequence goes on along the minus strand of JASDDO010000019.1, from coordinate 379,297,248 downwards.
TTGTCCGGCGAGGCCCTATTGAGGGTTGGCCGTGACTCCCAGGCTCCATACGAGACAAGGCAAGGACGTACAATGCGGATCCCGACACTGTTAGACATGCTTTCTAAAGCATGCAGGGTCGAAGATGTGTAGATTGGGTCTTGGTGCCTTTAGACATGTCGAGTAAGAGGTTTTGGTATCGGCTAGGCCTGGCAAATGAAGCAAGCCGAGCCGAATCGTCCGATTTGCTTCATTGACGAGACGAGTTGAACCCGCCTCGCTTAGCCGGCGAGGCAAACCTAGACGAGTTCAACAGTAGACGTCACCGAGCCTGGTTACTTCGCCGCCTCATATAAACGAATCGCGAGGCGAGATGAGACGATTCGTGCTAGTCAGACGAGTCGACTCGCCTGACTCTTGTTTTTTTTCTCTTTTCTTTCGAACTACTGACGTATAGGACAGTTCAAAAAATTCTTAAGGAAACGTCTGCTTAGACGTTTCTGCAGTAAAAATAGAGATTTGAAAATGAAAATTTTCTTCAGCAGACGTCTGTGCTAGATATTTGTATTTCAAAAGTTTCTTAAGCAGACGTCTGCAGTAGGATGAATTTTAAAATCAGATAGAAAATTTAAAGAGTTTGAATCCAACGATTATATTACAATTAAATAATACAATTTTTTTATATTAGAGACCGAACCCACTCGGGCTGTACGTATCCATTCTAAATATTGAACTCAATGAGAGGGAATCAGGTCTACGCAGTTCTTTTTCTACTATTACAGTTCATACTCACTACTCGTCGCCGCCGGTTGTGGTTTCTTCTTCGATGTTGGACTCTCCCGATCCCGTGAACTTCTCAGGTAAATAATACGAGTCCAAACTGATTGCATTTTGTTTCCTGACAGCTGCTACCTTCCAATCTTGCGAGCAAATCATGCACTCCATGGTGTCGAACGCCAAACTGCATCTCTTCTCGCTTAATATCCTATCATCTGTACTAAAAGCACATTCCAACACTATTGTGGACACTAAAATGATTAGTAAATCATGAGCCATAGTAGAAAGCACCGAATACAAATGTCCATGGTTTTTCCATCAGGGTAAACATCAATCTCGTCTATAGTATAATCCACGTCTACTTCAGTCTGCAAATATATTGTTAATTCAGTTAAAGATGATGATGATGACGCCACGAGAACTCGTGTTATTTTCTATTGTTGAATAAGAACAAAGGCTGGAGTCGAAGCTCATGAACTGGTTACGGCCGGTGCCCTAGTATAATCTACGTCTAACTCTATCTTTTTTTAAATAAAAAAAATCTTTAAAATTTCTTCTTCATCTGTCATGAACCGAATGTGGTGCGAGATCGGCACTTAAATCACGTGACATCTAAAGACGTCGACGCAGTCCAAGTAAGCCGAACCCCGGAATCTAAACCCTTTTTGAAAATATTAGAGGTGGGGTTTAAAATAGACATCAGATGGGATCGGTTTAAAATAAATATTTAAGTCTAATTAAGTATGTTTGAAAAGCATCTATGACATTTTAAATTTCGACAGCACCTCCTTTGTAAATTTTGAATAAAACCCGATATAAATATAACAATAAAAATAGCATCCCAACGGGAGCTAGCTTTCACGCCTAAACGGCGGAGCAACCAAGCAAACATTATACGACGCACAATGGCGAAGAAAAGAAAAGCAAAACAAAATCAAAAAAGGCCGACTCCAATGAGTACAACACCCACAACACACAATTCTAAGTCTCGCTTCTAAGTCCACAATATACCAGTTCTAAGTCGATGGAATTTTACTAGATACAAGAATATATAAATATACAAGTGTGGGTACGAACAACAGTATCCACCTGCCAAAGCAATCACTGAGAAGAAGGGCGTGCCGCAATCCTCCGATAATCCGAGCGGTAACCTGCAAAAAACTATGGCACAACGGGGGTGAGTTGCCAACTCAGTAAATAAAAGTACATCATAAGGTAGAAATCGAAATGCACAACAATACCTAGGTCATAAATATAATACTATCATATCCTGCACTAATATAATATATGATATGCATATGTATCATAAATGTAACTCTATCCATCACATAAACCCAAAATAGAATGCATCAATGCAAATAACCTGTATCTAGGTATAAACCCATAAGTAGCCGAAAATATATATGTAAAACCTCTTCTTTAAAATAGTCGTGGAATACATATGTCACGGCATAAAAGAAGACGTGATAATATGAAATATAATAGATATCTTATTTAAGATATACGTACTGCCGTTTTAATGAATAGTGTTAAGAGGATTACAATTTAAAATGATTCCAATGTCATACCAGACACGTCAAAATAATGAGAGTATAGCTCGATTTTGAATTCCTTTTTATATGCAACTACTCGTAAAAATGTATGCAGGTACTGTCCTCCGGATCAGTCCTGGTCGGCTACAATAACTCAAATCATAGCTGTATACCTCAATGATAGCAACATATCAACATCTGGATGTCCAGCATCGACACCTGAAATCAGAAATCCCTCGTGTCTATCACCGACACGTAAATCCTCAAATCTCTTGTGTCCATGACCGACACGCAAATGTAGATATCGTCGACACCATCTCAACAGATGATCGCCACCCGATATCCCTGGCCCCGGTCGGTATCCCCTGGATATCCGCCGTGCCCAAATCGAGCCCCGGTCAGTATCCCCTGGATATCTGTCGTGCTCATCTCTATCTCCGGTATCGAGTATCCTCGTTAGGCTCCCCGCCTCTACTGCGACTATCCTTCCCCTCGGTCTCGACCGGGTCCACTATGTATCCGACTGTATATCCCCCACTCAGTCTGGATAACAAAGTAATCCGTAACCGTATAGCTCCCCACTCGGTTCGGAGTAAAACCAAAACATAAAAACGACTCATGGTGGACATCAACTCATCATATCCAAAGATAACAAGTAAAGAATAAGAATAATCTCATAGATCCTTCTGATGATATATTATATATATACATATATAACAGCGTCCCATACCACTGATATATATCAGTTTCCCCCAATCAGAGAGCAAAGCTTTATTCAAAATTTGAAATTTGAAAAGAGGCAGCACGCACGTGCAAAGCATGAGAGCGCTGCGCCAAGAGCGCCAGCGCTAAGAGCCAAAGACTCTGAGGCAGCGCTCACGTGCAAAGCACGAGAGCGTTAGCACCAAGAGCGCCAGCGCTAAAGACTCTGAGGCAGCGCCTCACGTGCAAAGCACGAGAGCGCTAGCGCCAAGAGCGCTAGCGCCAAGAGTCAAAGACTCTGAGGCAGCGCCTCACGTGCAAAGCATGAAAGCGCTAGCGTCAAGAGCGCTAGCGCCAAGAGTCAAACACTCTGAGGCAGCACCTCACGTGCAAAACACAAGAGCGCCAGCGCTAGAAATAAATGTTCTCCACCTTTGGATCAAAGATCCAACGAAGATGATAAATCATCAAATTACCAGAATAAAATTCTTTTAAGGAAATACACCTCAAAATCTTTCCAAACAGGAAAGATTATGCTCAGTAAATCAGAGAACCGTTAGATCAAAGATCCAATGATGATTAAAAATCATCCAAATACAGAATAAATTCTTTATGGGAAAATATTTTCCCAATCTTGTTAATAACAAGAAAACCATCTTCTGTAAAACAGATGCCCTTGGATCAAAAATCCAACGGTGGGAAACATTCCCCAAATCAACAAGAGATCTCTCAATGAGAATTTCCTTAACTGATTCAACAAATCAGCCTCCCCTATATAAAGGACCCAAGACTTCAAGTCTTGTACAGAGGAACCCCCCCATAAACTTCAAGCTCTAAAAATAAGAACCTTCTTCAAGGGGAGGAAAAAGAAGAGAGATCATAACATCTCCTCCATATTTGAGAGTTTAACTCTCATATCATAAGAACATAGTTCTTTTCTAGATCACAGATCTATAAGACAAAGTCTCTCACAAAAAACAAAGAGATCAGAGCATCTCCTAATAAAGGAAGAGCTCGGTTCTTAGATCCATGAGACAAGGTCTCTTATAAACCGAGAATTTAATTCTCAGAGCACGGAACTGATCAGAACTGCCAAAGAAGTGCCTTAGCGCTCCAATTTAAAAGACGCGCTTTAGCGCTTCAAGTCTGGCGCTCAGCGCCAAGCGCTCCATGTGCTCCTCGCGTGGGTGTTCTTTTATAATAAGCGCTTTAGCGCTCCAAGTCTGGCGCTCAGCGCCAAGCGCTCCACGTGCTCTTCACGTGGGCGCCCTTTTATAATAAGCGCTTTAGCGCTCCAAGTCTGGCGCTCAGCGCCAAGCGCTCCACGCGCTCCTCACGTGGGCGCTATTTTACAAGAAGCGCCTTAGCGCTCCCCAGTCTGGCGTTCAGCGCCAAACGCTCCACGTGCTCCTCACATGGGCGCTAAGGAATTACAAAGCGCTCAATAAATAAGGCCCCAGTGCCATAAAAAGAGTTCAACACTCGGTAAAAGAGGAAAAGAAAAAGGGGTGTCAAAACCCAAATCAATACTCAGCATTATTGAATAAAAAGGGGCTGAACCCAAACAAATGTTCAACATTTTATTCAAAATGAGTGAACTGAGTCCAAACAAGTTTTCAAACACTTTATTCAGAACTGAGTGGACTGAGCCCAAGTTGGACATAAGTCTCTAATTCAAATTAACCGAGCCCATGTGCTCACAATCTTTTTAATTGGTCTTAGTCCCAAACCTGACTATAGATCTCCCAACCAACATTGGTTCTAGGGTACATCTCTTCATACCTCTGAGACATGTCGTTGTAATTCTTTAACGTCTTCAGAGAGATGGAGGGTCCCAATAACCAATAACTTTTGACGCATCCCCAAATGTTTAAACCAAAACCTTACAGACTATGACGTCTTTAAACCAGACTATGATGTCTCTAAACCTTACGGACTATGAGGTCCTTAAACTCATGGACTATGATGTTCTTAAACCCAATGGGCCGCAATATCCCTAAACTAAAATGATAGAGTCCAAATACTCTTTTGTTGGGTCTAAATGATCCCAAATCCTGTTGAGTAGATCTTAGTCTAAAATCAGATTAACGTATCCTCAACAAACGTTTGAGTTGATCTTAATCTAAAACAAGATTAACGATCCTTAAACCAACCCAAACCCAAATCTAAGGAAATACGGATTTGGACTAATCCACGTCTTACGAACGACAACATAAATTAGTCTCCGTATACAATCCACGGGCAACCAAAAATAAAATAAACACACACGACACAAAGTGACCATCTGGAGAAGGAGAAAGTGGTTACCGCAATGCGGTAGCGTAATTAACTGCAGGGGCTTGCGCCTGCAGGGAAGAGCATCTCCACAATCAAAAACCCCTCGTACACGAGGGGGAATCTGACGAAATCTGTTACAACGGCTGCATTCGTCTGAACCTACGATACACGGTGCTATAAATCAACTTGGCATCTTCGGACAGGTGGACGGATAAAACCAAATAGCATCTGCCCCCAAATTCAGGCAAGACGTTTGTCTTCCCGGTTTTCGGCGGAGAACAGATTCTGGCACGCCCGGTGGGACCTTTTCCTCTTTCCACTCCACATTTCGTGTGTCGTGTTCGCGAACGAATCGCGATTTAATGTGGTTGCTCCTGAATTCGAGGTACTAAGATTTGGTGTCTTGCTCCTGTACAGAGAAAATGACTTCTAACTGCACCAGCTGCAACAACAACTCTTACTCCGTCCTCGCCGGAAGAGTGACCTATGGGCCCCAAGCGGCCTCCATCTTCGCCATGCCGATGGAACAGGTGACTCAAACCACCATTGGACTGTTCTTTGGGACCATGATCCCACCAACAAGCTTCAGCGTCCCAATGCCGTCATAGGAAGCTCCGAAGAAGTCGGTCTTCGATCGGCTTACAACTACCACGGCCCCTCTCAACGGGCCGTCCAATTCCAAGTCTATTGCCTCGATCTTTAACAGACTAAGCCAAAACTCAAGTGGGTCCATGAAGAAGCCTGCAATACCTGAATGAGTCATCCTAAAGAGGATAGCCATTCGAACTCCGATGGACCAAGTCGTCAAAGGGGCTTCTCCGGCTAAGGGATCGGTCTTTGCGAGACTGGACATCCTAATTCTTGCTTCGGGTGAGGTCATCCAAACTACTTCACCTGCCTAAAGGTCAGTCTTCGACAGGTTGGACGTTTCTTCTCAGCGGATGTCAGTCTTTGATAGGCTGGCACAAACAGCAACTATTCACCAGAACGAGGGGCATGATGAAGCCACCCCCGTAACTGAGCCAGTACTGTCTGCAAGACATGCTCGACGTCGCCACTGGCGCCGAGTGAGGAAAGTTGGGGGCAGTTCCCCTTCTGGATTGACTCCACCAGCTCCGATAGTGGAAGTCGATGCTGTTGTTCCAACTAGGAATAGTTTTGAGCCGCTCAGGAGCGTGCCCAAGAACTCTCCAACTGCCATATTGAAAAGGTCTCCTCCACCCGCTAAAAATATCACAAAGGCTCTCCAGCGGCTGTCCTCCAAAATCCACAGGGTCTGGCGAAGAGTCTAAGACTCTATAATCAACAACGACTACTCCCACTAACCAAAGAAGATGAGGGTTCGGCAAGAGGAGGACCATCCCTCCGCCACGCCACGAAAGGTGTCGTATGCACGGGTGCCTACATCAGCAGCCCCCTCAACTTCAACCGTCCATAAAAAGAGGAGGGCGGAGAAGATCCCCATGCCCGCGACGAATCTCAAGAGCACTGAACCCAGACGCTCCAAGTCTGGGGGCATGGTGGTGCATACTGTTTATATGGCTTTCGGGAAAGAGGAGAGCCGTGCTTATGGGGGTCACCAACCACTCACCCGATCAGTAACAAAGGCCCAGGAGCAACAACAGAAGCTTCAGAAAATGTTAACAAAGATGGCCGCACTCACTGGGCAAAAAGAAAGCCTGGTGACATCATCGGAGCAACGCCAGGAGCAAGAAACCGATGCCAAGTTCCTCCGCAGAATGCTCGAGAAGAAAGATAAAGAAGCCGCGGAACAAGCGGCCAACATAAAAAAAATGGTGTTATTGTTCCAGGATATGGTGGGCATGATGGTCCAGCCGGACCCTCCAGCGGAGGAGCCTCCGGTGATCATTGAAGATGACAGAGGAGAGACATCAAACCCTCTTCCGTCCTTTTCAGCAGCAAAGAAGGAAACAATCTCGAAAGCTGTGCTCAATGATTATATAGCTCAACAGATACGAGCCCATCAAGCGATCGAAGCTGTTGGCCAAGTCGTCAGAACTGGGCGACCCTATCCCAGCTGGTACGATCAGATTAAGTACCTGCCAGGATACACAATTCCTAAGTTCCATGTGTACAAGGGGACAGGCAATCCCCATCAACAGGTCGCTCAATTCAGGGCTCTTTGCGGCAATACTGGAGGGGACGATAATCTACTGCTTCTCCAATTCGTCGGTAGCCTAGCGGAGACGGCCTTTGAATGGTATTCGGAGCTTCCAAATGACTTCGTCAAAACGTTTACAAAGATGGAGTTGCTATTCACTCAGCGTTTCGCAAGCGCTAGCGAATACACCCCAATCACGATGTTAATCAATGCCCGAGTGAAGCTAGGGGAGACATGGGTTCGGTATGCAATTCGGTGGCGCAACCTATGGTCGAAGTGTGAACAGCGCAAAGAAGAGGCTCTTACAGTAGACATGTTTGTGGGAACTCTCGATCCGCAGGCGACCATATCTCAATTCATGATGTTTTTCAAGCCAATCACCTTCCAGGCCTTGAGTGACAAGCTGGCCCAAATGGACCAGATGGGCCATAGGCTTTCCTCTTCAAAGACGGAGCCTCGGAATGAAAAGGGAAAAGTGAAAGCGACCTTCGTCACCAATGCTCAGCAACAGCCGAGTGGTCCAAAACCAGCTGATCGCCAAAACGATAGACAGCAATTTATCAACTAAAAGTTAAAACGTCCTTACTCGTTCCCTCGGGATAAAACAAGGAGACTGTTCGAACTGGTGGTGCGCAACAGGCTCATCACTCTGCCAGATCCGAGACGCTCACTGCAGTTAGGTGACGTCAACAATCCCAATTACTGCCCTTACCACCGAGTAGTAGGCCACCCAACTGAAGATTGCTTCGTCTTCAAAAGATGGATCGGGGACCAATATCAACAGGGCAAATTTGCACTGTCCGAAAACCGGAAGGTAAGCCCGCCCCAGCCGCACACTCTTAAAAAAGTGGACACGCCGGGGGCATCGTTCTCTTTTATAGAAGAAGCTCCATAGGAAGTCACTCTTTCAGCCAAAATAAAACGAATGCTGAAAGAACTTCAAACATGCCCGGCGATTAGGTGAAGAAGCCCACTGGAACCCGAGGTCATTGAGGGAATGCTGAAATCGCGCCCGACACCAAGAATTGGTAGCGATAGGCAAAATGCCCAGGCCCAGCCGTCAAAATCTTCGAAAAGGAAGAAGAAGAACAAGAAGCCCGTGAAGTCTGACGACAAGCGCATGGACCTGCAAAAGCAGATTGACGTACTGGAAGAATATAATCAGAAGGCGCGAACCCCAGTCACGCTCCAAGAATTTCTCAACAACATCCCTGAGAGCGGAGAAAACGACAATGACGACAGAAACGACTCGTCAGAAGAACCCGAGGATTATGTGGCAAGTTGTCACATGATCTCTCATTCGCCCGTAAATGACGAAGAAGCTCATATAGAAGAGCTGGGGGTAGGAGCGGTGCCAAAATCCATCGAACCGTCTAACGAGATGATCGACATGCTGCTGAACGAAGCCCGTCAGAAGAGCAAGGCTGATCTGCAACGTGAAATTGCCATATTCGAAAAGGCCAGGCGTCGGCATCAACTTGAAGAAGTCATGGTAGAGATGGATCACGAAACACTCCAACCAGATCAAAGTGCACCCGTGGTAAACAAAAGCAAGCTTAAGAGACGAGGAAACGGTTTGCCAAAGCCTTGTCCATGGGAATGAAGCTGCCACCGCCCAAAGAAAATATCCCCGAGGATACGCACCTTGACGAAGCAGACATACATCCTAAATATTGCTTATACCATCAGAGGATTGCACACCGTACTGAAGAGTGCATGGTCTATAAAAAGTGGTGGCAAGGGTACGTCGCTTACCGACAAAATTTCAAGCGGATAAAGCGCAAAGCTCGTCGGGAATGGACAGATGAGCATAAAAGAGCTTCCGGCAACTGTCACATGGTTGATACTAGGGGATCGCAAGTTCTCACCTTCGGAAGTGATTCTGACGAAGAAGTATCTCTCGGTCCTCTCTTCAAAGAATCCACCTCAGGCAGAGAAGAAGAGATAGAGAACTGTGAGAATATTCAGCTATATAACCGCACGTTGCCTGAAAAGAATCTCGGACCCATGAACAAGGGATCGAACAAAAAAGATAAAGGGAAGAAAAAGGTCCCTAAGGATATCGCCCTCGATGATCAAATTGTCGAAGAGCTTACAGCCAAGAACCCACCTAAGAAGAGAAAAGTGGATTACAATGTCCTGGCCCATCTGAGGAAGATACATTCGCAATTAAGCATTTTGGATGCCCTTCTCTTGTCTAAAGAGGCACAAGATTCTCTAATCAAGGCATTACAAGACCCCTGACAGTTTCAAGCCTTCCTTGCTGAAGAAAAGATGAAGGATGGGCTGGAAGAAGTTCACACGGCTAACATTACCTTCAGCGATGAAGACCTCCTCCTCGGGACGTGCGAGCACAACCGCCCCCTATATGTCACTGGGTACTGCCACGACATTAAGATAGGAAAGATTCTAGTTGACAACAGGTCCTCTGTCAACCTCCTAAATGTCAGAGTGCTAAAAGAAATTTGCATAAGCGTTCAGCACCTAGCTCGGGATAAAATTGCCATCTCTGGTTTTGACTCTCAGTCATCACGGATGCTCGGGTCCGTAATATTGACGTTACGCTTTGGATCTCTTGTCACCGACATCAAGTTTCACGTCATTGACGCCAAGACTTGCTACAATGCTTTTCTCGGCAGGCCGTGGTTACACGAGTACAATATCATCCCTTCTACACAACATCAGTGTATGAAGTACTTCAAAGATGGTCTCGAGTACACTGTGACGGGGGAACTAAACCCATTCTTCGTGAACGAAGTCCACAAATATGAAGATGCCAAGTACTTCCTGCCAGAATTTGAAGACACAGAAATATGTCGCAAACCGGAGAGCAAACAAAAAGCTATCACCACTATTCCGGTCTTCGAGAGTGATACCGAAGAGGATGAGGAAATAGTCTATTTAGGGCCGCCCCAATGCAGTACTATGGGACCCTCTACCCCAATCCTGGTCTTTGGCAGTGACTCTGAAGATGAAGTCAACGCAATGCTCTCGGTCCCTCCATCAGTGCAAGCCCTCACTGGAGATGATCAGAGTTTGCAGATCGCCATGGTCCCAACAAAGCATTACAAAGAACTCGATACCTATAGTGTACAAGAGCTGCAAACATTCTACGTCCCTTCCAGACGAAGAGGTGAAAAGGAGATCCTATTCAATCGATCCACGGAGACTAAAGTCAAAAGAGAAGTTTGGCGTAGTGTCGAACCTACGCTTGACAGGTTCCAACCCATCCTGTTGGGATTCCTCAGCAACTAGCCTAAGGTTTGCAAGCATCACGCATGCCACAACAAAAATTAAAGGGGGTGCTAAGCAATCAACCTAAAGATCATACTAGAAAACTAGGGTAACAAAAGTTGTAATCCAACATTACAAAGAGAAGTGAATGAAAATACAACCTTCGTAGATCCGGTCCTTCACTTCTAAAGCTCCGTGTTGATGTCCCTTCGCTGCGATCATCGTAGTCCCGAACTCTAGAATGGATTTACCCGGAGAAATGATCAAGCTAGCTCGTTGACTTCGAGGCCGAAGATGATCTACGTCGAGGTGACTCAAACTCAAGCTCCCTCTTCACTTGGTCAAGAACTTTGTGAAGAAAACACCCTAAACTAAATGGCAAGTAGTAGAGGATGATGAAATAAGAAATGGGTTCACTTTAGATTTTGATTTCTCACTTTATTTCTTCACTAAAAAAAATCTAGCAACCTTTTTCTTTTGGATGATGAAGAAGAAGAAGAAGAACAAAAATGAAGTGAAGTGAATTCTCTTAATGCAACTATGGGTGAGTTAGTTTTTATCCACTAACTATTGTGGAGATATAAGCATGGCTAATTATAATGGTTTGGTTAAGAAATATCTTAATTAAGACAAAATGAGTGGACTTTGTCAAAGATGCTTTAAGCTTCTGAAGCATTGAGCCATGACAAAAAAAGCCACCATTTTGAATAATTAAGATAAATAAAATCCTAAATTATAATTATCATGGTGTATGTCACCTACCCACCCATGTTTGCATGTATCATCAATCATGATACAAACATGTACACAATTATATATCACATATACATTATGTGTACATCAAGTGAGAAAAGCAATCTTAAATGAACCAATACTAGTTAATGTAAAGTAATATATCAAATATATAATTATACATTAAATCATTAAATCAACACTTGATTTAATGATCCGGTCATATCGCATATAACCGACTAATATCTTGCGTATCAATATATCGAATCAACACATGATTCGGTAAACCGGCTATATCACATATAACCGACCGATGATGCAAATCGCGAGAATAGAATACAGTATCACATACTGGTATTATTCTCGGTCCCGCACATATCTCATATGCGCTCCTATTTCGTTTCTCTTGAGCCAGGAAACCTCTGTGTAGGACTCTAAAGACTCGTCAATACGCCGGTAGTAGGTGGTGATCATATCAGTCACCCACAAGCCGCAAGCGGTCTGCTAAACGTAACGGCCACCCGGGTATTGAGCGATCAGAAGATCAACAAGCAAGCCTGCTCACACTCCTGCGAATCCGATCAGTAACACTTAGTGCATAGTCCGGTCTGTTCGTCTAATATGTCGCATATCGCGCCTAAGGGTGGTAAACGTCAGACCCTAGTAGCTTGATAAGTCATGCCGATGTAAGGTCCATAACGAGCGTGAAACTATTGATAACACTTACCAGTAAATCATATCAACCATGACCAGGGATTTCCAGTTATGGTCATTCGAGCATAGCGCAACATCAACCCCCAATACCGGGAGAGACGAATCCCCTCATATCGCTCATTGCCTCCATGTGAATCGGGACTGTACCCAAAAACCACCTATTTGCACGACTCAGTAGAGCCGTGGTAGGATGGAAATCAAAGCACAGTGGGAGACACAAAAGACTCTATGATGATCTCGGGTCAATAGACTAAGCTGTACTACTGTCACCAGAGAACTGCCATCTGACATGAGGTATATTACCATCTGGGAGTTCTCGGCGAGTCCGTTCAGTGTACCCAGTCTCCACTGAGCACCCGCATACCATCTTTGATGTCAAACACCAATGGATATGGGAACATCCATCGCCCATTTCATAGGTCGAGAAGATATACGCTAGTCTACTCTGGAATATCGATGCCCCGTCTCGATATTCCCACGACTAGGAACATTGAAGGATGTACTCATGGACTACCCAGGCCCCACTAGTATAATCTGCATCATAATCTTGGTAGTCGAGTACACATCCTAAGGGCTTTAGCAACATGTAACAGAGAGACAATAAGTGTATATGTTAAGATAAAGAGCAACCAGATAGCGTACTATCATGTCGAGCAAGAAAGTCCTTCCTATATATATCCCAGCATCCACAATTATATACATCTCATGTACAATAATGGCCTCTAGGGCATGCACACAACTAACAATCTCCCACTTGCACTAGGGTCATCATATAGCAGTGGTTGTGGTATCTCATACTCAACCATCCCATAAAAGTCTCTCTCTGGGAAAAGGCCTTTGTGAGTGGATCTGCCGTGTTGTCCTCTGAGTCTACTCTCCTAACCTCGATCTCCCTGGAGATCAGCCATCTCCATGATCAGGTGATACTGCTTTTAGAATATGTCTGAGTCATTGATGGGACCGGGGTTCCTAGGCCAAAGCCACACCTCCATTGTCACACAATGGTAGGAACCTTGTTCATCTCATGAACAAATATACACCTAGACTGCCTCTTTGGTAGCGATGTATCTAGCCTTTATCATCTAGTTTGCCACGGTATCTAGCTTGGAACTCTTCTAACATACCGTCCCTCCACTGAGGGAAAAGACAATGCCTGTAACTGATATTCAGTCGTCCTTACCACCCTGGAAGCTATCCAGTGATTCTCCCCAGGATCGATTGATACCATCTCACTACACCTACTGAGAATCCTAACATCCACATAGATCTATATCATAGATCCATAACCCAGGATTTAGGAGAAATCTCCTTGATCCTATATGAAGAATCCTTGTGATAAGAGGAGATTGACCGTGCATAGCATAGGAAACTCTTTTCCTATCAAGAGTATGTCGTCCACGTACAATACGAGGATGACCACCTTACTCTCTACTACCTTTTTGTATATACAAGGTTCATCTACCATTTTGATTAAATTAAACACTTTGACTACCACATCAAAACAGACGTTCCAACTCCGCGATGCCTGCTTTAACTTTTAAAGCAACTTGCACACGTTTCCGCTGCTCCCACTGTTTACGAAGCTCTCTGGCTGTGTACTTATCTACATTCTCTCCTAAATCTATATTTAGAAAAGCAGTCAGGATACCCAACCGCCAGATATCGTAGTTATGGTATGTAGTAGTGGCAAGCAGGATCCGGACGGACTTAAGCATAGCTATTGGAGAAAAGGTTTCATCATTATCCATACCTGATCAATGACGAGAGCCTTTTGCAACAAATCTAGCTTTGAAAGTCTCAACTTTTCTATCTACACCATGTAATCTTCTCAAGATATACATGCTCCTGATGGGAATTTAACCCTTCAGATATAGCATACAAAGTCCATACTTTGTTGGTTTACATGGATTCCATCTCAGATCACTTAGCATCTAGCCATTCTTACAGAGTCGCTACTCATAATGGCCTTCTTGAAACTAGTTGGGTCATCATCTCATGATGCAATCCTCGCTCCCACTGTTATCGAGAAATCGGAGTATCTCTCAGGCGGATGAGGAACCCTACCAAATCGGCGAAAAGGCTGAGCTTCGTCGGGAACTATTGAATCCTCCGATTCTACCAAATCATCAGTTGTAGTTTGTATAGCTGGAACTCCTTCCAATTCTACAGAACAGACCTTGCCTCAATCTTGTCCGGATTTTGCTTTTAGACATAGGCCGGACAACCCCAAATCTTAATTTGCTTAAGAGATGGGCTCTTCCCATACCATATCACATATGGAGTCGTCGGCACTGATTTGGTTGGAACCTTATTCAATAGATATGCAGCTTCTCAAATGCATAACCCCCAAAGGAAATAGACAACTCAACGGTACTCATCATAGAGTGCACCATATCTCATAGGGTGCGATTGCTCCGTCCCGATACACCGACGTGCTGTGGTGTATACGGAGGAGTAATGCTGAGAGAGAATCTCATTCTCCTTTAGAATAGTCCAGAATCTCCATGCCTAAGTGTTCTCCTCCCCGATCTCATCAAAGGACATAACACTTATACCCTTTTTGGTTCTTTACATCTGATTTATATTCATTGAATTTCTCAAAAGGTTCAGGCTTGTGTTTCAACAGGAACACATGTCCGAATCCTGAGAGATCATCAATGAATATAATAAAGTACAAAGAACCAGTCTTGGAAATTATAGACAGGGGACTTACCACATCTTTACGTATCAGCCCCAAGAGTTCACTAACCCTTTCTCTGTTTCAAGTAAACGGAGCTATGGTCATCTTATCTTTGTGACATGACTGGCATGTTTCATAAGATATAAATTCAAACTGATTTAAATATACATCTTAATGTAACTTAGCTAGTCGGGTCGCATTGATATGACCTAGTCTACAATGCCTCAAGAAAAATTCGGTCATTTCTGAACTCTTTCTCTTGTGTGTGTTCTGTACGTTAAGAACTGTGGTTTGATTTAGAATGTATATGCTTTTAGATAACGTGCCTGAACCGATCAACTCTTGATATAGGAAATGTTCAAAACATTATCCAACAATACAAAATTATATCCTTCTTTACTAAATAAAGAGACTGATATGATGTTGTATGTCAGGTTCAATATCTAATAACATTCGTTCAGAATCAATGTATTTGGTAATACAGGGTGATAACTGCCAACACCTTGGCTGCAACAATTGCACCGTTTCCAACTCTTGAAACTTATCACCCTTTCTCAGTTCTCTACCTATCTGTAACCCATATAACAGATTACATATATGGGATCCTGATCCGATATCAAATACCCAGGACGTAGAGAATATTGAGAAACGGTTCTATGTAATGAACACACCCGAAGAAGATGCATCATCATGCACTTTCTTCGTTTGGGCGGCATGGGAATCCTGGTATTCCCCTATTTCCTGCTCGGTCTTATAACAATTATAAGTTGGAGCTGGACCAACGTTCCCTAGTTCAGTATAACAAGCGGGTTCGGTCAATACATCCATATTATTATCTTGATTAAGACATGATATGGTCGCTACCTGGAGAGAGAGAGAAGAAAACACTCTGTGTGCGCTCTTGCAAGATTAGATTGGTTATATAGTTTATCTAATCAGAATGGCTCCCACTGTTTTTATCAAATCTTCCTTCAAACTTTAAAAGGAAAGACTAGTCGGGATTAATTACACCCTACAAGTTCGCCAATCTTTCAGCCAGGCCAGTGCCGGTACTTTGAGGGAGGTTCCCCATGCTTTCGCACGGACCTAATTAAAATAAACCTCGTTTTCCCAAGGGCGTAACCCCATTGACACCTTTCTAGACACCTACTTGATCGGCTAATTGTAAAGTGCAAAACTCTCCCAGGAGTAACAATTACTCGCAGTGGATATCAGGATCCAACTATCATATAGAAGGTATGCAATCTCATTGCAAATTTCAACACTTGAAACTCCCGTTAATCGTTTTTACCCCTAGTACTTATGACCTTAACTATGGTCAACAAATCATAAGCACTAGTCAAGCTCTACCCATCATTTCGTGATTAATTAGACCCACCCACATGACCCTTAACTAAGGTCAACAAAGTCACATGACTGTCCTAACTAATCGCATCATATGCTATGTAGGAAGACATCACTTAGCTACCATACACTGTGCCTTAACTAAGGTCAACAAACACAGTACGAATACTAAGTACTCTACTTCCTAAAATGACGGAAGGTTGCGGATGTTTTTTAAGAAAACCTTTAACGCTTTGAACTTGATCTCGTTGCAGAATCAAATGGTTTAAAATGGAGTGTTTTTGAGGCTTTTGCTGGTTTCGCTAAAGAGGTCACTCCCGGTGAAGGGATCTCGGCTCTTTTCTCATCGAATGAGGTGCAGGATATTCACAATACCACTGTGCAAAGCAAGAACTATAGAAGCGATCAAAAGACAATCCGAGTTTGTCGCATCTGCTAGTTATTGCTAAAGAGGTCACTCCCGGTGAAAGGATCTCGGCTCTTTCCTTATCGAATAAGGTGCTGGATATTCTACAAGGAATACCGCTATGCAAAGCAACAACTAGAGCTACCTAATTTTTGAAATTCGATTCCACAACATCTTTTAGGTTTATTTTCCTTCATTAATCTCATTAATGAATGTCCCATCATTTAAGTCGCCTAAACATCACAGATAAATACAACGTACGCTTATGCCATCTGCATTCGTCTCGAAGTCCCGTCATGCACCGTTAGGTTAGGTAACTAACGGCAGAGCGGGGCAGGGCTAGCGTGGCTGTAAAACATAAGCAACGTCTATATAATATATCATATATACTATATACAGTATCTATCTCAACATATCACATGATCACATCACAGATAACGCAGCAGAAAACAACATATGAAATATTGGATATACTAGGATGTCCTTGTTTTATTTTGAGCCTATATATAACACGGATTCCACGGTCGTGATGAATATCCAAACCCACATCCCTAGACCCCTATGAGAGCGGCAAGCAACCCTACCAATTCTAGAGTTAGGAAGCCGGGACTCAACTCCTCGAGATGGTCTCCTACTGAACTCTAGAACCTGGTTACTTGTGCTCCCCTCCTTGGGTCTATCCTAATGCGGAAAAGTAAATAATATACATCAATGGTGACATCTTCCTCAACCAGGATGTGCCCCAATAAAAGAATATTACATACAAGTTTTTACATGAGTGAAAATGGAAAACACTCATCTCACATAAAAACCCCGGCTATTCAAACACGACGATCCAATATAACATATCCAGCAACACATAACATCTCATGTCATCAACGTAAGTAAATATGCGTATCCCAATTGTCGTTGACATATAGCAATGAAACCGGCAATACTCCACATATTACACTTACGGTGGCAGAAAAGAAAATAAAAACTACAACAGTTGGAATCCACAACAACCTTAGACATCATAAACCCGTAATATCTCATATTGCGGATTTCATGCCTAACAAATGAATTCCTTAGACATCGTATGCCTAACAATTATAAACCCCGCATTTTAGTCTCGATATTGAAAACACTTTTCAATAATCAGTTGGGCAATTCAACAAGATTCTCGACATACCGATCGAATGCTCGTCGGAAACATTAGTAGACGGTCGCACACCCCGATACCGACGACGAAGTGTACTTAGGCGGAACACCACGGACGCAAGCACCCGGACGGATGCTTTTTGGCAACGGAGTTCTCCTACAGTCACTTGGTCGAGGTTATGGGGTGTGGCTATCTAGTAATGTTACCCGGCGAGTATCCGAATACACAAAGTGATTGCGACGGACTTTTGATCGCATCAAAATCCCGTGGCAACCAATCAAATGAGACTAAATTGCTAGACTTATAAAATTCAAATGTTGTTGATTCCAAGTATCGTATCACAATATACTAGACGATGTTAAACGTTTCGAGCGAATCAAACAACACCCTCATCACCCAATGAGCTCAACACTTGAGCGAAGTTAAAGTACCCAAAACGTGTCGCAGTATCTATGATCCAGCCGTAGAAGGGTTAAACCAATGCCTCACCTATGACACTGCGGAACTATAGCAAACCCTAGGGTTCAAGCTGCGGTTCCGAGGGCATAGAATCGAGTTAAGGTTTATGTTCTTCTAGAGGGTCCATAGAGTTACTTGCACGAACATTGAATATAATTAACTTAGAAAAATTCCAACACTTGGAAATTTCAGAGGGGGTCATGGGGTGCTGTTTGAAGTTCGTTCGAACTGTCAAATATAGCCTAGGTTACCATCACAATGTTAAATTATACGACTACGAGACACTCCGTTTTGGTCCTATAGCAAAATTTGCATCACATGAAAATTTGGACCAAGCAAACAATACCTGAAACCCAAAAATACACACACCAGAGCACAAAACAAAAACGACACCCAGAGGAGCCTAGGGGGCCGGCCTCCTCAGTTTTTGGGGAAGAGTGCTCAGGTCAAATCCGAGCACTTGGTCTCATTTTTACTCTGTGCACTATAGGTATTACATACATCACTCTGCACTTGTTTGCAAAATTTTTCTAGAACTTTTGAAAAACAAAAGAGAGCATATGTACAGGGCTGCAGAAATTGTAATACGAATTTGTTTCGTTTTCGTTTTAATCTAATATCGTCTAAGTTTCTAGTTAGGCTCCGATACCATGTTAGGATTCCTCAGCACCTAGCTTAGGGTTTGCAAGCATCACACATGCCACAACAAAAATTAAAGGGGGTGCTAAGCAATCAACTTAAAGATCATATTAGAAAACTAGGGTAACAAAACTTGTAATCCAACATTACAAAGATAAGTGAATGAAAATACAACCTTTGTAGATCCGGTCCTTCACTTCTAAAGCTCCGTGTTAATGTCCCTTCGCTGCGATCATCGTAGTCCCGAACTCTAGAAGGGATTTCCCCGGAGAAACGATCAAGCTAGCTCGTTGACTTCGAGATCGAAGATGATCTACGTCGAAGTGACTCAAACTCAAGCTCCCTCTTCACGTGGTCAAGAACTTTGTGAAGAGAACACCCTAAACTAAATGGCAAGTAGTAGAGGATGATGAAATAGGAAATGGGTTCACTTTAGATTTTTATTTCTCACTTTATTTCTTCACTTAAAAAAAATCTAGCAACCTTTTTCTTTTGGATGAAGAAGAAGAAGAAGAACAAAAATGAAGTGAAGTGAATTCTCTTAATGCAACCATGGGTGAGTTAGTTTTTATCCACTAACTATTGTAGAGACATAAGCATGGCTAATTATAATGGTTTGGTTAAGAAATATCTTAATTAAGACAAAATGAGTGGACTTTGTCAAAGATGCTTTAAGCTTCATGAAGCTTTGAGCCATGACAAAAGAAGCCACCATTTTGAATAATTAAGATAAATAAAAACCTAAATTATAATTAGCATGGTGTATGTCACCCACCCATCCATGTTTGCATGTATCATCAATCATGATACAAACATGTACACAATTATATATCACATATACATTATGTGTACATCAAGTGAGAAAAGCAATCTTAAGTGAACCAATACTAGTTAATATAAAGTAATATATCAAATATATAATTATACATTAAATCATTAAATCAACACTTGATTTAATGATCCGGTCATATCGCATATAACCGACTAATATCTTACGTATCAATATATCGAATCAACACATGATTCGGTAACCCGGCTATATCACATATAACCGACCGATGATACAAATCGTGAGAATAGAATACAGTATCACATACTGGTATTATTCTCGGTCCCGCACATATCTCATATGCGCTCCTATTTCATTTCTTTTGAGCCAGGAAACCTCTGTGTAGGACTTTAAATACTCATCAATACGCCGGCAGTAAGTGGTGATCATATTAGTCACCCACAAGCCGCAAGCGGTCTGCTAAACGTAACGACCACCCGGGTATTGAGCGATCAGAAGGTCAACGAGCAAGCCTGGTCACACTCCTACGAATCCGATCAGTAACACTTAGTGCACAGTCCGGTCTGTTCGTCTAATATGTCGCATATCGCGCCTAAGGGTGGTAAACGTCAGACCCCAGTAGCTTGATAAGTCATGCCGATGTAAGGTCCATAACGAGCGTGAAACTACTGATAACACTTACCAGTAAATCATATCAACCCTGGCCAGGGATTTCCAGTTATGGCCAATCGAGCATAGCGCAACATCAACCCCCAATACCGGGAGAGACGAATCCCCTCCTATCGCTCATTGCCTCCATGTGAATCGGGACTGTACCAAAAAAACACCTATATGCATGACTCAGTAGAGCCATGGTAGGATGGAAATCAAAGCACAGTGGGAGACAAAAAAGACTCTATGATGATCTCGGGTCAATAGACTAAGCTGTACCAGTGTCACCAAAGAACTGCCATCTGACATGAGGTATAATACCATCTGGGAGTTCTCGGCGAGTCCGTTCAGTATACCCAGTCTCCACTGAGCACCCGCATACCATCTTTGATGTCAAACACCAATGGATATGGGAACATCCATCGCCCATCTCATGGGTCGAGAAGATATACGCTAGTCTACTCTGGAATATCGATGCCCCGTCTCGATATTCCCACGACTAGGAACAGTGAAGGATGTACTCATGGACTACCCAGGCCCCACTAGTATGATCTGCATCATAATCCTGGAAGTCGAGTACACATCCTAAGGGCTTTATCAACATGTAACAGAGAGACAATAAGTGTATATGTTAAGATAAAGAGCAATCGGATAGTGTACTATATTGTCGAGCAAGAAAGTCCTCCCTATATATGTCCCAGCATCCACTATTATATACATCTCTTGTACAATAATGGCCTCTAGGGCATACATACAACTAACACATCCGTCTTTACAGATACTATGCAGAGGGATTGAAAAGGTTATTGAGATGCCAAGGCGTACCCTTTAAGAAAACCGCGCGACAGGCCAAATTCTACAACAGGATCTGGAACGTCTCCGGAACTCAGTGAAAATTGCCCAATGGAAAAATAGAAACGATCTGGCTTGGATATGTCCAGTCCAAGAAAAGGTAGCAATTCCATGACTGCTATGTCATAAAGGACCTCGATGAAGAAGAGGATGCTCTTTTAAAAGACGCCGGCGTTGAACCAGAACGAGGTCCCGTCATAAAAATGTCGAGTCCGTCGTTTGAAAAACAGATGGAAAAGCTAGTACGAGAAGCGAGTCAAAAGGTTCGGAACGATTACAGCCGCGAAATGGCCATTTACGAGAAAGCCAAGACGCAACGCCTCCTTCAGTAAGCAACGGAGGACGACGATGCCCTTCACCGTCTGCCCGCCATGCATTCCCAAGACAAGAAAAGGGCCCGACGCAGAGGCAAAAACAAGTCAAAGAACGGAAAAAACGTTCGACAGCGGCAAAACGGACCCAAAAGGCTACGTGATCAAGAAAAGGTCAGCCGGAATCCGTCTTGAACGAAAAAGATGGGTCGAGCACATTCCTTCCCTTAAGACAAGACAAGGAAGATCTTCGACCTCATCGTGAAATATTAAATAATTACACTCCCGGAGTCCAAGCGTCCTGAACAAGCAAACAAGATTCATCGCCCGGATTATTGCTCCTATCACCGAGCGATAGGACATCCTCTTGAAGACTGCTTCACCTTCAAAACTGGGTCGAAGACCAATATCAACGCGGCTGTTCGCCTCCGAATGACCCGGCGGAGACGCCTTGGACGTCTTGCCTGAAATTCGGGGCAGATGCTATTTGGTTTTATCCGTCCACCTCTCCGAAGATGCTAAGTTGATTTATGGCACCGTGTATCGGAGGTTTAGACGGATGCGGCCGATGTAGCAGACTTCATCAGATTCCCCCTCATCTGAGGGGTTTTTGATTGTGGGGACGCTCTTTCCTGCAGGCGCAAGCCCCTGCAGTTAATTACGCTACCGCATCGCGGTAGACACTTTCTCCTTCACCAGATGTTCACTTCGTGTCGTGTGTATTTGTTTTGTTTGTGGTTGCCCGTGGATCGTGTACGGAGACTAAGTGATGCCGTCACCCGTAGGACGTGGATTAGTCCAAATCCGTATTTACTTAGATTTGGGTTTGGTGTTTTAGTTTAAGGATACGCTAGCCATTTTGAGGCTAAGATCAACTTAAACGTTCGTTAAGGATACGTTAGCCTAATCTCCAGGCTAAGATCAACTTAACGGGATCGTTTGGATCCGATAAAAGAGCAATTGGCTCCATTGTTTAGTTTAATGACGTTGCGGTCGATTTCCAGTTTAGGGACATGGTGGTCCATGTTCCAGTTTAGGGACGTAGGGGTCCATCATTCTCATTTGGGGACGAGCATTAGTTTAAGGACATTTCGGTCCAACATTCCCATTTTGGGACGAATATTAGTTTAAGGACGTTTCGGTCCATGAGTTTAAGGACCCCGCAGTCCGTATCGATGTGTGGTTGTCGGGACCCGTCACTTCTCTGACATCGTTGAAGGATTACAACGATAGGTGTCAGAGGAGTTCGGAAATGTACCCTTGAACCGGATGTAAATTGATTTAGGAGAGCGGTCTTGCTCGGTCAATTTAATTTGAGGACTTACGGCCATGATTGGGTCAATTTAATTTGAAAAATGTTCAACGTTTTTATTTATCTTTAGCCTATTAGGCCTGTGCTAGGGCTTTGCCCCTTTTTAATAATGCACTGCATTTTATTCTGGCCCGCTAGGCCTTTTTGATTTGGGTTCTGTCCCTTTATAAATAATGCAGAGCATCTGTTTGGGCTCTGCCCTTCTTTAAAATAATGCATTGCATTTAATTTGGCCTGTTAGGCCTTTTTAAATTGGGCTTGGCCCTTCTTTAAATAATGTAGTGCATTAATTACTTGACAGTGCTTGTCAGACGCTTTGCGCCAATTACTGAGCGCAAGCGCTTGTCGTGGTGACACGTGTCACACCCTGGTGAGCGCAAGCGCAACAGCGCAGTGCGCTGCGCCAGTGCGCTGCGCTGTTGCGCTACTGACGCGTGGCGCGCTCTGGTGAGTTGCGCCAACTTTAAAGAGCAATGCTCTATTTTTAAAAGAGCATAGCGCAAGTGGTTCTGGAGCTGACAGGTGGCGCTCTCTGGGGGCTTGCGCCAACCCAGGAGCGCAACAGTGCAGTTTTTTGCAAGTGCAAGGCACTGTTTCAATAACTTGAGAATCTTTAAGATTCCAGAACCAATGGTTCATAAAAAAGTGCAAGGCACTGTTATTATTTATTTTTTTCTTGAAGATCATTGATCTTGTTCTTAGATCAATGATCTATTCAGAAGAAGTTCTTCTCAGTTTTTAAAGGCTTTTACCTTCTTTCCCTTCTTGAGTTCTTCTCCAAATTCTTCAGAGTTCTCTTTTTTTTTTGTTGAAGTTCTTGGTGTTCTTCCTCTATGTTGATGTCTTTTTAATTGGGGTCTAGGGGCCTTTATATAGTGCCCATTAATTTGTTAAATTTGTTAAAGAGATCATTCTCTGAGTGATTTGGGGAATTTTCCCCACCGTTGGATCTTTGATCTAAGGGCTTCTGTTTTACAGAAGACAATGTTCTTGTTTTAACAAGAACAGAAGGATCTTACTAGAATTTTAATTCTGTTTGGCGCAAACGCCCCAGCGCTTGACACGTGTCGCGCAGCGCAGAGCGCAGCGCACCTGCGCAAGCGCAACTGCGCTGCCACGTGTCGCGCAGCGCAGAGCGCAGCGCAATTGCGCTGACACGTGTCGCGCAGCGCACTGCTTGGCGCAACTGCGCTTACACCACTGCGCTGACACGTGTCGCGCAGCGCAGTGCTTGCGCAACTAAAGCGTTACTTCCTTTAATTTTCTTTTAAATAGTGCCTTACTCTGATTGGACGTGCTGCCTTGGGTGCTGTGCTCCCTGCGCTGGCGTGTCTAATTTTGACATGTGGCGCTCTGTGCGCAGTGCAGGGGATCTGAAGCGTTGCTTCATTTATTTTAACTTTAATTTTCACTTCAATTTCAAAACAGAGCTTTGCTCTGATTGGAGGAAACAGAAGCGTCGCTTCATTTCCCGCCTTGGAATTTGAACAGAGCTTTACTCTGATTGGGATAAACAAATGTCCCCCCACCGTTGCGCTTATGTAGCCCCAAACGCGAGCGCAACGGTGGCAGAATTCCAACCGTTGCGGCAACTTTTGGAAGTTGAAAGGGTATTTGATGTCTATAAATAGGACCTTTGGTCCATCAATAGATGATTATCATCTTCAACATTTTTACTTTCAGAATCTCAGAGCCCTGCTCTTTATTTGTAAGAACTCCAAGAGTTAAATCCTTAAAACTTTTAGGTAAAAACTTTAATTTAAATTAAATTAAGTTAAATTAATTTTCATTAACAGAGTTTTGCTCTCAATAGATCCCTGATCTAAAGAAAACCCATTTAGGGTTTCACTTAGCAGAGCTTTGCTCTAAAGGGGTCCAAAGAGAACTAAGGAGAATCCTATTAGGGTTCCATTAATAGAGCTCTGCTCTCGAGGAGTTTAACTCCCTATGCCTTTTCCTCATTGCTAATCTTCCAATGATGTTTCCTTCAGGCATTATGGCGGTGCGTCTATACAGTCTGCATGAATTCATCAACTATGAGGATATCCGTGTACAGGGCCGTCAACAAAA
Source organism: Agapanthus africanus (assembly GCA_030015575.1). Lineage (NCBI taxonomy): Eukaryota > Viridiplantae > Streptophyta > Magnoliopsida > Asparagales > Amaryllidaceae > Agapanthus > Agapanthus africanus. Next base: position 379,272,524 of record JASDDO010000019.1, on the reverse strand, counting down.
CCAAGAGTTTACAGATGCCCAATGTGCGGAGGTCATGGGTCGCCTTAACGCAAGCGTTGGTTGGCTGCTTCCTCGTCGTTCAGCTCTCTTGAAAGTCGTGCTGGGAGCAGTATGGAGAGCACTTCCGGGGTTTCACGAGGCCCTACCGCTCAATGCGCTGGATGATGCCGAAGACAAGGTGCATTCAGTGTACCTGTGGGGGCTGATCTCGAAGAAACGGCGGGATAGCCTCATCGACATTCTGCATCAAACTTTCCAGCAGACGACGATAATCGCTGCTTATCGAAGGCTGGGGGGCCTCGCCGAAGATCTTGACACACAGGAGCGCGAGAGGCTGCGCACGAGAATAATCAGAAAGACCAGAAGAACTCTAGATGGCCTTACTTTTGAATTCCTCAATCCGTGCCCTGGATCTGAGCTTATACCATTGTAATAATTTGAATAATGTTTTTTGTTTATTGCTTTCATGATTGTAAGAATTTTTGGCAATATGAATGGAAAATTTTTATTCCAGATTGTCTTATTTCTCGTTCTGAGTCTTTTGCCCATGCATGAATGAATGTGTCTCGAATGCTTGATCAAATGCAAATCGGATGTTCTTTCTGTCGTTTTCTTCTTTCTTTTATTATCAGTATGCTGTCTTAATAAACATGGTTGGAAGATAATAGAGTAAGCATCCTGCCTTGGTTTCTTCCGGAGGTAGCGATGGCTTAGGCCGCGGGTTCAGATCTGCCGCCTAAGACTTTTCAACTCTATGAGCCGTGAGGGTCTCATAGAGACTTTTCTCCCTACGGATCGAGAGGATCTCGTAGGTGGATTTTCTACTTAGGAATCGTGAGGATTCCTAAGTGCGTTTTCTCTTATAAGTCGTAAGGATCCTATAAGAGAATTTTCCCTCTTAGGCGAGAGGACCCGTAAGCGGTTGTTTCCCTCCTTGTCGAGATTCGACTTTGGAGAGTGAGACCCGTAAATAGTATGCAAGAGACCGTTTTAGAACGACTTGCAGGGTCCCAGTGCTCAGGAAACAAGTTTTTTAATCCCTGCTGCCTAAGGCTTTATCTTGCAAGTTGAGACGAATCGGGAAGTTCTCGCGGAGACACTGGTTTCTCTGCGGGCCGACGCGAATCAGGAGGCTCTCATCAAGAATGCTAGTTTCCCTGAGTTAAGGAGTTTGCCAAGGACACTGGTTTCCCTGGGGTTGAAACGAGTCGAGGTGTTCCTGCAAAGACGCTAGTTTCTCTGCGGGTCGACGCGAATCGAGGTGTTCTCATCAAGGACACTGGTTTCCCTGAGTCGAAGGATTTTGCCAAAGACACTGGTTTCTTCGGGGTTGAAACGAATCGAAGTATTCCTGCGGAGACACTGGTTTCTCTGAGGGCCAACGCGAATCAGGAAGCTCTCATCAAGGACGCTAGTTTCCCTGAATTGAGGTATTCGCCAGAGACACTGGTTTCCCTGGGGTTGAAACGAATCGATGTATTCCTGCAAAGACGCTAGTTTCTCTGCGGGTCGACGCGAATCAGGATGTTCTCGTCAAGGACACTGGTTTTCCTGAGTTGAAGGATTTTGCCGAAGACACTGGTTTCTTCGGGGTTGAAACGAATCGAAGTATTCCTGCAGAGACACTGGTTTCTCTGAAGGCCGACGCGAATCAGGAGGCTCTCATCAAGGACGCTAGTTTCCCTGAATTGAGGTATTTGCCAGGGACACTGGTTTCCCTGGGGTTGAAACGAATCGATGTATTCCTGCAAAGACGCTAGTTTCTCTGCGGGTCAACGCGAATCAGGATGTTCTCGTCAAGGACACTGGTTTCCCTGAGTCGAAGGATTTTGCCGAAGACACTGGTTTCTTCGGGGTTGAAACGAATCGGAGTATTCCTGCGGAGACACTGGTTTCTCTGAGGGCCGACGCGAATCAGGAGGCTCTCATCAAGGACGCTAGTTTCCCTGAATTGAGTCATTTGCCAGAGACCCTGGTTTCCCTGGGTTTGAAACGAATCGATGTATTCCTGTAAAGACGCTAGTTTCTCTACGGGTCGACGCGAATCAGGATGTTCTCGTCAAGGACACTGGTTTCCCTGAGTCGAAGGATTTTTCCGAAGACACTGGTTTCTTCGGGGTTGAAACGAATCGGAGTATTCCTGCGGAGACACTGGTTTCTCTGAGGGCCGACGCGAATCAGGAGGCTCTCATCAAGGACGCTAGTTTCTCTGAATCGAAGGATTTGCGGTGGTCTTTCAGGTTTTATGTAAGTTACCGTCAGAACCGTGAAGCTAGGAATTTGATCTTCGCTTCGTTTGCTGGCACTGCGTTTATTGTATCAAGACGAATGTCACGGTTGTCTCTAGGCTGCTAGTGAACCGTCGAGACTTGGCTTTGCTTTCTGAAGGAGCCTGTTGGGAAGGTATGGTTCCGTCTTTGTTTGTGCCCTTGGATTGTATACAGGGATCGATGTGATCTCAACTGTAGGGCAAAAGTTTCATCATTTTTTTTATATTATTGCTTTATTTCCGCGATGCTCTATCATTTCAGCTTTTATATCGCGAAGGTCGCGATTGCCCAATCATTTCGGCTATTTCCCGCGGTGCCCAATCATTTCGACTATTTATTTTATTTTTACTCGCTGCTTTTTATTGCAAGTTGCCCAATCATTTCGGCTGTTTTATATGCATACGTTTTTACTTGCTGCTTTTTATTGCAAGTTGCCCTATCATTTCGGCTAATTTGTATGCATGTACGGCTTGCTGGCTTTTCGCCGTAAGCCTGGAATTAGACACCGGTTTCGGCATCAGCACCGCTACAACTGGGATATTGCCAGGAGCGAATCATCATTTGCCTCTGTCGATGTCTAACAAAGGTGGCTTAGCGAACAGGGTTATGGTCCTGTCGACTAAGGCTTTTGACTTCATGAGCTGTAAGGGTCTCACAAAGGTATTTCTCCCTACAAGTCATGAGGATCTTGTAGGTGTATTTTCTCCATAGGAATCGTGAGTATTCCTAAGTGTATGTTCCTCTATAAGTCGTAAGGATCCTACAAGAGGGTTTTCTCCTTGTAAGTCGAGAGGACTTATAAGGGTTGTTCATCATGCGTACATATCACCAGTCACGGATGGGACTTGGTTAGGGAAATGTTTATTCGCGCCCGTGGATTGTATACAAGGGTCAGTATTGAACCACTTGTAGGGCAATATCGAAGGTTGTGGAGGTTGCTTAAGCACAGGTTTAGGTCTCTGTAACTTAAGACTTTCAAATCTTATAAGCCGTGAGGGTCCCATAAGAGAGTTCTCCTTACGAGACGTGAGGATCTCGCAAGTGTATTTTCTCCTTAGGAATCGTGGGGATCCCTAAGTGTGTTGCTCCCTTGTGAGTCGTAAGGATCTCACGCGGGTGGTTTCTCCTTACAAGGTCGAGAGGACCCTGTAAGTGTCCTTTAACGAGGTTGCGCCCTTTCGGGTTTTCACAAACACTCGCCGGTAGTCCTGCTGTTTTTACTCACGGAGCCCTTTCGGGTTTTCATCCGTGCCCATTTTGCTTATGGACATACCGTTTTTTTTATTCTTTTTATTCTCTTTTTTGTTTACGAGGTCGCGCCCTTTCGGGTTTTCACGAACACTCGCCGGTAGCCCTGCTGTTTTTACTCACGGAGCCCTTTCGGGTTTTCATCCGTACCCATTTTTCTTATGGACATACCGTTTATTATATTTTTTTATATATTTTTTTATATATATATTTTTTATTCATCTCATCAGCCTAAGGATGCTGCGGTAGTAGTTTAAAGACGTTTCGGTCCTTCGTTAGTTTAAGGACGTTTCGGTCCGTCATTAGTTTAAGGACGTTTCGGTCCGCCATTAGTTTAAAGACGTTTCGGTCCGTCCAGGAGAAGGCTGGGTACTGCTTATAAAGTTTGAGCTTAGCAAGATAGCAAGCGGATATAGTCGTCGTCATCTATCATTGAACTAGGCGGTAACTCGCTAAGCGTAGTATTTCTTTAGGAAGTGACCATTTATTGGCCTGAAAGGCCTTTCACCATGCATATCCATAAGTAGATAGGCTCCACCCTGGTAGACCTTGTCTATGATGTACGGGCCTTCATAGTTTGGCTCGAATTTTCCCCGCTTGGCGCGATTGGGGATCATAGGCCTTTTGACCACTAGCACGAGTTCGCCTTGGCGGAATGTCCTCAGCCGGGTCAATCTTTCATATGAGCGCGTCATCTTTGCTTTATAGGCCTCTAGATTTTGTTGCGCTCTGAGCCGGGCTTCATCAAGGGCATCAAGCTCCTCAAGCCGAAGGTGAGCATTTTCTTCGTTCGTCAGCTCGTAGTGGACTGCCACTCGTAGAGAGGGTAACTCTATCTCGAGGGGGAGTACTGCTTCTGTACCGAAGACTAACGCGCACGGCGTTGTATTCGTGGCCGTCTTGAACGTAGTTCGATATGCCCAGAGAGCTTCTTGCAGTCTCTCGTGCCAGTCCTTCTTATTCCGGGACACCGTCTTCTTCATGATCTTTGTCAGGGTCTTGTTGAAGGCCTCAGCTAGACCGTTAGCTCGCGGATTATAAACTGAGGAATATCTCCAGTCTATGTTATGCTGTTGCGCAAAGCGGCCGATCTTGTGGCTCCTGTAGGCTGGCCCGTTGTCGGAGATGATCCGTCGTGGAGTTCCAAACCGATAAATGACGTGCGTCTTGAAGAAATGGAGGATATTCTCCGTCTTCACTTCCCTCAACGGTACTGCTTCTGCCCATTTGGAGAAGTAGTCAGTCGTCGCCAGGATGAAACAATGTTCTCTAGACGATGCTGGTTCGATGGGGCCAACTATGTCAGTTCCCCATATTTCGAACGGCCAGCTAGCCACCGTTGGATGTAGTGGATTTGGATGCTGGTGGATGAAGTCCCCATGGATTTGGCATGAGTAGCATTGCTTCGCATATTCGAGGCAGTCCTGAATCATCGTGGGCCAGTAGGAGCCCATCCGTTTGATCTTCAACTTCATCTTTAGGCCTGCTTGGTGAGAACCGCAGAGTCCGTCGTGAACTTCCTGAACGACTCTTTTTGCCTCTTCAGGTCCCAGACATCTCAACCACAGAAAATCAAACGACCTCTTGTACAAAGTATCATTGACGAAGGCGAAAGACAGAGCTCGTTTCATAAGCTGATGTCTTAAGGACGCATCTTCGGGCGTTCGATGGTATTTGAAGTAGTCTATAAAGACTTCCCTCCAATCCTCGGCCTTTTCTCGGTCTTTTATTTGCATAGCCATTTGCTCAGTCGCTCCCTTCTCTTCGGGTGATTCCGGAGATATTTCCGCTGGGGAGAGCACCCGACGGCTTTGTACCACAATTCTGACGTCATCGAGGTTCTCGTCAGCCAATTCTTTAGCGAGCTTGGCCAACGCGTCCGCTTTGCTGTTTTCCGCGCGCGGTATGTTCTCCAAAGTGTAGGAAGGGATTTGGGTCAAAAATTGTTGCACCTTTTCGCCGTACTTCACCAATTTTGGTTTGCATGTCTGGTAGTCGCCATTTACTTGACTAACGACCAATTGGGAATCTCCGTATATGAGGAGGTTTTCAATTCTCATGTCGATGGCGATCTCGAGGCCTGCTATCAAAGCTTCATATTCGGCTTCATTGTTTGTCTGGATAAAGCCGGAGTCAATCAGCTTCTTGACCTCGGCGTTTGATGCTCATCTCAAGCTCGAGCCGCATTCTTCTCGGTGCTTGTTTGATTGGTTTAACGTCCGGTGATATCGCCAATTTATGTACAGCAATTTCTGGATCTAGTCCTGGCATTTCGGAATAGTTCCATGCGAAGCAATCTTTATGCTGCATAAGCAGGTCTTTTAATGAAGCCACCCTCTCTTCAGACAGCAGCTCACTAATGAATGTCGGTCGCGGGTCATTCGCCGTCCCCAACTCAATTTTCTTGAGGTTATCCGCAGTGGTATGTATTCCATCCTCCAGCTCTTTCGGTGCTGGTGGAAATTTTGAGATCACCCCATCGTCGCTGTTTTCGAAGCACCAGGGAAGGTCATCCATATTCTTGGGCTCTTCTTTTGATATTGTTATCATATGACAAGTACGAGCTCGCTTCCAAGACCGATGTGTATTTGGTTCTACCTTCGTAGCCTTGGGCTCATGTTTCTGTGGCGGTGTTACCCTCCAACTGTCAGATAGAGCGAACTTGCCGAGCTGATACTGATCTTCGACCCAGTTCTTGAAGGTGAAGCAATCTTCGAGAGGGTGCCCTATTATCCTGTGATAAGAGCAATAGTTCAGGTGTGAGACTTCGCCTGCTTGTTCGGGATGCTTGGACTCCGGAAGCGTAAGCATTTGGTGCTTTATAGCTAGGTCAAGTATCTTCTTTATCTTGTCATAAGGAAAAGAGTATGCTTGACCCATTTTCTTCATGAGGGATAGATCAGGACCGCTCGATTCCCGCTTGCGTGGCTTATTAGTCCCGCTTTGTTGCTGTTGAGCGCCTTTTTCGCCTCTCGACTTATTTATGCCTCTGCGTCGAGCCTTTTTTATAACAGGTTGATAAGGAGCGGCATTTTCATCTTTCACAGCCTGTTGGAGGAGGCGTTGCGTTTTGGCTTTCTCATAGATGGCCATTTCGCGGTTATGGTCGTCTCGGACTTTTTGACCAGCTTCCCTTATAAGCTTCCATTTGCTCTTCGAACGACGGACTGGGCACTTTTGCATCAGGAACTTTTACTGGTTCAGGATTAGCGTCCTCCCATTGAGCATCCGCTTCTTCATTGAAGTCATGCACGACATAGCAATCATGGAGTAGCTCTCGTTTCTTGGACCGAATGTAACCAAGCCCGATTGTTTCCATTCGCCCATTAGGCAACTTGTGCTGAGTCCCGGGGACGTTCCAGACCCTGTCATAGAATTTAGCTTTTCGAGCGGTCTGTTTGAAGGATATCCCCTGGCGCTTCAGCAACCTCTTCAAGCCTTTTGTATAATATCTGGGCAGACGGATGGGCTGAAGCCTGTCAAGCGTAGGATCCATACCGTGCCAGTTTTCTTTCTCCACTTTAGTTTCCTCAGAGCGGTAGAATAGAATTGCTTTTTCGCCTTTTCGCCTGGGAGGGACATAGATCGTCCGCAGCTCTTCTACACTGTAGGTATCGAGCGTATCCAGATCTTTTTGGTGTTTAAGTGGAACCATGGCGACTTGTAGACTTTGCTCTTCGTCATCGGACGTTTGTATTGAAGGCCGAGCAGAGAATACAGCATGGACCTCATCTTCTGAGTCACTACCAAAGATCAACATAGGAGAGGATCGTCCTGGCTTGTTGTATTGGGGCGGACCCGAATAAACTATCTCCTTTCCGCCTCGGTATCACTCCCGAAGACAGGGATGGTGGCGTTAGCTTTGTTCTCCTGCTTGTGACACCTCTCCGTGTCTTCGAAATCCGGTAAGAAGTATTTGGCATCTTCATATTTGCGGACTTCGTTCACGGAGAACGCGTTCAGTTCTCCCATCACGGTATACTCGAGACCGTCCTTAAAATATTTCATACACTGATGCTGTGTAGAAGGGATGATATTATACTCGTGTAACCATGGTCGGCCGAGCAGAGCATTGTAGCATGTATTGGCGTCTATGACGTGAAATTTAATATCTGTGACGAGCAGCCCAAAGCGTAGCGTCAGTATCACAGATCCAAGAGTTCGTGATGAATGAGAATCGAACCCGGAGATGGTGATCTTATCCTGAGCAAGGTGCTGGATGCTCATGCAGATTTCCTTTAACACCCGCACGTTAAGGAGATTAACGGAGGATCCATTGTCGACCAGGATTTTGCCTATCTTTATATCATGGCAGTATCCTGAGACATAGAGGGGGCGATTGTGTTCGCACGTCCCAAGGAGAAGGTCTTCATCGCCAAAAGTGACATCGGCCATGTGCACTTCCTCCAATTCATCCTTCATCTTTTCCTCGGCAAGGAAAGCTTGGAATTGTTCCGGCTCCTGTAATGCCTTGATTAATGAACCCCTTGCCTCTTTTGATAATAAAAGGGCGTCAAGAATGCTGAGCTGCGAGGGTAGCTTTCTCAGATGCGCTAAGACGTTGTAATCCACCTTATTTTTCTTTGGAGGGTCTTTGGCAGTTAGCTCTTCCATGACTTGGTCATCTACGGCGATATCCTCAGAGACCTTTTCTTTCCCTTTATCTTTTTTGTTTGAGGGTCCGAGATTCTTTTCGGGTAGTGTCCGATTACGCAGCCGGATATTTTCGCAGACCTTCGGCTCTTCTTCTTTTCCCGAGGTGGACACTTTAAAGAGGGGGCTAAGAGCCATTTCTTCGTCAGAGTCGCTCCCGAATGTGAGAACTTGCGATCCCCCGGCGTTAACCATGCGACAATCGCCGGTAGTTCTGTTAAGCCCCTCGGTCGTACCATTCTGCTCCCGACGAGTTTTGCACTTTTCCCGCTTAAAATGTTGTCGGTGAGCAACATATCCTTGCCACCATCTATTGAAAGCTTTGCACTCTTCAGTGGGGTGCGAAATCTTCCGATGATACAAGCAGTAGGAGGGGTGCATTTCCGCTTCACCAGTAATGTTTCCTTCAGAGGATGGTAACTTCATACCCATTGATATGGCCTTAGCAAACCTTTTCCTCGTCTTGAATTTGCTTTTATCTGCGGTGGACGTACTTTGCTCCAGCGGGAGTGTCTCAACTCTTTCGTCAATTCACTGGCGCTTGGCCCTTTCAAATATGACCGCCTCGCGTTCCCGATCAGCTTTACTTTTTAAAAGAGCTTCATTGAGGAATGCGTCAATTGTTTCATCCGATGGCCCCAGAAATTCCGGTTTAGGATCTGCCCCCAGCTTTTCAGTGCAAGGAGTTTCCTCTTCGTTTTTAAACGTATAGGAAATCATATGATAGCTCGCCACGTGTTCCTCGGATTCATCTGACGAGCTCTCCCCCTCATCTTCTTCTTGAAAGACGTGGTTGAGGAACTCTTGGAGTGTGATGGGAGTTCGTGCTTTCTGGTTATACTCCTCCAGTGCGTCAATCTGCTTTTGTAAGTCCGTGCGCTTGTCGCCGAGCTTCACGGGCTTCTTGGATTTCTTCTTTTTCTTCTCTGAAGATTTTGACGGCTGGCTGAGAGTGCTTGGGCCACCACTATCGCTCTTTAAAGTTGGGCGCGGCTTCAACATCCCTTCAATGATCTGAGGTTCCAACGGGTTCTTCCACCTGATCGCTGGGCATGTTTGAAGATCGTTCAGCATCCACTTTGTTTTGGCTGATAGCACGACCTCCCATGGAGCTTCTTCAACGAGAGAGCACGTTGCCCCCGGTGTATTCATCCTTTAGAGGTGTGAGCTTGCGGCGGATTCACCTTCCATCTGTCGGACAACGCAAACTTGCCCTGTTGGTACTGGTCTTCAATCCAATTTTTGAAGACGTAGAAATCTTCGATCGGATGACCCAGTACTCGGTGATAGGGACAGTAATTAGGATCATGGACGTCGTTCGGCTGCAACGGACGTCTTGGATCCGGCAGGTTTATGAGTCGGTTGAGCAACGCCAGCTCGAATAATCTTCTCGTTTTATCTCGGGGAAACGAGTAAGGACGTCCTAGCCTCTCCTCCAGGGGTACGTGCGGACGCATATTATTTTGACGGACAGCCGGTTTCAAGTTGCCCGGCTGTTGTTGAGCATTAGCGACAACGATCGCTTTTCCCTTCCCGTTTTCATTTCGAGAGTCCGGCTTTGGAGGGGGAGGTCTATGGCCCATCTGATCCATTTGCGCTAGCTTGTCGATCAGGGCCTGGAAGGTAGTCGGCTTGAAGATCATAAATTGGGATATGGTCGCCTGCGGATCGAGGGTTCCCACAAACATACGCACTGCTGGCGCTTCTTCAATGCGTTGCTCGCATTTTGACCATAAGTTCCGCCACCGTATAGCATATTGGACCCATGTCTCGCCCGGCTTCACCCTGGCATTAATCAATGCCGTCATCGGGGTGCGTTCGCTGGCGCTTGCGAAACGCTGGGTAAACAGCAGTTTCATCTCCGCAAATGTCTTGATAGAGTCGTTTGGGATCTCAGAGTACCACTCGAACGCTGTATCTGACAAGCTGCCGACGAACTGGCGAAGCAATAATTTATCATCACCGCCGGTGTTGCCGCAAAGCACCCTGAACTGGGCAACATGCTGGTGGGGATTTCCCGTACCCTTATAGACATGGAATTTGGGTATTGTATAGCTCGGCGGGTACTTTATCTGATCGTACCAGCTCGGATATGGTCGTCCTGTTTTTACGACCTGACCGGCTACCTCAGTCGCATGAAGAACCCGTATCTGTTGGGCTATATATTCGTCCAAGTCAGCTTTGGAGATTGTCTCCTCCTTGGCTGTTGACAGAGCCGGTGGAGGATTTGACGTTTCTCCCTTATCGTCTTCAAGGACGATCGGGGGATCTTCAGCTGGAGGATCTTGTTGGATCATTATTCCCACCATGTCCTGGAACAGGAGGGCCATTCGCTTTATGTTGGCTCCTTGTTCAGCAGCCTCTTTATCCTTCTTCTTCAATATCCAATGAAGGAATTCAGCGTCAGTTTCTTGCTCCTGGCGTTCATCCGAGGACGCTTCAGGGCTTTCTTTTGGCCCAGTGAGTGCAGCCATCGCGTTCATCATCTCCTGGAGCTTTTGCTGTTGCTCCTGAGCTTTGGTCACTAACCGTGTAAGCGGTCTATGACCTGTAGATGCACGGCTGTCCTCCTTCCCAGACGCCATGTAGACGGTATGGACTACAATGCCCCCGGACTTAGGGCGTTTGGGCACGCCGCCCTTGGCATTTTCCGCGGGCGTGAGAATTTTCTCCGGCCTCCTTCTCTTGTGGGCCATTGATGTTGAAGGGGCCGTTGCTGCGGGCACCCTGGTGATGGTCGTCCTTTGCTGTTTGATTGGACAGTCCTTTTCTTCCTGCACTTTCGCCCTTTTCTGCTGACGAGAGTAACCTTGGTCAATTACGGATTCTTGAACCCTCCGCCAGACTTTATAAATCTTGGAGGACAGCCGTTGAGGGGGCTGCTCCAGCTTAGTTTCTGTAACTCTCTCCGCAGGTGGAGGAGATCTTTTTAGCATAGCAGTTGGAGAGTTCTTACGTACCCTCCTAAGTGGTTCAAAGCTGTTCCCAGTTGGAACGGCAACATTAACTTCCGTCATCGAAGCCGGTGGAGTTAGCCCTGAGGGGGAGTTGCCATCGGCCTTTCTTACTCGGCGCCAGTAGCGACGTCGAGCATGGCGAGCCGTTGGGACTGGCTCGGCGATAGGGACAACTTCATCTTGCCCCCTGTCCGAATGAGGTGCTGCTGGTGTCAGCCTCTTAAAGACTGATGTTGTCCTTTGAGTGGCGATGTTCAGTCTGTCAAAAACAAACTCTTGAGTAGGAGCAGGAGCCGGAATGGTCAGCCTTGAAAATATCGACTCTTTAACAGGAGAAGCCGCCTTGACGACTTCAGGAGCAGAGGTGGCTGTCTTCCTCGGGACTGCCACTTCAGGGTTCATAGGCTTCTTGGCGGGCCCATCAGAGTTCTGGTTCAGCCTGGTAAAAACAGAGGCTGCCGGCTTGATATTGGACGACCCGTTGAAAGGGGCCGTTGTAGCAGTGAGTCGATCGAAGACCAACTTCTTGTGCGCTTCTGGTGCGGGCAATGGAATAGTGAAGCTTGATGGCGGGAGCATGGTCCCGAAAAACAGACCGGTGGTGGCCTGAGTCACTTGTTCCACCGGCATGGCAAGGAAGGAGGCCGCTTGAGGCCCATAGGCTACACCTCCAGGTGAGGCGGAGCGTCGGTTGCATTGGCATTTGGAGCAGCTCGAGCAGTTGGAGGCCATTGATGCTTGATTTCTGAACCAGGAAAAATACCAAATCTTAGTAACCTGAAACCCAAAGGAAACCATTAACAAACCGCGATTCGTTTGCGAAGACAACAGACGAAGTGTGGAGTAGAAAGAGGAAAAGGTCCCACCGGGCGTGCCAGAATCTGTTCCCCTCCGAATGACGCGGCGGAGACGCCTTGGACGTCTTGCCTGAAATTCGGGGCAGATGCTATTTGGTTTTATCCGTCCACCTCTTCGAAGATGCCAAGTTGATTTATGGCACCGTGTATCGGAGGTTTAGACGGATGCGGCCGATGTAGCAGACTTCGTCAGATTCCCCCTCATCTGAAGGGTTTTTGATTGTGGGGACGCTCTTCCCTGCAGGCGCAAGCCCCTGCAGTTAATTACGCTACCGCATCGCGGTAGCCACTTTCTCCTTCTCCAGATGTTCACTTCGTGTCGTGTGTGTTTGTTTTGTTTGTGGTTGCCCGTGGATCGTGTACGGAGACTAAGTGATGCCGTCGCCCGTAGGACATGGATTAGTCCAAATCCGTATTTACTTAGATTTGGGTTTGGTATTTTAGTTTAAAGATACGTTAGCCATATTGAGGCTAAGATCAACTTAAACGTTCGTTAAGGATACGTTAGCCTAATCTCTAGGCTAAGGTCAACTTAACGGGATCGTTTGGATCCGATAAAAGAGCAATTGGCTCCATTGTTTAGTTTAATGACGTTGCGGTCGATTTCCAGTTTAGGGACATTATGGTCCATGTTCCAGTTTAGGGACGTAGGGGTCCATCATTCCCATTTGGGGACGAGCATTAGTTTAAGGACATTTCGGTCCAACATTCCCATTTTGGGATGAATATTAGTTTAAGGATGTTTCGGTCCACGAGTTTAAGGACCCCGCAGTCCGTATCGATGTGTGGTTGTCGGGACCCATCACCTCTCTAACGTCGTTGAAGGATTACAACGATAGGTGTCAGAGCAGTTCGGAGATGTACCCTTGAACCGGATGTAAATTGATTTAGGAGAGCAGTCTTGCTCAGTCAATTTAATTTGAGGACTTACGGCCATGATTGGGCTAAGTCCAGTTGAAAAATGTTCAACGTTTTTATTTATCTTTAGCCTATTAGGCCTGTGCTAGGGCTTTGCCCCTTTTTAATAACGCACTGCATTTTATTCTGGCCCGCTGGGCCTTTTTGATTTGGGTTCTGTCCCTTTATAAATGATGCAGAGCATCTGTTTGGGCTCTGCCCTTCTTTAAAATAATGCATTGCATTTAATTTGGCCTGTTAGGCCTTTTTTAATTTGGCTTGGCCCTTCTGTAAATAATACAGTGCATTAATTACTTGACAGTGGCTTGTCAGACGCTTTGCGCCAATTACTGAGCGCAAGCGCTTGTCGTGGTGACACGTGTCACACCCTGGTGAGCGCAAGCGCAACAGCTCAGTGCGCTGCGCCAGTGCGCTACGCTGTTGCGCTACTGAAGCGTGGCGCGCTCTGGTGAGTTGCGCCAACTTTGAAGAGCAATACTCTATTTTTAAAAGAGCATAGCGCAAGTGGTTCTGGAGCTGACACGTGGCGCTCTCTGGTGGCTTGCGCCAACCCAGGAGCGCAATAGTGCAGTTTTTTGCAAGTGCAAGGCACTGTTTCAATAACTTGAGAATCTTTAAGATTCCAGAACCAATGGTTCATAAAAAAGTGCAAGGCACTGTTATTATTTTTTTTTTATTGAAGATCGTTGATCTTGTTCTTAGATCAATGATCTATTCAGAAGAATTTCTTCTCTCTTTTTTTTAAAGGTTTTTACCTTCTTTCCCTTCTTGAGTTCTTCTCCAAATTCTTCAGAGTTCTCTCTGTTTTTTTTTGTTTTTGAAGTTCTTGGTGTTCTTCCTCTATGTTGATGTCTTTTTAATTGGGGTCTAGAGGCCTTTATATAGTGCCCATTAATTTGTTAAATTTGTTAAAGAGATCATTCTCTGAGTGATTTGGGGAATTTTCCCCACCGTTGGATCTTTGATCCAAGGGCTTCTGTTTTACAGAAGACAATCTTCTTGTTTTAACAAGAACAGAAGGATCTTACTAGAATTCTAATTCTGTTTGGCGCAAACGCCCCAGCGCTTGACACGTGTCACGCAGCGCAGAGCGCAGCTCAACTGCGCAAGCGCAACTGCGCTGCCACATGTCGCACAGCGCACAGAGCAGCGCAACTGCGCTGACACGTGTCGCGCAGCGCCACTGCGCTGACACGTGTCGCGCAGCACAGTGCTTGCGCAACTGAAGCGTTGCTTCCTTTAATTTTGTTTTAAATAGAGCCTTGCTCTGATTGGGCGCGCTGCCTTGGGTGCTGCGCTCCCTGCGCTGGCGTGGCTGATTTTGACACGTGGCGCTCTGTACGCAGCGCAGGGGATCTGAAGCGTTGCTTCATTTATTTTAACTTTAATTTTCACTTCAATTTCAAAACAGAGCTTTGCTCTGATTGGGGGAAACAGAAGCGTCGCTTCGTTTCCCGCCTTGGAATTTGAACAGAGCTTTGCTCTGATTGGGGTAAACAGCGGCAGGTTCGCTCTATCCAACAGTTGGAGGGTAACCCTACCGCAAAAGCAAATACCAAAAGCAACGTATATGGCGAGAGTAGAACCAAAACAAAATCGGTCTTGGAAACGATCTCGTACCTGTCACGTGATAACGCTATCAGAAGAAGGAGTACCTGAGAATATGGATGACCTCTCCTGGTGCTTCGAAAACGAGGATGAAGAGGAATTGATCTCAGAATTTCCACCAGCGCCTAAAGAGTTGGAGGATGGAATACATACTACGGCGGACAACCTAAGGAAAATCGACCTGGGAACGGCAAATGACCCGCGGCCTACGTTTGTCAGTGAGCTGCTATCTAAAGAACAGGTGGCTACACTAAAAGACGTGCTCATGTAGTATAAGGACTATTTCGCATGGAACTATTCTGAGATGCCGGGGTTAGATCCAGAAATCGCTGCGCATAAATTGGCGATATCTCCAGACGTCAAGCCAGTCAAACAAGCACCAAGAAGAATGCAGCTCAAGCTTGAGATGAGTATCAATGCCGAGGTCAAGAAGCTAATCGACTCCGGCTTCATCCAAGAAGTTCAATACCCTGACTGGATCGCTAACATTGTCCCAGTGACGAAGAAAAATGGGACGATGCGCATCTGTGTGGACTTTCGGGACCTCAACAAAGTTTGCTCGAAGGATGATTTTCCCGTACCGGTTATCGAGCTGATGATAGACAACACGTCTATTCACGAAGTCTTCTCTTTCATGGACGGCTCATCAGGGTACAATCAAATAAAGATGCATCCCAAGGACCAGAAGCATACCGCTTTCCGGACTCCTCTGGGTATATTTTGCTACAAAGTGATGCCTTTCGGCCTGAATAACGCCGACGCTACCTATCAGAAGGCCATGATGAAGATTTTCGATGATCTCATACATGAAATCGTCGAGTGCTATATTGACGACCTCGTGGAGAAAAGAAAATCGCACGAGGAGCATTGGGAGCATCTGAAGATAGTATTCCAGCGTCTTCGAAAATACAATCTGAAGATAAACCCTCTCAAATGCGCATTCGGAGTTTCCTCGGGAAAATTCCTGGGATTCATCGTACGACTTGGGCGTCGAAATAGACCCGTCAAAGATCAAGGCGATTATGGAAATGCCTCCGCCAAGAACTCTCAAGCAACTGCGGTCTCTCCAAGGAAAGCTCGCGTATATCCGGAGATTCATAGCCAATCTCTCCGGCAAGTGCCGCCCCTACAGCCACTTAATGAAGAAGGGGACGCCGTTCGTCTGGGATCGCAAATGCCAAAGCGCACTGGATGAAATCAAGCAATACCCGCAGAATCCGCCAGTACTGACCGCTCCGGTCAAGGGAAAGCCCCTCATCCTATACACAACAGCTCTTGAAGGTTCTTTAGGTCCGTTATGGGCACAAGAGAACGGCCAAGGGAAAGAGAGAGCCATCTACTATTTGAGTCGGGTTCTCCTGGAGGCAGAAAACAACTACTCCCCCATCGAAAAACACTGCCTGGCGTTAATCTTCGCGATAACGAAGCTCAGACACTATGTGTTGGCGCATGAGGTTCATCTCAATTCAAAGGTGGATCCTCTCAAGTATTTGATGTCAAGAGCCATACTGACGGGACAGCTCGATAAAGGGGCCATACTCTTAATGGAATTCTCAATAACATACCGACCTCTCAAGGCAGTGAAAGGCTAGGCCATAACCGACTTCCTCGCTGAGCATCCGATACCTGCCAACTCACCCCTAAATTGCGAATTGCCAGACGAGCATGCGTTTGACACGATCGACAGAGAGAGAGGAGGGAGTGATACTCGATGGGAACTCTACTTCGATGGGGCATCTTCCATGAAGAAGAGAAAGCACACCACCCCTATAATCAAATCGGGGTAGGCCTTATCTTCGTGACCCCGTAAGGAGGGATAATGCGCTTTGCCTTTTTCTTAACAGAACCGAGCACAAACAATGAAGCAGAATATGAGGCTTTGATAGCAGGTCTTGTGATCGCTGTCGACATAGGAATCAAAGACCTCCTCATATACGGAGACTCCCAGTTGGTCGTTAGTCAAGTAAACGGTGACTATCAAACATGCAAACCAGAGTTGGTGAAGTACGGTGAGAGAGTGCAACATTACTGACTCAAATCCCTTCCTACGCCCTGGAAAGCATACCGCGAACAAAAAATAGCAAGGCGGATGCATTATCCCTCGCCAAAGAACAGGCTGACGAAAACCTCGATGATGCAAGGATTGTTGTACAAAGCCGTCGGGTTCTTGCACCAGCGGAAATATCTCCGGAGTCGTTTGAAGAAAAGGAAGCGACCAAGCAAACGACCCTACAAAGAGAGGACCAAGAAAAGGTTAAGGATTGGGGAGAAGTCTTCATAGACTACTTCAAATCCCATCGAACACCTGAAGATGCATCCTCAAGACATCAGCTCATGAAACGAGCTTTGTCTTTCACCTTCGTCAATGATACTCTGTATAAGAGATCGTTCTACTCTCCGTGGCTGAGATGCCTGGGACCGGAAGAAGCAAGGAGAGTCATCCAAGAAACTCACGACGGACTCTGCGGTTCTCATCAAGCCGGGCCAAAGATGAAGCTGAAGATCAAAAGAATGGGTTACTACTGGCCCACGATGATCCAAGACTGCCTCGAATACGCAAAGCAGTGCCACTCGTACCAAATTCACGGAGACTTCATCCACCAGCATCCAAACCCGTTACACCCAACAGTGGCTAGCTGGCCATTCGAAATATGGGGAACCGACATAATTGGGCCCATCGAGCCAGTATCATCCAGAGGACGTCGGTTTATATTAGCGACAACCGATTACTTTTCTAAGTGGACAGAAGCAGTGCCGCTAAGGGAAGTGAAGACGGAGAATATCCTCCATTTCTTCAAGACTAATGTTATCTACCGGTTCGGAACTCCGTGACGGATTATCTCCGATAACGGGCCGGCCTACAGAAGTCACAAAATCAGCCGCTTCGCACAGCAACATAATATAGACTGGAGATACTCTTCGGTCTATAATCGCCGAGCTAACGGTCTAGCTGAGGCTTTCAACAAGACCTTAACGAAAATCATAAAGAAGACGGTGTCCAAAAGTAAAAAGGAATGGCATAAGAGACTGCATGAAGCACTCTGGGCTTATCGGACCACATTCAAAACAGCCACTAATACAACGCCGTACGCATTGGTATTTGGCACTGAAGAAATACTCCCCTTAGAGATAGAGCTACCCTTTCTACGAGTGGTGGTTCATTATGAGCTAACAGACGAAGAGAATGCTCATCTTCGGCTTGAGGAGATCGTCACCCTTGATGAAACTCGTCTCATGGCGCAGCAAACCCTAGAAGCTTACAAAGAAAGGATGACGGGCTCATACGAGAGACTGACCAGGCCGAGAACATTTCGCCAAGGTGAACTCGTGCTAGTGGTCAAGAGACCCATGATCCCCAATCGTGCCAAATGGGGGAAATTCGAGCCGAACTAAGAGGGCCCGTACATCATAGACAAAGTCTACCAAGATGGGGCTTACTTGCTCATGGATATGCATGGAGAAAGACACTTTACGCCAATAAACGGCCGGTTCCTAAAAAAATACTACGCCTGACGAGCCACGGCCTAGGTCAATGATAGATGACGACACTTATGTACATTCGCTATCTTGCTAAGCCTAGGCTTCGAAATCATAAATACATAAAACACATCGTAGCGCAATGCATGCGCATGAAAAACGAGTATATAACCAAAATCAAACTCCGTCAAGCATTCCGCAATCATCGGAGTTATGGTGAAGACACCAATGTCAAAGCCCAATACGAAAACCAGCATGATATACATCAAACTATACATGTATGCATCGTTAAAACATCTGAAAGAAATGCATGCCAAACCTTTTCAAGTCGATGTACGATGCACGTATCACTGCACAGTGGCGGACGTCTATTGTAAGAAAATAACTATACACACACACTCACACACACACCCTCTTTGTTTAACATACACGTCCCGCCGTTTTGATAAAATAATTTAGAAGGGTTTCCTTTGTTAGATGTCTCGTGTCATCTCGGACACGTATGTAAATACTGAGACTATAGCTCCATTTTGGAAATCCCTTCGATAACTATCAATGCATGCAAAAATATATTCAGGTACTGTCCTCTGACTAGTCCTGCTCAGTACTAAAACAAATAGTAAATATCATAAAAACGTACTGCTCCATAAGAATCAATCCCAAAATGTGCATAAGAATGCCGCGTGCATCTGGTGCGCACAGAAATCGAAATCCATGAATGTGCCATACATGTGCACAGAAACAAAATCTAAGTGCAACGGGTGTGCACGAAACACCTGTCAAAGGCAACGGGTGTGCCTGACAGCAATATCAGGTGCATCTGATATGCACGAAAATTCTCGATTTAGTGCATCTGGTGTGCACCAAAAATCGCATCAAGCGTGTCAAGTATGCGCAAGAATCCAAATCAAGTGCACAAGGTGCACGAAAACAATGTCGAATATCATAATCGAATCGATGGTACACAACAAATCTTAATCCAAATCAGGTATACCGTGGTATATAATCTCGCAACCATGTGCATCGGCATGCACAAAATTGAATCAAAGTACTAAAAGTGCATGAAAACTATACCGAAAGCACAAATCAAATCATATGCATACTATAGGCGTGAAATCCAAATCAACATCTCGAATGACATCAAATCAAAGTCAAATGCAACTGTGGTGCACAAAATCTCAATCATGCAAATAAATCGCCCAAATTACCGAAATCCGAAATAACAGACACGTGATATTCGAATCAACAAATCGCAAATCGTGAACACTATCGTCGATATGTCCTTCCTTCAAAGTCGAGAAGGTGTCCGTGCATCCAAAACTAGCAGAGCAAGATATCTACTTGCCTCCTGTTCATGGCCTGGCGCCTTATGCCCTTAGGCTCTCGTCTCTCACTGTGAATTGCCAGTTACATAACTCTTCGGTTCAACGGCTCAATATGGAAATGATGACGGAAACAGTTTCCGCTCTGGAACATCCTCTAAAAGATCTCTGGCTAACTATCATGGTCGCTCATAACATATCTCATCAATGATGCAGAACTCTGGCCTACTGGGTGTGCGTAATACATCCGATCCTGGGTCTAAGTCTTCTGGTGAAGTATCCCATCATATGATATCCGGATGACATCGAAATTTTCAATCGATTCATCAAAGTCCCATAATTCCCCGAGAGCTCAACACTCATGCACAGTTTAATAATATCCAGTACATGCCACAGTACCTATGGACCAGCCGTTGAAGGGCAAACCCAAGCCTCACTAATGGCACCGCGGAACTGCCGCCAATCCTGAGGTTCAAAAGCGTTCCCATGGTCATTATGTCGAGTTAGGGTTTCATTCTTCTAGAGGGTCCACAGAATTACTTGCATATTTTTCCGAATACTTTAAACTTGGAAAAAAATGGGTTTCTGACATTCGTTCATTTTCTATCGACTCATCATCGTACCTGCGTGAAGTCTTCTCTAGCTGTAATCCATCAATCTGATGACCTCGCATCGGGATATGCAACTAACCATATGTCATAGTCATTCCTCCATGGGTGACTAGAGATCTTCTATCATATCTCTAATTGCAACTCGTGCTGCAATAGCTTCAAACATCTGGAGCGATATCTTGTCAGTCGCCGCAACAACTGGCTCATCCATTCATACGCTAAACGGTGCCTCAATCATCAAGAATAATAGTGCATTGACGGTCATCACATTCTGGCTGGCCTCTAGCGGTAGCCTGATCCTCTGGTGCTGATCTGCACGTTCGAGAAATTTTGTAAAGCAATCCATCAAACGCTCATGGTGCGAAAACACAATAAAACGACACATCTATGCAATCGTGTGTCGCTGGAATTACGCCCTGGTCAGTCCTCATCCATGACGAGCTCGTGCTAACCACAACTCTAGCTGCAGCTCTCCATGTCCATGTAATCATGGTAGCAAAAACCATAAACTGATATTGATGAGGATAGATCATAGAAATGAATATAATACTGTGCAAAGAAATGTACATCCTAAGGCTTCTTAAGCGGACTAGCGTATCGTAAGTATACCGCGGAACATACATACGGTACGTCACTCTACTTAAGTTACCTACTCCATCAACCAAGGTCAACCTACGCGACGAAATTTTGGGTCTAATACCCTCTCGACCAAGTTTAAGTTCCGTAAGGTCAAGCCTAGGTTCCGAATATATATATAAACGCCCTAGACTCCGCATAGTCAAATATAGACTCGAATCAAGCTTAACCTAGCGCTCTGATACCAATTTTGTCACGACCCGAAATGGCACGTGATTGGCACTTGAATCATATGAAGTCTATTGGAACCCATCTAATTCAAGTAAGCCAAAATCCCAAAAATCTAAACCATTTAAAGAAGAAAGTGAAGGAAAACTTTAGTTTTAAAGCAAATGGTTTAACAAATAGGCCGAAGTATGCATTTTTAAAATCACAAGTCTTTTCGGAAAATTTCGGCAGAGTTTCCTTTGTAAATACTGGCCCCAAACGGGTACAACACATGAAAATATATAAAGGCATCCCCAAGTGGGAGCTAGCTCTTCACCAATTGGCGGTCACAACCACGCAAGCAATATAATATACAACGCCGAAGGGCGAGGATCAAAACTCAAAAGGAAACCCAACATCATCAAGAAAACCATAATAATACAAGCGTGACTCTAAGGTCAAAAGAATATACATACTGGTCTTCTAAGTCTATAAAATATACAAGTCTGGTTGATGGAGTTTTCTAGATACAACTGAATAAATATAAATACAATGGTGGTCACGATGCAAGTGAACCCACCTACTAAACCAATCACCCGGAAAGAAGCAGTATGCCAGCAAAGCCGCTAAGGAAACCTGTACGGCAAAACCTGCAAGAAACTGGGGGTGAGTTGCCAACTCGTGAGTAGAAAACATCACAGAGCAAAAATCGTATGTATGACTCTATCCTAGGTCATACCATAATATCCATATAATATATAATCTGAAATATCTACTAATGGCCAGGGTAAACATCTATACATAAGTGTAATACCAGGTGCTCGTGTCAGTGCCCCAGGTAACAACATATTACATATATGATGTATGAATGCATGAAAACAGAATACAACCGAATGAGAAAACTGTTTTCTTATCTCAGTGAGATTTATGTATAAAAATCGAAGTATCATCAATGAAATCAACAGAGAATCAGTGTCTAGTATCGACACAAAATATATATCTCAATATCTCAATATCTCAGACTCTGGTTATCCGGACTGGCCTGTATCATCAAATCTCAATATCTCAGGCTCCGACTATCCAGACTGGCCTATACTCCGATCGGTATCCTCCGGATATCCGTCAAGTCACATAAAATCACTGGTCGTTAGTGCTCCCCTGCCAGGCTCAACGCCATCATCTGCAACCATCTTGCTCCGGGGTACCGCACCGGGTCCACCATGCACCCACAGACGGTTCTTCCTCCTCCTCGGATCGGGCGTATGATATCGCTCAAGAGTCGAGAAAACTCATGGTGGACATATCTCAAATCATATCATGAGAAACCCGCAATTTTCTATCTTTAAAATGATAATAAGTTTATAAAATCTTTGCGGTTTCTCCAAATCCAGAAATCTCATGGAAATCGGAAATCACAATCTCAAGGGTAAATAAACAATGAAATACCGGTAATAAGTTCCATAATATTGCAAGACAAATGAAAATACATATGCATGAGATATCACAGTAATAAATGCAATATCTAAGCTATCATATAAAAGCAAGCGTACTAGTACTATGTCGAAACTATCAGCTAGCAATTTATACTAATGAAATAGTGTTTTCTAATGTGTACGTGACATGGCAATTACCGATGATGATGTGTGAGAGCTGGCAGGTGTACGTGGAGCATACGCATCATCGGTAATGGTGCTAGTGTCCTGACAGCATAATTTTAATAATAACTAATGAAAACACAAATAAGCATGCAATGCGATGCGAACAGCAAGAATATGCGGAACATGAATAATAACGCAACATATAAGAATATACATTATATATGAGTCATACGGTTTTGACATTTGAAATAACACGAATCGTGGTGTTTAGAAAATAGGGGCTACGGTGTTTTTAAGAAAATGTACGTCCTTTGAAATATCCGTAGAATCCCTTGGCCTATCTTTAAAATACTCACGATTCGTTAGTTTTGAAATAAGTATGACTCAAGTCCAGTCTAAAATCTACAAAGTAAACTACAGGACCAAACTAACAGACCAATCGAAAGGGTAAGAAAAACTACCTAAGTCAGAGTCGATATCCATATCTAATAGTCGGTGATCCCGTCTCAATAGTATCACGTACAATACAATATATTATATTACATCCTTGAGTCAAGAGTACGGATCTATCATCATAATTATATCTCGTACGGTAAATCCATCGTACGGCATCCCAAATCAGGCTATGGGTCAATTATCACATTTATCTCATTATTTATCTGGTATCATTGTCATCATATTCTGAATTAAGGGTACTGATCTAAAGTCTAGTACATTCTGATACTATCAATAAATATATATATATATCCGCTATAATATCATGTCATGTCTCATCACACGACCCAATCACATCACCGATCTCATGGCATCGTGCCCCAACACATCGACTCATCTCCAAGTATCATATATTATCCTCATCATCCATGTATATGTATACGTATATATATACATACTCACATACATATACGTGTATATATATACATATCCCCATATACGCATAAGAAAATAAAATGTATACGTGTGTGTGTGCGTGTGTGTGCAAAACATTACTCTAGGGTTTCGCGACTAAGAAACTAACTAAAAGCATTTTCCAACAAGTACGCTAAAACTATCCCAAGGTCACCTAAGCATTTCTTACTAAGTATACACATCTCATAACACATAAGTATATATATATAAATATATATCATAACGCATTCGTGTTCTATACTACAAAACTGCGGGGGTGCTATACGCCATCTACCCGACTTCACCCATAGATATATATCTACTAACCTTGATCTTTGCTTGCCGAAGTCGATATCTCCAATCTCTTCTTCATCATCCGAAGTCCACGTGGGGGTACCTAAAATCACACGTAGTATCGTAAACCGAAATCACACACGGAAACCAAAACGGCACGCGTATCACACATAGGTTAAAACCTATGGTCTACACATGCAAGAATAACTAAATAACCCTCGTCGCTGACGTACAAACGTCAGACGACAGGACACAATATCAAATACCAAATCCCAATTCATTAAAAGCCGCAAAACGAAATCAGAAACCATGAAAAACACTTCCAGATTTTACCCCAGGTGAAATTAGCTAATTTTTCATATGTGGAGAGTCTAATTATCTGGCATAGGAACCACAGACCAAGCACGAGGCCTGGGGGTCAAGTCCTGGCCGCAATTTGTGGCCAGAAGGGTTATATTTGCGGCCCTACAGTGGAAATGGGGTCCCGGGTTTCAATGGTAGCTTCTAGGATGCCTGCACATGTCACTGTAATTGCTAAATAATTTCTAGGATCCCCGGGTGTTAGTAGATCTCCAAACCACATTACCAAAGTTAACAAAATCCAATATTGGGGTTTCTAAGTTTAGGGTTTGGGGTTCTAGTCTCTGGTTTAGTTCAATAAACTAACACTACAGGGGTTGTAGTCACTAATTACACTCACATGCATCATCACAAGTCTAGAATTCCACAAAACTTCATCTAGGAATTTTCTAAGTTCACTAAACTTCACTAAACAAACTCTAAACATGTATGGATGCTTAAGTAAATGTAATACTACCCTAATGGTGCAAGAATTATCTCATTTGGCAACTCAAGAAAATTCTTGAGTTGCCCCAAGTGCTCAAAATCCTAGCTTTCTTAGTCCAAAATTCTTGTAGTGAGCTTGTGCACATTTTTAGTGAAGGGAACTAGGTGTTTTAGATACATTTTGGTGGTGTTGTGAGGGTTTTAGAGGAGGTGGGGGAGTGAGGCAGCCATGGAGGAGGAAGGGTGAGGAAAGATGAAGAAAATGATGAGGGAAAAGAAATGGCCAAATCAAAGGAAACCCCTCACCTCTCTTTCTCTCATGCCCATCCCTCTTTGTTTATTCATTTCCTTTTCTTCTTCATTTTTTCTTTTTCTTTTCTAATCTTTTCTTTTCATTTAAAACAAAGTCAAGCATGAAAAATAAGGAAAGACCATGGTAGGAAATGTAAAAATGTGAAATATGACATGGTGCATGTCATGTGCACAAATCAAGCTTAATGCACGATTAGTGATATTTAATCACGATTAGTATTCAAAATGGAATATAATTAATCATAAAGAATTTATAATTTTCTTAAATCATATAAAACACCCTCATTTCAGAAATTCCTATAATTTTCCAAATATTTCCCAATTTATTGGTAATTAATTATACCGCATTATCAAAATATTCATATTATTTATTATTTAATTATATAAATTCACAAAAATAATATTTTACTTTTTTCTGAAATGTTACAATCTTCCACTCTTAAATAAATTCGGTCCCCGAATTTAAATTTAAACCCCCTCAATACTAAAACATTTTAGTAACAAAATCAAGTTGCCGGGGCTTCGAAATCATAAATAAATAAAACACATCGTAGAGCAATGCATGTGCATGAAAAACGAGTATATAACCAAAATCAAACTCCATCAAGTATCCCGCAATCATCGGAGTTATGGTGAAGACACCAATGTCAAAGCCCAATACGAAAACCAGCATGATATACATCAAACTATACATGTACACATCGTTAAAACATCTGAAAGAAATGCATGCCAAACCTTTTCAAGTCGCTGTGTGATGCGCGTATCACTGCACAGTGGCAGACGTCTATTGTAAGAAAATAACTATATATATATATATATACCCTTTGTTTAACATACACGTCCCGCCGTTTTGATAAAATAATTTAGAAGGGTTTCCTTTGTTAGATGTCTCGTGTCATCTCGGACACGTATGTAAATACTGAGACTATAACTCCATTTTGGAAATCCCTTCGATAACTATCAATGCATGCAAAAATATATTCAGGTACTGTCCTCTGACTAGTCATGCTCAGTACTAAAACAAATAGTAAATATCATAAAAACGTACTGCTCCACAAGAATCAATCCCAAAATGTGCATAAGAATGCCGCGTGCGTCTGGTGCGCACAGATATCGAAATCCATGAATGTGCCATACATGTGCACAGAAACAAAATCTAAGTGCAACGGGTGTGCACGAAACACCTGTCAAAGGCAACGGGTGTGCCTGACAGCAATATCAGGTGCATCTGATATGCACGAAAATTCTCGATTTAGTGCATCTTGTGTGCACCAAAAATCGCATCAAGCGCGTCAAGTATGCGCAAGAATCCAAATCAAGTGCACAAGGTGCACGAAAATACTGTCGAATATCATAATCGAATCGACGGTACACAACAAATCTTAATCCAAATCAGGTATACCGTGGTATATAATCTCGCAACCATGTGCATCGGCATGCACAAAATTGAATCAAAGTACTAAAAGTGCATGAAAACTATGCCGAAAGCACAAGTCAAATCATATGCATACTATAGGCGTGAAATCCAAATCAACATCTCGAATGACATCAAATCGAAGTCAAATGCAACTGTGGTGCACAAAATCTCAATCATGCAAATAAATCGCCCAAATTACCGAAATACGAAATAACATGTTGGTTATATGTATGCCCTAGAGGCCATTACTGTACATTGGATGTATATTGTAGTGGATGCTTGGACATATATAGGGAGGACTTTCTCGCTCGACATGATAGTATGCTATCTGGTTACTCTTTACCTTAACGTGTATACTGATTGTCTCTCCGATACATGTTGGTAAAGCCCTTAGGATGTGTACTTGACTACCTGGACTATGATGCGGATCATACTAGTGGGGACATGGTAGTCCATAAGTACATCCTTCAAAGTCCCTAGTCGTGGGTATATCGAGACGGGGCATCGATATACCAGAGTAGACTAGCGTATACCTTCTCGACCCATACAGATGGGCGATGGGTGATCCCATATCCATTGGTGTTTGACATCAGAAATGATATACGGGTGCTCAGTGGAGTCTGGGTACACTGGACGGACTCGCCGAGAACTCCCAGATGGTATTATACCTTACGTCAGATGGCAGTTCTCTGGTGACACTGGTACAGAGTAGTCTGTTGACCCGAGATCGTCATAGAGTCTTGTGTGGTTCCCACTGTGCTTTGATTTCCATCTTACCACGTCCAAGAGGGCGTGCAAAACGGTGGTTTTTGGGTACAGTCCCGAATCACATGGAGGCAATGAGCGATAGGAGGGGATTCGTCTCTCCCGGTATAGGGAGTTGATGTTGCGCTGTGTTCGATTGGCTATAACAAGAAATCCCTGGCCAGGGTTGCTGAGATTTACTGGTAAGTGTTACCTGTAGTTTCTCGAATTGTTATAGACCTCATATCGACACGACTTATCGAGCTATTGGGGTCTGACGTTTACCACCCCTAGGCGAGATATGCGACATATCAGACGATCAGACTGGACTGTACGGTAAGTGTTACTGGTTGGATTCACAGGAGTGTGAGCGGGCTTGCTCGTCGATCTTCTGATCGCTCAATACCCGGGTGGCCGTTACGTTTAGCAGACCGCTTGCGGCTTGTGGGTGTTTGATATGATCATCACCTGCTGCCGGCGTATTGACGAGTCTTTAGAGTCCTACACAGAGGTTTCCTGGCTCAAGCGAAACGAAATAGGAGCGCATATGAGATATGTGCGGGACCGAGAATGATACCAGTATGTGATACCGTATTCTATTCTCGCGATGAATGTATCGAATGGTTGTATGCTATATAACCTAGTTATCGATTCAAGCGTTGATTCGATAAGTCGATACATTGAATACTAGTCGGTTATGTTCGACATGACCGGATCATTGAATCAAGTGTTGATTTAATGATTTAATGCATAATTATATATTTGATATATTACTTTGCAATAACTAGTATAGGTTTACTTAAGATGGATTTTCTCACTCGCCTGTGCACATTGTATATGTGATATATTTTGTGCACTTGATTGTATCATGTTTGATGATATATGATAGCTAGGGTTTGTGTAAAGAGTTAAACCTTAGTTAAGTAAATGGTTAGGGTTTTGATATATTTATTAATTCTTTTATCTTTTAATTTGTATTAAAAAGATAAGAGATAAAGAAAACAAAAGGTTGCTTTTCTTCATGAAGCTTCATGAAGCTTTGACCAAAGAAACCTTTTGTCCTCATCTCATTAACCCTAACCATTCATTGAACTATAGTTAGCTCTCTACACTTGACCATGGTTGATTATGATAAGTATTCTTTTATTTTCTATTTTCTAAATACTTATCATATTCTTTATCTTCTTCTTCTTCTTCATCTTCAAAGAAGAAAGCTTGCTTCATCAATGGTGATTGATGAAAATGAGTGAGAAATCCAATTCTAAAGTCTACCCACTTCCTATTTCTTCATCCTCTACCTCTTGCCAAGTAGTAGAGTGTGTTTCCTTCACAAGTTTTCTAGACTTGGTGAAGTTGGAGCTTGATCTAGCGATGCCTCGACGTAGATCATCTTCGGCACGTCGTCGATGACCTAGCCCGCTCTTTCTCCGATGAAGCCGACGCTAGAGCCGGATTTTGATTTGAACAGCGAGGAGACCTCATCGTGGAGCTATGGAGGTGGAGCACCGGATCTACAAAGGTTGTATTTCCGTATTCTTGTAGTTAAGTGTTAACTAGTTGCTTTGTTTCGCCTATTTATCTAGCCAACGATCCGTATTAGGGTTTCTCGGCATCCATAAAATTTGAAATTGGCATGGTTAATGCCTTGTGAGACCTCTTGAGAGTGCCTAGGATCCCTACAGTGGTATCAGAGCCTAGCTAGAGCCTTAGGCGATGCGTAGACGGATCTAGAAGTCCGATCGAATCAAAACCCAAACCTAAACATGCTCTCTGGACTTTTTTGTAAAATATGGCTTTTTGCAGATTAAAAATATTCAGAAAAATCAGCAGGAAGATCTAAGGATTACTGTAAAATTCGAGCACCTGATTCCATAAAGGCGCCGCGGATCCGCGGCATGAGCATGCTCATGCGGCGGTTCCGCGGCCATTTTGTTGTTTTGTGCATCTAATTTTGCACAGTAATTTTTAGTTGTCTGTGCTGGTTTTCCTGGGAATTTTATAATATTTGTTTTCCAGAGTTGCATTTTTGGGTTGTATTAGGGACTCGGTGTTTCGATCGGATTGTCTAATTTTGTCTGTGTGCTTTCCGGGTATTTTAGAATATGTTAAAAAGTTCGACCGGATATAAATACCCACTTTTTCCCCTGCCGGGAAATTTCCAAGTGTTGGATTTTTCCGTGGTTTAAAGACGTTCTAAGTAGTGCAAGTAACTCGATGGACCCTCTAGAAGACAACAAACCTTAACTCGATTATGTGACCGTCTTGAACTGCCCTTTGAACCTTCGGGTTTGGGGCAGTACGGCGTGCCACATGTGAGACGTTGGCTTGACCCTTCTACGGCTGGACCGTTGGTACTGAGGCACGAACTGAATGTTTTTAGACTTGTTTCATGTGTTGATCTGTATCGGGAAAACTTGGGTGTTTGACTGTTCGATCGAAAAGTTTAACATTTTCTATTTTATCTGGAATGTGATACAATACTTGGAATTCGCAAATTGTTATGAGATAACTGAATGAATATTATAAACATAGCAGTTTAGTCTCACTTGATCGGTTGCCACGGAATTTTGATGTGATCAAAAGTCCGTCGCAATCACGTAGCGTACGCGGATACTCGCCGGGTAAACTTAATAGACAGCCTCGCCCCATAGCCCCGACCAAGTGACTGTAGGAGAACCCCGTCGCCGAAAGCATCCGTTCGGGTACTCGCGGTGGCGGTGTTCCGCCTTGGTGCACTTCGTCGACGGCGTCGGGGGTGCGGCCGCCTACTGAAGTTTGCGACGAGCATGCGATCAGGATGTCGGGAATCTTGTTGAATTGCCCGACTTGATATTGAAAAGTGTTTTCGATTTTGAGACTAAAATGCGGGGTTTATAATTGTTAGGCATGCGATGTCTAAGAAATTCATTTGGTCAGGCATGCGATGTCTGAGGTGGTTGCGGATTCCAACTGTTGTAGTTTTACACTTTCTTTTCTGTGACCGTAAGTGTAATATGTGATATCGCCGGTTTCGTTGCTATATGTCAACGACAATTGGGATGCGCATATTTACTTACGTTGATGACATGTGTTGTTATGTGTTGCTGGATATGTTATATTGGATCGTCGTGTTTGAATAGCCGGAGGTTTTTATGTGAGATGAGTGTTTTTCATTTTCATTCATGTAAAAACTTGTATGTAATATTCTTTTATTTGGGGCACTTCCAGGTAGCGGAAGCTGTCACCCTTTGTATATTATTTACTTTTCTGCACTAGGATAGACCCAAGGAGGGGAGCACAAGTAACCGGGTTCTAGGGTCCAGTGGGAGACCATCTCGAGGAGTCGAGTCTGGGTCTCCTAACCCTAGAATTGGTAGGGTTGCTTGCCGCTTTCGTAGGGGTCTAGGGGTGTGGGATTGGCTATTCATCACGACCGTGGAATCCGTGTTTTATACTGGCTCATATTGAAAACACGGACGTCCTAGTATATCCAATATTTCATATATTTCTTCTGCTGCGATATCTGTGATGTGATCATGAGATGTTCTGTGATAGATACAGTATATAGTATATATGATATATTATATAGACGTTACTTATGTTTTACACCCGCGCTAGCCCTGCCCCGCTCTGCCGTTAGTCACCTAACCTAACGGTGTACGAGGGGACATCGAGGCGAATGCGGATGGCATAAGTGTACGTCGTATTTATCTGTGATGTTTAGGTAACTTAAATGATGGGACTTCATTAATGTGATTAATGAAAGTAAAAGAAACCTAAGATGTTGTAGAATCGAATTTCAAAATAAAACAGGTAGCTACAGTTCTTGCTTTGCACAGCGGTATATATGATATATCCTGCACCTTATTCGATGAGGAAAGGACCGAGATCCCTTCACCGGGAGTGATTCCTTTAGCAATAACTGGCAGATGCTACACACTCGGTTTGTCTTTTGATTGCTTTTAAGAGTTTTTGCTTTGCACAGTGATATATATGATATATCCCGCACCTCATTCGACGAGGAAAGGACCGACAATCCCTTCACCGGGAGTGACTCCTTTAGCAAAACTAGAAAAGCCTAAAAAACACTCCATTTCAAAATTCATTCGATCCTACAACGATATCAAGTTCATTACGCAATAAGTTTTCAGAAAAACCTGTCGTAGCCCTCCGTCATTTCAGATAAGTAGTAGTTAGTATTCGTGCTGCGTTTGTTGGCCTTTGTCAAGGCGCAGTGTGCGGTAGCTAACTGGTGCTTATCTGCTTATGCATATGATGCAGATTGGGTTAGGGTAGTCGTGCGACCATGTTGGCCTTTGTCAAGGGTCGTGCGGGTGGGTTTGATTCAATCAGGAAATGACGGGTTGAACTTGACTAGCATCCTATGGTTTGTTGGCCTTTGTCAAGGTCATAGGAGGTTAGGGGCAAAATATTATCGGGAATTTCAAGTGTTGAAATTTGCAATGAGATTGCATACCTTCTATGTGATAGTTGGATCCCGATACCCGCTGCGAGTAATTGTTACTCCTGGGAGTGTTTTGCACATTACAATTAGCCGATCAAGTAGGTGTCTAGAAAGGTGTCAACGAGGTTACGCCTCTGGGAAAACGAGGTTTACATTAATTAGGTTCGTGCGAAAGCACGGGGGACCTCCCTCAAAGTACCGACACTGGCCTGGCTGAAAGATTGGCGAACTTGTAGTGTGTAATTAATCCCGGCTAGTCTTTCCTTTTAGGGTTTGAAGGAAGATTTGATAAAAAGCAGTGGGAGCCATCCTGATTAGATAAAACAATAACCAATCTATTCTTGCAAGAGCGCACGCTGAGTGTTTTCTTCTCTCTCTCTCCAGGTAGTGACCATATCACGCCTTAATCAAGATAATAATACGGATATTTGACCGAACCCGCTTGTTATACTGAGCTGGGGAACGTTGGTCCCGCTCCAACTTATAATTGTTATAAGACAGAGCAGGAAATTGAGGAATACCAGAATTCCCGTGCCGCCCAAACGAAGAGAGTGCATGCTGATGCATCATCTTCGGGTGTGTTCATTATACAGAACTGTTTCTCTGTATCCTCTACGTCCTGGGTATGTGATACCAGATCAGGATCCCAGATATGTAACCTGTTACATAGGGCTACAGCTAGGTAGAGAACTGAGAACGGGTGATAAGTTTCATGAGGCAGAAAATGGGGCAAGAGTTGCAGCCAAGTCTGTTGGTCACTGTCACCCTGTATTACAAATACATTGATTCTGAACGAATGTTATTAGATACCGAACCTGATATACAAAATCATATCAGTCTCTTTATTAGTAAAGAAAGGATATAATTTTGTATTGTTGGATAATGTTTTGAACATTTCCTATATCAAAAGTTGATCGATTCAGGCACGTTATCTAAAAGCATTAATGTTCTAAATCAAACTACAGTTCTTAGTATACAGAACACACACAAGAGAAAGAGTTCAGAAATGAACGAATCCTACTTGAGGCATTGTAGACTAGGTCATATCAATGCGACCCGACTAGCTGAAGTTACATGAAGATGCATATTTAAATCAGTTTAAATTTACATCTTGTGAAACTTGCCAGTCATGTCACAGAGATAAGATGACCATAGCTCCGTTTACTGGAAACAGAGAAAGAGTTAATGAACTCTTGGGACTGATACATGATGATGTATGTAAGGTCCCCTGTCTACACATGCCAGGACCGGTTCTTTGTACTTCGTTACATTCTCTGATAAACTCTCAAGATTCAGACATATGTTCCTGTTGAAACACAAGTCCGAACCTTTTGAGATATTCACAGAATATAAGCAAGAAGTACAGAACCAATACGGGTAAAAGTATTATGTCCTATGATGAGATCAAGGAGGAGAATACTTGAGCACGGAATTTCTGGACTATTCTAAAGGAGAATGGGATTCTCTCTCATCATTACTCCTCCGTATACACCATAGCACGATGGTATATCGGGGCGGAGAAATCACACCCTATGTGATAAGGTGTGCTCTATGATGAGTAATACTGAGTTACCTATTTCCTTTTTGGGAGTTGTGCACTTGAGAAGCTGCATACCTATTGAATAGGGTTCGAATCAAATCAGTTGCCTACCACTTCATATGTGATATGGAATGGAAAGAGCCCATCTCTTAAGCTAGTTAAGATTTGGGGTTGTCCGGTCTATGTCTAAAAGCAAAATCCGGACAAGCTCGAGGCAAGGTCTGTTATGTAGAACTGGAAAGGTTCCAGCTATGCAAACTGCAGCTGATGATTTGAAAGAACCAAAGGATTCAGTAGATTCCAACGAACCTCAGCCTCTCCGCCGATCTAGTAGGGTTCCTCACCCACCTGAGAGATACTTCGGTTTCTCTATGACAGTGGGAGCGAGGATTGCATCATGAGATGATGACCCAACTAGTTTCGAGCTGGCCATCAGGAGTAAGACACTGTAAGAATGGCTGGATGCTTAGTGATCTGAGATGGAATCCATATACACCAACAAAGTATGGACTTTGGTTGCTATATCTGAAGGGTTAAATCCCCATCAGGAGCAAGTATATCTTGAGAAGATTACTTGGTGTAGATAGAAAAGTTGAGACTTTCAAAGCTAGACTTGTTAAAGCTTTTTATCATCGACCAGGCTTGGATAATGATGAAACCTTTTCAAGTGGCTATGCTTAAGTCCATCCAGATCCTACTTACCACGGCTACATACCATGACTACGATATCTGGTGGTTGGGTGTCATGACAGCTTTTCTAAATGATGTTTTAGAAGAGAGCGTCTATAAGTACACAGCCAGAGGGCTTCGTAAACAGTGGGAGCAGCGGAAACGTGTACAAGATGCTTTATAGGATAAAGCAGGCATCGCGGAGTTGGAACATCTGTTTTGATGGATTAGTCAAAGAGTTTGACATCATCAAAATGGTAGATGAACCTTGTATAAACAAAAAGGTAGTAGAGAGTATGGTGACGAACCTCGTAGAGTACGTGGATGACATACTCTTGATAGGGAAGGAGTTTCTTATGCTACGCTCGATCAATCTCCGTTTATCACAAAGATTCTCCGTATAGGATCAAAATGATACCTCCTAAATCCTGAGTTTTGGATCTATGAGATAGATTTAATTGGATGTTAGGATTCTCACTAGTTGTAGTGAGATGATATCAAATGATTCTAGGGAAAATCGCTGGAAAGGTTCCAGGGTGATAAAGACGACTGAATGTCAGTCGCAGGCATTGTCTTTACCCTCAGTAAAGGGCCGGTATGTTGGAAGAGTTCCAAGCTAGATACCGTGACATACTAGACGATAAAGGCAGGATACATCGCTACTTAAGATGCTACCAAAGAGGCTGTTTGGGTGTATATAGGTTCATGAGATGAACTATGTTCCTCCCATTGTGAGACAATGGAGTTGTGGCTTATGCCAAGGAACGCAGGTCCCATCAGTGATCCAGACATATTCTAAGGCAGTATCGCCTGATCATGAAGATAGTTGATCTCCAGGATGATCGAGGTTAGGAGAGTAGACTCAGAGGACAACACGGCGGATCCACTCACGAATGCCTATTCCCAGAGAGAGATTTTTATGGGATGGTTGAGTATGAGATACTGCAACCACTGCTACAGATGGCCCTAGTGCAAGTGGGAGATTGTTGGTTATATGTATGCCCTAGAGGCCATTACTGTACATTGGATGTATATTGTAGTGGATGCTTGGACATATATAGGGAGGACTTTCTCGCTCGACATGATAGTATGCTATCTGGTTACTCTTTACTTTAACGTGTATACTGATTGTCTCTCCGATACATGTTGGTAAAGCCCTTAGGATGTGTACTTGACTACCTGGACTATGATGCGGATCATACTAGTGGGGACATGGTAGTCCATAAGTACATCCTTCAAAGTCCCTAGTCGTGGGTATATCGAGACGGGGCATCGATATACCAGAGTAGACTAGCGTATACCTTCTCGACCCATACAGATGGGCGATGGATGATCCCATATCCATTGGTGTTTGACATCAGAGATGATATACGGGTGCTCAGTGGAGTCTGGGTACACTGGACGGACTCGCCGAGAACTCCCAGATGGTATTATACCTTACGTCAGATGGCAGTTCTCTGGTGACACTGGTACAGAGTAGTCTGTTGACCCGAGATCGTCATAGAGTCTTGTGTGGTTCCCACTGTGCTTTGATTTCCATCTTACCACGTCCAAGAGGGCGTGCAAAACGGTGGTTTTTGGGTATAGTCCCGAATCACATGGAGGCAATGAGCGATAGGAGGGGATTCGTCTCTCCCGGTATAGGGAGTTGATGTTGCGCTGTGTTCGATTGGCTATAAAAGGAAATCCCTGGCCGGGTTGCTGAGATTTACTGGTAAGTGTTACCTGTAGTTTCTCGAATTGTTATAGACCTCATATCGACACGACTTATCGAGCTATTGGGGTCTGACGTTTACCACCCCTAGGCGAGATATGCGACATATCAGACGATCAGACTGGACTGTACGGTAAGTGTTACTGGTTGGATTCACAGGAGTGTGAGCGGGCTTGCTCGTCGATCTTCTGATCGCTCAATACCCGGGTGGCCGTTACGTTTAGCAGACCGCTTGCGGCTTGTGGGTGTTTGATATGATCATCACCTGCTGCCGGCGTATTGACGAGTCTTTAGAGTCCTACACAGAGGTTTCCTGGCTCAAGCGAAACGAAATAGGAGCACATATGAGATATGTGCGGGACCGAGAATGATACCAGTATGTGATACCGTATTCTATTCTCGCGATGAATGTATCGAATGGTTGTATGCTATATAACCTAGTTATCGATTCAAGCGTTGATTCGATAAGTCGATACATTGAATACTAGTCGGTTATGTTCGACATGACCGGATCATTGAATCAAGTGTTGATTTAATGATTTAATGCATAATTATATATTTGATATATTACTTTGCAATAACTAGTATAGGTTTACTTAAGATGGATTTTCTCACTCGCCTGTGCACATTGTATATGTGATATATTTTGTGCACTTGATTGTATCATGTTTGATGATATATGATAGCTAGGGTTTGTGTAAAGAGTTAAACCTTAGTTAAGTAAATGGTTAGGGTTTTGATATATTTATTAATTCTTTTATCTTTTAATTTGTATTAAAAAGATAAGAGATAAAGAAAACAAAAGGTTGCTTTTCTTCATGAAGCTTCATGAAGCTTTGACCAAAGAAACCTTTTGTCCTCATCTCATTAACCCTAACCACTCATTGAACTATAGTTAGCTCTCTACACTTGACCATGGTTGATTATGATAAGTATTCTTTTATTTTCTATTTTCTAAATACTTATCATATTCTTTATCTTCTTTTTCTTCTTCATCTTCAAAGAAGAAAGCTTGCTTCATCAATGGTGATTGATGAAAATGAGTGAGAAATCCAATTCTAAAGTCTACCCACTTCCTATTTCTTCATCCTCTACCTCTTGCCAAGTAGTAGAGTGTGTTTCCTTCACAAGTTTTCTAGACTTGGTGAAGTTGGAGCTTGATCTAGCGATGCCTCGACGTAGATCATCTTCGGCACGTCGTCGATGACCTAGCCCGCTCTTTCTCCGATGAAGCCGACGCTAGAGCCCGGATTTTGATTTGGACAGCGAGGAGACCTCATCGTGGAGCTATGGAGGTGGAGCACCGGATCTACAAAGGTTGTATTTCCGTATTCTTGTAGTTAAGTGTTAACTAGTTGCTTTGTTTCGCCTATTTATCTAGCCAACGATCCGTATTAGGGTTTCTCGGCACCCATAAAATTTGAAATTGGCATGGTTGATGCCTTGTGAGACCTCTTGAGAGTGCCTAGGATCCCTACATAACAGACACGTGATATTCGAATCAACAAATCGCAAATCGTGAACACTATCGTCGATATGTCCTTCCTTCAAAGTCGAGAAGGTGTCCGTGCATCCAAAACTAGCAGAGCAAGATATCTACTTGCCTCCTGTTCATGGCCTGGCGCCTTATGCCCTTAGGCTCTTGTCTCTCACTGTGAATTGCCAGTTACATAACTCTTCGGTTCAACGGCTCAATATGTAAATGATGACGGAAACAGTTTCCGCTCTGGAACATCCTCTAAAAGATCTCTGGCTAACTATCATGGTCGCTCATAACATATCTCATAAATGATGCCGAATTCTGGCCTACTGGGTATGCGTAATACATTCGATCCTGGGTCTAAGTCTTCTCGTGAAGTATCCCATCATATGATATCCGGATGACATCGAAATTTTCAATCGATTCATTAAAGTCCCATAATTCCCCGAGAGCTCAACACTCATGCACAGTTTAATAATATCCAGTACATGCCACAGTACCTATGGACCAGTCGTAGAAGGGCCAACCCAAGCCTCACTAATGGCACCGCGGAACTGCCGCCAATCCTGAGGTTCAAAAGCGTTCCCATGGTCATTATGTCGAGTTAGGGTTTCATTCTTCTAGAGGGTCCACAGAATTACTTGCATATTTTTCCGAATACTTTAAACTTGGAAAAAAAATGGGTTTCTGACATTCGTTCATTTTCTATCGACTCATCATCGTACCTGCGTGAAGTCTTCTCTAGCTGTAATCCATCAATCTGATGACCTCGCATCGGGATATGCAACTAACCATATGTCATAGTCGTTCCTCCATGGGTGACTAGCGATCTTCTATCATATCTCTAATTGCAACTCGTGCTGCAATAGCTTCAAACATCTGGAGCGATATCTTGTCAGTCGCCGCAACAACTGGCTCATCCGTTCATACGCTAAACGGTACCTCAATCATCAAGAATAATAGTGTATTGACGGTCATCACATTCTAGCTGGCCTCTAGCGGTAGCCTGATCTTCTGGTGCTGATCTGCACGTTCGAGAAATTTTGTAAAGCAATCCATGAAACATTCATGGCGCGAAAACACAATAAAATGACACATCTATGCAATTGTGTGTTGCCGGAATTATACCCTGTGTTCCTGCTAAAAAATTTCTGCGCAAAAGTGCCCGAGGTATCAAATGGCAGTGATATGTTTAAGAAAATGTGAACCGGTATTTTCCGGGCTGTATTTTGACAAACTCCCGAATTTGAAACAGCTAAATTCTGATGGTATCAAAAGTGTCTCGAAAAATCCTTCGATTTGATATATTATGGGCCTCATAATTCATCCGAGATCAAAAGTTACGAGGTATCACGTGCTCACACGTGACCGGGCATCACGTGCCCACACGTGACCGGGCATCACGTGCCCACACGTGACCGGGCTTCACGTGCAGACACGTGACCATTTACAGGCAAAGCTTGTAGGCACTAAATAAAATAAATAATTGGAAATAATTAATCGGTGGGGTCATGTGCCAACACGTGATGGGCCTTTAAACCCACTGAAAAGAATTAAAGGTATAATAAAATAACAAGGAAAAATCCCAATGGGGCATCACGTGCCAACACGTGACCAAGGGTCACGTGCTGACACGTAATAATTCCTGAGTTCTTTAAAACAATAGAATTAAATTCTGGTCAAATACTTAATCAGGGGGCCACGTGCCAACACGTGATGGGTTTCTAAAGATCTATAAGTTGATAGAATTAAATTCTAATTAAGGGAAATCAAAGACCCTAACTGGAAAGTATTTCTTTAAATCTTTCCAAACAAAAGAGGGCTATGCTCTGTAAAGTGGGGCACCGTTGGATTAAAAATCCAATGGTGATTAAAAATCACCAATTTATGGAAAGATTTTATACAAGGAAAGACTTTCCTAAATTTCACCAAAAATAACAAACAGAATATCTTTTGGATTAAAAATCCAATTGTGAATAAAATTCACTGAGAGATCTAAAATAACATATTAGTTATGAAAAACAAACAAAATCTTTCAATGAGAGATTTACTAAACAAATTGATTCTTTTTCTTCTCCAATAAATAGGAGCCAAGAGGGGAAGAAAGGGAGAATTTTTTTGGGAGATAGAATTCTGGGATCTTGAAATTTTTAAAGGCAAATAGCAAAGAGAAAAAAAAGGAGAATTTAATTCTCAAGAAAGAAACCCTAGGTGAGAAGGAGGAAAGGGATCAAAACTTCGAAAAGAGAATTTAATTCTCAGATCTAAGAGTTTAACTCTTCTGCAAAAGAACTTAGTTCTTTATTTGGTTGAAGACCTGCAGAAGCAAATCTCCCCATAGGTTCTCATCGGGTTGAGATTCTGCCATGCAGATCCAAAACTTAGAGAGAGAATTGAGTTCAGAGAATTTAATTCTCTCAAATTGACAGGAATTTAATTCCTCCAAGACAGAACTAGGGTTTAACCCTATATGAGAATTTAATTCTCTCAAATTTACAGGAATTTAATTCCTTCAAGATAAAACTAGGGTTAACCCTATATGAGAATTTAATTCTCCTAAATTTATAGGAACTTAATTCCTTCAATACAGACAAAACCAGGGTTTAACCCTACTTGAGAATTTAATTCTCTAAAATTGATAGGAATTTAATTCCTCCTAAAATGAAATTAGGGTTTCACCCTACATAAGAATTTAATTCTTTCACATATATAGGAATTTAATTCCTCTAAAACATAATTAGGGTTTAACCCTACAGAGAATTTAATTCTTAAAAATAAATAGACTTGAAAGATCTCCGTGCATGCAAAAGTTAGGTCACGTGTCCCCACGTGACCCCTGAACAGATCTCCCAAAAATGAGAAGAAAAAGCTTTGAGGCAAAGCCTCACGTGCTCCCACGTGACCTCCAAAATCAACGAGAATAAAAGCAAAGGCAGATTCTAACTTGGGCGCTCTCACGTGTTACCACGTGACCCCTTGATAAAAGCTTTAATAATCAGCGTACAAACATCTATCACGTGCCAACACGTGATGGCCAAAAGAGCAAAAGTGTTTAACACTTATTCTCAGAATAAAGTAAAGGAGATCTGGCCCTACCTTTGGGCGCCCTAACGTGTCCCCACGTGATCCCTTCCTCTTTGGTGTTTAACATTCATTCGAGAGTTTTATTTCCAGTGTTTAACACTGTTGTCTTCTAGTGTTTAACACTAATTTGAGAATCTTATTCCTAGTGTATAACACTAATTGAGAGTTTTATTGCTAGTGTTTAACAATGTTGTTATCTAGTGTTTAACACTATTTTTTTTAACCAAATTGATTAATTTTCCAGAGGAAAAGCCTCCCATTCAAAATTGAGTAAATACTCAGAGCTATAATGTTTAACGCTCAGTCAAAGACCAAAATGATAACAGAGCCCTCAAACTCTTGTTTAGCATTGCTAAGTGATGAAGGGCTGAACCCAGACAAGTGTTTAATGGTCCAACAAAGGGCCAATACTTCA
Source organism: Agapanthus africanus (assembly GCA_030015575.1). NCBI lineage: Eukaryota > Viridiplantae > Streptophyta > Magnoliopsida > Asparagales > Amaryllidaceae > Agapanthus > Agapanthus africanus. The sequence continues at coordinate 379,232,435 of JASDDO010000019.1, read as the reverse complement.
AACTTAATTGGACTTAGCCCAAGTTGGCAATAAGTCCTCAATTCAAACTTAACTAGGCCAATGTGCTCATAATCTAATTAATTGATCTTAGTTCCAAATTGGACTACTGATCCCCAATCTACCTCGGTTCAAGGGTACATCTCTTCACTCCTTTTATATATTGTCGTTGTAATCCCTCAACGTCTTCAAAGAGGTGATGAGTCCCGACAACCACACATTTCACAGACCATGACATCTCTAAACATTGGACTGTGGGGTCCTTAAACTCATGGACTATGATGTCCTTAACCTTGACTATGAGGTCTTTAAACTCATAGACTATGATGTCCTTAACCTTGACTGTGAGGTCTTTAAACTCACGGACTATGATGTCCTTAACCTCGACCGTGATGTCTTTAAACTAACATTTGACTGTGAGGTCTTTAAACTTACGGACTATGATGTCCTTAACCTCGACCGCGATGTTCTTAAACTAACATTGGACCGAGATGTCCTAAACTAAAATTGGACCATAATGTCCTTAAACTAATCGACCGCAATGTCACTAAACAAAACAATAGAGCCCAATTGCTCTCTTGTTGGATCTAAAAGATCCCGCTAAGTTGATCTTAGTCTAAAATGATACCAACGTATCCTTAACAAATGTTTAAGTTGATCTTAGTCTCAAATGAGGCTAACGTATTCTTAAACCCAAACCCCAAACCCAAATCTAAGAAGATACGGATTTGGACTAGTCCACCCCCTACGGGCGACAACATAAATTATTCTCCGTATACAATCCACGGGCAACCACAAACAAAACAAATGCTCACGACACGAAGTGATCATCTGGAGAAGGAGAAAGTTGTTACCGCAATGCGGTAGCGTAATTAACTGCAGGGGCTTGCGCCTGCAGGGAAGAGGATCCCCACAATCAAAAACCCCTCAAACGAGGGGGAATCTGACGAAGTCTGCTACATCGGCCGCATCCGTTTAAATCTTCGATACATGGTTCCATAAATCAACTTGGCATCTTCGGAGAGGTGAACGGATAGTACCAATTAGCATCTGCCCCAAAATTCAGGCTAGATGTTTAACGCGTCTTGTCGCGTCTTTCGGAGGGGAACAGATTCTGGCACGCCCGGTAGGACTTTTTCCTCTTTCTACTCCACACTTCGTGTGTCGTGTTCGCGAACAAATCGCGGTTTGCTATGGTTGCCTGTGGATTCGAGATACTTAGATTTGGTGTCTTGCTCCGTGCAGAAAACAAAAGATTAATGGCTTCAAACTGCACTAACTGCAACTGCAACTCTCGCTCCGTCCTGTCCGGAGGAGTGACTTACGGGCCCCAAGCGGCCTCCATCTTCGCTATGCCGGTGGACCAAGAAACTCAGGCCACCACTGGGCTGTTCTTTGGGACTATGCTCCCACCGATGATCTTCAATGCCCTAATGTCGTCGCAAGAAGCTCCAAAGAAGTCGGTCTTTAATCGGCTCACAACTACCGCGGCCCTTCTCAGCGGTTCGTCCAGCTCCAACGCCTCAGTCTTTGACAGACTAGGCCAAAACTCATGTAGGCCCATGAAGAAGCCTACAATACCAGAAAGGGTTATCCCAAAAAGGATAGCCATTCCTGCTCTCGAAGTCGTCAAAGCGGCTTCTCCTGCCAAAGGGTCGGTCTTCACAAGACTGACTGTTTCAGCTCCCGTTTTAGGCGAAATCGTCAAGGCTGCTTCACCTGCTCAGAAGCCTTCTTTCGATAGGTTGGCTATCCCCACTCAGCGGACGTCCGTTTTCAACAGGTTGACAACGACAACTTTTGATCAAGACAAGGGGCATGAGGAAACCACCCCCGTAGCTGAGATAATTCCAACTGCAAGACACGCTCGACGTCGCCACTGGCGCCGAGTGAGGAAAGCTGGGGGCAGTTCACCCTCTGGATTTACGCCGCCAGCTCCAACTGTGGAAGTTGATACTGCTGTTCCAACTGGGAACGGCTTTGAACCAGTAAGGAGAGTGCGCAAAAACTCTCCGACTGCCGTGCGGAAAAGATCTCCTCCACCTATGGAGAATGCCACAAAGGCGAAGCTGGAGCAGCCCCCTCAACAGCTATCCTCTAAAATTTACAAGTTCTGGCATCAGGTCCAAGACTCCGTGATTGATCAAGACTACCCCCGCCGACAGAAAAAGATGAAGGTTCAGCAAGAGAAGGACCATTCTGTCGTACCACAGAAGGTGTCGTCTACCTGAGTGCCCACTACAACGGCCCCCTCAACTTCACCAGCCTACAAAAAGAGAAGGCCAGAGAAAATCCCTGAGTCTGCGACGAATCGCAAGACCACTGAACCTAAACGCCCTAAGTCTGGGGGCATGGTGGTGCATACTGTCTATATGGCATCCGGAAAAGAGGATAGCCGTATCTCCGCAGGTCACTGACCGCTTACGCGATCAGTGACTAAGGCTCAGGAGCAACAACAACAAAAGCTCCAAGAAATGCTAACAGCTATGGTTGCACTCACGGGACCAAAAGCAGGCCCAGAAACATCCTCGGAGCAACGTCATGAGCAGGAAACTGATGTCGAATTCCTTCGGAGAATGCTTGAGAAAAAGGACAAAGAGGCTGCGGAACAAGCGGCCAACATAAAACAAATGGCCATTTTGTTCCATGATATGGTGGGCCTGATGATCCAGCCGGACTCTCCAGCCGAAGATCCTCCGGTAATAATTGAAGATGATAGAAGAGAGACGTCAAACCCCCTTTCAGCTTATTCAGCAGCCAAAGAGGAGACCATCTCAAAAGCTGCCCTGGATGATTACATCGCTCAGCAGATACGAGTTCATCAAGCGAATGAAGCGGCTGGGCAACTTGTTAAGACTGGACGACCCTATCCGGGTTGGTACGACCAGATAAAGTACCCACCGGGATACACGATCCCCAAATTCCACGTATATAAGGGGACGGGAAATCCACACCAGCACGTTGCTCAATTTAGGGCTTTGTGCGGTAATACTGGAGGTGATGATAAACTACTGCTCCGCCAGTTTGTTGGCAGCTTGTCGGAGACAGCATTCGAGTGGTATTCGGAACTCCCGAATTACTCTATCAAGATATTTGCAGAGATGGAGCTGCTATTCACCCAACGTTTCGCAAGCGCCAGTGAACGCACCCCAATCACGGCAATGATCAATGCAAGAGTGAAGCCTGGAGAAACATAGGTCCAGTATGCAATACGATGGCGGAATCTATGGTCGAAGTGCGAGCAGCGCATCGAAGAAGCGCCTGCGGTAGGCATGTTCGTGGGTACTCTTGACCCTCAAGCAACCATATCCCAATTCATGATGTTCTTTAAGCCGACCACCTTCCAGGCCTTGATTGACAAGCTGGCTCAAATGGACCAGATGGGCCATAGGCCTTCCTCTTCAAAGACGGAGTCTTGGAATGAAAAGGGCAAAGGGAAAGCAACCTTCGTCGCCAACGCTCGACAAAAACCGGGTGGCCCGAGACGGGTTGTTCGCCAAAGCAACAAGCGGCAGTCCCTCGATGAGAAGTTGAGACGTCCTTACTCATTTCCCCAGGATAAAACAAGAAAACTGTTTGAACTGGCAGTGCGCAATGGGCTCATTACTCTACCGGAGTCGAGACACCCACCGCAACCGAATGACGTCAACGATCCTAATTACTGCCCCTACCACCGAGTATTGGGCCATCCGATCGAAGACTGCTATGTCTTCAAAAATTGGGTTGAAGACCAGTATCAACAGGGCAAGTTCGCGCTGTCCGAAAACTGGAAGGTAAATCCGCCACAACCACATACTCCGAAAAAGATGGACATGCCGAGGGCATCGTGCTCATTCATAAAGGAAACTCCATGGGAAGTTGTTCTTTCGGAAAAAACTAAAAAAATGCTGAAAGATCTTCAAACATGTCCGGGGATCAGGAGGAAAAGCCCGCAAGAGCCGGAGATCATCGACGGGATGCTGAAACCACGCCCAACATCGGGAATTAATAACAATGGGCAAAGCACCCAGGAACAGCCGTCACAGTCGTCGAAGAAAAAGAAGAAGACCAAAAAGCCCGCGTTGTCTAACGACAAGCGCACGGATCTGCAAAAGCATATTGACGCGCTGAAAGAATACAACCAGAGGGCGCGAACCCCAGTCACGCTTCAAGAGTTCCTCAGTCCCATCCTTAAGAATGAAGATAACGACAATGATGAGGGAGACGACTTGTCAGAAGAATCCGAAGATTATATGGCAGGTTGCCACATGATCGCTCATTTGTCGTTAAGTAACAAAGCAGCTCACTCGGCGTTAGGAGATAACGTAGAGGAGCTGGGGGCAGGAGCAGTGCCAAAACCCTTGGATTATGTGACAAGGTCTAACATGGAGAAACCTACTTGTTCATAAAGCATCCGGCGAAACTTCGCCTCAAAGCTACAACGGACCGAAACGTCCCTAAACTAACGATGGACCGTAATGTCCTAAAACTTGCAACTGACCGAGACATCTATAAACCACTACGGACCGCAGCATCCCAAGGCTGACGTGGTAAAAAAAAAAGAAAAAAAAAAGGTATGTCCACAAGAAAAATGGGCACGGATGAAAACCCGAAAGGACGCCGTGAGTAAAAACATCAGGACTACCGGCGATGTTTGTGAAAATCCAAAAGGGCGCAGACTCGTGAAAAAAAAAAAAAAAAAAAAACGGTACGTCCACAAGCAAAATGGGCACGGATGAAAACCCGAAAGGCCGCCGTGAGTAAAAACAGCAGGACTACCGGCGAGTTTTGTGAAAACCCGAAATGGCGCAATCTCATTAAAAGACACTTGCAAGGTCCTCTCGACCCTGTAAGGAGAAACCACCTGCGTGAGATCCTTACGACTCACAAAGGAGAAATACACTTAGAAATCCTCACGATTCTTAAGGAGAAACTACGCTTACGAGATCCTCACGACTCGTAAGGAGAATTCCCTTTTGAGACCCTCACGGCTCATAGGGTTCAAAAGCCTTAAGCTACAGGGATCTGAACCTGTTCTTAAGCCATCACAACCTCTAATGCTGCCCTACAAGCGGTTCAATATTGACCATTATATACAATCCATAAGCACGAATGAACATTTCCCTAACAGAGTCCTAGCAGCGACTAGAGATATGCTCACACGGTGAACAAACGCTTGTGGGTCCTCTCGACTTGTAAGGAGAAAACACTCTTGTAAGATCCTTACGACTTATAAGAGAACACACACTTAGGAATCCTCACGATTCATAAGGAGAAAAAGCACCTACGAGATCCTCACGACTCGTAGGGAGAAACACCTTTATGAGACCCTTACGGCTCATGAAGTCAAAAGCCTTAGTCGATGGGATCCTAACCCTGTTTGCTAAGCCACCTTTGTTCGACATCGACAGAGGCAAATGTTGATTCGCTCCTGGTAATATCCCAGTTGTAGTGATGCTGATGCCTAAATCGGTATCAAATTCCAAGTCATTTCATGGCAAATGATGATTCGCTCCTGGCAATATTCCAGTCGCAGCGATGCTGATGCTAAGATTGGCATCAGATTTCAAGTTCCACACTCACGATAAAAAAATCAGCGAGCCAAAAATGCATATGAAATAGCCGAAATGATGGGGCAACTTGCAACGAAATCAGCAAGTAAAAATGTATGCATACAAAAACAGCCGAAATGATTGGGCAACTCGCAATAAAAAAGCAGTGAGTAAATAAAACAAATAGCCAAAATGATTGGGCACCGCCAAAAAAAGCCGAAATGATTGGGCAATCGCGACTTGCGCGATACAAAAAGCTGAAATGATAGAGCATCATGGAAAGAAAACAAAAAATATACATATGAAATGAAACTTTTGCCCTACAGGTGAGATCACATCGATCCCTGTATACAATCCAGGGGCACAAACAAAAAGGGAACCATATCATCCCACCAGGCTCCATCAGATAGAGAGCCAAGTCTCGACGGCCACATCTACAGCCTGGAGACCCACGACAGCATTCCTCCTCATTCCAGCAGGATTTAGACGCGACAATCAATCTTAGAGCCACGGCAAAGTCCCTTGTTCCAAATCTCGACGGCCATGTCTACAGCCTAGATAACAACAATGGAGTTCCTTCTCATTCCAGCAGGATTTATACGTGAAAATCAATCTCGGAGCCATGACAAAGTCCCTAGTTCTAAATCTCGACGGCCATGTCTACAGCCTAAAGAACAACAATGGCGTTCCTCCTCATTCCAGCAGGATTTATACGCGAAAATCAATCTCGGAGCCATGGCAAAGTCCCTAGTTCCAAGTCTCGACGGCCACATCTACAGCCTGGAGACCCACGACGGCGTTCCTCCTCATTCCAGCAGGATTCGGACGCGTGTTCATATCAGATTTTTGCATTTTTATACCGCCCAATTTTTATCATACTGCTTATCGGTAGGTACTCTTGAGCCGTGTTTGCTAGTCAATTGTAGGATACAGGTTCTCGGCTCTAAACGGTGAAATTCATGGAAAAACACGACAAAAATCCGGGTTCCTGCCAACCACAGATAAAACACGGGTCTCTGCTCTTTATCCGTGTTGCCACATACCAGTTTAAGAGACAAAATGGCAAATCAATGTCATTTTCATGCACAAGGCTCAATGGCAACACAAGATCCAAGAAATCTACACGAAGCTCAAGAAAATCATGGCAAAAAGATCCACATCCAATCACCTTTTGGTCTACTAAAATTCTGGAAGAAATTTGGAAAGATTATCAGAAAAATCATATACCAGACTGAAGGACATAAAGTACCAGGACACCACACAAAACCCGAGGGGCTAACTCCTCTATATGGCCGCGGTTCCGCGGCCAATAGGGGGTATAGGCCGCGGAACCGCGGCCGTACGGTGTCGGCAGAAGATGGGATTTTGGGGGTATTTTGGTATTTTTATATTGAGGCAGAATTTTGCCCTAGATTTTCAGTTCACTGCCTATAAATAGCCCAGAACCTTGTGAAGCCAAGGATGCTTAATCTTGTATTTTAGGTTTTAGAATACTTGTTGTTCTTCTTCCTCTTCTCATCTCTTCTCCATTGAAAAACTTGTAGTGAGCTTTTGTGAGTGAAGAATGATGAATAAAGAAGTTCTTTTTACTTATCATGCTTGTCTTGTTTTTTAGTTAAATTATAATTGCTTGTAATTTTCATTTGTTAACTTAGTTGTTGTTATTTGTGTTTATTTCTTTCTTTTCTCTTTTCCTTTATCCTTAAACAACCATGATGCTTACGCTTGATCCTTACCGAGGTGAGGTCGCAAATAGCTAGTTGTTATCTTCTAATCTCCTTCTTTCTATCTTCCTCTTTTGTTTTATTTTCTTTTCCGTATAATGGGTGAGTAGTTTCATACTTGTTAGGGTAGGATAAGGGAAGTTTGAGAGAAGGAAATCTCTCTCACTCTTTCCTTGCCCAACATCTTAAATCGACTCCCGTTAATTGAACCACAATCCGCTCCCTACGGCACCTTATCCTACATGATAGCGGTGATTCCGAAGTGAGACCGGTTGTAGTTGAATTAACAGGAGGTTATGGCTAAGAGCCAAGAACGGACGAACAAGCACCAAAAGGAAGAACTTAAGCGTTGGAAAGCCTAGCTTATACTCGCAAGTTCCTTCCTAGTCGTGCTAATCCCCGTTGTTGCCGATTACCGTAACACCGATATTAAGAGTGGCAACGAAAGAAGTGAGCGACTCCTAACTCAAACTAAGCTAATCCTAACCCTAACAAGCTCTCTTTACATATCATTTTAACACTTAGATAATCACAAACAAATCTGGACTTTTGGACTTAACTCGTTAAAGCACATAGAAAAAGATTCCCATCTCCCTGCGGACGACCCGTACTCAACCGGCTAGCTACAAGCGAAACCGTTTTGATTGCGGTAATTAACTAAACTTGAACACGCAGAATCTCTAACAATCAAATGGCGCCGTTACCGGGGAGACGGTAGTTTATTTCTTTGTGTAATTTCAGGTTAATTTGTGAATATAAATATAACCGAAAAACAAAAAAAAAATATACATTGTAAAAAACCATTTTGTTATTTTTGATTAGTTTTTGTGCAAGTGTGCAGGATAATACGAAGTTCGAGTTCAGTGTCATAGAAGTGGGATATACGAAGTTCAAGTTCAGTGCCAAAGACGTGGGAAGATAGACCCATATTTCGCGGCTACACCGCGACAGATTCAAGACGGATAAAACGGTCTACTGAAAAATTCTGGTGCAGTTCCAGTTAGCAAATCAAGATTCAGCAAATCCAGAAAAGCAGAGGACCACCACAGAAGCACACCCAAAAATTTTGCAAGCCCAATCCTTCCACATAGCCGCGGAACCGCGGCCATTTAGTGCCTTCAGGGTTCTAAATTTTTTTGGTGAGTCTCTATCTTCTCTCCCACTCCTCTGGACTCCAATAAACTGTGTTTTCTGCAGCATTCTTTGCGCAAATTCTCTTCCCCCTTCCAATAAACTGTTCTTGTGCAGGATTCTTTGCGCCGCGCTAAAAAATAAAAATTGTTTGCAGTTGATTTGTTACCGCTTTGCATTCATTAATACGGACTTTAAGGGGCTTGAAACCAATCCAGATTGGGTGGGGATTTCATCACCCTTCCCAGAACCCCAGAAATCACAAAAAGCATATGCATTGAGCATTATTAATTAAAAAATACTAGACTCAGGCCTGAGGACTTCGCGCTCAATAGGACAGAGGACTAATTACAGGCATCGGCCGTTTATCCTATCCTGACTTTTGCGGTGTCTAGGAAAGTGTGTCGAAGGCAAGTGGTTACTTAATTAGGACTACTACTTACGTAGTGGGGAGCCTCCCACTTACCTGGCACTTACCTGGTCGCAATTGTTGGAGAAGAGACGGTTTGAGGTCCTGTTTCTAGCCCTTTAGAACAGTTAGGAGCTGTCTAGCTGACCTAGGTGACCCTAGATCTAGGTGTGATTGTGCATATCTTGTTTGTGATTGCCTGAAGCCATATATCCGTACATATTTCTGTAAATCTCTTTCTAAAAAAAAAAAGAAAAAAATCAAAAACTTTTATAAAAACTTGCCCTTTATAGCCAAAATCCATTTCTCACCCACCACCCATCGTATTTCTCCATTGACGTTTTCTTACCCTCACCTTCTCCGCTTTAACTATACTAAACTCGTTTAGTGTATGTCCGCTTGGACTCGGGACACTAGCGCCCGCCTAGTCCGCGTTACGTTAGTCGCTACCGACTACGCGATCGACTCTAACGTCGAAACTCCGTCCACGCCTCTTTCACCCTTACCTTTGCCTGCCAACACCGACGTTGACCGGAATTCTGTTCATATATCTTCACCTTCGCCATCACCAATCTCTTCTTCCGCGATGTCAGGATTTAATCCAAACATCTCTTTGACTACCCCTGGATTGACTCCACCTCCTATGGAGGCAAATAACCCACCACCACCGCCTGTTGTAGCGCCGCAGCGAATCGCGCTCCAGGATCGTTTCTACCCCACCCGTTCTGCACTTCCCACCTGTCTCTCTCTTCCACCGGCTAATGGGGATAATTTTGAAATTAAGCCCCACTTCATTAACATGCTTCCGCGATTTCATGGGCTTGAATCTGAAGATGCCTATATCTTCATCAATAAATTTCAAAACGTTTGTGCCATGATGAAAACTACCCAACTGTCGGACGATGCTATACGGCTACGGGTCATTCCGTTCACTTTATGCGATCTTGCTGAAAAATGGCTGTATAGCACCGCTTCCCACTCCATAACCAGTTGGGACGAGTTTGTTAAAGCGTTTCTCAAAAAATTCTATCCAAATCATAAAACCGCAAGGATCCGTAACGAAATCAACCAATTCTCTCAGCTTCCTTCTGAACCCTTCTGGAAGTGCTTTGACCGGTATAAAGACCTTCTTGTTCAGTGTCCTCACCGCGGTATAGAGAAATGGCAACTTTGCCAAACCTTATACGAGGGCCTGAATCCAGCAACCAAGCAGTTGTTGGAAACCATTTGTCAGCGCCACTTCCTATCGAAATCTGACGAGGAAGCGTGGCAATTCTTCGACGACCTTGCAGAGCAAACGCTACAATGGGAGAGCACCAGACCGACTTCTTCTTCTTTTACCTCCAAACCGGTCAGTCTAGGGTAGGAATTCACCAACTTGATGTCTCTATTGCGATGAAAGCTGAAATGGCTACAATAACGAGAAAGCTTGAAGCGATAGAAAGCAAATTTTCTTCTCCTGCTCCTACCTCTGTTCTTCCCCTTCGTACCATTTGCGCTTGTTGTTCCGATCCTTCTCACTTAACCGAAGAGTGTCCTTACAATCCACCATCGCAAGGACAGGATCAGGTTAATGCTGCATTTCAGCAAAGACCGAGGAATGATCCATACTCTTCCACCTACAATCCCGGTTGGAGGAACCACCCCAATTTCGCCTGGAATCAGAATCAGCATCAATTCCAAGGCAACAATTTCCAAAGGCCCCCTCCGCCGCAACAACAAGCGCAACAACAAACTCAACATCAGTTTCAGCAGCCCTTCCAACCCCAACCTTTTCAAAATCAGACGAACAACTTTGCACCCAACAATTCTTTTCCCCAAAACAATTTTGTTCCGTCAAACAACGATAAGGTTTCCTCGCTCGAACGAAGTCTGGAGGCGTTCGTTAAATAATCGACACAATCCACCGCCAACATCCAGTCTTCCATTCAGTCCTTAGTGCAACACACTGCCGCTCACGGGCAAAGCATCAAGACCATCGAGGCCCAGATTGCACAGCTGAATGCGGCCTTAAGCGAGCGAGAGAAGGGGAAGCTCCCGTCCCAGCCACTCCCTAATCCCGGTCACCCACATAATGTACATGTTGCTCTTGAACAACAGAACCATAATGTGAGTGTCGTGACCACATTGAGATCGGGAAGGATGCTGCAAAACAACATTGGCACACGAGTCGACGATGACACCCCGGCCGCTTCTTCTTCTTCTTCTTCTCCTCCTTCTTCGTCTTCTGAGCCTATTCTTCATTCTTCAAAAGACTCTTCTTCTTTTTCTTCTGCTCTGAACGGACCCACTTCTCACTCCACGAAAACACCAGTTCTGGGATCCGTTCCAACTCCACAATCTCCTCCTCCAGCATTGGACTCAACCAATTTTAAAAACGTTCCATTTCCAAACCGGTTGAAGTCCACCAAACAAAATCCACAATTGGAGAAGATTCTGGAGTTATTTAAGCAGGTTAACATTAACATTCCTCTTTTAGATGTTGTCCAACAAGTCCCGTCCTACATGAAAATCTTAAAGGACTTGTGCACGAAAAAGAGGAAGTCTCAGGTACCCAAGAAAGTTTTCTTGGCTAGTGCTGTGAGTGATGCTCTTACCCAATCTTTACCACAAAAACGGAAGGACCCTGGCTGTCCTACGATTTCTATTACCATTGGGGATAAGAACATCAACCGCGCACAATTAGATCTTGGTGCCAGTGTTAACCTACTTCCGTACTTAGTATACGAGCAATTAGGCATAGGAGAGCTGAAACCCACATACTGTACTCTCCAAATGGCCGACCGATCGATCACCCATCCTAGGGGTGAGCTAGAGGATGTGTTAATCAAAGTCGGGGACTTCATATTCCCCGTTGACTTCATTGTATTAGACACACAGCCTGTAGCTAACCCCCGGAATCAAATTCCGGTGATACTCGGTCGCCCATTCCTTGCAACCTCAAATGCTGTGATCAATTGTCGCAATGGTTCGATGAACCTCTCTTTTGGAAACATGACAATTGAACTCAACATTTTTAGGTTGGGGAATCAGCCCTCCGAACCTAATGCTCATATACTGGACGTTTGCTCAATCCAGGAGATCACCCCTGAAGAGTGTGAATTCGAGGAGTTTCGGTTCGATCATGATTACCTTAACGCCACTAGTGCGTTCCTTCTCAAACCTGCTGCTATTTCTGCGCCCGACAACGACTACGAGTGTTTCACGTTCTCGAACGATCTTAGCCGCTCACAACCCGAGTTTGAATCTTTCGAATTTCCGGATGAGTTACCTGAACCATCCAACTCGGTCGCTTACACTCGTTTTGAACCTTTGCTGAAATCTTTTGAGTTCGAGACCTTTGCACCAATCTTGCCTTCAATCGTTTCACCTCCAACGCTCGAACTCAAGCCTTTGCCGTCTCACCTTAAGTACGCTTACTTAGGTGAGAACATGACCCTCCCTGTCATCATCTCGGTTTCTCTAGCTCCAGAGCAAGAGAAAGCCCTTCTCGCGGTCTTGCATAGCAATAGGCAAGCTTTTGGCTGGTCTATGGCGGACATCAAGGGGATTAGTCCCCTGATCGTTGAACATCACATTCATCTGATGGATGATGCCAAACCAGCCAGGGATCCACAAAGATGTCTCAACCCAGTCATGAAAGAGGCTGTGAAGAAGGAGATCGTAAAATGTCTGGATAGTGGTATCATTTACCCTATCTCTGATAGCCAGTGGGTTAGCCCCATTCACGTTGTCCCCAAGAAATCAGGTATAACGGTCATCACTAACGAGGCGAACGAGTTAATCCCTACTCGCACCCAAACTGGGTGGCGAGTATGCATCGATTACAGAAAACTCAACGCCGCAACGCGGAAAGACCACTTTCCGCTACCTTTCATTGACCAAATGCTTGAACGATTGGCCGGACACGAGTACTACTGCTTTCTTGATGGCTACTCCGGCTATAATCAAATTCCCATCGCCGAAAAGGACCAGGACAAGACCACTTTCACTTGTCCTTTCGGCACGTTTGCATATCGTCGCATGCCCTTTGGGTTATGCAATGCGCCCGCTACCTTCCAGCGGTGTATGATGGGAATCTTCTCAGACATGGTGGAAAAATTTCTGGAGATCTTCATGGACGATTTCTCCATCTTCGGCGATTCCTTCAACGAGTGTTTGCTGCATCTTGACGCTGTCCTTACCCGATGTAAGGACAAGAATCTCACTTTGAATTGGGAGAAGTGCCACTTTATGGTGCGCGAAGGTATTGTCTTAGGACATATCATCTCGCAAAATGGCATAGAGGTTGACAAAGCTAAGATTGAGGTCATTTCCAATCTACCTCCTCCCAGATGCGTCCGAGACATCCGAGCCTTCCTTGGCTTTGCCGGTTTTTATAGACGGTTCATCAAGGACTTTAGCAAGATTGCTAGGCCCTTGACTCTTCTGCTGGCCAAGGACACGCCATTCGACTTCAACTCGAGCTGTGTGACTGCGTTCGAGTCATTGAAAAGCTCACTCACTTCTGCTCCCGTTCTTTCTTCACCTGACCGGACGCACCCATTTGAGATTATGTGCGATGCATCCGACTTTGCCATCGGTGCTATCCTTGGACAATACATCAACAAGATGCCGTACGTAATCTATTACGCTAGCCGAACCCTGAACGACGCCCAACTCAATTATACAACAACTGAGAAGGAATTCTTAACTGTTGTATTTGCTTTAGAAAAGTTTAGGCCCTACCTCATCGGGTCTCCAGTCATTGTCTACACAGACCATTCTGCTCTGCGCCATCTTTTTGCGAAGAAAGATGCAAAATCTCGGCTAATACGTTGGATCCTCTTGTTTCAAGAGTTTGACCTTGTCATTAAGGACAAACGAGGATGTGAAAACGTATTTGCCGACCATCTCTCACGACTTCCTTCTTCGCCTTCGCTTCCAATTCCGATCAACGACGTTTTCCCGGATGAACAGCTCTTGACAGTATCTTGCGAACCCTGGTTCGCAGATATTGTGAACTATTTGGCCACAGGATTACTACCGACTGAATGGTCAAGTCAGGACAGACTTCGCTTCTTATCCCAAGTAAAACACTTTTACTGGGACGAACCCTATCTGTTCAAGTACTGTCCCGACCAGATTATTCGTCGGTGTGTCCCTGACGATGAATTCAAGAGTGTGCTGTCGTTTTGCCACGATCAAGCGTGTGGCGGGCATTTTGGCCCCAGAAAGACAGCTGAGAAGATCTTGCAATGTGGTTTCTACTGGCCACAACTCTTCAAAGACGCTCATGACTATTGCAAGACTTGCTCCCGGTGCCAACACATGGGCCGGATATCCCGGAGGAACGAGATGTCGCTCCAACCAATCTTGGTTGTGGAGATTTTCGATGTTTGGGGGATAGATTTCATGGGGCCGTTTCCCAGCTCTTTCGGGAACCTGTACATCTTTCTCGCTGTTGATTACGTCTCTAAGTGGGTCGAGGATGTGCCCAGCCAGACTAATGACAACAAGGTTGTCGTCAGGTTTCTTAAAGAAAACATTTTTTTTCCAGTTTGGGCACCCCCGAACGATCATTAGCGACAATGGAACTCATTTCTGCAACAAGACTTTCGAGGCCTTGATGCGGAAATATTCCATTAATCATAAGCTATCTACGCCCTACCACCCCCAAACCTGTGGGCAGGCCGAAGTTTCAAATCGGGAAATCAAGCAGATACTGGAGAAGACGGTTTCTAAGAACCGAAAAGATTGGTCGCTGAAACTCACTGATGCCCTTTGGGCATTTCGAACCGCTTATAAGACCGATCTTGGCATGTCTCCCTATCGGCTGGTGTACGGAAAGGCTTGCCACCTACCTGTCGAAATAGAGCATCGCGCATTTTGGGCGATAAAAGAACTGAATCTGTCTCTCGAAGATGCGGGCAGCCATCGGAAGCTGCAGTTGAACGAATTGAGCGAGCTTAGGGATGAGGCTTACGATAACGCGGTTGTCGTTAAGAATCGAACGAAGGTGTTTCACGATAAACACCTTTTGCGCAAAACTTTTGTACCTGGTCAACAGGTACTGCTTTACGACACCAGACTACACTTCCATCCAGGAAAGCTCAGATCTCGCTGGAAAGGGCCGTATTGTGTGCGGAATGTGTATCCGCATGGCGCTGTGGATTTGGAGAATCCAAAGGACGGTTCATTTTTCAAAGTGAACGGACACCGACTAAAACCGTACCTTAGCACCGAACCAACAGAGGAGCTCCTGTTCTTACAGGAGCCAGTTTACCCTGCATAATCTTCCTCTGCCTACCTCCAAACTTCGGTTATCCAGCCAAGAACAAGTAGACACTGTTCCAAATAAGTTTGGGGGTATGTATATACCATTTTGTACATTTTTGTGGATATTCTTTTCCATTTTTGTTTTTCTTCTTTTCTTTAAAAACAAAAAACAAAAAAAATGTGTGTATAGCTAACCGACAATTTTGACCCTTCAAATGATCTCTTCATGCAATGACAGTGAGGACACTGTCCAGTTTAAGTTTGGGGGTACGCTCGGTACGCATTTCTTACCTTCGCATTCATATGTATATTTTGCATCTGCATATTAAAATCCATAAAATTCATAAAAATCTGAAAATTTTCGAAACATATAAAAACTTTTCTGTCAAGTTAGCTAGTGGGAAAACTCTGATTCAATATTTCGACGGTTTTGTTTGATAAAATAAAAATAACTAAATCTTATTTTTAGATTTTGAAAACCTGAAAGATAACTCTCCTTTGAAGTTAATTATAGCTGATATACGTTCAATCGCGTTCCCTGTGAAAGTGAGGTTAGGAATTTTTTGTGAATGAATTGGCTTTGCTCGGGACGAGCAAATGATAAGTTTGGGGGTATTTGTTCATATCAGATTTTTGCATTTTTATACCGCCCAATTTTTATCATACTGCTTATCGGTAGGTACTCTTGAGCCGTGTTTGCTAGTCAATTGCAGGACACAGGTTCTCGGCTCTAAACGGTGAAATTCATGGAAAAACACGACAAAAATCCGGGTTCCTGCCAACCACAGATAAAACACGGGTCTCCGCTCTTTATCCGTCTGTTGCCACACACCAGTTTAAGAGACAAAATGGCAAATCAATGTCATTTTCATGCATAAGGCTCAATGGCAACACAAGATCCAAGAAATCTACACGGAGCTCAAGAAAATCATGGCAAAAAGATCCACATCCAATCACCTTTTGGTCTACTAAAATTCTGGAAGAAATTTGGAAAGATTATCAGAAAAATCATATACCAGACTGAAGGACATAAAGTACCAGGACACCACACAAAACCTGAGGGGCTAACTCCTCTATATGGCCGCGGTTACGCGGCCAATAGGGGGTATAGGCCGCGGAACCGCGGCCGTACGGTGTCGGCAGAAGATGGGATTTTAGGGGTATTTTGGTATTTTTATATTGAGGCAGAATTTTGCCCTAGATTTTCAGTTCACTGCCTATAAATAGCCCAGAACCTTGTGAAGCCAAGGGTGCTTAATCTTGTATTTTAGGTTTTAGAATACTTGTTGTTCTTCTTCCTCTTCTCATCTCTTCTCCATTGAAAAACTTGTAGTGAGCTTTTGTGAGTGAAGAATGATGAATAAAGAAGTTCTTTTTACTTATCATGCTTGTCTTGTTCTTTAGTTAAATTATAATTGCTTATAATTTTCATTTGTTAACTTAGTTGTTGTTATTTGTGTTTGTTTCTTTCTTTTCTCTTTTCCTTTATCCTTAAACAACCATGATGCTTACGCTTGATCCTTGCCGAGGTGAGGTCGCAAATAGCTAGTTGTTATCTTCTAATCTCCTTCTTTCTATCTTCCTCTTTTGTTTTATTTTCTTTTCCGTATAATGGGTGAGTAGTTTCATACTTGTTAGGGTAGGATAAGGGAAGTTTGAGAGAAGGAAATCTCTCTCACTCTTTCCTTGCCCAACATCTTAAATCGACTTCCGTTAATTGAACCACAATCCGCTCCCTACGGCACCCTAACCTACATGATAGCGGTGATTCCGAAGTAAGACCGGTTGTGGTTGAATTAACTGGAGGTTATGGCTAAGAGCCAAGAACGGACGGACAAGCACCAAAAGGAAGAACTTAAGCGTTGGAAAGCCTAGCTTCTACTCGCAAGTTCCTTCCTAGTCGTGCTAATCCCCGTTGTTGCCGATTACCGTAACACCGATATTAAGAGTGGCAACGAAAGAAGTGAGCGACTCCTAACTCAAACTAACCTAACCCTAACCCTAACAAGCTCTCTTTACATATCATTTTAACACTTAGATAATCACAAACAAATCTGGAATTTTGGACTTAACTCGTTAAAGCACATAGAAAAAAATTCCCATCTCCCTGCGGACGACCCGTACTCAACCGGCTAGCTACAAGCGAAACCGTTTTGATTGCGGTAATTAACTAAACTTGAACACGCAGAATCTCTAACAATCAACGCGACATCACCAATCGGAGCCATGGCAAAGTCCCTAGTTCCAAGTCTCGACGGCCACATCTATATCCTGGAGACCCACGATGGTGTTCCTCCTCATTCCAGCAGGATTCAGACGCGAAAATCAATCTCAGAGCCACGGCAGAGTCCCTAGTTCTAAGTCTCGACGGCCACATCTACAGACTGGAGACCCACGACAGCATTCCTCCTCATTCTAGCAGGATTCGGACGCGACATCACCAATCGGAGCTATGGCAAAGTCCCTAATTCCAAGTCTCGACGGCCACATCTACAGCGTGGAGACCAACAATGGCGTTCCTCCTCATTCCAGCAGGATTCGGACGCAACGTTAACAAAGAGGAGCCATGGCAAAGTCCCTAGTTACAAGACTCTACGGTCCACAGACAACCTAGAGTCAACCAATGACCTCCCCGCCGGATCAACACTCCGTCTTGGAAACAAGTTAACCGACCTCCAGGGAAATCAGTGTCCTTGGCAAAAACCTCGATTCAGGAAAATCAGCGTCCTTGATGAGAGCACCTTGATTCGCGTTGACCCGCAGAGAAATCAGCGACTTTGCAGGAATACCTCGATTCGTCTCAACCCCAGGGAAATCAGTGTCCTTAGCAAGCTCCTCGATTCAATGAAATTAGCATCCTTGACGAGAGCACCTTGATTCGCGTCGACCCACAGAGAAATCAGCATCTTTGCAGGAATACCTCGATTTGTCTCAACCCCAGGGAAATCAGTGTCCTTAGCAACCTCCTCGATTTAGGGAAATCAGCGTCCTTGACGAGAGTACCTTGATTCGCGTCGATCCGCAGAGAAATCAGTGTCTTTGCAGGAATACTTCGATTCGTCTCAACCCCAGGGAAATCAGTGTCCTTGGCAAAATCTCGATTCGTGTCGACCCGCAGAGAAATCAGCGTCTTTGCAGGAATACCTCGATTCGTCTCAACCCCAGGGAAATCAGTGTCCTTGGCAACCTCCTCGATTCAGGGAAATCAGCGTCCTTGACGAGAGCACCTCGATTCGCGTCGACCCGCAGAGAAATCAGTGTCTTTGCAGGAATACCTCGATTCGTTTCGACTCCAGGGAAATCAGTGTCCTTGGCAACCTCCTCGATTCAGGGAAATCAGCGTCCTTGACGGGAGCACCTCGATTCGCGTTGACCCGCAAAGAAATCAGTGTCTTTGCAGGAATACCTCAATTCATTTCGACTCCAGGGAAATCAGTGTCCTTGGCAAAAACCTCGATTCAGGAAAATCAGCGTTCTTGACGGGAGCAGGTCGATTCGCGTCGACCCGCAGAGAAATCAGTGTCTTTGCAGGAATACCTCGATTCGTTTTGACTCCAGGAAAATCGGTGTCCTTGGCAACCTCCTCTATTCAGGTAAATCAACGTCCTTGACAAGAGCATCTCGATTCGCGTCGACCCGCAGAGAAATCAGCGTCTTTGCAGGAATACCTCGATTCGTCTCAACCCCAGGGAAATCAGTGTCCTTGGCAACCTCCTCGATTCAGGGAAATCAGCATCCTTGACGAGAGCACTTCGATTCGCGTCGACCCGCAGAGAAATCAGTGTCTTTGCAGAAATACCTCGATTCGTTTCGACTCCAGGGAAATCAGTGTTCTTGGCAAAAACCTCGATTCAGGGAAATCAGCATCCTTGACGAAAGCACCTCGATTCGCGTCGACCCGCAGAGAAATCAGTGTCTTTGCAGGGATACCTCGATTCGTTTCGACTCCAGGGAAATCATTGTCCTTGGCAAAACCTCAATTCAGGGAAATCAGCGTCCTTGGTGAGAGTATCTCGATTCACGTCCGCCCGCAAGGAAATCAGTGTCTTTGCAGGAATACCTCAATTCGTCTCAACTCCGAGGAAATCAGTGTCCTTGGCAAATACCTCGATTCAGGGAAATCAACATCCTTAGCGAGAGCATCTCGATTCGCGCCGACCCACAGAGAAATCAGTGTCTCTGCAGGAATATACAATGTCAGCAAAGCGGAGCCGCGGCAAAGTTCCCAGTTCCATGACTCGGCGGTACACAGACAAACCAAAGTCAACCCTCGACCTCCCTGTTGAAGCAATGCTTTGACTCGGGAGTAGGTCAACTCATCAATCACTTACGAGTCCTCTCGACTTGTAAGGAAGAAAATTCTCTTGGGAGATCCTTACGACTCTCAAGAGAAAACACACTTAGGAATCCTCACGATTCCTAAGGAGAAAATACACCTACGAGATCCTCTCGACTCGTAGGGAGAAAAGTCTTTGTGAGACCCTCACGGCTCATAAAGTTGAAAAGTCTTAGGTGGCAGATCCAAACCCTGTCCCCCAAGCCATCACTGCCCTGCAAAGAGGTCAACATGGACTATCCACGGGCCACACTCTCCGAAGTCGAACATCGACAAGGAGGGAAACAACCACTTACGAGTCCTCTCGACTTATAAGCGGGAAAATTCTCTTGTGAGATCCTTACGACTCTCAAGAGAAAGCACACTTAGGAATCCTCACGATTCCTAAGGAGAAAATACACCTACGAGATCCTCTCGACCCGTAGGGAGAAAAGTCTTTGTGAGACCCTCACGGCTCATAAAGTTGAAAAGTCTTGGGTGGCAGATCCTAACCATGTCCCCCAAGCCATCACTGCCCTGCAAAGAGGTCAACATGGACTATCCACAGGCCACACTCTCCGAAGTCGAATATCGACGAGGAGGGGAACAACTACTTACGAGTCCTCTCGACTTATAAGCGGGAAAATTCTTTTTGAGATCCTTACAACTCTCAAGAGAAAGCACACTTAGGAATCCTCACGATTCCTAAGGAGAAAATACACCTACGAGATCCTCTCGACCCGTAGGGAGAAAAGTCTTTATGAGACCCTCACGGCTCATAAAGTTGAAAAGTCATAGGCAACAGATCCTAACCCTGTTTCCTAAGCCATCACTACCTTATAAAAAGTTCAAGATGAACTGTTATCTACCATCTATGGGCCACACTTGCCAAAGCTACATACCACTGAAATGGAGAAATTACTCATGAGCATATAAACTACTTCACGCCAGAGTAAAACATAAAGAAATAGAAGGGTGCGGCTCATAGAGCTGAGGGTTTGGAACTATGTCCCTGAAGAGTCGAGATTTGAGTCAATGATAAATGACGACGATTGTGTCCGCTCGTTATCTTCTCATATCAAGATTCAGAAAATTATATACCAACCCGAAACTAGTCATACGCTATGAATTACGCTACACTACTTCACCCACGTATATACTTATGTGGGCAAAGTAGTGGGGGGCATTTGTTCCCGCCAAAAAATTTCTGCGCAAAAGAGCCCGAGGTATCAAATGGCAGCGATACGTTTAAGAAAATATGAACCAGTATTTTCCGGGCTGTATTTTGACAAACTCCCGAATGTGAAATAGCTAAATTCTGATGGTATCAAAATTGTCTCGAAAAATCCTTCGATTTGATATATTATGGGCCTTATAACTCATCCGGGATCAAAAGTTATGAGGCATCACGTGCTCACACGTGACCGGGCATCACGTGCAGACACGTGACCATTTATAGGCAAAGCCTGTAGGCACTGAATAAAATAAATAAATGGAAATAATTAATCAGTGGGGTCACGTGCCAATACGTGATGGGCCTTTAAACCCACTGAAAAGAATTAAAGGTATAATAAAATAACAAGGAAAAATCCCAATGGGGCATCACGTGCCAACACGTGACCAAGGGTCACGTGTTGACACGTGATAATTCCTGAGTTCTTTAAAACAACAGAATTAAATTCTGGTCAAATGCTTAATCAGGGGGTCACGTGCCAACACATGATGGGTTTCTAAAGATCTATAAGTTGATAGAATTAAATTCTAATTAAGGGAAATCAAAGACCCTAACTGGGAAAGTATTTCTTTAAATCTTTCCAAACAAAAAAGGACTATGCTCTATAAAATGGAGCACCGTTGGATTAAAAATCCAATGGTGATTAAAAATCACCAATTTATGGAAAGATTTTATACAAGGAAAGACTTCCCTAAATTTCACCAAAAATAACAAACAGAATATCTTTTGGATTAAAAATCCAATTGTGAATAAAATTCACTGAGAGATCTAAAATATCATAATAGTTATGAAAAATAAGCAAAATCTTTCAATGAGAGATTTACTAAACAAATTGATTCTTTTCCTTCTCCTATAAATAGGAGCCAAGAGGAGAAGAAAGGGAGAATTTTTTTGGGAGATAGAATTCTGGGATCTTGAAATTTTCTAAAGGCAAATAGCAGAGAGAAAAGAAAAGAGAATTTAATTCTCAAGAAAGAAATCCTAGGTGAGAAGGAGGAAATGGATCAAAACTTCGAAAAGAGAATTTAATTCTCAGATCTAAGAGTTTAACTCTTCTGCAAAAGAACTTAGTTCTTTCTCTGGTTAAAAATCTGCAGAGGCAAATCTCCACATAGGTTGAGAATTTAATTCTCATCGGGTTGAGATTCTGTCATGCAGATCCAAAACTTAGAGGGAGAATTGAGTTCAGAGAATTTAATTCTCTCAAATTGACAGGAATTTAATTCCTCTAAGACAGAACTAGGGTTTAACCCTATATGAGAATTTAATTCTCTCAAATTTACAGGAATTTAATTCCTTCAAGATAAAACTAGGGTTAACCCTATATGAGAATTTAATTCTCCTAAATTTATAGGAATTTAATTCCTTCAAGACAGACAAAACCAGGGTTTAACCCTACTTGAGAATTTAATTCTCTAAAATTGATAGGAATTTAATTCCTCCTAAAATGAAATTAGGGTTTCACCCTACATAAGAATTTAATTCTTTCACATATATAGGAATTTAATTCTTCTAAAACATAATCAGGGTTTAACCCTACAGAGAATTTAATTCTTAAAATAAAGAGACTTGAAAGATCTCCGTGCATGCAAAAGTTAGGTCACGTGTCCCCACGTGACCCCTGAACAGATCTCCCAAAAATGATAAGAAAAAGCTTTGAGGCAAAGCCTCACGTGCTCCCACGTGACCTCCAAAAACAACGAGAATAAAAGCAAAAGCAGATTCTAACTTGGGCGCTCTCACGTGTTACCACGTGACCCCTTGATAAAAGCTTTAATAATCAGCGTACAAACATCTATCACGTGCCAACACGTGATGGCCAAAAGAGCAAAAGTGTTTAACACTTATTCTCATAATAAAGTAAAGGAGATCTGGCCCCACCTTTGGGCGCCCTCACGTGTCCCCACGTGATCCCTTCCACTTTAGTGTTTAACATTAATTCGAGAGTTTTATTTCCAGTGTTTAATACTGTTGTCCTCTAGTGTTTAACACTAATTTGAGAATCTTATTCCTAGTGTTTAACACTAATTGAGAGTTTTATTGCTAGTGTTTAACACTGTTGTTATCTAGTGTTTAACACTATTTTTGTAACCAAATTGGTTAATTTTCCAGAGGCAAAGCCTCCCATTCAAAATTGAGTAAAAACTCAGAGCTATAATGTTTAACGCTCAGTCAAAGACCAAAATGATAACAGAGCCCTCAAACTCTTGTTTAGCACTGCTAAGTGATGAAGGACTGAACCCAGACAAGTGTTTAATGGTCCAACAAAGGGCCAATACTTCAAACTTAGTTGGACTTAGTCCAAGTTGGCCATAAGTCCTCAATTCAAACTTAACTAAGCCAATGTGCTCATAATCTAATTAATTGATCTTAGTTCCAAATTGGACTACAGATCCCCAATCTACCTTGGTTCAAGGGTACATCTCTTCACTCCTTTGATATTTGTCGTTGTAATCCCTCAACGTCTTCAAAGAGGTGACGGGTCCCGACAACCACACATTTCACAGACCATGACGTCTCTAAACATTGGACTGTGGGGTCCTTAAACTCATGGACTATGATGTCCTTAACCTTGACTGTGAGGTCTTTAAACTCATGGACTATGATGTCCTTAACCTTGACTGTGAGGTCTTTAAACTCACGGACTATGATGTCCTTAACCTTGACCGCGATGTCTTTAAACTAACATTGGACCGAGATGTCCTTAAATTAACATTAGACCGTAATATCCTTAAACTAATCGACCGCAATGTCACTAAACTAAACAATAGAGCCCAATTGCTCTCTTGTTGGATCTAAACGATCCCGTTAAGTTGATCTTAGTCTAAAATGAGACTAACGTATCCTTAGCAAACGTTTAAGTTGATCTTAGTCTCAAATGAGGCTAACGTATCCTTAAACCCAAACCCCAAACCCAAATCTAAAAAGATACGGATTTGGACTAGTCCACGCCCTACGGGCGACAACATAAATTAGTCTCCGTATACAATCCACGGGCAACCACAAACAAAACAAACACTCACGACACGAAGTGATCATCTGGAGAAGGAGAAAGTTGTTACCGCGATGCGGTAGCATAATTAACTGCATGGAAGAGCGTCCCCACAATCAAAAACCCCTCAAACGAGGGGGAATCTGACGAAGTCTGCTACATCGGCCGCATCCGTTTAAACCTTCGATACATGGTGCCATAAATCAACTTGCCATCTTCGGAGAGGTGGACGGATAGCACCAATTAGCATCTGCCCCGAAATTCAGGCTAGACGTTTATCGCGTCTTGTCGCGTCTTTCGGAGGGGAACACCCTGGTCAGTCCTTGTCCATGACGAGCTCGTGCTAACCGCAACTCTAGCTGCAGCTCTCCATGTCCATGTAATCGTGGTAGCAAAAACTATAAACTGATATTGATAAGGATAGATCATAGGAATGAATATAATATTGTGCAAAGAAATGTGCATCCTAAGGCTTCTTAAGCGCAGTAGCGTATCGTAAGTATGCCGCGGAACATACACACGGTACGTCACTCTACTTAAGTCACCTACTCCTTCAACCAAGATCAACCTACGCGACGAAATTTTGGGTCTAATATCCCCTCGACCAAGTCTAAGTTCCGTAAGGTCAAGCCTAGGTTCCGAATATATATATATATATATATATATATATATATATATATATATATATATATATATATATATATATATATTCGGAACCTAGGCTTGAACGCCCTAGACTCCGCATAGTCAAATATATACTCGAATCAAGGTTAACCTAGCGCTCTGATACCAAATTTGTCACGATCCAAAATGGCACGTGACTGGCACTTGAATCATATGAAGTCTATAGGACCCCATCTAATTCAAGTAAGCCAAAATCCTAGAAATCTAAACCATTTAAAGAAGAAAGTGAAGGAAAACTTTAGTTTTAAAGCAAGTGGTTTAACAAATAGGCCGAAGTATGCATTTTTAAAATCTCAAGTCTTTTCCGAAAATTTCGGCAGAGTTTCCTTTGTAAATACTGGCCCCAAACGGATACAACACATGAAAAATATATAAAGGCATCCCCAAGCGGGAGCTACCTCTTCGCCAATTGGCGGTCACAACCACGCAAGCAATATAATATATAACGCCGAAGGGCGAGGATCAAAACTCAAAAGGAAACCCAACATCATCAAGAAAACCATAATAATACAAGCGTGACTCTAAGGTCGAAAGAATATACATACTGATCTTCTAAGTCTATAAAATAAACAAGTCTGGTTGATGGAGTTTTCTAGATACAACTGAATAAATATAAATATAATGGTGGTCACGATGCAAGTGAACCCACCTACCAAAGCAATCACCCGGAAAGAAGCAGTGTGCCAGCAAAGCCGCCAAGGAAACCTGTACGGCAAAACCTGTAAGAAACTGTGGCACAACGGGGTGAGTTGCCAACTCGTGAGTAGAAAACACCACGGAGCAAAAATCGCATGTATGGCTCTATCCTAGGTCATACCATAATATCCATATAATATATAACCTGAAACATCTGCTAATGGCCAGGGTAAACATCTATACATAAGTGTAATACCAGGTGCTCGTGTCAGTGTCTCGGGTAACAACATATTACATATATGATGTATGGATGCATGAAAACTGAATACAACCGAATGAGAAAACTGTTTTCTTATCTCTGTGAGATTTATGTATAAAAATCAAAGTATCATCAATGAAATCAACGGAGAATCAGTGTCTAGCATCGACATAAAATATATATCTCAATATCTCAATATCTCAGGCTCCGGCAATCCGGAATGGCCTGTATCATCAAATCTCAATATCTCAGGCTCCGGCTATCCGGACTGGCCTGTACTCCGATCGGTATCCTCCGGATATCCATCGATTCATATAAAATCACCGGTCGGTAGTGCTCCCCTGCCAGGCTCAACGTCGTCATCTATGACCATCTTGCCCCGGGGTACCGCACCGGGTCCACCATGCACCCACAGACGGTTCCTCCTCCTCATTGAATCGGGTGTATGATATCGCTCAAGAGCCGAGAAAACTCATGGTGGACATATCTCAAATCATATCATGAGAAAACCGCAATTTTCTATCTTTAAAATGATAATAAGTTTATAAAATCTTTGCGGTTTCTCCAAATTCAGAAATCTCATGGAAATCCGAAATCTCAATCTCAAGGGTAAATAAACAATGAAATACCAGTAATAAGTTCCATAATATTGCATGACAAATGAAAATACACATGCATGAGATATCACAGTAATAAATGCAATGTCTAAGCTATCATATAAAAGCAAGCATACTAGTACTATGTCGAAACCATCAGCTAGCAATTTATACTAATGAAATAGTGTTTTCTAATGTATACGTGGCATAGCAATTACCAATGATGATGTGTGTGAGCCGGCAAGTAGGTGTACGTAGAGCATACGCATCATCGGTAATGGAGCCGGTGTCCTGACAGCATCATTTAAAAATAACTAATGAAAACACAAATAAGTATGCAATGCGATGCGAACAGCAAGAATATGCGGAACATGAATAATAACATAACATATAAGAATATACATTATATATGAGTCATATGGTTTTGACATTTGAAATAACACGAATCGTGGTGTTTAGAAAATAGGGGTTACGGTGTTTTTATGAAAAGGTACGTCCTTTGAAATATTCATAGAATCCCTTGGCCTGTCCTTAAAATACTCACAATTCGTTAGTTTTGAAATAAGTATGACTCGAGTCCAGTCTGACATCTACTAACTAAACTACAGGACTAAACTACAGGACTAAACTAACAGACTAATCAAAAGGTAAGGAAAACCACCTAAGTCTGAGTCGATATATATATCTAATAGTCGGTGATCCCGCCTCAGTAGTATCACGTACGATACAATATATCATATGACATTCTCGAGTCAAGAGTGCGGATCTATCATCATAATTATATCTCGTACGGTAAATCCATCGTACGGCATCCCAAATCAGGGTATGGGTCAAATATCACATTTATCTCATTATTAATCTGGTATCATTGTCATCATATTCTGAATTAGGGGTACTGATCTAAAGTCTAGTACATTCTGATACCATCAACATATATACATATATATATATCCGCTATAATATCATGTCGTATCTCATCACACGACCCAAATCACATCACCGATCTCATGGCATCGTGCCCCAACACATCGACTCATCTCCAAGTATCATATACTATCTTCATCATCCATGTATATGTATACGTGTGTGTGTGTGTGTGTATATATATGTATATATATACATATACATATATATATATACTCACATACATATATGTATATATATATACACACACATATCCCCATATACGCACAAGAAAATAAAATGTATACGTGTGTGTGCGCGTGTGTGTGCAAAACATTACTCTAGGGTTTCACGACTAAGAAACTAACTAAAAGCATTTTCCTACAAGTACTCTAAAACTATCCCAAGGTCACCTGAGCATTTTTTACTAAGTATACACATCTCATAACACATAAGTATATATATAAATATATATCATAACGCATTCGCGTTCTATACTACGAAACTGCGGGGGTGCTATACGCCATCCACCCGACTTCCCCCATAGATATATATCTACTCACCTTGATCCTTGCTTGCCGAAGCCGATGTCGCCAACCTCTTCTTCATCATCTGAAGTCCACGTGGGGGTACCTACATATCACACGCAGTATCATAAACCGAAATCGCACACGGAAACCAAAACAGCACGTGTATCACACATAGGTTAAAATATATGGTCTACACATGCAAGAATAACCAAACAACCATCGTCGTTGACGTACAAACGTCAGAAGACGGGACACAATATCAAATACCAAATCCTAATTCATTAAAAGCAGCAAAATGAAATCAGAAACCATGAAAATCAGCTAAATAATTTCTAGGGTCCCCAGGTGTTAGCAGATCTCCAAAACACATCACCAAAGTCAACAAAATCCGATATCGGGGTTTCCAAGTTTGGGGTTTGGGGGTCTAGTCTCTGGTTTAGTTCAATAAACTAACACTACAGGGGTTGTAATCACTAATTACACTCACATGCATCATCACAAGTCAAGAATTCCACAAAACTTCATCTAGGAATTTTCTAAGTTCACTAAACCTCACTAAACAAACTCTAAACATGTATGGATTCTTAAGAAAATTTAATACTACTCTAATGGTGCAAGAATTATCTCATTTGGCAACTCAAGAAAATTCTTGAGTTGCCCCAAGTGCTCAAAATCCTAGCTTTCTTGGTCCTAAATGTTTGTAGTGGGCTTGTGCACATTTTTAGTGAAGGGAACTAGGTGTTTTGGATGCATTTTGGTGGTGTTGTGAGGGTTTTAGAAAAGGTGGGGGAGTGAGGCAGCCATGGAGGAGGAAGGGGGAGGAAAGATGAAGAAAATGAGGAGGGAAAAGAAATGGCCAAGTCAAAGGAAACCCCTCACCTCTCTCTCTCTCTTATGCCCATCCCTCTTTGTTTATTCATTTCCTTTCCTTCTTCTTTTTTTCTTTTTCTTTTCTAATCTTTTCTTTTCCTTTAAAACAAAGTCAAGCATGAAAAATAAAGAAAGACCATGGTAGGAAATGTAAAAATGTGAAATATGACATGGTGCATGTCATGTGCACAAATCAAGCTTAATGTACGATTAGCGATATTTAATCGTGATTAGCATTAAAAAGGGAATATAATTAATCATAAAGAATTTATAATTTGCTTAAATCATATAAAACACTCTCATTTCAGAAATTTCTATAATTTTCCAAATATTTCCCAATTTATTGGTAATTAATTATACCGCATTATCAAAATATTCATAATATTTATTATTTAATTATATAAATTCCCAAAAATAATATTTTATTTTTTTCTGGAATGTTACAACCAACAACGGCGTTACTCCTCATACCGGCAGGGCACGGACGCGACACCACCAATCAGGGCCACGGCAAAGTCCCCGGTTCCAAGACTCTACGGTTCACAGACAACCTAGAGTCAGCCCCGACATCACAGAAAGCGGAAATACGATTGCAAATGACACCGTCTCGGAAATACGTCAGCAAATGACCCCGTCTCGGAAACACGTCATCCAATGATCCCGTCGCGGAAACCCGTGATCAAATGACCCCGTCACGGAAATACGTCATCCAATGACCCCGTCTCGGAAATACGTCAGCAAATGACCCCGTCGCGGACATACGTCAGCAAATGACCCCGTTGTGGAAATACGTCCAATGACCCCGTTGCGGAATTACGTCAGCAAATGACCCCGTTGCGGAAACACGTTAGCAAATGACCCCGTCGCAGAAATATGTCATCCAATGATGTCACGCCCCGCTTCCCAGTATACGGGCAGAGGACGCGACAAGGCCGCTACGTATTTACTCAGAAGTAAATACGCTAAGCGTAACTAAGCAATATAAAAGAAATATATACAAGAGACAAATGTAATGAAACAGGTATTTACTCAGAAGTCGTAACTAAGCAATATAAAAGAAATATACACAAGAGACAAATGTAATGAAACAACAACTTTATTTATTAACATTCTTTTGTACAATGCATGGAAAGTAAATACATCTGAAGGAAAGCGATGCCTAAACAGTGGCATAACAGAAATGGAAAGTACTGAAATGAAATAGGTACAAGTGGCTACAGCTCTGGGTCTTCGGTGTACTGCTCAAGGGCCTGTTCCGAATGCTCCTAAATGGTCTCGTGCTCTAGTGCGTCTGATCCACCTGACAACATTCCAAAAAAGAAAGAGAAGGAATGTTGTCAACGAACAAATCGCTCGGTAAGTCCCAAAGATGAGGGAGAAGTATAATAAACAGAGAGAGTGTGTGTGTAACTTTTAAAGTGGTATGATATTGTTATAATGTTGTATTTAGTATTAACACGTAATTTCAAAAGTGAATGTCAACCAATCTCAAGAGTGTTCTCGAACCCAACAGGCTGTAATCCAGGGGTAGGGAACCACGGACCCGAATCAATTGTTAGTAACAGGACTTCAATCTAGTGTTAAAGTATTCCAAACTCAACAGGCTATAATTCAGGAGCAAGGAAATACTGGCCCTCATGATAGCTTGCTTGTGTTAGTAGACTTGGACTCATGATCTAAGGGGACTCTTGAGATTTTGTTGGATTCACGCATGAACTACCCCAATACCTCGTGTATGTATTGATAGTAATGATTGTACTGATGGTATTGTATTGTATTGTATTGTATTGTCTTGAAATGTATGGATGGATGACTTACCGAAACCATGATATCAGTAAATGGATATAACTGGAGAACATGTAGATGTATGAATCATGTAGATGGATTTATATCCATGGTTCGGTTCGGTCAATACAGATTGAATAGATTTAATATATGGATTCATGGATTCATGTTGAATTGTAGTTTGATACTTGATTCACATTCAAGTCAGGTTGATTATAGTAAGACTTAGTCTGAGTCAGACAATTATAAAAGAAATTGAATCCAGATTGTTTTGATGTTATCGGTAACCGCTGTACATGGGCGGCAGGATTTGTGTCTTTTTCAAAGACGATTACCTTATTGATAACACCATTTGTTAAGTTGTCTATCTTAAATAGGCAAGCACCCATATCTCCGGCTCCCAGAGGTTCAAGAGACTGGTCCCGCTTAAACCTATATTTACTAGGGTCCTTATTTTAATTTATAAAACTTGAGGGGGTTTTATGTAAAAATAATTTTGTATAATTTACAAAATACACCTCAAGTATTTAATTATTGTCTTTAGGGTTTTCATAGATGTAAATTTTATATATGTGACATTTCTAGTGAGATAAACCTATTTTTCATAATACATGGTATTTAGTTGTAAAGTATTGAACTTGTATGGAATTTCATGGTATTTTCATGTAAAGTGATTCTTTTGATTTGGAAAAATTAGAATATTTATATTATATCAAAAATAGATATTTTGATAATACATATATATATATGATAATAATAAATTTTAATTTATTATTTTTCTAGAAATCTCATTTTCTTAAGATATTTGTATTTTTAAATCTTTCGAGACCGAATGCTCCTTGCGGAGGTCTGAATCTTGCACTACTAAGCCCAAGGATGTGCAATAATCCGCACTATCCCAGTTGGGTTCCCCAAAAATGGGTTGTAGCGGCGCTTTGCAAACATTTGTAAAAATACGTAATCTTGTGAAAATGGTTTTTATAAGTTTAAAGTAGTTTTATGTAAAATGGTATTTCCCGAATCTTTATTTCCCAAAAGGTATTGTGCTATGTTGCATATGATTGTTGTGATCAGGTAGGTCATTACCTCGTGATTTACCTAAAGGTATAGCAAGAATTATGATATTTTAAAGTCGAAACTAAACTACATGGTATTTTTTTGAAAAGGAGCGGTAAAAGTTACAAAATGAAATATTTTGCTATGAAACTTGCTCAACTTGTTTTGTTAATGATTAATAGTCAAGATGTAAGAGTTTGGAATGGTTGTGTTTAATGAAAATTGTACTTTTTAAAGAAAACCGAATCGGAAGTCGGATTAACTCCGCTTCCGTCGGGTTTTAGAAATACAAGTTTTAAGAATAGAGAATAGAAGAGGGAGGAGGTCCTTACGGGATTAGAGTCAAGAGAAGAGGGAGAGGAGGACGTAGGAGTTGCCAATGCGTCATTTCTTCACCGGGAGCTCCTAGAGTTGTCGTCGGAAATTCGCCGGAGTTTCGCCCTTCGCTAACTCCACTTGTATACAAAATTTTTATAGAGTTTTCTTGAGAGTTTGGATAGAATTTGTGAGTGAGGCGGTGTGTTTAGGGGTGGTATTTATAGGGTAATCTAGGATTTAGGGTAGATGAAAAGTTGTATTGAAAATGTATTAAAAATTGTATTAAAAAAATAGGTTAATGTGGGTTTTTAATGTCTCTGTTATTGTGCAGAGAAATTAAAGTATATAGGGGTTTTAAGAAGACCAAGAAGCACAAGAGTCATGAACGCCAACTTGGATTTTGGCCGAGTTCACCCGGCCCCGCCGGCCGAGTCGCCGGCCCGAGTCGACCGAGTTGGGCCGGGGCTCGCTACCACGTGTCCAATGTCGTATGGTGATACTCCTGGGTCAGTTTGTTTTACATCTGACTTTTGAGTTTTACGAGTTATGCACGTGTAGACCCTTAGACTTCTAAAAATTTAAAAAGAAATCAATATTAAAAATAATGTGGGTGATGGGATTTGAACTCTGGTGCTTTGGTTCAGCAGTGTAAGGTCTTACCAATGAGTTACAAGCTCCTTCTTGCTATTAAAAAGCAAATCAAACTTATAACTTGGGCTCAGGCAAAAGTACATCTTTTTGTATTTTGAAAAAAAATTGTACAGAAAGTTTAGGGTTCCAAATGACCCCGTCTCAGAAACACGTCATCCAATGACCCCGTCGCGGAAACACGTCAACAAATGACCTCGTCGCAGAAATACGTCATCCAATGACCCCGTCTCGGAAATACGTCAGCAAATGACCCCGTCGCGGAAATACGTCAGCAAATGACCCCGTTGCGGAAATACATCATCCAATCCAATGACCCCATCTCGGAAGTACGTCAGCAAATGACCCCGTCGTGGAAGTACGTCATCCAATGACCCCGTCTCGAAAATACGTCAGCAAATGAACCCGTCTCGAAAATACGTCAGCAAGTGACCCCGTTGCGGAAATACGTCATCCAATGACCCCTTCGCGGAAATACGTCAGCAAATGACCGCATTGCGGAACTACGTCATCCAATAACCCCGTCTCGGAAATACGTCATCCAATGACCCCGTCTCGGAAATACGTCAGCAAATGACCCCTTCGCGGAAATACGTCATCCAATGACCCCGTCTCAGAAATACGTCAGCAAATGACCCCGTCGTGGAAATACGTCAGCAAATGACCCCGTCTCGGAAATACGTCAGCAAGTGACCCCGTTGCGGAAATACGTCATCCAATGACCCCGTCGCGGAAATACGTCAGCAAATGAACCCGTTGCAGAAACACGTCATCCAATGACCCTGTAGCGGAAATGCGTCATCCAATGACCCCGTCTCGGAAACACGTCATCCAATGACCCCGTCATGGAAACACGTCAGCAAATGACCCCGTCGCGGAAATATGTCATCCAATGACCTTGTCTCGGAAATACGTCAGCAAATGACCCCGTCGCGGACATACGTCAGCAAATGACCCCGTTGCGGAAATACGTCGTCCAATGACCCCGTCGCGAAAATACATCAGCAAATGACCCCGTCTCGGAAACACGTCATCCAATGACCCCGTCATGGAAACACGTCAGCAAATGACCCCGTCGCGGAAATATGTCATCCAATGACCCCGTCTCGGAAATACGTCAGCAAATGACCCCGTCGCGGACATACGTCAGCAAATGACCCCGTTGCGAAAATACGTCGTCCAATGACCCCGTCGCGGAAATACATCAGCAAATGACCCCGTCTCGGAAACACGTCATCCAATGACCCCGTCGTGGAAACACGTCATCAAACGACCTCTCCGTCGGAGCAATGCTTCGACTCAGAAACAAGTCAACTCACCAACCACTTACGAGTCCTCTCGACTTGTAAATGAGAAAATTCTCTTGTGCGATCCTTACGACTCTCAAGAGAAAACGCACTTAAGAATCCCCAAGATTCCTAAGGAGAAAATACACCTACGAGATCCTCTCGACTCGTAGGGAGAAAAGTCTTTACGAGACCCTCACGGCTCATAAAGTTGAAAAGTCTTAAGCAGCAGACCTAAACCTGTCTCCTAAGCCATCATTGCCCTGCAGGGAGATTAAGATGGACTGCTATCTACTATCCTCAAGTCACACTTGCCAAAGTTACATGCCACTGATATAGAGATGCTACCCAAGAGTACATAAATTACTTTGCGCCAAGTCGAAACAAAAAAGCATAACCCACGGACATCGACCATATACTGTGCGAGGCAATAAAGAGAACATTTGATTTGCATCCAATTAAGCGTTCGAAGCGTACCCACTCATGTATATGCGAAGAGGATTAATGCATAAAATAAACGCATAGAAAGGAAAAATTTGTTATTCATACTCCAGAAAATTTTTACATTGATGAAAACAGTAAACAAAAGCATCATTAAAATGTTTACAATGATAAAACATTAAATCCAGGACACGGATTAAGAAATTCAGAAGTAAGGCCGTCTAAAATGCTTCTGGCCTCCTTGGCCATTCTCGTGTGCATCCTCTCACGAAGGCAAGCGTCAGAATCCTCACTGATGTCGTCTGTCTGCTGATAGGCAGAGATTATCGTCGTTTGTTGAAAAATTTGTTGAAAAATTTGATGCAAGATATCAACAAGATTATCTCGCCGCCTTTTCGAGATCAGGCCGATCAGATATACTGAGTGCACCTTGTCTTCAGCATCATCCAGTGCCTTAAGCGGCTTGGCTTCGTAAAATCCAGGAAGTGCGTTCCAAATCGCTCTCACGACGAGCTTCAAAAGAGTGGAGCGACGAGGAAATAGTTGACTGTTGTATTCATTAAAGCAACTCATAATATCAGCACATTGAGCATTCGTAAACTCCTGGTTTTGACAACGGCCTTGTGCGCGAATGTCTCCATAAGAAATAATTTCATCAAGATCATACAGATGAGAGGCCATAGTGTCTGAAAAGGAAAATCAGTGAGAGTTTAGTGGTCAGACTGATCAAGAAAATGCTTATTGAAACAAATACGGGAATTTAAACAACTCTTGATATCCTCACGGCGAAAACAAGTTCTGATTAAGACACCCAACAAATTCAAATTTGTGCAAATAAAGGAGAAATCCTAAAAGGATTCTCATTTAATGAGAGGCCCCTCAGGCCAAGGAGTTAAACACCCTTGAGAGCAACGCTCTGCAGACAGGAGTGACATCTGTCAACTCTAACCATGAGAGGAATAAAATTCCCTAAAAAAATTTTAAGAGCTGCGTTCTGTGAAAACGATGGAATCATCCATCAAAACCCTAAAAAAGCAAAGCTTTTTGCAGAGTAAAAACTCCAAGATCTTCAAGATCTGTGAACGAACTTTAAGAGTTCTTCATGGAAGATAAACAGTGTTTCAATTCATGGGTTAAAATCACCCTAAAAAAGATTATATCTTGAAGATCTATGATCTAAAGATGAGCACGGCTCTGTTAATGTGTAAAACCCTAAAACATTTTTTTAGATCTACGATCTGAGAAGAGCAGAGCTCTGTTAAAAAGTTCAAGCCTTACCAAATTTGGGCAGAGTTTTGACTCTAAGAAGTTCTTAAGGCAGAGAGCTATGCTCTGAAGAGAGAATTCAATTCTCAGAGAAAACAAGAAGATGAACAAGCAGTCATCTCAAGGGCCAAAGGTCCTATTTATAGGCGCTGGAAGTCGATTCAACTTCCAAGTTGATCCAATGGTGGAAAAGCTGCCACCGCTGCACTCACGTGTAAGCCACGTGAGCGCACCGGTGGGGGTGTTTATTTCCCCCAATCAGAGAGCAAAGCTCTATTCAAAATTTAAAATTTGAAATGAGGCAGCGCTCATGTGCAAAGCCTGAAAGCGCTACGCCAAGAGCACGAGTGCTAAGAGTCAAAGACTCTGAGGCAGCGCTCATGTGCAAAGCACAAGAGCGCTCGCGCCAAGAGCGCCAGCGCTAAAGACTATAAGGCAGTGCCTTAGTGCAAAGCACGAAAGCGCTAGCGCTAAGAGTCAAAGACTCTGAGGCAGCGCCTCACGTGCAAAGCACGAAAGCGCTAGCACCAAAAGCGCTAACGCTAAGAGTCAAAGACTCTGAGGCAGCGCCTCACGTGTAAAGCACGAGAGCGCCAGCACTAGAACTAAATGTTCTCCACCCTTGGATCAAAGATCCAACGAAGATGATAAATTATCAAATTACCAGAATAAAATTCTGTTGAGAAAATACTCCTCAAAATCTTTCCAAACAGGAAAGATTGTGCTCTGTAAATCAGAGCACAGTTGGATCAAAGATCCAATGGTGATTAAAAATCACCCAAATACAGAATAAATTTTGTATGGGAAAATATTTTCCCAATCTTGTTAATAACAAGAAAACCATCTTCTGTAAAACAGAAGCCCTTGGATAAAAAATCCAACGGTGGGAAACATTCTCCAAATCAACAAGAGATCTCTCAATGAGAGATTTCCTTAACTGATTCAAAAAATCAGCCTCTCTTATATAAAGGACCCAAGACTTCAAGTCTTATACAAAGGAACCCCCCATAAACTTTAAGTTCTCAGAAAATAAAAAGAGAAGAGCAAGATCTAAGAAGAAGAACCTTCTTCAAGGTGAGGAAAAAGAAGAGAGATCATAACATCTCCTCCATATTTGAGAGTTTAACTCTCATATCATTAGAATATAGTTCTTTTCTAGATCACAGATCTATAAGACAAAGTCTCTCATAAAAAACAAAGAGATCATAGCATCTCCTCATAAAAGAAGAGCTCAGTTCTTAGATCCATGAGACAAAGTCTCTTATAAACCGAGAATTTAATTCTCAGAGCACAGAACTGATCAGAACTGCTAAAGAAGCGCCTTAGCGCTCCAATTTAAAAGAAGCGCTTTAGCGCTCCAAGTCTGACGCTCAGCGCCAAGCGCTCCACGTCTCCTCACGTGAGCGCCCTTTTATAATAAGCGCTTTAGCGCTCCAAATCTAGCGTTCAGCGCCAAGCGCTCCACGTGCTCCTTATGTGGGCGCCCTTTTATAATAAGCGCTTTAGGGCTCCAAATCTGGCGCTCAGCACCAAGCGCTCCACACGCTCCTTACGTGGGCGCTATTTTACAAGAAGCGCCTTAGCGCTCCCCAGTTTAGCGTTCAGCGCCAAGCGCTCCACGTGCTCCTCACATGGGCGCTAAAGAATTACAAAGCGCTTTATAAATAAGGCCCCAGCGCCATAAAAAAGTGTTCAACGCTCAGTAAAAGACAAAAAGAAAAAGGGGTGTCAGAACCCAAATCAATGCTTAGCATTATTGAATAAAAAGGGGCTGAGCCCAAACAAATGTTCAACATTTTATTCAAAATGAGTGGACTGAGTCCAAATAAGTTTTCAAACACTTTATTCAGAACTGAGTGGACTGAACCCAAGTTGGCCATAAGTCCCAAATTCAAATTAACCGAGCCCATGTGCTTACAATCTTTTTAATTGGTCTTAGTCCCAAACCTGACTGTAGATCTCCCAACCAATATTGGTTCAAGAGTATATCTCTTCATACCTTTGAGACATGTCGTTGTAATTCTTCAATATCTTCAGAGAGATGGAGGGTCCCAATAACCAATAACTTTTTGCGCATCCCCAAACGTTTAAACCAAAACCTTACAGATTATGACGTCTTTAAACCAGACTATGATGTCTCTAAACCTTACGGATTATGAGGTCCTTAAACTCATGGACTATGATTTCTTTAAACCTAATGGACCGCAATATCCCTAAACTAAAACGATAGAGTCCAAATACTCTTTCGTTGGGACTAAATGATCCCAAATCCTATTGAGTAGATCTTAGTCTAAAATCAGATTAACGTGTCCTCAACAAATGTTTGAGTTGATATTAATCTAAAACAAGATTAACGATCCTTAAACCAACCCAAACCCAAATCTAAGGAAATACGGATTTGGACTAATCCCCGCCCTACAGGCGACAACATAAATTAGTCTCCGTATACAATCCACGGACAATAAAAAATAAAACAAACACACACGACACGAAGTGACCATCTGGAGAAGGAGAAAGTGGTTACCGTAATACAGTAGCGTAATTAACTGCAGGGGCTTGCGCCTGCAGAGAAGAGTGTCCCCACAATCAAAAAACCCTCGTACACGAGGGGGAATCTGACGAAGTCTGCTACAACGGCCGCATTCGTCTAAACCTCTTATACACGGTACCATAAATCAACTTGGTATCTTCGGAGAGGTGGAAAGATAAAACCAAATAGCATATTCTCCCAAGTTCAGGCAAGACGTTTGTCTTCCCGGTTTTCAGCGGAGAAGAATATCATCAAAATAAAACATCCTGAAAACTCATAAGAATCAAATACGAATATCCATGTTACTGATGTTCACAAAAATTCAGCAGGTAAGGATGGTAATGTACGTAAATATATACATACAGGAAACAAACATATCAATTCTACTGTTTCATGGCAATACTAATGATGTGTGGTGTAGCATACGCGTCTGTGCTCATGCAGCAAGGCAATCATTAGTATTTGTGCAAGTGTTCTAAAAATGTATATAGCATACTCGTATCGACATCTACATACGCATCACGTAGTATAACAGTTCTACAGTGACATGGCAGTACCAATGAGGTGTAGTGTAACATATGTGTATGTGCTTATGAAACATAATATTCATTGGTAGTTGTGCAGTGTTCTATCATTGTGTTCGTATTACGGAAACGTATAACATCGGTAAATATATCGCGAACATGTAAGGTAAATCTAAACGTAACTATTAATTGTAACTACTTGCTATGAGCTATACCATTATCTTCGAAAATGGAACGAAACGTTGGTTTTGAAATAAAGAAGCTGCCTTAGGTGAAAATAGATATTCGTTTTGGAAATTGATATCGCGTCCTTTTCATTTATCATTAAAAAGGGAAACGAATCGTTGGTTTTTAAAAGAGTATAGCTCACTCAAGTATTACATTCAAAAACAAAATAAAATATGACTCTACGAGTCTAAAGGAAACTTGGCCGTATTCGGCACGCTAATCTCGTCATCACACGTACAGTATGATCCTTCTGTAGGGTTACTAGGCACTAGAACAAGGTTCTACAAGGCATCAACCATGCTAAAATCAAATTTTTCATGTGCCGAACAACCCTAACCAAGATCTTAGACTAGAGATTAGGCGAAACAGAGCATGTAAACAACCTTACATCTAAGAGTTAGGGATTACAACCTTTGTAGTCCGTTCCTTCACTTCTAAAGCTCCGTGTTGTGGTCCCTTCGCTGCGATCATTATGTATCCGGACTCTAGAGAGGCTCCATGAAGAGAAAGATACAATCTTGCTTTCGATCTTCAATAACAAAGATGATCTACCTTGAAGAAACTCAAACCCAAGCTCTTATTTTGCTAATCAAGTATTAGCAAAGCAAACACCCTAATCTAAGTGGCAAGAATAGATGAGGATGATGAAGTAGGAATTTAGCTCTCATTTGTTTTCAATTTCTCACTCATTTTCATCACTTATGAAAAGGCTAGAAAGCTTTTCATCAAAAGAAGAAGGAAGAAGAAGGAGAATCTCTTTTGTGATGAATAATGAAACTAGTGTGTGGTTAGAAAATGCAACCATGGGTTAAGAATGAAGACTTAACCCATGTAGAGATTTAACTATGGTAAAGGGTTTGGGTTTGGTTAAGAAATATCTACCAAATATCTTTACAAAATATCTTTGCATAAAAACAAAAGCAAAGCTTCTAGAAGTTTCAAGAAAGCTTAACCCTAATCCAAACCCTAACCATGTTTAAACTCCACAAAACATGTTGCATTTGTAACCTTAACTTGTTACAATATTATATATCACATATACAATATTTATTGTAACAAAATAAAATAATACAATTAACATATATCACATATATATCAATGTATTACCCGAGTAAGAAAAAGAATCTTTAAGTGAGCTTATATTAGTTAAATTAAGTGAGCTTATATTAGTTAATGTAATTTAAAATATCAAATATATAATGATACATTAAATTATCGAATCAACACTTGATTCGATAATCTGGCTATTTCACAAATAACCGACTAATATAATCTGTATCAGTTCATCGAATCAACACTTGATCCGATGACCCGGCTATATCACATATACCCGGCCGATATCTCATATCGCGAGAATCTAATACGGTATCGTATACACGTATTATTCTCGGTCCCGCACATATCATATATATGCTCCTACTCCGTTTTGCCTGAGCCAGGAAACCTTTGTGTAGGACTCTAAAGAATCGTCAATACGCCGGCAGTAGGTGATGATCATATCAAACACCCACAAGCTGCAAGCGGTCAGCTAAACGTAACAGCCATCCAGGTATTGAGCAATCAGAAGATCAACAAGCAAGCCTATACATTCTCCCGTGAATCCAACCAGTAATATTCCCGTACAATCCGATCTCTTCGTCTTATATGTCGCATATCTCGCCTAGAGGTGGTAAACGTCAGACCCCAGTAGCTTGATAAGTCGTGTCGATATGAGGTCCATAACAGTTCGAGAAACTATTGATAACACTTACCAGTAAATCTCAGCAACCCTAGCCAGGGATTTCTAGTTATAGCTAATCGAACACAGCGCAACATCAACTCCCTATACTGGGAGAGACGAAACCCCTCCTATCGCTCATTGCCTCCATGTGATTCGGGACTGTACCCAAAAGCCACCGTTTTGCACGCCCTCTTAGACGTGGTATGATGGAAATCAAAGCACAATGGGAATCACACAAGACTCTATGACGATCTCGGGTCTACAGACTAACCTGTACCAGTGTCACCAGAGAACTGCCATCTGACGTGAGGTATAATACCATCTGGGAGTTCTCGGCGAGTCCGTCCAGTGTACCCAGTCTTCACTGAGCACCCGTACACCTTCTCTGATGTCAAACACCAATGGATATGGGATCATCCATCGCCCATCATATGGGTCAAGAAACGCATATGCTAATCTACTCTGGAGTATCGATGCCCTGTCTCGGTACTCCCACGACTAAGAACATTTGAAGGATGTACTTGGCGACTACACTGTCCCCACTAGTATAATCTGCATCATAGTCCTGGTAGTCAAGTACTCATCATAAGGGCTTTATCAACATGTAATATAGAGACAATCAGAGTACATGTTAAGATAAAGGGCGACCAGATAGCATACTATCATGTCGAGCAAGAAAGTCCTCCCTATATATGTCCAAGCATCCACTACAATATACATCGTATGTACAGTAATGGCCTCTAGGGCATACATATAACTAACAATCTCCCACTTGCACTAGGGCCATCTGTTGTGGTATCACATACCCAACAATCAGCTGTGGTCGAAGTATCTCATACTCAACCATCCCATAAAAGTCTCTACTGGGAAATAGGCCTTTGTGAGTGGATCCGCGATGTTGTCCTCTGTGTCTACTCTCCTAACCTCGATCTCCCTGGAGATCAAACATCTCCATGATCAGGTGATACTGCCTAAGAATATGTCTGGATCTCTGATAAGACGGGGGTCCTAGGCCTAAGCCACAACTCCATTGTCACACAATGGAAGGAACGAAGTTCATCTCATGAACTCATATATATCTAGACTGCCTCTTTGGTAGCATCCTTGGTAATGATGTATCTTGCCTTTAATTGTCTAGTATCTCACGGTATCTAGCTTGGAACTCTTCCAACATACCGTCCCTCCACTGAGGGTAAAGACAATGCATGTGACTTACATTCAGTCGTCCTTATCACCTTGGAACCTTTCCAGTGATTCTCCCCAGGATCGATTGATACCATCTCACTACAACTAGTGAGAATCCTAACATCCAATTAGATCTATCTCATAGATCCATAACTTAGGATTTATGAGGTATCACCTTGATCCTATATAGAGAATCTTTGTGATAAAAGGAGATTGACCGAGCGTAGCATAGAAAACTTCTTCCCTATCAAGAGTATGTCATCCACGTACTATACGAGGATCACCACCATACTCCCTAATACCTTTTTGTATATACAAGGTTCATCTACTATTTTGATGAAGTCAAACTCTTTGACTACTTCATCAAAACAGACGTTCCAACTCTGCGATACCTGATTTATCCCATAAAACATCATGCTCACGTTTCCGCTGCTCCGACTGTCTACGAAGCCCCCTGGCTGTGTACTTATAGACGCTCTCTTCCAAATCAATATTTTGAAAAGTAGTCATGACACCCAACCGCCAGATATCGTAGTCATGGTATGTAGCCATGGCAAGTAGGATCTGGATGGACTTAAGCATAGCTTTGAAAGTCTCAACTTTTCCATATACACCAAGTAATCTTCTCAAGATATACTTGCTCCAGATGGGGATTTAACCCTTCAGATAAAGCAACCAAAGTCCATACTTTGTTGGTGTATAAGGATTCCATCTCAGATCGCTAAGCATCCAACCATTCTCACAGAGTCCCCACTCCTGATGGCCTGCTCGAAACTAGTTGGGTCATCATCTCATGATGTAATCCTCTCTCCCACTGTCATAGAGAAACCGAAGTATCTCTCAGGTGGATGAGGAACCCTACCAGATCGGCGGAGAGGCTGAGGTTCGTTGGAAACTATTGAATCCTCCAGGTTTTACCAAATTATCAGCTGTAGTTTGTATAGCTGGAACTCCTTCCAGTTCTACCTTATGACCACTAATTTCTTCACAAGAAATTCCATTTTTCTCAAAAAGTGGTATGCCGAGAAATAAAACATCTTTTGTTCCTCGGTGTGGTAGAAGATATTCCCTTGCGAATACTTGGGATATCCAACAAACTTCCACAGAACTGACCTTGCCTTGAGCTTGTCCGGATTTTGCTTTTGACATAGGCCGGACAACCCCAAATCTTAACATCTTTAAGAGATGGGCTCTTCCCATACCATATCACATATGGAGTGGTAGGCTTCTGATTTGGTTGGAACCCTATTCAATAGGTATGCAACTTCTCAAGTGCATAACCCGAAAAGAAAATAGGCAACTCAGTAGTACTCATCATAGAGTACACCATATCACATAGGGTGTGTTTGCTCCGCCCCGATACACCGACGTGCTGTGGTGTATTCGGAGGAGTAATGCTGAGAGAGAATCTCATTCTCCTTTAGAATAGTACAAGAATTCCATGCTCAAGTATTCTCCTCCTTGATCACATCAAAGGACATAATACTTATACCCAGTTTTTGGTTCTCTACTTCTAATTTATATTCTGTGATTATCTCAAAAGTTTCGGACTTGTGTTTCAACAGGAACATATGTCTGAATCTTGAAAGATCATCAGTGAATGTAATGAAGTACAAAGAACCAGTCCTGGCATATGTAGATAGGGGACTTTCATACATCAGCATGTATCAATCCCAAGAGTTCACTAACTCTTTCTCTGTTTCCAATAAACAGAGCTGTGGTCATCTTATATTTGTGACATGACTGGAAAGTTTTACAAGATGTAAATCCAAACTAATTTAAATATGCATTTTTATGTAACTTCAGCTAGTCGGGTCGCATTGATATGACCTAGTCTACAATGCCTCAAGAAGGATTCGTTCATTTCTGAACTCTTCCTCTTGTGTGTGGTCTGTACGTTAAAAACTGTGGTTTGATTTAGAACGTCTGTGCTTTTAGATAACGTGCCTAAACCGATCAACTCTTGATATAGGAAATGTTCAAAACATTATCCAACAATACAAAATTATATCCTTCTTTACTAATAAAGAGACTGATATGATAGTGTATATCAGGTTCGGTATCTAATAACATTCGTTCAGAATCAATGTATTCTGGTAATACAGGGTGATAATTGCCAACAGACTTGGCTGCAACACTTGCATCATTTCCAACTCTTGGAACTTATCACCCGTTCTCAGTTCTCTACCTATCTGTAGCCCATGTAACAAATTACATTTGCGGGATCCTGATCCGGTATCTCATACCCAGGACGTAAAGAATACTGATAAATAGTTCTTGATAATGAACACACCCGAAGAAGATGCATCAACATGTACTTTCTTCGTTTGGGCGGCACGGGAATTCTGGTAATCTCCTATTTCCTGCTCTGTCTTATAACAATTATAAGTTGGAGCGGGACCAACATTCCCTAGCGCAGTATAATAAGCGGGTTCGGTTAATACATCCGTATTATTATCTTGATTTAAGGTGTGACATGGTCGCTACCTGGAGAGAGATAGAAGAAAACATTCAGCGTATCTCTTGCAAGATTAGATTGGTTATTAATATATCTAATCAGGATGTCTCCGACTGTTTTAGTCAAATCTTCCTTCAAACCCTAAAAGGAAAGACTAACCGGGATTAATTACACTCTACAAGTTCGCCAATCTTTCAGCCAGGCCAGTGCCGGTACTTTGAGGGAGGTTCCCCGCGCTTTCGCACGGACCTAATTAAAATAAACCTCGTTTTCCCAGGGGCATAACCCCATTGACACCTTTCTAGACACCTACTTGATTGACTAATTGTAATGTGTAAAACTCTCCCAGGAGTAACTCTTACTCGCAGCGGGTATCAGGATCCAACTATCTCATAGAAGGTATGCAATCTCATTGCAAATTTCAACACTTGAAATTCCCGATAATATTTTGCCCCCAGCATCCTATGACCTTGACGAAAGCCAACAAACCATAGGCTACTAGTCAAGTTCAACCCGTCATTTCCCGATTGAATTAAACCCACCCGCACAACCCTTGACGAAAGCCAACAAAGTCATACGACTATCCTAACTCAATCGCATCATATGCTTATACAGATAAGCATAAATAGCTACCGCACACTACGCCTTGACGAAAGCCAACAAACGTAGCACGAATACTATGAAGTACTTATCTGAAATGACGGAGGGCTACGACAGGGTTTTAAGAAAACCCTTTGCGTAATGAACTTGATATCGTTGTAGAATCGAGTTATTTTAAATGGAATGTTTTTAGGCCTTTTCTAGTTTTGCTAAAGAGGTCACTCCCGGTGAAGGGATCGTCGGCTCTTTCCTCATCGAATAAGGTGCAGGATATTTCACAAATATCACTATGCAAAGCAAGAACTAGAGCTACCGGTTTTTGAGACAAGTTTCTACAACATCTTTAGGTTTCTTTTAGTTTCATTAATCTCATTAATGAAGTCCCATTTTATTATGCTTCACAAGCATCACATTTGAAACGAAATCAACAATATACAATATATATCTCATATATATAATATAAGCATTCGTCTCAGGCAGTAATATGATCTCATCACAGAACATTGCAGCAGAAGATAACATATGAAATATTGGATATACTAGGATTTCCGTGTTTTATGCGAGCCTATTTAAAATGCGGATTTCACGGTCGCGATG
Source organism: Agapanthus africanus (assembly GCA_030015575.1). Taxonomy (NCBI): domain Eukaryota; kingdom Viridiplantae; phylum Streptophyta; class Magnoliopsida; order Asparagales; family Amaryllidaceae; genus Agapanthus; species Agapanthus africanus. The sequence continues at coordinate 379,187,724 of JASDDO010000019.1, read as the reverse complement.
AATAGCCAAACCCACATCCCTAGACCCCTACGAGAGCGGCAAGCAACACTGCCAATTCTAGGGTTAGGAGACCCGGTCTCGACTCCTCGAGATGGTCTCCCACTGGACCCTAGAACCCGGTTACTTGTGCTCCCCGTCTTGAGTCTACCTAATGCGGAAAAGTAAATAATATACAATGGTGACATCATCCTCATCCCGGAAGTGCCCCAATGAAAGAATATTACATACAATGAATTTTACATGAATGAAAATAAAAACCCTCATCTCACATAAAACCCCCGGCTATTCAAAACGCGACGATCCAATATAACATATCACAGCGACACATAATATCTCATATCATCAATGTAAGTAAATATGCGTATCCCAATTGTCGTTGATGTATAGCAACGAAACCGGCGATACACCACATATTACACTTACGGTCGCAGAAAAGAAAGTGTAAAACTACAACAGTTAGAATCCGCAACTTCCTTAGACATCTCATGCCTAACCAAATGAATTCCTTAAACATCGCATGCCTAACAATTATAAACCCCGCATTTTAGTCTCGATCTCGAAAACACTTTTCAATATCTAGTCGGGCAATTCAACAAGATTCCCGACATCCTGATCGAATGCTCGTCGCAAACTTTAGTAGACGGCCGCACTCCCGAATGCCGTCGACAGAGTGCACTAAGGCAGAACACCGCTGCCGCGAGCATCCGAACGGATGCTTTTGGCGACGGGGTTCTTCTACAGTCACTTGGTCAGGGCTATGGGGCGTGGCTATCTATTAAGTTTATCCGGCGAGTATCCGCGTACGCTACGTGATTGCGACGGACTTTTGATCACATCAAAATCCCGTGGCAACCGATCAAATGAGACTAAATTGCTAGATTTATAACATTCAAATTAGTTATCTCATAACTACTTGTGGATTCCAAATATTGTATCACATTCCAGATAAATAGACAATGTTAAACTTTCCGATCGAATAAACAAACACCCAAGATTTCCCAAATAGCTCAACACTTGAGCGGAGTTCAAAAAGTATCCATCACATACCACAGTACCAATGGTCCAGCCGTAGAAGGGTCAAACCAACGCCTCACATATGGCAACGCCGTACTGCTCCAAACCCAAAGGTTTAGAGGCGGTTCAGACGGTCACATAATCGAGTTAAGGTTTGTGTTCTTCCAGAGGGTCCACCGCGTTACTTGCACGACTATGAATGTTCTTTAATTAAGGAAAAAATCCAACACTTGGAAATTTTCCGGCAGGGGAAAAAGTGAGTTATTGATATCCATTCGAACTTTTTAACACGTTCTAAATTACCCGGAAAAAACTTAAACGAAGTTAAACTTTCCGATCGAATCAACGAATACAAAAGATCTCTAGAAAACTCAACACTTGAGTAATATTAAAAATTCCCATAAGCACTTGGTAACACCTACGGATCAACTGTTGAAAATACGATCCCTCAATCCTCAAGACTTGCCGCGGAACCGCCGCCAATACCTTGGTTTGGCCGCGGTTCCGCGGCGCTTTGATGGATTCAGGGGTTCGTTTTTCTCCTATATCCATAAAATTACCTGCTTAATTTTCTGAGTATTTTTAATACAGATAAAATCAACATTTTAAAAAATTTCCAGAGAGGGGGTATATTGCGACGTTTCGGGGTTCGATCGGACTTTAAACTTCGTCAAGACTTCGCCCAAAGCTCTAGCTTGGCTCTGATACCACTGTAAGGTTACTAGGCACTAGAATAAGGTTCTACAAGGCATCAACCATGCCAAAATAAAAAATTTCATGTGCCGAACAACCCTAACCAAGATCTTAGACTAGAGATTAGGCGAAACAGAGCATGTAAACAACTTTACATCTAAGAGTTAGGGATTACAACCTTTGTAGTCCGTTCTTTCACTTCTAAAGCTCCGTGTTGAGGTTCCTTCGCTGCGATCATCATGTACCCGGACTCTAGATAGGCTCCATGAAGAGAAAGATGCAATCTTGCTTCCGATCTTCAATAATAAAGATGATCTACCTTGAAGAAACTCAAACCCAAGCTCTTGCTTTGCTAATAAAGTATTAGCAAAGCAAACACCCTAATCTAAGTGGCAAGAATAAATGAGGATAATGAAGTAGGAATTTAGCTCTCATTTGTTTTCAATTTCTCACTCATTTTCATCACTTATGAAAAAGCTAGATAGCTTTTCATCAAAAGAAAAAGGAAGAAGAAGGAGAATCTCTTTTGTGATAAATAATGAAACTAGTGTGTAGTTAGAAAATGCAACCATGGGTTAAGAATGAAGACTTAACCCATGTAGAGATTTAACTATGGTAAAGGGTTTGGGTTTGGTTAAGAAATATCTACCAAATATCTTTACAAAATATCTTTGCATAAAAACAAAAGAAAAACTTCTAGAAGCTTCAAGAAAGCTTAACCCTAATCCAAACCCTAACCATGTTTAAACTCTATAAAACATGTTGCATTTGTAACCTTAACTTGTTACAATATTATATATCACATATACAATATTTATTGTAACAAAATAAAATAATACAATTAACATATATCACATATATATCAATGTATTACCCGAGTGAGAAAAAGAATCTTTAAGGGAGCTTATATTAGTTAATGTAATTTAATATATCAAATATATAATTATATATTAAATTATCGAATCAACACTTGATCCGATAATCCGGCTATTTCACAAATAACCGACTAATACAATCTGTATCAGTTCATCGAATCAACACTTGATCCGATGACCCGGCTATATCACATATACCCGGTCGATATCTCATATTGTGAGAATCTAATACGGTATCGCATACACGTATTATTCTCGGTCCCGCACATATCACATATGTTCTCCTACTCCGTTTTTCCTGAGCCAGGAAATCTCTGTGTAGGACTCTAAATAATCGTCAATACGCCGGCAGTAGGTGATGATCATATCAAACACTCACAAGCTGCAAGCGGTCAGCTAAACGTAACAGCCACCGAGGTATTGAGCAATTAGAAGATCAACAAGCAAGCCTGTACATTCTCCCGTGAATCCAATCAGTAACACTCCCGTACAGTCCGGTCTCTTTGTCTGATATGTCGCATATCTCGCCTAGGGGTGGTAAACGTCAGACCCCAATAGCTTGTTAAGTCGTGTCGATATGAGGTCCATAACAGTTCGAGAAACTACTGATAACACTTACCAGTAAATCTCAGCAACCCTGGCCAGCGATTTCTAGTTATAGCCAATCGAACACAGCGCAACATCAACTCCCTATACCGGGAGAGACGAAACCCCTCCTATCGCTCATTGCCTCCATGTGATTCGGGACTGTACCCAAAAGCAACCGCTTTGCACGCCCTCTTGGACGTGGTATGATGGAAATCAAAGCACAGTGGGAATCACACAAGACTCTATGACGATCTCGGGTCTACAGACTAACATGTACCAGTGTCAGCAGAGAACTGCCATCTGACGTGTGGTATAATACCATCTGGGAGTTCTCGGCGAGTCCGTCAAGTGTACCTAGTCTTCACTGAGCACCCGTATACCTTCTCTGATGTCAGACACCAATGGATAAGGGATCATCCATTGCCCATCATATGGGTCAAGAAGCGCATACGCTAGTCTACACTGGAGTATCGATGCCCTGTCTCGGTACTCCCACGACTAGGAACTTTTGAAGGATGTACTTGGCGACAACACTGTCTGTCACGCCCCGCTTCCCAGAGTACGCTAAGATGGGCACGTGACATAGCCAACCATGCTACCTGTGGGTAGGAAGTATCCATCCACAGTCACATTACGGCTGTAGAGATACCAAGAATCAAAATATATCTATCTAATACATGTCCATAAGCCAAGATAACGTGAGTCAAGAATAATAAAAGTGCGGAAGCAAAAGATCCAATGCAAAATAACTGGAATGTATGTCCCATAATGCGGGCTCACATCAAGAATAAAATGCAGAAAATAAAAAAACTAACTGCTACTGAAACCTCACTGCTCAGCCTGCTGGCTGAAGTACTCCTGCTCGGACTGCAGCAAAGGTACGGAATCTGGGCCATGCAAAACCCAGACGTCAGCGCGTCATGTCATCAAGTAATAAAATATAAACAGGGTAACAAGCAATGCAAATATAATCACGAATGGTAGAGCAGGTGTAACATCAATGTAAATCAAGGCAGTGAAGGATAGTGTACAGTGTGTAAACTAAACTGGTCTATTGGGTTATCTACTCTCAAGTCTTTGAAATCAATTTGATGAATCATCGATGTAACTCAATAGTATCCCATGCATGCCCGGGACCACGGTCTAAGACTCTCGGGCTGAAACCGAGACGTGCCGCTAGGCACTAACAGGAAAAGGGTACAGACCAACGATGTCAGCAGCATCGTCACGAGGCGGGCCTAGCCTCAAAACTGATCAGTAAAAGCAAGCAACTGTCGAGTTACAAGTCAGGATTTCATCATTGATTTTCCCATACCCCCAAGTTATGTATGTCAAGTCAGGTATTCAGTAATCAAGAACTAATGCCAACACAGAATCAGGTAAGAGCAGGTTCGTCTGGATAGACAACAGGAACGGTCCGTAAGGACTACATGTCAGGTTTGTTAGCATTAGACACAAGATCAGGTAACAGGTCAAGCCATGGTACATCAGGTCAAGTCAAGTAGTGTACGGTACCATGTCGGGTCAAGCAATATGTGTGTAGCAAGTCATGTCAGGGTGTAAAAGATATCATGTGTATGCTCATAATCAGCTAGCATAATCATGGTTATAAATAATCAAGCATGGGTATCAACAACACAATCAATTAGCACATGTAATAGGTTAAGCAATGAATGCAGGTTTAATTAATTAGCCGTACGGTTATCAGTTGTGTTTAAGAGATGGTGTCAGTATTATATGAATACAGTATGATAGATGTGAATGCTAAAAACCAGGTTAATAAGTATTGAGTAATCTAGGGATGCGACGACATGTATAATCTGTTCAATGGATGCAGTTGTAATTAAACCGGTTAAAGATGCACATGGATGTCCGATAGGTTAAAACTGGATAAAAGGGGTATCATGGCTATAAACAAATATGATCATGTGGTCTAACATTTACAGGTGATTATTAGGTATAAATAATTAGATGCAACAATTAAGTTTCAAATTCAAGATCATAAAATATGAAACGGCACTTTATACGGTTAACTTGAAATCCAGTACTTTCGATTCTATTTAGAAATTTAATAGGAAAATAACTAAATTAGCATATAAATAGTTTGAATAGCATGTAGCAAGTTTCACTTGCCTCGACGGGTCGCGATACGGAAAACGGAACGTTACGCGTCGGTGGGGAAAAGTCGCGACGCGCGCACGGTACACGAAATGAACACAAACGACGAACAGTGGAGTCACACGGATCGGAGGTCCTCGCTGGGTCGTCGGGAAGCGTCGTCGGCACCGTCGAATTCCGGCGAACCAGAAAACAGCGACAACAGAATAAACATAATTTTTTAGCAAGAAAAGAAAGAAAGCAAGTAAAAGAACAGAGGAGGGATGAGGGTACTAGCATACAGGGTTGTAGAGGGGTGTTGTGGTGGCGGCGAGACCAACCGTGGCGAGATCGACAGGCTCCGACGATCTACAGAAGACTCAAACATTTACAGCAAAGAGGTTTAATATGAAGAAGAAGAGAAAGAAGAAGAAGAGAAGGATGAGGGGGAAGAAGGTTGCTTACCGGAGTCGTGCACGATGCCAGGGACACGGGGACGAGTCGTCGATGGCAACAGCTCCGGCGATGCACAGAGTGCAAGGGTGCAGGGGATCGGGAGAGAAGGAAAGGAGGAAGAAGAGAAGGTGGAGGCGGCTGCGACGAGGGTTGAGGGGCGACGAGGCTTGTGCGGCGTCGTCGGCGCTAGGCAGAGGCGAGGGACGGTGGCTAGGGTTTTTCCGGGGATGGGTTTTCTGTTGTGAACGAGGGAGAAGAAAGAAATATAAAGAGAAGAAGATAGAGAGAGGAGACACGGGGAGAGAGAGAGAGATTTCCGAGAGGAGAGAGAAGAGGAGAGAGATAGAGAGGAAGAGAGAGATCGATAGGAGAGAGAAAACGAGGAGGAGAAAGAAATTTGTCGTTATGCAGAGAGAGAGAAAGAGAATGAGAAAGAAGAGAGAGAGAGAGAAGGTGGGGTCGCCAGGCAAGGAGGCTCGCGATTGGCTCGTGGTGAATAAAAAATGAGAATGAGAAGGAAAAGAGATTTTCTGATTGGTGAACGAGAGAGGCAAAGAAAATTAAAAGAATTTGTGGGGCCCGGTGTTAAACAAAGAAGGATTGTGATTGGCTGGATAAAAAATATGAAAAGATTTTCTAAGGATTTCTGGATGATAACAATGATCTTGTTGGTTTAAAAAAAATTATGATCGGTTGAAAAATATTTATTTGGCTGATAAAAATTTTAAAAAATAGGATTTTGCAGAAATACAAAATATTTCAGAATTGCGCCCGGGTCGGGTCCAAAAATTTGAATTTGAAATATGAAATTTATTGGCAGGTTCCAAAAATTAAAATGAAGGATTTTATAATTAAAAAGCATACCCCCAAGAATGGACGCACGTACGTACGCGTAGCCATCCAAACACGTCCGTTTCACTGAACGGGACGAGAACACGATGCAAGGACGCTACCACAGGGTTAGGGGTGTCAAGCAGACCATGACAAGTATTTTTAATTTATTTTAAAAGACTTAAATTGTTATATGCAGAATATGACATGTCGGTGTAAAGTATAACTAGTAACAGCCAAAGCATGATAAATGAAATAAATACCACACACTACACATACGGTAACTGAAATTTGTAGAACTGGACTCGGTTGTTACATTATACCCAACTACAAAAGAATTTCGTCCTCGAAATTCCAAGAATACAAAAGATAGGCGACAAACAACTACAAGAAAAGATGAGGAAACTTCTGCCGGATTTTATCTTCTCGTTCCCAAGTGGACTCTCCATGCGAGCGATTACCCCAAGAAACAAGTACAAGAGGGATAACCTTGTTCTTAAGAACCTTTTCCCTTCGATCCACAATTTCAACCGGTCGCTCCTCAAAAGTCAAATCTTCTCGTACCGTCAGCTCCGAATGATCCAACACATGTGTTTCATCTCGAACATACTTACGGAGTTGTGATACGTGAAACACATCATGAACATTCTCCAAGGATTGCGGTAACGCCAATCGATACGCTACCTCACCAACACGCTCCAAGATCTCAAAGGGTCCAACGAATCGAGGACTGAGCTTTCCTCGACTTCCAAAACGAATCACCCCTCTAGTTGGTGATATCTTCAAGAATACCAAATCACCCACGGAGAACTCTAGAGGTCTTCTCGACGTATCTGCCCAACTCTTCTGTCGGTCTTGTGCTGCTTTCATATGATTCCTGATAGTGTTAACTTTCTCAACTGTCTGCACAACCAAATCTGGTCCCAACAATCTTCGTTCACCGACATCGTCCCAACAAACAGGTGAACGACACTTGCGACCATATAAAGCTTCAAATGGAGCCATCTGAATTGTCGCCTGGAAACTGTTGTTGTAAGAAAACTCCACCAAATGTAGATGATTCTCCCAAGAACCCTTGAAGTCCAACATGCATGCTCTCAACATATCTTGAAGAGTTTGGATCGTTCTCTCCGACTGACCATCTGTTTGAGGATGATAAGCTGTGCTAAACTTCAATCGAGTCCACAAACTTTCCTGTAAGCTCTGCCAAAAGTGTGATAAGAACCGAGTGTCACGATCGGACACGATGCTTACCGGTAATCCATGCAATCTTACAATCTCCTGCATGTACCGCTCCGCCAAAGTTTCAGTTGATTGACCAACCCGAAAAGGAATGAAATGAGCTGCCTTGGTCAAACGATCAACAATCACCCATACTGCATTGTTGCCCTTTGGACTCCGCGGTAGAGCTGTCACGAAATCCATGGTTATATGTTCTCACTTCCACTGAGGAATCGGAAGTGGTTGCAACAAACCAGCAACGCTTTGATGTTCAGCCTTAACTTGCTGACACACCAAGCACTTTGCCACAATGCGAGCAATCTCCCGTTTCATGCCTTCCCACCAAAAATGCTGTCGTATATCTCGGTACATCTTCGTGCCTCCTGGATGTACGGAATAAGCTGAACTGTGTGCCTCCTTCATAAGTTCTTCACGAATATCCCCCTTTGGCACACACAAATGGCTACCATACCTCAACGAACCATCTTCGTGGATCAATAAATCTGTTCGTAGTCCGGCTTCAACCTGCTCTCGAAACTTTTGCAATCTAGGGTCCTGCGGTTGTGCTGCTTTAATATTCTCGATCAACGACGAATGTACTTGCAGCTGCATCAACTGCCCCGAAGAATGCGGTAGCACAACCTCCAAATTAAATCTTCGAAAGTCTTCAACGAGTTCCTTCTGCGTAGTCAACATCTGAATAGCTGGTAACTGACTGAGCGCATCCGGCACGACATTAACCTTCCCCGGATGGTACTTAAGATCAAGATCGTAGTCAGCCATCAGCTCCAACCATCTACGTTGCCTCATATTAAGCTCCTTCTGTGTGAACACAAACTTCAAGCTCTTATGATTCGTAAAAACTTCGACCCTTTCGCCCAAAAGGTAGTGCCTCCAAATCTTCAAAGCGAAAATCACAGCCGTAAGCTCCAAGTCGTGAGTTGGGTAATTCTTCTCATGGGTCTTCAACTGTCTCGATGCGTACGCTACAACATTCCCATGCTGTATCAAAACACATCCCAATCCTTTTCCAGATGCGTCGCTGTGAATCACTAATCCTCCGGAACTGTCTGGCACGGTCAGGATAGGGACGGTTATCAATCCCTGCTTCAATGTCTCGAAAGCTGACGCACACCTATCCGTCCATACAAAAGGTACCTCCTTGCGCGTAAGCTTGGTCAACGGCTCCGCCAGACGAGCAAAGTTCTCCACAAATCTTCTGTAATAGCCGGCAAGTCCAAGAAAACTTCTTATCTCCGCAACATTCCTCGGAATCGGCCAATCACGAACTGCTGCAATCTTTTCTGGATCGACGGCAATTCCATCGCCAGACACAACATGCCCCAAAAACTTTACTTCTTCCAGCCAAAACTCGCACTTGCTCTTCTTCGCATATAACTTCTCATGTCTCAACGTCTGCAGTGTGATCTTCAAATGTTCAGCATGCTCTTCAATACTCTTCGAATAAACCAGAATATCGTCAATGAACACCACAATAAACTGGTCCAAGAATAGTGAAAAGATTCGGTTCATCAAGTCCATGAATATAGCTGGTGCATTCGTAACTCCGAAGGGCATCACTAAGTACTCGTAATGTCCATACCGGGTTCGGAACGCCGTCTTGCAAATATCCTCTGCTTTCACTCGGACCTGATGATATCCGGATCGTAAATCCAGCTTCGAGAATACCCTCGCGCCACTAAGCTGCTTAAATAGTTCGCCAATGCGAGGGATCGGGTACTTGTTCTTAATAGTCACCCGGTTTAATTCTCGATAGTCGATGCACATCCTTCTTGTGCCATCTTTCTTCTTAACTAGAAGAACTGGATCTCCCCAAGGCGAGTTACTGCTTCGAATCCAACCTTTCTCAAGCAATTCAGCAACCTGTTTCTTGACTTCTTCCAACTCCACTGGTGCCATTGGATAATACGCTTTAGATATTGGCGCTGCACCAGGAATAAGATCAATTGCGAACTCCACGTCTCGCTTCGGCGGTAATCCCGATATATCTTCAAACACGTCCATAAAATCACGAACAACAGCTGGCTCTTCACTTTTATCAACCTCCATTGATGCAATAATATTAGTTGTCGGCCTAGCCCTAAACTCGACTGGCCCGACAGAACTGCTTCCTCCAGTGAAGATAAACTCGGGATGCCCGGGAATCTGGAAAATGACTTCCTTTGCCCTACAATCAATGTGAGCGTGGAAAGTGCCAAGAAAATCCATTCCCAAGACGACTTCGTAGCTGCCTGTATCAATTACCAAGAAATCTGCAAAAAGCTCCCGTCCGCAAACAACAACTGCACAATCTTTACATTCTCTACTAGATATGATTTTCCCATTCCCAGTGTGTATGTCCCAGAAACTAGATAGGGTCGTGCAGCTAATCGAGTGTGTAGCTATAAACTTGGACGACATAAAACAATGGGATGCACCAGAATCAAATAACGCTAATGCGGGAAAACCATGAACGAGTAGAATACCTGAAACAACTTCTCCCGAAGCCTTAGCTTCCTCAGCCGTCAAGGTAAAAGCTCGAGCCTGATTAGGTCCTTGAGTCGGCTGCTTCTGTCCCTGAAATGGTTTCTGCGGAGGCTTCTGAATATCATCCCTTGTGCGAAGCTTCAACGGACAAGAATTAACAGTATGATCCGCCGATCCACAAACCAGACAAAGTCCCCGCATCCTGCGACATTCCCTTTGCAAATGTCCGGGTAAGTGGAAAAAGCTGCAAACTACGTGCTTCCTCTGATCAACGACAGCAGGCTTCTTCATCGGTGTTGTAAGTGCACGGCGGCGCCCCGGCCGTCAAACCGACGCCGGAATGCGGAAACGGTGATAAACTTAAATTTTTGCGGACTTTGCAAACCGGCACCACCGCGCACTAAACTCCGGATCGTAACCATTAACAAGTCTACGCTACTAAAAGAAAGGGAAGAGATGTATACCGACGATCCAAGTCCTCCGGTCTTCATCTCCACTCCGATCTCCTCGCGGGATCTCCGTCCGTCTCCTCCTCGTCGGAAAGGGCACCACGAAGCCGGGTACTTTTACGGGCTCCCGCCTCTATACCGAGGCAACTCGCGCATGAAGCCGGCAACTCGACATGCCCAAGGCTTGCTGTAGGATGTGTAGGGTTTATCTCTTTGGGGTAGTGTTGCCATGATGGAGGAAACAAGATGATATGAAGAGAGGTGGTGAACTTTGATACAAAAAGAGAAATGAGAATAATTTCCATACAACAAAAGAAACACATCTCTCATTTTTCCCTCATCTTCAAGTGTGGCCGGCCAATCTTCAAATGGTGAAGAGAAATAACAATATGTATCATATGAGGGAGGTGAGTGTAGGAGAAGAAGGAGGTGACCACATCCAAGAGACAAGAAAACAAACACCATGCTTCATATCAAATCCAACCATACCCTTTCATGTCACAATAAAGCAAAAGCATGGTGGAAAAAATATGAAAGCTATCATATCAATCTTTTACAAGAAAACCCCTCCACAATTGTAATTTGCAAAACTGCAAATTACCCCCTCCATCGGAAAAGTCCGGCCGGGAAAGAACAAAGGAAAACCGGCCGGAACGGAATGCAAACAGGCAACTCCAGAAAACTGGTCCCGTAATAAATTACAGAAAAACCCCAATACTGTGCATACACACCCGCATCTGTATTCCGACCGAAATACAAATGCAATGAGACAAAATCTACACTGTACTAAACTAGTACCGGCTTAAACCAAAGCCGGCTAGTAAAAAACCGTTCGATCCTGATCCGTGCAATACCGCACGTATCTGATCGAACCCTGCCATATAAATCCATACGGCCACTAGTACAAAACTGTCCGATCCTGATCCGTGCAATACCGCACGTATCTGATCGGACCCTGCCATATCTCCATACGGCCTCTACAGCGTTTCGCCCGAAACTTGAGTAACTGAAAGTGTGGTGGACTCTAAAGACTCGTCAATACTATGGCTGTGGATTTAACCACTAGCACGTCAGAGGTATAAGCCAATACGTAACGGGCCACCAGCTATTGACTAAAAGGGACGTCGATGAGCGAACTCATCCTGACACCCTACTGAGCCTGTCAGTGACAATATCCGTGCAGTCCGGTCCGTTCGTCTATGAGTATCGCATGGCGGGCCTAGGGGGTTGGTAAAAGTCAGACCCCCAAAAGCGGTACAAGTCGTGTCGGAGTGTAGCCCAGAACACCCTGAGATACTACTGGAATACCTACCAGTAAATCTCCTTGCCTTGGCCAAGGACTTTGTGTAATGGCTCTCCTAGACACAGCACGACCTCACCCCCAATACCGGGAGAGACGAACCCCTGAGGATACGCTCACTGCCTCCATGTGGCTCGGGACTGTACCCAACTAAAACCTGTTTGCACGACTCCTTTGAGCCGTGGTAGGGTAGTAATCAAAGTACAGTGGGAACTCACACGAGACAAATGACGATCCCCAGGTCGATGAACTAACCTGCACACATGTCACCAGGGAACTGCCATCTGACGTCTGGTATATGACCAACTAGCATGTTCCCGGCGAGTCCTGTCCGGTGTACTCATAACCCAATGAGCACCTGTATACATCTTAGGTGATCCAACTGACACCAGTGGCTTGTGAGACCGGCCACCGCCCCTCGTCGGGGTCTCGACTGTATACACTAGTCTACTAATGGAGTATCGATGCCCAGTCTCGAAACTCCCACGACTAGGGACCTTTTAGGGATAAGCTTATAGACCCCAGCTCCCACTTATATGATCGCCCTCATACTGCTGGTGGTCAAGCAAGAATCCTAGGGGCTCTATCAACGTGTAATAGCGACGTGTCATGTCACTTAAAACAGTACACGATGATAAAGGTAAACCAGATAGCATACTATCATCTCGAGTAAGACTGTCCTACCGGGATAGGTCCTCCCTCAATCATTACAATCACGTACCTGTGACCTAATAATTGACTCTGAGGGCACTATCTCCAACAATCTCCCACTTGCACTCAAGGCTAATTATTGCGATGTCGCATACTCACAGCCCGTGTGATACCGAACATCCAACTCCTCTACTAGTCAGTCTCACAAAGCTCGTTTGCGGAACTATTGCGTTCGAGGAATAGCCTCAGTGAGTGGATCCGCTTAGTTGTTTCTTTCTATGTCTCTCTATATCTCAAGTTCGCGGAGAAACCCATCTCCCGAAATGAGCAATACCTGTCTTAGAATGTGTCTGGATGTCTGATGGGACATAGCTCATAAATAAACTCCAAATCCAAACTTCTTAGACTGTATCGTCAACTGAACTTAATCAGTATCCTGCGCGCCATGCCTCCCTCAGTATTGCCTTGGACCACCTGTCCAAAATACTGCCCCTCATCAGAAGGAAAACTATAACTCTGACAACCTCCTTGTCGTCCATGTCACCTTGGAAGCCTGGAATGATAACCGTCTCCTGAATGAGGCTGTCGTTATCATATCCCTAGAACATCCACTTATGTTCTAAAACTGCTTCCGACTGTTTCTCCAGGATTGGATTAATGTCAACTTATTGCATCTAGTGCAAGAACAACATCTGGTGTGGTACTTGACATCTCATGATTGACTCAATTGCCTAAGCAAGTGATCTGCCAATCATGCACGTCCCTCTCCCCTTTAGTCTGTAAGACACCTTTAGAGAGGGTGACTCCATTACCTGCAGGTACACTACCGTGCCAGGAGTCGTCCATCCTAAATACTCTTAGAATGCTGTCAAGTACCCTGATTGGGAAACCACCCAAATCTGGATCTAAAACCATAGATCTAGTAACCAGTATGTTTGATATAATGTCCAAGTCCTTTGTGGAGAAACCACTGTGCGACGACCAAAGTATAACCGATCGTAGTATAGGAATTTCTTTTCCTATTCTATGTATGTCATCCAAATACCAGGATATCACACCCTACTACCTTCTCAACAGATCCATCCCCTATTCTGATGACGTCAAACCCATGACTGTCACATCAGAAATAGATGATCTATCTCCGCTACATCTGCTTTAGTCTATAAATAGATATAAGCCTGATGTCCACCAATGCTTCCGCTGCTCCCACTGACTACGACAACCCTCTGCCAGAGTCATATAGACGTGCACTTCTAAAACTAGTTTAGAACGACGCTATACTCATCCTCCTGCCGGGTCTCGCAGCCTGGAACAACAACAATGGCAAGTGTGGGTAAACAAGAACTTCCCTGTCACCGTCCTTGAGGCTACCTGAGTACCTCTCGGGTGCCTGAAGTTACCCACCTTATCTGCGGAGTGGCCAATGGAATGTCAAACCAGATTGAATCTTTAGGTTCCTTATCAAATCTTCAGTAATCGTTTGTGGTTCTGGAATCACTTCCAGTTCTACCATACTCCCACTACTATTTTCTGAAAAAAAAAAAAAATCCATTTTTAATAAAACTGTGGCGAGTCTAGAACAATATCGCTATTGTTCATCCAGATGGTAGAAAATCAACCCTCGTCATAGCCTGGGTCAACCCACAAACAGCCATTACAGAACGTGCCTTGAGTTGTCCAGTGTCTGGTTTTAATCATAAACCGGACAACTCCCCGTACCTTAACATCGTTAAGATATGAACTGTTCTATATCCAATATAGAAACAGAGGCACAGATTTAATTGAACCAGATTCAAATCATGCAGCTGTCCCCAGCGCATGTCAACTAAATGGAAGGAGGCGGATCAGCGTTACTCAACTTAGGAACACTTCCAATTATGAGTAACCTGAAAGAGAAGCAAGTTCTCTTAATCATTACTTTCAACTGAATACCACAAGTATCTACATCTTCGATCTCTTTGAAGAATCCCGATACTTGCTACACCTGGTTCTCTACTCTATTCAAATACCTGTAACTTCTCCAAATTCGGACCCTGCGTTTCCACGAAACACCTGTCTAAAAACTAGAGAAGTCATAAGTAAACTGAATGTAGTACGAGGACCAACCCCTCTGTCCTAATGGACACTGGACAACATACAATACCTTGTATAAGTCCCTTGAGTCTGATAACTCTTTCACTGTGTGTCGTAGGTTGAAAACTGTACTTATGGTTAAGAAGAATTACACCGCTGTTTAATGCTCCTTACCTAACCATCCACTGATATAGGTAAATGTCGTAGACATAATTTCAGAAAGGTATATCTCACTCTATGAAAATAGACGTACAGATATATCAATTTGAAATTGGTGCATAACAGCGGATATTCAAAACCAAATATTTGCCGACCGGCAAACAGCCCAGATGATCTCCTCAAATATCACCGATTACAACGAATCCCGATATAATGAGGATGATCACCCAATTCCCAATAACTTACTCCCACTCATCATCTGTAAAACTATACAGATGTGAGAATCAAACTTGGTAAATACATACCCTGGAGCAAGTGTCCAATCGGGAAATCAGTTTTCTTTTAACATTACACAGTGAAACTGAAACATTGAAATGTTTCGTGGGGTATCCCGGTATTCATACTAATGCCTCTTCCATTATCCAGATTCACAACTACAACCGTATAATTCATTGCCATCTCTCCACATCCCTTCATATGTCTTTAGTCATTACCTTCTGCACACCCCTTTATGCCAAATGGTTTTCTTCCTTCCCTACCGTTCGGCACCAGCCTATGGTTTGGAAGAAGACTATCCAATAAGCATAATGGGTGTACTGTCCCAATCCTAGGAACACTCGCAATGAGAGAGGGTGAAGATAAAAGACAACCGAATAAACCTTATTCCTATTTCTCCTGAACCAGAATCCATCCCCGAACTGGAACAAGTTCCATTCGAGTTCGTATATAACCATACGATGGAGTATCCAAATAAACTGTGGATCTTCGTAGTGATACGGAGTGTCCTGGAGAAATACAAAGGTGATGTGGGAGTGGTAACGAAATATTTGGTTTGGTCGTGAATATCTGTTGCAATTTACTTTGCCCTCTTACTAATCCCTTGCTTTGTCTGAACTTAATACCTTCTGCACACCATCGTTATGCTAATTGGTTTTCTTCATTCCCTACCGGTCGGCACCAGCCTAAGGTTTGGAAGAAGACAATCCAATTTGCGTAATAGGTGTACTACCCCTAAACCAAGGAGTACTCGTAACCTGAGAGAGGGTAAAAGGAAAAGACAACTGAATAATCCTATCCGTTTTCTCCAGAACCGGAAACCATCCTCGAATTCCTTCGAGTTCGTATCTAACCATACGATGGTTTTGTCCAATGGAAGTGGACGTTCGCAGTAATACGGGGTGTCCTGGAGAAAAGGGTAAAAGTAGGAGTAGCAATGAGGTCTGCAACTCTGACAATCCAAAAGCCAGTGTTAAGAAGGTTCGGTCAACTTGGTCACTGAGTCAAAGTCTTAGGGTCGGGTCAATGGTCGCTGCCAAAGAGAGAGAGAAAAGAAACACTCAACGTGCACTCTAACCTAGATCAGAATGGTTACCAATTTATCTAATCTGGAAAACTCCCACTGTACCTCAAATTCTTCTCCAAACCTGAAAGAAGAATTAGTCGGGGTCACCCGAGGAGTATACTAACTCATCAGTGGGAATCGGGATCCAACTCTCATCGCATGACAACGTGACGGAATCCGCTCACGGTATCACACTCCAGAAGGTATGCGCATATCTGGCATCGGTGTTACACCATGACGGTCCACTGGAATACCTCTGCGTCCATGAGCTCGGTTTAGTACAAATTCCGGCTTCCTTACCGTAACTGTTGTCTGCTGTGAACTCCCAGTCTTCCCAGATAGGCTCTGCTGTTCTCGGGCTGCTGTAAGAACCTGTGAGAAAGTGGTCAAACACAGGGAGACAATTTGCCTTTGGATGTCCACATCCAAACTGCGCATGAACCTCCTTGCCCTGTCTTCATCGTTGGCAACTTAAGGTCCAGCGAACCTACTGAGCCGTGTCCACTCAGCTGCATGTACATCTACAGGCGCACCATTCTGCTTTAGACTGATGAACTTCTCTTCCATTTCCTCCCGTGCAGTCCGCGGGAAGAACTTCTCCAAGAAACTCTTCGAAAAATCCGCCACTTGATCGGCTTGGGCAAGCGGGTTTCCTCCACAAGCCACCATTCACGGACGTAGTCCACTAACTGAATGCGCACCACATCCACTCTTTTATCATCTGGGATCTGCGCCGCAATAAGTAAGTTCTCCGTGTCAACTAGCCACTGCTCCGCTGGCAACGGCTCCTCCAAACCAGAAAAGACAGACGGCCCCAAACGCCTGAAATCTGCTACGGTCCCCACACGATCAACTGGTATAGCCCCAACATTGTTCACGGACTGCTGAACGGTCCGCAAACCTTCCTGAAACGATTCAGCTTGCTGCCGGATCAGCTCAGTCTGTCTCTTTTGATTCTCCAGCATTCCCCGTATCACTCCAAGCATAGCGGCTTCGTCAACACGCCTTTAGTACGTCTTCAGATTCTTTTCTGCCATATTCTTGAAATCAAAACACCCAAAGATTAGCATGATAACAGATTCAAAATGTAGATCAAGACTAGAACTCCGAGTTACTTAAATAGAGTACCGCATTGTAACCATGCCGCGGTATCATAGCTACAATTACATAACTCCACCCAAGTCGCCTAAATTCTAGAAATAACAAGGAATCTGGTTTTCGAGTCGATATGCAAAGGAAGTTTGCACACCGTAAAGATATAATCAGGAGGAGGTTAGATTCAAGAACGGTAAAATAGCAAGGTGGCAGGACATGTTTCCTAAACACGGGTATTCTGATTCGTGTATTGGGTACAATACCCAACTACAAAATGAATCAACCCGACTAACCTATGGCTCTGATACCAAAAGAACCATGTCACGCCTCGCTTCCCAGAGTACGCTAAGATGGGCACGTGACATAGCCAACCATGCTACCTGTGGGTAGGAAGTATCCATCCACAGTCACATTACGGCTGTAGAGATACCAAGAATCAAAATATATCTATCTAATACATGTCCATAAGCCAAGATAATGTGAGTCAAGAATAATAAAAGTGCGGAAGCAAAAGATTCAATACAAAATAACTGGAATGTATGTCCCATAATGCGGGCTCACATCAAGAATAAAATGCAGAAAATAAAAGAACTAACTACTACTGAAACCTCACAGCTCAGCCTGCTGGCTGAAGTACTCCTGCTCAGACTGCAGCAAAGGTACGGAATCTAGGCCATGCAAAACCCAGACGTCAGCGCGTCATGTCATCAAGTAATAAAATATAAACATGGTAACAAGCAATGCAAATATAATCATGAATGGTAGAGCAGGTGTAACATCAATATAAATCAAGGCAGTGAAGGGTAGTGTACAGTGAGTAAACTAAACTGATCTATTGGGTTATCTACTCTCAAGTCTTTGAAATCAATTTGATGAATCATCGATGTAACTCAATAATATCCCATGCATGCCCGGGACCACGGTCTAAGACTCTCGGGATGAAACCGAGACGTGCCGCTAGGCACTAACAGGAAAAGGGTACAGACCAACGATGTCAGCAGCATCGTCACGAGGCGGGCCTAGCCTCAAAACTGATCAGTAAAAGCAAGCAACTGTCGAATTACAAGTCAGGATTTCATGATTGATTTCCCCATACCCCCAAGTTATGTATGTCAAGTCAGGTATTCAGTAATCAAGAACTAATGCCAACACAGGATCAGGTAAGAGAAGGTTCGTCTGGATAGACAACAGGAACGGTCCGTGAGGACTACATGTCAGGTTTGTTGGCATTAGACACAAGATCAGGTAACAGGTCAAGCCATGGTACATCAGGTCAAGTCAAGTAGTGTACGGTACCATGTCGGATCAAGCAATATGTGTGTAGCAAGTCATGTCAGGGTGTAAAAGATATCATGTGTGTGCTCATAATCAGCTAGCATAATCATGGTTATAAATAATCAAGCATGGGTATCAACAACACAATCAATTGGCACATGTAATAGGTTAAGCAATGAATGCAGGTTTAATTAATTAGCCGTACGGTTATCAGTTGTGTCTAAGAGATGGTGTCAGCATTATATGAATACAGTATGATAGATGTGAATGCTAAAAACCAGGTTAATAAGTATTGAGTAATCTAGGGATGCGACGATATGTATAATCTGTTCAATGGTTGCAGTTGTAATTAAACCGGTTAAAGATGCACATGGATGTCCGATAGGTTAAAACTGGATAAAAGGGGTATCATGGCTATAAACAAATGTGATCATGTGGTCTAACATTTACAGGTGATTACTAGGTATAAATAATTAGATGCAACAATTAAGTTTCAAATTCGAGATCATAAAATATGTAACAGAACTTTATACGGTTAACTTGAAATCCAGTACTTTCGATTCTATTTAGAAATTTAATAGGAAAATAACTAAATTAGCATATGAATAGTTTGAATAGCATGTAGCAAGTTTCACTTGCCTCGACGGGTCGCGATACGGAAAACGGAACGTTACGCGTCGGTGGGGAAAAGTCGCGACGCGCGCACGGTACACGGAATGAACAAAAACGACGAACAGTGGAGTCACACGGATCGGAGGTCCTCGCTGGGTCGTCGGGAAGCGTCGTCGGCACCGTCGGATTCCGGCGAACCAAAAAACAGCGACAACAGAAAAAACATAATTTTTTAGCAAGAAAAGAAAGAAAGAAAGTAAAAGAACAGAGGAGGGATGAGGGTACTAGCATACAGGGTTGTAGAGGGGTGCTGTGGTGGCGGCGAGACCAACCGTGGCGAGATCGACAGGCTCCGACGATCTACAGAAGACTCAAACATTTACAGCAAAGAGGTTTAATATGAAGAAGAAGAGAAAGAAGAAGAAGAGAAAGATGAGGGGGAGGAAGGTTGCTTACCGGAGTCGTGCACGATGCCAGGGACACGGGGACGAGTCGTCGATGGCAACAGCTCCGGCGATGCACAGAGTGCAGGGCTGCAGGGGCTCGGTAGAGAAGGAAAGGAGGAAGAAGAGAAGGTGGAGGCGGCTGCGACGAGGGTTGAGGGGCGACGAGGCTTGTGCGGCGTCGTCGGCGCTAGGCAGAGGCGAGGGACGGCGGCTAGGGTTTTTCCGGGGATGGGTTTTCTGTTGTGAACGAGGGAGAAGAAAGAAATATAAAGAGAAAAAGATAGAGAGAGGAGACGCGGGGAGAGAGAGAGAGATTTCCGAGAGGAGAGAGAAGAGGAGAGAGATAGAGAGGAAGAGAGAGATCGAGAGGAGAGAGAAAACGAGAAGGAGAAAGAAATTTGTCGTTATGCAGAAAGAGAGAGAGAGAGAAGAGAGAGAAAGAGAATGAGAAAGAAGAGAGAGAGACAGAAGGTAGGGTCGCCAGGAAAGGAGGCTCGCCATTGGCTCGTGGTGAATAAAAAATGAGAATGAGAAGGAAAAGAGATTTTCTGATTGGTGAACGAGAGAAGCAAAGAAAATTAAAAGAATTTGTGGGGCCCGGTGTTAAACAAAGAAGGATTGTGACTGGCTGAATAAAAAATATGAAAAGATTTTCTAAGGATTTCTGGATGATAACAATGATCTTGTTGGTTTAAAAAAATTTATGATCGGTTGAAAAATATTTATTTGGCTGATAAAAATTTAAAAAAATAGGATTTGGCGGAAATACAAAATATTTCAGAATTGCGCCCGGGTCGTGTCCAAAAATTTGAATTTGAAATATGAAATTTATTGGCAGGTTCCAAAAATTAAAATGAAGGATTTTATAATTAAAAAGCATACCCCCAAGAACGGACGCACGTACGTGCGCGTAGCCATCCAAACACGTCTGTTTCACTGAACGGGACGAGAACACGATGCAAGGACGCTACCACAGGGTTAGGGGTGTCAAGCAGGCCATGACAAGTATTTTTAATTTATTTTAAAAGACTTAAATTGTTATATGCCGAATATGACATGTCGGTGTAAACTATAACTAGTAACAGCCAAAGTATGATAAATGAAATAAATACCACACACTACACATACGGTAACTGAAATTTGTAGAACTGGACTCGGTTGTTACACTGTCCCCACTAGTATGATCTGCATCATAGTCCTGGTAGTCAAGTACTCATCCTAAGGACTTTATCAACATATAAAATAGAGACAATCAGAGTACATGTTAAGATAAAGAGCAACCAGATAGCATACTATCATGTCGAGCAAGAAAGTCCACCCTATATATGTCCAAGCATCCACTACAATATACATCGTATGTACAGTAATGGCCTCTAGGGCATACATATAACTAACACCTACGTACAATATCCACCAAACCATGAATAAAACTATATGCAAAATAACTCCTATAACATTAATTTGAATTAACACTAATAACTAACTATATAGTATAACTATCCTAGTTAAATGGTTGCGGGGGTGCTATACGCCATCCACCCGAATTCTCTCGTAGATGTAAATCCACTCACCAACTTGTCGAACTCGTCGAAATCCACAATCGCTTTTCCTCATCTCAACGCCTTCAACGTCTCCGCTAATACCCCTTCAAATGTAAGAACACACTCGTCAATAATATTATCTTACTGGCAAAATGTAACGAGAAAAATACAATACTCGGATGCATATTGTTTGATAATGTTAGCTCAGAAACGGCAGTTTTTGGGCTCGCTTCAAAAAATCACTAGAAATCGTAAACATAATGTTTAGAGTGAAACTAAAATTATACACATTGTTAAAAGAGTTAACTTTAATACTCCAAAATATCTTTTCCAATTTCTATGTATAGGACATTAAATAAAATACAAAATAAAAACATGTTTCTAGAAAATCTACAGAAACCAGAAAACAATCTTCACTAAAAATTTGATATCTCTAGATTTTGTAAATAGAATAAGAAAAATGAAAATTTTAGAGATATCTACACAAAATAATCTACAACCTACACCTTTCATATTCTCCAAATTGTTAACAAAAAAATTAGGAAAATTGTTACAGTTTTAGTGAAAAACAGCCACTGGAAATGAAATTTCCAGTTTGAAACCCTTTCTTTAAAAATTCGTGTAAAATTTATTTTACAGTAAAACTTAACCAAATATTTTTGTCTAAATGATATGCCAATTATTTACAACTTTTTATTTTTAACCATTACCTAATTATCGATAGAGAGTCATCAAAAAAATTCAAAACGCCTAACATGTCACTGATATTCAGCCAGCAAGTAAAACTCGCTATCACTTCAAAATTTAAAAGCATGATTATATTTACCTATATGAAATGAGTGCAAAGAAATTCCAACTCAAGGATTGTATGATGGAGTTTTTTAGGGGTTGTAGTGGTCTCTAAATTGATGGTGTGAACAAAATTGATGAAGGGATTAAGGATTATCTTCATTAAAATTGATGAACACTTAGAATATTTTTGTTAGAGTTGGAGAACTAGTTGTGTTCAGTTTGAGGAAGCCTAAGAAATCACTAAGTGTATATGTTATGTTGTGTAGAGAGAGCATGAGGTGGAGGGTTGTGAGGTGGAGGTGTCATGGTGTAAGGAGGAGGTGTAAAATGTGAAGGAGGAGGTGGAGGATTGTGGGCATGGTTGAGGATAAGTTGTTGTCACGCCCCGCTTCCCAAAATACGGAATACGAGGGGTAGACAAGGCCAGCCATGCTCCTACGGTCAAGGAAATATCCTGCCGTAGTCACACTTCGACTTCTAGTTTATCATGGTAAACAGTATAAAATGCGCAGGTAATGAGAAATGCAGTAACTGAAGTAAACAATGTAAAGACTGACCTGAGTTGGAACAAAAGAATGTAACTCGGGAAGGCGAGTCAAGAAGTCTGTGATGCACTGGTCCAGGCTAAATCTTCTCCTCACGCTGAGCATGCATACTCAGGTCGTCAGAGCGACACAATAGCAATGTAATGTATATAATCAAGTAACAGTACTAACAGTGGTAATGGATATGAATAACAGTAAATCAATAACAATATAAATATGGATGTGCATTAATCAATGCAGCGGAAACAGTAAATCAGTATCACGATATGTCACGTATATCAACACAGTATGAGGTATATAAATGTCCGTAACCCTATCAGTCTCTAAGTCTCACTGTACAGGTCAATAAGCCTATCGTCAGTCCAAGTGTGAGAGTCAACCACTCGCGAGTGTCCTCCACCCAAGGGTAGAACCCAAGGGCAAGGGACCACGGGCCCAACATGTAACGAGTGTATCACGGTGTATATATCACATACCCTGTAAATCTCCATATAACTCCCTAAATATATAAGCCGGCATGGGACTCCCGAGATTTTGTTGAACTCACACTTAAACTACCCCACACCCCGAGGTCTACATCAAACGCTAACCACCAATCTAAATACTAATCGATCCGTGACAAGTCTGCATGAGAACTGGAGGCAGGACCTCCATCAAGCACGTCCCGATTAATACCTAAGATAAATGGCAGTGTCTGGTGTCTTATCTGTGACACCCGTGCAACGCTTCCATAAATGTCCCATTCCACTTATTAGTCACACGTGCACGCATCCCACAGACGTCGACAATGCAATAGAATAATAGGGTCACTGATTGTGCACAAGTACGTATCACTTTCACTTAAACACGGATACACGAACACTGACGTACTCGCCACAATCATCACTAAAATCTAACACTGGGTAAATGCACGATGTCACTAAGTTATCAATACGATGATATGGGTATGATATGATGCGTGAACAAGTATATAAACACAATTAAGGTGTCATAAAAAGTAATCTATCACTTGCACGATTTATCATGAAACGTACGTATATAATTTAGCGAAACAATAAACAGGTAGTAATTAGTATGTTCAGTTATCCATCAATAGAATTTTGTTTCAAGCCAATCGGCACTACTACAAATAAGGGTTGCCCTTACGGATTTATCGGTAGGGGCAACCCACTGCCCCTACGGATATCTACGTAGGGGCGAAAAAAGACCCCGTAGGTGCAAAGGCCGCAGGTGCAAGTTGAGGCCCTGAACGTGCCCCTACGGACAAATTTAAGCCCCTACGGATATATCAGTAGGTGTTATAGCCCCTACGGAGTACCCCGTAGGGGTAATAAAATCATATATGTAATTTTTTTTTTTGAATATATTGTATATACCTACGGATATACCTGTAGGTCCCTTTTAGATCCCTACGGCTACATCCGTAGGGGATATAAAGTAGTTCCTACGGTTAAGTCCGTAGGGGATACTCCCAACACCCTGGACTGATATCAGGTGGGAAAATATCAGGAAACCTGATATTTTCCCCTACGGATAAATTCGTAGGGGATAAACACTGGCCCCTACGGACATATCCGTAGGGACAACCCCAACACCCTGCACTGATATCAGGTGGGAAAATATCAGGTTTCCTGATAGTTTGCCCCTACGGATATACCCGTAGGGTTAGTGTATGTACCTGCGGCTTAAGCCGTAGGTACATATTGTCTGTATTTTTTTTTTAAAAATGGGCTGCTAGATTTTTTGCCGCCCTGTGCACAATACTATATACATCAATCAAATCATATATTGCAGTATTCATAATCACATCTCACGCATATATATAATATACAAAAAAAACCCAAAAACTGAATATGATATAAATACAAACCAATATCAATATCGTTTCAAAATGTAGTACAATGTGATATAAATACATGTTTCAAAAAATAAGAACCAAAAAGCTACCCTAGTTCGGTCCAGCTCCACCTCCGAATAACGTTAGAATAACGCGCGCCTGCTCATCGGTCAATACACTCTGCAATGCTGCATATAAGGGAGTCTGATCGGCATGTGGAGCTGGCGATGTGGTCTGCGCAGCCGCCGTCGAGGTAGTCGCTTGCGGAGCCACGGCTGCGGGAGTCTGAGTGGGCGGTGGAGCTACAGGAGCTGTCTGCGGAACCGCAGCCGATGTAGTGGCTTGCGGAGCCGCAGCCGAAGGAGATGCATATGGAGGCTCGGCCGATCTACCCTGTCGCGTCTGGACATAACGTGTGTAAGAAGCGTGTAAGAACTGTGTATTATTCGAATTCGTTTCATTATTAAGTTATTTCGAAACCCTGTTTGGATATCTAGTTTGGAAAAGCGTTGTTTATTTTAATTACATATGTATGTATGATTAATCAGACTTAAGTCTAAAACCAAATAAGCTCAACCTACGTACTAATTATGGATATGTTGATATGTATATAATATGAAATGATATTTTACTATAACGTAGTATACATACCAGCATCTCCTTCAACTCCTGAACGGTGGCCCTCAAGCTATCCAGTTCCTGATGGACATGCCGGCCACTGGAGACGGAGAAAGTAACCGCCGGGGTGGAGTCCAACCTCATATGGGCCCTGCTAGGGCCCAATCCCCGGCCTCTCTCCCAACCTCCGTGGTGCCCTCCGTGTGCGGCGTCCAGAACTGGGGTCAGCAGCCTCGGATCGTTCTGTCCGGTAAAATCGATCCCCGAGGCCTGGGCCTGCTCAACCACCCGCTCCTACACCCACATTAAGCAGTAAAGTATAAGTATAAAATCTAAACTTGAACCTTCCAAAACTAAAATTTCAAATTTGGGTAGAAAAAATATTAACACTTACGCAGTACTCCTGGGTAGCGACGTCGGGACATCGAAGCTCGCCCGTGGCGGGATCTGTCGAGGTGCCGTGGACGGCAAGATATGCGGACAGCACGCTCAGTGTACCACCTGACGCCACGGTCCGAGATGTCTGCAATATTAGAAAGTAACTCTTAATATTAGAAATATTAGAGAATAACTCTTAATATTGCAGAATATTAGAGAATAACTCTTAATTTACCGATAACTCCATGGCTCGAGTAATATTCCTCGAGCCACCTGTGTAAGTGGGGCGACCCCTCTTCGCCGACTTCCTGTTCTCCGTATTCTGAGCGGCCTGTTTCTGCACAACGCATTAACATTTAGTTTTCTAATTAAGAAACACAAAGAAATAAATTATATCATAAATAATGAATTAAATTTAAAATACATACGTGTTTGCGTTCGGAGTCGAAATAAGCGCACAATAGAGGCCATGTCTCTACGTCGACTCTCGCAAACGCCGGAGTAGATAGGAGGGCCGCTCTCTCTGCCTCGGGGGTCGCTATCCACAGGGAGTAGCAGTCGGCCTTCAGCTCATTCCTGTTGTATCGGACCTTGGCCTGCATGTTCTTCATCAGGCCATTGTACAGAGCATGAAGGTCGAGCACCCTCCCCGAGTGATCAGGGTCGGCTACAGGCTGAAAATCGTAATCCAACTGAAAATACAAAAAAAAACATTGTTATTAGATTGCAAGTGTTAATAATAAATATATTGGATAGATCAAATGAAAATATATATTAATACATACCCGAGCCTGTTCAAAGAAGAGGGCGAATGAGCGCTGGTGCTGCTCGCCCCACTCAACGTGAAGTGGATAGTTCTTCACGATCCGGCTCTCGTCCCCCAAATACCGGCCGAACCTCTCGGCATGAGGACCGGTATAGCGATAGTCAAGGGTAAAAAAATAGGGGGAATGCTGCCTCCCCCCTAGCTCTATTAGGCCTCAGCCTATGGGACTGATTCGGGCCTCGAGTCCCCCTCTGGGGATGGAGAGGCCCTGCGTCTGCACGAAATATCAAGACAATCAATAATAAGACAAAGTTGTATTAAGAAATCAAGGTTAAACAAAAATTCAAGTGTGATATATACCTCCGGTGAATAACGCACGAGCCTGGGCCCGAGCAGCAGCACGAGCGGGACGATAGTTCCTCCGGTGAGGAACAACCGGGGTCCCGGACCCGTACGCATCCCCTCCAACTATAAAATAAACATCGACGCTAAATCTCCATGAAGTTCATATTTATTCTATAGAGCATATGTAAAATAAATAAATATTTTAAATTTATTCATACTAACCTGCAGACGATGCGGAGGGTACGAAAGCGGCAGGAGTGGCCCCTGTGGAAGGTGTGGACGCACCACCTATAATTAGACAATTAAAAATAGATTTTATAAGTAATTGCAAAAAGAATGTGTAGATCAATAATATAACGTTCTAAATCAATATGCATGAACTATAGGACATATAAACATACCCGCAGGTGCGGTGGTGTCACCACCTACAGCTAGACAATAATAAAAATTGCTAAGTAAGAGCAAAAGGAATGTGTATATTTATGATATAGCATTCTAAATCAATATACATACACTATATGATATATAAACATACCTGGAGGAGCGGGGGTGGCCTCTGTCCCAGATGTGGACGCAGGATCAACAACTAGACAATTAAAAATAGATTTGATAAGTAATTGCAAAAAGAATGTGTAGATCAATAATATAACGTTCTAAATCAATATGCATGCACTATAGGACATATAAACATACCCGCAGGTGCGGTGGTGTCACCACCTACAGCTAGACAATAATAAAAATTGCTAAGTAAGAGCAAAAGGAATGTGTATATTTATGATATAGCATTCTAAATCAATATACATACACTATATGATATATAAACATACCTGGAGGAGCGGGGGTGGCCTCTGTCCCAGATGTGGACGCATCACCAACAACTAGACAATCAAACATTGACAATATAAGTAATTTTGACATAAACAGGCATGAATATCTGTAATATTAAATTGAAAATGGATATGCGTGCAGTATACCTGGAGGTGTGGCAAAATCCACACGGAAGGAGGCATCCGAAGGGGTCTCCGATCTGGGTGCAAGACCGGCCCTCTGAAGCTCCCTATGGAGCTCTCCGGGCGGCAGAACCACTCTGCCTCTGCCTCTGCCTCTGCCGCGGCTGGAGCTCCTGCCGCCCCTCGCTGCTCCCGACATCGTCATCCAATCTAGATAAACGGTTCGTGGACGCATTAGACAATCATTAAAAGTATTGACTATATATGATCTAGAGCGTAAAATGTGAAGTAATAATATAACATTACTGATAACCTTTTTCGTTTCGTGGGCGCATCATACATATCTACTTGGATTTCATCGTCGATGTCATTTCTAACCCACGTAACTTCATGATCGGTCGAAGACAACCCGTCCTTCGAAACAGACGGTCGGAGCACTTTAAGCCTTCTCTCTTCTTCGTCCTCATCGCTGTCCTCGTATTCTGGGACATCGTAGACATCTCTAGGTTTCCATCGGCATACAACACTCCACCCCGGATGCTTCAAACACTGTGAGTAGTATACTTGGAACGCTTGGTTCGGAAAGATAAACGGATCGTCTTGACCGTAAAATCGAAGTGTGTTCACACTGGTCAATCCATATTCATCTTTCCAAGTCCCAAGACTGCTTCTCCACCTGTCTGTATCGGTTCGCGGATCGTACCAAGTACAGTGGAATATATAAAAGGGTTCTGATCGTCCGGGATAGTGGATGCCGAGTATACAATTTAAGTACCCATAGTAAATCACACCGTCCGATCCTACCGTCGCAATACCACTATTCTGGGTGATTCTAGATGTTTCTATGTCCTTAACTTCGAATTTGTATCCAAGGACACCAAATCCTTTGTAATGTGCAACCTCCATACTAGGAAATTGAGCTAAACATCTTGAATCACTCTCAAATGATGCAGACAAGTTCGGATCGTGGATCTAACAAAACAAATTTTACTATAAATACATAACGATACAAGTTTAGATTAAAACTGATAGCAATAAAATGTAATTCGAATAACTTACATGCTCTGTGACCCAATCACAAAAATTATCCTGATGGTATTTTTCCAAACGCTCTTCGTTCCAATCAGGATGCCCCTCACGTACCTCGTTAAAATGAGTTCTGTTTTCGACAAATAATTGTGACATTAATATTATGTCATTTCATACACACACAAACACAGATATAACAATTAATCCAAAAGAACTTACTCTCTAATTTGTTCAAGACATAGGCAATTAAGCAAGATAAACCGGTATATCTTGTTGATAAACATAGTGTCTACCCTCTTATACTCGGCTTTACCATATGGCCCGTCTTGAATTCTTCGTGGTCGGTTAAGCCTTGTCTCAATGTTCTCGTCCAGATAGCGGGAACAAAATGTGGTTGCTTCATCAAGAAGATAACCTTGCATGATAGAACCCTCTGGTCGATTTTTATTGCGTATATACTTCTTAGGAGTGTAAAGGTACCTAATGAGAATATGTTGAATAAATAAACACGGGCATACATGACAAAAATAAATTTATAAATTGCGCGAAACGAAAAATTACACGTACCTCTCGACGGGATACATCCATCGATATTGTACCGGTCCGGCTAACTTCGCCTCAGTTGCAAGATGAACCGTCAAGTGTATTATGATATCGAAGAATGACGGTGGGAAAATATGCTCAAACTTGCAAAGTATCAACGCAATAGAATTTTCTAGTTTATCCAGCGTCGCAACCTCCAGCGTTTTAGCACACAACTCCCTGAAAAAACAACATAGGTCGTTGATTACTAGACCAACCGAGTCGGGGAGAGAAGTCCTGAGGGCTAATGGAAGAAGGTGCTCCACGATAACATGGTGGTCATGACTTTTCAGCCCATCGATCTTGCCCTTCACAATTTTTATTTTCTTGCTGAATGATCCTGAGAAACCTGTGGGGACTTTCAAATCATGCAACACCTGCAGGAATCTTTTCTTCTCCGGTTGTGACATATGATAAGCGGCATTGGGAAGTACAAACTTGCCCGGTTTACCCGCTACCGGTTTAGGGTGCAGTTCACTTCTTATTCCCCACTCTTGTAGATCCATCCGGGCATTCATGTTGTCTTTCGATTTCCCGTCTTTACACAGAAGCAAGTTAAGTATGTGCTCTGATACTCCCTTCTCTATATGCATGACGTCCAGACAATGACGCACTGAATTTGTAGACCAGTACGGAAGCTCGAAGAAAATGCTTAACTTGTTCCAATATTGTGGTTTGACCTGTCTCGTCGGATCCATCCCGAAGGTCACGTTATTGTAACCATCCCATTTAGCAGTCACGTCCTCTCCGGACAATGGGGATGGAGGCCCAAGAAGCTCCTGATGACCATCAAAGTGAACCGTGTCTAACCTGTAGGGGTGGTCTGGAGGCAGAAAACGTCGATGGCCGCAATAACAAACCTTCCTGCTAAAATTCAAAAATTTTGATGTTGTGTGTTCATGGCAATGAGGACATGCTTTGTGACCATGTACGGACCAACCTGAAAGCATTCCATATGCAGGAAAGTCATTAATTGTCCACATTAAAGCCGCACGCAGTATGAAGGTTGTATTTGTGTTTGAATCATATGTCTCTACACCATCAATAAACAGAGTTTTCAGCTCCTCAATCAGAGGTCGGAGATAGACGTCGATATTGTTCCCCGGTGAGTTTGGTCCGTCGATAAGAAGAGGCATCATAAAGTATGATTGGTCCATAGCCAACCAAGGCGACAGATTATAAATTATCATTACAACGGGCCATGTACTGTGACTTCCAGCCATATAGTTGAATGGGCAGAAGCCATCGGCAGCCAGTCCGAGCCGGACATTGCGGGGATCGCTACTGAATATTGCGTGCCTCCTATCGAAATCCTTCCATGCCGGTGAATCTCTTGGATGGCTCATTTTTCCATTTTCGCTTGGAGGAGCACGATGATACCAAATCATTGCCTCGGCTGTTTTCTTGCACCTGAATAGCCTCTGTAGCCTCTGTGTTATGGAAAAATATCGTGCTATCTTCACAGGTATATCAGGCTTCTTATCAGAATCTTTCGGCTTATACCTGGCCTCTCCGCATGTTGGACACTCTTTCAAATCTGAATTCTCTTTCCGGTACAACACGCAATTTTTAGGACATGCTTGAATCTTCTCGCACTTTAGACCCAAATCAGACATCATTTTCTGGGCTTCGTACCAGCTTTCGGGCACATTATTTCCCGGAGGCATAGAATCTTTCAAGAACGAAAGAAGCATTGTGAATGACTTGTTACTCCATCCATTTAGGCACTTAATTTGGAAAAGTTGGACGAACCATGAGAGGGTGGAATACTTCGCATTCTCATAAATTGGTTTCCTAGCATCATTCATGAAATTTTCATATTTATCCGCACGCGGTCCTTGACCGGAAGGAATGTCATCTTCGGTACGAATAGATTCACCTAGGGCAGCATCTACCATATCCTCCATTTCTTCTGATGGAAATAAATTTCCGTATCCTGCCGTATTACCGAATTCTTCTTCTTCTCCTGCCGCATTATCGTGTTCTCCTTCTTCTACCGCAGTACTGCATTCTTCTCCTTCCCCGTGATATTTCCAAATTGAATAAAGTCTAGTAAACCCATGTTTTACAATATGAAGCTCTGCCAATTCTACCTTCTGCCAGTACTTATTGCCACATCTATCGCACGGACAGAGAATCTTCTCTATTATGATCTTATTATGTGCTCGTGCAAATTCAAGGAAAGCAGCAACCCCTGCGACAAACTTAGGTTGCATACGTTGTTTCCAATCCACATACATCCAGTCCTTAACTCTGACGTACTCATGGGCCATGTTAGACTGAATAACATATAAATTGTAGGTTATGCTGACTATATTGAGAAATATAAGAACGGGATAGTTACTGACAAAGGAGAAAATCCATGTATATGCTTTGTGTGTGCGTTTGTCGTTGAAAAGAATAAATTATCGCACGTTATGTTGACCGATAGACGGGGACTAAGTGGCGCTTTTAATTAGTTTCATATATGGGTATCGATGGGAATATGAAGGTTTCATATTATCATATATTGGTTTTAACCCGAACATCTCGAGTCGCTCTCTGATTATGCGTTTGTATGTATGTGTTCCGGCTGTCGGGGGTAGGCTTCTATCCCATTAAGAATGTATAGAGCGAACGCCCATCACTTGTGCTTTCAACCGTTTCGAGTAAATTTCGGCAGCACCTCCCCGCTGTTCTCCGAGTACACTGTAATAGAATAGATAATCATTTCAAAGCTGTGAAACAACGTTGAAATGAACATCTAATCTATCTTTGTACACGGAGAACCAGCGGAAAGGTACCGACGAAATATCTCGAAACGGATGAAAACGCAAGTGAATGAAGGCGTTTGCTTTATACATTCTTAACTTGTCCACACGGGACAAATCTATGGGTTACCATACGATTGAATTTTCTCGTCGCGCAGACTATACGATGGTTGTTAGTATCGAGCTATACTGTCCGATATTTAACAACCTTCGTATAGTTCTAGGTCACGACGAGCATCGCACGTATGTTAACCGATAGACGGGGACTAAGTGGCGCTTTAGTTTCATATACGGGTATCGATGGGAATATGAAGGTTTCATATCATCATCAAGTATCATATATTGGTTTTAACCCGAACATCTCGAGTCGCTCTCTAATTATGCGTTTGTATGTATGTATTCCGGCTGTCGGGGGTAGGATTCTATCCCATTAAGAAAAAATGGAGTGTATTTCGCTGTGAGAGACTCTTCAAAGAAATGGAGGAAGAAGCACTAAAGAAAAAAGAGAGAAAAATAAGAATATAAAGTTGAAACTAAACTTGAGCTATCCGCTGAAATCATAAAGCATAGGAAAGTTGATTGAGTCTTGATCTATTGCTCTTTCTTTGCATTATCTCGTATGTCCATTTATAGATTTTAATGCCACATGAGATGTAATCAGTCAGCTCCCTATGGTTGTATTAATGTCAGCTCTTACACAATATGGGTATCTGCCTTACCATTAAGACAACTATGGAATATGTTAATTTAAAATGTAAGGCTAGCTTTCTATGTATTCTGAGGGACTGCTTGCATAGAACTTAGCTTGATCCTCTCAATTATTACACATAAATATGCTGACATGCCTCTCATAACCCTAACCCCAGCCCCACAGTAACCCTAACCCTAACCCCAGCCCACCGTAACCCTACCCCAGCCCCACAGTAACCCTAACCCTAGCCCCAACCCTAACCCCAGCCCACCGTAACCCTACCCCAGCCCCACAGTAACCCTAACCCCAGCCCCACCGTAACCCTAACCCCAGCCCCACCCCAGCAGCAGCCGAACCCCAACCCTAACCCTACCCCGACCCCGACCCCGACCCCGACCGCCACCGCGCCCCTGCCCAAACCCAACTCTCGCGCGCGCAACCCAGACCCAGCCATGAATAATCCAAAAATGCTTTAATTTACCTCGAGATTTATACCTGAACGGGTGCGCTGGTTACTTGGAGCGACGACGGCGTCGAATTGGCGAAGAAACCGGCGGTGGCGACGACGGTGGCGACGAAACCGGCGGTGGCGACGAGGGTGGCGACAAAATCGGCGGTGGAGACGACGGTGGCGACTCTGCCCAACGACGGTGGCGACGCGACGGTGGCGATTTAGGGTTTTTCGCGCGCGTTTGAGGGAGAGAGAGAAAATGAGCGTAGGCTTTTCGATCTGGCTTTGTTTTAAATCGATATTTACTTGCCCCTACGGATATATCCGTAGGTCCTTTGTTTGCGCCACCGTAGGGGCAAACACCAAATTAACAATTAATTTTTTTATTCTTGAACGTCAGTGCCCGTAGGGGCAACCCTTTAGCCCTACGGAGTAATCCGTAGGGCCAAGTAAAATCTGCCCCAACGGACGTGAACGCGCGATGAATGACGCGTGCAAGGTTCGCGGTCTTGGCTCGTGCTCGGGCTCTTGGATTTGGCAGTTTGGTGGGTGTGACGGCGATGATTGCGATGAAAACGTCGACGACAGCGACAGCACGGGGCAGCGACGGCAAGGCAGCAGGATGCTTGATTTGAGAGGAGGATCTCGGGTCTTGGTTTTGAACGGAGACGAGAGAATGAAAAGGAGACGAAGAAGAAGATGCTGGAGCTGATGATGATGATGGTGGTGAGAGAGGAGACAGAGGGATGTAGACAGAGCGAGAGAGAGCTGTAGAGTGAGAAGGAGAGAATGAGGTAGAACAGAGAGGGGGAGAGAGGGAGACGGTTAGAGAGAGAGAAAGTGAGAGAGAGAAGAGATAGCTGAGGGTTACAGAGAGAGAGAGAGAGAGAAAGGCAGACAGAGAGGGAGTCAGAGAGAGGGAATGACGACGACGACGTCGACGATGATAATGAGATCGACGACGGGGTGCAGGGGGTGTGACGACGGCGACGGTGCAGGGGAGTCGAGCTCGGGTGCAGGGGAGGTCGAGCTCGGGTGTGGAGGTGGTTCGTCGGTGACAAGGGACAGCGAGGGTGCAGGAGAGGTTGGTGGGGATGACGACGATCGTTGGAGGTTGCAGGCAAGGCTCGATGGCGGGGGCGATGGTGAGCGGAAGTGCGGGTTCGAGAGGTGAGGGAAAGAGTGAGTGGGCGCGTACGAGAGGAGGGATATGGAGACGGGGGCGTGCGTCGTGGGTGTAACGTGCGCGAGCGCGGGCGTTGGTGGAGGCGAGGAACGCGCGACGTGGTCGCGAACGGGATTGAGGGAAGGTGCCGTTGGAGTTTTAAATTGGAAGATGAACAGGAGAAGGCAGGTCGGGTCGTGCGTTGGGGAAACGGCTGAGGAAGTGGGCCGGGCTCGCAAGGGAGAAGAATTCCCTTAAAATAAAACTCGTGGGCTGCAGAGATTTATTTTAAGGGGATGGGCTGAGAAAATTAAGAGGAAGAGGGGTAATTGTGGAAAGAAGCGGGCCGCTGGTATTTAAATGGGAAAAAGGGAAAAAGAGTGGGCTCGCAGGCCAAAGGATTTTGGAAGAGAAAAATATTGGGGAATTAATATATGTGGAAGTGGGCCGGGACTGTTGGGTAATTGGAGAAAACAGGGAAGGGAAATTAATCAGGGAAAAATGGGAATGAGCCAAGAAACATAGGACAAGGAAATTAATTTGAGGAAAAATGAGATACGGGCTACCGGGAAAGCTTGGGCTGGGAAAATTTTAAATGTTTGGTTTTAATAAATTAAGTTATGAAGGGATGGGCTCGAATTTTGGTTTATATAACTCTATAAGGAACTAGGGTTCTAGATTGGAAATATAAAACGGCCAAAGTCAGAAAACTAGAAGTATAGTAATATAGGGAAAATGTATTTTGATGAACAATAAATCTATACCTTAGGTTTGGGCTTAAAAGATTTTAAAATAAATAAACTAATAATTATAAATAAAGTAAGATCTTATATTTTAACGAGAATTACATAAACCAGTATAAATAGGGCTGGGTGTTACATCATACCACCCTTATAAAAATTTCGTCCTCGAAATTTAAAAGGAACAATATAATACGCGAAGAGTTATCATATCGAACACTAATACATACTGATTTACTTTTAAAAAAAATGGTTAAACAATGTCTGAAGATACTTATATATATATATAAGAACCATATACAAAAGATAGATCTAATAAGTATAATGTAGGAACACTATAAGAGCAACTACAAGTATACGAGAATATAGGTAACATTAACGAACAATAATGATCAAAGCGTATTCAAAAAATGAAACCCAAACAGGGATACATACAAGTATACTAAAGGTAGTACGACAGAAAGATAAATATAAGGTACAATCATTTATAATAGTAATCATAGGCACGAAACCCGAAAATAAAATAACAAGAATGAAGTAGTGGAAATCTAGTCGGCAGGTTAAAACATTTTAGGATAATGCATCGGTCGAATAGTTTCAAAATAGCTTAGAAAACTCATATAGTGAAAATAAGAAATATGGAACGAAATGTGCGCGGTTTAAGGTTGCGCTACTAAAAAGAGAATAATAATAATGCACTTAAAATACGTAGAACGGGGTAATCAATAACACGTACTCTTTGACAAATGCAAAATACTAAAACTACACTTTAAATTAATAGTGCCCCTAAGTATAGTTGGGGTAACAGGGAAAAGCATAAGTGTGTCTAGGCCTGGGTGGGATAGGG
This sequence comes from Agapanthus africanus, assembly GCA_030015575.1. Classification (NCBI taxonomy): domain Eukaryota; kingdom Viridiplantae; phylum Streptophyta; class Magnoliopsida; order Asparagales; family Amaryllidaceae; genus Agapanthus; species Agapanthus africanus. Next base: position 379,152,033 of record JASDDO010000019.1, on the reverse strand, counting down.
ATTACAATGGGATGTGGCTGATACAAAAGGTCGAAGGATGACGGCTTAAGGCTGAAAATCAAGGAAATTGAGGTCGGGTCAACACAAGAAGTAAGGGTGAGTCACACAGGACTACAAGGGAAACAGTATGGGGAGGATAGCTTTCGGTACATCATATGAATCAAGAATTTGAAGTGTTAGCTAACTTGAGGATTTCGCTATGAACTTCTCCTCCCAGAAGGATCTTAATCGAGGCACAGACGAAGGATGAATGGCGGCTCATTCCAAGGATCAGGGTGCGGTACTTTCCAATCGAAACGAGGGTGAAAACTATACAACGAGTAGGAGTGGACAGTCAGGAAATCTCAGCAGAAAAATAAATGGATATAGCACTAAACAAGTATTAAGCGAACCAATAATCAAAAGGTTTAAGAATTCAGAAGATTCATTTCATTCAAGAAAATTTGAAACAAGACATTCTCAAAGGCGGAAAGTGGCCCTAAACTATACACATTTTTTTTATTTGGCCAGAAAGACAGCATCAAAAGAAATTCCGTCAGTCGCGATTTTGGAGATTCAGTAGGTTGCGGTAGGCTCGCGCACTCAGGTAGGGGCGTCCATTTTCATATCGTCTTGCAGACATTGCCACTGGAAGTTCTTCTACAGCAGGGTCTTGATTTTCTGGTCCTTCTTTCTCGGATGGAGCTTCTTCATCGAGGTTCGATTCCATGTGATTTTCTTCTTCTGGATTTTCTTCCACGGGGTTTTCCTCAACTGGATTTTCTTCTACCGGGTCCTCATCAGGATCTTCTTCTATCTGGTCTTCCTCTACAGGGTTCTCTTCGGGATCTTCTTCCTCTTCATCAGAATCAGCTATCATGTCAAACTCTGGGGCGGCTGCTCCATCGCCCTCTGGAACGTGGTTTCCGAGATTGGCTTGGGGACCGTTGACCTCATCATCGGAACTCGTCAGTGTGTAATCTAAGGAAACGCATGACTGTGCATCCTCGTCTAGATGCGGCGCTGCTCCAGGGTGGGCCATGGCCTGAAAAGAGAAGTCATGATTAGACAGTGGAATACACCAAGGAAAACTCAGGGTACAAAATATAGGAAAAATGTGCGGTTGCAGGAACTGAAAGATCAGAATGAAAATACTGTGTTAATGAATAGAATTTGACATAGAGAAAGCATGAGAATGATACATATATTATGATTCAAATTTTATTTCGTTCAACTAAAAGTTCGACGGATACAAAGGTTCAAACGGAAAGAAATGTTTATAAAAGGATGACAACATAATACTGAAATTTGGAAAACATATAATTCTTCTTTGACTGCCAGAACGCTGCATCTTCGTTACGCTAGTTGAATCCTGCGTTAGGTTCGCCTTATGGTCGAAGTTCAAACTACGCGATGATCCTCACTTGGTAGAAGTGGGGAGTGTGGATGAGTCTCCTCCTTTTAGCTCCTTCCTTTCCGGGCAACCGTTGATAAGATGTTTGTTGGACCCGCATATCAGACATTTCCCTTGGGCACGGCGACAATCCTTCTGAAGGTGTCCTGGCCTCTTACAATATCCACAGCAAGGGTTCTTCTGATGCATCTGTTGACGCTTCATCTTCTTCTTCTTTCCTCGTCCAATAGGGATCCATTTATGATAGGAGACTCCCGCTGGGTTCTGACTCACCTGTCTTCTCAGTCCTTCAGCCAACAAGTCGTTTGCTCGCTCCTGAGCTTCCTTTAGACCTTGCAGTACGCTCAGAATCTCAATGGTCTGATTCTGGGGAGCGGACATAGACGAAGAGTCGTTGGAAGACATGATCCTGAAACAACAATTTTGCGAATGATGTAAGTCACAAGCTAAACGAATCAAAATATAATATGGATAGGACGAAGATCCAAGAATATCAGAGGTGATGAGTTCATTACAAGTGGGGAATCAATTGTATGACTTTAAGTCACTTGAATAGGGTACGGTAGTGCAATTTCAACCATGTAACCTTGTCAAGTCACCCGAAACCATAGCGAAAAGATAGCTAAACACACGATGTGAATATGAATCAAGAATGACAAATTTACAACCTAGACCAAGAAATGTCTTAGATTGCCAAACTATGCACGGAAACTGCAATCCCAAATGATGCAAAACCTGGCTCTGATACCAACTAAACCATGTCACGCCCCGCTTCCCAAAATACGGAATACGAGGGGTAGACAAGGCCAGCCATGCTCCTACGGTCAAGGAAATATCCTGCCGTAGTCACACTTCGACTTCTAGTTTATCATGGTAAACAGTATAAAATGCGCAGGTAATGAGAAATGCAGTAACTGAAGTAAACAATGTAAAGACTGACCTGAGTTGGAACAAAAGAATGTAACTCGGGAAGGCGAGTCAAGAAGTCTGTGATGCACTGGTCCAGGCTAAATCTTCTCCTCACGCTGAGCATGCATACTCAGGTCGTCAGAGCGACACAATAGCAATGTAATGTATATAATCAAGTAACAGTACTAACAGTGGTAATGGATATGAATAACAGTAAATCAATGACAATATAAATATGGATGTGCAGTAATCAATGCAGCGGAAACAGTAAATCAGTATCACGATATGTCACGTATATCAACACAGTATGAGGTATATAAATGTCCGTAACCCTATCAGTCTCTAAGTCTCACTGTACAGGTCAATAAGCCTATCGTCAGTCCAAGTGTGAGAGTCAACCACTCGCGAGTGTCCTCCACCCAAGGGTAGAACCCAAGGGCAAGGGACCACGGGCCCAACATGTAACGAGTGTATCACGGTGTATATATCACATACCCTGTAAATCTCCATATAACTCCCTAAATATATAAGCCGGCATGGGACTCCCGAGATTTTGTTGAACTCACACTTAAACTACCCCACACCCCGAGGTCTACATCAAACGCTAACCACCAATCTAAATACTAATCGATCCGTGACAAGTCTGCACGAGAACTGGAGGCAGGACCTCCATCAAGCACGTCCCGATTAATACCTAAGATAAATGGCAGTGTCTGGTGTCTTATCTGTGACACCCGTGCAACGCTTCCATAAATGTCCCATTCCACTTATTAGTCACACGTGCACGCATCCCACAGACGTCGACAATGCAATAGAATAATAGGGTCACTGATTGTGCACAAGTACGTATCACTTTCACTTAAACACGGATACACGAACACTGACGTACTCGTCACAATCATCACTAAAATCTAACACTGGGTAAATGCACGATGTCACTAAGTTATCAATACGATGATATGGGTATGATATGATGCGTGAACAAGTATATAAACACAATTAAGGTGTCATAAAAAGTAATCTATCACTTGCACGATTTATCATGAAACGTACGTATATAATTTAGCGAAACAATAAACAGATAGTAATTAGTATGTTCAGTTATCCATCAATAGAATTTTGTTTCAAGCCAATCGGGTTCCAGGATCAAAAGTTATAACCTCTTCATTTTAAGCGCTCGCGGCTGGAAATTCAATTTCAGAATCAGAAGTCCGTTTCGCAACGCATTTTAACCCCAGTTGGGATCAGATTTTAGCAATGCCACAGTTGGATGAATTCTAGGGTTTTCAGTAAGGTTTTCAACGTAACAAACGGATCTTCAATCGCGTCTGTACGTTAGGAGTTATAATCTGTTTAATATTAACATGTCAATTCTGATTCTGCTGGGACTGTTATGTGTCCCGATCTACTAAATTACAGATTAAATATCAAACGGTAACGAAACAGGTTGAGACCAAAAGTGTTGTCTAGCTAACAGAGTTACCTACAATCAGCAGACGAGTTCCGCAACCTACGAGTTAAGGAAATCCTATGGTAACCATTACGGAACAGCAAGCACAATTTGAGTTGCTCTGGACTGCAGTCCAGAGTCGCACTCCGATCCTAATATCAATACAATTTAAGTACAGGAATGTCTGGAAACCAGCATAGGGTTAAAGTTCGTCGAGTTGGCTTCGAGTTGAGCCCTCGAACGCACCCTTCTAATATGTATATGATTTATGGTGAATTTAACTATTTTCAGGTGCAACAGAATTACAGTTTTACGATCAAACTTGGGGGTAGTTGTTTTAGTCGTTATCGATCACATCATCCAACAAAAATCACACATTATGTTCACAGCCTTACGGGCCAACCTACACCATTGAGTTCCGTCAAATTTGATAATGATTTCCTAAGGGAACAAGCATCGAACAGTTACGCCACAATATAGTTTTAAACTTGTAACATTATAATTCATGTATTTAACGATCGTAACTTAGGTAAATAGCATGTAAGCAAGTAGATTACTTGCCTGGAGACGTCTTGGAGCACACGGCAGCGGCAACGACGTGAACGCGCGATGAATGACGCGTGCAAGGTTCGCGGTCTTGGCTCGTGCTCGGGCTCTTGGATTTGGCAGTTTGGTGGGTGTGACGGCGATGATTGCGATGAAAACGTCGACGACAGCGACAGCACGGGGCAGCGACGGCAAGGCAGCAGGATGCTTGATTTGAGAGGAGGATCTCGGGTCTTGGTTTTGAACGGAGACGAGAGAATGAAAAGGAGACGAAGAAGAAGATGCTGGAGCTGATGATGATGATGGTGGTGAGAGAGGAGACAGAGGGATGTAGACAGAGCGAGAGAGAGCTGTAGAGTGAGAAGGAGAGAATGAGGTAGAACAGAGAGGGGGAGAGAGGGAGACGGTTAGAGAGAGAGAAAGTGAGAGAGAGAAGAGATAGCTGAGGGTTACAGAGAGAGAGAGAGAGAGAGAAAGGCAGACAGAGAGGGAGTCAGAGAGAGGGAATGACGACGACGACGTCGACGATGATAATGAGATCGACGACGGGGTGCAGGGGGTGTGACGACGGCGACGGTGCAGGGGAGTCGAGCTCGGGTGCAGGGGAGTCGAGCTCGGGTGCAGGGGAGGTCGAGCTCGGGTGTGGAGGTGGTTCGTCGGTGACGAGGGACAGCGAGGGTGCAGGAGAGGTTGGTGGGGATGACGACGATCGTTGGAGGTTGCAGGCAAGGCTCGATGGCGGGGGCGATGGTGAGCGGAAGTGCGGGTTCGAGAGGTGAGGGAAAGAGTGAGTGGGCGCGTACGAGAGGAGGGATATGGAGACGGGGGCGTGCGTCGTGGGTGTAACGTGCGCGAGCGCGGGCGTTGGTGGAGGCGAGGAACGCGCGACGTGGTCGCGAACGGGATTGAGGGAAGGTGCCGTTGGAGTTTTAAATTGGAAGATGAACAGGAGAAGGCGGGTCGGGTCGTGCGTTGGGGAAACGGCTGAGGAAGTGGGCCGGGCTCGCAAGGGAGAAGAATTCCCTTAAAATAAAACTCGTGGGCTGCATAGATTTATTTTAAGGGGATGGGCTGAGAAAATTAAGAGGAAGAGGGGTAATTGTGGAAAGAAGCGGGCCGCTGGTATTTAAATGGGAAAAAGGGAAAAAGAGTGGGCTCGCAGGCCAAAGGATTTTGGAAGAGAAAAATATTAGGGAATTAATATATGTGGAAGTGGGCCGGGACTGTTGGGTAATTGGAGAAAACAGGGAAGGGAAATTAATCAGGGAAAAATGGGAATGAGCCAAGAAACATAGGACAAGGAAATTAATTTGAGGAAAAATGAGATACAGGCTACCGGGAAAGCTTGGGCTGGGAAAATTTTAAATGTTTGGTTTTAATAAATTAAGTTATGAAGGGATGGGCTCGAATTTTGGTTTATATAACTCTATAAGAAACTAGGGTTCTAGATTGGAAATATAAAACGGCCAAAGTCAGAAAACTAGAAGTATAGTAATATAGGGAAAATGTATTTTGATGAACAATAAATCTATACCTTAGGTTTGGGCTTAAAAGATTTTAAAATAAATAAACTAATAATTATAAATAAAGTAAGATCTTATATTTTAACGAGAATTACATAAACCAGTATAAATAGGGCTGGGTGTTACAGTTGTATGTGAGGGTTTAGACTTAGGTTATAATATATACCAACCATTTAACAAAATAGTTATACCAACCATTAAAAGAATTTCAACAAAAGAAAACGTTTCATGTTACAATTTAAATCCATTTTACAATTTAAATCCATGTAAAATAAAAGATATGAGATAATTAATCTATCGCTTAAATATCATTATCTTAATTAAAATACAATATCATGTTAAATAATTAAAAATATCATTTTATGATATCACACACTTTTATTCATATTTATCAAAATAATTATATTTTTCGGATATAATTCCGATACCTAATTTTATAAACGATATCATTTTTGTAAACTTATTAAATTAATATTTATAATTATAAATTAATATTTATAATTTTCCAAAATGTTACAATCTCTCCCCCTTAAAGAAATTCGGTCTCCGAATTTAAATTAAACCCCTTTCTTAAAACATTTTTCTCAATCCAATCAACTCATTTCAAAACAATTTTCCGGGGTCCAAATTTTAAAACATATAATCCGCTCAATATAACAGAACTCCAAAGTCTCATACGAGCTAAAACGTAACATAACGCACAGTGTGCGTGAAACATTAAAAAGATATATAACTCACATAACTGTTACTCTAGCAGTTGCTATGAGGATTACTCCAGTTATGATGCAAAATGCCAAATACGAAAGCACAATCAAGGTCATAGTCGTAGTGCAATATTGGTAGCACACGACCAAGCGAAAATATATAAATCAAATTTATAAGATATTCTCTCAAGTACGGAAACAAAATCAACCCTAACGGGTTTGCATGCAAATCTCAAACCACACATCATGGTGTGCACGAAAACAAAAACAGCGTCAAGTGCAACAAGTGTGAACAAAACAATATCCACTGCATCAAATGTGCAGTGAGCAGTTACCGAGTGCATTTAGTGTTGGGTTAACCTAGCACCTCATGAAGGGTTTGGAAGCATCACATGTACCAAAGATTGAATTTTTAGGGTGCTAAGTTAACAAACAAAGAATCGTTTCTAGAAAAATTAGGGTTTCAAAATTTGCATATCATCTCATGAAAGAAAAGCTAGGTTTTGAGAGTACAACCTTAGTAGCTCCCTACGCTAGACTCCTTGGCTACTTGGGATTTGGAAAGGCTCCGCTTGAACTCCTCTAGGTCACCGATGATCCACCCGGAGTCCGCTTTGTCCAAGCTAGCAACTTCGCAAGATCAAGAATGAAAATCGAAACAAACACTCTAAACAAGTGGGCAAGACTTGTGTAGAATGATGTTGTGGTGGCTTTTCTCACTTCAAAATCCTATCTTGATGAATAATTTGCTCACTAGATAAATCTAGAGAGCAAAGCATGAAGGAGGAAGAAGATGGTGGCCTTTTAGAATAAGAGATAAGAAAAACCTCTCTTAGAAAAAGGAAAATATATCTATGTATATTTTTTATCTCTCATCTCAAACCATGGTTGAACAATTATTGAACTTGAGTTAAAAACCCAAAAGGAAAAGTAATCCATGGTTAAATGGTGGGTGAGCATGGTTAGGTCAAGAAGAGTGTAGAAAGCATCCATGAATTATCCTTTTCTTTTCTTTTGTTTTTAAATCAAATGCAATAATAATTTATATATAAATCAAACCATGGTGTGAGTCTTATATTGCCACCATTTTCATGTATGTACAACCATGAAGGATGTATGTATGTATGTATGTGTATATGTACATCCATATGTGCATGAATCTATAAAGAAAGCATACATGCATGCATACATCCATCAAACTCAAGAAAGGATTTCAAGTGAGAAGCTAATGGTTAAATGATAAATCAACACTTGATTTATCAATCCGGTCATATCACATACGACCCCACCAAAAGCAAGCCGTCCAATCAATATACGGTATCCTAAACGCGCATTTTAACCGGGTCCATGCGCATATCACATACGCGCACCACAACGTTTCGCCTGGACTAGGTAACTCCTTTGTGGGACTCTAAGACTCGTTAATACGCCGGCAGTGAGTGATGATCATATCAAGCACCCCCAAGCCGCAAGCGGTCAGCTAAACGTAACGGCCACCCGGGTATTGAACGATCAGAAGAGAACAAGCGAACCTGCTACAACTCCCGTCGAGCCAATCGGCAACACTTCCCGTACAGTCCGGTCTCTTCGTCTGATATGTCGCATATCAAGTCTAGGGGTGGTAAACGTCAGACCCCAATAACTGATAAGTCGTGCCGATGTGAGGCTCATAACGGGTCGAGAAACTACTGGTAGCACTTACCAGCAAATCTCTGAATCAGCCCTGGCCAGGGACTTCCCTGTTACGGCCAATCGAGCACAACGCAACATCAACCCCCAATACCGGGAGAGACGAAACCCCTCCTATCGCTCATTGCCTCCATGTGACTCGGGACTGTACCCAAAAACCACCGTTTTGCACGCCCTCATGGACGTGGTAAGGTGGAAATCAAAGCACAGTGGGAATCACACAAGACTCTATGACGATCTCAGGTCTACAGACTAACCTGCACAAGTGTCACCTGAGAACTGCCATCTGACGTGAGGTATAATACCATCTGGGAGTTCTCGGCGAGTCCGTCCAGTATACCCAGTCTCTACTGAGCACCCGTATACCATCTCTGATGTCAAACACCAATGGATATGGGATCATCCATCGCCCATCTCATGGGTCAAGAAGCGTATACGCTAGTCTACACTGGTATATCGATGCCCCGTCTCGATACACCCACGACTAGGGACCTTGAAGGATGTACTTATGGACTACCATGTCCCCACTAGTATGATCCTCACCATAGTCCAGGTAATCAAGTACACATCCTAAGGGCTTTACCAACATGTAACTATAAGACAGTATAAAGAGACTAGTATACATGTTAAGATAAAGAGCAACCAGATAGCATACTATCATATCGAGCAAGAAAGTCATCTCTATACAAGTCCAAGCATCCAATATAATATACATCATCTGTACAATACTGGCCTTTAAGGCATACATACAACTAACAATCTCCCACTTGCACTAGGGCCAGCTGCTGTAGTATCGCATACCGAGCATCCCGAAGAGTCTCTCAAACGGTATCTGGGGAATGGCCTTCGTGAGTGGATCCGCTGTGTTATTCTTCGTGTCAACCCTCCTGACCTCGATCTCCCGGCGATCAACTATCTCCCGGATCAGGTGATACCGCCTCAGAATATGCCTGGATCGCTGATGGGACCTGGGTTTCTTGGCCAAAGCCACCGCTCCATTGTTATCGCAATACAAAGGTGTTGTATGCTCAATGGATGGAACCACTCCAAGTTCAGTAATGAACTTCTTGATCCAGACAGCCTCTTTGGCAGCATCGTTGGCAGCGATGTATTCAGCCTCCATCGTCGAGTCTGCCACAGTTTCCTGCTTGGAACTCTTCCAGCTAATCGCCCCTCCGTAAAGGGTAAAGACAAATCCCGACTGCGACTTAGAGTCGTCCTTATCACTCTGGAAGCTCGAATCGGTAAAGGACTCCACTTGGAGTTCTCCGTTACCATACACCAAGAGCATCTCTTTAGTCCTTCGTAAGTACTTGAGAATGCTCTTCACTGCTGTCCAGTGACTCTCTCCAGGATCAGCTTGATACCTACTCACTACACTTAGTGAGTATGCTACATCGGGTCTGGTACATAGCATCGCATACATGATAGAGCCTACAGCTGAAGCATAGGGTATCCCTTGCATGCGAGCTCTCTCCAAATCAGTCTTGGGAGACATCTCTTTGGAGAGAGTGACTCCAGAGATCGTGGGTAAGTTCCCACGCTTGGATTCTTCCATACTAAACCTCTTTAGTATGGTGTCAATGTACCTGGATTGGGACAATCCCAATATCCGTTTGGATCTATCTCTATAGATCTTAATTCCCAATATGCAGGAGGCATCACCAAGATCTTTCATTGAGAATCTTTGTGATAAGAAGAGCTGAACCGACTGCAGCATAGGAATGTCATTTCCTATCAAGAGTATGTCGTCCACGTACAATACGAGGAAGACAACCTTACTCTCTGCTTCCTTCTTGTAGATACAAGGTTCATCTACATTTTTTACGAAATCAAACTCTTTGATAACGACGTCAAAGCAGATGTTCCAACTCCGCGATGCTTGCTTTAATCCATAAATGGATTTAAGTAGCTTGCATACCTTCCCGCTGCTCCCACTGTCTACGAAGCCCTCTGGCTGAGTCATGTACACGCACTCTTCTAAATCACCGTTTAGAAAGGCGGTCTTAACATCCATTTGCCAGATTTCATAATCATGATATGCAGCGATGGCAAGCATGATCCGGATGGATTTAAGCATAGCTACTGGAGAAAAGGTTTCGTCATAGTCCACACCTGGTCTTTGACGAAATCCCTTTGCAACAAGTCTAGCTTTGAAAGTCTCCACTTTCCCATCTACACCAAGTTTTTTCTTGAAGATCCACTTGCTCCCAATGGGTTTTACCCCTTCAGGAGCAACTTCCAAAGTCCATACTTTGTTGGTGTACATGGATTCCATCTCAGACCGCATTGCATCCAGCCATTTCACTGAGTCCCTACTCGTGATGGCCTGCTCGAAGCTAGTTGGGTCATCATCTTCCATGATGCAATCCTCGCTTCCACCATCAATAAGAAAACCGTAGTATCTCTCAGGCGGATGAGAAACCCTGCTAGATCGGCGGAGCGGCTGGGGTTCGTCAGGTACTACTGAATCCTCTGGTTCTACCAAGTCTTCTGTTATAGTTTGTGTCGCTGGAACCTCTTCCAGTTCTACCTCAATGCCACTTATCTGTTTCATAAGAAAACATTTTTCCAAGAAAGTGGCATGTCGAGAAACAAACATCTTTTGTTCCTCGGGGTGGTAGAAGATATACCCTTGTGAATTTTTGGGATATCCTATAAACTTACATAAGACTGATCTTGCCTCGAGTTTGTCCGGATTTTGTCTTTTGACATAGGCTGGACAACCCCATATCTTAACATAGTTAAGACATGGTCTCTTCCCTTTCTATATCTCATATGGAGTGGTAGGCACAGATTTGGTGGGGACCATATTCAGTAGATATATGGCTGTCTCTAGCGCATACCCCCAGAAGGAAATAGGTAACTCAGCTGTGTTCATCATAGAGCGCACCATATCTAATAGGGTGCGGTTCCTTCGTTCTGATACACCGTTGTGCTGTGGTGTATATGGAGGAGTTAGCTGAGAGAGAATCCCATTCTCTTTTAGGAAGTCCAGGAATTCATTGCTCAAGTATTCACCTCCTCGATCAGATCGTAGGATTTTAATACTTTTTCCGGTTTGGTTCTCGACTTCTTGTTTATATTCTCTAAATTTCTCAAAAGCTTCAGACTTGTGTCTTATCAAGAACACATGTCCGTATCTTGAGAGATCGTCAGTGAATGTAATAAAGTACGAAGAACCATCCCTGGCATATGTAGACATGGGACCGCATACATCACTATGTATCAGTCCTAAGAGTCCGGTAACTCTTTCTCCGTGTCCCGTAAACGGAGTTTTGGTCATTTTTCCTTTGAGACATGAATAGCAAGTGTCATAAGATGATAATTGAAACGGTTTCAAATATCCATCTTTATGTAACTTAGCTAGTCGTGTCGCATTGATATGACCAAGTATACAATGCCACAAGAAAGATTCGTGCATTTCTGAACTCTTCCTCTTGTGTGTGTTTTGTAAATTGAGGACTGTATTTTGATTGAGAATGAATATGCCATTATGTAACGAGCCTGATGCAATCAACTTTTGATCAAGGAAGATGTTCATAACATTATCCTGTACTACAAAATTATATCCTTCCTTACTTAGTAAAGAAACTGATATAATGTTGCACATCATGTTCGGTATATAATAGCACTCATTCAGAACCAGTGTATTACGACTTGGTAATAAAAGGTGATATTCGCCAACTGCTTTGGCTGCAATACTTGCACCATTCCCTACTTGAACGGAATGATCACCCTTTCCCAGTTCTCTACCTTTCCGTAGCCCATGTAACTGTTTACATATGTGAGATCCTGATCCGGTATCTAATACCCAGGACGTAGGGTGAACTGAAAAACAGTTCTCAATGACAAACACACCCGAAGAAGGTGCATCAACATGCATTTTCTCCGTTTGGGCGGCGTGAGAATCTAGATATTCTCCTGTTTCCTGTTCAGTCTTATAACACTTATAAGATAGAACGGGTCCAACGTTCCCCTGCACAGTATAACATGCGGGTTCGGTCAATACATCCATATTATTATCTTGATTAAGGCATGACATGGTCGCTACCTGGAGAGAGAGAGAAGAAAATACTTTAGCGTATGCTCTTGCAAGATCAGATTGGTTATTATTTTATCTAATCAGGATGGCTCCCACTGTTTTTATCAAGTCTTCCTTCAAACCCTAAAAGGAAAGACTAGCTGGGATTAATTACACCCTACAACTTAGCCAATCTTTCAGCCAGGCCAGTGTCGGTACTTTGAGGGAGGTTCCCCGTGCTTTCGCACGGACCTAATTAAAGTAAACCTCGTTTTCTCAGAGGCGTAACCCCGTTGACACCTTTCTAGACACCTACTTGATCGGCTAATTGTCCTGTGTAAAACTCTCCCAGGAGTAACAATTACTCGCAGTGGGTATCGGGATCCAACTATCTCATAGAAGGTATGCAATCTCATTGCAAATTTCAACTCTTGAAATTCCCGATAATGCTTTTGCCCCTAACGTACTATGACCTTGACGAATGCCAAACAACCCATAGTGCGCTAGTCAAGTTCAACCCGTACATTTCTTGATTGAATTAAACCCACTCGTACGACCCTTGACGAATGCCAAACAACGCCGTACGAATACCCTAATCCAATCGCATCATATGCTACAGATAAATAGTAAATAGCTACCGTACACTACGCCTTGACGAATGCCAAACAACTGTAGCACGAATACTAAGTAATATCTATCTGAAATGTCGGAGGGCTACACAGGTTTTTCAGAAAAACCATGAGCGTAATGAACTTGATATCGTTGTAGAATCGAGTAAATTTTGAAATGGAGTGATTTTGAGGGTTTTATTAGTTTTGCTAAAGAGGTCACTCCCGGTGAAGGGATCTCGGCTCTTTCCTCATCGAATAAGGTGCGGGATATATCATATATATCACTGTGCAAAGCAAAACTCCAAAAGCAATCAAAAGCAAACCGAGTGTTGTAGCATCTGCCAATTTCGCTAAAGAGGTCACTCCCGGTGAAGGGATCTCGGCTCCTTCCCCATCGAATAAGGTGCAGGGTATATCATATATACCGCTATGCAAAGCAAAACTGTAGCTACCCTTTTTGAAAAAAATTGATTCTACAACATCTTTTAGGTTTCTTTTCTTTCATTAATCACATTAATGAAGTCCCATCATTTAAGTCACCTAAACATATAGATAAATACGACGTACACTTATGCCATCCGCATTCGCCTCGATGTCTCCTCATACACCGTTAGGTTAGGTAACTAACGACAGAGCAGGGCAGGGCTAGTGCGGGTGTAAAACATAAGTAACATCTATATAATATATCATATATACTAAATAATGTATCCATCACAACATATCAAATGATCACATCATAGATAAATACAGCAGAAACATAGATATAATGTGGGATATATTAGGACGTCCGTATTTAGTATTTAGCCAACAATAGAAAATACGGATTCCACAGTCGCGATGAATAGCCAAGCCCACACCCTGGACCCCTACGAGAGCGGCAAGCGACCCTACCAATTCTGGAGTTTAGGAGACCCGGTCTCGACTCCTCGAGATGGCCTCCCACTGAACCCCAGAACCCGGTCACCTGTGCTCCCCTCCTTGGGTCCATCCTATGCGGAAAAGTAAATAATATACAACACTGGTGGCATCAACCTCAACCCGGAAGTGCCCCAAATAAAAGAATATTACATTACATTTTGAATTTACATGAATGAAAATATAAAACTCTCATCTCACATAAAAAAAAACCCGGTTATTCAATCGCGACAATCCTGCACATCATATCTCAGCAACACATAATATCTCATATCATCAATCGTAAGTAAGTATGCATACACCGATTGTCGTCGACGTATAGCAACGACAATCGGCAATACCACTACATACTACACTTACGGTCACAGAAAAGAAAGTGTAAAACTGCAATATCTGGAATCCACATTCTCTTTAGACATCGTAAATGCAAAATATCACATACTTCGTATTTCATGTCTTATAATATGAATTCCACACATTGCATCAAATTCCAGATAAATAGACAGTATTAAAGTTTTCGAACGAACGATCAAATACCCAAGATTCGCTAAAGCTCAACACTTGAGCGGAGTTCAAAAGCCCGGAGTGTGACACAGTAGTAGCGGTCCAGCCGTAGAAGGGTCAAGCCAACGCCTCACATGTGGCACGCCGTACTGCCCCAAACCCTAAGCTTCAAAGGGCAGTTCAAGACGGTCACATAATCGAGTTAAGGTTTGTTGTCTTCTAGAGGGTCCACCACAAAACTTGCACGTATCTCCAAAAATATTTAAACCCCGTGAAAAGTGAGCAAATGATACTCGTTCAAACACTTCAATACTTTCTAATTTATCCGGAAAAGTTACGAAATGAAAATTCCGATCGAATCGACGAGTCCAAAACCATCTCCAGAATATACTGTACTAAATTCAGATTAAAAATACCCAAAACCATCTACAAGCAGACAAGAACACACTGTACAAAAAATGAAACCTTAAAGGCTCTGTACGGCCGCGGAGCCGCGGCCTAAGCAAGCTATGGCCACGGTTCCGTGACGGAATTGGTGAATTAGGGTTTCATTTTTCACAGTATTTCTTAGAATTCCCTGCTCTATTTTTTACATATTTTTAATTCTGAAAATAACCAGGTTCGGAAAAATGCCCAGAGAGGGTTCTAAAAAGCCGTATTTCGGTTCAATCGAAGTTTTTACTTCGTTAAAGTGTCGCCTAATGTTCTAGGTCGGCTCTTAGACCAATGTTGGGTTAACCTAGCACCTCATGAAGGGTTTGGAAGCATCACATGTACCAAAGATTGAATTTTTAGGGTGCTAAGTTAACAAACAAAGAATCGTTCCTAGAAAAATTAGGGTTTCAAAATTTGCATATCATCTCATGAAAGAAAAGTTAGGGTTTTGAGAGTACAACCTTTGTAGCTCCCTACGCTAGACTCCTTGGCTACTTGGGGTTTGGAAAGACTCCGCTTGAACTCCTCTAGGTCACCGATGATCCACCCGGAGTCCGCTTTGTCCAAGCTAACAACTTCGCAAGATCAAGAATGAAAATCGAAGCTAACACTCTAAACAAGTGGGCAAGACTTGTGTAGAATGATGTTGTGGTGGCTTTTCTCACTTCAAAATCCTATCTTGATGAATAATTTGCTCACTAGATAAATCTAGAGAGCAAAGCATGAAGGAGGAAGAAGATGGTGGCCTTTTAGAATAAGAGATAAGAAAAACCTCTCTTAGAAAAAGGAAAATATATCTATGTATATTTTTTATCTCTCATCTCAAACCATGGTTGAACAATTATTGAACTTGAGTTAAAAACCCAAAAGGAAAAGTAATCCATGGTTAAATGGTGGATGAGCATGGTTAGGTCAAGAAGAGTGTAGAAAGCATCCATGAATTATCCTTTTCTTTTCTTTTGTTTTTAAATCAAATGCAATAATAATTTATATATAAATCAAACCATGGTGTGAGTCTTATATTGCCACCATTTTCATGTATGTACAACCATGAAGGAT
Source organism: Agapanthus africanus (assembly GCA_030015575.1). Taxonomy (NCBI): domain Eukaryota; kingdom Viridiplantae; phylum Streptophyta; class Magnoliopsida; order Asparagales; family Amaryllidaceae; genus Agapanthus; species Agapanthus africanus. The sequence continues at coordinate 379,136,271 of JASDDO010000019.1, read as the reverse complement.
GTATGTATGTATGTATGTGTATATGTACATCCATATGTGCATGAATCTATAAAGAAAGCATACATGCATGCATACATCCATCAAACTCAAGAAAGGATTTCAAGTGAGAAGCTAATGGTTAAATGATAAATCAACACTTGATTTATCAATCCGGTCATATCACATAAGACCCCACCAAAAGCAAGCCGCCCAATCAATATACGGTATCCTATACGCACATTTTAACCGGGTCCATGCGCATATCACATACGCGCACCACAACGTTTCGCCTGGACTAGGTAACTCCTTTGTGGGACTCTAAGACTCGTCAATACGCCGGCAGTGAGTGATGATCATATCAAGCACCCCCAAGCCGCAAGCGGTCAGCTAAACGTAACGGCCACCCGGGTATTGAACGATCAGAAGAGAACAAGCGAACCTGCTACAACTCCCGTCGAGCCAATCGGCAACACTTCCCGTACAGTCCGGTCTCCTCGTCTGATATGTCGCATATCAAGTCTAGGGGTGGTAAACGTCAGACCCCAATAACTGATAAGTCGTGCCGATGTGAGGCTCATAAAGGGTCGAGAAACTACTGGTAACACTTCCCAGCAAATCTCTGAATCAGCCCTGGCCAGTGACTTCCCTGTTACGGCCAATCGAGCACAGCGCAACATCAACCCCCAATACCGGGAGAGACGAAACCCCTCCTATCGCTCATTGCCTCCATGTGACTCGGGACTGTACCCAAAAACCACCGTTTTGCACGCCCTCATGGACGTGGTAAGGTGGAAATCAAAGCACAGTGGGAATCACACAAGACTCTATGACGATCTCAGGTCTACAGACTAACCTGCACATGTGTCACCTGAGAACTGTCATCTGACGTGAGGTATAATACCATCTGGGAGTTCTCGGCGAGTCCGTCCAGTGTACCCAGTCTCCACTGAGCACCCGTATACCATCTCTGATGTCAAACACCAATGGATATGGGATCATCCATCGCCCATCTCATGGGTCGAGAAGCGTATACGCTAGTCTACACTGGTATATCGATGCCCCGTCTCGATACACCCACGACTAGGGACCTTGAAGGATGTACTTATGGACTACCATGTCCCCACTAGTATGATCCTCATCATAGTCCAGGTAGTCAAGTACACATCCTAAGGGCTTTACCAACATGTAGCTATAAGACAGTATAAAGAGACTAGTATACATGTTAAGATAAAGAGCAACCAGATAGCATACTATCATATCGAGAAAGAAAGTCATCTCTATACATGTCCAAGCATCCAATATAATATACATCATCTATACAATACTGGCCTCTAGGGCATACATATAACTAACATTTAGAATGCACAAGATCAATATCTAGTGCATTGGAGTGCACAAAACAAGTCTCAAGTGCATCGGGGTGCACAAAACATCAAAATGTGCAACTGGTGTGCACAAAATTATACCAAGTATACCTAGAGTGTGTATATATATATATATATATAATCTCTTAATCATGTGCAACTGATGTGCACGGAAAATATCAGTCTAGTGCATCTGGTGTACACGACACTCCAATCGAGTGCAGTCACCTCGCACTGACATCTCAACAAGTGCAACTGCTGTGCACAAAATGTCAATCAAAGCGCAAGCATCATGCACGAAAATCTCGACACACTTGGTGTGCACAAAACATTTGTGTGACCCTCATGTCCTCAAAATACATAAATCAAAATAGCGGACATTGAGTTGTCCTCTTTTCAACGTTTGAAAAAGAAATCTTCAGATCATAAAAACGTAAATCGAAAACAAAAGATATCGAAGTATATCTCCCTCAATGTCGAAAGGTGTTTAAACACCCGGAACTGGCATAGCAAGGATTTCTACTTGTCTTCTGCCACGGTCTAGCGTTCTCTGTCTATGAATTCTGGTTCTTCTTGCGGATCTCTAACGTCATGGCCTCTTTTATACTATCGTCCAGTGAAGAGCAATGACACAATCAGTCCTACTGCTGATACCTCTCATCACATCTTCTTGATCAGTAGTCCAGTCTATCGCATCGCAACATGTTGATGACGGCGATATCTAATCTCTGCGTGTGCGCCAACAACTGATCCTGGGTCCAATCTTACTTATTATAAACTTCTGAAAAGAGCCTATCAATTCTCCTACTGATCTCATCTACTCAGCCCGTCCGGAACTAGCACTCATTTCTGAATCCACTTTCTTTTTCGTATCAACTGCCATTTCCTCAAGATTTTCGTCTGAAAGTTTGGTCGTACGCACCTCTGCATATGCATCAAATTTTCAATATCGACGGTGAAGAACAACTGCCCACTGAAACTTCGCACCAATCTCTTGTTTCATTACTCTCCAATATCAATCAGTTAAGGAGCATATCACGATAGTTACGCGAATTGCAAGTCATACTTGGTTATGACCAAGCCCGGAGCTTACACAATAACTCGAAAATACGAATCCGGCATCCCTGACACTCTGTGGAAGAACTTAGCTAAGCTCATCTTCATGAATTCGTCCTAATTCGTCGGAGGAAAACTTACTGCAGGATCTTTCTCGCGCGACTTCCATCAGGTCTGAGCAGAACCCATCCAAAAGAAACTAATCAACTTCACCAATCTCACATCGGAGCGCCACAACGGATTAAATATCCTAGCCATCACTCATCTGAATCACTACGAATCCTCTGATCCATCTATACTCGTAAACATCGGCCACCTTTAACTTCATGAATTCTGGAAGCAACACCTCGACAATCTCAGTAACGATTGGTACCACTGTCTGAACAGTAGGCAACACCACGATCTTTGGAGTAAGGCAAACATCACGCCTCCAAGTCCGGCTGGTCTCCAGCAATGACCCGACCCTCTTGTGCGGATTCCGAAGAAACTCGCTTCAACATTAGAAACCCGATCATATAAGGATAAACAACATGTCCTTATGTCACCGGAATGTCGCCCTGGTCAGTCCTCATCCCAGACAAGTCTTCCCTGACCGTGTCTCTAATCGCAGCCCTCTCGGCTCACGTAGACATAGCGACCGGAACAATCAACATGTATTGATAGGGATAGATCAACGGAACGAATAAAAGAAAAGATCTCAAGATATATTTCCTAAGGTAACTTAGGCGGAGTATCATATCGTAAATATGCCGCGGAACATATGTACGGTACGTCACTCTACTTAGTACCTACTCCATCAACCAAGGTCATCCTATGTAACGAAAGTTCGGGTATAAGACCCCTAAAGTCAAGTCTAAGTCCTATAAGGTCAAGCCTAAGTAACAAAAGTGTATGCTTACACTTCATATAGTCAAATCTAGACTCGAACAAAGGTTAAACCAAACGCTCTGATACCAACTTTGTCACGACCCGAATATGGCGCGTGACCGGCACTTAAATCACGTGACATCTAAAAACGTCAACGCGGTCCAAGTAAGCCGAAACCCGGAATCTAAACCCTTTTTGAAAATATTGGAGGTGAGGTTTAAAATAGTCATCAGATGGGATCGGTTTAAAATAAACATTTAAGTCTAACTAAGTATGTTTGAAAAACATTTATGACGTTTTAAATTTCTGTAAGTCTACGGTAGCACTCCAGCCGTCTTTCAGACGCCAAATGCGGAACAAAAACTTTTATAACTGGCGCTATCGCATACTATAACCCGGATCTGTCATTAACGCTAAACTAACAAACTGTAAAGAGGGTAGAAAGGTTATACCGAACGATCCGAGTCCTTCGTTCTTTAACCATCATCCCACGCTCCGTTGCGGCTGCTCCGATCTCGTCGATCTCCGATCTCCTCATCCAGGTGGCACCACGTCATCGGATCTTTAAACGGGCTCCCGCCTCTGACTCGAGGCAACTCGGTCGTCAAGTTTGCTAAAAGAGACGACCAAGAATGATGTAGAGAATGAGTAGAAGATTTTGTCTCACTTCGTCCAAAGCCATGGACGAACGGTTAATGAAGTTGCCAATTGAGTCGGGTGATGGAATAAAATGAGCTATGAAATTTCCATACACCTAAAACTATCATCTTTTTTCCAAATGAATCAATCAAGTGAGTGTGAAATCTCTCATGGGCATCAAGGAAGGGCCGGCCACAATATATGGAGGGGGGTGAGTGTAGGAGAAAGTGGGGGTAACCATAAGGATAAAGATCAAGAGAAAATATTCTTAGGTAAACAAGAAACATTAAAGCTAAAGCATGAGTCACAATACACCTCATCTCTCAATAAATGCTAACAATGAATCACTAACTTAGTCACCTTCCAAGAAGCTTCCTCTCATCATCTAGAATCTTCTAGAATCATGACTCACCCAAGAAAAGATAAATCCGCATTTAACCGAATGTTAAATACGGCTGATAGAAAACTGGAAACTGGCAACTTCCAAAAGTGATCCTGAAACGAATTTCAGGATAACCCCGTAACAGTATAAACATACCCGCATTTGTATTATGACCAAATACAAATTCAACTGAGACAAAGATATTATATCTACACAGTATAATACTCGGATCCGGCTTAAACCAAAGCCCACCAGTATTATCTGCCCGAAAAATAACACGTGCATAAACGCACGTGCATTTTCCGAACCCTGCCATAAAACCATACGGCCACTACAACGTTTCGCCCGAACTTGGGAAACAATCTGTGGGGGACTCTAATGACTCGTCAGTACCCTGGCAGTGGGTTTAACCACAAGTCGTCAGCGGCACTAGCTGTGCGTAACGGCTGCCCATGGACTGACCTCAAGGGAGGCCGATGAGCGAACTCATCCGGAAACCCTACTGAGCCTGACAGTGACAATGTATATACAGTCCGGTCCGTTCGTCTATGAGTATCGCATATCCTGTCTAGGGGGCTAGTAACGTCAGACCCCCAATAGCTGTATAAGTCGTGTCGGAGACAAGCCCTGAACACCCTGAGATACTACTGGAGTACCTACCAGTAAATCTCACCTGCCTTGGCCAAGAACTTGGTGTAATGGCTTTCCTAGACACAGCGCGACCTCCACCCCCAATACCGGGAGAGACGAATCCCCTGCCGATCCGCTCACGTGCCTCTATGTGGCTCGGGACTGTACCCAAAAACTACCTGTTTGCACGACTCCTTTGAGCCGTGGTAGGGTAGAAATCAAAGCACAGTGGGAACTCACACGAGACAAATGACGACCTCAGGTCGATGAACTAACCTGTACACATGTCACCAGGGAACTGCTATCTGACGATAGGTATAATACCAACTAGCAGATTCCCGGCGAGTCCTGTCCGGTGTACTCATAACCTAATGAGCATCTGTATACATCTTAGGTGATCCAACTGACACCAGTGGATTGTGAGACCGGCCACCGCTCCTCGTCGGGGTCTCGACTGTATACACTAGTCTACTCCGGAGTATCGATGCCCTGTCTCGAAACTCCCACGACTAGGGACCACTATTAAGGATGAGCTTATAGACTACCCAACTCTCACGTATATGATCGCCCTCATACTGTTGGTAGTCAAGCAAGATCCTAAGGGCTCTATCAACGTGTACCAGTGATCAGTCACCTGAACCTATACACGACTGATAAAGGCAAACCAGATAGCATACTATCATCTCGAGTAAGACTGTCCTACCGGTATAGGTCCTCCGCAATCATTGCAATCACGTACCTGTGATCCAATAATTGACTTTGAGGGCACTATATCCAACAATTTCGACAGCACCTCCTTTGTAAATTTTGAATAAAACCCGACACAAATATAACAATAAAAATAGCATCCCAACGGGAGCTAGCTTCCACACCCAAACGGTGGAGCAACCAAGCAAACACTATATGACGCATAATGGCGAAGAAAAGAAAAGCGAAACAAAATCAACAATATAAAAAGGTCGACTCCAATGAGTACGACGCCCACAACACACAATTCTAAGTCTCGCTTCTAAGTCTACAATATACCAGTTCTAGGTCGATGGAGTTTTACTAGATACAAGAATATATAAATATACAAGTGTGGGTACGAACAACAGTAGCCCACCTGCCAAAGCAATCACTGAGAAGAAAGGCGTGCCGCAATCCGCCGATAATCCGAGCGATAACCTGCAACAAACTGTGGCACAACGGGGGTGAGTTGCCAACTCAGTAAATAAAAGTACACCACAAGATAGAAATCGAAAGCACAACGATACCTAGGTCATAAATATAATACTATCATATCCTGCACTAATATAATATATGATATGCATATGTATCATAAATGTAAATCTATCCATCACATAAACCCAAAATAGAATGTATCAATGCAAATGACCCGTATCTAGGTCTAAGCCCATAAGTAGCCGAAAATATATATGTAAAACCTCTTCTTTAAAATAGCCGTGGAATACATATGTCACAGCATAAAAGCATACGTGATAATATGAAATATAATAGGTATCTTATTTAAGATATACGTCCTGCCATTTTAATGAATAGTGTTAAGAGGTTTACAGTTTAAAAGATTCCAAAATCATACCAGACACGTCAAAATAATGAGACTATAGCTCGATTTTGAATTCCTTTTTATATGCAACTACTCGTAAAAAGATATGCAGGTACTGTCCTCCGAATTAGTCCTGGTCGACTACAATAACTCAAAACACAGCTGTATACCTCAATGATAGCAACATATAAATATCTGGATGTCCAGCATCGACACCCGAAATCAGAAATCCCTCGTATCCATCACCGACACGTAAATCCTCAAATCTCTCATGTCCATCACCGACATGCAAATGCAAATATCGTCGACACCATCTCAACAGATGATCGCCACCCGATATCCCTGACCCAGGTCGGTATCCCCTGGATATCCGCCGTGCCCAAATCGAGCCCCAGTCAGTATCCCCTGGATATCTGTCGTGCTCATCTCTATCTCCGGTATCGAGTATCCTCGCTAGGCTCCCCGCCTCTACTACGGCTATCCTGTCCCTACGTCTCGACCGGGTCTACCATATATCCGACTGTATATCCCCTTACTCAGTCTGGATAACGTAGTAATCCGTAACCGTATAGCCCTCCACTCGGTTCGGAGTAAAACTGAAATATAAAAATGACTCATGGTGGACATCAACTCATCATATCCAAAGATAACAAGTAAAGAATAAGAATAATCTCATAGATCCTTCTGATGATATGTTATATATATACATATATAACAGCGTCCCATACCACTGATATATATTATCAAAATAAAATATCCTGAAAACTCATAAGAATCAAATACGAATATCCATGTTACTGATGTTCACAAAAATTCAGCAGGTAAGGATGGTACTGTACATAAATATAGATATACAGGCAACAAACATATCAATTCTACTGTGTCATGGCAATACTAATGATGTGTGGTGTAGCATACACGTCTGTGCTTATACAGTATGGCAATCATTAGTATTTGTGCAAGCGTTCTAAAAGTGTATATAGCATACTCGTATCGACATCTACATACGCATCACGTAGTATAACAGTCCTACAGTGACATGGCAGTACCAATGAGGTGTAGTGTAACATATGTGTATGTGCTTGTGCAACATAATACTTATTGGTAGTTGTGCAGTGTTCTATCATCGTATCATATCACGGAAACGTATAACATCGATAAATATATTGCGAATATGTAAGGTAAATCTAAGCATAACTATTAATTGTAACTACTTGATATGAGCTATACCATTATCTTTGAAAATAGAAGGAAACGTTGGTTTTGAAATAAGGAAGTTGCCTTAGGTGAAAAGAGATATTCGTTTTGGAAATTGGTATCGCGTCCTTATCATTTATCATTAAAAAGGGAAACGAATCATTAATTTTTAAAAGAGTACAGCTCACTCAAGTATTACGTTCAAAAACGAAATAAAACATAACTCTACGAGTCTAAAGGAAACTTCACCATATTCGGCACGCTAATCTCGTCATCACAAGTACAATATGATCCTTCGTACAATATCCACCAAACCATGAATAAAACTATATGCAAAATAACTTCAATATCAATAATTTGAATTAACACTAATAACTAACTAGATAGTATAACTATCCTAGTTAAATGGTTGCGGGGGTGCTATATACCATCCACCCGACTTCCCCCGTAGATATAAATCTACTCACCAACTTGTCAAACTCGTCGAAATCCACAATCGCTTTTCCTCGTCTCAACGCCTTCAACGTCTCCGCTAATACCCCTTCAAATGTAAGAACACGCTCATCAATAATATTATCATACTGGAAAAATGTAGCGAGAAAAATACAATACTCGGATGCATATTGTTTGAAAATGTTAGCTCAGAAAACAGCAATTTTTGGGCTCGCTTCGAAAAATCACTAGAAATCGTAAACACAATGTTTAGAGTGAAACTAAAATTATACACATTGTTAAAAGAGTTAATTTTGATACTCCAAAATATCTTTTCCAATTTCTATGTATAGGACGTAAAATAAAATGCAAAATAAAAACATGTTTCTGGAAAATCTGCAGAAACCAGAAAACAATCTTCACTAAAAATTTGATATCTCTAGATTTTGTAAATAGAATAAGAAAAATGAAAATTTTAGAGATATCTACACAAAATTATCTACAACCTACAACTTTCATATTCTCAAAATTGTTAACAGAAAAATTAAGAAAATTGTTACAATTTTAGTGAAAAACAGCCGCTGGAAATGACATTTCCAATTTGGAAACCCTTTCTTTAAAAATTCGTGTAAAATTTATTTTACAGTAAAACTTAACCAAATATTTTTGGCTAAATGATATGGTAATTATCTACAACTTTTTAGTTTTAACCATTACCTAATTATCAATAGAGAGTCATCAAAAAAATTCAAAATCCCTAACATGTCACTGATATTCAGCCAGCAAGTAAAACTCACTATCACTTCAAAATTTAAAAGTAAGATTATATTTACCTATATGGAATGAGAGAAAACAAATTCCAACTCAAGAATTGTATGATGGAGGCTCTTAGGGGTTGTAGTGGCTTCTAAATTGATGGTGTGAACAAAATTGATGAAGGGATTAAGAATTTTCTTCATTAAAATTGATGAACACTTAGAATATTTTTGTTGAAGTTGGAGAACTAGTTGTGTTCAGTTTGAGAAAGCCTAAGAAATTACTAAGTGTATGTGTTGTGTTGTGTAGAGAGGGCATGAGGTGGAGGTGTCATGGTGTAAGGAGAAGGTGGAGGATTGTGAGTATGATTGAGGGTGAGTTGTATGTGAGGGTTTAGACTTAGGTTATAATGTATACCAACCATTTAACAAAATAGTTATACCAACCATTAAAAGAATTTCAACAAAAGAAAACCTTTCATGTTACAATTTAAATCCATTTTATAATTTAAATCCATATAAAATAAAAAATATGAGATAATTAATCTATCACTTAAATATCATTATCTTAATGTAAAATACAATGTCATGTTAAATAATTAAAAATATCATTTTTATGATATCACACACTTTTATTCCTATTTATCAAAACAATTACATTTTTCGGATATAATTCCGATACTCAATTTCATAAACGATATCGTTTTTGAACACTTATTAAATTCATATTAATTTAAAATTATAAATTAATATTTATAATTTTCTAAAATGTTATATCATCCTTCTTCTTCTTCCTTCTTACTTCTTCCTTCAATCCCAATTTTAAAAAATCCCAACTCGTCGACCGCCAGCCCTTTCCTCTTCCTTCTCTGTCGTCTGATCCTCTTCTTCCTCCTCACTCTTCTTTTCGTCCTCGTCTCTCTCTCCCTCCTCTTCCACCATCACTACACCGACGACACCGACGACAGCCACACCCATAGTCGTCATCACCTCCCCCTCTCCCTCCGCCTCCGCCTCCTCTACCACTCCCTCGACCATCTCTTCCTCATCCACGCCTACTCCTTCTCTTGCCACCTCAATCTTTCCTTCTCCCGCTCCCTTGCCTCCTTCCTCAACCTCTCCCGCTCTTTCTCTGCCTGTGCCTCTTGCATCTCCTCCTCCTCATCTCTCGACGAGACCAGGGACAAGGGCTCACTTGGGCGAGTCAACTCGTGAATCGCCGCGGCAAGACGAGGTGAGAGACGACTTAGGTGAGACGAACTAGAGCGAAGCAATATCAAGATTTTTTGGAACCGGCCCGCTTCGCCTGACTCGGCAAGACGAGGCTCGCCGACTCGCCCACGCCGACAACGAGGTAAATAAAATTCGCCTCGTTGTGAGGCGAGACGAGATGAGCCGCCGTCGACTCGTCTCATTTGACAGCTTTAGTATCGGCCAACAACTGTCCTAGAAAAAAAAAACACCCATGGCATACCAGAGCTAAAAGGTTGTACACAGGCACTTCGGCAGACAATGCATGGGTGGCCCCCGTCATATAAAACCTAGAGACGACTATAATGTGCATCACATGACGTACGGCATTACCGTGAAGGTATATATCTCTATATTTTGATCACCCTGTTGTTTGATTGTCGTATGATGATATTAATATTATCAATCGTCTTCAATTGCTTTCATCATGCTCTACCTGTTATGTTTATCATTTTAACATGGCGAATGTATTGGCCAGTAACTAAATTTAATGGTCCTAACCAGTTATTAATAGGGTTTTATGGGCGAAACTCACTAAATGAAGATTTTTCTCCCATTTCCCTAAAAAGTCATGTTTAAATAAGGAGACATTTGTTTGCTTTATATATATATATATATATATATATATATATATATATATGTTCTTGGCTTGTGGACCTCTAACCGTTGCATTGTTGAGAAACATTTTATCTCTTCCCTGAAAAAATCTTGCATCAGTATATGTAAATCTTGCATCAGTATATGTGGTATTGATCATTTTCACTGCATATTTTTTGTATGGCAACATGCTTCATGTATCATTGATCATTTTCACTGCATATTTTTTGTATGGCAACATGCTTCATGTATCGAATTTGGAAATCTTTTTCAATGCAACTTGGTTTCCAATAATCTATGGGACTTTTTCCACCATTATTTCTTTTTTCCTTTTAATTATTTGAATGCAATAATATCTACTATTATAACTACAAAACTTGAGTTAATCCAATTTTTTTTTTTTGGGTCTAACAAATATTCATTGATCACCCCATGTCATTCTTATGGAAGAGCAAAATCAAAAAAAAAAGATAAAAAAAAGGAACAAAGAGAGAAAGACAAAAGCACACAAAAAGATATAGAATTTATACAGGGAGTGATCTATTGTAAACTGATCCACGTTTTTAAAAAAATGAACTCTCGATCTACGACATATTTAAACAATCCGATCCGTTCAAGTTAATTACCCCACTCTCGAATATATGTGTATGAAAAATCAAAAGATTTGAAGACCTGCATTGGATGAAGCTTATGTTGCATTATCGAAAGACATTCATTTTTGCATCCATCGATGCATAGGTTAGAGGCCTTCAAATACTTTGATTTTTTCATACATATATCTTCAAGGCCAAAGAGTGATCAAATTGAACGGATCGGATTGTGAAAATATGTTGTTGGCAGAGAGTTCCGGTTTTTAAAAAACGCGGACCGGTTTACAATGGAGCACTCCTCCTTTATAAATACAATAACTAATTTTTAGTAATAACTACCTTTAGATCATGGACTAAAACTGAATTTAGATCATGGATTAAAACTACCACTAAATTAACAATTACTGTTTTAAACTAAATAAAAAAAGGAAGAACAAATGGAGCCATATAAACTACTACATTTTCCTCTCAATATTTCTGCTTATGATCGAGATCGAGATAGAAAACGATGAGATTTTTCTTCTTTTTTCCTTTTTTAATTTCCAAGATTTTATGTGTTGATGATTACTTTGATCCCGATTCTAATTTTATTCTTTTTTCTTAAACTTTTGTTTGAGGATGCATGATAATATGGTAAAAGACAGTGATCTCTTCAATTCTTAGAGATTGATTTATATCTACATCGATCAAGATTTGTTCTCTCTCCATTTCTTTTTTGAATATCTTTTATTTGTGAATTTGATTTTATTTAGTAGAACTTTGCGTCCAACGACACATTTTGTGCCTTTGGGCATTTAACTCCAATAAAGTCCAATCAACTCTTGATCAATCAACTCTTGATAAGATTATCATAAATGTTTTGAATTTGAGTTATATATACTTATAGTTCAATTTGGTGGACATTTATTTTTTTATGAAATTATGTCCGATACACACGTGCGCATGATACTAGTAAAATATAAACTTAATATGGTGAGCAGAACTCAGTTGATCAAATTGAAAGAAAGTGGGATGAGATCTAATTATGTTGACTTTAGAAGGCATGTTCAGATTCTTTTCCAAAGAGATGACGAATGAATGTGACCAGAGACATGCACCCATTTGATCACCATCAGTTAGGCATGCAATGGTGCTGACATGGCTTTTCTTGAAATGTTAGGCAATTCTCACATATTATGATAAACAACCTCAATATATAGGCCAACCTTTTTTTTCTTCCCTATTTTTTACAAGAAGGAAAAAAAACTTTATGTTGAATCGAAGCAAAAAAAATGAAAGAGAGGAAAAAAGAAATCATCGGTCCAGCTTGGATATGAGCAAGTTGAAAGTTTCTTTTTAGAGTGTAGATGAAACACATTGCTAATAGTCTGATTATAATTAACTCAGAAGAAGTCCGATGCATGTGTAATGTCATCTCAAATTCAGACGTATCTGTCAAATCGATGATATCCACGTGCAAAATTAGTCAATTACAAAATCAAGTTAAATTGTTTATAAAACTATTCTAACATTTCATAAATAAATATTAAATCCGCTTAGCCTACGGAGATCAATTAAACCATGCTTACAAGCCAGCACTACTACAAATAGGGGTTGCCCGTACGGATAAATCCATAGGAGCAAACCACTGCCCCTACGGCTATAGTCGTAGGGGCAAAAAAATACACCGTAGGTATACACGCCGCAGGTGCAAGTCTTAGCCTCAAACATGCCCCTACGGAGTTATCATTGCCCCTACGGATTAATGCATAGGTCCATATGTCCCTACGGATTAAACCGTAGGGATAAAATATTTATTTAATTTATCCGTTTATAAAATAAAATAGTTGCCCCTCCGAATAACTTCGTAGAGACAAATATATGCCCCTACGGCTTAATTCGTAGGGATAAATGTGTAGGGACAAAATATCAGGTATCCTGATATTTTGTCCCTACGGATAAATGTGTATGGGTAAAGCTTATGCCCCTACGGATTACTCCGTAGGGACAAGTCTAACATCTGTTACGGAGTCCATAGGGGCAAAATATCAGGTATCCTGATATTTTGCCCCCACGGATAAATATGTAGGGGCAATGTTTGTCCCTACGGCTTAATCAGTAGGTGGAACTGTTGTCCCTACGGATTAATCCGTAGGGACAAATTATCAGGGTTTTTTTAAAAAAAAGGCTGTATGTTTTTTTCTCGCGCTGTACACAATAATATATATATATATATAGTTTTTTTTTTAAAAAGGCTGTATGTTTTTTTCTCGCGCTGTACACAATAATATATATATATATATAACCAAATACCGCAGAAGATAATCAACATGTACACGCATAATATATAAAAGAAATCAACAAACAGAATACTATATAAATCTAAATCATCGTGAACACGCAAACACCACCAATATCGTCCAAAATATATACAATATGTATCATATAAGTATATACATATTTAAAATATAAAAGTCAAAAAGCTACCCTAGCTCAGTCCAGCTCCACCTTTGATAATCGCCGTAATCTGGCGCATCTGCTTCTCGGATAAACCCTGAGTCAACAACTAGACCAATGCGGACTGTGCGGAAGTTTGAGCGGGCTGTGGAGCTGTAGGAATGGTCTGCGCAACCGCAGCCGAGATAGTGGCTTGCGGAGCCGCAGCTGCGGGAGTCTGAGCGGGCTGTGGAGCTGTAGGAGTGGTTTGCACAACCGCAGCCGAGGTAGTGTCTTGCGGAACCGCAGCCAAAGGAGATGCATGTGGAGGCTCGGCCGAAGTACCCTGTCACGTCTGTTCAGTTTTGTGTGTAATAAACGAGTAAGAACTGTTCATTAGTCGAATTCGTATCATTATCAGATTATTGCGAAACCCCAATCTATGAATACTTAGGGACTTGGGCCTCGTTTGGATTTCTAGTTTGGAAAACCGTAGTTTATTTTAATTAGACGGTTCTATATATGTATGATTAATCAAAACTAAGTTTACAACCAAATAAGCTCAGGCTACGTACTAATATTGGATATGTTGCTATCTATAATATGATATAATATTTTACTATTAAGTAGTATACATACCATCATCTCCTTCAACTCCTGGACGGTGACCTTCAAGGTGTCAAGTTCTTACTCTAGACGTCGGTTACGGGAGATAGAGGAAGTAACCGCCGGAGTGGAGTCCAACCTCATATGGGCCCTGTTAGGACCCAGTCCCCGGCCTCTCTTCCAACCTCCGTGGTGCCCTCCGTGTGCGGCGTCTAGGACTGGGGTCAGCAGTATCAGATCGTTATGTCCGGTAAAATCGATCTCCGATACCTCCGCCTACTAAACCACCCGCTCCTACACCCACATTAACCAATAAAATATAAGTATATCATTTAAATTTGAACCTTTCAAAACAAAAATTTCAAATAGGGGTTGAATAAATATTAACACTTACGCAATACTCCTGGGTAACGGTGTCGGGGTATCGAAGCTCAATCTGTCGAGGTGCCGTGGACGGCAAGATACGCGGACAGCACGCTCGGTGTACCACCCTGCCCCAGGGTCTGAGCTCTATGCAATTCGCAAAAAATTTACATATATTAGAAAATAACTCTTAATATTACATTATATCACAGTTGGTCTATTGTACTTTACCGATGACTTCATGGCACGAGTAATATTCCTTGAGCCACCTGTATAAGTGGGGCGACCCTCTTCCCCAACTTTCTATTCTTTTTATTTTGATCGGCCTGTTTCTGCACAACACATTCAAATTTAGTTTTCTAATTAAGCAACACAAAAAAATAAATTATATACTAAATAATGAATTACATTTAAAATACATACCTATTTATGCTGAGAGTCGAAATATTGGCACAATAGAGGCCATGTATCTACGTCGACTCTCGCAAAGGCCAGAGTATGTAGGAGGGCCGCTCTCTCTAAACGTCGTTGCATGAGTACGGAACATGATTGTTGCCTCATGCTAATTCTAAATGCTGTTGCATGAGTGATTCATCCTGATGTAAGAAAAATGCTTTCTCTAACCATCACTCTGCATTTCAAAATAATACAACCGGTTTCTTCTATAGATATATCAATGCATAGACTTAAGTGACAGGCAAAAAGTGAGAACACTATTATACTAAGGTGTTTCCCCTACGGCTACAGGAATCCGTAGGGGCAATAAAAGATTGCCCCTACGAATTAATCTGTAGGTCCCCAAGGTTGTCCCTACGGTACCTTACGGATTAATCTGTAGGCCCCAAGGTTGTCCCTACGGTGCCCTACGGATTAATTTAAAAATATTAAAACGTAATTTGTTATTTGGCCCTACGGATTAATCCGTAGGGGCATATATGGGTTATTTATAAAAAAATAAAGCCCAAAAATTTTCTCCTTCCCAAAATTTCCTCGCTCGATCACTCTTTTCCCGCGTGCTCTTCGTCGCCACCACACTCCCACGCGTGCCTCGTCATCGCCGACTCATCGTCGACTTCCTCGTCGACGGTAGGAACCCTCTCGTTGCCGATCTCCCCCTTGCGTCGTCGGGACAGTAGAATCGCCAGAAAAAGGTTAGTAAATTTCATTTTTTTAACTTCTAACTATGCATTTTTTGTGTTATTGTTGATTATTGGGTTGCTACTAGGGCTTAGAGTTAGGGTTCGGACTAGGGTTTGGGTTAATTAGTTAGGGTTAGGGTTAGGGTTCAGTGTAGGGTTAGGGTTCGGTTCGGGAATAGGGTTAGGGTTAGGGTTAGGGTTCAGTTTAGGATTAGGGTTGGGTTCGGTTCGGTTTAGGTTAGGGTTAGGGTTAATTAGTTAGGGTTAGGGTTAGGGTTCAATGTAGGGTTAGGGTTCGGTTAAGGAATATGGTTAGGGTTAGGGTTAGGGTTAGGGTTCGGTTTAGGGTTAGGGTTCGATTCAGCTCAGGTTAGGGTTAGGGTTAGGGTTAATTAGTTAGGGTTAGGGTTCAATTTAGGGTTAGGGTTCGGTTTTGGGTTAGGGTTAGAGGCTAGAGTTAATTTGGGTTAATTAGGTAAAATAGAGTATATTTGTGTTAGGGTGTTGATTAGGGTTAATTGGGTTAATTAGTGATAATTTGAAGGGTTAGGGTGTTGATTAGGGTTAACTTGGGTTAATTAGGTTAATTTGAGTTAATTGGGTTAAAGTTTGGATTAATTAGGGATAATTTGTGTTAGGGTGACGATTAGGGTTAATTGGGGTTAATTAGTATAATTTGGGTTAATAAGGGTTAGGGTTTAGGGTGCACTAGTTTCTTCAGTAGGATACTCGATGATAACGTAAACGTACAATTTTATCGTAAACGCAAGAAAAATTAACCCTAAACTTGAAACTTCGAACCCTTAATAACTTGAAACTTCGAACCCTTAATAACGAAACGTAAACGTAAAACCTATTCATGTTAAATGTTCAAGTTAAAACTAATATATGATACTCGATGATAATATGAAACTTTCATATTCTCATCGATACTCATATGTGAAAATCAAAGCGCGACTTAGTCCCTGTCTATCAGTTAATATATGTTCGATGTTCTTCGTGACATAGAACTATATGAAGGTTGTTAAATATCGGAAGGTATAGCTCGGTACTGACAACCATCGTATAGTCTATGTGACGAGAACATTCAATCGTATGATAACCGATAGATTTGTCCAGTGTGGACAAGTTAGGAATGTATAAAGCAAACACCTGCATTCACTTGTGTTTTCATTCGTTTCGAATTATTTCGTCGGTACTTTTCCGCTGGTTCTCCGTGTACAAAGATAGATTAGATGTTCATTTCAACGTTGTTTCACAGCTTTGAAATGATTATCTATTCTATTACAGTGTACTCGGAGAACAGCGGAGAGGTGCTGCCAAAATTTACTCGAAACGGTTGAAAGCACAAGCGAATGAGTGTCTGCTCTATACATTCTTAATGGGATAGAAGCCTTACCCCCGACAGCCGAAACACACACATACAACACGAATACACAACAAACGCACACTGAAGCGAAATCATAAAGAATGTAACTCATACTTGGCAACAAACGCACACAACACATACACACTAACAACCCTACACTGAAGCGAAATCATAAATTAAAACACACATATACATAATACAACTCATACTTGGGTATCCTCAAATCTAACTTTGTTTATCGATAATTTATTCTTTTCAACGACAAACGCACACACAAAGCACATACACGGATTTTCTCCTTTGTCAGTAACCATCCCGTTCTAAGATTTCTCAATATAGTCATCATAACCTACAATTTATATGTTATACAGTCTAGCATGGCCAATGAGTACATCAGAGTTAAGGACTGGATGCATGTGGATTGGCAACAATGTATGCAACCTAAGTTTGTCACAGGAGGTGCTGCTTTCATTGAATTTGCACGCGCACATAATAAGATCGTGTTAGAGAAGATTCTCTGCCCGTGCGATAAATGTAGAAATAAGTACTGGCAGAAGGTAGAATTCGCAGAGCTTCATATCGTTAAACATGGTTTTAGTAGACTTTATACAACTTGGCTATATCACGGGGAAGGAGAAAAAGACAGTAATGCGACAGAAGAAGAAGGAGAAGACGGTAATGCGGCAGAAGAAGAAGACGGTAACTTCTTTCCAGAAGAAGAAATGGAGGATATGGTAGAGGCTTTCCTAGGTGAATTTATTCATATCGAAGATGACATTCGTTCCGGTCAAGGACCGCGTGCGGATAAATATGAAAAGTTCATGAATGATGCTAGAAAACCAATTTATGAGAATGCAAAGTATTCCACCCTCTGATGATTCGTCCAACTTTTCCAGATTAAGTGTCTAAATGGATAGAGCAACAAGTCATTCACAATGCTTCTGAAGTTCTTGAAAGATTCTATGCTCTCGGGAAATAACGTGCCCGACAGCTGGTACAGAGCCAAGAAGATGATGTCTGATTTGGGTCTGAAGTGTGAGAAGATTCAAGCATGTCCCAAAAATTGCGTGTTGTACCGGAAAGAGAATTCAGATTTGAAAGAGTGTCCAACATGCGGAGAAGCCAGGTATAAACCGAAAGATTCTGATAAGAAGCCCGATATACCTGTCAAGACAGCACGATACTTTCCCATAACACAGAAGCTGCAGAGGCTATTCAGATGCAAGAAAACAGCTGAGACAATGATTTGGCATCACCGTGCTCCTCCAAGTGAAGATGGAAAAATGAGTCATCCAAGAGATTCACCAGCATGGAAGGATTTCGATAGGAGGCACGAAATATTCATTAGCGATCCTCGCAATGTCAGGCTCGAACTCGCTAGTGATGGCTTCTGCCTATTCAACTATATGGCTGGAAGTCACTGCACGTGGCCCGTTGTAATGATAGTTTATAATCTGTCATCTTGGTTGGCTATGGATCAATCATACTTTATGATGCATCTTCTTATCGACGGACTAAACTCACCGGGAACAATATCGACGTCTATCTCCGACCTCTGATCGATGAGTTAAAATCTTTATCCATTGATGGTGTAGAGACTTACGATGCAAACACAAATACAATCTTTATACTGCGTGCGGCTTTAGTGTGGACAATTAATGACTTTTCTGCATATGAAATGCTATCAGGTTGGTCCGTACATGGTCACAAAGCATGTCCTTATTACCATCAACATACAACATCGAAATTCTTGAATTTTAGCAGGAAGGTTTATTATTGCGGCCATTGACGTTTCCTGCCTCTAGACCATCCCTACAGGTTAGACGCTATTCACTTTGATGGTCATCAGGAGCTTCTTGGACCTCCAGTCCCATTGTCCGGAGAGAACGTGACTGCTCAGTGGGATGGTTACAATAATGTGACTTTCGGGATAGATCCAACAAAACAGGTCAAACCACCATTCTGGAATAAGTTAAGCATTTTCTTCGAGCTTCCGTACTGGTCACAAAATTTAGTGCGTCATTATCTAGACGTCATGCACATAGAGAAGGGAGTATCCGAATACGTACTCAACTTGCTTCTTTATAAAGACGGAAAATCGAAAGACAACCTCCATACTCGGATGGATCTTCAGGACTGGGAAATTAGAAGTGAATTGCATTCTAAACCGATAGTAGGTAAACCAGGCAAGTTTGTACTTCCCAATACCGCGTATCATATGTCACAACCGGAGAAGAAAAGATTCCTGCAGGTGTTGCATGATTTGAAAATTCCCACAGGTTTCTCAGGATCATTTAGCAAGAAGATAAAAATTGTGAAAGGCAAGATCGATGAGCTGAAAAGTCATGATCACCATGTTATTATGGAGCACGTTCTCCCATTAGCCCTCAGGACTTCTCTTCCCCAATCGGTTGGTCTAATAATCAATGACCTATGTTGCCTTTTTAGAGAATTCTGCGCTAAAACTCTGGATGTTGTGACACTGGAGAAACTAGAAAATTCTATTTCGTTGATACTTTGCAAGTTTGAGCGTATTTTCCTACCGTCATTCTTCGATATCATAATACACCTGACGGTTCATCTTGCAACTGAGACTAAGTTAGCCGGACCGGTACAATATCGATGGATGTATCCCGTCGAAAGGTATGTGGAATTTTTCGTTTCGCGCAATTTGTAAAATTATTGTTGTCCTATATGCCCGTATTTATTTATTTAACATATTTTTCTTTAGCTACCTCTACACTCTAAAAAATTATATACGCAATAGAAATTAACCAGAGGGTTCTATCATGCAAGGTTATGTTCTAGATGAAGCAACCACATTTTGTTCCCGCTATCTGGACGAGAACATTGAGACGAAACTTAACCGGTCTCGAAGAATTCAGGACGGGCCATATGGTAAAGCTGATTATAAGAGAATAGACACCATATTTATCAACAATATATATCGGTTTATCCTCCTCAATAGCGCATGTCTTGAAAAAATTAGAGAGTAAGTTTTTTTGGATTAATTGTTATATTTGTGTTTGTGTGTGTATGAAATGATATAATATTAATATCATAATTTATTGTTGAGAACAGAATTCATTTTAACGAGGTACGTGAGGGGCATTCTGATTGGAATGATGAATGATTGGAAAAATATCATCAGGATAATTTTTGCGATTGGGCTGCAGATCATGTAAGTTGTTCGAATAACATGTTATTTCTACCAGTCTTAATCTAAATTTATATCATTATGTATTTGTCGTAAAATTTGTTTTGTTAGATCCACGATCCGAACTTGTCTGCATCATTAGAGAGTGATTCAAGATGTTTAGCTCAGTTTCCTAGTATGGAGGTTGCATATTATAAAGGATTCGGTGTCCATTGATACAAATTCGAAGTTAAGGACATAGAAATATCTCGAACCACTTAGAATAGTGGGATTGCGACGGTAGGACCGGATGGTGTGATTTATTATGGATACTTAAATTGCATACTTGGCATCTAATATCCCGAACAATCAGAACCGTTTTATATATTTCAGTGTACTTGGTACGATACACGAACCGATACGGATAAGTGGAGAAACAATCTTGGGATTTGGAAAGATGAATATAGATTGACCAGTGTGAACACACTTCAATTTTACGGTCAGGGCGATCCGTTTATCTTTCCGAACCAAGCATTCCAAGTATACTACTCACAGTGTTTGAAGCATCCGGGATGGAGTGTCGTATGCCGTTGGAAACCAAGAGATGTTTACGATGTCCCAGAATTCGAGGACAGTGATGAGGATGAAGAAGAGAGAAGACTTAGAGTGCTCCGACCGTCTGTTTCAAAAGACGGATTGTCTTCGGCTGATCATGAAGTTACGTGGGTTAGAAATGACATCGATGATGAAATCCAAGTAAATATGTCTAATACTTCTACGAAACGAAAAAAGTTATCAGTAATGTTATACTATTACTTCATATTTTACGATCTATACATATATAGTATGCATATGTAATGATTGTACTCTTGTCTAGATTAGATGACGAAGACGGGAGCAGCGAGGGGCAGCAGGAGCACCAGCCGTGGCACTAGCAGAGGCAGAGGCAGAGCGGTTCTGCCGCCCAGAAAGCTGCGTAGGGAGCTTTAGAGGGCCGGTTTTGCACCCCGATTGGAGACCCCTTCGGATGCCTCCTTCCGTGTGGACTTTGCCACACCTCCAGGTATATTTCACGCATATTCATTTTGAATGTAATATTATAGATATACATGCATATTTATGTCAAAATTACTTATATAGCCAATGTTTGATTGTATAGCTGTTGGTGGTGCGTCCACATCAGAGGCAGAGGCCACTCCCGCACCTCTAGGTATGTTTATATATCCTATAGTGCATGCATATTGATATATCATAAATATGCATACATTCTTTTTGCTCTTACGTACTTAGATAATTATTTTTTAAGGTGGTGCCTCCACATCTCGGGAAAAGGCCACCACCGCACCTGCGGGTATATTTATATATCATATTGTTAGTTATATGTATGCCCTAGAGGCCATCACTGTACATACGATGTATATTGTAGTGGATGCTAGGACATATATAGGGAGGACTTTCTTGCTCGACATGATAGTATGCTATCTGGTTGTACTTTATCTTAATATGTACTCTGATTGTCTCTATGTTACATGTTGATAAAGCCCTTAGGATATGTACTCGACTACTGGGACTATGATGAGATCATACTAGTGGGGCCACGGTAGTCGACGAGTACATCCTATAACTGTTCCTAGTCGAGGGTGTATCGAGACAGGGCATCGATGCACCAGAGTAGACTAGCGTATATGCATCTTGACCCATATGATGGGCGATGGATGATCCCATATCCATCGGTGTTTGACATCAAGGATGGTGTACGGGTGCTCAGTGGAGACTGGGTATACTGGACGGACTCGCCGAGAACTCCCAGATGGTATTATACCATACGTCAGATGGCAGTTCTCCGGTGACACTGGTACAGAGTAGTCTGTTGACCCGAGATCGTCATAGAGTCTTGTGTGGTTCCCACTGTGCTTTGATTTCCATCATACCACGTCCAAGAGGGCGTGCAAAAAGGTGGCTTTTGAGTACAGTCCCGAATCACATGGAGGCAATGAGCGATAGGAGGGGATTCGTCTCTCCCGGTATAGGGAGTTGATGTTGTGCTGTGTTCGATTGGCTATAACCGGAAATCCCTGGCCAGGGTTGCTGAGATTTACTGCTAAGTGTTATCAGTAGTTTCTCGAACTGTTATAGACCTCATATCGACACGACTTATCGAGCTACTGGGGTCTGACGTTTACCACCCCTAGGCGAGATATGCAACATATCAGACGACGAGACCGGACTGTACAGGAGTGTTACTGTTTGGATTCACAGGAGAATGTGCAGGCTTGCTTGTTGATCTTCTGAGCGCTCAATACCTGGGTAGCTGTTACGTTTAGCTGACCGCTTGCAGCTTGTGGGTGTTTGATATGATCATCACCTACTGCCGGCGTATTGACGATTCTTTAGAGTCCTACACAGAGGTTTCTTGACTCAGGCAAAACGGAGTAGGAGCACATATGTGATATGTGCGGGACCGAGGATAATGTGATATGTGATACCGTATTCTATTCTCGCGATATTTGATATCAGCCGGGTCATCGGATCAAGTGTTGATTCGATGAATCGGTACGGATAAATATTAGCCGGTTATATGCGATATAGCCGGATTATCGGATCAAGTGTTGATTCGATGATTTAATGTATAATAATATATATATGATAT
The DNA here is from genome assembly GCA_030015575.1 of Agapanthus africanus. Taxonomy (NCBI): domain Eukaryota; kingdom Viridiplantae; phylum Streptophyta; class Magnoliopsida; order Asparagales; family Amaryllidaceae; genus Agapanthus; species Agapanthus africanus. The sequence goes on along the minus strand of JASDDO010000019.1, from coordinate 379,113,305 downwards.
ATTAAATTGCATTAACTAATATTTGCTCACTAAAAGATTCTTTTTCTCACTCGGGTAATACATTGATATATATGCGATATATGTTAAATGTATTATTTTATTTTGTTACGATAAATATTATATATGTGATATATAATATTGTAACATGATATGATAACTAATGCAACTTGTTTAGTGGAGTTTAAACATGATTAGGGTTTGGATTAGGGTTAATCTTTCTAGATGTTTCTAGAAGCTTTTCTTTTTGTCATGATAAAGATATTTACAAGTGACTCATGCTTTAACCCAACCCAAACCCTAACCCTAGTCAATTCCCTACAATGGTTAAGTCAACCATGGTTGCATTATTCTTCATATTAATCCTTTCTTATTCATCACAAAAGGAAATGGATCACTATTCTTCTTCTTCCTTCATTCTTTCATGAAAAAGCTTGCTTGATTTTTCCAAAGTGATGAATAAATATGAGAAAAAGATAAATAAAGAGAGCAAAAATCCTACTTCATCATCCTCATCTTCCCTTGCCATTTAGATGAGGGTGTTCACATCATTTCATGAGTGTTAGCTTGTGTTAACGGAACTTCAAGGTAGATCATCTTAGTATCGAAGATCGGAAGCAAAGGTTGCATCTTTCTCTTCGTGGAACCTCTCGAGAGTCCGGATCCCGATGATCGCAGCGAAGGGACCACAACACGGAGCATATGAAGTGAAGGACCGGATCTACAAAGGTTGTAATCCCTCTCACTTAGTGTTAAAGTTGTTAACTTGTTAGTTTTCGCCTAATCTCTAGTTTAAAGATCCGTATTCGGGTTGTTCGGCACGGCTAAATTTTTAATCGGGCATGGTTGATGCCTCGTAGACCCTTGTGCGCGTGCCTAGCAACCCTACAGTGGTATCAGAGCCAAGCTAGAGCTTTAGGCGAAGTCTAGACGAAGTTTAAAGTCCGATCGAAACCCGAAACCCCGATAAAACCCGCTCTCTGGACTTTTTCTAAAAACTGGGATTTTTCCACATTAAAAATGCTTAAAAAATTCAGCAGGGAATTATAAGAATTACGGTGCAAAAAGTTTTCGATGAACAGTATAAAGCGCGGCGGAACCGCGGCAGAAGCATGCCTTCTGCTGCGGTTCCGCGGCGAAATGATGACGTCAGCATCTCCTGTTTGCACAGTAACTCCTATTTTATTATGCTGGATTTTCTGGGAATTTTTAATTTTTATTAAAAAGCTGAATTTTCTGGGGTTGTTTAGGGATTCGATGATTCGATCGGATTATCAGATTTTGTCTATGTGTTTTCCGGATAATTTTTAGAAACTGTTAAAAAGTTCGAACGGATATCAATAACTCACTTTTTCCCCTGTCGGAAAATTTTTCAAAAGTTGGATTTTTTCTCGTGTTTAAGAATGTTCTAAGTCGTGCAAGTAACTCGGTGGACCCTCTAGAAGACAACAAACCTTAACTCGATTATGTGACCGTCTTGAACTGCCTTTTGAACCTTAGGGTTTGGGGCAGTACGGCGTGCCACATGTGAGGCGTTGGCTTGACCCTTCTACGGCTGGACCATTGGTACTGTGGCATGCGATGGATGTTTTTAAATTGATTTCAAGTGTTGAGATATATTGGGGAAATCTTGGGTGTTTGATGATTCGATCGGAAAGTTTAACTTTGTCTATTTATCTGGAATGTGATACAATATTTGGAATCCACAGGTAGTTATGAGATAACTAATTTGAATATTATAAACATAGCAGTTTAGTCTCAGATGATCGGTTGCCACGGAATTTTGATGTGATCAAAAGTCCGTCGCAATCACGTAGAGTACGCGGATACTCGCCGGGTAAACTTAATAGACAGCTACGCCCCATAGCCCCGACCAAGTGACTGTAGGAGAACCCCGTCGCCGAAAGCATCCGTTCGGGTGCTCGCCGCAGCGGTGTTCCGCCTTAGTGCACTTCGTCGACGGCATCTGGGGTGCGGCCGTCTACTAAAGTTTGCGACGAGCATTCGATCAGGACGTCGGGAGTCTTGTTGAATTTCCCGACTTGATATTGAAAAGAGTTTTCGATAATGAGACTAAAATGCGGGGTTTATAATTGTTAGGCATGTGATGTCTAAGGAATTCATTTGGTCAGGCATGCGATGTCTGAGGTGGTTGCGGATTCCAACTGTTGTAGTTTTACACTTTCTTTTCTGTGACCGTAAGCGTAGTATGTGGTGTATCGCCGGCTTTGTTGCTATACATCAACGATAATCGGGATACGCATACTTGCTTACGTTGATGATATGAGATATTATGTGTTGCTGTGATATGTTGTATTGGATCGTCGCGTTTGAATAGCCGGGGGTTTTATGTGAGATGAGAGTTTTTCTTTTTCATTCATGTAATATTCATTTGTATGTAATATTCTTTTATTGGGGCACTTCCAGGTAGCGGAAGCTGTCACCGTTGTATATTATTTACTTTTCCGCATTAGGTAGACCCAAGGCGGGGAGCACAAGTAACCGGGTTCTAGGGTCCAGTGGGAGACCATCTCGAGGAGTCGGGACCGGGTCTCCTAACCCTAGAATTGGCAGTGTTACTTGCCGCTCTCGTAGGGGTCTAGGGATATGGGTTTGGCTATTCATCGCGACCGTGGAATCCGTGTTTTATATAGGCTCGTATTGAAAACACGGACGTCCTAGTATATCCAATATTTCATATATGTTTCTTCTGCTGCAATGTTCTGTGATGAGATCATATTACTGCCTGAGACGAATGTTTATATTATATATATATGAGACATATGTTATATTGCAGATTTCGTTTCAAATGTGATGCTTGTGAAGCATAATAAAATGGGACTTCATTAATGAGATTAATGAAATAAAAGAAACCTAAGAAGTTGTAGAAACTTGTTTAATAAAAACTGGTAGCTCTAGTTCTTGCTTTACATAGCGGTGTTCCTTGTAGAACATCCAGCACCTTATTCGATAAGGAAAGGACCGAGATCCCTTCACCGGGAGTGACTCCTTTAGCAATAACTGTCAGATGCTACAAACTCGGTTTGTCTTTTGATTGCTTCTATAGTTCTTGCTTTGCATAGAGATATTTGTGAAATATCCTGCACCTTATTCGATGAGGAAAGGGCCGACGATCCCTTCACCGGGAGTGACCCCTTTAGCAAAACTAGAAAAGCCTCAAAAACACTCCATTTAAAATCACTCGATTCTACAATGATATCAAGTTCATTACGCAAAGGGTTTTCTGAAAAACCCGTCGTAGCCCTCCGTCATTTCAGATAAGTAATAGTTAGTATTCGTGCTGCGTTTGTTGACCTTGTCAAGGCGTAGTGTGCGGTAGCTGATTACTGCTTATCTGTATAAGCATATGATGCGATTGTATTAGGGTAGTCGTGCGACTTTGTTGACCTTGTCAAGGGTCATGCGGGTGGGTTTAATTCAATCAGGAAATGACGGGTTGAACTTGACTTGCGGTCTATGGTTTGTTGACCTTGTCAAGGTCATAGATCGCTTGGGGCAAAATATTATTGGGAATTTCAAGTGTTAAAATTTGCAATGAGATTGCATACCATCTATAAGATAGTTGGATCCCGATACCCGCTGCGAGTAAGAGTTACTCCTGGGAGAGTTTTACACATTACAATTAGCCAATCAAGTAGGTGTCTAGAAAGGTGTTAACGGGGTTACGCCTCTGGGAAAACGAGGTTTATTTTAATTAGGTTCGTGCGAAAGCACAGGGGGACCTCCCTCAAAGTACCGACACTGGCCTGGCTGAAAGATTGGCGAACTTGTAGCGTGTAATTAATCCCGGCTAGTCTTTCCTTTTAGGGTTTGAAGGAAGATTTGACAAAAACAGTGGGAGACATCCTGATTAGATATATTAGATAACCAATCTAATCTTGTAAGAGCTTACGCTGAGTGTTTTCTTCTCTCTCTCTCCAGGTAGCGACCATATCACGCCTTAATCAAGATAATAATACGGATATATTGACCGAACCCGCTTGTTATACTGAGTTGGGGAACGTTGGTCCCGCTCCAACTTATAATTGTTATAGGACAGAGCAGGAAATTCGGGATTACCAGAATTCCCGTGCCGCCCAAACGAAGAAAGTGCATATTGATGCATCATCTTCGGGTGTGTTCATTATAGAGAACTGTTTCTCAGTATCCTTTACGTCCTGGGTATGTGATACCGCATCAGGATCCCGCATATGTAATCTGTTACATGGGCTACAGATAGGTAGAGAACTGAGAACGGGTGATTAGTTTCATGAGACAGAAAACGGTGCAAGTGTTGCAGCCAAGTCTGTTGGTCACTATCACCCTGTATTACCAGAATACATTGATTCTGAACGAATGTTATTAGATACCGAACCTGATATACAACATCATATCAGTTTCTTTATTAGTAAAGAAAGGATATAATTTTGTATTGATTGGATAATGTTTTGAACATTTCCTATATCAAGAGTTGATCGGTTCAGGCACGTTATCTAAAAGCATTGACGTTCTAAATCAAACTACAGTTCTTAGTATACAGAACACACACGAGAGGAAGAGTTCAGATATGAATGAATCCTTCTTGAGGTATTGTAGACTAGGTCATATCAATGCGACCCGACTGGCTGAAGTTACATTTAGATGCATATTTAAATTAGTTTGAATTTATATCTTATGAAACTTGCCAGTCATGTCACAAAGATAAGATGACCACAGCTCTGTTTGTTGGAAACAGAAAAAGAGTTAGTGAACTCTTGGGAATTGATACATACTGATGTATGAAAGTCTCCTGTCTACACATGCCAAGACTGGTTCTTTGTACTTCATTACATTCTCTGATAATCTCTCAAGATTCAGACATATGTTCCTGCTGAAACACAAGTCTGAACCTTTTGAGATATTCACAGAATATAAGTTAGAAGTAGAGAACCAAAATACGGGTATAAGTATTATGTCCTTTGATGAGATCAAGGAGGAGAATACTTGGGTACGGAATTCATGGCCTATTCTAAAGGAGAATGAGATTCTCTCTCAGCATTACTCCTCCGTATACACCATAGCACGATGGTATATCGGGGCGGAGCAATAGCACCCTATTTGATATGGTGTGCTCTATGATGAGTACTACTGAGTTTCCTATTTCCTTTTGGGAGTTATGCACTTGAGAAGCTGCATACCTATTGAATATGGTTCAAATCAAATCAGATGCCTACCACTTCATATGTGATATGGAAAGGGAAGAGCCCATATCTTAAGTTTGTTAAGATTTGGGGTTGTCCGGCCTATGTCTAAAAACAAAATCCGGACAAGCTCGAGGCAAAGACTATTATGTAGAACTGGAAATGTTCCAGCTATACAAATTGCAGCTGATGATTTGATAGAACCAAAGGATTCAATAGTTTCCAACGAACCTCAGCCTCTCCGCTGACCTAGTAGGGTTCCTCACCCACCTGAGAGATACTTCGGTTTCCCTATGACAGTGGGAGCGAGGATTGCATCATGAGATGATGACCCAACTAGTTTCGAGCTGGCCATCAGGAGTGGGACTCTGTAAGAATGGCTGGATGCTTATCGATCTGAGATGGAATCCTTATACACCAACAAAGTATGGACTTTGGTTGCTTTATCTGAAGGGTTAAATCCCCATCAGGAGCGAGTATATCTTGAGAAGATTACTTGGTGTACATGGAAAGGTTGAGACTTTCAAAGCTATGCTTAAGTCCATCCAGATCCTACTTGCCACGGCTACATACCATGACTACGATATCTGGTGGTTTTGTGTCATGACTGCTTTTCTAAGTGATGTTTTAGAAGAGAACGTCTATAAGTACACAGCCAGAGGGCTTCGTAGACAGTGGGAGCAGCGGAAACGTGTGCAAGATGTTTTATATGATAAAACAGGCATCGCGGAGTTGGAACATCTGTTTTGATGTGGTAGTCAAAGAATTTGACTTCATCAAAATGATAGATGAACCTTGTATATACAAAAAGGTAGTAGGGAGTATGGTGGAGATCCTCGTAGAGTACGTGGATGACATACTCTTGATAGGGAAGAAGTTTCCTATGCTACGCACGGTCAATCTCCGCTTATCACAAGGATTCTCCATATAGGATCAAAGTGATACCTACTAAATCCTAGGTTTTGGATCTATGAGATAGATCTAATTGGATGTTAGGATACTCACTAGTTGTAGTGAGATGGTATCAATCGATCCTGGGGAGAATCACTGGAAAGGTTCCAGGGTGATAAGGACGACTGAATGTCAGTCGCAGGCATTGTCTATACCCTCCGTAGAGGGACGGTATGTTGGAAGAGTTCCAAGCTAGATACCGTGACATACTAGACGATTAAAGGCAAGATACATCGTTACCAAGGATGCTACCAAAGAGGCAGTCTGGATATATATAAGTTCATAAGATGAACTTCGTTCCTGCCATTGTGTGACAATGGAGTTGTGGCTTTAGCCAAGGAACTACCGTCCCATCAGAAATCCAGATATAATTCTTAGGCAGTATCACCTGGTCATGGAGATGGATGATCTCCAGGGATATAGAGGTTAGGAGAGCAGACACAGATGACGGCAGCGCGGATCCACTCACAAAGGCCTTTTTCCCAGTAGAGACTTTTATGGGATGGTTGAGTATGAGATACTTCAACCGCAGCTAATTGTTGGGTATGCGATACCATAACAGATGGCCCTAGTGCAAGTGGGAGATTGTTAGTTATATGTATGCCCTAGAGGCCATCACTGTACATACGATGTATATTGTAGTGGATGCTAGGACATATATAGGGAGGACTTTCTTGCTCGACATGATTGTATGCTATCTGGTTGTACTTTATCTTAATATGTACTCTGATTGTCTCTATGTTACATGTTGATAAAGCCCTTAGGATATGTACTCGACTACTGGGACTATGATGAGATCATACTAGTGGGGCCACGGTAGTCGATGAGTACATCCTATAACTGTTCCTAGTCGAGGGTGTATCGAGACAGGGCATCGATGCACCAGAGTAGACTAGCGTATACGCATCTTGACCCATATGATGGGCGATGGATGATCCCATATCCATCGGTGTTTGACATCAAGGATGGTGTACGGGTGCTCAGTGGAGACTGGGTACACTGGACGGACTCGCCGAGAACTCCCAGATGGTATTATACCATACGTTAGATGGCAGTTCTCCGGTGACACTGGTACAGAGTAGTCTGTTGACCCGAGATCGTCATAGAGTCTTGTGTGGTTCCCACTGTGCTTTGATTTTCATCATACCACGTCTAAGAGGGCGTGCAAAAAGGTGGCTTTTGGGTATAGTCCCGAATCATATGGAGGCAATGAGCGATAGGAGGGGATTCGTCTCTCCCGGTATAGGGAGTTGATGTTGAGCTGTGTTCGATTGGCTATAACCAGAAATCCCTGGCCAGGGTTGCTGAGATTTACTGCTAAGTGTTATCAGTAGTTTCTCGAACTGTTATAGACCTCATATCGACACGACTTATCGAGCTACTGGGGTCTGACGTTTACCACCCCTAGGCGAGATATGCAACATATCAGACGACGAGACCGGACTGTACGGGAGTGTTACTGTTTGGATTCACAGGAGAATGTGCAGGCTTGCTTGTTAATCTTCTGAGCGCTCAATACCTGGGTAGCTGTTACGTTTAGCTGACCGCTTGCAGCTTGTGGGTGTTTGATATGATCATCACCTACTGCCGGCGTATTGACGATTCTTTAGAGTCCTACACAGAGGTTTCTTGACTCAGGCAAAACGAAGTAGGAGCACATATGTGATATGTGCGGGACCGAGGATAATGCGATATGTGATACCGTATTCTATTCTCGCGATATTTGATATCAGCCGGGTCATCGGATCAAGTGTTGATTCGATGAATCGGTACGGATAAATATTAGCCGGTTATATGCGATATAGCCGGATTGTCGGATCAAGTGTTGATTCGATGATTTAATGTATAATAATATATATATGATATATTAAATTGCATTAACTAATATTTGCTCACTAAAAGATTCTTTTTCTCACTCGGGTAATACATTGATATATATGCGATATATGTTAAATGTATTATTTTATTTTGTTACGATAAATATTATATATGTGATATATAATATTGTAACATGGTATGATAACTAATGCAACTTGTTTAGTGGAGTTTAAACATGATTAGGGTTTGGATTAGGGTTAATCTTTCTAGATGTTTCTAGAAGCTTTTCTTTTTGTCATGATAAAGATATTTACAAGTGACTCATGCTTTAACCCAACCCAAACCCTAACCCTAGTCAATTCTCTACAATGGTTAAGTCAACCATGGTTGCATTATTCTTCATATTAATCCTTTCTTATTCATCACAAAAGGAAATGGATCACTATTCTTCTTCTTCCTTCATTCTTTCATGAAAAAGCTTGCTTGATTTTTCCAAAGTGATGAATAAATATGAGAAAAAGATAAATAAAGAGAGCAAAAATCCTACTTCATCATCCTCATCTTCCCTTGCCATTTAGATGAGGGTGTTCACATCATTTCATGAGTGTTAGCTTGTGTTAACGGAACTTCAAGGTAGATCATCTTAGTAACGAAAATCGGAAGCAAAGGTTGCATCTTTCTCTTCGTGGAACCTCTCGAGAGTCCGGATCCCGATGATCGCAGCGAAGGGACCACAACACGGAGCATATGAAGTGAAGGACCGGATCTACAAAGGTTGTAATCCCTCTCACTTAGTGTTAAAGTTGTTAACTTGTTAGTTTTCGCCTAATCTCTAGTTTAAAGATCCGTATTCGGGTTGTTCGGCACGGCTAAATTTTTAATCGGGCATGGTTGATGCCTCGTAGACCCTTGTGCGCATGCCTAGCAACCCTACACATATAGTGTATGCATGTTGATTTAGAATGTTATATTATTAATATACACATTCTTTTTGCAATTATTTATATAGTCAATATTTGATTGTCTAATTATAGGTGGTGCGTCCACGTCTGGTGCAGGGGCACTCCCGCCACTTCTATACCCTCCGCTCAGTATGCAGGTTAATATGAATAAATATAAAATATTTTTTCATTTTACATATCCTTTAAGAATAAACATGAACTTCATGTAATTTTATCGATGTTTATTTTCTAGTTGGAGGGGATGCGTCCACGTCCGGGTTACAGGCTGTTCCTCACCAGAGGAACTATCGTCCCGCTCGTGCTGCTGCCCGGGCCCAGGCTCGGTGCTTCTGTTGCCGGAGGTATATATAACACTTCAATTTTCGTTAAACCTTGATTTCTTAATACCACTTTGTCTTAATATTGATTGTCTTGATATTTCTTGTAGATGCAGGGCAGCCCCATCCCGAGAAGGGGACTCGAGGCCCGAATCAGTCCCACAGGCTGAAGCCTGACAGAGGTAGGGGGAGGCAGCATTCCCCCTCTTCTTTACCCCCGATTATCGCTATACCGACGATTATGCTGAGAGGTTCGGCCAGTATATGGGGGATGAGAGCCGCCTCGTGAAGAAGTATCAACTTCACGTTGAGTAGGGCGATCAGCACCGGCGCTCATTTGCCCACTTCTGGGATCAGGCTCGGTTATTAATATATATTTTCATTTGACTTATCCAATATATTTATTATTATTTAACACTTGCAATTTAATAACATTGTTTTTTTTGTATTTGCAGTTGGATTATGATTTTCAGCATGTATCCGACCCTGATCACCCTGAGAGAGTGCTCGATTTTCACGCTCTGTACTGTTTCCCCAATCAGAGCAAAGCTCTGTTCAAAATTCAAATTTTGAAAATGAAGCAACGTTTCAGATGCAGCACCAAGTGCGCTGCGCACTAAGCAGCGCATCACGTGCAAAGCATGTTGGTGCTAGCGTTGGATGCGCTGCGCTCTAAGCAGCACACCATGTGTGCACTAGCGCTAGGTGAGCTGCGCTCCAAGCAGCGCACCACGTATCAAGCACGAGTGCGCTAGCGCAATGTGCGCTGCCCTTTAAGCAGCGCACCACGTATAAAGCACGGGTGCGCTAGCGCTGGAACTAAAAGCTCCCCACCGTTAGATCAAAGATCTAATAATAATGATAAATCATTAATTAATCAGAATTAAATTCTGTTAAGGAAAGATTCCTCAAAATCTTTCCAAATAATAAGATTGTGCTCTGTAAATCAGAGCACCATTGGATCAATAATCAAATGGTAAATAAAAATTACCAAAAGACAGAATAAATTCTGTATGAAAAGATTTATCAATCTTGTTAAAAACAAGAAGATTGCCTTCTGTAAAACAGAAGCCCTAAGATCAAAGATCCAATGGTGGGAAAACATCCCCAAATCAATCAGAGAAAGATCTCTTTAACCGATTCAACAAATGAGCCTACCCTATAAAAAGGCCCCTAGACTTCAAGTCTCAGATATACAGAAAGAGAGAGAAAAACCTCCCCAAAAAACTTAGAGAAATTCAAAAGAGCAAGTTCTTGCAAGAAGATTTTTCTTCAAGGTAAGAATGAATGATGATGAACACAGAGATGAAATCATCTCATGATTAAGAAAGAAGAATTCATTTCTTTAAAAAGATCATAGATCTACAAAGACAAAAATCTTTCACAAAGAGATCAAAAGATCTCATCATAAAATAAAAGAAGAACTTACTTTTCACAGATCATAGATCTATAAGACTAAAGTCTTTCTCAAAGAAATCATGAACATCTCATTATAAAAAGGAGGGGAGAATAATTCAATTCTCTTAAGGATCATAGATCCATAAAGGCAAACAATTTCATCAATATAAGAGATTGAAACAAAATAAGAACGGTTGTTCTTAGATCCTGAGACAAAATCTCTTTTAAAAGAATATAAATTGTTTCTCAAATCATAAAATTGATCAGAAGCGCTTTGCGCTCTTGAACTGTGCTTCTACGCTCTCTGGACTGGCGCTCAGCGCCAAATGCGCCACGTGTCAATCACGCATGTACTGCTTAACAACTAGCGTCTTGCGCTTCTGAAATAGCACACTGCGCTCATAGGTTAGCACTCAGCGCCAAGCGCACCACATGTCACTCACGTGTGCGCCACTAAACTGAAAGCGCAATGTGCTCATGAATTAGCGCTCTGGGCTTATAAATTGGCATCTGGCGCTCATCATCTGGTGCCTAGCACCGAGCGCGACACGTGTCCCTTACATATGCGCTACTTGGCAGAAGCGCACTGTGCTCTTTGATTGGCGCAAAGCACCAATCGCACCATGTGTTGCGCTGACAGAACATAAATTGTTCTCTAATAAATCCCAGAGCTATGATGAATGCTCAGAATTCAATAAAAGACAAAATATTGTCAGAATGCAATTCAATGCTCAGCATTGTTAAAAGGGTCAAGCCCAAATAAAGGCTCCAACAGCCCAAAATAAATGTTAAAACATTTTTAACTCGATTGGACTTAGCCCAAGATTGGCCATAAGTCCCCAATTCAGATTAATTGAGCCCACATGCTCATAAATCTTTTAACAGATCTTAGTTCCAAATTGGACTATAGATCCACCAACCAAAATTGGTTTAAGGGTACATCTCTGAACCCCTCTGATATATGTCGTTGTAATCCTTCAACGTTTTCAGAGAGACGATGGGTCCGGACAACAATACATTTCATGGACTATGATGTCCTTATCTCGGACTGTGGGGTCCTTCAAAACCCATGGACTATGATGTCCTTAACCTTGGACCGAGATATCCTTAAACTAACATTGGACCGTAATGTCCTTAAACTAATCGACCGCAATGTCCCTAAACTAAATGATAGAGTCCAAATGCTCTCTTGTTAGATCTAAACGATCCCGTTAAGTAGATCTTAGTCTAAAATTAGACTAATGTATTCTTAACTAACGTTTAAGTTGATCGTAGTCTCAAATGAGACTAACGTATCCTTAAACCAAAACCAAAACCCAAATTTAAGAAAATACGGATTTGGACTAATCCACGCCCTACGGACGACAAAATAAATTAGTCTCCGTATACAATCCACGGGCAACCAAAAACAAAACAAACACCCATGACACGAAGTGACCATCTGGAGAAGGAAAAAGTGGTTACCGCGATGCGGTAGCGTAATTAACTGCAGGGGCTTGCGCCTGCAGGGAAGAGCGTCCCCACAATCAAAAACCCCTCCAATAAGGGGGAATCTGACGAAGTCTGCTACATCGGCCGCATCCGTCTAAACCTCCGATACATGGTGTCATAAATCAACTTGGCATCTTCGGGAAGGTGGACGGATAGCACCAATTAGCATCTGCCCCAAAATTCAGGCGAGACGGACCTGCGGGGTCGCATCTCCGTGTTTCGGCGAGGAACAGATTCTGGCACGCCCGGTGGGACGTTTTCCTCTTTCCACTCCACACTTCGTGTGTCGTGTTCGCGAACGAATCGCGGTTTGATATGGTTGCCCTTGGGTTCGAGATACTAAGATTTGGTGTCTTGCTCTATGCAGAAAACAGAAGATCAATGGCTTCAACCTGCACTAACTGCAACTGCAACTCTCGCTCCGTCCCGTCCGGAGGAGTGACTTACGGGCCCCAAGCGGCCTCCATCTTCGCTATGCCGGTAGAACAGGTCACTCAGGCCACCACTGGATTGTTCTTCGGGACCATGTTCCCGCCAATGAGCTTCAGCGCTCCTGTACCAACACAAGAAGCTCAGAAGAAGTCGGTCTTTGATCGTCTTACAACTACTGCGGCCCCTCTTAACGGGTCGTCCAGCTCCAACGCCTCAGTCTTTGACAGACTGGGCCAAACCTCAGTTGGGTCCATGAAAAAGCCCACGATACCAGAAAGGGTTATCCCAAAAAGGATATCCATCCCTGCTCCCGAAGTCGTCAAAGCGGCTTCTCCTGCCAAAGGGTCGGTCTTCACAAGACTAACTATTTCAGCTCCTGTTCCAGGCAAAATCATCAAGGTTGCTTCCCCTACTCGGAAGTCTGCCTTCGACAGGTTGTCCATCCCCATTCAGCGGACATCAGTCTTCAATAGGCTGATAATGACAACTTCTGACCAACACAGGGGGCATGAGGAAGTCACCCCTATAGCCGAGACAATCCCAACGGCTCGACACGCTCGACGTCGCCACTGGCGCCGAGTGAGGAAGGCTGGGGGCAGCTCCCCTTCTGGACTAACTCTGCCAGCTCCCATGGTGGAAATCAATGCTGTTGTTCCAACTGGGAACAGCTTTGAACCGCTTAGGAGGGTTCGCAAGAAATCTCCGACCGCCGTGCTGAAGAGATCTCCTCCACCTATGGAGATTACTACACAAAAGAAGCCGGAGCAGCCCCCTCAGCGGCTGTCCTCCAAAATTTATAAAGTCTGGCGACGGGTCCAGGAATCGGTGATTAACCAGGACTACTATCGCCGGCCAAAGAAGCTCAAAGCTCAGCAAGAAAAGAGCCATCTCGAGGTACCATAGAAGATGTCATCCGTCTGGGTGCTCGCTGCAACAGCTCCCTCAACGTCAACAGCTCAAAAGAAAAGGAGGCCGGAGAAAGCCCCAGTGACCGCGGCGAACCGCAAAAGCGCTGAATCTAAACGCCCCAAGTCTGGGGGCATGGTAATACATACCGTTTATATGGCTTCCGGAAAAGAAGAAAGCCGTGCTTCTATGGGTCATCGACCGCTTACCCGATCGATAACGAAGGCTCAGGAACAACAGCAGCAGAAACTTCAGGAGATGCTAACTGCAATGGCCGCACTCACTGGGCCAAAAGAAAATCCAGAGACCTCGGAGTAGCGTCGGGAACAAGAAACTGATATCGAGTTCCTCCGAAGAATGCTCGAGAGGAAAGAAAAAGAGGCTGCGGAGCAGGCGGCCAATATAAAACGAATGGCTCTTTTGCTCCAAGACATGGCTGGGATGATGTTACAGCCGGAACCTCCAGCTGAAGACCCCCCGATCAACGTTGAAGATGACAGAGGGGAGACATCGAACCCTCCTCAGGCTCTTTCAGCAGCCAAAGAGGAGACCATCTCTAAGGCCGCTCTAGATGATTACATTGCTCAGCAAATACGAGCTCACCAGGCAAACGAAGCGGCTGGACAGGTCGTTAAGACTGGGCGACCCTATCCAGGATGGTATGACCAAATAAGGTACCCGCCGGGATATACGATCCCTAAATTCCACGTATATAAAGGGACGGGGAATCCACATCAGCATGTCGCTTAATTCAGAGCCTTGTGCGGCAACACCGGGGGTGATGATAAACTTCTGCTCTGCCAGTTTGTTGGTAGCTTGTCGGAGACGGCATTCGAATGGTATTCTGAACTTCCAAATGACTCCGTCAAGACTTTTGCAGAAATGAGCTACTATTCACCCAGCATTTCGCGAGTGCTAGTGAACGCACCCCAATAACGGCATTGATTAATGCCAGGGTGAAGCCAGATGAAACGTGGGTACAATACGCAATACGATGGCGGAATTTATGGTCAAAATGTGAGCAGCGCATCGAGGAAGCGCCGGCAGTGGGCATGTTCGTGGGCACTCTTGACCCTCAAGCAACTATTTCCCAATTCATGATGTTCTTCAAGCCGACCACGTTCCAGGCCTTGATCGACAAACTGGCCCAAATGGAGGAGCCGCGGAACGAAAAGGGTAAAGGGAAGGAGACCTTCGTCGTGAATACTCAACAGCAGCCCGGTGCCCTAAAACTAACTGATCGCCTAGACGAGAGGCGGCAATTCTATAATGAGAAGATAAAGCGCCCTTATTCGTTTCCCCGGGACAAAACGAAGAGATTGTTCGAGCTAGCGGTGCGCAACAGGCTCATCAATCTGCCGAATCCAAAACAACTGTTGCAACCCGGCGAGTCTAATAGTCCCAATTATTGCCCCTACCATCAAACGGTAAGCCATCCAATTGAAGATTGCTTCGTCTTTAAAGGCTGGATTGAAGATCAATACCAACAGGGCAAATTTGCCATGTTCGAGAATTGGAAGGTGAACCCACCACAGCCACACGCTCCCAAGAAGACGGACACACCGGGGGCATCATGCTCTGTCATAGAAGAAGCTCCATGGGAGGTCGCTCTTTCAGCCAAAACTAAAAGAATGCTGAAGGATCTCCAAATATGCCCAGCGATTAGATGGAAAAGTCCGCTGGAACCCGAGATCATCGAGGGAATGCTGAAGCCGCGCCCAACTCCAAAAATTGGTGGTGATAGTCAAAGTGCTCACACCCAGCCGTCAAAGTCTTCAAAGAAGAAGAAGAAGAAGTCCAAAAAGCCCGTGAAGCCTGGTGACAAGCGCACGGACCTGCAGAAGCAGATTGACGCGCTGGAAGAATATAATCAAAAAGCGTGGACTCCAGTTACACTCCAAGAGTTTCTCAGCCACGTCCTTGAGGACGGAGATGATGACAATGGAGAAGACTCGTCGGATGAATCTGAAGATTATGTGGCAAGTTTCCATGTGATCTCTCACTCGTCGATAGACGATGAAGAAGCTCCTTACACAGAGAAACTGGGGGCAGATCCTACGCCGGAACTTCTAGGGCCATCAGACGAAATGATTGATGCATTCCTGGACAAAGCTCTTCTTAAAAGCAAAGCTTCTCGAGAGCGTGAGATGGCCATATTTGAAAAAGCCAAACGTCGGCGACTGGACGAAAGGGTTGAAACACCCCCGCCAGATCAAAGTATATCCGCCGCAAATCAAAGCAGGTTCAAGACGAGGAAGCGGTTCGCCAAAGCCATATCGATGGGAATGAAGCTGCCACTCTCCGAAGGAAACACTCTTGGTGAAGCGGAAATACATCCTAGCTACTGCTTATATCATCAAAAGATTGAGCACCCCACCGAAGAGTGCAATGCTTTTAAAAGATGGTGGCAGGGATATGTTGCTCACCGGCAACATTGCAAGCGGATGAAACGCAAAACTCGTCGGGAGCAAAGAAATACGACCGAGGAGTGTAAAAGAACTACCGGCAACTGTCACATGGTCGACGCTGGGGGATCGCAAGTTCTCACCTTTGGGAGAGACTCTGACGAAGAAATGACTTTTGGCCCTCTCTTTAAAGAATCCACCTCGGGAAGAGAGGAAGAACTGAAGACCTGTGAAAATATTCAGCTGCGCAATCGTACGCTGCCCGAAAAGAATCTTGGGCCCTCGAACAGTGGGTCAAATAGAAAAGATAAAGGGAAAGAAAAGGTCCATGAAGATATCATCCTTAATGACCAAGCCGTCAAAGAGCTGACACCCAAGGACCCGCCAAAGAAAAGTAAGACGGACTACAACGTTCTGGCACACTTGAGAAAGCTACCTTCGCAGCTAAGCATTCTCGATGCCCTTCTGCTATCCAAAGAGGCGAGAGATTCATTGATCAAGGCACTACAAGAGCCAGAGCAATTCCAAGCTTTCCTCGCTGAAGAAAAGATGAAGGACGAGCTGGAAGAAGTGCACACAGCCGATATCACCTTCGGTGATGAAGATCTCCTCCTTGGAACATGCGAGCATAACCGTCCCCTTTATGTCTCCGGATACTGTCATGATATCAAGATAGGCAAAATCCTGGTTGACAATGGGTCTTCCGTCAATCCCCTCAACGTGAGAGTGTTGAAAGAAATCTGCATGAGCGTTCAGTACCTCGCTCGTGATAAAATCACCATCTCCGGATTTGACTCCCAGTCATCACGGACACTTGGGTCTGTAATACTGACACTGCGCTTTGGGCTGCTCGTCATGGACATTAAATTTCACGTCATTGACGCCAAGACTTACTACAACGCTTTACTCGGCAGGCCTTGGTTACACGAGTACAACATCATCCCTTCTACACAACACCAGTGTATGAAGTATTTCAAGGATAGTCTCGAGTACACCGTAACAGGGGAACTTAACCCGTTCTCTGTAAACGAAGTTCGCAAATATGAGGATGCAAAGTATTTCTTGCCGGACTTTGAAGACACGGAGAGATGCTGTAAACCGAAGAACAAAGCTATCATCACTATTCCGGTCTTCGGGTGTGATACCGAGGAGGAAGAAGAAATAGTTTATTCAGGTCCGCCCCAATGCAACAAGCCGAGACCGTCCACCCCTATGTTGATCTTCGGCAGCGACTCGGAAGATGAAGTCAATGCCGTATTTTCTGTTCGACCATCAATTCAAGCCTTTGCTGATGATGATCGGAGTTTGCAAATCACCATAGTTCCGCTAGAGCATTACAAAGAGCTCGATGCACTTAATGCCTATAGTGTGCAGGAACTGCAGACATTCTACGTCCCTCTCAGGCGAAAGGGTGAAAAGGCGATCCTATTCTACCGATCCGGGAAAACCAAAGTGGAGAAAGAAATCTGGCATGGCGCGGATTCTACACTTGACAGGCTCCAGCCCATCCGTCTACCCAGATATTACACAGACGGATTAAAAATACTGTTGAGGTGCCAAGGCGTACCCCTTAAGCAGACCGCTCGACAAGCTCAGTTTTACAACAGGATCTGGAGCGTCCCCGGAACTCAACGAAAGTTGCCCAACGGGAGAATGGAAACGATCGGGTTTGGATATGTTCAATCCAAGAAATGGGAGCCATTCCGTGACTGCTACTTCATACATGACTTCGACGAAGAAGGAGACGCTCTGTGGGAAGATGCTAACCCTGAACCAAAACGAGCTCCCGTCGTGAAAATGCCAAGCCCGTCATTCGAAGAACAAATGGACAAGCTTATAAGGGAAGCGGATCGAAAGGTTCGAGACGACCATGATCGCGAAATGGCCATCTACGAGAAAACCAGAACGCAACGCCTCCTTCAGCAGGCTGCGAAAAATGAAAATGCTCTTCCTCGTCAACCCGTCATACAAAAGACCCGACGCAGAGGCAGAAATAAACCCAAGAACGAAAAAAGTGTTCGACAGCAACAAAGCGATACCAAGAAGCCACGCGATCGAGAATCGAACAACCAGG
The DNA here is from genome assembly GCA_030015575.1 of Agapanthus africanus. Lineage (NCBI taxonomy): Eukaryota > Viridiplantae > Streptophyta > Magnoliopsida > Asparagales > Amaryllidaceae > Agapanthus > Agapanthus africanus. The sequence continues at coordinate 379,095,374 of JASDDO010000019.1, read as the reverse complement.
ATTCGTCTCTTATAAAGAAGATGGATCGAGCGTATTCTTTCTCCCAAGACAAGACAAGGAAAATACTTGATCTTGCCGTAAAACATTAAATGATTACCCTCCCGGAGTCCAAGCACCCCGAGCAAGCAGGTGAAGTTAATCATCCAGATTATTGCTCCTATCACCGGGTAATAAGACATCCTCTCGAAGACTGCTTCACCTTCAAGAACTGGGTCGAAGACCAATATCAACAAAGCAGGTTCGCTTTATCCAGCAGTTGGAGGGTAACTCCGCCGCAAAAGCATGAACCAAAAGTCGCACATGCAGCGAGAGTAGAACCAGATCAACATTGGTCTTAGAAACGATCTCGTACTTGTCACATGATAACGCTGTCAGGAGAAGAACCCGAGAATATGGATGACCTACCCCGATGCTTCGAAAACGATGACGACGAGGTGATCCCAGAGTTTCCACCAGCGCCAAAAGAGCTGGAAGATGGGATACATACTACTGCAGATAACCTCAAGAAAATTGATTTAGGGGCGGTAAGTAACCCGCGGCCGACATTCGTCAGTAAGCTATTGTCTGAAGAAAAGGTGGCTACGCTAAAGAACGTGCTCATACAGTATAAGGATTGCTTTGCATGGAACTATTCAGAGTTGCCGGGACTCGATCTAGAGATTGCTGTCCACAAATTGGCGATTTCTCCGGACGTCAAGCCGATCAAACAAGCACCTAGAAGAATGCAGCTCGAGCTTGAGATGAGCATCAATGCCGAAGTAAAGAAATTAATCGACTCCGGCTTCATCCAAGAGGTTCAGTACCCTGACTGGATCGCCAACATCGTCCCAGTGATGAAGAAAAATGGGACAGTGCGTATATGCGTGGACTTTCGGGATCTCAACAGAGCTTGTCCTAAGGACGACTTTCCAGTACCGGTCACCGAGCTGATGATAGATAATACGTCCACTCACGAAGTCTTCTCCTTCATAGACAGATCATCGGGATATAATCAGATAAAGATGCATCCCGAGGACATGAAGCATACCGCTTTCCGGACCCCTTTGGGTATATTCTGCTACAAGGTGATGCCTTTCGGTCTAAAGAACGTCGGTGCCACCTATCAGAAGGCCATGATGAAAATTATCGATGACCTCATATATGAAATCGTCAAATGCTATATCGACGACCTCGTGGTTAAAAACAAATCATATGAGGAACATTTAGAACATCTGAAGATCGTGTTTCAGCGCCTTCGGAAATACAACTTGAAGATGAACCCTCTCAAATGCGCGTTCAGAGTTTCCTCGGGCAAATTCCTAGGATTCATCGTACGATATCGAGGCATCGAGATAGACCCGTCGAAGATCAAGGCGATCATGGAGATGCCCCTGCTAAAAACTCTCAAGTAACTACGGTCTCTCCAAGGAAAGCTCGCGTATATCCGGCGGATTATAACCAATCTCTCCGGCAAGTGCCGCCCTTACAGTCACCCAATGAAGAAAGGGACTCCTTTCGTCTGGGATCACAAATGCCAAAGCGCACTGGACGAAATCAAGCAATACCTGCAGAATCCGCCAGTACTGGCCGCTCCCATTAAAGGAAAACCTCTCGTCCTGTACACAACTGCCCTCGAAGGTTCTTTAGGCGCGCTGTGGGTACAAGAGAACGATCAAGGGAAGGCGAGAGCCCTCTACTATTTAAGTCGAGTTCTACTGAGGGCATAAAGCAATTACTCTCCCATTGAAAAACACTGCCTGGCATTGATCTTCGCGATAACGAAGCTCAGACACTATGCATTGGCATATGAGGTACATCTCATATCAAAGGTGGATCCTCTCAAATATTTGATGTCGAAGGCTATATTAACGGGACGGCTCGCTAAATGGGCCTTCCTCTTGATGGAGTTCTCGATAACTTATCGGCCTCTTAAAGCAGTGAAAGGCTAGGCCATCACCGACTTCCTCGCTTAGCATCCGATACCTGCCGACTCTCCCTTGAACTGCGAATTGCCGGACGAACACACATTTGACACAATCGACGGGAAGAGAAGAGAGAATGATACCCAATGGGAACTCTATTTTGATGGAGCATCTTCCATGAAGAAGCGCAAACAAAGTACCCCCATAATCAAGTCCGGAGAAGGCCTCATATTCGTGACTCCACAAGGAGGGATAATGCGCTTTGCCTTCTCCTTAATAGAGCCGAGGACGAACAATGAAGCCGAATATGAAGCTTTGATAGCAAGTCTTGAGATCGCTGTCGACATGGGAATTGAGAACCTTCTTATATACGGAGACTCCCAACTGATCGTTAGTCAAGTAAACGGCGACTATCAGACGTGCAAGCCAGAGTTGGTGAAGTATGGCGAGAGAGTACAGCAACTGCTGACTCAAATCCCTGCCTCCACACTAGAAAGCATACCGCGCGCGGAAAATAGCAAAGCGGATGCACTAGCCAAGCTCGCTAAAGAATTGGCCGACAAGAACCTCGATAACGTGAGGATCGTTGTGCAAAGCCGTCGGGTTCTTGCACCGGCAGAAATATCTTCAGAGTCGTCCGAAGAAAAGGGAGCGACCAAGCAAATGGATCTGCAAATAAAAGACCAGGAAAAGGCTATGGATTGGTGGGAAGTCTTTATAGACTATTTCAAATCCCGTCGAACACCTGAAGATGCATCCTCAAGGCATCAGCTCATGAAACGAGCTCTCTCCTTTGCCTTTGTTAATGATACTCTGTATAAGAGATCATTTGATTCTCTATGGCTAAGATGCCTGGGGCCCGAAGAGGCAAAGAGAGTCGTCCAAGAAACTCATGACGGACTCTGCGGTTCTCACCAAGCCGGCCCAAAGATGAAGCTGAAGATCAAAAGGATGGGCTATTATTGGCCATGATGATCCAGGACTGCCTCGAATGGCTGAATATCTTTCTTTATTTTACTATACGCGAAGCAGTGCCACTCATGCCAGATTCACGGGGACTTTATCCATCAGCATCCAAATCCACTACATCCAATGGTGGCTGGCTGGCCGTTCGAAATGTGGGGAACCGACATAATCGGGCCCATCGAACCAGCATCGTCCCGAAGACATCGATTCATTTTGGCGACAAATGATTATTTCTCCAAATGGGCAGAAGCAGTACCGCTAAAGGAAGTGAAGACGGAGAATATCCTCCATTTCTTCAAGACACACGTCATTTATCGGTTTGGCACTCCGCGACGGATTATCTCCGATAACGGGCCAGCCTATAGAAGCCACAAGATCAGCCGCTTTGCACAACATCATAACATAGACTGGAGATACTCTCCAGTCTATAATTCTCGAGCTAACGGTCTAGCTGAGGCTTTCAACAAGACCTTGACGAAGATCGTGAAGAAGACAGTGTCTCGAAATAAGAAGGACTGGCATGAGAGACTGCATGAAGCTCTCTGGGCGTATCGAACTACGTTCAAAACGGCCACGAACACAACGCCGTATGCATTGGTATTCGGTACAGAAGCGGTACTCCCCCTCGAGATAGAGTTACCCTCTCTACGAGTGGCAGTTCACTATGAGCTAACAGACGAAGAAAATGCTCACCTTCGGCTTGAGGAGCTTGACGCCCTTGATGAAACCCGGCTCATGGCGCAACAAAATCTGGAGGATTATAAGGCAAAAATGACGCGCTCATATGAAAGATTGACTAGGCCGAGAACATTCCGCCAAGGCAAACTCATGCTAGTGGTCAAGAGACCCATGATCCCCAATCGTGCCAAGCGGGGGAAATTCGAGCCGAACTATGAAGGCCCGTATATCATAGATAAAGTTTACCAGGGTGGTGCCTACCTACTCATGGACAATGTATGGTAAATGATCTTTCAGGCCAATAAACGGTCGCTTCCTAAAACAATACTACGCATGACGAGTCACGGTCTAGGTCAATGATAGATGACGACGCCTATGTCCGCACGCTATCTTCCTAAGCCTAAACTCTGTAAGTAGTAGCCGGCTTCCTTTTCTCGGACCGAAACGTCCTTAAACTAACGACGGGCCGAAATGTCCTAAAACTAACAATGGACCGAAATGTCTTTAAACTAACAATGGACCACTATGTCCTAAAACTGGCTGTTGACCGAGACGTCAGTAAACTACTATGGACTGCAGCATCCCAAGGCTGACACAAAAAAAATAATAATAATAATAAAAAGAAAGAAAGAAAAAGAAAACGGTATGTCCATAAGCAAAATGGGTACGGATGAAAACCCGAAAGGGCTCTATGAGTAAAAACAGCAGGGCTACCGGTGAGTGTTGTGAAAACCCGAAAGGGCGCAATCTCGTTAAAAAACACTTGCAAGGTCCTCTCGACCTTGTGAGGAGAAACCACCTGCGTAAGATCCTTACGACTCACAAAGGAGCATTACACTTAGGGATCCCCACGATTTCTAAGGAGAAACGCACTAACGAGATCCTCATGACACGTAAGGAGAATTCCCCCTTTGAGACCCTCACGGCTCATAGGATTCAAAAGCCTTAAGCTACAGGGATGTGAATCTGTTCTTAAGCGGCCATCACAACCTCCAATTTTGCCCTACAAGCGGTTCAATGCTGACCCTTGTATACAATCCACGGGCGCGAATAAACATTTCCCTAACAAAGTCCCATCCGTGACTAGGGATATGTTTACACAGTGAACATCCTTTGTAATTGTTTCCTGATTTAAAGTCAGGAAAACCAACGGAGAAGGCATCACATGCTAGCACGTGACCAACGGTCACATGTTGACACGTGACATGTAAAAGCGGCGGCACAAGGCACATTCGTTCCCTGAGTAAATCAAGAAAAAAGCTCCAGAAAAGGCATCACGTGTGCACACATGACCAGTGGTCACGTGTTGGCACGTGATGACCAAGCAGCGGCAAAGAACATAGCGCAGAAGGAAGGGAAGCCCGTTCCAGGGGGGTCACGTGCCTACACGTGACCAGGGGTCACGTGCGCACACGTGACCAACGGTCACGTGGCCACACGTGACCAACTTCAAGAGCCTTATTTTTATGATAGAATTAAATTCTGTGAAAGGATCTCTCAAATCTTTCCAAAGGAGAACGATTATTTGGAACCGATTGGATTAAAAATTTAAAGGTGATTAAATATCACCTATCTATGGAAAAATCTTGAACTTGAAAAGATTTCCCCTTAAAATCTAACCGAAATAACAAAGGAAAATCTCTGGATTTAAAATCCAATGGTGAATAAAATTCACCTAATAATCCAAAGGACCAGATGAATGATGAATGCAAATCAGATCTCTTAATGAATGCAAATCAAATCTCTCAATGAAAGATTCACTAAGACTAATTGATTCTGCTCCTTCTCCTATAAATAGGAGCCAACAGATATACAGAGAGAGAGAAAGAGGGATATACAGAGAGATAGAGAGGAAAAGAAATAGAGCCTTGAGACTTTGGAAGAATTTGATCTGCTGCAGAAGAAAACCTTAGGTAAGAAAGGGAAGGCTTTTAAAAAGATAATTTAATTCTCAAAAGAGTTTAACTCTTATATTAAAAAAGAAGAACTTAGTTCTCTCTTTGGTGGAGGATCTGCAAAGTGCACATCTCCTCATGAATTGAGAATTTAATTCTCATTGGGTTGAGATCCTGCCATGCAGATCCAAAGCATAGGAAGGGAATGGAAGTTTGAGAATTTAATTCTCACAGAACTATAGGAATTTAATTCCTTTGAAATAAAATTAGGGTTGACCCTATGTTATAGGAATTTAATTCCTTCAGAATGAACAGAATCAGGGTTTAACCCTAGTTAAGAACATAGTTCTGTCAAAATAACAGGAATTTAATTCCCTTAAGAAAGAAGAAATTAGGGTTTCACCCTATAACAGAATCTCATTCCTCAGAATATAAATTAGGGTTTAACCCTATTTAAGAATAATTCTATAAAAGAGAATGGGAATATAATTCCTCTAAAGCTTTTATTAGGGTTTAACCCTATGATAAAATTCAGTTCTTCACATATATGAGGAATTTAAATCCTACAGGAAAATCAGAATTCAACTCTATCAGAGAAATTGCAAAGAGGCAGGGTCACGTGCTACCACGTGACCCCCAGAAAGATCCACAGAGAAAGGCTTTTGAGGCAATGCCTCACGTGACCTACGTGACCCTTGGCAGAAGCTTTAACGCACAAACACTTAAATGCCCATCACGTGACAGCACGTGATGCTCCAAAGTATTCCATATTCTTAACAGAACAAATAAAGGGGAGGGCGCCCTCACGTGCTACCACGTGACCCCTCTTACGTAAGTGCTTGACGCTAAATTGGACCCTCTGAATCCAGTGTTTAACACTGTTTTGCCTCAGTGTTCAACACTAATCGAAGAGCCTTTCTTGCAGTGTTTAATACTGAATTTCTTAGTGTTTAACACTAAATTAAATCTCTGTTAACAGAGTTTAACACTAATTTTCTTAGTGTTCGACACTAAATTAAAATCTCTGTCACCAATGTTTAACACTGATTATTTTAGTGTTTGACACTAACTTGAGATCTCTATTGCTAGTGTTCGACACTGATTTGTTTTAGTGTTTAACACTAATTTGAACCCCCTGTTGCTGGTGTTTAACACCAACTGTCTTTTAGTGTTAAAACACTAACTCGTTCCCAGTGTTCAACACTGCTGATCTTTAGTGTTTAACACTAACTTTAGCCCAATTGGCTAAATGGCCAGAGGCAAAGCCCCTCCTTCAATGGACCAATAGGAAGCCAATATTCCAAACATGATTGGACTTAGCCCAAGATGGCCATAAGTCCTCAATTCAAACTTAACTGGGATGATGGACTCATAACATAATTAATTGGTCCTGGTCCCAAGCTGGACCAAAGACTGTTTAATCTACCTTGGTTTAAGGGTACATCTCTTCACTCCTTTGATACTTGGCGTCGTAATCCCTCGACGTCTTCAAAGAGGTGACGGGTCCCGATGACCACACATTGATAAGGACTGTGGGGTCCTTAAACCCATGGACTATGAGGTCCTTAACCTTGACCGGAATGTCTTAAAACTAACAACAGACTGTGGGGTCCTTAAACCCATGGACTATGAGGTCCTTAACCTTGACCGGAATGTCTTAAAACTAACAACGGACTGTGGGGTCCTTAAACCCATGGACTATGAGGTCCTTAACCTTGACCGGAATGTCTTAAAACTAACAACGGACTGTGGGGTCCTTAAACTCATGGACTATCACGTCCTTAACCTTGACCGAGATGTCTTAAAACTAACCTTGGACTGTGGAGTCCTTAAATCCACGGACTATGAGGTCCTTAATCTTGACCGCAACGTCTTAAAACTAATATTGGACCGCAATGTCCTTAAACTACCTATTGACCGCAATGTCACTAAACTAAACAACAGGGCTCCCTTAATTGCTCTCTTGTCAGATCTAAACGATCCCGTTAAGTCGATCTTAGTCTAAAACAAACTAGACTAACGTGTCATTAACAAACGTTTAAGTCGATCTTAGTCTCCAATGAGGCTAACGTATCCTTAAACCCAAACCCCCAAACCCAAATCTAAGATAATACGGATTTGGACTAGTCCACGCCCTACGGGCGACGACATAACTCAGTCTCCGTATACAATCCACGGGCAACCAAACATAAAATAAACACACATGACACGAAGTGACCATCTGGAGAAGGAGAAAGTGGTTACCGCGATGCGGTAGCGTAATTAACTGCAGGGGCTTGCGCCTGCAGGGAAGAGCATCCCCACAATCAAAAAACCCCTCAAGCGAGGTGAAATCTGACGAAGTCTGCTATATCGGACGCATCCGTTTAAACCTTCGATATACGGTGCCATAAATCAACTTGGCATCTTCGGAGAGGTAGACGGATAGCACCAATTAGCATCTGCCCCGAATCTCAGCCTCGCGTCGTCGCCGCCGTTCGGAGGGGAACAGATTCTGGCACATCCAGTGGGACCTTTTCCTCTTTCCACTCCACACTTCGTGTGTCGCGTTCGCTAACCAAACACGGTTTGCTAATAGTTGCCCTGGGGTTTCAAGGTACTAGGATTCGGCGTCTTGCTTATTGCAGAAAGCAAAGAATCAATGGCCTCCACTTGTACGACATGCTCCAACTGCAATTGCAACCAACGCTCTGCCTCGCCAGGAGGTATAGCCTACGGACCCCAAGCTACTTCGCTATTCACAATGCCCGTGGAACAGGTCACTCGAGCCACTACAGGACTGTTTTTTGGGACCATGCTCCTGCCGACAAGCTTCACCGCTCCGGTGCTGACAACGGAAGCTCCCAAGAAGTCGGTCTTTGATCGTCTTACCCCTGCTGCGGCCCCTCTCAACGGGTCGCCCAACATCAGCGCCTCAGTCTTCTCCAGACTAGGCCAGAGCTCCTGTGAAACCGCAATAGGGCCTGCAATCCTAAAGAAGGCTGCTCCTGAGAAAATAACCATTCCTGCTCCTGAAGTCATCAAGGCGGCTTCCCCTGCCAAAAAGTCGGTCTTTACAAGATTGACTGTTCCAGCTCCCGCTCCTGCTACCCAAAGGACATCAGTCTTTAACAAGCTGACACCAGCAGTGACCCCCCACATACACAGGGGCAAGACGAGGCTATCGCCATCACCAAGCCGATGCCATCAGCACGACACGCTCGACGTCGTTACTGGCACCGAGTAAGAAAGGCCGGAGGCAACTCCCCTTCTGGGCTAACTCCTCCAGCCCCGACGACAGAAGTTAATGCTGCTGTTTTAACTGGGAACAGCTTTGAGATGCTAAATAAGGTGCGTAGGAATTCTCCTACCGCGGTGCTAAAGAGGTCTCCCCCTCCGCTAAAAAGGGCTATAGAAGTGAAGCCAGAACAGCCCAAATCTCCTCAACGGCTGTCCTCCCGAATCTATAAAGTCTGGCGGCAGACTCGAGACTCGATGATCGATCCAAATTTCTCCCGCCAGCATAAGAAGTTGAAAATCCAACAGGAAGTCAGTCGCCAGGCTAAGCCACGAAAACCTGTCTGGGTGCCCACCTCAACGACCCCTTCAATTTCCACTACTCATAAAAAGAGGAAGCCAGAGAAGATCCCCCAGCCTGCAATGAGAGCTAAAGGCACTAAGCCCAGACGCCCTAAGTCTGGGGGCATGATGGTCCATACCGTATACATGGCGTTAGGAAAGGAAGAGAGCCGTGCGTCTACAGGTCATAGACCGCTTACACGGTCAGTGACCAAGGTGCAGGAGCAGCAACAGAAGCTCCAAGAGATGATGAATGCTATGGCCGCACTTACCGGGCCAAAAGAAAACCCAGAAACGTCCTCGGATGAACGCCAGGAGGAAGAAACCGACGCCGAATTCCTTCGCCGAATATTGGAGAAGAAGGACAAAGAGGCTGCTGAACAAGCAGCCAACATACAGCGTATGGGCCTTCTCTTCCAAGATGTGATAGGGATGATGATACAATAAGATCCTCCGGTTGAAGAGCCCCCGATCGTCCTCGGAGACGATAGGGGAGAGACATCAAATCCCCCGCCGGCTTTGTCAACGGCTAAAGAGGATACAATCTCTAAAACTGATTTGGACGAATACATAGCCCAGCAAATACGGGTTCATCATGCGACTGAAGCAGCCGGCCAGGTCGTAAAAACGGGGCAGCCATATCCAAGCTGGTACGACCAAATCAAATACCCGCCGGGTTACACAATTCCCAAGTTCCATGTTTACAAGGGAACGGGCAATCCTCACCAGCATGTTGCCCAGTTCAGGGCACTCTGCGGCAACACCAGCGGTGATGACAAGCTTTTGCTTCGCCAGTTTGTTGGAAGTCTATCAGATACGGCCTTCGAGTGGTACTCTGACCTCCCGAACGACTCTATCAAGACCTTCGCAGAGATAGAATTGTTGTTTACCCAACGCTTCGCGAGTGCCAGCGAGCGTACCCTGATAACGGCATTGATCAATGCCAACGTGAAGCCGGGCGAAACATGGGTCCAATATGCTATACGGTGGCGTAATTTATGGTCAAAATGCGAGCAGCGTATAGAAGAAGCTCCTGCAGTGGGAATGTTTGTGGGAACTCTAGACCCTCATGCAACTATCTCCCAGTTCATGATGTTCTTTAAGCCAACCACATTCCAGGCTCTAATCGACAAGTTGGCCCAGATAGACCAGATGGGTCATAGACCGTCTCCCCCGAAGCCCGAGCCTCGGAGTGACAAGGGTAAAGGAAAGGCAACCTTCGTCGCGAATGCCCAGCAACAACCCAATGCCCCGAAGCTGACGGATCAACTGGAAGAAAGACGCCGGTATTATAATGAGAAGATGAAGCGTCCCTACTCGTTCCCGCGGGATAAGACGAAACGGTTATTCGAGCTGGCAGTACGCAACAGGCTTATAAACTTGCCAAATCTAAGGCGACCGCCACAACCCACTGAGGTGAATAACCCCAACTATTGCCCTTACCATCAAACGGTAAGCCATCCGATTGAGGATTGCTTCGTTTTCAAAGGATGGATTGAAGATCAATACCTCCATGGAAAGTTTGCGCTGTCCGAAAAATGGAAGGTGAACCCGCCACAGCCGCATGCTCCTAAGAAAGCAGATACACCGGGGGCAACCTGTTCCTTTATTGAAGAAGCTCCATGGGAGGTCGTGCTATCAACTAAAACCAAAAGAATGCTGAAGGACCTTCATGCGTGCCCGGTGGTCGAATGGAAGGACCCGCTGGAACCCCAGATCATTGAAGGAATGCTGAAGCCGCGCCCAACTACAAAAAGCGGTGGTGATGGCTCAAGTACTCACGCCCAACCGTCAAAGTCTTCGAAGAAAAAGAAAAAGAAATCTAAGAAGCCCGTGAAGCCTGGAGACAAGCGCACGAACTTGCAGAAGCAAATCGACGCGCTGGAAGAGTACAATCAAAAGGCGCGGACTCCCGTCACGCTGCAAGAATTCCTCAACCACGTCTTTCAGGAGGAAGATGGTGGAGAGAGCTCATCGGATGAATCCGAGGGATATATGGTGAGTTGTCATGTGATTTCCCACTCGGAAGATGAGAAAACCCCTGGCACTGAGAAATTGGGGGCACAGCCTTAGCCAGGACTTGTATGGCCAACAGATGAAATGATCGACGCCTTTCTAGACGAGATTCGTTTGAAGAGTAAAGCCGATCAGGAGCGTGAGATGGCTGCATCGGAAGGAGCCAAGCGCAGGCGACTAAACGAAAGAGTCGAAGCACTCCCACCAGATCAAAAGACATCTGATACGAATAAAAACAAGTACAAGACGAGGAAGAGGTTCGCCAAAGCCATGTCAGTAGGGATGAAGCTACCACCTTCGGAAGAGAACGCTTTCGATGGGGCGGAGAGGCACCCTAATTATTGCTCATATCATCGGAAAATTTCACACCCTACGGAGGAGTGTGACGCCTTTAGGATATGGTGGCAGGGATATGTTGCTCACCGGCAACATTTTAAGCGCATGAAACGCAGAACTCGTCGGGAGCAAAGAAGTACAACCGACAGGCACAAAAGAACTACCGGCAGCTGTTATGTGGTCGACGCCGGAGGATCACAAGTTCTCACCTTTGGGAGAGACTCTGATGAGGAAATGGTTCTGGGCCCTCTCTTTAAAGAATCCGTTTTAGGGAAAGAGGAAGAACCAGAGGCCTGCGAAAACATTCAGCTGCGCAATCGCACGCTCCCAGAAAAGAATCTCGGGCCCGCAAATAGAAAAGATAAGGGAAAGGAAAAAGTCACTGAGGATATCACCTTAGATGACCAAGTCATGAAAGAGCTGACTGCCAAGGACCCTCCCAGGAAGGGTAAGGTGGACTACAACATCCTAGCGCACCTAAGGAAGCTACCTTCTCAGCTCAGTATTCTCGATGCCCTCCTATTATCGAAAGAAGCGCGAGATTCATTAATCAAGGCGTTATAAGAACCCGAGCAATTCCAAGCCTTCCTCGCCGAAGAAAGGATGAAGAATGAACTGGAAGAAGTGCATACGGCCGACATCACTTTCGGTGATGAAGACCTCCTCCTCGGGATGTGCGACCACAACCGTCCCCAATATGTCTCTGGATACTACCATGATATCAAGATAGGCAAGATCCTAGTGGATAATGGATCCTCCGTCAATCTCCTTAACGTTCGGGTGTTGAAGGAAATCTGCATGAGCGTGCAGCACCTCGCTCGTGACAAAATTACCATCTCCGGTTTCGACTCCCAGTCATCACGGACTCTCGGATCTGTAATACTAATATTACGCTTCGGACTGCTCGTCACAGACTTTAAGTTTCATGTCATCGACGCCAAGACCTGCTACAACGCCTTGCTCGGTCGTCCTTGGTTACACTAGTACAACATCATCCCTTCTACACAACATCAGTGTATGAAGTACTTTAAGGACGGTTTCGAGTATACCGTAACAGGTGAGCTGAACCCATTTTCCGTGAACGAAGTCCGCAAGTACGAAGATGCGAATTACTTTTTGCCAGACTTCGAGGATACAGAAAAGTGTCGCAAGCCGGAGACCAAAGCCGTCGCCACCATCCTTGTTTTCGGAGCGACACCGAAGAAGGAGAAGAGATAGTTTACGCTGGGCCGTCTCAACGCAACAACCCGGGAACGTCCGCCCCTATGTTGATCTTCGGAAGTGACTCGGAAGATGATGTTAATGCCGTGTTCTCCAGTCGGCCGTCAATACAAGCATCCCCTAGCGATGATCAGAGTTTGCAAATCCCCATGGTGCCGCGGAAACACTACAAGGATCTCGACGCACTTCAAGCCTACAATGTGCAGGACCTGCAGACGTTTTACGTCCCTCCCAGGCGAAAGGGTGAAAAGGTGATCATGTTCTACCAATCCACAGAAACAAGAGTGGAGAGAGAAATCTGGCATGGCGCGGATTCTACACTCAATAGTCTCCAACCCATCTGTTTGCCCAGATATTACACAAATGGACTAAGGAGGCTATTGAAGCGACAAGGAGTACCCTTAAAGCAGACTGTTCGACAATCTCAGTTCTACAACAGGATTTGGGATGTCCCTGGAACTCAGCGCAAATTGCCCAACGGGAGAATGGAAATGCTTGGGCTTGGATATGTGAGGTCCGGGAAACGGGAGCGAGTCCACGGCAGCTACGCCATATATAACTTCGATGAGGAGGAGGACACCCTGTCGGGGAATGCTAACCCCTCATCAAGACTGGATCCCGCGAGTGAAGTGCCGAGTCCATCATTTGAAGAACAAGTGGACAAGCTTATCAGGAATGCGGGTCAAACGGCTCGGGAAGATCACAACCGCGAGATGGCCATCTACGAGAAGGCCAGGACGCAACGTCTGTTTCAACAAGCTGCAAAAGACAAGGGTACTCCTCCCTGTCAACCCGTCGTGCAAAATGCCCGACGCAAAGGCAGAAGTAAGTCAAGAGACGAAAAAAGGAGTCGACAACAACGACGCAGGATTAGAGAGTTATGTGATCAGGTATTGCGCGGCCCGGATTTGTCCCTCATGAAGAAGATGAGTCGAGTGTATTCCTTCCCCCGAGACAAGACGAAGAAGATACTTGACCTTGCTTTAAAATATCGAATGGTTACACTTCCGGAATCTAGGCATCCTGAGCAAGTTAACGAGGTCTCTCATCCGGGCTATTGCTCTTATCACCGAGCCATAGGACACCCTGTCGAAGACTGCTTCACGTTCAAGAACTGGGTCGAAGACCAGTACCAACAAGGCAGATTTGCTTTATCCAGCAGCTGGAGGGTAACGCCGCCACAAAAGCACGAACCCAAAGCCGCAAGAGCGGAACCAGATCCACATCAATCTTGGAAGCGGATTCGCACCTGTTACATGATTACAATATTAAAAGAAGAGCCCGAGAACATGGATGACCTTCCCTGGTGCTTTGAAAACAGCAACGACGAGGTGATCTCAAAATTTCCACCAGCTCCGAAGGAACTGGAAGACGGCATACATACGACTGCAGATAACCTCAAAAAGATTGAGTTGGGATCAGAAGACGATCCTCGACCAACATTCGTCAGCGAGCTGCTATCTGAGGAAAGGGTGGCAGCGCTAAAAAACATGCTTCTACAGCATAGAGATTGCTTCGCGTGGAACTATTCCGAGATGCCAGGATTAGATCCAGAAATTGCAGTACATAAATTAGCAACATCACCGGATATCAAGCCAGTCAAACAGGCACCGAGACGGATGCGGCTCGAGCTTGAAATGAGCGTTAACGCCGAAGTCAAGAAACTAATCGATTCCGGGTTTATCCAGGAGGTACAGTATCCTGATTGGGTCGCCAACATCGTCCCGGTGATGAAGAAGAATGGGACAGTACGCATATGTGTGGACTTCTGAGATCTCAATAAAGCCTGCCCGAAGGACGATTTCCCAGTGCCGGTCACCGAACTGATGATAGACAATACATCCACTCATGAGGTTTTCTCCTTTATGGACGGTTCATCAGGGTACAATCAGATAAAGATGCATCCCGACGACCAGAAGCACACCGCTTTCCGGACTCCTTTGGGTATATTCTGCTACAAAGTTATGCCCTTTGGTTTAAAGAACGCCGGTGCCACCTATCAAAGGGCCATGACAAAGATCTTCGATGATCTCATACATGAAATCGTCGAGTGCTATATCGATGACCTCGTAGTGAAGAGAATGTCATACGAAGAGCATTTAGAGTATCTGAAGACCGTATTTCAGCGCCTTAGGCAATATAATTTGAAGATGAATCCCCTCAAATGCGCGTTCGGGGTCTCCTCGGGTAAATTCCTGGGATTCATCATCCAACACCGAGGTATCGAAATAGATCCATCTAAGATCAAGGCGATCATGGAAATGCCACCTCCGAGGACTCTCAAACAGCTGCGGTCTCTCCAGGGGAAGCTCGCGTACATCCGGCGGTTTATCGCCAACCTGTCAGGCAAGTGCCGTCCTTACAGCCACCTGATGAAGAAGGGAACTCCATTCGTTTGGGATCACAAATGTCAAGGCGCACTGGACGAGATCAAGCAGTACATGCAGAACCCTCCAGTGTTGGCTGCTCCGGTTAAGGGAAAGCCTCTTATTCTTTATACAACCGCCCTAGAAGGTTCTTTAGGCGCATTATGGGTGCAAGAAAACGACCAAGGGAAGGAAAGAGTGCTCTACTATTTAAGCCGAGTTCTTCTGGGGGCAGAAAGCAACTACTCCCCGATCGAAAAACATTGCCTGGCGTTAATCTTTGCGATAACAAAACTCCGGCACTATGCATTGGCACATGAAATCCGTCTTATATCAAAGGTGGACCCCCTAAAATATCTAATGTCAAAAGCCATATTGACGGGGAGACTCGCTAAATGGACCTTGCTCTTGATGGAGTTTTCAATAACCTATCAGCCTCTCAAGGCAGTGAAAGGCCAAGCCATCGCCGACTTCCTTGCTGAGCATCCAGTACCTGCCGGTTCACCTCTAAGCTGCGATTTGCCGGACGAACATGCATTTGACGCGATCGACGGTGATGATACCCGATGGGAACTTTATTTCGATGGAGCGTCCTCCGTAAAGAAGCGCAAACAAGGTATCCCAATGATCAAATCGGGGGTAGGCCTCATTTTCGTAACTCCACAAAGGGGGATAATGCGCTTCGCTTTCTCCTTAACGGAATCGAGGACGAACAATGAAGCCGAATACGAAGCTTTGATAGCAGGCCTCGAGATCGCCATCGACATGGGAATTGAAAACCTCCTCATATACGGGGATTCTCTACTGGTCGTTAGTCAAGTAAACGGCGACTACCAAACGTGCAAACCGGAGTTGGTGAAGTACGGTGAAAGGGTGCGACAACTGTTGACCCAAATTCCCTCCTATACTTTGGAAAGTATACCACGCGTGGAAAATAGCAAAGCGGACGCGTTAGCTAAGCTCGCTAAAGAATTGGCTGACGAAAATCTCGATGACGTTAGAATCATGATACATAGCCGTCGAGTGCTCGCCCCAGCAGAAATATCTCCGGAATCACACGAAGAAAAGGGAGCGACTGAGCAGACGACCCTACAAATAAAAGACCGTGAGAAGGCTAAGGACTGGAGGGAAGTCTTCATAGACTACTTTAAGTCCCACCGAATGCCCGAAGAAGCGTCCTCAAGACATCAGCTCATGAAACAAGCTCTATCTTTCGCTTTCGTCAATGATACTCTGTATAAGAGGACGTTTGATTCTCTGTGGCTGAGATGTTTAGGACCTGACGAAGCAGAAAGAGTCATGCAGGAAGTTCATGATGGAATCTGTGGTTTTCATCAAGCAGGCCAGAAGATGAAGTTAAAAATTAAACGGATGGGTTACTACTGGCCCACGATGATTCAGGACTACCTCGAATATGCGAAGTAGTGTCACTCATGTCAAATTCATGGGGACTTCATCCATCAGCATCCAAATCCATTACATCCGACGGTGGCTAGCTGGCCGTTCGAGATGTGGGGAACTGACATAGTCGGCCCTATCGAACCAGCATCGTCTAGGGGACATCGTTTCATCCTGGCGACGACTGACTACTTCTCTAAATGGGCAGAA
Organism: Agapanthus africanus; assembly: GCA_030015575.1. Classification (NCBI taxonomy): domain Eukaryota; kingdom Viridiplantae; phylum Streptophyta; class Magnoliopsida; order Asparagales; family Amaryllidaceae; genus Agapanthus; species Agapanthus africanus. The sequence goes on along the minus strand of JASDDO010000019.1, from coordinate 379,078,829 downwards.
GCAGTACCGTTAAGAGAGGTTAAGACGGAGAATATCATCCATTTCTTCAAGACGCATGTCATATATCGGTTTGGAAATCCGCAACGGATCATCTCCGATAACGGGCCAGCCTACAGAAGCCATAAGATTAGCCGTTTCGCGCAACAACATAATATAGACTGGAGATACTCCTCAGTTTATAATCCACGAGCTAACGGTCTGGCCGAGGCCTTCAATAAGACCTTGACAAAGATCATAAAAAAGACGGTGTCCCGAAATAAGAAGGACTGGCACGAGAGACTGCAAGAGGCTCTTTGGGCATATCGAACTACCTTCAAGACGGCCACAAACACGATGCCATAAGCATTGGTATTCGGTATGGAAGCAGTACTCCCCCTCGAGATAGAGCTACCTTCTCTACGAGTGGCAGTCCACTGCGAGTTGACGAGCGAAGAAAATGCTCACCTTCGGCTAGAAGAGCTTGATGCCCTTGATGAAACACGGCTTGTAGCACAACAAAACTTGGAGGCTTACAAAGCAAAAATGACGCGCTCATATGAAAGATTAACCCGACCGAGGACATTCCGCCAAGGCGAACTCGTACTGGTGGTCAAAAGACCTATGATCCCCAATCGTGCCAAGAGGGGAAAATTTGAGCCAAACTATGAAGGCCCGTACATCATAGACAAGGTCTACCAGGATGGAGCCTATCTACTCATGGACATGCACGGTGAAAGGCCTTTCAGGCCAATAAACGGCCGCTTCCTAAAGAAATACTACGCTTAATGAGCCACAGCCGAGGTCAATGATAGATGACGACGACTATGTCCGCTCGCTATCTTCCTAAACTCAGACTTTATAAGCAGTAGCCGGCCTTCCCCTGGACGGACCGAAACGTCCTTAAACTAACGACGGACCGAAACGTGCTCAAACTAACGACGGACCGAAACGTCCTCAAACTAACGACGGACCGAAATGTCCTTAAAACTACTACCGCGGTATCCTTAGGCTGACGAGATAAATAAAATAAAAATAAAAAAATAAAAATAAAAAAAGGGTAGGTCCATAAGCAAGAAGGGCACGGATGAAAACCCGAAAGGGCTCCGTGAGTAAAAACAGCAGGGCTACCGGTGAGTATTCGTGAAAACCCGAAAGGGCGCGACCTCGTAAAAAAAATATTAAAAAATAATAAAATAAAAAAAAATTGTATGTCCATAAGCAAGAAGGGCACGGATGAAAACCCGAAAGGGCTCCGTGAGTAAAAACAGCAGGGCTACCGGCGAGTGTTTGTGAAAACCCGAAAGGGCGCAGCCTCGTTAAAGGACACTTGCAGGGTCCTCACGACCTTGTAAGGGGAAACCACCCGCGTGAGATCCTTACGACTCACAAGGGAGCAATACACTTAGGGATCCCCATGATTCCTAAGGAGAAAATACACTTGCGAGATCCTCACGACTCGTAAGGAGAACTCTCTTATGGGACCCTCACGGCTCATAAGACTTGAAAGTCTTAAGTCACAGAGACCTAAACCTGTGCTTAAGCAAAATCCCCCACAACCCTCGACAATGCCCTAAAGTGGCTTAATACTGACCCTTGTATACAATCCACGGGCGCGAATAAACATTTCCCCAGTAAAGTCCCACCCGTGACTAGGGGTATGTCCATATGGTGAACAACCCTTGTAAGTCCTCTCGGCTTATAAGGAGAAAACCCTCTTATAGGATCCTTACGACTTACAGAGGAACATACACTTAGGAATCCTCATGACTCCTAGGGAGAAAATACACCTACAAGATCATCACGACTTGTAGGGAGAAATACCTTTGTGAGACCCTTACGGCTCATGAAGTCAAAAGCCTTAGTCGATAGGACCCTAACCTTGTTTGCTAAGCCACCTTTGTTCAACATCGACAGAGGCAGATGATGATTCGCTCCTGGCATTATCCTAGTTGTAGCAGTGCTGATGCCGAAATGGTGTCTAATTTCAGGTTTATGGCGAAAAGCCAGTAGGCCGCACGTGCATACGAAACAGCCGAAATGATGGGGCAGCTTGCAATAAAAAAAACAGCAAGTAAAAATGTATGCAGAAAAAAATAGCCGAAATGATGGGGCAACTCGCAATAAAAAGCAGCGAGTAAAAATGAAATAAATAGCCGAAATGATTGGGCACCGCGAAAAATAGCCGAAATGATAGGGCAATCGCGACCTTCGCGATATAAAAGCTGAAATGATATAGCATCACGGAAAAAGAAATAAAAATAAAAAAAAGGTTTTAATTTATGCCCTACAGGTGATGTTCCATCACTCCATGTATACAATCCAAGGGCGTAAACAAAGAAGTGATCACATGTCTCCCAGGTTTCATCAAAGAAAGGAGTCGAATCTCGACGGGCCGCAAGCGACCTAGAGATCATCCCAACACTCGTCGTGTAACGACGGACACAACTTCAAGCAAAACGAAACAGCGGCAACCCCCCAGTTCCATGGCTCGGCGATACACATATCACCAACAGTCAAACCTCCATTCCGTGAAATGCGGATACAATCAGCAAAATTCCTGGTTACGTGGAACGCGGATAACGTCACTCTTTGACCCCGTGGAAAACGTCCAGAGCGGATCCTGGTCCTCGCAGAGCACGGCAGTGAACCCGTGTGAAGCATCCAGAGCGGAGCCTAATCCTCGCCGAGCACGGCAGTGAACCCGTGTGAAGCATCTAGTGCAAAATTCCTGGTTATGTAGAACGCGGATAACGTCACTCTTTGACCCCGTGGAAAAACGTCCAGAGCGGATCCTGGTCCTTGCAGAGCACGGCAGTGAACCCGTGTGAAGCATCCAGAGCGGAGCCTAGTCCTCGCCGAGCACGGCAGTGAACCCGTGTGAAGCATCTAGTGCAAAATTCCTGGTTACGTGGAACGCGGAAACGTCACTCTTTGACCCCGTGGAAAAACGTCCAGAGCGGATCCCGGTCCTCGCAGAACACGGCAGTGAACCCGTATGAAGCATCCAGAGCAGAGCTTAGTCCTCGCCGAACACGGCAGTGAACCCGTGGGAAGCATCTAGCGCAAAATTCCTGGTTACGTAGAACGCGGATAACGTCACTCTTTGACCCCGTGGAAAACGCCCAGAGCGGATCCTGGTCCTCGCAGAGCACGGCAGTGAACCCGTGTGTAGCATCCAGAGCGGAGCCTAGTCCTCGCCGAACACGGCAGTGAACCCGTGTGAAGCATCTAGTGCAAAATTCCTGGTTACGTGGAACGCGGATAACGTCACTCTTTGATCCCGCGGAAAACGCCCAGAGCGGAGCCTGGTCCTCGCCAAGCACGGCAGTGAACCCGTGTGAAGCATCCAGAGCAAACACCGGACTGTGGAGTCCTTAAAATTCACGGACTATGATGTCCTTAACCTTGACCGTGATGTCTTAAAACTAACAATCAACCAACCTGATTCTGTATTGGTGCCACCTCGGTTTGGGGGTACATCTCTTCACTCCTTTGATACCCGGCGTTGTAATTCCTTGACGTCTTCAAAGAAGTGACGGGTCCCCGCAACCAAACATCGGACTGTGGAGTTCTTAAATCCTCGGACTATGAGGTCCTTAACCTTGACCGTGATGTCTTAAAACTAACATCGGACTGTGGAGTCCTTAAATCCTCGGGACTATGATGTCCTTAACCTTGACCGTGATGTCTTAAAACTAACAATCAACCAACCTGATTCTGTATTGGTGCCACCTCAGTTTGGGGGTACATCTCTTCACTCCTTTGATACCTGGCGTTGTAATTCCTCGACGTCTTCAAAGAGGTGACGGGTCCCCGCAACCAAACATCGGACTGTGGAGTCCTTAAATCCTCGGACTATGAGGTCCTTAACCTTGACCGTGATGTCTTAAAACTAACATCGGACTGTGGAGTCCTTAAATCCTCGGACTATGAGGTCCTTAACCTTGACTGTGATGTCTTAAAACTAACATCAGACTGTGGAGTCCTTAAATCCACGGACTATGAGGTCCTTAACCTTGACCGTGATGTCTTAAAACTAAAATCGGACTGTGGAGTCCTTAAATCCACGGACTATGAGGTCCTTAACCTTGACCGTGACGTCTTTAAACTATGATACCTTGAGCGACCCCTGACCACGTGAAACACGGATAAGAGCGACCACATCCAACACTTGCAGGTCCTCACGACCTGCAAGGAAGAAAACTCTCTTGTGAGATCCTTACGACTCTCAAGGGAAAAACCCGCTTAGGAATCCTCACGATTCTTAAGAAGAACTTACACTTATGGGATCCTCTCGACCTGTAAGGAGAAAAACTCTTTATGAGACCCTCGTGGCTCATAAAGCGCAAAAGTCTTAGGAAGCAGATCTTAACCCTGAGTCCTAAGCCATCGCTGCCCTGCAAGTAGGCCAAGATAAATTGTCCGCAGAATACATTCAATAAAAGAGACACATCATTGAGAAGGAAAATATATCTTTTATTCATAAACCAAAATGGATACAAAATACAATTCATGAAAGAACAAAAGAAAATACTCTCATCTATGTGTATATACAAGAAGGCAGGAAAAGATACAAATGTTTCAAGCCGGCAGGCGATTTAGCAGCTTGGTCAGCTCATCCTGCTTTTGTTGGGCCACGGCCTCATGATTTAAGATCGCCAAAAGACGGGCCTCCGCTTGAGCCTACTGGGCATGATACGAAGCGAGCCGACCTTCAAGCTCTTTCTCGGTGGCCTTATGAGCCTCGATCCTCTCACGAGTGAACGCAGCAGCTTTATCAAGAGTCACCACCTCCCTGATAGACTCTTGAAGCACCCGCCAGAGTTCATACGCTTTGTTGGCCTTGGCAGTAAGACTCACCTGAAGCTCGCTCAGCGCTTTAGAAGCCAGCTCCCTCTCTGAGAATTTGCGACCGAGCCTCTTCTCGCATGATACCATATTTGCCGCGCACCGCTTTATCAACCTCCGCAAGTCCGCCTTTGCAGCCATGGCCTCTGAAGAAAGGCGGGAACACTCTAGGGCGTGCAAGCAAGCCTCTACCTGCCGACAGAACTCCACCCAAACTCGCACCACCTCTTCGCCGTGGTAGGTGGCAAGAAAAGGAAGAGAACCGTTAGCTTCGGCGGCAAATGCTTCAGCTGTGTTTGCGCTGCCAGCACGAAGCTCCTCAATTAAAGATCAATTGGGCCAAGCGTTCTGAAGCTCGCAGAGCATAAGGACCGGGCGGCATGGCGATACGCGATTCCAACGCTATGGGGGCTGGCAAGGCTGTTCAGATTTGAAAAATGTCAGTAAAACTCTTAAGTAAAGGAACAAGTCAGACTATACCGAAATGTCACTCACCTGCGGTCATGCAAGTAGGAGCTGAAGGTTCCCCTGGCCCTTCGAGGACCTCAGCCTCGTCATCGGCCTCCAAAACTGTAGAAAATATCAATGTCAATACGCAAAATAACGATGCTATGAGAAATGATGGACGACACCAACCTTGTCCGGATGAGAGGACGATGCGTTGGGGAGATATCGCCTGCGGAGCTGCCATCTCCAGCAGACGCTGAAAGGATTGCCGGGGAGACAGATCGGCAATAGAGGCCGCCAGCTCGCGTAATTCTAAGAAAACAAAAAAGTTCAGACAACGGAAAGGTTGCTAATTTAAAACTCAGAAGGTTACCTTCAATACTCCTCCCATTCTGAGCCGGGGGGATTGCAGCTTCAACGGCCTCCGCCGTGACGTCGGGCTCCAACAAAAGGAGGGTAGTCCCGACTACCTCTCTCTCAGCCTCCGGGCCACCCCCAGGAAGAGTCATTGGGGCGGTAACCACCAAAGGAGCCTCCCCCAAAGGAGCAAGCGCTTCGTGATCAGGAACTGCCACTAGAAGCTCTATTGCAAGAGGAGCAGCCTCATCAGCCCCCTCCACATCGAGCAACACTTCATCGGGAATTTCGACAGGCTTTAGCTTCAACAAGCCCATAGGGAGCTCCCCCAGCGTCGAAGATTCTGCACAATTCACATAAGAATAAGGATACATATATACAGGCATAAATAAAAAAAACTACAAAAAGAACAACAACGTACCGATGCGCAAAGAAGCCTTCAATATGGCTTCTTCAAGCCGCTGCTCCTTCTCAAGGAGGCGTGCTCGCCGGGGTTCAAGGGTAGACTCATGACCGCCGGTCCACAAAGAAAGTGCGTCCGCTGCGTCTTCTGAAGCGACCTGCTTCAGGGCCCGTTCCCCCCATTCCTCCAAAGGACCGATAAACCGCCGCCGAATCCACGAGGGGTCTTCGTAAAAGATTACAGCGGGGTAGGGCTTCTTCGGAACCCTGGCGTTATGAGACGCGTCTTTGGAACGCCTTATAGCCTCAGCCAACTGTGCGGCTTCCTCAGCGGCCGAACCCGGGAAAAGTAGCCCAGCATCTGATTCCTGCAGGGCCAACGGTTCATCTTCAAGAATGGGCTCAGACTCTATTAAAGAGTCGAGCAAGTTAGTAGCAACCTTCCTTCGACGTTTGGACCCAGATCCGGTCGCCGAGGACGACCGCTTCTTTCCCCGCGGAGCCTTAGTACGGCGACGACCCACATCGCCCTCAACTCCCTCAACAACCTCAGCCCTGCCACCCTCACTCGGCGCCACAACTAGAGATGACATTGCCATCGTCGATGCCATGGAGAGTGGTGCTGCCTCGGGTGGTAGTACTATTACCGGAGCCCGTCTACCCCGCGATCGAGTACCCAGGGGCATACCAGCTATTGGAGTAAGATCTACTCCCGACTCTCCAGGAATAAGCGCAGCGCCGGTATCCCTCAGGGGAAAGCGGACCGGGGCACGCGGTCGCAGCGCAGCTCCCGTGGCCAGAACCTGAATAGGAGCACCGTGGCCAAGAAGCACCCTTCTCTTCTCAATAATAATCAGGTTCACCCGATGGAGATACCAGCCCGTGAACGACCCCACGCATCGGGGAATGTAATCACCATCGGGGATCATGAACTGAGAACCGGTGTTCAGCCTCACAAAGTGGTGGGCGGCATCTCGGACGGCCTCGAGCGAAGGAACCGGCGCGACTATGAAAGCTTCAAACGGGACGCCCTGATCATAGCCAAACTGCCGGGCAAAGCGATGCAGATTGTACCGCATGAAGAGAGCCGCACTGTCCTGACGGAACACCAGGTAACCCGGTCTGATTGCATATAAGCGTGCGGCTTCCCGAGGCTTCAAAGAGGGCACGTTGTCTATCGACCGATCCCAAAGCGGCTGGGCTGAACCCGCGGAAGAAGATAACACCCGATCATTAAATACCAACCCGCCAGCAGCAGCGTAAGGAGAAATCAACGTCCGAATAGCCCCGAATTGAGTCGGGTCAGCAGCAGATGCATCCACCAATCGCATAAGCTGCGGGAAGGTATAGGCGTCGTAGAATGCGGGCCTTTGATGCATGGCGAAACCACCCAAGACGTGCATTTCGATCCAAGACGTAAAGTAATGAAGCGAAAAATTTACCACATCTACGCCGGGGGTGGAAGTGTTAGCTGCAGCACCCAACCCATGGTAAAGATGCGCCAATGCCGGGATGCCAATGGCCAGCCGCGTTCCCTCAGCAATACAGTGAGCCGGATAAACGACCGAAACTCTCATAAAGCAGCGGTGCATAGGAATGACGAACCAGCTGAGCCAGACGCTGATAAACCCAACAAAGAACGTCTCCTCATCCATGCCGGGAGCTGCAATGGATTCGAAAGATGTCGGTGACATTATGGGGATGTAATATTGCGGTAGATCCGATTCATTAGTCGACAGCTTCTTCGGACCAAACCCAAAGGGGTCTTTAATGTTTGCAAACTTCGGAGCTGACTTCGACAAGACGCCCTCGCAAAGGAAACAAGCAATGAAGCTCTTGAAAGTAACACCCTGCTCTTCAGATTCGGTGAACAAACGATCAAAGATACCCAGCACCTTGATTAAGCTGGGACGCTTGTGGCGGACGGCGTTCTCAGCAGACAAGCCGTCAAGCGGTGCGGGCTCGGGTTCAAAGACGTATTCATCAGAGGGCAGCAACTCCTCATAAAGCGCCCCTCGAATTGGCAGTCCCGAGATCTCATAGAACTCCCCCAAAGAAATCGAGACTTCCCTGTCCCCCAGAAGAAAAGTGTTGGTGGGGAGATTCCATTGATTCAAGAACGCCTTAACCCACCAGACATGCGGGGACTGATAATGGAAGAGTGACGCATATATTGCCCGGTAAAGCCCGACCTTCTGCAGCCGCGCACGATGAGTAGCAAGGATATAGCGAGCCCAGAGGAGGTAGCCCGTAGGGTGTCGAGGAGTGAGCCCTATCTTATAAATTTGCTTCCATGGGTGGGCCTCACCCTGGCAAATGCGTCGTCCCAAGATATCTATAGCGGGGATTGGATGGTTCGGGATACCAGTCGTCGAAGGCTCGAGCCGTCCCGTCGGGGTCCAATTTGGCATCTCCACAGCGAAAACCGTCCTCGGAGGATCCATCGGCAAAAATGGGTAAGTGGGCTCTGTTGGCACTTCACAGAGGAAACTCCGGCGACCCCGGATAATATGGCTGTACCAAGTTCCCCATAGAAGTAAGTTGGTGCAATTCGGGTCATGAGACCGGATCGTCGCCATCGCTTCCTCATCAGATGGTGACTGAGGAAAAGCAGCCTCCGAGCGAGTGAAGGGAAAGCACGAAACAGAAGCCATCGCACCTGAAACAAAGTAAAGGAAAACTGTTAAAAGTGGAGCCAGCAATATGTATATATGTGTGTGTATATATACATATATATATGTATCCACACACACATATGAGCATAAATATATGAAGACAGTTAAAGAAAGCGATCGAGGACTTGTTTGGTAGGACCATTAGTTACGAAACATAAGGGTCCCACGAAATCAAGATGACGGCCGGTTGATGATGAGACACGGCAATTATAATGAGACAAGGGGGATATTCTGATTAAATAAACAGTGGACATTAAATGACCCTACACATTCTCCTAATAAAAAATCCACCTTGGACTCTGCAACAAATCACACAGGATCAAGAGAATTAAATTCCTAGACAAGACATCATTGCAAGCATCTTCTCTGTTGAGTACAGAAGGACAACCTAGGGCAAGGAAACCCTAAGAAGCCTCCATGTGAAGAAACTGAGTTCTTCATAGGAATTAAATTCCTTATTAAGAGAAGGGAATTAAATTCCCAGAAACATTTTCTTCAAATGGAATTAAATTCCTTAAAAAGAGGTAACGGAGCTCATCATCTCCCTAAAAGCATCTAGTGAACCCTAGGAGATCCATTGTTCGAAGATTAAATGGTTCTCTATTTTCGTTGATAAATTCGAAAAAAAATGGGTTCATATTAAAAGAGGTAAAACCCCTAATGTGGATTTAAAATCCAGAGAGTTCTTTTAAAATGAAGGTGCTTCGACCGTTCAACATCATTACCTGAGGAAAAAGGATCCTTCAACAGAGTTAAACTCTGGAAAATGTTTGAGACAGAGAACTAAGCTCTGGAAACGAGAATTAAATTCTCAAGGGAAAAAGTTCTCAAAGGAAGAAGATGAGCAAAGTGAAGGCTCTTTTGAAAAGGACATGGGCATTTATAGGGTGTGATAGAAACGCTTCATCTCCCTGATTCCCTAGATGGATCAACGGTCACAAAAGTGACAGCGTTGCACTCACGTGCTGACACGTGAGAACAACGCTGTGGGGGCATTTGTTTCCTGATTTAAAATCAGGAAAACCAACGGAGAAGGCATCACGTGCTAGCACGTGACCAGCGGTCACGTGTTCACACGTGACATGTAAAAGCGGCGGCACAAGGCACATTCGTTGCCTGAGTAAATCAAGAAAAAAGCTCCAGAAAAGACATCATGTGTGCACACGTGACCAGTGGTCACGTGTGATGACCAAGCAGCGGCAAAGAACATAGCGCAGAAGGAAGGGAAGCCCGTTCTAGGGGGGTCACGTGCCTACACGTGACCAGGGGTCACGTGCGCACACGTGACCAACGGTCACGTGGCCACACGTGACCAGCTTCAAGAGGCTTATTTTTATGACAGAATTAAATTATGTGAAAAGATCTCTCAAATCTTTCCAAAGGAGAACGATTATTTGGAACCGATTGGATTAAAGATTTAAAGGTGATTAAATATCACCTATCTATGGAAAAATCTTGAACTTGGAAAGATTTCCCCTTAAAATCTAACCGAAATAACAAAGGGAAATCTCTGGATTTAAAATCCAATGGTGAATAAAATTCACCTAATAATCCAAAGGACCAGATGAATGATGAATGCAAATCAGATCTCTGAATGAATGCAAATCAAATCTCTCAATGAAAGATTCACTAAGACTAATTGATTCTGCTCCTTCTCCTATAAATAGGAGCCAACAGATATACAGAGAGAGAGAGAGAGGGATATACAGAGAGATAGAGAGGAAAAGAAATAGAGCCTTGAGAGTTTGAGAGAATTTGATCTGCTGCAGAAGAAAACCTTAGGTAAGAAAGGGAAGGCTTTTAAAAAGATAATTTAATTCTCAAAAGAGTTTAACTCTTATATTAAAAAAGAAGAACTTAGTTCTCTCTTTGGTGGAGGATCTGCAAAGTGCACATCTCCCCATGAATTGAGAATTTAATTCTTATTGGGTTGAGATCCTGCCATGCAGATCCAAAGCATAGGGAGGGAATGGAAGTTTGAGAATTTAATTCTCACAGAACTATAGGAATTTAATTCCTTTGAAATAAAATTAGGGTTAACCCTATGTTATAGGAATTTAATTCCTTCAGAATGAACAGAATCAGGGTTTAACCCTAGTTAAGAACTTAGTTCTGTTAAAATAACAGGAATTTAATTCCTTTAAGAAAGAAGAAATTAGGGTTTCACCCTATAACAGAATCTCATTCCTCAGAATATAAATTAGGGTTTAACCCTATTTAAGAATAATTCTCTAAAAGAGAATGGGAATATAATTCCTCTAAAACTTTTATTAGGGTTTAACCCTATGATAAAATTCAGTTCTTTACATATATGAGGAATTTAATTCCTACAGGAAAATCAGAATTCAACTCTATCAGAGAAATTGCAAAGAGGCAGGGTCACGTGCTACCACGTGACCCCCGGAAAGATCCACAGAGAAAGGCTTTTGAGGCAATGCCTCACGTGACCTACGTGACCCTTGGCAGAAGCTTTAACGCACAAACACTTAAATGCCCATCACGTGACAGCACGTGATTCTCCAAAGTATTCCATATTCTTAGCAGAACAAATAAAGGGGAGGGCGCCCTCACGTGCTACCACGTGACCCCTCTTACCTTAGTGCTTGACGCTAAATTGGACCCTCTGAATCCAGTGTTTAACACTGTTTTGCCTCAGTGTTCAACACTAATCGAAGAGCCTTTCTTACAGTGTTTAATACTGAATTTCTTAGTGTTTAACACTAAATTAAATCTCTGTTAACAGAGTTTAACACTAATTTTCTTAGTGTTCGACACTAAATTAAAATCTCTGTCACCAATGTTTAACACTGATTATTTTAGTGTTTGACACTAACTTGAGATCTCTATTGCTAGTGTTCGACACTGATTTGTTTTAGTGTTTAACACTAATTTGAACCCCCTGTTGCTGGTGTTTAACACCAACTGTCTTTTAGTATTAAAATACTAACTCGTTCCCAGTGTTCAATACTGCTGATCTTTAGTGTTTAACACTAACTTTAGCCCAATTGGCTAAATGGCCAGAGGCAAAGCCCCTCCTTCAATGGACCAATAGGAAGCCAATATTCCAAACATGATTGGACTTAGCCCAAGATGGCCATAAGTCCTCAATTCAAACTTAACTAGGCTGATGGGCTCATAACATAATTAATTGGTCCTGGTCCCAAGCTGGACCAAAGACTGTTTAATCTACCTTGGTTTAAGGGTACATCTCTTCACTCCTTTGATACTTGGCGTCGTAATCCCTCGACGTCTTCAAAAAGGTGACGGGTCCCGATGACCACATATTGATACGGACTGTGGGGTCCTTAAACCCATGGACTATGAGGTCCTTAACCTTGACCGGAATGTCTTAAAACTAACAACGGACTGTGGGGTCCTTAAACCCATGGACTATGAGGTCCTTAACCTTGACCGGAATGTCTTAAAACTAACAACGGACTGTGGGGTCCTTAAACCCATGGACTATGAGGTCCTTAACCTTGACCAGAATGTCTTAAAACTAACAACGGACTGTGGGGTCCTTAAACCCATGGACTATGACGTCCCTAACCTTGACCGAGATGCCTTAAAACTAACAATGGACTGTGGGGTCCTTAAACTCATGGACTATGACGTCCTTAACCTTGACCGAGATGTCTTAAAACTAACCTTGGACTGTGGAGTCCTTAAATCCATGGACTATGAGATCCTTAACCTTGACCGCAACGTCTTAAAACTAATATTGGACCGCAATGTCCTTAAACTACCTATTGACCGCAATGTCACTAAACTAAACAACAGGGCTCCCTTAATTGCTCTCTTGTCGGATCTAAAAGAACCCGTTAAGTCGATCTTAGTCTAAAACAAACTAGACTAACGTGTCCTTAACAAACGTTTAAGTCGATCTTAGTCTCCAATGAGGCTAACGTATCCTTAAACCCAAACCCCCAAACCCAAATCTAAGATAATACGGATTTGGACTAGTCCACGCCCTACGGGCGACGACATAACTCAGTCTCCGTATACAATCCACGGGCAACCAAACATAAAATAAACACACATGACACGAAGTGACCATCTGGAGAAGGAGAAAGTGGTTACCGCGATGCGGTAGCGTAATTAACTGCAGGGGCTTGCGCCTGCAGGGAAGAGCGTCCCCACAATCAAAAAACCCCTCAAGCGAGGGGGAATCTGACGAAGTCTGCTATATCGGACGCATCCATTTAAACCTTCGATATACGGTGCCATAAATCAACTTGGCATCTTCGGAGAGGTAGACGGATAGCACCAATTAGCATCTGCTCCGAATCTCAGGCAAGACGTCCTCGCGTCGTCGGCCGTCGTTCAGAGGGGAACAGTAATTCCTCTCGACTTATAAGGAGAAAGCACTCTTGTAAGATCCTTACGACTTATAAGAGACCACACACTTAGGAATCCTCACGATTCCTAAGGAGAAAATGCACTTACGAGATCCTCACGACTCGTAGGGAGAAATACCTTTATGAGACCCTTACGGCTCATGAAGTCAAAAGCCTTAGTCGATAGGATCTTAACCCTGTTTACTAAGCCACCTTTGTTCGACATCGACAGAGACAAATGATGATTCGCTCCTGGCAATATCCCAGTTGTAGCGGTGCTGATGCCGAAATCGGTGTCTAATTCCAAGCTTGCAGCGAAAAGCCAGCGAATTACAAATGCATACGAAATAGCCAAAATGATGGGGCAACTTGCAAATCAACAAGTAAAAATGTATACATACAAAAATAGCCGAAATGATTGGGCAACTCGCAATAAAAAGCAGCGAGTAAGAATAAAACAAATAGCCAAAATGATTGGGCACCGCGAAGAATAGCCGAAAGGATTGGGCAATCGCGGCCTTCGCGATATAAAAAGATGAAATGATAGAGCATCGCGGAAAGAAAAATATATAAAATGAAACATTTTTGCCCTACAGGTGATATCACATCAATCCCTGTATATACAATCCAGGGGCGCAAACAAAGAAGGAATCACACCTTCCCTCCCCAGGCTCCATCAGAAGAAGAAACCAAATCTCAATGGTTCACAGACAGCCTGGAGATCGTCTCAACATTCGTCTTCTTTCAACAGACACAACATCAACAAAGCGGAACCGCGGCAGTTCCCAGTTCCATGACTCGGCGGTACACAGACAACCGAGTGTAAACCCTCGACTCCGTGAAATGCGAATAAAGTCAACCCTTCCTGGTTTCGTGGAACGCGGCCTATGTCAATCCTGACCCCGTGGGAAACGTCCAGAGCAGAGCCTGGTCCTCGCAGAACACGGCTATGTCAATCCGACCCCGTGGGAAGCATCCAGAGAAAAATCCTGGTTTCGTGGAATGCGGCCTATGTCAATCCTGACCCCGTGTGAAACGTCCAGAACGGATCCTGGTCCTTGCAGAACACGGCTATGTCAATCCGACCCCGTGGGAAGCATCTAGAGCAAATTATGGTTTCGTGGAATGCGGCCTATGTCAATCCTGACCCCGTGGGAAACGTCCACAGTGGAGCCTGGTCCTCGCAGAACACGGCTATATTAATCAGACCCCGTGGGAAGTATCCAGAGCAAAATCCTGGTTTCGTGGAACACGGCCTATGTCAATCCTGACCCGAAGGAAATGTCCAGAGCGGATCCTGGTCCTCGCAGAATATGGCTATGTCAATCCGACCCCGTGGGAAGCATCCAGAGCAAATCCTTGTTTCATGGAACGCGGCCTATGTCAATCCTGGCCCCATAGGAAACGTCCAGAGCGGAGCCTGGTCCTCGCAGAACACGGCCTATGTCAGTCCGACCCCGTGGGAAGCATCCAGCGCAAAATCCTAGTTTCGTGGAACGCGGCTTATGTCAATCCTGACCCCGTGGGAAACGTCCAGAGCAGATCCTGGTCCTCGCAGAACACGGCTATGTCAATCCGACCCCGTGGGAAGCATCCAGAGCAAATCCTGGTTTCGTAGAACGCAGCCTATGTCAATCCTGACCCCGTGGGAAACGTTCAGAGCGGAGCCTGGTTCTCGTAGAACATGGCTATGTCAATCAGACCCCGTGGGAAGCATCTAGAGCAATATCCTGGTTTCATGGAACACGGCCTATGTCAATCCTAATCCCATGGGAAACGTCCAGAGCGGATCCTGGTCCTTGCAGAACACGGCTATGTCAATCCGACCCCGTGGGAAGCATCCAGAGCAAAATCCTAGTTTCATGGAACGCGGCCTATGTCAATCCTAACCCCGTGGGAAACGTCCAGAGCGGATCCTGGTCCTCGCAGAACACGGCTACGTCAATCCGACCTCGTGGGAAGCATCCAGAGCAAATCCTGGTTTCGTGGAACACGGCCTATGTCAATCCTGACCCCGTGGGAAACATCCAGAGCGGAGCCTGGTCCTCGCAGAACATGGCTATGTCAATCCGACCCCATGGGAAGCATCTAGAGCAAAATCCTGGCTTCGTGGAACGCGGCCTATGTCAATCCTGACCCCGTGGGAAACGTCCAAAGCGGATCCTGGTCCTCGCAGAACACAGCTATGTCAATCCGACCCCATGGGAAGCATCCAGAGCAAATCCTGGTTTCGTGGAACACGGCCTATATCAATCCTGACCCCATGGGAAACGTCTAGAGCGGATCCTGGTCCTCGCAGAACACGGCAATGTCAATCCGACCCCGTGGGAAGCATTCAGAGCAAATCCTGATTTCGTGGAACGCGGTCTATGTCAATCTTGACCCCGTGGGAAATGTCCAGAGCGGAGCCTGGTCCTCGCAGAACACGGCCTATGTCAGTCCGACCCCGTGGGAAGCATTCAGAGCAAAATCCTGGTTTCGTGGAATGCTGCTTATGTCAATCCTAGCCCCGTGGGAAACGTCCAGAGCGGAGCCTGGTCTTCGCAGAACACGGCTATGTCAGTCTGACCCCGTAGGAAGCATCCAGAGAAAAATCCTGGTTTCGTGGAACGCGGCTTATGTCAATCCTGACCCCATGGGAAACATCCAGAGCAGAGCCTGGTCCTCACAGAACACGGTTATGTCAATATGACCCCGTGGGAAGCATCCAGAGCAAAATCCTGGTTTCGTGGAACGCGGCTTATGTCAGTCCTGACCCCGTGGGAAACGTCCAGAGCGGATCCTGGTCCTCGCTGAACACGGCCTATGTCAATCCTGACCCCGTGGGAAGCATCCAGAGCAGAGTCTGGTCCTCGCAGAATACGGCTATGTCAATCCGACCCCGTGGGAAGCATCCAAAGCGAAATCCTGGTTTTGTGGAACGCGGCTTATGTCAATCCTGACCCCGTGGGAAGCATCCAGAGCAAATCCTGGTCACGTGGAACAGGGCCTATATCAATTCTGACCTCGTGGGAAACGTCCAGAGTGGAACCTAGTCCTTGCGAAACACGGTTCATGTCAATCATGACCCCGTGGGAAGCATCCAGAGCAAATCCTGGTCCCGTGGAACACGGCTAAAGTCAATCTTGACCCCGTGGGAAACGCCCAGAGCAACTCCTGACTCCGTGAAATGCGGATAATGGCAACACCATCAATCACTTACGGGTCCTCTCGACCCGTAAGGAAGAAAACTCTCTTGTAAGAGCTTTACGACTTATAAGAGAAAACGCACTTAGGAATCCTCACGATTCCTAAGGAGAAAATACGCCTACGAGATCCTCTCGACTCGTAGGGAGAAAAATCTTTATGAGACCCTCGCGGCTCATAAAGTTGAAAAGCCTTAGGCAGCAGATCTGAACCTGCTTTCTAAGCCATCACTACCTCTCGAAAAATTCAAAACGGTATGCTCTCTCTATCATCTGCAGGCTACGCTTACTAAAGTGACATGCTGATAACAAAGAAAAGAAGAAAGCAAAGAGATGACATAAGACATTGCGAAAGAAATGTATATTTTATTCATAAATTCAATTAGGTACAAAATACATCTTATGAAAGAATAAAAAAATGGATACATTTTGTTCAAAATTACAAATGGTACAAAAACAATTATTGAGAGGGAAGCGTTTTCAATAGACCAATCAGCCGCTCGCGCACTTCCCTCAGCCCCTTTTCTTGGTCAGCTGCCGCGGCGAACTCTGCTTCGACCTGGGCTCGTTGCTGCAAGTAGGATGAAAGTTTCTCTTCGACGACCCGCCGAGCTGTCCCACGATTCTGTGTATCTCGCTCGATGAGGTCGAGCTTTTGCCTCAGCGTGAGCCCGTCAAAAATACATCGTAGAAGGCTTTCGAAGATAACTTTCAACTGTGCAGCGTTTGCATCAAGTTGAGCATGCAATCGAGCAGATTCGCTTGAAGTCTCTTCATACTCCTTACGCTTTAAGGCCGCTTTTGTTCAAGATGGCGGAAGTAGGGAGTGCTCTCCTCGACCCATGCAGCCCGCTGGGTGTTTACAGCCAAGACCTCGGGGGTAGTATGTCTAAACTCGAGCTCATGCAGACAGGCCTCGATTTTTCTGCAGTGATTAACCTAGGACTCCACGACGCCTTCGTTATGAAAGTGCACGAGCATCGCCAGCATGGGATTAACCTCAGCAGCGAAATCTGTAGCAAGGGCAGGAGTCTCCACATCAAGCTCATCGAGGTGATCGATCAACATGCATAGGCTATTCACAGCACCTTTGGAAGAGAGACGTCGAGAGAAGGGGCCTGCTGGCATTATAACTTGAGACTCGAACGGAGATGAAGTCGATGTTACAGCTACAAAGCAAATCACAGTCAAATAACAGTTCAAAAAATAAAGGAGGTTCATGAACAACGGAGTTTAAGATACCGGCTGCAGCAGGTGGTAAGACCGGGAGTACCGGTGGTGCAACTCTTCTTTCATCTCCTCCTTCGATCTGTAGGGCTGCAATTAAAACAAAGAAGAATTAGAAACAATTTGACTACCCATAAAAGAAAAGAAGGGACGTTAGCTAAAGGCTATACTCACCAGCTCCGCTAGAAGAGGCAATCTCTGACTGAAAGGAAAAGTGTGGGTGTAGCACCTGATACAGGTGATCAAAAAGGACTCCTGCGAGGATGTAATAATGCAATGTCAGTACATAAAGTATACTGCCTACAATGAAGCTGATGGGTCACAAATCTGTACCTTCTAGCATTTGAGAGGGTACGAGAGAAGGTAAAGGAGCGGTCACCGTCAAAGCAGCAACTGGAGATGCTTCCTCAGGTGGCACAACCCCAACGCTCATCACACCTACATTAGAAATAAGAGAAACGCTGTCAAAAGAAATTGAAAAGGATTGCGGAATAAAGGGGAGAGTAATGACCCAAAATCTACCTGGTGAGTCGCCGGTCGAGACCGCAACAAGGGCGTCACTGGATGCAGTGAATGCTTCACCCTCCTCCATCGGAACGGTCTCGCCACCCTAGCCTCATCCCCCGACTCCACGAGAATCGTCGTGACACTCACAGCGCCCGGCAACGGCAAGGACCCGCAAGGGGAAAGAGTGACAATTTGAGCAGTGCCCGACTCTTGAGAAAGAGTGGCTACCTCGGGCTCAGCGATTGTAGCCATCTCACCTACCGCTACCTCGGGCTCAGCGATTGTAGCCATCTCACCTACAGCTACCTCAGGCTCGGCGATTGTAGCCGTCTCACCTACTGCTACCTCAGGCTCGGTGGTTGCCGCCACGTCACCCACCACTTCCTCAGCAAGACTCGACCCTGCAAGATAGGATATATGAGAACCTGAAAGTTAAAACTTTGACAAAAGAACCCAATGTCACGTTACCTTGGGTCAGTTTCTCAATTGCTTCCCGAGCCGCACGTGCTGCCTGTCTGTGGGCGGTAGACAAGGCAGCCGAAGCATCGTTTGAAGGAGTAGGGGCAGGGGTAGCAGTGCTCAAACCTGCACCCGCGGCCAAGGCAGCGTTACGCTCCCTTGCTGCGCGCACTCTATACTTCCTTTCCGCTCAGGCCGTGAGAGAGGATCTTCTAAAAACCTCCGTCAATGGGACGTCATCGTCCGCGCCAAGGATTACCTCTGGAGCCGTTATGGCATCCGTCATCGGTTGCTTAAGTGAAACTTCTTTCGGTAATACCGGCGGAACTGAGACTTCGATTGCCGACCCGGGAAGCGTCTCCGCACCGCCCTGCGAAGTCAGTGCCACGCCTGGAATAACCTAAGTAGAGGTAGTTCCTGTAATAAGATGAAAAGGAGGGGTCAGATTACCCTTAAGAAACGGGAGTGGAGACGCGGTGAACCGAAATGTACCGATGCTTAAGGATGCTCGAAGTCTTTCCTCTTCCTCAAAAGTCTTGAGAGAAGCTGCGAGAGCTTCTTCGGTGGAAATGCCTATTAAAGAAGGAAAAGTGTCAGTTAAAACATGATGATAAAAATATGATGCAATGACAAAAGGTACGGCTGAAGTTTACTCGATCGCGCGAGGATGGCTAGTCCCGCTTTGTAGCTTGCTAGGCGCTCGGAAGCTGCAATAACAGCCTCGGTATCGTCCGGCGCTACGAATAGACCCTCGTTGGTCCCATATTCGCCCAAGCCCTCACTATAAGGAGCATGAGGCTCCTGACCAAATACAACGTCGGCAGAGAGGATCGACTTCTTCTTCCTCTTCTGTGAGCGAGCTCCGGTCGCCGCAAGCATAAGTTTACGTTTAGTGGGCACCTTGTGGTGATGAGTCCCGATATCTGAACCCACACCAGAATCGGGGGAAGCTACAGTCGTCGTTTCTACAGGAGCCCGGGGTATCGGTAGCTCGGGCCTGTCATGCGGGACTTCGATCATGGCAGCTTCTCTTAAGGGAGGTGGGATAATGGTCGTCGCTTCAAACGGACGTTTCGATCACCAGCAGGGGGTGCACCTTTGTGATCGAGCAGCAGTTGCTTCTCCTCCCTGATGACGGCGCCCATTGAATGCTGATACCACGCCACGTACACATTAAGGGCTTTCGGGACACAGCTTGGTTCGCTAATAAAGAAGTTGGACCCCGTGTTCACGCGCATAAAATGATGCAGCGCGTTTCGCATTCCCTCTTTAGTGACAGCGGGTTCTAACAAGAAAGCCTCAAGCGGGACTCCCTGATTGTAGCTCAGCTGCTGGGCGAAACGATGCGGATTGTATATCATGAATAACACCGCATCATTTTGCCTAAACGCTAGAAATCCCGGTCTGATGGAATATAAATGAAGGATTTCCCGAGCTTTCAAAACAGAGGCTCCATCTTTAAAAATGTCCCGCAATGGCTGCACCGTTGTTGCGGACTCTTTGCCGATGGTCAGAATCTTGTCGGTGAAGGTCATGCCATCTCCAACCGTGCGAGGATGAAGGAGAAAACCTCTAGCTTCCCGCGGTGACGGATTTACAATAGATGCGACGACTAATCGCATAATCCGGGGGAAGCTGCACCTGTCATAGAAGGAAGGCCTTTTATGGATACCGAAAACGCCAAGTGCATGTAGCTCGAGCCATGACATTAAGTAATACATCGAGAAGTTCACATGCCGCACTCCAGGTTCAGTAGTATCCGCCGCTTGGCTGAGGCCGTAGAACAAATGAGCTACCGGGAAACCCCGACAGCCACTTTCACCCCAATAACCATTCGGTGAGCTGGGTAGAAAACAGATGGCCTTATACGGCGAGGGTGTATCGGGAGCGCAAACCAGCTCAGCCATAGCCCAAGAAACCCAAAAAAAAACGTTTCCTCATCAATCCCAGGGACTGCAAACTCCGCAAAAGAAACTACTGGGGTGTTGGGTAGGAAGAAACTCTTTTGATCTGCCTCCGCCGTTGGCAGGTTGTTTAAACCTAAGCCGAAAGGGTCGTCAAGTGTGGCGAATTTAGCAGCCTCCTTCGAAAGGACTTCCGGATGGAAAAAACGAGCGATGAAATCCTCGAAATTAACCCCGCGGCTCCCAGATTCGAGGAAAAGGCCCTCATAAATATTCAACACTTTGATCAAACCAGGAAATTAGTGTTGAATGGTGTTCTCCGGGGTAAGGCCTGTCATCACTGGCTTGGCACCAAAAACGTATTCATCCACAGGAAGCAGTTCCTCATAATGCTCCCCCATAACCGGTAAGCCAGAAACTTCTGCAAATTCCTCTAAGGAAATTGATACTTCTCGGTCTAGCAAAAGAAAGGTGTGAGTAGGAATATTCCACTGCTCTAGAAAGGCCTTAACCCACCAGATGGGAAGCGTAGAATACTGGAAGAGAGAAGCATAAATGGCGGGATACAACCTAAGCCTCAACAACTGCGACTTCTTCGCTGACAGAATATAACGGGCACATTGCAAATAGCCAGCTGGATGACGAGGAATTAGACCAATCATATATGGTTGTCCCCACGGTCGCGTTTTGCCTTGACAAATACGTCGCCCCAGAGTATCCAAAGCCATTGGAGGCTGAACAGGTATCAAAGCCATAGCAGGCTGAAGAAGACCTCCCAAAGTCTAGTTGACTTCTTCCACGGTATAGTTCACCGGGGGTGGGTCGGCGTAATGGATCGCCATGATGGGCTCTGAGGGTACCGTGCACGAAAAGCTCTGCCGACCCTTAATAATTTGATTGTACCATGTCCCCCAGAGGTGAAGATTCTTATGTTCTGGATCATGATCTTTGATCAATGCTAAGACATCCCGGTCTACAGGCGCTCCAGGAAATCCTCCCTCTAAACGAACAAACGGGAAAAAGGGATCGAAAGACATGTCGCCTGCGCGAAAAGGAATAAAAGTCAACTGTCAGTGCTATAATTTAATTTAAATTCTAACACTTGGTACTTTAGAATTTGTACTGCACTGCAATGCAGTAGAGAGGGACCAAAAGGGGCCCACAAAATCTAGATGACAGTTCATCATTAATAAAATAGCCTCATCATTTGATGAGACTGTTAATTAAATGAGAAAATCCTCAATTGATTCTCATTTAATGAGAATTTCCTCGGGCTAAGGAGTAAATCTCCCTTTGAGAGCAGTGCTCTGTGACAGAGTGACACTTGTCAAACTCTAATCATGAAGGAATAAAAATTCCTCAAGAGCCTTGCTCTAGAAGAAAATGATGGGATAATCCATCAGAAAAATTGAAATCAATTTTTATACATGAATGAAAAATTCTGAGATCTTCAAGATTTATGAACAAACTCTAAAAGTTCTTTATGAGCAAAGCTCTGTTCATGGGTTAAGAAACCCTGAAAGAAGATCTCTTAAGATCTATGGTTTCGAGATAGCAAAGCTCTGTTAATGAAACCATAAAAGGGTTTTCTTTAGATCAAAGATCTATGAAGAGCAAGACTCTGTTAATGGGTAAAACCCTAGATCGTTAAAAAATTTAATCTTTACCTAAATTTTGGCAGAGTTTTGACTCTTGAAATTTCTTAAAATGAAGAGCTATGCTCTGTGGGAGAATAAAAATTCTCAGAAATAAAGAAGAAGATGAATAGAAATCATCCTAAGGACCAAAGGTCCTATTTATAGGCACTGAGTGCAGTTTCAACTTCTCAGTTGATCCGAGGGCGCAGATGCTGCCACCGCTGCAGTCACATGTAGGCCACGTGAGCACAACGGTGGGGGGCATTTGTTTCCCCCAATCAGAGCAAAGCTCTGTTCAAAATTCAAATTTTGAAAATGAAGCAACGCTTCAAATGCAGCGCCAAGTGCGCTACGTCCTAAGCAGCGCATCACGTGCAAAGCACATGGGCGCTAGTGCTGGGTGCGCTGTGCTCTAAGCAGCACACCATGTGTGCGATAGCGCTAGGTGCGCTGCGCTCCAAGCAGCGCACTACGTGTCAAGCACGGGTGCGCTAGCGCAATGTGCGCTGCCCTTTAAGCAGCGCACCACGTGTAAAGCACGGGTGCGCTAGCGCTGGAACTAAAAGCTCCCCACCGTTAGATCAAAAATCTAATAATAATGATAAATCATTAATTAATCAGAATTAAATTCTGTTAAGCAAAGATTCCTCAAAATCTTTCCAAATAACAAGATTGTGCTTTATAAATCAGAGCACCGTTGGATCAATAATGCAATGGTAAATAAAAATTACCAAAAGACAGAATAAATTCTGTATGGAAAGATTTATCAATCTTGTTAAGAACAAGAAGATTGCCTTCTGTAAAACAGAAGCCATAGGATCAAAGATCCAATGGTGGGAAAACATCCCCAAATCAATCAGAGAAAGATCTCTTTAACTGATTCAACAAATCAGCCTACCCTATAAAAAGGCCCCTAGACTTCAAGTCTCAAATACACAGAAAGAGAGAGAAAAACCTCCCCAAAAAACTTAGAGAAATTCAAAAGAGCAAGTTCTTGCAAGAAGATTCTTCTTCAAGGTAAGAATGAATGATGATGAACACAGAGATGAAATCATCTCATGATTAAGAAAGAAGAATTCATTTCTTTAAAAAGATCATAGATCTACAAAGACAAAAAGTCTTTTACAAAGAGATCAAAAGATCTCATCATAAAATAAAAGAAGAACTTACTTCTCACAGATCATAGATCTATAAGACTAAAGTCTTTCTCAAAGAGATCATGAACATTTCATTATAAAATGGAGAGAAGAATAATTCAATTCTCTTAAGGATCATAGATCCATAAAGGCAAAGCCTTTCATCAATATAAGAGATTGAAACAAAATAAGAACGGTTATTCTTAGATCCTGAGACAAAGTCTCTTTTAAAAGAATATAAATTGTTTCTCAGATCATAAAATTGATCAGATGCGCTTTGCGCTCTTGAACTGTGCTTCTGCGCTCTCTGGACTGGCGCTCAGCGCCAAACGCGCCACGTGTCAATCGCGCATGTACTGCTTAACAACTAGCGCCTTGCGCTTCTGAAATAGCGCCTTGCGCTTCTGAAATAGCGCACTGCGCTCATCGGCTGGCGCTCAGCGCCAAGCACACCACGTGTCACTCACGTGTGCGCCACTAAACTGAAAGCGCAATGCGCTCATGAATTAGCGCTCTGCGCTCATAAATTGGCATCATGCGCTCATCATCTGGCGCCTAGCGTCGAGCGCGACACGTGTCCCTTACATGTGCGCTACTTGACATAAGTGCACTGCGCTCTTTGACTGGCGCAAAGCGCTAAGCGCATCATGTGTTGCGCTGACAGAACATAAATTGTTCTCTAATAAATCCCAGAGCTATGATGAATGCTCAGCATTCAATAAAAGACAAAATATTGTCAGAATGCAATTCAATGCTCAGCATTGTTAAAAGGGCCAAGCCCAAATAAAGGCTCCAACAGCCCAAAATAAATGTTAAAACATTTTTAACTGGATTGGACTTAGCCCAAGATTGGCCATAAGTCCTCAATTCAGATTAATTGAGCCCACATGCTCATAAATCTTTTAACAAATCTTAGTTCCAAATTGGACTATAGATCCACCAACCAAAATTGGTTTAAAGGTACATCTCTGAACCCCTCTGATATATGTCGTTGTAATCCTTCAACGTCTTCAGAGAGGTGATGGGTCCCGACAACCATACATTTCATGGACTATGATGTCCTTAACCTTGGACTGTAGGGTCCTTCAAAATCCATGGACTGTGATGTCCTTAACCTTGGACCGAGACATTCTTAAACTAACATTGGACCGTAATGTCCTTAAACTAATCGACCGCAATGTCCCTAAACTAAACGATAGAGTCCAAATGCTCTCTTGTAGGATCTAAACGATCTCGTTAAGTAGATCTTATTCTAAAATTAGACTAACGTATCCTTAACTAACGTTTAAGTTGATCTTAATCTCAAATGAGACTAACGTATTCTTAAACCCAAACCAAAACCCAAATCTAAGAAAATACGGATTTGGACTGATCCTCGCCCTACGGGCGACAACATAAATTAGTCTCCGTACACAATCCACGGGCAACCAAAAATAAAACAAACACCCACGACACGAAGTGATCATCTGGAGAAGGAGAAAGTGGTTACCGTGATGCGGTAGCGTAATTAACTGCAGAGGCTTGCGCTCCCAGGGAAGAGCATCCCCACTATCAAAAACCCCTCCAATGAGGGGGAATCTGACGAAGTCTGCTACATCGGCCACATCCGTCTAAACCTCCGATACATGGTGTCATAAATTAACTTGGCATCTTCGGAGAGGTGGACGGATAGCACCAATTAGCATCTACCCCGAAATTCAGGCGAGACGGACCTACGCGGTCGCGTCTCCGTGTTTCGACGGGGAACATGTACTATGGCCTGATGAAGAACATGCAATCAAAGGTCCGATACAATAGGAACGAGCTGAAGATCGACTGCTATTCCCTGTGGATGGCGACCCCCGAGGCAGAGAGAGCGGCTCTCCTACATACTCCGGCCTTTGCGAGAGTCGACGTAGATACATGGCATCTCTTGTGCCAATATTTTGACTCTCAGGGCAAACAGATTTGTAATTTAAATTTAATTCATTGTTTAGTATATAATTTATTTTTTGTGTTGCTTAATTAGAAAACTAAATCTGAATGTGTTGTGCAGAAACATGCCGATCAAAATAAAAAGAATAGGAAGTCGGTGAAGAGGGGTCGCCCCACTTATATAGGTGGCTTAAGGAATATTACTCGTGCCATGGAGGCATCGGTAAATTACAATAGATATACTCTGATATAATGTAATATTAAGAGTTATTTTATAATATATATAAATTTTTTGCGAATTGCAGAGAGCTCAGACCCTGGTGCAGGGTGGTACACCGAGCGTGCTTGTCACGACACGAAAAGTATGGAACATGACCGGCACTTAAACTACGAAACGTCTCGAGGCGTACGTAATCTAAGTAAGCCAAAACCCAGAAATCCAAACCAAGTAAAGCAGTAGAGTGAAGGAAAAACCAAATTTTAAAGCAAAAAGTTTAACAACATAAGCCAAACTATGCATTTTAAAATCTCAAGTCTTTTCTGAAAATTTCGGCAGAGTTTCCTTTGTAAAAACTGACCCCAAACGGGTACAAACCTGATAAAGCATATATAATGAATAAAGGTATCCCAAGCGGGAGCTAGCTCTTCGTCAATTGACGGTCACAACCATGCAAGCAATATAATATACAACGCCGAAAGGCGAGGATCAAACTCAGGATAAAAATCCAACATCATCGAGAAAACCAGAGGAAAACCATAATAATACAGCGCGTGACTCTAAGGTCGGAAGAATACACACTGGTCGTCTATCTCTATCAAATATACAAATCTGGTTGATGGAGTTTTACTAGATACAACTGAAATAACAAATATACAATGGTGGTCCTGATGCAAAAGAACCCACCTACCAAAGCAATCACCCGGAAGGAACGGTGTGCCAGCAAAACCGCAACGAAACCTGTACGGCAAAACCTGCAAGAAACTGTGGCACAACGGGGGTGAGTTGCCAACTCGTGAGTAGAAAACATCTACGAGTAGAAATCGCATGCATGACGCTATCCTAAATCATATCAAGTAATATTCTCAAATAAATATCCTGGTCCATCTATGTATAAGTGTAATACTATATACTCGTATCAGTACCTCAGATAGCAACGTATCAGATATATGATGTATGAATGCATTACAAATGAAACAGAATACATCATGAATGAGACAACTGTTTTCTTTATTTTAATGAGATTTCTGTATGTATATAAATCACGTATCATCAATGAAATCAACAGATAAAATAATGTCCAGTATCGACACAAAACATAAATCTCAGTATTTCAATACCTCAGGCTCCGGCTATCCGGACTGGCCTGTATCATCAAATCTCAATATCTCAGTGTCTCAAATCTCAATATCTCAATACCTCGGGCTCCGTCAGTCCGGATCGGCCCATATCATCAATCACACGACCACGAATGGTATCCTCCGGATATCCGCCGTGCCAGGTAAAATCACCGATAGGCAGTCTGCCCCTGCCGGGCTCATCGTCTACAACTCGAGCTTCTTACCCCGAGATACCATACTGGGCCCACCATGTACCCGAGACGGTTCATCCAACTCCTCGAATTGGGTCTCGAAAACATCTCAGAACCGAGAAAACACCATGGTGGACAATACTCAACATATCAAGAAAAACCACATTTTTCTCTTTAAAATATTTCATCAGTTTACAAAACTTTCACATGCGGTTTCCAAATCCAGAAAATATCAAGAAGAATCCGAAATCATCAAGTCACCATGTCAATAACAATGAAAACCGGCATAAATCTCTATAATATTGCATAACCAATGAATATACGGATGCATCTGATATCATGCAATAATTAAACTAGCATATGAAAGCTATAACATGTAGCAACGATCAGTTAGCAAGCTCTGTCAATAAAATGGTATTTTCTAAAGTGTACGTGACATGGAAATTACCGATGAAGATGTGTGTGAGCCGGCAAGCAGGTGTACGTGGAACATACGCATCATCGGTAATGGTGCTGGTGTCCTGACAGCAGGGTTTCATGATAATTACAGATAACATATGCACAAGCATGCAATGCGATGAAACATCATGAATATACAGAAAGTGATGTAGTAACAGCAACACTTAAAAATATACCTACCCAATATATGAGTCATACAATTTGGTATTTAAAATGCTCACAATTCTCCACTTTTGAAAACAAGTATGACTCGAGCCCAGTCAAAAGGGTAAGGAAATCCACTAAGTCTGAGTCGATCTATATATATATCTAGTAGTCGGTGATCTTGCCTTAATAGTATCACGTACGATACAATATATATATATATATATGATATCCTCGAGTCAAGAGTGAGGATCTAACATCATAATCATATCTCGTACGGTAAATCTATCGTACGGCATCCCAAATCTGGGTAAGGGTCAAATATCATATTTATCTCATTACTCATCTGTTATCCACATCATCACATATCGTGAGCAGGGGTACTGATCTAGGTCTAGTACACAACTAATATCATCAACAATATCATGATCTGGCTACTGATCTAAAGCCTCATACAATCCGATATCATCAACACATATTATCATATAGAAGTATACATCGCCCAAGCGGTCCTTATAAATATCATAACATATCTCATCTCATATCTCGATCATATGTCAACTATCATATATATATCATCATCCACATGGTGTCATCATCACATATCATGAACTATCACATATAACACAACATCCATATGGTATCATCATCACATATCATAAACTGGGGTGAGGGTACTGATCTAAAATCTAGTACAAACAGATACCAATATCCTCATACATATGTTCTCGTGTGAATAAAATCACATCACCCAACGATCCACCATAATATCCTGCCGCATCTCATATCATGACCCAAACACATATCACAACTCACGACATCATGCCCGATCATATCGACTCGTCTCCAAATATCATATACTATCCTCAACATCCGTGTATACGTGTGTGTCTACACACACACACACACACACACACACACACACACACAAGCACCAAAACATCCACATAAACCTATATATATACATATGACGTATACACCCAAAACCAAATCCCGTGTGTATATATGTATGTGTACAACTTTACTCTAGGGTTCACGATTAAGGAACCAACCAAATCCTTCCTTCAATTCTGACTAACACTAACCTATGATCTCCTAAAGCTTTTCTTGCTAAATGTTCATATCTTTCAATAACACATCTAAGTAAATCTATATCACATCATACCATTTCTTACGACATTGCGGGGATGCTATACACCATCCACCCGGCTTCCCCCGTAGATATAAATCCACTCACCTTGATCTTCGCTCTCTGGAGTCGATGACGCTACACTCATCCTTGTCGTCTCGAAGTCCACGTGAGGTACCTACACATCATAACGTATCGTATCGCATTAAAATCTAAATCAAAGCCAAAACGACACGCTAAAAGCCTATAGGTTCGAACCTACGGACCAGGCCTTCAAAACCACCAAACAACTCTCGATATCGTCGTACAAACGTCAAACCATCGAGTTAAAACCAAATTCCAAAAATCCAAAATTCAAAATACGCAAAACAAAACCCCGAATCAAAACAGCAACTCTTGAAAATGATCCCAGATTTTACCCTAAGTCAAATTAGCCAATTTTGCACATATGGAGGGTCTAGTTTACTGGAGATAAAGGCACAGAACAAACACGAGACCAAATGACCCTCCTCTGGCCGCAATTTGTGGCCAGATTGATTAAATCTGCGGCCTGGCAAGGGAATTGGGGTCCTGGGTTTTGGGTATAGGTTCTAGGTTGCCTGCTTGTGTCTCAGTGTTCGCTAAATATTTTTCAGAGGCTCCGGGTGTTAGCAGATTTCATTATACTCTTACAGAATCCACAATTTTTCCGATATCGGGTTTCTAAGTTCGTATTCCGGGGTTAAGTCTCAGGTTTTAGTCCAATATGATATCACTAAGAGGGGTTTAGGGTCACTACTAAGCTCAATTACACTTCACAATCCAAAATTTCTCAAAACCCTCATCTAGAAATTTCTAGGTTCACAAAACCACTCGATATCGATACTAAACATATATGGATGCTTAAAGAATTTAAATACTATTCTAAAGGTGCAGAAATTACCTCAATTGGCAGCTCAATATTTTTCTTGAGTTGCCCAAAGTCCTCAAAATTCGATTTTTTTTTGTCCAAAGTGCTTCCCTTGAGCTTGTGCATGCATTTTGTGAAAAGGAGATGGGCTTTTAGTGAATATTTGATGGTGTTTTGTGGGTTGAAGAGGAGGGGAGGTGAAGTGTTGCCATGGGAGTGAGGGAGGAGAGGAAAAGATGAAGGGGATGAAGGATGAATGAAAACAAAATGAGAGCCATGCTAGGTTGACCCCTCACCTTCTCTCTCTCTCATGCCCATACCTCTTGACTTTTCTATTTTCTTTTCCTTTCTTTTCTTTTTCCATTTCATTTTTAAAACCAACACATAAATCCCAAATGAAACCATGGTTATTAAAATATAACACAAGTGTAAAAATACGACACGGTGCATGTTTTGCACAAAACAAGCTTAATTCGAGATTAGCGATATTTAATCGCGATTAGCACTAAAATGGTGTATAATAAATCATAAAACTTCATAATTTACATAAA
This sequence comes from Agapanthus africanus, assembly GCA_030015575.1. NCBI lineage: Eukaryota > Viridiplantae > Streptophyta > Magnoliopsida > Asparagales > Amaryllidaceae > Agapanthus > Agapanthus africanus. The sequence goes on along the minus strand of JASDDO010000019.1, from coordinate 379,049,114 downwards.
TTACACAAAGCACCCTCTTTTTAGTAATTTCCATAATTTTCCAAATTTTTCCCAATTTATCGATATTTAATTATACCGCCTTATTAAAATATTCAATATAATATTATTAAATTATAAAAATTCCCAAAAATAATATTTTATTTTTCTGAAATGTTACAATCTTCCCCCCTTAAAGAAATTCGGTCCCCGGATTTAAATTTAAACCCCTTAAATACTAAAACATTTCAGTAAAAGTTCAAGTCGTCGGGGCTCCGAAATTATCATTTCATAATACACATCATAGCGCAATGCATGCGCATGAATAATGAGCAGATAACTCAAAAACAAAACTCCGTCAAGCATCCCGCAATCATCGGAGTCATGGTGAAGACACAAATGTCAAATCCAATACGAAACCAATATGATATACTCAAAACTATATATGTAAATATCATCGAAACATCTGAAGAAATGCATGTCAAACCTTTCAAATCTCCTTGCAATGTGCGCATCACTGCACAGTGGCGGACGTCTATTGTAAGAAAATAATTATATATACATGTATCCTTTATTTAACATATACGTTCCGCCGTTTTGAAAACAATGTTAGAAGGGTTTCCTTTATAAAATGTTTCGTGTCATTTCGGATACGTAGGTAAATACTGAGACTATAGCTCTCTTTTTGGAAATCCCTTCGATAATTATCGATGCATGCAAAAATATACTCAGGTACTGTCCTCTGACTAGTCCTGCCCAGCTACTACACCAAATAGTAAATATCATAAAAACGTACTGCTCCAAAAATCAATCCCAAAATATGCATAAGAATGCCGCGTGTGTCTGCTGTGCACGGAAATCGAAATCTATAAATGTGCCATACATATGCACAGAAACAATATCTAAGTGCAACGGGTGTGCACGAGAACACCTGTCAAGGGCAACGGTGTGTGCCTGACAGGAATACCAGGTGCATCTGATATGCACGAAAATCTCGATTTAGTGCATCTGGCATGCACCAAAATCGCATCAAGCGCCCAAGTATGCGCAAGATGTAAGTCTACGGTAGCGCCCCTGCCGTCTAACAGACGCCAAATGCGGAACAAAAACTTTTACAACTGGCGCTATCGCGTACTATAACCCGGATCTGCCATTAAAGCTAAACTAACAACTACAAAATGGGTAGAAGAGTTATACCGAACGATCCGAGTCCTTCGGTCTTTAACCATCATCCCATGCTTTGTCGCGGCTGCTCCGATCTCCTTGAACTCCGGTCTTCTCGTCCAGGTGGCACCACGTCGACGGATCATTAAACGGGCTCCCGCCTCTGAACCGAGACAACTCGGTCGTCAAGTTTGCTAAAAGAGACGACCAAGATGAAGTAGAGAATGAGTAGAACACTTTGTCTCGTTACGTCCAAAGCTATGGACGAACGGTTATGGAAGTTGCCTTTTGGATCGAATGGAAATGAGAAATCGATCACATCTAATTTCTATGCACCAAAACTTATATCTTTTTTCAATCAACAACCATGATACTCCACCAAGGGGTGGCCGGCCACTAAATAGGCAAGGGGGGTGAGTGTAGGAGGAGGGATGGTGACCATAAAGATAAAGCTTATCAATGACACACTTGAACACCTAGTATGAACACATTAATGAAAAGAATGACTCATTAATCTTAGTCACCCTTTCATTAATGCACCATTAATGAACAAATGAGTCACAAGCCATCTCATCATCCTAGTCACCATCTAGAAGCTTCCACACTCATCTCAAGAAAAGATAAATCCGTATTTAACCGAATGTTAAAAGACGGGCGATAGAAAACTGGAAACTGGCAACTTCCAAAAGTGATCCTGAAACGAATTTCAGGATAACCCCATAATGGTATAAACATACCCGCATTTGTATTACGACCGGATACAAATGCATCTGAGACAAAGATATTATATCTACACAGTATAATACTCAGATCCGGCTTAAACCAAAGCCGATCAGTATTATCTGTCCGAAAAGTGACACGTGCGAAAACGCACGTGCATTTTCCGAACCTTGCCATAAAACCATACGGCCTCTACAACGTTTCGCCCGAACTTGGGAAAGTGTCTGTGGAGGACTCTAATGACTCATCAACACACTGACACTGGGTATAACCTCTAGCACGTCAGAGGTACGAGTTGTACGTAACGTTTGCCTATGTATTGATTGGAAAGGAAGCTGACGAGCGAACTCATCTCATAAACCCTACTGAGCCTAACAGTGACAATATACATACAGTCCGGTCCGTTCGTCTATGAGTATCGCATATCAGCCTAGGGGCTGGTAACGTCAGACCTCCAATAGCAGTATAAGTCGTGTCAGAGAGTGGCCCAGAACACCCTGAGATACTACTGGAGTATCTAACAGTAAATCTCCTGCTTCGGCCGAGGGCTTTGTGTAATGGCTCTCCTAGACACAGCGCGATCTCATCCCCAATACCGAGAGAGACGAATCCCCTGCCGATCCGCTCACTTGCCTCCAATGTGGCTCGGGACTGTACCCAACTAAAATCTGTTTGCACAACTCCTTTGAGCGTGGTAGGGTAGTAATCTAAGCACAGTGGGAACTCACACGAGACAAATGATGACCTCAGGTCGATAAACTAACCTGTACACATGTCACCAGGGAACTGCTATCTGACGATATGTATAATACCAACTAGCATGTTCCCGGCGAGTCCTGTCCGGTGTACTCATAACTCAATGAGCACCTGTATACATCTTAGGTGAACTAACTGACACCAATGGCTTGTGAGACCGGCCATTGCCCCTCGTCGGGGTCTCGACTGTATACACTAGTCTACTCTGGAATATCGATGCCCTGTCTCGAAACTCCCACGACTAGGGACACTTTAAGGATGTGCTTACAGACCCCAGCTCCCATGTATATGATCGCCATCATACTGCTGGTAGTCAAGCAAGAATCCTATGGGCTCTATCGTCATGCAATAATGAACTAAAGCATGTATACGATGATAAAGACAAACCAGATAGCATACTATCATCTCGAGCAAGACTGTCATATCGGTATAGGTCCTGCCTCAATCATTGCAATCACGTACCTGCGATCCAATAATTGACTTTGAGGGCACTATCTCCAACAATCTCCCACTTGCACTCAAGGCTAATTATTGTGATGTCGCATACTCACAGCCCGTGTGATACCGAACATCCAACTCCTCTACCAATCAGTTTCACAAATCTAGTTTGTAAAACTCTTGTGTTCGAGAAATAGCCTCAGTGAGTGGATCCGCCCTGATGTTTCTTTCTATGTCTCTCTTAATCTCAAGTTCGCGGAGAAAGCCATCTCCCGAATCGAGCAATACCTGTCTTAGAATATGTCTGGATATCTGATGGGACCTAGTTCATAAATGAACTCCAAATCCAAACTTCTTATACTGTATCGATAACTGAACCTAATCAGTATCCAGCACCATGCCTCCCACAGTATCCTCTTGGACCACCTGTCCATAATACTGTCCCTCATCATAAGGAAAACTATAACTCTGACAATCACTTTGTCATCCATGTCACCTTTGAAGCCTGGAATGATAACCGTCTCCCGAAAGAGGCTGCCGTCATCAAATCCATAGAACATGCACTTATGTTCTAAAACTGCTTCCTTATGTTTCTTCAGGATTGGATTAATATAAACATATCGCATCTAGTGCAAAAACAACATCTGGTGTGGTACTTGACATCTCACGATTGACTCAATTGCCTAAGCAAGTAATCTGCCAATCATGCACTTCCCTCTCCCCTTTAGTCTGTAAGACACCTTTAGAGAGGGTGACTCCATCACCTGCAGGTACACCACCATGCCAGGAGTCATCTATTCTAAAATACTATTAGAATATTGTCAAAGCACCCATATTGGGAAACTACCCAAATCTAGATCTAAAACCATAGATCTAGTAACCAGAATGTCAGATATTATATCCATGTCCTTTGTGGAGAAACAACTGTGTGACGACCACAGTACAACCGATCGTAGTATAGGAATTTTACTTCCTACTCTGTGTATGTCATCCAAATACCATGACATCACACCCTACTACCTTCTTAACAGATCCATCCCCTATTTTGATGAAGTCAATCCCATGACTGTCACATCAAAATAGATGATCTATCTCCGCTGTATCTGTTCAAGTCTATAAATAGACATAAGCTACTTGCCCACTATGCTTCCGCTGCTCCCACTGACTATGACAACCCTCTGGCAGAATAATATATGCGTACACTTCTAAAGCTAGTTTAGAACGACGCTATACATAACCTCCTGCCGGGTCTCACAGCCTGGAACAACCGTAGTGTCAAGTCTGTCACCGTCCTTGAGGCTACCGGAGTACCTCTCGGGTGTCGAGGTTACCCACCATATCTGCGGAGTGGCTATTGGAATGTCAAAGCTGATTGAATATATAGGTCCTATTAAATTTTCCGTAATCGTTTGCGGTTCTGGAATCACTTCCAGTTCTACCATACTCCCACTACTGTTTTCTGAAAAAATCCATTTTACTAAACCTGTGGCGAGTTAAGAACAATATCACTATTGATCTTCCAAATGGTAGAAAAATCAACCCTCGATATAGCCCGGGTTAACCCACAAACTGCCATTACAGAAACGTGCCTTGAGTTATCCAGTGTCTGGTTTTAAGCATAAGCTGGACAACTCCCCTTACCTTAACATCGTTAAGATATGAACCATTCTATATCCAATATAGAAATAGAGGCACTAATTTAATTGGAACCAGATTCAAAACATGCAGCTGTCTCCAGTGCATATCTACTTAATGGAGAGAGGCTAATCAGCATTACTCAATTTAGGAATCCATCCAATTATGAGTAACCCGAAAGAGAAACAAGTTTCTCAAAAACTATTATAATCATCTGAATACTAATCACAAGAATCTACATCTTCGATCTCTTTGAAGAATCCCGATACTTGTGATACCTGGGTTCTCTACTTTATTCTTATACTCATAACTTCTCAAAACTTAGACATTGTATTTCTACGAAACACTTGTCTACAATTAGAGAAGTCATAAGTAAACAGAACATAGTACGAGAACCTACCCCTTTGTCCTGATGGACACTGGACAACATACAATACTCTGTATAAGTCCGCTGAGTTGAAATAACTCAATACCTGTGCATCGTAGGTTGAAAACTGTACCCAGGCGATTTCCTCAAATATCACCAATTACAACGAATTCCGATATAATGAGGATGATCACCTAATTTCCAATAACTTACTCTCACTCATCATCTGTAAAACCATACAGATATGAGAATGAAACCTGGTAAATACATACCCTGGAGTAAGTATCTAATCGGGAAATCAGTTTTCCATTAACAATGTACTGAAACATTAAAATGTTTCGTAGGGGTATTCTGGTATTCATAGTAATGCCTCTTCCAAAATCCAATTCATGACTATAACCGTATATTTCTTTGCCATCTCTCTAAATCCATTTATCTGTCTTTACTCGTTACCTTCTGTACACCTTCGTTAGGCTAAATGGTTTTCTTCCTTCCCTACCATTCGGCACCAGCCTATGGTTTGGAAGAAGACTATCCAGTAAGTATAATAGGTGTACTCTCCTAATCCTAAGAGTACTCGCAACTTGAGAGAAGGTGATGATAAAAGACTACTGAATAAAACCTTATTCTATTTCTCCCAAACTGGGGATAAAGCAAAGGTGAAATAGGAGTGGCGATGAAGTACGCGGTTTGGTCGTAAATGATAACAGTCGCAATTTACTTTGCCCTCTTTCTAATCCCTTTATTTTGTCTTTACATATTACCTTCTGTACACCCTACTTAGGCTAATTGGTTTTCTTCATTCCCTACCTTTCGGCACCAGCCTATGGTTTGGAATAAGACTATCCAATAAGCGTAATAGGTGTACCCTCCTAAACCAAGGAGCCCTCGTAACCTGAGAGAAGGTGATAATAAAAGACAACTGAATAAACCAGTTCTGTTTCTCCTGAACCTGGATCCATCCTCGAAGTAGTACCTTCGAGTTCGTATATAACCATACGATGGATCTATCCAATGGAAGTGGATATCCGTAGTAATACGGGGTGTTCTGAGAAATTCAAAGGGTAAAAGAAGGAGCGGCAATGACTTTATGCAACTCGGACAATCCAAAAGTCAGTATTTTAAGAAGGTTTGGTCAACTTGGTCACTGAGTCATAGTCTAGGGTCGGTCAAAGGTCGCTGCCAAAGAGAGAGAGAGAAAAGAAACACTCTGCGTGCACTCTAACCTAGATCAGAATGGTTATCACTTTATCGAATCAGGAAACCTCCCACTGTTATCTCAAATTCTCCTCCAAACCAGAAAGAAGAATTAGTCGGGATCACCCGAAGAGTAAACTAACTCATCAGTGAGAATCGGGATCCAACTATCATCGCATGATAGCTTGATGGAAGCCACTCAAGTTATCACACTCCAGAAGGTATGCGCATGCCTGGCAAGTTTCCTGTATGTTTGAAACTCCCGATGTGATTTTTGCCCCATTCTCTTATGATCGTGACTTTGGCCAACCCATCATAAGTCACATGCCAAGTTCTACCCGTCATTCTCCAGGTTAATTTGAACCCACCCGTACATACCCTTGACTTTGGCCAACAAGGTAATACGACTGTCCCAAACCAACGCATCTATCTACGCAACAGATGAATACCCAGCAACTACCAAACACTATGCCTTGACTTTGGCCAAACAAACATAGCTTGAATATTACTGAATACCCAAAAGAAATGACGGAGGGCTACGGCTGGTTTTTGGCGAAAAACCTTTAACGTAATGAACTTGATCTCGTTGAAGGAACCTGATAGCTTTTTATAAAATATAGTGGCGAAAACGTTTTGCTAAAAAGGTCACTCCCGGTGAAGGGATCTCGGCTCTTTCCTCGTGGAATGAGGTGCAGGATATTCCAACTGAATACCGCGACGCAAAGCAACTTGTAATCGACTATAGTGAAGTTACTACCCTGACGTAAACTTCTGCCCAAGGGGTCACTCCCGGTGAAGGGATCTCGGCCCTTGCCTCGTGGAATAAGGTGCAGGATATTCCAACTGAATACCGCTATGCAAAACAAAAAGAAACGTCTTTGTAATAACACTTTTTAAAATTTGTTCCAACAACATCAAATATAGGTTTGTTTTACTTTGCATTGATAAGAATCAACACAGTCCCATCAATCAATCACACCAGAAAAAAACGAAAATATAATGTACGTATATGCCATCCGCATTCGCCACTGGATCCCATCATCACCCGTTAGGTTACTTAACTAACGACAGAGCGGGGGCTGGACTAGCGCGGGTGTAAAACATATACAACATCTAATAGTATATATACCAATATACAGTAATCGCTCCAGGCGTGATAAAATGCAGCATTACAGAAAAGTAATAAGCATCACAGAACAATACAGATAAACTGGGATCCCCGGGTTTCACAGAGCCGCTGCTGAAACCCGACGTTCTCCTGGTTGTGTGGATAGCATGTGCAATGAAACCTAGACCCCTACAGGTGCCGCAAGTTACCCGCCAAAACCTGAAGCGAGATAGTCCCCACAGCATAGTGAATGGAACACCCGGCACTTCACGGAATCCGGTAAATTGAGCATCCCTCCTTGGGTCAACCTGTACCCCCTACGAGTGCGGCGAATAGTCTGCCAATTCTAGAGTGAGGTCCCTCTGCCTCTCAAAGCCATGAGATACAGACCCGTTGCCCTCCAGAACCCGGCTATCCGTGCACTCTTTTGCGGGATAAACCTAGTACAGAAATAAAAATATGTACAACGGGTACATCGACCTCGACCCGGTCGTGCCCCAAAAGAATATTATACAAACAGGCAGTGACGGCAGTCCACATGTTGGACGCTCTCCCCGCAATATCAAATGTACAAATAAATCCAAACTGCACTATCATTGCACCCTGCTATCCACCATGACATATCCGCAACAATACAGCACAACACAGAACATCAACGCGAATGTCACGTTCGCAAACCCGTCTAAAAGAACTATAGCAATCAGACGCGGTTTACCGATCAAATGACATTCCCGGTCGGAGATATAATGTAAATACTGCATACTAACAAATTTAAAATTTCGATCGATAAAATTTCCCGAAGTGGGCCCCATGTACATCTGCTGTACAGTAACAAAATCTGGGCCCAAAAGAACAGTACCAAAACACCACAATTTCCAATTTAGAAATAATAGGAGAAAAATTGGCAACTAAGTCACCAAAAGCGCGGCGGTTCCGCGGTCAAAGCCAGGCTTTGGCCGCGTTTCCGCGGCCGTACGGTCGACTTAGTTGGTCGTTTTTCTCCAGTTTTCTATAAAAGCCCTGCTTGATTTTCTGGCATATGTAAAATTATTTTTAGACATCATTTAAAATTAACAGAAACTGTGAACATGGAATTTGCGGTTTTTGAAAATCCGTTCGATCGATATTTTAAACGCGTTATCACAAGTTAGTATAGCTTAATGGTGAGGCTCTGATACCACTGTAAGTCCACGGTAGCGCCCCGGCCGTCTAACAGACGCCAAATGCGGAACAAAAACTTTTACAACTGGCGCTATCGCGTACTATAACCCGGATCTGCCATTAAAGCTAAACTAACAAAATACAAAGTGGGTAGAAGAGTTATACCGAACGATCCGAGTCCTTCGGTCTTTAACCATCATCCCACGCTTTGTTGCGGCTGCTCTGATCTCCTTGAACTCCGGTCTTCTCGTCCAGGTGGCACCACGTCGACGGATCTTTAAACGGGCTCCCGCCTCTGAACCGAGGCAACTCGGTCGTCAAGTTTGCTAAAAGAGACGACCAAGATGAAGTAGAGAATGAGTAGAACACTTTGTCTCGTTACGTCCAAGGCTATGGACGAACGGTTATGGAAGTTGCCTTTTGGATCGAATGGAAATGAGAAATCGATTACATCTAATTTCTATGCACCAAAACTTATATCTTTTTTCAATCAACAATCATGATACTCCACCAAGGGGTGGCCGGCCACTAAATAGGTAAGGGGGGTGAGTGTAGGAGGAGGGATGGTGACCATAAAGATAAAGCTTATCAATAACTCACTTGAACACCTAGTATGAACACATTAATGAAAAGAATGACTCATTAACCTTAGTCACCCTTTCATTAATGCTCCATTAATGAACAAATGAGTCACAAGCCACCTCATCATCCTAGTCACCATCTAGAAGCTTCCACACTCATCTCAAGAAAAGATAAATCCGTATTTAACCGAATGTTAAAAGACGGGCGATAGAAAACTGGAAACTGGCAACTTCCAAAAGTGATCCTGAAACGAATTTCAGGATAACCCCGTAATAGTATAAACATACCCGCATTTGTATTACGACCGAATACAAATGCATCTGAGATAAAGATATTATATCTACACAGTATAATACTCAGATCCGGCTTAAACCAAAGCCGACCAGTATTATCTGCCCGAAAAGTGACACGTGCGAAAACGCACGTGCATTTTCCGAACCTTGCCATAAAACCATACGGTCTCTACAACGTTTCGCCCGAACTTGGGAAAGTGTCTGTGGGGGACTCTAATGACTCATCAACACACTGGCACTGGGTATAACCTCTAGCACGTCAGAGGTACGAGCTGTACGTAATATTTGCCTATGTATTGATTGGAAAGGAAGCTGACGAGCGAACTCATCTCATAAACCCTACTGAGCCTAACAGTGACAATATACATACAGTCCGGTCCGTTCGTCTATGAGTATCGCATATCGGCCTAGGGGCTGGTAACGTCAGACCCCCAATAGCAGTATAAGTCGTGTCAGAGAGTGGCCCAGAACACCCTGAGATACTACTGGAGTATCTACCAGTAAATCTCCTGCCTCGGCCGAGGGCTTTGTGTAATGGCTCTCCTAGACACAGCGCGATCTCACCCCCAATACCGGGAGAGACGAATCCCCTGCCGATCCGCTCACTTGCCTCCAATCTGGCTCGGGACTGTACCCAACTAAAACCTGTTTGCACAACTCCTTTGAGCGTGGTAGGGTAGTAATCTAAGCACAGTAGGAACTCACACGAGACAAATGATGACCTCAGGTCGATGAACTAACCTGTACACATGTCACCAGGGAACTGCTATCTGACGATATGTATAATACCAACTAGCATGTTCCTGGCGAGTCCTGTCCGGTGTACTCATAACTCAATGAGCACCTGTATACATCTTAGGTGAACTAACTGACACCAATGGCTTGTGAGACCGGCAATTGCCCCTCGTCGGGGTCTCGACTGTATACACTAGTCTACTCTGGAATATCGATGCCCTGTCTCGAAACTCCCACGACTAGGGACACTTTAAGGATGTGCTTACAGACCCCAGCTCCCACGTATATGATCGCCATCATACTGCTGGTAGTCAAGCAAGAATCCTATGGGCTCTATCGTCATGCAATAGTAAACTAAAGCATGTATACGATGATAAAGACAAACCAGATAGCATACTATCATCTCGAGAAAGACTGTCATATCGGTATAGGTCCTGCCTCAATCATTACAATCACGTACCTGCGATCCAATAATTGACTTTGAGGGCACTATCTCCAACACAAGAGTCCAAATCCAGTGCACAAGGTGCACGAAAACAATATCAAATATCATAATCGAAATCGATGGTATATAATAAACCTCAATCCAATTAGGTATACCACGGTATAAAATCTCACAACCATGTGCATCAGCGTGCACAAAATCGAATCAAAATACTAAAAGTGTATGAAAACTATGCCGAAAGCATAAGTCAAATCACATGCATACCATATGCATGAAATTAAAATCAACATCTCGAATGATATCTAATCAAAGTCAAGTGCTACTGTAGTGCACAAAATCTCAATCCAATGCAACTAACATGCACGAATGGAAATCCCAATCGAGTGCCTCCGGTGTGCACAACACCATATCTTATATCATGCGCTCAATATGCGCGAAAATCCAAATCAAGTACATCCGTTATGAACGAATGAAAGCTAAATCAAGGGCATCGAACATGCTTGAATAAAATCTAACTCAAGTGCATCCAACATGCACGAATAAATCTAAATCAAGTGCATCCAACATGCACGAATAAAATCTACATCAAGTGCATCCGATGTGCAAAAAATCCAATATTAAGCGCCTAATATGCGCAAAAATCCAACTCAAGCGCGTCAGTCCGTGAAAAGTATCTAGTGCAGTAACATGCATGAAAACGAACATCAAGTGCAGATGCGCACAAAACACAAATCTGGTAACACAAATGCTCAAAGACATAAATCGGGTGCTGTTCCCGCCAAAAATTTCTACGCAAAGGAGTCCAAGGTATCAAATGGCAGTGACACGCTTAAAGAAATGCGAACCAGTATCTTCCGGCCTATATTTTGATAAACTCCCGAAGGAGGAACTATTAAATTCTGATTGTATTGGAAGCATCTCAAAAAACCCTTCGATTTGATATATTATGGGCCTCATAATTCATCCGGGATCAAAAGTTATGAGGTATCACGTGTCCACACGTGATGGACCTTTAAGAACCCGCTGGAGGAGTTAAAAGATATAATAAAAACTCATAAAAGACCCCAATGGGGCATCACGTGCTCACACGTGACCATGGGACACGTGCAGACACGTGATGGGCTCTTAAGGCCTCTAAAATAATGAATAGAATTAAATTCTAAAATCTGTTCCCTGATTAAAAATCAGAAGTTACCTCAATGAGGTATCACGTGCCCACACGTGACCAATGGTCACGTGTTGACACGTGATGGTTAAAACAACAACATAAACAAACGGCTGTTAAAAGAACCAATTTGGAGGTCACGTGCTCACACGTGACCAAAGGTCACGTGCTAGCATGTGACAGGCTTTGAAAGCCTTACAGTTTAATAGAATTAAAATTCTAAATTTCTCTAAAATCTTTCGAAATAGGATTAAAATTCTAAAAGTTTTTAAATCTTTCCAAATGGAAAAGGATTATGGGGACCGCTGGATTAAAGATCCAAGGGTGATTAAAAATCACCAATTTATGGAAAAATCTTGGACAAGGAAAGATTTCCCCTAAATCTCGCCGAAAATAACAAACAGAATATCTTTGGATTTAAAATCCAACGGTGAATAAAATTCACTGAATGATCTAAAGGATCATACTGATGATGAAAACAAATCAAATCTTTCAATGAAAGATTTGCTAAACAAATTGATTCTTTTCCTTCTTCTATAAATAGGAGCCAAGAAGAGAAGAGAAGGGATCTACCTTGGAGAGAGAAGAAACAGAGGGAGGAGAATTTAATTCTCAAGAGGAAAAAAAAAGAAAAGAGAGGAGAATTTAATTCTCTGCAAAAGAAAACCCTAGGTAAGAAAAGAAAGGCTTCAAAAGAGAATTTAATTCTCAAAAGAGTTTAACTCTTATATAAAGAAAAGAACTTAGTTCTTTCTCTGGTTGAGGATCTGCAAAGCGCACATCTCCCCATGAATTGAGAATTTAATTCTCATTGGGTTGAGATCCTACCATGCAGATCTAAAACACAGAGGAAGAACTGAGTGTTGAGAATTTAATTCTCACAGAATTATAGGAATTTAATTCCTTTGAAACAAAATTAGGGTTTAACCCCATATTTTAGGAATTTAATTCCTCCAAAATTATGACTAGGGTTTAACCCTACAGAGAATTTAATTCTTAAAGAAATAAAGAGACTTGAAAGATCTCTATGCACGTAAAGAACTTGATCACGTGGTAACACGTGACCCCCATTCTCAATGAGCAGAGAAGAAAAAACAGAACTTGATCACGTGGTAACACGTGACCCTTCCCCTCAATGATCAAAAGAGAACGAACAAGAATTAAGGTCACGTGTCCCCACGTGACCCCTGAAAAGATCCCCAGAAATGAGAAGGAAAAATCACTGAGGCAACGCCTCACGTGCTCCACGTGACTCCCGAAATACAGAGAGAAAAAGTAAAAGAAATAAAGGCCTTGGGCGCTCTCACGTGTTCCACATGACTTCTTGGCAGACGCTCTAACAATCAGTGCATGAATCCTCCTCACGTGTCAGCACGTGATGCTCCAAAGTAAAATATAAAAGTGTTTAACACTTAATTGCAGAACGAAGAAAAGGGATCTGGTCCCACTTTTGGGCGCTCTCACGTGTCCACACGTGACCCCTCTTTCTTTAGTGTTTAACACTAATTTGGGGATTATATTTCCAGTGTTTAACACTGATTGTTTCTAGTGTTTAACACTAAATTGAAGATTATATTTCCAGTGTTTAACACTGATTGTCTTTTAGTGTTTAACACTAATTTGAGAGTTCTATCTCCAGTGTTTAACACTGTTGTTCTCTAGTGTTTAACACTACTTTCAGCCAAATTGGCTAATTTTCCAGAGGCAAAACTCCCTCCTCCAAATGAATCTCAAAATTGAGGAAATCAAAGACAAAATGTTGTCAGAGCCCCCAAACCTCTGTTTGACACTGCTGAATGATTAGGGGCTGAACCCAGACAAATGTCTAATGGTCCAAAGGGCCAATATTTCAAACATAATTGGACTTAGCCCAAACTGGCCATAAGTCCTCAAATCATCTTGAACTGAGCACATCTGCTCTTTCAACCAACTCATTGGTTCAAGGGTACATCTCTGAACTCCTCTGATATTTGTCGTTATAATCCTTCAACGTCGTCAGAGAGGTGATGGGTCCCGACAACCACACATTAATACGGACTGTGGGGTCCTTAAACTCATGGACTAATGCGTCCTTAAACTAACATTTGTCCCCAAAATGGGAATGATGGACCACCATGTCCCTAAACTGGAGGTGGACCACCATATCCCTAAACTGGCAATGGACCACCTTGTCCCTAAACTGGAACAATAGAGCCCCCAAATGCTCTTTTGTCGGATCTAAACGATCCCGTTTAAGTTGATCTTAGCCTCAAATAAGGCTAACGCATCCTTAAACTTTCAAACAGACTTTAGTCCCAAATTGGACTATAGATCCCCCCAATCTACTTTGGTTCAAGGGTACATCTCTGAACTCCTCTGACATCTGTCGTTGTAATCCTTCAACGACGTCAGAGAGGTGACGGGTCCCGACGGCCATACATACAATGGACCACCATGTCCCTAAACTGGAACAATCGAGCCCCCAAACGCTCTTTTGTCGGATCTAAACGATCCCGTTAAGTTGATCTTAGTCTTAAATTGGACTAACGTATCTTTAACAAACGTTTAAGTTGATCTTAGCCTCAAATATGGATAACGTATCCTTAAACCAAAACCCCAAACCCAAATCTAAGAAAATATGGATTTGGACTAGTCCACGCCCTACGGGCGACGACATAAATCAGTCTCCGTATACAATCCACGGGCAACCACAAACAAAACAAACACCCACGACACGAAGTGACCAGCTGGAGAAGGAGAAAGTTGTTACCGCGATGCGGTAGCGTAATTAACTGCAGGGGCTTGCACCTGCAGGGAAGAGCGTCCCCACAATCAAAAACCCCTCAAGCGAGGGGGAATCTGACGAAGTCTGCTACATCGGCCGCATCCGTTTAAACCTTCGATACATGGTGCCATAAATCAACTTGGCATCTTCGGAGAGGTGGACGGATAGCACCAATTAGCATCTGCCCCGAATCTCAGGCGAGACGCTAACGTCTCGGCCGCCATTCGGAGGGGAACAGGTGCAACCAAGATACGGAGTAAAATTTCGGTGCAACCAATGCACAAAATACCTAGCTGGTGCAACAAATGCTCAAAATATGAATCCGGTGCATCCAGTGCACGAAATACAATACAGTGCAACAATCGCACAAAAATACAAATATGGTGCATCAAGTGCACAAAATACCAACTCCAGCGCATCTAGTGCACGAAATATCAAATACAGTGCATCCAGTGTGCGAAATACCGAATACAGTGCATCCAGTGCACGAAATATCAAATACAGTGCATCCAGTGCACGAAATGCCAAATACAGTGCATCCAGTGCACGAAATATCAAATACAGTGCATCCAGTGCATGAAATACAATATAGTGCAACAATGCACAGCGTAAAAACCTAGTACAACAAATGCACAAAATATAATTCGGGTGCAACAAGTGCACGGAAATGCATCAATAACTCAAATGCGTATAAAAAACAACACCGAGTGTGCCAAGGTGTATAAAATCATAAACGCGTGCAACTGCGTGCACAAAACACGTATCCATGCACTGCAAGCACATGTAAGCTATACCGAGTGCAAAAACCAAATCGAGTGCATACACCTACAAAAAAATCATTCAGCCGTATGCAATCCATGAAATCATAAACATGTGCAGCCAAAGCTCAAAACTGAATCAAGTGCAATAAGTTGCACAAATCATAAATCAACATAACAGTGTATAAAGCATATCTCAAGTGCAATAACTATACACAAAACGTAAATACTCAGTAGGTGCAGCCATGGTGCACGAAAACAATATCATAAAGCCCAATCATCAAAACTCAAATCCAAGTGATATAAGCGTGATATTCAGATCACAACGCAAATCGCAACGAAAGATATTGAGATACGCCTCCTACAATATCAAAAGGTATCGGTGCGCCCAAAACTGGCGGAGCAATAACATCCGCTGCCTCCTGCTCACGGTCTAGCATCTTTTGTCTCTGGGTCTTCATTTCTCTGTGGATTACCGCGCTCCCAATCTATCGGTTCGTCAGCCCGGTCTGGTGTACTAACGGAAACGATCCACTCTAGTACTCCTCTGGTCCTCTCACGGCCAATTAACACGACCACACATCAACCAGCACGTCTCTGGCGTCGGCCTCTAGTCCTCTGAATATACGTCACACATCTGATCCTCGGTGCAAATCTCATTGCAACAGTGTACTGGAAAGAACCTGCTCAGAGTCTCTTCCGGTCTCGCCTATGCCGAACTGTACGGAGGCTATCATCTTTTACTATATCTCTTTCTTGTTCCGGAATGGCTGCATACTCATCATGACTCCTCCTGAAAAATACATCCATTTACAACGCCTCTGCATGCGTATCACATCTGTGATATCAGCGGAGTGGAACGTCCTCTCGTCACGATCTCGTACGAACCTCTTACTCCACTTTTCCCCAATGTCGACTGATTCGGACTCGTCTCCTCGTGGCTGCATGGACTGCGCTCCAACGGCAATACTCGTATCTGGAGTCTCCCAGGCAATATATCCCATCATATGATATCTGAATGATGTCGAACTTTTCGATCGATTCGTCGAGGTTCCATAATCCCCCAATAGCTCAATATCTTGGGTACAGTTTAATAGTATCGAATACATGCCACAGCACCTATGGACCAACCGTAGAAGGGCAAACCCAAGCCTCATTAATGGCACCGCTGAACTGCCGCAAACCCTAAGGTTCACCGGCGTTCCATGGTCATTATGTCGAGTTAGGGTTTCATTTTTCTAGAGGGTCCGTAGAATTACTTGCATTGTTTTCCGAATACTTTAAACTTGGAAAATGAATTCCTGACATTCGATCGTCCATATCGACTCTCAACGTGTCAGCGTAAAGTCGTCTCTAGCTGGAATCAATCAATCTGATGACCTCGCATCGGGGTAGGCAATGAATCGCATGTCCTAGTCCTTCATCTTTGGTGACTAGCGATCTTCTATCATATCTCGAAATATAATTCGTGCGGCATTAACTTCAAACATCTGGGGCGATATCTCCTCATTCGTAGCAACAACTGGCTCATTCGTCCGCACGCTGAACAGTGCCTAAATCATCAAAATACGGTGTATTAATGGTCATCACATTCTGGCTGGCCTCTATCAGTGGCCCAATCCTCTGGTGCTGATCTACACGTCCGATAACTCTCGTAACAGCGATCCATCAACGCTAATAGCGCAAAACGCAAATAAACGATACGTCTATGCAATCGTATGTCCCTGGAATCACGTCCTGGTCAGTTCTTGTCTGTGACGAGCTCGTGCTGACCGCAACTCTAGTCGTAGCTCTCCACGCCCGTACAACCGCGATAACAAAACCATAAACTGGTACCGATGAGGATAGATCATAGGAATGAATATAATACGGTGTAAGAAAATGTACATCCTAAGACTCCTTAAGCAGAGTATCGTATCGTAAGTATGTCGCAGAACATACACACGGTACGTCACTTTACTTGAGTCACCTACTCCATAAACCAAGGGTCATCCTACACTCAGAAGGTAAAACCTAACGCTCTGATACCAACTTTGTCACGACCCGAAAAGTACGGAACATGACCGGCACTTAAACTACGAAACGTCTCGAGGCGTAAGTAATCTAAGTAAGCCAAAACCCAGAAATCTAAACCAAGTAAAGCAGTAGAGTGAAGGAAAAACCAAATTTTAAAGCAAGAAGTTTAACAACATAAGCCGAAGTATGCATTTTAAAATCTCAAGTCTTTTCTGAAAATTTCGGCAGAGTTTCCTTTATAAAAACTGATCCCAAATGAGCCAACTGTTTTCTTTATTTTAATGAGATTTCTATATGTATATAAATCGCGTATCATCAATGAAATCGACAGATAAAACAGTGTCTAATATCGACACAAAACATAAATCTCAGTATCTCAATACCTCAGACTCCGGCTATCTAGACTGGCATGTATCATCAAATCTCAATATCTCAGTGTCTCAAATCTCAATATCTCAATATCTCGGGCTCGGTCAGTCCGGATCGGCCCATATCATCAATCACACGACCACGAACGGTATCCTCCGGATATCCGTCGCGCCAGGTAAAATCACCGGTAGGCAGTCTGCCCGTGCCGGGCTCATCATCTACAACTCGAGTTTCTTGCCCCGGGGTACCATACCGGGCCCACCATGTACCCGAGACGGTTCATCCAACTCCTCGAATCAGGTCTCGAAAACATCTCAGAACCGAGCAAACACCATGGTGGACAATACTCAACATATTAAGGAAAACCGCATTTTTCTCTTTAAAATATTTCATCAATTTACAAAACTTTCACATGTGGTTTCCAAATCCAGAAAATATTATGAAGAATCCGAAATTATCAAGTCACCATGTCAATAACAATGAAAACCGGCATAAATCTCTATAATACTGCATAACCAATGAATATACGGATGCATCTGATTTCATGCAATAATTAAACTAGCATATGAAAGCTATAACACGTAGCAACTATCAGTTAGCAAGCTCTGTCAATAAAATAGTATTTTATAAAGTATACGTGACATGGCAATTACCAATGAAGATGTGTGTGAGCCAGTAAGCAGGTGTACGTGGAACATACGCATCATCGGTAATGGTGCTGGTGTCCTGACAGCAGGCTTTCATGATAATTACAGATAACATATGCACAAGCATGCAATGCGATGAAACATCATGAATATACAGAAAGTGATGTAGTAACAGCAACACTGAAAAATATACCTACCCAATATACGAGTCATAAAGTTTGGTATTTAAAATGCTCACAATTCTCCACTTTTGAAAACAAGTAATGACTCGAGCCCAGTCGAAAGGGTAAGGAAATCCACTGAGTCTGAGTCGGTGTATATATATATATATATATCTAGTAGTCGGTGATCTCGCCTCAATAGTATCACGTACGATATATATATATATATATATATATATATATATATATATATATATATATATGACATTCTCGAGTCAAGAGTGCGGATCTAACATCATAATCATATCTCGTACGGTAAATCTATCGTACGGCATCCCAAATCTGGGTACGGGTCAAATATCATATTTATCTCATTACTCATCTGGTATCCACATCATCACATATCGTAAGCAGGGGTACTGATCTAAGTCTAGTACACAACTAATATCATCAACAATATCATGATCTGGCTACTGATCTAAAGCCTCATACAATCCGATGTCATCAACACATATTATCATATAGAAGTATACATCGCCCAAGCGGTCCTTATAAATATCATAACATATCTCATCTCATATCTCGATCATATGTCAACTATCATATATATATCATCATCCACATGGTGTCATCATCACATATCATGAACTATCACATATAACACAACATCCATATGGTATCATCATCACATATCATAAACTGGGGGGAGGGTACTGATCTAAAGTCTAGTACAAACAGATACCAATATCCTCATACATATGTTCTCGTGTGAATAAAATCACATCACCCAACGATCCACCATAATATCCTGCCGCATCTCATATCATGACCCAAACACATATCACAACTCACGGCATCATGCCCGATCATATCGACTCGCCTCCAAATATCATATACTATCCTCAACATCCGTGTATACGTGTGTATGTGTGTGTGTGTGTGTATATATATATATATTTATATATATAAGCACCAAAACATCCACATAAACCTATATAAATACATATAACATATACACCCAAAACCAAATCCCGTGTGTATATATGTATGTGTACAACTTTACTCTAGGGTTCACGACTAAGGAACCAACCAAATCCTTCCTTCAATTCTCGCTAACACTAACCTATGATCTCCTAAAGCTTTTCTTGCTAAATGTAAATATCTCTCAATAACACATCTAAGTAAATCTATATCACATCATACCATTTCTTACGACATTGCGGGGGTGCTATACGCCATCCACCCGACTTCCCCCGTAGATATAAATCCACTCACCTTGATCTTCGCTCTCTGGAGTCGATGACGCCACACTCATCCTCGTCGTCTCGAAGTCCACGTGAGATATCTACACATCATAATGTATCGTATCGCATTAAAATCCAAATTAAAGCCAAAACGACACGCTAAAAGCCTATAGGTTCGAACCTATGGGCTACGCCTTCAAAACCACCAAACAACTCTCGATATCGTCGTACAAACGTCAAACCATCGAGTTAAAACCAAATTCCAAAAATCCGGAATTCAAAATACGCAAAACAAAACCCCGAATCAAAACAGCAACTCTTGAAAATGATCCCAGATTTTACCCTATGTCAAATTAGCCAATTTTACATATATGGAGGGTCTAGTTTACTGGAGATAAAGCCACAGAACAAACACGAGACCAAATGACCCTACTCTGGCCGCAATTTGCGGCCAGATTGATTAAATCTACGTCCTGGCAAGGGAATTGGGGTCCTGGGTTTTGGGTATAGGTTTTAGGTTGCCTGCTTGTGTCTCAGTGTTCGCTAAATATTTTTCAAAGGCTCCGGATGTTAGCAGATTTCATTATACTCTCACAGAATCCACAATTTTTCCGATATCGGATTTCTAAGTTCGTATTCCGGGGTTAAGTCTCAGGTTTTAGTCCAATATGATATCACTAACATGGGTTTAGGGTCACTACTAACCTCAATTATACTTCACAATCCAAAATTTCTCAAAACGCTCATCTAGAAATTTCTAGGTTCACAAAACCACTCGATATCGATACTAAACATATATGGATGCTTAAAGAATTTAAATACTATTCTAAAGGTGCAGAAATTACCTCAATTGGCAACTCAAGAATTTTCTTGAGTTGCCAAACTCCTCAAAATTCGATTTTTCTTGGTCCAAAATGCTTCCCTTGAGCTTGTGCATGCATTTTGTGAAAAGGAGATGGGCTTTTAGTGAATATTTGATGGTGTTTTGTGGGTTGAAGAGGAAGGGGAGGTGAAGTGCTGCTATGGGAGTGAGGGAGGAGAGGAAAAGATGAAGGGGATGAAGGATGAATGAAAACAAAATGAAAGCCATGCTAGGTTGACCCCTCACCCTCTCTCTCTCTCTTATGCTCATACCTCTTGACTTTTCTATTTTCTTTTCCTTTCTTTTCTTTTTCCATTTCATTTTTAAAACCAACACATAAATCTCAAATGAAACCATGGTTATTAAAATGTAACACAAATGTTAAAATACGACACGGTGCATGTTTTGCACAAAACAAACTAAATTCGCAATTAGCGATATTTAATCGCGATTATCACTAAAATGGTGTATAATAAATCATAAAACTTCATAATTTGCATAAATTACACAAAGCACTCTCTTTTTAGTAATTTCCATAATTTTCCAAATTTTCCCCAATTTATCGGTATTTAATTATACCGCCTTATTAAAATATTCAATATAATATTATTAAATTATAAAAATTCCCAAAAATAATATTTTATTTTTCTGAAATGTTACAGTACTGACCACGTATCTTGCCGTCCACGGCACCTCGACAGATCCCGCCACGGACGGGCTTCGATTCTCCGGCACCACTACCCAAGAGTATTGCGTAAGTGTTAATATTTATTCTAACAGGTTTGAAATTTTTGTTTTGAAAAGTTCAAATTTAAATGATATACTTATATTTTAATGGTTAATGTGGGTGTAGGAGCGGGTGGTGGAGCAGGCGGAGGCATCGGGGATCGATTTTACTGAACAGAACGATCCGATGCTGCTGACCCCAGTTCTAGACGCCGCACACGGAGGGCACCATGGAGGTTGGGAGAGAGGCCAGAGACTGGGTCCTAGCAGGGCCCATATGAGGTTAGACTCCACTCCAGCAGTTACTTCCCCTACCCCCGTGAGCGATGTCTAGAGCATGATGTTTCCACCTTGAACACCACCATCGAGGAGTTGAAGGAGATGTTGGTACGTATACTACTTAATAGTAAAATATTATATCATATTATAGATAGTAACATATGCAATATTAGTATGCTGAGCTTATTTGGTTGTAGACTTAGGTTTGATTAATCATACTTACATAAAACTGTCTAATTAAAATAAACTACGGTTTTCTAAACTAGATATCCAAACGAGACCTAAGTCTCTAAGTATTCTTAGATTGGGGTTTCGCAATAATCTGATAATGATACGAATTCGACTAAAATCTAATTCACAGTTCTTACTCATTTATTACACACAAAATTGAACAGATGCGACAGGCTGCTTCGGCTGCGGCTCCACATGCATCTCCGTTGGCTGCGGCTCCGCAAGCCACTACCTCAGCTGCGGTTGCGCAGACCACTCCTGCAGCTCCATAGCCCGCTCAGACTCCCGCACAGTCCGCTCCTTCATTGGTCGAGTTTTTGACAACTTAGGGCTGCACCGAGAAGCAGATGCGTCAGATTACGACGTTTATCAGAGGTGGTGGAGCTGGACCGGGCTAGGGTAGCTTTTTTTATATCTTAAGCATGTATGTACTTATATGATACATATTGTATATATTTTGGACGATATTGGTGTTGTTTGCGTGTTTACGATTTAGATTGATATCGTATTTTGTTTGTTTATTTCTTTTATATATTATGTGTGAGATGTTGATTATGAATACTACGGTATTTGGTTATATGATGTATATATTATTGTGCACAGGACGGGGAAAAAACAGGAAGCCCTTTTTTATTAGAAAAAAACCCTAATATTTTATCCCTACGGATTAATCCGTAGGGCCACCTGTTGCTCCTACGGATTAATTCGTAGGTCCAACGTTTGTCTCTACACAGTTAGCTGTACGGGCAAAATATCAGGATATCTGATATTTTGCCCCTATGGACTCAGTAACAGGCATTAAACTTGTCCCTACGCATGTATCCGTAGAGGCTTCTATCTGGACCTACGGAGAACACCGTAAGGGCATGTTCAGACCCTACGAAGTGATCCGTAGGGTCAAGTATTTTATTTTATAAACCAATAAATTAAATAAATATTTTGTTCAGATGGACCTACGAATAAATCCGTAGGAACTTCTATGTGGACCTACGAAGAACTCCGTAAGAGCATATTAAGGACCTATGACTTTATCTCTAGGGACAAGTATTTTATTTTATAAACCAATAAATTAAATAAATATTTTGTCCCTACGGTGTCAGCTGTAGGGAAATATGTCCCTACGGAGTAAAGCGTAGGGGCAATTATTTCTCCGTAGGGACATGTTCAGGGCGAACACTTACACCTGTGGCGTTTGCACCTACGGTGTATTTTTGTGTCCCTACGAATATATCCGTAGGGGCAGTGCTTTGCCCTTACGGCTTTATCCGTAGGGGCAACCCCTTATTGTAGTAGTGGAAGCTTTTTCAGTTTTTACATGATAAATTAGAAAATAATATAGATATGAAAATTAAATGTTAAAAATAAAGATGTTAAACAGTTGTATAATCACTTGCGTACCAAAGAGTAATTTTCCGTTAGATTGAATCTACCATCCCCAGAAACCAGAACTAATAAATTTTTTTCTGAAAAAGTGATTTTCAAGTAATACATCTCACATTCTCACTGGCCTCAGCTGACCAAATTAGTAAACAAAAGGATTTTTAGTTCAAGTCCCTCAATATAAAGCAATTGCGATTTCAGTTCTTAAAATATGGATATTTGATTTATGGTCTCTGGCCCCAAAGTTACTCTAAGTAAGCCACTTAAGATATTCCCTCAATAATATCCACAACTAAAATGTTGGATCATGAACTATTATTTTGTGATAGTCTTGATCTTATTCGTTTGTATTTTTATGTTTATATAGTAACTTTTTCTCTAATATATAAAATTAATTTGGGCTTGTCGCCTTTGGCGAAATAAATATCCAAAACCCTTGGTTAATGTCTTTTATACCTTTAGATGTAGTTACACTCAATCACAACTAAGTTCATCGGATCCGTAAATCATAAACCTGAAGTAAACATTTGGAGGTGAAGAGAATTCGAGAATTTTGGGTTTGGATGGAAAACAAAAGAATTTATATTATGTCTTTTATGAGAATTGAGTGAATAAGTGTTATAAACAAGAGGCTAGGAGAAGGATACTTTCACCTGAATCGATAGTAACCTGATGTCCTCATTTTCAGCGTCTTGAGGACATGTTTGGAAAATGGAAAAGTTAGAAAATAAAGCAAGGAAGTAAGAAAATGAAAAATATCGATTTTTTGTTGTTTTGTCAAAAAGAAATTAGACAAAAACCTAGGTAAACATTAATTTATGCGGGATATGAACTTGGATTTGTTGGATATAATGCCCTCAGAATCAATTATTGGATCACAGGCATGTGATTGCAATGATTAAGGGAGGACCTATACCGATAGGACAGTCTTACTCAAGATGATAGTATGCTATCTGCTTTATCTTTATCATCGTGTACTGGTTTAGGTGACCTTATAGGTCGCTATTACATATTGATAGAGCCCTTAGGATTCTTGCTCGACGGCCGCAGTATGATGGCGATCATATACGTGGGAGCTGTGGTCTATAAGCACATCCTTAAAGTGGTCTCTAGTCGTGGAAGTTTTCGAGACTGGGTATCGATAATCCATTAGTAGACTAGTGTATACAGTCGAGACCCCGACGAGGGGCGGTGACCGGTCTCACAAGCCATTGGTGTCAGTTGGTTCACCTAAGATGTATACAGGTGCTCATTGGGTTATGAGTACACCGGACAGGACTCGCCGAGAACATGCTAGTTGGTATTATACCTGACGTCAGATAGCAGTTCCTTGGTGACATGTGTACAGGTTAGTTCATCGACCTGAGATCATCATTTGTCTCGTGTGAGTTCCCACTGTGCTTTGATTACTACCCTACAACGGCTCAAAGGAGTCGTGCAAACAGGTTTTAGTTGGATACAGTCCCGAGCCACATGAGGCAGTGAGCGGATCGGCAGGGCTTTCGTCTCTCCCGGTATTGGGGATGAGATCGCGCTGTGTCTAAGAGAGTCATTACACGAAGTCCTTGGCCGAGATAGAAGATTTACTGGTAGGTATTCCAGTAGTATCTCAGGGTGTTCTAGGCTACACTCCGACACGACTTGTACCGCTTTTGAGGGTCTGACTTTTACCAACCCCCTAGGCCCGCCATACGATACTCATAGACGAACGGACCGGACTGTACGGATATTGTCACTGACAGGCTCAGTAGGATGTCAGGATGAGTTCGCTCATCGACCTCCCTTTTGGTCAATACCTGGTAGCCCGTTACGTACAGCTAGTATCTCTGACGTGCTAGTGGTTAAATCCACAGCCAAAATATTGACGAGTCTTTAGAGTCCCCCACAGACAGTTTTCAAGTTTCGGGCGAAACGTTGTAGAGGTCGTATGGTATTATGGCAGGGTTCGATCATATACGTACAGAAGTGCACGGATCATGATCGGACGGATCATACTAGTGGGCTTTGGTTTAAGCCGGATCCTAATATTAGATTTGTTGGATTACTTTAGTCTCATCGCATTCGCATTCGGTCGGAATGCGAATGCAGGTATGTATATACAGGTGAGGGGTATCCTTGTGATCCGTCACGAGTTTACTTTAGATATTACCCTATCTTTTTATTGTTGTAAACATTTGGATTAATATTTACAAATGGAAATTATGAGCTAGAAATCATCATTTTGTGCATTTAATATGACATAGACTTCATTAGAGACTCATGGTCTCTTTTATTGTGCATATGTCACATTATGTGATAGTTTTGTGTGTTGAAATGAGAGGATGAGAGAGAAGGGCAGCCATAAGGTTGTGAGTTTGCTCTTGTGTTTCAGCATACTTCTCACTCTCTCATTTCATCATAAGAAACACAAAAGAAAAAGGCTTGTGCTTCTTCTTCTTCTTGCTCTAGCTCACAACCTCCATTAATGGTTTCATCTTCAACTTCCATCCATGCTATGGATACAAGAGACAAAGTGATGACACACATTCTCTACTTCACCTTGGACACGTCGGCTAGCGAACTTCGTGCCCGAGTTGTTTCGGATGAAGCGGGAGCCCGTAAAAAGACTCAAAAATGTGGTGCCCTTTCCGACGAGAAGATCGAGATCGGAGATGCCGCGAGGAGCTTGGGATGGTGGCCAAAGACCGAAGGACACGGATCGATCGGTATAGCCTTTCCAACCCTTCTCTAGTTTGCTAGTTGTAGCTTAATGGTTCGATCCGGGTTTATAGTGTACGATGGCGCCGGTTTTAAGTTTTGAAAAAGTTTTCGTTTCCGCATTTTGACCTCGGACAGACGGCCGGGACGCTACCGTAGACTTACAGGATTGTGTGGTAGTAATAACAAAAATAAGAAGGTGCGAAAGAAAAATAGGAGAAAATATTATAATATAATATAAATCATGTCCTTCTCACTTCCCTTCGCCTTCTACGGTTTTGGTCAAAAAACGAAATGAACAAAAGCCATGATGTGACAAGAAATTGAAATATAATTTCCATCGTTTTTTTAGCATCCCGGTAGAGTAAAAAATGTTGTTACTTTCTCACTTTGGAAGATGCCCTAAATGAATTGAGGTACCTTAGAGTAAATATCTAACATTTTAGGGCCTGCTACAAAATGATAACTAAAAAGGGACCCAGCTGCCAAACGATTCTGGATGGGGCCCGCCAAGCGCCGGATCCTTGCTTCCTGCGACTTTTCCCTCCTTTCATTCTCCCAAGCAACCTAACCAATTTATTTCTACTTAAATTTTTAATTTTTAAAATCTTTTGAAACTAGCAAACAAAGCATATTAGGACTACATTCAACCCTACATCCAAAAGTTTAAACATAACCCCCTTATTTAGTGGGTTAGGCATGTGTTAAAAACCCTTATAAAACTTGCCTCGATCCCCATTAATTCCATGCCCTCAATCGTAATAAATTTTTCGCTTAATTACAAATGGGAGGCCATGATGAGTACCAGTACTCCAAGAAACTCAACCAACAGCAATCCACAATCAAGTCCAAGCTCAAGCTCCTCTTGCTCCTCATCTCCACCAACATCCTCGCCATCTACCTCTTCTCAAGCCCGTCCCTCAACTTTTCACAACACACCCCTCACATTCACTTGTGGGACTCCCAGGCCCTCCTCCGAAACTTGAACTCCACCCAGTCCCAGCTTCAACAGGCCCAGTCTCGGCTCTCCGACCTCCGCCGCCGCCTCATCACCTCCAACTCCCTTCTTGAGACCCTCCTACAGGACCTCGGCCGGGCCCACGGCGATAAGTCCCGGGCCAACGACCTTGACGGATGGCCCGACCAGCTCCACGGCGAGCTCAAGCTCGCCGTGGGCCCGCATAAACTCCCTTTCGGCTTTACCTCCAATATCGGGTCGGACGAAATCTACCCGTCGCTCGGCTCGGCTTGCAGAAAGTTCCAGGATCAGGTACGACGATATACATGACTAAACATGCAAGTCCATAGTGATCAGACACGGAAAAAAATAAAAATTTAAGCAACACTTTTAAGAGATTCTGTTTTCTGTTTTCTGTTTTCTATAAGCCCGTATTTGAATAAATAGAGAGCATCAGGGATATTAATATGCTTATCTAGGGTTCATTACTTTGTACATAGTTAAACCGGTATATGGAATATGATGTCGGTGGGGAGTGCCCGTCGGACGACGTCTTCGCACAGCGCCTGCTGCTCAGCGGTTGTGAGCCGCTCCCGCGCCGCAGGTGCCACCCCAAGTCCCCGGAAAATTATTCCGGGCCCGTTCCGTTTCCGGACAGCCTGTGGACGATTCCCCCTGATACCAGCATTACCTGGGACCCGTACACGTGCAAGAACTACACCTGTCTGGTTAACCGCAGGAAAGAGAAGATCGCCTACGACTGCAAAGACTGTTTCGAACTCGAAGGGCGGGAGAAATCGAGGTGGATGTTCGATTCGGATTCAATAGACTATGGAATCGATGCGATCCTCGCGATGAAGCCTAAAGGGACGATCCGGATCGGGCTTGATATCGGAGGTGGAAGCGGGACGTTTGCCGCGAGAATGAGAGAACGGAACGTCACGGTCGTGACGAGCACCATGAACTTCGACGGGCCTTTCAACAGTTTTATCGCGTCCAGGGGGTTGATCTCGATGCACATCAGCGTGGCGAACAGGATTCCGTTCTTCGACCACACGCTCGATATCGTGCATTCGATGCATGTGTTGAGTAATTGGATACCTGACATGGTGCTTGAGTTCGCGCTGTACGATATTTACAGGGTGTTGAGGCCCGGCGGGCTGTTCTGGTTGGACCACTTCTTCTGTATCGGGACGCAGCTGAACGAAACGTATAAACCGATGTTTGATCGGATCGGATTCAAGAAGGTGAGGTGGAATGAAGGGAGGAAGTTGGATAGAGGGATTGAGAAGAATGAATGGTACATCTCTGCTCTGCTAGAAAAGCCACTGACATGAGAGGAATGTGTGATTTTGTTTTAGAGTTCTCTGTTTGCTCAAATAAGAATGTGAAGTTTGTGTTTCCTCGATTTGTATACATAGGTAAATTTATTATATATATATATATAGATATATATAGATATATATTTTGAGAAAAAAAGATGGAAAAAGGGAAAATTTTAGTAGAAAGAACCCTGTTATCAATCAACTTGAGCACCCTGTGACTAAACTTGGGGGACTCTCAAGGTTGTGTTGCATCTTCCCTGTTATCAAAGTTTGTTCAATATTTTTGATGATTGGATAAGTTTAATTCATAGAGGATGCAGTTTTCATGTTATAATAAAGATAAAATGGGTAAAGATCAGATTGTGAAAAATGTCCCCCTTTTTTTATGTCAATCAAAATGTCCTTCATTTAAGTATTTAATATAGGATAAATCATTTAGATATTTAATAAAGGGTAAATTACACAAAAATAATTATAATGATCTTTAGTAATATACCTTAAACTATTTTTATTATAGTAAAATACCTTAAGTCAGTCTTTTATGTCAAGAAATTATATATCATCCATGCATAAAGTTTGGAAAGTATAAATTGCAATATATATATACTAGAATTTGTGCACGTGCGTTGCACGTGTTTAAAAAAAATTAAGAAAGGAAGAGAGAAAAATGTGAAGGGTTCTATAGTCTTATTTATTTATTTATTTTAAAAAAAAAGGGAGGGATGAGGTGGAGGGCTTGAGAGATGAGAGAGATGATGTGGAGGGCTTGAGAGGTAAGGGTTTTTCTCGTTTTTTCGAGAAAAAACGAAAAGGGTGGACCTCTAACCAAAACTATTTGCATTATATATATATATATATATATATATATATATATATATATATATATATATATATATACCCTTTGGCTAGAGGTCAACATGTCTTCTTTTTTCTAGAAAAAAAGAAAGCAGGAGAAAAATCCTCTCCTCTTAAGGCATCCACATCATCTCTCATCTCTCTCTCTCCTCCCAAATACACCCTCCGTCTTGTTTTCCGATGATCGGGATCTATCATCTTCATCGCTATCATCTAAGATGTGGGTACGCAAAATTTCATGTGATTCTATAACTTTTTCACCATTGATTTAGCAATGTAAAAGGTTGTATTGTCAGTAAACCGTTAATTTTGAACCCACTAATTCAACAGTGAACAAGTTGTAGAATCACATGAAATTTGATGCACCCATATCTTAGATGATAACGATAAAGATGATGGGTGCCGATCGTCGGAAAACACGACGGAGGACATAATTTTTCGACGCCATAGGAGGAAATTTTCTCCTACGGCATCTTTCATCCATTATTCTCTCTCACACACACACACATATAAAAATCCATGTCATCTCTTTCTTCTTCCAAAAAATTATTAATTGTTTAATTAACACATGCACAAATTTTAGTGTGTGTAAGTGATTTATTGCAAACCGGTTCACATTTTTAAAAACCTGAAACTCTCGATCCACGATATATTTGAACGATCTGAACCGTTCGAGTTGATCACCCTACCCATATGTGTATGTTTATGAAAAATCAAAGGATTTGAAGATTTCAAACACATTCATCGAATGGGTGCAAAATGAATGTCTTTCAATATACCAACATAAACTTCATCCGATACATAGATTAGAAGTCTTCAAATCCTTTGATTTTCATACACATAGACCTGAAAGTAGGATGATCAACTTGAACTGTACGGATCGTTGAAATATGTAATGGATCGAGAGTTCCCGTTTTTAAAGAAATATGGACCGGTTCGCAATAAAGGGCTTATATATATATATATAGAGAGAGAGAGAGGGGGGGGGGAGGCCATTGGAGGGAACTTCCTCCTATGTCGTCCAAAAAATACACCCTCCAGTATTTTATCAAACGATCAGCTCCCATTATTTTCATCCTTATCATCTAAGATGTGGATACACCAAATTTCATGCGATTCTACCGCTTTTTTACTGTTGATTTCGTGGGAGCAAAATTAACGGCTTATCAACAATAGAACTTTTTACATTGTTAATTCAACAGTTAAAAAATGGTAGAATCACATGAAATTTGGTGTATCCACATCTTAGATGATAAGGATGAAGATGATGGGTCCCGATCGTTTGATAAAATCGTAGAGGGTCACTACTACAATAAGGGGTTGCCCCTACGGATAACGTTATCCGTAGGGGCAACTATTTATTGCCCCTACGGATTAGTCCATAAGTCCCCATGGTTGCTCCTACGGTGCTATACGGATTAATTTAAAAATATTAAAACGTAATTTGTTATTTGGCCCTACGAAGCCGCAAAAGAAGGGCTTACGGATTAATCCGTAGGAGCATGTATATTGGTTATTAATAAAAAAATAACGCACAGAAAAGTCCTCCATCGCAAAAACATTTCTCTCTCTCATCACTCGATCTCCCGCACGCGCCTCTCGTCGCCACTGCCCGCGCTTCGTCGCCACCGCCCGCACCTCGCCGCCACCGCCCTCCCGCGCGCGGACGCGCGCGGATCGTCGTCCCCGACATCACCGTCAATTTCCTCGTCGCCACCGTCCGCGACTCGTCGCCGATTGGATCGTCGATCATCTCCGGTCTCCTCCGGCCTCTACAGGTTAGGGTTTTGGTTCTAATTATGCTTTTATTTCTCTTTTTGTTGATTATTGGGTTGCTTCGGCCTAGCTACAGGTGAGGGTTTTGGTTCGGTTAGGGTGAGGGTTAGGGTTCAGTTGAGGTTAGGGTTCAGTTGAGGGTAGGGTTGGTTAATTAGGGTTCAGTTGAGGGTAGGGTTAGGGTTAGGGTTCGGTTCAGTAGGGTTAGGGTTAGGGTTAGAGGTAATTAGTTGGGGTTAGGGATGGGGATTCAAGACATTTAGTAGCATATTATTTTTAATGTGGAGAAAGCTTTGTTGTTATGCTTCTTTTGATGAGTGAAAGAATATGTAAACCTTAGTATGATGCATATTCAGTTAATAGTTTAGTTTGTAGTTTAAATATGTTGTTGATATTTTTATTTTGGTCATCGAATACAAATTTGCAATTTTTTCATTAGGTAAAAGCCTAAAATTCTAATTATAAAAAAGAATTATGGAACTAGTGTCAATTTAATTACCCTAAGAGTTTACGACATATCGGTCTCAATTTACGTTATCTACAGAGGAGAAACCCTTAGATTTTGGTCCTTCAACGAGACATGGTCTAGAGCGTAAATATCTGTTTTTCTTTGGTTTGGGAAGAGATTGGTGTAGCCTTGGATGTTAGGGACCTTAGCTCTTAAGTTTTGGGATTTTAAGGGATATATAGTTTTGGTAAACTGTCCTTAGAGTTCTGGGAGGAAATGAGTGGACAATGAGATTTAAGTATTTGGGCATAGAATTTTGACGCAAGGGTGAGACATTGTCAAAGATACTATGATAGCAGGATCTTATCGAGGAGGAAATTCAGCAATGAGAGTTGAAATGAGATGAGTGAGGCTACATTTTCTTCCTTTCTAAATTCTCTCACCTATGTATGAAACAGCTGAAATAGTATTAGATGCTTATCCTAATCCAAACCTCATGAATGAAATTTTGTTGATATATTTGTCGTCCACACCAAATTTTTGGCCCATTCTGTCAATTATCAAGGAAATATATTGGCTTCATGAAGTTGTTTTTAGGCTAAATTGAACAAATGTACCTATCAATTTTACCGTAAACGCAAGAAAAATTTACCCTAAACTTGAAATTTCGAACCCTTAATAACGAAACGTAAACGTAAAACCTATTCATATTAAATGTTCAAGTTAAAACCAATATATGATACTCGATGATAATATGAAACTTTTATATTCTTATCGATACTCATATATGAAACTCAAAACGCCACTTAGTCCCCGTCTATCGGTTAACATACGTTCGATATTCGTCGTGATATAGAACTATACGAAGGTTGTTAAATATCGGACGGTATAGCTCGGTACTAACAACCGTCGTATAGTCTATGTGACGAGAAAATTCAATTGTATGATAACTGATAGATTTGTCCCGTGTGGACAAGTTAGGAATGTATAAAGCAAATACCTGCATTCACTTGTGTTTTCATCCATTTCGAGATATTTCGTCGGTACTTTTCCGCTGCTTCTCCGTGTACAAAAATAGATTAGATGTTCATTTCAACGTTGTTTTACAGATTTGAAATGATTATCTATTCTATTACAGTGTACTCGGAGAACAGCGGGGAGGTGTTGCCGAAATTTGCTCGAAACGGTTGAAAGCACAAGCGAATGGGTGTCTGCTCTATACATTCTTAATGGGATAGAAGCCTTACCCCCGATAGCCGAAACACACACATACAACATGAATACACAACAAATGCACCATCAGAGAGTGATTCAAGATGTTCAAGTTAAAACCAATATATGATACTCGATGATAATATGAAACTTTCATGTTCTCATCGATACTCATATATGAAACTCAAAGCGCCACTTAGTCCCCGTCTATCGGTTAACATACGTTCGATATTCGTCATGACATAGAACTATACAAAGGTTGTTAAATATCGGACGGTATAGCTCGGTACTAACAACTGTCGTGTAGTCTATGTGACGAGAAGATTCAATCGTATGATAACCAATAGATTTGTCCCACGTGGATAAGTTAGGAATGTATAAAGCAAACACCTGCATTCATTTGTGTTTTCATCCATTTCGAGATATTTCATCGGTACTTTTCCGCTGGTTCTCCGTGTACAAAGATAGATTAGATGTTCATTTCAACGTTGTTTCACAGGTTTGAAATGATTATCTATTCTATTACAGTATACTCGGAGAACAGCGGGGAGGTGCTGCCAAAATTTACTCGAAACGGTTGAAAACACAAACGAATGGGTGTCCGCTCTATACATTCTTAATGGGATAGAAGTATTACCCCCGACAGCCGAAACACACACATACAACATGAATATACAACAAACGCACACACAACACATACACACTAACGAACCTACACTTAAGCGAAATCATAAATTGAAACACACATATATAGAATACAACTCATACATGGGTATCCTCAAATCTAACTTTGATTATCGATAATTTATTCTTTTCAACGACAAACGTACACACAAAGCATATACACGGATTTTTTCCTTTGTCAGCAACCATCCCGTTCTTAGATTTCTCAATATAGTCATCATAACCTACAATTTATATGTTATACAGTCTAACATGGCCGATGAGTACGTCAAAGTTAAGGACTGGATATATATGGATTGGCAACAACGTATGCAACCTAAGTTTGTCGCAGGAGTTGCTGCTTTTATTGAATTTGCATGCGCACATAATAAGATCGTGATAGAGAAGATTCTCTGCCCGTGCGATAGATGTGGAAATAAGTATTAGCAAAAGGTAGAATTGGCATAGCTTCATATCGTAAAATATGGTTTTACTAGACTTTATACAACTTGGCTATATCACGGGGAAGAAGGAGAAGACGATAATGCGGCAGGAGAAGAAGGAGAAGACGGTAATGCGGCAGAAGAAGAAGACATTAATTTCTTCCATCTGAAAAAATGGAGGATATGGTAGAGGCCGCCCTAGGTGAATCTATTCGTACCGAATATGACATTCCTTCCGGTCAAGGACCGCGTGCGGATAAATATGAAAATTTCATGAATGATACTAGAAAACCAATTTATGAGAATGCAAAATATTCCACCATCTCATGGTTCGTCCAACTTTTCCAGATTAAGTACCTAAATGGATGGAGTAACAAGTTATTCACAATGCTTCTTTCGTTCTTGAAAGATTCTATGCCCCTGGAAAATAACGTACCCGACAGCTGGTACGGAGCCTAGTAGATAATGTTTGATTTGGGTCTGAAGTGTGAGAAGATTCAAATATGTCCTAAAAATTGCGTGTTGTACAGGAAAAAGAATTCAGATTTGAAAGAGTGTCTAACATGCGGAGAGGCCGGGTATAAACCGAAAGATTCTGATAAGAAGCCCGATATACCTATCAAGATAGCACGATATTTTCCTATAACACAGAGACTGCAGAGGCTATTTAGGTGCAAGAAAACAGGCTAGGCAATGATTTGGCATCACCGTGCTCCTCCAAGTGAAGATGGAAAAATGAGTCATCCAAGAGATTCACCGGAATGGAAGGATTTCGATAGGAGGCACGCAATATTTAGTAGCGATCCTCGCAATGTCAGGCTTGGACTGGCTAGTGATGGCTTCTGCCCATTCAACTATATGGCTGAAAGCCACAGCACATGGCCCGTTATAATGATAGTTTATAATCTGTCACCTTGGTTGGTTATGGACCAATCATACTTTATGATGCCTCTTCTTATCGACGGACCAAACTCACCGGGAAACAATATCGACGTCTATCTCCGACCTCTAATCGAGGAGTTAAAATCTTTGTTCATTGATGGTGTAGAGACTTATGATGCAAACACAAAATTAGAGAGTAGACTGGCCTCGAAAGATTCAGGACGGGCCATATGGCAAAGCCGATTATAAGAGGGTAAACACTATGTTTATCAACAAGATATACCGGTTTATCCTCCTCAATAGCGCATGTCTTGAAAAAATTAGAGAGTATGTTTTTTTGTATTAATTGTTATATTTGTGTTTGTGTATGAAATGATATAATATTAATGTCATAATTTATTGTCGAGAACAGAATTCATTTTAACGAGGTACGTGAGGGGCATCCTGATTGGAACGATGAACGATTGGAAAAATATCATCAAGATAATTTTTGCGATTGGGTTGCACATCATGTAAGTTATTCGAATAACATGTTATTGCTATCAGTTTTAATCTAAACATATATCGTTATGTGTCGTAAAATTTATTTTGTTAGATCCAGGATCCGAACTTGTCTGCATCATTAGAGAGTGACTCAAGATGTTTAGCTCAGTTTCCTAGTATGGAGATTGCATATTATAAAGGATTCGGTGTCCTTAGATACAAATTTGAAGTTAAGAACATAGAAACATCTAGAACCACTCAGAATAGTGAGATTGCGACGGTAGGATCGGATGGTGTGATTTATTATGGATACTTAAATTGTATACTCGACATCCAATATCCCGGATGATCAGAACCCTTTTATATATTTCAGTGTACTTGGTACGATATACGAACCGATACGGATAAGTGGAGAAGCAATCTTAGGACTTGGAAAGATGAATATGGATTGACCAGTGTGAACACACTTCGATTTTACGGTCAGGAAGATCCGTTTATCTTTTCGAACCAAGCGTTCCAAGTATACTACTCACAGTGTTTGAAGCATCCGGGATGGAGCGTCGAATGCCGTTGGAAACCCAGGGATGTTTACGATATCCCAGAATTCGAGGACAGCGATGAGGATGAAGAAGAGAGAAGACTTAGAGTTCTCCGACCGCCTGTTTCGAAAGACGGGTTGTCTTCGGCTGATCATGAAGTTACGTGAGTTAGAAATGATATCGATGATGAAATCCAAGTAGATATGTCTAATACGTCCACGAAACGAAAAATGTTATTAGTAATGTTATATTATTACTTCACATTTTACGATCTATACATATATAGCATGCATATGTAATGATTGTCTAATGCGTACACGAACCGTTTTATCTAGATTTGATGACGACGACGGGAGCAGCGAGGGGCGGCAGGAGCTCCAGCCATAGCACCGGCAGAGGCAGAGCAGTTCTGCCACCCGGAGAGCTGCGTAGGGAGCTTCAGAGGGCCGGTCTTGCACCCCGATCGGAGACCCCTTCGGATGCCTCCTTCCATGTGGACTTTGCCACACCTCCAGGTATATTGCACGCATATTCATTTTGAATGTAATTGTTCCCCTCCGAAAGACGGCGACGACGTGAGAACGTCTTGCCTGGGATTCGGGGCAGATGCTATATGGTTTTATCCGTCTACCTCTCCGAAAATGCCAAGTTGATTTATGGCACCGTGTATCGGAGGTTTAGACGGATGCGGCCGATGTAGCAGACTTCGTCAGATTCCCCCTCGCTTGAGGGGTTTTTTGATTGTGGGGACGCTCTTCCCTGCAGGCGCAAGCCCCTGCAGTTAATTACGCTACCGCATCACGGTAACAACTTTCTCCTTCTCCAGAATTTCACTTCGTGTCGTGGGTGTTTTTTTTGTTTGTGGTCGCCCGTGGATTGTATACGGAGACTGAGTAATGCCGTCGCCCGTAGGACGTGGATTAGTCCAAATCCGTATTTACTTAGATTTGGGTTTGGTGTTTTTAGTTTAAGGATACGTTAGCCGCATTTGAGACTAAGATCAACTTAAACGTTCGTTAAGGATACGTTAGTCTGATTTAAGACTAAGATCAACTTAACGGGATCGTCTAGATCCATTTCCAGTTTAAGGACGTATTGGTCCATTTAATATATGGCCGTCGGGACCCGTCACCTCTCTGACGACGTTGAAGGATTATAACGACATATTTCAGAAGAGTTCGGAGATGTACCCTTGAACCAAAGTCGACTTGGAGTTTTATAGTCCATTTAAATGTTTAAAGATACGTTAGCCGTATTTGGGCTAAGATCAACTTAAACGGGATCGTCTAGATCCGGCAAAAGAGCATTTGGAGGCTCTATTGTTCCAGTTTAGGGACGTGGTGGTCCATGTTCCAGTTTAGGGACGTGGTGGTCCATTATTAGTTTAAGGACGTTTCGGTCCAACATTAGTTTAAGGACGTTTCGGTCCACGAGTTTAAGGACCCCGTAGTCCGTGGTGATGTGTGGTCGTCGGGACCCGTCGCCTCTCTGACGTCGTTGAAGGATTACAACGATGGGTGTCAGAGGAGTTCGGAGATGTACCCTTGAACCGGATGTAAATTGATTTAGGGAGCAGCCATGCTCAGTCAATTTAATTTAAGGACTTATGGCCATGACCGGGCTAAGTCCAGTTGAATGTTCAACATTTTTATTTGTCTTTGGCTTATTAGGCCTGTGCTAGGGCTTTGCCCCTTTTTTAAATAATGCACTGCATTATTTTTGTTTTGTTTGGGCTCTGCCCATTTATAAGTGATGCAGAGCATCTATTTTGTTTGGGCCTTGCCCTTTTTATTGCACTGCAATTTAATTAGGCATGCTTGGTCTTTTTGATTTGGGCCTGACCCTTTAGGAAATGTATTGCATTTATCAGGCGCTTTGCGCCAATCAGAGAGCGCAAGCTCTTGTAGTGTTGACACGTGTTGCGCAAGCGCAGTGCGCTGTGCTAAAGCGCTGCACCTGCGCTGCTGACAAATGGCGCGCTCTGGTGGCTTGCGCCAATCCAGGAGCGCAACAGCGCAGTTTGCAAGTGCAAGGTACTATTAACTTGAGAATCTTTTAGATTCCAGAACCAATGGTTTACAAAAAAGTGCAAAGCACTGTTTGTTTCCTTGATCGAATTTAGATCAAAGAAAAACAAGTTTTTCTTTTTATTTCAAGAACCAAAAGTTCATAAAAGTGCAAAGCACTGTTTTTATTTTGTTTTTTTATTAAAAATCATTGATCTTGATTTTAGATCAATGATCTGTTCATAAAAGAATTTTCTCTTTTTTTCTAAAGGCTTTTTTACCTTTTTTGTTCTTGAGGAATTCTTCAGAGTTCTCTCTGTTTGATTTTTCTCAAAAATGTTGATCCCTTTGAATTGAGGTCTGGGGTCCTTTTTATAGTGCCCATAAATTAGTTAAATTTGTTAAAGAGATCTTTCTCTGAGTGATTTGGGGAATTTTCCCCACTGTTGGATCTTTGATCCAAAAGCCTCTGTTTTACAGAAGAAAATCTTCTTGTTTTAACAAGAACAGAAAAGATTTCTTTAAAATCTCAATTCTG
Source organism: Agapanthus africanus (assembly GCA_030015575.1). Taxonomy (NCBI): domain Eukaryota; kingdom Viridiplantae; phylum Streptophyta; class Magnoliopsida; order Asparagales; family Amaryllidaceae; genus Agapanthus; species Agapanthus africanus. The sequence continues at coordinate 379,011,110 of JASDDO010000019.1, read as the reverse complement.
TTTTACGCAAACGCCCAAGCGCGTGACACGTGTCAAGCAGCGCACAGCGCAGCGCACCTGCGCTGACACGTGTCGCGCAGCGTGAAGCGCAACGCAACTGCGCTGACACGTGTCGCGCAGCGCAACTGCGCTGACACGTGTCGCGCAGCGCGCAGCGCAGCGCAGTGCTTGCGCAACTGAAGCGTTGCTTCCTTTAATTTTGGTTAAAATAGAGCTTTGCTCTGATTGGGCGCGCCTTCTTGGGCGCTGCGCTGATGCATCTGCGCCTGACACGTGGCGTGTTGCGCGTAGCGCAAAAAATCTGAAGCGTTGCTTCATTTATTAAAAATTAGATTTTCAAGGTAGAGTTTTGCTCTGATTGGGGTAAACAAATGCCCCCCCACCGTTGCGCTTACGTGACGCCAAACGTGAGCGCAACGGTGGCGGAATTCCAACCGTTGCGGCAACTTTGGAAGCTGAAAGGGCACTTGATGCCTATAAATAGGACCTTTGGTCCTTCACAGATGATCATCGTCTCCAAAAATCTCAGAGCCCTGCTCTTGTTTTTAAGAACTCTTAGATTTTCTTTAAAAGGAACTATTTAGGTAAGAATTAATCTTGAATTAAATCAATTTTAATTAATAGAGCTTTGCTCTTATAAATCTTTGATCTAAACAAAACCCTTCTGAGGTTTCACTAATAGAGCCTTGCTCTCAAGAATCTGTTTCAGGGTTTCTTGACCCATGAACAGAACCTTGCATCTTTGTCAAAACATAGATCTCTTTGATCTAAAAATGAGATGAACTCTTAAGAGTTAGAGTATGGATAATGAAAATTAAAAATGGAGTTTTGTATTTAAAGGATTATATCATCTTTTAATAATAATGATCTCAAAGTTCTTGGGGGACTTCTTCAAATTTCCATTATTATGGAATTTGATAGGAGTCACCCCTATTCGCAGAGCATTGCTCTCGAGGAGTTTAACTCTCTGTGCTCATTTTTTAACAAGAATTCTCCTAATCAGTCAGTCTGCTAATTTTGCTGATCTTCTTTCACAGGAACAATGGACGCCCATATGTATGCTCTTAACGAGATCATCTCTTACGGGGATATCCGTAGACTTGGCCGCTCTCAAAATCGAGAGTTCACAAACGCGGAGTGTGCTGAAATCATGAGCCGCTTCGACGCATACAATGGTCCCCTGCTCCCCCGGCGTTCCTCCCTTCTTAAGCTTATCGTGGGAGCCATCTGGGAAGCGCTTCCCCTGTTCTGTTCCGGTGTGCCGCTTAGGGCGCTGGATGCCGCTGAGGATAAGGTGCACTCGGTGTACATGTTGAACTTTATCTCAAAGAGACGGCGAGACAGTCTTATCGATCTCTTACACGAGGTCTTTCAACAGTCTGCCATACTCGCTGCTTATCGGAGGGTGGAAGATATCCGGGGGGACCCTGACGCTTGTGCTCACGAAAGAAAGCACACTAGGATGGTCCGCGAGACTTGGAAAGTCATAGATAGGGTCGCTTTCGAGTTCCTCAATCCATGTCTTGGGTCCGAGATTATTCCCTTGTAATAATGTTTTTCATTTATTGCTTTTATGATTGTAAGAACTTCTGGCAATATTAATGGAGATTTTTGTTTTTCCTAGCCTGTCTTATCTTTTGTTCTGAGTCTTTTGCTTATGCATGACTGAATGTGTCTCGAACGCTTGATCAAATGTAAATCGGATGCTCTTTCTGTTGCTTTCTCATTTCTCTTACTATCAGCATGCTGTCTTGATAAACATAATTGGCAGATAACTTAACTTCTCTGAGAGATAGCGATGGCTTAGGCCGCAGGTTCAGATCTGCTGCCTAAGACTTTTCAACTCTATGAGCCGTGAGGGTCTCATAGAGATTTTTCTCCCTACGGATCGAGAGGATCTCGTAAGTGGGTTTTCTCCTTAGGAATCGTGAGGATTCCTAAATGTGTTTTCTCTTGTAATTCGTAAGGATCCTATAAGAGAATTTATTCCCTTATGAGTCGTGAGGATCCGCAAGTGATGGATGAGGTTGTCCTTATCCGCATTTCACGGAGTCAGGAGTTGCTATGGATGCTTCCGACGGGTTCACTGCTGTGTTCGGCGAGGACTAGGTTCCACTCTGGATGCTTCGCATGGGTTCACTGCCGTGCTCTGCGAGGACTAGGATCCGCTCTGGACGTTTTCCACGGGGTCAGGATTGACATAAGCCGCTTTCCACATAGCCATGAATTTTTGCTCTGGATGTTTCACACGGGGTCAGGATTGACATAAGCCGCGTTCCACGTAGCCAGGAATTTTTGCTCTAGATGCTTCCCCCGTCTCTGTGGATCGACCCGTACTCACCGGCTAGCTGCGAAGCGACGCCGTTTCTGATTGCGGTAAATACAAGTTTTGACAACAATCAAATGGCGCCGTTGCCGGGGACGGCGTAATCTTTCTTTTTTGTGAATTTTCGGGTTGATATAAATTTTAAAAATTATAAAAATCTGAAAATATAAAAAATAAAAAAAAATTATCAAATTTGATCTGTTTGAAGGGTGTATATTTTTGAATCTTGCAGGAACAGCGTCGAATCGCGGGTCTGGAATTTTACAGAGGGCAAATAAAAATTTGGTACATAAGAACAGAGAGGAATTGAAAGTACAGAACCACAGAAATTTTTCCAGAGCACGATCTCTATTCTCAGCCGCGCTTCCGCCGCATTAAGAGGCATTCCGCCGCGGTTCCGCGCTTGCATTGCCACGTCAGCCCTAAAAATTTGTGTGGTTTGTTTTTTCTCCCTCTCCTCTGCAACCTCCATATCTCTGTCTGTGAAAATTTTCTGCAGGAATTCTTTGCGTAAAGAGTCTTTCTTCCCCTTCTCGATAACAGATTTTCTGCAGGTTTCTTTGCGCCGCGCTAAAAAAAATTCTGATTGCAAGTGAAATTTTATTTGTTTTGCATAATTTAACCGGACTCTAAGGGGCTATTTGACCAAACTCAGATTGGGTAGGGATTTCATCACCCTTCCCAGGACCCCAGAAAACACCTAAAGCATTTTGCATCGACCACAATTAATTAAAAAAGATTAGACTCAGACCTAAGGACATCGAGCTCAATAGGAAAAGGACTAGTATAGGCATCGGCCATTTATCCTAACCGACATTGCGGTGTCTAGGCTAGTGGTTATTAATTAGGCCCACTGTAGTGGTGGTTCCTTCCCACTTACCTGGCCATATTTGTCCGTGAAGAGGCGGTTTGAGGTCTATTTCTAGCCCTAGTTAGGAGCTGTCTAGTAGACCTAGGCAATCCTAGATCTAGGTCTGATTGTGCATGTGTGGTTGATACATTTGTGTCACGAGTCCCGTTTCTAAAACCTCTTTGCAAAACCTTCACATAAATAAAAGAAAAAGAAAAAGAAAAATCTTTTAAAAACTTGCAACTTGCCGCTAAAGAAAACTTGCAAACTCACTTCCACCACTTCTTCTCACTGACGTTATCTTACCCCCACATTCTGTTTTTCTCTTTTTTCTGACTGCACTACCCTTTAGTGTATGTCATTTTGGACTAGGGATACTAACGCCCGATTAGTCCGTGTTTCGTTGGTACCAACCGACGAACCCTTCGACGAACCCTTCGTCGACATTCCGTCCATTTCCTTACCTCCACCTTTAAATTCTTCTTTCGAAGGTATGTCGGGATTTAACCCCAACGATACCTTACCGACGGGAATGATTCCACCTCCGCCAGGTGCGAATAACCCGAATTTACCGCCTGTTGTAGCGCCCGCACGAGTTGCGCTCCAGGATCTCTTCTACCCCGTCCGCACTTCCTTACCTACATGTCTTTCACCCCCACCGGCGAATGGGGATAATTTTGAAATAAAACCACACTTCATCAATATGCTGCCTAAGTTTCATGGTTTGGAATCCGAAGATGCATATATTTTCATTAATAAATTCCAAAACGTTTGCGCCATGATGAAGACAACCCAATTAAGTGATGACGCGATAAGGCTAAGGGTCATTCCTTTTACCTTATGTGACCTAGCCGAGAAGTGGCTATACAGCACCGCATCACATTCCATTAGAAATTGGGACGAGTTTGTGAGGGCTTTTCTGAAAAAGTTCTATCCTCATCATAAAACTGCTAGAATCCGAAACGAGATTGTACAATTTTCACAGCTTCCTTCCGAACCATTTTGGAAGTGCTTCGAGAGATTTAAAGACCTACTTGTTCAATGCCCTCATCATGGGATAGAAAATTGGCAACTTTGCCAAACATTATACGAGGGATTGAACGCAGCAACGAAGCAGTTGCTAGAAACAATATGTCAAGGTCATTTTCTCTCCAAGTCTAGCGACGAAGCTTGGCAGTTTCTTGAGGACCTAAGTGAGCAAACAATTCAATGGGAGAGTACCAAGACCACATCATCTTCTTCTAGTGGTCAATCTAGGGCAGGCATACATCAAATAGATATGTCGATTGCTATGAAGGCCGAGATGGCCTCACTTATGAAAAAGCTAGAAGCCATTGAGACCAAAATCTCATCGACTTCTCCTGCCCCTACTCTACCCACAAGAACTGTTTGTGCTTGTTGTTCGAACCCGTCGCACCTAACCGAAGAGTGTCCTTATAATGCACCCATTCAAGAACAGGATCAAGTCAATGCTGCATTTCAGCAACGACAAAGAAATGATCCTTACTCTTCGACATACAATCAGGGGTGGAGGAGTCACCCGAATTTCGCTTGGAACCAAAATCAACAAGTCCAAGGGAACAATAATTTTCAAAGACCTCCTCCACAACAACAACAAGCACCCTTACAAACTCAAAACCAGCAACCTTTCCAACAACAACCTTATACAAATCAAACGAACAATTTAGTTCAACCAAATGATGATAAGGTTAGCTCGCTCGAGAAAAGTCTAGAAGCGTTTCTTAAGCAATCTACAGAATCCGCAGCAAGATTTGAAAGTTATGTTCAATCTTTAATGAATAACAATGCCTCACACGATCAAAGTATCAAATCTATTGAGGCACAAATTGCACAATTAACTGCTGCGTTGAGCGAGAGAGAAAAGGGAAAGCTTCCAACTCAACCATTGCCCAATCCCGGTCACACGCAAAACGCATATCACAATCACAATGTAAATGCGGTGACCACGTTGAGATCCGGAAGAGAGTTGCAAAATAATGTGGGAACTAGTGATGACATCCCCGCCGGTGGTTCTTCTTCCCCTTCTTCATTTTCTTCACTTCCTTCTTCACCTTTTTCTTTAGAGCCTATTCTCCACCCTTCACACGGCTCTACTTCTCCTGACTCGAACGGACCCATTTCTCACAACACGAACACATCCACACTGGGATCCGTTCCTACTCCACATTCTACTCCACAGACTTTTGACTCAACAAATTTTCAGAATGCTCCATTCCCAAACAGGTTGAGTCCTAATAAACCAAATACACAAGTGGAGAAGATTGTGGAGATATTTAAGCAGGTTAGCATAAATATACCTCTCTTGGATGCTATCCAACAAGTCCCTTCATATGCGAAAATCTTAAAGGGCTTGTGCACCTCGAAGAGAAAAGCATCTCAAGTACCCAAGAAAGTGCTAGTGGCTAGTGCAGTGAGCAATGCTATTAACCACCATCAAACCTTACCCCAAAAACGAAAGGACCCCGGCTGTCCTACGATATCAATTACCATTGGGGATAAGAAAATTAATCGAGCACTTTTAGATCTTGGGTCTAGTGTTAACCTGATTCCTTATTCCGTGTACGAACAATTAGGGGTTGGAGAGTTGAAACCCACTCGTTGCACTCTCCAAATGGCTGATCGATCAATCACCTATCCAAGGGGTTAACTAGAGGATGTGTTGATCAAAGTCGGGGAATTCATATTCCCCGTTGATTTTATCGTTATGGATACACAACCTGTTGCTAACCCAAGAAACCAAATTCCGGTGATTCTTGGTCGACCATTTTTGGCTACTTCCAATACCGTAATAAATTGTCGCAATGGCTCCATGACTCTATCCTTCGGAAAGAGGTCTAGCGAGTTCAATATTTATAAGATGGGAAGTCTGCCCTCCGTACCTAAAACCAGTACACGAGAAGTTTGCTCTATTCACGAAATCACGCAGGAGGACTGCGAGCTTGAAAGATTTCTATTTGATGAAAACAGTTTTGACGCCACTAGTGCGTCCCTCCTTGAGCCTACTACCGTTGACACAACCGATGTTGATTATGAATGTTTCACTTTTTTGGATGATGACGACTCACAGCCCGAATATGAGTCGTTTGAATTTTTGGATGAGTCAGTCGAACCATCCGAATCGGTTGTTTGCAGTGATTTCGAACCTGTGTTAGAGTCCTTTGAGTTCGAGGTAGATTCCGCAATGATTCTTTCGCCTCAGAAATTCGAACTCACGCCCTTGCCGTCTCACCTTAGATATGCCTACATAGGTGAGAATGAGACCTTTCCCATTATCATATCGGCCTCTCTAGCCCTCGAGCAAGAGAACGCCCTCTTAACGGTCTTATAAGATAGGCGGCAAGTTTTCGGTTGGACTATGGCGGACATCGAGGAGATAAGTTCCCTCATAAGTGAATATCATACACAATTGATGGATGATGCCATGTCAATAAAGGACCCACAGGAATATCTTGGGGGTATTGTGGTGAGTCAACCTTCTCCCTTAGAAGTTGAAATACCCCAATTTCTTTTAATAAGGTACGAGAATGCCAACACTCCACTGATTGCTGATCATTTACATTCTCGTTTCGATGCATCACCATCACCTGTATATTTACCTCCACACCTCCCATACCACTACTTCTATCTTCCCCAATTCTTTGCGGACCACCACAACTTATTTTTCCACCACCCAATATTCTTTACTGATAAATTTTTCAACTGGTTGGTGTTAACTTTTGGCCCAGGCAAAGTTTGGCAGTAATGTCTAACATAGTTTAAATGAAGTTTGGGGGAGGGTATTTTTGTATATATTTTTGTTTTTCTTAACAATAAAAAAAAAACTATAAATAAATAAACAGGGGAGTATCGGTATTTTGACCCTCTTGGTCTAGCATGACAGTGAGGACACTGTCAAGTTCAAGTTTGGGGGTATGCTCGGTACGTCTTCTTCCTTCGCATTCATTTGTGCATATTTTTGCATTTGCATACTTATTTGAAAACCCATAAAAATTTGGAAAATTTCAAAAATTAAAAAATAATTGTATTCAATTTTGGTTAATTGACTTGAGTTTGACTAATAGGTTAACTGGTTGGAACAACTAGATCTTAGACTTAGTGAATTAAAAACCCTAAAAATAACCTTCCTTAAAGTTTAACGGTAGAAAGTATATGCCTTGTAGTTTATTTAGAAATAGGCAAATTTTGGGTTCACTTCTTGGGCTAAGTCGAAACAAAGGAAGAGTATTGATGTTCTTATTAGAGTATAAGTTTGAAAAATAGTTCCTAGCTTAAGTCTAAATTCTGAAAATATATACCCTACAATTTGCACATTCACGCACCTTGAAACTTGGAATAGTAGAAGAGACCTTGAAATGCTCTTGTCTAAAGTCCTTAGTACAATGAAAAAAAAAAGGTGAATAAAGAAAAAAAATGGACACTGGTTTTTGTGATTACTTAAGGCTGTAAAAACAGAAAAATATTTAGCGAGGGTGCTTCATCACCTAGTGCCTTAGACCAACTGGTTTGGGAGTCACTGCTAAAGCCTTGGGTGTTGCAAAGACTAGGAAGTACGCCTTAAAGTGCAAACGCATTTTGTAATCGGTCGTTGGTACCTCAAGAAGTATTAACGGTCGCATGAAGGATGTGTAAGCAAATTTCATTTAAATTCACCAACTAAGAAGTGCTTTGGACAACGGACAAGGGATTGATTGCTTAATTTGAATTTCCAAGTGTAGGGGTGACTTATACACACACGTAGGGGTATGTGATTGGTGTTTAGATGAGAAAAAGGAATGAAGAATAGAACTTGTAACTTTAATATGAGTTGATAGAAATTCCTGAGTAGAGATGTAACCCTAGAAGGAAAACTTAAGAAATGCCGAAAGCTAAGTAAGTCTACATAACATATATAATCTTAAGTTAAATGATGAGGAAGTGTGAAGAATGTGGGTGGATAGTTTACGGGTCGACGATAATAGAATTCCTTGTTAGAAAACATAATTGGAGAACAAAAGTCAATGGGCTGAGTTGATAGGATTTTGTGGGTGTAATCCACTGAAAACCCTCAGGAGACAGCACTCCTCCTACTAGGGACACCTAGAGGTTTAACGGCTTGTTGCACATGCTCAGTGCAATCGCGTTTCCCTGCGAAAGTGCGGTTAGGATTTTAGTGAATAAAATAATAAGTTTGCTCGAGGATGAGCAAAAGGTAAGTTTGGGGGTATTTGTTCAGACCATAATATTGCATTTATCATTCCCCTATTCTTATCCTTTTTATAAATAAACAGGTACTCTTGACGCACGTTTGTTGCATATTACAGGATACAGGTTTCTGGAGCAAATACAGTGAAAAAGACACAAAACAACAGAAAAGGGACTTTTGACCAGCAATTAGACGGATCCTAGTCAAACCCAGTTCACATAGGTGCAAGGCAACGAATGTCAATGTGAAACGGTTAAAAAGCCCAATACAAGTCTTCACTGAAGATCTGGAGAAGAGTGAGAAGCCAACAGAGAAAATACATATAAAAATACAGAGCCCCAAAACTCCTGAAGAAAGCCCAAAAGACTGGAGGCCCAAGATCACCAAAGGGCCGCTGATCCGCGGCCCAAGCCAGCATTTGCCGCGGATCCGCGGCCGTCTAATGCCCGGGTCGGTGGAGATTTCTTCTGTTGCCGCGACTGTTCTGTTGTTGGGACTCTCAGGGGTCAAATCAGTAATTGCGCATGTGCGAGAGTCTGTAACCCTAGGTTTCCTATTTTCCTATAAATTGTAAATTTAGATCTGTAAAAACTATGCCTCTTTTCAATCAATAAAAATTCAGAATTTCTGGGAGTGATTATTCAGATCTGTTCTTTATCGCTTGGAGGGAGCCGTCAAATTAGTAAGTACTTTTTTTATTCTTTTAATGTTTTATCATCCCCTAATGAGCGAGTAGTCTCCTCGCTTGTTAGGGTTAGCCTTAGGGAAAGGGTTGAGAGATGAAATCTCTCACCCCTTTCAATGCCATATTAAACTAAAGAATTAGCACTCCATGCATGCGCGCACAACCGCTCCCTGCGGCACCCTACCCCTCGAGGTAACGGTGAACCGCAGTATAAAGGGCCGGTTGCGTGCGTTTTCCATGGGGGTTAGGGTAATTAACGATAAAGGAAGGATACGAACCTAGAGGAAGAAATATCTTCCCAAAAGATTCGTATCCACTTTATCGATAATTACCGTAACATCTAACAGATCTAAAAATATGGCAATGAAAGCGGTGAGGAAAACATTTAATCTCCAAAACTTTCCCGAAGCCTAACCCTAGCAAGACTTTTAATTAGATAAATTAGATCCGTTTTTATAGATTTTCATAAACCAACCAAAACGACAAATAGAATCAACTCGTTAAAACACACTAAAGAAATTTACCCGTCTCTGTGGATCGACCCACACTCACCGGCTAGCTGCGAAGCGACGCCGTTTCTGATTGCGGTAAACTCATATTTTTGACAACTAATCACTGCCGTGTTCGGCGAGGACTAAGTTCCACTCTGGATGCTTCGCACGGGTTCACTGACGTGCTCTGCGAGGACCAGGATCCGCTCTGGACGTTTTCCACGGGGTCAGGATTGACATAAGCCGCTTTCCACGTAGCCAGGAATTTTTGCTTTGGACGTTTCACACGGGGTCAGGATTGACATAAGCCGCGTTCCACATAGCCAGGAATTTTTGCTCTAGATGCTTCCCACGGGTTCACTGCCATGTTCGGTGAGGACTGGGTTCCGCTCTGGATGCTTCGCACGGGTTCACTGCCGTGCTCTGCGAGGACCAGGATCCGCTCTGGACATTTTCCACGGGGTCAGGATTGACATGAGCCGCTTTCCACGTACCAGGAATTTTTTGCTCTGGACGTTTCACACGGGGTCAAGATTGACATAAGCCGCGTTCCACGTAGCTAGAAATTTTTCCTCTAGATGCTTCCCACGGGTTCACTGCCGTGTTCGGCGAGGACTAGGTTCCACTCTGGATGCTTCGCACGGGTTCACTGCCGTGCTCTGCAAGGACCAGGATCCGCTCTGGACGTTTTCCACGGGGTCAGGATTGACATGAGCCGCTTTCCACGTAGCCAGGAATTTTTTCTCTGGATGTTTCACACGGAGTCAGGATTGACATAAGCCGCGTTCCACGTAGCCAGGAATTTTTTTTTTATTGTATCCGTATCTAATGGAATGAGGATTTGACTCTGGGTGATTTGTATATCGCCGAGCCATGGAACTGGGAGTTGCCGCTGTTCCGCTTCGCTTGAAGTTGTATCCGTTGTTACGAGACGAGTGTTGAATGACCTCTAGGTCATTTGCGACCCGTCGAGATTTGGCTTCTTCTTATGATAAAACTTGGGAGGGGAGTATGATCCCTTCTTTGTTTACGCCCTTGCATTGTATACAGGGTGTGATGTAACATCACCTGTACGGCATAATTTCATTTTTCATTTTGTTTCTTTTTCCGCGATGCTCTATCATTTCAGCTTTTGTATCGCGAAGGTCGCGATTGTCCTATCATTTCGGCTATCTTTCGCGGTGCCCTATCATTTCGGCTATTTATTTTATTTTTACTCGCTGCTTTTTATTGCGAGTTGCCCAATCATTTCGGCTATTTATTTTATTTTTACTCGCCGCTTTTTATTGCGAGTTGCCCAATTATTTCGGTTATTTTGCATGCATACATTTTTACTTGCTGATTTGTATTGCAAGTTGCCCCATCATTTCGGCTATTTCGTATGCATGTGCGGCTCGCTGGTTTTTTGCCGTAAATCTGAAATTAGACACCGATTTCGGAATCAGCACCGCTACTACTGGGATATTGCCAGGAGCGAATCATCATCTGCCTCCGTCGGTGTCGAACAAAGGTGGCTTAGCGAACAGGGTTAAGGTCATGTCGACTAAGGCTTTTAACTTCATGAGCCGTAAGGATCTCACAAAGGTATTTCTCCCTACAAGTCGTGAGGATCTTGTAGGTGTATTTTCTCCTTAGGAATCGTGAGGATTCCTAAGTGTTCGTTTCCTCTGTAAGTCGTAAGGATCCTACAGGAGGGTTTTCTCCTCATAAATCGAGAGGATTTACAAAGGTTGTTCACCATGCGAACATATCCCCAGTCACGGATGAGACTTGGTTAGGGAAATGCTTATTCGTGCCCGTGGATTGTATACAAGAGCCAGTACTGGACCACTTGTAGGGCAATATCGAAGGTTGTGGGGGTTGCTTAAGCACAGCTTTAGGTCTCTGTGAGTTAAGACTTTCAAATCTTATGAGCCGTGAGGGTCTCATAAGAGAGTTCTCCTTACGAGTCGTGAGGATCTCGCAAGTGTATTTTCTCCTTAGGAATCGTGGGGATCCCTAAGTGTGTTGCTTCCCTGTGAGTCGTAAGGATCTCACGCGGGTGGTTTCTCATTACAAGGTCGAGAGAACCTTGTAAGTGTCTTTTAACGAGGTTGCGCCCTTTCGGGTTTTCATAAACACTCGCCGGTAGTCCTGCTGTTTTTACTCACAGAGCCCTTTTGGGTTTTCATCCGTACCCATTTTGCTTATGGACATACCGTTTTTTTTTTTGTTTTTTTGTTTTTTTTACGAGGTCGCGCCCTTTCGGGTTTTCACGAACACTCGCCGGTAGCCCTGCTGTTTTTACTCACGGAGCCCTTTCGGGTTTTCATCCGTGCCCGTTTTGCTTATGGACATACCTTCTTTTTTATTTATTTATTTATTTTTTTAACGAGGTCGCGCCCTTTCGGGTTTTCCCGAACACTCGCCGATAGCCCTGCTGTTTTTACTCACGGAGCCCTTTCGGGTTTTCATCCGTGCCCGTTTTGCTTATGGACATACCGTTTTTTTTTGTCAGCCTACGGATGCTGCGGTATTATTTTTAAGGACGTTTCGATCCGCTTGCAGGTTTTAGGACATTGCGGTCCATCATTAATTTAAGAACGTTTCGGTCCGTCATCGCCATATTTGAGGCGAATATCTAGTTTATTGACTTTTCGGTCTATGAGGCTTTCTCTATGACTGAGCATGATGCCCCTGGCATATCCGTCTTTCTCAGAGCGTGCGGTTGTGGTGGGTTCACCTTCCAGTTTTCGGAGATGGCGAACTTGCCTTGTTGGTATTGATCTCAACACAGTTTTTGAAAACGTAGCAATCCTCGATCAGGTGACCCAGTATTCGGTGATAGGGACAGTGGTTGGGCTCATTGACGTCATTTGGTTGCGACGGACGTTTTGGCTCCGGCAAATTTATGAGTCGGTTGCGCAACGCCAGCTCGAACAGTCCCCTTGTTTTATCTTGCGGAAACGAGTAAGGACATTTCAACCTCTCTTCGAGGGACGGGCGTGGTCGCAGATTGTTTTGGCGAACAACCGGTTTAGGGCCACTCGATTGCTGTTGAATGTTGGCCTCAAGGGCTGTTTTTTCCTTTCCTTTATCTTTTGTGCTCGATCCTTTATTTGCGGGGCCGAGATTTTTTTCGAGCAGTGTGCGATTGCACGGCTGAACGTTCTCGTAACTCCTCAATTCTTTCATTTTTGAAATAGATTCCTTGAGGAGATGGTTGAGGGCAGCTTCTTCCTCAGAGTCACTTCCAAAGGTGATAATTTGCGATCCCTTGGAGTCGGCTATATGACAGTCGGCGGCGGCTCCTTTGCGCTCATCTATCGCATTTTTTCGACGTCTACGAGCTTCACATTTTGTCCCGTCGAAGTGTTGCTTTCGAGCGACATACCCTTGCCACCAACAGTTAAAGGATTCGCAGTCTTCAGTAGGATGTATGATCTTCTGATGATATAAGCAGAAGTTAGGATGCATCTCTACTCCACCGAAAGTATTTTCTTCAGAGGGCGGTAGCTTCATTCCCGCTGATAGGACTTTGGCGAACCTTTTTCTCGTCTTGAATTTGTTCTTATCTGCAGTGGATGGCTTTTGATTTGACGGGAGTGTCTTGGCTTTTTCCAGTATGGCCATCTCACGCTCTTGATTGGCTTCTACTTTCAGACGAATTTCATTTAAGAAGATATCGATCAACTCGTCTGATGGCCGTAGAATTTCCGGCTCAGGGTTCGCACTTGGTTTCTCGGCGCGAGGAGCCTCTTCATCATCCGCCAGTGAATGAGAGATCACATGACAAGTCGCTACGTAGTCTTCGGATTCGTCTGATTAGTTTTCCCCATCGTTTTCGTCCTTGAAAAAAGAACAACCTGCCCCCATCATGTCCGTCTTCTTTGGATTGTGCGGCTGGGGTGGATTTACTTTCCACTTTTCAGATAGGGCAAACTTGCCTTGTAGGTATTGATCTTCAATCCATCCCTTGAAGACGAAGCAATCCTCAATCGGATGGCTTGCCGTTTGATGATAGGGGCAATAATTGGGGTTATTCGCCTCGTTGGGTTGTGGCGGTTGCCTTGGATTCGGCAAGTTGATAAGCCTGTTGCGCATAGCCAGCTCGAACAGCTTCTTCGTTTTATCCCGCGGGAATGAGTAGGGGCGCCTCATTTTCTCAATATAGAACCGCCATCTCTCTCCCGATTGATCTGCTAGCTTTGGGGTGCTGGGTTGCTGATGAGCATTCGCAACGAAGGTTGCCTTCCCTTTACCCTTGTCGTTCCGCGGTTCTGGCTTCGGAGGAGAAGGTCTGTGACCCATTTGATCCATCTGGGCCAGCTTGTCGATCAAAGCCTGGAATGTGGTCGGCTTAAAGAACATCATGAACTGTGAGATAGTGGCATGAGGGTCTAGGGTACCCACGAACATGCCCACCGCGGGCGCCTCTTCAATGCGTTGTTCGCATTTCGACCACAAGTTTCGCCAGCGTATAGCGTACTGAACCCACGTCTCGCCAGGCCTTACCCTGGCATTAATCAATGCTGCTATCGGGGCCCGTTCGCTGGTGCTCGCGAATCGCTGAGTGAATAGCAACTCCATTTCAGCGAACGTCTTGACAGAATCGTTCGGGAGTTCGGAATACCATTCGAATGCTGTTTCTGACAAGCTGTCGACGAATTGGCGAAGCATCAATTTGTCATCGCCTCCAGTATTGCCGCATAAGGCCTTGAATTGAGCGACATGCTGATGCGGATTCCCTGTCCCTTTATATATGTGGAACTTAGGTATGGTATAACCCGGCGGGTACTGTACCTGATCATACCAGCCCGGATATGGTCGTCCTGTTTTGACGATCTGACCGGCTGCCTCAGTCGCATGATGCACCCGTATCTGCTGGGCTATATATTCGTCCAGGTCAGCTTTGGAGATTGCCTCCTCCTTGGCCGTTGACAATGCCAGTGGAGGATTTGACGTTTCTCCCCTGTCATCTTCAAGGACAACCGGAGGATCTTCAGCAGGAGGGCTCTGCTGAATCATCATCCCTACCATATCTTGGAAGAGAAGCACCATTTATTTTATATTAGCCGCTTGCTCTGCAGCTTCTTTGTCCTTCTTTTTGAGGACTCTGCGTAGGTAATCAGCGTCAGTTTCTTGTTCATGACGCTGCTCCGATGATGCCTCTGAGCTTTCTTTTGGCTCGGTAAGTGCGGCCATTGCAGTCATCATCTCTTGAAGCTTTTGCTGCTGCTCCTGAGCTTTGGTCACGGATCGGGTGAGTGGTCGGTGACTCGTCAAAGCACGGCTTTCCTCCTTTCCAGAAGCCATATAAACAGTGTGCACCACCATGCCCCCAGACTTGGGGCGTTTGTGCCCATCGCTTTTACGTTTCGCTTTGCTCACAGGGGCTTTTTGCGGCCTCCTTTTCTTTTGAGTGATTGACGTTGAGGGTGTCGTTGTAGTGGACACTCGAGTAACCGTTGTTTCTTTCGACCTGACAGAGTAGTCTTCCTCCTGCCGAACCTTTGTCTTTTTCTGTCGGCGGAGATAGTTTTCATCAATCACCGACTCTTGGACCTGTTGCCAGACTTTATAAATTTTAGAGGACAGCCGGTGAGGGGGCTGCTCTAGCTTCTTCTCTGGAGTGTTCTCCACAGGTGAAGGAGTTCGCTTCAGCACCGCAACAGGAGAGTTTCTGCGCACCGTGTTCAGCAATTCAAAGCTGTTCCCGGTTGGAACAGCAGCATCGATCCCCACCGTTGGAGATGGCAGAGTTATCCCAGAGGGAGAGTTGCCCCCAGCCTTCCTCACTCGGCGCCAGTGGCGACGTCGAGCATGACGAGCTGTTGGGACTGGCTCGGAGATAGAGACAGCTTCTTTTTGCCCCCTGTCTGAAGGAGGCGCCGCTGGTGTTAACCTCTAAAAGACTGAGGTTGTCCTTTGAGGGATGATATTCAACCTGTCGAAGACAGATCCTCGAGCAGGGGCAGGAGCAGGAATAGTCAGTCTTGAAAAGACTGACTCTTTGATAAGGGAAGCCGCCTTGACGACTTCTGGAGCAGCGGCTATTGCCTTCCTTGGGACATCCACCTTGGGATTCACAGGCTTCTTGGTGGGCCCCTCAGAGTTTTGATCCAACCTAGCAATTGGCTTGGTAATGGACGACCCGTTGACAGGGGTCGTCGTAGCGGTGAGCCGGTCGAAGACCGACTTCTTGTTCGTTTCTGGTGCAGGTATTGGCATAGAGAAGCTTGTAGGTGGGATCATGGTCCCGAAAAACAGGCCGGTGGTGGCCTGGGTCACCTGTTCTACCGGCAGAGCGAGGAAGGAGGCCGCTTGGGGCCCATATGCTACACCTCCAGGTGAGGTGGAGCGTCCGTTGCAGCGGCACTTCGAGCAGTTCGAGCAATTTGAGGCCATTGATGCTTGATTTCTGCGCCAGGAAAAAGACCAAATCTTACTAACTTGAAATCCAAAGGCAACCATTAACAAACCGCGACTCGTTCGCGAAGACGACACACGAAGTGTGGAGTGGAAAGAGGAAAAGGTCCCACCGGGCGTGCCAGAATCTGTTCCCCTCCGAAAGACGGCGATGACGTGAGGACGTCTTTCCTGGGATTCAGGGCAGATGCTATATGGTTTTATCCGTCTACCTCTCCGAAGATGCCAAGTTGATTTATGGCACCGTGTATCGGAGGTTTAGACGGATGCGGCCGATATAGCAGACTTCGTCAGATTCCCCCTCGCTTGAGGGGTTTTTTGATTGTGGGGACACTCTTCCCTGCAGGCGCAAGCCCCTGCAGTTAATTACGCTACCGCATCACGGTAACAACTTTCTCCTTCTCCAGAATTTCACTTCGTGTCGTGGGTGTTTTTTTTGTTTGTGGTCGCCCGTGGATTGTATACGGAGACTGAGTAATGCCGTCGCCCGTAGGACGTGGATTAGTCCAAATCCGTATTTACTTAGATTTGGGTTTGGTGTTTTTAGTTTAAGGATACGTTAGCCGCATTTGAGACTAAGATCAACTTAAACGTTCGTTAAGGATACGTTAGTCTGATTTAAGACTAAGATCAACTTAACGGGATCGTCTAGATCCATTTCCAGTTTAAGGACGTATTGGTCCATTTAATATATGGCCGTCGGGACCCGTCACCTCTCTGACGACGTTGAAGGATTACAACGACATATTTCAGAGGAGTTCGGAGATGTACCCTTGAACCAAAGTCGACTTGGAGTTTTATAGTCCATTTAAATGTTTAAGGATACGTTAGCCGTATTTGGGCTAAGATCAACTTAAACGGGATCGTCTAGATCCGGAAAAAGAGCATTTGGAGCTCTATTGTTCCAGTTTAGGGACGTGGTGGTCCATGTTCCAGTTTAGGGACGTGGTGGTCCATTATTAGTTTAAGGACGTTTCGGTCCAACATTAGTTTAAGGACGTTTCGGTCCACGAGTTTAAGGACCCCGCAGTCCGTGGTGATGTGTGGTCGTCGGGACCCGTCGCCTCTCTGACGTCGTTGAAGGATTACAACGATGGGTGTCAGAGGAGTTCGGAGATGTACCCTTGAACCGGATGTAAATTGATTTAGGGAGCAGCCATGCTCGGTCAATTTAATTTAAGGACTTATGGCCATGACCGGGCTAAGTCCAGTTGAATGTTCAACATTTTTATTTGTCTTTGGCTTATTAGGCCTGTGCTAGGGCTTTGCCCCTTTTTAAAATAATGCACTGCATTATTTTTGTTTTGTTTGGGCTCTGCCCATTTATAAGTGATGCAGAGCATCTATTTTGTTTGGGCCCTGCCCTTTTTATTGCACTGCAATTTAATTAGGCATGTTTGGTCTTTTTGATTTGGGCCTGGCCCTTTAGGAAATGTATTGCATTTATCAGGCGCTTTGCGCTAATCAGAGAGCGCAAGCGCTTGTAGTGTTGACATGTGTTGCGCAAACGCAGTGCGCTGTGCTAAAGCGCTGCACCTGCACTGCTGACACGTGGCGTGCTCTGGTGGTTTGCGCCAATCCAGGAGCGCAACAGCGCAGTTTGCAAGTGCAAGGCACTATTAACTTGAGAATCTTTTAGATTCCAGAACCAATGGTTCACAAAAAAGTGCAAAGCACTGTTTGTTTCCTTGATCGAATTTAGATCAAAGAAAAATAAGTTTTTCTTTTTATTTCAAGAACCAAAGGTTCATAAAAGTGCAAAGCACTGTTTTTATTTTGTTTTTTTATTAAAGATCATTGATCTTGTTTTTAGATCAATGATCTGTTCATAAGAGAATTTTCTCTTTTTTTTCTAAAGGCTTTTTTACCTTTTTTGTTCTTGAGGAGTTCTTCAGAGTTCTCTCTGTTTGATTTTTCTCAAAAATGTTGATCCCTTTGAATTGAGGTATGGGGTCCTTTTTATAGTGCCCATAAATTAGTTAAATTTGTTAAAGAGATTTTTCTCTGAGTGATTTGGGGAATTTTCCCCACTGTTGGATCTTTGATCCAAAGGCCTATGTTTTACAGAAGAAAATCTTCTTGTTTTAACAAGAACAGAAAAGATTTCTTTAAAATCTCAATTCTGTTTAGCGCGAACGCCCCAGCGCGTGACACGTGTCGCGCAGCGTGAAGCGCAACGCAACTGTGCTGACACGTGTCGCGCAGCGCGAAACGCAGCGCAACTGCGCTAGCGCATCTGCGTTGACACGTGTCGCGCAGCGCACAGCGCTGCGCAACTGCGCTGACACGTGTCGCGCAGCGCAGTGCTTGCGCAACTGAAGCGTTACTTTCTTTAATTTTGGTTAAAATAGATCTTTGCTCTGATTGGGCGCGCCTTCTTGAGCGCTACGCTGATGCATCTGCGCCTGACACGTGGCGTGTTGCGCGCAGCGCAAAGAATCTGAAGCGTTGCTTCATTTATTAAAATTTAGATTTTCAAGATAGAGCTTTGCTCTGATTGGGGTAAACAGTAATATCTATTATAGATATACATGCATATTCATGTCAAAATTACTTACAGAGTCAATGTTTCATTGTCTAGTTGGTGGTGGTGCGTCCACATCAAGGACAGAGGCCACTCCCGCACCTCCAGGTATGTTACACCTCTATTTATTTTGAATGTAATATTATAGATATAAATGCATATTCATGTCAAAATTACTTACATAGTCAATATTTGATTGACAAGCTGTTGGTGCGTCCATATCAAGGACAGAGGCCACTCCCGCACCTCCATGTATATTTATATATATAGTGCATATATATTGATTTAGAATGCTATATCATAAATATACATACATTCTTTTTGCTCTTACGTACTTACATCAGGGGCAGAGCCCACCACCGCACCTGCGGGTATGTTTACATCAGATGCAGGGGCCACTCCCGCCACTTCCATACCCTCCACTCAGTCTGCAGGTTTGTATGAATAAATATAAATTTTTATTCATTTTACATATCCTTTAAATATTCATGTAATTTTATCGATATTTATTTTCTAGTTGGAGGGGATGCGTCCACATCCGGGTCACCGACTGTTCCTCACCGGAGGAACTATCGCCCCGCTCATGCTGCTGCCCGGGCCCAGGCTCGTGCTTCTGTCGCCGGAGGTATATATCACACTTCAATTTTCGTTAAATCTTGATTTCTTAATACCACTTTGTCTTAATATTGATTGTCTTGATATTTCTTGTAGACGCAGGGCATCCCCATCCCGAGAGGAGGACTCGAGGCCCGAATCAGTCTCACAGACTGAGGCCCGACAGAGCCAGGGGGGAGGCAGCATTCCCCCTCTTCTTTACCCCTGATTATTGCTATACCGGCGGTTATGCCGAGAGGTTCGGCCGGTATATTGGGGATGAGAGCCGCCTCGTGAAGAAGTAACCACTTCACGTTGAGTGGGGCGACCAGCACCGGCGCTCATTCGCCCTCTTCTGGAATCAGGCTCGGGTATTAATATATATTTTCATTTGATTTATCCAATATATTTATTATTAACACTTGCAATTTAATAACATTGTTTTTTTTTGTATTTGCAGTTGGATTACGATTTTCACCCTGTATCCGACCCTGATCATCCTGGGAGGGTGCTCGATCTTCACGCTCTGAACCATGGCTTGATGAAGACCATGCAATCGAAGGTCCGATACAATAGGAACGAGCTGAAGATCGACCGCTATTCCCTGTGGATGGCGACTCCCAAGGTAGAGAGAGTGGCCCTCTTACATACTCCGGCTTTTGCGAGAGTCGACGTAGATACATGGCCTCTATTGTGCCAATATTTCGACTCTCAGCGCAAACAGGTATGTATTTTAAATGTAATTTATTGTTTAGTATATAATTTATTTTTTTGTGTTGCTTAATTAGAAAACTAAGTCTGAATGTGTTGTGCAGAAACAGGCAGATCAAAATAAAGAGAATAGGAAGTTGGCGAAGAGGGGTCGCCCCACTTATACAGGTGGCTCGGGGAATATTACTCGTGCCATGGAGGTATTGGTAAATTACAATAGATCTATTTTAATATATTGTGAACTTAAGAGTTATTTTATAATGAATATAAATTTTTGGCGAATTGCAGAGAGCTCAGAGCCTGGCGCAGGGTGGTACACCGAGCGTGTTGTCCGTGTATCTTGCCGTCCACAGCACCTCGACAAATCCCGCCACGGGCGAGCTTCGATACCCCAACACCGCTATCCAGGAGTATTGCGTAAGTGTTAATATTTATTCAACCCCTATTTGAAATTTTTGTTTTGAAAAGTTCAAATTTAAATGATATACTTATATTTTACTGGTTAATGTGGGTGTAGGAGCGGGTGGCTGAGCAGGCCGAGGTATCGGGGATCGATTTTACTGGATAGAACGATCCGATACTGCTGACCCCAGTCCTAGACGTCGCATACGGAGGACACCATGGAGGTTGGGAGAGAGGCCGAGGACTGGGTCCTAGTAGGGCCCATATGAGATTGGACTCCATTCCGGCGGTAACTTCCTCTATCTCCCGTGAATAACGTCTAGAGTAAGAACTTGACACCTTGAAGGCCACCGTCCATGAGTTGAAGGAGATGATGGTATGTATACTACTTAATAGTAAATTATTATGTCATATTATAGATAGCAACATATCTAATATTAGTACGTAGCCTGAGCTTATTTGGTTGTAAACTTAGCTTTGATTAATCATACATATATAGAACTGTGTAATTAAAATAAACTACGGTTTTCCAAACTAGATATTCATAGATTGGGGTTTCGCAATAACCTGATAATGATATGAATTCGATTAATACACAGTTCTTACTCGTTTATTACACGCAAAACTGAACAGACACGACAGGGTATTTCGGCTGAGGCTCCACATGCATCTCCTTCGGCTCTTACAGCTCCACAGCCCGCTCAGACTCTCGCAGCTGCGGCTCCGCAAGCCACTACCTCGGCTGCGGTTGCGCAGACCAGCTCCACAGCCCGCTCAGACTCCCGCACCATCCGCATTGCTCGAGTTGTTGACTTAGGGTTTATCCGAGGAGCAGATGCGCCAGATTACAGCGATTATCAGAGGTGGAGCTGGACTGAGCTAGGGTAGCTTTTTGATTTTTATATTTTAAACATGTATTTACTTATATGATACATATTGTATATATTTTGGACGATATTGGTGGTGTTCATATTGATTTAGATTGATATCGTATTCTGCTTGTTGATTTCTTTTATATATTATGTGTGAGATGTTGATTATGAATACTGCTGTATATATTCTGCTTGTTGATTACTTTCATATATGATGTATATACTATTGTGTACAGGGTGAGGAAAAAACAGGCAGCCCTTTTTTAAAAAAAACTTGATAATATATCCCTACGGATTAATCCGTAGGTACAAATGTTGCACCTACCGTTTAATCCGTAGGGTCCAACTTTGCCCCTACACATATCCGTAGGGACAATAAATCAGAATACCTGATATTTTGACCCTATGGACTCAGAAACAGGGGTTAGGCTTGTCCCTACGGAGTAATCCGTAAGGGCATAGCTTTACCCCTACAAATTTACCCGTAGGGACAAAATATCAGGATACCTGATATTTTGCCCCTACACATCTGTACCTACGCCTTAAGCCGTAGGGGCATATTTTTGTCCCTACGGATTTCTCCGGAGGGGCAACTATTTTATTTTATAAACCGATAAATTAAATAAATATGTTGTTCCTACGTAGAAATCTGTAAGGATAATTAGACCTACGCATTAAACCGTAGGGGCAAATATTTCACTGTAAGGGCATGTTTAAGACTAAGACTTGCACCTGCGGCGTGTGTACCTACGGTGTATTTATGCGCCCCTACGAATTTATCCGTAGGGGTAGTGGGTTGTACCATAGAAGGAAGTTCTCTCCTATGGCAACTTTCCTTCATTATATATATATATATATATATATATATATATATATATAGAGAGAGAGAGAGAGAGAGAGTGATTCATTGCAAACATGTCCGTGTTTTTTTTAAAACGGGAACTCTCGGTCTACGACATTTTTGAACGATACGGTTGGTTCAATTTGATCATCCTACCCTTAAATATACGTGTATGAAAAATCAAAGGATTTGAAGACCTCGAACCAATATATCGATAGGTGCAAAAATGAACGTTTTTCGATAATGCAACATAAACTTCATCTCATGCATATATATCGATAGGTGTAAAAATGAACGTTTTTCGATAATGCAACATAAACTTCATCTCATGCATATATTTGAGGTGTTTAAATCTTTTAATTTTTCATACACTTATATTTGAGGGTAGAATGATTAACTTGAACGGACTGGATCGTTCAAATTTATCATAGACCGAGAGTTCCCGTTTTTAAAAAATACGGACCAGTTTGAAAGTGTGTGTGTGTGTATATATATATACATACATATATATACATACATACATATATATATATATACACACACACACACATACATATATATATGAGGATATCGAAAAAAGGTGCCATAGGAAGGAATTTCCTCGTATGGCGTTTTTAAAAAATTAACGGTTTATTGACAATAGAACTTTTTACATTGCTAATTCAACGGTGAAAAGTTGGGGAATCACGTGAAATTTGGTGTATCCAAATCTTAGATGATAAAGATGGAGATGATGGGTACCGATCGTCGCAAAACATTGTGGGGGATATAGATTTTTAAGGCCGCCTAACGAAAAGGCCTCCTAGGACCTTTTTTCTTCATTATATATATATATATATATATAAGAGGTTAATGGAGGAAATGTGCCATACAAGAGAATTTCGTCTTATGGCATCGGAAAAATGCACCCTCCATGATTTTTTTTGACGATCGGCATACATCACCTCCATCTTTACCATCTAAGATGTGGATACACCAAATTTCATGTGATTATACCATTTTTCACCGTTGATTTAGTTGGTGTAAAATTAATGGTTAACCGACAATAGAACTTTTTACATTTCTAATTCAACAGTGAAAAAGTGTTGGAATCACATGAATTTGGTGTATGCACATCTTAGGTGATAACAATGATGATGATGGATGCCGATTGTCGGAAAAAATGGTAGAGGTTGTATTTTTTCGACGCCATAAAAGAAAATCCCCTCCTATGGTCTTTTTCTACATTATATATATATATATATATATATATATATATATATATATATATATATATAAAAGCAAAACATGTAAATCATGTGACTCATATATATGAGTAACATCGTAATTTTGGCCAACAATACTTTTCTCATGTATGAGAGATTGATAAACTTATATATAGGATATTGTTAATCTTGCTTTTCTCATGATTATTATGATTATTATGACAGGTATCTCACACGATAATTATGTGTTGATTACATATACAATCTATATATAATTTTCTTGATAGATTTATTTCCTTCTTGAGTTCTTCACGCAAGATAAACAACAAATATAATTTTTTTTTATCTATCATTGATATGTTGGAGTAAATCATTTATTCTAGGAGGGTTTATAAATTAAACTCTTTTATATTCACGTTATGATTTGTCCTTGCCATGTTTTATATCTAGATAAATTTAGTTGTGTCTCTTCATCATTGGACTCTTCAATAATGAACTTTTATCTAGTCTTGATAGGACAAACCCAAGTCCACCAATAGCAATCTTTTTCTGTTAAGCAGTGTTAACTCTGGTTGTTTGATAGCAGGATTGTGAAAATTGGATTTCTAAACAGTATAATTGAAAATTTTGTATTAACTAATTTTGTGTTTGGTTGGTATTGGATTCCTAGTATTGGATTTGTAAATCCTTATAATTCTTATTTGGTTGGTGAAAAGAAAGTGGGATTTGGATTTAAGGATTTTAAAGAGCAACAGAGAGAGATGATTATTAAATAAATAAAAGTATAATTAAAGTACCATGAATAGTGAAAATCCTTTTAAGTCCTAAAATTTTTAGAGGATTTATGGATTCTTGTTTTTTGTGGACCCCTCATAAAAGTCAAGCAAATCCAAACTTCTTAATTCTTGTCCAACCAAATATAAAATTAGGAATTCTTGAATTTAATAATCCAAATATCCGAAAAAATCTTTCCACCAAACAATCACTTGGTCTGTTAAACAATCATGGGGATTCAAAGTACTGAAATTGAAAATCAAAATGAAGAAGTGATGTGAAACACAAGTCATTTATTGTTGGGCTTTTTATATTATTTACGCAATCTTTTATATTTATACCTCTCTTATTTTTGAATTTGTAAATGAATCCCTTAAATCTATGGGTTTTTTTTCAAAAAAACCATAGATCTAGAGTGGATGTACACAACATGGACATTAGCTTAGGTAATGCATAGCACATCAAATTTATTAAATAATTTTTAACTCTATCTTTTATTTTCATTGCTAAACACTATCACCTAACTAAATTTAATCTTCAAATTTACCATTCAAACCTTCCTAATTATGGTTTTATTTAAACAACATATTATAATGAAATTGATGATAAAAATGATAATTCTGTATAAACTAGACAATTTGATGAGGCTCTTAAAGTATTAGGCAAAATAATTTTAAAAAATATAGAAAAATGGAAATCATACTCATTTTCCATTGTTGCAGTGAATAGTGTAAGTAAATTTTTTCATTGCAACTCAAAAGTGTAAAATTTTGAGCAAATATTGATGAAAATATGTGTTTTTATAGCAGCTCTGAAGATTTCAAGGAGTGCATACAAATTCAAAGCTTGGGGGGTATATTTAAATATAGTAGTGGGGTAATAAAATGCCCTTTATTTTCTTTAGATATTTGTTTAATTTTAAGTTTATGCTAATTTTAGAATTCTAGGACTTGTATATGATCTATGTTGCAAATGGTAATAGGGGTTTCCCATGTTTGATGATAAAATAAATTTATTTTTTCTCTAAAATTTAAAATTGTGTGTTTTGCAGAGTTTTCTATTTTCTATTTCCTATTTTGTATTTTCAACCGCAATCAAAATCTGGTCAATCATCACAACATGGTTTGTCTTCTAAATAAACAATATTAATTAAATTAAAAAATTATTAAATTACATTATTAACAATTTAAGATAATTGTTAATTATTAACTAAATAATTAACAGCCATGTTATAGATAGGAGGTCGGTGGTAGGAGGGTGGAGAAGGTCGGTGCCAGAGATGTGAAAGGTAAGGGGAATTGATGTAGAAGATGATCAAGATGATGGAGGAGAGAGAGGGGATTATGAAGATGATGGAGGAAAAATTTGGGCTAGAGAGGAGGATCCACAAGGCTAGAGCAATGATTGGGGAAAATCAACAAGGAAATAGCTTTAGTGAAGGCGAGGCTAGGGTTAGAGTGTCCTCACCGAGGCTAGGGCTAGAGCGGACACTCTAGGCTGAGAGGCTAGAGTGAAGACAAGGATTATGAAGATGACGCTGAAGATGACAATGAAGATGGAGGCAAGGCTAGGAGAAGGCGAGGATAGGGTAGTGGCATGACGATGACGATAGCGTGGAAGGAGGACTACGGTTAGTAAGATTAGAAGGATGAAGAAAATGATACGTTTGAGTTTCTTTGCAATGTTTGGAATGACATGACAGTTTAAGTTATGATGCTACCATGGCAGAGACGTGACAACATCATGGCAGTGTTAGTCATATTTGTATGTAGATAGAAACCTTTTGGTAGTTTTTTTGGGGACTAAAACGAAGGTAAATACCTCAAATTTCATTAAATGGAAAGTTTAACGAAATTAATACAATTTAAAATTATAGAGAAAAAAGAAAATACATGAAAACATCATTGACCATGGTAACACCTAATAAAAAACGGGAAAAGAGTCCCTGCTATTAGAGTGCTCTGGGGTAATCCTGATCATAGATCCTACGTGTTCTGCAATTATGATACACCAATACACAAGGCCTTCTGTTTTACACTAATCTCGACCGTTGGATTCAATTTTGGATGGATCTGGACCGTTTGATGTTTCCCTTCTTGAAGCAGGGACTCCGAATCCATAAAAAAAATGCTCAAATTGATCGAATATCTCTCTTGGATGATTCTTGGCATTCTTTGTAATCCTAGATGACCCCATGTAGCATCTTTTTTTCACCACGATTTATTTTCAATGAACCACACCTTTATACAGCATCCATGTATGCCACATCTCCATTATATCAACCGGTTCTTCTGATCGGACTTCAAGTCTCTCCTTGAGACACCTCTCACCGGATCGGACTCTAAGTCCTTGGACACCTGCTCCTCAATCAGACAACCCCCATCGGATTGAACTTGGAATGGCTGAAACAACATCCACTATACCATAATCCTCTTTCGTTGTCAGATCGGGATCCACACTTCCACCTCTAGATCGGATTTATTTGTCGAATCTGTATCGCTTTCCATGGCCGGATCCGCGAGCATCTTGACCAGAGCCCCCCCCCTGGCCGGATCCTCGGCCTCCCATGGTCGGAACCGCGACCACCTTCACCGGGACCATCCCCTTGGCAGGATTCGTGGTCACCTAGACCATGATCGCACCTTACCCAGACCCACGGCCTCCCATGGCCAGATCCAAGACCATCTTCACCGGAGCCGCCCCTTGGGCGGATCCACGGCCACCTTCCCTAAACCGTCTCCTTGGCCGGTTCGGTAGGCTTCCATGGCCGGAAACACTGTCGGCCAGATCTGTGGCCTTCCATGGCCGGATCCACAAACACTCATGATCAGATCTTTCAATTTAATCCTTCCAAAATCCTAAAAAAAGTAGCCTTGCCAAAACCCACCAAAAAACAAATAAAATAAAAGGAAGAAGAAGAAGAAGAGAAAGGCTCAGTTGGAGGAGAGGACGAACTCCGCCGCCCCCCAGGAGCATCGACGACGGCAGGCGAAAACCCTAGGCAGGAGAGGAGAGATCCCTTTTAGCAGTTTATTGCCAAATCACGAAAACTTTTGAGCAATCAATAGAAATTGTGTTGCCGAACTAAGAAACTTTCTGAGGATTCAATAGAAATAAGGATATGTTTGGATAGTCGGATTAAAATTTGTAAGATTTAATTTGGGATTAGAATGTCCCGGCATGCACTTGCATCTTTTGGGTAAAAATGTACGGGCTTTTCAATTTGAATGTGTGTTTAGATAGATTAGGATAAGGATATTCATTTTTTATTTTTTTACTTAAAATGACCAGATAAATTGCTTGATTCTTTTTTTAACTGATGCCATCCCCATTGATGTCCACCACTCGAAATACATGCTCCCCAACTGCCTCATCACCGCCGCCTCCCTCCTCACCCTCAATGCTTAAAGTGAACCCGCATGCAATCAAATTCGATTAAGAAGAGAAAATCCAATTGATAATTCAAAACAACCACCAAACTAATCCAATTAAAAAACCCCAGTTTTAACATATGGGGATGTAAAGATAATATGCAATCAAATTCAATCACAAAATAGGCCCAATTGAATTATCATCAAAACAATCTACCATATTCATCTTCTTCCATACCCTCTCCTTCCTTTGCCTCCTTGCTTGAACCCATCATCATCATCGTCATCATAATCATTGTTCGCGATGAAACCCACCGGTGCAGGTGCGGTTGGCCATGGCGAGGCCGGGCTGGTTAGGGACGGAGAAGAATCTGACGTCGGCACACTGTAGAAGTCGGCGGCGAAGCTATCTCCGCCGAAGGAGAAGAGGAGCAGCGGGGATCGGAGGCGGGGCTTGACAACGCTGATGGTGGATCGCCATGAGCCACTGACGGTGGCGAAGCGGGAGAGGTCGATGAGGGTGAGGGCATCGGATATGAGGCGGAGAAGAACGAGAAGCAGCAAGAATGTGATGATGAAGAAAGGAGACTGGGCATGTTTGTGAGAATGGGAAGGTAGAGAGAGAAGCAGCAAGAGTGGGAGGGTGGAGAGAGAGAGAGAGGGGAGCTTGCGAGTCTCGAGATGGACACGAGTGAAAAAGCTTGAGAAAATAAATTGACTCTGACTCGATTTTTTCTGTAACGATCCTAAAAGTCCTATACATTTTTATTAATCCAATATTAATAAAAAAGTGTATTTCTGTCCTGATTTCGAGTTATAACTTATTTTGATAACTTATGAACAAGAAACTCCTTATAGCTCACTCGTTAAGACTGTACACTGCTGTCCCATATCCAGCAAGTTTGAATCTCATCAATTCCAATTATTTTTAATATTTTATTTTTTATTTTTTTCAGAGGCCTAAGTATTGCACGTGCATTACTCGGAGAAATGAAAAGTTGTAAATAAATCAAACAATAAAAATGAAACATATATAACCAAATGAAGGCACGGAACAAAGTGTCACACGGAATAAAGCGGGGGCCACCTGCCGGGACCCGGTTCTTGCTCACGGAACAAAGTGCCAACACGGAACAAAGTACCACGCCAATTGTCATGCCAAGAGGGCGGGGGCCACTTCTTGAATTCGTGGGGGCCGCCTCTTAAGTCCATGGGACCCACTGTAGAACAATAGGGAATTTTCGGAACACATTCTGAAAGAGAACCGAACTGCATTATAAATGTAATGATGACACCCTCAATTACAGAGGTGCCTTTTAAGTGAATCGTCATTACATGAGCTTGAGAACTCCGTAGTTAAGCGTGCTCGGGTCAGGAAAGTATTGGGATGGGTGACCTCCTAGGAAATGACTCCTGGTCGGGTCTGGTTCGCTCTTAATGGCAAAACCATGCGGTTTCGGCCAAAGTGGACAATACCATTTGTACTTGGGCGTGGGGCGTTACACTGTTTTGCATGAAGTCGTAAGCAATATATCACAAGAAATATGAAATTCAATAACTTTACATTTCTTGCAATTCAATTTCCGTTGAGTCTATCTTAATGGCGTAGGGCGCTACATTTGTTGGTGGCCCATACCGGTCTGTTTTGCATGAAGTCGTATTACATTTGTTGGTGGCCCATACGGGTCTGTTTTGCATGAAGTCATAAGCAATATATCATAAGAAATATGAAATTCAATAACTTTACATTTCTTGCAATTCAATTTCCATTGAATCTATCATAATCTTTCTTCTCTATCTAAGGTGATGGATTCTCCCAACAACACCAGCATCAACGTCAATGGAAGTACACAACCATCCCCTACCCTTACCAATCTACAACCTCCACCTACCGTAGCCGCTCCACTCACAGAACAGGCGATACTTCTGAAGGGATATCAAAAGCCTACTTGAAGGTCAGCAGGCTCAAAGCACGACTTTGTAGGAGCAGACTGCTCTCTTTCAACAGAGTTTCATCTGCTCTGAAGTAGAAGCACCAGGAGTGAAACAATTTCGAGCATTGCACCCGAAAAACTTCTCAGGGAAAGAGAAACCGCTTGAAGCTGAGGAATGGGCTCAAAGCATATAAGATGACCTAGCAGCAGCCCAAGTTCCAGAAGCGGCGTGGGTCAAAATAGCAAAACTCCAACTTACTGATAATGCCAGAGTCTGGTGGAAAGCCGAAGAGAGTCGTCTTGAACAGCCGATTGAGTGGAAGGTTTTCCGTGATCTTTTCGACGCTAAGTATTTTCCGGAAACCGCACACTTCGAGATGGAACAGAAATTCATACACCTGCATCAAGGATCCATATAGGATAAGTCGGTGGATGAGTATGATGCCGAATTCACCATGCTCGGCAGATTCGCTGCCCATCTAATTTCTACTGCAGAAATCAGAGCCAGGCGCTTCCAGCAAGGATTAGACCCTGAGAACTAGGCTTCCCCAGCAACGGGAGAATACCTAACACATGAAGCAGTTTTGAAATCAGCCCGTCGTTATGAAGCTGTCATTAAGAAGAAGGGAAGGCCACAGTCGGTCGGTATGAAACGTCCCGATTGTTAGTTATATGTATACCCTAGATACCATTATTGTGCATGATTGTATATTATAGTCGATGCTTGGACATATATAGAGAGGACTTTCTTGCTCGACATGATAGTATGCTATCTGGTTGGTCTTTATCTTAACATGTACACTTGTATCATTATACTGTCTCTCCGTTACATATTGATAAAGCCCTTAGGATGTGTACTTGACTACCGGGACTATGATGCAGATCATATTAGTGGGGTCAGGATAGTCCACAAGTTCATCCTTTAATTGTTCCTAGTCGAGAGAGTATCGAGACAGGGCATCGATATTCCAGAGTAGACCAGTGTGTATGTCATGCCCCGCTTCCCAAAATACGGAATACGAGGGGTTGACAAGGCCAGCCATGCTCCTACGGTCAAAGAAATATCCTGCCGTAGTCACACTTCGGTTTCTAGCATTACGTGGTAATCAGTAATCAATGCACAGGTAATGAGAAATACAGTCACTAAATCAAAACAGATATAAAACTAACCAGATAGAGATCAAGGAAAGATGGCGCTGACGTCGCTGATCTAGATGTCCGCAATATCCTCAAGGTACGACAGGTGCTGATCCGAGCTAAGTCCACTTCTCACTCTGAGCATGCATACTCAGGTCGTTAGAGCGACACAATAGCAATATATATAATGCAAAAGTAAACACGTGCAATGATGATGAACATGAAGCAGTAAATATAGAATGATGACATGCATGAAATAATCGGTACAGGTAAATAGTAAAGTAGGTATATCAAATCAGTAAGCAATGCATGTCAATGTCACTAACCCTATCCATCTCTAAGTCTCACTGTCCAGGTCGCTCTATTTATCGTCAGTCCAAGTTTGAGAGTCAACCACGCAGGAGTATCCCCAACCCGAGGGTAGGGCCCCATGGGCAAGGGAACATGGGCCCGAATCACGCACGATAATAATGAGTAACTCCATCCATACAACTCCCAAAATTGCTGTATATGCCGGCGGTGGGACTCCCGAGCTTCCGTTGAATTCACACCCAAACTACCCCACACCCCGTGGTCTACATCAAACCCCGACCATAAACCCAAATACTAGTCGGTCTATGACAAGTCTACGCGAGAACTGGAGACAGGATCTCCATCAAGCATGTCTCGATTGGTATCCAAGACAAATGGACAATGTTTGGCGTCTTACCTATGACACTAATATAAGTGCCCCATAACCGTCCCATTTCAGTTATGGTTACACTTATATATGTCTCATAGACGTCGACAATGCAATAAATTAACTGGGTTCGCTGATTGTGTATAAGTACGTGTCACTTTACTTATTCATTTACGCTTTAACACTAACGTACTTGCCACAATCAAAACACTAATATCTATCACTGGGTAATGCACACGATCACCAGGTTACCAATGTATATGACATCTACATGATATGATGAGAATGTAATAATTATGATATGAATAAAATATCATCAGCCAGTGTCCTACCACTTGCATAATTTACTGTAAATCATACATACAGAATAAAGCGAAACAATGTAAAGAGGGTAAGCAGTATGTTTAATTATCTATCCATGAAAATTGGTTTCGCATCAATCGGGTTTCAGGTTCGCTAGATTTGTCCATTTCAATTTAAGTGTTCATTGCTGGAAATCCAGCTTCAGGACTGGAAGTCCGTTTCGTAACACGTTTTAATCCCAGTTGGGATCGTAATTAGGTGACGCTATAGTTGGATAATATTTAGATTTAACAGTTAGGTTTCCAACGCATTAGACGGATCGATAACCTCAGCTGTGTGCTGGGAGATATGTTCAGTTTAATATCAACGTGTACAATCTGTCACTGCAGAAAACTGCAGGATACAACGGTATTCTAAAATACGAATTAAATACCAAACGATAGTGAAACGACACGGGACTAGATTCATGGGTTAGACAATTAAATTATATACGTGATCATATGGGGTTCCTCACATTTTCAGTTTAAGGAAGGGGTGTGCAGGTGTTCCCAAGAACAGGTATTCAAAAAGAATGTTGCCCCGGACTGCAGTTCAGGGCCCCGAATCGCCTCAGTATTCATTGATATAAGTTATCAAAATTTCAAGATAAACTATGGGGAGCTGTAGGTTTATCTGTTGGCTTCGATACGAGCCATAGAACATCGCGTTCGATCTGTGTTTAATTTAATATTAATTTTACAACATGATATGTATGGGGATTTCCAGACTTAGCGTCGGTTCTCGGGGATATTGTTTCAATATATAAACATTAACTTTTAGATTTCAACATGTAGTTATTTATCAGTACGCGGTCTATATATCACGAAACCGGAGTTTTAAGTGATCGGAACATATATAAATATGCATATCAAAAGATGATTATTGAGTTTTAATAACCATAACAATAGGGTTTCATAACACTTTATTGCATATACATATATAAGTATAATTAAGTATATGTAGCATGATAGCAAGTTCAGAAACTTGCCTAGCAACGGTGCAGCTATGGCGACATGGTAGAGACGGCAACAACGCGAGCACCAGCACGGCAACAGCAAGTCGGCAGCAGCGATCTTGGACGTTGGCTGGAGGCAATGGGCTCTGGCTCTGGCGAGGTTGGCTGAGGTAGGCGAGGGTCACGCTGGTGGTGGCCGCAGTGATGCTCAGGTGGTGATGGGTGAGAGAGAAGAAGCTGAAGGTTGCGGCTGCGGGTGGGGGTGAGAGGGTTCGGGGACGTTGGAGGTAGCTTGGAGGTTGAGGGAAGGATAGGTGCTCGCCGGAAGTGGAGGAAGCTCTGGTGCGGTGAGGGTTCCGATGAGGTGGGAAGCTCGGCGAGGGAGTATGTAGGCGAGGACGGCAACGAGCGCGGGCGTGGGTTATTGCGCGGGTGCTCGGGAAGAGGGTGGTGCTAAGTTGGAGGGGGAGGTGAGGAGGTGGTGAAGTCGAGGTGGGCAGAGGCGTTGGGAACTCGGCGGTGGAGTCCCTCGCGGTCGGAGGTGCCATCGATGGTGAGGGGAGCTCGGGCAGTGAGTTCGAGTTCGAGCAGTGATGGTGGGTTGGGTGTTGGAGATGGGTGCTCGGTTGGGTGTTGGAGCTCGGGGGTGCGGCAATGTTGGAGGTGAAGACGATGATGGTGGAAGGAGGTTAGGGAGAGAGTGTGACGAGATGAAGGCGAGGTCGCAGTGGGTGCTGTGGGGTTGAGTTGTGAGGAGAGAGGGAGCAAGGCAGGCGAGGGAGATCGTGGCGGCTGCGGGGGTCTCGAGGAGTTTGTTGGAGACGAGGGCGTGGTCGTGGGGAGGTGGGAGCGGGGAGCGGGGAGCGGGGAGAAGGACGTGGGTTGTTACGGGAGGCGAGAGAAGACCGCGAGGGTAGTTGATGAAGGAGGAGCGGGTCATGGGCTCCTCGCGAAGGAGGCGGGAAAAAGAAGACGAGAGGGGGGTGGGTCTCGGGGGCGAGCGCGAGTCGCAGGGGAGCGGGCGAAGAAGGCGGGAAAATAAGAACGAGAAGAAGGAGAAGAAGGGAGGCTCGGGTCGGGTCGGGTCGGGTCGGCTTCGGGCTGGGGCGTGGGTTTGGGTTCATGGGCTGGGCCTTGGGCTGAGGTTAAAAGAATTTAAAAAAAAAGAGAGGGGAAAGGAATGGTTGGCTGGGCTGGGCCGGCTTAGAAAAGATGGTAGAATAAAAATAAAAGGGTTTAAGGTTGTTTAGGGTTTTGATTAGGTTTTAAAGGAGAAGAGTTTAGAAAATTTTTAGAATAAATAGATTGACGGTTAGGGTTTAGACTTAGATAATTAGGAAAAATAAAATAGAATAGATATAAGAAAAAATAATATGATAAAGAAAATAGTTTTAATTGGATTCTCATTAGAACTAATTAGAAAATTAGAGTCGCAGAAAAAGTATAGGAAAAATCGGAAAATATTTTAAAAAGAATTTATTACTAATAATACACAAGATAGAGTACAAAATAAGCTGGGTATTACAGTGTACGTTTCTTAACCCTGTATGGGGCAATGGTTGATCCCACAGCCATTGGTGTTTGACATCAGAGATTATACACAGGTGCTCATTGGAGAATGGGTACACCGAACAGAACTCGCCGAGAACTCCTAGATGGTATTATACCTATCGTCAGATAGCAGTTCTCTGGTGACACTGGTACAGGTTAGTCTGTAGACCCGAGATCGTCATATAGTCTTGTATGATTCCCACTGTGCTTTGATTTCTTCCCTACCATGCTCAAGAGAGCGTGTAAACAGGTGGATTTTGGGTACAGTCCCGAGTCACATAGAGGCAATGACCGATAGGAGGAGTTTCGTCTCTCCCAGTATTGGGAGTTGATGTTGCGCTATGCTCGATTGGCTATAATAGGAAGTCCTTGGGCAGGGCTGATGATGAGATTTACTGGTAAGTGTTATCAGTAGTTTCTCGACCCATTATGAGCTTCACATCGGCATGACTTATCAAATTATTGGGGTCTAACGTTTACCACCCCCAGACTCGATATGCGATATGTCAAACGAAGAGACCAGACTGTACGGTAGTGTTGCTTATAGGCTTTGCGGGAGTTTGGACAAGCTTGCTTGTTGATCTTCTGATCGCTCAATACTTGGGTAGCCGTTACGTCCAGCTAGTACCGCTGACGGCTTGTGGGTGACTGATATAATCATTACCTACTGCTGGCGTATTGACGAATCTTGAGAGTTCTACACAGAGCTTTCCTAACTCAAGTGAAATGAAGTAGGGCACATATGTGATATGTGCGGGACCAAGATTAATACGTGTATGTGATACAGTATTCTAATCTCGCGATATAGGTTATATGTGATATAACGGGATTATTGAATCAGGTGTTGATTCAATAATTTGTTATATGTATATTTGAAATATATATAAATGATATTAGTCGGTTGTATGTGATATAGCCGGATTATTAAATCAAGCGTTGATTTAATAATTTAATATATAATTATATATTTGATATATTAATATATATATATATATATATATTAACTAATATTAGCTCACTTAAGAATTTCTTTTCTATAAATACATATAAATATATATGAGATATATATTAATGTATTTACTATTGTGTCATGCTAGATGATACATTGGACATGGGTGTATGAGACTCATACCAAACTAAAGATAATTTGGGTGATTAATTATTAAGGGAAAATCAAAATTAGGTAGAAATTAGCATGGCTAAAGATGCTTGTGGAAGCATGTAGAAGCCTTGACTAAGTCCACTAATTTTGTTTTACTCTAGATATTTATTAACTCAACCATTATTTTTAGCCATAGTTAAGTCTCTGCAAATATCATTTGAGATATTTTTCCACCATGGTTCATCACTTGTTCATCTTCTTCATCTCCTTCTTTGCTCTCTAGCTTTGAGTGAGGTGAGAAAGAAAAAAGAGAAAAATAATTCTAAAATGAGAAAAATACCTACATCGTCAATGTATACCAAACTAGCCATATAGTATAGGTTGTTTACTTCACTAGTTCCTCAATTAGTGAATAGGAAGCTTGAGTTAGAGATTTCTCAACGTAGATCATTTTCGGCCTCGAAAATCCTTAAGCAAGCTTGTTCCTTTTGTCTAGTAGAGCCTAAGAAGAGTTCGGGGGACCACTACTCGGAGCTAAGGGACTACCACATGGAGTTTTAGAAGTGAAGGACCGGTCTATAAAGGTTGTATCCCTTGTTTACTTAGTGTAAAGCTTGTTTACTAGTTTAAAAACCTTAATTCTCTAGTTCGATTCTAGGTTTGTGTTCCTTAGCACTCTAGATTTTTTAAAATTGCATACTCTATACTTGCTAAAACCTAGTGGTCGTGCTAAGAAACTCTAACATGGTATCAGAGCCAAGCTAGAGCGTTAGGTTTGGTCTAAACGACGTTAAAGTGTTCGATCGAGTTTCGAAACCCGACAAATTCCTACTCCCTGGAATTTTTTTCAAAAGTTGTTATTTTTTCAGATTAAAAATTCTCAGAAAATCATGAAGATTATTTGATGGAGCCCCAAGAAATTTGACGCCACAATTCCATCTTATTGCCGCGGAATCGCCGCCAAACGCATGGTTCCGCCGCGATTTTGCCGCAGTAAATAGGAATTGGTAGGTCGTCTTTCTTATGGTGCTCTATCTTATAATTTTTCATTCTGCGGGAATTTTTAATTAGACTCAAGTGTTGAGCTCTCTGGGAATTGTGGGTGTTTGATAATTCGATTGAAATGTTTAACATCGTCTAGTATATCTGTGATATGTGATACGATATTTGGAATCCACAATAATTAGTTTTGTGAAAACTAGTTAGTGTTTTGTAAATCTGGCAATTTAGTCTCTTTTGATAGATTGCCTCGGAGTTTCGATTCGGATCAAAACTCCGTCGCAATCTCGTATAGTACGCAAACACTCGCCGGGTAACACTACTAGATAGCCATGCCCCATAGCCCCGACCAAGCGACTGTAAGAGAACCTCGTTGCCAAAAGCATCCGTTCTGGTGCTCGCGGCCGCGGTGTTCCGCCTAAGTGCGCTTCATCAACGACATCGGGATGCGACTATCTACTAATGTTTCCGACGAGTATTCGATCATTTGATTGGGAATCTTGTTGAATTGCCCGACTGGATATTGAAAAGTGTTTTCAATTTGAAACTAAAATGCCGGGTTTATACTATTAGGCATGAAATCCGGAGTATATGATATTCTGGGTTTATGATGTCTAATGTGGTTGCGGATTCTAATTATTGTAGTTTTCATTTCTTTTCTGAGACCGTAAGCGTAAAAAGTGGTGTATCGCCGGTTTCGTTATTATACGTTAACGAAAATTGGGATACGCATATTTACTTACGTTGATGATATGTGATGTTATGTGTTGCTGTAATATGTTATATTGGATAGTCGTGTTTGAATAGCCGGGGGTTTTTGCGTGAGATGAGAGTTTTTCATTTTTATTCATGTAAAAATTTTGTATGTAATATTCTTTTATTGGGACACTTCCGGGTTGAAGATGATGTCACCATTGATATATATTATTTACTTTTCTGCATTAGAATAGACCCAAGCTGGGGAGCACAAGTAACCGGGTTCTAGAGTCCAGTGGGAGACCATCTCGAGGACCATCTCGAGGAGGCGAGACCGGGTCTCCTAACTCTAGAATTGGCGGGGTTGCTTGCCGCTCTCGTAGGGGTCTAGGGATGTGGGTTTGGCTATTCATCACGACATGGAATCCGTGTTTTTTTACTGGCTTGATTTAAAACACGGACCTCCTAATATATCCTATATTTTATACGTTGACTTCTGCTGCAATGTTCTGTGATGAGATAATATAACTGCGTGAGACGAATGTTTTATTATATATATATGATATATAATAAACGTTGCTTATGTTTTGCATCCGTGCTAGTCCTGCCCCCGCTCTGTCGTTAGTTAAGTAACCTAACGGTGCATGACGAGACCTCGTGGCGAATGTGGATGGTATAAGCGTACGTTTTATTTTCGTTTCTTCTGTGATGTTTAGAAAACATAAATGATGGGACTTCATTAATGAGATTAATGAAAAGAAAGAAACCTAAAGATATTGTACAATCAAATTTTCAAAAAGGTAGCTCTAGTTCTTGCTTTGCATAGCGGTATTCTTTATGAATATCCTGCACCTCATTCGATGAGGAAAGAGCTAAGGTCCTTTCACCGGGAATGACCTCTTTAGCAAAAGCTAGTGAATGCTTCAACCTACTCGGTTTGTTTTAAAAACTACTCGATTTTAAAAGCGGAGCTTAAATCACTTCTTTTCAAATAACACGATTCTACAACGATATCAAGTTCATTACGCAAAAATTTTTCTTAAAAACCTGTCGTAGCCCTCCGTCATTTTAGATAAGGACTATTTACTATTCGTGCTGCGTTTGTTGACCTTGTCAAGACGTAATGTGCGGTAGCTGATTAGTGCTTATCTGTAACCATATGATGCGATTGGATTAGGGTAGTCGTACGGATTTGTTGACCTTGTCAAGGTCATACGGGTGGGTTTAATTCAATCAGGAAATGAACAGGTTGAACTTGACTTGCGGTTTATGGTTTGTTGACCTTGTCAAGATCATAAATCACTCAGGGCAAAAGATATTAGGAATTTCAAGTGTTGAAATTTGCAATGAGATTGCATACCTTCTATGAGATAGTTGGATCCCGATACCCACTGCGAGTAAGAGTTACTCCTGGCAGAGTTTTGCACTTTACAATTAGTTAATCCAGTAGGTGTCTAAGAAAGGTGTTAACGGGGTTATACCCCTGCGGAAACGAGGTTATTTAATTAGTTCCATGCGAAAGCACGGGGAGACTCTTTCGAAGTAGCAATACCTGTCTGACTGAACGATTGGCAAACTTCTAGGGTGTAATTAATCCCGGCGAGTCTTACCTTTTAGGGTTTGAATGAATATTTAATAAAAACGGTGGGAGCCATCCTGATTAGATAAAATAACAACCGATCTAATCTTGCAAGAGTGCACGCAGTGTTTTCTTCTCTCTCTCTCTCTCTCCCTGTAGCGACCATGACATGCCTTAATCAAGATAATAATATTGATGTATTGACCGAACCTGCTTGTTATACTGAGCTGGGGAACATTGGTTCCGCTCTACCTTATAATTGTTATAAGTCTGAACAGGAAATAGGGGAATATCCGGATTCCCACGCGACCCGAACGAGAAATGAGCATGTTGATGTATCTTCTTTGGGTGTGTTCGTTACCAAAAATTGTTTCTCAGTACACTCTGCGTCTTGGATATTAGATACCGGATCAGGATCCTACATATGTAATATGTTATAGGGGCTTAAGAGAGGTAGAGAACTGGGAAAATGTGGTCATTCTCTAAAAGTAAGGAATGATGCAAATGTTGCAGCCAAAACAGTTGGTGAATATCACCTTTTATTACCAAATGGGAATACATTGATCTTGAATGACTGTTATTACGTACCATCTATGATGTTGTTCATACCATAATTTTGCATTATTATATTCCCCATTCTTATGTATTTTACAAATAAACAGTTGCTTTTGACCCATGTCTGCTACATAATTGTAGGTTACAGATTCTCGGGACAAAAACAGTGAAAAAGATAAAAGACGATACAAAAGTGAGATTACGACTGACAAATGGAAGAATCCTTATCAAGCCTACAATTTGGAGAATAACGAAAATCAATAAGCAAGTTCACAAAGTATAAAGGCAGCTCAAGGTTCAAGACTTCGACACGAAGCAGATGGAAAAGTCCATGACATTACTCACTGTAGAGATCTGGAAAAGAACTAAAAGACATTATGAAGAAACAATTATAGAAACAAGAAGTAAAAGTCAACTAGAAGAAGCATAGCAGAACACAACAACCAAACCTCCTTTTTGGCCGCGGAACCGCGGCCAAACAGGGCCTATGGCCCCGGTTCCGCGGCCGTATATTACCCGTGTCGGCGGAAATTTTCCATAAAGTTTGGTGGCGCGTCGGTGCGTTGACTAGTCTTCCTAGGGGTATTTTTGTAAAAGCAGATGTGCGTCGATTGTAACCCTAGGGTTTTCTATGAATCTATAAAGAGAACCCTAAAACCATTTTTAGGTTATGCCTTTTTTTATTCATCTATTCAGATCTGAAAATTCCTGTGTAAATGTTTGGAGAGAGCCATCAATAAAGTAAGTAGTTTTATTTAATTGCCTAGTTAATTTTTATTCTGCCTTAGTATAGATTTTTCATTCTTTGCCCTAGTTAGATAATTAGAGATGTTCTTCAATTCCCTAATGAGCGAGTAGTCTCCTCGCTTGTTAGGTTTAGATTTGGGGAAGGCTTGAGAGATGAAATCTCTTACCCCTTTCTTACCCATCACATATTAATAATTAGGACTCCATGCATACATACACACACCGTTCCCTACGGCACCTTACCCCTCGAGGTAACGGTGATACTGTAGTATAAACGATCGGTTGTGTATGTTTTCCATGGAGGTTAGGGTAAGAATTAAAAAAGGAAGGACTAGAACTTAGAGGAAGAAACATCGTTTCTTCCCAATGGGACTAATCTCCTTTATTAATTGTTACCATAACACCTAAAGAGATCTAAATTAGGGCATTGAAAGCGGTGAGGAAATCTTCAATTTCCAAACTTAAGCTAAAGCTAACCCTAGCAAGATTCTAGTCTTAATCTAAATCTTAGTTTTTAGCGATAATCCATTCACACCGTTTGGAATTAACTCGTTAGACCAAATTAGGAAATACACAACATCCATGTGGACCGATCCGTACTCACCGGCTAGCTACCAAGCGACGCCGTTCTTGATTGCGGTTAAAAAATATTTTTGATCTAAAAATCTCTTTCAAATCAAATGGCGCCGTTGCCGGGGATGGCGTAGTATTTCCTTTTTGCAATTTCGGATTAATATAAAATATAAAAATCATAAAAACTGAAAATTTTCAAAATATAAAAATTTATCATCTTTTTATTGTTTGAAGGGTTTTTTTTTGTGTGAATTTTGCAGGATCGAAGAACAAGTTCGGATCTGGAAAAATTCAGAGAGCGAAACAGAAAACTGAAAATCTGAAAAAGAGAGGATTACAACAAAAAAGGAGCAGAAGAAATCTGAAGATCTGAACCGCCGCCGCCGCCGCGTTTCCGCCGCCGGGACCCCACTTCCGCCGCGGATCCGCCGCGTTCTTGTGACGTCAGCGCATGGAATTTGCACTGTAAGCTCTCTTTCTCTCTCCTCTGAACCTCTGGTATCTCTTCTGTCAAATCTCTTGCAGGATTCTTTGCACTAAAAAAAATCTCTCCCCTTCCAATAATTGATCTTGTGCAGGATTCTTTGCGCCGCGCTAAAAATAAAAAAGAATTGTTTGCAAGTGGTTGTTTACTGTTTTGCATATTTAATCGGACTTTAAGGGGCTTGAAACCAATCCAGATTGGGTGGGAATTTCATCACCCTTCCTAGGACCCCAGAAATCACATAAGGCATATTGCATTAACCATCTTTTAATTAAAAAATATTAGACTCATCCCTAAGGACTTCGCGCTCAATAGGACCAAGGACTAGTTGTAGGCATCGACCGTTGATCCTAATCTGACTTTGTGGTGTCTAGACAAGTGTGTCTAAGGTAAGTGGTTACTTAATTAGGTCCACTACTTACGTGGTGGAGAGCCTCCTACTTACCTGGCACTTACCTGGCCACAATTGGCAGTGAAGAGACGGTTTGAGGTCCCATTTCTTGCTCTTTGGAACAGTTAGGAGCTGTCTAGCTGACCTTAGATCTAGGCTTGATTGTGCATTTGTGATTGATTGAATGTGTGTCTAAGCCCTTTATCGAAAATCTTTTTTGCAAAAAGCTCCACATAAAAGGAAAAAAAGGAGAATTTTTTTACAAAAACTTGCAACTTGTCGCTAAAAATCCGTGCACCCCACCACACCACTCACCTTCTTTCCATTGACGTTTTCTTACCCCCGTATTCTGTTTTTCACTTTTTGACTATACTACCTCTTTAGTGTATGTATGGTTGGACTAGGGACACTGGCGCCCAATTAGTCCGTGTTTCGTTGGTATCGACCGACGAAGTTTTCGACTCCGAAATCGAAATTCCTTCCACTTCCTTACCCCCACCTTCAAATTCTTCTTCCGAAGGGATGTCGGGATATAATCCTAACAACACCTTACCCACGGGACTGATTCCACTTCCGTTAGGTATGAATAACCCGCAACATCCGCCTGTTGAAGCGCCCCAACGAATCGCGCTCCAGGATCTCTTCTATCCTGTCCGCACCGCCTTACCTACTTGTCTTTCACTCCCACCGGCAAATGGGGACAATTTTGAGATCAAACCCCACTTCATCAATATGTTGCCAAAATTTCACGGACTGGAATCCGAAGATGCCTATATCTTCATAAAAAAATTCCAAAACGTTTGCGCAATGATGAAAACAACCCAATTATCAGATGATGCTATAAGGCTAAGGGTCATTCCTTTCACCTTATGTGACTTAGCCGAGAAGTGGTTATACAGCACAACATCACATTCAATTAGAAATTGGGACGAGTTTGTTAAAGCTTTTCTTAAAAAGTTTTATCCTCATCACAAGACCGCGAGAATTCGCAATGAGAATATACAATTTTCCCAGCTTCCTTCCGAACCCTTTTGGAAGTGTTTTGAAAGATTTAAAGACCTACTTATTCAATGCCCTCACCATGGGATCGAAAATTGGCAACTTTGCCAAACATTATACGAGGGATTGAACCCAGCAACGAAGAAGTTGCCAGAAACCATTTGTCAAGGTCACTTTCTAACCAAATCTAGTGAGGAAGCGTGGCAGTTTCTCACGAATATTGCTGAACAGACACTTCAGTGGGAAAGCACCAAGACCACCTCATCTTCTTCTATTGGTCAGTCTAGGGCAGGCATACATCAATTAGATATGTCGATTGCTATGAAGGCCGAGATGGCCGCACTTATGAAAAAGCTAGAAGCCATTGAGACTAAAATCTCATCGCCTTCTCCTGCCCCTACTTTACCCCCACGAACTGTGTGCGCTTGTTGTTCGGATCCATCATACCTTACCGAAGAGTGTCCTTACAATCCACCTGTTCAAGGACAAGATCAAGTCAATACTGCCTTTCAGCAACGACAAAGAAATGATCCGTACTCTTCGATTTATAATCCGGGTTGGAGGAGCCACCCAAATTTTGCTT
Organism: Agapanthus africanus; assembly: GCA_030015575.1. Classification (NCBI taxonomy): domain Eukaryota; kingdom Viridiplantae; phylum Streptophyta; class Magnoliopsida; order Asparagales; family Amaryllidaceae; genus Agapanthus; species Agapanthus africanus. The sequence goes on along the minus strand of JASDDO010000019.1, from coordinate 378,968,547 downwards.
GGAATCAAAATCAACAATTCCAAGGAAACAACTTTCAAAGGCCTCCTCCCCCACAACAACAACAAGCACCCCGACAAACTCAATACCAGCAACCTTTCCAACCACAGCCTTATCCAAATCAAAAGAACAATTTTGTGCCGAACAACTTTTACCCTCAAAACAATTTTGTTCAACCAAATGATGATAAGGTTATCTCGCTAGAAAGAAATTTAGATGCGTTTCTCAAACAATCTACACAATCCGCAGTAAGGTTGGAGACTTCCATCCAGTCTTTGGTGCATAACAATACTTCACACGATCAAAGCATCAAATCTATTGAGGCACAAATTGCATAACTAACTGCTGCGTTGAGCGAGAGAGAAAAGGGAAAGCTTCCATCTCAACCATTGCCAAATCCCGGTCACACACACAACGCACATGTCGCATATGAATATCAAAATCATAATGTAAATGCGGTGACCACATTGAGATCTGGAAGAGTGTTGCAAAATAACGTGGGTATTAGTGATGGCACCCCCGCCGGTGGTTCTTCTTCTTCTCCATCCTCTTCTTCTTCTCCTTCATCTTCTTCGTTAGAGCCTATTCTTCATTCTTCAAAAGGCTCTTCTTCTTCTAATCCGAACGGACCCACTTCTCACTTCACGAACACACCCACACTGGGATCCATTCCAACTCCACATTCTACTCCACAGACATTGGACTCAACAGATTTTCAAAATGCTCCATTTCCAAACAGGTTGAGTTCCAATAAACCAACTCCACAAATGGAGAAGATTGTGGAGTTATTTAAACAGGTTAGTATAAATATACCTCTCTTGGATGCAATCCAACAAGTCCCTTCTTACGCGAAAATCTTAAAGGGCTTATGCTCCTCGAAGAGAAAGTCACAAATACCCAAGAAAGTGCTAGTAGCTAGTGCCGTAAGCAATACTATTAACCAACCTCAACACTTACCCCAAAAACGAAAGGACCCTGGCTGTCCTACAATTTCAATAACAATTGGGGATAAGAATATCAATAGAGCACTTTTAGATCTTGGATCTAGTGTTAACCTGCTTACCTACTCCGTGTACGAGCAATTAGGGGTTGGAGAGTTGAAACCCACTCGTTGTACTCTCCAAATGGCTGATCGATCAATCACCCATCCTAGGGGTGAGTTAGAGGATGTGTTGATCAAAGTAGGGGACTTCATATTCCCCGTTGATTTTATTGCTATGGACACACAACCTGTTGCTAACCCACGGAACCAAATTCCGGTGATCCTTGGTCGACCATTTTTGGCCACTTCCAATACCATAATAAATTGTCGCAATAGCTTTATGACTCTATCCTTCGGGAAGATATCTAGTGAGTTCAATATTTACAAGATAGGAAGTCTGCCCCCCGTGCCTAAAACTAGTACAAGAGAAGTTTGCTCTATTCACGAAATCATGCAGGAGGACTGCGAGCTTGAAAAATTTCTGTTTGATGACAACAGTTTTGACGCCACCAGTGCGTCCCTCCTTGAATCTAACACAGTTGGCACAACCGATATTGATTATGAATGTTTCACCTTTTCGGACGATTTTGACGACTCACCGCCCGAATATGAGTCTTTTGAATTTTTGGATGAGTTAGTTGAACCATCCGATTCGGTTGTTTGCAGTGATTTCGAACCAGTGTTGAAGTCCTTTGAGTTCGAGGTAGATTCCCCAATTTTACCTTTGATTGTTTCGCCTCCAAAACTCGAACTCAAGCTCTTGCCGTCTCACCTTAAATATGCTTACCTAGGTGGGAATGAGACCTTTCCCGTCATCATATCGGCCTCTCTAGCCCTCGAGCAAGAGAAAGCCCTTTTAATGATCTTACAAGATAAGTGGCAAGGTTTCGGCTGGACTATGGCGGACATCGAGGAGATTAGTTCCCTTATAATTGAATATCATATGCATATGATGGATGATGCCAAGTCAATAAAGGATCCACAGAAACATCTTGGGGATTGTGTGGATAATCAACCTCCTCCTTTAGAAGTTGAACCACCCCCTTTTCTTTTAATAAGCTACGAGAATGCCAATATTCCTTTGATTTCTGATCATTCACATTCTCGTTTTGATTCATCATCACCTCCTATCTATTCACTTCCACGTACATACAGACACTTTCCATACCACCACTTATATCTTCCCCAATTCTTTTTGGCTCGGTACAACATATTCTTCCACCGACCGATACTCTACACAGATAAATTTTTCAACTGGTTGGTGTTAACGTTTGGTCTTTGCAAAGTTTGGCAATGACGTTTAACATTGTTTCAATGAAGTTTGGGGGGGGGGGGACCTTTTTGTATATATATTTTTGTTTTTCTTTTAACAATAAAAAAAATATAAAAAAAAATTATAATTAAATAAACAGGGGAGTGCCGACATTTTGACCCTCTTAGTGTAGCATGACAGTGAGGACACTGTCAAATTTAAGTTTGGGGATATACTCGGTAAGTTTTCTTCCTTCGCATTCATGTGTATATTTTTGCATTTGCATACTTATTTTAAAATCCATAAAAAATGATTTTTTTTTTAAAATTATAAAAATTAAAGTATTCAATTTTGGCCATAATTGACTTGAGTTTAACAAAAAGGTTAACTAGCTAAGAACAACTAGATCTTATACTTAGTAAATTAAAAATCCTAAAAATAACCTTTCTTAAAATTTAACGGTAGAAAGTATATGTCTTTGTAGTTTATTTGGAAATGGGCAAATTTCGAGTTGACTTCGTGGGCTAAGTTAAAGCAAGGGAAAAGTATTGATATATTTATTAAAATATAAGTTTGAAAAATAATTCCTAGCTTAAGTCTAAATTCTGAAAATATATACCCTACAAATTACACAAACACGAACTTTGAAACTTGGAATAGTAGAAGAGACCTTGAAATGCTCTTGTCTAAAATCCTTAGTACGAAGAAAAATAAAATAAAAATTCAAGTGTGAATAAAGGGATAAAATAAAAATGAACACTGGTTTTTGTAATTACTTAAGGCTGCAAAATAGAAAAAATATTTAGCAAGGGTGCTTCATCACCTAGTGCCTTAGACCAACTGGTTTGGGAGTCACTGCTAAAGCCTTAGGTGTTACAAGACTAGGAATTACGCTTTAATGTGCATACACATTTTGTAATCGGTTGTTGGTACCTCAAGAAGTATTAACAATCGCATGAAGGATGTGTGAGTGAAATTCATCTAAATATTCACCTATTAAGAAGTGCTTTGGACAACGGACAAGAGTATGATAACTTGATTTGAATTTCCAAGTGTAGGGGTGATATATACACACACGTAGGGGTATGCGATTGAGGTTTAGATAAGAGATAGGAATGGAGAATAGGACTTGTATCTTTAGTAGAGATGATAAAAACTCCTAAGTTGAGATAGAACCCTAGAAGGAAAGCTTAAAAAATGCTAAAAGCTAAGTAAGTCTACAGAACATATATAATCTTAAGTTAAATAATAAGGAAGCGTGAAGAATACGGGTGGATAATTTATGAGTCGAAAATAATAGAGTTTCTTGCTGGAAAACCTAATTGGAGAATAAAAGTCAATAGGCCTAATTGATAGGATTTTGTGGGTAGTATCCGCTGAAAACCCTCAGGAGACAACACTCCTCCTACTAGGGACACCTAGAGGTTTAACGGCTTGTTGCACGAGCTCAGTGCAATCGCGTTTCCCTGCGAAAGTGAGGTAAGGATTTTGTCGAGAATAAAACTAGGTTTGCTTGAGGACGAGCAAAAGATAAGTTTGGGGGTATTTGTTCATACCATAATTTTGCATTATTATATTCCCCATTCTTATGCATTTTACAAATAAACAGGTGCTTTTGACCCATGTCTGCTACATAGTTGCAGGTTACAGATTCTCGGGACAAAAACAGTAAAAAAGACAAAAGACGATACAAAAGTGAGACTACGACTGATAAATGGAAGAATCTTGATCAAGCCTACAATTTGAAGAATAACGAAAATCAATAAACAAGTTCATAAAGTACAAAGGCAGCTCAAGGTTCAAGACTTTGACACGAAGCAGACGGAAAAGTCCATGACATTACTCACTGTAGAGATCTGGAAAAGAACTAAAAGACATTATGAAGAAACAACTGTAGAAACAAGAAGTAAAAGTCAACTAGAAGAAGCGCAGCAGAACACAGCAACCAAACCTCCTTTTTGGCCACAGAATCGCGGCCAAACAGGGCCTATGGCCGCGGTTCCGCGGCCGTGTATTACCCGTGTCGGCAGAAATTTTCCATAAAGTTTGGCGGCACGTCGGTGCGTTGACTAGTCTTCCTACGGGTATTTTTGTAAAAGCAGATGTGCGTCGATTGTAACCCTAGGGTTTTCTATGAATCTATAAATAGAACCCTAAAACCTTTTTTTAGGTTATGCCTCTTTTTATTCATCTATTCAGGTCTGAAAATTCCTGTGTAAATGCTTGGAGAGAGCCATCAATAAAGTAAGTAGTTTTATTTAATTGCCTAGTTAATTTTTATTCTGCCTTAATATAGATTTTTCATTCTTTGCCCTAGTTAGATAATTAGAGATATTCTTCAATTCCCTAATGAGCGAGTAGTCTCCTTACTTGTTAAGGTTAGATTTGGGGAAGTCTTGAGAGATGAAATCTCTCACCCCTTTCTTACCCATCACATATTAATAATTAGGACTCCATGCATACATACACACACCGTTCCCTACGGCACCTTACCCCTCGAGGTAACGGTGATACCGTAGTATAAACGACCGGTTGTGTATGTTTTCCATGAAATTTAGGGTAAGAATTAAGAAAGGACGGACTAGAACGAGGAAGAAACATCGTTTCTTCCCAATGATACTAATCCCCTTTATTAATTGCATAACACCTAAAGAGATCTAAATTAGGGCATTGAAAGCGGTGAGGAAATCTTCAATTTCCAAACTTAACCTAAACCTAACCCTAGCAAGATTCTAGTCTTAATATAAATCTTAGTTTTTAGCGATAATCCATTCACACCGTTTGGAATTAACTCGTTAGACCAAATTAGGAAATACACAACATCCCTGTGGACCGACCCGTACTCACCGGCTAGCTACCAAGCGACGCCGTTCTTGATTGCGGTTAAAAAATAGATGTGCAATTTAATATCAATTTCTTTATTAGATAAAGAAGGATATAATTTTGTAGTACAGAAAAATGTTATTAACATTTTTCTAAATCAAGTGTTGATTGGGTTTGGTGCGTTATGTAACGGTTTATACGTTCTGAATCAAAATACAGTTCTTAACATACAGAACACACACAAGAGGAAAAGTTCAGAAATGAACGATTCCTTCTTGTGGCATTGTAGAATGGGTCATATCAGTGCAACACGACTAGTTAAATTACATAAAAATAGATATTTGAATCAGTTTGAATTTACATCTTATGAAATTTGTCAGTCATGTCTCAAAGGAAAAATGACCAAAACTCCGTTTACTGGACACGGAGAAAGAGCTACTGAACTCTTAAGACTGATACATAGTGATATATGCGGTCCCATGTCTATACATGTCAGGAATGGTTTCTCGTACTTTATCACATTCACTGATGATCTCTCAAAATTCGAACATGTGTTCTTGTTGAAACACAAGTCTGAAACTTTTTAGAAATTCAAGGAATACAAGTACGAAGTTGTCACGCCCTGCTTCCCGGTATACGGCGAAGGGGACGTGACGAGGTCCGCTACGTATATACTCAGAAGTACATACGCTAAGCGTATCTAAGCAATATAAAATAAATACACAAGAGACAATATATAAAAAGAACATCAACTTTTATTTATTAACATTCTTTGTACAATGTATGAAAAGGAAATACAACTGAAATAAAAAGATGCCTAAACAGTGGCATAACAGGAAATGAAAAGTACAGAGAGGAAAAGTGTACAATGAAACTAAAGTGCTGGATCTTCGGCAAACTGCTTCAAGTCTTCTGCAGATGGCTCGATCTCTGCCGGGCCCGAATCACCTGACGACATTCAAATAAGAAAGAAATAGAATGTCATCAGCGAACAGGTCGTTCGGTAAGTCCCAAAGGTAAGAGGAGAATAGACAGAGAGTAAGATAGAGAGAGAGAGAGTAGCTTTTACAGTTGTATTATATTGTTTTAGCGTTAAACTGTTGTTATCGTAAGTTCAAGGGTGAATGTTAACTAATCTCAAGAGTGTTCTCAAACCCAACAGGCCACAGTCCAGGGGTAGGGAACCACGGGCCCGAATCAAATGTTAGTAGCGGGACTTCGACCGTCGTCGAAGTATTCCAAACTCAACAGGCCACAGTCCAGGAGCATGGAAACACGGGCCCTCATGATTGCTTGCTTGTGTTAGTTGACATGGATTCATGATTTAGGGGGACTCTTGAGATTATGTTGGATTCACGAATGAACTACCCCGATACCCCGTGTAGTTATGTTATTGTTAGTACTGTATTGCATTGTATTATCTTGTAAATTGAATTATGTAATTGGATGACTGACCAAAACCATGATATCAGTAAACGGATGTAACTGCATAATCATGTAAATGGAATAACTGGAGAACCATGTAAGTGGAATGTATATCCATGGTTCGGTTCAGTCAAATTGTATAGTTTGATAACTGGATTCATGGATTCATGTGTTCATATTGAATTAGAATATTGTAAATTATAGATTGACTTGAATCATATTCAAGTCAGATTAATCAGACTCAAACACGAGTCAGACAATCAGAAATGTGAATCGAAGTCTTATAATTGCTAGGGTCCTTAGGGTAATTTATAATACTTGAGAGGGTTTTATGTAAAAATACTTATATATATATATACATTTCAAAATACACCTCAAGTATTCATTACTCGCCTTTAGAGTTGTAATGAGGGTGGATTTTATATTGTGACATTTCTAGTGAAAATATCCTAGTTTTATAAATAAGGGTATTTATCTATAATATTGATTATTTGAAGTTCATGGTATTTTAGTGTAAAATTTATTCTTGTGATTTTTAGAAAAAAAATGGAATATTTATATTATAATAAAATAAATATTTAAATGATAAATATACATATATTTATACAAAAATAATTTTAATAAATATTTTATATTCTAAAAATCTCATTTTTCTTAAGATGTCGTATTTTAAACCTTTTGAGACCGAATGCTCCTTGCGGGGGTCTGAATCTCGCACTACTAGCTCGAGGGTGTGCGATAAACCGCACAATCCCGAACGGGTTCCCCAAAAATGGGTCGTAGCGGCGCTTTGCAAAGATTGTAAAATACTAATCCTTTAGAAAACGGTTTTATAAAGTAAAAGGTATTTATTTGCAAAGGTATAAATTTTCCGTATTTTAAATCCTAGGGTTTCCTAAGTCAACTAGCCTATTTCTAAATGGTCTAAACGACAAGTCGTTAGAAACCTCAAATCGCCTCTTCACCGCCAATTGTGGCCAGGTAAGTACAAATGAAGAAAGGAGGGATCCGCTCACGAATCGTGAGACGGACCTTTTAAAGTTACCTTTGGTCACTTGCCTAGCCTAGACACTACAAAGTCAGGTTTAGATAAACGATCGATGTCCACAACTTATCGTGTTTTCCTAATAAGAGGTATTTATTTAAAAGTGTATCAAAGCTAAAACTTTTAGAAATAGTTTTATTAAGAATATGGTATTTAAATGAAAGCTTTGTTTTATCGTATTCTAAGTTTTTGATGATGTCGTTTAGGTTTGTATATGCGTGTGTGTAGAGGTAGGTCATTACCTCGTGCTCTACTTTAAATGTATAGCAAAATTAAGGGGGTTAAATGTGAAATCGAAACATGATGGTATTTAAGTGAAAAATAAGATAAATTGGAAAGGCTATCATTTCATGTGATGAAACTTATTCAAATTGATTGTTAAATGTTTAATAGTCAACATAAAAATATTTAAGTATGAATGTATTGATGAGAAGTGAAATTTTATAGAAAACTGAATCGGAAATCGGATTTGTTCCGATTCCGTCGGGTTTTGTAATTTCGTATTTTAGAGAATGGGAAAGAGAGATAGAATGGGACTTACGGGTTTCGATTAAGCAAAGGAGTGTAGGGGGGACTAGAGGGGTTGCCGAGGCGTTGTTTCATCGCCGGTTGTTCCTAAAAACATCGCCGGAATTTCCGCCGAAATTTCGTCGGAGCTTCGCCGCGAACTTGTTTTCAAAGTACACAACTCTTGAGAAGATTTTGAGAGAGATAGCTTAGGGTTTTGGGATGAGAGGGTAGAGGGTAAGGGGCGTATTTATAGGGTAGGCTAGGGATAGGGTAGGTGAAGGGTTTTTGATTAAAAAATGTAAAAATATATGAAAATGTATTAAAATTTGTAGTAAACAGGGTATATTAAACTCTCGGGAACCGATCCATTAAATTGGAGTATACAGGGGGTAGGGTAGGTGAAGAGCCCAACTTTCATGTTGGGGAGCCATCGGCGCCGGACCGAGTCGGCCGGTCCCGGCCGAGTCAGGAGGTCGGGAGGTGTGGGTTTGTCAGGTGAAGGCTCTGGTATATTTAACTTTTCAGGTGTAGTTCAAGTTTTGGAAGTTACGATATTTGGACTGTTGGGCTTCCTAAGAATTTAAAACAAAGACAATATAAAAATAATGTGGGGCAGAGGATTTGAACTCTGGTGGCTTGGTTCAGCAGTGCAAGATATTACCAATGAGCTACAAGCTCCTTCTTGTAATTATTTGTGTGAAATAATTACTTAAAGTGGTAACAACAACATTAAAACCCCAAGTATATTTTAATTTTAAAACAATTTTATGTACACTAAAAAATGGAGTTATTTAAAAACAAAATAATTACTTATACATTGTGTTCAGGTTAAAATACTTCTTTATGGATTTTGAAAAAAAATTGTATAGAAAAGTGTATAGAAAAATTAGGGTTGTTACATTCTACCCTCCTTATAAAAATTTCGTCCTCGAAATTTGTAAAGGAAGGTGTAACAAATTCAAGGAAAGTTTGGTGAGAGTGTGAAGAATGACAAAGTGATGCAAGGGTGTGAAAAAGGTTGAAGAGAATTACCAGGGTTATCCTGACCAACCGTATCAGCTTCTACGGCCGCCAAATTGTAAGCCTGGCGTCTCGGTACGTTTCTTCGTGCAAGCTGGTACAATGCTGATTGTCGAGGTAAAGGTGGTCCACGTGGAGGTGGTGCAGGAAGAGTTAACCGGGTAGGTGGGGTTTGGAAAGCTGGTCTAGCTACGGAATTAGGATTAGTTCGGTTGTGTGGACAAGTTCCTATGGTATGTGAGGATGATCCACATATCAGGTAAAGACCGTTTGCTCGTCGGCAAACTTCCATCAGATGTCCAGCTCTCTTGCAGTAGGTACAAAAGGCTGGGTTGGGCCTGTTGATTGGTACTCCCAGTCTCCTTGGTACAAATGGTGGTCCTGATGCGGCATCTCCTGCCATCTGGTTGGCAGGGCGCTTAACTCCTGCAGACTGAGGTCTGCCCCTCGCTTTTATCACTGCCTCATAACTGCGGGCAGCTTCCAGAGCCTCTTCATGTGTCAGAAATTTCCCTGTGGCTAGTGCAGCCTGAATTTCTATGTCCAACCCTTGTTGAAATCGACGGGTTCTGATCTTATCCATCGGTATCAGGTGTGCCGCAAATCGACTGAGCATGGTGAACTCAGCGTCATACTCATCTACTGACTTGTCCCACATCGAACCTTGTTGTAGATGAATGAACTGCTGCTCCATGGCAAACCTGGCAGTCACAGGGAAGTATTTCGCGTCGAACTTCTTGCGAAAAGTCTTCCATTCAATAGGCTGATGAAGACGGCTCTCTTCCGCCTTCCACCAAACCCGTGCATTGTCCGTGAGTTGCAACTTTGCAACTCGGACCCAAGTTATTTCTGGCACTTGTGCTGCCGCCAGATCATCCTCGATACTTTGAGTCCATTCCTTAGCTTAAAGAGGGCTTCCTTTCCGGAGAACTGCTTCGGATGTAAAGCCCTGAATTGCTTTACCCCCGACGCGTCAGTCTCGGGACGGTTCAGGAGTTGTTGCTGTCCCTCAAGAAGGCTGCGGGTCGCCTCAAGTAGCATTGTTTCCTCGGTGGGTGGCGCAGGAACAGCAGGTGTGAGAGGTAGTGCTGGAGGTGTGTTGTTGACGTTGGTGCCGGTGTTGTTCGGGGAATCCATAACCCTGAAGAAAAATTTGGGTTAGGACAGATTCAAGGAATATGGAATTGCAAGATTCAAGGAACATGAATTGTAAAGAATGTTTTAGTTGCTGGTTCTTGTGTTTTATATTGCTTAGGGTTCCATACAGCTCTGACCTACATGGGCCACCAACAAAACCTGTCACGCCCCGCTTTCCGGTAAACGGCGAAGGGGACGCGACGAGGTCCGCTACGTATATACTCAGAAGTACATAGGCTAAGCGTATCTAAGCAATATAAAATAAATACACAAGAGACAAGATATAAAAAGAACATCAACTTTTATTTATTAACATTCTTTGTACAATGCATGAAAAGGAAATACAACTGAAATAAAAAGATGCCTAAACAGTGGCATAACAGGAAATGAAAAGTACAGAGAGGAAAAGTGTACAATGAAACTAAAGTGCTGGATCTTCGGCAAACTGCTTCAAGTTTTCTGCAGATGGCTCGATCTCTGCCGGGCCCGAATCACCTAACGACATTCAAATAAGAAAGAAATAGAATGTCATCAGCGAACAGGTCGCTCGGTAAGTCCCAAAGGTAAGAGGAGAATAGACAGAGAGTAAGATAGAGAGAGAGAATAGCTTTTACAGTTGTATTATATTGTTTTAGCGTTAAACTGTTGTTATCGTAAGTTCAAAGGTGAATGTTAACTAATCTCAAGAGTGTTCTCAAACCCAACAGGCCACAGTCCAGGGGTAGGGAACCACGGGCCCGAATCAAATGTTAGTAGCGGGACTTTGACCGTCGTCGAAGTATTCCAAACTCAACAGGCCACAGTCCAGGAGCATGGAAACATGGGCCCTCATGATTGCTTGCTTGTGTTAGTAGACATGGATTCATGATCTAGGGGGACTCTTGAGATTATGTTGGATTTGTAAGTCCACGGTAGCGCCCGGCCGTCTAACAGACGCCAAATGCGGAACAAAAACTTTTTACAAACTGGCGCTATCGCGTACCGTAACCCGGATCTGCCATTAAAGCTAAACCAACAATTTACAAATGGGTAGAAACGTTATACCGAATGATCCGAGTCCTTCGGTCTTTAACCATCATCCCACGCTTTGTTGCGGCTGCTCCAATCTCCTGAATCTCCAGTCTCGTCGTCCAGGTGACACCACATCGACGAATCTTTAAACGGGCTCTCGCCTCTGAACCGAGGCAACTCGGTCGTCAAGTTTGGTAAAAGAGACGACCAAGATGAAGTAGAGAATGAGTAGAACACTTTTTCTCGTTACGTCCAAGGCTATGGACGAACGGTTAATGAAGTTGCCTTTTGGATCGATACGAAATGAGAAATGGAGTATATCAATTTCCATGAACCAAAATCCTTAATCTTTTCAAATCAACAACCATCTCATCCTCTCAAGGAGGTAGCCGGCCACTAAATAGAGGGGGGAGGTGAGTGTAGGAGAGGGAGGGTGACTCTAACAATGAAACTTATCATGACTCACTAATGACACCTAGTGTGAACACATTAATGAAAGTGATGATTCATTAACCATAGTCATCAACTCATTAATGCATCATTAATGAATAAAGCCACCTCACTATCCTAGTCACTATCCCAGTCACCTCTTCTAGAAGCTTCCACATAAATCCCAAGAAAAGATAAATCCGTATTTAACCGAATGTTAAATACGGCTGATAGAAAACTGGAAACTGGCAACTTCCAAAAGTGATCCTGAAACAAATTTCAGGATAACCCCGTATCAGTATAAACATACCCGCATTTATATTACGACCGAATATAAATGCAACTGAGACAAAGATATTATATCTACACAGTATAATACTGGGTTCCGGCTTAAACCAAAGCCTACCAGTATTATCTGCCCGAAAACTGACACGTGCGAAAACGCACGTGCATTTTCCGAACCTTACCATAAACCCATACGGCCTCTACAACGTTTCGCCCGAACTTGGGAAAGTGTCTGTGGGGGACTCTAATGACTCATCAACACACTGGCACTGGGTATAACCCCTAGCACGTCAGAGGTACAAGCTGTACGTAACGGTTTGCCTATGTATTGATTGGAAGGGAAGCTGACGAGCGAACTCATCCATAAACCCTACTGAGCCTGACAGTGACAATGTATATACAGTCCGGTCCATTCGTCTAAAGAGTATCGCATATCGAGTTTAGGGGGTGGATAAAGTCAGACCCCTAATAACGCGATAAATCGTGTCAGCATGAAGCCCATCACCACCTGAGAAACTACTGATCCAAATCAGTAATTCTCCACTATCTCGGCCGAGGATTCCTAGTGATGGCCACCCGTGCACTGCGCGACATTAACCCCCAATACCGGGAGAGACGAATCCCCGATGATCCGCTCACTTGCCTCCAATGTGGCTCGGGACTGTACCCAACTAAAACTTGTTTGCACAACTCCTTAGAGCGTGGTAGGGTAGTAATCTAAGCACAGTGGGAACTCACACGAGACAAATGACGATCTCAGGTCGATGAACTAACCTGTACACATGTCACCAGGGAATTGCTATCTGACGATATGTATAATACCAACTAGCAGATTCCCGGTGAGTCCTGTCCGGTGTACTCATAACCCAATGAGCACCTGTATACATCTTAGGTGATCCAACTGACACCAATGGCTTGTGAGACCGGCCACCGCCCCTCGTCGGGGTCTCGACTGTATACACTAGTCTACTCTGAAGTATCGATGCCCTATCTCGAAACTCCCACGACTAAGGACACTTTTAAGGATATGCTTACAGACCCCAGCTCCCACGTATATGATCACCATCATACTGTTGGTAGTCAAGCAAGAATCCTATGGGCTCTATCATCATGCAATAGTGAACTAAAGAATGTATACGATAATAAAGACAAACCAGATAGCATACTATCATCTCGAGCAAGACTGTCATATCGGTATAGGTCCTGCCTCAATCATTGCAATCACGTACCTGCGATCCAATAATTAACTTTGAGGGCACTATCTCCAACAGGATTCACGAATGAACTACCCCAATATCCTGTGTAGTTATGTTATTGTTAGTACTGTATTGCATTGTATTGTCTTGTAAATTGAATTGTGTAATTGGATGACTGACCAAAACCATGATATCAGTAAATGGATATAACTGCATAATCATGTAAATGGAATAACTGAAAAACCATGTAAGTGGAATGTATATCCATGGTTCGGTTCGGTCAAATTGTATAGTTTGATAAATGGATTCATGGATTCATGAGTTCATATTGAATTGGAATATTGTAGATTATAGATTGACTTGAATCATATTCAAGTCAGATTAATCAGACTCAAACCCGAGTCAGACAATCAGAAATGTAAATCGAAGTCTTATAATTGCAAGGGTCCTTAGGGTAATTTATAATACTTGAGGGGGTTTTATGTAAAAATACTTATATATATATATACATTTCAAAATACACCTCAAGTATTCATTACTCGCCTTTAGAGTTGTAATGAGGGTGGATTTTATATTGTGACATTTCTAGTGAAAATATGCTAGTTTTATAAATAAGTCTTTAATATTGATTATTTGAAGTTCATGGTATTTTAGTGTAAAATTTATTCATGTGATTTTTAGAAAAAAATGGAATATTTATATTATAATAAAATAGATATTTAAATGATAAATATACATATATTTATACAAAAATAATTTTAATAAATATTTTATATTCCAAAAATCTCATTTTTCTTAAGATGTCGTATTTTAAACCTTTCGAGACCGAATGCTCCTTGCGGGGGTTTGAATCTCGCACTACTAGCCCGAGGGTGCGCGATAAATCGCACAATCCCGAACGGGTTCCCCAAAAATGGGTTGTAGCGGCGCTTTGCAAAGATTGTTAAATACTAATCCTTTAGAAAACGGTTTTATAAAGTAAAAGGTATTTATTTGGAAATGTATAAATTTTCCGTATTTTAAATCCTAGGGTTTCCTAAGTCAACTAGCCTATTTCTAAATGGTCTAAACGACAAGTCGTTAGAAACCTCAAATCGCCTCTTCACCGCCAATTGTGGCCAGGTAAGTACAAATGAAGAAAGGAGGGATCCGCTCACGAATCGTGAGATGGGCCTTTTAAAGTTGCCTTTGGTCACTTGCCTAGCCTAGACACTACAAAGTCAGATTTAGATAAACGATCGATGTCCACAACTTATCGTGTTTTCATAATAAGAGGTATTTATTTAAAAGTGTATCAAAGCTAAAACTTTTAGAAATAGTTTTATTAAGAATATGGTATTTAAATGAAAGTTTTGTTTTATCGTATTCTAAGTTTTTGATGATGTCATTTAGGTTTGTATATGCGTGTGTGCAGAGGTAGGTCATTACCTCGTGCTCTATTTTAAATGTATAGCAAAGTTAAAGGGGGTTAAATGTGAAATCGATACATGATGGTATTTAAGTGAAAAATACGATAAATTGGAAAGGTTTTCATTTCATGTGATGAAACTTATTCAAATTGATTGTTAAATGTTTAATAGTCAACATAAAGATATTTAATCATGAATGTATTGATGAGAAGTGAAATTTTATAGAAAACCGAATCGGAAATCGGATTTGTTCCGATTCCGTCGGGTTTTGTAATTTCGTATTTTAGAGAATGGGAAAGAGAGATAGAATGGGACTTACGGGTTTCGATTAAGCAAAGGAGTGAAGGGGGGACTAGAGGGGTTGCCGAGGCGTTGTTTTGTCGCCGGTTGTTCCTAAAAACGTCGCCGGAATTTCCTCCGGAATTTCATCGGAGCTTCACCGTGAACTTGTTTTCAAAGTACACAACTCTTGAGAAGATTTTGAGAGAGATAGCTTAGGGTTTTAGGATGAGAGGGTAGAGAGTAAGGGGTGTATTTATAGGGTAGGCTAGGGGTAGGTAGGTGAAGGGTTTTTGATTAAAAAATGTAAAAATATATGAAAATGTATTAAAAATTATAGTAAATGGGGTATATTAAACTCTCGGGAACCGATCCATTAAATTAGATTATACATGGGGGTAGGATAGGTGAAGAGCCCCAACTTTCATGTTGGGGACTCGGCCATCCGGCCGAGTCCAGCCGGCAGCGCCGGACCGAGTCGGCCGGTCCGCCGGCCGATCCCGGCCGAGTCAGGAGGTTGGGGGGCATTTGTTTATCAGGTGAAGGCTCTGGTATATTTAACTTTTCAGGTGTAGTTCAAGTTTTGGAAGTTACGGTGTTTGGACTGTTGGGCTTCCTAAGAATTTAAAACAAAAATAATATAAAAGTAATGTGGGGCAGGGGATTTGAACTCTGGTGGCTTGGTTCAGCAGTGCAAGGTATTACTAATGAGCTACAAGCTCCTTCTTTTAATTATTTGTGTGAAATAATTACTTAAAGTGGTAACAACAACATTAAATACCCCAAGTATACTTTAATTTTAAAACAATTTTATGTATGGAGTTATTTAAAAACAAAATAATTGCTTATACATTGTGTTCAGGTTAAAATACTCCTTTATGGATTTTGAAAAAAATTTGTATAGAAAAGTGTGTAGAAAAATTAGGGTTGTTACAGAAGTAGAGAACCAAATGAGTAAAAGTATTAAAATCCTACGATCTGATCGGAGAGGAGAATACTTGAGCACGGACTTCCGTGACTATTTAAAAGAGAATGGGATTCTCTCTTAGCTTACTCCTCCGTATACACCACAGCACAACGGTGTATCGGAGCGGAGGAATCACACCCTATTACATTTGGTGCGCTCTATGATGAGTACTCCTGAGTTACCTATTTCTTTTTGGGGTTATGCACTGGAGACAGCTGCAGACATATTGAATATGGTTCCCACAAAATCCGTGCCAACCAATCCATATGAGATATGGAAAGGAAAGAAACCATGTCTGAACTATATTAAGATATGGGGTTGTCCGGCATATGTGAAAACACAAAATCCGGACAGGCTCAAGGCAAGGTCAGTTCTGTGTAAGTTTGTTGGATATCCCAAACATTCGCGAGAGTGTATCTTCTACCACACCGAGGAACAAAAAGTGTTTATTTCTCGGAATGCCACCTTTTTTAGAAAAGGAATTTATTGTAAAAGAAATTAGTGGTAATGAGGTAGAACTGGAAGAAGTTCCAGCTACACAAACTATGACTGATGATTTGGTAGAACCGGAGGATTCAGTAGCCCCCGACGAACCTCAGTCACTCCGCAGATCTAGTAGGGTTACTTACCCACCTGAGAGATACTACGGTTCTCTCGTAGACGATGGGAGCGAGGATTGCATCATGGAAGATGATGACCCAACTAGTTTCGAGCAGGCCATCACGAATAGGGACTCTGTGAAATGGTGTTCGTACCAGAATACTGCATTTAATACCACCCATTCTTCTGCTCGTTTGTTTATAGGCAGGTGCTTTTGATCCGTGTTTGCTATATATTTACAGGGTACAGGTTTCTAGTACAAAATAACGCAAATCATACAAAATCTCCACAATTATGCCAAAATCCAGAATATCTGTCATGAACAGATAAAATCCGGGTTCCGGTCATCCGTATCCGTCCAGTGCCGCTTACCAGTTCAAAAGACAAGAGAAATAACAGTGGTCATTCGTGTCTCGGATAAGCACTGAGCACGAGAGGGGCAACCCAAGATTCAATGGGTGCGCGGAGCTCGAGGGAGATAAAGGTCAAATGAATTAAAAGTGAAGCCATTTTAGACTGTTGTAAATTTGAAGAAACTTTGGAAGCATTTTGCAATTTGGGACATGTAGAACAACAGAAGATAGTAACATAAGAAACCATGGAAAAACGAAAACATAAATCCCCCAAAGTACCGCAGAACAGCGGCCAAAGTGACACTTATGAGGCGGTTCCGCGACCGAGTCAACTCAGTTCCAGAAGATATTTTGGGGGTAGTTTTGTAACTTTGTATGGGCTCAGAATTTGGGTCTAGGGTTTCATCTCTCAGCCTATAAATACTTCAGTTTTGCGCCATTGTAAGGATGTTTCATTTTAGTTAGATTTTAGTGTATGTTAGCTTGTATCTTCTTCTTCTTCCTCTTCATCTATTTCTCCATTAAAGTGCTGTGAGAGCTCTTGAGTGGATATTTAATGAAGATGAGGGTTTTTATTATCTTGTATCTTTTAATTCTTGTATTGTAATTTCAATTCTTAGTGTAATTTTATTTCTTGTTGTTAAGTAGTAGTTATTTCTTTCCTTGTTTTCTTTTTCTTTTCTTCTTATCCGTATTATTTTCAAGCCATGATACTCGATGGAGTCCCTTGCTAATGTGAGGGCCCAAGTAGTTAGCTTGCTACTATTTTGTAAAACCGTATTTTCTTCCTTCCTTTCTTACTTTGTTTTTATTTTCATTTTAATGTGTGAATAATTTCCACTTGTTAGGGGCTAAGAAATGTTAGTATGAGGGACGGAAAAATCCCTTGTGCTTCTCTTCGCCAAACATCCTAAAATGAATCTCGATCAAACAAACACAACCCTCTCACTTAGGCACGCTATACGTGATATATAGCCACGACCTAAGCCGAGAAGTCCTTTGGGCGCACTAAAACGTAACATGTAGTTGTGACCCAATTGGATACATAGTTGCGGATGTTTGGCCGAGGGTTGGAAATAAGTGCACGTAGAGGAAGGACAAGGGGTACTAGGAATGGATTTAGCGTTGGAAAGCTTGCTTAAACTCGCAAATCCCATTCCTATATCCTCCTAATCCCCGCTACTTTCTATTATCTCAACTTCATTTTAAAATTGGCAAAAGAAAACTACAAGACTAATCCTAACTCTACTATTCAACCTTAACCCCAACAAGCTTACTTGAATATAAATACGTATACTACAGATAGATTCGGACATACAAACTTTCATTTTTATTGACTCGTCTAAAACACGAACGGACATACTACCATCTCCCTGTGGATCGACCCGTGCTCAATCGGCTAGCTGCAAAGCGACACCGTCTTGATTGCGGAAAGTAGAGAACAGTGTAAAACGCATATCATAAAACGTATCGCGTTTTCACGTCAATCAAATTGGATGATTTTTGGTCAGTGGTCTTGTTATCTGATATCTAGAGCAACCCTATATGCAAAATTCTCTAGTTTGGCCTAGGGTGAAATCTGGTAGTGATTTTCCTTCGTTGCTGATTTTGTGTTTTGTGATTTCTGAACTTGGGTTTTGGTATTTGGTATTGTATTTGGTTGTTGGGGGTTTGTACGTCAATGACGAGGGTTATTTGGTTGTTTTGTATGCGTAGGCTATAGGTTCTAACATATAAGCAATTTCTGTATCGTATCAGATTTCGGACTTGATTTTAATAGCATTTCGATTGTGTGTTGATATGTAGGTACCTTCGCGTGGACTTCCGAGACGACGAAGCACATCGACTTCGGCTAAGCTAGGAGTTTAGCAGGTGAGTAGATTTATATCTACGGGGGAAGTCGGGTGGATGGCGTATAGCACCCCCGCAATTATAAAATAGAAACCGATATATATAAATTATAGTCGGAGAAACCTATACTAGGAAACTATGGATATGATCAAAAATTTTAGTTGGAGATGAGATGAATGATAGATTACATATACCAAGATATGGGACGAGATCTATAAGGATATGACATGAGATCGATGAATATGATAAGATTGAGATAGATGTGTTATGAGATCGGTTAAATAAGATAAATATATATAAGATTACTTGATGTGAGATATTGATGTGATGTAAAGAGAATATGATGAAATAAGATGACTTAGCTTAATATGTCGATATACGGATGCGAGGCGATATGAGAATATAGATACTGTTGCCAAGACATGATATGAGATTGATACGGATGTAACTTGAGATATATGTGTGTGCGCGTATAATTATGAGAATAATGAGTGATATGCCGTACGAGACTTTAGATCCATACCCTCATTGTTGTATAGGTCGATAGAATCCCTATTTCGTTTGTTGCCGTCGTACGATGGATTACCGTACGCGATGAGTTTTACCTGATGATTGATCCATACCCTTGACTCGAGGATGCCGTATGATGGATTATACCGTACGTGATACTGTGAGGCTGGATTGCCGATTGATAAATTCATCGACGCAGATATGTTATAGATATTGTTAATCCTTGTCTACACTACTTAGTTTAGCCTTTATGTAGATGTTAGATAAGATACGTATACCTTATAATAGCGCGCTTACGATTTACTTTCTGCTACGTTTACGATATTCTCATTGCATTACATATACCCGTGCTTCCATTATTTGTTATGATATCGTCGGCTAGTAGACCTGCACAATTATCGATGATGCGTATGTTACACTTACACAGATTTGCCGGCTCACACACTTTCATCATCGGTAATTGCTATGTCACCCACACAGTAAAATTGCTATATCATGCTATTACTCTTAATGGTTCAGTACTGTCCCATAACTCGTTGACATGATATACTCGCTATACTCACATCACTATTCTATATTGCATGATATACTTGCTATGCTCACATTTCTGTTCTATATTTGCATACATCATGCTTTATGATTATACGCATTGAGATGTTGTTTTCATGAGATTCTGGATATGAGAACCGTGGTTATATTTCAAAGGAAATTATGTATTTTTTTAAAAACCCGGTTTCTCTTGATATGATATTTCGAGGCGTCCACCATGAGTTTTCTCGGTTCTGAGATTGGTTTTAGAAACTCGATTCGAGGAGATGGACGATCCGTTTGCGGGTACATGGTGGACCTGATATGGTACCCGGGGCAAGAAAGGTATGTTGTGCAGTAGACGATAAGCCTGGCATAGGGCTACTACCTATCGGTGATAGTTTGGACCCAGCGGTTATCCGGAGGATACCGACCGGTGTCGTGAGATGGATATGGGCCGATCCGGACTGACGGAGCCCATGGGCCGATCCGGACTAACGGAGCCCGAGATATGAGGATTAAAGTGTCAATGCTGCATACGGGTTTCATGATATTTCGAGTGTCGGTGTTGGGCACTCAGGTTCCATGATTTTGATGTGTCGTTGATGAATACATGTTGGTTGATATTCTCATACATACATGCAAATACTTTCATGAAGTTTCGAGTGTCGATGTTGGACACTCAGGTTCCATGATGTTGTTTGTGTCGTTGATGGACACATGGATAATATCCACCTGCATACAGGCATATGATTCAGATGTTGATTTGTATATGTCATTGGAATTGATTATATTGTTGATATATATGCAGGCATGGTCACCCTAGATATCATAGTATCATCTTCATGATATAGTATGACCTAGGAAATCGTTGTTTTATTCGATTTCTACCTGCTGATATTTTCTACTCACGAGTTGGTAACTCATCCCCGTTGTGCCACAATTCTTGCAGGTTTGACTGCTTAGATCAGTAGTGGTATCGCTGTCACACTGCTTGCATTCGGGTGTTTTGCTATGGTAGGTGAGACACATTGGATCGTGCCCGCTCTTGTATTTATTATTTCCTATTGTATCTAGATAAACTCCATCAATCAGAAACTAGACCTTTGTATATTTAGTGGATTTAAACAAACTTGTGTGGTTGCGAGACTTAGAGCGATGGTTGTATGTTCGCTTCTTGGGAGTTTGATGTCTCGCTTTATTTATCATTCTTTCTGTGCTGATCTTCACTGTTGGGTGTCGTATATATATTGTTCACTTGCGTGGTTGTGATTCCGCCATTTGGCGAAGAGCTAGCTCCCGCTTGAGGATGCCTTTTATATTGTTATGTATATGTGGTTTCGGTTCAAAATATACAAGGGAGGTGATGTCCAAATCTTTATAAAAAGACGAAAAATGTTTTCAACTTTAATACATTCTACTTGCATTTTCTTATATCATTAGTTATGCATTTATAGATAAACTTTATTTCATTATACCCTTATTTCAAAACTGCACCCCTACCATTTTCCGCAAAAAAGTTTAGTTTTCTGGGTTTCGGCTTACTTGAATTACATTAGCGTTTAGACGTTGCGTGATTTAAGTGTTTCACGTATCCATATGAATTTGAATCTTTTACTGAAACCCCCTCACAACCCATGTCTAGTCTTGAACAGTCATTGAAAGAATTTCGGGTGGCGTCGTGCCAACAGATGATGGATTTGAATATGTCCATGGCCGCCCTCATACAACCTAATAAACCGGCAGCTAGTTTCCAACTAGCTCCGACTTTTCCAATATATGATTAGGCGATAAGACAGTTTAAGAATTTGAGTAGTGAGAGTGAGCAGTACACCCTTCCAGATCAAACCTACCCATTGCAAATTGAATTCCACAACTCTGGTTTCGAAAGTCTATCGAGTGTTCCATATGAATCATCAATTGAAGATAGAATATTTGATGAGTTGTATGACTTTGTAGTGTTTGATCTACCCGATTGTGAAGGGTCCATTTCAAGTGAAACCAATTCCAATCCTTTTGATCTCTACACCTCCACTCTAGAACCACAATTGATTGAAATCCATGCTTTTGATGAGGTGTCTGAGAATTTTGATTTTCACTTGATTGAGGATATCGACGCTGGGAATATTTTAGATGATAAACCTACAGCTTTGGATGAGTTTTTCTCACCAATTCATCATATCCTTTCACTTCCATGTGGACATCATCCCGAGTCATTAACTGTTTTTCCCGAACTCCATATGTGTCTAGATTTTGATGATGATAAATGCATGGATGAGCCAAATTTTGAGGAGAGTCTTGAGGATAGAATTGAGGATGAACCAGTTTTATTAGATAAGTCGGATTTTCCAATTCATCATGTCCCTTTCATTAACTGTGTACACCCTCCTGAATCTTTAACCGATACCATTTCTCAATCACTTTCCTCCATCCTTTCCATCGTTCCCATTTTGCAAGACACCGTATCACTTTCATTTCCCGTGTCTGGTTTATTAAGTTCGGTCGGCCCATGTTTTCTCACGAATCTTGAGAGATTTGACCCCATTTCTCAACGGGTTGATAGATCAGTATAATATCATTTTACACATCGGTCATTACAAATTGTACTAATTTATTCACTCCATTTCCACCCTCAAGTTCGTATTCTATTTCTTTTTCCCTTCCGTCATTCTTCTCCTCCACTAAGACCGTACCTCGCTTCCATCCACACACGGTGTCACGTATTTTACATTTCTTTTCTCTACGCCTTCTTTCACCGGCCTGGGCTTTATCCCGAAATTTTTTTTGAATGGTTGGTGCTAACTTTTGGCCTGTGTAAGTCCTTGTGTAGATTAATACTGTTCTTTCCCCCTAACTCTGAACTTTTATGTTTAAACAGTGGAAACACTATTTTACTTAAGTTTGGGGGGATCTTTTTGTGTATATATTTTTAATTTGCTTTTTGTTTTGTATAAAACAAAAAAAAAACAAAAAACAAAAAACAAAAAAAAAAAACAGGGGAGCGCCGACAATTTTGACCCGCTTGGTATAGCCTGACAGTGAGGGCATTGTCAAGTTTAACTTTGGGGGTGTGCTTGGTAAGCTTTCTACCTTCGCATTCATGTGTATATTTTGCATTTACATACTTATTTAGAAACCGATAAAAATCGAAATTTTTTATAAAAATATAAAAACTTTGTCGTCAAGTTAGCTAATAGTATAACCTAGATTTTGATTCCTAAAGTTTAGTTGATACGTTAGAAATAACTAAATTCCAGGCTTAGGAATTGAAAACCCTAAAAATAACCCTCATTCTGTTTAACCTTGGTAATTATACGTCCTTGCAGTTTTTTTTATAGAAGTAGGTAATCTTGAATTCGGTTCTTGAGTTAAGTCGAGATGAAGGTAACGTATTGAAATCTTTACTGAAAGATAAGTTTGAAAAATAGTTCCTATTCTTAAGTCCAAATTCAGAAAGTATATAACCTACAAATCGCACTTACACGCACCTTGAAACTTGGGATAGTAGAGGATACCTAGAAATACTCTTGCCTGAAAATCTAGTATGAAAGAAAAAACGGTATTTAAAGCTAACCACCAAAAGAGCATCATTGAAAAATATATCATGTCTTGAAAAAGAAAAATAAAGAAAAAGAAAAAAAGAATAAATAAAGTCAAGACCTGAAAACTGCTATTTACGCTTTAAGCTCACACATTCAGTAATCGGCTGTTAGTGCCTCAAGAAGTTTTAATAGTCGCATGAAAGGAGTGTGAGAAAATCCGTCAATAATTAATGAAAAGAAGTAGTATTAGATATTAGGGCAAGGGTACTATAGCTTGAATTGAATTCTTGAATGTAGGGGTGAAATTTTATACACACGTAGGGGTATACGACCGATATTTGGAGGAAAGATAGGGATAAAGAATAAGACTTATGTTTTCCGTAAAGATGATAAAAATCCCGGATTGGAGACTGCACTTTAGAAGGAAAACTCAGGAGAAACTGAGATTTTTCTAAACTGTCAAAACATATAGAATTTTGGGTTGAATAAATAGGAGGTGTAAAAAATAAGGGTTGGATATTTCTTAGTTAGGATGATAGAATTTCTAACTTAGATGCTAAACCATAGGAGTAGAGTCGACGTTAACTTATGAAACTAGATTGACGGGATTTTGTGGGTAGTATCCGCTGAAAACCTTCAGGAGACAACACTCCTCCTACTAAAGGCATCTAGAGGTTTAACGGCTTGTTGCACGAGTTTAGTGTAATCGTGTTCCTTGCGAAAGTGAAGTTAGGAATTTTTGTGAATAATTGGTTTTGCTCGGGGTGAGCAAAAGTTAAGTTTGGGGGTATTTGTTCGTACCAAAATATTGCATTTAATACCGCCCATTCTTCTGCTCGTTTGTTTATAGGCGGGTGTTTTTTATCCATGTTTGCTATATATTAACAGGGTACAGGTTTCTAGTCCAAAATAACGCAAATCATACAAAATCTTCACAGTTATGCCAAAATCCAGAACATTTGTCACGAACAGATAAAATCCGGGTTCCGGTTATCCGTATTCGTCCAGTGCCACTTACCAGTTCAAAAGACAAGACAAATAACAGTGGTCATTCGTGTTCGGACAAGCACAGAGCATGAGAGGGGCAGCACAAGATTCAATGGGTGCGCGGAGCTCGAGAGAGATAAATGTCAAATGAATTAAAAGTGAAGCCATTTTGGACTGTTGTAAATATGAAGAAACTTTGGAAGTATTTTGCAATTTGGGACATGTAGAACAACAGAAGATAGCAACACAAGAAACCATGGAAAAAATGACAACATAAATCCCCCAAAGCGCCGTAGAACCGCGGCCAAAGTGGCACTTATGCGGCGGTTCTACGGCCGAGTCAACTCGGTTCCAGAAGATATTTTTGGGGTAGTTTTGTAATTTTGTATGGGCTCAGAATTTAGGTCTAGGGTTTTATCTCTCTGCCTATAAATACTCCAGTTTTGAGCCATTGTTAGGATGCTTCTTTTTAGTTAGATTTTAGTGTAGGTTAGCTTGTATCTTCTTCTTCCTCTTCATCCATTCCTCCATTAAAGTGTAGTGAGAGCTCTTGAGTGGATATTTAATGAAGATGAGGGTTTTTATTATCTTGTATCTTTTAATTCTTGTATTGTAATTTCAATTCTTAGTGTAATTTTATTTCTTGTTGTTAAGTAGTTATTGTTATTTCTTTCCTTGATTTCTTTTTCTTTTCTTCTTATCCGTATTATTTTCAAGCCATGATACTCGACGGAGTCTCTTGCTAAGGAGAGGGCCCAAGTAGTTAGCTTGCTACCATTTTGTAAAACCGTATTTTCTTCCTTTCTTTCTTTTCTTCTTTCTTGCTTTGTTTTTATTTTCATTTTAATGTGTGAATAATTTCCTTTTGTTAGGGGCTAAGGAAGGTTAGTATGAGAGACGGAAAAATCCCTTATGCTTCTCTTCCCCAAACATCGTAGAACGAACATCGACCAAACAAACGCAACCCCCTCACTTAGGCGCGCTATAGGTGACATATAGCCGCGACCTAAGCCGAGAATCCTTTGGGCGCACTACAATGTGATATGTAGTAGTGACCCAATTGGATACATGGTTGCGGGTGTTTGGCCGAGGGTTGGAAATAAGCGCACGTAACGGAAGGACAAGGGGCACTAGGAATGGATTTAGCATTGGAAAGCTTGCTTAAACTCGCAAATCCCATTTGTTCTCCGCCGAAAGACCGGGAAAGACTAACGTATTGCCTGAATTTGGGGGCAGATGCTATTTGGTTTTATCCATCCACCTCTCTAAAGATACCAAGTTGATTTACGGCACCGTGTATCGAAAGTTTAGATGGATGCGACCGTTGTAGCAGACTTCGTCAGATTCCCCCTCGTTTGAGGGGTTTTTGATTGTGGAGACGCTCTTCCCTATAGGCGCAAGCCCCTGCAGTTAATTACGCTACCGCATCACGGTAACCACTTTCTCCTTCTCCAGATGGTCACTTCGTGTCGTGTGTGTTTGTTTTATTTTTGGTTGCCCGTGGATTGTATACGGAGATTAATTTATGTTGTCGCCCGTAGGGCGTGGATTATTCTAAATCCGTATTTTCTTAGATTTGGGTTTTGGGTTGGGTTTAAGAATCGTTAATCTCATTTGAGACTAAGATCAACTTAAACGTTCGTTAAGGATACGTTAGTCTAATTTTAGATTAAGATCAACTTAACGTTTGTTAATGACACGTTGGTCTAATTTTAGACTAAGATCAATTTAACGAGATGATTTAGATCCAACAAAAGAGCATTTGGATTCTATTGTTTTAGTTTAGGGACTTTGCGGTCCAGTGGGTTTAAGGACATCATAGTCCATGGAGTTTAGAGACATCATAGTCTGTAAAGTTTAAAAACATCATAGTCTATGAGTTTAAGGACCCCACAGTCCATAATAGTCTAAAGACATCATAGTCTGTAAAGTTTAAGGACATCATAGTCCATGAGTTTAAGGACCCCACAGTCCGTGGTAGTTTAGAGACATCATAGTTTGTAAAGTTTAAGGACGTCATAGTCCATGAGTTTAAGGACCCCACAGTCCGTGAAATGTCTGGTTGTTGGGACCCGTCACCTCTCTGAAGATGTTGAAGGATTACAACGACACACATCAGAGGAGTGAAGAGATGCACCCTTGAACCAATATTGGTTGGGAGGCTCTGGGAATCACTTTGAATGCCATATGAGATGATCAGTTTTGGAAGACAAGAGTATAATTAGGGTTTAGTTGAAGAGGGGTCTTGCCTCTTGAAGACTTAGCTAATTTGTGCTAAGATTGGCTCGAATATAGTGTTAAACACTAGAGTACATTCGGCGCTCACGTGCTCCCACGTGAGGCGCTTAAAATAGTGTTAAACACTAAAACTGAAGCGCTCACGTGGGATCACGTGAGGCGCCTGAAGATTGGGCCTTGCTTCCTTTATTCTACTCTCAGAATATTTATATAAGTGTTAAACACTTTACCTTTATGACCATCACGTGTGGACACGTGATGGGTATCCATGCGTCGGATATTAATCCTTCAGTTTTACCCTATTTTCTCTTTAAAATGGCATTTGTCAGGGGTCACGTAGGGACACGTGAGGCATCATTGCCTTTGGGTAGAATCTTCTTTTGTTTGATAATTGCCAAGGGTCACGTGTGAACACGTAGACGCCCAATATCTGTTCTGCCTTGGCTTTACTCCCTTTTAATTTTGAGAAGTTTATTCATGGGTCACGTGGGAGCACGTGAGACGCCAGAAAGTGAAATGCCTTGGCTTTACTCCCTTTTATTTTAAGAATCTTTTTAAGGGTCACGTGGGAGCACGTGATACACCCTAGAAGAGAAACTGTCTTTATTGTTTTCCCTTTTCCCTTTTAAATAAGCGTTACACTTTGGGAAATCTCTTTTTCTGGATTCAAAGAAAGGGGGTCACGTGTTACCACGTGATCATATTGGGTACTAATCTCTTTTTCGTGCATGGAGAGTTTAATCTCTTGTTGAAGAATTAAATTCTTCTATAGGGTTAAACCCTAATTTTACTTTAGAGGAATTAAATTCGTATGTGTTTGAAAGAATTAAATTCTTTAAACTCAATTCTCCCTCTAAGTTTTGGATCTGCATGGCAGAATATCCCCGATGAGAATTAAATTCTCAACTTGTGGGGAGATCTGCTTCTGCAGATCTTCAACCAGAAGAAAAACTAAGTTCTTTTTAGAAGAGTTAAACTCTTGGTTTGAGAATTAAATTCTCTTTGGGGAGATTCTGCCATGCAGATCCAAAACTTAGAGAGAGAATTGAGTTCAAAGAATTTAATTCTTTCAAACACATAGGAATTTAATTTCTCTAAAGTAAAATTAGGGTTTAACCCTATAGAAGAATTTAATTCTTTAACAAGAGATTTAACTCTCCATGCACGAAAAAGAGATTAGTACCCAATATGATCACGTGGTAACACGTGACCCCCTTTCTTTGAACCCAGAAAAAGATATTTCCCAAAATGTTTAACACTTATTTAAAAGGGAAAAGGGAAAACAATAAAAACAGTTTCTCTTCTAGGGTGTATCACGTGCTCCCACGTGACCCTTAAAAAGATTCTCAAAATAAAAAGGGAGTAAAGGTAAAGCATTTCACTTTCTGGCATCTCACGTGCTCCCACGTGACCCTTGAGTAAACTTCTCAAAATTAAAAGGGAGTAAAGCCAAGGCAAAACAGATATTGAGCGTCTCACGTGTTCCTACGTGACCCTTGGCAATTATCAAACAAAAGAATATTCTACCCAAAGGCAATGATGCCTCAAGTGTCTCTACGTGACCCATGACAAATTCCATTTTAAAGAGAAAATGGGGTAAAAATGAAGGATTAATATCCGACACATGGATACCTATCACATGTCCACACGTGATGGTCATAAAGGTAAAGTGTTTAACACTTATATGCATATTCTGAGAGTAGAATAAAGGAAGCAAGGACCAATCTTCAGGTGCCTCACGTGACCCCACGTGAGCGCTTCAGTTTTAGTGTTTAACACTACTTTAAGCGCCTCACGTGGGAGCACGTGAGCGCCGAATGTACTCTAGTGTTTAACACTATATTCGAGCCAATCTTAGCCCAAATTAGCTAAGTCTTCAAGCGGCAAGACCCCCCTTCAACTGAACCCCAATTATACTCTTGTCTTCCAAAACTGATCATCTCATATGGCATTCAAAGTGATTCCAGAGCCTCCCAACCAATATTGGTTCAAGGGTACATCTCTTCACTCCTCTGATATGTGTCGTTGTAATCCTTCAACGTCTTCAGAGAGGTGACGGGTCCCGACAACTAGACATTTCACGGACTGTGAGGTCCTTAAACTCATGGACTATGATGTTCTTAAACTTTACAGACTATGATGTCTCTAAACTACCACGGACTGTGGGGTCCTTAAACTCATGGACTATGATGTTCTTAAACTTTACAGACTATGATGTCTTTAAACTACTATGGACTGTGAGGTCCTTAAACTCATAGACTATGATGTCTTTAAACTTTACAGACTATGATGTCTCTAAACTCCATGGACTATGATGTCCTTAAACCCACTGGACCGCAAAGTCCCTAAACTAAAACAATAGAGTCCAAATGCTCTTTTGTTGGATCTAAATGATCCCGTTAAGTTGATATTAGTCTAAAATTATGTTGGAGATAGTGCCCTCAGAGTCAATTATTGGATCACAGGCACGTAATTGCAATGATTGAGGGAGGACCTATCCCAGGAGGACAGTCTTACTCGAGATGATAGTATGCTATCTGGTTTACCTTTATCATCGTGTACTGCTTCAGGTGACCTTAAAGGTCACTATTACACGCTGATAGAGCCCCTAGGATTCTTGCTTGACTGCCAGCAGTATGATGGCGATCATATACGTGGGAGCTGGTGGTCTATAAGCACATCCTTAAAAGGTCCCTAGTCGTGGGAGTTTCGAGACTAGGCATCGATACTCCATTAGTAGACTAGTGTATACAGTCGAGACCCCGACGAGGGGCGGTGGCCTGTCTCACAAGCCACTGGTGTCAGTTGGTTCACCTAAGATGTATACAGGTGCTCATTAGGTTATGAGTACACCGGACAGGACTCGCCGGGAACCTGCTAGTTGGGATTATACCAGACGTCAGATAGCAGTTCCCTGGTGACATGTGTACAGGTTAGTTCATCGACCTGAGATCGTCATTTGTCTCGTGTGAGTTCCCACTGTGCTTTGATTACTACCCTACCACGGCTCAAAGGAGTCGTGCAAACAGGTTTTAGTTGGGTACAGTCCCGAGCCACATGGAGGCAGTGAGAGGATCTGCAGGGGTTCGTCTCTCCCGGTATTGGGGGTGAGGTCGCGCTGTGTCTAGGAGAGCCATTACACAAAGCCCTCGGCCGAGGCAGGAGATTTACTGGTAGGTATTCCAGTAGTATCTCAGGGTGTTCTGGGCTTCACTCCGACACGACTTGTACCGCTTTTGGGGGTCTGACTTTTACCAACCCCCTAGGCCCGCCATGCGATGCTCATAAACGAACGGACCGGACTGTACGAATATTGTCACTGACATGCTCAGTAGGGTGTCAGGATGAGTTCGCTCATCGACGTCCCTTTTGGTCAATAGCTGGTGGCCCGTCACGTATTGGCTAATACCTCTGACGTGCTAGTGGTTAAATCCACAGCCATAGTATTGACGAGTCTTTAGAGTCCACCACACTTTCAGTTACTCAAGCTTTCAGGTGAAACGCTGTAGAGGCCGTATGGAGATATGGCAGGGTCCGATCAGATACGTGCGGTATTGTACGGATCAGGATCGGACGGTTAGTACTAGTGGCCGTATGGTTATATGGCAGGGTTCGATCAGATACGTGCGGTATTGCACGGATCAGGATCGAACGGATATTACTAGCCGGCTTTGGTTTAAGCCGGATCCTAGTATAGTACTGTGTAGATTTTGTCTCTTTGCATTTGTATCCGGACGGAATACAGATGCGGGTGTGTATGCACAGTATCGGGGTTTTCCTGTAATTTATTACGGGACCAGTTTTCTGGAGTTGTCAGTTTGCATTCCGTTCCGGCCGGTTTTCCTTTGTTCTTTCCCGGCCGGACTTTTCCGATGGAGGGGGTAATTTGCAGTTTTGCAAATTACACATTGTGGAGTGGTTTCTTGCAAATGTTTTGATTATGATGGCATCTTTTCTTTTCCACCATCACTTGCATTAATTGTGATAAGAGAGGGTATGGTTTGAATGTAAGTTTGAAATGATAATGTTTATGATGTGGTCACCTCTTTTCTTCTCCTACCATCACCTCCCTTCATGCTTGATTTTTCCTCCACCATTCTCACATGTATATGGCCGGCCACTTCATGGAAATGAGAGAGGGAGATTTTCATTTTGGTGTGGCAAGAAATTAAGCATCCATCTCATTTTTAGCTTGCCACCAAAAATTCCCAAGTTCATATCTTGTTGATTCCTCCATCAAGGCAACTTCACAAACACCATGAGACAAAGTGATTCTACACATTCTACAGCAAATCTTGGGCGTGTCGGCTAGCCAACTTCGCGCCCGAGTTGCCTCGGTATTGAGGTGGGAGCCCGTAAAAGATACAGACGATGTGGTGCCCTTCCGGCAAGGATGCGACAACCGGAGTTTCCGCGGGAGATCGGGACGACGACGAGAAGACCGGAGGACTCGGATCACTCGGTATATCTCTCACCCTTTCTCTTGTTAGCTAGTATCGGTTAATGGTTACGATCCGGATATATTGTCCGCGGTAGCGCCAGTTTAAAGTTAAGAAAATTTTGATTCCGCATTTTGGCCTCGGATAGACGGCCGGGGCGCTGCCGTGGCTCAACATGGTATCAGAGCCACGCCATTAACCTTGCCTAGCTTGTTCTAATGCGTTTTACTTATCCGATCGACCAAAATTCCAAAATCCGCGTTTTGCATGCATCAGTTTTCTGTCGATTTTTTCCGGGCTCTAAAAATTTTTCAGGTTGTAGAAAACTGATGTACAGGAAGTTCTAAGAGTTATGGGAAAATTCGAGACATTGATCTCTCAGGTAGAGCGCGAAACCGCGGCAAAACCCCCCTTGTTGCCGCGGTTCCGCCGCAGGTTTGAGGGATCAATGGGTCGAAATTTTCCAGTGGGCTTCTGGGCTGTTTTTAGGGGTTTTGGAATAATAACATTGGGCCCAGAATTTCTTGATCTGCTACAGTATTGCTTGGGGGTCCACTTGTTAATTTTTGATCGATTGGATATTTTAAACACATTATTTCACAGTATTTACATTATATCTGCGACCGTGAATATCACTTGATCGGTAAATCCTGTCTAACTGCTATAGCCCGGTTAGACGGATTTGCGAACGTGATTTTCACGTTGATGTTCTATGTTTATGCTGTGTTGTTGCGGATCGGTCGGTGGGGATAGCCTGGATGCAATGCTAGTACAGTTTTGTTTTATATGTACATTTGATATTGCGGGGCGAGCGTCCGACATGTGGACTGCCGTCACTGCCTGTTTGTATTATTCTTTTGGGGCACGACCTGGTTGCGGTCGATGTACCCGTTGTATGTATATTTTACTTTCTGTACTAGGATTACCCCGCGGAGGGGTGCACGGATAGCCGGGTTCTAGAGGGCAACGGGCCCGCATCTCATGACATTGAGACGGAGGGGGCTTTACTCTAGGATTGGCGGGCTATTCGCCGCACTCGTAGGGGGTACAGTTTGACCCAGGAGGGGTGCCCAAGTTACCGGATTCCATGAAGTGCTGGGTGGTCCATTCACGGTGCTGAAGGGGGCTGCCTCGCTTCAGGTTTTGGCGGGTGACTTGCCGCGCCCGTAGGGGTCCAGGATTTCATTGCACAGGCTATCCACACGACCAGGGGAACGTCGGGTTTCAGCAGCGGCTCTGTGAAACCCGGGGCTTCCAGATATCTGTATTGTTCTGTGATACTGTACATTTCTGTGATGTTGCATTTTATTCACGCCTTGAGCGAAATATAATATATTGGTATATATATTAGTAGATGTTGTATATGTTTTTCATCCGCGCTAGTCCAGTCCCCGCTCTGCCGTTAGTTAGCTAACCTAACGGGTGATGACGGGACCCAGTGGCGAATGCGGATGGCATATACGTACGTCAGTATATTTTCGTTCTTTGTGATGTGATCAATTGATGGGACTGCATTGATTCGGATCGATGCAAGATAAACAAACCTATTCTGATGTTGTTGGAACACTTTTCAAAAAGCTGTTATTGCAAGGACGTTCACTTTTGTTTTGCATCGTGGTATTCATTTGGAATATCCTGCTCCTCAGTCGATGAGGCAAGGGCTGAGATCCCTTCACCGGGAGTGACCCCTTGGACAGAAGTTTGCGTCAGGGCATTAACTTCACTATAGCCGATTACTTTTGCTTTGCATCGTGGTATTCAGTTGGAATATCCTGCACCTCATTCTACGGGGAAAGAGCCGAGATCCCTTCACCGGGAGTGACCTCTTTAGCAAAGGTTTTCGTCACTATATTTTTATAAAAAATTATGCAGTTCCTTCAACGATATCAAGTTCATTACGTTAAAGGTTTTTCGCCAAAAACCAGTCGTAGCCCTCCGTCATTTCAGATTAGTATTACTTAGTATTCGTGCTGCGTATGTCGTGCTTAGCCGAGGCGTAGTGTTCGGTAGCTATGTAGTGCTTTTCTGTTGCATGGATATGAGATTGGTTAGGACAGTCGTGCGGTCATTTTGGCTCAGTCAAGGATTCGTACGGGTGGGTCTAATGCAATCAAGATAATGACGGGTTGAACTTGACTAGGATCCTTTGATATGTTGGCTCAGTCAAGGTCACTTGGGTCCTAGGGGTAAAAATCACATAGGGAGTTTCTAAAGAAACTGAAACTTGCCAGGCATGCGCATACCTTCTGGAGTGTGGTGACTTGAGTGGATTCCGTCAAGTTATCATGCGATGATAGTTGGATCCCGATTCCCACTGATGAGTTGGTTTACTCCTCGGGTGATCCCGACTAATTCTTCTTTCAGGTTTGGGGAAGAATTTGAGGTTACAGTGGGAGGTTTCCAGATTAGATAAAGTGATAACCATTCTAATCTAGGTTAGACTGCACGCTGAGTGTTTCTTTTCTCTCTCTCTTTGGCAGCGACCATTGACCCGACCCTGGACTATGACTCAGTGACCAAGTTGACCGAACCTTCTCAACACTGGCTTTTGGATTGTCAGAGTTGCAAACCTCATTGCCACTCCTACTTTTACCCTTTTCTCCAGGACACCCCGTATTACTACGAACGTCCACTTCCATTGGACAAAACCATCGTATGGTTATATACGAACTCGAAGGACTTCGAGGATGGTTTCTGGTTCTGGAGAAAACGAATAGGATTATTCAGTTGTCTTTTCTTTTCACCTTCTCTCATTGCGAGTACTCCTTGGTTTAGGAGATAGTACACCTATTACGCAAATTGGATAGTCTTCTTCCAAACCTTAGGCAGGTGCCGAACGGTGGGGAATGAAGAAAACCAATTAGCATAACGATGGTGTACAGAAGGTATTAAGTTAAGACAAAGCAAGGGATTAGTAAGAGGGCAAAGTAAATTGCGACTGCTATTCATGACCGAACCAAGTATTTCTTCGCCAATCCTAAATCACCTTTGTATTTCTCCAGGACACTCCGTATCACTACGAAGATCCCAAGTTTATTGGATAATCCATCGTATGGTTATATACGAACTCGAAAGGAACTTGTTCCAGTTCGGGGATGGATTCTGGTTCAGGAGAAATAGGAATAAGGTTTATTCGGTTGTCTTTTATCTTCACCTTCTCTCGCTTTGCGAGTGCTCCTAGGATTAGGACAGTACACCTTTTATGCTTATTGGATAGTCTTCTTCCAAACCATAGGTTGGTGCCGAACGGTAGGGAAGGAAGAAAACCTTTTGGCCTAAAGGGGTGTGCAGAAGGTAATGATTAAAGACATATAAAGGGATTTGGAGAGATGGCAAAGAATTATACGGTTATAGTTGTGAATCTGGATAATGGTAGAGGCATTACTAGGAATATCAGGATACCCCATCGAAACATTTCAATGTTTCAGTTCAACTGTGTAATGTTAAAAGAAAACTGATTTCCCGATTAGACACTTGCTCCAGGGTATGTATTTACCAGGTTTGATTCTCACATCTGTATGGTTTTACAGATGATGAGTGGGAGTAAGTTATTGGGAATAGGGTGACCATCCTCATTATATCGGGATTCGTTGTAATCGGTGATATTTGAGGAGATCATCTGGGCTGTTTGCCGGTCGGCAAATATTTGGTTTTGAATATCCGCTGTTGTGCACCAATTTCAAATTGATATATCTGTACGTCTATTTTCATAGAGTGAGATATACCTTTTGATATTATGTCGACGACATTTACCTATATCAGTGGATGGTTAGGTAAGGAGCATTAAACATCGGTGTAATTCTTCTTAACCATAAGTACAGTTTTCAACCTACGACACACAGTGAAAGAGTTGTTAGACTCAGCGGACTTATACAGAGTATTGTATGTTGTCCAGTGTTCATTAGGACAGAGGGGTTGGTCCTTATACTATATTCTGTTTACTTTTAACTTCTCTAGTTCTTACACATGTGTTTCGTAGAAACACAGGGTCTAAGTTTTGAGGAGTTATAGGTATTTGAATAGAGTAGAGTACCAGGTGTAGCAAGTATCGGGATTCTTCAAAGTGATCGAAGATGTAGATACTTGTGTATGGTATTCAGTTGATAGTAATGATAAAGAGAAATTGCTTCTCTTTCAGGTTACTCATAATTGGAAGCATTCCTAAGTTGAGTAACGCTGATCGGCCTCCTTCCATTTATTTGACATGCACAGGAGATAGCTGCATGATTTGAATCTGGTTCATTTAAATCAGTGCCTCTGGTTCTATATTGGATATAGAACAGTTCATATCTTAACGATGTTAAGGTACGGGGAGTTGTCCGGCTTATGATTAAAACCAGACACTGGACAACTCAAGGCACGTTTCTGTAATGGCTGTTTGTGGGTTGACCCAGGCTATGACGAGGGTTGACTTTCTACCATCTGGAAGATCAATAGTGATATTGTTCTTAACTCGCCACATTTTAAAAGGAAATGGTTATTTTTCAGAAAACAGCAGTGGGAGTATGGTAGAACTGGAAGCGATTCCAGAACCGCAAACGATTACTGAAGATTTGATAAGGAACCTAAAGATTCAATCTGGTTTGACATTCCATTGGCCACTCCGCAGATACGGTGGGTAACTTCAGGCACCCGAGAGGTACTCCGGTAGCCTCAAGGACGGTGACAGGGAAGTTCTTGTTTACCCACACTTGCCATTGCTATTGTTCCAGGCTCCGAGACCCGGCAGGAGGATGAATATAGCGTCATTCTAAACTAGTTTTAGAAGTGCACGTCTATATGACTCTGCCAGAGGGTTGTCGTAGTCAGTGGGAGCAGCGGAAGCATTGGTGGACATCAGGCTTATGTCTATTTATAGACTAAAGCAGATATAGCGGAGATAGATCATCTATTTCTGATGTGAAGTCATAGGTTTGACTTTATCAGAATAGGGGATGGATCTGTTAAGAAGGTAGTAGGGTGTGATGTCCTGGTATTTGATGACATACACAGAGTAGGAAGTGATATTCCTATACTACGATCGGTTATATTTTGGTTGTCACACAGTGTTTTCTCCACACAGGACTTGGATATTATATCAGACATTCTGGTTACTAGATCTATAGTTTTAGATCTATATTTGGGTGGTTTCCTAAACTGGGTACCTTGACAGCATTCTATGAGTATTTAGAATGGACGACTCCTGGCACGGTAGTACACCTGCAGGTAATGGAGTCACCATCTCTAAAGGTGTCTTACAGACTAAAGGGGAGAGGGATACGCATGATTGACAGATCACTTGCTTAGGCAATTGAGTCAGTCATGAGATGTCAAGTACCACACCAGATGTTGTTCTTGCAGTAGATGCAATAAGTTGATATTAATCCAATCCTGGAGAAACAATCGGAAGCAGTTTTAGGACATAAGTGCGTGTTCTAGGGATGTGATAACGACAGCCTCTTTTAGGAGACGGTTATCATTCCAGGCTTCCAAGGTGACATGGATGGCAGAGTGGCTGTCAGAGTTATAGTTTCTCCTTCTGACGAGGGGCAGTATTTTGGACAGGTGGTCCAAGGCAATACTGAGGGAGGCATGGCGGTGGGTACTGATTAAGTTCAGTTATCGATACAGTCTAAGAAGTTTGGATTTAGAGTTTATTTATGAGCTAGGTCCCATCAGATATCCAGACATACTCTAAGACAGGTATTGCTCATTTCGGGAGATGGCTTTCTCCGCGAACTTGAGATATAGAGAGACATAGAAAGAAACATCAGAGCGGATCCACTCGCTGAGGCTATTCCTCGAATGCAATAGTCTCGCAAACGAGCTTTGTGAGACTGACTAGTAGAGGAGTTGGGTGTTCGGTATCACACGGGCTGTGAGTATGCGACATCGCAATAATTAGCCTTGAGTGCAAGTGGGAGATTGTTGGAGATAGTGCCCTCAGAGTCAATTATTGGATCACAGGCACGTAATTGCAATTATTGAGGGAGGACCTATCCCAGGAGGACAGTCTTACTCGAGATGATAGTATGCTATCTGGTTTACCTTTATCATCGTGTACTGCTTCAGGTGACCTTAAAGGTCACTATTACACGCTGATAGAGCCCCTAGGATTCTTGCTTGACTGCCAGCAGTATGATGGCGATCATATACGTGGGAGCTGGTGGTCTATAAGCACATCCTTAAAAGGTCCATAGTCGTGGGAGTTTCGAGACTGGGCATCGATACTCCATTAGTAGACTAGTGTATACAGTCGAGACCCCGACGAGGGGCGGTGGACGGTCTCACAAGCCACTGGTGTCAGTTGGTTCACCTAAGATGTATACAGGTGCTCATTAGGTTATGAGTACACCGGACAGGACTCGCCGGGAACCTGCTAGTTGGGATTATACCAGACGTCAGATAGCAGTTCCCTGGTGACATGTGTACAGGTTAGTTCATCGACCTGAGATCGTCATTTGTCTCGTGTGAGTTCCCACTGTGCTTTGATTACTACCCTACCACGGCTCAAAGGAGTCGTGCAAACAGGTTTTAGTTGGGTACAGTCCCGAGCCACATGGAGGCAGTGAGCGGATCTGCAGGGGTTCGTCTCTTCCGGTATTGGGGGTGAGGTCGCGCTGTGTCTAGGAGAGCCATTACACAAAGCCCTCGGCCGAGGCAGGAGATTTACTGGTAGGTATTCCAGTAGTATCTCAGGGTGTTCTGGGCTTCACTCCGACACGACTTGTACCGCTTTTGGGGGTCTGACTTTTACCAACCCCCTAGGCCCGCCATGCGATGCTCATAGACGAACGAACCGGACTGTACGGATATTGTCACTGACAGGCTCAGTAGGGTGTCAGGATGAGTTCGCTCATCGACGTCCCTTTTGGTCAATAGCTGGTGGCCCGTCACGTATTGGCTAATACCTCTGACGTGCTAGTGGTTAAATCCACAACCATAGTTTTGACGAGTCTTTAGAGTCCACCACACTTTCAGTTACTCAAGCTTTCGGGCGAAACGCTGTAGAGGCCGTATGGAGATATGGCAGGGTCCGATCAGATACGTGGGTATTGCACGGATCAGGATAGGACGGTTAGTACTAGTGGCCGTATGGTTATATGGCAGGGTTCGATCAGATACGTGCGGTATTGCACGGATCAGGATCGAACGGATATTACTAGCCGGCTTTGGTTTAAGCCGGATCCTAGTATAGTACTGTGTAGATTTTGTCTCTTTGCATTTGTATCCGGACGGAATACAGATGCGGGTGTGTATGCACAGTATCGGGGTTTTCCTGTAATTTAT
Source organism: Agapanthus africanus (assembly GCA_030015575.1). Lineage (NCBI taxonomy): Eukaryota > Viridiplantae > Streptophyta > Magnoliopsida > Asparagales > Amaryllidaceae > Agapanthus > Agapanthus africanus. Next base: position 378,930,463 of record JASDDO010000019.1, on the reverse strand, counting down.
TACGGGACCAGTTTTCTGGAGTTGCCAGTTTGCATTCCGTTCCGGCCGGTTTTCCTTTGTTCTTTCCCGGCCGGACTTTTCCGATGGAGGGGGTAATTTGCAGTTTTGCAAATTACACATTGTGGAGTGGTTTCTTGCAAATGTTTTGATTATGATGGCATCTTTTCTTTTCCACCATCACTTGCATTAATTGTGATAAGAGAGGGTATGGTTTGAATGTAAGTTTGAAATGATAATGTTTATGATGTGGTCACCTCTTTTCTTCTCCTACCATCACCTCCCTTCATACTTGATTTTTCCTCCACCATTCTCACATGTATATGGCCGGCCACTTCATGGAAATGAGAGAGGGAGATTTTCATTTTGGTGTGGCAAGAAATTAAGCATCCATCTCATTTTTAGCTTGCCACCAAAAATTCCCAAGTTCATATCTTGTTGATTCCTCCATCAAGGCAACTTCACAAACCCCATGAGACAAAGTGATTCTACACATTCTACAGCAAATCTTGGGCGCGTCGGCTAGCCAACTTCACGCCCGAGTTGCCTCGGTATTGAGGTGGGAGCCCGTAAAAGATACAGACGATGTGGTGCCCTTCCGGCAAGGATGCGACAACCGGAGTTTCCGCGGGAGATCGGGACGACGACGAGAAGACCGGAGGACTCGGATCACTCGGTATATCTCTCACCCTTTCTCTTGTTAGCTAGTATCGGTTAATGGTTACGATCCGGATATATTGTCCGCGGTAGCGCCAGTTTAAAGTTAAGAAAATTTTGATTCCGCATTTTGGCCTCGGATAGACGGCCGGGGCGCTGCCGTGGCTCAACAAATTAGACTAACGTGTCCTTAACAAACGTTAAGTTCATCTTAGTCTAAAATTAGACTAACGTATCCTTAACGAACGTTTAAGTTGATCTTAGTCTCAAATGAAATTAACGATCCTTAAACCCAACCCAAAACCCAAATCTAAGAAAATACGGATTTGGAATAATCCACGCCCTATGGGTGACAACATAAATTAGTCTCCATATACAATCCATGGGCAACCAAAAATAAAACAAACACACACGACATGAAGTGACCCTCTGGAGAAGGAGAAAATGGTTACCACGATGCGGTAGCGTAATTAACTGCAGGGGCTTGTGCCTGCAGGGAAGAGCGTCCCCACAATCAAAAACCCCTCAAACGAGGGGGGATCTGACGAAGTCTGCTACAACGGCCGCATCCGTCTAAACCTTCGATATACGGTGCCATAAATCAACTTGGCATATTCGAAGAGGTGGACGGATAAAACCAAATAGCATCTGTCCCCAAATTCAGGCAAGACGTCAGTCTTTCCCGGTCTTTCGGCAGAGAACAGATTCTGGCATGCCCGGTCGGACCTTTTCCTCTTTCCACTCCACACTTTGTGTGTCGTGTTTCATGAACAAGTCGTGGTTTGACATGGTTGCCTTTGGATATGAAGTACTAAGATTTGGTGTCTTGCTCCATACAGAAAACAGAAGATCAATGGCTTTCAACCGCACAAATTGCAACAACTGTAGCAACTCTCACTCTGTCCTTGCTGGAGGAGTGACCTATGGGCCTCAAGCGGCCTCGCTTTTTACGATGCCGGTGGAACAGGTGACGCAAGCCACCACTGGGCCGTTCTTTGGGACCATGCTTCAACCCATAAGCTTCAATGCCCCAATACCGCTGTAAGAAGCTCTGAAGAAGTCGGTATTTGATCAGTTTACAACCACCGCGGCCCGTCTCAATGGGTCGCCCAAGTCCAGTGCTTCAGTTATCAACAGACTGGGCCAAAGCTCAAGTGGGCCCGTGAAGAAGCCCGCGATACCTGAAGCGGCCATCCCAAAGCGGATAGTCATTCCTGTTCTTGAAGTCATCAGAGTGACTTCCCCTGCTAAGGAGTCGGTCTTTGCAAGACTGACCATTTCAGCTCCTGTTCCAGGCGAAGTCATCAAAACTGCTCCCCCTGCGTGAAAGTCTGCCTTCGATAGATTGGCCATCCCCACTCAACTGCCGTCAGTTTTCAAGAAGCTAACGCCAGCAACAACCCTCCATCAGAGCAGGGGGCATGATGAAACCACCCCCATAATTGAATCAATACCATCCGCACGACATGCTCTCCATCGTCATTGGCGCCGAGTAAGGAAGGCTGGGGGCAGTTCCCCTTCTGGATTGACTCCGCCAGCTCCAATGGTGGAAGTCGACGCTGCTGTTACAGCTGGGAACAGTTTTGAACCACTTAGGAGGATGCGCAAGAACTCTCCGAAGGCCGTGCTAAAAATATCTCCTTCACCAACTGAGAACGTTACAAAGGTGAAGCCAGAGCAGCCCCCTCAGCGGCTGTCCTCCAAAATTCACAGGATCTGACAAAGGGTCCAAGACTCGGTGATCAACCAAGACTATTCCCGCCAACCGAAGAAGATGAGAGTTCAACAAGAGAAGGACCACCCTATCGTACCGCAGAAGGTGTCGTCTACTTGAGTGCCCGCTGCAACGGCCCCCTCAATTTCGACCGCTCACAAAAGAAGAAGGCCGGAGAAAATCCCCGTGTCTGTGACGAATGGTACTGAACCTAAACGCCCCAAATCTGGGGGCATGGTGGTGCACACTGTCTATATTACATCTGGGAAAGAGGACAGCCGTATCTCTATGGGTCATCGACCACTCACCAGATCCGTAACAAAGGCCTAAGAGTAACAACAGAAGCTCCAAGAAATGTTAACACAGATGGCCGCACTCACTGGGCCAAAAGAAAGCCCGGAGACATCATCAGAGCAGCGTCATGAACAAGAAACTGATGCTGAGTTCCTCCGCAGAATTCTCGAGAAAAAGGACAAAGAGACAGCGGAACAAGCGGCTAACATAAAACGAATGGCGCTTTTATTCCAAAACATGGTCGGGATGATGATACAGCCGGATTCTCCAGCTGAAGACCCTCCGATTATCCTTGAAGACGATAGGGGGGAGACATCAAACCCTCTCCCGGCTTGTTCAGCAACCAAAGAGGAGACCATTTCTAAAGCCGCCCTGGATGACTATATCACTCAATAGATACGAGCTCATCAGGCGAACGAAGCGGCCGGCCAAATTGTTAAGACTGGACGACCATATCCGGATTGGTACGACCAAATAAAGTACCCGCCGGGATATATGATCCCTAAATTCCATGTATATAAGGGGACGGGGAATCCACACCAGCACGTTGCTCAATTCAAAGCCTTGTGCGGTAATACTGGGGGTGACGAAAAACTGCCGCTTCACTAGTTTGTTGGCTGCTTGTCGGAAACAGCGTTTGAATGGTATTCCGAGCTCCCGAATGACTCTGTCAAGACATTTGCAGAAATGGAGCTACTGTTTACACAGCGTTTCGTGAGCGCTAGCGAATGCACCCCAATCATGGCATTGATCAATGCCAGGGTAAAGCCTGGAGAAACATGGGTTCAGTACGAGATACGGTGGCGGAACCTATGATCGAAATGCGAACAACGCATAGAACAGGCTCCTGCAGTGGGCATGTTTGTAGGAACCCTCGACCCGCAAGCGACAATATCCCAGTTCATGATGTTTTTCAAGCCGACTACCTTTCAGACTTTGATTGATAAGCTGGCCCAAATAGACCAGATGGGTCATAAGCCTTCCTTTTCAAAGACAGAACCGCAGAATGAAAAGGGCAAAGGGAAAGCCACATTTGTCGCCAATGCTCAATAACAGCCGAGCGACTTAAAACCTGTTGTTCTCCAAAGCAACGTGCGTCCACGCCAATCCCTCAAGGAGAGACTGGGACGTCCTTACTCGTTTTCCCAGGATAAAATAAGGAGATTGTTCGAGCTGGCAGTGCGCAATAGACTCATCAATCTGCCAGAGCCAACACGTCCGCTGCAGCCAGGAAATGCTAACAATCCTAATTACTTACCCTACCACCGAGCGGTAAGCCATCAAATCGAAGATTGCTTCATTTTCAAAGGCTGGATTGAGGACCAATACCAACAAGGCAAATTCGGACTGTCCGAGAATTGGAAAGTAAGCCCGCCCCAGCCGCACGCTCCTAAAAAGGTGGACACACTGGGGGCGTCGTGCTCTTTTATAGAAGAAGCTCCATGGGAGGTCGCTCTTTCAGCCAAGACGAAAAGAATGCTGAAGGATCTTCACACATGTCCGGCAATCAGGTGGAAAAGTCCGCTAAAACCCGAGGTCATTGAAGGAATGCTGAAGCCGCGCCCAACGCCAAGAGTTGGTAGCGATAATCAAAATGCTCAGGACCAGCCGTCAAAGTCTTCGAAGAAGAAGAAGACCAAAAAGCCCGTCCAACCCAAAGACAGCCGTACAGGCCTGCAGAAATACATCGATGCACTGGAAGAATATAAACAGAAGGCACGGACCCCAATCACGTTGGACGAATTCTTTAAGCATGTTCTTGAGAATGAAGACGATGACGCTGATGAAGGAGAAGATTCTTCAGAAGGGCCTGAAGACTATGTGGCGAGCTGCCACATGATCTCTCACTCGTCAATAAATGGTGAAGAAGCTCCTGATATAGAGAGACTGGGGGCGAATCCAGAACCGGAATCAAAATCCCTGGAGCCATCAGACGAATTGATTGATAGGCTGTTGAACGAAGCTCTTCAGAAAAGAAAAGTTGACAGAGAGCGGGAAACGACTATATACGAGAGGGCCAAGCGTTGGCATCTCATTGAAGAAGCTCCGGTATTGAGAAGCCATAGAGTATCCCAACCGGATAGAAGCACTTCGGCCGCCAGCAAAAGCAGGTTCAAGACAAGGAAAAGGTTCGCCAAAGCCATATCGATGGGAATGAAGCTGCCACCCTCCGAAGGAAACACTCCTGATAGGATACACCTTAACGAAGAGGATGCACATCCAAACTACTGCTTGTACCATCGGAGGACCACTCACCCTACTGAAGAATGCAACGCCTTTAAAAATTGGTGGCATGGATACGTTGCTCACCGGCAGCATTTCAAGCGGATGAAGCGCAAAACTCGTCGGGAACAAAGAAGCACGACAGATGAGCATAAAAGAACTGCCAGTGACTGTCACATGGTTAATTCCAGGGGATCGCAAGTTCTCACCTTCGGGAGTGATTCTGATGAAGAAATAGCCCTCGGCCCTCTTTTCAAGGAATCCATCTCTGAAACAGAAGAGATAAAGACCTGCGAGAACATTCAGCTGCGCAATCGCACGCTACCTGAAAAGAATCTCGGACCCGCAAACAAGGGATCGAACAAAAAGGATAAGGGGAAAGAAAAGGTCCCTGAGGATATCACCCTCGATGATCGAGTAGTCGAAGAGCTTGCAGCCAAGGACCCGCCTAAGAAAAACAAGGTGGATTACAACGTTCTGGTGCACCTGAGGAAGATACCCTCGTAGCTAAGCATTCTCGACGCCCTTCTGCTATCCAAAGAGACGAGAGATTATCTGATCAAAGCATTACAAGAGCCTGACCAGTTTCAAGCTTTCCTCGCCGAAGAAAAGATGAAGAACGAGTTGGAAGAAATTCACACAGCTGACATCACTTTCGGCGACGAAGATCTCCTCCTCGGAACGTGTGAGCACAACCGTCCCCTGTATGTCTCTGGGTATTGCCATGACATTAAGATAGGGAAGATCCTAGTTGACAATGGGTCTTCTGTCAATCTCCTAAATGTGAGGGTGTTAAAAGAAATCTGCATGAGCGTTCAACACCTCACTCGGGATAAAATCACTATCTCCGGATTCGACTCCCAGTTATCACGGACGCTTGGGTCTGTGATACCAACGTTATGCTTTGGGCTGCTCGTCACTGATATCAAGTTCATGTCATTGACGCTAAGACTTGCTACAATGCTTTGCTCGGCCGGCCTTGGTTACACGAGTACAACATCAACCTTTCTACACAACATCAGTGATATATTTCAAGGATGGTCTCGAGTATACCGTGACAGGGGAGCTAAACCCATTCTCCATGAATGAAGTCCGAAAATACAAAGATGCAAAATACTTCTTGCCAGACTTTGAAGACACGGAAATGTGCCATAAGCCGGAGAATAAGCAGAAAGCTATCACCACTATTCCATTCTTTGGGAGCGATACCGAGGAGGAAGAAGAGATGGTCTATTCGGGACCTCCCCGATACAACAAACCGGGACCGTCTACCTCTATTCCGGTCTTTAAGAGTGACTCTGAAGACGAGGTCAACGCAGTATTCTAGGATCGTCTATTAGTGCAAGCCCTCATTGGAGATGATCAGAGTTTGCAGATCGTCATGGTTCCGCAAGAGCATTACAAAGAGCTCGACGCACTTGATACCTATAGTGTGCAAGAACTGCAGACGTTCTACGTCCCTCCCAGGCGAAAAGATGAAAAGGCGATCTTCTTTTATCGATCCGCGAAAACCAAAGTGGAGAAAAAATCTGGCATGGCGCCGATTCTACGCTTGACAGGCTCCAGCCTATCTGTCTGCCCAGATACTACACAGAAGAATTAAAAAGGCTGTTGAGGCGCCAAGGCGTACCCTTCAAATAGACTGCTCGATAAGCTCTGTTCTACAACAGGATCTGGAACATCCCCGGAACTCGGCGAAAATTGCCCAACGGGAGAATGGAAACGATCGGGTTTAGATATGTTCAATCCAAGAAACGAGAGCGATTCCATGGCTGTTATGTTATACATGATTTCGATGAAGAAAGAGATGGTCTATTAGAAGACGCTAACCCTGAACCAAAACGAGGTCCCGCCATGAAAGTGTCAAGTCCTTCGTTCGAAGAACAGATGGACAAGCTAACAAGGGAAGTGGGGCAAAAGGTCCGGGATGACCATAGCCGCGAAATGGCCATCTATGAATAAGCTAGAACGCAGCACCTCCTTCAGCATGGTAAAAAAATGACGATGCCCTTCGTCGCCATCCCATCATACAAAAGACTCGACGTGGAGGCAAAAATAAACTGAAGAACGAAAAAAATGTTCGTTAGCAGCAAAGCGGGTCCAAGAAGCCTCGTGCTCGAAAATTGAGCAGCTGAGATCCATCTCTCATAAAGAATATGGGTTGAGCATATTCTTTTCCCCAAGACAAGATAAGGAAGATATTCAGTCTTGTCATTAAACATCAGATGATGACACTCCCGGAGTCCAAACCCCCTGAGCAAGCAAACGGGGTTCATCACCCGGATTATTGCTCCTATCATCGAGCGATAGGACATCCTCTCGAAGACTGCTTCACATTCAAAAACTGGGTAGAAGACCAGTATCAGCAAGGCAGGTTCGCTCTATCCAGCAGTTAGAGGGTAACCCCACCACAGAAGTATGAACCGAAAGCCACGTATGCAGCGAGAGTAGAGCCGGATCAACATCGGTCTTGGAAGCGATCTTGTACCTGTCACATAATAACGCTGACAGGAGAAGGAGTGCCCAAAGATGTGGATAACCTCCCCTGGTGCTTCAAAAATGAGGATGAAGAGGAATTGATCTCAGAATTTCCACCTGCGCCAAAAGAGTTGGAAGATGGGATACACACCACTGCGGACAACTTGAGAAAAATCGACTTGGGGATGACAAATGACCCGCGGCCAACGTTCGTTAGCGAGCTGCTGTTTAAAGAACGGGTGGCTACACTCAAAGACGTGCTTATGCAGTATAAAGACTGCTTCGCATGGAACTATTCCGAAATGCCGGGACTAGATCCAGAAGTAGCTGTGCACAAATTGGACATATCTCCGGACATCAAGCCAGTCAAACAAGCGCCGAGAAGAATGCGGCTCGAACTTGAAATGTGCATCAACGCCGAGGTCAAGAAGTTAATCGACTCCGGCTTCATCCAAGAGGTTCAGTATCCTGATTGGATTGCCAACATCGTCCCGGTGATGAAGAAGAATGGGACGGTGTGCATATGTGTAGACTTTCGAGACCTTAATAAGGCTTGCCCAAAGGATGATTTTCCTGTACCGGTTACCGAGCTGATGGTAGATAACACGTCCACTCACAAAGTCTTCTCCTTCATGGACGGCTCATTAGGGTACAATCAAATAAATATGCATCCCGAAGACCAGAAGCATACTGCTTTCCGTACTCCTCTAGGCGTATTCTGCTAGAAAGTGATGCCTTTCGGTCTGAAGAACACCGGCGCTACCTATCAGAGGGCCATGACGAAGATTTTCGATGACCTCATACATGAAGTCATCGAATGCTATATCGACGACCTTGTGGTGAAAAGCAAATCGCACGAGGAGCATTTGAGCAACTAAAAATAGTGTTCCAACATCTTCGAAAATATAACTTGAAGACGAACCCTCTGAAATGCGCGTTCGGAGTTTCCTCGAGAAAATTTCTAAGATTTATCATACGACATCGAGGCATCGAAATAGACCCGTCGAAGATCAAGGCGATCATGGAAATGCCTCCGCCAAGAACTCTCAAGCAACTACGGTCTCTCCAAGGGAAGCTCGCATATATCCGACGATTCATAGCCAATCTCTCCGGCAAGTGCCGCCCCTACAGTCATCTAATAAAGAAGGGGACTCCTTTCATCTGGGATCACAATTGTCAAAGCGCACAGGACGAAATCAAGCAATATCTGCAGAATCCGCCTGTACTGACCGCTCCGGTCAAGGGAAAGCCTCTCATCCTGTACACAACAGCCCTTGAAGGTTCTTTAGGCGCGATATGGGCACAGGAGAACGACCAAGGGAAGGAGAGAGCCCTCTACTATTTGAGTCGAGTTCTCTTGGGGGCATAAAAAAACTACTCCCCCATTGAAAAACACTTCCTGGCGTTGATTTTCGCGATAACGAAGCTCAGGCATTACGCTTTGGCACATGAGGTCCACTTCATATCAAAAGTGGATCCTCTCAAATATTTGATGTCAAGAGCCATATTAACAGGGCAGCTCGCTAAATGGGCCCTACTCTTAATGGAATTCTCGATAACTTATCGACCTCTCAAGGCAGTGAAAGGCCAGGCCATCACCGACTTCCTCGCCGAGCATCCTATACCTGCCGATTCACCCCTAAATTGCGAATTGCCAGACGAGCACACGTTTGACACAATCGACGGGGAGAAAGGAGAGAGTACACCCGGTGGGAACTCTACTTCGACGGGGTATCTTCTATGAAGAAGCGAAAGCACAGCTCCCCCATAATCATGTCTGGGGTAGGCCTCATCTTCGTGACTCCACAAGAAGGGATAATGCGCTTTGCCTTCTCCTTAACAGAGCCGAGGACGAACAATGAAGCCGAATATGAAGCTTTGATACCAGGTCTTGAGATCGCTGTCGACATGGGAATCGAAAACCTCCTCATATACGGAGAATCCGAGCTGGTCGTTAGTCAAGTAAATGGAGACTATTAAACGTGCAAACCAGAGTTGGTAAAGTACGGTGAGAGAGTGCAAAAATTGCTGACTCGAATCCCTTCCTACACCCTGGAAAGCATACCGCATGCAAAAAATAGCAAGGCTGATGCATTAGCCAAGTTCGCTAAAGAACTGGCCGATGAGAACCTCGATGATGTAAGGATCGTTGTGCAAAGCCGTCGGGTTCTCGCACCGGCAGAAATATCTCCGGAGTCGTCCGAAGAAAAAGGGAGCGACCGAGCAAACGGTCCTACAAATAAAAGACCGGGAAAAGGCTAAAGATTGGAGAGAAGTCTTTATAGAATACTTCAAATGCCGTCGAACACCTGAAGATGCATCCTCAAGACACCAGCTCATGAAACGAGCTCTGTTTTTCGTCTTCGTCAATAACACTCTATATAAGAGATCGTTTGACTCTCTATGGCTGAGATGCCCGGGACCGGAAGAAGCAAGGAGAGTCATCCAAGAAATTCATGACGGACTCTGCGGTTCTCATCAAGCCGGGCCAAAGATGAAGCTGAAGATCAAAAGGATGGGCTATTATTGGCCCACGATGATTCAGGACTGTCTCGAATACGCGAAGCAGTGCCACTCGTGCCAAATTCACGGGGATTTTATCCACCAGCATCCAAATCCGCTACACCCGACGGTGGCTAGCTGGCCGTTCAAAATGTAGGGAACTGACATAATCGAGCCCATTGAACCAGCATCGTCCAGAGGATATCGGTTCATACTGGTGACAACTGATTACTTCTCCAAGTGGGCAGAAGAAATACCACTAAGAGAAGTGAAGACGGAGAATATCCTCTATTTCTTCAAGACACACGTCATCTATCGGTTCAGCACTTCGTGATGGATTATCTCCGATAACGGGCCGGCCTACAGAAGTCACAAAATCAGCCACTTCGCACAGCAGCATAATATAGACTGGAGATACTCTTCGGTTTATAATCCTCGAGCTAATGGTCTGGCTGAGGCTTTCAACAAGATCTTGACGAAGATCGTAAAAAAGACGGTGTCCAAAACCAAAAAGGACTGGCACGAGAGACTGCATGAAGCTCTCTGGGCGTATCGAACTACATTTAAAACGGCCACAAACACAACGCCGTATGCATTGGTATTCGGCGCTGAAGCAGTACTCCCCTTGGAGATAGAGCTACCCTCCTTACGAGTGGCGGTCCATTACGAGCTAACAAACGAAAAGAATGCTCATCTTCGGCTTGAGGAACTTGATGCCCTCGACGAAACCCGGCTCATGGCGCAGCAAAACTTGGAAGCTTATAAAGCAAAGATGACGCGCTCATACGAGAGATTGACTAGGCTGAGAATATTCCGCCAAGGCAAACTCATGCTAGTGGTCAAGAGACCTATGATCCCCAATCGTGCTAAACGGGGAAAATTCGAGCCGAACTATGAAGGACCGTACATCATAAACAAAGTCTACCAGGGTAGGACTTACTTGCTCATGGATATGCATGGCGAAAGACCCTTCAGGCCAATAAACGGCAGTTTCTTGAAGAATACTATGCCTGACCGAGACGTCTATAAACTACTACGGACCTCAGCATCCTAAGGCTGGCGCAAAAAAAAAGGTACATCCATAAGCGAGATGGACACGGATGAAAACCTAAAAGGGCTCCATGAGTAAAAATAGCAGGACTACAGGCGAGTTTGTGAAAACTCGAAAGGGCGCAATCTCGTTAAAAGACACTTGCAAGGTCCTCTCGACCCTGTAAGGAGAAAATACCTGCGTGAGATCCTTACGACTCACAAGAGAGCAACACACTTAGGAATCCCCACGATTTCTAAGGAGAAAACACACTTACGAGATCCTTACGACTCGTAAGGAGAATTCCCCTTTGAGACCCTCACGGCTCATAGGATTCAAAAGCCTTAAGCTATAGGGATCTGAACCTGTTCTTAAGCCGTCATACACCCCGATTTTGCCCTACAAGCGTTTCAATATTGACCCTTGTATACAATCCACGGGCACGAATAAGCATTTCCCTAACGAAGTCCTACCAGCGACTGGGGATATGCTCACACGGTGAACGACCCTTGTAAGTCCTCTCAATTTACAAGGAGAAAACACTCTTTCAAGATCCTTATGACTTACAAGAGAACATACACTTAGGAATCCTCACGATTTCTAAGGAGAAACGACACCTACGAGATCCTCACGACTCGTAGGGAGAAACACCTTTATGAGACCCTTACGGCTCATGAAGTTTAAAGCCTTAGTCGACAGGATCCTAACCCTGATTGCTAAGCCACCTTTGTTCGAATCGATAGAGGCAAATGATGATTCGATCCTGGCAATGTCCCAGTAGTAGCGATGCTGATGCCTAAATCGGTATCAAATCCCAAGTCCTTTTACGGCAAATGATGATTCACTCCTGGCAATATTCCAGTCGTAGCGATACTGATGCTGATATTGGCATCAGATTCCAAGTTCCATACTTGCAACAAAATCAGCAAGTAAAAGAAATGCATATGAAATAGCCAAAATGATGGGGCAAATTGCAACAAAATCAGCAAGTTAAAGATATGCATACAAAAATAGCCGAAATGATTGGGCAACTCGTAATGAAAAGCAGCAAGTAAAAACAAAAATAGCCAAAATGATTGGGCACCGCGAAAAATAGCCGAAATGATTGGGCAATCGCGACTTTCGCGATACAAAAAGCTAAAATGATAAAGTATTGCGGAAAGAAAACAAAAAAAATAATACATATAAAATGAAACTTTTGCCCTACAGGTGAGATCACATCGATCCCTGTATACAATCTAGGGGCACAAACAAAGAAGGAACCATGTCATCCCACCAGGCTCCGTCAGAAATAGAGCCAAGTCTCGATGGCAACATCTGCATCTCAAGAGATCAACAACGGCGTTCCTTCTTGTTCCAACCAGAAGGAGATACGATGTCAGCAAAGCGGAGCCACGACAAAGTCCTTAGTTCCAAATCTCGACGGTTCACAGACAACCTAGAGGGCACCTCGACATTCGTCTCATTACAGCAGACGCAACGTTAACAAAGCGGAGTCACGGCAAAGTCCCTAGTTCCAAATCTCGACGGTTCACAGGCAACCTAGAGACCACCTCGACATCCGTCTCATTGCAGCAGATGCAATGTCAGCAAAGCTGAGCCATGGCAAAATCCCTAGTTCCAAATCTCGACGGTTCACAGGCAACCTAGAGACCACCTCGACATTCGTCTCGTTACAGCAGACGCAACGTCAGCAAAGCGGAGCCACGGCAAAGTCCTGTTTCCCCAATTAGAGCAAAGCTCTGTCCAAAATTCAAAATTTGAATTAAATCTGCGCTTTTATAAAAGCGCTGCGCTACAACTAGCGCACCCTGTGCAAAGCGCATAGGCGCTAGCGCTAGATGCGCTGCGCTCCAAGTAGCGCACCACGTGCAAAGCACGTGTGCGCAAGCGCTAAGAGCGCTGCGCTCGAAGTAGCGCACCATGGGCAGAGCGCATAAGCGCTAGCACTGGAACTAAATGTTCCTCACCGTTGGATCAAATATCCAACGGATATGATTAAATCATCAATTAACAAGAATGAAATTTTGTTGAATCTTTCCAAACAGAAAAGATTGTGCCCCGAATTTAGAACACCGTTGGATCAATGATCCAATGGTGATTAAAAATCACTAAAATACAGAACAAATTCTCTAAGGGGGAAAGATTTCTCAATCTTGTTAAAACAAGAAGATTATCTTCTGTAAATCAGAAGCCCTTGGATCAAAAATCCGACGGTGGGGAAATTCCCCAATCAATTCGAGAATAAATCTCTTTAACAGATTGAACAAATCTGCTTGCCTTACATAAAGGCCCCGAGACTTCAAGTCTCAAAGGGAGGAACCCCCCTAAATTTTGAGAAAATCTCAAGAAGAAGAAGAAGAAGCTCTCGACAGAAGACAATTCTTTTTCAAGGTAAAAAGAATATATAGACGAAACTGTCTCAATATAAACAGAAGTATTTACTTTTTTCACAGATCATAGATATAAGACAAAGTTGTCTTTCACAACAGAGATTATGAACATCTCATTATAAAGGGGGGGGAGAATTATTCAATTCTCTTAGGATCACAGATCCATAAAGGCAAAGCCTTTCATCAAAGAGAGATTGAAATATCTCCTATGAACTAAGAACTTTGTTCTTAGAATCTTGAGACAAAGACTCTTATCAAAGAACAGATAATTTGCAGAGTGCAAAGTTAACCTAAGAAGAGTCTTAGCGCTCCTAATTCAAAAGTGCCTTAGTGCTCCTCATCTAGCGCAAAGCGCTGCAGTACCATAGCGCTTCAAACACAGCGCACTGCGCTCATTGGCTAGCGCTCAGCGCTAAGCGTGCCACGTGCTCCTCACGTGTGCGTTGCATTATTAAAAGCGCCTTGCGCTCATTATATGGCATCAGCGCCAAACGCCTCAACGCTTCAACTAAAAGCACGTCAGCGCTCCACATCTAACGCAAAGCGCTAAGCGTATCAGCGCTCTTCATTTAGCGCAAAGCGCTAAGCGCATTAGCGCTTCATATCTGGCGCCGGTGCCAAGTGCACCACATACTTTTATGTGTGCTTGGACAGAACATAAAATGTTCTTTGAGTAAGCCTGGGGATATAATAAATGCACAACATTTAATTAAAGACAAAACATGGTCAGAGACCAAACAAATGCTTAGCATTTTTAAAAGGGATTGGGCTCAAACATATATCTAACAACTCAAAAAACAAATGTTCAACATTGTAATTGAACGGACTTAGCCCAAATTGGCCATAAGTCCTCAATTCAGATTAATTGAGTTCATACGCTCATAAATCACAGATCTTAGTCCCAATTGGACTACAGGTCTATCAACCCACATCGGTTTAAGGGTACATCTCTGAACTCCTCTGATACTTGTCGTTGTAATCCTTCAACATCTTCAGAGAGGTGACGGCTCCCGACAACCATACATTTCATGGACTGTGGGGTCCTTAAAGCCCATGGACTATGAGGTCCTTAACCTTGACTGTGAGGTCTTTAAACTTACGGACTATGATGTCCTTAATCTTGACTGTGAGGTCTTTAAATTCACAGACTATGATGTCCTTAACCTTGACTGTGAGGTCTTTAAACTCATGGACTATGATGTCCTTAACCTTGATTGTAAGCTCTTTAAACTCACGGACTATGATGTCCTTAACCTTGGACCAAGATGTATTTAAACTAACATTGGACCGAGATGTCCTTAAACTAACATTGGACCACCATGTCCTTAAACTGGTAATCGACCGCAATGTCCCTAAACTAAGACAATAGAGCCCAAATGCTCTTTTGTTGGATCTAAACGATCCTGTTAAGTTGATCTTAGTCTGAAATTAGACTAACGTATCATTAACAAACGTTTAAGTTGATCTTAGTCCCAAATGAGACTAACGTATCTTTAAACCCAACCCCCAAACCCAAATCTAAGAAAATACGGATTTGGACTAATCCACGCCCTACGGACGACAACATATATTAGTCTCCGTATATAATCCACGGGCAACCAAAAAACAAAACAAACACCCACGACACGAAGTGATCACCTGGAGAAAGACAAATTGGTTACCGCGATGCGGTAGCGTAATTAACTGCAGGGGCTTGCTCCTGCAGGGAAGAGCGTCCCCACAATCAAAACCCCCTCAAATGAGGGGGAATCTGATGAAGTCTGCTACATCGGCCACATCCGTTTAAACCTTCGATATACGGTGCCATAAATCAACTTGGCATCTTCGGAGAGGTGGAAGGATAGCACCAATTAGCATCTGCTCCGAAATTCAGGCAAGACGGACCCGCGCGGTCGCGTCTCCGTGTTTCGGCGGGGAACAAGTCCCTAGTTCCAAATCTCGACGGTTCACAGGCAACCTAGAGACCACCTCGAAATTCGTCTCATTACAGCAGATGCAACGTCAGCAAAGCGGAGGCACGGCAAAATCCCTAGTTCCAAATCTCGACGGTTCATAGACAACCTAGAGACCACCTCGACATTCGTCTCGTTACAGCAGACGCAACATCAGCAAAGCAGAGCCATGGCAAAATCCCTAGTTCCAAATCTCGAAGGTTCACAGACAATCTAGAGACCACCTCGACATTTGTATCATTATAGCAGACGCAACGTCAGCAAAGTGGAGCCACAGCAAAGTCCCTAGTTCCAAATCTCGACGGTTCACATACTACCTAGAGACCACCTCGACATTCATCTCGTTATAGCAGACGCAACGTCAGCAAAGCGGAGCCACGGCAAAGTCCCTAGTTCAAAATCTCGACGGTTCACAGGCAACTTAGAGACCACCTCGACATTCGTCTCGTTACAGCAGACGCAACGTCAGCAAAGCGGAGCCACGGCAAAGTCCCTAGTTCCAAATCTTGACGGTTCACAGGCAACGTAGAGACCACCTCAACATTCGTCTCGTTACAGCAGAGGCAACGTCAGCAAAGCGGAGCCACGACAAAATCCCTAGTTCCAAATCTCGACAGTTCACAGACAACCTAGAGACTACATCGACATTCGTCTCGTTACAGCAGACGCAACGTCAACAAAGCGGAGCCACGGCAAAGTCCCTAATTCCAAATCTCGACGGTTCACAGGCAACATAGAGAACACCTCGACATTCGTCTCGTTACAGCAGACGCAACGTCAGCAATACGGAGCCACGGCAAAATCCCTAGTTTCAAATCTCGACGATTTACAGGCAACCTAGAGACCACCTCGACATTCGTCTCGTTACAGCAGACGCAACGTCAGCAATACGGAGCCACGGCAAAATCCCTAGTTCCAAATCTCGACGGTTCACAGACAACCTAGAGACCACCTCGACATTCGTCTCGTTACAGCAGACGCAACATCAGCAAAGCGGAGCCATGGCAAAATCCCTAGTTACAAATCTCGACGGTTCACAGACAACCTAGAGACCACCTCGATATTTGTCTCATTACAGCAGACGCAACGTCATCAAAGCGGAGCCACGGCAAAGTCCCTAGTTTCAAATCTCGATGGTTCACAGACAACCTAGAGACCACCTCGAGATTCGTCTCGTTACACCATACGCAACGTCAGCAAAGCGGAGCTACGGCAAAATCCATAGTTCCAAATCTTGACGGTTCACAGACAACCTAGAGACCACCTCAACATTCATTTCATTACAGCAGACGCAACGTCGGCAAAGCGGAGCCACGGCAAAGTCCTTAGTTCCAAATCTCGATGGTTCACATACAACCTAGAGACCACCTCGACATTCGTCTCGTTACAGCAGACGCAACGTCAGCAAAGCGGAGCCACGACAAAGTTCCTAGTTCCAAATCTCGATGGTTCACAGGCAACCTAGAGACCACTTCGACATTCGTCTCGTTACAGCAGACGCAACGTCAGTAAAGTGGAGCCACGGCAAAATTCCTAGTTCCAAATCTCGACGGTTCACAGACAACCTAGAACCACCTCAACATTCGTCTCGTTACAGCAGACGCAACGTCAGCAAAGCGGAGCCAGGGCAAAGTCCCTTGTTCTAAATCTCGACGGTTCACATACAACCTAAAGACCGCCTCGACATTCGTCTCGTTCCAGCAGACGCAACGTTAGCAAAGCGGAGCCACGGTTGACCGAGCCAAAGTCAAGGTCAACCCCCAAGCTAGGTGGGCCCAAGCCCAGGTCAAACGGGTCCATGCCCAAGTCGAGCCCGCGGCCAGCCTCCCCATGCCAACAACAAAATCATGTAATAAATAATTTTTATGTAATTTTTTATACATGAATGTATGCAAAATGGGCATAAAGCCAATATTTTGTAAGCCCATGGCTTATGTACAAAAATGAAATGGCACATTAGCCATGGGATAGGAAAAATGCCATTTTATGAAGCCCAAGGGGCTATATGTAAATATGTAAGCCTATAAAAGGCAACATGATGATGAATAAAGTAACACTTTTCATTCTCCAAAAAAAACTAGGGTTTGTGCCTCCACTCTCTCTTTTTCAAGTTCTTCCTCTTCGTTTTCATTCTCCAAATAAATCAAGAGCTTAGCTCTCTTTTTTTTAAAAAAAAAAACTAAATAAAGTTTTACCATAAACCCATCTCCCAAAACTCCATCAAGAGAAGAAAAAGGGTCTCTTTTTTTATTATCCAAGATCTAGATCTTGGATTTTCAAGAGAATCCATTTTTGGTTTCTTCTCAAAGGAGAAAGGAGAAAATCTTTTGGAGTTCAACTCCACAAATAAAATTCTTTTGGAGTTCAACTCCACTACAGAAAATCTTTTGGAGTTCAACTCCACAAATAAAATTGTTTTGGAGTTCAACTCCACTACAGAAATTCTTTTGGAGTTTAACTCCACAGTAAAAATCCTTTTTTGGGGGGAGTTTAACTCCACATTATATTTTTTTAGCCATATAAAATTCTTTTGGAGTTGAACTCCACGTTAAAAAAAACTAAAAAAGAAAAAAAAGAAAGGTGGTCACATGCAAAGCATGTGACGGGCGTCCCATGCAAAGCATGTGACGGGTCATATGCTACGGGTCACATGCTAAGCATGTGACGGCCCTATCACATGCTAAACATGTGACGTGGGTCACATGCTAAGCATGTGACGGGCATCACATGCAAAGCATGTGACGGGTCACATGCTAAGCATACGACGGCTCCCTCACATGCTAAGCATGTGACGGGTCACATGCTAAACATGTGATGGCATTCTCACATGCTGAGCATGTGACGGGTCACATGCTGAGCATGTGATGGCCCCCATTTTTTTTCTCTTTCTTCTTTTCGTTATTTTAAGCTTTTTTATTAAAAAAAAAATAAAAAAAATAAATATTAAATAAATAAAAATAAATTATAAATAATTTTTAAAAATAAAAATATAATAACAATTCTTTTCTTTTCTTCCTTCTTTTCCTTATTTAATCCTTTTTTTATTAAAAAATTTAAAATAATTATTAAATAAATAAAAATAAATTATAAATAATATTTTAAAATTAAAATAAAAAAAAAATAAAAAATAAAAATCTCTAAATATTTATTTACTTATTTATTTTTGTTTTTATATATAGAATATATATATGTATATATATATATCTTTTTTTTACAAGTGGAACAAAACAAAAAAATACACACACACCAACGCACTGCATATTGAGTTCGCATGACCAGTTTAACCCGTCAATCGGAGGTTCCTTCGCTCCAAATGCGAGGGGTAATCAACGGCAGCTTAGTTCGCGGCTGCCAGAGATTCGGATCCCCACAATCAATAAACCCCAGCCTACCGTAGGCATGGGGAATCTGTAATGCGCCGGACAAGCGCGCGCGTATTCCCATCTCAATGGGGTGACGAAAAACACCCTACAAATTCTGGCACGCCTGGTGGGACCAATCTCTCCTTCCATATTTCGGGTTAAACGTTCATGCGAACTCAATCAATATACATATCTATATTTATACTAAAATAATGCTCTTTCATGGAGGATTTTCAAGCAATCACCTTTCAACAATGTCTCCGAAGATGAACTCAGCTCCCATCTTCTACACGATGAAGATGGACGCCAGGACGGTCCTTCCGGCCAGTCTTGGGCGACAATGGGAAGAGCCGCCGCTACCATTCGGCTCTATCCTGTTTGTCTCGGCTAATGCCATCCCTGCTCCTCAAGCTTCGGTAACAGACAAACCGGTCTCAAAAGGGAAAAGGCCGAATGTCATGGTCGCGAGGGTACCTCAACCCAAGCACAAATCCGTTTCCGAACGACTCTCCATCGCCCCAGCTGGGGGCAAGGCCATCAGCACCAACAAAGTAACAAGGCGTCTCGAGCAAGCTCCGGCGGTGCCCCTGACAACTGCTCGATCGGGTGTCTTCTCTAAGCTCCCTACTAATCGACTCACGGTGGCTTCCCAGGAAACAGGTGCCCGCCAAGCTCTTAAAATTGAGAAGCTAAGGCAGAAAAGGCTCAGATACAGAGCCAACAAAAGGGCTAGGGCACCTGCTAGGCTGAACCTCATGGGGTTCAAAGAACAGGGTTACCCCACAGAAGATGGGGAAATGGCTGGATATGTGGTCCACACTGTCTACACGGTGGGCGCGTGCAGCAAGAGCAAGGACGGGGCCACCACATCTCAGATCCCATCTGGCTTGAATGTGGTTGCCGCTTCCCAAGAACAGCCGCCTCCGCTGGATGATGAAAACCCTCTCGATGAGGATGATAGGCAGGAAGACCCTTCGGCACATGAGGAGTCGGGCTAGGAAAGCGAAGATGAGCCAATCTTCCGTCCCAAGAACGCAGCGCAGCAACTTCTCCAAGAGCTCCGAAAACAGCTCAGAAGAAAAGACAAGGAGATGGCCAAGCTCTACTCAAAAATTGACGACTTGACAAATGTCGACTTACAGCTCACGGCCCAACTTGCCTCTCAGCCACCCAATCAGGCGCAGGGCTCTCATGAACCGGGAAACGGTGTCCCGAAATAGCAGACGCCCGTTCCCTCAAATCCAAAAGTGGGCGGACCGCATGAAAATCAGTCGCATCCTATCTCGGGAAATGTCTTGGCTGCCGATGACAGTAGCCCGCTAACTCAAGATCAAATCATGGATTTGGTTGCCAGCAAAGTCAAAACATTGGTGGCCGAAGCCGAAGCGCAAAAAGATGTTAGCAGTAGCGGAAGACCATATCCTGCTCAGTATGATCTGGTAGAATTTCCTAGCGGCTATATCATCCCCAAATTCGGAAGATTTGATGGGACTGGAAATGCGAATCAGCACATCGCCCATTTTAAAGCTTCATGCAGAAATACTGGGGGCAATGATGCGCTTCTCTTCCGCCAGTTCGTTAATAGCTTGACCGATGTTGCTTTCGACTGGTACGCGAGCATACCTGATGGCTCCGTTACTACTTTCATCCAAATGGAATCTTTGTTTCGACAAAGGTTCATGAGCGTCAGCGATAAGATCACCATTGCCGAGCTCGTAAGGACCAAGCCCAAGAACAACGAAAGCAGCACGGATTTTATAACCCGATGGCGCAATCTCTCCGTTAAATACGAACCGCCGATAGAGAAGGACCAATCTGTCAACCTCCCCGTCGGAAATCTCAACAATTGGATGGCCCCGTTTCTATGCACCGCGGGTCTCAAAACATTCCAAGAGCTGACCAGGAAAGTTCAGATGCTGGAGCGCTCAAAGCAGGAGTCCTCCTCGGATTTCCTAAATAACAATAGGTCCTGGAGAAACCGAAAGGACGATAATCGCAAAGGCGGAAACTCCGATGATTCTAAATCTTTCAACACTTCGGCTAACCGAAATAAGCAAGGGATGAGCGGGCCTAGCGCCAACCAGCCTCGGAAGCCAATGTTCGGAGAGGGAGGAGAATCCACACTCAAAGAGAAGCTAGATAAAGTCTATTCCTTCAGAAGGGACAAAATCCGTAAAATATTCAAAGACGCACTGAAGAACGGTCTACAACTGCCAGAGTCAAAAAGACCGCAGGAAGCGAATATGACCGACGACCCCAAATACTGCCCCTATCACAGAGTGATAGGTCATGCCATTGAGGACTGCTTCGTCTTCAAAGATTGGGTCGAAAAGCAATACAGGGTAGGAGAGATAGAACTGTCTAAAGGCGTGTTAACAAACAGTCCAGCTGCGACTGCCAATTTCATACAAATGGAGACCGAAGTTCTTCGTGAAACTCATTCTCTCAGACATCTGCCTTTCTCTGAAAACAGTCGACCACCACGTCATTAAACTGGGGACAGTCGACCTCTAAGTCATTAAACTGGAAATGTAAAATATATATATATATATATATATATATGTAAATAAACAAAAAAATGTGTAAATAAAAGAAAAATAAAGAAAAGCCGAAATGATGGGGCAACTCGTAATAAAAAAATCAGCGAGTAAAATAAAGAAGAAAAATAAAGCCGAAATGATAGGGCAACTGCGAATAAATAGCCGAAATGATAGGGCAATCGCGACCTTCGCGATAAGAAAAGCTGAAATGATAGAGCAATCGCGGCAAAACAAAAAAAATACAAAAAAAAAACAAAAAAACGGCGAATGATGAGTCGCTCTTGGTACCATATTCCAGTGCAGCGATGCAGACGCCGGTCAAAATCCAATTTTCCAAAACTCTCCCAGCCCTACGGCTAGTCCCCAAATTGACTGCCGTATACAATCCACGGGCCCAAATAATTCTAATCATACCCATGCCCCACTGCAATCACCAGTTACGCGGCTGGTCTCCGCCTTTGGAATTATGCTCCATTGAGAAGACCCACTCTTGTGTCCTCACGATACATGAGGAGAACAAACCTTTGTGAGATCCTTACGACTCATAAAGGAAAAACACACTTAGGAGTCCTCACGATTCCTAAGGAGAAAATACACCTGCGGGATCCTTACGACTCGTAGGGAGAAAATGCTTTTATGGGACCTTCACAGCCCGTAAAATTGAAAAGCCTTAGGTGATAGGGACCTAAAACCTGTCTCTTAAGCCATCGCTCCCCAATCCCCAAACGGCGAATGATGAGTCGCTCCTGGTACCATATTCCAGTGTAGCGATGCAGACGCTAACCAAATTCCAAACTCAAATCCCAAACGGCGAATGATGAGTCGCTCCTGGTACCATATTCCAGTGCAGCGATGCAGACGCCAACCAAATTCCAAATCCCATATCCCAAACGGCGAATGACGAGTCGCTCCTGGTACCATATTCTAGTGCAGCGATGCAGACGCCAACCAAATTCCAAATCCCATACCCCGACGGCGAATGATGAGTCGCTCCTGGTACCATATTCCAGTGCAGCGATGCAGACGCCAACAAAGTCCCGAAATGTTTCCGGCCCTACGGTCTGGATCATACATCCTGCAAAACCGTATACAATCCATAGGTGTAAAACAATCCCAATCTCTCCCAAGTCCTACCGGTGAGACCACATTCAAAGTCCCACCAAAATAATAAAATAAAAATAAAAAATAAAAAATAAAAAAAAGGTATGTCCACAAGCAAAATGGGCATGGATAAAAACCCGAAAGGGCTCCGTGAGTAAAAACAGCAGGACTGCCGGCGAGTTTGTGAAAACCCGAAAGGGCGCAAGCTCGTGAAAAAGAGATGAAATGCGCTCGCAAGGTCCTCTCGATTTTGTGAGGAGAAAACTCCCGCGTGAGATCCTTACGACTCACAAAGAAGCAACACACTTAGGAGTCCCCACGGCTTCTAAGGAGAAAATACACTTACGGGATCCTTACGATCCGTACAGAGAAAATGCTTTGTGAGACCCTTACGGCTCACAAAATTGAAAAGTCTTAGGTGATAGGGACCTAAAACCTGTCTCCTAAGCCATCGCTTCCTGATAAGCAAGCGCAAATGATGATTCGCTCCTGGTAGCATATTCCAGTGTAGCGATACTGATGCCAAGCAAAAACCAATTTCTAAGCCCTCCCGGGGCAAATGATGAGTTGCTCCTGGCATTATTCCAGTGCAGCAATGCAGATGCCAAACCAAAGCCAAATCCTCAAATCCACTCATGGCAAATGATGATTCGCTCCTGGTACCATACTCCAGTGTAGCAATGCTGATGTCAACCCAAATCAAATCAAACCAACAACCTCTGCGGCGGAATCATGCTTCGTCCCAGAATTTACCCCGTGTCGAAATTATACTTCGCCTCGGGATATCTACCTTCCCTGCCGGAATTATGCTCCGCCTCAGAATCAAATCAACCAACAAGCTGTTAGTTATATGTATGCCCTAGAGGCCATTACTATACATAGGATGTATATTGTAGTGGGTGCTTGGACATATATAGGGAGGACTTTCTTGCTCGACATGATAGTATGCTATCTGGTTGCTCTTTACCTTAACATGTACACTGATTGTCTCTCTGTTACATGTTGGTAAAGCCCTTAGGGTGTGTACTTGACTACCTAGACTATGATGCGGATCATACTAGTGGGGACATGGTAGTCCATAAGTACATCCTTTAAAGTCCCTAGTCGTGGGTATATCGAGACGGGGCATCGATATACCAGAGTAGACTAGCGTATACCTTCTCGACCCATACAGATGGGCGATGGATGATCCCATATCCATTGGTGTTTGACATCAGAGATGATATACGGGTGCTCAGTGGAGACTGGGTACACTGGACGGACTCGCCGAGAACTCCCAGATGGTATTATACCTTACGTCAGATGGCAGTTCTCTGGTGACATTGGTACAGAGTAGTCTGTTGACCCGAGATCGTCATAGAGTCTTGTGTGGTTCCCACTGTGCTTTGATTTCCACCTTACCACATCCAAGAGGGCGTGCAAAACGATGGTTTTTGGGTACAGTCCCGAATCACATGGAGGCAATGAGCGATAGGAGGGGATTCGTCTCTCCCGGTATAGGGAGTTGATGTTGCGCTGTGTTCGATTGGCTATAACCGGAAATCCCTGGCCAGGGTTGCTGAGATTTACTGGTAAGTGTTACCTGTAGTTTCTTGAACTGTTATAGGCCTCATGTTGACACGACTTATCGAGCTAATGGGGTCTGACGTTTACCACCCCTAGGCAAGATATGCGACATATCATACGATCAGACCGGACTGTACGGTAAGTGTTACTGGTTGGATTCACAGGAGTTTGAGCGGGCTTGCTCGTCGATCTTCTGATCGCTCAATACCCGGGTGGCCGTTACGTTTAGCAGACCGCTTGTGGCTTGTGGGTGCTTGATATGATCATCACCTGCTGCCGGCGTATTGACGAGTCTTTAGAGTCCTACACAGAGGTTTCCTGGTTCAAGCGAAACGAAATAGGAGCGCATATGAGATATGTGCGGGACCGAGAATAATGCGTGTATGTGATACCGTATTCTATTCTCGCGATGAATGTATCGATATGGTTGTATGCGATATAACCTAGTTATCGAATCAAGGATTGATTCGATAAGCCGATACATTTGATATTAGTCGGTTATATGTGATATGACCGGATCGTTAAATCAAGTGTTGATTTAATGATTTAATGCATAAATATATATTTGATATATTACTTTGCATTAACTAGTATTGGTTCACTTTAAATGGTTTTTCTCACTTGTTTGTGCACATTGTATATGTGATATATTTTTTGTGCATAAGTTTGTATCATGTTTGATGATGCATGATAACTTGGGTTTGTGTAAAGATTAAACCATGGTTATATGGATGGTTAGGGTTTTATTTTCTTATTCATTTATTCATTTATTTATTTGTTTATTCTTTTTGGAAAATAATAAGCATAAAGAGAAAATGGTGGCTTTCTTTGTTCTTTGCTTGAAGCTTCTTGAAGCTTCAAAGCATCTTTGACTAAGTTACCATTTTTGTCTTCATGCTTAACCCTAACCATTGACCTAACCCTAGTTTATTCTCTACACTTGACCATGGTTGGATTATGATAAGTATACATTTTATTTTCTTTTTGAGATATACTTATCATAACAATCTTCATCTTCTTCTTCTTCTTCACATGAAGAAAGCTTGCCTCATCAATGGCAAGTGAAGAAATCAAGTGAGAAATCCAATTCTAAAGTGAACCCACTTCCTATTTCTTCATCCTCTACCTCTTGCCAAGTAGTATAGGGTGTTTTCTTCACAAGTTTCATGACTTGGTGAAGTGGGAGCTTGATCTAGTGATGCCTCGACGTAGATCATCTTCGGCATCGTCGTCGATGACCTAGCCCGCTTTTTCTCCGATGAAGCCGATGCTAGAGTCATGGTTCGATTTGGAAAGCGGAGAGGACTTCATCATGGAGCTATGGAGGTGGAGAAACGGATCTACAAAGGTTGTATTTCCGTTCTTTTAGTTTAGTTGTAAACTAGTTTCATTTGTCGCCTAAATTTCTAGTTAACGATCCGTATTAGGGTTTCTCGGCACCCGTAAAATTTGAAATTGGCATGGTTGATGCCTTGTGAGACCTCATTAATGTGCCTAGGAACCCTACAGTGGTATCAGAGCCTAGCTAGAGCCTTAGGCGTTGCGTAGACGAAGTTTGAAACCCGAACGAACCCGAAACCCTAAAATTTCTTGCTCTCTGGACTTTTTTCAAAAACTGGGATTTTTCCAGATTAAAAATTGCTAAAAAATTCAGCAGGGAATTATAAGAATTACGGTGCAAAATTTGACTCATGATATGTTAATAGTGCGGCGGAACCGCGGCAGAAGCATGGCTTCTGCGGCGGTTCCGCGGTCAAATGATGAGTGTTGCCTGTAATGTTTGCACAGTAATTCATCTTTTCAGGTGCTGTATTTTCTGGGAATTTTTAATATTTATTCAAGAGTTGAATAATCTGGGATGTTTTGGGGGTTCGTAGATTCGATCGGATTATCAAGTTTTGTCTATGTGGCTTTCCGGATATTTTAGAATATGTTAAAAAGTCCGACCGGATATAAATACCCACTTTTTCCCTTGTCGGGAAATTTCCAAGTGTTGGATCTTTCCGAGGTTTAAAGACGATCTAAGTAGTGCAAGTAACGCGATGGACCCTCTAGAAGACAACAAACCGTAACTCGATTATGTGACCGTCTTGAACTGCCCTTTGAACCTTCGGGTTTGGGGCAGTACGGCGTGCCACATGTGAGGCGTTGGCTTGACCCTTCTACGGCTGGACCGTTGGTACTGAGGCATGAAGTGAATGTCTTTGAACTTATTTCATGAGTTGATCTGTATCGGGAAAACTTGGGTGTTCGATTGTTCGATCGGAAAGTTTAACATTTTCTATTTATCTGGAATGTGATACAACAATTGGAATTCACAAGAAGTTATGAGATAACTGAATGAATGTTATAAACATAGCACTTTAGTCTCACTTGATCGGTTGCCACGGAATTTTGATGCGATCAAAAGTCCGTCGCAATCGCGTAGTGTACGCGGATACTCGCCCGGTAAACTTAACAGACAGCCTCACTCCATAGCCCCGACCAAGTGACTGTAGGAGAACCCCGTCGCCGAAAGCATCCGTTTGGGTGCTCGCGGTAGCGGTGTTCCGCCTTGGTGCACTTCGTCGACGGTATCGGGGGTGCAGCCGTCTATTGAAGTTTGCGACGAGTATTCGATCAGGATGTCAGGAATCTTGTTGAATTGCCCGACTTGATATTGAAAAGTGTTTTTGATTTTAAGACTAAAATGCGGGGTTTATAATTGTTAGGCATGTGATGTCTAAGTATTTCATTTGATTAGGCATGAGATGTCTAAAGAGATTGCGGATTCCAACTGTTGTAGTTTTACACTTTCTTTTCTGTGACCGTAAGTGTAATATGTGATATCGCCGGTTTCGTTGCTATATGTCAACGACAATTGGGATGCGCATATTTACTTACGTTGATGACATGTGATGTTATGTGTTGCTGGATATGTTATATTGGATCGTCGTGTTTGAATAGCCGGGGTTTTTTTATGTGAGATGAGTGTTTTTCATTTTCATTCATGTAAAAACTTGTATGTAATATTCTTTTATTGGGGCACTTCCAGGTTGCGGAAGATGTCACCCTTGTATATTATTTACTTTTCCGCACTAGGATAGACCCAAGGAGGGGAGCACAAGTAACCGGGTTCTGGAGTCCAGTGGGAGACCAACTCGAGGAGTCGAGTCCGGGTCTCCTAACTCCAGAATTGGTAGGGTTGCTTGCCGCTCTCGTAGGGGTCTAGGGGTGTGGGTTTGGCTATTCATCACGACCGTGGAATCCGTGTTTTATACTGGCTCGTATTGAAAACACGGACGTCCTAGTATATCCAATATTTCATATGATTCTTCTGCTGCGATATCTGTGATGTGATCATGTGATATTTTCCGTGATGGATACTGTATATAGTATATATGATATATTATATAGATGTTACTTATGTTTTACACCCGCGCTAGCCCTGCCCCGCTCTGCCGTTAGTTATCTAACCTAACGGTACATGAGGGGACATCGAGGCGAATGCGGATGGCATAAGTGTACGTCGTATTTATCTGTGATGTTTAGGTAATAAATGATGGGACTTCATTAATGTGATTAATGAAATAAAAGAAACCTAAGATGTTGTAGAATCGAATTTCAAAAATAAAACAGGTAGCTACAGTTCTTGCTTTGCACAGTGGTATATGTGATATATCCTGCACCTTATTCGATGAGGAAAGGACCGAGATCCCTTCACCGGGAGTGACTCCTTTAGCAATAACTGGCAGATGCTACACACTCGGTTTGTCTTTTGATTGCTTTTAAGAGTTTTTGCTTTGCACAGTGATATATATGATATATCCTGCACCTTATTCGATGAGGAAAGGACCGACGATCCCTTCACCGGGAGTGACTCCTTTAGCAAAACTAGAAAAGCCTCAAAAACACTCCATTTCAAAATTCATTCGATCCTACAACGATATCAAGTTCATTACGCAATAGGTTTTCTTAAAAACCCGTCGTAGCCCTCCGTCATTTCAGATAAGTACTGGTTAGTATTCGTGCTGCGTTTGTTGACCTCTATCAAGGCGTAGTGTGCGGTAGCTGATTAGTGCTTATCTGTATAAGCATATGATGTGATTGATTTAGGGTAGTCGTGCGACCTTGTTGACCTCTGTCAAGAGTCGTGCGGGTGGGTTTACTTCAATCAGGAAATGACGGGTTGAACTTGACTAGCAGCCTATGGTTTGTTGACCTCTGTCAAGGTCATAGGACGCTAGGGGCAAAATATTATCGGGAATTTCAAGTGTTGAAATTTGCAATGAGATTGCATACCTTCTATGAGATAGTTGGATCCCGATACCCGCTGCGAGTAAGAGTTACTCCTGAGAGAGTTTTATACATTACAATTAGCCGATCAAGTAGGTGTCTAGAAAGGTGTTAACGAGGTTACGCCTCTGGGAAAACGAAGTTTACATTAATTAGGTTCGTGCGAAAGCACGGGGGACCTCCCTCAAAGTACCGACACTGGCCTGGCTGAAAGATTGGCGAACTTGTAGTGTGTAATTAATCCCGGCTAGTCTTTCCTTTTAGGGTTTGAAGGAAGATTTGATAAAAAGCAGTGGGAGCCATCCTGATTAGATAAAATAATAACCAATCTATTCTTGCAAGAGCGCACGCTGAGTGTTTTCTTCTCTCTCTCTCCAGGTAGCGACCATATCACGCCTTAATCAAGATAATAATACGGAATATTGACCGAATCCGCTTGTTATACTGAGCTAGGGAACGTTGGTCCCGCTCCAACTTATAATTGTTATAAGACAGAGCAGGATATTGGGGATTACCAGAATTCCCGTGCCGCCCAAACGAAGAGAGTGCATGCTGATGCATCATCTTCGGGTGTATTCATTACAAAGAACTGTTTCTCAGTATCCTCCGCATCCTGGGTATATGATACCGGATCAGGATCCCAGATATGTAATCTGTTACATAGGGCTACAAAAAGGTAGAAAAACTGAGAACGGGTGATAAGTTTCATGAGGCAGAAAACGGGGCAAGTGTTGCAGCCAAGTCTGTTGGTCACTGTCACCCTGTATTACAAATACCTTGATTCTGAACGAATGTTATTAGATACCGAACCTGATATACAAAATCATATCTGTCTCTTTATTAGTAAAGAAACGATAAAATTTTGTATTGATGGATAATGTTTTGAACATTTCCTATATCAAAAGTTGATCGGTTCAGGCACATTATCTAAAAGTATTGATGTTCTAAATCAAACTACAGTTCTTTAGTATACGGAACACACACAAGAGGAAGAGTTCAGAAATGAACGAATCCTTCTTGAGGTATTGTAGACTAGGTCATATCAATGCGACCCGACTAGCTAAGTTGCACATAGATGCATATTTAAAACTGTTTGAATTTACATCTTGTGAAACTTGCCAGTCATGTCACAGAGATAAGATGACCATAGCTCTGTTTACTGGAAATAGAGAAAGAGTTAGTAAACTCTTGGGACCGATATATGATGATGTATGTAAGGTCCCCTGTCTACATATGCCAGGACCGGTTCTTTATACTTCATTACATTCTCTGATAATCTCCTTAGATTCAGACATATGTTCCTGTTGAAACACAAGTCCGAACCTTTTGAGATATTCACAGAATATAAGTTAGAAGTAGGGAACCAATAAGGGTATAAGTATTATGTCCTTTGATGTGATCAAGGAGGAGAATACTTGAGCACGGAATTCCTGGACTTTTCTAAAGGAGAATGAGATTCTCTCTCAGCATTACTCCTCCGTATACACCATAGCACGATGGTATATCGGGGCGGAGCAATCACACCCTATGTGATAAGGTGTGCTTTATGATGAGTACTACTGAGTTACCTATTTCCTTTTTGGGAGTTATGCACTTGAGAAGCTGCATACGTATTGAATAGGGTTCAAATCAAATCAGTTGCCTACCACTTCATATTTGATATGATAAGGGAAGAGCCCATATCTTAAGTTGGTTAAGATTTGGGGTTGTCCGGGCTATGTCTAAAAGCATAATCCGGACAAGCTCGAGGCAAGATCTGTTATGTAGAACTGGAAAGGTTCCAGCTATACAAAACTGCAGCTGATGATTTGATAGAACCAAAGGATTCAATAGTTACCAACGAACCTCAGCCTCTCCGCCGATCTAGTAAGGTTCCTCACCCGCCTGAGAGATACTTCGGTTACTCTATGACAGTGGGAGCGAGGATTGCATCATGAGATGATGACCCAACTAGCTTCGAGCAGGCCATCGAGAGTAGGGACTCTGTAAGAATGGCTGGATGCTTAGCGATCTGAAATGGAATCCATGTACACCAACAAAGTATGGACTTTGGCTGCTATATCTGAAGGGTTAAATCCCCATCAGGAGAAAGTATATCTTGAGAAGATTACTTGGTGTAGATGGAAAAGTTGAGACTTTCAAAGCTAGACTTGTTAAAGCTTTTCGTCATCGACCAGGCGTGGATTATGATGAAACCTTTTCAAGTGGCTATGCTTAAGTCCATCCAGATCCTACTTGCCGCGGCTACATACCATGACTACGATATCTGGCAGTTGGGTGCCATGACTGCTTTTCTAAATGGTGTTTTAGAAGAGTGCGTCTATAAGTACACAGCCAGAGGGCTTCGTAGACAGTGGGAGCAGCGGAAACGTGTGCAAGATGTTTTATGTAATAAAGCAGGCATCACGGAGTTGGAACATCTGTTTTGATGTGTTAGTCAAAGAGTTTGATATCATCAAAATGGTAGATGAACCTTGTATAAACAAAAAGGTAGTAGGGAGTATGGTGATGATCCTCGTAGAGTACGTGGATGACATACTCTTGATAAGAAAGGAGTTTCCTATGCTACGCTCGGTCAATCTCCGCTTATCACAATGATTCTCCATATAGGATCAAAGTGATACCTCCTAAATCCTGGGTTTTGGATCTATGAGATAGATCTAATTAGATCTTAGGATTCTCACTAGTTGTAGTGAGATGGTATCAACCGATCCTGGGGAGAATCACTGGAAGGGTTCCAGGGTGATAAGGACGACTGAATGTCAGTCGTAGGTATTGTCTATACCCTCAGTGGAGGGACGGTATGTTGGAAGAGTTCCAAGCTAGATACCGTGGCATACTAGACGATAAAGGCTCGATACATCGCTACTTAAGATGCTACCAAAGAGACAGTCTGGATGTATATTTGTTCATGAGATGCCAAGGAACAATCGACCTCTAAGTCGTTAAACTGGGAACGTCTGTCCCATCAGTGATCCAGACATATTCTAAGGCAGTATCACCTGATCATGGAGATAGTTGATCTCCAGGGTGATCGAGGTAAGGAGAGTAGACTCAGAGGACAACACGGCGGATCCACTCACAAAGGCCTTTTCCCAGAGAGAGACTTTTAAGGGATGGTTGAGTATGAGATACTACAACCACTGCTATCAGATGGCCCTAGTGCAAGTGGGAGATTGTTAGTTATATGTATGCCCTAGAGGCCATTACTATACATAGGATGTATATTGTAGTGGGTGCTTGGACATATATAGGGAGGACTTTCTTGCTCGACATGATAGTATGCTATCTGGTTGCTCTTTACCTTAACATGTACACTGATTGTCTCTCTGTTACATGTTGGTAAAGCCCTTAGGGTGTGTACTTGACTACCTAGACTATGATGCGGATCATACTAGTGGGGACATGGTAGTCCATAAGTACATCCTTCAAAGTCCCTAGTCATGGGTATATCGAGACGGGGCATCGATATACCAGAGTAGACTAGCGTATACCTTCTCGACCCATACAGATGGGCGATGGATGATCCCATATCCATTGGTGTTTGACATCAGAGATGATATACGGGTGCTCAGTGGAGACTGGGTACACTGGACGGACTCGCCGAGAACTCCCAGATGGTATTATACCTTACGTCAGATGGCAGTTCTCTGGTGACACTGGTACAGAGTAGTCTGTTGATCCGAGATCGTCATAGAGTCTTGTGTGGTTCCCACTGTGCTTTGATTTCTACCTTACCACGTCCAAGAGGGCGTGCAAAACGGTGGTTTTTGGGTACAGTCCCGAATCACATGGAGGCAATGAGCGATAGGAGGGGATTCGTCTCTCCCGGTATAGGGAGTTGATGTTGCGCTGTGTTCGATTGGCTATAACCGGAAATCCCTGGCCAGGGTTGCTGAGATTTACTGGTAAGTGTTACCTGTAGTTTCTCGAACTGTTATAGGCCTCATATCGACACGACTTATCGAGCTAATGGGGTCTGACGTTTACCACCCCTAGGCAAGATATGCGACATATCAGACGATCAGACCGGACTGTACGGTAAGTGTTACTGGTTGGATTCACAGGAGTGTGAGCGGGCTTGCTCGTCGATCTTCTGATCGCTCAATACCCGGGTGGCCGTTACGTTTAGCAGACCGCTTGCGGCTTGTAGGTGCTTGATATGATCATCACCTGCTGCCGGCATATTGACGAGTCTTTAGAGTCCTACACAGAGGTTTCCTGGTTCAAGCGAAACGAAATAGGAGCGCATATGAGATATGTGCGGGACCGAGAATAATGCATGTATATGATACCGTATTCTATTCTCGCGATGAATGTATCGATATGGTTGTATGCGATATAACCTAGTTATCGAATCAAGGATTGATTCGATAAGCCGATACATTTGATATTAGTCGGTTATATGTGATATGACCGGATCGTTAAATCAAGTGTTGATTTAATGATTTAATGCATAAATATATATTTGATATATTACCTTGCATTAACTAGTATTGTATATGTGATATATATTTTGTGCACATTGTATATGTGATATATTTTTTGTGCACAAGTTTGTATCATGTTTGATGATGCATGATAACTTGGGTTTGTGTAAAGATTAAACCATGGTTATATGGATGGTTAGGGTTTTATTTTCTTATTCATTTATTCATTTATTTATTTGTGTATTCTTTTTGGAAAATAATAAGCATAAAGAGAAAATGGTGGCTTTTTTTGTTCTTTGCTTGAAGCTTCTTGAAGCTTCAAAGCATCTTTGACTAAGTGACCATTTTTGTCTTCATGCTTAACCCTAACCATTGACCTAACCCTAGTTTATTCTCTACACTTGACCATGGTTGGATTATGATAAGTATACATTTTATTTTCTTTTTGAGATATACTTATCATAACAATCTTCATCTTCTTCTTCTTCTTCACATGAAGAAAGCTTGCCTCATCAATGGCAAGTGAAGAAATCAAGTGAGAAATCCAATTCTAAAGTGAACCCACTTTCTATTTCTTCATCCTCTACCTCTTGCTAAGTAGTATAGGGTGTTTTCTTCACAAGTTTCATGACTTTGTGAACTGGGAGCTTGATCTAGTGATGCCTCGACGTAGATCATCTTCGGCATCGTCGTCGATGACCTAGCCCGCTTTTTCTCCGATGAAGCCGATGCTAGAGTCATGGTTCGATTTGGACAGCGGAGAGGACTTCATCATGGAGCTATGGAGGTGGAGAAACGGATCTACAAAGGTTGTATTTCCGTTCTTTTAGTTTAGTTGTAAACTAGTTTCATTTGTCGCCTAAATTTCTAGTTAACGATCCGTATTAGGGTTTCTTGGCACCCGTAAAATTTGAAATTGGCATGGTTGATGCCTTGTGAGACCTCATTAGTGTGCCTACGAACCCTACACAAGCTCTGCGTCGGAATCATGCTTCGTCTCAGAATGTGCACCCCGTGTCGAAATCATGCTTCGCCTTGGTGTATCTGCCTTCACTGTCGGAATTATGCTTCGGCTCGGAATCAACCAACGACCTCCTCGTCGGAATTATGCTCCGCCTCGGAATCAAGTCAACCAGCAAGCTCTGCGTCGGAATTATGCTTCGTCTCAGAATGCACCCCGTGTCAAAATGATGCTTCACCTCGGTGTATCTGCCTTCCCTGTCGGAATTATGCTTCGGCTCGGAATCAACCAACGACCTCCTCATCGGAATTATGCTCGGCCTCGGAATCAAGTCAACCAGCAAGCTCTGCGTCAGAATTATACTTCGTCTCAGAATGCACCCCGTGTCGAAATGATGCTTCGCCTCGGTGTACCTGCCTTCCCTGTCGAAATTATGCTTCGTCTCGGAATCAAGTCAGCCAACAAGCTCTGCGCCGGAATCATGCTCCATCTCAGAATATACCCCGTGTCGAAATCAATGCTTCGCCTCGGGATATTTGCCTTCCTTGTCGGAATTATACTTCGCCTAGGAATCTACCTCTGCATCGAAATCATGCTTCGGTCAGAATGTCTGCCGCTCTTCGGAATCATGCTCCGATCCCTGGAATGATTCTCCACTCATCGGAATGATGTTCCGATCCCTGGAATCATGCTCCGCTCTTCGGAATGATGCTCCGAATGCTGGAATCATGCTCCGCTCTTCGGAATGATGCTCCGAACCCTGTAATCATGCTCCGCTCATAGGAATGATGCTCCGATCCCCTGGAATCATGCTCCGCTCTTCGGAATGATGCTCCGATCTCTGGAATCATGCTCCGCTCTTCGGAATGATGCTCCGAACCCTGGAATCATGCTCCGCTCATCGGAATGATGCTCTGATCCCCTGGAATCATGCTCCGCCCTTCGGAATGATGCTCCGATATCTCGAATCATGCTCCGCTCATCGGAATGATGCTCCGATCCCTGGAATCATGCTCCGCTCTTCGGAATGATGCTCCGATTCCTGGAATCATGCTCCGCTCTTCGGAATGATGCTCCGATTCCTGGAATCATGCTCCGCTCTTCGGAATGATGCTCCGATTCTTGGAATCATGCCTCTACTCTTCAGAATTATGCTTCGACTCTTCGGAATGATGCTCCGACCTTAGAATTATGCTCCGCAAATCGAAATGATGCTCCGATCCCCGGGAATCACGCTCCCCGAGGGATACTCCGACCTTGGAATTATGCTCCGCGAATCAGAATGATACTTCGATTCCCAGGAATCATGCTCCGCGGGATGATGCTCCGCCCCCGGAATGATGTTCCACCTCGAAGTCCAGCTTCAAGATCCATCAATTTAACGCACACAACTCAAATGTGCGGTGTGCATTTATTGATGGGGGGCAATTTGTTGGGGTAAAAATTTGCACCCCGGTTGACCGAGCCAAAGTCAAGGTCAACCCCCAAGCTAGGTGGGCCCAAGCCGAGGTCAAGCGGTCTCATGCCCAAGTCGAGCCCGCGGCCAGCCTTCCCATGCCAACAACAAAATCATGTAATAAATAATTTTTATGTAATTTTTTATACATGAATGTATGCAAAATAGGCATAAAGCCAATATTTTGTAAGCCGATGGCTTATGTGTAAAAATGAAATGGCACATGAGCCATGGGATAGGCAAAATGCTATTTTGTGAAGCCCAAGGGGCTATATGTAAATATGTAAACCTATAAAGGCAACATGATGATGAATAAAGTAACACTTTTCATTCTCCAAAAAAAAACTAGGGTTTGTGCCTCCACTCTTTCTTTTTCAAGTTCTTCCTCTTCGTTTTCATTCTCCAAATAAATCAAGAGCTTAGCTCTCTCTTTTTTTTAAAAAAACTAAATAAAGTTTTACCATAAACCCATCTCCCAAAACTCCATCAAGAGAAGAAAAAGGGTCTCTTTTTTTATTATCCAAGATCTAGATCTTGGAGTTTTAAGAGAATCCATTTTTGGTTTCTTCTCAAAGGAGAAAGGAGAAAATCTTTTGGAGTTCAACTCCACAAATAAAATTCTTTTGCAGTTCAACTCCACAAATAAAATTCTCTTGAAGTTTAACTCCACTACAGAAAATCTTTTGGAGTTCAACTCCACAAATAAAATTCTTTTGGAGTTTAACTCCACTACAGAAATTCTTTTGGAGTTTAACTCCACAGTAAAAATCCTTTTTTGGGGGGAGTTTAACTCTACATTATATTTTTTTAGCCATATAAATTTCTTTTGGAGTTGAACTCCACGTTAAAAAAAAAGAAAAAAGAA
Organism: Agapanthus africanus; assembly: GCA_030015575.1. Classification (NCBI taxonomy): domain Eukaryota; kingdom Viridiplantae; phylum Streptophyta; class Magnoliopsida; order Asparagales; family Amaryllidaceae; genus Agapanthus; species Agapanthus africanus. The sequence goes on along the minus strand of JASDDO010000019.1, from coordinate 378,894,667 downwards.
AAAAAAGAAAGGTGGTCACATGCAAAGAATGTGACGGGTGTCCTATGCAAAGCATGTGACGGGTCACATGCAGAGCATGTGACGGGCGTCACATGCAGAGCATGTGACGGGCGTCACATGCAGAGCATGTGACGGGTCACATGCTGAGCATGTGACGGGTCACATGCTGAGCATGTGACGGGTTCTTCACATGCTGAGCATGTGACGGGTCACATGCTGAGCATGTGATGGCCCCCATTTTTTTTTTCTTTCTTCTTTTCGTTATTTTAAGCTTTTTTATTAGAAAAAATAAAATAAATAAATATTAAATAAATAAAAATAAATTATAAATAATTTATAAAAATAAAAAAATAATAATAATTCTTTTCTTTTCTTCCTCCTTTTCCTTATTTAATCCTTTTTTTATTAAAAAATATTAAATAAATATTAAATAAATAAAAATAAATTATAAATAATATTTTAAAATTAAAATAAAAAAATAAAAAATTAAAATAAAAAAAAATCTCTAAATATTTATTTACTTATTTATTTTTGTTTTTATATATAGAAAATATATATGTATATATATATATATATATCTTTTTTTACAAGTGGAACAAAAAAAAATACACACACACCAACGCACTGCATATTGAGTTCGCATGACCAGTTTAACCCGTCAATCGGAGGTTCCTTCGCTCCAAATGCGAGGGGTAATCAACGGCAGCTTAGTTCGCGGCTGCCGGAGATTCGGATCCCCACAATCAATAAACCCTAGCCTACCGTAGGCAGGGGGAATCTGTAATGCGCCGGACAAGCGTGCGCGTATTGCCATCTCAATGGGGTGACGAAAAACACCCTACAGCGGAGCCACGGCAAAATTCCTAGTTCCAAATCTCGACGGTTCACAAACAACCTAGAACCACCTCGACATTCGTCTCGTTACAGCAGACGCAACGTCTGCAAAGCGGAGCCAGGGCAAAGCCCCTAGTTCTAAATCTCGACGGTTCACATACACCCTAAAGACCGCCTCGACATTCGTCTCGTTATAGCAGACGCAACGTCAGCAAAGCGGAGCCACGGTAAAGTCCCTAGTTCCAAATCTTGATGGTTCACAGGAAACCTAGAGACCACCTCAACATTCGTCTCGTTACAGCAGACGCAACATCAGCAAAGCGGAACCACTGCAAAATCCCTAGTTCCAAATCTCGACGGTTCACAGACAACCTAGAGACCACCTCGACATTCGTCTTGTTACAGCAGACGCAACGTCAGCAAAGCGGAGCCACGGCAAAGTCCCTAGTTCCAAATCTCGACGGTTCACAGACAATCTAGAGACCGCCTCGACATTCGTCTCGTTACAGCAGACGCAACGTCAGCAAAGTGGAGCCACGACAAAGTCCCTAGTTCCAAATCTCGACGGTTCACAGAAAACCTAGAGACCATCTCGACATTCGTCTCGTTACAGCAGAAGCAACGTCAGCAAAGCGGAGCCGCGGCAAAATCCCCAGTTCCGAATCTCGACGGTTCACAGACAACCTAGAGACCACCTCGACATTCGTCTCGTTACAGCAGACGCAGCGTCAGCAAAGCGGAGCTGCGGCAAAATCCCCAGTTCTGAATCTCGACGGTTCACAGACAACCTAGAGACTACCTCAACATTCGTCTCGTTACAGCAGACGCAACGTCAGCAAAGTGGAGCCGCGGCAAAATCCCCAGTTCCGAACCTCGACGGTTCACAGACAACCTAGAGACCACCTCGATATTTTTCTCATTACAGCAGACACAACGTTAGCAAAGCGGAGCCACGGCAAAGTCCCTAGTTCCAAATCTCGACGGTTCACAGACAACCTAGAGACCACCTCGACATTCGTCTCATTACAGCAGACGCAACGTCAGCAAAGCGGAGCCACGGCAAAGTCCCTAGTTCCAAATCTCGATGGTTCATAGGCAACCTAGAGACCATCTCGACATTCGTCTCGTTATAGCAGACACAACGTCAGCAAAGCGGAGCTACGGAAAAGTCCCTAGTTCCAAATCTCGACGGTTCACAGACAATCTAGAGACCACCTCGACATTCGTCTTGTTACAGCAGACGCAACGTCAGCAAATGACCCCGTCGCGGAAATACATCATCCACTGACCCCGTCGCGGAAATACGTCATCCAGTGACCCCGTCACGGGAATACGTCATCCAATGACCCCGCGCGGAAATACGTCAGCAAATGACCCCATCGCGGAAATACGTCATCCAATGACCCCGTCGCGGAAACACGTCAGCCAATGACCCCGTCGCGGAAACATGTCAGCAAAAGACCCCGTCTCGGAAACACGTCATCAAATGACCCCGTCTCGGAAACACGTCATCAAATGACCCCGTCGCGGAAACACGTCATCCAATGGCCCCGTCGTGGAAACACGTCAGCCAATGGCCCCGTCGCGGAAACACGTCAGCAAATGGCCCCGTCTGGGAAATACGTCAGCAAATGACCCCGTCTCGGAAATACGTCAGCAAATGACCCCGTCGTGGAAATACGTCATCGAATGACCCTGTCGCGGAAATACGTCAGCAAATGACCCCGTCTCAGAATTACGTCAGCAAATGACCCCGTCGCGGAAATACGTCATCCAATGATCCCGTCGCGGAAATATGTCATCAACCGACCCTATATAGCTAAAGTCTATCCTGACCCTATATGGCTAAAGTCAATCCTGACCCTATATGGCTAAAGTCAATCCTGGCCCCGTATGGCTAAAGTCAATCTTGACCCCATATGGCCAAAATCAACCCCTGACCCCGTGGAACATGGCTAAAGTCAATCCTGACCCAGTGGAAAACGGACAAAGTGAACCCTCGACCTCCCCGTCAAAGCAATGCTTTGATTCGAGAGCAAGTCAACTCATCAATCACTTACGATTCCTCTCAATTTGTAAGGAAGAAAATTCTCTTGGGAGATCCTTACGACTCTCAAGAGAAAAAGATACTTAGGAATCATCACGATTCCTAAGGAGAAAATACACCCACGAGATCCTCTCGACTCGTAGTGAGAAAAATCTTTATGAGACCCTCACGGCTCATAAAGTTGGAAAGCCTTAGGTGGCAGACCTGAACCTATTGTCTAAGACATCACTACCCTACAAAAAAGTCAAGATGGACTATTTACAGACCACATTTGCCAAAATTACATGCCAAGAGAAATGGAGGTGCTACTCAAGAGTGCGTAAACTGCTCAGCGTCAAATCGAGATGAAAAGGCTTAACCTACGGACGTCAATCACATACTATGAATGACAGTAAGAAGAACATTTGATTCGCATCCAGTTAAACGTTCGAAGCATACCCATTTATGTATGTGTGGAAAAGGTTTAGTGCATAAAATAAACATGCGGAAACAAGAATTGTCTATTCATACTTCGGAAAATTCTTACAGTGATGAAAACGGTAAACAAAAACATTATTAAAATGTTTACAATGGCAAGACATCAAATCCAGGACATGAATTGAGAAATTCAAAAGTTTGGCCATCTAAAATGTTTCGGGCATCTCAGACCATTCCCGTATGCTTCCTCTCACGATCACAAGCGTCAGGGTCCTCACCGATGTCCTCCGCCCTTCGATAGGCAGCGATTATCGTCGCCTGCTGAAAAGTTTGATGTAGAATATCAACAAGATTGTCTCGCCTTTTCTTTGAGATTAGGCCCATCAGCTACACTGAGTGTACCTTATCTTCGGCGTCATCCAATGCTTTAAGCGGCATGCCGTCATAGAATAAAGGAAGTGCTTCCCAGATCGCTCTCATAATGAGCTTCAAAAGAGCGGAACGACGAGGAAGCAGTCGACAATTGTATTCATCAAAGCGACGCATGATTTCGGCGCACTGAGCATTTGTAAACTCCTGGTTCTGGTAGCGGCCTAGTGCACGATGTCTCCATAAGAAATAATCTCGTCGAGATCATACATATGAGCGGCCATAACATCTGAAAAGGAAAATCAGTGAGAGTTTAGTAGGCAGACTAATTAAGAAAAAGCTTATTGAAACAGATAATAAGTTTGGGGGCTTACTACCTAAAGATCGTGTATTCCTAGAGCTCGGAATGATGAGTTTTTATTAAAGGGAAATACCCTTGGTGTGAATTTAAAATCCAAAGAGAATTTTATAAAAGAAGAAGAAAAGTTCCTCGGCCGTTCAAGATCCTTACCTGAAAAAGGATTCTTTTTTGTTGACAGAGTTAAACTCTAGAATTTTTTGAACAGAGAAATGATATCTAAGGAAGAGAATTAAATGCTCAAAGAAATTGAAAAAGGAAGAAGATGAAGGAATGGAGGCGTTGCTGATGAGACCGCTGGATTTATAGGACGTGATAGGAAACGGTTCATCTTTCCTGTTCCCTAGGCAAATCCAACGGCCACAAAGGTAATAGCGTTGCACTCACATGCAAACACCTGAGAACAATGCTGTGGGGGCATTTGTTCCCTCATGGGAACTGAATAAAATACAAATAAAGCAGAAAGGAAAATCCCCAAATAGGGCATCACGTGCTCACACGTGACCAGGCCTCACGTGCAAACACGTGACCTTTTTATGGGCAGATTCTATCTACGCCTGAATGTCTAATTGACAAAGTCACGTGCTCACACGTGATGGGCTCTTGAAGCAGCAAAGGAAAAACCCCAAAGGGGGATCACGAGCCCACACGTGACCAGGTCTCACGTGCAGACACGTGAACTTTTACAGGCAAATCCTATATGCGCTTAATAAAATAAACAATTGAAAATGCTTAATCAGTGGGGTCACGTGCCAACACGTGATGGGTTCCTGAGCCCTCTGAACTAATAGAATTAAATTCTAATTAAATGTTGTATCAGTGGGGTCACGTGCCAATACGTGATGGGTTTCTGAGACCTCTGAACTAATAGAATTAAAATTCTAATTAAATGCTGTATCAATGGGGTCACGTGCCAACACGTGATGGGTTCCTGATCCCTCTGAAGTCTGAACCAATTGATAAGGTCATGTGCTAACACGTGATAGACTTTTAAACCCTCTGAACTAATAGAATTAAATTCTAATTAAAAGGAAATCAAAAACCCTAATTGGAAAAATATTTCCCTAGATCTTTCCAAACAGAAAAGATTGCACTCTGTAAAGTGGAGCACCGTTGGATTAAAAATCCAATGGTGATTAAAAATCACCAATTTATAGAAAGATTCTATACAAGGAAATATTTTCCTAAAATTTGTCAGGAACAACAAATAAAATATCTTTTGGATTAAAAATCCAATGGTGAATAAAATTCACCGAATGATCTAAAAGATCATATTGGTTATAAAATCAATAAAAATCTCTCAATGAGAGATTAGCTGAACAAACTGATTCTTTTCTTTTTCCTATAAATAGGAGCCAAGAAGAGAAGAGAAAAAAATAGAGACAACAACAGAGAGAGAATACAAAAAAAAGAAGAGAATTTAATTCTTCAGAGAGAAAAGAAGACCTCTTCAGAGAAAAAACTCTAGATAAGAGAAGGAAGGAGATCATTCTATAAGCTCCCACAAAACAAAAGAGAATTTAATTCTCAAACCAAAAGTTTAACTCTTCTAAAAAGAACTTAGTTCTTCCTCTGGTTGAAGATCTGCAGAAGCAGATTTTCCCACAAGTTAAGAATTTAATTCTCTTCCGGGAGATTCTGCCATGCAGATCCAAAACTTAGAGGGAGAATTGGGTTTAAAGAATTTAATTCTTTCAAACATATAGGAATTTAATTCGCTAAATAAAATTAGGGTTTAACACTATCAAAAGAATTTAATTCTTAAACAAGAGATTTAACTCTCCATGCACATAAAAGAGATCAGTACCCAATATGATCACATGGTAACACGTGACCCCCTTTCTTTGAACCAGAAAAAGAGATTTCCCAAAGTGTTTAACACTTATTTAAAAGGAAAAAGGGAAAACAATAAAAACAGTTTCTTTTTTAGGGTGTCTCACGTGTTCCTACGTGACCCCTGAAAAATACTTTTAATATCCAACGCATGGATACCCATCACGTGTCCACACGTGATGGTTTTAAAGGTCAAGTGTTTAACACTTATGTGCATATTCTGAAAGTAAAATAAAAGAAACAAGGCCCAATTTTCAGGCGCCTCACGTGACCCCACGTGAGCGCTTCAGTTTTAATGTTTAACACTACTTTAAGCACCTCACGTGGAAGCACATGAGCGCCGAATGTACTCTAATGTTTAACACTATATTCGAGCCAATCTTAGACAAAATTAGCTAAGTCTTCCAGAGGCAAGATCCCTTGAAACTGAACCCCAATTATACTCTTGTCTTCTAAAACTGATCATCCCATATGGCATTCAAAGTGATTCCCAGAGCCTCCCAACCAATATTGGTTTAAGGGTACATCTCTTCACTCCTCTGATATTTGTCGTTGTAACCCTTCAACGTCTTCATAGAGGTGACGGGTGCCGACAACCAGACATTTCATGGACTGTTGGGTCCTTAAACTCATGGACTATGATGTCCTTAAACTTTACGGACTATGATGTCCTTAAACTTTATGGACTGTGGGGTCCTTAAACTCATGGACTGTGATATCCTTAAACTTTATAGACTATGATGTCTCTAAACTACCATGGATTGTGGGGTCCTTAAACTCATGGATTATAATGTCCTTAAACTTTACAGACTATGATGTCTCTAAATTACCATGGACTGTGTAGTCCTTAAACTCATAGACTATGATGTCTTTAAACTTTACAGACTATGACGTCTTTAAACTGGACCACAAAGTCCCTAAACTAAAACAATAGAGCCCAAATGCTTTTTTGTTGGATCTAAATGATCTTGTTAAGTAGATCTTAGTCTAAAATTAGACTAACGTATCCTTAACAAATGGTTAAGTTGATCTTAGTCTAAAATTAGACTAACGTATCCTTAACAAACGTTTAAGTTGATCTTAGTCTCAAATGAGATTAACGATCCTTAAACCCAACCCAAAACCCAAATCTAAGAAAATACGGATTTGGACTAATCCACGCCCTACGGGTGACAACATAAATTAGTCTCCGTATACAATCCACGGGCAACCAAAAATAAAACAAACATATACGACACGAAGTGACAATCTGGAGAAAGAGAAAGTTGTTACCGCGATGCGGTAGCGTAATTAACTATAGGGGCTTGCGCCTGCAGGGAAGAGCTTTCCCATAATCAAAAACCCCTGAAATGAGGGGGAATCTGACGAACAACGGCCGCATCCGTCTAAACCTCCGATACACGGTGCCACAAATCAACTTGGCGTCTTCGGAGAGGTGGACGGATAAAACCAAATAGTATCTGCCCCCAAATTCAGGCAAGACGTCAGTCTTTCCCGGTCTTTCGGTGGAGAACAGACCAGAATCCATGTACACTAACAAAGTAGAGAACAGTGTAAAACGCACATCATAAGACATATCGCGTTTTCACGTCAATCAAATGGCTGGATGCTATACGATCTGAGATGGAATCCATGTACACCAACAAAGTATGGACTTTGGATGTTGCTCCTGAAGGGGTAAAACCCATTGGGAGAAAGTGGATCTTTAAGAAGAAACTTGGTGTAGATGGAAAATTTGAGTCTTTCAAAGCTAGACTTATAGCAAAAGGTTTTCGTCAATGACCAGGTGTGGATTGTGATGAAACCTTTTCTCCAGTGGCTATGCTTAAGTCTATCCGGATCCTACTTGCCATTGTTGCATACCATGACTACGAAATCTGGCAGATGGATGTAAAGACCGCTTTTCTAAATGGTGATTTAGAAGAGAGCATATACATGATACAGCCAGAGGGCTTCGTAGATAGTGAGAGCAGCGGAAAGGTGTGCAAGCTGCTTAAATCAATCTATGGATTAAAGCAGGCATCAGGGAGTTGGAACATCTGTTTTGATGTAGTAGTCAAAGAGTTTGACTTCATCAAATACATAGATAAACCTTATATATAAAAGAAGGCTGTAGAGAGTAAGGTTTTCTTCCTCGTATTGTACGTGGATGATATACTCTTGATAGGAAACGATGTTCCTATGCTACACTTGGTCAAGCTCTTCTTATTACAAAGGTTCTCCATGAAAGATCTGGGTGATGCCTCATACATCCTAGGGAGAAACATTGGACAGCTGTGAAGAATATTTTTAAGTAATTGAGAAGGACTAAAGAAGTGTTCTTGGTTTATGGTAACGGTGAACTCCATGTCGAGTCCTTTACCGATTCGAGCTTTTAGAGTGATAAGGACGACTGTATGTCGGTCTCGGGTTTTGTCTTTACCCTCAGTGGAGGGACGGTATGTTGGAAGAGTTTCAAGCTACATACAGTAGCAGACTCGACGATGAAGGCTGAATACATCGCTACCAACGATACTTCCAAAGAGGCTGTCTGGATGAACAAGTTCATGAGATGAACTTGGTGAGGTTCTTACCATTAAGCATCCAATACTTATGTATTGTGATAACAATGGAGCTGTAGGTTTGGCCTAGGAACCCCGGTCCCATCAGTGATCCAAACATATTCTGAGACGGTATCACCTGATCAACGAGATAGTTGTTCTCCGGGAGATCGAGATCAGGAGAGTTGACATGAAGAATAACATGGCGGATCCACTCACAAAGGCCATTTGAGAGACTTTTCAGGATGTTGAGTATGAGATACTATAACAATTGGTCTTATTGCAAGTAGGAGATTGTTAGTTATATGTATACCCTAAAAGCCATTATTGTACATGATTGTATATTATAGTAGATGCTTGGACATATATAGAGAGGACTTTCTTGCTCGACATGATAGTATGCTATATGGTTGCTCTTTATCTTAATATGTACACTTGTATCATTATACTGTCTCTCCGTTACACGTTGATAAAACCCTTAGGATGTGTACTTGACTACCAGGACTATAATGCAGATCATACTAGTGGGGCCAGAGTAGTCTACAAGTTCATCCTTTAATTGTTCCTAGTCGAGAGAGTATCGAGACAGGGTATCGATATTCCAGAGTAGACTAGTGTATACGTTTCTTGACCCTGTATGGGGCGATGGTTGATCCCACAGCCATTGGTGTTTGACATCAGAGATTGTACACTGGTGCTCATTAGAGAATGGGTACACCGAACATGACTCGCCGAGAACTCATCGATGGTATTATACCTATCGTCAGATAGTAGTTCTCTGGTGACACTGGTACAGGTTAGTCTGTAGACCCGAGATCGTTATAGAGTCTTGTGTGATTCCCACTGTGCTTTGATTTCCTCTCTACCACGCTCAAGAGAGCATGCAAACAAGTGGATTTTGGGTACAGTCCAGAATCATTGTAACATTTCAAAATAAAATAAAATATTATTTTTGGGAATTTCTATAATTAAATAATAAAATATTGAATATTTTAATAAGACGGTATAATTAAATACCGATAAATTTGGGAAAAATTTGGAAAATTATGGAAATTACTAAAAAGAGGACGTTTTATGCGAATTATGCAAATTATAGGTTTTTATGATTAATTATACACTAATTTAGTGCTAATCGTGATTAAATATCGCTAATCGCGCATTAAGCTTGTTTTGTACAAAACATGCACATGTCTTTTTTTAGCACTTATTACAATTTCCTACATGATTTGGGGTGTATGGGTATTTGTTTTGGGTTTACTATTGAGGAGAGAAGAAAAGGAAAAAGAAAAGAAAAGAAAAGAAAAGAAAAAGGAAACGATATTATATGAAGCATGGGCATGAGAGAGAGTAAGGGGTCTTCTTTGACTTTGCTTCATCCTTCATTTTCTTCACCATTTTTCCTTCTCATTTCAGAAGTGTTGCTGCCCTCACTCCATCCACCATCTTCATCCACTCAAACACCATTAAAAACACATCAAAACCCCATTCCCATTTCAATAAAAAGATGTATGAGCTCACTAGCTACACTTTGGACGAAGAAAGCTTGCATTTTGGACACTTGGGGCAACTTAAGAAAATTCTTGAGTTGCCAAATGAGGTATTTTCTGAACCTTTAGCTTGGTATTCCCATGGCTTTTGCATCCATGTTAACTTTTAACCGATAGAGTGATGTTTAGTGAAGGTAGGAAAATTCTAGTTAAGGGTTTTGGAATTCTTGAGTTGTGATGGGAAATTGAGCTTAGAGGAGGCCTCACAAACCCCCTAGTGCTAGAGTTCAGACCTAAACCAGAGACTAGAACCTCGGAATATGGATTTAGAAAACCGATATCGGAAGAATTGTGGATTCTATGAGTGTAAAATGAAATCTGCTAACACCCGGGTGACCTGAAAATTATTTTGCAAACACAGAGAGATGTGCAGGCACCCAGAAAGCTAACCCTAAGACCTCAGCCCCCAACTCCACTTTCAGGCCGCAAAAATATCCCTTCTGGCCGCAATTTGTGGCCAGACCTTGGACAAATTGATTCGTTCTTGTTTTGTAGCTTTATCTCCTGTAAACTAGACCCTTGGCATATGCAAAATTGACCAATTTGACCTAGGGTGAAATCTGGGACCATTTTCAAGAGTTGCTGTTTTGATTCGGGGTTTCGTTTTGCGTATTTTGCATTCTGGATTTTTGTATCTGTGTTGTACCTCGATCATTCGACGTTTGCACGATGATATCGAGGGATGTTGGTGGTTTTGAAAGTGTAGTCCATAGGTTCTAACCTATAGGCCTTTAGCGTGTAGTTTTGGTTTTCCGATGTGATTTTAATACGCATTTGCGATACGTTATGATTGTGTAGGTACCCACGAAGACTTCGAGACGACAAGCAAGCACGTGGCGACGTCGGCAATGGAAAGCGAAGAGCAAGGTGAGTAGATTATATCTACGGGGGAAGTCGGGTGGATAGCGTATAGCACCCCCGCAGTTTGATATTTAGTATACTATATATATACTACATATATATGATAGCCTTATGTGTAATATGGATATTCAAGATGTGATTAGGTGTACTATGGTTAGATTAGGGTTTTTAGAAGTAAACTAGTATAGCTTCTTAGTTGCGAACCCTAGAATAGGTTTACACCCACACGCACACACATGCTTACTTGCTATACTTATACCTGGATGATAAGAATAGTGGATGATATTTGGAGACGAGTCGATGAGTTTGGGCATGGTGCCATGAGATCGGTGATAAGATGTGGTTCGTATTTGGGATACAACATGAGATTTTAGCGGGCCGTTGGACGTGTGTTTTACACAAGCATTCATATTTATAGATGGTATCAGTTTGTACTAGACTTAGATCAGTACCCCCAGTTCATGAGATATGATGATAAGGATACCAGATAAACGATGAGATGAATGTGATATTTGACCTGTACCCAGATTTAGGATGCCGTATGACGGATTTACGTACAAGCTTTATATTGATGACAGATCCGCACTCTTTACTCGAGGACGTTATATTATATATTGTATCGTATGTGATACTATTGAGGCGGGATTACCGACTATTTTATTTATATATATATCGACTCAGATTTAGGTGGTTTCCATACCCTTTCGATTAGCTTGTTAGTTAGATCTGTAGTTTACTTAGTAGATATTAGACTAGACCCGAATCATACCTATTTCAAAACTAAAGAATCATGAGTATTTTAAAGATAGGCAAATGGACTCTACGGATATTTTCAAAAGACGCACCTTTCTTAAAAACACCGTAGTCCTTATTTTACTAAAAACCCCGATTCGTCTTATTTCAAATGGCAAAACTGTATGACACATATATATTGATGTAGATTCTTCACTGTTGTGTTATTATTCATTTTCCGCATATTCTTGCTATTCGCATCGCATTGCATGTGTAAATGTGTTATTGTTATATTAAAGCATGCTGTCAGAACACCAGCACCATTATCGATGATGCGTATGTTCTACGTACATCTGCTTGCCGGCTCACACACTTCATCATCGATAATTGTCATGTCACTACACAGTAGGACTGTTGCATCATGATATGACTTCTTGTATGATATACTTGCGTACATACATATTGTACACTCATACTTGCGTACATACATATTGTACACTCATACTTGCGTACCCATATATTGTACACCCATACTTGCATACATACGTATTTGCACATACATAGATGATTCTGGCTTGATTTGGAGATTTGGGAACCGCAAGATACATTTTAAAACCGATTCATTTTAAATGAGCGGTCTTCCCTCGATATGTGCATATTACTATTTTGTGTTGCATGATATACTGATATGCTTACATTTCTATTATATGTCGCATACATCATGCTTTTTGATTATACGCATTGAGATATGTTGTTTCCATGATATTTCTGGATTTTGGAATCGTAGTTATTTCAAAAGAGAGTATGTATTGTTTTAAAAACCCGGTTACCCTTGATATGATATTTCAGTGCGTCCACCATGTGTTTTCTCGGTTCTGAGAGTGGCATGTGTAACCCGATTCGAGGAGCGGTAGGCACCGTCTGCGGGTACATGGTGGATCTGGTGAGGTATCCCGGGGCAAGAAGACTCGTATATGTTGGACGGTGAGCCTGGCAGGGGAGTACTACCTGCCGGTGATTGTATTTGAACTCGGCGGATATCCGGAGGATACCGACCGGAGTTGAGAGATGATACGGGCCGATCCAGACTGACGGAGCCCATGGGCCGATCCGGACTGACGGAGCCCTATATATATGAGGATTTACGTGCCGATGCTAGGCACAGGTTTCATGATGTTTTCGAGTGTCGATGCTAGACACTCAGGTTCCATGATTTTGATGTGTCGCGAGAGACACATGTTGATTTACATCCTCATACTTTCATGCATATGCTTTTATGATATTTACATCCATGATATTTATGTCATTGGGTGACACGTGGACGAGATCCACATACATACAGACATTGATTACATAGTTGGATGATATCCACATATTTAGATTTCATGATATAGTTGACACTGATTTCATGATGATGACATTGATCATACCTCATATTTATAATATGTTGCTACCTGAGGCACTGACACGAGCACTTGGTACTACACTGTAAGTGCACGGCAGCGCCCCGGCCGTCTCTCCGAGGCCAAAATGCGGAAACGTAACTTTTCTTTAAACTTTAAAACCGGCGCTACCGCGGACTATAAACCCGGATCGGGCCATTAACCTACTTCTAGCTAACTAGAGAATGGGTAGAGAGTTATACTGAGCGATCCGTGTCCTTCGGTCTTCGGCCTCCATCCCGATCTCCTCGCGGAATCTCCGGTCTTCATCTCCTCATCGGAAAAGGCACCACATCGCCGGGTTCTTTTACGGGCTCCCACCTCTGGACCGAGGCAACTCGGGCACGAAGTTGGCGAGCCTACGTGTCCAAGAATACTGTAGGCTAAGTGTAGAATGGTTTTGTCTCATGGGGTTATAAGAAGTTGCCATTTGGAAGTGGAGAAGGAGATGTGAACTTTTGTGATGAACTAGGGAATTTTTGCAAGCATGAAGAGAACAAAATCCCCACCAAAAAAATGGACAGCCCTCATCAAGGAATGGCCGGCCTTGACTTCAAGAATGAGAAGAGGGAGTGAGCCAAATTATGCAAGAGAGAGAAAAGAATGGGTGATGATGAGGAATCATCATCATCCCCAAATCTCATCCTAATCCCATCATATAAAGAAAGCAATGATGAGCAAAAGAAGTCAATGGAAGCAAGGACCATCATAAGAACCATCATGTAACAACTACTTACAAAAACCACCCTCCACTATGCTAATTTGCACAATTGCAAATAAGCCCCTCCACACCAATTTTCAGCCAAAGAAAGATAGAAAGGAAAATGGCCGAAACGGAATGCAAACTGGCAACTTCAAAAAGTAATCCGGTAATAAATTACAGGAAAACCCCGTGACTGTATATACATACCCGCCTTTGTATTCCGACCGAATACAAATGCAATGAGACAAAATCTACACTGTACAATACTAGGATCCGGCTTAAACCAAAGCCCGCTAGTATTATCCGTCCGATCATGATCCGTGCAATACTGCACGCACATGATCGAACCCTGCCATATATCTATACGACCTCTACAGCGTTTCGCCCAAAACTTGAGAAACTATATGTGGGGGACTCTAAAGACTCGTTAATACTTTGGCTGTGGATTTAACCACTAGCACGTCAGATGTATTAGCCATACGTAACGGGCTACCAGCTATTGACCAAAAGGGACGTCGATGAGCGAACTCATCCTGACACCCTACTGAGCCTGTCAGTGACAATATCCGTACAGTCCGGTCCGTTCGTCTATGAGCATCGCATGGCGGGCCTAGGGGGTTGGTAAAAGTCAGACCCCTAAAAGCGGTACAAGTCGTGTCGGAGTGTAGCCCAGAACACCCTGAGATACTACTGGAATACCTACTAGTAAATCTCCTGCCTTGGCCAAGGACTTTGTGTAATGGCTCTCCTAGACACAGCGCGACCTCACCCCCAATACAGGGAGAGACGAACCCCTGCCGATCCGCTCACTGCCTCCATGTGGCTCGGGACTGTACCCAACTAAAACCTGTTTGCACGACTCCTTTAAGCCGTGGTAGGGTAGTAATCAAAGTACAATGAGAACTCACACGAGACAAATGACGATCTCAGGTCGATGAACTAACCTGTACACATGTCACCAGGGAACTGCTATCTGACGTCTGGTATAATCCCAACTAGCATGTTCCTGGCGAGTCCTGTCCAGTGTACTCATAACCCAATGAGCACCTGTATATATCTTAGGTGAACCAACTGACACCAGTGGCTTGTGAGACCGGCCACCACCCCTCGTCGGGGTCTCGACTATATATACTAGTCTACTCTGGAGTATCGATGCCCTGTCTCGAAACTCCCACGACTAGGGACCTTTTAAGGATGTGCTTATAGACCCCAGCTCCCACGTATATGATTGCCATCATACTCCTGGCAGTCAAGCAAGAATCCTAAGGGCTCTATCAACGTGCAATAGTGATCAGTAATGTCACCTAAAGCAGTACACGATGATAAATATAAACCAGATAGCATACTATCATCTTGAGTAAGACTGTCCTACCGGTATAGGTCCTCGCTCAATCATTGCAATCACGTGCCTGTGATCCAATAATTGACTCTGAGGGCATTATCTCCAACATACACTTGTGTATAGATGTTTACCCCTGCCACCTTATCATTCTTCAGACTTATTCATTTTGAGGATATATCATTATTGATCGTATTGACCTAGGATTGTGTCATACATACGATTTCTGCTCTGTCATGTTTTCTATTCACGAGTTGGCAACTCACCCCCGTTGTGCCACAGTTGTTGCAGGTTTTGCCGTACAGGTTTCATTGCGGCTTTTCTGGCACACTGCTTCCTTTCTGGGTGATTGCTATGGTAGGTAGGTTCACTTGCATTGTGACAACCCTTGCATTTATTTTAATCAGTTGTATCTAGTAATTCCATCAACCAAAATTGCATGTTGTTTCAGACTTAGAAAACCAATTGTGTATTATTTCGACCTTAGAGTCGCGCGTTGTAGTATTATGGTTTTCATGATGATTTTGAGTTTCCTTTTGAGTTTTGATCCTCGCCCTTCGGCGTTATATATTATATTTCTTGAGTGGTTGTGACCGTCGATTGGCGAAGAGCTAGCTTCCGCTTGGGGATGCCTTTTATCATTATGCATATATTATTCTTGTTGTACCCCGTTTGAGGCCAGTATTTACAAAGGAAACTCTGCCGAAATTTTTAGAAAAGACTTGAGGATTTAAAAATGCATGTTCGGCTTACTTATTTAAAAACCTTGCTTTTAAAACATGTTTCCTTCACTTCTTTCAAACTAGTTTTTCCTTCACTTATTATTTAAAATGGTTTTAGATTTCTGGGCTTTGGCTTACTTGAATTAGATGAGGTCATATATACTTCATATGATTCAAGGGCCAGTCACGTGCTATTTCGGGTCGTGACAAAATTGGTATCAGAGCGCTAGGTTAGCCTTGGTTTGAGTCTAAGTTTGACTATGCGGAGCCTAGAGCGTTTATATATATTCGGAACTTAGGCTTGACCTTACGGAACTTAGACTTATTCGAGGGGGTATTAGACCCGAACTTTAGTCCCATAGGTTGACCTTGGTTGATGGAGTAGGTGACTTCAGTAGAGTGACGTACCGTGTGTATGTTCCGCGGCATACTTACGATACGCTACTCCGCTTAAGGATCCTTAGGATGTACATTTCCTTGTACAGTATTATATTCATTCCTATGATCTATTCTCATCGATATTGGTTATGGTTTTGCTGCTACGATTGCACGGGCAGAGAGAGCTACGGCTAGAGTTGCATTAGCAGGTGCTCGTCACGGACGAGGACTGACCAAGGCGTGATTCTAGAGACATACGATTGCATATTGAGGCGTCGTCTTATTGTGTTTTCGCGCCATGAGTATTTGATGGATCGCTTTTACGAGATTACTCGCACGTGCAGATCAGCACCAAAGGATTGAGCTACTTATAGAGGCCAGCCAGATTGTTATGACCACTGATGTATCACTTATTCATGATGGCGAGGCATTGTTCAGCGTGCAGACGAATGAGCCAGTTGTTGCTGCGAATGACGAGATATCGCCCCAGATGTTGGAGCTATTGCAGTACGAGTTATACTTAGAGACATGATGGAAGGTCGCTAGTCACCCGAGGATGAATGACTAGGACATATGGTTCGTTCGCTTACCCCGATGCAAGGTCATCAGATTGATTGTTCCAGGTAGAGACGACTTCACGCAGATACGTTAAGAGTCGATAGAGACGATCGAATGTCAGGAATCCATTTCCAAGTTTAAAGTATTCGGAAGACAATGCAAGTAATGCTATGGACCCTCTAGAAGAATGAAAGCCTAACTCGACCTAATGACCATGGAACGCCTTCGAACCTTAGGGTTTGCGGCAGTTTAGCAGTGCCATTTGTGAAGCTTGGGTTTGCCCTTCTATGGTTGGTCCACAGGTGCTGTGGCATGTGTTGGAATACTATTAAACTGTACTCAAGATGTTGATCTCTTGGGGGATTATGAGGTTTTGACAAATCGATCGAATGGTTCGACATCATTCGGATATCATGTGATGGGATACATTGCTTGGGAGACTCCAGATACGAGTATAGCCGTTGG
This sequence comes from Agapanthus africanus, assembly GCA_030015575.1. Lineage (NCBI taxonomy): Eukaryota > Viridiplantae > Streptophyta > Magnoliopsida > Asparagales > Amaryllidaceae > Agapanthus > Agapanthus africanus. Next base: position 378,877,522 of record JASDDO010000019.1, on the reverse strand, counting down.
AGCGCAGTCCATGCAGCCACGAGAAGATGAGTCCGAATCAGTCGACATTGGAACAGGGTGGAGTAAAGAGTTCGCACGAGAATTCGATGAGATGACGTTCCACTTCGCTGACATCAGAGATGCGATACACATGCAGGCGTTGTATATGGATATACCTTCCAGAAGGAGTCACGATGAGTATGCAGCCGTTCCGGAACAAGAAACAGATATAGTAAGGGTGGTAACTTCCGGGCAATTCGGCAGAAACGAGATTGGAGAGAGACCTCGACAGGACTTTTCTGGAATACTATACGAGAAGACTTAGACCCAGGATCAGTCATGTTACGCACACCTAGGAGACCAGTAAGCTGACCAGGTTCGGATAGAGGAACTCACCCAGATGTGTTGTTAATTGATCAAGAACGGACGGGTATGGAGTATACCTCCGCAGGTTGGGACGAGTTCTTGAGGACGTGTTCGGCAAGATATCTTCCACAGAGTGATGAAGATACCGAGTTCGTGATTTCGAGTCCGTGTGAGAGACTTCGGATTGACCGTAGCCGAGAACATTTGCAGTGCGCAGATAGAGACGTGACATCGAAGTGGACGATGATACAGACAAGTAGGACAAGAGGTTCGTACGAGATGCTGACGAGCTGTTGTTACTCTCCGTTAAGATTAAAGGCCGGATGTGTCTACAGAGGCGTTGGGATACGACCAGTTTCCGAGAAAATGCTGTGCTGAGGACGCAAATGTCCAGAGAGCGAGAAAAGATTATGCAAGAGTACCAGCCTCCGTACAGTTCGGCATAGGCGAGATCGGAAGAGACATTGAGCAGGATTCCTTCCAGGACACTGATGCGATAAGATTTGCACCCAGGATCAGATGTGTGATGTGTATTCAGAGGACCAGAGGCCGACACCAGTGACGTGCCGCTTTACGAGTGGTCGTAAGGATTGACCGAGAGATGACCAGAGAAGTGCCAGGACGGAATCGTCCCCGTTAGCACACCTGACAGGGCCGATGAGCCGATGGATTGCGAGATTGGTAATCCACAGAGAAAATAAGGACCCAGAGACATAGGACGCCAGACCATGAGCAGGAGGCAAGCGGATGTTCTTACTCTGCCAGTTTTGGACGCGCCGATTTATTCTCGACATTGTAGGAGGTGTACCTCTATGTCATTTATTGCGATTTGCGTTGTGATCTGAGTATCACGCTTATATCACTTGGATTTTGAGTTTTGAGGATTGAGTTTCATGATATCGTTTTCGTGCACCATTGTTGCACCTACCGGGTATTCATATTTTGTGCATAGTTATTACCCTTGAGATATGCTTCATACACCATGGTGTTGATTTATGATTTATGCAATGTGATTACACTTAATATCGTTTTGTGCCTTGGTCGCACATGTTTATGATTTCATGGACTTATTACAGTTGAGTTGATTTGTGCATATGATACGCACACGATTTGGGTTTTACACTCGGTATAGTTCACATATGCTTGCAGTGTATTGATACGTATTTGTGCACCACAGTTGCACCTGACTTCGGTTTGATATCATTCGATATGTTGATTTTGATTTCATGCCTATGTTATGCATGTGATTTGACTTATGCTTTCGGTATAGTTTTCATGCACTTTTAGTGTTTTGATTTGAATTGTGCATGCTGATGCACATGGTTGTGAGATTATATACCGCGGTATACCTGATTTGTATTGAGCTTTATTGTATACCATCAATTTTGATTCTGATATTGATGTTGATTTCGTGCACTCTGTGCATTTCTTTTGGATTCTTGCGCATATTTGACGCGCTTGATATTGGATTTCGTGCATGTTGAATGCACATGATTTAAATTTTATTAGTGCATGATAAATGCACCTGATTTGGATTTTCGCGCATGTTGGACGCATGTTATGATATGTGATTTTGGTGCATACAAGATGCACCAAATCGAGATTCTTCGTGCATATCAGATGCACCTGATTTTGCTGTCAGGCTCATCTGTTGCCTTTGACAGGTGTTTCGTGCACACCCGTTGCACTTAAATGTTGTTTCTGTGCACATGTATGACACATATATGGATTTTGATTCCCGTGCGCACCAGACGCACGTAGCATTCATATGCACATTTTGGGATTGATTTCTTAGGGAGCAGTACGTTTTTATGATATTTGCTTTTTGTTTTCGTACTGAGCAGGACTAGTCAGAGGAAAGTATCTGGATATATTTTGCATGCATTGATAGTTATCGAAAGGATTTCCAAAAAGGGAGCTATAGTCACAGTATTTACCAACGTGTCTGATATGACACAAAACGTTTAAAGCAAGGAAACCCTTCTAAATTGTTTTCAAAACGGCGGAACGTACATATTAAATAAAGGATAAGTAGATATATAGTTATTTTCTTGCAATAGACGTCCGCTATTGTGCCGCGATACGCGCATAGCACAACAACATGAAAGGTTTGGCATGCAATTTCTTCAGATATTTACATGTTTAGATTTGATGTCTGCATGTATAGCTTCGATGTATATCATATTGCTTTTGTTTTGGATTTGACATTTGTGTCTTCACCATAACTCCGATAATTGTGGGATGCTTGATGGAGTTTTGATTTTGAGTTATCTGCTCATTGTTCATGCGCATGCATTGCGCTATGATTTGTTTTATGTATTGATAATTTTGGAGCCCCGACGATTTGGACTTTTACTGAAATGTTTTAGTATTTGAGGGGTTTAAATTTAAATTCGGGGATCGAATTTCCTTAAGGGGGGAAGATTGTAACATTTCAAAAAAAAATAAAATATTATTTTTGGGAATTTCTATAATTAAATAATAAAATATTGAATATTTTAATAAGACGGTATAATTAAATACCGATAAATTTAGGAAAAATTTGGAAAATTATGGAAATTACTAAAAAGAGGATGTTTTATGCGAATTATGCAAATTATAGGTTTCTATGATTAATTATACACTAATTTAGTGCTAATCACGATTAAATATCGCTAATCGCGCATTATGCTTGTTTTGTGCAAAACATGCACATGTCTTTTTTAGCAATTATTACAATTTCCTACATGATTTGGGGTGTATGGGTATTTGTTTTGGGTTTACTATTGAGGAGAGAAGAAAAGGAAAAAGAAAAGAAAAGAAAAGAAAAAGGAAACAATATTATATGAAGCATGGGCATGAGAGAGAGTAAGGGGTCTTCTTTGACTTGGCTTCATCCTTCATTTTCTTCACCATTTTTCCTTCTCATTTCAGAAGTGCTGCTGCACTCACTCCCTCCACCATCTTCATCCTCTCAAACACCATTAAAAACACATCAAAACCCAATTCCCATTTCAATAAAAAGATGCATGAGCTCACTAGCTACACATTGGATCAAGAAAGCTTGCATTTTGGACACTTGGGGCAACTCAAGAAAATTCTTGAGTTGCCAAATGAGATATTTTCTGAACCTTTAGCTTGGTATTCCCATGGATTTTGCATCCGTGTTAACTTTTAACCGATAGAGTGATGTTTAGTGAGGGTAGGAAAATTTTAGTTAAGGGTTTTGGAATTCTTGAGTCGTGATGGGAAATTGAGCTTAGAGGAGGCCTCACAAACCCCCTAGTGCTAGAGTTCAGACCTAAGCCAGAGACTAGATACCTGGATTACGGATTTAGAAAACCGATATCGGAAGAATTGTGGATTCTGTGAGTGTAAAATGAAATCTGCTAACACCCGGGTGACCTGAAAATTATTTTGCAAACACAGAGAGATGTACAGGCACCCAGAAAGCTAACCCCAAGACTCCAGCCCCCAACTCCACTTTCAGGCCGCAAAAATATCCCTTCTGGCCGCAATTTGCGGCCAGACCTTGGACAAATTGATTCGTTCTTGTTCTGTAGCTTTATCTCCTGTAAACTAGACCCTTGGCATATGCAAAATTGACCAATTTGACCTAGGGTGAAATCTGGGACCATTTTTAAGAGTTGCTGTTTTGATTCGGGGTTTCGTTTTGCGTATTTTGCATTCTGGATTTTTGTATCTGTGTTGTACCTCGATAATTCGACGTTTGCACGACGATATCGAGGGATATTGGTGGTTTTGAAAGTGTAGTCCATAAGTTCTAACCTATAGGCCTTTAGCATGTCGTTTTAGTTTTCTGATATGATTTTAATACGCATTTGCGATACGTTATGATTGTGTAGGTACCCACGAAGACTTCGAGACGACAAGCAAGCATGTGGCGACGTCGACAATGGAAAGCGAAGAGCAAGGTGAGTAGATTATATCTACGGGGGAAGTCGGGTGGATGGCGTATAACACCCCCGCAGTTCGATATTTAGTATACTATATATATACTACATATATATGATAGCCTTATGTGTGATATGGATATTCAAGATGTGATTAGGTGTACTATGGTTATATTAGGGTTTTTAGAAGTAAACTAGTATAGCTTCTTAGTTGCGAACCCTAGAATAGGTTTACACCCACACGCACACACATGCTTACTTACTATATTTATACCTGGATGATGAGGATAGTGGATGATATTTGGAGATGAGTCGATGAGTTTGGGCATAGTGCCATGAGATCGGTGATATGATGTGGTTCGTATTTGGGATACGACATGAGATTTTAGCGAGCCGTTGGACGTGTGTTTTACACACGCATTTATATTTATAGATGGTATCAGTTTGTACTAGACTTAGATCAGTACCCCAATTCATGAGATATGATGATAAGGATACCACATAAACGATGAGATGAATGTGATATTTGACCCGTACCCAGATTTGGGATGCCATACGACGGATTTACGTACGAGCTTTATATTGATGATAGATCCACACTCTTGACTCGAGGACGTCATATTGTATATTGTATCGTATGTGATACTATTGAGGCGGGATCACCGACTATTATATTTATATATATATCGACTCAGATTTTGGTGGTTTCCATACCTTTTCGATTAGCTTGTTAGCTAGATCTGTAGTTTACTTAGTAGATGTTAGACTAGACCCGAGTCATACCTATTTCAAAACCAATGAATCGTGAGTATTTTAAAGACAGCCAAAGGGACTCTACGGATATTTTCAAAAGACGCACCTTTCTTAAAAACACCGTAGCCCTTATTTTACTAAAAAGCCCGATTCGTCTTATTTCAAATGGCAAAACTGTATGACATATATATATATATATATATTGATGTAGATTCTTCACTGTTGTGTTATTATTCATTTTCCGCCTATTCGCATCGCATTGCATGTTTAAATGTGTTATTATTATATTAAACCATGCTGTTAGGACACCAGCACTATTATCGATGATGCGTATGTTCCACGTACACCTGCTTGCCGGCTCACACACTTCATCATCGATAATTGCCATGTCACTACACAGTAGGACTGTTGCATCATGATATGACTCCTTGCATGACATACTTGCGTACATACATATTGTACACTCATACTTGCGTACATACATATTGTACACTCATACTTGCATACATATATATTGTACACTCATACTTGCGTACACACATATTGTACACCCATACTTGCATACATACGTATTTGCACATACATAGATGATTCTGGCTTGATTTGGAGATTTGGAAACCGTAAGATACATTTTAAAACTGATTCATTTTAAAGGAGCGGTCTTCCATCGATATGTGCATATTACTGTTTTATGTTGCATGATATACTGATATGCTTACATTTCTATTATATGTCGCATACATCATGCTTTATGATTATACGCATTGAGATATGTTGTTTCCTTGATATTTCTGGATTTGGGAACCGTGGTTATTTCAAAAGAGAGTTTGTATTGTTTTAAAAACCCGGTTGCCCTTGATATGATATTTCAGTGCGTCCACCATATGTTTTCTCAGTTCTGAGAGTGGTATGTGTAACCCGATTCGAGGAGCGGTAGGCACCATCTGCGGGTACATGGTGGACCCGGTGAGGTACCCCGGGGCAAGAAGACTCGTGTTTGTTGGACGGTGAGCCTGGCAGGGGAGTACTACCTGCCGGTGATTGTATTTGAGTTCGGCGGATATCCGGAGGATACCGACCGGAGTTGAGAGATGATACAGGCCGATCCGGACTGACGGAGCCCGTGGGCTGATCCGGACTGAAGGAGCCCTATATATATGAGGATTTACATGCCGATACTAGGCACATGTTTCATGATGTTTTCGAGTGTCGATGTTAGACACTCAGGTTCCATGATTTTGATGTGTCGCGAGGGACACATGTTGATTTACATCCTCATACTTTCATGCATATACTTTTACGATATTTACATGCATGATGTTTATGTCATTGGGTGACACGTGGACGAGATCCACATACATACAGACATTGATTACATAGTTGGATGATATCCACATATTTAGATTTCATGATATAGTTGGCACTGATTTCATGATGATGACATTTATCATACCTCATATTTATGATATGTTGCTACCTGAGGCACTGACACGAGCACTTGGTACTACACTTGTGTATAGATGTTTACTCCTGCCACCTTATCATGCTTCAGACTTATTCATATTGAGGATATATCATTATTGATTGTATTGACCTAGGATTGTGTCATACATACGATTTCTGCTCTGTGATGTTTTCTATTCACGAGTTGGCAACTCACCCCCATTGTGCCACAGTTCTTGCAGGTTTTGCCGTACAGGTTTCATTGCGGCTTTTCTGGCACACTGCTTCCTTTCTGGGTGATTGCTCCGGTAGGTGGGTTCACTCGCATCATGACTACCCTTGTATTTATTTTAATCAGTTGTATCTAATAATTCCATCAACCAAACTTGTATGTTGTTTCGGACTTAGAAAATCAGTTGTGTATTATTTCGACCTTAGAGTCGCGCGTTGTAGTATTATGGTTTTCATGATGATTTTGAGTTTCCTTTTGAGTTTTGATCCTCACCCTTCGGTGTTGTATATTATATTGCTTGCGTGGTTGTGACCGTCGATTGAAGAAGAGCTAGCTTCCGCTTGGGGATGCCTTTTATCATTATGCATATATTATTCTTGTTGTACCCCGTTCGGGGCCAGTATTTACAAAGGAAATTCTGTCCAAATTTTCAGAAAAGACTTGAGCATTTAAAAATGTATGTTCGGCTTACTTATTTAAAAACCTTGCTTTTAAAACATGTTTTCTTCACTTCTTTCAAACTAGTTTTTCCTTCACTTATTATTTAAAATGGTTTTAGATTTCTGGGCTTTGGCTTACTTGAATTAGATGAGGTCTTATAAACTTCATACGATTCAAGGGCAGTCAAGTGCTATTTCGGGTCGTAACAATCATATGGAGGCAATGAGCGATAGGAGGGGTTTCGTCTCTCCCGGTATTGGGAGTTGATGTTGCGCTATACTTGATTGGCTATAACAGGAAGTCCCTGGCTAGGGCTGATGATGAGATTTACTGTTAAGTGTTATCAGTAGTTTCTTGACCCGTTATGAGCCTCACATCAGCATGACTTATCAAGTTATTAGGGTCTGACATTTACCACCTCCAGACTCGATATACGACATATCAGACGAAGTGACCAGACTGTACAGTAGTGTTACTTATAGGCTTTGCGGGATTTTGGACAAGGTTACTTGTTGATCTTCTGATCGATCAATACCTGGGTAGCTGTTACGTTCAGCTAGTACCGCTGACGACTTGTGGGTGACTGATATGATCATTACCGACTGCTGGCGTATTGACGAGTCTTTAGAATCCTGCACAGAGATTTCCTAGCTCAAGCGAAACGAAGTAAGGCACATATGTGATATGTGCGGGACCAAGATTAATACGTGTACGTGATACAATATTCTAATCTCGCGATATAGGTTATATGTGATATAACCGGATTATTGAATCAAGTGTTGATTCAATAATTTGTTATATGTATATTGAAATACATATAAATGATATTAGTCGGTTGTATGTGAAATAGCCGGATTATTAAATCAAGTGTTGATTTAATAATTTAATATATAATTATATATTTGATATATTAATATATATTAACTAATATTAGTTCACTTAAGAATTTCTTTTCTACAAATACATATAAATATATATGAGATATATATTAATATATTTACTATTGTGTCATGCTAGATAATACATTGGACATGAGTGTATGAGACTCATACCAAACTAAAGATAATTTGGATGATTAATTATTAAGGGAAAAATCAAAATTAGGTAGAAATTAGCATAGCTAAAGATGCTTGTGGAAGTATGTAGAAGTCTTGACTTAGTCCACTAATTTTGTTTTACTCTAGATATTTATTAACCCAACCCTTATCTTTAGCCATAGTTAAGTCTCTACAAATATCATTTGAGATATTTTTCCACTATGGTTCATCACTTGTTCATCTTCTTCATCTCCTTCTTTGCTTTCTAGCTTTGAGTGAGGTGAGAAAGAAAAAAGAGAAAAATAATTCTAAAGTGAGCAAAATATCTACTTCATCAATTTATACCAAACTAGCCATTTAGTATAGGTTGTTTACTTCACTAATTCCTCAATTAGTGATGAGGAAGTTTGAGTTAGAGATTTCTCAACGTAGATCATCTTCGGCCTTGAAAATTCTTAAGCAAGCTTGTTCCTTTCGCCAAGTGGAGCCTAAGAAGAGTTCGGAGGATCACTACTTGGTGCTAAGGGACTACTACATGGAGTTTTAGAAGTAAAGAACCGGTCTACAAAGGTTGTATTCCTTGTTCACTTAGTGTAAAGCTTGTTTATTAGTTTAAAACCCCTAATTTTCTAGTTCGATTCTAGATTTGTGTTCCTTAGCATTCTAGATTTTTTAAAATTGCATACTCGATACTTGCTAAAACCTAGTGGTCGTGCTAAGAAACTCCAACACCGCTAACCAGATTACTAGGGGAGCCTCTTCTAGGCCAACTCTCCCAGCGTCATCTATGAGGTCAGGAGGATCATTTTCCGAGACTAAACCAAACTTCGATATCTATTGCAAGAGAACCGGACACCAGATCAAGGATTGCAGTCGAGTAAATTGTCTTTGTTTGATATGTGGATCACCCTCACACACTGTAGGAACTTGCCCACACAACCGAACTGGCCCAGCTCCCGCAGCTAGACCAGCTATTCAAGCTCCACCTATTCGTTTAACCCTTCCCGCACCACCTCTGCGCGGACCACCTTTATCTCGTCAGCCATCGATGTACCAGCGTGCACAGAGAAATGTGTCGAGAAGTCAGGCTTTCACTTTTGCGGCCGTAGAGGCCGAAACCATAGGTCAAGTTAATACTGGTAAATCTCGTTCCAACTTTTCATCCTTTTCAAATTCTTGAATCTTTTTGTTCTTTTATTTACCTAAACTTTTTCATACACTTTCGGTACGATATTAGTAGTTCATTCACCACTGCTTTGACTAGATTTTTTCTTGAATATGTTTTAACATCCCCCTTGTATAAATTTTGAGAACGAAATTTTTCTAAGATGGGTAGGATGTAATGACCCTAAAAGTCCTATACACTTTTATTAATCCAATGTTAATAAAAGAGTGTATTTCTGTACTGGTTTCAAATTATAAGTTATTTTTGATAACTTATGAACAAGAAACTCCTTATAGCTCACAGGTTAAGCCTCTATACTACTGTCCCATAGCCAGCAAGTTCGAATCTCATCAGTTCCAATTATTTTTAATATTTTTCTTTTTAGTTTTTTTCAGAAGCTCAAGAGTTGCACGTGCATTACACGGAGAAACGAAGAGTTGCAAATAAATCAAACAATAAAAACGAGACATAAATAACCAAATGAAGGCACTGCACGAACCCCGAGACCCCACTCTCTATTTTGACCGCTGGTTTCCTTGTTTTGACCGCTATCGGTGAGTGGAATAACCCCAAATCCCCCCATTTTTTACCTGTGCATCCCTTCAGCTCCCTACTACTCCTTTTTCCTATTTTATTTTCCTACAATTAACCAAAGAACCCCAGACCCTTCATCTACTCATTTACCCTCACTCTTAATACATTTTATTATCTTTTTAATTTTCTCTACACATATATTTTCCTCTATAAATACCAAGCCTATTCCCAAGTTCTTCTCTCAAAACTATACTGAAATTGTTCCTCTCAAATACCCTTAAGTTCATCTCTCTCAAGATCAAGGTGAAGGCAAACACTCGGATTCGAAACACTTAAAAATCCTTCCAAGATTCCTCCACTGCTACACAAATCGCGTAGGGGACGTCAGTAGATCAAACATACCCTCTTAGTCGTAATCTCAGTCTTAGTTCTACAAACCGAGGCATCGACTCTTCCTTCTCGTTCGTACGAGTACGAAGCGTAATCGTAAATCTCTATCCCTACCTCCTTCCTATTTTCTCTCCTACTGAATTTCCCGATTGGCTTTATGTGAAGCGTGCCTGAACAGACTACCTAGATTTGTAATTCCTTATCATCTTGACTCATCCGTTTGTTGCCCTTTTCACATTACCATCAAAATACGACTTTTGGTGGCTAACTTCACTTTTAAATTTATTGTTGTAAAACTTTGAATTTTCCATTATAATTGCATGTTAATATTAATAAGGAATTTCACTTACCAACATACCATCATTACATGTCATACTTCACCTTCATATCATATGAATTTAAAATGAATTTGTTAAAGCTACCCTAGAATGCATGTAACGCCAAAATACCATGAACTTTAAAAGTGACATTTTTATCGATATCTAGAAATATATATCTCTAGAAAACTCACGAGGTAATGACCTACCTCATCACATACACAATGGTTTTATAGCATGAGATTCTAAATATAGAGTTTATTTAAAGAATAACTTTTACATTAAAATACCACACTTGTTTTCAAAACGGGTTTCTTTTAAATCGATATTTTAAATTCTTGGCAAATACGGCTCTACAACCCTCGTTAGGGGACCTGCTAATAGATGGTGCGGATTATCACACATCCTTGAGATAGTAGAGCGAGATGCAGAACTCTTCACAGAGTATTCGGTCTCGAAAGGTGTAACACCCTAGTTTATTTATACCAATTCAAGTTCTCGTATTTCTTTATTCGTGGTGTTTTCTTGATTTATCGTATTTTTTGGGTGCGAATGGTATTTTACATTTTACATTGCATTCGACCCTACCCGCTTACTTGAACTTGTTTGATTCATATTTATGAATCATCCTGACTTGTTATGTAGACTTGTGCATTTTCAACTTTATCGCATACTGGCATTTTACCCGGCATGACATCTTTTACCATATAACATTTTAAGCTACGGAAAATAAATTAAAATTGCATTTCATAGCCTGCTTGGTACCCCTAACCCTGTGGTAGCATCCGCGCATCTTGTTCTCGTCCCGTTCAGTGAAACGGACGTGTTTGGATAGCTATGCACACGTGCGTGCATCCGTTCTTGGGGGTATACATTTTCGTTATCTAAGCATCCGTTTTGAATTTTGAAAGTCGCATATATTTTTTATATTTTAAATCTGAATTTTTAGACCCGACCTGGGCATGTTTTGGAGTAAATTCATATTTTGCCAAATCTCAAACGGACTAATATTATAATATTATAATCTTATTTCCCCTTAACGTTTTCTTTAAATAAAATATACTTTATATTTTGTTTTTTGGATTAGTAGCGGATCTCTCTCTCTCTCCACTATCTCTATTTCTCTCTCTCTCTCTCCTGACACTCTCTCTTTCTCTCTCTCCGATTCTCTCAATTCTCTCTGCCTCTCTATCCCTGAAAAAATATATTCCAATATTTTAAAATCTAAATCTTATACTATTTTAACCTACTCTCTCTCTCCCCCTCACGTACTCTCTCTCCTCCTTCATCTCCTTCTTCGTTTTTCCTGCGCCCGATCCCATGCGAGAACCCACGCCCGCGACCCTTGTCGCGCTCGTCGCCGTCCTCTCATCGCAGTCGCGCCCACACCCTCGTCCACTCCTCGACCTCCTCTCCTCTCTCACCTCTTCTCCCAGGCACGAGGACCCAAGAACCCATGACCTCGACACCCATCGTTCGTCGTCATTCTTGCCGACGACGACGACGCCGCCGCCGACCGCGCGTCCGCGACGTCCGCCGCCAGCTCGGCACCGTGCGGGCCGAGGCCGACGCCGCTTCCATTGCCGCTGAGCAGACCTCGGCTCTCATATGTACTCATCTCTATACTCCGAGTTATCTCGCCTTCAGTCCGAGAACGCCCAGCTCTCCGCCGTTGTCGAATTCAGGCCCTCGGAGATCGCCGATGCCCAGGCCGAGAAGCACCACCTCTATCTTAAGGCCATTAGAAAGGATGGGGAGATTGAGAGGCTGTCGGTGGAGCTGGCGGAGCTGCAGAGGGGGAAGAGGCAGCTGCTGGGTTTGGCTGAGATGAAGGAGGCAGAAATTCAGGAGAAGAACGCTGCCTTTCAGAGCTATCTTGACAAGATTGTGAACTTGATAGAGGGCAACAACTTAAAGGAAGTCAGAGTACATGAAGCTGAGGTTGAGCTTGGACGATGTCGTGATGCATGCACTCACGATTTTCAGATTGAGAGACAGCTTGACGAATCTTCAAATTCATTAAAATGGAGTAAAGGACAAACACATGAACTGGAATCGAGAGTGAACTCTTTGGAAGAAGAGTTGCTCTCATCTAAGGAAGGTGCTGCTGCTAGTGAAGAACAGTTTGCTGTTGAACTCTTGATGTTCGCCGGAGCCGGGCTCGACGCCGACAATCCAGACGACCCAGTGGACGTACCTTGCTTGCGTGATCACCCTTGTGCGTAGTTTGGGTTCATTCCGTGTACCGTGCGCGCGTCGCGACTTTTCCCGCCGACGCATGACATTCCGTATACCGCTTCGTGATCCGATCAAGGCAAGTGAAACTTGCTATATGCTATCTATTCTATTTTATACCTATTAAATTGTATAGTAAAATTGTTTATTACATATAGCGCCACATGTTCCATTTTTCCTTCTCGATGTTCCATATATCACTTTAGATTGGGATCTTGAATTATACCTTGTTGCATGTTAGATTACAATATCGTGTACCCACGTTGCCGTGTTTAAATCATATAATAATTATTTACATGGTCCATAGTACCCTTTTAGATAGTTTATAATGTTTCAAACACCCGTTTGCATCCATCTAATCTGTTTTATATATAATTGCATTCCTAGGCCATTTAATACTTGTTAATGTGATTGTATTATTCCATATTCATATAAGTGTAAGATACGTAATGTTGAAACTATCCCTTAAACCCAAAATGATAACCGTGCATCGATATAATTTAATCTATACCTATTTGCATATTATATTACATGTTCCAGTTGATTGTTCTGATAGTACCCATGCTTGTTTATTTATAATCATGCTTATGCTAGCTGGATTATGACACCCACATGACATCTTGTGCACCCTGATATGACCTATTACACCTATTACTTGACACGACATGGTACCGTACAACTCTTGACATAACATGACATTTTTATATATTACCTGGCTTGACCTGATGTACCATGGTCTTACCTGTTACCTGATCTTGTGTCTAATGCCAACAAACCTGACCTGTTGTCCTTACGGACCGTTCCAGTTGTCTATCCAGACAAATCTGTACCTGCCTGATCCTGTGTTGGCATTAGCTCTAGATTATTTAATACATGACTTGAACACATATAACTTGGGGGTATGGGGAAATCAATGATGAAACCTGACTTGTAACTCGACAGTTGCTTGCTTATGCTGATCAGTTTTAGAGGCTAGGCCAGCCTTGGGATGATACTGCTGACATCGTTCGTCTTTACATATTTCCTATTTTAGTGCCTAGCGGCATGCCACGGTTTCAGCCCGAGAGTCTTAGACCGTGGTCCCGGGCTTGCACGGGATACTATTGAGTTACATCGATGATTCATCAAATTGATTTCAAAGACTTTAGAGTAGTTAACCAATAGACTAGTTTAGATTACTCACCGCACACTACCTGTCACTGCCCTGATTTATATTGCCGTTACACTTGCTTTACCTTTTATGATTATACTTGCATGTCTTGCTACCCTGTTTATATATCATTGCTTGATGTTATGACGCGCTGACGTCTGGGTTTTGTATGGCCCAGATCCTCTACCTTTGTTGCAGTAACGCCTTGAAAAGTCGTTTTGATGTTTTCCCGAAAATCGGTAAAAATTTGGTATTTTTCCGTAAATCGTCTTTTTTGTTATTTTTCAGTTTAGGCCTAATTATACCTAATTTGGATAGGTAATTGCTGGTTTTTAGTAGCTAATGAGTTACTTATAAATTTCTGGTCATTTAAAATTTTTCCCTAATTTTTCAATTTTAATATTATTTTAAGCTGTCAAAAAATACATTAAATTAGCGATAAATACAAATTTAAATGGGCTAATTTTAATCTTTAAAATCATGTTAATTAAAATCTCTTTGTAATATAATTTTTTAATATTTTATTTCAAGTTTTAATGGGTTTTTATTATGGAAAACAAAAACATAATTATTTTGAACTAAAACTTGCAATTTTGGACTTGTGGGAGGTCTTTTTGCATAGAATTTCTTTGTAAAATCTCTCTCACTCATTCCTCACTACTTTGGCCGGCCCCACCACTGCTGGATCAGCCACTTCCCCCTCCATTCTTTGCTTCTTTGACTCATTCAAATGATTTAAATATAGGTTTTTATTATATTATTTTGGATGGGGGTATTATGGTAATTTGGGAGGGGCTATGACTTGGATTCTTTTCCACAACTCCCCCACACCTCTGCCCACTCCCTCCTCATCCGAAATTCCTGCAGAAAACAGCCCAAAAATTTCCCCTCTCATTTTCCTTCTAAACACATCAAAATTCCATCAAAATTCCATTTAAACTTCACAATTTCATGCCCATCCTTCATCCATTCTTCTTAACCTTTCTTGCATGGATCTTGGATGCTAGGAGGCCATCTTTGGAGTCAAAATTTCTTGCTAGATCTCTAGATCTAGAGGTATAATCTTTACCCATTTAAATTCTTATGGTTAGATTTCTTTAAATGAGTTGTTTTAGTGTTAATATTGGTGCTATTTTCATCTAGGATTTTCAAGAGAATGGTTTGAGTTAAACTAGGGTTTTTAGCACACCATTATTAAGTTAATTATTCTATTTTGCTATATAGTATTTTATACAAACCAAATCTAAGAGTTTAACTTGCTTTTTGGGCTTCAAATTAGTGCTAATTTAGTGTTTCATGTATAATTTGGGTTGGATTTTGTTAGTTATAAAAATCAAGAAAGGGTTATTTATGGAATATAGGTTTTGAGGCATGGTTAATATGTTGAAATTTTGTGTAGTGGCTATCTAATGGTGTGACTTGGGTGATTATGCTAGAATGTAGTCTTTTTTGTCGCAAATCGGCGATGTTTGCACCGATTTTGGAATGCAAATGCTTACTAGATTTTTTATGAAATTATGTGATGAATTAATTGTGATATTTTGATGATTGTATTGGCATCTCCTACGACTTTTAGGGTGTGTGAATGCGGATTTTTGGTTTTATCGGGTTTTAGTTTTGCCGGGCGTCCCAAAACGACGATTATAGTTAGTTTTTGTGATTTTCGTGTGTGTTCCGCGCACCTTGTGCACGTTGTGCCTAACTCGTGAACGTTGATATTTTCATTTGGGGATTTGCGTCGTTTCATGATATATAACCTTATGTTTTGTATTGGTGCAAATTCCAGGTTCGGTCGTGGAGATTTCGGACGCAGCACGAAAAGGGAAAGCGATGATTGGACATAGCTAGCTGGGGATTCCTGTGAGTAGAAGTAACATCTATGGGGGACTATCGTTTGGATGGTGCAAATCGCCCGATAGTTTAAGTAGTTAAAGATTTCTAGTGATATTAGTAACTACATCCATGCTTTATTTGACATACATATGCGAACCCATTCTATAGGACACCTGCACCATTGCCAGGGTTTTTATATGCAGCACGAGCACTATTCATGCGTACACACACGCCCTGGTAATTGCCATGCCACAACACTAGATAACTTATAATTTAGAATATTGTCACTATATTTGATACTTAAACTTGTACTATTGTAATAAATCCTTAAAATAACATTGTAGAATTGCTATTCATGTGCATGTATACCATTACATCAATTGTTCATGCCTAGTTTATTAATCATACATTGCAACTTGGTTATTGATACCATATGCATTCATTATCATTGACATATGCACTTATGATGATTTCTTGAGATTTATGATATTTCTGGATTTCGGGGAAAGCCGCAAAAATTTACAACTTATGATCTTTTAAAATATAAAAAGTTGCGGTTTTCTAGTGATGTAAAGTGTCGTCCACCATGAGTTTGTTATGGTTTTCGAGATCCGTGTCGAGGAGTAGAGGAACCGTCACGGGTACATGGTGGGCCCGTTAAGGTACCCCGGGGTAAGAGGATCGTGTTGTTGACGTTGAGCCTGACAGGGGATGGATTACCTACCGGTGACTTCATTTGGCACGGCGGATATCCAGAGGGTACCGACCGTGGCCGCGAGATGATGAGATATTGATATTTGAGATGGGTTAGCCGGACGGCTGAGGCCAGAGATACTATGATACGAATACATGAGATTGACACAGTTTTGAGGTATCGATGCTGGACACAGATTCTTGTTGATTCTATTGGTATTGTGCTGATATTTTAAAGGAGATTCCTAAAGGAAAAATATGATTTCTTATACTTACACATTCAGATCACGAGTTGATTCATATTGCATTCATACCTGCTAGTACATTCATGTTGCATACATACATGCTAGTATATCCTGCCATACCTATATTATAGATGCTAGGATACTTGTGTGCATGCTTGCGATAGCCTATATATATGTTATTTATTACTCACGAGTTGGCAACTCACCCCCGTTGTGCCACAGCCTTTTGCAGGTCCGCTCCATCAGTACAGTAGCGGCGGACACACTTGCTTCTTTTGCCTCTTTTGCCTGGACTCGAGGCTTTTGCTCATATGTGGGTTGTATTATTATTTTGTACCACCTTGTATATTATTTGTATCTAGAGTACTCCATCTACTGTATCTACCAGTATTGTTGTATATTGACCTAGAGACGAGACTGTGAAATTTGTGGGCTTTTTATGCTGTATTTTGGGGTCGAGCTCACTCGAGTCGACATGATGTTTTACTTACGCTTCTTATGTTTATTTGTGACCGCCTTGTGGCGAAGAGTTAGCTCCCGCTTGGGGATGCCTTATATGTTGTATTCATATATATTCTTGTTGTACCCATTTTGGGGGCCAGTATTTACAAAGGAGACTCTGTCGAAATTTTTGGAAAAATTGATATTGTTTTTAAAAAGGGCTTGATATGACTTACTTGATAAACTCGCTTTCAATTGATTGGTTTTTCCTTCACTCTTCTGCTTATTTGGTTTTGATTTCTGGGCTTTAGCTTACTTATTTTACGGACGCTTTGAGACGTTTCGTAACTTAAGTGCCAGTCACGTTTCGTACCCTGCGGGTCGTGACAAAGTTGGTATTAGAGCGATAGGTTTTACCTTTCCGGGTGTAGGATGACCCTTGGTAGATGGAGTAAGTGACTTAAGCAGGGTAACGTAGCGTGCGTATGTCCGCGGCATACTTACGATACGGTACTCCGCCTAGGTGACTTTAGGATATACTTGCTTGAAATTCCTTCTTCAATTCCGTGTATCCTATGATTCTATTGCACTGTTCTTATTATCCTATTTCCTGTACCAGCCACTATGCCGCCGAAGGCTACGAGAGCGCAGAGCGCTGCCGCCCGAGATGAGATCCGAGCAGGCTCGTCCGAGATGAGGACCGAGCAGGGTGGTATACCTACGCCTCAGGGACAGACTGATCCGCATTACCCAGCCGCATGGATAGGCTAGAGTCTGGTATGGAGGAGCTACGACAGATGATGGGAGGTATGCAGGAGTTACGATAGATGGTGGGATCCTTAGTAGCGGCCAGTCGTGCACCGAGATCGGAGGATGTACCTACCGCATCACAGACTACCATGGTGCCTGCTACCCAGACAGTTTCTCCTCCTCCTACTACCGTGGCTATCCCAGTATCGCTACAGGATTTCATGAGGCTGAGACCTCCAGTCTTCACGGGCACCGATGCAGCAGAGGATCCGTAGACATTTCTCGACAGTTTAGCCAGGATCTGCCGTTTGCTCAGATGTTCTGACGATCGATGGGTGGAGCTCGTGAGTTTCCGTCTAGAGGGCCTCGCGCAGACATGGTGGGAGTCAGTCGTGAGAGGTCGAGCTGCAGATGTAGCTCCTATGATTTGGGCCGAGTTCATAGCGGTATTTCTAGCTCGTTTCCTTCCAGAGAGCGTTCGTGACGCTAGGGCTCGCAGTTTCGAAGCTTTGATCAAGGCTCCCGGGATGACGGTGTCTGAGTACGATGTCCAGTTCACGCAGTTGTCCAGATATGATCCGTATTTGGTGGATACTGAAGAAAAGAGAGTGAAGAGGTTCGTGTAGGGACTTGACACCCAGCTATTTCTTGCTATTGGCGCCCAGCACTTCGACACTTATTCAGCTGTTATGGACACGGCATTATGGATGGAGGCACGCATTTTACAGACTTCGGCCATTTCTGGGCCGAAGAGGATTCGCACCGATGTGCCGTCGCAGAGGCAGCGCGCCAGATTCTTTCCGAGAGATGGGACTGGAAGAGGAATTGGACGGGGTCGGTTATATGGTTCATATCCGCAGGGACAGCGAGCGTCGCCAGGATGTTATGGGTGCGGGAATCCGCACCAACTTATCAGAGACTATCCGGTGAGACGACAGGGGGCAGCGACAGTTCCACATGTGACCTTACCACCATCACCGCTTCCTCCTCAGAGAGCTCTACTTCCTACCACAGGCGATGCTCCACGTCAGTTTGATGCACCCAGAGGCCGTGGACGTGGCGGTCCGATCCAGAGAGGATGAGGAGGCCGAGGCCGAGGACAGCCAGCTATTGGTGGGGGACAGGCCCGTGTTTTCGCTTTGACTCCGCAAGATGCGCAGGCATCCAATGCCGTTGTGACAGGTACCTTGCCAGTATGTTCTTTCGACGCGCGAGTATTATTCATCCCAGGTTCCACACATTCGTACGTATCTACACACTTTGCACCGATGTTGGGCCGTGAGTCGTCGTCGTTAGATCAGCCGCTTGTTGTTATTACCCCGGTAGGCAAGTCGTTTGTCGCTCATTTTGTGTTTCGATTGTGTTCCGTTCGTATTGGGGAGAGGGATTCGTCGGTTGATTTGATTCTCCTCGATATGTTGTACTTTGATGTGCTTCTGGGCATGGATTGGCTAGCCACTTTTTATGCTTCTGTGGACTGCCGTGAGAAGGCAGTCAGATTTAGCTTTCCGGGAGAACCAGTCCTTGTTATTCAGGGAGACCGCAGCGTCACCCTTCCCAGCTTGATTTTGTCTCTTCGAGCTGGTCAGCTCTTATGGAAAGGATGTCAGGGATTCTTACCGTATATTTGTGATACTCGAGCTGCAGAGGTTCCGTTGGACCGGGTCCCGATTGTTTGTGAGTTCCCTGATGTTTTCCCTGATGAGCTGCCTGGGCTACCGACTGAGCGTGATGTTGAGTTCTGCCTCAATTTGATTCCCGGCTCGGGGCTGTTCCCCTCCGGATGGCGGCGCGCAAGACTGCGATGTCTTGGCACTGAGACTCGGGGCAGATGCTAATTGGTGCTATCCGTCCACCTCTCCGAAGATGCCAAGTTGATTTATGGCACCATGTATCGAAGGTTTAGACGGATGCGTCCGATGTAGCAGACTTCGTCAGATTCCCCCTCGTTTGAGGGGTTTTTGATTGTGGGGACGCTCTTCCCTGCAGGCGCAAGCCCCTGCAGTTAATTACGCTACCGCATTGCGGTAACAACTTTCTCCTTCTCCAGATGATCACTTCGTGTCGTGGGTGTTTGTTTTGTGTTTTGTTGCCCGTGGATTGTTTACGGAGACTGAGTTATGTCGTCGCCCGTAGGGCGTGGACTAGTCCAAATCCGTATTATCTTAGATTTGGGTTTGAGGGTTTGGTTTGAGGATACGTCAGCCATACTTGAGGCTAAGATCAACTCAAACGTTTGTTAAGGATACGTTAGTCTAACTTTGAGACTAAGATCAACTTAACGGGATCGTTTAGATCCGACAAAAGAGCAATTGGCTCTAATGTTCCAGTTTAGGGACCTAGTGGTCCATTAAATGTATGGCCGTCGGGACCCATCACCTCTCTGACGACGTTGAAGGATTACAACGACAGATGTCAGAGGAGTTCAGAGATGTACCCTTGAGCCAGAGTTAATTGGGGGGATTCATAGTCCAGTCTGTTTGAAGGTTTAAGGATACGTTAGCCATCTTTAAGGCTAAGATCATCTTAAACGGGACCGTTTAGATCCGACAAAAGAGCATGCGGGGCTCTATTGTTCTAGTTTAAGGACATTACGGTCCATGGGTAGTTTAAGGACATTGCGGTCCATGGGTAGTTTAAGGACATTGCGGTCCATGGGTAGTTTTAAGACATCTCGGTCGAGGTTAAGGACGTCGTAGTCCATGGGTTTAAGGACTCCATAGTCCGGTATGTGCTCTGGATGCTTCACACGGGTTCACTGCCGTGGTTGGCGAGGACCAGGCTTCGCTCTGGGCGTTTTCCGCGGGGTCAAAGAGTGACGTTATCCGCGTTCCACGTAACCAGGAATTTTGCACTAGATGCTTCACACGGATTCACTGCCGCGCTCGGCGAGGACTAGGCTCCGCTCTGGGCGTTTTCCGCGGGGTCAAAGAGTGACGTTATCCGCGTTCCACGTAACCAGGAATTTTGCATTAGACACGGGTTTAAGGACCCCACAGTCCATATCAATGTGTGGTCATCGGGACCCGTCACCTCTTTGAAGACATTGAGGGATTACAATGCCAAGTATCAAAGGAGTGAAGAGATGTACCCTAGAACCGGAATGGCTTAAATAGTCCTTGACCCAATTTGGGATCAAGACCGATTAATTATGTTATGAGCCCATTAGCCCAGTTAATTACGAATTGAGGACTTATGGCCAGCTTAGGCTAAGTCCAATTAGGAGAGGCTTTGCCTCTATCCATTTAGCCAATTGGACCAATGTCTAGTGTTAAACACTAAAGACCAACCAGTGTTGAACACTGAGAATGAGATTGACAAGTTAGTGTTTAACACTAAAAGATAATTGGTGTTAAACACCAGCAACAAGGCTTTCAAATTATCATAAACACTAAAACAGATCAGTGTTGACCACTGGCAACAGAGATCTCAAATTAGTGTTAAACACTAAGGTAGTCAGTGTTGAACACTGCGAATAAAGTTTTTTGATTAGTGTTGAACACTAGGGCCCAACAGTGTTTTAACACTGGGTTCGGGAGTTTCAATTTAGTGTTAAACACTAAGGCAAGAGGGGTCACGTGGCGACACGTGAGAGCGCCCTCCCTTCATTTATTCTGCTGAGATTATCGCATCTTTCAGAGCATCACGTGGCATCACGTGACGGGCATTCAAATGCTTGTGTGTCCGAGGGTCACGTGGGTCACGTGGGGTGCTGCCTCAAAGGGGCTTTCTGTAGATCTCTTGGGGGGTCACGTGGTGACACATGACCCTGCCTCTATGTATGTTGTTTAGAGGATCTGTTAATCTTTTCCAGGAATTAAATTCCTCGTAGGGTTAAACCCTGACAATAACTTCAGAGGAATTAAATTCCTACTTCCTTTTGAAGATTTATATTCTGAATAGAGTTGGACTCTGAATTTTCTGTAGGAATTAAATTCCTCATACATGTGAAGAACTGAATAGGGTTAAACCCTAATAAAAGCTCTTAAGGAATTAAATTCCCACTCTCTGTTAAATTATGATCAAAGGAATTAAATCCCCGCTGTTCCAACAGAACTAGGTTCTTAATTAGGGTTAAACCCTGTTTCTTTTCGTTCTGAAGGAATTAAATTCCCATAACACAGGGTCAAGCCCTAGTTTTATTTTAAAGGAATTAAATTCCTATAGTTCTGTGAGAATTAAATTCTCGTGCTTCCATTCCCTCTCTATGTTTTGGATCTGCATGGCAGGATCTCGACCCATTGAGAATTAAATTCTCAACTTCAAGGGGAGATGTGCACTTTGCAGATCCTCTATCAAAGAGAGAAGAAATATGTTCTTCTGTTTTATATATCAGAGTTAAACTCTGTTGAGAATTAAATTCTCTTTTCTTTCAAGGAGCCTTCCCTTTCTTACCTAGGGTTTTCTTTTGCAGAAGATCCAAGTTCCTCGAAGTATCCAGGCTCTCTCTCTTTTCTTCCCTCTGCGTGTATCTATCTTTTCTTGTGTCTCTTGGCTCCTATTTATAGGAGAAGCAGCCGAATCAATTAGTTTTTGACGAATCTTCATTGAGAGGTTTGATTTGCATCCATCACTCGTTTTTGACCTTTGGATTATTGGGTGAATTTTATTCACCATTGGATTTCAAGTCCCGGGATTCTTTTTTGTTATTTCGGTTAGATTTAAAGGGGAAATCTTTCCAAACCCGAGATTTTCCCATAGATAAATGATATTCAATCATCTTTAAATCTTTAATTCGATTGGTTCCAGATAATCGCTTTCCTTTGGAAAGATTCGAATCTCTTTCAGAATTTAATTCTGTCAACGAAATGGGCTTTGAAAGCCGGTCACGTGTGACCACGTGACCCATGGTCACGTGTGGGCACGTGACCCCCTTTGGAATGAGCCTTCTTCTTTCTTTCTGCGCTTTGCTTTTTGTTGCTGCTTAACCGTCACGTGCCACCACGTGACCCCTGGTCACGTGCCACCACGTGACCCCTGGTCACGTGCGAGCACGTGACCCTTGTCTGAACTCTTTTTCTTGATTTAACTGGAGAACAATTCTGATGTTTTGATCGTCACGTGCCAACACGTGACCCTGGTCACGTGGGAGCACGTGACCTCTTCTGAAGCTTTTTCCTTGATTTGATCAGGAAGCGTTGGGTCTTTGCTGCTGCTTTTAAATGTCACGTGCCGACACGTGACCCAGGTCACGTGGGAGCACGTGACCCTTACTGAAGCCCCTCTCTTTGAAGTAGTTGGGAAACTGAACTTGCTTTGCCGGTACTTTTGGGTGTCACGTGCCAACACGTGACTGCTGGTCACGTGTAAGCACGTGACCCTCTTCTGAAGCTTTTTCCATAAGCTTTCCTGATTTTAAATCAGGAAACAAATGCCCCCACAGCGTTGTTCTCACGTGTCAGTACGTGAGTGCAACGCTGTCACCTTTCGTGACCGTCGGATCTGTTTTGGGAGATGAATTGTCCTTTCAGAAGCGCCTTCACTTTTTCATGTCCTTCCTTTCAAACTTTTCTTTTAAGAATTTGATTCTCGTTCTCAGAGCTTAGTTCTCTGTTGTGTCTGTGCAGTGCCGCCTCATTTGCCAATCAAAGGCCAGTGCTCATGTGTTGCGTATGCAGGGATCTATTTGATGGGGACGTTTCATTTCCCTAACCTAATTCCGATGCGTCGTTGGATTTCATTTCCAATGCTCTCCCCTTCTTTCCGGGCTTTGAGAATAGTCCCACAATGCACAACATTTTCGTGCATAGCATTAAATGCTCCCCTATATAACCTGAACCCTATGCCTTACTTCTTTTCTTCACAGAGAAACCCATTCATACCTTAAGGTGGTCATCTTTGAGAACCCGATCAATCGCCATGGCTTGCAATCGTCCCCATGCTCGTCGGCAACCATGGGAGGTGCCCCTTGAGGAGATAATTCCTCGCTTCGCTGCGCGGCTGGCGAATCCCCTTCTTACCGACGCTCAATGTGACACGGTGATGTACGAGCTACTGACCCGTCGGGGCTCTCCTCTTCCCATGGGCTCCATTTGGCTCCGGATGATCCTCCTGTCTGTGCTTGCCGATATACCCCCTCATCCGGCGGAGATGACTTCGGCGATCCTTGACGCGGCGGAGGACAAGCTTGCGTGCTTTCATGAGGCTTGTCTAATCACTCAAGCTCTGAAGGATCACTCAGTTCATTTACTGAGTCAGATAAGAGCTCGTCGGGCCGTCATGTCTGCTTTCGCTGATGAGCACGGCTCCAATCGATGGGGAGCGACTCCTCGCGAAAACCGCCGTTTTAACGTGCTGGAGAAGGCGGAGAGAGAGTTGGAGAATTTTGTTCTTTGTTTTGTTAACCCTTGTATTTCTGATCCCTTGTTTGGTGATCTTTTCCGTTAGCGTAGAACATTTTTAAATTAGTCCCTCCTTTTCTACGCTTTATGCCGAAATTCCATGTAGGCTTGGTGCTAGCATGTATGTTTCCGCTTGCATAAATAAACTTTGTATTCTTCTCATGAGAACTTTCTTTAATTGCAAATGCTATCATCACTTTCCTTTCTTGTTGCCTTTCACGTCAGGTGATGTGAGCGCGTTTTAGATCGATTATTCCCGTCGACTGGAAGCCCATTTATACGGTCTTGTAAATGTCTTATTTCCAAGGCCGCGGTCACGAAAGCGAGCTTACGTGGCCTGATAGAGCGACACGTAGCGAACATATTGTTGTGCGAGAAAAGGGCTCGGCCGTAAATTTTCGGAAAGGGCATTGGCTTCTAAGGCGCTGAGCGAGCTTCAGGCCAGCCTCACAGCCAAGGCCAACAAAGCATACGAACTCTGGCGGGTGCTTCAGGAGTCCACAAAAGAGGTGGTGGCTCTCGATAAAGCTGCCATGTTCACTCGTGAGAGGGTCGAGGCTCATAAAGCCACCGAGAAAGAGCTCGAAGCTCGGCTCGCTTCGTATCAGGCTCAGCAAGCTCAGGCGGAGGCTCGTTTTCTGGAGATCTTGCGTCATGAAGCCGTGGTCCAACAAAAGCAGGATGAGCTGACCAAGCTGCTGAATCGCCCGCCGGCTCGAAACATTTGTATCTTTTCCTTCCTTTTTGTACATACTCATGGATGAGAGTATTTTCTTTTTATTTCTTTCATGAATTGTACTTTGTACCCATTTTGGTTTATGAATAAAAGATACATTTTTCTTCTCAATGATGTGTCTCCTTTTCATTGAATGTATTCTGCGGATATTCTATCTTGATCTCCTTGCAGGACAGCAATGGCTCAGGATTCAGGGTTAAGATCTGCTTCCTAAGGCTTTTGCATCTTATGAGCCACGAGGGTCTCATAAAGAGTTTTTCTCCCTACAGGTCGAGAGGATCCCATAGGTGTGAGTTCTTCTTAAAGATCGTGGGGATCCTTAAGCGGGTTTTCTCTTGAGAGTCGTAAGGATCCCACAAGAGAGTTTTTCTTCCTTACAGGTCGTGAGGACTTGTAAGTGTTGGATACGGTCACCCTTGTCCGTGTTTTACGGAGTTAGGGGTTTCTCCAGGTATTGTAGTTTAAAGACGTCGCGGTCAAGGTTAAGGACCTCATAGTCCGTGGATTTAGGGACTCCACAGTCCGATGTTAGTTTTAAGACATCACGGTCAAGGTTAAGGACCTCATAGTCCGTGGATTTAGGGACTCCACAGTCCAATGTCTGGTTGCAGGGACCCGTCACCTCTTTGAAGATGTTGAGGAATTACAACGCCAGGTATCAAAGGAGTGAAGAGATGTACCCTTAAACCAAGGCAGAATCCGTAGGGAATCGGGGTGGTTGATCGTTAGTTTTAAGACATCACGGTCGAGGTTAAGGACGTCATAGTCCGTGGATTTTAAGGACTCCACAGTCCGGTATTTGCTCTGGATGCTTCACACGGGTTCACTGCCGTGCTTGGCGAGGACCAGGCTCCGCTCTGGATGCTTCACGCGGGTTCACTGCCGTGCTCTGCGAGGACCAGGATCCGCTCTGGACGTTTTCCACGGGGTCAAAGAGTGACATTATCCGCATTCCACGTAACCAGGAATTTTGCACTAGATGCTTCACACGGGTTCACTGCCGTGCTCGGCGAGGACTAAGCTCCGCTCTGGACGTTTTCCACGGGGTCAAAGAGTGACATTATCCGCGTTCCACGTGACCAGGAATTTTGCACTAGATGCTTCACACGGGTTCACTGCCGCACTCGGCGAGGACTAGGCTCCGCTCTGGATGCTTCACATGGGTTCACTGCCGTGCTCTGTGAGGACCAGGATCCGCTCTGGACGTTTTCTACGGGGTCAAAGAGTGACATTATCCGCGTTCCACGTGACCAGGAATTTTGCACTAGATGCTTCACACGGGTTCACTGCCGTGCTCGGCGAGGACTAGGCTCCGCTCTGGACGTTTCCACGGGGTCAAAGAGTGACATTATCCGCGTTCCACGTGACCAGGAATTTTGCTCTAGATGCTTCACACGGGTTCACTGCCGCGCTCGGCGAGGACTAGGCTTCGCTCTGGATGCTTCACACGGGTTCACTGCCGTGCTCCGCGAGGACCAGGATCCGCTCTGGACGTTTTCCACGGGGTCAAAGAGTGACATTATCTGCGTTCCACGTGACCAGGAATTTTGCACTAGATGCTTCACACGGGTTCACTGCCGCGCTCGGCGAGGACTAGGCTCCGCTCTGGACGTTTTCCACGGGGTCAAAGAGTGACATTATCCGCGTTCCACGTGACCAGGAATTTTGCTGATTGTATCCGCATTTTACGGGATGGAGGTTTGACTGTTGGCGATATGTATACCACCGAGCCATGGAACTGGGAGTTGCCGCTGTTCCGCTTAGCTTGAAGTTGTGTTCGTTGTTACGAGACGAGTGTTGGGATGATCTCTAGGTCGCCTGTGGCCCGTCGAGATTTAGCTTCTTTCTCTGATGAAACCTGGGGGAGGGAGGTATGTTCCCTTTTTGTTTATGCCATTGGATTGTATACAGGGTGTGATGGAACATCACCTGTAAGGCATACATTTTATTTTTATTTTATTTCTTTTCCCGCGATGCTCTATCATTTCAGCTTTTTATATCGCGAAAATCGCGATCGCCCAATCATTTCGGCTATTTTTCGCGGTGCCCAATCATTTCGGCTATTTTTCTTTTTACTCGCTACTTTTTATTGCGAGTTGCCCTATCATTTCGGCTATTTTTCATGCATACATTTTTACTTGCTGCTTTTTATTGCAAGTCGCCCCATCATTTCGGCTATTTCGTAGGCATGTGTTGCTAGCTTTTTCGCTGCAAGCTTGGATTTTAGACACCGATTTCAGCATCAGCACCGCTACAACTGAGATGTTGCCAGGAGCGAATCATCATTTGCCTCTGTCGATATTGAACAAAGGTGGCTTAGTAAACAGGGTTAAGGGTCCTGTCGACTAAGGCTTTTGACTTCATGAGCCGTAAGGGTCTCACAAAGGTATTTCTCCCTACAAGTCGTGAGGATCTTGCAGGTGTATTTTCTCCTTAGGGATCGTGAGGATTCTTAAGTGTATGTTCCTCTGTAAGTCGTAAGGATCCTACAAGAGGGTTTTTTCCTTATGGGTCGAGAGGACCTATAAGGGTTGCTCATCATATGGACATGTCCCTAGTCACGGGTGTGACTTTGCTGGGGAAATGTTTATTCGCGCCCGTGGATTGTATACAAGGGTCAGTATTGAGCCTCTTGTAGGGCAATATCGAAGGTTGTGGAGGATTTGCTTAAGAACAGATTTAGGTTTCTGTAACTTAAGACTTTCAAATCTCATGAGCCGTGAGGGTCCCATAAGAGAATTCTCCTTACGAGTCTTGAGGATCTCGTAAGTGTATTTTCTCCTTAGGAATCGTGAGGATCCCTAAGTGTGTTGCTCCTTTGTGTGTCGTAAGGATCTCACGCAGGTGGTTTCTCCTTACAAGGTCGAGAGGACCCTACAAGTGTCTTTTAACGAGGTTACGCCCTTTCGGGTTTTCACAAACACTCGCCGGTAGTCCTGCTGTTTTTACTCACGGAGCCCTTTCGGGTTTTCATCCGTGCCCATTTTGCTTATGGACATACCGTTTTTTTTTTATTCTTTTTCACTTTTTTTTACAAGGTCGCGCCCTTTCGGGTTTTCACGAACACTTGCCGGTAGCCCTGCTGTTTTTACTCACGGAGCCCTTTCGGGTTTTCATCCGTGCCCATTTTGCTTATGGACATACCGTTTTTTTTTAATTCTTTTTCATATATTTTTTTTCTCCTTTTTTATCTCGTCAGCCTAAAGATACTGCGGTAGTAGTCTTAGGGACGTTTCGGTCCGTCGTTAGTTTAAGGACGTTTCGGTCCGTCGATAGTTTAAGGATGTTTCGGTCCGTCGTTAGTTTAAGGACGTTTCGGTCCGTCGTTAGTTTAAGGACGTTTCGGTCCGTCGTTAGTTTAAGGACGTTTCGGTCCATCGTTAGTTTAAGGACGTTTCGGTCCATCGTTATGGGAAGGCAGGCTGCTGCTTGTAAAGTCTGAGCCTAGGAAGATAGTGAGCGGACATAGTCGTCGTCATCTATCATTGACCTAGGCTGTGGCTTATTAAGCGTAGTATTTCTTTAAGAAGCGGCCGTTTATTGGCCTGAAAGGCCTTTCACCGTGCATGTCCATGAGTAGGTAGGCTCCACCCTGGTAGACCTTGTCTATGATGTACGGGCCTTCATAGTTTGGCTCAAATTTTCCCCGCTTGGCACGATTGGGGATCATAGGTCTTTCGACCACTAGTACGAGTTCGCCTTGGCGGAATGTCCTCGGCCTGGTCAATCTTTCGTACGAGCGTGTCATCTTTGCTTTGTAGGCCTCTAGATGTTGTTGCGCTATGAGCCGGGTTTCGTCGAGGGCATCAAGCTCCTCAAGCCGAAGGTAAGCATTTTCTTCGTTCGTCAGCTCGTGGTGGACTGCTACTCATAGAGAGGGTAACTCTATCTCGAGGGGGAGCATTGCTTCCGTCCCAAATACCAACGCGTACGGCGTTGTGTTCGTGGCCGTCTTGAATGTAGTTCGATAAGCCCAAAGGGCTTCTTGCAACCTTTCGTGCCAGTCTCTCTTATTCCTGGAAACGGTCTTTTTTATGATCTTCGTCAAGGTCTTATTGAAGGCCTTGGCCAGACCGTTAGCTCGTGGATTGTAAACCGAAGAATATCTCCAGTCTATATTATGCTGTTGTGCGAAGCGGCTAACCTTATGGCTTCGGTAGGCCGGCCCATTATCGGAGATAATCCGCCGTGGAGTTCCGAACCGATAGATGACGTGCGTCTTGAAGAAATGGAGGATATTTTCCGTCTTCACTTCCCTCAGTGGTACTGCTTCTGCCCATTTGGAGAAGTAATCAGTTGTCGCCAGGATAAAACGGTGTCCCCGGGATGATGCTGGCTCAATGGGGCCGACTATGTAAGTCCCCCACATTTCGAACGGCCAGCTAGCTACCGTTGGGTACAGTGGATTCGGATGTTGGTGGATGAAGTCTCCATGAATCTGGCATGAGTGGCATTGCTTCGCATACTCGAGGCAGTCCTGGATCATCGTGGGCCAGTAGTAACCCATCCGTTTAATTTTTAACTTCATCTTTGGGCCTGCTTGGTGAGAACCGCAAAGTCCATCGTGAACTTCCTGAATGACTCTTTCTGCTTCGTCAGGTCCTAAGCATCTCAGCCATAGAGAATCAAACGATCTCTTGTATAGAATATCGTTGACGAAAGCGAAAGATAGAGCTCGTTTCATGAGCTGATGTCTTGAGGACGCTTCTTTGGGCATTCGGTGGGACTTAAAGTAGTCTATGAAGACTTCCCTCCAGTCTTCGGCCTTCTCATGGTCTTTTATTTGTAGGGTCGTTTGCTCAGTCGCTCCCTTCTCCTTATATAATTCCGGAGGTATTTCCGCCGGGGCGAGCACTCGACGGCTTTGTACCACGATTCTGACGTCATCAAGGTTCTCGTCAGCCAGTTCTTTAGCAAGTTTGGCCAACGCGTCTGCTTTGCTATTTTCCGCACGCGGTATGTTCTCCAAAGTATAGGAGAGAATTTGGGTCAATAGTTGTTGCACCTTTTCGCCGTACTTCACCAACTCCGGCTTGCACGTTTGGTAGTCACCATTTACTTGACTAACGACCAGCTGAGAATCTCCGTATATAAGGAGGTCTTCAATTCCCATGTCGATGGCGATTTCGAGGCCTGCTATCAGAGCTTCGTATTCAGCTTCATTGTTTGTCCTCGGCTCTGTTAAGGAGAAGGCGAAGCGCATTATCCCTCCTTGTGGAGTTGCAAAGACGAGGCCTATCCCCGATTTGGTTATTGGGATACCCTATTTCTGTTTCTTTACGGAGGACGCTCCATCGAAATAGAGTTCCCATCGGGCGCTACCGCCGCCAATCGCATCAAATGCATGCTCGTCCGGCAAATCACAGTTCAGAGGAGAATCGGCCGGTATCGGGTGCTCAGCGAGGAAATCGGCAATGGCCTGGCCTTTCATTGCCTTGAGAGGTTGATACGTTATCGAGAACTCCATCAAGAGCAGGGCCCACTTAGCGAGTCGTCCCGTCAATATGGCTTTCGACATCAAGTATTTAAGGGGATCCACCTTTGAAATGAGACGGACTTCATGCGCCAACGCATAGTGCCTGAGCTTTGTTATCGCGAAGATTAACGCCAAGCAATGTTTTTCAATGGGAGAGTAGTTGCTTTCTGCCCCCAGCAGAACTCGACTTAAGTAGTAGAGTGCTCTCTCTTTCCCTTGATCGTTCTCTTGTGCCCATAACGCGCCCAAGGAACCTTCGAGGGCGGTCGTATAAAGAATGAGGGGTTTTCCCTTGACCGGCGCAGCTAACACCGGCGGGTTCTGCAGGTACTGCTTGATTTCATCTAGCGCGCTCTGGCACTTTTGGTTCCAGACGAACGGGGTTCCCTTCTTCATCAAGTGACTGTAAGGACGACACTTGCCTGACAGGTTGGCGATAAACCGCCGGATATACGCGAGCTTTCCCTGGAGAGACCGCAGCTGTTTGAGAGTCCTTGGGGGTGGCATTTCCATGATCGCCTTGATTTTTGACGGATCTATTTCAATACCTCTGTGTCGAACGATGAATCCCAGAAATTTTCCCGAGGAGACTCCAAACGCGCATTTGAGGGGATTCATTTTCAAATTATATTGTCGAAGGCGTCGAAATACAGTCTCCAGATGCTCTAAATGATCTTCGTATAACATGCTCTTTACTACGAGGTCATCGATATAGCACTCGACGATGTCGTGTATGAGGTCATCAAAGATCTTTGTCACGGCCCTTTGATAGGTAGCGCCAGCGTTCTTTAGACCAAAGGGCATAACCCAGTAGCAGAATATACCCAAAGGGGTCCGGAAGGCGGTGTGCTTTTGGTCTTCGGGATGCATCTTTATCTGATTGTATCCTGACGAACCATCCATAAAGGAGAAAACCTCGTGAGTGGACGTGTTATCTATCATTAGCTCGGTTACTGGTACTGGGAAATCATCCTTTGGACAGGCTTTATTGAGATCCCTGAAATCCACGCATATGCGTACCGTCCCATTCTTCTTCATTACCGGGACGATATTGGCGATCCAGTCGGGATATTGGACTTCTTGGATAAATCCAGAATCGATCAGCTTCTTGACTTCGGCATTGATGCTCATCTCAAGCTCGAGTCGCATCCTCCTTGGCGCCTGCTTGACTGGCTTGATATCTGGGGATATTGCTAATTTATGCACAGCAATCTCCGGATCTAATCCTGGCATCTCGGAGTAGTTCCACGCGAAGCAGTCTTTATGCCGTAGAAGCACGTTCTTTAACGCAGCCACCCTTTCTTCGGATAACAGCTCGCTGACAAATGTCGGTCGCGGGTCGTCTGCCGATCCCAACTCAATCTTCTTGAGGTTATCTGCAGTAGTATGTATACCATCTTCCAGTTCTTTCGGAGCGGGCGGAAATTCTGAGATCACCTCATCATCGCTGTTCTCAAAGCACCGGGGAAGGTCATCTACGTTCTCGGGCTCTTCTCCTAATATCGTAATCGTATAACAGGTGCGAACCCGCTCCCCGGACTGAGGTGGACCCGGTTCTGCTCTTGCGGCCTTGGGCTCATGCTTTTGTGGCAGCGTTACCTTCTAGCCGTCGGATAAAGCGAATCTGCCCTGTTGGTACTGGTCCTCGACCCAGTTCTTGAAGGTGAAGCAGTCTTCGGTAGGATGTCCTATGGCTCGGTGATAAGAGCAATAGCTCAGATGAGAAGCCTTGTTAGCTTGCTCAGGATGTCTAGACTCTGGAAGCGCGATCATTTGATGTTTTATAGCGAGCTTGAGTAACTTCTCCGTCTTGTCTCGGGGGAAGGAGTACGCTCGACTCATCTTCTTCATGAGGGACA
The DNA here is from genome assembly GCA_030015575.1 of Agapanthus africanus. Taxonomy (NCBI): domain Eukaryota; kingdom Viridiplantae; phylum Streptophyta; class Magnoliopsida; order Asparagales; family Amaryllidaceae; genus Agapanthus; species Agapanthus africanus. The sequence goes on along the minus strand of JASDDO010000019.1, from coordinate 378,845,213 downwards.
AATCCGAGCCGTGCAACACCCGACCACGTAACCCTCTAATCCTGCGTCGTTGTTGTCGGCTCCTCTTTCAGCTTCTTGATTTATTTCCGTCTCTGCGTCGGGCCTTTCGTACAACGGATTGACGAGGATAAGCGTCTTTGTCTTTTGCAGCATGTTGAAATAGACGTTGCGTCCTGGCCTTCTCGTAGATGGCCATTTCGCGGTTGTGGTCTTCCCGAGCTTTCTGACCCACTTTCCTGATAGGCTTGCCTATTCGTTCTTCAAACGACGGACTCGGCACTTTAGTCGCGGGGTCTAGTTTTGATGGGGGGTTGGCATCTCCTGACAGGGCGTCCTCCTCTTCATCAAAGGTATATATAGCGTAGCTGCTGTGAGCTCGTTCCCGTTTTCCGGCTCTTGCGTATCCAAGCCCGAGTGTTTCCATTTTCCCGTTGGGCAATTTGCGTTGAGTCCCGGGGACATCCCAAATCCTGTTGTAGAACCGAGCCTGCCGAACAGTCTGTTTTAAGGGTACTCCTTGGCGCTTCAATAGCTCCTTTAATCCATTTGTATAGTATCTGGGCAGACGGATGGGTTGGAGCCTGTCAAGTGTAGCATCCGCGCCATGCCAGATCTCTTTCTCTATTTTCGACTCTGAGGATCGGTAGAATAGGATCACCTTCTCACCCCTTTGCCTGGGAGGGACGTAAAATGTTTGCAGGTCCTGCACATTGTGAGCCTGAAGCGTGTCGAGATCCTTGTAGTGTTCTCGCGGTACCATGGTGATTTGCAAACTATGGTCATCGCCAGGGGGTGCTTGTATTGACAGCCGATTGGAGAACACAGCATTAACTTCATCTTCTGAATCACTTCCGAAGACTAACATGGGGGCGGGCGTCCCCCGGTTGTTGCGTTGAGATGGCCCTGCATAAACTATCTCTTCCTCTTCTTCGGTATCGCTCCCGAAAACAGGGATGGTGGCGGCGGTTTTGTTTTTCGGGCTGCGACACCTTTCTGTATCCTCGAAATCTGGCAAAAAGTACTTCGCATCTTCGTATTTGCGGCCTTCGTTCACGGAAAATGGGTTTAGCTCTCCTGTTACAGTATACTCGAAACCATCCTTAAAGTACTTCATACACTGATATTGTGTAGAAGGGATGATGTTGTATTCGTGTAGCCAAGGACGACCGAGCAAGGCGTTGTAGCAGGTCTTGGCGTCAATGACATGGAATTTGAGGTCTGTGACGAGAAGTCCAAAGCGTAATGTTAGTATCACAGATCCGAGAGTCCGTGACGATTGTGAATCGAAACCGGAGATAGTAATTTTGTCACGAGCGAGGTGTTGCACACTCATGCAGATTTCCTTCAACACCCGAACATTAAGGAGATTGACGGAGGATCCATTATCCACCAGGATCTTGCCTATCTTGATATCATGGCAGTATCCGGAGACATATAGGGGACGGTTGTGGTCGCACGTCGCGAGAAGGAGGTCTTCATCACCGAAAGTGATGTCGGCCGTATGCAGTTCCTCCAGTTCATCCTTCATCTTTTCAGTGGCGAGGAAGGCTTGGAATTGCTCAGGTTCTTGTAACGCCTTAATTAGTGAGTCTCGCGCTTCTTTTGATAATAGGAGGGCATCGAGAATGCTAAGCTGAGAAGGTAGCTTCCTTAGGTGCGCGAGGATGTTATAGTCCACCTTACCCTTCCTAGGAGGGTCTTTGGCAGCCAGCTCTTTCATGACTTGGTCATTTAAAGTGATATCTTCAGTGACCTTTTCCTTTCCCTTATCCTTTTTACTTACGGGCCCGAGATTCTTTTCTGGGAGTGTGCGATTGCGCAGCTGAATATTCTCGCAGATCTCCGATTTCTCCTCTTTCCCTGAAGCGGATTCTTTAAAGAGAGGGCCCAGAGCCATTTCTTCATCAGAGTCGCTCCCAAAGGTGAGAACTTGTGACCCCCTGGCGTTAACCATGTAACAGTGGCCAGTAGTTCTGTTGTGCCCGTCGACGGTACTTCTTCGCTCCCGACGGATCTTACGTTTCATGCGCTTAAAATATTGCCGATGAGCAACATATCCTTGCCACCATATCTTAAAGGCGTCGCACTCCTCCGTGGGGTGTGATATTTTCCGGTGATATGCGCAATAATCAGGGTGCCTCTCCACCCCATCGTGTGTGTTTCCTTCCGAGGGCGGTAGCTTCATCCCCATTGACATGGCTTTGGCAAACCTTTTTCTCGTCTTGAATATCTTCTTTTCTACTTCGGATGTCTTTTGCTCTGGCGGAGGTAGTTCAACTCTTCCGTTCAGTCGCCTGCATTTGGTTCCTTCTGACGCTGCCATCTCACGCTCCTGATCCGCTTTACTTTTTAGACGAATCTCGTCTAGAAAAGCGTCGATCATTTCGTCTGTTGGCCATGCACGCTCTGGTACAGGCTCTGCCTCCAGCTTCTTAGTGCCAGGAGTTTTCCCATCATCGGTAAACGAGTGGGAGATTACGTTACAACTCGCCACATATCCTTCGGATTCATCCGACGAGCTCTCTTCATCATCTTCCTCTTGAAAAATGTGGTTGAGGAACTCTTGCAGTGTGACAGGAGTTCGCGCCTTTTGATTGTACTCTTCCAGCGCGTCGATTTGCTTCTGCAAGTTCGTGTGCTCGTTTCCAAGCTTCACGGACTTCTTGGATTTCTTCTTCTTTTTCTTCGAAGATTTTGACGGTTGGGCGTGAGTATTTGGGCTCTTATCGCGAGTCTTCGTAGTTGGGCGGCGCCTTAGCATCCCTTCGATAATTTGAGGTTCAAGAGGGTCCTTCCATTCGATCGCAGGGCACGCATGAAGGTCTCTCAGCATTCTTTTGGTTTTAGTTGATAGCACGACCTACCATGGAGCTTCTTCGAGCAGGTTGCCCCCGGTGTATCTGCTTTCTTAGGAGTATGCGGTTGTGGTGGGTTCACCTTCCACTTTTCGGACAGTACAAACTTCCCCTGGAGGTATTGATCTTCAATCCATCCTTTGAAGACGAAGCAATCTTCAATCGGATGGCCTACCGTTTGGTGGTAAGAGCAATAGTTAGGGCTATTCACCTCGGTGGGTTGCGGCGGTCGCCTTGGATTTGGTAGGTTTATAAGTCTATTGCGTATTGCCAGCTCGAATAACCGTTTCGTCTTGTCCCGTGGGAACGAGTAGGGACGCTTCATCTTCTCATTATAATACCGATGTCTTTCCTCCAGTTGATCTGCCGGTTTCGGGGCGTTAGGTTGCTGTTGGGCATTCGCAACAAAGGTTGCCCTTCCTTTACCCTTGTCATTCAGAGGTTCTGACTTCGGGGGAGGTGGTCTATGACCCATCTGGTCCATTTGAGCCAACTTGTCGATTAAAGCCTGGAATGTGGTTGGCTTAAAGAACATCATAAACTGGGAGATAGTTGCGTGGGGGTCTAGGGTTCCCACGAACATGCCCACTGCGGGTGCCTCCTCAATGCGTTGTTCACATCTCGACCACAAGTTCCGCCAGCGTATAGTATATTGGACCCAGGTTTCGCCTGGTTTTACCCTGGCGTTAATCAGTGCAGTTATTGGAGTGCGTTCGCTGGCACTTGCGAATCGCTGAGTGAATAACAACTCCATTTCAGCGAACGTTTTGATAGAATCGTTCGGGAGTTCCGAATACCATTCGAACGCAGTTTCTGATAAGCTGCCCACGAACTGGCGGAGCAACAGTTTATCATCACCGCCGGTGTTACCGCAGAGGGCCCGGAACTGGGCGACATGTTGATGGGGGTTGCCGGTCCCCTTGTACACGTGGAATTTTGGTATCGTATAGCCTTGCGGGTATTTGATTTGGTTGTACCATCTTGGATACGGCCGCCCCGTTTTCACGACTTGACCAGCTGCCTCAGTCGCGTGATGAACCCGGATTTGCTGGGCTATGTAGTCAACCAAGTCAGCCTTAGAGATTGCCTCCTCCTTGGCCGTTGAGAGGGCTGGTGGTGGATTTGACGTTTCTCCTCGGTCATCTTCAAGAACGATTGGGGGATCCTCGGCGGGTAAGTCCTGCTGGATCATCATTCCTATCATATCTTGGAAGAGAAGGCCCATACGTTGTATGTTGGCCGCTTGTTCAGCAGCCTCTTTGTCCTTTTTCTCCAGTATCCGGCGAAGGAATTCAGCGTCGGTTTCTTCCTCCTGGCGCGCGTCTGAGGACGTTTCTGGGCTTTCTTTTGGCCCGGTAAGTGCGGCCATAGCATTCATCAATTCCTGAAGCTTTTGTTGCTGCTCCTGGGCTTTCGTCACGGATCGGGTTAGCGGTCTGTGGCCCGTAGAAGTGCGGCTTTCCTCCTTTCCAGAAGCCATGTAAACAGTGTGCACCACCATGCCCCCAGACTTAGGGCGTCTGGGCTCAGTGCTTTTAGTCGTCGTTGCATGCTGGGGGGTCTTCTCTGGCCTCCTCCTTTTATTAGCCATGGAGGTTGAGGGGGCCGTTGAGGTGGGCGTCCAGACAGCCTTTTGGGGTTTAGCCTGGCGATCAGCTTCCGGTTGGATTTTCAGCTTCTTGTGCTGGCGGGAGAAGTTTGGATCGATGATCGAGTCTCGGGCCTGCCGCCAAACCTTATAGATTTTGGAAGACAGCCGTTGAGGAGATCGGGGCTGTTCTGGTTTTATTTCCACAACCTTTTTTAATGGGGGAGGAGACCTCTTCAGCACTGCAGTAGGAGAATACCTTCGCACCTTATTTAGCATTTCGAAGCTGTTCCCAGTTGGAACAGCAGCATTAACTTCTGCCACCGGGGCTGACGGAGTCAACCCGGAGGGGGAGTTGCCCCCAGCCTTCCTTACTCGGCGCCAATGGCGACGTCGAGCGGACGGCGTAGGGTCAGCGGTAAGAATGGTTTCGTCTTGCCCCCTGTCTGGGTGGGGGGTCGCAGTTGGTATTAGCCTGTCAAAGACCGATGTCCTTTGGGCAGCAGGAGCGGGGCTGAAGCCGTCAATCTTGTAAAGACCGACCTTTTGGCCGGAGAAGCCGCCTTGACGATTTCGGGGGCAGGAGCGGCCACCTTCTTAGAAGCAGCCTTCTCTGAGATTGTAGGCCGCATGATGAGTTCGCAGGATTTCTGGCCCAATCTAGAGAAGACCGAGGCGTTGACGTTGGGCGACTCGTTGAGAGGAGCCACGGCAGGGGTAAGACGATCAAAGACCGACTTCTTGAGAGCTTCCGTTGTCAGCACTGGAGCGGTGAAGCCTGTCGGCGGGAGCATGGTCCCAAAGAACAATCCTGTGGTGGCGCGAGTGACCTATTCCACGGGCATTGTGAATAACGAAACAGCTTGGGGTCCGTAGGCTATACCTCCTGGCGAGGCAGAGCGTTGGTTGCAATTACAGTCCAAGCAATTAGAGAATTTCGCAGAAGTAGAAGCCATCGATCCTTTGCTTTCTACAATAAGCAAGACGCCAAGTTTTAGTATCTTGAAACCCAAGGGCAACCAATAGCGAACCGCGATTGGTTCGCGAGTCACGACACACGAAGTGTGGAGTGGAAAGAGGAAAAGGTCCCACCGGGCGTGCCAGAATCTGTTCCCCTCCGAATGGCGGCGCGTAAGAATGCGATGTCTTGGCACTGAGACTCGGGGCAGATGCTAATTGGTGCTATCCGTCCATCTCTCTGAAGATGCCAAGTTGATTTATGGCACCATGTATCGAGGGTTTAGACGGATGCGTCCGATGTAGCAGACTTCGTCAGATTCCCCCTCGTTTGAGGGGTTTTTGATTGTGGGGACGCTCTTCCCTGCAGGCGCAAGCCCCTGCAGTTAATTACGCTACCGCATTGCGGTAACAACTTTCTCCTTCTCCAGATGGTCACTTCGTGTCGTGGGTGTTTGTTTTGTGTTTTGTTTCCCGTGGATTGTTTACGGAGACTGAGTTATGTCGTCGCCCGTAGGGCGTGGACTAGTCCAAATCCATATTATCTTAGATTTGGGTTTGGGGGTTTGGTTTGAGGATACGTCAGCCATACTTGAGGCTAAGATCAACTCAAACGTTTGTTAAGGATACGTTAGTCTAACTTTGAGACTAAGATCAACTTAACGGGATCGTTTAGATCCGACAAAAGAGCAATTGGCTCTAATGTTCCAGTTTAGGGACCTAGTGGTCCATTAAATGTATGGCCGTCGGGACCCATCACCTCTCTGACGACGTTGAAGGATTACAACGACAGATGTCAGAGGAGTTCAGAGATGTACCCTTGAGCCAGAGTTAATTGGGGGATTCATAGTCCAGTCTGTTTGAAGGTTTAAGGATACGTTAGCCATCTTTAAGGCTAAGATCAGCTTAAACGGGACCGTTTAGATCCGACAAAAGAGCATGCGGGGCTCTATTGTTCTAGTTTAAGGACATTGCGGTCCATGGGTAGTTTAAGGACATCGCGGTCCATGGGTAGTTTAAAGACATCTCGGTCGAGATTAAGGACGTCGTAGTCCATGGGTTTAAGGACTCCATAGTCCGGTATGTGCTCTGGATGCTTCACACGGGTTCACTGCCGTGCTTGGCGAGGACCAGGCTCCGCTCTGGGCGTTTTCCGCGGGGTCAAAGAGTGACGTTATCCGCGTTCCACGTAACCAGGAATTTTGCACTAGATGCTTCACACGGGTTCACTGCCGCGCTCGGCGAGGACTAGGCTCCGCTCTGGGCGTTTTCTGCGGGGTCAAAGAGTGACGTTATCCGCATTCCACGTAACCAGGAATTTTGCATTAGACACGGGTTTAAGGACCCCACAGTCCATATCAATGTGTGGTCATCGGGACCCGTCACCTCTTTGAAAACATTGAGGGATTACAATGCCAAGTATCAAAGGAGTGAAGAGATGTACCCTAGAACCGGAATGGCTTAAATAGTCCTTGACCCAATTTGGGATCAAGACCGATTAATTATGTTATGAGCCCATTAGCCCAGTTAATTACGAATTGAGGACTTATGGCCAGCTTGGGCTAAGTCCAATTGGGAAAGGCTTTGCCTCTATCCATTTAGCCAATTGGACCAATGTCTAGTGTTAAACACTAAAGACCAACCAGTGTTGAACACTGAGAATGAGATTGACAAGTTAGTGTTTAACACTAAAAGATAATTGGTGTTAAACACCAGCAACAAGGCTTTCAAATTATCATAAACACTAAAACAGATCAGTGTTGACCACTGGCAACAGAGATCTCAAATTAGTGTTAAACACTAAGGTAGTCAGTGTTGAACACTGCGAATAAAGTTTTTTGATTAGTGTTGAACACTAGGGCCCAACAGTGTTTTAACACTAGGTTCGGGAGTTTCAATTTAGTGTTAAACACTAAGGCAAGAGGGGTCACGTGGCGACACGTGAGAGCGCCCTCCCTTCATTTATTCTGCTGAGATTATCGCATCTTTCAGAGCATCACGTGCCATCACGTGACGGGCATTCAAATGCTTGTGTGTCCGAGGGTCACGTGGGTCACGTGGGGTGCTGCCTCAAAGGGGCTTTCTGTAGATCTCTTGGGGGGTCACGTGGTGACACGTGACCCTGCCTCTATGCATATTGTTTAGAGGATCTGTTAATCTTTTCCAGGAATTAAATTCCTCGTAGGGTTAAACCCTGACAATAACTTCAGAGGAATTAAATTCCTACTTCCTTTTGAAGATTTATATTCTGAATAGAGTTGGACTCTGAATTTTCTGTAGGAATTAAATTCCTCATACATGTGAAGAACTGAATAGGGTTAAACCCTAATAAAAGCTCTTAAGGAATTAAATTCCCACTCTCTGTTAAATTATGATCAAAGGAATTAAATCCCCGCTGTTCCAACAGAACTAGGTTCTTAATTAGGGTTAAACCCTGTTTCTTTTCGTTCTGAAGGAATTAAATTCCCATAACACAGGGTCAAGCCCTAGTTTTATTTTAAAGGAATTAAATTCCTATAGTTCTGTGAGAATTAAATTCTCGTGCTTCCATTCCCTCTCTATGTTTTGGATCTGCATGGCAGGATCTCGACCCATTGAGAATTAAATTCTCAACTTCAAGGGGAGATGTGCACTTTGCAGATCCTCTATCAAAGAGAGAAGAAATATGTTCTTCTGTTTTATATATCAGAGTTAAACTCTGTTGAGAATTAAATTCTCTTTTCTTTCAAGGAGCCTTCCCTTTCTTACCTAGGGTTTTCTTTTGCAGAAGATCCAAGTTCCTCGAAGTATCCAGGCTCTCTCTCTTTTCTTCCCTCTGCGTGTATCTATCTTTTCTTGTGTCTCTTGGCTCCTATTTATAGGAGAAGCAGCCGAATCAATTAGTTTTTGACGAATCTTCATTGAGAGGTTTGATTTGCATCCATCACTCGTTTTTGACCTTTGGATTATTGGGTGAATTTTATTCACCATTGGATTTCAAGTCCCGGGATTCTCCTTTGTTATTTCGGTTAGATTTAAAGGGGAAATCTTTCCAAACCCGAGATTTTCCCATAGATAAATGATATTCAATCATCTTTAAATCTTTAATTCGATTGGTTCCAGATAATCGCTTTCCTTTGGAAAGATTCGAATCTCTTTCAGAATTTAATTCTGTCAACGAAATGGGCTTTGAAAGCCGGTCACGTGTGACCACGTGACCCATGGTCACGTGTGGGCACGTGACCCCCTTTGGAATGAGCCTTCTTCTTTCTTTCTGCGCTTTTCTTTTTGTTGCTGCTTAACCGTCACGTGCCACCACGTGACCCCTGGTCACGTGCGAGCACGTGGCCCTTGTCTGAACTCTTTTTCTTGATTTAACTGGAGAACAATTCTGATGTTTTGATCGTCACGTGCCAACACGTGACCCTGGTCACGTGGGAGCACGTGACCTCTTCTGAAGCTTTTTCCTTGATTTGATCAGGAAGCGTTGGGTCTTTGCTGCTGCTTTTAAATGTCACGTGCCGACACGTGACCCAGGTCACGTGGGAGCACGTGGCCCTTACTGAAGCCCCTCTCTTTGATATAGTTGGGAAACTGAACTTGCTTTGCCGGTACTTTTGGGTGTCACGTGCCAACACGTGACTGCTGGTCACGTGTAAGCACGTGACCCTCTTCTGAAGCTTTTTCCATAAGCTTTCCTGATTTTAAATCAGGAAACTGGGGCCTATTTCTATACCGCCTTATCGGATGGCCCCGGCAGAGCTTAGAGAGCTGAAGGATCAGTTGCAGGATTTGTTAGATAAAGAGCTTATTCGACCTAGCGTTTCTCCGTGGGGTGCTCCGGTCCTGTTTGTCAAGAAGAAGGACGGCAGTTTGGGTTTGTGTATCGACTACCGCCAGCTGAACAAAGTTACCGTATGGAACAGGTATCCATTACCACGCATTGATGATTTGTTCGACCAGCTTCAGGGTGCGGGATATTTTTCGAGGATCGACTTGCGATCAGGATACCATCAGCTGCGAGTTCGACTGGAGGATATACCGAGGACAGCTTTCCGTACGCGCTATGGCCACTATGAGTTTCTGGTGATGTCGTTCGGACTCACCAACGCCCCAGCTGCATTCATAGATTTGATGACCCGTACATTCAGGCCGTATCTTGACTTGTTCATCATCGTGTTTATCGACGATATCTTGGTGTACTCCCGGTGCAGAGAGGAGCACGAGCAGCACTTGCGGATTACGTTGCAGACTTTGAGGGAGCACCAGCTTTTCGCAAAATTTTCCAAGTGTGCATTCTGATTGGACAGCGTCGGATTCTTGGGTCACGTGATTACGAGAGATGGCATATGTGTGGACCCGAAGAAGATTGAGGCCGTTCAGCAGTGGCCCAGACCGACATCAGTTATGGAGACCCGCAGTTTCTTAGGCCTGGCTGGCTACTACAGGCGATTCGTTCAGTATTTCTCCCGTATTGCTGCACCTTTGACCGGATTGACCCGGAAGGGAGTTCCTTTCGTTTGGACGGAGGAGTGCGAGCACAGTTTTCAGCAGCTACGGACTTGTTTGACTACGGTGCCGGTATTATCTTTGCCTTCAGGATCAGGCAGATTCGTGGTTTATTATGACGCTTCACGAGTGGAGCTAGGGTGCGTATTGATGCAGCAGGACAGGGTGATCGCGTATGCTTCGCAGCAGTTGAAGAAACATGAACAGAACTATCCCACTCACGATTTGGAGATGGCTGCAGTGGTCTTTGCACTTAAGATCTGGCGACATTACCTATACGGCGAGTCGTGTCAGATATTCACTGATCACAAGAGCTTAAAGTATATATTTCAGCAGCGAGACTTGAATCTCAGACAGCGCCGTTGGATGGAACTAGTAAAGGACTACGATTGCGAGATTTTGTATCACCCGGGCAAGGCTAATATAGTGGCGGATGCTTTGAGCAAGAGGCCCGGGGGTAGTCTATCTTGTTTGCGTGCAGTACAGAGGCAGTCGTCGGCAGATTGGTAGATTTTATGCGACAGCCGGGTTGAGTTCGAGTTCACTCCGACAGGGGGACAGCTTGCGCATGTTCGTGCATGTCCGCAGTTACTTTACCGTATTCGAGAGGCACAGCCCAGCGATGACCGTCTTTCAGAGGTCATGGAGCAGATTAGACAGGGCAGAGATTCCGAGTTCGCGATCGATGATCAGGGAGTACTGCGATTTGGGACTCGACTGTGCGTACCATATTCTGAGGGACTACGGCGTGAGATTCTTGATGAGGCGCATAGATCGACATACAGCGTTCATCCGGGTTCCACCAAGATGTACCACGATTTGCGAGATGTTTACTGGTGGGACGGGATGAAGAGGGACGTCACAGACTTCGTATCGAGATGCCTGACTTGTCAGCAAGTCAAGGCCGAGCACCAGAGGCCAACAGGAGAGTTGCAGCCTTTGCCCATTCCGGAGTGGAAATGGAAGCAGATTTCGATGGACTTTGTGGTGGGTCTACCCAAGACCAGTTGAGGGTACGACTCCATTTGGGTGATCGTGGATCGATTGACGAAAGTTTCTCACTTCCTTCCAGTGAAGACCACTTTCGGTTTTGCTCAGTATGCCCATATTTACATCGACGAGATTGTACGACTGCATGGAGTCTCGACGTGTATCTTGTCCGACAGAGGCACCCAGTTTACCAGCTGACTATGGCAGAGACTTCAGGAGGCATTGGGCACCCGTTTGAGTTTCAGCACAGCATTTCATCCGCAGACCGACGACCAGTCAGAGCGGACTATTCAGACTCTCGAGGACATGCTCCGAGCGTGCGTTTTGGACTTTGGTGGTAGCTGGGATCGTCATTTACCGTTAGTGGAGTTCTCCTACAACAACAGCTTCCAGGATACTATTCAGATAGCACCTTTCGACGCATTGTATGGGAAGAGATGCAGATCGCCCGTCTGTTGGTGTAACAACCGAGGTCATTTATACCAATTCCAGTTTCCGTATTTACTTATCTGTGGTATTTTCTTGATTTAACGGGTTTTGGGTGCGAATGGTATTTTTACATCTTACATTGCATTCGACCCGACCCGCTTGCTTGAACCTGTTTGATTCATATTTATAGATTAACCTGACTTGTTACATAGACGCGTGCATCTCATGTATACTGCATACTGGCATTTTACCTGACATTGCATCTTTTACCATATAACATTTTAGGTCATGTAAAATAATTTAAAATTGCATTTCATAGCCTGCATGATACCCCTAACCCCGTGGTAGCATCCGCGCATCTTGTTATCGTCCCGTTCAGTGAAACGGACGTGTTTGGATGGCTACACGCATGTACGTGCATCCGTTCTTGGGGGTATGCATTTTCGTTACCTGAGCATTCATTTTGAATTTTGAAAGTTGCACATATTTTTCGTATTTTAAATCTGAATTTTTAGACCCGACCCGGGTGCGTTTTAAAATATTTTTGTATCCCGCCAAAATTCAATTTATTTAATTTTAAAATTTAGTTTAAATATTTTCATACGATTTCTTTAACAAACTGAAACCTCTTATCTAAAATTTTAAATCTAAAAATCTTTTAAAATTTTAAATCTAATTTCCTAACAAACCAACAACCCCTTTCTCTCTCTCTCCCCTCTGCATATATCTATTTATATATATTTTTTATTTATTTAATTTTTCTTTCTTTATTTAAATACACAAACTCTTCTTCTTATTTCTTCTTCTTCTTCTTTTTTTCTTTTTCTTGATCTTGTTTCTTGATTTTGGTGATCACCGCCGAAGCCGTGCTCGTCGCTGATGATCCGAGTGATCCAGTGAACGTACCTGACTTGCGTGATCACCCTCGTGTGTTGTTTGGAACTTTTCCGTGTACCGTGCGTGCGTCGCGACATTTTGCCGACGAAGGACGTTCCGTACACATCCGTTCTTGTTCCGTCTAGGCAAGTTAATCTTGCTACATGCTATATAATTCATTTTATACCTATTTAAATAAATATCACACCTATAGTTTAAATCTAGTACCCCATGTTTAATTTTATAACGTTTCGATGTTCCGTTTGCATCCGTTTATATCATTTTAAATCTAGATCATGAAAACTTATCTTGTGACATACTAGATTACATTATACTGCATCCATATCATTTAAAATATATATCGTCGTAATATTTCTTATTATTATCTGTAATTAGTTTATAATCTGCATTTTATAATGTTATACATTTGAAAATATTATAGTTTACACATGAAACGTCGTTGCAAAGCGGATACGACAAATCTGAAATTTACTGTACACCTTATTTTATAAAATTCATTATAAATCATAGAAAAATCATTAGTATACGTTCTTTAGTTCATTACGAAGCTAACTCAGAATACTATAACTTTATGAAATATTTACTTATAAAATAAATTGTTTAAATAACGTAAAATTCAAATTAATATGTATTTAAACTGCTGTCCAGGGAAATTCCAGCAGCAAACTTTCAACTTCGGATGTTCATAACTTTTTGTAGGGACAACCTGAGATATTTATACTTATAAAAATGAAGACCTTATTGAATTATCTTTGTTTTGGTATAAGGCACGTCCCTTTTGGAGAACGTTTGTTATTTTTAAGCTATTTTACAAATCAGGGTAACGCTGAATTTCTGAACGGAACTTTCTTGTGCATGGTTAATCAATACCACTTTTATAGTTATTAATTGGCTTGAATATGTTATCCATGTTAATATTATTATATCAATATATATTTAAATAAATAATAGTGCTTGTGTTTTAATATTCAGCAAATTTTACCGATTTACAGTTTTATAGTATCCGTCTGTATCCGTACGGTTTATTACATATCTAGTTGCACGCCGAGACCATATTATTTCATTTTACTGTTACATTAGTATCCCATACTTGATCTTGTGCATCCTATATAGTCATGATGTAATCCCTGATAAATATTTGTGCATCCATGCTTTACCGTGCATCCGTACTTGCTACAGTTTTAGTATGAGTATCCGCTTGACACATGTGCACTACCTGACTTGACCTGATGCACTGCCTACTTGATATGATATGGTACCGTACACTCCTGATAAGACATGACACCTTTATACATTACCTGGCTTGACCTGATGTACCATGGCTTGACCCGTTACCTGATCTTGTGTCTAATGCCAACAAACCTGACATGTAGTCCTCACGGACCGTTCCTGTTGTCTATCCAGACAAGCCTGCTCTTACCTGATCCTGTGTTGGCATTAGTTCTTGATTACTGAACACCCGACTTGACATACACAACTTGGGGGTATGGGGAAATCAAAAGTGTAAACTAAAGTGTAACTTAAAAGGGTATTACTTGATCCGTGGTCCCGGGGGGTAACGGGACAGAGTCATTCGTGACTCTTACATATTCCTGATCCGTGGTCCCGGGGGGTAACGGGACAGAACCACTCTTGGTTCATATATTCCTAATCCGTGGTCCCGGGGGGTAACGAGACATATCCTTTGAGTTACATGGAGGATTACTCAATTTGATTTCAAAGACTTGAGAGTAGATAACCTAATAGAACAGTTCAGTTTACTTACTGCACACTACCCTTCACTGCCCTGATTTACATTACTGTTACACCTGCTTTTCATTCATGATTATATTTGCATTGCCTGTTACCCTGTTTATATTTTATTACTTGATGACATGACGCGCTGACGTCTGGGTTTTGCATGGCCCAGATTCTTCTACCTTGTTGCAGACTGATTAGGAGTATTGCCGTTGTTAGACCGAGCGGTGAAGTTCCGGTCGGTATGTAGTTTCACTTCCAGGTGTTTCCTTTATTGTATCTTTTGGCTTCCACATATTGTAAATTCTGGACTCTTTTACTCTGGCTTATGGACATGTACTAGATAGTTTAGTTTACTTTCCTGATCTTGATATCTCTACAGCCGTAATGTGACTGTGGAAGGATTTTTCCTATCCACAGGTAGCATGGTTGGCTATGTCATGTGCCTATCTTAGCGTACTCTGGAAAGCGGGGCGTGACATGGTTTGTTTGGTATCAGAGCCATAGGATATAGGTTAATCGAGTTTGATTCTTTTGTAGTTGGGTATTAGACCCAATACACGAATCAGAATACTTGTGATTAGGTACATGTCCTGCCACCTTGTTATCACGATTCTTGAATCATATCTTTCTCTTATCCTTTGCCTTGACGATATGCAAACCACTTTGCATTTCGACCTGAAATCTTTTTGGTTCTCTATTGTTTCTCCCTGTTTCTTGATTCTGATACTAGGATTTGGGCGACTTGGGTGGACTTATGTAATTGTGCCCATGAACTGCAGCATAGTTACAATGCTGTACTCTATCTAAGTAACTTGGAGTCCTGGTCTTGATTCACTTCCATGTTCCATGATCGTTGTACTACCTTGTCCCTCTCAGTTTCATTGCTTACCAGTTATTGTTTTATCGCCAGCTTGAATCGTGTTTACCGTTCTTAATCCTCTTCAGTATCTTGACTTCGGATGAAGTCATCTCGGTATCTTACTTGTTTATGTTTTCCCCGCATTAGAATTATTCAATTCTGGTGCATCTCTTTGTTTGTTGTTATCTTGGGAATGGATTTTCTCGGCACTTTCCACGCTCATATTGATTGTAAGGAAAGGAAAGTGATTTTCCAGATTCCCGGACATCCGGAGTTTGTTTTGCTGGAGGAAGTAGTTCTGTCGAGCTAGTCGAGTTTAGGGCTAGGCCGACAAGTAATGTTCTTTCGTCAATGGAAGATGATAAGAAGGAAGCGCCAGCTGTAGTTTGGGAGTTCATAGACGTGTTCGAGGACGTATCGGTTTTACCGCCAAAACGAGATGTGAAGTTCGCGATCGATCTTGTTCCTGGTGCAGCGCCAATCTCAAAGACGTACTATCCGATGGCACCAATGGAGTTGGAAGAAGTCAAGAAACAGGTTACTGAATTACTTTAGAAGGGTTGGATTCGCAGCAGTAACTCACCTTGGGAAACTCCAGTTCTTCTAGTAAAGAAAAAAGATGGCACAAGGAGGATGTGCATCGATTTTCGAGAATTAAACTGAGTGACTATTAAGAACAAGTACCCGATCCATCGCATTTGCGAATTGTTCGAGCATCTTAGTGGCGCGAGGGTATTCTCGAAGCTGAATTTGCGGTCCGGATATCATCAGGTCCGAGTTAAACCAGAAGATATTTGCAAGACTGTGTTCCGAACTCGGTATGGACATTACGAGTTTTAGTGATGCCCTTCGGAGTAACTAATACACCGGCGATATTTATGGACTCGATGAGCCGAATCTTTTCACCATTCTTAGACCAATTTATAGTGGTGTTCATTGATGATATTTTGGTCCACTCAAAAGAGTATTGAAGAGCATGCAGAACACTTGAAGATCGCACTGCAGACATTGAGGCAAGAAAGATTGTATGCAAAGATGAGCAAGTGCGAGTTTTGGCTTGAAGAAGTGAAGTTTTTGGGGAATATCGTAGCTGGAGATGGAATCGCCGTTTATCCAGGGAAGATTGCAGCAGTTCAAGACTGGCCGATTCTGAAGAACGTTGTAGAGATCAGAAGTTTTCTTGGACTTGCAGGATACTACAGAAGGTTCGTGGAGAATTTTGCTCGTTTGGCTGAGCCTTGACCAAGCTTACGCGCAAGGAAGTACCGTTTGTATGGACGGATAAGTATGCGTCAGCTTTTGAGGCATTGAAGCAGAGATTGATAACCGCTCCTATTTTAACCGTGCCAGACAGTTCTGGAGGATTGGTGATTCACAGCGACGCATTTGGGAAAGGATTGGGATGTGTTTTGATGCAGCATGGGAAGGTTATAGCTTACGCATCGAGACAGTTGAAGACCCATGAGAAGAATTACCCAACTCATGAGTTGGAGCTAGCAGCGGTGATTTTCGCTTTGAAGATTTGGAGACACTACTTATTGGGCGAAAGGGGCGAAGTTTTCACCGATCATAAAAGCCTAAAGTACCTGTTCACACAGAAGGAGGTTAATATGAGGCAGCGTAGATGGTTGGAGCTGATGGCCGACTACGATCTTGATCTTAAGTACCATCCGGGGAAGTTAATGTTGTGCCGGATGCGCTTAGTCGGTTACCAGCAATTCGGATGTTGACTGCACAAAAAGGAACTTATTGAAGACTTTTGGAGATTCGAGTTGGAGATCGTACTACCGCATTCTTCAGGACAGTTGATGTCGCTGCAAGTACAGTCGTCATTGATCGAGAGTATTAAAGCAGCGCAGTCAAAAAACCCAAGATTGCAAAGGTTTCGAGAACAGGTTGAAGCTGGACTTCGAACGGACTTGTTAATTCATGAAGATGGTTCGTTGCGATATGGTAGCCGTTTGTGTGTGCCAAAAGGAGACATTTGCGAAGAACTTATGAAGGAGGCGCACAGTTCAGCATATTCCATACATCCAGGAGGCACGAAGATGTACCAAGATATACGACAACATTTCTGGTGGGAAGGCATGAAACGGGATATTGCCGTTTTGTGGCAAAGTGTTTGGTGTGTCAGCAAGTTAAGGCTGAACAGCAACGGGTTGCTAGTTTGTTGCAATCACTTCCGATCCATCAATGGAAGTGGGAACATATAACCATGGATTTCGTGACAGCTCTACCGCGGAGTCCAAAGGGCAACAATGCAGTTTGGGTGATTGTTGATCGATTGACCAAGGCAGCTCATTTCATACCATTTCGAGTTAGTCGATCAACAGAAGCTTTGGCAGAGCGGTACATGCAGGAGATAGTAAGATTATATGGAGTACCGGTGAGCATCGTGTCCGACCGTGACACTCGTTTCTTATCACACTTTTGGAGGAGCTTATAGAAAAGTTTGGGGACTCGATTGAAGTTTAGTACAGCTTATCATCCCCAGACAGATGGCCAGTCGGAGAGAACGATCCAAACTCTTGAAGACATGTTGAGAGCTTGCATGTTAGATTTCAAGGGTTCATGAGAGGATCATCTACATTTGGTGGAGTTTTCTTACAACAACAGTTTTAGGCGACTATTCAGATGGCTCCATTCGAAGCTTTATATGGTCGCAAGTGTCGTTCACCTGTTTGCTAGACGATGTTAGAGAACGAAGATTGTTGGGACTGGATTTGATCATGCAAACAGTTGAGAAGGTTAACACTATCCGGAATCATATGAAAGCAGCACAAGACCGACAAAAGAGTTGGGCAGATACAACGAGAATACCTCTAGAGTTCGCCGTTGGTGATTTGGTATTCTTGAAGATATCACCGACTAGAGGAGTGATTCGTTTCGGAAGTCGAGGAAAGCTTAGTCCTCGATTCGTTGGACCTTTTGAGATTTTGGAGCGTGTTGGAGAAGTAGCATATCGATTGGCGTTACCGCAATCCTTGGCGAGTGTTCATGACGTGTTTCACGTATTTCAACTCCGTAAATATGTTCGAGATGAAACACACGTGCTGGATCATTCGGAGCTGACTGTATGAGAAGATTTGACTTTTGAGGAGCGACCGATGTCGATTGTGGATCGAAGGGAAAAGGTTCTTAAGAACAAGGTTATCCCTCTTGTACTTATTTCTTGGGGAAATCGCTCTCATGGAGAATCAACCTGGGAACGAGAAGATGAAATCCAGCAGAAGTTTCCACATCTATTCTTGTAGTTTCTTGATTGATTATCCTTTCTTGTTCTTGGAATTTCGAGGACGAAATTCTTTTTGTAGTTGGGTATAATGTAACAACCGAGTTCATTTATACCAATTCCAGTTTCCGTATTTACTTATCTGTGGTATTTTCTTGATTTAACGGGTTTTGGGTGCGAATGGTATTTTTACATCTTACATTGCATTCGACCCGACCCGCTTGCTTGAACCTGTTTGATTCATATTTATAGATTAACCTGACTTATTATATAGACACGTACATCTCATGTATACTGCATACTGGCATTTTACCTGACATTGCATCTTTTACCATATAACATTTTAGGTTATGTAAAATAATTTAAAATTGCATTTCATAGCCTGCATGATACCCCTAACCCCGTGGTAGCATCCGCGCATCTTGTTATCGTCCCGTTCAGTGAAACGGACGTGTTTGGATGGCTACACGCATGTACGTGCATCCGTTCTTGGGGGTATGCATTTTCGTTACCTGAGCATTCATTTTGAATTTTAAAAGTCGCACATATTTTTCGTATTTTAAATCTGAATTTTTAGACCCGACCCGGGTGCGTTTTAAAATATTTTTGTATCCCGCCAAAATTCAATTTATTTAATTTTAAAATTTAGTTTAAATATTTTCATACGATTTCTTTAACAAACTGAAACCTCTTATCTAAAATTTTAAATCTAAAAATCTTTTAAAATTTTAAATCTAATTTCCTAACAAACCAACAACCCCTCTCTCTCTCTCTCTCTCTCCTCTGCATATATCTATTTATATATATTTTTTATTTATTTAATTTTTCTTTCTTTATTTAAATACACAACCTCTTCTTCTTACTTCTTCTTCTTCTTCTTTTTCTCTTTTTCTTGATCTTGTTTCTTGATTCCGGTGATTACCGCCGGAGCCGTACTCGTCGCTGACGATCCGAGTGATCCAGTGAACGTACCTGACTTGCGTGATCACCCTCGTGCGTTGTTTGGAACTTTTCCGTGTACCGTGCGCGCGTCGCGACATTTCGCCGACGAAGGACGTTCCGTACACATCCGTTCTTGTTCCGTCTAGGCAAGTTAATCTTGCTACATGCTATATAATTCATTTTATACCTATTTAAATAAATACCATACCTATAGTTTAAATCTAGTACCCCATGTTTAATTTTATAACGTTTCGATATTCCGTTTGCATCCGTTTATATCATTTTAAATCTAGATCATGAAAACTTATCTTGTGACATACTAGATTACATTATACTGCATCCATATCATTTAAAATATATATCGTCATAATATTTCTTATTATTATCTGTAATTAGTTTATAATCTGCATTTTATAATGTTATACATTTGAAAATATTATAGTTTACACATGAAACGTCGTTGCAAAGCGGATACAACAAATCTGAAATTTACTGTACACCTTACCTTATAAAATTCATTATAAATCATAGAAAAATCATTAGTATACGTTCTTTAGTTCGTTACGAAGATAACTCAGAATACTATAACTTTATGAAATATTTACTTACAAAATAAATTGTTTAAATAACGTAAAATGCAAATGAATATGTCTTTAAACTGCTGTCCAGGGAAATTCCAGCAGCAAACTTTCAATTTCGGATGTTCATAACTTTTTGTAGGGACAACCTGAGATGTTTATACTTATAAAAATGAAAAGCTTATTGAATTATATTTATTTTGGTATAAGGCACGTCCCTTTTGGAGAACGTTTGTTATTTTTATGCTATTTTACAAATTAGGATGACGCTGAATTTCTGAACGGAACTTTCTTGTGCATGGTTAATCAATACCACTTTTATAGTTATTAATCTGCTTGAATATGTTATCCATGTTAATATTATTATATCAATATCTATTTAAATAAATAATAGTGCTTGTGTTTTAATATTCAGCAAATTTTACCGATTTACAGTTTTATAGTATCCGTCTGTATCCGTACGGTTTATTACATATCTAGTTGCACGCCGAGACCATATTATTTCATTTTACTGTTACATTAGTATCCCATACTTGATCTTGTGCATCCTATATATTCATGATGTAATCCCTGATAAATATTTGTGCATCCATGCTTTACCGTGCATCCGTACTTGCTACAGTTTTAGTATGAGCATCCGCTTGACACATGTGCACTACCTGACTTGACCTGATGCACTGCCTACTTGATATGACATGGTACCGTACACTCCTGACATGACATGACACCTTTATACATTACCTGGCTTGACCTGATGTACCATGGCTTGACCCGTTACCTGATCTTGTGTCTAATGCCAACTAACCAGACATGTAGTCCCCACGGACCGTTCCTGTTGTCTATCCAGACAAGCCTGCTCTTACCTGATCCTGTGTTAGCATTAGTTCTTGATTACTGAACACCCGACTTGACATACACAACTTGGGGGTATGGTGAAATCAAAAGTGTAAACTAAAGTGTAACTTAAAAGGGTATTACTTGATCCGTGGTCCCGGGGGGTAACGGGACAGAGTCATTCGTGACTCTTACATATTCCTGATCCGTGGTCCCGGGGGGTAACGGGACAAAACCACTCTTGGTTCATATATTCATGATCCGTGGTCCCTGGGGGGTAACGGGACATATCCTTTGAGTTACATGGAGGATTACTCAATTTGATTTCAAATACTTGAGAGTAGATAACCTAATAGAACAGTTCAGTTTACTTACTGCATACTATCCTTCACTGCCCTGATTTACATTACTGTTACACCTGCTTTTCATTCATGATTATATTTGCATTGCCTGTTACCCTGTTTATATTTTATTACTTGATGACATGACGCGCTAACGTCTGGGTTTTGCATGGCCCAGATTCTTCTACCTTGTTGCAGACTGATTAGGAGTATTGCCGTTGTTAGACCGAGCGGTGAAGTTCCGGTCGGTATGTAGTTTCACTTCCAGGTGTTTCCTTTATTGTATCGTTTGGCTTCCGCACATTGTAAATTCTGGACTCTTTTACTCTGGCTTATGGACATGTACTAGATAGTTTAGTTTACTTTCCCGATCTTGATATCTCTACAGCCGTAATGTGACTGTGGAAGGATTTTTCCTATCCACATGTAGCATGGTTGGCTATGTCACGTGCCTATCTTAGCGTACTCTGGGAAGCGGGACGTGACAGTTGGACAGAGCTCAGCGAGAGCAGTATATTGGGGCCGCAGCTTGTTGAGGAGACGACAGCGAAGATACAGTTGATCAAAGACCGGATGAGAGCGGCTCAGAGTAAGCAGAAATCGTATGCAGATAGGCGCCGTCGCAGGCTAGAGTCCGCTGTTGGCAATCATGTTTTTCTGAGGGTCTCTCCGATGAAGGGCGTGATGCGATTTGGGCGAAAAGGAAAGCTTAGTCCCAGATTTGTGGGTCCCTTCGAGATTCTCGAGCGTGTCGGCGCAGTTGCATATCATTTGGCTCTTCCACCCAGCTTTCCCGATGTTCACCCCGTTTTCCATGTTTCGATGCTCCGCAAGTACCTTCACGACCCTTCGCATGCGATTCAGCACCCGACAGTCCAGCTAGAGCACGGCCTTTCTTTTGCAGAGCAGCCGGTGGTCATCCTGGATCGACAGGTGAAGAAATTGAGATCGAAAGTTATACCGACCGTCAAGGTCCTTTGGCGTGGCCTGAGCAGCGAGAAGGTCACCTGGGAGACCGAGGACGAGACGAGGAAGAAATATCCCCATCTCTTTGAAGGTACGTGTAGCTATATTTTTAAATTCGGGGACCGAATTTTTTAAGGGGGAAGATTGTAACGCCTTGAAAAGTCGTTTTGGTGTTTTCCCGAAAATCGGTGAAAATTTGGTATTTTTCCGTAAATCGTCTTTTTTGTTATTTTTCAGTTTAGGCCTAATTATACCTAATTTGGATAGGTAATTGCTAGTTTTTAGTAGCTAATGAGTTACTTATAAATTTCTGGTCATTTAAAAAATTTCCCTAATTTTTCAATTTTTAATATTATTTTAAGCTGTCAAAAAATATATTAAATTAGCGATAAATACAAATTTAAATGGGCTAATTTTAATCTTTAAAATCATGTTAATTAAAATCTCTTTGTAATATAATTTTTTAGTATTTTATTTCAAGTTTTAATGGGTTTTTATTATGGAAAACAAAAACATAATTATTTTGAACTAAAACTTGCAATTTTGGACTTGTGGGGGGTCTTTTTGCATAGAATTTCTTTGTAAAATCTCTCTCACTCATTCCTCACAACTTTGGCCGGCCCCACCACTGCTGGATCAGCCACTTCCCCCTCCATTCTTTGCTTCTTTGACTCATTCAAATGATTTAAATATAGGTTTTTATTATATTATTTTAGATGGGGGTATTATGGTAATTTGGGAGGGGCTATGACTTGGATTCTTTTCCACAACTCCCCCACATCTCTCCCCACTCCCTCCTCAGCCGAAATTCCTACAGAAAACAGCCCCAAAATTTCCCCTCTCATTTTCCTTGTAAACTCATCAAAATTCCATCAAAATTCCATTTAAACTTCACAATTTCAAGCCCATCCTTCATCCATTCTTCTTAACCTTTCTTGCATGGATCTTGGATGCTAGGAGGCCATCTTTGGAGTCAAAATTTCATGCTAGATCTCTAGATCTAGAGGTATAATCGTTACCCATTTAAATTCTTATGGTTAGATTTCTTTAAATGAGTTGTTTTAGTGTTAATATTGGTGCTATTTTCATCTAGGATTTTCAAGAGAATGGTTTGAGTTAAACTAGGGTTTTTAGCACACCATTATTAAGTTAATTATTCTATTTTGCTATCTAGTGTTTTATACAAACCAAATCTAAGAGTTTAACTTGCTTTTTGGGCTTCAAATTAGTGCTAATTTAGTGTTTCATGTATAGTTTGGGTTGGATTTTGTTAGTTATAAAAATCAAGAAAGGGTTATTTATGGAATATAGGTTTTGAAGCATGGTTAATGTGTTGAAATTTTGTGTAGTGGCTATCTAATGGTGTGACTTGGGTGATTATGCTAGATTGTTGTCTTTTTTGTCGCAAATCGGCGATATTTGCACCGATTTTGGAATGCAAATGCTTACTAGATTTTTTATGAAATTATGTGATGAATTAATCGTGATATCTTGATGATTGTATTGGCATCTCCTACGACTTTTAGGGTGTGTGAATGTGGATTTTTGGTTTTATCGGGTTTTACTTTTGCCGGGCGTCCCAAAACGACGATTATAGTTAGTTGTTGTGATTTTCGTGTGTGTTCCGCGCACCTTGTGCACGTTGTGCCTAACTCGTGAACGTTGATATTTTCGTTTGGGGATTTGCTTCGTTTCATGATATATAACCTTATGTTTTGTATTGGTGCAAATTCCAGGTTCGGTCGCGGAGATTTCGGACGCGGCACGAAAAGGGAAAGCGATGATTGGACATAGCTAGCTGGGGATTCCTGTGAGTAGAAGTAACATCTACGGGGGACTATCGTTCGGATGGTGCAAGTCGCCCGATAGTTTAAGTAGTTAAAGATTTCTAGTGATATTAGTAACTACATCCATGTTTTATTTGACATACATATGCGAACCCATTCTATAGGACACCTGCACCATTGCCAGGGTTTTTATATGCAGCACGAGCACTATTCATGCGTACACACACGTCCTGGTAATTGCCATGCCACAACACTAGATAACTTATAATTTAGAATATTGTCACTATATTTGATACTTAAACTTGTACTATTGCAATAAATCCTTAAAATAACATTGTAGAATTGCTATTCATGTGCATGTATACCATTACATCAATTGTTCATGCCTAGTTTATTAATCATACATTGCAACTTGGTTATTGATACCATATGCATTCATTATCATTGACATATGCACTTATGATGATTTCTTGAGATTTATGATATTTCTGGATTTCGGGGAAAGCCGCAAAAATTTACAACTTATGATCTTTTAAAATATAAAAAGTTGCGGTTTTCTAGTGATGTAAAGTGTCGTCCAACATGAGTTTGCTGTGGTTTTCGAGATCCGTGTCGAGGAGTGGAGGAACCGTCACGGGTACATGGTGGGCCCGGTAAGGTACCCCGGGACAAGAGGATCGTGTTGTTAACGTTGAGCCTGGCAGGGGATGGATTACCTACCGGTGACTTCATTTGGCACGGCGGATATCCAGAGGATACCGACCGTGGCCGCGAGATAATGAGATATTGATATTTGAGATGAGTCAGCCGGACGGCTGAGGCCAGAGATACTATGATACGGATACATGAGATTGAGACAGTTTTAAGGTGTCGATGCTGGACACAGATTCTTGTTGATTCTATTGGTATTGTGCTGATATTTCAAAAGAGATTCCTAAAGGAAAAATATGATTTCTTATACTTACACATTCAGATCACGAGTTGATTCATATTGCATTCATACCTGCTAGTATATTCATGTTGCATACATACCTGCTAGTATATCCTGCCATACCTGTATTATAGATGCTAGGATGCTTATGTGCATGCTTGCGATAGCCTATATAGATGTTATTTATTACTCACGAGTTGGCAACTCACCCCTGTTGTGCCACAGCCTTTTGCAGGTCCGCTCCGTCAGTACAGTAGCGGCGGACGCACTTGCTTCTTTTGCCTCTTTTTCCTGGACTCGAGGCTTTTGCTCGTAGGTGTGTTGTATTATTATTTTGTACCACCTTGTATAATATTTGTATTTAGAGTACTCCATCTACTGTATCTACCAGTATTGTTGTATATTGACCTAGAGACGAGACTGTGAGATTTGTGGGCTTTTTATGCTGTATTTTGGGGTCGAGCTCACTCGAGTCGACATGATGTTTTACTTGCGCTTCTTATGTTTATTTATGCACATTGCTGATTTACATTGCGTGGGATTTGTGACCGCCTTGTGGCGAAGAGCTAGCTCCCGTTTGGGGATGCCTTATATGTTGTATTCATATATATTCTTGTTGTACCCATTTTGGGGGCCAGTATTTACAAAGGAGACTCTGCCGAAATTTTTGGAAAAATTGATATTGTTTTTAAAAAGGGCTTGATATGACTTACTTGATAAAATCGCTTTCAATTGATTGGTTTTTCCTTCACTCTTCTGCTTATTTGGTTTTGATTTCTGGGCTTTAGCTTACTTATTTTACGGACGCCTTGAGACGTTTCGTAACTTAAGTGCCAGTCACATTTTGTACCCTGCGGGTCGTGACAGTTGCAGACTGATCAGGAGTATTGCCGCTGTTAGACCGAGCGGTGAAGATCCTATCGGTATGCAGTTTTACTTTCCAGGTGGTTCATTTATTGTATCTTTTGCTTCCGCATATTATCATTTCTTGACTCGTTTATTCTTGCTCATGGACATGTACTAGATAGTTTAGTCTACTTTCCTGTTCTTGATATCTCTACAGTCGTAATGTGACCGTGGAAGGATTTTTCCTATCCACAGGTAGCATGATTGGCTATGTCACACGCCTATTTTAGCGTACTCTGGGAAGCGGGGCGTGACATGGTTCTTTTGGTATCAGAGCCATAGGATATAAGTTAAACGAGTTTGATTCTTTTGTAGTTGGGTATTGGACCCAATACACGTATCAGAATACTCGTGATTAGGAACATGTCCTGCCATCTTGTTATCGTGATTCTTGAATCATATCTTCCTTTTATCCTTTGTTTTAACGATATGCAAACAACTTTGCATCTCGGCTTGAAACCTTTTGGTTCTCTATTGTTTCTTCCTGTTCTTTGATTCTGATACTAGGATTTAGGCGACTTGAGTGGAGTTATGTAATTGTACCCATGAACTGTAGCATGGTTACAATGCGGTACTCTATTTAAGTAACTTGGAGTCCTGGTCTTGATTCACTTCCCTATTCCATGATCGTTATATTACCTTGCTTCTCTCGGTTTCATGGCTTACCAGTTATTGTTCCATCGTCAGCTTGAATCAGGTTTACCGTGATTGATCCTCTTCAATATCTTGACTTCAGATGAAGTCATCTTGGTATCCTACTTGTTCATATTTTCCCCGCATTAGAATTATTCAATTCTGGTGCACCCCTTTGTTTGTTGTTGCCTTGGGAATGGATTTTCTCGGCACTTTCCACGCTCATATTGATTGTAAGGAAAGGAAAGTGATTTTCCAGATTCCTGGACATCCGGAGCTTGTTTTGCTGGAGGAAGCAGTTCTGTCGGGCCAGTCGAGTTTAGGGCTAGGCCAATAAATAATGTTCTTCCGTCGATGGAAGTTATTAAGGAAGAAGCGCCAGCTGTTGTTTGAGATTTCATGGACGCGTTCGAAGACACCTCGGGTTTATCGCCAAAACGAGATGTGGAGTTCGCGATCGATCTTGTTCCTGGTGCAGCGCCAATCTCAAAGGCGTACTATCCAATGGCACCAGTGGAGTTGGGAGAAATCTTGAAATAGGTTGCCGAATTGCTAGAGAAGGGTTGGATTCGCAGCAGCAATTTAACTTGGGAAGCTCCAGTTCTTCTAGTAAAGAAGAAAGACGGCATAAGGAGGATGTGTATCGATTATTAAGAATTAAACCGGGCGACTATTAAGAACAAGCATTCGATCCCTCGCGTTGGCGAATTGTTCGAGCTGCTTAGTGGCGCGAGGGTATTCTCGAAACTGGATTTGCGATCCGGATATCATCAGGTCCAAGTTAAAACAGAAGATATTTGCAAAACGGCGTTCCGAACTCGGTATGGACATTACGAGTTCTTAGTGATTCCCTTCGAAGTGACGAATGCACCGGCAATATTTATGGACTTGATGTACCAAATCTTTTCACCATTCTTGAACCAGTTTATAATGGTGTTCATTGATGATATTCTGGTCTACTCAAAGAGTATTGAGGAGCATGCAGAACACTTGAAGATCGCACTGCAGACATTGAGGCAAGAAAGATTGTATGCTAAGATGAGCTAGTGCGAGTTTTGGCTTGAAGAACCGAAGTTTTTGGGGCACGTCGTATCCGGAGATGGAATCGCCGTTGACCCGAAAAGATTGCAGCAGTTCGAGATTGGCCGATTCCGAAGAATGTCGCGGAGATAAGAAGTTTCCTTGGACTTGCCGGGTACTATAGAAGGTTCGTGGAGAATTGTACTCGTTTGGTTGAGCCTCTGACCAAGCTTACGTTCAAGGAAGTACCATTTGTGTGGATGGATAAGTGTGCGTCAGCTTTTGAGGCGTTGAAGCAGAGATTGATAACCGCTCCTATTCTGACCGTGCCAGACAGTTCCGGAGGATTGGTGATTCACAGCGACGCATCTGGGAAAGGATTGGGATATGTTTTGATGCAGCATGGGAAGGTTATAGCGTACGCATCGAGACAGTTGAAAACCCATGAGAAGAATTACCCAACTCATGACTTGGAGCTAGCAGCTGTGATTTTCGCTTTGAAGATTTGGAGATACTACCTATTGGGCGAAAGGGTCGAGGTTTTCACCGATCATAAAATCTTGAAGTATGTGTTCACGCAGAAGGAGCTTAATATAAGACAGCGAAGATGGTCGAAGCTGATGGCTGACTACGATCTTGGTCTCAAGAACCATCCGGGGGAAAATTAATGTAGTGCCGGATGCGCTTAGTCGGTTACCAGCAATTCGGATGTTGACTACACAGAAGGAGCTTATCGAAGATTTTCGGAGACTCGATTTGGAGGTTGTGCTACCGCATTCTTGAGGGACAGTTGATGCAGCTGCAAGTACAGTTGTTGTTGATCGAGAATATTAAAGCAAAGCAGTTACAGGACCCTAGATTGCAGAAGTTTCGAGAATAGGTTGAAGCTGGACTTCGAACGGACTTATTGGTTCATGAAGATGGTTCGTTGCGATATGGTAGTCGGTTGTGTGTGCCAAAGGGAGACATTCGCGAAGATCTTATGAAGGAGGCACACAGCTCAGCCTATTCCGTACATCCAGGAGGCATGAAGATGTACCGAGATTTACGACAGTATTTCTGGTGGGAAGGCATGAAATGGGAGATTGCCCGCTTTGTGGCAAGGTGCTTGGTGTGTCAGCAAGTTAAGGCTGAACATCAAAGGGGTTGCTGGTTTATTACAACCACTTCCGATTCCTCAATGGAAGTGGGAACATATAACCATGGATTTCGTGACAGCTTGACCGCGGAGTCTAAAGGGCAACAATGCAGTTTAGATGATTGTTGATCGATTGATCAAGGCAGCTCATTTCGTTCCTTTCCGGGTTGGTCAATCAACAGAAGCTTTGGCAGAACGGTACATGCAGGAGATTGTGAGATTACATAGAGTACCTGTGAGCATCATGTCCGACCATGACACCTGATTCTTATCACACTTCTGGAGGAGCTTACAGGAAAGTTTGGGGACTCGATGAAAGTTTAGCACAGCTTATCATCCTCAAATAGATGGCCAGTCGGAGAGAACGATCCAAACTCTTGAAGACACGTTGAGAGCTTGCATGTTAAACTTCAAGGATTCATGGGAGAATCATCTACACTTGGTGGAGTTTCGTACAACAACAGCTTCCAGGCGACTATTCAGATGGCTCCATTCGAAGCTTTATATGGTCGCAAGTGTCGTTCACTTATTTGTTGGGACGATATTGGTGAACGAAGATTGTTGGGACCAGATTTGGTAGTGCAGACAGTCGAGAAGGTTAGCAATATCCGGAATCATATGAAGACAGCACAAGATCGGCAGAAGAATTGAGTCGATACATCGAGAAGACCTCTAGAGTTCACTGTTGGTGATCTAGTATTCTTGAAGATATCACCGACTAGAGGGGTGATCCGTTTCGGAAGTCGAGGAAAGCCTAGTCCTCGGTTCGTTGGACCTTTTGAGATTTTGGAGCGTGTTGGAGAAGTAGCATACCGATTGGCGTTACCGCAATTCTTAGCGAATGTTCATGACGTGTTTCACGTATCTCAACTCCGTAAGTATGTTCGAGATGAAACACATGTGTTGGATCATTCGGAGCTGACTGTACGAGAAGATTTGACTTTTGAGGAGCGACCGATGTCGATTGTGGATCGAAGAGAAAAGGTCTTAAGAATAAGGTTATCCCTCTTGTGCATGTTTCTTGGGGAAATCGCTCACATGGAGAATCAACTTGGGAACGAGAAGATGAAATCCGGCAGAAGTTTCCACATCTATTCTTTTAGTTTCTTGATTGTTTATCCTTTCTTGTTCTTGGAATTTCGAGGACGAAATTCTTTTTGTAGTTGGGTATAATGTAACACCCTAGTTCATTTATACCAATTCAAGTTCTCGTGTTTCTTTATTCGTGGTGTTTTCTTGATTTATCGTATTTTTTGGGTGCGAATGGTATTTTAAATTTTACATTGCATTCGACCCTACCCGCTTGCTTGAACTTTTTTATTCATATTTATGAATCACCCTGACTTGTTATGTAAACTTGTGCATTTTCAACTTTATCGCATACTGGAATTTTACCCGGCATGGCATCTTTTACCATATAACATTTTAAGTCACGGAAAATAAATTAAAATTGCATTTCATGGCCTGCTTGGTACCCCTAACCCCGTGGTAGCATCCGCGCATCTTGTTCTTGTCCCGTTCAGTGAAACGGACGTGTTTGGATGGCTACGCACACATACGTGCATCCGTTCTTGGGGGTATGCATTTTCGTTACCTAAGCATCCGTTTTGAATTTTGAAAGTCACATATATTTTTCATATTTTAAATCTGAATTTTTAGACCCGACCCGGGCATGTTTTGAAGTAAGTTCATATTTTGCCAACTCTCAAACAGACTAATATTATAATATTATAATCTTATTTCCCCTTAACGTTTTCTTTGAATAAAATATATTTTATATTTTGTTTTTTGGATTCGTAGCGGATAACTCTCTCTCTCCACTATCTCTCTCTCTCTCTTTCTCTCTCCTGACACTCTCTCTATCTCTCTCTCCGATTCTCTCAATTCTCTCTGTCTCTCTCTCCCTGAAAAAAATATATTCCAATATTTTAAAATCTTAATCTTATATTATTTTAACCTACTCTCTCCCCCCCCTCATGTACTCTCTCTCCTCCTTCATCTCCTTCTTCGTTTTTCCTGCGTCCGATCCTACGCGAGAACCCACGCCCGCGACCCTCGTTGCGCTCTTCGCCGTCCTCTCATCGCCGTTGCCTCCACACCCTCGTCCACTCCTCGACCTCCTCTCCTCGCTTACCTCTTCTCCCCGGCACGAGAACCCAAGAACCCACGACCTCGACACCCATCGTTTGTCGTCATTCTTGCCGACGACGACGCCGCCGACCGCGCGTCCGCATTCATCCGCGACGTCCGCCGCCAGCTCGGCACCGTGTGGGCCAAGGCCGACGCCGCTTCCATTGCCGCTGAGCAGACCTCGGCTCTCATATGTACTCATCTCTATACTCCGAGTTATCTCGCCTTCAGTCTGAGAACGCCCAGCTCTCCGCCGTTGTCGAATTCAGGCCCTCGGAGATTGCCGACGCCCAGGCTGAGAAGCACCACCTCTATCTCAAGGCCATTGGAAAGGATGGGGAGATTGAGAGGCTGTCGGTGGAGCTGGCGGAGTTGCAGAGGGGGAAGAGGCAGCTGCTGGGTTTGGCTGAGATGAAGGAGGCAGAAATTCAGAAGAAGAACGCTGCCTTTCAGAGCTATCTTGACAAGATTGTGAACTTGACAGAGGGCAACAACTCAAAGGAAGTCAGAGTACATGAAGCTGAGGTTGAGCTTGGACGATGTCGTGATGCATGCACTCGCGATTTTCAGATTGAGAGACAGCTAGACGAATCTTCAAATTCGTTAAAACGGAGTAAAGGAAAAACACATGAACCGGAATCGAGAGTGAACTCTTTGGAAGAGGAGTTGCTCTCATCTAAGGAAGCTGCTGCTGCTAGTGAAGAACAGTTTGCTGTTGAACTCTTGATGTTCGCCGGAGCCGGGCTCGACGCCGACAATCCAGACGACCCAATGAACGTACCTTGCTTGCGTGATCACCCTTGTGCATGGTTTGGGTTCATTCCGTGTACCGTGCGCGCGTCGTGACTTTTTCCGCGGACGCGTGACGTTCCGTATACCACTTCGTGATCCGATCAAGGCAAGTGAAACTTGCTACATGATATCTATACTATTTTATACCTATTAAATTGCATAGTAAAACTGTATATTATATATAGCGCCACATGTTCCATTTTTCCTTCTCGATGTTCCATATATCACTTTAGATTAGGATCTTGAATTATACCTTGTTGCATATTAGATTACAATATCGTGTACCCATTAAATCATATAATAATTATTTACATGGTCCATAATACCCTTTTAGATAGTTTATAATGTTTCAAACACCCGTTTGCATCCATCTAACCTGTTTTATATATAATTGCATCCCTAGGCCATTTAATACATGTTAATGTGATTGTATTATTCCATATTCATGTAAGTGTAAGATACGTAATGTTGAAACTATCCCTTAAACCCAAAATGATAACCGTGTATCGATATAATTTAATCTGTACCTATTTGCATATTATATTACATGTTCCAGTTGATTGTTCTGATAGTACTCATTTTTATTTATTTATAATCATGTTTATGCTAGCTGGATTATGAGCACCCACACGACATCTTGTGCACCCTGATATGACCTATTACACCTATTACTTGACACGACATGGTACCGTACAACTCTTGACATAACATGACACCTTTATATATTACCTGGCTTGACCTGATATACCATGGTCTTACCTGTTACCTGATCCTGTGTCTAATGCCAACAAACCTGACCTGTTGTTCTTACGGACCATTCCTGTTGTCTATCCAGACAAACCTGTACCTGCCTGATCCTGTGTTGGCATTAGCTCTAGATTATTTAATACATGACTTGAACACATATAACTTGGGGGTATGGGAAAATCAATGATGAAACCTGACTTGTAACTCGACAGTTGTTTGCTTATACTGATCAGTTTTAGAGGCTAGGCCAGCCTTGGGATGATGCTGCTGACATCGTTCGTCTTTATATATTTCCTGTTTTAGTGCCTAGCGGCATGTCTCGGTTTCAGCCCGAGAGTCTTAGACCGTGGTCCCGGGCATGCACGGGATACTATTGAGTTATATCGATGATTTATCAAATTGATTTTAAAGACTTGAGAGTAGTTAACCAATAGACCAGTTTAGATTACTCACCGCACACTACCTGTCACTGCCCTGATTTATATTGCCGTTACACTTGCTTTACCTTTTATGATTATACTTGCATGTCTTGCTACCCTGTTTATATATCATTGCTTGATGTTATGACGCGCTGACATTTGGGTTTTGCATGGCCCAGATCCTCTACCTTTGTTGCCGACTGATCAGGAGTATTGCCGCTGTTAGACCGAGCGGTGAAGATCCTATCGGTATGCAGTTTTACTTTCCAGGTGGTTCATTTATTGTATCTGTTGCTTCCGCATATTATCATTTCTTGACTCATTTATTCTGGCTCATGGACATGTACTCGATAGTTTAGTCTACTTTCCTCTTCTTGATATCTCTACAGCCGTAATGTGACTGTGGAAGGATTTTTCCTATCCACAGGTAGCATGGTTGGCTATGTCACGCGTCTATTTTAGCGTACTCTGGGAAGCGGGGCGTGACAAAAGGAAATAAAAATACGGTTTTTAAGAAATACGACTTTTCTAAACAAAACAAAACTTTGAAAAATTATATAAAACTATGAATCCGTATGTTCAATAAAAACATATTATGAAACTATATTCTTAAAATTAAATATTAGAGATTTTAATAAAATACCACCAAGTTTTCAAAAGTAGTAGGTTTCATAAAAATACCATAAACTTTTAAAAGTTAGGTTTTATCACTTAAGCACCACTAAAAAACAAAAATATATTTTCATAAAAACTCTAAATATTATAAATCATTCTCAAGGTTTATTTTTAAACCATATTAAAATATTTTTCATAAAACCCCCTTGAGAAATGCAAACAATATAAATACAATGTAAACAATCTATAATAAATATTAAGGACTCTAGATTAATATAGGCTTAAGCGGTATCATTTCTCTTAAGCCTCGGGGAACCGGAGAAAGTAAGTACTTGCCTATTCAGGTTAGACAAGTTTAACGGAGTTATCAATAATAATTGTCTTGGAAAAAGACACAAATCATGCCGTCCATGTGCAGCAGTTGCCCGATTACTCTCGAACTTAAGAAATTCAAGGGCTAAATCTTTTCATAAGATAGTTACTCTAATCTGATTACAAACTCATCCGGGATCCAAAATTTAACATAAACTTGAACTCTTGATTATGAACCAGAACGTTTGAACTTGAATATCCCAAAAATTGAATACTAGAATACTATGACTTGACACGAACTTAACATGAATACCATAACATAATAGCTTCTATTGAAACTGACTTGACTCAAACTATGAATATAACTTGACATGAATACATGAACACTTGATACGAATACTTGACATTGACATGAATTTAATCTTCCAACTTGATATATTCATGGATTCGAGTAAGGCTAGTAATTTTAACTATAATCTAGGATGCACGGGGTGCAAGTGCGAATCCAATGAAATCTCAGAAGTCCCCCTAGATCATAAATCTATGTCTATTAACACAAGCAAGCTATCATGAGGTCCCGTGTTTCCTTACTCCTGAATTATAATCTGTTGAGTTTGGAATACTTCAATATTAAGTTGAAGTCCCGTTACTAACACTTGATTCGGGCCCGTGATTCCTTATCCCTGGATTAAAACCTGTTGGGTTCGAGAACACTCTTGAGATTGGTTAACATTCACCCTTAAACTTACGTTAAATTAGTTTACCCATGTAAAGACTTTTTAGGACACTTACATACACTTTATCTTCACTATACCTACACTACACGGCCATACTATACTATACTCATGTTACTTTGCCATGATATATATAGAACTGCATGTTAAATAAAATTGCCATGCTTACATTAAATAACATGTATAAACACCATATCTCATAGTCCATTACTTCATGATATCCATTTTTCTTTGTCATTATACTTTTATACTTCACACCCTTTTTCTTATGGACTTATCCGGCGAAAGTTCGCTGACGGGCATTCCACCCATCTTTATTTCTTGAAATGTTCGTCAGATACTGTGGAGACTGGGGAGGTGGACACCACAAAGGAGGAGCACGATTAAATCGTGACTCAGGCATAAACTAGTTATCATTTTCTTTTTATTTATGTATGCCACCTATTTAAGCATTTTCTTCTTGTATTTTCTTTTAGTTAAACTCATGTATTGTAAATGTATCAAGTTGAATGTAAATAAAGTTGTTGAAATTTAAATCTCATATTAATTTCTTGTCATTTTATATTGCTCAATTAACCTTAGCGTATTTATTTCGGGAAATGACCTTTTCGAAATAAATACGTCGCGAGGCTCGTCACGTACCTGCTTCCGTCTTTTGGGAAGCCGGGCGTGACAGGTTTTAATGGTGGCCCATGTAGGTCTCTCAGTACAAGGCTTGTAGTTTGAAGATGAACCATTGTTCAAGGGTGGGTGGATGTCGGGACCCGGTTCTTACTCACGGAACAAAGTGCCGCACCAATTGGCATGCCAAGAGGGCGGGAGCCATCTCTTGAATTCGTGGAGGTCACCTCTTGAGTCCGTAGGACCCACTGTAGAACAATGGGGAATTTTCGAAACATGTTCCGAAAGAGGACCGAACTGTATTATAAATGTAATGATGCCACTCTCGGTTACAGAGGCGTCTTTTAAGCGAATCAGCACTATAAGAGCTTGAGAACTCCGTAGTTAAGCGTGTTTGGACCAAAGAAGTCTTGGGATGGGTGACTTTCTGGAAAGTGGTCCTGATCGGGTCTGGTTCGCTCTAAAGGGCAAAACAGTGCCGTTTTGGTCAGAGCAGATAATACCATCTGTACTGGGACGTGGAGTGTTACATTTTCTATCCAGTGGATAGAGCCAAAATAGCGGGGTTTTCCCCTCTAGATCAAAGAACAAAAACCCTGGCAAACAACCTCTTTTGCAGAATTAGACCAATCCGGCAGAAAAATGGCATATTGACTTTTTTCTCTCATGGGATAGGTTGTATCCAAACAAGGCTTAAGGATTGTAATTGCTAACACCAGAACTCTAATTTTTACCCTAGCAACATCCTTGACTTTGTTGCTGGTGATGTACTGCTGCAGGAGCCTAGCAGCTACAAGAAACAAAGCAGCGAGTTTGTTTAGATATCTCAACAACCACAATCTTTCTCCAGTACAAATGCAAATGGTTAAGCGTTGGTTTGTAATATGTAGGTATTATGAGGGCTGTTTTACAAAACAGCCTCAACAATTTACTATATAAACA
Organism: Agapanthus africanus; assembly: GCA_030015575.1. NCBI lineage: Eukaryota > Viridiplantae > Streptophyta > Magnoliopsida > Asparagales > Amaryllidaceae > Agapanthus > Agapanthus africanus. Next base: position 378,809,790 of record JASDDO010000019.1, on the reverse strand, counting down.
AAGAGTGGAAGAGAGAAAAGTTGGGTTTGAATTGAATCAATTTCTTTAAGCTTCCTTAGTAAAGTTGCAGGAAGTCTTCAAAACCCTCAATATCTCAATAAAATAGCTGTCCTCTTCCTTGAGTTATAACAACAATCGTATTGTCGAAGCCCGAGCCTCAACCCATTTGAGTGTTGTCGAAGCAATTTTTGCTAGAGACATCAATTCGTCCATGAGCGCACAACCTGCTCGACGAATTGTCAAGCCATCTTTGGGTACACTTGCGATAGAGGTCGTGTCCACTGCTCCAACCACCATGCCCAGTAGCAAATTAACGGTTCGAGGCAAATGCCCAAGCCAATTCTCCTTCAGAAATCAGCCCCTTGCCAACCCCTTCACTGAGGAATCCATGCTAATCAAGTTTATAAGGATGGTCTAACGGCGGGCAAGACAGTAACATCAAGTGGAGCATCAAGCACCAAACAGGCACCTGAAATTCAATCGCATAAGAAAGCTCCACTTGGGACATGCACTTGATTCGGGCACTTGATTCGGGAAAGACAGTAACATGAAGTCCCGTTACTAACACTTGATTCGGGCCCGTGATTCCTTATCCCTGGATTAAAACCTGTTGGGTTCGAGAACACTCTTGAGATTGGTTAACATTGACCCTTAAACTTACGTTAAATTAGTTTACCCATATAGAGACTTTTTAGGACACTTACATACACTTCATGTTCACTATACCTACACTACACGGCCATGCTATACTATACTCATGTTACTTTGCCATGATATATATAGAACTGCATGTTAAATAAAATTGCCATGCTTACATTAAATAACATGTATAAACACCATATCTCATAGTCCATTACTTCATAATATCCATTTTTCTTTGTCATTATATTTTTATACTTCACACCCTTTTTCTTGGGGACTTATCCGGCGAAAGTTCGCTGACGGGCATTCCATCCATCTTTGTTTCTTGAAATGTTCGTCAGATACTGTGGAGACTGGGGAGGTGGACACCACAAAGGAGGAGCACGATCAGATCGTGACTCAGGCCTAAACTAGTTATCATTTTCTTTTTATTTATGTATGCCACTTGTTTAAGCATTTTTTTCTTGTATTTTCTTTCAGTTAAACTCATGTATTGTAAATGTATCAAGTTGAATGTAAATAAAGTTGTTGAAGTTTAAATCTCATGTTAATTTCTTGTCATTTTATATTGCTCAATTAACCTTAGCGTATTTATTTCGGGAAATGACCTTTTCGAAATAAATACGTCGCGAGGCTCGTCACGTACCTGCTTCCGTCTTTTGGGAAGCCAGGCATGACAGGTTTTAATGGTGGCCCATGTAGGTCTCTCAGTACAAGGTTTGTGGTTTGAGGACGAACCATTGTTCAAGGGTGGGGTGGATGTCGGGACCCGGTTCTTACTCACGGAGCAAAGTGCCGCACGGAACAAAGTGCCACGCCAATTGGCATGCCAAGGGGGCGGGAGCCATCTCTTGAATTCGTGGAGGTCACCTCTTGAGTCCGTGGGACCCACTGTAGAACAATGGGGAATTTTCGAAACATGTTCCGAAAGAGGACCGGACTGTATTATAAATGTAATGATGTCACTCTCAATTACAGAGGCGTCTTTTAAGCGAATCGGCACTATAGGAGTTTGAGAACTCCGTAGTTAAGCATGTTTGGACCAGAGAAGTCTTGGGATGGGTGACTTTCTGGAAAGTGGTCCTGATCGGGTTTGGTTCGCTCTAAAGGGCAAAACAGTGCCGTTTTGGTCAGAGCAGACAATACCATCTGTACTGGGACGTGGAGTGTTACATTTTCTATTCAGTGGATAGAATCAAAATAGAGGGGTTTTCCCCTCTAGATCAAAGAACAAAAACCCTGACAAACAGTCTCTTTTACAGAATTAGACCAATCCGGCAGAAAAATGGCATCTTGGATTTTTTTCCCACGGGATAGGTTGTATCCAAACAAGGCCTAAGGATTGTAATTGCTAACACCAGAACTCTAATTTTTACCCTAGCAACATCCTTGACTTTGTTGCTGGTGATGTACTGCTGCAGGAGCTTAGCAGCAACAAGAAACAAAGCAGCGAGTTTGTTTAGATATCTCAACAACCACAATCTTTCTCCAGCATATGATTCTGTTACAAATGCAAATGGTTAAGTGTTGGTTTGTAATATGTAGGTATTATGAGGGCTGTTTTGTAAAGCAGCCTCAACAATTTACTATATAAACAAAGAGGTGGAAGAGAGAAAAGTTGGCTTTCAATTGAATCAATTTCTTTAAGCTTCCTAGCAAAGTTGCAGGAAGTCTTCAAAACCCTCAATATCTCAATAAAAGAGCTGTCCTCTTCCTTGAGTTATAACAACAATCGTATTGTGGAAGCCCGAGCCTCAACCCATTTGAGTATTGTCGAAGCAATTTTTGCTAGAGACATCAATTCGTCCATGAGCGCACAACCTGCTCGACGAATTGTCAAGCCATCTTTGGGTACACTTGCGATAGAGGTCGTGTCCACTGCTCCAACCACCATGCCCAGTAGCAAATTAACGGTTCGAGGCAAATGCCCAAGCCAATTCTCCTTCAGAAATCAGCCCCTTGCCAACCCCTTCACTGAGGAATCCATGCTAATCAAGTTTATAAGGATGGTCTAACGGCGGGCAAGACAGTAACATCAAGTGGAGCATCAAGCACCAAACAGGCACCTGAAATTCAATCGCATAAGAAAGCTCCACTTGGGACATGCAACTCTCTGAACTTGAGGCGTAAGGTGGAATTACCTACTGGGAATTTAAAGCTCGTCGACAAGGTTGCAATTCTAAATAGACAATACTACAAATTATTGTGTGATTGGATAAAGCAATTGCTTGATGTTGAGGTACCAAAAGCACCAGTCTCAAAGAGGCTTACCTCTTCACTGTGCATGCATGCTCTGGGCAAGTTTGGAGGGTTAATTAACAAAGAAACTCTCATGAAAATGCCAATCCTTGAAGATACCTTAAGCTTGGGGTTTGTGAGAGAAAAGAGGGCACTAGAAATTGGTCTGGTGCTTATCCAATCACAAGAGATTACAATTGCAAGTGCAATTACTCTAATTGCTCAAAGTGTTCGACAAAATGCGGACCCTATTCTTGAATGGTTCTATTGGTGGGAAGAGTATAGAAGCTAAGTTGGAGTGAAGAGGTCATCTTGCTATGCGTGGGTGTTTGACAAGCTCAAGGATGAGAGGAAAATAGGCATTAACTGTTGAAATTGATTGCAAATTCGAAGTCCGAGATCAAAAGTTCAAGATGGTGCCCAAGTATGAATACGTGCAGTGCACATAATGGGTTTCATACTTGAACCAGGATTAGTTTATATTAATTAATTCTAAGCTATCTCTAAGTCTCTAGTTTAGATTCTAGACTTATCTCTTAGCCTATATATATTACTCCATATATTAATTAGGATTGACAAAGGAATCAATCAGAGCCTCTATAAGGTGATGGAGGCCAATTAAATCCAACAGAAGGATTTAAGTGAAGTCTGCGGCTTCAATAAAATAATACACAAGCTTGAAGGCCAATAAATTAATCAAGAGAGAAAGGTTCAGATCTCTGAGTGGCCCAATTAGAAATCTGCGGCATCCATAGAGAATGAGAGCCGGCTTTGGCAAGAGACGGAGAAGAGAGAGAGATATTTGTAGAGATAGAGATTTTATTGTATTTGGGCAGTGATCAGAGAGGGCGTTCTCGTGCAATACTTTCTTAATAGTGGAAGTTTTCGTCGTCGGGTAAATCTTGTGTTTGTTGTTTGGTGTGCTTCTGATAATTTGTATTGTTTTGGTAGATTGTGCGGTAAATCTATTTCAAGTAGTTTATTTGCACGTGATCATGATAGATATTTTTCCGCGGCGACTCTTAGTGTGTTTTGTGACTCCTTGGAGGATCATGGATATAGAAAAATTCACAACAAGTGCTATCAGAGTATCAAATTCGGTGTTTTCGAATTATTTGGGGAGATAGAATCTATGCTTTACAGGATGGTCAAGTTTGATAGGTGGAACAACTTTAAATTTTAGAGGATGAAAATGAAGGCTATTCTCAAGCAGCATGGGGTTCACAAGATTGTCTTTGCAAAAGACAGTATTCCGGAGACGACCATGGATGATAAGAAAGAAGAGATGAATGACAAGGCCTTCAGTTCGATACAGTTTCAGTTGGATGACGAGATTCTATACGAGATTGCACAAGAGACAAAGACAACGGGGTTATGGTACAAGTTGGAGTCCCTATACATAAAGAAATCGTTGGAGTCCCTATACATAAAGAAATCTCTTACAAATCGTCTCTACCTCAACCAACGATTTACACGTTTAAGATGAAAGAGGGGACATCCGTAAAAAATCATCTAGACGAATTCAACCAGATCGTGATAGAATTGCGGAAAGTGGAGATGCAGATAGAGGATGAGGATCAGACGATAATTCTACTCTGTTCGTTGACCTTAGAGTACTGGCAGTTTGTCAAGTCGATGGTGTATGGTCGGGATAAACTTTCTTTAGAAGATGTCAAAACAAGTCTGCACAGTGAGGTGTTGAGAGAGAAGGTGGTAGGTGATAAGCGCAGTCAGGGTGACGCGTCGTCTGTTAGATACCGTTCAGATGGAGGCTCCAAGGAAAAATCGAGAAATCGCCATAATAACAAGTGCTTTATTTGCAAGGAGAGCGGGTATTGGAAAAAGGATTTTCTGAAGCGCAAGGTGAAAGGCAAGCAGATGTCTTCCGGTACTGCAGTTGCGGTGGAGGATTCGGATGAGAGCAGTGATGGTTCGGCATGTGCGACTTCAGACGCACATGGATCGTGGATGTTGGACTCGGGATGTTCATTCCATGCGACTCCGAATTGGAGTTGGTTTGCTATGTATCGTTCAGTTGACAGAGGCTCGGTCTTTATGGGGAACAGTATGGTAAGCAGTGTCACTCCTCGCTTCCCAAAATACGGAATACGAGGGGTGACAAGGCCAGCCATGCTCCTACGGTCGAGGAAATATCCTGTCGTAGTCACACTTCGGCTTCTAGCACTACGTGGTAATCAGTAATCATAACACAGGTAATGAGAAATGCAGTCATTAATTCTATTAAAACGGATGTAAAACTAACCAGATAGAGTCAAGGGAAAGATAATGCTGGTGTCGCTGATCTATATGTCCGCAATATTCTCGAGATAAAGTAGGTCCTGATCCGAGCTAAATCCACTCCTCACTTTGAGCACGCATACTCAGGTCGTCAGAGCGACACAATAGCAATATATACATATATAATGTGCAACGATGATAAACATAAAGCAGTAAGTGTAGAATAATGACGCGAGCATGAAATAACCGGTACTTGTAACGATAAAGCAGGTGTATCATATCAGTAATCAATGCAATGTCCATGCCACTAAGCAATTAGTCTCTAAGTCTTACCGTCCAAGTCACTAAAGCTATCGTCAGTCCAAGTGTGAGCGTCAACCACCGCATGAGTATCCCAACCCAAGGATAGGCCCCAGAGGCAAGGGAACACGGGCCCGAATCACGCTCGCTAATAATCAGAAACACCATCCATACGACTCCCAAAATCACTACATATGCCGGCAGTGGGACTACTGGGATTCCGTTGATCGAACTCACACTCAAATTACCCCACACCCCGTGGTCTACATCAAACACCGACCATGAATCCAAATACTAGTCGCTTCATGACAAGTCTACGCGAGAACTGGAGACAGGGTCTCCATCAAGCATATCTCGACCAGTATCCAGGATAGATAGACAGTGCTCAATATCTTACCTATGACACTAATATAGGTGCTTCTATACCCGTCCCATACCGGTTATAGTTACACTTATATATGTCCCATAGGCGTCGACAATGCAATAACAAATTGGTTCCGCTGATTGTGTATAAGTACGTGTCACTTTACTTATTCAATCACGTTTTTACACTAACGTACCACAATCCAATCACTAACATTTATCACTTGGTAATGTAATACGTTCACTAGGTTATCGATGCAAATGAACACAATTTACAAGGGTATATCGGTCATGCAACATGATGGGAATACAGTAAATGCACTACTGAATACATATGAGCAACTGGTGTCGGCTGGATTAGAAAAATCATATAAAATCATACGTGCATAATTTGGCGAAACAATATATAAAGCATAAACAGTGTATTAAATTATCTATACAAAAAAAATTGTTTCGAGTCAAACGGGTATCAGGTTGGCGAGTTATGGCCATTTCATTTTAAGTGTTCTCTGCTGGAAATCCAATTTCTGAACTGAAAGTCCGTTTCGTAACACGTTTTACTCCCTGTTGGGAGCATAATTAGGCAACGTTGCAGTTATATAATATTTAGATTTATCTATTATGTTTCCAACGCATCATACGGATTAACAATAGTCATCTTTGTTTAGGAGTTGTGATCAGATTACTGATGAAGGGTGCAAACTGAATTGACAGAAAACTGCCGTACATGTTATCCGTTTAAAATATGATTTAAATACCAAATGATACTGGAATTTAGTGAAACTGGTACCATTCGAAAGATAAAACAATTGCCTACGCAGCGGTAATTGGCTCCGCATGCTATCACAATTAAACATTAATATTTCAGGTGTATAAATGCATGTCAAAGGTAAGTTCTTGCTCTGGACTGCAGCCCAAGATCAGGTAAGTTCTTTGTTTTCGATGTTCAGAGGATATATCTAACAGTAAAGCTACACGTCGTGTTAAATATTATGCAGTACCCTTCACAACGAACCCAGGCACGCTGCGATTGATTTTTTTTTCTGGAATTAATTATGAATTTAACGGTGTAGTATGTCCGGAAAAAATTTAGATTTCACAAGATTATCGGGGGGTCGTTTTAGGGGGTAACCAACTTTATTTTACAACCAAATTTATATACGATGTGCGTTATCAACATAGGATTTCATCGATCATGAGTTCCGCCATTTTAACATGGGCTTGCATAAGGTTCGCATCAGACATCTAGATTTAGCATACGATTAGTGATCGAAACGTTCGTTTTCTTTAACTAAACCAATACTATTTGATTCTACGAGTTCCACATGACGTTATCACTAGGTTTTAGACTCGCTTATCCCTCAACTCATTGCAACCATTTATTACGGTTTATGATGAAAACTCTAAGGTAAATTTCGGTGTAAAAAAACTATATATGTTAATATATTTTTTCTTCACATAGCATGTAAGCAAGTGAGGACACTTGCCTTGACGATGTAACGATGGTGATGAGGACGCGGCAGTGGCTATAACGCAGCATGGGCACGGGCACGGCAACGTCGCGGCAACACAAACAACAACAGTAGCTCGGCTAGGGTTCTAGCTATGTCTCGAGCTTGGCCTCGGCCTCGGCGATGTCAGCAACAACGACAGTGATGGATGGCACGGCAGCAACAACAGCTAGGTTTGGGCTCGGCTACACAACGGAGAGTTCGCTTCGACGTTGGTGCTTGGAGGCTTGGATATGGTGTTGGAGTGTTAGTGCAGTGTTGGTGGCCGGTGTTGAGGCAGCGACGAGGTGGGTGTGGAGGTGACGGCGAGGAGCCTGATGGCCTCAGCAGTAAGTGTGAGCAGTAAGGCGGTCGGGGTGCAGAGAAGGTGGTGACGGGGGTAGTGTCGTTGAGAGCTGGGAGCGCTCGGTTGAGATGAGGGGAGAAGGTGGGTCTGTAGGTGAGGGATCTCGGGGGTGAGTTCAAGGAGGAGGCTCGTCGGCGACAGTAAGGTGATGGTGGCGAGGTTCGTCGGAGTTAGGCGGTGGCCACGGATGGTGCATGGGCCAGGATTTGAAGTGGGATCGGTACAGAGAGGTGGTGGTGTTTGCAGCGGCGTGGACAACGCAGAGGAGAAGAAGAGGAGTTCGGTGACGAGGTCGGGGATCGCTGCAGACGACGGTGAGGTAAGGAGATGCATCGGCGGTGAGGGAGGGTGCTATGGGTTGTGGCCACGGAGTCGGGAAAGAGAGAGAGAAAGACAGAGGCTCGGGTTTGTGGGTGGGGCTAGGCGAGGAGATGAGGAGGTCGGGGGAATCTTTGTGGGCTCGAGCTCGTCGACGGAGGTGAGGAGCTTGAGAGGTGGGGCTTCACGAGTAAAGAGATAGAGAGGAGTGATGAGAGAGGGGTCGGTTGTGAGAAGAGGGGGAGGGAGGCGAGGAAGGCGAGGGGATCGAGGGCGGTTGCGGGGATCTCGGGGGAGCGCGGGGGAGGGGGAAAACATGGAGACGAGGAAGAAGTCGCGGGGAGGAGCGGGTGAGGATTCGAGGGAGGAGATCTCGTGGGGACGCCAGCGTAGTAGGCGCGGTCGTCATGGCCGTTGGGGAGCGGGTCTTGTTACGCGGAGGCGAGGAAAAGAGCGGGAAGGAGAAAAGAAGAGGAGAAGAAGAAGAAGGGGACGTGGGCGAGTCGGGTCGGAGGTGTCGGGTCGGGTAGTGTTAGGGAAATAGGGAAGTGGGTTCGTGGGCTGGGCCCTGGGGTAGGAAAAAGAATTAGGAAAAATAAAAGGTTAGGGTTTGGGTTTAGAAAAAGAAATATTTAATTAAATAAAAATTAGTAATTTTTTGGTTTTAAAAATACGGAAATTATTTAAAAGGAACTGGGTATTACAAGCAGAGTTGTTGATATTGGTGCAGTTCGGATCCGCGTGCATGATGGAAAAGTTCGGACGTTGACAAATGTCAGACACGTGTCAAATCTGAGGAGGAGTTTGATTTCATTAGGTGCTTTGGACGGGATCAGTTATAAGTGCGTGATCGATAGAGATTCCGTGATGATTTCCAGATATGTTCGCATTGTCATGAAGGCGAAGAGGGTGAGAAATCTATATTTTCTTCAAGGACGGACGGTTTCAGAGGATATTGTTAAATCTTTTACTGGTTCAGGCGATTCAGACTCCGTCAAGGTGTGGCATCCATGATCGGGCCATATTGGCGAAGCGAGTTTGGAGGGGTCTCAAAAGAAGCAGTCACTTGAAGGTGTAGAGACCGGCAAGAGAAATCTTAGGGGGGATTGTATTCAAGAGAAGAAGACAGGGATGTTTCCGGCATCGATTTGTTCTCGAGGTGGAGTCAGACTTTATAGGTCCTTTATTAACGACTTCTCGAGAAAGTTGTGGGTGTAGGTTGTTGAGCCGAAGGCGGAGAATTTTCAGATTTTCAGGAAGACTGTTGTGGAGAAGCGATTCGGGAAGCGTGTGAAGGTTCTTCATTCCGATCACGGTGGAGAGTTCTGCAAGTCAAGGAGGATCAAGCATCACACCACTTTTAATCCTAGATATATTGGCGGAGCATAGCGAATGGTTTAAAAGGTGTTTGGTAAGAACATGTATGCACGGATTATGGCTGCAGTTCCGAGAGAGTTTCGAGCGGAAGCCCTATCTACCGTCGACTACCTCATCGATCAGTCACCGTCGACGGCAGTAGACAGGATAATTCCCAATGAGATATGGATTGGAGGGACTGGGAATTACTCAGGGCTTCTTAATTCTAGAAGCAAAGCAAAAGAGTACAGGTTGTGGTGTCCTAGTACTAAGGGTGGAGTAATCAACCAAAATATGATAGTCGATGAGTCTGCGATGTATCAGAGAAAACAGACTCAGTCAGATGATGAGCAGAGAACAGGATCATCGAGCCAGGTAGTGTTCGAGGCTTCAGTCCATGCTATAGATGAGATGGTCGATACTTCGACTCAAGCGGAGAGTCCGGTACAGCCAGTTGTGCGGAGGCTTATGGTATTTAGGCGCACGAGGGAGGCTTGGGATGAAACTCCGAGAATATGGGATCGGGAGTTCGTCAAAAAGTCTGCATGCGAGATTCATGGCATGGATATTGTCATGGATAGCGAATTGCGTCCGTTGTAGCGGTATATCGAGCAGGTTCTCGCTTGGTATGAGAGAGAGACTCAGCCCGTGTCTTCTCGGTTAGTGGCACATTTCGGATTGGTGTCATCATCAGGTATAGCTAACGATAGGGACAGTTGGAGGTCGAGGACGGCTTATAAGGACACGGATGCAGTGTTAGGTAATCGACGTTTCAGATTGTTATTGCGGCATCAACTGGAGAAGCATGATTGCTGAGCGTCTTGGAGACGATTGAGACACCATGTATTTGCGGAGATTGTTGGTTTTGAGTGTTCCATAAGATGTGAGAGTGTTATTCTTAGATGACGAGAAGACGGTTATGGCTCTTACGAAGGTTGATATCCATGGGAACCCGACATTTATATTTACGGAGATGGTTTCAGATTTAGAGTCCAAGCAGTGTTTGGACTTGATCTGCCTAATTGATTGATGAGGCACGGCGACGACGAGAACAGAGTTCCAAGGATTGAGAAAGTATCGAGATTGTGATGAATTTGAATTAAGGTGGAGATTGTTGAAATTGATTGCAAATTCGATGACCGAGATCAAAAGCCCAAGATGGTGCCCAAGTGTGAATACGTGCAGTGCACGTAATAGGCTTCATACTTGGTCTAGGATTAGTTTATACTAATTAATTCTAAGCTATCTCTAAGTCTCTTGTTTAGATTCTAGATTTATCTCTAAGTAAAATCTCTTAGCCTATATATATTGCTCCATATATTAATTAATTAACAAAGGAATCAATCGGAGCCTTTATAAGTTGGTGGAGGCCAATTAAATCCAACAGAGGGATTTAAGGGAATTCTGCGGTTTTAATAAAAAAAATACACAAGTCTTGAAGGCCAATAAATTAATCAACAGAGAAGGGTTCAGATCTCTGAGTGGCCCAATTAGAAGTCTGCGGCATCCACAGAGAATAATAGGCGGTTGTGGCAAGAGGCGGGGAAGAGAGAGAGAGAGATTTTATTGAATTTGGACGGTGATCAGAGAGGGCGTTCTCGTGTAATACTTTCTTAATAGTAGAATTTTTCGTCGTCGGGGAAATCTTATGTTTGTTGTTTGGTGTGCTTGTGATAATTTTTAGTGTTTTGGTTGATTGTCCAGTAAATCCTTTTCAAGTAGTTTGTTTGCACACGATACTGATAGATATTTTTCTGCTGCGACTCTTGGTGTGTTTTATGACTTCTTGGAGAATCACGGATATAGAAAAATTCACAACATTACCATGGGCATCATTCTCGGAAAATGCAAGGGCACTAAAAAGAGCTGCATTCTCATCAGTGTTTCGGTGTTTCATGGCTTCCTGAAGATGATTAGCATGACAGAGCAGGCTGTATGTTGGTATGGAGAGAGGGAAATATGATGAGGCTGTGATTTTTGTCGAAGTTATGAAGTATAAATCACATGATCTAATTACTTCAATCGTGGCTAACGCGACATTGTTCTTAGCTCCAATGTTTTATGACCTGAATTGGGACCGCGATCGTCTTCAAACCATTAGCGCAACTAGAGGTACATAAGATGAAGCCTTGGTTGGCCAATAATGTGCACTTAAGGTATGTCCATGCTGTAGCATTGGAGTTTTTGGCAAAAATCTGTGAGTGTCACTTGTGTGCCTAACTCAGATCCAGCAAATTGACGAATGAACAGATACTATGCAAAGTCGTTCAAAAGAGTGGCCTGCAGAACATTCTCTTCGAGCTATGTAGAAATCGGTGCCGTGTTTGAGATGCTTTTAACGCACATTTTCTTAACTAATCCGCATACTAAGAATGCTGTGAAGGACACGATTGCCGCTCACTTCTGAGGGTTGGGCCAAGGAGGTATGTGATGCAAGCAAGGGTATCCTTATATATCCTTCATTGCTGATGGACAACAAGATCTTCATATGGCTTGCTTTCTTCATTGCTGTTTTCGAAGGGTTCTTTATAAGCTTCTAAATGAAGGTGTAAGTCATGGAGGGCTTTTAAATTTCAGTTACAGAGAAAAGAATTTTGCGTGGGATACTTGAAATGTTTGGCATCTTCATGCTTCCTAAAGAATTTTTCAAAGCCCCATGCATATCGGATTATGCATATGATGAATTTGAAAAGTTAGCGAGTATTAATGGTTGATGGGGAGCTGAGCTACTGGGCTTTGCAATGCTAAAGCATCAGGGATGTCCATGCTTTCATATTATTTTTTCTGTGAAATCTTATACCTATGGATATGATGATTCTTATGTGTATTTCTTGAAAATACCACTACTTGAGTGGTTCCGTTGGTGGGAGGAATATAGCAGCGGGGTTCTAATTTGGGAAGAATTTACAAATGCAAACGCAATCTTGTACTCCATCGACTTTCTTGCTCACATTATCCCTACCGGCTGGAAATTTGCTATCGTTGCTTCATTCTAACCTTGAGGACAAGGTCAATCTTAAAGGGGGAGTATTGTTACAAGTGCAAATGGTTAAGAATTGATTTGTGATATGTAGGTATTATGAGGGTTGTTTTGTAAAACAGCCTCAACAATTTCCTAGATAAACAAAGAGTGAAAGAGAGAAGAGTTGAGCTTGAAATGAATCAATTTCTTTAAGCTTCCTTTGTAAAGTTGTGGGAATATCTCAATAAAATAGTTGGCCTCTTCCTTAAGTTGTATCAGATTCAAATCTCAAACAAGGAGTCATCATTCACTAAAAGGAGAAGATTACATGAGTTAGAGAGAATCATGAAACAGATAGCGATGAGAAAGACAATTTTTACCCGTTTCTAGCACCAGGGTATCAAAGCATGGAATAAACTTGACTATGATTTAACCAAAGAAGAAAAAACATATTTGGTGAAAGGACAAGTCACTAGCATCAGCAGGTCTAAATTATAGAAGCCAAACAAATGACAGAGAAAAAAGGTCAGAAGGCCCTTATTGAAGCACCTAACAACATTTATTTAAGCATAATTAATCTAACCATGCAAAAATATTGCATATTATGATTGTAAGTTAGGCTGACCGAGGAAGCCATGTTCTTTGAGACTAGCCTCGGACTCTTTGATCGCCTCTTCTATCGGGGTGAATACAAGGCCAAGGTCGATCAGTTTTTTTGCTGCGTCTTTGCGTGCTACAAGTCCAGGCTGGGTTTCTTCGGTGAACCTGTGAACATTCAAGCCAGACAGATATTTGGAAGATGATTACAAACTTCAGGACAAAGATCATATATAAATGAGCAGAATAACAGAATGTGATATTTGGCTGGTTTCAAATTAATGACTCCTAAGAGGTAATATCACTAGTGAGAAATGAGAAATACATGTCTATTTCAGCGAGTGATATTTCCTGACTAAGTGCTACTAAAGAATATTCTTATGGTTACATAGTCTTATAGGAAGACGCTAAATCTCTCCCCTTCTTCTTCATCTTATTTTTACTTTTCTATTCTCTTTCAGTTTTTCCCCCTCTTTTATCTCAGTGTGGACCCCTTCTATATTATACACCCCTCCTGGTTCTTGTCATTACTCGCCGATTACTATCCTCATTTGAATTATATATTCTGGTTGTTGATTTCTCTTCTTATGTATGCATTCTAATTTCTGTGCTTATATGATTTAGTACCCTTTTCACCAGATTTTACTATATTGGTCTTTCTCTGAATTGGGTGTTAAATAAACATATAGCTAACTAGAGATATGTAATTAATATAAGATATAGGATACACTTTGAATTGGAGGAACTCTTACGGAATACAACTTTTGCTAGACAAGCTTTCCGGGATAAAGAAAAAGTCGCTCAGATTGGTGTTGTCGATTTGTCTTGCTGCTAAAATATCCTCTAGAATGTTGATACTCAGAAGCTATCTTGTTGAAATTCAGATAGCAGATTTTCAATGCATCAAGAGATGATGACTAATGAGAAGTTGAAACATGAGAATATTTGCATGAGACTTCAAATTTGGAAGTTTGATTACATCTCAAGTAAATAAAGCTGATTTCACAAGGATCGGAAACAACATGCGTTAAGCAGAAGCCAGCTGAAGGGATCCTTCTCTTATGTTCCTAGAGATCAGTATCTCGATCTATCTCTTCTCACTTCTTCATGCCTCAACTCTCCTTCTATTCTCGACCCAAAAAAACAAAAAGAAGAAGAAAAAGCTAAGGAAAATTATGGGATTGGATAAACACAATAAATTGCCAGCCTCCACAGACAACTGCTAATGGCAAAATATTTGGTCTCTATGAATTGGAAAAAACATAAATCCATGCTTGCTATAAATCACCAATGATCTTCTAGTTAGTTCCAAAATCATCAGCAATCTGATCACATTCTAGCTCATATTGATCATAGTCTCTGATAAAATTTACCAACAAAGAAAGGAAAATAAAAAGAGAAAAACCTAACAAACGGAAAAAGGAAAAAATACATAAGACTTTTGTTTCGGTACTAGCAGATACGGTCCAAGATTATTCCGTTCAAAATGTTGAAGTTTTTCTAAACCAAGAAAACCATGTAGGATATACATAGAATTAAGCAATCATCAACATACCTTAATTAAGAAAAGTAGCTTCTACAATGAGGAAGTCTTAAAGTAAACAAATAATCGTGCTAATTAAAAAAAATGCATGCCACTAGAACTCTTAGATTAGTTAACTCGAATTTTGTTTAACCAGTAGAATTTGAAGTCCATTAAAAATTGGATTCACAGACAAGGAGACAATGCCATTCTACAAGAGTGAGCTTTCTATAGTTAGTTACCTATGCACGTTGTATCCTGGGCACAGCTTAGCGACGGTTTCCGCAAAGTCCTTGAACTGAAATATCCCATTAGTGCATAAATGCCTTCCAGATGCACTTGGCGTCTCCAAGAGCAAGATTTGGGCGTCAGCAACATCACGGACATGCACACAGCCGAGCCAGTGATACTCTTGAGTGTCCTTCGACCCTGTTATCAACAAAATATAAACTATAAGAACTATAGCAATAAAGATTAGGGACGTAATTATGATTTAAATATTAATCTGTCTGTACCTTGTAACAATTGTTGGAGAACGGCAGAGCTAGCATTGAGACCGGGTTGCAGGAGGGGGCCGAGGCATGTGGATGGATTGATGCTCACGATGTCCATGCCGTATTTTTCTGCATATTCCCAAGCTGCTTTCTCGGCTAGGGTTTTTGAAACTGGGTACCATTTCTGGGGCAAAACCATATTCATGATTGTTAGGATCGAACTTTTTTATTATCTCCACTGTATAACGCAAACCGCAAGAAGGGATTGCGAATTTTTTATTAAATAATCTAATCTTGAAAAGTACTTTTTTTTTTGAATTACTTATCATTTAGAGGTTATTTACTTTGTTGACACAATTAAAAATGCAACATTTATTTTGCATGTAAGCAGACAATTTGCAAATCAAAATCATATTTTGTTTTCGATTGAAGAAAACACACGCCCAAATGCATCATCTATTGCTAGATTATACAATCATGTTTTACAAATTCCTCGTTACAACTTCAAAAAAAGATTGAATCTTTGCAATCACAAGTTAAGGGGGAAAAAAACAAATTGGGGGAAAATTTTGAAAATCCTAACCTTTCTCTGGTTGCAGTAATCAAGATCGGTCCAGCACTCCTCGTCGACGGCCCTGCTCGGGGCCCACCCGGGGTTGGGGACCATGGCGGAGATGGACGACGTCAGCACCACCCTGCGGGCCCCGCACTGCCTCGCCGCCTCCAGGACGTTGGCCGTCCCCTGCACTGCCGGCTGGAGCAGCTCCCGCTCCGGGTCCCGCGGGTCCTCCAGCGTGCAGGGAGACGCCACGTGGAAGACGCCGGCGGAGCATCCCTCGGCGGCGGCGGAGATGGCGGCGGCGTCGAGTAGGTCGGCGGGGAAGAGGCGGAGGCGGTCGGCCCCTGGGAGGGAGAGGAGGTGGGTGGGGTCGGCCGCGGGGTGGTGGGTGGCGTGGATGGCGTAGGATTTGCGGAGGAGCGAACGCACAAGCCACGTGCCGATGAATCCGTCGCCGCCGGTGACCATCACTCGCTTCTCCGGCAATGCCATTTTCGTAATTTTTTGGGGAATTGAAAGATTCTGGGGAAAATAGAGTTCTTAACTTCAACGAAAAGTTTTTATCTAAATAAGATAAGGATGAATATCTGTTGCGTAACCGTATCAGATATTTCAGGAGGTGCAGTCTACATGCTTTCATTGAAAGAAAAAATATTTTCTAAGGAAACTCGAAGGGTTTCTCTAAAGGTTGCATGAGAATATTTTCTAATCTATGACCAAAAGCCAACCATTATATGCCATGCAAAGGAGATTTGTGACAATTTGTGGATAGAATTGGACATCAAGTTGAATGTTCATGATGAAAAGTCAAATAGAAGGCATTCAGAAAGATTTCTCACCCAAATTCAAGTTCTGGTTAATAATAAACAAACTCATTTACCAAATAATAGAAATATGGATGGAATTATGTAATCCAATTCAATTCGATCCATTTTAAGAGAAAAATTGCATATGATATTAGGGACATATTCTGGTTTTTCTCATTTCTGAATAAAAATACATTATAGTTGTGGTAAATATCACCGTAAGTTGTTTTAAAATATTGGATAGAATATCTACAATAACCAAATGAACTTTGCAAACAAAAGCTGCAAACAAAATAATAGATGGCATTTCTATTTTTTTTTTTTTTTGGCGGGGGGAGGGGGGAGGGGGGCGCCGGTCATTATCGGATGTTTTCCAATCTTTTTACAAACCAAAATATAGCATTAATCAACATCGTCAACCAGCTCAATCTTTATTTCGTTGACAAGATATTCACATCCCGATGATACCCGTAAGTAGGAATTCTCCATATCACGACACGTGGTGGGTGACGTGCCATCCGCGCAAACCCACTAGATTCCTAGAGGCTACGGAGCTAGGATAAATATGACGCATCGGGGACGTTCATCGGCGCCACGCCTCCGAGGTTGTACCAGACCTTCTAAAAAGACCTTTCTGGAGTACCTTCCCCCTTTGGTTGACCGTCAGCCAATGGCTCGTTTCCGAGCTATCCTATAGCTGCGACTCCTTAGCTCATTTACCCGTCTCCGAGTTATCCTATAACTGGGACTCCTCAGTGTCCCTGTTTAGCCGGGAGCACGGAGCCCGAGCACTTCCGTAATGGCTCTGTGTATCTCGCCACAGCGAGATCTCTGCCGCTCCACGTTTCGCTTCCCACGCTAGCATATCTCGCCATCTATTGGTGTATCCCTCCATCAACGCGAACGTGATGCAGGGGCATAACGGAGGACGAGAATCTCGCGTCGGATCGCTCCAGGCTACCGCTATATAAACCCCTCTTCCAAATGACTCAGGTATGTCGAACTCATTTTCAATACGCCGCTACTCTGCCCAATTACTTCTCGGTACTTGCTTCATCGCCGGAGGGTCCTACGGTGGTTTCCCACCCCAGGATTTTCCTTGTAGGTGGCTCGACGTCAACGACAACCAGCAACCTATTAATACCCACACACTCAATCCTCACATAAAATCTCAACCGTTCGATATGGCTGGCCCCAAGATCAACAGAGGACAACATCTGAAGAAGAAACTAATCTCTACCAGTTGGCGCCATCTGTGGGAAGCTACTTTTCCCACCCAAGAAAGTTGATCTTCCGCCCTCGATATAATAGCCAGCGATCCTCATCATGGAGATCCCAGCACGAGCCACCCCGCCCTCCACAACGGAGGTGGGGTCGGTCCTACTCCACCTCCCAACATCATCAACTCCTTATCAGCGTGGATCGACAGGCTCAAACGGGCTTGCTCGTGTTCAAATGGTCGACCGTACCCGCTAAACCGCTGTCCCTACCTCCAGGAACGACAGCGTGCATAGGACGACGGAGGGGCGCATTCAGGCCCTCGACCTCGCTCACGCCCATCTCGATATCACCGAATACCGGCGTGCCGATTCCGGCAGTCACGAATGTTAGTTATATGTATGCTCTGGAGGCCATTATTGTACATGATTGTATATTATAGTGGATGTTTGAACATATATAGAGATGACTTTCTTGCTCGACATGATAGTATACTATCTGGTTGCTCTTTATCTTAACATGTACACTTGTATCATTATACTGTCTCTCTGTTACATGTTGATAAAGCCCTTAGGATGTATACTTAACTACCAGGACTATGATGCAGATTATACTAGTGGGGCTAGGATAGTCCACACGTTCATCCTTTAATTGTTTCTAGTCGAGAGAGTATCGAGACAGGGCATCGATATTCCAGAGTAGACTAGTGTGTACGTTTCTTGACCCTGTATGGGGCGATGGTTGATCCCACAGCCATTGGTGTTTGACATCAAAGATTGTACACAGGTACTCATTGGAGAATGGGTACACCGAACTGGACTCACTGTAACACCTTAGGATGTGTTTAGTGACTATTTATATTTAAATAAAGGGTTTTTAATAAAAAGTTTACCAAATTGTGTTTCAAATATTTTTCCTAATTTAATAAATATTTTTCTAGAATTTTCCTAGGCTTGCATACACATGTGCATGTAAACTAGGGTTTTTAAATGAAGTAATACCATGATTAGTAACCATGGTGGGTTTAATCATGGGGATTAAATCTTTTGGGTTTTAATTAAGTTATTTAGTTAATTTATGGTGGTTTTAATTTGAATTTATCTTTTGGGTGTTGACTTGGTGAGGGAGAGAGAGAATGCATCATGGCAAGAGCCATGCTTGCATTTAATGAAGAGAGAGAGTGGAGGGGTTGACAATTGGAGTTATGATTCCTCTCATTCTTTTGTTCTTTTCTCTCAACCTCACACACACACACACACACACACACACACACACACACACACACACACAGACACACACACACACACACACACACACACACACTTACCTCCACAGCAGCAAGCATCCACAGCAGCAGTAGCAGGCATCACAGCAGCAGCAGCAGGCAACCCAGCAGCAGCAACAGCACCAGTAGGCAGCAGCAGCAGTTAGCAGCAGCAGCAACCACAACTCCAGCTACAGCTCCTTCCCTCCACTTCTTCTTCTTCCTCCAGCTCTCTAGGTTCGAGTGTGGGGTATACTTCCTGAACTTACTCCCTAGTTTACTTGTTTAGTGTAGTTTTGCTTCGATTAGTGTTTATTGGTGCATTTTAGTGCGATATGTGGTGATTAGTGAGAACCTTGAGCAAGTGATATATGATTTGGTTTTAGTAGGTTGATGGAGTGTTGTTAGGGCCATTTTAACCTAGTTTAGCCCCCAATTGCACTAAAATACCACCAGATCCCTTTTTGAAGCAGATTCGTCGTTTTAAAGCAAATTTTGACCTTCTGTAAACTGCTGTTGACCCGATGAGTTCAGACTAATTTTGAGATGACTGTAGCCTAATGGTTAGGAGCTGATTCCCCTGGTAGAACCCGACCCCCATAGGACATTCTCAGGCCACCGGAATATTCGATCTGGCCGCAAATTGCGGCCAGATGGGGAGGGTTTGGGTTGGGGTTTGGTCCTATAGGTGTCTGCTGCAATCCTTAGACTCATGGCATGTGCAATTTTGTTTGATTCTTACTTTAGAAAAATCTATGGCTATATACCTGTTTTTCCTTATTTCTAAACCTTCGCGACACGCGTGATACGTGTGTGGGTTGGGGTTTCTGCGTATCGCGACGCGTCAGGGTAGTTTCAGGCACGTAATCACACGTTTTAGCGTATCGCGCACACACGCGATTGGTCTGCGACACGGGTTTCTAGTTTGACCTTAATATCACGTTTTTGTGGATTTGAGCTTATATGTGATATATTGTGTGATTCTAGGTTCGCAGGCGAGTGAGACGGACGCTGCGAAGAATGGGAAGCAAGTCGTCGGCTACACTTAGCGCGAGACTTCGGTGAGTAGATTTAACATCTATGAGGATATCGCCCGCATGGCGTTATGCGTCAGGGCTGATAGGACCTTATTGTTATGTGTTGCATTTACCGCATGGACTGTCATCGCATATTGCATTCCCTGCTGTATGTAAACTTAGAATTGATATAACACCGCACTATTACTAACGGTTCATGTTGCACGAGCACTAATCTGCATGTTACACACACACCGTTAGTAATTGCCATGACACACTCACTGTAGAACTGCCATGATTATATTGCTGTAGTTCATTTCATATATTATTCGTTATGATTTTCATAGGAATTGGGAACCACAAGATGTCTTTGAAAACTGAAACTATTTTAAAAAGCGGTTCTCCCTTATACCTACATTATAACTTGACATACATAACACATCGCATTTGATTTACTCATTGGTGTTGGATTTCCATGTGATTTCTGGTTTTGAGGACCGTGGAATTGTTTAAATAAGAGATGCATTATTTGAAAACCCGGTTCCTCGTGATATGATATTTTGGTGCGTCCACCACGCGTTTTCTCGGTGCTGAGACGTGTGCTTGAAACCCGATTCGAGAAGTTGGATGATCCGTTTGCGGGTTCATGGTGGACCCGGTATGGTTCCCCGGGGCGAGAAATGTTTTTCGTGGAGTAGACGATGAGCCTAGCAGGGTGGCGAGTACCTACCGGTGATTGGTTAGACCTGGCGGTTATCCGGAGGATACTGACCAGAGTCGAGAGAGGGATGCGGGATGATCCGTACTGCCGGGGCCGAGGGCCGATACCGCAGACGGAGCCCATGGGCTGATCCGGACTGACGGAGCCCGATATATGAGGATTTGCGTGTCGATACTGGACACGAGTATTTTATGATATTTTGAGTGCCGATGTTGGGCACTCGTGATTTCTCAGAGATTTACAGGATTTGAGGGCCGATGGGTGTGCCGGCGCCTGAGTTATTTGGGATTTGGGTGCAGTTTTGGGCACCGATTATTTTTCCGCTTTGATATTCCATGTAGATGTTGTATATCCCATGCTCAGCATTGATTATCATATATCTCATCCTCTAGTTATTTTACCTGACAGAGCATTTGCATGATTATTAAACCTACTGCTTGTCGCATATAGGTCTTACTTGCTGGCATTTGATAGAGTAGCGTAGTACGTGCATGCTCGCGATTACCCTTATATGTTATCTCTATTCACGAGTTGGCAACTCACCCCCGTTGTGCCACAGTATTTGCAGGTTGCCCCTCAGCGTAGTCACGGCAGGCTGTCTTTTGCATCTTTTGGCTACAGATACCACTACAGTTGCGGCGAGAGCTGTTTTGCATTTTGGTGGGTTGTGGTATCTGATTACTTTTATTGTATCTAGTATTCTCCATCTACCATATATATACTGGACATAGATACTGTGTGAGGACGATGATGTATATTTTGTATTCTGGTGTCGAGCTCGCGGGAGCCGACTGTTTTTTTATGCAGTTATATTTCTATGATGTTTACTTTTGTTCATTCTTCTCTACGGTGTCGTATATTACTCTTGTGGTGATGGTTTCCGTCGTTGGGCGTGATTGCTCCCGTTTGGGGATACTTCATTTCATTATATCTCATTTTCACCGATATCCTGTTTTATACCCGGTTTCGGGGTAACTTTTACAAAAGAAATGCTGCCAAAATTATTTAAATGATAAGGTAACTTTAAAAGAATTTTTGAACTATTTAAGGTTTTCTAAATGTTTTCAACACTCTCTACTTTTAAATGGTTTTGATTTCTGAGTTCGGCTTACTTAGTCGCGTTACGCCTGTAGACGTTACGTGGTTAAGTGCCGGTCACGAGTCGAAATTTTCGGGTCGTGACACTCACCGAGAACTCTTAGATGATATTATACGTATCGTCAGATAGCGGTTCTCTGGTGATACTGGTACAGGTTAGTCTGTAGACCTGAGATCGTCATAGAATCTTGTGTGATTCCCACTGTGCTTTAATTTCCTCCCTACCATGCTCAAGAGAGCGTGCAAACAGGTGGATTTTGGGTATAGTCCCGAGTCACATGGAGGCAATGAGTAATAGGAGGGGTTTTATCTCTCACGGTATTGAGGGTTGATATTGCGCTATGCTCGATTGGCTATAACAGGAAGTTCCTGGTTAGGGCTGATGATGAGATTTACTGGTAAGTGTTATCAGTAGTTTCTCGACCCATTATGAGCCTCATATCGGTATAACTTATCAAGTTATTGAGGTCTGACGTTTACCACCCCCAGACTCGATATGCGACATATCAAACGAAGAGGCCTGACTGTACGGTATGTTACTTACTGAATTCACAGGAGTTTGGACAAACTTGTTTGTTGATTTTCTGATCGCTCAATACCTGGGTAGCCGTTACGTCCAGCGAGTACCGTTGACGGCTTGTGGGTGACCGATATGATCATTACCTACTGCTGGCGTATTGACGGGTCTTTAGAGTCCTACACAGAAGTTTTCTGGCTTAAGCGAAACGAAGTAGGGCACATATATGATATGTGCGGGATTGAGATTAATACATGTATATGATACAGTACTCTAATCTCACGATATAAGTTATATGTGATATAACCGGATTATTGAATCAAGTGTTGATTCAATAAGTTGTTATATGTATATTTGATATACATATAAATGATATTAGTCGGTTGTATGTGATATAGCCGGGTTATTAAATTAAGTGTTGGTTTAATAATTTAATTTATAATTATATATTTGATATATTAATATATTTTAACTAATATTAGCTCACTTAAGAATTTGTTTTCTACAAATACATATAAATATATATGAGATATATATTAATGTATTTATTTTTGTGTCATGCTAGATGGTACATTGGACATGAGTGTATGAGACTCATACCAAATTAAAGATAATTTAGGTGATTAATAATTAAGGGATAAACCAAAATTAGGTGGAAAATGTCATGGCTTGAGATGCTTGTGGAAGCATGTAGAAGCCTTGACTTACTCCACTAATTTTGTTTTACTCTAGATATTTATTAACTCAACCATTGTTTTTAGCCATGGTTAACTCTCTACTAATATCCCTTAAGATATTTTCTTACCCAAGGGTTCACACTTGATCATCTTCTTCATCTCCTTCTTTGCTCTCTAGCTTTTGTGTGAGGTGGAAAAGAAAAGGAGAGAATTAATTCTAAAGTGAGCAAAACTCCTACTTCATCAATCTATACCAAACTAGCCATTTAGTATAGGTTGTTTACTTCACTAATTTCTCAATTAGTAAAGAGTTGGCTTGAGTTAGAGATTCTTCGACGTAGATCATTTTCAGCCTCGAAGATTCTTAAGCAAGCTCGTTCCTTTCGCTTAGTGGAGCCTAAGAAGAGTTCGGGGATCACTACTTGGAGCTAAGAGACTACTACACGGAGCTTTAGATGTGAAGGAATGGTTTACAAAGGTTGTATTCCTTATTCACTTAGTGTAAAGTTTGTTTACATGTTCTATAAAACCCTAATTCACTAGTTCGATTCTTGGATGGTGTTGCTTAGCACTCTAGATTTTTAAAATTGCATACTCGATACTTGCTAAAACCTAGTGGTCGTGCTAAGGAACCCTAACAGTGGTATCGGAGCCAAGCTAGAGCATTAGGAGTGGTATAGACGAAGTTAAAGTGTTCGATCGACTTTTCGAAACCCTAAATTCCCCACTCTCTGGAAATTTTTTCAAAAGTTGGAATTTTTGAATTTAAAAATATGCAGAAAATTGTGCAGGGTTTTATATGGATCCCCGAGAAGAACGAGCGCCCAACTCGGCCAAACGGCCGAGCAACCGCAGCCAAACCATTGGTTTAGCCGCGGTTCCACGACACATTTGGTGAGACAGAGACTGTGCCTTCTTGTGCTGACCCGTAGGTACTTGTGGTATATTCTGGGTATTTTTAAGTGAGACTCAAGTGTTGAGGTCTCTGAAAATTGTGGATGTTTGAAAAATCGATCGAAATGTTTAACATCGTCTACATATCTGTGATTTGTGATACAATATTTGGAATCTACAATAGTTAGTTTTGTGAAAAATAATTAGAATTTTGTGAATCTAGCAATTTAGTCTATTTTAATCGGTTTCCGTGGGGTTTTGATTCGGATCAAAACCCCGTCGCAATCTCGTACAATACGCGAACACTCGCCGCGTAACACTAATAGATAGCTATGCCCCATCGCCCCGACTAAGTGACTGTACGAGAACCCCGTGGCCAAAAGCATCCGCTCGGGTGCTCTCGGCCGCGGTGTTTCGCCTAAGTGCACTTCGTCGGCGGTATCGGGGATGCGGTCGTCTACCAATGTTTCCGACGAGCATTCGATCAAATGTTGGGAATCTTGTTGAATTGCCCGACTGGTTATTGAAAAGTGTTTTCAATTTGAGATTAAAATGCCGGGTTTATTACGTTAGGCATGAAATTCGGAATATGTGATATTCCGGGTTTATGATGTCTAAGGAATTTATATGGTTAGGCATGAAATCCGAAGTATGTGATATTACCGAATTTATATGTTGCGGATTCTAATTATTATAGTTTTCATTTTCTTTTCTGCGACCGTAAGCGTAATATGTGGTGTACCGCTGGTTTCGTTGCTATACGTCAACGACAATTAGGATACGCATATTTATTTACGTTGATGACATGTGATATTATGTGTTGTTGTGATATGTTATATTGGATCGTCGTGTTTGAATAGCCGGGGGTTTTTGCGTGAGATGAGAGTTTTTCATTTTCATTCATGTAAAAAAATTTGTATGTAATATTCTTTTATTGGGACACTTCCGGATTGAGGATGATGCCACCATTGATGTATATTATTTATTTTTCTGCATTAGGATAGACCCAAAGCGGGGAGCATAAGTAACCGGGTTCTAGAGTCCAGTGGGAGACCATCTCGAGGAGTCGAGACCGGCTCTCCTAACTCTAGAATTGGTAGGGCTACTTGCCGCTCTCGTAGGGGTCTAGGGATGTGGGTTTGGTTATTTATTATGACCGTGGAATCCATGTTTTTTACTAGCTTGGTTTAAAACACGGACCTCGCAGTATATCCTATATTTCATATGTTGACTTCTGCTGCAATGTTCTGTGATGAGATCATATAACTGCGTGAGTCGAATATCTTATTATATATATGATATATAATAAACGTTGCTTATACTTTGCATCCGCACTAGCCCTGCTCCCGCTCTGTCGTTAGTTAAGTAACATGGCGGTACATGACGGGACCCCGTGGCGAATGCAGATGGCATAAGCGTGCGTTCTACTTTCGTTTCTTCTGTGATGTTCAGGAAACATATATGATGGGACTTCATTAGTGAGATTAATGAAAAGAAAAGAAACCTAAAGATATTATAGAATCAAATTTTCAAAACGGTAGCTCTACTTATTGCTTTGCATAGTGGTATTCCTTGATGAATATCCAGCACCTCATTCGATAAGGAAAGAGCCGAGATCCCTTCACTGGGAATGACCACTTTAGCAAAATCTAGTAAATGGTACAACCCACTCGGTTTGTTTTGAAAACTATTAGATTTTTAAAAAGTGGAGCTTAAACCACTCCTTTTCAAATCACTCGATTCTACAACGATATCAAGTTCATTACGCAAAAGGTTTTCTTAAAAACCTGTCGTAGCTCTCCACTATTTCAGATAAGTGCTATTTAATATTCGTGCTACATTTGTTGGCCTTCATTAAGGCGTAGTGTGCGGTAGCTGATTAGTGTTTATCTGCTGCATATGATGCGATTGGATTATGGTAGTCGTACGACTTTGTTGGCCTTCGTCAAGGGCCGTGCAGGTGGGTTTAAGTCAACCACGAAATGTACGGGTTGAAATTGACTAGCGGCCTATGGTTTGTTGGCCTTCGTCAAGGTCATAGGACGTTAGGGGCAAAAGATATTGGGAATTTCAAGTGTTGAAATTTGCAATGAGATTGCATACCTTCTATGAGATAGTTGGATCCCTGTACCCACTGCGAGTAAGAGTTACTCTTGAGAGAGTTTTGCACTTTACAATTAGCTAATCCAGTAGGTGTCTAAGAAAGGTGTTAACGGGGTTATGCCCATGTGGAAACGAGGTTATTTAATTAGTTCCATGCGAAAGCACGGGGAGACTCCCTCGTAGTACCAATACCTGCCTGGTTGAATGATTGGCAAACTTGTAGGGTGTAATTAATCCCGGCTAGTCTTACCTTTTAAGGTTTGAAGGAAGATTTGATAAAAACAGTGGGAGCCATCCTGATTAGATAAAATAATAACCAATCTAATTTTGCGAGAGCATATGCTAAAGTGTTTTTCTCTCTCTCTCCAGGTAGCGACCATGACACGCCTTAATCAAGATAATAATATTGATGTATTGACTGAACCCGCTTATTATACTGAGCTGGAGAATGTTGGTTCCGCTCTACCTTATAATTGTTATAAGTTTGAGCAGGAAATATGGGAATATCCAGATTCCCATGCAACCCGAACGAGGAATGAGCATGTTGATGCATCTTCTTCAGGTGTGTTCGTTACCGAGAACTGTTTCTCAGTACACTCTACGTCCTGGATATTAGATACCGGATCAGGATCCCACATTTGTAATATATTACATGGGATAAAGAAAGGTAGAGAACTGGGAAAAGATGATCATTCTCTAAAAGTAGGGAATGATGCAAATGTTGCGGCCAAAGCATTTGGTGAATATCATCTTGTATTACCAAATGAAAATACAATTATTCTGAACAACTGTTATTACATACCTAAAATGGTGTGTAATTTAATATCAGTTTTTTTATTAGATAAAGAAGGATATAACTTTGTAGTAGAGAAAAATGTTATGAACGTTTTCCTAAATCAAGTGTTGATTGGGTTTGGTACGTTACGTAACGATTTATACGTTCTAAATCAAAACATAGTTCTTAATGTACAGAACACCCACAAGAGAAAAAGTTCATAAATGAACGAATCCTTCTTGTGGCATTTTAGACTGGGTCATATCAATGCGACACGACTAGCTAAGTTACATAAGGATGGATATTTGAACCCGTTTGAATTTACATCTTATGAAACTTGCGAGTCATTTCTCAAAGGCAAAATGACCAAAACTCCGTTTACTGGACATGGAGAAAGAGCTACTGAACTCTTTTGACTGATACATAGTGATGTACGCGGTCCTATGTCTACACATACCAGGAATGATTCCTCGTACTTCATTACATTCACCGATGATCTCTCAAGATTCGAACATATGTTCCTATTGAAACACAAATCTGAAGCTTTTGAGAAATTCAAGGAATATAAGTGTGAAGTAAAGAACCAAACGGGTAAAAGTATTAAAATCCTTCGATCTGATCGGGGAGGAGAATACTTAAGCACGGAGTTCTTGGATTATTTAAAAGAGACTGGGATTCTCTCTCAGCTTACTCCTCCATATACACCACAGAACAACAGTGTATCGGAGCGGAGGAATTGCACCCTATTAGATATAGTACGCTCTATGATGAGTACTGCTGAGTTACCTATTTCCTTTTGGGGTTATGCGCTTGAGACAGCCGCATACCTGTTGAGTAGAGTTCCAACCAAATCAGTATCTACCACTCCATATGAGATATGGAATGGGAAGAGATCATCTTTTAAATGAGTTAAAATATGGGGTTTTCCGGTCTATATTAAAAAGCAAAATCCGGACAAGCTTAAGACAAAGTTAGTTCTGTGCAAGTTTGTGGGATATCCAAAGGATTCCTATGGATATATATTCTACCACACTGAGGAACAAAAAGTCTTTGCTTTTCAATATGCCACCTTTTTAGAAAAGGAATTTCTTGTAAAAGAAATTAGTGGTCATGAGGTAGAACTGGAAGAAGTTCCAGCTACACAAACTACAACTGATGATTTGGTGGAACCGAAGGATTCAATAGTCCCCGACGAATCTCAGCCTCAGGGTTCCTCATCAACCTGAGAGATACTACGGTTTTCTCATTGACGTTGGGAGCGAGGATTGCATTATGGAAGATGATGACCCAACTAGTTTCGAGCAGGCCATCACGAGTGGGGACTCTGTAAAATGGCTAGATGCAATGCGATTTGAGATGGAATCCATGTACATCAACAAAGTATGGACTTTGGAAGTTGCTCCTGAAGGGGTAAAACCCATTGGGAGCAAGTAGATCTTTAAGAAGAAACTTAGTGTAGATGGAAAAGTTGAGACTTTCAAAGCTAGACTTATAGCAAAAGGTTTTCGTCAACGACAAAGTATGGATTATGATAAAACATTTTCTCCAATGGCTATACTTAAGTCCATCCAGGTCCTACTTCTCATCACTGCATAACATGACTATGAAATCTGGTAGATGGACGTCAAGACCATTTTTCTAAATGTTGATTTAGAAGAGAGTGTGTATATGATACAGCTAGAGGGCTTCGTGGACAATGGGAGCAGCGGAAACGTGTGCAAATTGCTTAAATCAATTTACAGATTAAAGCAGGCATCGAGGAGATGGAACATTTGTTTTGATGTAGCAGTTAAAGAGTTTGACTTCATCAAAAACGTAGATGAACCTTGTATACAAGAAGGTTGTAGAGAGTAAGTTGTCTTCCTCGTATTGTACATGGATGCCATACTCTTGATAGGAAATGATGTTTCTATGCTACATTCGGTCAAGCTTTACTTATCACAGGTTCTCCATGAAGGATTTGGGTGATCCCTCTTGCATCCTGGGGAGAAGCACTGGACAGCTGTGAAGAACATTCTTAAGTGCTTGAGAAGGACTAAAGAATTGTTCTGGGTGTATGGTAACGGTGAACTCCATGTCAAGTCCTTTACCGCTTCGAGCTTCCAGAGTGATATGGATGACTGTAAGTCGGTCTCGGGTTTTGTCTTTACCCTCAGTGGAGGGACGGTATGTTGGAAGAGTTCCAAGCTAGGTACCGTAGCAAACTCGACGATGAAGGTTGAATACATCGCTACCAACGATGCTGCCAAAGAGGCTGTCTGGATGAACAAGTTCATGAGATGAACTTGGTGAGGTTCATACCATTAAGCATCCAATACTTGTGTAGTGATAATAATGGAGCTGTGGCTTTGGCCTAGAAACCCCGGTCACATCAGTGATCCAGATATATTCTTAAGCAGTTGATTGATCGTTTTTCCCGTTGTGTAGTATATAGAGAAATTTGTAAAGAACTTCACAACCAAAAATTATTTGACCGCAATCAACTACGGTGTCGGATGTAGATTGTTAGTGAGTGCGGATCGTCCACAGGGAAAGTGTAATCGTTCGTCTTTTGAATTAGATGAATTGAAACTTTAAAGAAAGAAAACAAAACGATTCATGATTTAAATTTTGTATTTCAAGAAAAAGAAAATATCTAGATCTAAGGAAGCATTAAAAGATAGAATCAAGAATTGATCGTTTGATGATTTTTCCAAACCAAATATCAAGAATTGAAATGAGGCTCGTAGGAATCGATCGGATCTATAGATGTGATGTAATCTTAGAATTACGTATTCTTATCCTTCGATGAATTGATACTAGATCGATGATGATCGATGAGAATTAGAGACTTCTTGTGAAACTAGGGTTTCATCTTATCTCTTGTTCTTTCATTGATATCATTCATATTCTAGCCTCTAGTAAATTCAAGAAACGATCGTAGATCCCTAATTTCGAGCGATCACAATCAAGAAAGCATCGCTACGAAACTAGGTCATCTATTCTTGAACTTGCTAGGGTTTACAAAACTCGTAGGACTTAAAATCGTATTAAGATTTGTTACATCATCATTCTACAATCGTCTCGACTCCTTTACGAGCGGAGTTTTACTCAAACATCACAACAAGCACAACAATTACAAATTGAGATCTAATCATGATGCAAGAATTGAAAGAAAGCAAGATTAAAGAATTTCACCTTTTATTTATATCAACAATTTAGTTACATTCGCTCAAGAACTACAAGAGGAAGAACTTGATCGTCGACTTGGCTTCGCTCGTCTCCGTGGATCGCGGATCGGCTTGGATCACTTGCCCGATTGAAGATCGGCTCGGCTCCTAAAAGGTTGAAGGCTTCTCGCTTGATTTGGTACTCAAGATCTTGGATTTGGAGTGGAATTAGGGTTAGGGTTTCGCACAAGCCTTGTCACTAGACTTGTGGAAGAAGATGATGTAGAATGAACCAATGGTTATTGATTAGCCTTTAACCCTAGGTCTAGGTTCCTATTTATAGATAACTAACCCTAGATCTAGGATTTCAAATTCTAAGTTTCCCTCCTAAAGTTTGTTGAAGAAATTCAAATTTCCCTCCAAAAGTTAGTTAGGGGAGAAGCTTCTAGATGTGATTAGTTAGGAGGAGCTTCTAGAAGAGGATTAATTAGGAGCTTAATTGGGATTAGCCTTCCTTAATTTTCTATTCTGATCTGGCAGTAGCTTCTGGATAATTATGGAATTTGACGTATCACAATTGACTGTGGGTCCCGCTGTGAGAATTTTGCAGTAAAATTGCAATGCTGACGTGGCATAAGAGGCGCGGATCCGCGGCACATGCCAGCTCCTGCCGCGGTTCCGCGGCTGACTTGGAGTCTTGGGCTTCTATACTTCTGCAGTGGTCTTGGGCTGAGTTTTGGGCCTTTATTTGATATATAGAATTGTATAATTCCTTCTGAATTTCTACCAGATCTGAAATGCTTGAGTTGGTGTATTTTTGATCAGCTCTTTTTCTTTTCTTCCGTATTTCCTGCACAGACTCAAGACAAGTGTTGCGCAAATACAGAAATGATGCGATGCCATGAAATGCGGTTAATTTCCTTTAAAGTGTCGGTTTAAAAGTCTAACACATGCAATCTCATATTTTGTGACAGATTTGCTAATATGTAGAATATGAATGCCGAACACTTCTAAATGTATGCAAATGTTAAGGAAATTGCCGGCTAAAATATACAATATTTTCGACTGATCAAATACCCCCAAACTTAATTTCGATCGTCTCGAGCGAATGTTTTATTAAAAAGAGAAGGAGAAAATAAAGAAAGAAAAAAACTAACTAGCACACTTTCGTAGGCAACACGATTGCACTGAGCACGTGCAACAAGCCTTTAAACCTCTAGGTGTCCCTAGTAGGAGGAGTGTTGTCTCCTGAGGGTTTTCAGCGGATTGCACCTACAAAATCCAATAATAAAAGCAAGATCATGAATATTACATTTAAAGACAAGAATTGTAAAAGAAAAGCCTTGAAAATTAGGGTTTCCAACTAAGCTAGCTTTTCGGTTGTCATGAGCCCTATCTTAATGGTCATGAAAAGATGTAAGAAATCACGTCCTCCCTCAATAAAACATCGTCTTATTCTTCATTCCTATCTGTTTTCCAAACATCGATCATATAACCCTGCGTGTGTGTAAAGACATCCCTACACCCGGAGAATTCAATTCAAGCTATCATACTCTTGCCCATCAGCCTCAGTATATATATATATATATATATATATATATATATATATATATATATTTTTTTTTTTTTTCTCGATGAGCTCACACACTTTCATGCGACCGTTAATACTTCTTGAGGTACTAACCGACCGATTACTCATGTGCTTGCTTATTTGGTGTATTTTCGTAATCTTGCACCACCTTAGGTATAGCAGTGACTCCCAGACCAGTTGGCCTTAGGGCACTAGATGAAAAGGCACCCTTGCTATATATTTTTTATTTCCCTCGGTGATAACAAAACCAGTGTCCATTTTTCTCACCATATAATTTTTTTTTATACATCGGCTTTAAGACAAGAGCATTTCAAGGTATCCTCTACTATCCCAGGCTTTAAGACGTGTGTAAGTGCGAATAGCAGGGTAGCAACGCTCAAAATGTTTGGCTTCCAGAATAGAAACTATTTTTCAGACTTATTTTTATCCTCAGATTAGTGACGTCTTTCATCTTACTAACCCTTGGGACAACGGCTCATAACTACTTATTACTAGTTCGTATAAGAAAACTTCTAATTTTCTTAGTTTTCTTAAATTTTTCTAATCTCATGGATGTAATTTTTCACTATCTAAACTTTTATTATCTTATTTATGTACAAAAATATTTTTATAGTTTTGAAAATTTTTAAATTTTTATAGATTTTTGAAAAAAATGTTTTGTGCTTATGCAAATGATATGCAAATGATGCGAAAATAAGCACAAACCTCCCCCAAACTTGTTTTCAACAGTGTCCCCACTGTTGCCTTCCTCTAAATCTCGAAAAACCTGTAAGCTTGGGAGGAATTTATTAGTGGGGGCAAAATATTTAAGTGAAGATTCTCCCCCAAACTTATTTTTGGCTCAAAATTTTGTAAAAATTTTCTTTTCTGGAGCCCGAAAATATACCCCCCCAAACTTGAGTTATGCAATGTTAAGCTTTGAAAATCACAAGTGGGGGTCAAAAATCATTGGTCGATGCCAAGCTTTGCAAAGACCGAAGGTTAACACCAACCATTCAAAAAATTTATCAATGCAGTGCTCGGGTTGGTGGAAGAAAATATGGGGAAAAGGTAAGTGGTGGAGGAGAATGTGTGTGCGTCTCATTTTGGAGAGACGATGCAGTGTATGTGATGGATTACTCGCATTCTTCTTACAATTCAGAAGAAGGGGTGGAGGTTCAATTTCAGTGAGTGGGACATGATTCATCTCAACACCCGAGTTATTTAGAAATGCGAGTTCATCAGCGAATATTTCCTCAAAAGTTCCATCTATACCCCGATGAATAATGTCATCACAAAGTACGGGGTGATCTTCAGACTCTAAGAACAGTTCATAATTAGTGTTATTTGTTGACCCGGACATCTCGGTGGAAGATTCCGTATGTGTATGATACATAGTTGGGTCAAACAACAACATATGAAAAGAGTCAAGATCGATAATAGGAGGATCATCAAATTCGCTGCTGTCGACATCCATTAAGTCGACAGAACATACCTGAGCAATAGGTTCGGAGGGTACACTTCCCAACTTGTAAATGTTCAGCTCTATTGACCTATTCCCGAAAGATAGGGTCATAGAACCATTACGACAGTTGATTATTGCATTGGAAGTGGCCAAAAAGGGGCGACCTAAAATCACCGGAATTTGATTCCGTGGGTTCGCTACAGGTTGTGTATCAATTACAATAAAATCTACCGGGAATATAAATTCTCCGATTTTTATTAACACATCCTCCAGTTCACCCCTAGGTTTGGTGATTGATCGGTCAGCCATCTGGAGAGTGCAATTGGTTGGCTTCAACTCTCCGATCCCTAGTTGCTCATAGACTGAGTATGGAAGCAAGTTAACACTAGCGCCAAGGTCTAGTAGAGCACGGTTAATGTGTTTTTCCCCAATAGAAACGGAAATAGTAGGATATCCTGGATCCTTACGTTTCCTCGGTAATTGCTGGGGGAAAGCCGTATCTATTGTTTTTTCCATGAATATCTTCTTGGGCGCTTGAGTCTTCCTCTTCCTAGTGCACAAGTTCTTAAGAGTTTTCGCATAGGACGGAACTTGTTGGATGGCATCTAGGAGAGGGATGTTGGTGTTTACTTGCTTAAAAATGTTCATAATCTTCTCCATATGTGGACTCGGTGTGTTAGCCCTTAACCGATTAGGATAAGGTGCTTTAGCAATAAGCGCTGGGTCCATCATAGGAGAAGGAAGTGGGTGTGGAACCGATCCCAGAATAGAAGTGGGAATCGTCCGTGGAGGGGTAAAAGAGGTGGGCTGAAGTGGCGAGCCTTTTGGGAAATGGAGAATAGGCTCGGAAGAAGATGGTAGGGTAGAAGAACTGGGGTAAGAAGTGTGTGTGTGAGGAAAGGACTCAGCCGGGGTTTTATTGATTGATTTATCGGTATCATCAAACTCTTCCCCAAGGTGATGGTCAAGCACTCTTCCAGATCTCAACGTGATTGCATCCACATCATGTGAATAGCTAGAATTGGGTAAAGGTTGAGCTGGAAGTTTCCCTTTCTCTCGTGCACTCATTTCGGCTTTTAGTTGTGCAATTTGTGCTTCCATCGATTTGATATTATCATTTTGAGAGATAATGATCTTCATCACATTCTCGACGGAAGATTGCAAACTTGCCGTCCCTTGGATGGATTGTTTCATGAAAGTATCCAATGTTTGTGCTAGTGCAGAGGTATTATCTGTACCGGTCAATTGCAAAAGACTAGACGGTGCAAAAGTGTTGGCCGGATTTTGAAAGTTTTGTGCTTGGAAGGGGTGCTGACTCAATTGAAGTTGTGGGTGCTGTTGTGGTGGAGGGGTCCCTTGGAAATTGTTTTGGTTTGGAACCGTGTTTTGAAATTGGGATTGGTTCCATTCAAAGTTAGGGTGATTCCTCCAACCCTGATCATATGTGGAGGAAGATGGATCGTTTCTAGGTCTTTGAAATGAGGCATTGGTATGCTCATGACCTTGAAATGGACATTCTTCCGTTAAGTGAGATGGATCAGAACAGCATCCACATACAGTTTTGGAGAGTGATATTTGACTTAGGGTGGCGGCTAAAAATTTATTTTCCATATTCTCGAGTTTCTTATTAATAGCTGCAATGTCAGCTCTAACTCCTATGGAAATATCATTGCCATCCCTAGACGATTGACTCACACCCTCCCACTGTAAAGATTTTTCTGCGAAATTTTCTAGGAATTCCCAGGCTTCCCCATCATCTTTAGTCATAAAGTTGCCTTGACACATGGATTCAAGGGTCTGTCTTGTGTAAGGAGTAATGCCCTCATAAATGATTCGGCACAATTCCCATCTCGGGATGCCGTGATGTGGACATTGGAGTAACAGATCCTTGAAACGGTCAAGACATTTTGAAAATGTTTCATTTGGAAGCTGGGTGAATTGATAGATTTCGCTACGGATTCGAGCTGTTTTGTGATGTGGGTAGAATTTATTAAGGAATGCTTTGACGAATTCGTCCCAATTTGAAATGGAATGTGCGGTGGTGTTATATAGCCACTTCTCGGCTAAATCGCACAAGGTGAATGGGAGAAGACGTAGACGGAAAGCATCGACAGACAACTGTGAAGTACCCATCATTGCGCATACATTTTCAAATTTCGTGATAAACACGTATGCGTCTTCAGACTCGAGACCGTGAAATTTTGGTAGAAGGTTGATGTATTGGGGTTTTATTTGAAAATTTTCCCCATTGGCTGGTGGAATGGAAAGACAGGTGGAAAGTGGGCCTCGTGTAGGATAGCATCTCTCTTGGAGAGAGATGCGAGGTGGAATCTGCGCACCAACGGACGGCGGCAGAGTAGTGGAAAAGAAATTCGATGGAGGTGGATCCATCGATGTGGGTGTGGTGGTAGGTACAAGAAAGGTAAATGTAGAAATACCGACTTTGGGTCGATGAGGGAAACGCGGACTTAACGGGCACTAGAATCCCGTTGTCCAGCCTATCTTGTACTAAAATGGGTTAGTACAAGTGGCAGCGTGAATTTATAATTAGGGGAAATGATGAATGCGGTGTTTGCTTTAAAAAGATGATACTGATTTTGAAAAGATGATGCGACACAGCAAATGCAGCACACAAAACCCTAGAATCTAGTGGTCACCTAGGTCCGGCTCTAGACCGCTCCTAACTGCCAAAAGACAAGTCGCAGGATAGAATCCTCCACTGCCTCTTTGTCCCCCTGTGGCCGGATAAGTGCCAGGTAAGTGGGAAGGAACCACCACTACAGTGGGCCTAATTAATAACCACTAGCCTTAGACACACTCGCCTTAGGCACCACAAGAAAATGCGGATAAGCAATGAATTACCCACGGCCTTCTCTTGTCCTAATTGAGCGCGACGGTCCTTAGAGTCATCTCTAGATTTCTTTTAATTAATGAGGGTCAATGCGGATGCAAGTTTTACGATTTTCGGGGCCTAGGAAGGGTAATGAACTCCCCACCTAATTTGAATTTGGTCGTGCCCCTTAAATTTCAGTATTATTATGCAACAACCAAGAATCAAAAACACGCACAAATTTTTATTTTGCTTTTGCGCGCTGCGATTTATTTGCAAAGAAACCTGCAACAAAATTGTTATTGGAGCAGACAGAGGAGAAGATAAGAAAGTGAGAAAGTTACAGAGCAAAATTGATGCAGAGAGGAGCTAAGGTTGCCACGGATCTGCCGCGTTTGAAGGGGTATTGCCGCGGAAACGCGCCTTCAGGTACTGTTCACTCTACCAATTTTTAACAGTAGCTTTCTGTTGAGCTCTACAGCTCTCTGGAATTTTCAGAAATTTTTTTCTCCAGCTCCAATGATTCCAGATTTTCTCGCAACAAATCACAACACACGTATTAGTGTTTGCACGAATTTAGATTAAAAAAAAATATGATGGAATAAATTGTTCAACTCAAATTTCAAAATACGAACTATTAGCGCACTATCCCCGGCAACGGCGCCATTTTGATTGATCGTTTTTCCCGTTGTGTAGTATATAGAGAAATTTGTAAAGAACTTCACAACCAAAAATTATTTGACCGCAATCAACTACGGTGTCGGATGTAGATTGTTAGTGAGTGCGGATCGTCCACAGGGAAAGTGTAATCGTTCGTCTTTTGAATTAGATGAATTGAAACTTTAAAGAAAGAAAACAAAACAATTCATGATTTAAATTTTGTATTTCAAGAAAAAGAAAATATCTAGATCTAAGGAAGCATTAAAAGATAGAATCAAGAATTGATCGTTTGATGATTTTTCCAAACCAAATATCAAGAATTGAAATGAGGCTCGTAGGAATCGATCGGATCTATAGATGTGATGTAATCTTAGAATTACGTATTCTTATCCTTCGATGAATTGATACTAGATCGATGATGATCGATGAGAATTAGAGACTTCTTGTGAAACTAGGGTTTCATCTTATCTCTTGTTCTTTCATTGATATCATTCATATTTTAGCCTCTAGTAAATTCAAGAAACGATCGTAGATCCCTAATTTCGAGCGATCACAATCAAGAAAGCATCGCTACGAAACTAGGTCATCTATTCTTGAACTTGCTAGGGTTTACAAAACTCGTAGGACTTAAAATCGTATTAAGATTTGTTACATCATCATTCTACAATCGTCTCGACTCCTTTACGAGCGGAGTTTTACTCAAACATCACAACAAGCACAACAATTACAAATTGAGATCTAATCATGATGCAAGAATTGAAAGAAAGCAAGATTAAAGAATTTCACCTTTTATTTATATCAACAATTTAGTTACATTCGCTCAAGAACTACAAGAGGAAGAACTTGATCGTCGACTTGGCTTCGCTCGTCTCCGTGGATCGCGGATCGGCTTGGATCACTTGCCCGATTGAAGATCGGCTCGGCTCCTAAAAGGTTGAAAGCTTCTCGCTTGATTTGGTACTCAAGATCTTGGATTTGGAGTGGAATTAGGGTTAGGGTTTCGCACAAGCCTTGTCACTAGACTTGTGGAAGAAGATGATGTAGAATGAACCAATGGTTATTGATTAGCCTTTAACCCTAGGTCTAGGTTCCTATTTATAGATAACTAACCCTAGATCTAGGATTTCAAATTCTAAGTTTCCCTCCTAAAGTTTGTTGAAGAAATTCAAATTTCCCTCCAAAAGTTAGTTAGGGGAGAAGCTTCTAGATGTGATTAGTTAGGAGGAGCTTCTAGAAGAGGATTAATTAGGAGCTTAATTGGGATTAGCCTTCCTTAATTTTCTATTCTGATCTGGCAGTAGCTTCTGGATAATTATGGAATTTGACGTATCACAATTGACTATGGGTCCCGCTGTGAGAATTTTGCAGTAAAATTGCAATGCTGACGTGGCATAAGAGGCGTGGATCCGCGGCACATGCCAGCTCCTGCCGCGGTTCCGCGGCTGACTTGGAGTCTTGGGCTTCTATACTTCTGCAGTGGTCTTGGGCTGAGTTTTGGGCCTTTATTTGATATATAGAATTGTATAATTCCTTCTGAATTTCTACCAGATCTGAAATGCTTGAGTTGGTGTATTTTTGATCAGCTCTTTTGCTTTTCTTCCGTATTTCCTGCACAGACTCAAGACAAGTGTTGCGCAAATACAGAAATGATGCGATGCCATGAAATGCGGTTAATTTCCTTTAAAGTGTCGGTTTAAAAGTCTAACACATGCAATCTCATATTTTGTGACAGATTTGCTAATATGTAGAATATGAATGCCGAACACTTCTAAATGTATGCAAATGTTAAGGAAATTGCCGGCTAAAATATACAATATTTTTGACTGATCAGCAGTATCACCTAATCAGGGAGATAGTTGATCTCCAGAGATCGAGATAAGGAGATTTGATACGAAGAATAATACGGCGGATCCACTCACGAAGGCTACTTGAGAGAATTTTTGGGATGTTGGGTATGTGATACTACAACAACTGGCGTTAGTGCAAGTGGGAGATTGTTAGTTATATGTATGCCCTAGAGGCCATTATTGTACATGATTGTATATTATAGTGGATATTTGGACATATACAGAGAGGACTTTCTTGCTCGACATGATAGTATGTTATCTGGTTGCTCTTTATCTTAACATGTACACTTGTATCATTATACCGTCTCTTCGTTACATGTTGATAAAGCCCTTAGGATGCGTACTTGACTACCAGGACTATGATGCAGATGATACTAGTGGGGCCAGGATAGTTCACAAGTTCATCCTTTAATTGTTCCTAGTCGAGAGAGTATCGAGACGGGGCATCGATATTCCAGAGTAGACTAGTGTATACGTTTCTTGACCCTGTATGGGGCGATGGTTGATCCCATAGCCATTGGTGTTTGACATCAAAGATTGTATATAGGTCCTCATTAGAGAATGGGTACACCGAACTGGACTGGCCGAGAACTCCTAGATGGTATTATACCTATCGTCAGATAGCAGTTCTCTGGCAACACTGGTACAGATTAGTCAGTAGACCCGAGATCGTCATAGAGTCTTGTATGATTCCCACTGTGCTTTGATTTCCTCTCTACCACGCTCAAGTGAGCGTGCAAACAGGTGGATTTTGGGTACAGTCCGGAGTCATATGGAGGCAATGAGAGATAGGAGGGGTTTCGTCTCTCCCGGTATTGGGGGTTGATGTTGCGCTATGCTCGATTGGCTATAACAGGAAGTCCTTGGCCAGGGTTGATGATGAGATTTACTGGTAAGTGTTATCAGTAGTTTCTCGACCCTTTATAAGCCTCACATCGGCATGACTTATCAAGTTATTGGGGTCTGGCGTTTACCACCCCCAGACTCGATATGCGACATATCAGACGAAGAGGCCGGACTGTACGATAGTGTTACTTACTGGATTCACGGGAGTTTGGACAAGCTTGCTTGTTGATCTTCTGATCGCTCAATACTTGGGTAGCCTTTACGTCCAGCTAGTACAGCTGACGGCTTGTGGGTGACCGATATGATCATTACCTACTGCTGGCATATTGACGAGTCTTTAGAGTCCTACACAGAGATTTCCTGGCTCAAGAGAAACAAAGTAGGGCACATATGCGATATGTGCGGGACCAAGATTAATACGTATATGTGATACAGTATTCTAATCTCGTGATATAGATTATACGTGATATAACCGGATTATTGAATCAAGTGTTGATTCAATAATTTGTTATATGTATATTTGATATACATATAAATGATATTAGTCGGTTGTATGTGATATAGCCGGATTATTAAATCAAGTGTTGATTTAATAATTTAATATATAATTATATATTTGATATATTAGTATATATTAACTAATATTAGCTCACTTAAGAATTTGTTTTCTACAAATACATATAAATATATATGAGATATATATTAATGTATTTATTTTTGTGTCATGCTAGATGATACATTGGACATGGGTGTATGAGACTTAAACCAAACTAAAGATAATTTGGGTGATTAATAATTAAGGGATAAACCAAAATTAGGTGGAAAATTTCATGGCTTGAGATGCTTGTGGAAGCATGTAGAAGTCTTGACTTAGTCCACTAATTTTGTTTTACTCTAAATATTTATTAACCCACCCATTATTTTTAGCCATGGTTAACTCTCTACTAATATCTCTTGAGATATTTTCTCACCCAAGGGTTTGTAGGGTTCCTAGGCACTCTCAAGAGGTCTCACAAGGCATCAACCATGCCAATTTCAAATTTTAACGGTGCCGAGAAACCCTAATACGGATCGTTGGCTAGATATCTAGGCGAAAGATGCAACTAGTAAACTACTTTACTAAGAGAACGGAAATACAACCTTTGTAGATCCGGTACTCCACCTCCACAGCTCCGTGATGAAGTCCTCTCCGCTGTCCAAATCAAAATCCGGGCTCTAGTGTCGGCTTCATCGGAGAAATGGGCGGGCAAGGTCGTCGGCTTCGTGCCGAAGATGATCTATGTCGAGGCATCGCTAGATCAAGCTCCAACTTCACCAAGTTATGAAACTTGTGAAGAAAACACACTATACTACTTGGCAAGAGGTAGAGGATGAAGAAATAGGAAGTGGGTTCACTTTAGAATTGGATTTCTCACTCATTTTCATCAATCACCATTGATGAAGAAAGGTTTTCTTCAAGTGAAGAAGAAGAAGAAGATGAAGATAATTGTTATGATAAGTTAATTAAAATAGAATAGAAAATGAAAACTTATCATAAACAAAACCATAGTTAGGTGTAGAGAGTGGACTATGGTTAAATGGAGTGGTTAGGGTTAAGCATGAGACAAAATGGTGACTTAGTCAAACCTTCATGAATCTTCATGAAAGAAACAAATGAAAGCCACCATTTTCTCTTTATGCATTTAATTTTCCAAAAAGAATAAATGAAATAAATAAATGAATAAGTAAAAACAAAACCCTAACCATTACACAACCATGGTTTAATCTTTACACTTAGCCAATTTTGCATGCATCATCAAACATGATACAAACTAGTGCACAAAATTATATCGTATATACAATGTGCACATCCGAGTGAGAATATCCATTTAAAGTGAACCGATACTAGTTAATGCAAAGTAATATATCAAATATATAATTATACATTAAATCATTAAATCAACACTTGATTTAACGACCCGGTCATATCGCATATAACCGACTAATATCCAATGTATCGATTTATCGAATCAATCCTTGATTCGATAACTAGGTTATATCGCATAAAATCATTCGATACATTTATCGCAAGAATGGAATACGGTATCACATACACGCATTATTCTCGGTCCCGCACATATCTCATATGCGCTCTTATTTCGTTTCGCTTGAGCCAGGAAACCTCTGTGTAGGACTCTAAAGACTCGTCAATACGCCGGCAGCAGGTGATGATCATATCAAACACCCACAAGCCGTAAGCGGTCTGCTAAACGTAACGGCCATCCGGGTATTGAGCGATCAGAAGATCGACGAGCAAGCCCGCTCACACTCCTGTGAATCCAACCAGTAACACTTACCGTACAGTCCGGTCTGATCGTCTGATATGTCACATATCTCGCCTAGGGGTGGTAAACGTCAGACCCCAATAGCTC
Source organism: Agapanthus africanus (assembly GCA_030015575.1). Taxonomy (NCBI): domain Eukaryota; kingdom Viridiplantae; phylum Streptophyta; class Magnoliopsida; order Asparagales; family Amaryllidaceae; genus Agapanthus; species Agapanthus africanus. The sequence goes on along the minus strand of JASDDO010000019.1, from coordinate 378,768,477 downwards.
GATAAGTCGTGTCGATATGAGGTCTATAACAATTCGAGAAACTACTGGTAACACTTACCAGTAAATCTCAGCAACCCTGGCCAGGGATTTCCGGTTATAGCCAATCGAACACAGCGCAACATCAACTCCCTATACCGGGAGAGACGAATCCCCTCCTATCGCTCATTGCCTCCATGTGACTCGGGACTGTACCCAAAAACCACCGTTTTGCACGCCCTCTTGGACATGGTAAGGTGGAAATCAAATCACAGTGGGAACCACACAAGACTCTATGACGATCTCGGGTCAACAGACTACTCTGTACCAGTGTCACCAGAGAACTGCCATCTGACGTAAGGTATAATACCATCTGGGAGTTCTCGGCGAGTCCGTCCAGTGTACCCAGTCTCTACTGAGCACCCGTATATCATCTCTGATGTCAAACACCAATGGATATGGGATCATCCATCGCCCATCTGTATGGGTCGAGAAGGTATACGCTAGTCTACTCTGGTATATCGATGCCCCGTCTCGATACACCCACGACTAGGGACCTTGAAGGATGTACTTATGGACTACCATGTCCCCACTAGTATGATCCGCATCATAGTCCAGGTAGTCAAGTACACATCCTAAGGGCTTTACCAACATGTAACAGAGAGACAATCAGTGTACACGTTAAGGTAAAGAGCAACCAGATAGCATACTATCATGTCGAGCAAGAAAGTCTTCCCTATATATGTCCAAGCATCCACTACAATATACATCCTATGTATAGTAATGGCCTCTAGGGCATACATATAACTAACAATCTCCCACTTGCACTAGGGCCATCTGTAGCAGTGGTTGCAGTATCTCATACTCAACCATCCCATAAAAGTCTCTCTCTGGGAATAGGCCTTCGTGAATGGATTCGCTGTGTTGTCCTCTGAGTCTACTCTCCTAACCTCGATCATCCTGGAGATCAACCATCTCCATGATCAGGTGATACTGCCTTAGAATATGTCTGGATCGCTGATGGGACCGGCGTTCCTTGGCATAAGCCACAACTCCATTGTCTCACAATGGAAGGAACGAAGTTCATCTCATGAACTAATATACACCCAGACTGCCTCTTTGGTAGCATCTTAAGTAGCGATGTATCCAGCTTTTATCGTCTGGTATGCCACGGTATCTAGCTTGGAACTCTTCCAACATACCGTCCCTTTACTGAGGGTAAAGACAATGCCTGTGACTGACTTTCAGTCGTCTTTATCACCCTGGAACCCTTCCAGTGATTCTCCCCAGGATCGGTTGATACCGTCTCACTACAACTAGTGAGAATCCTAACATCCATTTAGATCTATCTCATAGATCCAAAAACCCAGGATTTAGGAGGTATCACTTTGATCCTATATGGAGAATCATTGTGATAAGCGGAGATTGACCGAGCGTAGCATAGGAAACTCCTTCCCTATCAAGAGCATGTCATCCACGTACTCTACGAGGATCGTCACCATACTCCCTACTACCTTTCTGTTTATACAAGGTTCATCTATCATTTTGATGATGTCAACTTCTTTGACTAATTCATCAAAGCAGATGTTCCAACTCCGCGATGCCTGCTTTATCCTATAAAGCATCTTGCACACGTTTCCGCTGCTCCCACTGTCTACGAAGCCCTCGGCTGTGTACTTATAGACGCCCTCTTCCAAAACATCATTTTAGAAAAGCAGTCATGGCACCCAACCGCCAGATATCGTAGTCATGGTATGTAGCCGTGGCAAGTAGGATCTGGATGGACTTAAGCATAGCTACTTGAAAAGGTTTCATCATTATCCACGCCTGGTCAATGACGAAAGGCTTTAACAAGTCTAGCTTTGAAAGTCTCAACTCTTCCATCTACACCAAGTAATCTTCTCAAGATATACTTGCTCCTGATGGGGATTTAACCCTTCAGATATAGCAACTAAAGTCCATACTTTGTTGGTGTACATGGATTCCATCTCAGATCACTAAGCATCCAGCCATTCTTACAGAGTCCCACTCCTGATGGCCAGCTCGAAGCTAGTTGGGTCATCATCTCATGATGCAATCCTCGCTCCCACTGTCATAGAGAAACCGAAGTATCTCTCAGGTGTGTGAGGAACCTTACTAGATCGGCGGAGAGGCTGAGGTTCGTTGGAATCTACTGAATCCTTTGGTTCTATCAAATCATCTTCTGTAGTTTGCATAGCTGGAACCTTTCCAGTTCTACATAACTAACCTTGCCTCGAAATTATCCGGATTTTGCTTTTAGACATAGGCCGGACAACCCCAAATCTTAACTAACTTAAGACATGGGCTCTTCCCTTTCCATATCATATATGAAGTGGTAGGCAACTGATTTGATTCGAACCCTATTCAATAGGTATGCAGCTTCTCAAGTGCATAACTCCCAAAAAGGAAATAGGTAACTCAGTAGTACTCATCATAGAGCACACCATATCATATAGGTTGTGATTGCTCCGCCCCGATACACCATCGTGCTATGGTGTATTCGGAGGAGTAATGCTGAGAGAGAATCTCATTCTCCTTTAGAATAATCCAGGAATTCCGTGCTCAAGTATTCTCCTCCCTGATCTTATCATAGGACATAATACTTATACCCGTATTGGTTCTCTACTTCTAACTTATATTCTGTGAATATCTCAAAAGGTTCGGACTCATGTTTCAACAGGAACATATGACTGAATCTTGAGAGATTATCAGAGAATATAATGAAGTATAAAGAACCAATCTTGGCATGTGTAGACAGGGGACCTACATACATCAACATGTATCATCCCAAGAGTTCACTAACTCTTTCTCTGTTTCCAGTAAACGGAGCTGGTGTCATTATATCTTTGTGACATGACTGGCAAGTTTCACAAGATGTAAATTCAAACTGGTTTAAATATGCATCTAAATGTAACTTCAGCTAGTCGGGTCGCATTGATATGACCTAGTCTACAATACCTCAAGAAGGATTCGTTCATTTCTGAACTCTTCCTCTTGTGTGTGTTCCATATACTAAGAACTGTAGTTTGATTTAGAACATCAACGCTTTTAGATAACGTGCCTGATACGATCAACTTTTGATATAGGAAATGTTCAAAACATTATCCAACAATACAAAATTATATCCTTTCTTTACTAATAAAGAGACTGATATGATTTTGTATATCAGGTTCGGTATCTAATAACATTCGTTCATAATCAATGTATTGGTAATACAGGGTGACAGTGACCAACAGACTTGGTTGCAACTCTTGCACCGTTTTCTGCCTCATGAAACTTATCACCCGTTCTCAGTCCTCTACCTTTCTGTAGCTGTTCAGACCATAATATTGCATTTATCATTCCCCTATTCTTATCCTTTTTATAAATAAACAGGTACTCTTGACGCACGTTTGTTGCATATTACAGGTTACAGGTTTCTGGAGCAAATACAGTGAAAAAGACACAAAACAACAGAAAAAAGGGACTTTTAACCAACAAGCAGACCGATACTAGTCACGCCTAGTCAGAGAACAGTGCAAGGTCCAAAATGTCATGAGAACGGTTGAAAGATCGCTACGAATATTCACTGAAATATCTGGAGAATACCTAGAAGCCTAACAGAGAAAAGGACTATAGAAACAGAAAGCCAAGAAGCCCAGAAGAGAAGCCCAAAAAGCACACAGCCCAAGTCTACAGTTTGGCCGCGGATCCGCGGCCAAACCCAGCCTGGCGCCGCGGATCCGCGGCCATTATATGCCCGTGTCGGCGCAGTTTTTCTGTGACGGTGCGCTGTTGTGGGTGTTGTGATTTTAAGTGGGCAAATCAGTAATTGCGCGTGCGCGAGAGTCTGTAACCCTAGGTTTCCTATTTTCCTATAAATTGTAATCTTAGATCTAAAAATTGTATGCCTCTTTTCAATAAATAAAATTCAGAAATTCTGGAAGTGACATTCAGATCTGTTCTTTATCGCTTGGAGGGAGCCATCACCATTAGTAAGTGTTTTTTTCTTTTTTTCTTTTAATGTTATTTCATCCCCTAATGAGCGAGTAGTCTCCTCGCTTGTTAGGGTTAGCCTTAGGGAAAGGGTTGAGAGATGAGATCTCTCACCCTTTTCAATGTCATATTAAACTAACCCATTAAGAACTCCATGCATGCGCGCACAACCGCTCCCTGCGGCACCCTACCCCTCGAGGTAACGGTGAACCGCAGTATAAAGGGCCGGTTGCGCGCGTTTTCCATGGGGGTTAGGGTAATTAATGATAAAGGAAGGATACGAATCTAAAGGAAGAAAACATCTTCCTAAAAGAGTCGTATCCACTTTATCGATAATTACTATAACACCTAATGGATCTAAAATACGGCATTGAAAGCGGTGAGGAAACATCAATCTCCAAAACTTCCTCTAAGCCTAACCCTAGCAAGAATTTAAATTAGATTAATTAAGTTTTAGATCTAGATTTTTATAAAACCAAAACGACAAATAGAATCAACTCGTTAAGACACACTAAAGGAATTTACCCGTCTCTGTGGATCGACCCGTACTCACCGGCTAGCTGCAAAGCGACGCCGTTCTTGATTGCGGTAAATACAGTTTTTGACAACCAATCAAATGGCGCCGTTGCCGGGGACGGCGTAATATTTCTTTTTGTGAATTTTCGGGTTGATATAAATTTTAAAAATTATAAAAATCTGAAAATATAAAAAAAAAAAAAATTATCAACTTGATCTGTTTGAAGGGTTTGCTATTTGAATCTTGCAGGAACAGCGAAAAATTGTGGATCTGGAAATTCACAGAGGGCAAAACAAAAATTGTTACATAAGAACAGAAAGGAAATGAAAGTACAGAGCAGCACAAAATTTTTCAGAAGCTGAAACGACCATGACGCCGCGCTTCCGCCGCATGAACAGGGTTCCCGCCGCGGATCCGCGCTCCGATTGCCACGTCAGCACACCAGATTTGCACTGTTTGTTCTCTTTTCTTCCCCTCTGTAGCCTACAATATATCCACTGTAAAAATTTTCTGCAGGGTTCTTTGCGTAAAGAGTCTTTCTCCCCCTTCTAAATAACAGATTTCTGCAGGTTTCTTTGCGCCGCGCTAAAAATTGATTGCAAGTGATTTTGTTGTTTTGCATATTTTAATCGGACTCTAAGGGGCTATTTGACCAAACTCAGATTGGGTGGGGATTTCATCACCCTTCCCAGGACCCCAGAAAACACCTAAGCATTTTGCATCGACCACCTTTAATTAAAAAAAAAAAAAAGATTAGACTCAGACCTAAGGACAGCGAGCTCAATAGGAAAAGGACTAGGGTAGGCATCAGCCGTTTATCCTAACCGACATTGCGGTGTCTAGGCTAGTGGTTTTTAATTAGGCCCACTGTAGTGGTGGTTCCTTCCCACTTACCTGGCCGTAGTTGTCCGTGAAGAGGCGGTTTGAGGTCTATTTCTAGCCCTAGTTAGGAGCTGTCTAGTAGACCTAGGCAACCCTAGATCTAGGCCTGATTGTGCATGTATGGTTGATTCAGTTGTGTCACTAGTCCATTTTCTAAAACCTTATTGCAAAACTCTCCAATAAAAAAATTTAAAGAAAAATCTTTTAAAAACTTGCAAAAATTTTGTCGCTTAGAAATCCTTGCATTCTTCTATCATGGGTACCCCACATCATAAATCTCTTGCCGAGTCTTGGTATCCCGAACCTTACTTTGCGTCGTTCGTCAATTGTTTCGGTCAATTTAAAAAAGATCCCTCATTGCCAAAAATTTCGTTGAAAGATCAAATAGAGGCGTCTAGGAGAAATAGTTTGACTTTTCAACCCACTTTGTGTCAACCGAGTCAACCTTTACAACCTACATATGTTGACACCACTTCTTCAAGTCCTTCTGTCACTCCTAGGCCGATATCCATTGCTGAGCATATTGCTCAATCTCGCAGTCGATCTTTCACCCCTCTCCACGCATTTAGTTTTAGGGATCCGCACGATTATTCACCTTCTTATCCATATGTTGACCCTACTCCTGTCTTACCACCCACTTCCCACCAGCCATACCCGACCTTCCCACCTTCACTAGACGCTGTTTCGACACAGCCATTAGGGAGTTTCACATACCCAACTAATTTTGAATCTTTTACTGAAACCCCCTCACCTCCTAAGTCTAGTTTGGAAGAGTCGTTGGAAGCATATATTGCTGTAACAAATAAAATGATGAGGACAGTGGAAGCATCCATGGCCGCCCTTACGCAACCTAGTGAACCGGTAGCTAGTGTCCCGCTAGCTCCGAATTTTTCAATGTGTAAGGCGGCAGTTGGACAGAGTGAGAATGAGAGAGGATTTTCAAATCAAACCTACCCTTACCCAATTGAAACCCACAACTCCGGTTTTCCATCTATTGTTCCAAATGATTCACCAGTTGAAAATAAAAATGAGTTGTGCGATTTTGTAGTGTTTGATTTGCCAAATTGTGAGGAACCCCTTTCAAGTGAAACCGCACCTAATCCTTTCGATCTTTACACCTCCACTCTAGAACCTACATTGATAAATATCCATGCTGTGGATGAAGTGTCTAAAGAAACTGATTTTCACTTGATTGAGGATATAGACGCCGGGAATATTTCGGATGATGAACCTGTCGATTTAATAGAAATTTTATGTTCAAATCATCATCCTGAGTTATTAAATGTTTCCCCCGAATCTCATATGCGTCTAGATTTTGATGAAAATGGCATGGATGAATTAAATATTGAGGATAGTACTGAGGAGAGTCTTGAGGATAATATCGAGGTTGAACCATTTTTATTTGATGTGTCAGATTTTCCAATTCAGCCTCCTGAACCTTTGACTGTTATATCACCCTCCCTCCTTCCTATTGTTCCGACCGAACAAATGACCGTTACGCTTTCATCTCCTATACCAAGTTCGGCGTACCCATGTTTTCTTGCGAATCTTGAGGGATTTGACCCCATTGCACGACGAGTTCATAGGTTAGCGCAATCGCTTTTAACACATCGGTCATCACAAATTGCGCTAATTTATTCACTCAATTTACACCCTCAAGATTGTACTCCACTTCTTTATCCTTTCCGCCATTCTTCTCCTCCACCGAGACCGTATTCTACCCCTCTTCCCACATGGTCTCGCGTGTTTCTCATTTCTTTCCTCCACACCCTATTCTCGCACCAACTATACCATTACCACGATAAGATCTTTGAATGGTTGGTGCTAACCTTTGGCTTGTGTAAGGCCAAGCTTAAGTTTGGGGGGAAACTTTGTATATATGTATATATCCTTTTGTTTTCTTTTTCTATAAAAAATAAAAAAAAAAAATTAAAAACATAAAAAAATTATAAATAAATAAACAGGGAAGTATCGGTGTTTTGACCCTCTTGGTTTAGCATAACAGTGAGGACACTGTCAAGTTCAAGTTTGGGGGTATGCTCGGTACGTCTTCTTCCTTCGCATTCATTTGTACATATTTTTGCATTTGCATACTTATTTGAAAACCCATAAATATTTGAAAAAATTTCAAAAAATTATAATAAGTGTATTCAATTTTGGCTAATTGACTTGAGTTTGACAAATAGGTCAACTAGCTAGGAACAACTAGATCTTAGACTTAGTAAGTTAAAAACCCTAAAAATAACATTCCTTAAAGTTTAACGGTAGAAAGTATATGCCTTGTAGTTTATTTAGAAATAGGCAAATTTTGGGTTCACTTCTTGGGCTAAGTCGAAACAAAGGAAGAGTATTGATGTTCTTATTAGAGTATAAGTTTGAAAAATAGTTCCTAGCTTAAGTCTAAATTCTGAAAATGTATACCCTACAATTTGCACTATCACGCACCTTGAAACTTGGAATAGTAGAAGAGACCTTGAAATACTCTTGTCTAAAGTCCTTAGTACGAAGAAAATAAAAGAAAAAGTGTGAATAAGGAATAAAAAAAATGGACACTGGTTTTTGTGATTACTTAAGGCTGCAAAAATAGAAAAATATTTAGCGAGGGTGTTTCATCACCTAGTGCCTTAGACCAACTGGTTTGGGAGTCACTGTTAAAGCCTTGGGTGTTGCAAGGACTAGGAAGTACGCTTTAAAGTGCAAACGCATTTTGTAATCGGTCGTTGGTACCTCAAGAAGTATTAACGGTCGCATGAAGGATGTGTAAGCAAATTTCATTCACCAACTAATTAGTACTTTGGACAATGGACAAGGGCATGATTGCTTGAATTGAATTTCCAAGTGTAGGGGTGATCTATACACACTCGTAGGGGTACGTGATTGGAATTTAGATAAGAGAGAGGAATGAAAGATAAAATTTGTATCTTTAATAGAGTTGATAGAAATTCCTGAGTGGAGATGTAACCCTAGAAGGAAGACTTGAAAGATGCCGAAAGCTAAGTAGGTCTACATAACATATATAATCTTAAGTTAAATGATGAGGAAGTGTGAAGAATATGGGTGGATAATTTACAAGTAGAAGATAATAGAATTCCTTATTAGAAAACCTAATTGGAGAACAAAAGTCAATGGGCCAAGTTGATAGGATTTTGTGGGTGTAATCCGCTGAAAACCCTCAGGAGACAACACTCCTCCTACTAGGGACACCTAGAGGTTTAACGGCTTGTTGCACGTGATCAGTGCAATCGCGTTTCCCTGCGAAAGTGCGGTTAGGATTTTAGAGAATAAAATAATAAGTTTGCTCGAGGACGAGCAAAAGGTAAGTTTGGGGGTATTTGTTCAGACCATAATATTGCATTTATCATTCCCCTATTCTTATCCTTTTTATAAATAAACAGGTACTCTTGACGCACGTTTGTTGCATATTACAGGTTACAGGTTTCTGGAGCAAATACAATGAAAAAGACACAAAACAACAGAAAAAGGGACTTTTGACCAACAAGCAGACCGATACTAGTCACGCCTAGTCAGATAACAGTGCAAGGTCCAAAATGTCATGAGAACGGTTGAAAGATCGCTACGAATATTCACTGAAATATCTGGAGAATACCTAGAAGCCTAACAGAGAAAAGGACTATAGAAACAGAAAGCCAAGAAGCCCAGAAGAGAAGCCCAAAAAGCACACAGCCCAAGTCTACAGTTTGGCCGCGGATCCGCGGCCAAACCCAGCCTGGCGCCGCGGATCCGCGGCCATTATATGCCCGTGTCGGCGCAGTTTTTCTGTGACGGTGCGCTGTTGTGGGTGTTGTGATTTTAAGTGGGCAAATCAGTAATTGCGCGTGCGCGAGAGTCTGTAACCCTAGGTTTCCTATTTTCCTATAAATTGTAATCTTAGATCTAAAAATTGTATGCCTCTTTTCAATAAATAAAATTCAGAAATTCTGGAAGTGACATTCAGATCTGTTCTTTATCGCTTGGAGGGAGCCATCACCATTAGTAAGTGTTTTTTTCTTTTATTCTTTTAATGTTATTTCATCCCCTAATGAGCGAGTAGTCTCCTCGCTTGTTAGGGTTAGCCTTAGGGAAAGGGTTGAGAGATGAGATCTCTCACCCCTTTCAATGTCATATTAAACTAACCCATTAAGAACTCCATGCATGCGCGCACAACCGCTCCCTGCGGCACCCTACCCCTCGAGGTAACGGTGAACCGCAGTATAAAGGGCCGGTTGCGCGCGTTTTCCATGGGGGTTAGGGTAATTAACGATAAAGGAAGGATACGAATCTAGAGGAAGAAAACATCTTCCCAAAAGAGTCGTATCCACTTTATCGATAATTACTATAACACCTAATGGATCTAAAATACGGCATTGAAAGCGGTGAGGAAACATCAATCTCCAAAACTTTCTCTAAGCCTAACCCTAGCAAGAATTTAAATTAGATTAATTAAGTTTTAGATCTAGATTTTTATAAAACCAAAGCGACAAATAGAATCAACTCGTTAAGACACACTAAAGGAATTTACCCGTCTCTGTGGATCGACCCGTACTCACCGGCTAGCTGCAAAGCGACGCCGTTCTTGATTGCGGTAAATACAGTTTTTGACAACCAATCAGTAGCCCTATGTAACAGATTACATATCTGGGATCCTGATCTGGTATCACATACCCAGGACGTAAAGGATACTGAGAAACAGTTCTCTGTAATGAACACACCCGAAGATGATGCATCATCATGCACTCTCCTCGTTTGGGCGGCACGAGAATTCTGGTAATCCCCAATTTCCTGCTCTGTCTTATAACAATTATAAGTTGGAGCGGGACCAACGTTCCCCAGCTCAGTATAACAAGCGGGTTCGGTCAATACTTCCGTATTATTATCTTGATTAAGGCGTGATATGGTCGCTACCTGGAGAGAGAGAGAAGAAAACACTCAGCGTGCGCTCTTGCAAGAATAGATTGGTTATTATTTTATCTAATCAGGATGGCTCCCACTGCTTTTTATCAAATCTTCCTTCAAACCCTAAAAGGAAAGACTAGCCGGGATTAATTACACACTACAAGTTCGCCAATCTTTCAGCCAGGCCAGTGTCGGTACTTTGAGGGAGGTCCCCCGTGCTTTCGCACGAACCTAATTAATGTAAACCTCGTTTTCCCAGAGGCGTAACCCCGTTGACACCTTTCTAGACACCTACTTGATCGGCTAATTGTAATGTATAAAACTCTCCCAGGAGTAACTCTTACTCGCAGCGGGTATCGGGATCCAACTATCTCATAGAAGGTATGCAATCTCATTGCAAATTTCAACACTTGAAATTCCCGATAATTTTGCCCCTAGCGTCCTATGACCTTGACGCAGGCCAACAAACCATAGTGCGCTAGTCAAGTTCAACCCGTCATTTTCTGATTGAATTAAACCCACCCGCACGACCCTTGACGCAGGCCAACAAAGTCGCACGACTACCCTAATCCAATCTGCATCATATGCATAAGCAGATAAATACTGGTTAGCTACCGCACACTACGCCTTGACGCAGGCCAACAAACGTAGCACGAATACTAACTACCACTTATCTGAAATGACGGAGGGCTACGACAGGTTTTTCTGAAAACCTATTGCGTAATGAACTTGATATCGTTGTAGAATCAAATGATTTTGAAATGGAGTGCTTTTGAGGCTTTTCTAGTTTTGCTAAAGGAGTCACTCCCGGTGAAGGGATCGTCGGTCCTTTCCTCGTCGAATGAGGTGCGGGATATATCATATATATCACTGTGCAAAGCAAAAACTCTTAAAAGCAATCAAAAGACAAACTGTGTGTGTAGCATCTGCCAGTTACTGCTAAAGGAGTCACTCCCGGTGAAGGGATCTCGGTCCTTTCCTCATCGAATAAGGTGCAGGATATATCACATATACCTCTGTGCAAAGCAAGAACTGTAGCTATCTGTTTTATTTTTGAAATTCGATTCTACAACATCTTAGGTTTCTTTTATTTCATTAATCTCATTAATGAAGTCCCATCATTTAAATTACCTAAACATCACAGATAAATACGACGTACACTTATGCCATCCGCATTCGCCTCGATGTCCCCTCGTGCACCGTTAGGTTAGGTAACTAACGACAGAGCGGGGCAGGGCTAGCGCGGGTGTAAAACATAAGTAACGTCTATATAATATATCATATATACTATATACTGTATCTATCACAGAACATCACATGATCACATCACAGATATCGCAGCAGAAGAATCATATAAAATATTGGATATACTAGGACGTCCGTGTTTTCAATACGAGCCAGTATAAAACACGGATTCCACGGTCGCGATGAATAGCCAAACCCACACCCCAAGACCCCTACTAGAGCGGCAAGCAACCCTACCAATTCTAGAGTTAGGAGACCCGGACTCGACTCCTCGAGTTGGTCTCCCACTGGACTCCAGAACCCGGTTACTTGTGCTCCCCTCCTTGGGTCTATCCTAGTGCGGAAAAGTAAATAATATACAAAGGGTGACAACTTCCGCAACCTGGAAGTGCCCCAATAAAAGAATATTACATACAAGTTTTTACATGAATGAAAATGAAAACACTCATCTCACATAAAAACCCCCCGGCTATTCAAACACGACGATCCAATATAACATATCCAGCAACACATAACATCACATGTCATCAACGTAAGTAAATATGCGCATCCCAATTGTCGTTGACATATAGCAACGAAACCGGCGATATCACATATTACACTTACGGTCACAGAAAAGAAAGTGTAAAACTACAACAGTTGGAATCCGCAACCACCTCAGACATCGCATGCCTGATCAAATGAATTCTTTAGACATCGCATGCCTAACAATTATAAACCCCGCATTTTAGTCTCAAAATCGAAAACTCTTTTCAATATCAAGTCGGGCAATTCAACAAGATTCCCGACATCCTGATCGAATGCTCGTCGCAAACTTCAGTAGGCGGCCGCACCCCCGACGCCGTCGACGAAGTGCACCAAGGCGGAACACCGCTACCGCGAGCACCCGAACGGATGCTTTCGGCGACGAGGTTCTCCTACAGTCACTTGGTCGGGGCTATGGAGTGAGGCTGTCTATTAAGTTTACCCGGCGAGTATTCGCGTACACTACGTGATTGCGACGGACTTTTGATCACATCAAAATTCCGTGGCAACCGATCAATTGAGACTAAAGTGCTGTGTTTATAACATTCATTCAGTTATCTCATAACTTCTTGTGAATTCCAATTGTTGTATCACATTCCGGATAAATAGAAAATGTTAAACTTTCCGATCGAACAGTCGAACACCCAAGTTTTCCCGAAACAGCTCAACTCATGAAATAAGTTCAAAGACATTCACTTCGTGCCTCAGTACCAACGGTCCAGCCGTAGAAGGGTCAAGCCAACGCCTCACATGTGGCACGCCGTACTGCCCCAAACCCGAAGGTTCAAAGGGCAGTTCAAGACGGTCACATAATCGAGTTAAGGTTTGTTGTCTTCTAGAGGGACCATCGCATTACTTGCACTACTTAGAACGTCTTTAAACTACGGAAAAATCCAACACTTGGAAATTTCCCGACAGGGGAAAAATTGGGTATTTATATCCGGTCGAACTTTTTAACATATTCAAAAATTATCCGGAAAGCCACATAGACAAAATCTGATACCCCGATCGAAACACAGAATTCCCAAAACAACCCCAGAAAATTCAACTCTTGAATAAATATTAAAAATTCCCAGAAAATCCAGCATAATAAAATAGGAGTTACTGTGCAAACAGGGAAGGATGACGTCATCAACTTGCCGCGGAACCGCCGCAGAAGCCAGGCTTCTGCCGCGGTTCCGCCGCGGTTTGTACTGTTCATGAGTCAAATTTTGAACCGTAATTCTTATAATTCCCTGCTGAATTTTTAAAGCATTTTTAATGTGGAAAAATCCCAGATTTTAGAAAAAGTCCAGAGAGCATGTTTGGTTTAGGGTTTCGGGTTCGTTCGGGTTTCAAACTTCGTCTAGACTTCGCCTAAGGCTCTAGCTAGGCTCTGATACCACTGTAGGGTTCCTAGGCACTCTCAAGAGGTCTCACAAGGCATCAACCATGCCAATTTCAAATTTTAACGGTGCCGAGAAACCCTAATACGGATCGTTGGCTAGATATCTAGGCGAAAGATGCAACTAGTAAACTACTTTACTAAGAGAACGGAAATACAACCTTTGTAGATCCGGTACTCCACCTCCACAGCTCCGTGATGAAGTCCTCTCCGCTGTCCAAATCAAAATCCGGGCTCTAGCGTCGGCTTCATCGGAGAAATGGGTGGGCAAGGTCGTCGGCTTCGTGCCGAAGATGATCTACGTCGAGGCATCACTAGATCAAGCTCCAACTTCACCAAGTCATGAAACTTGTGAAGAAAACACACTATACTACTTGGCAAGAGGTAGAGGATGAAGAAATAGGAAGTGGGTTCACTTTAGAATTGGATTTCTCACTCATTTTCATCAATCACCATTGATGAAGAAAGGTTTTCTTCAAGTGAAGAAGAAGAAGAAGATGAAGATAATTGTTATGATAAGTTAATTAAAATAGAATAGAAAATGAAAACTTATCATAAACAAAACCATATTTAGGTGTAGAGAGTGGACTATGGTTAAATGGAGTGGTTAGGGTTAAGCATGAGACAAAATGGTGACTTAGTCAAACCTTCATGAATCTTCATGAAAGAAACAAATGAAAGCCACCATTTTCTCTTTATGCATTTAATTTTCCAAAAAGAATAAATGAAATAAATAAATGAATAAGTAAAAACAAAACCCTAACCATTACACAACCATGGTTTAATCTTTACACTTAGCCAATTTTGCATGCATCATCAAACATGATACAAACTAGTGCACAAAATTATATCGTATATACAATGTGCACATCCGAGTGAGAATATCCATTTAAAGTGAACCGATACTAGTTAATGCAAAGTAATATATCAAATATATAATTATACATTAAATCATTAAATCAACACTTGATTTAACGACCCGGTCATATCGCATATAACCGACTAATATCCAATGTATCGATTTATCGAATCAATCCTTGATTCGATAACTAGGTTATATCGCATTAAACCATTCGATACATTTATCGCGAGAATGGAATACGGTATCACATACACGTATTATTCTCGGTCCCGCACATATCTCATATGCGCTCCTATTTCGTTTCGCTTGAGCCAGGAAACTTCTGTGTAGGACTCTAAAGACTCGTCAATACGCCGGCAGCAGGTGATGATCATATCAAACACCCACAAGCCGCAAGCGGTCTGCTAAACGTAACGGCCACCCGGGTATTGAGCGATCAGAAGATCGACGAGCAAGCCCGCTCACACTCCTGTGAATCCAACCAGTAACACTTACCGTACAGTCCGGTCTGATCGTCTGATATGTCACATATCTCGCCTAGGGGTGGTAAACGTCAGACCCCAATAGCTCGATAAGTCGTGTCGATATAAGGTCTATAACAATTCGAGAAACTACTGGTAACACTTACCAGTAAATCTCAGCAACCCTGGCCAGGATTTCCGGTTATAGCCAATCGAACACAGCGCAACATCAACTCCCTATACCGGGAGAGACGAATCCCCTCCTATCGCTCATTGCCTCCATGTGACTCGGGACTGTACCCAAAAACCACCGTTTTGCACGCCCTCTTGGACGTGGTAAGGTGGAAATCAAAGCACAGTGGGAACCACACAAGACTCTATGACGATCTCGGGTCAACAGACTACTCTGTACCAGTGTCACCAGAGAACTGCCATCTGACGTAAGGTATAATACCATCTGGGAGTTCTCGGCGAGTCCGTCCAGTGTACCCAGTCTCCACTGAGCACCCATATATCAT
Source organism: Agapanthus africanus (assembly GCA_030015575.1). Taxonomy (NCBI): domain Eukaryota; kingdom Viridiplantae; phylum Streptophyta; class Magnoliopsida; order Asparagales; family Amaryllidaceae; genus Agapanthus; species Agapanthus africanus. The sequence continues at coordinate 378,753,218 of JASDDO010000019.1, read as the reverse complement.
CTCTGATGTCAAACACCAATGGATATGGGATCATCCATCGCCCATCTGTATGGGTCGAGAAGGTATACGCTTGTCTACTCTGGTATATCGATGCCCCGTCTCGATACACCCACGACTAGGGACCTTGAAGGATGTACTTATGGACTACCATGTCCCCACTAGTATGATCCGCATCATAGTCCAGGTAGTCAAGTACACATCCTAAGGGCTTTACCAACATGTAACAGAGAGACAATCAGTGTACACGTTAAGGTAAAGAGCAACCAGATAGCATACTATCATGTCGAGCAAGAAAGTCTTCCCTATATATGTCCAAGCATCCACTACAATATACATCCTATGTATAGTAATGGCCTCTAGGGCATACATATAACTAACAGGGTTCACACTTGATGTAATACCTAGCCCCTTTTTATAACTATAGCTGTATAGTTGTTATTTTTGAATTTTATTTGATTTATTTAAATTCTATTTCTTCTAAACCCTAAAAGCCAAAACCAAGATTTAAAACCAAAACCGAATTTAACCAAAATGAGTAAAATACTTAAACCTTAAACCTATTTTTAAACATCCAGCTCAAATTTATATTTAAACCCCAAGCCCATTCTCATCATTTTCCAAACTTTCCTTCAGCCCATTTTTCTTTGTAAATAAATTTACTCTTTTTCCAGCGGACTCAGCCTGAGTCCACACTTTTCTCCCAGGAATTTCATTTTCATTTAACCCAAGCCCAGCTCCGGCCCGCTTCTTTTCTTTCCCTTAATTGATTTGCCTTTTATTTTTACCCAACTTCCCGAGCCCATTTCATCAGCCGGCCCCATTCTTTCTTTGTTTTATTATTCGATTTTTTATTTTTCCCCGGCCCATTTTACTATCAGCCACTTCGTTCTTTTAAGGGGGATTTATTTTCTTTCCTTTGGCCCGGCCCACTCCCCGCAGCCCGCATCCACGCTCCAACCCGCGCCCGCTTCGCCCTCAACCCGACCCGACCTCCAGCTACTGTACATCTCCTTTAAATCCCCAACGGCTCTTTCCCTTTCACCCACGCGAGATCCGTTCCCTCCGCCTCCGCCCGCGCCCACGTCGCCGCTCATCACGCGCGACGAGCGTTACAACCGCGTTGCTCACCCCTCGTCTCCCCATCCTTTTCCCTCACTTCCCACGTTCCCTTCTCCCTCCTTCGCTCTCAAACCACTCCCGCTGCAACCATCTTCGACGACGACGGCAGCCATCTCACCCACTGCATCCCTCGCGACCCACGACAACAGCACCGTCGACCTCGCTCACTCCTCCTCCCCTCTTCCCCCACTGCCCCGAGCGCCCTCACCTGCACTCTCTCTCCCCCTCTCAATTTTCTCTCTCTCTCGCTCATTCCTCACTGTCTCTCTCTCACTGCATCTCATCTCCCCTCTGTTTTCTTTTCTCAAACCTCTCTCTCACTGCATCTCATCTCACTCACTGTCTCTCCCTTCACTCTCAGCTCTCTTTCTCTTTCTCTGCATACTCTCTCTCTCTCTCTCTTTCCCTAACTCTCTCTCTCTCAAAAACCATACAAAACCATTTACTTTACAAACACTCACTGCGGCCATTACCGGAGCGACACCGTCGACCGTCGTCGACCCCAGTACACTCGCAAAGGATCATCAAGCAACCCTCAATCTCCAGTAACCATGCAACGGCTCCGGACAACTCCGACGCGAGATCCGCATCTCGACCCAAGCTCGCACGAATCGGTTCCGCGGCGTATATCATGCGTTCGTGACGACGTTGCTGCCTTGCAACCCCGAGACTTCTTCCAGGCAAGTATTCTACTTGCTTACATGCTATTTACTTAAGTTACAATCGTTAAATACATGGATTATATAGTTACAAGTTTTAAACTATTATGTGCCGTATCTGTTCGATGCTTGTTCCCTAAGGAAAACATTATCAAATTTGACGGAACTGGATAAATTACTTTGGTTCTTGTAGAGATGGTTAATGTGTGCAAATTTCATTAGAAAATACGACTGTTAAAGATTAAAACAACTACCCCCAAATTTGACCGTAAAACTGGAATTTTACTGTACCTGAAAACCGTTGAATTCACCATAAATCTTATACATATTAGAATGGTGAGTTCGAGGGCTCAAATCGAAGCTAACTCGACGAACTTTAACCCTATACCAGTTTCCTGATATTCCTGTACTTAAATTGGGATGATGTTCGTATCGGAGTACGACTCTGGACTGCAGTCCAGAGCGACTCCAGTCGTGCTTGCTGTTCCGTATGGGATACCACAGGATTTCCTTAACTCGTAGGTTGCGGAACTCCGCTGTTTATTATAGATAAATCTGTTAGCTAGACAACACAATTGATTTCATTCTGTTTCGTTACCGTTTGATATTTAATCTGTAATTTAGAGGATCGGGACGCATAACAGTCCCAGCAGAATCAGAATTGACATGTTAATATTAAACAGATTATAACTCCTAACATATAGATACGATTGATGATCCTTCTGTTGCGTTGAAAACCTTACTGAAAACCATAGAATTCATTCAACTGTAGCGTCGCTAAATTATGATCCCAACTGGGGTCAAAATGCGTTGCGAAACGGACTTCTGGTTCTGAAACCGGATTTCCAGCCGCGAGCGCTTAAAATGAAATGGTTATAATTAATGATCCTGGAACCAGATTGGCTTGTAACAAAATTTTATGGATGGATAACTGAACATACTAATTACTACCTGTTTATCGTTTCGCTAAATTATATATGTACGTTTCATGATAAATCGTGCAAGTGATAGACTACTGTTTATGATACCTTAATTGTGCTTATATACTGTTCATGCATCATATCATACCTATATCATTGTAGTGATAACCTAGTGATATCGTGCATTCACCCAGTGTTAGATTTTAGTGATGATTGTGGCAAGTACGTCATTGTTCGTGTATCCGTGATTAAGTGAAAGTGATACGTACTTGTACACAATCAGTGACCTATTATTCTATTGCATTGTCGACGTCTGTGAGATGCGTGCACGTGTGACTATAAGTGGAATGGGACATTTATGGAAGCGTTGCACGGGTGTCACAGATAAGACACCAGACACTGCCGTTTATCTTAGGTATTAGTCGGGACGTGCTTGATGGAGGTCCTGCCTCCAGTTCTCGCGCAGACTTGTCACGGATCGATTAGTATTTAGATTGATGGTTAGCGTTTGATGTAGACCATAGGGTGTGGGGTAGTTTAAGTGTGAGTTCAACAGAATCTCGGGAGTCCCATGCCGGCTTATATATTTAGGGAGTTATATGGAGATTTACAGGGTACGTGATATATACACCGTGATATTCTCGTTATATGTTGGGCCCGTGGTCCCTTGCCCTTGGGTTCTACCCTTGGGTGGAGGACACTCACGAGTGGTTGACTCTCACACTTGGACGGACGATAGGCTTAATGACCTGTACAGTAAGACTTAGAGACTGATAGGGATACTGGCATTTATATTCCTTATATACTGTGTTGGCATACGTGACATATCGTTATACAGCTTTACTGTTCCGCTGCATTGATTACTGCGCATTCATATTCTTGCTGACGTTGATTTACTGTTATTCATTTCCATTACCACTGTTAGAACTATCACTTGATTTTATATATATATTATTGCCATTGTGTCGCTCTGACGACCTGAGTATGCATGCTCAGTGCGAGGGAAGGATTTAGCTTGGATCAGAACTAGACGTGCATCACAGACTTCTTGACTTGCTACTCCGAGTTACTTTCGTTTGTTCCACTTCAGGTCAGTTTATATTATTGTACCTTTCAGTTACTGCATTTCTCATTACCTGCGCATCGTTTACTGTTTACCATGAGAAACTAGAAGCCGAAGTGTGACTACGGCAGGACATTTCCTTGACCGTAGGAGCATGGCTGGCCTTGTCTACCCCCTCGTATACCGTATTTTGGGAAGCGGGGCGTGACACTTGATCATCTCCTTCTTTGCTCTCTAGCTTTTGAGTGAGATGAAAAAGAAAAAGAGAGAATTAATTCTAAAGTGAGAAAATTCCTACTTCATCAATCTATACCAGACTAGCTATTTAGTATATGTTGTTTACTTCACTAGTTCCTCAATTAGTGAAGAGGTAGCTTGAGTTAGAGATTCTTCGACGTAGATCATCTTTGGTCTTGAAGATCCTTAAGTAAGCTCGTTCCTTTCGCCTAGTGGAGCCTAAGAAGAGTTCGGGGACCACTACTTAGAGCTAAGGGACTACTACACGGAGCTTTAGAAGTAAAGGACTGGTCTACAAAGGTTGTATTCCTTGTTCACTTAGTGTAAAGTTTGTTTACATGCTCTATAAAACCCTAATTCTCTAGTTTGATTCTTGAATGGTGCTGATTTGGACTAGCAGACTACTAATCCAGAGAACACTCTATATTTTTAAAATTACATACTTGATGCTTGCTAAAACCTAGAGGTCATGCTAAGGCACCCCAACAATGATCCCCTATACGAGGAATGATTCCATAACTCGTTGGGCGCCGAATAGTTCGACACCGAGATCTCAGGGGATAACGGGTTGTCGCTTCAACGCCCACCGTGCTTTCTATCCTTCTAAGGAGATGTCAGTCAGGTCGCATGATTCCAGAGGAGACAGACATCCCCGCATCCATCGAGATCGTGCACGCGGCTCACCTCGGGACCGATCCCCCGAGGACCTGAGGAACGTGATAGAGCGAAACCGAAACCGCTCCATCGCGCAAGCTCAATGCAGAGACAACAGGCGCTCCGAGAGTGGGGAATCCTCGGGTACCATCAACGAATCAAGGCCCTCGAGAATAAAAATGAAGACATGTGGCACGCTACCCGTTCGGCCGGACGAATGGCAAAATACTCCGCAGATTTGCTCACGCGACCTTTCACAGAGCAGCTACTAGGTGAGCGGGTCTTGTCCAGGAACAAACCGTCAAAAGTGGCCCTCCTCGATGAGAAATCTGACCCGAAGGACCACTTGAAAATATTTACGGCGGGCATGAGCTTCCAAGACAACTCAGATATAGCTCAATGCTGAGCCTTCCACACCATCCTCATTCGGGCCCGCCGAGATTGGTTCCGTAGACTTGCGCTACGCTCGATCTTGACCTTTGACGAGATGGCGACTCAATTTCTTGGTCATTTCATCGGTAACCGACAACAAAAAAGGATGGTCGACTACCTATTTACTATCAAGAGTGAAGATAGGGAACCCTTCAAGGGTTACGTCACCCGCTTTTATAATGCCCTCCTGGAAGTCCCCGAGCACCGTGACGAAATGGTTATCGCGGCCTTGAGGTTGGGTCTTAGGCACAAAGAGTGGCTCCGCTCTTTTGTATTGACGCAACTTAAGACCATAGCCAAAGTAAAGACCTGGACCAAGTGAGAAATCCAACTCGAGTCGGAGGTAAATGCCAACTTACCCCGCGGAGACCGAAGGACTGAAAAAATGGGACAGAGAAGAGAAAAAGAAAGACGACTGTCCAAAACCTTATTCTCCGAGGTTTCATGAGTACACTCTCCTAAACGTCTCCCAGACCGAGCTACTAGAGGAGGCTGAGAGTGAGAGGTTTTCAAACTCCCGCCAGCTACTCAGTGGTCGGGCAAGCGACTCTGCGGCCCGTACTGTGCCTACCATCGGTCGTAGGGGCACCCGACCCAGAGCTGCAAACAACTCCGTGACTATATTGAGGAATTGATTCGCTCCAGTCACCTGGAGAAGTACCTGTGAGAAAAACGTTAGGCAAATCGGGAGCAAACGAACCAACCCCCTCTCGGAGAATTGATGGTCGGGCAGATCATGGTCGTCCCTGTAGGTTTGACTTCAGGCAACGAGGACACCCACCGCTTCCGGCCGGTCATGAATTTAAGTGATCCACAGCACAAGAAGTGCAAGAAGGATGATCCAATCACCTTCACCGACAAGGACCTTCACGGCATATCACTTCCGCACAATGATCCCCTTATGATAGCAGCCCGGGTAAACCGATACGAGGTCCGGAGAATGTTGGTTGACTCAGGGAGCTCGGCGGATATCCTGTTTTACGACTATTTTCAGCGTATGGGATTAAATCCATCCGACCTCCTACGTCCTCTCCAAGTTTACAAACCATTCCGTCTTGGCCGAGAGATCGATTACCCTCCCTCTCAACATCAGAGAAGCAGGAAGAACGTGAACCATACCGGTGAATTTCTTCGTTGCCAAGATCCCGTCGTCCTATAACATCCTTTTGGGACGCCCCACCCTAAACGCCCTCCAGGCTCAGATCTCTACCTATCACCTCATGCTTAAGTTTCCTCTGGACAATGAGGGGTAGGCCAGGTCTATGAAGACCAGCAAATCGCTAGGGTTTGTCTCGCCTCAACGTCTCTCGGGGAGAAAGAGGTTGACGTGTACGATCCTCAATAGTCTCTGGATACACACGATGACTAAAAAGAGATTCAAAGCGCCCCAGTGGAAGCTTTGGTAGAAGTTCCTCTCAGGGAAAGAGACGACGGCCGAACTGTCCAGATCGGCTCACTCTTAACAGGCGCGCTTGGGACGACCTGATCCAGTTCTTCCGGAACAACTCCGATGTGTTCGTTTAGACCCTAGTGGACATGCCCGGGATCGACCCTAAGGTGATCTCCCACAAGCTCGGGGTCAACTCGAAAGCTCGGCCAGTTCGACAAAAGAAAAGAAGTTTCGCGCCAATGAAGTAGAAAGCGATAGAGGAAGAAGTGGACCGACTGCTCGCGACCGACTTCATCAGGAACCTGTACTACTCAGATTGGCTAGCAAACGTGGTCATGGTCAAGAAGGCAAATAGGAAATGGCGCATGTGCATCGATTTCACCAATCTAAAAAAGGCCTGCCCCAAGGACAATTACCCACTTCCTCGAATAGATCAGTTAGTAGACAGCTCGGCCGGTTATGAGCTACTAAGCTTCATGGACGCCTTCTCCGGTTATAATCAGATTTGGATGAATCCGGCCGACGAAAAGCTAACTGCCTTCATCACCGATCAAGGAGTCTACTGCTACAGGGTAATGCCCTTCGGCCTCAAAAACGCCGGGGCAACATACTAGCAGCTGGTCAACAAGTTGTTTAAGCCACAAATTGGGAGAAATATGGAAGTCTACGTCAACAACATACTTGTGAAATCCACCCTGTCAGCCGAGCACACTACAGACCTCGGTGAGACATTTGATGTCCTGCTAAAGTACAAGATGAAGCCAAATCCAGCCAAATGTGCATTCGGCGTCACAAGAGGGAAATTCCTTGGATTCATTGTCACCCACCGAGGAATCGAAGAAAACCTAGAGAAAATCAGGGCCATCATCGACATGGCGACACCCAAGAGCAATGTTGATATCATATGACTCACAGGTAAGGTAGCTGCTTTGAGTCACTTCATGTCCAGATCCGGAGAAAAGTGCATGCCTTTCTTTAAAGCCTTAAGAAAGATCCACAGGTTCGAATGGTCCGAGGAGTGCCGAATTGCTTTCGAGCAACTCAAGGCACACTTGGCGACCCCCTCCCCCCCCGCTTCTCACCCGGTCAATTGAAGGGGACGAGCTGTTACTATATCTAGCCATCTCCGACCAGGCTTTCGGCTCCGTACTCATCAAATAATTCGAAGGAATACAAAGACCGGTCTACTACGTCAACCACGTTTTCAAGGAAACAGAGACCAGATACCCGGCCATAGAAAAAATAGTCCTTGCGCTCGTCGTCACCTCTAGGAAGCTATGGCACTATTTCCAAGCTCACACAATCATCGTTCTCACTGAACGACCCTTGGTGAATATCCTCGGTTCCCCCGAATCGTCGGGCCGTTTAGAGAAATGGAGATGGGAGTTTTCCTAATTCGACATCAAGTACCGACCAAGACAAGCCATCAAAGCAAAGGCCCTAACCGATTTCATGGCGGAATACACCATTCCCAATAAGGAAGGAGCGCCAGCACGGGGCCCTAACCCATGACCCTCAGTCGAGGAGACGCTCGGCTTGATTCTGGACTGGGTACTCTATGTGGACGGCTCCTCCACAGAGGAAGGGAGTGGGGCCGGGTTAATCATCCATGGTCCGAATGAAGCAGAGATAGAGTACTCTCTAAGACTTGGCTCTAAGGCGTCGAACAATTTAGCAGAATATGAGGCCTTATTAGTCGGGCTATGAATCGCTTTCGGGATGGGGATAAATACGATCAGGATCCACAGCAACTCCGCGCTAGTCATCGACTAGGTGACCGAACGTTTTGAAGCCCGAGAACAGCTAATGATGAAATACCCGGCGGAGGTAAAAAGATTTTGGAGAAATTTCAACGAGGTCCAAATGGAACAGATTCCCAGAAGCATGAACGCCGAGGCCGACGCGCTAAGTAAACTCGCCTCTTCCTATTCGGCCAATCACAAAAGAAACATTCTCTTCAAAGTCCTGCCATGACCCAGCATGTACACCGGATCTACACTACTCAAGAGAATATCCCGGATTGAAAAAAACCCATTGTAGAATTCCTTAAGGATAGAGTATTCCCTGAGGACCGGGTTGAGGCCCACCGGCTCCGTATGAAAGCTTGCTACTTCGTGTGGAGCAAAAGAAACCTGTGCAAAAGGTCATTTATCCAACCTCTACTCTGATGCATCGATCCCGATGAAGCAGATTACGTTCTCCGAGAGATACATGAAGGGGTCGGAGAAGCACATCAAGGGGCCCGCAATCTAGTTCAAAAGAGACTGTTGCAGGGGTATTACTGGCCGACTATATACCAAGATGTAGAAAATCTAGTCAGAAGATGCAAGAACTACCAACTCTTTGATAGCATCCCTCGGTTACCCGCCACCAAATTAACAGCACTAAGTTCCCCTTAGTCAATTGCACAGTGGGGGATAGATATGGTTGTCCAGCTCCCCACCAGCACAGGCGGACATAAATACATCCTTGTCATCGTGGACTACTTTACAAAGTGGATAGAAGCTGTGCCGATCAGGAAACCAGATGCCACCTTTACGATAAATTTCTGCAAAATAATATAATCTCTCGATTTGGAATCGCGAGGTGCATCATCACCAACCACGGAACCAACTTTGAAAATGACAAAGTCAGATAACTTTGCAGCGACTATCACATATTGATGAAGTTCTCCACGGTCGCGCATCCCCAATGCAACGGGAAATCTGAAATAGCAAACCGAGGCGTCATCCGGGGGCTCAGAGCCCGCCTGGAGGGAAGACATGGCAGCTGGATCGAGGAACTGCTTCGGGTACTATGAGTGTTGCAAACGTCGAGAAAAACACTTACGAGGGAACTCTGTTTAGCCTCTATTACAGCATCGAGACAATGGCCCCCACAGAAATCGGCCTGCCCAGTTATCAAGTCGAGCACTTTGACTACGAGGCTAACATCTTAGCGCTTCGAAGCAATCTAGACATCTTATTGGAGAAAAGAGATCGGGGGCAAATTAGGATGGCCATATATCAGCAGCAGACCGCCTGATACTACAATGCCCGGGTTAAACATCGAGCTTTCAAGACAGGAGACTTAGTCCCACGTCAAAACGAATTTGAAGACTAAGGGAAGCCACACAAGTTCTCCTCGAAGTGGGACCGGCCATTCCTCGTGACAGAGATATTGCCCGGCGGAGCCTACCGTCTCCAGGATTCCTGGGGGCATGATTTTCCTCAGTCATATAACGTTGAAAAGCTTAAGTTGTACAGATAAACTTGTACCCTTTCGAGTAATAAAACTCCTTTTTGTGTCGACTGAAGTTTCTAAGCTAAGCTCTCACGCGAGTAGATTTGTGCTCAGCTCTGAGGGCGGCAGATAGTCTCCTATCCATCGCACTCTCTTAAAATAGGTACTCTCCTGCCTGACAAAATACGGACCCTATAGCATCCAGCCACGGGCTTACTCCAGCCCGGCTCAGAATCAATGAAGGTGTCCCAGGACAAGTACCCAGGCGCGCTGAAAAAGAAACTGACCTGAGTTTAGCTCTGCCGTCCCTACCTTAGCTCCGAGGTAAAGGGTAGAGGAAAAGCGCTGGTCCACCTACGGTTTGAAAAACAAACAAGGAGGATCGATTTTCTATAATCACGGGTAAAGAAAGGTCTTTAAGCAAAAGAAAATTTATTAAGAATTTATTAGGAGGTATTCATGGCTTCTCAGCCTTACAGAGCAAAGGAAAAAGCATATAGTCTCTAACTATTACAACAAAGGGGGAAGTGGATTAAAAAAACATTGACGATGATACTCGGAGGAGAGTTCCTCCAGCCGAGCCCAAGCGGCCTCCGTCCTCTCTGTTTGTCGGTATACATGGACCTGAGAAGCTACGGATTCGTCGAGAGCTCCCGCCGCCGAACACGACGCCATAATCAACTTCTGCTGGAAACATTTGATGATAACGATGATGATAATGGATGCCGATCGTCGGAAAAAATGGTGGAGGTTGTATTTTTCGATGCCATAGGAGGAAATCCCTTCTTATGGCCTCTTTCCTCCATTATTCTCATATATATATATATATATATATCATTTATCTTTTAGTAGCTACAAGTTAAGGATAACTTATATTTTGATAACTGTCATCGTATGGTTGCCATCCCATATCTTATTTTATTTTTATCTTTTACGTTTAAATCTCAAGATATCTAATATCAAATATTTACTAAATCTAGATATATTTTTAGAATCCTTTTAAATCTTAAATTCGGGTTATCTTTTACGTTTAAATCTCAAGATATTTAATAACAAATATTTACTAAATAAATATATTTTTAGAATCCTTTTAAATCTTAAATTCGGCATATGAGTTATTTAAAATATATTCTTACATTATGGTTAAGAAGTTTACGTATGTGAATTATTTTCCAAAATATATTTTTGATGAGATTTTGGTGGAGATTGGTTGTAGTTTGATATTATCTATATACATTAAAACTAATATATATTTATAACCGAGTTTAAACTATACTATATATTTTTATATTAAACACAAAACCTCTCTTTCTCCGTCTCTCTCTCTCTTCACATAACATATTTCTCTCTCCTCCAACTTATAACACCCTAGCACATTTATACTATATATTTTGGATATTTCAAATCTTGGGTAAAATTCTTTACTATTGTTGCTTTTGGGTTGCGAATGATACAAATAGTAGCTAGAGTTATTATCCGACCCGACCCGTATGTTTGAAACCCAACAGGTTCGAGATTATATCAAATATTTGCTAGTACAGTGTATCCATGAAAATCTAAAATATATATACACATATAATATATTTTTAGAATCTACATATCTTTTTATGATATAATATAAAACCAAATAATATTTTTCCCCATCTATCCTTGCATATCATAGTATCCCATATTAGGTAGTTGCACCCATATATCGTGTTCGTATCCTAAGAGTTAGACAGACTAGTATTTAGATCGTTATGTATATTTACGTAGATTTTATTTGGGGGTATATGTTTGTAATTATAAGCATTTGCATTATGCTTTAAATTCTTACTTATATTCTTTATATTTAAAAACTAGATTTTTAGAGGGATACATGTAATAATTGGAGAGATCCGGAATTATCTGTAAAATCCTACCTGTCACGACCCGAAAGTACGGAACATGACCGGCACTTAAACTACGAACGTCTCAAGGCGTACGTATTCTAAGCAAGCCGAAAACCCAGAAATCCAAACCAAGAAAAGTAGTAGAGAGTAGGAAAACCAATTTAAATCCAGAAGTTTTAATAGCATAAGCCGAATTATGCGGTTTTTTAAAAACATCAAGTATTTTCTGAAAATTTCGGCAGAGTCTCCTTTGTAAATACTGGCTCCCAAACGGGATATAACATGAATAGTATACGAAATCAATAAAAGGCATCCCCAAGCGGGAGCTAGCTCTTCGTCAATCGACGGTCACAACCACACAAGCAATATAATATACAACGCCAACGGCGAGGATCAAAAACTCAAAGGAAACCCAAAACCATAAGAAATCTGCAGAAATAGACGCGCGACTCTAAGGTCGAAAGAATAACATCACTGGTCTCTATCTCAAAAAATAAATACATGTTTGGTTGATGGAATTTACTAGATACAACGGAATAATATTATACAAGGTAATATGATGGGTACGATACAAGAAAAACCCACCTACTAGCAAGTCACCCGAATGAAACTGAGCCCGCAAAGCCGTAATGAAACCTGTACGGCAAACCTGCAAGAAACTGGGGCACAACGGGGGTGAGTTGCCAACTCGTGAATAGAAAAACATCTACGCACAGAAATCGCATAAATAACGCAACCTGGGTCAATGATCATAATATATCCTCAAAATATATGAATAACAGGCAGCCTATAACAATGGCTAGGGTAATATCTAACCCGAGTGTAATCTCATGTGCCCGTGTCAGTGCCTCAGGTAGCAATATATCATATGAATGAGGTATGAATGCATGAAGACAGAATACATGCAAATGAAGAAACTGTTTTCATAAATTAGTGAGATTTCCTTTGTATATTTTCAAAATGAGGTATCATAATGAAATCAGCATAAAATAGTGCCTAGCATCGGCACGAAACATAATCCCAATATCTCGATATCTCGGTATCACAGTCTTTGTACCTCAATCACAATATCTAGGGCACCGTCAGTCCAGACCGGCCCCTACCATCCATCTCAAGACCACGACGGTATCCTCCGGATATCCGACGCGTCGGGTAAAATCACCGGTAAGTAGTGCTCCCCTGCCAGGCTCACATCGTCATCATCACGCGCTTCTTGCCCCGGGGTACATTACCGGGTCCACCATGTACCCGAAACGGTTCATCCGTCTCCTCGAATCGGGTCTCGAAATCCATCAGCAAACTCATGGTGGACGACTCATACATCATGGGAAAACCGCACTTTTTATTTTAAAAGAGAGAAAAGGTTTATTTATGTTTTTGCGGTTTTCCTCCAAATCCAGAAAATCTCATGGAAATCCGAATCCAAAATCTCAATAACACGTAAAATAGTGAATATATGCATGAGAATCCATGAATGCGGCATAACAATGAATAACAGTATGCATGAAGTAGCAGGTAATAACTACAATGTCTAAACTATTAGCTAACAGGCTATGTCAAGCGATAATATTTTCTAAGTGTACGTGACATGGCAATTACCGATGAAGATGTGTGTGAGCCGGCAAGTAAGTGTACGTGGTACATACGCATCATCGGTAATGGTGCTGGTGTCCTAACAGCATGATATCAATAATGGAGTATGAAACATAATATAAGCATGCGATGCGAAGCGAACCACAAAAATGAGCGGGAGCTGAATACTAGACGCAACTATAACTAATCTGCATTAATATAATATAAGTCCTACAAATGGTGCCTTTTGAAATAACACGAATCATGGGGTTTTGAAAATAGAGGCTACGGTGTTTTTATGAAAAGATACGTCTTTTGAAATATCCGTAGGATCCCTTGGGCTGTCTTTTAAAATACCCACGATTCGTTAGTTTTTGAAATAGGTAAGAATCGAATCTAATCTAACAACTAAACTAATCTAAAGGTCTAAGCTAACCAGCTGGACTACAGGTAAGGAAACTGCCTAACATCTGAGTCGATTCATATACATACATGTATATATATTAGTCGGTGATCCCGCCTCAATAATATCATATCTGATACCATATCTATAATCAGACATCCCAAGTCACGAGTGCGGATCAATCATCAAAATATAGCTCGTACGTAAATCCGTCGTACGGCATCCCCAAATCTGGGTACGGGTTAATATCACATTCAATCACACTATTCATCTGGTATCTTCTTTATCAAATATCATGATCCGGGACAATGTCCTACGTCTAGTACAATACTGATACCGCCTAAGTATGCATACAGGTGTAAGAATTGCTACGTCAAAAGACCCGCTAAAACATCATGTCGTATCTCAATACGAACCAAATCACATCACCGATCTTCTGGCCTCAAGCCCAATATCATCGACTCATCTCAAATTCCAAATACTATCCTCAAATCCAATATATGAACACATAGTCCCATACCCATGTGAACACATAAATATATACTCCCATATACGCACATATAAAAGAAAGAATGTATGCAAGTATGTGTGTGTGCGCGTGTGTGAGTGCGACCACTACTCTAGGGTTTCGCAACTACACTAAACCAATCCAAAAATACCAAATATCCATCTTATCATCAATAATCTCAACAACAAATAATCAATATCTATGTGTATACGTATTCGTATACATCACCGCGAACTGCGGGGGTGCTATACGCCATCCACCCGACTTCTCCCCGTAGATATAAATCTACTCACCTGGTCCTCGTTCGCCGGTGCCGACGTCGCCACGCGCTTGCTTGTCGTCTCGAAGTCCACATGGGGTACCTACATATCATAACGCACCGTATCGTATTAAAATCCGGCTCATGACCAAAACGACGCACGAATCCCACATAGGTCAAAACCTATGGTTGCTTTCACAAATCAACCTAAAAACCCTCGACGTCGGCGTACAAATGCCAAATCATCGAGAAAAACCCAAATACACTCATTTGCACATTCACGAACACTAATTTTAATATAAAATAGGTTAAAATTCACAAAAACACCAATTTCACTTAAAAAGTCATTTTTCTGAAAATCTAGCAAGCACAATTCGCCGTTTTTGTACAAAACATGATGTTTAAACAAATCTAGTGGCCATAATACTTATTAAATATCTTAAATAAGTCATAAAAACAATTTCCATAATTTAATCTCATTAAATTCCATTAACCCCAAAATTCTAGTTTACAAAATACCCAATTTTTTTTAACAATTTATAGCAAAAATGCACAAACAACAATTTAGCTAGGATTTTCATGAACTAAAAGCATTAAACAACTCAATATATTATCTATAATGATATGAAACCATAATTATAATTTAATCTAAAGCATTTAATAATTTTCCAAAACTCTAGTTAGCAAAATAAGTTAATTAGGGCATTTTATAAGTAATGGTTTGGAATTAACAACTAAATTAGCTTTCTATAAAACTTAAGATGTTAATCCACAACACAAAACCATGCACAATTTATCATAACCCATTTCCACAACAAAACCCTAACTTAAAATCTTTAATCATGCAATTAAACTCATCAAAACCTAATTAAGCACTTAGTTAACTTAGATTAAAGCAACTAGATAACAAATTTTAACAAAAGCATGAGATTATACCTCCTATGATGAGATCAAGCTCAAGATCTAGCCTCCTAAAATGCCATTTTGATCCCTAGATCCATGCTAGAATGGTTAATGAGAAATGGGTAGGAGTTGGATTTTGATTTTGAAATTTTGTGGATTTTTAAGCATTTTTTTGGATTTTTTTTGAAGAGAAAGTGAGATGAAGAAGTGAGGGCTGTTCTAAATGGGAGGGGGCTCGGCCAAATGCAGGTGAGGAGAGGAGAGAGAGGGTGTGGGGAGTTGGGGAAAGTTTCACAAAGTCAAAAAACCACACAAACAACAACAACACATACTCCAATTACTATATTTTAATCCTTATCATATTGAACTTTTAAAATGAGATGAAAACAAAAATGAGGGGGGGAGTGGGCTGTTCCAGCAGTGGTGGGGCCGGCCATGATGGAGAGAAATGAGTGAGAGAGATTTTACAAAGAAATTCTATGCAAAAAGACCCCCCACAAGCTCAAAATTGCAAGTTTTAGTTTAAATTAATTATTTTTTTGTTCTCCATAATAAAAACCCATTAAAACTTGAAATAAAATACTAAAAATTTATATTACAACTAGATTTTAATTAACATGATTTTAAAGATTAAAATTAGCCCATTTAAATTTGTATTTATCGCTAATTTAATGTATTTTCTTACCGGCTTAAAATAATATTAAAATAATATTTTTTTTCAGAAAATTTGAAATTTCACCAGTGGCTCAATAAACACCAAATACCAGTAATTACATAGCTAGAATATGTATATTTAATTTTATAAAAAATATATTTGCATTTTGAATTTTTACAGAAAACCCCCTTATTTTACCGTTTTTTTCGAAATTTCACCGAAACGATTTTCAAAACGTTACACTACCATATATATATTTATATTTTCTTATAAACATATTATATAACAGTTTATATATAAATATATGTTATATTAATTAATTTTAAATAAAAACTCTCTCTCTCTTCCGTCTCTCTCTATTTCCCCACCTCTCTCTCTCCTTATATATATATATATATATAATTTATTAAAAAAAACCTCTTTCTCTCCCCATCTTCCCCTCGTCTTCTTCTCAGAAAACCCTAACCACGCCAAACCCATGCCGTCGACGTCCCCACCGTCGACCCCATCTCCTCTTCATCACCTCCCTTACCTCCTCCTTTTCCCCGAGACCTCGCCGGAGCTCCAAACCCCCATGACCGAACCCACTTCCTTCAACCTCTTCCCGTCACCTCACCGCCACCATTTCTTCTATCCTCAGAACCCCAGCAATCCGTCACCTCACCGCCACCATTTCTTCTATCCTCAGAACCCCAGCAATCCCAACAGCCCATTTCTTTCTTCTTCTTCTTCTTCTTCTTCTTCTTCTTCTTTCTTTTCCTTCTTTTATCTTGATCCCCGATCAGTTTTTCGCCGGAGTTGCGCACGTCGCCGATGATCTAGACGACCCGGTCACTGTCATCGTCTAGTCCAGTTACCATGTCACACGATTGCTCAACCAAGTCAAGTCCTGCATGCGTATGTTTTGCGTCGTGATTTTATTCGGCGTCGGAACGTGATATCCGTATCTCGACATGAGATTCGATTAGGCAAGTTTTTAAACTTGCAACATGCTACTTTATTTATATTTATATGATTAATGATAGTATGCGTATTCTAATATTCAGCAAATATTATCGATTTACAGTTTTATAATATCAGTCTGTATCCGTACCTGTTACGCCTCGTTTCCCAGTGTACGGGGAAGGAGACGTGGCGGGCCGCTACGTATTTACTCAGAAGTAAACACGTTAAGCGTAAATAAGCAATATAAATGAATTAACACAAGAATAACAAGAGCTGTAATGAAATAACAACTTTTTATTTATATTCTTTCTTTACATACAACTGAAAAGTTAAATACAATGATGGAAAACGATGCCTAAACAATGACATATGAAATGAAAGAAAAGTAAGTACAAGTAGAAACTAGAACTCTGATTTTTCTGTAAACTGCTCCAAATCGTCCTGACTGGCCTCGATCTCCTGAGAGTCGGGTCCTCCTGACAACATCCTAAAGAAAGAAGAAAAAAAAGGAATGTTGTCAATGAACTAACGCTCGGTAAGTCCCAAGAGATAGAATAGAAATAGATAGGTAAAGAGAATAGAATAGGTAAAGTATATGTTTATTAAGTTAACGCAGTTGTTTGTAACTTGATACAGAATGTGCCAGTGTATACGAGAGGAGTCCAACTTGCTCCGTAGACTAAGGTAACATGTAAAGGCCCTGTCAAAACCCACGGGACAACAGCACAGGATGTTCATGTAGGTATCTTTTAGTGACCGTCATCGTGCCACTTTTAACACATTCCATACCAGTCTACCCCTTTAAAACACCGTATTGTATATTGTATTGATTGTACTGATTTTTAGTTACCAGACTTGCCGAGACCATGGTATAAGTTGTTCATGTAAACTGATTCAGGATATAAACGGTAGTCATGTAGTCAAAATCAAGATATATCCATGGTTTGGTCAAGTCAAGTCATGTTGATATTGTTCTGGTATTCATATTCAAGTTCAAGTGTTCATGTTTGATATATTGGATTCATATTGAATTGGAGTTATAGTTGGATTCATGTTTGGATTGTATTCAGATTAGACCGAGATTTAGATTGAGTCAGACATTTAAACAGATTTTAATCTTGATTAGGGTTAGGAGTTATCGGTAATTGCTGCATATGGACGGCAGAATTTGTGTCTTTTTCCAAGACAATTACCATTGATAACCCCGTTTTAGTTTTCTACCTTAAATAGGTAAGCACCCACTTTCTCCGTCTCTCTGAGGCTCAAGAGAATTGGTCCCGCTTAAACCTATATTTACTAGGGTTCTTAATATAATTTTATACAACTTGAAGGGTTTTATGAAAATTATTTTAAATAAACCTCAAGTATTTATTTATCGTATTTAAAGTTTTCATGGATATAACTTTTAAAATGTGAGGTATTCTAGTGAATATATACCTAGCTTGAATAGTTCAAGGTATTTTAGTGTAAAGTTTGACTTATATTGATTCTTGATGGTACTTTCATGAAACTTGTAATTCTATTATTTTGTTTAAAAAACGTGGAATTTAATAATATCTTAAAAATATGTGGTTTGATATAATATTTATATAATTAAAATTCTGTTTTTATTATTAAATAGAAATTCTCGTTTTTTCTTAAAAATTTTATAAAAAATTCCATCGAGATTGTATACTCTATGAGGAGGTCTGCATCTCGCTCTACTAGTCCCGAGGACGTACGATAATTCGCACTATAGTTATCCGATTCCCTAAAATGGGTTGTAGAGGCATAATCGTAAAGAATGAATTAACACAATTTAAAGAAATCCGGTTTTTAATAGTTTAAGGTATTTTGATGAAAAGTCGTATTTTGCTACAGAAATGTTGTTCAAGAGAATCGTGCTACGTCAAGATGTGTGTTTATGAGAGGTAGATCATTACCTCGTGAGATTTTCTAAAGATATGCTAAACAAAAGTATATAATGATGTCCTATGTAAACTTCAAGATATTTAAACGTAAAAACTTAATAAAAGTTATTTTACATGGAGTTTTAAAATGAAACTTGTTTCTAAATATTAGTTAATGTTTAACAAGCAAGGAATAATGATATGGATAAGTGGTTCTTAAGAAAAGTTGTAGTTTGAAAGAGTATAGAATTAAAGGTCGGTATAACTCCACTTACCGACATGATTTGAAAAGAGATCATTTTAAAGTAAGAAGAGGAGAAGAGACGTGGGACTTACAAGTTCTGTGGGTTAAGAATAGAGGGAGGAAGGGATTGAGATCGTCGTTGTGTCGCGGAGTTGTCGGGAACGTCTCGAATCCTCGCTGGAAAGTGAACTTGAGCTAACTCCACTTATACTCTTCTTTGACTTGGAAATTTTTGAGAATTTTTAACAAGAGATTCATAATGAAGAGGGCAAGGGTATGTTGTTGTATTTATAGGATGGAATTAGGGTTTAGTGATTAAAGAGAGAATTAAAATTGCATTAAAAATTGGATTAAAGGGTGAATTTAAGTTCTCTGGATAATTGCAGGAAAAATAAACAGAATAGGAGTAGTGCGAGTAGGCCAAGGGACTGGTGTGAAGAAAATGGGGACCATCCCCTACAGAGGGCCCGGCGGTGCCGGCCGCAGGCTCCATCTCCCCGGCCATTCTAGGAGTGTGGGGCTCTGGATTGGTGCCACGTGTCTCATACAACATTTAGGACATGTTTGATTTTCTGTCTTTTCATTTCTTACGTGTATTGCACGTGTAAATATTTGGGCTTCCAAAAAGTTTAAAATAAAAATTTAGAAAAATAATATGTGGCTGATGGGATTCGAACACCGGGGCTATGTCACAGCAGTGCAAGGCTTTACCAATGAGCTACAAGTGCTTTTATGCTGTTCTTAAACAAATTAAATTTATAACTTTTGCTCAGGCTTGCAAACTTTATTCTGTACATTAACTTTTAAAAATTTTCGTACAGTGAAATTAGAGTCGTTACATTCTACCCTCCTTATAGAAATTTCGTCCTTGAAATTTACAATTATATAAGGACTAATTTACAAATAAGAAAGGGTACCTTGCACGCATGTCGTCCTCACGTTGCCACGTTGATTCTCCTGGTGAATCTTTTCTCCACATCACTCGGACCAATTTTACTGCCTTGTTTCGAAGTGACTTTACTTTTCTGTCCAGGATCTCAACCGGTTGCTGCTCACAAGATAGATCTGTCTGTACAGTGAGCTCGGAGTGATCAAGTATGTGGTTTGGGTCGCTCACATATCTTCAAAGCTGAGATATATGGAACACGTTGTGCACTCCTTCCAATGAGGGTGGAAGTGCCAAACAGTATGCCACTTCTCCTACTCGTTCGAATATGTCGAACAGTCCAATGTATCTCGGACTGAGCTTACCCCTCTTGCTAAAGCGAATTACTCCATGATTTGGAGAGATCTTCAAGAACACATGATCTCCCGGTTGGAACTCCAGATATCGGCGCTCTGCATCCGCCCAGAGCTTCTGTCTGTCTTGGACTATGCGCATTCTTTTCTTGATCGTGCGAACTACGTCCACAGTTGCCACGATCATCTCTGGTCCAAGGAGCTCCCTATCTCCAATGTAGTCCCAACTTAATGGTGAACGACACTTCCTTCTATAGAGAGCTATAAAGGGTGCAATTCCAATACTCGCTTGGTAGCTGTTGTTGTATGAAAACTCCATAAGATGTAAGTGATCTTCCCATGATCCTCCTAAATCTAACATACACGCTCTTAGCATATCTTCAAGAATCTGAATTATTCGCTCAGACTGTCCATCTGTTTATGGATGGTAAGCTGTACTGAAGTTCAGACTTGTTCCCAAGCTAGCTTGCAGATTTTGCCAAAACTGCAATCGGAATCCGGTGTCACGATAGGAGACAATTCAAACCGGTACTCCATGTAATCTCACGATCTCCTGCATGAGTTCATGGGTATCAGAAATAGTACACTATGAAGAGTTAAATCTTATTTAGGTTCAGACTTACTTTCATATACTTGTTTGCTAGTGTCTCGGTAAATTGGCCAACTCGAAATGGGATGAAGTGAGCCGGCTTTGTGAGTCGATCCACGATAACCCATATCGCGGCGTTACCTTTCGTGCTGCGAGGAAGTGCAGTCACGAAGTCCATGGTGATGTGTTGCCATTTCCATTCTGGGATAAGTAACAGTTGAAGTAAACCAGCAGTCATGTAATGTTCATGTTTACTGCCGAAAACAGATACGAACTGAGATAGATCGCTTTGCCTGAATTTAGGGGCAGATGCTATTTGGATTTATCTGTCCACCTCTCCGAAGATGCCAAGTTGATTTATGGCACCATATATCGGAGGTTTGGACTGATGCGGCCGTTGTAGCAGACTTCGTCAGATCCCCCCTCGTTTGTGAAGGGTTTTTGATTGTGGGGATGCTCTTCCCTACAGTTAATTACATTACCACATCGCGATAACCACTTTCTCCTGCTCCGGAAGTTCATTTGTTGTCGTATGTGTTTTCGTTTGTTTAGGTTTCCCGTGGATTGTATACGGAGACTAATTTATGTCGTAGCCTGATTGACACGAAAAAGTGTTTTTGTAGTTAACCGCAATCAATAACGGTGTCGCGTGTAGCTAGACCGAGATGAGTACGGGTCGTCCTCTGGGAAACGTTGAACCTTTTATTTTTACCTTAGATGTGTTGAAAAAGAGAGGAGGAATAAAGAATTTTGTGAAAAGTTTCTAGATCTACTTTAATGTAAAATATAGATCTAGATTATTTTAGAGATTTAAATAATATAATAATAGGGCTTGTAGGGTTCGTTAGGATTTAGTAGTTATGGAAGATTAATTAAAAGTTACCATTTTTATCCATTAATAGATTTAGAACTAGAACGACGGTGATGCGTGTAGATTAGGATTTCTGGAGGGAAAAGGAATCCCACTTGTAACCCTTATCTCGACACGGAACTCCGTTCATATCTAGCCTTTACCAAAACAATCATTAATCTAATCTCTAATCGCGGTCGAAACTAGCAAAGAATTGCTAGCGCGCCCGATTAGGATGTTAATGATTCTTTTGATAAAGTTTCTAAACTTTATAGGACTTAAAAAGGGTTTAATTATTTTCATCGTCCATTAGCCTACCCTAATCCTACGAACCCTAACAAGCGGAGAATTACTCACGCATGTTGGGAGAAAAAGAGATGGAAAGAAATTGCATCATTAAACTATAAGAAATAGAATAAGAAAAAGAACTACCTTTATTAATCAACAAGATCAAGTACACTTTGATTCCTTAGAAAATGATTACAAAAACCTAGTTTGCTTCTCGATCTCTTCTAAGGAGGTAGATGAACCGTTGATGATCAGCCTGGATGCGTGAGCCGTCTTGGACTTTGTGATCTCGTCGGCTTGATAGCTTTTCCAAGAGGCCCTCGGTCCCTTTATATAGTGCAAACCCAGAATATTATTGTTGAAAAGTTGGTAAAATTTATCAGTCATCAATCTCCCAAAATCTTTCCTTCCAACTCATCATGATTGCGGCGGATCCGCGGCCCAAGGGTGGGTTTGGCCGCGGATCCGCGCTCAAGGGTGGGGATCATTTGATGAGTTTTCTTGTGCTTTCATCTGGTGACATTTGGCAATCCTAGGCATCTTCATATTTCAGAAATCTTCTCTCGGTTGCTTCCAGACTTGGTCTCCAAGTTTGCTTCTTAATTTGGCAAGTTTTCTTCAACAAATTGATTTGTTTGTTAAATCCTGCATAACAACTTGGAAATATTCTGCACAACAACTCAAATAAGATTTTAGTAGACCTAGTTCTACTAGGATTAGATCAATAATATTATTTGCATACATTTTCCTACCAAATGATAATTAAAATATATTAACACATGGAAAATAATGTTTTTACACATAAACCCTCATATGTATAATATATTATAATAAAGTCCTTTTTTAATATAAAAATGGTAGGAAAAATATACTACAAATGTGCAGTTTTATCGACTGAACAAATACCCCCAAACTTATCTTTGATCGTCCCGAGCAAACTAGTTTATTTAAGAGGAGAAAAAGAAAGGAGAAAACTAAGCACACTTTCGTAGGCAGACACGATTGCACTGAGCACGTGCAACAAGCCGTTAAACCTCTAGGTGTCCCTAGTAGGAGGAGTGTTGTCTCCTGAGGGTTTTCAGCGGATTACACCCACAAAATCCTATAACAAAAGAAAGATGGTGAAATTTACATATAAAGACAAGAACCATAAAAGAAATACTTTGAAAAGAAGAGTTTCCAACTATACTAGCTTTTCAGTTGTCATGAGCCCTATCTTAATAGTCATGAAAAAATGTTAGAAATCACATCATCCCTCAATAAAACATCGTCTTTATTCTTCATTCCTACCTTTCATCCAAACATTGATCATATAACCCCACGTGTGTGTAAAGAACATCCCTACACTCGGAGAATTCAATTCAAGCTATCATACTCTTGTCCATCTACCTCAGTACTTTTTAATTTTATGAATACTAAGATTCGCTCACACATTTTCATGCGACCGTTAATACTTCTTGAGGTACTAACCAACCGATTACTCCTGTGCTTGCTGATTAGGTGATAATATTTTCCTCGTCTTGCACCACCTAAGGCTTAGCAGTGACTCCCAGACCAGTTGGCCTTAGGGCACTAGGTGAAGAGGCACCCTCGCTATATTTTTTTATTGCTGCCTTGGCGATAACAAAACCAGTGTTCATTTTTTTTCTTTTCACCATTTTTATATTTTCTTCATTTTTTTCACTTCCTTCATACTTTGGCTTTTAGACAAGAGCATTTCAAGGTATCCTCTACTATCCCGAGTTTCAAGACGTGTGTAGGTGCATATTGTAGGGTATCAACATTCAAATGTTTGGCTTCCAGAATAGAAACTATTTTTCAGACTTATTTTTATCCTCAGATTAGTGACTTCCTTCATCTTACTAACCCTTGGGACAACAGCTCATAACTACTTATTACTAGTTCGTGTAAGAAAACTTCTAATTTTCTTGGTTTTCTTAAACTATTCCAATCTTTTGGATGTAATTTTTCACTTTCTACTCTTTTGTTATAATTTTTTTTTAAAAATTTTTGAAAATGTTGTGCTTATGCAAAATATGATGCAAATTGATGTGTAAATAAGCACAAACCTCCCCCAAACCTGTTTACAGCAGTGTCCTCACTGATGTCATCCGTTAAGCTCAAAAACCTGTAGACTTGGGAGGAAATTATTAATGGGGGAAAGAATATATGAAAGTGAAAATGCTCCCCCAAACTTATTTTTGGCTCACAAATTTGAGGACAAAAGTTATGATCAAGAGCCAAAAATATACCCCCCCCTCAAACATGAGTTAGACAATATGAAGCATTTTAAGAGGGGGTGAGTCATTTGGTCAAAGTAAGGCTTTACAAAGACCAAAAGTTAACACCAACCATTCAAAGATTTTATCAGTATATCGTATAGGTAGGTGGAAGAATGTGTTGTATCGACTCAAGAAAAAGTGGGGAAGGCATAAGAGGTGGTCTGGAAAGGGTTTGAAATTAGAGAAAAGAAAGAATGAGGATGAATGTGAATGATTAGAAAGAAGGAATGGTGACGGTTCAACCTCTAGAGGTGGAGATTGATCAATCACAAAATCCGTATTGTTTAAAAATTCAAGTTCGTCAGCAAAAAGTTCTTCAAAACTTTTATCAATAGTGTGATTGAACATTTTGCTGTCAAAGAGTTTTATGCCAGAATTTATTCTACTTGATTCATAAAAAATCACTGAGGTAGAGGACTCAAAAAACTCATCTACCTCTTTTTCAAAAATATCCAAATCAAGTTGAATTTCTGGTATTATTGAACTTGAATTAACAGATTGTGATTTATCAAAACTCACTGAAACTATAGGAACAGAAGAAGAACCGGAGAAAGTAGAAGGTGAAATGGGTAAACAAATTAGTATGTCGAGTGTTGCTAAACCAGATATGGAAGATGGAGGTTGTATTTCGGTCTGATCTTCGGGTATACCATTATCATCAACTTCAAGACATATTTGGGGTTCGGGAAGAATTAAAGGCTCAAGATGATGACCATAAGGAAGTGAAAGGATTTGATGAATTGGTGGGACAAAATCATCCAAAATTTCGGGTTCATCAATCAAAATATCCCCAACGTCAATCACCTCATTCAAGTGAAGGGTAAAATTCTCAAACTCCTCATCAAAAGTATGGTTTTCAATCAGTTTTGGTTCAAGAGTGGAGGTGTAGAGATCACAAGGGTTGGGTATGGTTTCACTTGAAAGGGACCCTTCACAGTTGGGTAAATCAAACACTACAAAGTCACACAACTTATCAGTCATTCTATTTGGTGTACTTGATGAATCTATGAAACTGGAGTTGTGGATTTCAGTTTGGAGGTACAGTTCTGTCTTTTTACCCAAATCCTTCATAATTTGGCTTGACATTTCCATAAATTTTTCTAATGTCTGCTCCAGACTAGTCTTGGGCTGATAAGGGGTTTCAGTATAAGATTGAAATTCCTGTGGATAATTAAAACTCCCAAATGACTGATTAGAAGAACTGTCTAGAGTAGGTGGAAAAGTCGGATTGGATTGATAGGAATAGAATGGTTGCGGAACTTGGGTAGGAGTAGGATCAATATTATGATAAGAAGAATATTGATATGGGTTGGTTGGTTGGCTATTTTCAACAGACATCTTATATGCCACAAACCGCATATTAAACTCTTCTCCGGACAGTGGTGGTGATGGTTGATATTGGTCTGGGTTGAAATTTTGGCCTCTAGACCTAGCTATGTGCTCAGCAATGGACATTCGTCTAGGGGCTTCCTCACTCTGGGTATGAACTGAAACAGGTGTAGGATTAGGATATGGTTGATAAGACCTAGACTGAGGTGGCCAACTGTTTCTTCCCGCTTGTTCTATATGATCTCTTAAGGACATGGAAGAGCCGGACGGTATACCGAAGGGATTTCGAAAACAAGAGATATCTGGTTGTGGACAGCAAAGCTCGGCAAGTGTTCTTCTGTTTAGGTCACCCATTATAAGAAGAGAAGAAGGGGGAAGGGGTAAAAAGGAGAGAAAGTAATTGGTTTGTTTTGAAAAAATGACGGATTTAGACAAATCATACAAAAATGCACAACCCTAGAACTATGGTTACCTAGGTCCAGTCTCTAGACCGCTCCTAGACTTCCAAAGGACAAGCCGCAGGATAAATCCTCTACCACCTCCGTACTACCCTTGTAGCCAGGTAAGTGCCAGGTAAGTGGGAAGGAACCACGTCGTGGGCCTAATTAAAAACCACTAGCCTTTGTCACACTTACCTAGGCACTACAAAAGTAATGCGGATAAACGATAGATTACCCACGACCTTCCTCTGTCCTTATTGAGCGCGACAGTCCTTAGAGTCTGGTCTAGATATTTTTTAAATTAATGAAGGGTTGATCTATATGCTTGGTTTGTGATTTGTGGGGCTTAGGAAGGGTAATGAAATCCCCACCTAATCTTGATTTGGTCCTTGCCCCTTAGAGATCCGTATTAAAATATGCAAAAACAAACCGAAAAACAAAACTTTGCAAAAAGATTTTTGAGCGGCGATATTTTGCAAAGAATCCTGCAGAAAATCGATTTTATTGGATTTTAGAGGAGAGAGAAGGGAGTTAGAATCTTACCA
Source organism: Agapanthus africanus (assembly GCA_030015575.1). Taxonomy (NCBI): domain Eukaryota; kingdom Viridiplantae; phylum Streptophyta; class Magnoliopsida; order Asparagales; family Amaryllidaceae; genus Agapanthus; species Agapanthus africanus. The sequence continues at coordinate 378,726,711 of JASDDO010000019.1, read as the reverse complement.
GAGAAGTGTGAACCCTAGATCTCCTATTTCCTCAAGTCCGTGACTCCAGATTTCCTCGCAAAAATTCACACAATAATCGTTAAATATACAATTTGCAGTTTTGTTTTAATAATGATATGACTCGTCGAAGAATTCAACACAAATAGTAAAAATAAAAAATTACGCACGTTTCCCCGGCAACGGCGCCATTTGATTGACACGAAAAAGTGTTTTTGTAGTTAACCGCAATCAATAACGGTGTCGCGTGTAGCTAGACCGAGATGAGTACGGGTCGTCCTCTGGGAAACGTTGAACCTTTTATTTTTACCTTAGATGTGTTGAAAAAGAGAGGAGGAATAAAGAATTTTGTGAAAAGTTTCTAGATCTACTTTAATGTAAAATATAGATCTAGATTATTTTAGAGATTTAAATAATATAATAATAGGGCTTGTAGGGTTCGTTAGGATTTAGTAGTTATGGAAGATTAATTAAAAGTTACCATTTTTATCCATTAATAGATTTAGAACTAGAACGACGGTGATGCGTGTAGATTAGGATTTCTGGAGGGAAAAGGAATCCCACTCGTAACCCTTATCTCGACACGGAACTCCGTTCATATCTAGCCTTTACCAAAACAATCATTAATCTAATCTCTAATCGCGGTCGAAACTAGCAAAGAATTGCTAGCGCGCCCGATTAGGATGTTAATGATTCTTTTGATAAAGTTCCTAAACTTTATAGGACTTAAAAAGGGTTTAATTATTTTCATCGTCCATTAGCCTACCCTAATCCTACGAACCCTAACAAGCGGAGAATTACTCGCGCATGTTGGGAGAAAAAGAGATGGAAAGAAATTGCATCATTAAACTATAAGAAATAGAATAAGAAAAAGAACTACCTTTATTAATCAACAAGACCAAGTACACTTTGATTCCTTAGAAAATGATTACAAAAACCTAGTTTGCTTCTCGATCTCTTCTAAGGAGGTAGATGAACCGTTGATGATCAGCCTGGATGCGTGAGCCGTCTTGGACTTCGTGATCTCGTCGGCTTGATAGCTTTTCCAAGAGGCCCTCGGTCCCTTTATATAGTGCAAACCCAGAATATTATTGTTGAAAAGTTGGTAAAATTTATCAGTCATCAATCTCCCAAAATCTTTCCTTCCAACTCATCATGATTGCGGCGGATCCGCGGCCCAAGGGTGGGTTTGGCCGCGGATCCGCGCTCAAGGGTGGGGATCATTTGATGAGTTTTCTTGTGCTTTCATCTGGTGACATTTGGCAATCCTAGGCATCTTCATATTTCAGAAATCTTCTCTCGGTTGCTTCCAGACTTGGTCTCCAAGTTTGCTTCTTAATTTGGCAAGTTTTCTTCAACAAATTGATTTGTTTGTTAAATCCTGCATAACAACTTGGAAATATTCTGCACAACAACTCAAATAAGATTTTAGTAGACCTAGTTCTACTAGGATTAGATCAATAATATTATTTGCATACATTTTCCTACCAAATGATAATTAAAATATATTAACACATGGAAAATAATGTTTTTACACATAAACCCTCATATGTATAATATATTATAATAAAGTCCTTTTTTAATATAAAAATGGTAGGAAAAATATACTACAAATGTGCAGTTTTATCGACTGAACATAGCCCGTAGGGCGTGGATTAGTCCAAATCCGTATATCTTAGATTTGGGGGTTTTATTTAAGGACCGCTAATCTATTTTGAGATTAAGATCGAATTAAATGTATGTGAGCATTTAGGGCTCGATTTGTTTTTGTTAAGGATACATTAGTCCATTTTGAGACTAAGATCCGCTTAATGAGGTTTCAAGATCATTTTTATTTAGGATCCAACAAAAGAGCGTTTGGGCTCTATTGTTCTAGTTTAAGGACGTTTCGGTCAATTATCGCCATTTGGAGGCGAATATTAGTTTAGGGACATTTTAGTCCATTGTTAAACTTGCGTGCACGCGTATTTGTTACGTGACGAAGTGAACAATGGTGATATGGAATGTGCCCAATTTGGGGTACGATTCGATTTGAGGTGTACACGTCACTTTGGAAATGCATCAATGTGGGATGAAAGGAGTTGTTGGTCGCTAGGACCCACCACCTCTCTGAAGACGTTGAAGAATTATAACGACGTATATCAGAGGTGTGGAGAGATGTACCCGTAAAACAAATCCCGTATTTGAGGGGAAAATGGCTATTGTAGTCCTAAGAAATGTTAGTCGTGTTTGAGATTTAAATTATCTTAGGAGATATAAGATGAATATCATTTGGGATATCATCAATGGGAGACCACTAGTCATTTTTGAGACTGAGGTCAGCTTAGGAAAACATGAGCAATATGGGTTCGGTTGTTTTAGGATTAAAGAGGTCTAACATCAGGAAACTTAACCAATTTGGGCTAAGATTGAGTTTCCATAATTACCCAACAGTGTTAAACATTGAAGCATACAGTGCTCACGTGCATTTCACGTGGGCACTGGATTAGTGTTAAATAATAAAGTTTTATGGCACTCACGTGATACACGTGAGGCACCCCAAATATGGGCACTGGACTAGTGTTAAACACTAGAATTTTATGGCACTCACGTGACACATGTGAGGCACCCCAAATTTGGGCGCTGCCCTTTGGGTTTTATCTCCCTCCCCTTTTTATATAAGTGCTAAGCACTTGGTTCTTATTGTGCCCGCATGTGAAACACGTGAGGCACCACAAATATGAGCGCTGCTATTTCCTTTTTATATAAGTGCTAAGCACTTGGTTTTTATTGCGCCCGCGTGTGAAACACGTGAGGCACCACAAATATGAGCGCTGCTCTTTGGGTTTTATTCCCCCTTTTTATATAAGTGCTAAGCACTTGGTTGGAGTCCTCGTGCAAAGCACGTGGGTGTCCCTTTTTTCCGATACTGGGGTGCTTTAACACTCACGTAGAAACACGTGAGGTAGTTTTGATTGTTCTCTTTGTTCGTTTGAAGCACTCACGTGGGAAACACGTGAGGCTTCGAAATAGTACAAAACACTAACGATTTGGCCTTGGAGATCTTGGATCGCTGTTTTTTATTGAAGAACTAAGTTCTTTATATAGGGTTAAACCCTAATTTTTGGTGGAATTAAATTCCTATATGTTCTCGTTCTTCTTCTCCCTTTTTTATGTACCTTAGTTTTTTCCTTTGGGTTTTGAATCTGCAGAGCAAAATCTTCCCGATAAGAATTAAATTATCAACTTGTGGGGAGATTTGCTTCTGCAAATCTTCACCAAAGTAAAGAACCGAGTTCTTGTATGAAGGGTTAAACCCTTAGAGAAGCAAAGGAAATGTGTTTTCTTTTTACCTAGTGTTTCAAGGAAGCAAGTCTTTTCTTTGAGAATTAAATTCTCTTGTTTCTCAAAATCTCACTGTATATTCTTTTTTTAAGCCTCTATGAGTTCTCTCTCTCTCTACGTGTGTGTGAGACTTGAAGTCTCGAGTTCTTTATATAGTGGAGAGAAATTTGTTTAATTCCGAGAAAATCTTTCAATAAGAGATCCCAATTGATTTAATTGGTCTCAGAATTGATTTGGGGAATTTTACCCACCGTTGGATCTTTGATCCAAGTTCTTCTGCTTTTAAAGAAGATATTGTTCTTGTTTTTAATAAGATTGGGGATATTCTCTTATATATAGAATAAAATTCTATCGAGCGGTGATATTTTAATCACCATTGGATTTTTAATCCAAGGGTGCTCAGTTTAACAGAGTATAATCTTTCTCTGCTTAGAAAGATATAGGAAATATTTTGGATCTTTGATCCACTAACTCTATGTTTAACAGAAAATATTCTTTCCATTAGAATCTAATTCTATGTTTAATCACCGTTGGATTCTTGATCCAACGGTTCATTAAGTAGAATTTAATTTTAAGTAAGGAGGTGTCCTTACGTAGCATGTGGGACTTAAGTTGGCCCTCTTAGCTATTTGATTGCAGTGCCTATATGCTTTGCATATAGGCGCTCACGTGTTTATCACGTATGGCTCTTTTAGCCTATCAGTAGTTTAATTGTAGCGTCTATATGCCTTACATATAGGCGCTCACGTGTATAACACGTGAGGCTTGTTTAGCCTATGAGTTGTTTTAATTGCAGCAACTATATGCTTTGCATATAGGTGCTCACATGTTTAAAATGTGAGGCTTGTTTATCCTATCAGTAGTTTAAGTGCAGCGCCTATATGCTTTGCATATAGACGCTCACGTGTTTAACACGTGTTTAACACGTGAGGCTTGTTTGGCCTATCAGTAGTTGAATTGCAGCGTCTATATGCGAGGAGTTTCCCCCTTTCTTATTCTTCCCCTTTTTTATAAAGGAACAACAAGCTCTGAGCCAAAAAATTTGGCGGGAACAAATGCCCCCACTAATTTGCCCACGTAAGTATGTACGTGGGTGAAGTAGTGCAAAGTTATGCTTGACCATAGAATTGATGGCTTAGGAGACAAGTTTACGATCCTTGTAACCTAAGGATTTTTCCATCTTCATAAGCCGTAAGGGTCTTAAGAAGGTTTTTCTCCCTATGAGTCATGAGGATCTCATAGGTGTATTTTCTCCTTAGGAATCGTGAAGATTCCTATGTGTTCATCGCCTCTGTGAGTCGTAAGGATCTCACTCGGGTATTTTTCCCTTACGAGTCGTGAGGACCCAAAAGTAGCCTCTTCATTTCATTGGTATGTAACTTTGGCGAATGTTGCCCGTGGATAGTATACAAGAGTCCATCTTGACCTCTTTATAGGGCAGCGATGGCTTAGAAACAGGTTTAGATCTGTCGCCTAAGACTTTTCAACTTTATGAGCCATGAAGACCTCATAAAGACTTTTCTCCCTACGAGTCGAGAGGATCTCGTAGGTGTATTTTCTCCATAGAAGTTGTAAGGCTCCTAAGTGTGTTTTCTCTTGTAAATTGTAAGGATATCACAAGAGAATTTTCCCCTTACGAGTCGAAAGGACTCGCAAGTGGTTTTTCCTCCTCATCGGTATGCGACTTTGGAGAATGTGGCCCGCGGATAGTATACAAGAGTCATTTTGGAATTACTTGCAGGGCCATAGTTCTTAAGAAATAGGTTGATATCCCTGTCGCCTAAGTCTTTTCACCTTCATGAGCCGTGAGGGTTTCATGAAGATATTTTTCCCTACGAGTCGAGACGAGTCGAGAAGATCTCGCATGTATATCCTAACGTGAAATATAGATAACCCCCATTCTTTACGACAGAGGTCAGTTAGGTTTTGTGGTACTAGGGTTTTAGCCCGTGGTACCGTCGCGTTGGCTGATGTATTCCTCGATATGTAGTCTTTAAACTGTTGTTCGAGTAGCTCCGCGACTGTCGTATATCTGATCCCTTCGGGGGATGGACAAGACGTCTTCAAGTAATCTCCTTGGGTTATATGACCATCGGAAGAGCAAGCTTTAGGAATTTGCCATGTCGTTTTTTACTTGAGATTAGGCTCAATTTGGAGCCCCGATAAGCCATACCCATTCCGGGCTGGTGTGGGATCATCTCCGATAATCTCTTAGGCTTTATATGACTTGCCGTCGAGACCTTGAAGCTGGGAATATGCCGCTGCTTCAATTTGATTTGGCTATTTGGAACCTTTATTGACATTGCGTCTGCTGTAACAAGAAGAATGTCAAGCTGGAGCTAGGATTTTGTCGTCACTCCTTTTTGTTTTACCTATTTGGAGCCTTTGTTGACGTTGCGTCCGCATCCTGCTAGAATGAGAAGGTACACCAGGGTTGTCTCTAGGTTGTATATGAACCGTCAAGATTTGGAGCTAGGAATTTGCCATGGCTCTGCTTTGTTTCGACCCTTGGGCCTTTTGTTGACGTTGCGTCTACATTCTGCTGGAATGAAAAGGTATGCAGGGGTTGTCTCTAGGTTGTATATGAACCGTCAAGAATTGGAGCTAGGAATTTGCCATGGCTACTGTTTCCTGATTTAAAATCAGGAAAGCTTACGGAGGAGGCATCACGTGCTAGCACGTGACTAGCAGTCACGTGTTGGCACGTGACATTTAAAAGCAGCGGCAAAAGCAGATTCAGCTCCTTGATTAAATCAAAGAAAAAGCTCCAGAAAAGGTCACGTGCTCATACGTGACCAGGGGTCACGTGTTGGCATGTGACGGTTGAACAGCGGCTAGAAAACAGAGCGCAGATAGGAGATGGAAAGCTCGTTCCAGGGGGTCACATGCCTACACGTGACCAAGGGTCACGTGGTCACACGTGACCGGCTTGCAAAGCCTCTCTATTTAACATAATTAAATTCTGAAGGGCAATCAAATATTTCCAAAGGAGAATGATTATTTGAAACCGAGTGGATTAAAGATCTAAAGGTGATTAAATATCACCTATTTATGGAAAAATCTTGAACTTGGAAAGATTTCCCCTTAAAATCTAACCGAAATAACAAAGGAATATCTTTGGATTTAAAATCCAATGGTGAATAAAATTCACCTAATAATCCAAAGGTCCAAATGAATGATGAATGCAAATCAAATCTCTGAATGAATGCAAATCAAATCTCTCAATGAAAGATTCACTAAAACTAATTGATTCTTCTCCTTCTCCTATAAATAGGAGCCGAGGGACATACAAAGAGAGGGAGACAGAGATACAAAAAGAGAGATATATATACAGAGACATAGAGAGAGAAAGAAATATAGAGCCTTGAGACTTTGGAAGAATTTGATCTTCTGCAGAAGAAAACCTTAGGTAAGAAAAATGAGAATTTAATTCTCAAAAGAGTTTAACTCTTATATTAAAAAGAAGAACTTAGTTCTCTCTTTAGTAGAGGATCTGCAAAGTGCACATCTCCCCATGAATTGAGAATTTAATTCTCATTGGATTGAGATTCTGCCATGCAGATCCAAAGCATAGAGAGGGAATGGAAGTTTGAGAATTTAATTCTCATAGAATTATAGGAATTTAATTCCTTTGAGACAAATTAGGATTTAACCCTATGTTATAGGAATTTAATTCCTTCAAAATGAACAGAACCAGGGTTTATCCCTAGTTAAGAACTTAATTCTGTCAAAATAACAGGAATTTAATTCCCTTAAGAACGAAGAAATTAGGGTTTTACCCTATGACAGAACCTAATTCCTCACATATATGGGAATTCAATTCTTACAGAATAGAAATTAGGGTTTAACCCTATCTAAGAGTAATTCTTTAAAAGAAAGGGGGAATTTAATTCCTCTGAAGTTATTATTAAGGTTTAACCCTATGATAGAACTCAGTTCTTCACATATATGCGGAATTTAATTCCTACAGAAAAATCAGAGTTCAACTCTATCTAAGAATATAATTCTTCAGAAGAAAATGGGGATTTAATGAAGAATTTAATTTTTAAACAAAAATGCAAAGAAGCAGGGTCACGTGCTACCACGTGACCCCTGAAAAGCTCCAAAGGGGAGGGCGCCCTCACGTGCTATAATGTGACCCCTCTTACCTTAGTGTTTAACACTAAATTGGAACCTCTGAATCCAGTGTTTAACACTGATCTGCCTTAGTATTCAACACTAATTGAAGAACTTTATTTGCAGTGTTTAATACTGAATTTCTTAGTGTTTAACACTAAATTAAATCTCTATTAAACAGAGTTTAACATTAATTTTCTTAGTGTTCAACACTAAATTAAAACCCCTGTCACCAGTGTTTCACATTAATTTTCTTAGTGTTCAACACTAATTTGAGATCTCTGTTGCCAGTATTTAACGCTGATTTGTTTTAGTGTTTAACACTAATTTGAAAGCCCCTGTTGCTGGTGTTTAACACCAACTATCTTTTAGTGTTAAACACTAACTTGTCAATCTCATTCCCAGTGTTCAACACTGGTTGGTCTTTAGTGTTTAACACTAGTTTCAGCCCAATTGACTAAGTTCTAGATGCAAAGCCTCTCCTACAATGGACTAACAGAAAGCCAATATTCCAAATACGATTGGACTTAGCCCAAGATGGCCGTAAGTCTTCAATCCAAACTTAACTGGGCCAATGGGCTCATAACATAATTAATTGGTCTTGGTCCCAAATTGGGCCAAAGACTATTTAATCTATCTTGGTTCAAGGGTACATCTCTTCACTCCTTTGATACTTAGCGTTGTAATTCCTCAACGTCTTCAAAGAGGTGACGGGTCCCTATGACCACACATTGATACGGACTGTGGGGTCCTTAAACTCATGGACTATGATGTCCTTAACCTTGACCGGCATGTCTTAAAATTAATATCGGACTGTGGGGTCCTTAAACTCATGGACTATGATGTCCTTAACCTTGACCGGGATGTCTTAAAACTAACATCGGACTGTTGGGTCCTTACACCCATGGACTATGATGTCCTTAACCTTGACCGGAATGTCTTAAAACTAACAATGGACTATGACATCCTTAACCTTGATCGGGATGACTTAAAACTAACACCGGACTGTGGAGTCCTTAAATCCACGGACTATGATGTCCTTAACCTTGACCGCAACGTCTTAAAACTAACATTGGACCGCAATGTCCTTAAACTACCTATTGACCGCAATGTTACTAAACTAAACAACAGGGCTCCCTTAATTGCTCTATTGTTGGATCTAAACGATCCTGTTAAGTCGATCTTAGTCTAAATACTAGACTACCGTGTCCTTAACAAACGTTTAAGTCGATCTTAGTCTCCAATGAGACTAACATATCCTTAAACCCAAACCCCCAAACCCAAATCTAAGATAATACGGATTTGGACTAGTCCACGCCCTACGGGCGACGACATAACTCAGTCTCCGTATACAATCCACGGGCAACTAAACACAAAATAAACACACACGACACGAAGTGACCATCTGGAGAAGGAGAAAGTGGTTACCGCGATGCGGTAGCGTAATTAACTGCAGGGGCTTGCGCCTGCAGGGAAGAGCGTCCCCACAATCAAAAACCCCTCAAGCAAGGGGGGATCTGACGAAGTCTGCTACATCGGACACATCCGTTTAAACCTTCGATATACGGTGCCATATATCAACTTGGCATTTTCGGAGAGGTAGATGGATAGTACCAATTAGCATCTGCCCCGAATCTCAGGCAAGACGTCCCTGCCGTGCCGTCATTCGGAGGGGAACAGATTTTGGCACGTCCGGTGGGACCTTTTCCTCTTTCCACTCCACACTTTGTGTGTCGTGTTCACGAACCAAACACGGTTCGCTAATGGTTGCCCTTGGGTTTCAAGGTACTAAGATTTGGCATTTTGCTTATTGCAGAAGGCAAAGAATCGATGGCTTCCACTTGTGCGAAATGCTCCAACTGCAACTGCAACCGGTGCTCCGCCTTGCCTGGAGGTATAGCCTATGGGCCCCAAGCTGCTTCGCTGTTCATAATGCACGTGGAAAGGTCACTCGAGCCACAACAAGGTTGTTTTTCGGGACCATGCTCCCGCCAATGAGGTTCACCACACCCACGCTGACACCGGAAGCTCCCAAGAAGTCGGTCTTTGATCGGCTTACACCTACCGTGACCCCTCTCAACAGGTCACCCAACACCAGCGCTTCGGTCTTCTCCAGACTGGGCCAGAGCTCCTGTGGAACCGCAATGGGGCCTGCAATCCCAGAGAAGGCTACTCCTGAGAAAATAACCAATCCTGCTCTTGAAGTCATCAAGGCGGCTTCCCTTGCCAAAAAGTCGGTCTTTACAAGATTGGCTGTTCCAGCTCCCGCTCCTGCTACCCAAAGGACATCAGTCTTTAACAGGCTGACACCAGTAGCGACCCCCCATATACACAGGGGGCAAGACAAGGCTATCGCCATCACCGAGCCGATGCCATCAGCACGACACGCTCAACGTCGTTACTGGCGCCGAGTGAGGAAGGCCGGAGGCAACTCCCCTTCTGGGCTAACTCCTCCAGCCCTGATGGCAGAAGTTAATGCTGCTGTTCCAACTGGGAACAGCTTTGAGATGCTAAATAAGGTGCGTAGGAATTCTCCTACCGCAGTGCTAAAGAGGTCTCCCCTCCGCTGAAAAAGGCTGTAGAAGTAAAGTCAGAACAACCCCAATCTCTTCAACGGCTGTCCTCCCAAATCTATAAAGTCTGGCGGCAGACCCGAGACTCGGTGATCGATCCAAATTTCTCTTGCCAGCACAAGAAGCTAAAAATCCAACAGGAAGTCAGCCACCAGGCTAAGCCACGAAAAGCTGTCTGGGTGCCCACCTCAACGGCCCCCTCAACTTCCACTGCTTATAAAAAAAGGAAGCCGGAGAAGATCCCCAGGCTTGCAATAAAAGCTAAAAGAGCTGAGCCCAAACGTCCTAAGGCTGGAGGCAGGATAGTCCATACTGTATACATGGCATCGGGGAAGGAAGACAGCCGCGCGTATACAGGTCATAGACCGCTTAGACGGTCGGTGACCAAAGCTCAGGAGCAACAGCAAAAGCTCTAGGAAATGATGATCCAATAGCCGCGCTTACTAGGCCGAAAGAAAGCCCCAATGCATACTCGGATCAGCAACAAGAACAGGAAACCGATGCCGAGTTCCTCCGGAGTTGGAAAAGAAAGATAAAGAAGCTGCGGAACAAGCGGCCAATATAAAGCAAATAGCCCACTTGTTTCAAGACATGGTTAGGATGATGATTCAACAAGATCCTCCCGCTGAAGATCCCCCGACCATCCTCGAAGATGATAGAGGAGAAACGTCAAATCCACCACCGGCTCTCTCCACGGCCAAGGAGGAGACAATCTCTAAGGCTGACTTGAACGACTATATAGCCCAGCAGATCCGGGTTCATCATGCGACTGAGGCAGCTGGTCAAGTCGTAAAAACGGGGCGACCGTATCCGAGCTGGTACGACCAAATCAAATATCCGCCTGGTTATACAATACCGAAATTCCATGTGTATAAGGGGACCGGCAATCTCCACCAACATGTTGCCCAGTTCAGGGCCCTTTACGGTAACACCGGCGGTGATGATAAACTGTTGCTTCGCCAGTTCGTGGGCAGCTTATCAGAAACAGCGTTCGAATGGTATTCGGAACTCCCGAATGATTCTATCAAGACGTTCGCTGAAATGGAGGTGCTATTCACTCAGCGATTCGCAAGAGCCAGCAAACGCACTCCAATAACGGCATTGATTAATGCCAGGGTGAAACCAGGCGAAACATGGGTCCAGTATGCTATACGCTGGCGAAATTTGTGGTCGAAATGCGAGCAATGCATTGAGGAAGCGCCCGCGGTGGGCATGTTCATGGGAACCCTAGACCCTCATGCAACTATCTCCCAGTTCATGATGTTCTTTAAGCCGACCACGTTTCAGGTTTTGATCGACAAGTTAGCCCAGATGGACCAGATGGGTCACAGACCGTCTCCCCCGAAGCCAGAACCCCGGAATGACAAGGGTAAAGGGAAGGCAACCTTCGTCGCGAATGCTCAGCAGCAAACAAGTGCCTCAAAGCTGGCGGATCAGTTGGAAGAAAGACGGCGGTATTATAATGAGAAGATGAAGCATCCCTACTCGTTCCCACGGGACAAGACGAAACGGTTATTCGAGCTGGCAGTACGCAACAGGCTTATAAACTTGCCAAATCCGAGGCGATCACCACAACCCACTGAGGTGAATAACCCCAACTATTGCCCTTACCATCAAACGGTAAGCCATCCGATTGAGGACTGCTTCGTCTTCAAAGGATGGATTGAAGATTAATACCTCCAGGGAAAGTTTGCACTGTCCGAAAAGTGGAAGGTGAACCCGCCACAGCCGCATACTCCTAAGAAAGCAGATACACCGGGGGCAACCCGTTCCTTTATTGAAGGGGCTCCATGGGAGGTCGTGCTATCAGCCAAAACCAAAAGGATGTTGAGTGATCTTCATGCGTGCCCGGTGGTCGAATGGAAGAACCCGCTTGAACCTCAAATTATCGAAGGGATGCTGAAGCCGCGTCCACCTACAAGAATCGGTGGTGATGGCCCAAGTACTCACACCCAACCATCAAAATCTTCGAAGAAGAAGAAGAAGAAATCAAAGAAGCCCGTGAAACCTGAAGACAAGCGCATGGATTTGCAGAAATAGATTGACGCGCTGGAGGAGTACAATTAAAAGGCGCGGACTCCCGTCACACTCCAAGAGTTCCTCAACCACGTCTTTCAGGAGGAAGATGAAGGAGAAAGCTCGTCGGATGAATCTGAGGGATATATGGCGAGTTGTCATGTAATTTCCCACTCATTTACGGACGATGAGAAAACTCTTGGCACTGAGAAACTGGGGGCACAGCCTAAGCCAGAACTTGTATGGCCAACAGATGAAATGATCGACGCCTTTCTAGACGAGATTCGTTTGAAGAGTAAAGTCGATCAGGAGCGTAAGATGGCTGCATCGGAAGGAGCCGAGCGCAGGCGACTAAACGAAAGAGTAGAAGCACTCCTGCCAGATCAAAAGATATCCGATGCGAATTAAAACGTATTCAAGACGAGGAAAAGGTTCGCCAAAGCCATGTCGATGGGGATGAAGCTACCACCCTCGGAAGAGAACACGTTCGATGGGGCGGAGAGGCACCCTAATTATTGCTCATATCATCAGAAAATTTCACACCCTACGGAGGAGTGCGACGCTTTCAGGATATGGTGGCAGGGATATGTTGCTCACCGGCAACATTTTAAGCGCATGAAACGCAAAGCTCGTCGGGAACGAAGAGGTACGGCCGAAGGACACAAAAGAACTGCCGGCAATTGTTACATGATCAACGTCAGAGGATCACAAGTTCTCACCTTTGGGAGCGACTCTGATGAAGAAATGGCTCTGGGCCCTCTCTTTAAAGAATTCATTTTCGGGAAAGAAGAAGAATTGAAGGCCTGCGAAAACATTCAGCTGCGCAATCGCACGCTCCCGAAAAGAATCTCGGGCCTGCGAATAGAAAAGATAAGGGAAAGGAAAAGGTCACTGAGGATATCGCCTTAGATGACCAAGTCATGAAAGAGTTGACTGCCAAGGACCCTCCCAGGAAGGGTAAGGTGGACTACAATATCCTAGCACACCTAAGGAAACTACCTTCACAGCTCAGCATTCTCGATGCCCTCCTATTATCAAAGGAAGCGAGAGATTCATTAATCAAGGCGTTACAAGAGCCCGAGCAATTCTAACCCTTCTTCGCCGCGGAAAGGACGAAGGATGAACTGGAAGAAGCGCACACGGCCGACATCACTTTCGGTGACGAAGACCTTCTCCTCGGGACGTGCGACCACAACCGTCCCCTATACGTCTCCGGATATTGCCACGATATCAAGATAGGTAAAATCCTGCTTGATAATGGATCCTCCGTTAATCTCCTTAATGTTCGGATGTTGAAGGAAATCTGCATGAGCGTGCAGCACCTCGCTCGTGACAAAATCACCATCTCCGGTTTCGACTCCCAGTCATCACGGACTCTCGGATCTGTTATATTAACACTACGCTTCGGGCTGCTTGTCACAAACATTAAATTCCACGTCATTGACGCCAAGACCTGCTACAACGCCTTGCTCGGTCGTCCTTGGTTACACGAGTACAACATCATCCCTTCTACACAGCATCAGTGTATGAAGTACTTTAAGGATGGTTTCAAGTATACCGTAACAGGTGAGATGAACCTATTTTCCGTGAACGAAGTCCGCAAGCACGAAGATGCAAAGTGCTTTTTGCCAGACTTCGAAGATACAGAAAAGTGTCGCAAGCCGGAAAACAAAGCCACCGCCACCATCCCTATTTTCGGGAGCGATACCAAAGAAGAAGAAGAGATAGTTTACGATGGTCCGTCCCGACGCAACAACCCGGGACCGTCCGCCCCCATGTTGATCTTCGGAAGTGACTCGAAAGATGAGGTTAATGCCGTGTTCTCCAGTCGGCCGTCAATACAAGCATCCCCTGGCGATGATCAGAGTTTGCAAATCACCATGGTGCCGTAGGAACACTACAAGGATCTCGACACACTTCAAGCTTACAATGTGCAGGACCTGCAGACGTTTTACGTCCCTCCCAGGAGAAAAGGCGAAAAGGTGATCCTATTTTATCGATCCTCGGAAACAATGATGGAGAAAGAGATCTGGTATGGTGCGGATTCTACACTCGACAGGCTCCAACCCATCCTTTTACCTAGATATTACACAAACGGACTAAAAAGGGTATTTAAGCACCAAGGAGTACCCTTAAAACAGACTATTCGACAAGCTCGATTCTACAACAGGATTTGGGACGTCCCTGGAACTCAGCGCAAATTGCCCAACGGGAGAATGGAAACGCTCGGGCTTTGATATGTGAGATCCGAGAAACGGGAACGAGTCCACGGTAGCTACGCCATATATAACTTCGATGAGGAGGAAAACGCCCTGTCGAGTAATGCCAACCCCTCATCAAAACTAGATCCTGCGATCAAAATGCCGAGTCCGTCGTTTGAAGAATGAATGGACAAGCTTATCAGGAAAGCGGGTCAGAAAGCTTGGGAAGACCATAATCGCGAGATGGCCATCTACGAGAAGGCCAGGACGCAACGTCTGTTTCAACAGGCCGCAAAAGATGAAGATGCTCCTCCCTGTCAACCCATTGTGCAAAAGGCCCAACGCAGAGGCAGAAGTAAGTCAAGAAGCGGAAAAAGGAGTCGACGACAACGACGCAGGATTAGAGAGTCATGTGATTGGGCATTACGTGGTCCGGATTTGTCCCTCATGAAGAAGATGAGTCGAGCGTATTCCTTCCCTCGAGACAAGATGAAGAAGTTACTCGAGCTCGCTATAAAACATCAAATGATCGCACTTCCGGAGTCTAAGCACCCTGAGCAAGCTAACAAAGTTTCTCATCCAGGCTATTGCTTTTATCACCGAGCCATAGGACACCCTATCGAAGACTGCTTCACCTTCAAGAACTGGGTCGAAGACCAGTACCAGCAAGGTAGATTTGCTTTATCCAGCAGCTGGAGGGTAACGCCGCCACAAAAGCACGAATCCAAAGCCACAAGAGCAGAACCAGATCCACATCGGTCTTGGAAGCGGATTCGCATCTGTCACATGATAATAATATTAAAAGAAGAGCCCGAGAACATGGATGACCTTCCCTGGTGCTTTGAGAACAGCAATGACGAGGTGATCTCAGAATTTCCACCAGCACCAAAAGAGCTGGAAGATGGCATACATACTACTGCAGATAACCTCAAGAAGATTGAGTTGGGGTCGGCAGACGATCCGCGACCGACATTCGTTAGCGAGCTGCTATCTGAAGAAAGGGTGGCTGCGTTAAAAGACGTGCTTCTACAGCACAGAGATTGCTTCGCGTGGAACTATTTCGAGATGCCAGGATTAGATCCAGAGATTGCTGTGCATAAATTAGCAATATCCCCGGATATCAAGCCAGTCAAGTAGGTGCCGAGAAGGATGCGGCTCGAGCTTGAGATGAGCATTAACGCCGAAGTCAAGAAGCTGATCGATTCTGGGTTTATCCAGGAGGTACAGTATCCTGACTGGGTCGCCAACATCGTCCCGGTAATGAAGAAAAATGGGACAGTGCGCATATGTGTGGACTTCCGAGATCTCAATAAAGCCTGCCCGAAGGACGATTTTCCGGTGCCGGTCGCCGAACTGATGATAGACAATACATCCACTCATGAGGTTTTCTCTTTTATGGACGGTTCATCAGGGTACAATCAGATAAAGATGCATCCTGAAGACCAGAAGCACACCGCTTTCCGGACTCCTTTGGGTATATTCTTCTACAAAGTTATGCCTTTCGGTTTAAAGAATGTCGGCGCCACTTATCAGAGGGCCATGACAAAGATCTTCGATGATCTCATACACGAAATCGTCGAGTGCTATATTGACGACCTCGTAGTGAAGAGCATGTCATACGAAGAGCATTTAGAGCATCTGAAGACCGTATTTCAATGCCTTCGGCAGTATAATTTGAAGATGAATCCCCTCAAATGCGCGTTCGGAGTTTCCTCGGGTAAATTACTGGGATTCATCATCCGACACCGAGGCATCGAGATAGATCCGTCGAAGATCAAGGCGATCATGGAAATGCCACTGCCGAGAACTCTCAAACAATTGCGATCTCTCCAAGGAAAGCTCGCGTACATCCGGCGGTTTATCGCCAACCTGTCAGGCAAGTGCCGTCCTTACAGCCACCTGATGAAGAAGGGATCCCCGTTTGTCTGGGACAAAAAATGCCAGAGCGCGCTAGACGAAATTAAGCAGTACCTGCAGAACCCGCCGGTGTTAGCTGCTCCAGTCAAGGGAAAGCCCTTATTCTTTATACAACAGCCCTTGAGGATTCCTTAGGCGCATTATGGGCACAAGAAAACGACCAAGGGGAGGAGAGAGCGCTTTACTATTTAAGCCGAGTTCTTCTGGGGGCAGAAAGCAATTACTCCCCTATCGAAAAACATTGCCTGGCATTAATCTTTGCGATAACAAAACTCCGGCACTATGCATTGGCACATGAAGTCCGTCTTATATCAAAGGTGGACCCTCTAAAATATCTAATGTCAAAGGCCATATTGACAAGGAGACTCGCTAAATGGGCCCTACTCTTGATGGAGTTTTCAATAACCTATCAGCCTCTTAAGGTAGTGAAAGGCCAAGCCATCGCCGACCTCCTTGCTGAGCATCCAGTACCTGCCGGTTCTCCTCTAAATTGCGATTTGCCGGACGAACATGCGTTTGACACGATCGACGGTGGTGATACCCGATGGGAACTTTATTTCGATGGAGCGTCCTCCGTAAAGAAGCGCAAACAAAGTACCCCAATGATCAAATCGGGGGTAGGCCTCATCTTCGTAACTCCACAAGGAGGGATAATGCGCTTCGCTTTCTCCTTAACAGAACCGAGGATGAACAATGAAGCCGAATACGAAGCTTTGATAGCAGGCCTCGAGATCGCCATTGACATGGGAATTGAAAACCTCCTCATATACGGGGATTCTCAACTGGTCGTTAGTCAAGTAAACGGCGACTACCAAACGTGCAAACCGGAGTTGGTGAAGTACGGTGAAAAGGTGCAACAACTGTTGACCTAAATTCCCTCCTATACTTTGGAAAGCATACCACGCGCGGAAAATAGCAAAGCAGACGCGTTAGCTAAGCTCGCTAAAGAACTGGCTGACGAGAACCTCGATGACGTCAGAATCGTGGTACAAAGCCGTCGAGTGCTCGCCCCAGCAGAAATATCTCCGGAATCATCCGAAGAAAAGGGAGCGGCTGAGCAGACGACCCTACAAATAAAAGACCGTGAGAAGGCTGAGGACTGGAGGGAGGTCTTCATAGACTACTTTAAGTCCCACCGAATGCCCGAAGAAGCGTCCTCAAGACATCAGCTCATGAAACGAGCTTTATCTTTCGCCTTCGTCAACGATACTCTATACAAGAGATCGTTCGATTCTCTGTGGCTGAGATGTTTAGGACCTAACGAAGCAAAAAGAGTCGTTCAGGAAGTTCATGACGGAATCTGTGGTTCTCATCAAGCAGCCCCGAAGATGAAGTTAAAAATTAAACGAATGGGTTACTACTGGCCTAGATGATCCAGGACTGCCTCGAATATGCGAAGCAATGCCACTCATGCCAAATCCATGGGGATTTCATCCACCAGCATCCGAATCCACTACATCCAATAGTGGTTAGCTGGCCATTCGAAATGTGGGGAAATGACATAGTCGGCCCCATCGAACGGGCATCGTCCAAGGGACATCGTTTTATCTTGGCGACGACTGATTACTTCTCCAAATGGGCAGAAGCAGTGCCGTTGAAGGAAGTGAAGACGGAGAATATCCTTTACTTTTTCAAGACGCACGTCATTTATCGGTTTGGAACTCCACGACGGATCATTTCCGATAACGGGCCAGCTTACAGAAGCCATAAGATCAGCCGCTTCGCGCAACAGCATAATATAGACTGGAGATATTCCTCGGTTTATAATCCACGAGCTAACGGTCTAGCTGAGGCCTTCAACAAAACCTTGACAAAGAACATGAAGAAGACGGTGTCCCGAAATAAGAAGGACTGGCATGAGAGACTACAAGAAGCTCTCTGGGCATATCGAACTACGTTCAAGACGGCCACGAACACGACGCCATACGCATTGGTATTCGGTACGGAAGCAGTACTCCCCCTCGAGATAGAGCTACCTTCTCTACGAGTGGCAGTCCACCACGAGTTGACAAACGAAGAAAATGCCCATCTTCGGCTTGAGGAGCTTGACGCCCTTGATGAAACCCGGCTCATAGCACAACAAAATCTGGAGGCTTACAAAGCGAAAATGACGCGCTCGTATGAAAGATCGACCAGGCCGAGGACATTCCGCCAAGGCGAACTCGTGTTAGTGGTCAAAAGGCCTATGATCCCCAATTGTGCCAAGCGGGGAAAATTCGAGCCGAACTATGAAGGCCCGTACATCATAGACAAGGTCTACTAGGGTGGAGCCTATCTACTCATGGATATGCACGGTGAAAGGCCTTTCAGGCCAATAAACGGCCGCTTCCTAAAGAAATAGTATGCTTAATGAGCCACATCCTAGGTCAATGATAGATGACGACGACTATGTCCGCTCGCTATCTTCCTAAGCTCAAGCTCTATAAGCAGTAGCCGGCCCTCTCCAAAACGGACCGAAACGTCCTTAAACTAACGACGGACCGAAACGTCCTTAAACTAACGATGGACCGAAACGTCCTTAAACTAATAACGGACCGAAACGTCCTTAAAACTACTACCGCAGTATCCTTAGGCCGACGAGATAAATAAAAAAAACAATAAATAAATAAAAAATAAATGAAAAAATAAAAACGGTATGTCCATAAGCAAAAAGGGCACGGATGAAAACCCGAAAGGGCTCCGTGAGTAAAAACAGCAGGGCTACCGGCGAGTGTTCGTGAAAACTCGAAAGGGCGCGACCTCGTAAAAAAAAAGAAGAAAAGAAAAATAAATAAATAATAAAGGTATGTCCATAAGCAAAATGGGCACGGATGAAAACCCGAAAGGGCTCCGTGAGTAAAAACAGCAGGACTACCGGCGAGTGTTTGTGAAAACCCGAAAGGGCGCAATCTCGTTAAAGGACACTTGCAGGGTCCTCACGACCTTGTAAGGAGAAACCACCGCGTGAGATCCTTACGACTCACAAGGGAGCAACACACTTAGGGATCCCCACGATTTCTAAGGAGAAAATACACTGGCGAGATCCTTATAACTCGCAAGGAGAACTCTCTTATGGGACCCTCACGGCTCATAAGACTTGAAAGTCTTAAGTTACAAAGACCTGAACCTGTGCTTAAGCAAAATCCCCCATAACCTTCGACAACGCCCTACAAGCAGCTCATACTGACCCTTGTATACAATCCATGGGTGCGAATAAACATTTCCCCAGCAAAGTCACACCCGTGACTAGGGATACGTCCATATGATGAACAATCCTTATAAGTCCTCTCGACTTATAAGGAGAAAGCCCTCTTGTAAGATCCTTACGACTTACAGAGGAACATACACTTAGGAATCCTCACGATTCCTAGGGAGAAAATACACCTACAAGATCCTCACGACTTATAGGGAGAAATACTTTTGTGAGACCCTTACGGCTCATGAAGTCAAAAGCCTTAGTCGACAGGACCCTAACCCTGTTTGCTAAGCCACCTTTGTTCAATATCGACAGAAGCAGATGATGATTCGCTCCTGACCATATCCCAGTTGTAGCGGTGCTGATGCCGAAATCGGTATCTAATCTCAGGTTTATGGCAAAAAGCCAGCAAGCCATACATGTATACGAAATAGCCGAAATGATGGGGCAACTTGCAGTAAAAAGCAGCAACTAAAAATGTACGCATGAAAAATAGCCAAAATGATGGGGCAACTCGCAATAAAAAGCAGCGAGTAAAAATAAAATAAATAGCCGAAATGATTGGGCACCGCGAAAAATAGCCGAAATGATAGGGCAATCGCGACCTCCGCGATATAAAAGCTGAAATGATAGAGTATCGCGGAAAAAGAAATAAAATAAAAAAAAGTTTTAATTTATGCCCTACAGGTGACGTTCCATCACACTCTGTATACAATCCAAGGGCGTAAACAAAGAAGTGATCATACTTCCCCCCAGGTTTCATCAAAAGAAAGAAGCTAAATCTCGACGGGCCGCAAGTGACCTAGAGATCATCCTAACACTCGTCTCGTAACAACGGACACAACTTCAAACAAAACGGAACAGCGGCAACCCCTAGTTCCATGGCTCGGCGATATACATATCACCAACAGTCAAACCTCCATTCCGTGAAATACGGATACAATCAGCAAAATTCTTGGTTACGTGGAACGCGGATAACGTCACTCTTTGACCCCGTGGAAAACGTCCAGAGCGAATCCTGGTCCTTGCAGAGTACGGCAGTGAACCCGTGTGAAGCATCCAGAGCGGAGCCTAGTCCTCGCCAACCACGGCAGTGAACCCGTGTGAAGCATCTAGTGCAAAATTCCTGGTTACGTGGAACGCGGATAACGTCACTCTTTGACCCCGTGGAAAACGTTCAGAGCGGATCCTGGTCCTCGCAGAGCACGGCAGTGAACCCGTGTGAAGCATCCAAAGCGGAGCCTAGTCCTCGCCGAACACGGTAGTGAACCCGTGTGAAGCATCTAGTGCAAAATTCCTGATTATGTGGAACGCGGATAACGTCACTCTTTGACCCCGTGGAAAACGTCCAGAGCGGACCCTCGTCCTCGCAGAGCACGGCGGTGAACCCGTGTGAAGCATCCAGAGCGGAGCCTAGTCCTCACCGAACATGGCAGTGAACCCATGTGAAGCATCTAGTGCAAAATTCCTGGTCACGTGGAACGCGGATAATGTCACTCTTTGACCCCGCAGAAAACGCCCAGAGCGGAGCCTGGTCCTCGCCAAGCACGGCAGTGAACCCGTGTGAAGCATCCAGAGCAAACATCGGACTGTGGAGTCCTTAAAATCCACGGACTATGATGTCCTTAACCTCGACCGTAATGTCTTAAAACTAACAATCAACCACCCTGATTCTATATTAATTCTACCTTGGTTTAGGGGTACATCTCTTCACTCCTTTGATACCTGGCGTTGTAATTCCTCAACGTATTCAAAGAGGTGACGGGTCCCCGCAACCACACATCGGACTGTGAAGTCCTTAAATCCACAGACTATAACGTCCTTAACCTTGACCGTGATGTCTTAAAACTAATATCGGACTGTGGAGTCCTTAAATCCACGGACTATGATGTCCTTAACCTTGACCGTGATGTCTTAAAACTAACATCGGACTGTGGAGTCCTTAAATCCACGGACTATGACGTCCTTAACCTTGACCGTGGTGTTTTAAAACTAACATCGGACTGTGGAGTCCTTAAATCCACGGACGATGATGTCCTTAACCTCGACCGTGATGTCTTAAAACTAACATCGGACTGTGGAGTCCTTAAATCCACAGACTATGATGTCCTTAACCTTGACCGTGATGTCTTAAAACTAACATCAGACTGTGGAGTCCTTAAATCCACGGACTATGAGGTCCTTAACCTTGACCGCAACATCTTTAAAGTATGATACCTTGAGCAACCCCTGACCCCGCGAAATACGGATAAGGGTGACCACATCCAGCACTTGCAGGTCCTCATGACCTGTAAGGAAGAAAACTCTCTTGTGAGATCCTTATGACTCTCACGGGAAAACCCGCTTAAGAATCCTCACGATTCTTATGAAGAACTCACACCTACGGGATCCTCTCGACCTATAGGAAGAAAAACTCTTTGTAAGACCCTCACGGCTCATAAAGCTCAAAAGTTTTAGGAGACAGACCTTAACCCTGAATCCTAAGCCATCGCTGCCCTGTAAAGAGACCAAGATAAAATTGTCCGCAGAGCACATTCAGTAAAAGAGACACATCATTGAGAAGAAAAAATGTATCTTTTATTCATAAACCAAAATGGATACAAAGTACAATTCATGAAAGAACAAAAAGAAAATACTCTCATTCAGAAGTATACACAAAAAGAAAGGAAAAGATACAAGTCTTTAAGCCGGCGGGCGATTCAGCAATTTTACCAGCCCATCTTTCTGTTGCTGAGTCACGATTTCATGATTCAAGATCTCTAGAAGACGAGCCTCCGCCTGAGCCTGCTGGGCCTGATACGAAGCAAGCCGACCTTCAAGCTCTTTCTCGGTGGCCTTATGGGCTTCGACCCTCTCGCGAGTGAACGTGGCAGCTTTATCAAGAGCCACCACCTCTTTGATAGACCCCTGAAGTACCCGCCAGAGTTCATATGTTTTGTTGGACTTGGCGGTAAGATTAGCGTGAAGCTCGCTCAGCGCCTTGGAAGCTAGCTCCCTCTCCGAGAATTTGCGGCCAAGCCTCTTCTCGCATGACGTCATATTTGCCGCGCACTGTGCTATCAGACCCTACAACTCCATTTTTGCAGCCACGGCTTCCGAGGAAAGGCGAGAACATTCAAGGGCATGCAAGCAAGCCTCCACCTGCCGACAGAACTCTACCCAGACTCGCACCACCTCTTCGCTGTGGTAGGTGGCAAGAAAAGGAAGAGAACTGTTAGCTTCGGCGGCAAACGCTTCAGCTGTGGTCGCGTTGCCAGCACGGAGCTCCTCAATCAAAGATGATAAGGAGACAAGGCTTAATTGGGCCAAGCGTTCTGAAGCCCGCAAAGCATAAGGGCCGGGTGGCATCACGATGCGCGACTCCAACGCCATGGAGACTGGCAGGGCTGTTCAAATTTGAAAGATATCAATAAAATTCTTAAGCAAAGAACGAATGGGATTATAATGAAATGTTGCTTACCGACAGTCATGCAAGTAGGAGCTGAAGGTTCCCATGGCCCTTCAACGACCTCGACCTCATCATCAGCTTCCAAAACTATAAGAGACCTCAACGCCATTTCACAAAAATGGCAACAATACTATAGTAAAAAAATGGCGAATGACGCTAACCTTGCCCAGAGGAAAGGACAAAGCGCTGAGGGGAGATCGCCTGCGGAGCTGCCATCTCCAATAAACACTGAAATGATTGTCGAGGCGACAAATCAGTGATAGAAGCCGCCAAACCGCGCAATTCTGGGAAAGACAAAAGAGTTCAGACCATGGAAGGGTTGCTAATTTAAAATGCAGAGGGTTACCTTCAACACTCCTCCCGTTCTGAGTCGAGGGGATAGCGGCTTCGACAGCCTCTGCCAGAACCTCGGGCTCCAAGAAAGGGAGGGTAGTCCCGACTACCTCCATCTCAGCCTCTAGGCCGCCTTCGGAAGAGCCGTTGGAGCGGTAACCTTCAAAGGAGCCTCCCCCAAAGGGGCAAGCACTCCCTGATCAAGAACCGCCGCTGGAGGCTCTACCATAAGAGGAGCAGCCTCATCAACCTCCTCCATATTGAGCAATGCTTCATCGGGGATTTCAGCAGGATTTAGCTTCAATGAGCCCGTAGGGAGCTCCCCCAGCGTCGAAGATTCTGCACAATTCAAATAAGAATAAGGATACATATGTACAGGCGTAAATAATCTGAAAAAACTGCGAAAAAGAACAACAACGTACCGATGCGCAAAGAAGCCTTCAATATGGCTTCTTTAAGCCGCTGCTCCTTTTCAAGGAGGCGTGCTTGCTGGAGTTCAAGGGTAGACTCATGGCCGCCGGTCCACAAAGAAAGTGCGTCCGCTGTGTCTTCTGAAGCGGCCTGCTTCAGGGCCCTTCCCCCCCATTCCTCCAAAGGACCGATAAACCGCCGCCGAATCCACGAGGGGTCTTCGTAAAAGATTACAGCGGGATAGGGATTCTTCGGAACCCTGGCGTTATGAGACGCGTCTTTGGAACGCCGTATGGCCTCGGTCAATTGTGCGGCTTCCTCATCGGCCGAACTCGGGAAAAGAAGTCCAGCGTCTAACTCTTGCAAGGCTAATGGTTCGTCTTCAAGAATAGGCTCAGACTCCGTTGAAGAATCAAGAAAATTGGTGGCCACTTTCCTCCGCCGCTTGGACCCAGAGCCGGTTGCCGAAGACGACCGTTTCTTTCCCCGTGAAGACTTGGTGCGGCGGCGGCCCACGTCACCTTCAATACCCTCATCCCTATTACCCTCGCTCGGTGCCACAACCGAGGATGACACCACCATTGTCGATGCCGTGAGGGGCAGTGCTGCTGCAGGCGGTGGTGTTACTACCGGGGCCCGTCTGCCCTGCGACCGGGAACCCCAGGGCATACCAGCTGTTGGAGTAAGGTCTACCCCCGATTCCCCTGGGATGAGCGCGATGCCGGTATCCCTTAGAGGGAAGCGGACCGGAGCCCGCGGTCGCAGTTTAGCTCCCGGAACCTGAGGAGGGGCGTCATGACCAAGAAGCACCCTCCTTTCCTCAAGAATAATTGGGCTGATTCAATGCAAACACCAACCCATGAACGATCCCACGCATCGAGGCAGGTATTCAGCTTCGGGGACCATGAAGTGGGAGCCGGTGTTCAGCCTCACGAAATGATGAGCGGCATCGTGAATGACATCAAGTGAAGGGACCGATGCGATTATGAAAGCCTCGAAAGGAACACCCTGGTCGTATCCAAGCTGTCGGGCGAAGCGATGCGGGTTGTATCGCATGAAAAGGGCTGCACTGTCCTGGCGAAACACCAAATAGCCTGGTCTAATTGTATACAAGTGCGCGGCCTCCCGGGGCTTCAAAGAAGGTAAGTTGTCTTTTGACCGGTCCCAGAGTTGTTGAACTGGACCTGAGGGAGTAGACAAGACCCGATCATTAAAAACCAGCCCGCCAGCAGTGGCGTAAGGAGAAATCAACACCCGAATAGCCCCAAATTGGGTCGGGTCGGCGGCAGAAGCATCCACTAATCGCATAAGTCACGGGAAGGGGTAGGCATCGTAAAATGTGGGCCTCTGATGCATAGCGAAAGCCCCCAACACGTGCATTTCGATCCAAGATGTGAAGTAATGAAGCGAAAAATTCACCACATCTACGCCAGGGCTGGAAGTGTTAGCCGCAGCGCCCAACCCGTGGTAAAGATGCGCCAGCGCCGGGATGCCGATAGCCAACCGCGTCCCCTCAGCGATACGATGAGCCGGGTAGATAACCGAGGCTCTTATGAAGCGACGATGCATGGGAAAAATAAACCAACTGAGCCAGACACTGACAAATCCCACGAAGAACGTCTCCTCATCCATACCGGGTGCTGCAATGGACTCAAAAGACATCGGCGACATGATAGGGATATAGTATTGTGGTAGATCCGATTCAGTGGTCGACAGCTTCTTTGGACCAAACCCAAAGGGGTCTTTGATGTTAGCAAACTTCGGAGCTGTCTTCGATACGACGTCCTCGCGAAGGAAGCAGGCAATGAAGCTCTTAAAAGTAACGCCCTGCTCCTCAGATTCGGTGAACAATCGGTCAAAGATACCTAGCGCCTTAATCAAGCTGGGACGCTTGTGGCGAACGACGTTCTCATCAGACAAGCTGTCAACTGGTGCAGGCTCGGGCTCAAAGACGTACACGTCAGGAGGCAACAACTCCTCATATAGTGCACCCCTAATTGGCAAGCCCGAGATATCATAAAATTCTGCCAGAGAAATCGAGACCTCACGATCTCCTAGAATAAAAGTGTTGGTGGAAAGATTCCATTGATTCAAGAACGCCCTAACCCACCAAACATGAGGCGACTGATAATAGAAAAGTGACGCGTATATTGCCTGGTAAAGCCCGACCTTTTGCAGCCGCGCACGATGGGTGGCAAGGATATAGTGAGCCCAGAGAAGGTAGCCCGTGGGGTGTCGAAGAGTGAGCCCTATCTTATAAATCTGTCCCCATGGGTGGGCCTCACCCTGACAAATGCGACGTCCCAGGATATCTATAGCAGGGACTGGATGGTTCGGGATACCTGTTGTTGAAGGCTCAAGTCGTCCCGTTGGAGTCCAGTTGGGCATCTCCACAGCAAAAACCGTTCTCGGAGGGTCCATCGGCAAGAACGGGAAAGTATGCTCTGTCGGTACTGCACAGAGGAAACTCCGGCGACCCCGGATGATATGACTGTACCAAGATCCCCATAGAAGTAGCCTGGTACAGTTCGGGTCCTGAGCCCGGATCATCGCCATCGCTTCCTCGTCAGATGGTGATTGAGAAAAAGCGGCCTCCGAACGAGTAAAGGGAAAACACGGAACAGAAGCCATCGCACCTGAAATCGAATAAAAAAAACTGTCAAAAGCAAATCCAGCAATATATATACATGCATGAACATGAAGACAACTTGAAAAAAGCGACAACAAACTTTTTTTTGGGGCCATTGGCTACAAAACATATGGGCCCCACAGAATTAGGATGACGGCTTGTTAATAATAAGACCAAGCAGTTATAATAAGACAAAAGGGATATCCTCATTAAATAGGGAGTGGGTTTCAAGTGACCCTGCACATATCTCTGCCTCGAACTCCACAACAAATCAAACAGAATCAAGGGAATTAAATTCCCACAAAAAAAAATCATTGCAAGCTTCTTCTTCATTGATTGATTACAGAAGGATAACCTAGGGCAAGGAAACCCTAAGAAGCCTCCATGGGAAGAACTTAGTTCTTCACAGAAATTAAATTCCTTTTGAAAAAGGGAGTTAAATTCCCAAAAACATTTTTTTCTATGAACGGAGTTAAACTCCATGGATTATTGCCATCATTTCCCTAAAAGATCATCTAAACCCTAAGAGATCTACTGTTGGAGGTTAAGTGGTTTCATATTTTGGTTAAAAAACTTGAAGAAAAATGGGTTCTTTGTTAAAAAAGGAGTGAAACCCTTGATATGGATTTAAAATCCAGAGAGTTTTGTTAAAATGAAGGTGCTTCGATCACCATTACCTGAGGAAAAGAGTCTTTTGAACAGAGTTAAACTCTGAAAAGGATTCAAGGCAGAGAACTAAGCTCTGGAAGAAGAGAATTAAATTCTCAGAAAAAAGTTTGCAAGGAAGGAGATGAGCAAAGTGGAGGCTCTTCTGAAAGGACATGGGCATTTATAGGATGGGATGGAAAACGCTTCATCTCCCCGATTCCCTAGATGGATCCAACGGTCATCAAGGTGACAGCGTTGCACTCACGTGCAGATACGTGAGAACAACGCTGTGGGGGTATTTGTTTCCTGATTTAAAATCAGGAAAGCTTACGGAGGAGGCATCACGTGCTAGCACGTGACCAGCAGTCACGTGTTGGCACGTGACATTTAAAAGCAGCGGCAAAGGCAGATTCAGCTCCTTGATTAAATCAAAGAAAAGGCTCCAGAAAAGGTCACGTGCTCACACGTGACCAGGGGTCACGTGTTGGCATGTGACGGTTGAACAACGGCTAGAAAACAGAGCGCAGAAAGGAGAATGAAAGCTCGTTCCAGGGGGTCACGTGCCTACACGTGACCAAGGGTCACGTGGTTACACGTGACCGGCTTGCAAAGCCTCTATATTTAACAGAATTAAATTCTGAAGGGCAATCAAATCTTTCCAAAGGAAAATGATTATTTGAAACCGACTGGATTAAAGATCTAAAGGTGATTAAATATCACCTATTTATGGAAAAATCTTGAACTTGGAAAGATTTCCCCTTAAAATCTAACCGAAATAACAAAGGAATATCTTTGGATTTAAAATCCAATGGTGAATAAAATTCACTTAATAATCCAAAGGTCCAAATGAATGATGAATGCAAATCAAATCTCTGAATGAATGCAAATCAAATCTCTCAATGAAAGATTCACTAAAACTAATTGATTCTTCTCCTTCTCCTATAAATAGGAGCTGGGGACATACAAAGAGAGGGAGACAGAGATACAGGAAGAGAGAGATATATACAGAGACATAGAGATAGAGAAATATAGAGCCTTGAGACTTTGGAAGAATTTGATCTTCTGTAGAAGACAACATTAGGTAAGAAAAAAGAGAATTTAATTCTCAAAAGAGTTTAACTCTTATTTAAAAAGAAGAACTTAGTTATCTTTTTAGTAGAGGATCTGCAAAGTGCACATCTCCCCATGAATTGAGAATTTAATTCTCATTGGGTTGAGATCCTGCCATGCAGATCCAAATCATAGAGAGAGAATGGAACTTTGAGAATTTAATTCTCATAGAATTATAGGAATTTAATTCCTTTGAGACAAATTAGGGTTTAACCCTATGTTATACGAATTTAATTCCTTCAAAATGAACAGAACCAGGGTTTAAAGCTAGTTAAGAACTTAATTCTGTCAAAATAACAGGAATTTAATTCCCTTAAGAACGAAGAAATTAGGGTTTTACCCTATGACAGAACCTAATTCCTCACATATATGGGAATTCAAGTCTTACAGCTTATAAATTAGGGTTTAACCTTATCTAAGAGTAATTCTTTAAAAGAAAGGGGGAATTTAATTCCTCTAAAGTTATTATTAGGGTTTAACCCTATGATAGTGTTAGTTGTATGTATGCCCTAGAGGCCAGTATTGTACAGATGATGTATATTATATTGGATGCTTGGACATATATAGAGATGACTTTCTTGCTCGATATGATAGTATGTTATCTGGTTACTCTTTATCTTAACATGTACACTAGTCTCTTTATACTGTCTTATAGTTACATGTTGGTAAAGCCCTTAGGATTTGTACTTGACTACCTGGACTATGATGCAGATCATACTAGTGGGGACATGGTAGTCCATAAGTACATCCTTCAAGGTCCCTAGTCGTGAGTGTATCGAGACGGGGCATCGATATACCAGTGTAGACTAGCGTATACGCTTCTCGACCCATGTGATGGGCGATGGATGATCCCATATCCATTGGTGTTTGACATCAGAGATGGTATACGGGTGCTCAGTAGAGACTGAGTACACTGGACGGACTCGCCGAGAACTCCCAGATGGTATTATACCTCACGTCAGATGGCAGTTCTCAGGTGACACTTGTACAGGTTAGTCTGTAGACCCGAGATCGTCATAGAGTCTTGTGTGATTCCCACTGTGCTTTGATCTCCACCTTACCACGTCCATGAGGGCGTGCAAAACGGTGGTCTTTGGGCACAGTCCCGAGTCACATGGAGGCAATGAGCGATAGGAGGGGTTTCGTCTCTCCCGGTATTGGGGGTTGATGATGCGCAGTGCTCGATTGGCCGTAGCAGGGAAGTCCCTGGCCAGGGCTGATCAGAGATTTGCTGGTAAGTGTTACCAGTAGTTTCTCGACCCGTTATGAGCCTCACATCGGCACGACTTATCGGGTTATTGGGGTCTGACGTTTACCACCCCTAGACTTGATATGCGACATATCAGACGAAGAGACCGGACTGTACGGTAAGTGTTACTGGTCGGATTCGCAGGAGTGTGAGCGGGCTAGCTCATCGATCTTCTGATCGCTCAATACCCGGATGGGCGTTACGTTTAGCAGACCGCTTGCGGCTTGTGGATGCTTGATATGATCATCATCTGCTACCGGCGTATTGACGAGTCTTTAGAGTCCTACACAGAGGTTTCCTGGTTCAAGCGAAACGAAATAGGAGCGCATATGAGATGTGTGCAGGACCGAGAATAATGCGTGTATATGATACCTCATTTCATTCTCGCGATATATGTTTCGATTGGTTATATTCGATATGACCTAGTTATCGAATCATTGATTCGATAAATCGATACATTGAATACTAGTCGGTTATGTGCGACATGACCGGATCATTGAATCAAATGTTGATTTAATGATTTAATGTATAATTATATATTTGATATATTACTTTGCATTAACTAGTATTGGTTCACTTTAAACGGATTTTTCTCACTTGGTGTGCACATTGTATATGTGATATGTTTTGTGTACACTTGTTTGTATCATGATTGATGATGCATAATAACTTGGCTTTGTGTGAAGAATTGAACCATGGTTATGATAAGGGTTAGGGTTTTTGATTATTCACTTAATTATTTATCCATTATTTATTCATTTAATTAGGTGAAAGAAAACAAAAAGGATTTCTTTTCTTCATGAAGCTTATTGAAGCTTCATGAAACTTTGACCAAAGTCATCCCTTTTGTCTTCATCCTTAACCCTAACCACTAATCTAACCTTGGTAAATTCTCTACACATAACCATGGTTTACTTTATGATAAGTATTGATTTTCCTTTTTATTTCAATGACTTATCATAACATTATCATCATCTTCTTCATCTTCTTCTTCTTCTTCAAGCTTGCTACATCAATGGCAACTTGAGTTTTAGTGAGAGAAATCCAAATCTAAAGTGAACCCACCTCCTATTTCTTCATCCTCTACCTCTTGCCAAGTGGTTTTGGGTGTTTTTCTTCACAAGTTTCACTTCTTGGTGAAGTCGGAGCTTGAACTAGTGCAACCTCGACGTAGATCGTCTTTGACACGAAGCCGACGACCTTGCTCGCCCGTTTTCCGATGAAGCCGACGAACGAGTCGAGGATTCATGATGGACAGCGAGGGCATGATCACGTGGAGCTAAGGAGGTGGAAATCCGGATCTACAAAGGTTGTAGCATCTAACCTATAGTTAAATAGTTAGCTAGTTTTCCGTTTCGCCTAAACATCTAGTAAACGATCCGTGTTAGGGTTTCTCGGCACCAATAATTTTTGAAATTGGCATGTTCGATGCCTTGTGAGACTTCCTTAGGATGCCTAGAAACCCTACAGTGGTATCAGAGCCTAGCTAGAGCCTTAGGCGAAGCCTAGACGGAATTTGAAGTCCGATCGAACCCGAAACCGCAATTTTTACACGCTCTCTGGACTTTTTATGAAAACGTGGATTTTTCCAGATTAAAAATGCCTAAAAAATTCAGCAGGAAGATCTAAGAAATCTGGTGAAACACGAGATCATGAGGCCTCCAAACAGCCGCGGAAACGCGGCAGAAGCATGGCTTCTGCCGCGGTTCCGCCGCCGACTGTTCACTTTGCTCAATTTTGTTTGCACAGTAATTCTTCTTCTCTGGTGCTGAGTTTTATTGGAATTTTTAATAATTATTCAAGAGTTGAATTTTCTGGGATGCTTTGGGGATTCGGTGTTTCGATCGGGGTATCAAATTTCGTCTTTGTGGCTTTCCGGATAAATTTTAGAATATGTTAAAAAGTTCGACCGGATATAAATACCCAATTTTTCCCCTGTCGGGAAATTTCCAAGTGTTGGATTTTTCCGTAGTTTAACGACGTTCTAAGTAGTGCAAGTAACGCGATGGACCCTCTAGAAGACAACAAACCTTAACTCGATTATGTGACCATCTTGAACTGCCCTTTGAACCTTCGGGTTTGGGGCAGTACGGCGTGCCACATGTGAGGCGTTGGCTTGACCCTTCTACGGCTGGACCGTCGGTACTGAGGCACGAACTGAATGTTGTTAGGCTTAATTTCATGTGTTGAGCTGTATCGGGAAAACTTGGGTATTCGACTGTTCGATCGGAAAATTTAACATTTTCTGTTTATCTGGAATGTGATACAATAATTGGAATTCACAAACAGTTATGTGATAACTGAATGAATGTTATAAATCTAGCGGTTTAGTTTCACTTTATATTGAAAAGTGTTTTCGATAATGAGACTAAAATGCGGGGTTTATAACTGTTAGGCATGTGATGTCTAAAGTAGTTGCGGATTCCAATTGTTGTAGTTTTACACTTTCTTTTCTGTGACCGTAAGTGTAGTATGTTCATATCGCCGGTTTCATTGCTATACGTCAACGACAATTGGGGTATGCATACTTACTTACGTTGATGACATGTGATGTTATGTGTTGCTGGATATGTTATATTGGATTGTCGTGTTTGAATAGCCGGGGGTTTTTATGTGAGATGAGTGTTTTTCATTTTCATTCATGTAAAAAACTTGTATGTAATATTCTTTTATTTGGGGCACTTCCAGGTAGCGGAAGCTGTCACCCTTTGTATATTATTTACTTTTCCGCATTAGGATAGACCCAAGGAGGGGAGCACAAGTAACCGGGTTCTGGGGTCCAGTGGGAGACCAACTCGAGAAGTCGAGTCCGGGTCTCCTTACCCTAGAATTGGCAGGGTTGCTTGCCGCTCTCGTAGGGGTCTATGGGGTGTGGGATTGGCTATTCATCACGACCGTGGAATCCGTGTTTTATACTGGCTCGTATTGAAAACACGGACGTCCTAGTATATCCAATATTTCATATGTTTATTCTGCTGCGATATCTGTGTTGTGATGTTCTGTGATGGATATAGTATATAGTATTTATGATATATTATATAGACGTTACTTATGTTTTACACCCGCGCTAGCCCTGCCCTGCTCTGTCGTTAGTTATCTAACCTAACGGTGCACGAGGGGACATCGAGGCGAATGCGGATGGCATAAGTGTACGTCATATCTATCTGTGATGTTTAGGTATTTAAATGATGGGACTTCATTAATGTGATTAATGAAAGATAAGAAACCTAAGATGTTGTGGAATCGAATTTTAAAATAAAACAGGTAGCTACAGTTCTTGCTTTGCACAGCGATATATATGATATATCCCGCACCTTATTCGATGAGGAAAGGACCGAGATCCCTTCACCGGGAGTGACTCCTTTAGCAATAACTGGCAGATGCTACACACTCGGTATGCTTTTGACTACTTTTGGGTTTTTGCTTTGCACAGCGATATATATGATATATCCCGCACCTCATTCGACGAGGAAAGGACCGAGATCCCTTCGCCGGGAGTGACTCCTTTAGCAAAACTAGAAAAGCCTCAAAATCACTCCATTTCAAAACTTCATTTGATTCTACAACGATATAAAGTTCATTACGCAAAGGGTTTTCTTAAAAACCTGACGTAGCCCTCCGTCATTTCAGATAAGTAATAGTTAGTATTCGTGCTGCGTTTGTTGACTCAGTCAAGGCGTAGTGTGCGGTAGCTGATTACTATTTATCTGTTTATGCATATGATGCAGATTGGATTAGGGTAGTCGTGCGGCCTTGTTGACTTAGTCAAGGGTCGTGCGGGTGGGTTTAATTCAATCAGGAAATGACGGGTTGAACTTTACTTGCGGTCTATGATTTGTTGACTCAGTCAAGGTCATAGATCGCCCGGGGAAAAATATTATCGGGAATTTCAAGTGTTGAAATTTGCAATGAGATTGCATACCTTCTATGAGATAGTTGGATCCCGATACCCACTGCGAGTAATTGTTACTCCTGGGAGAGTTTTATACATTACAATTAGCCGATCAAGTAGGTGTCTAGAAAGGTGTTAACGAGGTTACGCCTCTGGGAAAACGAGGTTTACATTAATTAGGTTCGTGCGAAAGCACGGGGGACCTCCCTCAAAGTACCGACACTGGCCTGGCTGAAAGATTGGCGAACTTGTAGTGTGTAATTAATCCCGGCTAGTCTTTCCTTTTAGGGTTTGGAGGAAGATTTGATAAAAAGCAGTGGGAGCCATCCTGATTAGATAAGATAATAACCAATCTGATCTTGCACGAGCATACGCTAAAGTGTTTTCTTCTCTCTCTCTCCAGGTAGCGACCATTTCATGCCCTAATGAAGATAATAATATGGATGTATTGACCGAACCCGCATGTTATACTGTGCAGAGGAACGTTGGACCCGTTCTATCTTATAAATGTTATAAGACTGAACAGGAAACAGGAGAATATCTGGATTCTCACACCGCCCAAACGGAGAACATGCATGTTGATGCATCATCTTCGGGTGTGTTTGTCATTGAGAACTGTTTCTCAGTTCACCCTACGTCCTGGGTATTAGATACCGGGTCAGGATCCCACATATGTAAGATGTTACATGGGCTGCGAAAAGGTAGAGAACTGAGAAAAGGTGAACATTCCGTTCATGTAGGGAATGGGGCAAATGTTGCAGCCAAAGCAGTTGGCATATATCACCTGGTATTGCCAAATGGTGATACACTAGTCCTGAATGAGTGCTATTATATACCGAACATGATGTGCAACATTATATCAGTTTCTTTATTAAGTAAAGAAGGTTATAATTTTGTAGTAAAGGATAATGTTATGAACATATTCCTAGATCAAAGGTTGATTGCATCAGGCTCGCTACATAATGGCATATTCATTCTCAATCAAAATACAGTCTTCAATATACAAAACACACACAAAAGGAAAAGCTCAGAAATGAACGAATCCTTCTTGTGGCACTGTAGACTTGGCCATATCAATGAGACACGACTAGCTAAGTTGCATAAGAACGGATATTTGAATTCATTCGAATTATCATCTTATGACACTTGCCATTCATGTCTCAAAGGAAAAATGACCAAAACTCCGTTTAAAGGGCACGGAGAAAGAGTTACTGAACTCTTGGGACTGGTGCATAGTGATGTATGCGGTCCAATGTCTACACACGCCAAAAATGGTTCTTCCTACATCATTACATTCACTGACGATCTCTCTAGATACGGGCATGTGTTCCTGTTGAAACACAAGTCTGAAGCTTTTGAGAAATTCAAAGAATATAAGCACGAGGTAGATAACCAAACGGGCAAAAGTATTAAGGTTCTTCGATCTGATCGAGGAGGTGAATACTTAAGCAGTGAATTCCTGGATTATCTAAAAGAGAATGGGATTCTCTCTCAGCTTATTCCTCCTTATACACCACAGCACAACGGTGTATCGGAACGAAGGAATCGCACCCTATTATATATGGTGCGTTCAATGATGAGTAATGCTGAGTTACCTATTTCCTTTTGGGGGTATGCGCTTGAGACAGCCATATACCTATTGAATCTGGTTCCGTCTAAATCTGTACCTACCACACCATATGAGATATGGAGTGGGAAGAGACCATATTTTAAGCGAATTAAGATATGGGGTTGTCCGGCCTATGTCAAAAAGCAAAATCCGGACAAACTCGAGGCACGATCAGTCCTTTGCAAGTTTGTGGGATATCCTAAGAATTCTCAAGGATATTTTTTCTACCAAGCTGAGGAACAAAGAGTGTTTGTTGCTCAACATGCCACCTTTTTGGAAAGGGAATTTCTTGCAAAAGAAATTAATGGCAAAGAGGTAGAGCTGGAAGAGGTTCCAGCACCACAAACTGCAATTGACAATTTAGTAGAACCAGAGGATTCAGTGGTGCCCGACGTACCCCAGCCTCTCCGCCGATCTAGTAGGGTTTCTCGTCCACCTGAGAGATACTATGGTTTTCTCATTGATGGTGGTAGTGAGGATTGCATCATGGAGGATGATGACCCAACTAGCTTCGAGCAGGCCATCACGAGTGGGGACTCAGTGAAATGGCTGGATGCTATGCGGTCCGAGATGGATTCCATGTACACCAACAAAGTATGGACTTTGGAAGTTGCTCCTGAAGTGGTAAAACCCATTGGGAGCAAGTGGATCTTTAAGAAGAAACTTGGTGTAGATGGGAAAGTGGAGACTTTCAAAGCTAGACTTGTAGCAAAGGGTTTTCGTCAAAGACCAGGTGTGGACTATGACGAGACCTTTTCTCCAGTGGCTATGCTTAAATCCATCCGGATCATGCTTGCCATCGCTGCATATCATGATTACGAAATCTTGCAAATGGATGTTAAGACCGCCTTTCTAAACGGTGATTTAGAAGAGTGCGTGTACATGACTCAGCCAGAGGGCTTCGTAGACAGTGGGAGCAGCGGGAAGGTGTGCAAGCTGCTTAAATCCATTTATGGATTAAAGCAAGCATCGCGGAGTTGGAACATCTGCTTTGACGTCGTTATCAAAGAGTTTGATTTCGTCAAAAATCCAGATGAACCTTGTATCTACAGGAAGGTGGCAGAGAGTAAGGTTGTCTTCCTCGTATTGTACGTGGACGACATACTCTTGATAGGAAATGATATTCCTATGCTGAAATCGGTCAAGCTCTTCTTATCACAAAGATTCTCAATGAAAGATCTTGGTGATGCCTCCTGCATATTGGGGATTAGGATCTATAGAGATAGATCCAAACGGATTTTGGGATTGTCCCAATCCAGGTACATTGACACCATACTAAAGAGGTTTAGTATGGAAGAGTCCAAGCGTGGGAACTTACCCACGATCTCTAGAGTCACTCTCTCCAAAGAGATGTCTCCCAAGACTGATTTGGAGAGAGCTCGCATGCAAGGGATACCCTATGCTTCGGCAGTAGGCTCTATCATGTATGCGATGCTATGTACCAGACCCGATGTAGCATACTCACTAAGTATAGTGAGCAGGTATCAAGCTGATCCTGGAGAGAGTCACTGGACAGCTGTGAAGAGCATTCTCAAGTACTTACGAAGGACTAGAGATATGTTCTTGGTGTATGGTAACGGAGAACTCCAAGTGGAGTCCTTTACCGATTCGAGCTTCCAAAATGATAAGGACGACTTTAAGTCGCAGTCGGGCTTTGTCTTTACCCTTTACGGAGGGGCGGTTAGCTGGAAGAGTTCCAAGCAGGAAACCGTGGCAGACTCGACAATGGAGGCTGAATACATCGCTGCCAACGATGCTGCCAAAGAGGCTGTCTGGATCAAGAAGTTAATTACTGAACTTGGAGTGGTTCCATCCATTGAGCGTCCAATACCTTTATATTGCGATAACAATGGAGCGGTGGCTTTGGCCAAGGAACCCAGGTCCCATCAGTGATCCAGGCATATTCTGAGGCGGTATCACCTGATCCGGGAGATAGTTGATCGCCGGGAGATCGAGGTCAGGAGGGTTGACACGAAGAACAACACGGCGGATCCACTCACGAAGGCCATTCCCCAGATACAGTTTGAGAGACTCTTCGGGATGCTCGGTATGCGATACTACAGCAACTGGCCCTAGTGCAAGTGGGAGATTGTTAGTTGTATGTATGCCCTAGAGGCCAGTATTGTACAGATGATGTATATTATATTGGATGCTTGGACATATATAGAGATGACTTTCTTGCTCGATATGATAGTATGCTATCTGGTTACTCTTTATCTTAACATGTACACTAGTCTCTTTATACTGTCTTATAGTTACATGTTGGTAAAGCCCTTAGGATTTGTACTTGACTACCTGGACTATGATGCAGATCATACTAGTGGGGACATGGTAGTCCATAAGTACATCCTTCAAGGTCCCTAGTCGTGAGTGTATCGAGACGGGGCATCGATATACCAGTGTAGACTAGCGTATACGCTTCTCGACCCATGTTATGGGCGATGGATGATCCCATATCCATTGGTGTTTGACATCAGAGATGGTATACGGGTGCTCAGTAGAGACTGAGTACACTGGACGGACTCGCCGAGAACTCCCAGATGGTATTATACCTCACGTCAGATGGCAGTTCTCAGGTGACACTTGTACAGGTTAGTCTGTAGACCCGAGATCGTCATAGAGTCTTGTGTGATTCCCACTGTGCTTTGATCTCCACCTTACCACGTCCATGAGGGCGTGCAAAACGGTGGTCTTTGGGCACAGTCCCGAGTCACATGGAGGCAATGAGCGATAGGAGGGGTTTCGTCTCTCCCGGTATTGGGGGTTGATGATGCGCAGTGCTCGATTGGCCGTAGCAGGGAAGTCCCTGGCCAGGGCTGATCAGAGATTTGCTGGTAAGT
This sequence comes from Agapanthus africanus, assembly GCA_030015575.1. Taxonomy (NCBI): domain Eukaryota; kingdom Viridiplantae; phylum Streptophyta; class Magnoliopsida; order Asparagales; family Amaryllidaceae; genus Agapanthus; species Agapanthus africanus. The sequence continues at coordinate 378,689,223 of JASDDO010000019.1, read as the reverse complement.
GTTACCAGTAGTTTCTCGACCCGTTATGAGCCTCACATCGGCACGACTTATCGGGTTATTGGGGTCTGACGTTTACCACCCCTAGACTTGATATGCGACATATCAGACGAAGAGACCGGACTGTACGGTAAGTGTTACTGGTCGGATTCGCAGGAGTGTGAGCGGGCTAGCTCGTCGATCTTCTGATCGCTTAATACCCGGGTGGCCGTTACGTTTAGCAGACCGCTTGCGGCTTGTGGATGCTTGATATGATCATCATCTGCTACCGGCGTATTGACGAGTCTTTAGAGTCCTACACAGAGGTTTCCTGGTTCAAGCAAAACGAAATAGGAGCGCATATGAGATGTGTGCAGGACCGAGAATAATGCGTGTATATGATACCTCATTTCATTCTCGCGATATATGTTTCGATTGGTTATATTCGATATGACCTAGTTATCGAATCATTGATTCGATAAATCGATACATTGAATACTAGTCGGTTATGTGCGACATGACCGGATCATTGAATCAAATGTTGATTTAATGATTTAATGTATAATTATATATTTGATATATTACTTTGCATTAACTAGTATTGGTTCACTTTAAACGGATTTTTCTCACTTGGTGTGCACATTGTATATGTGATATGTTTTGTGTACACTTGTTTGTATCATGATTGATGATGCATAATAACTTGGCTTTGTGTGAAGAATTGAACCATGGTTATGATAAGGGTTAGGGTTTTTGATTATTCACTTAATTATTTATCCATTATTTATTCATTTAATTAGGTGAAAGAAAACAAAAAGGATTTCTTTTCTTCATGAAGCTTATTGAAGCTTCATGAAACTTTGACCAAAGTCATCCCTTTTGTCTTCATCCTTAACCCTAACCACTAATCTAACCTTGGTAAATTCTCTACACATAACCATGGTTTACTTTATGATAAGTATTGATTTTCCTTTTTATTTCAATGACTTATCATAACATTATCATCATCTTCTTCATCTTCTTCTTCTTCTTCAAGCTTGCTACATCAATGGCAACTTGAGTTTTAGTGAGAGAAATCCAAATCTAAAGTGAACCCACCTCCTATTTCTTCATCCTCTACCTCTTGCCAAGTGGTTTTGGGTGTTTTTCTTCACAAGTTTCACTTCTTGGTGAAGTCGGAGCTTGAACTAGTGCAACATCGACGTAGATCGTCTTTGACACGAAGCCGACGACCTTGCTCGCCCGTTTTCCGATGAAGCCGACGAACGAGTCGAGGATTCATGATGGACAGCGAGGGCATGATCACGTGGAGCTAAGGAGGCGGAAATCCGGATCTACAAAGGTTGTAGCATCTAACCTATAGTTAAATAGTTAACTAGTTTTCCGTTTCGCCTAAACATCTAGTAAACGATCCGTGTTAGGGTTTCTCGGCACCAATAATTTTTGAAATTGGCATGTTCGATGCCTTGTGAGACTTCCTTAGTATGCCTAGGAACCCTACAGATAGAACTCAGTTCTTCACATATATGAGGAATTTAATTTCTACAGAAAAATCAGAGTTCAACTCTATCTAAGAATATAATTCTTCAGAAGAAAATGGGGATTTAATGAAGAATTTAATTTTTAAACAAAAATACAAAGAAGCAGGGTCACGTGCTACCACGTGACCCCTGAAAAGCTCCAAAGGGGAGGGCACCCTCACGTGCTACCACGTGACCCCTCTTGCCTTAGTGTTTAACACTAAATTGGAACCTCTAAATCCAGTGTTTAACACTGATCTGCCTTAGTGTTCAACACTAATTGAAGAACTTTATTTGCAGTGTTTAACACTGAATTTCTTAGTGTTTAACACTAAATTAAATCTCTGTTAAACAGAGTTTAACATTAATTTTCTTAGTGTTCAATACTAAATTAAAACCCCTATCACCAGTGTTTAACATTAATTTTCTTAGTGTTCAATACTAATTTGAGATCTCTGTTGCCAGTATTTAACACTGATTTGTTTTAGTGTTTAACACTAATTTGAAAGCCCATGTTGCTGGTGTTTAACACCAACTATCTTTTAGTGTTAAACACTAACTTGTCAATCTCATTCCCAGTGTTCAACACTGGTTGGTCTTTAGTGTTTAACACTAGCTTCAGCCCAATTGGCTAAGTTCTAGAGGCAAAGCCTCTCCTTCAATGGACCAACAGAAAGCCAATATTCCAAACACGATTGGACTTAGCCCAAGATGGCCGTAAGTCCTCAATCCAAACTTAACTGGGCCAATGGGCTCATAACATAATTAATTGGTCTTGGTCCCAAATTGGGCCAAAGACTATTTGATCTACCTTGGTTCAAGGGTACATCTCTTCACTCCTTTGATACTTGGCGTTGTAATTCCTCAACGTCTTCAAAGAGGTGACGGGTCCCTATGACCACACATTGATACGGACTGTGGGGTCCTTAAACTCATGGACTATGATATCCTTAACCTTGACCGGGATGTCTTAAAACTAACATCGAACTGTGGGGTCCTTAAACTCATGGACTATGATGTCCTTAACCTTGACCGGAATGTCTTAAAACTAACATCGGACTGTGGGGTCCTTAAACCCATGGACTATGATGTCCTTAACCTTGACCGGAATGTTTTAAAACTAACAACGGACTATGACGTACTTAACCTTGACCGGGATGTCTTAAAACTAACACCGGACTGTGGAGTCCTTAAATCCACGGACTATGATGTCCTTAACCTTGACCGCAATGTCTTAAAACTAACATTGGACCGCAATGTCCTTAAACTACCTATTGACCGCAATGTTACTAAACTAAACAACAGGGCTCCCTTAATTGCTCTATTGTTGGATCTAAACGATCCTGTTAAGTCGATCTTAGTCTAAAAACTAGACTAACGTGTCCTTAACAAATGTTTAAGTCGATCTTAGTCTCCAATGAGACTAACGTATCTTTAAACCCAAACCCCCAAACCCAAATCTAAGATAATACGGATTTGGATTAGTCCACGCCCTACGGGCGATGACATAACTCAGTCTCCGTATACAATCCAGGGGCAACTAAACACAAAATAAACACACACGACAAGAAGTGACCATCTGGAGAAGGAGAAAGTGGTTACCGCGATGCGGTAGCGTAATTAACTGCAGGGGTTTGCGCCTGCATGGAAGAGCGTCCCCACAATCAAAAACCCCTCAAGCGAGGGGGAATCTGACGAAGTCTGCTATATCGGACGCATCCGTTTAAACCTTCGATATACGGTGCCATAAATCAACTTGGCATTTCCGGAGAGGTAGACGGATAGCACCAATTAGCATCTGCCCCGAATCTCAGGCAAGACGTCCCTGTCGCACCGTCATTCGGAGGGGAACAGCTACATTCTGTTTCGACCCTTGGGCCTTTTGTTGACGTTGTGCCTACATCCTGCTAGAATGAGAAGATACGCTGAAGTTGTCTCTAGGTTGTATATGAACTGTTAAGATCTGGCTCTCCCTTTGACGGAGCCTGGTGGGAAAATATGGTTCCCTTTTTTCATTTGTGCCCATGAATTGTATACAGGGGTCAGTGTAGACTCACCTGCAGGGCAAAGAAAATTTTATTTTATTTTATTTATTTCCGCAATGCTCTATCTTTGCAGCTTTTCATATCGCGAAAGTCGCGATTGCCCAATCATTTCAGCTATTTATCGCGGCGCCCAATCATTTTGTCTATTTTTATATTTTTACTTGCTGCTTTTTATTGCGAGTTGCCCAAACATTTCGGCAGTTTCATATGCATATTTTTTGCTCGCTGATTTTTATTGCAAGTTGCCCCATCATTTCGGATATTTTATATGCATTTTTTTGCTCGCTGATTTTTTGTTGCGAGTATGGAACTTAAGATCTGATACCAATCTTGGTATCAGCATTGCTGCGACTGGAATATTTCTAGGAGTGAATCATCATTTGCCTTGAAAGAACTTGGAGCTTGACACCTGTTTAGGCATCAGCATCGCTACCACTGGAATATTACCAGGAACGAATTATCATGTGCCTTGAAAGGACTTAGAGCTTGACACCTGTTTAGGCATCAGCATCGCTACCACTGAAATATTACCAGGAGCGAATCATCATGTGCCTTTGTCGATTTGAACAAAGATGGCGTAGTAAATAGGGTTAGGATCCTGTCGACAAGACTTTTCAACTTTATGAGCCATAAGGGTCTCATAAAGTTATTTCTCCCTACGAGTCGTAAGGATCTCGTAGGTGTATTTTCTCCTTAGGAATCGTGGGGATTTCCTAAGTGTGTGCTCTTCCTTGCAAGTCGTAAGGATCTTACAAGAGTATTTTTCTCCTTATAAGTCGAGAGGAGTTACAAGTGTCATTCACCATATGGGGACATCTAGCGCCATTGGTGGAACTAGCTAAGGGAGTATTTATTCATGCATGTGGATTGTATAGAAGGGTCAATATTGGACCGTTTGTAGGGCAACTTGGGGAATACGGCGGCTTAAGAACAGGTTTGGATCCCTGTAACCTAAGACTTTCAAATTCTATAAGCTGTGAGGGTCTCACAGTGGGAGTTGTCCTTACGAGTTGAAAGGATCTCATAAGTGAAAATTTTACGAGATTGCGCCATTCCGGGTTTTCACAAGCTCGCCGGTAGTCCTGCTGTTTTTACTCACGGTGCCCTTTCGGGTTTTCATCCGTGCCCATTTTTCTTATGGACATACTGTTTTTTTAATGAGATTGTGCCCTTCCAGGTTTTCATAAACTCGCCGGTAGCCCTGCTGTTTTACTCACGGCGCTATTTCGGGTTTTCATCCGTGCCCATTTTGCTTATGGACATACATTTTTTTAACGAGATTGCGCCCTTCCGGGTTTTCACAAACTCATCGGTAGCCATGCTGTTTTTACTCACGACGCCCTTCGCGTTTTCATCCGTGCCCATTTTGCTTGTGAACATGTCTTTTCTTGACCCATCTGTTTGCCAATGGGTCTTAGGGGTGACTTCACCGCTAGAGTAGCTGTGTAGCCTGTGGGACTTGAGTTGCAGTCTTCACCGTTGGGGCTTCGATTGCAATGTAGATCTCAAGGAAGCATATCACCGTTTTGGAGGCGACGTGCTAGTTTAGGAACATCTCAGTCCGTTATCGCCGTATTTGAGGGGGAATTTCTAGTTTATGGACTTTTCATTCCAATATCGCCATTTTTGAGACGGATATTTAGTTTAAGGACATCTCGGTCCGTTATCACCATGTTTGAGGTGGATATTAATTTAAGGACTTCTCGGTTCGTTGTCGCCGTGTTTGAGGCAAAATTTTAGTTTAAGAACTTCTCAGTCCGTTGTCACCGTGTTTGAGGCAAGGTTTTAGTTTAAGGACATCTTGGTCCTTCATTCGGAAACGAGTATTAGTTTAGGGATGTCTCGGTCCAGTATCGCCATTTTCGAGGCGACGGGTCTTTTGGATACTACTTTTAGGGTTCTGACTCATGAAGATAGCGAGCGGACACAAGCGTCGTCATCTATCATTGACCTAGGTCATAACCCGTTAGGCGTAGTATTTTTTAAGGAATCGGTCGTTTATTGGCCAGAAGGGTCTTTCGCCATGCATATCCATGGGCAGGTAGGCTCCATCTTGGTAGACTTTGTCTATGATGTACGGGCCTTCATAGTTTGGCTCAAGCTTCCCTATTTTGCATGATTGGGGATCATTGTTCTTTTGACGACTAGTACGAGTTTGCCTTGGCGGAATGTTCTCGGCCTGGCCAGTCTTTCGTATGACCGTGTCATCCTTGCCTTATAAGCCTCCAGGTTTTACTGTGCTATAAGGCGGGTTTCGTCGAGGGCAATTTCCTCAGGGATTTTTTCTTTCCCTTTGTCTCTTTGGCTCAAACCTTTCTTTGTAGGTCCGAGATTCTTTTCAGGCGGTTTGCTATTACGCAGCTGAATATTATTACAGTTCTTCTCTCCCTCTTCTTTTTCGGAGGTGGAGTCTTTAAAGAAAGGGCTGAGGGTCATTTCATTCTCAGAGTCGCTCCGAAGGTAAGAACCTAGGGTTTAGCCTCATCCGAACTAGTATCAACCATATGACGGTTGCCAGTCGTTTCTTTTCACGCGTACTTGTCGTACCTTTTTGCTGTCGACGAGCTTTGCGCTTCATCCTCTTGAAGCGTTTTTAATGGGCAACGTATCATTACCACCACTTCTTGAAAGCACTACATTCTTCAGTGGTGTGGGCGACCCTCAGATGATATAGGCAGTAATTTAGATGTGAATCCTCTCCGTCGAAGCGCATGACCCCGGGAGTGTTCCCTACGAGAGGTGGCAGCTTCATTCCCACTGATAGGGCTTTGGCAAACCTCTTCTCTGTCTTGATCCTACTCTTATTTGTGGCAGGTGTGCATCAGTTTGGTTGGAGTACTTTACGACTCATCCTCGCCGCAGCTTCTTTATCCTGATGCTGACACTTAGCCTTTGCGTATATGGGTGTTTCGCGTTCTCGGTCAGCTTTACTTTTTTTTTGAAAGGCTTCATTTATCAGCCTATCGATTGGGTCTTCCGACAGTTCCGGGTATCGCTTGGGTCTTCCGACGGTTCCGGGGATTTTGGCACCGATCCTGCCCCCAGTTCCTCTGCATTGTTTTCTGATGCTGAGGGGGCTTCTTCGTCATTTAACGACGAATGGGAAACCATGTGGCAACTTGCTACATAGTCTTCGGTTTCTGATGAGTCATTTCCCTCATCGTTGTCACTCTCTTCATTCTCAAGAATATACTTGAAGAACTCTTTGAGGGCGACCGGTGTCCACGCCTTCTAGTTGTACTCCTCCAGCGCGTTAATATACCTTTGTAGATCCGTGCGTTTGCCATCATACTCGGGAGGTTGCACAAGCTTCTTGGTCTTCTTCTTTTTCTTCGAAGACTTTGAAGGCTCGACTTGGGGATTTTGCCCTTTGTCGACAGTTTTCGGTACGGGACGCGGTTTCAGTATCTCTTCGATGATTTTCGGTTCAAGTGGGCTTCTCCATCTGACTGCCGGACATGCCTTGAGATCTTTCAGCATTCTTTTGGTTTTAGCTGAGAGAACGACTTCCCATGGAGCTTCTTCCACGAGCGAGCATGATGCCCCCGATGTATCCACCTTTTTGGAAGTGTGCTTCTGTGGCGGATTCACCCTCCAGTTCTCAGAAAGCGCGAATTTCCCTTGTTGATATTGGTCTTCGACCCAGTTCTTGAAGATGTAGCAATCCTCAATTGGGTGGCTCACCATTCTGTGATAGGAGCAGTAGTTGGGCTTGTTGATATCGCCTGGTTGCGATGGACGTCGTGGGTCTGGTAATGTGATAAGTTGTTGCGCATTGCCAGCTCGAACAGTCTCCTTGTCTTGTCACGGGAAAACAAGTAAGCGTGTCCTAACCTTTCTTCCAAGGATAGGCATGGACGCATGTTGTTTTGGTGAGCAACCGGTTTAGGGTCACTTGATTGTTGTTGAGGGCTGGCAATGAAGGTCACATTCCCTTTACCCTTAGCATTTTGAGGGTCCATTTTTTAGGAGGAAGGCCCATGGCCTATCTGGTCCATTTGGGCTAGTTTGTCGATCATAGCCTGGAAGGTGGTCGGCTTGAAGAACGTCATGAACTGGGATACCGTCGTTTTAGGATCTAGTGTCTCGATGAACATACCCACGACAGAGGATTTTTTGATGCGTTGTTCGTACTTTAACCAGAGGTTCCGCCACCGGATCGCATATTGCACCCAGGTTTCTCCTGACCTCGCCCTGACATTGATTAATGCCGTGATCGGGGTGCGCTCGCTTACGCTGGCAAACCGCTATATGAACAGCAGTTCCATATCGGCGAATGTTTTTACGGAGTCATTTGGGAGCTCCGAATACCATTCAAAAGCCATTTCCGACAAGCTGCCAACGAACTGGCGAAACATCGGTTTGTCGTCTCCTCCAGTGTTGCCGCACAAAGCTCTGAACTGAGCGACGTGTTGATGTGGGTTGCCTGTCCCTTTGTACATATGAAACTTAGGGATCGTATATCCCAGCGGATAATTGATTTGGTCATACCAACCCAGATACGGTCGCTCAGTTTTGATAGTTTGGCCATTCGCTTCACGAGCTTGATGTGGTCGTATTTGTTAAGCTATATAGTCATCAAGAGCGGCCTTGGAGATTTTTTCCTCCTTAGCTATTGATAGAGATGGAAGAGGGTTTGATATTTCCCCTCTGTCATCCTCGATGATTATCGACGGATTTTCAGCTGGATGTTCTGGCTGGATCATCATTCCAACCATATCTTGGAATAAAAGCGCCATCTTCTTAATATTAGCAGCTTGTTCCGCGGCCTCCTTGTATTTTCTTTCTAGCACCCTTCGCAGAAACTCTGTATCGGTCTCCTGCTCTTGACGTTGTTCAGATGTCAATTCCGGTTTTCTTTCTGCCCGGTGAGTGCTGACATTTTGATCAGCATTTCCTGGAGCTTTTGTCGTTGCTCCTGAGCTTTTTTCAACGACCGAGTTTGCGGCCGATTACCTATGGAAGCATGACTTTTCTGTTTCCCGGAAGCCATGTAGACCGTGTGCACTATCATACCCCCAGACTTGGGGATTTTGAATCTGTCGCCTTTGAAATTTGCCACGAGCAGTAGGATTTTCTCCGGCCTTCTCCTTTTGTGGGAGGTCGAAGCTGAAGGAGCCTTTGTATCAGGCGCCTGTGTTGAGGACGTCTCTCTCTGTATGATGGAGGGATTGTCCTCCTCTTACTGAGCCTTCATTTTCTTCAGTCGGCGAGAGTAGTCTTTATTGATCACAGAATTTTGGACTTTCCACCAGACCCTGTGGATTTGATAGAATAGCCGCTGAGGGGGCTGCTCTGGCTATACCTGCATCATGTTTTTAGTAGGCGGGGGAGATTTCCACAGCATCGCGGTTGGAGACTTCTTTTGCACCCTCCTAAGTAGATCAAAACTGTTCCCGGTTGGAACAGTAGTGTCAACTTCCACCATTGGAGCTGGTGAAGTAAGTCTAGAGGGAGAGTTGCCTCCAGCCTTTCTCACTCGATGCTAGTGGCGACGTCGAGCGTGTCTTGCAGACAAGACCACCTCAGTTGTGGAAGCGGCTCCGTCATGCCCTTACTTTGGTGAGGGGCTGCTGCTGGTGCTAACCTGTCAAAAACTGACATCCGTTGAGAGGGAACGGCCAATCTTTCGAAGGCCGACTTCCTGGTAGGAGAAGCACTTTTGACGACTTCACCTGCCGGAGGAGTTGGGAGGACTATCCGTTTTAGGATAGCCCCTTCAGGTATCGCGAGCCTCTTTGTAGGCCCACTTGAGTTTTGACTCAGCCTGTTGAAGACTGAGGTGGCAGACCTGGAAGACTCGTTGAGAGGGCCGTAGTGGTTTCAAGTCGATCGAAGACCGACTTCTTGGGAGCCTCCCGTGGTGGCACTGGGGCGCTGAAGCTTTCTGGCGGGAGCATGGTCCTGAAGAACAACCCAGTGGTGGTGTCACGACCCGAAAGTACGGAACGTGACTGGCACTTAGATTACGAGACGTCTAAAGGCGTACCGTAACCTAAGTCAGCCAAAGCCCAGAAATCTAACCCAAAATCAAAAGAGAGTGAAGGAAAACCTTAAATGAAAACGGTTTTGAAATCAATTAAGTTGCATAGAATCCAACAAAAGAACATCAAAAATTCCCGAAAATTTCGGCAGAGTCTCCCCTGTATTTTCTATCCCCCAAAATGGGTACAACAAGATAATAAACCTGTAATTATAAAAATGGCATCCCCAAGCGGGAGCTAGCTCTTCGCCCAAGGTGGATCACAACCACATGCAATATAATAGTAATATCAAGAAAAAGAGCATAAAAGAGATGCAAATACCAGAAAACACACGTCGGCTCAAGTGAGCTCGACCCAAAAGAAACCACAAATATACAAATCTCTCAGTCTCATCACTAGGTCGCATATACAATACAAGTGGTAGATGGAGAATACTAGATACAATGATAAAGCAAAAAGAAATAAAGTATACTCGCAACCCACCTACGGGCGATGTCGCGAGTCTGAGCAAAAGGAACTGATGACAAGATAGCCCGCCGCTACAAGACTGACGGGTCCGACCTGCAAGACACTGTGGCACAACGGGGGTGAGTTGCCAGCTCGTGAGTAGAATATAACATCTAGTAAGGCAATCGTAAGAATGCACGCAATGCGGAACAACATGTATGTCCATATGTGATATAATAACTCTAGTATGCATGCACATGTATGCAATATCTTTTCTAACTCTTTAAGTGTTTTAAATGTTAATGTTACTGCATTCTTAACTTTTAGAAAAATGAATGTCTGCATAATAGCTAAATATCATCAAGAAATCCTCTGAAAACCCGTGTCAAGCATCGACACCAAATAGGAATCACATCTGTCTCAATATCGGGCTCCGTCAGTCCGGATCGGCCCATATCATAAATCTCACGACAACGGTCGGTATCCTCCGGATATCCGCCGCGCCAGACATCACCGGTAGGTAGTCTTCCCCTGCCAGGCTCATCGTCTACAACTCGATCTTCTTGCCCCGGGGTACCATACCGGGCCCACCATGTACCCGAGACGGTTCATCCACTCCTCGAATCGGGTCTCGAAATCCAACAGAAAACATGAAAACTCATGGTGGACGACACATACATCACGAGAAAACCGCAACTTTGTTTTAAAAAATGATAAATATAAGCTTTTGTTAAATTCTTGCGGTTTTCCCCAAGAATCCAGAAATCGCAGCAAAACTGAAATCCTCAAGAAAATCATAATGTCCACATGTTATATATATGACAAATGTCTATGATATCAATGTGTATGATGTAAATTTTGCTGGAGTTCTATGTAAATATGATGCTGATGCGAGATATGTGCATGCGATGCCGTTTCATATATCAAGTATGAATGCAGGTGATGATATTAAGATAAACAGGTTCTATCGTGCACGTGGCATGGCAATTACCAAAGGCGTGTGTGTCACATGAATAGTGCGCATGCAACAGATGACAATGGTAATGGTGTTCGTGTCCTACGAAGTGATATCGCATATATGAAGGTGAATGTCCATGCAATCTAGCATACGGTTAGCTGTGAGGGTATGCAATGTACATAAAGGGGTAAGCTTTCTAACAATATAAATCTTGCATAAAGTAGGGTAATCCTAACTGGGGGGGGCGCCTCGCGCCATCCAGACGATTCCCCCATAGATGAATATATCTACTCACCAGAAATCCCCGCTAATCTGATCCGGCCACCGCCTTGCCTTTTCGCGCCGTGTCCGAAGTTTCCCCGACCGATCCTATATTTGCACAATACCAAGCATAAGATTACAAAACCTAAAACAATGCAAGTCACAACATACAATTATCCACGCTCTCGAAATAATCATAGCATGCACTCGGTGCGCGGAAAAACGCATGAAAATCGCAATCCTTTAACTAGAATCGTCATTTCGGGGAAATCGACAAACTACCACCCGACTAGACGAAACCCCACGTTCGCGCATTCTAATAATCCTATACGAAGCTAATAATATTGCTAACCTAACGCAAATTGAACGCATTCTATTTTCTACAAAAATCTAGTAAGCGATTTTCTTACCGATTCGTTACAAACATCGAAATTTATCGATTTAGCAAGCATATCATTACACCATTAACCACTACAACCAATTAGAAACCCAAAGCCCTAATTTAACTCTAATCCCATGCTTCAAACCCTAATCCACAATCAAATCCCTTACTTGAATTTTCAAAACTAACCATTTCAATGAAATTAATCATTTTAAAATACTAAACTAGCTTTATTAAACTACAAATTAACAACTAGTTTAGGATTATACCTCCCAAGTGAACCCCAACTTGCACTTGCCCTTGAAAGAAACCTCTTTTCACCTTGTTTTGAAACAATTTAGGGTGGGAAAGAGGTGGCTTAGGGTTTTGATTTGAATTAGAGAAGAAAAATGTGCATTTTTGTGGATTTTGTGCACTTTTTCATGGATTTTTGAAGAAAGAAAATGGAAAAAAAATGAGGGCTGAAGGAGGGGAGGCTCGGCCTGAGCTTGAGGAGAGGGTTTGTGGACTTTTTGAGAAGTTTCTAGGTCAAACAAACATTATATGATATCATTTCAAGCTTTCATATCAACCTTTTTACAAAAAAACCCTTTTTAAGCCATTTTTTTCATAATTTTCCCACCAAAAATCTAAAAGTTTGCAAGACATGATATAATTTTATTAACACCATATTTTAGCTTATAAAGACTCCTAATTAAGAAATTTACCTAATTAAATTTGTATTTATCCCTAATTAAATGTATTTAAAAAGGCTTAAAATAATAAAAAAAATAATTAATTACGAATTTTTTTTTATTTAACTAGATAATTATAAGTGACATTTTAGTGACAAAATTATAGTAATATCTTATCTAAATTTTGTATAATTAGGTCTACAATGAAAAAATATCAATTTTGACTTTTTACGGAAAAAGCCGAAAAATTTGCCGATTACCGAAAAACTGCCTAAACGATTTTCGAAGGATTACAGGTGGCTTGAGTCACCTGCGCTATTGGCATTGAAAAGATGGAGACCGCATTGGGCCCGTACGTTACTCCTCCAGTTGGGGCGGAGCGGGAGTTGCTGTTGCATTTTGTGCAGCTTGAAGCCATTGATCCTTTTTTTCTTCTTCTTCTTAGATAAGAGCAAGACACCAAATCTTAGTATCTCAAACTCAAGGGTAACCATAGAAAATTGTGATTTTGTTCGCAAAACACGAGACACGAAATGTGTAGTGAAAAGAGGAAAAGGTCCCACCGGACGTGCCAGAATTTGTTTACCGCTGAAAACAGAGACGAACCGGGATAGATCGCCTTGCCTAAATTTGGGAGCAGATACTAATTGGATTTATCCGTCCACCTCTCTGAAAATCCCAAGTTGATTTATGACACCATATATCGGAGGTTTGGACGGATGCGGCCGTTGTAGCAGACTTCGTCAAATTCCCCCTCGTTATGAGGGGTTTTTGATTGTGGGGATGCTCTTCCCTGCAGGCGCAAACCCCTGTAGTTAATTACGTTACCGCATCGCGATAACCACTTTCTCTTGCTCCGGATATTCACTTCTTGTCGTATGTATTTGCGTTTGTTTAGGTTGCCCGTGGATTGTATACGGAGACTAATTTGTGTCGTCACCCACAGGGCGTGGATTAGTCCAAATCCGTATGTGAGCATTTGGGGCTCAATTTGTTTTTGTTAAGGATACATTGGTCTAATTTGAGACTAAGATCCACTTAACAAGCTGTCAGGATCATTTTTATTTAGGATCCAACAAAAGAGCGTTTGGACTCTATTGTTCTAGTTTAAGAACGTTTCAGTCCATTATTACCATTTTGGAGGCGAATATTAGTTTAGGGACATTTCAGTCCATTGTTCAACTTGCGCGTACACGTATTTGTTACGTGACGAAGTGAACAATGATGATATGGAATGTGCCCAATTTGGGGTACGATCCGATTTGAGGTGTACACGTCAATTTGGAAATGCATCAATGTGGGATGAAAGGAGTTGTTGGTCGCTGGGACCCGCTACCTCTCTGAAGATATTGAAGAATTACTATGACATATATTAGAGGTGTGGAGAGATGTACCCTTAAACCAAATCCCGTATTTGAGGGGAAAAAGGGCTATTGTAGACCTAAGAAATGTTAGTCATGTTTGAGACTAAAATTATCTTAGGAGATATAAGATGAATATCATTTAGGATATCATCAATAAGAGACCACTAGTCATTTTCGAGAATAAGGTCAGCTTAGGAAAACATGACCAATATGGGCTCGGTTGTTTTAGCATTAAAGATGTCTAACCTCGGGAAACTTAACTAATTTGGGCTAAGATTGAGTTTCCATAATTACCCAACAGTGCTAAGCATTGAAGCATACAGTGCTCAAGTGCGTTTCACGTGGGCACTCGATTAGTATTAAACATTAGAGTTTTATGATGCTCACGTGACACGCGTGAGGCACCCCAAATATGAACAATGGACTAGTGTTAAAACACTAGAGTTTTATGGCGCTCACGTGACACACGTGAGGCACCCTAAATTTGGGCGCTGCCTTTGGGTTTTATCTCCCTCCCCTTTTTATATAAGTGCTAAGCACTTGGTTCTTGTTGCGCCCGCGTGTAAAACACGTGAGGCACCACAAATATGAGCGCTGCTTTTTTCCTTTTTATATAAGTGCTAAGCACTTGGTTCTTGTTGCGCCCACGTGTGAAACATGTGAGGCACCACAAATATGAGCGCTGCTCTTTGGGTTTTCCCCCCTTTTTATATAAGTGCTAACCACTTGGTTGGAGTCCTCGTGCAAAGCACGTGGCTGTCTCTTTTTTCGATATTGGGGTGCTTTAACACTCATATAGAAACGCATGAGGGAGCTTTGATTGTTCTCTTTGTTCGTTTGAAGCACTCACGTGGGAACACATGAGGCTTCGAAATAGTGCAAAGCACCAACGATTTGGCCTTGCAGATCTTGGATCACCATTTTACTTTATTGAAGAACTAAGTTTTTTATATAGGGTTAAACCCTAATTTTTGGAGGAATTAAATTCCTATATGTTCCCGTTCTTCTTCTCCCTTTTTTATATACCTTAGTTTTTTCCCTAGGTTTTGAATCTGTAAAGCAAAATCTTCCCGATGAGAATTAAATTCTCAACTTCTGCAAATCTCCACCAGAGGAAAGAACTGAGTTCTTATATGAAGGGTTAAACCCTTAGAGAGGCAAAGGAAAGGTGTTTTATTTTTACCTAGTGTTTCAAGGAAGTAAGTCTTTTCTTTGAGAATTAAATTCTCCTGTTCCTCAAAAGCTCACCGTATATTCTTTTTTTAAGCCTCTAAAGAGTTCTTTCTCTCTACGTGTGTATGAGACTTGAAGTCTCTGGTTCTTTATATAGTAGAGAGAAGTTTGTTTAATTCTGAAAAAATCTTTCATTGAGAGATTCCAATTGATTTAATTGGTCTCAAAATTGATTTGAGGAATTATACCTACCGTTGTATCTTTGGTCCAAGGTCTTCTGTTTTTACAGAAGATATTGTTCTTGTTTTTAACAAGATTCGGGATATTCTCCCATATATAGAATAAAATTCTATCGAGCTGTGACATTTTAATTACCATTGGATTTTTAATCTAAGGGTGCTCAGTTTAACAGAGTATAATCTTTCTCTGTTTAGAAAGATATAGGAAATATTTTGGATTTTTGATCCACTAACTCTCTTTTTAACAGAAATATTCTTTCCAATAGATTCTAATTCTATATTTAATCACCGTTGGATTCTTGATCCAACGGTTCATTAAGTAGAATTTAATTTTACGCAAGGAGGTGTCCTCACGTATTTAGCACGTGGGACTTAATTTGGCCCTTTTAGCTATTTGATTGCAGTGCCTATATGTTTTGCATATAGGCGCTCACGTGATTACCATGTGAGGCCTTTTTAGCCTATCGGTAGTTTAATTGCAGCGTCTATGTGCCTTACATATATGTGCTCACGTGTATAACACGTGAGGCTTGTTTAGCCTATGAGTTGTTTTAACTGCAGCGCCTATATGCTTTGCATATAGGTGCTCACGTGTTTAACACGTGAGGCTTGTTTAGCCTATCAGTAGTTTAATTGCAGCGCCTATATGTTTTTCATATAGGCACTCACGTGTTTAACACGTGCGGCTTATTTAGCCTATCAGTAGTTTAATTGCAGCGCCTATATACTTTGCATATAGACGCTCACGTGTTTAATACGTGAGGCTTGTTTAGCCTATCAGTAGTTTAGTTGTAGCGCCTATATGCTTTGTATACAGGCACTCACGTGTTTAATACGTGAGACTTGAATAATGGGAAGTTTCCCCCTTTCTTACTCTTCCCCTTTTTTATGAGGGAACAACAAGCTCTGAGCCAAAAATTTGGTGGGAACAGTTCGGCTTTTACTTGTTGACACACCAAGCATTTGGCTACACTTCTGGCTACTTCACGCTTCATTCCATGCCACCAGTAATGTTGGTGTAGATCTTTGTACATCTTTGTACCAGTAGGGTGTACTGAGTACGGAGAGTTGTGAGCTTCATTCATCAACTCTTCCCGAACAGGACCTTGTGATATACACAATCTACTTCCGTATCTCAGAGATCCGTCTTCATGGATGATGAAGTCTGTTTAAGGTCCATTTTCTACTTGTTCTCGGATCTTTTGCAACTTAACATCACTTACTTGAGCTGCTTTGATCTGATTGACAATAGTAGACTGAACTTGTAAGTTCATCAACTTTGAAGTATTACCTGGCATAACCACTTCTATCTCCATCTTGTGCAATTCCTGTTGAAGATTCCACTGTGCGGTGAGATTCATTGACAGTAGCTTGCGATTAAGTGCATCAGGAACCACGTTCACCTTCCCTTGATGATATTGTAGGTTGATATCGAAGTCCGCCATAAATTCTAGCTATCTTCTCTGCCGCATGTTCAACTCTTTCTGAGTAAACACATACTTCAGACTCTTATGGTCAGTGTATATATCCACTCATTCTCCAAAAAGACAGTGGCGCCAAATCTTAAGTGCAAAGATAACGGCTGCCAACTCCAAATCATGTGTCGGATAATTGCGCTTATGAATCTTCAACTGTCTTGATATATAAGCTACAATTTTTCCATGCTGGTGTAAAACACATCCTAATCTCTTACCGGATGCATCGCAATGCACAATGAATCCTCCAGATTGGTCCGGTATTATGAGAATAGGCGTTGATGTCAATCTTGACTTGAGTTCTACAAAATCTTGTTCACATGCTTCTGACCGCACGAATGCTTCATCTTTACGTGTAAGCTTGGTCAGGGATGCTGCAATCTTCGAGAAACCTTCGATGAATCTTCGGTAGTATCCTGCTAAACCCAAGAAACTTCGAATGTCCTTCACTGTCTTTGGTGTTGGCCATTCGTTTACTGCTGATACTTTAGCTGGATCTACGGAGATTCCTTCGCCTGAAACGATGTGTCCGAGAAATCCGACTTGATCTATCCAAAATTCGCACTTGCTGTATTTGGCATAGAGTTGATGCTGTCGCAAAGTCTCCAGGACAATTCATAAATGCTCAGCGTGCTCTTTCCGATTCTTTGAATACACCAGAATGTCATCGATGAAATTAACAACAAGCCTTTCTAGGTACTCTCGGAAAACTTGGTTCATCGGATTCATAAAAATAGCTGGTGCATTGGTCACTCCAAATAGCATCACGAGAAATTCATAATGACCATAGCGAGTCCTGAATGCCGTAGGAATATCAGACTGTTTGACCTTCACCTGATGATACCCGAACGAAGATCTAATTTTGAGAAAACATAAGACCCACTAAGCTGATAGAATAGATTGTCGATGCGCTGTAGTGGATACTTGTTCTTTATCGTCACTTCATTCAGAGCTCGATAGTCTATGCACATTCTGTAAGAACCTTCCTTCTTCTTCACAAGCAAAACTGGAGATCCCCAACTTGAAGTACTGATACGAATCCATCCTTTCTTCAAAAGTTCATCCAGCTGAGTACAGATCTCCTTCAATCCTTCAGGACTTAAGCGATATGGTGCTTTGATCACTGGTTGTGCACCAGGTACTAAGTCAATACTGAATTCAAGAGCTCGATCGGGAGGCAAACCTGAGATGTCTTCAGGAAATACATCTTCGAACTCTCGAACTACCTCTGGTTTGTCTTCTTCCACTTGTAATGTTGCAACCATTGCCTTCTTCAGTTTAGCTTTGTAAGTACTAGGTTCCATGGTACGGTCTTCACTTTTGAAATAAAAGATCAGATGATCTGGAATCTCGAACACTACCCTTCTTTCACAACGGTCGATGGTAGAGTAGAAAGTTCCTAGCTAGTCCATACCCAAGACTACATCAAAATTCGGTATGTCCAGCACCTTGAAGTCCGCATAAAATTCTCTGCTGCAGATGACCATTGGACACATTTCGTATCCTAGAGTTGCCTTTAGAATGTCATTCTCTAAACTGACATTCCAACTGGATACAAGCAGTTTAACTGGAATCGCATGAGTTTGGACAAACCGTTGCGACATAAAGCAATGTGATGCTCCGGTATCGGAGGGTGCTAAGGCAGGTAGTGAGGCTACTAATATTGTACCTAAGTTTGTGTGGAATATGTTTAGGTATAGGAAAAGATATATATTGAGGTACACAAAGATTGAAAAGGTTTTGAAAGAGTGGGACCTACCAGTGATGACTTGGCCAGTGGCTTCAGCTTCTTCCATAGTCATTGTGAAAGCCTGACGTCAAGGTACATTCATCCTTGCTGGGGGAGCATTCCTATGTCCGTTACTCTATCCTTGAGGTAGGTTCTTTTGAGCTTGATAGAACTAATGAGGAAGCTATGCAAGAGGTCCACGAAGAGGTGGAGCAGGTAAGGCAAGACGAGGTGCAAGAGCTTAAATAGCCGGCCGCTGCGGATAGGTAATCGCTGGTCGGGTGTGGGAGCTAGGGTGAGACGATATGGGCAATCTCCAATAGCATGAGTGGATGCGCCACAAACTAAGCATAGGCGATTAGCATGCATGAAATCCTTCGCCAGGTGTCCGTTCCTCTTGCAATAGAAACAAAAGTTTGGACTAGGCCGGTTAAATGGTACACCCGGTCTCCTGGGTACAAACGGTGACCTGGAAGAGGCTCCTCCTGCTATCTAAGTAGCAGGGCGCTTCACACCGGCAGATTGAGGTCTTCCCTCTTCTTCACTACTGCCTCATATCTTCGGGCATCCTTTAGTGCAAGATTGTGGGTTGAGAAATCCCCTATAACTAGAGCAGCTTGGATCTCTTAGTCCAACCCTTGCTGAAATCGTCTAGCCCTGATCTTAGCAATCGGTATAAGATGTGCCGCGAACCTGTTACGGTCTCGTGTTAGCGGTGTAGTATGTGATATTAGAAAATTGAATATTTGTGACATATCTTACCTGCTGAGTATGGTGAACTCAGAATCATACCCATCCACAGATTTGCTCCACATAAAGCCTTGTTGCTGGTGGATGAATTGCCGCTCCATGTCAAAACAGGCAGTCTTGGGAAAAAATTTCTTGTCGAACATGTCGCGAAAAGTCCTCCATTCAATCTGCTGGTTAAGACGGCTTTCTTCTGCCTTCCACCATACTCTGGCGTTATCCGTGAGTTACAGCTTCACAACTCTTACGCAAACAATCTCTGGCACTTGTGCTGCTACCAGGTCGTCTTCAATTGACTGAGCCCATTCCTCTGTCTCCAAAGGGTTCTCTTTCTCAGAGAATTGTTTAGGATGCAGTGCCTGGAATCGCTTCACTCCGGGTGCCTCAGCTTCTGGGCAGTATAGGAGGATGGCAGTCTGCTGTTGTTGTCCCTCCAAGAGGCTTTTAATTGCCTCAATCAATACCGTCTGCTTATTGATAGGAGCTGCTACGGTAGGTGGTGGTGGTAGAGGATGTGGAGTGTTACCATTCACGTTGGTGCTGTTTGGGGAATCCATAACCTTGAGAGAAAAAAGTAGGATTAGGATAGATTCAAAGAATTGAAATGTAAAGAATGTATAGTTGCTGATTCTTATAATTCTTGTAATATATTGCTTAGGTTTAAAGACTTCCATGAAGAACTGACCCTGCATGGTTATGTAGGTTTCCATGCAGAACTGACCTGTATGGGCCGCCAACAAAACCTGTCACGCTCCGCTTCCCAGTGTACGAGAAAGGAGACGTGGCGGGCCACGACGTATTTACTCAAAAGTAAACACGTTAAACGTAAATAAGCAATATAAATGAATTAACACAAGAATAACAAGAGATGTATTGAAATAACAACTTTTATTTATATTTATTCTTTACATACAACTGAAAAGTAAAATACAATGATGGAAAAACGATGTCTAAACAATGGCATATGAACTGAAAGAAAAGTAAGTACAAGTAGGAACTATAACTCTGCTTCTTTTGTAAACTGTTCCAAATCGTCCTGGCAGGTCTCTATTTCCTGAGAGTCGGGTCCTCCTGACAATATCCCAAAGAAAGAAGAAAAAAAGAAATATCGTCAACGAACTAGCTCTCGGTAAGTCCCACGAAATGGAATAGAAATAGACAAGTTAAGAGAATAGAATAGGTAAAGTATGTATTTGTTAAGCTAACGTAGTTGTTTGTAGCTTGGTACAGAATGTGCCAGTGTATACGAGAAGAGTCCAACTTACTCCGTGGACTAAGATAACATGTAAGTACAAGGCCCTATTAAAACCCACGGGACAACGGCACAGGATGATCATGTAGGTGTCTTTTAGTGACCGTCATTGTGTTACTTTTAATACATTCCGTACTAGTCTACCCCTTTAAAAGCCCCGTAGTGTATATTATATTGATTTGTAGTCACCAGACTTACCGAGACCATGGTATAAGTTGTTCATGTAAACTGATTCAGGATATAAACGGTAATCATGTAGTAAAGTTTAAGATATATCCATGGTTCGGTCAATTCAAGTCATGTTGATATTGTTCTGGTATTCATGTTCAAGTTCAAGTATTCATGTTTGATGTATTGGATTCATATTGAATTGGAGTTATAGTTGGATTCAAGTTTGGATTGTATTCAGATTAGACCGAGAATCAGATTGATTCAGACACTTAAACAGATTTGAATCCTGATTAGGTTTAGAAGTTATCGGTAACTGCTTCACATGGACGGCATGATTTATGTATTTTTCCAAAACAATTAACATTGATAACCCCGTTTTAGTTTTCTACCTTAAATAGACAAGCACCTACTTTCTCCGGCTCAATAGAATTGGTCCCGCTTAAACCTATATTTACTAGGGTCCTTAATATAATTTTATACAACTTGAGGGGTTTTATGAAAATTATTTTAAATATACCTTCAAAATAAACCTCAAATATTTATTTATCGTATTTAAAGTTTTCATGGATGCAACTTTGAAAAAGTGAGGTATTCTAGTGAATATATTATATACCTAGCTTGAATAGTTCAAGGTATTTTAGTATAAATTTTGACTTGTATTGATTCTTGATGCTACTTTCATGAAACTTGTAATTCTATCATTTTGTTTAGAAAACGTGGAATTTAATAATATCTTAAAAATATGTGGCTTGATATAATATTTATATAATTAAAAAAATATATTATTAAATAGAAATTCTCATTTTTTCTTAAAAATTGTATAAAAAATTCCATTGAGATCGTATGCTCCGGGAGGAGATCTGCATCTCGCTCTACTAGTCCCGAGAACGTGCGATAATACGCACCATCCCGATCGGGTTCCACAAAGTGGGTTGTAGAGCTATAATCGTAAGGAATGAATTAACACAATTTAAAGAAATCCGGTTTTTAATAGTTTAAGGTATTTTGATGAAATGTCGTATTTTGCCACAAAAATGTTGTTCAAAAGAATCATGCTATGTCAAGATGTGTGTTTGTGAGAGGCTGGTCATTACCTCGTGAGATTTTCTAAAGTTATGCCAAACAAAAGTATATAAAGATGTCGTATGTAAACTTTAAGGTATTTAAACGTAAAAACTTAATAAAAGTTGTTTTACATGGTGTTTTAAAATGAAACTTGTTTCTAAATATTAGTTAATATTTAACAAGCAAGGTATAATGACATGGATAAGTGGTTCTTAAGAAAAGTTGTAGTTTTAAAGAGCATAGAATTAAAGGTCGGTATAACTCCACTTACCGACGTGATTTGAAAAGAGATCATTTTAAGATAAGAAGAGGAGAAGAGGGGTGTGACTTACAAATTGTGTGGGTTAAGAATAGAGGGAGGAAGGGATTGAGATCGTCATGGTGTCGCGGAGTCGCCGGGAACATCTCGAATCCTCGCCGGAAAGTGAACTTGAGCTAACTCCACTTGTACTCTTCTTTGACTTGGAATTTTTTTAGAATTCTTTACAAGAGATTCAGAATGAAGAGGGCAAGGGTATGATGTTGTATTTATATGATGGAATTAGGGTTTAGGGATTGAAGATAGAATTAAAATTGCATTAAAAATTGGATTAAAGGGTGAATTTAAGTTCTCTGGATAATTGCAGAAAAAATAAAAAGAATAGGAGTAGTGGGGGTAGGCCAAGGGACTGGTGTGAAGAAAATGGGGATCATCCCCTATGGGGGGCCGGCTGTGCCGGTCGTAGGCTCCATCTCGCCAGCCATTCTAAGGGTATGGGGCTATGGGTTGGTGCCACGTGTCTAAAGCTGCTCATACAACATTTATCACATGTTTGATTTTCTATCTTTTTATTTCTTATGTGTATTGCACGTGTAAGCTTTTGGGCTTCCAAAAAGTTTAAAATAAAAATTCAGAAAAATAATATGTAGCTGATGGGATTCGAACACCGGGGTTATTTCACAACAGTGTAAGGCTTTACTAATGAGCTACAAGTACTTTCTTGCTGTTCTTAAACAAATTAAATTTATAACTTATGCTCATGCTTGCAAACTCTATTCTGTACATTAACTTTTAAAATTTTTCGTACAGTGAAATTATAGTCGTTACAGTACCGATAATGGTTTATCTAGTTGGATGCCGGATCATCACAATATTATCATACTATAATATTAGTTCAATATATTGTCTAGATTGCAATATACATGGTAATGGATGTATAACGGTTATTACAGATAGATACATGTGCATCCTGGCATTAGTTATGTTTACCGTGTTCCGATATTGGTTACAGTTTTACAATTGGTGTCCATTCTGGCTAAAATACATTGAATGATATGTTCACGACACACTACCAGACTTGTTACTTGGATCTTTTGCTAATGCCGACAATCCTGATTTATTATTCTGACGGACGTGACTTGTTGTCTACATAGATAAGACCTGTACCTGCTTGATCATGTGTTGGCATTAAATTTATATCATCAATACCCGACTTGAACATGAAACCCTGGGGGTAAGGAGAAATCAATAATGAAACCTGACTTGTAACTCAATAGTTCAATACTTCCAGATACTGATCAATCTATACAGGCTCGGCCAGCCCAGGAATGATGATGCTGACATCGTTCATCTGTACATATTACATGTTTACTGCTTAGCGGCACGTCTCGAATTCAGCCCGAGAATCTTGACCGTGGTCTCAGACACGCACGGGATACTATTGAGTTATATCAACGATTCCATTAAATTGATTTCAAAGACTTATAGAATAGATAACCTAGAAACACAAACTCTAGGATACACATCACATACCTATATCTCACTGTTTTATACCTGTGTTTATTATTTATACTCATGTTTAATTATATCATCCTATCCTGGTTATTACGATTCTTTTGATATTATGACGCACTGACGTCTGGGTTTTGCATGGCCCAGTTCCTCTGACATTATCGCAAGCAGATCAGGAGTATTTCATCAAGTAAGCCGAACTATGAAGAGCTAGATGTTTAGTTTAGAGGTGCTTAATTTCTTTTATTTTTTGTAGTTTTATTTTTATCATGTGAGCCCATAAGGAACGTGATTCAGATATTGTTATTCTTAGGATCTTGATTCGTTTCCGCTATATACATTTCTTGATTTTATTTATTGTGGTGGATAGATATGCGTTAGCTAGATTTTATTTACTGTTCTTGATATCACATTGACAGCTGTAATATAACTATGGAGGGATTATTCCTAACCATAGGTAGCATGGTTAGCATTATCGCATGCCGTATTTACGTATTTTAGGAAGCGGGGCGTGACATAACTAAATCTCTCCCTCATCAATTTATATATTCACCTTCTTCGTTTTTCAAGCCCACATCCATTCATGCCGACGCAACTCCAACCGCATCCTAGAATCTTAACCGAGCAATCCAAAACTTGGTGTTGATTTGTATAGCGTCGTGTTGCTTCCGTTCATCGCGTTTGTTTCGCGGCAAGTTTACAACTTACTACATACTATGCTTTACGTAATTTACTTATATGTTATCGTACTATTATTATTATTATTATCATACAACTGTATATATATATATATATATAATTTATACACCGTAGTTATTTAACGTTAATTAGTTTTATAATATATTATGTATACAAGTTTACAACTTGCGACATACTATAATTATATCTATAAATATATATATCGTTGTAATATTTCTTATTATTATCATTATACCGTTTATATCTATATAATCCGTATATCATTAATTAGTTTATAATATGCATTTTATAATGTTATGCAAAATATAGTTTGAAAATATTATAGTTTACGCATGAAACGTCGCCGCCAAGCGGATACGACAAATCTGAAATTTACTGTACACCTTACCTTATAAAATTCATAATAAATCATAGAAAAATCATTAGCACATGTTATTTAGTTCGTTATGAAGCTAACTTAGAATACTATAATCTTGTGAAATATTGACTTGCAAAATAAATTGTTTAAATAACGTAAACTGTAAATGAAAGTACCTATGAACTGATGTAAATGGAAATTCCAGCAGCAAACTTTTAATTTCGAACGTTCATAAATTTTTGTAGAAACAACCTAAGATAGTTTAACTTATAAAAATGAAAAACTTATTGAATTAGTTTTTTTTTGTTATATGACACATCCCTTTTTAAGGACGTTTGTTATTTTTAAGCTATTTTACATATCAGGATGACGCTGAGTTTCTGAACGGAACTTTCTTATGCATTGTTAATCAACACCACTTTTATAGTTATTAATCGGATTAAATATGCTATCCCTGTCACGCCCCACTTTGCAGAGTGCACAAAATACGATACGTGACAGAGCCAACCATACTACCTATGGATAGAAAAGATCCTTCCACAGTCACATTACGACTGTCTATAGAATATTAAGAACGGTAAAATATAAAAGCTATCTAGTACATGTCCATCTGCCAAAGTAAATATAGTCAAAAAAATGTATAAGCGGAAACAAATTAAAGCCAATAAACAATATCTGAAAATCTTGTCCCAATATGGGCTCTGTTAGTGTATATGCCCTAGAGGCCATTACTGTATCATACTAGTATGTATATTACTTAATGGAAGCTTGGGATATTCACCTTGTATATACAATCTTGCTCAAAATAGTAGTATGCTACTTGGTTTGTTTCTACTTCAATGTGTACATGTGTTTATTTTAGTATATCACCTATACACATTAGTAGAGCCCTTAGGATCTTTGCTTGATTACCAGCGTTGTGATGGCAGTCACACTAGTGGGGGCTGGGTAATCTATAAGCACATCCTTATGCAGGTCCCTAGTCACAGGACTATCGAGACAGGGCATCGATACTCCGGAGTAGACTAGCGCATGCGCTTCTCATCCCAGTGTGGGAGACGGTCTGTCCCACAGCCGTCGGTACGTCGTACTTGAGATAGTATGCGGGTGCTCATTAGGTTACGAGTACACTGGACAGGACTCGTCGGGAACTGATTAGTTGGTATTATGCCTATCGTCAGTTATCAGTTTCCAGGTGACATGAGTACAGCTTAGTCCGCTGACTTGACACTGTCACTTCGCCTCGAGTGTCTTCCCACTGCACTTTGATTACTACCCTACCACGGCTCAAAGGAGTCATGCAAACAGGCAGTAGTTGGGTGCAGTCCCGAAACACTTGGAGGCAGTGACGGTTAGACAGGATTCGTCTCTCCCGGTATTGGGGGTTGACATCGCGCTGTGTCTAGGAGAGCCATTACACGAGTAGTCCCTGTCCAGGGCAAACGAGATATACTGGTAGGCTTCCGGTGTTATCTCAGGGTGTTTTGGGCTTCACTCCGACACGACTTGTACCGCTATTGGGGGACTGACGTTTACCGCCCCTTAGGCCCGCCATGCGATGTATCAGACGAACAGACCGGACTGTACGGAGAATGTCACATTCAGGCTCAATAGGAGTTCAGATGGGTTTCGCCTCGTCAGTCTTCTTGTCGGCATCTACCTGGGGACCGTTACGCACAGCTAGTGCCGCTTGCGGTCTATGGTTAAACCCACTGCCAGCGTAGTGTCGAGTCTTTAGAGTCCCACACAGAAAACTATTCGCCTTTAGGCAAAAGAGTAGAGGTCGCATGGTTTTGCGACAGGTCGCATGGTTTTGCGACAGGTCGCATGGTTTTGCGATAGGGTTCGGTCACATCCGTGCACTTGTGCACGTACAGTGTCCGGACAGTTCACACTAGCGGGCTTTGGTTTAAGCCAGATCCTAGTGTACCTTTTGGGATTGGTTTTATCCAGTATGTATTCGTGTTCCTCGGAACGCGGATGCGGGTGTGTATGCACAGTTGACGGAGAGACAGAGGCAGCGGATTCTCATTAGGGTTGTTGACTGGTTGACTGTTGACTATTGACTTTTTGCTCAACCCTAATGAGAATATGATATATATATATATATATTTAGCAATAATATTAATTAAGTATTATAGTGACATGGTTGTTTGAGGGTTGACTTTGTTGACTTGTTGACTTTGTTGACCGGTTGACTAGGTTGGACTAGTTGACCATCATCATCACAATGGTTGTCATTTTCATGCAAAGACTTTTGCTTGCTTGTTGTAGTTTGCAAAATGAGTGCATGGAAATGATATTGCCTTTGTCATGATATGAACCATCACATAATACTTGATTGACATTATGGCTAATGATGCTTTTGGATTATGAGAGGGTGAAAGACAAAAGAGAGGCTCATTCTTGCTTGACCTTTCTCTCTCTTGGTTTTGAGCTCTCATGCTCTTGCTCTCACCCTCTTCCTCTTGCTCTCTCTGTTTTGGTCTATGGTTCACTTGTCTCATGTGTTGAGAAGCAAGAACCATAGAGTAAAATCCCAACATACTCTTCTCTACTCATTCTAGTTCACAAGGCCTAACAAGCCAAGTGATCTAGTTTTCTTCAAAGTCCGAAGAACAAGCCAAAGGTAGAAGCTTTCAGGTTGATCCATCTTCGACGCAAGGAAATGACGAGGTGAGGCTGATCCAAACTCCGGGACGAGTTGAAGACGAAGGAGTTCAAGATAGGTATAGCCCCCTAACCGAGTAGGTAAACTCTTGTTAGGTTGTTAGTTAGTAGTTTAACAAAGATCCGGGTTTTGAGTCCATGTTACCGCCTCTAAGAAAATCGTTTTTCATCAAATTCCGCTTGCCCGAAAGTACCGGGAGAGGTAGCATGGACTTACAGTGGTATCAGAGCCTAGTTAAACTCTATCTAACATGTTAGCAAAGTAGCTAGAAGATCGATCAAAGAAAAAGTCGCAAAACGAACCCGATTTGTCAAGTTTCTGCCGATTTTTTTTCTGTTCAAAAATTAATAAATTTTATCTTAAAAATCGGCTCAGGCTTTTGTATGAATAGTCACCAAATTTGGTCCAACGATCGAGCCAAAGTGCCGCGGTTCCGCGGCCGAGTTGACTCGGCCGAGGTCCAAAGTTGGTGCAGTGTTTTTCTGGGGTTGTTTTGGGATTTTTGGGATATGTGTTTTCTGCCCAGATTTTACAGAAAGGAAATTTTGTGTTTGGGGCCTAAAAATCCGTATTTTTTATCGAACTTCTAAAAGACTTTAGCTGACGGGTTTTTATCTGTGTTGTGATATTTGTATTGAACGTCTGCTAATCGCTATATGTCGATTAGTGGGGGTTATACAAATCTGTGATCTGTAATGTTGATGGAATGTGTATATGAATCTGTTGGATTGTCGCGGGTGAATAGCCGGGGGGGTTGTGAGACGAGAGTTTTTCTTTTCTTTCAATTCATGTAAATTTGTAAATTGATGTAATATTATTTGTATGACCGCACAACCGGGTCGGGGTTGTAGCCGTCATTGTATAATTTCTTTTTACTGTTTTTGCTCCTAGGATAGACCCATGGAGGGGGTGCACAAACTACCGGGTATCTCGAAGTGCCGAGTGGCCTACTCACGGTGTTGAGGGAGGTTGCTCCACTTCGGGTACTTGGCGGGTGGTTTGCCGCACCCGTAGGGGTCTTGGGTGGGGTATTGGCTATTCACCGCGACCGTGTAATCTACTTTTCGTTACAGGCTCGTAAGAATTGCGGATTCCTAGTATATCCAATGTATTCATCTGTGATCTGAAATGGCTATCATTGTAGTATATATCTATATATGATATTATTTAGGCGTTGCTTATGTTTTACAGCCGCGCTAGCCCAGCCCCCGCTCTGTCGTTAGTTAAGTAACCTAACGGGTAATGACGGGGCCCAGTGGCGAATGCGAATGGCATAAGCGTACGTCATATTTTGGTTGTTTTCTACAATGGTAGGATTAAATGATGGGACGCATTAAAAGAACTAATGCAAGAATATCACGCATTAAAAGAACTAATGCAAGAAAATAAACCAAGTATAAGTCGTTGGAACACTTTGAAAACCACTCGGTTCTTTTCGAAACCAAACTTTTAAATGCAGAGCTTGAGCCACTCCTTTTAAAAGCTATCAAGGTTCCTTCGATTATATCAAGTTCACTACGTTCACGGTTTCGCCAAAACCATCCGTAGCCCTCCGTCGTTTCATATGAATATTCAACAGTATTCAAGCTGTGTTTGTTGGCCTTAGTCAAGGCACAGTGTTTGATAGCTGGTGGGCATTCATATGTTGCATAGATAGAATGCGTTGGTTTGGGACAGTCGTATTACTTTGTTGGCCATAGTCAAGGGTATATACGGGTGGGTTCAAATCAACCTGGACAACGACGGGTAGAACTTGACATGTGACTTATGATTTGTTGGCCTTAGTCAAGGTCATAAGAGCATGGGGCAAAAATCCATATCCGGAGTTTCAAAAGTACTGAAACTTGCTAGTGTTGCATACCATTTGAAGTGTGATGATCCTGGTAGGATTCCTTCAGTTTCGTCATACGATGATATTTGGATCCCGATCCTACTGTGAGTATATGCTACTCCTCGGGAAATTTCTCACTTAACGATCAATGCTATAAACCAAGTAGGTGCCTAGAAAGGTGTTAGCGGGGCTACGCCCCCAGGGAAAAGAGGTTCTTAAATTAATGAACTTCGTGAAAGCGTTGGAAAACCTCCCTCGAAGTACCGATACTAGCCTGACTGAACGGTTAAGCAAGTATTGTGCGGTGAGATTGATCCCGACTAATTCTTCCTTTTTGGTTTTGAGGAGGGATTCGAGAAACAGTGGGAGCCATCCTGTTTAGACAAATTAAAAACCACTCTAAACTTGCAAGAGCATCATGCTGAGTGTTTTCTTCTCTCTCTCTTAATTGCAGCGACCAAGTGACCGCACCTAGGTTACATCTAGATAATAATATGACTGAACCTAACTGTTATGACTGGCAAAGGTCTTTCCAGATGTCCATTACCCATAACAAGCTGGGACACCTCTTAACTAATCAAACCCCTGCCGTCTCAGGTCCAGTTTCCCCTGTCACGGATGTTTACATCCACAGGACATCGGAAAAGGATTGTGCGAAAGCCAAGTGCTTCGTGTTAGCCTCAGTTGATGGTGCAAGCCAGGGGCAGCACGAGAAGATGGACTCAGTTTCTATCTTCCTCCATAACAAAGATTTTTATGGAGAGCAATCTCGTATCGCAAGATATGAGACCTCGAACGAATTGCTTCAAGCGAGGTTGGCTGTCGGGTCATCTGTAAGGGACAACGTCCTTACAGAGACCAGCTATTTTAAGCTCACGGACCTGGAGACCACATTGAAGAATGGGTCAAGTACTGACTTAATTCTACAGTCCCTGCCCTCTGCTTATACCCTGAAAGAAACCAGGGAAGAAGAAGGAAAAGCAAGGGCAAAAGTTTCAGGACTGGATATAGTAAAAGAGGGGCGTTCCTATTGTAACGGGAATGAACAATGGCAGAAAGATTGCAGGGCTTGCAAAGCCAGTAGCCAGAATTCGAAGCATGTTGTGGCTTCGGCTTCGAGTGTGTTTGTAATAGAGAACTGTTTGTCAGTTAACCCTACTTCCTGGGTATTGGATACCGGATCAGGATCTCATATCTGTAATTCATTACAGGCTCTGAGAAACCGTAGGGTTATCAGGAAAGGTGATATGACTCTCAGGGTTGCTAACGGAATGAGCATGGATGCTGTATCCGTAGGGGAATATCACCTAGGACTGACAACTGGGTAGATATTGATTCTGCGTAACTGTTTGTATGTACCAGGTGCGACTTGTAATATCATATATGTATCCTTACTTTCTAAGGAAGGATATGATTTTTCTTTTGTAAGCGATGTAGTAAACATCCACCTAAATCAAGTACTGATTGGGTCAGGTACATTAAATAACGGTATATACGTATTGAATCAAGCTCAGATATTCAGTGTCCAGAACACACTTAAAAGAAAGTCTCCAGAATTAAATCAGGCTTTCTTATGGCATTGTAGACTGGGTCACATCAATGAGACACGGTTGACTAAGTTACATAAAGAAGGATACTTGGATCCGTTCGAGTACCAGTCTTATGCCACTTGTGAATCTTGTCTCATGGGAAAGATGGCAAAGACTCCGTTCACTGGACACGGAGTAAGAGCGAGCGAGCTCTTGGGACTCATACACAGTGACGTGTGTGGTCCAATGTCTACACATGCGCGAAGCGATTATTCATACTTCATTACTTTCACAGATGATTTCTCTAGGTATGGACATGTCTTCTTAATGAAGCACAAATCCGAGGCCTTTGAAAAATTTCGGGAATATAAGAATGAAGTAGAAAAACAAACAGGCAAAAGTATCAAGATTCTAAGATCGGATCGAAGTGGTGAATACTTGAGAGCCGAGTTTCTGGACTACTTAAAAGAGAATGGAATTCTCTCTCAGCGTACTCCTCCATACACACCACAACACAACGGTGTATCGGAAAGGAGGAATCGAACCCTATTAGATATGGTTCGTTCTATGATGAGTAAGGCTGAGTTACCGCGATCTTTCTGGGGTTATGCACTAGAAACAGCTGCACATCTCTTGAACCAAGTTCCTACTAAGACAGTGCCTACCACACCATATCAGATGTGGAGTGGGAAGAAACCCTGTCTTAAATCCTTTAAGACATGGGGATGTCCAGCTTTTGTAAAAAAGCAGCATGCGGACAAGCTCGAGGCACGCTCAGTACAGTGCAAGTTTGTGGGATACCCAAAGAACTCCAAGGGGTATCTTTTGTATTACGCAGAGGAGCAAAAAGTCCTTGTTTCTCGTCATGCCCGCTTCTTGGAAACTGAGTTTTTAGAAAATCAGATAAGTGGGAGCGCAATAGAACTGGAAGAAATTCCAGAACCACAAGCTATTACTGAAACCTTAGTAGAACCAGAAGGTTCAGGGGAACCGGACATTCCTGCGCCACTCCGCAGGAGTAGTAGGCAGTCTCATCCGCCCGAGAGATACTATGGTTTTCTCATAGACGGGGATAGAGAGGATTGCACCATGGATTATGGTGAGCCTACTAGCTTCCAGCAAGCCATTCAGAGCGGTGACTCGGTAAAATGGCTGGATGCAATGCGGACCGAGATGGAGTCCATGTACACCAACAAAGTTTGGACTTTGGACTTTGCTCCAGAAGGGGTAAAACCCGTAGGCTGCAAATGGATCTTCAGAAAGAAGATTGGTGTAGATGGGCAGGTTGAAACCTATAAAGCTAGGCTCGTTGCAAAGGGTTTTCGTCAAAGACCTGGTTTGGACTATGACGAGACCTTTTCTCCGTTAGCCATGCTTAAATCCATTCGGATCCTTCTTGCCATTGCTACCTTCTACGATTATGAGATCTGGCAGATGGACGTAAAGACGGCTTTTCTAAATGGAAATTTGGAAGAGTGCGTCTATATGGATCAGCCAGAGGGATTCATTCAGAGTGGGAGCAGCGGTAAAATGTGCAAGTTGCTCAAGTCCATCTATGGACTCAAGCAGGCATCGCGGAGTTGGAACATCTGCTTTGATGATACTGTCAAAGAATTTGACTTTGTCAAAAACCCAGATGAACCATGCATTTACAGTAAGATTGTAGGGAGAAATGTGGTATTCCTCGTCTTGTACGTCGATGACATTCTCCTAATAGGAAATGATATTCCTATGCTACAGTCAGTCAAAGGATTCTTGTCACAGAGATTCTCCATGAAGGACCTGGGCGATGCCAACTACATTCTGGGGATCCAGATCTATCGTGATAGATCTAAGAGGATGTTGGGACTTTCACAGTCAAGGTACATCGACACCATACTGAAACGATTCAGTATGGAAGATTCCAAGCGCGGTAATCTACCGGCTTGTCACGGAATCACCCTCTCCAAAGAGATGTCTCCCAAGACTGATTTGGAAAGGGCTCGCATGTCATCAATACCCTACGCATCTGCGGTAGGCTCTATTATGTATGCGATGTTGTGTACTAGACCAGATGTAGCATACGCATTGAGCGTTGTAAGCCGGTATCAGTCGGACCCAGGGAAGAAACACTGGATAGCAGTAAAGAACATTCTCAAGTACCTGAGAAGGACTAAGGAGATGTTCTTGGTGTATGGCGGAAAAGACCTCCAGATTGAGGCCTTTGCTGACTCCAGCTTCCAGAGTGACAAGGATGACTCCAAGTCCATGTTGGGTTATGTCTTTACCCTCAATGGAGGGGCGGTTTGCTGGAAGAGTTCCAAGCAGGAGACCGTTGCTGACTCAACTATGGAAGCGGAGTACATAGCTGCTTGCGATGCCGCAAAGGAAGCTGTCTGGATGAAGAAGTTCCTCACGGAACTTCAGGTGGTTCCTACCAGTGTTGATCCAATACCGCTGTATTGTGACAACAACGGCGCTATAGCTTTAGCGAAGGAACCCAGGTCCCATCAGAAGTCCAGGCATATTTTGAGGCGGTACCACCTGATCAGGGAGATCGTTGATCGCCAGGAGATCGAGGTGAAGAGAGTAAATACAGAAGATAACACTGCAGATCCATTCACCAAGGCCTTACCCCAGACTCAGTTCGAGCGGCTGATCGAGATGATAGGTCTTCGATACGCCAGTACATGGCCTTAGTGCAAGTGGGAGATTGTTAGTGTATATGCCCTAGAGGCCATTACTGTATCATACTAGTATGTATATTACTTAATGGAAGCTTGGGATATTCACCTTGTATATACAATCTTGCTCAAAATAGTAGTATGCTACTTGGTTTGTTTCTACTTCAATGTGTACATGTGTTTATTTTAGTATATCACCTATACACATTAGTAGAGCCCTTAGGATCTTTGCTTGATTACCAGCGTTGTGATGGCAGTCACACTAGTGGGGGCTGGGTAATCTATAAGCACATCCTTATGTAGGTCCCTAATCGCAGGACTATCGAGACAGGGCATCGATACTCCGGAGTAGACTAGCGCATGCGCTTCTCATCCCAGTGTGGGAGACGGTCTGTCCCACAGCCGTCGGTACGTCGTACTTAAGATAGTATGCGGGTGCTCGTTAGGTTACGAGTACACTGGACAGGACTCGTCGGGAACTGACTAGTTGGTATTATGCCTATCGTCAGTTATCAGTTTCCAGGTGACATGAGTACAGCTTAGTCCGCTGACTTGACACTGTCACTTCGCCTCGAGTGTCTTCCCACTGCACTTTGATCACTACCCTACCACGGCTCAAAGGAGTCGTGCAAACAGGCAGTAGTTGGGTGCAGTCCCGAAGCACTTGGAGGCAGTGACGGTTAGACAGGATTCGTCTCTCCCGGTATTGGGGGTTGACATCGCGCTGTGTCTAGGAGAGCCATTACACGAGTAGTCCCTGGCCAGGGCAAACAAGATATACTGGTAGGCTTCCAGTGTTATCTCAGGGTGTTTTGGGCTTCACTCCGACACGACTTGTACCGCTATTGGGGGACTGACGTTTATCGCCCCCTAGGCTCGCCATGCGATGTATCAGATGAACAGACCGGACTGTACGGAGAATGTCACATTCAGGCTCAGTAGGAGTTCAGATGGGTTTCGCCTCGTCAGTCTTCTTGTCGGCATCTACCTGGGGACCGTTACGCACAGCTAGTGCCGCTTGCGGTCTGTGGTTAAACCCACTGCCAGCGTAGTGTCGAGTCTTTAGAGTCCCACACAGAAAGCTATTCGCCTTTAGGCAAAAGAGTAGAGGTCGCATGGTTTTGCGACAGGTCGCATGGTTTTGCGACAGGGTTCGGTCAAATCCGTGCACTTGTGCACGTACAGTGTCCGGACAGTTCACACTAGCGGGCTTTGGTTTAAGCCAGATCCTAGTGTACCTTTTGGGATTGGTTTTATCCAGTATGTATTCGTGTTCCTCGGAACGCGGATGCGGGTGTGTATGCACAGTTGATGGAGAGACAGAGGCAGTGGATTCTCATTAGGGTTGTTGACTGGTTGACTGTTGACTATTGACTTTTTGCTCAACCCTAATGAGAATATGATATATATATATATATATTTAGCAATAATATTAATTAAGTATTATAGTGACATGGTTGTTGGAGGGTTGACTTTGTTGACTTGTTGACTTTGTTGACCAGTTGACTAGGTTGGACTAGTTGACCATCATCATCACAATGGTTGTCATTTTCATGCAAAGACTTTTGCTTGCTTGTTGTAGTTTGCAAAATGAGTACATGGAAATGATATTGCCTTTGTCATGATATGAACCATCACATAATACTTGATTGACATTATGGCTAATGATGCTTTTGGATTATGAGAGGGTGTAAGACAAAAGAGAGGCTCATTCTTGCTTGACCTTTCTCTCTCTTGGTTTTGAGCTCTCATGCTCTTGCTCTCACCCTCTTCCTCTTGCTCTCTCTCTTTTGGTCTATGGTTCACTTGTCTCATGTGTTGAGAAGCAAGAACCATAGAGTAAAATCCCAACATACTCTTCTCTACTCATTCTAGTTCATAAGGCCTAGCAAGCCAAGTGATCTAGTTTTCTTCAAAGTCCGAAGAACAAGCCAAAGGTAGAAGCTTTCAGGTGGATCCATCTTCGACGCAAGGAGACGACGAGGTGAGGCCGATCCAAACTCCGGGACGAGTTGAAGACGAAGGAGTTCAAGAAAGGTATAGCCCCCTAACCGAGTAGGTAAACTCTTGTTAGGTTGTTAGTTAGTAGTTTAACAAAGATCCGGGTTTTGAGTCTATGTTACCGCCTCTAAGAAAATCGTTTTTCATCAAATTCCGCTTGCCCGAAAGTACCGGGAGAGGTAGCATGGACTTACAGGCTCACATAAAGAATGAAACTGCATAAATAAATAACTAAACTAAACATCTCTAAACCACACATATTTTTTTCCACACTGCTCGGCTTGACGGCTAAAGTACTCATGTTCAGCCTGCGATAAAATTAGAGAAACTAGACCATGCAAAATCCAGACGTTAGTGCACCATAATACCAAAATAGCAGTAATAACCAGGATATAGCAAGATATGTAAACATGAATATAAATCACAACATAAATAAAAACAGTGAAGTACGTGTGTGTATATGATGTGTAACCTAAGACAGACTTCTAAGTTATCTATACTAATATTCTTTAAAATCAATTAATGTAATTCTCAACGTAACCCATCAGTCTATGCCCTGTCATTCCTTACGGGACCACGGTAACAGGATTATTCCGTAACGCGAGAAAAAAGGAAAACAGGATTATTCCGTAATGCCCGGAAAAACGGCAAACATGTAATTATTCCGTAACGCCCGGAAAAACGGCAAACAGGATATTCCATAACGCCCGGAAAAACGGCAAACATGATATTCCATAACGCCCGGAAAAACGGCAAACATGTAATAATAGCCTTTTGAGTCACATTTCAGTTACATTCCTGATTTTCCCTTTACCCCCAAGTTTGTGTTCAAGTCAGGTATTGCCAATATAGATCTAATGCCAACACAGGATCAAGCAGGTATAGGTTTTCGTCTATACAGAAAACAAGTAACGTCCGTCAGGACAACAAGTCAGAATTGTTGGCATTAGTAACTAGATACAAGTAATGAGTCAAGTAGTGTATCGTGAACATGTCATGTGATGCATATGTATTAGATAGATGCCCAAATGTAATACGGTAACGAATATCTGAACACAGTAAGCACGACGGATATCAGGATGTATATGTGTCTATCTGTAATAAACTGTATACGTATCCATGACTATGTGTGATGCAACCAGACAACATGTTGCATTAATATAAAGGTAATATGATATAATGGGGTTCCGGCATGCAGCTAGATATGCAATTCTCAGTACGGATGTGAACGAATATCGAAAAACAGTAATTATATAACATTGAATGCATAATTAAAATACATGTATTATTTTTATTCATATAAATAGATATATTATAACATAGCATGTTGCAAGATATACTTGCCTCGGAAACAACGGTTGATGTGTAGGCGGCTAGGTACGACACGACACGATGCGTGAAGTCGTACGACACGGTTATAGGTCTTGTGGTGACACGGGACTGATGCGATGGCGGCACATAAGTGGCATGAGCTGAGCACGAAGTGGGCATGGCATAACACAGAAGCAGGGCACATGGCATGGCACCGTCTGGGTACTGTGATGATACGGTCATGGCATGGTCTGGGTCTAGTGGATGTCATGGTCATGGCATGGTCTGGGTACGGTGCATGGTCTGGTGGTAGTCTGGTCTGGGTCTGGTGTATGGTCTGGTCGTGGTCTAGTCATGATCTGGTGCATGGTCTGATGGTGGTCTGGTGGTTGCACGGTCGTGGTCTGGCGGTGGCACGGTCATGGTCTGGAGGTGGCACGATCAAGGCATGGAGGTGGCACGGTCAAGGCATGGAAGTGGTGATGGTATGATTGTGGTGTTGTGGTGGTACTGTGGTGATGGTATGGTTCGTCTGGATCGTCGATGACGTGCGTGACTCCAGCGAGGCGGCCGAGAAAACCAAGAAAGAAGGAAAGAAAGAAGAGAAGAAAGAAAGGAGAATGGAGCTGCTGCTATGGGGTTCTAGGATGGCGAGGACAGAGGTGAGGTGACGACAACGATGGTGGGTTGCCGTCGGCTACGAGAGGCAGTGGGTTTCTTGGGTTTTGTTGTGGTCGTAGGGTTTGTCAAGGGTGGTGGTGGTGGTTTGTGATGTCGGGGAGTGGAGAGGGATGTGAGGAGGTGACGAGGGTGACAACGGCGCCGACGATTCTCCAGCGAGGTTGGGGTCATAGGAAGATGCTGCAGGTGGCATCGTCGGGGTGCAGTGGGTTCTTAGGAAGAAGGAGAAGAGGAGAAAGTGGAGGTGGTGAGGGTGAGGACGAGAAGGCAAGGTCATGGGGAGGTTGGCGGCGAAGACGAGGCTAGGGTTTTTGGGTTTCTTACGTTGGGGTAAGGAAAAAGTGAAGGAAAGAAAGAAAGTGAGGTTTAATTATAAAAGATTATATAATATATGTATATGGGGGGAGAGAGAACGCAAGAGAAGAGAGAGAGAGTAATATTAGTTAGTATAATATAATATATATATATATTATATATTCTTGGATTATACAGCTAATATCAAAATACTCCGAATATTATCCGGGTTCTTTCTAAAAATATAGTTTTAAAATATGGATAATATACGTGTCAGTCAAAACCATAATGCAATGTCCGGTTAATTAAAATGCATACCCCAAAAATGGATACATGTAGATGCATGTAGCAATCCAAACGAGTCTGTTTCATCAAACTGTACATGAACACGATGTCTGGATGTAACCATAGGGTATGGGGTACAGGCCATGCTAGATATTAAAAATATTATTTGACTATAATTTGTATTATTTAAAAATATATGCAGATACTAAAATATGATACATGTATATATCAAATCTAAATGTGCACGGATCCTCCATACTGGTAAAAATATAACGTAATCTTGAACCATAATGGGTTTCAAGCATGCGGGTCGGGTCGGATACTATCTACAGATACCAAATACACTATCCGCACCCAAAACGATAATAATCAAGGAATAGTCACAAGATTATAAAATACCCAAATAAAATATGGTATAAATGCACTAGGGTGTTATATTATACCCAACTACAAAAGAATTTCGTCCTCGAAATTCCCGAAATAAGAAAAGATAAGGAAACATGAATCTAAGAAAAGAGGTGTGGAAACTTCTGTCGGATCTCGTCTTTTTGTTCCCAAGTTGATTCTTCGTGCAAACAGTTCCCCCATGAAACAAGTATTAGACGGATAACCTGAGGACTTTGTCTCGTCGATCCACTTTCGCTGTCGTCCTTTCTTCATATGTTAAGTCCTCCCTTACTGTCAGTTCCGAGTGATCTAGGACGTGCGTCTCATCTCGAACATACTTGTAGAGTTGAGATACATGGAACACGTCATGAACACTCGCCAAGAATGGTGGTAAAGCCAATCGATAAGCTATTTCTCCAACGCGCTCGATAATACCGAAAGACCCCACGAATCGAGAACTAAGCTTACCTCGACTCCCAAATCGAATCACTCCTCTGGTCGGTGATATCTTCAGGAATACAAGATCACTAACTGCGAACTTTAGAGGTCTTCGTCCTATATCGGCCCAACTTTTCTATCGATCTTGTGCCGCATTCATATGATTTCGGATCACGTTGATTTTCTCCACGGTTTGCACGATAAGATCCGGTCCCAATAATCTTCTTTCTCCAATATCCTCCCAACAGACGAGCGAGTGGCACTTATGACCATATAAAGCTTTGAATGAAGCCATCTTGATAGTCACCTAAAAACTGTTTTATAAGAAAACTCCACCAAGTGAAAGTGATCCTCCCATGAACCCTTGAAGTCCAACATGCATGCTCTCAACATATCTTCAAGAGTTTAGATTGTCCTTTTTGACTGGCCATCTCTATGCGGATGATACGCGATGCTAAAATTCAAATGAATCCCCAAACTTTCCTGTTGACTCCTCCAAAAGTGCGATAAGAATCGGGTATCACGATCGGAAACGATGCTCACTGGTACTCCGTGCAATCTCACAATCTCCTGCATGTACCGTTCAACTAAAGCTTCCATCGACTGACCAACTTGAAACACTATGAAATGAGCTGTCTTAGTCAATTGATCAACAATCACAAAAACTACATTATTACCCTTTGGACTCTGCGGTAATGCTGTCATGAAATCTATGGTTATATGTTCCCACTTCCATTGAGGAATCGGAAGTGGTTGCAATAAACTAGCTACCCTTTGATGTTCGGTCTTGACTTGCTGACACACCAAGCACTTCGCTACATAGTGACCAATCTCCCTTTTCATGCCTTCCCAAAAAAAATGTTGTCGTAGATCTCGGTACATCTTTGTGCCTCCCGGATATACAGAATATGCGGAACTATAAGCCTCTTTCATAACTTCTTCATGAATATCTCCTTTCGGCACACATAAACGGCTCCCATATCATAACAAACCATCTCCATGAGTCAACAAGTCCGTTCGAAGTCCCGCTTCAACCTGTTCTTGAAACTTCTACAACCTTAGATCGTACGACTACACTACTTTAATATTATCGATCAAGGACGATTGTACTTGCAATTGCATCAACTGTCCCGAAGAATGTAGTAATACGATCTCCAACTTGAATCTCTGAAACTCATCTATAATCTCCTTTTGTGCAGTCAACATCCGTATTACTAGTAACTGACTTAGCGCATCCGGCACTACATTAACCTTTCCCGGATGGTATTTTAGATCAAGATCATAGTCATCCATCAGCTCCAACCATCTACGTTGCCTCATATTAAGCTCTTTCTGTGTGAACACATACTTTAGGTTCTTATGATCGGTAAATACTTCTACCCTTTCGCCCAATAGGTAGTGTCTCCAAATCTTCAAAGCAAAAATTACTGTTGCTAGCTCCAAATCATGAGTTGGGTAATTCTTCTCATGTGTCTTCAATTGTCTCGATGCGTAGGCTATAACCTTCCCATGCTACATTAGAACACATCCTAAGCTTTTCGCAGATGCGTCGCTGTGAATAACCAAGCCTCCGGAACTGTCGGGCACTGTCAAGTTAGGAGCGGTGGTCAATTTTTGCTTCAACACTTCAAAAGCTGACGCACATTTATCCGTCCATACGAACGGTACCTCCTTTCATGTT
Organism: Agapanthus africanus; assembly: GCA_030015575.1. Lineage (NCBI taxonomy): Eukaryota > Viridiplantae > Streptophyta > Magnoliopsida > Asparagales > Amaryllidaceae > Agapanthus > Agapanthus africanus. Next base: position 378,649,161 of record JASDDO010000019.1, on the reverse strand, counting down.
AGCTTGATCAATGGTTCGGCTATTCAAGCAAAATTCTCCACGAACCTTCTATAATATCTGGCAAGCCCAAGAAAACTTCTGATCTCCGCTATGTTCTTTGGAATCGGCCAATCATGAAATGCTGAAATGCTGCAATCTTTTCAGGGTCAACGGCAATTCTATTTCCGGATACGACATGCCCCAAAAACTTCATTTCTTCAAGCCAAAACTCGCACTTGCTCATCTTAGCAAATAACCTTTCTTGCTTGAACGTTTGCAGTGCAATCTTCAAGTATTCTGCATGCTCGTCTTGGCTCCTCGAATAGACCAAAATATTATCGATAAACACTACTATAAACTGGTCTAAATATGATGGAAAGATTCGGTTCATCAAGTCTATAAATATCGCCGGTGCGTTCGTGACTCCGAATGGAATCACTAAGTACTCGTAATGCCCATATCGAGTTCGGAACGCTATCTTACAAATATCTTCTGATTTTAATCGAACTTGATGATATCCGAATTGCAAATCCAGCTTCGAGAATACCCTCGCGCCACTGAGTTGATCGAATAATTCGCCGATGCGAGGGATTGAGTACTTGTTCTTAATAGTCACCCGATTTAATTCTTGATAATCGATGCACATCCTCCGCGTGCCATCTTTCTTCTTGATTAGAAGAACTGGAGCTCCCCAGGGTGAATTGCTGCCGAGAATCCAACCCTTCTCTAACAATTCGGTAACTTATTTTTTTTATCTCTTCTAGTTCTACTGATGCCATCGGATAATACGCCTTTAAAATCGGCGATGCTCCTGGAATAAGATCAATCGTGAACTCCATATCTCGTTTTGGTAAACTCGAGATGTTCTTGAACACATCCATGAAATCCCGAACTGCTATCAACGCTTCATCTGCAACTTGTTTACGAACTTCACCTTTCAGTAAACAGTTTCCTTCATCATGAATTTGCAAGTTTGTTCTAAAACTTGTGGGTTATTAAGCCCACCACTCTTCCATTGCGCTACTCTGATAAACTGAGGCGGGTTCGTCGTGACTCCTCAAAACATCTTACATCTGAACGGTCTTGAAGCAGTCAGTGCTACTGCAATCAAAAGCTTCTCCTGCGCTTCTCCTTGTTCTTCGAAACACAAACGGATTGGTCACTACGAGACAAGGGGAAAGATACAACGCGGTTGTTGGATTCAAGCTTACGATAAAACATTAACTGGTAAGCAATGCAATCGAGAGAAACAAGGTAATATAACGACCATAAATCAAGAAAAGGAATCAAAATAGGACTCCAAATTACTTAAATAGAGTACTGCATTATAACCATACCGCAGAACATAGTTACAATCACTGTTCGCCGCCGAAAGATGTGGCCGGGATGCCGGGACGTCTGGCCTGAGTTTTGGGGGCAGATGCTATTTGGTTTTATCCATCCACCTCTCCGAAAATGCCAAGTTGATTTATGGCATCGTATATTGGAAGTTTGGACAGATGCAGCCATTGTAGCAGACTTCGTCATATTCCCCCTCATTTTGAGGGGTTTTTGATTGTGGGGACGCTCTTTCCTGCAAGCGTAAGCCCTTACAGTTAATTACGCTACCGCATCGCGGTAACCATTTTCTCCTTCTCCAGATGGTCACTTCGTGTCGTGTGTGTTTGTTTTATTTTTGGTTGCCCGTGGATCGTATACGGAAACTAATTTATGTTGTCGTCCGTAGGGCGTGAATTAGTCCATATCTGTATTTTCTTAGATTTGGGTTTTGGTTGGTTTAAGGATCGTTAGTCTTGTTTTAGACTAAGATCAACTCAAAAATTTGTTGATGATACGTTAGTCTAATTTTAGACTAAAATCTACTCAACAGGATTTTCTTTAGTTTATATGGACATTGCGGTCCGCAATTTAGTTTTTAGGGACGTTTCGGTCCATAATTTAGTTTTAAGGACGTTGCGGTCCATGAAGTTTAGTTTTAAGGACATTGCGGTCCATTGGGTTTAAGGACATCGTAGTCCGTGGTTTAAAGATATCATAATCTATGGAGTTCAGTTTAGGGACGTTGCGGTCCATTGGGTTTAAGGACATCATAGTCCATGGAATTTAGTTTTGTAGGGACGTTGCGGTCTGCAATTTAGTTTTAAGAACATTGCGGTCCATGAAGTTTAGGGACATCATAGTCCATGGAGTTTCTGGTTGTCGGGACCCGCCACCTCTCTAAAGACGTTGAAGAATTACAACGACACATATCAGAGGTATGAAAAGATGTACCCTTGAACCAATGTTGGTTGGGAGATCTACAGTCAGGTTTTGGACTAAGACCAATTAAAGGGATTACGAGCACATGGGCTTGTTTGATCTGAATTAGGGACTTGTGGCCAACTTGGGCTCAGTCCACTCATTTTTGAATAAAATGTTGAACATTTGTTTGGACTCAGTCCACTCAGTTTTGAACAAAATGTTAAACATTTGTTTGGGCTCAGCCCCTTTTTGTTCAACAATGCTGAGTATTGATTTGAGGTTCTGACACCCTTCTTTCTTTTTGTTTTTTATTGAGTGTTGAACACTCTTTATGGCGCTGAGCTCTATTTACATAGCGCTCCCCTCTTTCTTTCTTTTTTATTGAGTGTTGAATACTCATCATGGTGCTGGGGTTTTATTTACAGAGCGCTTTGTATTTCTTTAGCGTCCACGTGAGGAGCACGTAGAGCGCTAAGCACTGAGCGCCAGACTGGGAGCGCTAAGACGCTTCTTTTAAAATAGCGTCTACGTGAGGAGCACGTGGAGCGCTTGGCATTGAGCGCCAGACTGGGAGCGCTAAGGCGCTTCTTATAAAATAGCGCCCACGTGAGGAGCACATGGAGCACTTGGCGCTGAGCGCCAGACTGGGAGCACTAAAGCGCTCCTTATAAAATAGCACCCACGTGAGGAGCACGTGGAGCTCTTGGCGCTGAGTGCCAGACTTGGAGCGCTAAAGCGCTTCTTTGGCAGTTCTGATCAATTCTGTGCTCTAAGAATTATGTTCTCGTTTATAAGAGATTTTGTCTTGTGGATTTAAAAACTAAGTTCTTCTTTAATGAGGAGATATTATGATCTCTTCTGTTTTTGTGAAAGACTTTGTCTTGTAGCTGTAGGGTGTTTTTCGTCACCTCATTGAGATGGGAATACGCGCGCACTTGTCAGACGTACTACAGATTCCCCCTGCCTAGGGTAGGTTGGGGTTTATTGATTGTGGAGATCCGAATCTCCGAAAAACGCGGACTAAGCTGCCGTTAATTACCCCTCGCCTTTGTAGCGAGAGAACCTCCGATTGACGGGTCAAACAGGTCATGCGAACTTATTATGCCGTGTTGTGTTTTGAAGGGGTTTTGGATATATCGGGGCCCCGTAGAGTTTTTACAGGGGTCCCGCTACATGGATAGCGGGCTGTGGGTTAGGGGGCTAGCAGTCCCCTTGCGGGGTGCGGGGAAGCGTCCCGTTAGAAATTTTTTTCTAACAGGGACAGTGTCGTGGAGTGTGTGTGTGTATCTATATGTATATAGATACATACATACATATATATATATATATAGGGGAAAAAGCGTCCAAAGGACGCGTGGGGGCCAGCGACTCATGTGCATGGCACGCAGGCGCTGGGCACTGGCGCCTCACGTGCTTGGCACGTAGGTGCGAGCGCGCTGGGCGCTAGCACCCCACGTGCTCGGCACGCAGGCGCTGCATCGGCAGGAAAAGGGACTTAGTCCCTGCACTGGGAGCTGTGCTCCCGATTTGATTTTTGGAGTTGAACTCCTATAAAGAAAGACTTCTTCTTTTTTCTTTTTTTTATGGAGTTAAATTCCCAGAAACCTTAATTTATGGAGTTAAACTCCAAGAAATCTTTGTAAATGCTTAAGGGAACCCCTTTCTTCTCCCCTGAGCCTTAGATCTTTCCCAAAATGGGGTCTTTGGAGATGGATCTCTGTTCATATCAGATTTTTGCATTATTATATTCCCCATTCTTAATCATATTGCAAATAAATAGGTGCTTTTGATCCATGTCTGCGAAATAGTTGCAGCTTATAGGTTCTCGGAACAATACAGTGAAAATGGTGAAAAAACGCTACAAAAGTGATATTACGACCAACAAATAGAAGAATCTTTATGATGCCTACAGTTTAAGGAATAAATGAAGATCAATGAACAGTTCGATTGCACAAAGTACGAAGGCAGCACAAGATTCAAGACTTCAACACGAAGCGAACGGTAAAAGTCCACAACATTCTGCACTGTGGAAATATGGAAGAAAATGGAAAAGATTCTGAAGAACCAAGTGAAGAAAATAGGAGGAAAAAGCAACATGAAGCAGCCCTGTGAAAATAAACTCAAGAACTCACCATATGGCCGTGGATCCGCGGCCAAACAAGGCATTCCGTCACGGATCCGCGGCCGTGCAGAGCCCGTGTCGGTGCGTGTCGGTGGGAGTCGGTGTATTGACCCGGTTTTCTTAGGGTAGTCTTGTAAATTCAGATATGGATCAGATATAAACCCTAGGGTTCTCCTATCTATAAATAGAAAGTCTATAGCTCTTTTTGGAGCATGCCTCTTTTTTATTTTCTAGTTTAAAATTTTCATTCCATTGTAATCGTCAAAGAGTGCATTAATAAAAGTAAGTTTTTATTTTGAATCTTTCTTATCTGCAATTTTATTTCTCGCAATTTTTCATATCTGTCTTTTATTATCTGCACGTTAATTAGATAATTAAAAAGAAAAATAAGAAATGAATTCCATTGTTAATCCCCTAATGAGTGAGTAGTTCCTCACTTGTTAGGGTTAGGTTTGGAGAATGTTTGAGAGATGAAAATCTATCACTCCTTTCTTGCCCGGATAATACTTTAAAATAGGGCTCTATGCAAATCAAACACACACCGCTCACTACGGCACCCTATCCCACGAGATAACGGTGATTCCCTAGTTAGACCGGTTGTGGTTGATTTACATAGAGATTAGGGCTAAGAATTAAGAAAGAACGGATAAGGACAAAAGGGAAGAAACTATGTTTCTTCCTAGTCGTGCTAATCCCCTTTGTTAATTATTACCCTAACACTTATGTTCTTAATTAGGGCAAAGGAAGTAGTGAGAGAATTACCTTTCCAAACTAACATAATCCTAACCCTAGCAAGGTTTTAATCCAAATAAAATTCAATTTCAGTTTTTATATAAATCAAAACCTACCACAAATAGAAATTGACTCGTTAGAATAATAAGAAAAGGCACGTTTTCCCAGTGGACCGACCCGTACTCAATCGGCTAGCTACCAAGCGACACCGTTATTGATTGTGGTGAATTCTTTGATTTTCAAAACGCATACGCACAAAATCTCCATCAATCAAATGGCGCCGTTGCCGGGGATAACGGTAGTTATTTTCTTTTTGTAATTTCGGGTTAGTTAAAATTAAAAAATCATAAAACTGAAAAATATAAAAAAAAATTATCATCTTGTTATTTTTTGAAGGTTTTTGTGCGAATTGTGCAGGAACGGAAAGACGAACAGATTCAGATCTGGTGTCATGCCCCGCTTCCTGGTATACGGCGAATGGGGACGTGACGAGGCCCGCTACGTATATACTCATAAGTACATACGCTAAGCGTATCTAAGCAATATAAAATAAATACACAAGAGACAAGAGTATAAAAAGAACAACAACTTTTATTTATTAACATTTTTTGTACAATACATGGAAAGGAAAATACAACTGAAATAAAGATGCCTAAACAGTGGCATAACAGGAAATGGAAAGTACTGAAAAGAAAAGTGTACAATGAAATTATACTGTAGGGTCTTCGGCAAATTGCTCCAAGTCTTCTTGGGTTGGCTCAACTTCTATCGGGTCCAGGTCACCTGACGACATTCAAACAAGAGAGAAACAGAATGTCGTCAGCGAACAGATCGCTCAGTAAGTCCCAAAGGTAAGAGAGGAATAGACAGAGAGTAAGAGAGAGAGAGAGTAGCTTTTGTATTATATTATTATATTGTTGTATTTCGTGTTAACGCTGTTGTTTGTATCTTGGTACAGAAGGATACCAGTGTATACGAGAGGAGTCTCACTTGCCTCGGAGACTAAGGTGTCAGGAACTCAAGGAACCGTTTATGCCACGGTACAACAGCAATGGGATTCAGGTTAGGTGTCTTAATCTGACCACCTCGTGCCACCTTTAACGCCTTCCGTCCCAATCTTCCCCTTAAACCCCGTAGTGTTTTAACAGTATTGTTGTATTGTAAAATTGTATAGATTGCATGATCGATTGACTGAATGACCGAAACCATGATATCAGGAAACGGTTATAACCGTAGAGTCATGTAAATGGAATACTGGGAAACATGTAAAAGGAATATATCCATGATTCGGTTCAGTCAAGTTATATAGATTGTTAACTGGATTCTGGGATTCCTGTGTTCATATTGAGTTGGAATATTACAGAATATAGATTGACTTGAATCATATTCAAGTCAGAAATAGTCAGACTCTAACCCGAGTCAGACTAAAAGAAAGATAATTTAAAGTTCTATAATTGTTAGGGTCCTTATTGTAATTTATAAAACTTGAGGGGGTTTATGTAAAAAGTACTATTGTATAGTTTTCAAAATACACCTCAAGTATTTATTATTCGTCTTTATAGTTATAATGAGTGTGAATTTTATTTGTGTTATTCTAGTGAATATATCATAATAAAAGTATTACTTTATTTATTTGAAATTCATGGTATTTTAATGTAACTTTTAATCTTGTAATTTTAAAAAAATAATGGAAACTTATCTTATAATAAAATAATTGTTTAAATGATAATTATATATATATTAACACAAGAATAATTTTAAATAAATATTTTATTTTCCAAAATCTCATTTTTCTTAAATGTCGTATTTTAAACCTTTCGAGACCGAATGCTCCTTGTGGAGGTCTGAATCTCGCACTACTAGCCCGCGGGTGCATGATGAACCGTACTATCCCTAACGGGTTCCCCAAAGGTGGGTTGTAGTGGCACTTTGCATAGGTTTAACAAATACCATTCATTTAGAAAAACGGTTTTATAAATTTAAGGTATTTATTTGTAAAAAGGTAAAAATTTCCGTATTTTAGTTTCTAGGGTTTTCCTAAGCCAACTAGCCTATTTCTAAGGTCTAAATGATAAGTCATTAGAAGTCTCAAATCGTCTCTTCACCGCCAATTGCGGCCAGGTAAGTGCCAGGTAAGTGGGAGGCTCTCCACTACAAGTAGTGGCCCTAATTAAGTAACCACTTGCCTTAGACACACTTGTCTAGACACCGCAAAATCAGTTTAGATAAACGATCGATGTCCATGATATATCGTGCTTTCATTTTAAAAGATTTTATTTAGAATTGTGTACAACTTAAACCTTTCAAGAAAGGTTTATAAAGAAAATGGTATTTTAGTGAAACGTCCTGTATTTTCGTATTCTATGTTTTGACATTTATCAATTCGGGTTATATTTTTGTGTGTGTAGAGGTAGGTCATTACCTCGTGCCCTATTTTAAGGTATAACAATCTTAAAGGGTTAAATGTGAAATTGAAACATGAGGGTATTAAGGTGAAAAAATACGGTAAGTTGAAAAGGTTATCATTTCATGTGTGAAAACTTATTCAAATTAATTTTTAAGTGATTAGTAGTTTACATGAATATGTTTAAGCATTATGGAATTAGTGATAAGTGAGATTTGATAGAAAACCGAATCGGAAATCGGTTTGTTCCGATTTCCGTCGGGTTTCGTAATTTCGTATTTTTGAGAATTAGAAAGGGAGATAGAATGGGACTTACGGGTTTCGATCTATACTAAAGAGTATAGGGGAACTAGATGAGTTGCCAAGGCATTTTTTCGTCGCCGGTAGTTTCAAAAAACGTTGCCGGAATTTCCGCCGGAATTTCGCCGGAACTTCGCCGCGAACTTGTTTTCAAAGTACACAACTCTTGAGAGGATTTTGATAGATGAGCTTAGGATTTTGGGATAAGAAGGTAGAGGGGAGGGGGTGTATTTATAGGGTAGGCTAGGGGTAGGGTAGGTGAAGGGTTTTTAAATAAAAATGTAAAAATATATAAAATCATTAAAAGTTGGAGTAAATAGGGTATATGAAAGGTTTTAATGTAAAAATGTATAAAATTATTAAAAATTGGAGTAAATAGGGTATATAAAAGGTTTTAATGTAAAAATGTATTAAAAAATCATTAAAATGGAGTAAATGGGAATTTCAAAGGTCTCTGAAACCGATCTACGAATTTGAAGTGTACATGGGGGTTTAGAAGATGAAGAGACAACCATGAAGAAAAATTTAAAACAAAATAAATATTAAAAATAATGTGGGGTATGGGATTTGAACTCTGGTGGCTTGGTTCAGCAGTGCAAGGTATTACCAATGAGCTACAAGCTCCTTCTTGTAATTAAATTGCTAATCAATTACTTAAGTCTTGTGCTCAGGCAATAAATACCCCTTTATGAATTTTTGAAAAAATTAATTTAAAAATTTGTATGAAAAAGTGTATAAGAAAATTAGGGTTGTTACATTCTACCCTCCTTATAAAAATTTCGTTCTCGAAATTTGTAAAAGGAAAGTGTAACAGTTTCAAGGAAAGTTTGGTGCTGGTGTACTGACAGTATGCAAAAAATAACAAGGTGGTGCAAGGGTTTTAGAAATGTGAAGAACGTGTGAAGGAATGAAAGGATGCGAAGGTTTTGGTAAAATTGTAAAAGAGGTGAGAGAATTTTGGGTTAGGACAGATTCAAAATATATGATTCAAAGAATAAGAAATGATGGGATTCAAGGAACATGATTGTAAAGAATGTTTTAGTTACTGGTTCTTGTATTTTATATTGCTTAGAGTTCCATACAACTCATACCTGCATGGGCCGCCAACAAAACCTGTTACGCCCCGCTTCCCGGTATACGGCGAATGGGGACCCGACGAGGCCCGCTACGTATATACTCAGAAGTACATACGCTAAGCGTATCTAAGCAATATAAAATAAATACACAAGAGACAAGAGTATAAAAAGAACAGCAACTTTTATTTATTAACATTCTTTGTACAATACATGGAAAAGAAAATACAATTGAAATAAAGGAGCCTAAACAGTGGCTGAAAAGAAAAGTGTACAATGAAATTATACTGCAGGGTCTTCGGCAAATTGCTCTAAGTCTTCTTGGGTTGGCTCAACTTCTATCGGGTCCAGGTCACCTGACGACATTCAAAGAAGAGAGAAACAGAATGTCGTCAGCGAACAGATCGCTCGGTAAGTCCCAAAGGTAAGAGAGGAATAGACAGAGAGTAAGAGAGAAAGAGATAGTAGCTTTTGTATTATATTATTATATTGTTGTATTTCGTGTTAACGCTGTTGTTTGTATCTTGGTACAAAATGATGCCAGTGTATACGAGAGGAGTCTTACTTGTCCCGGAGACAAAGGTATCAGGAACTCAAGGAACCGTTTATGCCACGGTACAACAGCAATGAGATTCAGGTTAGGTGTCTTAATCTGACCACCTCGTACCACCTTTAACACCTTCCGTACCAATCTTTCCCTTAAACCCCGTAGTGTTTTAACAGTATTGTTGTATTATAAAATTGTATAGATTGCATGATCGATTGACTGACTGACCGAAATCATGATATCAGGAAACGGTTATAACCGTAGAGTCATGTAAATGGAATACTGGGAAACATGTAAAAGGAATATATCCATGGTTCGGTTCAGTCAAGTTATATAGATTGTTAACTGGATTCTGGGATTCCTGTGTTCATATTGAGTTGGAATATTACAGAATATAGATTGACTTGAATTATATTCAAGTCAGAAATAGTCAGACTCTAACCCGAGTCAGACTAGAAGAAAGATAATTTGAAGTTCTATAATTGTTAGGGTCCTTATTGTAATTTATAAAACTTGAGGGGGTTTTATGTAAAAAATACTATTGTATAGTTTTCAAAATACACCTCAAGTATTTATTATTCGTCTTTATAGTTATAATGAGTGTGAATTTTATTTGTGTTATTCTAGTGAATATATCATAATAAAAGTATTACTTTACTTATTTGAAATTCATGGTATTTTAATGTAACTTTTAATCTTGTAATTTTAAAAATATAATGGAAACTTATCTTATAATAAAATAATTGTTTAAATGATAATTATATATATATATTAACACAAGAATAATTTTAAATAAATATTTTATTTTCCAAAATCTCATTTTTCTTAAATGTCGTATTTTAAACCTTTCGAGACCGAATGCTCCTTGCGGAGGTCTGAATCTCGCATTACTAGTCCGCGGGTGCACGATGAACCGTACTATCCCTAACGGGTTCCCCAAAGGTGGGTTGTAGTGGCGCTTTGCATAGGTTTAACAAATACCATTCATTTAGAAAAACGGTTTTATAAATATAAGGTATTTATTTGTAAAAAGGTAAAAATTTCCGTATTTTAGTTTCTAGGGTTTTCCTAAGCCAACTAGCCTATTTCTAAGGTCTAAACGATAAGTCATTAGAAGCCTCAAATCGCCTTTTCACCGCCAATTGCGGCCAGGTAAGTGGGAGGCTCTCCACTACAAGTAGTGGTCCTAATTAAGTAACCACTTGCCTTAGACACACTTGTCTAGACACCGCAAAGTCAGTTTAGATAAACGATCGATGTCCATGACATATCGTGCTTTCATTTTAAAAGATTTTATTTAGAATTGTGTACAATTTAAAGCTTTCAAGAAAGGTTTATAAAGAAAATGGTATTTTAGTGAAACGTCCTGTATTTTCGTATTCTATGTTTTGACGTTTATCAATTAGGGTTATATTTTTGTGTGTGTAGAGGTAGGTCATTACCTCATGCCCTATTTTAAGGTATAGCAATGTTAAAGGGTTAAATGTGAAATTGAAACATGAGGGTATTAAGGTGAAAAAATACGGTAAGTTGAAAAGGTTATCATTTCATGTGTGAAAACTTATTCAAATTAATTTTTAAGTGATTAGTAGTCTACATGAATATGTTTAAGCATTATGGAATTGGTGATAAGTGAGATTTGATAGAAAACCGAATCGGAAATCGGTTTGTTCCGATTTCCGTCGGGTTTCGTAATTTCGTATTTTTGAGAATTAGAAAGGGAGATAGAATGGGACTTACGGGTTTCGATCTATACTAAAGAGTATAGGGGAACTAGATGAGTTGCCGAAGCGTTGTTTCGTCGCCGCTAGTTTCAAAAAACGTTGCCGGAATTTCCGCCGGAATTTCGCCGGAGCTTCGCCGCGAACTTGTTTTCAAAGTACACAACTCTTGAGAGGATTTTGAGAGATGAGCTTAGGATTTTGGGATAAGAAGGTAGAGAGAAGGGGGTGTATTTATAGGGTAGGGTAGGTGAAGGGTTTTTAAATAAAAATGTAAAAATATATAAAATCATTAAAAGTTGGAGTAAATAGGGTATATGAAAGGTTTTAATGTAAAAATGTATAAAATCATTAAAAATTAGAGTAAATAGGGTATATGAAAGGTTTTAATGTAAAAATATATTAAAAAATCATTAAAATGGAGTAAATGGGAATTTCAAAGGTCTCTGAAACCGATCTAGGAATTTGAAGTGTACATGGGGGTTTAGAAGATGAAGAGACACAACCATGAAGAAAAATTTAAAACAAAATAAATATTAAAAATAATGTGGGATATGGGATTTGAACTCTGGTGGCTTGGTTCAGCAGTGCAAGGTATTACCAATGAGCTACAAGCTCCTTCTTGTAATTAAATTGCTAATCAATTACTTAAGTCTTGTGCTCAGGAAATAAATACCCCTTTATGAATTTTTGAAAAAATTAATTTAAAAATTTGTATGAAAAAGTGTATAAGAAAATTAGGGTTGTTACATCTGGAAAATCTAGCGAACAAAACAGCAAACAACAGATCTGAAAAGACAGAGAAGAACCACAACAGAAAACAGGAAAAGTTTGACGGCCTGATCCAACTAAACAACCGCGGAACCGCGGCTAAAAGGAGCATTCTGCCGCGGAACCGCGGCACCTTGCTGACGTCAGCGCTTTAAAAAGTCTCTGTAAGTATTTTCATCTTCTCTATAACCCTCTGTAGTCCTCTGAAAAATTTTCCTGCAGGGTTCTTTGCGCAAAACTTCTTCCCCATCTCCAATAAATCAATCTTGTGCAGGGTTCTTTGCGCAAAACTTCTTGCCCATCTCCAATAAATCAATCTTGTGCAGGATTCTTTGCGCCGCAATAAAAAAAATTTGTTGGCAAGTGTTTTGGATTTTTGTGTGTTTACTGCGTTGCATTTTTTAAAACGGACTTTTAAGGGGCTATAACACCAATCCAAATTGGGTGGGGATTTCATTACCCATCTTAGGACCCCAAAAATCACAAAAAGTATTTGCATCAACTCTCGAGTTAATTAAAAATATTTAAATTAAGCCAATAAGGACTGTCGCGCTCAATAGGACAAAGGAAGGTTGTGGGCAATCGGTCGTTTATCTAAACCTGACTTTGTGGTGCCTAGGCTAGACAAGTAGGAAAGGTAATTTTAAAAGCCCCGTCTCACGGTGATTCATGAGCGGATCCCTCCTTTCTTTACTTGTGCTTACCTGGCCACAATTGGCGGTGAAGAGGCGATTCGAGAGATATATCTTACAACTTGTCCTTTGGATCAGTTAGGAGCGGTCGAGTTGACTTAGGAGACCCTAGCTCTAGGCTTGATTGTGCATGTTCAAATTGTGATTGCTTGAAAGTGTGTCGTGGTCCGTATAAAATCTTTTGCAAAAATTTTTATAAAAAAACCCACAAAACAAAATTTTTTTACAAAAACTTGCCATTTTTGTCGCTGGAGATCCATTGCACCCACTTGCACCACATTCTCTCATTGACGTTTGCTTACCCTCACCTTCTATTTTTACTTTTTGACTACACTACACCTCGTTAGTGTATGTCCGGTTGGACTAGGGACACTAGCGCCCATTTAGTCCGTGTCTCGTTAGTTTCTACTAACGACGCGTTCGACTCGGAAGTTGAAATTCCATCCACTTCTTTACCTTCATCTTCAAATTCATCCTCTTCTAAGGAGATGTTAGGATTCAATCCTAACAATTCTTTACCTCCTGTTGAAGCGCCCCAACGAATCGCGCTCTAGGATTTTTTCTATCCCACCCACACCGCACTTCCCACTTATCTTTCACTTCCACCGCCAAATGGGGATAACTTCAAAATTAAACCCCACTTCATCAATATGTTGCCCAAATTTCACGAGCTGGAATCCGAAGATGCTTACTTCTTCATTAACAAATTCCAGAATGTTTGCGCAATGATGAAGACCATCCAACTTTCCGATGATGCTATAAGGCTACGTGTCATTCCATTCACTATATGTGACCTAGCTGAAAAGTGGCTATATAGCATAGCATCGCACTCGATAAAAAATTGGGAAGAGTTTGTTAAGGCTTTTCTTAAAAAGTTTTACCTACACCACAAGACCGCGAGAATTAGAAATGAAATTAATCAATTTTCCCAGCTTCCTTCCGAACCATTTTTGAAGTGTTTCGAACGATTTAAGGACCTTCTTGTTCAGTGCCCTCATCACGGTATCGAGAGATGGAAACTTTGCCAAACTTTATACGAAGGACTGAATCCAGCAACTAAGCAGTTGTTGGAAACCATTTGTCAAGGTCACTTTCTTACAAAATCGAGCGAGGAAGCTTGGCAATTTCTCGACGATCTTGCTGAACAAACACTTCAGTAGGAAAGTATTAAGACCACTTCATCTAATTCATCAGGTCAGTCTAGGACAGGCTTGCATCAACTTGATATGTCGATTGCAATGAAGGCCGAAATGGCTGCACTCACGAAAAAACTAGAAGCAATTGAGAGCAAATTCTCATCGCCTTCTCCTGCCCCAGCTTTACCCCTACGCACTATTTGCGCTTGTTGTTCGGATCCGTCCCATCTAACCGAAGAGTGTCCTTACAACCCACCTGTTCAAGGACAAGATCAAGTCAATACTGCCTTTCAGCAAAGACAAAAAATGATCCATACTCTTCAACTTATAATCCAGGTTGGAGGAGCCACCCAAATTTTGCTTGGAATCAAAATCAACAACAATTCCAAGGCAATAACAACTTTCAGAAGCCTCCTTTACAACAACAATCCCTTCAACAAACTCAGTATCAGCAAACTTTCCAATCCCAACCTTACCAAAACCAAATGAACAATTTTGTACCAAACAACTCTTATCCTCAAAACAATTTTGTTCAGCCAAATAACGATAAGGTTTCGTAGCTAGAATGAAGTCTGGATGCGTTTTTTAAACAATCTACACAATCTTCAGCAAGCATCTAGTCTTCCATTCAGTCTTTGGTGCAACACATAGCTTCACATGATCAAAGCATCAAAACAATTGAGGCCCAAATTGCATAACTGAATGCTGCGTTAAGCGAGCGAGAAAAGGGAAAGCTTCTGTCTCAACCATTGCCAAATCCCAGTTACAGACACAACGCACATGTTGCTTATGAACAACAAAATCATAATGTAAATGCTGTGAATACGTTGAGATATGGAAGAGTGTTGCACAATAATGTGGGTATTAGTGATGAAACCCCGGCCGCTACATCTTCATCTTCTTCATCTTCATCTTCATCTTCTTCAGAGTGTTCTTCATTCTTCCCAAGGCTCTACTTCTTCCACTAATTCGAACGGAGCCACATCTCACTCCACGAAAACACTAACACTGGGATCCGTTCCAACTCCGCAATCTACTCCACAAATATTAGACTCAACAAATTTTCAAAATATTTTATTTCCAAACAGGTTGAGATCCAATAAACAAACTCCACAAATGGAGAAGATTGTGGAGTTATTCAAATAGGTTAGTATTAACATACCTCTCTTGGATGCAATCCAACAAGTCCCTTCTTACGCTAAAATCTTAAAGGACTCATGCACCAAGAAGAGGAAGTCGTAGGTACCCAAGAAAGTTTTTGTAGCTAGTGCAGTAAGTGATGCTCTTACCCAACCTTTACCCCAAAAACGCAAGGACCCTGGCTGTCCTATAATTTTAATAACAATTGGGGATAAGAACATCAATCGCGCACTTTTAGATCTTAGTGCTAGTGTTAATTTGCTTTCCTATTTAGTATATGAACAATTAGGCGTTGGAGAGCTGAAACCCATACATTGTACTCTCCAAATGGCCGACCGATCCATCACCCATCCTAGGGGTGAGTTAGAGGATGTGTTAATTAAAGTAGGGGATTTCATTTTCCCCGTTGATTTCATTGCTATGGACACACAGCCTGTAGCTAACCCCCGGAGTCAAATTCCGGTAATACTTGGTCGACCATTCTTTGCAACTTCTAACACGGTGATCAATTATCGAAATGGTTCGATGAACCTATCTTTTGGAAACATGACAATTGAGCTCAACATTTTTAAGTTGGGGAATCAGCCCTCCGAGCCTAATACTAATATACTTGATGTTTGCTCGATCCAAAAGATCACTCAAGAGGACTGTGAGCTTGAAAAATTTATGTTCGATCACAGCAGTTTTGACGCTACTAGTGCGTTCCTCCTTAAATCTGACACAGTTTTCACACCCGATAATGATTACGAGTGTTTCACTTTTTCGAATGATTTTGAAGAATCACCACCCGAGTTTGAGTCCTTTGAATTTTCAGATGAGTTAGCTGAACCATCCGACTCGGTTGCTTACACTCGCTTCAAACCATTGTTGGAATCCTTCGAGTTCGAGACAGTTTCACCAATTTTACCTTCAATTGTTTCACCTCCAAAACTCGAACTCAAGCTATTGCCGTCTCACCTTAAATACGCCTACTTAGGTGAGAATGAGACCCTTCCTATTATCATATCGGCATCTCTAGCCCCCGAGCAAAAGAAAGCCTATTTAACGGTCTTACAAAATAATCGGCAAGCTTTTGGCTGGACTATGGCGGACATCAAGGAGATTAGTCCCCTCATAGTTGAACATCATATACATATGATGGATGATGCCAAGCCAGTAAGAGATCCACAGAGACGGCTCAACCCTATCATGAAGGAGGCTGTTAAAAAGGAGATTGTAAAATGTCTTGATAGTGGTATCATTTAGCCTATCTCTGATAGCCAGTGGGTTATCCCTATTCACGTTGTCCCAAAGAAATCGGGCATAACGGTCATAACTAATGAGGCGAATGAGTTAATACCTACTCGCACCCAAACTGGGTGGCGAGTTTGTATCGATTATAGAAAACTAAACGCTGCGACACGGAAAGATCACTTTCCATTACCTTTTATTGACCAAATGCTAGAACGATAGGCTGGGCATGAATTTTACTGCTTTTTGGATGGCTACTCCGGCTATAATCAAGTTCTCATCGCCGAAAAGGACCAAGACAAGACCACATTCACTTGTCCCTTCGGTACATTCGCTTACCGTCGCAAGCCCTTTGAGTTATGCAATACACCCGCTACTTTCCAGCGGTGTATGATGGGAATTTTTTCAGACATGGTGGAAAAATTCTTGGAGATTTTTATGGATGATTTCTCCATTTTCGGCGACTCTTTTGACGAGTGTTTGCTACATTTAGATGCAGTTCTTACCCGATGTAGGGATAAGAATCTCACTTTAAATTGGGAGAAATGTCGCTTTATGGTACGGGAGGGTATTGTCTTAGGACATATCATCTCGCAAAATGGCATTGAGGTTGATAAAGCTAAGATTGAAGTCATTTCCAATCTTCCTCCTCCCAAGTGCATCAAAGACATCCGAGCCTTCCTTGGCCATGCCGGTTTCTATAGACGGTTCATCAAGGATTTTAGCAAGATAGCTAGACTCTTGACTCTTTTGTTGGCCAAGAACACCACTTTTGATTTTGACTCAACCTGCATGAAAGCATTCGAGTCATTGAAAAACTCGCTTATTTCCGCTCCTATTCTTTCATCTCCTGACTGGTCGCATCCATTTGAAATTATGTGCGATGCATCTGATTTCGCCATTGGTGCTGTCCTTGGACAGCACATAAATAAGATGCCGCACGTAATTTATTACGCTAGCCGAACCTTAAACGGGACCCAACTAAATTACACAACAATTGAAAAAGAATTCTTAGCCGTTGTGTTTGCACTAGAAAAGTTCAGGCCCTATTTAATCGGCTCTCCAGTCATCGTTTACACAGACCACTCAGCTCTTCGCCATCTTTTTGCGAAAAAGGATACTAAATCTCGGCTGATACGTTGGATCCTCTTGCTACAAGAGTTTGACCTTGTCATAAGAGACAAGAGAGGATGCGAAAACATAGCCGCCTACCACTTTTCACGACTTCCTTCTTCGCCTACACTTCAAATTCCTATAAAAGACGTTTTTCTAGATGAGCAGCTCTTAACTGTGTCATGCGAACCCTGGTTCGCAGATATCGTAAATTATTTGGCCACCGGACTGATACCAAACGATTGGTCGAATCAGGACAGATTCCGATTCCTGTCCCAAGTAAAACATTTTTACTGGGATGAATCTTATCTCTTCAAATACTGTTCCGACCAAATCATTCGTCGGTGTGTCCCCGCCAACGAGTTTACGAGCTTGCTGTCTTTCTGCCACGATCAAGCGTGTGGCGGGAATTTTGGCCCCAAAAAAACAGCAGAAAAAATCTTGCAGTGTGGCTTCTACTGGCCACGACTTTTTAAAGACGCATACGAATACTGCAATAAATGCTCCCAGTGCCAACACTTGGGCCGGATATCTCGGAGAAATGAAATGCCGCTCCAACCAATTTTGGTTGTTGAAATTTTTGACGTTTGAATAATAGACTTTATGGGACCATTTCCCAACTCTTTTGAGAACATGTATATTCTACTTGCTGTTAACTATGTTTCAAAATGGGTCGAGACTGTGCCCAGCTGAACTAATGACAACAAGGTTGTCGTTAGATTTCTCAAAGAAAACATTTTTTTCTCGGTTTGGGCACCCTCACGCGATTATCAGTGATAATGGATCTCACTTTTGTAATAGGACTTTCGAGTCCTTAATGCGAAAATACTCCATTACTCACAAGCTGTCAACACCGTATCATCCCCAAACTTGTGGGCAAGCAGAGATTTTGAATTGGCAGATTAAACAGATATTGGAGAAAACGGTTTCCAAAAACCGTAAAGATTGGTCATCAAAACTTATTGATACACTTTGGGCATTCTGTACTTCCTATAAGACTGATCTTGGCATGTCTCCATACAGGCTTGTTTATGGAAAGACTTACCACCTTCCAGTTGAAATAGAGCATAAGGTATTTTGGGCAATTAAAGAGTTGAACTTATCTTTGGGAGATGCGGGCAACAATAGAAAGCTGCAGTTGAACGAATTAGACGAGCTGCGGGATGGAGCTTATGAGAACGCAGTAGTTGTTAAAAACCGAACGAAAGTGTTCCACGATAAACACCTTATGCGTAAGACTTTCAAACCTGGTCAACAGGTTTTACTTTACGTTATTCGGTTACATTTCCATCCCGGCAAGCTCGGATCTCGATAGAAAGGGCCATTTTTGATACGCACTGTATATCCGCACGGTGCGGTCGATCTAGAAAATTCTGAGGATGGTTCATTGTTTAAAGTGAACGGACATCGATTTAAACCGTTCCTCACTGCGGACCCTTCGGAGGAGCTCCTGTTTTTGCAGGAGCCAATTTATATTGACTGATCTTCCTCCATCTACCCTTAAATTTTTGATTATGTAGCCAAAACACTGTTTCAAACAAGTTTAGGGGTATGTATCATTTGTAATTATATAAAAAAATCTAAAAAATGAAAATAAAAATTTTTGGGGTAATTTTGTAAATTTTCAGATTTAATAAAATAAAATAAAAATTTTTATTTGCAAATAATTTTCTCTTTTAAGAGGGGTTTTTTTGCAAATAACCAACACATTCCCCCACTATAAATAAACCCCGACCTCTCTCTGTTTTCTTAACCCTAATTTTTCACCTCTCTGCAAACCCTGGCCGCCGCTTCAATTTCCGTAGCGAGATCCCTCCTATCCGCCGCCGAACCCGCTTTTGTGCCGCGCTTCCACCGCGCCCCTGCCGCTTCTCCCTCTGAAATTCTCAAAGGTGGTTCGTTTTCTAAAACTCCTCTCTGTTAAATTTTCCTTTTAGATCTGCACTTTCTGTAATGGCACCGAACATGCAATTAGAGCGTGATTTTTCATAAATCTTTTCACACACGATCTATGGGAGTTATTTTGCTGATGAAATCATATGGAGAGGGTGGAATTTCTTAATTTACAATCTTCCCAATGCTTACGCTCTTCCAGATCTAGTCACTCATTTTTACGAGTGCATGGAAGAAGGTTGCCTTGCACAATACAGTTTTATTAAGTTACTGTAGGGAGATAGGGAGATAATTATTGACAGAGACTTCATCCATAAAGTCACTTTAATCCCTAGATTACCTGTTCACGACCAACCCCTTCAATTTGAATATTACTTACCCTTAATGGGTAACGACTGTTCGAGAGAACCGAGGAAGGGAATACAGGCTAGAACCCTTTTCGCTAATGTTTTAACCGTGTGCCGGTGGGCACAAAATAATATTTTTGGGAGTTCACAAAATACCACATTTTTCACCCCGTCACTTATCGTGCACACCCTAATGACTAAGAACCCCAGATCTGACATGTGCACGGTTTTGCTTTATTCTGTTAGTGCTGGAAAAAAGGCCGCAAACTACTCATGCCCCATGTTAGTGACACAACTGTGTCGCTATTTCCTCCCTGTGGAGGAATTTGAATTTTACATGCATGGAGATATACCCATTGGGCCTCTCATTGAGGGCGTATCCACGTCCTATACCCGCTTGACTGATGTTTGGTCGCGAAGAGAACCGGCCGAACATGTGCCCGCCAGAACACCCAGCTCCAGCTCGACCGCGAGCGAAGAAGAGCTCACCCCCATAGAACATGCACGTTTAATGAGAAGAGCCATTAGGGAGATTGATAATTTGGTAGGGATGGTGACCAACTTGGATCACCAGGTAACTGAGATAGAACATGGCGTATCTACGCTACTGGCGCGAGAGGAGCATTCCCATTCATGCTCAAGGGGACGGCGAGGGCCTGAGCAGTGAGGGCACTGCTTTTGGTAAGTTTGGGGGAGGAGGTGGTTGTAAATAATTATCATTGCATTGCATATTTTTAATTTTTGTACATATTGTTTCTTTTGCATGTTTAATTCCGCATTGCATCTTTATAAAAAATTATAAAAATTTAAAAAAATGAAAATAAAAATAAAATCAAATAAAAAAATTGAACAAATTTTAAAAAATTTATAAAAATTGAAAAATTCAATTTTGGTCATAATTGACTTAAGTTTGACAAAACGGTTAACTAGCTAGGAAAAACTAGATCTCAAAACTTAGTAAATTAAAAACCCTTAAAATAACCTTTCTTATAATTTAACGATAGAAAATATATGTCCTTATAGTTTACTTAGAAATAGGCAAATTTTGAGTTCACTTCTTGGGCTAAGTCAAAATAAGGGAAGGGTATTGAAATTTTTATTGAAGTGTAATTCTGAAAAATAATTCTGAATCTCAAGTCTAAATTCTGAAAATATATACCCTACAACTTGCACAAACACGCACCTTGAAATTTGGAATAGTAGAGGATACCTTGAAATGCTCTTGTCTAAAATCCTTAGTATGAAGGAAAATAAAATTATAAGTATGAATAAAGAGATACAAAAAAAATAAACACTGGTTTTGTAATTACTTAAGGCTGCGTAAAATTAAAAATATATATAGCGAGAGTGCTTTATCACCTAGTGCCTTAGACTAACTGGTTTGGGAGTCACTGCTAAAGCCTTAGGTATTACAAGACGAGGAATTACGCCTTAATGCGCAAACACATTTTGTAATCGGTCGTTAGTACCTCAAGAAGTATTAACGGTCGTATGAAGGATGTGTGAGCAATTTCATCTAAAATTCACCAACTAAATGTACTTTAGACGATGGGCAAAAGTATAATAGCTTGAATTGAATTTCCAAGTGTAGGGGTGATACATACACACATGTAGGGGTATATGATTGGGGTTTGGATGAGAGATAGGAATGAAAGATAGGACTTATATCTTCAGTAGAGATGATAAAAATTCCTAAGTTGAGATGGAACGTTTGAAAGAAAATTCAAAAGATGTTAAAAGCTAAATAAATTTACAGAACATATACGATCTTAAGTTAAATGATAAGTGAGTGTGAAAAATACGGGTTGATGATTTCTGAGTTGAAGATAATAGAATTTCTTGCTAGAACACCGAATTGAAGAATGAAAGTCAATAGGCCAAATTGATCGGATTTTATGGGTAGTATCCACTGAAAACCCTCAGGAGACAACACTCCTCCTACTAGGGACACCTAGAGGTTTAACGGCTTGTTGCATGAGCTCAGTGCAATCGTGATTCCCTGCGAAATTGAGGTTGGGTTTTTTCGAGAATAAATTAGTTTTGCTCGGGACGAGCAAAAGATAAGTTTGGGAGTATTTGTTCATATCAGATTTTTGCATTATTATATTCCCCATTTTTAATCATATTGCAAATAAATAGTTGCTTTTGATCCATGTCTGCTAAATAGTTGCAGGTTACAGGTTCTCGGAACAATACAGTGAAAATGGTGAAAAAACACTACAAAAGTGAGACTACGACCAACAAATAGAAGAATCTTTATGATGCCTACAGTTTAAGGAAGAAATGAAGATCAATGAACAGTTCGATTGCACAAAGTACGAAGGCAGCACAAGATTCAAGACTTCAATACGAAGCGAACGGTAAAAGTCCACAACATTCTGCACTGTGGAAATCTGGAAGAAAATAGAAAAGATTCTGAAGAACCAAGTGAAGAAAATAGGAGGAAAAAGCAACATGAAGCAGCCCTGTGAAAATAAACTCAAGACCTCACCATATGGCCGCGGATCTGCGGCCAAACAAGGCATTCCGCCGCGGATCCGTGGCCGTGCAGAGCCCATGTCGGTGCGTGTCGGTGGGAGTCGGTGCATTGACCCGGTTTTCTTAGGGTAGTCTTGTAAATTCAGATATGGATCAGATATAAACCCTAGGGTCTCCTATCTATAAATAGGAAGCCTACAGCTCTTTTTGGAGCATGCCTCTTTTTTATTTTCTAGTTTAAAATTTTCATTCCATTGAAATCGTCAAAGAGTGTATCAATAAAAGTAAGTTTTTATTTTGAATCTTTCTTATCTGCAATTTTATTTCTCTGCAATTTTTCATATCTGTCTTTTATTATCTACACGTTAATTAGATAATTAAAAAGAAAAATAAAAAATGAATTCCATTGTTAATCCCCTAATGAGTGAATAGTTCCTCACTTGTTTGGGTTAGGTTTGGGGAAGGTTTGAGAGATGAAAATCTCTCACTCCTTTCTTGCCCGTATAATACTTTAAAATAGGGCTCTATGCAAATCAAACACACACCGCTCACTACGGCACCGTATCCCACGAGATAGCGGTGATTCCCTAGTTATACCGGTTATGGTTGATTTACATAGAGCTTAGGGCTAAGAATTAAGAAAGGACGGACAAGGACCAAAGGGAAGAAACTATGTTTCTTCCTAGTCGTGGTAATCACCTTTGTTAATTATTACCTTAACACCTATATTCTTAATTAGGGCAAAGTAAGCAGTAAGAGAATTAACTTTCCAAACTGACCTAATCCTAACCCTAGCAAGGTTTTAATCCAAATCAAATTCAATTTCAGTTTTTATAGAAATCAAAACTTACCACAAATAGGAATTGACTCGTTAGAACAATAAGAAAAGACACGTTTTCCCTGTGGACCGATCCGTACTCAACCGGCTAACTACCAAGCGACACCGTTATTGATTGCGGTTAATTCTTTGATTTTCAAAACGCATACGCACAAAATCTCCATCAATCAATCTCCTTCTTCCTCCTTTGTTGGCTGGATCTTGGAGAACAAGAGGGGGTGAGATTTAAAAATCTCCCCTTTTTTAGATCTAATGGAAGATCCGAGCTCCCTTTGGTGGGTTTTGTGGCGGAAAACTATATTTTTTTGGAAAAGAAAGAATAAAACTCTTGATTTAATTGAAGAAGGTTTAGAACCTTGAGGAAGGAGAAGGAGGCACAAGAAACCTTAGAGTTTGAGAGAATAAAAGGTCCTTTCTTTTATTCATCATCATGTTGCCTTATATAGGCTTACACATTTACACATAACCCTTTTGGCTTTACAAAATGGCATTTTCACATCTCATGCCTTATGTGCTCATTTCTTTTACACATAAGCCATGGGCTTTACAAAAATTTGACTTTATACCCATTTTGCTTACATTCATGCATAAAAAAAAATCACATCAAAATTATTTATTACATGATTTTTTATTTGCATAGAGGAGGCTGGCCGCTTCATGTTCAGACTCGACTTGGCATGGGCCCACTTAATCTGGGCTTGGTCCCACTTGGCTTGGGGTTGACCTTGACCTTGACTTGGTCAACCGGGGTGCAATTTTCGATCCCAACAGTAGCTCTGTGATCTAAAAAAAGAACTACGTTCTTATGACGTGAGAGTTAAACTCTCAAATATGAAGGAGATATTATGATCTCACTTCTTTTTATTTATCTTGAAGAAAGTTCTTCTTCTTAGAGCTTGCTCTTCTCCTTTTCTTTTCTGAGAACTTGAAACTTATAGGGAGGTTTCTCTGTGTAAGACTTGAAGTCTTAGGTCCTTTATATAGGGGAGGCTGATTTGTTGAATCAGTTAAGAAAATCTCTCATTGAGAGATCTCTGATTGATTTGGGGATGTTTCCCACCATTGGATCTTTGATCCAAGAGCTTCTGTTTTACAGAAGTCATTTTTCTTGTTTTTAACAAGATTGGGAAAATATTTTCCCATACAGAACTTATTCTGTATCTTGGTGATTTTTAATCACCATTGGATTTTTGATCCAACGGTGCTCTAATTTACAGAGCACAATCTTTCTTATTTGGAAAGATTTGAGGAGTATTTCCTCAACAGAATTTTATTCTGGCAATTTGATAATTTATTATCTTCATTGGATGTTTGATCCAAGGGTGAAGAACATTTAGTTCTAGCGTTGGCGCTCTCGTGCTTTGTATGTGAGGCGCTGCCTCAGAGCCTTTAGCGCTGGCGCTTTTGGCGCTAGTGCTCTCGTTCTTTGCACGTGAGGCTGTGTCTCAGAGTCTTTAGCGCTGGCGTTCTTGGTGCTAGCGCTCTCGTGCTTTGCACGCGAAGCACTGCCTCAGATTCTTTGACTCTTAGCGCTGGCGCTCTTGGCGCAACGCTCTTATGAGGCGCTGCCTCACTTCAAATTTCAAATTTTGAATAGTGCTTTGCTCTCTGATTGGGGAAAACAAATGCCCCCCACCGTTGCACTCACGTGGCTCATACGTGAGTGCAGCGCTGGCAGCCTTTCCACTGTTGGATTGTCTTGGAAGATGGATCGACTTCTAGGGCCTATAAATAGGGTCTTTAGCCCTTGAGATGACTGCTTGTTCGTCTTCTCCCTTTCTTGTTTTTTCTGAGAATTGAATTATCTCTTCAGGGCATAAATCTCTGCCCTAAGAACTTTCTTTGTTCAAATATTTGGTAAGAATCATGTTTGACCCCTTTAAACAGAGCTTTACTCTTACTAGATCACAGATCTTCAAACCGTTAATTAAAACAGAGCTCTGCTCTTCCTAGATCATAGATCTAAAGAAATATTTTTTTAGGGTTTCTTAACAGAGCCTAGCTCTTTCTTAGATCATAGAACTAAAGAGATCTATTTTAGGTTTTCTTAACTCATTAATGAAGAACTTTTAGAGTTTCTAAGATTTGTGTTTCAGATCTTTAAAGATCTTGGGGTTTTACCTCTGTAAAAGCTTTGCTTTTTTAAGGGTTCTGATGGCTTATGCCATCTTCTTTGCAGAGCATGGCTCTTTAGAATTCTTGGGGAATTTTTATTCCCCTCATAATGACGGATTTGATTTATGTTGCAGAGCGCTACTCTCGAGAGAGTTTAACTCCTTGGCCCAATGAGCCTCTCATTAAATGAGAATCCTTTTAGGATTTCCTCTTTAATGAGTGACTGTCTCATCAATGATGAGCCGTCACCTTGATTTGGTGGGTCCCCTCTGGTCCCTTTCCACTGCATTGCAGTGCGGTACAAATTTAAAGTACCAAGTGTCAGAATTTGAACTGTAGCCTTGACAGCTAACTCTTGTTCTTTTTTTTTTGCGCAAGTACTATGTCTTTTGACACTTCTTTCCTATTTGTTCATCCGGAAAGCGCATTCCCTGACGCGCCCGTGGATAGAGAAGTCTTCGCGCTGATCAAAGATCACGACCCGGAGAAAAAGTCTCTTCATTTATGGAGGTCATGGTACAATCAAATCATCCGGGGTCGACGTAGCTTCTCTTGTGCGGTGCCTTTGGAGCCTATTTCGGCGATCCACTTCGCCGACTCACCCCCAGTAAACTATTCCATAGAGGAGGTGATTCGTATGTCAAAAACTATCTATTACCGCAATCAAGAACGACGTCGCATGAAGCTAGCCGGTGAGTACGGGTCGGTCCACAGGAATGTTGTGAATCTCATAATCGCGCTAACGAGTTAATTCCGAAAGGTGTTCGGATTGGTTATTAAATCTAAAAACCTAATTAACCTAGGGCAATTATCTAGATCTATTCTTGCTAGGGTTAGGTTTAGGGATGGTTTGGAAATGCAATTAAATCTCAACGCTTTCTATACCCGAATGAAGATCTATGAGGAGTTATGGTAATTATTAATAAAGGGGATTAGATCCATTCGGGAAGGTGTTCCTTCCTCTAGGTTCTTGTCCTTCCTTTAGAGATCCTTACCCTAACCTCCAGGAAAACGCGCGCAACCGGGCCTTTACACTACGGTGTCATCGTTACCTCGAGGGGTAGGATGCCGTAGGGCGCGGTATGTGCGTGTATGCATGGAGTCCTATTGTAAATATTTGGTGGGTAAGAAAGGGATGAGAGATCTCATCTCTCAAAATCCTTCCCCAAAGCTAAACCCTAAACAAGTTCCTAGGGCATGAAATTAAATCTACCTAGGGCAAAGAATTGAAATCTAAACTAGGGCGAGAAATTAAATCTACTTACAGATGCATCCCTCCAATCGTCCATGCAGGGTTGTCAGATCTGAATTTCTGAATGGAAAAGAAACACCGATGCTCTCCAAAAGAATTTCTGAATTTTTATTAAAAGGAGGCATAAAGAAAATACAATGTTTTGGGTTCCTATTTATAGAGAATAGGAAACCCTAAGGTTACATTTTGATCCGCATGTCTAAAATTACAAATATAGCCCTAAGTTTGACTATTCAGCGCCGCCAAACATTTGGTGAAATTTATTTCCTCTGATCGCCCTATACTGCCGCGGAACCGCGGCCCAAGGCCTGGTTTGGCCGCTGTTCCGCGGCCAAATAATGGAATTGGGCTCTTTAAATTCCTGGTCTGGTTCATTTCATTTTGGGCTTCATGTTTATTCAGGTCTTTTCTCCATTTGGCTTTTGGGTTTTTCCAGATCTTTTAGTGAATTCTTGCAGTGGACTTTAACCGTGGCTTCGCGATCTTGGACCTTGCATTACCTTAATTTTATCTTTGATGTGGGCTTGATAAAGAGTCTTCTGTTTGTTGGTCGAAGTCCACTTTTGCATCATCTTTTCATCGTTTTCACTGTTTTAGATCCAAGAACCTATAACCTGTAATATGTAGCAGACATGCGTCAAAAGCACATGTTTATTTATAAAAAGAATAAGAATGGGGAATATAATAATGCAATATTATGGTGTGAACAAATACCCCCAAACTTATCTTTTGCTCGTCCTCGAGCAAACTTATTTTTATTCACTAAAATCCTAACCGCACTTTCGCAGGGAAACGCGATTGCACTGAGCACGTGCAACAAGCCGTTAAACCTCTAGGTGTCCCTAGTAGGAGGAGTGTTGTCTCCTGAGGGTTTTCAGCAGATTACACCCACAAAATCCTATCAATTCGGCCCATTGACTTTTGTTCTCCAATTAGGTTTTCTAACTAAGAATTCTATTATCATCGACCCGCAAATTATCCACCCATATTCTTCACACTTCCTCATTATTTAACTTAAGATTATATATGTTATGTAGACCTTCTTAGCTTTCGGCATCTCTTAAGTTTTCCTTCTAAAGTTCCATCTCCACTTAGGAATTTCTATCAACTCTACTAAAGATACAAGTTCTATTCTTCATTCCTTTCTCTCATCTAAACTCCAATTACATACCCCTACGTGTATGTATAGATCACCCTACACTTGGAAATTCAAATCAAGCAATCATACTCTCGTCCGTTGTCCAAAGCACTTATTAGTAGGTGAATTTTTAATTGAATTTTGCTTGCACATCCTTCATGCGACCGTTAATACTTCTTAAGATACCAACAACCGATTACAAGATGCGTTAGCACTTTAAAGCGCACTTCCTAGTTTTGCAACACCGAAGGCTTTAGCAGTGACTCCCAAACCAGTTGGTCTAAGGCACTTGGTGATGAAGCACCCTCGCTAAATATTTTTCTATTTTTGCAGCCTTAAGTAATCACAAAAACCAGTGTCCATTTTTTTTTATTCTTTATTCATATTTTTTTCTTTTATTTTCTTCGTACTAAGGACTTTAGACAAGAGCATTTTAAGGTCTCTTCTACTATTCCAAATTTCAAGGTGCGTGATTGTGCAAATTATAGGATATACGTTTTCAGAATCTAGACTTAAGCTAGGAACTATTTTTCAAACTTATACTCTAATAAAAACATCAATACTCTTCCCTCATTTTGACTTAACCCAAGAAGTGAACCCAAAATTTTCCTATTTCTAAATAAACTACAAGGCATTTACTTTCTACCGTTAAAGTTTAAGGAAGGTTATTTTTAGGGTTTTTAATTCACTAAGTCTAAGATCTAGTTGTTTCTAGCCAGTTAACCTATTTGTCAAACTCAAGTCAATTAGCCAAAATTGAATACAATAATTTTTTATAATTTTTGAAATTTTTCAATTTTTATGGGTTTTCAAATAAATATGCAAATGCAAAAATATGTACAAATGAATGCGAAGGAAGAAGACGTACCGAGCATACCCCCAAACTTGAACTTGGCAGTGTCCTCACTGTCATGCTAAACCAAGAGGGTCAAAATACCGGCACTCCCCTGTTTATTTATTTATAGTTTTTTTTATATTTTTAATGTTTTGAATTTTTTTTATTTCTTATAGAAAAAGAAAACAAAAAATATATATACATATATACAACAAGTTTTCCCCTAAACTTAAGCTTGGCCTTACACAAGCCAAAGGTGAGCACCAACCATTCAAAAATCTTATCGTGGTAATGGTATAGTTGGTGCAAGAATGGGATGTGGAGGAAAGAAATGAGAAACACGCGAGACCGTGTGGAAAGAAGACTGGTAGAATATGGTCTCGGTGGGGAAGAAGAAGGGCGGAAAGGAGAAAGAAGGGTCGCGCGATCTTGAGGGTGTAAATTGAGTGAATAAATTAGCGCAATTTGGGATGACCAAAGTGTGAAAACTGATTGTGCTAATCTATCAACTCGTCGTGCAATGGGGTCAAATCCCTCAAGATTCGCAAGAAAACATGGGTACGCCGAACTTGGTATAGGAGATAAAAGCGTAACGGTCATTTGTTCGGTCGGAACAAGGGGAAAGACGAAAGGGAGTGAATTAGGGAGAGTATCTTTCTCACCGTAGTAAACTGTTTCAAACATGAACGATTCCATTAATGGTTCGAAACTACTATAATCAACCGAGTCTGATGGCTTATCTGAAAATGTAAAGGACTCAAACTCGGGCGGTGAGTCATCAACATCGTCCAAAAAAGTGAAACACTCGTAGGTGTTTTCGTCTGTGAGAATTATGTCAGATTCAAAGGAAAAGGTTTCAAGCTCACAGTCTTCAAGCGGGGTCGGAACGATGGGAAGAAGGGAGGGTGATATAACAGTCAAAGGTTCAGGAGGATGAATTGGAAAATCAGACACATCAAACAAAAATGATTCAACCTCAATATTATCCTCAAGACTCTCCTCAATATTTAACTCATCCATGCCGTTATCATCAAAATCTAGACGCATATGAGATTTGGGAGAAACATCTAATGACTCGGGATGATGAGTTGAACATAAAATTTCAATCAAATCGACAGGTTCATCATCCGAAATATTCCTGGCGTATATATCCTCAATCAAGTGAAAATCAATTTCTTTAGACACCTCATCTAAAGCATGGATATTTATCGATTTAGGTTCTAAAGTGGAGGTGTAAAGGTCAAACAGATTAGGTGCGGTTTCACTCGAGAGGGGTTCTTCACAATTTGGCAAATCAAGCACTACAAAATCACACAACTCGTTTTTATTTTGAACTTGTGAATCATTTATGACAATCGATGGAAAACAGGAGTTGTGGGCTTCAATTGGGTAAGGGTCGGTTTGATTTGAAAATCCTCTCTCGTTCGCATTCTGTCCAACCGCCTCCTTATACCTTGAAAAATTTTGAGCTAGCGAGAAACTAGCTACCGGTTCAGCAGGTTGCATAAGGGCGGCCACAGACGCTTCCACATTCCTAGTCATTTTGTTTGTTGCTGCGATGTATGCCTCCAACGACTCTTCCAAACTAGACTTAGGTGGTGAGGGGGTTTCGGTAAAAGATTCAAAATGGTGTGGATATGCAAAACTCCCTAATGGCTGTGTAGAATCAATGTCTAGTGACGGTGGGAAAGTCGGGTATGACTGGTAGGAAGTGGGTGATTGGACAGGGGTAGGGTCAACATATGGATAAAAAGGTGAATAATCGTGCGAATCCCTAGAACTAGATGAGTGGAGAGGGGTGAAAGATCGGCTGCGAGATTGAGCAATATGCTCGGCAATGGACATCGGTCTAGAAGTGACAGAAGGACTTGAAAAAGTGGTGTCAACATACGAAGGTGGTAAGGGTTGACTTGGTTGATACAAAGTGGGTTGAAAAGTCAAATTGTTTCTCCTAGACGCCTCTATTTGATCTTTCAAAGATTTTTTAGGTAAGGAAGGATCGTCTTTAAATTGACCGAACAAATTGACATACGACGCAAAATTAGGTTCGGGATACCAAAGTTCGGCTAATGATTTATTATGTGGGGTACCCATGTTAAAAGAAGGGGAAAGAAAGAAATTTTATTGTGGTGCAAGGATTTATTTGCGGCTAAAAAACTTTGCAAGTTTCTATAAAATTTTCCTTATTCTATTTTTTTATTATTTTTCTCTTTATTTGGAAAAATTTTGTTGCAAAAAGATTTTAGAGAAAAAAATATGCAACAACAAAATATTACTTGCAATCAATTATTATTTTAAGCATATCACAAGAATCTTTATTTGGAAAAAAATTGTTGCAAAAAGATATTCGAGAAAAGATATGCAACAACAAAATATTTCTTGCAATCAATTTAGTTCAAGTGGGGCCCAAAAATCCTGCACAAGATCGTTATTTGGAAGGAAATATATTTTTAAAGTGCACAAAATCTTGCAGGAATTTCCAGAAAAGATATATGAGGATTTACAGAGGGGAAAATTAGGAATCAAACCGTGAAAATTTTTTGCGATGAATCATCAGAAATGCCTCGGTTCCGCGGTTTTTGGCACATCAAGGCCGCGGTTCCGCGGTTGTTCTGCTGGATCGGGTCCTGGAAAAAATTGTACGGCTCTGTGGTGGCAATCTACATCTGTTCTGATGTGTTGTTTTCTGGTTTGCTTTCTGGAAATTTCCAGATCTGATTTTCGTGTATCCTGCAAAATTAAAATAACAAAGTATCCCTTCCAAAAATAACAAAATATATATTTTTATATATTTTTTTTGATTTTTCAGATTTTTATGATTTTTTAATTTTATGATTAACCCGAAATCGCGAAAAGAAAATTCTACGCTATCCCCGGCAACGGCGCCATTTGATTAGTATGTCAAAAACTATCTATTACCGCAATCAAGAACGGTGTCACATGAAGCTAGCCGCTGAGTACGGGTCGGTCCATAGGGATGTTGTGAATCTCATAATCGCGCTAACGAGTTAATTCCGAAAGTTGTTCGGATTGGTTATTAAATCTAAAAACCTAATTAACCTAGAGCAATTATCTAGATATATTCTTGCTAGGGTTAGGTTTAGGGATGGTTTGGAAATGCAATTAAATCTCAACGCTTTCTATACCCGAATGAAGATCTATGAGGAGTTATGGTAATTATCAATAAAGGGGATTAGATCCATTCGGAAAGGTGTTCCTTCCTCTAGGTTCTTGTCCTTCATTTAGAGATCCTTACCCTAACCTCCAGGAAAACGCGCGCAACCGGGCCTTTACACTACGGTGTCATCGTTACCTCGAGAGGTAGGATGCCGTAGGGCGCGGTATGTGCGTGTATGTATGGAGTCCTATTGTAAATATTTGGTGGGTAAGAAAGGGATGAGAGATCTCATCTCTCAAAATCCTTCCCCAAAGCTAAACCCTAAACAAGTTCCTAGGGCATGAAATTAAATCTACCTAGGGAAAAGAATTGAAATCTAAACTAGGGCGAGAAATTAAATCTATTTACAGATGCATCCCTCCAATTGTCCATGCAGGATTGTTAGATCTGAATTTCTGAATGGAAAAGAAACACCGATGCTCTCCAAAAGAATTTCTGAATTTTTATAAAAAGGAGGCATAAAGAAAATACAATGTTTTGGGTTCCTATTTGTAAATCCCCGTTTCCATTCTAATAAAAGTTTCCTATTCTCTGATTTCTAGTAGGTTCTTTTCTTTTCCTTCATATTTTGAATTGGTTGTTTAAGCTTAATATTTATATTTATCCCTAAAAGCCAAAACCCAAGGTTTAAAACCAAAGCCGGATTAAACCAAAGTGAGTAAAATACTTAAACCTTAAACCTATTTTTAACTTTCAGCCCAAGCTTGTAATTAAACCCCAAACCCTTTACAAAATACCCTCAGCCCATTCAAAACTTTTAAATAAATCCCTAAATTAAAAACCCTAGCCGGCCCCTCACTACTTTCCCCAGCCCATTTGGATTTTAAATAAATCCCTTTTTAAATATAAAATACCTCGGCCCAATCTCCTCCCTCAGCCCACAAAGCTTTTTTTTTTAAAAAAGGAATTTTTTTTTAAACACAGCCCTGGCCCGTCTCTTCTCAGCCCACTTCAGATTTTAATTGTTAGAGGGAATTAATTTTCTTTTCTTTAGCGAGCCCGGCCCGTTCTCCAGCCCGACTCCGCACCAGACCCGACCCGACCCCTTCTGTTCATCTTCCCCCTCTCCCCAACAGTAACATTCCTTCATTTCCCGCTCGCGATCCCCTTCCCCCGCCGCAGCCCACGCCCTCGCAGAGACGTTGCCCCGACGTTTCTTTTCACACCCTCATCTCTCTCTCTCCTTCCTCGTTTCAAAAATCACTAACTCTTTTCATCCTCCAAAATACTCACCGAGCACCAAAATTTTTCCCTCACCTCGCCGCCGGCGACGACCCTCGACCGCCCCCTTGGTAACCCTCGATCACTCCTCCACCAACTCTCTCTCTCTCTCTACGACTCCACCGTCGTCAGCCCGAGCCCCTGCCAAGGATCCCCTGCACTCCCAAACCACTTGCACCCAACCTCGGTCACCTTGCAACCGACGCCGACGAACCCCCCACTTCACCTGAACCATCTCTGCGACCCTCTACATCCCCAGCGCCACCCTCATCGCTCCAAACCCGACCCCCACTGCTCCTCTCTCTCTCCAAAACCCACACCCTTTAATCACTGAAAACTTTGACCGCTGCTGCAGTCCATTGCCGGAGCGCCGCCGCCGACCGACGCCGACCCAAGCACATCCCGGGAGACCCACAGAGCACCACCCTATACTTCCAGCAAGCACAAGACGACTCCGGGAACTCCAACGTCAAACCCGTGTATCGAGCCAAGCTCGCGCGAATCGGTTTCACGGCGTGCATCACGCGTTCTCGACGCAGTTACTGCCTTGCGACCCCGAGACGTTTCCAGGCAAGTATTTACTTGCTTCATGCTAATATAGTTATATTACAAACCTAAGTCATGTAGTTATTAAACTTACAGATTACCGATATATAACATGACCTAAGTGTTCGATACTAGATCCCAATGAAAATGATTGTTTATTTTGACGGAAATTGATATTTTCTGTTGGCCCGCAGGATGATAAATATAGTGTAGGAATCTCGCTGGATAATACGATTGTTCGTGACAAAAATTGATACCCCTATATATGTCGTTAAATCTAGAATTCTCTCGTACCTGAAAACGAATAAAATCACCATAAATCATATACATACTGGAAAGATGCGTTCGAGGGCTTAAATCGAATCCGACTCGACGAACTTTAACTCTATGTAAAATTCTGATGATTTCTGTTATGCGACCATGAAGATAATTGGATCGGAACGCGACTCTGGACTGCAGTCCAGAGCGTTTCTGATTATTGTGTTCTGTCCAAAGACCTGCGTCACTGTGTTTCCTGAAATCGTACGTTACGGAACTTTACAGTAGATTAGAGATAATTCTGTTAGCTAAACAAAACTGGTGGTTCCATTCCGATTCATCGCTGTTTTCTATTTTAAACTATATTTAAAAGGGCACAACGTATAACTGTTCAGAACAGATTCTGAAATGATATATTGAGGTTAAACTGTGTATAACTTTCAACGTACAGATGCGATTGAGGATCCGTCTGTTGTGTTGAATACTTTGTTGAAAACCCTAGATTTCATTCAGCTGCAACATCACTAAATTCTGATCCCAATCGGGTGCAATTCGTGTCGCGAAACGGACGTTCAGTTCTGAAACTGAATTTCCAGCCGCGAGCACTTAAAATGAAATAGCTATATCTTGAAAACCGGAATTCCGATTGAACTGAAACAAATTTTGATGAATTACTGACTGAGTGTTCTATATATCTTACTTACATCATTTTTGCTGAATTCTTAACATATTAATTTATGCAATTTATTTTATTTCATGACATGCATGTTAATTCATAACATACAGAGCTTATTGGTAGCATACAATACATATATCATACCCTTGTCATATACTCAGTGATTAGTGCGTGTGGACATTGCATTATCGTGCGTGATAGATGTTGGTTTAGGAGTGACGAGTACACCAATGGAAAGTGAATATTCGTGACAGTGATTGATACAGTGGACAGTGATGAAACCGTGCCATTGGTATACTTGTACACAACTAGATCAATATCATAAATAGTGTAAACCTGGGGAAAAAGGGGAGATCAAAGTGGAAAGAGTATCGTATTTAGCGGGACCGTGTTTAGAGGATGATCATTCGAACCGTGATACTTATACGTGTAGGACAGGATCTAGCGATCCGGCTGACAGGGTTATGTCCCGGGCATGTGGGCCGTTGTCTCGGGTATGTACGAGACTCCTGTTAAACATGATCCTCCTTCCACTATGTGATTTCAAACATGACCTAGAGACCGATAGGGACACATAACATATTCTGCATCATATTGTGACATAGTGATTACTTGCATTATTCTCATACCAATATTACCTCATTTACCTGTTTCATCTGATTATAATAATATTATTATTGTGTCGCTCTGACGACCTGAGTATGCATGCTCAGATTCCGCGGGAGGACCAGCACAGGAGACGGATCTACCCTTCGAGTTCACAGAGATATAGTCTGGTGTACTCCCTATCTTTATTGCTTTTCTTAGAGTGATCGTGAGATTGAACTTGGTTAGTTATTGTTCTTATTATCTGTAATTTGTGAACAATGGAATTTTAATGTAATAAATTAGTGATGTGATTTCTTTAATACTGTGCTTTATTTACTGATTACCATGTAGTGCTAGAAGCCGAAGTGTGACTACGGCGGGATGATTCCTTGACCGTAGGAGCATGGCTGGCCTAGTCATCCCTCGTTTCCATATTTTGGGAAGCGGGGCGTGACATGGTTTAGTTGGTATCAGAGCCAGTGTTTATAGTATCAAGGGATAACATTAACTATGCTGTATTACGTTATTCTTGTTTCACTACTCTTGATTTCCATCCTTGAATCTAATCCTATCTTTTTGAATCTTCCAGTGATATGTCGTCCCCGAACGACCCCTCCTCGGACTCCAGCTCTCAGGACCGCACGGAAAGAATACTCAGTGCACTGACCACTTTCACGGAAGCTCAGGAGAGGAAGACAGATTTACTTACTGAGGGACTCAGGGCGATTACCGCCGCAGGAGGACCCTCCGCACTCATTACCGCCCCCGAGGGCGCTACTCCACCAGCTTATCAGGCTAGGGCTGGTACCATGTCAGACTTCCGACGGTTACACCCAGCTGCGTTCACAGGGCTAGCTGAACCCCTTGAGGCTGAACAATGGCTGGTGAACATGGAGAATTTATTGACAGCCGCCAGGGTTCCAGAGGAAGACAGAGTGGACGTGATAAAGATACAATTAGAAGACGAGGCCCGTACATGGTGGTCGGTGGAAGAAAGCAGACTTGAAGAGCCGATTGAATGGAGCAAGTTTAAGGAGTGCTTCTTAGATCATTATTTTCCTCCCACAGCCAAAGCAGAAATGGAGGAAAAGTTTATTCTTTTAAAGCAGAATGGACGCCCAGTGGACGTTTATGCGGCAGAGTTCAACCGTCTGAGCCGCTTTGCTCCATACATGGTCAAATCAGAAGTCACCAGGGCCAGGCGTTTCCTTCAGGAGTTAGATTTTGAGTTGCAGCAGCTGATTGCATCGTTGGATCTACAGACCTTCGCACAGGTACTCAATGCGGCGAGAGTTCAGGAGCAATTGATTAACAAGTTCAGGAGACCCCCAGTCATTCCAGCACGTACCCACGCGCCTTCTCGAGGAGCCATACCGGTTCACAGAGCAGGAACGACACAAATGAAGCGCCCGTTCGTACCACAGCATCGCCCCCAGAGACAAGGCGTAACTTGCGGCTATTGCGGTAGAGGAGGGCATACCCAGAAGGACTGTCGCCGTGCCAAGGGACAGTGTTTGATTTGCGATTCCAGTCAGCACAGGATTAACAGTTGTCCTGAGCGAGCAGAGATACAGGGAGGTTCTGGACCGCCACAGCAGAGGCCACAGGAGCAGAGACAACCATTTACAGGTCGCGGTCAGGGACGGGCTTTCACCTTGACCGCTGAGCAGGCAGAAGCATCCGGAAACGTGGTTACAGGTACTCTACTCGTACATTCCTTGCCAGCTAGAGTACTATTTGATTCGGGAGCATCGCATTGTTTCTTGTCTGAGCATTTTACAAATACACACTCAATACCACATGAACCACTAACTAAGGGATGGGAAATTCATACTGGTAATAGCATTATAGTATCTAGTCGAGAATGTAGATTATGCCCAGTTGTAGTGTGTGGCAGGGAATTCTATGCGAATTTCCTTCTAATTGGGACAGGCAGTTACGACGCAATTCTAGGGATGGATTGGATGAGCACTTTTCATGCGGTTATCGATTGTCGTGCAAGGAATGTGATATTCCGCATTCCCAATCACCTGGAGTTTATTTTCGAGGGCGGAAACGAATCTTTGGAGCCAGCTAAATACAGAGCAAAACCTAAGGAGCTGACAGCTATGGAGATTGATAGGAGCCCAGCCCCAGAAATTGATCGGGACTTTCTGGACGTTTTTCCCGAGGATTTACCAGGTCTACCACCTCCTCGAATTTTGGAGTTCTCAATCGACTTGACTCCAGGTACAGCCCCAGTATCCAGAGCCCCATACAGAATGGCACCAGTTGAATTGGCGGAATTGAAGAAGCAGGTTGAAGAACTATTAGAGAAGGGATTTATTCGGCCAAGCGCTTCACCGTGGGGTGCACCAGTTCTATTAGTAAAAAAGAAGGATGGATCGTTGCGAATGTGTATAGATTATCGGGAGCTGAACAAGGTCATAATAAAGAACAAGTACCCAATCCCGCGCATTGACGACCTATTCGATCAGCTGAGTGGAGCCAAGGTATTCTCGAAGTTCGACCTCCGTTCTGGATATCATCAAATCAGAGTAGCAGCCGAGGATGTATGCAAGACGGCTTTCAGGACCCAATACGGACACTACGAGTTTCTTGTGATGCCGTTCGGTGTTACCAATGTTAGTGTATATGCCCTAGAGGCCATTATTGTATCATACTGGTTTGTATATTACTTAATGGAAGCTTGGGATATTCACAGTTGTATATACAATCTTGCTCGAAATGGTAGTATGCTACTTGGTTTGTCTCTGCTTTAATATGTGCATGTGTTTCTTTTAGCATATTGCTGATATACATATTAGTGGAGCCCTTAGGATCTTTGCTTGATTACCAGCGTTGTGATGGCGCTCGCACTCGTGGGAGCTGGGTAATCTATAAGCACATCCTTATACAGGTCCCTGGTCGTTGGACTATCGAGACAGGGCATCGATACTCCGGAGTAGACTAGCGTATGCGCTTCTAATCCCAGTGTGGGAGACGGTCTGTCCCACAGCCGTTAGTACGTCGTACTTGGGATAGTATGCGGGTGCTCGTTAGGTTACGAGTACACTAGACAGGACTCGTCGGGAACTGTTGGTTGGTAATATACCTATCGTCAGTTATCAGTTCCCAGGTGACATGAGTACAGCTTAGTCCGCTGACTTGACACTGTCACTTCGCCTCGAGTGTGTTCCCACTGCACTTTGATTACTACCCTACCACGGCTCAAAGGAGTCGTGCAAACAGGTAGTTTTTGGGTGCAGTCCCGAAGCACTTGGAGGCAGTGACGGTTAGACAGGATTCGTCTCTCCCGGTATTGGGGGTTGACATCGCGCTGTGTCCAGGAGAGCCATTACATGAGTAGTCCCTGGCCAGGGCAAGCGAGATATACTGGTAGGTTTCCAGTGTTATCTCAGGGTGTTCTGGGCTACACTCCGACACGACTTGTACCGCTATTAGGGGACTGACATTCACCGCCCCCCTAGGCCCGCCATGCGATGTATCAGACGAACAGACCGGACTGTACGGAGACTGTCACATACAGGCTCAGTAGGAGTGCAGATGGGGTTCACCTCGTCAGTCTTCTTATCGACATCTACCTGGGGACCGTTACGTACAGCTAGTGCCGCTTGCGGTCTGTGGTTAAACCCACTGCCAGCGTAGTGTCGAGTCTTTAGAGTCCCACAGAGAGAGCTATTCGCCTTTAGGCAAAATGAGTAGAGGTCGCATGGTTTTGCGACAGGGTTCGTTCGCATCCGCGCACTTGTGCACGTTTGCTGTCCGGACAGTTTATACTAGCGGGCTTTGGTTTAAGCCGGATCCTAGTATATGATTTGAGATTGGTTTTTCTCAGAGTATTCGTGTTCCTCGGATCACGAATGCGGGTGCGTATGCACAGTTGCTTGAGATTGAGGGAGAGGACCTTGTTTAGGGTTAATGGCTATTGTCATTTTATTAACCCTATTGCTTTTGTGTGTATTATAGTTAATTAATAATTAGCTTAATAATTGTGCATGGTTGTTGTTGTTGACCATTTGACTTCATTGACTTGTTGACCTTGTTGACAACTTGACCATAATCATTTCATTTGGAAGATGCTCTTTGATCCTTGCAATTTGCATTAATATTGAAATGATAATGGTCATGTCTTGATTAAACCATGACAATTTTCTAGCTAATTATTGAATTAAAATAATGCACACATATTAGTGAGAATGGCTCACTAATAATTCATTCTCTCATATCATTTCTTTCTCTTGCTCATCCTCTCCCTCAAGCTCTCTCCCTCTCATGTGTTGAGAAACAAAAAGCTTGAGAAAAACCCTCACTTGATCTTCTCTATTCTCTTCTAGGGTTCAAGTCTTAGCATTTCTTGCACTCTAGTTACTCCTAGCTTGGAGTTGAAGCTAAAGGTCGAGGCTTTCGGGTGGATCCTTCTTTGACGGGAGAAGACAAGCAAGGTGACATCTTTCTACCATTCCAAGGA
Source organism: Agapanthus africanus (assembly GCA_030015575.1). Taxonomy (NCBI): domain Eukaryota; kingdom Viridiplantae; phylum Streptophyta; class Magnoliopsida; order Asparagales; family Amaryllidaceae; genus Agapanthus; species Agapanthus africanus. The sequence continues at coordinate 378,610,126 of JASDDO010000019.1, read as the reverse complement.
GCAAGGAGAGAAGGACTTTGAGCTCAAGGTATAACCTTTCCATCACTTAGCTAGTTACTAGTTAGGGTTAGCTTGTTTTTGTTTAGCAAAGATCCTTAAAGCTTGGTCCATGTTGCCTATAGTTGATAAAAATCCAATTTTTATTATGTTTTCCGCCTCCCCGTAAGCACCGGGGTGGGCAACGTGGACTTACAACCAATACCCCAGCAATATTCATGGACTTGATGAACAGAGTGTTCGCAAAGTACTTGGACACGTTTGTCGTTGTGTTTATCGACGACATACTTGTCTACTCGAAGACCCGGGAAGAGCATGCTGAGCATTTGCGCACGGTCCTATAAATTCTTCGGGAAGAGAAACTGTATGCGAAGCTAAGCAAGTGTGAATTCTGGCTCGACAAAGTTCAGTTTTTGGGACATATTGTTTCGGGTGAAGGCATCTCGGTGGACCCGGCAAAGATAGAATCTGTCAGAGATTGGCCAACGCCGAAGTCAGTGGCCGAGATCAGGAGCTTTCTGGGATTGGCAGATTATTATCGGAGATTCATCCAAGATTTCTCAAGAATTACGGAACCATTGACGAAGCTGACACGGAAGGATGTGCCGTTTACATGGACAGAGGAGTGCACTCAGGCATTCGACACACTGAAGCAGAAGTTAACCACGGCACCTATACTTACAGTACCAGATAATTCCGGTGGTCTGGTGATACACAGTGATGCCTCAGGGAAGGGATTAGGCTGTGTCCTAATGCAGCACGGCCGTGTGGTTGCCTACGCCTCTCGACAACTGAGAAACCACGAGAAGAACTACCCCACGCACGACTTGGAGTTAGCTGCGGTAGTATTTGCATTGAAGATTTGGAGGCACTATCTGTTGGGTGAGAAAGTGGAGGTGTACACAGATCATAAAAGTTTGAAGTATGTTTTCACTCAGAAGGAACTAAACATGAGGCAGCGCCGATGGCTAGAGCTAATGGCAGATTATGACTTGGACCTTCAGTATCACCCAGGGAAGGTGAATGTTGTACCAGATGCACTCAGTCGCAAGCCAGCGGTCATGATGTTGACCGATCAGAGAAGCATTATTGAGGACTTTCAGAGGCTTGAACTTGAAGTCGTTACGCCGAACGCACTCAGTCAACTTTGGCAACTACAGGTGCAATCTTCTCTAGTGGATCGCATCAAGATTGCACAAGCGGATGATCCCCGATTACAAAAGTTCAGAGAGCAAGTGGAAGCTGGACTGAGAACGGATTTGATTATACATGAAGATGGCTCTCTGAGATTTGGTAGCAGACTCTGCGTACCTAAAGGAGATGTTCGAGAAGAATTTTTGGCTGAAGCACACAGTTCAGCTTATTCTGTGCATCCAGGAGGTACAAAAATGTATCAGGACCTAAAACAGCACTTTTGGTGGAACGGAATGAAGCGGGAAATTGCGAGGTTTGTATCCAGATGTTTGGTATGTCAGCAGGTGAAGGCGGAACATCAGAGGACAGCAGGACTGTTACAACCTTTGCCGATACCTGAATGGAAGTGGGAGCACATCACTATGGATTTTGTGACGGCCTTACCACGGAGCCCTAGAGGCAATAACGCCATCTGGGTTATCGTCGATCGCCTCACAAAAGCTGCACATTTCCTACCTTTCCGAGTGGGACAATCGACGGAATCACTGGCAGAAAGATATATGCAGGAGATAGTACGACTTCACGGTGTTCCCGTCAGCATTGTGTCAGACCTATTAGTGTATATGCCCTAGAGGCCATTACTGTATCATACTGGTTTGTATATTACTTAATGGAAGCTTGGGATATTCACCTTGTATATACAATCTTGCTCAAAATGGTAGTATGCTACTTAGTTTGTTTCTACTTCAATGTGTACATGTGTTTATTTTATCATATCACCTATACGCATTAGTGGAGCCCTTAGGATCTTTGCTTGATTACCAGCGTTGTGATGGCAGTCACACTAGTGGGGGCTGGGTAATCTATAAGCACATCCTTATACAGGTCCCTAGTCGCAGGACTATCGAGACAGGGCATCGATACTCCGGAGTAGACTGGCGCATGCGCTTCTCATCCCAGTGTGGGAGACGGTCTGTCCCACAGCAGTCAGTACGTCGTACTTGAGATAGTATGCGGGTGCTCGTTAGGTTACGAGTATACTGGACAGGACTCGTCGGGAACTGACAAGATGGTATTATACCTATCGTCAGTTATCAGTTCCCAGGTGACATGAGTACAGCTTAGTCCGCTGACTTGACACTGGCACTTCGTCTCGAGTGTGTTCCCACTGTATTTTGATTACTACCCTACCACGGCTCAAAGGAGTCGTGCAAACAGGTGGTAGTTGGGTGCAGTCCCGAAGCACTTGGAGGCAGTGACGGTTAGACAGGATTCGTCTCTCCCGGTATTGGGGGTTGACATCGCGCTGTGTCTAGGAGAGCCATTACACGAGTAGTCCCTGGCCAGGGCAAGCGAGATATACTGGTAGGCTTCCAGTGTTATCTCAAGGTGTTTTGGGCTTCACTCCGACACAACTTGTACCGCTATTAGGGGACTGACGTTTACCACCCCCCTAGGCCCGACATGCGATGTATCAGACGAACAGACCGGACTGTACGGAGACTGTCACATTCAGACTCAGTAGGAGTTCAGATGGGGTTCACCTCGTCAGTCTTCTTATCGGCATCTACCTGGGGACCGTTACGCACAGCTAGTGCTGCTTGCGGTCTGTGGTTAAACCCACTGACAGCGTAGTGTCGAGTCTTTAGAGTCCCACACAGAGGGCTATTCGCCTCTGGGCAAAACAGAGTAGAGGTCGCATGGTTTTGCGACAGGGTTCGTTCTCATCCGCGCACTTGTGCACGTTTGGAGTCCGGACAGATATTACTAGCAGGCTCTGGTTTTAGCCAGATACTGGTATATGTTTTGGGGTTGATTTTATCTCATAGTATTCATGTTCCTCGGAACAAGAATGCGGGTGTGTATGCACAGTTGATTGAGGCGGAGGAAGAGGATTTTCATTAGGGTTTCGGAACGGGTGCGTATGCACAGTTGACAGTCGTCTTTTTCCAAACCCTAATGGGTTCATGCTATATCAATTAATAATATTAATTAAATGAAATTGTGTCATGGTTGGGTTTGTTGACTTGTTGACCAAGGTTGACTAGTTGACCATAGTTGAAAGTTTGACCATCATCATTACATATCAAAGATGCTCTTTGATTCTAGCAAAATCATTTAATGTGTGTAATGATAATGGTCATTCCAAACCATCCATCAACTATTTCATTTACATTATTATTATTATTTTTGATAATTCATTTCTTATTATGTTATGGTTGTAAAATGAAAAGCTCTCATTCTATCATAACTCTTCTCTCTCCTCTCTTCTTCTTCCTCCTCCTCTAGTTCAAGGAGCTCCCTTCTCATGTATTGAGAATCCATCTCCTTGAGATAAAAACACCCCAAAGCCACTCTCTACTCACTCTAGGGTTAGAGGTTTAGCAAGTCAAAGATCCTAGTTCACTCAAAGTTCGAGAAAGAGCTCGAAGGTTGAACCCTCAGGTGGATCCATCTTTGACGGAAGAAGGCGACGAGGAAAGCACCATCAACCCCTACAAAGGTTTCAAGAAGAAGGAGTTCAAGTTAGGTATAACCTCTTTTCCGAGTAGCTAACTCTCTTTAGCTTTCTTGCTAGTTTAGTTTAGAAAAGATCCCGACTTTGTTAGTCCATGTTGCCCCATGCGCTAAAAATTTGATTTTTATACCGTTTCCGCCTCCCCGCAAGAACCGGGGTTGGCAACGTGGACTTACAGTGGTATCAGAGCCTAACTAAACTTAAACTAGCTTAGTAGTAAAGTGTATGGAAGTTCGATCGGAAAAATCGCAAAAACCGGAAAATCAAAACCCTAACTTTCTGTTGAAATTTTTTGTGCTCTAAAAATAAAAAGTTTTACTCCTAAAATCGGCTTAGGGTTTTGTGAAAACACCCACCAAAAACGGTCACCTGATTCCCTCAAACCGCCGCGGTTCCGCGGCGATAGGTATGCATTTGCCGCGGAACCGCCGCCGTTTTGGCTCCTCTCGTGATCGGGTTTTGTGCAGTGTTCTTCTGGTAGGGTTTTGGGATTTTTCAGATGGTTTATTTGTGCCCAGGTTTTCCAGAAAAGAAATTTGTTTTTGGGGGGCCTATAAATCCGTATTTTTATCGAACTTCACTACACTTTGACTATAATGGTTATATCTGTGATGTTTATATGTATTGAACGTCGGCTAATCGCTATATGTCGATTAGTCGGGGTTATACATATCTGTGATCTGTGTTTGATGATGGTTTGTGTATATGAATGCGTTGGACTGTCGCGGGTGAATAGCCGGGGTGGATGTGAGATGAGTGTTTCTTTTTCTTTCATTCATTGTAAAATGTAAATTGATGTAATATTATTATTTGTATGGCCGCACAACCGGGTCGGGGTTATAGCCGTCATTGTATAATTCTTTTTACTGTTTTTGCTCCTAGGATAGACCCATAGAGGGGTGCACAAACTACCGGGTATCTCGAAGTGCCGAGTGGCCTACTCACGGCGTTGAGGGAGGTTGCTCCACTTCGGGTACTTGGCGGGTAGTTTGCCGCACCCGTAGGGGTCTTGGGTGGGGTATTGGCTATTCACCGCGACCGTGTAATTCGCTTTTCGTTGCAGGCTCGAAAGGATTGCGGATTCCTAGTATATCCAATATATTCATCTGTGATCTGTAATGTCTATCATTGCTATATATTTATAACTATTTAGGCGTTGCTTATGTTTTACAGCCGCGCTAGCCCAGCCCCCGCTCTGTCGTTAGTTAAGTAACCTAATGGGTGATGACGGGGCCCCGTGGCGAATGCGAATGGCATAAGCGTACGTCATATTTTGGTTGTTTTCTGCAATGGTAGGATTAAATGATGGGACGCATTAAAAGAACTAATGCAAGAATATCATGCATTAAAAGAACTAATGCAAGATAATAAACCAAGCAAAAGTCGTTGGAACACTTTCGAAAAACCACTCGGTTCTTTTCAAAACTAACTTTTAAATGCGGAGCTTGAGCTACTCCTTTTAAAAGCTATCTCATTCCATCGATCATATCAAGTTCACTACGTTCACGGTTTAGCCAAAACCATTCGTAGCCCTCCGTCGTTTCGTATGAATATTCAATAGTATTCAAGCTATGTTTGTTGACCTTCGTCAAGGCATAGTGATTGGTAGCTGTGGGGTGTTCATATGTAGCATAGATAGATGCGTTGGTTTGGGACAGTCGTATTACCTTGTTGACCTTCGTCAAGGGTATATACAGGTGGGTTCAAATTAACCTGGAAAATGACGGCCAGAACTTGACATGTGACTTATGATTTGTTGACCTTCATCAAGGTCATAAGAGCATGGGGCAAAAATCCACATCGGGAGTTTCATAAGTACTGAAACTTGCTAGATTTGTATACCATTTGGAGTGTGATGATTATGGTAGGATTCCTTCATTTTCGTCACGCGATGATATTTGGATCCCGATCCTACTGTGAGTATATGCTACTCCTCGGGAAATTTCTCACTAAACGATCAATGCTATAAACCTAGTAGGTGTCTAGAAAGGTGTTAGCGGAGCTACGCCCCCAGGGAAAAGAGGTTCTTAAATTAAGGAACTTCGCAAAAGCGTTGGAAAACCTCCCTCGAAGTACCGACACTGGCCTGGCTGAACGGTTAAGCAAGTATTGTGCGGTGGGATTGATCCCGGCTAATTCTTCCTTTATGGTTTGAGGAGGGATTTGAGAGACAGTGGGAGCCATCCTGTTTAGACAAATTAAAAACCATTCTAAACTTGCAAGAGCATCGTGCTGAGTGTTTCTTCTCTCTCTCCTAATTGCAGCGACCAATCGACATGACTGGACTTAAGTTACTTCTAGATAAAAACATACTGACAGGGCCAAACTATAAAGATTGGCTCAGGAATGTCAAAATGGCAATCACTTACGACAAGCTGGGGTATCTTCTTACCACCAAAGCTCCCCCCGTCCCAGGTCCCACCTCCAGCGTCGCGGATAAGGAAATCCGTAAGACTTGGGAGATTGATTGCGCGAGGCCAAGTGCCTCGTGCTTGCCTCTATGGATAACGAACATCAGAGGAGGCACGAGAATATGGACCTGGAATCCATATTTCTCCATACAAAAGAACTGTATGGAGAACAGTCTCGTATCGCAAGATACGAAGTGTCGAAAAAGTTGTTTTCGGCAAAGTTGGCCGTCGGATCATCGGTAGCGGAACACGTGCTTAAGATGATTGGCTACATTGAGGAGCTCGCAGAACTTGGGACCACGTTGGAGAGTGAGCTCTATACGGACTTGGTTCTCCAGTCCCTTCCTTCCACTTACGCCCAGTTTATACTGAACTTCAACTTACAAGAAAAAGAAGTTGAACTTTCAGAACTCCTCAACATGCTGAGGAGCGCAGAGGGCACCCTACAGAAAGGTAGGGAAACACCCACTTTGTTTGTAGGAGGATCTTCTTCTTCTAGGTCCAAGGCGAAAGCCAAGGGAAAGAAGAAGAAAGCCCCCGCCAAACCAAGGGGCGGTGTTAGTAAAGTGGATACGAAGGGAAAGGAAAAGGCAACAAAGATAGCGGGGAAGCTTGTAGGTAAAGAAGAATGCTTCTATTGTCATAAGAGTGGACACTGGAAGAAAGATTGCAGGGCTTGGAAAGCCAGGACACAGGAACTGAAGCAGGTTGCGGCTTCAGCTTCAGGTGTGTATGTTATTGAAAACTGTCTTTCGATAAACTCTACTTCCTGGGTATTGGATACCGGATCAGGATCTCATATCTGTAATTCTTTGCAGGCGTTGAGAAACCGTAGGTTTTTAAAGGCAGGTGACATGACCCTCAGAGTTGCGAACGGAGCTAGCATGGATGCTAAGGCCGTGGGGGACTATCACCTGGGAATGACAGATGGACATGTTTTGGTTTTGCGTAATTGCTTTTTTGTACCCAACACAACTTGTAATATCATTTCTGTATCTTTGGTTTCTAAAGAAGGTTATGAATTTGCGTTTGTAAGTAATGTTGTAAACATTCACCTTAATCAAGTTCTGATTGGGTCAGGTACACTGAGCAATGGTATATACGTATTAAACCAACCACAGATTTTCAATGTCCAGAATACACACAAAAGAAAGTCTCCAGATATCAATCAGGCTTTCTTATGGCATTGTAGACTGGGTCATATCAATGAGACACGGTTGACTAAGTTACATAAAGAGGGATACTTGGATCCGTTCGAGTATCAGTCTTATGCCACTTGTGAATCTTGTCTCATGGGAAAGATGACTAAGACTCCGTTCACTGGACACGGAGAAAGAGCAAGCGAGCTCTTGGGACTCATACACAGTGACGTGTGTGGTCCAATGTCTACACATGCGCGAAGCGGTTATTCGTACTTCATTACTTTCACAGATGATTTCTCTAGGTATGGACATGTCTTCTTGATGAAGCACAAATCCGAGGCCTTTGAGAAATTTCGCGAATACAAGAATGAAGTTGAAAACCAAACAGGCAAAAGTATTAAGATTCTAAGATCGGATCGAGGTGGAGAATACTTGAGTGCCGAGTTCCTGAACTATTTAAAAGAGAATGGAATTCTCTCTCAGCGTACTCCTCCATACACTCCGCAACATAACGGTGTATCGGAAAGGAGGAATCGAACCCTATTGGATATGGTTCGTTCCATGATGAGTAAGGCTGAGTTACCGCGATCTTTCTGGGGTTATGCACTAGAAGCAGCTGCATATCTCTTGAACAAGGCTTCCACCAAGACTGTGCCTACCACTCCATATCAGATGTGGAGTGGGAAGAAACCCTGTCTTAAGTACCTTAAGATATGGGGATGTCCAGCTTTTGTAAAAAAGCAGCATGCGGACAAGCTCGAGGCACGTTCAGTACAGTGTAAATTTGTGGGATACCCAAAGAACTCCAGGGGGTATCTTTTCTATTCCGCTGAGGAACAAAAGGTTTTTGTTTCTCAACATGCCCGCTTCTTGGAAACTGAGTTTTTGGAAACCCAGATAAGTGGGAGCGCAATAGAACTGGAAGAAATTCCAGAACCACAAGCTATTACTGAAAGCTTGGAAGAGCCAGTAGTTTCAAAAGAACAGGACATTCCTACGCCACTCCGCAGGAGTAGTAGGCAGTCTCATCCGCCCGAGAGATACTACGGTTTTCTCATAGACGGGGATAGAGAGGATTGCATCATAGATTATGATGAGCCTACTAGCTTCCAGCAGGCCGTTCAGAGCGTTGACTCGGTAAAATGGCTGGATGCAATGCGGATCGAAATGGAGTCCATGTACACCAACAAAGTATGGACGTTGGACATTGCTCCAGACGGAGTAAAACCCGTAGGATGCAAGTGGATCTTCAAAAGGAATATTGGTGTAGATGGACAGGTTGAGACCTATAAAGCTAGACTTGTAGCAAAGGGTTTCCGTCAAAGACCTGGTTTAGACTATGACGAAACCTTTTCTCCAGTGGCTATGCTGAAATCCATTCGGATCCTTCTTGCCATTGCTGCTTTCCACGATTATGAGATTTGGCAGATAGACGTAAAAACCGCTTTTCTAAATGGAAATTTAGAGGAGTGTGTCTATATGGACCAGCCAGAGGGTTTCATTCAGAGTGAGAGCAGCGGAAAGGTGTGCAAGTTGCTTAAGTCCATTTATGGACTAAAGCAGGCATCGCGGAGTTGGAACATCTGTTTTGATGAGACGATCAAGGAATTTGGCTTTATCAAAAATCCAGATGAACCATGCATCTATAGTAGATTTGTAGCGAGAACTGTAGTATTCCTCGTTTTATACGTGGATGACATTCTCTTAATAGGAAATAACATTCCTATGCTACAATCTGTCAAGGGGTTCTTGTCGCACAGGTTCTCCATGAAAGACCTGGGTGATACCTCATACATCCTGGGGATCCGGATCCATCGTGATAGATCCAAGAGGATATTAGGAATTTCACAGTCCAGGTACATCGACACCATACTGAAAAGATTCAGTATAGAAGATTCCAAGCGCGGTAACCTACCGGCTTGTCATGGGATCACCCTCTCTAAAGAGATGTCTCCCAAGACTGATTTGGAGAGGGATCGCATGTCTATTATACCCTACGCTTCTGCGGTAGGCTCTATAATGTATGCGATGTTGTGTACCAGACCGGATGTAGCTTATGCACTGAGTGTAGTGTTCCCCTCCGAACGGCGGCCTGCGACGTTAGGACGTCACGTAGCCTGGGGTTCGGGGCAGATGCTATTTGGTTTTTATCCGTCCACCTCTTCGAAGATGCCAAGTTGATTTATGGCACCGTGTATCGAAGGTTTAGACGGATGCGGCCGTTGTAGCAGACTTCGTCAGATTCCCCCTCAGGGTGAGGGGTTTTTGATTGTGGGGACACTCTTCCCTGCAGACGCAAGCCCCTGCAGTTAATTACGCTACCGCATCGCGGTAACAACTTTCTCCTTCTCCAGAATTTCACTTCGTGTCGTGTGTGTTTGTTTTGTTTGTGGTTGCCCGTGGATTGTGTACGGAGACTGAGTAATATCGTCACCCGTAGGACGTGGATTAGTCCAAATCCGTATTTGCTTAGATTTGGGTTTGGTGTTTTTAGTTTAAGGATGCATTAGTCGCGTTGCGACTAAGATCAACTTAAACGTTCATCAAGGATATGCTAGTCCTGTTTTGGACTAAGATCGACCTGACGTAGTGATTGATTTAATTATTCGGCCGTCGGGACTCGTCACCTCTCTGACGTCGTTGAGGGATTACAACGACATACGTCTGAGGAGTTCCGAGATGTACCCTTGAACCAAAGTTGGTTTGGGATTTTATTGTTTATTTAGATGTCTAAGGACACGTTAACCGTATTTGGAGTTAAGATCAACTTAGACGGGACCGTTTAGATCCGTCAAAAGAGCGTTTGGGCCCTATCGTGTCAGTTTAGGGACGTAGCGGTCCATATTCCAGTTTAGGGACGTGGTGGTCCATTATTAGTTTAGGGACGTTTCGGTCCGATATTAGTTTAGGGACGTTTCGGTCCATATTCCAGTTTAGGGACGTGGTGGTCCATTATTAGTTTAGGGACGTTTCGGTCCGATATTAGTTTAGGGACGTTTCGGTCCATATTCCAGTTTAGGGACGTGGTGGTCCATTATTAGTTTAGGGACGTTTCGGTCCGATATTAGTTTAGGGACGTTTCGGTCCATATTAGATGAGTGGTCGTTGGGACCCGTCGCCTCTTTGACGTCGTTGAGAAATTACAACGACAGATGTCAAAGGAGTTCGGAGATGTACCCTCGGACCGGTCGTGACTTGGTTTATGAGAGGCATTTAATTTAAGGACTTACAGCCAGAATTGGGTTAAGTCCAATTTTTATTTTAGACTCTGCCCGATTAAAAGAATCAACCTAAACAGGGCTTTACCCCTTCATTATTTTTGCAATCTGATTTGGGCCAGGCCCTTTTAAATAATGAGTTACAAAAAACTCAGGAATTTTCTGAACAGGGCTTTGCCCTTTTATTTTTCTGCAATTGGGCTAGGCCCTCTTAAGTAATGAGTTACAGAAACTCATGAGTTTTCCAAACAGGGCTTTGCCCTCTTATTATTCTGCAATTGGGCCAGGCCCTTTTAAATAATGAGTTGCAGAAACTCAATAATTTTTTGAGTTGGGCCAGGCCCTTTTAATGAGTTTGCAGAAACTCAGGAATTTTCCCAACAGGGCCTTGCCCTTTTATTTATTCTGCAATTTAATTTGGGCCAGGCCCAAAACAAGGGGTTGCAGAAACCCTAGAAACCTTTAGGTTTAAGAACACAAGTGCATGGCACTTTTGATTTGAATTTGGATCTAAGAAAAACAAGTTCTTGTTTTTTCCTGATCATACAGAACCAAGGGTTCATATCAAGTGCAAGGCACTATTTTTTTTATTCTTTTATTATTATTTTTTTTTTTTTAGAACCAGGGGTTCATATCAAGTGCAAGGCACTATTTATTGTTCTTTTTATTTTTCTTATTTCTTTTCTCTTTTCAGAAATTCTACCTCTTTTCTTTGTTTCTTCTTCTCTGTTCTTAATCTTCACCAGCTCTCTTTTTTCTCAGAAGTTGATGCCTTTTTAATGAGGTCTGGGGTCTTATTTATAGTGCCCACAAAGTTGTTGGATTTGTTAACAAAATCTTTCCTGAATTATTTTGGGAATTTTCCCACCATTGGATCAGAGATCCAAGGGTCCCTGTTTTACAGGAGAACAGAAAAGATCCACTTAAATTTTCATTCAGTTGCTGCGCAACTCACCAGCGCGTGACACGTGTCGCGCATCCGTGCACTTGCGCAGTTGCGATTGCGCAACTGCGCAGACACGTGTCTCGCATCCACGCGTTTACGCAAACACGTGTCGCGCATCCGTGCGCTTGCGCAGTTGCGATTGCGCAACTGCGCAGACACGCGTCGCGCATCCACGCGTTTGCGCAAACACGTGTTGCGCAACCGTGCGCTTGCGTAGTTGCGATTGCGCAACTGCGCAGACACGCGTCGCGCATCCACGCGTTTGCGCAAACACGTGTTGCGCATCCGTGTGCTTGCGCAGTTGCGATTGCGCAACTGCGCAGACACGCGTCTCGCATCCGTGCGTTTGCGCAGACACGTGTCACGCATCCATGCATTTGCGCAGTTTAAACATTAATTTTGTTTTCTGAAGAGCCTTGCTCTGATGGGACGCACTGTCTCGGGCATTACGCTGCCGAATCAATCTCTGCCATGTGGCAAATTGCGCGCTGCGCACGGAAACCGAAGCGTTGCTTCGAATTTTGAATTTTCAAAATTCAGTAGAGCCTTGCTCTGATTGGGGGAAACAGATGCCCCCCCACCGTTGCGCTCACGTGGCGCGCACGTGAGTGCAGCGGTGGCAAGATCCTGACCATCGGATCGACGGGTCAGGTGAACAGGCGCAGGCGCCTATAAATAGGACCCTTGGTCCTTGGTAATTTTTACCATTCTCAAGAATTTTTACCCAGAGCCTTGCTCTTGTTTAAAACTTCTGAGCCTTGCTCTTGTAATTTCCTTAAGAACTTCTAAGTTCTAACTTCAGAACCATTATAGGTAAATTAATTTAATTTAATTTAAATTAAATTTAATTAACAGAGCCTTGCTCTTATAGATCTTTGATCTAAAGGGAACCCCTTTGGGGTTTCTTCAACAGAGCCTTGCTCTTGTAGATCTTTGATCTAAAGGAAACCCCTCTGGTTTTTGTTTTTTTTTATATATTCACAGAGCCTTGCTCTCAAAAATTTGCAGAGACTCTGTTCTTAGGTTTTAACCCATGAACAGAGCCCTGCTCACAGATCAACTAGAGAACCCCTTCTCTCTTTTTTTAAGTTTCCATGGATCTTTAAGATCCCAAAATTTTGATTCTTAGGAGTTATAAATTTTTATTATAGCTACAGAGCTAGGCTCCTTTTTTTTTTTTAAGAAGTTTTATTCTTCTGAAACAGGAGTTTGACAAGTGTCACTCTGTGACAGAGCTTTGCTCTGAAAAGAGGAGATTTTCTCCTTGTCTCTAGAGATCCCCCAGTGAGGATATTCTCTTGGGGGTCCTTTTTATTAACTGACAGTCTCATCCAATGATGGGACTGTCTTATCAAATGATGCGCCGTCATCTTGATTTTGTGGGTCCCCCTTTGGTCCCCAACCCACTGCATTGCAGTGTGATGTATGCCTTTGAAATGTGAAGCATTGGAACACTAACAGTTGTTATTTTTTTTTTTTTTATCTACAGGAAACATGTCTGGAGATTTGTCTTTCCCCTTTGTTCGCTCAGAAGGAGGGTTCCCACATGCACCAGTGGACCGGGTGGTGTTTGCTCTGATCAAAGATCACGATCCTGAGTGCAAGAGACTTCACCTATGGGGAAGGTGGTATAGCCAGATTATCCAAGGCCGTCGCAGTTTTAGTTCCGCCGTGCCCTCTGAGCCCATAGTCCCGCTCTCTTATGCGGACAAACCCCCGGTGGAGTATGCCGTGGAGGTTAAAAATTGGAATTCGGACGACCTCCTCCAGCCCGCAATCGGCGCTATTCCAGTGCAACCGCCGCCAGCCATAGATATATTGGGAAGGCGAAACTGTCAGGGTGAAGCACGCCCTTGGGGACAGGCTTACAACATTGGACTGAATCCGCGACCGCCTGCTGGATACCTGCCATGGGCCCGGTACATTTTAGCGGCGAAGAGAACTCATCTGACGAAGATTGGCTTATACTCCGCCGTCTACGTCTCGCTTTTCGAGTATCCTACTCCTCCGACGTGGTGGACAAAGGCTTTCGTTGAACAATGGAACATCCCCACACATACTTTCCTGACAGCGGATAGGGAAGTTTCCATTTCTCTGGAGGAATTCGTTGAGCTTTCAGGTTTACCGGCGAGGGGGGAGCATTATGAAGAGCTGCTTCCTCCTGACGAGTACGTCTTTGCCACCAAGCAGATGGTATGCGATCTAACTCCGGACAATGCCATTCAGCATCAGCACCCGGGCTTGGTGAAGGTATTGGAGATCTACGAGGAGCTCCACTTGGAATTGGGCGACCGAGGCGTTAGTTTCGCGGACTTCATTGCTCGTTTTATTCGCCCGGAATTTTTATCAGAGCAGGGTGAGAAGTTCGCCCAACTCACTGATCCTTTTGGTTTCGGCCTGGACCACCTACCTTCATCGGACATTGATCAGCGAAGTTTTTACCTTCCCGGCACTGCCAGCGTCCCTTTCTCAGAGATCGCCGTTCCTGGCATGGATGAGGAGACCTTCTTCATAGGATTCTTAGGTCTGTGGCTATGCAGCTTCGCGCTTCCCATGCACCCACGCCTCATGCGGTCTTCTGTCTTCTACCCGGCGCATCGAATGGTAGCTGGTCTGCAATTATCAGTGGGGATCGCTGGGTTGGCTTACCTCTACCATGGACTTAGCGTAGCGGCGGACGCTAGTGAGCCTGGGGTACAGCCTGCTAACTTCCCGATGCACTACTTCACTTCTTGGATGGAGCTGCATGTTCGAGGAGTGTTTGGTGCCCACAAAACTCCTCCGTTCTTTGAGAGATTTAAACTTCCGAGAATCATGCGATTGGTTGGGGCTTCCATCGTGTTCGCACCTCCGCGGGAGTCTCGGGGACTGCTTCTGCGTTCGCATCTAGTTGGGACGAAGACCTCTTTTGTGGATAAAGTCATCACCATAGGTTCCGAGACCACTAAGTCGGTGGTGTCGCTGCGTGATGACTTTAAGGGCGGTGTTTCCGTGTTGAAGGCTCGAGAAATCCTCCACCTTTATTCCATTCGGCCGGGCTACTTGGTATTTAGGAAAAATGAAACGGCCCTCTTCATGAGGTATAATCCGCATCGATTTGCTCGGCAATCGAGTTATAACCAAGGGGTCCCGTTGGAAGCCTTCTTGGGAACACCTGCAGTCGGCTTAGAGGGGGTACGGAATGCAATGCATCACTTCATCCGGCTGAACACCGGCTCCTACTTTTTCATCAGTGAGCCCAGCTGTACCCCTAAGATACTCAATTCGTATGTAGCCTGGTATGCGCACGCGATGGGCCCAATTATCTTGATGGAGAAACGTCTACTGGTCGATCGTAGGGCTGCGCCTCCCGGCGGCAATCGCAAGGCTCCATTGCAGCCTAGGGTCCAGGTTATCCCTCCGACGAAAGAGGCCGGAGCAGATCGACCATGCGTGTTGGCCCCTCCGCGTGGACTGCCACTGCCTACTACGGTGAATGCCCCAACGGCACCCCGTGCTCCGACAGAGACGGTTAAAGCGGCATCGCCGGAGTCGGGTGCAGGAGCGGACATCGGGACTCGCCGCCCGAAAGTGACTGCCAAAACTGGCAAGCGCAAAGCTGCTCCGGGTGGATCCAAGGCTGGTGAACAAAAGAAGAAGAAGTCCACCTTATCCCTCGACGCGATTCTTAACTTAGAGCCCGCGGCTCATCCTGCCGAGACTATATGTGAGTACGGCAGCAACGAGGGTTTCGTGGTGGATCCTGATGACACCAACCTAGCCGCCGCCATTGCAGAATCAGAGCGATCAGCGAGGCTCGAAGCGATGCTGAGTAAACTCGCCGAGTCCGGTAATCATCAGACGCCTTATTTGTTATCTCATTGCACTCTATATTGTTACATTTAACTAACTCTTGCTCCCTTTTTTAACAGGTATCTCCACTGAAGATGCTATCGCTGCATCCTTGAAGACCTTCCAAGAGGAGGAGAAGAAACGTGCCCTGGCAAGCGTCGGTATGTTTTATCCCTTTCTCTTTTATAAGGAAAGTTTGTTGTTTTTTTATGATAGTCGACCTGACCTTCTCTTGTTTCTTTACAGGGGTGGTATTAATCGGCGCCAGGACCCTTCCCAGGCCCGTCATCGAAGTCGCCGCTCCGTCAAAGCTACCGCAAGAGCCTGGGCCTGATGCAACAACGAGGGATGCTCTGAAAAATTTGGAGGCATCCCTCTACACGGATGAGGAGGCTTCGCTCAAGGAAGCTCTGATGGCATCTGTCTCATCGGCTCAAGAGGAGCGGAAGCGGTCCAGACGCGAAGCTAAGGCGCGCAGAGCTACTCTAGCCGCAGGAGCGGGCCCTAGCACTGTTCCTCACGCTAGTACTCCTTCTGAAGAGCCCCCTGTGGCTCTGTCTACCGCTCATCGGCAAGTTGCACGCGCGGTTCGGAACGCCAATGATAAATCCGCTTCAGGTAGTACTCCTTTCAGAGCCTTGTTGTATGACTTGTAAAACTATTGGCTTATACATATCTCATCTTGCAGGGTCAAGTCCAACTGAGGGGGAGGCGGAGACGACCGTCGAACCCAAGGGAGCGGAAGAAGCGGTACTTGCCGAACCCGAACCGACAGTGGACAACTTTGTCGAGGCCATGGGGCCTGGAGCCGAGATTGAGGAACCTACCGCGGAGAAAGTCATTGATGCCGTACCCGAAGTAGCGGCAGATGAGATGATTGTCTCGACCGAGCCGAAGGCGGTAGAGGGCGAGGTACTTGAGGCTGGGGACCTCGTAGTGCCGATGGACGGGGCAGCTGTAATCGCTGATCCTGAGGGAGCAGCAGGTGAGGCGGCCATGATTCCTGAGGACGAGCTAGGCGCTCCTTCTCAGGAATCTGGCAATGTTCCTATCTTGGCCCTCCCTGTCTATGGTTCCCCGCCGCCTGCAGAGCTTGAGAGCATAACAACGGTTCCCCTTGAGTCGGGTGATGAAGCTACAGGTGGTGGTCTTCCGTCAGTGGAGGAAGGGACCGCCTCAGTTTCTGCTGGCAGCTCGTCAGGTAAAATTTTTTTATCACCAGCATTTCCCCTTTTTTTGTATATATCTTGTGATCTCTTCTAACAAACTTGTTCTTGCAGGTGCGGCCAGTACCGATGCTCCATTGCTCGAGGGGGCACCGTCAACTACTGCTTTGGCAGTAGTCACCTCCTCGTCTTCCCTTGTACCGTCACGGATGTTGGAAGGTATGGATTTACGACTCATGTATTAATCTTTCAAAAATGCGGCTTTCGTACTAACGTTACACCATTGTGCCTTTGCAGGAGTGCTTTTTGATCACTTGTATCAAGTGTTGCTCCCGCACTTTTCTTTCCCATCCGAACTCGCTTCTCCTTCTAGTGGCGCCGGTAATATCTTTGTTTACTCCTTTTTTCTAGCAATGGGATGATTTCTGACTTTTCCTTTTCTTTATTGTAGTGCCACAAATCGAAGGAGGGGATGTAGGCCCTGTCGCGCTACCGGCCCTTCCGGCTCTGCCGTCCGTTGCTGCTGGTATAGTAGATCTCCTTTTTGGTAATCCTTTAACGTCTTTTGAACCATCGTTTAACCCTGTTTTGTTTTGCAGCTATTGTTCCGGTTCCGGTCCCCTTCGAGGCTCGCGTCCTTTTACCGGCAGGCCCCTTTCTGAGACGTCCGTCTTCAAAGGGTGCAGTGATGAGTCTAGGCATGCTGAGCGGGTATATTGAAGAGCTCAGCATGGACGCTCTCCCTTCTGCTGTCGATTTCGCTGCGAATGTTAACCCAATGTTAGCGGCGCTCGTAACTTTTCATGACGAGGGCGTCGTTGAATCTTGGGTTAACCACTGCAGGGAGATCGAGGCCTGCTTGTATCGGCTGGAGTTGACACGCCCTGCTCCCGAAGTTTTAGCTCTGAGCGCCCAACGCACAACTTGGCTCGAGCAAAGCACTTCGCACTCCCGTCACTTGGAGCAAGAAGCAACTCGGAGACTAAGGGAATGCCAAAAGACCTCAAACGAAACGGCCCATCTGCGCGCTGAGGTTGAGGCAAATGCTGCCCAAGTGAAGACTATATTTGAGGGCCTCTTGGAGCGCATCTCCCATGGGCTAAACTTAAAGAGGAAGCTTGACGTGGCTGAGCGCCATGTCCCAAGTCGGGAGGCTGCTTATCAGGGCGTGAGGGAGCAGCTTGCAGTGGTCTTGCGGCAACGAGCCCAAGTGGAGGCAGAGCTGGCGGTGGTAGCCGATTAAGAGAAGGCATGGAAGGACATCTGCGAGCGATTGCTACACCTATCCAAGACGCTTCCTTCCCAATAATTCTCCTTGTATCATTTGCCTTTGTATATATTTTTTTCTTTAGCACAATGTATCCTGTACTCGATCAATACTTATGAATAAAAGATGCACATTTTTGTAATGTCTTGTGTCATTTCTCCGTCTTTTCTTTCTTTTATTATCAGTATGCCACCTTAGTAACCATGATTGGCGGATGATTAGGACGAGTATCTCTGACCTTCTTAAGAAATAGTGATGGCCTAGGCCGCGGGTTCAGATCTGCTGCCTAAGACTTTTCAACTCTATAGGCCGTGAGGGTCTCATAGAGACTTTTCTCCCTACGGATCGAGATGATCTCGTAAGTGGACTTTCTCCTTAGGAATCGTGAGGATTCCCAAGTGTGGTTTTCTCTCATAGGTCGAAAGGATCTTATGAGAGAATTTCTCCCTCTTACGAGTCGAGAGGGCTCGTAAGCGGTTGTTTCCCTCTTTGTCGAGAATCGACTTCAGAGAGTGAGACCCGTGAATAGTATGCAAGAGACCATTTAGGATTGACCTGCAGGATCCCATTGCCCTTCTTACGAGTCGAGAGGGCTCGTAAGCGGTTGTTTCCCTCTTTGTCGAGAATCGACTTCAGAGAGTGAGACCCGTGAATAGTATGCAAGAGACCATTTAGGATTGACTTGCAGGGTCCCATTGTTCAGGAAGCAAGTTTTTGAATCCTTACTGCCCGAGATGTGAGTCAGAAAAGCTCTCGTCACGGAGTGTTTGTATCCGTGAGTTGAGAAGTTTTGCGAGGGATTATTTGTTTCCCAAGCGCCAAGGATTATTTGTGTCCTTGGGGTTTGAAACGAGTCGATGGTTCCTACGGAGGCAGTGGTGGCTCTGCAGGTCGACACGGATCAGGAAGCTCTCGTCAAGGAGTGTTTGTATCCGTGAGTTGAGAAGTTTGGCGAGGGATTATTTGTTTCCCAAGCGCCAAGGATTATTTGTGTCCTTGGGGTTTGAAACGAGTCGATGGTTCCCACGGAGGCGCTGGCGGCTCTGCGAGTCGACGCGGATCAGAAGGCTCTCGTCAAGGAGTGTTTGTATCCGTGAGTTGAGAAGTTTTGCGAGGGATTATTTGTTTCCCAAGCGCCAAGGATTATTTGTGTCCTTGGGGTTTGAAACGAGTCGATGGTTCCTACGGAGGCAGTGGTGGCTCTGCAGGTCGACGCGGATCAGGAAGCTCTCGTCAAGGAGTGTTTGTATCCGTGAGTTGAGAAGTTTTGCGAGGGATTATTTGTTTCCCAAGCGCCAAGGATTATTTGTGTCCTTGGGGTTTGAAACGAGTCGATGGTTCCCACGGAGGCGCTGGTGGTTCTGCGGGTCGACGCGGATCAGGAAGCTCTCGTCAAGGAGTGTTTGTATCCGTGAGTCGAGGAATTTGCTGGGATTATTTGTTTCCTAAGCGCCAAGGATTATTTGTGTCCTTGGGGTTTGAAACGAGTCGATGGTTCCCACGGAGGCGCTGGTGGCTCTGCAAGTCGACGCGGATCAGAAGGCTCTCGTCAAGGAGTGTTTGTATCCGTGAGTCGAGGAATTTGCTGGGATTATTTGTTTCCCAAGCGCCAAGGATTATTTGTGTCCTTGAGGTTTGAAACGAGTCGATGGTTCCCACGGAGGTGCTGGTGGCTCTGCGAGTCGACGCGGATCAGAAGGCTCTCGTCAAGGAGTGTTTGTATCCGTGAGTCGAGGAATTTTGCTGGGATTATTTGTTTCCCAAGCGTTGGACTGAACCGTCGAGATTTGGCTTCGTCTTCTGGCGGAGCCTGTTGGGAAAGTATGGTTCCCTTTTCGTTTGCGCTCTTGGATTATATACAGGGACCGATGTGGTCTTAACTGTAGGGCCAGAGTTTTATCATCATTCTTTTTTTTTTGTTTTATCTCCGCGATGCTCTATCATTTCAGCTTTTATATCGCGAAGGTCGCGATTGCCCAATCATTTCGGCTATTTTTCGCGGTGCCCAATCATTTCGGCTATTTTTCATGCATACATTTTACTTGCTGCTTTTTATTGCAAGTTGCCCTATCATTTCGGCTATTTCGTATGCATGAGCGGCCTGCTGGCTTTTGCCGTAAACCCGAAATTGGACACCGATTTCGGCATCAGCACCGCTACAACTGTGATATTACCAGGAGCGAATCATCATTTGCCTCTGTCGTTGTCGAACAAAGGAGGCTTAGCGACCAGGGTTAGGGTCCTGTCGGCTAAGGCTTTTGACTTCATGAGCCGTAAGGGTCTCGTGAAGGTATTTCTCCCTACAAGTCGTGGGGATCTTGTAGGTGTATTTTTTCCTTAGGAATCGTAAGGGTTCCAAAGTGTTTTGTTCCTTTGTAAGTCGTAAGGATCCTACAGGGGGGGTTTTCTTCTTGTAAATCGAGAGGACTTACAAGGGTTATGCGAACATATCCCCGATCACGGATGGACCTTGGTTAGGGAAATGTCTATTCGCGCCCGTGGATTGTATACAAGGGTCAATATTGAACCACTTGTAGGGCAATATTGGAAGTTTGTGGGGGCTTGCTTAAGCACAGGTTTAGGTTTCTGTAACTTAAGACTTTCAAATCTCATGAGCCGTGAGGGTCCCATAAGAGAGTTCTCCTTACGAGTCGTGAGGATCTCGCAAGTGTATTTTCTACTTGGGAATCATGGGGATTCCTAAGTGTGTTGTTCCCTTATGAGTCGTAAGGATCTCACGCGGGTGGTTTCTCCTTACAGGGTCGAGAGGACTCTGTAAGGGTTCTTTAACGAAGTTGCGCCCTTTCGGGTTTTCGCAAACATTCGCCGGTAGTCCTGCTGTTTTTACTCACGGAGCCCTTTCGGGTTTTCATCCGTGCCCATTTTGCTTATTGACATACCGTTTTTATTTATTATACTTTTTTTTTTTTGTCAGCCTAAGGATGCTGCGGTAGTAGTTTAAAGACGTTGTGGTCTGCTATTAGTTTAAGGACATTTCGGTCCGCCGTTGAGAGGGCTGGCTACTGCTTATAAAGCCTGAGCTTAGGAAGATAGCGAGCGGACATAGTCGTCGTCATCTATCATTGACCTAAACTAAGGCTCGTTAAGCGTAGTATTTCTTTAGGAAGCGACCGTTTATTGGCCTGAAAGGCCTTTCACCGTGCATGTCCATGAGTAGATAGGCCCCGCCCTGGTATACCTTATCAATGATGTACGGTCCTTCATAGTTTGGCTCAAACTTTCCCCGCTTGGCGCGATTGGGGATCATGGGCCTTTTGACCACTAGCACGAGTTCGCCTTGGTGGAATGTCCTCGGGCGGCTCAATCTTTCATATGAGCGCGTCATCTTTGCTTTATAAGCTTCCAGATTTTGCTGTGCTAGAAGCCGGATTTCATCAAGGGCGTCAAGCTCTTCAAACCGAAGGTGAGCATTTTCTTCGTCCGTCAACTCGTAATGGACTGCCACTCGTAGAGAGGGTAATTCTATCTCGAGGGGGAGTACTGCTTCCGTCCCAAATACCAACGCGTACGGCGTTGTATTTGTGGCCGTTTTAAATGTAGTTCGATACGCCCAAAGCGCCTCTTGCAATCTTTCGTGCCAATCTCTCTTATTTCGTGACACCGTTTTCTTCATGATCTTCGTCAAGGTCTTGTTGAAGGCCTCAGCTAGACCGTTAGCTCGGGGGTTATAAACTGAGGAATATCTCCAGTCTATATTGTGCTGCTGTGCGAAGCGACTAATCTTATGACTTCGGTAGGCTGGCCCATTGTCAGAGATGATCCTTCTTGGGGTTCCAAACCGGTATATGACATGCGTTTTGAAGAAATGGAGGATGTTTTCCGTTTTCACTTCCCTCAACGGTACCGCTTCTGCCCATTTGGAGAAGTAATCAGTCGTCGCCAAGATGAAACGATGTCCCTTTGACGATGCTGGTTCGATGGGACCGACTATGTCAGTTCCCCACATTTCAAATGGCCAACTAGCCACTGTTGGATGCAGTGGATTGGGATGCTGATGGATGAAGTCTCCATGAATTTGGCATGAATGACATTGCCTCGCGTATTCTAGGCAATCCTGCATCATCGTGGGCCAGTAGTAGCCCATCCGCTTTATCTTTAACTTCATCTTAGGGCCTGCTTGGTGGGAACCGCAGAGTCCGTCGTGAACTTCTTGGACGACCCTTCTCGCTTCGTCAGGTCCTAAGCATCTCAACCACAGAGAATCGAATGACCTCTTGTACAGAGTATCATTGACGAAGGCGAAAGACAGAGCTCGTTTCGTGAGCTGATGTCTTGTGGACGCTTCTTCAGGCATTCGGTGGAACTTGAAGTAATCTATGAAGACTTCTCTCCAGTCTTCAGCGTTTTCCCAGTCTTTTATTTGCAGGGTTGTCTCCTCTTTCGCTCCTTTTTCTTCAGACGATTCCGGAGATATTTCTGTTGGGGCGAGCACTCGACGGCTTTGCACCACGATTCTAACGTCGTCGAGGTTCTCGTCAGCCAGTTCTTTAGCAAGTTTGGCTAGTGCGTCTGCTTTGCTGTTTTCCGCGCGCGGTATGCTTTCCAACGTGTAAGAGGGAATTTGGGTTAGCAGTTGTTGCACTTTTTCACCGTATTTTACCAATTCCGGTTTACATGTTTGGTAATCGCCGTTTACTTGACTGACGACCAGTTGGGAGTCCCCGTATATGAGGAGGCTCTCAATTCCCATATCAATGGCGATCTCAAGGCCTGCTATCAGAGCTTCATATTCAGCTTCATTATTCGTCCTCGGCTCCGTTAAGGAGAAGGCGAAGCGCATTATTCCTCCTTGGGGAGTCACAAAGATGAGTCCCACCCCCGATTTGATCGTTGGCGTACTTTGTTTATGCTTTTTCATAGAAGACGCTCCATCGAAGTAAAGCTCCCAACGGGTATCACCACTGTCGATTGCGTCAAATGCATGTCTGTCCGGCAAATCGCAGTTTAAAGGAGAGTCGGCAGGTATGGGATGCTCAGCAAGGAAGTCAGCGATGGCCTGGCCTTTTACTGCCTTGAGAGGTTGATATGTTATGGAAAATTCCATCAAGAGCAGGGCCCATTTAGCGAGTCGTCCTGTCAATATGGCTTTTGACATTAAATATTTGAGAGGGTCCACTTTTGAAATCAGACGGACCTCGTGCGCCAACGCATAGTGCCTAAGCTTTGTTATTGCGAAGATTAATGCCAGGCAGTGTTTTTCAATGGGAGAATAGTTGCTTTCTGCCCCCAGCAGCACTCGACTTAAGTAGTAGAGCGCCCTTTCTTTCCCTTGATCGTTCTCTTGTGCCCATAATGCGCCTAAGGAACCTTCGAGGGCGGTTGTATAAAGAATAAGAGGCTTCCCCTTAACCGGAGCAGCCAACACCGGCGGGTTCTGCAGGTATTGCTTGATCTCATCCAGTGCGCCTTGGCATTTTTTATCCCAAACGAATGGGGTTCCCTTCTTCATCAGGTGACTATAAGGGCGGCACTTTCCTGAAAGATTGGCTATAAATCGCCGTATGTATGCGAGTTTCCCTTGGAGAGACCGCAACTGTTTGAGAGTCCTCGGCGGAGGCATTTCCATGATCGCTTTGATCTTTGACGGATCTATTTCAATACCTCGATGTCGAACGACGAATCCTAGGAATTTACCCGAGGAAACCCCGAACGCACATTTAAGAGGATTCATCTTCAAGTTGTATTGCCGAAGGCGTTGAAACACGATCTTCAAATGCTCGAGATGTTCCTCGTATGATTTGCTTTTAACCACGAGATCGTCGATATAGCATTCGACGATTTCGTGTATGAGGTCGTCGAAGATCTTCGTCATGGCCCTTTGATAAGTAGCACCGGCATTCTTCAAACCGAAGGGCATCACTTTATAACAGAATATCCCAAGAGGAGTCCTGAAAGCTGTGTGTTTCTGATCTTCAGGATGCATTTTTATTTGGTTATACCCCGATGAGCCGTCCATGAAGGAGAAAACCTCATGAGTGGATGTATTGTCTATCATAAGTTCAGTGACTGGCACTGGGAAATCATCTTTTGGGCAGGCTTTATTAAGATCCCGAAAGTCTACGCATATGCGCACTGTCCCATTTTTCTTCATTACTGGGACGATGTTGGCAATCCATTCAGGGTATTGAACTTCCTGGATAAAGCCAGAGTCTATCAGCTTTTTGACTTCGGCGTTGATGCTCATCTCAAGCTCGAGTCGCATTCTTCTTGGCGCTTGTTTGACTGGCTTGATGTCCGGGGATATCGCCAATTTGTGTACGGCAATTTCTGGATCTAGTCCCGGCATCTCGGAATAGTTCCACGCGAAGCAATCTTTGTGCTGTAGAAGCACATCCTTTAACGCGGCCACCCTTTCTTCAGATAGCAGCTCGCTGATGAATGTCGGTCGCGGGTCATTTGCCGTCCCCAACTCAATTTTCTTAAGATTGTCTGCGGTGGTATGGATTCCGTCCTCCAGTTCTTTCGGAGCTGGGGGAAATTCTGAGATCACCTCATCGCTGCCGCTTTCAAAGCACCAAGGGAGGTTGTTCATGTCGTCGGACCCTTCTTTTAATATTGTTATCACATGACAGGTGTGAATTTTCTGCCCACTCCGATGTGGAACTGGTTTTTCTTTCGCGGTTTCGGGCTCGTGCTTCTGTGGTGGTGCTACCCTCCAGTTATCAGACAACGCGAACTTGCCAAGCTGATATTGATCTTCGACCCAATTCTTGAAGGTGAAGCAATCTTCGAGCGGATGCCCTATTACTCGATGGTAAAAGCAATACTTTGGGTTGGAGACTTCGCCTGCTTGCTCAGGGTGTTTAGACTCTGGCAGAGTAAGCATTTGATGTTTCAGAGCAAGCTCAAGTATTTTCCTTGTTTTGTTCTGAGGAAATGAGTATGCTCGACCCATTTTCTTCATGATGGCTTGGTCAACAACGCTCGACTCTCGGATGCGTGGCTTCTTAGCTTTGCTTTGTGGTTGTCGAGCGCTTCTCTTGCCTTTCAACTTATTTCTGCTTTCGAGTCGAACCTTCTTCATAGCAGGTTGACAAGGGGCGGCGTTTTCGTCTTTCATCGCCTGCTGAAGGAGGCGCCGTGTCTTGGCCTTCTCATAGATTGCCATTTCACGATCGTGATCATCTCGGGCTTCTCGACTGGCATCCCTTGTAGGTTTGCTCATTTGGCCTTCAGACGATGGGTTAGGAGGTCTCGCATCGGGAACTTTTACTGATCCAGGATTAGCATCTTCCCAGTGAGCGTCTGCTTCTTCATCAAAGTCATACATGGCATAACAGCTGTTTATTAGCTCACGTTTCTTTGAGCGAATATACCCGAGTCCTTTCGTCTCTGTTCTCCCGTTAGGCAGTTTGCACTGAGTCCCGGGAACGTTCCAGACCTTGTCATAGAATTTGGCTTTTCTAGCGGTCTGTGTGAAGGACATCCCTTGGCGTTTCAGCAGTTTCTTTAAACCTTGGGTATAATATCTGGGAAGACGGATAGGCTGAAGCCCGTCGAGCGTGGGATCTGCGCCATGCCAAATTTCTCTTTCCACTTTGTTTTCTTCAGAACGGTAGAATAGGATTGCCTTCTCGCCTTTTCGTCCGGGAGGGATATAGAATGTCTGCAATTCCTCTATGCTGTTGGTGTCGAGTGCATCCAGTTCTTTGTAATGTTCAAGCGGCACCATGGTTACCTGCAGACTTCGCTCTTCATCAGCGGAAATCTGTATTGAAGGCCGAGCAGGGAATACAGCATGAACTTCATCCTCTGAATCACTACCGAAGATTAATGAAGGAACGGATGGTCCTAGTCTGGTGGATTGGGACGGACCTGAATAGATTATATCCTCCTCCTCCTCGGTGTCACTGCCGAAGACAGGGATGGTTGCGTTAGTTTTGTTCTCCGGTTTGTGACACCTTTCCGTGTCTTCGAAATTCGGTAAGAAGTATTTGGCATCTTCATACTTGCGAACTTCGTTCACGGAAAACGGATTCAACTCTCCTGCCACTGTGTACTCGAGGCCGTCCCTAGAATACTTCATGCACTGATGCTGTGTAGAAGGGATGATATTGTACTCGTGTAGCCATGGTCGGCCTAGCAGAGCATTGTAGCACGTCTTGGCGTCTATAACATGGAATTTGATGTCTGTGACGAGCACCCCGAAACGTAGCGTCAATATCACAGATCCAAGAGTCTTTGAGGATTGAGAGTCGAAACCGGAGATGGTGATTTTGTCTCGGGCGAGGTGTTGGACACTCATGCAAATCTCTTTTAACACTCGCACATTGAGTAAATTGACAGACGATCCGTTATCGACTAAGATTTTTCCTATCTTTATGTCATGGCAGTATCCTGAGACATAAAGTGGGCGATTGTGTTCACACGTTCCGAGGAGAAGGTCTTCATCACCAAAAGCAACGTCGGCTGTATGCACCTCTTCCAATTCATCCTTCATCTTTTGTTCGGCTAGGAAGGCTTGGAACTGGTCCGGATCTTGTAGGGCCTTAATCAAAGAATCCCTCGCCTCTTTTGATAGCAATAGGGCATCGAGAATGCTGAGTTGTGAGGGTAGCTTTCTCAGATGCGCCAAGACATTGTAATCTACTTTATTCCTTTTTGGGGGATTCTTGGCGGTTAATTCTTCCGCAACTTGGTCATCCAAAGCGATGTCTTCAGAGACCTTCTCTTTCCCTTTGTTTTTCTTATTCAAGGGTCCGAGGTTCTTTTCGGGTAATGTTCGATTGCGCAGCTGTATATTCTCGCAGGCCTTCAGTTCTTTTTCTTTTCCCGAAGTGGATTCTTCGAAGAGGGGACCAAGCTCTAGCTCTTCATCGGAGTCGCTCCCAAATGTAGGCACTTGTGACCCGGTAGTGTTAACCATGTGACAATTGCCGGCAGTTCTTTCAAGTTCTTTAGTCGTATTTCTTTGTTCTCGACGAATTTTACGTTTTTCCCGTTTAAATCGTTGTCGATTTGAGACGTATCCTTGCCACCATCCATTGAAAGCTTTGCAATCTTGGGTGGAATGCGAGACCTTCTGATGGTATAAGCAATAAGAGGGGTGCATCTCTTCCACGCCAGTAACTTTTTCTTCAGAGGGTGGTAGTTTCATGCCCATCGATATGGCCTTAGCGAACTTCTTTTTTTATCTTGAATTGGCTTTTGTCAACGGTGGAGGCATTTTGCTCCAACGGGATCATTTCAGCTCCTTCCTCAAGTCGCTGACGCTTGGCCCTTTCGAATATAGCCGTCTCGCGCTCTCGATCAGCCTTGCTTTTCAACCGAGCTTCATTAAGAAACGCGCTGATCGTTTCAACTGGTAACCCTGGGGTTCTTGATTCGGCATTTGCCCCCAGCGTTTCAGTGCCAGAAGTTCCTTCATCGTTCGTGGTCGAATGGGAGATCATATGACAGCTTGCTACATATTCGTCAGACTCATCCGATGAACTTTCTCCTTCATCTTCTTTTTGGAAGACGTGATCAAGGAAATCTTGGAGCGTGATGGGAGTTCGCGCCTTTTGGTTATATTCATCCAGCGCATCGATTTGCTTTTGTAAGTCCGTGCGCTTGTCGCCAGGCTTCACGGGCTTCTTAGATTTCTTCTTCTTCTTTTTCGAAGATTTTGACGGCTGGCTATGAACGCTTGAACTACTACCATCGGTCTTCGGAGTCGGTCGTGGCTTCAACATCCCCTCAATAACCTGCGGTTCCAAGGGGTTCTTCCACTTGACCGCTGGGCAGGTTTGAAGATCATTTAGCATTCTCCTCGTTTTGGCCGATAATACAACCTCCCAGGGAGCCTCTTCAATAACGGAGCATGTTGCCCCCGGCGTATTCGTCCCCTTATAGGTGTGGGGCTGCGGAGGGTTCACCTTCCATTTGTCAGACAGCGCAAATTTGCCCTGACGGTATTGATTCTCAAGCCAATTTTTGAAAACGTAACAGTCTTCGATTGGATGTCCCAACACTCTATGATAAGGGCAGTAATTAGGATCGTTGACGTCACTCGGTTGTGACGGACGTTTTGGATCTGGCAGATTTATGAGCCTGTTGCGCAATGCCAGCTCGAATAACCTCCTTATTTTATCACGGGGGAAGGAGTAAGCCCGTCCCATCCTGTCCTCAAGGGGTACGTACGGGCGTGTATTATTTGGACGAGCAACCGGCTTCGAATCGTTCGGTTGTTGTTGGGCATTAGCGACGACGATCGCTTTTCCCTTTCCTTTGTCGTTTCGGGAATCCGGCTTCGGGAGAGGAGGTTTATGGCCCATCTGGTCCATCTGCGCCAATTTGTCGATCAAAGCCTGGAAGGAAGTCGGCTTGAAGAACATCATAAATTGTGAAATGGTTGCTTGTGGATCGAGTGTTCCAACAAACATTCCCACCGCAGGGGCTTCTTCTATGCGCTGTTCACACTTAGACCATAGATTACGCCACCGTATAGCGTACTGAACCCATGTCTCGCCGGGTTTTACCCTGGCATTGATCAGTGCCGTCATCGGGGTACGCTCGCTGGCACTTGCAAAACGTTGGGTGAAGAGCAGCTCCATCTCCGCAAAGGTTTTAATAGAGTTGTTGGGGAGCTCGAAATACCACTCGAAAGCCGTATCTGATAAGCTTCCAACGAATTGGCGCAGCAAGAGTTTGTCGTCGCCTCCAGTGTTACCACAAAGCGCCCTGAACTGGGCAACATGTTGATGGGGATTGCCGGTCCCTTTGTAGACATGAAACTTAGGAATTGTGTAACCTGGCGGGTACTTGATTTGGTCATACCAGCCCGGATATGGCCGTCCCGTTTTTACAACGTGGCCGGCTGCTTCGGCCGCCTGATGCACCCGTATTTGTTGAGCAATATATTCATCCAAATCAGCTTTTGATATGGTATCCTCTTTAGCTGCGGATAGAGCCGGTAGAGGATTCGATGTCTCTCCCCTATCATCTTCAAGAATGATCGGGGGATCTCCAACAGGTGGATCTGGTTGAATCATCATACCCACCACATCCTGGAACAGGAGGGCCATTTTCTTTATGTTGGCTGCCTGTTCTGCAGCCTCTTTGTCTCTCTTTTCCAGTGTTCGGCGGAGGAACTCAGCGTCGGTCTCTTCCTCTTGGCGTTCATCTAAGGACGTCTCAGGATTCTCTTTTGGCCCCGTGAGTGCAGCCATTGTAGTCATCATCTCCTGGAGCTTTTGTTGCTGCTCCTGAGACTTGGTCACTGACCGGGTAAGCGGTCGGTGGCCCGTAGAAGTACGACTTTCTTCTTTTCCCGAAGCCATATAGACCGTATGTACTATCATGCCCCCTGACTTGGGGCGTTTGGGTTCGCCGCTTTTAGATTTTGTCATCGTCGCGGGAGCTTTCTCTGGTCTTTTCCTTTTATGGACCTTTGAGGTTGAAGGAGCCGCTGAAGTGGGCATCCTAGCATTTGTTGCCCCCTGCCGTTTAATGGGGGGGTTCTTGTCTTTTTCCACCTTCGCCCTTTTCTGGCGACGGAAGTGGTCTGAGTCAATCACGGAGTCTTGAACTCTCCGCCAGACTTTATAAATTTTGGACGACAGCCGTTGAGAGGGCTGTTCTTGTTTTGCCTCCGGAGCTTTCTCCACGGGCGGAGGAGATCTTTTCAATACGGCGATTGGGGAGTTCTTTCTCACTTTCCTCAGTAATTCAAAGCTGTTCCCAGTTGGAACAGCAGCGCTGACCTCCGCCACTGGAGCAGGCGGGGTTAGCCCTGAAGGGGAGTTGCCCCCTGCTTTCCTTATTCGTTGCCAATGACGACGTCGCGCACGACGAGCCATTGGGACTGGCTCGGAAATCGGGATAGTTTCTTGTTGCCCCCTGTTTGGGTGTGGGGTAACTGCCGGTGTCAGCCTATCAAAGACTGATGCTTTTTGACCAGCTGAAGGAGGAGTAGGAACCGTCAATCTTGTGAAGACTGACTTTCTGATAGGAGAAGCCGCTTCAACGACTTCCGAAGCTGTGGCCGTTGCCCTCTTTGGGACAGCCACTTTATGATCCTGACCTAGCCTGGTAAAAACAGAGGCTGTCGGTTTAGTAGCAGGCGACCCGTTGACAGGGGTCGTGGTAGCAGTGAGCCGGTCAAATACCGACTTCTTGTTCGCTTCTGGTGCGGATATCGGCATAGAGAAGCTTGCAGGGGGGACCATGGTCCCGAAAAATAGGCCGGTGGTGGCCTGGGTCACCTGCTCTACCGGCAGAGTAAGGAAAGAGGCCGCTTGGGGCCCATATGTTACACCTCTCGGTGAGGTGGAGCGTCCGTTGCAGTGGTGCTTCGCGCATTTGGTGCAGTGGGAATCCATGGATACTTGAGTTCTCTGCCAGACAAGAAACCAAATCTTAGCAATTTGAAATTTGAAGGCAACCATTTAACAAACCGCGATGGGTTCGCGAAGACGACACACGAAGTGTGGAGTGGAAAGAGGAAAAGGTCCCACCGGGCGTGCCAGAATCTGTTCCCCTCCGAACGGCGGCCTGCGACGTTAGGACGTCACGTAGCCTGGGGTTCGGGGCAGATGCTATTTGGTTTTTATCCATCCACCTCTTCGAAGATGCCAAGTTGATTTATGGCACCGTGTATCGAAGGTTTAGACGGATGCGGCCGTTGTAGCAGACTTCGTCAGATTCCCCCTCAGGGTGAGGGGTTTTTGATTGTGGGAACACTCTTCCCTGCAGGCGCAAGCCCCTGCAGTTAATTACGCTACCGCATCGCGGTAACAACTTTCTCCTTCTCCAGAATTTCACTTCGTGTCGTGTGTGTTTGTTTTGTTTGTGGTTGCCCGTGGATTGTGTACGGAGACTGAGTAATATCGTCACCCGTAGGACGTGGATTAGTCCAAATCCGTATTTGCTTAGATTTGGGTTTGGTGTTTTTAGTTTAAGGATGCATTAGTCGCGTTGCGACTAAGATCAACTTAAACGTTCATCAAGGATACGCTAGTCCTGTTTTGGACTAAGATCGACCTGACGTAGTGATTGATTTAATTATTCGGCCGTCGGGACTCGTCACCTCTCTGACGTCGTTGAGGGATTACAACGACATACGTCTGAGGAGTTCCGAGATGTACCCTTGAACCAAAGTTGGTTTGGGATTTTATTGTTTATTTAGATGTCTAAGGACACGTTAACCGTATTTGGGGTTAAGATCAACTTAGACGGGACCGTTTAGATCCGTCAAAAGAGCGTTTGGGCCCTATCGTGTCAGTTTAGGGACGTAGCGGTCCATATTCCAGTTTAGGGACGTGGTGGTCCATTATTAGTTTAGGGACGTTTCGGTCCGATATTAGTTTAGGGACGTTTCGGTCCATATTCCAGTTTAGGGACGTGGTGGTCCATTATTAGTTTAGGGACGTTTCGGTCCGATATTAGTTTAGGGACGTTTCGGTCCATATTCCAGTTTAGGGACGTGGTGGTCCATTATTAGTTTAGGGACGTTTCGGTCCGATATTAGTTTAGGGACGTTTCGGTCCATATTAGATGAGTGGTCGTTGGGACCCGTCGCCTCTTTGACGTCGTTGAGAAATTACAACGACAGATGTCAAAGGAGTTCGGAGATGTACCCTCGGACCGGTCGTGACTTGGTTTATGAGAGGC
Organism: Agapanthus africanus; assembly: GCA_030015575.1. Taxonomy (NCBI): domain Eukaryota; kingdom Viridiplantae; phylum Streptophyta; class Magnoliopsida; order Asparagales; family Amaryllidaceae; genus Agapanthus; species Agapanthus africanus. The sequence continues at coordinate 378,578,882 of JASDDO010000019.1, read as the reverse complement.
ATTTAATTTAAGGACTTACAGCCAGAATTGGGTTAAGTCCAATTTTTATTTTAGACTCTGCCCGATTAAAAGAATCAACCTAAACAGGGCTTTACCCCTTCATTATTTTTGCAATCTGATTTGGGCCAGGCCCTTTTAAATAATGAGTTACAAAAAACTCAGGAATTTTCTGAACAGGGCTTTGCCCTTTTATTTTTCTGCAATTGGGCTAGGCCCTCTTAAGTAATGAGTTACAGAAACTCATGAGTTTTCCAAACAGGGCTTTGCCCTCTTATTATTCTGCAATTGGGCCAGGCCCTTTTAAATAATGAGTTGCAGAAACTCAATAATTTTTTGAGTTGGGCCAGGCCCTTTTAATGAGTTTGCAGAAACTCAGGAATTTTCCCAACAGGGCCTTGCCCTTTTATTTATTCTGCAATTTAATTTGGGCCAGGCCCAAAACAAGGGGTTGCAGAAACCCTAGAAACCTTTAGGTTTAAGAACACAAGTGCATGGCACTTTTGATTTGAATTTGGATCTAAGAAAAACAAGTTCTTGTTTTTTCCTGATCATACAGAACCAAGGGTTCATATCAAGTGCAAGGCACTATTTTTTTTATTCTTTTATTATTATTTTTTTTTTTTAGAACCAGGGGTTCATATCAAGTGCAAGGCACTATTTATTGTTCTTTTTATTTTTCTTATTTCTTTTCTCTTTTCAGAAATTCTACCTCTTTTCTTTGTTTCTTCTTCTCTGTTCTTAATCTTCACCAGCTCTCTTTTTTCTCAGAAGTTGATGCCTTTTTAATGAGGTCTGGGGTCTTATTTATAGTGCCCACAAAGTTGTTGGATTTGTTAACAAAATCTTTCCTGAATTATTTTGGGAATTTTCCCACCATTGGATCAGAGATCCAAGGGTCCCTGTTTTACAGGAGAACAGAAAAGATCCACTTAAATTTTCATTCAGTTGCTGCGCAACTCACCAGCGCGTGACACGTGTCGCGCATCCGTGCACTTGCGCAGTTGCGATTGCGCAACTGCGCAGACACGTGTCTCGCATCCACGCGTTTGCACAAACACGTGTCGCGCATCCGTGCGCTTGCGCAGTTGCGATTGCGCAACTGCGCAGACACGCGTCGCGCATCCACGCGTTTGCGCAAACACGTGTTGCGCAACCGTGTGTTTGCGCAGTTGCGATTGCGCAACTGCGCAGACACGCGTCGCGCATCCACGCGTTTGCGCAAACACGTGTTGCGCATCCGTGTGCTTGCGCAGTTGCGATTGCGCAACTGCGCAGACACGCGTCTCGCATCCGTGCGTTTGCGCAGACACGTGTCACGCATCCATGCATTTGCGCAGTTTAAACATTAATTTTGTTTTCTGAAGAGCCTTGCTCTGATGGGACGCACTGTCTCGGGCATTACGCTGCCGAATCAATCTCTGCCATGTGGAAAATTGCGCGCTGCGCACGGAAACCGAAGCGTTGCTTCGAATTTTGAATTTTCAAAATTCAGTAGAGCCTTGCTCTGATTGGGGGAAACATGTAGTAAGCCGGTATCAGTCAAACCCTGGGGAGAAACACTGGATAGCGGTAAAGAATATTCTCAAGTACCTGAGAAGGACTAAGGAGATGTTCTTGGTGTATGGCGGAAAAGACCTGCAGATCGAGGCCTTTGCTGACTCCAGCTTCCAGAGTGACAAGGATGATTCCAAGTCCATGTCGGGTTTTGTCTTTACTCTCAATGGAGGGGCGGTGTGTTGGAAGAGTTCCAAACAGGAAACCGTTGCAGACTCGACGATGGAAGCGGAATATATCGATGCATCTGATGCCGCAAAAGAAGCTGTCTGGATGAAGAAGTTCTTGAAAGAACTTCAGGTGGTTCCGTCCATTGTTGACCCAATACCTCTGTATTGCGACAACAACGGGGCTATAGCTTTAGCGAAGGAACCCAGGTCCCATCAGAGATCCAGACACATCTTGAGGCGGTATCACCTGATTAGGGAGATCGTGGATCGCCAGGAGATCGAGGTTCGGAGAGTCGCTTCAGAAGAAAACACTGCAGATCCATTCACCAAGGCCTTGCCCCAGACTCAGTTCGAGCAGCTGATCGAGATGATAGGTCTTCGATACGCCAGTACATGGCCTTAGTGCAAGTGGGAGATTGTTAGTGTATATGCCCTAAAGGCCATTACTGTATCATACCGGTTTGTATATTACTTAATGGAAGCTTGGGATATTCACCTTGTATATACAATCTTGCTCAAAATGGTAGTATGCTACTTGGTTTGTTTCTACTTCAATGTGTACATGTGTTTATTTTATCATATCACCTATACGCATTAGTGGAGCCCTTAGGATCTTTGCTTGATTACCAGCATTGTGATGGCAGTCACACTAGTGGGGGCTGGGTAATCTATAAGCACATCCTTATACAGGTCCCTAGTCGCAGGACTATCGAGACAGGGCATCAATACTCCGGAGTAGACTGGCGCATGCGCTTCTCATCCAGTGTGGGAGACGGTCTGTCCCACAGCCGTCAGTACGTCGTACTTGAGATAGTATGCGGGTGCTCGTTAGGTTACGAGTACACTGGACAGGACTCGTCGGAAATTGACAAGTTGGTATTATACCTATCGTCAGTTATCAGTTCTCAGGTGATATGAGTACAGCTTAGTCCGCTGACTTGACACTGGCACTTCGCCTCGAGTGTGTTCCCACTGTATTTTGATTACTACCCTACCACGACTCAAAGGAGTCGTGCAAACAGGTGGTAGTTGGGTGCAGTCCCGAAGCACTTGGAGGCAGTGACGGTTAGACAGGATTCGTCTCTCCCGGTATTGGGGGTTGACATCGCGCTGTGTCTAGGAGAGCCATTACACGAGTAGTCCCTGGCCAGGGCAAGCGAGATATACTGGTAGGCTTCCAGTGTTATCTCAGGGTGTTTTGGGCTTCACTCCGACACAACTTGTACCGCTATTAGGGGACTGACGTTTACCACCCCCCTAGGCCCGACATGTGATGTATCAGACGAACAGACCGGACTGTACGGAGACTGTCACATTCAGACTCAGTAGGAGTTCAGATGGGGTTCACCTCGTCAGTCTTCTTATCGGCATCTACCTGGGGACCGTTACGCACAGCTAGTGCCGCTTGCGGTCTGTGGTTAAACCCACTGCCAGCGTAGTGTCGAGTCTTTAGAGTCCCACACAGAGGGCTATTCGCCTCTGGGCAAAACAGAGTAGAGATCGCATGGTTTTGCGACAGGGTTCGTTCTCATCCGCGCACTTGTGCACGTTTGGAGTCCGGACAGATATTACTAGCAGGCTCTGGTTTTAGCCAGATACTGGTATATGTTTTGGGGTTGATTTTATCTCATAGTATTCATGTTCCTCGGAACAAGAATGCGGGTGTGTATGCACAGTTGATTGAGGCGGAGGAAGAGGATTTTCATTAGGGTTTCGGAACGGGTGCGTATGCACAGTTGACAGTCGTCTTTTTCCAAACCCTAATGGATTCATGCTATATCAATTAATAATATTAATTAAATGAAATTGTGTCATGGTTGGGTTTATTGACTTGTTGACCAAGGTTGACTAGTTGACCATAGTTGAAAGTTTGACCATCAGCATTACATATCAAAGATGCTCTTTGATTCTAGCAAAATCATTTAATGTGTGTAATGATAATGGTCATTCCAAACCATCCATCAACTATTTCATTTACATTATTATTATTATTTTTGATAATTCATTTCTTATTATGTTATGGTTGTAAAATGAAAAGCTCTCATTCTATCATAACTCTTCTCTCTCCTCTCTTCTTCTTCCTCCTCCTCTAGTTCAAGGAGCTCCCTTCTCATGTGTTGAGAATCCATCTCCTTGAGATAAAAACACCCCAAAACCACTCTCTACTCACTCTAGGGTTAGAGGTTTAACAAGCCAAAGATCCTAGTTCACTCAAAGTTCGAGAAAGAGCCCGAAGGTTGAACCCTCAGGTGGATCCATCTTTGACGGAAGAAGGCGACGAGGAAAGCACCATCAACCCCTACAAAGGTTTCAAGAAGAAGGAGTTCAAGTTAGGTATAACCTCTTTTCCGAGTAGCTAACTCTCTTTAGCTTTCTTGATAGTTTAGTTTAGAAAAGATCCTGACTTTGTTAGTCCATGTTGCCCCATGCGCTAAAAATTTGATTTTTAGACCGTTTCCGCCTCCCCGCAAGAACCGGGGTTGGCAACGTGGACTTATAAGCCCGAGACACGAGATTCTTGTCACACTTTTGGAAGAGCTTACAGGAGAGTTTGGGAACCAGCCTTAAATTCAGCACAGCTTATCACCCACAGACGGATGGACAATCCGAGCGTACAATTCAGACGCTCGAGGATATGTTGAGAGCTTGTATGTTGGACTTTCAGGGTTCCTGGGAGGACCTTCTGCACCTAGTCGAGTTCTCTTACAACAATAGTTATCAGGCTAGTATTCAGATGGCTCCTTTTGAAGCACTATACGGGCGGAAGTGTCGATCCCCAGTATGTTGGGATGATGTGGGAGAACGAAGATTACTGGGCCCCGAACTTATTGTTCAGACAGTTGACAAGGTTCAAATGATCAGGCAGCGTATTAAGACGGCTCAGGATCGACAGAAGAGTTGGGCAGATACCAGCAGAAGAGCACTTGAGTTCGAAGTCGGGGATCATGTGTTCTTGAAGATTTCCCCTACTCGTGGAGTTATCAGGTTCGGAGGTCGGGGAAAGCTTAGTCCCCGCTTTATCGGACCTCTTGAGGTGTTAGAGCGTGTAGGAGAGGTGGCTTATCGACTCGCCTTGCCTCCATCGCTAGCTGGTGTGCACAATACCTTCCACGTGTCACAGTTGCGGCGTTACGTTCGAGATGAGAGCCATGTCCTGGACCATTCGGAGCTAGTCTTAGGAACCGGTCTGTCATACGAGGAGCAACCCACTACCATTCTCGACCGCAGAGAGAAAGTGCTGAAGAATAAGGTCATTTCGTTAGTCCGAGTGTCTTGGGGCGGTCGTTCCCCAGGAGAATCCACCTGGGAACGGGAGGAAGATATCCGTGATCGTTATCCACATCTCTTTGTTTAGTACAGTGTTTCTTGTATCTTTGTTAAATTTCGAGGACGAAATTTTTGTTAAGGGGGGTATGATGTAAATCCTCGTTTCCATTCTAATAAAAGTTTCCTATTCTCTGATTTCCAGTAGGTTCTTTTCTTTCCCTTCATATTTTGAATTGTTTGTTTAAGCTTAATATTTATATTTATCCCTAAAAGCCAAAACCCAAGGTTTAAAACCAAAGCCGAATTAAACCAAAGTGAGTAAAATACTTAAACCTTAAACCTATTTTTAACTTTCAGCCCAAGCTTGTAATTAAACCCCAAACCCTTTACAAAATACCCTCAGCCCATTCAAAACTTTTAAATAAATCCCTAAATTAAAAACCCTAGCCGGCCCCTCACTACTTTCCCCAGCCCATTTGGATTTTAAATAAATCCCTTTTTAAATATAAAATACCTCGGCCCAATCTCCTCCCTCAGCCCACAAAGCTTTTTTTTTTTAAAAAGGAATTTTTTTTTAAACACAGCCCTGGCCCGTCTCTTCTCAACCCACTTCAGATTTTAATTGTTAGAGGGAATTAATTTTCTTTTCTTTAGCGAGCCCGGCCCGTTCTCCAGCCCGACTCCGCACCAGACCCGACCCGACCCCTTCTGCTCATCTTCCCCCTCTCCCCAACGGTAACATTCCCTCATTTCCCGCTCGCGATCCCCTTCCCCCGCCGCAGCCCACGCCCTCGCAGAGACGTTGCCCCGACGTTTCTTTTCACACCCTCATCTCTCTCTCTCCTTCCTCGTTTCAAAAATCACTAACTCTTTTCATCCTCCAAAATACTCACCGAGCACCAAAATTTTTCCCTCACCTCGCCGCCGGCGACGACCCTCGACCGCCCCCTTGGTAACCCTCGATCACTCCTCCACCAACTCTCTCTCTCTCTCTACGACTCCACCGTCGTCAGCCCGAGCCCCTGCCAAGCATCCCCTGCACTCCCAAACCACTTGCACCCAACCTCGGTCACCTTGCAACCGACGCCGACGAGCCCCCCACTTCACCTGAACTATCTCTGCGACCCTCTACATCCCCAGCACCACCCTCATCGCTCCAAACCCGACCCCCACTGCTCCTCTCTCTCTCCAAAACCCACACCCTTTAATCACTGAAAACTTCGACCCCCGCTGCAGTCCATTGCCGGAGCGCCGCCGCCGACCGACGCCGACCCTAGCACACCCCGGGAGACCCACAGAGCACCACCCTATACTTCCAGCAAGCACAAGACGACTCCGGGAACTCCGACGTCAAACCCGTGTATCGAGCCAAGCTCGCGCGAATCGGTTTCACGGCGTGCATCACGCGTTCTCGACGCAGTTACTGCCTTGCGACCCCGAGACGTTTCCAGGCAAGTATTTACTTGCTTCATGCTAATATAGTTGTATTACAAACCTAAGCCATGTAGTTATTAAACTTACAGATTACCGATATATAACATGACCTAAGTGTTTGATGCTAGATTCCAATGGAAATGATTGTTTATTTTGATGGAAATTGATATTTTCTGTTGGCCCGCAGGATGATAAATATAGTGTAGGAATCTCTCTGGATAATACGATTGTTCGTGACAAAAATTGATACCCCCATATATGTGTTAAATCTAGAATTCTCTCGTACTTGAAAACGAATAAAATCACCATAAATCATATACATACTGGAAAGATGCGTTCAAGGGATTAAATCGAAGCCGACTCGACGAACTTTAACCCTATGTAAAATTCTGATGATTTCTGTTATGTGACCATGAAGATAATTGGATCGGAACGCGACTCTGGACTGCAGTCCAGAGCGTTTCTGATTATTGTGTTCTGTCCAAAGACCTGCGTCACTGGGTTTCCTGAAATCGTACGTTACGGAAATTTACAATATATTAGAGATAATTCTGTTAGCTAAACAAAACTGGTGGTTCCATTCCGATTCATCGCTGTTTGCTATTTTAAACTATATTTAAAAGGGCACAACGTATAACTGTTCAGAACAGATTCTAAAATGACATATTGAGGTTAAACTGTGTATAACTTTCAACGTACAGATGTGATTGAGGATCCGTCTGTTGCGTTGAATACTTTATTGAAAACCCTAGATTTCATTCAACTGCAACATCACTAAATTCTGAGCCCAATCGGGTACAATTCGTGTCGCGAAACGGACATTCAGTTCTGAAACTGAATTTCCAGCCGCGAGCACTTAAAATGAAATAGCTATATCTTGAAAACCGGAATTCCGATTGAACTGAAACAAATTTTGATGAATTACTGACTGAGTGTTCTATATATCTTACTTACATCATTTTTGCTGAATTCTTAACATATTAATTTATGCAATTTATTTTAGTTCATGACATGCATGTTAATTCATAACATACAGAGCTTATTGGTAGCATACAATACATATATCATACCCTTGTCATATACTCAGTGATTAGTGCGTGTGGACATTGCATTATCGTGCCTGATAGATGTTGGTTTAGGAGTGACGAGTACACCAATGGAAAGTGAATATTCGTGACAGTGATTGATACAGTGGACAGTGATGAAACCGTGTCATTGGTATACTTGTACACAACTAGATCAATATCATAAATAGTGTAAACCTGGGGAAAAGGGGGAGATCAAAGTGGAAAGAGTATCGTATTTAGCGGGACCGTGTTTAGAGGATGATCATTCGAACCGTGATACTTATACGTGTAGGACAAGATCTAGCGATCCGGCTGACAGGGTTATGTCCCGGGCATGTGGGCCGTTGTCTCGGGTATGTACGAGACTCCTGTTAAACATGATCCTCCTTCCACTATGTGATTTCAAACATGACCTAGAGACCGATTGGGACACATAACATATTCTGCATCATATTGTGACATAGTGATTACTTGCATTATTCTCATACCAGTATTACCTCATTTACCTGTTTCATCTGATTATAATAATATTATTATTGTGTCGCTCTGACGACCTGAGTATGCATACTCAGATTCCGCGGGAGGACCAGCACAGGAGACAGATCTACCCTTCGAGTTCACAGAGATATAGTCTGGTGTACTCCCTATCTTTATTGCTTTTCTTAGAGTGATCGTGAGATTGAACTTGGTTAGTTATTGTTCTTATTATCTGTAATTTGTGAACAATGGAATTTTAATGTAATAAATTAGTGATGTGATTCCTTTAATACTGTGCTTTATTTACTGATTACCATGTAGTGCTAGAAGCCGAAGTGTGACTACGGCAGGATGATTCCTTGACCGTAGGAGCATGGCTGGCCTAGTCATCCCTCGTTTCCGTATTTTGGGAAGTGGGGCATGACACTATTTATAGAGAATAGTAAACCCTAGGGTTACATTTTGATCCGCATGTCTAAAATTACAAATATAGCCCTAAGTTTGACTATTCAGTGCCGCCAAACATTTGGTGAAATTTATTTCCTCTGATCGCCCTATACTGCCGCGGAACCGCGGTCCAAGGCCTGGTTTGGCCGCGGTTCCGCGGCCAAATAATGGAATTGGGCTCTTTAAATTCCTGGTATGGTTCATTTCATTTTGGGCTTCATGTTTATTCAGGTCTTTTCTCCATTTGGCTTTTGGGTTTTTCCAGATCTTCCAGTGAATTCTTGCAGTGGACTTTAACCGTGGCTTCGCGATCTTGGACCTTGCATTGCCTTAATTTTATCTTTGATGTGGGCTTGATCAAGAGTCTTCTGTTTGTTGGTCGAACTCCACTTTTGCATCATCTTTTCATCATTTTCACTGTTTTAGATCCAAGAACCTGTAACCTGTAATATGTAGCAGACATGAGTCAAAAGCACCTGTTTATTTATAAAAAGAATAAGAATGGGGAATATAATAATGCAATATTATGGTGTGAACAGGAGGTCAACTGGACTTCGGAGAGTTGCCTTCAGCCCTTTATGGCCGCGATACCCGTACAGCCGCCGATGGCTTTGGATATTCTGGGGTGGCGTATATGTCAAGGCGAGTCACGCCCTTGGGGACAGCCGTATATGATAGGCTTGACTCTTCGCCATCCAGCCAGGTACTTGCAGTAGGCTCGATACATTTTGTCAGCCAAGAAATCACTGCTGCTAAAGCTTGGGTTGTACCCCACAGTTTACGCGTCTCTTTTCTAGTATTCCACGTCCCCTGTATGGTGGGTCAAAGATTTCTTGAAACAATGGAATGTACTGACTCGCACCTTCCTTCTATCAGATCGGGAAGTTTCCATCTCTTTGGAGGAGTTCGCGGAGATCTCCGGCTTACCTGTCAGGGGAGAACATTACGAGGAGTTACTTCCTCCTGACGAGTGCATCTTTGCCACCAAATCAGTGGTGATGGGCCTTACCCCAGAGAATGTCATTCAACATCAATTCCTAAGTTTGATTAAGGTGTTGAAAATTTACGAAAGTCTGTTTCTCGAATACGGAGGACACGGGGTCAGCTTCATGGATTTCATTGCTCGCTTTCTTCGTCCGGAAGTCTTATCAAAACAAGCTACGAAATTCGCCAAGCTTGACGGCCCGTTTGGTTTTAGCTTGGACAGCCAGCCAACAGCGGAGGCCGATCAAAGGAATTCCTTTCTCCCGGATACCCCGGTCGTCCTTTTTGCAGAGCTCACAGCTTCAGACATTGACGAAAATGCATTCTTTTTTAGGTTTCTCGGCCTATGGTTAAGTTGGTTTGTGCTCCCAATGCACCCTCGCCATATGAGGCCATCCGTCTTCTACCCGGCTCATCGAATGGTTGTTGGGATGCGAGTGGCCGTCGGGATCGCTGGGCTGGCTCACTTGTATCATGGCCTTAGCTTGGAGGCAGACACCACTCAGCCGAGGGTGCAGTCCGTAAATTTCCCGCTGCACTATTTCACTTCGTGGATCGAGCTGCATACTCGGCGCTTTTAGAGTCCACAAGCGGTCCCGTTTCTATGACAGTTATAACTTTCCTCGGATTATGCGGCTAGTTGACGCTTCCGCTTTAGAACCGACTCAGTGAGAGGCTCGGGATCTGGTTCTTCGTCCACGTCCAGTTGGAGATGGCATGACCTTTGTCGATAAGGTTTTAACTATCGACAAGGAATCCACTAAGATGGTGCAGCCGCTGCGGGACACCTTTAAAGACGGGGCTTCTATCTTGAAAGCTCGGGAGATTCTTCACTTATATTCAATCAAGCCGGGCTTTTTAGTGTTTAGGCAGAACGATTCGGCGCTGTTCATGAGATACAATCCACACCGTTTTGCTCAACAATCAAGCTACAATCAGGGTGTCCCGCTTGAGGCTTTTGTAGCTAAACTGGTTGCTACGGAAGAGGGTATCCGCGACGTGTTGCACCATTTCATGCGGCTTAACACCGGGTCCAGATTTTTTATCAGTGAGCCGAGCTGCGTTCCGAAAGTCTTGAACGTATACGTGGCGTGGTACCAGTATGCGATGGGTGCTGTTATTAGGGAAGAAAAGCAATTATTGCTTGATCGCAAGGGTGCTGTCCCAGCTGGTAATTCAGCTATCCCTTTGAAGCAACGGACCATTGTCCATCCTTCCTTGAAAGAAGCTGCTGTGGTTGTGATCTTGCGCGCCTTTCCTGATAAGACTCTATCTCGTGTGCCTGTAGAAGCAGAAGCTGCAGCGTCTCCTGAGTCTGGCGTGGGGACGAAGATTGGGACTCATCGCCCAAAATTGCCCGCCAAGTGAAAGATCCTGTCATTAGCCGCTGGCACCCGCTCCCAGAAAAAGAAGAAGTCATTCTTTTCTGCTGACGCCGTACTCGGCCAGGTGCCCCATGCTCCCTGCAGCGAAGGATTGTGCGAGTACGGGACCAATGAGGGTCTATTTATCACACATGCGGATGATACTGATCTTCAAGCTGCCCTTGTGGCTTCTGAGCGACTGGCTCGCGATGAAGCAGCACTGATCACTATCGCACAGTCAGGTAGACTTCAGTCGTACCTTTCAGTGGTTATCTTTTTTTATTATGCTTTTACTGACGCTTTCTTCTTCAACAGGTATCTCTGTCGAAAAGGCTCTCGCGGCTTCCCTCAAAATATTTGAAAAGGAAGAGAGGCTCCGTGCTTCTTTGGGCCTTGGTATACTTTGGCTCATTGTGCTTTCATTCTCTTTTTCTTTATTCGTGGTTTGACCATCTCTTTTATTTTTTTGCAGGGACAACCTTGACTCGGGTTGTTCCAAGTGCGGTACCGATCCCGAGCGGTGATGCAGCGACGCTTCCAAAGCCGGCTATTGTGGCCCCAGCTCCCTCGACAGTACCGCAGGAGGTTTCACTTAAGCAGCCGATGACAGATGCCGTAACGACTCCAGAGGCAGACGATGGCGTCCCTTTGACGGACGATGGCGTCCCTTTGACGATGGCGTCCCTTTGACGGAGGTCTTGAGGAGGCTTGGTTCGGACGATGGCGTCCCTTTGACGAAGGTCTTGAGGAGATCGCTTCTCACCGCTCAGACCGAAAAAAAGCGTAGGAAGCGTGTGGCTAGGGAACGCGATGCCAGCTTGGCTGTGGGTGCAGGTTCAAGCACTACCCCATCTATCGCTATTCCTCCAGAGAATACTCCAGCTGCCCTGTCTACCGCCCATAGATATGTTGCGCGCGCGGCTCGGAAAGAAACCGAAAAGCTTCCCGAAGGTAACGTAACGCTGAGTCTTTTATTAGAATTTGATCTTCAAATTCTTATGTACCATATCCTGCTGGGCTAAGTCCTAGCGATGAGATGACTGGTGAGATGACGGCGACCACAGAGCCCAAAGCGGTTACTCTCTTTCGGGAGTCTGGGACTGCCCAAACTGCTGCTCTTTCTCCTTGTGATTCCCTGCTATCGGCGGGCATCGCGAGTGTCATGACAGCCCTCGTCGAATCAGGGGACGAAGCCATGGGCACAGAGACTACTCCTCTAAAGGAGAGCGAAGAAGCTGCAACGTCCGGTGATACTTCCATCGCGGTTTTAGTTGATGACCCATCAGGTAAGTCTTGAGTCATTGTTCTCCTTTCATTTTACAATCCCGTTCAGCTTTTTCTGACGATTTTTGTTTGTAGGTGCATTGAACGTAGAAATTGTTCTATCTGAAGCACCTCCGGTCGCCGCCATGACGGTTGTTATTCTCTCGTCTTCTCCTACGTCCTCCGAAATGTTGGAAGGTATAGCTTTGCAATTTATCGGTTTCATTGTGGGTATCATCCTCCTTGTACTGACAGTATATTGTCACAACTTTATTAATATCAGCATCATTCAAGTATTTATACAAAGACATTACAAACTCAAATTCTCTCCCTCCCCCTCTCTCTCTTTCAAATTGCTCATAGATTTCATTCAAGCATTTATACAGACACATAATCGGCACTTTAGGGAAGGATCAACACATTTGGCATCTCCCGCAACCATACTTCCATACATGGATTTGTTGATGATAGGATGCGTATTACCTCAAATCCTAAATAAAACTCCAAACTAGGTTCTATTACGTCATTGCCTCCGTTGTCGATCTTTTGTACCGCTACCTCGATCTACTACGACACTGTCTCGATCTCGTTTTGATGTTGAGATCACAAAAGACGTGGCTTCATCGGTGGTATTTTTTGTAAAAGAGAAGGTGAGAACAATTCTATATTTTTTGGTGTTCTCTGTCTAAAACACGGTCAGATGCTTTTATTTGGGGAAGAAGGGGGCTAAAAAGGTCATTTAAAGCGGGATTTAACGGTAGGAGGCCGTGGGGTAACAGAAGCAAAATATAATGGGTTTTGGACTAACGCCTAATCTACAGAGAGGTTTCTGGATAATAACCCAAGCCATAACAGAGTTGACGTCGTCGAGGAGGGACATTGAGACGGCAGGCAGAGGCGTTGAGGTGAGAGCGGAGGGCGACGATGAGGAAGGACGTGATGGAGACGAAGGGATTTAATACAGCGGATTAGGATTTCATCTAAGGATTTGAGAGTTTGGAGAATTTTAAAACAGTTGTTGAGAGGGAAGATTTGTGTGTGTTCTTGGGTGAAAGACATTTGAGAGAGAATGAAAAAGAAAGAATTTGAATATAGAAATTCTAGTTTTTTAACCTCTGAGAATGATTTGGAGGGGCACAGGAATGGCACCAGTGAGGAGGAGGTAGGAGGAGCTAGGGAGAGAGAAGAATGGGGAAATCTTTTTGTCTCAAGTAATTTTTTAAAAAAAAAATTACCCTTGTTCAGATCATCAGTGATAGCCGTATATTTGATTACAGTGACGAATTTAAACAAGAAAAAAACAAAGAAGGAAAGGTGGCCCCGATCTACCTCCACGATTATCCAGCTGCCGTCATTATGAGATCCCACAATCTATATCATTCTATAATTTCTTGACTCCTCCGGTGTAAGAAAAATATGAAATTCGATGAGTTTTTGTAACAGTTGAATTTATGTTGAGTTTGATAAATCGGAAATTTGATTAATTTTATAGTTGTTGAATTTATGTCTTTACTGAATCTGATCAATCAAATATTAAAGATGTGAAACTTGAAGATTTTTATGATTGTTGAATTTTTGCATTTGTTGAATTCAATAGATTTGAGATATTTCGCTTAGAAGAAATCACAATAATTACTAAAAGCAAAATATGATTTGAATCCTATTAAATATTTGTTTTCAAATTGTATTTATGCATATGGATAACATTTAAAAACTTCAAAAGATTTTTATATTATATGATATAGATAGCTATATCTAGAATTAAAGAATAGTAATAAAATTAATTTAGATTGTAAAAGCATATACTTAAAATAGTTAATTTTAGTTTAAGTTAGTAAAGATTGATAAAACTATATGGTTTTTGAGTTTGATTTGGAGGACGAGGGTTTTTTCTGTCGAAAATCATTGCGAGGTGTGGTTGAATCGGTAGTTTAGAGTTTGGTTTGTGTAGTTGGAGCCTGCAGTTTTAAATTTTTTAATTGCATTGGCACTAGCATCAATGAAGTATAAGTAGCAAAACAATGTAGTTGTGGAGATAGTTGAAGGATATGGTTAAAGAGAGAGAAAGAGAGTACATACGAAAAGAATTGAAAAATAACACATGTAAAAATAAAATATTTAGAAAACCGACACATGTCATCTTGTGATTCGTTAAACATATAAACGGCCCATCCTTTTTTACAGCGCAGATTACCAAACCAAGGTTGGAAGCAGCGAAGTATTTTACTGAATAGAAATCAAAATCTCTACTCCAGCGAAAACCATAAGAAATTGATTGATACTGAAGTAGTAATGCATTGGATTCTTTTCACTAATAAGTCATATCAGTGTACGATTTCTATCACACATTCTCTTGGTAAAAATATATCACGTGTTTCAAAACACGTGGTTCAATTCTTCTTTAGTGATTTTACCTTCAAAGAAAAATGTTACACATATACTAATCATAAAGCATTCATGCATTTTTCCTCAAAAATATTCAGCAACAAATAATTTCTACATAAATTATAATTTATTCCCCGCATTCAATCAACTTGGCTCAATGTGGCCATATAAAAATGATGGAGAAGAGAGTCGACCTAATTGATCCCAAACCCAAACGTCGGTGATGCGACTGATATCTGCTTGTCCGATTTAAAGGAAACCCCCGATAAAACCCTAACTGCAACCTTAATGAACAGGGAGTTGCAGAGATGGCGGAGCATTGAGAAATCATACAAGATAGAACAAACCAAAAGTAGAATGAGAATATAACTAAAGGACTACCAAAACTTTTTTCACATTTTCATTTAGTGGAGTGCTTTAGTTAGATTAGATTTAAATTTAGATATGGTAAGCTTTTGATATATTTTAATAAGCCGCACGGGTTTAGTATAGCCTCTTGGATCATATTTAACCGGTTGTACAAGTTGAGCCGGTAATCACTCTCAATTCTCAAATCAAACATTATATCATCTGATATACAATTTCTCGTCTCTCTGCATGAAGGCATGCATATTTTTTGGATATGACTCGTTACTTTATTTGTGAGCAGGCCTAGCTTTACTTTATGTTAGAGCATTTCATACAGTTTAGTTAAGACACTCTAATTATATAAATTCATGATGAGGTTAAATCTTAGTGAGATATCAGATATCAGGGATAGATAAATTATCCAATTCCCTGCAAAGCTAAATATACAGGTGAAGAAATTGAAACATCACGAAGTAAAATGTTACCAAATCGTTTCTGACAATATCATATTAAATTTACCTCAGAAAGAAACAATTTTCAACACAACCACTGATTTCCATAAACATTTGCAGATTCTACGTGCGGCGGTTGGCACAAAATTGGAGCATGTTATCATTCAGTCAGCTAACAAGATTGCCGAACAGCAGTTGGCCGTCGAAGGAGGTTTGGAGATAAGGCCTTCGGATGATCGCTTTTGGTTTCATCAGCCCCGAGTCATCCTGTTCTTAATTCACTTCGTTCTTTTCGAAATGCCTTCATGATTTCAGTCTTCTTCTGGATTTGGGTAAGTGAAACTTCAAGCAATTAATCCTGTCCGTGGGTCATTCAAAATTTCTTCTATTGCATGACCTGTGCACGTAAAGAAACACGCAGGGCGTTAAAGGCGGTTAGCTACAAATATAATCAACATGATGCAGAAAATCATTCAATTTGTAACCAACAGAAAAATTAAAGCATTTGGTGGCTTGTTTTTAAATGCTAACCGAACATGAAATTTGGAGCTTTTTTTGCAAAAAATGTTGCATGCAATTCCATTTACTAGCAACCAATCTTACTGTTCCCATTCCATTTCTTGAATTCTTTCTGTGTCTGATTATATCTTTTTCTCATCCGGACAATGTATGGCTTTCATTCCTGCATTATGGGGCATGTTGGCTCTATCGTCCCCCGACTCATAATCAGGTATATATCTATGCAGATGCATACCCCATTTTTGCACAAAATAATACAGGCTAAATTTCACTAAAATACCCTTAACTATTTTCCTTGTTAGTAAACTACCATAAAGTTTTTTAAATTATAGAAAGCCTCCTTAAACTTTGGTTTTAAGGGATTTATTTCACTAAATACCCTTAAAAGACAGCACCGTAAGGGAGACTGTAAAAAAAACCAAAAAAAAAAAAAATTGAAGCTATTTTACAGGAAATAAAAGAGATGCTTATTAGTATTTTGGTGCAATTTAGCTAATAATTATCATTTGTTGTTCTTGAAAACCAAATTATTCTACAATTAATGGTTCTAACCTATTCGTTTCACACCGTGATTTTACAAACTGTCTGCAGTTGCAGCGCCTTACCACTCTATGCCTTTGTACCACCGGTTTATATCTATCATTTTTTCTATTTCTTTTTTTTTCCCCGTTGCATGAACGCGAAATATAAATGGCTCTAAATTTTGTTTCTTTGGCTTAAGATGGAGTTCACTAAAAGGTGTCATATTTGAGGAGCATTTGCAAGAAAGCTTTGTCAGTTGGAACCATAACCCAAAAACGAGGAAGAGTAAGAGGGAAAGAGACGAAGATAGCATCGAAAGAGGAGCAGAATCAGAAAAGGCATCTGTCGCAGGTGAAATTATTGTTCCCCACGAAGATTCTTCAACGGAAACAATAAGAAAACACAAGGATTCTCTGATGGAAGATTGCATCCAAAGCATTACATAATTAGAAAACCTGTCCGCTATGGGTGAGAATGTTGATTGCGCACAAATCACAATTGAAAAGGAGAATATATAACAAATACAGGAGACAATGTGGTTTGCTCGAAAGGAATCCCCGGTCGAAAAGACCGATTACAATTGACCAAAATATGGCGATCATATAAAATTTTAGAAGCCAAATTGATTTTGTAGATGTTTGCGGCACAAATCTGTATATATCACAGAAAGATATAAAGAGTTGCAGTTGCCAGTTGTTGTTTCGGTCCTCAGTCGCGAAATCTTGCTGAACTATAAATTTGAAAGAGTGAATGTATGTTCTTTTCTTTTCCCCTTAATTCTTCTTGTTAGGAGCATGGATAGGGTCACTGTGATTCTCACCAAACTAAAATGCATTGCAGCCACATGTAGAATATTTGCAGTAAAAATCAAAAAAATTATTGTATTCACCCCCCTACCTTCTCTGGTCCATGGATGAGGTAAGTTACAGTCAAGATAACAATATTCTTGAACTGGTTTCTTCTTCTTCATCATCCTTTTTTGTGAGTGTGTGTGGATTCGATGATTATTTTCCAGAGGATCCTCTACCCACCTCTATCCAAAAATGCATAAAAATACCATGGTACACTGAAATCATAAGCACTGCCTATATTTAGACTATGAAATTCATTACCTTTGTTCCCAAAATATTAATTCCATGGCCCTCAACGATTATTTCGTCCATTCTAAAGGGAACGTTTCCTCGAAGAATGTTGCGGACAAAATCAATGCATTACCCATTTTACATTTGTCATCAAAGCATAACAGTCCGGTTCATTCTTTGTCCACCCTGTCTACCTGCACAAAACAAAGACATCTGTCATCGCTTCAGATAAATTTTAATTTGAGAAGCAAAAGCTATAAATTAAATCATAATACTCAAGTAAATCAACATTTTCACCGGTGGCCGCAATCAATTCTTACTTCAGATTCTGTTTGAAGAGTAATATTATGCCCTCCATATCTAAACTACTGTCATTTACATGCAAGCACAAAATGTATGAAACTAGCAAAACCCATCAACTTCCCAAACTCTATTTCCATAATTGCTTGTTCCTTTCAAGATGACTATAGCTTTTAAAAAGAACCAGCGCACAAGTAATTCCCTACTTTCACTTAATAGTTTTCAGTGCTCTATATTGTTTTTCTTTCTGAATAGGTTATGAGCAGGTGATGTACCGTTTCTTGTTAATGTATGCACGACCATTTCATGCCGTTTCTTATCCATAAATTCTAGACTGTTAAGCGAGGAACGGGTGTAGTATGTGTAAGCCTCGCTTGTTCCTCAAGTAGAAACAGTTTGATCTGTTCACGAAAAGCTTTCGGTCTGATATCTGTTTGCACGCCTAAATCTGTTGCTAAGACTTGATATGGATGATTGATGTTCGGAGTTAGACTCATCCGTGTGCGGAAGTTTCCCCTTCTTAGACTAGGCTTATTTTAGAAAGCTAAATGTGAGATCTAGACTTGACAATGCTTGTGGGAGAGCTTGTAAAAAATTCCACGCCAATCATTGTGTGGGGAGACAGTCGGGCGAATATCTGCATGGTGAAGGTTTTTTTAAGTTGGACATGCACTTCACTATCCACCGTAACATGTATACTTCCGACTTGTAATTTACGACCTAATTATAAGACAAGGAACGAATTCCTGCCTCCTTATTCTCAGTCTTGCAGTGATATAAACTACGGCTGTCAATTTAATCCAAACCCAACTTACCTGATCTGAAATAAAAGGCAAGGTTCAAGCATAAACAGGTATGGGTTCTTGGAAAATACAAACCATATATTCAAGGGAATCGAGATTCTCCAACTCATGGAACATGATCACATTGGAAAGAAACACACAAGAGCAATGAACACAAGTCGGCACATTAAGCACTAAAATAATCCAAAATGAACGATTGGTAAAAGATGAACAGAGTTGATTATGCCAAGCAGTATTGGTGGATTGCTTAGGATCAATAATTATCCCTCGTTTTATCTCCCATAAAAAAGCACGAGTGTTAAGAGATATATACCATGAAAATCACATACAGCAAGCATCAACGCAAAGCAGTGTGCATGAGCCGAAGACCTTAACATCCTTGTTCACTGCTGAAAGACGCGACCAGAACGTTAGGACGTCTGGCCTGAATTTTGGGGGCAGATGCTATTTGGATTTGTCCGTCCACCTCTCCAAAGATACCAGGTTGATTTATGGCATCGTATCTCGGAGGTTCTGCGGCCGTTGCAGCAGACTTCATCAGATTCCCCCACGTTTGCGAGGGGTTTTTGATTGTGGGGATGCTCTTCCGTGCAGGCGCAAGCCCCTGCAGTTAATTACGTTACCGCATCGCGATAACCACTTTTTCCTGCTCCGGAAGTTCATTTGGTGACGTGTGTATTTTTTATTTGTTTAGGTTGCTCGTGGATTGTATACGGAGAATAATTTATATTGTCGTCCGTAGGGTGTGGATTAGTCCAAATCTGTATTTCTTAGATTTGGAGTTTTGGTTGATTTAAGGATTGTTGATCTGTTTTGAGATCAAGATCGACTTAAATGTATACGAACAGTTGAGGGCTCGGTTGGTTTTTTGTTAAGTATACGTTAGTCCAATTTGAGACTAAAATCTACTTAACAGGGTGTTAGGATTATTTTTTTGTTTCAGATCCAACAAGAGAGCATTTGGGCTCTATTGTTTTAGTTTAAGGACGTTTCAATCCCTTATCGCTATTTTGAAGGGAAAGTTTTAGTTTGAAGACATCTCGGTCTGTTGATCACCATTTTTGAGATGAGGTTTTGGATTAAGGACGTTACGGTCCGTTGTCGCCATTTTGAAGGCAACGTTTAGTTTAAGAATGTTTCGGGCCGTTGTTTAAGGACGTTTCGGTCCGTTGATCATCTTGTGCGCACATGTATTTGTTACGTGACAGGATGAGCAACGATGATATGAGATGCACCAAGTTTGGGGTGTGGTTTGATTTGGGGTGTGCACGTTAGTTTGGAAAGTACACCAAAAAGCTGTTGGTTGTCGGGACCTGCCACCTCTCTGAAAACGTTGAGGAATTACAACGATATGTGTCAGAGGTGTAGAGAGATGTAATCTTGAACCAATTCACGTATTTAAGGGAAAAAAGAATCAGTGGTAAACCTAGAAATCGTTAGTCATATTTTGAGACTAAAACTTCCTCAGGGGAATGTGGGATGAATATCGTTTTGGAATATCATCAGTTAGAAGATCGATAACCGTATTTGGGACTAAGATCGGTTTGGAAAATAGTGAACCCATAGTCTCGGTTGATCTAAATTAGAGACCTAGCCAACTTGGGCTTGGTCCACTCAGTTTTTCTTTTATTTGAAAAGAAGTGCTAAGCACTTGTTTGGGCTCAATCTCTTTTTTTGTGCAAAAAGTGTTGAGCACTCATATAAGTTCTGACGCTCACACGTAACTATGTGGGGTTTTCAGTCATGGGGATTTGCTCGATAAGTGTTAAACATTTTACCCTTTTTGTCACTTTATGGAGTGCTGAGCACTTTTTATGGCGCACACGTGCAAAGCACGTGAGGTGCTAGGCGCTACCTGGTGAGTGTCAAACATTTTTTATTCTGTGACGTCCACGTGAGGGGCACGTGGAGCGTTGGGCGCCACTCACTAAGCACTCATTTATTTTGTAGTGCCCACGTGAGAGGTATGTGGGGCGCTGGGTGCCAATCACTGAGTGCTAAGCACTCCTTTATTTTGTAGCGCCCACGTGAGAGGCACGTGCGACGCTGGACGCTGAGCGCCAGTCACTGAGTACTAACCACTCCTTTATTTATTAGCGTCCATGCGAAAGGCACGTGCGGCGCTGGGCGCTGAGCCTCAGTCATTGACTGCTAAGCACTCCTTTATTTTTATTTACCTAATTTTCCAAGAAGAGAATTCTTCTTCCTCGAGAATTTAATTCTCTGTTCTTTCTGAAGCTTTCTCTATCTTTTTTTAAGCTTATGGGTTTTTTTTCTTTTTAGACTTGAAGTCTTGGGTCCTTTATATAGTAGATGTAGTTTGTTAATTAGTTAAAGAAATCTCTCATTAAAAGATCCTAATTGATTTTGGGGATTTACCCACCGTTGGATTTTTGATCCAAGAACTTCTGTTTTATAGAAAGTATTTTCTTGTTTTTAACAAGATTAGAGAAATATTTACCCATTCTGAATTTATTATGTAGATCGATGATTCTTTAATCACCATTGGATTTTTAATCCAACGGTATTCTGTTTTACAGAGGGCAGTCTTTCTTGTTTAGAAAGATTTGGGAAATATTTCCAGAATTTAATTCTGCATCCTGATGATTTATCGTCACCGTTGGATCTTTGATCCAACGGTTCTGCTTAACAGAGAGTAGAATTTAATTCTACAAGGCGCCGGTGCTCACGTGTTGTGCACGTGGGCGCTACTTAAGATTTTTGTGTGCTTTGCACATTGGCGTCCACGTGAGGAGCACGTGCGGCGCCAATATAAGAGTTTTTAATTCTGGCGCGGACGCTACTTAAGATTTTTGTGTGCTTTGCACATTGGCGCTCACGTGAGAAGCACGTGCGGCGCCAATATAAGAGTTTTTAAATCTGGCGCTGGCGCTGCTTAAGATTTTTATGTGCTTTGCACATTGGTGCCCACGTGAGGAGCACGTGCGGTGCCAATATAAGAGTTTTAACTTTGGCGCTGGCGCCCTCATGGAAGGCACGTGAAGCGTTGCCTCTTGAATTTTGAACAGAGTTTTACTCTTTTATTGGGGAAAACAAATTCCCACAACCATTGCGCTCACGTGGCTCACACGTGAGTGCAACGGTGGTACCTTTTTCACCGTTTGATCTTTTTGGAAGTTAAACCGTCTTCCTGTGCCTAAAAATAGGGCATTTGGCCCTTGAGATGACTGTTGTTCATCTTCGCTAACCTTCTTCTTTCTCTGAGAATTTAATTCTCTTTTCAAAGCTCAGATCTCTGTTCAAAGAAACTCTCTTTAGAGTCAAAACTCTGTCAAAGTTTTGGTAAGAACCATGACCATATCCTAATGTTTAAGGAATATCTTTAGGGTTTTAACTCGTTAACAGAGCTTTGCTCTTCTTTTGTAATGATTAGATCGTAGATCTTAAAAAATATTTTAGGGTTTCTTAACCCGTTAATCAGAGCTTTGCTCTTCTTTTATAAAGATCTCTTAGAGTTCTAAGATTTTTCTTGCAGATCTTGAAGATCTTAGAATTTAGCTTTGCTTTTGAAGGTTCTGGGATGTTATCCTATTGTTCTACAAAGCTTAGCTCTGAAATTTTTTGGGGAATTTTATTCCCTTCTTAATTTTCTTGACAGATTTGAAATCTGTTTGCAGAGCACAGTTCTCGAGAGAGTTTAACTCCTCAGTCTAATGATGTTTTCTCATTAATTGAGAATCCCTTTGGATTCTATTCTTAATGAGTAACTGCCCCATCATTGATGGGGCGTTACCTTAATTTTGTGGACCCCCCTTGTCACTTTCTTTTGAACTGCGGTGTAGTACAATTTTTAAGTACCAAAGAGTGTTAGAGTCCTGAATATAGTGTCGATAGCTAACCCTTCTCTTTTTGTGCAGGTACTATAGCTTTTGATTCCTCCTTTCCTTTCATACGTTCAGAGAGCGCTTTTGCCGACGCGTCTGTGGATCGGGAAGTCTTTGCGCTTATTAAGGATCATGACCCAGAACAAAAATATCTTCACCTGTGGGGGTCGTGGTACAGTCAGATTATCCGGGGTCGGAGCAGTTTTTCTTGTGCAGCGCCTTCGGAGCCAATCTAAGCGATTCATTATGCTGACCCGCCTCAAGTGGCTTACGCCGTAGAATAGGTCAACTGGACCTCGGAAGGTCGTCTTCAGCCTTCCATAGTATCGATACTCGTACAGCCACCGATAGCCTTGGATATTTTGGGGCGATGCATGTTGGATATATATATGCCCTAAAGGCCATTATGTGATAATGGATGTATCTATACATGTATGTATATATATTCAGTATGCATTCTTGCTCGACATGATAGTATGCTATCTGGTTCTTCTTTATCTGACATGTTGATTTGATCATGCTTGTTATTCACTCATACATGCTGATAAAGCCCTGAGGATATTGGCTTGACTGCTCTGATTATGATGGAGATCATACTAGTGGGACATCTGTAGTCTATAAGAATATCCTGGAAAGTCCCTAGTCGTAGGTATATCGAGACGGGGCATTGATATACCAGAGTAGACTAGCGTATATGATACTAGACCCATGTGATGGGCGATGGATGATCCCATATCCATTGGTGTTTGACATCAAGATCATATACGGGTGCTCAGTGGTGACTGGGTACACTGGACGGACTCGCCGAGAACTCCTATATGGAATTATATCTATCGTCGGATAGCAGTTCTCAGGTAACACTGGTACAGGTTAGTCTGTAGACCCGAGATCGTCATGGAGTCTTGTGTGCTCTCCCACTGTATTTTGATTGCCACCCTACCACGGCTCTACTGAGTCGTGCAAACAGGTGGCCGTTGGGTACAGTCCCGAGACACACGAAGGCAATGAGCGATAGGAGGGGTTTCGTCTCTCCCGGTATTGGGGTTGATGCTGTGCTGTGCCCGACTGGTTATATCAGTAAGTCCCTGGCCAGGGCTGCTGAGATTTGCTGATAAGTGTTATCGGTAGTTTCTCGATCTGTTATAGACCATTCATCGGCACGACTTATTGAGTTATTAGGGTCGACGTGACCATCCCTAGGCTCGATATGCAGCATATCTGACGAAGAGACCGGACTGTACGGTAGTGTTGCCGGATGGCTCGACGGGAGTTATAGCAGGTTCGCTTGTTTTCTTCTGATCGCTCAATACCCGGGTGGCCGTTACGTTTAGCTGACCGCTTGCGGTTTGAGGGTACCTGATATGATCATCACCCTCTGCCGGCGTATTGACGAGTCTTAGAGTCCCACAAAGGAGTTACCCAGTCCAGGTGAAACATTGTGGTGCGCGTATGCGATATGCGCATGCACCCGATTAAAATGTGCGTATATGATACCGAACATTGATCGGGTGGCCTGCTTTTGGTGGGGTCGTATGAGATATGACCGGATTGATAAATTAAGTGTTGATTTATCATCTAACCATTAGTTTTCTCACTTGAAACCTTTCTAGGGTTTTATGGATGTATGCATGCATGCATGTGTTTCTTTCTTTCATTCTAGTTTCATGCACATGTGGATGTGCATACATGCATACATACATACACCCATCCATCATGGTTGTTAGCATATGGAAATGGTGGCAATATAAGACTCACACCATGGATTAAATTATGAATTATTATTTAATTTTGGTTTTAAAACAAAATGAAAAGGAAAGGATAATCATTCTAGCTTCTACATTCTTCCTTTGACCTAACCATGCTTACCTACCTCTTAACTTGAGTTATCCTTCTCTTTATCATTTAAAACTCAAGTTAAATAATGTCTCCATCACTTTAACCATGGTTCATAGTAAGAAGAAATAAAATATATATTGATATATTTCTTTTCTTCTAGTGAGTTATATTTATCTTATTACCTCTTGTGAAAAATATTGCCACCATCTTCTTCCTCTTTCTCATTTGCTCTCTAGATTTTTCTAGTGAGTAAATCACACTTAAAGAAAGGTTTTTGAAGTGAGAATCTTAACCACAACTTCATTCTACACAAGTTTAGCCAACTTGTTTAGAGTGTTCTTTTCGGTTTTACGAAGTTGCGAGCTTGGACGGAGAACTCCGTGGTGGATCGTCGTGGACACAAGAGGACTTCAAGAGGACTTCCATTCAACACCCTAGAGACCAAGGAGTCCAGCGAAAGGGAGCTACAAAGGTTGTAGTCTCGAAACCCTAGATTAGTTCGCTTTAAATTTTGAAACCCTAATTTTCTAGGATCGATTCCTTTGCATGTTCGTTTAGCACCATAAAAATTTAAACTTTTGGACATGTGATGCTTCAAAACTCTTCATAGGGTGCTACACAAACCTTACAACGCATATGCCAAGGCGAGTCGCGCCTTTGGGGGCAAGTTTATATGATAGGATTAACTCCTCATCATTTAGCCGGCTACCTGCAGTGGGCTCGGTATATACTGTCAGCTAAGAAGTCGCTGCTGTTGAAGCTTGGGTTGTATCCTGCAATTTACGCGTCCTTTTTTCACTATCCCGGGCCTCATGTATGGTGGGTCAAGGCTTTTCTGGAACAATGGAACATCCCGACCCACACATTTCTTTTATCAGACCGGGAGGTCTCGTGGGTCAAGGCTTTTCTGGAACAATGGAACATCCCAACCCACACATTTCTTTTATCAGACCGGGAGGTCTCGATTTCCTTGGGGGAGTTTGCGGAGATTTCCGGCTTACCCGTCAGAGGGGAACATTACGAGGAGATACTTCCTCCTGATGAGTATATCTTTTCCACCAAATCAGTGGTGATGGGCCTCACTCCAAAGAATTCCGTTCAACACCGGTTCCCGGGCCTAATCAAGGTGTTGAACATGTACGAGAGTTTGTTCTTGGAATCTGGAGGGCACGGAGTCGGCTTCGCAGATTTCATCGCCCGCTTTCTTCGCCCAGAAGTCTTGTCGAAACAAGCTGCGAAATTCGCCAAACTTGACGACCTGTTCGGGTTTGCTTCGGATAACCTGCCGACGGCGGAGGCGAATTTAAAGAATTTCTTCATTTCAGACACTCCGGTCGTCCCTTTTGCAGAGATTGTTGTCTCAGACGTTGACGAAGAGACGTTCTTTCTGGGGTTCATTGGCCTGTAGTTGAGTTGGTTTGTGCTTCCGATGCACCCCCGCTATATGAGACCGCCTGTCTTTTATCCGGCCCATCACATTGTCGCGGGGACGCATGTGGCCGTTGGAATCGCGGGGCTGTCTCATCTATATCATGTCCTGAGCTTAGCGGCTGACACTACTCAGCCGGGGGTAAAGCCCGTGTATCTCCTATTGCACTACTTCACGTCATGGATCAACATGCACGTGCTGGATGCCTTCGGTGTTTACAAACGACCCCGCTTCCATGGTGGTTGCAAGTCGATCGAAGACCGGCTTCTTGGAAGCTTCCTGTGGTGGCACTGGGGTGCCGAAGCTTGCTGACAGGAGTATGGTCCCGAAGAAAAATCCAGTGGTGGCTTGAGTTACCTCTCCCACCGTCATTGAAAAGATGGAGGCCACATGGGGCCCATATGTCACTCCTCCAGTCGGGACGGAGCGAGAGTTGCTGTTGCAGTTGGTGCAGCTGGAAGCCATTGATGTTCACTTCTTCTTTCTTCACAGGAACAAGACACCAAATCTTAGTACCTCGAATCCAAGAGCAACCATAGCAAACCGTGATTTTTGTTCGCGAAACACGACACACGAAGTGTGGAGTGGAAAGAGGAAGAGATCCCACCGGGCGTGCCAGAATCTGTTCACCGCCGAAAGACGCGACCGGGACGTTAGGACGTCTGGCATGAATTTTGGGGGCAGATGCTATTTGGATTTGTCCGTCCACCTCTCCGAAGATACCAAGTTTATTTATGGTACCGTATCTCGGAGGTTTGGACGGATGCGGCCGTTGCAGCAGACTTCGTCAGATTCCCCCTCTTTGCGAGGGGTTTTTGATTGTGGGGACGCTCTTCCCTACAGGCGCAAGCTCCCGCAGTTAATTACGTTACCGCATAACGATAACCACTTTCTCCTGCTCCGGAAGTTCACTTCGTGTCGTGTGTGTTTTTTATTTGTTTAGGTTGCCCGTGGATTGTATACGAAGACTGATTTATGTTGTCGCCCGTAGGCTGTGGATTAGTCCAAATCCATATTTCTTAGATTTGGGGGTTTTGTTGATTTAAGGATCGTTGATCTGTTTTGATATCAAGATCGACTTAAATATATACGAACAGTTGGGGGCTAGGTTGGTTTTTTGTTAAGGATACGTTAGTCCAATTTGAGACTAAGATTTACTTAACAGGATGTTAGGATCATTTTTTTTGTTTCAGATCCAACAAGAGAGCATTTGGGCTATGTTGTTTTAATTTAAGGACGTTTCGGTCCCTTATCACCATTTTGGAGGGGAAGTTTTAGTTTGAGGACATCTCGGTCTGTTGATCACCATTTTTGAGGTGAGATTTTAGTTTAAGAACGTTACGGTCCGTTGTCTCCATTTTGGAGGTAACGTTTAGTTTAAGGACATTTCGGTCCGTTGTAGTTTAAGGACATTTCGGTCCATTGATCATCTTGCGTGCACCTGTATTTGTTACGTGACGGGATGAGCAACGATGATATAGGATGCACCCAGTTTGGGGTGTGGTTTGATTTGGGGTGTGCACGTCAGTTTGGGAAGTGCACCAAAGAGCTGTTGGTTGTCGGGACCCTCTACCTCTCTGAAGACGTTGAGGAATTACAACAACATGTGTCAAAGGTGTAGAGAGATGCACCCTTGAACTAATTCCCGTATTTAAGGGAAAAAGGAATCAGTGGTAAACCCAGAAATCATTAGTAATATTTTGAGACCAAGACTTTCTCAGGGGAATGTGGGACGAATATCGTTTTGGAATAATATCAGTTGGAAGATCGATAGTCGTATTTGAGACTAAGATCAGTTTGGGAAGTAGTGAATCCATGGGCTCGGTTGATCTAGGTAAGGGATCTAGCCAATTTGGGCTTGGTCCACTCAATTTTCTTTTTATTTGAAAAGAAGTGCTAAGCACTTGTTTGGGCTCAGTCCCTTTTTTTGTGCAAAAAGTGCTGAGCACTCATGTAAGTTCTGATGCTCACACATAACCATATGGGGTTTCAGTCAGGGGGATTTGTCTAATAAGTGTTAAACACTTTACCCTTTTTTTCACTTTATGGAGTGCTGAGCACTTTTTATGGCGTCCACGTGCAAAGCACGTGAGGCGCTAGGGGGTACCTGGTGAGTGTCGAGCACTTTTTATTCTGTGACGCTCATATGAGGGGCACGTAGGGCGCTGAGCGCCACTCACTAAGCACTCGTTTATTTTGTAGCGCCCACGTGAGAGGCACGTGAAGCACTGGGTGCTGAGCGCCTGTCATTGAGTGCTAAGCACTATTTTATTTTATAGCGTCCATGTGAGAGGCACGTGGGGCGCTGGGCGCTGAGCACCAGTCACTGAGTGCTAAGCACTCCTTTATTTTGTAGCGCCCACGTGAGAAGCGTGTGAGGCGCTGGGCGCGGGGCGCTGAGCGCCAGTCACTTAGTGCTAAGCATTCCTTTATTTTTATTTACCTAATTTTCCAAGAAGAGGGTTATTCTTCCTCGAGAATTTAATTCGTTCTTTCTGAAGCTTTCTCTCTCTCTCTCTTTTTAAGCTTATGGGGGGTTTCTTCCTTTTAGATTTGAAATCTTGTGTCTTTTATATAGTAGAGATAGTTTGTTAATTAGTTGAAGAAATCTCTCATTAAGAGATCCTAATTGATTTTGGGGATTACCCACCGTTGGATCTTTGATCTAAGGACTTCTGGAATTTCTTGCATGCTTTTGGAATTTCTTGAGTTAAAAAATAAACAAAGTTAAGAAACCGTTTCTGGGAAACAGTTTCCCAAAAATAAAAACTTATTGTTATGAAATATCAGGCCCAATTGAAGTATTGAATCTTTAATTCAAAGTCACATCCGGCCTTTGACCTAACTCCAACATATTTTTACTACTACCCACATCATCCACCAGCCATGGTACTGGCAAGACATCTAGGCTTTAACACTTCTGCATCCATTGGCCACAATTCTTGGGTAACTATTCGGTGCCCCCATTGATCACAATTCTTGGGTCCGCCACCGAGCCACGGTGGCAGGTCACTTCACGGGCTTTGGGCGGTAAGCAAGCTAGGAGCTGGTAGATCCAAGTTATTTATCCCTTGTTTTGCTTGATTACACAAATTAATTTGGTTGTGATCATCCCAGTTTTTAATCCCACAAAGCGCTCCTTCTCTTCTCTGGGTTTTGTGAGCAAGAGAATTTTCTTCAAGAGGCCGAGTAGAGTTGACGGTCACATCCAGAATAAATACAAATGACTGAAGAATTTTTTTTTTTCTGAAGACTTTGATTTAATAGCATGTGGAATAGAGATACAGTTTTCTTGAAGGTTGACTTGGGCAATGCTACGATTTTCCATTTCCTAATATTTTTCTTTAGGATTGATGGGTCTGATGTACACACCCTGTGTGACATCAGATTCTGACATGATAATTATCGGTAAAGTTTTCAAATATATATATATATATATATATATATATATATATATATATATATATATATATATATATATATATATATATATATATAACAAAATATTATTTCAAGGATATTTAATCTGCAATTTATTTTAGAAGGTTTAATTTTTGAGAAAATAACCAGGTGGATACATGAAGAGAAATACGAGAATAAATTAGAAGGGAGAGAAAACTCAAGTAGCAAAATGAAGAAATTCACTATTGTTGTAGGTGGCCCATCTGCACACAATCCGTGGACATCCACGTAGATTATTAAGACTCTCATTAGATACAAGGTGGGATATAGGGTATAAGTTCCTAGGTAGTGGATAACATGACCTATCTTGTATCCAATGAGAGCCTCAGTAGCATATGTGGATTCCACCGCACCGGTATGAAAAGTATTACTCGATGAAAAAATGAATGGAGACTCATTTGTTGCGATCAAGCAGAGAGAGAGAACAGAGTGGCGGGTCCTGTGCAATTTAATAATGTGGGTGCAACCCCGTGTTTCATCCGAATACCCGTAATGGAGCTAATTTGTTAATCTAGCCATCTATTTTTTAACACACACACAACCCCCCCTAAAATATCAAGTAGAAGAATCAAGACGGCATAACTTCAAGAGATGGAAAGGAACATACCATAAATTAACATGTTAGTAGAAATTACTTAATAAATAGATCTACCAACCAATTTGCAAAATTACTCTTGAGCTCTTTGCGCTACTGCCATTACTATATCTGATGCTAACTCAAGAATTATATTCGATCAAAATCCTACATCGAGAGACTTCACTACTATAATAAAGGTTGCTCCTACGGATAAAGGCATCCGTAAGGGCAACTTTTTATTGTCCCTACGGATTACTCCATAAGTCCCCATGGTTGTCCCTACGATGTCCTACGTTTTAATTTAAAAATATTAAAACTTAATTTTTCCTTTGGCCCTACGGAGCCGCAAACGAAACGAAGGCTCTACGGTTAAGTCCGTATGGGCATATATATGGGTTATTAATAAAAAAAAAAGCATAGAAAAGTCCTCGTTACCAAAATTTCCTCTCTCTCACTCGATCTTCGGCGCGCGCCTCTCGTCGCCATCTCTCCCGCGCCTCGTCGCCACCGCCCTCCGCCCGCGGCCCGCCACCCCCTCGATCTCCCAAAACTTCCTCGTCGACTTCCTCGTCGCCACCCCCGCGACTCGTCGCCGATTGCGTCGTCGACCATCGGTCTCCTCCATCGTCGGCCACCGCTACTGCCATTACTGTTTTTGGGAAACTGTTTCCCAGAAACGGTTTCTTAACTTTGTTTATTTTCTTGTTTTTAACAAAATTAGGGAAATATTTACCCATTCAGAATTTATTCTGTAGATCGGTGATTCTTTAATCACCATTGGATTTTTAATCCAACGGTACTCTGTTTTACAGACGGCAATCTTTCTTAGAAAGATTTGAGAAATATTTCCAGAATTTAATTCTGCATCCTGATGATTTATGATCTCGGTTGGATCTTTGATCCAACGGCTCTGCTTAATAGAGAGTAAAATTTAATTTTACAAGGCTCCGGCGCTCACGTGTTGTGCATGTGGACGCTACTTATGATTTTTGTGTGTTTTGCACATTGGTGTCCACGTAAGGAGCACGTGCGGCGCCAATATAAGAGTTTTTAACTCTGGAGCCGGCGTCCTCGTGGAAGGCACATGAGGCGCCGTCTCTTCAATTTTGAACAGAGCTTTACTCTTTTATTGGGGGAAACAATCCTATAGTTGATGCCTTCATCAAACAACGTGCAAAACAATTGAATGCTATATTATAAACGCCTGCAATAGGGAGGAATTAACTGAGGAAAGTATATAATGCTCCACCTTTCGATTTTATTACTACCCCTAAAATATTTACTCTTCAGGTCATTGTCGTCTTAGTTAGGCACGTCTCATCTTTGCTTAGGTCAACCAATTGGATCAGAACCTCACCAAAAGTGATCTCATACAAAATATTAACAAACAAGAAAGACGCGTTGGTTGCTCAACTTCTATATTCCATAACCGTGTGTTCCTTTCAAGGTGAAAAAAGAAAAAGGGCAACAAAAGATTAATCAACCTTGTTGTCAAACAAGTTTTAACTTAAACAAGGCCTGTATCAATTGTTTATAAATAAACAACAATAAAAAAATAGAAAGAAAAAGGAAATGAAACCGCGGTTCAGTTACGCAGCCACGGAGAGGAAAACAAAACCCTGGATGTTTACAAAGTCTTTACATGTTTTCCTTTCGTTTCTTCCATTCTTCACTCTAAACAATAATAAATAAATAAATAAATAAACATGAAATGAGAGTGGAAAGTTTGACTAATATATATTTCCCATTTCAACCAGCAACTAATTATAGTTTTCAACGTCGAAGCTTTGCATATAACTACTCCTCCTAGTCATTTGCTTGTTTAGATGAGGAGGTGAGGAAATGGGAGGAGGAGGAGGAGGAGGAGGAGGGGAGAAGCTGGAGCACACGCCGACATGGATGGTTGCTTTGGTTTGCTCCGTGATTGTACTCATCTCTCTCGCTGCCGAAAGGGTCCTCCATTATCTTGGCAAGGTACACGTTCTTCTTGAATTTCTTCTGAAATTACATATCCAAATGCTTTATTGCAGTTGGTCGGCACATAACTATTTGCTTCTTTGTACAAAAGAGGGCACTTTGTGCCCTGCTCCTTTCTATGATCTCTGTCATTATAACCATAAAACTTGGGTATCCTAATTGATTTCAATTTAATGGTCTAAGGTAGCCTTAGATAGCGCCACGTTAGCAGTAAAAAAGTTAAATCTAAAATTTCCTTTAACAAATATTTAATAAATACAATTACCAACTTCATCAATTATCACTGTACAATCATCTCTATTGATCTTAAATAACTATCGGAATCATTTTGAAAACAAATTAACCACTCCCACCATGTAAGTTTTAATCTTTACTGTTTTTTCAATTCAAATTAAAAAAATTAAACATAATTTTCATTCGAACATATGCATCGCACGTGCAAGACATTAACACTAGTATGTTTTGGTGTCAAGCAAACAGGCCATTGTGGGTGACCGGTAAATTACCCAAAACTATATGGGTGCTAAATTTTGTGTCCGCTAGCCGATAGGCATGCGGGCGGGTGTGAGGGCAATTCGTGTATTGATAACCGGATCGTTGATGAGCGGGCTAACACCTAATTTACATTAAACCTGGTTGAATAGTAATTGAAGTCCAAATAATTTTACTAAATTATAGTCATTACATATAGATGAAAACATGTACATAAACATATTCGTATTTGGAAATAAATGTACAAATAAAGTTGTATAATGCAAAAGAAATCTAATTGAACACATGAAATGAATGTTGGATTGTTTCTTCTTGTTCAACCTCAGCCATATTTTTTATCGTTAAATTTATCTCCAATACGGGTCGGGTAAAACCCATGATCCAGGTTGTCGGGTCGGCCCAATGATACTTATTATTAATTTTATTATACATGAAGGGGGGTTTATATATTTATTTATACGAGAGCACACACGGGCTTTGAACATTAACCTGGTCCATCCAAATAAACTCAAGTCTTCTTAGTGTGGAGACCATTTACCTGATATTCACATAGTTTTTTTCTCTAATGTGAGACTATTCTCACGCATATCTTAACACTCTTCCTCACGTGTATTATTAAATTTAATATAGTATGAGGCTGTTAGGGTCATCGGCCCAGCCAACATCAGAGTATGCACGTAAAGCAAGTGCAGAATCTGAAGGAAACAACAGAGACCAACTATGATACCATATTATAAATGGATAGTAAATTTTTGAGCCAATGACCATGTATGCACTGATAAACCTATTGAGGAAGTATAAGTTTTGAATGAGGTAAACTGCAAGGGTGTTTTAGTGCTAATAGGTGATGTCTTGCCAGAGAGGGCAAGAACAAGTGATGTTTCTCTACGGTAGCATTTTCTTGAAGTAGAATATTTGCGTTGAGTTATAAGGTTTGGACTCGTGTCAGATTCACCCTCCCCCCCTGAAATAACGTAATATTTTTCATATCCATTGGGTAGGATCCACATCAGCTACTTCTGGTTTTCTCATCTGAGGTTTGAGAATGCTAATCACGAGATTTTGTAGTCCAGATTACCCCATCAGTATTGGTAAGGCTGGTAGATGATGTGGAGAATACCAATGGGTATGAAAAGTACTGGACATCGTATTCCTTTGTGTGTGCATTTCTTTCAGCTGGTAACCTCGTTATTATAATTTCATGACTACCTAGTGTTTAATCCTTTGGGAATTCTAGCAACACGTAATCGCATTTACCAAATGCACCATATTCTCCTCCTCGTCATCGAAGACTCTATCTAAAAGGATTGAGCGTAATGAAGAAGAAGCATTAGTTTATGTGAATAAGACTAATTAAAAATAAATTAAAGAAGAAGCAGCAGAAGATTAAGAAGAAATTAAGGTGATGGTGGTTTGTTTTGGAGAAAGGAATAGGAAGAATAGAATAGGGATATGGCTTGTTAGAAGGCAGCAAAGCCCCTTAGAATTTCTATTGGGAGTTGGCTCTGATATCATGAAAATGGTGGTCTACAATTTCTATAAACTTGGAAACTAGTGTATATGGGGACAATTACATATGGTTAGAGCCGCATATATGAAGATGGTTATAATGGTGTCAATATAAAGTTACACTGGTTTTGAGGATGCCAACTAGACATTAAGATCGAGAGCCGGTCATAAAGTTTCGTCAAATCTTTCATGCAACCATTCTTCATAGCCGGACGTGCTTTGATAGGATAAATGCTTACATGAAGATGACTAGTCTTATCTTTCAAACTTGATGAACAATTTTTTTTTCCTGTTTGTAGTTTCTCAAGAAGAAGAACCAGAAGTCATTGTTCGAAGCCCTCCTCAAAGTTAAAGAAGGTTGGCTAGCACTTATTCATTTAATTAAATTTCTGTACCATATTGTATTTCAATGAATTTTCTTGAGATTTTAAATTTGGCGTTGGTGACAGAGTTGATGCTGCTGGGGTTCATCTCTCTGCTGCTAGTTGTGTTTCAAGGAGCCATTCAGAAGATATGCATTCCTGAGAGCTGGAGGCGGCATATGCTCCCCTGCAAGACAGACGGCAACGATTCTTCTATTGCCGCAACTGCTCATTATTCCACGGCTTTCTTCTCAGGTGTTCTTGGCAGGGGTCGCCGGCTGCTTGCTGACGAAGCGACCGGAATTAGCCATTGTAGTAGGAAGGTTAGTTTGCTCTTATCTGATTATGCTATTTGTTTCGTGTTGGATTTTTTTTCGTTGATCACTTAGACTTTGTTTTTTAAGTGTGAGTGGGAATATGTGCTTTCTGGCCCTTGCCTGTGTATGTGCCCTTAGTAGTAACATGGATGAGATATGGATATTGGACACGATACGAGCCAGATTTGTGAGTTCGCAATTTTTTAAAAGTCATGGATACGATTAGTTGAAGATTCTCTGCTTTTTGTTGGTTGTTAGTGTGTGTGTGGGAGAGGGGGGGGGGGGGGGTTGCCAGGGGGGGGGTGTGCAGTGGGCGCGTGCGTGCATGCATGTGTGTATGCATGCACCTGGACTCTACTTCCCTGGTTTAGGAAATTTCAAATGACGCTCTGGGCATTTAGGATTATTATAAACCCATCTATTGTCATTATAATGTTAAGTAAAAATCTGACATTAATCAAGAGTGGGTTGGCATTATCTGAACATCCAATCATAAAACTTTGTCACATCTTCAGTGAAACTTTGCATCATAGCCGACCCCATCTTTTATGGGAAAAAAGCCTTAGACGCCATTTTTTTTGAAAAAAGGCTTAGATGAAGAATGGAGTAGGTTAATATGGAAAAATCAGTATAAATCACATAAATTCTCTTACCTAGCATATAAATTCCAGTTGATTTTAAGTTTTAATTTCGCTTTTTTCTTCCAGGGAAAAGTTCCACTACTATCTATTGAAGCAATCCATGATCTGCACATATTTATCTTTGCTCTGGCAGTAACTCATGTGACTCTCAGTGCTCTCACTATGCTTTTTGGAGGGGCAAAGGTAGATTGGTTACTCTCTTGATCCTTTGATCATTGTTTATCGATTTTTTATTTTAACCCCTTCAACTAGCACATCCTATTGTTTTATTTTTATACTTATCAGATACGCCAGTGGAAGCCCTGGGAAGATTCAATTCAGAAAAAAGTCACAAAAAATTGTATGAGGGAATTACTATTTATTTCTATTTTAAGACACTGATTGTCATTGAACTTGTATTTATTGTGCTGAATCGAGTTACTTGCACATGCAGTTGAAAATAAAATCACCCATGTGCATCAATCTGAATTTATCAAGGACCGTTTTCACGGTATTGGCGAAGACTCAATTATTGTCGGTTGGTTGGTAAGAACTAGCTTTTTTTATCCAACATCAAGATTGAAATTTATGTTCGATGTAATTTGAAAAGGTTGAATATATTCCTGCAAATAAACTGAAAACTTCCCTTCTAGTTTGCTGGAAGCAATATGCATGTTGTAACTATTTATCATGAAAAGTGTTTTCTTTTATTAAAAAATGAAAATCGTTCAGATGTGCACAATAAATTGTGAATAAGCATCTTATTTTCTTCATATATAGATGTCCTATTTCCTGAAATTTGCCTGATCCATGTTGGACATGGTGTATACATTTCTCTAGTAGAATAAATTGTTAGCCTTGTTTTTTATGTGTAAAAAATTGTTTCATGCAATAGAATGCCTCTCTCTTTTCCAAACTCGCTCTTGTTTCCGTCGCATTATGTAGGTTGCTAAAATTGATTCACATATCGGTTATATTGGCCGATGTATCGCATAGGAACCCCTCGCGATACGATAAAACCAATTTACTCCTGTTGTTATATCAGCTGATATGGCTATATCGGATGTATATGATACAGGAAACACCAATTCGGTACGATTCTGATATCTTGATATTTGATATTTAAAACCTTGTTTGTTATTGTTTGCTCTTGTCGAAGTAGCATATGAACAGCATCTTACCTAGCTCCTTAGAACAATCTTATGCAATAATATATGCTCTGCACATAATAATAACAACATCATAATTTATTCTTGTCGCTTTTTTTTCTTGTTTCAGCATTCTTTTTTCAAACAGTTCTATGGATCTGTCACCAAATCTGACTACACCGCAATGAGACTCGGTTTCATCATGGTAAGTTACCGGTTTTGTGTTTAAATCTCTGTCAGGCTACTTTTGTTTATGCATACATGTTTTTTTCTGTCAAAATTAATAATTTGTCTGTCTTCAATAATATTTAGCTCTTTTCTCGTAGACACATTGCAAAGGGAACCCAAAATTTGATTTTCACAAGTACATGGTACGAGCCCTTGAAGCCGATTTTAAAAAAGTTGTCGGCATAAGGTATCCCTACCAAGAACCCTTGTTTTTTTTTTCATACGGCTTGGATTTCCAAGATATAGTTTCAACCGAATCTTATTGTCTTTATTAAGTATGATAATTAACTATTGCGGCTTCTACGTTAATATTATATCCATCTTCATGATTCTTGTAATTGAAGTTGTTCATCAACTGCAGTTGGTATCTTTGGATATTCGTGGTCATTTTCCTGTTGCTTAACGTTAACGGTAAGTTATGCATGAATCCGTGACTGAAACATACTCTATTGTGCCGATATACCATTCTTTAACTTATTTTTTTATTATCTAAAATTCCTGATATTAAATTTGTAAATTTGTGTAAAGAGCTTTAATGATGTCATTTCACAATTGCGCCTATTTTATATTCCTTTCTGTAGGGTGGCATGCCTATTTTTGGATAGCATTTGTTCCTTTAATTGTGAGTAGGCCTCTTTAATTTATGTCTGTTTTCATTTCTTTCGATTATATATACTATCCTTTTCTCGGTAATAACTTGTGAACATATGCATGTAGATTCTACTTACGGTCGGAACAAAGTTAGAGCATATCATAAGTCAGTTGGCTCACGAGATTGCGGAAAAGCACTCTGCTATCGAAGGCGATGTGGCAGTTAATCCTTCAGACGATCACTTTTGGTTTCATCGGCCACGGATCGTTCTCTTTTTCATACACTTGATACTTTTTCAAAATGCCTTTGAGATTGCATTTTTCTTCTGGATTTTGGTAAGTAAACCATGTTTAACTACTTCTTAGATAAAAACATATAATCTTCCTACAATACAAGGAACAAGTTCTTGAAAATCACATGGTATTTGTAATACGATGTAATCTTCTTTTCTCTTGCAGACAACATATGGTTTTGATTCTTGCATCATGGGACAAGTTGGCTTTATCGTTCCCCGGCTCGTAATCAGGTGATTAAAATATTTTGCTATATTGAAGAAATTACATTCTTTATGCTACATGCGCAAAAACTTTTAACTTCTATTTTCCCTTTTTTCTGCATGTATTAGTGTGATAATACAGCTCCTCTGCAGCTATAGCACTCTTCCTATTTACGCCATCGTAGCTCAGGTGAATAAATAATGTTACTTTCATCGATGTTTTCACGATAAATAAATGGCTCCAAATAATTTTAGTTTTCGTTCTTTTTGGCCTAAGATGGGAAGTTCATTCAAAGGCGAAATATTCGAGGACCGTGTAAAAGAAAACATTGTTAGTTGGGCAAATAAGGTAAGGAATCGAAAGGGCAGGAGAGTGAACAACGAAGATTCAATATTGAATTCCGTAGAATTAGAGAATACATCTTCGCATAATGCGGTTGCTCGCCATGATTCTCTAATGGAAGAGGGACAAACCGAGGGTAATGAAGAAGTGGATGAAATTCGACCGATACATGAAGTTTAGTTTATAATTTCAGTACGGATTTTTATACGAAGGTTTGAAGCCAGGTAGAGAGCTGATCATGGAAAAGATTTTGAAATTTATATATCCATAGTTGTCATAAGATGGAGTATCAGTACATGTATGTTTTTTATATGCGAAGGGATGTAGATTTTTGTATTATGTACAGATTTGATAGAAATATGAAGAGCTGTGTATTTGAGTTTTTAGGTGTAAAACATATCAGAATATCTAAATGAGATTTATGTAGCAAATATAACTCTGGGGTTCTTGTTTTAGTTTTAGGTTGTTATTTTTATTTTTTTCGTTTAAAATTTCTTGTTTGAGGTTTAAGTGTTTATACAAGTTTTTATCCCACAATTTTGGTGTCGGGCTATATTACTTTGTTTCTTCCATTTTGTACGGTTTGAGGTTTAAGCCTTTATGTTTAACTAGACATTAATGATCAATTAGTATTGTCAGAATTGAGTCACAAGTAGTAAATTAGCACCACACAAGTACATGAAATTTGGATGCATTACATCACACATACAAACAAGAATGAAGTTGCATCGTAAATATGCTCCACTAGAAATGATGGAGCTCCTTCTCGGGTCTCCGTAAGATGTTGTCTTCCGTTGATCTCGAAGTAAACTAGATCGATTGTCCTTTGTGACGTGTGGGTCTCAATTGGTTTTGTGAGGACAAGATGGGATGAGGGGGCTGCCGTCGTGTACCTGCAAAAGAAGTCTCGGGATGGTTTGGTACCACCGAGGACCCTCCGACGCTCAAGTCAGTGACAATATCCGAGCAGAGTAACGGCGTAAGTGTAAAGAAATGGCTTACTTGACCCCTCTGTGATGGGGGTTTATATAGTGGCGGCAGCACGCAGCAGCAGGCGCGAGAATCTCGTCGGCAGTTACGCTCCCGACGTCACGCCCGCGTGGTGAGCGGATCGCCCGTTAAAGGGGATCGCAATGGCGTGGAACGTGGGATGTTGCTGGCGGAGAATCTGCGCATGGCGAGATTCGCGGAGCGGCGGTTACGCCTGTGAGCGGTAGAGTTGGTCGGTCGGAGGGACCGAGGAAGATGGCATCGGCGGGCGAGCTCGAGAACCAGTGGGAGGGCCGTGGCATCTTGGTCTTGTGGCAGCTCGGGGTGAGCTGAGTGGCCGAGGAGGCACATTCGCGGAGGGCCCCGAGGTGGGCCAGTTTGTGCTCGCAGGTCGGGAACCGGGTGGCCTGGTCGGCCCTTGTGGGCCCTTTCTTCTGAGCCCAGGGACACGTCATCTGCCACGTGTTCTGATCTTGGAGATCGCCAATATCGAGTATTATCATTAGCCCCCCACTTTTGTCCCGACCAGCTAGCGGGTCGGGTCAGGAGTGGACAGCCGGACCTCCCGAGGCGAGATCCCTTCTAGGGTCTCATCGGGACTAGTCCTCGGGCCGTCGGTCGTCTTTTCCGCTAGCGAATCAGGGTGAGATCTTTGCATTTAAAGAAAGTGCGCCGGTTCGTGCACTCTGCAGCCGAAACGACGGTCCATGTGTCGGGTGCCAACCGGCTGACGTGACGAGCGCAGGTTTGCGGCGTCTGATGGGACACAGTCAATCGCAGGGCCGCCATGTGGAACGATCTGAGC
The DNA here is from genome assembly GCA_030015575.1 of Agapanthus africanus. NCBI lineage: Eukaryota > Viridiplantae > Streptophyta > Magnoliopsida > Asparagales > Amaryllidaceae > Agapanthus > Agapanthus africanus. The sequence continues at coordinate 378,539,416 of JASDDO010000019.1, read as the reverse complement.
CGCTGGGCGCAAATGGCCGTTTCGGCGGGAGACGACGGGTGCCGTTGGATGAGGTCGCAGGCGGCGATAAATGTGGGTGGGGCCCAGCCTAGGGTCCTTACTCCTTCATATTTTCCCCCCTCAGGCCCCAGTTGCTCGGCGCTCGTCTCTCCTCTTTTGCTTCAGCCCCTGCAGAATTTCTTTTCCAAGATTAGATGTCTTCCTCTTCTGTAGAATCGGTAGATGTTGTAAGGGTAGGTGCTAGGGTTCCTTTAGATGTGCCCGAGTCTTCCAGGGGAGCAGGGGCTGGCCCCTCTCCCCGGGGTCGTGAGGCGGGGGCCGCCTCCAGGGAGGAGGCGGTAGGTGTGGCCCCCAGCACCCCGTGCTGGGTGAGGCATGAGGACGAGCTCGCCAACGCTCGGGCTCGCTTTCACATTCCCCCGCGTTACACGCTACGTCTGGCCAAGGAGGGAGAGAGGGCCGATCAGGTGCGGGGCAGGGAGATTGCCCTATACTTGGAAGCTTTTTGGGGCGGAATGCGCCTGCCCTTCTCTCCCGAGGTCATCGCCGCTCTAAACTTCTTCGGTCTGGCCCCCGGCCAGTTAGTGCCGAACTCATGGAGGATTCTCCTCGGGTTCTTGATCCGCCTGAGCTTGCAGGCGGTCCCTTTCAGTCTTTCCCTTCTCGATTCCTCCCTTGCATTCAAGAGTCACCCCGGCGGTCGGGCGGGCGACCCCAAGTGGGTGTATTTTGCCTTTAGGAAGCGGCCCGGGGTTGCCGCCGGGACCGGTGTCGTAGCCTTGCCCTCCTCCATTCATGATTGGAAAAAGAAGTTTTTCTTCGTTTCCCCTCCCGAGGGCGAGGACTGGCCAGTGCCCACCAAATGGTCAAGGGAGAAGTGCCTGCCTGGGAGCCTATCCAACGACCCCGCCGCGGTGAGAGTGGCGTCATGGGAGCCCATCCCCCGTTATGATGTGTTGCTGTCCGAGAGGGACTTGAGTTGGGCCGGGTATAGCCCCGTCGAGTTCGTCGATAAGTTAGGCTTACTTCCTGGGTTTATGTTTTGCTCGCATTGCTGATAAGTGGGGTTTTTGGTTTCGTGCAGGATCCATGGACTTCGGCGTTCTTCGAGATGCTATGCTCCAACCGAGGCAGCCTGCTGGGGGTGTCAGCTCTTCCCGGGCGCAGGCAACCCCCGCTCCTACCGCCCCGGTGGCGGCCCCCCGAGGACGCTCGGCGGTGGATCCTACCTTGGGCCCCAGCAGGGTGTCGGGCCGGAAGCGGGCCCTGATTGTGGAGGACACGGCCTCGGAAGAGGAGATCGGCTCCTCGCCGGAACCGCTTAGGAGGAGTCATCGGAGAGTTTCCCGGGGTCGGTCTTCGCCGACCGTGGTAGAGGAAGGGGGGCTCCAGTTCACGATGCCATCCGGGCTGTCGGTCGCGGACAGCCTCCTCCACGAGATAGAGACCTCGGCTGGAGGTCGGGTTCCAGGGGGAACCTTCAAGGCCCAGCTGGCATCGATCGCCCAAGAAGCCGTGCAGGTAAGCCCCCAGTGCGCGGCAGGATTTAGTGTTCTCCTTCATATTCCTTATCCTTCTCCTTTTTGTGTCTTCCCAGACTCTCCAGCACGTGGCTCTCGCCCTTCGCATGGAGACCGAGGTGGTAGCCCCGACGACGGAGGCCGCGGGCCAGCTCACTGCGTTGAAGGAGAGCTTCAGGCGGGAGCAGGAGGCGATGTCGGCGAGGATCGCCGCCTTGGAGGGCGAGGTGGTCGCCCGAAAAAGAGAGGCCGCCCGGCATTACGAGGCCGCCGTGATCGCCGAGGGCAAGCTCGGGGACTCTCAGGTGCTCGTCGGCAACCTGAAGAAGACGGTGAAGACCTTCCGGAAGGAGCTGGGGGTGGCGGCCTAGGCGGTTAAGTCGGCCGAGTCGAGGGCGGTGGCGTCCTATAAGGGGTCAAAGGATTTTTACCACTACCTGGCCGTGGCCACGACCCGCATTTGGCACGACGCCCTCGATGCCGTCAAGTCCCGGATGCCAGAGTTCGACGATGCGGACCTGCGGGCTGAGTTCCCCCTCGTGGGCGCCGACGAGTAAGGGGGAGAAGTCCCCGGCGAGGAGATGCCCGAGGACCCGGCACCCCCGGTGGTGGAGATCGAGGACCTCGAGGTCACGCCCGGCCCCGAGGCGTAGAGCTCCCGCTCTCGTGTCTTTATTTTGTTTTCGTTTGAATTTTGTAAGGCTGGGGAGCCGGAAAATACCCTTTGTAAACAAAAACTATTTTTGTTAGTAATGATGAAGTTTTTCCTTAGCTTCCATGTTCTGCCTGTTTGTGAAGAATGTTACTTATTCTTACCTGCGCCATCGCGCTTTCCTGTCAGGTTGACCCTCTGTCTAACGATCGTCCGTCGAGTTGACTGCAATCGCTTGCCGACGAGCGTTTCCGAGGAGGTATCTCTATGGGCCTCGGAGTCGAGGGGAGATCGTTTAGATTAGAACAGCCCTATCCTCGGTTTTTAGATAGAGTGTCGGCCGTCATCTGGGGTCGACCGGGCAGGGTAGCTGCGCGGTCGGGGTAGTTTTTCCGATGCTTCTTGTGGGGCCTTCTGATCCTTTGCGGGCGCCCTGTTGTTTGACCGAGCAGGGTGGCTGCTCGGGGGCCTCAGTATGAGGGCTTTTTGATCCCCGGCGTTGTGGCAGGGTAGCTGCCCGCAGGGGATAGCCGAGCGAGGGAACCTCGGGCCTCGACTGCCTCTGGGAGGGCTTTTTGATCCTTCAGGACGGGGACCGAGCAGGGTTACTGCCCAGTGCCTTACGGCGAGGACTTTGATCCCTGTCGGTTGTGGTAGGAAGCTACCAGTCGGGGATAGCCGGGCAATGACCCGACTGCCTCTGAGAGGACTTTGGCCTTTGGAGCGAGGAACACTATACGACTGTAGGGAGCCACCAAGGACCCTTGGCCTGGCAGGGTTACTGCCCGGTGCCTCTTGGCGAGGGCTTTTGTCCTGAAGGATAGCTGAGTGAGGGAACCTCGTGCCTCGACAACCTCTGGGAGGGCTTGTTTGATCCCCGGCGTTGTGGCAGGGAAGCTGCCCGCCGGGGATAGCCGAGCGAGGGAACCTCGCGCCCGACTGCCTCTGGGAGGGCTTTTTGGTTCCTCTTTTTTCTTTCCTTTGATTGACCGAGCAGGGTAGCTGCTCGGGGGCCTCAGTATGAGGGCTTTTTGATCTCCGTCCTTGCGGCAGTGAAGCTGCCCAGGGTGTCTGCTGAGTCGAATCTTTCACGAGGTGCGGCCTGGTCGTTTGGCTGTCGGTGCAGGGAATGGGGACGGGCGAGGCAACGGCGCGTGTATCCAGCGCATTGAATGCCGGGGGAGGTGAAGAAGCAGGAATGCGTCGTTTCGTTTCCTCCGGGTAACCAGCGATAGACCGGATGAGCTCCTCGACGTAGTCCCTCAATTGTTTGCAGTCCTCCGTGGCGTGGCCCAGTACCCGGTGGAAAGCACAGTAGGGGCCCCGGGTTCTTTTACCGGCCTGACGTGGGACCGGCGGGAACTTGAAGAACTCCTCATACTGGGACTCCTCCAGCAACACCGCGAGGGAGACGTTGAGGGGGGAATACTCTTGGAACTTCGGGTGGTAGGGCTGCTGACGCTCCGGCCTGTCCTCCCGAATACTTTTCTTCTGGTCGGCCCGATCCGCCCGGGGAAGGTTGGTATTTACTTCGGATTCCAGCTGGACCTCGCACTCGGTCCACGCTTTGACTTCGGCCATGGTCCTAGGTTGGGCCAGCGCGAAGGAACGCAACATTCTTTGTGCCTCAGACCGGATCTGAGTGCCGTTATGACGGTCTCGTCCCGATGCTCGGGCACTTCGAGGAGGGCGTTGTAGAAACAGGCAATATAGGCCTTGAAGGTTTCTTTGTCCCAGCTCTTGACCGTGAAGAGGTAGTCGACCGTGCGCTTCTGTCGATGGTTCCCCACGAAGTGGTCGAGGAACTGGGTGGCCAGCTCGCCGAAGGTTGAGATTGAGCGGGGCTCGAGCCCCCAGAACCAATCCCGACCCGCGCGGATGAGGGGGCCGGGAAGGCCCTGCACTGGGCGGGGTCGGAGTGATCTTGGAAGCTCATTCCGGCGGTGAAAGCGTCCAAGTGGTCTTTCGGGTCAGTTTTCCCGTCGAACAGAGAGACCTTCGGGGGCTTGTTGCACGAGGAGACGCGTACAGCGAGCAGTTCCTTGGTGAATGCCCTCGTGAGCGAATCGGAGGCGTACTTAGCTCCGTCGCTCGAGAAGTGGTCTTCCCGGCGCATGCCCTCGATCTTCTTCTCGAGGGCGTCGAGACGACCGTGGTACCTTGAGGAATCGGCACCTTGTGATTCCCGGGCCCCGCCGCGGGCGGACTGCGGGCGGGAGCGGTCCCGGTTTCTCCTGATGAGGTGCCTCAGATCCCAGGACGGGAAAGCTTTTGAGTCGCCGGGATGAGCCCCTCCCGTGCGTTCCTGCCGACCACGATGGGGTCGGCCACGCTCGTGGATAGGAGAGGTGACCGACATTTCCTCAGGAGGGTAGGGATAGCGATGAGGCTTGGGGCGAGGCTTCCTGGCGGCGGATCTCGGCGTGGAGCCCTGGGGCGTCCAGCGGGCCTCAAGGAGCACCGGTTCGAGGGACCGGTAGCGAGGGGACGTAGCTTGCTGGTGGCTGGCCGTTCAGATAGGGGCGGAGCCTTCTGGCGGCAGCGGCGCAGCGATCTGGGGCCCGGGCACGGTCGTTTGGACACGGACGAGGGCTTCCACGAGGGATTGCAGGCGATCTATCCGGCCTGCGAGGGCGTTGATTACGGTCATGGGGGAAGGTTCGTCCCCGCCTCCGGTAGCGAAAGGCGGCGGCTGGTACCGGGATCCCCAGGATGGTCGTCCGACATGAGAGAGGAGATTGGAAGGTCAACTTTGTATTATGTGGAATTTGGTTTTCCCACACACGGCGCCAACTGATGGAGCTCCTTCTCGGGCCTCCGTCAGATGTTGTCTTCTGTTGATCTCGAGGTAAACTGGGTCGATTGTTCTTTGTGACGTGTGGGTCTCAACGGGTTTTGTGAGGACAAGATGGGATGAGGGGGCTGCCGCCGTGTGCCTGCAAAAGAAGTCCCGGGGTGGTTTGGTACCACCGAGGACCCTCCGACGATCAAGTCAGTGACAATATCCGAGCAGAGTAACAGCGTAAGTGTAAAGAAATGGCTTACTTGACCCCTCTGTGATGGGGGTTTATATAGTGGCGGAAGCACGCAGCAGCAGGCGTGAGAATCTCGCCGGCAGTTACGCTCCCGACGTCACGCCCGCGTGGTAAGCGGATCGCCCGTTAAAGGGGATCGCAATTGTAACATTTTCAAAAAATATAAAATATTAATTTTGGGAATTTTTATAATTTAATATTATTTTACTGATTATTTTAATATTAAATCTATAATTAAATGAAATTAAATAGGAAAAATGTTAGAAAAATTATGAAAAATTTTGGAAAATTCTAAAATAGGGTAAATTAGTGAATTATGACATTTTTAAGTTTTTGTGATTAGTTTGACACTAATTTAGTGCTAATCGCGATTAAAATCGCTAATCGGGTTTTTTGGCAATTTTGTGCAAAACTTGCACATATCATTTTTATCACACTTGTGCATTTTTCTTTCATGTTATTTGGAGCTACTATTCTTGTGAGAAGGGTTTTGGGGGAAAAGAAAAAGAGAAAAGAAAATAGGTATGGTGAGAGAGAGAGAGTAGGTGAGGACTTTGACTAAAAACCTTAGCCTTTTCTCATCACTCTCCTCCTCATTTCTCTCCCTCTCCCACCATTTGCTGCTGCTACTCCTGCACCCCCCTTTCCCTCCCTTTTCAACTCCTCACTTCACCTCAAAAACAACCTCAAAACCACATGTCCATTTCATTAAAGTTGTGCAAAATCCCTAGATCTACACATGGAGCAAAAGAAGCAAGGATTTTGGCCACTAGGGGCAACTCAAGAATTTTCTTGAGTTGCTAATGGAGGTAATTTCTGAACCATTAGTTTAGCTATAGCATTTCCCTTACCCCATGTTAAGATTTAATCGATATTGTGTGATATTATGGACTTGATGAAAACCTAGTTAGGGTTTGAGTGAAATTGGTGTTGCATTATGAAATTAAGCTCAGTTAAGGTTATCCCAACACTTTAGTGTAGGAATTGGAACCCAAAACCTGAAGCTAGAACCAGAATACGGATTTTAGAAACCGATATCGGGGAAATTGTGAAATCTGTGAAGGTTTATTTGAATCTGCTATCATACGAGACACCTGAAAATAATATTGAATGGAGAGTGAGATGTGCAGGCACCATAGAACCAACACCCAAGACCCCAGACCCCAATTCCTTCTTGAGGCCGCCGAAATCTCCATTCTGGCCGCAAATTGCGGCCAGACCAGTGAGGAATCTCCTCGTTTTCTGTGCACAGCCCCAGTTCCTGTAGTGTTGACCCAGGGTACTTCTAGTTTTGACAGATTCTATCTAGGGTAAAATCTGGGACATATATCCTAAGTTGCTATTTTGGATTCGTGTTTCCGTATTCCGTATTTTTGATTCTGAAATGGTGGAATGTGTTTTGCCTCGACTATTTGGCGTTTATACGACGATATAGAGGATTTATTGATGGTTTTGAAGGCGTGCCATAGGTTCTCACCTATAGGCCCCCTTATCGTATCGTTTTGGGATTTCATGCGCCGTTTTAGCTTGGATTTGGTTTTAATGCGCATATACGATATTTGATGTGTAGGTACCCATGAAGACTTCGGGACGACAAGCAAATGCGTGGTGACGTCCGCAAATGATGATGCAAGGTGAGTAGATTATATCTACAGGGGGAAGTCGGGTGGATGGCGTATAGCACCCCCGCAGTCCGTAGATAGATTACTATGTAGTTTATTGTGATAATAGGTGTATTATGGATAGTATCGGGTTAGAAGTGACTAGTGTAGTTCATAGTCGCGAACCCTAGGATAGAATTACACCTACACACACCCTTGCTTATTACTTGTACTTGCACGGTGTTTGATGATAGGGGATGACTTTGGAGATGAGTCGATGATGTGGGCTTGGTGTCGTGAGATCGGTGATTTGATACGATTCATATGTGGGATATGACTGGTGATTCCTTCTTGCGGGCTTGGGCTATGTGTTTACCCCCGCATGCATACTTTATTGATGGTATCATTTTGTACTAGACATAGAGTAGTACCCCCAGATTATATGATCTGATGGTAGTGATACCTGTTATGTGACGAGATAGTGAGATGTTGACCTGTACCCTGCTTTTGGGGATGCCGTACGATGATTTACCGTACGAGCCGATATTGATGATAGATCCGCACTCATAACTCGAGGATTTTTACGATATGACATTGAGGCGGGATCACCGACTATATATCTATATATATATATATACATTGACTCAGATTTAGGTGGTTTCCACACCTACCCCTCCTGATCGACCTTATACTTAGATGTAGTTTGCATAGTAGATACTTCACTGTGGTGTTGACTATTAGATTCTGCATTTTCATGCTATTCGCACTGCTGGCATATGTTCATTGCTATATTATTATCATGCTGATAGGACACCAGCACCATTATCGATGATGCGTATGTTTCACATACACTATTTTGCCGGCTCACACACTTCATCATCGATAATTGCCATGCCACTGCACTGTAGTACTGTTGCATTCATGATATGATTCTTGCTTGGCATATTGTACACATGTACCTGTACACAACCATAGATGATTCATTCTAAAGGGGCGGTTTCCCTCGACATATGCACATTACTATTCCATGTTGCATGATTTCCGATATGATTACCTTTCTTTACATGTCGCATACATCATGGATTGATTGCATAGCACATTGCATTGGATTTATTCTTGATGTGGATTTTCATGTGATTTCTGATTTTGAGGACCGTGGGATTATTTAAGAAAAGATGCTTTATTATGAAAAACCCGGTTCCCTTGATATGATATTTGGGGCGTCGCCCCATGTTTTCTCGGTGCTAGAGGCATGTATTGAGAGAGGGATGACCCGGACTGACGGATTCCCGATATATACTCAGAGAGAGGGCTGACCCGGAATGACGGATGCCCGATGTATTGAGAGAGGGATGACCCGGACTGACGGATTCCCGATATATACTCTGAGAGAGGGCTGACCCGGAATGACGGATGCCCGATGTATTGAGAGAGGGATGACCCGGACTGACGGATTCCCGATATATACTCTGAGAGAGGGCTGACCCGGAATGACGGATGCCCGATGTATTGAGAGAGGGATGACCCGGACTGACGGATTCCCGATATATATACTTTGAGAGAGGGCTGACCCGGAATGACGGATGCCCGATACAGGAGGATTTACGTGTCGATGCTAGGCACGGGTTTCATGATGTTTTTCCATGATTTTGTTTATATCCTCACATTGCATACATGATGCTTATTGTCATTGGGTGACGGGTGGACGGGTTCCACATATATACAGACTGGATTTACACTGATCATACTTCATTTGTATATATAACAGGGTATGAGGGCGCTGTTATATATACCCTTACACCAATATTAGTGGTATGGGACGCTAATATATGTGTATTGATATCATTGATATTTCATCATATTTACTTCATGCAGACATACCTTATACTGATGGCATGTTATTACCTGAGTACCTGGCACTACATACATGATTAGATGTTACCTTGCCACCTTATTACACTCAGATGTACTCTTGTGGATTATATTACTGATCGTTGACTTAGGTTTATGTCTTGCATTCGGTTTCTGCTTGTAGATGTTTCTATTCACGAGTTGGCAACTCACCCCCGTTGTGCCACAGTTCTTGCAGGTTCTGCCGTATAGGTTTTATTGCGGCATTTCTGGCACACTACCTTCTTGCGGGTGATTTGCTTTGGTAGGTGGATTCTTTCGCATCAAGAACCACCATTGTATTTATTTATTTCATTGTATCTAGAATTTCCATCAACCAAAACTTGTATATTGTTTCAGACCTAGACTAGTGATGTATTATTCGACCTTAGAGTCGCGCTTAGTAGTATTGTGGTTTTCTTGTTGCTTTTGAGTTTCTTTTGGATTTGATCCTCGCCACTTGGCGTTGTATATTATATCGTTGTGTGGTTGTGACCGTCGATTGACGAAGAGCTAGCTCCCGCTTGGGGATGCCTTTATCATTGCATATATTGTTACTTGTTGTACCCCATTCGGGGCTAGTTTTACAAAAGAAACTCTGCCGAAATTTTTAGAAAAGACTGTACTGTTTTAAAAAGCATATTCGGCTTAGTTATTTAAAAACCTTGATTTCAAACATGTTTTTCTTCACTTCTTTAAACCAGTTTCTTTACTTATTCTTACAAATGGTTTTAGATTTCTTGGCTTTTGGCTTACTTGGATCAGATGGAGTTCTATAGACTTCATATGGTTCAAGGGCCAGTCACGTGCTCTTTCGGGTCGTGACAAAGTTGGTATCAGAGCGCTAGGTTGACCTTGGTTCGAGTCTAAGTTTGACTATGTGGAGCCTAGGGAGTTATTTATATACGGAACTTAGGCTTGACCTTACGGAACTTAGACTTGGTCGAGGGGGTGTTAGACCCGAACTTTCTTCGCATAGGACGACCCTTGGTTGATGGAATAGGTGACTAAAGTAGAGTGACGTACCGTTGGTATGTTCCGCGGCATACTTACGACACGCCACTCCGCTTAAGGAACCTTAGGATGTGCATATTTTTCGAGATCAGTGATTCTCTTTATATCCAGGATTATTCATCCATTTGAGATTCCCGATTCTATTAGTTTCATGATCATACCTTCATTGATGCTGTTCCTTCCTATGATCATGTATCCACTTTGGATCTGTTGTTTCCCTTCTGGCCACTGATGTGCTCTCTTTGATACTCGATTGAGGTTCCTGTCACCATGTTTGAGCGCAGTTTGGGCTGCTGCTAGGGTTACGGCCGGTGTGAGCTCGTTTGGCACGAGGGCCGACCATTGTGTTTGCTGGTGACATGGAAACGTCTCGAGTTAGTATTGGTGATTTTGACCTCTAGTGGAGGCGAGTGCTTGGTCTTGCACCGGACGATCGGGCTATTGTTAGAGCTGCCAGTTGAGAGAGGACGGTTGATGTACAGCATACCTCAGAGATTGTGATGTCGCCTACCGTGCAGACAGATGGGCCAGCTATTGCTGAGATTGACAGGATGTTGCTTTCGGAGCTTACGAGCTGAGATTGCCGGAGATTTCAGGCAGGTATGAGACAGATGTGAGCTAGTCTAGCCGATTTGAGAGACGAAGGTGATTCGTCCGATTTTGCGCCAGAGCGGGCCCAGTTGAGTTGAAGATTTCCAGTGTGGAGAGTCTTGCTCAGATCTAGAGCAGACCGATTCAAAGATGACCGCCAATGTGTTGCCTTTCCTGGAGGATTGAGGCGCTGTTCGGCGTACAGGCGAATGAGCCAGTTGCTGCTGCAAATGATGAGATATCGCCCAGATGGTTGGAGCTACTGCAGCATGAGCATGTTCTTGGAGACGTGATAGTGAGTCGCTAGTCACCTGAGGATAAATGACTAGGACATGTGGTTCGTTCGGTTACCGATGCGAGGTCATCAGATAGATTGTTTCCGGCTAGAGACGACTTCACGCAGGTTCGTTGAGAGTCGATAGAGACGATCGAATGTCAGGAGCCCATTTTCTAAGTTTAAAGTATACGGAAAGACATGCAGGTGATTCTATGGACCCTCTAGAAGAATGAAACCCTAACTCGACTTAATGACCGTGTGAAAGCCTTTGAACCTTCGGGTTTGCGGCGGTTCCTCGGCGCCATTAGTGAGGCTTGGGTTTGCCCTTCTACCGCTGGACCACCGACGCTGTGGCATGTACTCGATATTATTAAACTGTACTCGAGATGTGAGCTCTTGGGGGATTATGAGGATCTGACGAGTCGATCGGATGGTTCGACATCTTTCGGATATCGTGATGGGACACTGCTTGGGAGACTCCAGATGCGAGCATAGCCGTCGGAGCGCAGTTCGTGCAGCCATGATGAGACGAGTCCGAATCAGTCGATATTGACGCAGAGTGAAGAAAAGAGTTCGCAAGATATTTCGACGAGATGACGCCCCACTCCGCCGACATCAGAGATGTGATGCGCACCCAGAGGCGTGGTATATGGATATATCTTCCAGAAAGAAGCGCGATAAGTATGCAGCCATTCCGGAATAAGCTTTAGCTTCAGCATTGGATGATGACTTCCGGGCAATTCGGCAGGAATGAGATTTGAGAAAGGAACCTCGACAGGACCTTTCTGGAGTACGATACGAGGAGACCTAGACCCGGGAGTGGTCGTATTGCGCACACCCAGCGGGACGAGAGGTTCGTGTGAGACATTGACGAGCTGCCATTACTTCCCGTCGAGACTAGAGACCTGATATGCTTACAGAGACGTTGGGATGTGACCAGTTTCCGAGAAAATTTTGTGTTAAGGACACAGATGTCTCTCCAGTGTAAGGAGGTTGTGTAAGAGTACCAGCCTCCGTACAGATCGGCATAGGCATGTTTGGAAGAGACCTTGAGCAGGATTCCTTCCAGGACGTTGCTGCAATGATGTTTGCACCCAGGATCAGATGTGTGACGTGCATTCAGAGAGCCAGAGGCCGACGCCAGTGATATGCTGCCGTACGAGTAGTCGTGAGGTTCGACCGAGAGATGACCAGAGAAGTGCCAGAACGGAATCGTCCCCGTTAGCACACCTGACAGGGCCGATGAGCCGATTGACTGCGAGATAGGGAATCCGCAAAGAAGATAAGGACCCAGAGTCAGAGGACGCCAGACCGTGAACAAGAGGCAAGTAGATATCCTGCGGTGCTAGCAGTGGATGCACCGACTCCTTCTCGACCTTGGAGGAGGAACTACCGACGACGGTATTTATGATTTGTGATTTTGTGATTCGATTATCACGTATCCGTCATTTTGGATTTCGGTATTTTGGGCGTTCTGTTTGCATGATTTAGTTTTGATGATTGAGTTTCATGATATTGGTTTCGTGCACCCACTGGATATTTATATATTTTGCGCAGAGTTATTACATTTTAGATATTGATTGAGATTTCATGCCTACCGTATGCAGTGATTTGATTTGCACTTCCAGCGTAATTTTCATGCACCTTTAGTGTTTTGATATACGATTTTGGTGCACGCCAGAGGCACTAAATCGGGATTCTTCGTGCATGTCACATGCACCTGATTTTTTTCTATCAGGCACACACGTTGCCTACGACAGATGTTTCGTGCACACCAGTTGCACCTAGATGTTGTTTTGTATACCTGTTTGACACATTTATGGATTTTGATTCCTTGCGCACCAGACGCATAGGATGTTCTTATATATGCATTTTGGGATTGATTTCTAGTAGAGCAGTACATTTTATGATATTCTCTCTGTATTGATATTTTCGGAGCCCCGACAAATTGGATTATTACTGAAATTGTTTTAGTATTGGGGGTTTAAATTTAAATTCGGGGACCGAATTTCTTTAAGGGGGTAGATTGTAACATTTTCAAAAAATATAAAATATTAATTTTGGGAATTTTTATAATTTAATATTATTTTACTGATTATTTTAATATTAAATCTATAATTAAATGAAATTAAATAGGAAAAATGTTAGAAAAATTATGAAAAATTTTGGAAAATTCTAAAATAGGGTAAATTAGTGAATTATGACATTTTTAAGTTTTTGTGATTATTTTGACACTAATTTAGTGCTAATCGCGATTAAAATCGCTAATCGGGTTTTTTGGCAATTTTGTACAAAACTTGCACATATCATTTTTATCACACTTGTGCATTTTTCTTTCATGTTATTTGGAGCTACTATTCTTGTGAGAAGGGTTTTGGGGGAAAAGAAAAAGAAAAAGAGAAAAGAAAATAGGTATGGTGAGAGAGAGAGAGTAGGTGAGGACTTTGACTAAAATAGCCTTTTCTCATCACTCTCCTCCTCATTTCTCTCCCTCTCCCACCATTTGCTGCTGCTGCTCCTGCACCCCCTTTTCCCTCCCTTTTCAACTCCTCACTTCACCTCAAAAACAACCTCAAAACCACATGTCCATTTCATTAAAGTTGTGCAAAATCCCTAGATCTACACATGGAGCTAAAGAAGCAAGGATTTTGGCCACTAGGGGCAACTCAAGAATTTTCTTGAGTTGCTAATGGAGGTAATTTCTGAACCATTAGTTTAGCTATAGCATTTCCCTTACCCCATGTTAAGATTTAATCGATATTGTGTGATATTATGGACTTGATGAAAACCTAGTTAGGGTTTGAGTGAAATTGGTGTTGCATTATGAAATTAAGCTCAGTTAAGGTTATCCCAACACTTTAGTGTAGGAATTGGAATCCAAAACCTGAAGCTAGAACCAGAATACGGATTTTAGAAACCGATATCGGGGAAATTGTGAAATCTGTGAAGGTTTATTTGAATTTGCTATCATACGAGACACCTGAAAATAATATTGAATGGAGAGTGAGAAGTGCAGGCACCATAGAACCAACACCCAAGACCCCAGACCCCAATTCCTTCTTGAGGCCGCCGAAATCTCCATTCTGGCCGCAAATTGCGGCCAGACCAGTGAGGAATCTCCTCGTTTTCTGTGCACAGCCCCAGTTCCTGTAGTGTTGACCCAGGGTACTTCTAGTTTTGACAGATTCTATCTAGGGTAAAATCTGGGACATATATCCTAAGTTGCTATTTTGGATTCGTGTTTCCGTATTCCGTATTTTTGATTCTGAAATGGTGGAATGTGTTTTGCCTCGACTATTTGGCGTTTATACGACGATATAGAGGATTTATTGATGGTTTTGAAGGCGTGCCATAGGTTCTCACCTATAGGCCCCCTTATCGTATCGTTTTGGGATTTCATGCGCCGTTTTAGCTTGGATTTGGTTTTAATGCGCATATACGATATTTGATGTGTAGGTACCCATGAAGACTTTGGGACGACAAGCAAATGCGTGGTGACGTCCGCAAATGATGATGCAAGGTGAGTAGATTATATCTACAGGGGGAAGTCGGGTGGATGGCGTATAGCACCCCCGCAGTCCGTAGATAGATTACTATGTAGTTTATTGTGATAATAGGTGTATTATGGATAGTATCGGGTTAGAAGTGACTAGTGTAGTTCATAGTCGCGAACCCTGGGATAGAATTACACCTACACACACCCTTGCTTATTACTTGTACTTGCACGGTGTTTGATGATAGGGGATGACTTTGGAGATGAGTCGATGATGTGGGCTTGGTGCCGTGAGATCGGTGATTTGATACGATTCATATGTGGGATATGACTGGTGATTCCTTCTTGCGGGCTTGGGCTATGTGTTTACCCCCGCATGCATACTTTATTGATGGTATCGTTTTGTACTAGACATAGAGTAGTACCCCCAGATTATATGATCTGATGGTAGTGATACCTGTTATGTGACGAGATAGTGAGATGTTGACCTGTACCCTGCTTTTGGGGATGCCGTACGATGATTTACCGTACGAACCGATATTGATGATAGATCCGCACTCATAACTCGAGGATTTTTACGATATGACATTGAGGCGGGATCACCGACTATATATCTATATATATATATACATTGACTCAGATTTAGGTGGTTTCCACACCTACCCCTCCTGATCGACCTTATACTTAGATGTAGTTTGCATAGTAGATACTTCACTGTGGTGTTGACTATTAGATTCTGCATTTTCATGCTATTCGCACTGCTGGCATATGTTCATTGCTATATTATTATCATGCTGATAGGACACCAGCACCATTATCGATGATGCGTATGTTTCACATACACTATTTTGCCGGCTCACACACTTCATCATCGATAATTGCCATGCCACTGCACTGTAGTACTGTTGCATTCATGATATGATTCTTGCTTGGCATATTGTACACATGTACCTGTACACAACCATAGATGATTCATTCTAAAGGGGCGGTTTCCCTCGACATATGCACATTACTTTTCCATGTTGCATGATTTCCGATATGATTACCTTTCTTTACATGTCGCATACATCATGGATTGATTGCATAGCACATCGCATTGGATTTATTCTTGATGTGGATTTTCATGTGATTTCTGATTTTGAGGACCGTGGGATTATTTAAGAAAAGATGCTTTATTATGAAAAACCCGGTTCCCTTGATATGATATTTGGGGCGTCGCCCCATGTTTTCTCGGTGCTAGAGGCATGTATTGAGAGAGGGATGACCCGGACTGACGGATTCCCGATATATACTCAGAGAGAGGGCTGACCCGGAATGACGGATGCCCGATGTATTGAGAGAGGGATGACCCGGACTGACGGATTCCCGATATATACTCTGAGAGAGGGCTGACCCGGAATGACGGATGCCCGATGTATTGAGAGAGGGATGACCCGGACTGACGGATTCCCGATATATACTCTGAGAGAGGGCTGACCCGGAATGACGGATGCCCGATGTATTGAGAGAGGGATGACCCGGACTGACGGATTCCCGATATATATACTTTGAGAGAGGGCTGACCCGGAATGACGGATGCCCGATACAGGAGGATTTACGTGTCGATGCTAGGCACGGGTTTCATGATGTTTTTCCATGATTTTGTTTATATCCTCACATTGCATACATGATGCTTATTGTCATTGGGTGACGGGTGGACGGGTTCCACATATATACAGACTGGATTTACACTGATCATACTTCATTTGTATATATAACAGGGTATGAGGGCGCTGTTATATATACCCTTACACCAATATTAGTGGTATGGGACGCTAATATATGTGTATTGATATCATTGATATTTCATCATATTTACTTCATGCAGACATACCTTATACTGATGGCATGTTATTACCTGAGTACCTGGCACTACATACATGATTAGATGTTACCTTGCCACCTTATTACACTCAGATGTACTCTTGTGGATTATATTACTGATCGTTGACTTAGGTTTATGTCTTGCATTCGGTTTCTGCTTGTAGATGTTTCTATTCACGAGTTGGCAACTCACCCCCGTTGTGCCACAGTTCTTGCAGGTTCTGCCGTACAGGTTTTATTGCGGCATTTCTGGCACACTACCTTCTTGCGGGTGATTTGCTTTGGTAGGTGGATTCTTTCGCATCAAGAACCACCATTGTATTTATTTATTTCATTGTATCTAGAATTTCCATCAACCAAAACTTGTATATTGTTTCAGACCTAGACTAGTGATGTATTATTCGACCTTAGAGTCGCGCTTAGTAGTATTGTGGTTTTCTTGTTGCTTTTGAGTTTCTTTTGGATTTGATCCTCGCCACTTGGCGTTGTATATTATATCGTTGTGTGGTTGTGACCGTCGATTGACGAAGAGCTAGCTCCCGCTTGGGATGCCTTTATCATTGCATATATTGTTACTTGTTGTACCCCATTCGGGGCTAGTTTTACAAAAGAAACTCTGCCGAAATTTTTAGAAAAGACTGTACTGTTTTAAAAAGCATATTCGGCTTAGTTATTTAAAAACCTTGATTTCAAACATGTTTTTCTTCACTTCTTTAAACCAGTTTCTTTACTTATTCTTACAAATGGTTTTAGATTTCTGGGCTTTTGGCTTACTTGGATCAGATGGAGTCCTATAGACTTCATATGGTTCAAGGGCCAGTCACGTGCTCTTTCGGGTCGTGACAGCAATGGCGTGGAATGTGGGATGTTGCTGGCGGAGAATCTACGCATGGCGAGATTCGCGGAGCGGCGGTTACGCTTGTGAGCGGTGGAGTTGGTCGGTCGGAGGGACCGAGGAAGATGGCCTCGGCGGGCGAGCTCGAGAACGAGTGGGAGGGCCGTGGCATCTTGGTCTTGTGGCAGCTCGGGGTGAGCTGAGTGGCCGAAGAGGCACATTCGCGGAGGGCCCCGAGGTGGGCCAGTTTGTGCTCGCAGGTCGGGCAGCGGGTGGCCTAGTCGGCCCTTGTGGGCCCTTTCTTCTGAGCCCTGGGACACGTCATCTGCCACGTGTCCCGATCTTGGAGGTCGCCAATATCGAGTATTATCAAGAAATAATGGTGGACACCACTACGCCGCATCTCCCCATCCATTATTGAATGGACAGCGAGATACAAAATTCATCTCATCGAATGGACTGTGAGATGGGATGTAGTGGCGTCTCTACTAATATTTCTAATGGTGACATCCCGAACCTTCATTTGTCTTCAGAGATCCTAATGTGAGCGTGTTATTGACATCTATCTTTGACTTCTCGCCCTCATTCTTCAGCAGCACTAGCAGCACTCAGATCCACAGTGAAGCCGGCAGTCTGCAAAAATAAACATTTTAAGGAACTTTGTATTCATTCGCAAATATATAGATCGAGAATGGCATATAATCAGAGTCTAGGATAACGGAAAAAGACAAGTAGACGATAGGGCATTATGGGCCTGCGGTATACCGCAGGGCCAGTCTATAATACAGTATGGGGAGAGAAACACGGAAAAACAAGGAACAGGTGCCCCCCGTGTTAAGTTGGCAGGGCCACCCCCTCCTGATTCCTCTCTGCATAGTGCATACCGTAGAGAACAGGCCTGCGGTAATCTAAATAATAATTACCTTTCCAGAAATTTTGGTATACATTGCAAGTACATCGATAACAGTAGACTCGAAATGTGTTGTCGCGTCATAACTCTGCAAAAAAATAAGGACCAGGTTCTAGCCGGTTAAAGAAGAGAGAGATACAACGGAGATAAAGGGTCAATCACACTACAATATCATGAGCATTCACTGATTTTAGATATATACCATGAACTTTATTTATTTATTTTTGCCAAAATACCATTACCTTTATGGTTACACTAAAATACCACAAACTTTCCTGCTCGTTGCACAAAAATACCATTTTCCAGTCTCCTTTAAAAAATCATTAATGTGCTACACATGTAACCCTCATGTAAACAATATAGCCCCACTTTACCCTTGTATATTACTTAATAACTCAATTCTTATCTCTTCTTCTTCTTCTTGATCGAATTCTTCCCTTTCCAAATACAAATTAATTGATTCAAGAGACATGAACCTAATGAGAAAAATTAGGAGAGGTAAATTAAAAAAATAAATTATCTGTAAGGGTTGAATAGGAATATATTATAACTTCCAAAAATGGATATATTGGTCACATGACAGCCTGACTACTATAATAAAGGTTCGAAAAGATAGCTAACAAATAGTATTCTAGAAGCAAAAGCAGAGAAGTTCATGGTATTCTAACGTACATTTATCTCAAAAACGGGTGAAAGTTTGTGGTATTAGTAAATGGAAAAAACTTATGGTTGAGATGAAGTGATTATCCAATGAGGAATCATTGGCAGGTTCAAACCTATCATAGGTATCAAAGAAAAGCTCATCGACGGGGCCAAGAAGATCGATCCCTGGCTTTAGTTCAATCTCAGGGTGATCGGTCTCAGCTTCGATCGAGACAAATGCAATGAACTTTCCATTTGGAGCGACATGATGTGTATAAGAACAACAGAATAGGTACCTGAAAACAAATCAGGCATTTTTTAAAGAAATACTGTTAATGCCAAATATTAAATATTTCGCACCATAAAATATTAGGAAAAGGACTTACATGTCGGATTTTCGCCCCAATTGCTTTTGGGGGCAGAACGAGTTGAACTGAATGAGATTCATCGGTGTTGGAAATAGGATGGCTCATAATAGCGATAGCTCTTGCAACTTTTCCCACCTTTTTAACCTATAGATAATCTTCAAAATCTCTCAAGTGAATAATTTAAGATAAACATCTATTTCCCTTATCCCTCGCCACAACTTCAGAGTTAGTGGGAGAGACTGTAAGATGGTAGAAGATTGAGTGTAAAGATTAAACAAGAAAATAATGTATCCACAGGATCATGTCAAAATTAACTTTCAAGATGTGTGAATTGATTTCAAAGTATTCTAGAAATCAATGATTTAGGAATAAAATGCAGCAGCAGCAAGCCTTGATCCCAAACTTCCGGGCTTGCATGCATATCTCTCTCTCTTCGACGCAACTCTATTAAGGATCATCTCCTCAATTAAATCAATAGCCAACATATCTACTTTTAAGCAAATACAATAAAATAGGGGTTGCATGTGAGTACAGCACTAAGGCGAGCAATTAGGTAACGAAAATAATAAAAGTTTCAAGAAATAGAGAGTGATCAAAGTAACAAACCTGCGAGAGCTCTGCCAATCCATACAAAGGATAGATATATGGTGAACCCCCTGCAAATCGTGCCAGAGATTCTGCATAAAGCTATCGCCAAGAAGAACAGCACATTATCAGCACTGAAAAGGGTAGCGGATTCTCAATACTGCAACAAGACTTTAACTTAAACTGTTGGGTCGGCTATCATGAACCTTTTCTAAACATAAAACTCTCTTAAGATCATCTCCACAATAATTTATTATATCCTTTATATTTCCCACCGCTCATGTTCGTTAAGGCCAAACTCATTCTTTGTTGTTCCCTTAGTTCACATCTCTCGGCCTCTTTTGCAAATGTAGAAATCATCTCACTCATTTGATCCTCTGTGATTGTGACTCAAGCTAATTGCAATATATTTCTCCATTGTTGTCCCTGGTTCTCAATGGTGCTCTTGCAATTGACGATATATTTTTGGCAGTGAAAGCTTGTCACATGATGATCTTTACAACCTTACCACTTTTGAAAATACACCCACATAAGATGCATGTACGCATAAATTATGTCAAAAAGTTTACAATTACTTTTACCATGTATCTAACTAATATTTTACAAATTTTAAAAAATTATTCTAGTCATGTGATAAAAAAAAATCTAATATTATAATCTGAGACTGTCGATATACCCAAAAATAGCAGATTCAGATCCCATAAATGACCATCTACCGGGATTTTAAACCTTGATTAAAATTTAGCACTGTATGAGTCGCTGAATTTTCAACAAAATTGCAAAATTTTAACCGAAGTATGAATTCTATTTTCTCAAACCAAAGATCCATTATGTATTAACAATAACGGCCATCATCAAATCCTTACCAGAAGAGCAAAGAAAGAATAAAATATTTGCGAATATTCAGACATGATTTTATCTTGTCAAATTAGTTCAAATATCGGTAACATACCCAATAAGTTCTCTTGTAGTCACTCTTGCAAAAAAGTTAATTATCTTGTTCATTATCTCTGCATATTTGGTTTCTAATCCAATTTCGACTATTTCAAGAAGTATTTGTCATCTCCAATTTGAAGTAATCTACTTCTATAGACTTTTTGAGTTTGTAACTTATAAGGCTTTTAGGTATCGAGGATGCATTGTATACAATGGTGGGACACATGGCAACATAGCATTCATTGTTCCATGTATAGGTTTCTAAAAAAAATCTTTTAGATTACAATGAAAAAACATGTAAAGCATGGATCCATGAATGCTTTGTTGTCATGTGTCCCGCCACCGTAGGAAATTACTGAAGCGTTCCGGCAGCGTCTCAGCCATCAAAACGCGGCCAAAATGCGGAACAAATTTTTTCTAAACTGGCGCTACCGTTACCCGATTTACGGATCGACCTTAAACCCTAAACTAGCAAACTAACTACGAGTTAGAATCGTTATACCGAGTTGATCCAAGTCCTTCGATCTTCATTCCAAACTCCTAGCGGTCCTTTGATGATATTTGGTTACCGATCTTCCTCCATCTCCGATGATCCACCTGAGGGAAACAACGCAAGCTCCAACCTCATCGAACGAGATAACCGACGCTCCAACGTCGCTAGCGATGGAGAGTGGAGGTGTATGGAAGTGTCACTACATTTTTCTCTCTACCCTTGAGCTCAATGAGAAACTCAAGAAGAAGATGAAGGAGGTGAAAGCTTTTGGCATGAACAGCAATAAAATGGCTTTGTATTTTTTTTGTGAGAATGAGAGTGAGAGTGTAATCAATCATATAACCAAATGAAAAGAACCCCTACCCATGATAAAGTGGCCGCCTTGTAGGGTCCCTAGACACTCTTGTGAAGGTTCATAAGGCATCAAAAATGCCCGGATAAAAATTTAGACGTGCCGAACAACCCAAAGCCGGGATCTTTCCTAGATTATTAGGGTTTAACATGCAAGATGATAACTTTTATCTAAGTGTGAGGGATTACAACCTTTGTAGTCCGCTCCTTCGCTTCACAAGCTCCGAGTAGAAGTCCCTTTGCCGCGATCCACGATCTCCCGGACTCATGAGAGGCTCCACGACTCGAACGATCCATGCTAGCTCGAAGTATTCCAAATCTCCGATGATCTACCTCGAAGTTGCAAAGACTCAAGTTTTCTCACTCCAAAGAGATGAACACACTAATCTCATGGGCTAGATGAGATGAGTATGAGAGAGTAGTATTTTTGCTTTCTTTTTAAATCATTTTCTCATATTATTTTATCACATAAAGAAAATCAAGTGAGCTTTCTTCAAGAGAGAAGAAGATGATAATGGAAAAGATTATTAATTATTTTCTTTTGTGATGAATAGAATAAAAGCTATATGATTGAATTGTAAACCATGGTCAAGGATGAATGGCTAGGATTTAGTAGAGAAATAACTAAAGTTAGGGTTTGGTTGGGTTAAATAAGTGTCATCCAAAAATATCCTAAGAATGACAAAAGAATAAAGCTTCTAGAAGGTGCATGAAGCATCCAACCCTAATCAAACCCTAACCTCAATTAATCATCCTTAAACATGTTTAACAATTAATCATATCATGTCACAATAATATATATCACATATATATTATATATTTGCAACAAAAGAAAATAATACAATTAACATATATCGCATATATATCAATGCATCATCCACTGAGAAAATGAAATAATAAAGCGAGCCAATATTAGATAATGTAATACAATATATCATATATATTATTATACATTAAATCATCGAATCAACACTTGATCCGACGATCCGGCTATATCGAATATTACCGACTAATATATCATGTACCGATTCATCGAATCAACACTTGATCCGATGACCTGGTTCATAACTTAATATCGCGAGAATATAATACGGCATCCCATATCGCATTATTCTCGGTCCTGCACATATCACATATGTGCCTCTACTCCGTTTCGCCTGAGCCAAGAAACCTCTGTGTAGGACTCTAAAGAATCGTCAATACGCCGGTAGCAGGTGATGATCATATCAAACACCCACAAGCTGCAAGCGGTCAGCTAAACGTAACAGCCACCCAGGTATTGAGCGATCAGAAGATCAACAAGCTAGCCTGTGCGTTCTCCTGTGAATCCAATCAGTAACACTCCCGTACAGTCCGGTCTGTTCGTCTGATATGTCGCATATCAAGTCTAGGGGTGGTATACGTCAGACCCCAGTAACCGATAAGTCGTGTCGATGTGTGGCTCATAACGGGTCGAGAAACTACTAGTAACACTTACCAGTAAATCTCTATATCAGCCCTGGCCAGGGACTTCCAGTTATAGCCAATCGAACACAGCACAACATCAACTCCCTATACCGGGAGAGACGAATCCCCTCCTATCGCTCATTGCCTCCATGTGATTCGGGACTGTACCCAAAATCCACCGTTTTGCACGCCCTCTTGGACGTGGTAAGGTGGAAATCAAAGCACAGTGGGAATCACACAAGACTCTATGATGATCTCGGGTCTTCAGACTACCCTGTACCAGTGTCACCGGAGAACTGCCATCTGACGTGTGGTATATCACCATCTGGGAGTTCTCGGCGAGTCCGTCCAGTGTACCCAGTCTCCACTGAGCACCCGTACACCATCTCTGATGTCTAATACCGATGGATATGGGATCATCCATCGCCCATCATATGGGTCAAGATGCGTATACGCTAGTCTACTCTGGTGTATCGATGCCCTGTCTCGATATACCCTCGACTAGGAACAGTTATAGGATGTACTCATCGACTACGATGGCCCCACTAGTATGATCTCATCATAATCCCAGTAGTCAAGTACAGATCCTAAGGGCTTTATCAACATGTGAGAGTAAAACAGTAAACCAATACAAGTCAACATGTTAAGATAAAGTGAAACCAAATAGCATACTATCATGACGAGCAAGAAAGTCATCTCTATATATATCCAAGCATCCATTATAATATACATCATATGTACAACAATGGCCTCTAGGGCATATACATAACTAACACGCCTCCCCCCCTTCCTCTCTCTCTCCTTCACACAAAAACATTTTCTTTTTACAATTAAACAATAAACAATGCAAACCATACTCAAGCCCATACCATGGTCATGTTCATGCCACCTCACACCCTCCACCTCATCATTAAACAAAATGAATTTCCATAAATGGAAAAATCAAATAATGAGGTGGCAAAGCTTCTAGAAGCTATTCCGTATAAAATACGGAATACTTTCCGGTACATGTATCGAAATACATATACGCGTATTCATACAAAAATACGAATAGCCAAGAGAGAAAATAAATAGCGAACAATAATACTAGAATATATATATATAAATACATATGTAAATTATTAAATCAAAACCTGATTTAATAAACTGGCTTAATCCTAAGCCGCTATTATTATCAACCGTCCAATTAAAGTCTGCGCATCAAGTGCACATATTTAATCGGACATCTGTATGTATCAACATACCTTATGTACACCATATCGCCTGAACCGTGAAAACCCTCTGTGTGGAACTCTAAAGACTCGTCAATATGCTGGCAGTAGGTTTAACCATAAGCACGTCAGCGGCACTAGCTGTACGTAACGGCTACCCAGGTATCGAGCGAAAGGGAGGCCGACGAGCAAACTCATCCTGAACCCCTACTGAGCCTGACAGTGACAATATCCGTACAGTCCGGTCTGTTCGTCTAAGAGTATCGCATATCGAGTCTAAGGGGGTGGATAAAGTCAGACCCCTAACAACACGACATTTAGGGTCGGTATGAAACCCATCACCACCTGAGAAACTATCGATCCTGGATCGGTAATTCTCGTCCACCGTGGCCACGGATTTATGGTGATGGCCATCCGTACACAACGCGACATCAACCCCCAATACCGGGAGAGACGAATCTACGACGATCCGATAACTGCCTCCATGTGGCTCGGGACTGTACCCAACTAAAACCTGTTTGCACGACTCTTTTGAGCCGTGGTAGGGTAGTAATCAAAGTACAGTGGGAACTCACACGAGACAAATGACGATCTCAGGTCGACAGACTAACCTGTACACATGTCACCTGGGAACTGCTATCTGATAATAGGTATAATACCAACTAGCAGCTTCCCGGCGAGTCCGTCCAGTGTACTCATAACCCAATGAGCACATGTATACTATCTTAGGTGAACAAACTAACACCAATGGCTTGTGAGTCCTGGCCACCGCCCCTCGTCGGGGTCTCGATCAGTATACACTACTCTATACTGGAGTATCGATGCCCGGTCTCGATACTCCTACGACTGGGGATATTTAAGGATGTGCTTATAGATCCCAGCTCCCACATATATGATCGCCATCATAATGCTGGCAGTCAAGCAAGAATCCTATGGGCTCTATCAACATGTACATGATGATAAAGACAAACCAGATAGTATACTATCATCTTGAGTAAGACTGTTTTATCGGTATAGGTCCTGCCTCAATCATCATAATCATCTGTCAGCGACTATGATAATTGCCTTGAGGGCACTATATCCAACAATCTCCCACTTGCACTTAAGGCCAATTATTGCGATGTCACATACTCACAGCCTGTGTGATACCGAACACCCAACTTCTCTACTAATCAGTTTCGCAAAACCCGTTTGCGAAAATGATTGCGTTCGAGAAATAGCCTCAGTGAGTGGATCCGCTCCAATGTTTCTCTCTGTATCTCTATGTATCTCAACTTCGCGGAGAAAACTATCTCCCGAAATAAGCAATACCAGTCTTAGAATTTGTCTGGATATCTGATGGGATCCGGTTCACAAATGAACTCCAAATCCAGAAAACTACTTAGGCTATATCGTCCACTGAATTTAATCAGTATCCTGCGCCATACCTTTCCTCAGTATCCGTTTGGACCACCTGTCCAACATACTGTCCCTCAAAGGAGGGGAATTCCTGTAACTCTGACAGTCACTCTGTTATCCAGGTCATCTTGGAAGTCTGAATTGATAACCGTCTCCCGAAGGAGACTGCCGTTACCATATCCCTAGAACATCCATTTATGTTCATAAATTGCTCCCCAATGTTTCTCCACGATTGGATTAATATATCTGCTTATTGCAGCTAGTGCAAAAACAACATCTGATATAGTACTTGACATTTCATGATTAATTCAATTGCCTAAGCAAGTGATATGTTAATCATATAGATCCCTCTCCCCTTTAGTCTGTAAGACACCTTTAGAGAGGTTGACTCCATCACCTGCAGGTTCACCAC
This sequence comes from Agapanthus africanus, assembly GCA_030015575.1. Lineage (NCBI taxonomy): Eukaryota > Viridiplantae > Streptophyta > Magnoliopsida > Asparagales > Amaryllidaceae > Agapanthus > Agapanthus africanus. The sequence goes on along the minus strand of JASDDO010000019.1, from coordinate 378,513,893 downwards.
CATGCCAGGAGCCGTCCATTTATTGTCAAAGTACCCAAATTAGGATACTTCCCAAATCTAGATCCAAAACCATAGATCTAGTAACCAGAAAACCTGATATTACATCCATATCCTATGTGGAAAAATAACTTTGTGACAACCATATTGTAACCGATCGTAGTATAGGAATATCTCTTCCTATTAAGTGCATGTCATCCCGAATCCTCGAACATCACACCCTACTACTTTCTTACCAGATCTATCTCCTATTCTGATGAAGTCAAAACCTATGACTGTCACATCAAAAATAGATGATTTATTTCCGCTACACCTGCTTTGGTCTATAAATAGACATAAGCTACTTGCCTACTATACTTCCGCTGCTCCCACTGACTACAACAACCCTCTGGCAGAGTCATATACACGTGCACTTCTAAAGATAGTTTAGAATGGCGCTATACTCATCCTCCTGCCGGGTCTTATAGTCTAGAACAGTAGCAATAGTAAGTCTGGGTAAACAAGAACCTCCCTATCACCGTCACTGAGAAGACCGAAGTACCTCTCGGGTGCCTGAGGTTATCCACCAAATCTGCGGAGTGGCTAATGGAACGTCGAAACCCAATTGAATCCTTAGGTTCTATTAAATCTTCAGTGATCGTTTATGGTTCTGGAATCACTTCCAGTTCTACCATACTCCCACTTCTGTTTTTCTGAAAAAATCCATTTTATTAAAACTGTGGCGAGTCAAGAACAATATAAATATTGATCTTCTTGATGGTAGAAAGTTATCCCTCGTCAAAGCCCGGGATAACCCACAAACAGCCATTACTGAAACGTGCCTCGAGTTTATCCGGATTCTGGTTTTAAGCATCAGCCGGACAACTCCCTATAGCTTAACATCATTAAGATATAAATTGATTCTATATATATCTAATATAGAAACAAAAGCACTAATCTAATTTGAACCAGATTCAAAATCATGCAGCTGTCTCCAATGCATATCAACCAAATGGAAAGAGGACAATCAGCATTACTCATCTAGGAGTGCATCCATATATGAGTATCCTGAAAGAGAAGCAAGTTCTCAAAACCATTACTATTAACTGAATACCAAACACAAGTATCTTCGACTTCCTCGAAGAATCCTGATACTTACAACAAATGGTTCTCTACTTTATTCTTATATCTATAACTTCTAAATATCTGGACCTTGTATTTCAACGAAATACATGTCCAGAACTGGAGAAGTCATAAGTATACAGAATATAGTACGAGTACCAACCCCTTTGTCCTAATGGACACTGGACAACATACAGTACTTTGTATAAGTCCCTTGAGTTCAATAACTCAAACTCTGTGCGTCGTAGGTTGAAAAACTGTATTTTGGTTAAGAAGAGTCACACCGCTGTTGAATGCACCTTACCTAATCACCAACTGATATAGGTAAATGTCATAGACACAATATCAAAAAGTTATATCTCACTTTATAAAATAAACGTACAGATATATCGGTTTGAAATTGGTGCATAACAACAGATATTCAAAACCAAATATTTGCCATCCGGCAAAAATCCAGATGATTTCCTCAAATATCACCAATTACAAAGAATTCCGATATAAAGAGGATCTAATCACCCAATTCCCAATATCTTACTCCCACTCACCATTTGTAATAACATACAGATGTGAGAAACTGATCTGGTAAATACATACCCTGGAGTTAGATTCCAATTGGGAAAACAGTTTTCAATTAACATCGTACAGTAAAACTGAAACATGAAAATGTTTCAAAAGGGTTAACTGGTATTCCTAGTAATGCCTCTTCCATTATCCTGAATCATGACAGCAACCATATACTTACCTGCCCTCACTCCAATCCTTTTATTATGTCTTTACTTATTACCTTCTGTACACCTTCTTTACACTAATTGGTTTTCTTCATTCTCTACCCTTCGGCACCAGCCTAAGATTTGGAAGAAGACTATCCAATAAGCGTAATAGGTGTACTCTCCTAATTCTAAGAGCCCTCGCAACCTGAGAGAAGGTAAAGAGAAAAGACATCTGAATAATTCTATTCAATTTCTCCTGAACCAGAATCCATCCTCGAAAAAGTTCCTTCAAGTTCGTATGTAACTATACAATGGATTTATCCAATGGAAGTGGATATCCGTGGTGATACGGAGTGTTCTAGAGAAAAGCAAAGTGGATGTAGGAGTGGCAGGGGTATACACAGTTTTTTTGTCGTGAATGATGGTGATCGCAATTTCCTTTGCCATTATTCTAATCCTTTTATATTTCTTTACTTATTACCTTCTGTACACCACAGTTAAGCTTGTTGGTTTTCTTCCTTCCCTACCGTTCGACACATGCCTAAGGTTTGGAGGAAGACTATCCAATAAGCTCAATAAGTTTATCCTCTCCTAATCCTAGGAACCCTCATAACCTGAGAGAAGGTAAAGAGAAAAGACAACCGAATAATCCTATTCAATCTCTCCAGAACCAGAATCCATCCTCGAAAAAGTTCCTTCGAGTTCGTATGTAACTATACGATGGATTTATCCAATGGAAGTGGATGTTCGTAGTGATACGGGGTGTTCTGAAGAAATGCAAAAGTGATATAGAAATGGCAATGATATATGCGACACCGTGACATTCCAAAAGCCAAACTGTTTTAAGAAGGTTCGGTTAATTTGGTTCATGAGTTTTAAGTTTAGGGTCGGGTCATAGTCGCAGCCAGAGAGAGAGAGAGAAGAAACACTCAGTATGCACTCTAACCTAAATCAGAATGGTTAATCATTTTATCTAATCTGGATGGCTCCCACTGTTTCCTCGAATTCTCCTCCAAACCTAAAAGGAGAATTAGTCGGAATCACCCGAGGAGTAATCCTACTCATCAGTGGAAATCGGGATCCAACTATCATTGCATTATAACTTGATGGAAGCCATTCAAGTCACCACACTTCAGAAGGTATGCGCAAGCCTGGCAAGTTTCATGTATGTTTGAAACTCCCGATATGTGGTTTTACCCCTAGAACCCAAGTGACCTTGACTAAAGATCAAAATGTCAAAAGGTCCTAGTCAAGTTCTACCCGTCATTATCTTAACTGCATTAGACTCACCCATACGAGCCTTGACTAAAGATCAAAATGATCGAACGACTGTCCTAACCAATCGCATTATCTCTGCAAAAGAAAAGCACTACATAGCTACCGAACACTACGCCTCGGCTAATGCACGATATACGCAGCACGAATACTAAGCAATACTAGTCTGAAATGACGGAGGGCTACGGCTGGTTTTTGGCGAAAAACCTTTAACATAATGAACTTGATATCGTTGAAGGAATCCAAGTGGTTTTATAAATATATAGTGGCGAAAACTTTTGCTAAAGAGGTCACTCCCGGTGAAGGGATCTCGGCTCTTTCCCCGTCGAATGGGGTGCAGGATATCCCAAACTGAATACCACGATGCAAAGCAAAAGTAATTGACTATAGTGAAGTTATTACGTTGACGCAAACTTTTACTCAAGGGGTCACTCCCGATGAAGGGATCTCGGCTCTTGCCTCGTCGAATGGGGTGCAGGATATTCCAAATGAATATTGCGATGCAAAGCAAAAGAAAACGTCTGTAATGTCAGTTTTTAAAAAACTTGGTTCCAACAACATCAAATATAGGTTTGTTTTATCCTTGCATTGATAAGAATCAATGCAGTCCCATCAATTAATCACACCAGAAAAGAACGAAAATAAAATGTACGTATATGCCATCCGCATTCGCCACTGGGTCCCGTCATCACCCGTTAAGTTACTTAACTAACGACAGAGCGGGGACTGGGCTAGTGCGGGTGCAAAACATATACAACATCTACTAGTATATATATAAATATATAACACATTCGTCCCAGGCATGATATAATGCAACATAACAGAAACATCACAGAAGCAACACAGAATGGTGGATAATCAGGAGCCCCGGGTTTCACTTGAGCCGCAAGTGAGACCCGACCCTGTCGTGTGGATAACATGTGCAATGAAACCTAGACCCCTACGAGCGCGGCAAGTTACCCGCCAAAACCAGAAGTGAGGCAGCCCCCTTCAGCAACGTGAATGGACCACCCAGCACTTCACGGAATCCGGTAATTTGAGCACCCCTCCTGGGTCACCTATACCCCCTACGAGTGCGGCGAACAGCCCACCAATTCTAGAGTAAGGTCCTCTCCGTCCCAACCCCATGAGATGCAGACCAGTTGCCCTCTAGAATCCGGCTATTCGTGCACCCCACCGCGGGGTAATCTTAGTACAGAAAAGAAAATAATATACAAGGGTGACATCGACCTCAGCCCGGTCGTGCCCCAAAAGAATAATATATAAACTGGCAGTGACGGCAGTCCACATGTCGGACGCTCGCCCCGCAATATCAAATGTACAAATAAAATAAAAACTGTACTATCATTACACCACTGGCTATCCACCACGACGATCGAACCAACATCACAGCACATTACAGAACATCAATGTGAATGTCACGTTCGCAAATCCGTCTAAAAGACATATAGCAATTAGACGAGTTTACCGATCAAATGACATTCACGGTCGCAGATAGAAATGTAAGTACTGTTAAACGCACACTTAAAATATCGATCGACTAAGTTCCAAATTGGCCCCAATAGCAAAACAATACTTCACTGAAACCTGGGCCAAAACAGAATAACAAAAATCACAATTTCACATCACGGGGCTACAGTAAAAATTTAGAAGCCCGTCGCCACTAAATGGCCGCGGATCCGCCTCCAAAGGGGGGTATGTGCGGCGGTTCCGCGGCGCAATGGAAGAATCAAAGGCCTAAATTTTTTCTGCACCCATAGAATCGTCTGCACGGATTTTTAAGCTACTACAAATAATTTTTTGAACACTTTTGAAAAACAGAAAAAAGAAAACGTGATTTTGGAAATTTTTGTCGATCGATCTTTCAAGCACGTTTAAACAAGCTAGTAAGGGGTTTAAAGGGTGGCTCTGATACCATGAAGAGTTCCGGCAGCGCCCCGGCCATCAAAACGCGGCCAAAATGCGGAACAAAAATTTTCTAAACTGGCGCTACCGCTACCCGATTTACGGATCAATCTTAAACCCTAAACTAGCAAACTAACTAAGAGTTAGAATCGTTATACCGAGTGTAAGTCTACGGTAGCGCCCCGGCCGTCTACAGACGCAAAACGCGGAACAAAAACTTTTTAACTGGCGCTATCGTGTACTTTAACCCGGATCTGCCATTATTGCTAAACTAACAAACTGTAAAGAGTGTAGAAAGGTTATACCGAACGATCCGAGTCCTTCGTTCTTTAACCATCATCCCAAGCTCTGTTGCGGCTGCTCCGATCTCGTCGATCTCCGATCTGCTCGTCCAGGTGGCACCACGTCAACAATTCTTTAAACGGGCTCCCGCCTCTGACTCGAGGCAACTCGGTCGTCAAGTTTGCTAAAAGAGACGGCCAAGATTGATGTAGAGAATGAATAGAAGACTTTGTCTCGTTCCGTCCAAAGCTATGGACGAACGGTTGATGAAGTTGCCACTCGGATCGGGTGATGGAATGAAAAAGGCTATGAAATTTCCATGCACCCTAAACCATAGTCTTTTCTCTCAAGAATGAAAATTAATCTCTCTATCTCTCTCAAGGGGGGGCGGCCACTTTTATGCAAAGAGGGAGGTGATGGTAGGAGCAATCAAGGAGGTGACCATAAACAAGAAGCTTATCCTCATCATAAATGAAAAGCATGACTCACTAAGAAACATTGAATCTAAAACCCTTAGTCATCAAGCATTAATGGCACCATTAATGCACGAATGACTCACCAAGCCAAGTCACCCTCTCTAGAACCTTCTAGAAGCACGACTCACCCTCATCCAAGAAAAGATAAATCCGTCTTTAACCGAATGTTAAAAGACGGCTGATAGAAAACTGGAAACAGGCAACTTCCAAAAGTGATCCTGAAATGACTTTCAGGATAACCCCGTAACTGTATAAATATACCCGCATTTGTATTATGACCGAATACAAATGCAACTGAGATAAAGATATTATATCTACTCAATACAATACTCGGATCCGGCTTAAACCAAAGCCGACCAGTATCATCTGCCCGAAATCTGACACGTGCGTAAACGCACGTGCATTTTCCGAACCCTGACATAAAACCATACGGCCTCTACAACGTTTCGCCCGAACTTGAGAAACTGTCTGTGGGGGACTCTAATGACTCGTCTGTACCCTGGCAGTGGGTTTAACCACAAACCGTCAGCGGCACTAGCAATGCGTAACGGCTGCCCATGGACTGACCTCAAGGGATGCCGATGAGCGAACTCATCCGGAAACCCTACTGAGCCTAACAGTGACAATGTATATACAGTCCGGTCCGTTCGTTTATGAGTATCGCATATCTGCCTAGGGGGCTAGTAACGTCAGACCCCCAATAGCAGTATAAGTCGTGTCGGAGTGTAGCCCAATAACAAAGCTGAGATACTACTGGAGTACCTACCAGTAAATCTCCTGCCATGGCCATGGACTTTGTGTAATGGCTCTCCTAGACACAGCACGACCTCGCCCCCAATACCGGGAGAGACGAATCCCCTGCCGATCCGCTCACGTGCCTCTATATGGCTCGGGACTGTACCCAAAAACTACCTGTTTGCACGACTCCTTTGAGCCGTGGTAGGGTAGAAATCAAAGCACAGTGGGAACTCACACGAGACAAATGACGACCTCAGGTCGATGAACTAACCTGTACACATGTCACCAGGGAACCGCTATCTGACGATATGTATAATACCAACTAGCAGGTTCCCGGCGAGTCCTGTCCGGTGTACTCATAACCCAATGAGCACCTGTATACATCTTAGGTGATCCATCTGACACCAGTGGCTTGTGAGACCGGCCACCGCCCCTCGTCGGGGTCTCGACTGTACACACTAGTCTACTCCGGAGTATCGATGCCCTGTCTCGAAACTCCCACGATTAGGGACCACAATTAAGGATATGCGTATAAACCACCCAACTCTCACGTATATGATCGCCATCATACTGTTGGTGGTAAAGCAAGATCCTAAGGGCTCTATCAAAGTGTAACATGTAATCAGTCACCTGAACATGTACACGACTGATAAAGGCAAACCAGATAGCATATTATCATCTCGAGTAAGACTGTCCTACCGGTATAGGTCCTCCGCAATCATTGCAATCACGTACCTGCGATCCAATAATTGACTATGAGGGCACTATCTCCAACAATCTCCCACTTGCACTCAAGGCTAATTATTGCGATGTCGACTACTCACAGCCCGTGTGAAACCGAACATCCAACTCCTCTACTAATCAGTTTCACAAAGCCTGTTTGTAAAACTATTGTGTTCGAGAAATAGCCTCAGTGAGTGGATCCGCCTAGATGTTTCTTTCAATATCTCTCTTAATCTCAAGTTCGCGGAGAAAGCCATCTCCCGAATTGAGTAATACCTGTCTTAGAATATGTCTGGATATCTGATGGGACCTAGTTCATAAATGAACTCCATATCCAAATTTCTTAGACTGTATCGATCACTGAACCTAATCAGTATCCGGCACCAAGCCTCCCACAGTATCCTCTTGGACCACCTGTCCATAATATTGTCCCTCTTCTTCAGAGGGAAAAACTATAACTCTGACAATCACTCTGTCAACCATGTCACATTTGAAGTCTGGAATGATAACCGTCTCCCGAAAGAGGCTGCCGTCATCAAATCCGTAGAACATGCACTTATGTTCTAAAACTGCTTCCTTATGTTTCTCCAGGATTGGATTAATACAAGCTTATTGCATCTAGTGCAAAAACAACATCTGGTGCGGTACTTGACATCTCATGATTGACTCAGTTGCCTAAGCAAGTGATTTGCCAATCATGCTCATCCCTCTCCCCTTTAGTTTATACGACACCTTTAGAGAGGGTGACTCCATCACCTGCAGGTACACCACCATGCTAGGAGTCAACTATTCTAAAAACTATTAGAATATCTGTCAAAGTACCCACATTGGGAAACTACCCAAATCTAGATCTAAAACCATAGATCCAGAAACCAGAACGTCAAATATTATATCCATATCCTGTCTGGAGAAACAACTGTGTGACGACCACAATACAACCGATCGTAGTATAGGATTTTTACTTCCTACTCTGTGTATGTCATCCAGATACCATGACATCACACCCTACTACCTCCTTAACAGATCCATCCCCTATTCTGATTGAAGTCAAACCCATGACTATCACATCAAAAATAGATGATCTATCTCCGCTATAACTGCTCTAGTCTATAAATAGACATAAGCTACTTGCCCACTATGCTTCCGTTGCTCCCACTGACTATGACAACCCTCCTACCGGGTCTCATAGCCTGGAACAACAGTAGTGTCAAGTCTGGGTAGATAAGAACCTCCCTGTCACCGTCCTTGAGGCTACCGAAGTACCTCTCGGGTGTCTGAGGTTACCCATGATATCTGCGGAGTGGCTAATGGAATGTCAAACCTTATTGAATATTTAGGTCCTATTAAATTTTCCATAATCGTTTGCGGTTCTGGAATCACTTCCAGTTCTACCATATTCCCACTACTGTTTTCTGAAAAAATCCATTTTACTAAAACTGTGGCGAGTCAAGAACAATATCACTATTGATCTTCCAAATGGTAGAATATCAACCCTCGTCATAGCCAGGGTCAACCCACAAACAGCCATTACAGAAACGTGCCCTGAGTTATCCAGAGTCTGGTTTTAAGCATAAGCTGGACAACTCCCCGTACCTTAACATCTTTTTAAGGTACGAACCATTCTATATCCAATATAGAAACTTTGGCACTTATTTAATTGGAACCATATTCAAATCATGCAGCTGTCTCCAGTGCATATCATCTTAATAGAAAAAGGCTAATCAGCATTACTCAACTTAGGAATCCATCCAATTATGAGTAACCTGAAAGAGAAACACGTTTCTCAAAACCATCACTATCATCTGAATACCAATCACAAGAATCTACATCTTCGATCTCTTTGAAGAATCCCGATACTTGTGATACCTGGTTCTCTACTTTATTCTTATACCCACAACTTCTCAAAACTTAGACCTTGTATTTCTACGAAACACTTGTCTAAATACTAGAGAAGTTATAAGTAAACAGAACATAGTACGAGGACCTACCCCTTTGTCCTGATGGACACTGGACAACATACAATACTCTGTATAAGTCCGCTGAGTTTGAACAACTCAAAACCTGTGCGTCGTAGGTTGAAAACTGTACCCTGGCGATTTCCTCAAATATCACCAATTACAACGAATTCCGATATAATGAGGATAATCACCTAATTCCCAATAACTTACTCCCACTCATCATCTGTAAAAACCATACAGATATGAGAATGAAACCTGGTAAATACATACCCTTGGAGTAAGTATCCAATCGGGAAAACAGTTTTCTTTTAACAGTGCACTGAAACATGAAAATGTTTCGTAGGGGTATCCTGGTATTCATAGTAATGCCTCTTCCATAATCCAATTCATGACTTCAACCGTATATTTTATTGCCATCTCTCCAAACCCCTTTATTTGTCTTTAGTCGTTACCTTCTGTACACCATCGTTAGGCTAAATGGTTTTCTTCCTTCCCTACCGTTCGGCACCAGCCTATGGTTTGGAAGAAGACTATCCAGTAAGCATAATAGGTGTACCCTCCTAAACCAAGGAGTACTCGCATCTCGAGAGAAGGTGATGATAAAAGACAACTGAATAATACCTTATTCCTTTAAAGGTGAAATATGAGTGGCGATGAAGTACGCGGTTTGGTCGTGAATGATAACATTCGCAATTTACTTTGCCCTCTTTCTAATCCCTTTATTTTGTCTTTACATATTACCTTCTGCACACCCTACTTAGGCTAATTGGTTTTCTTCATTCCCTACCTTTCGGCATCTGCCTATGGTTTGGAATAAGACTATCCAATAAGCGTAATAGGTGTACTCTCCTAAACCAAGGAGCTCTCGCAACCTGAGAGAAGGTGATAATAAAAGACAACTGAATAAACCAATTCTATTTCTCCTGAACCTTGATCCATCCTCGAAGAAGTCCCTTCGAGTTCGTATATAACCATACGATGGATCTATCCAATGGAAGTGGATTTCCGTAGTAATACGGGTGTTCTGAGAAATTCAAAGGGTAAAAGAAGGAGTGGCAATGACTTATGCAACATAGACAAACCAAAAGCCAGTATTTAAGAAGGTTCGGTCAACTTGGTCACTGAGTCATAGTCTAGGGTCGGTCAATGGTCGCTGCCAGAGAGAGAGAGAAAAGAAACACTCTGCGTGCACTTTAACCTAGATCAGAATGGTTATCACTTTATCTAATCCGGAAACCTCCCACTGTCCTGTCAAATTCTCCTCCAAACCTAAAGAAGAATCAATCGGGATCACCCGAAGAGTAAACCAACTCATCAGTGGGAATCGGGATCCAACTCTTATCGCATGATAACGTGATGGAATGCATCCACGTTACTTATACTCCAGAAGGTATGCGCATACTTGGCAAGTTTCAGTTTCTTTAGAAACTCCCGATAGGATTTTTGCCCCATGCTCTTATAACCTTGGCTTTGGTCAAAATGTGATAAGTCACATGCCAAGTTCTACCCGTCACTATCTTGTCAATTTGAACACACCCGCACATGCCCCTGACTTTGGCCAATCGGCAGAACGACTGTCCCAAATTAACTCATCTATCTATGCAACAATTGAATACCCAGCAGCTACCAAACACTATGCCTTAACTTTGGCTAAAATACATAGCTTGAATACTACTGAATACTCAAAAGAAGTGACGGAGGGCTACGGCTGGTTTTTGGCGAAAAACCCTTAACGTAGTGAACTTGATATCGCTGAAGGAACCTGATAGCTTTTTAAAATATAGTGGCGAAAACCTTTTGCTAAAGAGGTCATTCCCGGTGAAGGGATCTCGGCTCTTTCCTCGTGGAATGAGGTGCAGGATATTCCACTGAATACCACGATGCAAAGCAACTTGTAATCGACTATAGTGAAGTTATTACCCTGACGCAAACTTTTGCCCAAGGGGTCAGTCCCGGTGAAGGGATATCGGCCCTTGCCCCGTCGAATGAGGTGCAGGATATTCCACTGAATACCGCTATGCAAAACAAAAGGAAACGTCTTTGCAATAACACATTTTAAATTTGTTCCAACAACTGCCAAACAGGTTTGCTTTACTTTGCATTGATCAGAATCAACGCAGTCCCATCAATAATCACACCAGAAAAGAACGAAAATAAAATGTATGTATATACCATCCACATTCGTCACTGGGTCCCGTCATCACCCGTTAGGTTACTTAACTAACGACAGAGCGGGGACTGGACTAGTGCGGGTGTAAAACATATACAACATCTAATAGTATATAAACCAATATACAATAATCGCTCCAGGCGTGATAATATGCAACATTACAGAAAAGTAATAAGCATCACAGAACAATACAGATAATCTGGGATCCCCGGGTTTCACAGAGCCGCTGCTGAAACCCGACGTTCCCCTGTCGTGTGGATAGCCTGTGCAATGAAACCTAGACCCCTACGGGTGCGGCAAGTTACCCGCCAAAACCTGAAGCGAGGCAGCCCCCTACAGCAAAGTGAATGGACCACCCAGCACTTCACGGAATCCGGTAATCTTGGGCACCCCTCCTTGGGTCAACCTATACCCCCTACGAGTGCGGCGAATAGTCTGCCAATTTTAGAGCGGGGCCCTTCTGCCTCTCAAAGCCATGAAATGCGGACCCGTTGCCCTCCAGAACCCGGCTGTCCGTGCACTCCGTCGCGGGGCAAAACCTAGTACAGTAATGAAAAATAGTACAACAGGTACATCGACCGCAACCTGGTCGTGCCCCAAAAGAATATTATACAACAGGCAGTGACGGCAGTCCACATGTTGAACGCTCGCCCCGCAATATCAAATGTACAAATAAAATCAAACTGCACTATCATTGCACACTGCTATCCACCATGACAAATCCGCAACATCACAGCACAACACAGAACATCAACGCGAATGTCACGTTCGCAAACCCGTCTAAAAGAACTATAGCAATCAGACGCGGTTTACCGATCAAATGACATTCCCGGTCGGAGATATAATGCAAGCACTGTAAACTAACATGTTTAAATTTCGATCGACTAAATATCACAAAGTGGGCCCCACGAACAACTGGTGAACAGTAACAAAATCTGGGCCCAAAAGATATATACCAAAAACCCCAATTTCCAGAGAAGAACCCACTGAGCAAATTTGGGGGCATGATGACACAGAATGGCCGCGGATCCGCGGCCAAACCATGGGTTTGGCCGCGTTTCCGCGGCAGTCTTGTCGAATCATGATCCCAAATTTGTACGGTGTTCTAATAAAAGCCTGCACAGATTTCTGTGATATGTGGAATATTTTTAGGACACCATTTAAAATCGACAGAAACTGTGAAAATGAAAAAATGCGGTTTTTGATTTCCGGTTCGATCGATGTTTTAAACGCGTTAACACAAGTTAGTATAGCAAAATGGTGAGGCTCTGATACCACTGTAAGTCTACGGTAGCGCCCCGGCCGTCTACAGACGCCAAACGCGGAACAAAAACTTTTTAACTGGCGCTATCGTGTACTTTAACCCGGATCTGCCATTATTGCTAAACTAACAAACTGTAAAGAGTGTAGAAAGGTTATACCGAACGATCCGAGTCCTTCGTTCTTTAACCATCATCCCACGCTCCGTTGCGGCTGCTCCGATCTCGTCGATCTCCGATCTGCTCGTCCAGGTGGCACCACGTCAACGATTCTTTAAACGGGCTCCTGCCTCTGACTCAAGGCAACTCGGTCGTCAAGTTTGCTAAAAGAGACGACCAAGATTGATGTAGAGAATGAATAGAAGACTTTGTCTCGTTCCGTCCAAAGCTATGGACGAACGGTTAATGAAGTTGCCACTCGGATCGGGTGATGGAATGAAAAAGGCTATGAAATTTCCATGCACCCTAAACCATAGTCTTTTCTCTCAAGAATGAAAATTAATCTCTCTCTCTCTCTCTCAAGGGGGGGGGGGCACTTTTATGCAAAGAGGGAGGTGATGGTAGGAGCAATCAAGGAGGTGACCATAAACAAGAAGCTTATCCTCATCATAAATGAAAAGCATGACTCACTAAGAAACATTGAATCTAAAACCCTTAGTCATCAAGCATTAATGGCACCATTAATGCACTAATGACTCACCAAGCCAAGTCACCCTCTCTAGAACCTTCTAGAAGCACGACTCACCCTCATCCAAGAAAAGATAAATCCGTCTTTAACCGAATGTTAAAAGACGGCTGATAGAAAACTGGAAACTGACAACTTCCAAAAGTGATCCTGAAATGACTTTCAGGATAACCCCGTAACTGTATAAATATACCCGCATTTGTATTACGACCGAATACAAATGCAACTGAGACAAAGATATTATATCTACTCAATACAATACTCGGATCCGGCTTAAACCAAAGCCGACCAGTATCATCTGCCCGAAATCTGACACGTGCGTAAACGCACGTGCATTTTCCGAACCCTGCCATAAAACCATACGGCCTCTACAACGTTTCGCCCGAACTTGGGAAACTGTCTGTGGGGGACTCTAATGACTCGTCAGTACCCTGGCAGTGGGTTTAACCACAAACCGTCAGCAGCACTAGCAATGCGTAACGGCTGCCCATAGACTGACCTCAAGGGATGCCGATGAGCGAACTCATCCGGAAACCCTACTGAGCCTAACAGTGACAATGTATATACAGTCCGGTCCGTTCGTCTATGAGTATCGCATATCTGCCTAGGGGGCTAGTAACGTCAGACCCCCAATAGCAGTATAAGTCGTGTCGGAGTGTAGCCCAATAACACCCTGAGATACTACTGGAGTACCTACCAGTAAATCTCCTGCCATGGCCATGAACTTTGTGTAATGGCTCTCCTAGACACAGCACGACCTCGCCCCCAATACCGGGAGAGACGAATCCCCTGCCGATCCGCTCACGTGCCTCCATATGGCTCGGGACTGTACCCAAAAACTACCTGTTTGCACGACTCCTTTGAGCCGTGGTAGGGTAGAAATCAAAGCACAGTGGGAACTCACACGAGACAAATGACGACCTCAGGTCGATGAACTAACCTATACACATGTCACCAGGGAACCGCTATCTGACGATATGTATAATACCAACTAGCAGGTTCCCGGCGAGTCCTGTCCGGTGTACTCATAACCCAATGAGCACCTGTATACATCTTAGGTGATCCATCTGACACCAGTGGCTTGTGAGACCGGCCACCGCCCCTCGTCGGGGTCTCGACTGTACACACTAGTCTACTCCGGAGTATCGATGCCCTGTCTCGAAACTCCCACGACTAGGGACCACAATTAAGGATATGCGTATAAACTACCCAACTCTCACGTATATGATCGCCATCATACTGTTGGTGGTAAAGCAAGATCCTAAGGGCTCTATCAAAGTGTAACATGTAATCAGTCACCTGAACATGTACACGACTGATAAAGGCAAACCAGATAGCATACTATCATCTCGAGTAAGACTGTCCTACCGGTATAGGTCCTCCGCAATCATTGCAATCACGTACCTGCGATCCAATAATTGACTATGAGGGCACTATCTCCAACTCCGAGTTGATCTGAGTCCTTCGGTCTTCATTCCAAACTCCTAGCCGTCCTTTGATGATGTTTGGTTGTCGGTCTTCCTCCATCTCCGATGATCCACCTGAGAGAAACGGCGCAAGCTCCAACCTCGTCGAACGAGGTAACCGACGCTTCAACGTTGCTAGCGATGGAGAGTGGGGATGTATGGAAGTGTCACTACATTTTTCTCTCTACCCTTGAGCTCAATGAGAAACTCAAGAAGAAGTTGAAGGAGGTGAAAGCTTTTGGCATGAACAACAATAAAATGGATTTGTATTTTTTTTATGAGAATGAGAGTGAGAGTGTAATCAATCATCTAACCAAATAAAAAGAAACCCCACCCATGATAAAGTGGCCGGCCCCCCCTTTCCTCTCTCTCCTTCACACAAAAACATTTTCTTTTTACAATTAAACAATAAACAATGCAAACCATACTCAAGCCCGTACCATGGTCATGTTCATGCCACCTCACACCCTCCACCTCATCATTAAATGTAACAACTCCATTTTTAATGTACAAAGAATTGATTTAAATTCAATGTATACTTGGAGTATTTATTGCGGCTGACACCTCTTTAAGTATTTATTTCACTCCATAATTACAAGAAGGAGCTTGTAGCTCATTGGTAATACCTTGCACTGCTGAACCAAGCCATCAGAGTTCAAATCCCATACCCCACATTATTTTTGTATTTATTTTGTTTTAATTTCTTTTGGAAGTCAACAATCAAAACGCCATAACTCATAAAATTTGTACTGGACATATAAAAGTAAATATACCATTAAATACCCCAGAAGTTTCCCCGGCCCCTGGAACCCCGACTCGGCGCCGCCGGCCGGTGAACCGGCCGACTCGGTCCGGCGCCGCTGGCCGGACTCGGCCGGACGGCCGAGTCGTCAACACGAAAAAGTTGCTTGTTGACTTGGTCAACCCTCCTGCACACTTTATATCCCTGGATCGGTTATCAATTGCTCAATAAATCCCTTTTACTACAAGGTTTAATGATTTTTTAATGATTTTATATATTTTTATATTTTTTTATTAAAACCCTAACCCTAGCCTAACCCTATATAAACCCCCAATACCCTCTACCCTCTCATCACTTTTTCTAAGTCCACTCTTCCAAAATTCCAAGAGAACTTGGTATGTTAGAAAACGAGCGAAAGGCGAAGCGCTGACGAAATCGACGGCGAAATCCCGGCGATCGTGCTAGGACCTCTTCACGACGGTTCGACGCACCGGCAAACCCTCTACCTCCCTCTCACTCTCTAGCGTTGTCCAAACCCGTAAGTCCCCCTTTTCTATCCTTCTTTTCTTTCATTAAAATACGAACTTAAAAACCCGACGGAAATCGGAGCTACCCGATTTCCGATTCGGTTTTCTATCAAATCTCACTTATCACTAATTCCATAATGCTTAAACATCTTCATGTTGACTACTAATCACTTAAAAATTAATTTGAACAAGTTTTCACACATGAAATGATAGCCTTTTCAATATATCATATTCTTTCACTTAAATACCACCATATTTAGTTTATCACATTTAACCCCTAAACTTTGCTATACCTTAAAGTAGATCACGAGGTAATGACCTACCTCCACACACACTCATATGTAATCATAACACGCTACCTTGAAAACTTAGAATACGATAAAACAAGATTTTACATTAAAATACCATTTTCTTTATAAACCTTTCCTAAAAGTTCTAAATTATATACAATTTTAAAACAATATCTTGTAATAGAAAATACGATAAGTTATGGACATCGATCATTTATCTAAACCTGATTTTGTGGTGTCTAGGCAAGTGTGTCTAAGGCGAGTGGTTACTTAATTAGGGCCACTACTTTTAGTGGAGAGCCTCCCACTCACCTGGCACTTACCTGGCCGCAATTGGCGGTGAAGAGGCGATTTGAGACTTCTAATGACTTGTCATTTAGACCATTTAGAAATAGGCTAGTCGGCTTAGGAAACTCTAGAATCTAAAATACGGAAATTTACACCCTTTTACAAATAAATACCTTATCTTTATAAAACCGTTTTCTAAATGATTAGTATATATTGAATCTTTGCGAAGCGCTACTACAACCCACCTTTGGGGAACTCGTTAGGGATAGTACGGTTTATCGTGCACCCTCGGGCTTAGTAGTGCGAGATTCAGACCTCCGCAAGGAGCATTCGGTCTCGAAAGGTTTAAAATACGACATTTAAGAAAAATGAGATTTTTGGAAAATAAAATATTTATTAGAAAATTATTCTTGTATAAACATATGTATATTTATCATTTAAACACCTATTTATTATAAGATAAAGTTTCCACCTTTTCCTAAAAATTACAAGATTAAAAGTTACATTAAAATACCATGAATTTCAAATAAATCAATATTACAAATTAATACCTTTTATTTATGTAATTAGGATATTTTTACTAGAAATAAGACAAAATAAAATTCATACTCATTATAATTATAAAGACGAATAATAAATACTTGAGGTGTATCTTGAAAACTATATAAAATTATTTTTACATAAAACCCCCTCAAGTTTTATAAATTACATTAATGACCCTAACAAATATAGAATATCGACTTACATTTCTTTTGGTCTGACTCGGGTTTGAGTCTGATTATTTTTTATTTGAATATGATTCAAGTCAATCTATATTCTTTAATATTCCAACTCAATATGAACACATGAATCCCATAATCCAGTTAACAATCTATACAACTTGACTGAATCAAACCATGGATATACAGCCATTATCCTGTTATACCATTTACCTGATTATGCAGTTACAATCTGTTTACTGATATCATGGTTTTGGTCAGTCATCCAACTTACACAGTACAATACAACAATACAATCAAAACACTACGGGGTTTAAGGGGTAGATTGGTACGGAAGGTGTTAAAAGTGGCACGAGATGGTCAGATTAAGACACCTAACCTATATTCCATTGATGTTGTACCGTGGCTTAACGGTTCTTTGTACATTCCGTTTGCCCTGATCTCTAGCATATAGAGACCCCTCTCGTATACACTGGCATCCTTCTGTACCAAGCTACAAACAACAGCGTTAACACAATATTCTACAATATATTACAATCTCTTTAGAAAATACCTCTTATTCTGTCTTTTCTAATTCTTCATTATCTTTGGGACTTACCGAGCGACCTGTTCGCTGACGACATTCTATTTCTTTCTTCTTTGAATGTCGTCAGGTGCTTTTGACCCGGCAGAGATCGAGCCCACCGGTGAAGACTTGGATCAGTTTCACGGAGACCCCGAGCTCTAGACATTGTATCTTGTTCTATTCAGTATTTTCATTTTCTGTTATACCATTGTTTAGGCATCGCTTTTCATTTCAGTTGTATTTACTTTTCATGCATTGTACAAAAGAATGTTATTAATAAAGTTGCTGTTATTTCTATATCTCTTGTCTCTTGTGATTTACTTTTATATTGCTGAGATACGCTTAGCGTATGTACTTCTAAGTATATACGTAGCGGACCTCGTCGCGTCCCCTTCGCCGTACACCGGGAAGCGGGGCGTGACATTAAACAAAATGAATTTCCATAAATGGAAAATCAAATAATGGGGTGGTAAAGCTTCTAGAAGCTATTCCGTATAAAATACGGAATACATCCCGGTACATGTATCGAAATACATATACGCGTATTCGTACAAAAATACGAATAGCCAAGAGAGAAAATAAATAGCGAACAATAATACTAGAATACATATATATAAATACATATGTAAATTATTAAATCAAAACCTGATTTAATAAACTGGCTTAATCCTAAGCCGCTAGTATTATCAACCGTCCAATTAAAGTCTGCGCATCAAGTGCACATATTTAATCGGACATCTATATGTATCAATATACCTTATGTACACTATATCGCCTGAACCGTGAAAACCCTCTGTGTGGGACTCTAAAGACTCGTCAATATACTGGCAGTAGGTTTAACCACAAGCACGTCAGCGGCACTAGCTGTACGTAACGGCTACCCAGGTATCGAGCGAAAGGGAGGCCGACGAGCAAACTCATCCTGAACCCCTACTGAGCCTGACTAGTGACAATATCCGTACAGTCCGGTCTGTTCGTCTAAGAGTATCGCATATCGATTCTAAGGGGGTGGATAAAGTCAGACCCCTAACAACGCGACATTTAGTGTCGGTATGAAACCCATCACCACCTGAGAAATTATCGATCCTGGATCAGTAATTCTCGTTCCACCGTGGCCAACAGATTTATGGAGATGGCTATCCGTACACAACGCGACATCAACCCCCAATACCGGGAGAGACGAATCTCCGACGATCCGATAACTGCCTCCATGTGGCTCGGGACTGTACCCAACTAAAACCTGTTTCCACGACTCCTTTGAGCCGTGGGTAGGGTAGTAATCAAAGCACAGTGGGAACTCACACGAGACAAATGACGATCTCAGGTCGACAGACTAACCTGTACACATGTCACCTGGGAAACTGCTATCTGATAATAGGTATAATACCAACTAGCAGCTTCCCGGCGAGTCCGTCCAGTGTACTTATAACCCAATGAGCACCTGTATACTATCTTAGGTGAACAAACTAACACCAATGGCTTGTGAGACCTGGCCACCGCCCCTCGTCGGGGTCTCGATCAGTATACACTACTCTACACTGGAGTATCGATGCCCGGTCTCGATACTCCTACGACTGGGGACATTTAAGGATGTGCTTATAGACCCCAGCTCCCACATATATGATCGCCGTCATAATGCTGGCAGTCAAGCAAGAATCCTATGGGCTCTATCAACGTGTACATGATGATAAAGACAAACCGGATAGCATACTATCATCTTGAGTAAGACTGTTTTATCGGTATAGGTCCTGCCTCAATCATCATAATCATATGTCTGCGACTATGATAATTGCCTTGAGGGCACTATAGCCAACAATTACAACCATGGCAAAGTATACTCTGTTTCCTATTATATATTTAGGGATGTGTTAAGTTACATAAAAACTTATTACATATATATTAGTTATCAGCCCTTCAAGCTATCAAATTACTTCATGCGCCTGACACATAAAAAATAAATTACTTTTATGGTAGATAACTCTTCGATCACACTACTCAATTATAGAAGGAATAACCAACTGTAAGAAATGAAGACGATACCTTCGGAATCATGTCGACGTTGGAATCTCTACTAGAACCTAAATTGGCTGGAGGTTTATCTTCTCCTCTGATGGAGGTCCTTTTCGGGTCTCCGTCAGATGTTGTCTTCCGTCGATCTCCCGGTGGATTTTTGGAGGTAATCTCCTGTTGCGTGTGGGTCTCAATGGGTTTTGAGGAGATTGGTAGTTTAAGGAGTTTGCGCCAATTACCTGCAAGGAAGTCCCGGGGTGGTTTGGTACCACCGAGGACCCTCCGACGATCAAGTTAGCACGAGATCCGAGTAGAGTAATGGCTAAGTGGGGGTGAAAAAAGCTTACTTGACCCCTCTGTGATGGGGGTTTATATAGTGGCGGCAGCACGCAGTAACGGGCACGAGAATCTCGCCGGTAGTTACGCTCCCGACGTCACGCCCGCGCAATAAGAGGATCGCCCGTTAGTGGAGATCATGATGGCGTGGAACGTGGGATGCTGCCGGCGGAGTATCTGCGCATGGCGAGATCTGCGGAGCGGCGGTTATGCCTGTGAGTGGTGGAGTTGGTCGAACGGAGGGACCGAGGAAGATAGCGTCGGCGGGAGAGCTCGGGAACGAGCGAGAGGGTCGAGGTATCTTGGTCCTGTGGTAGCTCGGAGGTGAGATGAGGGGCTGAGGAGGCCAATTTGCAGGGGCCCTGAGGTGAGCTAGCTTTGTGCCTGTTGTCGGGTACAGGGGTGGCCTGGTCGGCCCCATGTGGGCCCTCTTTTCTGAGCTCTAGGACACGTCATCTGCCATGTGTCTTGATCTGGGAGATCGTCAATATAGAGCATCATCATTAGCCCCCCACTCTTGTCCCGACCAGCTGGTGGGTCGGGTCAAGAGTGGATTGCCGGGCCGCCCGGGGTGCGCTCCCTCCTAAGATCTCGTCGGGACGAGTCACTGGGCTGTCAGCTATCTTTTCTGCAAGCGAATCGTGGTGAGATCTTTGCATTTAAGGAAGGTTTGCTGGTTCGTGCATCCCGTCACTGAAGCGACGATCCACGTGTCAAGCGTCGGTTGGCCAATGCGACGTATGCAGGCCTACGGCATCTGATGGGATGCGGCCCAGTGTGGGAACGACACGTGGAGCGATCGGAGCCATTGGACACGAGGAGGTGTTTTGGCGGGAGATGAAGGACACCGTTGGATGAGGTCGTTTGCGGTGATAAGTTGGGGCGGGGCCTACTCCAGGGCCCCTACTCCTTCATATTTTCTCGCTCTAAGTCTTGGTTGCTCGGCGCTCGTCTTCTTTCTTCTGCTTTCGTTTCCCGAGGATCCCTCTTCTCCAGGTTAGATGTCTTCTTTCGTAGAGTCTGTAGATATCGTAGGAGTAAGTTCTAGGGACCCTCTAGTTGAGTCTGAGTCTTCCCGGGAACAGGGGTCGGATCCTCTTCCCAGGATCGTGCGGCGGGGGAAGCCCCCAGAGGGAGGCGGTAGACGCTGCCCCCAGCACTTCGTGTTGGGTGAGGCATGAGGACGAGCTTGCTAATACTCGGGCTCACTTCTATATCCCCTCACATTATACGCTTCGCCTGGCCAAGGAGGGAGAGAGGGCGGACCAAGTACGGGGCAGGGAGATCGCTCTGTACTTGGAAGCTTTTTGGGGTGGAATGTGTCTGCCTTTATCTTCCGAGGCCGTCGAAGCGCTGAACTTCTTCGGATTAGCCCCTGGCCAGTTAGTGCCGAACTCGTGGAGGATTCTCCTCGGGTTCCTGATCCGCCTGAAGCTACAGGCGGTTCCCTTCAGCCTCTCCCTCCTTGATTCTTCCCTTGTCTTCAAAAATCATCCTGGGGGTCAAGCGGGCGACCCGAGGTGGGTCTACCTCTCTTTTAGAAAGCAACAGGGAGGCGCCGTCAGGACAGGGGTTGTAGCCCTGCCTTCTTCCATTCATGACTGGAAGAAGAAGTTTTTCTTCATCACGCCGCCCGAGGGCGAGGATTGGCCCGTGCCCACCAGGTGGTTGAGAGAGAAATGCTTGCTGGGGAACCAGTCCAATGACCCCGCCGCGGTGAGAGTGGCATCGTGGAAGCCCGTCCTCCGATTCGACATGCAGAGAGGGTCCTGAGTTGGGCCGGTCTCAGCCCCGTTGAGTTCGTCAGTAAGCTAGGCTTGTTTTTTGGCTTTTATATTGCATGTGTCGCTGACTTCTTTGCATTTGGTTTTGTGCAGGACCCATGGACATGAACGAGCTCCGAGACTCCATGCTTCAGCCGAGGAAGGTCACGAAGGCTGGAAGCGCCAGCTCTTCCCGTTCGAAGCTTGCCCCGGCTCCTTCTCCTCCGGTGGCCACGTCTCACGAGCGTTCAGGGGCGGATCCCGCCTCGAGGCCTAGCAGAGTGCTGGGCCGGAAGCGGTCTCGAATTCTAGAAGACCCGGTCTCGGAGGAGGAGATCTGCTCTCCATCGGAGCCACTCAAGAGGTCTTCCCGGAGGTCTTCCCGGGGCCCGCCCTCGCCGATCATGGTGGAGGATGGGGGCCTTTGGTTCGCAGTGCCCTCGGGGCTATCTGTCGCGGATAGCCTGCTGCACGAAATTGAGAGGTCGGCAGGGGGCAGGGTCCCCGGGGGGACTTTCAGGGCCCAGATGGCGTCCATCGCCCAGGAGTCCATGCAGGTAAATGCTCGGTTGCTTATAAGATTTGGTGCTTCCTTCTTCTTCCTGACCTCTTCCTTATTCTTTCTTTTCTTGTATTTTTTAGGTCCTCCAGCACGTCGCCCTTTCCTTACGCATAGAGGCCGAGGTGATAGCCCCGGCGATGAAGGCCGTGGAACAGCTTGCCTCGTTGGAAGAGAGCTCCAAGTGGGAGCTGGAGACGGCGATGGCGAGGGTTGCCATCCTGGAGGGCGAGGTGGAGGCCGGGAAACGGGAGGTTGCCCGGCACCGCGAGGCCGCCGTGGCTGCCGAGGTCAAGCTTGAGGACGCTCAGGTGCTCGCTGGCAACATGAAGAAGACGGTGAGGGCCTTCCGGAAGGAGCTGAGGACGGCAGTCGAGGCGGCGAAGTTGGCCAACCTCTCGCCGGCAAAGGTGGTGGAGGGCTAAAAGAAGTCGAAGGACTTCTATAATGACCTAGCCGTAGCCACCACCCGCATCTGGCATAAGGCCCTCGACACCGTCAAGGCTCGGATGCCGGAGTTCGCCGACGAAGAGCTCCGGGCCGAATACCCCCTCGCGGACGCCGATGAGTAGGGGGAAGAGATTCCTGACGAGGAGGTGGCCAAGGACCCTGCTCGACTCATGGTGGATATCGAGGATCCCGAGGTCGCGCCTGGCTCTGAGGCCCAAAGCCCCCGTCTTCCTCCTCTTTTATTTTGCCGCTTCTAGAATTTTTGTAAGCCTCCGGGCAGTCTGTAAGGCTGGGGAGCCCAAAATACCCTTTGTAAAGACTTTTCTTTTGGTAGTAAAACTTTTTGTTTCATCAGCTTGCACTTTATCTTCTGTTTGCGAAGAATGCTCGTAAAATATTCTTGCTTGCATTATTGGGTTTCCATGTCAGGTCGGCTATCTGTCTAGCGATCGTTCGTCAAGTTGATTTCGATCACTTACCAAGTGCTGCTGAGAGGGAGGCGTCTCCATGGCCCTGAAGTCGAGGGGGGATCACTCAGACTTGGATAGACCTGATGTCTCTTGTTGGGGCTTCGGATCCGCTGCATGTGATGGGCAGAAGGATGTTTGCTGGGGATGACCGAGCAGGGTAGCTGCTTAGGTGATCCTGGCAAGGTTTTTGGTCCCTGTCGGTTATGGTAGGAAGCTACCAACCGGGGACAGCCGAGCAAGGGTTGGGCTCGACTGCCTCTGGAAGGATTTTGATCCTTAGCGTTAGAGGGGCCGTAGGAGGCCCGCTAAGGATAACCGGGCATTGAAGCTGTGCGGTTGCCTCTGGCGAAGGCCTTGATCCCTGGCGACGTGAGTAGGGAAGCTACCAGCCAGGGATGACCGAGTAGGATAGCCGCTCGGTTGCTTCTTGCGAGGGCTTTGACCCTTAGTGTCTGAGGGGCTGTAAGAAGCCTACTAAGGATAACCGGGCGGTGAAGCTGCGCGGCTGCCTTTTGGCAAGGGCTTTGATCCCTGGCGTTGTGAGTGGAGAAGCCACCGGCCAAGGATGACCGAGCAGGGTAGCTACTCGGTTGCCTCTTGCAAGGGCTTTGACCCTTAGCGTTGGAGGGGCTGTAAGAAGCCTACTAAGGATAACCGGGCAGTGAAGCTGAGCGGTTGCCTCTTGACGAGGGTTTTGATCTCTGGTGTCTTGGGTAGGCCACCACCAGCCGGGGATGACCGAGTGGGGTAGCCGCTCATATGCCTCTTGCGAGAGCTTTGATCCCTGGCGTCGTGGGTAGGGAGCTACCGGCCGGAGATGACCGAGCAGGATAGCCGCTCGGTTTCCTCTTGCGAGGGCTTTTGATCCTTCAGGACGGGGATCGAGCAGGGTTGCTGCCCAGTGCCTCTTGGTGAGGACTTTGATCCCTGTCGGTTGTGGTAGAAAGCTACCAGCTGGGGATAGCCGAGCAAGGGTCGGGCTCAACTACCTCTAGGAGGACTTTGGTCCTTGGCGCGGGAGGGGCTGTAAGAAGCCTACCAAGGACCCTTGGCTGGGCAGGGTTACTGTCCGGTGCCTCTTGGCGAGGGCTTTTGTCCTGAAGGATAGCCGAGCGAGGGTCAGGCCTGACTACCTCTGGGAGGGTTTTTGGATCCCTGTCGGTTGTGGTAGGAAGCTACCAGCCGAGGATAGCCGAGCGATGGTCGGGCTTGACTACCTCTGGGAGGACTTTTTGATCCCTGGCGTTGCGAGTAGGGAAGCTGCCGGCCAGGAATAGCCCAGCAGGGTAGCTGCCGAGCCGCCTCTATGGAGGGCTTTGATCCTTAGCGTTGGAGGGGCCGTAGGAGGCCTGCTAAGGATAACCGGGCAGTGAAGCCCCGCGGTTGTCTCTTGGCGAGGGCTTTGATCCCTGGCGTTGCGAGTGGGGAAGCCACCGACCAGGGATCGCCGAGCAGGGTAGCTGCTCGGCTGCCTCTAAGGAGGACTTTGATCTTTAGCGTTGGAGGGGCCGTAGGAGGCCTGCTAAGGATAACCGTGCAGTGAAGCTGCGCGGTTGCCTCTCGCCGAGGGCTTTGGTCCCTGGCATTGCATGTAGGGAAGCTACCGGCCAGGGATAGCCGAGCATGGTAGATACTTGGCCGATTCTTCATGAGGTTTCGCCCAACCATCCAGTTACAGATATGGGGAACAGGAACGGTCGCGGCGAACGTGCGCGTGGCATGCACATTGAATGCGTGGGGAAGCGAAGCGCCAGAGTCGCGTCGTTTCGATTCCGCCAGAGAAGGCTCAATGATCGCCGAGTGGCAGCGACTTTTGAGTTCCGTTGGAGCGCAGTGGGCTATATAAAGCTGAGGGAGCGCCGGTCTTTCATTTCTTCACAAAAAGATCGTTGAGAATGGAAGACTTCCCCTTTACCATCGCCGACATCATTCACTTCGAGGACGTATACCTCTACGACCAGAACTGCACCGAGGACACGGTGCAGTTGGTCTATGGGAACATCGAGGACCACTTCGGCCGGCTGCTCCCCCGGCGCTCCCCCTGCTGTAGCTGCTGATGTACTCCATCTGGAGAGCGTCGCCGGGGCTTTACAACCCCTTGTCCGAGCAGCTCGACGACGAGGCTATGGGCAAGCTGCGGTCTCTGAGGTGCTTCGGCCTAATCTCCGCGAGTCGGCTGGCCCGCTCGGTGGCACTCATCCATGAGTGCTACGAACTGAGGCTCGAGGTCGACGCGCGCGGGGGGAATCGAAGGCAGAGGCTGGATATCGCAAAGCCTCGGCTGGCGGAGATCTTTACTGAGTACCATGAGTAGTGCTCTCTGCATCCCGTTCCCCCGTGTTCTCCTCCGAATCACGGAGACGCGACCGCGCAGATCCGTCTTGCCTGAAATTCGGGGCAGATGCTAATTGGTGCTATCCGTCCACCTCTCCGAAGATGCCAAGTTGATTTATGACACCATGTATCGAAGGTTTAAACGGATGCGGCCAATGTAGCAGAATTCGTCAGATTCCCCCTCGTTGGAGGGGTTTTTTATTGTGGGGACGCTCTTCCCTGCAGGCGCAAGCCCCTGCAGTTAATTACGCTACCGCGTCGCGGTAACCAGTTTCTCCTTCTTCAGATAGTCACTTCGTGTCGTGGGTGTTTGTTTTGTTTGTGGTTGCCCGTGGATTGTATACGGAGACTAATTTATGTTGTCGTCCGTAGGGCGTGGATTAGTCCAAATCCGTATTTACTTAGATTTAGGTTTTGGTTTGGGTTTAAGGATACGTTAGTCTTATTTGAGACTAAGATCAACTTAAACGTTTGTTAAGGATACGTTAGTCTAATTTTTAGACTAAGATCAACTTAACGGGATCGTTTAGATCCAACAACAGAGCATTTGGACTCTATTGTTTAGTTTAGGGACATTGCGGTCGATTGCCAGTTTAAGGACATGGTGGTCCAATGTTAGTTTAAGGACATCTCG
Source organism: Agapanthus africanus (assembly GCA_030015575.1). Taxonomy (NCBI): domain Eukaryota; kingdom Viridiplantae; phylum Streptophyta; class Magnoliopsida; order Asparagales; family Amaryllidaceae; genus Agapanthus; species Agapanthus africanus. Next base: position 378,487,461 of record JASDDO010000019.1, on the reverse strand, counting down.
GTCCATCGGTAGTTTAAGGACATCTCGGTCCATGAGTTTAAGGACCCCACAGTCCATAGTAATGTGTGGTTGTCGGGACCCGTCACCTCTCTGACGACGTTGAAGGATTACAACGACAGATATCAGAGGAGTAAAGAGATGTACCCTCGAACCGGGTGTAAATTGATTGAAAGAGCAGATGGGCTCAGTTCAATTTAAATTGAGGACTTATGGCCAGAATTGGGCTAAGTCCAGTTAAAAATGTTTAACATTTTATTTTTGTTCTGGCCATTAGGCCTTTATTTGGGCTCTGCCCTTTTAATAATGCTAAGCATTCATCATAGCTCTAGGACTTATCCAGAGAACAATTTATGTTCTGCCCAAGCGCACATAAAAGTATATAGCGCGCATAGCACTAGCGCCAGTCGATGAGCGCAGCGCGCTATGGTTAAAGCGCTAGTGCGCTTGGCGCTTTGCACCAGATGTTAAGCGCTGATGCGTTTAGCGCTTTGCGCTAAGTGAAGAGCGCGGATGCACTGTAACTGAAGCGTTGAGGCACTTGGTGCCATATAATGAGCGCAAAGCGCTTTTAGTAATGCAGCACACACGTGAGGAGTACGTGGCGCGCTGAGCGCTAGCCAATGAGCGCGGTGTGCTGTGTTTGAAGTACTATTGCAGCACTTTGTGCTAGATGAAGAGCACTAAGGCACTTTTAAATTAGGAGCGCTAAGGCTCTTCTTAGATTAACTTTGCGCTCTGAAGATTATCTTCTTTGATAAGAGTCTTTGTCTCAAGATTCCAAGAACAAAGTTCTTAACTTATAAGAGATACTTCAACTCTTTTTAATGAAAGGATTTGCCTTTATGGATCTGTGATCCTAAGAGAATTGAATAATTCTCCCCCCCCTTTATAATGAGATGCTCATGATCTTAGAAAGACAATTTGTCTTATAGATCTATGATCTGTGAAGTAAGCACTCCTTTATTTTTATGATGAGATTTTTTTATCTCTTTATAAAAGACCTTGGTCTTTGTAGATCTATGATCTTTTAAGAAGAGAACTCTTCTCTTTAGTTATGAGATGATTTCATCTCTTTATTCATCACCATTCTTTTTACCTTGAAGAAAAATCTTCTTTTGCCGAGAACTATTTCTTCTTCTTGAGATTTTCTCAAAGTTTATGGGGGGGTTCCTCTATATGAGACTTGAAGTCTTGGGGCCTTTATATAGGGCCAATTGATTTGTTAAATCAGTTTAAAAGATCTTTCTCTGATTGATTTGGGGATGCCTCCCCACCGTTGGATCTTTGATCCTAGGGCTTCTGTTTTACAGAAGGCAATTTTCTTATTTTTAACAAGATTGGAAAGATCTTTCCATAACAGAATTTTAATTCTGATTAATCAATAATTTATTATTAATAGATATTTTGATCTAATGGTGGGGAGTTTTTAATCCCAGCGCTGGCGTACCTTGCGCTAGTGCACCTACGTTCGACACGTAGCATGCAGCGCAGAGCGCAGCGCAACTGCGCTAGCGCGTCCGTGTTTGACACGCGGTATGCAGCGCAGCGTAACTGCGCTAGCGCACCCGTGTTTGACACGTGGCGCACAGCGCAGAGCGCTGGATCTGAAGCGTTGTTTCAACTTTTAAATTTTGAATTTTGGAGCAGAGCTTTGCTCTGATTGGGGGTACGCTGCCTAGGGCGCAGCGCTCCTGGCGCTGGTGTGTCTGCTTTTGACATGTGGCGCGCAGCGCACAGAATCTGAAGCGTTGCTTTAATTTTTACTTTAGATTTTTAATACAGAGCTTTGCTCTTATTGGGAAAAGAAAGCGTCGCTTCATTTCAAATCTTGGAATTTGAACAGTGTTTTGCTCTGATTGGGGAAACAAAAGCCCCCCCCCACCGTTGCACTTACATGGCCCAAGCGTGAGTGCAGCGGTGGTTGGATCAATTTTTTGGAAGTTAAAACGGCTCTGAATGCCTATAAATAGGACATTTGGTACCTTAGATGATTCACATCTTCTTTCATGAGAATTTTCTCTTATTTAGAGTATTGCTCTTCAATTTAAGAACTTTTCAAGAGTAAAACTCTGTCAAAACTTAGGTAAAGTTTAAAAACTTTTAATAAACTAAGGTTTTACCCATTAACAGAGCTTTACTTTTCATAGATTTTTGATCTAAAGAGAACCCTTTTATGGTTCCATTAATAGAGCTTTGCCCTCTAAACGGTTTTGATGATTTCTTAATTCATTAATGGAGCTTTGCTCCTTTCAAATCATATAGAAGAACTCTTAAGAGTTTGTTCATAGATTTTGAAGATCAAAAATGAAATTTTATTTTTGATGGGTTATATCATCTTCTTAGAGCAAGGCTCTCAGCGTTCTCGGGGAATTTCTTTAAATTCTCCTCATAACTGATTTTGACAGGTGTCGCTCCTGTTTGCAGAGCATTTCTCTCGAGGAGTTTAACTCCCTGTGTCTCTTTTTTCCTCATTGCTAATCTTCCAATGATGTTTCTTTCAGGCACTATGGCTGTTCATTTATACAGTCTGAACGAGTTCATTACTTATGAGGATATCCGCGTACAGGTCCGTCACCAAAACCAAGAGTTTACAGATGCCCAGTGTGCGGAGATTATGGGTCGTCTGTATGCACGCGTTGGTTGGTTGTTTCCTCGCCGTTCTGCTCTCTTGAAAGTCGTACTGGGAGCAATTTGGAGAGCATTTCCGGGGTTTCACGAGGCCATGCCGCTTAATGCGCTGGATGACGCCGAAGACAAGGTGCATTAAGTGTATCTGTCGGGGCTGATCTCGAAAAAACGGCGAGATAGCCTCATTGATATTTTGTATCAAATTTTTCAACAGACGACGATAATTGCTTCATATCAAAGGGTGGAAGGCATTGCCGAAGATCTTGACACGCATGAGCGCGAGAGTATGCACACGAGAATGGTCAGAAAGGCCAGAAAGACTTTAGACGGCCTTACTTTCGACTTCCTCAATCCATGCCCTGGATCCGAGGTTATACCCTTGTAAACATTTCAATAATGCTGCTTTTGTTTATTGTCTTTATTGATGTAAGAATTTTCCGAGTATGAATGACAAATCTTTTGCCTCCTTCCTTTTATTTTCTGCTTTGTTATTGGCATATTCCTTAAGTAAGCATAGCCTGTAGGTGATATAGAACATTCCGTCTTGAATACTTCAAGGAGTAGTGATGGCCTAGGAAGCAGGTTCAGATCTGCTACCTAAGGCTTTTCAACTTTATGAGCCGTGAGGGTCTCATAAAGACTTTTCTCCCTACGAGTCGAGAGGATCTCGTAGGTGTATTTTCTCTTTCGGGGTCGTGAGGACTCCTAAGTGCATTTTCTCTTGAGAGTCGTAAGTATCTCACAAGAGAATTTTCTTCCTTACAAGTCGAGAGAACTCATAAGTGATTGTTTCCCTCCTTGTCAATGTTCGACTTCGGAGAGTGTGGCCTGCAGATAGTCTATCTTGACCTCCTTGTAGGGCACCGATGGCTTAGAAAACAGGGTTAGGATCTGCCACCTAAGACTTTTCAAATTTATGAGCCGTGAGGGTCTCATAAAGACTTTTCTCCCTACAAGTCGAGAGGATCTCGTAGGTGTATTTTCTCCTTAGGGGTCGTTAGGACTCCTAAGTGATTTTTCTCTTGAGAGTCGTAAGGATCTCACTAGAGAATTTTCCCTCTTACAAGTCGAGAGGACTCGTAAGTGGCTGTTTCCCTCCTTGTCGAGATTCGACTTCGGAGAGTGTGGCCTGCAGATAGTCTATCTTGACCTCCTTGTAGGGCACCGATGGCTTAGGAAACAGGGTTAGGATCTGCCACCTAAGACTTTTCAAATTTATGAGCCGTGAGGGTCTCATAAAGACTTTTCGCCCTACGAGTCGAGAGGATCTCATAGGTGTATTTTCTCCTTAGGGGTCGTGAGGACTCCTAAGTGCGTTTTCTCTTGAGAGTCGTAAGGATCTCACTAGAGAATTTTCCCTCTTACAAGTCGAGAGGACTCGTAAGTGGTTGTTTCCCTCTTTGTCGAGATTCGACTTTGGAGAGTGTGGTCCGTGAATAGTATGCAAGAGTCCGTTTTGGACCGACTTGCAGGGCCCCAGTGGTTAGAAAACAGTTTCTTTTTTAATCCCCGCTGCCTAAGGCTTTACCTCACGAGTCGAGACGAATCGAGCATTTCTCGCAAGAATATCCTAACGTCACAGTTAACCTCTGCTCTTTACGACAGAGTTCCGTTAGGGTCTGTGGTATTAGGATTTTGTCCGTCGCACCGTCGCGTTGGCTGATGTATTCCTCGATAGGCAACCTTACTGTTCGAGTAGCCTTGCGACTATCATGTCTCTGATCCGTTCGGGGGCTGGACAAGACGTCTTCAAGCAATCATCCTAGGCAGTTTGACCGTCGGAAGAGCAAGCGTTAGGAATTTTTCCATGCCGCTTTTTACTTGAGGTTAGGCTCATTTTGGAGAGCCCCGATGAGTCATAACCACTCCGCGTTGGTGTGGGATGATCTCCGATAGTCTTTCAAGTTTTATATGAGTTGCCGTCAAGACCCTGAAGCTAGGAATTTGGCCTTCGCTTCATTTGCTGGCATTGCGTCTGCTGTATCGAGACGAATGTCGCGGTTGTCTCTAGGTTGCTGGTAAACCGTCGAGGTTTGGAACTAGGGATTTTGCCGTAGCTCCGTTGTTTGATTGTCGCGTCTGAATCATGCTGGAGAAAGAACGCTGTAGTGACATCTCGTCTGTTGTGTCGAGATGAACGTCGAGGTGGTGACCACTCCGCGCTGGTGAGAGATGATCTCCGATTGTCTTTCAGGCTTTATATGAGTTGCCGTCAAGACCCTGAAGCTAGGAATTTGTCCTTTGCTTCGTTTGTTTTGTCATGTCCAAATTCTGTTGGAGGAAGGACGCTGTAGTGACATTTTATCTGCTGTATTGAGACGAATGACAAGGTGGTGACCACTCCGCGCTGGTGTGGGATGATCTCCGATTGTCTTTCAGGCTTTATATGAGTTGTCGTCAAGACTCTGAAGCTAGGAATTTGGCATTTGCTTCGTTTGTTTTGTCATGTCTGAATCCTGTTGGAGGAAAGACGCTGTAGTTACATTTTGTCTGCTGTATCGAGACGAATGCCAAGGTGGTGACCACTCCGCGCTGGTGTGGGATGATATCCGATTGTCTTTCTGGCTTTATATGAGTTTCCGTCAAGACTTTGAAGCTAGGAATATTGCCTTTGCTTCATTTGTTGGTTTTGCGTGTCCGAATCCTGTTGGAGGAAAGACGCTGGGGTGACATCATGTCTGCTGTATCGAGACGAACGTCGAGGTGGTCTCTAGGTTGTTTTTGAACCGTCGAGATTTGGAACTGGGGACTTTCCCGTGGCTCCGATTTGTTTTGACCTTGGGGTGGCCTGTTGATGTCTCGTCTGCATTCCGTTGTAGTGAGAAGAAATGCTGTTGTTGGTCTCCAGGCTGTAGATGTGGCCATCGAGACTTAGAACTGGGACTCTGCCATGGCTCCGTTGTTTTGACCCTGGGGTCGTTTGCCGACGTCGCATCTGCATCTTGTTGGAGTAAGGAGAAACGCCGTCGGTGATCTCTAAGTCGTCTGTGAACCGTCGAGATTTGGAACTAGGGGACTTTGCCATGGTTCCAGGGTAGTCTCTAGGCTGTCTGTGAACCGTCGAGATTTGGAACTAAGGGACTTTGCCATGGTTCCGTTTGCTGATGTTGCGTCTTCATCCGATTAGAGGGAGGAAGAATGCCGGTGTTGATCTTTAACTTGTCGATGTTGATGTCGAGACCCTGAAGCTAGGGATCTTCCCTCTCTTCGTTCGTTGACATTGTGTCTGCAATATTGCGACCAATGTCGAGATTGTCTCTAGGTTGTCTATGAACCGTCGAGATTTGGCTTCGCTTCGACGAAACCTGGTGGGACGATATGGTTCCCTTCTTGTTTGTGCCCATGGATTGTATACAAGGGTCAATGTAACCTCACCTGCAGGGCGAAAGTTTCATTCTTTCAGATTTTTTTTTATTTCTTCCCGCGATGCTCTATCATTTCAGCTTTTATATCGCGAAGGTCGCGATTGCCCAATCATTTCGGCTATTTTTCGCGGTGCCCAATCATTTCGGCTGTTTATTTTATTTTTACTCGCTGTTTTTTATTGCGAGTTGCCCAATCATTTCGGCTATTTTGCATGCATACAGTTTTACTTGCTGATTTTGTTTGCAAGTTGCCCCATCATTTCGGCTGTTTCGTATGCATGTGTGGCTTATCAGCTTCTTGCTGCAAGCTGGGAATTAGACACCGGTTTTGGCGTCAGCACCGCCACAACTGGAATATTGCCAGGAGCGAATCATCATTTGCCTCTGCCGATGTCGAACAAAGGTAGCTTAGCGAACAGGGTTAAGATCTTGTCGACTAAGGCTTTTGACTTCATGAGCCGTAAGGGTCTCATAAAGGTATTTCTCCCTGCGAGTCGTGAGGATCTCTTAGGTGTGGTTTCTCCTTAAGAATCGTGAGGATTCCTAAGTGCGTGTTCTCATGTAAGTCGTAGGGATCTTACAAGATGGTTTTCTCCTTATAAGTCGAAAGGACTTATAAGGGTTGTTCACCATGTAGACATATCCCTAGTCACGGATGGGACCTCGTTAGGGAAATGTTTATTCGTGCCCGTGGATTGTATACAAGGGTCAGCGTTGAGCCGCTTATAGGGCAGTATCAGAGGTTGTGGGGACTGCTTAAGAACAGGTTCAGATCCCTGTAGCTTAAGACTTTTCAAATCTTATGAGCCGTGAGGGTCCCATAAGAGGGTTCTCCTTACGAGTCGTGGGGATCTCGCAAGTGTAATTTCTCCCTAAGGATCGTGGGGATCCCTATGTGTGTTGCTCCCTTGTGAGTCGTAAGGATCTCACGCAGGCGGTTTCTCCTTACAAAGTCGAGAGGACCTTTCAAGTGTCTTTTAACAAGATTGCCCCCTTTCGGGTTTTCACAAAACTCGCCGGTAGCCCTAATGTTTTTATTCACGGAGCCCTTTCGGGTTTTCATCCGTGCCCATTTTGCTTATGGACATACCGTTTTTTTTACCACGTCAGCCTAAGGATGCCGCGGGTTGGTAGTAGTTTAACGACGTTTCGGTCATCAACCAGTTTTAGGACATAGTGGTCCATGGGGCTTTCTCTATGAATGAACATGATGCCCCTGGCATATCCAACTTTTTCGGAGCATGTGGTTGTGGCGGGCTCACCTTCCAGTTTTCGGACAGCGCGAACTTGCCCTGTTGGTATTGGTCTTCAACCCAGTTTTAGAAGACTTAGCAATTTTCGATTGGATGGCCCAATACTCGATAGTAAGGGCAGTAATTAGGATTCTTGACATCGTTCAGTTGTAGTGGGTGTTTCGGCTCCGGTAGAGTGATAAGCCTGTTGTGCACTGCTAGTTCGAACAGTCTCCTTGTTTCATCCCGGGAAAATGAGTAAGGACATTTCAACTTCTCATAGAGGGGTTGCCGCTTTTTACTTTGGCGAACAACCGGTCTAGGGCCACTCGATTGTTGTTGAGCATTGGCGATGAAGGCCGTTTTTCCCTTCCCCTTATCCTTTTTGTTCGATCCCTTGTTTGCGGGTCCGAGATTCTTTCTGGGTAGCGTGCGATTGCACGGCTGAATGTTCTCGCAACTCCTCAGTTCTTTCGTTTCAGAGATGGATTCCTTGAAGAGAGGGCCGAGGGCTACTTCTTCATCGGAGTCGCTCCCGAAAGTGAGAACTTGCGATCCCCCGGGATCAACCCTATGACAATTGCCGGCAATTCTTTTACGCTCATCTGTCACATTTTTCCGCTGTCTACGAGCTTCACGCTTTGTTCTCTTGAAGTGTTGCCTGTGAGTGACATACCCTTGCCACCAATACTTAAAGGAGTTGCAGTCTTCAGTAGGGTGTGCGATCTTCTGATGATACAAGCAGAAGTTAGGATGTATGTCCGCTTCATCAAGATATATACCGCCAGGAGAATTTTCTCTGAAAGAGGGCAGCTTCATCCCCATTGATATGGCTTTGGCGGATCGCTTCCTAGTCTTGATCCTGCTTTTATTTGCGGCGGATGTACTTTGATCTGGTGGGAGTGTTTCGACCCTTTTGTCCAGTCGCCGGCGTTTGGCCTTTTCAAATATGGCCATCTCGCGCTCCAAATCAGCTTTGCTTTTTAGACGGGCTTCATTCAGGAATGCGTCAATTGTTTCGTCTGATGGCCCTATAAGTTCCGGCTCGGGATCTGCCCCCGGTTTCTCTGCGTCAGGAGCTTCTTCACTGTCTATCAACGAGTAAGAGATCATATGGCAGCTTGCCATATAATCCTTAGGTTCATCCGACGAGTCTTTGTCATCATCTCCGTCCTCAAGGACGTGGCTGAGGCATTCTCGGAGTGTAACTGGGGTTCGCACCTTCTGATTGTATTTTTCCAGTGCGTCGATATGTTTTTGTAGGTCCGTGCGCTTGCTATCAAACATCACTGGCTTTTGGGTCTTCTCCTTCTTCTTCGAAGATTTTGACGGCTGGGTGCGAGCGCTTTGACCATCACCACCAGATTTTGTAGTTGAGCGCGGTTTCAGCATTCCCTCGATGACCTCGGGTTCTAGTGGATTCTTCCACCTGATTCCGGGCTCGTTTGGAGATCCTTCAGCATTCTTTTAGTTTTGGCTGAAAGAGCGATCTCCCACGGAGTTTCTTCTATAAAAGAGCACGATGCCCCCGGCGTGTCCACTTTTTTAGGGGCATGAGGTTGCGGCGGGTTCACCTTCCAGTTTTCGGACAGCGCGAACTTGCCTTGTTGGTATTGGTCCTCAATCCAGTCTTTGAAAACGAAGCAATCTTCGATTGGATGGCTTACTGCTTGATGGTAAGGGCAGTAATTAGGATTGTTGAGATCGCCTGGCTGCAACGGACGTTTTGGATCCAGCAAATTTATGAGCCTGTTGCGCACTACCAGCTCGAACAGTCTTCTCGTTTTGTCTTGAGGGAACGAGTAAGGACGTCCTAGCCTCTCCTCGAGGGATGGGCGTGGACGCATATTGCTTTGGTGAACAGCCGGCTTTGAGTTGCTCGGCTGTTGTTGAGTATTGGCGACGAAAGTTGCTTTTCCTTTCCCCTTTTCATTCCCAGGACCCGTCTTTGAAGGAGATGGTCTATGACCCGTCTGACCATTTGGGCCAACTTATCAATCAAGACCTGGAAAGTAGTTGGCTTGAAGAACATCATGAATTGCGAGATGTCGCTTGCGGATCAAGAGTGTCCACGAACATGCCTACCGCTGGTGGTTCTTCGATGCGCTGTTCGCACTTCGACCACAGGTTCCACCATCGAATTGCGTACTGAACCCACGTCTCGTCCGGCTTCACCCTGGCATTGATCAAAGCGGTGATCGAGGTGCGCTCATTGGCGCTTGCAAATCTTTGAGTAAACAACAGCTCCATCTCCGCAAATGTTTTGACAGAGTCGTTAGGTAGCTCCGAATACCATTCGAAGGCCGTTTCCGCTAAGCTGCCAACGAATTGACGAAGCAACAGTTTGTCGTCACCTCCAGTATTGCCGCAAAGAGCCCTGAATTGAGCGACATGCTGATGTGGATTCCCCGTCCCTTTATATACAAGGAACTTAGGGATCGTATATCCCGGCGGGTAACTTATTTGGTTATACCAGCCCGGATAGGGTCGTCCAGTCTTGACAACTTGGCTGGCCGCTTCATTTTCCTGGTGAGCTTGTATTTGCTGAGCAATATAGTCATCCAGAGCAGCCTTGGAAATGGTTTCCTCCTTGGCTGCTGAAAGAGCCGGAGGAGGGTTCGATGTCTCCCCTCTATCGTCTTCAATAATGACCGGAGGGTCTTCAGCTGGAGGATCCGACTGTAACATCATTCCTACCATGTCTTGGAAGAGAAGCGCCATTCGTTTTATGTTGGCAGCTAGTTCTGCTGCTTCTCTGTCCTTCTTTTCGAGGACTCTGCGTAGGAAGTCAGCGTCAGTTTCCTGTTCGTGACGCTGTTCTGGTGATGCCTCCGGGCTTTCTTTTGGCCCGGTAAGTGCGGCCATTGTAGTCAGCATCTCTTGAAGCTTCTGCTGCTGTTCCTAGGCTTTCGTTACAAATCTGGTGAGTGGTCGATGACCCATAGAGGCACGGCTTTCCTCTTTTTCGAAAGCTATATAAACGGTATGCACCGTTATGCCCCCAGACTTGGGGCGTTTGTGCTCGACGCTTTTACGGTTCGCCATGTTCACAGGGGCTTTTTGCGGCCTCCTTTTCTTTTGAGTGGTCAAAGTTGAGGGGGCCGTTGCAGTGGGCACCTAGGTAATTGTCGTCCTTTGTGGCTTGATAGGATGGTTCTCTTCCTGCTGGACCTTCAGCTTTTTCTGTCGGCGAGGATAGTCTTGATCAATCACCGACTCCTGGACCCGTCTCCAGACTTTGTAAACTTTGGAGGACAGCCGTTTAGGGGGATGCTCCGGCTTTGTTTCTGTAATATTCTCTGCCGGTTGAGGAGATCTCTTAAGCACGGCGGTAGGAGACTTCCTGTGCATCTTGTTCAGCAGTTCAAAACTGTTCCCGGTTGGAACAGCAGCATCAACTTCCACCGCTGGAGCTGGCGGAGTCAGTTTAGAAGGGAATTGCCCCCAGCTTTCCTCACTTGGCGCCAATGGCGACGTCGAGCATGTCGTGCGGCCAGGATTACCTCGGCTGTAGGGGTGACTTCCTCATGCCCCCTATCGAAGGCAAACTTCCGAGCAGGGGAGGTAGCCTTGACGATTTCACCTAGAACAGGAGCTGAAACAGTCGGTCTTGTGAAGACCGACCCTTTGGCAGGAGAAGCCGCCTTGACGACTTCATCAGCAGGAATGGAAATCCGCTTAGGGATAACCCTTTCTGGTATAGCAGGCTTCTTCATAGGCCCAAATGAGCTTTGGCCCAGTCTGTCAAAGACTGAGGCGTTGGAGCTGGACGACCCATTAAGAGGGGCCGCAGTAGTTGTGAGCCGGTTAAAGACCGAGCTCTTTGGGGCTTCTTGCGATGGTACAGAGGCGTTGAAGGTTATCGGTGGGATCATGGTCTCAAAGAACAGCCCAGTGGTGGCCTGAGTTACTTACTCCACTGGCATCCTGAACAGGGAGGCAAGCTTGGGGCCCGTAAGTCACTCCTCCGGACAGGACAGAGCGAGAGTTGCAGTTGCAGTTAGTGCAGTTTGAAGCCATTGATCTTCTGTTTTCTACACGGAGAAAGACACCAAATCTAAGTACCTCGAATCCATAGGCAACCATAGCAAACTGCGATTCATTCACGAACACGACACACGAAGTGTGGAGTGGAAAGAGGAAGAGGTCCCACCGGGCGTGCCAGAATCTGTTCCCCTCCGAATCACGGAGACGCGACCGCGCAGGTCCGTCTTGCCTGAAATTCAGGGCAGATGCTAATTGGTGCTATCCGTCCACCTCTCCGAAGATGCCAAGTTGATTTATGACACCATGTATCGAAGGTTTAAACGGATGCAGCCGATGTAGCAGACTTCGTCAGATTCCCCCTCGTTGGAGGGGTTTTTGATTGTGGGGACGCTCTTCCCTGCAGGCGCAAGCCCCTGCAGTTAATTACGCTACCGCGTCGCGGTAACCACTTTCTCCTTCTCCAGATGGTCACTTCGTGTCGTGGGTGTTTGTTTTGTTTGTGGTTTCCCGTGGATTATATACGGAGACTAATTTATGTTGTCGCCCGTAGGGCGTGGATTAGTCCAAATCCGTATTTTCTTAGATTTGGGTTTTGGTTTAGGTTTAAGAATACGTTAGTCTTATTTGAGACTAAAATCAAATTAAACATTTGTTAAGGATACGTTAGTCTAATTTTTAGACTAAAATCAACTTAACGGGATCGTTTAGATCCAAAAATTATTAGATTTTCTTCTCGGTATGTATGTTTTAAGCCTGTCATTTCTAAAACAAAGAAAGAAGAGAGGTTTTGCCCTATTTACCGAGAGAGGCTTCTACCGGGCCAGTTACAGGTAAACGATTTGTATGGGATAAGGTAATTATGAAACTTCCAGCCCAGCATTCATTCGCAAATCCTTTTTGAAATTGAGCAGTCTCAATTCGACCTCGGAACTAGCCCAAAGGCGCCGGAGGATCAGTGGCTGAGTTAGCCTAGCCGCCATATGGTATCGGGAGGTGAAGCAGAGGGGAAAAGCCCCCCGTCGCGCGCGCGTGCGATAATAAGTACGCACTGTTCCCTTACGAAAGACGGCGCGACAGACGTCTTGCCTGAGATTCGGGGCAGATGCTAATAGGTGTTATCCGTCCACCTCTCCGAAGATGCCAAGTTGATTTATGGCACCGTGCATCGGAGGTTTAAACGGATGCGGCCGATGTAGCAGACTTCGATAGATTCCCCCTCGCTTGAGGGGTTTTTGATTGTGGGGACGCTCTTCCCTGCAGGCGCAAGCCCCTGCAGTTAATTACGCTACCGCATTGCGGTAACAACTTTCTCCTTCTCCAGATGGTCACTTCGTGTCGTGTGTGTTTGTTTTCTGTTTGGTTGCCCGTGGATTGTATACGGAGACTGAGTTATGTCGTTGCCCGTAGGGCGTGGACTAGTCCAAATCTGTATTATCTTAGATTTGGGTTTGGGGGTTTGGGTTTAAGAATACGTTAGCCTCTTTTGAGACTAAGATCAACTTAAACGTTTGTTAAGGATACGTTAGTCTAGTTTTAGACTAAGATCGACTTAACGGGATCGTTTAGACCCAACAAGAAAGCAATTAAGGGAGCCTTGTTGTTTAGTTTAGCGACGTTGCGGTCGATGGGTAGTTTAAGGACGTTGCGGTCCAATATTAGTTTTAAGACGTTGCGGTCAAGGTTAAGGACATCATAGTCCGTGGATTTAAGGACTCCACAGTCCAGCGTTAGTTTGAAAACATCACGGTCAAGGTTAAGGACATCATAGTCCGTTGTTAGTTTTAAGACATCCCGGTCAAGGTTAAGGACATCATAGTCCGTGGATTTTAAGGACTCCACAGTCCGGCATTAGTTTTAAGACATCACGGTCAAGCTTAAGGACATCATAGTCCATGAGTTTAAGGACCCCACAGTCCGTCTCAATGTGTGGTCATCGGGACCCGTCACCTCTTTGAAGACGTTGAGGAATTACAACGCCAAGTATCAAAGGAGTGAAGAGATGTACCCTTGAACCAAGGTAGATTAAATAATCTTTGGCCCAATTTGGAACTAAGACCAATTAATTATATTATGAGCCCATTAGCCCAGTTAAGTTTGAATTGAGGACTTATGGCCAGATTGGGCTAAGTCCAATCATGTTTAGAATATTGGCCCTCTGTTGGTTCATTGAAGGAGAGGCCTTGCCTCTAGAAACTTAGCCAATTGGGCTAAAACTAGTGTTAAACACTAAAGACCAACAGTGTTGAACACTGGGAATAAGATTAGCAAGTTCGTGTTAAACACTAAAAGATAATCAGTGTTAAACACTAGCAACAGGGCTTTCAAATTAGTGTTAAACACTAAAGCAAATCATTGTTAAACACTGGAAACAGAGATTTCAAATTAGTGTTAAACACTAAAGCAAATCAGTGTTAAACACTGGGAACAAAGTTTTCAAATTAGTGTTAAACACTAAGAAAATCAGTGTTAAATAATGGGAACAAAGTTTTCAAATTAGTGTTAAACACTAAGGAGAGAGGGGTCACGTGTGGACACGTGAGAGCGCCCTGATTCTCCTTATTTTATTCTGCCAGAAGTATTGAATACTTCCTATAATTGCTCTTGGAGCATCACGTGCTGTCACGTGATGGGAATGTGGGTTTTTAACTATTAAATCCTTTGCCAAGGGGTCACGTGGTAGCACGTGAGGGCGCCCATAGCTTCTGTTTGCTTTTTCTTTGTATCCTTCAGGGGTCACGTGAGGCGCGTGAGGCATTGCCTCAAAGTTCTTTTCTATGGATCTTTACCGGGGTCACGTGGTAACACGTGACTTTGGTTCTTTGCATGTTTTAAAGATTTGTTCATCTTTTAAGAATTAAATTCTTCAAAGGGTTAAACCTTAGCAATAAACTTTAGAGGAATTAAATTCCTATTTTCTTTTGAAGAATTATATTCTTAGATAGGGTTAAACCCTAATTTCTTTTCTATAGGAATTAAATTCCCCATATATGTAAAGAATTAAATTCTGGCATAGGGTGAAACCCTAATTTCTTTTTTAAGGGAATTAAATTCCTGTGAGTTTGAGAGAATTAAGTTCTTAATTAGGGTTAAACCCTTGTTCTGTCCATTCTGAAGGAATTAAATTCCTATAATATACGGTTAAACCCTAATTTTATCTCAAAGGAATTAAATTCCTGTAATTCTGTGAGAATTAAATTCTCAAAACTCAATTACTCCTCTATGTTTTAGATCTGCATGGCAGGATCTCAACCCAATGAGAATTAAATTCTCAATTCATGGGGAGATGTGCACTTTGCAGATCTTCAACCAGAGAAAGAACTAAGTTCTTTTCTTTATATAAGAGTTAAACTCTTTTGAGAATTAAATTCTCTTTCGAAGCCTCTCTTTTCTTACCTAGGGTTTTTCTTTTGCAGAGAATCAAATTCTTCCTTCTGAATTTTCAAGATTCCAAGGCTCTATATCTCTCTCTCTCTCCCTCTTTTTTTCTATCCCCCTTTGGCTCCTATTTATAGGAGAAGGAAAAGAATCAATCTGTTTTAGTGAATCTTTCATTGAAAGATCTGATTTGTTTATTGAGAGATTTGATTTATCTTCATCATTAATCTGGGCATTTAGATTATTAGGTGAATTTTATTCACCATTGGATTTTAAATCCAAAGATATCTCTTTGTTATTTCGGTTAGATTTAGGTGGAAATCTTTCCATGTCCAAGATTTTTCCATAAATTGGTGATATTTAATCACCTTCAGATTCTTGATCCAACGGTTTCAGATAAATCTTCTCCATTTTGGAAAGATTTGAATGATCTCTCCTCAGAATTTAATTCTCTTAAAAAATAAGGCTTTTAAAGCCGGTCACGTGTGAGCACGTGACCCCTGGAATGGGCTTCTCTTCTTCTGCGCTCTGTTCTCTGGCCGCTGCTTAACCATCACGTGCCAACACGTGACCACTGGTCACGTGTGAGCACGTGATGCCTCTTCTGAAGCTTTTTCCTGATTTTTAATCAGGGAACAAATGCCCCCACCGCATTGTTCTCACGTGTCTGCACGTGAGTGCATCGCTGTCACTTTTGTGACCGTCGGATCTGCCTTGGGAGTAGGGTAGATGAAACGTTTTCCATCCCATCCTATAAATGCCCATGTCCTTTCAGAAGAGCCTCCACTTTGCTTCATCTTCCTCCTTGTAAACTTTTTTCTGAGAATTTAATTCTCCTTTTCCAGAGCTTAGTTCTCTGCTCCACAATCTTCAGAGTTTAACTCTGTTCAGGGAAAACCCATCTCTTCAGGTAGTGATCTTTGAACGATCGAGGAACCCTTATATATATTTTTCAAAAACTCTCTGGATTTTAAATCCACACCAAGGGTTTCACCCCTTTTAACATGAACCCATTTTTTTCAAGTTCATCAACAAAATTAGAAAACCATTTAATCTTTGAACAGTAGATCTCTTAGGGTTCATATGATCTTTAGGGAGATGATGGTGACGGTTCAAATCCATGGAATTTAATTCCTTCCCAAAAAATGTTTCTGGGAATTTAATTCCCCTTTTCAAAAAGGAATTTAATTTCTTTGAAGAACTTAGTTCTTCCCAGGGAACTTCATGGGTTTTCTTGCCCTGAGTCGTCTTCTTCAAAATCAAGAAGAAGTTTGTAATGAATCTTCATGATCGTTATTTCAGGTATTATGGATGCCTATTTGTATGATCTTGACGAAATCATTTCTTACGGAAATATTCGCGCACTGGGCCGCAACCAGAACCAGGAGTTCACCAACGCTCAGGTCATGAGCTGCTTCAACGAGTACAACGGTCAGTTACTCCCTCGTCGCTCTTCTCTTTTGAAACTCATCGTGCTGGCGATCTGGAAGGCGCACCCTCTCTTTTACACCGGCGTACCGCTCGAGGCATTGGATTCCGCCGAGGATAAAGTGCATTCGGTATATCTAATGAGCCTAATCTCGAAGAGGAGGCGAGACAATCTCATTGATCTCTTGCATCAGGCTTTTCAGCAGTCGGCCATACTTGCTGCTTATCGGAGGGTGGAGGACATCCGTGAGGATTCCGATGCTTTTGATCGCGAGAGAAAACATACTAGGATGGTTCGAAATGCCTGGAAGATCTTGGACAAAGTCACTTTTGAGTTTCTTAATCCATGCTCCGAATCTGAGGTCTTGCCATTGTAATTGTTTCTTCTTGTTTTTGTATGAACTTTTAAAGTATGAGTGATAAGTTCTTCCTTCCCTTCTGTGTTTGCATGCCTTCTTTCTGGGATTTTGTTATATTGCCATTGTTGCTGCTGACGTGTTCGGCGTGTGAGACACCATTTTACTTTTCAGCGCATATTAAGTTTGGTGCTTACGTGCTCTGCACGTGGGGCCCTTTTGATGGGGCTGTTTAATTTTTCATGCTATATTTTGTGCACAGCATTAGATGCAGAAAAAGAGCCTTGGAAATAGTCCCATCTCCCTGATTTCCAATGCTCTCCCTTTTTTGGGCCTTGGAAATAGTTCCACCATGCAATATTCCCCGGGCGCAGCGTTTAATGCCCCTCTTTATAACCTGAGGTCATGGTCTTCTTTGTTTCTTCACAGATAAATCTATTCTCACTTTAGTGTGGTTTATCCTGATAAAACAACTGAGTGCCATGGCCTGCAACCGCCCCCATCTCATCGACAGCCATGGGAAGTACCTATCGAGGAGATGATTCCTCGCTTTGCTGCACGACTGGTGGATCCCCTTCTTACCGACGACGAATGTGATTCGGAGATATATGATATCTTGATCCGTAGGGGGTCCCCCTCCCAATGGGGTCCCTTTGGCTTCGGATGATTCTTGCTGCCGTGCTTGCTGACATCCCTCCTCACCCAGCGGAGATGACCCTGGCGATGCTTGACGCGGCTGAAGACAAGCTCGAGTGTTTTCACGAAGCGTGCCCGATTACTCATGCTTTGAAAGATTGCTCGATTCACCTGTTGGGCCAGATAAGAGCCCGGCGGGCTATTATGTCTGCTTTTGCGGACGAACATGGCGCCAATCGGTGGGGAGCGACTCCTCGCGAGAACCGTCGTTTCGATGTGTTGGAGAAGGCAGAAAGAGAGATGGAGAATTTTGCTCTTTGTTTTGTTAACCCTTGTGCCACTGATCCTTTGTTTGGTGACCTTTTTCCGCTAGCATAGTATATTCAAATTAGTGTACCCCTTTTTTTATTAGTTGTTGCATGATTTACATTGAATTTTCATGTTTGTTGTGCCCTCGTGCGTGTGTTTTGCCTGCGTAAATGGGCTTCATATTCCTCCCATGAGAACTTTCTTTAATTGCGAGTACTATCATTGTGTTGCATGCACATCAGAGCTTCGGGTATCAGTTCTTTTTTAATATCATATAGTCGCAAATGCATGCTTGATAGGGTCCGTATCGGAAATTTCCCTTTTTGCCTCCCATATCAGGTGATGTGTGCGTGTTTCAGATCGACTATTGCCGTCGAATGGAGGTTTGTTTATACAGTCTTGAGCGTACATGTCCTACTCCAGAGGCTGTGGCTGCGAAGGTGAGCTTACGGAGCTTGATCGAGCGGTGCGCGGAAAATATGGCATCATGCGAGAAGAGGCTCGGCCGCAAATTCTCGGAAAGGGAGCTGGCCTCTAAGGCATTGAGCAAGCTTCAAACCAGCCTCACAGCCAAAGCCAATAAAGCGTATGAACTCTGGCGGGTACTTCAAGAGTCTATCAGAGAGGTGGTGGCTCTTGATAAAGCTGCCGTGTTCACTAGCGAAAGGGTCGAGGCTCACAAGGCTACTGAGAAAGAGCTTGAAGGCCGGCTCGCCTCGTATCAGGCCCAGCAGGCTCAGGCGGAGGCCCGTCTTCTGGCGATCCTGAATCATGAAGCTGTGGCCCAGCAAAAGAAGGATGAGCTAGCAAAATTGCTAAATCGCCCGCCGGCTTGAAAACTTGTATCTTTTCTTTTCTTTTTGTACATATTCCTGAATGAGAGTATTTTCTTTTTGTTCTTTCATGAATTGTACTTTGTATCCATTTTGGTTTATGAATAAAGACATATTTTTCTTCTCAATGGTGTGTCTCCTTTTAATTGAATGTGTTCTGCGGACAATTTATCTTGGTCTCTTTGTAGGGCAGCGATGGCTTAGGATTCAGGGTTAAGATCTGCCTCCTAAGACTTTTGAGCTTTATGAGCCGTGAGGGTCTCATAAAGAGTTTTTCTCCCTACAGGTCGAGAGGATCCCATAGGTGTAAGTCTTTCTTAAGAATCGTGAGGATTCTTAAGCGGGTTTTCCCTTGAGAGTCGTAAGGATCTCACAAGAATGTTTTCTTCCTTACCGGTCGTGAGGACCCGCAAGTGCTGGGTGCGGTCGCCCTTATCCGTATTTCACGGGGTCAGGGGTTGCTTTGGGATGTTTTCCAGGGTACCGTAGTTTAAAGACATCGCGGTCGAGGTTAAGGACCTCATAGTCCGTGGGTTTAAGGACTCCACAGTTCAATGTTAGTTTTAAGACATCACGGTCAAGGTTAAGGACATCATAGTCCGTGGGTTTAAGGACTCCACAGTCCAATGTTAGTTTTAAGACATCACGGTCAAGGTTAAGGACATCATAGTCCGTGGATTTAAGGACTCCACAGTCCAATATTAGTTTTAAGACATCGCGGTCAAGGTTAAGGACATCATAGTCCATGGATTTAAAGACTCCACAGTCCAATGTTAGTTTTAAGACATCACGGTCAAGGTTAAGAACATCATAGTCCATGAATTTAAGGACTCCACAGTCCGACATGTGGTTACCGGGACCCGTCACCTCTTTGAAGACGTTGAGGAATTACAACGACGAATATCAAAGGAGTGAAGAGATGTACCCTTGAACCAAGGTAAATTCAGTCTAGAATCATGGTGGTTGATCGTTAGTTTTAAGACATTACGGTCGAAGTTAAGGACATCATAGTCCGTGGATTTTAAGGACTCCACAGTCCGATGTTTGCTATGGATGCTTCACACGGGTTCACTGCCGTGTTCGGCGAGGACCAAGCTCCGCTCTGGGCGTTTTCCGCGGGGTCAAAGAGTGACGTTATCCGTGTTCCACGTAACCAGGAATTTTGCTCTAGATGCTTCACACGGGTTCACTGCCGTGTTCGGCGAGGACTGGGCTCCGCTCTGGATGCTTCACACGGATTCACTGTCGTGCTCTGCGAGGACCAGGCTGAGTTCTGGACGTTTTCCACGGGGTCAAAGAGTGACGTTATCCGCGTTCCACGTGACCAGGAATTTTGCTCTGGATGCTTCCCACGGGTTCACTGCCGTGTTCTGCGAGGACCAGGCTCCGCTCTGGACGTTTTCCACGGGGTCAAAGAGTGACATTATCCGCATTCCACGTGACCAGGAATTTTGCTCTGGATGCTTCCCATGGGTTCAAAGCCGTGTTCTGCGAGGACCAGGCTCCGCTCTGGACGTTTTCCACAGGGTCAAAGAGTGACGTTATCCGCGTTCCACGTGACCAGGAATTTTGCACTAGATGCTTCACACGAGTTCACTGCCGTGCTTGGCGAGGACTAGGCTCCGCTCTGGACGTTTTCCACGGGGTCAAAGAGTGACGTTATCCGCGTTCCACGTGACCAGGAATTTTGCACTAGATACTTCACACGGGTTCACTGCCGTGCTAGGCGAGGACTAGGCTCCGCTGTGGACGTTTTCCACGGGGTCAAAGAGTGACGTTATCCGTGTTCCACGTGACCAGGAATTTTGCTCTGGATGCTTCCCACGGGTTCACTGTCGTGTTCTGCGAGGACCAGGCTCCGCTTTGGACGTTTTCCACGGGGTCAAAGAGTGACGTTATCCGCGTTCCACATGACCAGGAATTTTGTTGATTGTATCCGCATTTCACGGAGTTGGGATTTGACTTTCGGTGATCTGTACACCACCGAGTCATGGAACTGGGAATCGCCGCGTTCCGCTTTGCTCGAGGTCGTATTTGCCGCAACGAGACGAATGTTGAGAAGATCTCTAGGCTACTTATGGCCCTTCGAGACTTGGCCTCTTCTTTTGATGAAACCTGGTGAGGAGGAGTGTGATTCCTTCTTTGTTTGCGCCCCTAGATTGTATACAGGGATTGATGTAACATCACCTGTAGGGCATAAATTTAATTTTTATTTTATCTCTTTTTCCGCGATGCTCTATCATTTCAGCTTTTATATCGCGAAGGTCGCGATTGCCCCATCATTTTGGCTATTTTTCGCGGTGCCCAATCATTTCGGCTATTTATTTTATTTTCTACTCGCTGCTTTTTATTGCGAGTTGCCCAATCATTTCGGCTATTTTTTATGCATACATTTTTACTTGCTGATTTTTTCGCAAGTTGCCCCATCATTTCGGCTATTTCGTATGCATGTGTGGCTTGTTGGCTTTTCGCTGCAAGCTTGGATTTATACACTGATTTCGGTATCAACACCGCTACAACTGGGATGTTGCCAGGAGCGAATCATCATTTGCCTCTGTCGATGTTGAACAAAAGTGGCTTAGTAAACAGGGTTAAGGGTCCTGTCGACTAAGGCTTTTGACTTCATGAGCCGTAAGGGTCTCACAAAGGTATTTCTCCCTACAAGTCGTGAGGATCTCGTAGGTGTGTTTTCTCCTTGGGAATCGTGAGGATTCCTAAGTGCGTGCTCTCTTGTAAGTCGTAAGGATCTTACTAAAGGGTTTTCTCCTTATAAGTCGAGAGGACCTACGAGGGTTGTTCACTGTATGAACATATCCCTAGTCACGGATGGGACTTGGTTAGGGAAGTGTTTATTCACGCCCGTGGATTGTATACAAGGGTCAGTATTGAGCCACTTGTAGGGCAATATCGAAGGTTGTGGGGGGGGTTTGTTTAAGAACAGGTTCGGGTCTCTATAACTTAAGACTTTCAAATCTTATGAGCCGTGAGGGTCCCATAAGAGAGTTCTCCTTACGAGTCGTGAGGATCTCGCAAGTGTAATTTCTCCTTAGGAATTGTGAGGACTTCTAAGTGTGTTGCTCTCTTATGAGTCGTAAGGATCTCACAAGGGTGGTTTCTCCTCACAAGGTCATGAGGACCCCGCAAGTGTCCTTTAACGAGGTTGCGCCCTTTCGGGTTTTCACAAACACTAGCCGGTAGCCCTGCTGTTTTTACTCACGGAGCCCTTTCGGGTTTTCATTCGTGCCCACTTTTCTTATGGACATACCGTCTTTATTTTTTCTCTTGTTTTTTTATATCGGCTTTGAGATACTGCAATCCACCGTAGTTTATCGACATCTCGGTCAACAGCCAGTTTTAGGACATAGTGGTCCATTGTTAGTTTAAGAACGTTTCGGTCCGTCGTTAGTTTAAGGACATTTCGGTCCGCTGTTAGTTTAAGGACGTTTCGGTCCATTGTTAGTTTAAGGACGTTTTGGTCCGTTCAGAAGAAGGTCGGCTACTGCTTATAGAGTTTGAGCTTAGGAAGATAGCGAGCGGACATAATCGTCGTCATCTATCATTGACCTAAACTGTGGCTCATTAAGCGTAGTATTTCTTCAGGAAGCGACCGTTTATTGGCCTGAAAGGCCTTTCACCGTGCATATCCATGAGTAGATAGGCTCCACCCTGGTAGACCTTGTCTATTATATACGGGCCTTCATAGTTCGGCTCGAATTTTCCCCGCTTGGCGCGATTGTGGATCTTAGGTCTTTTGACCATTAGCACGAGTTTGCCCTGGCGGAATGTCCTTGGCCTGGTCAATCTTTCATATGAGCGCGTCATCTTTGCTTTATAAGCCTCTAGATTTTGTTGCGCTATGAGCCGGGTTTCATCAAAGGCGTCAAGCTCCTCAAGCCGAAGGTGAGCATTTTCTTCGTCCGTTAGCTCGTAGTGGACTACCACTCGTAGAAAAGGTAGCTCTATCTCGAGGGGAAGTACCGCTTCTGTACCGAATACCAACGCGTACGGCGTCGTGTTCGTGGCCGTCTTGAACGTAGTTCGATACGCCCAGAGAGCTTCTTGTAATCACTCGTGCTAGTCCTTATTTCGGGACACCGTCTTCTTTACGATCTTCGTCAAGGTCTTGTTGAAAGCCTCAGCTAGACCGTTAGCTCGCGGATTATAAACTGAGGAATATTTCCAGTCTATGTTGTGTTGTTGTGCGAAGCGGCTGATCTTGTGGCTTCTGTAGGCTGGCCCGTTATCGGAGATGATCCGTCGTGGCGTTCCAAACCGATAGATGACGTGCGTCTTGAAGAAATGGAGGATATTCTCTGTCTTCACTTCCCTCAACGGTATTGCTTCTGCCCATTTGGAGAAGTAATCAGTCGTCGCCAGGATGAAACGATGTCCCCTGGATGATGCTGGTTCGATAGGACCGACTATGTCAGTTCCCCACATTTCGAACGGCCAGCTAGCCACCGTCGGATGTAGTGGATTTGGATGCTGGTGGATGAAGTCCCCATGAATCTGGCACGAGTGGCATTGCTTCGCGTACTCGAAGCAGTCCTGAATCATCGTGGGCCAATAGTAGCCCATCCGTTTAATCTTCAACTTCATCTTCGGGCCTGCTTGGTAAGAACCGCAGAGTCCGTTGTGAACTTCCTGAACGACTCTTTTCGCTTCGTCAGGTCCCAGGCACCTCAACCATAAAGAATCAAACGACCTCTTGTACAGAGTATCATTGACGAAGGTGAAAGACAGAGCTCGTTTCATAAGCTGATGTTTTGAGGACGCATCTTCAAGCGTTCGACGGGATTTGAAGTAGTCTATGAAGACTTCTCTCCATTCTTCAGCCTTCTCCTGGTCTTTTATTTGCATAGCCATTTGCTCGGTTGCTTCCTTTTTCTCAGATGATTCCGGAGATATTTCTGCCAGTGTGAGGACCCGACGGCTTTGTACCACAATTCTGATGTCATCGAGGTTCTCATCAGCCAGTTCTTTAGCGAGCCTGGCTAACGTGTCTGCCTTGCTATTTTCCGCACGCGGTATGCTTTCCAGTATGTAGGAGGGGATTCAGGTCAACAGTTGCTGCACCTTCTCGCCGTACTTTACCAGTTCGGGTTTGCACGTTTGGTAGTCGCCGTTTACTTGACTGATGACTAACTGGGAGTCTCCGTATATGAGGAGGTTCTCAATCCCCATGTCGATGGCGATCTCGAGGCCTGCTATCAAAGCTTCGTATTCAGCCTCATTGTTCGTCCTCGGCCCTGTCAAGGAGAACGCAAAGCGCATTATCCCTCCTTGCGGAGTTACGAAGATGAGGCCTACCCCCGATTTGATTATAGGTGTGTTTTGTTTGCGCTTCTTCATGGAAGATGCTCTGTCAAAATAGAGTTCCCACCGGGTACCATTTCCGTTGATTGTGTCAAACGCATATTCGCCTGGCAGCTCACAATTCAAAGGAGAGTCGGCAGGTATTGGATGCTCAGCGAGAAAGTCAGCGATGGCCTGGCCTTTTACTGCCTTAAGAGGCTGATAAGTTATTGAAAATTCCATCAATAATAGGGCCCGTTTAGCGAGCCGACCTGTCAATATGGCCTTCGACATTAAATATTTAAGGGGGACCACCTTCGAAATAAAACGGACTTCATGAGCCAACGCATAGTGCCTGAGCTTTGTTATTGCGAAGATCAACGCCAGACAGTGTTTTTCGATGGAAGAATAGTTGCTTTCTGCCCCCGGGAGAACTCTACTCAAGTAATAGAGAGCTCTTTCCTTCCCTTGGTCGTTCTCTTATGCCCATAGTGCGCCTAAGGAACCTTCGAGGGCGGTTGTATAAAGAATGAGAGGCTTTCCCTTGACCGGAGCAGCCAACACTGGTGGATTCTGCAAGTATTGCTTGATTTCGTCTAGTGCGCTCTGGCATTTGTGATCCCAAACGAAAGGGGTTCCCTTCTTCATCAGGTGGCTGTAAGGGCGGCACTTGCCTGAAAGATTGGCTATAAAACGCCGGATATATGCGAGCTTCCCTTGGAGAGACCGCAATTGCTTGAGAGTCCTTGGCGGAGGCATTTCCAAGATCGCCTTGATCTTTGATGGATATATCTCAATACCTTGGTGTCGGACGATGAATCTTAGGAATTTGCCCGACGAAACTCTGAATGCGCACTTGAGAGGGTTCATCTTCAAGTTGTATTGTCTAAGGTGTTGAAATACGGTCTTCAGATGCTCTAAATGCTCCTCGTATGATTTGCTCTTAACCACGAGGTCGTCGATATAGCATTCGATGATTTCATGTATGAGGTCATCGAAAATCTTCGTCATGGCATTCTGATAGGTGGCACCGGCGTTCTTTAAACCGAAAGGCATAACTTTGTAGCAGAATATACCCAGAGGAGTCCGAAAAGCGGTGTGCTTCTGGTCTTCAGGGTGCATCTTTATCTGATTGTATCCTGATGAGCCGTCCATGAAGGAGAAAACTTCATGAGTGGATGTGTTATCTATCATCAGCTCGGTGACTGGTACTGGGAAATCGTCTTTCGGGCAAGCTTTATTAAGATCCCGGAAGTCCACGCATATGCGCACTGTCCTATTTTTCTTCATTACCGGGACGATGTTGGCGATCCAATCAGGGTACTGAAGCTCCTGGATAAACCCAGAGTTGATCAGTTTCTTGACTTCGGCATTGATGCTCATCTCAAGCTCGAGCCGCATTCTTCTCGGTGCTTGTTTGACTGGCTTGATATTTGGGGATATTGCCAATTTATGGACAACTATTTCTGGATCCAGTCCTGGCATTTCGGAATAGTTCCATGCGAAGCAATCTCTATGCTGCATAAGCACGTCTTTTAACGCAGCCAGCCTTTCTTCCGATAGAAATCCGCTGACAAATCTCGGTCGCGGGTCGTCTGCCGTCCCCAACTCAATCTTCTTGAGGTTATCTGCAGTATTATGTATTCCATCTTCCAGCTCTTTTGGCGCTGGTGGAAATTCTGAGATTACCTCATCGTCATTGTTTTCGAAGCACCAAGGAAGGTCATCCATATTCTCGGGCTCTCCTTTTGATATTGTTATTATATGACAGGTACGAGCTCGCTTCCAAGACCGCTGTGGATCTGGTTCTGCTCTTATGGCTTTGGGTTCGTGCTTTTGTGGCGGCGTTACCCTCCAGCTGCTGGATAGAGCAAACCCGCCTTGCTGGTACTGGTCTTCGACCCAGTTCTTAAAGGTGAAGCAGTCTTCGATAGGGTGTCCCATGGCTCGGTGATAAGAGCAATAACCCGGATGAGAGACCTCGTTAGCTTGCTCAGGGTGCTTAGACTCCGGGAGTGTAATCATTCGATATTTTAAAGCGAGATCAAGTATCTTCTTCGTCTTGTCTTGAGGGAAAGAATACGCTCGACTCATCTTCTTCATGAGGGACAAATCCGGCCCGCGCAATTCTCGATCACATGACTCTTTGATCCCGCGTTGTAGTTGTCGACTCCCTTTTCCGCTCTTTGACTTATTTCTGCCTCTGCGTCGGGCCTTTTGCACAGCAGGTTGACAGGGAGGAGCATCTTCGTCTCTTGCAGCCTGTTGAAGAAGACGTTGTGTCCTGGCTTTCTCGTAGATGGCCATTTCGCGATTATGGTCGTTCCGAGCTTTTTGACTCGCTTTCCTGATAAGCTTGTCCATTCGTTCTTCAAATGACGGACTCAGCACTTCGATTGCGGGATCTAGTTTTGATAAGGGGTCGGCATTTCCCGACAAGGCGTCCTCTTCTTCATCGAAGTTATATATGGCGTAGCTACCGTGGACTCGTTCCCGTTTCCCGGATCTCACATATCCAAGCCCAAGCATTTCCATTCTCCCGTTGGGCAATTTGCGCTGAGTCCCAGGGACATCCCAAATCCTGTTGTAGAAATTAGCCTTTCGAGCGGTCTGTTTGAAGGATATCCCCTGGCGCTTCAACAGCCTCTTCAAGCCTTCTGTATAATATCTGGGCAGACGGATGGGCTGAAGCCTTTCAAGCGTAGGATCTGCGCTGTGCCAGATTTCTTTCTCCACTTTGGTTTCTTCAGAGCGGTAGAATAGAATTGCCTTTTCGCCTTTTCGTCCGGGAGGGACGTAAAACGTCTACAGGTCTCGTACATTGTAAGCTTCAAGTGCGTTAAGATCTTTGTAGTGCTCCCACGGAATCATGGTAATTTGCAAACTTTGATCATCACTAGGGAATTCTTATATTGGCGGCCGACTGGAGAAAACAGCATTAACCTCATCTTCCGAGTCACTTCCGAAGATCAATATGGGGACGGACGGTCCCGGGTTGTTGCGTCGAGACGGCCCAGCGTAAACTATCTCTTCTTCTTCTTCAGCGTCACTCCCGAAAACAGGAATGGTGGCGGCGGTTTTGTTCTCCGGTTTACGACACCTCTCTGTGTCCTCGAAATCTGGCAAAAAGTACTTTGTATCTTCGTATTTGCGGACTTTGTTTATGGAGAACGGGTTCAGCTCTCCTGTTACAGTATACTCAAGACCATCCTTGAAATACTTCATACACTGATGTTGTGTAGAAGGGATGATGTTGTACTCGTATAACCAGGGACGACCGAGCAAAGCATTGTAGCAGGTCTTGGCGTCAATGACGTGAAACTTAATGTCCGTGACGAGTGGTCCGAAGCATAATGTTAGTATTACAGATCCGAGAGTCCGTGACGACTGGGAGTCAAAACCGGATATGGTAATTTTATCACGAGCGAGGTGCTGAACGCTCATGCAGATTTCCTTCAACACCCGAACATTAAGGAGATTGACGGAGGACCCATTATCAACCAGGATTTTGCCTATCCTGATATCGTGGCAATATCCAGAGACGTATAGGGGATGGTTGTGGTCGCACGTCCCAAGGAGAAGGTCTTCATCACCGAACATGACATCGGCTGTGTGCACTTTTTCCAGTTCATCCTTCATCCTTTCTTCAGCAAGGAAGGCTTGGAATTGTTCAGGCTCTTGCAGCGCCTTGATTAATGAATCTCTCACTTCTTTTGATAATAAGAGGGCGTCGAGAATACTGAGCTAAGAAGGTAGCTTCCTCAGATGCGCTAGGACGTTGTAGTCCACCTTACTCTTCTTGGGCGGGTCCTTGGCAGTCAGCTCTTTCATGACTTGGTTATCTAAGGCGATATCCTCAGCGACCTTTTCCTTTCCCTTATCTTTTCTAACCGCGGGTCCGAGATTCTTCTCTGGAAGCGTGCGATTGCACAGCTGAATGTTTTCGCAGGTCTCTGGTCCTTCCTCTTTCCCTAAGACGGATTCTTTAAAGAGAGGGCCCAGAGCCATTTCCTCATCAGAGTCGCTCCCAAAGATGAGAACTTGTGATTCTCCGGCGCTGACCGTATAACAGTTACCGGTAGCTCTTTTGTGATCTTCGGTTGTACCTCTCTGCTCCCGATGAGTTCTGCGTTTCATCCGCTTAAAATGTTGCCGGTGAGCAACATATCCCTGTCACCATGTCTTAAAAGCATCGCACTCCTCAGTAGGGTGTGAAATCTTCTGATGATATGTGCAGTAATTAGGATGCGTCTCCGCTCCGTTGCAAGTGTTCTCTTTCGAGGGTGGTAGCTTCATTCCCATTGATATGGCTTTAGCAAATCTTTTCCTCGTCTTGAATATGTTTTTATCCGCATCGGATGTCTTTTGATCTGGCGGGAGTGCTTCGACTCTTTCGTCTAGTCGCCGGCGTTTGGCTCCTTCTGATGCGGCCATCTCACGCTCCCGATCGGCTTTACTTTTCAGACGAATCTCATCCAGAAAAGCGTCGATCATTTCGTCTGACGGCCACACAAGTTCCGGCTCAGACTCTACCCCCAGTTTCTCAGTGCCAGGAGTTTTTTCATCGTCCGTAAACGAGTGGGAGATCACATGACAACTCGCCACGTATCCCTCGGATTCATCTGACGAGCTCTCTCCATTATCTTCCTCCTGAAAGACGTGGTTGAAGAACTCTTAGAGTGTGATGGGAGTCCGCGCCTTTTGATTGTACTCCTCCAACGCGTCAATCTGTTTCTACAAGTCCGTGCGCTTGTCTCCAGGCTTCACGGGCTTCTTGGATTTCTTCTTCTTTTTCTTTCAAGATTTTGACGGCTGGTTGTGAGTGCTCGGGCCATCACCACCGATCTTTGGAGTTGGGCGCGGCTTCAGCATCCCTTCAATGATCTGGGGTTCCAGCGGGCTCTTCCACCTGATCGCCGGGCATGTCTGGAGCTCATTCAGCATTCTTTTGGTTTTTGCTGAAAGCACGATTTCCCATGGAGATCAATGAAAGAACAAGTTGCCCCCGATGTGTCCGTCTTCTTAGGAGTGTGCGGTTGTGGTGGGCTCACCTTCCACTTCTCGGACAGCGCAAACTTGCCCTGTAGATTGTTTCCTGATTTAAAATCATGAAAGCCCACGGAAGAGGCTTCAGAAAAGGGTCACGTGCTTACACGTGACCAGCAGTCACGTGTTGGCACGTGACATCTAAAAGCATCGGCAAGGCGAATTCAGCTTCCTGACTGCATCAAGGAAAAGGGCTTCAGAAAGGGTCACGTGCTCCCACGTGACCAGGGTCACGTGTTGGCACGTGGCATTTGAAAGCGGCTTCAAAAGTAAACCGGTTCCCTGATCAAATCAAGGAAAAGGCTTCAGAAGAGGTCACGTGCTCCCACGTGACCAGGGTCACGTGTTGGCACGTGATACTCAAAAGCAGCAGACTTGTTCTCCGGTTAAATCAAGAAAAAGAGTCTAGACGAGGGTCACGTGCTCACACATGACCAGGGGTCACGTGATGGCACATGACGGTTAAGCAGCAACCAGAAGACAGAGCGCAAAAAGAAAGAAGAAGGCTCGTTCCAAGGGGGTCATGTGCCCACACGTGACCAAGGGTCACGTGACCACACGTGACCAAGGGTCACGTGACCACACGTGACCGACTTCAAAGCCCATTTGTTAACAGAATTAAATTCTGAGAAAAGACCTCTCAAATCTTTCCAAAAGCAACCGATTGAATTATAGATGATTAAATATCATCTATCTATGGGAAAATCTCGAATTTGGAAAGATTTCCCCGTAAAATCTAACCAAAATAACAGAGGAGAATCTCTGGATTTAAAATCCAATGGTGAGTAAAATTCACCTAATAATCCAAAGGTCCTAAACAAATGATGGATACAAATCAAATCTCCTAATGAAAGATCCACCAAAACTAATTAACTCGGCTGCTTCTCCTATAAATAGGAGCCAAGAGACACACAAGAAAAAGATATATGCAGAGGGAAGAAAAGAGAGAGAGCCTTGATACTTTAGAGGAATTTGGATCTTCTGCAAAAGAAAACCCTAGGTAAGAAAGGGAAGGTTTCATTGAAAGAAAAGAGAATTTAATTCTCAACAGAGTTTGACTCTGATATAAAACAGAAGGACATATTTCTTCTCTCTTTGATGGAGGATCTGTAAAGTGCACATCTCCCCTTGAGTTGAGAATTTAATTCTCAATGGGTTGAGATCCTGCCATGCAGATCCAAAGCATAGAGAGGGAATGGAAGCACGAGAATTTAATTCTAACAGAACTATAGGAATTTAATTCCTTCAAAATAAAATTAGGGTTTGACCCTGTGTTATGGGAATTTAATTCCTTCATAATGAAAAGAATCAGGGTTTAACCCTAGTTAAGAACTTAGTTCTGTTAAAACAACAAGAATTTAATTCTCTTAATCTTATTCCCCAGAATAATTCTCTAACAGAGAGTGGGGGTTTAATTCCTTAAAGCTTTTATTAGGGTTTAACCCTATTCAGTTCTTCACATATATGAGGAATTTAATTCCTACAGAAAATTCAGAGTTCAACTCTTCAAAAGGAACTAGGAATTTAATTCCTCTGAAATTATTGTTAGGGTTCAACCCTACGAGGAATTTGATTCCTGGGAGGGATTAACAGATCTTCTAAGCAACTACAGAAAAGCAGGGTCACGTGTCACCACGTGACCCCCCCAAAAGATCTACAGAAAGCCCTTTGAGGCAGTGCATCACGTGCTCCACGTGACCCCCGAAACACAGAAAGAAAAAGCAAAAGAAATAAAGGCCTTGGGCGCTCTCACGTGCTCCCACGTGACCCCTTGGCTGATGCTTTAACAATCAGCGCACTAATCCTCCTCACGTGGCGGCACATGATGCTCCAAAGAAAACATAAAAAGTGTCTAACGCTTATTTACAGAACGAAGAAAAGGAGATCTGGCTCCACATTTAGGGCGCCCTCACGTGTCACCACGTGACCCCTAATGAGCATTCTAACAGACAAGAGCGAGGGCCTTCATCACGTGCTCACACGTGATGGCCGCCAGAATTAAAAGAGTTAAACACTGATCTGCAGAATAAAATAAAGGGAATCAGGGCGCTCTCACGTGTCCATACGTGACCCCTCTCTCCTTAGTGTTTAACACTAATCTGAAGACTTTGTCCTAAGTGTTTAACACTGATTTGCTTAGTGTTTAACACTAATTTGAAATCTCTGATTACCAGTGTTTAACACTGATTTGCTTTAGTGTTTAACACTAATTTGAAAGCCCTGTTGCTAGTGTTTAACACTGATTATCTTTTAGTGTTTAACACTAACTTGCTAATCTTATTCCCAGTGTTCAACACTGTTGGTCTTTAGTGTTTAACACTAGTTTTAGCCCAATTGGCTAAGTTTCTAGAGGCAAAACCTCTCCTTCAATGGACCAACAGAGGGCCAATATTTCAAACATAATTGGACTTAACCCAAACTGGCCATAAGTCCTCAAATCATCTTGAACTGAGCACATCTACTCTTTCAACCAACTCATTGGTTCAAGGGTACATCTCGGAACTCCTCTGATATTTGTCGTTGTAATCCTTCAACGTCTTCAGAGAGGTGACGGGTCCCGACAACCACACATCAACACGGACTGTGGGGTCCTTAAACTCATGGACTTATGCGTCCCTAAACCAAGATACGGACTGTGGGGTCCTTAAACCCATGGACTTATGCGTCCTTAAACTACCAATGGACCACCACGTCCCTAAACTGGCAATGGACCACCATGTCCCTAAACTGGTATTGGACCACCATGTCCCTAAACTGGAACAATAGAGCCCAAATGCTCTTTTATCGGATCTAAACGATCCCGTTAAGTCGATCTTAGTCCCAAACTGGACTAACGTATCCTTAACAACCGTTTAAGTTGATCTTAGCCTCAAATATGGCTAACGTGTCCTTAAACCTTCAAACAGACTTTAGTCCCAAATTGGACTCTAGATCCCCCAATCAACTTTGGCTCAAGGGTACATCTCTGAACTCCTCTGACATTTGTCGTTGTAATCCTTCAACGTCGTCAGAGAGGTGATGGGTCCCGACGGCCATACATTCAATGGACCACCATGTCCCTAAACTGGAACAATCGAGCCTCCAAACGCTCTTTTATCGGATCTAAACGATCCCGTTAAGTTGATCTTAGTCTCAAATTGGACTAACGTATCCTTAACAAACGTTTGAGTTGATCTTAGCCTCAAATATGGCTAACGTATCCTCAAACCAAAACCCCAAACCCAAATCTAAGAAAATACGGATTTGGACTAATCCACGTCCTACGGGCGACGACATAAATCAGTCTCCGTATACAATCCACGGGCAACCACAAACAAAACAAACACCCACGACACGAAGTGACCAGCTGGAGAAGGAGAAAGTTGTTACCGCGATGCGGTAGCGTAATTAACTGCAGGGGCTTGCGCCTGCAGGGAAGAGCGTCCCTACAATCAAAAACCCCTCAAGCGAGGGGGAATCTGACGAAGTCTGCTACATCGGCCGCATCCGTCTAAACCTCCGATACACGGTGCCATAAATCAACTTGGCATCTTCGGAGAGGTGGACGGATAGCACCTATTAGCATCTGCCCCGAACCTCAGGCGAGACGTCCCGCGTCCCGGCCGCCGTTCGGAGGGGAACAGATTCTGGCACTCCCGGTGGGACCTCTTCCTCTTTCCACTCCACACTTCGTGTGTCGTGATTCGCGAACCAATCGCGGTTCGCTAATGGTTGCCCTTGGGTTTCGAGATACTAAGACTTGGCGTCTTGCTTATTGCAGAAAGCAAAGGATCGATGGCTTCTACTTCTGCGAAATGCTCCAACTGCTCGGACTGCAATTGCAACCAACGCTCTGCCTCGCCAGGAGGTATAGCCTACGGACCCCAAGCCGCTTCGTTATTCACAATACCGGTGGACCAGGTGACTCAGGCCACTACCGGATTGTTCTTTGGGACTATGCTCCCACCGACAAGCTTTACGGCGCCGGTTCTGACAAAGGAAGCTCCCAAGAAGTCGGTCTTTGATCTTCTTACCCCTGCTGCGGCTCCTCTCAACGGGTCGCCCAACATCAGCGCCTCGATCTTCTCTAGATTGGGCCAGAAATCCTGTGGACCCATCATGGGGCCTACAATCCCAGAGAAGGCTGCTTCTAAGAAAGTGACCGGTCCTGCTCCTGAAGTCGCCAAGGCGGCTTCCCCGGCCAAAAAGTCGGTCTTTACAAGATTGACGGCTTCAGCTCCCGCTCCTGCTACCCAAAGGACATCGGTCTTTAACAGGCTAACACTAGCAACGACCCCCCACCTACACAGGGGGAAAGACGAAGCCATTCTCACCGCTGAACCAACGCCGTCCGCTCGACCGGCTCGACACGCTCGACGTCGCCATTGGCGCCGAGTAAGGAAGGCTGGGGGCAACTCCCCCTCTGGGCTAACTCCATCAGCCCCGATGGCGGAAGTTAATGCTGCTGTTCCAAC
Source organism: Agapanthus africanus (assembly GCA_030015575.1). Lineage (NCBI taxonomy): Eukaryota > Viridiplantae > Streptophyta > Magnoliopsida > Asparagales > Amaryllidaceae > Agapanthus > Agapanthus africanus. The sequence goes on along the minus strand of JASDDO010000019.1, from coordinate 378,454,517 downwards.
GGGGAACTGCTTCGAGATGCTAAATAAGGTGCGAAGGAATTCTCCTACTGCGGTGCTAAAGAGGTCTCCTCCCCCACTAAAAAAGGTTGTGGAGATAAAGTCAGAGCAGCCCCGATCCCCTCAACGGCTGTCTTCCAAAATCTATAAGGTTTGGCGGCAGGCCCGAGATTCGATGATCGATCCGAACTTCTCCCGCCAGCACAAGAAGCTGAAAATCCAATCGGAAGCCGGTCACCAGGCTAAACCACGAAAGGCTGTCTGGACGCCCACCTCAACGGCCCCCTCAACCTCCACTGCTCATGAAAGGAGGAAACCAGAGAAGATCCCCCAGCCTGCAACGACAGCCAAAGGCACTAAGCCCAGACGCCCTAAGTCTGAGGGCATGATGGTCCACACCGTATACATGGCGTCAGGAAAAGAAGACAGCCGTGCGTCTACAGGTCATAGACCGCTCACACGGTCGGTGACCAAAGCTCAGGAGCAATAGCAAAAGCTCCAGGAAATGATGAATGCTATGGCTGCACTTACCGGGCCAAAAGAAAACCCAGAAACGTCTTCGGACGAACGCCAGGAGGAAGAAACCGACGCCGAATTCCTTCGCCGAATATTGGAGAAGAAGGACAAAGAGGCTGCTGAACAAGCAGCCAATATACAGCGTATGGGCCTCCTCTTCCAAGATATGATAGGAATGATGATCCAACAGGATCCACCCGCTGAGGATCCCCCGATCGTCCTTGAAGACGACAGGGGAGAAACGTCAAATCCACCATCGGCCCTCTCAACGGCCAAGGAGGAGACAATCTCTAAGGCTGACTTGGTCGACTATTTAGCCCAGCAAATCCGGGTTCATCATGCGACTGAGGCAGCTGGTCAAGTCGTAAAAACGGGGCGGCCATATCCAAGCTGGTACGACCAAATCAAGTACCCTCCGGGTTACACAATTCCCAAGTTCCATGTTTACAAGGGGACCGGCAATCCCCACCAACATGTCGCCCAGTTCAGGGCCCTTTGTGGTAACACCGGCGGAGATGATAAACTATTGCTTCCCCAGTTCGTGGGCAGCTTATCAGAAACAGCGTTCGAATGGTATTCGGAACTCCTGAACGATTCTATCAAGACGTTCGCTGAAATGGAGTTACTATTCACTCAGCGATTCGCAAGCGCTAGCGAACGCACTCCAATAACGGCACTAATTAACGCCAGGGTAAAACCAGGCGAAACTTGGGTCCAGTATGCTATACGCTGGCGGAATTTGTGGTCGAAATGCGAGCAACGCATTGAGGAAGCACCCGCGGTGGGCATGTTCGTGGGAACCCTAGACCCTCACGCCACTATCTCCCAGTTTATGATGTTCTTTAAGCCAACCACATTCCAGGCTTTAATCGACAAGTTGGCTCAGATGGACCAAATGGGTCATAGACCGTCTCCCCCGAAGCCAGAACCTCGGAATGACAAGGGTAAAGGAAAGGCCACCTTCGTCGCGAATGCCCAGCAGCAACCCAATGCCCCAAAGCTGACGGATCAACTGGAAGAAAGACGCCGGTATTATAATGAGAAGATGAAGCGTCCCTACTCGTTCCCACGGGACAAGATGAAACGGCTATTCGAACTGGCAGTACGCAACAGACTTATAAACCTGCCAAATCCAAGGCGACCGCCACAACCCACTGAGGTGAACAACCCCAACTATTGTCCTTACCATCAAACGGTAAGCCATCCGATTGAGGATTGCTTCGTCTTCAAAGGATGGATTGAAGATCAATACCTCCAGGGAAAGTTTGCGCTGTCCGAAAAGTGGAAGGTGAACCCGCCACAGCCGCATACTCCTAAGAAGACGGACGCATCGGGGGCGACTTGTTCCTTTATTGAAGAAGCTCTATGGGAAATCGTGCTATCAGCTAAAACCAAAAGGATGTTGAGTGACCTTCATGCGTGCCCGGCGGTTGAATGGAAGAACCCTCTTGAACCTCAAATCATCGAAGGGATGTTGAAGCCGCGCCCAACTACAAAGATTCGTGGTGATGGCCCAAGTACTCACACCCAACCGTCAGAATCTTCGAAGAAAAAGAAGAGGAAATCCAAAAGGCCCGTGAAGCCTGGAAACAAGCGCACGGATTTGCAGAAACAGATTGACGCGCTGGAGGAGTACAATCAAAAGGCACGGACTCCCATCACACTGCAAGAGTTCCTCAACCATGTCTTTCAGAAGGAAGATGAGGAAGAGAGCTCATCGGATGAATCCGAGGGACATGTGGCGAGTTGTCATGTGATTTCCCACTCGGAAGATGAGAAAACTCCTGGCACCGAGAAACTGGGGGCACACCCTGAGCCAGGACTTGTGTGGCCAACAGATGAAATGATCGACGCCTTTCTGGACGAGATTCGTCTAAAGAGTAAAGCAGATCAGGAGCGTGAGATGGCCGCATCGGAAGGAGCCGAACGCAGGCGACTAAATGAAAGAGTTGAAGTACTTCCGCCAGATCGAAAGGCATCCGAGGCAGACAAGAAGATATTCAAGACGAGGAAACGGTTTGCCAAAGCCATGTCGATAGGAATGAAGCTACCACCCTCGGAAGAAAAAACGCTCAATGGGGTGGAGAGGCATCCTGATTATTGCGCATATCATCGGAAAATTTCACACCCCACGGAGGAGTGCGACGCCTTTAAGATATGGTGGCAAGGATATGTTGCTCATCGGCAACATTTTAAGCGCATGAAACGCAAGACTCGTCGAGAACAAAGAAGTACTGCCGACAAGCACAACAGGACCACTGGCAACTGTTACATGGTTAACGCCGGAGGGTCACAAGTTCTCACCTTTGGGAGCGACTCCGATGAAGAAATGGCTCTGGGCCCTCTCTTTAAAGAATCCGTTTTAGGGAAAGAGGATAAATAGGAGGCCTGCGAGAACATTCAGCTGCGCAATCGTACACTCCCAGAAAAGAATCTCGGGCCCGCGAGTAGAAAAGATAAGGGAAAGGGAAAGGTCACTGAAAATATCACTTTAGATGACCAAGTCATGAAAGAGATGGCTGCCAAAGACCCTCCTAGGAAGGGTAAGGTGGACTATAACATCCTAGCGCACCTAAGGAAGCTACCTTCTCAGCTTAGCATTCTCGATGCCCTCCTATTATCAAAAGAAGCGCGAGACTCACTAATTAAGGCGTTACAAGAACCTGAGCAATTCCAAGCCTTCCTCGCCACTGAAAGGATGAAGGATGAATTGGAGGAAGTGCATACGGCCGACATCACTTTCGGTGACGAAGACCTCCTTCTCGGGACGTGCGACCACAACCGTCCCCTATATGTCTCTGGATACTGCCATGATATCAAGATAGGCAAGATCCTGGTGGATAATGGATCCTCCGTCAATCTCCTTAATGTTCGGGTGTTGAAGGAAATCTGCATGAGTGTGCAACACCTCGCTCGTGACAAAATTACTATCTCCGGTTTCGATTCACAATCGTCACGGACTCTCGGATCCGTGATACTAACATTACGCTTTGGACTCCTCGTCACAGACATCAAATTCCATGTCATTGACGCCAAGACCTGCTACAACGCCTTGCTCGGTCGTCCTTGGCTACACGAGTACAACATCATCCCTTCTACACAACATCAGTGTATGAAGTACTTTAAGGATGGTTTCGAGTATACCGTAACAGGTGAGTTGAACCCATTTTCCGTGAACGAAGTCCGCAAATACGAAGATGCGAAGTACTTTTTGCCAGATTTCGAGGATACAGAAAGGTGTCGCAACCCGGAGAATAAAGCCGCCGCTACCATCCCTATTTTCGGGAGCGATACCGAAGAAGAAGAAGAGATAGTTTATGCTGGGCCATCTCAACGCAACAACCCGGGGACGCCCGCCCCCATGTTGGTCTTCGGAAGTGACTCGGAAGATGAGGTTAATGCCGTGTTCTCCAATCGGCTGTCAATACAAGCACCCCCTAGCGATGATCAGAGTTTGCAAATCACCATGGTGCCGCGGGAACACTACAAGGATCTCGACACACTTCAAGCTCACAATGTGCAGGACCTGCAAACATTTTACGTCCCTCCCAGGCAAAGGGGTGAGAAGTTAATTCTACTCTACCGATCCTCAGAGTCGAAAATAGAGAAAGAGATCTGGCATGGCACGGATGTTACACTCGACAGGCTCCAACCTACCCGTTTGCCCAGATACTACACAAATGGACTAAAGAGGCTATTGAAGCGCCAAGGAGTACCCTTAAAACAGACTGTTCGACAAGCTCGGTTCTACAACAGGATTTGGGATGTCCCTGGGACCCAACGCAAATTGCCCAACGGGAAAATGGAAACACTTGGGCTTGGATACGTGAGAACCGGAAAACAGGAACGGGCCCACAGTAGATACGCCATATATACTTTTGATGAAGACGAGGACGCCCCGTCAGGAAATGCCAACCCCTCATCAAAACTAGATCCCGCGATTGAAATGCCGAGTCCGTCGTTTGAAGAACGAATGGACAAGCCTATCAGGAAAGTGGGTCAAAAAGCTCGGGAAGACCACAACCGCGAGATGGCCATCTACGAGAAGGCCAGGACACAACGTCTATTTCAACGGGCTGCAAAAGACAAAGATGCTCATCCTTGTCAACCCGTTGTACGAAAGGCCCGACGCAGAGACGGAAATAAATCAAGAAGCGGAGAGAGGAGCCGACAACAACGACGCAGGATTAGAGAGTCACGTGAGCGGGCATTGCGCGGTCCGGATTTGTCCCTCGCGAAGAAGATGAGTCGAGCGTATTCCTTCCCTCGAGACAAGACGGAGAAGTTACTCGAGCTCACTATAAAACATCAAATGATCGCGCTTCCAGAGTCTAGACACCCTGAGCAAGCTAACAGGACTTCTCATCTGAGCTATTGCTCTTATCACCGAGCCATAGGATATCCTACCGAAGACTGCTTCACCTTCAAGAACTGGGTCGAGGACCAGTACCAACAGGGCAGATTCTCTTTATCCAACGGCTGGAGGGTAACGCCGCCACAAAAGCACGAACCCAAAGCCGCAAGAGAAGAACCGGATCCACCTCAGTCCTGGAAGCGGATTCGCACCTGTTATACGATTACGATATTAAAAGAAGAGCCTGAGAACATGGATGACCTTCCCTGGTGCTTTGAGAACAGCGATGATGAGGTGGTCTCAGAATTTCCGCCAGCTCCGAAAGAACTGGAAGATGGCATACATACTACTGCAGATAACCTCAAGAAGATTGAGCTGGGATCGGCAGATGATCCGCGACCGACATTCGTCAGCGAGCTGCTATCTGAAGAAAGGGTGGCCGCATTAAAGAACGTTGTTCTACAGCATAAAGACTGCTTCGCGTGAAACTATTCCGAGATGCCAGGATTAGATCCGGAGATTGCTGTGCATAAATTAGCAATATCCCCAGATATCAAGCCAGTCAAGCAGGCGCCAAGAAGGATGCGACTCGAGCTTGAAATGAGCATCAACGCCGAAGTCAAGAAGCTGATCGATTCTGGATTTATCCAAGAAGTCCAGTATCCCGACTGGATCGCCAATATCGTCCCGGTAATGAAGAAGAATGGGACGGTACGCATATGCGTGGATTTCAGGGATCTCAATAAAGCCTGTCCAAAGGACGATTTCCCAGTACCAGTAACCGAGCTAATGATAGATAACACGTCCACTCACGAGGTTTTCTCCTTTATAGACGGTTCGTCAGGATACAATCAGATAAAGATGCATCCCGAAGACCAGAAGCATACCGCTTTCCGGACCCCTTTGGGTATATTCTGCTACAGGGTTATGCCCTTTGGTCTAAAGAACGCCGGCGCTACCTATCAAAGGGCCATGACAAAAATCTTCGACGACCTCATACATGACATCGTCGAGTGCTATATCGATGACCTTGTAATAAAGAGCACGTCATACGAAGAGCATTTAAAGCATCTGGAGACTGTATTTCAACGCCTTCGGCAATATAATTTGAAGATGAATCCCCTCAAATGCGCGTTTGGAGTCTTCTCGGGTAAATTCCTGGAATTCATCATCCGACATCGAGGTATCGAAATAGATCCATCTAAGATCAAGGCGATCATGGAAATGCCTCCGCCAAGAACCCTCAAACAGTTGCGGACTCTCCAAGGGAAGCTCGCATACATTCGGCGATTTATTACCAATCTTTCAGGCAAATGCCGTCCTTTCAGCCACCTGATGAAGAAGGGAACTCCATTCGTTTGGGATCACAAATGCCAAGGTGCACTAGACGAGATCAAGCAGTACCTGCAGAACCCTCCGGTGTTGGCTGCGCCGGTCAAGGGAAAACCCCTCATTCTTTATACAACCGCCCTCGAAGGTTCCTTAGGCGCATTATGGGCACAAGAGAACGATCAAGGGAAAGAGAGAGCACTCTACTACTTAAGTCGAGTTCTGCTGGGGGCAGAAAACAACTACTCGCCCATTGAAAAACACTGCTTGGTGTTAATCTTCGCGATAACAAAACTCAGACACAATGCGTTGGCGCACGAAGTCCGTCTCATCTCGAAGGTGGACCCTCTTAAATATTTGATGTCGAAAGCTATACTGACGGGTCGACTCGCTAAATGGGCTCTACTCCTGATGGAGTTCTCAATAACGTATCGACCTCTTAAGGCAGTGAAAGGCCAGGCCATTGCCGACTTCCTCGCTGAGCATCCAGTACCTGCCGGTTCTCCTCTGAACTGTGATTTGCCGGACGAACATGTATTCGACGCGATCGGCGGCGGTGATACCCGATGGGAACTCTATTTTGACGGGGCATCTTCCATGAAGAAGCGCAAACAATGTACCCCCATAATCAAATCGGGAGTAGGCCTCATCTTCGTAACCCCACAAGGAGGGATAATGCGCTTTACTTTCTCCTTAATGGAATCGAGGACGAACAATGAAGCCGAATACGAAGCTTTGATAGCGGGCCTCGAGATCGCTATTAACATGGGAATTGAAGACCTCTCTATATACGGGGATTCCCAATTGGTTGTTAGTCAAGTAAATGGTGACTACCAAACGTGCAAACCGGAGTTGGTGAAATACGGCGAAAAGGTGCAACAACTATTGACCCAAATTCCCTCCTACACTTTGGAAAGTATACCACGTGCGGAAAATAGCAAAGCAGACGCGTTAGCTAAGCTCGCTAAAGAACTGGCTGACGAGAACCTCGATGACGTCAGAATTGTGGTACAAAGCCGTCGAGTGCTCGCCCCGGCAGAAATATCTCCGGAATTATACGAAGAAAAGGGGACGACTGAGCAGACGACCCTACAAATAAAAGACCATGAGAAGGCCGAGGACTGGAGGGAAGTCTTCATAGACTACTTTAAGTCCCACCGAATGCCCGAAGAAGCGTCCTCAAGACATCAGCTCATGAAACGAGCTCTATTTTTTGCTTTTGTCAACGACACTCTATACAAGAGATCGTTTGATTCTCTGTGGCTGAAATGCTTAGGACCTGACGAAGCAGAAAGAGTCGTTCAGGAAGTTCACGACGGACTCTGCGGTTCTCACCAGGCAGGCCCGAAAATGAAATTGAAGATCAAACGGATGGGCTATTATTGGCCCACGATGGTCCAAGACTGCCTCGAGTATGCGAAGCGATGCCACTCGTGCCAGATTCATGGAGACTTTATCCACCAACATCCGAACCCACTACACCCAACGGTAGCTAGCTGGCCATTCGAAATGTGGGGGACTGACATAGTCGGCCCCATCGAGCCAGCATCGTCCCGGGGACATCGTTTCATCCTGGCGACAACTGATTACTTTTCCAAATGGGCAAAAGCAGTACCGCTGAGGGAAGTGAAGATGGAGAATATCCTCCACTTCTTCAAGACGCACGTCATCTATCAGTTTGGAACCCCACGGCGGATTATCTCCGATAATGGGCCAGCCTACAGAAGCCATAAGATTAGCCGCTTCGCGCAGCAGCACAATATAGACAGGAGATATTCTTCAGTTTACAATCCACGAGCTAACGGTCTGGCCGAGGCCTTCAATAAGACCTTGACGAAGATCATAAAAAAGACGGTGTCCCGAAATAAGAAAGACTGGCACGAGAGGCTGCAAGAGGCCCTTTGGGCCTATCGAACTACATTCAAGATGGCCACGAACACAACGCCGTACGCGTTGGTATTTAGGACGGAAGCAGTGCTCCCCCTCGAGATAGAGTTACCCTCTCTACAAGTGGCAGTCCACTACGAGCTGACAGACGAAGAAAATGCTCACCTTCGGCTTGAGGAGCTCGATGCCCTCGACGAAACCCGGCTCATAGCGCAACAAAATCTGGAAGTTTATAAAGCAAAGATGACGCGCTCATATGAAAGATTGACCCGACCGAGGACATTCCGCCAAGGCGAACTCGTGTTAGTGGTCAAAAGGCCTATGATCCCCAATCGAGCCAAGCGGGGAAAATTCGAGCCAAATTATGAAGGCCCATACATCATAGATAAAGTCTACCAGGGTGGGGCCTATCTACTCATGGACATGCACGGTGAAAGGACTTTCAGGCCAATAAACGGTCGCTTCCTAAAGAGATACTACGCTTAATGAGCCACGGCCTAGGTCAATGATAGATGACGACGACTATGTCCGCTCGCTATCTTCCTAAGCTCGAGCTTTATAAGCGGTAGCCGGCCTTCTCCATGTCGGACCGAAATGTCCTTAAACTAATAACGGACCGAAATGTCCTTAAACTAACGACGGACCGAAACTTCCCTAAACTACTACCACAGCATCCTTAGGATGACAAAAAAAAAGGAGAAAAAGAAAAAATAAAAAATAAAAAAAAACAAAAAAAAAACGGTATGTCCATAAGCAAAATGGGCACGGATGAAAACCCGAAAGGCCTCCGTGAGTAAAAACAGCAGGGCTACCGGCGAGTGTTCGTGAAAACCCGAAAGGGCGCGACCTTGTAAAAAAAAAAGAGAAAAAGAATTTAAAAAAAACGGTATGTCCATAAGCAAAATGGGCACGGACGAAAACCCGAAAGGGCTCCGTGAGTAAAAACAGCTGGGCTACCGGCGAGCGTTTGTGAAAACCCGAAAGGGCTCAATCTCGTTAAGAGACACTTATAGGGTCCTCTCGACCTTGTAAGGAGAAAACACCCGTGTGAGATCCTTACGACTCACAAAGGAGCAACACACTTAGGGATCCCCACGATTCCTAAGGAGAAAATACACTTGCGAGATCCTCACGACTCGTAAGGAGAATTCTCTTATGGGACCCTCACGGCTCATGAGATTTGAAAGTCTTAAGTTACAGAAACCTAAACCTGTTCTTAAGCAAATCCCCCACAACCTTCGATACTGCCCTACAAGCGGCTCAATACTGACCCTTGTATACAATCCACGGGCGCGAATAAACATTTCCCCAGCAAAGTGACACCCGTGACTAGGGACATGTCCATATGGTGAACAACCCTTATAATTCCTCTCGACTTATAAGGAGAAAACCCTCTTGTAGGATCCTTACGACTTACAGAGGAACATACACTTAGGAATCCTCACGATCCCTAAGGAGAAAATACACCTGCAAGATCCTCACGACTTGTAGGGAGAAATACCTTTGTGAGACCCTTACGGCTCATGAAGTCAAAAGCCTTGGTCGACAGGACCCTTAACCCTGTTTACTAAGCCACCTTTGTTCGACATCGACAAAGGCAAATGATGATTCGCTACTGGCAACATCCCAGTTGCAGCGGTGCTGATGCCGAAATCAGTGTCTAAAATCCAAGCTTGCAGCGAAAAAGCTAGCAAGCCACACATGCATACGAAATAGCCGAAATGATGGGGCAACTTGCAATAAAAAGCAGCAAGTAAAAATGTATGCATGAAAAATAGCCGAAATGATGGGGCAACTCGCAATAAAAAACAGCGAGTGAAAATGGAAAAAATAGCCGAAATGATTGGGCACCGCGAAAAATTGCCGAAATGATAGGGCAATCGCGACCTCCGCGATATAAAAGCTGAAATGATAGAGCATCGCGGAAAAAGAAATAAAATATAAAAAAAAGGGGTTTCAATTTATGCCCTACAGGTGATGTTCCATCACACCCTGTACACAATCCAAGGGCGTAAACAAAAAGGGGATCATACTTCTCCCCCAGGTTTCACCAAAGAAAGAAGCTAAATCTCGACGGGTCACAAGCGACCTAGAGATCATCCCAACACTCGTCTCGTAACGACAGACACAACTTCAAGCTAAGCGGAACAGCGGCAACTCCCAGTTCCATGGCTCGGTGGTATACATATCGCCAGCAGTCAAACCTCCATCCCGTGAAATGCGGATACAATCAGCGAAATTCCTGGTTACGTGGAACGCGGATAACGTCACTCTTTGACCCCGTGGAAAACGTCTAGAGCGGATCCTGGTCATCGCAGAGCACGGCAGTGAACCCGTGTGAAGCATCCAGAGCGGAGCCTAGTCCTCGCCGAGCACGGCAGTGAACCCGTGTAAAGCATCTAGTGCAAAATTCCTGGTTACGTGGAACGCGGATAACGTCACTCTTTGACCCCGTGGAAAACGTCCAGAGCGGATCCTGGTCCTCGCAGAGCACGGCAGTGAACCCGTGTGAAGCATCCAGAGCGGAGCCTAGTCCTCGCCGAGCACGGCAGTGAACCCGTGTGAAGCATCTAGTGAAAAATTCCTGGTTACGTGGAACGCGGATAACGTCACTCTTTGACCCCGTGGAAAATGTCCAGAGTGGATCCTGGTCCTCACAGAGCACGGCAGTGAACCCGTGTGAAGCATCCAGAGCGGAGCCTAGTCCTCGCCGAGCACGGCAGTGAACCCGTGTGAAGCATCTAGTGCAAAATTCCTGGTTACGTGGAACGCGGATAACGTCACTCTTTGACCCCGTGGAAAAACGTCCAGAGCGGATCCTGGTCCTCGCAGAGCACGGCAGTGAACCCGTGTGAAGCATCCAGAGCGGAGCCTAGTCCTCGCCGAGCACGGCAGTGAACCCGTGTGAAGCATCTAGTGCAAAATTCCTGGTTACGTAGAACGCGGATAACGTCACTCTTTGACCCCGTGGAAAACGTCCAGAGCGGATCCTGGTCCTCGCAGAGCACAGCAGTGAACCCGTGTGAAGCATCCAGTGCAAAATTCCTGGTTACGTGGAACGCAGATAACGTCATTCTTTGACCCCGCGGAAAACGCCCAGAGCAGAGCCTGGTCCTCGCCAAGCACGGCAGTGAACCCGTGCGAAGCATCCAGAGCAAACACCGGACTGTGGAGTCCTTAAAATCCACGGACTATGATGTCCTTAACCTCGACCGTGATGTCTTAAAACTAATGATCAACCACCCCGATTCCCTACGGATTCTGCCTTGGTTTAAGGGTACATCTCTTCACTCCTTTGATACGTGGCGTTGTAATTCCTCAACGTCTTCAAAGAGGTGACGGGTCCCTGCAACCAAACATCGGACTGTGGAGTCCCTAAATCCACGGTCTATGAGGTCCTTAACCTTGACTGCGATGTCTTTAAACTACGATGCCTTGGGAAACCCCTGACTCTGTGAAACACGGACGAGGGCGACCACATCCAGCACTTGTAGGTCCCCACGACCTGTAAGGAAGAAAAACTCTCTTGTGAAGTCCTTACGACTCTCAAGGGACAACCCGCTTAAGAATCCTCACGATTCTTAAGAAGAACTTACACCTATGGGATCCTCTCGACCCATGGGGAGAAAAAACTCTTTATGAGACCCTCGTGGCTCATAAAGTGCAAAAGTCTTAGGAAACAGATCTTAACCCTGAATCCTAAGCTATCGCTGCCCTGCAAGGAGATCAAGATAAATTGTCCGCAAACGCATTCAATGAAAGGGGACACACCATTGAGAAGAAAAATGTATTTTTTATTCATAAACCAAAATGGATACAAAGTACAATTCATGAAAGAAACAAAAAAAGAAAGATACTCTCATTCATGAGTATGTACAAAAAAAAGGGAGAAAAGATACAAGTCCTCAAGCCGGCGGGCGGTGCAGTAATTTTACCAGCTCATCGTTTTGTTGCTGAGCCACGGCTTCATGACGCAAGATCTCCAGAAGACGAGCCTCCGCCTGAGCTTGCTGAGCTTGATACGAAGCAAGCCGAGCATCGAGCTCTTTCTCGGTGGCTTTATGAGCCTCGACCCTCTCACGAGTGAACGTGGCAGCTTTATCGAGAGCCACCACCTCTTTTATGGACTCCTGGAGCACTCGCCAGAGTTCGTATGCTTTGTTGGCCTTGGCTGTGAGGCTGGCCTGAAGCTCGCTCAGCGCCTTAGAAGCCAATTCCCTCTCCGAGAACTTGCGGCCAAGCCTCTTCTCGCATGACGTCATGTTAGCCGCACATCGTGCTATCAGACCCCGCAACTCCGCTTTTGTAGCCATGGCTTCCGAGGAAAGGCGAGAACATTCAAGAGCGTGCAAACAAGCCTCCACCTTCCTACAGAACTCCACCCAGACCCGCACCACCTCCTCGCTATGATAGGTGGCGAGAAAAGGAAGAGAGCCGTTAGCTTCAGCGGCAAAAGCTTCGGCCGTGGTCGCGCTACCAGCACGGAGCTCCTCGATGAAAGATGATAGGGAGACAAGGCTCAATTGGGCCAAGCGTTCTGAAGCCCGCAAAGCATAAGGGCCGGGCGGCATCACGATGCGCGATTCCAACGCCATGGAGATTGGCAGGGCTGTTCAAATTTGACAAATGATTTGTAAAATTCTTAAACACAGAACGAACGGGATTATAATAAAATGTCACTCACCGACAGTCATGCAAGTAGGAGCCGAAGGTTCCCCTGGCCCTTCAACGACCTCGACCTCATCGTCAGCTTCCAAAACTATAAGAGACATCAACGTCATTTCGCAAGATAGTAACAATGCTATGGTAAAAGAAAAAATGGCGAATGACACTAACCTTGCCCGGAGGAAAGGACAATACGCTGAGGGGAGATCGCCTGCGGAGCCGCCATCTCCAATAAACGCTGAAATGACTGTCGAGGCGACAGATCAGCGATAGTGGCCACCAAACCGCGCAATTCTGGGAAAGATAAAAGAGTTTAGACTATGAAAGAGTTGCTAAATTAAAACACAGAGGGTTACCTTCAACGCTCCTCCCATTCTGAGCTGGGGGGATAGCAGCTTCAACGGTCTCCGCCGTAACGTCAGGATTCAACAAAGGAAGAGTAGTCCCGACTACCTCTCTTCCAGCCTCTGAGCCGCCCTCAGTAAGGGTCATTGGGGCGGCGACCCCCAAAGGAGCAAGCGCTCCCTGATCAAGAACCGCCACTGGAGGCTCTACCATGAGAGGAGCAGCCTCATCAGCCCCCTCTACATCAAGCAAGGCCTCATTGAGAATTCCGGCGGGTTTTAGCTTTAATGGGCCCGTAGAGAGCTCCCCCAGCGTCGAAGATTCTGCACGTTTCGAATAAAAATAATGATACATATGCACGGGCATAAATAATCGGAAAGACTACAAAAGGAGCACAACGTACCTATACGCAAAAAAGCCCTCAATATGGCTTCTTCAAGCCGCTGCTCCTTCTCAAGAAGGTGGGCTCGCCGGGGTTCAAGGGTAGACTCATGACCACCGGTCCATAAAGAAAGTGCGTCAGCTGCATCTTCTGAAGCGGCCTGCTTCAAAGCCCTCTCCCCCCATTGTTGGAGATAGTGCCCTCAGAGTCAATTATTAGGTCACAGGTACGTGATTGTAATGATTGAGGGAGGACCTATCCCGGTAGGACAGTCTTACTCGAGATGATAGTATGCTATCTGGTTTACCTTTATCATCGTGTACTGCTTTAGGTGACATGACACGTCGCTATTACACGTTGATAGAGCCCCTAGGATTCTTGCTTGACCACCAGCAGTATGAGGGCGATCATATAAGTGGGAGCTGGGGGTCTACAAGCATATCCTTAAAAGGTCCCTAGTCGTGGGAGTTTCGAGACCGGGCATCGATACTCCATTAGTAGACTAGTGTATACAGTCGAGACCCCGACGAGGGGCGGTGGCCGGTCTCACAAGCCACTGGTGTCAGTTGGATCACCTAAGATGTATACAGGTGCTCATTGGGTTATGAGTACACCGGACAGGACTCGCCGGGAACATGCTAGTTGGTCATATACCAGACGTCAGATGGCAGTTCCCTGGTGACATGTGTGCAGGTTAGTTCATCGACCTGGGGATCGTCATTTGTCTCGTGTGAGTTCCCACTGTACTTTGATTACTACCCTACCACGGCTCAAAGGAGTCGTGCAAACAGGTTTTAGTTGGGTACAGTCCCGAGCCACATGGAGGCAGTGAGCGTATCTTCAGGGGTTCGTCTCTCCCGGTATTGGGGGTGAGGTCGTGCAGTGTCTAGGAGAGCCATTACACAAAGTCCTTGGCCAAGGCAAGGAGATTTACTGGTAGGTATTCCAGTAGTATCTCAGGGTGTTCTGGGCTACACTCCGACACGACTTGTACCGCTTTTGGGGGTCTGACTTTTACCAACCCCCTAGGCCCGCCATGCGATACTCATAGACGAACGGACCGGACTGCACGGATATTGTCACTGACAGGCTCAGTTGGGTGTCGGGGTGAGCTTCCTCATCGACGTCCCATTTGGTCAATAGCTGGTGGCCCGTTACGTATTGGCTTATACCTCTGACGGGCTAGTGGTTAAATCCACAGCCATAGTATTGACGAGTCTTTAGAGTCCACCACACATTCAGTTACTCAGCTTTCGGGCGAAACGCTGTAGAGGCCGTATGGAGATATGGCAGGGTCCGATCAGATACGTGCGGTATTGCACGGATCAGGATCGGACAGTTTTGTACTAGTGGCCGTATGGATTTATATGGCAGGGTTCGATCAGATACGTGCGGTATTGCACGGATCAGGATCGAACGGGTTTTTACTAGCCGGCTTTGGTTTAAGCCGATACTAGTTTAGTACAGTGTAGATTTTGTCTCTTTGCATTTGTATCCGGACGGAATACAGATGCGGGTGTGTATGCACAGTATCGGGGTTTTCCTGTAATTTATTACGGGACCAGTTTTCTGGAGTTGCCAGTTTGCATTCCGTTCCGGCCGGTTTTCCTTTCTTCTATCCCGGCCGGACTTTCCCGATGGAGGGGGTTATTTGCAATTGTGCAAATAACATTTGTGGAGGGGGTTTCTTGAATATATATTGATTATGATAGCTTTCTTTTCTTTGCACCATAACTTGCTTTGACTTGTTTTAAAGTGAAGTGAAAGGTTATGGTGGCATAGTGTTTTTAAGCATGGTTGATGTTTTGTTGACCTTGGATGTGGTCACCCCTCTCTTGCTCCTACACTCACCTCCCTCTTGCTATGATATTATCATTCCTCCACCATTCTCATACTCACTTGATGATAAGTCTTTCAAGAAAGTGAGAAGAAAAAGAGAGAGCTTCATTCTTGAGAGCTTCCTTCTTGATCTTGCTTTCATGCAAGGAAAAATGAAAGCACCATATTTTCCTTGTCCTCTTTCCTCCATCATGGCAACAAAATCCCAATAGAGACTATGATTCTACACTACACATTCTACAGCAAATCTTGGACGCGTCGATTCGCCAGCTTCGCGCCCGAGTTGCCTCGGTATTGAGGTGGGAGCCCGTAAAAGCTACAGGCGATGTGGTGCCCTTTCCGACGAGGAGGAGACGGACGGAGATCCCGCGAGGAGATCGGAGTGGAGATGAAGACCGGAGGACTTGGATCGTCGGTATACATCTCTTCCCATTCTTGTAGATAGCTTAGACTAGTTAATGGTCCGATCCGGTTAAAGTGCGCGGTGGTGCCGGTTTGCAAAGTCCGCAAAATTTAAGTTATTCACCGCTTCCGCATTCCGGCGTCGGATTGACGGCCGGGACGCCGCCGTGCACTTACAGTGGTATCAGAGCCTCGCCATTAACATAGTCTAGCTTGGTGTAATGTGTTTTTCTGTTTCGATCGATCGAATGTTCCAAAACTGCATCTTAGTTCGAATCAGTTTCTGTTGAAAATTTTTGGTCTCGGAAAATTTTTCTGGTTGTAAATTATTGATGTACATGGAAATCTAAGGGTTCTGTAAAAATTTGACGATGTAACTCCACAGTTGGAGCGCGGATCCGCCGCGAAACCCCACCTCGTGCGGCCCTTCCGCCGCGCACTATTCACATCACATCACCAAATTTTTCCAGAGGCCTTTTGGGCTTAAAATATGGGTTTTGGAATATTAAAATTGGGCCCAGGATTTCTGTGAGTGCTACAGTTTTTGTTTGGGGGCCCACTTGTTAATTTTTGATCGATCGGATATTTTAAACACATTTTTCACAGTACTTACATTATATCTGCGACCGTGAATGTCACTCGATCGGTAAATCCGGTCTAACTGCTATAGCCCGGTTAGACGGATTTGCGAACGTGACTTTCACGTTGATGTTCTATGTTTATGCTGTGATGTTGCGGATCGGTCGTGGGGGATAGCCTGGATGCAATGCTAGTACTGTATTGTTGTATTATGTACATTTGTTATTGCGGGACGAGCGTCCGACATGTGGACTGCCGTCACTGCCTGATTGTATTATTATTTTGGGGCACGACCTGGTTGCGGTCGATGTACCCGGTGTATGTATATTTTACTTTCTGTACTAGGATTGCCCCGCGGAGGGATGCACGGATAGCCGGGTTCTGGAGGGCAACAAGCCCGCATCTCATGGCATTGAGACGGAGGGGGCTTCACTCTAGGATTGGCGGGCTATTCGCCGCACTCGTAGGGGGTACAGGTTGACCCAGGAGGGGTGCCCAAGTTGCCGGATTCCGTGAAGTGCTGGGTGGTCCATTCACGGCGCTGAAGGGGGCTGCCTCGCTTCAGGTTTTGGCGGGTGACTTGCCGCGCCCGTAGGGGTCTAGGATTTCATTGCACAGGCTATCCACACGACCAGGGGAACGTCGGGTTTCAGCGGCTCTGTGAAACCCGGGGATCCCAGATATCTGTATTGTTTCTGTGATGCTGTTCATTGTCTGTGATGTTGCATTTCTTTCACGCCTTGAGCGAAATATAATATATTGGTATATATATTAGTAGATGTTGTATATGTTTTTCATCCGCGCTAGTCCAGTCCCCGCTCTGTCGTTAGTAAGCTAACCTAACGAGTGATGACGGGACCCAGTGGCGAATGCGGATGGCATATACGTACGTCAGTATATTTTCGTTCTTTGTGGTGTGATTAATTGATGGGACTGCATTGATTCGGATCAATGCAAGTTAAAAACAAACCTAATCAGATGTTGTTGGAACACTTTTCAAAAAGCTGTTATTGCAAGGACGTTCACTTTTGTTTTGCATCGCGGTATTCATTTAGAATATCCTGCTCCTCAGTCGACGAGGCAAGGGCCGAGATCCCTTCACCGGGAGTGACCCCTTGGACAGAAGTTTGCGTCAGGGCATTAACTTCACTATAGCCGATTACTTTTGCTTTGCATCGAGATATTCGGTTATGAATATCCAGCACCCCATTCTACGGGGAAAGAGCCGAGATCCCTTCACCGGGAGTGACCTCTTTAGTAAAGGTTTTCGTCACTATATTTTCTAAAAAGCTATTCGTTCCTTCAACGATATCAAGTTCACTACGTTAAAGGTTTTCGCCAGAAACCATTCGTAGCCCTCCGTCGTTTCATATGGGTAGTCAATAGTATTCAAGCTGTGTTTGTTGGCCTTAGTCAAGGCACAGTGTTTGGTAGCTGTTGGGTATTCATATGCTGCATAGATAGATGCGTTGGTTTGGGACAGTCGTATAGCCTTGTTGGCCTTAGTCAAGGGCTTGTACGGGTGGGTTCAAATCAACCTGGACAATGACGGGTAGAACTTGACATGTGACTTATGATTTGTTGGCCTTAGTCAAGGTCATAAGAGCATGGGGCAGAAATCACATCGGGAGTTTCAAAAGTACTGAAACTTGCCAGATATGCGCATACCTTCTGGAGTGTGATAGCGTGAGCGGATTCCGTCACGTTATCATGCAATGATAGTTGGATCCCGATTCCCACTGATGAGTTAGTTTACTCCTCGGGTGACCCCGACTAATTCTTCTTTTAGGTTTGGAGGAGAATTTTGAGGTACAGTGGGAGGATTCCAGATTAGATAAATTGGTGACCATTCTGATCTAGGTTAGAGTGCACGCTGAGTGTTTCTTTTCTCTCTCTCTCTGGCAGCGACCATTTGACCCGACCCTAAGACTTTGACTCAGTGACCAAGTTGACCGAACCTTCTTTAACACAGGCTTTTGGATTGTCAGAGTTGCAGACCTCATTGCCACTCCTACTTTTACCCTTTTCTCCAGGACACCCCGTATTACTGCGAACGTCCACTTCCATTGGACAAAACCATCGTATGGTTAGATACGAACTCGAAGGGATTCGAGGATGGTTTCCGGTTCTGGAGAAAACGGATAGGATTATTCAGTTGTCTTTTCCTTTTACCCTCTCTCAGGTTACGAGTACTCCTTGGTTTAGGGGTAGTACACCTATTACGCAAATTGGATTGTCTTCTTCCAAACCTTAGGCTGGTGCCGACCGGTAGGGAATGAAGAAAACCAATTAGCATAACGATGGTGTGCAGAAGGTATTAAGTTTAGACAAAGCAAGGGATTAGTAAGAGGGCAAAGTAAATTGCAACAGATATTCACGACCAAACCAAATATTTCGTTACCACTCCCACATCACCTTTGTATTTCTCCAGGACACTCCGTATCACTACGAAGATCCACAGTTTATTTGGATACTCCATCGTATGGTTATATACGAACTCGAATGGAACTTGTTCCAGTTCGGGGATGGATTCTGGTCCAGGAGAAATAGGAATAAAGTACATTCAGGTGTCTTTTATCTTCACCTTCTCTCGCGTTGCGAGTGCTCCTAGGATTAGGACAGTACACCCTTTATGCTTATTGGATAGTCTTCTTCCAAACCATAGGCTGGTGCCGAACGGTAGGGAAGGAAGAAAACCATTTGGCCTAAAGGGGTGTGCAGAAGGTAAAGACTAAAGACATATGAAGGGATTTGGAGAGGTGGCAAAGAACTATACGGTTACAGTCGTGAATCTGGAAGAGGCATTACTAGGAATACCAGAATACCCCATCGGAACATTTCAATGTTTCAGTTTCACTGTGTAATGTTAAAGGAAAACTGATTTCCCGATTAGATACTTACTCCAGGGTATGTATTTACCAGGTACGATTCTCACATCTGTATGGTTTTACAGATGTTGAGTGGGAGTAAGTTATTGGGAATTGGGTGATTATCCTCATTATATCGGGATTCGTTGTAATCGGTGATATTTGAGGAAATCACCTGGGTTGTTTGCCGGTCGGCAAATATTTGGTTTTGAATATCCGCTGTTATGCACCAATTTCAAATTGATATATCTGTACGTCTATTTTCATAGAGTGAGATATACCTTTCTGAAATTATGTCTACGACATTTACCTATATCAGTGGATGGTTAGGTAAGGAGCATTGAACAGCGGTGTAATTCTTCTTAACCATAAGTACAGTTTTAAACCTACGACACACAGTGAATGAGTTATTAGACTCAAGGGACTTATACAGAGTATTGTATGTTGTCCAGGGTCCATCAGGACAGAGGGGATGGTCCTCGTACTATATTCGGTTTACTTATGACTTCTCTAGTTTTTAGACAAGTGTTTCGTGGAAACACAGGATCTAAGTTTTGAGGAGTTATAAGTATTTGAATAGAGTAGAGAACCAGGTATAGCAAGTATCGGGATTCTTCAAAGAGATCGAAGATGTAGATACTTGTGTGTGGTATTCAGTTGATAGTAATGATAAAGAGATCTTGCTTCTCTTTCAGGTTACTCATAATTGGAAGTATTCCTAAGTTGAGTAACGCTGATCGGCCTCCTTCCATTTAGTTGACATGCACTGGAGACAGCTGCATGATTTGAATCTGGTTCAATTAAATCAGTGCCTCTGTTTCTATATTGGATATAGAACAGTTCATATCTTAACGATGTTAAGGTACGGGGAGTTGTCCGGTTTATGATTAAAACCAGACACTGGACAACTCAAGGCACGTTTCTGTAATGGCTGTTTGTGGGTTGACCCAGGCTATGACGAGGGTTGACTTTCTACCATCTGGATGAACAATAGCAATATTGTTCTAGACTCGCCACAGTTTTATTAAAAATGGATTTTTTTTTCAGAAAACAGTAGTGGGAGTATGGTAGAACTGGAAGTAATTCCAGAACCACAAACGATTACTGAAGATTTGATAAGGAACCTAAAGATTCAATCTGGATTGACATTCCATTGGCCACTCCGCAGATACGGTGGGTAACTTCAGGCACCCGAGAGGTACTACGGTAGCCTCAAGGACGGTGACAGGGAAGTTCTTGTTTACCCACAATTACCATTGCTGTTGTTCCAGGCTGCGAGACCCGGCGGGAGGATGAGTATAGCGTCGTTCTAAACTAGTTTTAGAAGTGTACGTCTATATGACTCTGCCAGAGGGTTGTCGTAGTCAGTGGGAGCAGCGGAAGCATTGGTGGACAGGTTGCTTATGTCTATTTATAGACTAAAGCAGATGTAGCGGAGATAGATCATCTATTTCTGATGTGACAGTCATGAGTTTGACTTCATCAGAATAGAGGATGGATCTGTTGAGAAGGTAGTAGGGTGTGATGTCCTGGTATCTGGATGACATACACAGAATAGGAAAAGAAACTCCTATACTACAATCGGTTATACTTTGGTCGTCACACAGTGGTTTCTCCACAAAGGACATGGATTTTATATCAGACATACTGGTTACTAGATCTGTGGTTTTAGATCTAGATTTGGGTGGTTTCCCAATCAGGGTACTTGACAGCATTCTAAGAGTATTTAGGATGGACGACTCCTGGCACGGTAGTGTACCTGCAGGTAATGGAGTCACCCTCTCCAAAGGTGTCTTACAGACTAAAGGGGAGAGGGACGGGCATGATTGGCAGATCACTTGCTCAGGCAGTTGAGTCAATCGTGAGATGTCAAGTACCACACCAGATGTTGTTCTTGCACTAGATGCAATAAGTTGACATTAATCCAATCCTGGAGAAACAGTCGGAAGCAGTTTTAGAACATAAGTGGATGTTCTAGGGAGATGATAACGACAGCCTCATTCAGGAGACAGTTATCATTCCAGGCTTCCAAGGTGACATGGACGACAAGGAGGTTGTCAGAGTTATAGTTTTTCCTTCTGATGAGGGGCAGTATTTTGGACAGGTGGTTCAAGGCAATACTGAGGGAGGCATGGCGCGCGGGATACTGATTAAGTTCAGTTGACGATACAGTCTAAGAAGTTTGGATTTGGAGTTCTTTTATGAGCTAGGTCCCATCAGACATCCAGACATATTCTGAGACAGGTATTGCTCTTTTCGGGAGATGGCTTTCTCCACGAACTTGAGATATAGAGAGACATAGAAAGAAACAACTAAGCGGATCCACTCACTGAGGCTATTCCTCGAACGCAATAGTTCCGCAAACGAGCTTTGTGAGACTGACTAGTAGAGGAGTTGGATGTTCGGTATCACACGGGCTGTGAGTATGCGACATCGCAATAATTAGCCTTGAGTGCAAGTGGGAGATTGTTGGAGATAGTGCCCTCAGAGTCAATTATTAGGTCACAGGTACGTGATTGTAATGATTGAGGGAGGACCTATCCCGGTAGGACAGTCTTACTCGAGATGATAGTATGCTATCTGGTTTACCTTTATCATCGTGTACTGCTTTAGGTGACATGACACGTCGCTATTACACGTTGATAGAGCCCCTAGGATTCTTGCTTGACCACCAGCAGTATGAGGGCGATCATATAAGTGGGAGCTGGGGGTCTACAAGCATATCCTTAAAAGGTCCCTAGTCGTGGGAGTTTCGAGACCGGGCATCGATACTCCATTAGTAGACTAGTGTATACAGTCGAGACCCCGACGAGGGGCGGTGGCCGGTCTCACAAGCCACTGGTGTCAGTTGGATCACCTAAGATGTATACAGGTGCTCATTGGGTTATGAGTACACCGGACAGGACTCGCCGGGAACATGCTAGTTGGTCATATACCAGACGTCAGATGGCAGTTCCCTGGTGACATGTGTGCAGGTTAGTTCATCGACCTGGGGATCGTCATTTGTCTCGTGTGAGTTCCCACTGTACTTTGATTACTACCCTACCACGGCTCAAAGGAGTCGTGCAAACAGGTTTTAGTTGGGTACAGTCCCGAGCCACATGGAGGCAGTGAGCGTATCTTCAGGGGTTCGTCTCTCCCGGTATTGGGGGTGAGGTCGTGCAGTGTCTAGGAGAGCCATTACACAAAGTCCTTGGCCAAGGCAAGGAGATTTACTGGTAGGTATTCCAGTAGTATCTCAGGGTGTTCTGGGCTACACTCCGACACGACTTGTACCGCTTTTGGGGGTCTGACTTTTACCAACCCCCTAGGCCCGCCATGCGATACTCATAGACGAACGGACCGGACTGCACGGATATTGTCACTGACAGGCTCAGTTGGGTGTCGGGGTGAGCTTCCTCATCGACGTCCCATTTGGTCAATAGCTGGTGGCCCGTTACGTATTGGCTTATACCTCTGACGGGCTAGTGGTTAAATCCACAGCCATAGTATTGACGAGTCTTTAGAGTCCACCACACATTCAGTTACTCAGCTTTCGGGCGAAACGCTGTAGAGGCCGTATGGAGATATGGCAGGGTCCGATCAGATACGTGCGGTATTGCACGGATCAGGATCGGACAGTTTTGTACTAGTGGCCGTATGGATTTATATGGCAGGGTTCGATCAGATACGTGCGGTATTGCACGGATCAGGATCGAACGGGTTTTTACTAGCCGGCTTTGGTTTAAGCCGATACTAGTTTAGTACAGTGTAGATTTTGTCTCTTTGCATTTGTATCCGGACGGAATACAGATGCGGGTGTGTATGCACAGTATCGGGGTTTTCCTGTAATTTATTACGGGACCAGTTTTCTGGAGTTGCCAGTTTGCATTCCGTTCCGGCCGGTTTTCCTTTCTTCTATCCCGGCCGGACTTTCCCGATGGAGGGGGTTATTTGCAATTGTGCAAATAACATTTGTGGAGGGGGTTTCTTGAATATATATTGATTATGATAGCTTTCTTTTCTTTGCACCATAACTTGCTTTGACTTGTTTTAAAGTGAAGTGAAAGGTTATGGTGGCATAGTGTTTTTAAGCATGGTTGATGTTTTGTTGACCTTGGATGTGGTCACCCCTCTCTTGCTCCTACACTCACCTCCCTCTTGCTATGATATTATCATTCCTCCACCATTCTCATACTCACTTGATGATAAGTCTTTCAAGAAAGTGAGAAGAAAAAGAGAGAGCTTCATTCTTGAGAGCTTCCTTCTTGATCTTGCTTTCATGCAAGGAAAAATGAAAGCACCATATTTTCCTTGTCCTCTTTCCTCCATCATGGCAACAAAATCCCAATAGAGACTATGATTCTACACTACACATTCTACAGCAAATCTTGGACGCGTCGATTCGCCAGCTTCGCGCCCGAGTTGCCTCGGTATTGAGGTGGGAGCCCGTAAAAGCTACAGGCGATGTGGTGCCCTTTCCGACGAGGAGGAGACGGACGGAGATCCCGCGAGGAGATCGGAGTGGAGATGAAGACCGGAGGACTTGGATCGTCGGTATACATCTCTTCCCATTCTTGTAGATAGCTTAGACTAGTTAATGGTCCGATCCGGTTAAAGTGCGCGGTGGTGCCGGTTTGCAAAGTCCGCAAAATTTAAGTTATTCACCGCTTCCGCATTCCGGCGTCGGATTGACGGCCGGGACGCCGCCGTGCACTTACACCCATTCCTCCAAAGTACCAATAAATCGCCGCCGAATCCACGAAGGGTCTTCGTAAAAGATTACAGCGGGATAGGACTTCTTCGGAACCCTGGCATTATGAGACACGTCTTTGGAACGCCGTATAGCCTCAGCCAACTGTGCAGCCTCCTCATCAGCCGAACTCGGGAAGAGAAGTCCAGCGTCTGACTCTTGCAGGGCCAACGGTTCGACTTCAAGAATAGGCTCAGACTCCGCCAAAGAATCGAGCAGGTTGTTGGCCGCTTTCCTCCGCCGTTTAGGCCCAGAGCCGGTCGCCGAGGATGACCGTTTCCTCCCCCGCGAAGCCTTAGGGCGGCGCTGACCCACATCGCCTACGACGCCCTCATCTCTATTACCCTCGCCCGGTGCCACGACCGAGGATGACACTGTCTTTGTCAATGCCACGGGGGGCGGTGCTGCCACAGGCGGCGGTGCTACTACTGGGGCCCTTCCACCTCGCGAGCGGGAACCCAGGGGCATACCAGCCGTTGGAGTAAGGTTTACCTCCGATTCTCCTAGGACGAGCGCAGTGCCGGTATCCCTTAGAGGGAAGCGGACCGGAGCCCTCAGTCGCAGCTTAGCTCCTGGAACCAGAGGAGGGGCATCGTGGCCAAGAAGCACCCTCCTTTCCTCAAGAATGATTGGGCTGACCCGATGAAGATACCAACCCGTAAACGCGCCCATGCACCGGGGCAGGTATTCAGCTTCAGGTACAATGAAGTGGGAGCCGGTGTTTAGCCTCATGAAATGATGAGCGGCATCGCGAACGGCATCGAGCGAAGGGATTGGGGCGACTATAAAAGCCTCAAAAGGAACACCCTGGTCATATCCAAGTCGTCGGGCGAATCGATGCGGATTGTACCGCATGAAAAGAGCAGCACTGTCCTGGCGAAACACCAAGTAGCCCGGTCTAATTGTATACAAGTGCGCGGCCTCCCGAGGCTTCAAAGAAGGTGCGTTGTCTTTCGACTGGTCCCAGAGTTGTTGAACTGGACCTGAGGGAGTAGACAAGACCCGATCATTAAAGACCATCCTGCCAGTGGCAGCGTAAGGAGAAATCAGCACCCGAATAGCCCCGAACTGAGTCGGGTCGGCGGCAGAAGCATCCACTAATCGCATAAGTCGTGGGAAGGGATAAGCATCGTAAAACGAGAGCCTCTGATGCATGGCAAAAGCCCCCAGCACATGCATTTCGACCCAGGACGTGAAATAATAAAGCGAAAAGTTTACTACATCCACGCCGGGAGTAGAGGTATTAGCTGCGGTGCCCAACCCATGATAAAGATGCGCCAATGCCGGGATACCGACGGCCAACCGCGTCCCCTCAGCTATACAATGAGCCGGGTAGATAACCGAAGCCCTCATAAAACGATGATGCATGGGGATGACAAACTAACTAAGCCAGACACTGACAAACCCCACGAAGAACGTCTCCTCGTCAATACCGGGTGCTGCAATGGACTCAAAAGACACCGGCGACATGATGGGGATATAGTATTGAGGTAGATCAGATTCGGTGGTCAGCAGCTTCTTCGGACCAAACCCAAAGGGGTCTCTAATGTTGGCGAACTTCGGAGCTGTCTTCGACACGACCTCCTCGCGAAGGAAACAAGCAATGAAGCTCTTGAAAGTAACACCCTGCTCTTCGGATTCGGTGAACAATCGGTCGAAGATACCTAGCGCCTTGATCAAACTGGGACGCCTGTGCGAATGGCGTTTTCAACAGACAAGCCGTCAGCCGGTGCAGACTCGGGCTCAAAGACATACTCGTCAGGAGGCAACAACTCCTCATACAGTGCACCCCTGATTGGCAATCCCGAGATTTCATAAAATTCTGCAAGAGAGATCGAGACCTCGCGATCTTCTAGAATGAAAGTGTTGGTGGGAAGATTCCATTGGTTCAAAAACGCCTTAACCCACCAGACATGCGGGGACTTATAATGGAAGAGTGACGCGTATATTGCCTGATAAAGCCCGACCTTCTGCAGCCGCGCACGATGGGTGGCAAGGATGTAGCGAGCCCAGAGAAGATAGCCCATAGGGTGTCGGGGAGTGAGCCCTATCTTATAGATCTGCCCCTACGGGTGGGCCTCACCCTGGCAGATACGCCGCCCCAAGATGTCTATGGCCGGGATCGGATGGTTCGGAATACCGGTCGTCGAAGGCTCGAGCCTCCCCGTTGGAGTCCAGTTGGGCATTTCCACAGCAAAAACCGTCCTCGGAGGATCCATCGGTAAGAATGGGAAAGTGGGCTCCGTCGGTACCGCGCGGAAAGTGGGCTCCGTCGGTACCGCGCAAAGAAAACTCCAGCGACCCTGAATAATCTGACTATACCAAGATCCCCATTGAAGAAGGTTGGTACAGTTCGGGTCATGGGCCCGGATCATCGCCATCGCTTCCTCATCAGATGGCGACTGAGGAAAAGCAGCCTCCGAGCGAGAAAAGGGAAAGCAGGGAACAGAAGCCATCGCACCTGAAATCCAATAAAAGGAGACTGTTAAAAGCAAAGTCAGCGATATATATCCATGCATGAACATGAAGACTAGTTAAAGAAAGCAACAGCAGAGTTTTCTGGGACTATTGGCTACAAAACACATGGGCCCCACAGAATCCGGATGACGGCTCATTAATAATGAGACCAAATAGTTACAATAAAACAAAGGGAATATCCTCATTTAATAAAGAATGGTAACCCTACACATTCCCCCCAACAGGATCTGCCTCGGGCTCTACAATGGATCCAACAAGATCAAAGGAATTAAATTCCCACAGAAGACATCATTACAAAACTCCTGTTGCATTAATTGCAGAAAGACAACCTCGGGTCAAGAGACCCCAAGAAGCCTCCATGTGAAGAAACTGAGTTCTTCATTGGAATTAAATTCCTTATTAAGAGAAGGGAATTAAATTCCCAGAAACATTTTTGGATGGAATTAAGTTCCATGGAGTTGAAACGCCATCATCAACTCCCCAAAGATCATCTAAACCCTAAGAGACTTACAATCGGAAGGTTAGGTGGTTTCCTGTTCTTATGGAAAAACTTGAAGAAAAATGAGATCCTTGTTAAAAAAGAGTAAAAACCCTTGTTTTGGATTTAAAATCCAAAGGAATGTGGAAGTTCGCTGTTTGTCCAAGAACATTACCTGAGGAGGAAGAGTCCTTTTAAACAGAGTTAAACTCTGAAAATGTTTCAAGGCAGAGAACTAAGCTCTGGAATAAGAGAATTAAATTCTCAGAAAAAGTTTGCAAGGAAGAAGATGAACAAAGTGGAAGCGTCTCTGAAATGACCCCAGTATTTATGGGGGGTGATGGAAACGTTTCATCTTCCCAAATCCCTAAAGGAATCCAACGGTCGCAAAAGGTGACAGCGTTGCACTCACGTGCGGACACGTGAGAACAACGATGTGGGGGCATTTGTTTCCTGATTTAAAATCATGAAAGCCCACGAAAGAGGCTTCAGAAAAGGGTCACGTGCTTACACGTGACCAGCAGTCACGTGTTGGCACGTGACATCTAAAAGTATCGGCAAGGCGAATTCAGCTTCCCGACTGCATCAAGGAAAAGGGCTTCAGAAAGGGTCACGTGCTCCCACGTGACCAGGGTCACGTGTTGGCACGTGGCATTTGAAAGCGGCTTCAAAAGTAAACCGGTTCCCTGATCAAATCAAGGAAAAGGCTTCAGAAGAGGTCACGTGCTCCCACGTGACCAGGGTCACGTGTTGGCACGTGATACTCAAAAGCAGCAGACTTGTTCTCCGGTTAAATCAAGAAAAAGAGTCTAGACGAGGGTCACGTGCTCACACGTGACCAGGGGTTACGAGATGGCACGTGACGGTTAAGCAGCAACCAGAAGACAGAGCGCAAAAAGAAAGAAGAAGGCTCGTTCCAAGGGGGTCACGTGCCCACACGTGACCAAGGGTCACGTGACCACACGTGACCGACTTCAAAGCCTATTTGTTAACAGAATTAAATTCTGAGAAAAGACCTCTCAAATCTTTCCAAAAGCAACCGATTGAATTAAAGATGATTAAATATCATCTATCTATGGGAAAATCTCAAATTTGGAAAGATTTCCCCTTAAAATCTAACCAAAATAACAGAGGAGAATCTCTGGATTTAAAATCCAATGGTGAGTAAAATTCACCTAATAATCCAAAGGTCCAAAACGAATTATGGATACAAATCAAATCTCCTAATGAAAGATCCACCAAAACTAATTGACTCGGCTGCTTCTCCTATAAATAGGAGCCAAGAGACACACAAGAAAAAGATATATGCAGAGGGAAGAAAAGAGAGAGAGCCTTGATACTTTAGAGGAATTTGGATCTTCTGCAAAAGAAAACCCTAGGTAAGAAAGGGAAGGTTTCATTGAAAGAAAAGAGAATTTAATTCTCAACAGAGTTTGACTCTGATATAAAACAGAAGGACATATTTCTTCTCTCTTTGATGGAGGATCTGTAAAGTGCACATCTCCCCTTGAGTTGAGAATTTAATTCTCAATGGGTTGAGATCCTGCCATGCAGATCCAAAGCATAGAGAGGGAATGGAAGCACGAGAATTTAATTCTCACAGAACTATAAGAATTTAATTCCTTCAAAATAAAATTAGGGTTTGACCCTGTGTTATGGGAATTTAATTCCTTCAGAATGAAAAGAATCAGGGTTTAACCCTAGTTAAGAACTTAGTTCTGTTAAAACAACAAGAATTTAATTCCCTTAATCTTATTCCCCAGAATAATTCTCTAACAGAGAGTGGGGGTTTAATTCCTCAAAGCTTTTATTAGGGTTTAACCCTATTCAGTTCTTCACATATATGAGGAATTTAATTCCTACAGAAAATTCAGAGTTCAACTCTTCAAAAGGAACTAGGAATTTAATTCCTCTGAAATTATTGTTAGGGTTCAACCCTACGAGGAATTTGATTCCTGGGAGGGATTAACAGATCTTCTAAGAAACTACAGAAAAGCAGGATCACGTGTCACCACGTGACCCCCCCAAAAGATCTACAGAAAGCCCTTTGAGGCAGTGCATCACGTGCTCCACGTGACCCCCGAAACACAGAAAGAAAAAGCAAAAGAAATAAAGGCCTTGGGCGCTCTCACGTGCTCCCACGTGACCCCTTGGCTGATGCTTTAACAATCAGCGCACTAATCCTCCTCACGTGGCGGCACGTGATGCTCCAAAGAAAACATAAAAAGTGTCTAACGCTTATTTACAGAACAAAGAAAAGGAGATCTGGCTCCACATTTAGGGCGCCCTCACGTGTCACCACGTGACCCCTAATGAGCATTCTAACAGACAAGAGCGAGGGCCTTCATCACGTGCTCACACGTGATGGCCGCCAGAATTAAAAGAGTTAAACACTGATCTGCAGAATAAAATAAAGGGAATCAGGGCGCTCTCACGTGTCCACACGTGACCCCTCTCTCCTTAGTGTTTAACACTAATCTGAAGACTTTGTCCTAAGTGTTTAACACTGATTTGCTTAGTGTTTAACACTAATTTGAAATCTCTGATTACCAGTGTTTAACACTGATTTGCTTTAGTGTTTAACACTAATTTGAAAGCCCTGTTGCTAGTGTTTAACACTGATTATCTTTTAGTGTTTAACACTAACTTGCTAATCTTATTCCCAGTGTTCAACACTGTTGGTCTTTAGTGTTTAACACTAGCTTTAGCTCAATTGGCTAAGTTTCTAGACGCAAAGCCTCTCCTTCAATGGACCAACAGAGGGCCAATATTTCAAACATAATTGGACTTAGCCCAAACTGGCCATAAGTCCTCAAATCATCTTGAACTGAGCACATCTGCTCTTTCAACCAACTCATTGGTTCAAGGGTACATCTCGGAACTCCTCTGATATTTGTCGTTGTAATCCTTCAATGTCTTCAGAGAGGTGATGGGTCCCGACAACCACACATCAACACGGACTGTGGGGTCCTTAAACTCATGGACTTATGCGTCCCTAAACCAAGATACGGACTGTGGGGTCCTTAAACCCATGGACTTATGCGTCCTTAAACTACCAATGGACCACCACGTCCCTAAACTGGCAATGGACCACCATGTCCCTAAACTGGAACAATAGAGCCCAAATGCTCTTTTGTCGGATCTAAACGATCCCGTTAAGTCGATCTTAGTCCCAAACTGGACTAACGTATCCTTAACTACCGTTTAAGTTGATCTTAGCCTCAAATATGGCTAACGTGTCCTTAAACCTTCAAACAGACTTTAGTCCCAAATTGGACTCTAGATCCCCCAATCAACTTTGGCTCAAGGGTACATCTCTGAACTCCTCTGACATTTGTCGTTGTAATCCTTCAACGTCGTCAGAGAGGTGATGGGTCCCGACGGCCATACATTCAATGGACCACCATGTCCCTAAACTGGAACAATCGAGCCTCCAAACGCTCTTTTGTCGGATCTAAACGATCCCGTTAAGTTGATCTTAGTCTCAAATTGGACTAACGTATCCTTAACAAACGTTTGAGTTGATCTTAGCCTCAAATATGGCTATCGTATCCTCAAACCAAAACCCCAAACCCAAATCTAAGAAAATACGGATTTGGACTAATCCACGTCCTACGGGCGACGACATAAATCAGTCTCCGTATACAATCCACGGGCAACCACAAACAAAACAAACACCCACGACACGAAGTGACCAGCTGGAGAAGGAGAAAGTTGTTACCGCGATGCGGTAGCGTAATTAACTGCAGGGGCTTGCGCCTGCAGGGAAGAGCGTCCCCACAATCAAAAACCCCTCAAGCGAGGGGGAATCTGACGAAGTCTGCTACATCGGCCGCATCCGTCTAAACCTCCAATACACGGTGCCATAAATCAACTTGGCATCTTCGGAGAGGTGGACGGATAGCACCTATTAGCATCTGCCTCGAACATCAGGCGAGACGTCCCGCGTCCCGGCCGCCGTTCGGAGGGGAACATAGATATTGATCTTCAATCCATCCTTTGAAGACGAAGCAATTCTCAACCGGATGGCTTACCGTTTGATGGTAAGGGCAATAATTGGGGTTATTCACCTCACTGGGTTGCGGCGGTCGTCTTGGGTTTGGCAAGTTGATAAGCCTGTTGCGTACCGCCAGCTCGAATAGCCTCTTCGTCTTAACCCACGGGAATGAGTAGGGACGCTTCATTTTCTCATTATAATACCGCCGTCTTTCTTTCAGTTGATCCGCCAGCTTTGGGGTACTGGGTTGCTGCTGAGCGTTCGCAACGAAGGTTTCCTTCCCTTTACCCTTGTCATTTCGAGGTTCCGGCTTTAGGGGAGACGGTCTATGACCCATCTGGTCCATCTGGGCCAACTTGTCGATCAAAGCCTGGAACGTGGTTGGCTTAAAGAACATCATGAACTGTGAGATAGTTGCATGAGGATCTAGGGTACCCATGAACATGCCCACCGCGGGCGCTTCCTCAATGCGTTGTTCGCATTTCGACCACAAGTTTCGCCAGCGTATAGCGTACTGGACCCACGTCTCACCTGGTTTCACCCTGGCATTAATCAACGCCGTTACCGGGGTGCGTTCACTGGTGCTCGCGAATCTCTGTGTAAACAGTAGCTCCATCTCCGCAAACGTCTTGACGGAGTCGTTCGGAGTACCACTCAAATGCCATCTCTGATAAGCTACCGACGAACTGGCGAAGCAACAATTTATCATCACCGCCGGTGTTACCACAAAGAGCCCTGAACTGGGCAACATATTGATAGGGATTGCCGGTCCCCTTATAGACATCGAATTTCGGTATTGTATAACCCGGCGGGTATTTGATCTGATCGTACCAGCTCGGATATGGTCGTCCCGTCTTGACAACTTGGCCAGCTGCCTCAGTTGCCTGGTGAACCCGTATCTGCTGAGCTATATATTCATCCAGGTCAGCCTTGGAAATTGTCTCCTCCTTGGCTGTTGACAGAGCCGGTGGAGGATTCGACGTTTCTCCTCTGTCATCTTCGAGGACGATCGGAGGATCTTCAGCAGGGGTATCTTGTTGGATCATCATACCTACCATATCCTGAAACAGAAGGGCCATCGTTGTATATTGGCTGCTTGTTCTGCAGCCTCTTTATCCTTCTTTTCCAGTATTCTCCGAAGGAATTCGGCGTCGGTTTCTTGCTCCTGGCGTTGATTCGAGGATGCTTCGGGACTTTCTTTTGTCCCAGTGAGTGCGGCCATCGCATTCATCATTTCTTGGAGCTTCTGCTGCTGCTCCTGAGCTTTAGTCACCGATCGCGTGAGCGGTCGATGACCTATAGATGCACGGCTGTCCTCCTTCCCGGATGCCATGTAAACGGTATGCACCACTATGCCCCCAAACTTAGGGCGTTTAGGCTTACTGTCTTTGACGTTAGCTGTAGGCGTAGGGACCTTCTCCGGCCTTCCTCTCTTTTGAGTAATCGACGTTGAGGGAGCCGTTGCAGCGGGCACCCAAGTGGTTGTCGTCCTTTGTTGTTTGACAGGACAGTTCTTCTTTTCCCGAACCTTCACCCTCTTCTGCCGGCGAGAGTGATCTCGGTCGATTACTGAGTCTTGGACCCGTCGCCAGACCTTATAAATCTTGGAGGATAGCCGTTGAGAGGGCTGCTCCGGCTTGATTTCTAGGCCAGGCAAAAGACCAAATCTTAGTAACTTGAAACCCAAAGGCAACCATTAACAAACCTCGATTCGTTCGCGAAGACGACACACGAAGGTTTAAACGGATGCCGGAATCTGTTCCCCTCCGAAAGACGGCACGACAGACGTCTTGCCTGAGATTCGGGACAGATGCTAATAGGTGCTATCCGTCCACCTCTCCGAAGATGCCAAGTTGATTTATGGCACCATGCATCGGAGGTTTAAACGGATGCGGCCGATGTAGCAGACTTCGTCAGATTCCCCCTCGCTTGAGGGGGTTTTGATTGTGGGGACGCTCTTCCCTGCAGGCGCAAGCCCCTGCAGTTAATTACGCTACCGCATTGCGGTAACAACTTTCTCCTTCTTCAGGTGGTCACTTCGTGTCATGTGTGTTTGTTTTATGTTTGGTTGCCCGTGGATTGTATACGGAGACAGAGTTATGTCGTCGCCCGTAGGGCGTGGACTAGTCTAAATCCGTATTATCTTAGATTTGGGTTTGGGGGTTTGGGTTTAAGGATACGTTAGCCTCTTTTGAGACTAGGTCAACTTAAACGTTTGTTAAGGATACGTTAGTCTAGTTTTAGACTAAGATCGACTTAACGGGATCGTTTAGATCTAACAAGAGAGCAATTAAGGGAGCCCTGTTGTTTAGTTTAGCGACGTTGCGGTCGATGGGTAGTTTAAGGACGTTGTGGTCCAATGTTAGTTTTAAGACGTTGCGGTCAAGGTTAAGGACATCATAGTCCGTGGATTTAAGGACTCCACAGTCCGGCGTTAGTTTTAAGACATCACGGTCAAGGTTAAGGACATCATAGTCCGTTGTTAGTTTTAAGACATCCCGGTCAAGGTTAAGGACATCATAGTCCGTGGATTTTAAGGACTCCACAGTCCGGCGTTTGTTTTAAGACATTAGGGTCAAGGTTAAGGACATCATAGTCCGTGAGTTTAAGGACCCCACAGTCCGTATCAATGTGTGGTTGTCGGGACCCGTCACCTCTTTGAAGACATTGAGGAATTACAACGCCAAGTATCAAAGGAGTG
This sequence comes from Agapanthus africanus, assembly GCA_030015575.1. Taxonomy (NCBI): domain Eukaryota; kingdom Viridiplantae; phylum Streptophyta; class Magnoliopsida; order Asparagales; family Amaryllidaceae; genus Agapanthus; species Agapanthus africanus. Next base: position 378,420,969 of record JASDDO010000019.1, on the reverse strand, counting down.
AAGAGATGTACCTTTGAACCAAGGTAGATTAAATAATCTTTGGCCCAATTTGGAACTAAGACCAAATAATTATATTATGAGCCCATTAACCCAGTTAAGTTTGAATTGAGGACTTATGGCCAGCTTGGGCTAAGTCCAATTGTCACGCCCCGCTTCCCAGAATACGGAATACGAGGGGTAGACAAGGCCAGCCATGCTCCTACGGTCAAGGAAATGTCCTGCCGTAGTCACACTTCGGCTTCTAGTTTTTCATGGTAAACAGTAAATAATGCGCAGGTAAAGAGAGATGCAGTAACTGAAGGAAACAATGTAAAGAACTGACCTGAGGGGGAACAAATATAGATATAACTCAGGATATCAAAACGAGATGTCTGTAATGTACGTCTAATCCTGGTCCAGGCTAGATCTTCTCCTCACACTGAGCATGCATACTCAGGTCGTCAGAGCGACACAATAGCAATATAATATATAAAATCATGTGACAATTCTAACAGTGGTAACAGATATGTGAAACAGTAACTCAATGACAGCATGAATATGAATGTGCAGTAATCAATGCAGCGGAGCAGTAAAGCAGTAGAACGATATGTCACGTATGTCAACACAGTATATAAGGTATATAAATGCCCGTATCCCTATCAGTCTCTAAGTCTCACTGTACAGGTCACTAAGTCTATCGTCAGTCCAAGTGTGAGAGTCAACCACTCGTGAGTGTCCTCCACCCAAGGGTAGAACCCAAGGGCAAGGGACCACGGGCCCAACATGTAACATGTATATCACGGTGAATATCACATACCCTGTAAATCTCCATATATCTCCCTAAATATATAAGCCGGCATGGGACTCCCGAGATTCTGTTGAACTTACACTTAAACAACCCCACACCCCGTGGTCTACATCAAACGCTAACCATAACCCTAAATACTAATCGATCCGTGACAAGTCTGCGCGAGAATTGGAGGCAGGACCTCCATCAAGCACGTCCCGACTAATACCTAAGATAAATGACAGTGTCTGATGCCTTATCTGTGACACCCATGCAAGCGCTTCCATAAGTGTCCCATACCACTTATAGTCACACGTACACGCATCCCACAGACGTCGACAATGCAATAGAATAATAGGGTCACTGATTGTGCACAAGTACGTATCACTTTCACTTATTCACGGATACACGAACACTGACGTACTTGCCACGATCATCACTAAAATCTAACACTGGATAAATGCACGATATCATTAGGTTATCACTGCAATGATATGGGTATGATATGATACGTAAACAGTATATGAAGCATGATTAAGGTGTCATAAAAATAGTGTTCTAACACTTGCACGATTTATCATGAAACGTACGTGTATAGTTTAGCGAAACGATACATAGGTAGTAATTAGTATGTTCAGTTGTTCATCCATCGAATTTAGTTTCAAGCCAATCGGGTTCCAGGATCATTAATTATAACCATTTCATTTTAAGCGCCCGCGGCTGGAAATCCGGTTTCAGAATCAGAAGTCCGTTTCGCAACGCATTTTAATCCCAGTTGGGATCATATTTTAGCGACACTACAGTTGGATGAAATCTAGGGTTTTTAGTAAGGTTTTCAACGTAATAGACGGATTGTCAATCGCATCTGTACGTCAGGAGTTATACACTGTTTAACACTAATATGTCAGTTCTGATTCTGTTGGGACTGTTATGCGTCCCGATCTTTTAAATTATAGAATAAATAACAAACGATAACGAAACAGAATAAAATCACTTGTGTTATCTAGCTAACAGGTTCACCTACAGTAAACAGCGGAGTTCCACAACCTACGAGTTAAGGGAATCCTGTGGTACCCATTACGGAACAGCAAGCAACAATTGGAGTCGCTCTGGACTGCAGTCCAGAGTCGCACTCCAATCCAAATATTAACACAATTTGAGTACAGGAATATCTGGAAACTAGTATGGGGTTATAGTTCATCGAGTCGGCTTCTAATTGAGCCCTCGAACGCACCATTCTAGTATGTATATGATTTATGGTGAATTTAACGATTTTCAGGTACAATAAAATTACAGTTTTACGATTAAACTTGGGGGTAGTTGTTTTGGTCATTAACGATCAAATTATCCAACGAAATTCCTGCACTAGGTTCACAGCCATACAGGCCAAACATTACCACTTATTTCCGTCAAATTTGATGAGTAATTTCATTGAGAACACACGTCGAACAGGTATGGCACACTATTGTTCTAAGATAGTAACTTTAAGATAAATGTAATCAAAGATTCTAACTTGAGTATATAGCATTTAAGCAAGTAAAATACTTGCCTGGAATTGTCTCGGGTTGCACAGCAGCAATGGCGTCATGAACACGCGACACACGCGCGGGACGGCGCAGCACAGTTCGGCCTTTTGGAATCAGACAATCATATCCACTCCAGTTACTCTCCGTGCGACCGTTATCATCACCGCCCGAGTTGCTTTTGGTGTTGATTTGCGAGGGGAAGAGAGAGAAATTTTCTGAGAACAGGGGGAGATTTAGAGAACTGGAGAGAGTTAGAGAGAGAGTAAGAGTGAGAAAGAGAGAGAGAGACTGCAGCGAGAGAGAGAGAGAGAGCAGAGTGAGAAAGAGAGAGAGACTGCAGCGAGAGAGAGAGAGAGAGAGCAGAGTGAGAAAGAGAGAGAGAGAGACTGCAGCGAGAGAGAGAGAGACTGAGGGAAGGTTGTAGAGAGAGAGAGAGCAGGGGAGAGACAGAGGTGCGACTCCGGTGGTGGTGGCGGAGGCGACGGGACAAGCGCGGTTGTGACTCGAGGGAGGGATCGGTGTTGAGGGAGTTGGTGGTCGACGAGAAGACGAGGAGCGCCGGCGGCGATTGAGTTTTGGTGATGAGAGTTGGAGCTTGGGTGATGGAGGGTGGTGAAGAGGAGAGAGATACGCGGAAGACGAGGTCGTGAGGGTTGCACGTGGTGATGAGGTCGTCGCCGTCGAGGAAACGGGTGGTGGGCGATGGCAGCAGGAGTGAATTCGAGAGATAATGAGGAAGGAGAAAAGAGACGAGGGAGAGAGGAAACGAGATGAGGAAAAGGGGGTGTAGGGGTGCTCGGCAGGGGGCTCGGGTTGATGTATTGTGGTGGTGAGGAGTTCTGTTGGTGGAGGAGGAGCTGGCGAGGGGTCGTTGAGGGGTTGTCGTCGTCGGGGGCGACGAACGGAGTTGGGGAAAACAATGGCGCTCGGTGAGTTTGGGTGAGTGGAGAGCAGGAAAAGAAGAGAGGGAGTTAGGGGAGACGAGGGGTGCGCGAGCGGATGTAACGGCGCTCGAACATGGCCGACACGAGCGCGGGCGTGGGCGGAGGAGGCGGCGTGGGCTGCGGCGAAGGAAAGGGTCGCGAGCGGGAAAGGTGGAGGTAGCCGTTGGGGAGATGTACAGTAGCGGGCTAAGTAAAGGGCTCGCTTAAAATAATTCCTTTTTTTTGTTAAAATGAAGTGGGCTGAGGGTTAGCGTGGGCCGGGATTTTTATGAAGGAATTTTATTAAAAGAGATGTGGGCTGAGGAATGCTAACGGGCTGGGGATTTTATTAAGGAAAAATTAAATTTGAATTGAAAAAAAAAACAAAGAGGAAACGGGCCGGCTGAAGGGAAAAAGAAAAATAAATGAATTAAAGGGAATTGGGAACGGGCCAGGTTGGAATTTATTATGAGGAAAATAGGGAAATTAAGAGAGTGGGCCGGGAGCTTGGGCTGCAAAAGAAAATAAGGTTGGGTTTAAGATTTTAATTAAAAGAAATGGGCTGTGCTGGGTTTCCAAAATGAAAATAATAAGAGAATGGAGAAACTAAAGAGGCCGGACTGCGGGGCTAGGGGAAAGGCTGAGTTTGGGTTAAAAGAAATTCTTTTTAGGTTTCGGATAAATAAAGTTATAAATAGAATAAATAAGATTATAAAGTAACAGAATACAGATTTTGGTACAAAGAGAGCTGGGTATTACATCATATCACCCTTACAAAAATTTCGTCCTCGAAATTTAAAAAAAATAATAAGTTATAGAAACATAAGCGAAAGCTATCATAATTGCGAACTAGCATATAAGGATTTACTAGAATCCTTGGACGAAGAAACTTGAAGGTATAAACATGTAAGAACAGCATACAGAAGATAAGTCTAAATAGGTATAAGGTAGGAATAACTATAAAAGCAACCTACAAGTACACGAGAACATAGATAACAATGATGAACAAAAATAATCAAGGCGTATTCAATAAAATCGAAATCCAAACATGTGCGCGTATAAGTATATTAAAGGTAGCACGACAGAAAAATAAGTATGAGGCACAATCATTTATAATAGTAATCATAGGCACAAAACCCGAAAATAAAATAACAAGAATAAAGTAGTGGAAGTTTAGTCGGTAGGTTAAAACATTTTAGGAAAACGTATCGGTCAAATAGTTTTAAAATAGCTTTGAAAACTCATTTAGTGAAAATACGAAACATGGAACAAAATGTGCGCGGTGTAAGGTCGCGCTACTGAGAATGAGAATAATAATAATGCACTTAAAATATATAAAACGGAGTAATCAATAACGCGTACTCTTTGATAAATACAAAATACTAAAACTACATTTTCGAATAATAGTGCCCCTAAGTATAGTTGGGATAACAGGGGAAAACACAAGTATGTCTAGGCCTAGGTAGGGTAGGGATTACAATGAAATGTGGCTGATACAAAAGGTTGAAGTGTGACGGCTTTAGGCTAAAGATCAAGAAAATTGGGATCGGGTCAGCACAAGAAGTAAGGGTGGGCCACAAAGGACTACAAGGGAAACAGTATGGGGAGGATAACTTTCGGTACATTATATGAATCAAGAATTTGAAGGGTTAGCTAACTCGAGGATTTCACTATGAATTTCTCCTCCCAGAAGGATCTCAATCGAGGCACAGACGAAGGATGAATGGTGGCTCATTCCAAGGATCAGGGTGCGGTACTTTCTAATCGAAACGAGCGTGAAAACTATACAATGAGTAGGGGTGGACAGTCAGGGAACTCAGCAGAAAAATAAATGGATATGGGCAATAAACAAGTATCAAGCGAACCAATAATCAAAAGGTTTACGAATTCAGAAGATTTATTTCATTCAAGAAAATTTGAAACAAGGCATTCCCAAAGGCGAAAAGTGGCCCTAAACTATACACATTTTATTTGGCCAGAAAGACAACATCAAAAGAAATTCCGTCAGTCGCGGTTGTGGAGATTCAGTAGGTTGCGGTAGTCTCGCGCACTCCGGTAGGGGCGTCCATTTCCATATCGCCTCGCGGGCATCGCCATTGGAAGTTCTTCCACAGCAGGGTCTTGATCTTCTGGTCCTTCTTCCTCGGATGGAGCTTCTTCATCGAGGTCCGATTCCATGTGATTCTCTTCTTCTAGATTTTCTTCCACGGGATTTTCCTCAACTGGATTTTCTTCTATCGGGTCTTCGTCGGGATCTTCCTCTATCGGGTCTTCCTCTATAGGGTTCTCTTCAGGATCTCCTTCTTCTTCGTCGGAATCAGCTATCATGTCAAACCCTGGGGCGGCTGCTCATTCGCCCTCTGGATCGTGGTTTCCGAAATTGACTTGGGGACCGTTGTTCTCATCGTCAGAACTTATCAGCGTGCGGTCTAAGGAAACGCATGACTGTGCATCCTCGTCTAGATGCGGCGCTGCTCCGGGGTGGGCCATGGCCTGAAAAGAAAGAGTCATGATTAGACAGTGGAATACATCAAGAAAATAGTAAAGTGTACGAAGTATAGAAAGATATGCGGTGGCAGGAATTTGTAAAAGAATCAAGATTAAAATGTTGTGCTAATGAGTAGTACGAACAAGGGAAATGACAAGGGAATGATGCATATATTACGATTCAAATTTTATTTCATTCAACTAAAAGTTCGACGGATACAAAGGTTCAAACGGAAAGAAATGTTTATAAGAGGATGACAACATAATACTGAAATTGGAAAACATAAAAATTCTTCTTTGATTGCTAGACCGCTGCATCATCGTTACACGAGTTGAATCCTGTGTTGGGTCTGCTTTATCCTCGAAGCGCGAACTACGCAATAATCGTCACTCGGCAGAAGTGGGGAATGTGGACGAATCTCCTCCTTGTAGCTCCTTCCTTTCTAGGCAACCGTTGATAAGATGTTTGTTGGACCCGCATATCAGACATTTCCCTTGGGCGCGGCGACAATCCTTCTGAAGATGTCCTGGCCTCTTATAGTACCCACAACGTGGGGTCTTCGGCTGCTTCTGTCGCGGGGAAACAAATTGGCGCTTCATTTTCTTCTCTTTTCCTCGTCTAACGGGATCCCTATATGATTGGAGACTCCCGCTGGTGCCTGATTCACCTACCTTCTCAGTCCTTCGGCTAACAAGTCGTTCGTTCGCTCCTGGGCTTCCTACAAACCTTGTAGTACACTCAGGATCTCAACGGTCTGATTCTGGGAAGCGGATACAGATGAAGAATCGTTGGAAGGCATGATTCTGAAACAATAATTTTTGAGGATGATATAAGTCATAAGCTATACGAATCAAGATATAATATGGATGGGTCAAAGACTCAAGAATATCAGAGAAGATGAATTTATTACAAGTGGAGAACCAACTGTATGACTTTAAGTCACTTAAACAGAGTACGGTAGTGCAATTGCAACCACGTAACCTTGTCAAGTCACCCGAAACCATAGCGAATGGATAGCTGAACACACGATGTGAATATGGATCAGGAATGACAAGTTTACAACCTAGACCGAGGGATGTCTTAGATTGCCAAACTATACACGGAAAACTGCAATCCCAATCAATGCAAAACCTGGCTCTGATACCAACTAAACCATGTCACGCCCCGCTTCCCAGAATACGGAATACGAGGGGTAGACAAGGCCAGCCATGCTCCTACGGTCAAGGAAATGTCCTGCCGTAGTCACACTTCGGCTTCTAGTTTTTCATGGTAAACAGTAAATAATGCGCAGGTAAAGAGAGATGCAGTAACTGAAGGAAACAATGTAAAGAACTAACCTGAGGGGGAACAAATATAGATATAACTCGGGATATCAAAACGAGATGTCTGTAATGTACGTCTAATCCTGGTCCAGGCTAGATCTTCTCCTCACACTGAGCATGCATACTCAGGTCGTCAGAGCGACACAATAGCAATATAATATATAAAATCATGTGACAATTCTAACAGTGGTAACAGATATGTGAAACAGTAACTCAATGACAGCATGAATATGAATGTGCAGTAATCAATGCAGCGGAGCAGTAAAGCAGTAGAACGATATGTCACGTATGTCAACACAGTATATAAGGTATATAAATGCCCGTATCCCTATCAGTCTCTAAGTCTCACTGTACAGGTCACTAAGTCTATCATCAGTCCAAGTGTGAGAGTCAACCACTCGTGAGTGTCCTCCACCCAAGGGTAGAACCCAAGGGCAAGGGACCACGGGCCCAACATGTAACATGTATATCACGGTGAATATCACATACCCTGTAAATCTCCATATATCTCCCTAAATATATAAGCCGGCATGGGACTCCCGAGATTCTGTTGAACTCACACTTAAACTACCCCACACCCCGTGGTCTACATCAAACGCTAACCATAACCCTAAATACTAATCGATCCGTGACAAGTCTGCACGAGAATTGGAGGCAGGACCTCCATCAAGCACGTCCCGACTAATACCTAAGATAAATGACAGTGTCTGATGCCTTATCTGTGACACCCGTGCAAGCGCTTCCATAAGTGTCCCATACCACTTATAGTCATACGTACACGCATCCCACAGACGTCGACAATGCAATAGAATAATAGGGTCACTGATTGTGCACAAGTACGTATCACTTTCACTTATTCACGGATACACGAACACTGACGTACTTGCCACAATCATCACTAAAATCTAACACTGGGTAAATGCACGATATCATTAGGTTATCACTGCAATGATATGGGTATGATATGATACGTAAACAGTATATGAAGCATGATTAAGGTGTCATAAAAATAGTGTTCTAACACTTGCACGATTTATCATGAAACGTACGTGTATAGTTTAGCGAAACGATACACAGGTAGTAATTAGTATGTTCAGTTGTTCATCCATCGAATTTAGTTTCAAGCCAATCGGGTTCCAGGATCATTAATTATAACCATTTCATTTTAAGCGCCCGCGGCTGGAAATCCGGTTTCAGAATCAGAAGTCCGTTTCGCAACGCATTTTAATCCCAGTTGAGATCAGATTTTAGCGATGCTACAGTTGGATGAAATCTAGGGTTTTCAGTAAGGTTTTCAACGTAATAGACGGATCTTCAATCGCATCTGTACGTCAGGAGTTATACACTGTTTAACACTAATATGTCAGTTCTGATTCTGTTGGGACTGTTATGCGTCCCGTTCTTTTAAATTATAGAATAAATAACAAACGATAACGAAACAGAATGAAATCACTTGTGTTATATAGCTAACAGGTTCACCTACAGTAAACAGCAGAGTTCCGCAACCTACGAGTTAAGGGAATCCTGTGGTACCCATTACGGAACAGCAAGCAACAATTGGAGTCGCTCTGGACTGCAGTCCAGAGTCGCATTCCGATCCAAATATTAACATAGTTTGAGTACAGGAATATCTGGAAACTAGTATGGGGTTATAGTTCGTCGAGTCGGCTTCGAATTGAGCCCTCGAACGCACCATTCTAGTATGTATATGATTTATGGTGAATTTAACGATTTTCAGGTACAATAAAATTACAGTTTTACGATTAAACTTAGGGTAATTGTTTTGGTCATTAACGATCAAATTATCCAACGAAATTCCTGCACTAGGTTCACAGCCATACAAGCCAAACATTACCACTTATTTCCGTCAAATTTGATGAGTAATTTCATTGAGAACACACGTCGAACAGGTATGGCACACTATTGTTCTAAGATAGTAACTTTAAGATAAATGTAATCAAAGATTCTAACTTGAGTATATAGCATTTAAGCAAGTAAAATACTTGCCTGGAATTGTCTCGGGGTTGCACGACAGCAGTGGCGTCACGAACACGCGACACACGCGCAGCACGGCGCAGCACAGTTCAGCCTTTTGGAATCAGACAATCGTATCCACTCCAGTTACTCTCCGTGCGACCGTTATCATCACCGCCCGAGTTGCTTTTGGTGTTGATTTGCGAGGGGAAGAGAGAGAAATTTTCTGAGAATAGGGGGGAGATTTAGAGAACTGGAGAGAGTTAGAGAGAGAGTAAGAGTGAGAAAGAGAGAGAGAGACTGCAGCGAGAGAGAGAGAGAGAGCAGAGTGAGAAAGAGAGAGAGAGACTGCAGCGAGAGAGAGAGAGAGACTGAGGGAAGGTTGTAGAGAGAGAGAGCAGGGGAGAGACAGAGGTGCGACTCCAGTGGTAGTGGCGGAGGCGACGGGACAAGCGCGATTGTGACTCGAGGGAGGGATCGGTGTTGAGGGAGTTGGTGGTCGACGAGAAGACGAGGAGCGCCGGCGGCGATTGAGTTTTGGTGATGAGAGTTGGAGCTTGGGTGATGGAGGGTGGTGAAGAGGAGAGAGAGACGCGGAAGACGAGGTCGTGAGGGTTGCACGTGGTGATGAGGTCGTCACCGTCGAGGAAACGGGTGGTGGGCGATGGCAGCAGGAGTGAATTTGAGAGATAATGAGGAAGGAGAAAAGAGACGAGGGAGAGAGGAAACGAGATGAGGAAAAGGGGGTGTAGGGGTGCTCGACAGGGGGCTCGGGTTGATGTATTGTGGTGGTGAGGAGTTCTGTTGGTGGAGGAGGAGCTGGAGAGGGGTCGTTGAGGGGTTGTCGTCGTCGGGGGCGACGAACAGGGTTGGGGAAAACAATGGCGCTCGGTGAGTTTGGGTGAGTGGAGAGGAGGAAAGAAAGAGAGGGAGTTAGGGGAGACGAGGGGTGCGCGAGCGGATGTAACGGCGCTCGAACATGGCCGACACGAGCGCGGGCGTGGGCGGAGGAGGCGGCGTGGGCTGCGGCGAAGGAAAGGGTCGCGAGCGGGAAAGGTGGAGGTAGCCGTTGGGGAGATGTACAGTAGCGGGCTAAGTAAAGGGCTCGCTTAAAATAATTCCTTTTTTTTTGTTAAAATGAAGTGGACTGAGGGTTAGCGTGGGCCGGGATTTTTATGAAGGAATTTTATTAAAAGAGATGTGGGCTGAGGAATGCTAACGGGCTGGGGATTTTATTAAGGAAAAATTAAATTTGAATTGAAAAAAAAACAAAGAGGAAACGGGCCGGCTGAAGGGACAAAGAAAAATAAATGAATTAAAGGGAATTGGGAACAAGCCAGGTTAGAATTTATTATGAGGAAAATAGGGAAATTAAGAGAGTGGGCCGGGAGCTTGGGCTGCAAAAGAAAATAAGGTTGGGTTTAAGATTTTAATTAAAAGAAATGGGCTGTGCTGGGGTTCCAAAATGAAAATAATAAGAGAATGGAGAAACTAAAGTGGCCGGGCTGCGGGGCTAGGGGAAAGGCTGAGTTTGGGTTAAAAGAAATTCTTTTTAGGTTTCGGATAAATAAAGTTATAAATAGAATAAATAAGATTATAAAGTAACAGAATACAGATTTTGGTACAAAGAGAGCTGGGTATTACACCAATCATGTTTAGAATATTGGCCCTCTGTTGGTTCACTGAAGGAGAGGCCTTGCCTCTAGAAACTTAGCCATTTGGGCTAAAACTAGTGTTAAACACTAAAGACCAACAGTGTTGAACACTGGGAATAAGATTAGCAAGTTAGTGTTAAACACTAAAAGATAATCAGTGTTAAACACTAGCAACAGGGCTTTCAAATTAGTGTTAAACACTAAAGCAAATCAGTGTTAAACACTAGAAACAGAGATTTCAAATTAGTGTTAAACACTAAAGCAAATCAGTGTTAAACACTGGGAACAAAGTTTTCAAATTAGTGTTAAACACTAAGAAAATCAGTGTTAAACACTGGGAACAAAGTTTTCAAATTAGTGTTAAACACTAAGGAGAGAGGGGTCACGTGTGGACACGTGAGAGCGCCCTGATTCCCCTTATTTTATTCTGCCAGAAGTATTGAATACTTCCTATAATTGCTCTTGGAGCATCACGTGCTGTCACGTGATGCGAATGTGGGTTTTTAACTGTTAAATCCTTTGCCAAGGGGTCACGTGGTAGCACGTGAGGGCGCCCATAGCTTCTGTTTTCTTTTTCTTTGTATCCTTCAGGGGTCACGTAAGGCGCGTGAGGCATTGCCTCAAAGTTCTTTTCTATGGATCTTTACCGGGGTCACGTGGTAGCACGTGACTTTGGTTCTTTGCATGTTTTAAAGATTTGTTCATCTTTTAAGAATTAAATTCTTCAAAGGGTTAAACCCTAGCAATAAACTTTAGAGGAATTAAATTCCTATTTTCTTCTGAAGAATTATATTCTTAGATAGGGTTAAACTCTAATTTCTTTTCTGTAGGAATTAAATTCCCCATATATGTAACGAATTAAATTCTGGCATAGGGTGAAACCCTAATTTATTTTTTAAGGGAATTAAATTCCTGTGAGTTTGAGAGAATTAAGTTCTCAATTAGGGTTAAACCCTAGTTCTGTCCATTCTGAAGGAATTAAATTCCTATAATATACGGTTAAACCCTAATTTTTGTTGGATATATGTATGCCCTAGAGGCCATTATATGATAGTGGATGTATCTATACATGTATATATATATTTAGTATGCATTCTTGCTCGACATGATAGTATGCTATCTGGTTCTTCTTTATCTGACATGTTGACTTGATCATGCTTATTATTCACTCATACATGCTGATAAAGCCCTGAGGATATTGGCTTGACTGCTCTGATTATGATGGAGATCATACTAGTGGGACATCTGTAGTCTATAAGCATATCCTGGAAAGTCCCTAGTCGAAGGTATATCGAGACGGGGCATTGATATACCAGAGTAGACTAGCGTATATGATACTGGACCCATGCGATGGGCGATGGATGTTCCCACATTCATCGATGTTTGACATCAAGATCATATACGGGTGCCCAGTGCTGACTGAGTACACTGGACGGACTCACCGAGAACTCCTATATGGAATTATATCTATCGTCGAATAGCAGTTCTCAGGTGACACTGGTACAGGTTAGTCTGTAGACCCGAGATCGTCATAGAGTCTTGTGTGTTCTCCCACTGTACTTTGATTGTCACCCTACCACGGCTCTACTGAGTCGTGCAAACAGGTGGCCGTTGGGTACAGTCCCGAGACACACGAAGGCAATGAGCGATAGGAGGGGTTTTCGTCTCTCCCGGTATTGGGAGTTGATGCTGTGCTATGTCCAACTGGTTATATCAGTAAGTCCCTGGCCAGGGCTGCTGAGATTTGCTGATAAGTGTTATCGGTAGTTTCTCGATCTGTTATAGACCATTCACCGGCACGACTTATTGAGTTATTAGGGTCGACGTGACCATTCCTAGGCTCGATATGCAGCATATCTGACGAAGAGACCGGACTGTACGGTAGTGTTGCCGGTTGGCTCGACGGGAGTTGTAGCAGGTTCGCTTGTTTTCTTCTGATCGCTCAATACCCGGGTAGCCGTTACGTTTAGCTGACCGCTTGTGGCTTGGGGGACTTGATATGATCATTACCCTCTGCCGGCGTATTGACGAGTCTTAGAGTCCCACAAAAGAGTTACCCAGTCCAGGCGAAACGTTGTGGTGCGCGTATGCGATATGCGCATGCACCCGATTAAAATGTGCGTATGTGATATCGGACATTGATCGGGCGGCCTTCTTTTGGTGGGGTCATATGAGATATGACCGGATTGATAAATCAAGTGTTGATTTATCATTTAACCATTAGTTTTCTCACTTAAAACCTTTCATGGACATGATGGATGTATGCATGTGTGTATATGTTTCTTTCTTTCTATCTAGTTTCATGCACATGTGGATGTGCATACATGCATACACACATACACCCATCTATCATGGTTGTTAGCACATGGAAATGGTGGCAATATAAGACTCACACCATAGATTAAGTGATGGTTTTTTATTTAATTTTGGATTTAAAACAAATTGAAAAGAAAAGGATAATCTTTGTTAGCTTCTACATTCTTTTTCTAACCTAACCTTGCTCACCTACCACTAACCTTGGGTTATCCTTCTCTTTATCATTTAAAACTCAAGTTAAATTAACTCTCCATCACTTAATCATGGTTGGGTGTAAGAAGGAATAAAATATAAATGGTTATATTTCATTTCTTTTTCAATGATCATCTTTATATCATTCTACACTTGCTAAAAAGAAAAGCCACCATCTTCATCCTCCTTCACCATTTGCTCTCTAGGTTTTTCTAGTGAGTTAAACACACTCAAAGAAAGGTTTTTGAAGTGAGATTCCAAACCACAACATCATTCTATGCAAGTTTAGCCAACTTGCTTAGAGTGTTCTCTTCGGTTTTTACGAAGTTGCAAGCTTGGACGGAGAACTCCGTGGTGGATCGTCGTGGACGTAAGAGGACTTCAAGAGGACCTTATTCCAACACCCAAGACACCAAGGAGTCCAGCGAAAGGGAGCTATAAAGGTTGTAGTCTCGAAACCCTAGTTTGATTCGCTTTTTCATTCGAAACCCTAATTTTCTAGGATCGATTCCATTATATGTTCGTTTAGTACCATAAAAATTTAAACTTTGGGACATGTGATGCTTCAAAACTCATCATAGGGCGCTAGGCAAACCTAACAATTTTATCTCAAAGGAATTAAATTCCTGTAATTCTGTGAGAATTAAATTCTCAAAACTCAATTCCTCCTCTATGTTTTAGATCTGCATGGCAGGATCTCAACCCAATGAGAATTAAATTCTCAATTCATGGGGAGATGTGCACTTTGCAAATCTTCAACCAGAGAAAGAAGTAAGTTCTTTTCTTTATATAAGAGTTAAACTCTTTTGAGAATTAAATTCTCTTTCGAAGCCTCTCTTTTCTTACCTAGGGTTTTTGTTTTGCAGAGAATCAAATTCTTCCTTCTGAATTTTCAAGATTCCAAGGCTCTATTCTCTCTCTCTCCCTCTTTTTTTCTATCCCCCTTTGGCTCCTATTTATTGGAGAAGGAAAAGAATCAATCTGTTTTAGTAAATCTTTCATTGAAAGATCTGATTTGTTTATTGAGAGATTTGATTTATCTTCATCATTAATCTAGGCCTTTAGATTATTAGGTGAATTTTATTCACCATTGGATTTTAAATCCAAAGATATCTCTTTGTTATTTCGGTTAGATTTAGGGAGAAATCTTTCCATGTCCAAGATTTTTCCATAAATTGGTGATATTTAATCACCTTCAGATTCTTGATCCAACGGTTTCAGATAAATCTTCTCCATTTTGGAAAGATTTGAATGATCTCTCCTCAGAATTTAATTCTGTTAAAGAATAAGGCTTTTAAAGCCGGTCACGTGTGAGCACGTGACCCCTGGAATGGACTTCTCTTCTTCTGCGCTCTGTTCTCTGGCCGCTGCTTAACCATCACGTGCCAATACGTGACCATTGGTCACGTGTGAGCAAATGATGGCTTTTCTGAAGCTTTTTAGATATATTACTCAAAAGAATCGACACAATACACCCAGTCGATTAGACTTGAGAAAATTTTATATTGCCCGTCATGTTGACTTCTTTGAGCATCAGTAAACAACAGAGCATTTGGACTCTATTGTTTAGTTTAGGGACATTGCGGTCAATTGCCAGTTTAAGGACATGGTGGTCCAATGTTAGTTTAAGGACGTCTCGGTCCATCGGTAGTTTAAGGACATCTCGGTCCATGAGTTTAAGGACCCCACAGTCCATAGTAATGTGTGGTTGTCGGGACCCGTCACCACTCTGATGACGTTGAATGATTACAACGACAGATATCAGAGAAGTAAAGAGATGTACCCTCGAACCGGGTGTAAATTGATTGAAAGAGCAGATGGGCTCAGTTCAATTTAAATTAAGGACTTATGGCCAGAATTGGGCTAAGTCCAGTTAAAAATGTTTAACATTTTATTTTTGTTCTGGCCATTAGGCCTTTATTTGGGCTCTGCCCTTTTAATAATGCTAAGCATTCATCATAGCTTTAGGACTTATCCAGAGAACAATTTATGTTATGCCCAAGCGCACATAAAAGTATATAGCGCGCATGGCACTAGCGCCAGTCGATGAGCGCAGCGCGCTATGGTTAAAGCGCTAGTGCGCTTGGCGCTTTACACCAGATGTTAAGCGCTGAAGCGTTTAGCACTTTGCGCTAAGTGAAGAGCGCCGATGCGCTGTAATTGAAGCGTTGAGGCGCTTGGTGCCATATAATGAGCGCAAAGTGCTTTTAGTAATGCAGCGCACACGTGAGGAGCACGTGGCGCGCTGAGCGCTAGCCAATGAGCGCGGTGCGCTGCGTTTGAAGTACTATTGCAGCGCTTTGCACTAGATTAAGAGCACTAAGGCACTTTTAAATTAGGAGCGCTAAGGCTCTTCTTAGATTAATTTTGCGCTCTGAAGATTATCTTCTTTGATAAGAGACTTTGTCTCAAGATTCCAAGAACAAAGTTCTTAACTTATAGGAGATACTTCAATCTCTTTTTAATGAAAGGCTTTGCTTTTATGGATCTGTGATCCTAAGAGAATTGAATAATTCTCCCCCTTTATAATGAGATGTTCATGATCTTAGAAAAACAATTTGTCTTATAGATCTATGATCTGTGAAATAAGCACTTCTTTATTTTTATGATGAGATTTTTTTATCTCTTTATAAAAGACCTTGGTCTTTATAGATCTATGATCTTTTAAGAAGAGAACTCTTCTCTTTAGTTATGAGATGATTTCATCTCTTTGTTCATCACCATTCATTTTACCTTGAAGAAAAATCTTCTTTTACCGAGAACTATTTCTTCTTCTTGAGATTTTCTCAAAATTTATGGGGGGGTTCCTCTATATGAGACTTGAAGTCTTGGGGCCTTTATATAGAACCAATTGATTTGTTAAATCAGTTTAAGAGATTTTTCTCTAATTGATTTGGGGATGCCTCCCCACCGTTGGATCTTTGATCCTAAGGCTTCTGTTTTACAGAAAGCAATCTTCTTGTTTTTAACGAGATTGGAAAGATCTTTCCATAACAGAATTTTAATTCTGATTAATTAATAATTTATTATTAATAGATCTTTTGATCTGACGGTGGGGAGTTTTTAATCCCAGCGCTGGCGCACCTTGCGCTAGCGCACCTACGTTCGACACGTGGCGCGCAGCGCAGAGCGCAGCGCAACTGTGTTTGACACGTGGCGTACAGCACAGAGCGCTGGATCTGAAACGTTGCTTCAACTTTTAAATTTTGAATTTTGGAGCAGAGCTTTGCTCTGATTGGGGGTGCGCTGCCTAGGGCGCAGTGCTCCTTGCGCTGGCGTGTCTGCTTTTGACACGTGGCGCGCAGCGCACAGAATCTGAAGCGTAGCTTCAATTTTTACTTTAGATTTTTAATACAGAGCTTTGCTCTTATTTGGAAAAAAAAGCGTCGCTTCATTTCAAATCTTGGAATTTGAACAGAGCTTTGCTTTAATTGGGGAAACACCCCGCTGTTGTAATTTTTCTTTTTCTTTTTGTATGTATGGCTGAGGAGCCCATAATACCTTTTTGAATAAATAAGACATTTTCTTCTTTTTCGCAATGTTCTATTGATCTTTTATTAGACTAACAACAGACCCTAGGAAGAGTTTACATTGCCCTTAAAAAAAACAAATACATGCTAATAGATAACCTTATTAGCGCAGCCCGAGCTCCTTGGAGGCTTGTTGTTCTCTGTGCTCGGCGCCGAGTACGGGGCTCCCTGGGCACCGGACCGGTCATCCGCCGAAACGAGCAAGATCTGGCCGATGGTCAGCTCGACGGGAGGGAGACGCTGCTCCTGCTCGCGGTCGGCCTGCCGTTTGTCTCTCAAGTAGGCGGCGAGGTGCCCTGATCGGATGAGCTCCTCGATATAGTCCCGGAGTTGCTTACAATCCTCCGTGGCGTGGCCCAGCGTCCGGTGGAAGGCACAGTAGGGGCCCCGGGTTCGTTTCGAGGCCTGATGCGGGATTGGAGGGAATTTGAAGAACCCTTCGCCCTGGGCTTCTTCTAGTAACACTGCGAGGGAGACGTTGAGCGGGGTGTACTCCTGGAACTTTGGGTGATAGGGCTGCTGATGCTCCGGCCTCTCTTCCCGAGCTCTCTTCTTCTGGTCGGACCGTTCTGCTTGAGGGGGGTTCGCGTTCACCTTGGACTCCAGCTGGACCTCCCGCTCGGTCCATGCCTTGACCTCGGCCATGGTCTTAGGCCGCGCCAATGCAAAGGAGCGCAACCACTCTGTTTCGCCCAATCAGAGCAAAGCTCTGTTCAAATTCAAAATTCAAAATTTTGAAGCAACGCTTCAAGTCTCGGGCGCAACGCGCCACGTGTCAGGCGCTCATACGTCAGCGCAGCGCCCAAGAAGGCGCGCCCAATCAGAGCAAAGCTTTATTTTTGTGAAGCAATGCTTCAGTTGCGCTGCGCTCTGCGCTGCGCGACACGTGTCAGCGCGGTTGCGCTAGCGCGGTTGCGCTGCGCGACACGTGTCAGCGCGGTTGCGCTACGCAGTGCGCTGCGCGACACGTGTCACGCGCTGGGGCATCTGCGCCAAACTGAATTAAGATTTTAAGAAATCTTTTCTGTTCTTGTTAAAACAAGAAGATTTTCTTCTGCAAAGCAGAAGCCCTTGGATCAAAGATCCAACGGTGGGAAAAATTCCCCAAAATCACTCAGAGAATGATCTCTTTAACAAATTTAACTAATTTGTGAGCACTATAAAAAGGACCCTAAGCCTCAATTCAAAGGCATGAACATTTTTCTTGAAAAAATCAAGAGCTTCAAACAGAAAGAACTCTGAGAAAAATTTCAAGAAGAGGTAAAAAACCTTTATAAGGAAAAAGAAATTTCCTCTAATAGATCATTGATCTAAAAATAAGATCAATGATCTTCATATAATAAATAGTGCTTTGCACTTCTTATGAACCACTGGTTCTTTAAAACAAAAGAAAAATATAAAAAAAAATAGTGCTTTGCACTCTTGTGAACCTCTGGTTCTGTAAATGAAAAGAAAAGAAAGAAATTTATTTCTTTAATCTAAAATAGTGCTCTGCACTTCTGTTTTGAATCTAAAAAATTCTTAGTGCTTTGCACTTCCAAACTGCGCTGTTGCGCTCTTAAGAGAGCGCCACGTGTCAGCTATAGAACCACTTGCGCTAAGCGCTCTTAAGATAGAGCTTTGCTCTCTGGAATTGGCGCAACTCGCTGAGAGCGCGCCACGTATCAGCAGCGCAGCGCGCTAGCGCAGCGCACTGCGCTAGTGCGCTTGCGCTCACCAGAGCATGACACGTGTCATTATCATATGAGCTTGCGCTCATTACTCGGCGCAAAGCGCCAGACAAATGCACTGCCTTGGTTACAAAAAGGGCCAAGCCCAATTAAAGAAGGCCTAACAGGTCTAATAAAATGCAATGCATTGCTTTAAAAAAGGGACAGAGCCCAAACTAAAATAGATGCTCTGCATCATAAATAAAGGGACAGAGCCCAAATCAAAAGCCTAGCAGAATGCAGTGCATTATTAAATATCGGCAAGGCCCCAGCACAGGCCTAATAGGCCAAAAATCAAGAAAAATGTTGAATATTCTCAACTGGGCTTAACCCAATTTTGGCCATAAGTCCTCAAATTAAATTGACTGAGCAAAATTGCTTTCCTAAATCAATTTATCTCCGGTTCAAGGGTACATCTCCGAACTCCTCTGACATCTATCGTTGTAATCCTTCAACGACGTCAGAGAGGCGACGGGTCCCAACGATCACACATGAATATGGACTGCGGGGTCCTTAAACTCGTGGACCGAAACGTCCCTAAACTAATATTGGACCGAAACGTCCCTAAACTAATATTGGACCGAAACGTCCCTAAACTAATATCGGACCGAAACGTCCTTAAAACTAATATCGGACCGAAACGTCCTTAAAACTAATATCGGACCGAGACGTCCCTAAACTAATATCGGACCGAGACGTCCCTAAACTAATATCGGACCGAGACGTCCCTAAACTAATGACGGACCACCACGTCCCTAAACTGGAACATGGACCACCACGTCTCTAAACTGGAACAATAGAGCCATTTGCTCTTCTTTCGGATCTAAACGATCCCGTTCAAGTCGATCTTAGTCCAAAATAGGATTAACGTATCCTTGGCGAACGTTTAAGTTGATCTTAGCCGCAACGCGACTAACGCATCCTTAAACTAAAAAAAAAAACACCAAACCCAAATCTAAATAAATATGGATTTGGACTAATCCACGCCCTACGGGCGACGGCATTATTCAGTCTCCGTATACAATCCACGGGCAACCACAAACAAAACAAACACACACGACACGAAGTGAAACTCTGGAGAAGGAGAAAGTGGCTACCGCGATGCGGTAGCGTAATTAACTGCAGGGGCTTGCGCCTGCAAGGAAGAGCGTCCCCACAATCAAAAACCCCTCTAGCGAGGGGGAATCTGACAAAGTCTGCTACATCGGCCGCATCCGTCTAAACCTCCGATACACGGTGTCATAAATCAACTTGGCATTTTCGGAGAGGTAGACGGATAAAACCATATAGCATCTGCCCCGAATCTCAGCGCCAGGGCATCGCGGTCCTGTGCGCCGCCTTTCGGAGGGGAACAGATTCTGGCACGCCCGGTGGGACCTCTTCCTCTTTCCACTCCACACTTCGTGTGTCGTCTTCGCGAACCAATCGCGGTTTGTTAATGGTTGCCTTCGGATTTCAAGTTACTAAGATTTGGTCTTTTGCCTGGCAGAGAACTCAAGATTCAATGGCCTCTAATTGCACCAACTGCTCGAGGTGCCACTGCAACAGACGCTCCACTTCACCAGGAGGTGTGACGTATGGGCCCCAAGCGGCTTCCTTCCTTACTCTGCCGGTAGACCAGGTGACCCAAGCCACCACCGGCTTGTTCTTCGGGACCATGATCCCACCTGCAAGCTTCTCTGCACCAATACCTGCACCGGAAGTAAGTAAAAAGTCGGTCTTCAACCGGCTCACTGTTTCGACAGCCCCTGTCAACGGGTCGCCCGTTACTAAACCGACAGCCTCCGTTTTCACCAGGCTAGGTCAGAACCATAAAGTGGCCGTCCCAAAGAGGGCAACGGCCGCTGCTCAGGAAGTCGTTAAAGCGGCTTCCCCTGTCAAAGAGTCAGCCTTTTCAAGACTGACGATTCCTGCTGCTGCCCCTGCTCAAGGATCCGTCTTCGGCAGGTTGAATATCACCCCTCAAAAGACAACCTCAGTATTTAAGAGGTTAACACCGGCAGCGCCTCATTCAGACAGGGGGCAAAAAGAAACTATCTCTGAGCCAATCCCAACGGCTCGCCGTGCTCGACGTCGCCATTGGCAACGAGTGAGGAAGGCAGGGGGCAACACTCCCTCAGGGCTAACTCCACCGGCTCCAGTGGTGGAAGTCAACGCTGCTGTTCCAACTGGGAACAGCTTTGAGCTGCTGAGAAGGGTACGGAAGAACTCTCCAACCGCTACATTGAAGAGATCTCCTCCGCCTGCGGAGAAAGCTCCAGAGACAAAGCTGGAACAGCCCCCTCAACGGCTGTCGTCAAAAATATACAAGGTTTGGCGTAGGGTTCAAGACTCCGTGATTGACCCGGACCACTTTCGTCGCCAGAAAAAGGCAAAGGTGGAAAAAGGCAAGGATTGTCCCATTGGACAGCAGCGGACAGCAGCTGCTAGGGTGCCCCCTACAATGGTTCCTTCAACCTCAACGGCCCACAAAAGGAGGAGGTCAGAGAAAACCCCCGCGTCAATGGCAAAGTCTAAAAGCGGTGAACCTAAACGCCCCAAGTCAGGGGGCATAACAGTTCATACGGTTTATATGGCTTCTGGAAAGGAGGAGAGCCGCACCTCTACGGGTCACCGACCGCTTACCCGATCAGTGACCAAGGCTCAGAAGCAGCAACAAAAGCTCCAGGAGATGATGACTACAATGGCTGCACTCACGGAGCCAAAAGAGAACCCTGAGACGTCCTTAGATGAGCGCCAAGAGGAAGAGACCGACGCCGAGTTCCTTCGCCGAGTACTGGAAAAGAGGGAAAAAGAGGCTGCTGAACAAGCGGCCAACATACAGCGTATGGGCCTCCTCTTCCAGGACATGATAGGGATGATGATACAACAAGATCCTCCCGCTGAAGAACCCCTAATCGTCCTTGGAGATAATAAGGGAGAGACGTTGAATCCGCAGCCCGCTCTATTAACAGCTAAAGAGGATACAATCTCTAAGACTGATCTGGACGAATACATAGCCCAGCAAATAAGGGTTCATCATGCGGCCGAAGCAACCGGCCACGTCGTAAAAACGGGGCGGCCATATCCAGGCTGGTATGACCAAATCAAGTACCCGCCGGGTTACACAATTCCCAAATTTCATGTCTACAAAGGGACCGGCAATCCCCATCAGCATGTCGCCCAGTTCAGGGCGCTTTGCGGTAACACCGGTGGTGATGACAAGCTTTTGCTCCGCCAGTTTGTTGGAAGTCTATCAGATACGGCGTTCGAGTGGTACTCTGAACTCCCTAATGATTCTATCAAAACCTTCACGGAAATGGAGCTGTTGTTTACCCAGCGTTTTGCAAGTGCCAGTGAACGTACCCCGATGACGGCACTGATTAACGCCAGGGTAAAACCCGGCGAGACATGGGTTCAGTACGCTATACGGTGGCGTAATCTATGGTCGAAATGTGAGCAGCGCATAGAAGAAGCCCCTGCGGTGGGAATGTTTGTCGGAACCCTTGATCCACAAGCAACCATCTCACAGTTTATGATGTTTTTCAAGCCGACTTCCTTCCAGGCTTTAATTGACAAACTAGCGCAGATGGACCAGATGGGCCATAAACCCCCTCTCCCAAAGCCGGATTCCCGAAATGACAAAGGAAAGGGAAAAGCGATCGTTGTCGCTAATGCTCAACAACAACCGAACGACTCGAAGCCGGTTGCTCGTCCAAACAATACGCGCCCGTACGTACCCCTTGAGGATAGGATGGGACGTCCTTATTCCTTCCCCCGCGATAAAACGAGGAGGTTATTCGAGCTGGCATTGCGCAACAGACTCATAAATCTGCCGGATCCAAAACGACCGTTGCAACCAAGTGACGTCAACGAGCCTAATTACTGCCCTTATCATCGAGTACTAGGCCATCCGATCGAAGATTGCTACGTTTTCAAGAATTGGCTTGAAAACCAGTACCGACAGGGCAAGTTCGCGTTATCTGACAAATGGAAAGTGAATCCCCCGCAGCCCCACACCTCTAAAGGGACGAATACGCCGGGAGCAACATGCTCTGTCATTGAAGAAACTCCGTGGGAGGTTGTATTATCATCGAAAACGAAGAGAATGCTAAATGATCTTCGGACATGTCCGGCGATCAAGTGGAAGAACCCATTGGAACCGCAGGTCGTTGAGGGGATGTTGAAGCCACGTCCAACTCCAAAGACCAAAGATGGGGGTTCGAGCACTAGTAGCCAGTCGTCAAAGTCTTTGAAGAAAAAGAAGAAGGCCAAGAAGCCGGTGAAGCCTAGCGATAGGCGCACGGACTTGCAAAAGAAAATTGACGCGCTGGAAGAGTACAACCAGAAGGCGCGGACTCCCATTACATTGCAAGAGTTCCTCAACCATGTCTTCCAAGAAGAAGATGAGGGAGGTAGTTCGTCAAATGAATCTGAAGAACATGTGGCAAGTTGCCATGTGATTTCCCATTCGATCACGAACGATGAGGAGACTCCTTGCACCGAAAAGCTGGGGGCAGATCCTGAACCAAAAGTTCTGGGACCATCAGATGAAGTAATTGACGCCCTCCTTAATGAAGCTCGGTTGAAAAGTAAAGCTGATCGGGAGCGCGAGGCGGCTATATTTGAAAGGGCCAAGCGCCAGCGACTTGATGAAGGAGCTGGGACGATCCCGCTGGAGCAAAACACCTCCACTACCGACAAAAGCCAACTCAGGATGAGGAAAAAGTTCGCTAAGGCCATATCAATGGGCATGAAGCTACCATCCTCTGAAGGAAACATCGCCGGTGAAGTGGAAACGCACCCCTCGTATTGCTTATATCATCAGAGGATTTCGCACCCCACTCAAGAGTGCAAAGCTTTCGATAGATGGTGGCAAGGATACGTTGCTCATCGACAACGCTTTAAGCGGGAAAAACGTAAAACTCGTCGGGAGCAGAGAAATACGACAGAAGGGCTTAAAAGAACTGCTGGCGATTGTCGCATGGTTAACACCGGTGGATCACAAGTGCCTACATTCGGAAGTGATTCTGATGAAGAGCTAGAACTTGCCCCTCTCTTTAAAGAGTCCGCTTCAGGAAAAGAAGAAGAACCGAAGGTCTGCGAAAATATCCAGCTGCGGAATCGGACGCTGCCTGAAAAGAACCTCGGACCCTTGAACAGAAAAGATAAAGGGAAAGAAAAGGTCTCTGAGGATATTACTCTCGATGACCAAGTTGCGGAAGAGTTAACCGCTAAGAACCCACCAAAGAAGGATAAGGTGGATTACAACGTCTTAGCACATCTGAGGAAGCTGCCCTCACAGCTCAGCATTCTTGACGCCCTTTTGCTATCAAAAGAGGCGAGAGATTCGTTGATTAAGGCACTCCAAGACCCGGAACAATTCCAAGCATGCCTGGCCGAGGAAAAGATGAAGGATGAGTTAGAGGAAGTACACACGGCTGATGTTACTTTCGGCGATGAAGACCTTCTACTTGGGACGTGCGAACACAATCGCCCTCTCTATGTCTCGGGATACTGCCATGATATAAAGATAGGCAAAATCCTGATCGATAACGGGTCGTCTGTTAACCTACTCAACGTGCGGGTGTTGAAGGAAATTTGCATGAGCGTCCAGCACCTTGCTCGGGACAAGATCACCATATCCGGGTTCGACTCCCAATCGTCAAAGACTCTTGGATCTGTGATACTGACGCTACGCTTCGGACTACTCGTCACGGACATTAAGTTCCACGTCATAGATGCCAAGACATGCTACAACGCTTTGCTCGGCCGACCATGGTTACACGAGTACAACATCATCCCTTCTACACAACATCAGTGTATGAAGTATTTTAAGGATGGTTTCGAGTATACCGTGACGGGAGAACTGAACCCGTTCTCTGTGAACGAGGTCCGCAAATACGAAGATGCCAAATACTTCTTGCCGGATTTCGAAGACACGGAGAAGTGTCACAAGCCGGAAAATAAAACTAACGCCACCATCCCTGTCTTCGGCAGTGATACCGAGGAAGAAGAGGAGATCGTTTATTCGGGTCCGCCCCAACATAACAAGCCAGGACCGTCCACTCCTACATTGGTCTTTGGTAGTGACTCGGAGGATGAGGTCCATGTCGTATTCTCTGCTCGACCTTCAATACAAGCTTCCGCTGACGAAGAGCAAAGTCTGCAAGTCGCCATGGTGCCGCCTAAACATCATAAAGAACTGGACGCACTTAATATCTACAGTATAGAAGAGCTGCGGACATTCTACATTCCTCCAATGCGAGAAAACGAGAAAGCAATTCTGTTTTACCGCTCTGAAGAAACCAAGATGAAAAAAGAAATCTGGTATGGCGCAGAGCCTGCGCTCGACAGGCTTCAGCCTATCCGTCTTCCCAGATATTATACAGAGGGTTTGAAGAAGCTACTGAAACGCCAAGAGATATCCTTCAAACAGACCGTTAGAGAGGCCAAATTCTATGACAGGGTCTGGGATGTTCCCGGGACTCAACGCAAACTGCCTAACGGGAGAATGGAAACAAGAGGGCTTGGATACATCCGTTCAAAGAAACGAGAGTTACTACCCGGCTGTTACGTCATATATGACCTTGATGAAGAAGCGGATGCTCAATGGGAGGACGCTAATCCTAATCCAGTGAAGGTTCCAGATGCAAGAGAGCCCAGTCCGTCGTTCGAGGAACAAATGGACAGACTTATAAAGAAAGATGGTCAAAAAGTCCGAGATGATCACAACCGTGAGACGGCCATCTACGAGAAAGCCAAGATGCAACGCCTTCTCCAACAGGCCGTAAAGGGTGAAAATGCCGCTCCTTGTCAACCCGTTATAAAGAAGGCTCAGCTCAAAAGCAGAAATAAGTCGAAAGGCCAAAAAGGCGCTCAACAACTGCAAAGCAGGGCTAAGAAGCCATGCAAACGGGAATTGAGCGTTATTGACCTATCCCTCATGAAGAAAATGAGTCGAGCATACTCTTTTCCTCGGGATAAGACAAGGAGGATATTTGAGCTTGCTCTAAAACATCAGATGCTCGCGCTGCCGGAGTCTAAGCACCTCGAACGAGCGGGTGAAGTCTCACACCCGGACTATTGCTCTTACTATCGAGTAGTAGGCCATCCTCTTGAAGATTGCTTCACCTTTAAGAATTGGGTCGAAGATCAATATCAGCTTGGTAAATTCGCTCTGTCCAACAACTGGAGGGTACCACCACAAAAGCACGAGCCTAAGGCCACGAAAGAAAGACCGGTTCCACATTGGGATTGGAAGCGAATTCGTACCTGTCACATGATAACGATGCTACAAGAAGAATCCGAGAACATGGGCAGCCTTCCCTGGTGCCTCGAAAACAGCAATGATGAGGTGATCTCAGAATTTCCTCCAGCTCCGAAAGAACTGGAGGACGGCATACATACCGCTGTAGATAACCTCAAGAAAATTGAGTTGGGGACAATAAACGATCCGCGACCGACATTCGTCAGCGAGCTGCTGTCTGAAGAAAAGGTGGCTGCGTTAAAGGACGTCCTTGTACAGCATAAAGATTGCTTCGCATGGAACTATTCCGAGATGCCGGGACTCGATCCAGAAGTTGCTGTACATAGACTGGCAATATCCCCGAGTGTCAAGCCGGTCAAACAAGCGCCGAGAAGAATGCGGCTTGAGCTCGAGATGAGCATCAACGCGGAAGTCAAAAAGCTGATAGACTCCGGCTTTATCCAAGAGGTTCAATACCCTGAATGGATTGCTAATATCGTCCCAGTGATGAAGAAAAATGGTACGGTGCGCATATGCGTGGACTTTCGGGATCTCAACAAAGCATGCCCGAAGGATGATTTCCCAGTACCAGTCACCGAACTGATGATAGACAATACGTCCACGCATGAGATTTTCTCATTCATGGATGGCTCATCAGGATATAATCAAATAAAAATGCACCCTGAAGACCAGAAACATACGGCTTTCCGGACTCCTTTGGGAATATTCTGTTACAAGGTGATGCCCTTCGGTTTAAAGAACGCCGGTGCAACCTACCAAAGGGCCATGACGAAGATTTTTGATAACCTTATACACGAAATCGTTGAATGCTATATCGACGACCTCGTTGTTAAAAGCAAATCATATGAGGAACATCTCGAGCATCTGAAGACCGTATTTCAACGTCTTCGACAATACAACTTGAAGATGAACCCTCTGAAGTGTGCATTCGGGGTTTCCTCGGGCAAATTCCTGGGATTCATCGTTCGACACCGAGGTATCGAGATAGATCCGTCCAAGATCAAGGCAATCATGGGAATGCCTCCGCCGAGAACTCTCAAACAGCTGCGGTCTCTCCAAGGGAAGCTCGCGTACATACGGCGATTTATAGCCAACCTCTCAGGAAAGTGCCGTCCTTACAGCCACCTGATGAAGAAGGGAACCCCGTTCGTCTGGGATCACAAATGCCAAGGCGCACTGGATGAGATCAAGCAGTATTTGCAAAACCCTCCAGTGTTGGCTGCTCCAGTGAAGGGAAAGCCTCTCATTCTTTACACGGCCGCCCTTGAAGGTTCTTTGGGCGCATTATGGGCACAAGTGAATGACCAGGGGAAAGAAAGAGCACTTTACTACTTAAGTCGAGTGCTGCTGGGGGCAGAAAGCAATTACTCCCCCATTGAAAAACACTGCCTGGCGTTGATCTTCGCAATAACAAAGCTTAGACATTACGCATTAGCGCATGAAGTCTATCTCATTTCAAAGGTGGACCCTCTCAAATATCTAATGTCAAAGGCCATATTGACAGGACGACTCGCTAAATGGGCCCTGCTCTTAATGGAGTTCTCGATAGCATATCGACCACTCAAAGCAGTAAAAGGCCAGGCCATCGCCGACTTCCTTGCTGAACACCCGATACCGGCCGACTCTCCTTTAAACTGCGATCTTCCAGACGAACATGCGTTTGATGCGATCGATGGTGATAATACCCGATGGGAGCTTTATTTTGACGGAGCATCTTCCGTGAAGAAGCGCAAACAAAGTACCCCTATAATCAAATCGGGGGTAGGACTCATCTTTATAACTCCACAAGGAGGGATAATGCGCTACGCGTTCTCCCTGACGGAACCGAGGACAAACAACGAAGCCGAATACGAAGCTCTGATAGCAGGCCTCGAGATCGCCATTGACATGGGAATTGAAAACCTCCTCATATACGGAGATTCGCAACTGGTCGTTAGTCAAGTAAACGGCGATTACCAAACTTGCAAACCGGAATTGGTAAAATACGGTGAAAAGGTGCAACAACTGCTAACCCAAATTCCCTCCTATACTTTGGAGAGCATACCACGCGCGGATAACAGCAAAGCGGACGCGTTGGCCAAACTTGCTAAAGAAATGGCTGACGAGAACCTCGATGATGTTAGAATCATGGTACAAAGTCGTCGGGTGCTCGCCCCCGCAGAAATACCTCCGGGATCGCCCGAAGAAAAGGGAGTGACTGAACAAGCGACCTTGCAAATAAAAGATCATGAGAAGGTTGAGGATTGGAGGGAAGTCTTTATAGACTACTTCAAGTCCCACCAAATGCCCGAAGATGCGTCCGCAAGACATCAACTCATAAAACGAGCTCTGTCTTTCGCCTTCGTCAATGATACTCTATACAAGAGGTCATTCGATTCTCTGTGGCTGAGATGCTTAGGACCGGACGAATCGGAAAGAGTCGTTCAGGAGGTTCATGACGGAATCTGCGGTTTTCACCAAGCAGGTCCAAAGATGAAGTTGAAGATCAAACGGATGGGCTATTACTGGCCCACGATGATTCAAGACTGCATCGAATATGCGAAGCAATGTCACTCATGCCAGATTCATGGGGACTTCATCCACCAGCACCCAAATCCATTGCATCCAACGGTAGCTAGCTGGCCATTCGAAATGTGGGGGACTGATATAGTCGGCCCCATCGAACCAGCATCGTCTAAAGGACATCGTTTCATCCTAGCGACGACTGACTACTTCTCTAAGTGGGCAGAAGCAGTACCATTGAGAGAAGTGAAGACGGAGAATATCCTCCATTTCTTCAAAACGCACGTCATATATCGGTTTGGAACTCCGAGGCGGATCATCTCCGATAACGGGCCAGCCTACCGAAGTCATAAAATCAGCCGCTTCGCACAGCAGCATAACATAGACTGGAGATATTCCTCGGTTTATAATCCGCGAGCTAATGGTCTAGCTGAAGCCTTCAACAAGACCTTGACGAAAATTATAAAGAAAACAGTGTCTCGAAATAAGAAAGACTGGCATGAGAGACTGCAAGAAGCTCTTTGGGCATATCGAACTACATTCAAGACGGCCACGAACACAACGCCGTACGCGTTGGTGTTCGGTACGGAAGCAGTACTCCCTCTCGAGATAGAGTTACCCTCTCTACGAGTGGCAATTCACCACGAGCTAACGGACGAAGAAAATGCTCACCTTCGGCTTGAGGAACTTGATGCCCTTGATGAAACTAGGCTCATAGCGCAACAAAATCTGGAAGCTTATAAAGCAAAGATGACGCGCTCATACGAAAAATTGACCCGACCGAGGACATTCCACCAAGGCGAACTCGTGCTAATGGTCAAAAGGCCTATGATTCCCAATCGCGCCAAGCGGGGAAAATTCGAGCCAAATTATGAAGGCCCGTACATCATAGATAAAGTTTACCAGGGTGGGGCCTATCTACTCATGGACATGCACGGTGAAAGGCCTTTCAGGCCGATAAACGGTCGCTTCCTGAAGAAATACTACGCTTAATGAGCCACAGCCTAGGTCAATGATAGATGACGACGACCATGTCCGCTCGCTATCGTCCTAAGCTCAAGTTTTATAAGCAGTAGCCAACTTCCCAATGTCGGACCGAAATGTCCTTAAACTAACAACGGACCGAAATGTCCTTAAAATAATAGCAGACCGAAACGTCTTTAAACTACTACCGCAACATCTTTAGGCTGACGAGATAAAAAAATATATATAAAAATAAAATAAAATAAAAACGGTATGTCCATAAGCAAAAAGGGGCACGGATGAAAACCCGAAAGGGCTCCGTGAGTAAAAACAGCAGGGCTACCGGCGAGTGTTCGTGAAAACCCGAAAGGGCGCGACCTCGTAAAAAAAAAAAGAAGAAGAAGAAAATAAAAAGAATAAAAGAAAAAAAAAACGGTATGTCCATAAGCAAAACGGGCACGGATGAAAACCCGAGAGGGCTCCGTGAGTAAAAACAGCAGGACTGCCGGCGAGTGTTTGTGAAAACCCGAAAGGGCACAACCTCGTTAAAAAACACTTGTAGGGTCCTCTCGACCCTATAAGGAGAAACCACCCGCGTGAGATCCTTACGATTCACAAGGGAACAACATGCTTAGGAATCCCCACGATTCCTAAGGAGAAAATACACTTGCGAGATCCTCACGACTCGTAAGGAGAATGCTCTTATGGGACCCTCACGGCTCGTAAGATTTGAAAGTCTTAAGTTACAGAGATCTAAACCTGTGCTTAAGCAACCCCCACAACTTTCGATATTGCCCTACAAGTGGCTCAATACTGACCCTTGTATACAATCCACGGGCGCGAATAAACATTTCCCTAAGCAAGGTCCATCCGTGACTGGGGATATGTTCGCATAACCCTTGTAAATCCTCTCGATTTACAGAGAGAAAACCCTCCTGTAGGATCCTTACGACTTACAGAGGAACAAAACACTTAGGAACCCTCACGATTCCTAAGGAGAAAATACACCTATAAGATCCTCACGACTTGTAGGGAGAAATAGCTTTGTGAGACCCTTACGGCTCATAAAGTCAAAAGCCTTAGTCGACAGGACCCTAACCCTGGTCGCTAAGCCTCCTTTGTTCGACAATGACAGAGGCAAATGATGATTCGCTCCTGGCAACATCCCAGTTGTAGCGGTGCTGATGCCAAAATCAGTGTCCAAGTTCAGGTTTACGGCGAAAAGCCAGTAAGCCGCACATGCATACGGAATAGCCGAAATGATAGGGCAACTTGCAATAAAAAGCAGCAAGTAAAATGTATGCATGCGAAATAGCCGAAATGATTGGGCAACTTGCAATAAAAAGCAGCAAGTAAAATGTATGCATGCGAAATAGCCGAAATGATTGGGCAACTTGCAATAAAAAGCAGCAAGTAAAATGTATGCATGCGAAATAGCCGAAATGATTGGGCAACTCGCAATAAAAAGCAGCGAGTGGAAATAAAATAAACAGC
Source organism: Agapanthus africanus (assembly GCA_030015575.1). Taxonomy (NCBI): domain Eukaryota; kingdom Viridiplantae; phylum Streptophyta; class Magnoliopsida; order Asparagales; family Amaryllidaceae; genus Agapanthus; species Agapanthus africanus. The sequence continues at coordinate 378,390,360 of JASDDO010000019.1, read as the reverse complement.
CGAAATGATTGGGCACCGCGAAAAATAGCCGAAATGATTAGGCAATCGCGACCTTCGCGATATAAAAGCTGAAATGATAGAGCATCGCGGAAAGAATAAAAAAATGAAAGAATGAAACTTTTTGCCCTACAGTTAAGATCACATCGATCCCTGTATACAATCCAAGGGCATAAACAAAGAGGGAACCATACCCTCCCAGCAAATTCCTCGACTCACGGATACAAACACTCCTTGACGAGAGCTTCCTGATCCGCGTCGACCCGCAGAGCCACCAGAGCCCCCGTGGGAACCCTCGACTCGTTTCAAACCCTAAGGAAACAAATAATCCTTGGCGCTTGGGAAACAAATAATCCCTAGCAAACTCCTCGACTCACGGATACAAACACTCCTTGACGAGAGCTTCCTGATCCGCGTCGACCCGCAGAGCCACCAGAGCCCCCGTGGGAACCCTCGACTCGTTTCCAACCCCAAGGAAACAAATAATCCTTGGCGCTTGGGAAACAAATAATCCCTAGCAAACTCCTCGACTCACGGATACAAACACTCCTTGACGAGAGCTTCCTGATCCGCGTCGACCCGCAGAGCCACCAGAGCCCCCGTGGGAACCCTCGACTCGTTTCAAACCCCAAGGAAACAAATAATCCTTGGCGCTTGGGAAATAAATAATCCCTGGCAAACTCCTCGACTCACGGATACAAACACTCCTTGACGAGAGCTTCCTGATCCGCGTCGACCCGCAGAGCCACCAGAGCCCCCGTGGGAACCCTCGACTCGTTTCAAACCCCAAGGAAACAAATAATCATTGGCGCTTGGGAAACAAATAATCCCTAGCAAACTCCTCGACTCACGGATACAAACACTCCTTGACGAGAGCCTCCTGATCCGCGTCGATCCGCAGAGCCACCAGAGCCCCCATGGGAACCCTCGACTCGTTTCAAACCCCAAGGAAACAAATAATCCTCGGCGCTTAGGAAACAAATAATCCCTAGCAAACTCCTCGATTCACGGATACAAACACTCCGTGACGAGAGCTTCTTAACTCATGTCAACTGTTCCGCTACAACTGCAAATAAATCCCCGATTCGTCTCAATTTGTAAGAAGAAGTCTCAGACAGCAAGGATCGAAAAGCTTGCTTTTTGAGCAATGGGGCCCTGCAAGTCAATCCAAACCGGTCTCTTGCATACTACTCACGGGTCTCACTCTCCGAAGTCGAATTTCGACGAGGAGGGAAACAACCGCTTACGAATCCTCTCGACTCGTAAGAGGGAAAATTCTCTTATAGGATCCTTACGACTTATAAGAGAAAACCACACTTAGGAATCCTCACGATTCCTAAGGAGAAAATCCGCCTATGAGATCCTCTCGATCCGTAGGGAGAAAAGCCTCTATGAGACCCTCACGGCTCATAGAGTTGAAAAATCTTAGGCAGCAGACCAGAACCTGCGGCCTAAGTCATCGCTATTCCCTAAGGAAGTCGGAATACTCGTTTTAGACATCCATCAACCATGGTTATTAAGACAGCCTGCTGACAATAAAAAAAAAAAGATGACAGAAAGAATATCCGGTCTACATTTGATCTGGCGTGCGTGACGCATTCATTTATGCATGGGCAGAAGACTCAGGACGAGAAATAAGACAAGCTGAAATAGAAAGGGGGAGGGTTTCCATTCATACCGCTAAAAATTTTTACAAGCATAAGAATAATGAATAAGAAACATTATTCAAATTATTACAACGGTATAACCTCAGATCCGGGACACGAATTGAGGAAATCAAAAGTAAGGCCATCCAGAGTTCTTCTGGCCTTTCTAATTATTCTTATGCGCAATCTTTCGCGCTCCTCTGTGTCGATGTCATCGGCGAGCCCTTCTGGCCTTTGATAAGCAGCAACTATTGTCGTCTGCTGGAAGACTTGGTGTAAGATGTCAATAAGGCTGTTCCGCCGTTTCTTTGAAATCTTCCCTGTCAGGTACACTGAATGCACCTTGTCTTCGGCATCATCCAGCGCGTTGAGCGGTAAGGCCTCATGAAGACCCGGAAGTGCTCTCCATATGGCTCCCAACACGACTTTCAAAAGGGCCGAACGACGAGGCAACAGCCAACCACCGCTTGCGTTCAGACGACCCATGACTTCGGCACATTCAGCGTCTGTAAACTCCTGGTTTTGTTGACGACCCTGAGCGCGGATATCGTCGTAGGTAATGAACTCGTGCAAACTGTATAGATGCACCGCCGCCATTATGCCTGGAGGAAACATTGCAGGAAGATCAGCAATAGAAAAGCAATAATATACATGGAGGACTAAATTCCTAGAGAGCAAAATTATGTTCAAGGATAAAGTCCCTTGGACGAAAGCTCTGCTGGTTAAGATTGATCCAAGAATCGATTTTACCTAAAGTTTTCCTAAAAACTTTATAAAAAAAAGGGAGGAGCAAGGCACCGGAGTTCTTGAATGCAAGAACAAGGCTCTGAAGTCTTCGAAAATAGAAATCTGAAAGATGATAAGTATCTGGAGGGGACCAAAGGTCCTATTTATAGGCATCAAGTGCCTCTTCGACTTCCAAGAGTTGTCACGGCGGTTTACCCTAATCGGAGCGAACCTCTGTTCAGATTCCAAGGCGGGAGATGAAGCAACGCTTCGTCTTCCCCCAATCAGAGCAAAGCTCTGTCTTGAAAATTAATTTAATGAAGCGACGCTTCAGATTATTTGCGCTGCACAATACGCCACGTGTCTGACGCAGACGCATCAGCGCAACGCCCAAAACAGCGCACCCAATCAAAGCAAAGCTTTATTTCAAGCAAAACTAAAAGAAGCAACGCTTCAGTGGCGCATGCGCCGTGCACTGCGTGACACGTGTCGGCGCAGATGCACTAGCGCAGTCATGCTGCACTGTGCGCTGTGCGACACGTGTCATACCCTGGAGCATTGGCGCTAAACAAAAATTAAGGTTCTGAAGAAATCTTTTCTGTTATTGTTAAAATAAGAAGATTATCTTCTGTAAAACAGAAGCCATTGGATCAAAGATCCGACGGTGGGGGAAAGCCCGCCAAATCTTTCAGAAAAGGGATTTCTTCAACAAATTGAACTTACTTCTTAATTTGCAAGATGAGGTCTCAGGCAGTAAGGATTGAAAAGCTTGCTTCTTGAGCAATGGGACCCTGCAAGTCAATCCAAAATGGTCTTTTGCATACTATTCACGGGTCTCACTCTCCGAAGTCGATTTTTGACAAGAAGGGAAACAACCGCTTACGAATCCTCTCGACTCGTAAGAAGGAAAATTCTCTTATAGGATCCTTACGACTTATAAGAGAAAACCACACTTAGGAATCCTCACGATTCCTAAGGAGAAAATCCACCTATGAGATCCTCTCGATCCGTAGGGAGAAAAATCTCTATGAGACCCTCACGGCTCATAGAATTGAAAAGTCTTAGGCGGCAGATCTGAACCTGCGGCCTAAGCCATCGCTATCTCTTGGAAAAATTAAGTTGTCTGCCAATCAGGCTCATCGACAACATCATGATGTAAAGGCAGAAAACAAAAGAGCATACAAGATATTGCAAAAGAAAGTGTGTATCTTTATTCATTGACCTCAATCAAATACATGGTGAATCATACAAAAGAGCAAAGAACGGATACATGTTACTCAGAAAAGAAAATTTTTACAAATACATTGATACAAAGGCAGCTATTGGGAAGGAAGCGTCTTAAGTAGCTCTATCAGTTGTTCGTACACTTCCTTCCATGCCTTTTCCCGATTGGATACCACTGCCAACTCCGCCTCCACCTGGGCCCGTTGCTGTGCGACGGATGCAAGCTGATCCCTGACGGCTTGATGAGCAGCTTCACGGCCTGGAGTGTCATGCTCGGAGACATCAAGTGCCCGCTTTAGTCTCAGCCCATTCGATATGCGCTCCAGAAGACCCTCGAAGACGGTCTTTACCTCAGCGGCGTTCGCCTCAACTTCGGCACGCAAGCGAGCAGTTCTGCTTGAAGAATCTTGGCACTCCTTCAGCCTCAAAGCCACTTCTTGTTCCAGATGACGGAAATGAGAAGCGCTTTGCTCGAGCCATGCTCCCCGTTGAGTGCTCAAGGCCAAAGTCTCGGGGGACAGGCGCATTGACTCCAGCTGATGAAGGCGAGCCTCGATCTCCCGACAATAGTTAACCCAAGAGGCGACAATGCCCTCGTCATGGAAGGTGGAAAATATCGCCAACATCGGGTTAACCGTCGTGGTGAAGTCCTCAGCAGATACAGGAGCCTCGATGTCGAGTTCCTCGATGTAGTCGCTCAACATGCGCAAACTATTCGCGGCACCTTTTAAGGACGGACGTCGCTGGGAAGGGCCGCCCGGTATTGTAATGCGAGACTCGAAAGGCACCGAGACTGGAACGACAGCTGGAAAAAGACGAAATGCGATTAGATGATGATTCAATAGATATGAAGGAAGTCATTGATAAGATAGTTTACTATACCGGTGGAGACAGGTGGCAAGGCCGGAAGGGCTGGTGGCGCAGCCGATCTTTCTGCTTCCCCTTCGATTTGCAGCACTGCAGTCAGAACAAGAGAGAGTTAGAAATAATTCTACCACTGAAAAGACAAAGCTACCAATCGGGAACGGCACTCACCAGCGCCACCAGAGGGAGAGGCGAATTCAGATGGGAAAGAGAAGTGTGGGAGCAACACTTGATAGAGATGATCAAAAAGCACTCCTGGAAGATACAACAATGTGACTTTAGTACACAAATTATACATCTGGAAGATAAGATTAATAAATCGCAAACACATACCTTCCAACATATTCGAGGGTATGAGAGAAGGCTGAGAGGTGACCACCGCCAAAGCAGTCGTTGAAGGCGCTCCCTCGAGCGGTGGGGCATCGGCACTAGCTGCACCTGCATTACGAAAAGATGAACTTGTCAGAAAAGGTTGTAAAGTAAAGAAAAGAAGCCACTCAGGGTTTACCTGAGGAGCTCCCGGCTGAAACGGAAGCGACTCCCTCCTCTACCGACATGAGACCACCGCCCGTGGCCTTGTCACCCGACTCGATGGGGACCGTCGTCGTGCTAGCAAGACCTGGGGACGGCGGAGGGCCATAGACGGGAAGGGCTATGATTGGAGTATTGCCAGATTCCAGAGAGGGAGCGGTTGGTTCGTCCTCGGGAATCATGGCCACCTCACCCACTACTCTCTCAGGTTCAGTAGCTACGGTTGTATCGTCTACCGTCGCCAGGGGACCGCCGACCTCGAGCGCCTCAGCCGCCACCACCCTGGACTCATCATCTGCCACCGCTTCAGGTTCGGCATCAATGACCTTCTCGGCGGTAGGCCCCTCGACCTCCACTTCAGGCTCCATGGCCTCAACGATATTACCCACTGTCGGCTCGAGTTCGGCAGGCATCGCCTCCTCCGTTCCCCTAGGATCGACGGCTTCCGCCTCTCCCTCGATCGGACTTGGCCCTGCAAAGATAAGAGATATAAGGACCAATGACATTAAAATCCTTATAACAAAAACTCTGAGAGAAATATTACCTGAAGCGGATTTACCGTTTGCGCTTCGAACTGCTCGCGCCACCTCTCTGCGGGCAGTGGATAGGGCGACAGGGGCCTCTTCGGAGGGAGTATCAGCTCGAGGGGTGGTGCTGGGGCCCGCTCCCATAGCCAAGGCAGCCCTACGCGCCTTCGCCTCACGCCTCAATCGCTTCCTCTCCTCCCGAGCGGTCATGAGGGACCTCTGTGACGCCTCCTTCAAGGCATCATCGTCTTCATTCAGGGATGCCTCCAGAGCCTTTAAGGCATCTCTCATCGGCTCTTCAAGACGAACCTCCTGCGGTGGCCCAGAAGAAGCAGGAACGTCGGCAGCTGGTACAACATCTGCGTCGCTAGGAGGGAACGGCATTGAGGTTCCTGTAATTAAAAGGGAAGGGTTAGATCGACCATAACACAAGGAAAATGAAAAACTTGATGAGTTGAAACTTACTAAGGCCCATAGATGCCCTGAGACGTTCCTCCTCCTGAAAAGTCCTCAGAGAAGCAGCAATGGCTTCTTCATCAGTGATGCCTATTGAAAGAAAAGAAAGAAAAGCGTTAGTCAAAAATAATGAAGAGGATATGTTGCAATAAAGAAAAGGCGACTAGTAGTTACCTGATTGCGCAAGCTTAGCCAGCCACGCGTCACGCTTCACCAACCATGCCGAAGCTCTGAGAGCAGCCTCCAAGTCTGTATCGTCCGGCGGCGGCATCACTAACCCTGCGTTAGTCCCATATTCGAGCAGACCTTCAGCATGAGGAGCATGGGGTTCCTGGCCGAACACGACATCCGCAGCGAAGAGCACTTCTTTTTCTTTTGACCCCCGACCCTAGGCTCGCGAGGGATCGACTTCCGCTTAGCAGCCACTTTGGGACAACGGGTCCCGATGTCCGCACCCACGCCAGACTCCGGCGAGGGTACAATCACTGTCTCCACTGGAGCACAGGGTGCGGGAGGTGCATCTGTGATATCAGGGAGCGGCAGCTCACGTGGAGGACTTTGTGCGCGTGATGGTCTGCCCACGGCATCTTTTAGAGGAGGAGCCACTGGGATCCTTGGCGCTAAGGGAGCGTTACGGTTGGTGCCGGGGGGTACTTCTTTACGGTCGATCAACACTCGCCTCTCTTCCTTTATAACAGCCCCCGTCGCATGATTGTACCACTCTTTATATACATTAAGGAGTCGTGGAGCGCAAGCCGGCGCGCTAATAAAGAAACGAGAACCTGTGTTCAAGCGCATGAAGTGATGTAACGCGTTCTCCATCCCTTCTTCATTAGCAGCAGGCTCCAGTAAGAAAGCTTCCAAGGGTACTCCTTGATCGTAACCCAGTTGTTGGGCAAAACGATGCGGGTTATATCTCATAAAGACTCCTGCACCGCCCTGCCTGAAGACTAGGAAACCCGGTCTAATAGAATACAAATGGAGGATCTCCCGGGCCGTCAACACTGAAGCTCCATCCTTGAAGGAGTCCTGTAATGGTCGCACCGCAGTGGTGGACGCTTTCCCAATGGTTAATACCTTATCAATAAAGGACATCCCGACTCCAACGGTGTGAGGGCGAAGCAGTAAACCCCTGGCGTCCCGTGGTGAAGGGGTCACGATTGATGAGCCAATCAGATGTAAAATGCGAGGAAAACCGCACTTGTCAAAGAATGAAGGCCTTTTATGCATACCGAAGACACCCGCCGTGTGTAGCTCGAGCCACGATGCAAAGTAGTGCATCGGGAAGACCACGTGCAGTACCCCGGGCTCGTTGGCATCCGCTGCTCGGCTGAAGCCATGATATAGGTGCGCCAGGCCGGCAATCCCCACGGCCACCTTTACCCCAATGACCATGCGGTGGGCTGGATAAAAGACAGAGGGCCGCATGCGATGAGAATGCATTGGGATCGCGAACCAACTCAGCCACAGCCCGAGAAATCCTAAGAAAAAGGCCTCCTCATCCATCCCAGGGACTGCAATTTCCGCGAAAGATATGGTAGGGAAGTCTGGGAGGAAGAAAGCCTTTTGGTCTATCTCCTTCGTCGGCAGGTTATCCAAACCTAGACCAAAAGGATCATCCAGGATAGCAGATTTGACGGCTCCTGGCGAAATGACGCTCGGACGGAGGAAGCGAGCAATGAAGTCCTCAAAATTAACTCCTCGGCTCCCGTGTTCGATGAAGAGGGACTCGTAGATGTTCAACACCTTGATCAGGCTAAGGAATTGGTGTTGAACGGCATTTTCCGGCGTAATCCCCCTTACCATCGGCTTAGCACCGAAGACGTACTCATCTGTCGGGAACAGCTCTTCATAGTGTTCCCCCATGACCGGTAGGCCGGATACCTCCGCGAATTCCTCCAAAGAAATGGACACTTCCCGATCCATGGCAAGGAAAGTGTGGGTAGGAATATTCCATTGCTCCAAGAAAGCCTTGAACCACCAGGTGGGGAGCGTAGGATATTGGAAGAGAGAGACGTAGACCGCGGTGTACAGTCCTAGTCTTATCAACTGCGACTTCCTCGTCGACAGGATGTACCGGGCCCACGGCAGATAGCCAATCGGGTGACGGGGAATCAAACCAAGGTTATATGATTACCCCCAGGGTCGTGCTTCTCCCTGACAAATACGGCGTCCTAGAATATCCAAGACCATAGGACGCTGAACCGGAACTGCATCCATAGCCGGATGAAGAAAGCTGTTCGCGGTCCAGTCTATCATCTCCACAGCATACTGCACTGAAGGTGGGGTAGCGTAGTGAATTGCCGTGATGGGTTCTGACGGTACCGCGCAGGTGAAGCTCCGTCGGCCCATAATAATTTGGTTATACCAAGACCCCCAAAGGTGGAGTTTCTTGTACTCCGGGTCATATTCTCTAATCATGGTCAGGACTTCACGGTCCAAGGGTGCCTCAGGAAATCCCCCCTCCGAGCGGACGAACGGGAATGAAGTGTCTAGAGACATGATCGCTGCAAAAGAACAATTTAGCCGTTAGTGTTGTAATTCCAACATTTGGCGTCTAAAAAAAGGAAAATGCATTAATTAAATTAATTAATTATGCCGCACCACAGTGCAGTGAGTAGGGGACCAAAGGGGGACCCACAAAATCTGCATGACAGTACGTCAGTCAATAGGACAATCTCATCATTGGATGAGATTGTCACTTGTTCCCCAGGAAAACATTCCCATTAATAAAGAATCCCCAGAGACAAGGAGAAAATCTCCTCTTTCAGAGCAAAGCTCTGTCATAGAATGACACTTGTCAAATTCTGGTCTCAGAAGAATAAAATTCCTGAAAAAAGAGCTTAGCTCTGTAATATTCCATCAAAAAGAAAATTTTTGAAAAGAAATTTAAAATTAAAATTTCTGGAATCCTGGAAAATCCATGAAAACTTATAAAAAATTCTTCATTTTTCAGATCTAAAAAAAAATCTACATTTGATTCAAGAGCAAAGCTCTGTTCATGGGTTAGAACCCATGAACAAGATCTCTGTAGATCTATGGATTCGTGAGAGCAAAGCTCTGTTGATGAAACCCCAAAGGGAATTTCTTTAGATCAAAAGATCTATGAGAGCAAAGCTCTGTTGGTTAAAATTGATTTAAATTAATTTAACTTAATTTTAAATTAATTATTACCTAAAGTTTTCTAACTTTGGGAAATGAGAGCAAAGCTCTAGAGTTCTGAAAACAAGAGCAAAGCTCTGAAATTCTTAAGCAAGAGCAGAGCTCAGAAAATCGAAATCTAGAAAATGGTGAAGAGTTTTCTAAGGGCCAGAGGCCCTATTTATAAAGGCGCTTGCGCCTCTTGAGCTCACCCCATAATCCAACAGTCAGGGGGTTGCCACCGCTGCACTCACGTGTGCGCCACATGAGCGCAACGGTGGGGGGGCATTTGTTTCGCCCAATCAGAGCAAAGCTCTGTTCAAATTCAAAATTTTGAAGCAACGCTTCAAGTCTCGGGCGCAACGCGCCACGTGTCAGGCGCTCATACGTCAGCGCAGCGCCCAAGAAGGCGCGCCCAATCAGAGCAAAGCTTTATTTTTGTGAAGCAATGCTTCAGTTGCGCTGCGCTCTGCGCTGCGCGACACGTGTCAGCGCGGTTGCGCTAGCGCAGTTGCGCTGCGCTCTGCGCTGCGCGACACGTGTCAGCGCGGTTGCGCTACGCAGTGCGCTGCGCGACACGTGTCAAGCGCTGGGGCATCTGCGCCAAACTGAATTAAGATTTTAAGAAATCTTTTCTGTTCTTGTTAAAACAAGAAGATTTTCTTCTGCAAAACAGAAGCCCTTGGATCAAAGATCCAACGGTGGGAAAAATTCCCCAAAATCACTCAGAGAATGATCTCTTTAACAAATTTAACTAATTTGTGAGCACTATAAAAAGGACCCTAAGCCTCAATTCAAAGGCATGAACATTTTTCTTGAAAAAATCAAGAGCTTCAAACAAAGAGAACTCTGAGAAAAATTTCAAGAAGAGGTAAAAAACCTTTATAAGGAAAAAGAAATTTCCTCTAATAGATCATTGATATAAAAATAAGATCAATGATCTTCATATAATAAATAGTGCTTTGCACTTCTTATGAACCACTGGTTCTTTAAAACAAAAGAAAAATATAAAAAAAATAGTGCTTTGCACTCTTGTGAACCTCTGGTTCTGTAAATGAAAAGAAAAGAAAGAAATTTATTTCTTTAATCTAAAATAGTGCTCTGCACTTCTGTTTTGAATCTAAAAGATTCTTAGTGCTTTGCACTTCCAAACTGCGCCGTTGCGCTCTTAAGAGAGCGCCACGTGTCAGCTATAGAACCACTTGCGCTAAGCGCTCTTAAGATAGAGCTTTGCTCTCTGGAATTGGCGCAACTCGCTGAGAGCGCGCCACGTGTCAGCAGCGCAACAGCGCAGCGCGCTAGCGCAGCGCACTGCGCTAGTCCGCTTGCGCTCACTAGAGCATGACACGTGTCATTACCATATGAGCTTGCGCTCATTACTCGGCGCAAAGCGCCAGACAAATGCACTGCCTTGGTTACAAAAAGGGCCAAGCCCAATTAAAGAAGGCCTAACAGGTCTAATAAAATGCAATGCATTGCTTTAAAAAAGGGACAGAGCCCAAACTAAAATAGATGCTCTGCATCATAAATAAAGGGACAGAGCCCAAATCAAAAGCCTAGCAGAATGCAGTGCATTATTAAATATGGGCAAGGCCCCAGCACAGGCCTAATAGGCCAAAAATCAAGAAAAATGTTGGATATTCTCAACTGGACTTAACCCAATTTTGGCCGTAAGTCCTCAAATTAAATTGACTGAGCAAAATTGCTCTCCTAAATCAATTTATCTCCGGTTCAAGGGTACATCTCCGAACTCCTCTGACATCTATCGTTGTAATCCTTCAACGACGTCAGAGAGGCGACAGGTCCCAACGATCACACATGAATATGGACTGCGGGATCCTTAAACTCGTGGACCGAAACGTCCCTAAACTAATATTGGACCGAAACGTCCCTAAACTAATATCGGACCGAAACGTCCTTAAAACTAATATCGGACCGAAACGCCCTTAAAACTAATATTGGACCGAGACGTCCCTAAACTAATATCGGACCGAGACGTCCCTAAACTAATGACGGACCACCACGTCCCTAAACTGGAACATGGACCACCACATCTCTAAACTGGAACAATAGAGCCATTTGCTCTTCTTTCGGATCTAAACGATCCCGTTCAAGTCGATCTTAGTCCAAAATAGGATTAACGTATCCTTGGCGAACGTTTAAGTTGATCTTAGCCGCAACGCGACTAACGCATCCTTAAACTAAAAAAAAAAAAACACCAAACCCAAATCTAAATAAATACGGATTTAGAATAATCCACGCCCTACGGGCGACGGCATTATTCAGTCTCCGTATACAATCCACGGGCAACCACAAACAAAACAAACACACACGACACGAAGTGAAACTCTGGAGAAGGAGAAAGTGGCTACCGCGATGCGGTAGCGTAATTAACTGCAGGGGCTTGCGCCTGCAGGGAAGAGCGTCCCCACAATCAAAAACCCCTCTAGCGAGGGGGAATCTGACGAAGTCTGCTACATCGGCCGCATCCGTCTAAACCTCCGATACACGGTGTCATAAATCAACTTGGCATTTTTGGAGAGGTAGGCGGATAAAACCATATAGCATCTGCCCCGAATCTCAGTGTCAGGGTATCGCGGTCCTGTGCGCCGCCTTTCGGAGGGGAACACACTCCTTGTGCCTAAGACCAGATCTGAGCGCCGTGATGACGGTCTCGTCCCGGTGCTCGGGGATTACGAGGAGGGCGTTGTAGAAGCGGGTGATGTAAGCCTTGAACGTCTCCTTATCCCCGCTCTTAATTGTAGGGTTCCTAGGCACTCTCAAGAGGTCTCACATGGCATCAACCATGCCAATTTCAAATTTTACGGTGCCGAGAAACCCTAGACTAGATCGTTGGCTAGAAGTTTAGGCGACAAAAGAAACTAGTTTACAACTAAACTAAAAGAACGGAAATACAACCTTTGTAGATCCGGTGCTCCACCTCCATAGCTCCGTGATGATGTCTCCTCCGCTGTCCAAATCGAACCATGACTCTAGCATCGGCTTCATCGGAGAAAAAGCGGGCTAGGTCATCGACGACGATGCCGAAGATGATCTACGTCGAGGCATCACTAGATCAAGCTCCAACTTCACCAAGTCAAGAAAACTTGTGAAGGAAACACCCTATACTACTTGGCAAGAGGTAGAGGATGAAGAAATAGGAGGTGGGTTCACTTTAGAATTGGATTTCTCACTCTTTTCATCAAGTTGCCATTGATGAGGCAAGCTTTTTCTTCAAGAAGAAGATGAAGAAGAAGAAGATAATATTATGATGAGTTATTAAAATGAAAAGGAAAATCAATACTTATCATAATACTAACCATGGTAATGTGTAGAGAATTAACCAAAGTTAGTTGAATGGTTAGGGTTAGGAGAAGAAGACAAGAATGGTAGCTTTGGTCAAACCTTCATGAAGCTTCAATTACAAACAAAGAAAGCCACCATTCTTTTCTTTAATCTTTTCCAAAATAAATAAATAAATATGAAAAACAAAACCCTAACCATTTAAATAACCATGGTTCAATCTTTACACAAACTCAAGTAAATATGTATCATCAAACATGATACATACAAGTGCACAAAACTATATCACATATACAATGTGCACATGAAGTGAGAAAATCCATTTAAAGTGAACCAATACTAGTTAATGCAAAGTAATATATCAAATATACAATTATGCATTAAATCATTAAATCAACACTTGATTTAACGACCCGGTCATATCGTATATAACCGACTAATATCCAATGTATCGATTTATCGAATCAATCCTTGATTCGATAACTAGGTTATGTCGCATACAACCATTTGACACATTTATCGCGAGAATGAAATACGGTATCACATACACGCATTATTCTCGGTCCCGCACATATCTCATATGCGCTCCTATTTCGTTTTGCTTGAGCCAGGAAACCTCTGTGTAGGACTCTAAAGACTCGTCAATACGCCCTCAGCAGGTGATGATCATATCAAACACCCACAAGCCGCAAGCGGTCTGCTAAACGTAACGGCCACCCGGGTATTGAGCGATCAGAAGATCGACGAGCAAGCCCGCTCACACTCCTGTAAATCCAACCAGTAACACTTACCGTACAGTCCGGTCTGATCGTCTGATATGTCGCATATCTCGTCTAGGGGTGGTAAACGTCAGACCCCAATAGCTCGATAAGTCATGTCGATATGAGGTCTATAACAGTTTGAGAAACTACTGGTAACACTTACCAGTAAATCTCAGCAACCCTGGCCAGGGATTTTCGGTTATAGCCAATCGAACACAGCGCAACATCAACTCCCTATACCGGGAGAGACGAATCCCCTCCTATCGCTCATTGCCTCCATGTGATTCGGGACTGTACCCAAAAGCCACCGTTTTGCACGCCCTCTTGGACGTGGTAAGATGGAAATCAAAGCACAGTAGGAACCACACAAGACTCTATGACGATCTCGGGTCAACAGACTACTCTGTACCAGTGTCACCAGAGAACTGCCATCTGACGTAAGGTATAATACCATCTGGGAGTTCTCGGCGAGTCCGTCCAGTGTACCCAGTCTCTACTGAGCACCCGTATATCATCTCTGATGTCAAACACCAATGGATATGGGATCATCCATCGCCCATCTGTATGGGTCGAGAAGGTATACGCTAGTCTACTCTGGTATATCGATGCCCCATCTCGATACACCCACGACTAGGGACTTTGAAGGATGTACTTATGGACTACCATGTCCCCACTAGTATGATCCGCATCATAGTCCAGGTAATCAAGTACACATCCTAAAGGCTTTACCAACATGTAACAGAGAGACAATCAGTGTACACGTTAAGGTAAAGAGCAACCAGATAGCATACTATCATGTCGAGCAAGAAAGTCCTCCCTATATACGTCCTAGCATCCACTACAATATACATCATATGTACAGTAATGGCCTCTAGGGCATACATATAACTAACAATCTCCCACTTGCACTAGGGCCATCTGTAGCAGTGGTTGTAGTATCTCATACTCAACCATCCCTTAAAAGTCTCTCTCTGGGAAAAGGCCTTTGTGAGTGGATCCGCTGTGTTGTCCTCTGCGTCTACTCTCCTAACCTCGATCCCTTAGAGATCAAGCATCTCCATGATCAGGTGATACTGCCTTAGAATATGTCTGGATCACTGATTGGATGGACGTTCCTTGGCATAAGCCACAACTCCATTGTCACACAATGGGAGGAACTAAGTTCATCTCATGAACAAATATACATCCAGACTGCCTCTTTGGTAGCATCTTAAGTAGCGATGTATCGAGCCTTTATCGTCTAGTATGCCACGGTATTTAGCTTGGAACTCTTCCAACATACCGTCCCTTTACTAAGGGTAAAGACAATGCCTGTGACTGACATTCAGTCGTCTATATCACCCTGGAACCATTCCAGTGATTCTCCCCAGAATCAATTGATACCATCTCACTACAACTAGTGAGAATCCTAACATCCAATTAGATCTATCTCATAGATCCAAAACCCAGGATTTATGAGGTATCATTTTGATCCTATATGGAGAATCATTGTGATAAGCGGAGATTGACCGAGCGTAGCATAGGAAACTCCTTTCTTATCAAGAGCATGTCATCCACGTACTCTATGAGGATTGTTACTATACTCCCTACTACCTTTTTGTTTATACAAGGTTCATCTACCATTTTGATGAAGTCAAACTATTTGACTACTACATCAAAATAGATGTTCCAACTCCGCGATGCCTGCTTTATCCTATAAAGCATCTTGTACACGTTTCCGCTGCTCCCACTGTTTACGAAGCCCTCTGGCTGTGTACTTATAGACGCCCTCTTCTAAAACATCATTTAGAAAAGCTGTCATGACACCCAACCACCAGATATCGTAGTCATAGTATGTAGCCGTGACAAGTAGGATCTGGATGGACTTAAGCATAGCTACTTGAAAAGGTTTCATCATTATCCACACCTGGTCAATGATGCAAACTTTTAACAAGTCTAGCTTTCAAAGTCTCAACTTTTCCATCTACACCAAGTAATCTTCTCAAGATATACTTGCTCCTGATGGGGATTTAACCCTTCAGATATAGCAACCAAAGTCCATACTTTGTTGGTGTATAAGGATTCCATCTCAGATCGCTAAGCATCCAGCCATTCTTACAGAGTCCCACTCCTGATGGCCAGTTCGAAACTAGTTGGGTCATCATCTCATGATGCAATCCTCTCTCCCACTGTCATAGAGAAACCGAAGTATCTCTCAGGCGGGTGAGGAACTTTACTAGATCGGCGGAGAGGCTGAGGTTCGTTGGTAACTATTGAATCCTTTGGTTCTTTCAAATCATCAGCTGCAGTTTGTATAGCTGGAACATTTCCAGTTCTACATAACTGACCTTACCTCGAGCTTGTCCGGATTTTGCTTTTCAGACATAGGCTAGACAACCCCAAATCTTAACTAACTTAAGAGATGGGCTCTTCCCTTATCATATCAAATATGAAGTGGTAGGCAACTGATTTGATTTGAACCCTATTCAATAGGTATGTAGCTTCTCAAGTGCATAACTCCCAAAAAGGAAATAGGAAACTCAGTAGTACTCATCATAGAGCACACCATATCACATAGGGTGCTTTTGCTTTCCCCCGATATACCATCGTGCTATGGTGTATACGAAGGAGTAATGCTGAGAGAGAATCTCATTCTCCTTTAGAATAATCCAGGATTTCCGTGCTCAAGTATTCTCCTCCTCGATCTCATCAAAGGACATAATACTTATACCCTCTATTGGTTCTGTACTTCTAGCTTATATTCTGTGAATATCTCAAAAGGTTCGGACTTGTGTTTCAACAGGAACATATGTCTGAATCTTGAGAGATTATCAGAGAATGTAACGGAGTACAAAGAACCGGTCTTGGCATGTGTAGACTGGGGACCTTACATACATCAACATGTATCATCCCAAGAGTTCATTAACTCTTTCTCTGTTTCCAGTAAACGGAGCTATGGTCATTTTATCTCTGTGACATGACTGGCAAGTTTCACAAGATGTAAATTCAACCTGATTTAAATATGCATCTTCATGTAACTTCAGCTAGTCGGGTCGCATTGATATGACCTAGTCTACAATGCCTCAAGTAGGATTCGTTCATTTCTGAACTCTTCCTCTTGTGTTTGTTCCGTATACTAAGAACTGTAGTTTGATTTAGAACATCAATGCTTTTAGATAACGTGCCTGAACCGATCAACTTTTGATATAGGAAATGTTCAAAACATTATCCATCAATACAAAATTATATCCTTTCTTTACTAGTAAAGAGACTGATATGATTTTGTATATCAGGTTTGGTATCTAATAACATTCGTTCAGAATCAATGTATTTTTAATACAGGGTGACAGTGACCAACAGACTTGGCTGCAACACTTGCCCCGTTTTCTGCCTCATGAAACTTATCACCCGTTCTCAGTTCTCTACCTAGCTGTAGCCCTATGTAATATATTACATATCTGGGATCCTGATCCGATATCATATACCCAGGACATAAAGGATACTGAGAAACAGTTCTTTGTAATGAACATACCCGAAGATGATGCATCAACATGCACTCTCTTCGTTTGGGCGGCACGGGAAATCTGGTATTCCCCAATTTCCTGCTCTGTCTTATAACAATTATAAGTTGGAACGGGACCAACGTTCCCCAGCTCAGTATAACAAGCGGGTTCGGTCAATAATCCGTATTATTATCTTGATTAAGGCGTGATATGGTCGCTACCTGGAGAGAGAGAGAGAAGAAAACACTCAGCGTGCGCTCTTGCAAGAATAGATCGGTTTTTATTTTATCTAATCAGGATGGCTCCCACTGTTTTTTATCAAATCTTCCTTCAAACCCTAAAAGGAAAGACTAGCCGGGATTAATTACAAACTACAAGTTCGCCAATCTTTCAGCCAGGCCAGTGTCGGTACTTTGAGGGAGGTTCCCCGTGCTTTCGCACGAACCTAATTAATGTAAACCTCGTTTTTCCAGAGGCGTAACCTCGTTAACACCTTTCTAGACACCTACTTGATCGGCTAATTGTAATGTGTAAAACTCTCCCAGGAGTAACTCTTACTCGCAGCAGGTATCGGGATCCAACTATCTCATAGAAGGTATGCAATCTCATTGCAAATTTCAACACTTGAAATTCCCGATAGTTTTGCCCCTAGCACCCTATGACCTTGACGGAGGTCAACAAACCATAGGCTACTAGTCAAGTTCAACCCGTCATTTCTTGATCGAATTAAACCCACCCGCACGACCCTTGACGGAGGTCAACAAGGCCGCACGACTACCCTAATCCAATCTGCATCATATGCATAAGCAGATAAATACTAGTTAGCTACCGCACACTACGCCTTGACGGAGGTCAACAAACGTAGCACGAATACTAAATAGGACTTATCTGAAATGACGGAGGGCTACGACAGGTTTTTCTGAAAACCTATTGCGTAATGAACTTTATATCGTTGTAGAATCAAATGAATTTTGAAATGGAGTGTTTTTGAGGCTTTTCCAGTTTTGCTAAAGGAGTCACTCCCGGTGAAGGGATCGTCGGTCCTTTTCTCGTCGAATGAGGTGCGGGATATATCATATATATCACTGTGCAAAGCAAAAACTCTTAAAAGCAATCAAAAGACAAACCGAGAGTGTAGCATCTGCCAGTTATTGCTAAAGGAGTCACTCCCGGTGAAGGGATATCGGTCCTTTCCTCATCGAATAAGGTGCAGGATATATCATATATACCGCTGTGCAAAGCAAGAACTGTAGCTACCTGTTTTATTTTTGAAATTCGATTCTACAACATCTTTAGGTTTCTTTTATTTCATTAATCACATTAATGAAGTCCCATCATTTAAGTACCTAAACATCACAGATAAATACGACGTACACTTATGCCATCCGCATTCGCCTCGATGTCCCCTCGTGCACCGTTAGGTTAGGTAACTAACGGCAGAGCAGGGCAGGGCTAGCGCGGGAGTAAAACATAAGTAACGTCTATATAATATATCATATATACTATATACAGTATCCATCACAGAACATATCACATGATCACATCACAGATATCGCAGCAGAAAATATCATATGAAATATTGGATATACTAGGACGTCCGTGTTTTTAATACGAGCCAGTATAAAACACGGATTCCACTGTCGTGATGAATAGCCAAACCCACACCCCTAGACCCCTACGGGAGCGGCAAGCAACCCTACCAATTCTAGAGTTAGGAGACCCGGACTCGACTCCTCGAGTTGGTCTCCCACTGGACTCCAGAACCCGGTTACTTGTGCCCTCCTCCTTGGGTCTATCCTAGTGCGGAAAAGTAAATAATATACAAAGGGTGACATCTTCCGTAACCTGGAAGTGCCCCAATAAAAGAATATTACATACAAGTTTTTACATGAATGAAAATGAAAAACACTCATCTCACATAAAAAAAACCCGGCTATTCAAACACGACGATCCAATATAACATATCCAGCAACACATAACATCACATGTCATCAACGTAAGTAAATATGCGCATCCCAATTGTCGTTGACATATAGCAACGAAACCGGCGATATCACATATTACACTTACGGTCACAGAAAAGAAAGTGTAAAACTACAACAGTTGGAATCCGCAACCTGCATAGACATCGCATGCCTAATCAAATGAATTCCTTAGACATCGCATGCCTAACAATTATAAACCCCGCATTTTAGTCTCAAAATCAAAAACACTTTTCAATATCAAGTCGGGAAATTCAACAGGATTCCTGACATCCTGATCGAATGCTCGTCGCAAACTTCAATAGACGGCTGCACCCCCGATACCGTCGACGAAGTGCACCAAGGCGGAACACCGCTGCCGCGAGCACCCGAATGGATGCTTTCGGCGACGGGGTTCTCCTACAGTCACTTGGTCGGGGCTATGGGGCGTAGCTGTCTATTAAGTTTACCCGGCGAGTATCCGCGTGCGCTACGTGATTGCGACGGACTTTTGATCACATCAAAATTCCGTGGCAACCGATCAAGTGAGACTAAACTGCTATGTTTATAATATTCATTCAGTTATCACATAACTTTGTGAATTCCAATTGTTGTATCACATTCCGGATAAGATAGAAAATGTTAAACTTTCCGATCGAACAATCGAACACCCAAGTTTTCCCGATACAGCTCAACACATGAAACAAGTCTAAAAACATTCAGTTCGTGCATCAGTACCAACGGTCCAGCCGTAGAAGGGTCAAGCCAACGCCTCACATGTGGCACGCCGTACTACCCCAAACCCGAAGGTTCAAAGGGCAGTTCAAGACGGTCACATAATCGAGTTAAGGTTTGTTGTCTTCTAGAGGGTCCATCGCGTTACTTGCACTACTTAGAACGTCGTTAAACTACGGAAAAATCCAACACTTGGAAATTTCCCGACAGGGGAAAAATTGGGTATTTATATCCGGTCGAACTTTTTAACATATTCTGAAATTTATCCGGAAAGCCACATAGACAAAATCTGATACTCCGATCGAAACACCGAATCCCCAAATCAACCCCAGAAAATTCAACTCTTGAATAAATATTAAAAATTCCCATAAAACTCAGCACCAGAAAAGAGGAATTACTGTGCAAAAAATATTGTGCATTTTGAACAGTAGGTGGCGGAACCGCGGCAGAAGCCATGCTTCTGCCGCGTTTCCGCGGCGGTTTAGACGCATCATGAGCTCGTTTTGCACCATAATTCTTAGATCTTCCTGCTGAATTTTTTAGGAATTTTTAATCTGGAAAAATCCCAGTTTTTGAAAAAAGTCCAGAGAGCATGAAATTTTAGGGTTTCGGGTTCGTCCGGGTTTCAAACTTCATCTACGCATCGCCTAAGGCTCTAGCTAGGCTCTGATACCACTGTAGGGTTCCTAGGCACTCTCAAGAGGTCTCACATGGCATCAACCATACCAATTTCAAATTTTACGGTGCCGAGAAACCCTAGACTAGATCGTTGGCTAGAAGTTTAGGCGACAAAAGAAACTAGTTTACAACTAAACTAAAAGAACGGAAATACAACCTTTGTAGATCCGGTGCTCCACCTCCATAGCTCCGTGATGATGTCTCCTCCGCTGTCCAAATCGAACCATGACTCTAGCATCGGCTTCATCGGAGAAAAAGCGGGCTAGGTCATCGACGACAATGCCGAAGATGATCTACGTCGAGGCATCACTAGATCAAGCTCCAACTTCACCAAGTCAAGAAAACTTGTGAAGGAAACACCCTATACTACTTGGCAAGAGGTAGAGGATGAAGAAATAGGAGGTGGGTTCACTTTAGAATTGGATTTCTCACTCTTTTCATCAAGTTGTCATTGATGAGGCAAGCTTTTTCTTCAAGAAGAAGATGAAGAAGAAGAAGATAATATTATGATGAATTATTAAAATGAAAAGGAAAATCAATACTTATCATAATACTAACCATGGTAATGTGTAGAGAATTAACCAAAGTTAGTTGAATGGTTAGGGTTAGGAGAAGAAGACAAGAATGGTAGCTTTGGTCAAACCTTCATGAAGCTTCAATTACAAACAAAGAAAGCCACCATTCTTTTCTTTAATCTTTTGCAAAATAAATAAATAAATAAATAAATATGAAAAACAAAACCCTAACCATTTAAATAACCATGGTTCAATCTTTACACAAACTCAAGTAAACATGTATCATCAAACATGATACATACAAGTGCACAAAACTATATCACATATACAATGTGCACATGAAGTGAGAAAATCCATTTAAAGTGAACCAATACTAGTTAATGCAAAGTAATATATCAAATATATAATTATGCATTAAATCATTAATTCAAAACTTGATTTAACGACCCGGTCATATCGCATATAACCGACTAATATCCAATGTATCGATTTATCGAATCAATCCTTGATTCGATAACTAGGTTATATCGCATACAACCATTCGACACATTTATCGCGAGAATGAAATACGGTATCACATACACGCATTATTCTCGGTCCCGCACATATCTCATATGCGCTCCTATTTCGTTTTTCTTGAGCCAGGAAACCTCTGTGTAGGACTCTAAAGACTCGTCAATACGCCCTCAGCAGGTGATGATCATATCAAACACCCACAAGCCGCAAGCGGTCTGCTAAACGTAACGGCCACCCGGGTATTGAGCGATCAGAAGATCGACGAGCAAGCCCTCTCACACTCCTGTGAATCCAACCAGTAACACTTACCGTACAGTCCGGTCTGATCGTCTGATATGTCGCATATCTCGCCTAGGGGTGGTAAACGTCAGACCCCAATAGCTCGATAAGTCGTGTCGATATGAGGTCTATAACAGTTTGAGAAACTACTGGTAACACTTACCAGTAAATCTCAGCAACCCTGGCCAGGGATTTCCGGTTATAGCCAATCGAACACAGCGCAACATCAACTCCCTATACCGGGAGAGACGAATCCCCTCCTATCGCTCATTGCCTCCATGTGATTCGGGACTGTACCCAAAAGCCACCATTTTGCACGCCCTCTTCGACGTGGTAAGATGGAAATCAAAGCACAGTGGGAACCACACAAGACTCTATGACGATCTCGGGTCAACAGACTACTCTGTACCAGTGTCACCAGAGAACTGCCATCTGACGTAAGGTATAATACCATCTGGGAGTTCTCGGCGAGTCCGTCCAGTGTACCCAGTCTCTACTGAGCACCCGTATATCATCTCTGATGTCAAACACCAATGGATATGGGATCATCCATCGCCCATCTGTATGGGTCGAGAAGGTATACGCTAGTCTACTCTGGTATATCGATGCCCCATCTCGATACACCCACGACTAGGGACTTTGAAGGATGTACTTATGGACTACCATGTCCCCACTAGTATGATCCGCATCATAGTCCAGATAATCAAGTACACATCCTAAGGGCTTTACCAACATGTAACAGAGAGACAATCAGTGTACACGTTAAGGTAAAGAGCAACCAGATAGCATACTATCATGTCGAGCAAGAAAGTCCTCCCTATATACGTCCTAGCATCCACTACAACATACATCATATATACAGTAATGGCCTCTAGGGCATACATATAACTAACATTAATTGTGAAGAGGTAGTCGACCGTGCGCTTCTGCCGACGGTTCCCGACAAAGTGGCCGAGGAACTGAGTAGCCAGCTCGTTAAAGGTCGAGATTGAGCGAGGCTCGAGTCCTCGGAACCAGTCCCGACCAGAGCGGATGAGGGTAGCTAGGAAGGCTCTGCACTGAGTGGCGTCGGAATGGTCCTGAAAGCTCATTCCCGTAGTGAAAGCATCCAAATGGTCTTTTGGGTCGGTTTTCCCGTCGAACAGAGAGACCTTCGGGGGCTTGTTGCGCGAGGAGACGTGAACAGCGAGCAGCCCCTCGGTAAATGGCTTGGTGAGCGAGTCTGCAGCGTACTTAGCCCCGTCGCCCGAGAGGCGACCTTCTCAGCGCATACCCTCGATCTTCTTCTCGAGGGCGTCGAGTCGGCCGTGGTACCCCGAGGATTCAGCGCCTTGTGATCCCTGGCCTCTGCTGTGGGAGATCTGCGTCTGGGCGCGGCCCCGGTTCCTCTTGATGAGGTTCCCCAGATCCCCGGGCGAGGTAGCTTCCGAGCCGCCGTAGCGAGCCCCTTCTGTGCGACCCCGTCGAGGGAGGGGGTGTCGGTCATGCCTGGGGACAGTTGAGGTGACCGACATCTCCTCATAGAGGTGGGGATCGCGAGGAGGCTCAAGGCGAGGCACTCTGGCGGCGGATCTTGGTGTGGGGCTGTGGGGCGCCCAGCGAGCCTCAGAGAGTATCAACCCGTGAGATCTGTGGCCATGGGACGTAGCCTGCCGGCGGTCAGCCATGCCGACGAAGGCAGAGTCATCTGGAGGCGGAGGAGCGGCGATCTGGGGCCCTGGCCCGGCCGTCTGGACGTGGATGAGCGCCTCCACGATGGAATGTAGGCGGTCTATTCGGCCGACAATGGCGTTGATGACGGTTGCCGGAGGAGGTTCATCCGTGCCTCCGTTGAGGGGGAGGCGGCGGCTGGTACAGGAATCTTCAGGGCGATCGCTTTCCATGTGGGTGGAGATCGGAAGACCAATTTTGTTTTTTGTGGAGTCATTTTTCCACAGACGGTGCCAACTGATGGAGGTCCTTTTCGGGTCTCCGTCAGATGTTGTCTTCCGTCGATCTCCGGTGGATTTTTGGAGGTGATCTCCTGTTGCATGTGGGTCTCAATGGGTTTTGAGGAGATTGGTGGTTTGAGGAGTTTGCGCCGAGTACCTGCAAGGAAGTCCCGGGGTGGTTTGGTACCACCGAGGACCCTCCGACGATCAAGTTAGCACGAGGTCCGAACAGAGTAATGGCTAAGTGGGGTGAAAAAGCTTACTTGACCCCTCTGTGATGGGGGTTTATATAGTGGCGGCAGCACGCAGTAACGGGCGTGAGAATCTAGCCGGTAGTTACGCTCCCGACGTCACACCCACGCAATAAGCAGATCGCCCGTTAGTGGGGATCATGATGGCATGGAACGTGGGATGCTGCCGGCGGAGTATCCGCGCATGGCGAGATCTGCGAAGCGGCGGTTACGCCTGTGAGTTGTGGAGTTGGTCGGACGGAGGGACCAAGGAAGATAGCCTTGGCGGGAGAGCTCGGGAACGAGCGAGAGGGCCGAGGTATCTTGGTCCTGTGGTAGCTCGGAGGCGAGTTGAGGGGCCGAGGAGGCCAATTTGCAGGGGCCTTGAGGTGAGCCAGCTTTGTGCCTGTAGGTCGGGTACAGGGGTGGCCTGGTCGGTCCCATGTGGGCCCTCTCTTCTGAGTTCCGGGATACGTCATCTGTCACGTGTCTTGATCTAGGAGATTGTCAAAATAGAGCATCATCATCCTCTGAACCTTTTCCAAAGCTGCAGAATAAAGAATGTTTCAAAGAAGAAAAGGGGATCATACTTTGGTCAATCAAATTGGAAGGGAAGTTATATTTTTTTATGACATGAACAGTCTCAATATTTTTTAAAGTGCATATTTACAGCAAGAGGGATTAGAGATCTCAGAGATAATAGACATATATGATGTATTACAATGCAAGTACAAATTATATCTGTATGTGTTTTTATACCTGGGTGAAATTAAGTGATGTTGATTCCCCTCCATAATAATCATTCTTATCCATATGTAAGACCTGATATAAAATGGTGATCGGAAAAATTCAAATGGTACGGATATCGCTGAACACAAATCACACTTAAGATAATTATTTTTCTATTTCCGGAAAATACAGCTGAAAGAAAATGGATACAGCACATTCATAATCATAAAATCCGTTTTTCAACCATTCTATTGTACTTGACCTGATTATTTTTATCCGATAGAACAAAAACTTCTATGCCGTTTCATGGGAAAAAAGAAACTGTATATGCCATATTAAAGTACAACCTACAATATCCGGTAAATTACATTGAGCTATGTTTATGAAAAATCAAAAGATTTGTTGAAGACCTCTAACCCATATATCGAATGGGTGCAAAAATGAACGACTTTCGATAATGCAATATAAACGTCATTCGATGAATAGGTTAGAGCTCTTCAAATCTAGCGCTGAGCAAAATTGGGCCGAACCGACCCAAACGACCGCAGTCGACCTGGACCGGACGAATTTGGTCGGTTTTGGAAGTGGGCCAGTCGGCTGGGCGCCCAAGCCCAGTCCAAAAACACTTGGTGGGTTCGGAGTCGGGTTTGGGAATTCCAAACCCGACATAAACCAACATACACGCAACTGTAAAATATATATATATATATATATATATATATATATATATATCCAACTTAGCCCTAACCCTAATAATTCTTGCGCCGCCTCTCTCTCTCTCTCTCACAATCAACACACCTAAGGAGTTACAAATCTTTTCTTCTTCTTCACCCAAACAAATCCAAGTAGATTGACTCGTCATCTCGTCGTCACTCCTCAGTTCGGCCTGCCTCGTCATCGTCGCCTACTCATCCCTAATCTCGTTGTCGCTTTCTCATCTCTAATCTCGTCGTCTCCGGGTTTTTTCTCATCATCGTCGTCAGCATCTTCTTGTCTCTTCGTCACTGACTCGTGCCCACCCCAGCCGACAGCCCGACTGAACCGAACCGACAATTGTCGGTTCGGCTCGACGTCTGTCACGCCCCGCTTCCCAGAGTACGCTAAGATGGGCACGTGACATAACCAACCATGCTACCTGTGGATAAGAAAAATCCCTCCACAGTCACATTACGGCTGTAGAGATATCAAGAACAGGAAAGTAAACTAACTATCTAGTACATGTCCATGAGCCAAAATAAATGAGTTAAGAAATAATATAATATGCGGAAGCAAAAGATTAAATAAACACGTGGAAGGTAAGACTGGATACCAACAGGATCCCTACCGCTCGGTCTAACAGCGGCAAAACTCCTGATCAGTCTGCAACAAGGGTAGAGAATCTGGGCCATGCAAAACCCAGACGTCAGCGCGTCATAACATCAAGCAATAATATATAAACAGGGCAGCAAGACATGCAAGCATGATCATAAATGGTAAAGCAGGTGCGACAACAATCTAAATCAGGGCAGTGAAAGGTAATGTGCACTGAGTAATCTAAACTGGTCTATTGGGTTAACTACTCTCAAGTCTTTGAAATCAATTTGATGAATCATCGATATAACTCAATAGTATCCCGTGCGTGCCCGGGACCACGGTCAAGATTCTCAGGCTGAATCCGAGACGTGCCGCTAGGCAGTAAAAGTGTAGTATGTAAAGATGAGTGATGTCAGCATCATCACCCCGGGACTAGCCTAGCCCGTAAGACTGATCAGAACAGGTATAGAACTGTCGAGTTACAAGTCAGATTTCATCATTGATTTCCCCATACCCCCAAGTCAAAGGTGTTCAAGTCAGGTATTAAATAATCTAGAACTAATGCCAACACAGGATCAGGCAGGTACAGGTTTGTCTTGATAGACAACAGGAACGGTCCGTAAGGACAACAGGTCAGGTTTGTTGCATTAGGCATAAGATCAGGTAACAGGTAAAGCCATGGTACATCAGGTCAAGTCAAGTAGTGCATTTAGGTGTCATGTCATGTCAAGAGTGTACGGTACCATATCATGTCAAGTAGGAAGTGTAACAAGTCATGTCAGGAAGCACAAGATGTCATGTGGGTACTCATAATCAAACTAACATAAGCATGGGTATAAATAAACAAGCATGGGTGCTATCAGAACAATAAACTGGAACATGTAATATGATATGCAAATAGGTACAGATTAAACTAGATAGATGTACGGTTAACGATTAAAGCTAGGGTTATGGTTCCAACATTAAGTATCATACATTTAAAATGAAGATGGAATATTAAAATCACATTAACATGTATTAAAAGACCCATTGATGCAATTATATATAAAGGGTTAAATGGATGCAATAATATGTATACTAGACGAGATGGGTGCAAACGGGTATTGAACAGTTATAAACTATTTTAAGGGTACTATGGCTATGCGACCAAGAACTATGTTATAAATATAGGCATGCGCATACAATATTGTAATCTAACATGCAACCGGGTGTGTTTTCACAATTAACTCAAAATGATATAAACGGACATCGGATGGTAAAATGTGATATAGGGCACCAAAATCAATCTTCATGTTTAAAATATATATATGCAAATAAATATGGAATATTGTAAATAGCATGTAGCAAGTTTCACTTGCCTTGATCGGATCACGATACGGTAAACGGAACGTTACGCGTCGGCGGAAAAGTCACGACGCACGCACGGTACACGGAATGAGTCCAAACAACGAACAGTGGGATCACACGGGTCAGATATCCTAGCTGGGTTATCGGGATCGTCGACGGCACGGCCGGATTCCGGCAAACAAGATACAACAGTGAATGCATCAAGAGGAATGCACAAGGAATGTGAAGAAGAGAAAAAGAAGAAGATCTCACTGTGGCTATGGGTTCTGGGACTTCAGGGGAGTCGGCAAGGGCGAAGACGACGAGGGTTGCCGGCGTGTGGGTTTCCCGGCGAAGGGTAGAAGTGTGCAGGGGTTCTTGGGTTGTGGTGTAAGGCTTGTAGGGTGTTCTCGGGTCGCCGGGGATTGGAGAGAGTTGAGGGAGATGAAGAAGGTGAGTGTGAGGATATGGTGAGGGGAGGTCGTCGACGAGGCTAGGGCTCAGGCGTGGGTAGGGTTTTTCTGTGGGTTCTCGGGTGATGGGTTCGTCGGCTGCGGGTGTGGGAGATGGTGGTATCGGGGTTAGAGAGGTAAGGAGAAGGAGGAGAGGAATGAGAGGTGATGAAGGCGAGGTCGACGAGGGTGTCTACGGCGAGGTGAGAGTAGACGAAGGTGAGGGGTCTCTTGGGTGCAGTGGGTTCATTCGAGGGAGGAAGAAGGAGGAAGAGGTGATGGAGATGAGGGTGACGAGGGGATGCAGAGGGTGTCGACGGGGGTAGAGGAGACGAGGAAATAGGGTTAGGGTTGATGGAGGCGATGAGGATTATGGGTTGAAGTGTAAGTGCACGGCGACGCCCCAGCCGTCAATCCGAGGCCAAAATGCGGAAACGATATTTTACTTTGACTTTTGAACCGGCACCACCGCGCACAAAAATCCCGGATCGGGCCATTAAACTAATCCTAGCTAACTAGAGAAGGGGTAGGGAGATATACCGAGCGATCCGTGTCCTTCGGTCTTCTCGTCATCGTCCCGATCTCCCCGCGGAATCTCCGGTCTTCGCCTCCTCGCCGGAAGGGCTCCACATCGCCGGCTTCTTTTACGGGCTCCCACCTCTGGACCGAAGCAACTCGGGCACGAAATTGGCGAGTCGACGTGCCCAAGATTTGCTGTAGGTTATCTGTAGAATGCTTTGTCTCATTTGTGGTTTGTATGGAGTTGTCTTTTTGGTGGAGGAATTGAACTATACTTTGGAGATGAGCTAAGGGGTTTTTTTTTTCAAGGCAAAAGAGATGAAAAACCCCCTTCAAAAATTTGGACAGCCCCCCTTCTTCAAACTTGGCCGGCCATAATACATGAGGGAGAGAGGAAAAACTCAAGGGGGGAGTGTGTATCAATAATGCAAGAGTGAGAGAGAAAAAGGCTTATGATGAATCATGATCAAAAACCAAATCCAACACTCCAACAACCTAATCATAACCCATCATCATTACTCCAAAAGTCAAGTAATGATCAAGTCAAGAAGTCAATGAAAGTGCACCATCATGAAACCATCATGATGCAACAATATGCAAAGACAACCCTCCAAATTGCTAATTTGCATAAATGCAAATAAGCCCTCCTCCACCAATCTTCGGCCAATGAAAGATACAAAGAAAATTGGCCGAAACGGAAAACAAACTGGCAACTCCAAAAAACTGATCCCGTAATAAATTACAGGAAAAACCCCGCTACTGTATATACATACCCGCATTTGTATTCCGACCGAAATACAAATGCAAAGAGACAAAATCTACACTGTACAATACTAGGATCCGGCTTAAACCAAAGCCCGCTAGTATTATCCGTCCGATCATGATCCATGCAATACCGCACGTATCTGATCGAACCCTGCCATATCTCCATACGGCCTCTACAGCGTTTCGCCCGAAACTTGAGTAACAGTCTGTGGGGGACTCTAAAGACCCGTCAATACTATGGCTGTGGATTTAACCACTAGCACGTCATAGGTATTAGCCATACGTGACGGGCTACCAGCTATTGACCAAAAGGGACGTCGATGAGCGAACTCATCCCGACACCCTACTGAGCCTGTCAGTGACAATATCCATACAGTCCGGTCCGTTCGTCTATGAGCATCGCATGGCGGGCCTAGGGGGTTGGTAAAAGTCAGAACCCTAAAAGCGGTACAAGTCGTGTCGGAGTGTAGCCCAGAACACCCTGAGATACTACTGGAATACCTACCAGTAAATCTTCTGTCTTGGCCAAGGACTTCGTGTAATGGCTCTCCTAGACACAGCGCGACCTCACCCCCAATACCGGGAGAGACGAACCCCTGCAGATCCGCTCACTGCCTCCATATGGCTCGGGACTATACCCAACTAAAACCTGTTTGCACGTCTCCTTTGAGCGTGGTAGGGTAGTAATCAAAGTACAGTGGGAACTCACACGAGACAAATGACGATCTCAGGTCGATGAACTAACCTGTACACATGTCACCAGGGAACTGCTATCTGACGTCAGGTATAAGACCAACTAGCATGTTCCCGGCGAGTCCTGTCCGGTGTACTCATAACCCAATGAGCACCTGTATACATCTTAGGTGAACCAACTGACACCAGAGGCTTGTGAGACCGGCCACCGCCCCTCGTCGGGCTCTCGACTGTATACACTAGTCTACTCTGGAGTATCGATGCCCTGTCTCGAAACTCCCTCGACTAGGGACCTTTTAAGGATGTGCTTATAGACCCCAGCTCCCACGTATATGATCGCCCTCATACTGCTGGCAGTCAAGCAAGAATCCTAGGGGCTCTATCAACGTGCAATAGCGACCTGTAAGGTCACCTAAAGCAGTACACGATGATAAAGATAAACCAGATAGCATACTATCATCTTGAGTAAGACTGTCCTACCGGGATAGGTCCTCCCTCAAT
Organism: Agapanthus africanus; assembly: GCA_030015575.1. Lineage (NCBI taxonomy): Eukaryota > Viridiplantae > Streptophyta > Magnoliopsida > Asparagales > Amaryllidaceae > Agapanthus > Agapanthus africanus. The sequence goes on along the minus strand of JASDDO010000019.1, from coordinate 378,360,579 downwards.
CATTGCAATCACGTGCCTGTGATCCAATAATTGACTCTGAGGGCACTATCTCCAACAATCTCCCACTTGCACTCAAGGCTAATTATTGCGATGTCGCATACACACAGCCTGTGTGATACCGAACACCCAACTCCTCTACTAGTCAGTCTCACAAAACCCGTTTGTGAAACTATTGCGTTCGAGGAATAGCCTCAGTGAGTGGATCTGCTTTGATGTTTCTTTCTATGTCTCTCTATATCTCAAATTCGCGGAGAAAGCCATCTCCTGAAATGAGCAATACCTGTCTTAGAATGTGTCTGGATGTCTGATGGGACCTAGCTCGTAAATGAACTCCAAATCTAAACTTCTTAGACTGTATCGACAACTGAAATTAATCAGTATCCCGCGTAATACCTCCCTCAGTGTCTGCTTGGATCACCTGTCCAAAACACTGCCCCTCGTCAGAAGGAAAACTATAACTCTGACGGCCACCCTGTCGTCCGGGTCACCTTTGAAGCCTGGAATGATAACTGTCTCCTGAATGAGGCTGTCGTTATCATATCCCTAGAACATCAACTTATGTTCTAAAACTGCTTCCGATTGTTTCTCCAGGATTGGATTAAAATCAACTTATTGCATCTCATGCAAAAACAACCTCTGGTGTGGTACTTGACATCTCATGATTGACTCAATTGCCTAAGCAAGTGATCTGCCAATCATGCACATCCCTCTCCCCTTTAGTCTGTAAGACACCTTTAGAGAGGGTGACTCCATCACCTGCAGGTACACAACCGTGCCAGGAGTCGTCCATTCTAAAAACTCTTAGAATGCTGTCTAAGTACCCTGACTAGGAAACCACCCAAATCTAGATCCATAGATCTAGTAACCAGAATGTCTTGATATTATATCCAAGTCCCATGTGGAGAAACCACTGTGTGACAACCAAAGTATAACCAATTGTAGTATAGGAATTTCACTTCCTACTCTGTGTGTGTCATCCAAATACCAGGACATCACACCCTACTACCTTCTTAACAGACCTATCCCCTATTCTGATGAAGTCAAACCTATGACTGTCACATCAGAAATAGATGATCTATCTCCGCTATATCTGCTTTAGTCTATAAATAGACATAAGCCACTTGTCCACCAATGCTTCCGCTGCTCCCACTGACTACGACAACCCTCTGGCAGAGTCATATACACGCGCATTTCTAAAGCTAGTTTAGAACGACGCTATACTCATCCTCCTGCCGGGTCTCGCAGCCTGGAACAACAGCAATGGCAAGTCTGGGTAAACAAGAACCTCCCTGTCACCGTCCTTGAGGCTACCGAAGTACCTCTCAGGTGCCTGAAGTTACCCACCGTATCTGCGGAGTGGCCAATGGAATGTCAAATCAGATTGAATCTTTAGGTTCTTATCAAATCTTTAGTAATCGTTTGCGGTTCTGGAATCACTTCCAGTTCTACCATACTCCCACTACTGTTTTCTAAAAAAATCCATTTTTGTTAAAACTGTGGCGAGTTAAGAACAATATCACTATTGATCTTCCAGATGGTAGAAAGTCAACCCTCGTCATAGCCTGGGTCAACCCACAAACAGCCATTACAGAAACGTGCCTTGAGTTATCCAGAGTCTGGTTTAAGCATAAGCCAGACAACTCCCCGTACCTTAACAATGTTAAGATATGAACTGTTCTATATCCAATATAGAAACAGAGGCGCTGATTTAATTGAACCAGATTCAAATCATGCAGCTGCCTCCAGTGCATGTCAACTAAATGGAAGGAGGCCGATCAGCGTTACTCAACTTAAGAATGCTTCCAATTATGAGTATCCTGAAAGAGAAGCAAGTTCTCTTAATCATTACTATCAACTGAATACCTTACACAAGTATCTACATCTTCGATCACCTTGAAGAATCCCGATACTTGCAACACCTGGTTCTCTACTTTATTCAAATACCTATAACTTCTCAAAATTCGGACCTTGCGTTTCTATGAAACACCTGTCTAAAAACTAGAGAAGTCATAAGTAAACCGAATATAGTACGAGAACCAACCCCTTTGTCCTCATGGACGCTGGACAACATACAACACTCTGTATAAGTCCTTTGAGTCTAATAACTCATTCCCTGTGTGTCGTAGGTCGAAAACTGTACTTATGGTTAAGAAGAATTACACCGTCGTTCAATGCTCCTTACCTAACCATCCACTGATATAGGTAAATGTCATAGACATAATTTCAAAAAGGTATATCTCATTCTATGAAAATAGACGTACAGATATATCAATTTGAAATTGGTGCATAACAGCGGATATTCAAAACCAAATATTTACCGTCCGGCAAACAACCCAGGTGACTTCCTCAAATATCACCGATTACAACGAATCCCGATATAATGAGGATGATCACCCAATTCCCAATAACTTACTCCCACTCATCATCTGTAAAACCATACAGATGTGAGATTCAAACCTGGTAAATACATACCCTGGAGCAAGTGTCTAATTGGGAAATCAGTTTTCTTTTAACAGTACACAGTGAAACTGAAACATTGAAATGTTTCGATGGGGTATGCTGGTATTCCTAGTAATGCCTCTTCCATTATCAGATTCACAACTGTAACCGTATATTTCTATGCCATCTCTCCACATCCCTTCATATGTCTTTAGTCATTACCTTCTGTACACCCCTTTAGGCCAAATGGCTTTCTTCCTTCCCTACCGTTCGGCACCAGCCTATGGTTTGGAAGAAGACTATCCAATAAGCATAATGGGTGTACTATCCTAATCTTAGGAGCATTCGCAATGCGAGAGAAGGTGAAGATAAAAGACAACTGAATAAACCTTATTCCTATTTCTCCTGAACCAGAATCCATCCCCGAACTGGAACAAGTTCCTTTCGAGTTCGTATATAACCATACAATGGAATATCCAATAAACTGTGGATCTTCATAGTGATACGGAGTGTTCTGGAGAAATACAAAGGTGAAGTGGGAGTGGTAATGAAATACTTGGTTTGGTCGTGAATATCAGTCGCAATTTACTTTGCCCTCTTACTAATCCCTTGATATGTCTTTACTTAATACCTTCTGTACACCATCGTTATGCTAATTGGTTTTCTTCATTCCCTACCGGTCGGCACCTGCCTATGGTTTGGAAGAAGACTATCAAATTTGCATAATAGGTGTACTATCTCCTAAAGCAAGGAGTACTCGCAACCTGAGAGAAGGTAAAAGGAAAAGACAACTGAATAATCCTATTCGTTTTCTCCAGAACCAGAAACCATTCTCGAATAAACTCCTTCGAGTTCGTATATAACCATACGATGGTTTTTTCCAATGGAAGTGGACGTTCGTAGTAATACGGGGTGTCCTGGAGAAAAGGGTAAAAGTAGGAGTGGCAATGAGGTTTGCAGCTCTGACAATCCAAAAGCCAGTGTTATAAGAAGGTTCGGTCAACTTGGTCACTGAGTCATAATCTAGGGTCGGGTCAATGGCCGCTGCCAAAGAGAGAGAGAAAAGAAACACTCAGCGTGCACTCAAACCTAGATCAGAATGGTTACCAATTTATCTAATCAGGAAACCTCCCACTGTACCGTTAAATTCTTCTCCAAACCTGAAAGAAGAATTAGTCGGGATCACCCGAGGAGTAAACCAACTCATTAGTGGGAATCGGGATCCAACTATCATCACATGATAACGTGACGGAATCCGCTCACGTTATCACACTCCAGAAGGTATGCGCATATCTGGCAAGTTTCAGTTTCTTTTGAAACTCCCGATGTGATTTTTGCCCCATGCTCTTATGACCTTGACTTTGGCCAACAAATCATAAGTCACGTGTCAAGTTCTACCCGTCATTCTCCAGGGTAATTTGAGCCCACCCGCACAAGCCCTTGACTTTGGCCAACAAGGCTATACGACTGCCCCAAACCAACGCATCTATCTATGCAGCACATGAATACCCAATAGCTACCAATCACTATGCCTTGACTTTGGCCAACAAACATAGCTTGAATACTTATTGGCTATCCATATGAAACGACGGAGGGCTACGAATGGTTTCTGGCGAAAACCTTTAACGTAATGAACTTGATATCGTTGAAGGAACCGGATAGCTTTTAAAAATATAGTGACGAAAACCTTTGCTAAAGAGGTCACTCCCGGTGAAGGGATCTCGGCTCTTTTCCCGTAGAATGAGGTGCAGGATATTCCAACTGAATACCACTATGCAAAGCAAAAATAAACGACTATAGTGAAGTTATTGCCCTGACGCAAACTTTTGTCCAAGGGGTCACTCCCGGTGAAGGGATCTCGGCCTTTGCCTCGTCGATTGAAGAGCAGGATATTCCAACTGAATACCACTGTGCAAAACAAAAGAGAACGTCCTTGCAATAACAGCTTTTTGAAAAGTGTTCCAACAACATCAGAAAATGTTTGTTTAGCTTGCATTGATCCGAATCAACGCAGTCCCATCAATTGATCACACCAATAAAGAACGAAAAAAATGACGTACGTATATGCCATCCGCATTCGCCACTGGGTCCCGTCATTACCCGTTAGGTTAGTTGACTAACGACAGAGCGGGGACTGGACTAGCGCGGATGCAAAACATATACAACATCTACTAGTATATATATCAATATATAATATTTCGCTCAAGGCGTGATAAAATGCAACATCACAGAAATGTAATAAGCATCACAGAACAATACAGATATCTGGGATCCCCGGGTTTCACAGAGCCGCTACTGAAACCCGACGTTCCCCTGGTCGTGTGGATAGCCTGTGCAATGAAAATCCTAGACCTCTACAGGCGCGGCAAGTTACCCGCCAAAACCTGAAGCAAGGCAGCCCCCTTCAGCAACGTGAATGGACCACCCAGCACTTCACGGAATCCGGTAACTTGGGCACCCCTCCTGGGTCAACCTGTACCTCCTACGAGTGCGGCGAATAGCCCTCCAATTCTAGAGTAAAGCCCCCTCCGTCTCAATGCCATGAGATGCGGGCCCGTTGCCCTCTAGAACCCGGCTATCCGTGCACCCCTCCTTGGGGTAATCCTAGTACAGAAAGTAAAATATACATACAACGGGTACATTGACCTCAACCTGGTCGTGCCCCAAAAGAATAATATACAAGCAGGCAGTGACGGCAGTCCACATGTCGGACACTCGCCCCGCAATATCAAATGTACATAATACAACCAAAACTGTACTAGCATTGCATCCAGGCTATCCCCCACGACCAATCCGCAACATCACAGCACAATCACAGAACATCAACGTGAATGTCACGTTCGCAAATCCGTCTAACCGGGCTATAGCAGTTAGACAGGATTTACCGATCAAGTGACATTCACGGTCGCAGATATAATGTAAATACTGTGAACTAATGTGTTTAAAATATTCGATCGATCAAATTTACCCAAGTGGGCCCCAAGCACTACTGTAGCACATAAAGAAATTCTGGGCCCAAAAAGAATATACCAAAAACCCTATTTTCTACACAGGAGTTCTCTGTAAAAATTTGGTTCACTGAACTGTAAAAGTGGCGGCGGAACCGCGGCCCAAGCATGGGTTTGGCCGCGGTTCCGCGGTGGTATGGTGAGATCACGCGACCAAATTTTCACAGAGTGCTTAGAATTCCCTGCACAGTATTCTGCAACAACCTGAAAAAATTTTGGAGCCAAAAAAATTTCGACAGAGAACTGATGCATTGAAATCGTGGGTTTTGGAATTTTGTTCGATCGAAGATGTAAACACATTAGACCAAGCTAGACTAGGTTAATGGCGTGGCTCTGATACCAGTGTAAGTGCACGGCGGCGCCCCGGCCGTCAATCCGAGGCCAAAATGCGGAAACGATATTTTACTTTGACTTTTGAACCGGCACCACCGCGCACAAAAATCCCGGATCGGGCCATTAAACTAATCCTAGCTAACTAGAGAAGGGGTAGAGAGATATACCGAGCGATCCATGTCCTTCGGTCTTCTCGTCGTCTTCCCGATCTCCCCGCGGAATCTCCGGTCTTCGCCTCCTCGCCGGAAGGGCACCACATCGCCGGCTTCTTTTACGGGCTCCCACCTCTGGACCGAGGCAACTCGGGCACGAAATTGGCGAGTCGACGTGCCCAAGATTTGCTGTAGGTTATCTGTAGAATGCTTTGTCTCATTTGGGGTTTGTATGGAGTTGCCTTTTTGGTGGAGGAATTGAACTATACTTTGGAGATGAGCTAAGGGGTTTTTTTTTTCAAGGCAAAAGAGATGAAAAACCCCCATCAAAAATTTGGACAGCCCCCCTTCTTCAAACTTGGCCGGCCATAATACATGAGGGAGAGAGGAAAAACTCAAGGGGGGAGTGTGTATCAATCATGCAAGAGTGAGAGAGAAAAAGGCTTATGATGAATCATGATCAAAAACCAAATCCAACACTCCAACAACCTAATCATAACCCATCATCATTACTCCAAAAGTCAAGTAATGATCAGGTCAAGAAGTCAATGAAAGTGGACCATCATGAAACCATCATGATGCAACAATATGCAAAGACAACCCTCCAAATTGCTAATTTGCATAAATGCAAATAAGCCCTCCTCCACCAATTTTCGGCCAATGAAAGATACAAAGAAAATTGGCCGAAACGGAAAACAAATTGGCAACTCCAAAAAACTGATCCCGTAATAAATTACAGGAAAAACCCCGCTACTGTATATACATACCCGCATTTGTATTCCGACCGAAATACAAATGCAAAGAGACAAAATCTACACTGTACAATACTAGGATCCGGCTTAAACCAAAGCCCGCTGGTATTATCCGTCCGATCATGATCCGTGCAATACCGCACGTATCTGATCGAACCCTGCCATATCTCCATACGGCCTGTACAGCGTTTCGCCCGAAACTTGAGTAACTGTCTGTGGGTGACTCTAAAGACTCGTCAATACTATGGCTGTGGATTTAACCACTAGCACGTTAGAGGTATTAGCCATACGTGACGGGATACCAGCTATTGACCAAAAGGGACGTCGATGAGCGAACTCATCCTGACACCCTACTGAGCCTGTCGGTGACAATATCCGTACAGTCCGGTCCGTTCGTCTATGAGCATCGCATGGCGGGCCTAGGGGGTTGGTAAAAGTCAGACCCCTAAAAGCGGTACAAGTCGTGTCGGAGTGTAGCCCAGAACACCCTGAGATACTACTGGAATACCTACTAGTAAATCTCCTGCCTTGGTCAAGGACTTCGTGTAATGGCTCTCCTAGAAACAGCGCGACCTCACCCCCAATACCGGGAGAGACGAACCCCTGCAGATCCGCTCACTGCCTCCATGTGGCTCGGGACTGTACCCAACTAAAACCTGTTTGCACGTCTCCTTTGAGCGTGGTAGGGTAGTAATCAAAGTACAGTGAGAACTCACACGAGACAAATGATGATCTCAGGTCGATGAACTAACCTGTACACATGTCACCAGGGAACTGCTATCTGACGTCAGGTATAAGACCAACTAGCATGTTCCCGGCGGGTCCTGTCCAGTGTACTCATAACCCAATGAGCACCTGTATACATCTTAGGTGAACCAACTGACACAAGTGGCTTGTGAGACCGGCCACCGCCCCTCGTCAGGGTCTCGACTGTATACACTAGTCTACTCTGGAGTATCGATGCCCTGTCTCGAAACTCCCTCGACTAGGGACCTTTTAAGGATGTGCTTATAGACCCCAGCTCTCACGTATATGATCGCCCTCATACTGCTGGCAGTCAAGCAAGAATCCTAGGGGCTCTATCAACGTGCAATAGCGACCTGTAAGGTCACCTAAAGCAGTACACGATGATAAAAATAAACCAGATAGCATACTATCATCTTCAGTAAGACTGTCCTACCGGGATAGGTCCTCCCTCAATCATTGCAATCACGTGCCTGTGATACAATAATTGACTCTGAGGGCACTATCTCCAACATGAAGGAGGAGAGAAGCTGCGCGTTAAAAAAAAGGAAGAAGAAGAAATATAAATGCAAAGAAGGGAGGTGAGTGTAGCGGGGAGGCGGTGACGCGACTCGAGGAGCGCACAGTAATCGCGAGAGGTGAGAGAGAGATCGCGAGAGGAGAGAGAAAGAGGAAGAGAGAGAGAGAGAACTGCGGCGGAGGAGAGAGAAAGAGGAAGAGAGAGAGAAAGAGAAAGATTTTGGGGGTAGAGAGAGAGACGTGGGGCCCAGTAACATAAAGGAATACTTCTGATTGGCTGAGGGAAAAGAAAAAGAAAGGGATAGAAGAGAGAGAGCTCGGTGGTGGGGCCTGGTGCACAAAAGAGAGAGCTCTGATTGGCTCGGTGGGGAAAATTGATAAAAATTTATAATAGATTTTAAAACTAAAAGATTTACTCAGTTCCCCAATTCATTAACAGAAAATCTAAAATAAATAATTAATTTGAATTTAGGCGGACTACAAAATATATCAGAAATGCGCCCCGGTCGGGTCCAAAATTTTGAATTTGAAATATGAAATTTATTAGCAAGCTCCAAAAATTAAAATGAAAGATTATGTAACAGAAATGCATACCTCCAAGAACGGACGCACGTACGTGCGCGTAGCCATCCAAACACGTCCGTTTCACTGAACGGAACGAGAACACGATGCAAGGACGCTACCACAGGGTTAGGGGTATCATGCAGGTCATGAAATGCAATTTTAATTTATTTTACGTGATTTAAATTGTTATATGCAAAAGATGCGATACTAGATAAAATACCAATATATACTAAATCATGAGATGCACTAGTCCATGCAACAAGTCAAGCTAATCTATAAATAAGAGTCAAACAGGTTCAAGCAAGCGGGTCGGGTCGAATGCAATATAAAGTGTAAAATACCATTAGCACCCAAGATACTCTAAATCAAGAAATATCACGAATAAAGAAATACGAGAACTGGAATTGACATAAATGAACTCGGGTGTTACATTATACCCAACTACAAAAGAATTTCGTCCTCGAAATTCCAAGAACAAGAAAGGATAAACAATCAAGAAACTACAGGAATAGATGGGGAAACTTCTGTCGGACTTCATCTTCTCGTTCCCAAGTTGACTCTCCATGTGAGCGATTACCCTAAGAAACAAGTACAAGAGGGATAACCTTATTCTTAAAAATCTTTTCTCTTCGATCCATAATCGACATCGGTCGCTCCTCAAAAGTCAAACCTTCTAGTACAGTCAGTTCCGAATGATCCAACGCATGTATTTCATCTCGAGCGTACTTACGGAGTTGAGGTACAAGAAACACGTCACGACCATTCGCCAGGGATTGCGGTAACGCCAAACGACAAGCCACTTCTCCAATACGTTCCAAGATCTCAAAAGGTCTAACAAATCGAGGACTAAGCTTTTCTCAACTTCCGAAACGGATTACCCCTCTAGTCGGTGATATCTTCGAGAAAACTATATCACCAATAGCGAACTCTAGAGGTCTTCTCGATGTATCGACCCAACTCTCCTGCCGATCTTGCGCTGCCTTCATATGATTCTGGATAGTGTTAACTTTCTCCACTGTTTGCACGATCAAATCCGGTCCCAACAATCTTCGTTCTCCAACATCATCCCAACACATAGGTGAACGACACTTGCGACCAAATAAAGCTTCGAATGGAGCCATCAGAATAGTCGCCTGGAAACTGTTGTCGTACGAAACTCCACCAAGTATAGCTGATCCTCCCATGAACCCTTGAAGTCTAACATGCAAGCTCTCAACATGTCTTCGAGAGTTTGGATTGTTCTCTTCGACTGATCATCTGTCTAAGGATGATAAGCTGTGCTAAACTTCAATCGAGTCCCCAACCATTTCTGTAAGCTCCTCCAAAAGTGGGATAAGAAATGAATGTCACAGTCGGACACTATACTCACCGGTACTCCATACAATCTTACAAACTCCTGCATGCACCGCTCTGCCAAAGCTCCTGTTGATTGACCAACTCGAAATGGTATAAAATGAGCTGCCTTGGTCAATCGATCAACAATCACCCAAACTGCATTAGTGCCCTTTTTGGACTCCACGGTAAAGCCGTCATGAAATCCATGGTTATACGTTCCCACTTCCATTGAGGAACCGGAAGTGGTTGCAATAAACCAGCAACCCGTTGATGTTCAGCTTTAACTTGCTGACACACCAAGCACTTTGCTACAAAGCTGGCAATCTCCCGTTTCATGCCTTCCCACCAGAAATGCTGTCGTATATCTCGGTACATTTTCGTGCCTCCTGGATGTACGGAATATGCTGAACTGGGTGCCTCCTTCATAACTCCTTCATGGATATCTTCCCTTGGCACACACAAATGGCTACCATAATGCAACGTATCACCTTCATGAATCAATAAGTCCGTTCGAATTTCAGCTTCAACCTGTTCTCGAAGCCTTTGCAATCTTGAGTCCTTCAATTGCGCTGCTTTAATGTTCTCGATCAACGACGATTGTACTTGCAGTTGCATCACCGTCCCGAAGAATGCGGTAGCACGACCTCCAAATCAAATCTTCGAGAGTCTTCAATGAGTTCCTCCTGTGCAGTCAACATTTGAATCGCTGGAAACCGACTGAGCGCATCCGGCACGACATTAACTTTCCCCGGATGGTACTCAAGATCAAGATCGTAGTCAGCCATCAGCTCCAACCATCTACGCTGCCTCATATTAAGCTCCTTCTGTGTGAGCACATACTCCAGGCTTTTGTGATCAGTAAATACTTCGACCCTTTTGCCCAATAAGTAGTGTCTCCAATCTTCAAAGCGAACACCACAGCTGGTAGCTCCAAGTCAGAAGTTGGGCAATACTTCTCTTGGGTCTTCAACTGTCTCAATGCGTACGCTATAGCCTTCCCATGCTGCATCAAAACACATCCCAATCCTTTCCCAGATGCGTCGCTGTGAATCACCAATCTTCGGAACCGTCTGGTACGGTTAAAACAAGAGCGGTTAGCAATCTCTTCTTCAACGCCTCAAAAGCTGACGCATAAATATCCGTCCACACAAATGGTACTTCCTTGCGTGTAAGCTTGGTCAGAGACTCTGCCAAACGAGCAAAATTCTTTACGAACCTTCTGCACTACCCGGCAAGTCCAAGAAAGCTTCTGATCTCTGCTACGTTCTTCGGAATCGGCCAATCTTGAACTGCTGCAATCTTCTCAGGATCAATGGCGATTCCATCTCCGGATACACATGCCCCCAAAACTTCACTTCTTCAAGCCAAAATCCGCACTTGCTCATCTTTGCATACAATCTTTCTCGCCTCAATGTTTGTAGTACGATCTTCAAGTGTTATACATGCTCTTCCTTGCTCCCTGAGTAGACCAGAATATTATTGATGAATACCACTATAATCTGGTCCAAGAACGGTGAAAAGATTCGGTTCATCAAGTCCATAAATATTGCCGGCGCATTCGTTACTCCGAATGGCATCACTAAATACTTGTAATGTCCATACCAAGTTCGGAACGCAGTCTTGCAAATATCTTCTAATTTAACTCGGACCTGATGATATCCGGACCGCAAATCCAGCTTCGAGAATACCCTCGCGCCACTAAACTGCTCGACCAATTCGCCAATGCGAGGGATTGGGTACTTGTTCTTAATAGTCACCCGGTTTAATTCTCGATAATCGATGCACATCCTCCTTGTGACATCATCTTCTTAGCTAGAAGAACTGGAGCTTCCCAAATTAAATTCCTGCTGCGAATCCAACCCCCTTTCAAGCAATTCGGTAACCTACTTCACAACTTCTTCCAACCCCACTGGTGCCATTGGTTAATACGCCTTTGAGATTGGTGTTGCGCCAGAAACAAGATCAATCGCAACCTCCAAATCTAGTTTTGGCGATAAACCCGAGATGTCTTCGAACACGTCCATGAATTCTCGAACTATAGCTGGCGCTTCATCCTTAATAACTTCCATCGACGGAAGAACATTATTTGTCGGCCTAGCCCTAAACTCGACTGGCCCGACAGAACAGCTTCCTCCAGCAAAACAAACTACGGATGTCCGAGAATCTGGAGAATCACTTTCCTTTCCTTACAATCAATATGAGTATGGAAAGTGCCGTGAAAATCCATTCCTAAGACAACAACAAACAAAGGGATGCACCAGAATTGAATAATTCTAATGCGGGGAAAATATGAACAAGTAAGATACCGAGATGACTTCGTCCGAAGTCAAGATACTGAAGAGAATCAAGCACGGTAAACATGATTCAAGCTGGCGATAAAACAAGAACTGGTAAGCAATAAAACCGAGAGAAACAAGGTAATATAACGATCATGGAATAAGGAAGTGAATCAAGACCAGGACTCCAAGTTACTTAAATAGAGTACCGCATTGTAACCATGCTGCAGTTCATGGGTACACTTACATAACTCCACTCAAGTCGCCCAAATCCTAGTATCAGAATCAAAGAACAGGGAGAAACAATAGAGAATCCAAAAGGTTTCAAGTCGAGATGCAAAGTTATTTGCATAACTTCAAGACGAAGGATAAAAGAAAGATATGATTCAAGAATCACGATAACAAGGTGGCAGGACATGTTCCTAATCACGAGTATTCTGATTCGTGTATTAGGTCCAATACCCAACTACAAAAGAATCAAACCCGATTAACCTATATCCTATGTCTCTGATACCAAAAGAACCATATCACGCCCCGCTTCCCAGAGTACGGTAAGATGGGCACGTGACATAGCCAACCATGCGACCAGTGAATAGGAAAAATCCCTCCACAGTCACATTACGGCTGTAGAGATATCAAGAACAAGAAAGTAAACTAACTATCTAGTACATGTCCATGAGCCAGAATAAATGAGTTAAGAAATAATATAGTATGCGGAAGCAAAAGATCAAATAAACACCTGGAAGGTAAGACTGGATACCAACAGGATCCCTACCGCTCGGTCTAACAGCGGCAAAACTCCTGATCAGTCTGCAACAAGGGTAGAGAATCTGGGCCATGCAAAACCCAGACGTCAGCGCGTCATAACATTAAGCAATAATATATAAACAGGGCAGCAAGACATGCAAGCATGATCATAAATGGTAAAGCAGGTGCGACAACAATCTAAATCAGGGCAGTGAAAGATAATGTGCAGTGAGTAATCTAAACTGGTCTATTTGGTTAACTACTCTCAAGTCTTTAAAATCAATTTGATGAATCATCGATATAACTCAATAGTATCCCGTGCGTGCCCGGGACCACGGTCAAGATTCTCGGGCTGAATCCGAGACGTGCCGCTAGGCAGTAAAAGTGTAATATGTAAAGATGAGTGATGTCAGTATCATCACCCCGGGGCTGGCCTAGCCCGTAAGACTGATCAGAACAGGTATAGAACTGTCGAGTTACAAGTCAGGTTTCATCATTGATTTTCCCATACCCCCAAGTCAAAAGTGTTCAAGTCAAGTATTAAATAATCTAGAACTAATGCTAACACAGGATTAGGCAGGTACAGGTTTGTCTTGATAGACAACAGGAATGGTCCGTAAGGACAACAGGTCAGGTTTGTTGGCATTAGGCACAAGATCAGGTAACGGGTAAAGCCATGGTACATCAGGTCAGGTCAAGTAGTGCATTTAGGTGTCATGTCATGTCAAGAGTGTACGGTACCATGTCATGTCAAGTAGGAAGTATAACAAGTCATGTCAGGAAGCACAAGATGTCATGTGGGTACGCATAATCAAACTAACATAAGCATGGGTATAAATAAACAAGCATGGATGCTATCAGAACAATAAACTGGAACATGTAATATGATATGCAAATAGGTACAGATTAAACTAGATAGATGTACGGTTAACGATTAAAGCTAGGGTTATGGTTCCAACATTAAGTATCATACATTTAAAATGAAGATGGAATATTAAAATCACATTAACATGTATTAAAAGACCCATTGATGCAATTATATATAAAGTGTTAAATGGATGCAATAATATGTATACTAGACGAGATGGGTGCAAACGGGTATTGAACAGTTATAAACTATCTTAAGGGTACTATGGCTATGCGATCAAGAACTATGTTATAAATATAGGCATGGGCATACAATATTGTAATCTAACATGCAACCGGGTGTGTTTTCACAATTAACTCAAAATGATATAAACGGACATCGGATGGTAAAATGTGATATAGGGCACCAAAATCAATCTTCATGTTTAAAATATATATATATGCAAATAAATATGGAATACTGTAAATAGCATGTAGCAAGTTTCACTTGCCTTGATCGGATCACGATACGGTAAACGGAACGTTACGCGTCGGTGGAAAAGTCGCGACGCATGCACGGTACACGGAATGAGTCCAAACAACGAACAGTGGGATCACACGGGTCAGATATCCTCGCTGGGTTGTCGGGATCGTGGATGGCACGGCCGGATTCCGACAAACAAGAAACAACAGTGAATACATCAAGAGGAATGCACAAGGAATGTGAAGAAGAGAAAAAGAAGAAGATCTCACTGTGGCTATGGGTTCTGGGACTTCAGGGGAGTCGGCAAAGGCGACGACGACGAGGGTTGCCGGCGTGTGGGTTTCCGGCGAAGGGTAGCAGTGTGCAGGGGTTCTTGGGTTGTGGTGTAGGGCTTGTAGGGTGTTCTCGGGTCGCCGGGGATTGGAGAGAGTTGAGGGAGATGAAGAAGGTGAGTGTGAGGATATGGTGAGGGGAGGTCGTCGACGAGGCTAGGGCTCAGGCGTGGGTAGGGTTTTTCTGTGGGTTCTCGGGTGATGGGTTCGTCGGCTGCAGGTGTGGGTGATGGTGGCATCGGGGTTAGAGAGGTGAGGAGAAGGAGGAGAGGAATGAGAGGTGATGAATGCGAGGTCGACGAGGGTGTCGACGGCGAGGTGAGGGTAGCCGACGGTGAGGGGTCTCTTGGGTGCAGTGCGTTCGTTCAAGGGAGGAAGAAGGAGGAAGAGGTGATGGAGATGAAGGTGACGAGGGGATGCAGAGGGTGTCGACGAGGGTAGAGGAGACGGGGAAATAGGGTTAGGGTTGATGGAGGCGATGAGGATTATGGGTTGAAGGAGGAGAGAAGCTACGCGTTAAAAAAAAGGAAGAAGAAGAAATATAAATGCAAAGAAGGGAGGTGAGTGTAGCGGGGAGGCGGTGACGCGACTCAAGGAACGCACAGTAATCGCGAGAGGTGAGAGAGAGAGCGCAAGAGGAGAGAGAAAGAGGAAGAGAGAGAGAGAGAGCTGCGGCGGAGGAGAGAGAAAGAGAAAAAGAAAGATTTTGGGGGTAGAGAGAGAGAGACGTGGGGCCCAGTAACATAAAGGAATACTTCTGATTGGCTGAGGGAAAAGAAAAAGAAAGGGATAGAAGAGAGAGAGCTCGGTGGTGGGGCCAGGTGCACAAAAGAGAGAGCTCTGATTGGCTCGGTGGGGAAAATTGATAAAAATTTATAATAGATTTTAAAACTAAAAGATTTACTCAGTTCCCCAATTCATTAACAGAAAATCTAAAAATAAATAATTAATTTGAATTTAGGCGGACTACAAAATATATCAGAAATGCGCCTGGGTCGGGTCCAAAATTTTGAATTTGAAATATGAAATTTATTAGCAATCTCCAAAAATTAAAATGAAAGATTATGTAACAGAAATGCATACCCCCAAGAACGGACGCACGTACGTGCGCGTAGCCATCCAAACACGTCCGTTTCACTGAACGGAACGAGAACACGATGCAAGGACGCTACCACAGGGTTAGGGGTATCATGCAGGCCATGAAATGCAATTTTAATTTATTTTACGTGATTTAAATTGTTATATGCAAAAGATGCGATACTAGATAAAATACCAATATATACTAAATCATGAGATGCACTAATCCATGCAACAAGTCAAGCTAATCTACAAATAAGAGTCAAACAGGTTCAAGCAAGAGGGTCGGGTCGAATGCAATATAAAGTGTAAAATACCATTCGCACCCAAGATACGCTAAATCAAGAAATATCACGAATAAAGAAATACGAGAACTGGAATTGGTATAAATGAACTCGGGTGTTATAACGTCGGCGATGAGTCTTCGACGGTCGGATTTGGTCGGTTTTAGTATGGTGGTCGGTTTGGCTCGGTTTGGAATTTTTGGCAAAAATCCAAGCCGAGCCGACCGATTCTCGGCCCTATTAAAATATTTTGATTTTTCCATACACGAAGATTTGGAGTATGGATGTCACGTCCGGCTTCCCAAAATACGAAATACGGAGAGCAACGAAGGCCAGCCATGCTACCTACGGTAAGAAAAGATTCTACCATAGTCACATAAGCCTGTCTAGCTTAACCTGTCAAAAATAAAATCCAATACCAAAAAGGATAATACAGATAATCATGCTGCAACGACACCACAAGCAATACTAAAAATGGGTCCACTAGATAATTGATGTAAATAAGTACCCAATACAATAGGTTCGAAAAGAAAACAAAATCCAAAAGATACATAAGTCCTAATGTCCCACAAGGACGCACATGCTAAAATACTAGCTGAAAGGAAATAAACCTACGGATTACTGATCTTAGGCAAAGTCTTGGCAGCCGCTGCGATCCTGCTCAGCCTGAAAATCTGTCTCTAAACCTGAGATGATAAATCTCAGGGATATCAGAACATCCGAGTAAGTACTCAACGTATAAGTTATGTGTATGGTATGATAAAATGAATATATGAATATAGTGAAGCCCGTGTGCGCAAGTAAAAACAAATATATAAAAAGATACAATACTTCTATGAAACAAACATGTAAAGAGGTTAAGTCATAACCTAACTGGTCGCTAAAAAGGTGAACTATCCTATCGTAAGCTTGAGTGTGCGCGTCAACCTCTGCAGGAGTAATCCTAACCTAAGAGTAGTGCCCCAAGGGCTAGGAAATACGGGCCCAACTGTGGAATGAACATGCGACCGATAGCCCGGTACGAGCTGTAATAACATGCGACCGATATAGCCCGGTACGAGCTGTAATAACATGTGACCGATATAACCCGGTATGAGCTGTCGGCATGGGGCTCCTGAGATCCTGTTGTACGAACGCACACTCAAACTACCCCTACATCCCGTGTGTTCGTATCTACTAAGGTAATAACTAAATCACTAATTAATAATACTGAAAAGACTGGAACTTATAATATGGTAATTATATAGAAATGAAACTGATAAACAGTGGTGTGTATCATGGCATGTAGCTCAGCATCATAATTAGAGATCTCGTTATTAAATGACTAGAGTATTGAATAATCATGTCATGTTAGAGATAATCGCTATCTGATGATAGTAACTGCTTGAAGGCGATGTATAAGCTAACACAAGTCATAAATATTGCCTTCACCATCAGCCTTGATATGTATATAAAAATAATTACAGGATAGCTAGTAAGATGATTATATGAGATAAGTTAGCAATTCCAAACTTTTATTTGTATGTAAAATAAATTTCATTTTTTATCCATACTTGCTAATTTTTCTTTTTATCTCCTTATTGCATAAAATCTAAATTTTCTATCAATACGACACAAATGAATACTAATACTTTTCTTTTTATTTTGATAGTGCAGGAAAAATATATGTATATATATACAAAGGACCGCCGATGTGCATCGACCAAAAGTAAATCCAGAATACTTGCCTTGAGGATAAGGATCACGGGAAAACGATGTACGAAGATGTGAGGCACGAACTCAGCTAAAGTTCGACTTAGGATCAGAATTATATGCTCTACCTAGATTGATTTAGCCATAAGCCAACAATATACCGCACTTAGCATATAATTGTACATAACCAAACATGCACATTAACAAGCACGTTGTACTAATATAACAGTAACATGATATAATAAGATTCCGGTATGCAACTAGATATGCAATATACAGTACGGATACGAACGGATATCGAAAAACGGTAAACTGTAACATCGGATGCAAAATTCAAAATACATGTATTATTTTTATTCGTATGAATATAAATATAGTAACATAGAATATAGCAAAATAAACTTGCCTGATCGGATCTCACGTCAGGGTACGTACGTCACGTTCGTGTCGGGTAAACATCGCGATGCGAACCACATGCGTACAGAACTGAACCAGGCTACTCAAGGACGTGACCACGCTGGATGAGGATGACGACTGGGTCACCCAGATCATCGACGATGTGCGCAACTCCGGCGATCACCGGAAACCAAGAATCAAGAAGAAGAAAGAGAAGAAGAAGAAGGGCTGAGGTTTGGTGTGGCTCTGGCTTTTGGGACAGAGGAGAAGGTGAGGTGACGACGAGTCATGGGTCTCCGGCGATGGTACTGCGGTGCAAGGGTTCTTGGTGTCAGGATGTGCAGGGAAGAAGAGGAGCTCGGGGATTGGTGTTGGGGTCTGCAGGGAAGGTAAGGATGAGGTTGAGGAGAAGGAGAGGAGATGCAGGCGAAGTGGTAACGGCAAGGGGACGAGGGGGATCGGCAGTGGCGATAGGTTTTCTTGGGTCGTTGGGGTTCTCGGGTTGTGCAGGGGAAAGCTCGGGGTTTTGGAAGGAGGAGTGAGGAGAAGGAGGTGGTGGTTGCGATGGCGATGGCGAGGCTCTGGAGTTGGAGGTGATGAGTGCGGGCATTGTGCAGTTGGGGTTCTTGGGTTGGGTTGTGATGGGGACGAAGGTTGCAAAGGGACGAGGGGCCCCCCGTCAGCAATAGCCTCCATCTTTTCACCCCTGCAACCTTTCAGCTACCCCCTCTCACATTGTTTATTCTCTCTGCATTCAACCAGAGAGGATTAAATCACCCATTTAATCCCATTTTTAATGCAATTTTCAATGCTCTTTCACCCCCTAAACCCTAATTTCCTCTATAAATACCACACCATATTTCACCTGTCATCACTCAAAAATTCCTGACTATACAAAATTCTCAAGTCTCTTTACTGTATAAGTGGAGTTAGCAAAGGGCGAAGTTCCGGCGATGGTCCAAGGAGTTTCCGGCGACGAAACGACGCCTCGAATCCTTCTATAGATCCCCCTCTCTCTCCTCTAGTCCATAAGCTTGTAAGTCCCTTCTTTCCCTCTCATCTCCAATTCTAGAAACTTTCAAAACTAAAACCCGACAGAAGCGGAGTTAATACGACTTCCGATTCGGTTTTTCTTTAAAAAAATCATATTTTTTCTAAAACAAGAATATACCAAACTCTCATATCATGTTCAATAAACATTAACGAACACCTTAAACAAGTTTCATCACAAAATATTATTACATGCAACTTCTATTGTAGTTTTACAGTAAAATACCACATATTTTAGTTTCCGACATAAACAACATATTACCTTTAGATAGTTTACGAGGTAATGACCTGCCTCATCACAACACACATCTCTATCATAGTACGATGAAGTTTGGAAATTTATTCTTGGGTTAAAACTACTTTACAAATAAATACCTTTAACTTATAAAACCATTTCTATAAAAAGATGTATTAAACATTTCCATGCAATTGCGCCTCTACAACCCATTTTTTGGGACCCCGTTTGGGATGGTACGGATTATCGCACATCCTCGGGCCTAGTAGAGCGAGATGCAGACCTCCGAAAGGAGCATTCAATCTCGATGGAATTTTTATACATTTTTCTTTAGAAAATGAGATTTCTACAAGAAAATAAATAAAATTTATTTTCATTAAATATATATATCTATTATCAAAATATATTTTTTAATTATATAAATATTCCAAGTTTTCTAAATCAAAGAAATCATTATTACATGAAAATACCATCCAAATACAAAACAATACCGATATTTAAATAAAATATCATATACTATAAAAATTAGGTTCTACTCACTAGAAATTTCACATTTATAAAATATACATCTATGAAAACCCTAAAGACGATAATCAAATACTTGAGGTGTATTTTTAAATTATGCCAAAACTATTTTTACATAAAACCCCCTCAAGTTATGTTAAATCACAATAAGGACCCTAGTAAACATAGGTTTAAGCGGGACCAGTCTCTTGAGCCTCAGGGAGCCAGAGATATGGGTGCTTGCCTATCTAAGATAGATAATCTAACAAACGGTGTTATCAACACGGTAATTGTCTTGGAAAAAGACACAAATCCTGCCGTCCATATACAGCAGTTACCGATAACACCAAAACTAATTCAGGAATTCAAGTTCTTTTTAAAGTATCTGACTCAGACTGAGTCTCAATCTAATCAACCTGACTTGAATGTGATTCAAGTATAAACTACAATATAACATGAATCCACGAATCCGTCTATTCAACCTATATCAATCTATATTGACTGAACCGAACCATGGATATGCTCCGTCTACATGAGTCTCCATTTATATCCATTACATTTACTGATATCATGGTTTTGGCAAGTCTTCCATTTACTACAAGACAATACAATTCAATCAGTACAATCAATATAATAAGACACTACGGGATTTATAAAGGGGTAGACTGGTACGGAACATGTTAAAGGTGACATGAGGTGGTCACTTAAGACGTAATTAAATCCATACCGTTGTTCCGTGGTATTTTCGACGGAGCCTTTTACTACGGGTTACCAAAGTCCACGGTGTCAGTTGGACTCCTCTCGTATACACTTGCATATTCTGTACCAAGCTACAAACAACTGCGTTAACATTATAATTAAACATTACTAGTTATATCCTCTTTCAGTCTATTCTATCTCTACCCATCTTTGAGACTTACCAAGCGATTGTTCGCTGACGACATTCCTATTTCTCTTCTTCTTTAGAATGTTGTCAGGTGGATCGGACGCACTAGAGCTCGAGACCAGCCTGGAGCACTTGGAGTAGTTCACAAAAGATCCTGAGCATTGACTTTACTTGTACATATTTTCATTTCAGTTATGCCATCGTTTAGACATTGCTTTCTATTCATGTATTTAAATTCCAGTTGTACCTGTAAAAGAATGTTTAATAAATAAATTTGTTGTTCATTATATCCATGTCTCTTGTGTACATTTACTTTATATTGCTTAGATACGCTTAGCGTGTTTACTTCGGAGTAAATACGTAGCGGACCTCGCCGCGTCCTCTTCCCATACACTGGGAAGCGGGGTGTGACAGATTTTGTTGGGCACTGCAGACGTTGAGACAAGAAATGCTATATGCTAAGATGAGCAAGTGCGAGTTTTGGCTCGATGAAGTGAAGTTCTTGGGTCATGTTGTATCCGGAGATGGAATTGCAGTTGACCCTGAAAAGATTGCAGTTGGTTACGATTGACCGACTCCAAATAATGTAGAGGAGATTAGAAGTTTCCTTGGCCTTGCTGGATACTATAGAAGGTTTGTGGAGAACTTCGTCCGGATAGCAGAACCCTTAACCAAGCTAACACGAAATGACGGACCGTTTGTTTAGTCCGAAAAGTGTGCGTTAGCTTTTGAGGTGGTAAAACAAAGGTTGACAACCGCACCTATTTTAACGGTGCCAGATGGTTCCAGAGGATTAGTTATTCACAGCGACGCATCTGGGAAAGGCTTGGGATGTATTTTGATGCGGCATGAAGTTGTAGTTTATGCGTCGAGACAATTAAAGACTCATGAGAAGAACTATCCAACTCACGATTTGGAACTAGCAGCAGTTATCTTTGCACTAATGATTTGGAGACACTATTTATTGGGCAAAAAGATCGAGGTGTTTACTGATCACAAAAATTAAAGTATATGTTCACAAAGAAAGAACTCAACATGAGGCAGTGCAGATGGTTGGAGCTAATGGCCGACTATGATCTTGATCTAAAGTACCATCCAGGAAAGTTAATATAGTACATGATGCTTTAAGTCGGTTGCCAGCAATACGGATGTTGACTTCGCAGAAAGAGATTATAGCGGATTTTCAGAGATTCGAGTTGGAGCTCGTACTACCAGATTATTCGGGACAATTGATGCAATTGCAAGTACAGTCATCGTTGATTGATAGTATTAAGGCAGCGCAGTTGCATGATCCTAGATTGCAGAAATTTCGAAGACAAGTAAAGGCTGGACTTCGAACGGATTTATTGATTCATGAAGATGGTCCTTTGAGGTATGGAAGTCATTTATGTGTGCCTAAAGGGGAAGTTCATGAAGAAGTCGTGAAGGAGGTTCATAGTTCCACATATTCGATACATTCAGAAGACACAAAGATGTATAGAGATTTGCAATAACACTTTTGGTGGGAAGGCATGAAAAGAGAGATCGCTCGTTACGTGTCAAGGTGTTTGGTGTGTCACCAAGTCAAGGTTGAATATCAAAGGGTAACTGATTTATTACAACCACTTTCGATTCCTCAATGGAAATGGGAACATATAATTATGGATTTCGTAACAGCCTTACCACAGAGTCCAAAGAGCAATAACGCAGTTTGGGTGATTGTCACTCGACTGACCGAGACAGCTCATTTTATACCATTTCGAGTTGGTCAGTCGACGGAGGCTTTGGCAGAGAGGTACATGCAAAAGATTGTGAGATTGCATGGAGTACCAGTGAATATTGTTTCTGATAGTGATACTCGGTTCCTATCACATTTTTGGAGAAGTTTACAAGAAAATTTGGGAACTCGCTTGAAATTTAATACGGCCTATCATCCTCAGACAGATGGACAGTCCGAAAGAACGTTCCAGACTCTTGAATATATGTTGAGAGCTTACATGTTAGACTTGAAGGGTTCACGGGAGGATCATTTACATTTAGTAGAGTTCTCATACAATAACAGTTTTCACGCGACTATACAGATGGCTCCATTTGAAACATTATATGGTTGTAAGTGTCGTTCGCCAGTATGTTGGGACGATATTGGAGAAAGAAAATTGTTGGGACCGGAACTGATTGTACAAATTGTAGAGAAAGTTAACTTGATTCGTGAGCACATGAAGGTGGCACAAGATCGACAGAAAAGTTGGGAAAATACTGGAAGAAGACCTTTAAAGTTTGCTATTGGTGATCATATGTTTTTGAAGATATCACCGACTATGGGAGTAATCCGGTTTGGTAGTCGAGGCAAACTTAGTACTCAATTCGTGGGGCATTTCAATATCATTCAGCGTATTGGAGAAGTGGCTTATCGATTAGCTTTACCACCATCCTTGGCGGGTGTTCATGACGTGTTTCATGTATCTCAACTTCGCAAGTATGTTCGTGATGAGACGCACGTCCTAGACCACTTGGAATTGACAGTGAGGGAAGATTTGATTTATGAAGAGCAACCGATGGCTATTGTGGATCGACAAGAAAAGGGTCTCAAGAATAAGGTGATCCTCTAATGTTTGTTTCATGGGGAATCGTTCGCATGGAAAATCTACTTGGGAACGTGAAGACGAAGTTCGATGGAAGTTTCCACACATCTTTGCTTATATCTGTATCTTCATTGTTCTTGTTTTTTCCTATTTCGTGAATTTCGAGAACGAAATTCTTTTTGTAGTTGGGTATAATGTACACCTTAACACGATCGCACACTATTTAACGATTTTTAATTAGTATTTTAAATTTTGTTTTATTTATTATTTGGATTGTGATTTGTTTGAATAGTAGATGTGTTTATTCGACCCGACCCGCTTGCGTGAAACCCGTTATGGTGTTAGAGTATCTTTTAGATATTTATCAGTAAACTAAATCCATATAAATCTTAAATAACAGATATATAATATTTGATATATATACATATATTTTCTGGTAGCCATACGTTAGGGATATTTTCATATATTAATTGTCATCATGTTATTTAAATATCTCATGTTATTTATTGACTATTATCTATTACGTCTAAATATTAAACATCATAAATACCCGATATATATTATGTTAGAATATATTATTTCAACCCTTTAAATTATAGTTTAAAGAGGCTACATGGTGTTTATTAATTCCAATATATTTTCCGTGAGATTTAGTGGAGACGGATTGGATATTTGTAATACCTTTTAGAATATTGTTAGTTATATACATAAACTATATACATATATTATACATAAACTATATAATATATTTATATATTTTCTTTTATATTAAAAACTCTTTCTCCTTCTCTTTACCCCTCCCCCTACCCCCGCATCTCTCTCCCCCGCTCACCCTCCTTCTTCCTCCTCTCGTCACCCTCGTCGTCGCCGCCTCCATCTCTTTCTCCCTCGTCCTCGATCCCGATCCCAGTCCCTGACTCCATCACTTACGTCGTCGCCATTCTCCATCACCCATCACCAACACCATCGCCTGCATCCTCACCCCCGAGCACCATCTCCAAACTTTCACCCTTGTCGTCGTTGTCACCTTCTCAACTCCGACCACCAACATACTCCTTCTCTCTAAACCTCCACTGTCGACATCATCACCTCGTTCTCCTTCTTGTCACCAAAACACCATTTTAGCCTCACCCATCTCCTCACCTTGTCGTAACCCCGACTTCACCACCGGCGCCCCCTGACCCTCGTCGTCATCTCCTTCATCATCATTGATTCCATCGTATTCATCTTCTCATCTCAAGACCCCAAAAACCCGAGCACAACCCAGCACCACCTCCGGCCATTTCCCTCGCCTCCATCACCTCATTGCCGAACCCATTAACCTTGACTAGAACCGCACCTGTGCCTCCGCTTGTCGACACTTCAACTGTAGTCACAGTCACCAATCCCATCACCATAGTGACCCATCACCATTGCCTCATGCACTCGCCTACACCCCACGGCAACTTAAAACCTTCTTCCGAACATCAAAACCCCAACTCCGACCGCCCAAGTTCGCCAGCAACCTCCTTTGTGATCGCCAACACCATTTTTGTCGAGATAACCATCACCAGAAGATCAGATCTCATAGCCGAGCCTTCGAGTTTCATCGTGCTTCGTATTTGTCGTCGTTCGGTGTTCGTATCCGTATTCGTCGTGACCAAGACAAATTTACAATTTACGACATACTATAATTATATCTATAAACATATATCATCGTAATATTACCTATTATTATTATAACCGTTTATAACTATACAATCCGTACATTGTTAATTAGTTAACAATAATAAGTTTATAATTTTCAGTTTATAACGAAGTGTAGGAATTAATATGGTTTATTTTCGTTACACTATTTATCACACCTAAATAGCCGTATTTTATCATGACCCGTTTGCGCGACATTGTTATAAATAAACACTTTATATAAATTAATATATTACATTAACATGCTTATAACCTGTTATCTTGTTACAGATATTGATATCTTATTTGTATCTATTTATCTGTAATATTTACCGAAACCAACAATCCTGACTTATTGTTCTGATGTACGTGACCTGTTGTCTAGATAGACATAACATGTAGCTGTCTATTCCTATGTTGGTATTAGGTAGATATTATATTCATACCTGACTTGGAAAACAAAACATGGAGAAATGGGAAAATCAAAATTGTAACTGAAGTGTAACTTAAAAGGATATTATTTGATCCGTGGTTCCGGGGGGTAACGGAACAGAATCATTCTTGATTCATACATCTTAATCCGTGGTCCCGGAAGGTAACGAGATATATCTTGGTCCGTGGTCCCGAGGGGTAATGGGATATATACTTTTGAGTTGTATGAAGGAGTACATTCATTGGTTCCAAATACCTGTAGAATAGTTAACCTATAAATACAGACTTTAGGATACATGTGACATACCTATAGCATGTTGTTATAACACCTGTGGTTGTTTTGTTTATACTCATACCTTATTTTACACGTGACATCTTATATAGCACACTGTTCAGTTTATTATTATTACTATGATATTTATGACACACTGACGTCTGGATTTTGCATAGCCCAGTTTCCCTAACCTCATCGCAGGAAGATCAAGAATACTTTGACAGGCAAGCTGAGCAATGAAGAGTTTTCTGCTGATTTAGTTTAATGATGCTTTAGATTTATTTTCTAGCTATGGTTTTGTCGTTGTTATCTCATAAGGGACGAGATTAGGATATTATTTCTTGTTGGATCTTTATTTGTTTCCGCTACCTTTCACGTTATTATTTATTATGGCAGTTAGACATGTGATAGTTAGCTATTTATTTACTGTTCTTAAAATCAATTTGGCAACCATAATGTGACTATAAAAGGATATTTCCTCGCCATAGGTAGTATGGTTGGTTTTGTCACGTACCGTATTTACGTATTTTGGGAAGCGGGGCGTAACATTCATATAATGGCGGAACGGAGTTTTATTTAGCCTCCGTATGCGCTGTTGGTGAATGTGTGGGTTCAGCCTATCCATGAAACTTTTGTGGCTGGCGACGTCGACATACGTCCGAATGGTAGAATTGGATCCATGCTTTCTTCTATGGAAAACCAAATTTAAATATTAAATCATAGCTATCAATTTTTTAAACTGAAAATTTCAGAAAACTTCTTACAAGTTACAGGCAAGTTCTCACAAGCTACAGGCAACTGCTTAGAACTTACAGGCATCTGCTTACAAGTTACATGCAACATTATAGATGTTACAGACAACCTTTAAAGAAGTTACAAGCAACTACTTAGATGTAAGCAGTTTCCTGTAACTTTTATGCAGTTGCCTATAACTTCTAGGCAAGATTTGAACAGGAGACGTCTGGTTACAAGTACCAAACGTCTCTGAAGTCAATTTCCAAAAACATATTTTGAACTGGAGACGTCTGCACTACAAAAGAATTGTTGGAACAATTTTCTAAGGAAGTTTTTTTATGATTAAAGGCTAGGTTGCACGGATACTTTCAATGGGTTGCCGAATCCGTGTCTGACACGTATCATACACCTATACTTGCACGACACGTATCGGAAGCATTGTATATATATTATATATGTATAATATGTGTTCTATGCGTATAAACACATTTTTAGTATGCTATTAGCGTATAACATTTTAGACTTGTTAATTTTTCCTTATTTAATATTAACATAAGAGTTAACATGTTATTTATCTTTATAAGATTATATATATAGTCGTGTCCCCGTATCATATATTTTACGATTTTTTCGTATCACCGTATCGCATCGTGTCATATCCGTGTCTCTGAATCTGTGTCCATGCAATCTTTGTTAAAGGTAATATTTATGAAGTTGTCTGTAACTTATAAACAGTTGCATGTAACATGTAGGCCACTTTGGTACATGTTACAAGCAACTGGTTGCAGGCAACATTATAGATATTATTTGCAACTTTTATAAAAGTTACATGAAACTAGTTAGATGTTACAGGCAAGTAATTTGCCTGTAACATCTTTACCAATAATAAATAAAAATAAGCACTTGCCTATAACATTTATGAAATTGACTGTAACTTGTAAGCAGTTGCCTGTAACATATAGGCAACTTTGGTACATGTTACAGGCAACATTATAGATATTACACGCAACATTATAGATGTTCACAATTTTTTTTTAAAAGAAACAATTTCGAATTGCAATGTAAGATTAACAGAAATGGTATGAATTTTACCTAATTTGTATTCCCGCAGCTGTCGATTCCTCGGCCGCTGTCGTTGTCGTTAATTCCAATTCTGGAGTCACTGACTCAGTCGATATCTCTTTAGCCAGTTTTAAGGTCTTATCCTTTGATTTAGGCGACATTTTTCATGGATTAGGATTTTCGACGACTTGAGGAGGCAAGATTGCAATGAGGGAGACAACGGCGACGACGGCGACTAAATGCGTGGGAGGAGCTCGAGCGAGAGTGTGAGAGTATGAGAGAGAGAGGGAGAGAAAGAGAGATAATTTTGAAATTATGGGTATTTTCATCAAACCACCAAATTAAAATACGGACAAGGGATTCTTCGACCAAGTGTTTGAACAGTAGGTCCTTTCTTCCTATTTTGAAAATACCGAGGAATTTTTGACCCTTTTTCTTGGACTGGGGGCTTTTCAACAATTTACCCTATTTTTAAGGATAAATTGTCAAAAAGCCCCCGGCCCGCTTCAAACTTTTGTAAAAACCCCAGGACGGTTGGACCTTTTGCTCTTGTTAAAAAACTCTTGGGCCCAATTAAAACCCATTTATACTAGTTGCCTGTGATATCTAAACAGTTGGAGAGAGGCCTAGATGAAATGCAGCCCGGGTTTATTCACAAAGATTTAGAACAATATGCCCTTTGCAACAATTTCGAAAATATCAGGAGTTTTTAGACAACTCCCGAGCCGGCTGGGGGCTTTTTAACAATTTACCATAATTTTAAATATATGTTTTTCACCTTATTTGCATATTAATAATAATAGTGAAAATAGTCTAATTGCATAAAAACTAGGGTTTTAAACATGGGTCATTTACGGTCACCAGAGCTTTACGCTTCGGCTTTATGCCAAGGAAACGGAGGGATATTATTATCGGAATAATCGGTTAAGCATACTCTGTTTTTTTATTGATTGGGATACAATTTAAAGGTTTATCGGAGTGGTTTAGGGCTTTTATTACCATATCATTTTTAATTGAGGTTACTCCTTTTGTATAAGGTCTTATGGAAATAAATATGTATTGAATTTGATGTAAAAATAACAAATCCAAATGCCCCAAATCTTCTTTTTGATTACACCCAGTGTGTTTTAGAGTTTCGAATTATAGATAGTGCATATAAATACTATATATGTTCAATGCTTCAGTTTTTGTAATTGATATTCTTAATTTAAAAAAAATTAATTAAGAGGCTAGTGCATAATAATATCATGCATTATATTTCTTATTTTCAATTTTCCTTTATTCAAACATGGCACGTATTCATGTATTAATCATTACTATTCAATACAAGTATAAAATGTGGGTATTATAATTACACTTGTTACATTACATGAGTAGTTTTTATGCTTATTTTAGTAGTTGTAAGCTCTCTCTTTCCTATCAATTGGCAAGTATTTTTTTTTTAACGTGTGTTGTCGAGATCTTCTCTATCAATTGTCTTAATTGTTGTTTTTTACACCATTGAAAATGCTCATCTTGTCATTTACAAGTGGAAAAGAACAATAAATAGTTAAAAATAACCATTAGAAGTAATGATTACCAAATAATTTATAAGAAATAAAACAATTAACCAGTAGTTTGATGGCGAGACACCCCGCTTGCTCCGCTTTTATTATTTTCCCCACTCTTAAACATTGATAATAAACAATTACATTGTTCGCGATTTGAAAATATTACAAGCGAATGCCAAAAGTTTCAGACTGATCATAGTTTAGCATTATTGTCAAGCTTCTATTATATTTTGTCCATGTTTTTTTTTTTTGACAACCACGCATTTTGTCGATGTTGTTACCCACAATTTGTAAAGAAATTTAATATTAAACAACTTATTGCATAAGGATTAGGTTTTATTAAAGATATTTAGTTCCTTTTATTCCACTGGCAAAAATAGCTAATTATCTTTAAATTAAGCCAACCAGGAAAATCTAAGAGTTAAAGGCGATCCAATCAGAATTCATCACCTGGTCAATTCCAGAAGTACACTTATTTCAAGAGGATCTACAGTGGACACATGACCGCACACTATTCATTCATCGATCCATATTACCTTACCTTTTCTTACTCTAATATCAATAATTCTTGGAATATTTTGGATCTGTGTAGGGCAGCAACAGGACAAAGGATCAAGTGGGTCAAATCTTTCAATGCCCAGATGAGCGGTGATGACTTCGAATATTTAGGAATTCGGATACTTCAGAATCGGCCTCGGACTTCTGATTTCGCCGGACTATTGAATACCATTCACATGAGAATTGTAGAATGGAAGCGGAAGTTGTTATCTTTCCCGGCAAGACTAACGCTTCTCAAAGTGATTGTAAACTTGCTCCCATCTTACTATTTTCGATCTTTTGCGCTGCAAATATCGCTATTCATGATTGATGTACTGATGCAAAATTCACGATTAGATATGTTCCATGGCATCTCGTGTGCACCCTAAAGAAATTGTATAAGTGTCTTTTAACAATAAAACTCAAGCCTTGCTATTTTAATTCACATATTTTAACGTCTCCCTCACGTGCAGCGTAGTGAGATTGCACGTGGATCGTACGCACGAGCTCGAGCTTGCACCTAGCTCTGATACCATATTAAATTTCGAGAAGGACGATTATATATTTTTATGTATGAGCGTACACCGGTTTTGATATAAGTGGGTTCCAACAATAAGACTCAAGTCTTGTTGAGGTTTGACCCAACTTACATTTTATACCCATGTATCTCTTATAGTTTTTCCGATTTGAGATTATTTTAATTCATCTTAACAGATTGGTTTGCATGGAGATTGCTTAATGATCGACTGCCGACTGCAACTTGATTTCAGGCCATATTTGGTTGAGCCACTTTGCAATTTGTGACTAAACACTATTTGGTGACATTGATGGATGGAAGAATATTTTAAACATCCTATCAATGGAAACTGGTATTAATATGTGTGGAACTTATCTCGTCATGACTAAAGATGCGCTATCTGTGAGGCCGATAAACCATCAACCAATAAGGCGGAGACTATTGATCTGGTACGCGTTCTGAGCTTGGTGGAAGTTTCGGTGTGACAAGCGACTTGGAAATCCGTCTTCTGCACAGCCACATCAGCAGCATATAGCACATGTTGGCCGCTCCGATCTCTTTAATGTGGCCAAGACAGCTCGATTACTTTTTGAGGAACGGTTCTTCATGACTTCTTCAAGCTTCCTGTAATTGCTTTTTTTTTTTTCCTCACACCGTAAATTCCTCTCCGAACATCTTTTCTTGTCTCAGAATATTGCCCGATGTGTATACATCGCTGTACTCTTTTGGACGGTTAGACGTTTCTTGAGTTTATTCTCCAGAATGGGAAAAAGAAAAATTCTTGCATTTGCAAAATAAACATGCATATGGATCAATGAATAGCATGATGCCATGTGTCTCCTCAATGTGAGAAATTGCTACAGTGCCAATTTATACTCGGCTTTGCAGTTATAATCCAAAACTTGACATTCATAGCTAAATGCTTATTCGTTTCTTCCTTTGAGCTGCAAAACACAGAAGACTGCTCTCTATTCATGATCTTGTTAACAGATTTCTGTTGAGAAGAATGAAGAACCCAATTAAATTTAGCTTATAATTGCAAGGGAACTAACAATATTAATTTGCAATTTCAATGTTATAGACACGGTACTTTTAGATTTCTCCTTAAAATCTTCGTCCTAAAAGATAGTGAATTTTAATGTTTTGTGGAATTTAGCGCTGATTAAGACAACACGGAAGTTCTAACGTCTCCTTAACAACAAATTATAAAACTATGTTTGTGTATCTGATTCTATTTTAATGAAATATGAATGATTTTTCTAGAAATTTGCATTGAGAACTCATTTGATTCCAGCCCTTATTTCAATTTAAAAATACATTTCCTCAAGAAAAGAATTACAACTTCATTTAAAATAGGATGCAAACATGCATGTTGCAATCATACAACTTTGTAAAGCAGGTGTGTGTGTGTCTGGGTGGCAATCGGACCGGGTCGGACCGGCCTGGCCCTAAGCACATCGGCCTTGGCTGGTTTTCGGGCTGGGCCTAGAGCTCCTTCATAGAGCCTGGCCTGGCTCTAGGCCTGTCTTGGATTGGGCCGGGCCTGTCGGGCCGGGCCTACTGCACTTTTTTTAATTTTCTTTAAAATTGATATTTTATTTTATTTTTTTTAGTCAGCACTTTGTTTAGGTACCGATATTTTATTGAATTAATTTTTTTTTGAGAAGGGACATTAATTGACAAACCTTACTCCTCATACAACAATCAAAAAATAAAAACAATTCACTAAAAAAATATAATTAGTGAACTCATATCAGTTTTTATTCTTCACCGGTGTTGGAGTCTTCATTAGTTTTAAGATGGTGTTGTCTGGCTTCAGCATCTAACCAATCTGTTTGACACATTGCGACTCGCTCTCTTGTTATTTAGAACTCTGTTACCTACACTAAATGCAGACTCTGAAGCTATTGTGGACATCGGAATTGTTAGCAAATCACGAGCCATGGCAGAAAACACAAGATACATGTGTTTATGTGTTTTCCACCGATCCAAAATATCAAAATTTTCTATTTGTTCAGAAGTGAGAAAACTATTGAAATTATTTTGTAAATACATTGTAATTTCAATATAAGAAGAAATAGACATAGTACTTTTTGTTTCTTTTTACTTAAAAATTCAAAAATTCCTTATTTAGAAGTTTGAAGTGAAGAGAAAAATGAAGAAGAAGTTCTGTTTTTACCGTACCGTGAGTCACATATGGTATACATATTTTGCAAATAAGAATTTAAAATCAATATTCAAGTTATCATAGTATCTCTCTAATAAATCAAATAAATTATCTAGTTTAATTCTAAGATAAAAAAAAGTGCCTAAACAAAACAATGTAGGAATTTCCCCCAATATTTATTCAATTTCGAAAGCATGCTATCTAGCATTTCAGAAAATGGACCTTCAGTGTCAAGTATATGATCATTAATAACTTTCCTAATATAAAATAATTTTTCTACCGTTAAACATGTAGTTAAATAATAAACACCAGACAAAATACTAGTTGCAGTATAAAATATTTTTAAAAAATTCATAACATAATCACAAACAAACCAATCAAGATCTTCTAAATCATTAATGGGCATTTGTTCCTGATAAAATATAGTAATAGAAATTCTATATTTAAAAAAGACATTTCAATATTCCATAAGTAGAATTCCACCCATTTGGAATGTTGAATTTGAAATATTTAAATTCTAAACTTAACTGGACACAAATTTGCTTAAAATTTTGTTTTCTAAATCCAGGGCTTTCAATAAACATCATGGCATCTCTATGTTTTGATAAATAAGTTTTGATGAATGAGGATCGATAACTTTAACCCCATCATGTACAATTAAATTTAAAATATTGTATGCACAACTTTAATGAAATAATACTCAATTTAAAATAGGATTTAAATTATTTTTTAAAATTATTATATCAACAATATTATTAGTATCAAAACTAATTGAAAATATTTTATTTTGAATATTATAGTCAGATACAATTAATTATATTATTTTCAGTATGTGTATACTCCATTTTCGAAAAACTAATAATCCTTTTTTTTAACAACCAATCGTTGTCAATAAAATGTGCAGTAACACAAATATAACCAATGCCTCATTTTGTTGTCCAAAGATCGGAAGTTAATGCAATATTATCTTTAAGATTAGCAAAATTACCAAATAAATTAGTTTTGGCTTCATAAAAAAATTTAAAAGTATCGTCTCTAAGTGTATTTCTTGGTGCTCTTTGAAATGCAGGATTATATACAGTTTTTACTAATCTATTAAATTTTTCATTTTCAGCAAAACCAAATGGTTGTTCATCATGTATAGCATATGTAGCAAGTTCTATTCTATATTTTTTGAGAATAAGAAAAACCAGTCAAAAAATTATATGTTATACTTAGAGTCGTCTATCGAAAATTTGCTTTTTGATAGGAGTTTGCACGTTTTCTTAAATGGTTAGTTCCATTTTTTCCAGCACAGATAAAAAAAATTCTGCAAGTCTTACAAACAGCCTGTTGGTCTTTACCTCCAACTTCTTGTACAAAATATTTCCAAACTTCAGAAGTTTTGGCTCTTTCGGGTTTGGGAATATCATGACCAGAAACACCAGTATCAGGAACATTAGGAGCATGAACTTCTTCAGGGCCGTGACTTTGTAATGTAGGCATTTCAAAACTAGCAAAATCAAAATTAAGAGAATAAGAATCAATTATTGGCACCATATTACATATTACTTAATTTAATTGTATCTTGTGTATCCAAATCAATTTAAAAATAACGTCTATGTGATGATGAACCGGTCATATTTCAAATCATGTTTAAAAAAAACATATACCCTACTACGTGATGATGATGAACAACTATGCTTAATTAAAAAGAAATTAAAAAGAGAAAGAGAGATGGAAAAAATTAGAAGATGCAACCAGAGCAATTAAAATAATTTCTCTCTTATTCATTCATTCAATCTTGAAAAGCAATGCAGATGCTAATGATAATTTATTGCTCTCTTAAAATGGAAATTTATTTTTCTTTCTCTCGAGCATAGTAGTAAATTCGCCGGTCGGAAATTATTCGGCGTGGCTGAAAATTAGGATTCGGAAAACTATTCGAAAAAATCGACAGGTATTCAAGAAAGATTTGACAGGTATTCGAAAAATGTTCGGGAAGAATTTCAAGCAAGAAATTAATATATGAGACGCTGGGTTTTGATATTGCGAATTATTCGCTGTTTTTATGAATTATTTGTTGTTTATTTGAATTATTCGTGAATTATTCAAAACGTTCGCCAGTGGCGATTAAATCTAAGAATTAATCGGCCGATCAAAAATTCATGAATAATTCACGAATTCGCCGAATTATTCGTGAATTATGTGACTATGCTCCTGACATTGTCTTCAAATTTTTGATCAATCATTGAGCCTTGGAGACCTCAAAAAAAAAACTATATTTTGCTTAAACTATAACTCGAAGCATGAAGATATATATAGTTAAAAACTTGATTAATAATTATGCGAATAGAAACTTGATAATATTCCATCAACTTATTAGTCTCCTTAATGACTGTACATGATTATGATATTGTATAGGTGCATGCATCTTCTCTATGTAAATCACAATCAATCAACTATGAATGAATACAATTATAATCATGTCATTGAGTCTTTCCATCAACCAATTATTAAAATTTAATGCATTGCCATTTCAGGCCGTTTGCTTATTTTCTACACGTATTTGTCTCTGTCATGAATAGAAATATATCATTTGTTCATCATGATTGTGGATTGTGAAATAATTACTTCCATTTCTTTCCCTGCCAACTTTAGTTTCTTCCTCAACCAAGGAATTGCCGGAACTCATGGGAATGGGGACAAGACAATGTTCATCAAAAAAAAAAAAAAATGAAATTGTCATTTCATTGTTTATTTGCATGAAATAGGGATTTTAAGTTTTGGGAATTGACATCGCCTTTTTAGCAATTCCAGATCCAAGTTTTTTTTGGATGGAATTGTTCATTCTCAAAGACAAATAGGATTAGATATAAGGTGCGCTTGGTAAGAGGTAATCTAGATGGTAATCCTAAATTACCATGAAATATTACAACGCTTGTTTAGGTGTAAAAGATATTTCCGGAAATATAGGATTACCATGGTAATTAAATGACCTCATTTCATGGTTATCCTATTCCCTCCAAAACATGTCTATCCTAAATTACCATGAAATATTTCCGTTTTGCATGAAATGAGCCATGACAATCCGCCGCCGGCCTCCCTCCCCACCCGTCGGCCGGTCGACAGTCGGTCATCATCGATCATTCACCTACATGTTCTCCGCCGGCCGTCCATAGTTCTCTGATTGGCCGACCGACCGCCGGTAATCGTCGATCATTCATTGGCATGTTCGCTGTCAATCAGATTTTCGCCACCGGCAGGCCATAGTTCGCCGATCGGCCATCCGCCGGCAGGCCCACCGCCGATCGGCCGTTCGTTGCCGGTCTCGCGGCCATCTACTGTCCTTCCTCCGGGCTCACTACCGGTCGACGGTTGCACATACATATACTATCCTGAATGATTAGAATATACCAAACACGTTAATGTAAGATTCCTTGGAATTAGATGCCCGGTCATCCCCTTTCCGGAAATTTGAGAATTCCTGGTAATCTTTCATTCCACGTACCAAGCGCAACCATATTATTTTATCTAGGAAAAGTTACGATTACCTACTTACTCTCTTTCTCTCTCCTCTTTATCTAATTGCCAAAACTCAATTCCCATTTTTCTTTATGCAACCAAACAGAGGGAAAGATTAAAGGGGACAAAAACTATTCCAATTTTTAACAAACAAATAAGAGAGTCAATTCAAGGAGACAAAAATTTCCGTTTGTATGACCTCAATTTCTATTCTTGTTTTTTAATTCCAGCAAACAAACAACCCCTAAAAGCGTGATGTTTTCCTCTTCAACTTCAACAAGATACTAACCCCTTGTTAGTTGAGTTTTTCATGGTGCAACCTTCTCAATGAATATGAAAATAATTTATCTATCGTCACAATCTTCAAAGTTTTGGTTCAAAGTTTTGGTGCGGTGACGTATATTCTAGAAAGGTAACAATAAAATACCCTTGACTATCAAGGGCTTTCACTAAAATATCTTGAAGTGTTTTAATTACAGTAAAATACCTTTAGCTTTGGTTTTCAAGAGATGTGTTTTCACGAAAATACCCTGGAATTAAGCTATTTTACCGTAAATACCTTTAACTATTCTTTCTAATGACATGCACCAGCAAAAGTAGAAGACTTAGAATGACCTTTTTCGCAAATGGGACATCAGCCTACTATAAATCTTTTTAAAGTTTCTGGAACAAAGCAGCAAAATATTAAATTGATGCTTGCGGCAAATGTAACTCATGGGTCTTTATATTCATTGGTCCAACTTTTAGATCAAATACTGTCACAGAAATCTGCTTTATTAATGCCAGCTAGTTAATTTCTTAAGTTATCTATTTGCATATATAATTTAGGGTAAAAGAATTGTTTTATTTCACTGTAAAGCTCTTTATTCACCAACCCAAAATCAACCTCTAGCAATTAGATGAGATTGTAATTTGTTTTTTTTTTCCGTTCTTTTTTGGGGTCTATTTGAAGCCCTTTTCATGTTAGAGAAGTTAGTCCAAAGATAACTACAATATGAAACTCAAAACGCTCGACTAAAATATCTGTAACATTAAAGTTGCTCATTTTAATTTAAATAATGGATTAACCTGACACAAGCAAGATTCGAACCGCAAAATCTCTACCCTCTTGCTCATCAACAAGAATCTTTGACACTATCCTACAGTTGCGCACTAATCACATAACAAAAACTAATGTGAAGGATGATCAAGATAAAAGATTGGCTACTCTTCACCGTCTAAAGTTTCCTCAATCAAAGAATTTTGCAGGCATTTTGTATCAAGTTTCTCTATCGTTTACAGAAAGTTCAACTTAGAAATGGCTTGCTTATTTATAATGATCTATAGCAAAAACAATAAATGTTAGGAAAAAGATGCAAGATATGAATTCATCAAGTTAGGCATAACGTATCTATGACATGAATCTATATACATATGTACCAACATTATTAAACATTTTCCATATGAACAACACTTATCATTCTATCATAAAAGAAAAAACTCATCTGATCATGTGAAATAAAATCCACAAAACTAAAACTATCTACAACTACAAGCAAGGGGAAGCAGTATCTCTAACATCAGAGGGCATGCAAGCCAAGATCAAAAGAACAACAAATATGCCTATTGGAAGCAAAAGCAACATGAAAGGCGGCGGAGGCAACGGTGGCAAAACAAGCAGTAGAATCAGTAACAATGCGGTGAGAAAGATAAGTACCAGGAAAGATTGCAGGCTGAAGTAATTCCTGTTGTTTCCATTTTGTTGAAGCCTCTTGTGTTCTGCAATTGGCCTCATTCTGCCTTCAATTCTTCCTTGCGTTTTTCTCCGAAATGATCGTAAGTTTTAATTGGGTAAAATTCATTTACTCGCTTAATTTGTACAAAGTAGCCAGATTTATTATCTGTGATGTTGGAAAAATACAAGGATCTTAAGTGCATTGCACATCAACTTTAAATTGAACCTGTCTACAATATTTTGAGAATTTATCTTAGATTTATATTTTGATTAAAATTAACCTTTCAACAATTAAATTTGCAGAAGGATGGTCCCCTATCAACCCAACAAGTTAAATGCTTATTAATTCAAAAGAATTGAATAGAAGATGAGCATGGCAAATTATAAGGCTAAAGAAAGTTTGGGAGAACCCTGCA
This sequence comes from Agapanthus africanus, assembly GCA_030015575.1. Taxonomy (NCBI): domain Eukaryota; kingdom Viridiplantae; phylum Streptophyta; class Magnoliopsida; order Asparagales; family Amaryllidaceae; genus Agapanthus; species Agapanthus africanus. Next base: position 378,322,790 of record JASDDO010000019.1, on the reverse strand, counting down.
TCTTTATTAATTATAATCAGAATCAGCTACTAAATTTAAATCTTTGCATGATCAATGAGCATATATAAGAATTATTCTAAAACCCCTAAAATTAAACTAAATTTGAAAGCTAGAGACACAGGAACAAATTAGAAGAATGAAAAGAGGAAGGTGTACCTTTAGGATTGATGAAAAATTGTACTCTCTTGTATCTCTTCCCTTCAAAAGTTCAACCCTGAACAAAAAAATGCAAGAAGAAGAAAATACATGTGAGAAAAAGAGGTACAAGCAAATAAAAAGATCAAGGAGAGAAAAAGGTTGGTAGGTAAGATAGGTGTATATGGATGTGTACAATGAGCAAAGATTTGCTTCAAAGGATTTGATTCAAAGGTTTGCTTATTAATGAGAAGGAGACTGAACATGTGATGGTTAGAAGGGCCACACCTTTACCTCTTTAACGTTGGTGTTTAACGAGAGAGAGAGAGAAAGAGAGAGATGGGGTCAAGATGTCTAACTTTGTAATATGAGATATATTTTTGAATTTAGGGGTGGATACATTGCATTCCATCATCAAATTTGTCGCCCCCTCATGCAAGTGGTGATGAACGATAAATGGTGGGTGTGTGCGTGGGTGGGTGGGGGATATGTTTGTCTTTTCTTGTAAGTTTGCCAGACAGGGACAGACGTCCGCCACAGACGTCTTGCAGCACAATTAACTTTATATCAAAGGTGCAGGCAGACGTCTGCCCCCGAGGGACAGACGTCTGTTCGACAATAAGCGCGAATCTCAGGTCGAGATTTATCTCGAAAATTCAGTTATTTTGTGGTAGTTTTGTAATTTCTGTGATTTTATTATAACCTAAATTGTATAGGCTATATATAGGATCTTAGAGTTGTTAATTAGGGTTAACTTTAGAGAGTTTTAGATCATAAAGCAAAATGAGTAAACGGCGTCTCCATAAAAGATCTGAGCTATCGAAGGTGAAGGAGAATTTGTAAAAGGAGAGAGATCTTGTTGGAGATGATAAGGAAAGGGCGTAATAACTCTTGTAAGGTTTTCTTCTTCTCAAGTTCTCATAAAGTTTCTTCCCCCTCCCTCTCCCTCTCCAAATCTCTTGTGTTATTTTTATTGCGGTTTGCATCTGGTTTTTTTGTTAAGGTTTTCCGTTGCGCCGATTGATCTTGTGGTAACAACGGAAAAATGTTCCAACACTCTTTTTTCCTCTCTCTACCAACATTGAACCATCTCATCTCCTAGTCAAAGTAAAAAGATAAGACATAAATTTCTTTAAAAAGATCAGGTCAAATATTAGCTGTTGAAGCCCTAGCGGTCCTTTCCGACCACCCGGTTCCCACGTTGTTCTCCCTAAACAAGAAGCGGGAAACAACTTCTAATGGCATAGCTGCCAATTGGATCTCTCCCTCCATTTGCTACATGAACATCGACCGGAAGTTAAAATCTATGAGGTCAAATATCTCGAGACGTATAAGTAAAAATTTTGATCATCGACAACGACAAGTATGCACCATTGTATGCTAGAGCTATCCATCTTTTGAACAGAGAGACATATGCACCTAATAACAACTGATGAATACTTTTCCAATTTTACATGCATAACCATTCTAACATATCTACAAATGACATTATTCTAACCATATATATAACAAAAATTGCACTAACCATAATACATAATTAAACCAAAATCAACTATTTTACAAAATAGGAACATCGATCCTAAAGCTCTAAATGTTTATTATACCAATATCCTAGCATGTCAAGTGGCAACTTTGATTTATTTATACCCTTGATCATTAATCTACATTTTTTCTGTTCTCCATTAGTTATGCTACCTATATAATAATTAATAATTAATAATTTAATTTGGTCATAGAACAGATGTCCTTGGTTATCCATTAGAAATTTCTCCCTTTTTTGCTTGCTTGGATTTGATTCCTCTATGTTGCCCCCTCGATGTATTTTTTTTAAAAAGGCAGGAAGATAAGAGCACAAAATCCAAGAAGATGACACCAATGCTTTGCTTTCTTTGGGAGTTTGGACAAATGCCAACTACATCATGTGTACGTACACTTGGTAATCTTTAGGTATAACAAGAGAGAAATTTGAAATTTTCCTCTTTATAAGTATATAAAATCTTATCGCAGTAGCTATGCTCGTTTGATTTTGTAAATTGAGCTCGGTGAAAACTAAAACGACAGAAAACACAAGACCATAAGTAATATCACAATCATATAGGGCTTCAGGAATCATCTCCACGACGGTTACCAAACGATGGATAGCTCATGTGGTAAAAAAATTCTTTCAAGAGGAATTGTATAAACAACTTAGATCCTCTCCAGCACCGAAATGCATTAAAGAGTCTAATGGCTAATATCCACCGTACGAAGCTAATACTCACAGATCCATCTATTAAAACGGATATAAACGATTGGATATTGTACCTACTAGAGGGGCTCCAATCGGCATTTTTCAGGCCCTCAACAATATATCACCTACATCAACCACCACCACCACCAGCGGCAACGCAGCCATCATTGTTAGCATGCTCTCCCTACACCTCTCTTGTACCAAAATACCAAAAAGGAGACATGGGGAAGTTTGTATTCGTTGGGCTTTGGTAGCAGTGGGCTCTCTGCATTTACCTCCCTAGGGCCTTTACAGATAAAAGCCCAACCCATGAGTTGGCCCAAATAAGAAGGGTCTTGGACAAAAATGCTAAGCCTTGCTCAATGCAAATCACAATTCATACCCTTCAACTGCTGCTGTCAATTTGATCAATGCACAACCACGATATTGCATATCTGCTTACTAATAAGCGTGTTGCAGACAATGACTATAACAGATGCTAAGATCACAGCGAGAGCGAATAAAAATAGAATCTGCATGTTCTACAATATTATATTGACATTAATCAAGCAATGCAGGACAAAATATCATGCGTCTTGAAGTATAGAAAATACATGCTGAAATCTCGCTATACCATTGTTTCATGCGCCGTGCGGTCTTCTATATCGTTGCTTGGTTCAATTCCGAGGATTCTCCTCAAATAGTCCAACTGCTCAAATTCACCCTGCAGCTCCTCCCCACTGTGATTTGGCATCACATCGAAAAAAGCGACTATTTTAGAAATATAAAAGGACGATCAGATCGGCTATTTGAGAAATTAACTAAGACGGTGTAATATATAGTGATAGCCTTTTCAGGCAATGGTAAAAGTTACTTTCAGGTCAATTTCCTGCTCGTTGTATTCAGTTTTGTCGCCACCGTTTTAATTGCTTGCATTTTAACCAAGGTTATGCTTGCTTTAAATTATCTGAAATATCTGAGAAATACTGAAGCATTTTCTGGACAACAAATTCTAAGGTAGCGAGCAATTAATCATTGAATTTCAGAGGCTAGGTATAAAGACTGATATCATTAGAGAGGACGCAACATACATACGAAGCTTTCAATGCGAGGTCCAACTAAATAATATATTATAAAAACCTATCATCGACAATTAAAATGTTTACTTGTTTAGTTGTAGAAAAAAACTTTTTGTTAATTTACAAGGAAATGACAAAATTAAATTCATAAAATAAAACAAATAAAATAGTTATCTGTGTAGTTGGAATTGAACTTTACATCTTTTGTAGGGAATAAGCCATACAACTACTTGGACTTGATAATCTAAAATTCAACACTAACATGCAAACTGATACTAGAGGGTATGTGCCTCACTCTCTCCTTGCTAGAAAGTGGAGAACATAAATAATTTATATAGAAGGACCCTGGGGATTATTATTATTTTTTTGTTGAGATAATAAGTGGAATAAATTAGCCACCCATCCCGGTTCGAACCCGGGGTCTCCTTCCCCATACTCAACACCCCCACCACTGGGCTACTCCAAGCCCTTCGATCTATTGCTGAAACATAGGATAAAGATATGAAAGTGTTCAACAGACACTTTTATTACCTCAACTTCTACAATAATATTTCCAACTAAAAATATACATGCTATAAAGTGCATCTCAATGTTTATAGAGATTGAATTCTTACAATTGCCTAAATGAAAACTGCCTTGGTGAAGTATCTTTTAAAGAATGAATTCATGCAGTTGCCTAAATAATAACTGCCTAAATGAGACAAAGTTAATTGATAGAACTTTATATCATTTAAAATTATTTCATCTCCAACAGACCGAGAATAACAAGAACCAACTGCTGACAACAACATCCTTGAAGAAGAAGAAAAACAGAAAAATTATTAATGGAACCTTTTTAGTCGTGAATCATGAGTGCTTTGGTTGGAGTTTGAAGCAAGGATAAGAATAATGACTCTCTCTCCAAGTTGAGTTTGTTTTTATAATTTCAAATAGATTTGCATATGCACCATTATTAAATGTAATCTTGGCTAAATTGCAGGAAACCCTCCTCGCTTTTTATTGAAAAGCAGAAAACCCTCCTTAACTTAAAAAAAAAACATGCATTTTACTCCCAGTCTCCCACAAAATTTAAGATAGCTAATTTCTTAATGCATGTTTTGCAAATTGCCTTTCAAACCTTTCCTCTCCAAATTCTTTCCCTTTTGCTTATGTAAAAGAATTTCCCTCCAAACTTCTTTTCCTCGTTTCTTCCCCCAAAATATCCAATACAAAACACTACCTATCTCCTCTCTTCTCCTCCAAAGAATAAACATGGATTACAAGAGTATGAATTTTGAAAAGATGATAAGTAAGAAACGAGTATAATTAGGCTAGTCAATTAAATTTATTAGAGGGGCATTTTTGGTATAATAAAGTATTATGGATGAAAATATCAATGTTGTTAGGGCTTCTGAGGCAAAGTGCACGTTTTCCAAGTTTAGGGGATTTTTTGCTTTTAGCGAAAAAATGAAGGGGGTTTCCAGCATCTTAGACTTTAATCTTTATGGAATTATGACCAACCCTACAAAGTTTCACATTTGATTATGTATAATTCCAAAACTCTTATAAAGATATGTTATAGACCATAACCGAATATGAAGATTGCTTAATCAACCATCAAAATGTCTTTCCTCATTTTACCATTATTAAATTGCAACTAGAATTAGTGGAAGTGTTAGCAATAGTTAATACGAGTTTCAACATGTGCGATGCATGTGATGTTAGTAGACATTGTATGATAGAATCAACCTTATTGTCTTATGTGATTTGTTGAAAGTAAAACCAAATGATGGGATTTTAAAGATAGTCCCACATTGGAAACAACAAAAGAAACGTATGGGTATAAGATATAAAATGGGTCAAACCTCAACAAGGCTTGAGTCTTGGAGCCCACTTATATCAAAGGCCCATGTGTATCTATAAAAAGCCCATCATTCACTCAACTTTAACCACTCGAAACTCTTTACATGATTTAAATATTATGAACTTAGAATGAAGTTCTATTGATGACTAAATATTTATAGAAGGGTTTAAATATTATGAACTTAGAATGAAGTTCTATTGATGACTAAATATTATTTATTTATAGAATGGGATGACTTAAATGTTGGTGCTTGGATGTAGAGAGATTTTAGGATGTTTAAAATTTAAAACTAAAATATATAATTAAAATATTTAAATTTGATGATGATGTAGATAGCAGACCAATTTTAGATTTGACTAGGAGATATTCTCATTTATTGAATTCTTTTATTAAAAAGGGGAGATCATTAATTGATGATAAGAAATCTTTTGATAAAACCGTGGTTCTAGGAAATTCAACCAAGCTTAAGGGTATGTCATGCTGCAACCATATACATCTCAAAAGCCTAACCGCTTAAACTCTTATTTAATTTATCATATTGAACAACCTTAATAAAAGTTCATATCAGAATAAAGAGCAACTCTAACAGTTAAAAGTCTAGAATCTTAATTGCAGTAAGAGATGAAAGCCTTCGAAAAATTCTATAATTTAACCCTTTTAGGACCCTTCTTGACTATCAGACTCTTCATAGTTGATCACTCACTAGAGACGCAAATCTCGTCTGGTTTGAGATTGGAGATCCTACTCAGTCCTGTACAAGATTTAAAAGGCCGATTAATCGCCCTCTAAACGTTTTTGATAGCAATAACTTCAAATAAGATTAGATGGCTGAATGACCACACATTTGCTCTATGCATAATATGCAGGAAAACAATTTTCTTTCTTTTTCATACTAATATATTTTCTTCGTAATTTTTTATTATTCGAGATTTTATTGTGTGTGTATTGAAATCTATTTTTGCGTAATTTATACATTGAATAATCCGTTTGCGCATAATTTGCTAGTTAACCAAATAGAGAACTAATAAGCATTAATGGCATTGGTCTCATAATTTCTAAATCCATGCATCCATCTTCTATTGCCCCTCCTGAACCCTAACAATGCGTGTGCGCGCACAAAAAAATAAAATAAATCTAAATAACATTTCTATGTTCCTAGTTGATTCTAAACATGTGTATTTCACGGTAACTGGTTGATTCTTAAATTTTTTTCAGCTCTGATCTCAGATCCCCCTCACTTGCTATATTTCCCCACCTGGTATCAACTTCATTCATATTCATGTACTAGTAAACTTTTCTATAACCAAGTAACCAAGGCATTACTAAATTTAAATATTCTATTAATTCGTATCGGTGGTGAATAGCTTGTTGTGATGTTTGTCTCATCGGCAAATGAGAGAGTTTCAACACATGATCCATGTCAGGCTTTACATATTGTAGTTTGAAAGAAATTAGGTTGTCTGTTCCAATAAGTTCTAAAGTTGCATTATTCTCGGTTAACAGATACGTATTCCTTAGTGTAAATCAAGTCTAGAAAATTTTAAGAGGTAGCTCACATTGGGAATAGAAATGAGGGAGAATCAATTCAGATGGTTTTGCTGCTAGGGTGCTGGGATAGAGCTAATGGAGCAACAAATACATGAATAGAAGAAAAGGATTCATGAAATATACTACAGAAGTTTAGGATAAATGCGTTGTTGTTTTCCTTTTACATTGTTAATCAAGGATGCTATTTAAAATAGACTATTGCAAGCTCAAAATTATGTTGTAAATCCTTTTGCACATATATTTAATTTGGTGCTAAAGTTTAAACATGTAGGATATGAACTTATGAAGCTGTACAATCCAATTTTGTGGTTTTGTATGCATATTAAATTCACACACACACACACACACACACACACACACAAAACATTAAATTTATATCTTATGGTATGACTTGCCTCTTGATGAGAGAGAGAAACTAGTTTCCAACCCGCAGCCGAAATGTACCGTCGCTTCAGCATCGTGTGGCCTAATGGAGTTCCTGTAACGAAGCCAACATTAGAACAATTACAAATTATGTAAAACAATAAATATCAATTAGCAAAACATGCCTAAGTTCCTTGAAAAGTGAGTCGGCCCATCAATCTCAAATGCAAGCTTCTTATCAATCACCACAGCATCCAAAGTGTATCCATACACAACGTGTTCCCGGGCCCACTCGAGCCCGGTGCTCACCAGTAGCCGAGCCACCTCCTTTTGGAACGAAGAGGTTGTTTTCTGATTAAACCGCTTAGTTTTTCCCGCACGAGATATTTTTTCTTCGAGATCTTCCCTTAATGATAGACCTAGATGAGGGCACTCAAGCTTCAAGCACTGGTTTGCTAAATGAACTTGTGAAGCAAACATGATGTCTTCCCTATATTGCTCTGATATCCTTTGTTCCTCGCATTGGCTCAATGCATTCCACACATGAGAGAAGAAAACATGATCCATTCGTCCGAGAACAGAATAAGACCAAGCAATATTCCCGAGTTGATCCCTATTAAACTTAAGCACACGAATATCATCGATCTTTCCAGTATCCCCTTTTGCCTCTGCTTGTGTGCAACATTTGAGAGTGCCCGAATCATTAAAAACAAAATCAAGAGAATCGAGCATAGGATCCGCGCATTCATTCAAAGAAGCAAATGCCCACAAGAACTGAGCAAGCTCTTGTTCTTGAAAAGCTTCAACTAGTTCAGCTGCTCTTATTGCTAATTTTGAAAAGAGCTCGGGTGCTGAGTGCTGCATCGAAGCAAACGCACCAGCAATATTAGCAACATTCTGCGCATTGAATTCTCCAACCTTGTCTGCTGCCACCTCAGCAATTCGATCCATCTCCGAAAAATAAAGGAGCTCGCCGCCGATTTTAGACAAAGCCCAGGCTATATTTGAAACCCCTTGAGCCGAACATTCAGGCAATGAAGCCATTGCGATGCCCACTAACATAGACATTTCTCTCTGTCGAGCAAATGCTAATCTTCTAGTTTTTAACATAGAAACCTTTTCGATGTTCTTGGCTATTCGATGAAGGGCCGTCGCGATATTTAGAAGGGAGAGAGGTGATGGGCTCAATCCTTTAGCTATGGCCGATATGGTATCCGACGCGACCTCTAAAACCTCTTCAGCGGTTTGCGACTCCACAATCAATTTATTTAAATTGATTTCTTTCTTTCTATCAGAAGGTCCCGAAAATTGAGACAGCTTCTGGATGAAAACTTCACTTGATTTCTCCTTCTTTTCTTCGAACATACCGTCTCCTATAGAACTCACTGTCCTTATAAGGTTGGTCCTAGGATCATTCTCCAAGTCAAAGTCCAAGTCCAATTCATCCAAATTTATTTCTTCTTCGAATTCACAATCCGAGTCTTCCGATTTCTTCTTTTTCTTATCAACCTTCTCACTCTTGGTCTTCTTGTCCTTCATCTTCTTTGTCTTCGAAGTCACCATTCTTTCAACACTACAAGTTAATCCCCTCTCTTCGATACATTTCAATGCGACTCTCCTCGCTCTCAACCACCAATCCATGATATTGATGCCTTAATCTAGAGCTTTGTTTGGATTTTTTCTTGGGGGCATTTGTAGTGCTAATTTCACCCAAGAACTCAAATTTCCAAATTGGGTCCTTTTCCTCTCCTTCTACCTTCGAATCAACAGAAGAGCCACCAACTGCACACGTATAGACCTTTTTCCTACTTGGATTACAAAACCCATTTGTGGGTTTTGCCTTTGGAGAGATTCTGATGGTTTTATGAAGGGGGTTTGGTGATGTGATGCATCTTTGGGGCAAAAGGGTAGTGAAATAAGCTTCCATTTTAGCTAAAATATTTAGGGTTTAAGAGTCGAATTGCGAGGAAATTTTACATACCCATGATGGGAATTTGCAGGAATTTGAAGAAAAGCAGGGGAGGTGTGAGATTCAATGATATTTGAAGGATTCAGCAACTTGAGACAAAGATTTACCTACGTTTCCAAAAAAAGAGAGAGCCTTTTTCTTCGACTCTTTCGAACAAAAAATGAAGAGAAGAACTGAAGAAAATAAAAGCTCAAAGGGCAAAATCAAATGCCCAGGTTTTTTATTTATTTAATTAATTTTTATTCTAGGATTTTGAAAAACAACCCCAGAGATTGATATTTCTAAAATAGCCCCCAAAGCCCTCCGGTTAACTAAATAGGCCTTCTCTAATTAAAACCAACCCCAAAAACGCATGAGAATTAACAGTTGGAGTTCAAAATACGATTTTACTCTTCCAATAAATGGTGAGGGGTGAGAAGCTTTAGAAAGCTAGTTTGTGGAGGTGCTGAGAAAAACAAACTCGGATTGAGTTCGGAATTTAGGGTTTTGCTTGGGGGAGTGAGGGTAGAGTAAGAGATTGGCGATAAAGATAGTTTAGTCAATAAATTATCTATTTAACCTCATTTAATCCTAACTCATGGATTAAACAGTCGGAGGGTATTTTTAGCTGAGGGAGAATCTTAGGGGTTGTTATGGTAATTGGTGATTTTGGGGGTTTGTTTTAAAATAGCCAATCTTTCAGAGTTCTATATATAAAAATCTTCTATTAAATATCCTAAACTTTCAGGATTATTCATTTAAATACCTTAATGTTCATATATCACACATAATTATTCTAAACTTTTATCACTTTGCAAATAAATATCTTAGACTCTTAGAGAGTGCTAAAGTTTGCATCAGCTCATTTGCCCAGCAGAGATAAAAGATTGCAAAGTGACGAACTAAATAATATCGTTAAATAAATTTCATTAAAATGCAGATAGGACTATTCTACTTCTAGGAGGGAATCTCCTCCTACCATATTTTATACCGTTGGATTTATGATTCAACGGTTGCATGCATATAGATAGTTAGTGAAGAAATCCCACAAAAAAGATGATAACGATCATCTAATATTTTTCACATTGGATCAAACCATTCAACCATTTAAGACATAGGAGGAGGAGATTCCCTCTCCTCCTAGAAGTAAAATAGTCCTACTCTTAAAACGGGACGGAACAATATACATCGTTGGATAAATTAATTTATTCAACAAATCTGAACCGTTTATTTTAACCGCCGCTTTAAGTAGCGGTTATGGTTCAGATTTAACCGCTACTTAAAAGATAGGTTAAAATAGTTAACCGCTATTTAAACTAGTGGTTCATATTACATAAAAGAGGAAACCGTCCCAACAGTTTTAGCGGTTTGGGGTTTTGAGATCGAAATCGGGCGATTTTTGCCATGATTTGAATTACGATTCTTGTTGGATATTCTCTCGATTCTTGGATCGATTTCATAAGATAAATTAATTACATTAATTACTATAAGTTTTGTTATTTATTTAAGGTTTTTTGTTGTGATTTTCAAATATAAATTGAGCGTTTTTTTTATATGATTTGAATTGCGATTGTTGCTAGGCATTCTATTGTTTCTTAGATCAATTTTATAACATAAATCAATTAGTTATATTGTTTCTTCGTCTGTATCTATTACTATTCCTTCTTCTTCTTTTAATTCAGGGATAGTCCACTCATAAACTTGATTAATAAACATAATAGCGTATCTAAACGCAGAAATAAAAAATATAGCATAACCACTTCGAAAACCCTTTTTGAGGAAGCTGTAGACGCTCCTGTGGCAGAAGATAGGGTTCAAAAGTCGAGAGGTTCCGCTTGAAAAAAATTTACTTAAGCAGTGATTAACTTTTGATTTTAACAAGTACTTTAAATAGAGCTTAAATAACAATCGTTAGATTTAACCGCTACCTTAAATAGCAATTAACTCTGAACGGTGCTGATTTGCTGGGGAAATTAACTTTTGATTTTATCCGCTGCTTTAAATATAGGTTAATTAACTTTTGATTTTAACTATTACTTATTTAGTATTGAGGGGCTACGACTTTGAGAGTGCAAATTAGGCTTACATTCTTGTAGAGTTCAAGTTATCGAGTGGCTTTGAAATTGTTTCTATCTAAATATTGTTAGGTATTGGCTTTGAAATTGTTTCTGTCTAAATATTGTTAGGTATTCAAACCCATAAAGATTTGAGTTACAAATCAAGTACCTTCGAAGTCCGAGCAAAATTCCAAACAAAGAAAACCAATCCATATACCTTGTAACCAAACCTGAGCGACTGGGGGCCTCGTCGATGGCAGCGAAGGAGCTCGGCGGCCGAGTTATCTCACAATATTCAGACACAGAGGTATCATAAGCAAATAGATAGTTTTCATTCATTCATCAAAGTCTTGAGTTTTCACTACAATTTCAGCCCCTTGACAGTGAGAGCAATAACTAATTAGCCTCGGTTGGGCTTTTGGGCTAATCAATTGACAAGTTCATTTTCCTTAATTTTGTTTTGCATCTCTTTATTAAGTTATACATTTGACAAGTCAAACCTAGCCAAATTAAACCCAATCCATATTTAACACCAATAACAAAATACACTTTATATAATAAAATAATTAAAATATAAATATTTAATTTATTGAAATTACATATATCATACAAATAATATAACATTCCCCACCAATTTCAAAAAATTTAAAAACAATCAGGGTGCACGGTAAACGAAGTTTTGAACCGAGGACCCTTTGCGAAAGAACCGGATATAAAGCACATGCATACTCTTTAAATACTCTTTAAAAGGTCAAGTAATTCATAAATTTACATTATTATGGCCATTTGCATGTCCTGATTTCATGAACGCTTTTGAGAAAACCTTTTGATCTCGTAGAAAGCAGACGCACCCTCACATTCATATAGATACGTAACTAGTGTGTCTTGTGTAATCACACTTTATCACCTATTAAGAAATAATGCATGCTCTTCCTTTGCTTACAACACCTAAGCATGAACATTTCAGAGATAAGAATAAGTTTTCATGTTTTTACAATCAACTGTAACATTTACTCTTCTTTTGAACTCGCGGTACTTAGAGCACAAGCATCGAGCAGGTTTCAATGATAGTTGATCTGTTTGTAAGATTTTAACCCTATCCTCAATGATAATTCATGTAGTAAATCTCTTGGCAAACCTTTAGTGAAAGGATCGGCAAGATTCTGATTTGTACAAATACGGTTTATCCCAATTACTCACTTATCATTGAGTAATTGTCAGATATAACCGTCTTAGACTCAAGTGTCTAGATTTTCCACGCTGTTTATTTAGCATCTTCATTGTCACACTAAATGACAATCAGTAGTTTAGGCTTAGGCCACAAAGGCATCAAAAGAAGATCCTAACTTTTTTTCTGTAATTGGATGGAGTAATAAATTTTGTCTAGGCTCTGGAAGCCTAACAAGAGCATGGCATCGTTATACATTAAAATGATTTAGAGCATATTTTCTCTCATTTTCCCAAAATTTATACGATGTCATATTTTTCCAAAATGATTTAGAGTATATGCAGTGAATAGCACTTTGTCCGGTAAATTCTGTATAAACAACTAATTTTTCATCAATAAAACACATAATTATTTTCTTTCTTCTCTCATTTGGTCCTCGTAAAGATTAAGTAATTCTAAGCAATTCTCTTCGTGTGCAACGTAGAGGATCGAACACAAGATTGGGTTGCTGTATCAAAAAAAAAAAATCGCACAAATCCCTTTTGCATGGTAGGGAGTAATACTGTTTTGAAGAAAACGTCAAACGTGTCTCGACCCAATATATTATGTTGTGTTTTTCTTGCCATCAATTCCTTCAATTTGCAACAACAGTTTAAAGTAATATCCGTATTTGTCAAATTGTCATTGCAAATCTTGGGGTGGAGAAATCGATGGCAAGAAAAACACAACACAATGGATTGGAATGAGGCACGTTTGACGTTTTCTTTAAAGCAATATTCTCTCCCCTACAATGCAACGGGGATTTATATAATTTGCTTTCAGGATACAACAACCAACCTTCAAGTTTACAATATCTGCGTTGCACCCGTATGGAATTGTTCCGAAAAACTTGATCTTTATGATTACCAAATTTAGAGAGAGGGAGAAAAGAGAAAATAAATTGTTATATGTCTTGGACAATACAAATAGATTGTATATGAAGAAGTCGAAGGGGTGTGTTCATAGCCTTTCACCGTAAAAACGTTGCTACCCTTGCAATCAAAATTCGGTTGCCTAATAATTCAAATTTGAACACTGCATCCATTGGGTTTGGCGGCAGCTAATTAATTAGTCTTGAGAAAGAAATTACAGAGGGCAGGGAATTTGACTTATTAACTTTTATATATAGGAGGGAATTTCCTCCTATGACTCCTCCCTCATTTTTTCCGCCGATCGGTACCCACCATCTTCATCGTTATCATCTAAGATGTGGATATACCAAATTTCATGTGGTTCTACAACCTTTTCACCGTTGATTTAGCAATGTAAAAAGTTCTATTGTCGGTAAACCGTTAATTTTGAACCCACTAAATCAACGGTGAAAAAGTTGTAGAATCACATGAAATTTGGTGCACCCAAATCTTCGATGATAACGATGAAGATGGTGGGTGCCGATCGTCGGAAAAAATGAGGGAGCATGTATTTTTTCGACGCCTTAGGAGGAAATTCCCTCATATGGTCTCTTTCCTCCATTAACCTCTCTCTCTCTATATATATAATGAAGGAAAAAGGCCATAGGAGTGAATTTCCTTCTCCTATGGTGTCGAAAAAATACAACCTCCACCATTTCTTCCGACGATCGGCACTCATCATCATCATCGTTACCATCTAAGATGTACATACACCAAATTTCATGTGATTCCACCACTTTTTCACCGCTGAATTAGCAATGTAAAAAGTTCTATTGTCGGTAAACCATTAATTTTGCACCAACTAAATCAACGGTGAAAAAATGGTATAATCACATGAAATTTGGTGTATCCACATCTTAGATGATAAAGATGGAGGTGATGTATACCGATCGTCGAAAAAAATCACGGAGCATGTATTTTTCCGACGCCATAGGAGGAAATTCCCTCCCATGGCACATTTCCTCCATTATTAACGGTTTACCGACAATAGAATATTTTACATTGCTGAATTAACGGTGAAAAAGTTGTAGAATCACATGAAATTTGGTGTACCCACATCTTAGATGATAACGATGAAGATGGTGGGTGCCGATCGTCGGAAAAAATGAGAGAGGGTGTATTTTTCTGACGCCATAGGAGGAAATTCCCTCCTATGGTATCTTTCCTCCATTACTCTCTCTCTCTTTATATATATATATAGTTCGACTAAGATCCAACTGGAAAGGTTTGAAAACAAGCCCTTCCAATTTTTTTATCATTAGATTGATTTTGGGATGCGTGCGAACAATTATGAATAAAAACTTTCATTTATTACTAAACATAATATAATTGGATGCACAAATTTTAAAGTTAATCTAATGGTGAAAAAATGGGAAGGATTTGATTCAAATCCTATATATATAATTTCAATAAATTAAAGTATTTATGGATTTAAGTCTCTCTCTATATTTTTGTTTTGTTTTGAAAAAAGGATTGGGCTTTTTGGTATGAAGGCTGACCAGTGAAATTCCCTGCCGTCCTTAATTTCTTCCGCTAATTAATTAGCCAGCCTTAGGTGTTGCCTCCAAACTTAATGGATGAGTGTTCAAATTTGAATTATTAGGCATAGCAACGTTTTTACAGTGAAAGGCTATGAACGCACCCTTTCAAATTCTTTATATACAATCTATTTCCATTGCCTAAGACATATAACAATTTATTTTCTCTCTTCTCTCTAAATTTGGTACTCATAAAGATTGAGTTTTTTGGAACAATTCCCTGCAGTGCAACGCGGGGATTGCAAACACAAGGTTGGGTTGTTGTATTCTTAAAGCAAATCGTATAAATCCCCGATGTATTATAAGGGAGTTGACGCGGGTTGGATTGCGTCAAGATGTTATCTTCCGTTGATATGCTGGTGGCGGTGATGGACGGCTGAGATTGAATCTGGAGGCTGGCTCCTAAATCGTGTGGATCTCAATGGGTTTGAGGTTGTTGTCGCCGAGCTACCTGCAAGGAAGTCCCGGGATGGTTGTACCACCGAGGACCCTCCGACGATCAAGTTAGAGAGGAAATCCGAGCAGAGTAACGGCTTAGTGAGTGGAAAATGACTTACTTGAACCGTCTGAAGGAGGGGTTTAAATAGTGGTAGCAGTAGGCAGTCGGGCGTGAGAATCACGCCGGCCATTACACTCCTGACGTCATGCCCGCGCGATGGACGGGATCTCCCATTAATGGCGAGACAGGCTCGTTAATGGGGATCGTGATGGCGTGGAACACGGGACGTGGCCGGCGGATATCTCACGCGTGGCGAGATTCGCGGGATGGCGGTTGCGCCTGCGAGTGGTGCCGTTGGTCGGTCGATGAGACCAAGGAAGATGAGCTCGGCGGGAGAGCTCGGGAACGAGCGAGAGGCCGAGCTATCTTTGTTCTGCTAGAGCTCGGAGGCGAGCTGAGGGGGTCGAGGCGGCCAAATGTGCAGGAGGGTTGGAGACGAGCCAAAGGTCGTCTGTAGGACGGGCTAAGGAGCGGCCTGATCGGGCACTGCGGGTCTTTTCTTGCATGCTCTAGGACACGTCATCTGCCACGTGTCATGATCCGGGAGATCACCGATATCGAGCATCATCATTAGCCCCCCACTCTCGTCCCGGTCAGCTGATGGGTCGGGTCGAGAGTGGTCTGCCGGGTCACCCAAGGTGAGCTCCTTTTTGAGGATGTCGTGGCGTGTTTCCGGGCAATCTGTCGTATTATTTTGGTGGCGTCAGCGGATCAGGGGCCAGATCCCGCATTAAAAAGGATGCGCCGGATCGTGCGTACGATCACCGAAGCGACATCCCACGTGTCGAGTGCTGGTTAGTTGATGCGACGGGTCGCAGGTTTCCTGCGCCCGATGGGTGCGGCCAATGTACGCATGACAGGTGGAGCGATGGCGGCCGTTTGAGTGCGAAGAGTCATTTTGGCGGGAGACGACTGTCGTCGTTGGATGTGTCACGCCGGCTGCTATAAATAGAGATGAGGTCCACATGAGAGCCAATTCCTCTTCACAAGTTCCTCGTCTTTGGTCTTGTTAGTTCGGCGCTCTCATTTTTAGGTCGGATTCCTGCATTTCCCCTTCCAAGGACCCATCCTTTTAATCAGGTTAGGTGTCTTCTTCTGAGGAGTCCGTAGAAATAGTTCGGGTAGAGTCTAGAGAGCACCCCGTAGATTCTTCCTTTTCTTTCTTCTGCTTCTTCTCCTTCTGAGTCGAGCTTGCCTCTCCATTTGGCAAGACAAATAGATCGATCCAGGACTCCTGGTGCCCTCGGTGCTCTGTCCCGGAGGGGGGCCGGCGGTGCGGCCGCGCCTCTGGCTAACCCGGGCTCCGCACCAAATGCGCCGCCGCCGGCGGGGCCATCTGCCTCGTCACGAGCTCCTGATGATTGCCCTGGCGGCGGCCAAAGGTGTCCACGGGTTCCCGAGTCCCGGACGAGGGATGCAGGAGAGGACGAAGACGGGATTCCTCTTAAGAGGAAGAGGACGGTCTCTCGCGCGCCACCGACGAAGATTCCTGAGGGGATTCCTTTGCAGGAGGGGGACGTCCGTCTCGTAGCCCCGTCCGGGCTTTCCGTTGCTGCCAGCCTGCTGGTATGGAAGAGTCGGCCGGGGGGGGAAGAGTCGGCCGGGGGACCCTGAGGGCCCAAATGACGGCTATAGCTCAGGAGGCGGTGCATGTATGTACTCCCTCATGTGTTATTTCGAGCGCCCTTTCTTCAGTTCGAGCGTCTCTAAGTCTCTTTGCTGTTTTTCGCCAGGGCCTTCAGCACTGCGCCCTCGTTACTCAGATGGAGGCCGAAGGGGCTATCCATGCTATGAGGCCGGCGGGAGAGTCTTCTTCGGAGGTCGAGAATTTGCGACTGGAGCTGCATCTGGAGAGGGAGAGGATGGCCGTCCTTAAAGCCCGATCGGCCGCTGCGGAGCTCGCCGTCTCAAAGTGCCGGGAGTCCTATCACCGCCTAAATGAGTCCCACCGAGTCACCGAGGCGAAATTGGTGGAACTGGCTGATCGCTTTGCAGCCATGAAGAGAGCGAGGGATGCCAGCCGGTAGGATGCCGAGGCGGCGCGTCAGGCGGCGAAGGTTGTCGAGATTCGGGCTAGGAAGGCGGTGACTGATTACAAGGGGTCGGACCAGTTTTACGTCGACCTCGGCGAGGTCTCCACCATTGCATGGAACAAAACTCTTGATGCCGTCAAGGATCAGTTTCCGGGGTTTGCCGATGGTGAGCTCCGTGCTCGGGTCCCACTTTCGGTGGTCATGCCTCCGGCCGATGGTGATGAGGGAGGTGAGGTCTAGGTGGGGCTTGCGGCCCAAACTTCTTGGCTTTTCCTCCTCTCTCTTTTGTAAGCCTCCGGGTAATTTGATAAGGCTGGGGAGCCCACAATACCCTTGTAAAGACTTTTGGTTTTGTGAAAAAAAACTTTTTGCAGTAGTATTTTGCGCATGTATTTTTCCTTGTCGGTAAATGTTTGTATTTGCACCGTACTGCCTTCGTGTTAGGCCTGTGTAATATTTCAGAAAAATAAAATATTATTTTTGGGAAATTATATAATTAAATAATAAATATTATGAATATTTTAATGACGCGGTATAATTAAATACTGATAATTTGGGGAATATTGGAAAATTAAATTGAATGATGATTTTTGGAGGGATTCATGTGATTTAGGCAAATTATAAATTTTTATAATTAATTATATACAAGTTTATTGCTAAACTCGATTAGATTTCACTAATCTTGCATTAATTCGGATTTTGTGCATGACATGCACCATGTCATATTGCACATTGTTACATTTTTCTACCATGGTTTCTTTCTTTTTCATGCATGGCTTTAATCTAAAAGAAAAGAAAAGATAAGAAAAGAGAAGAAAAGGGAAAAGAATAAAGAATGGGGCATGGCATGGAGGTATGGGCAAGAGAGAGAGAGAGAGAGGGTGAGGGGTCAACCTTGACATGGCTTATTGTTTTCATTCCTCTTCATTATCTTCATATTTTTCTCTTCCCTCACTCATGGCTGGCCTCCTCCTTCCACCTCCTCAAACCCTCACAACTCCATCAAAAACAACTCAAAACACTTCATTCTGTAAGTCCATATTGCGACCCCCGGTACTTACGGGGAGGCGGAAACGGTATAAAAAACGAATTTTTATCGCAAGAGGCAACATGGACTAAACTTTGTCGGGATCGATGTCTAAACTAAAACTAGTTAACAAGCTAAAGAGAGTTAGCTACTATGGAAGATGGTTATACCTAAACTTGAACTCCTTCTTCTTCAAACCTTGTAGAGGTTGATGGTTCTCTTTTCGTCGCCTTCTCCCGTCGAAGATGGATCCACCTCGAAGGTTCGACTTTGGGCTCTTCCTCGATCTTTGAGTGAACTAGGGTTTCCGGCTTGCTAAACCTTCATCCTAGAATGAGTAGAGAGTGATTAGGGTTTGCTTTTCTATCTAAAGAGAATGATTCTCAACACATGAGAAGGTTTCTCTTTTCAAGAGGAAGAAGAAGATGAAATGAGGAGAGAGAGTGAGAATGATAGAATGAGCTCAATTTTCTCTTTCTTGCAACCATATTGCAAAAAGAAAAGAATTATCTAAATGATAATAATTGAAATAAGAATAGTTGATGGTTATTTTAGGAATGACCACTATCATGCTTCTTTAAATGAAGTGTAAGCATGAATCAAGGAGGATCTTCAAAGCATGATGGTGGTCAAAGGTCAACAAGTCAACCAAGGTCAACAAGTCAACAAAAAATCAACCATAACATAATTCTCATTTAATTACTATTATTAATAGATAATATACAAATCCATTAGGGTTTGGAAAAAGATAACTGTCAACTGTGCATACGCACCCGATCCGAAACCCTAATGAAAAACCTCATTCTCCGCCTCAAGCAACTGTGCATACACACCTGCATTCTCGTTCCGAGGAACAAGAATACCAAGAATAAAAAGCAACCCCAAAAACATATACCAGTATCTGGCTCAAACCAGAGCCTGCCAGTATAATCCGTCCGGACTCCAAACGTGCACAAGTGCGCGGATGAGAATGAACCCTGTCGCAAAACCATGCGACCTCCACTCTGTTTTGCCCAGAGGCGAATACCCTCTGTGTGGGACTCTAAAGACTCGACACTACGCTGGCAGTGGGTTTAACCACAGACCGCAAGCGGCACTAGCTGTGCGTAACGGTCCCCAGGTAGATGCCGACAAGAAGGCTGACGAGGTGAAACCCCATCTGAACTCCTACTGAGTCTGAATGTGACATTCTCCGTACAGTCCGGTCTGTTCGTCTGATACATCGCATGGCGGGCCTAGGGGGCGGTAAAACGTCAGTCCCCCAATAGCGGTACAAGTCGTGTCGGAGTGAAGCCCAAAACACCCTGAGATAACACTGGAAACCTACCAGTATATCTCGCTTGCCCTGGCCAGGGACTACTCGTGTAATGGCTCTCCTAGACACAGCGCGATGTCAACCCCCAATACCGGGAGAGACGAATCCTGTCTAACCGTCACTGCCTCCAAGTGCTTCGGGACTGCACCCAACCACCACCTGTTTGCACGACTCCTTTGAGCCGTGGTAGGGTAGTGATCAAAGTGCAGTGGGAACACACTCGAGGCGAAGTGTCAGTGTCAAGTCAGCGGACTAAGCTGTACTCATGTCACCTGGGAACTGATAACTGACGATAGGTATAATACCAACCTGTCAGTTCCCGACGAGTCCTGTCCAGTGTACTCGTAACCCAACGAGCACCCGTATACTATCTCCAGTACGACGTACTGATGGCTGTGGGACAGACCATCTCCCACACTGGGATGAGAAGCGCATACGCTAGTCTACTCCGGAGTATCGATGCCCTGTCTCGATAGTCCTACGACTAGGGACCTGTAAAAGGATGTGCCTATAGATTACCCAGCCCCCACTAGTGTGACTGCCATCACAACGCTGGTAATCAAGCAAAGATCCTAAGGGCTCCACTAATGCGTATAAGTGATATACTGAAATAAACACAAGTACACATTGAAGTAGAAACAAACCAAGTAGCATACTACTATATTGAGCAAGATTGTTTATACAAGGTGAATATCCCAAGCTTCCATCAAGTAATATACAAACTAGTATGATACAGTAATGGCCTCTAGGGCATATACACTAACAATCTCCCACTTGCACTAAGGCCATGTACTGGCGTATCGAAGACCTATCATCTCGATCAGCCGCTCGAACTGAGTCTGGGGTAGGGCCTTGGTGAATGGATCTGCCGTGTTCTCTTCTGAAGCAACCCTCCGAACCTCGATCTCCTTGCGATCCACGATCTCCCTGATCAGGTGATACCGCCTCAAGATGTGCCTGGATCTCTGATGGGACCTGGGTTCCTTTGCTAAAGCTATAGCCCCGTTGTTGTCGCAATACAGAGGTACTGGGTCAACAATGGACGGAACCACCTGAAGTTCTTTTAAGAACTTCCTTATCCAGACAGCTTCTTTTGCGGCATCAGATGCAGCGATGTATTCCGCTTCCATAGTCGAGTCTGCAACGGTTTCCTGTTTGGAACTCTTCCAACACACCGCCCCTCCGTTGAGGGTAAAGACAAAACCCGACATGGACTTGGAATCATCCTTGTCACTCTGGAAGCTGGAGTCAGCAAAGGCCTCAATCTGGAGGTCTTTTCCGCCATACACCAAGAACATCTCCTTAGTCCTCCTCAGGTACTTGAGAATGTTCTTTACCGCTATCCAATGTTTCTCCCCAGGGTTTGACTGATACCGGCTTACTACACTCAGTGCATAAGCTACATCCGGTCTGGTACACAACATCGCATACATTATAGAGCCTACCGCAGAAGCGTAGGGTATAATAGACATGCGATCCCTCTCCAAATCAGTCTTGGGAGACATCTCTTTAGAGAGGGTGATCCCGTGACAAGCCGGTAAGTTACCGCGCTTGGAATCTTCCATACTGAATCTTTTCAGTACGGTGTCGATGTACCTGGACTGTGAAAGTCCTAATATCCTCTTGGATCTATCACGATGGATCCGGATCCCCAGGATGTAAGAGGCATCACCCAGGTCTTTCATGGAGAACCTGTGTGACAAGAAACCCTTGACAGATTGTAGCATAGGAATGTCATTTCCTATTAAGAGAATGTCATCCACGTATAAAACAAGGAATACCACAGTTCTCGCTACAAATCTACTATAGATGCACGGTTCATCTGGATTTTTGATAAAGTCAAATTCCTTGACCGTCTCATCAAAACAGATGTTCCAACTCCGCGATGCCTGCTTTAGTCCATAGATGGACTTAAGCAACTTGCACACCTTTCCGCTGCTCCCACTCTGAATGAAACCCTCTGGCTGATCCATATAGACACACTCCTCTAAATTTCCATTTAGAAAAGCGGTCTTTACGTCCATCTGCCAAATCTCATAATCGTGGAAGGCAGCAATGGCAAGAAGGATCCGAATGGATTTCAGCATAGCCACTGGAGAAAAGGTTTCGTCATAGTCCAAGCCAGGTCTTTGACGGAAACCCTTTGCTACAAGTCTAGCTTTATAGGTCTCAACCTGTCCATCTACACCAATCTTCCTTTTGAAGATCCACTTGCATCCTACGGGTTTTACCCCGTCTGGAGCAATGTCCAACGTCCATACTTTGTTGGTGTACATGGACTCCATTTCGGTCCGCATTGCATCCAGCCATTTTACCGAGTCAACGCTCTGAACGGCCTGCTGGAAGCTAGTAGGCTCATCATAGTCTATGATGCAATCCTCTCTATCCCCGTCTATGAGAAAACCGTAGTATCTCTCGGGCGGATGAGACTGCCTACTACTTCTGCGGAGCGGCATAGGAATGTCCTGTTCATTTGAACCCTCTGGTTCCATTAAGCTTTCAGTAATAGTCTGTGGTTCTGGAATTTCTTCCAGTTCTACTGCGCTCCCACTTAATTCTTTTTCTAAGAACTGATGTTCTAGAAAGTGGGCATGACGAGAAACAAGAACTTTTTGTTCCTCTTCGTAGTAGAAGAGATATCCCTTAGAATTCTTTGGATATCCCACAAACTTACACAGTACTGAGCGCGCCTCGAGCTTGTCCGCATGCTGCTTTTTAACAAAAGCTGGACTTCCCCAAGTCTTAATGTGACTGAGATGGGGTCTCTTCCCACACCACATCTCATATGGTGTAGTAGGCACAGTCTTAGTAGGAACTCGGTTCAAAAGGTACGCAGCTGATTCTAGTGCATACCCCCAGAATGATCGCGGTAACTCAGCGTTACTCATCATGGACCGTACCATATCCAATAGGGTCCGGTTCCGTCTCTCCGATACACCGTTATGTTGCGGGGTGTATGGAGGAGTAAGCTGAGAGAGAATCCCATTCTCTTTTAAATAATTCAGGAACTCGGCACTTAAGTATTCTCCACCTCGATCCGATCTTAGAATCTTGATACTTTTGCCGGTCTGTTTTTCTACTTCATTCTTAAATTCCTGGAATTTTTCAAAAGCTTCGGACTTATGTTTCATTAAGAAGACATAACCGTATCTTGAAAAATCATCCGTAAAAGTAATGAAGTAAGAATAACCGCTTCGTGCATGTGTAGACATTGGACCGCACACGTCGCTGTGTACGAGTCCCAAGAGCTCGCTCGCTCTTACTCCGTGTCCAGTGAACGGAGT
The DNA here is from genome assembly GCA_030015575.1 of Agapanthus africanus. NCBI lineage: Eukaryota > Viridiplantae > Streptophyta > Magnoliopsida > Asparagales > Amaryllidaceae > Agapanthus > Agapanthus africanus. The sequence continues at coordinate 378,299,794 of JASDDO010000019.1, read as the reverse complement.
CTTTGTCATCTTTCCTTTGAGACAGGATTGACAAGTGGCATACGATTGATATTCGAACGGATCCAAATATCCTTCTGTATGTAACTTAGTCAACCTTCTCTCATTGATGTGACCCAGTCTACAATGCCATAAGAAAGTCTGATTGATATCTGGAGACTTTCTTTTGTGTGTATTCTGGATATTGAAAATCTGTGGTTGGTTTAATACGTATATACCATTGCTCAATGTACCTGACCCAATCAGAACTTGATTAAGGTGAATGTTAACAACATTACTTACAAACGCAAATTCATAACCTTCTTTAGAAACCAAAGATACAGAAATGATATTACAAGTTGCGTTGGGTACAAAAAAGCAATTACGCAAAACCAAAATATGTCCATCTGACATTCCTAGGTGATAGTCCCCCACGGCTTTAGCATCCATGCTAGCTCCGTTCGCAACTCTGAGGGTCATGTCACCTTCCTTCAAAAACCTACGGTTTCTCAACGCCTGCAAAGAATTACAGATATGAGATCCTGATCCGGTATCCAATACCCAGGAAGTAGAGTTTATAGAAAGACAGTTTTCAATAACATACACACCTGAAGCTGAAGCTGCAACCTGCTTCAGTTCCTGTGTCCTGGCTTTCCAAGCCCTGCAATCTTTCTTCCAGTGTCCACTCTTGTGACAATAGAAGCATTCCTCTTTACCAACAAGCTTCCCCGCTATCTTTGTTGCCTTTTCCTTTCCCTTCGCACCCACTTTACTAACACCGCCCCTTGGTTTGGCGGGGGCTTTCCTCTTCTTTCCCTTGGCTTTCGCCTTGGACCTAGAAGAAGAAGATCCTCCTACAAACAAAGTGGATGTATCCCTACCCTTCTGTAGGGTGCCCTCTGCGCTCCTCAGCAGGTTGAGGAGTTCTGAAAGTTCAACTTCCTTTTCTTGCAAGTTGAAATTCAGTATGAACTGGGCGTAAGTGGATGGAAGGGACTGGAGAATTATATCTGTGTAGAGTTCACTATCCAACGTGGTCCCAAGTTCCGCGAGCTCCTCAGTGTAGCCAATCATCTTAAGCACGTGGTCCGCTACCGATGATCCGACGGCCAACTTAGTCGAAAATAACTTCTTCGACACTTCGTATCTTGCGATACGAGACTGCTCTCCATACAGTTCTTTTGTATGAAGAAATATGGATTCCAAATCCATATTCTCGTGCCTCCTCTGATGGTCATTGTCCATCGAGGCAAGTACGAGGCATCTGGCCTTCGCGCTGTCAATCTCCCAAGTCTTACGGATTTCCTTATCCGCGACGCTGGAGGTGGGACCTGGGACGGGGGGAGCTTTGCTGGTAAGAAGATACCCCAGCTTGTCGTAAGAGATTGCCAATTTGACATTCCTGAGCCAATCTTTGTAGTTTGGCCCTGTCAATATGTTTTTATCTAGAAGTAACTTAAGTCCAGTCATTTCGATTTGGTCGCTGCAGGGGGAGAGAAGAAACACTTAGCACGATGCTCTTGCAAGTTTAGAATGGTTTTTAATTTGTCTAAACAGGATGGCTCCCACTGTCTCTCGAATCCCTCCTCAAACCACAAAGGAAGAATTAGCCGGGATCAATCCCACCGTACAATACTTGCTTAACCGTTCAGCCAGGCCAGTGTCGGTACTTCGAGGGAGGTTTTCCAACGCTTTCGCGAAGTTCCTTAATTTAAGAACCTCTTTTCCCTGGGGGCGTAGCCCCGCTAACACCTTTCTAGGCACCTACTAGGTTTATAGCATTGATCGTTTAGTGAGAAATTTCCCGAGGAGTAGCATATACTCACAGTAGGATCGGGATCCAAATATCATCGCGTGATGAAAATGAAGGAATCCTACCATAATCATCACACTCCAAATGGTATGCAAATCTAGCAAGTTTCAGTACTTATGAAACTCCCGATGTGGATTTTTTTTTGCCCCATGCTCTTATGACCTTGACTTTGGCCAAAATATCATAAGTCACATGTCAAGTTCTTCCCGTCACTTTCCAGGTTAATTTGGATCCATCCGTACATACCCTTGACTTTGGCCAAAATGGCAGCACGACTGTCCCAAACCAACGCATCTATCTATGCTACACATGAACACCCAATAGCTACCAATCACTGTGCCTTGACTTTGGCCAAAATACACAGCTTGAATACTATTGCCTATTCATGCGAAACGACGGAGGGCTACGAATGGTTTTGGTAAAACCGTGAACGTAGTGAACTTGATATAATCGATGGAACGAGATAGCTTTTAGAAGGAGTGGCTCAAGCTCCGCATTTAAAAGTTAGTTTTGAAAAGAACCGAGTGGTTTTTCGAAAGTGTTCCATCGACTTAAACTTGGTTTATTATCTTGCATTAGTTCTTTTAATGCGTGATATTCTTGCATTAGTTCTTTTAATGCGTCCCATCATTTAATTCCTACCATTGCAGAAAACAACCAAAATATGACGTACGCTTATGCCATTCGCATTCGCCACGGGGTCCCGTCATCACTCGTTAGGTTACTTAACTAACGACAGAGCGGGGGCTGGGCTAGCGCGGCTGTAAAACATAAGCAACGCCTAAATAGAAAGCAATGATAGACATTACAGATCACAGATGAATACATTGGATATACTAGCAATCCGCATTCCTTTCGAGCCTGAAACGAAAAGCGGATAACACGGTCGCGGTGAATAGCAAATACCCCACCCAAGACCCCTACGGGTGCGGCAAACTACCCTCCATGTTCCCGGTAGTTTGTGCACCCCACCATGGGTCTATCCTAGGAGCAAAAACAGTAAAAAGAATTATACAATGACGGCTACAACCCCGACCCGGTTGTGCGGCCAAACAAATAATACAATTACATCAATTTACATTTACAATGAATGAAAGAAAAACAAAAGCTCATCTCACATCCACCCCGGCTATTCACCCGCGACAGTCCAACACATTCATATACACATTCCAGAACATTACAGATCATGTATAACCCCGACTAATCGACTTATAGCGATTAGCCGACGTTCAATACATGCAAACATCACAGATATAACCAACATAGCCAAAGTGCAGTGAAGTTCGGAAAAAAAAAATACGGAATTATAGGACCCCAAAAGTGAATTTCTGTTCTGGAAAATCTGGGTACATATAATATATCTTAAAAATCCCAAAACCAACACAGAAGAACACTGCACGAAAAACGATGCAAAGAAGACACCAACTTGCGGCGGTTCCGCGGCCAGATGAGTAGGTGAGGCCGCGGAAGCGCGGCGGTTTGGAGGAAACATGATATCGTTTTTCTTGTGTGTTCTTAGAAAACCCTGAGACGATTTTACAAGTATAAAGTTTTTCATTTTGAGCAGAAAAAATTTCAACAGAAAGTTAGGTTTTCGTTTTTCCGGTTTTGCGATTTTTCGGTTCCGAACTTCGTTACACTTCACTACCAAGCTAGTTTAAGTTTAGTTAGGCTCTGATACCACTGTAAGTCCATATTGCGACCCCCGGTACTTACGGGGAGGCGGAAACGGTATAAAAAACGAATTTTTATCGCAAGAGGCAACATGGACTAAACTTTGTCGGGATCGATGTCTAAACTAAAACTAGTTAACAAGCTAAAGAGAGTTAGCTACTATGGAAGATGGTTATACCTAAACTTGAACTCCTTCTTCTTCAAACCTTGTAGAGGTTGATGGTTCTCTTTTCGTCGCCTTCTCCCGTCGAAGATGGATCCACCTCGAAGGTTCGACTTTGGGCTCTTCCTCGATCTTTGAGTGAACTAGGGTTTCCGGCTTGCTAAACCTTCATCCTAGAATGAGTAGAGAGTGATTAGGGTTTGCTTTTCTATCTAAAGAGAATGATTCTCAACACATGAGAAGGTTTCTCTTTTCAAGAGGAAGAAGAAGATGAAATGAGGAGAGAGAGTGAGAATGATAGAATGAGCTCAATTTTCTCTTTCTTGCAACCATATTGCAAAAAGAAAAGAATTATCTAAATGATAATAATTGAAATAAGAATAGTTGATGGTTATTTTAGGAATGACCACTATCATGCTTCTTTAAATGAAGTGTAAGCATGAATCAAGGAGGATCTTCAAAGCATGATGGTGGTCAAAGGTCAACAAGTCAACCAAGGTCAACAAGTCAACAAAAAATCAACCATAACATAATTCTCATTTAATTACTATTATTAATAGATAATATACAAATCCATTAGGGTTTGGAAAAAGATAACTGTCAACTGTGCATACGCACCCGATCCGAAACCCTAATGAAAAACCTCATTCTCCGCCTCAAGCAACTGTGCATACACACCTGCATTCTCGTTCCGAGGAACAAGAATACCAAGAATAAAAAGCAACCCCAAAAACATATACCAGTATCTGGCTCAAACCAGAGCCTGCCAGTATAATCCGTCCGGACTCCAAACGTGCACAAGTGCGCGGATGAGAATGAACCCTGTCGCAAAACCATGCGACCTCCACTCTGTTTTGCCCAGAGGCGAATACCCTCTGTGTGGGACTCTAAAGACTCGACACTACGCTGGCAGTGGGTTTAACCACAGACCGCAAGCGGCACTAGCTGTGCGTAACGGTCCCCAGGTAGATGCCGACAAGAAGGCTGACGAGGTGAAACCCCATCTGAACTCCTACTGAGTCTGAATGTGACATTCTCCGTACAGTCCGGTCTGTTCGTCTGATACATCGCATGGCGGGCCTAGGGGGCGGTAAAACGTCAGTCCCCCAATAGCGGTACAAGTCGTGTCGGAGTGAAGCCCAAAACACCCTGAGATAACACTGGAAACCTACCAGTATATCTCGCTTGCCCTGGCCAGGGACTACTCGTGTAATGGCTCTCCTAGACACAGCGCGATGTCAACCCCCAATACCGGGAGAGACGAATCCTGTCTAACCGTCACTGCCTCCAAGTGCTTCGGGACTGCACCCAACCACCACCTGTTTGCACGACTCCTTTGAGCCGTGGTAGGGTAGTGATCAAAGTGCAGTGGGAACACACTCGAGGCGAAGTGTCAGTGTCAAGTCAGCGGACTAAGCTGTACTCATGTCACCTGGGAACTGATAACTGACGATAGGTATAATACCAACCTGTCAGTTCCCGACGAGTCCTGTCCAGTGTACTCGTAACCCAACGAGCACCCGTATACTATCTCCAGTACGACGTACTGATGGCTGTGGGACAGACCATCTCCCACACTGGGATGAGAAGCGCATACGCTAGTCTACTCCGGAGTATCGATGCCCTGTCTCGATAGTCCTACGACTAGGGACCTGTAAAAGGATGTGCCTATAGATTACCCAGCCCCCACTAGTGTGACTGCCATCACAACGCTGGTAATCAAGCAAAGATCCTAAGGGCTCCACTAATGCGTATAAGTGATATACTGAAATAAACACAAGTACACATTGAAGTAGAAACAAACCAAGTAGCATACTACTATATTGAGCAAGATTGTTTATACAAGGTGAATATCCCAAGCTTCCATCAAGTAATATACAAACTAGTATGATACAGTAATGGCCTCTAGGGCATATACACTAACACATTCCCTTCATTAAAAACTTGCACAAGCTCGCTACAAGCATGGGAGATTAAGAAAATTTGGATTTTGAGCACTTGGGGCAACTCAAGAAAATTCTTGAGTTGCCAAATAAGGTAATTCTTGCACCATTAGAGTAGTATTACATTTACTTTAGCATCCATACTAGTTTAGAATCCATATTGTGTAGTGCAGAGATACTTGAAAATTCCTAGAAGAGCTTGGAGGGATTCTTGAGTTGAGATAATGTAATTGAGCTTAGTAGAGGCCATAAAACCCCTGTGGTGATAGTATATTGGACTAAATCAGAGACTAAACCCCAAGACTTGAACTTTATAATTGCCGATATCGGGTTTTTGTGGGAATTGTGATGACTTCTAGAGATCTGCTATGACCAGGAGACTCTGAAAAATATTTTGCAGATATAGTGAGATGTGCAGACCACTAGAAAGCTACTGTAGAAACACAAGCCCAAGCCTTTATATTTTGGCCGTCGTTTTATTCGTTTTGGCCGCAATTTGCGGCCTAATTTTTGAGTTAGGGTCTGAAACTTGGTCTGTAGCTCACTTTTTAGATAACTAGACCTACTCTGTATGCAAAAAAGTCTAATTTTACATTAATAAAAATCTATAGTTGTTTTTCTTGATTTCTGGCGATGTTTTGCGACTTCTGAAACTTGGTTTTTGGGTATTTTAGTTTTGATTCGATCGTTGGACGTTTGTACATCAACGACGAGGGATTTATGATTGTTTCGTACGTGTAGGCGATAGGTTCTAACCTATAGGCATCTCGCGTGGCGTTTTGGATTGAATCAGATTTTAATGCGATACGATATGTTGTACCATGTAGGTACCCTCATGTGGACTTCGGACGATGAAGAAGAGTATTGAGATATCGATTTCGGCAAGCGAGGATCAAGGTGAGTATATATATATATATATATATATATATATATATATATATATATATACGGGGGAAGTCGGGTGGATGGCGTATAGCACCCCCGCAGTTTCGTAGTATAGAACGCGAATGCGTTATGATTATATATATATATATATATATATATATATATATATATATATATATATATACGGATGTGATATGAGATGAGTTTACCTAGTAAGAAATATTTAGATGACTTTGGGTTAGTATAGCGTACTTGTAAGATAGTGTTTTAGTTAGTTTCTAGTCGCGAACCCTGGAGTAGTGATTTGCATACACGCGCACACACACACGCATACATTGTACTTTCTTGTGCGTATATGGGGATATGTATATATATATATATATACATATATGTATGTGAGTATGTACACACACACATACACACACGTATACATATACATGGATGATGAGGATAGTATATGATATTTGGAGATGAGTCGATGTGTTTGGGCACGATGCCATGAGATCGGTGATGTGATTTGGTTCATATTTTGAGATACGACATGATATTATAGCGAAACTTTAGGCGATGTGTTTTCAGACACACGCATATATATTATTGATGGTATCAGTATGTACTAGACGTAGATCAGTACCCAACTCATGATATATGATGATAAGGATACCGGTTGAATAATGAAATAAATGTGATAATGACCCGTACCTTGATTTGGGATGCCGTACGATGGATTTACCGTACGAGATATAATTACGATGATAAATCTGCACACTTGACTCGAGGATGTCATATGATATATATATTGTATCGTACGCGATACTATTGAGGCGAGATCACCGACTATTATATATATATAAATCGACTCAGATTTAGGTGGATTTCTTTACCCTTTCGACTAGTCTGTTAGTTTAGTCCTGTAGTTACTTAGTAGATATTAGACTGAGCACAAGTCATACGTATTTCCAAAACTAACGAATCGTGAGTATTTTAAAAACATGCCAAGGGATACTACGAATATTTCAAAGGATATACTTTTTCATAAAAACACCGTAGCCCTATTTTCTAAACACCACGATTCGTGCGATTTCAGATACCAAAAACTGTATGACTCGTATATAGGAATGTTTATTTCTTTATTGCTGCATTTACTATTCAGTTGCCATTTATTCTGCTGTTCGCATTGCATTGCATGCTTAAATGTATTTTCGTTAGTAATGATGAAACCTGTTGTTAGGACACCAGCACCATTACCGATGATGCGTATGCTCCACGTACACTCGCTTGCCGGCTCACACACATCTTCATCGGTAATTGTTATGTCACGTACAGTTTAGAAAACATTATTTCATTGACATAGCTTACTAGCTGATAGTTCCTATATGTTATTGCTTTCATATGCTAGTTTAATTATTGCATTCTTTGCTTGATATTAGATGCATTCATTATTCATTGTCATGCAATATTATAGGGCCAGTCCGGATTGTCGGAGCCCAGTATTCAGTACTATTTACTCTTCAGATTGTTATTTCGGATTTCCATGAGATTTCTGGATTTGGAGAAACCGCAAAAATTTATAAACTGATTATCATTTTCAAAAGATAGAAAATTGCGGTTTTCTCCTGATATGAATTGGGATACGTCCACCATGAGTTTTCTTGGCTCTTGAGCGATATCATACACCCGATTCGAGGAGGAGGAGAAACCGTCTGTGGGTGCATGGTGGACCCGGTGCGGAACCCCGGGGCGAGAAGGTCGCAGATGATGGCGTTGAGCCTGAGACAGGAGAGCACTACTGACCGGTGATTTATTGTGACGTGCGGATATCCGGAGGATACCGACATGGTCTTGAGATTTGTTGATACAGGCCAGTCCGGATAGCCGGAGCCTGAGGTATTGAGATTTGATGATACATGCCAGTCCGGATAGCCGGAGCCTGGGATTTTGAGATTTGATTATACAGGCCAGTCTGGATAGCCGGAGCCTGAGATATTGTGATTTTGAGATATATATTTTGTGTTGATGCTTGACACTGATTCTCTGTTGATTTCATTGATGGTACTCGATTTTTATACAGAAATCTCACTAAATTAAGAAAACAGTTTTCTCATTTATGTTGCATTCTGTTTTCATTATATTGCATTCATAACTCATATTTATGATATGTTGCTACCTGAGGCACTGACACGAGCACTTGGTATTACACTTTGTATAGATGTTTACCTAGCCATTTTATCATGCTTCAGGCCATATTATTTGAGGATATTACTGATCGTATGACCTAGGATTGAATCATACATGCATTTCTGCTCTGTGATGTTTTCTACTCACGAGTTGGTAACTCACCCCCATTGTGCCACAGTTTCTTGCAGGTTTTGCCGTACAGGTTTCGTTGCGGCTTTGCTGGCACACTGCTCCTTTCCGGGTGATTGCTTTGGTAGGTGGGTTCACTCGCATCGTGACCACCATTGTACCTGTATTTATATTCAGTTGTATCTAGTAACTCCATCAACCAGACTTGTATTTATTTATTGACTTAGAAGACCAGTGTATATTATTTCGATCTTAGAGTCGCGCTGTATTATTATGGTTTTCTTGATAATATTGAGTTTCCTTTTGAGTTTTGATCCCCACCCTTCGGCGTTGTATATTATATTGCTTGCGTGGTTGTGACCGCCAATTGGCGAAGAGCTATCTCCCGCTTGGGGATGCCTTTATTCATATTATTCATGCTGTACCCTTTTGGGGCCAGTATTTACAAAGGAAACTCTGCCGAAATTTTCAGAAAAGACTTGAGATTTTAAAAATGCATAGTTCGACTTATATTATTAAAACCACTTGCTTTAAAACAAGTTTTCTTCACTTCTTCCTTAAAATGGTTTAGATTTCTGGGATTTTTGGTTTACTTGAATTAGATGGGGTCCTATAGACTTCATATGATTCAGGTGCCAGTCACGTGCCATTTCAGGTCGTGATAGCCTGTTTTTCGTCTAGCGATCACATGTCGAGTTGAATCTGTTCACTTGCCAAGTGTGCAAAGACCGGTGGGAAGATGGTTGTAGGGTGTTTTTCGTCACTCCATTGAGATGGGAATACGCGAACGCTTGTCAGACGTACTACAGATTCCCCCTGCCTAGGATAGGCGGGGGTTTATTGATTGTGGGGATTCGAATCTCCGGCAGCCGCGGACTAAGCTGCAGTTAATTAACCCTCGCCTTTGGAGTGAAAGAACCTCCGATTGACGGGTTAAACTGGTCATGCAAACTCAATGTGCAGTGCGGTATTTTGAAAGGGTTTTGGATATATCGGGGGCCCCGCAGAGTTTTTACGGGGGTCCTGCTACCCGGATAGCGGGCTGGGGGTCAAGGGAACTAGCAGCCCCCTTGCGGGGTGCGGGGCAACGCCTCGTTAGAAATTTTTTCTACGGGAACAGTGTGGTGGAGTATGTGTGTGCATGCATATATGTATATGTATATATATATGAAGGAAAGGGCATCCATAGGATGCGTGGGAGAAGGCGCCAGCGCCTCACGTGAGCGGCACGCGAGCGCTTGGGCGCTTGGGCACCGGCGCGAGCGCTTTGGGCGCTGGTGCTAGCACCCCCACGTGCCCGGCACGCGGGTGCTGGGGCGCTAGCGCCCTATGTCCCCGGCACGCGGGCGCTCGGACGCTGGCGCTAGCGCTTTGGACGCTGGCGCTAGCGCTTTGGACACTGGCGCTACGTGCCCGGCAAGCGGGAGCTCGGGCACTGGGCGGCAAAAAGGGACTTGGTCCCTGCACTGGGAGTTGTACTCCCAAAAATAAATACTTATTATTTTTTTTTGTGTGTGTGTGTGTGTGTATTGGGGAGTTAAACTCCTAAGATATTTTTGGAGCTGATGAAGGGGCTTCTCCCTTAAGCCCTGGATCTCCTCCAAAGTGGGATTTTCGGAGATGGGTCTCCTTCTTCTTCCTCTGTTGGCTGGATCTTGAAGAACAAGAGGTATGCGATTTAAAAATCTCCCCTTTTTGAGATCTAATGGAAGATCTGGGCTCCCCATTGTGGGTTTTGTGGTGAAAACTATTTAGTTTTGAAAAAGGAAGAGTAAAACTCTTGATTTAATTCAAAAGAAGGGAAGAAGCTTTTAGAACCTTTTGGAAGGAGAAGGAGGCACAGGAACCCTAGTTTTTGGGGAGAATGAAAAGTTTTTAGATATTTTCATCATCTTGCCTCTTATAGGCTTACAAATTTACACATAGCCCCTTGGGCTTTACAAAATGGCATTTTGCCCATCCCATGTCTCATGTGCTATTTCTTTTTGCACATAAGCCATGGGCTTTACAAAAATTTGGCTTTATGCCCATTTTGCTTACATTCATGCACAAAAAAATTACAACAAAATTATTTGTTACATGATTTTTATTTTGGCATGGGGAGGCCGGCCGCGGGGCTCGACTTGGGCATAGGCCCACTTGCCTGGGCTTGGGCCCGCTTACTTAGGGCTGACCTTGAATTTGACCCGGTCAACTGGGGTGCAAATTTTGACCCCAACAACGGTATCTCCATGGCCCCGAAGTCGAGGTGGAGATCACTCGGACGCAGATAGACTGGATATCTTTCGGTGAGGGCTTTGTTCCTTAGTCAAGGGCCGAGCAGGGTAGCTGCGCGGTGCCTCTTGGCGATGGCTTTGCTTTTTGACGTTGTGGGTAGGAAGCTACTAGCCAGGGATAGCCGAGCAGGATAGCCACTCGGCTGCCTCTTGGTGAGGGCTTTGATCCCTGGCGTTGCGGGTAAGGAGCTACCAGCCAGGGATAGCCGAGCAGGGTGGCTGCTCGGCTGCCTCTTGGTGAGGGCTTTGATCCCTGGCGCCGTGGGGTAGGGATCTACCAGCCAGGGATAGCCGAGCAGGGTAGCCGCTCGGCTGCCTCTGGGTGAGGGCTTTGATCCCTGGCGCCATGGTTAAGGAGTTACCAGCCAGGGATAGAGGGCTTTGATCCCTGGCGTCATGGGGCAGGGAGCTACCAGCCAGGGATAGCCGAGTAGGGTAGCCGCTCAGCTGCCTCTTGGTGAGGGCTTTGATCCCTGGCGTCGTGGGGTAGGGAGCTACCAGCCAGGGATAACCGAGCAAGGGCGGTCCCGGTTGCCTCTTGATGAGGGCTTTTGATCCTTAGCGCGGGAGGGGCTGTAAGAGGCTTACTAAGGATGGACCGAGCAGGGTTATTTCCCGGTGCTTCTTGGTGAGGGCTTTGATCCTTAAGGACGGGCCGAGCAGGGTTACTTCCCGGTGCCTCTTGGCGAGGGCTTTGATCTCTGGCCTTGTGGGGTAGGAAACTACCAGCCAGGGATAACCGAGCAAGGACGGGCCCGGTTGCCTCTTGTGAGGGCTTTTGATCCTTAGCGCGGGAGGGGCTGTAAGAGGCCTACTAAGGACAGGCCGAGCAGGGTTACTGCCTGGTGCCTCTTGGCGAGGGCTTTGATCCTTATGGATGGGGCCGAGCAGGGTTACTGCCCGGTGCCTCTTGTCTAGGGCTTTTGATCCCTGGCGTCGTGGGGTAGGGAACTACCAGCAGGGATAGCTGAGCAGGGTAGCCGCTCGGCTGCCTCTTGATGAGGGCTTTGATCCCTGGCGTTGCGGGTAAGGAGTTACCAGACAGGGATAGCCGAGCAGGGTAGCCGCTCGACTGCCTCTTGGTGAGGGCTTTGATCCCTGGTGTTGCGGGTAAGGAGTTACCAGCCAGGGATAGCCGAGCAGGGTAGCCTCTCGGCTGCCTCTTGATGAGGGCTTTGATCCCTGGCGTTGAGCGTAAGAAGTTACCAGCCAGGGATGGCCGAGCAGGGTAGCCGCTCGGCTGCCTCTTGATGAGGGCTTGATCCCTGGCGTTGAGGGTAAGAAGTTACCAGCCAGCGATGGCCGAGCAGGGTAGCTGCCCGGTCGCCTCTTGATGAAGGCTTTAATCCCTGGTGTTGAGGGTAAGGAGTTACCGGCCAGGGATGGCCGAGCATGGTAGCTGCTCGGTCGCCTCTTGAGGAGGGCTTCGATCCTTAGCGCGGGAGGGGCCGTAAGAGGCCTGCTAAGGATGGTCTGAGCAGTGAAGCTGCTCGATGCCTCTTGGCGAGGATTTTGATGGCGTTCCGGAGCTGCGTGCAACGTCGGCAGGAGCGGGCTGCAACGGCTAGGGCATGGCTGACTGAAATCTACTCTGAGCGCCATCAGGAATACTTCCTTGATCCCGTTCCACCTCTGTTGTAACCTCTTTTTTTATAGGGACGAGGAGCCCACAGTACTTTTTGAATGAATATAATTCTTCTTTCCGCAACGTTCTAGCGTTCCCTTCGTATTATTAAATAGAAAGGACTTTAGAAGAGTTTATATTGTTCTTGTTAAAGAAGAAATACACACTCGCGGATATTCCTTTCACTGGTATAGCTTGAGTTTCTCAGCGTTGTAAGGCCGTGGAAACTTGCATCCGTCCGCGTCTTGCAATCGGTAGGCTTCGCCGGGGAGGACCTCGGAGACGAGGAAGGGGCCGTCCCATTTGGGGGAAAACTTATGCAGCCTGCCTTGATCGACGAGCTCATTTTGCCTCAGGACTAGGTCTCCGGTCTTGAAGAAGCGGTGCTTGAATCGCGCGTTGTAGTATCCGGCGGTTTGCTGTTGATAAGCGGCAGCCCTGATCTGAGCCCGGTCTCGCTTCTCGAACAAGATATCTAGGTTAGTCCGGAAGGCCGTAGTGTTGGCTTCGTCGTCGAAGTGTTCGACCCGGTGGCTGGGTAGCCCGATCTCCGCTGGGAACATTGCCTCAGTCCCGTAGCAGAGCTGAAAGGGGTTTCCCCGGTGGGGGTCTTCTTTGACGTGCGCAGGGCCCATAAGACCCGGGATAATTCCTCGACCCAACTACTTTGGTGTCCTTCTAGGCTGGTCCGGAGACCTCGGACGATGTCCCGATTATCGGTTTCGGCTTGGAGACGGCGGGCTGCTTTCCGATCTTCTGGGAGCGTGCCTTCCCTCAGGTATTCTACGAGGGACTTCCTCCAGTCTGGGTCCTCTTCCTGGGCAGCGTACACATGAAGCATCGTCGCCCCGTCTTCCACGCTGGGCCGTGGCAGGGTCTCGAAGAGGATAGATCGCTTGTTGTTGTCCGAGTAGGATGAAGCCAGCTTACTCAGGGCGTCGGCTTGGGCATTGAGCTGCCTGGGTATTTTCTCTACCTAGACCTCGTCGAAGTTCTTCCGAAGTCTTCTTACCTCGGCGAGATACTTCACCATTAGCGGTTCCCAGGCTTCGAAATGGCCGGTCACTTGGCCAACGACTAGGGCTGAGTCACTGCGAATCCGAATCGTTTTCAGCCCTAGCCCGGAGGCCATGCGAAGTCCGGCCAGCAGGGCCTCGTATTCTGCCGCATTGTTTGAGGCCTTGAACCCGAGCTTCAGAGAATACTCCATTTCTGCCTCGTTCGGTCCTCGAATGATGAGGCCAGCTCCACAGCCTTCCTCGGTCGAGGACCCGTTGACATAAATAATCCACTCAGAGACTGAGTCAGGTCCTCCCTCGATCGAGGGTTGAGCCGCGAGGGTCGGCGCAGACTCCGGCTCCTTACTGGGAATGGTGCACTCGACGATAAAATCGATCAGGGCCTGTGCTTTGATGGCCTGCCTCGGGCGGTATTTTATGTCGAATTGTGACAGTTCCCATCTCCACTTCTCTAAGCGGCTCGAGAATTTGGGTGACGCGAGGATAGCCCTCAGCGGGCGCCCGGTAAGAACGAGGATGCTGTGCGCCTGGAAGTAGTGTCGTTGCTTCCTTGAGGCCCCAACGAGTGCCAGAACGATCTTCTCTATGGCTGGGTACCTCGTTTCAGCGTCTTTGAAGACGTGGCTCACGTAGTACACCGGCTTCTGCACTCCGTCGACCTCCCGAACGAGAACTGAGCCGGCTGCTTGGTCGGATACCGCCAGATACAGTGATAGCTCGTCTCTTTCAACTGGTCGGTGTAGGGTGTTTTTCGTCACCCCATTGAGATGGGAATACATGCGCGCTGGTCAGGCACATTATAGATTCTCCCTGCGTAGGGTAGGCTGGGGTTTATTGATTGTGGGGATCCGAATCTCCGGCAGCCGCGGACTAAGCCGCCGTTAATTACCCCTCGCATTTGGACCGAGAGAACCTCCGATTGATGGGTCAAACATATCATGCGAATTTAATGTGCAGTGTTGTGTATTGAAGGGGTTTTGGATATATCGGGGGCCCTACAGAGTTTTTACGGGGGTCCCACTACCCGGATAGCGGGCTGGGGGTCAAGGGGGCTAGCAGCCCCCTTGCGGGGTGCGGGGTAGTGCCCCGGTAATTTTTTTTTAAGCGAGGGACAGTGTTGTGGAGTGTGTGTGTGTGTGTGTGTGTGTGTATGTATATAAAAAGGGGGAAAGCGCCCAAAGGACGCATGGGGCAAGTGCCTTACGTGCCTAGCACGCGAGCACTGGGCGCTTGAGCGCTGTGCGCTTAGGCGCTAGCGCATCACGTACCCGACACGTGAGCGCTGGGCGCTTGAGTGCTAGGCGTTCGAGCGCTAGCGCTTCATGTGCCCGGCACATGGGCACTGGGCGCTTGAGCGCAAGGCGCTCGACCGCTAGCGCCTCACCTGCCCGGCACGTGGGCGCTCGAGCGCTAGCGCCTCACCTGCCCGGCACGTGGGCGCTGGGCGCTCGGGAGCTTGAACGCAAGGCGCTTGAGCGCTAGCGCATCACGTGCCCGGCACGTGGGCGCTAGGCGCTTGAGTGCAAGGCGCTCGAGCGCCAGCGCTTCGTGTGCTCGGCACGTGAGCGTTGAGCGCTTGCGCTAGGCGCTCAGGCGCTTGGGTGCCGGCGAGAAAAAATGGGCTTTTAGCCCCAGAAATAAGATTTAAACTCCTGAAAGAGGACTTAGAGTGGAGTTAAACTCCTAAGATGTTTTCGGAGATGATGAAAGGGGCTTCTCCCTTGAGCTCTGGATCTTCCCAAAGTGGGATTTTTGGGAGATGGGTCTCCTTCTTCTTCCCCTCGATTGGCCTGATCTTGGATGAAAAAGGGGGTGATTTTAAAAATCTCTCATTTTTAAGATCTGATAGAAGATCCAAGCTTCCCTTTGTGGGTTTTGTGGTGAAAAACTATTTAGTTTTGGAAAAGGAAGAGTAAAACTCTTGATTTAATTCAAAAGAAAGAAGAAGGTTTTAGAACCTTAAGGAAGAAGAAGATCACAGATCTTGATTCTTTTTGGGAGAGAGAAAAAGTTGTTGAGATATTTTCATTATCTTTGCCTTTATAGGCTATACATTTTACATATAGCCCCTTGGGCTTTACAAAAATAGCATTTTGCCCATCTCATGCCTCATGTGTTATTTCTTTTTACACATAAGCCATGAGCTTTACAAAAATTTGGCTTTATGCCCATTTTTCTTACATTTATTCAAAAAATAAAAAAGGAATACACCAAAATTATTTATTACAAATTTTTTTATTTTGGCATGGCGGAAGGCCGGACGCTTCGTGTTCGGGCTCGACCCGGGCATTGGCCCACTTGACCTGGGCTTGGGCCCACTTGGCTTGGGGTTGACTTTGATTTTGACTTGGTCAACCGGGGTGTAAATTCAATCCCAACAAAGTGCCCCCATCAATAAATGCACACAGCATATGTGGGCCGTGTGCTTGAAATTGATGGATCTTCTTTCATGTGGAGGCGACTTGATTTGGTTCCCGCTTTTTGGGAAGCTGGCATTGCCCTTTTTACGACATGGACGGTCGATGCTTGACGTGTTTCCGAGATGGAGTGTCTGGTTGACTTGATTTTAAGGCGGAGCATAATTCCGACGAGGAGGTCGTTGCTGCCCTTTTAGCGACGTGGACGGTCGATTCTGCCATTTTAGCGACTTGGACGGTCGATGCTGCCCTTTTTGCAACTTGGATGGTCGGTTCTGCCATTTTAGCGACTTTGACGGTCGGTGCTGCCATTTTAGCGACGTGGACGGTCGGTTCTACTCTTTTTACGACTTGGACGGTCGGTGCTGCCCTTTTTGCGACGTGGACGGTCGGTGCTGCCCTTTTTGCGACTTGGACGGTCGGTTCTGCCCTTTTAGCGACTTGGACGGTCGGTGCTGCCATTTTAGTCACGTGGACGGTCGGTTCTGCCCTTTTTGCGACTTGGACGGTCGATGCTGCCCTTTTAGCGACGTGGACGGTCGATGCTGCCATTTTAGCAACGTGGACGGTTGGTGCTTGATTTGACTTGCTCCGCTTCTTGTGGTGTCAGGGATTTGACTTGTTTCCGAGGTGGAGCATGATCCCGCCAGGGAGGTCGTTGGTTGTTTTGCTGATTTGATGTGATTTTGGTTGACATCAGTATCGCTACACTGGAATATGGTACCATGAGCGAATCATCATTTGCCATGAGTGGATTTGGGAATTTTGGTTTTGGTTTGGCATCAGCACCGCTTACACTGGAATATGGTACCAGGAGCGGATCATCATTTGCCATGAGGGGATCTCCCACGTTTCCAGTTTAACGACTTAGGGGTCATCTGTTCCCAGTTTAACGACTTAGAGGTCATCTGTTCCCAGTTTAATGACTTAGGGGTCCATTGGATTGGAGTTTGGAATTTGGGGTTAGTGTAGGCATCAACGTTGCTAACACTGAAGCACATGTGCCAGGAGCAATTCATCATTTGCCTTTTCCTGTTGGGGAGCGATGGCTTAGGAGACAGGTTTATGTCCCTATCACCTAAGGCTTTTCAATTTTATGAGCCGTAAGGTCCCATAAAAGCATTTTCTCCCCACGAGTCGAAAGGATCTCGTAGGTGTACTTTCTCCTTAGGAGTCGTGAGGACTCCTAAGTATGTTTTTCCTTTGTGAGTCGTAAGGATCCCACGAAGATGTCTTCTTACGAGTCGTGAGGATCCCGTAAGGTTGGTTTGTTCTCCTCATGCATCGTAAGGACGCATGAGTGGGTCTACCCAAGTGGAGCATAATTCCAAGGGCAGAGACCGGCCGCTGGTCGGGTGATTGCAATGGGGCATGGGTATAATGAGAATTATTTGAGCCCGTGGATTGTATAAGGTAGCCAGTTTGGGGACCAACCGTAGGTTTGGGGGAATTTTGGAAAATTGGATTTTGGTTGGCGTCTGCATCGCTGCACTGGAATATGGTACCAGGAGCGAATCATCATTCGCCGTCGGGGCATTAAAAGTTTGGTTGGCGTCTGCATCGCTGCACTGGAATATGGTACCATGAGCGACTCATCATTCGCCGTTTGGAGACTTGGAATTTGGATCTTGTTTGGCATCAGTATTGCTGCACTGGAATAATGCCAGGAGCAACTCATCATTTGCCCCGGGAGGACTTGGGATTTGGTTTTTGGGTCGGCATCAGCACCGCTAACACTGAAGCGTAACGCCAGGAGCGACTCATCATTTGCTATTTCCTATTGGGGAGCGATAGCTTAGGAGACATGTTTAAGTCCCTGTCACCTACGACTTTTCAATTTTATAAGCCGTAAGGGTCTTATAAAAGCATTTTCTCCCTACGAGTCGAGAGGATCTTGCAGGTGTATGTTCTCCTTAGGAATCGTGAGGATTCCTAAGTGTGTTGCTCCTTTGTGAGTCGTAAGGATCTCACGCAGGGATTTTCTCCTCACAAGGTCGAGAGGACTTTACGAGTGTATTTTATCTCTTTTCACGAGTTTGCGCCCTTTCGGCTTTTCATAAACTCGTCGGCAGTCCTGCTGTTTTTACTCACGGAGTCCTTTCGGATTTTCATCCGTGCCCGTTTTGCTTGTGGACATACCCCCTTTTTTTTGCCGCTGGTGAGACTTTAAAAGTAGTCTCACCGGCAGAACTTAGGAGAATAGGGGTCGTTTACGCCCGTGGATTGTATACGGTTTTACAGGATGTATGATCTAGACCATAGGGCTGGTGTGCTCAATTCGCCTGTGACTTGGAGCATTCACGCGTAGTATTTCTTGAGATATCGGCCATAGATGGGTGGCATGGGCCTTTCTCCCTCGGCATTTATCAGTTGGTAGGATCCTCCGTTAAACACTTTCTCGATGACGTATGGTCCTTCCCAGTTTGGCTCGAATTTTCCCTTGGCATGCCGATTGGGGATGATCGGTCTTTTGCGGACCAACACCAATTCATCTTTCTTGAAAGCGCGGAGACGGGTTATCTTATCATAGGCCCGTGACATTTGGGCTCGGTATAGCTCCAGATTTTGCTGCACCGCGAGCCTCTTTTCTTCGAGGGCATCGAGCTCTTCAAGTCGAAGGAGCACGTTTTCCTTCTCCATCAACTCGTGCTGAACGACCATTCTTAAGCTTGGAACTTCGACTTCAAGGGGGAGGACCGCCTCCACTCCGAAGAGCAATGAGTATGGAGTGGACTGAGTTGGAGTACGGTGCGTGGTATGATATGCCCACAACGCCTCGTGAAGTTTGAGATTCCAGTCTCTCTTGTTGGCTGAAACATTTTTCCCCAGGAGCTTGCATAGAGTCTTATTGAAGGCTTCGGCTAGCCCATTGGCTCTTGGATTATAGATGGAAGAATATCTCCAGTCTATCTTGTGCTGAGTGGCGAACCTTGAGATTTTGAAACTCTTGAAAGAAGGCCCGTTGTCATAAATGATTCTTCTTGGCGTACCGAAGCGGTATAGAATATTATGCTGGAAGAATGTCAGAATATCTTCTGTCTTGACTTCTTTTAGCGGGACAGTTTCAGCCTATCTGGAGAAGTAGTCTGTTGCAGCCAGTATGAACTGGTGGCCTTTGGATGATGGAGGCTCAATTGGACCAACTATGTCGGTGCCCCAAACTTCGAAGGGCCACGACGCCACCGTAGGATGCAACGGATTATGATGCTTGTGAATGAAATCACCATGGATTTGGCAAAGATGACATTTCTTTGCATGCACTACGCAATCCCTTATCATGGTGGGCCAGTAATATCCAAGCCGTTTGATCTGAAGCCGCATTTTGGGGCTGGACTGGTGAGCCCCGCAGACGCCTGAGTGAGCTTCTTTCATGACCTTTTGGGCTTCGGCCAATGATAAACACCTGAGCCAGAGTTGGTCATATGACATGCGGTATAGCGTGTCATTTACAAACACGTATTGGAGAGCTCTCTTCTTCAACTGAATCCTCACAGATTTTCCTTCGGGCAGCTTGCCGTATCAGAGGTACTCTATGAAGGGTTCTCTCCAATCGGGCTCGTCTTGGATGATCGAAGCTTCTTCGGCAGGAGCGTTCTCTTGTTCTACGCTTTCTTCTTCACGCAAAGCGGCTGGAGGCAGAATTTGCCGGCTTCTGACTGTGATTAGAATTTCATCCATGTCAGGATTAGCCAGCTCTTTAGCTAGGCGAGCGAGTATGTCGGCTTTTCCGTTCAACGCTCTAGGGACTCTCATTAGTTCAATGTGAGTGAACCGTTTCATGAGTTCCACCACTCGGCTTCTGTACCGAGCTAACTCGGGTTTGTATATCTTATAGTCGTCGCTTACTTAGTTGACGACAAGCTGGGAATCACCGTAGACTCGTAGCCGAAGGATTTCCATCTCTATGGCGAGCTCCAAAGCAGCTATCAGAGCTTCATACTCGGCCTCATTGTTTGTGCGAGGCTCGGTGAGAGCAAAAGAACGCCGTAGGGTTCCCATTGATGGCGTGATGAACACCAATCCTATCCCTGCTTTTATCTCTGGGACGCTTGATTTGCTGGAGGTCCTCATTGATGAAGCTCCATCGAAGTAAAGCTCCCAACATAGCTCATCTTCCTCGAGGTGCAGCACCTGTTCGTCGGATAGCTCGCAATTAAGTGCTGACCCCTCTGATACGGGATGAGCAGCAAGGAAGTATGCGAGAGCTTGCCCTTTTACTGCTTTCTAAAGAGTATACACTATGTCAAACTCAAGCAGCATGACAACCCATCTTGACATTCTACCGGCTAGGCCTGCTTTGGTCATTAAGTGTTTGAGCGGGTTGACCCTAGAGATCAGCATAACCCGATGAGCGAGCAGATAATGCCTCAACTTCTTCACAGCGAACATCAGAGCCAGACATTGCTTTTCGATCAGAGAATAGTTGTGTTCCGTCCCGACTAAAGTTCGACTGAGGTAGTAGAGGGCATTCTCTTTTCCCTCCTCGTTGTTCTGGGCAAGGAGCGCACCGAGTGACTCATCTAGCGCGGCAGTGTAGAGAATCAGTGGTTTATTTGGAATGGGAGCGGCCAGCGCTGAAGGGTGCAATAAGTATTGTTTGATGCTTTCGAACGTTTCTTGACATTTGGCAACCCAGACAAAAGGAGCTCCTTTCTTCTTGAGCTTTGAGAAGGGCCTACATCTCCCCGATAAGTTTGAGATAAACCTCCGTATATAAGCAAGCTTGCCTAGAAAATATCTTAGCTGCGTTAGACTCTTTGGAGGGGGCATCTCTATGATGGCCTTTATCATTGATGGGTCAACTTCGATCCCTCGATGTCAGATTATGAAGCTTAGGAATTTTCCCGATGACACGCCAAAAGCGCATTTTATAGGATTTATCTTTAGATTGTATTCCCTCAGTCTCGTGAGAACGGTCCTAAGATCTTGGATATGATCGGCCTTGGCTTTAGTCTTAACGACCAGATCATCAACATAGCATTCGACGACTTTATGGATTAGGTCCTAAAAAATATTGGTCATTGCCCTTTGATATGTAGCACCTGCATTCTTCAGTCCGAACGGCATCACTTTGTAGCAGTATATTCCGATTGGGGTTCGAAATGCTGTATGTTTCTCATCCTCAGGCGACATCTTGATCTGATTATATCCAAACGAGCCATCCATGAAGGTGAATAGCTCGTAATTTGAGGTGTCATCAACCATCATTTCCATGACTGGCAGCGGGAAGTCGTCTTTGGGACATGCCTTGTTGAGGTCCCTGAAATCGACACAAACTCGAATCTGCTCATTTTTCTTCTTTACTGGGACTATGCATGCGATCCAGTCCGCATATTTCTCTTCCCTGATGAAGCCGGCATCGATGAGTTTCTTGGTTTCCTCGATGACCTTTTCTTCCATTTCCCTTCTCATTCTTCGAGGAGCTTATTTTACTGGCTTAACATCTGGAGATATAGTCAGGTTATGCACGGCCACTTTAGGGGAAAGGCCAGGCATTTCTTTGTACGTCTACGCGAAGCAGTCGACGAACTCATGTAGCAGGGCGATTATCTGCTCTTTCATTTTCTCTGACAAGAGTGAGCTGATGTAGGTTGGCCTTGGATTATCGGGCGTTCCTAAGTCAATCTCGGTTAGCTCGTCAAAGGTTGCTTGTCCACCATCTTCGAGCTCTTGAGGAGCTTCTTCTGGCTCGGCTAGTTCATCATTATCATTTGACCTTTCGTTGGTTTCACCAACATGGATCATGTAGCATGCCTTGGAATCAGGTTGAATGAAGCCTATGCCCCGTCTATCTGGAATTCGTCCATCGATGAGTGCTCGGAACTGAGGTGGATGCCACAGCCTTTCATAAAACTTTGCTTCGGACTCCATTTGATATAACCGGCATCCGCACCTTTTGAAGTATTCCTGCATCTCGGGCGCATAATATCGGGGATTGAGGACGGCCCTTATGCCTCTCTCGTATGGAAGGCACGCGACAGACAAATCGTCCGGGTGCACAACAGGATTTGACCCATAAAACAGGATGCCCTTCTGTCCATTTTTCCTCCTGGGAACGTAGAAAGTTTTCAGCTGGTCAACGGTAGAGACTGATAATGCATCGAGCTCTTTGCACATCCATTCTGGCACCCTTGTGATGGCCAGGGACCCTTCTGCAATTTCGAAGGTCTCTCATAATTTTGCTTGTTGCATGGGGGTCCAATCTACACAGGTGTTGCAAGGCAGGTCCTCTTCCTCCGACTCTTCAGTGTCGCTGCCAAGATAAAGGCGGACTTTGCTGCTAGATGGGCTTTCAGTATCAGATTCGTACGTATCGCTACCGAAACGAGGGCGAGTTTTACGTACGGACGGACTTCCAGTATCGGACTCATCGGTGTCACTACCGAAACGCGGGCGCACTTGGGCGTTTTTGCTTTTGAAAGTGACAGCCGGCTCAGATTTTCTTTTGAGTCTTGGGGCCGCTCTATCCCCAGTCAGTTGTGGCTTAGCATTTTGGTGGTTCATGAAGTACCGAGAATCTTCATATCGGACTTCATGCACACCGAACGGCTGGATGTCTACGTCAATGCGTCTTTCTTCGCCATTTTTAGTATACTTCATGCATTAATGGAGAGTTGATGGAATGATGTCGTAATCGTGGAGCCATGGCCGTCCTAAGAGAATTTTATAAGACGTGTCAGCGACGATCACGTATATCTTAGCTTCGGTTTGCAGATCCCCAAATTTGATTGGCAAAGCTATAGACCCCAGAACTTGCTGGCAGTTTTGATTGAAGCCTTGAACGACAATCCTTTCCCTTGACAGGTGTCGGACGTCCATTGACAAACTCTTCAAATTCCGCAAGTTCATGATGTTCACTGAGGACCCTGGATCAATCAATATGCGGTTAATCCGATCTCCGTCGCTGTACCCGGTCACGTAAAGCGGTTGGCTATGCTCAGCTGTTCCCAGTAGCAAGTCTTCGTCCTTAAACATGACTGCGGCGGCATGCAGAGCGTACTGGGCTTCTTTCATATTAATTTCCGCAAAGCGAGCCTGATACCGCTCAGGGTTTTGTAGAGCATGAATGAGAACATCTCTAAGTTCTTTAGATAGAACCAAGGCATCGTAGATGCTAAGGAGAGACGGAAGCTTTCGGAGATGAGCCAAGACATTGTAGTCCACTGAGGAAGGACTTGAGTTTTCATTAGCCGGCTCTCTGCCATCTTCCTCATTAGTCACCTATTTTTCCTTTCCTTTTAGGGCGTTTCCCTGATTTGGCGGTAGAGCCCTGCCGCTTCTGAGCTGGATTTGGTTGGCCTTAGTGGCGAGCTCTTCATCCTCTTCGGGAAAACAGAGCTCCTCCTCAGAGTCGCTGCCCAGGTGGATGGCGTAGCAGGTTACTATAGGGATCTCTTCATTGGAGTCTTCTTCTAACTCCTCCAGAATCTCAGCCGCTTCTACAGGGAAGAACTCTTTCAATTGAATTAGAGTTCTTTCCTTCTGTTCATAGTCTTCAAGGGAATCAATATATTTTTGAATGGTCGATCTCCCTGCAGACTCTTTTTCGCATCGAGTTGCACTTCTCTTCTTCTTGAGCTTTTTGGATTTTGAGCCTAATGGAGCCGAATTGGCAGCTGGTACGGTAGGCTTCTTCTGCCCTTCCCATTCCGTTCTGGGCTCTTTCCGAAGTAGCTTTAGTATCTTCATCGTCTTGTTAGATACGTGCTTACTCCAAGGAGGCCGCGGTGAGTCAGTTTCATTTCTCAGGGCAGCTGGTTCGGCTGTCTACTCCCAGAAGGTTTCAGCTTCTGTCTGTATAAAGTTGGTGGTTACAACTTGATTGTTCACCAACACACTTTTGGACAGCTCGATCTCTCCAGCCTTGTACTGCTTCTCGACCCAGTCTTTGAAGATATAGCAATCCTCGATCGCATGGCTCACTACTCGATGGTACGAGAAATACAGGGGATTGTCGGTCATTTTTTCTTCTTGAGGTCTTTTCGACTCTGGAAATTGTAGACCGTTGTTCAAGGCATCTTTAAATATCTTGCGGATCTTGTCCCTTCTGAAAGAGTAAACCTTGTTCTTTTTCTCCTCTAGGGAAGGCCCATCTCCTCCCAGCAATAGCTTTCGAGATCGGTTGGTTTTTGAATCGTCTGCCCTTCGCTTGTTTTCATTGTCGGACGCATTGAAGATATTGGTACTGCTGGAACTCCCGCTTCTACGGTTGTCATCCCGCTTGCTTTTCCAAGTCTTGTCTCTCTGAGAGTCCGGGGTAGACTTTTGTTTCGAGCGTTCCAGCATTTGGACTTTCTTGGTTAGCTCTTGAAACGTCTTGAGGCCTGCTGTACACAAGAATGGGACTATCTAATTGCTGAGGTTCCCAATGAGAAGGCTGACGGACTGGTCCTGCTCCAGCGGCGGTTCGCACTTGACTGTGAGATTACGCCATCGGGCGATAAAGTCGGTGTTACTTTCACTCTTCCTCGGCTTGGTCCTCGCAAGGTCAGCAATGGAGATTTTATCACTAACACTCATGAACCTTTGCCGAAACAGAGACTCCATTTGGGCAAAGGTAATGACGGACCCGTCTGGTATACTCACGTACTAGTCAAAAACGACACCGGTCAGGCTGTTGACAAACTGACGAAGAAGGAGCGCATCATTGCCCCCTGTATTTCCGCACAATGCTTTAAAGTGGGCGATGTGCTGATTTGCATTTCCCGTCCCGTCAAATCTTCCGAACTTAGGAATGATGTAGCCGTTCGGGAACTCGATCAGATCGTACTGTGCGGGATATGGCCGCCCACTACCGCCAATTTCTTTCTGAGCTTCAGCTTCGGCCACCAATGTTTTAACCTTGCTGGTGACCAAATCCATTATTCGATCTTGTGTTAGCGGGATAGTGCTATCTGGGGCCAAGGCGTCTCCACAAGCGGAATATAGCCGGCTTTCGTGCGGCTCGACCAATCTTGGATCCAAAGGGACAAGCATCGGCTACTTCAGATTGTCATCATCCGGCTCATGAGTAGTGACTTGTGCTTGATTGGGAGGCACTCGAGCAATTTGAGCCGTAATCTGCATCACAACGTTCGTTAGGTCGTCAATTTTCGAATAGAGCTTGGCCATCTCTTTATCTTTGCTCCTGAGCTGTTTTCGAAGCTCTTGAAGCAGCTCTTGCTTCGCGGTCCTGAGGCGGAAAGTCAGCTCTTCCTCGCTGTCCGAGCTTGATTCTTCATGGATTGAGGGGTCTTTCTGCCTATCATCCTCATCGAGAATGTTTTCATCATCCAGCGGAGGCGGCTGTTCTTGGGAAGCGGTAACCACATTCAAGCCAGATTGGGCTTGGGATGTGGTGGCCCTATCCTTGCTTTTGCTGCGAAGGTTGTCGCTGGGGCGCCCGCCCGCCCGCCATATAGACCGTATAGATAATATATCCAGCCGTCTTATTGTTATCGGCGGCTGATTTCACGGATCGCTGTCTTGACCCCCCTGTTTCGGTAACGGGTAGTCGATTGAAGGCGGATGGCCTGGCCGGATTCTTGAATGGTGCTGACGCTTCCTTTTTGGTTTTGCCCCGCTGTTTTCGTGCGGCACAGAGCGCCTGATAGACTCTTAAAGTGACAGTGTCATACTTTTTCTGTTGGGGCCGGGACACGTCTCTTCGTAGCAACGTTCGGACCGCTGTTTTCTTGATTCTGGCGGTCATAGCATTTTTCTGAACCCACATCAGAGGTTCGAAGGAATTGCTGATTTTTATGGCCGACTCAGCCGTCGTCGCGGAGTAACCCCACTCTTGGAACCTCATAAGATTCCACATGGCCGAAGTCCTGGCCCTCTTGTTGGCTCGATACCTGAGCCGCTTCTGCCTTAACTTTTCTGTTTTAAGCACTTGGCAGACTTCGGCTCTTCGGGAAGACGCCGTAGACCGAGTGATAGAGAGGCCGGAGAAGACGCCCGATCATGCATTTGTTGGAGTCATCGCCTGAGCTCGTCTGCAACGTTTGATATTGCCCTTTGTACCGGAAGTCTTGCCCCCAGCTGGAGCACCGGAGAGTCGTTCAGACACCGTCTTAAGTTTCGGTTGTGGTGCCTTAGCGATCACAACATTCGGCCTCTTGCCCCTTGAGACCGGCTTGGTCACCTGTTTTGCCGGGATTTCTTCCAGATGAGCACTTCCGGCAGGGTAGATGACGACGGAACCAAACTGGCGGGGCAGTTCCTCCCACTGTCGACTGAGGCTTGCGGGGAGAACCACATGAGCATTGATCTTGACCACGTATGAGATCGGGGTCGCGTTGGAAGTTGAATTCGTCTTGGGAGGCATTGTCGTTGAAAGTTGATTGCTGCACGGAATAAAAACATTATTTCAGTACAAAAATCAGTATATATGTCAAATGAGTTCGCATGAATGCTTGACCCGAGATATGGGAGGAGAGAAAGGTCCCACCGGGCGTGCCAGAATCTGTAGGGTGTTTTTCGTCACCCCATTGAGATGGGAATACGCGCGCGCTGGTCAGGCGCATTACAGATTCCTCCTGCCTAGGGTAGGCTGGGGTTTATTGATTGTGGGGATCCGAATCTCCGGCAGCTGCGGACTAAGCTGCCGTTAATTACCCCTCGCATTTGGAGTGAGAGAACCTCCGATTGACAGGTCAAATATATCATGCGAACTCAATGTGCAGTGTTGTGTATTGAAGGGGTTTTGGATATATCGGGGGCCCCGCAGAGATTTTACCGGGGTCTCGCTACCCAGATAGCAGGCTGCGGGTCAAGGGGGCTGGCAGCCCCCTTGCGGGGTGCGGGGCAGCGCCCCGGTAAAAATTTTTTTAAGGGAGGGACAGTGTTGTGGAGTGTGTGTGTGTGTATACATACATACATACATACATACATATATATATATGTATGTATATAAAAAGGGGAAAAGTGCCCAAAGGACGCGTGGGACAAGAGCCTCACGTGCCTAGCACGCGAGCGCTGCGCTCGAGCGCCAGCGCCTCACGTGCCCGGCACGTGGGCGCTGGGCGCTTGAGCGCTGGGCGCTCGGGCGCCGGCGAGAAAAATGGGCTTTTAGCCCTAGAAATAGGATTTAAACTCCCTAAAGAGGACTTAGAGTGGAGTTAAACTCCTATGATGTTTTTGGAGATGATGAAAGGGGCTTCTTCCTTGAGCTCTGGATCTTCCCAAAGTGGGATTTTTGGGAGATGGGTCTCCTTCTTCTTCCCTTCGGTTGGCCGGATCTTGGATGAAAGGGGGGTGATTTTAAAAATCTCTCATTTTTAAGATCTGATGGAAGATCCAAGCTTCCCTTTATGGGTTTTGTGGTGAAAAACTATTTAGTTTTGAAAAAGGAAGAGTAAAACTCTTGATTTAATTCAAAAGAAAGAAGAAGGTTTTAGAACCTTGAGGAAGGAGAAGATCATAGATCTTGATTCATTTTGGGAGAGAGAAAAAGTTGTTGAGATATTTTCATTATCTTTGCCTTTATAGGCTATACACTTTACATATAGCCCCTTGGGCTTTACAAAAATGGCATTTTGCCCATCCCATGCCTCATGTGCTATTTCTTTTTGCACATAAGTTATGAGCTTTACAAAAATTTGGCTTTATGCCCATTTTCTTACATTTATTCAAAAAATAAAAAAAGGATTACACCAAAATCATTTATTACAAAATTTTTTATTTTGGCATGGCGGAAGGCCAGACGCTTCGTGTTCGGGCTCAACCCGGGCATTGGCCCACTTGACCTGGGCTTGGGCCCATTTGGCTTGGGGTTGACTTTGATTTTGACTTGGTCAACCGGGGTGTAAATTTCGACCCCAACAGTCGGGTGAGCAGCGGCGGCGTCACAAGGTGCCTCTTTAATTGGTCAAAAGTGGTCTGGCACTCTTCCGACCACTCGAACCTCTGGATCTTCCTTAGAGGTTTGAAGAATGGGAGGCACTTCTCCCCAGACCTCGACATGAAACGGCCCAGAGCGGCTACCCGTCCTGTTAGTCGCATGATCTCGACATTGGTTCTGGGCGCGGTCATGTAGAGGATAGTTTCAATTTTTTCTGGGTTAGCTTTGATTCCACGGTGGGTGATCATGAAACCAAGGAACTTTCCCCCGGTGACCCCGAATGCGCACTTCGCGGGGTTCAGCTTCATCTTGAACTTGCGGAGTACTCCGAAGGCCTCGCCCAGGTCCTTGGGGTGGTCGGTCGACGTGACTGATTTGACGAGCATGTCGTCGATGTAAACTTCCATGTTCCTGCCGATCTGCGACTTGAACATGCGGTTGACCAATCGTTGGTACGTAGCTCCGGCGTTCTTGAGGTCGAAGGGCATCACCTTGTAGCAGTATACCCCCGGTCCGTTGTGAATGCGGTAAGATCTTCGTCTGCCGGATTTATACGGATCTGATTATAGCCGGAGAAGGCATCCATGAAGCTCAATAGCTCATGGCCAGCCGAGCTGTCGACGAGATGATCTATTCTCGGGAAGGGATGGTTGTCTTTGGGGCAGGCCTTATTGAGGTCGGTGAAGTCGACGCACATGCCCCATTTCCCGCTTGACTTCTTGACCAAGACTACGTTCGCCAGCCACTCCGAATAAGGTACATTCCGAATGAAGTTGACGGCGAGGAGCCGATCCACCTCGCCTTTGATAGCCTTCTGTTTGACTGGGGCGAAGCTTCGCTTTTTCTGCCTGACGGGTCGGGCCGTAGGATCAACCCCGAGCTTGTGAGATATGATTTTGGGGTCGATCCCAGGCATGTCAGCAGGCGCCCAGGAGAAAACGTCGGAGTTGCTCCTGAAGAAATTGACCAGGTCATCTCGTTGAGTTCCTGTCAGAAGCAATCCGATCTGGACGATCTTTTCGTCGTTCCCTTCTATCGGGGGGATCTCTGTCAGCGGTTTGACAGGAGTTCCACAGACCTCTTTTTGCTCGTCTCGAGTGTCCAAAGAACCCCTGATGTCGCCTTCACCCTCGACATCGTCGGCTGGCTGCTCGGATGAAGATGTTGCGGTGAAGCATACCTTTGCAATCCGCTGGTCTCCATAGACCCGATCTATCCCGCCTTGATCGAGAGGGAATTTCATCGCCAGGTGGTAGGTCGATATCTAAGCCCGGAGGGAGTTCAGCGTTGGGCGGCTGAGGAGGATGTTGTAGGCCGATGGTGTCACGCTTCCCAGTGTACGACGAAGGGGACGAGACTGATCCGCTATGTATTTACTGTGAAGTAAATACGCTAAGCGTATTTAAGCAATATAAAAGTAAATACACAAGAGACAAGATATATAAACTGAACAACAACTTTATTTATTAACATTCTTTTGTACAATGCATGAAAAGTAAATACAACTGAAATAAAAGCGATGCCTAAACAATGGCATAACAGGAATGTAAAGTACTGAAAGGAAATGTGTACAATGAAACTAAAGCTCTGGGTCTTCAGCAAACCGATCCAAGTCTTCAGCAGTAGGCTCGATTTCTGACGTGTCCAAATTACCTGACGACATTCAAAGATGAAAGAAAGAGAATATCGTCAGCGAACAGGTCGCTCGGTAAGTCCCTAAGATAAGAGGAAAGTAGAATAGACAGAATAAGAAGGTATCTTTTAAAGTTGTAATATTGTGTTAATGCTGTTGTTTGTAGCTAGGTGTTAGTTATATGTATGCCCTAGAGGCCATTACTGTACATTGGATGTATATTGTAGTGGATGCTTGGACATATATAGGGAGGACTTTCTCGCTCGACATGATAGTATGCTATCTGGTTACTCTTTACCTTAACGTGTATACTGTTTGTCACTCTGTTACATGTTGGTAAAGCCCTTAGGATGTGTACTTGACTACCTGGACTATGATGCGGATCATACTAGTGGGGAAATGGTAGTCCATAAGCACATCCTTCAAGGTCCCTAGTCGTGGGTGTATCGAGACGGGGCATCGATATACCAGAGTAGACTAGCGTATATGTAATACCCAGTCCTTTTGAATACCAATATCCGTATTTTTGTCACTCTCAAAATTTATTTATTTTATAATTATTATTTGTATTATTCTAAAAACCCAAATCCTAATCTAATCTCATATCTTTTAATTTTCCCTAATCGAAACCCTCATTCCCTTCCTCTTTTATTATCCCCTTTCTTTTTCATTTTTAGCCCAGCCGTTACTTTCCCCAAGCCCAGAGCCGGCCCACTCCTCTAATCCTTTTCTCATTCACTTAAAATCCCAAGCCCGGCCCCTTTCTTTTCCCTACTATCTTATCCCTTGGCCGGAGCCCATTTTCATTCCCCAGCCCATTAAAATAACAATTATCCCACCTCATTTCTTTTAAATCCATTCAAATCCAAACCCAAATCTCCTCTATAAATTCCTATTAAACCACCAAGTTAATGCCTCTTTAATCCCAATTAATTTCCCCCATTAATCCCTTTTAAAATCCTATTAATCACCACTTAATTCTCATTCATTCTATTCCCCCTCTCTCATCTCACCCATGTTCTTTCTCTCTAATTCCCTCTCTCTCTCTCTCTCTAATTCCCTCTCTCTCTCGCTCTCTCTAATTCTCTCTTCCTCTCTCTCTAAATTTCTCTCTCTTTATCAGCGTCTCACCCTCCCTCACATCAAATCAAGGAACAACGTGAAGCAGTGAAGAAAAGGAAGGCACGAAGAGCAGCTAGATCGAGTGAAATTGTCGGATTCCAAAGGACTGAGCCGGTGCTGCGTTCGTGGCGCGATCGTGCTGATACCACCGCAGTATTATTGTCGACACATTTCCAAGCAAGTTCTCTACTTGCTACATGCTAAGTTATCTTTATTACAAATTAAAATAGTATAGATTCCGTAGTAATTTTTCCTGAAAAGTTATAATACGTAACTGTTCGATGCATGTTCCCAAAGAAAATACTTGTCTATTTTGACGGAATTAGATTGTCCGTCTTGGCCCGTGTAGTGATAAATACCCAGTATAAATTTCACTGGATAATACGACGATTACCGACTAAAACGACTACCCCCAAGTTTACTTGTGAAACTGGAAATTTCCTGTACCTGAAAACTGTAAAAATCACCATAAATTATATACATACTGGAATGATGCGTTCGAGGGCTCAAATCGAAGTCAACTCGACGAACTTTGACCCTATGTAAACTTCTAATGACTTCTGTTCTGTAACTGCGATGATATTTGGATTGGAGTGCGACTCTGGACTGCAGTCCAGAGCGACTCTGTTTACTGTGTGCTGTCCCGTGATGAGCACCACCCTGTTTCCTTAACCCGTAGGTTGCAGAACTCCGCTGTTTATGAAAGGTGAATCTGATAGCTAGACAACATAAGTGGTTTCATTCTGTTTCGTTATCGTTTGTTATTTAATCTGTAATTTAATAGATAGGGACGTATAACAGTCCCAACAGAATCAGAATTGATATACTAGTATTGAACAGTGTGTATCTCCTGACGTACAGACGCGATTGAAGGTCCGTCTATTGCGTTGAAAACCTTACTGAAAATTCTAGATTTCATCCAACTGTAGCGTCGCTAAATTCTGATCCCAACTGGGATTAAAATGCGTTGTAAAACGGATTTCTGATTCTGAAACCGGATTTCCAGCCGTGAACGCTTAAAATGAAATGGCTATAATTAGTGATCCTGGAACCTGATTAGCGTGAAACTAAATTCGATAGATAGATAACTGAACATACTAATTATTACTTGTTCACCGTTTCACTAAATTGTAACCCTATGAATTATGATAAATTATGCAAATGGTAGATTAATGATTCAGGACATCCTAAACATGCTTTATATACTGTTCACGCATCATATCATACACATATCACTGCATTGATAACCTAGTGATAACGTGCATTACCCGGTGTTAGGTATAGTGATGATTGTGGCAACTACGCCAGTGTTCGTGTATCAGTGAATAAGTGAAAGTGATACGTACTTGTACACAATCAGTGACCCTTATTATTATATTGCATTGTCGACGTCTGTGAGACGCGTGTACGTGTGACTATAAGTG
Organism: Agapanthus africanus; assembly: GCA_030015575.1. Lineage (NCBI taxonomy): Eukaryota > Viridiplantae > Streptophyta > Magnoliopsida > Asparagales > Amaryllidaceae > Agapanthus > Agapanthus africanus. Next base: position 378,267,694 of record JASDDO010000019.1, on the reverse strand, counting down.
GTATGGGACACTTATGGAAGCTCTTGCACGGGTGTCACAGATAAGGCACCAGACACTGCCATTTATCTTAGGTATTAGTCGGGACGTGCTTGATGGAGGTCCTGCCTCCAGTTCTCGCGCAGACTTGTCATAGACCGATTGATATTTAGGGTTATGGTTAGCATTTGATGTAGACCACAGGGTGTGGGGTAGTTTGAGTGTGAGTTCAACAGAATCTCGGGAGTCCCATACCGGCTTATATATTTAGGAAGATATATGGAGATTTTACAGGATACGTGATTATTACCGTGATATACATGTTGGGCCCGTGGTCCCTTGCTCTTGGGTTCTACCCTTGGGTGGAGGACACTCGCGAGTGGTTGACTCTCTCACTTGGACTAACGATAGGCTTAGTGACCTGTACAGTGAGACTTAGAGACCGATAGGGATACTGGCATTGATATACCTTACTTACTGTGTTGACATACGTGGCATATCGTTCTACTGCTTTTACTGTTCCGCTGCATTGATTACTGCATGTTCATACCCATACTGCTTTTGATCTACTGTTATATATATCTATTATCACTGTTAGAATTGTCACATGATTTTATATATATTATATTGCTATTGTGTCGCTCTGACGACCTAAGTATGCATGCTCAGTGTGAGGAGAAGATTTAGCCTGGACCAGGACTAGACGTATATCATAGACATATCGACTTGCTATCCAGAGTTATATTCTTTTATTACCCCTCAGGTCAGTTCTTTACATTGTTTCATTCAGTTACTGCATTTTCTCATTACCTGCGCATTATTTACTGTTTACCATGAAAAACTAGAAGCCGAAGTGTGACTACGGCAGGACATTTTCTTGACCGTAGGAGCATGGCTGGCCTTGTCTATCCCTCGTATTCCGTATTTTGGGAAGCGGGGCGTGACAGTATACCTTCTCGACCCATACAGATGGGCGATGGATGATCCCATATCCATTGGTGTTTGACATCAGAGATGATATACGGGTGCTCAGTGGAGACTGGGTACACTGGACGGACTCGCCTAGAACTCCCAGATGGTATTATACCTTACGTCAGATGGCAGTTCTCTGGTGACACTGGTACAGAGTAGTCTGTTGACCCAAGATCGTCATAGAGTCTTGTGTGGTTCCCACTGTGCTTTGATTTCCACCTTACCACGTCCAAGAGGGCGTGCAAAACGGTGGTTTTTGGGTACAGTCCCGAGTCATATGGAGGCAATGAGCGACAGGAGGGGATTCGTCTCTCCCGGTATAGGGGGTTGATGTTGCGCTGTGTTCGATTGGCTATAACCGGAAATCCCTGGCCAGGGTTGCTGAGATTTACTGGTAAGTGTTACCAGTAGTTTCTCGAACTGTTATAGACCTCATATCGACACGACTTATCGAGCTGTTGGGGTCTGATGTTTACCACCCCTAGGCGAGATATGCGACATATCAGACGACGAGACCGGACTGTACGGTAAGTGTTACTGGTTGGATTCACAGGGTATTAGCGGGCTTGCTCGTCGATCTTCTGATCGCTCAATACCCGGGTGGCCGTTACGTTTAGCAGACCGCTTGCGGCTTGTGGGTGTTTGATATGATCATCACCTGCTACCGGCGTATTGACGAGTCTTTAGAGTCCTACACAGAGGTTTCCTGGCTCAAGCAAAACGAAATAGGAGCGCATATGAGATATGTGCGGGACCAAGAATAATACCAGTATGTGATACTGTATTCTATTCTCGCGATGAATGTATCGATATGGTTGTATGCGATATAACCTAGTTATCGAATCAATGATTGATTCGATAAGCCGATACATTGGATATTAGTCGGTCACATGCGATATGACCGGATCGTTAAATCAAGTGTTGATTTAATGATTTAATGCATAATTATATATTTGATATATTACTTTGCATTAACTAGTATTGGTTCACTTTAAATGGATTTTCTCACTTGATGTTCACAAGTTGTATATGTGATATACTTTTGTGCACTCTTTTGTATCATGTTTGATGATACATGTTTGCTAGGGTTTGTGTAAAGAATTAAACCTTGGTTAAGTAAATGGTTAGGGTTTTTATTTTGTTATTCATTCACTTATCTTTTTAATTTGGATTAAAAAGAAATGGCAAAAGAAAAGAAAATGGTTGCTTTCATTCTTGAAGCTTGTTGAAGCTTCATGAAGCTTTGACCAAAGTGACCATTTTGTCTTCATGCTTAACCCTAACCATTCATCTAACCTTAGTCAATTCTCTACACCTAACCATGGTTCATATTATGATAAGGATTGATTTTCTTTTGGATTTAATTAACTTATCATAATATTCATCTTCTTCTTCTTCTTCAAGATGAAGAAGCTTGATTCCATCAATGGTGATTTGATGAAAAGAGTGAGAAATCCAATTCTAAAGTGAACCCACTTCCTATTTCTTCATCCTCTACCTCTTGCCAAGTAGTATAGGGTGTTTTCTTCACAAGTTTCATGACTTGGTGAAGTGGGAGCTTGATCTTGTGATGCCTCGATGTAGATCATCTTCGGCATCGTAGTCGATGACCTAGCCCGCCCATTTCTCCGATGAAGCCGACGCTAGAGCCCGGGATTCGATTTGGACAGCAAGGGGACTTCATCATGGAGCGATGGAGGTGGAGAACCGGATCTACAAAGGTTGTATTTCCGTTCACTTAGTTAAATTGTTAACTAGTTGCATGGTTCGCCTAAAATTCTAGTTAACGATCCGTATTAGGGTTTCTCGGCACTTGTAAAATTTGAAATTGGCATGGTTGATACCTTGTGAGACCTCATTAGTGTGCCTAGGAAACCTACAGTGGTATCAGAGCCTAGCTAGAGGCTTAGGTGATGCGTTGACGAAGTTTGAAACCCGAACGAACCCGAAACCCTAAAATTTCACCCTCTCTGGACTTTTTTACAAAACTGGGTTTTTTCCAGATTAAAAATGCTTAAAAAATTCAGCAGGGAATTATAAGAATTACGGTGCAAAATTTGACAAAAGATACTTCAAGATTGCGGCGGAACCGCGGCAGAAGCCTAGCTTCTGCAGCGGTTCCGCGGCCATAGTGTGACGTCACCCTCCCAATTTTGCACAGTAACTTCCTTTATTCAGTGCTGAGTTCTCTGGGTATTTTTTAAATATCACTCAAGAGTTGAGTTTTCTGGGGTGTTTTGGGAGTTCGCAGATTCGATCGGATTATCAAGCTTTGTCTATGTGTTTTTCCGGATATTTCGAATATGTTAAAAAGTTCGACCGGATATAAATACCCAACTTTTCCCCTGCCGGAAAATTTCCAAGTGTTGGATTTTTCCGTGGTTTAAAGACGTTCTAAGTAATGCAAGTAACGCGATGGTCCCTCTAGAAGACAACAAACCTTAACTCGATTATGTGACTGTCTTGAACTGCCCTTTGAATCTTATGGTTTGGGGCAGTACGGCGTGCCACATGTGAGGCGTTGGCTTGACCCTTCTACGGCTGGACCGTTGGTACTGAGGCATGAACTGAATGTTTTTAGACTTATTTCATGTGTTGAGCTGTATCGGGAAAACTTGGGTGTTCGTTTGTTCGATCGGAAAGGTTAACATTTTCTATTTATCCGGAATGTGATACAACAATTGGAATTCACAAGAAGTTATGAGATAACTGAATGAATATTATAAACATAGCATTTTAGTCTCACTTGATCGGTTGCCACGGAATTTTGATGTGATCAAAAGTCCGTCGCAATCACGTAGCGTACGCGGATACTCGCCGGGTAAACTTAATAGACAGCCTCACTCCATAGCCCCGACCAAGTGACTGTAGGAGAACCCCGTCGCCGAAAGCATCCGTTCGGGTGCTCGCGGCAGCGGTGTTCCGCCTTGGTGCACTTCGTCGACGGCGTCGGGGGTGCGGCCGCCTACTAAAGTTTGCGACGAGTATTCGATCAGAATGTCGGGAATCTTGTTGAATTGCCCGACTTGATATTGAAAAGTGTTTTCGATAATGAGACTAAAATGCGGGGTTTATAATTGTTAAGCATGCGATGTCTAAGTATTTCATTTGATTAGGCATGCGATGTCTAAAGAGATTGCGGATTCCAACTGTTGTAGTTTTACACTTTCTTTTCTGTGACCGTAAGTGTAATATGTGATATCGCCGGTTTCGTTGCTATATGTCAACGACAATTGGGATGTGCATATTTACTTACGTTGATGACATATGATGTTATGTGTTGCTGGATATGTTATATTGGATTGTCGTGTTTGAATAGCCGGGGTTTTTTATGTGAGATTAGTGTTTTCATTTTCATTCATGTAAAAACTTGTATGTAATATTCTTTTATTGGGGCACTTCCAGGTTGCGGAAGATGTCACCCTTTGTATATTATTTACTTTTCCGCACTAGGATAGACCCAAGGAGGGGAGCATAAGTAACCGGGTTCTGGAGTCCAGTGGGAGACCAACTCGAGGAGTCGAGTCCGGGTCTCCTAACTCCAGAATTGGTAGGGTTTCTTGCCGCTCTCGTAGGGGTCTAGGGGTGTGGGATTGGCTATTCATCACGACCGTGGAATCCGTGTTTTATACTGGCTCGTATTGAAAACACGGACGTCCTAGTATATCCAATATTTCATATGATTCTTCTGCTGCGATATCTGTGATGTGATCATGTGATGTTCTGTGATGGATACTGTATATAGTATATATGATATATTATATAAGCGTTACTTATGTTTTACACCCGCGCTAGCCCTGCCCCGCTCTGCCGTTAGTCACCTAACCTAACGGTGCATGAGGGGACATCGAGGCGAATGCGGATGGCATAAGTGTACGTCGTATTTATCTGTGATGTTTAGGTACTTAAATGATGGGACTTCATTAATGAGATTAATGAAATAAAAGAAACCTAAAGATGTTGTAGAATCGAATTTCAAAATAAAACAGGTAGCTACAGTTCTTGCTTTGCACAGCGGTATATGTGATATATCCTGCACCTTATTCGATAAGGAAAGGACCGAGATCCCTTCACCGGGAGTGACTCCTTCAGCAATAACTGGAAGATGCTACACACTCGGTTTGTCTTTTGATTGCTTTTAAGAGTTCTGCTTTGCACAGTGATATATATGATATATCCCGTACCTTATTCGATGAGGAAAGGGCCGACGATCCCTTCACCGGGAGTGACCCCTTTAGCAAAACTAGAAAAGCCTCAAAAACACTCCATTTTAAAATCATTTGATTCTACAACGATATCAAGTTCATTACGCAATAGGTTTTCAGAAAAACCTGTCGTAGCCCTCCGTCATTTCAGATAAGTCATGTTTAGTATTCGTGCTGCGTTTGTTGACCTTGTCAAGGCGCAGTGTGTGGTAGCTAACCAGTATTTATCTGCTTATGCATATGATGCAGATTGGGTTAGGGTAGTCGTACGACCTTGTTGACCTTGTCAAGGGTCGTGCGGGTGGGTTTGATTCAATCAAGAAATGACGGGTTGAACTTGACTTACGGTCTATGGTTTGTTGACCTTGTCAAGGTCATAGATCGTTTGGGGCAAAATATTATCGGGAATTTCAAGTGTTGAAATTTGCAATGAGATTGCATACCTTCTATGAGATAGTTGGATCCCGATACCTGCTGCGAGTAATTGTTACTCCTGGGAGAGTTTTACACATTACAATTAGCCGATCAAGTAGGTGTCTAGAAAGGTGTTAACGAGGTTACGCCTCTGGGAAAACGAGGTTTACATTAATTAGGTTCGTGCGAAAGCACGGGGGACCTCCCTCAAAGTACCGACACTGGCCTGGCTGAAAGATTGGCGAACTTGTAGTGTGTAATTAATCCCGGCTAGTCTTTCCTTTTAGGGTTTGAAGGAAGATTTGATAAAAACAGTGGGAGCCATCCTGATTAGATAAAATAATAACCAATCTATTCTTGCAAGAGCGCACGCTGAGTGTTTTCTTCTCTCTCTCTCCAGGTAGCGACCATATCACGCCTTAATCAAGATAATAATACGGATATTTGACCAAACCCGCTTGTTATACTGAGCTGGGGAACGTTGGTCCCGCTCCAACTTATAATTGTTATAAGACAGAGCAGGAAATTGGGGATTACCAGAATTCCCGTGCCGCCCAAACGAAGAGAGTGCATGCTGATGCATCATCTTCGGGTGTGTTCGTTACAAAGAACTGTTTCTCAGTATCTTCCGCATCCTGGGTATATGATACCGGATTAGGATCCCAGATATGTAATCTGTTACATAGGGCTACAGATAGGTAGAGAACTGAGAACGGGTTATAAGTTTCATGAGACAGAGACGGGGCAAGTGTTGCAGCCAAGTCTGTTGGTCACTGTCACCCTGTATCCCAAATACATTGATTCTGAACGAATGTTATTAGATACCGAACCTGATATACAAAATCATATCTATCTCTTTATTAGTAAAGAAATGATAAAATTTTGTATAGTTGGATAATGTTTTGAACATTTCCTATATCAAAAGTTGATCGGTTCAGGCACGTTATCTAAAAGCATTGATGTTCTAAATCAAACTACAGTTCTTAGTATATGGAACACACATAAGAGGAAGAGTTCAGAAATGAACGAATTCTTCTTGAGGCATTGTAGACTAGGTCATATCAATGCGATCCGACTGGCTGAAGTTACATTTTAGATGCATATTTAAATCAGTTTGAATTTACATATTATGAAACTTGCCAGTCATGTCACAGAGATAAGATGACCATAGCTCCGTTTACTGGAAACAGAGAAAGAGTTAGTGAACTCTTGGGATGATACATGTTGATGTATATAAGGTCCCCTGTCTACACATGCCAAGACCGGTTCCTTGTACTTCATTACATTCTCTGATAATCTCTTTAGATTCAGACATATGTTCTTGTTGAAACACAAGTCCGAACCTTTTGAGATATTCACAGAATATAAGTTAGAAGTAGAGAACCAAAACGGGTATAAGTATTATGTCCTTTGATGAGATCAAGGAGGAGAATACTTGAGCACGGAAGTCCTGGACTATTCTAAAGGAGAATGAGATTCTTTCTCAGCATTACTCCTCCATATACACCATAGCACGATGATATATCGGGGCAGAGCAATCTCACCCTATATGATAAGGTGTGCTCTATGATGAGTACTACTGAGTTACCTATTTCCTTTTGGGAGTTATGCACTTAAGAAGCTGCATACCTATTGAATAGGGTTCCGATCAAATCAGTTGCCTACCACTTCATATGTGATATGGAAAGGGAAGAGCCCATATCTTAATTTGGTTAAGATTTGGGGTTGTCCGGGCTATGTCTAAAAGCATAATCCGGACAAGCTCGAGGCAAGGTAAGTTATGTAAAACTGGAAAGGTTCCAGCTATACAAACTACAGAAGATGATTTGGTAGAACCAAAGGATTCAGTAGATTCCAACGAACCTCAGCCTCTCCGCCGATCTAGTAGGGTTCCTCACCCACCTGAGAGATACTTCGGTTCCTCTATGACAGTGGGAGCGAGGATTGCATCATGAGTGATGACCCAACTAGTTTCGAGCTGGCCATCAGGAGTGTGACTCTGTAAGAATGGCTGGATGCTTAGCGATCTGACATGGAATCCTTATACACCAACAAAGTATGGACTTTGGTTGCTATATCTGAAGGGTTAAATCCCCATCAGGAGCAAGTATATCTTGAGAAGATTACTTGGTGTACATGGAAAAGTTGAGACTTTCAAAACTAGACTTGTTAAAGGTTTGCATCATTGACCAGGTATGGATCATGACGAAACCTTTTTCTAAGGAGCTATGCTTAAGTCCATCCAGATCTTACTTACCACGGCTACATACCATGACTACGATATCTGGTGGTTGGGTGTCATGACTGCTTTTCTAAATGATGATTTGGAAGAGAGCGTCTATAAGTACACAGCCAGAGGGCTTCGTAGACAGTGGGAGCAGCGGAAACGTGTGCAAGATATTTTATGTGATAAAGCAGGTATCGCGGAGTTGGAACATCTGTTTTGATGTGGTAGTCAAAAAGTTTGACTTCATCAAAATGGTAGATGAACCTTGTATATACAAGAAGGTAGTAGGGAGTATGGTAGTGATCCTCGTAGAGTACGTGGATGACATACTTTTGATAGGGAAGGAGTTTCCTATGCTACGCTCGGTCAATCTCCGCTTATCACAAGGATTCTCCATATAGGATCAAAGTGATACCTCCTAAATCCTAAGTATTCATCTATGAGATAGATGTAATTGGATGTTAGGATACTCACTAGATGTAGTGAGATGGTATCAATCGATCCTGGGGAGAATCACTGGAAAGGTTCCAGGGTGATAAAGACGACTGAATGTCAGTCACAGGCATTGTCTTTACCCTTGGTAAAGGGACGGTATGTTGGAAGAGTTCCAAGCTAGATACCGTGGCATACTAGACGATTAAAGGCTGAATATGTCGCTACTTAAGATGCTACCAAAGAGGCTGTCTGGGTGTATATTTGTTCATGAGATGAACTCAGTTCCTCCCATTGTGTGACAATGGAGTTGTGGCTTATGCCAAGGAACGTCCGTCCCATCAGTGATCCAGATATATTCTAAGACAGTATCACCTGATCATGAAGATGGTTGATCTCCAAGGGATCGAGGTTAGGAGAGTAGACTCAGAGGACAACACAGCGGATCCACTCACAAAGGCCTTTTCCCAGAGAGAGACTTTTATGGGATGGTTGAGTATGAGATACTACAACCACTGCTCTCAGATGGCCCTAGTGCAAGTGGGAGATTGTTAGTTATATGTATGCCCTAGAGGCCATTACTGTACATTGGATGTATATTGTAGTGGATGCTTGGACATATATAGGGAGGACTTTCTCGCTCGACATGATAGTATGCTATCTGGTTACTCTTTACCTTAACGTGTATACTGTTTGTCTCTCTGTTACATGTTGGTAAAGCCCTTAGGATGTGTACTTGACTACCTGGACTATGATACGGATCATACTAGTGGGGACATGGTAGTCCACAAGTACATCCTTCAAGGTCCCTAGTCGTGGGTGTATCGAGACGGGGCATCGATATACCAGAGTAGACTAGCGTATACCTTCTCGACCCATACAGATGGGCGATGGATGATCCTATATCCATTGGTGTTTGACATCAGAAATGATATACGGGTGCTCAGTGGAGACTGGGTACACTGGACGGACTCGCCGAGAACTCCCAGATGGTATTATACCTTACGTCAGATGGCAGTTCTCTGGTGACACTGGTACAGAGTAGTCTGTTGACCCGAGATCGTCATAGAGTCTTGTGTGGTTCCCACTGTGCTTTGATTTCCACCTTACCACGTCCAAGAGGGCGTGCAAAATGGTGGTTTTTGGGTACAGTCCCGAGTCACATGGAGGCAATGAGCGATAGGAGGGGATTCGTCTCTCCCGGTATAGGGGGTTGATGTTGCGCTGTGTTCGATTGGCTATAACCGGAAATCCCTGGCCAGGGTTGCTGAGATTTACTGGTAAGTGTTACCAGTAGTTTCTCGAACTGTTATAGACCTCATATCGACACGACTTATCGAGCTGTTGGGGTCTGACGTTTACCACCCCTAGACGAGATATGCGACATATCAGACGACGAGACCGGACTGTACGGTAAGTGTTACTGGTTGGATTCACAGGAGTATGAGCGGGCTTGCTCGTCGATCTTCTGATAGCTCAATACCCGGGTGGCCGTTACGTTTAGCAGACCGCTTGCGGCTTGTGGGTGTTTGATATGATCATCACCTGCTACCGGCGTATTGACGAGTCTTTAGAGTCCTACACAGAGGTTTCCTGGCTCAAGCAAAACGAAATAGGAGCGCATATGAGATATGTGCGGGACCGAGAATAATACCAGTATGTGATACTGTATTCTATTCTCGCGATGAATGTATCGATATGGTTGTATGCGATATAACCTAGTTATCGAATCAAGAATTGATTCGATAAGCCGATACATTGGATATTAGTCGGTCACATGCGATATGACCGGATCGTTAAATCAAGTGTTGATTTAATGATTTAATGCATAATTATATATTTGATATATTACTTTGCATTAACTAGTATTGGTTCACTTTAAATGGATTTTCTCACTTGATGTTCACAAGTTGTATATGTGATATACTTTTATGCACTCTTTTGTATCATGTTTGATGATACATGTTTGCTAGGGTTTGTGTAAAGAATTAAACCTTGGTTAAGTAAATGGTTAGGGTTTTTATTTTGTTATTCATTCACTTATCTTTTTAATTTGGATTAAAAAGAAATGGCAAAAGAAAAGAAAATGGTTGCTTTCATTCTTGAAGCTTGTTGAAGCTTCATGAAGCTTTGACCAAAGTGACCATTTTGTCTTCATGCTTAACCCTAACCATTCATCTAACCTTAGTCAATTCTCTACACCTAACCATGGTTCATATTATGATAAGGATTGATTTTCTTTTGGATTTAATTAACTTATCATAATATTCATCTTCTTCTTCTTCTTCAAGATGAAGAAGCTTGATTCTATCAATGGTGATTTGATGAAAAGAGTGAGAAATCCAATTCTAAAGTGAACCCACTTCCTATTTCTTCATCCTCTACCTCTTGCCAAGTAGTATAGGGTGTTTTCTTCACAAGTTTCATGACTTGGTGAAGTGGGAGCTTGATCTTGTGATGCCTCGACGTAGATCATCTTCGGCATCGTAGTCGATGACCTAGCCCGCCCATTTCTCCGATGAAGCCGACGCTAGAGCCCGGGATTCGATTTGGACAGCAAGGGGACTTCATCATGGAGCTATGGAGGTGGAGAACCGGATCTACAAAGGTTGTATTTCCGTTCACTTAGTTAAATTGTTAACTAGTTGCATGGTTCGCCTAAAATTCTAGTTAACGATCCGTATTAGGGTTTCTCGGCACTTGTAAAATTTGAAATTGGCATGGTTGATGCCTTGTGAGACCTCATTAGTGTGCCTAGGAAACTACACTAGGTACAGAAGAATGCCAGTGTATATGAGAGGAGTCTCTATATGCCAGAGACTAGAGGCAAGTATAGTACAAGGAACCGTTTATGCCACGGTACAACAGCAACTGAATTCATGTTTGGTGTATTAAGTTTTACAGTCTCGTGCCACTTCTAACACCTTCTGTACCAATCTACCCCTTAAACCCCGTAGTGTTTTGATTGTATTGTTTGTCTTATAAATTGTATTGATTGTATAATTGGTTGACTGACCGAAACCATGATATCAGTAAACGGATGTAACCATAGGATCATGTAAATGGAATGTATATCCATGGTTCGGTTCAGTCAAGTTGTATGAATTGATAATTGGATTCATGGATTCATGTTGAATTGTAATATTGAAAATTTATAGATTGTAGATTGTACTTGAATCATATTCAATTCAGATTATAATGAGACTCACTCTGAGTCAGAAAAGTAAATTGATGTCCTAATTGTTTTTGATGTTATCGGTAACCGCTGCACATGGACGGCAGGATTTGTGTCTTTTTCAAAGACGATTACCGTATTGATAACACCACTATTAAGTTGTCTACCTTAAGTTGGCAAGCATCCACTTCTCCGGCTCCGTGAGGCTCAAGAGATTGGTCCCGCTTAAATCTATGTTTACTAGGGTCCTTTGGGTAATTTATAGAACTTGAGGGGGTTTATGTAAAAATACTTTTATATACTTTTCAAAATGCACCCCAAGCATTTATTATTCATCTTTAGAGTTGTAATGAATGTGGATTTTATATTGTGATATTTCTAGTGAAAATATCCTAATTTCATAATTAAAGGCATTTATTTGTAATATTGGTTTTGCATGGAATTCATGGTATTTTAGTGTAAAATTGATTCTTATGATATTATAGAAAAGGTGGAATATTTATAATACTTCAAAAATAGATATGTTTATGTTACATATATATATTTATATGAAAATAATTTTGTATATATTTATAATATTTTAGAAATCTCGTTTTCTTAAGATGTCGTATTTTAAATCTTTCGAGACCGAATGCTCCTTGCGGAGGTCTGAATCTCGCACTACTAAGCCCGAGGATGTGCGATAATCCGCACCATCCCGAACGGGTTCCCCAATTGGGTTGTAGCGGCGTTTTGCAAAGATTTGTATAAATACTAATCATTAAGGGAAAACGGTTTTATTAATTATGGTATTTATTTGTGAAGATGTATATTTCCCGTATTCTATATTCTAGGGTATCCTAAGTCAACTAGACTGCTCCTAACTGGTCCAAAACGACAAGTTGTGAGATACCTCAAATCGCCTTTTCACCGCCAATTTGGCCAGGACAAGTGAAGAAAGAAGGGATCCGCTCACGAATCACCGTGAGACGAGCCTTTTAAAGTTATCTTTCTCATTTGTCTAGCCTAGGCACCACAAAGTCAGGTTTAGATAAACGACTGATGCCCACAACCTTATCCTATTTTCATAATAAGTGGTATTTATTTGTAAAGATGTATTAATACTAAATATTTTAGAAATGGTTTTATTAAGTAAAGGGTATTTAAATGAAAATGTTTGTTTTCTCGTATTCTAAGTTCTCGAGGGTATCGTGTTATGTTGCATATGAGTGTAGGAGGAGGTAGGTCGTTACCTCGTGATCTACTTAAAGGTATAGCAAGTTTAATGGAGTTAAATGTAGAATTGAAACAATGTGGTATTTAAGTGAAAAATACGATAAATTGAAATAGCCATCATTTTATGAAATGAAACTTGATCAATTTGGTTGATTAGTGTTTAATAGTCAACATGAGAGAGTTTAAGCATAATTGTATTAACGAGAAGTGGAGTTTTATGAAGAAACCGAATCGGAAATCGGATTTGTTCCGATTCCGTCGGGTTTTGTAAATCCGTATTTTTAGAATAGAAAAGGGAGGTAGAAAATGGGACTTACGGGTTTTGAAAAATAATGAGAGTGAGATGGAAGGAGAGGGATCGTCGGTGCGTCGCTTCGTCGCCGAGAGCTCTTAGAACGATCGCCGGAAGTTTGCCGGGAATTTCGACGTAGTTTCGCTTCGTGCTCGTTTTCAAAGTACACAAGATCTCTTGTGAATTTTAGAGAGTTGGCTCAGAGTTTTGGGGTGAGAGGGTAGAGGGTAGGGGTGTATTTATAGGGTTAGGCTAGGGTTAGGATAGATGTAGGGTTTTAATTTAAAAAAATGTAAAAATGTGTGAAAAATGTATTAAAAATGAAGTAAATGAGAGTTAATGGGCTCTCTGGAAACGATCTGAGTAATTGGAGTGTGCAGGGGGGTTGAGAAGATCAAGAGGCACATTTTTCATTCAGACGACTCGGCCGTCCGGCGGCGCCGGACCGAGTTTGGCCGAGTCGAGGCATAGGTAGGTGGGGGGTCTCCTAGGGTGCTCGCTGGTGCATTAACATTTTCATGTGTGGTGGGAAATGTGGGAGTTATCGCGTGTGGACTATTGGGCTTCTGTAAAATTTAAAACAAATAAATATAAAAAAAATAATGTGGGGTATGGGATTTGAACTCTGGTGGCTTGGTTCGGCAGTGCAAGGTATTACCAATAAGCTACAAGCTCCTTCTTGTAATTATGAAGTGAAATAGATACTTAAAGTGGTAACAACAACATTAAATACTCCAAGTATACTTTAAATTTAAAGCAAATTTATGTACACTAAAAATGGAGTTGTTACAGTCTACCCTCCTTACAAAAATTTCGTCCTCGAAATTTACAACTTTTATTTGAGGACTAGTTTACAAAGAGGTGAGGATATCTTGAACGCATTTCATCTTCCCTTTCCCAAGTGGACTCTCCTGGAGTGTCTTTCCTCCACATCACTCGGACTAAGTTAACTTCCTTGTTCCGAAGTGTCTTCACTTTCCTGTCCAGGATCTCCACAGGCTGTTGCTCACAAGACAAGTCGGGCTGTATAGTGAGCTTGGAATGATCAAGAACATGGCTGGGGTCACTCACATACCTTCTGAGTTGGGATATATGGAACACATTATGCACTCCTTCCAATGAGAGTGGAAGCGCTAAGCGGTATGCCACTTCACCGACTCGTTCGAGTATGTCGAACGGTTCAATGTATCTCGGACTTAATTTACCCCGTCTTCCAAATCGGATCACTCCGCGGTTCGGAGATATCTTCAAGAATACGTGATCTCCTGGCTGGAACTCCAAGTGCCGTCTCTTTGCATCAGCCCAGTGCTTTTGTCGATCTTGGGCTATGCGCATCCTTTCCCTGATAGTACGAACCACATCAATGGTCGGTACTATCATCTCTGGTCCAAGAAGTTCTCTAACTCCGATATCATCCCAACTTAATGGTGATCGACACTTCTTTCCATACAATGCTGCAAAAGGTGCCATTCCTATGCTTGCTTGATAGCTGTGGTTGTACGCGAACTCCACAAGATGCAGGTGATCTTCCCACGATCCTTTGAAGTCTAACATACACGCTCTGAGCATATCCTCCAAGATCTAAATAGTTTGCTCAGACTGACCATCTGTTTATGGATGATAAACCGTGCTAAAGTTCAGACTTGTTCCCAAGCTTGCTTGCAGACTCTGCCAAAATTGCGATCGAAACCTGGTGTCACGATCGGAGACAATACAGACCGGTACTCCATGAAGTCTCACAATTTCCTGTATGAGTTCATGGGTATCAGAGATAGTACATCCTGAAGAGTTTAAATCTTTAAGTAGATTATTACCTCCATGTACTTCTTTGCTAGTGTCTCAGTTGATTGGCCAACTCGAAATGGGATAAAGTGAGCCGACTTTGTGAGTCGATCCACAATGACCCATACGGCATCGTTACCCTTTGTGCTGCGAGGAAGAGCAGTCACAAAATCCATCGTGATGTATTGCCACTTCTATTCTGGGATTGGTAACGGTTGAAGTAATTCAGCTGTCCTGTGATGTTCAGCCTTTACTTGCTGACACACCAAGCATTTTGCAACGCTTCTGGTTACTTAACGCTTCATTCCATGCCACCAATAATTCTGACGTAGATCTTTGTACATTTTGGTACCTCAAGGGTATACCGAATAGAATAGGGAGAGCTGTGAGCTTCTGTAACATTTCAGAAAATATAAAATATTATTTTTGGAATTTAATATTAAAATAATATATTTCCCAAAAACTGCCCGATTTGCGAAATTGGGGTTTTCGAAAAAGGGTATAAATATATACCAATATTTGTGAAATAAATGGAAATTTAAAATGATTTATTCATTTAAAAATATATTTAAAGGATTTGGCATTTTTAAAATTTATTATATGCAGTTTTGATAAAAACCCGATAAGTGCACTGCTAATCGCGATTAAGCCAAATCCGTGTTTCTACAGTTTTCATGGTTAGTGCATCATGACATATTACATGTTGTTCATTTCATTTGTGTTATGTGTTTTGTTTTGTTGTGGTGAGAAAGAAAAATAAAGGAAAGAGAAAGAGTGTCATGAAGAGGAGAGAGGGGGACATAATGACTAGAGTAGGTGAGCTTTTAGTGAGAGGGAGAAGTGGGAATAATTGAGAGGGAGAGAGAGGGGCTGCCTAAATTCATATCCTCCACCATTTTCTTCTTCTTCTTCTTCCTTATCTCCCTCCATCTTCTACCCATTTGACCCCTATATGAAAAATCCACCAAAACCCCATACCCATTTCATTAAAAACTTGCACAAGCTCAAAGGAAGCACATTGGACCAAGAAAATTCAGATTTTGATGATCTTGGAGATTCATGTGTGTCAAATGAGGTAATCCCTTCACAATTAGTGTAGTATTTCACTTGCTCTAGCCTCTTTTCAAGTTTAATATCGTTTTGGCGAAGTTTAGGGAGTTTTGTTATTCCAAGTTGGGAATTAGGGTTTGATTTGAGTTGTGATTGTGAATTGAGACCTAGTGATGACCTTAAACCCTCCCAATTGATAGAAACTCAGACCAACCCAACTGAAACCCAAAATACAGAAAAAAACAGAACTTTTCATGTCGGTTTTGTGAGTTTTAAGGTGTGCAGGGAAATCTGGAATGAACTGGAACATTTACGAGATAAATAAACAACTTCAGAGACTTATTTGGACCAGTGTGAGACCACCCTACCAATATGAGGCAATTCCTCCATGGAAAAACCGTCCTGGCCAGAATTCTAGGGGATGTGGCCGGCCATGGGGTGGGGGATTGGGTCTGGGTTGCTTCAGTAGGTCATATGCACCCTATATATCACCCTAGTGTTGTTTGCTCACATTGTTTTCACCTTATACAAAAACGGGGACCACTTCTTTGAGTTTCTGTTTTGATTCGAGATATAGTTTTGCGTATTTTAAATTCTGGATTTTTGTATTTGTGCTTTATCTCGATCACGTGACGTTTGTACGTCTATATCGAGTGATATCGGGTTGAATTGCGGGAGTAGACCATAGGTTTTGACCTATGCGAGTTCCGCGTGTCGTTTTGGTTTTTAATGCGATGCGATACTTGTGACATGTAGGTACCCCCACGATGATTCGAGATGATGAATAAGATGATGGCGGCATCGACATCGGCAAGCAAGATCAGGTGAGTGGATCTATATCCACGGGGGAAGTCGGGTGGATGGCGTATAGCACCCCCGCAAAGTCTTGATGGAACTGATTTATAGAATATGGTTAAGGAAACCTAGATTTGGAAACTAGGGTTAGAGTTAAATGATAGTTAGTGAAACCATATTAGAAACTAAGGATAGTTAGAAGTGATATATACGGCTAATATGTGATGACGGAATTTGAGGATGACGTTCAACGATATTGCCGTTTAGGGTACTATAGGACTAGATAGTCGACGTAGATGTGTCATCTGAACCATACCTATTTATAAAACTGAAGAATCGTATGCATCTTTTAAACAGATACCTTGGGGGACGTTACGGATTGTCAAATGATATATTTTCCTTAAAAACACCGTAACTCCTAATTTCAAAACTACGATTCGCTTCTTTTAAAATCTGCTTGTATGGTTCGGGTGTGTATATTAGATTTGATACTTATACTTATAATAGAGATAGAATGTTTATGTAAACTTGACTTGATATGAGATATAAATGCGATGAAAGAATATAAAACGGATATGATGATATGATGATATGTTGGTATACGGATGCGAGTCGATCGAGATGATTTATACCCTGCTGGTCCCCTGATATGAGATTATTGCGGATGTGACCTGGGACATAGGTGTGTGTGTGTGTATATATATATAGAATGTTGTGAATCATGGATGATAGGCCGTACGTGATATTAGGCCGTACCCTCATTTGTCGTATAGGATGATAGGATCCCTATTAGCTTAATGCCGCCGTACGATGATCTTCCGTGCGTGATCAGTTTGACTTGATGGTTGATCCATACCCTTGACTAGAGGTTGTCGTACGATAGATTATACCGTACGCGATGTTGTTAGGCTGGATGCCGATTGGTAGATCCACCGACTCGATCATGTTAGATATGTATACCTTATAGCTTCTAACTGACGATTTACCTTATGATGCATTCATGTTATTCGCATTGTACCACTTATACCTGTGATAGTATATCTGCACCATTATTGATGATGCGTATGTTACACGTACACAGATTGTAGGCTCACACACTTCATCATCGATAATTGCCATGTCACTACACAGTAGGATTGCTGCATCATGATATGACTGTTTCCCCCAATCAGAGCAAAGCTTTATTTTGAAATTCAAAATTCAAAAATTGAAGCAACGCTTCAGATCCAGCACTAGGCGCGCCACGTGTCAAATACGGATGCGCTAGCGCCAAATGCGGTGCGCCCTAGGCAGTGCATCATGTGTGCGCTAGCGCTAGGCGCGCTGCGTGCCACGTGTCAAACACGGGTGCGCTAGCGCAGGCTGCGCTGTGCTCTGAGCAGCGCACCACGTGTCAAACACAGGCGCGCTAGCGCAAATTGCGCTGCGCTCTGAACAGCGCACCACGTGCAAAGCACGGGTACGCCAGCGCTGGAATTATAAAATTCCCCACCCTTAGATCAAAAGATCTAATAAATAATGATAAATCATTAATTAACCAGAATTAAAATTCTGTTATGGAAAGATTTCTCAATCTTGTTAAAAACAAGAAGATTGCTTTCTGTAAAACCGAAGCCCTAGGATCAAAGATCCAACGGTGGGAAATATCCCCAAATCAATCAGAGAAACATCTCTTTAACTGATTTAACAAATCAACTTGCCCTATATAAAGGCCCCAAGACTTCAAGTCTGAGATGGAGAGACCCCCCTATAAACTTTGAGAAATTCAAAGAAAGAAGGGCAAGCTCTTAGCAAAAGAAGATTATTTCTTCAAGGTAAAGATCATGAAGGATGAACACAGAGATGAAATCATCTCATAAAAAGAAGAATTATCTTCTTAAAAGATCATAAATCTATAAAGACCAAGGTCATTTACAAAGAGATCAAAAGATCTCATCACATAATAAAAGAAGAACATATTCTTCACACAGATCATTGATCTATAAAGGCAAACCCTTTCAAAAATAAGAACTGTTGTTCTTGAATCTTGAGACGAAGTCTCTTTTAAAAAAGAACATAAATTTCTTCACGGATCATAAAAATTGATCAAATGCGCTTTGCGTTATTGAAATGCGCTTTGCGCTATTGAAATGTGCTTTGCACTCTTGAACTGCGCTTCTGCGCTCTCTGGACCGGCGCTCAGCGCCAAAATGCGCCATGTGTCAATCACGTATGCAACTTGCGCTTTGCGCTTCTGAAATAGCGCACTACGCTCATGGGCTGGCGCTCTGCGCCAAGCCCGCCACGTGTCACTCATGTGTGTGCCACTAAATTGACAGCGCAATGCGCTCATGGACTAGCGCTTAGCGCTCATAAACTGGCGCAATGCGTCCATCATCTGGCGCTTAGCGCCAAGCGCGACACATGTCCTTCTCGTGTGCGCTACTTGGCAGAAGCGCACTGCGCTCTTTAACTGGCTCAAAGCACCTGGCGCGCCACGTGTTGCATTGACAGAATAAAAATTGTTCTGATGAATACTCTGCATTCAATACAAGACAATAAAAAGGTGTCAAGATCTAATGCTCAGCATTAATAAAAGGGCTAAGCCTAAATAAAGGCTCAATAGCCAGCACAATAAAATGTTAAACATTCATTAGACTTAGCCCAATATTGGCCATAAGTCCTCAACTTATATTTAATTGAGCCCGTCTGCTCATAAATATTTAACAGATCTTAGTTCTAAATTGGACTACAGATCTTTCAACCAACTCACACCAGTTCGAGGGTACATCTCTTTACTCCTCTGATATTTGTCGTTGTAATCCTTCAACGTCTTCAGAGAGGTGACGGGTCCCGACAACCATACATTTCATAGAATATGACATCTTTAAACCGGACTGTGGGGTCCTTAAAATCACGGACTATGATATTGTTCCCGCCAAAATTTTGGCTCAAAACCCACTCCTTATAAAATAATAACAATAAAAAGAGAAGATAAATAAATAAATAAATAAATAAATAATAATAATAATAAAGGATAAAATCTCTCTTTCAGAGCAAAACTCTGTTCAAATCCCAAGGCGGGAAATGAAGCAATGCTTCTGTTTCCCCCAATCAGAGCAAAGCTCTGTTTTAAAAGATAATAAAAATCAAATCTTAAAATAAAGAAGCAACAATTCAGCTGACTTGCGCTCTGCGCTGCGCGACACGTGTCAAGCGCAGTTGCGCTAGCGCAGTTGCGCTAGCGCAGTTGCGCTGCGCTCTGCGCTGCACGACACGTGACAGCGCAGTTGCGCTGCGCGACACGTGTTAAGCGCAAATGCGCTTGCGCCAGCTATGCCAGCATTTAAACAGAAAAATTCTGAAAAGATCTTTCTCAATCATGTTAAAAACAAGAAGATTGCCTTCTGTAAAACAGAAGCCCTTGGATCAAAAATCCAACGGTGGGGGAAAATCCCCAAATCACTCAGAGAAAGATCTCTTTAACTGATTCAACAAATCATTTGACACTATATAAAGGCCCCTAGACTCCAAGCCTAAGAGAGAGAGAAACAGATTGACATTAAGAGAGGAATACAGAAACACAGAAAACAGAGGGAGGAATACAGAAACACAGAAAACAGAGAGAGAACTCCTCTAAAGAATTTTGAGAAGAACTCAAAAAAGAGGAAAAGGTAAACCCTTTGAATAAAAAAGAAGAATTTCTTCTGAAAAGATCATTGATCTAAGAACAAGATCAAGGATAATCAATAAAAAAAATATGATAACAAAGGCATTGCCTTTTTTATGAAACATTGGTTCTGGAATCTTAAAGATTCTTTTCTTGAATCCAAAATTAGATCAAGATAATTAAAACAGAGCTTTGCACTTGTAAATCTGCACTGTTGCGCTCCTGGGTTGGCGCAAGCCACCAGAGAGTGCCACGTGTCAGCACCAGAATAACTTGCGCTATGCGCTTTTAAAATAGAGCATTGCTATCTGAAATTGGCGCAACTCACCAGGGTGCGCCACGTGTCAGCAGCGCAACGCACTGCGTTAACTGCACTTGCGCTCACCACAGCGTGACACGTGTCACCTCCACATGCGCTTGCGCTCAATAATTGGCGCAAAGCGTCTGACAGGCCATATGGCCATTGTCAGATAATTAATGCACTGCATTATTGAAAAGAAAGGCCGAGCCCAATTAAAAAAAAAGGCCTAACAGGCCTAATAAAATGCCATGCATTATTTTAAAGGGCAGAGCCCAAACAAAGACAGATGCTCTGCATCATAAAAATAAAGGGATAGAGCCCACATCAAAAAGGCCTAGCAGGCCAGAATAAAATGCAGTGCATTATTAAACAGGGGCAAAGCCCTAGCATGGGCCTAATAGGCCAAAGATAAATAAAAATGTTGAACATTTTCAACTGGACTTAGCCCAATCATGGCCGCAAGTCCTCAAATTAAATTGACTGAGCACGGCTGCTCTCTTAAATCAATTTACATCCGATTCATGGGTACATCTACGAACTCCTTTAACACTTATCGTTGTAATCCTTCAACGACGTCAGAGAGGTGACGGGTCCCGACAACCACACAACAATACGGACCGTGGGGTCCTTAAACTCATGGACTTATGCGTCCTTAAACCAACAATACGGACTGTGGGGTCCTTAAACTTACGGACTTAAGCGTCCTTAAACCTACGGACTGTGGGGTCCTTAAACTCATGGACTTATGCATCCTTAAACCAACAATACGGACTGTGGGGTCCTTAAACTCATGGACTTAAGCGTCCTTAAACCTATGGACTTAAGCGTCCTTAAACTCACGGACTTAAGCGTCCTTAAACCAACTCATGGACTTAAGCGTTCTTAAACCTATAGACATAAGCGTCCTTAAACTCATGGACTTAAGCGTCCTTAAACCTATGGACTTAAGCGTCCTTAAACTCACGGACTTAAGCGTCCTTAAACCAACTCATGGACTTAAGCGTCCTTAAACCAACTCATGGACTTAAGCGTCCTTAAACCAATGGACTTAAGCGTCCTTAAACTCACGGACTTAAGCGTCCTTAAACCAACTCATGGACTTAAGCGTCCTTAAAAAACCTCATGGACTTAAGCGTCCTTAAACCTATGGACTTAAGCGTCCTTAAACTCACGGACTTAAGCGTCCTTAAACCAACTCATGGACTTAAGCGTCCTTAAACCTATGGACTTAAGCGTCCTTAAACTCATGGACTTAAGCGTCCTTAAACCTATGGACTTAAGCGTCCTTAAACTCACGGACTTAAGCGTCCTTAAACCAACTCATGGACTTAAGCGTCCTTAAACCAACTCATGGACTTAAGCGTCCTTAAACCTATGGACTTAAGCGTCCTTAAACCTACGGACCGTGGGGTCCTTAAACTCACGGACTTAAGCGTCATTAAACCAACTCATGGACTTAAGCGTCCTTAAACCTATGAACTTAAGCGTCCTTAAACCTATGGACTTAAGCGCCTTTAAACTCACGGACTGTGGGGTCCTCAAACTCATGGACTTATGCGTCCTTAAACCAACAATACGGACTGTGGGGTCCTTAAACTCATGGACTTATGCGTTCTTAAACCAACACCTGGCCCCAAATGGTAATGTTGGACCACCATGTCTCTAAACTGGCAGTGGACCACCATGTCCCTAAACTGGAACAATAGAGCCCCCAAATGCTCTTTTGTCGGATCTAAACGATCCCGTTTAAGTTGATCTTAACCTCAAATATGGTTAACGTATCCTTAAATATTCAAACAGACTTTAGTCCCAAATTGGACTACAGCTCCCCCAATCAACTTCGGTTCAAGGGTACATCTCTGAACTCCTCTGACACCTGTCGTTGTAATCCTTCAACGTCGTCAGAGAGGTGATGGGTCCCGACGGCCATACATTAAATGGACCACTACGTCCCTAAACTGGAACAATAGAGCCCCCAAACGCTCTTTTGTCGGATCTAAACGATTCCGTTTAAGTTGATCTTAGCCTCAAATATGGCTAACGTATCCTTAAATCTTCAAACAGACTTTAGTCCCAAATTGGACTATAGACCCCTCAATCGACTTTGGTTCAAGGGTACATCTCTGAACTCCTTTGACACCTGTCATTGTAATCCTTCAACGTCGTCAGAGAGGTGACGGGTCCCGACGGCCATACATGCATTGGACCACTACGTCCCTAAACTGGAACAATAGAGCCCAATTGCTCTTTTGTCGGATCCAAATGATCCCGTTAAGTTGATCTTAGTCTCAAACTGGACTAACGTATCCTTAACGAACGTTTAAGTTGATCTTAGCCTCAAACACGGCTAACGTATCCTTAAACTAAAACCCCAAACCCAAATCTAAGTAAATACGGATTTGGACTAATCCACGTCCTACGAGCAACGACATAAATTAGTCTCCGTATACAATCCATGGGCAACCACAAACAAAACAAACACACACGACACGAAGTGAAATTCTGGAGAAGGAGAAAGTTGTTACCGCGACGCGGTAGCGTAATTAACTGCAGGGGCTTGCGCCTGCAGGGAAGAGCGTCCCCACAATCAAAAACCCCTCAAGTGAGGGGGAATCTGACGAAGTCTGCTACATCGGTCGCATCCGTCCAAACCTCCGATACACGGTGCCATAAATCAACTTGGCATTTTCGGAGAGGTGGACGGATAAAACCAAATAGCATCTGCCCCGAATCAAAGGCGAGACGTCCATGTCTTGGCCGCCGTTCGGAGGGGAACAGATTCTGGCACGTCCGGTGGGACCTTTTCCTCTTTCCACTCCACACTTCGTGTGTCGTGTTTTTCCCGCGATCAAATAGTCGCGGTGTGTATGTTTTTGGTTGCCCTTAGGGGAGTGGATATTGAAGTCGGCATTACGTCTCTAGGAAGAATGACATTTGCTCCCACCCCAGCAACTCAGGCTCTGTCATATCCACCAGAGTCAAGTATGGGTCACTTGCAGCCACAAATTTCTGCAATCCGGCTCTTCAAGAAATCAACGGGATTCTTTTTGGGTCGATGCTCTCACCTCCCACCCTCGGTGCCTCAACGCCGATGGAGAAAGCCCAGAAGATGTCTGTCAAGCAGCAGCCTTGCCGACGGAATCGGCCCTCAAACAACTGGCACATGCCAAAGACCAAGGTCGACGAAGGGGGAAAAATATTCAAGCTCTTTAAGAAATCAACGGGATTCTTTTTGGGTCGATGCTCCTAGTTCCCACCCTCGGTGCCTCAACGCCGATGGAGGAAGCCCAGAGGATGTCTGTCAAGCAGCAGCCTTGCCGACGGAATCGGTCCTCAAACAAGTGGCACATGCCAAAGACCAAGGTCGACGCATGGGGCAGAATATTCAAGCTCTTCAAGAAATCAACAGGCTTCGAACTACACTAACTACAACATCAACTCTCGCTCTGTCCCATCTGGAGGAGTAACTTACGGGCCCCAAGCGGCCTCCCTTTTCACTATGCCAGTGGAGCAGGTAACTCAAGCCACCACCAGGCTATCCTTCGGGACCATGCTCCCGCCAACGAGCTTCAGCGCTCCTGTACCATCGCAAGAAGCTCCCAAGAAGTCGTTCTTTCAGCGCTCCTGTGCTTATTTACGCCTTACTCTGCACACACAAAAATTGTGATAAGAAAAGAGTAGAAAGTGAAAAATTATATTTAAAAGATAGGAATAGTTTAAGAAAAACAAGAAAGTTAGATGTTTTCTTAAATGAAACTAGTAATGAGTAGCTATGAGCTGTTGTCCCAAGGGTTAGTAAGATGAAGGAAATTACTAATCTGAGGATAAAAATAAGCCTGAAAAATAGTTCCTATTCTTGAAGCCAAACATTTGAACGTTGATACCCTACTATACGCACTTACACACATCTTGAAACTCGGGATAGTAGAGGATACCTTGAAATGCTCTTGTCTAAAAGCCAAAGTATGAAGGAAATAATAAATGGAAAAGAAAAGATAAAATGGTGAAAAGAAAAATGAACACTGGTTTTGTTATCACCGAGGCAGCAAAAAAAATATTGCGGGGGTGTTTTATCACCTAGTGCCTTAGACCAACTGGTTTGGGAGCCACTGCTAAGCCTTAGGTGTTGCAAGACGAGGAAAAACACCTTATTAGCAAGCACATGAGAAATCGGTCGGTTAGTACCTTGAGAAGTATTAACGGTCGCATGAAGAATGTGTGAGCAAATTCCATCTAAATATCTATTAAAAAGTACTAAGGTAGATGGACAAAAGTATGATTGCTTGAATTGAATTCTCTGAGTGTAGGGATGTCCAGTTCACACACGTAGGGGTATATGATCAATATTTGGAAGAAAGGTAGAAATGAAAACTAAAGGCGATGTTTTATTGAGAGAAAATGTGATTTCTAACATTTTTTCATGACCATTAAGATAGGGCTCATAGCAACTGAAAAGCTGGTATAATTGAAAACTCTTATTTTCAAGTTCTTTCTTTTATAGTTCTTATCTTTATATAATTTTCACCATCTCTCTTTTATTATAGGATTTTGTGAGTGTAATCCGCTGAAAACCCTCAGGAGACAACACTCCTCCTACTGGGGATATGACACCGGCGCCGAGTAAGGAAGGTTGGGGGCAACTCTCCTTCTGGATTGACTCCGCCGGCTCCAATTGTGGAAATTGATGCTGCTGTTCCAACTGGGAACAGTTTTGAACCACTTAGGAGGGTACGCAAGAACTCTTCGATGGCTGTGTTAAAAAGATCTCCTCCACCTATGGAGAACGCTACAAACAAAAAGGATAAAGGGAAGGGAAAAACGGCCTTCGTCGCCAACGCTCAACAACAATCGAGTGTCCCTAGAACGGTTGTTCGCCAAAACAACAAGTGGCAGCCCCTCTATGAAAAGTTGAAACGTCCGTACTCATTTCCCCGAGATGAAACAAGGAAACTGTTTGAACTGGTAATGCGCAATGGGCTCATAACTTTACCGGAGTCGAGACACCAAACACAACTGAATGATGTTGACAATCCTAATTATTTCCCTTACCACCAAGTATTGGGCCATCCGATCGAAAATTGCTACGTTTTCAAAAAATGGGTTGAAGACAAATACAAACATGGCAAACTCGCGCTGTCCGAAAACTGGAAGGTGAGCCCGCCACAACCACATGCTCCGAAAAAAATGGACACGCCGGGGGCATCATGCTCATTCATAGAGAAAGCCCAATGGACCATTATGTCCTAAAACTGGATATAGACCGAAAAGTCAGTAAACTAGAAATTCGCCTCTAATACGGCGAAGCTAGACCGAAAAGTCAGTAAACTAGAAATTCGCCTCAAATACGGCGACGCTCGACCAAAAAATCAGTAAACTAGAAATTCGCCTCAAATACGGCGACGGTGGACCACTACGTCCTAAAACTGGATATTGACCGAAACGTCGTTAAACTACTACCAACCTGCGGCATCCCCAGGCTGACATGGTGTTAAAAAAAAATAAAAGGTATGTCCATAAGCAAAATGGGCACGGATGAAAACCCGAAAGGGCTCCGTGAGTAAAAACAGCAAGGCAACCGGCGAGTCTTGTGAAAACCTTAAAGGGCGAAACCTCGTTAGAAAAAAGAATAAAAAGAATAAAAAAAAGAAGAAAAAATAGAAAACGGTATGTCCATAAGCAAAATGAACACGGATGAAAACCCGAAAGGGCTCAGTGAGTAAAAAACAGCAGGGCTACCGGCGAGTGTTTGTGAAAACCCGAAAGGGCGCAACCTCGTTAAAGAACACTTACAGGGTCCTCTCGACCTTGTAAGGAGAAACCACCTGCGTGAGATCCTTACGACTTACAAGGGAACAATACACTTAGGGATCCTCACGATTCCTAAGGAGAAATTACACTTACGAGATCCTCACGACTCGTAAGGAGAACTCTCTTATGAGACCCTCACGGCTCATAAGATTTGAAAGTCTTAAGTTACAGAAACCTGAACCTGTTCTTAAGCAACCCCCACAATCCTCGATACTGCCCTACAAGTGGCTCAGCACTGACCCTTGTATACAATCCACGGGCGCGAATAAACATTTCCCTAACGAAGTCCCACCCGTGACTAGGGATAGGTTTGCATGATGAGCAAACCTTGTAAGTCCTCTTGGTTTATAAGGAGAAAACGCTCTTGTAGGATCCTTATGACTTACAGAGGAACACGCACTTAGGAATCCTCACGATTCCTAAGGAGAAAACACACCTACAAGATCCTCACGACTTGTAGGGAGAAATACCTTTGTGAGACCCTTACGGCTCATGAAGTCAAAAGCCTTAGTCGACAGGACCTTAACCCTGTTCGCTAAACCACCTTTGTTCGACATCGACAGAGGCAAATGATGATTCTCTCCTAGCAATATCCCAGTTATAGCGGTGCTGATGCCGAAATCGGTGTCTAATTCCATGCTTACAGAGAAAAGCCAGCAAGCCGCGCATGCATACAAAATAGCCGAAATTATGGGGAAGCTTGCAATAAAAAGCAGCAAGTAAGAACGCATGCATACAAAATAGCCGAAATGATTGGGCAACTCGCAATAAAAAGCAGCGAGTAAAAATAAAATAAACAGCCGAAATGATTGGGCACCGCGAAAAATAGCCGAAATGATTGGGCAATCGCGACCTTCGCGATATAAAAAGCTGAAATGATAGAGTATCGCGGAGATAAAACAATAATATAAAAAAAATGATGATGAAATTTTTGCCCTATAGGTGAGATCATATCGATCCCTGTATACAATCCAAGGGCACAAACAAAGAGGGAACCATGCCTTCCCAAGAGGTTCCGCCAGGAAGCGAAACCAAATCTCGGCGGTTCACAAACAACCTAGAGACAACTGCGGCATTCGTCTCGATACAGCAGACGCAGTGCCAGCAAACGAAGCGAAGATCAAATTCCTAGCTTCACGGTTTTGACGGTAACTTATATAAAACCTGAAAGACCACCAGAGATCATCTCAAACCCAGGGAAATCAGTGTCCTTGGTAGCATCCTCGACTCAGGGAAATCTGTGTCCATGACGAGACCACCTCGATTCGCGTCGGCCCGCAGAGAAACCAGTGTCTTTGCAAGAATACTTCGATTCGTTTCAACCTCGAGGAAACCAGTGTCCTCGGCAAAATACTTCGACTCAGGGAAACCAGTGTCCTTGACGAGAACATCTTGATTCGCGTCGACCCGCAGAGAAACTAGCGTCTTTGCAGGAATACCTCGACTCGTCTCAACCCCAGGGAAATCAGTGTCCTTGGCAAATACTTTGATTCAGGGAAACTAGCGTCCTTGATGAGAGCTTCTTGATTCGCGTCGGCCCGCAGAGAAACCGGTGTCTTTGCAGGAATACTCCAATTCGTTTCAACCCCGAGGAAACCAGTGTCCTCGGAAAAATACCTCGATTCAGGGAAACTAGCGTCCTTGATGAGAGCTTCTTGATTCGCGTCGGCCCGCAAAGAAACCAGTGACTTTGCAGGAGCACTTCGATTCGTTTCAACCTCGAGGAAACCAGTGTCCTCGGCAAAATACTTCGACTCAGGGAAACTAGCGTCCTTGACGAGAGCACCTCGATTCGCGTCGACCCGCAGAGAAACCAGTGTCTTTGCAGGAGTACCTCGACTCGTCTCAACCCCAGGGAAATCAGTGTCCTTGGCAAATACTTCGACTCAGGGAAACTAGCGTCCTTGATGAGAGCTGCTTGATTCGCGTCGACCTGCAGAGAAACCAGTTTCTGTGCAGGAGCACTTCAATTCGTTTCAACCTCGAGGAAACCAGTGTCCTCGGCAAAATACTTCGACTCAGGGAAACTAGCGTCCTTGATGAGAGCTTCTTGATTCGCGTCGGCCCGCAGAGAAACTAGCGTCTTTGCAGGAATACCTCGATTCGTTTCAACCCCAGGGAAATCAGCGTCCTTGGTGAGAACATCTCGATTCGTCTCGACTCGTGAGGAAATTAGTGTCTTCGCGAGAACTTCTCGATTCGTCTTGACTTCCGAGATAAAGCCTTAGGCAGCGGGGATTAAAAAACCTGTTTCCTAAACATTGGGACCCTGCAAGTCGGTCCAAAACAGTCTCTTGTATACTATCCACAGGTCACACTCTCTAAAGTCGAGTCTCGACAAGGAGGGAAACAACCGCTTACGGGTCCTTTCGACTCGTAAGAGGGAAAATTCTCTTATAAAATCCTTACGACTTATAAGAGAAAACACACTTAGGAGTCCTCACGACCCTAAGGAGAAAATACACCTATGAGATCCTCTCGATCCGTAGGGAGAAAAGTCTTTGTGAGACCCTCACGGCTCATAAAGTTGAAAAGTCTTAGGCTACAAGGACCCTAAACTTGTCTCCTAAGCCCTCAGTTCCATGGCTATGCATAACTTTGCACTACTTCACCCACGTACATAATTACGTGGGCAAAGTAGTGGGGGGCATTTGTTTCCGCCAAAATTTTGGCTCAAAACCCACTCCTTATAAAATAATAACAATAAAAAGTGAAGATAAATAAATAAATAAATAAATAATAATAATAATAAAAAAGGAGAAAATCTCCCTTTCAGAGCAAAGCTCTGTTCAAATCCCAAGGCGGGAAATGAAGCAATGCTTCTGTTTCCCCCAATCAGAGCAAAGCTCTGTTTTAAAAGATAATAAAAATCAAATCTTAAAATAAAGAAGCAACGCTTCAGCTGACTTGCGCTCTGCGCTGCACGACACGTGTCAAGCGCAGTTGCGCTAACGCAGTTGCGCTGCGCTCTGCGCTGCGCGACACGTGTCAGCGCAGTTGCGCCGCGCTCTGCGCTGCGCGACACGTGTCTGCGCGACACGTGTCAGCGCAGTTGCGCTAGCGCAGTTGCACTGCGCTCTGCTCTGCGCGACACGTGGCAAGCGTAAATGCGCTTGCGCCAGCTATGCCAGTATTTAAACAGAAAAATTCTGGAAAGATCTTTCTCAATCTTGTTAAAAACAAGAAGATTGCTTTCTGTAAAACAGAAGCCCTTGGATCAAAAATACAACGGCGGGGGAAAATCCCCATATCACTCAGAGGAAAATCTCTTTAACTGATTCAACAAATCATTTGGCACTATATAAAGGCCCCTAGACTCCAAGTCTAAGAGAGAGAGAAAGAGATTGACATTAAGAGAGGAATACAGAAACACAGAAAACAGAGGGAGGAATACAGAAACACAGAAAACAGAGAGAGAACTCCTCTAAAGAATTTTTAGAAGAACTCAAAAAAGAGGAAAATGTAAACTCTTTGAATAAAAAAGAAGAATTTCTTCTGAAAAGATCATTGATCTAAGAACAAGATCAAGGATCTTCAATAAAAAAAAATATAATAACAAAGGCACTGCCTTTTTTATGAACCATTGGTTCTGGAATCTTAAAAATTCTTTTCTTGAATCCAAAATTAGATCAAGATAATTAAAACAGTGCGTTGCACTTCTAAATCTGCACTGTGGCGCTCCTGGGTTGGCGCAAGCCACCAGAGAGCGCCACGTGTCAGCACCAGAATAACTTGCGCTATGCGCTTCTAAAATAGAGCATTGCTCTCTGAAATTGGCGCAGCTCACCAGAGCGCGCCTCGTGTCAGCACCAGAATAACTTGCGCTATGCGCTTTTAAAATAGAGCATTGCTCTCTGAAATTGGCGCAACTCACCAGAGTGCGCCACGTGTCAGCAGCGCAACAGCGCAGCGCACTGCGCTAATTGCGCTTGCGCTCACCACAGCGTGACACGTGTCACCTCCACATGCGCTTGCGCTCAATAATTGGCGCAAAGCGCCTGACAGGCCACATGGCCATTGTCAGATAATTAATGCACTGCATTATTGAAAAGAAGGGCCGAGCCCAATTAAAAAAAATGCCATGCATTATTTTAAAGGGCAGAGCCCAAACAAAGACAGATGCTCTGCATCATAAAAATAAAGGGACAGAGCCCATATCAAAACGGCCTAGCAGGCCAGAATAAAATGCAGTGCATTATTAAACAGGGGAAAAGCCCTAGCATGGGCCTAATAGGCCAAAGATAAATAAAAACGTTGAACATTTTCAACTGGACTTAGCCCAATTATGGCCGCAAGTCCTCAAATTAAATTGACTGAGCACGGCTGCTCCAATTTACATCCGGTTCAAGGGTACATCTCCGAACTCCTCTGATACCTATCGTTGTAATCCTTCAACGACGTCAGAGAGGTGACGGGTCCCGACAACCACACAACAATATGGACTGTGGGGTCCTTAAACTCACGGACTTAAGCGTCCTTAAACCTACGGACTGTGGGGTCCTTAAACTCATGGACTTATGCATCCTTAAACCAACAATACGGACTGTGGGGTCCTTAAACTCATGGACATAAGCGTCCTTAAACCTATGGACTTAAGCGTCCTTAAACTCATGGGCTTAAGCGTCCTTAAACTCACGGACTTAAGCGTCCTTAAACCAACTCATGGACTTAAGCATCCTTAAACCAACTCATGGACTTAAGCGTCCTTAAACCTATGGACTTAAGTGTCCTTAAACTCACGGACTTAAGCGTCCTTAAACCAACTCATGGACTTAAGCGTTCTTAAACCAACTCATGGACTTAAGCGTCCTTAAACCTATGGACTTAAGCGTCCTTAAACTCACGGACTTAAGCGTCCTTAAACCAACTCATGGACTTAAGTGTCCTTAAACCTATGGACTTAAGCGTCCTTAAACCTATGGACTTAAGCGTCCTTAAACTCACGGACTTAAGCGTCCTTAAACCAACTCACGGACTTAAGCGTCCTTAAACCTATGGGCTTAAGCGTCCTTAAACCTACGGACTGTGGGGTCTTTAAACTCACGGACTTAAGCATCCTTAAACCAACTCATGGACTTAAGCGTCCTTAAACCTATGGACTTAAGCGCCCTTAAACTCACGGACTGTGGGGTCCTTAAACTCATGGACTTATGCGTCCTTAAACAACCAATACGGACTGTGGGGTCCTTAAACTTATGAACTTATGCGTCCTTAAACTAACACCTGGCCCCAAAATGGGAATGTTGGACCACCATGTCCCTAAACTGGCAGTGGACCACCATGTCCCTAAACTGGAACAATAGAGCCCCCAAATGCTCTTTTGTCGGTTCTAAACGATCCCGTTTAAGTTGATCTTAGCCTCAAATATGGTTAACGTATCCTTAAACATTCAAACAGACGTTAGTCCCAAATTGGACTACAGCTCCCCCAATCAACTTCGGTTCAAGGGTACATCACTGAACTCCTCTGACACCTGTCGTTGTAATCCTTCAATGTCGTCAGAGAGGTGATGGGTCCCGACGGCCATACATTAAATGGACCACTACGTCCCTAAACTGGAACAATAGAGCCCCCAAACGCTCTTTTGTTGGATCTAAACGATTCCGTTTAAGTTGATCTTAGCCTCAAATATGGCTAACGTATCCTTAAACCTTCAAACAGACTTTAGTCCCAAATTGGACTATAGACCCCTCAATCGACTTTGGTTCAAGGGTACATCTCTGAACTCCTTTGACACCTGTCGTTGTAATCCTTCAACGTCGTCAGAGAGGTGACGGGTCCCGACGGCCATACATGCATTGGACCACTACGTCCCTAAACTGGAACAGTAGAGCCCAAATGCTCTTTTGTCGGATCCAAATGATCCCGTTAAGTTGATCTTAGTCTCAAACTGGACTAACGTATCCTTAACGAACGTTTAAGTTGATCTTAGCCTCAAACACGGCTAACGTATCCTTAAACTAAAACCCCAAACCCAAATCTAAGTAAATACGGATTTGGACTAATCCACGTCCTATGGGCGACGACATAAATTAGTCTCCGTATACAATCCACGGGCAACCACAAACAAAACAAACACACACGACACGAAGTGAAATTCTGGAGAAGAAGAAAGTTGTTACCGCGACGCGGTAGCGTAATTAACTGCAGGGGCTTGCGCCTGCAGGGAAGAGCGTCCGCACAATCAAAAACCCCTCAAACGAGGGGGAATCTGACGAAGTCTGCTACATCGGTCGCATCCGTCCAAAACTCCGATACACGGTGCCATAAATCAACTTGGCATCTTCGGAGAGGTGGACAGATAAAACAAAATAGCATCTGCCGCGAATCACAGGCGAGACGTCCATGTCTTGGCCGCGTTCGGAGGGGAACAGATTCTGGCACGTCCGGTGGGACCTTTTCCTCTTTCCACTCCACACTTCGTGTGTCGTGTTTTTCCCGCAATCAAATAATCGCGGTGTATATGTTTTTGGTTG
This sequence comes from Agapanthus africanus, assembly GCA_030015575.1. Lineage (NCBI taxonomy): Eukaryota > Viridiplantae > Streptophyta > Magnoliopsida > Asparagales > Amaryllidaceae > Agapanthus > Agapanthus africanus. Next base: position 378,234,925 of record JASDDO010000019.1, on the reverse strand, counting down.
CCCTTAGGGGAGTGGATATTGAAGCCGGCATTTCGTCTCTATAAAGAATGACATTTGCTCCCACCCCAGCAACTCAGGCTCTGTCACATCCGGCAGAGTCAAGTATGGGTCACTTGCAGCCTCAAATTTCTGCAATCCGGCTCTTCAAGAAATCAACGGGATTCTTTTTGGGTCGATGCTCCCACCTCCCACCCTCGGTGCCTCAACGCCGATGGAGGAAGCCCAGAAGATGTCTGTCAAGCAGCAGTCTTGCCGACGGAATCGGTCCTCAAACAACTGGCACATGCCAAAGACCATGGTCGACGCTGGGGGCAGAATATTCAAGCTCTTCAAGAAATCATCGGGATTCTTTTTGGGTCGATGCTCCCACTTCCCACCCTCGGTGCCTCAACGCCGATGGAGGAAGCCCAGAGGATGTCTGTCAAGCAGCAGCCTTGCCGACGGAATCGGTCCTCAAACAACTGGCACATGCCAAAGACCAAGGTCGACGCAGGGGGCAGAATATTCAAGCTCTTCAAGAAATCAACAGGCTTCGAACTGCACTAACTGCAACAGCAACTCTCGCTCTGTCCTATCTGGAGGAGTAACTTACGGGCCCCAAGCGGCCTCCCTTTTCACTATTCCAGTGGAGCAAGTAACTCAAGCCACCACCAGGCTATCCTTCGGGACCATGCTCCCGCTAACGAGCTTCAGCGCTCCTGTACCATCGCAAGAAGCTCCCAAGAAGTCGTTCTGCCAGCGCTTCTGTGCTTATTTACGCCTTACTCTGCACAAACAAAAATTGTGATAAGAAAAGAGTAGAAAGTGAAAAATTATATTTAAAAGATAGGAATAGTTTAAGAAAAACAAGAAAGTTAGATGTTTTCTTAAATGAAACTAGTAATAAGTAGCTATGAGCTGTTGTCCTAAGGGTTAGTAAGATGAAGGAAATTACTAATATGAGGATAAAAATAAGCCTGAAAATTAGTTCCTATTCTGGAAGCCAAACATTTGAACATTGATACCCTACTATATGCACTTACACACATCTTGAAACTCGGGATAGTAGAGGATACCTTGAAATGCTCTTGTCTAAAAGCCAAAGTATGAAGGAAATAATAAATGGAAAAGAAAAGATAAAATGGTGAAAAGAAAAATGAACACTGGTTTTGTTATCACCGTGGCAGCACAAAAAATATAGCGAGGGTGCTTTATCACCTAGTGCTTTAGACCAACTGGTTTGGGAGCCACTGCTAAGCCTTAGGTGTTGCAAGACGAGGAAAAACACCTAATTAGCAAGCACATGAGTAATCGGTCGGTTAGTACCTTAAGAAGTATTAACGGTCGCAAGAAGAATCTGTGAGTAAATTCCATCTAAATATCTATTAAAAAGTACTAAGGTAGATGGACAAGAGTATGATTGCTTGAATTGAATTCTCTGAGTGTAGGGATATCCAGTTCACACACGTAGGGGTATATGATCAATGTTTGGAAGAAAGGTAGAAATGAAAACGAAAGGTGATGTTTTATTGAGGGAAAATGTGATTTCTAACATTTTTCATGACCATTAAGATAGGGCTCATAGCAACTGAAAAGCTGGTATAATTAAAAACTCTTATTTTCAAGTTCTTTCTTTTATAGTTCTTATCTTTATATAATTTTCACCATCTCTCTTTTATTATAGGATTTTATGAGTGTAATCCGCTGAAAATCCTCAGGAGACAACACTCCTCCTACTGGGGATATGACACTGGCGCCGAGTAAGGAAGGTTAGGGGCAACTCTCCTTCTGGATTGACTCCGCCGGCTCCAACTGTGGAAATTGATGCTGCTGTTCCAACTGGGAACAGTTTTGAACCACTTAGGAGGGTACGCAAGAACTCTTCGATGGCTGTGTTAAAAATATCTCCTCCACCTATGGAGAACGCTACAAACAAAAAGGATAAAGGGAAGGGAAAAACAGCCTTCGTCGCCAACGCTCAAGAACAATCGAGTGTCCCTGGAACGGTTGTTCGCAAAAACTACAAGTGGCAGCCCCTCTATGAAAAGTTGAAACGTCCGTACTCATTTCCCCGAGATGAAACAAGGAAACTGTTTGAACTGGTAATGCGCAATGGGCTCATTACTTTACCGGAGTCGAGACACCAAACACAACTGAATGATGTTGACAATCCTAATTATTTCCCTTACCACCAAGTATTGGGCCATCCGATCGAAAATTGCTACGTTTTCAAAAACTGGGTTGAAGACCAATACAAACAAGGCAAACTCGCGCTGTCCCAAAACTGGAAGGTGAGCCCGCCACAACCACATGCTCCGAAAAAGGTGGACACACCGGGGGCATCATGCTCATTCATAGAGAAAGCCCAATGGACCAATATGTCCTAAAACTGGATATAGACCGAAAAGTCAGTAAACTAGAAATTCGCCTCAAATACGACGACGCTAGACCGAAAAGTCAGTAAACTAAAAATTCGCCTCAAATACGGTGACGCTGGACCGAAAAGTCAGTAAACTAGAAATTCGCCTCAAATACGGCGACGCTGGACCGAAAAGTCAGTAAACTAGAAATTCGCCTCAAATTCGGCGACGGCGGACCACTACGTCCTAAAACTGGATATTGACCGAAACGTCGTTAAACTACTACCAACCCGCGGCATCCCCAGGCTGACATGGTGTTAAAAAAAAATAAAAGGTATGTCCATAAGCAAAATGGGCACGGATCAAAACCCGAAAGGGCTCCATGAGTAAAAATAGCAGGGCAACCGGCGAGTTTTGTGAAAACCTTAAAGGGCGCAATCTCGTTAGAAAAAAGAAGAAAAAGAAGAAAAAAAGAAGAAAAAATAGAAAACGGTATGTCCATAAGCAAAATGGGCACGGATGAAAACCCGAAAGGGCTCCGTGAGTAAAAAACAGCAGGGCTACCGGCGAGTGTTTGTGAAAACCCGAAAGGGCGCAAGCTCGTTAAAGAACATTTACAGTGTCCTCTCGACCTTGTAAGGAGAAACCACCTGCGTGAGATCCTTACGACTTACAAGGGAACAATACACTTAGGGATCCTCACGATTCCTAAGGAGAAATTACACTTGCGAGATCCTCACGACTCGTAAGGAGAACTCTCTTATGAGACCCTCACGGCTCATAAGATTTGAAAGTCTTAAGTTACAGAAACCTGAACCTGTTCTAAAGCAACCCCCACAATCCTCGATACTGCCCTACAAGTGGCTCAGCACTGACCCTTGTATACAATCCACGGGCGCGAATAAACATTTCCCTAACGAAGTCCCACCTTTGACTAGGGATAGGTTTGCATGATGATCAAACCTTGTAAGTCCTCTTGGTTTACAAGGAGAAAACCCTCTTGTAGGATCCTTACGACTTAGAGAGGAACACGCACTTAGGAATCCTCACGATTCCTAAGGAGAAAACACACCTACAAGATCCTCACAACTTATAGGGAGAAATACCTTTGTGAGACCCTTACGGCTCATGAAGTCAAAAGCCTTAGTCGACAGGACCCTAACCCTGTTCGCTAAGCCACCTTTGTTCGACATCGACAGAGGAAAATGATGATTCTCTCCTAGCAATATCCCAGTTGTAGCGGTGCTGATGCCGAAATCGGTGTCTAATTCCATGCTTATAGAGAAAAGCCAGCAAGCCGCACATGCATGCAAAATAGCAGAAATGATGGGGCAGCTTGCAATAAAAAGCAGCAAGTAAGAACGCATGCATACAAAATAGCCGAAATGATTGGGCAACTCGCAATAAAAAGCAGCGAGTAAAAATAAAATAAACAGCCGAAATGATTGGGCAACGCGAAAAATAGCCGAAATGATTGGGCAATCGCGACCTTCGCGATATAAAAAGCTGAAATGATAGAGTATCGCGGAGATAAAACAATAATATAAAAAAAATGATGATGAAATTTTTGCCCTACAGGTGAGATCATATCGATCCCTGTATACAATCCAAGGGCACAAACAAAGAGGGAACCATACCTTCCCAACAGGCTCCGCCAGGAAGCGAAACCAAATCTCGGCGGTTCACCAACAACCTAGAGACAACCGCGGCATTCGTCTCGATACAGCAGACGCAGTGCCAGCAAACGAAGCGAAGATCAAATTCCTAGCTTCACGGTTTTGACGGTAACTTATATAAAACATGAAAGACCACCAGAGATCATCTCAACCCCAGGGAAATCGATGTCCTTGGTAGCATCCTCGACTCAGGGAAACCAGTGTCCTTGACGAGACCACCTCGATTCGCGTTGCCCCGCAGAGAAACCAGTGTCTTTGCAGGAATACTTCGATTCGTTTCAACCTCGAGGAAACCAGTGTCCTCGGCAAAATACTTCGACTCAGGGAAACCAGTGTCCTTGACGAGAACATCTTGATTCGCGTCGACCCGCAGAGAAACTAGCGTCTTTGCAGGAATATCTCGACTCGTCTCAACCCCAGGGAAATCAGTGTCCTTGGCAAATACTTTGATTCAGGGAAACTAGCGTCCTTGATGAGAGCTTCTTGATTCGCGTCGGCCCGCAGAGAAACCAGTGTGTTTGCAGGAATACTCCGATTCGTTTCAACCCCGAGGAAACCAGTGTCCTCGGCAAAATACCTCGATTCAGGGAAACTAGCGTCCTTGATGAGAGCTTCTTGATTCGCGTCGGCCCGCAGAGAAACCAGTGACTTTGCAGGAGCACTTCGATTCATTTCAACCTCGAGGAAACCAGTGTCCTCGGCAAAATACTTCGACTCAGGGAAACTAGCGTCCTTGACGAGAGCACCTCAATTCGCGTTGACCCGCAGAGAAACCAGTGTCTTTGCAGGAGTACCTCGACTCGTCTCAACCCCAGGAAAATCAGTGTCCTTGGCAAATACTTTGACTCAGGGAAACTAGCGTCCTTGATGAGAGCTGCTTGATTCGCGTCGACCCGCAGAGAAACCAGTGTCTTTGCAGGAGCACTTCAATTCGTTTCAACCTCGAGGAAACCAGTGTCCTCGGCAAAATACTTCGACTCAGGGAAACTAGCGTCCTTGATGAGAGCTTCTTGATTCGCGTCGGCCCGCAGAGAAACTAGCGTCTTTGCAGGAATACCTCGATTCGTTTCAACCCCAGGGAAATCAGCGTCCTTGGCGAGAACATCTCGATTCGTCTCGACTCGTGAGGAAATTAGTGTCTTCGCGAGAACTTCTCAATTCGTCATGACTTTCGAGATAAAGCCTTAGGCAGCGGGGATTAAAAAACCTGTTTTCTAAGTACTGGGACCCTGCAAGTCGGTCCAAAACGGTCCCTTGCATACTATCCACGGGTCACACTCTCCAAAGTCGAGTCTCGACAAGGAGGGAAACAACCGCTTACGGGTCCTCTCGACTCGTAAGAGGAAAAATTCTCTTATAAGATCCTTACGACTTATAAGAGAAAACACACTTAGGAGTCCTCACGAACCCTAAGGAGAAAATACACCTATGAGATCCTCTCGATCCGTAGGGAGAAAAGTCTTTGTGAGACCCTCACGGCTCATAATGTTGAAAAGTCTTAGGCTACAAGGACCCTAAACTTGTCTCCTAAGCCCTCAGTTCCATGGCTATGCATAACTTCGCACTACTTCACCCACGTACATACTTACGTGGGCAAAGTAGTGGGGGGCATTTGTTCCCGCCAAAATTTTGGCTCAAAACCCACTCCTTATAAAATAATAACAATGAAAAGAGAAGATAAATAAATAAATAAATAAATAATAATAATAATAATAAAGGAGAAAATCTCCCTTTCAGAGAAAAGCTCTGTTCAAATCCCAAGGCGGGAAATGAAACAATACTTCTGTTTCCCCCAATCAGAGCAAAGCTCTGCTTTAAATGATAATAAAAATAAAATCTTAAAATAAAGAAGCAACGCTTCAGCTGACTTGCGCTCTGCGCTGCACGACACGTGTCAAGCGCAGTTGCTCTGCGCTCTGCGCTGCGCGACACGTGTCAGCGCAGTTGCGCTGCGCTGCGCGACACGTGTCAGCGCAGTTGCGCTGCGCTCTGCCCTACGCTCTGCCCTGCGCGCTGCGCTCTGCCCTATGCCAGCATTTAAACAGAAAAATTCTGGAAAGATCTTTCTCAATCTTGTTAAAAACAAGAAGATTTCCTTCTGTAAAACAGAAGCCCTTGGATCAAAGATACAACGGTGGGGGAAAATCCCCAGTTCACTTAGAGAAAAATCTCTTTAACTGATTCAACAAATCATTTGGCACTATATAATGGCCCCTAGACTCCAAGTCTAAGAGAGAGAGAAACAGATTGACATTAAGAGAGGAATACAGAAACACAGAAAACAGAGAGAGAACTCCTCTAAAGAATTTTGAGAAGAACTCAAAACAGAGGAAAAGGTAAATCCTTTGAATAAAAAAGAAGAATTTTTTCTGAAAAGATCATTGATCTAAGAACAAGATCAAGGATCTTCAATAAAAAAAATATATTAACAAAGGCAGTGCCTTTTTATGAACCATTGGTTCTGGAATCTTAAAGATTCTTTACTTGAATCCAAAATTAGATCAAGATAATTAAAACAGTGCCTTGCACTTGTAAATCTGCACTGTTACGCTCCTGGGTTGGCGCAAGCCACCAGAGAGCGCCACGTGTCAGCACCAGAATAACTTGCGCTATGCGCTTTTAAAATAGAGCATTGCTCTCTGAAATTGGCGCAACTCACCAGAGCGCGCCACGTGTCAGCACCAGAATAACTTGCGCTATGCGCTTTTAAAATAGAGCATTGCTTTCTGAAATTGGAGCAACTCACTAGAGTGCGCCACGTGTCAGCAGCGCAACAGCGCAGCGCACTGCGTTAACTGCGCTTGCGCTCACCACAGCGTGACACGTGTCACCTCCACATGCGCTTGCGCTCAATAATTGGCACAAAGCGCCTGACAGGCCACATGGCCATTGTCAGATAATTAATGCACTGCATTATTGAAAAGAAGGGCCGAGCCCAATTAAAAAAAAGGCCTAACAGGCCTAATAAAATGCCATGCATTATTTTAAAGGGCAGAGCCCAAACAAAGACAGATGCTCTGCATCATAAAAATAAAGGGACAGAGCCCACATCAAAAAGGCCTAGCAGGCCAGAATAAAATACAGTGCATTATTAAACAGGGGCAAAGCCCTAGCATGGGCCTAATAGGCCAAAGTTAAATAAAAACGTTGAACATTTTCAACTGGACTTAGCCCAATCATGGCCGCAAGTCCTAAAATTAAAATGACTGAGCACGGCTGCTCTCTTAAATCAATTTACATCCGGTTCAAGGGTATATCTCCGAACTCCTCTGACACCTATCGTTGTAATCCTTCAACGACGTCAGAGAGGTGACGGGTCCCGACAACCACACAACAATACGGACTGTGGGGTCCTTAAACGCATGGACTTATGCGTCCTTAAACCAACAATACGGACTGTGGGGTCCTTAAATTCACGGACTTAAGCGTCCTTAAACCTACGGACTGTGGGGTCCTTAAACTCATGGACATATGCATCCTTAAACCAACAATACGGACAGTGGGGTCCTTAAACTCATGGACTAAAGCGTCCTTAAACCTATGGACTTAAGCGTCCTTAAACTCACGGACTTAAGCGTCCTTAAACCAACTCACGGACTTAAGCGTCCTTAAACCAACTCATGGACTTAAGCGTCCTTAAACCTATGGACTTAAGCGACCTTAAACTCACGGACTTAAGCGTCCTTAAACCAACTCATGGACTTAAGCTTCCTTAAACCAACTCATGGACTTAAGCGTCCTTAAACCTATGGACTTAAGCGTCCTTAAACTCACGGACTTAAGCATCCTTAAACCAACTCATGGACTTAAGCGTCCCTAAACCAACTCATGGTCTTAAGCGTCCTTAAACCTATGGACTTAAGCGTCCTTAAACCTATGGACCTAAGCGTCCTTAAACTCACGGACTTAAGCGTCCTTAAACCAACTCATGGACTTAAGCGTCCTTAAACCTATGGACTTAAGCATCCTTAAACTCACGGACTTAAGCGTCCTTAAACTAACTCATGGACTTAAGCATCCTTAAACCTATGAATTTAAGCGTCCTTAAACCTATGGACTTAAGCGCCCTTAAACTCACGGACTGTGGGGTCCTTAAACTCATGGCCTTATGCGTCCTTAAACCAACAATACGGACTGTGGGGTCCTTAAACTCATGGACTTATGCGTCCTTAAACCAACACCTGGCCCCAAAATGGGAATGTTGGACCACCATGTCCCTAAACTGGCAGTGGACCACCATGTCCCTAAACTGGAACAATAGAGCCCCCAAATGCTCTTTTGTCAGATCTAAACGATCCCGTTTAAGTTGATCTTAGCCTCAAATATGGTTAACGTATCCTTAAACAATCAAACAGACCTTAGTCCCAAATTGGACTACAGCTCCCCCAATCAACTTCGGTTTAAGGGTACATCTCTGAACTTCTCTGACACCTGTCGTTGTAATCCTTCAACGTCGTCAGAGAGGTGATGGGTCCCGACGACCATACATTAAATGGACCATTACGTCCCTAAACTGGAACAATAGAGCCCCCAAACGCTCTTTTGTTGGATCTAAACGATTCCGTTTAAGTTGATCTTAGCCTCAAATATGGCTAACGTATCCTTAAACCTTCAAACAGACTTTAGTCCCAAATTGGACTATAGACCCCTCAATCGACTTTGGTTCAAGGGTACATCTCTGAACTCCTTTGACACCTGTCGTTGTAATCCTTCAACGTCGTCAGAGAGGTGACGGGTCCCGACGGCCATACATGCATTGGACCACTACGTCCCTAAACTGGAACAGTAGAGCCCAAATGCTCTTTTGTCGGATCCAAATGATCCCGTTAAGTTGATCTTAGTCTCAAACTGGACTAACGTATCCTTAACGAACGTTTAAGTTGATCTTAGCCTCAAACACGGCTAACGTATCCTTAAACTAAAACCCCAAACCCAAATCTAAGTAAATACGGATTTGGACTAATCCACGTCCTACGGGCGACGACATAAATTAGTCTCCGTATACAATCCACGGGCAACCACAAACAAAACAAACACACACGACACGAAGTGAAATTCTGGAGAAGGAGAAAGTTGTTACCGCGACGCGGTAGCGTAATTAACTGCAGGGGCTTGCGCCTGCAGGGAAGAGCGTCCCCACAATCAAAAACCCCTCAAGCGAGGGGGAATCTGATGAAGTCTGCTACATCGGTCGCATCCGTCCAAACCTCCGATACACGGTACCATAAATCAACTTGGCATCTTCGGAGAGGTGGATGGATAAAACCAAATAGCATCTGCCCCGAATCACAGGCGAGACGTCCATGTCTTGGCCGCCGTTCGGAGGGGAACAGATTCTGGCACGCCCGGTGGGACCTTTTCCTCTTTCCACTCCACACTTCGTGTGTCGTGTTTTTCCCGTGATCAAATAATCGCGGTGTGTATGTTTTTGGTTGCCCTTAGGGGAGTGGATATTGAAGTCGGCATTTCGTCTCTATGAAGAATGACATTTGCTCCCACCCCAGCAACTCAGGCTCTGTCATATCCGGCAGAGTCAAGTATGGGTCACTTACAGCCTCAAATTTCTGCAATCTGGCTCTTCAAGAAATCAACGGGATTCTTTTTGGGTCGATGCTCCCACCTCCCACCCTCGGTGCCTCAACGCCGATGGAGGAAGCCCAGAAGATGTCTGTCAAGCAGCAGCCTTGCCGACGGAATCGGTCCTCAAATAACTGGCACATGCCAAAGACCAAGGTCGACGCAGGGGGTAGAATATTCAAGCTCTTCAAGAAATCATCGGGATTCTTTTTGCGTCGATGCTCCCACTTCCCACCCTCGGTGCCTCAACGTCGATGGAGGAAGCCCAGAGGATGTCTGTCAAGCAGCAGCCTTGCCGACGGAATCGGTCCTCAAACAACTGGCACATGCCAAAGACCAAGGTCGACGCAGGGGGCAGAATATTCAAGCTCTTCAAGAAATCAACAGGCTTCGAACTGCACTAACTGCAACAGCAACTCTCGCTCTGTCCCATCTGGAGGAGTAACTTACGGGCCCCAAGCGGCCTCCCTTTTCACTATGCCAGTGGAGCAGGTAACTCAAGCCACCACCAGGCTATCCTTCGGGACCATGCTCCCGCCAACGAGCTTCAGCGCTCCTGTACCATCGCAAGAAGCTCCCAAGAAGTCGTTCTTTCAGCGCTCCTGTGCTTATTTACTCCTTACTCTGCACACACAAAAATTGTGATAAGAAAAGAGTAGAAAGTGAAAAATTATATTTAAAAGATAGGAATAGTTTAAGAAAAACAAGAAAGTTAGATGTTTTCTTAAATGAAACTAGTAATAAGTAGCTATGAGCTGTTGTCCCAAGGGTTAGTAAGATGAAGGAAATTACTAATCTGAGGATAAAAATAAGCCTGAAAAATAGTTCATATTCTGGAAGCCAAACATTTGAACGTTGATACCCTACTATATGCACTTACACACATCTTGAAACTCGGGATAGTAGAGGATACCTTGAAATGCTCTTGTCTAAAAGCCAAAGTATGAAGGAAATAATAAATGGAAAAGAAAAGATAAAATGGTGAAAAGAAAAATGAACACTGGTTTTGTTATCACCGAGGCAGCAAAAAAAATATAGCGATGGTACTTTATCACCTAGTGCCTTAGACCAACTGGTTTGGGAGCCACTGCTAAGCCTTAGGTGTTGCAAGACGAGGAAAAACACCTTATTAGCAAGCACATGAGTAATCGGTCGGTTAGTACCTTAAGAAGTATTAACGGTCGTATGAAGAATGTGTGAGCAAATTCCATCTAAATATCTATTAAAAAGTACTAAGGTAGATGGACAAGAGTATGATTGCTTGAATTGAATTCTCTGAGTGTAGGGATGTCCAGTTCATACACTTAGGGGTATATGATCAATGTTTGGAAGAAAGGTAGAAATGAAAACTAAAGGCGATGTTTTATTGAGGGAAAATGTGATTTCTAACATTTTTTCATGACCATTAAGATAGGGCTCATAGCAACTAAAAAACTGGTATAATTGAAAACTCTTATTTTTAAGTTCTTTCTTTTATAGTTCTTATCTTTATATAATTTTCACCATCTCTCTTTTATTATAGGATTTTGTGAGTGTAATCCGCTGAAAACCCTCAGGAGACAACACTTCTCCTACTGGGGATATGACACTGGCGCCGAGTAAGGAAGGTTAGGGGCAACTCTCCTTCTGGATTGACTCCGCCGGCTCCAACTGTGGAAATTGATGCTGCTGTTCCAACTGGGAACAGTTTTGAACCACTTAGGAAGGTACGCAAGAACTCTTCGATGGCTGTGTTAAAAAGATCTCCTCCACCTATGGAGAACGCTACAAACAAAAAGGATAAAGGGAAGGGAAAAACGGCCTTCGTCGCCAACGCTCAACAACAATCGAGTGTTCCTAGAACGGTTGTTCGCCAAAACAACAAGTGGCAGCCCCTCTATGAAAAGTTGAAACGTCCGTACTCATTTCCCCGAGATGAAACAAGGAAACTGTTTGAACTGGTAATGCGCAATGGGCTCATCACTTTACCGGAGTCGAGACACCAAACACAACTGAATGATGTTGACAATCCTAATTATTTCCCTTACCACCAAGTATTGGGCCATCCGATCGAAAATTGCTACGTTTTCAAAAACTGGGTTGAAGACTAATACAAACAAGGCAAACTCGCGCTGTCCGAAAACTGGAAGGTGAGCCCGCCACAACCACATGCTCCGAAAAAAGTGGACACGCCGGGGGCATCGTGCTCATTCATAGAGAAAGCCCAATGGACCACTATGTCCTAAAACAGGATATAGACCGAAAAGTCAGTAAACTAGAAATTCGCCTCAAATACGGCGACGCTAGACCGAAAAGTCATCAAATACGGCGACGCTAGACCGAAAAGTCAGTAAACTAGATATTCGCCTCAAATATGGCGACGCTAGACCGAAAAGTCAGTAAACTAGAAATCCGCCTCAAATACGGCGACGCTAGACCGAAAAGTCAGTAAACTAGAAATTCTCCTCAAATACGGCGACGGCGGACCACTACGTCCTAAAACTGGATATTGACCGAAACGTCGTTAAACTACTACCAACCCGCGGCATCCCCAGGTTGACATGAAAAAAAAGGTATGTCCATAAGTAAAATGGGCACGGATGAAAACCCGAAAGGGCTCCGTGAGTAAAAACAGCAGGGCTACCGGCGAGTCTTGTGAAAACCTGAAAGGGCGCAACCTCGTTAGAAAAAAGAATAAAAAGAATAAAAAAAGAAGAAAAAAGAGAAAACGGCATGTCAATTAGTAAAATGGGCACGGATGAAAACCCGAAAGGGCTCCGTGAGTAAAAAACAGCAGGGCTACCGGCGAGTGTTTGTGAAAACCCGAAAGGGCGCAACCTCGTTAAAGAACACTTACAGGGTCCTCTCGACCTTATAAGGAGAAACCACATGCGTGAGATCCTTACGACTTACAAGGGAACAATACACTTAGGGATCCTCACGATTCCTAAGGAGAAATTACACTTGCGAGATCTTCACGACTCGTAAGGAGAACTCTCTTATGAGACCCTCACGGCTCATAAGATTTGAAAGTCTTAACTTACAGAAACCTGAACCTGTTCTTAAGCAACCCCCACAATCCTCGATATTGCCGTACAAGTGGCTCAGCACTGACCTTTGTATACAATCCACGGGCGCGAATAAACATTTCCCTAACGAAGTCCCACCCGTGACTAGGGATAGGTTTGCATGATGAACAACCCTTGTAAGTCCTCTTGGTTTACAAGGAGAAAACCCTCTTGTAGGATCCTTACGGCTTACAGAGGAACACGCACTTAGGAATCCTCACGATTCCTAAGGAGAAAACACACCTACAATATCCTCACGACTTGTAGGGAGAAATACCTTTGTGAGACCCTTACGGCTCATGAAGTCAAAAGCCTTAGTCGACAGGACCCTAACCCTGTTCGCTAAGCCACCTTTGTTCAATATCGACAGAGGCAAATGATGATTCGCTCCTGGCAATATCCCAGTTGTAGCGGTGCTGATGCCGAAATCGGAGTCTAATTCCATGCTTATGGCGAAAAGCCAGCAAGCCGCGCATGCATGCAAAATAGCCGAAATGATGGGGCAGCTTGCAATAAAAAGCAGCAAGTAAGAACACATGCATACAAAATAGCCGAAATGATTGGGCAACTCGCAATAAAAAACAGCGAGTAAAAATAAAATAAACAGCCAAAATGATTTGGCACCGTGAAAAATAGCCGAAATGATTGGGCAATCGCGACCTTCGCGATATAAAAAGCTGAAATGATAGAGTATCGCGGAGATAAAACAATAATAAAAAAAATGATGATGAAATATTTGCCCTACAGGTGAGATCACATCGATCCCTGTATACAATCCAAGGGCACAAACAAAGAGGGAACCATACCTTCCCAACAGGCTCCGCCAGGAAGCGAAACCAAATCTCGGCGGTTCACCAACAACCTAGAGACAACCGTGGCATTCGTCTCGATACAGCAGATGCAGTGCCAGCAAACGAAGCGAAGATCAAATTCCTAGCTTCATGGTTTTGACGGTAACTTATATAAAACCTGAAAGACCACCAGAGATCATCTCAACCCCAGGGAAATCAGTGTCCTTGGTAGCATCCTCGACTCAGGGAAACCAGTGTCCTTGACGAGACCACCTCGATTCGCGTCGGCCCGCAGAGAAACCAGTGTCTTTGCAGGAATACTTCAATTCGTTTCAACCTCGAGGAAACCAGTGTCCTCAGCAAAATACTTCGACTCAGGGAAACCAGTGTCCTTGACGAGAACATCTTGATTCGCGTCGACCCGCAGAGAAACTAGCGTCTTTGCAGGAATACCTCGACTCGTCTCAACCCCAGGGAAATCAGTGTCCTTGGCAAATACTTCGATTCAGGGACACTAGCGTCTTTGATGAGAGCTTCTTGATTTGCGTCGGCCCGCAGAGAAACCAGTGTCTTTGCAGGAATACTCCGATTCGTTTCAACCCCGAGGAAACCAGTGTCCTCGGCAAAATACCTCGATTCAGGGAAACTAGCATCCTTGATGAGAGCTTCTTGATTTGCGTCGGCCCGCAGAGAAACCAGTGACTTTGCAGGAGCACTTCAATTCGTTTCAAGCTCGAGGAAACTAGTGTCCTCGGCAAAATACTTCGACTCAGGGAAACTAGCGTCCTTGACGAGAGCACCTCGATTCGCGTCGACCCGCAGAGAAACCAGTGTCTTTGCAGGAGTACCTCGACTCGTCTCAACCCCAGGGAAATCAGTGTCCTTGGCAAATACTTCGACTCAGGGAAACCAGCGTCCTTGACGAGAGCTGCTTGATTCGCGTCGACCCGCAGAGAAACCAGTGTCTTTGCAGGAGCACTTCAATTCGTTTCAACCTCGAGGAAACCAGTGTCCTCGGCAAAATACTTCGACTCAGGGAAACTAGCGTCCTTGATGAGAGCTTCTTGATTCGCGTCGGCCCGCAGAGAAACTAGCGTCTTTGCAGGAATACCTCGATTCGTTTCAACCCCAGGGAAATCAGCGTCCCTGGCAAGAACATCTCGATTCGTCTCGACTCGTGAGGAAATTAGTGTCTTCGCAAGAACTTCTCGATTCGTCTTGACTTCCGAGATAAAGCCTTAGGCAGCGGGGATTAAAAAACCTGTTTCCTAAGCACTGGGACCCTGCAAGTCGGTCCAAAACGGTCTCTTGCATACTATCCACGGGTCACACTCTTCAAAGTCGAGTCTCGACAAGGAGGGAAACAACCGCTTACGGGTCCTCTCGACTCGTAAGAGGGAAAATTCTCTTATAAGATCCTTACGACTTATAAGAGAAAACACACTTAGGAGTCCTCACGACCCCTAAGGAGAAAATACACCTATGAGATCCTCTCGATCCGTAGGGAGAAAAGCCTTTGTGAGACCCTCACGGCTCATAAAGTTGAAAAGTCTTAGGCTACAAGGACCCTAAACTTGTCTCCTATGCCCTCAGTTCCATGGCTATGCATAACTTTGCACTACTTCACCCACGTACATACTTACGTGGGCAAAGTAGTGGGGGGCATTTGTTCCCGCCAAAATTTTGGCTCAAAACCCACTCTTTATAAAATAATAACAATAAAAAGAGAAGATAAATAAATAAATAATAATAATAAAGGAGAAAATCTCCCTTTCAGAGCAAAGCTCTGTTCAAATCCCAAGACGGGAAATGAAGCAATACTTCTGTTTCCCCCAATCAGAGCAAAGCTCTGTTTTAAATGATAATAAAAATCAAATTCTAAAATAAAGAAGCAATGCTTCAGCTGACTTGCGCTCTGCGCTGCGCGACACGTGTCAAGCGCAGTTGCGCTGCGCTGCGCGACACGTGTCAGCGCAGTTGCGCTGCGCGACACGTGTCAGCGCAGTTGCGCTAGCGCAGTTGCGCTGCGCTCTGCGCTGCGCGACACGTGGCAAGCGTAAATGCGCTTGCGCCAGCTATGCCAGCATTTAAACAGAAAAATTCTGGAAAGATTTTTCTCAATCTTGTTAAAAACAAGAATATTGCCTTCTGTAAAACAGAAGCCCTTGGATCAAAGATACAACGGTGGGGGAAATCCCCAAATCACTCAGAGAAAGATCTCTTTAACTGATTCAACAAATCATTTGACACTATATAAAGGCCCCTAGACTCCAAGTCTAAGAGAGAGAGAAACAGATTGACATTAAGAGAGGAATACAGAAACACAGAAAACAGAGAGAGAACTCCTCTAATCTACGCCCTATGGGCGAAAACATAAATTAGTCTCCGTATATAATCCACGGGCAACCACAAACAAAACAAACACACACGACACGAAGTGACCATCTGGAGAAGGAGAAAGTTGTTACCGCGATGCGGTAGCGTAATTAACTACAAGGGCTTGCGCCTGTAGGGAAGACATCCCCACAATCAAAAACCCCTTAAATGAGGGGGAATTTGACGAAGTCTGCTATATCGGCCGCATCCGTTTAAACCTTCGATACATGGTGCCATAAATCAACTTGGCATCTTCGGAGAGGTGGACGGATAGCACCAATTAGCATCTGCCCTGAAATTCAGGTGAGACGTCCGCCGCGTCTTCGTCCGCGTCTTTCGGTGGGAACAGATTTTGGCATGCACGGTGGGACCTTTTCCTATTTCCACTCCACACTTCGTGTGTCGTGTTTGCGAACGAATCGCGGTTTGGTATGGTTGCCCTTGGGTTCGAGGTACTAAGATTTGGTGTCTTGCTCTGTGCAGAAAACAGAAGATCAATGGCTTCAACCTGCACTAACTGCAGCTGCAACTCTCGCTCCGTCCCGTCCGGAGGAGTGACTTACGGTCCCCAAGCGGCCTCCATCTTCGCTATGCCGGTGGAACAGGTGACTCAGGCCACTACTGGGCTATTATTCGGGACTATGCTCCCACCGATGAGCTTCAATACCCCAATATCGTCGCAAGAAGCTCTAAAGAAGTCAGTCTTTGATTGTCTTATAACTACCGCGGCCCCTCTCAACGGGTCGCCCAAGTCCAATGTCTTAGTTTTCAGCAAACTGGGCCAAAGCTCAAGTGGGCCCATGAAGAAGCCCGCGATACCTGAAGCGGCCATCCCGAAGCGGATAGCCATTCCTGCTCCTAAAGTCATCAAGGCAGCTTCCCTTGCTAAAGGGTCGGTCTTCACAAGACTGTCCGTTTCAGCTCCTGCTCCATGCGAAGTCACGAAGGCTGCTTCCCCTGTTCGAAAGTCGGCCTTCGCAAGACTGACTATCCCCTCTCAACGGACGTCAGTCTTCGACTGGCTAGCGCCAATAACAGCCTCTCCTCAAAACAAGGGGCATGACAAAGCCATCCCCATAGCCGAACCAACACCATCTGCGCGACATGCTCGCCGTCGTCACTGGCACCGAGTACGGAAGGCTGAGGGCAGCTCTCCGTATGGATTTACTCCACCAGCTCCAACGGTGGTGATCGATGCTGCTGTTATAACCGGGAACAGGTTTGAATTGCTGAACAAGGTGCGTAGGAACTCTCCTACCGCCGTACTGTAAAGATCTCCTCCACCCATGGAGAATGTTACAAAAACGAAGCCGGAGCGGTCCCCTCAGCGGCTGTCGTCCAAAATTTACAAGGTCTGGCAACAGGTTCAAGACTCAGTAATTGATCAAGATTACTCTCGCCGACCCAAAAAGCTCAAGGCTCAGCAAGAAAAGAGCCATCTTAAGGTACCACAGAAAATGTCATCCGTCTGGATGCCCACTGCAATGGCTCCCTCAACGTCAACCGCCCAAAATAGAAGGGGGCCAGAGAAAGCCCCTGTGAACATGGCGAACCGTAAAAGCGCCGAATCCAAACGCCCCAAGTCTGGGGGCATAATGGTGCATACTGTTTATATGGCTTCCGGAAAAGAGGAAAGCCGCATTTCGACGGGTCACCGACCGCTCACCCGATCCGTGACAAAAGCCCAGGAGCAACAACAGAAGCTTTAGGAAATGCTAACGCAAATGGCCGCACTCACCGGGCCAAAAGAAAGACCGGAGGCGTCATCAGAGCAGCGTCATGAACAAGAAACCGATGCTGACTTCCTCCGCAGAGTCCTCGAAAAGAAGGACAAAGAGGCAGCGGAACAAGCTGCCAATATAAAACGAATGACGCTTCTCTTCCAAGACATGGTCAGGATGATGTTACAGCCAGAACCTCCAGCTGAAGACCCTCCGGTCATTATTTAAGATGATAAAGGAGAAGCGTCAAATCCTCTGCCGGCTCTGTCAGCAGCCAAGGAGGAAACCATCTCAAAAGCCTCGCTCGATGATTATATAGCTCAACGAATACGAGCTCACCGAGCGAACGAAGCGACTGTCCAGGTTGTCAAGACTGGACGACCTTATCCGGGCTGGTATGACCAAATAAGTTACCCGCCGGGATATACGATCCTCAAATTCCATGTGTACAAAGGGACGGGCAATCCCCACCAGCATGTCGCCCAGTTAGGGCTCTTTGCGGCAACACCGGGGGCGATGATAAATTGCTACTTCGCCAATTCGTCGGCAACTTGTCGGAGATGGTATTCGAGTAGTATTCTGAACTTCCCAACGATTCCGTCAAAACTTTTGCAGAGATGGAGCTACTATTCACCCAGCGTTTCGTGAGTGCTAGTGAACGTACCCCAATAACGGCATTGATCAATGCCAGGGTGAATCCTGGAGAAACATGGGTCCAATATGCAATACGATGGCGAAATTTGTGGTCGAAATGCGAGTAGCGTATCGAAGAAGCGCCTGCGGTAGACATGTTCGTGGGTACTCTTGACCCTCAAGCAACTATTTCCCAATTCATGATGTTCTTCAAGCCGACCACGTTCTAGGCCTTGATTGACAAGTTGGCCCAAATAGACCAGATGGGTCATCGACCATCTCCTTCAAAGACGGATCCTCGGAATGAAAAGGGGAAAGGAAAAGCAACTTTCGTTGCTACTACTCAACAACAGCCGAGCAACTTAAAACCGGTTGTTCGCCAAAACAACGTGCGTCCACGCCCATCCCTCGAGGAAAGACTTGGACTTCCTTACTCATTTCCCCAGGATAAAACGAGGAGACTGTTCGAGCTGGCAGTGCGCAACATGCTCATAAATTTGCCGAATCCAAAACGTCCGTTGCAGCCAGGTGATGTCAATGATCCTAATTACCGCCCTTACCACCAAGCAGTAAGCCATCCAATCGATGTTGCTTCGTCTTCAAAGGCTGGATTGAAGACCAATACCAACAAGGCAAGTTCGCATTCTCCGAAAACTGGAAGGTGAACCTGCCACAACCTCACGCCCCTAAAAAATTCGACGTGCCGGGGGCATCATGCTCATTCATAAGGGAAGCCCCATGGGAAGTTGTTCTTTCGGTAAAGACAAAAAGAATGCTGAAGGATCTCCAAACGTACCCGGCAATCAGGTGAAAAAATCCACTGGAACCCGAGATCGTCGAGAGAATGCTGAAACCGTGCTGAACTACAAAAATTGGTGGTAATAGTCAAAGCGCTCGTACCCAGCCATCAAAGTCTTAGAAGAAGAAGAAGAAGACCCAAAAGCCCGTGAAGCTTGATAACAAGCGCACAGACTAGCAAAAACAGATTGACGCTCTGGAAGAATATAACCAGAAGGCGCGGACCCCGGTCACACTCCAAGAATTTCTCAACAATATCCTTGAGAACGGAGATAACGACAATAACGACAATAACGACTCGCCAAAAGAATCTGAGGACCATGTGGCAAGTTGCCACATGATCTCTCATTCGGCATTAACTAATGAAGAAATGCACTCAGCGATAGAAGACAGCATAAAAGAGCCGGGGGCAGGATCGAAGCCAAAACCCTTGGAACCGTCTGACAAGATGATCGACTTGCTACTGAACGAAGCCCGTCAGAAAAGCAAAGCCAATCGAGAGCGTGAACTGGCTATATTCGAAAAAGCCAAACGCCGACGACTGGAGGAAAAGGTCGAGACACCCCAACTGGAGCAAAGCATCCCTATCGCCAGCAAAAGCAAGCTTAAAGTAAGGAAACGATTCGCTAGGGCCCTGGCAATAGGAATGAAGTTGCCCTCTTTCAAAGGAAATTCCACTGGCAATATACGTCTTGATAAAGCGGACATACATCCTAACTTCCGCCTATACCATCAGAGGATTGCATACCCTACCGAGGAGTGCATAGCCTTTAAAAACTGGTGGCAGGGATATGTTGCCCGTCGACGACACGTTCAACGAGTGAAGCGCAAGGCTCGTCGGGAATAGAAAAGCACGATAGATGAGCGCAAAAGAGCTATTGGCAACTATCACATAGACGACACCAAGGGATCGCAAGTTATCACCTTCGAAAGCGACTTTGACGAAGAAATCTCCCTCAGCCCTCTCTTCAGGGAATCCACCTCCGACACAAAACATGCGAAGATTTGCGGCAAAATCTAGCTGCGTAATCGTACGTTGACTTATGACCGAAACGTCGTTAAACTACTACCAACCCGCGGCATCCTCAGGCTGACGTGGTAAAAAAAACGGTACGTCCACAAGCGAAAATGGCACGGATGAAAACCCGAGAGGGCTCCATGAGTAAAAATAGCAGGGCTACCGGCGAGTTCCGTGAAAACCCAAAAGGGCACAATCTCGTTGAAAGGCACCTGCAAGGTCCTCTTGGCCTTGTAAGGAGAAACCATCCGCATGAGATCCTTACGACTCACAAGGGAGCAACACACTTAGGGATCCCCACGATTCCTAAGAAGAAATTACACTTGGGAGATCCTCACGACTCGTAAGGAGAACTTTCTTATGAGACCCTCACGACTCATAAGATTCAAAAATCTTAAGCTACAGGGATCTGAACCCGTTCTTAAGCGGCCACCACAACCTCCAATGCTGCCCTACAAGCGGCCCAATATTGACCCTTGTATACAACCCACGGGCGCGAATAAATATTCCCCTAACAAAGTCCCATCCGTGACTAGGAATATGTCTACATGGTGAACGACCCTTGTAAGTCCTCTCGACTTATAAGGAGAAAATACTCTTGTAAGATCCTTACGACTTATAAGAGACCACGCACTTAGGTATCCTCATGATCCCTAAGAAGAAAACGCACCTACGAGATCCTCACGACTCGCAGGGAGAAATACCTTTATGAGACCCTTACGGCTCATGAAGTCAAAAGTCTTAGTCGACAGGATCCTAACCCTGATCGCTAAGCCACCTTTGTTCGATATCGACAGAGGCAAATGATGATTCGCTCCTTGCAAGTTTCCAGTTGTAGCGGTGCCGATACCAAAATCGGTGTCTAACTCCAAGCTTGCAGCAAAGAAGCTAGCGAGCCACACATGCATACGAAATAGCCGAAATGATGGGGCAACTTGCAACAAAATCAGCAAGTAAAAATGTATGCATGCAAAATAGCCGAAATGATTGGGCAACTCGCAATAAAAAGCAGCGAGTAAAAATAAAATAAATAGCCGAAATGATTGGGCGCCGCGAAAAATAGCCGAAATGATTGGGCAATCGCGACCTTCGCGATATAAAAACTGAAATGATAGAGCATCGCGGAAAGAAATAAAAAATATATAAATAAAACTTATGCCCTACAGGTGGTATCACATCAATCCCTGTATACAATCCAGGGGTGCAAACAAAGAAGGAATCACACCTTCCCTCCCCAGGCTTCATCAGAAAACGAAGCCAAATCTCGACGGTTCAGGGATAGCCTAGAGATCATCAAAAGCGTTCCTCCCCATTCCAGCAGGATTCAGACGCTATAATCAACCCTGGAGCTACGGCAAAGCCCCTACTCCAAATCTCGATGGTTCCCAGACAACCTAGAGACCACCTCGACATTCGTCTCGTTACAATAGACGCAACGTCAACAAAATGGAGTGATGGAAAAATCCCAACTCTACCTCAGCGTTCGTCTCATTACACCAGATGAAATGTCAACAATGGCGTTCTTTCACAGCCCAGCAGGATGCAGATGCAACGTCAACGAAAGACCTCACGGTCGGAATAAGGCGGAGTGATGGCAAAATCCCAATTCCACCTCAGCATTCGTCTCATTACACCAGACGCAATGTCCACAACGGCGTTCCTTCGCAGTCCAGCAGGATGCAGATGCAACGTCAACAAAGACCTCATGGTCGAAACAAGGTGGAGTGATGGCAAAATTCCAATTCCACCTCAGCATTCGTCTCATTACACCAGACGCAATGTCCACAACGGCGTTCCTTCGCAGTCCAGCAGGATGCAGATGCAACGTCAACAAAAGACCTCATGTTCGAAACAAAGCGGAGTGATGGCAAAATCCCAACTCCACCTCAGCATTCGTCTCATTACACCAGACGCAATGTCAACAACGGCGTTCCTTCGCAGTCTAGCAAGATGCAGATGCAACGTCAACGAAAGACCTCATAGTCGGAACAAAGCGAAGTGATGGAAAAATCTCAGCACCACCTCGACGTTCGTCTCGATACAGCAGACGAGATGTCACCACAGCGTTCTTCCTCCAGTAGGATTCAAACGCGACAATCAAACAACGGAGCCACGGCAAAATACCTAGTTCCAAACCTCGACGGTTCACCAGCAATCTAGAGACAACCGCGACATTCATCTCGATACAGCAGACGCAATGCCAGCAAACGAAGCGAAAGCTAAATTCTTAGCTTCAGGGTCTTGACGGCAACTCATATAAAACCTGAAAGACTATCGGAGATCATCCCACACCAGCGCGGAGTGGTCACCACCTCGACGTTCGTCTCGATACAGCAGACGAGATGTCACCACAGCGTTCTTCCTCCAGCAGGATTCAAACATGACAATCAAACAACGGAGCCACGGAAAAATACCTAGTTCCAAACCTCGACGGTTCACCAGCAACCTAGAGACAACCGCGACATTCGTCTCGATACAGCAGACGCAATACCGGCAAACGAGGCGAAGGCCAAATTCCTAGCTTCAGGGTCTTGACGGCAACTCATATAAAACCTGAAAGACTATCGGAGATCATCTCACGCTAGCGCAGAGTGATCACTACCTCGACATTCGTCTCGATACAGCAGACTAGATGTCACCACAGCGTTCTTCCTCCAGCAGGATTCAGACGCGACAATCAAACAACGGAGCCATGGCAAAATACTTAGTTCCAAACCTCGATGGTTCACCAGCAACCTAGAGACAACCGCGACATTCGTCTCGATACAGCAGACGCAATGCCAGCAAACGAAGCGAAGGCCAAATTCCTAGCTTCAGGGTCTTGACGACAACTCATATAAAACCTGAAAGACTATCGGAGATCATCTCACGCTAGCGTGGAGTGATTACCACATCGACATTCATCTCGATACAGCAGACGGGATGTCACTACAGCGTTCTTCCTCCAGCAGGATTCAGACGCGACAATCAAATAACGGAGCCACTGCAAAATCCCTAGTTCCAAACCTCGACGGTTCACCAGCAACTTAGAGACAACCGCGACATTTGTCTCGATACAGAAGACGTAATGCCAGCAAACGAAGCGAAGGCCAAATTCCTAACTTCGGGGTCTTGACGGCAACTCATATAAAACCTGAAAGACTATCGGAGATCATCCCACCCCAGCGCGGAGTGGTTATGACTCATCGGGTCTCTCCAAAATGAGCCTAACCTCAAGTAAAAAGCGGTATGGAAAAATTCCTAACGTTTGCTCTTCCGACGGTCAAACTGACCAAGAAAATTGCTTGAAGACGTCTTGTCCAGCCCTTGAAGGGATCAGAGACACGACAGTCGCAAGGCTACTCGAACAGCAAGATTGCCTATCGAGGAATACATCAGCCAACGCGACGATACGACGGACAAAACCCTAGTACTACAGACCCTAACGGACCTCTGTCATAAAGAGCAGAGGTTAACTATGACGTTAGGATATTCTTGCGAGAACTGCTCGATTCGTCTCGAATCGTAAGGAAATTAGTGTCTTTGCGAGAACTTCTCGATTCGTCTCGACTCGTAGGGAAAAGCCTTAGGCAATGGGGATAAGAACCGGTTTCCTAAGTACTGGGGCCCTGCAAGTCGGTCCAAAATGGACTCTTGCATACTATTCACGGGCCACACTCTCCAAAGTCGAATCTCGACACGGAGAGAAACAACCGCTTACGAGTCCTCTCAACTTGTAGGAGAGAAAATTCTCTTGTGAGATCCTTGTTAGTGTATATGCCCTAGAGGCCATTACTGTATCATACTAGCTTGTATATTACTTAATGGAAGCTTGGGATATTCACAGTTGTATTGACAGTCTTGCTCAAAATGGTAGTATGCTATTTGGTTTGTGTCTAATTCAATATGTGCATGTATTTCTTTTAGCATATCGCTTATATACATATTAGTAGAGCCCTTAGGATCTTTGCTTGATTACCAGCGTTGTGATGGCAGTCATACTCGTGGGGGCTGGGTAATCCATAAGCACATCCTTATACAGGTCCCTAGTCGTAGGACTATCGAGACAGGGCATCGATACTCCGGAGTAGACTAGCGTATGCGCTTCTCATCCCAGCGGGGGAGACGGTCTGTCCCACAGCCGTCAGTACGTCGTACTTGAGATAGTATACGGGTGCTCGTTAGGTTACGAGTACACTGGACAGGACTCGTCGGGAACTGTTGGTTGGTATTATACCTATCGTCAGTTATCAGTTCCCAGGTGACATGAGTACAGCTTAGTCCGCCGACTTGACACTGTCACTTCGCCTCGAGTGTGTTCCCACCGTACTTAGATTACTATCCTACCATGGCTCAAAGGAGTCGTGCAAACATGTAGTAGTTGGGTGCAGTCCCGAAGCACTTGGAGGCAGTGACGGTTAGACTGGATTCGTCTCTCCCGGTATTGGGGGTTGACATCGCGCTGTGTCTAGGAGAGCCATTACACGAGCAGTCCCTGGCCAGGGCAAG
Organism: Agapanthus africanus; assembly: GCA_030015575.1. Classification (NCBI taxonomy): domain Eukaryota; kingdom Viridiplantae; phylum Streptophyta; class Magnoliopsida; order Asparagales; family Amaryllidaceae; genus Agapanthus; species Agapanthus africanus. The sequence continues at coordinate 378,210,461 of JASDDO010000019.1, read as the reverse complement.
CGAGATATACTGGTAGGTTTCCAGTGTTATCTCAGAGTGTTCTGGGCTTCACTCCGACACGACTTGTACCGCTATTAGGGGACTGACGTTTACCGCCCCCTAGGCCCGCCATGCGATGTATCAGACGAACAGACCGGACTATACGGAGATTGTCACATACAGGCTCAGTAGGAGTTCGGATGGGTTTACCTCATCGGCCTTCTTATCGACATCTACCTGGGGACCGTTACGTACAACTAGTGCCGCTTGCGGTCTATGGTTAAACCCACTGCCAGCGTAGTGTCGAGTCTTTAGAGTCCCACACAGAGAGTTTCCCTGCACTGAGCAAAACCTGTAGAGGCCGTATGGTTTTACAGCAGGGCTACGATCAGTTACGTGCACTTGTGTGCGTATGCTGTTCGGGCAGGCAATACTAGTGGGCTTTGGTTTAAGCCAGATCCTGGTATTGCACAGATGGATTTGATTTGTCTTCTGTGCATTCGCATTCTACGGAATGCGGATACGGGTGTGTATGCACAGTTTTGAGGAGCGATAAAGGAGGATGTGCCCCATTAGGGTTTTGGCAGTTGGTTCGGCCAAAACCGTAATGTGGCACACTCATTAGGGTTTTGACAATTCGTTTGGTCGAAACCATTATGAGCCGGAAACATTGTTTACTAATCCTTTTAGTGATAGATTAGTGATGTCTAATTGCATTGACCATTTGACCACTTAGACCTCTCTTGACTTTGTTGACCCGTTGACCGAGTTGACCGTTGACCTTCAAGAGAGATCTACACTCTTCTTTTCTTTTCTTTTTAATTCTTGAGTTATGATAATGGTCAATTCAATGTAGCATCAACTTTATCATGATAGGATTAGTAATGATGGTTTTGGGTGTATTATTGCAACCATGGTTCATTTCATTTGGGTTAATCTTTTCATTATTCTCTTCTCATTCTCTCTCTTGAAGTGAGAAGAAAAAGAAAAGCTCCATGGTTGCTAGGTTTTCTCCTTCATCTTCCTCCTCTTGATCTCATCTTTTGATCTCATGTGTTGAGAGAAAAAGATTCCACAAAGACAAACACATACATACTACACATCCTAGGGCTTCTTGACTAGCAATCTCTTTGCCCTAGTTGCCTCGGCTCGAGGTGGAGCTCGGTGTACATCTCTCGGGTGGATCGTCTTCGACTCAAGAAGGCCGCGGAGGTGCCTAAGGTCCGGATCGACGCTTGGAGCTTGGATGGACGAGCGGGACAGCGGAATGAAGACCCGAAGGACCGGTTTCGTGAGGTATACTTTCTACAGCATAGTAGTTAAAACCTCTACTTGTTTACTAGTTTCTAGTTTAGCCAAGATCCGTGCTTTTGAGTCCATGTTGCCTTGCGCCAAAATTATTATTTTTCGCCGTTTCCGCCTCCCCGTAAGAACCGGGGTGAGCAACGTGGACTTACAGTGGTATCAGAGCCTAGCTAAACATAAACTAGCAAGTTAGCAAAGTGTTAAGAATATCGATCGGAAAAAAGTCGCAAAACACATCCGACAAAAACCAACTTTCTGTCGAATTTTTATACTGTTCAAAATTTTTTTTAACATACATGAAAATTCGACTCAGGGTTTTTTAAACCACAGAAGAAAACCGGTCCACTGAACCGACCAAACCGCCGCGGTTCTGCGGCAATAAATGTTATTGCCGCGGTTCCGCGGCCGATTTGACTCGGTCGTGAACCGGGTTTCTTGCAGTGTTTTTATTTGGCTGTTTTAGGATTTTTAAGACATGTTTTTTCTACCCAGATTTTCCAGAGAGCAAATTGACTTTTGGGGTGGTTAAAAATCCGTATTTTGATCGATATTCCGTAGACTTTGGCTAATGGATATTATCTGTGATGTGATATATGTATTGAATGTCCGCTAATCGCTATACGTTGATCAGTGGGGGTTATACATATCTGTGATCTGTAATGCTTGTTGGTTTGTGTATATGAACTCGTTGGATTGTCGCGGATGAATAGCCGGGAATGGGTGTGAGATGAGAGTTGCTTTTTCTTTCATTCATTGTAAAATTTGTAAATTGATGTAATATTATTTGTTTGGCCGCACAACCGGGTCGGGGTTGTAGCCGTCAATGTTTAATTTCTTTTTACTGTTTTTGCTCCTAGGATAGACCCAAGGAGGGGTGCACAAACTACCGGGTATCTCGAAGTGCCGAGTGGCCTACTCACGTCGTTGAGGGAGGTTGCTTCGCTTCGGGTACTTGGCGGGTAGTTTGCCGCACCCGTAGGGGTCTTGGGTGGGGTATTGGCTATTCATCGCGACCGTGTAATCCGCTTTTCGTTGCAGGCTCGAACGAATCGCGGATTCCTAGTATATCCAAAGTGTTCATCTGTGATCTGTAATGGCTATCATTGCTATATATCTATATATGATATCTATTTAGGCGTTGCTTATGTTTTTTCAGCCGCGCTAGCCCGGCCCCCGCTCTGTCGTTAGTTAAGTAACCTAACGGGTGATGACGGGGCCCCGTGGCGAATGCGAATGGCATAAGCGTACGTCATATTTTGGTTGTTTTCTGCAATGGTAGGATTAAATGATGGGACACATTAAAAGAACTAATGCAAGAAAATAAACCAAGTAAAAGTCGTTGGAACACTTTCAAAAACCACTCGGTTCTTTTTCAAAAACCAGCTTTTTAAATGCGGAGCTTGAACCACTCCTTTTAAAAGCTATCTCGTTCCATCGATTATATCAAGTTCACTACGTTCACGGTTTCGCCAAAACCATCCGTAGCCCTCCGTCGTTTGATATGAATATTCAACAGTATTCAAGCTGTGTTTGTTGGCCTTAGTCAAGGCACAGTGTTTGGTAGCTGGTGGGTATTCATATGTTGCATAGATAGAATGCGTTGGTTTGGGACAGTCGTATTGCTTTGTTGGCCATAGTCAAGGGTATATACGGGTGGGTTCAAATCAACCTGGACAACGACGGGTAGAACTTGACATGTGACTTATGATTTGTTGGCCTTAGTCAAGGTCATAAGAGCATGGGGCAAAAATCCACATCGGGAGTTTCAAAAGTACTGAAACTTGCTAGCGCTGCATACCATTTGGAGTGTGATGATTCTGGTAGGATTCCTTCAGTTTTGTCACGCGATGATATTTGGATCCCGATCCTACTGTGAGTATATGCTACTCCTCGGGAACTTTCTCACTTAACGATCAATGCTATAAACCAAGTAGGTGTCTAGAAAGGTGTTAGCGGGGCTACGCCCACAGGGAAAAGAGGTTACTTAATTAAGGAACTTCGCGAAAGCGTTGGAAAACCTCCCTCGAAATACCGACACTGGCCTGGCTGAACGGTTAAGCAAGTATTGTACGGTGAGATTGATCCTGACTAATTCTTCCTTTATGGTTTGAGGAGGGATTCGAGAGACAGTGGGAGCCATCCTGTTAAGATAAATTAAAAACCAATCTAAACTTGCAAGAGCATCATGCTAAGTGTTTTCTTCTCTCTCTCTTAATTGCAGCGACCCAGTGACCGCACCTAGGTTACATCTAGATAATAAAATGACTGAATCTGACTGTTATGACTGGCAAAGGTCTGTCCAGATGTCCATTGCCCATGACAAGCTGGGACACCTCTTGACTGATCCAACCCCTGCCGTCTCAGGTCCAGCTTCCCCTGTCACGGATATTCATATCCATAGGACATCGGAAAAAGACTGTGCGAAAGCCAAGTGCCTCGTGTTAGCCTCAGTTGATGGTACATACCAGAGGCAGCACGAGAAGACAGACTCAGTTTCTATCTTCCTCCATAACAAAGATTTATATGGAGAGCAATCTCGTATCGCAAGATATGAAACCTCGAACGAATTGCTTCCAGCGAGGTTGGCTATCGGGTCATCTGTAGGAGGCAACTTCCTTACAGAGACCACCTCTTTTGAGCTCACGGACCTGAAGACCACGTTGAAGAACGGGTCAGATACTGACTTAGTTCAACAGTCTCTACCTACTACCCTGAAGGAAACCAGGGAAGTAGAAAGAAAGGGAAGGGCAGACGTTTCGGGAATGGATATAGTAAAAGAGGAATGTTCCTATTGTTACGGGAATGAACTTGGGCAGAAGGATTGTAGGGCTTGCAAAGCCAGTAGCCAGAATTCGAAGCATGTTGTGGTTTCGGCTTCGGGTGTGTTTGTAATTGAGAACTGTATGTCAGTTAACCCTACTTCCTGGGTATTGGATACCGGATCAGGATCTCATATCTGTAATTCGTTACAGGCTCTGAGAAACCGTAGGGTTATCAAGAAAGGTGATATGACTCTCAGGGTTGCTAACGGAATGAGCATGTATGCTGAATCCGTAGGGGAATATCATCTAGGACTGACAACTGGGCAGATATTGATTCTGCGTGACTGTTTTTATGTACCAAGTGCGACTTGTAATATCATATCTGTATCCTTACTTTCTAAGGAAGGATATGATTTTACTTTTGTAAGCGATGTAGTGAACATCCACCTAAATCAAGTACTGATTGGGTCAGGTACATTGAAAAACGGTATATACGTTTTGAATCAAGCTCAGGTCTTCAGTGTCCAGAACACACTTAAAAGAAAGTCTCCAGAATTAAATCAGGCTTTCTTATGGCATTGTAGACTGGGTCACATTAATGAGACACGGTTGACAAAGTTACATAAAGAAGGATACTTGGATCCGTTCGAGTACCAGTCTTATGCCACTTGTGAATCTTGTCTCATGGGAAAGATGACAAAGACTCCGTTCACTGGACACGGAGAAAGAGCGAGCGAGCTCTTGGGACTCATACACAGTGATGTGTGTGGTCCAATGTCTACACATGCGCGAAGTGGTTATTCATACTTCATTACTTTCATAGATGATTTCTCTAGGTATGGGCATGTCTTCTTGATGAAGCACAAATCCGAGGCCTTTGAGAAATTTCGGGAATACAAGAATGAAGTTGAAAAACAAACAGGCAAAAGTATCAAGACACTGAGATCTGATCGAGGTGGTGAATACTTAAGTGCCGAGTTTCTGGACTTCTTAAAAGAGAATGGAATTCTCTCTCAACTTACTCCTCCATACACACCACAACACAACGGTGTATCGGAAAGGCGGAATCGAACCCTATTGGATATGGTTCGTTCCATGATGAGTAAGGCTGAGTTGCCGCGATCCTTCTGGAGTTATGCACTAGAAACAGCTGCATATCTTTTGAACCAAGTTCCTACTAAGTCGGTGCCTACCACACCATATCAAATGTGGAGTGGGAAGAAACCCAGTCTTAAACACTTTAAGACATGGGGATGTCCAGCTTTTGTAAAAAAGCAGCATGCGGAAAAGCTCGAGGCATGTTCAGTACAGTGTAAGTTTGTGGGATGCCTAAAGAACTCCAAGGGGTATCTTTTCTATTATGCAGAGGAACAAAAGGTTTTTGTTTCTCGTCATGCCCGCTTCTTGAAAACTGAGTTTTTGGAAAATCAGATAAGTGGGAGCGCAATAGAACTGGAAGAAATTCCAGAACCACGAGCTATTACTGAAAGCTTAGTAGAACCAGAAGGTTCGAAAGAACAGGACATTCCTATGCCACTCCGCAGGAGTAGTAGGCAGTCTCATCCGCCTGAGAGATACTACGGTTTTCTCATAGACGGGGATAGAGAGGATTGCACCATGGATTATGGTGAGCCGACTAGCTTCCAGCAAGCCATTCAGAGCGGTGACTCGGTAAAATGGCTGGATGCAATGCGGACCGAGATGGAGTCCATGTACACCAACAAAGTTTGGACTTTGGACTTTGCTCCAGATGGGGTAAAACCCGTAGGATGCAAATGGATCTTCAGAAAGAAGATTGGTGTAGATGGGCAGGTTGAAACCTATAAAGCCAGACTTGTTGCAAAGGGTTTTCGTCAAAGACCTGGTTTGGACTATCACGAGACCTTTTCTCCAGTGGCTATATTGAAATCCATTCGGATCCTTCTTGCCATTGCTGCTTTCCACGATTATGAAATCTGGCAGATGGACGTAAAGACGGCTTTCCTAAATGGAAATTTAGAAGAGTGCGTCTATATGGATCAGCCGGAGGGATTCATTCAGAGTGGGAGCAGTGGTAGAGTGTGCAAGTTGCTAAAGTCCATCTATGGACTTAAGCAGGCATCGCGGAATTGGAACATCTGCTTTGATGATACTGTCAAGGAATTCGACTTTATCAAAAACCCAGATGAACCATGCATTTACAGTAAGATTGTAGGGAGAACTGTGGTATTCCTCGTCTTGTACGTGGATGACATTCTCCTAATAGGAAATGATAATCCTATGTTACAGTCAGTCAAAGGATTCTTGTCGCAGAGGTTCTCCATGAAGGACCTGGGCGATGCCAACTACATTCTGGGGATCCAGATTTATCGTGATAGATCTAAGAGGATGTTGGGACTTTCACAGTCCAGGTACATTGACACCATACTGAAAAGATTCAGTATGGAGGATTCAAAGCGCGGTAATCTACCGGCTTGTCACGGAATCACCCTCTCCAAAGAGATGTCTCCCAAGACTGATTTGGAAAGGGATCGCATGTCTATTATACCCTACGCTTCTGCGGTAGGCTCTATAATGTATGCGATGTTATGTACCAGACCAGATGTAGCATGCGCATTGAGCGTTGTAAGCCGGTATCAGTCGGACCCAGGGGAGAAACACTGGATAGCGGTAAAGAACATTCTCAAGTACCTGAGAAGGACTAAGGAGATGTTCTTGGTGTATGGCGGAAAAGACCTCCAGATTGAGGCCTTTGCTGACTCCAGCTTCCAGAGTGACAAGGATGACTCCAAGTCCATGTCGGGTTATGTCTTTACCCTCAATGGAGGGGCGGTTTGCTGGAAGAGTTCCAAGCAGGAGACCGTTGCTGACTCAACTATGGGAGCAGAGTACATAGCTTCTTGCGATGCCGCAAAGGAAGCTGTCTGGATGAAGAAGTTCCTCACGGAGCTTCAGGTGGTTCCTACCATTGTTGATCCAATACCGCTGTATTGCGACAACAACGGAGCTATAGCTTTAGCGAAGGAACCCAGGTCCTATCAGAAGTCCAGGCACATTTTGAGGCGGTACCACTTGATCAGGGAGATCGTAGATCGCCGGGAGATCGAGGTGAAGAGAGTAAATTCGGAGAATAACACTACAGATCCACTCACGAAGGCCCTACCCCAGACTAAGTTCGAGCGGCTGATCGAGATGATAGGTCTTCGATACGCCAGTACATGGCCTTAGTGCAAGTGGGAGATTGTTAGTGTATATGCCCTAGAGGCCATTACTGTATCATACTAGCTTGTATATTACTTAATGGAAGCTTGGGATATTCACAATTGTATTGACAGTCTTGCTCAAAATGGTAGTATGCTACTTGGTTTGTCTCTACTTCAATATGTGCATGAGTTTCTTTTAGCATATCGCTTATATACATATTAGTAGAGTCCTTAGGATCTTTGCTTGATTACCAGCGTTATGATGGCGGTCATACTCGTGGGGGCTGGGTAATCCATAAGCACATCCTTATACAGGTCCCTAGTCGTAGGACTATCGAGACAGGGCATCGATACTCCGGAATAGACTAGCGTATGCGCTTCTCATCCCAGCGGGGGAGACGGTCTGTCCCACAGCCGTCAGTACGTCGTACTTGAGATAGTATGCGGGTGCTCGTTAGGTTACGAGTACACTGGACAGGACTCGTCGGGAACTGTTGGTTGGTATTATACCTATCGTCAGTTATCAGTTCCCAGGTGACATGAGTACAGCTTAGTCCGCCGACTTGACACTGTCACTTCGCCTCGAGTGTGTTCCCACTGTACTTAGATTACTACCCTACCACGGCTCAAAGGAGTCATGCAAACAGGTAGTAGTTGGGTGCAGTCCCGAAGCACTTGGAGGCAGTGACGGTTAGACAAGATTCGTCTCTCCCGGTATTGGGGGTTGACATCGCGCTGTGTCTAGGAGAGCCATTACACGAGTAGTCCCTGGCCAGGGCAAGCGAGATATACCGGTAGGTTTCCAGTGTTATCTCAGGGTGTTCTGGGCTTCACTTCGACACGACTTGTACCGCTATTAGGGGACTGACGTTTACCGCCCCCTAGGCTCGCCATGCGATGTATCAGACGAACAGACCGGACTATACGGAGATTATCACATACAGGCTCAGTAGGAGTTCGGATGGGTTTACCTCATCGGCCTTCTTATCGACATCTACCTGGGGACCGTTACGTACAGCTAGTGCCGCTTGCGGTCTGTGGTTAAACCTACTGCCAGCGTAGTGTCGAGTCTTTAGAGTCCCACACAGAGAGTTTCCCTGCACTGAGCAAAACGTGTAGAGGCCGTATGGTTTTACGGCAGGGCTACGATCACTTACGTGCACTTGTGTGCGTATGCTGTTCGGGCAGGCAATACTAGTGGGTTTTGGTTTAAGCCAGATCCTGGTATTGCACAGATGGATTTGATTTGTCTTCTGTGCATTCGCATTCTACGGAATGCGGATGCGGGTGTGTATGCACAGTTTTGAGGAGCGATAAAGGAGGATGTGCCCCATTAGGGTTTTGGCAGTTGGTTCGGCCAAAACCATAATGTGGCACACTCATTAGGGTTTTGACAATTCGTTTGGTCGAAACCATTATGAGCCGGAAACATTGTTTACTAATCCTTTTAGTGATAGATTAGTGATGGCTAATTGCATTGACCATTTGACCACTTAGACCTCTCTTGACTTTGTTGACCCGTTGACCGAGTTGACCGTTGACCTTCAAGAGAGATCTACACTCTTCTTTTCTTTTCTTTTTAATTCTTGAGTTATGATAATGGTCAATTCAATGTAGCATCAACTTTATCATGATAGGATTAGTAATGATGGTTTTGGGTGTATTATTGCAACCATGGTTCATTTCATTTGGGTTAATCTTTTCATTATTCTCTTCTCATTCTCTCTCTTGAAGTGAGAAGAAAAAGAAAAGCTCCATGGTTGCTAGGTTTTCTCCTTCATCTTCCTCCTCTTGATCTCATCTTTTGATCTCATGTGTTGAGAGAAAATGATCCCACAAAGACAAACACATACATACTACACATCCTAGGGCTTCTTGACTAGCAATCTTTTTGCCCTAGTTGCCTCGGCTCGAGGTGGAGCTCGGTGTACATCTCTCGGGTGGATCGTCTTCGACTCAAGAAGGCCGCGGAGGTGCCTAAGGTCCGGATCGACGCTTGGAGCTTGGATGGACGAGCGGGACAGCGGAATGAAGACCCGAAGGACCGGTTTCGTGAGGTATACTTTCTACAGCATAGTAGTTAAAACCTCTACTTGTTTACTAGTTTCTAGTTTAGCCAAGATCCGTGCTTTTGAGTCCATGTTGCCTTGCACAAAAATTATTGTTTTTCGCCGTTTTCGCCTCCCCGTAAGAACCGGGGTGAGCAACGTGGACTTACAATCCTTACGACTCTCAAGAGAAAACGCGCTTAGGAATCCTCACGATTCCTAAGGAGAAAATACACTTACAAGATCCTCTCGACTTGTAAGGAGAAAAGTCTTTATGGGACCCTCACGGCTCATGAAGTTGAAAAGTCTTAAGTAGCAGATCTGAACCTGCTTCCTAAGCCATCACTACCTCTCAAAGAGTTCAAGACGGAATGCTCTCTATCATCTACAGGCTATGCTTATTAAGGTAACAAGCCGGCAACAAAGAAAAGAGAAGAAAGCGACAGTGAGGAGAACATTTTATTCACATTCAGTCGAACAAGACATATCCATTCATGCATGTGCGAAAAAGTTTGACGCATAAAATAAACACATAGAAATGAAAAAGCTTGCTATTCATACTTCGGAAAATGCCTACACTGAGGGAAACAGCAAATAAAAACATAACTGGAATGTTTACAAAGGCACGACATCAAATCCTGGGCATGGATTGAGAAACTCAAAAATAAGGCCATCTAAAATGTTTCAGGCCTTTCGAACCATCCTAGTATGCTTTCTTTCGCGATCACAAGTGTCGGGATCCTCACTGATGTCCTCCACCCTCCGATAGGCAGCAAGTATTGCCGCCTGTTGAAAAGCCTGATGCAGAAGATCAACAAGATTGTCCCTCCTTTTCTTTGAGATTAGGCCCATAAGATACACCAAGTGCACCTTGTCTTCGGTATCATCCAATGCCTTAAGCGGCATGCCGGCACAGAATAGGGAAAGTGCTCCCCAGATCTCTCCCACGATAAGCTTCAAGAAAGAGGAACGTCAAGGAAGAAGTCGACCATTGAATGCACCAAAGCGACCCATAATTTCGGCACACTGGGCGTTTGTGAATTCTCGATTTTGAGAACGGTCGAGTGAGCGGATGTCTCCGTAAGAGATAATCTCATCAGATCATACAAATGAGCAGCCATAACGTCTGAAAAAGAAAATCAGTGAGAGTTAGTAGACAGACTAACTAGAAAAGTTTATCGAAACATATACGGGATTTACACAACTCTTGATATCCCCACGGTGGGAATAAGTGCTACTTAAATCACCTGATGGATTTAATTCTGTGAAGTTAAGAGAAAAATCCTAAAGAGAATTTCGTATTTAATAAAAAAGGGGGCCTCAGGCCAAGGAGTTAAACTCCTCGAGAGCAATGCTCTGCAAACAGGAATGACGCCTGTCAAAGTTAATTATGAGGGGAATTTAAAAATACCCCGAGAATTCTAAAGAGCCATGCTCTGTAAAGATAATGGAATAACCCATCAAAATGCTTAAAAGATCTCTTAGGATATAAGATCTAACAAGGGCAAAGCCCTGTTAAGAAACCCTAAAAAGGTTTTCTTGAAGATCTATGATCTAAGTAGAATAAAAAGCTCTGATAATGAGTGAAACTCATGATTATTAACTAATCCCTTTAAAGATTAATCTTTACCTAAAAAAATCTGGCAGAGTTTTAACTCTTAACTTTCTTAAAAAAGAGAGCAATGCTCTGAAGAAGAGATAATTCTCAGAAAACAAGAAGGAGATGAAAATCATCTAAGTGACCAAAAGTCCTATTTATAGGTATTGAAATGCCTCTTCAACTTCTGAGTTGATCCAAGGGCGTAGATGCCGCCATCGTTGCACTCACATGTGGGCTACGTGAGCGCAACGGTAGGGGAGCATTTGTTTCCCCCAATCAGGACAGAGCTCTATTTTGAAATTCAAAATTCAAAAATTGAAGCAACGCTTCAGATCCAGCGCTAGGCGCGCTGCGCGCCACGTGTCAAATACGGATGCGCTAGCGCCAGGTGTACTACGTCATAGGCAGTGCATCATGTGTGCGCTAGCGCTAGACACGCTGCGCGCCACGTGTCAAACACGGGTGCGCTAGCGCAGGCTGCGCTGCGCTCTGAGCAGCGCACCACGTGTCAAACACAGGTGCGCTAGCGCAAAGTGCGCTGCGCTCTGAGCAGCGCACCACGTGCAAAGCACGGGTATGCCAGTGCTGGAATTATAAAATTCCCTACCCTTAGATCAAAAGATCTAATAAATAATGATAAATCATTAATTAACCAGAATTAAAATTCTGTTATGGAAAGATTTCTCAATCTTGTTAAAAACAAGAAGATTGCCTTCTGTAAAACAGAAGCCCTAGGATCAAAGATCCAACGGTGGGAAATATCCCCAAATCAATCAGAAAAAGATTTCTTTAACTGATTTAACAAATTAACTTGCCCTATATAAAGGCCCCAAGACTTCAAGTCTGAGATGGAGAGACCCCCTATAAACTTTGAGAAATTCAAAGAAATAAGGGCAAGCTCTTAGCAAAAGAAGATTATTTCTTCAAGGTAAAGATCATGAAGGATGAACACAGAGATGAAATCATCTCATAAAAAGAAGAATTATCTTCTTAAATGATCATAGATCTACAAAGACCAAGGTCTTTTATAAAGAGATCAAAAGATCTCATACATAATAAAAGAACATATTCTTCACACAGATCATTGATCCATAAAGGCAAACCTTTTCAAAAATAAGAACTGTTGTTCTTGAATCTTGAGACAAAGTCTTTTTTAAAAAAGAACATAAATTTGTTCACAGATCATAAAAATTGATCAAATGCGTTTTGCGCTATTGAAATGCGCTTTGCGCTATTGAAATGCGCTTCTGCGCTCTCTGGACCGGCGCTCTGCGCCAAAATGCACCACGTGTCAATCACGTATGCAACTTGCGCTTTGCGCTTCTGAAATAGCGCACTGCGCTCATGGGCTGGCTCTCTGCGCCAAGCGCGCCACGAGTCACTCACGTGTGCGCCACTACTTTGACAGCGCTTAGCGCTCATGGACTAGCGCTTAGCGCCCATAAACTGGCGCAATGCGCCCATCATCTGGCGCTTAGCACCAAGCGCGACACGTGTCCTTCTCGTGTGCGCTACTTGGCAGAAGCGCACTGCGCTCTTTAACTGGCGCAAAGCGCCTGGTGTGCCACGTGTTGCGTTGACAGAACATAAATTGTTCTGATGAATACTCTGTATTCAATACAAGACAAAAAAGGTGTCAAGGTCTAATGCTCAGCATTATTAAAAGGGCCAAGCCCAAATAAAGGCTCAATAGCCAGAACAATAAAATGTTAAACATTCATTGGACTTAGCCCAATATTGGCTATAAGTCCTCAACTTATATTTAATTGAGCCCGTCTGCTCATAAATATTTAAAAGATCTTAGTTCTAAATTGGACTACAGATCTTTCAACCAACCCACACCGGTTTGAGGGTACATCTCTTTACTCCTCTGATATTTGTCGTTGTAATCCTTCAACGTCTTCAGAGAGGTGACGGATCCCGACAACCATACATTTCATAGACTATGACGTCTTTAAACTGGACTGTGGGGTCCTTAAACTCACGGACTACGATATCTTTAAACCGGACTGTGGGGTCCTTAAACTCACGGACTACGATGTCTTTAAACCGGACTGTGGGGTCCTTAAACTCACGGACTACGATGTCTTTAAACCAGACTGTGGGGTCCTTAAACTCACGGACTACGATGTCCTTAACTTGGACTGTGGGGTCCTTAAGCCCATGGAGTATGATGTCCTTAACTTGGACTATGGGGTCCTTAAGCCCATGGACTATGATGTCCTTAACCTCGGACTGTGGGGTCCCTTTAAACCCACGGACTATGATGTCCTTAACCTCGGACTGTGGGGTCCCTTTAAACCTACGGATTATGATGTCCTTAACCTTGGATTGCCATGTCCTTAAACTGGCAATCGACCGCAATGTCTCTAAACTAAACAATAGAGTTCAAGTGCTCTTTTATTGGATCTAAATGATCCTGTTAAGTTGATCTTAGTCTCAAATTAGACTAACGTATCCTTAACAAACGTTTAAGTTGATCTTAGTCTCAAATGAGACTAACGTATCCTTAAACCCAAACCCAAACCCAAATCTAAGAAAATACGGATTTGGACTAATCCACGCCCTACGGGCGACAACATAAATTAGTCTCCGTATACAATCCACGGGCAACCACAAACAAAACAAACACACACGACACGAAGTGACCATCTGGAGAAGGAGAAAGTTGTTACCGCGATGCGGTAGCGTAATTAACTGCAGGGGCTTGCGTCTGCAGGGAAGAGCGTCCCCACAATCAAAAACCCCTTAAATGAGGGGGAATCTGATGAAATCTGCTACATCGGCCGCATCCGTTTAAACCTTCGATACATGGTGCCATAAATCAACTTGGAATCTTCGGAGAGGTAGACGGATACCACCAATTAGCATCTGCCCCGAAATTCAGGCGAGACGTCCGCCGCGTCTTCGTCCGCGTCTTTCGGTGGGGAACATATTTTGGCACGCCCGGTGGGACCTTTTCCTCTTTCCACTCCACACTTCGTGTGTCGTGTTCGCGAACGAATCGCGGTTTGATATGGTTGCCCTTGGGTTCGAGGTACTAAGATTTGGTGTCTTGCTCCGTGCAGAAAACAAAAGATCAATGGCTTCAACTTGCACTAACTGCAGCAGCAACTCTCGCTCCGTTCCGTCCGGAGGAGTGACTTACGGGCCCCAAGCGGCCTCCATCTTCGCTATGCCGGTGGAATATGTGACTCAGGCCACCACTGGGCTATTCTTCGGGACTATGCTCCCACCGATGAGCTTCAATGCCCCAATGTCGTAGCAAGAAGCTCCAAAGAAGTCGGTCTTTGATCGGCTTATAACTACCGCGGCCCCTCTCAACGGGTCGCCCAAGTCCAATGTCTCAGTTTTCAGCAAACTGGGCCAAAGCTCAAGTGGGCCCATGAAGAAGCCCGCGATACCTGAAGCGGCCATCCCGAAGCGGATAGACATTCCTGCTCCTAAAGTCGTCAAGGCAGCTTCCCTTGCTAAAGGGTCGGTCTTCACAAGACTGTCCGTTTCAGCTCCTACTCCATGCGAAGTCACGAAGGCTGCTTCCCCTGTTCGAAAGTCGGCCTTCGCAAGACTGACTATCCCCTCTTAACGGACGTCAGTCTTCGACCGGCTAGCGCCAATAACAGCCTCTCCTCAAAACAGGGGGCATGACAAAGCCATCCTCATAGCCGAACCAACACCATCTGCGTGACATGCTCGCCTTCGTCACTGGCGCCGAGTACGGAAGGCTGGGGGCAGCTCTCTGTCTGGATTTACTCCACCAGCTCCAACGGTGGAGATCGATGCTGCTGTTCCAACCGGGGACAGCTTTGAATTGCTGAACAACGTGCGCAGGAACTCTCCTACCGCCGTACTGAAAAGATTTCCTCCACCCGTGGAGAATGTTACAAAAACGAAGCCGGAGCGGTCCCCTCAGTGGCTGTCCTCCAAAATTTACAAGGTCTGGCGACAGGTTCAAGACTCAGTAATTGATCAAGATTACTCTCGCCGACCCAAAAAGCTCAAGGCTCAGCAAGAAAAGAGCCATCTTGAGGTACTACAGAAAATGTCATCCGTCTGGGTGCCCACTGCAACGGCTCCCTCAACGTCAACCGCCCAAAAGAGAAGGGGGCCAGAGAAAGCCCCTGTGAACTTGGAGAACCGTAAAAGCGCCGAATCCAAACGCCCCAAGTCTGGGGGCATAATGGTGCATACTGTTTATATGGCTTCCGGAAAAGAGGAAAGCCGCATTTCGACGGGTCACCGACCGCTCACCCGATCCGTAACAAAAGCCCAGGAGCAACAACAGAAGCTTCAGGAAATGCTAACGTAAATGGCCGCACTCACCGGGCCAAAAGAAAGCCCGGAGGCGTCATCAGAGCAGCGTCATGAACAAGAAACCGATGCTGACTTCCTCTGCAGAGTTCTCGAAAAGAAGGACAAAGAGGCAGCGGAACAAGCTGCCAACATAAAACGAATGGCGCTTTTCTTCCAAGACATGGTCGGGATGATGTTACAACCAGAACCTCCAGCTGAAGACCCTCCGATCATTATTGAAGATGATAAAGGAGAAGCGTCAAATCCTCTGCCGGCTCTGTCAGCAGCCAAGGAGGAAACCATCTCAAAAGCCACGCTCGATGATTATATAGCTCAACAAATACGAGCTCACCGAGCGAACGAAGCGGCTGGCCAGGTTGTCAAGACTGGACGACCTTATCCGGGCTGGTATGACCAAATAAGTTACCCGCCGGGATCTTAAACTCACGGACTACGATGTCTTTAAACCGGACTGTGGGGTCCTTAAACTCACGGACTACGATGTCTTTAAACCGGACTGTGGTGTCCTTAAACTCACGGACTACGATGTCCTTAACCTGGACTGTGGGGTCCTTAAGCCCATGGACTATGATGTCCTTAACCTGGACTGTGGGGTCCTTAAGCCCATGGACTATGATGTCTTTAACCTCGGACTGTGGGGTCCCTTTAAACCCACGGACTATGATGTCCTTAACTTCGGATTGTGGGGTCCCTTTAAACCCACGGACTATGATGTCCTTAACCTTTGATCACCATGTCCTTAAACTGGCAATCGACTGCAATGTCCCTAAACTAAACAATAGAGTTCAAGTGCTCTTTTGTTGGATCTAAATGATCCTGTTAAGTTGATCTTAGTCTAAAATTAGACTAACGTATCCTTAACAAACGTTTAAGTTGATTTTAGTCTTAAATGAGACTAATGTATCCTTAAACCCAAACCTAAACCCAAATCTAAGAAAATACGGGTTTGGACTAATCCACGCCTTACGGGCGACAATATAAATTAGTCTCCGTATACAATACACGGGCAACCACAAACAAAACAAACACACACGACACGAAGTGACCATTTCGAGAAGGAGAAAGTTGTTACCGTGATGCGGTAGCGTAATTAACTGCAGGGGATTGCACCTGCAGGGAAGAGCGTCCCCACAATCAAAAACCCCTTAAACGAGGGGGAATCTGACGAAGTATGCTATATCGGCCGCATCCGTTTAAACCTTCGATACATGGTGCTATAAATCAACTTGGCATCTTCGGAGAGGTGGACGGATAGCACCAATTAGCATCTGCCCCGAAATTCAGGCGAGACGTCCGCCGCGTCTTCGTCCGCGTCTTTCGGTGGTGAACAATGACTCTTCGCATAACCTGCTTGCGCATATACACATTAGTATATCCATATTGGTGCACACATACATCGATACATCCATATTTGCGCACATACACATTGTATATTCATATTGGTGCACATATACATCGATACATCCATACTTGTGCACATACACATTGTATATCCATATTGGTGCATATATATATTGATATATCCATACCTGCGCACATACACATTGTATATCCATGTTGGTGCAATATACATTGATATATCCATACTTGCGCACATACACATTGTATATCCATATTGGTGCACATATACATCGATATATCCATACTTGCGCACATACACATTGTATATCCATATTGGGGCACATATACATTGATATATCTATATTTGCGCACATACACATTGTATATCCATATTGGTGCACATATACATCGATATATCCATATTTGCGCACATACACATTGTATATCCATATTGGTGCACACATACATTGGTACATCTATACTTGCGCATATACATATTGTACCTACATAGAGAACTGGTTTTTATTGGAAGATTGGGAATCGCGGGATATATTTAAAAACTGGAATCATCTTAAAAGAGCGGTTTTCCCTTATTATGTCATATCACTGTTCCATGTTGCATGATACACGGATATGCTCGTATTTCTCTTATATGTCGCATACATCATGCTCTATTATTTTACGCATTGAGATATACTGTTTTCATGAGATTTATGGATTTGAGAACCGTGGACATTTCAAAAGAGATTATGTGTTGTTTTAAAAACCCGGTTTCTCTTGATATGATATTTCAGTGCGTCCACCATGTGTTTTCTCGGTTCTGAGAGCGACATGTGAAACCCGATTCGAGGAGGCGGATGAGGCCGATTGCGGGTACATGGTGGACCCGGTATGGTACCCCGGGGCAAGAAAAGGATGCTGTGTATACAGACGGTGAGCCTGGCAGAGGGACTACTACCTAGTATTTGGGCTCGGTGGATATCCGGAGGATACCGACCGGAGTCGAGAGATGATATGGGCCGATCCGGACTGATGGAGCCCGTGGGCCGATCCGGACTAACGGAACCCGATATATGAGGATTTACGTGCCGATGCTGGGCACGGTTTTCATGATGTTTTCGAGTGTCGATGCTAAGCACTCAGGTTCCATGATTTTGATGTGTCGTGAGGGACACCATTGATTTATATCCTCATACTTTCATGCACACTCTTTTATGATATTTACGTGCATACATACATTGATTATATGGGTGGACGAGATCCATATGCATACATACATTGATTATATGGGTGGACGAGATCCACATGCATACATACATTGATTATATGGGTGGACGAGATCCACATGCATACATACCTTGATTATATTGTCGGATGCTATCCGCATGCATATAGGTATTGATTATATTGTTGGCCCATATACAGACCCGGTCACCCTAGATATTATAGTATTACCTTTATGATATAGTTGACCTAGGAGTCGTTGTTTATTCAATTTCTATCTGTTGATATTTTTCTACTCACGAGTTGGCAACTCACCCCCGTTGTGCCACAGTTCTTGCAGGTTGACCGCTTGGATCAGTAGCGGCTTCGCTGGCACACAGTTGCATTCGGGTGTTTTGCATTGGTAGGTGGGACATTTGTGTCGTACCCACTCTTGTATCTATATTTCATATTGTATCTAGTTAACTCCATCAATCAAAATTGATAAATTTTAGAAGTAATGAGACTTAGTGAGATTGTGGTTGCGAGACTTAGAGCGAGGGGTTTTTCGCTACTTATAGTTGATGTCTTGCTTATTCTTTATATTTTGTGGTGAACTTCGCCGTTGGACGTCGTATACTTATATTTACTGCCTTGCGTGGTTGTGAACCGCCGTTTGGTGAAGAGCTAGCTCCCGGTTGGGGATACCATTATTCTTATTATGTATTTGTGGTTTTGGATCAAAATATATAAAGGAGGTGCTGCTAAATTTTTTAAAAGATGAAACATGTTTTCAAACTAGTAAATTTCACTTGCATCATTCATGTTCCTTTTCTATGCATTAAGAAAACTTGATTTCATTATACCTTTATTTCAAAACCTCGCCTCCTTTATTTTTCTTAAAAGGTTTAGATTTCTGGGTTTCAGCTTACTTGAATTCCGTTACGCCTTTAGACGTTGCGTGATTCAAGTGCTGGTCACGAGCTAATATTTCGGGTCATGACAAAATTGGTATCAGAGCGCTAGGTTTAACCTTGGTTCGAGTCTATGTTTGACTATGCGGAGTTTAGGGCGGGTATGTATTTCGGAACCTAGGCTTGACCTTACGGAACTTAGACTTGAACAGGGGGGTATTAGACCCGAACTTTTGTTTCATAGGCTGACCCTGATTGATGGAGTAGGCAGCTTGAGTAGAGTGACGTACCATACGTATGTTCCGCGACATATTTACGATACAATACTCCACTTAAGAAACCTTAGGATGTACATATTTTTGAGACCAGTGATTATCTTCGTATCCATGATTATACATCCATTTGAGATCCTTGATTCTATTTGTTTCTATGATCATACTCCCATTGATGCTGTTCCTTCTTATGATCATGTATCCATTCTGGATCTGTTGTTTCCTTTCATGCCGTTGATCTGCTTTCTTTGATACTCGATTGAGGTTCCTATCACGATAGTTTGAGCGCAGTTTGAGCTGCTGCTAGTGTTGCGGTCAGGACGAGCTCGTCTGGTACGAGGGCTGACCATTGTGTTTTCTGGTGACATGGGAACATCTCGATGTAGTGTTATGTTGTGGCCTCTTGTGGAGGCAAGTGCTTAGTTTTACACCGGAAGATCGGGCCACTGCTAGAGCTGCCAGTTGCGAAAGAACTGTTGATGTACATCATACCTCAGAGATTGTGATGCCACCTACCATGCAGACAGATGACCCAGTTGTTGCTGAGATTGGTAGAATGTCGCTTCCAGGGCTTACGAGCTGAGATCGCTAGAGCTTCCAGGCAGAGATACGACAGGTGATAGCTACTCTACCCCGATTTGAGAGACGAAGGTAATTCATCAGATTGATGCGCCGACGCAGGTCCAGTTGAGTTGAAGATTTTCAGTATGGAGAGTCTTACTCAGATCTAGAGCAGACCGATCCAGAGATGACCGTTGATATATCGCCTTTCCTGGAGGATTGATGCATTGTTTAGCATGCGGGCGAAGAATATTCACATGTTGTATAGGCGAAGCTAAAAAGTTCGAGCGAGTGTCAGAAACCCATTTTTCCCAAGTTTAAAGTGTTCGGAGGAACATGCAGGTAATTCTGTGGACCCTCTAGAAGAATGAAACCCTAACTCGACATGATGACCATGGAACCGATTTTGAACCTTAGGGTTTGCAGCAGTTTAGCGGTGCCATCAGTGAGGCTTGGGTTTGCCCTTCTACGGCTGGTCCAGAGGTGCTGTGGTATGTACCAGATACTTTTAGACTGCGCTCAGGTGTTGAGCCTTCGGGAAATTTTGGGACCTCGATGACTCGATCAAAAAGTTTAACGCCGTCCGGATACCATGTGATAGGAGACCAGTAAGTTGACCAGCTTCGGATAGAGGACCTCACCCAGTTGCGCTGTGAGTTGATCGAGAACGGACGAGTGTTGAGTATTCCTCCGATGGTTGGAACGAGTTCCCGAGGACATGTTCGGCTATAGATCTTCTACAGAGTGATGAAGATACCGAGTTCGTGATTTCGAGTCTGTGTGAGAGACTTCGAATTGACCGTGGCTGAGGACAGTAGAAGTACGCAGACAGTAAGACGTGACGTCGAAGCGGACGATGATAAAGACGAGTGGAGCCAGAGGTTCATGCGCGATGCTGACGAGGTGTTGCTACTCCCCGTTGAGATTAGAGATCTGCTGTGTACAGAGGCGTTGAGATACGGCCAGTTCCCGAGGAGATGTTATGCTGAGAATGCAGATGTCCAGAAAACGAGAAAAGATTATGTAAGAGTACCAGCCTCCGTACAGTCCGGCATAGGCAAGATCGGAAGAGACCTTGAGCAGGATTCCTTCCAGGACACTGTTGCAATGAGATTTGCACCTAGGATCAGTTGTGTCACGTGTATTCAGAGGACCAGAGGCCGACGCCGGTAACGTGCTGCTTTACGAGTGGTCATGATGATTGGTCAAGAGATGACCAGAGAAGTGCCAGAACGGAATCGTCCCCGTTAGCACATCTGACTGGGCCGATGAGCCAATGGATTGCGAGATTGGTAATCCGCAGAGGAAATGAGGACCAAGAGACAGAGGACGCCAGACCGTGAGCAGGAGGCAAGCGGATGTTCTTGTTCTGCCGGTTTTAGGCGCACCGATTTATTCTTCGACATTGTAGGAGGTGTACCTCAATGTCATTTATTGCGATTTACGTTTGTGATCCGAGTATCACGCTTATATCCTTTGGATTTGATTTTTGATGATTGAGCTTATGATATTGGTTTTCGTGCACCATGGCTGCACCTGCTGGGTATTTACATGTTTGGGCATAGTTATTGCGCTGAATATATATATATTTTATACACCGTTGTGTTGATTTGTGATTGTGCATACCTATTGCGTTTGATGGCGATTTGGTACCTTCGTACCATGTGTTTATGTTTTCATGGATTTCATACGGATGATATGATTTTTGCACTCGGTATAGCTCACATGTGCTTGCAGTGCATTGATGCGGATTTTGTGCACGTAGTTGCACACGGTTTTGAGTTATACACCTTGGTGCACTTGGTGTTGTTTTTTATGCGTTTGAGTTATTGATTACATTTCATGCATTTGATGCACCAGATGTTGTTTTCGTGCACAATAGATGCACCGGATGTTGTTGTCGTGCACACCCGTTGCAGTGGACAGATATTTTTGTGCACACCCGTTGCACTTAGTTTTGCTTTGTGCGTATAGTGGCACCTGTGTTTGGATTTGATTTCCGTGCGCACCAGACACATATGATTATTGGATACGCCTTTTGAGGCTGATTTTGCTTTTGAGCACTTTGTTTTCATGATGGGCACTATATTGTGTAGTAGCCAAACAGGACTGATCTGAAGACAGTACCTGAGTACTTAGCATGAATTAAAAGTTTACCAAGAGGTGTTTGAAAAAGAGCTATAGTCTCGCTATTTCCTACGTGTCCGTGAGCGACATGAACGTTTGTAAAGGAAAACCTTTTGGGATATTTTGAAAAAAAGGCGGAACGCATATTTGAGCAAAAACATATATGGACATATACTATTATTTCACAAATGAGCGTCCGTCACTTAGGCCGTGAGTTACGCATCACACGGTGATTTAGAAAAGATTTTTGCATGAGTTTTATTTAGTTCTTGAAAGTTTTCCAAAGATGCGTACTATACACGTATTATAGTATTTGACTAGTGTATATTGGATTTCAGTAGTAGATTTTGAGATCTATATCTCTATTGTAACTCCGAGGATATGTGTGCAAATCCGGTGATTTGCGTGACGCTTGACGGAGTTCGATTTTGAGTTTTATACTTGTTTTCATGCGCACTTGATACGCGGTGCTATTTCTGTATTTTCCATGATTTCGGATCCCCGTTGATTTGAGCTGATTATTGGAATGTTTTGGAATTTGGGGGTTTAAATTTAAATTTGGGGACCGAATTTCTTTAAGGGGGGGAGGAAGATTGTAACATTTCAGAAAATATAAAATATTATTTTTGGAATTTAATATTAAAATAATATATTTCCCGAAAACTACCCGATTTGCGAAATTGGGGTTTTCAAAAAAGGGTATAAATATATACCACTATTTGTGAAATATATGGAAATTTAAAATGATTTATTCATTTAAAAATATATTTAAATGATTTGACATTTTTAAAATTTATTATATGTAGTTTTGATAAAAACCCGATTAGTGCACTGCTAATCGCGATTAAGCCAAATCCGTGTTTCTACAGTTTTCATGACTAGTGCACCGTGACATGTTACATGTTGTTCATTTCATTTTTGTTATGTGTTTTGTTTTGTTGGGGTGAGAAAGAAAAATAAAGGAAAGAGAAAGGGTGTCATGATGAGGAGAGAGGAGGACATAATGATTAGAGTAGGTGAGCTTTTAGTGAGAGGGAGAAGTGAGAATAATTGAGAGGGAGAGAGAGAGGCTGCCTAAATTCATATCCTCCACCATTTTCTTCTTCTTCTTCTTCCTCATCTCCCTCCATCTTCTACCCATTTGACCCCTATATGAAAAATCCACCAAAACCCCATACCCATTTCATTAAAAACTTGCACAAGCACAAGGGAAGCACATTGGACCAAGAAAATTCAGATTTTGATGATCTTGGAGATTCATGTGTGTCAAATGAGGTAATCCCTTCACAATTAGTATAGTATTTCACTTGCTCTAGCCTCCTTTCAAGTTTAATATCGTTTTGGCGAAATTTAGTGAGCTTTGTTATTCCAAGTTGGGAATTAGGGTTTGATTTGAGTTGTGATTTGAATTGAGGCCTAGTGATGACCTTAAACCCTTCCCAATTGATAGAAGCCCAGACCAACCCAACTGAACCCAAAATACGGAAAAAAACAGAACTTTTCATGTCGGTTTTGTGAGTTTTAAGGTGTGCAGGGAAATCTGGAATGAACTGGAATATTTACGAGATAAATAAACAAGTTTACAGACTTATTTGGACCAGTGTGAGACCACCCTACCAATACGAGGCAATTCCTCCATGGCAAAACCGGCCTGGCCGGAATTCTAGGGGATGTGGCCGGCCATGGGGTGGGGGATTGGGTCCGGGTTGCTTCAGTAGGTCATATGCACCCTATATATCACCCTAGTGTTGTTTGCTCACATTGTTTTCACCTTATACAAAAACTGGGACCACTTCTTTGAGTTGCTGTTTTGATTCGAGATATGGTTTTGCGTATTTTAAATTCTGGATTTTTGTATTTGTGCTTTATCTCGATCACGTGACGTTTGTACGTCTATATCGAGTGATATCGGGTTGAATTGCGGGAGTAGACCATAGGTTTTGACCTATGTGAGTTCCGCGTGTCGTTTTGGTTTCGTTTTGGTTTTTAATGCGATGCGATATGTGTGACATGTAGTACCATTCGAGACGATGAAGAAGATAATGGCGGCATCGACATCGGCAAGCAAGATCAAGTGAGTGGATCTATATCCACGGGGGAAGTCGGGTGGATGGCGTATAGCACCCCCGCAAAGTCTTGATGGAAACTGATTTATAGAATATGGTTAAGAAAACCTAGATTTGGAAACTAGGCTTAGAGTTAAATGATAGTTGGTGAAACCATATTAGAAACTAAGGATAGTTAGAAGTGATATATACGGCTAATATGTGATGACGGAATTTGAGGATGACGTTCAACGATATTGCCGTTTAGGGTACTATAGGACTAGATAGTCGACGTAGATATGTCATCCGAACCATACCTATTTCTAAAACTGAAGAATCGTATGCATCTTTTAAACAGATACCTTGGAGGACGTCAAATGATATCTTTTCCTTAAAAACACCGTAACTCCTATTTTCTAAACTACGATTCGCTTCTTTTAAAATCTGCTTGTATGGTTCGGGTGTGTATGTTAGATTAGATACTTATACTTATAGTAGAGATAGAATGTTTATGTAAACTTGACTTGATGTGAGATATAAATGCGATGAAAGAATATAAGACGGATATGATGATATGATGATATGTTGGTATACGGATGCGAGTCGATCGAGATGATTTATACCCTGCCGGTCCCTTGATATGAGATTATTGCGGATGTGACCTGGGACATAGGTATATATATATATATAGAATGTTGTGAATCATGGATGATAGGCCGTACGTGATATTAGGCCGTACCCTCATTTGTCGTATAGGATGATAGGATCCCTATTAGCTTAATGCCGCCGTACGATGATCTTCCGTGCGTGATCAGTTTGACTTGATGGTTGATCCATACCCTTGACTAGAGGTTGTCGTACGATAGATTATACCGTACGCGATGTTGTTAGGCTGGATGCCGATTGGTAGATCCACCGACTCGATCATGTTAGATATGTATACCTTATAGCTTCTAACTGACGATTTACCTTATGATGCATTCATGTTATTCGCATTGTACCACTTATACCTGTGATAGTATATCTGCACCATTATCGATGATGCGTATGTTACACGTACACAGATTGCAGGCTCACACACTTCATCATTGATAATTGCCATGTCACTACACAGTAGGATTGCTGCATCATGATATGACTCTTTGCATAACCTGCTTGCGCATATACACATTAGTGTATCCATATTGGTGCACACATACATTGATACATCTATATTTGCGCACATACACATTGTATATTCATATTGGTGCACATATACATCGATACATCCATACTTGCGCACATACACATTGTATATCCATATTGGTGCATATATACATCGATACATCCATACTTGCGCACATACACATTGTATATCCATATTGGTGCACATATACATCGATACATCCATACTTGCGCACATACACATTGTATATCCATATTGGTGCACATATACATCGATATATCCATACTTGCGCACAGACACATTGTATATCCATATTGGTGCACATATACATTGATATATCCATACTTGCGCACATACACATTGTATATCCATATTGGTGCATATATACATCGATATATCCATATTTGCGCACATACACGTTGTATATCCATATTGGTGCACACATACATTGGTACATCTATACTTGCGCATATACATATTGTACCTACATAGAGAACTGGTTTTTATTTAGAGATTGGGAACCACAGGATATATTTAAAAACTGGAATCATCTTAAAAGAGCGGTTTTTCCTTATTATGTCATATCACTGTTCCATGTTGCATGATGCACGGATATGCTCGTATTTCTCTAATATGTCGCATACATCATGCTCTATTATTTTACGCATTGAGATATGCTGTTTTCAGGAGATTTCTGGATTTGAGAACCGTGGACATGTCAAAAGAGATTATGTGTTGTTTTAAAAACCCGGTTTCTCTTGATATGATATTTCAGTGCGTCCACCATGTGTTTTCTCGGTTCTGAGAGCGACATGTGAAACTCGATTCGAGGAGGCGGATGAGGCCGATTGCGGGTACATGGTGGACCTGGTATGGTACCCCGGAGCAAGAAATGGATGCTGTGTATACAGACGGTGAGGCTGGCAGAGGGACTACTATCTACCGGTGATAGTATTTGGGCTCGGCGGATATCCGGAAGATACCGACCGGAGTCGAGAGATTATATGGGCCGATCCGGACTGACGGAGCTCGTGGGCCGATCCGGATTGACAGAGCCCGATATATGAGGATTTACGTGCCGATGCTGGGCACGGTTTTCATGATGTTTTCGAGTGTCGATGCTAGGCACTCATGTTCCATGATTTTGATGTGTCGTGAGGGACACCGTTGATTTATATCCTCATACTTTCATGCACATTCTTTTATGATATTTACGTGCATACAGACATTGATTTTATGGGTGGACGAGATCCACATGCATACATACATTGATTTTATGGATGGACGAGATCCACATGCATACATACCTTGATTATATTGTCGGATGATATCCGCATGCATATAGGTATTGATTACATTATTGGCCCATATATAGACCCGGTCACCCTAGATATCATAGTATTACATTGTTGGCCCATATATCCGGATGCCATAATTCTTATTATGTATTTGTGGTTTTGGATCAAAATATACAAAGGAGGTGCTGCCAAAATTTTTAAAAGACGAAATATGTTTTCAAACTAGTAAATTTCACTTGCATCATTCATGTTCCTTTTCTATGCATTAAGAAAACTTGATTTCAATATACCTTTATTTCAAAACCTCACCTCTTTTATTTTTTCTTAAAAGGTTTAGATTTCTGGGTTTCAGCTTACTTGAATTCCGTTACGCCTTTAAACGTTGCGTAATTCAAGTGCTGGTCACGAGCTAATATTTCGGGTCGTGACAGCTTCTTTCATTAACTCTTTCCGAACAGGACCTTTTGGTACACACAATCTGTTGCCGTATCTCAAAGATCCGTCTTCATGGATGATGAAGTCTGTTCTGAGTCCATTCTCCACTTGTTCTCTGATCTTTTGCAACTTAGCATCACTTGCTTGAGCTGCTTTGATCTGATTGATAATGGTTGATTGAGCTTGTAAATTCATCAAACTTGAAGCGTTGCCTGGCATGACTACTTCAATCTCCATCTGATGCAAGTCTTGTTGAAGCTTCCACTGAGCGGTGAGATTTATCGATAATGGTTGGCGACTATGTGCATCAGGTACTATATTCACCTTCCCTGGGTGATATTGTAAGTTGATGTCGAAGTCCGCCATGAGTTCTAACCATCTTCTCTTCCGCATATTCAACTCCTTCTGAGTAAATACGTACTTCAGGCTCTTATGATCTGTGTAGATGTTCACTCGTTCACCAAGTAGATAATGGTGCCAAATCTTGAGAGCAAAGATGACGGCTGCCAACTCCAGGTCATGCGTCGGATAATTTCGCTCATGAGTCTTCAGTTGTCTTGAAGCATAAGCCACAACCTTACCGTGCTGATGTAGAACACATCCTAATCTCTTACTGGATGCATCGCAATGCACTTCGAATCCTCCAGATTGATCCGGTATGACGAGAATAGGCGCTGATGTCAATCTTGACTTGAGTTCTACGAAAACTTGTTCGCATGCTTCTGACCACACAAAATCTTCATCTTTACGTGTGAGCTTGGTCAGGGGTGTTGCTATCTTTGAAAATCCTTCAATGAACCTTCTGTAATATCCAGCTAAACCCAAGAAACTTCGAATGTTCTTCATTGACTTTGGTGTAGGCCATTCGCTAACTGCTGAAAGTTTCGCTGGATCTACAGAGATTCCTTCTCCTGATACGATATGTCCAAGAAAACCAACTTGCTTTAGCCAAAACTCGCACTTGTTGTACTTGGCATAAAGCTGATGTTGTCGAAGAGTTTCCAGGACAATTTGTAGGTGCTCTGCATGCTCTTTCCGACTCTTAGAATACACCAGGATGTCGTCGATGAAGATGACAACAAACCTGCCTAAGTACTCCCGGAAAACTTGATTCGTTAGGTTCATGAATATTGCTGGTGCGTTGGTCACTCTAAATGGCATCACTAGAATTTCGTAATGTCCATAGCGAGTTCTGAAAGATGTTTTGTGAATATCAGCTTCCTTGACCTTCACCTGATGATAACCTGAACGAAGATCCAATTTAGAGAACACACAAGATCCACTTAGCTGATCGAATAAATCGTCGATGCGTGGAAGTGGATATTTGTTCTTTATCGTGACTTCGTTCAAGGCTCTATAATCGATGCACATTCTGTATGAACCTTCCTTCTTCTTCACAAGTAGTACAGGTGCTCCCCAACTTGAAGTGCTAGGACGAATCCATCCTTTCGCCAATAATTCGTCCAACTGTGTTCGGACTTCCTTCAAACCTTCCGGACTTAGTCTATAAGGTGCTTTCATCACCGGTTATGCTCTTGGTACTAAATCAATACTGAATTCAAGAGCTTGATCGGGAGGCAAACTTGATATATCGTCAGGAAATACATCGTCGAACTCTCGAACCACATCTGGTCTTGATTCTTCCTCTGCTTGAGCAGCTGCAACTACTGCTTCCCTTGGCTTCGCTTTGTAGGTACTTGGCTCCAGGGTACGGTCTCTGCTTTTGAAATAGAAGATCAGATGGTCTGGAATCTCGAATACTACCCTCCTTTGACGACAGTCGATGGTAGCATAAAAAGTTCCAAGCTAAACCATTCCTAGAACCACATCGAAGTTCGGTATGTCCAGCACTTTGAAGTCAGCATAAAACTCTCTGCTGCAGACGACGACTGGACACAAGCTGTATCCCATGGTTGCCTTTAGAATGCCATTTCCTGAACTGAAATTCCAGCTGGATACAAGCGGTGAGACTGGAATCGCATGGGTTCGGACGAACCGTTGCGACATAAAGCAGTGAGATGCTCCAGTATCAAACAGTGCTAGTGCCGGTAGTGAGGCTACTAAGATTGTAACTAAGGTATGTGGGATATGTTTTAGGTATAGGGAAAAGTATGTAAATAAGTAGCAAGATTGAAAAGAAAGGTTTGAGAAGAAAAGTTTACCAGTGATAACTTAGCCAATGGCCTCAGCTTCTTCCACGGTCATCATGAAAGCCTGGCGCCTTGGTACATTCTTCCTGGCCTGAAGAGCATTCCTCAGAACGTTCCTTTGAGCTTGATGGAACTGACGAGGAGGTGGTGCAGCTTGTGGTCCTCTGGGTGGTGCAGGTAGTGCAAGTCTTGGAGCAGGTGCATGGATGGCTGGGCGCTGTGGGTAATTGTTTGCTGGCCTGGGTGCAGCAATTGGATTTTGTTTATGAGGACAAGACCTAATACCATGAGCAGCTGAGCCGCAGATCAAGTAAAGGTTGTTCGCACGCCGGCAATCTTTCGCCAGATGCCCATTTCTCTTGCAGTAGTTATAAAAGGCTAGGCTGGGCTTGTTGTTTGGTACTCCGGGTCGTCTTAGCACAAAAGATGGCCTGGACGAGGCTCCTCCTGCCATCTGGTTGGCAGGGCGCTTAACTCCTGCAGACTGAGGTCTGCCCCTTACTTTTATCACTGTCTCATAACTGCGGGCAGCTTTCAGAGCCTCCTCATGAGTTGGAAATTTCCCTGTGGCTAGAGCAGCCTGAATTTCCGTGTCCAAACCTTATTGAAAGCTAGGGGCTCTGATCTCGTCCGTCGGTATCAAGTGTGCCGCGAATCTGTTTAAAGGATTGTGTTAGCTGTGTATTATGTGATATTTTAAATTTTTTGAAATATTGTGACATATCTTACCGACTTAGCATGGTGAATTCAGCATCATACTCATCTACTGACTTGTCCCACATTGAACCTTGTTGTAGATGAATGAACTGCTGTTCCATGGAAAATCTGCCAGTCATAGGGAAGTAATTCGCGTCGAACTTATCGCGAAAATTCTTCCATTCAATAAGCTGTACAAGACGGCTTTCTCCCGCCTTCCACCAGTTGCGGGCATTGTCCGTGAGCTGCAGTTTCACCACACGGACCCAAGCTATGTCTGGCACTTGTGCTGCCGCCGGATCATCCTCTATACTTTGTGACCATTCCTCAGCTTCAAGTGGGCTTCCCTTTCCGGAGAATTGCTTGGGATGTAAAGCCCTGAATTTCTTTACCCCAGGCGCGTCAGTCTCGGGACGGTTCAGGAGTTGTTGCTGTCCCTCAAGGAGGCTGCGGATTGCCTCAAATAGAACCGTTTGCTCGGTGGGTGGCGCAGGAACAGCAGGTGTGAGAGGTAGTGGTGGAGGTGTGTTGTAGACATTGGTGCTGGTATTGTTCGGGGAATCCATAACCTTGAAGAAAAATTTGGGTAAATAATGTTTTAGTTGCTGGTTCTTGTGTTTTATATTGCTTAGGGTTCCATACAGCTCTGACCTGCATGGGCCGCCAACAAAACCTGTCACGCCCCGCTTCCCAGTGTACGGCGAAGGGGACAGGACTGGTCCGCTACGTATTTACTGTGAAGTAAATACGCTAAGCATATCTAAGCAATATAAAAGTAAATACACAAGAGAAAAGATATATAAACTGAACAACAACTTTATTTATTAACATTCTTTTGTACAATGCATGAAAAGTAAATACAACTGAAATAAAAGCGATGCCTAAACAATGACATAACAGGAATGTAAAGTACTGAAAGGAATTGTGTACAATGAAACTAAAGCTCTGTGTTTCAGCAAACTGATCCAAGTCTTCAGCAGTAGGCTCGATCTCTGACGTGTCCAAATTACCTGACGACATTCAAAGAAAAAAGAAAGAGAATGTCGTCAGCGAACAGGTCGCTCGGTAAGTCCCAAAGATAAGAGAAAAGTAGAATAGACAGAATAAGAAGGTATCTTTTAAAGTTGTATTATATTGTTGTAATGTTGTATTAACGCTGTTATTTGTAGCTTGGTACAGAAGAATGCCAGTGTATACGAGAGGAGTCTCTATATGCCAGAGACTAGAGGCAAGTATAGTACAAGGAACCGTTTATGCCACGGTACAACAGCCACCGGATTCATGTTAGGTGTATTAAGTCTTACAGTCTCGTGCCACTTCTAACACCTTCCGTACCAATCTACCTCTTAAACCCCGTAGTGTTTTGATTGTATTGTTTGTCTTGTAAATTGTATTGATTGTATAATTGGTTGACTGACCGAAACCATGATATCAGTAAACGGATGTAACCGTAGGATCATGTAAATGGAATGTATATTCATGGTTCGGTTCAGTCAAGTTGTATGAATTGATAATTGGATTCATGCATTCATGTTGAATTGTAATATTGAAAATTTGTAGATTGTAGATTGTACTTGAATCATATTCAATTCAGATTATAATGAGACTCACTCTGAATCAGAAAAGTAAATTGATGTCCTGATTGTTTTTGATGTTATCGGTAACCGCTGCACATGGACGGCAGGATTTGTGTCTTTTTCAAAGACGATTACCGTATTGATAACACCACTATTAAGTTGTCTATCTTAAGTAGGCAAGCACCCACTTCTCCGGCTCCCTGAGGCTCAAGAGATTGGTCCCGCTTATACCTATGTTTACTAGGGTCCTTAGGGTAATTTATAGAACTTGAAGGGGTTTTATGTAAAAATATTTTTATATACTTTTCAAAATGCACCCCAAGCATTTATTATTCGTCTTTAGAGTTGTAATGAATGTGGATTTTATATTGCGATATTTCTAGTAAAAATATCCTAATTTCATAATTAAAGGTATTTATTTGTAATATTGGTTTTGCATGGAATTCATAGTATTTTAGTGTAAAATTGATTCTTATGATATTGTAGAAAAGGTGGAATATTTATAATACTTCAAAAATAGATATGTTTATGTTACATATATATATATATATATATATATATATATATATATATATATATGAAAATAATTTTGTATATATCTATAATATTATAGAAATCTCGTTTTCTTAAGATGTCATATTTTAAATTTTTCGAGACCGAATGCTCCTTGCGGAGGTCTGAATCTCACACTACTAAGCCCGAGGATGTGCGATAATCCGCACCATCCCGAACGGGTTCCCCAATTGGGTTGTAGCGGCGCTTTGCAAAGATTTGTATAAATACTAATCATTAAAGAAAAACGGTTTTATTAATTATGGTATTTATTTGTGAAGATGTCTATTTCCCGTATTCTATGTTCTAGGGTCTCCTAAGTCAACTAGACTGCTCCTAACTGGTCCAAAGCGACAAGTTGTGAGATACCTCAAATCGCCTCTTCACCGCCAATTGTGGCCAGGTAAGTACAAGTGAAGAAAGGAGGGATCCACTCACGAATCACCGTGAGACGGGCCTTTTAAAGTTACCTTTCTCACTTGTCTAGCCTAGGCACCACAAAGTTAGGTTTAGATAAACGACTGATGCCCACAACCTTATCCTATTTTCATAATAAGTGGTATTTATTTGTAAAGATATATCAATACTAAATCTTTTAGAAATGGTTTTATTAAGTAAAGGGTATTTAAATGAAAATATTTGTTTTCCCGTATTCTAAGTTCTCGAGGGTATCGTGTTATGTTGCATATGAGTGTGTAAGGAGGTAGGTCGTTACCTCGTGATCTACTTAAAGGTATAGCAAGTTTAATGGAGTTAAATGTAGAATTGAAACAATGTGGTATTTAAGTGAAAAATACGATAAATTGAAATAGCCATCATTTTATGAAATGAAACTTGATCAATTTGGTTGATTAGTGTTTAATAGTCAACATGAGGGAGTTTAAGCATAATTGTGTTAACGAGAAGTGGAGTTTTATGAAGAAACAGAATCGGAAATCGGATTTGTTCCGATTCCGTCGGGTTTTGTAAATCCGTATTTTTAGAATAGAAAAGGGAGGTAGAAAATGGGACTTACTGGTTTTGAAAAATAATGAGAGTGTGATGGAAGGAGAGGGATCGCCGGTGCGTCGCTTCGTCCCCGAGAGCTCCTAGAACGATCGCCGGAATTTCGCCGGGAATTTCCCCGTAGTTTCTCTTCGTGCTCGTTTTCAAAGTACACAAGATCTCTTGAGTATTTTAGAGAGTTGGCTCAGAGTTTTGGGGTGAGAGGGTAGAGGGTGTTGGATATAGTGCTCTCAAAGTCAATTATTTGATCGCAGGCACGTGATTGGAATGATTGAGGGATGACCTATTTCGGTAGGACAGTCTTACTCGAGATGATAGTATGCTATCTGGTTTATCTTTATCAAACGTGTACTGCTTTAGGTGACATGATATATCACTATTGCACGTTGATAGAGCCTATAGGATTCTTGCTTGACTACCAGCAGTATGATGGCGATCATATATGTGAGAGTTGGGTAGTCTATAAGCACATCTTTAAATGTGGTCCCTAGTCGCAGGAGTTTCGAGATAGGGCATCGATACCCCGGAATAGACTAGTGTATACAGTCGAGACCCTGAAGAGGGGCGATGGCCGGTCTCACAAGCCATTGGTGTCAGTTGGTTCACCTAAGATGTATACAGGTGCTCATTGGGTTATGAGTACACCGGACAGGACTTGTCGGGAACATGCTAGCTGGTTATTAAAACCTGTCATCAGATGGCAATTCCCAGGTGACATGTGTACAGGTTAGTCTATCGACCTGAGATCGTCATTTGTCTCGTGTGAGTTCCCACTGTGCTTTGATTATTACCCTACCATGGCTCAAAGGAGTCGTGCAAACAGGTTTTAGTTGGGTGCAGTCCCGAGCCACATAGAGGCAGTGAGCGGATCGGCAGGGGATTCGTCTCTCCCAACGTTGGGAGTGAGATCGTGCTGTGTCTGGAGAGCCATTACACAAAATCCATGGCCATGGTAAGCGAGATTTACTGGTAGGTATTCCAGTAGTATCTCAGGTGTTTTGGGCTACACTCCGACACGACTTATACCGCTTTTGGGGGTCTGACGTTTACCAGCCCTCTAGGCCCGATATGCGATACTCATAGATGAACGGACCGGACTGTACGGATATTTTCACACATAGGCTCAGTAGGGTTCTAGGATGAGTTCGCTCATCGGACTCCCTTTCACTCAGTGCATGGGCAGCCGTTATGTACAGCTAGTACCACTGACGGCTTGTGGTTAAACCTACTGCCAGAATATTGACGAGTCTTTAGATTCCCCCACAGAAAGTTTCCCAGTTCGGGCGAAACGTTGTAGAGGCCGTATGGTTTTATGGCAGGGTTCGAACGTACACGTGCACTTGTGCACGTGTCACGGTTTGGACGGATAATACTAGCGGGCTTTGGTTTAAGTCGGATCTAGTATTATACTGTGTAGATTTTGTCTCATTGCATTTGTATTCGGTCGGAATACAAATACGGGTATGTATATACAGTTGCGGGGTTATCCTGTAATTTTGCTACGGGATCGCTTTTTGAAGTTGTCAGTTTGTATCTTCGATTTGGCCATTTTGCCTTTCTCTTGTTCATGGCTGAATTTTGCTTTGAAAGGGGTATTTGCAAAAGTGGCCTTTGTAAATGGAGAGCTTTTTTGCGGTGACAGGGGCTCCAGCCTTTCCAGCAACTTCTTGGGGTTTCTCTTGATTGATTGAGTGATTTATGAGGTGATTTTTCATTATTGGCTTTTGGATATTTGTGTAGATATTTGTGGTTGATTTTTGCTTAAGGTCACCACTTGCTTTTGCTTGGACTCACCCTCCTTGCTTTGGCCGAGACTTGAGTGTGGCTGCCCCTAATTTTTTGAGAGAAAGAGATTTATTTCTTTGCAAAGAAAAAGATCCTCAAGCTCATTTTCCATTTCCATCATCTTCACTCCTAAATGGCAACTTCGATTAACCCTCACCCAAAGGCTTGGGTGACTTGAGACAAAAGGTTCTACACTTATTCTACAGCAACCTTGGACACGTCGGCCAGCAAACTTTGTGTCCGAGTTGCCTCGGTTCAGAGGCGGGAGCCCGTATAAAGATTCGTTGATGTGGCGCAGTTTTCGGCGAGGAGGAGATCGTAGATCGAGCGAGATCAGAGAGCGAGCTTCGTCGGTGCATCCGCAACATGCCAGGGACAGAGCTTAAAGACCGAAGGACACGGATCGATCGGTATAATCTCTAAACCCCGTTTTCAGCTATCTAGTTTATGGTTAATGGAACGATCCGGGATTCGGATGCGGTTAGCGCCAGTTCGTAAAAAGTTTTTGGCTTCTGAAAGACGGCCGGGGCGCTGCCGTAACCCAACAGAGGGTAGGGGTGTATTTATAGGGTTAGGCTAGGGTTAGGCTAGAAGTAGGGTTTTAATTAAAAAAATGTAAAAATGTGTGGAAATGTAGTAAAAATTAAGTAAATGAGAGTTAATGGGCTCTCTGGAAACGCTCTGAGTAATTGGAGTGTGCAGGGGGGTTGAGAAGACCAAGAGGCACATTTTTCATTCAGACGACTCGGCCGTCCGGCCGAGTCCGGGCGGCGGCGCCGGACCGAGTCGGCCGGTCCGCCGGCCAACTCGGCCGAATCTGGCCGAGTCGAGGCATAGGTAGGTGGGGGGTCTCCTGGGGTGCTCGCTGGTGCATTAACATTTTCATGTGTAGTGGGAAATGTGGGAGTTATCACGTGTAGACTGTTGGGCTTCTATAAAATTTAAAACAAATAAATATAAAAAAAATAATGTGGGGTATGGGATTTGAACTCTAGTGGCTTAGTTCAGCAGTGCAAGGTATTACCAATGAGCTACAAGCTCATTCTTCTAATTATGAAGTGAAATAGATACTTAAAGTGGTAACAGCAATATTAAATACTCCAAGTATATTTTAAATTTAAAGCAAATTTATGTACACTAAAAATGGAGTTGTTACAGATGGGATTCTCGCTACGATGAATTCCACGGGCAATGTTCGCGTGCGGCCGGCCTCCTCGACGTTAAACTGCAGAGTGACTACTCCTTCCGCCGGGATGGAGTGGTTAGTGAACCCTGAAAGGACATGGGAGGTCGTCCTTAGGTCTGCTGGGGTGAGCCCCATGTGTAGAAAGCAGTTGTAGAAGAGAATGTCCGCCGAGCTACCCGAGTCGACCATTATCCTGTGCACCTCGTATTGGTGGACTCGAGCCGTGCTCACCAGAGGGTCGTTGTGGGGGAGGGATATGACGTGTAAGTCCTCGTCATAAAAAATGATCGTCTCGTTATCCCTTGCCTTCTTTTTCGGGCGGCTGTCGGCCTCCGCTTTCGGCGTGGGGTGCCGAGTCTCGTGGGTACTCGACGGACCCCCTGCTGACATGACCATGATTCTTGATGAGCCTCGGTTTCTCTCGGCGATGTCCCTTAGGCCTACTGGTGAGGTCATTTTTGAGCTGCCGTGACGAGTCTCGCGTGCGTGACCCCGTCGAAGGAGGGGGTGCCGGTCGTGCCTGGGAGCAGGCGAGCTGACCGCCACCATCTTGGGAGGGACAGGGGTGCGACGAGACTCGGGGCGAAGCTTTCGGACGCGATACCTCGAAGTCAAATAGGTCAGCCCAAGGGACCTGCAACTGTTGGATACAGCGAGGCGGTGGTCGGAGGTGCCGATGCGGGAAGAGTCCTCTCTCCCTCTGTAGGGGTCCCATTCCCGAGATGGGGGAGCGACGACCTGGGGAGCTTACCCTGCCGTTTGGACACGGACGAGCGCGTCCACGACGGACGCGAGTCGATCTATCCAGACGGTTAGGGTGTTGATGGCGTTCGGAGGAGGAGATTCGTCCGAGCCTCCGTTGTGGGGGAGACGGCGGCTAGTGTTTGGATCGTCGTGGTGACCGCTCGTCATTGGGTTGAGATCGGAATATGAACTTTTGTTTTTGCGGAATCAAGGGTTTCCCACAGACGGCGCCACGCGGGTTGGATTGCGTCAAGATGTTACCTTCCATTGATCTGCTGGCGGCGGCGATGGACGGCTGAGATTGGATCTGGAGGCTGGCTCCTGAATCGTGTGGATCTCAATGGGTTTGAGGCTGTTGCCGCCGAGCTACCTGCAAGGAAGTCCGGGGTGGTTGTACCACCGAGGACCCTCCGACAGTCAAGTTAGAGAGGAAATCCGAGTAGAGTAACGGCTTAGTGAGTGGAAAATGACTTACTTGAACCGTCTGAAGGAGGGATTTAAATAGTGGTAGCAGTAGGTAGTCGGGCGTGAGAATCACGCCGGCCGTTACGCTCCCGACGTTACGCCCGCGCGATGGGCGGGATCTCCCATTAATGGCGAGACATGCTTGTTAATGGGGGATCGTGATGGCGTGGAACGCGGGACGTGGCCGGCAGATATCTCGCGCGTGGCGAGATTCGCGGGATGGCGGTTGCGCCTGTGAGTGGTGCCGTTGGTCGGTCGATGAGACCAAGGAAGATGAGCTCGGCGGGAGAGCTCGGAAACGATCGGGAGGCCGAGCTATCTTTGTTCTGCTAGAGTTCGGAGGCGAGCTGAGGGGCCGAGGCGGCCAAATGTGCAGGAGGCTTGGAGACGAGCCAAAGGTCGTCTGTAGGACGGGCCTAGGAGCGGTCTGGTCGGCCACTGCGGGTCCTTTCTTGCATGCTCTGGGACACGTCATCTGCCACGTGTCATGATCCGGGAGATCGCCGATATCGAGCATCATCAGGAGCGGATATTGCTTTAAAGAAAGCGTCAAACATGCCTCATCCCAATCTATTGTGTTGTGTTTTCTTGCCATCGATTTCTCCACCCCAATAACTCCTAGTTGGTAGGTTGAAGTATTTTCATACTAGGTTAGTACATTCTTTTTCAATATTGGAGTTTGACAAAACCATTGATGCTTGAGTTAGCGCGCGGGGCGCGCACAAGCTGTCGATGGATAGAAATTCTTGGCAAGTGCTTCAGCTGGGCACTTAACAAATTAAAGAGTAAATAATGTGCTTCCATTTCACCAAATAATTGTTTACCCTACGTACTACACCCTTGGTTTCATTTGGAAGAAGAAGAAAAAAGATTTTTCTTTTATTATTAGGAAGCATAAAAAAGTCAACCATGTATGAAAGAGGTTGATTTGACAAAACAACAATAGACAGTCTAAGATTAAATCCTTAGGTTTATTTTTTCTTATTTTATTTATTTACTCTAATCTGATATAATTTCAGTGCTTCAAATAAAATGTTCATAATTTTTGTTAATCAAAAGATGTATTTTCTTATACAATATTATATTGTTTTGTTTACGGTATTTCTACTTCACACTTCAATTTCTTTTTTCTTTTTGCAATAAGATAGACGGTTCTCTACATTATTCCAAAAGGAAAAAAATAAGTTTTTCTTTATATAATACACAAAAATCAAAATTTTCTTAGGAATTCAGTGTCTTTGGTTTTTATATGGATTATGTAATTTTCCCAAAATTTATGATTGTTATCTCTTGAAGATGAAGACAGACATTGATAGCCTCCTATTTTTTTATTTTTTAGTTTCTTTTACCAAACCATTGGTCTTATATATCAACTCTTAGTTTTAATAAAGAATTTAGTCAAGAAATAACTCTTTAGAGATTTAGCAGTAATGTCTACAAGTTAATTTGTAAAACTCGGAGGTGTATGTAAAGTGATGGAGGCGTAGATCTCCTTCAGAGGTTGACTTCCGTTGATCCGCTGATGGCGGCGATGGGTGGTTGAGGTTGGATCTGAAGGCTGTCGCTCCTGAAGCGTGTGGATCTCAATGGGTTTGAGGCTGTGGTTGCCGAGCTACCTGCAAGGAAGTCCCGGGATGGTTGTACCACCGAGGACCCTCCGACGGTCAAGTTAGACCAGAGATCCGAGCAAAGTAACGACTTAGTGGATTAAAAATGGGTTACTTGAACTGTCTGAAGAAGGGGTTTATATAGCGGTGGCAGCAGGCAGGACAGACGCGAGAATCACGCCGGTCGTTACGCTCCCGACGTCACGCCCGCGTGATGAGCGAGACCTCCCATTAATGGCGAGACATGCTCGTTAATGGGGGATCGTGGTGGCGTGGAACGTGGGATGTGGCCGTCGGAGATCTCGCGCATGGCGAGATTCGCGGGATGGCGGTTACGCCTGCAAGCGGTGCCGTTGGTCGGTCGATGAGACCGAGGAAGATGATCTCGGCGGGAGAGCTCGCAGACGAGCGGGAGAGCCGAGGTATCTTAGTTTTGCGGTAACCCGGAGATGAGCTGTGAGGCCGAGGAGCCTGGCTGTGCAGGGGGCTCAGAGGTGAGCCAGCATTTGCTCGATAGGACGAGCATAGGTGTGGTCTGGTCGGCCACTGTAGGTCCTTTCTTGCATGCTCTGGGACACGCCATCTGCCACATGTCCTGATTTGGAAGATCACCGATATCAAGCATCATCATAAAGTGAAGATTTTTATCATCTTTGCTTCATTGTAAATACTCATTATCAGTCTAAGGAGTTGGGTAGATTAATTATGAGTTTAAACAACCTTTGAAATTCAGAAAGGATTTCATTTTATATTATTAATTGTATATCATAGTCATTTTCAAAGGATTAATTGGTCATAAGGCTCATGTAATTGTCCTGTATGACTCTTATACCCACTCACAGCGGCGAATCTATACAAAAAATGTTAATACAAAAAAAATTACAAAGCCCTTCAATAATTTGGTGTTTTTTTAATTTCAAAGCCTTCACATCTCTATTTACAAAGTTCTTATCATCATATACATTCCTAATAAAATCTTCAAAAAAACCATACCTTCTCCTCACATGCCAAGCAAATGCCCTCACCGGTCTCCCACCAACTTCAAAAAAACCATTCCTAATAATTCATACCAACAGATTATTCTTACTATCAAATTCTACTATCAAATTCTGGTCCTCGCAGCATATTCAAATCGAATATCATCTCTCTTTTTAAAATTTATTTAGCATCTTTTATTAAAAATTCTTTTCATATATTTTTTTAAAGTTTTATCATAATTTGCTAATTTAAATTTTATGGAAATCAATTTTCTTT
This sequence comes from Agapanthus africanus, assembly GCA_030015575.1. Taxonomy (NCBI): domain Eukaryota; kingdom Viridiplantae; phylum Streptophyta; class Magnoliopsida; order Asparagales; family Amaryllidaceae; genus Agapanthus; species Agapanthus africanus. The sequence continues at coordinate 378,170,889 of JASDDO010000019.1, read as the reverse complement.
TATCTTTTTCTATTTATATATTTAGCCCTTTCTCTATAGTATCAAAAAGATTTTATGCCAAAATTATTTTTGGATTTCATTAAAAAAGTTGATTTGATTTTATATCACAAATTTGATTTTTGCAACCATCCTAAAAACAAATTAAAAAAAATTAGCTAATATATATAGAGAGAATTATGATAAAAACTTTTTAAAAAGATATGAAAATATTTTTTTAATAAAAGAAGCTAAATATTTTATAAAAAAAATTAAAACATATGATTTCCATAAAACTTAATTTAGCAAATTAATTAATATATATAGACTCTCTCTATAGTATATGAAAAGATTTTATATCAAAATTATATTTAAGATTTTATGCCAAAATAATATCCTGGTCCCCCAGCATATTTAAATCCAGTATCATATCTTTTTTTTATATACATATTTAGCATATTTTATTAAAAATATTTTCATATCTGATTTTAAGTTTTTATCATAATTTACTAATTTAAGTTTTATGAAAATCAAGTTTTTTTTAATCTCTTTTTTATACATTTAGCACTCTCTCTATAAGCATCAAAAAATTTATCTTTTTTTAATTTTTATATTTAACACTCTCTCTGTAGCATCAAAAAAAATATCTTTTTTTAATTTTTATATTTAACACTCTCTCTATAATATATGAAAAAGATTTTATGCCAAAATTATAATTTGGATTTCATACAAATAAGTTGATTTGATTTTATATCACAAACTTGATTTTTATAACCATCCTAAAAATAAATTTAAACAATTAGAGAATTATGATAAAAACTTAAAAAAAGATGTGACCTAAAAGCAAATTAAAAAAATTAGTTAATATATACAGACTCTCTCTATAGTATATGAAAAGATTTTATTGTAAAATTATATTTAGATTTTATTTAAAAAGGTTGATTTAATTTTATATCACAAATCTCTTACTGTAGAATGGGTTGTACTGCAAAAACCTAGTATATATAGATATAATTGTATTTGTGTAGCATGCGCAAAAATTGTAAAAATTTTCATACCACCAAATCCTGATCTCTCTAGTACTTTAAAATCATGTTAAGCATTGAGAAAGATATGTTAGAATCAATAGACATTTTGAGAAGACAAGCAAGCAAGATCAGAGATTAAGTAAGTTTATAAGAAGTTAAAAATACTAAACAAATTTTAAAGTTATAGAAAGTAAGAGCATGCATAGAAAAAATTAGTTTTTAAAATTACTTATGACCTAATTTTATGACTAAATTTTTGACCTAATCTAATTATTTTATGAAATAATTAAATTATGGTCATGCATGATTATTTAGTTTTTAAATTTTATGAAAATCAAATTTATGATTAAAAATCAAATCTTGTTATATCAGTATTTTTGTAATGAAAGAAAATCTTTTAGTAATAAATAAATCATGTATATACTATTTAAATTTTATGGAAATCAGATAGAAAACAAAATCAATTTTTTAAATAAACTCCATATCAAATTTTGGTATAAACTAATGTTTCATAACAATAAACTTCACAAATCTTTAATTGTAACATTTTTTAATGCAAAAATAACATTTCAAAATGAAAATTAAATCATTGTATCTGTTAGGATATTTTATAATTCACATTGTTATTATACTTATTTTTTAATATATATTTTAAAAGAAAATTTCTTTTTTCGTTATCTAATTTAAATGAAATTGCTATATGTATTCAAGATTATGATTCATTGGAATGAAATTGATTAAGGGGCCTACTCCATGGTTTGATCATTCAAAATTGTGAAAATGATAAATCTCAGATATATTTCCTTTTTAATGGGTAAATAAAACTCATAGTTGTTTTTTTATTTCTAGACGACATATCTCTGTCGTTAATGCTAAATGAAGTGGAGTTTTCAAATTGAAATCCTTTTAATTATCAGCATAACATGCTGTCACGATCCGGAAATGGCACGTGACCGGCACTTAGATCACGTGAAATCTATAGGACCCCATCGTAACCCAAGTAAACCGAAAACTCAGAAATCTAAATCTTTTTAGGAAAATAGTGGATGTGAAGTTTAAAAAAGGTATAAATGAAATCAAGTGCTTCTTTTAAAATATATGTAAATTTTTATAGAGATGTAAGTAGATGTATACTAAAGTTTGAAAATGTTTTCGTCATTTAAAATTAGGGCAGCGCCTCCTTTGTAAATTTTAATCCAAAACCAGTACAAAACAAAAATAATATAAGTATCTCTAAGCGGGAGCCAGCTTTTCGCCAATTGGCGGAATCACAACCATGCAATATGAAATATACGACGCCTAAAACGAAGATCGACACAGAAAAAGAGTAAAGAAAACCAAAATATTATCAAACTCAATATAAAGAATAATACAAGTTTCGACAGTAAGTTCAAAAAATATACAACGGGTAGCTAAGTCTACCAAATATAAATAGTCTGATCGGTGGAGCTTTTAACTAGATTACAACTGAATAAATAATATACAACCGGTAGTCACGATCCGAAGTGTACCCCACCTACCAAACAAACCATCCAAAAGAAGCAATGTGTCAGCAAGCCGCTACTGATCCGAGCGGTCGATCCTGCAAGAAAACTATGGCACAACGGAGCTAAGTTACCAACTTGTAAGTAGAAGATATCATTAGGTAGAAATAGAATGTATAACAATTTCCTAAGTCATACTGTAATATAATAATATATCATACCGTGTGGTATCGAAGGTGATCGTGTATACATATGTATATAATATAATAATATCGTGCATGTGAATAAGTGGTACCATGGCATCCATGTCATATATATGTATCATCCAATGTGTGTCCATCAACAACACATCAAAACCATCAAAAAATCCTGAATGTCCAGTATCGACACTCGAAATCATCATAAAACCCGTGTCCAGTATCGACACGTAAATCCTTATATCTAAGACGCCGTCTCATCGGATCGGCTCTCATATCTCAGGCACCGTTTCATCGGATCGGTCATCATATCTATCTATCTCATATCACTCCGGTCGGTATCCTCCGGATATCCGCCGAGTCCAGTACTGTCACCAGTAGGTAGTGTTCCCCTGCCATGCTCAGCATTTTTCTATACAATTTTCTTGCCACGGGGTGCTGTACCAGGTCCACCATATACCTGCAGACGGTGACTCCTCACTCCTCGAATCGGGTAATAATCATAGCTTAGCACCGAGAAATCTCATGGTGGACGTCGAAATATCATATTAAAAGAAAACCGCGTTTTTAAAACATTCATAAGTTTTAAAATAATTTCTACGATTTCTCAAATCCAGAAATCTCATGAAAGCAGAAGCTCAAAGAAAATGGCAATCATGAAATGATATGTACAGACACAAAACAATGCTGTAATACATAGCAAGTGTGTTCATATGAGCGTGTCGTGTAGCAATATAAAGAAAGTGTGATATCTACAATAATATGGGGTACTGTGGATTAATCAGTAACTAAAATACTAATAGGTTTTAAGGTGATACGGTAACATAACGATTTCTATTATGTACGTGGTATGGCAATTACTGATGATGTGTGTGAGAGCCGGCAAGTAGATGTACGTGCAACATGTGCATCATCGGTAATGGTGTGTATGTCCTAGTAAACGAAGTCACGTATAGATAAGATATAAAACGTAATACACACACACACACACACACACACACACACACACACACACATATATATATATATATATATATATATATATATATATCATAAACGAAAATAATGCGAGCGTATGCAGAAATAAGAAATAGTAGCGCGAGCGTAAACAGAATAAAAAAATCATAAACGTGAACAAGTATTAAAAGATACGCAACTACGTATGAGCCATACGGTTATAATCTTAAATAGTACGAATCGTTGTTTTTAGAAAATAAGGGGTTACAATATTTTTGAAAAAGACACCATTTGGAAAGTCATAACGTCCTTTAAAGTTATCATTCAAAAGTGTGTAACGATTCGTTACTTTTGAAAATAGGTATGGCTCTAAACATATCATAATATCTACTATGTGAATTTAAACAAGCTTTTCTCGAGTCGATATATACTTCGGCGATCCATCCTCATCATATCACGTACGGAATATCTATCGTACGATATCATCAAATCAATAGTACGTATCTATAGTCATGTACATCATCTCATCTCATATCATCATATATCATTTCATGTCATCTCATGTCGTCATATATCATATCATATAACATCACCTCATACCATCATATCCAATCATATCGACTCGTATCATCAATTCGGATCATATCCTTTTCTCATCATATCATATCGTAAACATCCTTATATATATACGTGTATTTACATAAGTAGATATAGTTCATAGATGAAGGAATAATACTAGGGGATATATTTCTACTAAGTGTACTACTAACTCTAGAAAACTTATTAGCTAAGTATACATATCTAATGTATATATATATATATATATATATATATATATAACTATATATCTAGTATCTAAGTATCCACCCGACTTCTACAGTAGATATATATCTACTCACTTACAATGCCCCGCTCTAGTCGATTTCGACGGATGCCTTGCCCTCCTTCGTCGTCCTAGAAGTCCACTCGCTTGTACCTACAAATCAAAGCATATCGTATCGCATCAAAATCAAATTCGAAAACCGATACGACAAGCGAAGCGCACATAGGTTAGAACCTATGGTCAACGTGTGATAGAACAACAAAACAACCCCCGACGTCGACGTACAAATGTCGAACGACCGAGTCAAAACTCAAATATCAAAAACAATGTTTTTAAATATCGCAAAATATTGACAGAAACTTAGTAAAATGATTTTACTTCAGGTGATTTTAGACTTTTTAGCGTATAGGGTAGTCTTAGTTACCTAATGAGTGAGCTACACACCAAGTTTCGGAGCCTAATTCAAAAATCGACCCGCAATTTGCGGTAAAATCGAATATTTCGGCGGCCAAAACTTGAAGGATTGGGCTCAGGCTTCTACGGTGGCTTTCTATTGGTCTATAAACCTCTTTGTATCTGCTAATAAATTTTCAGAGTTCCCTAATTATCCCAGATTCCAATTGATCATCAATAATCATCCAAAACCGATATCGGAAAAATTCTAAACTCAAATTTGAAACTTTTAAACTCATTTAGGTCAAGGATTCTGTCACTAATTAAGATTGTAATTACTAACTAAGTCTCTACTACACCACTTTTACATATTTCATCCACTAAATCTCACCCTAGAATTTTCCAAGTTCACTAAACACGCACTTTTAAGCTCTAAACTAATTTGTGAGGTTAAAAAACTTGAAAACTAATCTAAAGGTAGAAATTTTACCTCAAGAAGCAACCCAAGAAAATTCCCAGATGGCTATAGCTTTCCAAAACGAAGACTTGAACATGCCATGATGTGTAGGATGAGGTGGTGAATATTTTTTGTGAAGGTTTAGTGTGGTTTTGAGTGGATTTTGGTGATGAATTGGTGGTGGTAGAAAGGATGGAGGAGATGGAGAATATGAAGGAGGAGGAGATGAAGAAAGAGGGAGGTGAAGAAATGAAAATGATGAAGGGAAAGTGATGGTTAAATGCTACTCTCATGTCCCTTTGTCCCTCTCTCACTCATAATTATTTTCTCTTTTTTTCTTTTCTTTTAAAAAGAAAATATCAAACCATAATACAATTCATAAATAACATGTTACATGTCATGCAAAAAAAACCATGTCTAACAAAATAAACTTAGTTTAATGCATAATTAGTGAAATACTAATTAAGTTTAACATTAAAGTTATATGTAAATAATTATATATTAATTTATAAAAGCCTATATTAAATAAATGTTTCCATAAATAATAATTCTTTTAAATTTCTAATTATTTTCCAAAATATAGGTATATAATTATACCATTCTACAAAAACTCAATTATATATTCGTTTAATATTCGTGAAATTTATTATTTTATTATTTAAATTCCAAAATAATATTTTCTATTTTTCTGAAATGTTACAGTTTTCCCCCTTAAATAAATTCGGTACCCTAATTTAAATTTAAACCCCCAAATTTTAAAACATTTCAATAAATTAAATCAAATTCACGGGGCTCCGAAGTCATGGATAAGCTAAAAATATCATAGCGCAACGTGTGTGCATGAAAACGAGTACAAAACTCAATAATCAAAACTCCGTCAGTGTTATGCAAATCATACAACTTATGATGAATATGCAAGTTTCGAAATCTACTGTTTAAATCAAGTATAATATAATCAAGATTATAATACGTATATAGTACACATCCTTATAAAATCGTTTAAGTGACTAGAAATGCATCCATGAAAATCCATTTTCAAATTGCCGTGTGATGCGTATATTACGGTATAAGTAGTGAACGTTCACTTGTAATGAGATATATATATATATATATATATATATATATATATATATATATGTGTGTGTGTGTGTGTGTGTGTGTGTGTGTGTGTGTGTGTGTGTGTGTGTTGGGATTCCTTAGCACCATGCCTAGGGTTTGCTAGCATCATACATGCCACAAAAAAAATTTAGGAAGGTGCTAAACAATCTAATCATGAATCTTAACTAGAATATTTAAGGTAACAACAATAGTATCACATACAATAAACTATTTATCACTACGTGAAAAGAATACAACCTTTGTAGTCCTCTTCTCTTGTCTTCTTGGATCTTTAAGAGTTTGAAACGGCTCGCTAGCGATCTTCCAAATCCACGATGATCCACCCGAAGTCCCTTTGCACCAAGCTCCTTGCTTCTCTCGATCAAGGATGAAGATGAAGCAAACACTTTACACTAATGGGATAGAGTAGTGTAGAATGGTGATGTGGTTTGTTTTCTCTATTTAAAACCCTTTCTTTTTTACTACCTCACTCAAAGGAAAAACTCAAGAGAGAGAGAGGAAGAAGATGATGGTTTTGCTTTGAGCTTAAGAGTTATGATAAAGATCAAATGGAAAATGAGAATAGAAAATACATGTATTTTCTCACTCTCATCTAACCAAGGGTTAATAAATATCTAGATATTTATTTTGTGGTTAAAAGCCAAATGAAAACTAATCCATGGTTAATAGTTAGGTCAAGTGCAGTCAAGTTTAGAAGAAGTAGATAAATATCAACCATGAGTCAATTTTCATTTTCTTTAACTCAAAAATAAATATATATACATATTTACAACCATGTGAGTCTTACATTGCCATCTTTAGTGTATCAACAACCATGATACAATGTATGCATTATATGTCCATACACATCAACATGTGCATACATGCATGCATACATCAATATAGAAAAGGGTTTGATAAAGAAGTGAGCTAAAAGTCAATGATAAATCAACACTTGATTTAACAAACCGGTCATATCTCATACGACCCGACCAATAGAAAAATGTCCGATTAATATACGGTATCACATACACGGATTTAATCGGGTTCCCGTGCATATCTCATATGCTCACCACATCGTTTCGTCTGAGCTGGGAAACTCCTGTGTAGGACTCTAAGACTCGTCAATACGTTGGCAGTAGGTGATGATCATATCAAACAACCACAAGCCGCAAGCGGTCAGCTAAACGTGACGGCTACCCGGGTATTGAGCGATCAGAAGAAAACAAGCGAAGCTGTCAAAAACTCCCGTCGAGCCAACTGGCAACACTTACCGTACAGTCCGGTCTCTTCGTCAGATATGCTGCATATCAAGTCTAGGGATGGAATCGTCGACCCCAATAACTCAATAAGTCATGCCAGTGTATGGCTCATAACAGATCGAGAAACTACTGATAACACTTATCAGTAAATCTCAGCAGCCCTTGACAGAGACTTCCCGTTATAGCCAATCAAGTATAGCACAACATCTACCCCCAATACCGAGAGAGAGAAAACCCCTCCTACCGCTCATTGCCTCCATGTGCCTCGGGATTGTATCCAAAATCCACCTGTTTGCACGCCTCAGTAGAGCCGTGGTAGGGTGGAGATCAAAGTATAGTGGGAGGACACACAAGACTTTATGACGATCTCGGGTCTACAGACTAACCTGTACCAGTGTCACCTGAGAACTGCTATCCGACGATAGATATAATACCACATAGGAGTTATCGGCGAGTCCGTTCAGTGTACCTAGTCTCCACTGAGCACCCGCATACAATCTTTGGTGTCACCACACCAGATGGATATGGGATCATCCATCGCCCATCATATGTGACAAGAATAGTATACGCTAGTTTACTCTGGAATATTGATGCCCCGTCTCGATACACCCATGACTAGGAACAATTCAAGGATATGCTCATAAACTACACGTGTCCCACTAGTATGATCCGCATCATAGTCGCAGTAGTCAAGCAAATATCCTGAGGGCTTTATCAACATGTACCAAATGAGTAAGATACATAATCAAATGAACATGTCAAAATAAAGTAAACCGGATAGCATACTATCATGTCGAGCAAGAAAGTCATCTATATACATATATACATGTCCAAGCATCCACTATACATATAATGGCCTCTAGGGCATACATATATCCAACAATATATATGCAAGTTTTGCTTAAGATATATGTCCCGCCTCATTGAAATTTGCTTAAAAGGGTTTTCTTTTTATAAAATTTCGTATCGCTCATGGACATGTGGGAAAATAGTGAGACTGTAGCTCTATTTGAAAAGCTCTTAACTAAATATCGATATATGTAAAAACACTCCGGTACTGTCCTCAGAGCAGTCCTGCTTAGGTACTATATAATATAGTGTATATCATAAAATGTGATGCTAAAAAAGAACCAATCCCAATAGGCGTACATTGTTTCCCCCAATCAGAGCAAAGCTCTGTTCAAAATTCAAATTTTAAAATGAAGCAACGCTTCATAGCAGCGCCAAGTGCGCTGCGCCCTAAACAGCGCACCACGTGCAAAGCACATGTGCGCTAGCGCTAAGTGCGCTGCACTCTAAGCAGCGCATCACGTGCAAAGCACGGGTGCGCTAGCACTAAGAGCGCTGCACTTAAGCAGCACACCACGTGCAAAGCACGTGTGCGCTAGCGCTAAGTGCGCTGCACTCTAAACAGCGCACCACGTGCAAAGCACGGGTGCGCTAGCGCTGGAATTAAAAGCTCCCCATCGTTAGATCAAAAATCTAATAAAGATGATAAATCATCAATTAACTAGAATAAAATTCTGTTAAGGAAAGATTTTGATCTTTCCAAACAAGAAGATTGTGCTATGTAAATCAGAGCACCGTTGGATCAATGATCCAAAGGTGATTAAAAATCACCAAAATGCAGAATAAATTTTGTATGGAAAGATTTCCCAATCTTGTTAAAAACAAGAAGATTGCCTTCTGTAAATCAGAAGCCCTTGGATCAAAAATCCAACGATAGGGAAATCCCCAAATCAATTGGAGAAAAGATCTCCTTAACCGATTGAACAAATCAGCCTGCCCTATATAAAGGCTCCAAGACTTCAAGTCTCAGATATGGAGAAACAAACAGAGGACCCCCCCAAACTTTGAAATCTCAGAAAGAAGAGCCAAGCTCTCGGTAGAAGAAGAAGATTTTTTTCAAGGTAAAAAAAAATAAACAGAGAGATGAAATTATCTCATATTAAAAAAAAGAATTCACTTCTTTCTTTAAGATCATTGATCTATAAGACCAAGGTCTTTTATAAAGAGATCAAAGGATCCTATCATAAAAAAATAAGAAGAAGAACATAATTCTTCTCATAGATCATAGATCTACGAGACAAATTGTCTTTCAGAGATCATGAACATCTCATTATAAAAAGGGAGGAGAATATGTCAATTCTCTTATGATCATAGATTCATAAAGGCAAAGCTTTTCACCAAAATAAGAGATTGAAATATCTCTTATAAAATATAAGAACTTTGTTCTTAGAACCATGAGACAAAGTCTCTTATAAGATTGAGAATTTAATTCTCGGGGCGCAAATTGATCTATGTTGCATAAAAGAAGAGCCTTAGCGCTCCTAATTTAAAAGCGCCTCAGCGCTCCACATCTAGCGCAAAGCACTGCAGAGCCTTAGCGCTCCCAATTTAAAGTAGCGCACTGCACTTATTGACTGGCGCTAGTGCCAAGCATGCCACGTGCTCTTCACGTGTGCGCTACTTAACAGAAGCGCTTCAGCGCTCCACATTTAGCGCAAAGCGCTGCAGAGCCTTAGCGCTCCAAATATAGCGCACTGCGCTCATTGACCGGCGCTAGCGCCAAACGCGCCACGTGTTTCTCACGTGTGCACTGATAGAACATAAATTGTTTTTTAAAATAAGCCCAGAGCTATGATGAATGCTCAGTATTCAGTAAAAAACAAAAATATTGTCAGAACTCAAATCAATGCTCAGCATTGTCAAATGTTTAACATTTTAACTGAGTGGGCCAAACCCAAGTTGGCCATAAACCCCTCATTCAAATTAATTGAACCCATATACTCATAAATTTCAGATCTTAGTCCCGATTGGACTAAAGATCTCCAAACCAATATTGGTTCAAGGGTACATCTCTTCACTCCTATGATATTTGTCGTTGTAATCCTTCAACGTCTTCAGAGAGGTGGCGGGTCACGACAACCAGACATTTCATTGACTGTGGGGTCCTTAAACTCATGGACTATGATATCCTTAACCTCGGACTGTGGGGTCTTTAAGCCCATGGACTATGATGTCCTTAAACTCATGGACTATGATGTCCTTAATCTTGGACTGTGAGGTCCTTAAACCCATGGACTATGATGTCCTTAATCTTAGACCACCATGTCCTTAAACTGGTAATCGACCGCAATGTCCCTAAACTAAACAATAGAGTTCAAATGCTCTTTTGTTGGATCTAAATGATCCCGTTAAGTTGATCTTAGTATGAAATTAGACTAACGTATCCTTAACATACGTTTAAGTTGATCTTAGTCTTAAATGAGACTAACGTATTCTTAAACACAACCCCAAACCCAAATCTAAGAAGATACGGATTTGGACTAATCCACGCCCTACGGGCGACAACATAAATTAGTCTCCATATACAATCTACGGGCAACCAAAAATAAAACAAACACACACGACACGAAGTGATCATCTGGAGAAAGAGAAAGTGGTTACCACGATGCGGTAGCGTAATTAACTACAAGGGTTTGCACCTGCAGGGAAGAGCGTCCCCATAATAAAAAACCCCTCAACGAGGGGGAATCTGACGAAGTCTGCTACATTGGCCGCATCCGTTTATACTTTCGATACATGGTGCCATAAATCAACTTGGCATCTTCGGAGAGGTGGACGGATAGCACCAATTAGCATCTGCCCTCGAATTTCAGGCAAGACGAACCAACGCGGTCGTGTCTCTGTCTTTCGGAGGAGAACAGATTCTGGTACGCCCGGTGGGACCTTTTCCTTTTTCCACTCCACACTTCGTATGTCGTGTTTCGCGAACAAGTCGCGGTTTGACATGGTTGCCTTTGGATGTGAAGTACTAAGATTTGGTATCTTGCTCCGTGCAGAAAAACAGAAGATCAATGGTTTCAAACTGCACTAATTGCAACAACTCCCGCTCCGTCCTCGCCGGAGGAATAACCTACGGGCCCCAAGCAGCCTCCCTGTTCACAATGCCGGTGGAACAAGTGACCCAAGCCACCACTGGGCTATTCTTCGGGACCATGATCCCACCAACGAGCTTCAACGCTCCTATGCCATCTCAAGAAGCTAAGAAGAAGTCGATCTTTGATCGGCTTGCAACCACCACGACCTCTCTCAGCGGGTCGTCCAACTTCAGCGCCTCAGTCTTTAACAGATTGGGCCGAAGCTCCAATGGACCTGTAAAGAAGCCCGTGATACCGGAGGGGGTTATCCCGAAGAAAATAGCCATTCCTACTCCTGAAGTCACTAAGGCGGCTTCTCCGGTTAAGGGATCGGTCTTCACAAGACTGGCCGTTTTAGCTCCCACTCCGGGTGAAGCAACTAAGGCCATTTCCCCTGTATGAAAATCGACCTTCTCAAGATTGGCCATTCCCTCTCAGCGAGCATCTGTCTTTTACAGGCTGGCGCCAACAAAAGACTCTTATCAGAACAGAGGGCATGGAAAAGCTAAGCCAACAGTGGAGGTGATCCCGGCCGCACGACATGCTCGACGTCGCCACTGGCGCCGAGTGGGGAAAGCTGGGGGCAATTCCCCTTCTGGACCGACTCTACCAGCTCCAATGGTGGAAGTTGATACTGCTGTTCCAACCGGGAACAGCTTTGAATTACTTAACAGGGTACGCAGGAATTCGCCAACTGCTGTGCTGAAAAGATCTTCTCCACCAATGGAGAACACTACAAAGACGAAGCTGGAGCGGCCCTCTCAGCGTCTGTCTTCTAAAATTTATAACGTCTGGCGTCAAGTCCAAGACTTGGTGATTGATCCAGATTACTCCCGCCGACAGAAAAAGATGAAGGTTTGGCAAGAAGAGAACCACCCTGTCAAATCACAGAAAGCGACAGCTACTTGGGTGCCCACTGCAACGGCCCCTAAACTTCGACCGCTCACAAGAGGAGAAAGCTGGAGAAAATCCTGGTGTCTGCGAAAAATCGCAAGAACACTGAATCTAAACGCCCCAGTTCTGGGGGTATGGTGGTGCATACTATCTATATGGCATCCGGAAAAGAGGATAGCCATATCTCCACAGGTCATCGACCGCTTACGCGATCAGTGACTAAGGCTCAGGAGCAACAACAACAAAAGATCCAAGAAATGCTAACAGCTATGGCCGCACATACGGGACCGAAAGCAAGCCCGGAGACATCCCCGGAGCAACGCCGTGAGCAAGAAATTGATGCTGAATTCCTTCGGAGAATGCTTGAGAAGAAGTACAAAGAGGCCGCGGAACAAGCAACCAATATAAAACAAATGGCCCTTCTATTCCAAGATATGGTGAGCATGATGATCCAGCCGGACCCTCCAGCCGAAGACCCTCCAGTAATAATTGAAGATGATAGAGGAGAGACATCAAATCCTTTGCCGGCTCTGTCAGCAGCCAAGGAGGAGACCATCTCAAAAGCCGCCCTGGATGATTACATCTCTCAGCAGATACGAGTTCATCAGGCGAATGAAGCGGCTGGGCAAATTGTTAAAACTGGATGACCCAATTCGGATTGGTATGACCAAATAAAGTACCTGCCGGAATACACGATCCCCAAATTCCACGTATATAAGGGGACGGGAAATGCGCATCAGCATGTCGCTCAATTCAGAGCCTTATGCGGCAACACCGAAGGCGACGATAAGCTACTACTTCTCAAATTCGTTGGCAGCTTGTCGGAGACAGCATTCGAGTGGTATTCCGAACTCCCAAATGACTCTGTCAAGACTTTTGCAGAGATGGAGTTGCTATTCACCTAGCGTTTCGCAAGCGCTAGCGAACGCACCCCAATCACAGCATTGATCAATGCCAGAGTGAAGCCTGGAGAAACATGGGTTCAGTACGCGATACGGTGGCGGAATCTATGGTCGAAGTGCTAGCAGCGCATCGAGGAGGCCTCTGCGGTAGGAATGTTCATAGGGACTCTTGACCCTCAAGCGACCATTTCACAATTCATGATGTTCTTCAAGCCAACTACTTTCCAGGTCTTGATTGGCAAGCTGGCCCAAATGGACCAGATGGGCCACATGCCTTCCTCTTCGAAGCCGGAGCCACGGAATGAAAAAGGGAAGGGGAAAGCGACCTTCGCCGCTAATGCTCAACAGCAGCCCAGTGGCCCAAAACTAACTGATCGCCTAGACGAGAGACGGTGATTCTTTAATGAGAAAATGAAGCGCCCTTATTCGTTTCCTTGGGACAAAACGAGGAGATTGTTTGAACTAGCGGTGCGCAACAGGCTCATCAATTTGCCGAATCCAAAATGCCCAATGCAACCCGGCGAGGCTAATAATCCCAATTATTGCCCCTATCACCAAGCGATGGGCCATCCAATTGAAGATTGCTTCGCCTTTAAAGGCTGGATTGAAGACCAATACCAACAGGGAAAATTCGCTCTGTCCGAGAATTGGAAAGTAAGCCCACCTTAACCGCACGCTCTTAAAAGGGGGACACACCGGGGGCATCGTGCTCTTTTGTCGAAAAAGCTCCATGGGAGGTCGCTCTTTCAGCCAAAACGAAAAGAATGCTGAAGGATCTCCAAACATGCCCGGCGATCAAATGGAAAAGTCCGCTGGAACCCGAAGTCATCAAAGGAATGCTGAAGCCGCGCCCGATGCCAAGAATTGGTGGGGATGGTCAAAGCACCCATACCCATCTGTCAAAGTCTTCGAAGAAGAAGAAGAAGACCAAAAAGCCCGTGAAGTCTGGTGACAAGCACACGGACTTGCAAAAATATATCGACACGCTGGAAGAATATAACCAGAAAGCGCGAACCCCGGTCATGCTTCAGGAGTTTCTCAACCACATCCTTGAAGACGGAGATAGCGACAACGATGAGGGAGAAGACTCGTCGGATGAGCCTAAAGATTATGTGGCAAGCTGCCATGTGATCTCTCACTTGTCGATAGACGGTGAAGAAGCACTGGATGTAGAAAAACCGGGGGCAGAGCCTGAGCCGGAACTTCTAGGACTATCAGACAAAATGATTGATGCATTCCTGAACAAAGCTCTCCTAAAAAGCAAGGCTGATCGAGAGCGCGAAATGGCCATATTTGAAAAGGCCAGACGCCAGCGACTGGACGAAAGGGTTGAAACACTTCCACTAGATCAAAGTATATCCACCGCAAATAAAAGCAAGTTCAAGATAAGGAAAATGTTCGCCAAAGCCATATCGATGGGAATGATGCTACCCTCGTTCAGAGGAAATTCTCCTGGCGGTATACATCTTGATGAAGCGGACGTATATCCTAATTTCTGCTTATATCATCAGAAGATCGCGCACCCTACTGAGGAATGCAACGCCTTTAAAAATTGGTGGCAAGGGTATGTCACTCACAGGCAGCACTTCAATAGGATGAAGCGTGAAACTCGTCGACAACGGAAAAATGCGACAGATGAACGAGGAAGAGCCGCCGGCAACTGTCACATGGTTGATAGCAGGGGATCGCAAGTTCTTACCTTCGGGAGCAATTCTGAAGAAGAAATGGCTCTCGGCCCTCTCTTTAAAGAATACACCTCAGGAAAAGAGGAAGAACCGAAGACCTGTGAGAACATACAGCTGCGCAATCGCACGCTACCTGAAAAGAATCTTGGACCTGCAAACAATGGACCGAACAAAAAGGATAAGGGAAAGAAAAGATCCCTGAGGATATCGCCCTTGATGATCGAGTCGTCAAAAAGCTGGCAGCCAAGGACCCACCCAAGAAAAACAAGGTGGATTACAACGTTCTGGCGCACCTGAGGAAAATACCATCTCAACTAAGCGTTCTCGATGCCCTTCTGCTATCTAAAGAGACGAGAGATTCTTTGATCAAGGCACTACAAGAGCCCGAACAATTCCAAGCTTTCCACGCCGAAGAAAAGATGAAGGATGAGTTGGAAGAAGTGCACACAGCCGATATCTCTTTCGACGATGAGGATCTCCTTCTCGGGATGTGCGAGCATAACCGACCCCTTTATGTCTCCGGATACTGTCATGATATCAAAATAGGCAAAATCGTGGTTGACAATGGGTCCTCCGTCAACCTCCTCAATGTAAGAGTGTTGAAGGAAATCTGCATGAGCGTTCAGCACCTCGCTCGTGATAAAATCACCATCTCCGGATTTGACTCCCAGTCGTCACGGACGCTCGGATCTGTGATTCTGACGTTACGCTTTGGGCTGCTCGTCACGGACATTAAATTTCACGTCATTGACGCCAAGACATGTTACAATGCTTTGCTCGGCAGGCCCTGGTTATACGAGTACAACATCATCCCTTCTACACAACATCAGTGCATGAGGTATTTCAAGGATGGTCTTGAGTATACCGTAACAGGGGAGCTGAACCCATTCTCTGTGAATGAAGTCCGAAAGTACGAGGATGCAAAATACTTATTACCATATTTCGAAGACATGGAAAGATGTCACAAACCGAAGAACAAAGCTATCATCACCATTCCGGTCTTCGCGAGTGATACCGAGGAGGAAGAAGAAATAGTTTATTCAGGGCCGCCCCAATGCAACAAGCCGAGACCGTCCACCCCTATTCTGGTCTTCGGCAGCGACTCGGAAGATGAGGTCAATACCGTATTTTCTATTCGGCCATCAATACAAGCCTTCGCTGGCGATGATCGGAGTTTGCAAATTGCCATGGTTCCGCATGGGCATTACAAAGAGCTTGACGCACTTGGTACCTATAGTGTGCAGGAACTACAAACATTCTACGTCCCTCCTAGACGAAGAGATGAAAAGGCGATCCTCTTTTATCAATCCACGGAAATCGGCCGATTCGACACTTGACAGACTTTAGCCCATCCGACTGCCCAGATACTACACAGAGGGATTGAAGAGTCTGTTGAGGCGCCAAGGCGTACTCCTTAAGCAAACCACGCGACAAGCCCAGTTCTACAACAGGATCTGGAGCGTCCCTGGAACTCAGCGAAAGTTGCCCAACGGGAGAATGGAAACGATCGGGCTTGGATATGTTCAATCCAAGAAACGGGAGCGATTTCGCGGCTGCTACGTCGTATATGACTTCGATGAAGAAGGAGATGCTCTATGGGAAGATGCTAACCCTGAACCAAAGCGAGCCCCCGCAGCGAAAATGCCAAGTCCGTCGTTCGAAGAACAAATGGACAAGCTTATAAAGGAAGCGGGTCAAAAGGTTCGAGACGACCATAATCGCGAAATGGCCATCTACGAGAAAGCCAGAACTCAGCGCTTCCTTCAGCAGGCTACAGAAAGTGACGATGCTCTTCATCGCCAGCCCGTCATACAAAAGACCCGACGTAGAGGCAGGAATAAACCCAAGAACGGAAAAAGCGTTCGACAGCGACAAAGCGAGTCCAAGAAGCCACGCGATCGAGAATTGAGCAACCAGGATTCGTCTCTTATAAAGAAGATGGGTCGAGCATATTCTTTTCCCCAAGACAAGACAAAGAAGATATTCGATCTTTTATAAAACATCAGATGATTACCCTCCCGGAGTCCAAGCACCCCGAGCAAACAGACGAGGTCTTCCACCCAGACTATTGCTCTTATCACCGAGCAATATGACATCCTCTCGAAGACTGCTTCACCTTCAAGAACTGGGTCGAAGACCAGTATCAGCAAGGCAGGTTCGCTCTATCCAGCAGTTGGAAGGTAACTCCACCACAGAAGCATGAACCGAAAGCCACGTATGCGGCGGGAGTAGAACCAGACCAACATCGGTCTTGGAAGTGATCTCATACATGTCACGTGATAACGCTGTTAGAAGAAGAACCCGAGAATATGGACGACCTCCTCTGGTGCTTCGAAAACGATGATGACGAGGTGATCTCAGAGTTTCCACCAACGCCAAAAGAGCTGGAAGATGGGATACAGATGATAACCTCAAGAAAATTGACTTGGGGACGACAAGTGACCGCGCGGCCGACATTCGTCAGCGAGCTTTTGTCTGAAGAAAGGGTGGCTGCGCTAAAAGACGTGCTCATGCAGTATAAAGACTGTTTTGCATGGTACTATTCCGAGATGCCCGGATTGGATCCAGAAATAGCCGTCCACAAATTGGCAATATCTCCGGACGTCAAGCCGATCAAACAAGTGCCGAAAAGGATGCGGCTCGAGCTTGAGATGAGTATCAACGCCGAGGTCAAGAAGCTAATCGACTCCGGCTTCATCCAAGAAGTTCAGTACCTTGATTGGATTGCCAACATTATCCCAGTGATGAAGAAAAATGGGACGGTGCGTATCTGCGTAGACTTCCGGGATCTCAACAAAGCTTGCCCGAAGGACGACTTTCCAGTACCGGTCATCGAGCTGATGATAGATAATACGTCCACTCATGAAGTTTTCTCCTTTATGGATGGCTCATCGTGATACGATCAATAAAGATGCATCCCGAGGATCAGAAGCATACCGCTTTCCGGACCCCTTTAGGCATATTCTGCTACAAAGTGATGCCTTTCGGTCTAAAAAACACAGGCGCCACCTATCAGAAGGCCATGACGAAGATTTTCGATGACCCCATACATGAAATCGTCGAATGCTATATTGAAGACCTTGTGGTGAAAAGAAAATCGCACGAAGAGCATTTGGAGCATCTAAAAATAGTGTTCCAACGTCTTCGGAAATACAACTTGAAAATGAACCCTCTGAAATGCGCGTTCGGAGTCTCTTCAGGAAAATTCCTAGGATTTATTGTACGACATCGAGGCATCGAGATAGACCCGTCGAAGATCAAAGCGATTATGGAAATGCCCCCGCCAAGAAATCTCAAACAGCTGCGGTCTCTCCAAGGAAAGCTCGCGTATATCCGGCGATTTATAGCCAATCTTTCTGACAAGTGCCGCCCCTACAGTTACCTGATGAAGAAGGGAACCCCTTTCGTCTGGGATCGCAAATGCCAAAGCGCACTGGACGAAATCAAGCAATACCTACAGAATTCTCTGGTGCTGCCCGCTCTAGTCAAGGGAAATCCCCTCATTCTGTATACAACCGTCCTTAAGGGTTCTCTAGACGCATTATAGGCACAAGAAAACGATCAAGGGAAAGAGAGAGCCTTCTACTACTTGAGTCGAGTTCTCATGGGGGCAGAAAGCAACTACTCCCCCATCGAAAAACACCGCCCGGCGTTGACCTTCGGGATAACGAAGCTCAGACACTACGCGTTGGCACATGAGGTCCAACTCATATCAAAGGTGGATCCTCTCAAATATTTGATGTCAAAGGCCATATTAACAGGGCGGCTCGCTAAATGGGCCCTACTCTTAATGGAATTCTCGGTGACATATCGTCCCCTCAAGGCGGTGAAAGGCCAGGCTATCGCCGACTTCCTCGCTGAGCATCCGATACCCGCCGATTCTTCCTTGAACCGCGAATTGCCAGACGAGCACGCGTTTGACATGATCGACGAAGAGAAAAGAGGGAGTGATATCCAATGGGAACTCTACTTCGATGGAGCATCTTCTATGAAGAAGCGAAAGCAGAACTCCCCCATAATCAAATCTGGGGTAGGCCTCATCTTTGTGACTCCACAAGGAGGGATAATGCGCTTTGCCTTTTCCTTAACAGAGCCAAGGACAAACAATGAAGCCGAGTATGAAGCTTTGATAGCAGGTCTCGAGATCGCTATCGACATGGGAATTGAAAACCTCCTCATATACGGAGATTCCCAATTGGTCGTTAGCCAAGTGAACGGCGACTATCAGACGTGCAAACCAGAGTTGGTAAAATACTGTGGGAGAGTGCAACAGTTGCTGACTCAAATCCCTGCCTATGCACTGGAAAGCATACCACGCACGAAAAATAGCAAGGCGGATGCATTAGCCAAACTCGCTAAAGAATTGGCCGACGAGAATCTCGATGACGTGAGAATCGTTGTGCAAAGCCGTCGGGTTCTCGCACCGGCAGAAATATCTCCGGAGTCTTCCGAAGAAAAGGGAGCGACCGAGCAAACGGCCCTACAAATAAAGGACCAGGAAAAGGCTAAGAATTGGAGAGAAGTCTTTATAGACTATTTCAAATCCCGTCGAACACCTGAAGACGCGTCCTCAAGACATCAGCTCATGAAACGAGCTCTATCCTTGGCCTTTGTCAATGATACTCTGTATAAGAGATCATTTGATTCTCTATGGCTAAGATGTCTGGGACCTAAAGAGGCAAAGAGAGTCGTCCAAGAAACTTACGGCGGACTCTACGGTTCTCACCAAGCCGGGCCGAAGATGAAGCTAAAGATCAAGAGGATGGGCTATTATTGGCCATCAATGATCCAAGACTGTCTCGAATATGCGAAGCAGTGCCACTTGTGCCAGATTCACGGAGACTTTAACCATCGGCATCCAAATCCGCTACACCCAACAGTGGCTAGCTGGCCATTCGAAATGTGGGGAACGGACATAATCGGGCCCATTGAACCGGCATCATCCAGAGGACATCGATTCATTTTGGCGACAACTGATTACTTCTCCAAGTGGGCGGAAGCAATACCGCTAAGAGAGGTGAAGACGGAGAATATCCTCTATTTCTTCAAGACACATGTCATTTACCGGTTCGGCATTCCGCGACGTATTATCTCCAATAATGGGCCATCCTACAGAAGCCACAAAATCAGCCGCTTCGCACAACAACATAATATAGACTGGAGATATTCCTCAGTCTATAATCCCCGAGCTAACGGTCTAGCCGAGGCTTTCAACAAGACCTTAACGAAGATCGTGAAAAAGACGGTGTCTCGAAATAAGAGGGACTGGCACGAGAGACTGTATGAAGCTCTCTGGGCGTATCGAACTACGTTCAAAACGGGCACAAACACAACGTCATATGCATTGGTATTCGGCACAGAAGCGGTACTCCCCCTCGAGATAGAGTTACCCTCTCTACGAGTGGCGGTTCACTACGAGCTAACAGACGAAGAAAATTCTCACCATCGGCTTGAGGAGCTCGACACCTTTGATGAAACCCGGCTTATGGCGCAACAAAACCTGGAGGCTTATAAAGAAAAGATGATGCGCTCATACGAAAGATTGACTAGGCCGAGAACATTCCGCCAAGGCAAACTCGTGCTAGTGGTCAAGAGACCCATGATCTCCAATCGTGCCAAGCGGGGAAAATTCGAGCCGAACTATGAAGCCCCGTATATCATAGACAAAGTTTACCAGGGTGGAGCCTATCTACTCATGGACATGCATGGTGAAAGACCTTTCAGGCCAATAAACGGTCGCTTCCTGAAAAAATACTACACCTGACGAGTCACGACCTATGTCAACGATAGATGACGACGTCTATGTCCGCTCACTATTTTCCTAAGCCCAAACTTTATAAGTAGTAGCCGGCGCCATGGACCGAAACGTCCTTAAACTAATGATGGACTACTATGTCCTAAAACTGGCTATTGACCGAGATGTCTATAAACTACTATGGACCGCAACATCCCAAGGCTGACAAAAAAAAAAGGTATGTCCATAAGCGAGATGGGCACGGATGAAAACCTGAAAGGGCTCCGTGAGTAAAAACAGCAGGACTACCGGCGAGTTTTGTGGAAACCCAAAAGGGCGCAATCTCGTTAAAAGACACTTGCAAGGTCCTCTCGACCCTATAAGGAGAAACCACCTGCGTGAGATCCTTACGACTCACAAAGGAGAAACACACTTAGGGATCCCCACGATTCCTAAGAAGAAATTACACTTGCGAGATTCTCACGACTCGTAAGGAGAACCCCATTATGAGACCCTCACGGCTCATAAGATTCAAAAGCCTTAAGTTACAGGGATCTGAACATGTTCTTAAGCAGTCATACCCCCTGATTTTTCCCTACAAGTGGTTCAGTATTGACTCTTGTATACAATCCACGGGCACGAATAAACATTTCCCTAACAAAGTCCCACCAGCGACTAGGGATATGCTCACGCGGTGAACAACCCTTGTAAGTCCTCTCGACTTATAAGGTGAAAACACTCTTGTAAAATCCTTACGACTTATAAGAGAACACACACTTAGGAATCCTCACGATTCCTAAGGAGAAAACGCACTTACGAGATCCTCACGACTCGTAGGGAGAAATACCTTCATGAGACCCTTACGGCTCATGAAGTTAAAAGCCTTAGTCGACAAGATCCTAACCCTGTTCGCTAAGCCACCTTTGTTTGACATCGACAGAGGCAAATGATGATTTGCTCCTGGCAAAATCCCGGTTGTAGCGATACTGATGTCTAAATCGGTATCAAATCCCAAACTCGCGGCGAAAAGTCAGTGAGCCATAAATGCATATGAAATAGCCGAAATGATGGGGCAACATGCAACAAAATCAACAAGTAAAATATATGCATATGAAATAGCCGAAATGGTTGGGCAACTCGCAATAACAAGCAGCGAGTAAATAAAACCAATAGCCGAAATGATTGGGCACGGCGAAAAATAGCCGAAATGGTTGGGCAATCGTGACTTTTGCGATATTAAAGTTGAAATGATAGAGCATCGCGGAAAGAAAAATACATAAAATGAAACTTTTTGCCCTACAAGTGAGATCACATCGATCCCTGTATACAATTCAGGGGCACAAACAAAGAGAGAACCATACCTTCCTACCAGGCTCTATCAGAAAAAAGCTAAATCTCGACGGTTCACAGACAGCCTGGAGATCATTTCAACATTCGTCTCATTACAACAGACGCAACATCAGCAAATCGGAGCCGCGGCAAAGTTCCCAGTTCCCTGACTCGGCGATGCGCAGACAACCGAGAGTCAACCCCTCCTGACCCCGTAGAACATGGCTAATGTCAATCCTGACCCCGTGGGAAGCGCCCAGAGCAAATCCTGGTCCCGTGGAACACGGCTAATGTCAATCCTGACCCCGTGCGAAACGCCCAGAGCAAATCCTGGTCCCGTGGAACACGGCTAATGTCAATCCTGACCCCGTGGGAAACGCCCAGAGCACCTCCTGGTTCCGTGGAACACGGCTAAGGTCAATCCTGACCCCGTGGGAAACGTCCAGAGCAACCCCTGACTCCGTGAAATGCGGATAAGGTCAACCCCCTGACTCCGTGAAATGCGGATAACGTCAATCCCTTAACCCCGTGAAATGCGGATAAGGTCAACCCCCTGACTCCGTGAAATGCGGATAAAGTCAACCCCCTGACCCCGTGAAATATGGATAAGGTCAACCCCTGACTCCGTGAAATACGGATAAATTCAACCCCTAACTCCGTGAAATGCGGATAAAGTCAACCCTCGACTTCCCCGTCAAAGCAATTCTTTGATTCGGGAGCAAGTCAACTCATCAACCACTTACAAGTCCTCTCGACTTATAAAGAGAAAATTTTCTTGTGAGATCCTTACGACTCTCAAGAGAAAACGCACTTAGGAATCCTCACGATTTCTAAGGAGAAACCATACCTGTGAGATCCTCTCGACTCGTAGGGAGAAAAGTCTTTATGAGACCCTCACGGCTCATAAAGTTGAAAAGTCTTAGGTGGCAGATCCTAACCTTGCCTCCCAAGCCATCATTACCTTGCAGAAAGGTCAAGGTAGATTTTCTACAGGCCATACTCTCTGACAAGAAAGAAAACAATCACTTACGAGTCCTCTCGACTTGTAAGGAGAAAATTCTCTTATGAGATCGTTACGACTCTCAAGAGAAAACGCACTTAGGAATCCTCACGATTCCTAAGGAGAAAATACACCCGCGAGATCCTCTCGACTCGTACGGAGAAAAGTCTTTATGAGACCCTCACGGTTCATAAAGTTGAAAAGCCTTAGGCAGCAGATTTGAACCTGCTTCCTAAGCCATCGCTACCTCTCAAAGAGTTCAAGATGGAATGCTCTCTCTATCATCTACAGGTTACACTTGCTAAAGTAACATGCCGGCAACAAACAAAAAGAGAAGAAAACAAAAGATAACACAAGATAGTACGAAAGAAATGTATCTTTTATTCATAAATTCAATTGGGTACAAGATACATCATACGAAAGAATAAAAAATGGATACAATTTTATTGAAAAGAAAAAAATTACAAATGATAATTGGCACAAAAACAACTATTAGGAGGGAGGAGTTTTCAATAAACCAGTCAGTTGCTCGCGCACTCCCCTCAGCACCTTTTCACGGTCAGCTGCCGCGGCCAACTCCGCTTCAACCTGAGCCCGTTGCTGTAAATAAGATGAAAGTTGCTCATCGATGACCCGCTGAGCTGCCTCACGACTCTGCGCATCTCGCTCGGTGAGGTCGAGCTTCTGCCTCAGCATTAGCCCGTCAGAAATATATCGTAGAAGGCCCTTAAAGATAGTTTTCAGCTGTACAGCATTTGCGTCAACCTGAGCGTGCAGCCGGGCAGATTCGCTTGAAGTCTCCTCGCGCTCCTTACGCTTCAAGGCCGCTTCTTTTTCAAGATGACGGAGGTAGAGAGTGCTCTGCTCGACCCATGCAGCCCGTTGGGAGTTCACAACCAGGACCTCGGGAGCAGGACGTCCGAGCTCAAGCTCATGCAGGCAGGCCTCAATTTTCTTGCAGTGATTAACCCAAGACTCAACGACACCCTCGCTATAGAAGTTCACGAGCGTCGCCAGCATAGGATTAGCCTCGGCAGCAAAATATGCAGCGAGTGCAGGGATCTCCACGTCAAGCTCTTCAATGGATTCACTCAACATACGAAGGCTGGTTGCAGCGCTCTTAGAAGATGGACGTCTAGAAAATGGTCCTGCTGGCATTAATATACAAGATTCAAAGGGAGCAAGAACCGGTGCGACTGCTGCAAAATGAATTACGGTTAAAAGCTAACTCACAAAATAAATAAATCACATGAGTGATGAAGTATACTATACCGGCTGCGGCAGGTGGCAAGGCCAGGAGTACCGGTGGCACGACTATTCTTTCATCTTCTCCTTCAATCTGTAATGCTGTAGTAAAAAAAAAAGAAGAATTAGCAACGACTTGGCTGCCCGTAAAAGAATAGAGAAGATATTAGCTAGAGACTGTGCTCACCAACGCCACTAGATGAAGCAATCTCTGACTGGAAGGAGAAATGTGGGTGCAGCACCTGATACAGATGATCAAAAAGGACTCCTGCAAAGGTGTAATGATGCAATATCAGTACATAAAGTATATTGCCCACAATAAAACCGATAAGTCACAAACCCATACCTTCCAGCACTTGGGAGGACACGAGAGAAGGCAAAGGGTCGGCAACCGTCAAAGCAGCAACTGGTGGTACTTCCTCGGGCGGCACAACCTCAACGCTCACCACACCTGCATTAGAAACGAGAAAAATACTGCCAGAAAAGATTGAAAGGGATTGCAGATTGAAAGCTAAAATCTACCTGAAGAGTCGCTGGTCGAAACCGCGACAAGGGCGTCACTGGTGTAGCGACTGCTTCACCCTCCTCCAGTGGAATGGTTTCGCCGCCCGTAGCTTCATCCCCCGACTCCACGAGAGCCATCGTGATACTTGCAGCGCCCGGCAATGGCAAGGAACTGCAAGGGGAAAGAGTGGCAATTGGGGCAGTTCCAGACTCTTGAAAAAGAGTGGCCACTTCAGGCTCAGTGGTTGCCGCCGTCTCACCTACCACTTGCTCATCAGGACTCATCCCTGCAGGGTATGACGTATGAGAATCTGAGGATCAAACTTTAATAAAAAGACCTAGGGTTACGTTACCTTGAGATGGCCTTTCGGCTGCTTCCCGAGTCGCGCGTATCGCCTGTCTATGAGCGATAGACAGGGTAACCAGAGCACTCTCTGAAGAAGCAGGGACAGGAGAAGCAGCACTCGAGCCTGCACCTACGGCCAAGGCGGCATTATGTTCTCTTACTGCACGCCTTCTGCGCTTCCTTTCCGCCTAGGTCATGAGAGCCGATCTTCTTAGGACCTCCGTCAAGGAGACGTCATCGTCCGCGCCAGGAGCTACCTCTGAAGCCGTTACGACGTTCGTCATCGATTACTTAAGTAAAGCCTCTTTCGGCAATACTGGGATAGCTGGGACTTCGGGAGCCAGCTTTGGAAGCGTCCCCGCATCACCCTGCAAAGTCGGCACGACACTTGGGATAACTTGGGTTGAAGTAGTCCCTGCGATCAGATGAAAAAGAAGTCAGATTACCCATAAGAAAGGGGAATGAAAACACAATAAGCCGAAATATACCAACGCCCAGCGAAGCGCGAAGCCTCTCTTCCTCCTCAAAAGTCTTGAGGGAAGCCGCGAGAGGCTCTTCAGTGGAAACGCCTGTTGAAGGAAAAGTGACAGTCAAAACATGATAATAAAAATGTAATGCAATGACAAAAGATACGGCTGAAGTTTACTTGATTGTGCGAGGATGATCAGTTTTGCTTTGTGGCTAGCGAGTCACTCGGAAGCTACGATGACGGCCGCCGGATCAGTATCATCCGTCGTTATAAATAAGCCCTCGTTGGTCCCATATTCGCTTAGGCCCTCGCTATAAGGAGCAAGAGGCTCCTGGCCGAGTACAACGTCTATAGAAAGAATCGACTTCTTCTTCTTCTTCTACGAGCGAGTATCGGTCGCCGCTAGAATGAGCTTACGCTTGGTGGGTACCTTGGGACGACGAGTCCCGATATCTGAACCCACGCTAGACTCGGGAGACGCCACAGTCACTGCTTCGACGGGAGCACGGGGCATCGGTAGCTCAGTCATATCACGTGGCGCCATAGCCGCAGCAGCTTGCCTTAGGGGAGGATAGACAATGGTCCGTCTCTTTAAGGGAACAGCGGGGTTACCAGCCGGCGCTGCACCCTTGCGATCAAGTAGCAATCACTTTTCTTTCCTAATGACGGCGCCCATCGAATGTTGATACCACGCCACATACACATTCAGGGCCTTTGGAACACAGCTCGGTTCACTGATGAAGAAGTTGGACCCTGTGTTTAGGCACATAAAATGGTGCAGCGCGCGGCTCCGGATACCTTCTTCTGTAGCAGCGGGTTCTGCCAAGAAAGCTTCAAGCGGGACGCCTTGATTATAGCTTAGCTGCTGGGAGAAATGATGCGGGTTGTATCTCATGAACAACACTACATCATTCTGCCTAAATATGAGAAAGCCCGGCCTGATGGAATACAGATGAAGAATCTTCCGAGCTTTCAACACAGAGGCCCCATCTTTAAAAATGTCCTGCAATGGCAGCACCGTTTTTGTAGATTCCTGGACGATGGTCAAAATTTTATCGATGAAGGACATACCATCTCCAACCATGCGTGGACGAAGGAGCAACCCCCTAGCTTCCCGCGGTGTCGGATTTACGATGGATGCGTCGACTAGCCGCATTATCCGAGGGAACTTACATCTGTTGTAAAAGGAAGGCCTTCTGTGGATACTGAAGATGCCAAGCATGTGCAACTCAAGCCACGAGGTGAAATAATGCATTAAGAAGTTGGCAGGCTACACCCCTGGCTCAGTAAAATCCGCTGCCAAGCTGAGGCCGTGATACAAGTGGGCTAACCCAGCAATCCCGACGGCCACTTGTATCCCGGCAACCATTCAATACGCTGGGTAGAAGACGGACGACCTCATATGGCGAGGGTGCATCAGAAGCGCAAACCAGCTCAGCCATAACCCGAGAAACCCCAAAAAGAATGTTTCTTCGTCAATCCCAGGAGCTGCCAGTTCTGCAAAAGGGACGACTGGAGTGTCGGGGAGAAAGACGTTCTTCTGATCCGCCTCCGCCGTCGGCAAGTTGCCCAAACCTAAGCCAAAAGGATCGTCAAGTTTGGTGAACTTCACGGCTTCCTTCGATAGTACTTTCGTACGGAGGAAACGGGTGATGGAATCGGTGAAATTAACCTCGCGGCCTCCGGATTCGAGAAAGAGGCTCTCATAGATATTCAACACCTTTATCAAACTCGGGAATTGGTGTTGAATGGCGTTCTGTGGGGTAAGACCCATTACCATTGATTTGGTAACAAAAATATACTCATCCGGAGGAAGCAGCTCCTCGTAATGTTCTCCCCTAACGGGTAGACCGGAGATCTCGACAAATTTCTCTAAAGAAATGGAGACTTCTCGATCCAATAAGAGGAAGGTGTGGGTCGGAATATTTCACTGCTCCAAAAACGCCTTGACCCACCATGTAGGAGGTGAGGAATACTGAAACAAAGAAGCATAGATTGCAGGATACAATCCGAGCCTCAACAGCTGTGACTTCTTCGCCGATAAGATGTATCGGGCCCACTGCAGATATCCAGTTGGGTGACGAGGAGTTAGTCCTATGTTGTATGGCTGTCCCTAAGGGCGCGACTGGCCCTGACATATGCGCCGCCCTAGAGTGTCCAAAGCCACCGGCGGCTGCACGGGTATTGCGGCCATAGAAGGCTGAAGGAGACCCTCTGAAGTCCAATTCACCTCTTCCACAGTATAGTTTATCGGGGACGCATCTGCATAAGGGATCACCGAAATAGGATCCGAAGGTGTCGCGCAAGAAAAGTTCTGCCGACCCCTAATGATTTGGTTGTACCATGTTCCCCATAGATGAAGATTCTTGTGCTCCGGGTCATGGTCTTTGATCAGCGCAAAAACCTCTCGGTCTACGGGCGCTTCGGGGAATCCGCCTTCCGAACGGACGAACGGGAAGGAAGTGTTGAAAGATATAGTACCTGCGCGGAAAAGAACAAATTTTCAGCCGCCAATGCTACAGTTTAAGTTTTGTCACTCGGTACTTAAAATCTGTACCACACTGTAATGCAGTAAAAAAAGACCAAAGGGGACCCACATAATCTAGATGACAGTTCATCATTAATAAAACAGCATCATCATTTGATGAGACTGTCATTAATTGAGGAAATCCTCAATTGATTCTCAATCAATGAGAACCCCTCGGGCAGAGGAGTAAATCTCTCCTTGAGAGCAGTGCTCTATGATAGAATGACACCTGTCAGATTCTAATGATGAAGGAATAAAATTCCTTAAGAAAATTCTAAGAGCCTTACTCTGTAAAAATGATGGAATAACCCATCAGAAAACTTAAAATAAATTTTTTAATGAATTAAAATTCTAAGATCTTCAAGATCCATGAACAAACTCTTAAGAGTTCTTCATAAGAGATTAACAAATCTCCATTATTTAAGAGAGCAAAGCTCTGTTAATGGGTTAAGAAACCCTAAAAAGGTTTTCTTTAGATCGAAGATCTATGAAGAGTAAAGCTCTGTTAATGGATAAAACCCTAATAATATTTTTTAGATCTAAGATCTATGAAAAGCAAAGCTCTGTTAATGGATAAAACCCTAAAAAACATTTTAAGATCTATGATCTGAGGAAGAGCAAAGATCTATTGATAAAGTTCAAATCTTACAAAAAATTTGGCAGAGTTCTGACTCTTGAAGGTTCTTAAAATGAAGAGCTATGCTCTGAAAGAGAATATAAATTCTCAGAAGACAAAAATGAAGATGAACAGAAATCATCCTAAGGATCGAAGATCCTATTTATAGGCACCGAGTGCCGTTTCAACTTCTAAGTTGATCTAATGGGGGAGATGTTGCCACCGCTGCACTCATGTGTAAGCCACGTGGGCGCAATGGTAGGGGGGCATTTGTTTCCCCAAATCAGAGCAAAACTCTATTCAAAATTCAAATTTTAAAATGAAGCAACACTTCATAGCAGCGCTAAGTGCGCAACGCCCTAAGCAGCGCACCACGTGCAAAGCACGTGTGCGCTAGCGCTTTAAGCAGCACACCACGTACAAAGCACGGGTGCGCTAGTGCTAAGAGCGCTGCACTTAAGCAGCGCACCATGTGCAAAGCACGTGTGCGCTAGCGCTAAGTTCGCTGCACTCTAAGCAGCGCACCACGTGCAAAGCACGGGTACGCTAGCGCTGGAACTAAAACCCGTTAGATCAAAGATCTAATAAAGATGATAAATCATAAATTAACTAGAATAAAATTCTGTTAAGGAAAGATTTCTCAAAATCTTTTCAAATAAGAAGATTGTGCTCTGTAAATCAGAGCACTGTTGGATCAATGATCCAAAGGTGATTAAAAATCACCAAAATACAGAATAAATTCTGGATGGAAAGATTTCCCAATCTTGTTAAAAACAAGAAGATTGCCTTCTGTAAATCAGAAGCCCTTAGATCAAAGATCCAACGATAGGGAAATCCCCAAATCAATTGGAGAAAAGATCTCCTTAACCGATTGAACAAATCAGCTCGCCCTATATAAAGGCCCCAAGACTTCAAGTCTCAGATATAGAGAAATAAATAGAGGAACCCCCCCAAACTTTGAAATCTCAGAAAGAAGAGCCAAGCTCTCGGTAGAAGAAGAAGATTTTCTTCAAGGTAAAAAAAAAACAGAGAGATAAAATCATCTCATATTAAAAAGAATAATTCACTTCTTCCTTTAAAATCATAGATCTATAAGACTAAGGTCTTTCACAAAGAGATCAAAGGATCTCATCATAAAAAAAATAAGAAGAAGAACATAATTCTTCTCACAGATCATAGATCTATGAGACAAATTGTCTTTCAGAGATCATGAACATCTCATTATAAAAAAGGGGGAGAATAAGTCAATTCTCTTAGGATCACAGATTCATAAAGACAAAGCTTTTCACCAAAATAAGAGATTGAAACATCTCCTATAAAATATAAGAACTTTGTTCTTAGAACCACGAGACAAAGTCTCTTATAAGATTGAGAATTTAATTCTCGGGGCGTAAACTGATCTAAGTTGCATAAAAGAAGAGCCTTAGCGCTCCTAATTTAAAAGCGCCTAAGCGCTCCGCATCTAGCGTAAAGCGCTGTAGAGCCTTAGCGCTCCAAATTTAAAGTAGCGAACTGCGCTCATTGACTGGCACTAGCGCCAAGCACGCCACGTGCTCCTCACGTGTGCGCTACTTAACAGAAGTGCTTCAGCGCTCCACATTTAGCGCAAAGCGCTCCAGAGCCTTAGCGCTCCAAATATAGCGCACTGCGCTCATTGACTGGCGCTAGCGCCAAGCGCGCCACGTGTTTCTCACGTATGCGCTGATAGAACATAAACTGTTCTTTAAAATAAAGCCCAGAGCTATGATGAATGCCCAGTATTCAGTAAAAGACAAAAATATTGTCAGAACTCAAATCAATGCTCAGCATTGTCAAATGTTTAACATTTTAACTGAGTTGGCCGAGCCCAAGTTGGCCATAAACCCCCCATTCAAATTAATTGAGCCCATATGCTCATAAATTTCAGATCTTAGTCCCAATTGGACTACAGATCTCCCAACCAATATTGGTTCAAGGGTACATCTCTTCACTCCTCTGATATTTGTCGTTGTAATCCTTCAACGTCTTTAGAGAGGTGGTGGGTCCTGACAACCAGACATTCCATGGACTGTGGGGTCCTTAAACTCATGGACTATGATGTCCTTAACCTTGGACTGTGGGGTCCTTAAGCCCATGGACTATGATGTCCTTAAACTCATGGACTATGATGTACTTAACCTTGGACTGTGGGGTCCTTAAGCCCACGGACTATGATCTCTTTAATCTTGGACCACCATTTTCTTAAACTGATAATCAACCGCAATGTCCCTAAACTAAACAATAGAGTTCAAATTCTCTTTTGTTGGATCTAAATGATCCCGTTAAGTTGATCTTAGTCTGAAATTAGACTAACGTATCCTTAACATACGTTTAAGTTGATCTTAGTCTCAAATGAGACTAATATATCCTTAAACACAACCCCAAACCCAAATCTAAGAAGATACGGATTTGGACTAATCCACGCCCTACGGGCGACAACATAAATTAGTCTCCGTATACAATCCACGGGCAATCAAAAACAAAACAAACACACACGATACGAAGTGATCATCTGGAGAAGGAGAAAGTGGTTACCGCGATGCGGTAGCGAAATTAACTGCAGGGGTTTGCGCCTACAGGGAAGAGCGTCCCCACAATTAAAACCCCCTCAACGAGGGGGAATCTGACGAAGTCTGCTACATCGGCCGCATCCGTTTAAACCTTCGATACATGGTGCTATAAATCAACTTGGCATCTTCGGAGAGGTGGACGGATAGCACCAATTAGCATCTGCACTTAAATTTCAGGCAAGACGAACCAACGCGGTCACGTCTCTGTCTTTCGGCGGAGAACATATATGAAAATACCACGTGCGTCTGGTGCACACGGAAATCAAAGTCAAATCTAAGTGTCATGAATGTGCACGAAAAACAAAAACTGAGTGCAACGGGTATGCACGAAATTATCTGCCGAGTGCATCGGGTGTGCACGACAACAATAATAAGTGCATCTAAAGTGCACGAAAAATCTTAATCAAGTGCATCAAATGTGCACAAAACTGTATCAAGTGCACCGAGTGTGCGCGAAATCTAAATAAAGGGTATCAGGTCTGCATAAAAACAATTTTATGCCCTAAGATGCACGGAAATCAAAATCAATGCGTCGTAAGTGCATGTAAACAATATCGAGCGCATGAATCAAAATCAGGTGCATACAATGTGCACGAAAACGAAATCGAGTGTATCAGAATACACAAAATCATAAATATGTGCAATTGGGTGCACAAAATAACATCGAGTGCAATGGATATGCACAAAAACACAAATCAAGTGTAACTGGTGTATAAAAATATAGATTAAGTGCAACTGCTGTGCACAAGGGAAAGTATCCATCAGGTGCAGCTATGGTGCACGAAAATCTCAATCATGAAACCCAATCATCAAAGTACAAAAATCAAAACGATGAAAACATGATATTCGAAACACCAAAACACAAATCGTAAATAAATAATATTGAGATACACCTCCTTCAATGTCCAAAGGTGCCGGTGCACCCGAAGCTGGCAGAGCAAGAATTTCTATTTGCCTTCTGCCCACGGCTTGGCATCTTCTGTCTCTGGGTCCTTATTTTCTCTGTGGATCACCAATACCACGATCTCACGTCTCGATAGCCCGGTTAGGAGTAGCGACGGAAACAGTCCCGCTCTGACACCTCTCTGACATCTCCTGGCCAATTATCTTGGCCATTTATAATGTAGCACGTCACGACGGTGACCTCTGGCCCTCTGAATATGTGCGATACAATCCATCCCGGGTCCTGATTGATATGCGAAAGTGTGTTTGTAGTAATAACCGCAATCAATAACTGTGTCGCGTGTAGCTAGCCGAGATGAGTACGGGTCGTCCTCAGAGATGCGTGGAACTTTTAATCTTACTTTAGACGAGTTGATTGAAAGAAGGGAGATTGTGTAGGACTACGGTAGCGTCCCGGCCGTCTTTCCTCGTCCAAAATGCGGAAACGAAAAATTTTCTTGACTTTAAAACGGCACTACCGCATCTTAAAAACCCAGATCGAACCATTAACCTAATGCTAGCTAACTAGAGAGAGGGTAGAGGGCTATACCGAGCGATCCGTGTCCTTCGGTCTTCGGCCTCCGTCCCGATCTCCTCGCGGAATCTCCGGTCTTCATCTCCTCGTCGGAAAGGGCGCCACATCGCCGGGTTCTATTACGGGCTCCCACCTCTGGACCGAGGCAACTCGGGCACAAAGTTGGCGAGCCGACGTGCCCAAGGGTGCTTTAGGATGAGTGTAGAATGCTTTGTCTCTTGGGATTGAGAAGTTGCCATATAGATGTGAGGATGAGAAGAACTTTTCGAGAAAGATGGTGTATTATTTTGCAAGCCCAAAATGAGAGATGAATAATTCCCCACCATAAAAAATGAATCCCTCTATCTCTCATAATGTGGCCGGCCAATATCTTGGCAAGGGAAAATATGAAAGGGGTGAGCACAAGCTAGGTGTGGGGTGACCATAAAGAAATGGGTGATAACAAGAAAAAGGATCACATCAAAGTCTTTCACAAATCCCTTCATAATTAAAGCAAACCATAATAAGCAAAAAAGGAATCAAAAGATGCTTGTATTATCATAATCCCTCAAAACACAAATAACATCCTCCAAATTGCTAATTTGCACATTTGCAAATTAGCCCCTCCACCAGAAAAATCCGGCCGTGAAGGAACAAAGGAAAACTGGCCGGAACGGAATACAAACTGGCAACTTCAAAAACTGATCCCGTAATAAATTACAGGAAAACCCCGCGACTGTATATACATACCCACATTTGTATTCCGACCGAATACAAATGCAAAGAGACAAGATCTACACAGTACAATACTAGGATCCGGCTTAAACCAAAGCCCACTAGTATTATCCGTCCGATCATGATCCGTGCAATACCGCACGTATATGATCGAACCCTGCCATATCTCTATACGACCTCTACAGCGTTTCGCCCGAAACTTGAGAAAACGGTCTGTGGGGGACTCTAAACACTCGTCAATACTTTGGTTGTGGATTTAACCACTAGCACGTCAGAGGTATTAGCCATACGTAACGGGCTACCAGGTATTGACCAAAAGGGACGTCTATGAGCGAACTCATGCTGACACCCTACTGAGCCTGTCAGTGATAATATCCGTACAGTCCGGTCCGTTCGTCTATGAGTATGGCATGGCGGGCCTAAGGGTTGGTAAAAGTCAGACCCCCAAAAGCGGTACAAGTCGTGTCGGAGTGTAGCCCAGAACACCCTGAGATACTACTGGAATACCTACCAGTAAATCTCCTGCCTCGGCCGAGGGCTTTGTGTAATGGCTCTCCTAGACACATCGCGACCTCACCACCAATACCGGGAGAGACGAACCCCTGCAGATCCACTCACTGCCTCCATGTGGCTCGGGACTGTACCCAACTAAAACCTGTTTGCACGACTCCTTTGAGCCGTGGTAGGGTAGTAATCAAAGTACAGTGGGAACTCACACGAGACAAATAACGATCTCAGGTCGATGAACTAACCTGTACGCATGTCATCAGGGAACTGCTATCTGACGTCTGGTATAAGACCAACTAGCATGTTCCCGGCGAGTCCTGTCCGGTGTATTCATAACCCAATGAGCACCTGTATACATCTTAGGTGAACCAACTGACACCAGTGGCTTGTGAGACCGGCCACCGCCCCTCGTCGGGGTCTCGACTGTATACACTAGTCTACTCTGGAGTACCGATGCCCTGTCTCGAAACTCCCTCGACTAGGGACCATTTAAGGATGTGCTTATAGACCCCAGCTCCCACGTATATGATCGCCATCATACTGCTGGCCGTCAAGCAAGAATCCTAAGGGCTCTATCAACGTGCAATAGTGGCCTGTAAGGTCACCTGAAACAGTACACGATGATAAAGATAAACCAGATAGCATACTATCATTTTGAGTAAGACTGTTCTAACGGTATAGGTCCTCTCTCAATCATTGCAATCACGTGCCTGTGATCCAATAATTGACTCTGAGGGCACTATCTCCAACAATCTCTCACTTGCACTCAAGGCTAATTATTGCGGTGTCGCATACTCACAGCCTGTGTGATACCGAACACCCAATTCCTCTACTAATCAGTCTCACAAAACCTGTTTGCGAAACTATTGCGTACGAGGAATAGCCTCAGTGAGTGTATCCGCTCCAATGTTTCTTTCTATGTCTCTCTTTTTCTCAAGTTCGCGGAGAAAGCTATCTCCCGAGATGAGTAATACCTGTCTTAGAGTATGTCTGGATATCTGATGGGACCTAGTTCATAAATGACTCCAAATCCAAACTTCTCAGACTGTATCGTCAACTGAACTTAATTAGTATCCTGCGCCACACCTCCCTCAGTATCCTTTTGGACCACTTGTCCAAAATACTGCCCCTCATCAGAGGGAAAACTATAACTCTGACAGACACTCTGTCATCCAGGTCACCCTAGAAGCCTGGAGTGATAACTGTCTCCTGAAGGAGGATGCCGTTATCATATCCCTAGAACATCCACTTATGTTCTAAAACAGCTTCCGATCGTTTCTCCAGGACTGGATTAATATCCTATCTGGAGAAACCACTGTGTGACAACCAAAGTATAACCGACCGTAGTATAGAAATTTCACTTCCTACTCTGTGTATATCATCCAAATATCAGGACATTACACCCTACTACCTTCTTAACAGATCCATCCCCTATTCTGATGAAGTCAAACCTATGACTGTGGCATCAGAAATAGATGATCTAACTCCGCTATATCTGCTTAAGTTTATAAATAGACATAAGCCACTTATCCACTATGCTTCCGCTGCTCCCACTGACCACGACAACCCTCTGGCAGAGTCATATAAACGTACACTTCTAAAGCCAGTTTAGAACGATGCTATACTCATCCTCCTGCCGGGTCTCACAGTCTGGAACAACAGCAATGGCAAGTCTGGGTAAGCAAGAACCTCCCTGTCACCATTTTTGAGCATACCGAAGTACCTCTCGAGTGCCAGAGGTTACCCACCAAATCTGCGGAGTGGCCAATGTAATGTAAAACCAAATTGAATGTTTAGGTTCTTATCAAATTTTCAGTAATCGTTTGTGGTTCTGGAATCACTTCCAGTTCTACCATACTCCCACTACTGTTTTCTGAAAAAATCCATTTTTATTAAAACTGTGGCGAGTCAAGAACAATATCGCTATTGATCTTCCAGATGGTAGAAAGTCAACCCTCGTCATAGCCCGGGTCAACCCACAAATTGCCATTACAGAAACGTGCCTTGAGTTATCCAGAGTCTGGTTTTAAGCATAAGCCGGACAACTCCCCGTACCTTGACAATGTTAAGATATGAACCGTTCTATATCTAATATAGAAACAGAGGCACTGATTTAATTGGAACCAGATTCAAATCATGCAACTGTCTCCAGTGCATGTCAACTAAATGGAAGGAGGCCGATCAGCGTTACTCAACTTAGGAATGCTTCCAATTATGAGTAACCTGAAAGAGAAGCAAGTTCTCTTAATCATTACTATCAACTGAATACCATTCACAAGTATCTACATCTTCGATCACCTTGAAGAATCCCGATACTTGCAATACCTGGTTCTCTACTTTATTCATATACCTATAACTTCTTAAAAACTTAGACCTTGTGTTTCTACGAAACACATGTATAAGAACTAGAGAAGTCACAAGTAAACAGAATACAGCACGAGTACCAACCCCTCTGTCCTCATGGACGCTGGACAATATACGATACTCTGTATAAGTCCCTTGAGTCTAATAACTCATTCCCTGTGTGTTGTAGGTTGAAAACTGTACTATGGTTATGAAGAGTTACACCGCTGTTTAATGCTCCTTACCTAACCATCAACTGATATAGGTAAATGTCATAGATATAATTTCAAAAAGGTATATCCCACTCTATAAAAATAGACGTACAGATATATCAATTTGAAATTGGTGCATAACAACGGATATTCAAAACCAAATATTTGCCGTCCGGCAAACAACCCAGGCGATTTCCTCAAATATCACAGATTACAACGAATTCCGATATAATGAGGATGATCACCTAATTCCCAATGACTTACTCCCACTCATCATCTGTAAAACCATCATATGTGAGAATCATACCTGGTAAATACATACCCTGGATCAAGGACCAATTGGGAAATCAGTTTTCTTTTAACAATACACAGTGAAACTGAAATATTGAAATGTTTCGTAGGGGTATCCGGGTATTCCTAGTAACGCCTCTTCCATTATCCAGATTCACAACTGTAACCGTATATTTCTTTGCCATCTCTCCAAATCCCTTTATATGTCTTTAGTCGTTACCTTCTATACACCCCTTTAGGCCAAATGGTTTTCTTCCTTCCCTACCTTTCGGCACCAGCCTATGGTTTAGAAGAAGACTATCCAATAAACATAATGGTGTGCTGTCCTAATCCTAGGAGCACTCGCAATGCGAGAGAAGGTAAAGATAAAAGACAACTGAATAAACCTTATTCCTATTTCTCCTGAACCAGAATCCATCCCCGAACTGGAACAAGTTCCTTTCGAGTTCGTATATAACCATACGATGGAGTATCCAATAAACTGTGGATCTTCGTAGTGCTACGGAGTGTTCTGGAGAAATACAAAGGTGAAGTGGGAGTGGTAATGAAATACTTGGTTTGGTTGTGAATAGCAGTCGCAATTTACTTTGCCCTCTTACTAATCCCTTTATTTGTCTTAACTTAATACCTTCTGCACACCAACGTTAGGCTAATTGGTTTTCTTCATTCCCCACCGTTCGGCACCTGCCTATGGTTTGGAAGAAGACTATCCAATTTGCGTAATAGGTGTACTGTCCCCTAATCCAAGGAGCACTCACAACCTGAGAGAAGGTAAAAGGAAAAGACAACTGAATAGTCCTATTCGTTTTCTCCAGAACCTGAAACCATCCTCGAATAAATTCCTTCGAGTTCATATATAACCATACGATGGTTTTATCCAATGGAAGTGGACGTTCGTAGTAATACGGGGTGTCCTGGAGAAAAGGGTAAAAGTAGGAGTGGCAATGAGGTATGCAGCTCTGACAATCCAAAAGCCAGTGTTTAAGAAGGTTCGGTTAATTTGGTCACTGAGTCATAGTCTTAGGGTCGGGTCATGGTCGCTGCCAAAGAGAGAGAGAAAAGAAACACTCAGCGTGCACCCTAACCTAGATCAGAATGGTTATCACTTTATCTAATCAGGAAACCTCCCACTGTATCGTCAAATTCTCCTCCAAACCTGAAAGAAGAATTAGTCGGGATCACCCGAGGAGTAAAACAACTCATCAGTGGGAATCGGGATCCAACTATTATCGCATGATAACGTGACGGAATCCACTCATGTCACCACACTCCAGAAGGTATGCGGATGCCTGGAAAGTTTCAGTTTCTTTAGAAACTCCCGATATGTGTTTTTACCCCTAGGACCCAAGTGACCTTGACTGAGCCAACATATCAAAGGATCCTAGCCAAGTTCAACCCGTCATTATCTTGATTGCATTAGACCCACCCGCACGAGTCCTTGACTGAGCCAAAATGACCGTACGACTGTCCTAACCAATCACATATCCATAAGACAGAAAAGCATTACAGAGCTACCGCACACTACGCCTCGGCTGAGCACGATATACGTAGCACGAATACTAAGCAATACTAATCTGAAATGACGGAGGGCTACGGCTGGTTTTTGGCGAAAAACCATTAATGTAATGAACTTGATATCGTTGAAGGAACCAGATAACTTTTTATAAAAATATAGTGGTGAAAATCTTTGCTAAAGAGGTCACTCCCGGTGAAGGGATCTCGGCTCTTTCCCCGTAGAATGAGGTGCAGGATATTCCAACTGAATACCACGATGCAAAGCAAAAGTAATCGACTATAGTGAAGTTATTTCCCTGACGCAAACTTCTGTCCAAGGGGTCACTCCCGGTGAAGGGATCTTGGCCCTTGCCTCGTCGACTGAGGTGCTGGATATTCATAACCGAATACCACTATGTAAAACAAAAGAGAACGTCCTTGCAATATCAGCTTTTTGAAAAATTGTTCCAACAACATCAGAATAGGTTTGTTTAGCTTGCATTGATCCGAATCAACGCAGTTCCATCAATTGATCACACCAATAAAGAAAGAAAATAATGATGTACGTGTATGCCATCTGCATTTTCCACTGGGTCCCGTCATCACCCGTTAGGTTACTTAACTAACGACAGAGCGAGGACTGGACTAGCACGGATGCAAAACATATACAACATCTACTAGTATATATATATATATATATCAATATATAATATTCGCTCAAGGCGTGATAAAATGCAACATCACAGAAATGTAATAAGCATCACAGAACAATACAGATATCTGGGATCCCCGGGTTTCATAGAGCCGCTACTGAAACCCGACGTTCCCCTGGTCGTGTGGATAGCTTGTGCAATGAAATCTTAGACCCCTACGGGCGCGACATGTTACCCGCCAAAACCTGAAGCGAGGCAGCCCCCTTCAGCAACGTGAATGGACCACCCAGCACTTCACGGAATTCGGTAACTTGGGTACCCCTCCTTGGGTCAACCTGTACCCCCTACGAGTGCCGCGAATAGCCCGCCAATTCTAGAGTAAAGCCCCCTCCATCTCAACGCCATGAGATGCGGGCCCGTTGCCTTCTAGAACCCGGCTATCCATGCACCCCACCGCGGGGTAAACCTAGTACAGAAAGTAAAATATACATACAACGGGTATATCGACCTCAGCCCGGTTGTGCCCCAAAAGAATAATATACAAATAGGCAGTAACGACAGTCCACATGTCAGACGCTCGCCCCGCAATATCAAATGTACATATACAACCAAACTGTACTAACATTGCATCCAGGCTATCCACCACGACAAATCCGCAACATCACAGCACAATACAGAACATCAACGTGAATGTCACGTTCGCAAATCCGTCTAAAAGGGTTATAGCAGTTAGACAGGATTTACCGATCAAATGACATCCACGGTCGCAGATATAATGTAAATACTGTGAACTAACATGTTTAAAATTTTCGATCGACCAAATTTACCGAAGTGGGCCCCAAGCACGACTGTAGCACTCAAAGAAAATCTGGGCCCAAACAGAATATTCCAAAAACCCTATTTCCAAGTCAGAAGCCCACTGGAAAAATTTGGTGCACAGAAGAGGTAAAGTGGCGGCGGAACCGCGGCCAAAGCATGGGTTTGGCCGCAGTTCCGCAGTGTAACAGTAACTTCATGAGACCAAATTTTCACAGAATGCTTAAAAAACCCTGCTCGTATTTTTACAATGTACCAAATAATTTTTTGAGCACAGCAAAAATTCGACAGAAACCTGATGCATGAAAACGCGGTTTTTGGAATTTTCGATCGATCGAACTTGTAAACACGTTAGAGCAAGCTAGACTAGGTTAATGGCGTGGCTCTGATACCATGTAGGACTACAGTAGCGCCCCGGCCGTCTTTCCTCGGCCAAAATACGGAAACGAAAAATTTTCTTGACTTTAAAACCGGCACTACCGCATCCTAAAAACCCGGATCGAACCATTAACCTAATGCTAGCTAACTAGAGAGAGGGTAGAGGGCTATACCGAGCGATCCGTATCCTTCGTTCTTCGGCCTCCGTCCCGATCTCCTCGCGGAATCTCCGGTCCTCATCTCCTCGTCGGAAAGGGCGCCACATCGCCGGGTTCTATTACGGGCTCCCACCTCTGGACCGAGGCAACTCGGGCACGAAGTTGGCGAGCCGACGTGCCCAAGGATGCTGTAGGATGAGTGTAGAATGCTTTGTCTCTTAGGGTTGAGAAGTTGTCATATAGATGTGAGGATGAGAAGAACTTTTGGAGAAAGATGGTGTATTATTTTGCAAGCCAAAAATGAGAGATGAATAATTCCCCACCATCAAAAATGAATCCCTCTATCTCTCATAATGTGGCCGGCCAATATCTTGGCAAGGGAAAATATGAAAGGGGGTGAGCACAAGCTAGGTGTGGGGTGACCATAAAGAAATGGGTGATAACAAGAAAAAGGATCACATCAAAGTCTTTCACAAATCCCTTTATAATTAAAGCAAACCATAATGAGCAAAAAAGGAATCAAAAGATGCTTGTATTATCATAATCCCTCAAAACACAAATAACACCCTCCAAATTGCTAATTTGCACATTTGCAAATTAGCCCCTCCACCAGAAAAATCCGGCCGTGAAGGAACAAAGGAAAACTGGCCGGAATTGAATACAAACTGGCAACTTCAAAAACTGATCCCGTAATAAATTACAGGAAAACCCCGCGACTGTATATATATACCCGCATTTGTATTCCGACCGAATACAAATGCAAAAAGACAAGATCTACACAGTATAATACTAGGATCCGGCTTAAACCAAAGCCCACTAGTATTATCCGTCCGATCATGATCCGTGCAATACCGCACGTATATGATCGAACCCTGCCATATCTCCATACGGCCTCTACAGCATTTCGCCCGAAACTTGAGAAAACGGTCTGTGGGGGACTCTAAAGACTCGTCAATACTTTGGTTGTGGATTTAACCACTAGCACGTCAGAGGTATTAGCCATACGTAACGGGCTACCAGGTATTGACCAAAAGGGACGTCTGTGAGAGAACTCATACTGACACCCTACTGAGCCTGTCAGTGACAATATCCGTACAGTCCGATCCGTTCGTCTATGAGCATCGCATGGCGGGCCTAGCGGGTTGGTAAAAGTTAGACCCCCAAAAGCGGTACAAGTCGTGTCGGAGTGTAGCCCAGAACACCCTGAGATACTACTGGAATACCTACCAGTAAATCTCCTGTCTCGGCCGAGGGCTTTGTGTAATGGCTTCCTAGACACAGCGCGACCTCACCCCCAATACCGGGAGAGACGAACCCCTGCAGATCCGCTCACTGCCTCCATGTAGCTGGGACTGTACCCAACTAAAACCTGTTTGCACGACTCTTTTGAGCCGTGGTAGGGTAGTAATCAAAGTACAATGGGAACTCACACGAGGTAAATGACGATCTTAGGCCGATGAACTAACCTGTACACATGTCACCAGGGAACTGCTATCTGACGTCTGGTATAAGACCAACTAGCATGTTCCCGGCGAGTCCTGTCCGGTGTACTCATAACCCAATGAGCACCTGTATACATCTTAGGTGAACCAACTGACACCAGTGGCTTGTGAGACCGGCCACCGCCCTTCGTCGGGGTCTCGACTGTATACACTAGTATACTCTGGAGTACCGATGCCCTGTCTCGAAACTCCCTCGACTAGGGACCATTTAAGGATGTGCTTATAGACCCCAGCTCCCACGTATATGATCGCCATCATACTGCTGGCCGTCAAGCAAGAATCCTAAGGGCTCTATCAACGTGCAATAGTGACCTGTAAGGTCACCTGAAACAGTACACGATGATAAAGATAAACCAGATAGCATACTATCATTTTGAGTAAGACTGTTCTAACGGTATAGGTCCTCTCTCAATCATTGCAATCACGTGCCTGTGATCCAATAATTAACTCTGAGGGCACTATCTCCAACAGATTGATTCTAGATCTTTGTTGAACACGGATGTAGAATATATAATAAGAGGGCTTGTAGGGTCCGTTAGAATTTAGTAGTAATGGATGATTAATTAAAAATGGCTCCTTTTATCTTTTGATAGATTTAAAAC
Source organism: Agapanthus africanus (assembly GCA_030015575.1). Lineage (NCBI taxonomy): Eukaryota > Viridiplantae > Streptophyta > Magnoliopsida > Asparagales > Amaryllidaceae > Agapanthus > Agapanthus africanus. The sequence goes on along the minus strand of JASDDO010000019.1, from coordinate 378,128,305 downwards.
TAGATCAATAGTGATGAATAAGAATTAGGGTTCTTGGAAGAAACTACGGTTTCCCCACTATTGACCCTTGTCCCTTCATTGATCTCTATTCATGTCTAGCCCTTAACAAAACAGTTGTTAATCTAATCTCAAATTGCGGTCGAGACTACCAATAAATTGGTAGCGCGCCCGATAAGGATGTTAACGATTATTTTGCTAAAGTTTATAAACTTCATAAGACGGAAAAGAAGTTAAAATATTTTTTCATCCATTGATCTACCCTAATCTTACGTATCCCTAGCAAGCTAGGAATTACTCACGCATGGTTGAGATAGAAGAAGAAGGGATAAAGAACATAATGTAAATACAGAAAATAAATGCAAAATAATTAAACTAATGATCTACCTTTATTAATCAACGTTACAAGTACAAATCCTTCGAATTTAGATTACAAGAGGAAGAAGTTGCTCTCGATCTGTGCCTCGTAAGAAGTATTTGCTCCATCGATATTCATGTCGCTCTATCACGTCGAATCGCGGACCTGTCGTGGATCTCTTGTTCTTTGATGGTGATTTGCTTTGTGTTAAAGGTGATGCCTTTTAACTTTAGCCCTCGGTCCTTTATGTAGCGCTTAAATCAGAAACTCTAGATCTCATAAGTTAAGATATGCAATCACGATCACCCACCAAAAATCTCAGATCCAACGGCCATCAAAGGGCCGCGAATCCGCCGCAAATATGGCGCTTTGGCTGCAGTTGGGCGGCGCTTTGGAGGATTTAGGGTTCCAAACTTCTGGGGCCTTCTCATGTTGACACGTGGAGATTTTTTTCATGTCTGGATTCTTCATATATTTACTGAGTCTCTGCCAGTATTGATTCTACGATTTTATTGGCAGATTTTTGATCCTCACATCTTGAAAAATCTCGATTTCTTGACCTGAGCTAAATCTGCACAATATCTCTATGAATAATGTTAGTAATATTTATTATATTAGAGATATAATCTTAATCATTTTATATGGTAATAAATCTTTTAAGAAATTTGATTAAAATTATTTGGTATGATATGCTTATTTTAATTACCAAAATATTATATAAATATTATATGCATATATTTTCTTTCATAATGTTAATTATAATATATAAACATATGGTAAATAGTATTTTGTAGATAAACCCATATATATTCTATATTTATAATAAACACCTTTAAATATTTACGAAAATTAAGAAAAATGTTATATCAAATGTGCAATATTTTCGACTGAACAAATACCCCAAAACTTAATTTTGATCGTTCCGATCAAACTAGTTATTCAAGAGAGGGAGAAAAAGAAAAAGAAAAACCTAACTAGCACACTTTCTTAGGAAATCACGATTGCACTGAGCACGTGGAACAAGCCGTTAAACCTCTAGGTGTCCCTAGTAGGAGGAGTGTTGTCTCCTGAAGGTTTTCAGCGGATTACACCCATAAAATCCCATAATAAAAGAAAGACGATGAAAATTTCATATAAAGATAAGAAGTATAAAAGAAAGAACTTAAAAAGAAGAGTTTCCAACTATACTAGCTTTTTTAGTTACCATGAGCCCTATCTTAATGGTCATGAAAAGATATTAGAAATTACACCATCCATCAATAAAACTTCGCCTTTAGTCTTCGTCTATATCTTTCTTCCAAATATCGATCATATACCCCTACGTGTGTGTAAAAGACATCCCTACACTTAGAGAATTCAATTCAAACTATCATACTCTTATTCATCTTCCTTAGTACTTTTTTAGTCGGTGAATATTTTAGATGGAATTGCTCACACATTCTTCATGCGACCGTTAATACTTCTTGAGCTACTAACTGACCGATTACCAAACGTGCTCGCTTATTAAGGTGTAATTTCTCGTCTTGCAACACCTAAGGCTTAGAAGTGGCTCCCAAACCAGTTGGTATAAGGCACCAGATGATAAAACACCCTCGCTATATTTTTTTTATGCTGCCTTAAGTAATTACAAAATCAGTGTTTATTTTTTTCACCATTTTTTCTTTATATATATATATATATTCTTCATACCAAGGCTTTTAGGCAAGAGCATTTTAAGGTATCCTCTACTATCCCAAGTTTCAAGATGTGTGCAAGTGCGTATAGTAGGGTATCAATGTTCAAATATTTGGCCTCAAGAATAGGAACTATTTTTCAGACTTATTTTTATCCTCAAATTAGTAATTTCCTTCATCTTACCAACCCTTAGAACAACGGCTCATAACTACTTATTACTAACTTCGTTTAAGAAAATATCTAATTTTCTTGTTTTTCTCAAACTATTCCTGTCTTTCTTATGTAATTTTTCACTTTCTAATCTTTTATTATCAAAACATTTTATGCTTATATGTATGATAATGCAAAATAATGCATGAATAAGCACAAACCTCCCCCAAACCTGTTTGCAGCAGTGTCTTCACTGATGTCATCTGTTAAGCTTAAAAAAAATTGTAGATTTGGAAGGAAAAGTAAGTAACGGGGATATGAATTAATGACAGTGAAAACCTCACCCAAACTTATTTTGGCTCATAATTTTGTAAAAATTTTATTTTCTTTCAAGAGCCAAAATATTTTTCCCCCCAAACTTGAGTAAAATAGTATTAAGCATTTAAAATTATGATAGGGGTTATAGTTATTGGTCTATGCAAAACTTTACAAAGACCAAAATTCAACACCAACCATTCAAAGAATTTATCAATATAACAATATATTTGGTGGAAGATCAGAGATTTGATGAAGTGGGAAGATAGGAGGCGGAATCGATCGGGTTTACGTCTCGGTTGGTAAAGACGGAACAGTGGTGGTGAACGAAACAAGAATGTGAATGAGTAGGTATGGGAAGAATAGTCACATTCTTGTATACGATAAGAGGAAATGATGGTGGTTCAACTTCTTCGGGTGGAGGTTAATTAATCACAAAATCCGTGTCGTTTAGGAATGCGAATTCGTCGGCGAAAATATCTTCGAAACTTTCATCGATGGTCCGATTGAACGTTTCAATGTCAATCAGTGTCGCGCCAGAATTCAATATACTTGATTTGTCAAAAATTATGGAGCTAGAAGCCTTGAAAAACTCATCTACCTCATTCTCAAAGGGGTCTAAATCAAGTGGTCTTTCAAGAATCATAGAACTCGAAATATTGGAGTGTGATTCATCAACACTCGATAAAATTAAAGGAAGATTAGAAGAAGAACTAAAGAAAGTGGATGATGAAATGGGTAAACAAATTTGGGTATCGAGTATTGCAGAACCAGATGTGGGAAATGAAGGCTGAATATCGTTTTGCTTTTCGGTCATGCATTTATCATCAATTTCCAGACGCATATGGGGTTCGGGAAAAACAGTTAATGGTTCGAGATGATGTTTACACGGAAGTGAAAAGACATGACGAACTGGTGAGAAAAACTCATCCAAAACAGTGGGCTCATTATCCAGCGTCAATAACCTCAATCAAGTGAAAGTTAAAATTCTCAAACATCTCATTAAAAGCATGGTTTTCAATCAATTTTGGTTCTAAAGTGGAGGTGTAGAGATCACAAGGATTGGGTATGGTTTCACTTGTAGGATCAACATTGTGATAAGAAGAATAGTGAGATAGGTTGGTTGGTTGGCGATTGGTAACATATGTCATATACGCCTCAAAACGAGTAGCAATACTTTCTTCAGGAAATGGTGGTGTTTGTTTTCCGAACGGTTTGACCGGATTGAAACTTTGGAATTCGGTCTTCGCAATATACTCAGCAATGGACATGCGTTTAGAAGTATCCTCACTTGCTTTAAATGAATTATCAACATAAGCCGATGTTGAATTTTGGTGAAGAGTCCAACTGTTTCTTTCCGCTCTCAAAGATATGGTAGAGTCGGATGGTATACCGAAGCGATTACAAAAACAAGAAATTTCTGGTTCTGGATAGCAAAGCTCTGCAAGAGTTCGTCTGTTTGGGTTACCCATTATAAGAAGGTGAAAAGAAAAGAGGAAGGGGAAAGATTTAAGCTCTATTTGGATTGTTTTACTTTGAAAGAAGGACTTGAGGGTTGACTCAACAAATCACAAAATACACAAGCAAACCTAGAACTAAGGTCACCTAGGTCAAGCAGTAGACCGCTCATAGACTTCCAAAGGACAAGCTGCAGGATCAATCCTCTACCACCTCTTTATCACTCTTGTGGCTAGGTAAGTGTCAGGTAAGTGGGAGGTATCCGCTATACGAATCACCGAAATAGCGGGCCTAATTAAGTAACCACTTTTCTTAGTCACACTTGCCTTAGACACTACAAAAGTAATGTGAATAAGTGATAGATTACCCACGACCTTTCTCTGTCCTAATTGATTGCGACGGTCCTTAGGGCTTGGTCTAGATAATTTTTTTAATTAATGTAGGTTTATGTGCATGCACGTTTAGTGATTTTTAGGGCCTAGAAAGGGTGATGAAATCCCCACCTAATCTGAATTTGGAATATTGCCCCTTGAAGTCCGTTTTTAAAATATGCAGCAACAACCCGAAAATCAAAATACGCAAAAAGATTTTTGAGCGGCGATATGTTGCAAAGAATCCCGCAGAAAAATATATTTTTGGATTTCAGAGGAGAGAGAAGAATATGAGGAAGATACCAGAGGAGTTTGGGTGCATGATCCCTTAATACCGTTGCGGTTCCGCTGCCAAATCCACCTTGTTGCCGCGGTTCCGCCGCAGAAAAGAGGGTGCTTTTGACTATTTTTTCTACAATTTCTCCTTTGCTCCTCTGGTCCTCTGTGAAGGTCTCTGAATCTCAATTTTCTCGCTCTAGTGACTCCAGATTCTCTCGCAAAAATCACACACTAATCGTTAAATATGCAAGTTGCGATTTTGTTTTATTTTTATGATATGAATCGAATAAGAATTCAACTCGAATAGCAAGAAAAAAATAAATTACGCACGTATCCTCGGCAACGGCGCCATTTGATTGATCTGTGAAAGTGTGTTTGTAGTAATAACCGCAATCAATAATGGTGTCGCGTGTAGCTAGCCGAGATGAGTATGGGTCGTCCTCAGAGATGCGTAGAACTATTAATCTTGTTTTAGACGAATTGATTGAAAGAAGGGAGATTGATTCTAGATCTATGTTGAACACAGATGTAGAATATATAAGAAGAGAGCTTGTAGGGTTTGTTAGAATTTAGTAGTGATGGATGATTAATTAAAGATGACACCTTTTATCTTTTGATAGATTTAAAACTAGATCGATAGTGATGAATGAGGATTAGGGTTCTTGGAAGAAACTAGGGTTTCCCCACTATTGACTCTTGTCCATTCATTAATCTCTATTCATGTCTATTCCTTAACAAAACAATTGTTAATCTAATCTCAAATCGCGGTTGAGACTATCAATAAATTGGTAGCGTGTCCGATAAAGATGTTAACAATTTTTTTGCTAAAATTTATAAACTTCATAAGACGTAAAAGAAGTTAAAATATTTTTTCATCCATTGATGTACCATAATCCTACGAGCTATAGCAAGTTTGCAATAACTCACATATGGTTGAGATAGAAGAAGAAGAAGGGATAGAGATCATAATGTAAATACAGAAAATAAATGCGAAATAATTAAACTAATGATCTACCTTTATTAATCAACGTTACAAGTACAAATCCTTCAAATTTAGATTACAAGAGAAAGAAGTTGCTCTGAACTCTGCCTCGTAGAAATTATTTACTCCGTCGATATTCATGTCGCTCTATCACGTCGAATCGCGGACCTGTCGTGGATCTCTTGTTTTTTTGACGATGATTTGCTTTGTGTTAAAGGTGATACCTTCTAATTTTAGTCCTCGGTCTTTTATATAGCCCTCAAATCAAAAACCCTGGATCTCATAGGTTAAGATATGCAATCATGATCACCCACCAAAAATCTCAGATCCAACGGTCACCAAAGGGCCGCGGCTCCACCGCAAATATGGCGCTTTGGTCGCGGTTAAGTGGCGCGTTGGGGGATTTAGGGTTCCAAACTTCTCGGGCCTTCTCATGTTGACACGTGGAGATTTTTTCCATACCTGGATTCTTCATATATTTACCAAGTCTCTGCCAGTATTGATTCTATGATTTTATTGGTAGATTTTTGATCCTGGCATCTTGAAAAATCTCGATTTCTTGACCTGAGCTAAATCTGCACAAAATCTCCATGAATAATGTTAGTAATATTTATTATATTAGAGATATAATTTTAATCATTTTATATGGTAATAAATTTTTTAAGAAATTTGATTAAGATTATTTGATATGATATGCATATTTTAATTACCAAAATATTATATAAATATTATATGCATATATTTTCCTTCATAATATTAATTATAATATATAAACATATGGTAAATAATATTTTGCAGATAAACCCATATATATTCTATATTTATAATAAACACTTTTAAATATTTACGAAAATTAAGGAAAATGTTATATCAAATGTGCAATATTTTCGAATGAACAGGTCCAAATCTTTATTGCTATAGTATTCTGGAAAGAATCTGCCACGGCCACTTCCAATGTCATCTCTGCCGAACTGCCCAGAAACCGGCACTCTTAATTTAATCTACTTCTGTAATGTCATCAAGACGTCTGTCTGAAAGTGTGGCCGTATCCAACACTTCTGTGTATGTATCAAACCTCTGGCATCAATGGAGAGGAGCAACTCTTAGAGATCCTGCACGAATCTCTTACTCCACTTTTCTTCAGTATCGATCAAATCGGAATCGTATCTTGATAGCTGCGTAGATTGTAATCCATATTTGGCTATGGTCATATCCTGAGTCTCTCGTAAAGACTCGAAGTTACGAACTTGGGCATCTTCAACACTCTATGGAAGATATCTGGCTGATTACATCCTCGGGTAGTCGTCCAAGTTATCAGAGGAATACACACTGTTCGTCCTCTCTCAGTCAACTCACTCCAGGTCCGAGCAACAAACTGAAACTAGCCAACTCACTAATCTCGTATCGGAGCATCCAACCAAACGGAATGTCCTAATCACTTATCCAAAAATAACTAGGGATCTTTTGTCACTTCCCTGCCTATAAACTCATATGGATTCAGCTTCATGAACTCTGGAGGCGACATCTCGTCAATCTCAGCAATAGCTGGTACATCAGTCTGCACGGTAGATGACATAACGATCTCTGGAGTAGGCTGTACGTCAACAGTCCTCTCAATCTGACTGGCCTCACGCAATGGCCCGATCATCTGGTACAGATCCCGAATGCTCATCTCAAACGAGAATTCCTAGCATAAACGATAAATCAACTTGTTCATGTGTCACCGGAATAACATCCTGGTCAGTTTTCGTCCCTGACGAGCTCGCTCTGACCTCATCTCTAGCCACAGCTCTCTCAGCTCGCATAGCCATGGTGATAGGAACCGCAACAAACATCGATAAGGATAGATCATAAAAATGAGTAGAATAACGGATCTCAAGATATGTACATCCTAAGGTTACTTAAGTGGAGCAGCGTATCGTAAGTATGCCGCAGAACATACACAAGGTTGTAGGGTGTTTTTCGTCACCCTATTGAGATGTGAATACGTGTCTCTTATCAGGCGTACTATAGATTCCCTCTGCCTAGGGTAGGTGGGGGTTTATTGATTGTGGGGATCCGAATCTCCGGCAACCGCGGACTAAGCTGCCGTTAATTACCCCTCGTCTTTAGGACGAAGGAACCTCCGATTGACGAGTCAAACTGGTCATGCGAACTCAATGTGCAGTGTGCGTGTATTGTGCAGTGAGGGGTTTTGGATATATCGGGGGCTCCACAGAATTTATGGGGGTCAAAGGGGCTAGCAGTCCCCTTGCGGGGTGCGGGGCAGTACCCTGTTAGAAAAAATTTTCTAGTGGGGGAGGTAAATTTAGTGTGGAGTGCATATAAAATAAGGGGGAAGCGTCTTAAAGACGCTTGCATGGAGCTGGGGGCTAGCGCCTCACGTGTTGGGCGCATGGGCGCTGGCGCTGGCGCCTCACGTACCGGGCATGTAGGCACTGGGCAACAACGCCTCACGTGCCGGGCGCGTGGGTTCTGGGCGCCTGCAGAAGTGGGGACTTGGTCCCTGCACTAGGAGCTGTGCTCCTGATTTGACTTCTGAAGTTAAACTCCTAAAAAGAGATTAATTTATGGAGTTAAACTCCAACAGATCTTGAATGGAGTTAAACTCCTAGAAATATTTGGAAATAATCAAAGGGAGCCCCTTTTTTCTCTCTCCTTTGGCCCTGGATCTTCCCAAGATGGGATTTTTGGATATGGGTCTCCTTCTTCTTCCTCTTCTGTTGGCCGGATCTTGGAGAAAAGGGGGGTGAGATTTAAAAATCTTCAATTTTTGAGATCTGATGGAAGATCTGAATTCCCCTTCAAGGGTTTGATGGTGAAAAACTGTTTATTTTTGGAAAAAGAAGAGTTAAACTCTTGATTTAATTCAAAAAGGGAGGAGAAGGTTTAGAACCTTGAGGAAGAAGAAGGAGGAACAAGAACCCTAGATTTTGAGGGGAATGAAAAGTTGTCCTTTATTTTATTACCATGTTGACTTTTATAGGCTTACAAATTTACACATAGCTCTTTGGGCTTTACAAAATGGAATTTTGCCCATCTCATGCCTCATATGCTCATTTCTTTTGCACATGAGCCATAGGCTTTACAAAAATTTGGTTTTATGCCTATTTTTCTCACATTCATGCATAAAAAAATTACATCAAATTATTTATTACATGATTTCATTTTGGCATGGGGAGGCCGGCCACGGGGCTCGACTTGGGCATGAGCCCACTTGATCTGGGCTTGGGCCCGCTTACTTGGGGTTGACTTTGACTTTGACTTAGTCAACCGGGATGTAATTTTTGACCCCAACAACGGTACGTTACACTACTTGAGTTATCTGCTCCATCAACCAAGGTCAACCTATATAATGAAAGTTCGGGTCTAATACCCTTTCAGTCAAGTCTAAGTTCCGTTAGGTCAAGCGTGCGTTCCGAAATATACGCTCTAGACTCTGCATAATCAAATCTAGACCCGAATAAAGGTTAAACCTAACGCTCTGATACCAACTTTGTCACGACCTGGAAATGACACATGACCGGAACTTGGATAACGTGAAATCTATAGGACCCCACCGTAACCCAAGTAAGCAGAAAACCCAGAAATCTAAACCTTTTTAGGAAATTAGTGGAGGTGAAGTTTAAAAGAATGTATAAATGAAATCAAGTGCTTCTTTTAAAGTATATGTAAATTTTTATAGAGATGCAAGTGGATGTATACTAAAGTTTGAAAACGTTTTCGTCATTTAAAATTTGGGCAGTACCTTCTTTATAAATTTTAATCCAAAACCAGTACAGAACAAGAATAATATAAACATCCCCAAATGGGAGCTAGCTCTTCGCCAATTGGCGGAATCACAACTACGCAATATGAAATATACGATACCCAAGACGAAGATCGACACAGAAAAAGAGTAAATAAAACCAAAACATTATCGAACTCAATATAAAGAATAATACAAGTCTCGACACTAAGTCCAAAGAATATACAACGGGTATTTAAGTCTACCAAATATATAAAGTCTGGTTGATGAAGTTTATAACTAGATTACAACTGAATAAATAATATACAACCGGTGGTCACGATCCGAAGTGAAATCCACCTACCAAGCAAACAACCCAAAAGAAGCAATGTGCCAGCAAACCACTACTGATCCGAGCGGTCGATCCTGCAAGAAAACTATGGCACAACATGGGTGAGTAGCCAACTGGTGATAGAAGACATTATCAGGTAGAAATCGAATGTATAATGATTTCCTAGGTCATATTGTAATATAATAATATATCATACCATGTGGTATCAAAGGTGATCGTGTATACATATGTATATAATATAATAATATCGTGCATGTGTCAATAAGTAGTACCATGTTATCCATGTCATATATATGTATCATCCAATATATGTCCATCAAAAACACATCAAAACCATCAAAAAATCCTGAGTGCCCAGTATCGACACTCGAAATCATCATAAAACCCGTGTCCAGTATCGACACGTAAATCCTCATATCTCAGGCGCCGTCTCATCGGATCAGCCCTCATATCTCAGGCACCGTCTCATTAGATTGGTCTTCATATTCATCTGTCTCATATCACTCCGGTAGGTATCTTCCGGATATCCGCCGAGTCCAGTATTGCCACCGGTAGGTAGTGTTCCCTTACCAGGCTTAACATCTTTCTATACGATCTTCTTACCCCGGGATACCGTACCGGATCCACCATGTACCTGCAGACGATGACTCCTCACTTCTCGAATTGGGTACTCATCATAGCTCAGCACCGAGAAATCTTATGGTGGACGTCGAAATATCATATCAAGAGAAAATTGCGTTTTAAAAACATTCATAAATTTTTAAATAATATTTACGGTTTCTCAAATCCAGAAATCTCATGAAAACAGAATCTCAAAGAAAATGACAATCATGAAATGATATGTACATGCACAGAACAATACTGTAATGTATAGCAAGTCTGTTCATATGAGCGTGTCGTGTAGCAATATAAAGAAAGTGCGATATCTACAATAATATGGAGTACTGTGTACTAATGAGTGACTAAAATACTAATAGGTTTTAAGGTGATACGGTGACATAGAGATTTCTAATGTGTACGTGGTGTAACGACTCTGAAATCACTGCACATAATTTTCTTGTTATTGTACAAAAAAGAGTATTACGGCCTGCGTAAGAGTTAAAAGTTATTTTTGTTAAATAAAAGTAAGAAGCAACTTATACCTCACTGGTAAAGCCTCTGCACTGCTATGACGTAGCCTGTGTGTTCGAATCCAATCAGACCCAATTATTTTTAGATTATTTTTCTTTTTAATTTTTGGAAGCCCAAGAGTTGCACGTGCAATATACGGAGAAATGAAAATTTTCAAAAAAATCAAACAGGCGCAATGAGGTGTACACACCCAAGTACCCACGTGGCACGAATCTCGAAGCAAGAGCTCGAGATCCGACCGCCCGTTTCCCAAAAGGTCCGGCGCCGACGGTTGGGATGAAGCCAAATCCCTCCGTGTTTTACACACTTGTCCCTTTAGCTCCACTTAACTTCCCTGCATTGTTTGATTTTCCTGCAATCAAACAGAGACCCTTGAATTCACCATTTTACACCTTTTTAATCCAAAATATTAATTCTCAAACCCTAATTCTCCACTATAAATATCACCCCATGCCCTAGCTCCCCTCTATTCTGAAAATTTCTATCAAAATCATCTCAAAAGATCCTAAGTGTAAGTGGAGTCAAGTGGAGTTAGCAACCATGCTCTTTCCATCGAAAATCGAAGCCGTTTTTGGAGCTTCCGCGACGCCACGAAGCCCTCCCTTTTTCCTTACTCTCTTCTCGGTATTACCAAGCCATAAGTTCCTCTCATCTCTCTTTCTTTTCATCTCATTTCATTCCCTAAACGTATATCGGTAAAGTGGAGTTACTTCCGATACATTTCTTTTAAAAACTTAGAACTCGCTTTTCTTTTATACATAAGTCACACTAATTTTACCGTCCTACTTGTAACTTTAATTACATTTTTTTAGCTCTGAGTTTAATCAAAATTTTCATATGAAACAAACATAAACGAACTTTTTCATTAAAATATCTTGAATTTTAGTATAAAGCTCTTTTCGATAATTGTTAAAACAATACCTTTAGGAAAACTTCACGGGGTAAAGACTTACCCCAAACGCACACTTTAGTTTCATAGCACGATATCTACATTATATATATATATATATATATATATATATATATATATATATATATATATATATATATATATATATATGGTTGGTTCAAAGAATAACTTTTACAATAAAATACCACCTCTTTTTAAAACGGGTTTTTTTAAAGCGGTATTTTGTAATCCTTAGGGAATACGTCTCTACAACTCTCGTTAGGAGACCCTCTAATAGATGATGCAGATTATCGCACATTCTTAGGACAGTAGAGTGAGATGCAAAATTGCTCACTGAGTATTCGATCTCGAAAAGAAATAAAATACGGTTTTTAAGAAACGCGACATTTCTAAACAAAACTAAATTTTTGAAAATTATAAATCTGTATTTTCAATATATTATGAAACAATATTTTCTAAAATGAAAGATTAAAATGTTAATAAAATATCACCAAGTTACCCAAAAGGACTAGTTTTCAATAAAATAGTATAAAGGTTTAAAAGTTAAGTTTTTATCATTAAAATACCCAATAATTAAAATGCATGCCCATGAAAACCCTAAAGCTTGTAAATCACCCTCTATATTATTTTTAAAATAATATTAATATATATTTTTCATAAAACCCTTTCAAGATATACAAACAATAATTAAGGACTCTGGATTGATATAGGTTTAAGCGGGATCAATTCTCTTGAGCTCCAGAGAGCCGGAAAAAGTGAGTGCTTGCCTATTCAGGTTAGAAAACTTAACGGAGTTATCAATAGCAATTTTTTTTGAAATGTTACAAATGCGGTAATTTTTTTATCATCATGGAAATATTTTTTTACTTACTAACTACATTATTTTGAATCTTTAAATTCTTGATTAAACTAATTAAAGATTCATATAACAAAAAGGAGAATGTTATTGTCAATAAGAATCAAATTGCAAACCACAATTAACATTTTTTAAACATGTTTACCAAATCTTTTTATATGAAGATGATGAATAAAACATGAATACACGTCAAGGGTCAGATAAACATGGAATTTACACAATTTTTAATAAACCTAACCCATTTTTATATAGATATATAGATAACATAATTCCTTGTGTGTGGCACGTGCAAAAACTAGTTAATTGCATATGGTAAACAAAATATAATAAACTATAAGAAAGACATAGTGATGGAGCACAGAATCTCCTTCAGATATTGTCTTCCGTTGCTCTGCAGCGAGCGGTGATGGATGGCTGAGATTGGATTTGAGGGTTGCTTCTCAATGCGTGTGGATCTCAGTGGGCTTGAATTGAGGATGAAGCCGAGCTACCTGCAAAGAAGTCCCGGGTGGTGTACCACCGTGGACCCTCCGACGATCAAGTTAGTCGAGGTATTTTGGCAGAGTAACAGCCTATTGGGGTAAAATTACCTCACCTGAGTCGTCTGAGTGAGGGGTTTATATAATAGAAGCCAAGGGCTAACGAGCACGAGATTCACGCCGGCTGTTACGCCCTCGGGCATTACGCCTGCGTGAAAGGCAGGATCACCCATTAATGATGAGATACGCTCGTAAATGGGGGAAACACGATGGCATAGAACACGGGATCATGGGCGGCGGATATCTCTCGTCTGGCGAGATTCGCGGAGCCGTGGCGGAGATGCCTGCGATCTGTGCTGTGGGTCGGTTGGTGATACCGAGGAAGCTAAGCTCGGCGGGAGGCTCGGGGACGAGCGGGAGGCCGAGGGAGCTTGGTCTGTGATAGCTTGGAGGCGAGTTAGGAAGGCTGAGTGTCATGCCCCGCTTCCCGGTGTACGGCGAAGAGGACGCGACGAGGTCCGCTACGTATATACTTAGAAGTACATACGCTAAGCGTATCTAAGCAATATAAAAGTAAATCATAAGAGACAAGAGATAAAAAGAACATCAACTTTTATTTATTAATATTCTTTGTACAATACATGAAAGGAAATACAACTGAAATAAAAAGATGCATAAACAGTGGCATAACAGGAAATGAAAAGTACAGAAAGGAAAAGTGTACAATGAAACTAAAGTGCTGGATTTTCGGCAAACTGCTCCAAGTCTTCTGCAGATGGCTCGATCTCTGTCGGGTCCGAATCACCTGACGACATTCAAAGAAGAAAGAAATAGAATGTCGTCAGCGAACAGGTCGCTCGGTAAGTCCCAAAGGTAAGAGAAGAAATAGAATAGACAGAGAGTAAGAGAAAGAGGGAGAGGGTGGCTTTTACAGTTGTATTATATTATTATATTATTGTAGTATGGTGTTAACGCTGTTGTTGTAGCTTGGTACAGAAGAATGCCAGTGTATACGAGAGGGGTCTCAGTATGCTAGAGACCAGGGCAAATGGAAGTACAAGGCTCCGTTATACAACCCGGAACAACGGCAATTGGATTCATGTTAGGTGTCTTAATCTTACCGTCTCGTGCCACCTTTAACACCTTCCGTACCAATCTACCCCTTAAACCCCGCGATATCTTGTTTGTATTGTTATCTTGTAATTTGTGTTGGTTGTATGATTAATTGACTAACCGACCGAAACCATGATATCAGGAAACGGTTATAACCGTAGAGTCATGTAAAAGGAATACTGAGAATCATGTTAAAGGAATATATATCCATGGTTTGGTTCGGTCAAGTTGTATAAATTGATAATTGTATTCATGGATTCATGTGTTCATTTTGAATTGGAATATTGAAGATTTATATGGTACTTGAATCATATTCAAGTCGGATTATGATCAGACTCAAACCCGTGTCAGACCGTAGAAATGTAAATCGAAGTCGTATAATTGCTAGGGTCCTTAGGGTAATTTAAAAAACTTGAGGGGGTTTTATGTAAAAATACTTTTGTATAGTTTTCAAAATACAACTAAAGTATTTAATTATCGTCTTTATGTACATACAAAAATTTAATGATCAAGATAAATATGTATATATATTCGAATAACATGAAATGAGTCAAGTATATTATTCGAGTAACTACCATAAACAATGCTGTAAAGAAATATTATGTACGACTAATTAATCAAGTTGAACGAATGCGGAATATAAGCAGAGATATGTCTCTATATGTTTTGCATGCGTGAGTTCCAGTTTCACCTAAATACGACTACCGGTTTGAGAGAGATATATGTTTTCGTATCGTCGCGCAAAACAGATCAGAATCTATTTGGCACCGTCACATATTTTTAAAACGCAATTTGAGTTAATTTTTATCGGGTTTCAGGTTACGAAAATTATTAGAAAATTGTAGGTATTTCGATGTACTTATTGAAAACACCAAGATTCACATGATTTGGATTTCTGAAGCTCTAGTTATGTTCATTTTAATATCAGCATTTAAAACAGAAATTCAGATTTCTGGACAGCAACTATATATTCTATTGCAAAGCCTATATCAGGTTGTTTCATGCATTCCTAAGTAATATAATATACAGAAAATTATAGTTCTATCAATGGTGCATTTACACATCTAAATTTTGTCACAAACGGACATCGGGTGTTCGAGTTATGTCAAATTTAAAAACAGTGTGCGAATCGGAACAGATTCTGTCCAGATCCGTCACTTATGGGTTTTCAGTAAAATTATAAAACTAAGAAAATCTAGATCATTCGATGTAGATATTAAAAACACCTGAGTTTGCTCAATTTGGATATCGGTATATCAAGTAATATGTCCTAGAAGTTGACCGATAACTGCAGTTTTCTGTTTTATGATCAATGAATAAATACGATGTAATTCCTAAACCGTTATGCGGATCGATCTAAAATTTTTACAGCGTGTACAAAATAATATATTCTATTATATGTAAATTTCATGAAATTTTCAGAATTAAAAATTAATTTATAAAAATTATTTTAAAACTAAAGGTATTGATATGTCATATGTGAGAAATGAGAAAACCAAGGTATTTATTCGTAACTTCATTTTTTTTTACAAACTTTAAATAAAGTGATTTAAAATAAAACAACAAACATACAATCCTAATTGGTCACTATGAAATCTTAACACGTGAATTGAGAGTAATGAAAAAGACTTTACAAACTATATATGTGTGTATGTTTGTGTGTTCATTATTTATATATGTATCCATTTAATTAATTATTTAGGAACTATGATATGTCAATGGAAGTTTTTCATGGCAATATAAAACAAGAGAAATATAAAGAGAAAAAGAAACAGATGGAGGGAAGGAAAGAGAGAAAGGACTTACATGCACAAGTCGGTATTGTCACCGGGCTTGTCTATCCGCCGATAGCCCCGCGTTAGTAGCGAGACCTTCTTGAAGACTTCTTCATGTTCTTCTTCTTGGACTCTAAGTAAAGAGAAAGAAGTGAGGGATAGAAAAATGTGAGGAAGGAAAAGATAGAGGAGAACAATAAAGATGGTGTAATGGTGAATTATGTATAATAATATATGCATTCAACATGAGAATTAAAAGAGAAATGAAAGGTCACCATTCATTTTGGAAATGAAAGGCCTCATTTGTAGGTTATGAGAAGAATAAAAAAATGATAAAAAATAATTGCAAGAATAGGGATTTGAACATGTGACTTATGGAATAACAATGCAAGGACTTAACCAATGAGCTACAAGGTTGTTCATGCACATATTTAATTAGAATTAAATATATGATGTTGCTTAAAAAGAAAATGGGCTTTTTAGATGGGCTGTAGAGAATAAGAATAATGGATTTGGGTTAAATATTTATGAAAGGAAAAATAATAATGAGAAGTTAAAAACTTAAATATAAGAAAAAGAAATTCTACCTAGAAAAAAATACATAATAGATTGAGGAATAAAATAATAATAAATTTAATAGAAAAAGGAAAATACCAAGTACAAATAAATACGGTATATTATTGAAGAGAGATAATACAAATGTATAAAGATTTTGGGGTCATTACACTGAGGGAACTCAGCGTGCGGGAGGTCTCGGAGGCGAGCCAGTGGTTGTTTGTAAGATGAGCCTAGGAGTGGTCTGGAAGGTCACCGAAGGTCAGGAATATCCTCGGGAGGAAGGCTCGGGGTACACCTTCAACGTACCATTCTTGCTCCTTTCCCGTAAGCCACATGACACGTCATCTGCCACCTGTCGTGATCTGGGGAGTTCTCAGTACCGAGCATCATCATTAGCCCCCCACTCTCGTCTCGACCTATTTATGGGTCGGGTCGAGAGTGGTCTAAACGGTCACCCGGGCTAAGCTCTTATTTAAAGACATTGTCGGTGCGGATTCCCGGGCAATTAGTTGTATTTTTTTGATGATGTCAGCGGATCAGAAAGAGATCTTGCATTAAAGAAGAAGCGCTGATTCTGGTGTACGTTCGTCGAAGCACCAGGGCACGTGTCCTGCGCTGGTTGGCTGACGTGACGGGCTGCCGGTGTCCTTCACGCTCGATGGTACGCGCTTAATGCGTGTGCGACAGGTGGAACGTTGACGGCCGTTGAATGCGGAGTGTCGTTTTGGCGGGAGACGATTGGCGCTGTAGGATGTGTTCTCCGACTGCTATAAATAGAGGTGGGATCCCCCCAGGGTCCACACTTCGCTATAATTTCCTTATCCCTTTGTGTGTTAGCTCGGCATTCTTCCCTTTAGGTCGGACTTATTGCGTTCTTTCCTCGAAGGACTCCTTCCTTTACTCAGGTCAGATGCCTTCCTCTTGGGAGTCCGTAGAAATAGTTTGGGTAGAGTCTAGGGAGACTACTGCATCTTCCTCTTCTGCTTCTTCCTCTTCCTCGTCCAAGTCGGAATCCCCCCGGGAAGTTAGGGTTAGTCATGCTCCCAGGGCCGTGCGACGGGGACAGTCCCCAAAGCGCGTGTCAAGAGTGTCCGAGACGCGCCTTCCCTCCTGAGGCATGTGGACGAGCTCACCACAATCCGGGCTCGCTTCCACATTCGATTGGCTACTTGCTTCACTTGGATGGGGAGGGAGAGAGGACATACCAGGTACAGGGCAAGGAGATTACCTTGTACTTGGAAGCCTTTTGGGCCGGAATGCATCTGCCCTTCTCCCCCGAGGTGAGTGCGGTGCTGTATTGCTTTCAATTAGCCCCGGGCCAGTTAGTACCGAACTCGTAGAGGATTCTCCTCAGGTTCCTGGTCCGGTTGAGACTGCATGGAGATCCTTTTTAGCCTGAACCTTCTCCTTTCCTCCCTCTGCTACACAAATCACCCCAGCACTCGTAGGGACGAGCTTAGCTGGGTATACATTTCTTTTAGAAAACAGAGAGGAGGGGTGGCAGGGTCGGGGGTCGTAGCAGCGAGCTTAGCTGGGTATACATTCTCATTCATGAATGGAATGAGAAGTTCTTGTTCGTCGGGCCACCCGAGTGTGAGGATTGGCCTGTGCCTGTCCAGTGGCACAGGGCCAGCTGCCCGCGGGTGAGGCGGTCGTCCGATCCCGATGCAGTGGCGGTGTCGGAGTGGGAGCCCGTCTATCGGGCCGATGTGTTGCTGTCTGAGCAGGCCCTCAGTTGGGCCGGGCTCAGCCCCGCTTAGTTTGCAGGTAAGTTGGGAGCTTAGGTGACCTGTTTAGATTTGTGTATTCTTCTATTCTTTCCGGCATTGCTAACCCCTTCTTTGTATTTTCACTTTTTCTGCAGAGCCGATGGACCAATCAAACTTTTGGGCTGCCCTGGCCGAGAAGAAAGAGAGGAAGGTTGGAGGCGCCGGCTCGTCACGCCCCGCTGCGAACCTGGTTCCGTCGGCGGCCGCTCCGGCCAGGCATTCCAGCACGCCCCGGGCCTCGGAGGTCGGCCGCACGCAGAGCCGCAAACACGCATGGGAGCCGGAACCCTGGGTTTTGGAGGTGGGAGACGAGGCCAATGTTCCCGCGCCTCTCCTCAAGAGGCACCACAGGACGGTGTCTCGTTCCCCGTCTACCCCGATCTTCGTGGATGAAGGGTATCTTCGCTTCGAAGTGCCCTCGGGGCTTTCTGTCGTTGATAACTTGCTCTCAGAAATGGAAAGGTCGGCTGAAAAATCAAAATCCCCTGGGGGACCCTCAGGGCCCAAATGGCGGCCATAGCCCAGGAGACCGTGCAGGTCAGTGTCCGTCTCCCGCTCAGGTTTTTATTAAGTATTTTTTGTTCGCAGGATCGGGTGCCTTTTTTTAACCCCTCCTTTTGTTTTCCTCAGGTCCTCCAGCACTGCGCCCTCATTGTCAACATGGAGGACGAGAAAATTGCCCCGGCGATGCTGATCGCTGGCAAGTATACCTCGCGGGAGGAGGTCTTGAGCCGGGAGCTTCGTGAGGCGAAGTAGAGGATTGCCTCCCTCGAAGATCAAGTGGCAGCCGAGGATCGGGCAAACGCCAACTACCGGGAGACCATCCGGGTTTTGATAGAGTCCAATAAGGCTGTCGAGGCCAAGTTGGAGGATGCCAGGGTGCTCTCCGCCACTCAGAAAAAGACGCGGGATACCCTTAAGAGGGAGAACGAGGCGATAAAGGAGGCGATGAGGCGTGCCGACCTCCGGGATGCGAAAGCGGTGGAGAGCTACAGGATGTCGGACCAATTCTACGCCGACCTTGCTAAAGCCTCGGCCTTCGTTTGGCATGATGCCCTCGACGCCGTCAAGGCGTTGATGCCGGAGTTTCCCGACGCTAAGCTCCGGCTCGAGTACCCCCTCGAGGGTGAGGTGCAAAGCGATGCCACCGGAAGTGTCGCCGAGGGGAAGGCCCCTGGTGGGGGCGTCGGGAAGAAGGCGGTCACCCCGTCTCCCAGTGCTGATGCTCCTGCGGTGGGCGCCGACCTTCAAGCAATTGCCCCGGCTCCCGAGGTGGCCGCGGAGCACGTTGTGGTCCTTCCCGGCCCTGAGTCCTGAGTCTCCCTGCCCTTTGTTTTGTATATATCGAATTTTCGTCTGGAATTTTGTAAGCCTACGGGAGATTTAGTAAGGCTGAGGAGCCCACAATACCGTTGTAAAAACTTCCGGGCTGTAAATAAAGCCCTTTTTTCAAAAATTTGTGTTGCAACCTTTTCATTTTGTGGCAACGTCTCATTTTGCTCGCCTGATGAACGTTAGGTCAGCGATAGGCCCTTTAGTTGGCGATCGCGCGTCGAGTTATATCCAATTATCTGATGTGTATAAAGGCCGGTGTAAGATCGGCGTCCTTGTGGCCCTCGAAGTCGAGGTGGCGATCGCTTGTTGAAGATAAGTCGAGTTGGACCGGCGACCGCCGCTCTTAAGATCGGTCGGTGTCACCGAGGTTGAGGACTTCTGACCCTTAGCACAGATGGGTAGGGAGTTACCCGCTAAGGATGGACCGAGTAGGAAAGCTGCTCGGTGGCCTCTTGACGAGGGCTTAGATCCTTGATGTCGGTGGGTAATGAACCACCAGCCTTGGATGGACCGAGCAGGGCAGCTGCTCGGTTGCCTCTTGGCGAGGGCTTTGATCCTTGGCGTTGGTGGTTAGTGAACTACCAGCCATGGATGGACCGAGTAGGGTAGCTGCTCGGTTGCCTCTTGGTGAGGGCTTTGATCCTTAGCGTAGATGGGTAAGAAGTTACCCGCTAAGGAAAAACCGAGCAGGGTAGCTGTTCGGTTGCCTCTTGACGAGGGCTTTGATCTTTGGCGTCAGTGGGTAGTGAACTACCAGCTATGGATGGACCGAGCAGGGCAGCTGCTCGGTTGCCTCTTGGCGATGGCTTTGATCCTTAGCACGGATGGGTAAGAAGTTACCCGCTAAGGATGGACTGAGCATGGAAGCTGCTCGGTTGCCTCTCGGCGAAGGCTTTGATCCTTGGCGTCAGTGGGTAGTGAACTACCAGCCATGGATGGACCGAGCAGGGTAGCTGCTCGGTTGCCTCTTGGCGAGGGCTTTGATCCTTAGCGCAGATGGGTAAGAAGTTACCCGCTAAGGATAGACCGTGCAGGGAAGCTGCTCGGTTGCCTCTTGGCGAGGGCTTTGACCCTTGGCGTCGGTGGGTAGTGAACTACCAGCCATGGATAGACCGAGCATGTCAGCTGCTCGGTTGCCTCTTGGCGAGGGCTTTGATCCTTAGCGTAGATAGGTAGTGAACTACCTGCCATGGATGGACCGAGCAAGTCAGCTGCTCGGTTGCCTCTTGGCGAGGGCTTTGATCCTTAGCGTAGATGGATAAGTAGTTACCCGCTAAGGATGGACCGAGCAGGATAGCTACTCGGTTTCCACTTGGCGAGGGCTTTGATCCTTAGTGTAGATGGGTAAGAAGTTACCCGCTAAGGATAGACCGTGCATGGAAGCTGCTCGGTTGCCTCTTGGCGAGGTCTTTGATCCTTGGTGTCTGTGGGTATTGAACTACCAGCCATGGATGGACCGAGCAGGGTAGCTGCTCGGTTGCCTCTTGGCGAGGGCTTTGATCCTTAGCGCAGATGTGTAAGAAGTTACCCGCTATGGATTGACCGAGCAGTGAAGCTGCTCGGTTTTACGAAGCTCTGCCCGACCTTCCGAGATGTGTGAATATCGGGAAGAGTGACCATCGCGGGCGGCACGTGATAGAAACGCATAGGGGAGGCGAAGCGTTCGAAGATCTGTGTCGCTCCGACTTCGATTCACCGAGAAATACGGGATATCCGCCGTGTGGCAGTACAATATTAGAAGAATTGAGCGAATCCTTGGATTCGCGCCCATGCGCGTGCAAATTTAGACTCCTTAGGGCGCCGTGGAGGCTATAAAATAGAGAGGGTGTGTTGCCCATTCCTATCTTTCCACCCCGAAATATAAGAATGGAAGAATTCCCTTTCTCCATCCCCGATATCATTTCCTTCGAAGATGTATACTTGTACGACTAGCTGAGCTCCGAGGAGACGCTTCAGGCGGTGGTTCGGCATGTGGAGGACCATTTCGGCCGCCTGCTCCCCCGGCGATCACCCCTGCTCCAGCTGCTGATGTACTCGATTTGGAAGGCGTCGCCGGGGCTGCACAACCCCTTGTCCGAGCAACTGAAGGACGAGGAGGTTGGTAAGCTGAGATCACTATGCTGTTTCGGCCTGATCTCGAAGTGTCGGCGCGATCGCTCGGTGGCCCTCATCCTCGAGTGTTACCAACTGAGGCATCTCGCCGATGGGTGCCCGGCTGGAGAGTCCTCCGGTCCGTCCGTGGCGTCGAGGGTTCATGGGCAGCATCAGAGGCAGAGGTCTGAGGCGGTAAGGGCTCGGCTGACAGCAATTTCTTCGGAGTGCCACGAGCAATACTTCCTGCACCCCCTTCCCCCGTTGTTGTAATTTCGACTTTTATGTAAGGATGAAGAGCCCGCAATACCTTTTGATAAATAAATAAAGTTCTCCTTTTTGCGAATTTCTACTGTTTCCTTTTGTCTTCTGGGTTCATTTGAGTATTTAAGCGAAACGGAATTCGTGAGCTTTGAACCGAGGAAGAGTGAAACATATAGGGGAAGTTCCTTCTTATTATAAAAAAAACTTAGCAAAATTTACATCTCTTCGTAAAAGAAGAAACTTGTATTCATAGATATACTTTTTAAAGGTACAACTTGAGCTTCTCGGCGTTGTAAGGCCGTGGAAATTTACGACCCGTTGCATCCTGTAAGCGCTAAGCCCAACCGGGCAGGACCTCGGAGACGAGGAATGGGCCGTCCCACTTCGGAGAAAACTTGTGCAGCTTGTCCTGATCAACGAATTCGTTCCGCCTTAGGACCAAGTCCCCGGCCCTAAAGGCGCGATGCTTGACTCGTGCGTTGTAGTAGCGGGCAGTTTGCTGTTGGTAAGCGGCGGCTCTAATCTATGCTCGGTCCTGCTTTTCCAACAAGACGTCTAAATTTGTCCGGAGTGCCGAGGTGTTTGCTTCATCATAGAAATGCTCGACCCTGTGACTGGGTAGCCCGATCTCTACTGGGACCATTGCCCCGGTTCCGTAGCAGAGACAGAAGGGGGTCTCTCCGGTGGGGGTCTTCTTCGATGTGCGCAAGGCCCATAAGACCCGAGGTAATTCATCGACCCAACTGCCCTGTCGTCCTTCAAGGCCAGCTTGAAGTCCATGAATGAAGTCCCTGTTAGCAACCTCAGCTTGCTTGTTGCACTGGGGGTGCGCGACGGCGGCGAACTTCATTAGTATATGGTATTCGCTGCAGAATTCTTTAACTCTTTCGTTCTCGAAATTCGTCCCATGGTTGGTGATGATACACCTCGGGATCCCGAACCAGAATATTACATTGTTCTGCAGGAACTTGATGTTCGTGGTAGCGTCCAGATTTTTGATGGGGACGGCCCCGATCCACTTCGTAAAGTAGTCCACCGCGACAAGGATGTATTTGTGCCCGCCCGTACCTGTAGAGAGTTGGCCTATCATGTCCATTCCCCACTAGGCAAACGGCCAAGGGGAGGTCAGGGTTGTCAGCTCGGTAGCAGGAAGGCGGGGTACGCTGCCGTGGAGTTGGTAACTCTTGCACCTTTTGACGGGCTTCTAAGCGTCACGATAGATGGTCGGCCAATAATACCCTTGGAGGAGCGTCTTCTGGACTAAGGTGCGGGCCTCTTGATGTGCTCCGCAGACCCCTTCGTAGACCTCACGGAGGACATAGTTGGCTTCGTGGGGGTCGACTCACCGAATCAGGGGTTGAATGAAGGATTTCTTATAGAGGTTCCCATTGCTCCAGACAAAATGGCAGGGTTTAGCTCGGAGGCGGCGGGCCTTCCTACGATCTCCGGGGAGCGTACCCTCCTTCAGGAATTCCACGATGGGCTTCCTCCAATCTTGATCCTCTTCCTAGGCTGTTTAAACTTGGAGCGATGTCGCTTTGTCTTCCACGCTGGGCCGCGGCAAGATCTTGAAGAGGATATTTCTCTTATTGTTGGCCATATAGGAGGAAGCTAGCTTGCTTAGAGCATCGTCCTGGGTGTTTAGGTGTCGGGGAATCTGCTCCACTTGAACTTCGTCGAAGTCCTTTCGTAGCCTTCTTACCTCGTCTAAGTACTTCACCATCAGGGGCTCCCGTGCATCAAAACGGCCGGTCACTTGGCCGACGACCAGAGCGGAGTCGCTACAGATTCGGATCGTCTTCAGCCCCACTCCAGAGGCGATCCGCAGTCCAGCGAGCAGGGCCTCGTACTCCGCTGCGTTGTTTGAGGCTTTGAACCTGAGCTTGAAAGAATACTCCATCTCTGCGTCGTTCGGGCCCCGAATGATGAGGTCGGCACCACAGCCTTCCTCGGTCGATGACCCGTCGACGTAAAGGACCCAATCGAGGACGGAGTCGGGTCTCTCTTCGACCGAGGGTTGAGATCTGGGGACCGGCATGGGCGCTGTCTTCTTGTTAGGTATAGTGCATTCGACGACAAAATCGGCCAAGACTTGTGCCTTGATAGCTTGCCTTGGGCGATATTTGATGTCGAATTGGGACAACTCCCACCTCCACTTCTCCAACCGACCAGAAGACTCGGGGGAGGCGAGAATAGCCCCTAAGGGGCGTTCGGTGAGGACGAGGATGGTATGCACCTGGAAATAGTGCCGTAGTTTCCTTGAGGCCACAATGAGTGCCAAGACAATCTTCTCTATGGCCGGGTACCTTGTCTCCACGTTCTTGAAGACGTGGATTACATAGTAGACCAGATTTTGGACTCCCTCGACTTCTCGGACGAGCATCGAACCTGCAGATTGATCGGACACCGCCAGATACAGCGATAGCTCATCTCCTTCAACTGGCCGGATGAGTAGTGGGGGAGTCGACAGGTGCACTCTCAATTGCTCGAAGGCGATCTGACACTCCTCCGACCATTCGAACCTTGGGATTTTTCTTAAAGCTTTGAAGAACGGGAGGCAATTTTCCCCGGATCTTGACATGAAACGACTCAGAGCGACTACCCGCCCTGTGAGCCGCATGATTTCGATGTTGTTCTTGGGCGCTGCCATGTTGAGGATGGCACTGATATTCTCCGGGTTAGCCTCAATCCCCCGGTGGGTGACCATGAACCCGAGGAACTTTGCACTAGTGACCCCGAACGCGCACTTGGCGGGGTTCAGTTTCATCTTATATTTGCAGAGGAGTCGAAATCCTCGCCTAGATCTTTGGCGTATTGATCTGACGAGGTCGATTTGACGAGCATGTCGTTGACGTAAACCTTCATGTTCCTGCCGATCTGAGGCTTAAACATCATGTTGACCAAGCGTTGGTACGTAGCTCCGGTGTTTTTTAGGCCGAAGGGCATCACTTTATAGCAGTATACCCCCGGTCCGTTGTGAATGCGGTGAGCTCTTCGTCTGCTAGATTCATACGGATCTTGTTGTAGCCGGAGAAGGCGTCCATAAAGCTGAGTAGCTCGTGGCCTGCCGAACTGTCGACGAGCTGATCTATTCGAGGGAGGGGATAGTTGTCTTTCAGGCAGGCCTTGTTGAGGTCAGTGAAGTCGACGCACATGTGCCACTTCCCGCTTGCCTTTTAACCATGACCACATTCGCCAACAACTCCGAGTAAGCCACGTTCCGAATGAAGTCGGCTACGAGCAGCCTGTCAACCTCATCCTTGATCTCTTTTTGCTTGATCAGGGCGAAACTTCGTTTCTTCTGTCTGACGGGTCGGACAGTCGGGTCGACCCAGAGTTTATGTGATCTTATTTTGGGGTCTATCCCGGGCATGTCGGCGGGCGCCCAGGCGAACACGTCTGAGTTTCCTCGGAGGAAGCGGACCAGGTCGTCGTGCCGAGCCCCCGTTAATAGTGACTCGATTTGGACGGTTCGTTCATTGTCCCCATCGGCGAGGGGGACCTTTGTTAGCGGCTCCACCGTTACTTCTCGGATCTCTTTATGCTCGTCCCGAGTATATAAAGATCCCCTGAAATCATCCATGCTCTCAAGATCATCGATGCTCTCCTCGAACATAGACGTCGCTGTGAAGCAAATCTTCGCGGTTTGTTGGTTCCCGTAGGCCCGACCTATCCCGCCTTGGTCGAGGGGAAACTTGATTGCTAGGTGGTAGGTCGATATCTGGGCCCAGAGGGAGTTCAGCGTTGGGCATCCCAGGAGGATATTGTAGGCCAGTGGAATTCTGGCGACGATGAACTTCATAGGCACGGTACGCGTATGGCCTGTCTCCCCAATGTTAAGCAGGAGGGTGACCACCCCTTCTTCCTGGATGGAGTGGTTAGTGAACCTCAACGGGATGTGGGCGGTCGGCCTCAGGTCCGATGGGATAAGTCCCATACGCAAGAAGCAGTCGTAGAAGAGGATGTCTGCCGAGCTTCCCGCGTCGACCAATATCCTTTGCACTTCATAACGGTGGACCCGTGCTGTAATCACCAGAGGGTCGTTGTGAGGTGGGGATATCCCGTGGAGGTCCTCGTCGGTAAAGATGATGGGCTCGACTGCTTTGACCCTCTTCCTGGGTTGGATGCTAGTCCCTTCAACCGGCAAGGGGCGCCGTGTCTCGTCGGCCCCAGGCGCACCCCCCGCTGATACGACCATGATTTGGCCGATCGTTAACTCGCCGGGAGGGGGTGGTGCTCTTGCTTTTGGTCGGCTTGTTGCTTTTCCCGCAAGTATCTTGCCAGGTGCCCCGAGCGGATTAACTCCTTGATGTAGTTTCGGAGCTGTTTGCAGTTCTCGGTGGGGTCTCCTTGCGACCTGTGGAAAGCGCAATAGGGGCCTCGTGTCCGTTTAGCCACCTTATGGTTGACCGGGGGGAGTTTGAAGAATCTCTCGCCCTTCGCCTCCTCCAACAACTCGGTCTAGGAGATGTTGAGTGGGGTGTACTCCTGGAATTTTGGGGAGTAGGACTTTAGCCGCTCAATCTTCATTTTATCCTCTCTAGCCCTCTTCTTCTGATCGGTCTGGTCTGTCCGAGGTAGGTTCGCGTTCACTTCGGACTCGAGCTGGATCTCTTGCTCGGTCCAGGCTTTTACCTCGGCCATGGTCTTAAGTTGCGCTAATGCAAAGGAGCGGAGCCACTCCTTATGCCTAAGACCCGACCTAAAGGCAGTGACGACCGTCTCGTCCCGGTGCTCTGGGACCTCAAGGAGGGCGTTGTAGAAGCGGGGACGTATCCTTTGAACGATTCCTTGTCCCCGTTCTTTATAGTGAAAAGATGATCGACGGTCCGCTTCTGCCATCTGTTCCTGACGAAATGGCCGAGGAACTGGGTGGCCAGCACATCGAAGATAGAGATTGAGCGTGGCGCGAGTCCTCGGAACCAGTCTCGTCCAGAGCGGATGAGAGTGGCGGGGAAAGCACGGCATTGCACGGTGTCGGAGTTGTCCTGGAAACTCATCCCTGCCTTAAACGCGTCCAAATGATCTTTCGGGCCGGACTTCCCTTCGAAGAGAGAGACCTTTGGGGGCTTGTTCCTAGAGGAGACGTGGACAGTGAGCAGCTCTTCGGTGAAGGGCCTTGTAAGCGAGTCGACAGCATATCTAGCCCCGTCGCTCGATGGGCGACTCTCCCGATGTATACCCTCGATCTTCTTTTCGAGGGCATCGAGTCGGTCATGGTATCCCGAGGATTTGGCATATTCGGATTTAAGGCTCCGGCAGCTGGCAAGCTACGCCCGGCCGTGGTTCCGGTTCCAGTTCCGTTCTATGAGGTTCCTCAGGTCCCCTGGCGTGGACGTCTCCGAACTACCGTGGTGAGTCCCGTTCGCGCGATCCTGTCGAGGGAGAGGGCGTCGGCCATGCTTGGGAGCAGGTGAGCTGACCGACACCTCCTCGGGAGGGACAAGAGCGCGATGGGCCTTAGGGCGGGTGCTCTTTCATAATACCTCGGTGTCGAGCTGTAAGGTGCCCACCGGGTCATCGAATTGGTTGCCATGGGGGATCTGTGGCCGCCGGAGATAGTGTGGCGGTGCTCGGATGCGCCGGCGCGGACAGTGTCTTATCTCCCTATGTGTCGCTCCCGAGGTGGGAGAGCGGTGACTTGGGGAGCTTGTCCCGCCGTTTGGACACGAACAAGCGCACCCACGATGGACACGAGCCGATCTATTCGCGCAGACAGGGAGTGAATGTCATTCGGGGGTGGAGGGGATCTACCCGCGTCTTCGTTGTGGGGAGGACGACGGCTGGAGCTTTGATCGTCGCGATGATCACTCGCCATGAGTTCGAGATCGGAAGATCAAATTTCGTTGAGCGAAACTTTTGCGTTCCCATAGACTGCGCCAACTGATGGTGCATAGGATCTCCTTCAGATGTTGTCTTCCGTTGATCTGCAGCGAGCGGTGATGGATGGATGAGATTGGATTTGAGGGTTGCTTCTCAATGCGTGTGGATCTCAGTGGGCTTGATTTGAGGATGAAGCCGAGCTACCTGTAAAGAAGTCCTGGGATGGTGTACCACCGTGGACCCTCCGACGATCAAGTTAGTCGAGATTTTTGGCAGAGTAACGGCCTATTGGGGTAAAATTGCCTAATCTGAGTTGTCTGAGAGAGGGGTTTATATAGAGACAGCTAAGGGCTGGCGGGCGCGAGATTCACGCCCCCAGGCATTACGCCTGCGTGAAAGGCGGGATCCCCCATTAATGACGAGATACGCTCGTTAATGGGGGAAACGCGATGACGTGGAACGCGGGATCGTGGGCGGCGGATATCTCGCGTCTGGCGAGATTCGCGGAGCCGCGGCGGAGACGTCTGCGATCTGTGCTGTGGGTCGGTTGGTGATACCGAGGAAGCTAAGCTCGGCGGGAGGCTCAGGGAAGAGCGGGAAGCCGAGGGAGCTTGGTTCTGTGATGGCTCAGAGGCGAGCTAGGAGGGCTGAGGGAACTCAGCGTGCGGGAGGGCTCGGAGGCGAGCCAGTGGTTGTTTGTAAGACGAGCCTAGGATTGGTCTAGAAGGTCACCGAAGGTCAGGAACATCCTCGGGAGGGAGGCCCTGGGTACACCTTTAATGTCCGTTCTTGCTCTTTTCCTGTAAGCCACATGACACGTCATCTGCCATGTATCGTGATCTGGGGAGTTCTCAGTACTGAACATCATCACATGGTATAACAGTAAAAGCACAATGTAAAATAAATTCAAGTTATCAATTTTAATGCATAACGATAGGATATTTCGAAGTCAACACAAAATAATAAATATATGCAACTTGAAGGAAAACACACGAGAATCACAATTCATAAGAGTAAAGGAAAGCTATATATTAGCCCTTCTTAGTTGGATCTAAATTTCCATGGATCCACTGACTTCATCATTTAATCTGATCCGAAATTTTACCTAACGTAGCTCTAGTCCATAGGAGATAAATTTGGCATTGAAGTATTGGAGACGCCTAATTTGGATGGATACTCTAATTGTGTTAGACATGGTGTCGTACGGTGTGTCAGAGTGGTGGTGTGTTCGATATGTGTAGGACATGTATACATCAAGCAAATAGAAATGTGGAGGCCTTCTAGATTGCTTGTGAATACTTAATTTATAAAGAAAATTAAGATGATTATCGTATACGTTGCTTTTTAAAACTTGCTTATAGCATCTTATATCACTTAGGGTCCACATTGTAAATACTTTGTTTTCTTATGAATTAGTTTTTCCTTTAATATTTAGTATCATGGCTAATTAATTATTCATATCTTTCATAACTTAACCCATAAATTATATATAAGAAACATATAAAGCAACATCAATTGCAATATGTAGAAGTTAAGATAATTTAAACCATGAAAACTCTGCATTTAGACCTTGCTTTCACTTAGGCTCAATGCATGATGTTAAGATTTTTTCTGTTTGCGATTTTGTTGAACTTTCGCAGAAAAAATGTTTTATGAACGGGGTCGATACCTAACATTAGTGAAAAGATATATATAAATCTCAGCATATCTTATTTATTTCCGCAATACCACAGACATAATGGGGATATGGGTGATCATTAATGGTTTTTTGGGTGGTATTTTAACTTCATTAATTTTTATTTGAACTTCCATTTTCAAGGAAATAAATTAAAAGATATAAGATAAAAAAAAAGGATAAGAAGGTAAATTTTTATTGATATGACTTATTGTAAAGAAAGTAAATTTTTATCAGAAGAAAAATGGGCCCAATTTCGACGGCGAATTTATTGAGCTTTATTTCAACGGAATGTTTCCGTCAAAATAAGTCACATCCCGTCGCAATAAATTGAAATTTTGTTGATTTCGGCCAACAGTTATTTCGGCGGCTAATTTCCGTCGAAAAATTGTGTTGATCGAAATCAACAATTTCCCGTGACCCTCGTCTTTTCCTTTTTGTTAATTTTTTCCCATTCCTCCTATTTTTTTTCCTCCCTCCCTCACAAAAAATCCCCGGTCTCCCCTCCCCTCCCCTACCCCTCTCACCCTCCACCGACCATCAAAAAAAGTCCCCCGGCTGTCCTGTCTATACTCCGCCGCCTCCGGACTCAGCCCTCCACCCGTCTCCTCCCCTTTTCCCCTCCATCCGATCTTAACCCTCTTCGAGACTCCACCTGTCTCCTTCTCTCCAAGCACGCCTCCTGGCCGATTCCTCCTGCTCCGAACCCCAGCCGTCTCCTGGCCTCCTCCTCTCCAAGCACCTCCGACGCCAATATTGATGAGTTGGTTTATTAATTTATTTAGGTTGTTTGAATTTTTTTTAAAATTTAAATAATTTTAGAGTCAGTGTTAAGACTAATTTTAGGGTTTGTGTTAATTTTAAGAATAATTTTAGTTAGGGTTAATTTTAGATTTAGAATAAGGATTAATTTTAGGGTCAGGGTTAGGGTTATGTTTAGGCTTAGGTTAATTTTATGGTTAGTGTTGGGACTAATTTTAGGGTTAGTATTAGGGTTAATAATTTTGGGGTTAGGGTTACGATTAATTTGTTAATGGATGTTGCACACCCTCACAACACTTGTGAGGAGACAGAAGTAGCAAACGAAAATCAACCATGGAAAAATAATATGGCTCATGGAAATTATTGAAGTGTGTATTATTTTATCTTCAAAATAATGCACCATACTTCAATAGTAATACCAAATGAATAAAAAATAATATGAGCCATTCCTTCATCCATGTTTTGAAATTTCTCCAAATTCCACCTCATATTTTTATTTTCACAAAATAAAAAATCCTATTATGAGGTGTCTCGTTCTAGAAGGTGCTCTTGTACAATTACAAGGATATCCCTTACCGTATACCGTATAAGTATACCCGTATTCGTATTCCGAAAAATACGAATACAAATAATCCAATAGTATAATACCGGTATCCGGCTTAAACCAAATCCTACCAGTATTATCCTTCCGATCATCATTCCTGTAGCCAGTACCCAAACATGATCGAAACTCTGCCGTAACAACTTACAGCCTCTACATCTTTTGCCTGAATCAGAAAACCCTCTGTGTTGGACTCTAAAGACTCGACAGTATGGTGGCAGTGGATTTAACCATAAGCATGTCAGCAACACTAGCTGTGCGTAACGGCTACCCAGATACATGACGAAAAGGTGGCCGACGAGCGAACTCATCCAAACCCTAATAAGTATGTAAGCAACACTTACCGTACAGTTCGGTCTCTTCGTCTGATACGTCGCATACGAATTCTAGGGGTGGTAAATGTCAGACCCCAGTAACTTTATAAGTTATGCTGATTTATGGCTCATAACGGTTCGAAAAACTACTGATAACTCTTATCAGTAAATCTTGACAACCCTGACCAGGGATTTGCTGTTATGGCCGATCAAGCATAGCACGACATCAACTCCCTATACCGGGAGAGACGAAACCCCTCTTATCGCTCATCGCCTCCATGTGACTCGGGACTGTACCCAAAATCCACGTATTTGCATGGCTCAGTAGAGCCATGGTAGGGAGGAAATCAAAGAACATTGGAAATCATACAAGGCACTATGACGATCTCGGGTCTACAGACTAATCTCTACAAGTGTCACCAGAGAACTGCTATAAACCATCTAGGAGTTCTCGGCGAGTCCTGTTCGGTGTACCATTCTCCAATGAGCACCTGTATACATTCTTTGATGTCAAACACCAATGGTTGTGGGATCAACCATCGCCCCTAGGGTCAAGAAATGTACACACTAGTCTAATATGGTAATATCGATGCGCTGTATCGATATACCCTCGAGTAGGAACCATTAAAGGATATGCTTTTAGACTGCCCATGACCTACTAGTATGATCGACATCATAATCCTGGTAGTCAAGCATAATCCTAAGGGCTTCATCAATAAGTATATAAGATATGAAAAACAAAACATCACACGTTAAGATGAAGATAAACCAGATAGCATACTATCATTTCGAGTAAACATTATTTCTGTACATATACATACCTAGCATCCTATACAATATAGGCCTCTGGGGCATATATATCTGTTTCCTCTAATTAGAGCAAAGCTCTGTTCAAAATTCAAATTTTGAAATGAAGCAACGCTTCATAGCAGCGCCAAGTGTGCTGCGCCCTAAACAGCGCACCACTGCAAAGCACGTGTGCGGTAGCGTTAAGAGCGCTGCACTATAACCAGCACACCACGTGCAAAGCACGTGAGCGCTAGTGCCGAAAGCATCCCATTCTCGCAAAAGCTATCTGCGCCTATTTTATACCAGTTTCAGTTTTAACAGCGCACATGCATACATTAAGAGAAGAATAGGAATTAAAAGGGAGCACTTGGCGGTTAATGACAAAAATCAGAAAGCATTTAATTAAACATTTATTCTACACGATATAGATCGCCAAACATGGGATCGAAAGTACAGGGATTTATATACATATAGATAAAATTATCTAGTCCCCTCTCTGTCTTTTCCACCATGTCAAAGCGATGATCTTCACGAGGAGTAGCTACCCATCGGTTAGCACCGCATTCACCAGCGAAAGCAGAAATGACGGCCCAATGAGCTCGTATTCGGATCAGCAACTGAACAGAGCAATCCCTTAGAGCTTTGGTGATCAAATGCGCCTCGTGGAAACACTCGATCTTGTCTTCTGCGGCGCTGAAGATCGCCGAGGTAATTTCCGCCGGAGGAGGGGGGATATCATTGAGCACATACAAAAGGATCATCCGGAGCCAGATAGAACCAACGGGGAAAGGAGATCCTACACGAGTCAAGAGGTCGTGCCGCGCTGCATCACATTGGTTATTCGTTAAAGTAGGCTTCACCAAGCGCGCAGCAAAACGAGAAATGATGTCCTCAATAGGCACCTCCCACGGCTGCTGGCGAGCATGGGGATAGTTACAGGCCATAACTCTTCTTCAACAAGAATGATTCTTTAAAAAAGTAAGAGAGAAGAGAAGCACTGCTTCAGATTATAAATAAACAACATTTAAGTCTAGATACAGAAAATGCTGTGCATGATGGAACTATTTCCAAGATCTGGGAAAGAGAAAGTTTGACTCAGAAGGAAGGTGAAAAGACATCTTCAGCGTGAAACAACACTTCATAGCAGCGCCAGCGCTGAGAAGTAAAGACTCTAACGCAGCACGCCACGTGCAAAGCACGTGTGCGCTAGCGCTAGGTGCGCTGCGCTCTAAGCAGCGCACCGCGTGCAAAACACGGGTGCGCTAGAGCTGGAACTAAAAGCTCCCCACCGTCAGATCAAAAATCCAATAATAATGATAAATCATTAATTAATCAGAATTAAATTCTGTTAAGAAAAGATTCCTCAAAATCTTTCCAAACAACAAGATTGTGCTCTGTAAATCAGAGCACCATTGGATCAATGATCCAATAGTAATTAAAAATTACCAAAAGTACAGAATAAATTCTGTATGAAAAGATTTCCCAATCTTGTTAAAAATAAGAAGATTGCCTTCTGTAAATCAGAAGCTCTTGGATCAAACATCCAACGTTGGGGAAATCCCTAAATCAATTGGAGAAAAGATCTCCTTAACTGATTGAACAAATCAGCTTGCCCTATATAAAGGCCCCCAGACTTCAAGTCTGGAGATATACAAAAACAAATAGAGGAATTCCCCCATACGCTTCGAGAGATCTCAGAAAGAAGAGCCAAGCTCTCAGAAAAAGAAGAGTTCCTTCAAGGTAAAAAAATGATGATGAATAGAGAGATGAAATCATCTCATAATTAAAAAGAAGAATTCACTTTTTTAAAGATCATAGATCTACAAGACCAAAGTTTTTCACAAAGAGATCAAAAGATCTCATCCTAAAACAAGAAGAAGAACACAATTCTTCTCACAGATCATAGATCTATAAGACTAAGGTCTTTCTTAAAGAGATCATTGTATCTCATTATAAGAGGGGGGAGAATAATTCAATTCTCTTAGGATCACATATCGATAAAGGCAAAGCTTTTCACCAACATAAGAGATTAAAATATCTCCTACAAAGTAAGAACTTTTGTTCTTAGAATCTTGAGACAGAGTCTCTCATAAACGAGAATTTATTTCTCAGATTATAAAGTTGGTCAGATAACGCTTTGCGGTCATAAATTAGCGCTCTGTGCTCTTGGACTAGCGCTTTGCGCTCATGGAATGGCGCTCAGCGTCAAGTGCACCATGTGTCCCTCACATGTGCGCTACTTAACAGTTAGCGCTTTGCGCTCATGGACAGACGCTCAGCGCCAAGCGCACCACGTGTCCCTCATGTGTGCGTCACTGAACAAATAGCGCTTTGCGCTCACAAACTAGTGCTATGCGCTCATGGACTAGCGCCAAGCGCACCACGTGCTCTTCACGTGTGTGCTATCCAGCAGAAGCGAAATGCGCTCATAAACTAGCGCTCTGCGCTCTTTGATTAGCGCAAAGCGCTAAGCGCACTACGTGCTCCTCACATGTGCGCTGATAGAACATAAATTGTTCTTTAATAAGCCCAGAGCTATGATGAATGCTCAGTATTCAATAAAAGACAAAAATATTGTCAGAACTCAAATCAATGCTCAGTATTGTCAAATGTTTAAACATTTTAACTGAGTGGGCCGAGCCCAAATTAGCTATAAACCCCTCATTATGATTAATTGAGCCTATATGCTCATAAATCTTTTAACAGATCTTAGCCCTAAATTGGACTACAAATCTTTCAACCAAAATTAGTTCAATGGTATATCTCTTTACTCATCTGATATTTGTCGTTGTAATCCTTCAACGTCTTCAGAGAGGTGACGGGTCCCGACAACTAAATATTCCATGGACTGTGGGGTCCTTAAACTCATGGACTATGATGTTCTTAAACTTTATAGACTATGACGTCTTTAAACTGGACTGTGGGGTCCCTAAACCCATAGACTATGATGTCCTTGACCTTGGACTGTGGGGTCCTTAAACTCATGGACTATGATGTTCTTAAACTTTATAGACTATGACGTCTTTAAACTGGACTGTGGGGTCCCTAAACCCATGGACTATGATGTCCTTAACCTTAGACTGTGGGGTCCTTAAGCCCATGGACTATGATGTCCTTAACCTTAGACCGTAATGTCCTTAAACTAATCGACCGCAATGTCCCTAAACTAAACAATAGATCCCAAACGCTCTTTTGTTGGATCTAAACGATCCTGTTGAGTTGATCTTAGTCTAAAATTAGACTAACGTATCCTCAACGAACGTTTAAGTTGATCTTAGTCTCAAATGAGACTAACGTATTCTTAAACCCAACCCAAAACCCAAATCTAAGAAAATACGGATTTGGACTAATCCACGCCCTACGGGCGAAAACATAAATTAGTCTCCATATACAATCCACGGGCAACCAAAAACAAAACAAACACCCAAGACACGAAGTGACCATCTGGAGAAGGAGAAAGTGGTTACCGCGATGCGGTAGCGTAATTAACTGCAAGAGCTTGCGCCTGCAGGGAAGAGCGTCCCCACAATCAAAAACCCCTTAAATGAGGGGGAATCTGACGAAGTCTGCTACATCGGCCGTATCCATTTAAACCTTCGATATACGGTGTCATAAATCAACTTGGCATTTTCGGAGAGGTGGACGGATAGCACCAATTATCATCTGCCCTCGAAATTCAGGCAAGACGGACCTACACGGCCGCGTATTTGTTTTCGGCGGAGAACAGATTCTGGCACACTCGGTGGGACCTTTTCCTCTTTCCATTCTACACTTCGTGTGTCGTGTTTCGCGAACGAATCGCGGTTTTCTATGGTTGCCCCTGGATTCGAGGTACTAAGATTTGGTGTCTTGCTCTGTACAGAAAAATAGAATATCAAATGGCTTTCAACTGCACAAGCTGCAACAATGGTAATAACTCTCACTCCGTCCTTGCATGAGGAGTGACCTATGGGCCTCAGGCGGCCTCCGTTTTTACAATACCGGGGGACCAGGTGACTCAGGCCACCACTGGGATATTCTTCGGGACCATGCTCCTACCCATGAACTTCAATGCCATAATATCATTGCAGGAGGCTTCAAAGAAGTCGGTCTTTGATCGGTTTACAACTACTGCGGCCCCTCTCAACGGGTCGCCCAACTCTACTGCCTCAGTTTTCAACAGACTGGGCCAGAACGCCAACAAGCCCGCGATACCTGAAGCAGCCATCCCAAAGCGGATAGCCATCCCGGCTCAAGCGGACGAAATTATCAGAGAAGCTTCTTCTGCCAAGAAGTCAGTCTTCACAAGACTAGCCGTTCCGGCTCCCACTCCAGGCGAAGTCCTCAAAGCTGCTTCCCCTGCCTAGAGGTTTGTCTTTGACAGATTGGACATTACTTCTCAACGGACATCGGTCTTCAAGAGGCTGACGCCGGCGACAACCCTTCGCCAAAACAGGGGGCATGATGAAGCCGCCCCCATAGCTGAACCAACTCCATCTGCACGACATACTAGCCGTCGTCACTGGCGCCGAGTAAGGAAGGCTGGGGGCAGCTCCCCTTCTGGACTGACTCTGCTAGCTCCCATGGTGGAAATCAATGTTGCTGTTCCAACTGCGAACAGCTTCGAACGGCTTAGGAGGGTTCGAAAGAACTTTCCAACTGCCATGCTGAAAAGATCTCCACCTGTGGAGAATGCTACAGAAAAGAAGCCGGAGCAGCCCCCTCAGCGGCTATCCTCCAAAATTTACAAAGTCTGGCAACAGGTCCAGGAATCGATGATTGACCAGGACTACTCTTGCCGACCAAAGAAGATTAAAGCTTGGCACGAAAAGAGCCATTCCATGGCACCACAGAAGATGCCATCCGTCTAGGTGCCCACTGCAATGGCTCCCTCAATTTCAACCGCTCACAAGAGAAGGAGGCCGGAGAAAGCCCCTGTGACCGCGGCGAACCGCGAGGACGCTGAATCTAAACGTCCCCAGTCTGGGGGCATGGTAACACATAACATTTATATGGCTTCCGGAAAAGAGAAAACCCGTGCTTCTACGGGTCATCGATCGCTTACTCGATCAATAAAAAAGGCTCAGGAACAACAGCAGCAAAAACTTCAGGAGATGCTGACTGCAATGGCCGCACTCACTGGGCCGAAAGAAAATCCAGAGACCTCAGAGCAGCCTCAGGAACAAGAAACTGATGCTGAATTTCTCCGAAGAATGCTTGAGAGGAAAGAAAAAGAGGCTGCAGAATAGGAGGCTAACATAAAACGAATGGCTCTTTTGTTCCAAGACATGGCCGGGATGATGTTACAGCCGGAACCTCCAGCTGAAGACCCCCCGATTATCAGTGAAGACGACAGAGGGGAGACATCGAACCCTCTTCTGGCTCTTTCAGCATCCAAGGAGGAGACCATCTCCAAGGCCGCTCTGGATGATTACATCGCTCAGCAAATACGAGCTGATTAAGCGAGCGAAACAGCCGGGCAGATCGTTAAGACTGGACGACCCTATATAGGCTGGTATGACCAAATAAGGTACCCGCCGGGATACACGATCCCTAAATTCCATGTATATAAAGGGACGGGCAATCCCCACCAGCATGTCGCCCAGTTCAGGGCTCTATGTCGCAACACTGGAGGTGACGATAAACTGCTACTTCGTCAGTTCGTCGGCAGCTTATCGGAGACAGCGTTCGAATGGTGCTCTGAACTCCCGAACGAATCTGTCAAGAAATTTGCAGAGATGGAGTTGTTATTCACACAAAGATTCGCAAGCGCTGGCGAGCGTACCCCAATCACAGCACTGATCAATGCCAGGGTAAATTCCTGGAGAGACATGGGTGCAGTATGCGATACGATGGCGGAATTTGTGGTCGATTGCGAGCAGCGCATCGAAGAGGCGACTGCGGTAGGCATGTTCGTGGGTATTATTGACCCTCAAGCGACTATTTCCCAATTTATGATGTTTTTCAAGCCGATCACTTTCCAGGCCTTGATCGACAAGCTGGCCCAAATGGACTAGATAGGCCACATGCCTTCCTCTTCAAAGCCGGAGCCACAGAATGAAAAAGGGAAAGGGAAAGAGAACTTCGTCACTAATGCCCAACAGCAGCCCAGTGACCCGAAACTAACTGATCGCCTAGACTAAAGACTGCGATTCTCTAATGAGAAATGAAGCGTCCTTATTCGTTTCCCCGGGACAAAACGAGGAGATTGTTCGAGCTGGTGGTGCGCAACAGGCTTATCAATTTGCCGAATCCAAAATGCCCATTGCAACCCGGTGAGGCTAATAATCCCAATTATTGCCCCTATCACCAAGTGACAGGCCATCCAATCGAAGATTGATTCATCTTCAAAGGCTGGATTGAAGATCAATACCAACAGGGCAAATTTGCCCTGTCCGAGAATTGGAAAGTAAGCCCGCCTCAACCGCACGCTCTTAAAAAGGGGGACACCGGGGGCATCATGCTCTTTTATAGATGAAGCTCCATGGGAGGTCGTTCTTTTAGCCAAGACGAAAAGAATGCTGAAGGATCTCCAAACATGCCCGGCAATCAGGTAGAAAAATCCAATAGAGCCCGAGATCATCGAGGGAATGTTGAAACCGCGCCCAAGTCCAAAAATTTGTGGTGATAGTCAAAGCGCTCACACCCAACCGTCAAAGTCTTCGAAGAAGAAGAAGAAGACCAAAAAGCCCGTGAAGCCTGATGACAAGTGCACGGACCTGTAAAAATATATTGACGCGCTGGAAGAATATAATCAGAAGGCGCGGACCCCAGTCACACTCCAAGAATTCCTCAGCCACGTCCTTGTGGACGGAGATGATGACAATGGAGAAGACTCATCAGATGAACTTGAGGATTATGTGGCAAGCTGTCATGTGATCTCTCACTCTTTGATAGACGGTGAAGAAGCTCCTGACGCAGAGAAACTGGGGGAAAATCCTGAGCTGGGACTTTTAGGACCATCAGACGAAATGATTGATGCATTCCTGAATGGAGCTCTTCTTAAAAGCAAAGCTGATCGAGAGCGCGAGATGACCATATTTGAAAAGGCCAAACGCCGGGGACTAGACGAAAGGGTCGAGACATTCCTGCTAGATCAAAGTGCATCCGCCGTAAATAAAAGTAGATTCAAGACAAAGAAAAGGTTCGCCAAAGCCATATCGATGGGAATGAAGCTGCCACCCTTCGAAGGAAACACTTCTGATGAAATACACATTAATGAAGATGATGTGCATCCTAATTACTATTTATATCATCGAAGGATTGTGCACTCTACTGAAGAATGCAACGCCTTTAAAAATTGGTGGCAAGGGTATGTCGCTCACAGACAGCGCTTCAAGAGGATGAAGCGTGAAGCTCGTCGACGGCGGAAGAATGCGACAGACAAACATGGAAGAGCTGCCGGTAACTGTCACATGGTTGATAGCAGGGGATCGCAAGTTCTCATCTTCGGGAGCGACTCTGACTAAGAAATAGCTCTTGGCCCTCTCTTTATAGAATCCACCTTGGGAAAAGAGGAAGAACCGAAGAGCTGCGAGAATATTCAGCTGCGTAATCGCATATTACCTTAAAAGAATCTCGGACCGGTAAACAAGAGGTCGAATAGAAAGGATAAGGGAAAAGAAAAGGTCCCTGAGGATATCACCCTCAATGACCAAGCCGTCGAAGAGCTGACAGCCAAGGATCCGCCCAAGAAAATATGGTGGATTATAACGTTTTGGCACACCTGAGGAAGATACCCTCACAGCTAAGCATTTTCGACGCCCTTCTGCTATCCAAAGAGGCGTGAGATTCTTTGATCAAGGCACTACAAGAGCCCGAGCAGTTCCAGGCTTTCCTCGCCGAAGAAAAGATGAAGGACGAGCTGGAAGAAGTACACATAGCCGATATTACCTTCGGCGATGAAGATCTCCTCCTCAGGACGTGCGAGCATAACCGTCCCTTTTATGTCTCTGGATACAGTCATAACATTAAGATAGGCATGATCCTGGTTGACAATGGGTCCTCCGTCAATCTCCTCAATGTAAGAGTGTTGAAGGAAATCTGCATGAGCGTTCAGCACCTCGCTCGTGATAAAATCACCATTTCTGGGTTCGACTCCCAGTCATCACGGACGCTCGGGTCTGTGATATTGACGTTACGCTTTGGGCTGCTCGTCACGAACATCAAATTTCACGTCATTGACGCTAAGACATGTTACAATGCTTTGCTCGGCAGGCCTTGGTTACACGAGTACAACATCATCCCATCTACACAACATCAGTGTATGAAGTATTTCAAGGATGGTCTCGAGTACACCGTGATAGGGGAACTGAACCCGTTCTCCGTAAACGAAGTTCGCAAATATGAGGCTGCAAAGTACTTCTTACCAGATTTCGAATACATAGAAAGATGTCACAAACCGGAGGACAAGAACAAAGCTATCACTACTATTCCGGTCTTTGGGAATGATACCGAGGAGGAAGAAGAAATAGTTTATTTTGGGCTGCCCCAACGCAATAAGCCGGGACCGTCCACCCCTATTCTGGTCTTCGGCAGCGACTCGGAAGATGAGGTCAATGCCGTATTCTCTGCTCGGCTATTGATACAATCCTTCGCTGATGAAGATCAAAGTTTGCAAGTTTCCATGGTTCCACAAGAGCATTACAAAGAGCTCGATGCACTTGAAACTTATAGTGTGCAAGAACTACAGACATTCTATGTCCCCCCAGACGAAAAGGTGAAAAGGCGATCCTATTCTACGATCCAGGGAAACCAAAGTGGAGAAAGAAATTTGGCACGGCACGGATTCTACACTTGACAGGCTCCAGCCCTTCAGTTTGCCCAGATACTATACAGACGGATTAAAAAGACTGTTGAGGCGCCATGGCGTACCCTTCAAACAGACTGCTCGGCAAGCCCAGTTCTATAACAGGATCTGAAATATCCCCGGAACTCAACGAAAGTTGCCCAATAGGAAAATGGAAACGATCGGGCTTGGATATGTTCAATCCAAGAAACGAGAGCAATTCCGCGGCTGCTACGTCATACATGACTTTGATGAAAAAGGAGATGCTTTATGGGAAGATGCTAACCCTGAACCGAAACGAGCTCCCGTTGTGAAAATGCCTAGCCCGTCGTTCGAAGAAAAAATGGACAAGGTTATAAGGGAAGCGGGTCAAAAGGTTCGAAATGACCATAATCACGAAATGACCGTCTACGAGAAAGCCAGAACGCAGCGCCTCCTTCATCAGGCTGCAGAAAGTGACGATGCCCTTTGTCGCCAATCCGTCATACAAAAGACCCGACACAGAGGCAGAAATAAACCCAAGAACGAAAAAAGCGTTCGACAGGGACAAAGCGAGACCAAGAAGCCACGCGAGCGAGAATCGAGCAACCAGGATTCGTCTCTTATAAGGAAGATGGGTCGAGCGTATTCTTTTTCCCAAGACAAGACCAGAAAGATACTTGATCTTGTCATAAAACATCAAATGATTACTCTCCCGGAGTCCAAGCACCCCGAGCAAGAAGGCGAGGTCTCTCACCCAGACTATTGCTCTTATCTCCGGGAAATAGGACATCACCTCGAAGACTGCTTCACATTCAAAGACTGGGCAGAAGACCAGTATCAGCAAGGCCGGTTCGCTCTATCCAGCTGCTGGAGGGTAACCCCACCGTAGAAGCATGAACCGAAAGGCGTGCATGCAGCGAGAGTAGAACCAGACCAACATCGGTCTTGGAAGCGATCTCGTACCTGTCATATCATAACGCTGTCAGAAAAAGAACCCGAGAATATGGATGACCTCCCTTGGTGCTTCGAAAACAATGATGATGAGGTCATCTCAGAATTTCCACCGGCGCCAAAAGAGCTGGAAGATGGGATACATACTACTGCAGATAACCTCAAAAAAATTGACTTGGGAACGGCAAGTGACCCATGGCCGACATTCGTTAGTGAGCTTTTGTCTGAAGAAAGGGTGGCTACGCTAAAAGACGTGCTCATACAGTATAAAGATTGCTTCGCATAGAACTATTCCGAAATGCCGGGACTAAATCCAGGGATTGCGGTGCACAAATTAGAGATATCTCCGGACGTCAAGCCGATCAAATAAGCACCAAGAAGAATACGGCTCAAGCTTGAAATGAGCATCCATCCCGAGGTCAAGAAGCTGATCGACTCCGATTTCATCCAAGAGGTTCAGTATCCTGACTGGATCGCCAATATCATCCCAGCGATGAAGAAAAATAGGACGGTGCGCATATGCGTAGACTTCCTGGATCTCAACAAAGCTTATTCGAAGGATGACTTTCCAGTACTGGTCACCGAGCTGATGATAGACAATACGTCCACTCATGAAGTTTTCTCCTTCATGGACGGCTCATCGGGGTACAATCAAATAAAAATGCATCCCGAAGATAAAAAACATACCGCTTTCCGGACTCCCCTGGGAATATTCTGCTACAAGGTGATGTCTTTCGGTCTAAAGAACGCCGGTGCCACCTATCAGAGGGCCATGATGAAGATTTTCGATAATCTCATACATGAAATCGTCGAATGCTATATTGACGACCTCGTAGTTAAAAGCAAATCATACGAAGAACATTTAGAGCATATGAAGATCGTGTTTCAGCGCCTTCAGAAATACAATTTGAAGATGAACCCTCTCAAATGCGCGTTTGGAGTTTCCTCGGACGATTCGACACCGATGCATCGAGATAAACCCGTCGAAGATCAAGGCGATCATGGAAATGCCTCCGCCAAGGACTCTCAAGCAACTGCGGTCTCTCCAAGGAAAGCTCGCATATATCCGGCGATCCATATCCAATCTTTCCGGAAAGTGTCGTCCATACAGTCACCTAATGAAGAAGGGAACTCCGTTCGTCTGGGATCATAAATGCCAAAGCGCACTGGATGAAATTAAGCAATACCTGCAGAATCCGCCGGTGCTGACTGCTGCAGTCAAGGGAAAGCCTCTCATTCTGTATACAACTGCCCTTGAGGGTTCTCTAGGCGCATTATGGGCACAAGAAAATGACCAAGGGAAAGAAAGAGTTCTCTACTATCTGAGTCGAGTTTACCTGGGGGCAGAAAACAATTATTCTCCTATCGAAAAACACTGCCTGGCATTGATCTTCGCGATAACGAAGCTCAGACACTATGCTTTGGCACATGAGGTCCACCTCATATCAAAGGTGGATCCTCTTAAATACTTGATGTCAAAAGCCATATTAACGGGACGGCTCTCTAATGGGCCCTACTCTTAATGGAATTCTCGGTGACATACCGACCCCTCAAGACAGTGAAAGGACAGGCCGTCGCCGACTTCCTTGCTGAGCATCCAATACCTATTGATTCTCCTTTGAACTGCGAACTGCCCGACGAGTACGCATTTGACACGATCGACGGGAAGAGAAGAGAGAATGATACCCAGTGGGAACTCTACTTCGATGGAGCATCTTCCATGAAGAAACGCAAACAGAGTACCCCCATAATCAAATCTGGGGTAGGCATCATCTTCATAACTCCACAAAAGGGGATAACGCGCTTCGCCTTCTCCTTAACATAGCCGAGGACGAACAATGAGGCTGAATATGAATCTTTGATAGCAGGTCTTGAGATCGCCGCCGACATGGGAATTGAAAACCTTCTCATATACGGAGACTTTCAGCTGGTCGTTAGCCAAATAAACGGTGACTATCAAACATGCAAACCAGAGTTGGTAAAGTACAGTGAGAGAGTGCAACAACTGCTGACTCGAATCCCTTCCTAAACCCTGGAAAGCATACCGCGTGCGGAAAATTGCAAGGCGGATGCATTATCCAAGCTCGCTAAAGAACTGGCCGACGAGAACCTCGATGACGTGAGGATCGTTGTGCAAAGTCGTTGGGTTCTTGCACCGGCAGAAATATCTCCGGAGTCGTCCGAAGAAAAGGGAGCGACCGAGCAAACGACCCTGCAAATAAAAGACCAGGAAAAGGCTATAGATTGGAGAGAAGTCTTTATATACTACT
Organism: Agapanthus africanus; assembly: GCA_030015575.1. Lineage (NCBI taxonomy): Eukaryota > Viridiplantae > Streptophyta > Magnoliopsida > Asparagales > Amaryllidaceae > Agapanthus > Agapanthus africanus. The sequence goes on along the minus strand of JASDDO010000019.1, from coordinate 378,084,427 downwards.
TCAAATCCCGTCGAACACCTGAAGATGCGTCTTCAAGACATCAGCTCATGAAACGAGCTCTATCTTTTGCCTTCGTCAATAATACGCTGTATAAAAGATCATTTGATTCTCTGTGGCTAAGATGCCTGTGACCTGAAGAAACAAAGAGAGTCATCCAAGAAACTCACGACGGACTCTACGGTTATCACCAAGCCGGGCCGAAGATAAAGCTGAAGATCAAAATGATGGGCTATTATTGGCCCACAATGATCCAAGACTGCCTCGAATACGCGAAGCAGTGCCACTCATGCCAGATTCACTGGGAATTTATCCACCAGCATCCAAATCCGTTACATCCAACGGTGGCTAGCTGTCTATTCGAAATTTGGGGAACCGACATAATCGGGCCCATTGAACCAGCATCATCCAGAGGACATCAGTTCATACTGGCAACAACCGATTACTTCTCTAAGTGGGCAGAAGCAGTACCACCAGGAGAAGTGAAGAAGGAGGATATCCTCCATTTCTTCAAGACACACGTCATTTATCGATTCGGCACTCCGCGACGGATTATCTCCGATAACAGGCCAGCCTATAGAAACCACAAGATCAGTCGCTTCGCACAACAACATAATATAGACTGGAGATACTCTTCGGTCTATAATCCCCGAGCTAACGGTCTAGCTGAGGCTTTCAACAAGACCTTGACGAAGATCGTGAAAAAGACGGTGTCCAAGAATAAAAAAGACTGGCACGAGAGACTGCGTGAAGCTCTCTGGGCGAATCGAACTACATTCAAGACAGCCACGAACACAATGCCGTATGCATTGGTATTCGGCACAGAAGCGGTACTCCCCTCGAGTTAGAGTTACCCTCTCTGCGAGTGGTCGTTCACTACGAGCTAACAAACGAAGAAAATACTCACCTTTGGCTTGAGGAGCTCGATGCTCTTCATGAAACCCGTCTCATGGCACAACAAAATCTAGAGGCTTACAAAGCGAAGATGACGCGCTCATACGAGAGATTGACTAGGCCGAGAACATTCCGCCAAGGCGAACTCGTGCTAGTGGTCAAGAGACCTATGATCCTCAATCGTGCCAAGCGGGGGAAATTCGAGCCGAACTATGAAGGCCCGTACATCATAGACAAAGTTTACCAGGGTGGAGCCTATCTACTCATGGACATGCATAATGAAAGACCTTTTCGGCCAAAAACGGTCGATTCCTGAAAAAATACTACGCCTGATGAGTCACGGCCTAAGTCAACGATATATGACGACGCCTATGTCCGCTCGCTATCTTCCTGAGCCCAAACTCTATAAGTAGTAACCGGCTACAGACCAAAACGTCCTTAAACTAACAATAGACCACTATGTCCTAAAACTGGCTGTTGACCGAGACGTCGATAAACTACTACGGACCGCAGCATCTCAAGGCTGACACACAAAAAAATAAATAAAAATAAAAAGATAAGAAAACGGCATGTCCATAAGCAAAATGGACACGGATGAAAACCCGAAAGGGCTCTGTGAGTAAAAACAGCAGGGCTACCGGCGAGTTTTATGAAAACCCGAAAGTGCGCAATCTCGTTAAAAGACACTTTCAAGGCCCTCTCGACCTTGTGAGGAGAAACCACCTACGTGAGATCCTTATGACTCACAAGGGACCAACACACTTAGGAATCCCCACGATTCCTAAGGAGAAATTACACTTACGAGATCCTTACGACTCGTAAGGTGAATTCCCCTTTGAGACCCTCACGGCTCATAGGATTCAAAAGCCTTAAGCTACAGGGATCTGAACCCGTTCTTAAGCCATCACAACCTCCAGTGTTGCCCTACAAGCATCTCGACCCTTGTATACAATCCACGGGCACAAATAAACATCTCCCTGACAAAGTCCCACCTGCGACTGGGGATATGCTCATATGGCGAACAACCCTTGTTAGTCCTCTCGACTTATAAGGAGAAAACACTAATGTAAGATCCTTACGACTTATAAGAGACCATACACTTAGGAATCCTCACGATCCCTAAGGAGAAAACGCACCAACGAGATCCTCACGACTTATAGGGAGAAATACTTTTATGAGACCCTTACGTCTCATGAAGTCAAAAACCTTAATCTACAAGATCCTAACCCTATTTACTAAGCCATCTTTGTTCGACATCGACAAAGGCAAATGATGATTCTCTTCTGGTAATATCCCAGTTGTAGCGATACTGATGCCTAAATCGGTGTCCAATCCCAAACTCGCAGCGAAAAGCCAGCGAGCCACAAATGCATACGAAATAGCCGAAATGATGGGGCAACTTGCAACAAAATCAGCAGGTAAAAATGTATGCATATAAAATAGCCGAAATGGTTGGATAACTCGCAATAAAAAGCAGCGAGTAAATAAAACAAATAGCCGAAATGATTGGGCAATCGCGACTTTCGCGATATAAAAAACTGAAATGATAGAGCATCGCGGAAAGAAAAATATATAAAATGAAACTTTTTGCTCTACAGGTGAGATCACATCGATCCCTGTATACAATCCAGGGGCACAAACAAAGAAGGAACCATACCTTCCCCCCAGGCTTCATTCGAATGAGAGCCAAGTCTCGACGGTTCACAAACAGCCTGGAGGTCATCTCAACATTCGTCTCAATACAGCAGACGCAATATCAGCAAAGCGGAACCATGGCAATTCTCAGTTCCATGACTCGGCGGTGCACAGACAACCAAGAGTCAACCCCCGACTTCGTGAAATGCGGATAAATTCAACCTCTCCTGGTCTTGCGGAACACGGCTAATGTCAATCCTGACCCCGTGGGAAGCATCCAGAGCAAATCCTGGTCTAGTGGAATATGACTAATGTCAATCCTGACCCCGTGGGAAGCATCCAGAGTGGATCCTGGTCCTTGCGGAACACGGCTAATGTCAATCTTGACCCCGTGGGAAGCATCCAAAGCAAATTCTGGTCTAGTGGAACATGGTCAATGTCAATCCTGACCCCGTGGGAAGCGTCCAGAGCGGATCCTGGTCCTTGCGGAACACGGCTAATGTCAATCTTGACCCCGTGGAAAGCATCCAGAGCAAATCCTGGTCTAGTGGAACACGGTTAATATCAATCCTGACCCCATAGGAAGCGTCCACAGCGGATCCTGGTCCTTGTGGAACACGGCTAATGTCAATCCTGACCCCGTAGGAAGCATCCAGAGCAAATCCTGGTCTAGTGGAACACGGTTATTGCCAATCCTGACCCCGTGGAAAGCATCCAGAGCGGATCCCGGTCCTTGCGGAACACGGCTAATGTCAATCCCGACCCCGTGGGAAGCATCCAGAGCAAATCCTGGTCTAGTGGAACACGGCTAATGTCAATCCTGACCCCGTGGGAAGCGTCCAGAGCGGATCCTGGTCCTTGCAGAACACGGCTAATGTCAATCCTGACCCTGTGGGAAGCGTCTAGAGCAAATCCTAGTCTAGTGGAACACGGCTAATGTCAATTCTGACCCCGTGGGAAGCGTCCAGAGTGGATCCTGGTCCTTGCGGAGCACAGCTAATGTCAATCCTGACCCCGTGGGAAGCGTCCAGAGCAAATTCTGGTCTAGTGGAACACGGCTAATGTCAATCCTGACCCCGTGGGAAGCGTCCAGAGCGGATCCTGGTCCTTGCGGAACACGGCTAATGTTAATCCTGACCCCGTGGGAAGCGTCCAGAGCAAATTTTGTTCCTGTGGAACACGGCTAAAGTCAATCCTGACCCCATGGAAAACAGCCATAGCGAATCCTGGTTCCGTAGAAGACGGCTAAAGTCAATCCTAACCCCGTGGGAAACGCTCAGAGCAACTTCTGACTCCGTGAAATACGGATAATGTCGATCTCATCAATCACTTACAGGTCCTCTCAACCCGTAAGGAAGAAAACTCTCTTATGAGATCCTTACGACTCCCAAGAGAAAACACATTTAGGAATCCTGACGATTCCTAAGGAGAAAATACACCTACGAAATCCTTTCGACTCGTAGAGAGAAAAGTCTTTATGAGACCCTCACGGCTCATAAATTTGAAAAGCCTTAGGCAGCAGATCTTAACCTGCTTCTTAAGCCATCACTACTTCTCGAAGAGTTCAAGACGGAATGCTCTCTATCATCTACAGGCTACGCTTACTATGGTAACATGCCGGCAACAAAGATAAGAGAAGAAAGCAATGGTAGAACAAACAAAAAATGTGTATCTTTTATTCATGAATTCAATCAAATACAAGTTGAATCATATGAAAGAGTAAAAAAAAAGATACATGTTATCCAAAGATTACAAATGTTCAATCTATACAAAACAGCTACTGAGAAGGAAGCATTTTCATTAAGTTAGCAAGTTGCTCACGCACTCCTTTCAGTGCCTTCTCATGATCAGCCACCGCGGCCAGCTCCGCTTCTATTCGAGCTCTTTGCTGCAAGCATGATGAAATCTTCTCATCGATCTCCCATTCGGCAGCTTTGCGACTCTACATAACCCGCTCAATAGAGTCGAGCTTCCACCTCAATACAAACCCGTCCGAGATATATTGCTGCAAGGTGTCAAAAGCAGCTTTCAGTTGCGCGGCATTCGTTTTAACTTGGGCACGTAGCTGGGCAGATTCATCTGAAGCCTCCTCGCGTTCCATCCGCCTCAAGGTCGCTTCTTATTCGATATGGTAGAGGAAGGACACGCTCTGCTCAACCCATGCCGCCCGTTGGGAGTTCAAAGCTTGAATTTCAGGAGCAGGATGCCTAAGCTCAAGCTCATGAAGGCAGGCCTCAATCTTCCTGCAGTGGTTAACCCAAGACTCAATGACGCCTTCGTTATGAAAGTTCACAAGTGTCGCCAGTATTGGATTAACCTCGGCAGCAAAATCTGCAGCGAATGTAGGAGCCTCCGCGTCAAGCTCCTCGATGTAATCCCTCAACATGCGCAGACTGGTCACAGCGCCTTTTGAAGATAGACGTCTGGAAAAGGGGCCTGCTGGCATTATAATTCGAGACTCGAACGGAGCTGAAGTCGGTGTCACCGCTGCAAAACAAATCATAGTCAAATGATGGTTCAAGAAATAGAGAAGGTACATGAACAATGGAGTTTACTATACTGGCTGCAGCAGGTGGCAAGGCCAGGAGTACCGGTGGTGCAGCTATTCTTTCATCTCCTCCTTCAATCTGTAGTGCTGCAGTCAAAACAAAGAAGAATTAACAACGACTTGGCTGCCCGTAAAAGAAAAGAGAAGATATTAGCTAGAGGCTGTACTCACCAACGCCACTAGATGAAGCAATCTCCGACTGAAAGGAGAAATGCGGGTGCAACACCTGATACAGATGATCAAAAAGAACTCCTGCAAGGTTGTAATAATGCAATGTCAGCACATAAAGTATATCGCTTATAATGAAATCGATAAGTCACAAACCTGTACCTTCCAGTATCTGGGAGGACACGGGAGAAGGCAAAGGGACGGCCACCGTCAAAGCAGCAACTGGTGATGCTTTCTCGGGTGGCACAACCTCAACGCTCACCACACCTGCATTAGAAACGATAGAAATACTGTCAGAAGAGATTGAAAGGGATTGCAGAATGAAAAAAAAAGCAATGACCCAAAATCTACCTGGTGAGTCGTCGGTCGAAACCGCGATAAGCACGTCACTGGGTGCAACGACTGCTTCACCCTCCTTCATCTGAATGGTTTCGCCGCCCGTAGCTTCATCTCCCGACTCCACGAGAACCGTCGTGATGCTCGCAGCACCCGGCAACGGCAAGGAACCGCAAGGGAAAGAGTGGCAATTGGGGCAGTACCAGACTCTTGAGAAAGAGTGGCCATTTCAGTCTCGGTGGTTGCCACCATCTCACCTGCCACTTCCTCATCAAGACTTAGCCCTGCAGGATAGGATATGTGTGAATATGAAGATTAAAACTTTGACAAAAGGACTCAATGTTATGTTATCTTGAGAAGGCCTTTCAGCCACCTCCCGAGCCGCGCGTATCGCCTGTCTATGAGCAATAGATAGGGAAACCGGAGCACCCTCTGAAGAAGCAGGGACAGGAGAAGCAGCGCTCGAGCCTGCATCTACGGCCAAAGTGACGTTACGTTCTCTTGCCTCAAGCCTCTTGCGCTTCCCTTCCGCCCGGGCCTTGAGAGCTGATCATCTCAAGACATCCGTCAAGGGGACGTCATCGTCCATGCCAGGAGCTACCTAGGGAGCCGTTATGGCGTCCGTCATCGGTTGCTTAAGTAAAGCCTCTGTTGGAAATGCCGAGGAGGCTGGGACTTCGATAGCTAGACTTGGAAGCATCTCTGCATCTCCCTGCGGGATTGGCACTGTACTGGGCATGACCTGAGTCGAAGTAGTCCCCGCGATAAGATGAAAAAGGGGTCAGATTATCCATAAGAAAGTCGAATGAAGGCACAATGAGCTGAAATATACCAACACCCAGCGAAGCGCGAAGCCTCTCTCCTCCTCAAAAGTCTTGAGGGAAGCCGCGAGAGCTTCTTCAGTGGAAATGCCTGTTAAAGAATGAATGTCAGTCAAAACATGATAGTAAAAATATGACAGCAAAAAGATACGGTTGAAGTTTACTTGATTGTGAGAGGATGACCAGGCCTGCTTTGCGGCTTACTAATCGCTCGGAAGCTGCTATTGCAGCTTCAAGGTCGGTGTCATCCGACACCATAAATAGACCCTCGTTGGTCCCATGTTCGCTCAGGCCCTCGCTATAAGGAGCATGAGGTTCCTGGCCGAGTACAACGTCTGCAGAAATAATTGACTTCTTCTTCTTCTTCTTCTGAGAGCGAGCACTGGTCGCCGCTAGCACAAGCTTACGCTTGGTAGGCACCTTGGGACGATGAGTCCCGATACCTGACCCATGCCAGACTCGGGAGATGCCACAGTCACCACTTCGACAAGAGCACGGGGTAGCGGTAACTCAGGCCTATCATGAGGGATCTCGACCGCAGCAACTTCTCTCAAGGGAGGACGAATAATGGTCCATCGCTTTAAAGGAACAGCGGGGTTACCAGCCAGAGCGGTGCCCTTGCGATCAAGCAGCAATCACTTCTCCTCCCTAATGACGGCGCCAGTCGAATGTTGATACCATGCCACATACACATTCAGGGCCTTCGGAACATGATTGATAGGATACGTGCGTGTTCAAGTTCTAGTTTAAATACCGCAATCAAGACGGTTTCGCTTGTAGCTAGCCGGTTGAGTACGGGTCGTCCGCAGGGAGATGGGAGTCTTTTTCAAAGTGTTTTGACGAGTTAAGTCCTGTTTTCAGATTTTGTTGTGGTTATCTAAGTGTTAAGTTGATATTTAAAGAGAGCTTGTTAGGGTTAGGATTAGGTTAGTTTGAGTTAGGAGTCTCCACATCTTTCGTTGCCCCTCTTAAGATCGATGTTACGGTAATCGGCAACAACGGGGATTAGCACGACTAGGAAGGACTTTGCGAGTATAAGCTAGGCTTTCCAACGCATAAGTCTTCCTTTTGGTGCTTATCCGTCCGTTCTTGGCTCTTATCCATAACCTCCGGTTAATTCAACCACAACCGGTCTCACTACGGAATCACCGCTATCATGTAGGATAGGGTGTCGTAAGGAGCGGATTGTGGTTCAATTAACGGGAGTCGATTTAAGTTGTTGGGCAAGGAAAGAGTGAGAGAGATTTCCTTCTCTCAAACTTCCCTTATCCTACCCTAACAAGTATAAAACTACTCACACTTCATGATAAGGAAAAACAAAACAAACAAAAGAGGAAGATAGAAAGAGGGAGATTAGAAGAATACGACTAACTATTTGCGACCTCACCTTGGCGAGGATCGAGCGCAAGTATCATTGTCGTATGTAAGGATAAAGAAAAAAGAGAAGAAAGAAACAACAAGGAAATAACAACAACTACTTAACAAATTTAAAGTTACAATAATTATAACAAAAGTAAGACAAGCATGATAATAAATTGATCTTCTTTATTCACCATTCCTCACTCACAAAGCTCACTGCAAGTTTAATGGAGAAGAGATGAGAAGAAGAAGAACATGTAGACTAAATCCTAGCAAAAAGAAAATACAAGAATGGACCCCTTTTCCTTCACAAAGTTCTGGGCTATTTATAGGCCAGAGAATGAAAACCTAGGGCAACCACCAGAACACCTGTACAATGACTAAAATACCCCCCAAAACCCTGCGCATGCGGCGCCTAAACAGCCGCGGATCCGCGGCCTGGACCCACCTTTTGCCGCGGATCCGCGCTCTTATGGTTGATTTGGGCTTTGGGCTTTTTGGTGGTGGCCTGATTTGATGAGTACTTCATTCTGGTATATGTATTTTCTTATAATTGCTTCACGAATTTTCCAGAATTCTGTTGAGGGAAAGGTGGACTTTTTGTCAAGATTTTGTCATGATTGCCTCGAGCTCCGCGTAGATCTCTTGGATCTTGTGCTACCATTGAGCCTTGTGCATGAAGGTGACATTGATTTGACATTTTGTCTTCCTAAACTGGTATCTGGCAACATACGGATGAGGGACGGAGACCGTGTTTTATCTGTGGTTGGCAGGAACCCGGATTTTTTCGTGTTTTCCATGAATTTCACTGTTTTAGAACCGAGAACCTGTATCCTGCAATTGACTAGCAAACACGGCTCAAGAGTATCTACGGATATGCAATGTGATAAAAATTGGGCGGTATGAAAATGCAAAAATCTGATATGAACAAATACCCCCAAACTTATCATTTGCTCGTCCCGAGCAAAGTCCATTTATTCACAAAAATTTCCTAACCTCACTTTCGCAGGGAACGCGATTGCACTGAGCATGTGCAACAAGCCGTTAAACCTCTAGGTGTCCCTAGTAGGAGGAGTGTTGTCTCCTGAGGGTTTTCAGCGGATACTACCCACAAAATCCGATCAAATTGGTTTTGTAAAATAACTAAGATTCAAACCCTACAGTTTTGTTTCAGCAAATAACAATTCTATAATCCTAAGTCTAGACCATCGAACCTTTATTTTTCATACCTCGCTTCTTATTTAACTACAGATTCTATATGTCTTTACGTGCAGTGCAAATAGTGTCGTTAAGTTCCAGAAGGATCGATTAAAGTCATCATGTTGCACAATAAAGCCCAGATAACAATTTTAAAAGGATCACATAAGTTTTATAAAGAGTTAAGCATTTTTCAAGTTTCGTTTTCCAGTAAGGTTTCAACTTCAGAATTTCTATCTTCCTTAACAGGAAACTAAGTCGTATTTTTCACTCCACCTTTTTCTTGTTTTCATTTCATACACACCTCTGTGAACGTGCAATAGTCTTTATCATAGAATAAAACCTTCATATCTCCGTTAAAATTTTTTTTTAAAAGCCTGTCTTTTATCAAGATTATTCTCACACAAAGAACCGTTAGGAATTTTAACTCGGAGAGAACACTTGCTTGACTTTGTTTTAAACTGGACTTTCTAGGCTTCTTAGCGAGCTTTGGGCCAATGCACCCAAACCAGTTGGTTTTAGGGCATTAGGTATAGAAACCCCCCAGCGGACTTAATTACTCAAGTTACCTAGGTCCAAAAACAAAAGACAGTATGTCGTGAAAATCAGATGATTTGATACGAACGGAGATATAACTGGTAGTTCAAATATTTTTTTTTGGGATAAAAGACGTGTTTAGTGGGTTAGGTGTGTAATCATTCCAATCAAGTTTTAGATGGGTTATTTTTCAGACTTAGCTCCAATTACGGCATCAATAACGTTCCTTCATATTCGCTTTACTTCATAAACTATTCTTGACATTACTTATTTCAGAACAAACCTATTTGATCCTCAGAAAATCATTTATCTGTTTAAAAGTTTAAACATGAAAGACTTGTCATCAAATTCCCAAAACTCACGACACGTGTAGTGTGATGTAAAGACTTATATCAGCTATAGTTAACTTCAAAGGAGAGTTATCTTTCAGGTTTTCAAAATCTAAACATAAGATTTAGTCATTCCTATTTTTTTTTCAAACAAAAACCGTCGAAATGTTGAATCAGAGTTCTTTCACAAGCTAACTTGACAAAAAAGTTTTTATATTTTTTAGAAAATTTTCAAATTTTTATGGATTTTATGGATATTAATATGCAGATGCAAAATATACATGCGAAGGTAAGAAATGCGTACCGAGCGTACCCCCAAACTTAAACTGGACAGTGTCCTCACTGTCATTGCATGAAGAGATCATTTGAAGGGTCAAAATTGTCGGTTAGCGATACACAAATTTTTATTTGTTTTTGTTTTTAAAGAAAAGAAAAAGAATATGCACAAATATATACAAAATAGTTTGTACATACCCCCAAACTTATTTGGAACAGTGTCCGCTGTTCTTGGCTGGATAACCGAAGTTTGGAGGTAGGCAGAGGAAGATCATTCAGGGTAAACCGGCTCCTGTAAGGACATGAGCTCCTCTGTTGGTTCGGCGCTAAGGTACGGTTTGCATCGGTGTCCGTTTACTTTGAAAAGTGAACCATCCTTTGGATTTTCCAAATCCAGAGCGCCCTGCGGATACACATTCCGCACAAAATACGGCCCTTTCCAGCGAGATCTGAGCTTTCCTGGATGGAAATGAAGTCGGGTGTCGTAAAGCAGTACCTGCTGACCAGGTACGAAGGTTTTGCGCAAAAGGTGTTTATCGTGAAACACCTTCGTTCGATTCTTAACGACAACCGCGTTATCGTAAGCCTCATCCCTAAGCTCGTTCAGTTCGTTCAACTGCAGCTTCCGATGGCTGCCCGCATCCTCAAGAGACAGATTCAGCTCCTTTATCGCCCAAAATGCGCGATGCTCGATTTCGACAGGAAGGTGGCAGGCTTTTCCGTACACAAGCCGATAGGGAGACATGCCAAGGTCGGTCTTATAAGCGGTTCTAAATGCCCAAAGGGCATCAGTGAGTTTCAGAGACCAATCCTTACGGTTCTTGGAAACCGTCTTCTCCAGTATCTGCTTGATTTGCCGATTTGAAACTTCGGCCTGCCCGCAGGTTTGGGGGTGGTAGGGCGTAGAGAGCTTATGATTAATGGAGTATTTCCGCATCAAGGCTTCGAAAGTTTTATTGCAGAAATGACTTCCATTGTCGCTAATGATCGCTCGGGGGTGCCCAAACCGGGAGAAAATGTTTTCTTTAAGGAACCTAACGACAACCTTGTTGTCGTTAGTCCGGCTAGGCACAGCCTCGACCCATTTAGAGACGTAATCAACAGCTAGAAGGATGTACAAGTTCCCAAAAGAGCTGGGAAACGGCCCCATGAAGTCTATCCCCCAAACATCGAAAATCTCCACAACCAAGATCGGTTGGAGCGGCATCTCGTTCCTCCGGGATATCCGGCCCATGTGTTGGCACCGGGAGCAAGTCTTACAATAGTCGTGAGCGTCTTTGAAAAGTTGTGGCCAGTAGAAACCACATTGCAAGATCTTCTCAGCTGTCTTTCTGGGCCCAAAATGCCCGCCACACTCTTGATCGTGGCAAAATGACAGCACACTCTTGAATTCCTCATCAGGGACACACCGACGAATAATCTGGTCGGGACAGTACTTGAACAAGTAGGGTTCGTCCCAGTAAAAGTGTTTTACTTGGAATAAGAAGCGAAGTCTGTCCTGACTCGACCATTCAGTCGGTAGTAATCCCGTGGCCAAATAGTTCACAATATCTGCGAACCAGGGTTCGCACGATACTGTCAAGAGCTGTTCATCCGGGAAAACGTCGTTGATTGGAATTGGAAGCGAAGGCGAAGAAGGAAGTCGTGAGAGATGGTCGGCAACTACGTTTTCACATCCTCGTTTGTCCTTAATGACAAGGTCAAACTCTTGAAGCAAGAGGATCCAACGGATTAACCGAGATTTGGCATCTTTCTTCGCAAAAAGATGGCGCAGAGCAGAGTGGTCAGTGTAGACAATGACTGGAGAGCCGATGAGGTAGGGCCTGAACTTTTCTAAAGCAAATACAACAGCTAAGAATTCCTTCTCAGTTGTTGTATAGTTGAGTTGGGCGTCGTTCAGGGTTCGGCTCGCGTAATAGATCACGTGTGGCATCTTGTTGATGTGCTGTCCAAGGACAGCACCGATGGCAAAGTCGGATGCATCGCACATAATCTCGAATGGGTGCGTCCAGTCAGGAGAAGAAAGAACGGGAGCAGAAGTGAGTGAGCGTTTCAGTGACTCGAATGCAGTCACACAGCTCGAGTTGAAGTCAAAAGGCGTGTCCTTGGCCAGCAAAAGCGTCAAGGGCCTAGCAATCTTGCTAAAGTCCTTGATAAACCGTCTATAGAAACCGGCATGGCCAAGGAAGGCTCGGATATCTCTGACGCATCGGGGAGGAGGCAGATTGGAAATGACCTCAATCTTTGCTTTGTCAACCTCTATGCCATTTTGCGAGATGATATGTCCTAAGACAATACCGTCGCGCACCATGAAGTGGCATTTCTCCCAGTTCAAAGTGAGATTCTTGTCCTTACATCGGGTAAGGACAGCGTCAAGAAGCAGCAAACACTCGTCAAAGGAGTCGCCGAAGATGGAGAAGTCATCCATGAAAATCTCCAGAAATTTTTCCACCATGTCAGAGAAAATTCCCATCATACACCGCTGGAAGGTAGCGGGCGCATTGCATAACCCAAAGGGCATGCGTCGATATGCAAACGTGCCGAAAGGACAAGTGAAAGTGGTCTTGTCCTGGTCTTTTTCGGCGATGGGAATTTGATTATAGCCAGAGTAGCCATCAAGAAAACAGTAGTACTCGTGTCCGGCCAATCGTTCGAGCATCTGGTCAATGAAGGGTAGCGGAAAGTGGTCTTTTCGCGTTGCGGCGTTGAGTTTTCTGTAATCAATGCAAACTCGCCACCCAGTTTGGGTGCGAGTAGGGATTAACTCATTCGCCTCGTTGGTGATGACCGTGATGCCCGACTTCTTGGGGACAACGTGAATGGGGCTAACCCACTGGCTATCAGAGATAGGGTAAATGATACCACTATCTAGACATTTGACGATCTCCTTCTTCACAGCCTCCTTCATGACTGGATTAAGACGTCTTTGTGGATCCCGGGCTGGTTTGGCATCATCCATCAGATGAATGTGATGCTCAACGATGAGGGGACTAATCCCCTTGATGTCCGCCATGGACCAGCCAAAAGCTTGCCTGTTGCCGTGCAAGACCGCGAGAAGGGCTTTCTCTTGCTAGGGAGCTAGAGAAGCCGAGATGATGACAGGGAGGGTCTCGTTCTCACCTAAGTAAGCATACTTAAGGTGAGACGGCAACGGCTTGAGTTCGAGCGTTGGAGGTGAAATGATGGAAGGCAAGACTGGTGCAAAGGTCTCGAACTCAAAGGATTCCAGCAAAGGTTCAAAACGAGTGTAGGCAACCGAGTCGGATGGTTCAGGTAACTCATCCGAAAAGTCGAAAGATTCAAACTCGGGTTGTGCACGGCTAAGATTGTTCGTGAACGTGAAATACTCGTATTCGTTGTCGGGCGCAGAAACAGCAGCAGGTTCGAAGAGAAACGCACTAGTGGCGTCAAGATTATCATGTTCAAACAGAAACTCCTCGAATTCACACTCTTCGGGGGTGATCTCCTGGATCGAGCAGACGTCCAGTATATGAGCATTAGGTTCGGCGGGCTGATTCCCCAACCTAAAAATGTTGAGTTCAATCGTCATATTTCCAAAAGAGAGGTTCATCGAACCATTGCGACAATTGATCACAGCATTTGAGGTTGCGAGAAATGGGCGACCGAGTATCACCGGAATTTGATTCCGGGGGTTAGCTACAGGCTGTGTATCTAAGACAATGAAGTCGACGGGGAATATGAAGTCCCCGACTCTTATTAACACATCCTCTAGCTCACCCCTAGGGTGGGTGATCGATCGGTCGGCCATTTGGAGAGTGCAGTGTGTGGGTTTCAGCTCTCCGACGCCTAATTGCTCGTATACTGAATACGGAAGCAAGTTAACACTGGCACCAAGATCTAATAGTGCGCGGTTGATGTTCTTATCCCCAATGGTAATTGAAATCGTAGGACAGCCAGGGTCCTTCCGTTTTTGTGGTAAAGATTGGGTAAGGGCATCACTCACAGCACTAGCCAAGAAAACTTTCTTAGGTACCTGAGACTTCCTCTTTTTCGTGCACAAGTCCTTTAAGATTTTCGCGTAAGATGGGACTTGTTGGACAGCATCTAAAAGAGGAATGTTAATGTTAACTTGCTTGAATAACTCCAAAATCTTCTCCATTTGTGGATTTTGTTTGTTAGACCTCAACCGGTTTGGAAATGGAACATTTTGAAAATTGGTTGAGTCTAATGCTGGAGGAGCAGATTTTGGAGTTGGAACGGATCCCAGAATAGGTGTTTTCGTGGAGTGAGAAGTGGGTCCGTTCAGAGCAGAAGAAGAAGAGGGAGAGCCTTGTGAAGAACGGAGAATAGGCTCGGAAGACGAAGAAGAAGAAGGAGAAGAAGAAGAAGAAGAAGAAGCAGCGGCCGGGGCATCATCGTTGATCCGTTTGCCAATGTTGTTTTGCAGCATCCTCCCTGATCTCAGTGTGGTCACGGCACTCACATTATGGTTTTGTTGTTCAAGAGCAACATGTGCATTATGTGGGTGACCGGGATTTGGAAGTGGCTGGGACGGGAGCTTCCCCTTCTCTCGCTCGCTCAAGGCCGCGTTCAGCTGTGCAATCTGGGCCTCGATGGTCTTGATGCTTTGCCCGTGTGCGGCAGTGTGTTGCACTAAAGATTGAATCGAAGACTGGATGTTGGCGGTGGATTGAGTCGATTGTTTAACAAATGCCTCCAGACTTCGCTCGAGCGAGGAAAGCTTATCGTTGTTCGACGGAACAAAGTTGTTTGGTGGAAAAGAGTTGTTTAGTGCAAAGTTGTTCGTCTGGTTTTGGAAAGGCTGGGGTTGGAAGGGCTGCTGATATTGATGTTGAGTTTGTTGTGGCGCTTGTTGTTGCGGTGGAGGGGCCCTTTGGAAATTGTTGCCCTGGAATTGATTCTGATTCTGATTCCAGGCGAAATTGGGGTGGTTCCTCCAACCGGGATTGTAGGTGGAAGAGTATGGATCATTCCTCGGTCTTTGCTGGAAGGCAGCATTAACCTGATCCTGTCCTTACGAGGGTGGGTTGTAAGGACACTCTTCGGTCAAGTGAGAAGGATCGGAACAACAAGCGCAGATAGTACGAAGTGGGAGAACAGGGGCAGGAGCAGAAAATTTGCTCTCTATCGCTTCAAGCTTTCGTGTTATCGCAGCCATTTCAGCTTTCATCGCAATAGAGACGTCAAGTTGGTGGATTCCTACCCTAGACTGACCGGTAGAAGTGGAGGTAGAAGAAGAAGAAGTCGGTCTGGTGCTCTCCCACTGTAGCGTTTGCTCCGCAAGATCGTCAAAGAACTGCCACGCTTCCTCGTCAGATTTCGATAGGAAGTGGCCCTGACAGATGGTTTCCAGCAACTGCTTCGTTGCTGGGTTCAGTCCCTCGTATAAGGTTTGGCAGAGCTTCCATTTCTCTATACCGTGGTGAGGACACTGAACAAGAAGGTCTTTGTACCGGTCAAAGCACTTCCAGAAGGGTTCAGAAGGAAGCTGGGAGAATTGATTGATTTCATTTCGAATCCTTGCGGTTTTATGATTCGGATAAATTTTTTTCAGAAACGCTTTAACAAACTCGTCCCAGCTGGTGATTGAGTGGGAAGCGGTGCTATACAGCCATTTTTCAGCGAGATCGCATAAAGTGAACGGAATGACCCGTAGACGTATAGCATCGTCCGACAGCTGGGTGGTTTTCATCATGGCACAGACATTTTGAAATTTATTGATGAAGATATAGGCATCTTCAGATTCAAGCCCATGAAAACGTGGAAGCATGTTGATGAAATGGGGCTTAATTTCAAAGTTGTCCCCATTGGCCGGAGGAAGAGAAAGGCAGATGGGAAGTGCAGAACGGGTGGGGTAGAAACGATCCTGGAGCGCAATTCGCTGCGGCGCTACAACAGGCGGAGGTGGTGGGAGATTGGTCTCCGTAGGAGGTGGAGCCAATCCAGCGGTGGTCAAAGAGATGTTCGGATTAAATCCCGACATCGCGGAAGAAGAGGTTGGTGAAGGTGAAGGTGAAGGTGAAGATGTATGAACAGAATTCCGGTCAACGTCGGAGTTGGCCGGCAAAGGAAGGGGTGAAAGAGGAGTGGACGGAGTATCGACTTCGGAGTCGATCGCGTAGTCGGTCGCGACTAACGTAACGCGGACTAGACGGACGCTAGTGTCCCGAGTCCAAGCGGACATACACTAAACGAGTTTAGTATAGTCAAAGCGGAGAAGGTGAGGGTAAGAAAACGTCAATGGAGAAAGGCGATGGGTGGTGGGTGAAAATGGATTTGGCGACAAAAGGACAAGTTTTTATAAAAGTTTTTGATTTTTTCTTTTTTTTTTAGAAAGAGATTTACAGAAATATGTACGGAAATACGGCTTAAGCAATCACAAACAAGATATGCACAATCACACCTAGATCTACGGTCGTCTAGGTCTACTAGACCTGCTCCTGAACTTGATTGTCGAAGTTAAACAATGTCGAGAAACGGGCTTAAAAATACACTGATCACGAGGCCAGGTAAGTGCAGAGATAAGGGGAGGTTGTCCAACGCTTTCGCGAAGTTCCTTAATTAAATAACCCTTTCTCTTTCGGCGGTTGCGCCTTTAAAACTTTCCTAGACACCCCGTAAACAATATACGGTTAAGCGAGATTCTAAACACTGTTTATCTTCTCCTAATGAGCGCGAAGTCCTTAGGGCTGAAGTCTAGTATTTTTTAATTTACAATGGACAATGCATATGCTTTAGTGATTTTTGGGGTCCTGGGAAGGGTGATGAAATCCCCACCCAATCTGGATTGGTTTCAAGCCCCTTAAGTCCGTATTAAAGAATGCAAAACAGTAACAAATCAACTGCAAACAATTTTTATTTGCGGCGCAAAGAATCCTGCACAAGAACAGTTTATTGGAAGGGGGAGAAGAATTTGCGCAAAGAAGGCTGCAGAAAACACAATTTATTGGAGTCCAGAGGAGTGGAGAGAAGAGAGAGACTCACCAGAAAGAAAATGGTACCCTGAACCCTCCAAATGGCCACGGATCCGCGGCCTAAGCTTGCTTATGCCGCGTTTCCGCGGCTGTTTTGGGGAGTTGGGGCTTTAGTTTTGCTGGGTGGGTTCTGTTTGGTGTCTTCTGCCTTTCTGGATGTGTGGAATTTTTAGTTGCTCACTGTATCTGCTCCAGATTTTGACAGTAGACCGTCTCCTCCGTTTTGGTCCGTCGCGGTGTATCCGCGAAATGTGGGTCTATCTTCCCACGTCTTTGGCACTGTACTTGAACTCCGTATTTTCAATGTCTTGGCCACTGAACTCGAACCTAGTATTTTCCTGCACACTTGCACAAAAGCTAATCAAGAATAACAAGATGGTTTCTTTTACAAAGTATATATTTTTTTTTCGTTTTTTCGTTTTTTTTTTGTACTTACAAATTAACCCGAAATTACACAAAGAAACAAACTACCGTCTCCCCGGCAACGGCGCCATTTGATTGATAGGATACGTGCGTGTTCAAGTTCTAGTTTAAATACCGCAATCAAGACGGTTTCGCTTGTAGCTAGCCGGTTGAGTACGGGTCGTCCGCAGGGAGATGGAAGTCTTTTTCAAAGTGTTTTGACGAGTTAAGTCCGGTTTTCAGATTTTGTTGTGGTTATCTAAGTGTTAAGTTGATATTTAAAGAGAGCTTGTTAGGGTTAGGATTAGGTTAGTTTGAGTTAGGAGTCTCCACATCTTTCGTTGCCCCTCTTAAGATCGGTGTTACGGTAATCGGCAACAACGGGGATTAGCACGACTAGGAAGGACTTTGCGAGTATAAGCTAGGCTTTCCAACGCATAAGTCTTCCTTTTGGTGCTTATCCGTCCGTTCTTGGCTCTTATCCATAACCTCCGGTTAATTCAACCACAACCGGTCTCACTACGGAATCACCGCTATCATGTAGGATAGGGTGTCGTAAGGAGCGGATTGTGGTTCAATTAACGGGAGTCGATTTAAGTTGTTGGGCAAGGAAAGAGTGAGAGAGATTTCCTTCTCTCAAACTTCCCTTATCCTACCCTAACAAGTATAAAACTACTCACACTTCATGATAAGGAAAAACAAAACAAACAAAAGAGGAAGATAGAAAGAGGGAGATTAGAAGAATACGACTAACTATTTGCGACCTCACCTTGGCGAGGATCGAGCGCAAGTATCATTGTCGTATGTAAGGATAAAGAAAAAAGAGAAGAAAGAAACAACAAGGAAATAACAACAACTACTTAACAAATTTAAAGTTACAATAATTATAACAAAAGTAAGACAAGCATGATAATAAATTGATCTTCTTTATTCACCATTCCTCACTCACAAAGCTCACTACAAGTTTAATGGAGAAGAGATGAGAAGAAGAAGAACATGTAGACTAAATCCTAGCAAAAAGAAAATACAAGAATGGACCCCTTTTCCTTCACAAAGTTCTGGGCTATTTATAGGCCAGAGAATGAAAACCTAGGGCAACCACCAGAACACCTGTACAATGACTAAAATACCCCCCAAAACCCTGCGCATGCGGCGCCTAAACAGCCGCGGATCCGCGGCCTGGACCCACCTTTTGCCGCGGATCCGCGCTCTTATGGTTGATTTGGGCTTTGGGCTTTTTGGTGGTGGCCTGATTTGATGAGTACTTCATTCTGGTATATGTATTTTCTTATAATTGCTTCACGAATTTTCCAGAATTCTGTTGAGGGAAAGGTGGACTTTTTGTCAAGATTTTGTCATGATTGCCTCGAGCTCCGCGTAGATCTCTTGGATCTTGTGCTACCATTGAGCCTTGTGCATGAATGTGACATTGATTTGACATTTTGTCTTCCTAAACTGGTATCTGGCAACATACGGATGAGGGACGGAGACCGTGTTTTATCTGTGGTTGGCAGGAACCCGGATTTTTTCGTGTTTTCCATGAATTTCACTGTTTTAGAACCGAGAACCTGTATCCTGCAATTGACTAGCAAACACGGCTCAAGAGTATCTACGGATATGCAATGTGATAAAAATTGGGCGGTATGAAAATGCAAAAATCTGATATGAACAAATACCCCCAAACTTATCATTTGCTCGTCCCGAGCAAAGTCCATTTATTCACAAAAATTTCCTAACCTCACTTTCGCAGGGAACGCGATTGCACTGAGCATGTGCAACAAGCCGTTAAACCTCTAGGTGTCCCTAGTAGGAGGAGTGTTGTCTCCTGAGGGTTTTCAGCGGATACTACCCACAAAATCCGGTCAAGTTGGTTTTGTAAAATAACTAAGATTCAAACCCTACAGTTTTGTTTCAGCAAATAACAATTCTATAATCCTAAGTCTAGACCATCGAACCTTTATTTTTCACACCTCGCTTCTTATTTAACTACAGATTCTATATGTCTTTACGTGCAGTGCAAATAGTGTCGTTAAGTTCCAGAAGGATCGATTAAAGTCATCATGTTGCACAATAAAGCCCAGATAACAATTTTAAAAGGATCACATAAGTTTTATAAAGAGTTAAGCATTTTTCAAGTTTCGTTTTCCAGTAAGGTTTCAACTTCAGAATTTCTATCTTCCTTAACAGGAAACTAAGTCGTATTTTTCACTCCACCTTTTTCTTGTTTTCATTTCATACACACCTCTGTGAACGTGCAATAGTCTTTATCATAGAATAAAACCTTCATATCTCCGTTAAAATTTTTTTTTAAAAGCCTGTCTTTTATCAAGATTATTCTCACACAAAGAACCGTTAGGAATTTTAACTCGGAGAGAACACTTGCTTGACTTTGTTTTAAACTGGACTTTCTAGGCTTCTTAGCGAGCTTTGGGCCAATGCACCCAAACCAGTTGGTTTTAGGGCATTAGGTGTAGAAACACCCCAGCGGACTTAATTACTCAAGTTACCTAGGTCCAAAAACAAAAGACAGTATGTCGTGAAAATCAGATGATTTGATACGAACGGAGATATAACTGGTAGTTCAAATATTTTTTTTTTGGATAAAAGACGTGTTTAGTGGGTTAGGTGTGTAATCATTCCAATCAAGTTTTAGATGGGTTATTTTTCAGACTTAGCTCCAATTACGGCATCAATAACGTTCCTTCATATTCGCTTTACTTCATAAACTATTCTTGACATTACTTATTTCAGAACAAACCTATTTGATCCTCAGAAAATCATTTATCTGTTTAAAAGTTTAAACATGAAAGACTTGTCATCAAATTCCCAAAACTCACGACACGTGTAGTGTGATGTAAAGACTTATATCAGCTATAGTTAACTTCAAAGGAGAGTTATCTTTCAGGTTTTCAAAATCTAAACATAAGATTTAGTCATTCCTATTTTTTTTTCAAACAAAAACCGTCGAAATGTTGAATCAGAGTTCTTTCACAAGCTAACTTGACAAAAAAGTTTTTATATTTTTTAGAAAATTTTCAAATTTTTATGGATTTTATGGATATTAATATGCAGATGCAAAATATACATGCGAAGGTAAGAAATGCGTACCGAGCGTACCCCCAAACTTAAACTGGACAGTGTCCTCACTGTCATTGCATGAAGAGATCATTTGAAGGGTCAAAATTGTCGGTTAGCGATACACAAATTTTTATTTGTTTTTGTTTTTAAAGAAAAGAAAAAGAATATGCACAAATATATACAAAATAGTTTGTACATACCCCCAAACTTATTTGGAACAGTGTCCGCTGTTCTTGGCTGGATAACCGAAGTTTGGAGGTAGGCAGAGGAAGATCATTCAGGGTAAACCGGCTCCTGTAAGGACAGGAGCTCCTCTGTTGGTTCGGCGCTAAGGTACGGTTTGCATCGGTGTCCGTTTACTTTGAAAAGTGAACCATCCTTTGGATTTTCCAAATCCAGAGCGCCCTGCGGATACACATTCCGCACAAAATACGGCCCTTTCCAGCGAGATCTGAGCTTTCCTGGATGGAAATGAAGTCGGGTGTCGTAAAGCAGTACCTGCTGACCAGGTACGAAGGTTTTGCGCAAAAGGTGTTTATCGTGAAACACCTTCGTTCGATTCTTAACGACAACCGCGTTATCGTAAGCCTCATCCCTAAGCTCGTTCAGTTCGTTCAACTGCAGCTTCCGATGGCTGCCCGCATCCTCAAGAGACAGATTCAGCTCCTTTATCGCCCAAAATGCGCGATGCTCGATTTCGACAGGAAGGTGGCAGGCTTTTCCGTACACAAGCCGATAGGGAGACATGCCAAGGTCGGTCTTATAAGCGGTTCTAAATGCCCAAAGGGCATCAGTGAGTTTCAGAGACCAATCCTTACGGTTCTTGGAAACCGTCTTCTCCAGTATCTGCTTGATTTGCCGATTTGAAACTTCGGCCTGCCCGCAGGTTTGGGGGTGGTAGGGCGTAGAGAGCTTATGATTAATGGAGTATTTCCGCATCAAGGCTTCGAAAGTTTTATTGCAGAAATGACTTCCATTGTCGCTAATGATCGCTCGGGGGTGCCCAAACCGGGAGAAAATGTTTTCTTTAAGGAACCTAACGACAACCTTGTTGTCGTTAGTCCGGCTAGGCACAGCCTCGACCCATTTAGAGACGTAATCAACAGCTAGAAGGATGTACAAGTTCCCAAAAGAGCTGGGAAACGGCCCCATGAAGTCTATCCCCCAAACATCGAAAATCTCCACAACCAAGATCGGTTGGAGCGGCATCTCGTTCCTCCGGGATATCCGGCCCATGTGTTGGCACCGGGAGCAAGTCTTACAATAGTCGTGAGCGTCTTTGAAAAGTTGTGGCCAGTAGAAACCACATTGCAAGATCTTCTCAGCTGTCTTTCTGGGCCCAAAATGCCCGCCACACGCTTGATCGTGGCAAAATGACAGCACACTCTTGAATTCCTCATCAGGGACACACCGACGAATAATCTGGTCGGGACAGTACTTGAACAAGTAGGGTTCGTCCCAGTAAAAGTGTTTTACTTGGAATAAGAAGCGAAGTCTGTCCTGACTCGACCATTCAGTCGGTAGTAATCCCGTGGCCAAATAGTTCACAATATCTGCGAACCAGGGTTCGCACGATACTGTCAAGAGCTGTTCATCCGGGAAAACGTCGTTGATTGGAATTGGAAGCGAAGGCGAAGAAGGAAGTCGTGAGAGATGGTCGGCAACTACGTTTTCACATCCTCGTTTGTCCTTAATGACAAGGTCAAACTCTTGAAGCAAGAGGATCCAACGGATTAACCGAGATTTGGCATCTTTCTTCGCAAAAAGATGGCGCAGAGCAGAGTGGTCAGTGTAGACAATGACTGGAGAGCCGATGAGGTAGGGCCTGAACTTTTCTAAAGCAAATACAACAGCTAAGAATTCCTTCTCAGTTGTTGTATAGTTGAGTTGGGCGTCGTTCAGGGTTCGGCTCGCGTAATAGATCACGTGTGGCATCTTGTTGATGTGCTGTCCAAGGACAGCACCGATGGCAAAGTCGGATGCATCGCACATAATCTCGAATGGGTGCGTCCAGTCAGGAGAAGAAAGAACGGGAGCAGAAGTGAGTGAGCGTTTCAGTGACTCGAATGCAGTCACACAGCTCGAGTTGAAGTCAAAAGGCGTGTCCTTGGCCAGCAAAAGCGTCAAGGGCCTAGCAATCTTGCTAAAGTCCTTGATAAACCGTCTATAGAAACCGGCATGGCCAAGGAAGGCTCGGATATCTCTGACGCATCGGGGAGGAGGCAGATTGGAAATGACCTCAATCTTTTCTTTGTCAACCTCTATGCCATTTTGCGAGATGATATGTCCTAAGACAATACCTTCGCGCACCATGAAGTGGCATTTCTCCCAGTTCAAAGTGAGATTCTTGTCCTTACATCGGGTAAGGACAGCGTCAAGAAGCAGCAAACACTCGTCAAAGGAGTCGCCGAAGATGGAGAAGTCATCCATGAAAATCTCCAGAAATTTTTCCACCATGTCAGAGAAAATTCCCATCATACACCGCTGGAAGGTAGCGGGCGCATTGCATAACCCAAAGGGCATGCGTCGATATGCAAACGTGCCGAAAGGACAAGTGAAAGTGGTCTTGTCCTGGTCTTTTTCGGCGATGGGAATTTGATTATAGCCAGAGTAGCCATCAAGAAAACAGTAGTACTCGTGTCCGGCCAATCGTTCGAGCATCTGGTCAATGAAGGGTAGCGGAAAGTGGTCTTTCCGCGTTGCGGCGTTGAGTTTTCTGTAATCAATGCAAACTCGCCACCCAGTTTGGGTGCGAGTAGGGATTAACTCATTCGCCTCGTTGGTGATGACCGTGATGCCCGACTTCTTGGGGACAACGTGAATGGGGCTAACCCACTGGCTATCAGAGATAGGGTAAATGATACCACTATCTAGACATTTGACGATCTCCTTCTTCACAGCCTCCTTCATGACTGGATTAAGACGTCTTTGTGGATCCCGGGCTGGTTTGGCATCATCCATCAGATGAATGTGATGCTCAACGATGAGGGGACTAATCCCCTTGATGTCCGCCATGGACCAGCCAAAAGCTTGCCTGTTGCCGTGCAAGACCGCGAGAAGGGCTTTCTCTTGCTCGGGAGCTAGAGAAGCCGAGATGATGACAGGGAGGGTCTCGTTCTCACCTAAGTAAGCATACTTAAGGTGAGACGGCAACGGCTTGAGTTCGAGCGTTGGAGGTGAAATGATGGAAGGCAAGACTGGTGCAAAGGTCTCGAACTCAAAGGATTCCAGCAAAGGTTCAAAACGAGTGTAGGCAACCGAGTCGGATGGTTCAGGTAACTCATCCGAAAAGTCGAAAGATTCAAACTCGGGTTGTGCGCGGCTAAGATTGTTCGTGAACGTGAAATACTCGTATTCGTTGTCGGGCGCAGAAACAGCAGCAGGTTCGAAGAGAAACGCACTAGTGGCGTCAAGATTATCGTGTTCAAACAGAAACTCCTCGAATTCACACTCTTCGGGGGTGATCTCCTGGATCGAGCAGATGTCCAGTATATGAGCATTAGGTTCGGCGGGCTGATTCCCCAACCTAAAAATGTTGAGTTCAATCGTCATATTTCCAAAAGAGAGGTTCATCGAACCATTGCGACAATTGATCACAGCATTTGAGGTTGCGAGAAATGGGCGACCGAGTATCACCGGAATTTGATTCCGGGGGTTAGCTACAGGCTGTGTATCTAAGACAATGAAGTCGACGGGGAATATGAAGTCCCCGACTCTTATTAACACATCCTCTAGCTCACCCCTAGGGTGGGTGATCGATCGGTCGGCCATTTGGAGAGTGCAGTGTGTGGGTTTCAGCTCTCCGACGCCTAATTGCTCGTATACTGAATACGGAAGCAAGTTAACACTGGCACCAAGATCTAATAGTGCGCGGTTGATGTTCTTATCCCCAATGGTAATTGAAATCGTAGGACAGCCAGGGTCTTTCCGTTTTTGTGGTAAAGATTGGGTAAGGGCATCACTCACAGCACTAGCCAAGAAAACTTTCTTAGGTACCTGAGACTTCCTCTTTTTCGTGCACAAGTCCTTTAAGATTTTCGCGTAAGATGGGACTTGTTGGACAGCATCTAAAAGAGGAATGTTAATGTTAACTTGCTTGAATAACTCCAAAATCTTCTCCATTTGTGGATTTTGTTTGTTAGACCTCAACCGGTTTGGAAATGGAACATTTTGAAAATTGGTTGAGTCTAATGCTGGAGGAGCAGATTTTGGAGTTGGAACGGATCCCAGAATAGGTGTTTTCGTGGAGTGAGAAGTGGGTCCGTTCAGAGCAGAAGAAGAAGAGGGAGAGCCTTGTGAAGAACGGAGAATAGGCTCGGAAGACGAAGAAGAAGAAGGAGAAGAAGAAGAAGAAGAAGAAGCAGCGGCCGGGGCATCATCGTTGATCCGTTTGCCAATGTTGTTTTGCAGCATCCTCCCTGATCTCAGTGTGGTCACGGCACTCACATTATGGTTTTGTTGTTCAAGAGCAACATGTGCATTATGTGGGTGACCGGGATTTGGAAGTGGCTGGGACGGGAGCTTCCCCTTCTCTCGCTCGCTCAAGGCCACGTTCAGCTGTGCAATCTGGGCCTCGATGGTCTTGATGCTTTGCCCGTGTGCGGCAGTGTGTTGCACTAAAGATTGAATCGAAGACTGGATGTTGGCGGTGGATTGAGTCGATTGTTTAACAAATGCCTCCAGACTTCGCTCGAGCGAGGAAACCTTATCGTTGTTCGACGGAACAAAGTTGTTTGGTGGAAAAGAGTTGTTTAATGCAAAGTTGTTCGTCTGGTTTTGGAAAGGCTGGGGTTGGAAGGGCTGCTGATATTGATGTTGAGTTTGTTGTGGCGCTTGTTGTTGCGGTGGAGGGGCCCTTTGGAAATTGTTGCCCTGGAATTGATTCTGATTCTGATTCCAGGCGAAATTGGGGTGGTTCCTCCAACCGGGATTGTAGGTGGAAGAGTATAGATCATTCCTCGGTCTTTGCTGGAAGGCAGCATTAACCTGATCCTGTCCTTACGAGGGTGGGTTGTAAGGACACTCTTCGGTCAAGTGAGAAGGATCGGAACAACAAGCGCAGATAGTACGAAGTGGGAGAACAGGGGCAGGAGCAGAAAATTTGCTCTCTATCGCTTCAAGCTTTCGTGTTATCGCAGCCATTTCAGCTTTCATCGCAATAGAGACGTCAAGTTGGTGGATTCCTACCCTAGACTGACCGGTAGAAGTGGAGGTAGAAGAAGAAGAAGTCGGTCTGGTGCTCTCCCACTGTAGCGTTTGCTCCGCAAGATCGTCAAAGAACTGCCACGCTTCCTCGTCAGATTTCGATAGGAAGTGGCCCTGACAGATGGTTTCCAGCAACTGCTTCGTTGCTGGGTTCAGTCCCTCGTATAAGGTTTGGCAGAGCTGCCATTTCTCTATACCGTGGTGAGGACACTGAACAAGAAGGTCTTTGTACCGGTCAAAGCACTTCCAGAAGGGTTCAGAAGGAAGCTGAGAGAATTGATTGATTTCATTTCGAATCCTTGCGGTTTTATGATTCGGATAAATTTTTTTCAGAAACGCTTTAACAAACTCGTCCCAGCTGGTGATTGAGTGGGAAGCGGTGCTATACAGCCATTTTTCAGCGAGATCGCATAAAGTGAACGGAATGACCCGTAGACGTATAGCATCGTCCGACAGCTGGGTGGTTTTCATCATGGCACAGACATTTTGAAATTTATTGATGAAGATATAGGCATCTTCAGATTCAAGCCCATGAAAACGTGGAAGCATGTTGATGAAATGGGGCTTAATTTCAAAGTTGTCCCCATTGGCCGGAGGAAGAGAAAGGCAGATGGGAAGTGCAGAACGGGTGGGGTAGAAACGATCCTGGAGCGCAATTCGCTGCGGCGCTACAACAGGCGGAGGTGGTGGGAGATTGGTCTCCGTAGGAGGTGGAGCCAATCCAGCGGTGGTCAAAGAGATGTTCGGATTAAATCCCGACATCGCGGAAGAAGAGGTTGGTGAAGGTGAAGGTGAAGGTGAAGATGTATGAACAGAATTCCGGTCAACGTCGGAGTTGGCCGGCAAAGGAAGGGGTGAAAGAGGAGTGGACGGAGTATCGACTTCGGAGTCGATCGCGTAGTCGGTCGCGACTAACGTAACGCGGACTAGACGGACGCTAGTGTCCCGAGTCCAAGCGGACATACACTAAACGAGTTTAGTATAGTCAAAGCGGAGAAGGTGAGGGTAAGAAAACGTCAATGGAGAAAGGCGATGGGTGGTGGGTGAAAATGGATTTGGCGACAAAAGGACAAGTTTTTATAAAAGTTTTTGATTTTTTCTTTTTTTTTTTAGAAAGAGATTTACAGAAATATGTACGGAAATACGGCTTAAGCAATCACAAACAAGATATGCACAATCACACCTAGATCTACGGTCGTCTAGGTCTACTAGACCTGCTCCTGAACTTGATTGTCGAAGTTAAACAATGTCGAGAAACGGGCTTAAAAATACACTGATCACGAGGCCAGGTAAGTGCAGAGATAAGGGGAGGTTGTCCAACGCTTTCGCGAAGTTCCTTAATTAAATAACCCTTTCTCTTTCGGCGGTTGCGCCTTTAACACTTTCCTAGACACCCCGTAAACAATATACGGTTAAGCGAGATTCTAAACACTGTTTATCTTCTCCTAATGAGCGCGAAGTCCTTAGGGCTGAAGTCTAGTATTTTTTAATTTACAATGGACAATGCATATGCTTTAGTGATTTTTGGGGTCCTGGGAAGGGTGATGAAATCCCCACCCAATCTGGATTGGTTTCAAGCCCCTTAAGTCCGTATTAAAGAATGCAAAACAGTAACAAATCAACTGCAAACAATTTTTATTTGCGGCGCAAAGAATCCTGCACAAGAACAGTTTATTGGAAGGGGGAGAAGAATTTGCGCAAAGAAGGCTGCAGAAAACACAATTTATTGGAGTCCAGAGGAGTGGAGAGAAGAGAGAGACTCACCAGAAAGAAAATGGTACCCTGAACCCTCCAAATGGCCGCGGATCCGCGGCCTAAGCTTGCTTATGCCGCGTTTCCGCGGCTGTTTTGGGGAGTTGGGGCTTTAGTTTTGCTGGGTGGGTTCTGTTTGGTGTCTTCTGCCTTTCTGGATGTGTGGAATTTTTAGTTGCTCACTGTATCTGCTCCAGATTTTGACAGTAGACCGTCTCCTCCGTTTTGGTCCGTCGCGGTGTATCCGCGAAATGTGGGTCTATCTTCCCACGTCTTTGGCACTGTACTTGAACTCCGTATTTTCAATGTCTTGGCCACTGAACTCGAACCTAGTATTTTCCTGCACACTTGCACAAAAGCTAATCAAGAATAACAAGATGGTTTCTTTTACAAAGTATATATATTTTTTTTCGTTTTTTCGTTTTTTTTTTTTATACTTACAAATTAACCCGAAATTACACAAAGAAACAAACTACCGTCTCCCCGGCAACGGCGCCATTTGATTGATAGGATACGTGCGTGTTCAAGTTCTAGTTTAAATACCGCAATCAAGACGGTTTCGCTTGTAGCTAGCCGGTTGAGTACGGGTCGTCCGCAGGGAGATGGAAGTCTTTTTCAAAGTGTTTTGACGAGTTAAGTCCGGTTTTCAGATTTTGTTGTGGTTATCTAAGTGTTAAGTTGATATTTAAAGAGAGCTTGTTAGGGTTAGGATTAGGTTAGTTTGAGTTAGGAGTCTCCACATCTTTCGTTGCCCCTCTTAAGATCGGTGTTACGGTAATCGGCAACAACGGGGATTAGCACGACTAGGAAGGACTTTGCGAGTATAAGCTAGGCTTTCCAACGCATAAGTCTTCCTTTTGGTGCTTATCCGTCCGTTCTTGGCTCTTATCCATAACCTCCGGTTAATTCAACCACAACCGGTCTCACTACGGAATCACCGCTATCATGTAGGATAGGGTGTCGTAAGGAGCGGATTGTGGTTCAATTAACGGGAGTCGATTTAAGTTGTTGGGCAAGGAAAGAGTGAGAGAGATTTCCTTCTCTCAAACTTCCCTTATCCTACCCTAACAAGTATAAAACTACTCACACTTCATGATAAGGAAAAACAAAACAAACAAAAGAGGAAGATAGAAAGAGGGAGATTAGAAGAATACGACTAACTATTTGCGACCTCACCTTGGCGAGGATCGAGCGCAAGTATCATTGTCGTATGTAAGGATAAAGAAAAAAGAGAAGAAAGAAACAACAAGGAAATAACAACAACTACTTAACAAATTTAAAGTTACAATAATTATAACAAAAGTAAGACAAGCATGATAATAAATTGATCTTCTTTATTCACCATTCCTCACTCACAAAGCTCACTACAAGTTTAATGGAGAAGAGATGAGAAGAAGAAGAACATGTAGACTAAATCCTAGCAAAAAGAAAATACAAGAATGGACCCCTTTTCCTTCACAAAGTTCTGGGCTATTTATAGGCCAGAGAATGAAAACCTAGGGCAACCACCAGAACACCTGTACAATGACTAAAATACCCCCCAAAACCCTGCGCATGCGGCGCCTAAACAGCCGCGGATCCGCGGCCTGGACCCACCTTTTGCCGCGGATCCGCGCTCTTATGGTTGATTTGGGCTTTGGGCTTTTTGGTGGTGGCCTGATTTGATGAGTACTTCATTCTGGTATATGTATTTTCTTATAATTGCTTCACGAATTTTCCAGAATTCTGTTGAGGGAAAGGTGGACTTTTTGTCAAGATTTTGTCATGATTGCCTCGAGCTCCGCGTAGATCTCTTGGATCTTGTGCTACCATTGAGCCTTGTGCATGAAGGTGACATTGATTTGACATTTTGTCTTCCTAAACTGGTATCTGGCAACATACGGATGAGGGACGGAGACCGTGTTTTATCTGTGGTTGGCAGGAACCCGGATTTTTTCGTGTTTTCCATGAATTTCACTGTTTTAGAACCGAGAACCTGTATCCTGCAATTGACTAGCAAACACGGCTCAAGAGTATCTACGGATATGCAATGTGATAAAAATTGGGCGGTATGAAAATGCAAAAATCTGATATGAACAAATACCCCCAAACTTATCATTTGCTCGTCCCGAGCAAAGTCCATTTATTCACAAAAATTTCCTAACCTCACTTTCGCAGGGAACGCGATTGCACTGAGCATGTGCAACAAGCCGTTAAACCTCTAGGTGTCCCTAGTAGGAGGAGTGTTGTCTCCTGAGGGTTTTCAGCGGATACTACCCACAAAATCCGGTCAAGTTGGTTTTGTAAAATAACTAAGATTCAAACCCTACAGTTTTGTTTCAGCAAATAACAATTCTATAATCCTAAGTCTAGACCATCGAACCTTTATTTTTCACACCTCGCTTCTTATTTAACTACAGATTCTATATGTCTTTACGTGCAGTGCAAATAGTGTCGTTAAGTTCCAGAAGGATCGATTAAAGTCATCATGTTGCACAATAAAGCCCAGATAACAATTTTAAAAGGATCACATAAGTTTTATAAAGAGTTAAGCATTTTTCAAGTTTCCTTTTCCAGTAAGGTTTCAACTTCAGAATTTCTATCTTCCTTAACAGGAAACTAAGTCGTATTTTTCACTCCACCTTTTTCTTGTTTTCATTTCATACACACCTCTGTGAACGTGCAATAGTCTTTATCATAGAATAAAACCTTCATATCTCCGTTAAAATTTTTTTTTAAAAGCCTGTCTTTTATCAAGATTATTCTCACACAAAGAACCGTTAGGAATTTTAACTCGGAGAGAACACTTGCTTGACTTTGTTTTAAACTGGACTTTCTAGGCTTCTTAGCGAGCTTTGGGCCAATGCACCCAAACCAGTTGGTTTTAGGGCATTAGGTGTAGAAACACCCCAGCGGACTTAATTACTCAAGTTACCTAGGTCCAAAAACAAAAGACAGTATGTCGTGAAAATCAGATGATTTGATACGAACGGAGATATAACTGGTAGTTCAAATATTTTTTTTTTGGATAAAAGACGTGTTTAGTGGGTTAGGTGTGTAATCATTCCAATCAAGTTTTAGATGGGTTATTTTTCAGACTTAGCTCCAATTACGGCATCAATAACGTTCCTTCATATTCGCTTTACTTCATAAACTATTCTTGACATTACTTATTTCAGAACAAACCTATTTGATCCTCAGAAAATCATTTATCTGTTTAAAAGTTTAAACATGAAAGACTTGTCATCAAATTCCCAAAACTCACGACACGTGTAGTGTGATGTAAAGACTTATATCAGCTATAGTTAACTTCAAAGGAGAGTTATCTTTCAGGTTTTCAAAATCTAAACATGAGATTTAGTCATTCCTATTTTTTTTTCAAACAAAAACCGTCGAAATGTTGAATCAGAGTTCTTTCACAAGCTAACTTGACAAAAAAGTTTTTATATTTTTTAGAAAATTTTCAAATTTTTATGGATTTTATGGATATTAATATGCAGATGCAAAATATACATGCGAAGGTAAGAAATGCGTACCGAGCGTACCCCCAAACTTAAACTGGACAGTGTCCTCACTGTCATTGCATGAAGAGATCATTTGAAGGGTCAAAATTGTCGGTTAGCGATACACAAATTTTTATTTGTTTTTGTTTTTAAAGAAAAGAAAAAGAATATGCACAAATATATACAAAATAGTTTGTACATACCCCCAAACTTATTTGGAACAGTGTCCGCTGTTCTTGGCTGGATAACCGAAGTTTGGAGGTAGGCAGAGGAAGATCATTCAGGGTAAACCGGCTCCTGTAAGGACAGGAGCTCCTCTGTTGGTTCGGCGCTAAGGTACGGTTTGCATCGGTGTCCGTTTACTTTGAAAAGTGAACCATCCTTTGGATTTTCCAAATCCAGAGCGCCCTGTGGATACACATTCCGCACAAAATACGGCCCTTTCCAGCGAGATCTGAGCTTTCCTGGATGGAAATGAAGTCGGGTGTCGTAAAGCAGTACCTGCTGACCAGGTACGAAGGTTTTGCGCAAAAGGTGTTTATCGTGAAACACCTTCGTTCGATTCTTAACGACAACCGCGTTATCGTAAGCCTCATCCCTAAGCTCGTTCAGTTCGTTCAACTGCAGCTTCCGATGGCTGCCCGCATCCTCAAGAGACAGATTCAGCTCCTTTATCGCCCAAAATGCGCGATGCTCGATTTCGACAGGAAGGTGGCAGGCTTTTCCGTACACAAGCCGATAGGGAGACATGCCAAGGTCGGTCTTATAAGCGGTTCTAAATGCCCAAAGGGCATCAGTGAGTTTCAGAGACCAATCCTTACGGTTCTTGGAAACCGTCTTCTCCAGTATCTGCTTGATTTGCCGATTTGAAACTTCGGCCTGCCCGCAGGTTTGGGGGTGGTAGGGCGTAGAGAGCTTATGATTAATGGAGTATTTCCGCATCAAGGCTTCGAAAGTTTTATTGCAGAAATGACTTCCATTGTCGCTAATGATCGCTCGGGGGTGCCCAAACCGGGAGAAAATGTTTTCTTTAAGGAACCTAACGACAACCTTGTTGTCGTTAGTCCGGCTAGGCACAGCCTCGACCCATTTAGAGACGTAATCAACAGCTAGAAGGATGTACAAGTTCCCAAAAGAGCTGGGAAACGGCCCCATGAAGTCTATCCCCCAAACATCGAAAATCTCCACAACCAAGATCGGTTGGAGCGGCATCTCGTTCCTCCGGGATATCCGGCCCATGTGTTGGCACCGGGAGCAAGTCTTACAATAGTCGTGAGCGTCTTTGAAAAGTTGTGGCCAGTAGAAACCACATTGCAAGATCTTCTCAGCTGTCTTTCTGGGCCCAAAATGCCCGCCACACGCTTGATCGTGGCAAAATGACAGCACACTCTTGAATTCCTCATCAGGGACACACCGACGAATAATCTGGTCGGGACAGTACTTGAACAAGTAGGGTTCGTCCCAGTAAAAGTGTTTTACTTGGAATAAGAAGCGAAGTCTGTCCTGACTCGACCATTCAGTCGGTAGTAATCCCGTGGCCAAATAGTTCACAATATCTGCGAACCAGGGTTCGCACGATACTGTCAAGAGCTGTTCATCCGGGAAAACGTCGTTGATTGGAATTGGAAGCGAAGGCGAAGAAGGAAGTCGTGAGAGATGGTCGGCAACTACGTTTTCACATCCTCGTTTGTCCTTAATGACAAGGTCAAACTCTTGAAGCAAGAGGATCCAACGGATTAACCGAGATTTGGCATCTTTCTTCGCAAAAAGATGGCGCAGAGCAGAGTGGTCAGTGTAGACAATGACTGGAGAGCCGATGAGGTAGGGCCTGAACTTTTCTAAAGCAAATACAACAGCTAAGAATTCCTTCTCAGTTGTTGTATAGTTGAGTTGGGCGTCGTTCAGGGTTCGGCTCGCGTAATAGATCACGTGTGGCATCTTGTTGATGTGCTGTCCAAGGACAGCACCGATGGCAAAGTCGGATGCATCGCACATAATCTCGAATGGGTGCGTCCAGTCAGGAGAAGAAAGAACGGGAGCAGAAGTGAGTGATCGTTTCAGTGACTCGAATGCAGTCACACAGCTCGAGTTGAAGTCAAAAGGCGTGTCCTTGGCCAGCAAAAGCATCAAGGGCCTAGCAATCTTGCTAAAGTCCTTGATAAACCGTCTATAGAAACCGGCATGGCCAAGGAAGGCTCGGATATCTCTGACGCATCGGGGAGGAGGCAGATTGGAAATGACCTCAATCTTTGCTTTGTCAACCTCTATGCCATTTTGCGAGATGATATGTCCTAAGACAATACCTTCGCGCACCATGAAGTGGCATTTCTCCCAGTTCAAAGTGAGATTCTTGTCCTTACATCGGGTAAGGACAGCGTCAAGATGCAGCAAACACTCGTCAAAGGATTCGCCGAAGATGGAGAAGTCATCCATGAAAATCTCCAGAAATTTTTCCACCATGTCAGAGAAAATTCCCATCATACACCGCTGGAAGGTAGCGGGCGCATTGCATAACCCAAAGGGCATGCGTCGATATGCAAACGTGCCGAAAGGACAAGTGAAAGTGGTCTTGTCCTGGTCTTTTTCGGCGATGGGAATTTGATTATAGCCAGAGTAGCCATCAAGAAAACAGTAGTACTCGTGTCCGGCCAATCGTTCGAGCATCTGGTCAATGAAGGGTAGCGGAAAGTGGTCTTTCCGCGTTGCGGCGTTGAGTTTTCTGTAATCAATGCAAACTCGCCACCCAGTTTGGGTGCGAGTAGGGATTAACTCATTCGCCTCGTTGGTGATGACCGTGATGCCCGACTTCTTGGGGACAACATGAATGGGGCTAACCCACTGGCTATCAGAGATAGGGTAAATGATACCACTATCTAGACATTTGACGATCTCCTTCTTCACAGCCTCCTTCATGACTGGATTAAGACGTCTTTGTGGATCCCGGGCTGGTTTGGCATCATCCATCAGATGAATGTGATGCTCAACGATGAGGGGACTAATCCCCTTGATGTCCGCCATGGACCAGCCAAAAGCTTGCCTGTTGCCGTGCAAGACCGCGAGAAGGGCTTTCTCTTGCTCGGGAGCTAGAGAAGCCGAGATGATGACAGGGAGGGTCTCGTTCTCACCTAAGTAAGCATACTTAAGGTGAGACGGCAACGGCTTGAGTTCGAGCGTTGGAGGTGAAATGATGGAAGGCAAGACTGGTGCAAAGGTCTCGAACTCAAAGGATTCCAGCAAAGGTTCAAAACGAGTGTAGGCAACCGAGTCGGATGGTTCAGGTAACTCATCCGAAAAGTCGAAAGATTCAAACTCGGGTTGTGCGCGGCTAAGATTGTTCGTGAACATGAAACACTCGTATTCGTTGTCGGGCGCAGAAACAGCAGCAGGTTCGAAGAGAAACGCACTAGTGGCGTCAAGATTATCGTGTTCAAACAGAAACTCCTCGAATTCACACTCTTCGGGGGTGATCTCCTGGATCGAGCAGACGTCCAGTATATGAGCATTAGGTTCGGCGGGCTGATTCCCCAACCTAAAAATGTTGAGTTCAATCATCATATTTCCAAAAGAGAGGTTCATCGAACCATTGCGGTAATTGATCACAGCATTTGAGGTTGCGAGAAATGGGCGACCGAGTATCACCGGAATTTGATTCCGGGGGTTAGCTACAGGCTGTGTATCTAATACAATGAAGTCGACGGGGAATATGAAGTCCCCGACTCTTATTAACACATCCTCTAGCTCACCCCTAGGGTGGGTGATCGATCGGTCGGCCATTTGGAGAGTGCAGCGTGTGGGTTTCAGCTCTCCGACGCCTAATTGCTCGTATACTGAATACGGAAGCAAGTTAACACTGGCACCAAGATCTAATAGTGCGCGGTTGATGTTCTTATCCCCAATGGTAATTGAAATCGTAGGACAGCCAGGGTCCTTCCGTTTTTGTGGTAAAGATTGGGTAAGGGCATCACTCACAGCACTAGCCAAGAAAACTTTCTTAGGTACCTGAGACTTCCTCTTTTTCGTGCACAAGTCCTTTAAGATTTTCGCGTAAGATGGGACTTGTTGGACAGCATCTAAAAGAGGAATGTTAATGTTAACTTGCTTGAATAACTCCAAAATCTTTTCCATTTGTGGATTTTGTTTGTTAGACCTCAACCGGTTTGGAAATGGAACATTTTGAAAATTGGTTGAGTCTAATGCTGGAGGAGCAGATTTTGGAGTTGGAACGGATCCCAGAATAGGTGTTTTCGTGGAGTGAGAAGTGGGTCCGTTCAGAGCAGAAGAAGAAGAGGGAGAGCCTTGTAAAGAACGGAGAATAGGCTCGGAAGACGAAGAAGAAGAAGGAGAAGAAGAAGAAGAAGAAGAAGCAGCGGCCGGGGCATCATCGTTGATCCGTTTGCCAATGTTGTTTTGCAGCATCCTCCCTGATCTCAGTGTGGTCACGGCACTCACATTATGGTTTTGTTGTTCAAGAGCAACATGTGCATTATGTGGGTGACCGGGATTTGGAAGTGGCTGGGACGGGAGCTTCCCCTTCTCTCGCTCGCTCAAGGCCGCGTTCAGCTGTGCAATCTGGGCCTCGATGGTCTTGATGCTTTGCCCGTGTGCGGCAGTGTGTTGCACTAAAGATTGAATCGAAGACTGGATGTTGGCGGTGGATTGAGTCGATTGTTTAACAAATGCCTCCAGACTTCGCTCGAGCGAGGAAACCTTATCGTTGTTCGACGGAACAAAGTTGTTTGGTGGAAAAGAGTTGTTTGGTGCAAAGTTGTTCGTCTGGTTTTGGAAAGGCTGGGGTTGGAAGGGCTGCTGATATTGATGTTGAGTTTGTTGTGGCGCTTGTTGTTGCGGTGGAGGGGCCCTTTGGAAATTGTTGCCCTGGAATTGATTCTGATTCTGATTCCAGGCGAAATTGGGGTGGTTCCTCCAACCGGGATTGTAGGTGGAAGAGTATGGATCATTCCTCGGTCTTTGCTGGAAGGCAGCATTAACCTTATCCTGTCCTTGCGAGGGTGGGTTGTAAGGACACTCTTCGGTCAAGTGAGAAGGATCGGAACAACAAGCGCAGATAGTACGAAGTGGGAGAACAGGGGCAGGAGCAGAAAATTTGCTCTCTATCGCTTCAAGCTTTCGTGTTATTGCAGCCATTTCAGCTTTCATCGCAATAGAGACGTCAAGTTGGTGGATTCCTACCCTAGACTGACCGGTAGAAGTGGAGGTAGAAGAAGAAGAAGTCGGTCTGGTGCTCTCCCACTGTAGCGTTTGCTCCGCTAGATCGTCAAAGAACTGCCACGCTTCCTCGTCAGATTTCGATAGGAAGTGGCCCTGACAGATGGTTTCCAGCAACTGCTTCGTTGCTGGGTTCAGTCCCTCGTATAAGGTTTGGCAGAGCTGCCATTTCTCTATACCGTGGTGAGGACACTGAACAAGAAGGTCTTTGTACCGGTCAAAGCACTTCCAGAAGGGTTCAGAAGGAAGCTGGGAGAATTGATTGATTTCATTGTCCAATTCACCTCCTCCACAGTATAGCTTATCGGGGGTGCATCTGCATAAAGGATCGCAGAGATAGGCTCCGAGGGTGTCGCATAAGAAAAGCTCCAGCGGTCTCTGATAATTTGATCGTACCATCTACCCTATAGATGAAGATTCTTGTGCTCCGGGTGATGGTCTTTGATTAGCGCAAGAACCTCTCGGTCTACGGGCGCTTCGGGGAATCCGCCTTCTGAGCGGACGAACGGGAAGGAAGTGTCGAAAGACATAGTACCTGCGCGGAAAAGAACAAATTTTTAGCCGCCAATGCTAGAATTTAAGTTCTGTCACTAGGTACTTTAAATCGGTACCACATCGCAATGCAGTGAAAAGGGACCAAAGGGGGACCCACATAATCAAGATGACATTGCATCATTAATAAAACAAGCTCATCTTTTGATGAGACTGTCAATTGAATGAGGAAATCGTCAATTGATTCTCATTTAATGAGAATTCCTCGGGCCAGGGAGTAGATCTCCCCTTAAGAGCAGTGCTCTATGGCAGAATGACACCTGTCAGATGCTAATGATGAAGGAATAAAATTCCTCAAGAAAATTCTAAGAGCCTTGCTCTGTAAAAATGATGGAATAACCCATCAGAGAACTTAAAGTAAAGTTTTAATGGAATAAAATTCCATGATCTTTAAGATCCATGAACAAACTCTTAAAAGTTCTTTATGAAAGATTAATAAATCTATGTGATTTAAAAAGAGCAAAGCTCTGTTAAAAGGTTAAGAAACCCTGAAAAGGATCTCTTAAGATCTAATATCTAACAAGAGCAAAGCTTCGTTAATGGGTTAAGGAACCCTAAGAAAGATCTCTTTAGATCTATGGGTTCAAGAGAGCAAAGCTCTGTCAATAAAACCCAAAAAAAGGTTTTCTTTAGATCGAAGATCTATGAAGAGCAAAGCTCTATTAATGGGTAAAACCCTAAATTATTAAATGATCTACTCAAAGATTTAATCTTTACCTAAGATTTTGATAGAGTTATGTCCTTAAGAAAGTTCTTAAGCCAAAAAGCTATGCTCTGCAAGAGAATAAAATTCTCAGAAGGAAGAAGATGAACAGAAATTATCTCAAGGGCCAAAGGTCCTATTTATAGGCATTGAGATGCCGTTTCAACTTCTGAGTTGATCCAAGGGCGCAGATGCTGCCACCGCTGCACTCACGTGTGGGCCACATGAGCGCAACAGAGGGGGGCATTTGTTTCCCCCAATCAGAGCAAAGCTCTGTTCAAAATTCAAATTTTGAAATGAAGCAACGCTTCATAGCAGCGCCAAGTGCGCTGCGCCCTAAACAGCGCACCACGTGCAAAGCACGTGTGCATTAGCGCTAAGTGCGCTGCACTATAATCAGCGCACCATGTGCAAAGCACGTGAGCGCTAGCGCCGAAAGCATCCCATTCTCGCAAAAGCTATCTGCGCCTATTTTATACCAGTTTCAATTTTAACAGCGCACATGCATACATTAAGAGAAGAATAGGAATTAAAAGGGAGCACTTGGCGGTTAATGACAAAAAGTAGAAAGCATTTAATTAAACATTTATTCTACACGAAATAGATCACCAAATATGGGATCGAAAGTACAGCGATTTATAAACATATAGATAAAATTATCTAGTTCCCTCTCTGTCTTTTCCACCATGTCAAAGCGACGATCTTTGCGAGGAGTAGCTACCCATCGGTTAGCACCGCATTCACCAGCGAAAGCAGAAATGACGGCCCGATGAGCCCGTATTTGGTGATCAAATGCGCCTCGTGGTAACATTCGATCTTGTCTTCTGCGGCACTGAGCATTGCCGAGGTCATTTCCGCCAGAGGAGGGGGATATCATCGAGCACGGACAAAAGGATCATCCGGAGCCAGATAAAACCGACGGGGAGAGGAGATCCTACACGAGTCAAGAGCTCGTGCCGCGCTGCGTCACATTGGTCATCCGTTAAAGTAGGATTCGCCAAGCGCGCAGTGAAACGAGAAACGATGTCCTCAATAGGCACCTTCCACGGCTGCCGGCGAGCATGGGGATGGTTACAGGCCATAACTCTTCTTCAAAAGGAATGATTCTCCAAAAAAGTAAGAGAGAAGAGAAGTACTGTTTCAGATTATAATTGAAGAACATTTAAGTCTAGATACAGAAATTACTGTGCGTGATGGAACTATTTCCAAGATCTGGGAAAGAGTAAGTTTGACTCAGAAGGAAGGTGAAAAGACACGTTCGGCGTGAAGCAACGCTTCATAGCAGCGCCAACGCTGAGAAGTAAAGACTCTAACGCAGCACGCCACGTGTAAAGCACGTGTGCACTAGCACCAGGTGCGCTGCGCTCTAACCAGCGCACCGCATGCAAAGCACGGGTGAGCTAACGCTAAGTGCGCTGCACTCTAAGCAGCGCAGCGCATGCAAAGCACGGGTGCGCTAGCGCTGGAAATAAAAGCTCCCCACCGTCAGATCAAAGATCCTATAATAATGATAAATCATTAATTAATCAGAATTAAATTCTGTTAAGGAAAGATTCCTCAAAATCTTTCCAAACAACAAGATTGTGCTCTGTAAATCATAGCACCGTTGGATCAATGATCCAATGGTGATTAAAAATCACCAAAAGTACAGAATAAATTCTGTATGAAAAGATTTCTCAATTTTGTTAAAAACAAGAAAATTGCCTTCTGTAAATCAGAAGCCCTTGGATCAAAGATCCAAGGGTGGGGAAATCCTTAAATCAATTGGAGAAAAGATTTCCTTAACTGATTGAACAAATCAGCTTTCTCTATATAAAGGCCCCCAGATTTCAAGTCAGGAGATATACAAAAACAAATAGAGGAATTACCCCATAAGCTTCAAGAGATCTCAGAAAGAAGAGCCAAGCTCTCAGAAAAAGAAGAGTTCCTTCAAGGTAAAAAAAAATGATGATGAACAGAGAGATGAAATCATCTCATAATTAAAAAGAAGAATTCACTTCTTTAAAGATCATAGATCTACAAGACCAAAGTCTTTCATAAAGAGATCAAAAGATCTCATCCTAAAACAAGAAGAAGAACACAATTCTTCTCACAGATCATAGATCTATAAGACTAACGTCTTTCTCAAAGAGATCATAGTATCTCATTATGAGAGGGGTGAGAATAATTCAATTCTCTTAGGATCACAGATCCATAAAGGCAAAGTCTTTCACCGACATAAGAGATTAAAACATCTCCTACAAAGTAAGAACTTTTGTTCTTAGAATCTTGAGACAGAGTCTCTCATAAACAAGAATTTATTTCTCAGATTATAAAGTTGGTCAGATAGCGCTTTGCGCTCATAAATTAGCGCTCTGCGCTCTTGGACTAGCGCTTTGCGCTCATGGAATGGTGCTCGGCACCAAGCGCAGCACGTGTCTCTCACGTGTGCGCCACTTAACAGTTAGCGCTTTGCGCTCTTTAACTAGCGCTTTGCGCTCATGGACTGGCGCTAAGCGCACCACGTGTCCCTCACGTGTGCGCCACTGAACAAATAGCGCTTTGTGCTCACAAACTAGCGCTATGAGCTCATGGACTGGCGCAAAGCGCCAAGCACACCATGTGCTCTTTACGTGTCCGCTATCTAGTAGAAGCACAACGCGTTCATAAACTAGCGCTCTGCGCTCTTTGATTGGCGCAAAGCGCCAAGCGCACTACGTGCCCCTCACGTGTGCACTGATAGAACATAAATTGTTCTTTAATAAGCCTCAGAGCTATGATGAATGCTCAGCATTCAATAAAAGACAAAAATATTATCAGAACTCAAATCAATGCTCAGCATTGTCAAATGTTTGAACATTTTAACTAAGTGGGCCGAACTCAAATTGGCTATAAACCCCTCATTCAGATTAATAGAGCCCATATGCTCATAAATCTTTTAACAGATCTTAGCCCCAAATTGGACTACAGATCTTTCAACCAAAATTGGTTCAAGGGCACATCTCTTTACTCCTCTGATATTTGTCGTTGTAATCCTTCAACGTCTTCAGAGAAGTGACGGGTCCCGACAACCAAACATTCCATGGACTGTAGGGTCCTTAAACTCATAGACTATGATGTTCTTAAACTTTATAGACTATGGCATCTTTAAACTGGACTGTGGGGTCCCTAAACCCATGGACTATGATGTCCTTGACCTTGGACTGTGGGGTCCTTAAACTCATGGACTATGATGTCCTTAAACTTTATAGACTATGACGTCTTTAAACTGGACTGTGGGGTCTCTAAACCCATGGACTATGATGTCCTTAACCTTGGACTGTGGGGTCCTTAAGCCCATTGACTATGATGTCCTTAACCTTGGACCGTAATGTCCTTAAACTGATCGACTGCAATGTCCTTAAACTAAACAATAGAGCCCAAATGCTCTTTTGTTGGATCTAAATGATCCTGTTGAGTTGATTTTAGTCTAAAATTAGACTAATGTATCCTCAACGAACGTTTAAGTTGATCTTCATCTCAAATGAGACTAACGTATCCTTAAACCCAACCCAAAACCTAAATCTAAGAAAATACGGATTTGGACTAATCCACGTCCTACGGGCGACAACATAAATTAGTCTCCGTATACAATCCACGGGAAACCAAAAACAAAACAAACACCCATGACACGAAATGACCATCAGGAGAAGGAGAAAGTGGTTACCGCGATGCGGTAGCGTAATTAACTGCAAGGGCTTGCGTTTGTAGGGAAGAGCGTCCCCACAATCAAAAACCCCTCAAATGAGGGGGAATCTGACGAAGTCTGCTATATCGACCGCATCCATTTAAATTTTCGATATACGGTGTTATAAGTCAACTTGGCATCTTCGGAGAGGTGGACGGATAGCACCAATTAGCATCTGCCCTCAAAATTCAGGCAAGACGGACCTACACGGTCGCGTCTCTGTTTTCGGCGGAGAACAATATCTAACAATCTCTCACTTTCACTAAGGCCTGTAGTTGGTGTAATAAGTATCCACTGTCTACACTAGAACCAGTTGCCGGTGTACCGCATGCCCAACATCTCGAAAAGTTTCTCCTACTCGACTTGAGGGATAGCCTTGGTGAATAAATCTGCTTTGTTGTCTTTCGTGTCTACTCTCCGTATCTCGATGTCCTGGCAATCCACTATGTCCCTGATGAGGTGATACCGTCTCAAGATATGTCTGGATTTCTGATAGGACCTCGGTTTCTTTGCCAAAGCCATAACTCCATTGTTATTGCAATAAAAAGGTATTGGATTAGCAATGGATGGAACCACCTGAAATTCAGAAATGAACTTCCTCATCCAGACTGCCTCTTTTGCGGCATCATTAGCAGCAATATACTCAGCTTCCATCGTGGAGTCAGTGTCGGTATCTTGCTTGGAACTCTTCCAAAATACCTCCCCTCCATTTAGGGTAAATACAAATCTCGAGTTGGACTTACTATCATCCTTATCGATCTGGAAGTTAGAATCGGTAAAGGCCTCCATTTGTAGGTCTCCATTACCATACTCCAAGAACAGTTCTTTAGTCCTTCACAAGTACTTCAGAATGTTCTTCACAGCAGTCCAGTGTTTCTCCCCAGATTGGATTGATTCCTGCTTACCGCACTCAGTGCATAAGCTACATCTGGGCGAGTACACAACATCGCATGCATTATAGATCCTACCGCCGAAGCGTAGGGTATAATGCTTATGCTAGCCCTCTCCTCATTAGTCTTTGGAGATATCTCTTTGGAAAGGGTGATCCCGTGACAAGTGGGTAAATTACCTCGTTTAGAATCTTCCATACTAAACCTCTTTAGTATGGTGTCTATGTATCTCGATTGGGACAATCCCAACAATCTCTTAGATCTATCTCTATAGATCTTAATTCCTAGAATGTACGAGGCATCACCCAGGTCCTTCATGGAGAACCTCTGCGATAAGAATAGTTTGACCGATTGTAGCATAGGAACATCATTTCCTATCAAGAGAACGTTGTCTACGTACAATACGAGGAATATGACAGTACTCTCTACAATGTTTTTATAAATACAATGTTTTTATAAACTAAACTCTTTGATTGTATCATCAAAGAAGATGTTCCAACTCCGTGATGCCTGCTTTAATCCATAGATGGATTTAAGCAACCTGCATACTTTTCTGCTGCTCCCACTGTCAATGAAGCCTTCTGGCTGATCCATGAAAACACATTCTTCTAAATCACCATTTAGAAATGCCGTTTTAACATCCATCTGCCAGATTTCATAGTCATAGTGAGCAGTTATAGCAAGCAGGATCCGAATGGATTTAAGCATTGTAACTGGTGAAAAGGTCTCATCATAGTCCAATATTTGTCTTTGACGAATTCCTTTTGCTATCAGCCTAGCTTTATAGGTCTCCACCTGACCATCCACACCAATCTTTCTCTTAAAGATCCACTTGCACCCTATGGGTTTTACTCCAGAAGGTGCAACCTCCAAAGTCAATACTTTATTGGTGTGCATGGATTCCATTTCGGATCTCATGCAATCCAGCCACTTCAATGAGTCACCACCCGTGATAGCTTGCTGAAAACTAGTAGGTTCATCATCATCTATAATGCAATTTTCTCTATCACCATCAATTAAAAAACCGTAGTATCTATCAGGTAGACGAGAAGTCCTACTAGATCTACAGAGTAGCTGAGGTTCGCTAGGTTCTATTGAAACCTCAGGTTCAACCAAATCATCGGTATTTGTTTGTGGTTCTGTAATTTCTTCCAGTTCTACCGTATTGCCAACAGTGTCATTTGTAAAAAAAATCATTTTCTAAAAATGTGGCATACTGAGAAACAAACATTCTTTGTTCCTCCTTATGGTAGAAAAGCTATCCATATGAATGTTTTGGATATCCCACAAATTTACACAAAACCGATTGTGTCTCGAGTTTGTCCGGATTCTGCTTTTTCATATAAGCCAGAAAACCCCATATCCTAACCCGTTTAAGAGATGGACTCTTTCCATACCATATCTCATATGGAGTGGTAGACACGGTTTTGGTTGGAACCCTGTTTACTATATATATTGCAGTGTCCGATGCATGCCCCTGAATGAAAGTGGTAACTCAGTATTACTCATCATTGACCGTACCATATCTAATAGGGTACGATTTCTCCGTTCCGACACACCGTTGTGCTGTGGTGTGTACGAAAGAGTGAGCTGAGAGAGAATCTCATTCTCTCTTAGGAAATTTAGAAACTCTGTACTAGGTACTCAGCTCCTCAATCCGATCGAAGTTTCTTTATACTCAAACATGTTTGTTTTTCTACTTCAGATTTATAGTCCTTGAACTTTTCGAAGGCTTCAGATTTATATTTCAACAAGACACATGTCCGAATGTTGAGAAATCATCAGTAAAAGTTATGAAATATGAAGTATGAACAACCACCTCTCGCATATATAGACATTGGTCCATATACATCACTATGTATGAGGCCTAAGAGTTCAGTAGCTCTCTCTCCGTATCCAATAAACGGAGTTTTGGTCATTTTACCTTTGATACAAGACTGGCAAGTCGTATAAAATTTATATTCAAACGGGTTTAAATATCCATCTTTAT
Source organism: Agapanthus africanus (assembly GCA_030015575.1). Taxonomy (NCBI): domain Eukaryota; kingdom Viridiplantae; phylum Streptophyta; class Magnoliopsida; order Asparagales; family Amaryllidaceae; genus Agapanthus; species Agapanthus africanus. The sequence continues at coordinate 378,040,388 of JASDDO010000019.1, read as the reverse complement.
GTAACTTGGTTAGTCTTGTTTCATTAATATGACCAAGTCTACAATGCCAAATGAAAGTTTCATTTATGTCTGAAATCTTTCTTTTATTTGTGTGTTGTATATTGAAAACTGTGTGTTGATTCAGGACGTATATCCCGTTATTTAATGTACCAGACCCAATCAACTGTTGATTAAGGTTAATGTTCATAACATTACTTTGTAATACAAAATCATATTCTTCATTGTCCAACAACGATATAGATATAATATTACACGACATCGAAGGTACAAAAAAATATGGGTTCAAACCAATATACAACCCGACGACAAACCAAGGTGATACTCTCCAACTGATACAGCATGTACAGAGGAACCATTCCCAACTCGAAGCGTGTGATCACCTTTCTTCAACACCTTGCTATTTCTCAGCCTCTGCACACAATTACAGATGTGAGATCCTAACCAGGTATCTAATACCCAGTAAGCAGAGTTAATTGAAAAATGGTTTTCTGTTACAAACACACCTGAAGTGGAAGCATTATCATACTTCTTCTTCTTGAGGTCGGCAAGATATCCAATGCAGTTTCTCTTCCAGTGCCCTATCTTATGGCAGTGGAAGCATTCCCCTTTCCCTGACGCAGCAGCCCAAATCTTGTCTTTCCCCGGTGCCTTTTTCACTCCTCTTCTCGACTTGATGAGATTCTTCTTCTTCTTTCTTTTGGCCTTAGCTTTCGGGACAGAAGAGAAAGATGACCCAACAATTAGAGCAGGAGTTTTCACTACCTTTAGCGTGCTCTCTGCACTCCTGAACATATTGAGAATTTCACGAAGTGACTTCTCCAGATTGTGCATGTTGAAGTTCACTATGAATGGAGCAAAGAAAAGGGGGAGAGACTGTAAAACAATATCAATATACCGTTCGTTCTCCATTTTCCATCCCAGGTCCTCTAGTTCTTCGATAAGTCCTATCATCTTCAATACATGGTCACCCAAAGACGTGCTAGCAGCCATCCACATCTGAAACAACTTTCGAGATGCCTCGTATCGGAGAGTGCGAGTTGTTCTCCATACAACTCCTTTGTATGGAGAAAGATGGATTGTACATCCATCTTCTCATGCTGCTTCTGATGTTTATTGTCCATAGAAGCAAGCGCGAAGCATTTGGCTGATGCACAGTCTATATCTCATGTCTTACGGATTTCCTTATCAGCAACTGAAGAATCAGGGCCTGGGTTAGGAGGGACTAGAGTAGTCAGGATGTATCTGACCTTATCATAGGTCAGGACAATATTTACGTTCCTCAGCCATTCTTTGTAATTCGGTCCCGTGAGTTTATTCTTGTCTAATAAAAGCTTAAGTCCCGTCATAGGCATCTGCCATTAGGAGAGAGAAAAGAAGACACTCAGCGATTGCTCTTGTATGATTGGATTAGTTATAAATCTTATCTAATTGATATCTCCTACTACTTTTTATCAAATTTCCTTCAAACCTTAAAAAGAAAATAAGCCAGGATTAATTGCAATCTACAAGTTCGCTAACCGGTCGGCCAGGCCAGCGTCGGTACTCCGAAGGAGGTTTCCCGTACTTTCACACAGACCTAATTAAAATAAATCTCGTTTCCCTATAGGCATACCCCGTTGATACCTTTCTAGACACCTACTGGATTAGCTAATTGTAAAGTGCAAAACTCTCTCAGGAGTAAGTTTTACTCACAGTGGGATCAGGATCCAACTAACAAATAGATGGTATGCAATCTCATTGCAAATTTCAACTCTTGAAATTCCCGATATGGTTTTTACCCCTAGTGTCTTATGACCTTAACTATGGTCAACAAACCATAAGCACTGGTCAAGTTCTAACCGTCGGTCAAGTTCTAACCGCCATTTTGTGATTGATTTAGACCCACCCGTATGACCCTTAACTATGGTCAACAAAGTCATACGAATGTCCTAATCGATCGTATCATATGATTTGTAGGAAGACATCACTTAGCTACCGTACACCACGCCTTAACTATGGTTAACAAACGTGGTACGAATACTAAGTACTCTGCTTCCTAAAATGGCGGAGGGCAACGGATGGTTTTGATTAAAACCTTTAACGTTTTGAACTTGAAATCGTTGTAGAATCGAGTGAAATGAGTGGTTTAAGCTCCAGTTTTAAAAATCGAATGGTTTTGTAGCATATTTCTAATTTTGCTAAAGAGGTCACTCCCGGTGAAGGGATCTCGGCTCTTTCCTCATCAAATGAAGTGCTGGATATTCATCAAGGAATACCACGATGCAAAGCAAAAATTAGATCAACTATAAAAACAAATCGAGTGCTTTGTAACATTTGCTAATTTCGCTAAAGGGGTCACTCCCGGTGAAGGGACCTCGGCCCTTTCCTCATCGAATGAGATGCTGGATATTCATCAAGGAATACCACTATGCAAAGCAAAAACTAGAGTTACTCACTTTAAAAAGTTTGATTCTACAACATCTTTAGGTTTCTTTTCCTTAACATTAATCACATTAATGTTGTCCCATCATTTACATTTCCTAAACATCACAGAAAAGAAACAAAAATAGAACGTACGCTTATGCCATCCGCATTCGCCACGAGACCCTGTCATGCACCGTCAGGTTACTTAACTAACGGCAGAGCGGGGGCTGGACTAGCGCAGGTGCAAAATATAAGCAACGTTTATTATATATTTCATATATAAATAGACATTCGTCACACGCATTTAAAAACATTCCAGATCACAGATGAATACATTGGATATACCAGGAATTCCGTATTTCGTTTAAGCCCTTAACAAAAGACGGATTCCACGGTCGTGATGAATAGCCAAACCCCACCCTAGACCCATACGGGTGCGGCAAACTACCCGCCAAATTCCCGAAGTGAAGCAACCTCCCTCAATAAAATGAGTAGTCCATTCGGCACTTCGAGAACCTGGTAGTTTGTGCACCCCACCTTAGGTCTATGCTGGGAACAAAAACAGTAAAAAGAAATAATACATCGGTGGCTACAAGCTCAACGCGGATGTGCCCCACAAAATAATATTATATCAATTTTACAAATTATATGAATGAAAGAAAAGAAAAACACTCTTCTCATATCCCCCGGCTATTCATCCACGATGATCCAACATATTCATACACACACACCATTACATGATATACATATGTGCAACCACTACTAATCGTCGTATATCAATTAGTGGACGTTTCATACACATATCAAACTGAAAAGCGGATAAACGACATTAAAAATTCGATTTCGAAACACTCCGATTTCCCCTAACACTTAGGTTACATCACATGTAATATGGAAATAATCAAACAATACCATAAAACCAAAAACCCAGAATACAATGACCCCTAAAAAACTCAAGCCCAAACCTCATTCTTCACTCAGCGACGCCGGGAAAACAATATTCTCGCCGGTCGAAAAAGGGTGGTTTGGGCTCGTTTTTCTAGAGTTGTCTAGTTATCTCATAACAAGTATTCTGCACATGTTCAAAAAAAATTTAGAACAACTTTTAAAAATTTCCAGAGATCGGGTTTTGTTTTTATAGTATCGAGGTTGTTTCGTGTTTTGAGGTTTTAAAAATCGTCTAAAAATCTAGTTATGGTCTAGTTAGGCTCTGATACCATGTTAGTGGATGTTGCACAACCTCACAACATTTGTGAGGAGACGGAAGTGATAAATGAAAATTTTCTTGCATGGAACACCCACTTTAAACCTAGATCTTGTGCTAAATCATAACTAGAAACCCTATCTAGAGATCATATCTACTGTGATAGGGGGTTATACATAGAAAATCGGGCCTTCGGGTCTTCGTTTGGATGCGACTCCTACGCTCCTTGGATGGTTGCAACGACCTTGATCTCCGGTCACCTTTAAGACGTAGATGATCCACCCGAGAGCTTTGGAACAAGCTTCAAACTCTTCAGAAGAGTTAACTAAGAAGTCAAGTGTGCTAGAAATGACTACTTAGATGATGTAAAGATGAACCAGTGGATTATTTTATTTCTTAAGCTTTTGATTCACAACTCATGTGAAGGGTAAAGCTTTAGAGGCTGAAGAAGGAGATAACTTAGAGAAAGAAGATGAATGTGATAATGAGAGAAAATCAACCATGGAAAAATGATATGGCTCATAGAAATTATTGAAGTGTGTATTATTTTATCTCCAAAATAATGCACCATACTTCAATAGTAATTCCAAATGAATAAAAAATAATATGAGCCATTCCTTCATCCATGCTTTGACAATTCTCCAAATTCCACCTCATATTTTTATTTTCACAAAATAAAAAATCCTATTATGAGGTGTCTCCTTCTAGAAGGTGCTCTTGTACAATTTACAAGAATACCCCTCACTGTATACTGTATAAGTGTACCGTATTCGTATTCCAAAAAATACGAATAGAAATAATCCAATAATATAATACCGGTATCCGGCTTAAACCAAAGCCTACCAGTATTATCCTTCCGATCATCATTCCTATAGCAATACACGAACATGATCGAAACCCTATCGTAACAACTAATGGCTTCTATATCTTTTGTCTGAACCAGGGAACCATCTGTGTGGGACTCTAAAAACTCGACAGTACGCTAGCAGTGGGTTTAACCACAAGTATGTCAGTGGCACCAGCTATGCGTAATGGCTACCCAGGTACATGACGAAAAGGTGGCAGATGAGTGAACTCATCCCAACCTTAACGAGCCTGTAAGCAACACTTACCGTACAGTCCGGTTTCTCCGTCTGATACGTCGGATATGAAGTTTAGGGGTGGTAAATTTCAGACCCCAATAACTTTATAAGTCATGCTGATTTGTGGCTCATAACGGTTCACGAAACTACTGATAACTCTTATCAGTAAATCTCGACAACTCTGGCCAAAGATTTGCTGTTATGGAGGATCAAGCATAGCGCGGTATCAACTCCCTATACCGGGAGAGACGAAACCCCTCCTATCGCTCACCGCCTCCATGTAACTCAGGACTGTACCCAAAATCCACCTATTTGCACGACTCAGTAGAGCCATGGTAGGGAGGAAATCAAAGCACAATGGGAATCACACAAGACACTATGACGATCTTGGGTCTACCGTCTAACCTGTACAAGTGTCACCAGAGAACTGCTATCTGATAATTGGTATATATACCATCTAGGAGTTCTCGGCGAGTCCTGTTCGGTGTACCCATTCTCCAATGAGCACCTGTGTACAATCTTTGATGTTAAATACCAATGGTTGTGGGATCAACCATCGCCCCCAAGATCAAAAAGCGTACACACTAGTCTACTCTGGTAATATCGATGCCCTGTCTCGATATACCCTCGACTATGGACCATTAAAGGATATGCTTTTAGACTGTTCATGCTCCACTAGTATGATCTATATCATAATCCTGATATTCAAGCATAATCATAAGGGCTTCATCAACATGTATATAAGATATGAAAAATAACACATCATATGTTAAGATGAAGATAAACCAGATAGCATTCTATCATTTCGAGCAAAGATTGTTTTTGTACATATACATGCCTAGCATCCTATACAATACAGGTCTCTAGGGCATATATATCTAACATAATTTTGGGGGTTGGGTTAGGGTTAATTTTGGGGTTAGGGTTAAGTTAGTTTATTTGTTGAAAATTTTAGATTTAGAGCTTGGATTAGGTTGTTAATTTTAGTTAATTATAGTTAGGAGTGTGTGTGTGTGTATTGTTGTTGTTATTGATAGAAAATGGAAACATATGTAACTAATAATTTGTGTGGATTGTAGGGTTGATGTGGGTGTGATTGCTCATGTTTCTTCGCTTTCTATATACGTCAGTCTCCGATACACAACTTTATCACTTTTAATTCTTAAGTATTAAAGTTAGCCTAAGTCACCATACTTAGATTAAGTCACCAATTAAATATTAATTAAACCGAAAATATAGATACTTGACATGTCATAAACCAATTAGCTATATACATGCTTTCTTTCACGAGTTTAAAATCAATTAATCATCATTCCTTAAGCAAATAGTCAATATCGGTATCTAATGTGGATGTGTGTGTACTATGTGTGTAATATATTGTTTATGGAAATGTGGTTGTGTGAGAGAGAGTGCGTGAGACTTACCTTTATGTAATTTTCGTTGTATGGATGCGTGTTTATTTTAATGAATGCAGATGCTTCGTTAATAATATCAATTGTTTGAGAACTTACCATTCAAACTGAAAATTCCAAAACCTTAAACAAAATCGTTAAATAACAGATGATACTAAAACGATAACCATTAAAACCAATCTAATTAAGTGCATGATACTCGATGGTGAAAAAGAGTAAACCGATACATATCGTAATCGGGTATCTCACATTGAAAAAATATCGCTATTTAGAACCTGTCTATCAGTTATACACGTACGGTTATTTTCGTGACAAAAACTACACGTGCGTTGTCAATCTAGAACGTTAATCGTTCTTCATTGACAACCATCTTGTAGTTTATACGACGAGAATACTAGTCGTACTATAACCGATAGATTTGTCCCGTTTTGGACAAGTTAAGAATGTATAACATATACACTTCTCTGCATATTTATGCTTTTCATTCGTTTCGAGATGAGTTTCGTCAATACCTTTCCGTTGGTTCTCCGTGTACAAATATAGTTGAGATGATCATCTTAATACTGATATTATTGAGATATTTATCTCTTCCATTGCAGTGTACTCCGAGAACAGCGGGGAGGTGCTGCCGAAATTTTCTCGAAGCGAATGAAAGCATAAGTTCAGAGGGTGTATGCGTTATACATTCTTGATGGGATAGAAACCTTACCCCGACAGCCATTACCCATTGACATCTAAGATAGAAGCGTTAATATTATTTTCAGCTATGATAAATCACTCAAATATATTTTCAAGACACTGTTGTCATTATCTTCTTTGTCTATAACCATCTCGTTCTTAACTTTCTCATTGAGGGTTAGAATTGTTGATATCATGTATAATTTAAAAATGTTTGTTATGATATAGTACTTAATTATGAACTGTATTAGGTTACACTATCTGAATTTATAAGAATAGATAAGACTTGGATAAAGAAGAACAAGTTTGGCTCTGAATTAAAATCGGTGTAGATGAGTTTATACAATTCTCGTCAAGAGTAGGTGGCAGTCGGATCCCCTGTCCCTATAGGAAATGTTGTAATGGTAGAAGTGATAGTCGAGGGGCAGTTCGACTGCATATACTTGCTAACGGTTTCTGTGAAGGTTACACTATCTGGCATTTGCATGGAGAGGTCGTGGACTATAGAATCGGTGCACATCGTCTGTTACCGTCACCTATTTGAATCCCATCAACCACCGGTTTAAATGATATGATGGACGAGTTATATGATGGTATGAACGATGATACACCTACGGATGATGCGGTTCTAGATTTCGAATATGCTATTTTTTTAAGTATATGGAGGATGCTAAGAAACCACTTTACTAGGGTGAGACAATGACGAAGTTAGATTGGATGGTTCTCATGTTTCAACTTAAATGCAAAAGTTTATGGAGCAACAAGTCGATCGATGACTTTCTAAAGATAGAGAAGAAGGCTTACCCGAATTTCGATCTCCGTGCAAATTTTCAAGAGATGAAGAAAATTATTACCGACATCGGTTTCAGTTATCAAAAAATTGATGCATGTCCAAATGACTGCATGTTATTCACGACAGATGATAATAGGAATTTAAATAAGTGTAGAACTTGTGGGGAATCGAGGTGGATATTACCTAAAAGGCCGCTGAAGGACGAGGATTCAATTCTGAAAATTCCTGTGAAGGTGTTGCGCTTTTTTCTATTAAGAAAAGACTACAGAGATTATTTCTATCATCTAAAACCGCCGAACATATGACATGGAATGCAGATGGTCGCAGGAAGGATGGAGTCTAACGGCATCCCACTGATGGTAAAGAGAGGCAAAGATTTGACTCTCAATTTCCCACGTTCGCTGCAGAAGCTTGTAATGTGAGACTTGGATTATCGGATGATGGATTTGAACCGTTTAAAGGAGGTTCATCTCACAATGTATAACCCGTTACACCAGTAGTTTATAACCCCCCGCCATGGATGGGTATGAAACAATCTTACATGCAAATGCCTCTGTTGATCCCTGGAAGCAACTCTCCTGGTATTGATATTGATGTTTATTTGAAACCGCTGATCGATAAGTTGAATGAGTTGTGGGAGACTGGTATCGTTGCTTATGATGTCCACAGAAAGGAAAGATTCACAATGCGCACGACATTGTTTTGGATAATAAATGATTTCCCAACATATGCCATGTTGTCTGGATGAAGTACGAAAAGTCGTCGTGCTTGCTTCTATTGTCAAAAGAGTACCTTCTGTGAAACGCCAGTAAATAGGATTTTCTATCACGCTGGATATCGTCGTTGGCTAGATGTTGATCATCCTTATCGACGCAACAGAATAAAATTCAATGGCGAGCAGGAGAATCGGCCCCCTCCTCTTGAGCCAAATGGGATAAAGGCATTTGTGGACGTAGAGCACATCAATATTGTTTTTGGTAAGAAACATAAGTATACTATTCCGAATGAGATACCAAATAACTGGAGAAAGAGATCTATACTTTATGATATGTTGTATTGGTGTTTTCTTAATCTTCGCCATAACTTGGATGTCATGCACATCGAGAAGAATATCTGTGAGCTCTTGCTGGGTACCCTGTTGAATACCAAATTCAAGAACAGAGACACATTAGCGATACGACAATGGTTTGCTACAAAGAATTTGCGGCCAGAATTTCATCCAACTCCGAAAGAGAATGGTAAATGGGTTATTCCACCAGCAAAGCACTCGATGTCCGATAATGAGAAGCTGAGTTTCCTTAAGGCACTTAAAAAGTAAGGGTACCGGATGCATATTCTGCGAACATTAGTAAATGCGTAAACTTGAAAAAAAAAACTCTCGTCGGTCTGAAAAGTCATGACTGTTATGTGATCATGCAGCAATTGCTTCCCATTGCTGTTAGGGCATTATCAGATAACGACGTTGTATCAGTTGTGACTGGTTTTTGTCATTTCTTCATAGAGTTATACTCCAAAAATTACTCGGCAAACGGTTTTAGAACCATGGAGAATAAAATACCTCGTATATTTTGTAGAATGGAGATGCTGTTTCCACCTTCTATTTTCACCATAATGTTACATCTCACTTTTCATCTTGCTCAAAAGGCACGTTTAGGTGGTCCCGTGAATTATTGGTGGATATATCCGTTCAAGAGGTAAAATTCATATAACTCTTTACTGTTCATAATAAAACAAATTAAATTTGTTTGCTTCCGTCAGGTTCATGTGCAAAATAAAACGATACATCCGTAACAGGAGTCAGCCTTAAGGGTCGATCGCTGAAGGGTTTCTCGTGGAGGAATATATGACATTCTGTTCTATGTATCTAGAAGGTGTTGAGACTGCATTTAATAGGCTGAGACGTAATGAGGACATGGTTGACAATAGACTTGTAATATCTGTCTTCCGGGCCCAAGGAAAGGAACTGGGTAAAGTGAAGTCGGGTCACATTGCATCTTAGCAACTCGGTATAATGCATCATTACATTTTATTTAACTGTTCAGATGTGAACAGTTTTATCGGGTAAGTATTTATTACTTTTTTCTTAACATAATTATAGAATATCTTCAAATCAAAATTAAATGTTTATTTGCGATATAAACAGCGTTTGGAATGCTTAATACCGTCCACCTACTAAACGAACTCGGCAATGGGATATCGATAAGGAGCGACAAAAACATTTTACCGTTTGGTTGAAAGCACGTGTAAGTTGTAAACTATAAAAACTAAACTACAACTCATGTTGATATGTGTGTGTGTGTACGTACGTACGTATACGCATAAGTTAATCCGTTTTACCCTAATAGTTTGAAAGAAATCGCAATGATAGATATGTTTTAGAAGGTATAAAAGCGCTGGCGTATGGTCTAGATGAACAAGCTGAGTACCTCTCCGATTACGTTGTTAACAGGTTTAGATTTCACATCAGAAAAAGAGATCAAAATAAAAAGTTTTAGAATTGCGGCATCTTTGTCACATCCACCGTTACTGGATATTCATCTTCTAGAGATTCAAATCCAACCACAGGAAAATTGGACTATTACAGGGTGCTTAAAAAATAATTCAGGTACGTTATCATGAACAGACAGTTGTCATGTTCAAATATCTGTGGTACGATGTCCATCATGAACATACTGGGTTCAAAGTTGAAAATGTCCTACTTTTACTCAATTCATCGAAACTAGCTTTTGGTAAAGAGCTTTATATTCTCGCTAGCCAAGCCCGTCAATACTTTTTTGTCGCAGGCCCTAAAGATGCCCAGTGGAATGTTGCTGTTGTAACGAATCCACGAGACTATTACAACATGGGTGAAAGTGATATAAGCGAGATTAGTTTTCCTACAATCCCGGTTATACAAGATGATACTATTCCTATCGAATTCAACAGCGGTTTATCAAGAACAAATATAGAGCCCGAAATAGTCTCTGATGTGCCATCGACGGTTGTAGAACCAAAAGTCTAATTAAGACTTTAAATATCTTAATATATTAACCCGCTCTTGTATGATACTCATAACTTAAGTAATATAAAATTTAAAATTTATTACATCTTTCTTTCCGCATTATTTCATACATTTTATCTTTTTCCGCATATTATCTCCTACAGTTTCGAATTCTAATGTACAGGGATTTTCAAGTTAATTTATATTATTTCCGCATTTCATTTTTTCTCCCTATATATTATTTCCACCATTTATTGCTCATGTATGATATTCTTTTCAGCAATAATTTTCACTATTATTTTTTTATCTAACATATTAAGCTGCATTCCGTAAAGTTGTTTTAGATATGTCAGGTCCAGATAGCAGGACTAATCATTCTACCGGGGACGAGGGGCGGTCCTCTCAGAAAAAGAAATGGACTGGGAGAGGACCCACACGGGCTAGTGATATATGGAGAAGGATACCACATGCTCCTGACAAGCCGATTGTATACGTTGTGTGTTCACAGGGGGACGTTGTGACAGGAGCCAGTAAAAAAAATTAAAAAAAATGATGTTGTCGATAGTGAACAGTGAAGACCGTATGCCTCATTTGTTGAAAGACGAAGATGACGAGTGGGAGGTCCTACATTGGGACAGTAAAGCGTTAGGTCTAAAAAAACAAGTCGCTATATGAGAGATGATGGTTAGATTTCTTTTTACAATTCAATACTACACTTTTTTTTATATGCATACATGTACACACACATACGCATATATCAAAAACACACACATATATACATACACATTTACTAAATTACTATAAAATATCCATATAATGATGAATTATCCCGTTTCGCAGGCTCGATTCGAGTTCTAGTGGGTTGGCATAGAAGGCCCTCAGGGGGTTTTCGATAAACGCGCAGTTTATGATAAGATGTGTAGTCATATGGCGAAGAATTGTAGAGGCCATAACAATAAAATCTTTAGAAAGCTTGAAAACTGCGCCTCACCGAATGAGATATATTCGATTAAGCCGGATCCAGATTGGTCCGGTGAATACTGGCATGCCTTGGTCGATCATTTCTTGTCCGGAGAGTTTAGGGTATGTCTTTGACGATACCATTTTACTTTTTTATAGCAACTCAGTAAACAATATTTGATATAATTGCAAGAGAAGAGCGGGCGAGGAAAAGAATCCCACGCTCAGCTGCACGATGTTTATAGGGGTGGGAGCAAGAGTTCCCAGCAACTTGCCATCGAATACGTAAGTATCGTATTTGATATTAATACGTTAAAATTATCTTAGAAATTTATGTATGAACTTTCTAAATGTTATAAGCAGGAATATATTAGTTATATGTATGCCCTAGAGGCCATTACTGTACATATGATGTATATTGTAACGGATGCTTGGACATATATAGGGAGGACTTTCTTGCTCGACATGATAGTATACTATCTGGTTGCACTTTATCTTAACATGTACTCTGATTGTGTCACACCCCGCTTCCAAGAGTATGCAAGATTGGGCACGTGACATAGCCAACTATGCTACCTGTGGGTAGGAAATATCCATCCACAGTCACATTACGGTTGTAGAGATATCAAGAACAAAATAATAAACTAATCTAATACATGTCCAAATCCATAATAACAAGAATCAATAAACAATAAGTGCGGAAGCAAATGATCCAATACAATAAATAAACAGTACGTCCCATAATGCGGGCTCACATCTGGAAATGAAATGAAATAAATAAACTAAACCCTAATGAACTCACAGTTCAGCCTGCTGGCTGAAGTACTCCTGCTCGGTCAACTGCAGTGGTAAGGAATCTGGGCCATGCAAAACCCAGACGTCAGCGCGTCATGTCAACCAAATAATATAATATAAACATGGTAAAAAGCAATGCAGGTATGAACATGAATAAAGCAGTAGTAAGAAATAACAGAGCAGGGTAATGTGCAGTGGTGACTAAACTGTCCTATCAGGTTTCTACTCTATAGTCTTTGAAATCAATTGATGAATCGTCGATGTAACTCAATAGTATCCCGTACGTGCCCGGGACCACGGTCAAGGTTCTCGGGGCTGAATTCGAGACGTGCCGCTAAGCAGTAATAGGTAGCTGGATGGATGAGTGATGTCAGCATCATCACTCCGGGGCAGGCCAAGCCCGTAAGACTGATCAGAACCGGTATCGAACTGTTGAGTTACAAGTCGGTTTCACCTTTGATTTCCCCATACTCCCAAGTTATGTATGTCAGGTCAGGTATTCAATAATCAAGGATTAATGCCGACACAGGATCAGGTAACAGGTCAGGTTTGTCTGGATAGGCAACAGGAGTGGTCCATGAGGACCCCAAGTCAAGTTTGTCGGCATTAGGCATGAGATCATGTAACAAGTCAGGTAGTAGTACAGTAGGTTGAGTCAGTAAGTACAGGGTGTCATGTCCGATGTATCAGTATGTAAATATATATCAGGTGTAGCAGGGTCGAGTCAATATGCAATGTAATCGAGTATGTGCTCTCAACAGGTATACAATCAAATAAGTAACAGCAGCAAGAAAAAGTAGTTAACAATAACGGTTCACTTAATCACAATAGCACATGAATATGGTGCAGTTGTATGATATTAACAGGTTCGAGCACCCTTGGGGTGCAATAATCACAGGGTAGCGCAATATCAATAACAGCAGGTAATAAAGATTTAAGTGTGCGACTATCATCCTCTAAATAGTGAAATGATTAGCAGGTAGTCGTTATTAAAGTTATGGTGGCAAAGTACAATTTAGATGGCAGTATTATAATGCATATCACATTTCGTCCAATGAGGACAAGTAACAATACTTAGTTAAAACAGCAAGTTTTATGAGTCAAATATTTAATTAGTTTAACGTAGCATGTAGCAAGAAATCTTGCCTCGACGGTTTCGCAAACCGGAAAACACGAATGCAACGTTGGCGGAAACACAAGACGGGTGCACGGGCCACGGATCGAGTCCCAACGGCGAACAGCGGGACCACACGGACCAGAGTACTCCGCTGGAGCGTCGGGTCCAAGCGACGGCACGGCCGGAATCCGGCGAAAGTCAAAAGCGACGAAGTTAGCAAAACACGATATACAAAGACAAGGACCAGCGAGAGGGGGTTTAACATTAATGGAAAGATAGGGATGCTTACAGGGAAACACCAGGGCAACCACGACGGGTTCGCCGGCGATGGGGCGCCGGCGAGGCAGCGACGGCTGGAATTTTCTGGGTTCGTTGAAAAGAGGGTGCTGCGGTGAGTAGAGGGGTGCTGGCCCGCTCTGGTGATCGAGGGGAGACGGAGGTGGTCGGAGGCGGCTCTGGCGACGACGGCGAGGATCAACAGCACGTTTTCCGGTGACCCGGGGTGGTGTTAAGGTCGGGCTCGGGTTCTGTGGTGGTCCGGTGAGGTCGTGGGGAGGAAGAAGACGACGAGGTCGGGACGAGGGTGAAGGGAGGAGGATTCTGGTGTCGGCGGCGGTGAGAGGCGGCGGCGACGGCGCACCCTGCGTGCTGGTGTGGCGTCGGGGTTGGGTTGCAGGCCCGGGAAGGAGGGAGGAGAGGAGGTAGGGGTGTGCTTGGGCTGCGGACGACGAGGACGGTGACGGCGAGGTCGCGGGGAGGTCGACGGCGACGGCAGGAGGTGGCTAGGGTTAGGGTTCGGGGGGTTCTTTTCTCGTGATGGAGACGAAGAAGAAGGCGGCTGCGTAAATATATAGGAAGAGAGAGAGAGAGATTTTTAAAGATAGAGAGAGAGAAAGATTATAGGAGAGAGATAGGGAGAGAGTTAGAGATAGAGAGAGAATGAGAAATTAGAGGGAGATAGAGAGAGGCGGAGAGAGAGGGGATAGGGGGGCCCACGAGGGATTCTAAACCTCACGCGATTGGCTGAGGGAAAAATTGTGGGTTAAAAAAATAAACGATTTAAAGGGATTTGAAGGGATTTAACGTAGGATTTAGGTAACGAAAATATATATGTATAGTTTAATATATTTAATTAAATGGGCATTTTCGGCGCCAAATGAAACATTTCCAAATCGCGCCCGGGTTGCGCCCAAATGTTCCAAATTCAAATTATAGGATTTTAAGCGAGTTCCAAATTTTGAAAAGAGGTGTTTAATGATTAAAATGCATGCCCCCAAGTCGGACACTTGCACGCGCGCGTAGTCGTCCAAACTTGCCCGTTTAGCCGAACGGGACGGAATCTCGACGTGCGGACGCTACCACGCGACTAGTGGCGACGAGTAGGCCAACATGGACATTTTTAATTTCATTTTCGGTGTTAAAATTTGTTATGTGCCAAAATGATTTAACCAGTTAAAATTTAGCAATAAACACCAAACAATCAGGATAATTGGAATGAGCAATATATAACACTCAACTAGTAATAGAAATAGTATTATTGGGCTCGGGTGTTACAGATTGTCTCTATGTTACATGTTGATAAAGCCCTTAGGATATGTACTCGACTACTGAGACTATGATGAGATCATACTAGTGGGGCCACGGTAGTCGATGAGTACATCCTATAACTGTTCCTAGTCAAGGGTGTATCGAGACAGAGCATTGATGCACAAGAGTAGACTAGCGTATACACATCTTGACCCATATGATGGGCGATGGATGATCCCATATCCATTAGTGTTTGACATCAAGGATGGTGTACGGGTGCTCAGCAGAGACTGGGTACACTGGACGGACTCGCCGAGAATTCCCAGATGGTATTATACCTCACGTCAGATGGCAGTTCTCTAGTGACACTGGTACAGGTTAGTCTGTAGACCCGAGATCGTCATAGAGACTTGTGTGATTCCCACTGTGCTTTGATTTCCATCATACCACGTCTAAGAGGGCGTGCAAAAAGATGGCTTTTGGGTACAGTCCCGAATCACATGGAGGCAATGAGCGATAGGAGGGGATTCGTCTCTCCCAGTATAGGGAGTTGATGTTGTGCTGTGTTCGATTGGTTATAACTGGAAATCCCTGGGCAGGGTTGCTGAGATTTACTGGTAAGTGTTATCAGTAGTTTCTCGAACTGTTATAGACCTCATATCGACATGACTTATCAAGCTACTGGGGTCTGACGTTTACCACCCCTAGGCGAGATATGCGACATATCAGACGACGAGACCGGACTGCACGAGAGTGTTACTGATTGGACTCGCAGGAGAATATATAGGCTTGCTTGTTGATCTTCTGATCGCTCAATACCTGGGTGGCTGTTACGTTTAGCTGACCGCTTGCATCTTGTGGGTGTTTGATATGATCATCACCTACTGTCGGTGTATTGACGATTCTTTAGAGTCCTACACAGAGGTTTCTTGACTCAGGCAAAACGGAGCAGGAGCACATATGTGATATGTGCGGGACCAAGAACAATACGTGTATGTGATACCGTATTAGATTCTCACGATATGAGATATCGGCCGGGTATATGTGATATAGCCGGGTCATCGGATCAAGTGTTGATTCGATGAACTGATTCAGATTATACTAGTCGGTTATTTGTGAAATAGCCGGATTATCGGATCAAGTGTTGATTCGATAATTTAATGTATAATTATATATTTGATATATTAAATTACATTAACTGATATAAGCTCACTAAAAGATTCTTTTTCTCACTCGGGTAATACATTGATATATATATGCGATATATGTTAATTGTATTATTTTATTTTGTTACAATAAATATTATATATGTGATATATAATATTGTAACATGATATGGTTATTAATGCAACATGTTTTGTGGAGTTTAATTGAGGTTAGGGTTTAGATTAGGGTTAAGTCTTCATAAAGCTTTCAAGAAGCTTCTTGAAGTTTTGACTTTGACTTGGATATTTTGTGATATTTGCTTAATCCAACCCAACCCTTTAACCCTAGTTATGTCTCTATAATAGTTAGCCTTCTCATTATCTACCATGGTTGCATTTCTAACAACACACTAGAGTTTCATTATTCATCACAAAAGGATTCTTCTTCTTCTTCCTTGAGTTTTTGATGGAAAAGCTTACTAGCATTTTCATTAGTGATGAAAATGACTGAGATTAAGAAAACAAATGAGAGCTAAAATCCTACTTCATCATCCTAATCTATCCTAACCATTTAAATTAGGGTGTTCACTTCATTTAGTAAGTGAGATCTTGTGTTAATGAAATTTCAAGGTAGATCATCTTTGTTATCGAAGATCGAAAGCAAGCTTGCATCTTTCTCTTCGTAGAGCCTCTCGAGAGTTCGGAACTTGATGATCGCAGCGAAGGGACAACAACACGGAGCATATGAAGTGAAGGACCGGACTACAAAGGTTGTAATCCCAAACTCTTAGATGTTAAAGTGTTTAACATGCTTTGTTTCGCCTAATCTCTAGTCTAAGATCTTAGTTTAGGGTTGTTCGGCACGGCTAATTTTTAAATCGGGCATGGTAGATGCCTTATAGACCCTTGTATGTGTGCCTAGTAACCCTACAGTGGTATCAGAGCCAAGGCGAAGTCTAGGCGAAGTTTAATGTCCGATCGAACCCCGAAACCCCGGTTTATACCCTTCTCTAGAAATTTTTTTAAAATGTGATTTTTTCTGCATTAAAAAAACTCAAAAAATTAGCAGGGAATTCTAAGGATAACCATGAAACACGAGCCCCCAACTCTCTCAAAGTTCCGTGGAACCGCGGCAAGAATATGCTTGTCGCGGCGGTTCCGCGGCCAGAACAGTGAATTGGGGACACGTGTTTACACAGTAATGTCCGTAGGTGTTTCCTCATATTTCTGGATATTTTTAATTATACTCAAGTGTTGAGTTTTCTGGGATGTATTGGGGGCCCGTTAATTCAATCGGATAATTTAATTTCGTTTAAGTTTTTTTAGGTAATTTTTAGAACGTGTTAAAAAGTTCGAACGGATATCAATAACTCACTTTTTTCCCTGCCGAAAAATTTCCAAGCGTTGGATTTTTCCGTAGTTTAAGAACGTTCTAAGTCGTGCAAGTAACGCGGTGGACTGTCTAGAAGACAACAAACCTTAACTCGATTATGTGACCGTCTGAACCGCCTCTGAACCTTAGGGTTTGGGGCAGTACGGCGTGCCACATGTGAGGCGTTGGCTTGACCCTTCTACGGCTGGACCATTGGTACTGTGGCATGTGATGGATGTTTTTAAACTAATTTCAAGTGTTGAGAACTACTTGGGAAAACTTGGGTGTTTGATTATTAGATCGGAAAGTTTAACATTGTCTATTTATCTGGAATGTGATATAATATTTGGAATCCACATATAGTTATGAGATAACTAATTTGAATGTTATAAATCTAGCAGTTCAGTCTCAGATGATCGGTTGCCACGGGATTTTGATGCGATCAAAAGTCCGTCGCAATCACGTAGCGTACGCGGATACTTTTCGGGTAAACTTAACAGACAGCCACGCCCCATAGCCCCGACCAAGTGACTGTAAGAGAACCCCGTCGCCAAAAGCATCCGTTTGGGTGCTCACGGCAGCGGTGTTCCGCCTTAGTGCACTTCATCGACGGCATCGGGGGTGCGGCCGTCTATTAAAGTTTGTGATGAGTATTCGATTATGATGTCGGGAATCTTGTTGAATTGCCCGACTTGATCTTGAAAAGAGTTTTCGATAATGAGACTAAAATGAGGGGTTTATAATTGTTAGGCATGAGATGTCTAAGGAATTCATTTGGTTAGGCATGCGATGTCTAAGAGGGTTGCGGATTCCAACTGTTGTAGTTTTACATTTTCTTTTCTACGACCGTAAGTGTAGTATGTAGTTGTATCGCCGGTTTTCGTTGCTATACATCGACGACAATTAGGATACGCATATTTACTTACATTGATCATGTGATGTTATGTGTTGCTTGGATATGTTTTATTGGATCGTCGTGTTTTGAATAGCTGGGGGTTTTATGTGAGATGAGGGTTTTTATTTTCATTCATGTAAAATTCATTGTATGTAATATTCTTTTATTGGAGCACTTCCGGGTTGAAAATGATATCACCATTGTATATTATTTACTTTTCCGCAATAGGTAGACCCAAAGCGGGGAGCACAAGTAACCGGGTTCTAGGGTCCAGTAGGAGACCATCTCGAGGAGTCGAGACCGGGTCTCCTAACCCTAGAATTAGCAGTGTTGCTTACCGCTCTCGTAGGGGTTTAGGGATGTGGGTTTGGCTATTCATCACGACCGTGGAATCCGTGTTTTATACAGGCTCGTATTAAAAATACGGACGTCCTAGTATATCCAATATTTCATATATGTTCTTCTGCTGCAATGTTCTGTGATGAGATCATATTACTGCCTGAGACGAATGTTTTATTATATATATGAGATATATATTATATATTTTTGATCTCGTTCCATATCTGATACTTATGAAGTATAATTAAAATGGAACTTCATTAATGAGATTAATGAAATAAAAGAAACATAAAGATGTTGTAGAAACTTGTTTAAAAACTGGTAGCTCTAGTTATTGCTTTGCATAGCGGTGTTCCTTATAGAATATCCAGCACCTTATTCGATAAGGAAAGAGCCGAGATCTCTTCACCGGGAGTGAGCTCTTTAGTGAAACTAGCAGATGCTACAAACTTGGTTTGTCTTTTGATTGCTTCTATAGTTCTTACTTTGCATAGCGGTATTTGTGAAATATCCTGCACCTTATTCGATGAGGAAAGAGCCAACGATCCCTTCACCGGGAGTGACCTCTTTAGCAAAACTAGAAACGGCCTCATAAACATTCCATTTAAAATCACTCGATTCTACAACGATATCAAGTTCATTACGCAAAGGGTTTTCTTAAAAACCTGTCGTAGCCCTCCGTCATTTCAGATAAGTACTACCTAGTATTCGTGCTGCGTTTGTTGACCTTAGCCAAGGCGTAGTGTACGGTAGCTAATTAGTGCTTAACTGTATAAGCATATGATGCGATTGAGTTAGGGTAGTCGTGCGACTTTGTTGACCTTAGCCAAGGGTCGTGCGGGTGGGTTTAATTCAATCGGGAAATGACGGGTTGAACTTGGCTAGCACTTATGATTTGTTGACCTTAGCTAAGGTCATAAGTTGCTAAAGGTAAAATATTATAGGGAATTTCAAGTGTTGAAATTTGCAATGAGATTACATACCTTCTGTTGGAGATAGTGCCCTCAGAGTCAATTATTGGATCACAGGCACGTGATTGCAATGATTGAGGGAGGACCTATCCCGGTAGGACAGTCTTACTCGAGATGATAGTATGCTATCTGGTTTACCTTTATCATCGTGTACTGCTTCAGGTGACCTTACAGGTCGCTATTACACGCTGATAGAGCCCCTAGGATTCTTGCTTGACTGCCGGCAGTATGATGGCGATCATATACGTGGGAGCTGGGGTCTATAAGCACATCCTTAAAAGGTCCCTAGTCGTAGGAGTTTCGAGACAGGGCATCGATACTCCATTAGTAGACTAGTGTATACAGTCGAGACCCCGACGAGGGGCGGTGGCCGGTCTCACAAGCCACTGGTGTCTGTTGGTTCACCTAAGATGTATACAGGTGCTCATTGGGTTATGAGTACACCGGACAGGACTCGCCGGGAACCTGCTAGTTGGTCTTATACCAGACGTCAGATAGCAGTTCCCAGGTGACATGTGTACAGGTTAGTTCATCGACCTGAGATCGTCATTTGTCTCGTGTGAGTTCCCACTGTGCTTTGATTACTACCCTACCACGGCTCAAAGGAGTCGTGCAAACAGGTTTTAGTTGGGTACAGTCCCGAGCCACATGGAGGCAGTGAGCGGATCTGCAGGGGTTCGTCTCTCCCGGTATTGGGGGTGAGGTCGCGCTGTGTCTAGGAGAGCCATTACGCAAAGCCCTCGGCCGAGGCAGGAGATTTACTGGTAGGTATTCCAGTAGTATCTCAGGGCGTTCTGGGCTACACTCCGACACGACTTGTACCGCCTTTGGGGGTCTGACTTTTACCAACCCCCTAGGCCCGACATGCGATCCTCATAGACGAACGGACCGGACTGTACGGATATTGTCACTGACAGGCTCAGTAGGGTGTCAGGATGAGTTCGCTCATCGACGTCCTTTTTGGTCAATAGCTGGTGGCCCGTCACGTATTGGCTTATACCTCTGACGTGCTAGTGGTTAAATCCACAGCCATAGTATTGACGAGTCTTTTGAGTCCACCACACTTTCAGTTACTCAAGCTTTCGGGCGAAACGCTGTAGAGGCCGTATGGAGATATGGCAGGGTCCGATCAGACACGTGCGGTATTGCACGCATCAGGATCGGACGGTTTGTACTAGAAGCCGTATGGATATATGGCGGGGTTCGATCGGATACGTGCGGTATTGCACGGATCAGGATCGAACGGACATTACTAGCCGGCTTTGGTTTAAGCCGGATCCTAGTTTAGTACAGTGTAGATTTTGTCTCATTGCATTTGTATCCGGTCGGAATACAGATGCGGGTGTGTATGCACAGTGTCGGGGTTTTCCTGTAATTTATTACGGGACCAGTTTTCTGGAGTTGCCAGTTTGCATTCCGTCCCGGCCGGTTTTCCTTTGTTCTTTCCCGGCCGGACTTTTCCGATGGAGGGTGTTATTTGCAAGTTTGCAAATAACATTTTGTGGAGGGTTTATTTGTAAGATGAGATATTATGAAAGCATCTTTTTGATACCATTCTTATCTTGCACCATCACTTGCTTTAATGATGATTTGAGAGGGTATGGTTAGGATGTGCTTTTGTTATGATAGTGTTTGTTTGTGGTCACCTCTTGATTGATCCTACAATCACCTCCCTTCATGCTTCATATATTCATTCCTCCACCTTTTTCTTCTCACTTGATGAAAATGGTAGAACATTAGAGAGAGAAAAAAGAATGAGAGAGTTCATCTTTGTTTTGTGAGGAATTCTTCATCTCCTTCTTCTTCTTGTTTTGGAAAAATGAAAGCACCATTTTTCCTAACCCCATTCCTCCATCAAGGCAACTACAAATCCCAAATGAGACTAGCATGATCTACTACACATTCTACAGCATATCTTGAGCATGTCGAGTTGCCGGCTTCATGCCCGAGTTGCCTCGGTATCGAGACGGGAGCCCGTAAAAGACGCAGGCGATGTGGTGCCCTTCCGGCAAGGAGGCGACGATGTGGAGGCAAGACTTTCCGCGGGAGATCGGGACGATGACGAGAAGACCGGAGGACTCGGATCACTCGGTATACTTCTCTTCCCATCTCTTGATAGCTAGTATAGGTTAATGGTTAACGATCCGGGTTTTCTTTGTCCGCGGTAGCGCCGGTTTCCAAGTAAGGAAAAATTTTGATTCCGCAATTTGGCCTCGGAATAGACGGCCGGGGTGCTGCCGTGGCGCAACATGGTATCAGAGCCACGCCATTGACCTTACCTAGCTTGTTCTAATGCGTTTTGCTTATCCGATCGACCAAAATCACAAAAACCACATTTTCCTTCACATCAGTTTTCTGTTGAAATTTTTTGGTGTCTAAAATTTTTTCAGGTTGTAGAAAACTGCTGTACAAGACATTATAAGACCACTGTAAAAAATTCGACAATTTCAGTTGACTGCATTAGCGCGGAACCGCGGCCAAACCCCCCTTGGGCCGCGGTTCCGCCGCGCTCTGGAGTCTTCGCTGGGTCAAAATTTTACAGTGGGCTTTTGGGCTAATTTTGTGGGTTTTGGAATATTAAATTTGGGCCCAGGTTTTCTGTGACTGCTACAGTATTGGTTGGGGGCCCACTTGTTAATTGTTTGATCGATCGGATATTTTTAAACACATTATTTCACAGTATTTACATTATATCTGCGACCGTGAATGTCACTCGATCGGTAAATCCGGTCTAACTGCTATAGCCCGGTTAGACGGATTTGCGAACGTGATTTTCACGTTGATGTTCTATGTTTATGCTGTGTTGTTGCGGATCGGTCGTGGGGGATAGCCTGGATGCAATGTTAGTACAGTTTTGTTGTATTATGTACATTTGATATTGCGGGGCGAGCGTCCGACATGTGGACTGCCGTCACTGCCTGTTTGTATTATTCTTTTGGGGCACGACTTGGTTGCGGTCGATGTACCCGGTGTATGTATATTTTACTTTCTGTACTAGGATTGCCCCGCGGTAGGGTGCACGGATAGCCGGGTTCTGGAGGGCAACAAGCCCGCATCTCATGGCATTGGGACGGAAGGGGCTTCAGTCTGGAATTGGCGGGCTATTCGCCGCACTCGTAGGGGGTACAGGTTGACCCAGGAGGGGTGCCCAAGTTACCGGATTCCGTAAAGTGCTGGGTGGTCCATTCACGGAGTTGAAGGGGGCTGCCTCGCTTCAGGTTTTGGCGGGTGACTTGCCGCACCCGTAGGGGTCTAGGATTTCATTGCACAGGCTATCCACACGACCAGGGGAACGTCGGGTTTCAGCAGCGGCTCTGTGAAACTCGGGGCTTCCAGATATCTGTATTGTTCTGTGATGCTGTACATTTCTGTGATGTTGCATTTTATCACGCCTTGAGCGAAATACTATATATTGGTATATATATTAGTAGATGTTGTATATGTTTTTCGTCCGCGGTAGTCCAGTCCCCGCTCTGCCGTTAGTTAGCTAACCTAACGGGTGATGACGGGACCCAGTGGCGAATGCGGATGGCATATACGTACGTCAGTATATTTTCGTTCTTTGTGGTGTGATCATTTGATGGGACTGCGTTGATTCGGATCAATGCAAGCTAAACAAACCTAATCTGATGTTGTTGGAACAATTTTTCAAAAAGCTGTTATTGCAAGGACGCTCACTTTTGTTTTGCATCGTGGTATTCATTTGGAATATCCTGCTCCTCAGTCGACGAGGCAAGGGCCGAGATCCCTTCACCGGGAGTGACCCCTTGGACAGAAGTTTGCGTCAGGGCATTAACTTCACTATAGCCGATTACTTTTGCTTTGCATCGTGGTATTCAGTTGGAATATCCTGCACCT
Organism: Agapanthus africanus; assembly: GCA_030015575.1. Taxonomy (NCBI): domain Eukaryota; kingdom Viridiplantae; phylum Streptophyta; class Magnoliopsida; order Asparagales; family Amaryllidaceae; genus Agapanthus; species Agapanthus africanus. Next base: position 378,016,857 of record JASDDO010000019.1, on the reverse strand, counting down.
CATTCTACGGGGAAAGAGCCGAGATCCCTTCACCGGGAGTGACCTCTTTAGCAAAGGTTTTCGTCACTATATTTTTATAAAAGGCTATGCAGTTCCTTCGACGATATCAAGTTCATTACGTTAAAGGTTTTTCGCCAAAAAACCAGCCGTAGCCCTCCGTCATTTCCTACAGGTATTATTTGGTATTCGTGCTGCGTTTGTTGACCTAGTCAAGACGTAGTGTTCGGTAGCTAAGTGGTACTTGTTTGTTGCATAAGTGGGATTGGTTAAGACAGTCGTGCGGCCTTGTTGACCTAGTCAAGGGCACGTACGGGTGGGTTTAATGCAATCCCGAATAATGACGGGTTGAACTTGACTGGCGGTTTATGGTTTGTTGACCTAGTCAAGGTCATAAACCGCTTGGGGTAAAAATCACATCGGGAGTTTCAAAAGAACTGAAACTTGCCAGGCATGCGCATACCTTCTGGAGTGTGGTGACTTGAGTGGATTCCGTCAAGTTATCATGCGATGATAGTTGGATCCCGATTCCCACTGATGAGTTAGTTTACTCCTCGGGTGACCCCGACTAGTTCTTCTTTCAGGTTTGGGGGAGAATTTGAGGTACAGTGGGAGGTTTCCAGATTAGACAAAGTGATAACCATTCTGATCTAGGTTAGAGTGCACGCTGAGTGTTCTTTTCTCTCTCTCTTTGGCAGCGACCATTGACCCGACCCTGGACTATGACTCAGTGACCAAGTTGACCGAACCTTCTTAACACAGGCTTTTGGATTGTCAGAGTTGCAGACCTCATTGCCACTCCTACTTTTACCCTTTTCTCCAGGACACCCCGTATTACTACGAACGTCCACTTCCATTGGACAAAACCATCGTATGGTTAGATACGAACTCGAAGGAATTCGAGGATGGTTTCCGGTTCTGGAGAAAACGGATAGGATTATTCAGTTGTCTTTTCCCTTTTACCTTCTCTCAAGTTGTGAGTACTCCTTGGTTTAGGAGATAGTACACCTATTATGCAAATTGGATAGTCTTCTTCCAAACCTTAGGCTGGTGCCGACCGGTAGGGAATGAAGAAAACCAATTAGCTTAAACGGTGTGCAGAAGGTATTAAGGTTAAGACAAAGCAAGGGATTAGTAAGAGGGCAAAGTAAATTGCGACTGCTATTCACGACCAAACCGAGTATTTCTTCGCCAATCCTAAATCACCTTTGCATTTCTCCAGGACACTCCGTATCACTACGAAGATCCCAAGTTTTTGGATACTCCATCGTATGGTTATATACGAACTCGAAAGGAACTTGTTCCAGTTCGGGGATGGATTCTGGTCCGGGAGAAATAGGAATAAGGTTTATTCGGTTGTCTTTTATCTTCACCTTCTCTCGCTTTGCGAGTGCTCCTAGGATTAGGACAGTACACCCTTTATGCTTATTGGATAGTCTTCTTCCAAACCATAGGCTGGTGCCGAATGGTAGGGAAGGAAGAAAACCATTTGGCCTAAGGGGTGTGCAGAAGGTAATGACTAAAGACATATAAAGGGATTTGGAGAGGTGGCAAAGAATTATACGGTTATAGTTGTGAATCTGGATAATGGTAGAGGCATTACTAGGAATACCAGGATACCCCATCGAAACATTTCAATGTTTCAGTTCAACTGTGTACTGTTAAAAGAAAACTGATTTCCCGATTAGACACTTGCTCCAGGGTATGCATTTACCAGGTCAGATTCTCACATCTGTATGGTTTTACAGATGATGAGTGGGAGTAAGTTATTGGGAATTAGGTGACCATCCTCATTATATCGGGATTCGTTGTAATCGGTGATATTTGAGGAGATCACCTGGGCTGTTTGCTGGTCGGCAAATATTTGGTTTTGAATATCCGCTGTTGTGCACCAATTTCAAATTGATATATCTGTACGTCTATTTTCATAGAGTGAGATATACCTTTTGATATTATGTCGATGACATTTACCCATATCAGTGGATGGTTAGGTAAGGAGCATTAAACAGCAGTGTAATTCTTCTTAACCATAAGTACAGTTTTCAACCTACGACGCACAGTGAAAGAGTTGTTAGACTCAGCGGACTTATACAGAGTATTGTATGTTGTCCAGTGTCCATTAGGACAGAGGGGTTGGTCCTCATACTATATTCTGTTTACTTTTAACTTCTCTAGTTCTTAGACATGTGTTTCGTTGAAACATAGGGTCTAAGTTTTGAGGAGTTATAGGTATTTGAATAGAGTAGAGAACCAGGTGTAGCAAGTATCGGGATTCTTCAAGGTGATCGAAGATGTAGATACTTGTGTATGGTATTCAGTTGATAGTAATGAGAACTTGCTTCTCTTTCAGGTTACTCATAATTGGAAGCATTCCTAAGTTGGGTAACGCTGATCGGCCTCCTTCCATTTAGTTGACATGCACTGGAGATAGCTGCATGATTTGAATCTGGTTCATTTAAATCAGTGCCTCTGGTTCTATATTGGATATAGAACAGTTCATATCTTAACAATGTTGAGGTACGGGGAGTTGTCCGGCTTATGATTAAAACCAGACACTGGACAACTCAAGGCACGTTTCTGTAATGGCTGTTTGTGGGTTGACCCAGGCTATGACGAGGGTTGATTTTCTACCATCTGGAAGATCAATAGTGATATTGTTCTTAACTCGCCACAGTTTTATTAAAAATGGATTTTTTCAAAAAAAGTAGTGGGAGTATGGTAGAACTGGAAGTGATTCCAGAACCGCAAACGATTACTGAAGATTTGATAAGGAACCTAAAGATTCAATCTGTTTTGACATTCCATTGGCCAATCCGCAGATAAGGTGGGTAACTTCAGGCACCCGAGAGGTACTCCGGTAGCCTCAAGGACGGTGACAGGGAAGTTCTTGTTTACCCACACTTGCCATTGTTGTTGTTCCAGGCTGCGAGACCCGGCAGGAGGATGAGTATAGCGTCGTTCTAAACTAGCTTTAGAAGTGCACGTCTATATGACTCTGGCAGAGGGTTGTCGTAGTCAGTGGGAGCAGCGGAAGCATTGGTGGACTTCAGGCTTATGTCTATTTATAGACTAAAGCAGATATAGCGGAGTTAGATCATCTGTTTCTGATGTGACAGTCATGGGTTTGACGTCATCAGAATAGAGGATGGATCTGTTGAGAAGGTAGTAGGAAGTGATATTCCTATACTACGATCGGTTATACTTTGGTCGTCACACAGTGGTTTCTCCACAAAGGACTTGGATATTATATCAGACATACTGGTTACTAGATGTATGGTTTTAGATCTAGATTTGGGTGGTTTCCCAATCTGGGTACCTTGACAGCATTCTATGAGTATTTAGAATGGACGACTCCTGACACGGTAGTGTACCTGCAGTTGATGGAGTCACCCTCTCTAAAGGTGTCTTATAGACTAAAGGGGAGAGGGATACTTATGATTGGCAGATCACTTGCTTAGGCAATTGAGTCAATCATGAGATGTCAAGTACCACACCAGATGTCGTTCTTGCACTAGATACAATAAGTTGATATTGATCCAATCCTGGAGAAACAGTCGGAAGCAGTCTTAGAACTTAAGTGGATGTTCTAGGGATATGATAACGACAGCCTCATTTGGGAGACAGTTATCATTCCAGGCTTCCAGGGTGACATGGACGACAAGGAGGTTGTCAGAGTTATATTTTTCCTTCTGACGAGGGGCAGTATTTTGGACAGGTGAGCCAAGGCAATACTGAGGGAGGCATGGCGCAGGATACTGATTAAGTTCAGTTGACGATACAGTCTTAGAAGTCTGGATTTGGAGTTCTTTTATGAACTGGGTCCCATCAGACATCCAGACGTTCCAAGACATGTATTGCTCATTTCGGGAGATGGCTTTCTCCGCGAACTTGAGATATAGAGAGACATAGAAAGAAACATCCTGCGGATCCACTCACTGAGGCTATTCCTCGAACGCAATAGTTTCGCAAACAGGCTTTGTGCGACTGACTAGTAGAGGAGTTGGGTATTCGGTATCACACGGGCTGTGAGTATGCGACATCGCAATAATTAGCCTTGAGTGCAAGTGGGAGATTGTTGGAGATAGTGCCCTCAGAGTCAATTATTGGATCACAGGCACGTGATTGCAATGATTGAGGGAGGACCTATCCCGGTAGGACAGTCTTACTCGAGATGATAGTATGCTATCTGGTTTACCTTTATCATCGTGTACTGCTTCAGGTGACCTTACAGGTCGCTATTACACGCTGATAGAGCCCCTAGGATTCTTGCTTGACTGCCGGCAGTATGATGGCGATCATATACGTGGGAGCTGGGGTCTATAAGCACATCCTTAAAAGGTCCCTAGTCGTAGGAGTTTCGAGACAGGGCATCGATACTCCATTAGTAGACTAGTGTATACAGTCGAGACCCCGACGAGGGGCGGTGGCCGGTCTCACAAGCCACTGGTGTCTGTTGGTTCACCTAAGATGTATACAGGTGCTCATTGGGTTATGAGTACACCGGACAGGACTCGCCGGGAACCTGCTAGTTGGTCTTATACCAGACGTCAGATAGCAGTTCCCAGGTGACATGTGTACAGGTTAGTTCATCGACCTGAGATCGTCATTTGTCTCGTGTGAGTTCCCACTGTGCTTTGATTACTACCCTACCACGGCTCAAAGGAGTCGTGCTAACAGGTTTTAGTTGGGTACAGTCCCGAGCCACATGGAGGCAGTGAGCGGATCTGCAGGGGTTCGTCTCTCCCGGTATTGGGGGTGAGGTCGCGCTGTGTCTAGGAGAGCCATTACGCAAAGCCCTCGGCCGAGGCAGGAGATTTACTGGTAGGTATTCCAGTAGTATCTCAGGGCGTTCTGGGCTACACTCCGACACGACTTGTACCGCCTTTGGGGGTCTGACTTTTACCAACCCCCTAGGCCCGACATGCGATCCTCATAGACGAACGGACCGGACTGTACGGATATTGTCACTGACAGGCTCAGTAGGGTGTCAGGATGAGTTCGCTCATCGACCTCCCTTTTGGTCAATAGCTGGTGGCCCGTCACGTATTGGCTTATACCTCTGACGTGCTAGTGGTTAAATCCACAGCTATAGTATTGACGAGTCTTTTGAGTCCACCACACTTTCAGTTACTCAAGCTTTCGGGCGAAACGCTGTAGAGGCCGTATGGAGATATGGCAGGGTCCGATCAGACACGTGCGGTATTGCACGCATCAGGATCGGACGGTTTGTACTAGAAGCCGTATGGATATATGGCGGGGTTCGATCAGATACGTGCGGTATTGCACGGATCAGGATCGAACGGACATTACTAGCCGGCTTTGGTTTAAGCCGGATCCTAGTTTAGTACAGTGTAGATTTTGTCTCATTGCATTTGTATCCGGTCGGAATACAGATGCGGGTGTGTATGCACAGTGTCGGGGTTTCCTGTAATTTATTACGGGACCAGTTTTCTGGAGTTGCCAGTTTGCATTCCGTCCCGGCCGGTTTTCCTTTGTTCTTTCCCGGCCGGACTTTTCCGATGGAGGGTGTTATTTGCAAGTTTGCAAATAACATTTTGTGGAGGGTTTATTTGTAAGATGAGATATTATGAAAGCATCTTTTTGATACCATTCTTATCTTGCACCATCACTTGCTTTAATGATGATTTGAGAGGGTATGGTTAGGATGTGCTTTTGTTATGATAGTGTTTGTTTGTGGTCACCTCTTGATTGATCCTACAATCACCTCCCTTCATGCTTCATATATTCATTCCTCCACCTTTTTCTTCTCACTTGATGAAAATGGTAGAACATTAGAGAGAGAGAAAAGAATGAGAGAGTTCATCTTTGTTTTGTGAGGAATTCTTCATCTCCTTCTTCTTCTTGTTTTGGAAAAATGAAAGCACCATTTTTCCTAACCCCATTCCTCCATCAAGGCAACTACAAACCCCAAATGAGACTAGCATGATCTACTACACATTCTACAGCATATCTTGAGCATGTCGAGTTGCCGGCTTCATGCCCGAGTTGCCTCGGTATCGAGGCGGGAGCCCGTAAAAGACGCAGGCGATATGGTGCCCTTCCGGTAAGGAGGCGACGATGTGGAGGCAAGACTTTCCGCGGGAGATCGGGACGATGACGAGAAGACCGGAGGACTCGGATCACTCGGTATACTTCTCTTCCCATCTCTTGATAGCTAGTATAGGTTAATAGTTAACGATCCGGGTTTTCTTTGTCCGCGGTAGCGCCGGTTTCCAAGTAAGGAAAAATTTTGATTCCGCAATTTGGCCTCGGAATAGACGGCCGGGGCGCTGCCGTGGCGCAACACCTTCTATGAGATAGTTGGATCCCGATACCCTCTGCGAGTAAGAGTTACTCCTGGAAGAGTTTTACACATTACAATTAGCCGATCAAGTAGGTGTCTAGAAAGGTGTCAACGGGGTTACGCCCCTGGAAAAACGAGGTTTACTTTAATTAGGTCCGTGCGTAAGCACGTGGAACCTCCCTCAAAGTACCGGCATTGGCCTGGCTGAAAGATTGGCGAACTTGTAGCGTTTAATTAATCCTGGCTAGTCTTTCCTTTTAGGGTTTGAAGGAAGATTTCACTAAAACAGTGGGAGACATCCTGATTAGATATATTAGATAACCAATCTAATCTTGTAAGAGCATACGCTGAGTGTTTTCTTCTCTCTCTCCAGGTAGCGACCATATCACGTCTTAATCAAGATAATAATACGGATATATTGACCGAACCCGCTTGTTATACTGAGCTGGGGAACGTTGGTCCCGCTCCAACTTATAATTGTTATAAGACAGAGCAGGAAATTGGGGATTACTAGAATTCCCGTGCCGCCCGAACGAAGAAAGTGCTTGCTGATGCATCTTCTTCGGGTGTGTTCTTTACAAAGAACTGTTTCTCAGTATCCTTTACGTCCTGGATATGAGATACCGGATCAGGATCCCGCATATGTAATCTGTTACATGGGCTACAGAAAGGTAGAGAACTGAGAACGGGTGATAAATTTCATGAGATAGAAACGGTGCAAGTGTTGCAGCAAACTCTGTTGGTAGTTATCACCCTGTATTACCAGAATACATTCATTCTGAACTAATGTTATTAGATACCGAACCTGATATACAACATCATATCAGTTTCTTTATTAGTAAAGAAGAATATAATTTTGTATTGTTGGATAATGTTTTGAACATTTCCTATATCAAGAGTTGATCGGTTCAGGCACGTTATATAAAAGTATTGACGTTCTAAATCAAACTACAGTTTTTAGTATACAGAACACACACAAGAGGAAGAGTTCAGAAATGAATGAATCCTTCCTGAGGTATTGTTGACTAGGTCATATCAATGCGACCCGACTAGCAAAGTTACATTTAGATGCATATTTAAATTTGTTTGAATTTACATCTTGTGAAACTTGCCGGTCATGTCACAAAGATAAGATGACCATAGCTCTGTTTATTGGAAACAGAGAAAGAGTTAATGAACTCTTGGGATTGATACATGCTGATGTATGAAGGTCCCCTGTCTACACTTGCCAAGACCGGTTCTTTGTACTTCATTACGTTCACTGATTATCTCTTAAGATCCGGACATATGTTCCTTTTGAAACATAAGTCTGAATCTTTTGAGAAATTCAATGAATATGAGTTAGAAGTAGAGAACCAAAAACCGGGTATAAGTATTATGTCCTTTGATGAGATCAAGGAGGAGAATACTTAAGCATGGAATTCCTGGAATATTATAAAGAAGAATGAGATTCTCTCTCAGCATTACTCCTCCGTATACACCATAGCACGATGGTATATCGGGGCAGAGCAATAGCACCCTATGTGATATGGTGTGCTCTATGATGAGTACTGCTGAGTTTTTTATTTCCTTTTGGTAGTTATGCACTTGAGAAGCTGTAAACCTATTGAATAGGGTTCAAATCAAATCAGTTGCCTACCACTTCATATATGATATGGAAAGGGAAGAGCCCATATCTTAAGTATGTTAAGATTTAGGGTTGTCCGGTCTATTTTTGAAAAGCAAAATCCGGACAAGCTCGAGGCAAAATCAGATCTGTGGAAGTTTGTTGGATATCCCAAGCATTCGCAAGGGAATATCTTCTACCTAACCGAGGAACAAAAGATGTTTTGTTTCTCAGCATGCCATCTTGTGAAAGGGAATTTCTTATGGAAAAATTAGTGGTCATGAGGTAGAACTAGAAGGAGTTCCAGCTAGACAAACTACAGCAGATGATTTGGTAGAACCAAAGGATTCAATAGATTCTAACGAACCCCAGCCTCTCCGCCGATCTAGTAGGGTTCCTCACCCACCTGAGAGATACTTCGGTTTTCTCTATGAAAGTGGGAGTGAGGATTGCATCATAAGATGACGACCCAACTAGTTTCGAGCTGGCCATCAGGAGTGGGACTTTGTAAGAATGGCTGGATGCTTAGCGATTTGAGATGGAATCCTTATACACCAACAAAGTATGGACTTTGGTTGCTTTATCTGAAGAGTTAAATCCCCATCAGAAGTAAGTATATCTTGAGAAGATTACTTGGTGTACATGGAAAAGTTGAGACTTTCAAAGCTATGCTTAAGTCCATCCAGATCCTACTTGCCACTGCTACATACCATGACTATGATATCTGGTAGTTGGGTGTCATGAGTGCTTTTCTAAATGATGATTTGGAAGAGAGCGTCTATAAGTACACAGCCAGAGGGCTTCGTAGACAATGGGAGAAGTGGAAACATGTGCAAGTTGTTTTATGCGATAAAGAAAATATCGCGGAGTTGGAACGTCTGTTTTGATGTGGTAGTTAAAGAGTTTGACTTCATCAAAATGGTAGATGAACCTTGTATATACAAAAAGGTAGTTAAGAGTATGGTGCTGATCCTCGTAGAGTACATGGATGACATACTCGTGATAGGGAAGGAGTTTCCTATGCTACGCTCGGTCAATCTCCTCTTATCACAAAGATTCTCCATATAGGATCAAAGTGATACCTCCTAAATCCTGGATTTTGGATCTATGAGATAGATCTAATTAGATGTTAGGACTCTCACTAGTTGCAGTGAGATGGTATCAATCGATCCTAAGGAGAATCACCGGAAAGGTTCCAGGGTGATAAGGACGACTGAATGTCAGTCGCAGGCATTGTCTTTACCCTCAGTGGAGGGACAGTATGTTGGAAGAGTTCCAAGCTAGATACCGTGACATACTAGATGATTAAAGGCAGGATACATCGTTACCAAAGATACTACCAAAGAGGCAGTCTAGATATATATAAGTTCATGAGATGAACTTCGTTCCTACCATTGTGTGACAATGGAGTTATGGTTTTTGCCAAGGAACCCCCCGTCCCATCAGAAATCCAGATATAATTTTTACGCAGTATCACCTGATCATGGAGATGGTTGATCTCCAGGGAGACCGAGGTTAGGAGAGTAGATACAGAGGACAATAGCGCGGATCTACTCACAAAGGCCTTTTCCCAGTAGAGACTTTTATGAGATGGTTGAGTATGAGATACTTCAACCACAGCTAACTGTTGGGTATGTGATACCACAACAGATGGCCCTAGAGCAAGTGGGAGATTGTTAGTTATATGTATGCCTTAAAGGCCATTATTGTACATATGATGTATATTGTAATGGATGCCTGGACATATATAGGGAGGACTTTCTTGCTCGACATGATAGTATGCTATCTGCTTGCACTTTATATTAACATGTACTCTGATTGTCTCTATGTTACATGTTGATAAAGCCCTTAGGATATGTACTCGACTACTGAGACTATGATGAGATCATACTAGTGGGGCCACGGTAGTCGATGAGTACATCCTATAACTGATTCTAGTCGATGGTGTATCGAGACAGGGCATCGATGCACCAGAGTAGACTAGCGTATACGCATCTTGACCCATATGATGGGCTATGGATGATCCCATATCCATCGGTGTTTGACATCAAGGATGGTGTACGGGTGCTCAGTAAAGACTGGGTACACTGGACGGACTCGCCGAGAACTCACGGATGGTATTATACCTCACGTCAGATGGCAGTTCTCTGGTGACACTGGTGCAGATTAGTCTGTAGACCCGAGATCATCATAGAGTCTTGTGTAATTCCCACCATGCTTTGATTTCCATCATACCACATCCAAAAGAGCGTACAAAAAGCTGGCTTTTGAGTACAGTCCCGAATCACATGGAGGCAATGAGCGATAGGAGGGGATTCGTCTCTCCCGGTATAGGGAGTTGATATTGTGCTGTGTTCGATTGACTATAACTGGAAATCCATGGCCAGGGTTGTTGAGATTTACTGGTAAGTGTTATCAGTGGTTTCTCGAACTGTTATAGACCTCATATCGACACGACTTATCAAGCTACTGGGGTCTGACGTTTACCACCCCTAGGCGAGATATACGACATATCAGACGACGAGACCGGACTGCACAGGAGTGTTACTGATTGGATTCGCAGGAGAATGTACAGGCTTGCTTGTTTATCTTCTGATCGCTCAATACCTGGGTGGCTGTTACGTTTAGCTGACCGCTTGCAGCTTGTGGGTGTTTGATATGATCATCACCTACTGCCGGCGTATTGACGATTCTTTAGAGTCCTACACAGAGGTTTCTTGACTCAGGCAAAACGGAGCAGGAGCACATATGTGATATGTGCGGGACCGAGAACAATACGTGTATGTGATACCGTATTAGATTCTCGCGATATGAGATATCGGCCGGGTATATGTGATATAGCCGGGTCATCGGATCAAGTGTTGATTCGATGAACTGATTCAGATTATATTAGTCGGTTATTTATGAAATAGCCGGATTATCGGATCAAGTGTTGATTCGATAATTTAATGTATAATTATATATTTGATATATTAAATTACATTAACTGATATAAACTCACTAAAAGAATCTTTTTCTCACTCAGGTAATATATTGATATATATGCGATATATGTTAATTGTATTATTTTATTTTGTTACAATAAATATTATATATGTGATATATAATATTGTAGCATGATATGATTATTAATGCAACATATTTTGTGGAGTTTAATTGAGGTTAGGGTTTAGATTTGGGTTAAGTCTTCATGAAGCTTTCAAGAAGCTTCTTGAAGCTTTGATTTTGACTTGGATATTTTGTGATATTTGCTTAATCCAACCCAACCCTTTAACCCTAGTTATGTCTCTACAATAGTTAGCCTTCTCATTATCTACCATGGTTGCATTTCTAACCACACACTAGAGTTTCATTATTCATCACAAAAGGATTCTTCTTCTTCTTCCTTGAGTTTTTGATGGAAAAGCTTACTAGCATTTTCATTAGTGATGAAAATGACTGAGATTAAGAATACAAATGAGAGATAAAATCCTACTTCATCATCCTAATCTATCCTAACCATTTAGATTAGGGTGTTCACTTCATTTAGTGAGTGAGATCTTGTGTTAATGAAACTTCAAGGTAGATCATCTTTGTTATCGAAGATCGGAAGCAAGCTTGCATCTTTCTCTTCGTGGAGCCTCTCGAGAGTTCGGAACTTGATGATCGCAGCGAAGGGACCACAACACGGAGCTTATGAAGTGAAAGACCGGACTACAAAGGTTGTAATCCCAAACTCTTAGATGTTAAAGTGTTTAACATGCTTTGTTTCGCCTAATCTCTAGTCTAAGATCTTGGTTTAGGGTTGTTCGGCACGGCTAATTTTTAAATCGGGCATGGTTGATGCCTTATAGACCCTTGTGTGTGTGCCTAGTAACCCTATAGAAGAAACTCATTGTAGAGAGTCCCTTGATTATTTCGAAATCTACCGGGCTCAATTTGTACGGGACGACGACGCGCCTGCGTCAATTGAGGCATATAAGATATATGTAAGACTCTATATATGCCGAGCTTCTTAATTATTTCAAAATAATTATTCTGTAGCTTTTAGAATGACAGTAATACATTTCTTCTACAAACAGGCGGCGATGGCGGCTGAGAGAAATCGGTTGATCCAGGCGATGGAGGCGGAGCAGGGACACCCGGTTGATGACGCGTAGAGAACATTCATCATAGATAGGGATTTTAGGGTGTTTAGGCCGGATCGTCATGGGAGATTACAGTGTGTGTCCTCCAAGATCACTCCACGTCAGTATACCACTCCTTTCCAGCCGACTGGGTATCCACCTCCTAAGTTTCAGCCGGCTGACGAATCGCCTTAGGAGATGTCGATACAAACCAAGGCCTCTAGGACCAGGACCCCTGTGTTTCATTGATCTCCCTAGGAACGGACGCCGGAATCCGGCAGTTTCTCACGCCGGTCGACTGCCGCTCCCGCTCCCGCTGCCGATCTATTTACTGGCTGGACTCTTGAGCAGAGGTTTAATCTTATCGACGCGTACGTCCAAACTGGGAGGTCCGTACCTCTAGTAGTTTGATAATCCTTACATATACATACATACGCACATATTACAAACACACACAATCATGCATACACGCACAAGCATACACTCACATGCATACATAGGCACATATCACATACACACATGCATACATATTACATGTCACGCACACACAATCATACACACACACGCATACACACACGTGCATACATACACGCAATCATACATACACATACATACACATACACACACATGCATACATACGCACATATCACACACACATACACATACACACACACATGCATACATACGCACATATCACATACAAACGCACATGCATACATACACACATATCACATGCACACATGCATACATATCACGCGTCACATACACACACATGCATATATACGCACATATCACACACACACACATACACAAACACATATACATACACACATACACACACGCATGAACATACACGGTGACACAGACAGGCAGGCACACATGCATACATACACACACGCACAAACAAGCGCACGCGAACACACATTTGATTAATATAAAATATCTATACTAATTCATGTATTTTAAACTTTTAATCGCAGGGGATTAACCCAGAAAATCCATGAGCGCCTCCTTCACGATCGACTCTCCCACTTTTCATCCTTCGTTGATTTTTCATTTTCCACTTTTGTAAATTTATGATGTTAAGATCGAAAAGGAACGCGTAGTATGTATTGTAATCGTATTTGGATAATCGATATTTAAATGGAATGGAATTTGTATTAGAATCGTTATTTGACTGGAATGGAATCGATATTAAATTGAAATAGATTGGATTGGAGATTTTTTTTTACTGTAATCCACTCTATTTCGATGAGAAATTTCCGTCGAAATAGACTATTTCGACGGAACTTTCCGTCGAAATAGACTTATTTCGACGGCAATTTCCCGTCGAAATATAGAAAAGGATTTTTAAATGATTCCTGAAACAATTTTTTTAACTTAAAAAACTTATATATTTCGACAGAAATTACCCGTCGAGAAAAACAACCATTTCGACGGGAATTAGCCGTCAAAATAGTTTAGATTATTGCGATAAATTTTAACCGTCGAAATAACGTATTGCGACACAACCTATTGCGTTGGCGTTCCTTCGTGGCTATTTGGTGTTACCCGACGAAATTGACCTATTTCGACTGTATATTGCCGTCGAAATAGATGCATATTTACTGTAGTACATATATGTGCTTTCTAATAGGATATCTACGTTTACAGTAATTAAAAAAGAAGAGTCCAAAATAATATATTATGTATACGTGTATATATTTATTTCGTATATGCTTTGTCTTCGATTTTCAACATATTACTTTTGGTTCCTAGCTTAATAAGTTTCAACACATATTAACACTTTTAATTATTAAAATATCACACATTCTCATAAAATATAAAAGGTAAAAAACATAATTAGACAAAATTGTAAAATAAACAATATTTTGATGAGAAACTTTTTCCATACCTGAATTTGAAAACCTATTTGTTTTTAAACTCATTAAGTTTTAAAATTATTTACAACTAAATACGAAAACGTATATGGCAGTTTCATACCCAAGTATGCTTCAATCGTATTCTACTGGGTTGCATATATCTGTATTCCAATTATACCCTTTCTACTTACTTTTATACTAATCATTATAAAGCAAACAAAAACCCATTATTTTCAAAATTAATCAATATTAGGATTGAGATAATTTTATTCTTTATATTGGTTATTTAAAATTTAAAATTTTTGATGAGTTTGGGGAGAAAAGATAATAGAGACCTTAACTCTAATTATAATTATAAAAATCTAAACCTAAACAAAAAAAGGTACATCTTAGCTGGCAAAATTGTTTGAAATTTTTTCTTCTGACTATTCGAAATATTTCGATAGTGAAGGAAAAAAGGCAAATCCAAGGATAGAGAGTAGCACCGGTAACAAGCAAGTGCGCAGATCAAGACGTTATATCAACGATTGATGTCACGCCCCGCTTCCCGGTGTACGGGCAGAGCACGCGACTGACCGCTACGTATTTACTCAGAAATAAATACGCTAAGCGTAACTAAGCAATATAAAAGAAATATACACAAAAGACAAATGTAATGAACATCAACTTTATTTATTAACATTCTTTTACAGTACATGGAAAAGTAAATATATGGAATGGAAAGCAATGCCTAAACAGTGGCATAACAGAAAAGTAAAGGAAATGTACAGGTGTAATTACAGTCCGGGATATTCGGTAAACTGGTCCAAGTCTTCAGTGCTAGGCTCGATTTCTGGAAGGTCGACATTCTAAAGAAGAAGAAAGAGAATGTCGTCAGCGAACAATCGCTCGATAAGTCCCGTAAATAGACAAGAAAGAAATAGACAGAATAGAGAGTATATTATTATATTGTTATAATATTGTTTTCAGTGTTAACGCTGTTGTTTGTACCTTGGTACAGAAGAGGCCAGTGTATATGAGAGGAGTCTTAGTAGACCAGAGACTAAGGTGAACGGAATGTACAAGGAACCATTTATGCCACGGTACAACAGTAATGGAATACAGGTTGGGGGTCTTAATTCTTGCAGTCTCGTGCCACTTCTAACACCTTCCGTACCAATCTACCCCTTAAATCCCGCAATGTCTTGATTGTATTGTTTGTATTGTATTGTTAATTGTATTGTCTTGTATTGTAGATGGAGAACTTACCGAAACCATGATATCGTATAAATGAAAATAGATGTACTGGATAATCATGTAAATGGAATATATCCATGGTTCGGTTCAGTCAAGTTGTATAGATTGATAGATTGAACAGATTGAATATATGTATTCATATTGAATTTTTATATATATATATACTTGAATCTCATTTAAATCAGATTGATTATATTGAGACCCAGTCTGAGTCAGACAATTAGAAAAGAAATTGAAATCCTGAATTAAGTTTTGATATTATCGGTAACCGCTACATATGGACGGCAGGATTTGTCTTTTTCAAAGACGATTATCGTGTTAATAACACCGTTTGTTAAGTTGTCTACCTTAAATAGACAAGCACCCACTTCTCCGCGCTCCCTGAGGCTCAAGAGATTGGTCCCGCTTAAACCTATGTTTACCAGGGTCCTTAGTGTAATTTAGTATAACTTGAGGGAGTTTTATGTAAAAATAATTTTGTATAATTTTCAAAATACACTTCAAGTATTTTATTATCGTCTTTAAAATTTTCATTGATGTATATTTTATCATTGTGACATTTTTAGTGAAATAAACCTATTTTTCATAATATAGGGTATTTATTTGCAATATTGAAGTTGTATGGAATTGCATGGTATTTTCTTGTAAATGAAATGTTTTTCTTGAAATTTGGAAATGTGGAATATTATAAATACTAAAAATAGATATTTTGATACTAATTACATATATATATATTTATTAAAAGTATAAGTTTTATTTATAATAGAAATCATATTTTCTAAAGAGAATTGTATTTTTAAATCTTTCGAGACCGAATGCTTCTTGCGGAGGTCTGCATCTCACACTACTAAGACCGAGCATATGTGATAATCCACACCATCCCAAACGGGTTCCCCAAATGGGTTGTAGCGGCGCTTTGCAAAGATTTGTCAAAAAATACATTTCTTATAGAAAACGGTTTTAATAGTAAAAGGTACCTATATGTAAAATTGAATTTTTCCGTATTCTATGTTCCCGAAAGGTATCGTGCTATATTACATATGAGTGTTGTGAGGAGGTAGGTCATTACCTTGTGAACTATCTAAAGGTATAGCAAGGGTAATGATGTTTAACGTCGAAACTAAATTATATGGTATTTTTTTATAAAAATGCGATAAAAATTGAAATATGAATTCTTTTGATATGGAACTTGTTCAACATATTTTTTCAATGATTAATAATTATGATGTGAGAGTTTGGTATGGTTATATTTAAGAAAATTGGAACATTTTAAAGAAAACCGAATCGGAAGTCGGATTAACTCCGCTTCCGTCGGGTTTTAGAAATACAAGTTTTTAGAATAGCAAAGTGAGGAGGGAGGAGGGACTTACTGGATTATAGATTAGGAAAGAGGAAGAGGGATTGGTAGGAGGTGCCGGTGTATCGTTTCGTCGCCGGGAGCTCCTAAGGTCGTCGTCGGAAATTCACCGGAGTTTCGCCCTTCGCTAACTCCACTTATACACAAAAGTTCTAGAGAATTTTCTTGAGAGTTTGGAAAAAATTCGTGAGTGAGGGGGGTGTGAATTGTAGTGGTATTTATATGAAAAGTTAGGGTTAGGGTTTGATAGAAATTGCATTAAAAATTATGCATTAAAAAGATTTTAATTAGGTTTTTAATTTCTCTGGAATAATGCAGGGAAATTAAACATGACAGGGGTTATGGGGATACCAAAATGCATAATTTTCATAAGGAAGAATCGGATTTTGGCTGAGTTCGGCCGGCGGTGGCGGCCGAGTCAGGCAAGTCGCCGGCCGATCAGGGCCGAGTCGGGTCGATTCTTCCTGCCATGTGTCCCTTGTCTCTTGGTCTATCTCCTGGGCCAGTTTGTTTTATATGTGACTTTTGGTTTTTACGAGTTATGCATGTGTAGACTCTTGGGCTCCTAAAAAGATTAAAAGAAATCAATATAAAAATAATGTGGTTGATGAGATTTGAACTCTGGTGCTTTGGTTCAGCAGTGTAAGGTCTTACCAATGAGCTACAAACTCCTTCTTGCTATTAAAAAGCAAATCAAATGCTTATAGTACTCAGAGGAAATGTAAATACCCTAAGTATACATTAATTTTAAATGAATTTTATTACACTAAAATTGGAGTTGTTACAGTCTACCCTCCTTACAAAAATTTTGATCTCGAAATTTACAATTTATTTTAAATACTAGTTTACAAATAAGTGAGGGTATTTTGCACGCATCTCATCTTCTCTTTCCCATTTCGATTCTCCTGGAGTGTCTTTTCACCACATCACTTGAACCAAGTTGACTTCCTTGTTCCGAAGTGACTTCACTTTCCTGTCCAGAATCTCAACAGGTTGTTGCTCACAAGATAAGTCGGGTTGTACAGTGTGCTTGGAATGATCGAGAATGTGGCTGGGGTCACTCACATACCTTCTGAGTTGGGATATGTGGAATACGTTATGCACTCCTTCCAATGAAGGTGGAAGTGCCAAGCGATATGCCACTTCACCGATTCGTTCGAGTATGTCGAACGGTCCAATGTATCTCGGACTGAGTTTACCCCATCTTCCAAATCAGATCACTCCGCAGTTAGGAGATACCTTTAAGAATACATAATCTCCCGGCTGGAACTCCAAGTGACATCGCTTTGCATCAGCCCAGTGCTTCTATCAATCTGGGCTATGCGCATTCTTTCTCTGATAGTACGAACCACATCAACAGTTGCTACTATCATCTCAGGTCCAAGAAGTTCCCTATCTCCGATGTCGTCCCAACTTAATGGCGATCGACACTTCCTTCCATACAGCGCTGCAAAAGGTGCCATTCCTATACTTGCTTGGTAACTATTGTTGTATGAAAACTCCATAATATGTAGGTGATCTTCCCACGATCCTCCAAAGTCTAACATACTTGCTCTGAGCATATCCTCCAAGATCTGAATAGTTCACTCAGACTGACCATCTGTTTGTGGATGATAAGCCGTGCTGAAATTCAGACTTGTTCCCAAGCTTGCTTGCAGACTCTGCCAAAATTGCGATCGAAATCTAGTGTCACGATCGGAGACAATGTAGACCGGTACTCCATGAAGTCTCATGATTTCCTGTATGAGCTCATGGGTATCAGAGATAGTACATATTTGAAGAGTTTAAATCTTAAGTAGATTCTTACCTCCATGTACTTCTTTGCTAGTGTCTTGGTAGATTGGCCAACTCTAAATAGGATGAAGTGAGCCGACTTTGTGAGTTGATCCACAATAACTCATACTGCATCATTACCCTTTGTGCTGCGAGGGAGTGAAGTCATAAATTCCATCGTGATGTGTTGCCACTTCCATTCTGGGATAGGTAACGGTTGAAGTAATCCAGCAGTCCTGTGATATTCAACCTTTACTTGCCGACACACCAAGCATTTAGCAATGCTTCTGGCTACTTCATGCTTCATTCCATGCCACTAGTAATTTTGACATAGATCTTTGTACATCTTTGTACCTCCAGGGTGTACTGAGTAGGGAGAGTTGTGTGCTTCTTTCATTAACTCTTCCCGAATAGAACCTTTTGGTACACATAATATGCTGCCGTATCTAAAGATCCATCTTCATGGATGATGAAATCTGTTCTAAGTCCATTCTCTACTTGTTCTCTGATCTTTTGCAACTTAGTATCACTTGCTTGAGTTGCTTTGATCTGATTGACAATGGTAAATTGAACTTGTAAATTTATCAAACTTGAAACGTTACCTGACATGACTACTTCAATCTCTATCTGATGCAAGTCTTGTTGAATTTTCTACTGAGCGGTGAAATTAATTGTTAATGGTTGGCGACTAAGGGCATCAGGTACCGCATTCACCTTCCCTGAGTGATATTGCAAGTTGATGTCAAAGTCCGCCATGAGTTCTAACCATCGTCTCTGCCGCATATTAAGCTCCTTCTGAGTAAACACATATTTCAGACTCTTGTGATCTATGTATATGTTCACTCGTTCACCAAGAAGATAATGACGCCAAATCTTGAGAGCAAATATTACGGCTGCCAACTCCAAATCATACGTCGGATAATTGCGCTCATGAGTCTTCAGCTGTCTTGAAGCATAAGCCACAACCTTTCCGTGCTGATGAAGAACACATCCTAATCTCTTACCGAATGCATCACAATGCACTTAGAAACCTCCAGATTGGTCCGGTATAACGAGAATAGGCGCTGATGTCAACCTTGACTTGAGTTCTACGAAAGCTTGTTCGCATGCTTCTGACCACACAAATTCTTCATCTTTACGTGTGAGCTTGGTCAGGGGTGTTGCTATCTTTGAAAAGCCTTCAATGAACCTTCTGTAATATCCAGTTAGACCCAAGAAACTTTGAATGTCCTTCACTGACTTTGGTGTCGGCCATTCGCTTACTGCTGAAACTTTCGCTGGATCCAAAGAGATTCCTTCGCCTGATACAATATGTCCAAGAAAACTAACTTGATCTAACCAAAACTCGCACTTGCTGTACTTGGCGTAAAGTTGATGTTGTCGTAGAGTTTCCAGAACAATTCGTAGGTGCTCAGCATATTCTTTCCGACTCTTAGAATAAATCTGGATGTCGTCGATGAAGATGACAACGAACCTGTCTAACTACTCCCGGAAAACTTGATTCATCAGGTTCATGAATATTGCTGGTGCGTTGGTCACTCCAAATGCCATCACAAGAAATTCGTAATGTCCATACCGAGTTCTGAATGCCGTTTTGTGGATATCAGATTTCTTGACCTTCACCTGATGATAACCTGAACGAAAATCTACCTTAGAGAAAACACAAGATCCACTTAACTGATCGAATAAATCGTCGATACGCGGTAGCAGATACTTGTTCTTTATCGTGACTTCGTTCAAAACTCTATAATCGATCCACATTCTATATGAACCTTTCTTCTTCTTCACAAGCAGTACCGGTGATCCCCAACTTGAAGTGCTAGGACGAATCCATCCTTTCGCCAATAATTCGTCCAACTGAGTTCGGACTTCCTTCAAACCTTCCAGACTTAATCAATAAAGTGCTTTGGTGCTCCTAGTACTAAATCAATGCTGAATTCAAGAGCTCGATCGGGAGGCAAACCTGATATATCGTCAGGAAATATATCGTCGAACTCTCGAACCGCTTCTGGCCTTGATTCTTCCTCCGCTTAAATTGCTCCAATCATTGCTTTCTTTGGTTTCGCCTTGTAAGTACTTGGCTCCAGGGTACGGTCTCCACTTTAAAAATAGAAGACCGGATAGTCTAGAATCTCGAATACTACCTTCCTTTGACGACAGTCAATGGTAGCATAGAAGGTTCCGAGCCAATCCATCCTAGAACCACATCGATGTTCGGAATGTCTAGCACTTTGAAGTCAGCATAGAATTCTTTGCTGCAGACGAATACTGGACACAAGTTGTATCCCATTGTTGCCTTTAGAACGCCATTACCTGAACTGACATTCCAACTGGATACAAGCGGTGTGACTGGAATCGCATGAGTTCGGACGAACCGTTGCGACATAAAGCAGTGAGGTGCTCCAGTATCGAAGAGTGCTAGTGCAGGAAGTGAGGCTACTAAGATTGTACCTAAGGTATGTGGGATATGTTTTAGTTATAGGAAAAATAGGCAGGTGTTAAGACTGAATGAAAAGATTGAGAAGAAAGGGTTATCAGTGATGACTTGGTCAGTGGCCTCAGCTTCTTCCACGGTCATGGTAAAAGCCTGTCGCCGTGGTACATTCCTCCTGGCCTAAGGAGCATTCCTCGGAACGTTCCGTTGAGCTTGATGGAACTGGCGAGGAGGTGGTGCAGTCGGTGGTCCTCTAGGTGGTGGAGCAGGTAAGGCGAGTCTTGGAGCAGGTGCCTGAAGGGCTGGTCTCTGCTGATAAGTGATTGCTGGCCTGGGTGCAGCAATTGGATTGTGTCTTTGTGGACAAGACCCAATATCATGAGTAGCTGAGCCGCAGACTAAGCAAAGATGGTTGGCTCTCCGGCAGTCTTTTATCATATGTCCAGCTCTCTTGCAGTAGGTACAAAAAGCTGGGCTGGGCCTGTTTTTCGGTACTCTCGGCCTCCTTGGCACAAATGGCGGTCTTGACGAGGCTCCTCCTGCCATCTGGGTGGCAGGGTGCTTAACTCCGGCAGATTGAGGTCTGCCCCTCATCTTTAACACTGCCTCTTAACGTCGGGCAGTTTTCAGAGCCGATTCATGAGTCGGAAAATCTCCTGTGGCCAGTGTAGCCTGGATTTCCGAATCCAAACCTTGTTGAAATCGATGGGCTCTGATCTCATCCGTCGGTATCGGGTGTACCACAAATCTGTTAAAGTATTGTGTTAGCTGTGTAGTATGTGATATATTGAAAAATCGAATTACTGAGACATATCTTACCGACTGAGCATGGTGAACTCATCATCGTATTCATCCACTGATTTAGTCCACATTGAACCCTGTTGCAGATGGATGAACTGTTGTTTCATGTCGAACCTGGCAGTCTCAGGGAAGTACTTTGCGTCGAATATGTCTCGGAAAGTCTTCCATTCGATGGGTTGATCAAGACATGTTTCTTCCACCTTTCACCAAATCCGTGCATTGTCCGTGAGCTGCAGTATTGCCACATGAACCAAAGCTATTTCTGGCACTTGTGCCCTGGCAAATCGTCCTCGATACTCTGAGCCCATTCCTCAGCTTCCAATAGGCTCTCTTTTCCCGAGAATTGTTTGGGGTGCAAAGCTCTGAATTGTTTCACCTAAGGTGCTTCTGCCTCGGGACGGTTCATTAAAAGAGCAGTATGCTGCTGCTGTCCTTCTAGGAGGTTACAGATTGCCTCAAGTAGAACCATCTGCTCGTTGATCGAAGCAGGGACGGCAGGAGTGAGTGGTAGTGGTGGAGATATGTTGTTGACATTGGTGCTGGTGTTGTTTGGGGAATCCATAACCTTAAATGAAAATTTTTAGATTAGGACAGATTCAAAATATATGGAATGATAAGATTCAAGAAGTATGAATTGTAAAGAATGTTTTCAGTTGCTGGTTCTTGTGTTATATTGTTCGGTTGTCCACGCAGAACTGAACTGCATGGTAGGGTTCCATACAGCTCCGACTTGCATGGACCACCAACAAAACCTGTCACGCCCCGCTTCCCGGTGTACGGGCAGAAGGCACGACTGGCCGCTACGTATTTACTCAGAAATAAATACGCTAAGCGTAACTAAGCAATATAAATGAAATATACATAAGAGACAAATGTAATGAACACCAACTTTATTTATTAACATTCTTTTACAGTACATGGAAAAGTAAATGGAAAAGTAAATACATGGAATGGTAAGCAATGCCTAACCAGTGGCATAACAGAAAAGTAAAGGAAATGTACAGGTGTAACTACAACTCGGGATCTTCAGTAAACTGGTCCAAGTCTTCAGTGCTAGGCTCGATCTCTAGAAGGTTCGAATCACCTGACGACATTCCAAAGAAGAAGAAAAAGAATATCGTCAGCGAACAATCGCTTGGTAAGTCCCGTAAATAGACAAGAAAGAAATAGAAAGAATTGAGAGTATATTGTTATATTTGTCACGATCCAAAATTTGGTCCGTAACCGGCACTTAAACTACGTAATGCCAACAGGCGTACGCAACTTAAGTAAGCCGAAACCCAGAAATCTAAACCACCCAAAACTGGATAAGCGGAGAAAAACATAGTTTAAAACATTCGGAAAATCACAAGTAAAATCTGTAACTCTAGTTTTCTTTCTTGAAAATTTCGGCAGCACCTCCCTTGTAAAAACTAGCCCCGAAAACGGTACAACATAGATAATATATAAAGCATCCCAAACAGGAGCAAATCACGCCCAACGGCGGAGACAATCACCACAAACATATATACGACACCGAAGCGAAGAAATATAAAAGAAAACTGCATAAAGAAGTAAAACTTTTCAACAAAACCGGCTTCCACGAGCACGGCACCCAAGTCACCAAAATAATAATACAACACTGAATCCTCACAGCTCGTATCTAAGTCAAATACAAGAAGTGGTAGATGGAGAATACTAGATCCAACAAAAAAATATACAACGTACAAACAGATAACCGCAAACCCATCTAAAAGCAAAGGCCTCACAGCCAAACGTAGCGGTATCCGCAAAAATAGAGATGATAAGACGCCCTGCCGCGACTACTCAGAGGGTAAGTCTTGCAAAACACCGTGGCACAACGGGGGTGAGTTGCTAACTCGTGAATAGTAAATAACATCATACTGAAATCACAAGTATACACTAACAGTAATGATCAATAGCATGTAAGCTGGTAGCATGAGTATTGATATATGAATATGCAACTATCATGATCGAGGTACACCACCAGGGTACTATATCTACATGAATCAAATGCATATCAACTGAATAATGAGTGCGGGATAATAAATAATCTCTTGCACAAATCATAAGCATGGAAAACCTGGTGTAAATCAACAACACCCCAAATCCCAAAATATTCAGATCGGCCCTCAGATCCTGTAAGTCTCAAGAAACCTGAGTGTCAAATATCGACACTCTAAAATATCATGAAAAACTGTGCCTAACATCGACACGTAAATACTCATATCCATACGTTCCTCGAAACCCAAGTATCCCACCTCGACACTTGTGTTCCACGTATCAGTCTCCAAAATCCATGTATCTCTCGGAATATAAGTGCCTAATCTCGACACTTGAAATTCCCCAAATTGCATGAAAACATATTTCAAATGCGTAAATCCATGTAAATAACATATGCAACATAAAACATAAATATGAGCATATCACGGGTAAAGTCCGCTATTTAACTGCATTAAGTTATTAAATATATCCCGCGATTCCCAATATCCAAATCCAAAATACATATACATACAGCGTCCCATTCCATCGATATATATGTTATAAAAAGCTGATCATGTAACAATAGCAAAGTATATGTGCGAGCATGTAGGTATAGTATAGCATATGTATAGGCATGTAGGTATACATGTATGCTATATGTCATATGCGCTATCGCACAAGAATAACTGCCTGTATATCGGTACTCACTAGTAAAGTATATCAATGAATATTTGTGTTGTGCGTATCATGGCAATTACCGACAGTTTGTGTAGCATATCATTGGTGCTCGTGCAACATGGACTGTCAATAATAAGTGCAGTGTACAAAGAATACAGGTTCAGGCACAATAAGTAGCTATAAGCAATGAAATGCATGCATCATCTCTATATGAGTATATACATATGCGGCTAATATCATATCATATCTAGCCCTAACGCTTAACGCTATACGGGCGATTTCCCCGTAGATGTTAAATCTACTCACCATGGTCTCGAGGTATGAAAATCCGACCACCTGCTTCCCTTTGTTCGCAGCGTCCGAGGTCCCCGCTTGTGACGCTATATTTTCACAAACATAAAGACAATGCAAAAATTTAAGAAATCGACCAATATCACGTAAAACTACATTTTAAACGGCACACTAACTCCAAACTAACACACAAGTGACCGTTTAATGGCTAACGTATGCGGCGACACTACGAAACCAACCCAAGTGCAGCAGCTGCACAAGATCACGATCCGTGTCGGATAACGTAACACGCGGACTCAAAACACTAGATTATAGGAAAATGATCCCAGATTTAGCATACTATAAATATTAAAAAAGTAAACAGTACCAAACACCCCTAAACCACAGCAGACAACTACCCACAAAAAAAACAACACCCAACTCCCCTCCAAAACCGATGTCGCCGGATTTCAAGCTTGGGCCGCCGACCAAAACCGGTGGGGTGGGTCTCGTGTCTCAGGTGGAATCTTAGGTTCACAAGTACATCACTACAATATTTTTTGGTCACTCAGTAAAAATCCTAAGTCACAGCAGATCACAGAGGCTCTAAAAAGACACTAAAAATACGATTTTGCACTAATCGATACTTGAAGTGTTCTACACAATAACCAACGAGCTATACATAATAAAAACTCCTATTTAACATTTTGGGGATTATACCTATCAACCTTTGCTCACAAGATCCAAGCTTTCCGAGTTCCAAGTGATCAAATAAGCTAAAACAATACTTGAAGTGTTTTTGTGAGATTATTTATGGAATTTTAGAGATTTATTGAGCTAGGAATTATTGAAATTGATGAAAGAACACAAAGGGCAGAAGAAGGAGGAAAGAGCTCGGCCAATTGAGGGAGTGGGGGGATTTGTGAAGAGTTTTCTAGCTAAGTCTTTGCGATAAATGCACATTAATGCACATACATGCACATGCCACCTCTCCCATTCTTTCCTTTTCTTTAAACTTTAAATCCTTTGCACCAACAAATATCTAGATATTAGTTGGAGGGTTTGTTTAACTCAAACTTGATTAATTTTCCAAGATAAAATTTTAGGAGTAAATACCCAAACCCAAAATGTAAATACCACATTAAAATAATATTTAAATAGGGAAAAATTCTATTTGAACCAAAACTTCCTATATACCCCCAAGGCTCACGCACTAGCTTTATTTTAGCTAAACTAGGTGCTGGTAAGTCTATATGGACGTTTGATCACAGTCGGGTTAAAACGGAAAATACCGACAGTTTTACCCTAAAACAGAAAAAATCGCGTAACGATTTCTAAAACGTTACAATTTCCCCCCTTATAGAAATTCGGTCCCTGAATTAAAATTTCATACTAAGCGTACCTTTAGAAATATGAGTGAATTTCCTCCGCATCTTGCTCTCGGCCTCCCAAATGATCTCCTCACTAGTAGGGCTACGCCAAAGAAGCTTCACAGATGGCAAGACCTTTGACCGAAGTTTATTCACCTGCCGATCCAAAATAACTACCGGCTGCTCGGTGAACGAAAGATCGAACTCAAGCTGAACGGTCTCATGCTGAATCATGTGAGAAGGATCATGAAGGTATCTACAAAGTATCGACACATGGAAAACGGGGTGAACATTCGGAAAACTAGGCGGGAGCGCTAAACGATAAGCAACGGAACCCACTCGCTCAAGAATCTCGAAAGGACCTATAAATCTGGGACTGAGCTTCCCCTTCTTCCCAAATCGCGTAACGCCCTTCATCAGAGAAATCCTCAGGAATACATGATCCCCCACTGCGAACTCGAGTCTGCGACGACGACTGTCGGCATAAGACTTCTGCCTGCACTAGGCTGATCTTATCCTGTCCTGAATCAGCTGGATTTTCTCCATACTCTCCTGAACTAGGTGGGTCCCAAAACTCTACTATCACTGAGTTCGGTCTAACAGACTGGCGATTGACACTTCCTACTATATAAAGCCTCAAAAGGTGACATCTGAATAGTCTCCTGAAAACTGTTGTTGTAGGAGAACTCAATCAACGACAAGTGACGATCCCAGCTGCCACCAAAATCAAGCATACATGCACGGAGCATATCCTCCAGAGTCTGTATAGTCCGCTCCGACTGACCATCGGTCTGTGGATGAAAAGCGGTGCTAAAACTCAACCGGGTACCCAAAGCTTCCTGAAGCTTCTGCCAAAGACGGCTAGTAAACTGGGTGCCTCTGTCGGATACTATGCATGTGGGAACACTGTGCAAACGCACAATCTCATCTATATACAACTGAGCATACTGAGCATAACCGAAAGTGGTCTTTACTGGAAGGAAGTGAGCCGCTTTCGTCAACCGGTCAACAATCACCCAAATGGATTCATACCCTCTACTGGTCCTGGATAGACCCACAATGAAATCCATAGAAATCTGCTTCCATTTCCACTCCGGAACGGGTAAAGGCTACAACTCTCCAGCCGGTCTCTGATGCTCAGCCTTGACTTGCTGACAAGTTAGGCACCTCGAAACGAAGTCCAAAATATCGTGTTTCATCCTTTCCCACCAGTAAAAGTCTCTCAAGTCACAGTACATCTTGGTGGAACCTGGATAAACGCTAAAGGCCGATTGATGTGCCTACTCTTGGATCTCGCTTCTCAACCCATCAGCATCTGATACACACAAGCGAGTCCCGCATCATAGCACACCCTGGTCATCAATCATGAACTCCGAAACTGTACCCTGTCGAACAGGCTCAAGAATCTCGGACAAACGGGCATCACTGGGTTGCGCCTCACGGATACGATCAAGTAGTAGTGGACGGACGCGGACATGAGCAAATTGTCCCCCAGCGGAAGTGAACTCGAACTGCACTCTACCATCACACAAGAGCTGCCAATCTGCAAAAGACTGACGCTGAACTGCGCTCAACTGGGACAAGCTACCCCCGGGCCTATGACTCCAAGCATAAGCTACCACATTCGCCTTGCCCGGGTGATAAAAGATCTCACAATCATAATCCTTCACTAGCACCATCCAACGGCGCTGTTTCAGATTCAGATCCCTCTGCTGGAAGATGTACTTCAAGCTCTTGTGATCCGTGAAGATCTGACACGACTCCCCGTATAAGTAGTGTTTCCAAATCTTCAACGCAAAGACCACCGCGGCCATCTCAAGATCGTGAGTGGGGTAATTTTGCTCGTGCTTCTTCAGCTACTTAGAAGCGTAAACAATCACTCTATCGTGCTACATCAATACACAACCGAGCCCTACTCTAGAAGCATCACAGTAAACAACATAACCGCCCGATCCAGAGATAAAAATAGAACTGCTGTTGTCGTCAACCGAGTCTTCAACTGCTGAAAACTCTGCTCGCACGCATCAGTCCAAAGAAAAGGAACTCCTTTCCGGGTCAGTCCAGTCAACGGTGCAGCGATACTCGAGAAATCCCGTACAAAACGGCGATAATAACCAGTTAAGCCCAAAAAGCTGCAAACCTCAGTCACCGATACAGGTCTGGGCCAAAGCAGTATAGCCTCGATCTTCCTCGGGTCCACAAGAATACCATCACCAGTCACCACATGACCCAGGAAGTCAATTCTATCAAGACAAAACACACACTTTGAGAATTTAGCATACAGCTGGTGCTTTCTCAATGTTTGCAAAGCAATCCTCAAGTGTTGCTCATGCTCCTCACGACTCTTAGAGTAGACCGGTATGTCATCAATAAACACAATATTAAACTGGTCAAAGAACGGCCTGAAAATACGGTTCATCAGATTCATGAACGCTGCTGGCGCATTGGTGAGTCCGAACGACATCACCAAAAACTCATAATGCCCATAGCGTGTACGAAAAGCAATCTTCGTAATGTCATCATTCCGAATCCGCAACTGATGATAACCCGAACGCAAATCAATCTTAGAAAAATGTTTTGCACCCTGGAGCTGATCAAATAAATCGTCAATGCGAAGTAAAGGATACCTGTTCCGCACCGTAACTCGGTTCAATTGACGATAATACATACACAGTGTCAAACTGTCGTCTTTCTTCTTGACGAACAGAACAGGAGCTCCCCACGGAGAAACACTTGGACGCACAAGTCCCATATCAAGAAACTCTTGCAATTGATCTTTAATCTCTCTAAGCTCTGCCGGAGCCATCCGATAAGGCAGTATAGAAATAGGCTCCGTGCCAGGAATCAGATCAATGCAGAACTCAATATCGCGCTCTGACGGCATCCCAGATAACTCATCGGGAAAGACGTCGGGAAACTCTCGCACGGTAGGAACCTGGTCCAACGACTCCACTGTGGCTCCAGTATTATGAATGAAAGCTAAGAATTTCCGACATCCCCTCCTCAAAAGCCAACTAGCGCAAAGGACAGAAATCAAACTGTGAGGGGCGGCACTACGGTCCCCCTGCACAATAAACACTGACTCGCCGGGAAAACAAAACCTAACTATCTTCTCGCGGCAGTCCACGGACGCATAGCAAGTAGCTAACCAGTCCATGCCCAGCAAAATGTCGAAGTCCAACATCTCAAGAAGGATCAAGTCGACGGACAGATCTCTGTCTCCTATACGGACAACACACGACCGGAACACGTGTCGCGCAACAAACGACTCTCCCACAGGAGTAGTCACGACAAGCGGCTGATCTAGCAAACACGACTCTCATCCTAACCTCGGCACGAAGTGCATCGAAACATACGAATGCATAGATCCCGGATCGAAAAGAATATGTGCATCATAAGAACATACAGAAATGGTACCTGAAACCACAGCAATGGACACTTGCGCGTCCTGATGAGTCAAGGCAAACACCCGAGCCTGGCCTCTACCGGCAACCGGCTAACCTTCGCCTCTACCACCCCGCCCTCTCGGTACAAAACCACCGCGACCCCGACCTCTCTGCACAAGAGTCTGACGCGGAGCAATAACCGGCATAAGGGGCAACGCCCTCTGAGGTGGAGAAGGTGGTAAGGTAACCTGTGGTATAGCTGCCTCGTTCACCCGTGGCTCAGCACAATCCCAAACACGGGTACCCATACTCCCACACCGGTAACATCCAGATGCAAACTGATGACCCTCCTGAGGGTAAGAGCTAAAAACTCGACCTCGTCCCGAACCTCCACTACTTCCAGTATCTGAACGGGAACTGTCACGACGTCTAAACGTTCGCCTCCCCGCCTGATCACCAATACGAACCTCCATCGATTCCGGAGCAACTGACAACTCAAAAAGACGCTCCTCCACCAATAGGGTTGCATCCACCGCTGCCGCATATGTGTCGCAATGCTGAATGCTGATGGTTAGGAACAACTGGGTAAACAGACCTCGAACAAATCTCTTCACCCTCATCTCCTCAGTCACTACCAAGTACGGAGCATACACTGACAACTCGGTAAACAGTACACCATACTCAGACATCGTCATCTCCGGAGTCTGGCGTAACGACTCAAATCTACACGCTCGCGCATCCCTGACGCTCGGTGGAAGAAAACGGGAGAGAAATACCGTCACAAATTCAGCCCAGGTCATAGGAGCAAGACCCGCGGCTCTGCCCTTCTCCAATGACCCACACCACTTCTAGGACAGACCCTCCAGATGAAAGCTCGCAAACTCTACCCATCTCTCATCGGAGCATCGGAGCGAACGACAAATCCTGGCCATCCGGTCGATAAACGACTGGGGATCCTCATTAATATCTGTGCCAGTGAACACTGGAGGTCTCAGCCTCATGAACTTGGTCAGTGACATGGTAATAACCTGCGGAGCTGAAACTGCGACTGCCGGAACTGTAGGTACCATCGTGGTCCCTGCAACGGGTGAAACAACTGCCTGCCCTTGCGCTCGAATGGCCTCTACTAAAGTCCCCATCATCTGGCGCAGGTCCTGCATACCAGCCCCAAACATAGCAATATGCTCCGGTACAACAGGCGTATCGCCCTGGTCAATCCTCGCCTCAAATGAGTCGACTCTGACATCAGCCTTCACGGCCGCTTTCTGTGCCCTCGTAGTCTTCGGCGGCATATGGGCTGGAAATTGAAACAAGATTCGATAAGGAAACAGGAATCAAATCACTAGGATGTATATCATCACGGAAGAAATTTCAATCAATAAGTTCTAAGGTCACTTAGATGGAGTACCATGTCGTAAGTATGCCGCGGAACATACACATGCCACATTACTCTGCTTAAGCTACTTACTCTATCATACCAAGGTCATCCAACACTCCGAATGGTAAAACCTAGCGCTCTGATACTAAATTTGTCACGACCCAAAATTTGGCCCGTAACCGGCACTTAAACTACGTAACGTCAACAGGCGTACGCAACTTAAGTAAGCCGAAATCCAGAAATCTAAACCACCCAAAACTGTATAAGCGGAGAAAAATATAGTTTAAAACATTCAGAAAATCACAAGTAAAATCTCTAACTCTAGTTTTCTTTCTTGAAAATTTCGGCAGCACCACCTTTGTAAAAACTAGCCCCGAAAACGGGCACAACATAAATAATATATAAAGCATCCCAAACGGGAGCAAATCACACCCAACGGTGGAGATAACCACCACAAACATATATACGATGCCGAAGCGAAGAAATATAAAAGAAAACTGCATAAAGAAGTAAAACTTTTCAACAAAACCGGCTTCCACGAGCACGGCACCCAAGTCACCAAAATAATAATACAACACCGAATCCTCACAACTCATCTCTAAGTCAAATACAAGAAGTGGTAGATGGAGAATGCTAGATCCAATAAAAAGATATATAATGTACAAACAGATAACCGCAAACCCACCTAAAAGCAAAGGCCTTACAGCCAAACGTAGCGGTATCCGCAAAAGTAGAGATGATAAGACGTCCTGCCGCGACTACTCAGAAGGTAAGTCCTGCAAAACACTGTGGCACAACAGGGGTGAGTTGCCAACTCGTGAATAGTAAATAACATCATACTGAAATCGCAAGTATGCACCAACAGCAATGATCAATAGCATGTAAGCTGGTAGCATGAGTATTGAATATGCAACTATCATGATCGAGGTACACTACCAGGGTACTATATCTACATAAATCAAATGCATATCAATTGAATACTGAGTGCGGGATAATAAATAATCTCATGCACAAATCATAAGCATGGAAAAACCCGGTGTAAATCAATAACAGCCCAAATCCCAAATACTCATATCGGCCCTTAGATCGGCCCTCAAATCCTGTAAGTCTCAGAAAACCTGAGTATCAAACATCGACACTCTAAAATATCATGAAAACCCGTGCCTAACATCAACATATAAATACTCATATCCATATGTTCCTCGAAACCCAAGTATCCCACCTCGACACTTGTGTTCCACGTATCGGTCTTTCTGATATCCATACGTTCCTCGAAACCCAAGTATCCCACTTTGACACTTTTGTTCTACGTATCGGTCTCCAAAATCCATGTATCTCTCGGAATATAAGTTCCTAACCTCGACACTTGAAATTCCCCAAATCGCATGAAAATATATCTCAAATGCGTAAATCCATGTAAATAATATATGCAACATAAAATATCAATATGAGCATATCACGGGTAAAGTACGTTATTTAGCTGCATCAAGTCATTAAATATATCTCGCGGTTCTCAAATATCCAAATCGAAAATACATATATATACAGCGTCTCATTCCACCGATATATACGTTATAAAAAGCTGATCATGCAACAATAGCAAAGTATATGTGCGAGTATGTAGGTATAGTATGGCATATGTATAGGCATGTAGGTATACAGGTATGCTATATGTCTATGCGCTATCGCACAAGACTAACTGCCTCTATGTCGCTACTCACTAGCAAAGTATATCAATGAATATTTGTGTCGTGCGTATCATGGAAATTACCGTCAGTGTGTGTGTAGCATATCATTGGTGCTCGTGCAACATGGACTGTCAATAATATTGCAGTGTATAAAGAATACAGGTTCAGGCACAACAAGTAGCTATAAGCAATGAAATGCATGCATCATCTCTATATGAGCATATACATATACGGCTAATATCATATCATATCTAGCCCTGACGCTTAACGCCATACGGGAGATTTCCCTGTAAATGTTAAATCTACTCACCGATGGTCTCGAGTTATGAAAATCCGACCACCTGCTTCCCTTTGTTCGCAGCGTCCGAAGTCCCCCCTGCCGACGGTATAATTTTACAAATACAAAGACAGTGCAAAAATCTTAGAAATCGACCAATATCACGTAAAACTATGTTTTAAACGAAGCACTAACTCCAAACTAACACCCAAGTGTCCGTCTAGTGGCTAATATGCGTGGCGACACTACGAAACCAACCCAAGTGCAGCAGCTGCACAAGATCACGATCCGTGTCGGATAACGTAACACGCGGACTCAAAACACTAGATTATAGAAAAATGATCCCAGATTTTGCATACTGTAAATACTAAAAAAGTAAACAGTACCAAACACCCCTAAACCACAACAGACAACTAGCCACAAAAAAAAAAAACACCCAACTCCCCTCCAAAACCGATGTCGCCGGATTTCAAGCTTGGGCCGCCGGCCAAAACCAGTGGGGTGGGTCTCGTGTCTCAGGTGGAATCTTAGGTTCACAAGTACATCACTACAATCTTGTTTGGTCACTCAGTAAAAATCCCAAGTCACGGCAGATTACAGAGGCTCTAAAAAGACACTAAAAATACGATTTTGCACTAATCGATACTTGAAGTGTTTTACACAATAACCAACGAGCTATACATCATAAAAACTCCTATTTAACAGTTTAGGGATTATATCTATCAATCTTTGCTCATAAGATCCAAGCTTTCCTAGTTCCAAGTGATCAAATATGCTAAAGCAATACTTGAAGTGTTTTTGTGAGATTATTTATGGAATTTTAGAGATTTATTGAGCTAGGAATTATTGAAATTGATGAAAGAAACACAAAAGGGCAGAAGAAGGAAGAAGGAGGAAGGAGCTCGGCCAATTGAAGGGGTGGGGGAATTTGTGAAGAGTTTTCTTGCTAATTCTTTGCAATAAATGCACATTAATGCACATACATGCACATGCCACCTCTCACATTCTTTTCTTTTATTTAAACTTTAAATCCTTTGCACAAACAAATATCTAGATATTAGTTGGAGGGTTTGTTTAACTCAAACTTGATTAATTTTCCAAGATAAAATTTTAGGAGTAAATAACCAAACCCAAAATGTAAATACCACATTAAAATAATATTTATATAGGGAAAAATTCTATTTGAACCAAAACTTCCCATATACCCATAAAGCTCGCACGCTAGCTTTATTATAGCTAAACTAGGTGCTGGTAAGTCTATATGGACGTTTGATCACAGTCGGGTTAAAACGGAAAATACCGACAATTTTACCCTAAAACGGAAAAAATCGTGTAAAGATTTCTAAAACGTTACAATATTGTTTTCAGTGTTAACACTGTTTTTTGTAGCTTGATACAGAAGAGGCCAGTATATACAAGAGGAGTCTCAGTAGACCAGAAACTAAGGTGAACGGAATGTATAAGGAACCGTTTATGCCACGGTACAACAGCAATAGAATACAGGTTAGGTGTCTTAATTCTTGTAGTTTCGTGCCACTTCTAACACCTTCCGTGCCAATCTACCCATTAAACCCCGCGATATCTTGATTGTATTGTCTGTATTGTATTGTAAATTGTATTGTCTTGTATTGTAGATGGAGGACTTGCCGAAACCATGATATCGTATAAATGGAAATAGATGTACTGGATAATCATGTAAATGAAATATATCCATGATTCGGTCAGTCAAGTTGTATAGATTAATATATTGAACAGATTGAATATATGGATTCATATTGAATTGTTATATATATACTTGAATCTCATTCAAGTCAGATTGATTATATTGAGACTCAGTCTGAGTCAGACAATTAGAAAAGAAATTGAAATCCTGAATTAAGTTTTGATGTTATCAGTAACTGCTGCACATGGACGGCACGATTTGCGTATTTTTCAAAGACGATTACCGTATTGATAACACCGTTTGTTAAGTTGTCTGCCTTAAATAGGCAAGCACCCACATCTCCGTCTCCCACCCATATCTCCGTCTCCTAGAGGCTCAAGAGATTGGTCCCGCTTAAATCTATGTCTACTAGGGTTCTTAATATAATTTAGTATAACTTGAGGGGATTTTATGTAAAAATAATTTTGTATAATTTTCAAAATACATCTCAAATATTTTATTATCATCTTTAAAGTTTTCATTAATGTATATTTTATCATTGTGATATTTCTAGTGAAATAAACCTATTTTTCATAAAATAGGGTATTTATTTGCAATATTGAACTTGTATGAAATTGCATGGTATTTTCTTATAAATGGAATGTTTTTCTTGAAATTTGGAAATATGAAATATTATAAATACTTAAAATAGATATTTTGATATTAATTACATATATATTTATTTACTAAAAATATAAGTTTTATTTATTAAAAATATAAGTTTTATTTATAATAGAAATCACATTTTCTAAAGAGAATTGTATTTTTAAATCTTTCGAGACCGAATGCTTCTTGCGGAGGTCTGCATCTCGCACTACTAAACCCGAGAATGTGTGATAATCCGCACCATCCCGAACGGGTTCCCAAAATGGGTTATAGCGGCACTTTGCAAAGATTTGTCAAAAAATACATTTCTTGTAGAAAACGGTTTTAATAGTAAAAGGTATTTATATGTAAAATTGCATTTTCCCGTATTCTATGTTCCCGAAAGATATCGTGCTATATTACATATGAGTGTTGTGAGGAGGTAGGTCATTACCTCATGAACTATCTAAAAGTATAGCAAGGGTAATGATATTTAATGTCGAAACTAAACTACATGGTATTTTTTTGTAAAAGTGCGATAAAAATTGAAATATGAATTCTTTTGATATGGAACTTGTTCAATATGTTTTTTCAATGATTAATAATCATGATGTGAGAGTTTGGTATGATTGTATTTAAGAAAATTGGAACATTTTAAAGAAAACCGAATCGGAAGTCGGATTAACTCCGTTTCCGTCGGGTTTTAGAAATACAAGTTTTTAGAATAGAAAAGTGAGGAGGGAGGAGGGACTTACTGAATTGTAGATTAGGGAAGAGGAAGAGGGAGTGGTAGGAGGTGACGGTTCATCGTTTCGTCGCCGAGAGCTCCTAGAGTCGCTGTCGGAAATTCGCCGGAGTTTCGCCCTTCGCTAACTCCACTTGTACACAAAAGTTCTCGAGAATTTTTTTGAGAGTTTGGACAGAGTTTGTAAATGAGGGGTGTGTGAATTGGAGTGGTATTTATAGGAAAAGATTAAGGTTAGGGTTTGATAAAAATTGCATTAAAAATTATGCAATAGAAAGATTTTAATTAGGTTTTTAATTTCTCTAGAATAATGCAGGGAAATTAAATATGACAGGGGTTATGGGGATGCCAAAAGGCACAATTTTCATAAAGGAAGAATCGGATTTTGGCCGAGTTCGGTCGGCGGCGACAGTCGAGTCAGGCGAGGCGCCGGCCGATCCGGGCCGAGTCAGGTTGATTCTTCCTGCCATGTGTCCCTTGTTGCTTGGTCTATCTCCTAAGCCAGTTTGCTTTATATGTGAGTTTTGGTTTTTACGAGTTATGCACGTGTAGACTTTTGGGCTTCTAAAAACATTAAAAGAAATTAATATAAAAATAATGTGCTTGATAGGATTTGAACTCTGGTACTTTGGTTCAGCAATGCATGGTCTTACCAATGAGCTAAAAGCTCTTTCTTATTATTAAAAAGCAATCAAATACTTATAGTACTCACAGGAAATGTAAATACCCCAAGTATACATTAATTTTAAATGAATTTTATGTACACTAAAATTGGAGTTTTTACAATTGATGTATTCAGGTTTTAGGTATATTCTAAGTTGAAGATAAGACAAATCTGGGTTGTGAAATTTGTAAGGATTGTTTTGATAGAGAACACCCAAAACTTGGGTATTTTGATAAAACAAGCCTTAAAATATGTATTTCTTAATACCACATCCAAAACATAAAATTAAAAAAAAATACAAATCTCCAATCAACTTTCATCAGCAAAACTGTTTCCATGTATGTTAGAAATAGCCGTTAAGGGATGTGTAAAGACCAAAATACCGCTTTATTCTATGATCAATAACTCATCCCTGTTTCTCTCTCGGGCATATAGAGTTTCTCTCTTGTCTCTAAATCTTCATCCTGCTACTTACACTTTAAGATTTTCTCTTCGCAGCGATTTTTTAACTATCAACTTTAGCTCAGATACCAAATTCACTTACTTAATGTACACATCAAAACATAGACCTGGCAAATTATAGAGAACAATCCTCTCAATTTGCAACTGTCAATTTCTCTAAAACGAACGACCAATTTTGTAACTGCCATAACCAAAATTTTCATCATTTGAATTACTAAATTGACTAAGTTTATATAGACATCAGTATTTACACCAATTAAGATAGTCAATTTTCATTATAAGAGAAAGTTTGAAAGGAAAAAAAAATTATAGATGCCTTAACCCAAAAATTGCACCAAAAATACCAATGTGCATAGAAAGATGGCATAGATTAGAAAATTCAATTACTTTACAACATTGCATTAGGCATATGATGCCAAATTTGGGTTGAAATCTTACATTTGTTGAGGCTACGAGTTTGGACCCAAGGACACGGTAAGAACCCGACTTGGGAGAGCTTCAAAGAGGAGAGCTTGACTGTTTGAGAGAGATGGATTGGAGAGAGAAACAGGAGATAGGAGCTTGAGCATGAGAGACCTTAAGAAAGAAGTTGCACAAGTAGCTCGAGAAAGTAGATGAGAGATAGAAAGGGGATGAGTTAGAAAACAAAATATCTAAGGAATTACATCTTTTAACCTAACCCAAGTTAAGAGCTTAACCAACAACAGGATGATAGAATGTTGTTTATAGATAGCATTTTTGTTAGGATTTTGAATTTAGAAATACCTTTAGCATGTGTTTCTTCAAAATATATATGTTTTGAGTGTCTTATATCAAAATAACCCAATTTGTAAATAATAATAATATAGTATCTTTCAAATGCAATTATGGGTTTAAATAAATTATATAAAATGTCGTAGACTTTATAGTATTTGTGAAAGTAGATGGATTAAAAATAAATAAATAAATTTCGATATTGTGAGTAATTTTTCTTGATATCTCTCGCTTTTCAGTTTAATGATGGTTGCGATTCTTATTCTCTAACTTCAACACCATCTTCAATCTCTTTTTATTTTAATAAACTTGCATAATGTTAATCCATGAACTATATTTGTCAGATTTTGTTTTTCCTTTTATCCACTAATGCTACAAAATATATTATCATACAAATATTTTATTTTTAGTTTCCACCAATATCAGCCAAATCAAGTGATCTGCAACAAAATTGTTGTAAGGGATATATCATACTCAACATTTGGTTGATGCATTATCTTAAATAAGCCTGTGAAATTAATAGGCATAAGAGGAAAGTAAAAATGAAATAACTAAAAAAATAAAATATTCTATAATGAGTTGATTTATCTCAAAAGGTGAAAAGAATATATAGTTTATTAATTTGTTATTCAATCTAACATACAATTAATAGCTTGATTAGGTTAGGCATATATGGTATGTGTCACACATAATAGATGCATGACTATTTTTAGTTGATGTACTCCAACGATAAAAGATTTAAATATATGTATAAAATTTGCGGTATTAGTAATGACTGCTTTTGAGCTCACACAATGCATGTGAAATGAAAATTTGGGGTGTTCCTCATGCATCACCCCCAAAACCTACCTATTGCTGTATGCTTCACTCCTGATACTTTGAAATTCAATATTCCACCCCCAAAACCTCATCTTTATCTCTGAAACCTTCTCATTAATTTCGTCATCTCTGGTAACCGTAGTTGGGCTAACATATCCTAATAAATGCCATATAAAGTTAGAGAAATTCATTTTAACACCCTTGTATGCATATTGAAGAAGCAGCTATGATACCATTTGATGATGCTCATAAGTGGGAACTCCCTAAATCATGACACGTGGCAGATGACGTGTCCCGAGGCACACGGAAACAAGACAAGTACCACACATTGGAGGCGTCCCCCGGGCTATCGTCCCGCGGCTTGGACCCGACCTCCGAGAATTCCCTGAACATTCATATGCTCGCCATGTAAATAACCCTTGGCTCGCCTCCGAGCCCTCCTACACGCCGAGCTCCTCGGCCCTTCTCCTTCGAGCTATCACAGAACCAAACTAGCTCGGCCTACCGCCCTCTTTTAGGCCTCTCGCCGAGCTTGGCCTCTTCGGTTCCATCGGGTGACATAGAACGCGGGTCACAGGCGCCTCCGCCATGGCTCCGCGAATCTCACCAGACGCGAGATATTCGCCGCCCCACGATCTCGCGTTCCACGTCGTCGCATCCCCCCATTAACGAGCGTATCTCATCATTAATGAGAGATCCCGCCATTCTCGCAGGCGTAACGCCAGGGACGTAACGGCCGGCAAGGATCTCGCGCTTACTACCCCATGGCAGCCGCTATATAAACCTCCCTTTCAGACGACTCAGATAACGCAATTTTATCACAATAGGCCGCAATTCTGCCCAAATACCTTGGCTAACTTGATCGTCGGACGGTCCACGGTGGCACAACCACCCCAGAACTTCTTTGCAGGTAGCTCAGCCTCATTCCAAATCAAGCCCACTGAGATCCACACGCTCCAGGAGGCAACCCCCAAACCCAATTTCTGTCGTTCATCAACGCTCGTGCCAAATCGACGGAGGACAACAACTGAAAGAGATCCTGACCTCCATCAGTTGGCGCTGTCTGTGGGAACTTCGAAAATTCCACTCTTCAAAAGTTGATCTTCCAATCTCGAACCCATGGCGAGCGATCACCGTGACGATCCAAGCACAAGCCGCCACCCTCCACACAATGGAGGCGCGGACGGATCCTCTCCTCCTCCTAACGTCGTTCACGTCCTATCTGCACGGATCGACAAGCTCACGTCCATCGTCGATGCCCTTGTCCGCGTCCAAACAGCGGGACAAGCCCCCCAGATCGCTGTTCCCCCACCTCGGGATCGCAACCTCCGCAGAGGGGGAGATGAAACTGCCCACGCTGGAGCTACTGAACAGCGTCTCGCTATCTCTGGCAACCACATGTCCCCCGCGGTGACCAATTAAATGACCTGCTGGGGGCCTCACAGCTGCACGCCGAGGTCTCGTGAAAGAGCGCCCCGCCCTGAGGCCCATCGCGTGCCTTTCCCTCCCGAGGAGGTGTCGGTCAGCTCACCTACTCTCAGGCATGGCCGGCACCCTCTCCCTCGACGGGGTCGCGCGAACGGCACTCACCGTGGTGACTCGAAAACGACCTCGCCAGGGGACCTGAGGAACCTCATAGAGCGGAACCGGGAGTCGTATCCAGGCACAGACCGCCAGCGGGAGGGGCCATAACTCCGAATACGCCGAATCCTCATGGTACCACGACTATCTCGATGCCCTCGAAAAGAAAATCAAGGGTATACATCGGGAGAGTCGTCCTTCAAGCGAAGGGGCCAGGTATGCCACCGACTCGCTTACGAAGCCCTTCACTGAAGAGTTGCTCGTTGTCCGTGTCTCATCCAGAAACAAGCCTCCAAAAGTGGCCCTCTTTGACGGAAAGTCCGACCTGAAAAACCACCTGGACGCGTTCATGGCGGGCATGAGCTTCCAGGAAAACTCTAACGCTACCCAATGCCGAGCGTTCCCCACCACTCTCATCTGCGCTGGACGAGACTGATTCCGAGGACTCATGCCATGCTCCATCTTTACCTTTGATGAGCTGGCCGCCCAGTTCTTCGGGCATTTCGTCAAGAACAGACGGTAGAACCGGACCATCGATTACCTCTTCACTATAAAGAGCGGAGATAAAGAATCCTTCAAAGGATACGTCACCCACTTCTACAATGCCCTTCTTGAGGTTCCCGAGCATCGGGACGGGACGGTCATCACGACTCTAAGGTCGGGTCTTAGGTATAAGGAGTGGCTCCGCTCCTTTACATTACCGCAACCTAAGACCATGGCCGAGGTAAAGGTTTGGACCGAGCTAGAAATCCAGCTCGAGTCCGAGGTGAACGCGAACCTACCCTGGAGCGACCAGGCCGATCAAAAGAAGAGGGGTTGGGAAGATAAGAAGAAGGTTGACCGGCCAAATCCATACTTCCCGAAGTTTTAAGAGTATACTCCGCTCAACATCTCTCAGACTGAGCTGTTGGAAGAGGCGAAGGGCGAGCGATTCTTCAAGCTCCCCCCGGTCACCAATAGAGCGGCCAAACGGACTCGAAGCCCGCATTGCGTCTTTCACTGGTCGCAGGGACACCCCACCGAGAACTATAAATAGCTCCACGACTACATCGAGAAGTTGATCCGCTCGGGGCACCTGGCAAAGTACTTGCGGGAAAAGCGACAAGCAGACCGGGAGCAGGAGAACCATCCCCCTCCCGGTGAATTAACGATCTGCCAAATCATGGTTGTGTCAACGGAGGGTGCGCCTAGAGCCGGTGAGATTCACCACCTCCTGCCGGTCGAGGGAACTAGCGGCCAGCCCCGGAAGAAAATCAAGGCCACCGAGCCCATCACCTTCACCGACGAAGACCTCAACGGGATATCCTTGCCTCACAATGACCCCCTCGCGATTACAGCACGGGTTCACCGATATGAGGTTCAAAGGATACCGGTCGACTCGGGAAGCTCGGCGGACATCTTTTTCTATGACAGCTTCCTACGTATGGGGCTCGGCCCATCGGGCCTGAGGCCAACCGCCCACATTCTGTCGGAGTTTACTAACCACTCCATCCCGGCAGAAGGAGCGGTTACCCTCCTTCTTAACATTGGGGAGGCGGGTCGTACAAGAACTATACCAGTGGAGTTCATCGTCGCTAGAATTCCCTCATCCTACAACATCCTCCTGGGACGTCCGACGCTAAACTCCCTTTGGGCCTAAATCTCGACCTACCACCTCGCGATCAAGTTTCTACTGGATTAAGTGGGAATAGGTCGGGCCTACGGGAACCAGCAAATCGCAAAGATTTGCTTCACATCGATATCCACCTCTGAGGAGTGAAGCGACGACTGTTCCCCGCTAAAAGATGAGGGAAGACGCGGTGAACGTCTCACCTGAATTTCGGGGCAGATGCTAATTGGTGCTATCCGTCCACCTCTCCGAAGATGCCAAGTTGATTTATGACACCGTATATCGAAGGTTTAAACGGATGCGGCCGATTTAGCAGACTTCGTCAGATTCCCCCTCATTTGAGGGGTTTTGGATTGTGGGAACGCTCTTCCTTGCAGGCGCAAGCCCCTGCATTTAATTACGATACCGCATCGCGGTAACAACTTTCTCCGTCTCCAGATGGTCACTTCGTGTCGTGTTTTTTTTTTTTTTTTGGTTGCTCGTGGATTGTATACGGAGACTAATTTATGTTGTTGCCCGTAAGGCGTGGATTAGTCCAAATCCGTATCTTCTTAGATTTGGGTTTGGGGGTTGGGTTTAAGAATACGTTGGCTTCATTCGAGACTATGATCAACTTAAACGTATGTTAAGGATACGTTAGCCTCATTCGAGACTAAGATCAACTTAACGGGATCGTTTAGATCCAACAAAAGAGTATTTGGACTCTATTGTTTAGTTTAGGGACATTGCGGTCGATTAGTTTAAGGACATTACGGTCCATTGTTAGTTTAAGGGCATCTTGGTCCGATGTTAGTTTAAAGACATCGCGGTCGAGGTTAAGGACATCATAGTCTGTGAGTTTAAAGACCTTACAATCAAGGTTAAGGATATCATAGTCTATGGGCTTAAGGACCCCACAGTCCGTAGAGTGTTTGGTTGTCGGGACCCGTCACCTCTCTGAAGACGTTGAAAGATTACAATGACAAATATCAGAGGAGTAAATAGATGTACTCTCGAACCGGTGTGAGTTGGTTGGAAGATCCGTAGTCAAATTTGGGACTAAGATCTGTTGAAATATTTATGAGCAGATGGGCTCAATTAAATATAAGTTGAGGATTTATGGCCAATATTGGGCTAAGTCCAATAAATGTTTAACATTTTTTTTCTGGGCTGTTGAGCCTTTATTCGGGCTTGGCCCTTTTTACAATGCTGAGCATTGCTTTTAGCTTCTGACAATGTTTTTGTCTTTTACTGAATGCAGAGCATTTATCAGAGCTCTGGGCTCATTAAGGAACGATTTATGTTCTGTCAGCGCAACACGTGGCGTGCTAGGTGCTTTGCGCCAATCAAAAAGCGCAGTGCGCTATTGCCAAGTAGCGCACATGTAAGGGACACGTGTCGCACTCAGCGTTAGGCGCTAGATGATGAGCGCATGATGCCAGTTTATGAGCGCTGAGCGCTAGTCCATGAGTGCATTGCGCTTGCAGTTTAGCGGCGCACACGTGAGTGACACGTGGTGTGCTTGGCGCTAAGTGCCAGCCTATGAGCGCAGTGTACTATTTCAGAAGCGCAAAGCGCAAGTTATTAATTGGCGCATACGTGGTTGACACATGGCGCATTTTGGCACTGAGCGCTGGTCCAGAGAGTGCATAAGCGCTGTTCAAGAGCGTAAGGATCATTTGATCAATTTTATGATCTGGGAACAAATTTATGTTCTTTTAAAAGAGACTTTGTCTCAAGATTTAAGAACAACGGTTTGCTGGTGAGATTTTCAATCTCTTATTTTGATGAAAGGCTTTGCCTTTATAGATCCACGATCTGTGAGAAGAAATACATTCTTCTTTTATTTTATGACGAGATCTTTTGATCTCTTTTATGAAAGACTTTTTGTCTTGTAGATCTATGATCTGTTTTAAAGAAAAGAATTCTTCTTTCTATAAGATGATTTTATCTCTGTGTTCATCATCCATCATTTTTACCTTGAAA
Organism: Agapanthus africanus; assembly: GCA_030015575.1. Lineage (NCBI taxonomy): Eukaryota > Viridiplantae > Streptophyta > Magnoliopsida > Asparagales > Amaryllidaceae > Agapanthus > Agapanthus africanus. Next base: position 377,973,466 of record JASDDO010000019.1, on the reverse strand, counting down.
AAGTATCTTCTTGCAAGAGCTTGCTCTTTATCTTTGAGTTTTTTTTCAAAGTTTATGGGAGGTTTCTCTATATTAGACTTGAAGTCTTGGGGCCTTTATATAGGGCAAGCTAATTTGTTGAATCAGTTAAAGAGATCTTTCTCTGATTGATTTGGGGATGTTTCCCCACCATTGGATCTTTTATCCTAGGGCTTCTGTTTTACATAAGGCAATCTTCTTGTTTTTAGCAGGATTGAAAAATCTTTCCATAACAGAATTTAATTCTGATTAATTAATGATTTATCATTATTATTAGATCTTTTGATCTAACGGTGGGGAATTTTTTAATTCCAGCGTTAGCGCACCCGTGCTTTGCACGTGGTGCGCTGCTCAGAGCGCAGCGCACTTTGCGCTAGCGCACCTGTGTTTGACACATGGTGCGCTGCTCAGAGCGCAGCGCGTCCTGCGCTAGTGCACCCATGTTTGACACGTGGCGTGTAGCGCGCCTAGCGCTAGCGCACACATGGTGCGCTGCCTAGAGCGCATCGCACTTGGCGCTGCATCTGAAGCGTTGTTTCAATTTTTTTTGAAATTCGAATTTCAAACAGAGTTTTGCTCTGATTGGGGGAAACAAATGCCCCCTCCACCGTTGCGCTCACGTGGCCCACATGTGAGTGCAGCGATAGCAGTATCTGTGTCCTTGGATCTACTCAGAAGTTGAAAAGGCATTTCAATACCTATAAATAGGACCTTTGGTCCTTTAGATAATTATGTTCATCTTCTTCTTGTTTTCTGAGAATTTTATTCTCCCATAGAGCATAGCTCTTCATTTTAAGAAATTTAAAGAGTCAAAACTTTGCCAAAATTTTAGGTAAATTATTTTAGATAATCTAGGGTTTTACCCATTAACAGAGCTTTGCACTTCATAGATCTTTGATCTAAAGAAAACCCTTTTAGGTTTTCATTAACAGAGATTTGCTCTCCTGAACCCATAGATCTAAAGAGATCTTTGTTAGTGTATATGCCCTAGGGGCCATTATTGTATCATACTAGTTTGTATATTGCTTAATGAAAGTTTGGGATATTCACAGTTATATTAACAGTCTCGCTCAACATAGTAGTATGCTACTTGGTTTATATCTATCTTAATATGTGTATATGTTAGCATATCGCGAATACATATTGATAGAGCCCTTAGGATCTTGCTTGACTACCAGCATTGTGATGGCAGTCACACTAGTGGGGGCTGGGTATTCTACAAGCACATCCTTTTTCAGGTCCCTAGCCATAGGATTATCGAAACAGGGCATCGATACTCCGAAGTAAACTAGTGTGTACGCTTCTCATCCTAATAGGGGAAATGGTCTGTCCCACAGCCATTAGTATGTTGTACTGGAGATAGTATACAGGTGCTCGTTAGGTTACGGGTACACCGGACATGACTTGCATAGTCCGTCGTCAGTTAACATGAGTACAGCAGGGAACATGGGTACACTGTTAGTTGGTATTATACCCGTCGTCAGTTAACAGTTCCCAGGTAACATGAGTACAGCATAGTCCGCAGACTTGACACTGCTGCTTCGTCTCGAGTGTGTTCCCACTGTTCTTAGATTGCTATCCTACCACGGCTCAACGGAGTCATGCAAACAGGTAGCAGTTGGGTGCAGTCCCGAAGCACTTGGAGGCAGTGGCGGTTAGATAGGATTCGTCTCTCCCGGTATTGGAAGTTGATATCGCGCTGTATTTAGATAGCAATTACGCAAAGTCCCTGGCCAGGGCAAACGAGATTTACTGGTAGGATTTCCAGTAGCTTCTTAAGGTGTAATGGGCTTCACTCCGACACGACTTATACCGCTTTTAGGGGACTGACGCTTGCCACCCCCTAGGCCCGATATGTGATAGTCCCAGGCGAACAGACTGGACTGTACGGAGATTGTCACATCAGGCTCAGTAGGAGTTCGGATGGGTTTCCTCATCGGCCTTCTTATCGACATCTACCTGGGGACCGTTACGTATAGCTAGTACCGCTTGCGGCCTGTGGTTAAAAACACTGCCAGCGTAGTATCGAGTCTTTAGAGTCCCACACAGAGAGTTTTCCTGCTTCAGGCGAAACGATATAGAGGTCGTATGGTTTTACGACAGGGTTCGGACACATAGTGTATTTATGCACGTACGATATTCGGACAGTTTTTACTAGCAGTCTTTAGTTTAAGCCAGATTCTAGTATTGGATTATTGGATTTATACAGTTTCAGTATTTCCTTGTTTTCACGGATGGGAGGGGCATTCTCGTAATTAGTCGAGAAGCATCTAGAAGAAAGATGAGGTGGAGAACTTAGGTAGTATTTGCATTAAATGGATTAGTGACTCATGGAGTGATTCATCCAAATGAGTTAATGAAGAATTTATTGCTTAATGACTCATGAGATGATTCAACCAAAGTGAATTAATGAAGCATGGTTGATATTATTATATGTTATTCATTTAGATAATTATCATGCTTCAAATATTCACAAATGAGTTATAATTCATTTCATTCTCACTTTCACATTCTCTCTCCTCAAGCTCTCTCTCTTCAAAGAACTAACCCTAATCCTCTCATGTGTTGAGATCTAAGGGTTAGCAAGGCTAATAGATCTCTAATTCTCTTCTATATCCTCTAGGTTATTTTGATTAGCACTCATAGACACCTAGTTACCTCAAGTGAGAGGTTAAAGCTTGGAAAAAGATCTCTCGGGTGGATCATCTATCACATCGAAGAGGCTGACGAGGAGGTGAACTACAAGAACAAGAAGGACTTGAATTTTTAGATATAATCATCTATCATAGTATCTAATCACTTCTATATAGTTGTTAGTTAGGGTTTAGCAAAGATCCGTAAAGTCAGTCGATGTTAACTTAAACAAAATGATTGTTTTACCTATTCCGCCTTCTCGCATCATGTGGGGTGTCTAACGTCAACTTACAGTGGTATCAGAGCCTAGCTAAACCATAAATAACATGTTAGCAAAGTCGTTAGAAATTCGATCGCAAAACGAACCCGAAAAAACATCATTTTCACATAGTTTCTGCCGTTTTTAAAACGGGGTCTAAAAATTTTTCAGGGACTCTTAAAAATACAAGCAGGATTTTTTAAGAATTGTGAAGAAATTTGGGACTGTGAATCGACCAAACCGCCACGGAACCGCCGCCGATCCAAGCGATCCACCGCGGATCTATGGCCGAGTTGACTCCGAGTCAACCCATATTTGCTCAGTTATTCTTCTGTGTTGATGTTGTGTTTTCTGGGATATTTTGTTTCTACTCAGGTTTTATGTGCACAGAGAATTGTTTGGAGTAAATTCATATGTGCTGCTTGATCGAAATTCTAATATGTTTGGCTAACTGGATTATATCTGTGTTGTGTTTAATGTGTTCGTAAGCCTCCCATAACTGCTAGTATGTCAGTTAGCAAGGGGTTGCACATTTCTGTAATGGTTTTTACTAGTTTGTGAATGTGGACTTGTTAGGTTGTCATGAATGGATAGCCGGGGATGTGAGACGAGTGTTTCTTTCATTCAAATGTAAATTGTAATTTGTTGTAATATTCTTTTGCGGGGCACATCCGGGTTGAGGTTGTAGCCACCATTGTATTATTATTTCATTTACTGTTTTCTGCTCCTAGGATAGAGCTAAGGTGGGGTACACAAACTACCGGGTACTTTGAAGTGTTTAGTGGCCTACTCACGTTGTTGAGGGAGACCGCTTCACTTCGGGTACTAGGCGGGTAGTTTGCCGTACTCATAGAGGTCTAGGGTGGGGTTTTGGCTATTCATCGCGACTATGTAATCCGTCTTTCTTTGCAGGCTCAAAAGGAATGCGGATTCGTAGAAAATCCAATATGTTCATCTGTGATCTGGAATGCCTATTATTGCGTCTGACGAATGTACAAAATCTATATATGATATCTAGTAGGCGTCACTTATGTTTTACACCCGCGCTAGCCCAGCCCCCGCTCTGTCGTTAGTTAAGTAACCTAACGGGTGAATGACAGGGCCTAGTGGCGAATGCGGATGGTATAAGAGCATGTTGTATTTTCGTTGTTTTCTGCAATGATAGGTTAATTGATGGGACGCAGTATATTAATGCAAAGAAAATAAACCAAAGTTGAATCGTTGGAACAGTTTAAAAGAAACCACTTGGTTATTTTAAAACAGAAGATATTTTTTTAATTGCAGAGCTTAAGCCACTCTTTTTAAAAGCTATCAGGTTCCTTCGATCATATCAAGTTCACTACGTTCACGGTTTCGCCAAAACCATTCGTAGCCCTCCGTCATTTCATTTGGGTATTCAGTAGTATTCAAGCTATGTATTTTGACCAACGCTAAGGCATAGTGTTTGGTAGCTGCTAGGTATTCATTTGTTGCATAGATAGATGAGCTGGTTTGGGACAGTCGCATTACCATTTGGCCAACGTCGGGGGTGTGTACGGATGGGTTCAAATTAACAAGATAATGATGGGTAGAACTTGACATGTGACTTATGACATTTTGACCAACGCCAAGGTCATAAGAGCATGTGACAGAAATTTATATCGGGAATTTCTAAAGAAACTGAAATTTGCTAAGAGTTTCATACCATTTGGAGTGTGATAATTTTGGTAGGATTCCTTCAGCTTTATCACACGATGATATTTGGATCCCGATCCTACTGTGCGTATCCGCTACTCATCAGGAGATTCATCACTTAACGATCAATGCTATAAACCAAGTAGGTGTCGAGAAAGGTGTCAGCGGGGATATGCCCCCAGAGAAAAGAGGTTATTTAATTAAAGAACTTCGCGAAAGCGTCGTAAAACCTCCCTCGAAGTACCGACACCGGCCTGGCTGAACGGTTAAGCAAGTATTGTACGGTAAGAATAGTCCTGACTAGTTCTTCCTTTTTGGTTTGAGGAGGGATTCGAGAAACAGTGGGAGCCATCATGTTTAGATAAACTAAAAACCACTCTAAACTTGCAAGAGTATCATACTAAAGTGTTCCCTCTCTCTCTCTCAATTGCAGTGACCCAGAACATGACATGCCTTAAGTTACTATTAGATAAAAATATTTTGACAGGGCCAAACTATAAAGACTGGTTCCGTAATATCAAGATTGCAATAACTTATGACAATTTGGGGTATGTCCTTACTACTAAGGCACCTGATGTCCCTGGTCCAGAATCTAGTGTCGCGGATAAGGAAATCCGCAAGACCTGGGAGATTGACTGCGTGAAGGCCAAATGCATCGTGCTTGCCTCTATGAATAATGAACATCAGAGGAGGCACGAGAATATGGATCTTGAATCCATATTTCTCCACACCAAGGAACTGTATGGAGAGCAATCTCGTATAGCTAGATACGAGACCTCGAAGAACTTGTTTCAGTCGAGGCTGGCCATCGGATCATCTGTAGGAGAACATGTCCTTAAGATGATTGGCTATATAGAAGAGCTCGCAGACCTCGGGACGACATTAGAGAACGAGCTATATACAGACTTGGTTCTTCAGTCCCTTCCTTCCACATATGCCCAGTTTATTATGAATTTCAAGATTCAAGGAAAAGAAGTTGAACTTCCAGAACTCCTTAACATGTTGAGGAGTGCAGAGGGCACCTTGCAGAAAGCAAAGGAAACACCCACTATGTTTGTTCGTGGTACTTCCTCTTCCAGGTCCAAGGTAAGGGCCAAAGGAAGGAAGATGAAGGCCGCTACCAAACCAAGAGGTGGTGTTGGTAAGGTGGGAGTCAAGGGAAAGGAAAAGGTTGCGGTGCCAGTAGTGGCAAAGGACGAGTGCTTCCACTATCGTAGGAAAGGCCATTGGAAGAAAGATTGCAAAGCTTGGATCGCCAAGAACCGGGACCCGAAGCAAGCTGTGGTTTCGACTTCAGGTGTGTTTGTAATTGTAAATTGTCTGTCAATCAACTCTACTTCCTGGGTATTGGATACCGGATCAGGATCTCATATATGCAATTCATTGCAGGCACTGAGAAACCGTAGAGTGTTGAAGGTTGGTGATATGACCCTCCAGGTTGCTAACTGAGCTAGCGTGAGTGTTGTGTTCGTAGGGGATTATCACCTTGGATTGACGAGTGGACATATTTTGATTTTGCGCAACTGTTTTTGTGTACCCAGTTTAACGTGTAATATCATATCAGTATCGTTGTTATCAAAAGAAGGTTATGATTTCACGTTTGTAAGCGATGTTGTTAACATCCACCTTAATCATGGTTTGATTGCGTTCGGTACACTAGATAACGGTGTATACGTGTTTAACCAATTACAAATTTTCAATGTCCAGAACATACTAAAAAGAAAGTCTCCAGATATAAATCAGGCTTTCTTATGGCATTGTAGACTAGGTCACATCAATGAGACAAGGTTAACTAAGTTACATAGAGAAGGATATTTGGATCCGTTCGAATATCAATTTTATACTACTTGTCAATCATGTCTTAAAGGAAAGATGACAAAGACTCTATTCACTGGACATGGAGTAAGAGCGAGCGAGCTCTTAGGACTTATACACAGCGATGTATGTGGTCCAATGTCTATAAATGCAAAATGTGGTTTTTCATATTTCATTACTTTTACGGATGATTACTCTAGGTATGGATTCATTTTTTTAATGAAAAATAAATCCGAGGCCTTTGAGAAATTTCAAGAATATAAGAATGAAGTAGAAAACCAAACCGGCAAAAATATTAAGACACTGAGATCTGATCGAGATGGTGAATACTTAAGTACCGAGTTCTTGGGTTAACTAAAAGAGAAAGGAATTCTCTCTCAGCTTACTCATCCATACACTCCATAGCATAACGGTGTATCGGAAAGACGGAACCGAACCCTATTGGATATGGTACGTTCCATGATGAGTAATGCTGAGTTACCGCGATCTTTCTGGGGTTATGCGCTAGAATCAGCTGCATATCTTTTGAACATGGTTCCTACCAAAACTGTGCCTACCACACCATATTAGATGTAGAGTGGGAAGAAACCCTATCTTCAGTATCTGAAGGTATGGGGATGTTCAGCTTTTGTTAAAAAGCAGCATGCGGACAAACTCGAGGCACGATCGGTACAGTGTAAGTTTGTGGGATATCCAAAGAACTCCAAGGGGTATTTTTCTATTACGCAGAGGAACAAAAGGTTTTTGATTCTCGTAATGCCCATTTTCTAGAACAACAGTTTTTAGAAAAGGAAACAAATGGGAGCGAAATAGAACTGGAAGAAATTCCAAAACCACAAACTACTACTGAAAGTTTGGTAGAACCAGAAGTTAAAGAAGAACAGGATATTCCCGCACCCCTCCGCAGGAGTAGTAGGCCGCCTCATCCCCCTGAGAGATACTACGGTTTTCTCATAGACGGGAATAGAGAAGATTGCGTCATTGATAATAATGAACCTACTAGCTTCCAGCAGGCCATCCAGAGCGGCGACTCGGTAAGATGGCTGGATGCAATGCGGACCGAGATGGAGTCCATGTACACCAACAAAGTATGGACTTTGGACTTTGCTCCAGATGGGGTAAAACCTATAGGATGCAAGTGGATCTTCAAGAAAAAGATTGGTGTAGATGGACAGATGGAAACCTATAAGGCTAGACTTTTTGCAAAAGGTTTTCGTCAAAGACCTGGTTTGGACTATGACGAAACTTTTTCTACAGTGGCTATACTCAAATCCATTCGGATCCTTCTTGCCATTGCCGTCTTCCATGATTATGAGATCTGGCAAATGGACGTAAAGACGGCTTTTCTAAATGGTAATTTAGAAGAATGTGTCTATATGGATCAGCCAGAAGGTTTCAATCAGAGTGGGAGCAGCGGGAAATTAAGCAAGTTGCTTAAGTCCATTTATGGACTAAAGCAGGCATCGCGGAGTTGGAACATCTGTTTTGATGAAACGGTCAAACAATATGACTTTATCAAAAATCCATATGAACCATGTATATATAGTAAAATTGAAGCACGAACTGTCGTATTCCTTGTCTTGTACGTGGATGACATCCTCTTGATAGGAAATGACATTCCTATGCAATAATCTGTCAAAGGATTCTTGTCACACAGGTTCTCCATGAAAGACCTGGGTGATGCCTTTTACATTCTGGGGATCCAGATCTATCGTGATAGATCTAAGAAGATGTTGGGACTTTCGCAGTCCAGGTATATCGACACTATACTGAAAAGATTCGGTATGAAAGATTCTAAGCGCGGTAATTTACCGGCTTGTCACGGAATCACCCTCTCCAAAGAGATGTCTCCCAAGACTGATTTGGAAAGGGATCGCATGTCAGTTATACCCTACACTTTTGCGGTAGGCTCTATAATGTATGCGATATTGTGTACCGGACCAGATGTAGCTTACGCACTGAGCGTAGTAAGCCGGTATCAGTCAGACCTAGGGGAGAAGCACTGGATAGCAGTAAATTGTTAGTTATATGTATGCCCTAGAGGCCATTACTGTACATAGGATGTACATTGTAGTGGATGCTGGGACATATATAGGGAGGACTTTCTTGCTCGACATAATAGTATGCTATCTGGTTACTCTTTACCTTAACGTGTATATTGATTGTCTCTCTGTTATATGTTGGTAAAGCCCTTAGGATGTGTACTTGACTACCTGGACTGTGATGCGGATCATACTAGTGGGGACATGGTAGTCCATAAGTACATCCTTCAAGGTCCCTAGTCGTGGGTGTATCGAGACAGGGCATCGATATACCAGAGTAGACTAGCGTATACCTTCTCGACCCATACAGATGGGCGATGGATGATCCCATATCCATTGGTGTTTGACATCAGAGATGATATACGAGTGCTCAGTGGAGACTGGGTACACTGGACGGACTCGCCGAGAACTCCCAGATGGTATTATACCTCACGTCAGATGGCAGTTCTCATGTGACACTGGTACAGGTTAGTCTGTAGACCCGAGATCGTCATAGAGTCTTGTGTGATTCCCACTGTGCTTTGATTTCCACCTTAACACGTCCAAGAGGGCGTGCAAAACGGTGGTTTTTGGGTACAGTCCCGAATCACATGGAGGCAATGAGCGATAGGAGGGGATTCGTCTCTCCCGGTATAGGGAGTTGATGTTGCGCTGTGTTCGATTGGCTATAACCGGAAATCCCTGGCCAGGGTTGCTGAGATTTACTGGTAAGTGTTACCAGTAGTTTCTCGAATTGTTATAGACCTCATATCGACACGACTTATCGAGCTACTGGGATCTGACGTTTACCACCCCTAGGCGAGATATGCGACATATCAGACGATCAGACCGGACTGTACGGTAAGTGTTACTGGTTGGATTCACAGGAGAGTGAGCGGGCTTGCTCGTTGATCTTCTAATCGCTCAATACCCGGGTGGCCGTTACGTTTAGCAGACCGCTTGCGGCTTGTGGGTGCTTGATATGATCATCATCTGCTGCCGGCGTATTGACGAGTCTTTAGAGTCCTACACACAGGTTTCCTGGCTCAAGCGAAACGAAATAGGGGCGCATATGAGATATGTGTGGAACCGAGAATAATACCAGCATGTGATACTGTATTCTATTCTCGCGATTTGTATCATTGGATGGTTATATGAGATATAGCCGGGTTACCGAATCAAGTGTTGATTCGATACATTGATACACTAAATATTAGTCGGTTATATGCAGTATGACCGGATCATTAAATCAAGCGTTGATTTAATGATTTAATGCATAATTATATATTTGATATATTACTTTGCATTAAGTAGTATTGGTTCACTTAAGATGGATTTTCTCACTTGTTGTGCACATTGTATATATGATATAGTTTTGTGCACTAGTTTGTATCATGTTTGATGATACATGCAAACTTGGGTGTGTATGCTTTAAACTATGATTAGGTTAATGGTTAGGGTTTGATTTATTTACTTATTCATTTATTTATTTATTCTTTTTGGCAAGAAATGAAATGGTGGCTTTCTTTGGATTTATTTTGAAGTTTCTTAAAGCTTTGAAAAAGCTTTGACCATTTTGTTTCTTTCCTTAACCCTAACCATTCACTTTAACCATAGTTTATTCTCTACACTCAACCATGGTTGCATTATGATAACTTCACTTGATTTATCATTTGATTTTATTATTCTTATCATATTCTTTTTCTTCTTCTTCTTCTTCTTCTTCAAGAAGAAGAAACCATTCTAGCTTCAATGGTGACTTGATGAAAAGAGTGAGAAATCCAATTCTAAATTGAACCCACTTCCTATTTCTTCATCCTCTACCACTTGCCAAGTAGTATAGGGTGTTTTCTTCACAAGTTTCATGGCTTGGTGAAGTTGGAGCTTGATCTTGTGTTGCCTCGACGTAGATCATCTTCGGCATCGAAGTCGACGACCTAGCCCGATCATTTCTTCGACGAAACCATCGCTAGAGTCCGGGATCCGATGATCGCAGCGGAGGGACATCATCACGGAGCTAAGAAAGTGGAGGACCGGATCTACAAAGGTTGTAGTCTCTTTCACTTAGCAGTAAAGTTGTTTACTACTTGCATGTTTCGCCTAATCTCTAGTTAACGATCTATATTAGGGTTTCTCGGCACCGGAAAATTTTGAAATTGGCATGGTTGATGCCTTGTGAGACCTCATTAGTGTGTCTAGGAACCCTACAGTGGTATCAGAGCCTAGCTAGAGCTTTGGGCGAAGTGTAGACGAAGTTAGAAGTCCGATCGAACCCGGAATCCCCCGATTATACCCTTCTCTGTACATTTTTACAAACTGTGGATTTTTCCAAATTAAAAATTCTCATAAAATTATGCAGGAAAAACTAAGAATTACTGTGAAGTACGGACCCCTAATTCAATAATTTGACCGTGGAACCGCGGCCAAACCAGGGGTTTTGCGGCGGTTCCGCGGCCAAACCAGGGGTTTTGCGGCGGTTCCGCGGCCAAAATTGTGACTTAGTCCCTGAAATTTCATGTAATTATTCTTAGATCCTTTCTTGTTAATTGTTTCTGTGAATATTTTAATTCCACTCAAGTGTTGAGTTATCTAGGGTTGTATTGGGGACTCGTTGATTCGATCAGATAATTTATCTTCGTTTAAGTTTTTCCGGATATTTTAGAAACTATTAAAAAGTTCAACTGGATATAAATTCCCACTTTTCCCCTGTCGGGAAATTTCCAAGTGTTGGATCTTTCCGTAGTTTAAGAACGTTCTAAGTAGTGCAAGTAACGCGATGGTCCCTCTAGAAGACAACAAACCTTAACTCGATTATGTGACCGTCTTGAACTGCCCTTTGAACCTTAGGGTTTGGGGCAGTACGGCGTGCCACAAGTGAGGCGTTGGCTTGACCCTTCTATGACTAGACCGTTGGTACTGAGGCATGAAGTGGATGTTTTTGAACTTATTTCAAGTGTTGATCTGTTTCGGGAAAACTTGGGTGTTTGATTGTTCGATCGGAAAGTTTAACATTTTCTATTTATCTGGAATGTGATACAATAATTGGTATTGACAAGTGGTTATGAGATAACTGAATGAATGTTATAAACACGGCACTTTAGTCTCACTTGATCGGTTGCCACGGAATTTTGATGCGATCAAAAGTCCGTCGCAATCACGTAGCGTACGCGGATACTCGCCGGGTAAACTTAATAGACAGCTACACCCCATACCTTCGACCAAGTGACTGTAGGAGAATCCCGTCGCCGAAAGCATCCGTCCGGGTGCTCGCGGTAGCGGTGTTCCGCCTTAGTGCACTTCGTCGACGGCATCGGGGGTGCGGCCGTCTACTAAAATTTGCGACGAGCATTCGATCAGAATGTCGGGAATCTTGTTGAATTACCCGACTTGATATTAAAAAGAGTTTTCGATAATGAGACTGAAATGTGGGGTTTATAAATGTTAGGCATGCGATGTCTAAGGAATTCATTTGATTCAGCATGCGATGTCTAAAGAGGTTGCGGATTCCAACTGTTATTGTTTTACACTTTCTTTTCTGTGACCGTAAGTGTAGTATGTAGTGGTATTGCCGATTGTCGTTGCTATACGTCGACGACAATCGGTGTATGCATACTTACTTACATTGATGACATGTGATGTTATGTGTTGCTGGATATGTTATATTGGATCGTCGTGTTTGAATAGCCGGGTTTTTTTTATGTGAGATGAGTGTTTTTTCATTTTCATTCATGTAAAAACTTGTATGTAATATTCTTTTATTGGGGCACTTCCAGGTTGTGGAAGATGTCACCATTTGTATATTATTTACTTTTCCGCACTAGGATAGACCCAAGGAGGAGAGCACAAGTAACCGGGTTTTAGAGTCCAGTGGGAGACCAACTCGAGGAGTCGAGTCCGGGTCTCCTAACTCTAGAATTGGTAGGGTTGCTTGCCGCTCTCGTAGGGGTCTAGGGGTGTGGGTTTGGCTATTCATCGCGACCGTGGAATCCTTGTTTTATACTGGCTCGTACTAATACACGGACGTCCTAGTATATCCAATATTTCATATATGTTTCTTCTGCTGCGTTATCTGTGATGTGATCATGTGATATGTTCAGATAGATATTGTATATAGTATATATGATATATTATATAAACGTTGCTTATGTTTTACACCCGTGCTAGCCCTGCCTCGCTTTGGCGTTAGTTACCTAACCTAACGGTGCAGACGGGACATCGAGGCGAATGCGGATAGCATAAGCGTACGTTATATTTATCTATGATGTTTAGGTGGACTTAAATGATAGGACTTCATTAATGTGATTAATGAAAGAAAAGAAACCTAAAAGATGTTGTGGAATCGAATTTTCAAAAACAGGTAGCTACAGTTCTTGCTTTGCATCGCGGTGTTCCTTGTAGAACATCCTGCACCTTATTCGATAAGGAAAGGGCCGACGATCCCTTCACCGGGAGTGACCCCTTTAGCAATAACTGGCAGATGCTATACAGTCGGTTTGTCTTTTGATTGCTTCTATAGTTTCTGCTTTGCACAGTGATATATATGATATATCCCGCACCTCATTCGACGAGGAAAGGGCCGACGATCCCTTCACCTGGAGTGACCCCTTTAGCAAAACTAGTAAAGCCTCAGAAACACTCCATTTTAAAAATCATTTGATTCTACAACGATATCAAGTTCATTACGCAATAGGTTTTCAGAAAAACCTGTCGTAGCCCTCCGTCATTTCAGATAAGTTGTATATAGTATTCGTGCTACATTTGTTGGCTTTCGTCAAGGTGTAGTGTGCGGTAGCTATCTGCTGCTTATCTGTTGCATATGATGCGATTGGATTAGGGTAGTCGTGCGGCTTTGTTGGCTTTCCTCAAGGATCGTGCGGGTGGGTTTAATTCAATCAAGAAATGACAGGTTGGACTTGACTAGTAGCCTATGGTTTGTTGGCTTTCGTCAAGGTCATAGGATGCTAGGGGCAAAATATTATCGGGAATTTCAAGTGTTGAAATTTGCAATGAGATTGCATACATTCTATGAGATAGTTGGATCCCGATACCCACTGCGAGTAAGAGTTACTCCTGGAAGAGTTTTACACATTACAATTAGCTGATCAAGTAGGTGTCTAGAAAAGTGTCAACGGGGTTATGCCTCTGGGAAAACGAGGTTTACATTAATTAGATTCGGGCGAAAGCACGGGGGACCTCCCTCAAAGTACCGACACTGGCCTGGCTGAAAGATTGGCGAACTTGTAGCGTGTAATTAATCCCGGCTAGTCTTTCCTTTTAGGGTTTGAAGGAAGATTTGATAAAAACAGTGGGAGCCATCCTGATTAGATAAAATAAAAACCAATCTGATCTTGCAAGAGCATACGCTGAGTGTTTTCTTCTCTCTATCTCCAGGTAGCGACCATATCATACCTTAATCAAGATAATAATACGGATTATTGACCGAACCCGCTTGTTATACTGAGCTGGGGAACGTTGGTCCCGCTCCAACTTATAATTGTTATAAGACCGAGCAGGAAATAGGGGAATACCAGGATTCCCATACCGTCCAAACGAAGAAAGTGCATATGATGCATCTCCTTCGGGTATGTTCATTACAAAGAACTGTTTCTCAGTATCCTCTACGTCCTAGGTATTAGATACCGGATCAGGATCCCGCAAATGTAATCCGTTACATGGGCTACAGAAAGGTAGAGAACTAAGAACGGGTGATAAGTTTCATGAGACAGAAAACGGGGCAAGTGTTGCAGCCAAGTCTATTGGTCACTGTCACCCTGTATTACCAGTACATTGATTCTGAACAAATGCTATTAGATACCGTACCTGATATACAAAATCATATCAATTTCTTTATTTAGTAAAGAAAGGATATAATTTTGTATTGTTGGATAATATTTTGAACATTTCCTATATCAAATGTTTATCGGTTCAGGCACGTTATTTAAAAGTATTGACGTTCTAAATCAAACTACAGTTCTTAGTATACAGAACACACACAAGAGGAAGAGTTCAGAAATGAACGAACCCTTCTTGAGGCATTGTAGACTAGGTCATGTCAATGTGACCCAACTGGCTGAAGTTACATTTAGATGTATATTTAAATTAGTTTGAATTTACAACTTGTGAAACTTGCGAGTCATGTCACAAAGATTAGATGACCGTAACTCTGTTTATTGGAAACAGAGAAAGAGTTAGTAAACTCTTAGGATTGATACATGATGATGTATGTAAGGTCCCCTGTCTACACATGCCAAGACCGGTTCATTTTACTTCATTACATTCTCTGATAATCTCTCAAGATTCAGACATATGTTCCTGTTGAAACACAAGTCCAAACCTTTTGAGATATTCACAGAATATGATTTAGAAGTAGAGAACCAAAATATGGGTACAAGTATTATGTCCTTTGATGAGATCAAGGAGGAGAATACTTGAGCACGGAATTCCTGGACTATTCTAAAGGAGAATGAGATTCTCTCTCAGCATTATTCCTCCGCATACACTATAACACGATGGTGTATCGGGGCAAAACAATTACACCTTATTTGATATGGTGTGCTCTATGATGAGTACTACTGAGTTTCCTATTTCCTTTTGGGAGTTATGCACTTGAGAAGTTGCATACCTATTGAATAAGGCTCAAATCAAATCAGTTGCCTACCACTTCATATGTGATATGGAAAGGGAAGAGCCCATTTTTTTAAGTTAGTTAAGATTTGGGGTTGTCCGGGCTATGTCTAAAAGCATAATCCGGACAAGCTCGAGGCAATGTCTGTTATGTACAACTGGAAAGGTTCCAGCTATACAAATTACAGCAGATGATTTGGAAGAACCAAAGGATTCAGTAGATTCCAACGAACCTCAGCCTCTCCGCCGATCTAGTAGGGTTCCTCACCCACCTGAGTGATACTTCGGTTTCTCTATGACAGTGGGAGCGAGGATTGCATCATGAGATGATGACCCAACTAGTTTCGAGCTGGCCATCAGGTGTAGGACTCTGTAAGAATGGCTGGATGCTTAGCGATCTGAGATGGAATCCTTATACACCAACAAAGTATGGACTTTGGTTGCTTTATCTGAAGGGTTAAATCCCCATCAGGAGCAAGTATATCTTGAGAAGATTACTTGGTGTACATGGAAAAGTTGAGACTTTCAAAGCTAGACTTGTTAAAGGTTTGCATCATTGACCAGGTGTGGATCATGATGAAACTTTTTCTAAAGATCTATTCTTAAGTCCATCCAGATCCAACTTGCTAGGGCTACATACCATGACTAAGATATCTGGTGGTTGGGTGTCATGACTGCTTTTCTAAATGATGTTTTAGAAGAGAGTGTCTATAAGTACACAGCCATAGGGCTTCGTAGACAGTGGGAGCAGCGGAAACTTGTGCAAGATGCTTTATAGGATAAAGCAGGCATCGCGGAGTTGGAACATCTGTTTTGATGTGGTAGTCAAAGAGTTTGACTTCATCAAAATGGTAGATGAACCTTGTATATACAAGAAGGTAGTAGGGAGTATGGTAGTGATCCTCGTAGAGTACGTGGATGACATACTCTTGATAGTGAAGGAGTTTCCTATGCTACGCTCGGTCAATCTCCGCTTATCACAAGGATTCTCCATATAGGATCAAAGTGATACCTCCTAAATCCTGAGTTTTCATCTATGAGATAGATGTAATTGGATGTTAGGATACTCACTAGATGTAATGAGATGGTATCAATCGATCCTGAGGAGAATCACTGGAAGGGTTCCAGGGTGATAAAGACGACTGAATGTCAGTCACAGGTATTGTCTTTACCCACAGTGAAGGGACGGTATATTGGAAGAGTTCTAAGCTAGATACCGTGGCATACTAGACGATAAAGGCTGGATACATCGCTACTTAAGATGCTACCAAAGAAGCTGTCTGGGTGTATATTAGTTCATGAGATGAACTCAATTCCTCCCATTGTGTGACAATAGAGTTGTGGCTTATGCCAAGGAACGTCCGTCCCATCAGTGATCCAGACATATTCTAAGGCAGTATCACCTGATCATGGAGATAGTTGATCTCCAGGGTGATCGAGGTAAGGAGAGTAGACTCAGAGGACAAACACGGCGGATCCACTCACAAAGGCTTTTTCCCAGAGAGAGACTTTTATGGGATGGTTGAGTATGAGATACTGCAACCACTGCTACAGATGGCCCTAGTGCAAGTGGGAGATTGTTAGTTATATGTATGCCCTAGAGGCCATTACTGTACATAGGATGTATATTGTAGTGGATGCTGGGACATATATAGGGAGGACTTTCTTGCTCGACATGATAGTATGCTATCTGGTTACTCTTTACCTTAACGTGTATACTGATTGTCTCTCTGTTACATGTTGGTAAAGCCCTTAGGATGTGTACTTGACTACCTGGACTGTGATGCGGATCATACTAGTGGGGACATGGTAGTCCATAAGTACATCCTTCAAGGTCCCTAGTCGTGGGTGTATCGAGACGGGGTATCGATATACCAGAGTAGACTAGCGTATACCTTCTCGACCCATACAGATGGACGGTGGATGATCCTATATCCATTGGTGTTTGACATCAGAGATGATATACGGGTGCTCAGTGGAGACTGGGTATACTGGACGGACTCGCCGAGAACTCCCAGATGGTATTATACCTCACGTCAGATGGCAGTTCTCAGGTGACACTGGTACAGGTTAGTCTGTAGACCCGAGATCGTCATAGAGTCTTGTGTGATTCCCACTGTGCTTTGATTTCCACCTTAACACATCCAAGCGGGCGTGCAAAACGGTAGTTTTTGGGTACAGTCCCGAATCACATGGAGGCAATGAGCGATAGGAGGGGATTCGTCTCTCTCGGTATAGGGAGTTGATGTTGCGCTGTGTTCGATTGGCTATAACCGGAAATCCCTGGCCAGGGTTGCTGAGATTTACTGGTAAGTGTTACCAGTAGTTTCTCGAACTGTTATAGACCTCATATCGACACGACTTATCGAGCTACTGTGGTCTGACGTTTACCACCCCCAGGCGAGATATGCGACATATCAGACAATCAGACCGGACTGTACGGTAAGTGTTACTGGTTGGATTCACAGGAGAGTGAGCGGGCTTGCTCGTCGATCTTCTGATCGCTCAATACCCGGGTGGCCGTTACATTTAGCAGACCGCTTGCGTCTTGTGGGTGCTTGATATGATCATCATCTGCTGCCGGCGTATTGACGAGTCTTTAGAGTCCTACACAGAGGTTTCCTGGCTCAAGCGAAACGAAATAGGGGCGCATATGAGATATGTGCGGAACCGAGAATAATACCAGTATGTGATACTATATTATATTCTCGCGATTTATATCATTGGACGGTTATATGATATATAGCCGGGTTACCGAATCAAGTGTTGATTCGATACATTGATACACTAAATATTAGTCGGTTATATGCAGTATGACCGGATCATTAAATCAAGTGTTAATTTAATGATTTAATGCATAATTATATATTTGATATATTACTTTGCATTAACTAGTATTGGTTCACTTAAGATGGATTTTCTCACTTGTTGTGCACATTGTATATATGATATAGTTTTGTGCACTAGTTTGTATCATGTTTGATGATACATGCAAACTTGGGTGTGTATGCTTTAAACTATGATTAGGTTAATGGTTAGGGTTTGATTTATTTACTTATTCATTTATTTATTTATTCTTTTTGGAAAGAAATGAAATGGTGGCTTTCTTTGGATTTATTTTGAAGTTTCTTGAAGCTTTGAAAAAGCTTTGACCATTTTGTTTCTTTCCTTAACCCTAACCATTCACTTTAACCATAGTTTATTCTCTACACTCAACCATGGTTGCATTATGATAACTTCACTTGATTTATCATTTGATTTTATTATTCTTATCATATTCTTTTTCCTCTTCTTCTTCTTCTTCAAGAAGAAGAAACCATTCTAGCTTCAATGGTGACTTGATGAAAAGAGTGAGAAATCCAATTCTAAAGTGAACCCACTTCCTATTTCTTCATCCTCTACCACTTGCCAAGTAGTATAGGGTGTTTTCTTTACAAGTTTCATGGCTTGGTGAAGTTGGAGCTTGATCTTGTGTTGCCTCGACGTAGATCATCTTCGGCATCGAAGTCGACGACCTAGCCCGATCATTTCTTCGACGAAACCATCGCTAGAGTCCGGGATCCGATGATCGCAGCGGAAGGACATCATCACGGAGCTAAGGAAGTGGAGGACCAGATCTACAAAGGTTGTAGTCTCTTTCACTTCGCAGTAAAGTTGTTTACTACTTGCATGTTTTGCCTAATCTCTAGTTAACGATCTATATTAGGGTTTCTCGGCATCGGAAAATTTTGAAATTGGCATGGTTGATGCCTTGTGAGACCTCATTAGTGTGCCTAGGAACCCTACATAAAGAACATTCTCAAGTACCTGAGAAGGACTAAGGATATGTTCTTGGTTTACGGCAGAAAAGACCTCAAGATCGAGGCTTTTGCTGACTCCAGCTTCCAGAGTGACAAGGATGACTCCAAGTCCATGTCAGGTTATGTCTTTACCCTCAATAGAGGGGCGGTGTGCTGGAGGAGTTCCAAGCAGGACACCGTTGCTGACTCGACGATAGAAGCGGAGTATATAGCTGCTTGCGATACCGCAAAAGAAGTAGTCTGGATGAAGAAGTTCCTCACAGAACTTCAGGTGGTTCCATCCATTGTTGATCTAATACCTCTGTATTGTGACAACAACGGGGCTATAGTTTTAGCAAAAGAACCCAGGTCCCATCAAAAATCCAGACACATCTTGAGGCGGTATCACCTGATCAGGGAGATCATAGATCGCCAGGAGATCGAGGTCTGGAGAGTTGCTACAGAGGAGAACACAGCAGATCCATTCACAAAGGCCTTACCTCAGATTCAGTTCGAGAGGCTACTCGAGATGATAGGTCTTCGATATGCCAGTACATGGCCCTAGTGCAAGTGGGAGATTGTTAGTGTATATGCCCTAGGGGCCATTATTGTATCATACTAGTTTGTATATTACTTAATGAAAGCTTTGGATATTCACAGTTATATTAATAGTCTCGCTCAATACAGTAGTATGCTACTTGGTTTATATCTATCTTAATATGTGTATATGTTAGCATATCGCGAATACATATTGATAGAGCCCTTAGGATCTTGCTTGACTACCAGCGTTGTGATGACGGTCACACTAGTGGGGGCTGGGTAGTCTACAAGCACATCCTTTTTCAGGTCCCTAGTCGTAGGATTATCAAGACAGGGCATCGATACTCTAGAGTAGACTAGTGTGTACGCTTCTCATCCCAGTAGGGGAAATGGTCTGTCCCACAGCCATTGGTACGTTGTACTGGAGATAGTATATATGTGCTCGTTGGGTTACGGGTACACCGTACAGGACTCACAGGGAACTGTTGGTTGGTATTATACCTGTCGTTAGTTAACAGTTCCCAGGTGACATGAGTACAGCATAGTCCGCAGACTTGACACTGCTGCTTCGTCTCGAGTGTGTTCCCACTGTTCTTAGATTGCTACCCTACCATGGCTCAAAGGAGTCATGCAAACAGGTAGCAGTTTGGTGCAGTCCCGAAGCACTTGGAGGCAGTGGCGGTTAGATAGGATTCGTCTCTCCTGGTATTGGGAGTTGATATCGCGTTGTGTTTGGAAAGCCATTACGCAAAGTCCCTGGCCAGGGCAAATGAGATTTACTGGTAGGATTTCCAGTAGCTTCTCAAGGTGTAATGGGCTTCACTCCGACACGACTTATACCGTTTTTAGGGGACTGACGCTTGCCGCCCCCTAGGCCCGATATGCGATAGTCCTAGACGAACAGACCGGACTGTACGGAGATTGTCACATCAGGCTCAGTAGGAGTTCGGATGGGTTTCCTCATCGGCCTTCTTATCGACATCTACCTGGGGACCGTTACGTATAGCTAGTACCGCTTACGGCCGATGGTAAACCCACTGCCAGCTTAGTATCGAGTCTTTAGAGTTCCACACAGAGAGTTTCCCTACTTCAGGCGAAACGATATAGAGGTCATATGTAACAACCGAGTTCAATTATACCATTCTCAGTTGCCATATGTGTTGTTTTTGGTGTTTATTTCATTTACCCTGTTGGTTGCAAATGGTAGGTTACTTTATATTCGATCCATTTACTGAGCTTATTGTTTCCAAGTTTTTAGATTACCCTAACATTACATACTTCGCATATAACAATTTAAGTTACTTAAAATAATTTAAAAATACATGACATGGCCTGCTTGTTACCCCTAACCCTATGGTAGCATCCTTGCATTGTGTTCTCGTCCCGTTCAGTGAAACAGACGTATTTGGATGGCTACGCGCACGTACGTGCGTCCATTCTTGGGGATATGCTTTTCTATTACAAAATCCTTCATTTTAATTTTTGGAACTTGCTAATAATTTTCATATTTCAAATCCAAATTTTGGACCCGACCTGTGCACAATTCTGAAATATTTTATATTCCGCTAAAATTCAATTATCTGAATTTTTAATTTAAATTCTAATTATTTTAATCCCTTTAATCCATTTACAATATTTTACAGCCGGCAAAATATTCCTAAAACTAGTTAAAAACTTTTATATATTTTTTCTTAATCTATTTCTCATCACACAGCCAATCAAAACTTTCCCTTTTATTGCCCTGGGCCCCACAAGTTCACTAAATCTTTTCTTTTCCTTCTCCTCATATCTATTCATTCCCCACGAGCCAATCTCAGCCCTCCTTTTCCTTGTACCGGGCCCACAGATCTCTCTCTCTCTCTCCTTTCCCTTTCTCTTTCTCTCTCTCTCTCTTCTTTCTCTCTCCAATCGCGCTTTCTCTCTCCGCTCGCGAATACTGTGCACTCCTCGATTCCCGTCACCGCCTTCACGATCAGGTCACCTCCCTTCTGCATCCCCTTCTTCTTCTTCTATTTTCTTTAAAACCCCATGCACCTCGCCACGAGAAACCCACCAGAGAAAAACCCTAACCCTATTTTTCCCCGCTTCTCAACCCTCGTCGACACCCTCTGCATCCCCTCGTCACCCTCATCTCCTTCCTCTCCTCTCCTTCCCCTCCAAACCCAGAAACTCCACTGCGCCCGCGAACCCAGCACCACCACCTCTTCGTCGCCGACCATCTCTCATCGCTATGGCCATCTCGCCATATCTCTCCTCTATTCATCTCCCCTTCATGAAACCAACAACAAACCCTAGCAGAAACCCTAGCACCCGAGCCATTCCCTGCAACCTAGAACCTTGCTGCCTTGCCGTCGTTCTCGCCGGCGATCCCTTGCCGATAACTTCCCACCTTGCAACCACATCCTATCCTTCTCCCAACCCCAGTGAGCAACCCCTTCTCTCTCTCATTCTTCTCTTCTTCTTCTTTCTATTCTTCTTTCTTTTAATGTTTCTTTCTGTTTTTTTAAAGTGTCATCTGTTGATCGTCGGAGCTCCGTTAATCTCACCACCGTTGATCTTGCCTCCACCACTAGCACACCCTCTGCAACCCAGTAAGCCATTGTACACTCATTCCTCCTCTATTCTTTTTCTTGCCTTCCTTCTCTTTTTCTTTTCTTAAATCCTTGCTTTCTTATATTCACTATTCTGTCAAGATCGCCGGAGTTGGCCACGACGTCGACGATCCCGACGAACCAGTGAGGATCTCTGACCCGTGTGATCCCATTGTTCGTTGTTTGGACTCATTCTGTGTACCGTGCGCGCGTCACGACTGTTCTCGCCGACATGTGAATTTCCGTACGCCGTATCGCAATCCGTCGAGGCAAGTGAAACTTGCTACATGCTATCTTTATGAGTTTATAACTATTTATTAAATATTAAACTTATAGATTGAATCCAAATCCACCTATTTCAATTTAACCGTTCGATGTTCCGTTTATATATTTAGATTCAGAACTTGAATAATAACCGTCGCATTTTAGTGTACTACACCTAGTAACCACATCTGTCTTCTAAATCACATAATAACTATTTACCTAGTCTATAGTACCCTTTCTATAGTTTTACCCTATTGGACACCGTGTGCATCTTTAACCAGTTTTAGTTATAATTGCATCCATTGAACATATTATACATATCATTGCATCTCTAGATTACTGAGTACATACTAACATGATTTTTAACATTCATATTTGTTATACTGTATTCATGTAATATTGAAACTATCCCTTAAACCCAAACTGATAACTGTGCATCTATATACCTTAATCTGTACCTGATTGCATTTCACGTTACAAGTTCCAGTTTGTTGATTCTATTAGTACACATGCTTGTTCTGCATACCCATGATTATGCTAGTGTGATTTTGGGCACCCACATGATATCTGGTATGCCCTGACATGCATTGCTACACCTATTACTTGACACGACATGGTACCGTGCAACTCTTGACATGACATGACACCTTTATACATTACCTGGCTTGACTTGATGTACCATGGTTTTACCTGTTACCTGATCTTGTGTCTAATGCTAACAAACCTGACCGGTTGTCCTTACGAACCGTTCCTGTTGTCTTTCCAGACAAACCTGTACCTGCCTGATCCTGTGTTGGCATTAACTCTAGATTATTTAAATACTTGACTTTAACACATATAACTTGGGGGTATGGGGAAATCAATGATGAAACCTGACTTGTAACTCGACAGTGTGCTACCTTTACTGATCAGTTTTAGAGGCTGGGCCTGCCTTGGGATGATGCTGCTGACATCATCTATCATTATCCATTACCTTTTAGAGGCTAGGCCAGCCTTGGAATGATGCCATGGACATCATTCATCTTTACCCTTTCCTTTAGTGCCTAGCGGCATGTCTCGGTTTCAGCCCGAGAATCTTCACCGTGATCCCGGGCACGCACGGGATACTATTGAGTTACTCGATGATTCATTAAATTGATTTCAAAGACTTGAGAGTAGCTAACCCCGTAGACCAGTTTAGATTACTCACTGCACACTATCTTTCACTGCCCTGATTTATATTGCTGTTATACCCGCTTTACCATTTATGATTATACTTGCATGTCTTGCTACCCTATTTGCATATTATTGCTTGATGTTATGACGCGCTGACGTCTGGGTTTTGCATGGCCCAGATTCCGTACCTTTGCTCCAGTCCGAGCAGGAGTACTTCAGCCAACAGGCTGCGCAGTGAGGACGCAGAAGTAGTTAGTTCTTTTACTTTCAGCATTTTATTTTCTGATGTGAGCCCGCATTATGGGACATACATTCCAGTTATTATTGTATTGGATCTCTTGCTTCCGCATTATTTATTCTTGACTCAGTTTATTTTGGCTTATGGACATGTGCTAGATAGTTTTATTTTTGTTCTTGATATCTCTACAGCCGTAATGTGACTGTGTATGGATACTTTCTACCCACAGGTAGCATGGTTGGCTATGTCACGTGCCCATCTTAGCGTACTCTAGGAAGCGGAGCGTGACATGGTTCTTTTGGTATCAGAGCCATAGGTTAATCGGGTTGATTCTTTTGTAGTTGGGTATTGTACCCAATACATGAATCAGAATACTCGTTATTAGGAAACATGTCCTGCCACCTTGCCGTTTTACCGTTCTTGAATCTTAACCTCCTCCTGATTATACTTTTACGATATGCAGACCTACTTTGCATATCGACTCGAAACCTGATTCCTTGTTTATCTCTAGAACTTAGGCGACTTGGGTGGAGTTATGTAATTGTAGCTATGATA
Organism: Agapanthus africanus; assembly: GCA_030015575.1. Taxonomy (NCBI): domain Eukaryota; kingdom Viridiplantae; phylum Streptophyta; class Magnoliopsida; order Asparagales; family Amaryllidaceae; genus Agapanthus; species Agapanthus africanus. The sequence goes on along the minus strand of JASDDO010000019.1, from coordinate 377,949,299 downwards.
CCGCGGCATGGTTACAATGCGGTACTCTATTTAAGTAACTCGGAGTTCTAGCCATGATCTACAATTTTGAATCTGTTATCATGCTAATCCTTGGGTGTTTTGATTTCAGGAACATGGCAGACAAGAATCTGAAGACTTACCAAAGGCGTGTTGACAAAGCCGCTATACTTGGGGTAATACGTGGGATGTTGGAGAACCAAAGGTAGCAGATCGAGCTGAACCAGCAGCAAGCTGACTCCTTACAAGAAGGTTTACGGACTGTCAGCAATCCGTGAACAATGTTGTGGCCAGACCAGTGGATCGTGTGGGAACCATAGCAGATTTCAGGAGACTGGGTCCATCTGTCTTTACTGGCTTAGAGGAACCGTTGTCAGCGGAGCAGTAGCTGGTTGACACGGAGAATCTACTCATTGCAGCACAGATCCCAGATGATAAGAGGGTGGATGTAGTACGCATCCAGTTGGTGAATTACGCCTGTGAATGGTGGCTTGTGGAAGAGACCCGCTTGCCCAAGCCGATCAAGTGGGCGGATTTTTCAAAGAGTTTCCTGGAGAAGTTCTTCCCGTGGACTGCACGGGAGGAAATGGAGGAGAAAATTATCAGTTTAAAGCAGAGCGGTGCACCTGTAGATGTACATGCAGCTGAGTGGACGCGGCTCAGTAGGTTCGCTGGGCCTTTAGTTGCCAACGATGCGGATAGGGCAAGGAGGTTCATGCGTAGTTTGGATGTGGACATCCAGAGGCAGATTGCCTCCCAGGGTTTGACCACTTTCTCACAGGTACTTACGGCGGACTGAGAACAACAGAGCTTATTTGGGAAGACTGGGAGTTCACAGCAGACAGCAATCACAGTACGGAAGCCGGCTTTTGCGCCGAACCGAGCACATGGACATAGAGGCATTCCAGTGAACCGTCGTGGTGTAACACCTATGAAGAGCTCTGTTGTCGTTGACCAAAGAAAGAGCGTGATTTGTAACTACTGCTATTTACCCAGACATGTGCAAAGAGATTGTCGAAGGAGGCAGGGACTTTGTTTGGTTTGTGGATCGGCGGATCATACTATTAACTCTTGTCCATTGAAGCTTCGGACAAAGGATGATCTTCAGAAGCCGCCGCAGAAACCGTTTTCGGGACAGAAGCAGCTGACTCAAGGACCCAATCAGGCTCGAGCATTTACCCTGACGGCTGAGGAAGCTAAGGCTTCAGGAGAAGTTGTTTCAGGTATTCTACTTGTTCATGGTTTTTTTTTACCCCAATCAGAGCAAAGCTCTGTTCAAATTCCGAAGCGGGAGATGAAGCAACGCTTCATCTTCCCCCAATCAGAAGCAAAGCTTTGCTTTGAAAATTTAAACTTTAATAAATGAAGCAACACTTTAGATCCTTTGCGCTGCGCGCAATGCGCCACGTGTCTGGCGCAGATACATTAGCGCGGCGTCCAAGAAGGCGCACCCAATCAGAGCAAAACTCTGTTAAAGGAAGCAACGCTTCAGCTGCATAAATGCTGCGCTGCACGACGCGTGTCAGCGCAGATGCGCTTACGCAGTCGCGCTGCGCTTTGCGCTGCGCGACACGTGGCAGCGCAGATGCACCGTTTCATAAAAAAAAAGGGTTAAGTGCCAAAGGCAATTTATCCTTGCAAAATTACATGCACTTAATAATAACAAATTAAAATCATACGATGCACAAGCACAACAGAGAACTAAAATAAAAGAACCCTTAAAAAATAATAAAATACTTAATTAAAAAGAAAAATACTTGTTCATTATTATTGTTATTACATTTAAAAAAGATCACCGAATACGGGATCGGAAAGACAAGGGTTCGCAAAAAGAAAGAGAAGATTATTCAGCTCCCTCTCCGTCTTCTCCATCATATCGAAACGGCGATCCTCCTGAGGGGTAGCCATCCAACGGTCGACGCCGCACTCCTCGGAAAAAGTGGCGATGACAACCCGGCGAGCCCGTATCTGGCTCAGCAAGTGGAAAGAGCAGTCCCTCAGGGCTTTGGTGATCAAGTGCGCTTCGAGAAAGCACTCAATCTTATCCTCGGCGGCATCCAGCATTGCCGAGGACATCTCTGCTGGAGGAGGGGGAATGTCGGCGAGCACCGAGGCAAGGATCATCCGAAGCCAAATGGAATGCGAAGGGAGAGGAGACCCCACACGAGTCAAAAGCTCGTGCATTGCAGCGTCGCATTGCTCATCCGAGAGAGAAGGGTCCACCAGGCGCGTAGCAAAACGGGGAACGATGTCCCAAATCGGCACCTCCCAGGGTTGCCGGCGGGCATGAGGGCGGTTGCAAGCCATGATCGAAGAAGTTCTCTGAAGATGAGAGAAGGAAAGGCTCGGCCTTGAATAATATATATAGACCCAAGCACAGAAAATTCTGTGCACAGTGAAATCATTTCCAAGGCCTGGGAAATCAGAATTTTGGATATACAAGTTTGACTTGAAAAAACGAGATGAAAAGATATCTCAGGCGAAGCGACGCTTCCGATTTCCCAAAATCTAAGTTTTAATAAATGAAGCAACGCTTCAGATCCTCTGCGCTGAGCGCAGGACGCCACGTGTCTGGCGCAGATGCCTCAGCGCAGCGCCCAAGGCAGCGCGCCCAATCAGAGTAAAGCTCTGTTAAAAAACAAAATTAAATGAAGCAACGCTTCAGTTGCGCAACTACTGCGCTGCGCGACACGTGTCAGCGCAGATGCGCTGGCGCAGTTGCGCTGCGCTATGTGACACGTGTCAACGCAGATGCGCTGGCGCAGTTGCGCTCTGCTGTGCGCTGCGCGACACGTGTCAGTGCAGATGCGCTGGCGCAGTTGCGCTACTCTGTGCGCTGCGTGACACGTGTCACGCGCTGGGGCCTTTGCGCCAAACGGAATAAAGATTTTAAAGAAATCTTTCTGTTCTTTTTAAAACAAGAAGATTTTCTTCTGTAAAACAGAAGCCCTTGGATCAAAGATCCAACGGTTGAGAAAATTCCCTAAATCACTCAGAAAGATCTTTTTAACAAATTTAACTAATTTATTGGCACTATAAAAAGGACCCCAGACCCCAATTCAAAGGGAGGAACATTTTATGAGAAAAAAAGAGAACTTTGAAGAACTCCTCAAGAACAAAAAGGTAAAAACCTTTAGAAAAAGAGAAAGTTCTCTTTTGAACAGATTATAGATCTAAAAAAAAAGATCAATGATCTTTAATAAAAACAAAGAAAAAATAATAAAATAGTGCTTTGCACTTTGTATGAACCCTTGGTTCTTTAAGATAAGAAAGGTAAGAAAAACTTATTTTTCTTTGATCTAAATTAGATCAAGAAATCAAATAGTGCTTTGCACTTCTGTCCTTGAATCTAAAAGATTTTTAGTGCTTTGCACTTCCAAACTGCGCTGTTGCGCTCTTGGGAAAGCGCCACGTGTCAGCAGCGCAAGCGCGGCGCACTGCGCTTGCATGACACGTGTCGTCACCACAAGCGCTTGCGCTCCCTGATTGGCGCAAAGCGCCTGACAAATGCAATGCATTTCTTCTGTTAAAGGGCCAGGCCTAAGTCAAAAAGACCTAGCAGGCTAAAATAAATTGCAAAGCAATAAAAGGGCAGAGCCCAAATAAAATTGATACTCTGCATCATTCATAAATGAGCAGAGCCCAAAATAAATTGATGCTTTGCATCCTTTATGGGTAGAGCCCAAATAAAAATAAAAAGAAATGCAATGAAAAAGTAAATAAAATGTTGAACATTTTCAACTGGACTTAGCCCAGTCATGGCCATAAGTCCTCAAATTAAATTGAGCACGGCTGCTCCCAAAATCAATTTACCTCCCGTTCGAGGGTACATCTCCGAACTCCTCTGACACCTATCGTTGTAATTCCTCAACGACGTCAGAGAGGTGACGGGTCCCAACGACCACACACATGAATGTTGGACTGCGGGGTCCTTAAACTCGTGGACCGAGACGTCCTTAAACTAATATCGGACCGAGACGTCCTTAAACTAATATCGGACCGAGACGTCCTTAAACTAATAATCGTCCCTAAATGGGAACAACGGACCGAAACGTCCCTAAACTAATGATGGACCACCACGTCCTTAAACTGGCGATAGACCACCACGTCCCTAAACTGGTGACGAACCATCATGTCCCTAAACTGGCGATGGACCACCACGTCCCTAAACTGGAACACGGACCACCATGTCCCTAAACTGGAACAATAGAGCCTCCAAATGCTCTTTTTCCGGATCTAAACGGTCCCGTTTAGGTTGATCTTAGCCCCAAACACGGTTAACGTATCCTTAAACATTTAAATGGATTATAAAAATCCAAATTAACTTTGGTCCTAGGGTACATCTCTGAACTCCTCTGACACCTATCGTTGTAATCCTTCAACGACGTTAGAGAGGTGACGGGTCCCGACGGCCATATATTAAATGGATCACCACGTTAAGTTGATCTTAGTCCCAAACAGGACTAACGTATCCTTAACGAACGTTTAAGTTGATCTTAGCCTCAATGCGGTTAACGTATCCTTAAACTAAAACACCAAACCCAAATCTAAGTAAATACGGATTTGGACTAATCCACGTCCTACGGGCGACGGCATTACTCAGTCTCCGTATACAATCCACGGGCAACCACAAACAAAACAAACACTCATGACACGAAGTGAAATTCTGGAGAAGGAGAAAGTTGTTACCGCGATGCGGTAGCATAATTAACTGCAGGGGCTTGCGCCTGCAGGGAAGAGCGTCCTCACAATCAAAAACTCCTCAAGCGAGGGGGAATCTGATGAAGTCTGCTACATCGGCCGCATCCGTCTAAACCTCCGCTACACGGTGCCATAAATCAACTTGGTATCTTCGGAGAGGTAGACGGATAAAACCATATAGTATCTGCCCCGAATCTTAGGCATAGACGGCGTCCTCACGTCGTCTCGGCCGCCATTCGGAGGGGAACAGATTCTGGCACACCCGGTAGGACCTTTTCCTCTTTCCACTCCACACTTCGTGTGTCGTCTTCGCGAACCAATCGCGGTTTGTTAAATGGTTGCCTTTGGATTTCAAGTTTACTAAGATTTGGTCTCTCACTTGGTGCAGAAGAGAAATCAAGCATCGATGGCCTCAACTTGTTTGAAGTGCTCCAACTGCAGCTGCAGCTTGCGTCCAGCCTCAACTGGAGGCATAACTTACGGGCCCCAAGCGGCCTCTCTGTTCACCATGCCCGTGGAGCAGATTACTCAAGCCACCACGGGGTTGTTTTTCGGAACTATACTTCCGCCAACAAGCTTCAGCACCTCTGTGCCCATACAAGAAGCTCCTAAGAAGTCGGTCTTCGATCGACTTTCAGTTACTGCGGCCCCTCTCAACGGGTCACCCAACACCAGTGCCTCGGTCTTCTCCAGATCGGGCCAAAATTCCTGCGGGACCATAATGAAGCTTGCAGTCCCAGAAAAGGTTATTCCAAAAAGAATAGCCAAACCTGCTCCTGAAGTCGTCAAGGCGGCTTCTCCTGCTAAGAGATCGGTCTTTACAAGATTGACCGTCCCAACCCCCACTCCTGCTCCTGCTGATCAAAAGACATCAGTCTTCAATAGGCTGACACCGGCAACCGCCCCACACTCGAACAGGGGGCAAAAAGAAGCTGTCTCAATCTCCGAGCCAGTCCCAACGGCTCGTCGTGCTCGACGTCGCCATTGGCAACGAGTGAGAAAGGCAGGGGGCAACTCCCCCTCAGGGATAACTCCACCGGCTCCAGTGGTGGAGGTCAACGCTGCTGTTCCAACTGTGAACAGTTTTGAGCTGCTAAGGAGGGTACGTAAGAACTCTCCAACCGCTACATTGAAAAGATCTCCTCCACCTATGGAGAGAGTTACGGAAACAAAGCAGGAACAGCCCCCTCAACGGCTGTCTTCAAAAATTTATAAAGTTTGGCGGAGGGTTCAAGACTCCGTGATTGACCCAGACCACTCTCGTCAACAGAAAAAGGCGAAGATGGAAAAAGAAAAAGACCGTCCTATTAAACAGCAAAGGACAACAGTCGCTAGGGTACCCGCTTCAACAGCCCCCTCCACTTCAACGGCCCACAAAAGAAGAAGGCCGGAGAAAATCCCCACGTCGGCAGCAAATATTAAAGGTGGTGAACCCAAACACCCTAAGTCTGGGAGCATGGTAGTTCATACCGTCTACGTGGCGTCTGGTAAAGAGGACAGCCGCATATTAACAGGCCATAGACCGCACACGCGGTCAGTGACCAAGGCGCAGGAGCAGCAACAGAAGCTCCAAGAGATGATGAATGCTATGGCCGCACTTACAGGGCCAAAAGAAAACCCTGAAACGTCCTCGGATGAACGCCAGGAGAAAGAAACCGACGCCGAATTCCTTCGCCGAATATTGGAGAAGAAGGACAAAGAGGCTGCTGAACAAGCAGCCAACATACAGCGTATGGGCCTCCTCTTCCAAGATATGATAAGGATGATGATACAACAAGATCCTCCGGCTGAAGAGCCCCCGATCGTCCTTAGAGAAGATAGGGGAGAGACATCAAATCCTCCGCCGGCATTGTCAACGGCTAAAGAGGATACAATCTCTAAAACTGATTTGGACGAGTACATAGCCCAGCAAATACGGGTTCATCATGCGAATGAAGCAGCTAGCCAGGTCGTAAAAACGGGGCGGCCATATCCAAGTTGGTACGACCAAATCAAGTACAAGCCGGGTTACACAATTCCCAAGTTCCGTGTCTACAAGGGAACGGGCAATCCCCACCAGCATGTTGCTCAGTTCAGGACGCTTTGTGGCAACACCGGCGGGGATGATAAATTGTTGCTCCGTCAGTTCGTTGGCAGCTTGTCAGATACAGCGTTCGAGTGGTATTCTGAGCTCCCGAACGACTCTATCAAAACCTTTGCTGAAATGGAACTCCTGTTTACCCAGCGTTTCGCGAGTGCCAGCGAGCGTACCCAGATAACGGCATTGATTAATGCCAGAGTAAAGCAGGGCGAAACATGGGTCCAATACGCTATACGGTGGCGTAATTTATGGTCAAAATGCGAGCAGCGTATAGAAGAAGCTCCTGCGGTGGGAATGTTTGTGGGAACCCTCGATCTGCAAGCGACCATCTCGCAATTTATGATGTTCTTCAAGCCGACCACCTTCCAGGCGCTAATCGACAAGCTGGCGCAAATGGATCAAATGGGCCATAAACCCCCTCTTCCAAAGCCGGACTCCCGAAAAGAGAAGGGAAAGGGGAAAGCGATTGTTGTCGCTAATGCTCAGCAACAGCCGAACAACCCAAAGCCGGTCGTTCATCAAAATAATATGCGCCCGTACGTACCCCTGGAGGATAGGATGGGACGTTCTTACTCGTTCCCCCGAGATAAGACGAGAAGGTTATTCGAGCTGGCATTGCGCAACCGACTCATAAACCTGCCAGAGCCAAAACGTCCGTCGCAACCAAGTGACGTCAATGAGCCCAACTACTGTCCTTATCATCGAGTACTGGGTCACCCGATCGAGTATTGCTACGTCTTCAAGAATTGGCTTGAAGACCAGTACCGACAGGGTAAATTTGCATTGTCCGACAAATGGAAGGTGAATCCACCGCAGCCCCACACCTCTAAGGGAATGAATATGCCAGGGGCAACATGCTCTATCGTTGAAGAAGCTCCTTGGGAGGTTGTATTATCAGCCAAGACGAAGAGGATGCTAAATGATCTTCAAACATGCCCAGCGATCAAGTGGAAGAACCTGTTGGAGCCGCAGATCATTGAAGGAATGTTAAAGCCTCGTCCGACTCAAAAGATCGATGGAAGTGGCCCAAACATTCACAACCAGCCGTCGAAATCTTCAAAGAAGAAGAAGAAGAAGTCAAAGAAGCCCGTGAAGCCTGGCGATAAGCACACGGACTTGCAAAAACAAATTGATGCGCTGGAAGAATACAACTGAAGGGCACGGACTCCCGTTACATTCTAAGAATTCCTCAGTCACGTCTTTCAAGAGGAAGATGAGGGAGAAAGTTCATCTGATGAATCGGGAGAATACGTGGCGAGCTGTCATGTGATTTCCCATTCGTCCATAGACGATGAGGAAACTCCTTGTACTAAAAAGCTGGGGGCAGATCCTGAACCAAAAATTCTGGAGCCATCGGATGAAGTAATTGACACATTCCTCAATGAAGCGTTCTTAAGAAGCAAAGTTGATCGGGAGCGCGAAGCGATTATATTCGAAAGGGCCAAGCGCCAGCGCCTTGACGAAAAAGTTAAGATACTCCCGCTGGAACAAAGTGCACCCACAGTGGAAAAAAGCAAATTCAAGATGAGGAAGAGGTTTGCTAAAGCCGTGTCAAGGGGTATGAAGCTACCATCCTTTGAGGGAAGCGTTATTGGTGAAATGGAAAGCCACCCCTCCTATTGCTTGTATCATAGGAAAGTTTCGCACCCCACTAAAGAGTGCAAAGCTTTCGATAGATGGTGGCAAGGATATGTTGCTCACCGGCAGCAGTTTAAGCGGGAAAAGCGCAAAACTCGCCGAGAGCAGAATAGAACGATCGTAGGGCTTAACAGAACTACCGGTGATTGTTGCATGGTGGACGCCGGAGGATCGCAAGTGCTCACATTCGGGAGCGATTCTGATGAGGAGCTGGAGCTTGGTCCTCTCTTCAAAGAATCTACTTCGGGAAAAGAAGAAGAACCGAAGGTTTGCGAAAATATCCAGCTGCGCAATCGGACGCTACCTGAAAAGAATCTCGGACCCTTAAACAAAAAAGATAAAGGGAAAGAGAAGGTCTCTGAGGATATTACTCTCGATGACCAAGTTGCGGAGGAGCTAACTGCTAAGAACCCACCGGAGAGAAATAAGGTGGATTACAACGTTTTAGCGCATCTGAGGAAGCTACCCTCACAGCTCAGCATTCTTGATGCCCTGCTACTATCAAAAGAGGCGAGGGATTCGTTGATTAAGGCACTACAAGATCCGGAGCAGTTCCAAGCCTTCCTGGCCGAAGAAAAGATGAAGGATGAATTGGAAGAGGTGCACACAGCCGATGTTGCTTTTGGCGATGAAGACCTTATCCTCGGGACGTGCGAACACAATCATCCCCTTTATGTCTCAGGATACTGCCATGACATAAAGATAAGTAAAATCTTGGTCGATAACGGATCGTCTGTTAATCTACTCAATGTGCGGGTGTTAAAGGAAATCTGCATGAGTGTCCAACACCTCGCCCGAGACAAGATCACCATCTCCGGGTTCGATTCCCAATCATCAAAAACTCTTGGATCTGTGATATTGACGCTACGCTTCGGGCTGCTCGTCACAGATATTAAATTCCACGTCATAGATGCCAAGACATGCTACAATGCTCTGCTCGGCCGACCATGGTTACACGAGTACAATATCATCCCTTCTACACAGCATCAGTGTATGAAATATTGTAGGGATGGTCTCGAGTACACCGTGGCGGGAGAATTGAATCCGTTTTCCGTGAATGAAGTTCGCAAATATGAAGATGCCAAATACTTCTTGCCAAATTTCGAAGACATGGAAAGGTGTCACAAACCGGAGAACAAAACTAACACTACCGTCCCTGTCTTCGGCAGTGATACCGAGGAGGAAGAGGAGATAGTTTATTCGGGTCCGCCCCAATACACCAAGCCAGGACCATCCGCTCCATCGTTGATCTTTGGTAGTGACTCGGAGGATGAAGTCCATGCTGTATTCCCTACTCGGCCTTCAATACGAGCTTCCGCTGACGAAGAGCAAAGTCTGCAAGTCGCCATGGTGCCGCTTAAACATTATAAAGAACTGGATGCACTCGACACCGACAGTGTAGAAGAGTTGCAGACGTTTTATGTCCCTCCCATGCGAAAAGGCGAAAGGGTAATTCTATTCTACCGCTTTGAAGAAAACAAAGTGGAGAAAGAAATTTGGCACGCAGCAGATCCAACGCTAGACAGACTTCAACCCATCCGTCTACCCAGATATTATACAGAAGGCTTGAAGTGGCTGTTGAAGCGCCAAGGGATACCCTTCAAACAGACCATTAGAAATGCCAAATTCTATGATAGAGTCTGGAACGTTCCCGGAACTCAGCACAAGCTGCCTAATGGGAGGATGGAGACGATCAGGCTAGGATACGTTCGCTCCAAGAAACGAGAGCTGCTCCGTGACTGTTATATCATGCAAGACTTCAATGAAGAAGCAGATGCTCAATAGGAGGACGTTAATCCTGAACCAGTAAAAGTTCCTGATGTAATAGTGCCCAGTCCGTCGTTTGAAGAACAAATGGACAGACTTATAAGGGAAGCTGGTCAGAAAGTCCGAGATGATCACAACCGTGAAATGGCAATCTACGAGAAAGCCAAAACGCAACGCCTCCTTCAACAGGCCGTGAAAGACGAAAATGCCGCCCCATGTCAACCTGTTATAAAAAAGGCTCGACGCGGAGGCAGAAACAAGTCGAAAGGCCAAAAGAGCGTTCAATAGCAACAAAGTGGGGCTAAGAAGCCACGCAAACGGGAGTCGAGCGTTATTGAGCTATCCCTCATGAAGAAAATGGGTCGAGCGTACTCGTTTCCCCGGGACAAAACGAAGAAGATTCTTGATCTTGTTCTAAAACATCAAATGCTTACACTGCCGGAGTCTAAAAACCCCGAACGAGCGGGTGAAGTCTCTGACCCAAATTATTGCTCTTACCATCGAGTAATAGGGCATCCGCTCGAAGACTGCTTCACCTTCAAGAATTGGGTTGAAGATCAGTATCAGCTCGGCAAATTCGCTCTATCTGACAACTGGAGGGTAGCACCGCCACAAAAGCATAAACCCAAAGCCACGAGAACAGAACCAACTCCACATTGGGATTGGAAGCGGATTCGCACCTGTCACATGATAACAATATTAAAAGAAGAGCCCAAGAACATGGACAGCCTTCCCTGGTGCTTCGAAAACAGCAACGATGAGGTGATCTCAGAATTTCCGCCAGCTCCGAAAGAACTGGAGGATGGAATACATACCACTGCAGATAACCTCAAGAAAATCGAGTTGGGGATGGTGAACGATTCACGGCCGACATTTATCAGCGAGCTGCTATCTGAAGAGAGGGTGGCTGCGTTAAAAGACGTCCTTATACAGAATAGAGATTGCTTCGTATGGAACTATTCTGAAATGCCGGGATTGGATCCAGAAGTTGCTGTACACAAATTGGCGATATCCCCGGACATCAAGCCAGTCAAACAGGCGCCAAGAAGAATGCGGCTCGAGCTTGAGATGAGCATCAACGCCGAGGTCAAAAAGCTAATCGACTCTGGCTTTATCAAGGAGGTTTAATACCCTGAATGGATCGCCAACATCGTCCCGGTGATGAAGAAAAATGGGACGGTGCGCATATGCATGGATTTTCAGGATCTCAATAAAGCCTGCCCGAAGGATGATTTCCCAGTACCAGTCACCGAACTGATGATAGACAATACGTCCATGCATTAGGTTTTCTCCTTCATGGACGGCTTATCAGGGTATAATCAAATAAAAATGCATCCTGAAGACCAGAAACATACGGCTTTCCGGACTCCTTTGGGAATATTTTGTTACAAGGTAATGCCCTTCGGTCTAAAGAACGCCGGTGCCACCTATCAGAGGGCCATGACGAAGATTTTCGACGACCTTATACATGAAATCGTCGAGTGCTATATCATGACCTCGTGGTTAAGAGCAAATCATACGAGGAACATCTCAAGCATCTAAAGACTGTATTTCGATGCCTTCGACAATACAATTTGAAGATGAACCCTCTCAAGTGTGCATTCAGAGTTTCCTCAGGCAAGTTTCTGGGATTCATCGTACGACACCGAGGTATCGAAATAGATCCATCCAAGATCAAGGCGATTATGGAAATGCCTCCGCCGGGAACTCTCAAACAGCTGCGGTCTCTCCAAGGAAAGCTCGCATATATTCGGCGATTTATAGCCAACCTCTCTGGCAAGTGTCGCCCTTACAGTCACCTGATGAAGAAGGGAACTCCATTCGTTTGGGATCACAAATGCCAAGGCGCACTGGACGAGATCAAGCAGTACCTGCAGAACCCTCCAGTGTTGGCTGCTCCGGTTAAGGGAAAGCCACTCATTCTTTATACAACCGCCCTCAAAGATTCTTTAGGCGCATTATGGGCGCAAGAGAATGACCAGGGAAAAGAAAGAGCACTCTACTACTTAAGTCGAGTTTTTCTGGGGGCAGAAAGCAACTATTCTCCCATTGAAAAACACTGCCTGGCGTTGATCTTTGCAATAACAAAGCTCAGGCACTATGCGTTGGCACACGAAGTCCGTCTCATATCGAAGGTGGACCCTCTTAAATATTTGATGTCGAAGGCCATATTGACTGGACGACTCGCTAAACGGGCTCTGCTCTTGATGGAGTTCTCAATAATCTATCAGCCTCTCAAAGCAGTGAAAGGTCAGGCCATAACCGACTTCCTCGCTGAGCACCCGATACCTGCCGATTCTCTTCTGAATTGCGATTTGCTGACAAACATGCGTTTGACGCGATCGACAATGGTGATACCCGATGGGAGCTTTATTTTGATGGAGCGACCTCCATGAAAAAGCGCAAACAAAGTACGCCAATGATCAAATCAGGAGTAGGCCTCATCTTCGTGACCCCACAAGGAGGAATAATGCGCTTTGCTTTCTCCTTAACACAGCCAAGGACGAATAACAAAGCCGAATACGAAGCTTTGATAGCAGGCCTCGAGATCGCCATCGTTATGGTAATTGAAAACCTCCTCATATATGGAGATTCTCAACTGGTCATTAGTCAAGTAAACGGCGACTACCAAACGTGCAAACCAGATTTGGTGAAGTACGGTGAAAAGGTGCAACAACTGTTGACCCAGATCCCTTCCTATACTTTGGAAAGCATACCGCGCGCGGAAAACAGCAAAGCAGACGCGTTGGCCAAACTTGCTAAAGAACTGGCTGACGAGAACCTCGATGACGTTAGAATCGTGGTACAAAGCCGTCAGGTGCTTGCCCCAATAGAAATATCTCCGGAATCATCCGAAGAGAAGGGAGCGACTGAACAGATGACCTTGCAAATAGAAGACCGGGAAAAGGTTGAGGATTGGAGGGAAGTCTTTATAGACTACTTTAAGTCCCACCGAATGCCCGAAGATGCGTCCGCAAGACATCAACTCATGAAACGAGCTCTGTCTTTCGCCTTCGTCAATGATACTCTATACAAGAGGTCATTCGATTCTCTGAGGCTGAGATGCTTAGGACCTGACGAAGCACAAAAAGTCATTTAGGAAGTTCATGACGGAATCTGTGGTTCTCACCAAGCGGGCCCAAAGATGAAGTTGAAAATCAAACGGATGGGCTACTACTGGCCCACGATGATTCAGGATTGCCTTGAATATGCGAAGCAATGTCACTCATGCCAAATTCATGGAGACTTCATCCATCAGCATCCAAATCCACTATATCCAACAGTGGCTAGCTGGCCATTCGAAATGTGGGGAACTGACATAGTCGGCCCCATCGAACCAGCATCGTCCAGGGGACATCGTTTCATCCTGGCGACGACTGATTACTTCTCCAAATGGGCAGAAGCAGTACCGTTGAGGGAAGTGAAGACGGAGAATATCCTCCATTTCTTCAAAACGCACGTTATATATCGGTTTGGAACCCCAAGACGGATCATCTCCGATAACGGGCCAGCCTACCGAAGCCATAAAATTAGTCGCTTCGCGCAGCAGCATAATATAGACGGAGATACTCCTCAGTTTATAATCCACGAGCTAACGGTCTGGCTGAGGCTTTCAATAAGACCTTGACAAAGATCATTAAAAATACGGTGTCCCAAAATAAGAAGGACTGGCACGAGAGATTGCAAGAAGCTATTTGGGCGTATCGAACCACGTTCAAGACAGCCACGAACACAACGCCATATGCGTTGGTATTCGGTACCGAGGCAGTACTCCCCCTCAAGATAGAGTTACCTTCTCTGTGAGTGGCAGTCCATTACGAGCTGACGAATGAAGAAAATTCTCACCTTCGGCTTGAGGAGCTTGGCGCTCTTGAAGAAACACGGCTCATAGCGCAACAAAATCTGGAAGCTTATAAAGCAAAGATGACGCGCTCATATGAAAGATTGGCCCGACCAAGGACATTCCACCAAGGCGAACTCGTGCTAGTGGTCAAAAGGCCTATGATCCCCAATCGCGCCAAGCGGGGAAAATTCGAGCCAAACTACGAAGGCCCGTACATCATAGATAAAGTTTATCAGGGTGGGGCCTATCTACTCATGGACATGCACGGTGAAAGGCCTTTCAGGCCAATAAACGGTCGCTTCCTGAAGAAATACTACGCTTAATGAGCCACGTCCTAGGTCAATGATAGACGACGACGACTATGTCCTCTCGCTATCTTCCTAAGCTCAAGCTTTATAAGCAGTAGCCAGCCTCCTCAATGACGGACCGAAATGTCCTTAAACTAATAGCGGACCGAAACGTCCTTAAACTACTACCGCAGCATCCGTAGGCTGACGAGATAAAAAAAATAATAAAAAATATAATAAATAAAAACGGTATGTCCATAAGCAAAAAGGGCACGGATGAAAACCCGAAAGGGCTCCGTGAGTAAAAACAGCAGGGCCACCGACGAGTGTTCGTGAAAACCCGAAAGGGCGCGACATCGTAAAAAAAAAAGAAGAAGAAAATAAAAAGAAGAAAATAAAAAAAAACGGTATGTCCATAAGCAAAATGGGCACGGATGAAAACCCGAAAGGGCTCCGTGAGTAAAAACAGCAGGACTACCGGCGAGTGTTTGTGAAAACCCGAAAGGGCGCAACCTCGTTAAAAGACACTTACAAGGTCCTCTCGACCTTGTAAGGAGAAACCACCCGCGTGAGATCCTTACGACTCACAAGAGAGCAACACACTTAGGGATCCTCACGATTCCTAAGGAGAAAATACACTTGCGAGATCCTCACGACTCGTAAGGAGAACTCTCTTATGGGACCCTCACGGCTCATAAGATTTGAAAGTCTTAAGTTACAGAGGCCTAAACCTGTGCTTAAGCAACCCCTACAACTTCCGATATTGCCCTACAAGTGGTTCAGCACTGACCCTTGTATACAATCCACGGGCGCGAATAAACATTTCCCTAATCAAGTCCCATCCGAGACTGGGGATATGTTTGCACGGTGAACAACCCTTGTAAATCCTCTCGATTTATGGGGAGAAAACCCTCCTGTAGGATCCTTACGACTTACAGAGGAACAAACACTTAGGAATCCTTACGATTCCTAAGGAGAAAATACACCTACAAGATCCTCACGACTTGTAGGGAGAAATAACTTTGTGGGACCCTTACGGCTCATGAAGTCAAAAGTCTTAGTCGACAGGACCCTAACCCTGGTCGCTAAGCCACCTTTGTTCGACTTCGACAGAGGCAGATGATGATTCGCTCCCGGTAATATCCCAGTTATAGCGATGCTGATGCCGAAACCGGTGTCCAATTTCAGGTTTACGGCGAAAAGCCAGTAGGCCGCACATGCATACGAAATAGCCGAATGATAGGGCAACTTGCAATAAAAAGCAGCAAGTAAAATGTATGCATTCAAAATAGCCGAAATGATTGGGCAACTCGCAATAAAAGGCAGCGAGTAAAAATAAAATAAACAGCCGAAATGATTGGGCAACTCGCAATAAAAAGCAGCGAGTAAAAATAAAATAAACAGCCGAAATGATTGGGCATCGCGAAAAAATAGCCAAAATGATTGGGCAATCGCGACCTTCGCGATATAAAAGCTGAAATGATAGAGCATCACGGAAAAAAAAAGAAGAAATGATAAAACTTTGGCCCTACAATTAAGATCACATCGATCCCTGTATACAATCCAAAGGCGCAAAACGAAGAGGGAACCATACTTTCCCAACAGGCTCCCCCAGAAAACGAAGCCAGATCTCGATGATCCATCCCAACACCGAAGAAAAACCTGACGCGCGTCGACTCGCAGAGCAACCAGTGTCTTCGCGGGAAATTCTCGATCCGTGTCAACACCAAGGAAACAAATAATCCTTGGCGCTAAGGAAACAAATAATCCTTAGCAAACCTTTCAACTCAAGGAGACAAATAATCCTTGACGAGAGCCTTCTGATGCGCGTCGACTCGCCGAGCAACCAGTGTCTCCGCGGGAAATTCTCGATCCGTGTCAACACCAAGGAAACAAATAATCCTTGGCGCTAAGGAAACAAATAATCCTTAGCAAATCCTTCAACTCAAGGAGACAAATAATCCTTGACGAGAGCCTCCTGATGCGCGTCGACTCGCAGAGCAACCAGTGTCTCCGTGAGAAATTCTCGATCCGTGTCAACACCAAGGAAACAAATAATCTTTGGCGCTAAGGAAACAAATAATCCTTAGCAAATCCTTCAACTCAAGAAGACAAATAATCCTTGACGAGAGCCTCCTGATGCGCGTCGACTCGCAGAGCAACCAGTGTCTCCGTGGGAAATTCTCGATCCGTGTCAACACCAAGGAAACAAATAATCCTTGGCGCTAAGGAAACAAATAATCCTTAGCAAACCCTTCAACTCAAGGAGACAAATAATCCTTGACGATAGCCTCCTGATGCGTGTCGACTCGCCGAGCAACCAGTGTCTCCGCGGGAAATTCTCGATCCGTATCAACACCAAGGAAACAAATAATCCTTGGCGCTAAGGAAACAAATAATCCTTAGCAAACCCTTCAACTCAAGGAGACAAATAATCCTTGACGAGAGCCCCCTGATTCGCGTCGGCCCGCAGAGAAACCAGTATCTCCGAGGGAAATTCCCGATTCGTCTCAACTTGCAAAATGAAGCCTCAGGCAGCAGGGATTAAAAAACTTGCTTCCTGAACAATGGGACCCTACAAGTCGATCTAAAACGGTCTCTTGCATACTATTCACGGGTCTCACTCTCCAAAGTCGAGTTTCGAAAAGGAGGGAAACAACCTCTTACGAGTCCTCTCGACTCATAAGAGCGAAAAATTCTCTTATAGGATCCTTACGACTTATAAGAGAAAACTATACTTAGGAATCCTCACGATTCCTAAGGAGAAAAAACCACCTACGAGATCCTCTCGATCCGTAGGGAGAAAAGTCTCTATGAGACCCTCACGGCTCATAGAATTGAAAAGTCTTAGGCGGCAGATCTGAACCTGCAGCCTAAGCCATCGCTATCTCTTGGAGAAATTAAGTTTATCAAGACAGCATGCTGATAAGAAGAAAAGCAACAGAAAGAGCATCCGATTTACATTTGATCAAGCGTTCAAGACACATTCATTCATACATGGGCAAAAAGACTCAGGACAAAAGATATATAATAAAGACAAGCTGGGATAAAAAAAATTCCATTAATATTGCCCGATGTTCTTACAGTCATAAAAAACAATAAACGAAAGTTACAATGGAATAACCTCAGATCCAGGGCATGGATTGAGGAATTCAAAAGCGACCCTATCTATGACTTTCCAAGTCTCGCGGACCATCCTAGTGTGCTTTCTTTCGCGAGCACAAGCGTCAGGGTCCCCCCTGATGTCTTCCACCCTCCGATAAGCAGCGAGTATGGCAGACTGTTGAAAGACCTCGTGCAAGAGATCGATAAGACTGTTTCGCCGTCTCTTTGAGATAAAGTTAAACAGGTACACCGAGTGCACCTTGTCCTCAGCGGCATCCAGCGCCCTAAGCGGCACACCGGAGCAGAACATGGGAAGCACTTCCCAGATGGCTCCCACGATAAGCTTAAGAATGGAGGAACGCCGGGGAAGCAGAGGACCGTTGTACGCGTCGAAGCGGCTCATGATTTCAGCACACTCCGCGTTTGTGAACTCTCGATTTTGAGAGCGGCCAAGTCGGCGTATGTCCCCGTAAGAGATGATCTCGTTAAGAGTATACATATGGGCGTCCATTGTTCCTGTGAAAGAAGATCAGCAAAATTAGCAGACCGACTGATTAGGCAAATTCTTGTTAAAAAAAATGAGCACAGAGAGTTAAATTCCTCGAGAGCAGGGCTCTGCAAACAGGAGTGACTACCAAAATCCTAATAAGGGGAATTTAAATAAATCCCCGAGAACTCTAAGATCGTTATTATTAAAAGATGATATAATCCATTAGATGCAAAACTCCATTTTTAGTTTTGATTATCCATATTCAAACTCTTAAGAGTACATCATTTTCTTAGATCAAAGATCTATGTTTTGCCAAAGATGCAAGGGTCTGTTCATAGGTTAAGAAACCCTGAAACAGATTCTTAAGAGCAAGGCTCTATTTGGTGAAACACCAGAGGGTTTCTCTTTAGATCAAAGATCTATGCGAGCAAAGCTCTATTAATTAAAATTGATTTAATTTAAGACTAATTCTTACTTAAATAGTTTCTCTTAAAGAAAATTTAACTCTGAGAGTTCTTGAAGACAAGAGCAAAGCTCTGAAGTTTCTGAAAATGAGGATTTTAAAGATGACAATCATCTATGCAGGACCAAAGGTCCTATTTATAGGCATCAAGTGCCCTTTCAACTTCCAAAGTTGCCGCAACGGTCGGAATTCCGCCACCGTTGCGCTCACGTTTAGGGCCACGTAAGCGCAACGGTGGGGGGGCATTTGTTTACCCCAATCAGAGCAAAGCTCTGTTCAAATTCCGCAGCGGGAGATGAAGCAACGCTTCATCTTCCCCCAATCAGAAGCAAAGCTTTGCTTTGAAAATTTAAACTTTAATAAATGAAGCAACACTTCAAATCCTTTGCGCCGCGCGCAACGCGCCACGTGTCTGGCGCAGATACATTAGCGCGGCGTCCAAGAAGACGCGTCCAATCAGAGCAAAGCTCTGTTAAAGGAAGCAACGCTTCAGCTACACAAACGCTGCGCTGCACGACGCGTGTCAGCGCAGATGCGCTTGCACAGGTGCGCTGCGCTCTGCGCTGTGCGATACGTGGCAGCGCAGTCGCGCCGCGCTCTGCGCTGCGCGACACCTGGCAGCGCAGATGCGCTAGCGCAGATGCACCGTTTCATAAAAAAAAGGGTTAAGTGCCAAAGGAAATTTATCCTTGCAAAATTACATGCACTTAATAATAACAAATTAAAATCATACGATGCACAAGCACAACAGAGAACTAAAATAAAAGAACCCTTAACAGATAATGAAATACTTGATTAAAAAGAAAAATACTTGTTCATTATTATTGTTATTACATTTAAAAAAGATCACCGAATACGGGATCGGAAAGACAAGGGTTCGCAAAAAGAAAGAGAAGATTATTCAGCTCCCTCTATGTCTTCTCCATCATGTCGAAACGGCAATCCTTCCGAGGGGTAGCCATCCAACGGTCGACGCCGCACTCCTCCAAAAAAGTGGCGATGACAACCCGACGAGCCCGTATCTGGCTGAGCAAGTGGAAGGAGCAGTCCCTCAGGGCTTTGGTGATCAAGTGCGCTTCGAGAAAGCACTCAATCTTATCCTCGGCGGCATCCAGCATTGCCGAGGACATCTCTGCTGGAGGAGGGGGAATGTCGGCGAGCACCGATGCAAGGATCATCCGAAGCCAAATGGAATGCGAAGGGAGAGGAGACCCCACACGACTCAAAAGCTCGTGCATTGCAGCGTCGCATTGCTCGTCCGAGAGAGAAGGGTCCACCAGGCGCGCAGCAAAATGGGGAACGATTTCCCGAATCGGCACCTCCCAGGGTTGTCGGCGGGCATGAGGGCAGTTGCAAGCCATGATCGAAGAAGTTCTCTGAAGATGAGAGAAGAAAAGGCTCGGCCTTGAATAATATATATAGACCCAAGCACAGAAAATTCTGTGCACAGTGAAATCATTTCCAAGGCCCGGGAAATCAGAATTTTGGAAATACAAGTTTGACTTGAAAAAAGGAGATGAAAAGATACTCAGGCGAAGCGACGCTTCCGATTTTCCCAAAATCTAAGTTTTAATAAATGAAGCAACGCTGCAGATCCTCTGCGCTGAGCGCAGGACGCCACGTGTCTGGCGCAGATGCCTCAGCGTAGCGCCCAAGGCAGCGCGCCCAATCAGAGTAAAGCTCCGTTAAAAAATAAAATTAAATGAAGCAACGCTTCAGTTGCGCAAGCACTGCGCTGCGCGACACGTGTCAGCGCAGATGCGCTAGCGCATTTGCGCTTTGCTGTGCGCTGCGCGACACGTGTCAGCGCAGTTGCGCTCTGCTGTGCGCTGCGCGACACGTGTCAGCGCAGATGCGCTAGCGCAGATGCGCTACTCTGTGCGCTGCGTGACACGTGTCACGTGCTGGGGCCTTTGCGCCAAACAGAATAAAGATTTTAAAGAAATCTTTCTGTTCTTTTTAAAACAAGAAGATTTTCTTCTGTAAAACAGAAGCCCTTGGATCAAAGATCCAACAGTAGGGAAAATTCCCCAAATCACTCAGAAAGATTTATTTAACAAATTTAACTAATTTAAGGGCACTATAAAAAGGACCCCAGACCCCAATTCAAAGGGAGGAACATTTTCTGAGAAAAAAAGAGAACTCTGAAGAACTCCTCAAGAACAAAAAGGTAAAAACCTTTAGAAAAAGAGAAAGTTCTCTTATGAACAGATCATAGATCTAAAAAAACAAGATCAATGATCTTTAATAAAAACAAAGAAAAAATAATAAAATAGTGCTTTGCACTTTTTATGAACCCTTGGTTCTCTGAGATAAGAAAGGTAAGAAAAACTTATTTTTCTTTGATCTAAATTAGATCAAGAAATCAAATAGTTCTTTGCACTTCTGTCCTTGAATCTAAAAGATTTTTAGTGCTTTGCACTTCTAAACTGCGCTGTTGCGCTCTTGGGAAAGCGCCACGTGTCAGCAGCGCACTAGCGCAGCGCACTGCGCTTGTATGACACATGTCATCCCCACAAACGCTTGTGCTCCCTGATTGGCGCAAAAGCGCCTGACAAATGCAATGCATTTCTTCTATTAAAGGGCCAGGCCCAAGTCAAAAAGACCTAGCAGGCCAAAATAAATTGCAAAGCAATAAAAGGGCAGAGCCCAAATAAAATTGATGCTCTGCATCATTCATAAATGAGCAGAGCCCAAAATAAATTAATGCTTTGCATCCTTTATGGGTAGAGCCCAAATAAAAATAAAAATAAATGCAATGCAAAAGCAAATAAAATGTTGAACATTTTCAACTGGACTTAGCCCAGTCATGGCCATAACTCCTCAAATTAAATTGAGCACAGCTGCTCCCAAAATCAATTTACCTCCGGTTCGAGGGCACATCTCCGAACTCCTATGACACCTATCGTTGTAATTCCTCAACGACGTCAGAGAGGTGACGGGTCCCAACGACCACACACATGAATGTTGGACTGCGGGGTCCTTAAACTCGTGGACCGAGACGTTCTTAAGCTAATATTGGACCGAGACGTCCTTAAACTAATATCGGATCGAGACGTCCTTAAACTAATATCGGACCGAGACGTCTTTAAACTAATAATCGTTCCTAAATGGGAACAACGGACCGAAACGTCCCTAAACTAATGATGGACCACCACGTCCTTAAACTGGCGATAGACCACCACGTCCCTAAACTGGAGACGGACCATCACGTCCCTAAACTGGAGACGGACCATCAAGTCCCTAAACTGGCGATGGACCACCACGTCCCTAAACTGGAACAATAGAGCCTCCAAATGCTCTTTTGCCGGATCTAAACGGTCCCGTTTAAGTTGATCTTAGCCCCAAACACGGTTAACGTATCCTTAAACATTTAAATGGATTATAAAACTCCAAATTAACTTTGGTCCTAGGGTACATTACTCTGAACTCCTCTGACACCTATCGTTGTAATCCTTCAACGACGTCAGAGAGGTTACGGGTCCCGACGGCCATATATTAAATGGATCACCACGTTAAGTTGATCTTAGTTCCAAACAGGACTAACGTATCCTTAACGAACGTTTAAGTTGATCTTAGCCTCAATGCGGTTAACGTATCCTTAAACTAAAACACCAAACCCAAATCTAAGTAAATACAGATTTGGACTAATCCACGTCCTACGGGCGACGGCATTACTCAGTCTCCGTATACAATCCACGGGCAACCACAAACAAAACAAACACCCACGACACGAAGTGAAATTCTGGAGAAGGAGAAAGTTGTTACCGCGATGCGGTAGCGTAATTAACTGCAGGGGCTTGCGCCTGCAGGGAAGAGTGTCCTCACAATCAAAAACCCCTCAAGCGAGGGGGAATCTGATGAAGTCTGCTACATCGGCCGCATCCGTCTAAACCTCCGATACACGGTGCCATAAATCAACTTGGTATCTTCGGAGAGGTAGACGGATAAAACCATATAGCATCTGCCCTGAATCTCAGGCATAGACGGCATCCTCACGTCGTCTCGACCGCCATTCGGAGGGGAACAGTTTTCCCACACTAGCGTTATTTTATCTGGTGCATCCCATTGTTTTATGTCATCCAAGTTTATATCTACACACTCGATTACCTGCACGACCATGTCTAGTTTCTGGGACATACACACTGGGAATGGGAAAATCATATCTAGTAGAGAGTGTAAAGATTGTGCAGTTGTTGTTTGCGGACGGGAGCTTTTTGCAGATTTCTTGGTGATTGATACGGGCAGCTATGAAGTCGTCTTGGGAATGGATTTTCTCGGCACTTTCCACGCTCACATCGATTGTAGGGCAAAGAAAGTAATTTTCCAGATTCCCGGACATCCAGAGTTTACCTTTATTGGAGGAAGCAGTTTTGTCGGGCCAGTCGAGTTTAGGGCTAGGCCGACAACTAATGTTCTTTCGTCGATGGAGGCTGATAAAAGTGAAGCGCCAGCTGTTGTTCGAGATTTCATGGATGTGTTCGAAGACATATCAGGTTTACCGCCGAGGCTAGACGTGGAGTTCGCAATTGATCTTGTTCCTGGTGCAGCGCCAGTTTCCAAAGCGTATTATCTTATGGCACCAGTGGAGTTGGAAGATGTTAAGAAGCCGGTTACCGAATTACTTAAGAAAGGTTGGATTCAAAGTAGTAACTCGCCTTGGGAAGATCCAGTTCTTCTACTTAAGAAGAAGGATGGCACG
The DNA here is from genome assembly GCA_030015575.1 of Agapanthus africanus. Lineage (NCBI taxonomy): Eukaryota > Viridiplantae > Streptophyta > Magnoliopsida > Asparagales > Amaryllidaceae > Agapanthus > Agapanthus africanus. The sequence continues at coordinate 377,926,225 of JASDDO010000019.1, read as the reverse complement.
AGGAGGATGTGCATCGATTACCGAGAATTAAACCGGGTGACTATTAAGAACAAGTATCTGATCCCTCGCATTGGCGAACTATTTGAGCTGCTTAGTGGTGCGAGGGTATTCTCGAAACTGGATTTGCGATCCGGATATCATCAGGTCCGAGTGAAAACACAGGATATTTGCAAGACGGCATTCCGAACCCGGTATGGACATTACGAGTACTTAGTGATGCCCTTCGGAGTAACGAATGCACTGGCGATATTCATGGACTTGATGAATCGAATGTTTTCACCATTCTTGGACCAGTTTATTGTGGTGTTCATTGACGATATTCTGGTCTACTCGAAGAGTATTGTAGAGCATGCAGAACATTTGAAGATCGCACTGCAGACGCTGAGGCAAGAAAAATTATATGCAAAGATGAGCAAGTGCGAGTTTTGGCTGGAAGAAGTAAAGTTTTTGAGGCATGTCGTGTCTGGCGATAGAATCGCTGTTGATCCCGAAAAGATTGCAGCAGTTCGTGATTGGCCGATTCCGAAGAATGTTGCAGAGATAAGAAGCTTTCTTAGACTAGCCGGGTATTACAGACGGTTCGTGGTGAACTTTGCTCGTCTGGCAGAGCCGTTGACCAAGCTTACGCGCAAGGAGGTACCATTTGTGTGGACGGATAGGTGTCCGTCAGCTTTTGAGGCGTTGAAGCAGAAATTGATAACCGCTTCTATTCTGACCGTGCCAGAAAGTTCCAGAGGATTAGTGATTCACAGCGACGCATCTGGGAAGGGATTGGGATGTGTATTGATGCAGCATGGGAAGGTTGTAGCGTACGCATCGAGACAGTTGAAGACCCATGAGAAGAATTACCCAACTCATGAATTGGAGCTTGCGGCTATGATCTTCGCATTGAAGATTTGGAGACACTACCTTTTGGGCGAAAGGGTCGAGGTTTTCACTGATCATAAGAGCTTGAAGTATGTGTTCACGCAGAAAAAGATTAATATGAGGCAACGTAGATGGTTGGAGCTAATAGCTGACTACGATCTTGATCTTAAGTACCATCCGGGAAAAGTTAATGTTGTGCCGGATGCGCTCAGTCGGTTATCAGCAATTCAGATGTTGACTGCACAGAAGGAACTCATTGAAGACTTTCGAAGATTTGATTTGGAGGTTGTGCTACCGCATTCTTCGGGACAGTTGATGCAGCTGCAAGTACATTCATCGTTGATCGAGAATATTAAAGTAGCGCAATCGCAGGACCCTAGATTACAAAAGTTTCGAGAACAGGTTGAAGCTGGACTTCGAACTGACTCACTGATCCATGAAGATGGTTCGTTGAGATATGGTAACCGTTTGTGTGTGCCGAAGGGAGATATTCACGAAGAACTTATGAAGGAGGCGCATAGTTCAGCATATTCCGTACATCCAGGAGGCACGAAGATGTACCGAGACATACGACAGCATTTCTGGTGGGAAGGCATGAAACGGGAGATTGCCCGCTTTGTGACAAAGTGCTTGGTGTGTCGGCAAGTTAAGGCTAAACATCAAAGGGTTGCTGGTTTACTGCAACCACTTCCGATTCCTCAATGGAAGTGGGAACATATAACCATAGATTTCGTAACAGCTCTACCGCGGAGTCCAAAAGGCAACAATGCAGTATGGGTGATTGTTGATCGTTTGACTAAGGCAGCTCATTTCATTCCTTTTCGGGTTGGTCAATCAACAGAAACTTTGGCAGAACGGCACATGCAGGAGATTGTAAGATTGCATGGAGTACCGGTGAGTATCGTGTCTGATCGTGACACTCGGTTCTTATCACACTTCTGGAGGAGCTTACAGGAAAGTTTGGGGACTCGATTGAAGTTTAGCACAGCTTATCATCCTCAAACAGATGGCCAGTCAGAGAGAACAATCCAAACTCTTGAAGATATATTGAGAGCTTGCATGTTGGAATTCAAGGGTTCATGGGAGGATCATCTACATTTGGTGGAGTTTTCTTACAACAACGGTTTCCAGAAAACTATTCAGATGGCTCCATTCGAAGCTTTGTATGGTCGCAAGTGTCGTTCCCCTATTTGTTGGGACGGTGTCGGTGAACGAAGATTGTTGGGACCAGATTTGGTTGTGCAGACAGTTAAGAAAGTTAACGCTATCCGGAATCATATGAAAGCAACACAAGACCGACAGAAGAGTTGGGCAGATACGTCGAGAAGACCTCTAGAGTTCGCCGTGGGTGATTTGGTATTCTTGAAGATATCACCGACTAGAGGAGTGATTCATTTCGGAAGTCGAGAAAAGCCCAGTCCTCGATTCGTCGGACCTTTCGAGATCTTGGAGCATGTTGGTGAGGTAGCGTATCGATTAGTATTACCGCAATTCTTGGCGAATGTTCATGACGTGTTTCATGTATCTCAACTCCGTAAGTATGTTCGAGATAAAACACATGTGTTGGATCATTCGGAGCTGACTGTACGAGAAGACTTGACTTTTGAGGAGCGACCGATTGCGATTGTGGATCGAAGGGAAAAGGTTCTTAAGAACAAGGTTATCCCTCTTATACTCGTCTCTTGGGGTAATTGCTCACATGGAGAGTCAACTTGGGAATGAGAAGATAAAATCCGGCAGAAGTTTCCCTATCTTTTCTTGTAGTTTGATGGTCGTCTATCCTTTTTGAGTTCTGGGAATTTCAACGACGAAATTCTTTTTGTAATTGGGTATAACGTAACAACCGAGTTCAATTATACCATTCTTTGTTGCCATATGTGTTTTTTGTGGTGTTTATTTCATTTACCCTATTGGTTGCAAATGGTAGGTTACTTTATATTCGACCCGTTTACTAAGCTTGTTGTTTCCTAGTTTTTAGATTACCTTAACATTACATACTTCGTATATAACAATTTAAGTTACTAAAAATAATTTAAAAATACATGACATGGCCTGCTTGTTACCCCTAACCCTGTGGTAGCATCCTTGCATTGTGTTCTCGTCCCGTTTAGTGAAACAGACGTATTTGGATGGCTATGCACACGTACGTGCGTCCGTTCTTGGGGGTATGCTTTTCTGTTACAAAATCCTTCATTTTAATTTTTGGAATTTGCTAATAATTTTCATATTTCAAATCCAAATTTTGGACCCGACCTGGGCGCAATTCTGAAATATTTTATATTCCGCTAAAATTCAATTATCTGAATTTTTAATTTAAATTCTAATTATTTTAATCCCTTTAATCCATTTAAAATATTTTACAGCCGGCAAAATATTCCTAAAACTAGTTAAAATCTTTTATATATTTTTTCTTAATATATTTCTCATCACACAGCCAATCAAAACTTTCCCTTTTATTGCCCTGGGCCCCACATGTTCACTAAATCTTTTCTTTTCCTTCTCCTCATATCTATTCATTCCACACGAGCCAATCGCAGCCCTCGTTTTCCTTGTACCGGGCCCACAGATCTCTCTCTCCTCTCTCTCTCTTCTTTCTCTCTCTCTCTCTCTTCTTTCTCTCTCCTATCGCGCTTTCTCTCTCCGCTCACGAATACTGTGCACTCCTCGATTCCCATCACCGCCTCCACGATCAGGTCACATCTCTTCTGCATCCCCTTCTTCTTCTTCTATTTTCTTTAAAACCCTATGCACCTCGCCACGAGAAACCCACCAGAGAAAAACCCTAACCTTATTTTTCCCTGCTCCACAACCCTCGTCGACACCCTCTGCATCCCCTCGTCACCCTCATCTCCTTCATCTCCTCTCCTTCCCCTCCAAACCCAGAAACTCCACCGCGCCCGCGAACCCAGCACCACCACCTCCTCGTCGCCGACCATCTCTCATCGCCGTCGCCATCACTCCATCTCTCTCCTCTATTCTTCTCCCCTTCACGAAACCGACAACCAACCCTAGCAGAAACCCTAGCACCCGAGCCATTCCCTGCAACCTAGAACCTTGCTGCCTTGCCATCGTTCTCGCCGGCGGTCCCTTGCCGACGACTTCCCACCTTGCGACCACATCCTATCCTTCTCCCAACCCCATTGAGAAACCCCTTCTCTCTCTCATTCTTCTCTTCTTCTTCTTTCTATTCTTCTTTCTTTTAATGTTTCTTTCTGTTTTTTTTAAAGAGTCCTCTGTTGATCGTCGGAGCTCCGTCGATCTCACCACCGTTGGTCTCGCCTCCACCACTAGCACACCCTCTACAACCCAGTAAGCCATTGTACATTCATTCCTCCTCTATTCTTTTTCTTTCCTTCCTTCTCTTTTTCTTTTCTTAAATTCTTGCTTTCTTATATTCACTGTTCTGTCGAGATCGTCGGAGTTGGCCACGACGTCGACGATCCCGACGAACCAGCGAGGACCTCTGACCCGTGTGATCCCACTGTTCATTGTTTGGACTCATTCCGTGTACCGTGCGCGCGTCACGACTGTTCTCGCTGACATGTGAAGTTCCGTACGCCATATCGCAATCCGTCGAGGCAAGTGAAACTTGCTACATGCTATCTTTATAAGTTTATAACTATTTATTAAATATTAAACTTATAGATTGAATCCAAAGCCACCTATTTCAATTTAACCATTCGATGTTCCGTTTATATCTTTAGATTCAGAACTTGAATTATAACCGTCGCATTTTAGTGTACTACACCTGGTAACTACATCTGTCTTCTAAATCACATAATAACTATTTACCAAGTCTATGGTACCCTTTCTATAGTTTTACCCTATTGGACACCGTGTGCATCTTTAACCAGTTTTAGTTATAATTGCATCCATTGAACATATTATACATATCATTACATCTCTAGATTACTGAGTACATACTAACATGATTTTTAACGTTCATATTTGTTATACTGTATTCATGTAATGTTGAAACTATCCCTTAAACCCAAACTGATAACTATGAATCTACATACCTTAATCTGTACCTGATTGCATTCCACGTTACAAGTTCCAGTTTGTTGATTCTATTAGTACACATGCTTGTTCTGCATACCCATGATTATTCTAGTGTGATTTTGGGCACCTACATGATATCTTGTACGTCCTGACATGCATTGCTACACCTATTACTTGACACAACATGGTACCGTGCAACTCTTGACATGACATGACACCTTTAAACATTACCTGGCTTGACCTGATGTACCATAGTTTTACCTGTTACCTGATCTTGTATCTAATGCCAACAAACCTGACCTGTTGTCCTTACGGACCGTTCCTGTTGTCTATCCAGAAAAACCTGTACCTGCCTGATCCTGTGTTGGCATTAACTCTAGATTATTTAAATACTTGACTTTAACACATATAACTTAGGGGTATGGGGAAATCAATGATGAAACCTGACTTGTAACTCGACAGTGTGCTACCTTTACTGATCAGTTTTAGAGGCTGGGCCAGCCTTGGGATGATGATGCTGACATCATCCATCGTTATCCATTACCTTTTAGAGGCTAGGCCAGCCTTGGAATGATGCCATGGACATCATTCATCTTTACCCTTTCCTTTAGTGCCTAGCGGCATGTCTCGGTTTCAGCCCGAGAATCTTCACCGTGATCTCGGGCACGCACGGGATACTATTGAGTTACATCGATGATCCATCAAATTGATTTCAAAGACTTGAGAGTAGCAAACCCCGTAGACCAGTTTAGATTACTCACTGCACACTATCTTTCACTACCCTGATTTATATTGCTGTTATACCTGCTTTACTATTTATGATTATACTTGCATGTCTTGCCACCCTGTTTGCATATTATTGCTTGATGTTATGACGCGCTGACGTCTGGGTTTTGCATGGCCCGGATTCCGTACCTTTGCTGCAGTCCAAGCAGGAGTACTTCATCCAGCAGGTTGAGCAGTGAGGACGCAGTAGTAGTTAGTTCTTTTACTTTTCAGCATTTTATTTTCTGATGTGAGCCCGCATTATGGGACATACATTCCAGTTATTATTGTATTGGATCTCTTGCTTTCGCATTATTTATTCTTGACTCATTTTATTTTGGCTTATGGACATGTGCTAGATAGTTTTATTTTTGTTCTTGATATCTCTACAGCCGTAATGTGACTATGGATGGATACTTTCTACCTACAGGTAGCATGGTTAGATATGTCACGTGCCCATCTTAGCGTACTCTGGGAAGCGGGGCGTGACATCGTATGGTTTTACGACAGGATTCGGACACATACGTGTATTTATGCACGTACGATATTCGGACAGTTTTTACTAGCAGGCTTTAGTTTAAGCCAAATTCTTGTATTGGATTATTGGATTTATACACTCTCAGTATTTCCGTATTTTCACGGATGGGATAGGCATTCTTGTAATTAGTCGAGAAGCTTCTAAAAGAAAGATGAGGTGGAGAGCTTAGGTGGTATTTACATTAAATGGATTAGTGACTCATGGAGTGATTCATCCAAATGAGTTAATGAAGCATTTATTGCTTAATGACTCATGAGATGATTCATCCAAAGTGAATTAATGAAGTATGGTTGATATTATTATATGTTATTCATTTAGATAATTATCATGCTTCATATATTCACCGATGAGTTATAATTCATTTCATTCTCACTTTCACATCCTCTCTCCTCAAGCTCTCTCTCTCTCTTCAAAGAACCAACCCTAATCCTATCATGTGTTGAGATCCAAGGGTTAGCAAGACTAATAGATCCTTAATTCTCTTATATATCCTCTAGGTTATTTTGATTAGCACTCATAGCCACCTAGTTACCTCAAGTGAGAGGTTAAAGCTTGGAGAAGGATCTCTCGGGTGGATCTTCTATCACTTCGAGGAAGCCGACGAGGAGATGAACTACAAGAACAAGAAGGACTTGAATTTTTAGGTATAATCATCTATCATAGTAGCTAATCACTTCTATATAGTTGTTAGTTAGGGTTTAGCAAAGATCCGTAAAGTTAGTCGATGTTAACTTAAACAAAATGATTGTTTTACCTATTCCGCCTCCCCGCATCATGTGCGGTGTCTAACATCGACTTACAATCTTTTCTTGGGGTTTCTTAGCCCATGAACAGAGCTTTGCTCTTTTGATAATTATGTAGATTTTTTAATCTCTTATGAAAAACTCTTAAGAGTTTGTTCATGGATCTTGAAGATCCCAGAATTTTTAATTCATAAAAATTGATTTTAATTTTTTTTCTGATGGGTTTTTTCCATCATCTTTACAGAGCCAAGCTCTTGAGGAATTTTTATTCCTTCATGATTAGAGTTTGACAAGTGCCACTCTGCCATAAAGCATTGCTCTCAAAGGGAGATTTACTCCTCTTCCCGAGGGATCTCTCATTTAATGAGAATTTTTTTGAGGATCTCCTCATTTAAATAACAGTCTCATTAAATGATGAGGCTGTTTTATTAATTGATGAATTGTCATCTAGATTTTGTGGGTCCCCCTTTAGTCCCTTTTCCACAGCATTGCAGTATGGTACAAATTTTAAAGTACCAAATGTCGGTATTTAAATTATAGCGCTGAAAATTGATTATTGTCCCTTTTTGTGCATGCGACATGTCTTTCGATCCCTATTTCCCGTTTGTTCGTTCGGAAGGAGGATTCCCTGGAGCACCTATAGACCAGGAAGTCCCAGCTTTGATCAAAGATTATGACCCGGAATATAAGAATCTTCACCTTTGGGGGACATGGTATAATCAGATTATTAAGGGTCGACAAAGCTTTTCGTGCGCGGTACCCTCAGAGCCCATCATGGAGATCCATTACACCGACCCACCCCCGGTGAACTATACCATGGAAGAAGTCAACTGGACTTCGGGAGGTCTTCTTCAGCCTGCTATGGCTTCGATACCTGTTCAGCCTCCAATGGCTTTGGATACCCTGGGGCGACGTATTTGTCAAGGCGAAGCGCGGCCGTGGGGACAACTATATATGATTGGTCTAATTCCTCGTCACCCAGCTGGTTATCTGCAATGGGCCCGCTACATTCTGTCAGTGAAGAAGTCGCAGTTGTTGAGGCTTGAGTTGTATCCCGCCATTTATGCTTCTCTTTTCCAGTATCCAACGCTTCCCGCCTGGTGGGTTAAGGCCTTTCTGGAGCAGTGGAATATTCCTACCCACACCTTCCTTTCGCTGGACCGAAAAGTATCGATCTCCTTAGAGGAATTTGCAGAAGTTTCTGGCTTACCGGTTATGGGGGAGCACTATGAGGAACTGCTTCCTACAGATGAATACATTTTTGGTGCCAAGCCAGTGATGACAGGCCTCACCCCGGAGAATGCCATTCAACACCAGTTCCCTTGCTTAATCAAAGTGTTGAATATTTATGAGGGCCTTTTTCTCGAGTCTGGGAGCCGCGGGGTTACTTTCGAGGATTTCATTGCTCGTTTTCTCCATCCGGACATCCTCTCGAAGGGTGCTTCTAAGTTCGCCAACGACCCTTTCGGTTTAGGGTTAAAGAACTTCCCAACGGCGGTGGCAGATCAAAAGAGTTTCTTCCTTCCCAACACTCCAGTTGTTCCTTTTGCGGAGATCGCGGTTCCTGAGATTGATGAGGAACGTTCTTCTTAAGGTTTCTTGGGCTATGGCTGAGCTGGTTTGCGCTCCCGATGCACCTTCGTCGTATGAGGCCGTCTGTCTTCTATCCGGCTTATCGGATGATTATTGGGGTGAAAATGGCTGTCGAGGTCGGTGTTAGGTTTGCCTAGCACCCTATGTGGAGTTTTGAAGCATCACATGTCTCAAAGTTTAAATTTTTATGGTGCTAAACAAGCATACAAAGGAATCGATCCTAGAAAATTAGGGTTTCGAATTTAAAGCCAATAAAAACTAGGGTTTCGAGACTACAACCTTTGTAGCTCCCTTTCGCTGGACTCTTTGGTCTCTTGGGTGTTGGAAGAAGGTCCTCTTGAAGTCTTCTCGCGTCCACGACGATCCACCCGGAGTTCCTCGTCCAAGCTCGCAACTTCGATTATCAAGATGAGAATCGAAGAGAACACTCTAAACAAGTTGGCTAAACTTGTGTAGAATGATGTTGTGGTTAAGATTCTCACTTCAAAAACCTTTCTTTATGTATGTTTTACTCACTAGAAGAAACTAGAGAGCAAAATGGTGAAGGAGGAAGAAGATGGAGGCTTTCTTTTAACAAGAGTTAAAATGATAACCTTAGAAAAGAAAATGAAATATATCTTTATATATTTTATTTCTTCTTACTTCAAACCATGGTTAAATATTTGAGTTATTATTTAATTAGGGTTTAAAACACATAAGGAAAGTTTAATCCAAGGTTAAGGGTAGGTGAGAATGGTTAGGTTAAAGAAGAGTGTAGAAACAACTCAAGAATTATCCTTTCCTTTTTCTATTTTGTTTTAAACCTAAAAACAAATAATAACTCATAGATTTATCCATGGTGTGAGTCTTATATTGCCACCATTTCCATGTGTAAACAACCATGATAGATGGGTGTATGTATGTATGTATGTATGTATGTATGTATGCACATCCATATGTGCTTGAAAGTAGAAAGAAAGAAAGAAAAACATACATGCATGCATACATCCATCATATGCAAGAAAGGTTTTAAGTGAGAAAACTAATGGTTAAATGATAAATCAACACTTGATTTATCAATCCGGCCATATCACATATGACCCCACCAAAAGCAAGCCGCCCGATCAATGTTTGGTATCCCATACGCGCATTTTAATCGGGTCCATGCGCATATCGCATACGCGCACCACAACGTTTCGCCTGGACTGGGTAACTCCTTTATGGGACTCTAAGACTCGTCAATACGCCGGCAGTGGGTGATGATCATATCAAACACCCCCAAGCCGCAAGCGGTGAGCTAAACGTAATGGCCACCCGGGTATTGAGCGATCAGAAGAAAACAAGCGAACCTGCTACAACTCCCGTCGAGCCAACCGGCAACACTACCGTACAGTCCGGTCTCTTCGTCAGATATGCTGCATATCGAGCCTAGGGATGGTCACGTCGACCCTAATAACTCAATAAGTCGTGCAGGTGAATGGTCTATAACAGATCGAGAAACTACTGATAACACTTATCAGCAAAACTCAGCAGCCCTGGCCAGGGACTTACTGATATAACCAGTCGGGCACAGCACAGCATCAACTCCCAATACCGGGAGAGACGAAACCCCTCCTATCGCTCATTGCCTTCGTGTGTCTCGGGACTGTACCAAACGGCCACCTGTTTGCACGACTCAGTAGAGCCGTGGTAGGGTGGCAATCAAAGTACAGTGGGAGAACACACAAGACTCTATGACGATCTCGGGTCTACAGACTAACCTGTACCAGTGTCACCTGAGAACTGCTATCCGACGATAGATATAATTCCATATAGGAGTTCTCGGTGAGTCCGTCCAGTGTACCCAGTCACCACTGAGCACCCGTATATGATCTTGATGTCAAACATCGATGAATGTGGGAACATCCATCGCCCATCGTATGGGTCTAGTATCATATACGCTAGTCTACTCTGGTATATCAATGCCCCGTCTTGACATACCTACGACTAGGGACTTTCCAGGATATACTTATAGACTACAGATGTCCCACTAGTATGATCTTCATCATAATCAGAGTAGTCAAGCCGATATCCTCAGGGCTTCATCAGCATGTATGAATGAATAAAAGCATGATCAAATCAACATGTCAGATAAAGAAGAACCAGATAGCATACTATCATGTCGAGCAAGAATGCATACTGAATATATATATACATGTATAGATACATCCACTATCATATAATGGCCTCTAGGGCATACATATATCCAACAGTTGCCGGGTTAGCTCATCTGTATTACGGTTTCAGCCAAGCGGTGGATACTACTGAACCCGGAGTGCAGCATGTGAACTTCTTGATGCATTACTTCATGTCATGGCTCGAGCTACATGCACTTGGCATTTTCGGCATTCATAAGAAGCCGTCCTTCTATGACAGGTGCGGCTTCCCCTGGATCATGCGATTGGTCGATGCATCCATTATAAATCCGTCACCACGGGAAGCCAGAGGTTTGCTCCTTTGCCCTCGCACTGTTGGAGATGGCATGAATTTCAACGACAAGATCCTGACTATCGGCAAAGAGTCCGCGACAGCGGTGCAGCCATTGCGGGACATTTTTAAAGATGGGGCCTCTGTTTTGAAAGCTCGGGAAATCGTTCATTTATATTCCATCAGACCGGGCTTTCTAGTGTTTAGGCAAAATGATGCGGCGTTATTCATGAGATACAATCCACATCGTTTTACCCAACGATTGAGCTATAATCAGGGAGTTTCGTTAGAGGCTTTCTTGCTAGAACCTGCTGCCACCTAAGAGAGGATGCGAAACGCGCTGCATCATTTCATGCGCATGAACACGGGGTCCAATTTCTTTATCCGCAAACCGAGCTGTGTCCCGAAAGCCCTTAGTGTGTGTGTGGCGTAGTACCAGCATTCAATGGGTACCATCATCAGGAAAGATAAGCGACTGTTGCTCGATCGCAAAGGTGCACCCCCTGCTGGCGATCGGAACATCCCCCTGAAGCGACGGACCATTGTCCCCCTCCGCTAACAGAAGCTGCCATGATTGAAGTCCCGCACGACATGCCTGAGCTACCGGTGCCCCGTGCTCCTATGGAGACGGTGAATGTACTACCGGTGCCCTGTGTTCCCATGGAGACGGTGAATGTAGCTTCCCCTGAGTCTGGCATGGGTTCAGATATCAGGACTCGTCGCCCCAAGGTGCCAGCTAAACGTAAATTTGTGCTTGGGGCGACTGGAGCTCGCTCGCAGAAGAGGAAGAAGAAGTCGATCTTCTCTGCCGACATCGTATTTGGTCAGGAGCCTCATGCTCCTTATAGCAAGGGCCTGAGTGAATACGGGACTAACGAGGGTCTGTTCATAGCGCCGGACGATACTGATCTGGAGGCTGCTATTGCGGCTTCTATGCGATCAACAAGCCACAAAGCGGGACTGGCCACCCTTGCGCAATCAGGTAAATATCAGCCGTACTTTCTGTCATTGCATTATATTTTTTTATTATCACGTTTTGACTGACACTTTTCCTTCTTTAACAGGCATCTCCACCGAAGAAGCTCTCGTAGCTTCTCTCAAGACTTTTGAGGAAGAGGAAAGACTTCAAGCATCTTTAGGCATCGGTATATTTCGGCTCACCGCATCTTTATCCTCTTTTCTTGTGGACAATCTGACCCCTTCCTTATCTTATCGCAGGGACTACAATGCCAATCCTGCAAGGTGATGCTGAGATGCTTCCAGGGCCAGCCATCGAAGTCTCGGCCTTTTCAGCACTGCCGAAAGAGGCCTTACTCAAACGACCGATGACGGATGCCGCAACGGCTCCAAAGGTAACCCTTGGCGCGGACGATGACGTCTTATTGATGGAGGCTTCTAGAAGATCCGCTCTCATGGCCCGAGCGGAAAGGAAGCGTAGAATGCGCGCGGCAAGGAAGCGTAGTGCCGCTTTAGCCGCGAGTGCAAGTTTGAACACCGCTACTCCTGCCCCTACTCCTTCAGAGGATGCTCCGGCTGCCTTGTCCACCGCCCACAAACAGGTAGCACGTGCCGCTCGGGAAGCAATCAGAAAATCGACTCAAGGTAACGTGATATTAGGTTCTTCTGTAAAAGTTTTAACTTTCAGGTCCTCATATATCCCATCTTGCAGGGCCAAGTCTTGCCGAGAAGGTGGTGGGCGTCGTGGCGGCAACCATCGAGCCTGAGGTAGCGGCAGGTGAGGTAGCCATGATCACCGAGCCCGAGGTAGTGGTAGGTGAGATAGCTACCATTGTCGAGCTCGAGGTAGCGGTGGGTGAGATGGTTACAGCCGCCAAGCCCGAGGTAGCCACTCTTTCTCAAGAGTCGGGCACTGCTCCAATCGTCGCTCCTTCTCCTTACGGCTCCCTACCGCTGTCGGGTGCTGCGAGTGTCATGACGATTCTAGTGGAATCGAGGGATGAGGCTACGGGTGGCGAGACTGTTCCGACGGAGGAGGGTGGAGCATTCGCTGCATCCAGTGGCACTCTTGTCATGGTCTCGACCGGCGACTCACCAGGTAGATTTTGGGGCATCGCTTTCCCCTTTATTCTGCAATCCCCTTTCAATCTCTCCTGACAGTATTTCTCTCGCTTCTAATGCAGGCGTGGCGAGCGTTGAGGTTGTGCCACCCGAGGAAGCACCGCCAGTTGTTGCTTTGACGGTGGTTGCCCCTCCATCTTCTCTTATATCTTCTCAAATGCTGGAAGGTATGGGTTTGTGATAAATTTAAATCGGGGACAGCATTTTTCGTGTACTGACCATGTATCATCGTGATCTCGCAGGAGTTCTTTTTGATCATTTGTATCAGGTGTTGAACCCGCACTTCTCTTTCCCGTCAGAGATTAGTCCGCCCGCTGGTGTCGGTGAGTATCTTTTCTAACCGATGTCCTTTCTTTTCTTTAACGGGCAGTCACGTTATTGCTAATTCTTCTTTGCATTGCTCGTACCCTTACAAATTGAAGGGGGGTCAAGGGTACCGCCGCACCACCGGAACTCCCAGCTCTGTCCCCTATTGCAACCGGTATAATAGACTCTTTTGTTCATGTATATTTTTTTTATTTCTTAAGCCGACATCTGATTCTGATTTGTTTTGTAGCAGTCACATAGACTCCAGCCCCATTCGAGTCTCGCGTTATAATGCCGGTAGGGCCCTTTTCCAGACGTGCATCCTCAAAAGGTGTTGTGACCATTCTGCGTATGTTGAGCGATTATATCGAAGAGCTTGACGCAGAGGCCCCTACGTTTGCTGTAGATTTTGCTGCCGAAGTTAATCCAATGCTGGCGACGCTTGTGAACTTCCATAACGAAGGCGTCGTTGAGTCTTGGGTTAACCACTGCAGGAAGATTGAGGCCTACCTGCATGATCTTGAGCTTATGCGTACTGCTCCTGAGATTCAAGCTTTGAACTTCCAGCGGGCTGCATGGGTCGAGCAGAGTGTGTCCTTCCTCTGCCATTTCGAACAAGAAGCGACCTTGAGACGGAAGGAACGCGAGGAGGCTTCGGGTGAATCTGCCCGGCTGCGTGCCCAAGTTAAAGTGAACGCCACGCAACTGAGAGCTGCTTTTGACACCTTGCAGCAATGTATCTCGGACGGGCTTGTATTGAGGCGGAAGCTCGACTCTATTGAGCGGGTTACGCAGAATTGCGAAGCTGCCCAACGGGAAATCGATGAGAAGATTTCATCATGCTTGCAGCAAAAGGCTCGAATTGAAGCGGAGCTGGCCATGGCGGCTGATCACGAGAAGGCACTGAAAGGAGTGCGAGAGCAGCTTGCGGACTTGTTGAAAACGCTTCCTTCTCAGTAGCTGTTTTGCTTGTAATTTTTGAATAACATGTATCCATTTTTGTTCTTTCATACGATTCAACTTGTACTCCATTAAATTCATGAATAAAAGATACATATATATTTTTTTGTTCTATTACTGCTTTCTTCTCTTTTCTTTGTTGTCGTCATGTTATCTTAGTAAGCGTAGCCTGTAGATAATAGAGAGTATTCTGTTTTGAATTCTTTGAGAGGTAGTGATGGCTTAGGAAGCAGGTTCAGATATGCTACCTAAGACTTTTCAACTTCATAAGCCGTGAGGGTCTCATAAAGACTTTTCTCCCTACGAGTAGAGAGGATCTTGTAGGTGTATTTTCTCCTTAGGAATCATGAGGATTCCTAAGTGCATTTTCTCTTATAAGTCGTAAGGATCTTACAAGAGAGTTTTCTTCCTTACGAGTCGAGAGGACCCGTAAGTGATTGTTTCCCTCCTTGTCTAGATTTGACTTCAGAGAGTGTGGCCCGTGAATAGTATGCAAGAGTCCATCTTGGACTGACCTGCAGGGCCCCAGTGCTTAGCAAATAGGTCCTTATCCCCATTACCTAAGGCTTTTCCCCACGAGTCGAGACGGGTCGAGAAGTTCTCGCAGGAACATTATTTTCCCCACGAGAGACGAATCGAGAAGTTCTCGCAAGGATTTCCTAACATCACAGTTAACTCCTGCTAATAGAAGTTCGTTAGGGCCTGGTACTAGGGTTTTTTTTACCCGTCGCACCGTCGCGTTGGCTGGTGTATTCCTCGACGCATAATCTTGCTGTTCGATTAGCCCCGCGACTATCGTGTCTCTGATCCCATCGGGGGCTAGACAAGACGTCTTCAAGCAATCTTCCAGGTGATATTACCGTCGAAAGAGCAAGCGTTAGGGATATTCCATGTCGCTTTTTACTTGAGATTAGGCTCAGTTTGGGAGCCCCGATGAGTTATAACCACTCCGCGCTGGTGTGGGATGATCTCCGATAGTCTTTCAGGTTTTATATGAGTTGCCATCAAGACCATGATGCTAGGAATATTGCCTTTGCTTCGTTTGCTGGCATTGCGTCTGCTGTATCGAGACGAATGTTGCGATTTGTCTCTAGGTTGTTAGTGAACCGTCAGGACCTGGAACTAGGGACTTTGCCATGGCTCCGTTTTGCTAACGTGGTATATTCCTGCAGAGACACTGATTTCTCTGCAGGTCAACGCGAATTAAGATGCTCTCGTCAAGGACGCTGATTTCCCTGAATCGAGGTTTTCGCCAAGGACACTGATTTTCCCGGAGTTGAGACGAATCGAGAGATTCCTGCAAAGACACTGATTTCCTTGCGGGTCGACGCGAATTGAGGTATTCCTGCAAAAACGCTGATTTCTCTGCGGGTCGACACGAATCGAGATGCTTTCGTCAAGGACGCTGATTTCCCTGAATCGAGGTTTTTGCCAAGGACACTGATTTCCTTGGAGTTGAAACGGATTGAGATATTCCTGCAAAGACGCTGATTTCTCTGCGGGTCGACACGAATCGAGATGCTTTCGTCAAGGATGCCGATTTCCCTGAATTGAGGTTTTTGCCAAGAACACTGATTTCCTCGGAGTTAAGACGAATCGAGGTATTCCTGCAAAGACACTGATTTCTCTGCGGGTCGATGCGAATCAAGATGCTCTCATTAAGAACGCCGATTTTTCTGAATTGAGGTTTTTGCCAAAGACACTGATTTCCTTGGAGTTGAGACGAATCAAGGTATTCCTGCAAAGACGCTGATTTCTCTGCGGGTCGATGCAAATCGAGATGCTCTCGTCAATGACGCTGATTTTCCTGAATCGAGGTTTTTGCCAAGGACACTGATTTCCCTGGGGTTGAGACGAATTGAGGTATTCCTGCAAAGACGCCGATTTCTCTGCGGGTCGACGCGAATCGAGATGCTCTTGTCAAGGACGCTGATTTCCCTGAATCGAGGAGGTTGCCAAGGACACTGATTTTCCTGGGGTTGGTTGACTTTTTTCCGAGACAGAGTCATTGGATAACGTATTTCCGAGACGGGCTTATTTGATGACGTGTTTCCGCAGCGGAGTCATTTGATGACGTGTTTCCGTGACGGGGTCATTTGCTGACGTGTATCCAAGATGGGGTCATTTGATGACATGTTTCTGCGGCGAGGTCATTTGATGACGTGCTTCCGCGACGGGGTCATGTGATGACGTGTATCCGAGACGGGGTCATTTGATGACGTGTTTCCGCGGCGGGGTCATTTGATGACGTGTTTCCATGACAGGGTCATTTGATGACGCTGGGTTTTCTGTGAACCGTAGAGTCTTGGAACTGGGGACTTTGCCGTGGTTCTGATTGATGGTGTAACATCTGTGTCCTGCTGGAATGAGAAGGCACACCGTTGTTGGTCTCCAGGCTGTAGATGTGGCCATTGAGCTTTGTAACTAGGGACTTTGCCATGGCTCTGTTTCGTTGCGACTCTGAGGTCGGTTGTTAACGTCATGTCTGCATCTGGTTTAATTGAGGAGAAACGTCGTTGGTGATCTCTATGTTGTCGATATTGACGTTGAGACCCTGAAGCTAGGGATCTTCCTTTGCTTCATTTGCTGACATTGTATCTGCAATATTGCGACGAATGTCAAAATTGTCTCTAGGTTGTCTATGAACCGTCGAGATTTGTCTTCTTCTTCTGATGGAGCCTGGGGAGGGGAAGTGTGATTCCCTCTTTGTTTGCGCCCCTGGATTGTATACAGGGATCGATGTGATCTCGCCTTTAGGGGAAAAAGTTTTATTCTTTCATTTTTTATTTCTTTCCGCGATACTCTATCATTTCAGCTTTTTATATCGCGAAAGTCGCGATTGCCCAATTATTTCGGCTATTTTTCGTGGTGCCCAATCATTTCAGCTATTTTTTCTTTTTACTCACTTTTTTTTATTGCGAGTTGCCCAACCATTTCGACTATTTGTATGCATATATTTTTACTTACTGATTTTGTTGCAAGTTGCCCTATCATTTTGGCTATTTCATATGCATTTTTGGCTCATCGACTTTTTGCCACGAGTATGGAATTTGGGATCTGGTGCCAATCTTAGTATCAGCATCGCTGTGACTGGAATATTGCAATAACTTGAAGTATCTCCTTATGTATCTCCATTTCCCAGGAGCGAATCATCATTTGCCGTGAAAGAGCTTGGAATTTGATACCGATTTAGGCATCAGTATCGCTACCACTGGGATATTACCAGGAGCGAATCATCATTTGCCATTGTCGGTTCGAACAAAAGGTGGCTTAGCCAACAGGGTTAAGATCCTGTCGACTAAGGCTTTTGACTTTATGAGCCGTAAAGGTCTCATAAGGGTGTTTCTCCCTACGAGTCGTGAGGATCTCGTAGGTGCGTTTTCTCCTTAGGAATCGTGAGGATTCCTATGTGTGTGTTCTCTTATAAGTCGTAAGGATCTTACAAGAGTATTTTCTCCTTACAAGTCGGGAAGACCTACAAATGTTTGTTCACCGTATGAGAATATCCCTAGTTGCTGGTGGGACTCTGTTAGGGAAATGTTTATTCGTGCCCATGGATTGTATACAAGGGTCAGCATTGAACCACTTGTAGGGCAATGCTGGAGGTTGTGATGGCTTAAGAACAAGTTCAGATCCCTGTAGCTTAAGGCTTTCGAATCCTATGAGCCGTGAGGGTCTCAAAGGGGAATTCTCCTAACGAGTCAAGAGCATCTCGTAAGTGTATTTTCTCCTTAAGAATCGTGAGGATTCCTAAGTGTGTTGTTCCCTTGTGGGTCGTAAGGATCTCATGCGGGTATTTTCTCCTTACAGGGTTGAGAGGACCTTGCAAGTGTCTTTTGACGAGATTGCGCCCTTTCGGGTTTTCACAAAACTCGCCGGTAGTCCCGCTGTTTTTACTCACGGAGCCCTTTCGGGTTTTCATCTGTTCCCATTTCGCTTATGGACGTACATTTATTTTACCACGTCATTCTGGGGATGTCGCGGGTTTGTAGTAGTTTAAAGACGTTTCGGTCATCAGCCAGTTTTAGGACATAGTGGTCCATCGTTAATTTAAGAACGTTTCGGTCCTCTGCAAGTTTTAGGAAATTGCGGTCCATCGTTAGTTTAACGACGTTTCGGTCACTTGTTCATAGGTCGGACATGTTTAAAGATCTTTCAGTATTCTTTTAGTTTTTACCGAAAGAACAATTTCTCATGGAGCTTCCCCTATAAAAGAGCATGATGCCCCCGGCATGTCCATCTTTTTCTGAGCATGTGGTTGTGGCGGTTTCACCTTCCATTTGTCAAACAATGCGCATCTGCCCTGTTAGTATTCATCCTCAATCCAGCCTTTGAAGACGTAGCAATCTTCAAATGGGTGACCCATTACTCTGTGGTAGGGACAATAGTTAGGATGGTTAACGTCACCCAGTTGTGACGGATGTTTTGGATCTGGCAGAGTGATGAGCCCGTTGCGCACTGCCAGTTCGAACAGTTTTCTTATTTTATCCCTGGGAAATGAGTAAGGACGTTTCAACTTTTCATCGAGGGATCGCGACTTGTTGCTTTGACGAACAGACGGTCTCAGGTTACTCGGCTGTTGCTGAGCATTGGTGACAAAGGTCGCTTTCCCGTTGCCTTTTTCATTCCGAAAACCCACTTTTGAAAGGAAAGGCCTATAGCCCATCTGGTCCTTTTGGGCCAGCTTGTCGATCAAGGCCTGGAAGGTGGTCGACTTGAAGAACATCATGAATTGGGAGATAGTCAACTGAGGGTCAAGGGTCCACATGAGTATGCCCACAGCAGGAGCTTCTCCTATGTATTGTTCGCATCTCGACCATAGGTTCCGCCACCGGATTGCATACTGCACCCACGTCTCTCCCGGATTTACTCTGGCATTGATCAATGTCGTGACTGGGGTGCGCTCGCTAGCGCTTGTGAACCGCTGAGTGAATAGCAACTCCATTTCTGTAAACGTTTTGACAGAGTCATCGGGAAGCTCCAAGTACCATTCAAAAGCTGTCTCTGCTAAGCTACCGACGAACTGGCGAAGTAGAAGTTTATCATCACCTCCAGTATTGCCGCAAAGAGCCCTGAACTGAGCGACATGCTGTTGTGGATTGCCCGTCCCTTTGTATACATGAAATTTAGGGATCGTATATCCCGGCGGGTACTTTATTTGGTCATACCATCCTGGATATGGTCGCCCAATTTTAACAACTTAGCTGGCCGTTTCATTCTCCTGGTGAGCTCGTATTTGCTGGGAAATGTAGTCATCCAGAGCGGCCTTAGAAATGGTTTCCTCTTTGGCTGCTGAAAGAGCCGGAGGAGGGTTCGATGTCTCCCCTCTGTCATCTTCAATAATGATCGGGGGGTCTTCAACTGGAGGTTCTAGCTGTAACATCATCTTAGCAATGCCTTGGAATAAGAGAGCCATTTGTTTTATATTGGCTGCATGTTCCGCAGGCTCCTTTTCTTTCCTCTCGAGCATTCTTCAGAGGAACTCGGTGTCAGTTTCTTGTTCCTGACACTGCTCCAAGGTCTCTGGATTTTCTTTTGGCCCAGTGAGTGCGGCCATTGCAATCAGCATCTCATGAAGATTCTGCTGTTGTTGCTCCTGAGCCTTTGTTATCGATCGGGTGAGCGGTCGATGACCCGTAGAAGCACAGCTTTCCTCTTTTCCAAAAGCCATATAAACAGTATGCACTATGATACCCCAGACATG
Organism: Agapanthus africanus; assembly: GCA_030015575.1. Taxonomy (NCBI): domain Eukaryota; kingdom Viridiplantae; phylum Streptophyta; class Magnoliopsida; order Asparagales; family Amaryllidaceae; genus Agapanthus; species Agapanthus africanus. Next base: position 377,906,223 of record JASDDO010000019.1, on the reverse strand, counting down.
AGGCATTTAGGTTCGGTGTATTTGCGGTTCGTTGCGGACACAGGGGCTTTCTCTGGCCTCCTTCTCTTGTGAGCTTTTGAAGTTGAGGGGGCCGTTGCAGCGGGCACCCAGACGGATAACGTCTTCTGTGGAACCACGAGATGGCTCTTTTCTTGCTGAGCTTTGAGCTTCTTTGGCCGGTGAGAGTAGTCATGGTTAATCACCGATTCTTGGACCTGCACCAGACTTTATAAATTTTGGAGGACAGCCGCTGAGGGGGCTGCTCCGGCTTCTTTTCTGTAGTAATCTCCATAGGTGGAGGAGATCTCTTCAGCACGGCAGTCGGAGAGTTCTTGTGAACCCTACTAAGCAGTTCAAAGTTGTTCCCAGTTGGAACAGCATCATTGATTTCCACCATGGGAGCTGGCGGAGTCAGTCCAGAAGGTGAGTTGCCCCCATCCTTCTTTACTCGGTGCCAGTAATGATGGCGAGCATGTCGTGCGATTGGAGTTGGTTCGGCTATAGGGGTGACCTCCTCATGCCCCCTATCTTGACGGAGGGTTGTCGTCGGTGTCAGCCTTTTGAAGACTGACGTTAGCTGAGAAGTAATGTTCAACCTATCGAACTGGGCAGAGGTGACTTCGCCTGGAGCAAGAGCCGGAGCGGCCAGCCTTGTGAAAACTGGCTTTTGTCAGGAGAAGCTACTTTGGTGACCTCGAGAGCAGGAATGGCTATCCGTTTCGGGATAACCCCTTCTGGTATTGCGGGTTTCTTCATGGGCCCGTTGGAGCTTTGGCCCAGTCTGCTGAAAACTGGGACGCTTGGTTTGGGTAACCCGTTAAGAGGGGACGCAGTAGTGGTAAGCCGATCAAAGACCGACTTCTTTGGGGTTTCCTGCAACGGCAGCGGGGCATTGAAGTTCATGGGTGGGAGCATGGTCCCGAAGGACAATCCAGTGGTGGCCCGAGTCACCTGTTCCACTGGCATAGCGAAGATGGAGGCCGCTTGGGGCCCGTAAGTCACTCCTCCGGACGGGACGGAGAGAGAGTTGCAGTTGTAGTTAGTGCAGTTTGAAGCCATTAATCTTCTGTTTTCTGCATGGAGCAAGACACTAAATCTAAGTACCTCAAATCCACAGGCAACCATAGCAAACCGCGATTCGTTTGTGAACACGACACATGAAGTGTGGAGTGGAAAGAGGAAAAGGTCCCACCGGGCTCCCCGTCGAAAGACGCGGGAAGACGCGGTGAACATCTCGCCTGAATTTCAGGGCAGATGCTAATTAGTGCTATCCGTCCACCGCTCCGAAGATGCCAAGTTGATTTATGACACCATATATCGAAGGTTTAAACGGATGCGGTCGATGTAGCAGACTTCGTCAAATTCCCCCTCATTTGAAGGGTTTTGGATTGTGGGAACGCTCTTCCCTGCAGGCGCAAACCCCTGCAGTTAATTACGCTACCGCGTCGCAGTAACAACTTTCTCCTTCTCCAGATGGTCACTTCGCGTCGTGGGTGTTTGTTTTGTTTTTGGTTGCCCGTGGATTGTATACGGAGACTAATTTATATTGTCGCCCGTAGGGCATGAATTAGTCCAAATCTGTATCTTCTTAGATTTGGGTTTGGGGGTTGGGTTTAAGAATACGTTAGCCTCATTCAAGACTAAGATCAACTTAAACGTATGTTAAGGATACGTTGGTCTAATTTTAGACTAAGATCAACTTAACGGGATCGTTTAGATCCAACAAAAGAGTATTTGGACTCTATTGTTTAGTTTAGGGACATTGTGGTCGATTAGTTTAAGGACATTAACGTTCATTGTTAGTTTAAGGACATCTCGGTCCGATGTTAGTTTAAAGGCATCGCGGTCGAGGTTAAGGACATCATAGTCCGTGAGTTTAAAGACCTCACAGTCAAGGTTAAGGACATCATAGTCCATGGGCTTAAGGACCATACAGTCCGTAGAGTGTTTGGTTGTCGGGACCCGTCACCTCTCTGAAGACGTTGAAAGATTACAACGATAAATATCAGAGGAGTAAAGAGATGTACTCTCGAACCGGTATGAGTTGGTTGGAAGATCTGTAGTCCAATTTGGGACTAAGATCTGTTGAAATATTTATGAGCAGATGGGCTCAATTAAATATAAGTTGAGAACTTATGGACAATATTGGGCTAAGTCCAATAAATGTTTAACATTTTTATTCTGGGCTGTTAAGCCTTTATTTGGGCTTAGCCCTTTTTACAATACTGAGCATTGCTTTTAGCTTCTGACAATGTTTTTGTCTTTTACTGAATGCAGAGAATTTATCAAAGCCCTGGGCTCATTAAAGAACGATTTACGTTCTTTTAGCGCAATACGTGGCGCGCTAGGCGCTTTGCGCCAATCAAAAAGCGCAGTGCGCTACTGCCAAGTAGCGCACATATAAGGGATACGTGTCGCACTCAGCGCTAGGTGCTAGATGATGAGCGCATGATGCCAGTTTATGAGCGCTGAGCGCTAGTCCATGAGCGCATTGCGCTTTCAGTTTAGTGGCGCACACGTGAGTGACACGTGGTGCGCTTAGCGCTGAGCGCCAGCCCATGAGAACAGTGCGCTATTTCAGAAGCGCAAAGCGCAAGTTATTAATTGGCGCATACGTGGTTGACACGTGGCTCATTTTGGCGCTAAGCGTTGGTCCAGAGAGCGCAGAAGCGCAGTTCAAGAGCGCAAGGCTCATTTGATCAATTTTATGATCTAGGAACAAGTTTATGTTCTTTTAAAAGAGACTTTGTCTCAAGATTTAAGAACAACAGTTTGCAGGGGAGATTTTCAATCTCTTATTTTGATGAAAGGCTTTGCTTTTATAGATCCATGATCTGTGAGAGGAAATGCGTTCTTCTTTTATTTTATGATGAGATCTTTTGATCTCTTTTATGAAAGACTTTTTGTCTTGTAGATCTATGAACTTTTTTAAAGAAAAGAATTCTTCTTTTTATGAGATGATTTCATCTCTGTGTTCATCATCCATCATCTTTACCTTGAAGATGTATCTTCTTGCAAGAGCTTGCTCTTTATCTTTGAGTTTTTTTTTCCAAAGTTTATGGGGGGTTCTCTATATCAGACTTGAAGTCTTAGGGCCTTTATATAGGGCAAGATGATTTGTCGAATCGGTTAAAGAGATCTTTCTTTGATTGATTTGGGGATGTTTCCCCACCATTGGATTTTTGATCCTAGGGCTTCTGTTTTACAGAAGGCAATCTTCTTGTTTTTAGTAAGATTGAAAAATCTTTCCATAACAGAATTTAATTCTGATTAATTAATGATTTATCATTATTATTAGATCTTTTGATCTAACGGTGGGGAATTTTTTAATTCCAGCGCTAGCGCACCCGTGCTTTGCATGTGGTGCACTGCTCAGAGCGCAGCGTACTTTGCGCTAGCGCACCCGTGTTTGACACATGGTGCGCTGCTCAGAGCGCAGCGCGCCCTGTGCTAGCGCACCCGTGTTTGACACGTGCCGCGCAGCGTGCCTAGCGCTAGCGCACACATGGTGTGCTGCCTAAGGCGCAGCGCACTTGGCACTGCATCTGAAGCGTTGTTTTAATTTTTTTTGAAATTTGAATTTCAAACAGAGCTTTGCTCTGATTGGGGGAAACAACGACCTTGAAAGCGCGAGTGATTTCCAGGGGTCCTTGGATACCCGTGACGAACAAAAAGAGATCCGATGAGCACTGGTGGAGGCGCTACAGAAGTCCCCCTCATCTAGGAGAACAATGAACGAACTGTCCAGATCGGGTCACTCTTAACGGGAGCCCGGCGACTTGATCCGCTTTCTCTGAGGAAACTCGGACGCGTTCGCTTGGGCGCTCGCCAACATGCCCTGGATCGACCCAAAGGTAATCTCGCATAAGCTCGGGGTTGACCCGATGGTACGACCCGTCAGGCAGAAGAAACGAAGTTTCGCTCCGATCAAACAAAAGGCGATCGAGCACGAAGTCGACAGGTTGCTTGCAGCCAACTTCATTCGAAATATGGCCTACTCAGAATGGCTGGCGAATATGGTAATGGTTAAGAAAGCAAGCGGGAAGTGGCGCATATGCGTCGACTTCACGGATCTTAACAAGGCCTGCCCCAAAGACAACTATCCCCTCTCTCGGATAGATCAGCTTGTCGACAGCTCAGCAGGCCAAGAATTGCTCAGCTTCATGGATGCTTTCTTCGGCTACAACCAGATCCGTATGAACCCGACAGACAAAGAGCTTACCGCATTCACAATGGACTGGGAGGTATACTGCTATAAAGTGATGCCCTTCGGCCTCAAAAACGCCTGAGCTACATACCAGCGCCCGGTCAACAGGATATTCAAACCGCAGATCATGAGAAACATGGAGGTTTACGTCGATGACATGCTTGTCAAGTCGACCTCGTCGGACGAGCACGCCAAGGATCTTGGCGAGACATTCAATATCCTTCGCAAGTACAAAATGAAGCTGAATCCCGCCAAATGCGCGTTCGGGGTCACTAGTGGAAAGTTTCTCGGGTTCATGGTTACCCACCGAGGAATCGAAGCTAACCCGGAGAAAATCAGCGCCATCCTCAACATGGTCGCGCCAAAGAGCAACGTCGAAATCATGTGACTCACAGGAAGAGTGGCTGCTCTAAGTCATTTCATGTCGAGGTCCGGAGAAAAGTGCCTCACATTCTTCAAAGCCCTGAAAAAGATCCTGTTGTTTGAATGGTCGGAAGACTGTTAGGTCGCTTTCGAGCAACTGAAAGTGCACCTGGCAACTCCCCCACTGCTCACCCGACCGATTGAAGGAGACGAGGTATCACTGTTTCTAGCAGTGTTCGATCAGGCTGCCGGCTCGGTGCTCATCTGAGAAGTCGAAGGAGTCCAAAAGCCGGTCTACTACGTAAGCCACATCTTTAAAGATGCGGGAAACAAGGTACCCGACCATAGAAAAGATTATCTTGGCTCTTATCATGGCCTCAAGGAAGCTCCGGCACTACTTCCAGGCACACACCATCCTCGTCTTCACCGAGAATCCTCTAGGGGCTATTCTCACCACCCCCGAGTCGTCTGGTCGTTTGGAGAAATAAAGGTGGGAGCTATCTCAATTCGACATCAAATCACGCCCGAGGCAAGCTATCAAAGCACAAGTCCTGGCAGACTTCATTGTCGAATGTACCATCCCCAACAAGGAGGCAGTGTCGGTGAATCACCCAAGGTCTCAAGCCTCGATCGAGGAGGGGCTCGACTCCGTCCCCGATTGGGTCCATTACGTCGATGGATCCTCCACTGAGGATGGGAGCGGTGCCGACCTCATCATTCGAGGCCCTGATTGATATGGAATTGTGTGATCAAAAAATTAATTATCGCAATCAAGAACGGCGTCGCTTGGTAGCTAGCCGGTGAGTACGGGTCGGTCTACAGGGGTTTTGTGTATTCTCAATTTGTTCTAACGAGTTAATTCCAATTGGTGTTGGATTGATTATCACTAAAAACTATGGTTGATTTAGACTAGGATTAAAACCTTGTTAGGGTTAGGTTTAGGTTAAGTTTGGAAATTTAAGATTTCTCACCGCTTTCAATGCCCTAAATTAGATCTATTTAGGTTTTATGGTAATAATTAATAAAGGGGATTATGACGATCAGAAAGAAACGATGTTTCTTCTTCTAAGTCCTTGTCCGTCCTTTCTTAATTCTTACCCTAACCTCCATGGAAAACATGTACAACCGGTCTTTTAAACTACGGTATCACCGTTACCTCGTGGGGTAGGGTGCCATAGTGAGCGATGTGTGTATGTATGCATGGAGTCCTATAAAAAATATGCGATGGGCAAGAAAAGGGTGAGACATTTTCATCTTTCAAACCTTTCTTATTCCTAATCCTAACAAGTGAGGAACTACTCACTCATTAGGGGATTGATAAAAGACATTTTTTTTATGAATTTTCAATTCAATAACCTAATTATCTAAGCTACGGCAGATGAATAAAAAGTGCTAAGCTAATTAACTAGGGCAGATAATAAAATCTATACTAGGATAGAAAAGAATTTAAGAACTAGGACCAGGTAAAAAAAACTACTTACTTTATTCGATGCTCTCTTCAAAACATTATAATGAATTCTGAATTTTATTTGATAAAAAGAGGCATAGGAAGAGGCATCACCTAAAACAGGTTTTAGGGTTTCTATTTATAGAACATAGAAACCCTAGGGTTACAATCGAGTCATATCTGCAATTACAAATATACCCCTAAGAAGACTAGTCAACGCGCGCCACACCGTCACAGAAGTTTCCACCGACCCGGGCTAAACACGGCCGCGGAACCGCGGCCAAGTGCCATGTTTGGCCGTGGATCCGCGGCCATATAAGGGTCTTGTTGGCTCAATCTTTCAGGTCTTGGTCTTCTTGCAGTTGTCCTATGTTTTCTTCAGTTGGTTCTTCAGAATGTCTTCTGGTTTTCTTCCAGTTTTTCACGGTGCATAATGTCGTGGACTTTTACCGTTGTTTCGTGTCGAAGTTTTGAACCTTGCGCTGCCTTTGTACTTTGTGGACTTTTTCATTGATCTTCATCGTCCCTCAAAATGTAGACATGATCAAGATTCCACCATTTATCGGTCGTAGTCTCACTTTCGTTCGTCTTTTGTCTTTTTCATTGTCTTTGTACCGAGAACCTGTAAGCTGCAACTATGTAGCAGACATGGGTCAAAAGCACATGTTTATTTGTAAAATGACTAAAAATAGGGAATATAATAATGCAAAATTATGATATGAACAAATACCCCCAAACTTATCTTTTGCTCGTCCTCGAGCAAACCTAGTTTTATTCTTGAAAAAGACCTAGCCCCACTTTCGCAGGGAAACGTGATTGTACTGAGCTCGTGCAACAAACCGTTAAACCTCTAGGTGTCCCTAGTATGAGGAATGTTGTCTCCTGAGGGTTTTCAGCGGATACTACCCATAAAATCCTATCAATTTGGCTTATTAACTTTTATTCTCCAATTAGGTTTTCCAACAAGGAATTCTATTATCTTCGACTCATAAATTATCCACCCGTATTCTTCACACTTCCTTATCATTTAACTTAAGATTATATAGATTCTTGTGAATTTACTTAGCTTTTGGTATCTTTTAAGTTTTCCTTCTAGGGTTCCATCTCAACTTAGGAATTTTTATCATCTCTATTAAAGATATAAGTCTTATCTTCCATTCCTATCTCTTATCTAAACCCCAATCACATACCCCTACATGTGTGTATATATCACTCTACACTTGGAAATTCAAATCAAGCTATTATACTCTTGTCCATCGTCCAAAGTACTTTTCAATTGGTGAAGTTTTAGATGAAATTTGCTCACACATTCTTCATGCGACCGTTAATACTTCTTGAGGTACCAACGACCGATTACAAAATGTGTTTGCACATTAAGGCGTAATTCCTAGTCTTGTAATACCTAAGGCTTATAGCAGTGACTCCCAAACCAGTTGGTTCAAGGCACTAGGTGATAAAGTACCCTCACTAAATATTTTTTCTATTAATACAGCTTTAAGTAATTACAAAAACCAGTGTTCATTTTTTTATCTCTTTATTCACACTTTTTATTAATTTTTTTATTTTCCTTCATACCAAGGACTTTAGACAAGAGCATTTCAAGGTCTCTTCTACTATTCCAAGTTTCAAGGTTCGTGTTTGTGCAATTTGTAGGGTATATATTTTCAGAATTTAGACTTAAACTTAGGAAATATTTTTCAGACTTACACTTTAATAAAAATATCAATACTCTTCCTTTATCTTGACTTAGCCCAAGAAGTGAACTCGAAATTTGCCTATTTATAAATAAACTACAAAGACATATATTTTCTACCGTTAAATTTTAAGAAATGTTATTTTTAGGGTTTTTAATTCAATAAATCTAAGATCCAGTTGTTCCTAACTAGTTAACCTATTTGTCAAACTCAAGTCAATTAAGGCCAAAATTGAATGTTTTAATTTTTATAATTTTTATAATTTTTCAATTTTTATGGGTTTTAAAATAAGTATGCAAATGCAAGAATATACATATGAATGCGAAGGAAGAAGGCTTACCGAGCATACCCCCAAACTTAAACTTGACAGTGTCCTCACTGTCATACTACACCAAGAGGGTCAAAATTGTCGGCGCTCCCCTATTTATTTATTTACAAAAAAAATTATTGTTAAAAGAAAAACAAAATATATATACAAAAAGGTCTCCTCAAACTTAAGTGAAACAGTGTTTCCACTGTTTAAGCATTAAAGTTCAGAGTTAGGGAGGAGGAAAATCAAACTATATAAGGCCTTACACAGGCCAAAGGTTGGCACCAACCATTCAAAAACTCTATCGTGATAATGGTAGGGTTAGTGGAAGAATGGAGTGTAGAGAAAGGAGTTGAGAAACACACGAGACCGTATGGGAAGAAGGGTGGAATATGGTCTCGGTCTATTAGGAGAAGAATGGCGGAAGAGAGAAAGCAGTGTAGTACGAACTTGAGGGTATAAATCGAGTGAATAAATTAGCACAAATTGTGATGACCGATGTGTTAAAAGCGATTGTGCTAATTTATCAACCCGTCGAGAAATGGGGTCAAATCCCTCAAGATTCACGAGAAAACATGAGTACGTTGAACTTGGTAAACCATCCATTGAAAATGGAAGCGTGACGGATTCTTGCGTGGTCGAAACGATGGAAAGGACGAAGGAGAGTGATTTAGGGATAGTCTTATTCTCATCCAAGTAAACTATCTCGAACTCGAAGGATTCCATCAATGGTTCGAAATGACTGTAAGCAACCGAGTCCGATGGTTCAACTAACTCATCTGAAAATTCAAAGGACTCAAACTCGGGTGGTGAGTCTTCAAAATCGTCCGAAAAAGTGAAACACTCATAATCGTTATCAGCTGTGAGAACTGTGTCAGATTCAAAGAGGAACGCACTAATGGCGTCAAAACTGATGTGATCGAACAAAAAATTTTCAAGCTCACGGTCCTCCTGCGTGATCTTTTGCGTGGTCGGAACGATGGAAAGGAGGGGGGTTGATTTATCTGCGTGATTATACGGTCGGCGGAACCTGTGACAAGATTCTCTTTCGTCTTTCACTCATTCCCGCCTAGATCAAGCATTCGGTAGCAGTTAGGCAATCCTGGTGAATGATTGGTCCAACGGCGGCTTCGGGAATCCTGAGCGATGGAAATGCCCTCGCCCTGAGGGATTGGCAACCTTGCCGGGAATTCTGAAGTATAACAGTTAAAGGTTCAGGAGGATGAATTGGAAAATCCGACACATCAAACAAATTTGGTTCATCCTCAACACTCTCCTCAATACTATCCTCATAATTCTCCTCAAAAGTTATCTCATCCATGCAATTACCATCAAAATCAAGACGCATATGAAGTTTGGGAGAAACATTTAATGACTTGGGATGATGAATTGGAGAGAAAAATTCAGTCAAATTTACAGGTTCATCATCCAAAATATTCCCTGTGTCAATATCCTCAATCAAGTGAAAATCAATTTTTTTAGACACCTCATCAAAAGCATAGATATTTATCAATTCAGGTTCTAGGTTGGAGGTATAGAGGTCAAAAGGATTGGTGATGGTTTCACTCGAAAGGGACCCTTCACAATCTAGCAAATCAAGCACTACAAAGTCGCACAACTCATTAAACGTTTTATTTGGGACACTTGTTTGAAAACCGGAGTTGTGGAATTCAATTGGTGATAGGTAAGTTTGATTTGGAAGGGTGCATAGCTCACTCTCTCCACTCAAATTCTTAATCTGTCCAACTGCCTCATCATACATTGGAATTTTTGGAGCTAGTTGGAAACTAGCTACCGGTTCACTAGGTTGCATAAGAGCAGCAATGGACGCATCCAAATTCCTCATCTGTCGGTTTGTTGCTGCAATGTACGCTTCCAACGATTGTTCCAGACTAGACATGGGTTGTGAAGGGGTTTCAGTAAAAGATTCAAAGTTGTTTGGATACGTGAAACTCCCAATTGGCTGTGTAAAAGCAATGTCTAGGGAATGTGTGAAAGTCGGGTGGGACTGGTAGGAATTGAATGGTTAGACAGGAGTAAGATCAACATTTGGATAAAAAGGTGAATGAACTTTTTTATCACAAGAACTGGAAGTGTTGAAAGGAGTGAAAGATCGGTTATGAAATTGTTATATATGTTCAGCAATAGACAAGGTTTTCGGAGTTACAACAGGACTCGAAAAAGTAGTATCATAAGAAGATGGTGAAGGTTGAAATGGTTGATACAAAGTGGATTGCAGAGTCGAACCGTTTCTCCTAGACGCTTCTATTCGATCTTTCAAAGAAATTTTGGGTATGGAGGGGTCGTCCGTAATTCGACCAAAACAATCCGCGCAGGAAGCAATATTTGGATGAGGGTACCAAAGTTCGGCAAGAGTTTTGGGAGGTGGGGTACCCATGATGTAAGAAAGGAGAAGAAAAAGAATGTGGGGTGCACGGATTTCTTAGCGACAATTTGCAAGTTTTTGTAAAAAAAAAATCCTTTTTTTATTCTTTTTGTGTTTTTTTATGTGGAGCTTTTTGCAAAAAAGATTTTCGATAAAATGCTTAGACACACGTTCAATCAATCACAAATGCACAATCAAGCCTAGATCTAGGATCACCTATGTCAGCTAGACAGCTCCTAATTGTTCCAAAGGGCAAGAAGTAGGATCTCAAACCGCCTTCACCGCCAATTGTGGCCAGGTAAGTACAAGTAGAGAAAGGAGGGATCCGCTCACGAATCACCGTGAGACGGACCTTTTAAAGTTACCTTTCACTACCTGTCTAGCCTAGGCACCACAAAGTCAGGTTAGGATCAACGGTCGATGCCTATAACTATTCCTTTGTCCTATTGAGTGCGAAATCCTTAGGGCTGAGTCTAATCTTTTTTAATTAATTGACGGTCAATGCAATATGCCTTATGTGATTTTTGGGGTCCTGGGAAGGGTGATGAAATCCCCACCCAATCTGGATTGGTGTCAAGCCACATAAAGTCCAATTAAATATGCAAAACAGTAAACAATCACTTGCAAACAATTTTAGCGCGGCGCAAAGAATCCTGCACATGATCAATTATTGGAAGAGAAAGAGATTTTTAGCACAAAGAATCCTGCAGGAAATTTTTACAGAGAAGTTATCAGGGGGTTCAGAGAAGAAGAAAAGAAGCTTACAGAAGTGTTTTGGTCAACTGCTGACGTCACCAGACCGTGCTTCCGCCGCCAAAGGTAAGTTATGGCCGCGGTTCCGCCGCGGGATCGTCGGTTCAGATCTCCAATCTTGTTCTGTTTCTCTGTTGTGGTACTTCTCTATTTGTTCAGATCTGTTGTTTGCTATTTTGCTCTCTGGATTTTTTCAGATCTGAATTCGTTCGTCGATCCTGCACATTTCAAACAAAATACCCTTCACAAAATAACAAGATGATAAATTTTATATATATATATATATATATTTTTTATTTTTCAGTGTTTATGATTTTTCAATTTTATATTAACCCGAAATTACAAAAAGAAAATGACTACGCCATCTCCGGCAGCGGCGCCATTTGATTGATATGGAATTGTGTGATCAAAGAATTAATTACCGCAATCAAGAACGGCGTCGCTTGGTAGCTAGCCGGTGAGTACGGGTCGGTCCACAGGGATTTTGTGTATTCTTAATTTGTTCTAACGAGTTAATTACAATTGGTGTTGGATTGATTATCACTAAAAACTAAAGTTGATTTAGACTAGGATTAAAACCTTGTTAGGGTTAGGTTTAGGTTAAATTTGGAAATTTAAGATTTCTCACCGCTTTCAATACCCTAATTTAGATCTATTTAGGTGTTATGGTAATAATTAATAAAGGGGATTAGGACGATAGGGAAGAAACAATATTTCTTCTTCTAGGTCCTTGTCCGTCCTTTCTTAATTCTTACCCTAACCTCCATGGAAAACATGCACAACCGGTCTTTTAAACTACGGTATCACTATTACCTCGTGGGGTAGGGTGCCATAGTGAGCGGTGTGTATGTATGCATGGAGTCCTATAAAAAATATGCGATGGGCAAGAAAGGGGTGAGAGATTTTCATCTCTCAAACCTTTCCTATTCCTAACCCCTAACAAGTGAAGAACTACTCACTCATTAGGGGATTGATAAAAGACATTTTTTTATGAGTTTTCAATTCAATGACCTAATTATCTAAGCTACGGCAGATGAATAGCTAAGCTAATTAACTAGGGCAGATAATAAAATCTATACTAGGGCAGAAAAAAATTTAAGAACTAGGACAAGGTAAAAAAAACTACTTACTTTATTCGATGCTATCTTCAAAACATTACAATGAATTCTGAATTTTATTTGATAAAAAGAGGCATAGGAAGAGGCATAACCTAAAACAGGTTTTAGGGTTTCTATTTATAGAACATAGAAACCCTAGGGTTACAATCGAGTCATATCTGCAATTACAAGTATACCCCTAAGAAGACTAGTCAACGCGTGCCACACCGTCACAGAAGTTTCCACCTACCCGGGCTCAACACGGTCGCGGAACCGCGGCCAAGTGCCATGTTTGGCCGCGGATCCGCATCCATATAAGGGTCTTGTTGGCTCAATCTTTCATGTCTTGGTCTTCTTGCAGTTGTCCTCTGTTTTCTTCAGTTGGTTCTTCAGAATGTCTTCTGTTTTTCTTCCAGTTTTTCACAGTGCATAATGTCGTGGACTTTTACCGTTGCTTCGTGTCGAAGTCTTGAACCTTGCGCTGCCTTTGTACTTTGTGAACTTGTTCATTGATCTTCATTGTCTCTCAAAATGTAGGCATGATCAAGATTCCACCATTTATCAGTCGTAGACTCACTTTTGTATCGTCTTTTGTCTTTTTCACTGTTTTTGTTCCAAGAATCTGTAACCTGCAACTATGTAGCAGACATGGGTCAAAAGCACCTGTTTATTTATAAATTGACTAAAAATGGGGAATATAATAATACAAAATTATGATATGAACAGGCCCGAACGAAGCAGAGATGTAGTACCCTTTGAAACTCGGGTTCAAAGCTTCAACAACGCCGCAGAGTACGAGGCATTGCTGATTGGACTACGAATCTCCTCCGGAGTGTGGCTGAAGATGATCCGAATTCGCAGCGACTCCACCCTGGTCGTAGGCCAAGTAACCGGCCGTTTCGAGGCCCTGGAGCCTCTGATGGTGAAATATTTAGCCGAGATAAAGAGACTACAAAAAGACTTCGACGAAGTTCAAGTGGAGCAGATTCCTCAGCAGCTAAACGCCCAGGCCGACGCTCTAAGTAACCTAGATTCCTCCTATATGGCTAACAATAAGAGGAATATCCTCTTCGAGGTCTTGCCACGGCCCAGCGTGGAAGAAAGGGAGACAACACTTCAAGTTTACGCTGCCCGGGAGGTCCGAGATTGGAGGAAGCCCCTCATAGAGTTCCTGAAGGAGGGTACGCTCCCAGAAGATCGAGGGGAAGCACGCCGCCTCCGAGTTAAAGCCCGCCATTTCGTTTGGAGCAATGATAACCTCTACAGGAAGCCATACATGCAACCTCTGCTTCGGTACGTCGACCCCCACGAAGCCGACTACGTCCTGTGTGAGATCCACCAAAGGGTCGGTGGAGCTCATCAAGGGGCCGCACCTTAGTCCAGAAAACGCTGCTCCAAGGGTCTTATTAGCCGACCATTCATCAGGACACTCAGAAGCTCATCAGAAGATGCAAGAGCTGTCAACTCCATGGCAGCATACCCCGCCTCCCGGCTACCGAGCTAACGACCTTGACCTCCCTATAGCCGTTTTCCCAGTGGGGAATGGACATGGTAGGCCAACTCCTAACTGGTACGGGCAGGCACAAATACATCCTCGTCGCGGTAGACTACTTTACGAAGTGGATCGAGGCTGTCTCCATTAGAAAACCGGACGCCGCCACGACCATCAAATTACTGCAGAATAACATAATATTCCGGTTCGGGATCCCGAGGTGTATCGTTACCGACTACGGGACAAACTTTGAAAATGACAAAGGCAAGGGATTCTGCACGAATACCACGTACTCATGAAGTTTGCTGCGGTCACGCATCTTTAATGCAACGGGCAGGCCGAGGTCGTCAACCGTGATATTATTCGAGGTCTTCGAACTCGCTTAGAAGGAAGACGAGACAGCTGAGTCGATGAACTACCCCGGGTCTTATAAGCCTTACGCACATCGAAGAAGACCCCCACTAGAGAGACCCGCTTCAGTCCCTGCTACGGTACCCAGGAGATGGTCCCAACAGAGATCGGACTGCCCAGTTACAGAGTCGAGCACTTCAATGAAGAAGCTAATACCTTGGCGTTCCGAACTAATTTGGACATCTTGCTAGAGAAGCGGGACCGGGCACAGATCAAAGCCACCGCCTACCAACAACAAACTGCTCGCTACTATAACGCACAAGTGAAGCATCACACCTTCAAGACTGGAGATCTGGTCCTAAGGCATAACGAGTTCATAGACCAAGGCAAGTTGCACAAGTTTTCCCTAAAGTGGGACGGCCCATTCCTCATCTCCAAGATATTGCCCGGCAAGATGCGTCGGGTCATAAGTTTCCGCGACCTTACAACGCCGAGAAGCTCAAGTTGTACAAGTGAATTTAAAAATTGTATCTGTGAATATATGTTTCTTCTTCGCCAAAGTGATGTAAATTTTTCTAAGTCTTTTGAATTAGAAGAAACTTCTCTTATATGTTTCCCTCTTTCTCGGTTCAAAAGTCACGGATTTCGTTTTATGAACATACTCAAACACGCAAAGAAGACAAAAAGGAAACAATAGTACGTCGCAAAAGGAGAATTTTATTTATCATGGGTATTATGGGTTCCTCAGCCGTACACGAAAGCTAAAGTTACATCAGAGGGGGTAGGGGATCGAGAAAGCACTGCTAATGGTACTCCGTGGAGATCTCCGCCAGCCGAGTCCTAGCCTCTTCAACCCACTCCCTCTGATACTTCCCATGTACCCGGGAAGCCACGGATGCACTGGAACTTCCATCTGTCGGGCAAGGGTCCGCGATCTGCCTCTTTTGGAAACACTCTAAAAGAAGGGCCGCCGATCGATCATGCCTATTCTTCGAAACGAGGCCGAGGACGTAGAGTGTGTGCATCTTATCGAGCGCCTCATCCTGCAGTTCCTCGGAGAGGGGGTTATACAGCCCCGGGGACCTCCTCCAAATTGCATACATCAGCAATTAGAGTAGGGACGACCGACGAGGAAGCAGACGACCGAAATGGTCCTCGATGCACTGGACCATCCCCCGGTACGTCTCCTCGGAGAGGGACTGGTCATACAAATAGACGTCATCGAGAGTGATGGTCTCTTCAATCGAGTAGATGTGCCCGGACATCTCAGGAAAGCAACGCTGAAAGAAACCCACGCTCCTTCTCTATTTATAGCCTCAACAGAATCCTTAAAGGCCGAAATTTGCGCGTGTATGGGCATGAATTTTAGGATATTTTCATCTTTTCCAATACAGGACTGCCGCATGGCGGGCATCCCGGGTCTCACGGACAACCGAAGTCGGAACGATGCGGATCATGGAACGCCTCGCCTCGTCTATACGTTTTAGCCACGTGTCGCCCGCGACAGTCACTCTTCCAGATTTTCACATGTCGGGGGAGATCGAACGACGCCTCGTAAAACCAAACAGCTTTCCTGCTTGGTCCATCCTTAGCAGGTAACTTCTTACCCATCTATGCTAAGGATCAAAGCCCTCATCAAGGGGCCACCGAGCAGCTTCCCTGCTCGGTCAATCCCTGGCTGGTAGTTTACTACCCACTGATGCCAAGAATCAAAATCCCTCGTCAAGAAGCCACCGATCAGCTTCCATGCTCGGTTCATCCATGGCTGGTAGTTCACTACCCACCGACACCAAGAATCCAAAGCCCTCATCAAGAGGCCACCGGGTAGCTTCCCTGCTCAGTCAATCCCTGGCTAGTAATTTACTACCCACCGACGCCACAGATCAAAAGCCCTCATTAAGAGGCCACCGAGCAGCTTCTCTGCTCGGTCAATCCTTAGCTGGTAACTTTTTATCCATCTATGCTAAGGATCGAAGCCCTTATCAAGAGGCCACCGGGCAGCTTCCCTGCTCGGTCAATCCCTGGCTAGTAGTTTACTACCCACCGACGCCAAGGATCAAAAGCCCTCATCAAGAGGCCACCGAGCAGCCTCTCTGCTCGGTCCATCCCTGGCGGGTAGCTCCTACCCATCGACGCTAAGGATCGAAGCCCTCATCAAGAGGCCACCGAGCAGCTTCCCTGCTCGGTCAATCCCTGGCTGGTAGCTTACTACCCACCGACGCCAAGGATCAAAAGCCTTCATCAAGAGGCCACCGAGCAGCTTCTCTAGTCGGTCCATCCCTGGCAGGTAGCTCCTACCCATCGACGCCAAGAATCAAAAGCCCTCATCAAGAGGCCACCGAGTAGCTTCTCCGCTCGGACAATCCTTAGCGAGTAACTTCTTACACATCTACACTAAGAATCTGAGGCCCTTGCTCAGGTGCTGCCGAACAGCCTTATTTCTCGGCCGACGCCGACCAATTCAAACTTGGCTACTGATTGATACTGAATTTTCCGATTGTGTTTATCACTCAAATGATCCCCGATAATGGTACCATTTGGTTGATCTATATCTTTGTGTCGGTTTAGAAAATGAATAGAATTCACAATCAAAGAATTATTTGACCGCAATCAATAACGGTGTCGTGTATAGATTTTGTTTGCAAGTGCAAATCGTCCACAGGGATTGTGCGATTCGTTCGTATTTTGTTTTGTTTGAATTGAAAACTTAATAGAAAAGAAAAGAAAAATGATTCAAGATTTTATCGATGAGTTCAAGTGTCACTATTCTAATCAAGAATCAAGAAAACGATAAACATCAAGAATCAAGATGTAATATAATTCCAATCGATTTGGGTTTCAAGATTTGAAGTAAAGTTCGTAGGAATCGATTCGATAGTAGATGTGATGAAGATTCAAGAATACGATTTCTTATCCATTAACAAGTTGATGTTAAATCGATGTAGAATTCATCGAGGATCAAGGATCTTATGAAGAATTAGGGTTCCTCATCCTATCCTATGTCCATTCGATGAATCACATTCACTAGATAGCTTCTTGAAATTCGGATGATCGATCGTTGATCTTTAGATCGTGCGAAAGGAATCAAGAACGCATTCGCATCGATCTAGATCATCGATCATTCGATTTTCAAGAATTTACAATTGTTATAAGACTTAAGAAAACGTTAAAGATTCGTCAACATCATCATTCTACAATCGTTTCGATTCCTCCACGAGCGGAGTTTTACTCAAGCATCATCAAGAAAAATACATTCAGGAATTGAATACTAATCATAATGTTCGAATTGAAATAAAAGCAAGTTTAAAGAATCTTCACCTTTATTTATTTCAACAATTAGTTACAACACTCAAGAACTACAAGAGGAAGGAACTTTGATCGTCGAATCTTGCGTTGCATCGGCTTCTTGAGTCGTGGATCGGCTTGGATCTCATGCTCGGATGAATGCCGGCTTCGCTTCTAAAGGATGGTTGAAGACTTGCTCGCTAGAACTCAAGGGATCTTGAATTTGAGGTTTGGATTAGGGTTAGGGTTTGGACACAAGCCTTGTCACTAGACTTGTGGGTGGAAATTTGGGGAAGATGAAGATTGACTAAAGATTAGCCAACTAATGGGTGATTAAGGATTCGCCTTCAACAAGTGAGCTTAGGGGTCTATTTATAGGTTTTCCAAACCCTAGGTCTAGGAATTCAAATTTGAGTTTTTCCTCCAAAAGTTTGTTGTAGGAAAGGCTTCTAGAAGTAGTTAGTTAGGAGCTTAGCTTAGGCTTTAAGCTAGGAATGTTTTAGCTTAGAAACCCTAGTTTGCTGAACTGGCAGAAGCTTCTGGGGTCTGGAAAATGTAGTGTCTTGAAGAGATGTAGGAGCTGACATAGGAATTCTGAGCTGAAGCTGAGGAGGTGACGTGGATAAGCCGCCGTGGAACCGCGCAAGGCGGCTCCGGCCGCGGTTCCGCGGCCAAGTTGATAGCTTGGGGCTTCAAACTTCTTGTATGGACTCCTGATAACTTGTTGGTATTTTTATGATATGTTGAATCTCTGAATACTTCATAGATCATTGCCAGATTCCAAATCCTTGAGTTGGCGTATTCTTTAGCAGTCTTGTTATGTAAATTGTGACCGATCTTCTGTATTTTCCTGCACGGACTTCGAGACACAAGTTGCGATATATAGGAATGATGCTATGCTATGAAATACAGTCAATTTCCCTTATAGTACTGGTTTTAAAGTCTAATACATACAATCTGATATTTAACGACTGATTTGCTAATATGTGCTAAATGAATGCCGAACACTTCTAGATGAGTGCAAATGATAAGGAAATTGCCGGTTAAAAGATGCAATATTTTCGACTAATCAAATTCCCCCAAACTTAATTTCGATTGTCTCGAACGAACTTTTTATTAAAAAGAGAAGGAGAAAATAAAGAAAGAGAAAAACTAACTAGCACACTTTCGTAGGCAACACGATTGCACTGAGCACGTGCAACAAGGCTTTAAACCTCTAGGTGTCCCTAGTAGGAGGAGTGTTGTCTCCTGAGGGTTTTTAGCGGATTGCATCCACAAAATCCAATAATAAAAGGAAGATCATGAATATTATATTTAAAGAAAAAATCGTAGAAGAAAAGCCTTGAAAATTAGGATTTCCAACTAAGCTAGCTTTTCGGTTGTCATGAGCCCTATCTTAATGGTCATGAAAAGATGTCCGAAATCACGTCCTCCCTCAATAAAACATCGTCTTATTTTTCATTCCTATCTTTCTTCCAAACATCGATCATATCACCCTGCGTGTATGTAAAGAACATCCCTACACCTGGAGAATTCAATTCAAGCTATCATACTCTTGCCCATCAGCCTCAGTACTTTTTAATTAATGAATATTTAAATGAATTTGCTCACACACTTTCATGCGACCGTTAATACTTCTTGAGATACTAACCGACCGATTACTCATGTGCTTGCTTATTTGGTGTATTTTCCTCGTCTTGCACCACCTCAGGCATGGCAGTGACTCCCAGACCAGTTGGCCTTAGGGCACTAGGTGAAGAGGCACCCTCGCTATACATTTTTATTGCCCTCGGTGATAACAAAACCAGTGTCCATTTTTCTCACCACTTTATTTTTTTATTCACTTTTTCTTTTTATTTCCTTCATACATCGGCTTTAAGACAAGAGCATTTCAAGGTATCCTCTACTATCCCAGGCTTCAAGACGTGTGTAAGTGCGAATAGCAAGGTAGCAACGTTCAAAATGTTTGGCTTCCAGAATAGAAACTATTTTTCAGACTTGGTTTATCCTCAGATTAGTGACTTCCTTCATCTTACTAACCCTTGGGACAACGGCTCATAACTACTTATTACTAGTTCGTATAAGAAAACTTCTAATTTTCTTAGTTTTCTTAATTTTTTCTAATCTCATGGATGTAATTTTTCGCTATCTAAACTTTTATTATCTTATTTATGTACAAAAAATATTTTATCTTTTGAAAAAATTTAAATTTTTATAGGTTTTCGAAAATGTTTTGTGCTTATGCAAATGATATGCAAATGATGCGAATGTTAGTGTTTATGCCCTAGAAGGCCATTACTGTATCATACTAGTTTGTATATTACTTAATGGAAGCTTGGGATATTCACATGTATATAACAG
The DNA here is from genome assembly GCA_030015575.1 of Agapanthus africanus. Lineage (NCBI taxonomy): Eukaryota > Viridiplantae > Streptophyta > Magnoliopsida > Asparagales > Amaryllidaceae > Agapanthus > Agapanthus africanus. The sequence goes on along the minus strand of JASDDO010000019.1, from coordinate 377,886,477 downwards.
TCTTGCTAAACATGGTAGTATGCTACTTGGTTTTTCTATCTTAATATGTGAGTGTACGTATTGATAGAGCTCTTAGGATCTTGCTTGTCTACCAGCGTTATGATGGCAGTCACACTAGTGGGGGCTGGGTAGTCTACAAGCACATCCTTATTCAGGTCCCTGGTCGTTGGATTATCGAGACAGAGCATCGATACTCCGGAGTAGACTAGTGTGTACGCTTCTCATCCCAGTTGGGGAGATGGTCTGTCCCACAGCCGTCAGTACGTCGTACTGGAGATAGTATGCAGGTGCTCGTTAGGTTACGGGTACACCGGACAGGACTCACAGGGAACTGTTGGTTGGTTTTATACCAGTCGTCAGTGAACAGTTCCCAGGTGACATGAGTACAGCATAGTCCGCAGACTTGACACTGCTACTTCGCCTCGAGTGTGTCCCACTGTTCTTAGATTGCTACCCTACCATGGCTCAAAGGAGTCGTGCAAACAGGTAGCAGTTGGGTGCAGTCCCGAGCACTTGGAGGCAGTGGCGGTTAGACAGGATTCGTCCCTCCCGGTATTGGGAGTAGATATCGCGCTGTGTCAGAGAGCCATTACGCAAAGTCCCTGGCCAGGGCAAGCGAGATTTGCAGGTAGGATCCAGTAGTTTCTCAGGGTGTAATGGGCTTCGCTCCGACACGACTTATACCGCTATTAGGGGACTGACGCTTACCGCCCCCCTAGGCCCGATATGCGATAGTCTTGGACGAACGGACCGGACTGTATGGAAATTGTCACAGCAGGCTCAGTAGGAGTTCGGATGGGTTTCCTCATCGGCCTTCTTATCGACAACTACCTGGGGACTGTTACGTACAGCTAGTGCCGCTTGTGGTCTGTGGTTAAACCCACTGCCAGCGTAGTAGTCGAGTCTCTAGAGTCCCACACAGAGAGTTTCCTACTCCAGGCAAAATGATATAGAGGTCGTATGGTTTTACGACAAAGGGTTCGGACGCATATGTGTGTTTACACACTTACGTCGTTTGGACAGTTTTTACCAGTCGGCTTTGGTTTAAGCCAGTTACTGGTATCCGGTTATTGGATTTATACAGTCTAAAGTTTTTCCGTATTTTTACGGATCGGAGGGGCGTTCTCGTAATTACTCGAGAAGCTTCTAGAAGATGGTGACTAAGGAGGTTTAGGTGTCATATGCATTGAATGAGATTAGTGAGTCATGAGAGTGATTCATCATAGTCATTAATGCATCATAAATGCTTAATGACTCATGATAATGAATCACCACTTGATATTTATGAAGCATGATTATTCATCACTTATTTTCTTTTCTCTTTTAAAAGATAATGCTTCATATATATTATGATAACTTACTATTCTCACTCATAATATCATTCACATTCTCTCTCCTCAAGCTCACTCTCTTCAAACCCTAATCCTCACCCCTCATGTGTTGAGAACAAGGATTAGTTAGACTAAACAATCCATAACCCTCACTCTATCTCATCTATCTTCTTTGATTAGCAATCCAAGAAGGTTAGTTGCCTCAAGTTTAGAGACTAAGCTTGGAGTTTTGCTCTCGGGTGGATCATCTACTACATCGAGAAGGCCGAGGAGGACGAGGAGATCGTAAAGCCGAAGGACTTGGTTCGATAGGTATAATCCCTAAACACAGTAGTTTAGAAACACTTTGTGTTTGGTTATTTATAGTTTAGCTTCGATTCAAGCGGTTAGTCGATGTTCGTTCACTAAACAAGTTCGTTTTTGAAAATTCCGCCTCCCCACAAGTATTGGGGTGTAGTACATAGACTTACAGTGGTATCAGAGCCTCGCTAAACAATAAATAACTTTATTGCAAATTTGTACGAATTTCGAACAGAAAAACGAAGCCGGAAAACCCTAAAAATATCAGTTTTCTGTCGATTTTAAAATGATGTCCTAAAATTTTTCAGGGTTGTTCAGAAAGCTTGAAAAGCATCCAGGAGAACACCCAAGAAAATTGGGCCCATGACTCGGCTAAAGAGCCGCGGAAGCGCGGCGGATCCCAAGCGATCCGCCGCGGTTCCGCCGCCGAGTTGCCGAGTCATGAACCCAAATTTCTTGTGTTGGTCCCCTGTGATATTTGGTGTTTTCTGGAATATTTTATATTTGCTCAGGTTTCAAGTTTATAGAGCAGTATTGGAGCAATGTTAAATCCGTTTAATCGATCGAAATGGTACAGTATTTGCATATTGGATTATATCTGTGATTGTATAATGTGTTCGTAAACCTCCCCTAACTGCTAGTATGTCGGTTGGCAGGGGGTTGCACATTTCTGTAATGGTTTTATCTGTTTGTGCATATGAACTGTATTGGACTGTTGTGGTGTATAGCCGGGGTTATGCAATGGGTTATTATTTAATTCATTTGTTGTAAATGTACTTTGTTGTAATATTATTTTTGCGGGGCACATCCAGGTTGCGGTTGTAGCCACCGTTGTATTATTTCATTTTACTGTTTATGCTCCTAGGACTGACCCAAGGTAGGGTACACAAACTGCCGGGCGGGTAGTTTGCCGTACCCGTAGGGGTCGAGGGTGGGGTAATGGCTATTCATCACAACTATGTTATCCGTCTTTTCTTGCAGGCTCAAAAGAAATACGGATTGCTTACAAATCCAATTAAGTTCATCTGTGTTCTGGAATGTATATCATTGCGTCAGACGAATGTAAAATATCTATATATATGATAGCTATTTAGACGTCACTTATGTTTTACACCCGCGCTAGCCCAGCCCCCGCTCTGTCGTTAGTTAAGTAACCTAACGGATGATGACGGGACCCCGTGGCGAATGCGGATGGCATAAGAGGACGTTGTATTTTCGTTGTTTTCTGCAATGATAGGTTAATGATGGGACGCATTATCTATAATGCAAAGAAAAACAAACCAAAGTTTAAATCGTTGGAACAGTTTAAAAGAAACCACTCGGTTAATTTTAAAAACAGATATTTTTTAAATGCGGAGCTTTAACCACTCCTTTTAAAAGCTATCAGGTTCCTTCGGTTATATCAAGTTCACTACGTTCACGGTTTCGCCAAAACCAGTCGTAGCCCTCCGTCATTTCTTATGAATGGTCAGTAGTATTCAAGCTATGTTTGTTTGGCCCTTAGTCAAGACATAGTGATTGGTAGCTGCTGGGGTATTCATTTGTTGCATAGATAGATGAGTTGGTTTGGGACACTCGTATTACTTTGTTTGGCCCTTAGTCAAGAGTATATACGGATGGGTTCAAATCAACAGGATAATGATGGGCAGAACTTGACATGTGACTTATGATTTGTTGGCCCTTAGTCAAGATCATAAGAACATGGGGCAAAAATATATATCGGGAATTTCTAAAGAAACTGAAATTTGCAAAGAGATGCATACCATTTGGAGTTTGATGAATGTTGGTAGGATTCCTTCAACATTATCATACGATGATATTTGGATCCCGATCCTACTGTGAGTATATGCTACTTATCAGGATATTCGTCACTTAACGATCAATGCTATAAACCTAGTAGGTGTCCAGAAAGGTGTCAGCGGGGTTACGCCTCCAGAGAAAAGAGGTTATTTAATTAAGGAACTTCGTGAAAGCGTTGGAAAACCTCCCTCGAAGTATCGACACCGGCCTGGCTGAACGGTTAAGCAAGTATTGTACGGTGAGAATAGTCCTGGCTAATTCTTCTTTTATGGTTTTAGGAAGGATTCGAGAAACAGTGGGAGCCATCCAGTTTAGATAAACTAAAAACCACTCTAAACTTGCAAGAGCATCATGCTAAAGAGTTTTCTTCTCTCTCTCCTAATTGCAGCGACCCTGAAAATGACTGGACTTAAGTTACTTTTAGAGAAAAATATACTGACAGGGCCAAACTATAAAGATTGGCTGCGGAATGTCAAAATGGCTTTGACCTATGACAGACTGGGGTACATCCTCACCGCTACGGCACCTGCTGTCCCTGGTCCCAAATCCAGCAATGCGGATAAGGAAATCCGCAAAACCTGGGATTTAGATTGCGCGAAAGCCAAGTGCATCGTGCTTGCCTCAATGAACAATGAACATCAGAGGAGGCACGAGGATATGTCCCTAGATGGCATATTTCTCCATACAAAGGAACTTTATGGAGAGCAATCTCGTATAGCAAGATACGAGACCTCTAAGAACTTGTTTCGAGCGAGGTTGGCTGTCGGGTCATCGGTAGGTGAACATGTCCTAAAGATGATCGGCTATATTGAAGAGCTCGCAGACCTTGGGACGACTTTGGATAATGAGCTCTATACAGACCTTATTCTCCAGTCCCTTCCTCCCACCTACGCCCAGTTTATCCTCAACTTCAACCTTCAAGGAAAAGAAGTTGAACTTGCGGAACTCCTGAACATGTTAAGGAGTGCAGAGGGCACCTTGCAGAAGGCAAGGGAAACACCCGCTATGTTTGTTGGCGGTGCATCTTCTTCCGGGTCCAAGGCTAGGGCCAAAGGAAGGAAGAAGAAGGCCGCACCCAGACCTAGAGGAGGTGTTAGTAAGGTGGGAGGGAAGGGAAAGAAAAAGTTTGCGGTACCGGTAGTGGGCCAGGATGAGTGCTTCCATTGTCACAGGAAAGGGCACTGGAAGAAGGATTGCAAGGCGTGGAACGCCAAGAACCAGGAACCGAAGCAAGCGGTGGCTTCGACTTCAGGTGTGTTTGTAATTGAGAATTGTCTGTCGATCAACTCTACTTCCTGGGTATTGGATACCGGATCAGGATCTCATATTTGCAATTCATTATAGGCACTGAGAAACCGTAGAGTGCTGAAGGAAGGTGATATGACCCTAAAGGTTGCTAACGGAGCTAGCGTGGGAGCTGCGTCCGTCGGGGATTATCACCTAGGATTGACGAGTGGACACATTTTGGTTTTACATAACTGTTATTTTGTACCAAGCTTAACGTGTAATATCATATCAGTTTCCTTGTTATCAAATAAAGGTTATGATTTCACGTTTGTAAGAGATGTTGTCAACATCCACCTTAATCATGGTTTGATTGGGTCCGGTACTCTAAATAACGGTATATATGTTTTAAACCAACTCCAAATTTTCAATGTCCAGAACACACTTAAAAGAAAGTCTCCAGATTTAAATAAAGCTTTCTTATGGCATTGTAGACTGGGTCACATCAATGAAAGAAGGTTGACTAAGTTGCATAGAGAAGGATATTTGGACTCGTTCGAATATCAAACTTATGACACTTGTCAATCTTGTCTCAAAAGAAAGATGACAAAGACTCCATTTACTGGACAAGGAGTAAGAGCGAGCGAGCTCTTAGGACTCATACACAGCGATGTATGCGGTCCGATGTCTACACATGCAAGAGGTGGTTTTTCCTATTTCATTACTTTCACGGATGATTACTCAAGATACGGATTCATTTATCTGATGAAACATAAATCCGAGGCTTTTGAGAAATTCCGAGAGTATAAGAATGAAGTAGAAAACCAAACCGGCAAAAGTATTAAGACACTGAGATCTGATCGAGGTGGAGAATACTTAAGTGCCGCGTTCCTAGGTTACCTAAAAGAGAAAGGAATTCTCTCTCAGCTTACTCCTCCATACACTCCACAGCACAACGGTGTATCGGAGAGACGGAATCGAACCCTATTAGATATGGTACGATCCATGATGAGTAATGCTGAGTTACCGCGATCTTTCTGGGGTTATGCGCTAGAATCAGCGGCATATCTTTTAAACCAGGTTCCAACCAAGACTGTTCCTACCACACCATATCAGATGTGGAGTAGGAAGAAACCCTGTCTAAAACATTTTAGGACATGGGGGTGTCCAGCTTTTGTAAAAAAGCAGCATGTGGACAAGCTCGAGGCACGCTCAGTACTGTGTAAGCTTGTGGGATATCCAAAGAACTCCAAGGGATATTATTTCTATTACGCAGAGGAACAAAAGGTTTTTGTTTCTCGTCATGCCCACTTCTTAGAAACTGAATTTTTAGAAAATCAGAAGAGTGGGAGCGCAGTAGAACTGGAAGAAATTCCAGAACCACAAGCTGTTACTGAAAGTTTGGTAGAACCAGAGGTTCAAGAAGAACAGAACATTCCCGCACCCCTCCGCAGGAGTAGTAGGCCGTCTCATCCGCCTGAGAGATACTACGGTTTTCTCATAGATGGGGATAGAGAGGATTGCATCATAGATGATGATGAACCTACTGACTTCCAGCAGGCCATCCAGAGCGGCGACTCGGTACGATGGCTAGATGCAATGCGGACCGAAATGGAGTCCATGTACACCAACAAAGTATGGACTTTGGACTTTGCTCCAGATGGGGTAAAACCCATAGGATGCAAATGGATCTTCAAGAAAAAGATTGGTGTAGATGGACAGGTGGAAACCTATAAGGCTAGACTTGTTGCAAAGGGTTTTCGTCAAAGACCTGGTTTGGACTATGACGAAACTTTTTCTCCAGTGGCTATGCTCAAATCCATTCGGGTCCTTCTTGCTATTGCTGCCTTCCATGATTATGAAATCTGGCAGATGGACGTAAAGACGGCTTTTCTGAATGGAAATTTAGAAGAAAGCGTCTATATGGATCAGCCAGAGGGTTTCAATCAGAGTGGGAGCAGCGGGAAAGTATGCAAGCTGCTTAAGTCCATTTATGGACTAAAGCAGGCATCGCGGAGTTGGAACATCTGTTTTGATGAGACAGTCAAAGAATATGACTTTATCAAAAATCCAGATGAACCGTGTATATATAGTAAAGTCGTAGCCAGAAGTGTCGTATTCCTCGTCTTGTACGTGGATGACATTCTATTGATAGGAAATGACATTCCTATGCTACAATCTGTCAAAGGATTCTTGTCACACAGGTTCTCCATGAAAGACCTGGGTGATGCCTCTTACATTCTGGGGATCCGGATCTATCGTGATAGATCCAAGAGGATGTTGGGACTTTCGCAGTCCAGGTATATCGACACTGTACTGAAAAGATTCAGTATGGAAGATTCTAAGCGCGGTAATCTACCGGCTTGTCACGGAATCACCCTCTCCAAAGAGATGTCTCCCAAGACTGATTTGGAAAGGGAACGCATGTCTATTATACCCTACGCTTCTGCAGTAGGCTCTATAATGTATGCGATGTTGTGCACCAGACCAGATGTAGCTTACGCACTGAGCGTGGTAAGCCAGTATCAGTCAGACCCAGGAGAGAAGCACTGGATAGCAGTAAAGAACATTCTCAAGTACCTGAGGAGGACTAAGGAGATGTTTTTGGTTTACGGTGGAAAAGACCTCAGGTTGGAGGCCTTTGCTGATTCCGGCTTCCAGAGTGATAAGGACGATTCCAAGTCCATGTCGGGTTATGTCTTTACCCTCAATGGAGGGGCGGTGTGTTGGAAGAGCTCCAAGCAGGACACCGTTGCTGACTCGACGATGGAAGCGGAGTATATAGCTGCTTGCGATGCCGCAAAAGAAGCAGTCTGGATGAAGAAGTTCCTAACAGAACTTCAGGTGGTTCCTACCATAGTTGATCCAATACCTCTGTATTGCGACAACAACGGAGCTATAGCTTTAGCAAAGGAACCAAGGTCCCATCAGAAGTCCAGACACATCTTGAGGCGGTATCACCTGATCAGGGAGATCATTGATCGTCAGGAGATCGAGGTTCGGAGAGTTGCTTCTGAAGAGAACATTGCTGATCCATTCACGAAGGCCCTACCTCAGATTCAGTTCGAGAGGCCACTCGAGATCATCAGTCTACGATATGCCAGTACATGGCCCTAGTGCAAGTGGGAGATTGTTAGTGTTTATGCCCTAGAAGGCCATTACTGTATCATACTAGTTTGTATATTACTTAATGGAAGCTTGGGATATTCACATGTATATAACAGTCTTGCTAAACATGGTAGTATGCTACTTGGTTTTTCTATCTTAATATGTGAGTGTACGTATTGATAGAGCTCTTAGGATCTTGCTTGTCTACCAGCGTTGTAATGGCAGTCATACTAGTGGGGGCTGGGTAGTCTACAACCATATCCTTATTCAGGTCCCTGGTCGTTGGATTATCGAGACAGAGCATCGATACTCCGGAGTAGACTAGTGTGTACGCTTCTCATCCCAGTTGGGGAGATGGTCTGTCCCACAGCCGTCAGTACGTCGTACTGGAGATAGTATGCAGGTGCTCGTTAGGTTACGGGTACACCGGACAGGACTCACAGGGAACTGTTGGTTGGTTTTATACCAGTCGTCAGTGAACAGTTCCCAGGTGACATGAGTACAGCATAGTCCGGAGACTTGACACTGCTACTTCGCCTCGAGTGTGTCCCACTGTTCTTAGATTGCTACCCTACCATGGCTCAAAGGAGTCGTGCAAACAGGTAGCAGTTGGGTGCAGTCCCGAGCACTTGGAGGCAGTGGCGGTTAGACAGGATTCGTCCCTTCCGGTATTGGGAGTAGATATCGCGCTGTGTCAGAGAGCCATTACGCAAAGTCCCTGGCCAGGGCAAGCGAGATTTGCTGGTAGGATCCAGTAGTTTCTCAGGGTGTAATGGGCTTCGCTCCGACATGACTTATACCGCTATTAGAGGACTGACGCTTGCCGCCCCCCTAGGCCCGATATGCGATAGTCTTGGTCGAACGGACCGGACTGTATGGAGATTGTCACAGCAGGCTCAGTAGGAGTTCGGATGGGTTTCCTCATCGGCCTTCTTATCGACAACTACCTGGGGACGGTTACGTACAGCTAGTGCCGCTTGCGGTCTGTGGTTAAACCCACTGCCAGCGTAGTAGTCGAGTCTCTAGAGTCCCACACAGAGAGTTTCCTACTCCAGGCGAAACGATATAGAGGTCGTATGGTTTTACGACAAAGGGTTCGGACGCATATGTGTGTTTACACACTTACGTCGTTTGGACAGTTTTTACCAGTCGGCTTTGGTTTAAGCCAGTTACTGGTATCCGGTTATTGGATTTATACAGTCTAAAGTTTTTCCGTATTTTTACGGATCGGAGGGGCGTTCTCGTAATTACTCGAGAAGCTTCTAGAAGATGGTGACTAAGGAGGTTTAGGTGTCATATGCATTGAATGAGATTAGTGAGTCATGAGAGTGATTCATCATAGTCATTAATGCATCATAAATGCTTAATGACTCATGATAATGAATCACCACTTGATATTTATGAAGCATGATTATTCATCACTTATTTTCTTTTCTCTTTTAAAAGATAATGCTTCATATATATTATGATAACTTACTATTCTCACTCATAATATCATTCACATTCTCTCTCCTCAAGCTCACTCTCTTCAAACCCTAATCCTCACCCCTCATGTGTTGAGAACAAGGATTAGTTAGACTAAACAATCCATAACCCTCACTCTATCTCATCTATCTTCTTTGATTAGCAATCCAAGAAGGTTAGTTGCCTCAAGTTTAGAGGCTAAGCTTGGAGTTTTGCTCTCGGGTGGATCATCTACTACATCGAGAAGGCCGAGGAGGACGAGGAGATCGTAAAGCCGAAGGACTTGGTTCGATAGGTATAATCCCTAAACACAGTAGTTTAGAAACACTTTGTGTTTGGTTATTTATAGTTTAGCTTCGATTCAAGCGGTTAGTCGATGTTCGTTCACTAAACAAGTTCGTTTTTGAAAATTCCGCCTCCCCATAAGTATTGGGGTGTAGTACATCAACTTACAGCGAAAAATAAGCACAAACCTCCCCAAAACTTATTTTCAACAGTGTCCTCACTGTTGCCTTCTGCTAAATCTCGAAAAACCTGTAAGCTTGGGAGGAATTTATTAGTGGGGGAAAAATATTTAAGTGAAGAACCTCCCCCAAACTTATTTTTGGCTCCAAATTTTGTAAAAAATTTCTTTTCGAGAGCCAGAAAAAAATACCCCCCCCAAAACTTAAGCAGTGTTAGTCTTTGAAAATCACATGAGGGGGTCAAAAATCAATGGTCGATGCTAAGCTTTGCAAAGACCGAATGTCAACACCAACCATTCAAAAATTTTATCAATGCAGTGCTCGGGTTGGTGGAAGAAGAAGTGGGGAAATGTTAAGTGGTGGAAGAGAGTGTGTGTGCGTCTCATTTTGGAGAGACGATGCAGTGAATGTGATGGATTACTCGCATTCTTTTTACAGTTCAGAAGAAGGGGTGATGGTTCAATTTCAGTGATTGGGAGGTGATTCATCTCAACACCCGTGTCATTCAAAAATGCGAGTTCATCAGCGAATATCTCCTCAAAAGTTTCATCTATACCCCGAAGAATAATGTCGTCACAAAGTGCGGGGTGATCTTCAGACTCTAACAACGGTTCATAATCAGTATTAGTTGTTGACCCGGACATCTCAGTGGAAGAGTCCGTATGTGTATGATACATAGTTGGGTCAAACAATAACGTATGAAAAGAGTCTAGATCGATATCAGGAGGATCATCGAATTCGCTGCTGTCGACATCCATTAAGTCGACGGAACAGACCTGAGCAGTAGGTTCGTAGGGTACACTTCCCAACTTGTAAATGTTCAGCTCTATTGACCTATTCCCGAAAGATAGGGTCATAGAACCATTACGACAGTTGATGATAGCGTTGGAAGTGGCCAAAAAGGGGCGACCTAAAATCACCGGAATTTGATTCCGTGGGTTCGCTACAGGCTGTGTATCAATTACAATAAAGTCCACAGGGAATATAAATTCCCCGATTTTTATTAACGCATCCTCCAGTTCACCCCTAAGTTTGGTGATTGATTGGTCAGCCATCTAGAGAGTTATGCTTGAGGGCTTTAACACTCCGATACCTAGTTGCTCGTAAACCGAATATGGAAGCAAGTTAACACTAGCGCCAAGGTCTAGTAGAGCACGATTGATGTGTTTTTCCCCAATAGAAATGGAAATAGTAGGATATCCAGGATCCTTACGTTTCCTCGGTAATTGTTGGGGGAAAGCCGTGTCTACTGTCTTTGCCATGAAAATTTTCTTGGGCACTTGTTTCTTCCTCTTCTTAGTGCACAAGTCTTTAAGAACTTTTGCATATGCTGGGACTTGTTGGATAGAATCTAGAAGAGAGATGTTGATATTAACCTGTTTAAACATCTCGGTGATCTTCTCCATATGTGGACTCGATGTGTTTGCCCTTAACCGATTAGGATAAGGTGCTTTAGCAATAAGCGCTGGGTCCATCATAGGAGAAGGAAGTGGGGGTAGACATGATCCCAAAAGAGGAGTGGGGATCGTCTGTGGAGAACTAGAAGAGCTGGGCTGAGGTGGCGAGCCTTGTGGGAAACGAAGAATAGGCTCGCAAGAAAGCGGTGGGGTAGAAGAACTCGGGTCAGAATTGGAAGTGTGTGTGTGAGGAAAGGTCTCAACCGGGGTGTTATTGATTGATTTTTCAGTATTATCAAACTCTTCCCCAACATGATTGTCAAGCACTCTCCCAGATCTCAACGTGGTGATTGCATTCATAAGATGTGAATAGCCAGGATTGGGTAAAGGTTGAGCTGGGAGTTTCCCTTTCTCTCTTGCACTCATTTTGGCTTTTAATCGTGAAATTTCTGCTTCCATCGATTTGATACTCTCAGCTTGGGACGCTGAATTTTTCTCAATTTTATCGACAGAAGACTTCATTTCAGCCGAAACTTGCATGATATTTGTTAAGACCAAATTCATGCATTGTGCAAATGAATAGGATTCATCAGTCCCGGTCAACTGCAAAGGATTAGACAGTGCAGGTGTGTTGACTGAATTTTGAAAGTTCTGTGATTGGAAGGGGTGCTGACTTAATTGAAGTGGTGATTGTTGTTGTGGTGGAGGGACACTTTGGAAATTGTGTTGGGTTGGAACCGTATTTTGAGATTGTGATTGGTTCCAAGCAAAATTAGGGTGATTCCTCTAACCCTGATTATATGTGGAAGAATAAGGATCGTTCCTACGTCCTTGTTGGTAAGCAGAATTGATAAGCTCATGACCTTGAAACGGACATTCTTCCGTCAAGTGAGACGGATCAGAACAGCAGCCACATACAGTTTTGGAAAGTGACATTTGATTTAGGGTGGCAGCTAAAAATTTGTTTTCCATAGTCTCGAGTTTCTTGTGTATAGCTGCAATGTCAGCTCAAACTCCTATGGAAATATCATTGCCATCCCTAGACGATTGACTCATACCCTCCCACTGTAAAGATTTTTCAGCGAAATCTTCTAGAAATTTCCATGCTTCCCCATCATCTTTGGTCATAAAGTTGCCTTGACACATGGATTCAAGGGTCTGTCTTGTGTTAGGATTAATGCCCTCATAAATGATTCGACACAGTTCCCATCTCGGGATGCCGTGATGTGGACATTGGACTAACAGATCCTTGAAGCGTTCAAGACATTTTGAAAATGGTTCATTTGGAAGCTGGGTGAATTGATAGATTTCGCTACGGACTCGAGCTGTCTTTTGATGTGGGTAGAATTTCATAAGGAATGCTTTGACGAATTCTTCCCAATTTGAAATGGAATGTGCGGTAGTGTTATACAGCCACTTCTCGGCTAAATCGCACAAAGTGAATAGGAGAAGACGTAGACGCATAGCATCCACAGAAAGCTGTGAGGTACCCATCACTGCGCATACATTTTTAAATTTCGTGATAAACACATATGCGTCCTCAGACTCAAGACCGTGGAATTTGGGTAGAAGGTTGATGTATTGGGGTTTAATCTGAAAATTTTCCCCGTTGGTTGGTGGAATGGAGAGACAGGTAGAAAGGGGACCTCGGGTAGGATAACACCTCTCTTGGAGAGAGATGCGAGGTGGATTCTGCGCACCAACAGACGGCGGCAGGGTAGTGGTAAAGAAGCTCGATGGAGACGGATCCATCGATGTGGGTGTGGTGGTGGGTAAAGAAAAGGTAAGTGTAGAAATACCGACTTTTGGGTCGATCAAAAGGATGCGGACTAAACATGCACTAGAATCCCGTTGTCCAGCCTATCTTGCACTAAAAAGCGTTAGTACAAGTGGCAGCGTGAATTTATAATTAGGGGAGAGAATGAATGTATGCGGTGTTTGTTTTGAAAATTGGACGGATTTTTTTTTTGAAAAAATATGATGCAACACAACAAATGCAACACACAAAACCCTAAAATCTAGTGGTCACCTAGGTCCGGCTCTAGATCGCTCCTAACTGCCAAAAGATAAGTCGCAGGATAGAATCCTCCACTGCCTCTTTGTCCCCCTGTGGCCAGGTAAGTGCCAGGTAAGTGGGAAGGTACTCCACTACGTAAGTATTGGGCCTAATTAATAACCACTAGCCTTCGACACACTTGCCTTAGACACCACAAGAAAACGCGGATAAGCAATGAATTACCCACGGCCTTCTTCTGTCCTAAGTGAGCGCGACGGTCCTTAGAGTCATCTCTAGATATTTTTTTAGTTAATGTGGGTCAATGCGGATGCAAGTTTTGTAATTTTTGCGGCCTAGGAAGGGTAATGAATTCCCCACCTAATTTGGATTTGGTCGTGCCCCTTAATATCCGTATTTATAATGCAAACAACCAAGAAACAAAAACACGCACAATTTTAATTTGCTATTTGCGGCGCTGCGATTTTTGCAAAGAAGCCTGCAGAAATTTGTTAATTGGAGCAGAGAAAGGAGAAGAGAAGAAAGTAGGAAAGTACCTGAGGAAAAATTGCACAGAGATCCCTCTATCTAGCCGCGATTCCACGGCAAATGATGGCTAAAACCGCGCTTCCGCGGTCAATTCACAGGATCACTGCACCAAATTTTCAGAAAATGTCCCTGTTTACTTTTCTTGTCCTTTGGAATTCTCCAAATACTTTTTCAATTGCACAGCAAGCTCCAGATTTCCTTGCAATAAACCACAACAAATCGTTTAGGGTTTGTGCGAATTTTGATCTCAAAAATTTAATGGAATAAATCTTTCAATTCAAATTTCAAGTAAAGAACGAATTAGCGTGCGATCCCCGGCAACGGCGCCATTTGATTGATACTGAATTTTCCGATTGTGTTTATCACTCAAATGATCCCCGATAATGGTACCATTTGGTTGATCTATATCTTTGTGTCGGTTTAGAAAATGAATAGAATTCACAATCAAAGAATTATTTGACGGCAATCAATAACGGTGTCGTATATAGATTTCGTTAGCAAGTGCGGATCGTCCACAGGGATTGTGCGATTCGTTCGTATTTTGTTTTGTTTGAATTGAAAACTTAATAGAAAAGAAAAGAAAAATGATTCAAGATTTTATCGATGAGTTCAAGTGTCACTATTCTAATCAAGAATCAAGAAAACGATAAACATCAAGAATCAAGATGTAATATAATTCCAATCGATTTGGGTTTCAAGATTTGAAGTAAAGCTCGTAGGAATCGATTTGATAGTAGATGTGATGAAGATTCAAGAATACGATTTCTTATCCATTAACAAGTTGATGCTAAATAGATGTAGAATTCATCGAGGATCAAGGATCTTGTGAAGAATTAGGGTTTCTCATCCTATCCTTTGTCCATTCGATGAATTACATTCACTAGATAGCTTCTTGAAATTCGGATGATCGATCGTTGATCTCTAGATCATGCGAAAAGAATCAAGAACGCATTCGCATCGATCTAGATCATCGATCATTCGATTTTCAAGAATTTACAATTGTTATAAGATTTAAGAAAACGTTAAAGATTCGTCAACATCATCATTCTACAATCGTTTCGATTCCTCCAGAGCGGAGTTTTACTCAAGCATCATCAAGAAAAATACATTCAAGAATTGAATACTAATCATAATGCTCGAATTGAAATAAAAGCAAGTTTAAAGAATCTTCAGCTTTATTTATTTCAACAATTAGTTACAACACTCAAGAACTACAAGAGAAAGGAACTTTGATCGTCGAATCTTGCGTTGCATCGGCTCCTTAAGTCGTGGATCGGCTTGGATCTCGTGCTCGGATGAATGCCGGCTTCGCTTCTAAAGGATGGTTGAAGACTTGCTCGCTAGAACTCAAGGGATCTTGAATTTGAGGTTTGGATTAGGGTTAGGGTTTGGACACAAGCCTTGTCACTAGACTTGTGGGTGGAAATTTGGGGAAGATGAAGATTGACTAAAGATTAGCCAACTAATGGGTGATTAAGGATTCGCCTTCAACAAGTGAGCTTAGGGGTCTATTTATAGGTTTCCAAACCCTAGGTCTAGGAATTCAAATTTGAGTTTTCCCTCCAAAAGTTTGTTGTAGGAAAGGCTTCTAGAAGTAGTTAGTTAGGAGCTTAGCTAAGGCTTTAAGCTAGGAATGTTTTAGCTTAGAAACCCTAGTTTGCTGAACTGGCAAAAGCTTCTGGGGTCTTCTGGAAAATGTAGTGTCTTGAAGAGATGTAGGAGCTGACATAAGAATTCTGAGCTGAAGCTGAGGAGGTGACGTGGACAAGCCGCCACGGAACCGCGGCGCAAGGCGGCTCTGGCCGCGGTTCCACGGCCAAGTTGATGGCTTGGGGCTTCAAACTTCTTCTGTGGACTCCTAATAACTTGTTGGTATTTTTATGATATGTTGAATCTCTGAATACTTCTTAGATCATTGTCAGATTCCAAATCCTTGAGTTGGCGTATTCTTTAGCAGTCTTGTTATGTAAATTGTGACCGATCTTCTGTATTTTCCTGCACGGACTTCGAGACACAAGTTGCGATATATAGGAATGATGCTATGCTATGAAATACAGTCAATTTCCCTTATAGTGCCGGTTTTAAAGTCTAATACATGCAATCTGATATTTAACGACGGATTTGCTAATATGTGCTAAATGAATGTCGAACACTTCTAGATGAGTGCAAATGATAAGGAAATTGCCGGTTAAAAGATACAATATTTTCGACTAATCAGCTGCTGTCTAACTTACCCTAAGAGAAGTAATCGCCGGCCCAACTCAAAGGAATGAGCAAATCTATACCTTTCTACTCGAAGGAGCAAACCGACGTATCTTAAGTGAGCGATTGTCGCCTCGACTTCGGGGGCACAAGGACACCAGCCTTTGTATACTTGACAAATAATTGGATTTCACTCGACGCGCGATCACCATCTAAAGGACCGGTCATCGACCTATTGCCTGACTCGCGAGACGAGGAAAACGTTAACAGGCTCACACAAGAAAACATAAAATCAAAATGGCTTTATTCACAATCTGAGGGTCTTTAGAAAATGTATTATGAGCTTCTCAGCCTTACAAAATTGCCCAAAGGCTTACAAGATTCAAAAAAAAGACAAAAAAGAAGAAGGAAGAAAGGGTCAGGCCTCGGGGCCGGGGAGGACCTCGATCTGCTCGGTGTCGGGATCCGGGGCGACGGTTTTAGGGTCAGTGCTCCCACCAGGAGCTTCGGCGATGGGATCCAGGGCCTTTTCTCCAGCACTCCTACCGGGAGCCTCTCCCCCGGCGGCACTTCCGGCGGCATCCCCCTACGGCTCATCCTCGGAGAGGGGGTACTCGAGTCGAAGCTCGCCATCGGCGAACCCCAGCATCAACGCCTTGACAGCGTCGAGGGCCTAGTGCCAAACAAAGGTCGAGACGTCGGCATGGTCGGCGTAGAACTGGTTCGATGTCTTGTACCTTTCCACCAACCTCACAGCCCGGAGGTCGGCGATCTTCACCGCTTCCTTCACCGCCTCGATTTCCCTCTTGCAGGAGTTAAGCGACTTCTTCATCGTGGAGTTTAGCACCTTGGCCTCCTCCAACTTAGCCTAGATGGCCTTGTTGGATTCCTTCAAAAGGCGAATGGACTCCTTGCATTTGGAGTTCACCACCTCCTCGGCGGCCATCCGGGTTTCGAGGGTGGCGATCCTATTCTTCGCCTGCCGCAGATCGTCTTCCCGTGAGGAAGACTCGCCCGCCTTCTGTATCGCCAGAGCAATCTCCTCGTGCTCTATGTTGGCGATGAGGACACGGTGCTGGAGGACCTAAGGAAGATAAAAGAAGGGGTTAAAAAGCATCCGACCTGAAGAAAAAATGCTTGGCGAAAAACTAAACGGAAAGCAGATACTGACCTGAACATCCTCTTGAGCAATGGCGGCAACTTGGGCTTTGAGGGTCCCCCGGGGGATTTTGCTCTCGGCCGATCGTTTCATCTCCGAAAGCAAGCTATCGGCGGCAGAAAGCACTGAGGGCACCTCGAAACAAACGTCCCCCTCCTGCATGAAGACCGGGGAGGACAGAGATCGAGATACTGTCCTCTTGTACCTCTTGAGGGGGACCTCGGGGGGTCGACCTCATCCTCCACCTCCAAAGCCCAGGGCTCCGGCTCCCGAGCATGCTTATGACTTTCCCTGCGGCTGGTCTCCGAAGCACGGGGCATGGTGGAAGTCCTAGCCGGTGCGGTTGCCCTTAGGGCCGGGCTCGAAACGGGACGGGACGAGCTAGCGCCCTCGATCTTCCTCCTTTTCTTCACGGTTATGGTAGCCAGGAATTTGGATCGGTCTATCGGTTCTCCAAAAAGGAAAATACACGAAGGGAGTTAGTGACGCCAGAAAAAACAAAAGAAAAATATGCAAGTCTAGACAGGTCGACTAAGTTCCTAACTTACCCACGAATCGAGCGGGGCTGAGCCCAGCCCAACTGAGGGCTTGCTCGAAAAGCAAAACATCGGCCTGTTGGATCATCTCCTACATCGACACCGCCATCGCATCGGGAGAGGACGATCACTTCACCCACGGGCAGTCGGCTCTGTGCCACTGTACAGGCATAGGTCAATCCTCGCCCTCGGGTGGCCCGACGAATACAAACTTCTCCTTCCATTCGTGGATGGAAGAAGGAACTACTAGGACCCCCGACCAGGCTGCCCCTCCCCTGCATTTTCTATAGGAAACGTACACCCGGCTCGGCTCGTCCTTATGGATGCCGGGATGATTTTTATAACAAAGAGAGGAGAGGAGAAGGGTCAAGCTAAAGGGGATTTCATCAAGTCTCAACCGGACCAGGAACCCAAGGAGAATTCTCTAAGAGTTCGGCACTAGCTATCCCAAAGCTAGTTGAAAGCAACGTAGCACCCCGCATACCTCGGGGGGGAGGGCAGACGCATTCCGGCCCAAAACGCATCCAGGTACAAGACGATCTCCTTACCCTGCATCCGATCCGCCCTCTCGTCCTCCCTAGCCATACGAAGCGAATGGCTAGAGGGAATGTGGAAACGAGCCCAGATCGTGGTGAGCTCGTCCACATTCCTTAGGAGGGAGGGCGCGTCGCAAGCATTCCCGATGCGCGCTTTGGGGACCCTTCCCGTCGTCCGACCACGAGCGGCGCGGGTAACCCTAACTCTACAAGGGGAATCCGACTCGGATGGGGCAGAGGAGGAAGCAGAAGAAGACTTCCTAGACTTTACCCTAACTATCTCAACAGACTCCTCAGAGGAAGATATCTATCCTGATTCAAAGAAGTCCTCCGAGGAAAGAGTGCGATAGATCCAACCTAAAGGAAAGAGCGTCGAGCTATCTCTCGCAGCAATAAGGAAATGAAGCAAAAGTGTGGACCCTGGGAGATCCCACCTCTATTTATAGTACTCTGTCATCGCATCCGACGGTTCAGATCGTTTCCTGCCAAAACAATGCTTCGCACTCACCGTCCGTCGACGCTCCACGTGTCGCACGACTATTGGACACGTCCCTTCGAGCGCAGAAGACAGCGACGACCCGTTACGTCCGCCAACCGGCGTCGGACACGTGGCCTGTGCCTCAACGGACGTACGATTGAATCGGCGCTCCCTTTTTAAAGCATGATCTTCTCTCTGATCCACTGACGTCATCAAAGGATACGCCTAACCGCCTCGGAAATCCACACTGGCGAGGCCCTTAACTATGAGACAAGCCTGGGAGACCGATCAGACCACTCTCGACCCGACCCATAAATAGGTCGGGATGAGAGTGGGGGGCTAATGATGATGCTCATAAGTGGGAACTCCCCAGATCATGACACATGGCAGATGACGTGTCCCGAGACATACGGAAACAGGGCAAAAACCACACATTGGAGGCGTCCCCGGGCTATCGTCCCGCGGCTTACACCCGACCTCCGAGAATTCCCTGAACATTCTTATGCTCGCCATGTAAATGACCCTTGGCTTGCCTCCGAGCCTTCCTACACGCCGAGCTCCTTGGCCCTTCGTCTCCGAGCTATCATAGAATCGAACTAGCTTGGCCTCCCACCCTCTTTTAGGCCTCTTCAGTTCCATCGGACGACATAGAACGCGGGTCACAGACACCTCCACCACGGCTCCGTGAATCTCGCCAAACGCGAGATATCCGCCGCCCCACGATCTCACGTTCCACACCGTCGCATCCCCCATTAACGAGCGTATCTCGTCATTAATGAGGGATCCCGTCATTCTCGCAGGCGTAACGCCAGGGACGTAACGGCCAGCGAGGATCTCGCACCAGCTATCCCATAGAAGCCGCTATATAAACCCCTCTCTAAGACGACTTAGGTAACGCAATTTTATCCCAATAGGTCATTACTCTGCCTAAATACCCCGGCTAACTTGATAGTCGGAGGGTCCACGGTGGCACAACCACCCCAGGACTTCTTTACAGGTAGCTCGGCCTCATTTCAAATCAAGCCCACTGAGATCCACACGCTCCAGGAGGCAACCCTCAAACCCAATCTCTGCCGTTCATCAACGCTCGCGACAAATCGACGGAGGACAACAACTGAAGGAGATCCTGACCTCCATCGCCATTTAACTTCAATTTTGAGATTTAGGAATTTTTCCTCTTTACATTTACTTCATCATTTATGTTCGCTATGTTGATTTTTGAAGATATTACATGGTTGAAAACTCCTAATTAAAGAGATTGAAAAACCCTAACCCACATGTAGCCCCATCTTGAGGTTGAAAACGACCAATTAGGGTCGTTATGGTAATTAAAATTACATTTGATGGAAGAAAAGGAATGTTACGTTATAAAAGTAACCAAGGGTAAATTTTTGATAACTTAAAAGCCTTGGGAGTGAAATATAGAAAAGCCCAAAACTTTAAGTTGTTTACTGTAAAATCATATTTATAAACAACATTTTTATCTACATAAAATGAATATGCAAAACTACATTTTCCTAAGAACAAACATGGAAAAATATATATTGAAAGAATGGTTAAAATAAAATGTTAACTGGATGCAAAAATAAAATTACTGTAGAATGTAACTGGAATAAGAAAATGTTTGGTCTATATTCCATTATCTCATTGAAAATTTAGAACAGAGAATAGGGGAGAGAGAGAGAGAGAGTTCAAAAAACAAAAATGCACTTCGTTTGTGGATCACAGCTCTCCTTTTGTTTTGGCAATATGTTATTTGAAATAAAGTTGAATTCTCAATTCACAACCCTTTGGGTTTGCGTTATCATAGCTAAAATGCAACGCATCATATATTACTTAAAGGTTCAGTTTTGTCTTCTTAGGTTGATGATGACCCACCGTATGCACCACTGGATGGTCCAACGCAATGGGTGTTGTGAAAGATATCTCGTATTTGTTCAAGACTGCGAAGCAAAAGAAGGGCCAGACGTATGTAGCAATACATAATTAAGGTCCAGAATCCATAGCAGAAACGAGACGTCTGCCTCAGTGGGCAGCAAACGTCTGGCCGAGCTCTGGCCAGACGCGACCAAAGGGCCAAACGTCTGCCAGCGCTATTGTTGTTCTGCCAAAATGCAGGCACATGTCCGCCCACAAAAGGACAGACGTTTGTTTAGAGATAACCGTGAATTTCAGGTTGAGAATTATCTCAAAAATTCAATTATTTGGAGGCAGTTTTGTAATTTCTGATATCTTATTATAACTTAAATTATATAGGCTATATATAAGATCTTAGGTTTATTAATTAGGGTTAATGTTTTTTATCCTAAATTCCAAAACACTACTGCAATAAAGGGTTGCCCCTACGGATTTATCCGTAGGAGAAAAACACCGTCCCTACGGATATATCCATAGGAGCAAAAAAACTGTAGGTGCAAAGGCTACAGGTGCAAGTCTTCGTCCTGAACATGCCCCTGCGGAGTAATAATTGCCCCTACTTCTTAATCCGTAGGGACACTTATCCCTACGGAGTAATCCGTAGGGCCTGATAAATATTTTAATTTATTGGTTTATAAAATAAAACACTTGTCCCTACGGATGTATTCGTAGGGCCTGATTGGTGTCCCTACGGATATATCCGTAGGTCCAGATAAATACCGTTACGGATAAATTCGTAGGGGCAAGTTTTACTGAGTCCACAGAGAAAAAATATCAGGTATCCAGATATTTTGTCACTACGGTTAACTGTGTAGGGGCAAATATTGCACATACGGATTAATCCGTAGGTGCAACAGTTGGCCATACGGATTGATCCGTAAAGACATAATATCAGGGTATTTTTTAAAAAGGGCTTCCTATTTTTCCCCCGCCCTATGCACAATAATATATACATCATATAACCAAATATAGAAATATTCATAATCAACATCTCACGCATAATATATAAAAGAAATAGACAAACAGAATACAATATCAAACTAAATTATCGTGAACAAGCAAACAACCGCCAATATCATCCAAAATTTATACAATATGTATCAGATAAGTATATACATCCTCAAAAATATAAATAAAGCTATCCTAACTCGGTCCAGCTCCTCCACCTCTGATAATTGCCGTAATCTGGCGCACATGCTCCTCGGTGCAGCCCTGAATCGTCAAAAACTCGACTAATGAAGGAGCGGACTGTGCGGGAGTCTGAACAGGCTGTGGAGCTGCAAGAGTGGTCTGGGCAACCGCAACCAAGGTAGTGTCTTGCGGAGCCGCAGCCGAAGAAGATGCATATGGAACCGCAGCCGAAGTAGCCTGTCGTACCTGTTAAATTTTGTGTGTAATAACGGTATATTAGAACGGTATATTAGAACGGTATAATAACGGTTAAATTTTGTGAGTAAGAACGGTATATTAGATTTTAGTCAAGTTCGTATCGTTATCAGATTATTGCGAAACCCCAATCTAATAATACTTAGGGACTTAGGGCTCGTTTGGGTATCTAGTTTGGAAAGCCGTAGTTTATTTTAATTATATAGTTTTATATAAGTATGATTAATCAAAGCTAAGTCTATAACCAAATAAGTTCAGGCTACTAATATTGCATATGTTACTATCTATAATGTGATATAAAATTTTACTTTTCCTAGAAAGAAATTACCGTCTTTTTCTTCTGCCGCATTATCGTCTTCTCCTTCTTCTTCTGCCACTTTACTGTCTTCTTCTTCTCATTTCCCGTGATATAGCCAAGTTGTATATACTCTAGTAAAACCATGTTTAACGATATAAAACTCTACGAATTCTACCTTCTTCCAGTATTTATTCCCACATCTATCGCACGGATAGAGAATCTTCTCTAACACGATCTTATTATGTGCGCATGCAAATTCAATGAAAGCAGCAACTCCTACGATAAACTTAGCTTGCATATGTTGTTGCCAATCCTCGTACATCCAGTCATTAACTCTGATGTACTTATGGGTCATGTTAGACTGTATAACATATAAATTGTAGGTTATGATGACTATATTAAGAAATCTAAGAACGGGATGGTTACTGACAAAAAATAAAATCTGTAGATACAAGTTTGTCGTAGAAAAGAATAAATTATCGATAAATAAAGTTAGATTTGAAGATACCCAAATATGAGTTGTATTATGTGTATCTGTGTTTCAATTTGTGATTTCACTTAAATTTAGGGTTGTTAGTGTATATGTGCTTTGTATACGGTTGAAAAGAATAAAACATAATTCTTTTGAAGAACTAAGTTCTTTATATAGGGTTAAAACATAATTTTTGGAGGAATTAAATTCGCATATGTTCCTGTTATTTCCTTTTGTTCGTTTGAAGCACTCACGTGGAAAACACGTGAGGCTTCAAAATAGTGCTAAGCACTAACGAGTCACCAAGCTATTCTTGTGTTTTCTCAGAGATACTAATCTCCTGTTAATGACATTTTTAGTCATTGATGATCATCAAGATTTGGGTTTTGAGAATCTTGGATCATCATCATTTTCTTTGAATAACTAAGTTCTTTATACCCATATGTTCGTGTTATTTCTTTTTAAGTTAGTTTTTTCCCCCTAAGTTTTGAATTTACAGAACAAAATATCCCCGATTAGGATTAAACTCTCAACTTCTGGGAAGAATTGCTTCTGCAAATCTCAAATATAGGAAGAACTAAGTTCTTATATGAAGGGTTAAGTTTACGGTAAAGTTGTACATTTATGTTATCATCGAGTATCCTACTGAAGAAACTAGTGCACCCTAAGCCCTAACTTAATTTTTGGATAAATTAAATTCGCATATGTCCCTGTTATTTCTTTTTAATTTAGATCTTTTCCCTTAAATTTTGAATCTGCAGAACAAAATCTCCCCGATGAGAATTAAATTCTCAACTTGTTGGGAGATTTGCTTCTGCAAATCTCAACCAGAGAAAAAACTAAGTTTTTATATGAAGGGTTAAGTTTACAATAAATTTATACGTTTACGTTATCATCGAGTATCCTACTGAAGGAACTAGTACATCCTAAATCTTAACCCTAATTTTTGGAGGAATTATATTCCCATATGTCCATGTTTTTTTTTAACTTAGTTCTTTTCCCCTAAGTTTTGAATCTGCAGAACAAAATCTCCCCGATGAGAATTAAATTCTCAACTTGTGCGGAGATTTGTTTCTGTAAATCTCAACCAAAGGAAGAACTAAGTTCTTATATGAAGGGTTAAGTTCACGATAAAATTGTGCATTTATATTATCATCGAGTATCCTGCTAAAAGAACTAGTGCACCCTAAACCCTAACCCTAATTTTTGGAGAAATTAAATTCTCATATGTCCTTATTATTTCTTTTTAATTTAGTTATTTTCCCCTAAGTTTTGAATCTGCAGAACAAAATATTCCCGATGAGAATTAAATTCTCAACTTGTGGGGAGATTTGCTTCTGCAAATCTCAACCAGAGGAATAACTAAGTTTTTATATGAAGGGTTAAGTTTACGGTAAAATTGTGCGTTTACATTATCATCGAGTATTTTACTGAAAGAACTAGTGCATGCTAAACCCTAACCCTAATTTTTGGAGGAATTAAATTCCTATATGTTCCTATTATTTTTTTTAACTTAATTCTTTTCCCCTAAGTTTTGAATCTGCAGAACAAAATATCCCCGATGAGAATTAAATTTTCAATTTGTGGGGAGATTTACTTCTGTAAATCTCAACCAGAGGAAGAACTAAGTTCTTATATGAAGGGTTAAGTTTACGGTAAAGTTGTACGTTTACGTTGCCATCGAGTATCCTACTGAAGGTACTAGTGCACCCTAACCCTAATTTTTGGAGGAATTAAATTCCCATGTGTCCATGTTATTTCTTTTTAATTTAGTTCTTTTCCCGTAAGTTTTGAATCTGCAGAACAAAATCTCTCCGATGAGAATTAAATTCTCAACTTATGGGAAGATTTGCTTCTGCAAATCTCAACCAAAGAAAGAACTAAGTTCTTATATGAAGGGTTAAGTTTACGGTAAAGTTATGCGTTTACGTTATCATCGAGTATCCTACTGAAGGTACTAGTGCACCCTAAATCCTAACCCTAATTTTCGGAGGAATTAAATTCTCATATGTCCCTTTTATTTCATTTTAAATTAGTTCTTTTCCCTAAGTTTTGAATCTGCAGAATAAAATCTCTCTGATAAGAATTAAATTCTCAACTTGTGAGTAGATTTGCTTCTACAAATCTCAACCATAGGAAGAACTAAGTTCTTATATGAACAGTTAAGTTTACGGTAAAGTTGTGCGTTTACATTATCATCGAGTATTCTACTGAAGGAACCAGTGTACCCTAAACCCTAATCCTAATATTTAGAGGAATTGAAATTCCCATATGTCCCTACTATTTCTTTTTAGCTTAATTCTTTTCCCCTAAGTTTTGAATCTACAGAACAAAATCTTCCCGATGAGAATTAAATTCTCAACTTGTGGGGAGATTTGCTTCTGCAAATTTCAACCAGAGGAAGAACTAAGTTCTTATATGAAGGGTTAAGTTTACGGTAAAATTATGCGTTTACGTTATCAACAAGTATCCTACTGAAGAAACTAGTGCACCCTAAACTCTAACCCTAATTTTTGAAGAAATTAAATTCTCATATGACCTTGCCATTTCTTTTTAACTTAGTTCTTTTCCCCTAAGTTTTGAATCTACAGAACAAAATCTTCCCGTTGAGAATTAAATTCTCAACTTATGAGGAGATTTGCTTCTGCAATTCTCAACCAGAGAAAGAACTAAGTTCTTATATGAAGAGTTAAGTTTACGGTAAAATTATGCGTTTACGTTATCATCGAGTATCTTACTGAAGGAACTAGTGCATCCTAAATCCTAACCCTAATTTTTGGAGAAATTAAATTCTCATATATCCATGTTATTTCATTTTAACTTAGTTCTTTTCCCATAAGTTTTGAATCTGCAGAACAAAATCTCTCCGATGAGAATTAAATTCTCAACTTGTTGGGAGATTTGCTTTTCCAAATCTCAACCATAGGAATAACTAATTTCTTATATCAAAGGTTAAGTTTACAGTAAAGTTGTGCGTTTACGTTATCATCGAGTATCCTACCGAAGGAACTAGTGCACCCTAAATCCTAACCCTAATTTTTAGAGAAATTAAATTCCCAATTGTCCATGTTATTTCTTTTTAATTTAGTTATTTTCCCCTAAATTTTGAATCTACAGAACAAAATCTCTCCGATGAGAATTAAATTCTCAACTTGTGGAAAGATTTGCTTCTGCAAATCTCGACCAGAGGAAGAACTAAGTTCTTATATGAAGGGTTTAGTTTACGGTAAACTTGTTCGTTTACGTTATCATCGAGTATCCTACTGAAGAAACTAGTGCACCCTAAACCCTAACCCTAATTAACCGAAATTATTAACCAAAATTTAACCTAAATTAACCAAAATTAACCCTAATCATCACCCTAACACAAAAAAATCCTAATCAACCCTAAATTAACCCAAATAAACCCTAATCAACACCCTAACACAAATACACTCTATTTTACCTAATTAACCCAGATTAACCCTAGTCCAAACCCAAACCCAAATCAACCTAATTCTAATCATCACTTAAACCCCAACCCAAATTAACTCTAACCCAAACCAAAATTAACCCTAACCCAAACCAAAATTAACCCTAATTAATCTAATTAACCCTAACCCTAATCATCACTAACCCAATTTTACCTAATTGACCTTAACTAACCCTAACCCTATCTAATTAACCCTAACCCAAACCAAACCCTAACCCTAACCTACCTAATTAACCCTAACCCTCACCCTCACCCTCACCCTAACCCTAATTAACCCCCAATTAATCCGGAACTAACCCTAACCCTAAAATCAACAATAACACAAATTAAGAATAATTAATACTTCAAAATAGAAATTAACTCACCTCACTTATAGTTTTGCCGGCGGATGGAGCTCGACGAGGTAGAGGAGTCCGGGGATGGAATTCGACGAGATGGCGGCGGCAAGATGGCGACGAGCGGGAAATTTTGAAATTGTGACGAGACTGAGATGGAGGAGCTCGACAAAATGGTGGTGGAGACTGAGCTGACGGCGGCGGCGAGAAGTTTTGGCAACGAGAAATGGGTCTGGCGGGTGACGAGACTGAGGGGACAACGCGCGCGTGGGGAAGTTGGTGGGAAAAATTGGGGGATATGAGAAAATTTCAGAGGCTTTTTTTTTATATAAATTACCGTTCTTTGTCTCTACGGATTAATCCGTAGGGCCAAATAAAAGATAGTATTTAAATATTTTTAAATTATCCGTAGGGGCAACCAGATGGCCCTGCTGATTAATCCGTAGGGGCAATAAAAAATTGCCCCTACAGATTACTGTAGCCGTAGGGGCAAACCCTTATTGTAGTAGTGAAAAGGAGACGACGACGTTTTCATAAGGGATCAAAGAATGTCAACTAAAGAGAACTTGTAGAGAGAAAGAGAGCGCAAGATGATCTCGTTGGAGATCAAAGAGGGGGTTACTTGAACGCTCTTTTTTCTCCTCTCCAAATCGTAAAAATAAGGGGTATTATCACCAGAAAATTTACAAATTTAGATTTAATCTATGTAGCCGTTGCGACACTAGGAGGACGTGCAAGAAGAGCTCATAGCAATAGCTGTAAGGTTTTCCACCAAAATTTATGTGCAATGATTAAAATTCTTCTTATAGCTGGTTTGTTCCTTACATTTTTCTTTTTTTCCCTCTCGTGGAGGGTTACCAAGGCCTTTCAAAATCGATCTCACACCATTTCATGATTAAGTGGAAATATTCATTCTCTCGCGTCATTATTGAAAATCGATCTAACCCCCTTTTACGATTGATTGGAAATAATTGTACCTTCAAGTCAACTATTGAAAAAGCTGTGTTGTTTAGCCTATCAATCTCTATTGTTATGCTTCAAGCTTGATACTTATTGTTGGTTATTACCCTTTTTATATTTGTAATACTCAAGACATTTTTTGCGCATACTCATTTACAATAAAATCCATATCTTAAATCCGTGCTGTAATTGTGGTTTGTGTTCTCTGAATAATGTTGTTTATATGTACTATTGTCCGTATTCTCTCTGAAGCTTTGCTTGATAAGTGAGCCAAGGTAAATGCAACAACATCTTGTGTATGAATTTTCTGAAATGTTCAAGTCGTTTTGACACGCATGTTGGTGGCAATTTTTACAGTGGGTACAAGCTAATGGCAAAAAATTTACCTCGTATATTTATATGCATGTGTGTGCCTGACACATGTGCATGTCAAGCAGAAAATATTATGGAATATAAAATTTCAGCTGAATTGGAAGCACTTCTCTAACTTTTTGTTCCAATAACAGAAAATACCTATAACTTGCTTCCCTCTCTTAACCAAAAATGACCTCCCCAAGCAACAAAAAATGTTTGCTTCATGCTGTAAACTTTAACTTGTAATATAGGAGATTACAGCGTAGTTAAATAATAACACAGTATTTAGGCATCCCATTTTCAATCAAAGGAAATGAAATGCGCAAGAAGTATTTTGCTCACTTAAACACCTTCTAGCAAGAAGACTCAATTTTATCTTTTGGTTCATTTCCTCGTAGGTATTTTAGGTTCTGGCAATCGCTGTTTCTTCTGCTTGAAATCCTGACGCATTTTGTAAACCTGAATCGGGTGAAATAAAAATTTGAAAAATTTATGCAGAGTAGAATGGTTTTCTTAACGAGGGGCATTAATGGAGTATGTTGAGCATCCAAACACAAAAGGATATCTAAAACCATATTGCATCCATAACCTGTGAACCTACAATCAACAGAAAATAGGGGAATTTGCACAAAACATCCCAGTAGTTACCACATATATCACTTATACCCCCTCAAGTGATTTAGGAGAAACACACCTTCTGTTCATCAACAAAGCCCTCAAAACACTCGAGTTATGCTTTAAGTAACAAACACAGGTGCCTGCTATCAGATACTCATTGGAGTTGTTTGTTATTTGTGACAAACCTCAAATGATTGCACTGCGTCATTTGAGAGGGTTATAAGTGCTACAAGGAGTAAACTAGATGAGGGTTGATGGATCTCTGGATCTCCTTAGATGTTACCTTCCGTTGATCTGCCACGAGCGCTGATGGGCGGCTGAGATTGAGTTGGAGGGTGAACTTTAGCTTAGTGGAACTAGCGTTCCCACAGACGGCTCCACGACTATCAAGTTCCTGCAGAACAACGTGATACTCCGTTTCGGCATTCCGAGGTGTATCATCACCGACCATGAGACAAATTTCGAAAACAAAAAAGTTAAAGAATTATGCAGCGAATATCATATCCTCATAAAGTTTGCCGCGGTAACACATCCCCAATGCAACGGGCAAGCCGAAGTCGCTAATCGGGACGTCCTCCGAGGTTTTCGGACACGCCTAGAAGAACGCCAAGACACTTGGGCCGAGGAATTGCCCCGGGTCTTCTGGGCCTTGCGCACGTCGAAGAAAATCCCCACCGGGGAGACTCCTTTCATCCTCTGCTACGATACCGAGGCAATGGTCCCAGCGGAGATCGAGCTTTCCAGTCACCGGGTCGAGCATTTCGACGACGAGGCGAACACCTCTGTCCTCCGAACTAACCTCGACATCTTGTTAGAGAAATGGGACCGGGCTCAGATCAGAGTTGCCGCCTATCAACAGCAAACCGCCCGCTAGTACAACGCGCGAGTCAAGCGTCGTTTCTTCAAGACCGAAGATTTAGTCTAAAGATGGAACGAGTTCGTTGATCAAGGCAAGCTGCATAAGTTTTCCCCAAAATAGGACGGTCCTTTCCTCGTCTCTGAGGTTCTGCCCGACGGAGCCTACCGCTTGCAAGACGCAGATGGGCGCAAGTTTCCACGGTCTTACAACGCTGAGAAGCTCAAGCTGTACCAATGAAAAGAATATCTACGAGTATATTTCTTCTTTCACAAAGGCAATGTAAACCTTTCTAAATTTCTTTCTATTTAAATAATAAGAAGGGAACAATAGAATATTGCAAAATGAAGAATTTTATTCATTCAGAAGGTATTATGGGCTTCTCAGCCTAACGGAAAAATAAAAAGGAAACATTTACAACAGAGTGGGAACGGGATCGAGAAAGTACTCCTGGTGATACTCAGAGTAGATTTCCGCTAGCCGGGTCCTAGCCTCTGCAGCCTGCTCCCGCCGATTCCGCACACGAACCCGGGACGCCAGGGAAGCACCCGGCGCTCCGACCTCTGCGCTTTGGCTCACGATGTACCTCTTTTTGAAGCACTCCAAAATGAGGGCCAAGAATCGGTCGTGCCTGGCTTTCGAGATGAGGCCGAGTAAGAAGATCGAGCGCACATTGTCGAGCGCCTCGTCCAGCAGCTCCTCGGAGAGAGGGTTGTACAACCCTGAGGATCTCCTCCAAATTGCGTACATCAACAACTGTAGGAGGGACGACCGCCGAGGGAGAAGCCAGCCGAAGTGACCCTCGAGACGCTGAACCACTCCCCGATATCCATCCTCGGCCAGGGATTGGTCATATACGGAGACGTCGTCGAAGGTGATGATCTCTTCGATCGAATACATGCGCCCAGTCATCTCAAAAAGTGATGCCGAAGAAGTTGTCGTTTTCTTCTCTATTTATAACCTCAAACAAAATCCTTAAGGACCCAGATTCGCGCGCTGATGAGCGCGAATCCTGGGATCCACCAAGATTACTCCAATACCGCGCCGCCACGTGGCAGAACTGACGCAGCTCCCCGAAACGCCACGCCTCCCCCAAGCTTTCCTGACACGTGCCGCCTGCGACGGTCGCTCCTCCCAATGTTCACAACCAAAGGAGGTTAAACTGAACCTCGCGGATCCATCGAGCAGCTACCCTACTCGGTCCATCCTTAGCAGGCCACTACTTGGGTTCTTTAACAAAGCCATGTAAATTCTTCTAAGTTCTGCTTATTTAAATAATGAGAAGGACACAATTGAACATTGCAAAAGGAAGAATTTTATTCATTCAAAGGTATTGTGGGCTCCTCAGCCTTACATTAAAAAATAAAAATAAAAAATTACAGCAGCGGGGGAAGAAGGTGTAGGAAACATTGCTCGTGGTACTCCGAGGATATTTCCGCCAGCCGAGACCTCGCCGCCTCGGACCTCTGCCTCTGATGCCGTCCACGAACATCGGCGAGATGCTTCAGTTGGTAACACTCGAGGACGAGCGCCACCGAGCGATCCCGCCGACTTATCGAGATCAGGCCGAGACGACATAACGACCTCAGCTTGCCAACCGCCTCATCCTTCAGTTGTTCGGACAAGGGATTGTGCAGCCCCGGTGATGCCCTCCATATCGAGTACATCAACAGCTGGAGAAGGGGTAATCGCCGGGGGAGCAAGGGGTCAATATGGTCCTCAACCCGCCGGATCACTGCCTGCACTGTCTTCTCGGAGCACAGCTGGTCGTACAGGTATACGTCCTCGAAGTTTATGATCTCGAGGATGGTGAAAGGGAATTCGTCCATTCTTACGTTTCGGGATGAAGAAAGGACTGATCAACACGCCCTCCGTTTTATAGTCCCACAGCGCCCTCAAGAGTCCAACAGTCGCTCATTCCTTTCTATACCGTACCGCCACGCGGCGGATATCCCGCCTTTTTCGGCGAACCGAATCGGAACGATGCGGCTCTTACGCTTCGCCTCCCCCCATGCGTTCGTGACACGTGTCACCGCGACGGTCGCTATTCCCAGTGCTCACGAACCAGGGAGAGTCGGACAGAACCTCACCAAGAGGCCACCAAGCAGCTACCCTGCTCGGTCCATCCTTGGCTGGTAATCTCTTACCCACCGACGCCAAGGATCAAAAGCCCTCACCAAGAGGCAACGGAGCAGCTACCCTGCTCGGTCCATCCTTAACAGGCCTCCCATTGCCCTCCCGCGCTAAGGATCAAAACCCTCACCAAGAGGCAACCGGACAGAACCCCTGCTCGGTCCATCCATGGCTGGTAGTTCACTACCCAACGACGCCAAGGATCAAAGCCCTCACCAAGAGGCAACCAAGCAGCAACCCTGCTCGGTCCATCCTTAGCAGGCCTCCCAATACCCTCCCGTGCTAATGATCAAAGCCCTCACCAAGAGGCAACCGGATAGCAACCTTGTTCGGTCCATCCATGGCTGGTAGTTCACTACCCACCGACACCAAGGATCCAAAGCCCTCACCAAGAGGCAACAGAGAAGCTACCCTGCTAGGTCCATCCTTAGCAGGCCTCCCAATGCCCTCTCGCGCTAAGGATCAAAGCTCTCACCAAGAGACAACCGAACAGCAACCCTGCTCGGTCCATCCATGGCTGGTAGTTCACTACCCACCGACGCCAAGGATCCAAAGCCCTCACCAAGAGGCAACCGAGCAGCTACCCTGCTCGGTCCATTCTTAGCAGGCCTCCCAATGCCTTCCCGCGCTAAGGATCCAAAGCCCTCATCAAGAGGCAACCGAGCAGCAACCCTGCTCAGTCCATCCTTAGCAGGCCTCCCAATGCCCTCCCGCGCTAAGGATCAAAGCCCTCACTAAGAGGCAATCGGGCAGCAACACTGCTCGGTCCATCCATGGCTGAAAGTTCACTACCCACCGACACCAAGGATCCAAAGCCCTCACCAAGAGGCAACCGAGCAGCTACCTTGCTCGGTCCATCCTTAGCAGGCCTCCCAATACCCTCCCGCGCTAAAGATCAAAACCCTCACCAAGAAGCAACCGCGCAACAACCCAGCTCGGTCCATCCATGGCTTGTAGTTCACTACCCACCGACGCCAAGGATCCAAAGCCCTCATCAAGAGGCAACCGAGTAGCTACCCTGCTCGGTCCATCCCTGGCTGGTAGTTCACTACCCACCGATGCCAAGGATCAGAAGCCCTCATCAAGAGGCCACCAAGCAGCTTCTCTGCTCGATCCATCCATGGCTGGTAGTTCACTACCCACCGAGGCCAAGGATCGAAGCCCTCACCAAGAGGCCACCGAGCAGGTACTCTGCTCGGTCCATCCCTAGCAGGCAACTCTTCGCCCAACGACGCCAAGGATCCAAGCCCTCATCAAGAGGCCACCGAGCAGCTTCACTGCTCAACTTCCTACACGTCTTTTCTAAGCGATCTCCAGCTCGACTTCGGGACCATGGAGATACCGACCTTTCACGACCTTTGCACACTTAGCAAATGGTCGATTTCAACTCGACGTGCAATCCTAGACGAAAAACCGACCTAACATGAAAGCAGTACTGCGCAAATAAGATGTTTACCACAAACAAAGGAAAAACGCGCACGCAAAGAACACTGCAAAAAGATTTTTTATTCATAAAGTAGGAACTCTTTACAGAGGTATTATGGGCTCCCAGCCTTACAAAAACGTCTGGAGGCTTACAAAATTCTAGCACAAAGAAAATAAGGAGGCGATGAAGTTCAGGCCTCGGGACCGGGGAGAACATCGATGAGCAGCGCTTCAACTGTGACAGCCGGGGTGGCATCTTGAAGGTCGGCACCCACAGCGGGATCCTCGACCATGGTGGCCGAGGCTACCGACTATCCCCAACGCTCCCACCAGAGGCCTCTTCCCTTGCAGCGCTGCCGGGAGCATCCCCCTGCGCCTTATCCCCACGGGGGTATTCACCCCGGAGCTCGCCGTCAGGGAACTCCGGCATCATGGCCTTGACGGCGTCGAGGGTGTCGTGTCAAACGACGGTAGCGGCCCCAACGAGGTCGGTGTAGTACTAATCCGAATTCTTGTAGCTCTCCACCGCCTTCGGAGCTCGGCACGCCGCGTTCCTTCCTTTGCCGCCTCATTCTCCCTCCGGAGGGTGTTCACTATCTTCTTCAGGGTGGCGGCAAGCACCCTGGAGTCTTCTAACTTGGCATCGGCGGCTCGGGCAACCTCTCGGTACTTGGAAATCTCCCGATCCCCGGCCGCCGCCCGGTCTTCGAGAGCAGTGACCCTCTCTATTGTCGTCTCCAGCTTCAGCCTTGAGCTCTCCTCCCGAGAGGAGAACTCGCCCGAGGCCCGCATCGCCGGGGCAATTTTCTCGTCCTCCATGTTGACGACGAGGGCGACATGCTAGAGGACCTGAAAAAAACAAAGGAGGGCTAGAAAGAAAAGAAAGCACCAGACCTTACGAACAAAAATACTGAATGAAGGGCCGAATAGGGTACGAACACTAACCTGCACGGTCTCTTGAGCTATACCCGCCATTTGGGCCCAGAGGGTCCCCCGAGGGATTCTGCCATCGGCCGACCTTTCTATCTCCGAGAGCAGGCTGTCGGGGAAGGAAAGCCCCGAGGGCACCTCGAAGCGAAGCTCCCCATCGTCCTTGATGATCGGGGAAGCCGGGGAGCGGGGCGGCGTCCTATGAAACCTCTTAAGGAGCGACGCAGGGGAACCAGTCTCAACTCCCCCTCCGGAGCCCGGGGCTCTTGCTCCCGAGCACGTTTTTGGCTCGGCGCTTGGCTGGACTCCGGGGCCCAGGGCGCGCTTGAGCGCCTAGATGGAGCAGTTGCCGGTGGAGCCGGAGCCGACGACGGGCAAGAAGGGTCGGCGCCTCCGGCCTTCTTCCCCTTCTTCTGTTCGACCAGGGCTACCCGAAATTTACCTAGGTCCATGGGTTCTGCATAAAACAAAAATACAAAGGAGTTAGCAATGCCAGAAAAGTGAAAGCATACACAAGTCTAAGCAGGTCGCCTGAAAACTCCTAACTTACCTGTGAATTGGGCAGGGCTAAGCCCGGCCCAACTGAGGGCCCACTCAGACAGCAACACATCAGCCCGGGGGAGGGGCTCCAACTCCGACACTGCCACTGCGTCACTGAACGGGCACAGACCAATTCTCACCCTCGGACGGCACAACAAACAAAAACTTCTTCCAATCGTGAATGGAAGAAGATACTACGACAACTCTCGACCCGGTAACACCTCCTCGGTGTTTTCTAAAAGAGATATACACCCAGCTTGGCTCGGCCCTGCGAGTGCCAGGGTGGTTTTTGTAGCAAAGAGAAGAAACAAGAAGGCTCCGGCTGAAAAGGATCAGACGCAATTTCAATCGGACCAGGAACCCAAAGAGAATCCTCCAAGAGTTCGGCACTAACTGGCCCACGGCTAACCCAAAACAATTCAACGCCGCACTCACCTCGGGGGAGAAGAGCAGGCGTATCCCGACCCAAAAGGCTTCCAGGTACAAGGCAATCTTCTTGCCCCGTACCTGGTCCGCTCTCTCCCCCTCCTCGGCCAGACGAAGCGAGTAGCTGGGAAGGATGTGGAAACGGGTCCGGATGGTGGCGAGCTCATCTGCATGCCTCAGCACGGATGACGCGCCAATGGCATCCACGACCTGTGCTCTGGAGACCGTCCCCGTCACATGACCCCGGGAAGCATGACTAACCCTAACTCCCCAGGAGGACTCCGACTCAGACGAGGAAGTAGCAGAGGAAGAAGAAGAGGAGGAAGCTGCAGAAGATTCCCTAGACTCTATCTGGACTATTTCTACAGACTCCTTGGTAGAAGACATCTAACCTGATCAAAGGGACGAGTCCTCGGAATAGAAAACGCGAGAAATCCGACCTGAGAGGAAGAACGCTGAGCTAACACGACTAGGGACGAGGAAATTATGATGATGTATGGGCTCTGATGGGGATCCCACCTCTATTTATAGCTGCCGGCGTGCATATTCTACGGCTCTGATCGCCTCCCGCCAAAACAACGCTTCGCAACCAACGGCCGACAACATCCCACCTATCGCACCTACATTGGGCGCGTCCCATCGAGCGCTGGAACAACTGCGGCACGTCCTGTCAGCCAACCAGCGCCAGGCACGTGGGCTAACGCTTCGACGAACGTACGTACAAACCGGCGCTTCCTCTTTAATGCGAGATCTCTCCCCTGATCCACTGACGTCATCAAGAGGATACGACTAATTGCCCGGGAAAACACACTGACAATATCTTCAAATAAGGGCTCACCCCGAGTGACCGGTCAGACCACTCTCGACCCAAACCAGGAGCGGGTCGAGACAAGAGTGGGGGGCTAATGATGATGCTCGGTATCGGTAACTCCCCAGATCATGACATGTGGCAGATGATGTGTCCCAGAGCTTGCCAGAATGGATCGGGAATGGTAGGTTGGAAGCACACCTCGGGCCTATGACCCGAGGATGTTACCGACCTTTGGTGGCCTTCCAGACCACCCCCAGCTCGTCTACGAGCTATCACAGGACCAAGATGCCTCGGTCTCCCGCTCGTTCCCGAGCCACCTGCCGAGCTTATCTTCCTCGGTCTCATCGACCGACCCACAACATCGATCACAGGCGCCTCCGCCACGGCTTCGTGAATCTCTCCAAACGCGGGATATCCGCCGCCCATGATCCCGCGTTCCACGCCATCACGATCCCCCATTAACGAACATATCTTGTCATTAATAGGGAATCCCGCCTATCATGTGGACGTAACGCCAGGGGCATAACGGCCAGCGTGAATCTCGCGCCCGTCTGCACATTGCTGCCACTATATAAACCCCTCTCTCAGACAACTCAGGTAAGCCAATTTTACTCAAATAGGCCGTTACTCTGCCAAAATACTCCGTCTAACTTGATCATCGGAGGGTCCTTGGTGGCACAACCATCTCGGACTTCCTTG
This sequence comes from Agapanthus africanus, assembly GCA_030015575.1. Lineage (NCBI taxonomy): Eukaryota > Viridiplantae > Streptophyta > Magnoliopsida > Asparagales > Amaryllidaceae > Agapanthus > Agapanthus africanus. Next base: position 377,850,304 of record JASDDO010000019.1, on the reverse strand, counting down.
CAGGTAGCCCGGCCTCAGCCACATAAAACCCATTGAGATCCACACTCTTCAGGAGACAGCCCTCCAACTCAATCTCAGCCGTCCATCAGCGCTCGCAGCAGATCAACGGAAGGTAACATCCGAAAGAGATTCAGAGATCCATCAAGGGTTTTCTGCAATTAACCCTACAAAATATATAATGTATAAAAATTTACAGAGATTCAAAAAATGCAAGCACAATGCAATCGAGGTCAATCCCATGCTCTTGATAGAATCCTCATCCACACACCTCCATATTGTCGCACTTTTATCGTCGTTATCAATAATACTGAATCCTCCTTCAAAAAATAAACAAGACTGCATAAGCATATTAGAAATCTTAATACTATCAGAAATGATGATGACAGAAGACAAGCTCAAACCTTTGAGACTCAGAATCAGAAGCTCAACATGCATGTGAAGCCGAATGTGAGAGAAACTATGAAAACATTCTCCCACATCCTCTCTCGTAGTGACTTTGAAAGATTTTCCAATATCGATATTAAATTTCTTCTTCAGATACTTATCCATTTCACTTCTGCTTGTGCCCAATCAGGTTTCTCTTCTTTTACCAAAACCGAAGGAAACTCCCAAAGCCCAGCAAGCAATCCTTCTACGGGTCTTTTAACTAAAAGATACGGATTCTTCAAATTGCTTTCTTCTACTATCTCGACAATAGAAACAGCAGCAAAATCTTTCCTTTGCTTGGCCTTCAATCTTCGTTGGGTAGTCTGTGACATTGATTGATTTGGTTTTGGTGGAGAGCGAAAGCGCACGACACTGATCAGAAATTGGGCAGGAAGAGCAACTAGGGCTTTTTACAGTGCACAAGGTTGCACCAAGCTCCATTATAAGCAGTTTAGAAAGGCATATATTATTCATATCAGTATAAAGTTAATCAAGAACTCTGCCTACTAGTTTTCTAAGAATCGAATAAAATGCAATATTTAGATGAAGAGTTGAGACAGCAAAATACGAAGAGATGCGGGATTCGCCAACATGGTTAGAAAGAGTGAAATGGTCTAAAATACAACATTGACGAAAATTAAAAGCGCAATTTAAAAGTGCATCATGGCACAAATCCGACAATTAAATTGAATGGTTAGGAGCAAATAACCACAAATACAGTTCAAGATTATTGCACCAACTTTTAATGCTATGTTTGCCTTTCATAGCAAGGGTGAGTATGCATTGCTACTTTGTTCTTGGATTTATATTTTCGCTTTACCTTAAGGCTCTCTCTCAATCTAAGAGACTTTGAAGGACACCAACGACTTAATTAGGAACTTAGAATTAGTGACAGACCTCTTCTTTTTGTCAATAGCTTCCTTTGCATGTAATATTTTTAAGCAGAGGATTGCATCTTCCTTCAAAGGGGGGAAAGATGAGAGAAGAAGATGTCATCTAGTCACCCAAAAACATTGATGAATATTTCATTTAGTCTTGCTTCATTAGCTGACTCCATTTTGATGGAAAAAGGCTTAAAGACGGTGAAGGCGAAAATGTGGGCTAATAAGTTGCAATATCATTGGCGCTTACCAAATGCTTTTCACAGTCTCTTTAGGATTGGCAGATATTGCTCTAAGCCTGGTGATCACTCTCACCACGTTTAACCATCAACAACAGGCACTACCTAAAAATAACAAAATGAATAAAGATAAAAGAAAAAACACATCTAAAAATACCAAATAAACAGAAGAAAAGGATCAGAATCATCATGATACCTCATTCAAACCAATAGAGGCGATAGCCCTGCAGTGTACTCCCCCATCCCTTTCACCTTGTGAAGCGCCTCAGCTGTTTGAGGAAATTCCCCTCCTTCCACAATTGCTTTTGCTCTCTGATATCACAACCTGTTAACGTAAATGTTCTCCCCTCAAAACTCACCAGAATTTCAATATTTTGGTGTAGATGAAGGGATGCTAAAATGGAACCGTAGCGACAGTAGTATCGTGATAGACTACAAAAATCTATTCTCTTAAACCTATGAGAGCTACTCAGCTTCAAACCAGCAAAGCGCACAAATAAAGTGAATTTAAAAAGGGTTGATTGTATAAAACACTATCCATATTTCATTCAGAACCTGTAGCCCCTATATTCGCTCTTTCTCTTTGTTGTGATGCCTCACATTCGTTCCCTGAAGATTTCCCTATGATCCGAAGTTATCGTGAAGCAACAAAGATTCGATGTTATCTGCGAACAGACGTCTGGAAATGAGAGCTTCATATGTTTGTCGAAGGGCTGACATTTGACTTGTATAAGTTCAAACGTCTTCGAAACACTCTGGCAATTTTGGATGTGAAAGCCAGACGTCTGAACAAGGATGTTCAGACGTCTGGTTACGCTTTAAAGTTTCGAAGATACTTGGACAGACGTCTGCCCATTCCCTATACAGACGTCTGTCGTAATGGGCCGACTGTTATTTCCTTAGTTAGGAAATTTGTTATTTGGTAAATCTTTTGTATGCTATATATATGATAGTATGTTTTATCCCTAGATCTGATAGCCTTTGGGGTAGCTATTGATAATTTAGAAAGAACCCATTGTTTTGAGAGAGCTAGGATTTATTTGAGAGGGATTTGCATTACTCCATCGAATTGTACTTCTCCGAATTTGATATTAATAAAACATCGCCTTTGCCTAATTAGTAAGTTTTCATATTCTCTATCTTGTATGTGGTTTTGATTACTTCTCGTTATCGTTTGGTTTGTACTTTGTGATCGTCTTTGTCGTAACAAACTGGTATCAGAGTCTTTTGTTGTTGTTTGGAATCTTTTTGATTGAACCATTAGGTTTTCGATCTTGCAATCTAGGTCAACGGTGAGTAACGACAACTACATCGTCTTCCCCACTTTCTAAGATCGTGATTTTGAAGTTTAGGATTCGTTAGCAAATCGTGTTTTGTTGATCTCACTTCATGTCTCCGACAATCATGAAGTTCGATATCTAGAAGTTTAATGGAAATATAAGTTTTAGTTTGTGGCAAGTCTATATGATTACCGTTTTGACTCAAAACAATTTGAAGAAGACGATTCTATGGAAGGATAAAAAAGCATTCCACTATGACGGGGGAAGCTTGAGAGGAGATGGAAGAAAAGGCCATCACGGCTATCCATTTGTATCGGACTAACAAAGTTCTACAAGAAGTTTTGGTGGAGAAGACGGCGGCTGATTTATGGAATAAATTGAAGAAGTTATATTTAAGGAAATCTTTCAAGAATCGAATCATATTGAAGCAGCATCTCTATATACTTCGCATGTCAGAAACCACTCCAATAAAATCTCACATTGATGAGTTTAATGCGATCATTACGAATCTGGGTAAGATCGACATTAAGATATATAATGAAGATCAGTCTCTATTCTTGTTGTGCTTTTTGCCACCCTCTTATAAGCACTTCCGTGACACCATGGTTTATAGACGAGATATGATCTCAATCAAAAATGTCAAGAAGAATTTGATGAACAAAAAGAAGATCGATAAGGAGCTGACTTCCGTCGAAGCGGACGGTCCATCATCAGGCTTATTTGTTCGAGGGCGAGTGGAGAAGGAAGATCCGGAAAAAAATAGAAGTCGAGGTCGAAATCCAAGGTTAAGAACGTGACCTCCAGTTATTGTAAGGAGCACTTCAAGGTCGACTGCTTTAAGTTGCAGAACGAACTAAAGCAAGAACATAAATCGAAGGAGTTTTCGGCTGAGGCGAGTATAGTGAAAGGAGAAAGAAATCTTCTTGTGGTTCTTGCCAGCGCACATCGATCCAAGGACGAGTGGATTATGGATTCGGGTTGTTGTTAGTGTATATGCCTTAGAGGCCATTACTGTATCATATTAATATGTATATTACTTGATGGACGCTTGGGATATTCACAGTTGTATAGACAATCTTGCTCGAAATAGTAGTATGCTACTTGGTTTGTCTCTGCTTTAATGTGTACATGTGTTTCTTTATTATATCACCTATACGCATTAGTAGAGCCCTTAGGATCTTTGCTTGATTACCGGTGTTGTGATGGCGATCACACTCGTGGGGGCTGGGTAATCCACAAGCACATCCTTATTCACGTCCCTAGTCGTGGGATTATCGAGACAGGGCATCGATACTCCGGAGTAGACTAGCGTATGCGCTTTTCATCCCAGCACGGGAGACGGTCTGTCCCACAGCCGTTAGTACGTCGTACTTGAGATAGTATGCGGGTGCTCGTTAGGTTACGAGTATACTAGACAGGACTCGTCGGGAACTGATGGTTGGTATTATACCTATCGTCAGTTATCAGTTCGCAGGTGACATGAGTACAGCTTAGTCCGCTGACTTGACACTGTCACTTCGCCTCGAGTGTGTTCCCACTGTTCTTTGATTACTACCCTACCACGGCTCTACTGAGGCATGCAAACAGGTAGTAGCTGGGTGCAGTCCCGAAGCACTTGGAGGTAGTGACGGTTAGACAGGATTCGTCTCTCCCGGTATTGGGGGTTGACATCGCGCTGTGTCTAGGAGAGCCATTACACGAGTAGTCCCTGGCCAGGGCAAGCGAGATATACTGGTAGGTTTTCAGTGTTATCTCAGGGTGTTCTGGGCTTCACTCCGACACGACTTGTACCGCTATTAGGGGACTGATGTTTACCGCCCCCTAGGCCCGCCATGCGATGTATCAGACGAACAGACCGGACTGTACGGAGATTGTCACATACAGACTCAGTAGGAGTTCGGATGGGTTCACCTCATCAGTCTTCTTATTGGCATCTACCTGGGGACCGTTACGTACAGCTAGTGCCGCTTGCGGTCTGTGGTTAACCCCACTGCCAGCGTAGTGTCGAGTCTTTAGAGTCCCACACAGAGGGTTACTCGCCTTTGGGCAAAACAGAGTAGAGGTCGCATGGTTTTGCGACAGGGTTCGTTCACACTCGTGCACTTATGCACGTTTGGTGTCCGGGCAGTTATTACTAGTGGGCTTTGGTTTAACCCAGATACTAGTATTTGTTTTGGGATTGGTTTTGTCTCATTGCATTCGTGTTCCTCGGAACGCAGATGCGGGTGTGTATACACAGTTGATAGAGGCAGAGACAGAGGATTCTCATTAGGGTTGTTGATCATTTTGATTTTGGTTGACCTGTTGACTTTTTCCAAACCCTAATGAGAATGATAAATATGATTAGTAATGATAATTAAGGATTATTGTGTGATGGTTAGGTTGACCATTTTGTAAGTCCATGCTACCTCTCCCGGTACTTTCGGGCATGCGGAATTTGATAAAAAACGATTTTCTTAGAGGTGGTAACATGGACTTAAAACCCGGATCTTTGTTAAACATCTAACTAACAACCAAACTACGAGTTGCTAACTACTCGGTTAGGGGGTTATACCTTTCTTTTTCTCGAACTCCTTCGTCTTCAAGCTTCGATGGTCGTCCGAATCGGCTTCTCCCCGTCGTCTCCTTGCGCCGAAGATAGATCCACCTGAAAGCTTCAACCTTTGGCTCCTTCTTCGAACTTTGAAGAAACTAGTTCACTCGGTTTGCTAAACCTTGTGAACTAGAGTGAGTAGAGAAGAGTTTGTATGGGATTTTATCTATGGTTCTTGGTTCTCAACTCATGAGACAAGTGAACCATAGAGTCAAGAGAGGGAGAGCAAGAGGAGGAGATGAGAGCTCAAGAACAAGAGAGAGAATGAGCATGAAAGAATGAGAGAAGACTTTTCTCATTTTGCTCTCATAATCCAAAACAATCATAACACCTCATATCAATCAAGTATTATGTGATGGTTTAAGCAACCATAGCCATATCATTTCATGCACTCATTTTGTACAAAAGAGCAAGCAAGCAAAAGTCTTTGCCATGAAATGATAGCTAAAGTTATCATGATGGTCAATTAGTCAAGCCTAGTCAACCGGTCAACAAAGTCAACAAGTCAACAAAAGTCAACAAAGTCAATCCCTCAACAACCATGTCACCATAATACTTAATTAATATAATTGTTAATCACATATCATATTCTCATTAGGGTTGAGCAAAAAGTCAATAGTCAACTGTCAACGGTCAACAACCCTAATGAGAATCCTCTACCTCTGTCTCTCCGTCAACTGTGCATACACACCCGCATCCGCGTTCCGAGGAACACGAATGCATACTGGAAAAAACCAATCCCAAAAGGTACACTAGGATCTGGCTTAAACCAAAGCCCGCTAGTGTAAACTGTCCGGACACTGTACGTGCACAAGTGCACGGATGTGACCGAACCCTGTCGCAAAACCATGCGACCTGTCGCAAAACCATGCGACCTCTACTCTTTTGCCTAAAGGCGAATAGCTTTCTGTGTGGGACTCTAAAGACTCGACACTACGCTGGCAGTGGGTTTAACCACAGACCGCAAGCGGCACTAGCTGTGCGTAACGGTCCCCAGGTAGATGCCGACAAGAAAACTGACGAGGCGAAACCCATCTGAACTCCTACTGAGCCTGAATGTGACATTCTCCGTACAGTCCGGTCTGTTCGTCTGATACATCGCATGGAGGGCCTAGGGGCGGTAAACGTCAGTCCCCCAATAGCGGTACAAGTCGTGTCGGAGTGAAGCCCAAAACACCCTGAGATAACACTGGAAGCCTACCAGTATATCTCGTTTACTATGGCCAAGGACTACTCGTGTAATGGCTCTCCTAGACACAGCGCGATGTCAACCCCCAATACCGGGAGAGACGAATCCTGTCTAACCGTCACTGCCTCCAAGTGCTTCGGGACTGCACCCAACTACCACCTGTTTGCACGACTCCTTTGAGCCGTGGTAGGGTAGTAATCAAAGTACAGTGGGAACACACTCGAGGCGAAGTGACAGTGTCAAGTCAGCGGACTAAGCTGTACTCATGTCACCTGGGAACTGATAACTGACGATAGGCATAATACCAACTAGTCAGTTCCCGACGAGTCCTGTCCAGTGTACTCGTAACCCAACGAGCACCGGCATACTATCTCAAGTACGACGTACCGACGGCTGTGGGACAGACCGTCTCCCACACTGGGATGAGAAGCGCATGCGCTAGTCTACTCCGGAGTATCGATGCCCTGTCTCGATAGTCCTGCGACCAGGGACCTGCATAAGGATGTGCTTATAGATTACCCAACCCCACTAGTGTGACTGCCATCACAACGCTGGTAATCAAGCAAAGATCCTAAGGACTCCACTAATGTGTATAGGCGATATACTAAAATAAACACATGTACACATTGAAGTAGAAACAAACCAAGTAGCATACTACTATATTGAGCAAGATTGTATATACAAGGTGAATATCCCAAGCTTCCATTAAGTAATATACAAACTAGTATGATACAGTAATGGCCTCTAGGGCATATACACTAACACATTTGACCATGGTGGACATTTTGACCATTATTGACATTTTGACCATAATCATTTCATATCCAATATGCTTCTTGATCTTTGCAAATTGCATTTATTATGAAATGATAATGGTCATTCCATACTCACCATCACATTTTCCTTTTAATTATTATTATTAATCTTATATTCTCAAATATGAGTATGGTTGTAAAAAGAGAGCTCTCATTCTTTCATTCTTCTTCTCTCTCTTTACAAAAGCTCTTCTTCCTCCTCTCTCAAGCTTAAGTGTTCCATGTGTTGGAAATCATAAGTTTTGAGACATAGCCACAATAACACATCTCTACTCATTCTAAGGTGCTAGGATTAGTAAACTAAACACCTTAGTTACCTCTAGATTGAGGTAGGAGCTCAAGTTCGAGGCCCTCGGGTGGATCTATCTTCGACAAAGAGGAGACGAGGAGGAGAAGCCGTTCAAACTTCCACAAGGAGCAAGCAAGGAGAAGAACAACAAGAAGAGAAGGAGTTCAAGTTGAGATATAACCCCTAACCGAGTAGATAAATCTCTAGTTAGGATGCTAGTGTGTAGTTTAGCAAAGATCCGGCTTTTATGGTTCATGTTACCAAGTCTAGAAAAAAATTTGTTTTACCGTTTCCGCAACCCCGAAAGTACCGGGAGAGGTAACGTGGACCTAACAGTGGTATCAGAGCCAGGTTAAACATAAACTAGCAAGTTAGCAAAGTATCTAGAATTTCGACCGGACGAAAAACCGCAAAACACCCCGGAAAATTCAAGTTTCTGCCGATTTTTAGATCTGTTCAAAAATTAATAAATCATGCATTAAAAATCGGCTCAGGCTTTTTATAGAACACTGGAGAAATTCGATCCCCTAACTCGGTTAAAGAGCCACGGAAACGCGGCATAAGCTTGCTTATGCCGCGGAACCGCGGCCGAGTTAACTCGGTTGGAGGTCCTGTTTCCTGCAGTGTTCTTATATGGGTATTTTGGGATTTTTAGAATATGATTTTTCTGCCCAGATTTTCCAGAAAGCAAAATTTGTTTTTGGGGCTTAAAAATCCGTATTTTTGGTCGATTTTCTGTAAACTTTGGCTAATGGGTTGTATCTGTGATGTGATATATGTATTGAACGTCTACTAATCTCTATATGTCGATTAGTGGAGGTTATACATATCTATGATCTGTAATGCTGATGGTTTGTGTATATGAACTCGTTGGATTGTCGCGGATGAATAGCCGGGGTGGATGTGAGATGAGAGTTTCTTTTTCTTTCATTCATGTAAAAAAAATTTGTAAATTGATGTAATATTATTTGTATGGCCGCACAACCGGGTCGGGGTTATAGCCGTCATTGTATAATTCTTTTTACTGTTTTTGCTCCTAGGATAGACCCAAGGTGGGGTGCACAAACTACCGGGTATCTCGAAGTGCCGAGTGGCCTACTCACGGGTTGAGGGAGGTTGCTTCGCTTCGGATACTTGGCGGGTAGTTTGCCGCACCCGTAGGGGTCTAGGGTGAGATATTGGCTATTCATCGCGACCGTGTAATCCGCTTTTCATTGCAGGCTCGAACGAATCGCGGGTTCCTAATATATCCAAAGTGTTCATCTGTGATCTGGATTGGCTATCATTGCTATATATCTATATATAATAACAATTTAGGCGTTACTTATGTTTTTCAGCCGCGCTAGCCCAGCCCCCGCTCTGTCGTTGGTTAAGTAACCTAACGGGTGATGACGGGGCCCCGTGGCGAATGCGAATGGCATAAGCGTACGCCATATTTTGGTTGTTTTCTGCAATGGTAGGATTTAAATGATGGGACGCATTAAAAGAACTAATGCAAGAAAATAAACCTAAAAGACGTTGTTGGAACAATTTTTCAAAAAGCTGTTATTGCAAGGACGTTCATTTTTGTTTTGCATCGAGGTATTCGGTTATGAATGCCCAGCACCTCATTCGACGAGGCAAGGGCCGAGATCCCCTCATCGGGAGTGACCCCTTGGACAAGTTTGCGTCAGGGTGATAACTTCACTATAGTCGATTATTCTTGCTTTGCATCGAGGTATTCATCTTATGAATGCCCAGCACCTCACTCGACGAGGAAAGAGCTGAGATCCCTTCACATGGAGTGACCTCTTTAGCAAAAGTTTTCATCATTATGTTTTCAAAAAGTCTATCATGTTCCTTCAACTACATCAAGTTCATTACGTTAATGGGTTTTTTCGCCAAAAACCCAGCCGTAGCCCTCCGTCGTTTCAGATAATTAATACTTAGTATTCGTGCTGCGTTTGTTGATTATTCGTCAAGACACAGTGAACAGTAGCTGAGTAATAATTCTCTGTTGCACTGATAGATGCGATTGGTTAGGACGGTCGCATGATTTTGTTGATTATTCGTCAATGATCATGCGGGCGGGTCTAATGCAATCCTGGATAACGACGGGTTGAACTTGACTAGAACCTTTTGATTTGTTGATTATTCGTCAAGATCACTTGGGTCCTAGGGGCAAAAACCACATCGGGAGTTTCTAAAAAAACTGAAACTTGCAGATTTAGCATATCTTCTGGAGTGTGGTGACTAGAGTGGATTCTATCTAGGATCATCACACAATGATAGTTGGATCCTGATCCTATTGATGAGTTGGATTACTCTTGGGAAATTATTTCACTTAACGATCAATGTTATAAACCTAGTAGGTGTCTAGAAAGGTGTTAGCGGGGCTACGTCCCTAGGGAAAAAAGGTTCTTAAATTAAGGAACTTCGCAAAAGCGTTGGAAAACCTCCCTCGAAGTACCGACACTAGCCTGGCTGAAAGGTTAAGCAAGTATTGTGACGTGAATTAAATCCCGACTAGTTCTTCTTTTAAAAGGTTTTAGGAAGAATTTGAGGAAACAGTGGGAGACATCCTGGTTAGATAAACTAATAAACCAATCTAATCTTGCAAGAGCGCACGCTGAGTGTTTCTTTTCTCTCTCTCCAGGTAGCAACCTTTTCACGCCCTAATCAAGATAATAAAATGTATCGCTTGACCGATCCGAATTCTTATTCGGGGCTGGGGAACGATGGTTCGGCTCTAACTTGTGACAACAATCATAAGTATGAGCAAGGGAAAGGGGATTGTATGGATTCCCAGGATACCCAGTTGAAGAAGAAGCATGGTTTTGCATCTACTTCAGGTGTTCTTGTAATTGAGAACTGTTTTACGGTCAGCCCTACCTCCTGGGTACTAGATACCGGATCAGGATCTCATATCTGTAATTTATTGCAGGGACTGAGAAAAAGTAGGAAAGTTGCACCGGGTGATATGTCGTTCAGAGTAGCGAACGGAGCACAAGTTAATGCGGCAGCCGTCGGTGAATATCACCTAGTATTGCCAAATGGCAAGACTATGATTTTGAACGATTGCTACTATGTACCCTCCATGGTTTGCAACATCATATCAGTTTCTTTACTCGATAAAGATGGATATAAATTTGTTCTTGATAGAAATATCATGAACATTTACCTTCATAAGGTACTGGTTGCAGAGGGTACACTGTGTAATGGTATCTACGTTCTAAATCAGAATACAGTTCTCAATATACAAAACACACGCAAGAGGAAGAATTCAGATACAAATGAATCCTACTTGTGGCATTGTAGACTTGGTCATATCGGAGAGAAAAGACTGAGTAAGTTGCATAAAGATGGACTCTTGAATGCGTTCGAGTTTTCATCTTATGAAACTTGTCGGTCTTGTCTCAAAGGGAAGATGACCAAATCTCCGTTCACCGGACATGGAGAAAGAGCAACAGAGCTCTTAGGACTCATACACAGTGATGTATGTGGTCCGATGTCTATACATGCAAGGGGTGGGTTCTCCTACTTCATCACATTCACTGACGATCTCTCTAGATTCGGATATATGTATCTTATGAAACACAAATCTGAAACTTTTGAGAAATTCAAGGAATTCAGAAAGGAAGTAGAGAACCAGACTGGCAAAAGTATCAAGATCCTCCTGTCTGATAGAGGAGGGGAGTACTTAACCACGGAATTCCTAGATTACTTAAAAGAGAATGGTATTCTCTCTCAGCTTACTCCTCCTTATACACCACAGCACAACGGTGTTTCGGAGCGGAGGAATCGTACCCTATTGGATATGGTTCGCTCCATGATGAGTGATGCTGAGTTACCTCTTTCTTTCTGGGGACATGCGCTTCAGACAGCGGCATACCTTTTGAATCAAGTTCCGTCCAAATCTGTGCCTGAAACTCCGTATGAAATATGGAGCAGTAAGAAACCATGTCTTAAATTTATTAAGATATGGGGTTATTCGGCCTATGTGAAAACACAAAAACCGGACAAGCTAGAGGCACGGTCAGTTCTGTGTAAATTTGTGGGATATCCTAAAGACTCGCTAGGATATCTGTTCTACCACACTGAGGAATAGAAGGTGTTTGTATTTCGCCACGCTACCTTTTTAGAAAGGGAGCTTCTTGCAAAAGACACTAGTGGGAGTTCGGTAGAACTGGAAGAAATTCAGCGACCACAAAATATAACTGAAAATTTGGAGGAACCGCCAGATTCAATAACCCCAGACGAATCTCAGCCACTCCGCAGATCTGGTAGGATTTCTCATCCGCCCGAGAGATACTACGGTTTTCTCATTGACGGGGATCGAGAGAATTGCATCTTGGAAGAAGATGACCCTACCAGTTTCAGGCAGGCCATTATCAGTAGGGACTCTGATAAATGGCAGGAAGCAATGCAATCCGAAATGGAGTCCATGTACACCAATAAAGTGTGGACCTTGTATATTGCTCCACCTGGGGTAAAACCCGTTGGATGCAAATGGATCTACAAAAGGAAACTTGGTGTAGATGGGCAGGTGGAAACTTATAAGGCTAGACTCGTTGCAAAAGGTTTTCGTCAAATACCTGGTTTGGACTATGACGAAACTTTTTCTCCGGTGGCTATGCTCAAATCCATTCGGATCCTACTTGCCATTGCTACCGTCCATGACTATGAAATCTGGCAGATGGATGTTAAAACGGCTTTCCTAAACGGTTGTTTGGAAGAGTACGTTTACATGGATCAGCCAGAAGGTTTCGTAGACAGTGGGAGCAGCGGGAAGGTGTGCAAGTTGCTTAAATCCATTTATGGATTAAAGCAGGTGTCGCGGAGCTGGAACATCTGTTTTGATGAGGCAATCAAGGAATTTGATTTCATCAAGAATGAAGATGAACCCTGTGTCTATAAGAAGATTGTAGGATGAACTGTCGTATTCCTAGTCTTGTACGTGGACGACATTCTTTTGATAGGAAATGACATTCCTATGCTACAATCGGTCAAGCTATTTTTGTCACAACGATTCTCCATGAAGGACCTGGGTGATGCCTCATACATTCTGTGGATCAAGATCAATAGAGATAGATCCAAGAGACTACTAGGACTTTCGCAGTCCAGGTACATAGAGACCGTACTAAAGAGATTTAGTATGGAGGATTCCAAGCGCGGTAACATACCCGCATTGAACGGAATTACCCTCTCCAAGAAGATGTCTTCTAAGACTGACGAGGAGAGGGTTCGCATGAGCATTATACCCTACACTTCGGCGGTAGGATTTATAATGTATGCGATGCTATGTACAAGACCAGATGTAGCTTACGCGCTGAGCGCGGTAAGCCGGTATCAGTCGGACCCAGGTGAGGACCACTGGACAGCAGTGAAGAACATTCTCAAGTACCTGAGAAGGACTAAGGAGATGTTCCTGGTTTACGGTAATGGAGACCTCAGGGTCGAGTCCTTTACCGATTCAAGCTTCCAGAGTGACAAAGATGACAGCAAGTTTGTCTCGGGTTTTGTGTTCACCCTCAACGGAGGGGCGGTATGTTGGAGGAGTTCCAAACTAGATACCGTCGCAGACTCGACGATGGAGGCTGAATACATTGCTGCAAGCGATGCCGCAAAAGAGGCGGTCTGGATGAAGAAGTTCATTAGTGAACTTCAAGTGGTTCCGTCCATTGTTAACCCAATACTTTTGTATTGCGATAACAATGGGGCTATAGCTTTAGCGAAGGAACCAAGGTCCCATCAGAAATCCAGGCACATCTTAAGGCGGTATCACCTGATCAGGGAGATCATTGATCGCCAGGAGATCAAGGTGCGGAGAGTGGACACAAAGGACAACACGGCGGACCCATTCACGAAGGCCTTGCCCCAGACTCAGTTCGAGCGGCTGATCGAGATGATAGGTCTTCGATACGCCAGTACATGGCCTTAGTGCAAGTGGGAGATTGTTAGTGTAAATGCCCTAGAGGCCATTACTGTATCATACTAGTATGTATATTACTTGATGGAAGCTTGGGATATTCATTGTTGTATAGACAATCTTGCTCGAAATAGTAGTATGCTACTTGGTTTGTCTCTGCTTTAATGTGTACATGTGTTTATTTATTATATCACCTATACGCATTAGTAGAGCCCTTAGGATCTTTGCTTGATTACCGGCGTTGTGATGGCGATCACACTCGTGGGGGCTGGGTAATCCACAAGTACATCCTTATTCACGTCCCTAGTCGTGGGATTATCGAGACAGGGCATCGATACTACGGAGTAGACCAGCGTATGCGCTTCTCATCCCAGCACGGGAGACGGTCTGTCCCACAGCCGTCAGTACGTCGTACTTGAGATAGTATGCGGGTGCTCGTTAAGTTACGAGTACACTGGACAGGACTCGTCGGGAACTGATGGTTGGTATTATACCTATCGTCGGTTATCAGTTCGCAGGTGACATGAGTACAGCTTAGTCCGCTGACTTGACACTGTCACTTCGTCTCGAGTGTGTTCCCACTATTCTTTGATTACTACCCTACCACGGCTCTACTGAGTCGTGCAAACAGGTAGCAGTTGGGTGCAGTCCCGAAGCATTTGGAGGCAGTGACGGTTAGACATGATTCGTCTCTCCCGGTATTGGAGGTTGACATCGCGCTGTGTCTAGGAGAGCCATTACACGAGTAGTCTCTGGCCAGGGCAAGCGAGATATACTGGTAGGTTTCCAGTGTTATCTCAGGGTGTTCTGGGCTTCACTCCGACACGACTTGTACCGCTATTAGGGGACTGACGTTTACTACCCCCTAGGCCTGCCATGCGATGTATCAGACGAACAGACCGGTCTGTACGGAGATTGTCCATACAGACTCAGTAGGAGTTCGGATGGGTTCACCTCATCGGTCTTCTTATCGGCATCTAGCTGGGGACTGTTACGTACAGCTAGTGCCGCTTGCGGTCTGTGGTTAACCCCACTGCCAGCGTAGTGTCGAGTCTTTAGAGTCCCACGCAGAGGGTTACTCGCCTTTGGGCAAAACAGAGTAGAGGTCGCATGGTTTTGCGACAGGGTTCGTTCACACTCGTGCACTTGTGCATGTTTGGTGTCCGGGCAGTTATTACTAGTGGGCTTTGGTTTAAGCCAGATACTAGTATTTGTTTTGGGATTGGTGTTTGACATCAAAGAATGTATACAGGTGCTCATTGGAGAATGATACTCCTAGATGGTTTGTGCATTTCTTGACCCTAGAGGCAGAGGCAGAGGATTCTCATTAGGGTTGTTGACCATTTTGACTTTGGTTGACCTGTTGACCGTTGACTTTTTCCAAACCCTAATGAGAATGATAAATATGATTAGTAATGATAATTAACGATTATTGTGTGATGGTTAGGTTGACCATTTGACCATGGTAGACATTTTGACCATTGTTGACATTTTGACCATAATCATTTCATATCCAAGATGCTTCTTGATCTTTGCAAATTGCATTTATTATGAAATGATAATGGTCATTCCATACTCACCATCACATTTTCCTTTTAATTATTATTATTAATCTTATATTCTCTCATATGAGCATGGTTGTAAAAAGAGAGCTCTCATTCTTTCATTCTTCTTCTCTCTCTTTACAAAAGCTCTTCTTCCTCCTCTCTCAAGCTTAAGTGTTCCATGTGTTGGAAATCATAAGTTTTGAGACATAGCCACAATAACACATCTCTACTCATTCTAAGGTGCTAGGATTAACAAACCAAACACCTTAGTTACCTCTAGGTTGAGATAGGAGCTCAAGTTCGAGGCCCTCGGGTGGATCTATCTTCGACAAAGAGGAGACGAGGAGGAGAACCCGTTCAAACTACCACAAGGAGCAAGCAAAGAGAAGAACAACAAGAAGAGAAGGAGTTCAAGTTGAGGTATAACCCCTAACCGAGTAGATAAATCTCTAGTTAGGATGCTAGTGTGTAGTTTAGCAAAGATCCGGCTTTTACGGGCCATGTTACCAAGTCTAGAAAAATTTTTGTTTTACCGTTTCCGCAACCCCGAAAGTATCGGGAGAGGTAACGTGGACCTAACAGTTGTTCTTACCACATGTGTCCCAGTAGAGATTTGTTCACCACGTACGAGTTTGTTGATGGTGGACTGGTTTTGATGGGAAACAATAGCTCGTGCCAGGCTATTGGCAAAGGGACAATCCAAATCATGATGTTCGATGGTATTGTGAGGACGTTGGCGGAAGTCAGGCACGTACTTGATTTGAAGAAGAATCTCATTTCTTTGGATACACTCGACGAGAAGAGTTACAAGTTTTCCGCTGAAGGTGGAGTTTTGAAGGTAACCAAAGGCACTCTCGTTGTGATGAAGGGCTTGAAGAAAGGGTCCTTGTATTTATTACAGGGTTCGACGACTTCCAGATTGACGGCTATTTCATCATCCAAATTTATGACGGATTCGAAAACTATCAGATTATGGCACATGAGGCTCGGGCATATGAGTAAGAGAGGTATAACCGAGTTGTTGAAGCAGGGTCTACTTGGTAGGAAGAGTACGACGAACCTGAAGTCTTATGAATATTACGTCTTTGGGAAGCAAAAACGCGTTAGCTTCAGTTCAGCGGTGCACAATATAAAATGTATTCTAGATTATATCCATTCGGATCTTTGGGAACCTTCTCCAGTTGTTTCTAAAGGAAGCTGAGCCGAATATCTGCTTACCTTCATTGATGATTTCTTGAGAAAGCCTTGGGCCTACTTCTTGAGGCACAAAAGCGATGTGTTTACTACGTTCAAGCAATGGAAGACATTGCTTGAAAAGCAGACAGGAAAACGGATCAAGAAACTGAGGACATACAACGGGTTAGAGTTTCGAGATGAAGATTTCAATGAATTCTGCAAAAATGAAGGGATTGTTCGACATCATGCCGTTGTCTAAACACCACAACAAAATGGAGTCGCGAAACGTATGAATCAGACTCTTTTGGAGAAAACGCGATGTATGTTGTCTAATGCACAGCTCGGCAAGGAGTTTTGGATAGAAGCGGTAAACACGGCGTGTTATATTGTGAATCGATCACCACATATGAAGCTAGGTAGTAAGACACCGGAACAGATATGGTCAGGGAAGCATACCGATTATTCAACACTTAAAGTGTTTGGTTGCCCCGCTTATGCACATTACCGTGAAAGCAAGTTGAATTCTCGAGCAAAATGCATATTTCTTGGTTATGCTACCAGCGTAAAGGATTATAAATTGTGGTGTTCGGATCCTAAGTCATCTAAATTTATGATTAGTAGAGATGTGACGTTTGATGAATCTTCTATGTTGAAGCGAACAACAAGGAATCTCCAGTTCAAGACGATCGAAGAAGGATGAGTTGAGAGTTGATATTGAGGTCGGTAAGAGCTTGGATTTGTAAGAGATCTTTTGCGAACCATCGTCTAGAGAAGCTCAAGATGACCAGTCCCATGATGAGGAGTATTTACTTACTCGTGGCCGACAAAAAAGGGACATTAGACCTCCACAGAGATATGACTACGATGATCTAGTGGCATATGCGATGTCTGTTACAGAGACTGTCACGACCCGAAAGTACAGAACATGACCGGCACTTAAACTACGAAACGTCTCGAGGCGTACGTAATCTAAGTAAGCTGAAAAACCCAGAAATCCAAACCAAGAAAAGTAGTAGAGAGAAGGAAAAGCCAATTTAAATCAAGTAGTTTGAAACCTATGCCGAAGTATGCATTTTAAAATCACAAGTCTTTTCTAAAAAATTTCGGCAGAGTTTCCTTTGTAAAAACTGACCCCAAACGAGTACAAAACCTGATAAAGCATATATAATGAATAAAGGCATCCCCAAGCGGGAGCTAACTCTTCGTTAATCGACGGTCATAACCACGCAAGCAATATAATATACAACGCCGAAAGGCGAGGATCACAACAGAAAAGGAAACTCAAAACAGCATGAAATCCATAGAAATACAACTCGCGACTCTAAGGTCGAATGAATAAACAACACTGGTCTCTAACTGAAATAAAAACATGTTGATGGAATTTATTAGATACAACTGAATAATAATATACAAGATATAATGATGGTCACGATACAAGTGAACCCACCTACTAGCAAATCACCCGGAAATGGAAGTAGTGCCAGCAAAGCCGTAATGAAACCTGTACGGCAAAACCTGCAAGAAACTATGGCACAACGGGGGTGAGTTGCCAACTCGTGAGTAGAAAACATCTACGAACAGAAATCGCATGAACAACGCAATTCTAGGTCATACGATCATAATATATCCTCAAATATATAATCTGCAGCCTATAAAAATGGCTAGGGTATACCTCAAAACAACTGTAATACCAAGTGCTCGTGCAAGTGCCTCAGGTAGCAATATATCATATGGATGAGGCATGAATACATGAAAATAGAATACATGTACATAAAGAAACTGCTTTCATAATTTAGTGAGATTTCTGTATTTTCAAAATGAGGTATCATGGATGAAATCAGTATAAACAGTGTCTAGCATCGACACAAAACATAAATCCCAATATCTCAATATCTCAGGCTCCGGCTATCCGGACTGGCCTGGATCATCAAATCTCAGTAGCTCAATATCTCAAAATCTCAATGTTTCAATTTCACTATCTAGGGTGCCGTCAGTCCAGACCGGCCCCTACCATCAATCTCAAGACCACGACGGTATCCTCCGGATATCCGACGCGTCGGGTAAAATCACCGGTAGGTAGTGCTCCTTTGCCAGGCTCATCGTCTACTACTCGAACTTCTTGCCCCGGGGTACCCTACCGGGCCCACCATGTACCTGAAACGGTTCATCCATCTTCTCGAATCGGGTCTCAAAATCCATTAGCAAACTCATGGTGGACGACTCATACATCATGGGAAAACCGCACTTTTCATTTAAAAAGAGAGAAAAGAAGTTTATAAATGTTTTTGCGGTTTTCCCCCAAATCCAGGAAATCTCATGAAAATCCGAATCCAAATCATCAATAGCATGTAACAGTGAATATAGGCATAATAATCCATGAATGCGGCATAACAGTGAATAATAACATGCATGAAATAGCAGGTAATAACTACAATGTCTAAACTAGCATATAAGGCAAGTACACTAATATCATGTCGAAATTATTAGCTAACAACTATGTCAATGCAATAGTATTTTCTAAGTGTACGTGACATGGAAATTACCGATGAAGATGTGTGTGAGCCGGCAAGTAAGTGTACGTGATACATACGCATCATCGGTAATGGTGCTGGTGTCCTAACAGCATGGTATCAATAACGGTATATGAATCACAAAATAAGTATGCGATGCGGAGCGAACAGCAATAATGTGCGGGAGCTGAATACTAGACACAACGATAACTAATATTGTCTAACAACTACACTAAACTATAGGGCTGAGCTAACAGTCTAACTGAAGGTAAGGAAACCGCCTAACATTTGAGTCGATACAAGTATATATATGTGTGTGTGTGTCTGTATTAGTCGGTGATCCCGCCTCAATAATATCACACCCGATACCATATCTATGATCAGACATTCCCAAGTCAAGAGTGCGGATCAAATATCAATATATAGCTCGTACGTAAATCCATCGTACGGCATCCCAAATCTGGGTACGGGTCAATATCACATTCATCATATTATTCATCCGGTATCCTCTTTATCAAAAATCATAATCCGGGGTACTAATCTACGTCTAGTACAATACTAATATCATCAAAATAATCATGATCTGACTACTGATCGACAGTCAAGTACAAACCGATATCATCAGCACATATCATCATAAAGAAGTATACATCGCTCAATGCGGCCTATTATAAATATCCTAGCATATCATATCTCATATCACGATCACATGTCGACCATTTTATTTATATCACTATTCACATGGTATCGTCGTCCAAAGATCCACTATAACATCATGACATATCTCAAATACGAATTCCGCCATATCACCGATCTCACGGTCTCAAATCACATCTCATCAACTCACCTCAAAACCCAAATACTATCCTCAAATACAGTATATGAACACATAGTCCCATACCCATGTGAACACATAAATATATAATCTCATATACGCATATATGAAAGAAGAATGTATGCAAGTATGGGTGTGTGTATGTGTGGTGCAACCTCTACTCTAGGGTTTCGCAACACTAATCCAATCCAAACACACCAAATATCCATCTTTATCATCAACAATCTCAAACAACAAATAATCTTTATATGTGTGTATACGTATTCGCATACATATCACCACGAAGTGCGGGGGTGCTATACGCCATCCACCCGACTTCTCCCCGTAGATATAAATCTACTCACCTTGCTTCTCGTGTACCGATGCCGATGTTGCCATCTTTATCTTCAACGCCTCGACGTCACGTGGGGTACCTACAAGGATATCATAAATGCAAAAGCACATAAAAAGCACATCGGAAACCAAAACGGCATACGCTACGCTCATAGGTAAAAACCTATAGTCTCGCATGCAAACACGATCAATAACCCTCTGCCATTGACGTTCAAACGCCACCCGACAGAAACGAATCACCAAATACCAAAATCCATGCTAAAACAAGTCGTAAATCATGCGCCAACATAAGAAAACTACCCCAGATTCTACCCTATGTGGAATTAGTCAAAATTGCATATGCCAAGGGTCAAATTTATAGGGTAAAAGGCTACAGAACAAAAACGAGGGACTTCCAACCTGCTCTGGCCGCAAATTGCGGCCAGAAGGAATTTATTGGCGGCCTGGGGAAGGAGTTAGAGGCTAAGGCTTCATGTGGTGGTTCCAGGGTGCCTGCACATCTCACTATCCAACCAAAATTATTTTAGGAGTCTCGGGGTGAAAGCAGATTTCAAAACACACTCACAGAATTACAGTTTTTCCCGATATCGATTCTATAAATCCGTATTCTGGGTTTTACTCTCAGGTCTGGTCCAATGTAACATCACTAACAGGATTTTAAGGTCACTACAAGCCTCAATTTCACTTTACAACTCAATTCAACACCTAACCCTAACTAGAAATTTCCAAAGTCCTCAAAACGACACAATATCGACATGAAACAAGTATAGATGCAAAAAGAATTGAAATACTATGCTAGGGGTGCAGAATTTATCTCCTTTGGCAACTCAAGAAAATTCTTGAGTTGCTCAAAGTCCTCAAAACCATCTCATTCTTAGTCCAATGTACAGCTAGTGAGCTTGGGAACATTTTTTGTGAAATGGGAATAGGGTTTTGAAGTTGTATTCATGGTGGATCTAGGCTTGAAAAGGGAGGAGGAAGAAGAGGGAGAGGGCAGCAGCAGCTCAAGGAGAGGGGAGAGAGAAAATGAGAAGAGAAATGATGGGGATGGGTTCAAACAAAAGGATTGACCTATACTTTCTCTCTCTTCATCATACCATACCTTTTTCTTTCCTTTTCCTTTTTCCTTTATTTAATCTCACACAATAGTAACCCTAGGCAACCATACACCCACAACATGTAAGAAAATATGACAAGTGTGGAAAAATGATATGTGCATGTTTTGCCCAAAAATGCTAAAAAACCGATTAGCGATTTTTAATCGCAATTAGCACTAAAATAATATATAATTAATCATAAAAACATAAAAATGGCATAATTCCACTAAATACCCTATTTTAGAATTTTCCAAAATTTTTTCAAAATTTTCCCCATTTATCGGTATTTAATTATACCGAAATATTAAAATATTCATTAAAATAATATTAAATTATGAAAATTCCCAAAAATAATATTTTATTTTTTTGAAATGTTACAGAGACAGTTGATAGTAGTGAGCCGACAAGCTATAAAGAAGTCATCTCAAACGATGAAGCAGCTCGTTAGCTAGTCGATATGAATGAAAAGATTGAGTCTCTTCATAAGAACCAAACTTGGAAGCTCGTGAAGCCCGAAAGAGAAAAGAAGATAATTGGTTACAAGTGGATTTTTAAGAAGAAAGAAAGTCACTAAGGGACGGTTGATACGAGATATAAGACGTGGTTGGTAGCTAAAGACTAATCACAGGTGCGGGGAGTTGACTTTACTAATATATTTTTTTCGATTGTTAAACACATCAATATACGTGTCTTGCTCGGTTTGGTAGCTATGCAAGATTTGGAGCTTGAGCAGCTCGATGTGAAGATCGCATTCTTTCATGGTGATTTGGAAGAGAAGATGTATATGCAACAGTCGAAAGGTTTTAAAGTTGAAGGCAAAGAAAACCACGTTTGATTACTAGAGAAGTCTCTCTATGGTTTGAATCAGTCATCTAGACGTTGGTATAAGAAGTTTGACTCTTTCATAATAGATAAGGCGCGATAGCAAAGGAGGAAAGTTATACTTGTCTCAATAACGATATGTTGAGAAAATTTTGGAACGTTTCGGTATGGAAGACGCTAAATCTGTAAGTACTCTGTTAGCAGCTTATTTTAAACTTTCAGCTCGTTCGTCACCACAAACAAAGGATGAGATTAAGTATACGTCGAATGTTCCATATGCGAATGCGGTGGGTGGCATTATGTGTGCCATGATTTGTACACGACCCGACATTTCACACGCCATTAGTGTATTAGTCGCTATATGGTATCTTCTGGGAAAGGCCATTGGCAGGCGGTGAATGGATATGACGATACCTATAAGGCATGTATGACATGGGGTTGGTGTTTGGGAGAAACGATGACAATTTAGTTGGATTCAGCGATTCCGATTATGCGGGTGATCTTAATAGACGCAGATCAATCGTCGGTTACATGTTCTCCTTGGGAGGATGTGCCACCAGTTGGCGTGCTTCGTTAAAGCCTATGGTTGCGTTGTTTACGACAGGGACGGAGTATATGGCCGTAGTTGCGGCCGTGAAGGAGGCAATCTGGTTGAAGAGACTATTTTCGAAACTTGGTATTCAAAAGGATACCATAATAGCCTACTATGATAGCTAAAACGCGATTCACTTGACGAAAAATCAGATACATCATGAGAGGACAAAGCATATTGATGTAAGGTACTGGTTCGTACAGGAAGTCGTTGAGAAAGAAAAGATTATTGTGAAGAAGGTTGGCACAGCGGATAATCCCGCCGACATGTTGACGAAGTCTTTTTCAGTTATTAAATTTGAGCACTGCATAAAATTAATTGGAGTCGCACGCATTGAGCTCTTTAGGGATTTTGTGGTGAATGTGAAGCTGTTATTACGTTGATGGAGGAGCTTGCGGAATGCGATGCAAGGTGGAGAATTGTTGTGATACCTCATATTCGATCCCTGAAGATTTCCCTATGATCCAGAGTTATCGCTGTTGGATATAGTGCCCTCAAAGTCAATTATTGGATCGCAGGCACGTGATTGCAATGATTAAGAGAGGACTTATACCGGTAGGACAGTCTTACTCAAGATGATAGTATGCTATCTGGTTTATCTTTATCATCGTGTACTGCTTTAGGTGACCTTACAGGTCACTATTTCATGTTGATATAGCCCATAGGATTCTTGCTTGACGGCCAGCGGTATGATGGCGATCATATACGTGGGAGCTGGGGTCTATAAGCATATCCTTAAAGTGGTCCCTAGTCGTGGGAGTTTCAAGACTGGGCATCGATACTCCATTAGTAGACTAGTCTATACAGTCGAGACCCGGACGAGGGGTTCACAAGCCATTGGTGTCAGTTGGTTCACCTAAGATGTATACAGGTGCTCATTGGGTTATGAGTACACCGGACAGGACTCGTCGGGAACATGCTAGTTGGTATTATACCTGACGTCAGATAGCAGTTCCCTGGTGACATGTGTACAGGTTAGTTCATCGACCTGAGATCGTCATTTGTCTCGTGTGAGTTCCCACTGTACTTTGATTACTACCCTACCACGGCTCAAAGGAGTCGTGAAAACAGGTTTTAGTTGGGTACAGTCCCAAGCCACATGGAGGCAGTGAGCAGATCGGCAGGGGTTTCGTCTCTCCCGGTATTGGGGATGAGATCGCGCTGTGTCTAGGAGAGCCATTACACGAAGCCCTTGGCCAAGGCAAGAGATTTACTGGTAGGTATTCCAGCAGTATCTCAGGGTGTTCTGGGCTACACTCCGACATGACTTGTACCGCTTTTGGGGGTCTGACTATTACCAATCCCCTAGGCCCGCCATGCGATACTCATAGACGAACGGACCGGACTGTACGGATATTGTCACTGATAGGCACAGCAGGGTGTCAGGATGAGTTCGCTCATCGACCTCCGTTTTGGTCAATACCTGATAGCCCGTTACGTACGGCTAGTACCTCTGACGTGCTAGTGGTTAAATCCACAGCCAAAGTATTGACGAGTCTTTAGAGTCCCCCACAGACTGTTTCTCAAGTTTCGGGCGAAACGTTGTAGAGGCCATATGAAATATGGCAGGGTCCGATCATATACGTGCAGTAGTGTACGGATCATGATCGGGCGGATCATACTAGTGGGCTTTGGTTTAAGTCGGATCCTAATATTAGATTTGTTGAATTACTTTAGTCTCATCGCATTCGCATTCAGTCGGAATGCGGATGCAGGTATGTATATACAAGTGAGGGGTATCCTTGTGATCCGTCACGAGTTTACTTTAGATGTTGACGTATCATTTTACTGTTGTAAACATTTGGGTTAATGTTTACAAATGAAAATTGTGAGCTTAAGCCATCATTTTGTGCATTAAATGAGACATGTACTTCCTAGATGACTCATGGTCTCATTTCTTGTGCAAATATCACATTATGTGATTGATTAGTGTGTTGAATTGATGTGAGGAGAGAGGGAGGGCAGCCAATTGATATTGGGTTTGCTCTTGTATTTTCATTCTTGCTCTCTCACAATAATTCAACACAAGAAAAGAAAAGAAAAGGAGAGCCTCTTCTTCCTCTTCTTCCTCTAGCTCACAACCTCCATTGATGGCTTCATCTTCAACCTCCATCCATACAATAGATGCAAAAGACAAACTTGTCACACAAATTCTCTACTTCGCCTTGGACACGTCGGCTAGCGAACTTCGTGCCCGAGTTGCTTCGAATGAAGCGGGAGCCCGTAAAAAAACTCGATGATGTGGTGCCCTTTTCCGACGAGGAGATCGAGACCGGAGATGCCGCGAGGAGCTTAGGATGGTGGCCAAAGACCGAAGGACACGGATCGATCGGTATAGCTCTCCAACCCTTTCTCTAGTTGCTAGTTATAGGTTAATGGTTCGATCCGGGTTTTAATCATACGATAGCGCCGGTTTCTAGTTAAAGAAAAGTTTTTGTTTCCGAATTTTGGTCTCGGACAGACGGTCGGGGCGCTACCATAGACTTACATGGTATCAGAGCCACGCCATTAACCTTTACTAGCTTGCTCTAACGTGTTTAGAACTTCGATCGGACGAAATTTCCAAAAACCGCATTTCCAATTGTGCAGTTTCTGTCGAATTTTTTTGTGGTCTATAATTTTTTTTGAGTATTGCAGAAATATGTGCAAGCTTTTCTAAGATTACTGTGAAAAATTGGTAGCCTGTTACTACTGTTGCGCCGCGGAACCGCGGCCTTACCCATGCTTTAGCCATGGTTCCGCTGCCATTCCATGTCATCAATGCACCAAATTTTCTATAGTGCTCTCTGAGTTGGAATTAGGGTTTCTGGTAATTTTTGTTTTGGCCCAGATTATTTTGAGTACTGCAGTTGTACTTGGGGCCCACTTCGGGAAATTTTGTCAATCGGAAAATTTAAATATGTTAGTTCACAGTATTTACATTATATCTGCGACCGTGAATGTCATTTGATCGGTAAATCCTGTCTAATTGCTATAGCTCTTTTAGACAGATTTGCAAACGTGACATTCACGTTGATGTTCTGTGTTGTGCTGTGATGTTGCGGATTTGTCATGGTGGATAGCCGGGTGCAATGGTAGTACAGTTTGGTTGTATATGTACATTTGATATTTCGGGGCGAGCGTCCGACATGTGGACTGCCGTCACTGCCTGTTTGTATATTATTCTTTTGGGGCACGACCGGGCTGAGGTCGATGTACCCGTTGTATATATTTTACTTTCTGTACTAGGATTACCCCGCGGTGGGGTGCACGGATAGCCGGGTTCTAGAGGGCAACGAGCCCATATCTCATGGCTTTGAGACGGAGGGGGCTTTACTCTAGAATTGGCGGGCTATTCGCCGCACTCGTAGGGGGTATAGGTTGACCCAAGGAGGGGTGCTCAAGTTACCGGATTCCGTGAAGTGCTGGGTGGTCCATTCACGTTGTTGAAGGGGGCTGCCTCGCTTCAGGTTTTGGCGGATAACTTGTCGCGCCCGTAGGGGTCTAGGATTTCATTGCCCAGGCTATCCACACGACCAGGGGAACGTCGGGTTTCAGTAGTGGCTCTATGAAACCCGGGGATCCCAGATTATCTGTATTGTTCTGTGATGCTTATTACATCTCTGTGATGTTGAATTTTATCACGCCTTGAGCGATTATTATATATTGATATATATACTAGTAGATGTTGTATATGTTTTACACCCGCGCTAGTCCAGTCCCCGCTCTGTCGTTAGTTAAGTAACCTAACGGGTGATGACGGGACCCAGTGGCGAATGCGGATGGCATATACGTACATCATATTTTCGTTCTTTTGTGTTGTGATCAATTGATGGGACTGCATTGATTCGGATCAATGCAAGCTAAAAAAACCTTTTCTGATGTTGTTGGAATATTTTTCAAAAAGTTGTTATTGAAAGGACGTTCTCTTTTGTTTTGCACAGTGGTATTCAGTTATGAATATCCAGCACCTCAGTCGACGAGGCAAGGGCCGAAATCCCTTCACCGGGAGTGACCCCTTGGATAGAAGTTTGCGTCAGGGTAATAACTTCACTATAGTCGATTACTTTTTGTTTTGCATCGTGATATTCAGTTGGAATATCCTGCACCTCATTCTACGGGGAAAGAGCCAAGATCTCTTCACCGGGAGTGACCTCTTTAGCAAAGGTTTTCACCACTATATTTTTATAAAAAGTTATCTGGTTCCTTCAACGATATCAAGTTCATTACGTTAAAGGTTTTTCGCCAAAAACCATTCGTAGCCCTCCGTCATTTCAGACGGGTAGCACTTAGTATTCATGCTATGTTTGTTGGCCAAAGTCAAGGCATAGTGTATGGTAGCTATTTGTTACTTTTATGTTGCATAGATAGATGCGTTGGTTTGGGACAGTCGTACTGCTTTGTTGGCCAAAGTCAAGGATAGATATGGGTGGGTTCAAATCAACCTGGATAATGACGGGTAGAACTTGACATATGACTTATGATTTGTTGGCCAAAGTCAAGGTCATAAGTGCATGGGGTAAAAATCACATCGGGAGTTTCTAAATAAACTGAAACTTCCCAGGCATGCACATACCTTCTGGAGTGTGATAATGTGAGTGGATTCCGTCACGTTATCATGCGATGATAGTTGGATCCCGATTCCCACTGATGAGTTGGTTTACTCCTCGGGTGATCCCGACTAATTCTTCTTTCAGGTTTGGAGGAGAATTTGAGGTTACAGTGGGAGGTTTCCTGATTAGATAAATTGATAACCATTCTGATCTAGATTAGAGTGCACACAGAGTGTTTCTTTTCTCTCTCTCTTTGGCAGCGACCATGACCCGACCCTAGACTATGACTCAGTGACCAACTTGACCGAACCTTCTTAAACACTGGCTTTTAGATTGTCAGAATTGCATGCCTCATTGCCACTCCTACTTTTACCCTTTTCTCCAGAACACCCCGTATTACTACGAACATCCATTTCCATTAGATAAAACCATCGTATGGTTATATACGAACTCGAAGGAACTTGTTCCAGATTCGAGGATGGTTTCCGGTTCTGGGGAAAATGAATGGGACTATTCAGTTGTCTTTTCCTTTTACCTTCTCTCAGGTTGTGAGTGCTCATTGGATTAGGACGGTACACCTATTATGCTAATTAGATAGTCTTCTTCCAAACCATAGGAAGGTGCCGAACGGTGGGGAATGAAAAAAACCAATTAACCTAACGATGGTGTACAGAAGGTAATAAGTTAAGACAAATAAAGGGATTAGAAAGAGAGAAAAGTAAACCGCGACTGCTATTCACGACCAAACCAAGTATTTCATCGTCACTCCTACTTCACCTTTGTATTTCTCCAGGACACTCCATATCACTACGAAGATCCACAGTTATTTGGATACTCCATCGTATGGTTATATACGAACTCGAAGGAACTTGTTTCAGTTCGGGGATGGATTCTGGTTCAAGAGAAATAGGAATAAGGTTTTATTCAGTTGTCTTTTATCTTTACCTTCTCACGGGTTGCGAGTTCTCCTAGGATTAGGGGAGTACACACATTATGCTTATTGGATAGTCTTCTTCCAAACCATAGGCTGATGCCGAACGGTAGGGAAGGAAGAAAACCATTTAGCCTAAAGGGGTGTACAGAAGGTAATGACTAAAGACATATAAAGGGATTTGGAGAGATGGCAAAGAAATATACGGTTACAGTCATGAATCTGGATAATGGAAGAGGCATTACTATGAATACCCGGATACCCCTTCAAAACATTTACATGTTTCAGTTTCACTGTGTATTGTTAAAAGAAAACTGATTTACCAATTAGTCCTTACTCCAGGATATGTATTTACCAGGTTTGATTCTCACATCTGTATGGTTTTACAGATGATGAGTGGGAGTAAGTTATTGGGAATTGGGTGATCATCCTCATTATATCGGGATTCGTTGTAATTGGTGATATTTGAGGAAATCACCTGGGTTGTTTGCCGGACGGCAAATATTTGGTTTTGAATATCCGTTGTTATGCACCAATTTCAAATTGATATATCTGTACGTTTATTTTTATAAAGTGAGATATAACTTTTTGAAATTATGTCTATGACATTTACCTATATCAGTTGATGGTTAGGTAAGGAGTATTAAACAGCGGTGTAATTCTTCTTAACCATAAGTACAGTTTTCAACCTACGACACACAGGGAAAGAGTTATTGGACTCAGGGGACTTATATAGAGTATTGTATGTTGTCCAGTATCCATTAGGACAGAGGGGATGGTATTCGTACTATATTCTGTTTATTTGTGATTTCTCTAGTTCTCAGACATGTGTTTCGTAGAAATGCAAGGTCTAAGTTTTGAGAAGTTATAGGTATAAGAATAAAGTAGAGAACCAAGCATTGCAAGTATCAGGATTCTTCAAAGTGATCGAAGATATAGATACTTGTGTATGGTATTCAGTTGATAGTAATGATTATGAGAACTTGCTTCTCTTTCAGGTTACTCATAATTGGATGCACTCCTAAATTGAGTAATGTTGATCGGCCTCTCTCCATTTAGTTGACATGCACTGGAGATAGCTGCATGATTTGAATCTGGTTCTAATTAAATCAGTGTCTCTGTTTATATATTGGATATAGAATAGTTCATATCTTAACAATGTTAAGATACGGGGAGTTGTCCGGCTTATGCTTAAAACCAAACTCTGGATAACTCAAGGCACGTTTCTATAATGGCTGTTTGTGGATTGACCCGGACTATGACGAGGGTTGACTTTCTACCATCTGTTAGATCAATAGTGATATTGTTCTTGACTCGCCACAGTTTTAGTAGTTTTAGTAAAATGGATTTTTTTCAGAAAACAGTAGTGGGAGTATGGTAAAACTGGAAATGATTCCAGAACCGCAAACGATTACTGAAAATTTAATAGAACCTAAAGATTCGATATAGTTTGGAATTCCATTGGCCACTCCGCAGATATGGTGGGTAACCTCAGGCACCCGAGAGGTACTCTGGTAGCCTTAAAGACGGTGATAGGGAGATTCTTGTTTACCCAGACTTTCCGTTGCTGTTGTTCCAGACTATGAGACCCGGAAGGAGGATAAGTATAGCATCGTTCTAAACTAGCTTTAGAAGTGTACGTGTACATGACTCTGCCAGAAGGTTGTCATAGTCAGTGGGAGCAGCGGAAGCATAGTAGACAAGTAGCTTATGTCTATTTATAAACTGAAGCAGATATAGCGGAGAAAGATCATCTATTTCTGATGTGACAGTCATAGGTTTGACTTCATCAGAATAGGGAATGGATTTGTTAAGAAGGTAGTAGAGTGTGATGTCCTGGTATTTGGATGACATACACAGAGTGGGAAGTGAAATTCCTATACTACGATCGGTTATACGTTGGTTGTCACACAGTGGTTTCTCAACATAGGATATAGAAATAATATCAGACATTCTGGTTACTAGATCTATGGTTTTAGATCTGGATTTGGGTAGTATCCCAATCTGGGTACTTATATAGCATTCTAAAGGTGTTTTAGAATGGACGACTCCTGGCACGGTAGTGTACCTGCAGGTGATGGAATCACCCTCTCTAAAGGTTTCTTATAGACTAAAAGGGAGAGGGATGTGCATGATTGGCAGATCACTTGCTTAGGCAATTGAGTTGATCATGAGATGTCAAGTACTCCACCAGATATTGTTTTTGCACGAGTTGCAATATGTTGATATTGATCCAATCTTGGAGAAACATTCGGAAGCAGTTTTAGAACATAAGTGGATGTTCTAGGGATATGATAACGGCATCCTCCTTCGGGAGACAGTTATCATTCCAGGCTTCCAAGGTGACCTGGATGACAGAGTGACTGTCAGAATTATAGTTTTCCCTCTGACGAGGGGCAGTATTTTGGACAGATAGTCCAAGCGGATACTGAGGGAGGTGTGGCGCAGGATACTGATTAAGTTCAGTTGACGATACAGTCTAAGAAGTTTGGATTTGGAGTTCATTTATGAACTAGGTCCCATCAGATATCCAGACAGGTATTGCTCATTTCGGGAGATGGCTTTCTCCGTGAACTTGAGGTTAAGAGAGACATAGAAAGAAACATCAGGGCGGATCCACTCACTGAGGCTATTTCTCGAACGCAATAGTTTCGCAAACGGGCTTTGTGAGACTGATTAGTAAAGGAGTTGGGTGTTCGGTATCACACGGGCTGTCAGTATGCGACATCGCAATAATTAGCCTTGAGTGCAAGTGGGAGATTATTGAATATAGTGCCCTTAAAGTCAATTATTGGATCGCAGGCACGTGATTGCAATGATTAAGGGAGGACCTATACCGGTAAGACAGTCTTACTCAAGATGATAGTATGCTTTCTGGTTTATCTTTATCATCGTGTACTGCTTTAGATGACCTTACAGGTCACTATTGCACGTTGATAGAGCCCATAAGATTCTTACTTGACGGCCAGAAGTATGATGGCGATCATATACGTGGGAGCTGGGGTCTATAAACACATCCTTAAAGTGGTCCCTAGTCGTGGGAGTTTCGAGACTGGGCATCGATACTCCATTAGTAGACTAGTGTATACAGTCGAGACCCCGACGAGGGGCGGTGGCCGGTCTCACAAGCCATTGGTGTCAGTTGGTTCACCTAAGATGTATACAGGTGCTCATTGGGTTATGAGTACACCAGACATGACTCGCCGGGAACATGCTAGTTGGTATTATACCTGACGTCAGATAGCAGTTCCCTGGTGACATGTGTACAGGTTAGTTCATCGACCTGAGATCGTCATTTGTCTCGTGTGAGTTCCCACTGTACTTTGATTACTATCCTACCATGGCTCAAAGGAGTCGTGTAAACAGGTCTTAGTTGGGTACAGTCCCGAACCACATGGAGGCAGTGAGCGGATCGGCAGGGGTTTCGTCTCTCCCGGTATTGGGAGTGAGATCGCGCTGTGTCTAGGAGAGCCATTACATGAAGTCCTTGGCCAAGGGTATTCCAGCAGTATCTCAGGGTGTTCTGAGCTACACTCCGACATGACTTGTACCGCTTTTGGGGTCTGACTTTTACCAACCCCTTAGGCCCGCCATGCGATGCTCATAGACGAACGGACTGGACTGTACGGATATTGTCACTGACAGCCTCAGAAGGGTGTTAGGATGAGTTCGCTCATCGACCTCCGTTTTGGTCAATACCTGGTAGCCCGTTACGTACGGCTAGTACCTCTGACGTGCTAGTGGTTAAATCCACAGCCAAAGTATTGACGAGTCTTTAGTGTCCCCCACAGACTGTTTCTCAAGTTTCGGGCGAAACGTTGTAGATGCCGTATGATATATGGCAGGATCCGATCATATACGTGCAGTAGTGCACGGATCATGATCGGGCGGATCATACTAGTGGGCTTTGGTTTAAGCCGGATCCTAATATTATATTTGTTGGATTACTTTAGTCTCATCGCATTCGCATTCAGTCGGAATGCGGATGCAGGTCTGTATATACAGGTGAGGGGTATTCTTGTGATCCGTCACGAGTTTATTTTAGATATTGCCGTGTCTTTTTACTGTTGTAAACATTTGGGTTAATGTTTACAAATGGAAATTGTGAGCTTAAGCCATCATTTTGTGCATTAAATGAGACATGTACTTCCTAGATGACTCATGGTCTCATTTCTTGTGCAAATATCACATTATGTGATTGATTAGTGTGTTGAATTGATGTGAGGAGAGAGGGAGGGCAGCCACTTGATATTGGGTTTGCTCTTGTATTTTCATTCTTTCTCTCTCACAATAATTCAACACAAGAAAAGAAAAGAAAAATAGAGCCTCTTCTTCTTCTTCCTCTAGCTCACAACCTCCATTGATGGCTTCATCTTCAACCTCCATCCATACAATGGATGCAAGAGACAAAGTTGTCACACACATTCTCTACTTCGCCTTGGACACGTCGGCTAGCGAACTTCGTGCCCGAGTTGCTTCGGATGAAGCGGGAGCCCGTAAAAAGATTCGATGATGTGGTGCCTTTTTCCGACGGGGAGATCGAGACCGGAGATGCCGCGAGGACCTTGGGATGGTGGCCAAAGACCGAAGGACATGAATCGATCGGTATAGCTCTCCAACCCTTTCTCTAGTTGCTAGTTATAGGTTAATGGTTCGATCCGGGTTTTAAGCATACGATAGCGCCGGTTTCTAGTTAAAGAAAAGTTTTCATTTCCGCATTTTGGCCTCGGACAGACGGCCAGGGCGCTACCGTAGACTTACAATCGCGAAGCAGCAGAGATTCGATATTATCTGCAAACAGACATCTGAAGCTGAGAACTTCAGACGTCTGTCAAAAGGCAGACGTCTGACTTATATAAGTTCAGACATCTTCGAAGCGCTCTGGCAATTTTGGACATGAAAACCATACGTCTGAACATCCTTGTTCAAACGTCTGGTTACACTCTGGAGTTTCGAATAAACTTAGACAGACATCTGCCCATTCCTTATACAGACGTCAGTCATATCAAGCCGGCTGTTATTTCCTTAGTTAGGAAATTTTTTATTTGGGTAAATCTTTTGCATGCTATATATATGGCCCTAGATCTGATAGCCTTTAGGATAACTTTTGATAATTTAGAGAGAACCCATTGTTTTGACAGAGCTAGGGTTTATTTGAGAGGTATTTGTATTACTTCATCGATTTATGCTTCTCCGAATTTGATATAAATAAAGTTTTGTCTTCACCTAATTAGTAAGTTCTTATTGTAGGGTGTTTTTCGTCACCCCATTGAGATGGGGATACGCGCGCGCTTTTCAGGTGCATTACAGATTCCCCCTGTTTAGGGTAGGCCAGGGTTTAATGATTGTGGGGATCCGAATCTCCGGCAGCCGCGGACTAAGCTGCCGTTAATTACCCCTCACCTTTGGAGCGAGAGAACCTCCGATTAATGGGTTAAACTGGTCATGCAAACTCAATGTGCAGTGTTGTGTTTTGAAGGGGTTTTGGATATATCGGGGGCCCGCAGAGTTTTTACGGGGTCCCGCTACCCGGATAGCGGGCTGGGGGTCAAGGGGGCTAGCAGCCCCCTTACGGGGTGCGGGGCAGCGCCCCGTTAGAATTTTTTTCTAACAGAAGACAGTGTCATGGAGTATGTGTGTGTGTATATATGTATGTATATATATATATAAGGGGAAAGGCATCCAAAGGATGCGTAGGGCCAACGCCAGCGTTTTGAGCGTAAGAGCGCTAGCGTACCACGTGTCAGCACGTGGGCGCTCGGGCGCTAGCGTCTTGGGCGCTAGCACTCTAAGCGCAAGAGCGCTAGCGCTTAGGGCCTGTAAGTCACTCCTCCAGCGGGGACGGAGCGAGAGTTGCAGTTGCAGGTAGTGCAGTTTGAAGCCATTGATCTTCTGTTTTCTGCACGGAGCAAGACACCAAATCTAAGTACCTCGAATCCACAGGCAACCACAGCAAACCGCGATTCGTTCGCGAACACGACACACGAAGTGTGGAGTGGAAAAAGGAAGAGGTCCCACCGGACGTGCCAAAATCTGTTCCCCTCTGAAAGACGGCCAAGACGACGTGGAGACATCTTGCCTGAGATTCGGGACAGATGCTATTTGGTTTTATCCGTCCACCTCTCCGAAGATGCCAAGTTGATTTATGGCACCATGTATCGGAGGTTTAGACGGATGCGGCCGATGTAGCAGACTTCGTCAGATTCCTCCTCGCTTGAGGGGTTTTTGATTGTGGGGACGCTCTTCCCTGCAGCCGCAAGCCCCTGCAGTTAATTACGCTACCGCTTCGCGGTAACAACTTTCTCCTTCTCCAGAATTTCACTTCGTGTCGTGGGTGTTTGTTTTGTTTATGGTTGCCCGTGGATTGTATACGGAGACTAACTTATGTCGTCGCCCGTAGGACATGGATTAGTCCAAATCCATATTTTCTTAGATTTGGGTTTGGGGTTTTGATTTGAGGATACGTTAGCTATATTTGAGGCTAAAATCAACTTAAATGTTTGTTAAGGACACGTTAGTTTGATTTGAGACTAAGATCGATTTAACGGGATCGTTTAGATCCGACAAAAGAGTATTTGAGGGCTCTATTGTTCCAGTTTAGGGACATGGTGGTCCATTGAATATAGGGCCGTCGAGACCCGTCACCTCTCTGACGACGTTGAAGGATTACAACGACAGATGTCAGAGGAGTTCAGAGATGTGCCCTTGAACCAGAGTTGATTGAGGGATCTATAGTCCAATTTGGGACTAAAGTCTGTTTGAAGGTTTAAGGATACGTTAGCAATATTTGAGGCTAAGATCAACTTAAACGGGATCGTTTAGAACCGACAAAAGAGCATTTGGGAGCTTTATTGTTCTAGTTTAGGGACATGGTGGTCCATTGCCAGTTTAGGGACATGGTGGTCCAACATTCCCGTTTGGGGACGAATATAGGTTTAAGGACGCATAAGTCCATGAGTTTAAGGACCCCACAGTCCATATTGATGTGTTTAAGACGCATTAGTCCATGAGTTTAAGGACTCTACAGTCCATGAGTTTAAGGACCCCACGGTCCGTATTGATGTGTTTAAGGACGCATTAGTCCATGAGTTTAAGAACGCATTAGTCCATGAGTTTAAGGACCCCACAGTCCGTATTAATGTGTTTAGGGACGCATTAATCCATGAGTTTAAGGACGCATTAGTCCATGAGTTTAAGGACCTCACAGTCCGTATCGATGTGTGGTTGTCGGGACCCGTCACCTCTCTGACGACATTGAAAGATTACAACGACAAATATCAGAGGAGTTCAGAGATGTACCCTTGAACCAGGTGTAAATTGATTTAAGTGAGCATTTGTGCTCGGTCAATTTAATTTGAGGACTTATGGCCAGAATTGGGTTAAGTCCAGTTAAGAACATTTTATTTGTGTTTGGCCTGTCAGGCCTTTATTTGGGCTCTGCCCTTTTTAATAATGCAGTGCATTTTTTTATTTGGTCTGATAGACCTTTTAATTGGGCTCTGCCCTTTTTTTAATAATGCATTGCATTAAATGTTCTGACAGTGCCCCACGTGGCTTGTCAGGCGCTTTGCACCAATTGAGGAGCGCAAGGCGCAAATTCATGTGAAGGTGACACGTGTCACGCGCTAGTGAGCGCAAGTCTGCTAGCGCAGTGCGCTGCGCCAGTGCGCTGCTGACACGTGGCGCGCTCTGGTGATTTGCGCCAAACCAAGAGAGCAGTACTCTGTTTTTAGAAGCGCAAGGCGCAGTTGTTTTGTGATTGACACGTGGCGCTCTCTGGTGACTTGCGCCAAACCAAGGAGCGCAACAGTGCAGATTTCAAAAGTGTAGGGCACTGTTTAATATCTTGATCAAATTTAGATCAAAGAAAACAAGTTTTCTTTTTTTTTCCAGAGAGGTTCTACTTCAAATTTCAAGAACCGGTGGTTTATCAAAAGGAAATACCTTTATATTGATCAAAAGATCTAGTCATGAAGTAGATTACTTCTTTTTTTTATTATTATTATTTTTATTAAAGATCTTGATCTTGTTCTTAGATCATTGATCTTTTTAGAAGAAATTCTTCTTTTTTCTAAAGGTTTAAAGTTTTTAGAGGAGTTCTCTGTATCTCTATCTCTATATATTCTTTCTTCTTCTCTTTTTTTATTTCAGAAAGAAGGATCATTGGTCGTTGGGACCCACCACCTCTCCGACGACACTGAGAGATAACAGTGTCGTATATCGAAGGTGTGGAGGGATGTACCCTTTGAACCATGTCTCACTCATCAGGGGGGAAGAACAGGCTGGAGCTTAAGCTTCTCGCTGTTAAGAAAGGCTTCTTTGCGTTCGTGCACGTGCGTCGCACGTGTTGGGCGCACGTGCGTCGCACGTATTGGGCGCACGTGCGTCGCACGTGTTGAGCGCTCATATTTGCACGTAGCGCACATGGAGCTTGAGCATATGCGCATTATAGGGGGAGCAAGCTCCTATGGAGAACGAGTCTCCTTTTAATATTATTGAATATTCTCATGTGGTACGCACATGCGTTGAACGTGGTCGCACGTGGCGGGCGCACGTGCGTTGCACGTAGCGCACATGCGCATTATGAGGAGATGCATGGCTTCTATATATGGAGAACTAAAATCCTTTTAATATTATTGAATATTCTCATGTAGTGCGCACGTGCGTTGCACGTGGTGCGCACGTGGCGGGCACACGTGCGTTGCACGTAGCACACGTGCGCATTATGAGAAGAAGCAGGGCTTCTATATATGGAGAAATAAGTTCCTATGGAGAACTAAGCTCCTTTGAGTATTGAATCCTTTAAGAATTGAACTCTATCTTTTCTAAGAGGTATCCCCTCTTATTTATATGGGAGTGGTAGAGAAGCCATCTCTCTTTTTCCCGATGTGGGACTAAAAATGCATTCCCCATGTAGCGGAGCATTACTTTAGATTACACGTGCATAGCACATTAGCTCATAACTTTTGATTCCGGATGAATTATGAGGCCCATAATATATCAAATCGAAGGATTTTTCAATACACTTTTGATACCATCAAAATTTAGCTGTTCCTCATTCCGGAGTTTGTCAAAATACATCTCGGAAAATACTGGTTCGCATCTTCTTCCTTAGATCACATGTGCATAGATATTTGCTCATAACTTTTGATTCCGGATGAATTATGAGGCCCATAATATATCAAATCGAAGGTTTTTTCGAGACGCTTTTGATACCATCAGAATTTAGCTGTTTCTCATTCCAGAGTTTGTCAAAATATAGCTTGGAAAATACTGGTTCGCATCTTCTTCCTTAGATCACATGTGCATAGACATTTGCTCATAACTTTTGATCAAGGATGAATTATGAGGCCCATAATATATCAAATCGAAGGTTTTTTCGAGATGCTTTCAATACCATCAGAATTTAGCTGTTTCTCTTTCTACAGTTTGTCAAAATACATCCTGAAAAATAAGGTTCACATTTTCTTAAGCGTATCACTGCCATTTGATGCCTTGGGCACTTTTGTGCAGAAATTTTTGGCGGGAACAAATGCCCCCACTACTTTGCCCGCGTAAATATGTACGTGGGTGAAGTAGTGCAGAGTTATGCATGGTGTATAACCAGTTTCGGGTTGGTATATAACTTTCAGAATTTTGATCTGAGAAGATAACGAGCGGACACAAGCGTCGTCATTTATCATTGACTCAAATCTCAACTCTTAAAAGATATAGTTCCAAACTCTCAACTCCATGAGCCACACCCTTCTATTTCTTTATGTCTTACTCTGGCGTGAAGTAGTTTATACGCTCATGAGTAAGTTCTCCATTTCAGTGGCATGTAGGTTTGGCAAGTGTGGCTCATAGATGGTCCATCTTAACCTCTTTGTAGGGCAGCGATGGTTTAGGAGACAGGGTTAGGATCTTCCACCTAAGACTTTTCAACTTTATGAGCCGTGAGAGTCTCACAAAGACTTTTCTCCCTATGGATCGAGAGGATCTCGTAGGTGTATTTCCTCCTTAAGAATCGTGAGGATTCCTAAGTGCGTTTTCTCTTATAAGTCGTAAGGATTCTATAAGAGAATTTTCCCTCTTACGAATCGAGAAGTCCCGTAAGCGGTTGTTTCCCTCCTTGTCGAGATTCGACTTCGGAGAGTGTGACCCATGAATAGTATGCAAGAGTCCACTTTGGGCTGACTTGCAGGGTCCCAGTGCTTAGGAAACAGGTTTTTTGATCCCCGCTACCTAAAGCTTTTCAACTTTATGAGCCATGAGGGTCTCACAAAGACTTTTCTCCCTACGGATCGAGAGGATCTCGTAGGTGTATTTTCTCCTTAGGAATCGTGAGGATTCCTAAGTGTGTTTTCTCTTATAAGCCGTAAGGATCTTATAAGAGAATTTTTCCCCCTTACGAGTCGAGAGGACCCGTAAGCGGTTGTTTCCCTCCTTTTCGAGTTTCGACTTTGGAGAGTGTGACCCATGAATAGTATGCAAGAGTCCATTTTGGACCGACTTGCAGGGTCCCAGTGCTTAGGAAACAGGTTTTTTAATCCCCGCTGCCTAAGGTTTTTCCTCACGAGTCGAGCCGAATCGAGCACTGTAACAACTCCAATTTTGTATACCAAAAATTTGCTTTAAATATAGTGTATACTTGGAGTATTAATGTTGCTGGAAACAATTTAAGTATCTAATTCCTTACAATAATTACAAGAAAGAGCTTGTAGCTCATTGGTAATACCTTGCACTGCTGAACCAAGCCACCGGAGTTCAAATCCCATGCCCCACATTATTTTTGTATTTATTTTGTTTTATTTTTTTTTGGAAGTCAACGGTAAAAAGGTCATAACTCCCAAAATATGTACTGGACAACAAAAAGTAAAAATACCAAGTTGTTCCTCAGGAAAACCCCCGGCCATTGGACCCTTGACTCGGCCCGACTCGGCGCCGCCGGCCGGCGACTCGGCCGACTCGGTCCGGCGCCGCCGGCCGGACTTGGCCGGACGGCCGAGTCACCAACTGAGAAAAGTTGGATGTCACGACCCGAAAGTACGAAACGTGACCGGCACTTAGATTATGAAGCGTCTAGAGGCGCCACGTAACCTAAGTAAGCCGAAGCCCAGAAATCTAAACCAAAAAAAGAAGAAGAAGAAGAAAAAAGAAACAAGTTTAAAAGCATCAGCGAATTTTCCCAAAAATTTCGGCAGAGTCTCCTCTATAAAAACTGGCCCCCAAATGGGTACAACAAGTATAATATACATAAACAATAAAAAGCATCCCCAACGGGAGCTAGCATCAACGCCAACAGGCGGAAACAACCACAACAAGCACAATAATATACACGCCAATGGGCGAGGCTCAAAACTCAAAAGAAAACAAAACCACCAGATCAGAATAATACATGCGCGACTCTAAGGTCGAAATAAAAGACTGGTCCAATAAACTTATCAAGTAATACAAATATGGTTGATGGAGCTTACTAGATACAAATGAAAGAATAAAAGTACAATGGTGGTTCGGATACAAGTGAACCAACCTACCGTGCAAATCACTCTGAAAGAATAGATGTGCCAGCAAGCTGCCAGGGAAACCTGTACATCGAACCTGTAATAAAATTTGGCACAACGGGGGTGAGTTGCCAACTCGTGAGTAGAAAACATCTACGAAAAGAAATCGAATGCACGACGCTATCCTAGGTCATAATAAGACACTACTATATCCCAAACATCTAGTAATAGCGGGGTAATACTACGTGTAAGTGCAGATACTCCGTGTTCGTGTCAGTGCCTCATATAATACTATGTCATATGAAATGAAATGCATGCACCATGAATGTAAAGTAACAAATCCTGAAATCCAGATATATATGTATAAGAACTCTTTAGCTGTTATCATAGTAAAGTGTGTATAAGCATCTGAAATCTCAACAATGAAATCCATAGAAATCCGTGTCAAGTATCGACACAACACATGTAATCTCAAGTCTCAATATGCCGGGCTCCGTCAGTCCGGATCGGCCCATATCATCAAATCTCATGACAACGGTCGGTATCCTCCGGATATCCGCCGCGCCAGACATCACCAGTAGGTAGTCTTCCCCTACCAGGCTCATCGTCTACAACTCGATCTTCTTGCCCCGGGGTACCATACCAGGCCCACCATGTACCCGAGACGGTTCATCCACTCCTCGAATCGGGTCTCGAAATCCAACAGAAAACATGAAATCTCATGGTGGACGACACATACATCACGAGAAAACCGCATCTTATTTTAAAAAGAGAGGAGGAGAGAGAGAGAAGGTTTTATAATTTCGTGCGGTTTTCCCCAAAAATCCAGAAATCTCATAGAAATCCAAATCTTAAAATCATGAGTAAGTAAATGATAAGTGTCGGCATATGCCCATAATACTGCAGGATAACATGAAAATATGAATGCATGAATGTCTAAGCAATAAATATCATGTCTGTACTAATGTCAGAGAATAATCACAATGTTATATCGGTCTAGTTGTTAACTGATTCTATCCATAAAAGACAATATGATCTAAAGTGTACGTGACATAGCAATTACCGATGATGATGTGTGTGAGCCGGCAAATAAGTGTGCGTGGAATATGCGCATCATCGGTAATGGTGCTGGTGTCCTAACAGGTAAGGTTTATACTGATTATAGCAACATATAAAAGAACATGCACCATGATGATTACAGTATGAATGCAAGACAGATGTGCATTATCCACTCCTCTGCGATATACGAGTACAACTACCACTATATGAATCAAACCTAAACTAGTGTCTATCTAACCTCCTAAAGAACTTAACCTAAGAAACTAGTCAATAAGAAACAAGAGTCTACCTAAGGTCTGAATCAATATCTCTAATAGTCGGTGATCCAGCCTCAATAGCGTCACGTACGAAGTACGGCTTCCTCGAACCAAGAGTGCGGATCAATCATCATATCTATGCCTCGTACGGTAAAATCCATCGTACGGCATCCCAATATCGGGGTACGGGTCAAGTATCTCCTAGGTGTCTCATTATTCGTATAATGCCATCATCAACATATCTCATGATCAAGGTGCTAAACTATAATCGCATACATCAATCATATATCATTGCCATCATAGACTAATCCTTAGTTTATCCTCAGAAATATCATGTCACATGTGTCATATTGTGATTAAGTCATACATATATCATATCGTGATCAGTCACAAGCTACAGCCCAGGTACTATTTTAGCGTCCCACGTACCTCCATATCACCACCACCCTTTATAATTTATATATTCATGTTCATTATCTCATTCTCTAATGATCCGCTAACACTTTAATACGACTGTATAGTCAAGAATCACGGCATCAAGCCCAGTTACACTATTTCATCATACCTCGGATATCATATCACATCAATGAATCACATATACGTGTGGTATATATATATATACCTATACCTCGTCCTATATATATATACACATGCACGTATACACCATGTCGAATTTCAGTGTGTGCGTGTGTTTCTACCTGAAACCTACGAACCTCTTCCAAGGTATTCATCTTCTGGTATGGTTTTCCTAAATCAGTCTAGTCCAGCCTAGGGTCATTACTAGGGTCCTACTCATTAAGAATCTAGGGTCACATCTGGTTTCCTAATGTCAATAAGTACTATTCCTATTCTACGTTGCGGGGGTGCCAAACGCCATCCACCCGACTTCCCCCCGTAGATATACATCTACTCACCTGGTCCATGTCTGCCGAAGACGGTGTCGCCATCCTCCTCTTCATCGCCCGTAGTCAACGTGAGGGGTACCTAAACGCAAACATATAAATAGTATCGTAAACTGGATCACATACCAAAGTCAAACGATACAAGGAACAAGCATAGGTTAAAACCTATGTCCCGTCCACGCAAAGGAACCAAATATCGCTCGATATCGGCGTACAAACTCCGATGGATCGAGATAAACATCAACAGATAACTCGTAGTTTAAAAACACATTACTTATATTGTAAAACATGATCAAATTCATCGAAACACTAAAATCGATCAAATCGTCCGTTTTCGAAAAACCCGAAAATGCCAATTTACCGTTTTTCATCAAAACTTGACATTTAAATGAAACCAAAGGTCATAAAACTCATTAAATAGTATAACTAGACTATACAAACTATTACTATATTTTTATTACACATATTTGTAGTAATTTGAAATTTCTAGTTTGCACCCTTTAACAATTTTCAACATTTTCCAAGCAAAATACCACAATTCCACCTCAAAACATGATTTTGCATAAATTAATGACTTAAACCACAATTTATGATGATAATGATATAATGAAACCATAATTATATTTTTAATCTCATTTATTTAGAAATTTCCAAAATCTAGTTTACAAAATAATAGCATTTTATCACTATTTTCCAATTATCAAAGTAATCTAGTGATCAAACTAAGTTTTTCTTTCCATTAACATGCTAATATTCTCACTAAAACTACAATCTAATGATATTAACTTTAATTGGAATTTTATATTATCCACAAACACATTTTTGAAAAATCTAGTTAGCTAAATGGTTTAATTAAAACAATTTCGATAAACAATTTATTATACCACAACCATGCAAGAATTTTCCACTCTAAAAGATGTTAAACTAGCTATTATAACCCTAATTAATCAATAAAAACCACCTCTTGAATTTGCAAACCCTAACTTGAATTATAAAATTTACAACTAGAATTAATATAATAAATCTAATTATGCTTTAAAAGAACATTTAATAGAAATAATTCAAAAGAGAAAGATTTATACCTCCACAATCTCATGTCCAAACTTGAAAATGAGCCTCAAAAATACATGCTTTCCCACTCCAAAATCCATGTAAAGAAGAGTAGAGAATAAAGGGTATGAAAAAATTAGGATTTTGTGTATTTTTTGTTGAATTTTTGATGTAATTTGATGCATTTTTTTACAAAAATGAGGTGGGAAATGGGGGGCTGCCATGGAATGATGGCCGGCCATGAGAGGGAGTGAGGGAGAGAAAGAAATGAGTAAGGAAAAGTGTAGAAGTTTCAAGAGAAGAATTATCACTTAAAGGTCTTTTCATGCTTTTATTTATTTATTTATTTATTCCTTCACTATAGCAACTCAAGAAAACTCTAGAAAATAGGAAAAATTTGTAAATAAATTTTGCATGATACATACTAAATTCTAACATGCCATGGTTCATTTTTACAAATTAAAACCATTCAAATTTGTAATTTACACTATTTTAGTGTAAAAATAAAGCTTATGTTAATATTTAAAATAATTAATTTAGGAATTTTTTTTAAATTAAACTAAAAATTTATAAGTGGCTAAATAAACACTATTTACTAGTAATTACATAATTAAATAGGTATTTTTGGATTTATAATGAAAAACAATTGCGGTTTGATTTTACGAAAAATACATTTTGCTTTACCGAAAATCATAAAATTTACTTAAACAATTTTATTCATTTAATTATTTATTTAATTATTTTTAAAACGTTACAATCTTCCCCCCTTTAAGAAATTCGGTCCCCGAATTTAAATTAAGACTCCCCCTCCAAATACTAAAACATTTAGCAAAATACTCAAATCGTCGGGGCTCCGAAATTATCAATACGTAACAAAAATCAACTCCGTAAAGCATAACGCAATCATCGGAGTTATGGCGAGAATAAAATATCAAAACTCAATATGAAAACCATCATAATATAAATCAATCTATAACTTATATATAGTTCGCATCCTAGTAAAATCGCCGAATCATCATAATAAAGAAGCATACAAAAACCCCTCTTGAAAATCGCCGTGCAATGCACATGTCACGGCATAAGTAACGGACGTTTAATTTTAAAAAAATAACTATATATATATATCTTTTATTTAACATACCCGTCCCGCCTGGTTACTAAATCAAATAATAGTGATTATGAAAATATACTGCTCAAACTGAAATCAATCCCAATCACATCAATAAAATATCATGTGCGTCCGGTGCGCACTGAAATCGAAACCAATTACAGATACCACGAATACACACAACAACAAAACTAAGTGCAACAGGTGTGCACCAAAAACATCTGTCAAGTGCAACGGGCGTGCACGACTCAATATCAGGTGCATCTAATCTGCACAAAACCCCGATTTAGTGCATCTGGTGTGCACAAAATCGCATCAAGTGCGCCAAGTATGCGCAAGAATCCTAATCAGGTGCACATGGTGCACGAAAACATACATTGAATATCAAAATCGAAATCACAGTACAAAAATGCATGAAAACTAGGTCGAAACATATGTAAAAATCATGTGCAACCCCTATGCACGAAATCAATCAAAAATCCCAAAATATATATAAAACCAATTCAAGTGTACTGGGTGTGTACTAAACAACATCAATACAACTGATATATGAAACACAAATAGAATGAAGGTACACACATGAAATACCAATCGTAGAACAAAATCCTCAAAATACAAAAATCCAATCAATGAAAATATGAAATTCAAATCACCAAATCACAATCGTAAACACGATCGTCAATGTCCGCCTCTTTCCTCTGATGTCGGTTGCTTCGAACCTCGTCTCTTCGTAGCTGTGCTGACTGCGCTACCAACGGCAATACTCATATCTAGAGTCTCCCACGTAGTCGATCCCTTCACCTGATATCCGGACTACATTAAACTTTTCGAATGATCCATCAAAATCCCATAATTCCCCGAGAGCTCAATACTCAAGTACTGTTTAAAAATATCCGGTACATACCCCAGCATCGATGATCCAGCCGTAGAAGGGCAAACCCAAGCCTCACTAATGGCATCGCGGAACTGCCGTAAACCCTAAGGTTCAAGGGCGTTCTCGTGGTCATTATGTCGAGTTAGGGTTTCATTCTTCTAGAGGGTCCATCGAAATACCTGCATGTTCTTCCGAATACCTTAAACTTGGGA
Source organism: Agapanthus africanus (assembly GCA_030015575.1). NCBI lineage: Eukaryota > Viridiplantae > Streptophyta > Magnoliopsida > Asparagales > Amaryllidaceae > Agapanthus > Agapanthus africanus. The sequence goes on along the minus strand of JASDDO010000019.1, from coordinate 377,805,364 downwards.
ACATGGTTTTCTGATAATCGTTCGAACCCTTTAACTTCATCCGGACGGCATGTGAATACCCTTCATCCGCATGCTAAACAATGCTTCAATCCTCAAGAATAACTAATACTCTATTGGTTATCGCATTCGAGCCGCAGCTCCCTCTGCCCGTGGTAACAGAAACCACCATCCGACATTGACGAAGATAGATCAAAGGAACGAATGAAATACGGTGCAAACAATGTACATCCTAAGGCTCCTTAAGCAGAGTAGCGTATCGTAAGTATGCCGCGGACCATACCCACGGTACGTTACTCTACCTAAATCGCCTACTCCATCAACCAAGGGTCACCTAGACTTATACAAGGTTAAACCTAGCGCTCTGATACCAACTTTGTCACGACCCGAAAGTACGGAATGTGACCGGCACTTAGATTACGAAGCGTCTAGAGGCGCCACGTAACCTAAGTAAGCCGAAGCCTAGAAATCTAAACCAAAAAAAGAAGAAGAAGAAGAAGAAAAAAGAAACAAGTTTAAAAGCATCAGCGAATTTTCCCAAAAATTTCGGCAGAGTCTCCTCTACAAAAACTGGCCCCTAAACGGGTACAACAAGTATAATATACATAAACAATAAAAAGCATCCCCAACGGGAGCTAGCATCAACGCCAACAGGCGGAAACAACCACAACAAGCACAATAATATACAACGCCAATGGGCGAGGCTCAAAACTCAAAAGAAAACAAAACCACCAGATCAGAATAATACATGCGCGACTCTAAGGTCGAAATAAAAGACTGGTCCAATAAACTTATCAAGTAATACAAATATGGTTGATGGAGCTTACTAGATACAAATGAAAGAATAAAAGTACAATGGTGGTTCGGATACAAGTGAACCAACCTACCGTGCAAATCACCCTGAAAGAATAGATGTGCCAGCAAGCTGCCAGAGAAACCTGTACATCGAACCTGTAATAAAATTTGGCACAACGGGGGTGAGTTGCCAACTCGTGAGTAGAAGACATCTACGAAAAGAAATCGAATGCACGACGCTATCCTAGGTCATAATAAGACACTACTATATCCCAAACATCTAGTAATAGCGGGGTAATACTACGTGTAAGTGCAGATACTCCGTGTTCGTGTCAGTGCCTCATATAATACTATGTCATATGAAAAGAAATGCATGCACCATGAATGTAAAGTAACAAATCCTGAAATCCAGATATATATGTATAAGAACTCTTTAGCTGTTATCATAGTAAAGTGTGTATAAGCATCTGAAATCTCAACAATGAAATCCATAGAAATCCGTGTCAAGCATCGACACAACACATGTAATCTCAAGTCTCAATATGCCGGGCTCCGTCAGTCCGGATCGGCCCATATTATCAAATCTCACGACAACGGTCGGTATCCTCCGGATATCCACCGCACCAGACATCACCGGTAGGTAGTCTTCCCCTACCAGGCTCATCGTCTACAACTCGATCTTCTTGTCCCGGGGTACCATACCAGGCCCACCATGTACCCGAGACGGTTCATCTACTCCTCGAATCGGGTCTCGAAATCCAACAGAAAACATGAAATCTCATGGTGGACGACACATACATCACGAGAAAACCGCATCTTATTTTAAAAAGAGAGGAGGAGAGAGAGAGAAGGTTTTATAATTTCGTGCGGTTTTCCCCAAAAATCCAGAAATCTCATAGAAATACAAATCTTAAAATCATGAGTAAGTAATTGATAAGTGTCGGCATATGCCAATAATACTGCAGGATAACATGAAAATATGAATGCATGAATGTCTAAGCAATAAATATCATGTCTGTACTAATGTCAGAGAATAATCACAATGTTATATCGGTCTAGTTGTTAACTGATTCTATCCATAAAAGACAATATGATCTAAACTGTACGTGACATAGCAATTACCGATGATGATGTGTGTGAGCCGGCAAATAAGTGTGCGTGGAATATGCGCATCATCGGTAATGGTGCTGGTGTCCTAACAGGTAAGGTTTATACTGATTATAGCAACATATAAAAGAACATGCACCATGATGATTACAGTATGAATGCAAGACAGATGTGCATTATCCACTCCTCTGCGATATACGAGTACAACTACCACTATATGAATCAAACCTAAACTAGTGTCTATCTAACCTCCTAAAGAACTTAACCTAAGAAACTAGTCAATAAGAAACAAGAGTCTACCTAAGGTCTGAATCAATATCTCTAATAGTCGGTGATCCAGCCTCAATAGCGTCACGTACGAAGTACGGCTTCCTCGAACCAAGAGTGCGGATCAATCATCATATCTATGCCTCGTACGGTAAAATCCATCGTACGGCATCCCAATATCGGGGTACGGGTCAAGTATCTCCTAGGTGTCTCATTATTCGTATAATGCCATCATCAACACATCTCATGATCAAGGTGCTAAACTATAATCGCATACATCAATCATATATCATTGCCATCATAGAATAATCCTTAATTTATCCTCAGAAATATCATGTCACATGTGTCATATTGTGATTAAGTCATACATATATCATATCGTGATCAGTCACAAGCTACAGCCCAGGTACTATTTTAGCGTCCCATGTACCTTCATATCACCACCACCCTTTATAATTTATATATTCATGTTCATTATCTCATTCTCTAATGATCCGCTAACACTTTAATACGACTGTATAGTCAAGAATTACGGCATCAAGCCCAGTTACACTATTTCATCATACCTCGGATATCATATCACATCAATGAATCACATATACGTGTGGTATATATATATACCTATACCTCGTCCTATATATATATACACATGCATGTATACACCATGTCGAGTTTCAGTGTGTGCGTGTGTTTCTACCTGAAACCTACGAACCTCTTCCAAGGTATTCATCTTCTGGTATGGTTTTCCTAAATCAGTCTAGTCCAGCCTAGGGTCATTACTAGGGTCCTACTCATTAAGAATCTAGGGTCACATCTGGTTTCCTAATGTCAATAAATACTATTCATATTCTACGTTGCGGGGGTGCCAAACGCCATCCACCCGACTTCCCCCCGTAGATATACATCTACTCACCTGGTCCATGTCTGCCGAAGACGGTGTCGCCATCCTCCTCTTCATCGCCCGTAGTCCACGTGAGGGGTACCTAAACGCAAACATATAAATAGTATCGTAAACTGGATCACATACCAAAGTCAAACGATACAAGGAACAAGTATAGGTTAAAACCTATGTCCCGTCCACGCAAAAGAACCAATTATCGCTCGATATCGGCGTACAAACTCCGATGGATCGAGATAAACATCAACAGATAACTCGTAGTTTAAAAACACATTACTTATATTGTAAAACATGATCAAATTCATCGAAACACTAAAATCGATCAAATCGTCCGTTTTCGAAAAACCCGAAAATGTCAATTTACCGTTTTTCATCAAAACTTGACATTTAAATGAAACCAAAGGTCATAAAACTCATTAAATAGTATAACTAGACTATACAAACTATTACTATATTTTTATTACACATATTTATGGTAATTTGAAATTTCTAGTTTGCACCATTTAACAATTTTCAACATTTTCCAAGCAAAATACCACAATTCCACCTCAAAACATGATTTTGCATAAATTAATGACTTAAACCACAATTTATGATGATAATGATATAATGAAACCATAATTATATTTTTAATCTCATTTATTTAGAAATTTCCAAAATCTAGTTTACAAAATAATAGCATTTTATCACTATTTTCCAATTATCAAAGTAATCTAGTGATCAAACTAAGTTTTTCTTTCCATTAATATGCTAATATTCTCACTAAAACTGTAATCTAATGATAGTAACTTTAATTGGAATTTTATATTACCCACAAACACATTTTTGAAAAATCTAGTTAGCTAAATGGTTTAATTAAAACAATTTCGATAAACAATTTATTATACCACAACCATGCAAGAATTTTCCACTCTAAAAGATGTTAAACTAGCTCTTATAACCCTAATTAATCAATAAAAACCACCTCTTGAATTTGCAAACCCTAACTTGAATTATAAAATTTACAACTAGAATTAATAATAAATCTAATTATGCTTTAAAAGAACATTTAATAGAAATAATTCAAAAGAGAAAGATTTATACCTCCACAATCTCATGTCCAAACTTGAAAATGAGCCTCAAAAATACATGCTTTCCCACTCCAAAATCCATGTAAAGAAGAGTAGAGAATAAAGGGTATGAAAAAATTAGGATTTTGTGTATTTTTTGTTGAATTTTTGATGTAATTTGATGCATTTTTTTACAAAAATGAGGTGGGAAATGGGGGGGCTGCCATGGAATGATGGCCGGCCATGAGAGGGAGTGAGGGAGAGAAAGAAATGAGTAAGGAAAAGTGTAGAAGTTTCAAGAGAAGAATTATCACTTAAAGGTCTTTTCATGCTTTTATTTATTTATTTATTTATTCCTTCACTATAGCAACTCAAGAAAACTCTAGAAAATAGGAAAAATTTGCAAATAAATTTTGCATGATACATACTAAATTCTAACATGCCATGGTTCATTTTTACAAATTAAAACCATTCAAATTTGTAATTTACACTATTTTAGTGTAAAAATAAAGCTTATGTTAATATTTAAAATAATTAATTTAGGAATTTTTTTTTAATTAAACTAAAAATTTATAAGTGGCTAAATAAACACTATTTACTAGTAATTACATAATTAAATAGGTATTTTTGGATTTATAATGAAAAACAATTGCGGTTTGATTTTACGAAAAATACATTTTGCTTTACCGAAAATCATAAAATTTACTTAAACAATTTTATTCATTTAATTATTTATTTAATTATTTTTAAAACGTTACATTGGGTCTTGACCTGGTCCACCCTCCTGCATACTTTAAATGCTTGGATCAGTTATCATTTGGCCAATAAATCCCTTTTAATCCTATGTTTAATGATTTTTAATGAATTTTTACATTTTTTAAATATTTTTTTAATCCTAACCCTAACCCTAGCCTAGCTCTATATAAAGACCCCTACCCTCTACCATTTCACCTCACAACTCTAAGTCCACTCTCCCAAATTCTCGAGAACTCGGTACGAAGAGCGAGAAGCGAAGCGCTGCCGAAACCGACGACGGATTCCGGCGACCGGATCAGAACCTTCGCGACGTTTTCGACGCATCGACTACCACCACCTTCCCTAGCCCCCTTAGCTTGTCAAAACCCGTAAGTCCCACCTCTTCTATCTCCCTTTTCTTTAAGGTAAAAATACGACTTTTTGGAACCCGACGGAAATCGGACAAACCGATTTCCGATTCGGTTTTTCTATAAATTTCCACTTGTCACCTAATACATAATACCCAAACTTATGTATGATGACTATTAATCACCCATAAACCAATTTAATCAAATTTTTTCACATGAAATGATAACTTCTTTGCAAAACCGTATTCTTTTCATAAAAATACCATGAAGTTCGTTTTTCTTAGTTTAATTAATTACCTCACTCCTAAATATGTTTATTTTGATCACTAAACTTGTAGAACTCAATTTGAATGAAATTTCACACATAAAATGATAACGTTTTCGAATACCATATTCTTGCGCGTTAATACCTTCAATTTTAACATATCATGTTTTACCTTTAAACTTCACCAAAACTTAAAATAAGTCACGAGCTAATGACCTACCTCTACACACACTCAATATAACCCTAATTGATAAATATCAAAACACAGAATACGAAATTACAGGACTTTTCACTAAAATACCCTAATCTTTATAACCTTTATTGAAAGCTTTAAGTTGTAAACATTTCTAAATAAAATCTTTTAATAAAATGAAAACACGATTGGTCATGGACATCGATCGTTTATCTAAACTGTCTTGTGGTGACTAGGCAAGTGTGTCTAAGGCTAGTGGTTTTTAATTAGGCCCACGACTGTGGTTCCTTCCCACTTACCTGGCACTTACCTGGCCGCAATGACGGTGAAGAGGCGATTTGAGGCTTCTAATGACTCATCGTTTAAACCTTAGAAATAGGCTAGTTGGTTTAGAAAACCCTAATAACTAAAATACGGAAAACTAAACTCTTTTGCAAATAAATACCTTTTATTTATAAAACCGTTTTCCTAAATGAGAAGTGTTTATAAAACCTAAGCAAAGTGCCGCTACAACCTACTTTTGGGGAACCTGTTAGGGATAGTATGGTTCATCGTGCACCCGCAGGCTAGTAGTGCGAGATTCAGACCTCCGCAAGGAGCATTCGGCCTCGAAAGGTTTAAAATACGACATTTAAGAAAAATGAGATTTTTGAAAATAAAATATTCATTTAAAAATTATCCAAGTGTTTATATATATAATTATCATTTAAACACCTATTTTATTATAATATAAAGTTTCCACATTTTTTTCTAAAAATTACAAGATTAAAAGTTACATTAAAATACCATGAATTTCAAATAAAACAATTAATACTTTTATTAGGATATATTCACTAGAATAACACAAATAAAATTCACATTCATTATAACAATAAAGACGATTATTAAATACTTGAGGTGTATTTTGAAAACTATACAAAAGTACTTTTTACAGAAAACCCCCTCAAGTTTTACAAATTACAAAAAGGCCCCTAACTAATATTGAACTTCAAATTATCTTTCTTTTAGTCTGACTCGGGTTAGAGTCTGACTATTCCTGACTCGAATATGATTCAAGTCAATCTATATTCTTCTATACTCCAACACAATTTGAATACATGAAACCCTGAATCCAGTTAACAATATATTCCTTTTGACTGAATCAAACCATGGATATTCATCCATTATCCTGATATTCCATTTACCTGATTATACAGTTACATAATGTTTACTGATATCATGGTTTTGGTCAGTCACCCAACTTACATATTCCAATACTACAATACTGTTAAAACACTACGGGGTTTAAGAGGTAGATTGGTATGGAAGGTGTTAAAGGTGGCACGAGGTGGTCAGATTAAGACACCTAACCTGAATCCTATTGCTGTTGTACCGTGGCATAACGGTTCCTTGTACTTTCCTTTTGCCCTGATCTCTAGCATATAAAGATCCCCCTCGTATACACTGGCATCCTTCTGTACCAAGCAACAAACAACAGCGTTACACAATGTTCCATAATATTCAACAATATAATACTTTAAAAAATACTGTTACTCTGTCATTCTCATTCTTCTTATTCTTTGGGACTACTACAAATAAGGGTTGCCCCTACGGATTTATCGGTAGGGGCAACCCACTGCCCCTACGGATATCTACGTAGGGGCGAAAAAAGACCCCGTAGGTGCAAAGGCCGCAGGTGCAAGTTGAGGTCCTGAACTTGCCCCTACAGGCAAATTAGAGCCCCTACGGATATATCTGTAGGTGTTATAGCCCCTACGGAGTACTCCGTAGGGGTAATCAAATCATATATGTATTTTTTTTTTTGAATATATTGTATATACCTACGGGTAAATCCGTAGGTCCTTATTCTACCCCTACGGATAACTCCGTAAGGGATAGAAGGTGGCCCCTATGGATAAGTCCGTAGGGGCACTCCCAACACCCTGCACTGAGATCAGGGGGCAAAATATCAGAAAACCTGATATTTTGCCCCTACGGATAAATTCGTAGGGGATAAACATTGGCCCCTACGGACATATCCGTAGGGGCACTCCCAACACCCTGCACTGATATCAGGTGGGAAAATATCAGGTTTCCTGATAATTTGCCACTACGGATATGACCGTAGGGGCAACATATATACCTACGGCTTAATCCGTAGGTACATGTTGTCTGTATTTTTTTTTTAAAAATAGGCTGCTAGATTTTTTCCCGCCCTGTGCACAATACTATATACATCAATCAAATCATATATTGCAGTATTCATAATCACATCTCACGCATATATATAATATACAAAAGAAACCCAAAAACTGAATATGATATAAATACAAACCAATATCAATATCGTTTCAAAATGTAGTACAATGTGATATAAATACATGTTTCAAAAAATAAGAACCAAAAAGCTACCCTAGTTCGGTCCAGCTCCACCTCCGAATAACGTTAGAATAACGCGCGCCTGCTCCTCGGTCAATACACTCTGCAATGCTACATATAAGGGAGTCTGAGCGGCATGTGGAGCTGGCGATGTGGTCTGCGCAGCCGCCGTCGAGGTAGTCGCTTGCGGAGCCGCGGCTGCGGGAGTCTGAGTGGGCGGTGGAGCTACAGGAGCTGTCTGCGGAACCGCGGCCGATGTAGTGGCTTGCGGAGCCGCAGCCGAAGGAGATGCATGTGGAGGCTCGGCCGATCTACCCTGTCGCGTCTGGACATAACGTGTGTAAGAAGCGTGTAAGAACTGTGTATTATTCGAATTCGTTTCATTATTAAGTTATTTCGAAACCCTGTTTGGATATCTAGTTTGGAAAAGCGTTGTTTATTTTAATTACATATGTATGTATGATTAATCAAACTTAAGTCTAAAACCAAATAAGCTCAAGCTACGTACTAATTATGGATATGTTGATATGTATATAATATGAAATGATATTTTACTATAAAGTAGTATACATACCAGCATCTCCTTCAACTCCTGAACGGTGGCCCTCAAGCTATCCAGTTCCTGATGGACATGCCGGTCACTGGAGACGGAGGAAGTAACCGCCGGGGTGGAGTCCAACCTCATATGGGCCCTGCTAGGGCCCAATCCCCGGCCTCTCTCCCAACCTCCGTGGTGCCCTCCGTGTGCGGCGTCCAGAACTGGGGTCAGCAGCCTCGGATCGTTCTGTCCGGTAAAATCGATCCCCGAGGCCTGGGCCTGCTCAACCACCCGCTCCTACACCCACATTAAGCAGTAAAGTATAAGTATAAAATTTAAACTTAAACCTTCCAAAACTAAAATTTCAAATTTGGGTAGAAAAAATATTAACACTTACGCAGTACTCCTGGGTAGCGACGTCGGGACATCGAAGCTCACCCGTGGCGGGATCTGTCGAGGTGCCGTGGACGGCAAGATATGCGGACAGCACGCTCGGTGTACCACCTGACGCCACGGTCCGAGATGTCTGCAATATTAGAAAGTAACTCTTAATATTAGAAATATTAGAGAATAACTCTTAATATTGCAGAATATTAGAGAATAACTCTTAATTTACCGATAACTCCATGGCTCGAGTAATGTTCCTCGAGCCACCTGTGTAAGTGGGGCGATCCCTCTTCGCCGACTTCCTGTTCTCCGTATTCTGAGCGGCCTGTTTCTGCACAACGCATTAACATTTAGTTTTCTAATTAAGAAACACAAAGAAATAAATTATATCATAAATAATGAATTAAATTTAAAATACATACTTGTTTGCGTTCGGAGTCGAAATAAGCGCACAATAGAGGCCATGTCTCTACGTCGACTCTCGCAAACGCCGGAGTAGATAGGAGGGCCGCTCTCTCTGCCTCGGGGGTCGCTATCCACAGGGAGTAGCAGTCGGCCTTCAGCTCATTCCTGTTGTATCGGACCTTGGCCTGCATGTTCTTCATCAGGCCATTGTACAGAGCATGAAGGTCGAGCACCCTCCCCGGGTGATCAGGGTCGGCTACAGGTTGAAAATCGTAATCCAACTGAAAATACAAAAAAAAAACATTGTTATTAGATTGCAAGTGTTAATAATAAATATATTGGATAGATCAAATGAAAATATATATTAATACATACCCGAGCCTGATCAAAGAAGAGGGCGAATGAGCGCTGGTGCTGCTCGCCCCACTCAACGTGAAGTGGATAGTTCTTCACGATCCGGCTCTCGTCCCCCAAATACCGGCCGAACCTCTCGGCATGAGGACCGGTATAGCGATAGTCAAGGGTAAAAAATAGGGGGAATGCTGCCTCCCCCCTAGCTCTATCAGGCCTCAGCCTATGGGACTGATTCGGGCCTCGAGTCCCCCTCTGGGGATGGAGAGGCCCTGCGTCTGCACGAAATATCAAGACAATCAATAATAAGACAAAGTTGTATTAAGAAATCAAGATTAAACAAAAATTCAAGTGTGATATATACCTCCGGTGAATAGCGCACGAGCCTGGGCCCGAGTAGCAGCACGAGCGGGGCGATAGTTCCTCCGGTGAGGAACAACCGGGGTCTCGGACCGGGACGCATCCCCTCCAACTATAAAATAAACATCGACGCTAAATCTCCATGAAGTTTATATTTATTCTATAGAGCATATGTAAAATAAATAAATATTTTAAATTTATTCATACTAACCTGCAGACGATGCGGAGGGTATGGAAGCGGCAGGAGTGGCCCCTGTGGAAGGTGTGGACGCACCACCTATAATTAGACAATTAAAAATAGATTTTATAAGTAATTGCAAAAAGAATGTGTAGATCAATAATATAACGTTCTAAATCAATATGCATGCACTAGAGGACATATAAACATACCCGCAGGTGCGGTGGTGTCACCACCTACAGCTAGACAATAATAAAAATTGCTAAGTAAGAGCAAAAGGAATGTGTATATTTATGATATAGCATTCTAAATCAATATACATACACTATATGATATATAAACATACCTGGAGGAGCGGGGGTGGCCTCTGTCCCAGATGTGGACGCAAGACCAACAACTAGACAATTAGAAATAGATTTTATAAGTAATTGCAAAAAGAATGTGTAGATCAATAATATAACGTTCTAAATCAATATGCATGCACTATAGGACATATAAACATACCCGCAGGTGCGGTGGTGTCACCACCTACAGCTAGACAATAATAAAAATTGCTAAGTAAGAGCAAAAGGAATGTGTATATTTATGATATAGCATTCTAAATCAATATACATACACTATATGATATATAAACATACCTGGAGGAGCGGGGGTGGCCTCTGTCCCAGATGTGGACGCAGGACCAACAACTAGACAATCAAACATTGACAATATAAGTAATTTTGACATAAACATGCATGAATATCTGTAATATTACATTGAAAATGGATATGCGTGCAGTATACCTGGAGGTGTGGCAAAATCCACACGGAAGGAGGCATCCGAAGGGGTCTCCGATCTGGGTGCAAGACCGGCCCTCTGAAGCTCCCTACGGAGCTCTCCGGGCGGCAGAACCGCTCTGCCTCTGCCTCTGCCTCTGCCGCGGCTGGAGCTCCTGCCGCCCCTCGCTGCTCCCGACATCGTCATCAAATCTAGATAAACGGTTCGTGGACGCATTAGACAATCATTAAAAGTATTGACTATATATGATCTAGAGCGTAAAATGTGAAGTAATAATATAACATTACTGATAACCTTTTTCGTTTCGTGGGCGCATCATACATATCTACTTGGATTTCATCGTCGATGTCATTTCTAACCCACGTAACTTCATGATCGGTCGAAGACAACCCGTCCTTCGAAACAGACGGTCGGAGCACTTTAAGCCTTCTCTCTTCTTCGTCCTCATCGCTGTCCTCGTATTCTGGGACATCGTAGACATCTCTAGGTTTCCATCGGCATACAACACTCCACCCCGGATGCTTCAAACACTGTGAGTAGTATACTTGGAACGCTTGGTTCGGAAAGATAAACGGATCGTCCTGACCGTAAAATCGAAGTGTGTTCACACTGGTCAATCCATATTCATCTTTCCAAGTCCCAAGACTGCTTCTCCACCTGTCTGTATCGGTTCGCGGATCGTACCAAGTACAGTGGAATATATAAAAGGGTTCTGATCGTCCGGGATAGTGGATGCCGAGTATACAATTTAAGTACCCATAGTAAATCACACCGTCCGATCCTACCGTCGCAATCCCACTATTCTGAGTGATTCTAGATGTTTCTATGTCCTTAACTTCGAATTTGTATCCAAGGACACCAAATCCTTTGTAATATGCAACCTCCATACTAGGAAATTGAGCTAAACATCTTGAATCACTCTCAAATGATGCAGACAAGTTCGGATCGTGGATCTAACAAAACAAATTTTACGATAAATACATAACGATACAAGTTTAGATTAAAACTGATAGCAATAAAATGTAATTCGAATAACTTACATGCTCTGTGACCCAATCACAAAAATTATCCTGATGGTATTTTTCCAAACGCTCTTCGTTCCAATCAGGATGCCCCTCACGTACCTCGTTAAAATGAGTTCTGTTTTCGACAAATAATTGTGACATTAATATTATGTCATTTCATACACACACAAACACAGATATAACAATTAATCCAAAAGAACTTACTCTCTAATTTGTTCAAGACATGCGCAATTAAGCAAGATAAACCGGTATATCTTGTTGATAAACATAGTGTCTACCCTCTTATACTCGGCTTTACCATATGGCCCGTCTTGAATTCTTCGTGGTCGGTTAAGCCTTGTCTCAATGTTCTCGTCCAGATAGCGGGAACAAAATGTGGTTGCTTCATCAAGAAGATAACCTTGCATGATAGAACCCTCTGGTCGATTTTTATTGCGTATATACTTCTTAAGAGTGTAAAGGTACCTAATGAGAATATGTTGAATAAATAAACATGGGCATACAGGACAAAAATAAAATTATAAATTGCGCGAAACGAAAAATTACACGTACCTCTCGACGGGATACATCCATCGATATTGTACGGGTCCGGCTAACTTCGCCTCAGTTGCAAGATGAACCGTCAAGTGTATTATGATATCGAAGAATGACGGTGGGAAAATACGCTCAAACTTGCAAAGTATCAACGCAATAGAATTTTCTAGTTTATCCAGCGTCGCAACCTCCAGTGTTTTAGCACACAACTCCCGGAAAAAACAACATAGGTCGTTGATTACTAGACCAACCGAGTCGGGGAGAGAAGTCCTGAGAGCTAATGGAAGAAGGTGCTCCACGATAACATGGTGATCATGACTTTTCAGCCCATCGATCTTGCCCTTCACAATTTTTATTTTCTTGCTGAATGATCCTGAGAAACCTGTGGGGACTTTCAAATCATGCAACACCTGCAGGAATCTTTTCTTCTCCGGTTGTGACATATGATAAGCGGCATTGGGAAGTACAAACTTGCCCGGTTTACCCGCTACCGGTTTAGGGTGCAGTTCACTTCTTATTCCCCACTCTTGTAGATCCATCCGGGCATTCATGTTGTCTTTCGATTTCCCGTCTTTACACAGAAGCAAGTTAAGTATGTGCTCTGATACTCCCTTCTCTATATGCATGACGTCCAGACAATGACGCACTAAATTTGTAGACCAGTACGGAAGCTCGAAGAAAATGCTTAACTTGTTCCAATATTGTGGTTTGACCTGTCTCGTCGGATCCATCCCGAATGTCACGTTATTGTAACCATCCCATTTAGCAGTCACGTCCTCTCCGGACAATGGGGATGGAGGCCCAAGAAGCTCCTGATGACCATCAAAGTGAATCGTGTCTAACCTATAGGGGTGGTCTGGAGGCAGAAAACGTCGATGGCCGCAATAACAAACCTTCCTGCTAAAATTCAAAAATTTTGATGTTGTGTGTTCATGGCAATGAGGACATGCTTTGTGACCATGTACGGACCAACCTTATAGCATTCCATACGCAGGAAAGTCATTAATTGTCCACATTAAAGCCGCACGCAGTATGAAGGTTGTATTTGTGTTTGAATCATATGTCTCTACACCATCAATGAACAAAGTTTTCAGCTCCTCGATCAGAGGTCGGAGATAGACGTCGATATTGTTCCCCGGTGAGTTTGGTCCGTCGATAAGAAGAGGCATCATAAAGTATGATTGGTCCATAGCCAACCAAGGCGACAGATTATAAATTATCATTACAACGGGCCATGTACTGTGACTTCCAGCCATATAGTTGAATGGGCAGAAGCCATCGGCAGCCAGTCCGAGCCGGACATTGCGAGGACCGCTACTGAATATTGCGTGCCTCCTATCGAAATCCTTCTATGCCGGTGAATCTCTTGGATGGCTCATTTTTCCATTTTCGCTTGGAGGAGCACGGTGATGCCAAATCATTGCCTCGGCTGTTTTCTTGCACCTGAATAGCCTCTGTAGCCTCTGTGTTATGGGAAAATATCGTGCTATCTTCACAGGTATATCAGGCTTCTTATCAGAATCTTTCGGCTTATACCTGGCCTCTCCGCATGTTGGACACTCTTTCAAATCTGAATTCTCTTTCCGGTACAACACGCAATTTTTAGGACATGCTTGAATCTTCTCGCACTTTAGACCCAAATCAGACATCATTTTCTGGGCTTCGTACCAGCTTTCGGGCACATTATTTCCCGTAGGCATAGAATCTTTCAAGAACGAAAGAAGCATTGTGAATGACTTGTTGCTCCATCCATTTAGGCACTTAATTTGGAAAAGTTGGACGAACCATGAGAGGGTGGAATACTTCGCATTCTCATAAATTGGTTTCCTAGCATCATTCATGAAATTTTCATATTTATCCGCACGCGGTCCTTGACCGGAAGGAATGTCATCTTCGGTACGAATAGATTCACCTAGGGCAGCCTCTACCATATCCTCCATTTCTTCTGATGGAAATAAATTTCCGTATCCTGCCGTATTACCGAAATCTTCTTCTTCTCCTGCCGCATTATCGTGTTCTCCTTCTTCTTCTACCGCAGTACTGCATTCTTCTCCTTCCCCGTGATATTTCCAAGTTGAATAAAGTCTAGTAAACCCATGTTTTAAAATATAAAGCTCTGCCAATTCTACCTTCTGCCAGTACTTATTGCCACATCTATCGCACGGACAGAGAATCTTCTCTATTATGATCTTATTATGTGCTCGTGCAAATTCAAGGAAAGCAGCAACTCCTGCGACAAACTTAGGTTGCATACGTTGTTTCCAATCCACATACATCCAGTCCTTAACTCTGACGTACTCATGGGCCATGTTAGACTGAATAACATATAAATTGTAGGTTATGCTGACTATATTGAGAAATATAAGAACGGGATAGTTACTGACAAAGAAGAAAATCCTTGTATATGCTTTGTGTGTGCGTTTGTCGTTGAAAAGAATAAATTATCGCACGTTATGTTGACCGATAGACGGGGACTAAGTGGCGCTTTTAGTTTCATATATGGGTATCGATGGGAATATGAAGGTTTCATATTATCATATATTGGTTTTAACCCGAACATCTCGAATCGCTCTCTGATTATGCGTTTGTATGTATGTGTTCCGGCTGTCGGGGGTAGGCTTCTATCCCATTAAGAATGTATAGAGCGAACGCCCATCACTTGTGCTTTCAACCGTTTCGAGTAAATTTCGGCAGCACCTCCCCGCTGTTCTCCGAGTACACTGTAATAGAATAGATAATCATTTCAAAGCTGTGAAACAACGTTGAAATGAACATCTAATCTATCTTTGTACACGGAGAACCAGCGGAAATATACCGACGAAATATCTCGAAACGGATGAAAACACAAGTGAATGAAGGCGTTTGCTTTATACATTCTTAACTTGTCCACACGGGACAAATCTATGGGTTACCATACGATTGAATTTTCTCGTCGCGTAGACTATACGACGGTTGTTAGTATCGAGCTATACTGTCCGATATTTAACAACCTTCATATAGTTCTAGGTCACGACGAGGATCGCACGTATGTTAACCGATAGACGAGGACTAAGTGGCGCTTTTAGTTTCATATATGGGTATCGATAGGAATATGAAGGTTTCATATTATCATCGAGTATCATATATTGGTTTTAACCCGAACATCTCGAATCGCTCTCTAATTATGCGTTTGTATGTATGTGTTCCGGCTGTCGGGGGTAGGCTTCTATCCCATTAAGAATGTATAGAGCGAACGCCCATCACTTGTGCTTTCAACCGTTTCGAGTAAATTTCGGCAGCACCTCCCCGCTGTTCTCCGAGTACACTGTAATAGAATAGATAATCATTTCAAAGCTGTGAAACAACGTTGAAATGAACATCTAATCTATCTTTGTACATGGAGAACCAGCGGAAAGATACCGACGAAATATCTCGAAACGGATGAAAACACAAGTGAATGAAGGCGTTTGCTTTATACATTCTTAACTTGTCCACACGGGACAAATCTATGGGTTACCATACGATTGAATTTTCTCGTCGCGTAGACTATACGACGGTTGTTAGTATCGAGCTATACTGTCCGATATTTAACAACTTTCGTATAGTTCTAGGTCACAACGAGCATCGCACGTATGTTAACCGATAGACGGGGACTAAGTGGCGCTTTTAGTTTCATATATGGGTATCGATGGGAATATGAAGGTTTCATATTATCATCGAGTATCATATATTGGTTTTAACCTGAATATCCCGAGTCGCTCTCTAATTATGCGTTTGTTGTGCATTCGTGTTGTATGTGTAACATGATTTTAAACCATTGAGATCAAGATTGATAGAACTGATCATCCTACATTGCAATAGCATTCATCAACCAAAAACTATTATTGCAATGGTATACATCTATAACAATCAACAATTAAAACTACAAATATAGGATACTGATATCATAAAGCGTTATGAGACACGTCATCTGCCACGTGTCGTGATCATGGAAATCGCTAATATTGAGCATCATCAAGATTAGATTATGGTTTTGAAGCAAGTTATTGAGCATCTTGGATTGATTGTCAAGTGTTGATTTTTATTTCAACACTTGACAAAATGAAAATCATAAATACAGTTGCAAAATGTGTTCCTCACCCCCATAAAGTGGATCTTAACAATCCAGACAAGACCATCATTGTTCAAATTGCCAAGGTAGACATAATCTCAGCAGTTATTTACGGTTGCTAGCTTGTATTGCTTGTTGCTATTCTTTTTTTTTCCTTGTCCTTTCTTTCTTTCTTTTTTTTGGGGGGTGGGGGGTTGTGTTTGAAAAGTTTTAACCAACTCACTGCTATTTCTAAGCAATGCAGGAATATAACTAGTTTTATCCCCCAAAAGAAAGAGCTTCAGGCTTCATGAGTCAAGCGATGTGTACGTATAATTATAGGATTTTCTTGCTAGCGGTTCATTTACAACTATTCTTTAGTCTATATACCTAGCATCTGCTACTAGATATTACATCTTGCATCAACACCCTGCATGTTAAAATCAAAATCGATTATTTTTTTCTTGATCTTTTTCTGATTTTCTACCATCTGTGTCGAGTAAATTATGATTAACATTGTATTTGTCAACTAATCAGAATAGCCATTCAACCAGCCCCACCGTAACCCTAACCCCAGCCCCACTACCGTAACCCTAACCCCAGCCCCACCGTAACCCTAACCCCAGCCCTACCCCAGCAGCAGCCGAACCCCAACCCTAACCCTACCCCGACCCCGACCCCGACCGCCACCGCGACCCCTGCCCAACCCCAACTCTCGCGCGCGCAACCCAGACCCAGCCATGAACCCTAAGCCCAAAATAATCCAAAAATGCTTTAATTTACCTCGAGATTTATACCTGAACGGCTGCTGGTGGGCTGGAGCGACGACGGTGGCGAGTTGGCGACGAAACCGGCGGTGGCGACGACGGTGGCGACGATGGTGGCGACGAAACAGGCGCTGGCGACGACGGTGGCGACGAAACCGGCGGTGGCGACGACGGAGGCGACGGTGGCGACGACGGAGGCGATTTGGGGTTTTTTCTCGCGCGCGATTGAGAGAGAGAGAAAGTGAGCGTAGGCGATCGATCTGGGGTTTTGTTAAATAGATATTTACTTGCCCCTACGGATATACCCGTAGGTCCTTTGTTTGCGGCTCCGTAGGGGCAAACACCAAATTAAGAATTAATATTTTTATTCTTGGACGTCTGTGCCCGTAGGGGCAACCTTTTAGCCCTACGTATTAATCCGTAGGGCCAAGTAAAATCTGCCCCAACGGATATTTTCATCCGTAGGGGCAAACCCCTATTTTACTAGTGGATCAACTTACCGAGCGACCTGTTCGCCGACGACATTCTATTTCTTTCTTCTTTGAATGTCGTCAGGTGCGTTGGACCAAGCTGAGATCGAGCCCACCGGTGAAGATTTGGAGCAGTTCTAGGAAGATCCAGAGCTCTAGATACTGTACCTTGTTCTTTCCAGTTTATTTCATTTTATGTTATGCCACTGTTTAGGCATTGCTTTTCATTCCAGTTGTATTTTCTTTTCATGCATTGTACAAAGAATGTTATTAATAAAAGTTGCTGTTATTTCTATATTATTCGTCTCTTGTGATTTATTTTATATTGATTAGTTACGCTTAGCGTATGTACTTCTGAGTATATACGTAGCGGGCCTCGTCGCGTCCACTTTGCCGTACACTGGGAAGCGGGGCGTGACAAGCACTCCTCACAAGAATATCTTAACGTCACAGTTAACCTCTGCTCTTTACGATAGAGGTCCGTTAGGGTCTGTGGTACTTAGGGTTTTGCCCGTCGTACCGTCGCGTTGGATGATGTATCCCTCGATAGGCAATCTTGCTGTTCGAGTAGCCTTGCGACTGTCGTGTCTCTGATCCCTTCGGGGGCTGGACAAGACGTCTTCAAGCAATCTTCTTAGGCAGTTTGACCGTCAGAAGAGAAAGCATTAGGAATTTTGCTATGCCGCTTTTTACTTGAGGTTAGGCTCATTTTGGAGAGCCCCGATGAGTCATAACCACTCTGCGCTGGTGTGGGATGATCTTCGATAGTCTTTCAGGTTTTATATGAGTTGCCGTCAAGACCCTGAAGCTAGGAATTTGGCCCTTGCTTCGCTTGCTGGCACTGCGTCTGCTGTATCGAGACAAATGTCGCGGTTGTCTCTAGGTTGTTGGTGAACCGTTGAGGCTTGGAACTGGGAATTTTGTCGTGGCTCCGTTTGTTTGATTGTCGCGTCTGAACCCTGCTGGAGGAAGAACGCTGGGGTGACATCTCATCTGCTGTATCGAGACGAACGTCGAGGTGGTGACCACTCCGCGCTAATGTGAGATGATCTTCAATGGTCTTCCAGGTTTTATATGAGTTGCCGTCAAGACCCTGAAGCTAGGAATTTGGCCTTTGCTTCGTTTGTTGGCATTGCGTCTGCTGTATCGAGACGAATGTCGCGGTTGTCTCTAGGTTGCTTATGAACAATCGAGGTTTGGAACTAGGGATTTTGTCGTGGCTCCGTTGTTTGATTGTCGCGTCTGAATCCTGCTGGAGGGAGAACGCTGTAGTGACATCTCATCTGCTGTATCGAGACGAACGTCGAGGTGGTGACCACTCCATGTGGGATGATCTCCGGTAGTCTTTCGGGTTTTATATGAGTTACCGTCAAGACCCTGAAGCTAGGAATTTGGCATTCGCTTCGTTTGCTGGCATTGCGTCTACTGTATCGAGACGAATGCCGTGGTTATCTCTAGGTTGTTGATGAACCGTCGAGGTTTGGAACTAGGGATTTTGCCGTGGCTCCGTTGTTTGATTGTCGCGTCTGAATTCTGCTGGAGGGAGAACGTTGTGGTGACATCTCATCTACTGTATCGAGACGAACGTCGAGGTGGTGACCACTCCATGTGGGATGATCTCCGGTAGTCTTTCAGGTTTTATATGTGTTACCGTCAAGACCCTGAAGCTAGGAATTTGGCCTTCGCTTCGTTTGCTGGCATTGCGTCTGCTGTATCGAGATGAATGTCGCGGTTGTCTCTAGGTTGTTGATAAACCGTCGAGGTTTGGAACTAGGGATTTTGCCATGGCTCCGTTGTTTGATTGTTGCGTCTGAATCCTACTGGAGGGAGAACGCTGCGGTGACATCTCATCTGCTGTATCGGGACGAACGTCAAGGTGGTGACCACTCCACACTAATGTGGGATGATCTCCGATAATCTTTCAGGTTTTATATGAGTTACCGTCAAGACCTTGAAGCTAGGAATTAGGCCTTCGCTTCATTCTCTTTGGCGCATCCGAATTCGGTTGGAGGAAGGGCACTGTAGTGACATCTCGTCTTCTGTATCGAGACGAACGCCGAGGTGGTGACCATTCCGTGCTGATGTGGGATGATCTCCAATAGTCTTTCAGGTTTTATATGAGTTGCCTTCAAGACCCTGAAGCTAGGAATTTGTCCTTCGCTTCATTTGCTTTGGCGCGTCCGAATCCTGTTGGAGGAAAGGCGCTGTAGTGACATTGCGTCTGCTGTATCGAGACGAATGTCGTGGTGGAGCTGGGATTTTGCCTTCACTCCGATTTGTTTCGACCGTGAGGTCTTTTGTTGACATTGCGTCTGCATCCTGTTGGACTGCGGTGTTAGTTATATGTATGCCCTAGAGGCCATTACTATACATAGATGTATATTGTAGTGGATGCTTGGACATATATAGGGAGGACTTTCTTGCTCGACATGATAGTATGCTATCTGGTTGCTCTTTACCTTAACGTGTACACTGATTGTCTCTCTGTTACATGTTGGTAAAGCCCTTAGGATGTGTACTTGACTACCTGGATTATGATGGGATCATACTAGTGGGGACATGGTAGTCCATAAGTACATCCTTCAAGGTCCCTAGTCGTGGGTATATCGAGACGGGGCATCGATATACCAGAGTAGACTAGCGTATACCTTCTCGACCCATACATATGGGCGATGGATGATCCCATATCCATTGGTGTTTGACATCAGAGATGATATACGGGTGCTCAGTGGAGATTGGGTACACTGGACGGACTCGCCGAGAACTCCCAGATGGTATTATACCTCACGTCAGATGGCAGTTCTCTGGTGACACTGGTACAGGTTAGTCTGTAGACCCGAGATCGTCATAGAGTCTTGTGTGATTCCCACTGTGCTTTGATTTCTACCTTACCACGTCCAAGAGGGCGTGCAAAATGGTGGTTTTTGGGTACAGTCCCGAATCACATGGAGGCAATGAGCGATAGGAGGGGATTCGTCTCTCCCGGTATAGGGAGTTGATGTTGCGCTGTGTTCGATTGGCTATAACCGGAAATCCCTGGCCAGGGTTGCTGAGATTTACTGGTAAGTGTTACCAGTAGTTTCTCGAACTGTTATAGACCTCATATCGACACGACTTATCAAGCTATTGGGGTCTGACGTTTACCACCCCTAGGCGAGATATGCGACATATCAGACGATCAGACCGGACTGTACGGTAAGTGTTACTGGTTGGATTCACAGGAGTGTGAGCGGGCTTGCTCGTCGATCTTCTGATCGCTCAATACCCGGGTGTTCGTTATGTTTAGCAGACCGCTTACGGCTTGTGGGTGCTTGATATAATCATCATTTGCTGCCAGCGTATTGACGAGTCTTTAGAGTCCTACACAGAGGTTTCCTGGCTCAAGCGAAACGAAATAGGAGCGCATATGAGATATGTGCGGGACCGAGAATAATACTAGTATGTGATACTGTATTCGATTCTCGCGATTTATGACATTGATCGGTTATATGCGATATGGCCGGGTTATCGGATCAAGTGTTGATTCGATAAGTTGTTACTATTGATATTAGTCGGTTATATGCAGTATGACCGGATCATTAAATCAAGCGTTGATTTAATGATATAATGCATAATTATATATTTGATATATTACTTTGCATTAACTAGTATTGGTTCACTTAAGATGGATTTTCTCACACGAATGTGCACATTGTATATGTGATATATTTTTGTGCACTTGTTTGTATCATGTTTAATGATACATGCATACTTGGGTTTGTGTAAAGACTTAAACCATGGTTATGTTAATGGTTAGGGTTTTGATTTACTCACTTATTCATTTATCTATTTATTTTGGTTAAAAAAAGGAAAAGGAAAACAAAAATGGTTGTTTTCATTCAAGAAACTTCTTGATGCTTCATGCACTTTTGACTAAAGTAACCATTCTTGTCTTCTTCTCCTAACCCTAACCATTCAACTTAACCCTAGTTAGTTCTCTACACTAAACCATGGTTGAAATTATGATAAGTATCATTTTTTTTCTATTTTAAAACAACTTATCATAATTTCTCTTCTTCTTCTTCTTCTTCTTCAACAAAAGAAAAAGCTTGCAACCATTAATGGCAACAAGAGAAAAAGAGTGAGAAATCCAATTCTAAAGTGAACCCACTTCCTATTTCTTCATCCTCTACCACTTGCCAAGTAGTATAGGGTGTTTTCTTCACAAGTTTCATGGCTTGGTGAAGTTGGAGCTTGATCTTGTGTTGCCTCGACGTAGATCATCTTCGGCATCGAAGTCGACGACCTAGCCCGATCATTTCTTCGATGAAACCACCGCGAGAGTCCGGGATCTGATGGGTACAGCGGAGAGACTTCATCACGGAGCTATGGAGGTGGAGGACCAGATCTACAAAGGTTGTAGTCACTTTCCTTTAGCAATAAAGTCGTTTACTTGCTTGCATCGCCTTATCATCTAGTTAACGATCCGTATTAGGGTTTCTCGGCACATGAAAAAATTTGAATTGGGCATGTTTGATGCCTTGTGTGACCTCATTAGTGTGCCTAGGAACCCTACAGTGGTATCAGAGCCTAGATAGAGCCTTAGGCAATGCGTAGACGGAGTTAGAAACCCGATCGAACCCCGAAACCCTAGATTTCAACCCTCTCTGGACATTTTTTCAAAACTGGGTTTTTTCCAGATTAAAAATTCTTTAAAAATTCAGCAGGAAGTTCTAAGAATTACGGTGCAAAAACGACAAAAAGATGCGCCTAAAGCGCGGCGAAACTGCGGCAGAAGCCTGGCTTCTGCGGCGGTTCCGCGGCAAAATGATGAGATCTGCCTTCCATTTTTGCACAGTAATTTGTTTCTTCAGGTGCTGAGTTTTCTGGGAATTTTTAATTTTCACTCAAGAGTTGAGTTTTCTGGATTGTATTGGGAGTTCGTATATTCGATCGGATTATCAAACTTTGTCTATGTGTTTTTCCGGGTAATTTTAGAATATGTTAAAAAGTTCGACCGGATATAAATACCCACTTTTTCCCTTGTCGAGGAAATTTCCAAGTGTTGGATCTTTCCGTAGTTTAAGAACGTTCTAAGTAGTGCAAGTAATGTGATAGTCTCTCTAGAAGACAACAAACCTTAACTCGATTATGTGACCGTCTTGAACTGCCCTTTGAACCTTCGGGTTTGGGGCAGTACGGTGTGCCACATGTGAGGCGTTGGCTTGACCCTTCTACGGCTGGACCGTTGGTGCTGAGGCATGAACTGAATGTTTTTAAACTTATTTCATGTGTTGAGCTGTATCGGGAAAACTTGGGTGTTCGATTGTTCGATCAGAAAGTTTAACATTTTCTATTTATCCGGAATGTAATACAATAATTGGAATTCACAAGTAGTTATGAGATAACTAAAATGAATGTTATAAACATAGCACTTTAGTCTCACTCGATCGGTTGCCATGGAATTTTGATGTGATCAAAAGTCCGTCGCAATCACGTAGCGTACGCGGATACTCGTCGGATAAACTTAATAGACTGCTACACCCCATAGCCCCGACCAAGTGACTGTAGGAGAACCCCGTCGCCGAAAGCATCCGTTCGGGTGCTCGCAGCAGCGGTGTTCCGCCTTGGTGCACTTCGTCGACGGCATCGGGGGTGCGGCCGTCTACTAAAGTTTGCGACGAGCATTCGATCAGATTGTCGGGAATCCTGTTGAATTGCCCGACTTGATATTGAAAAGAGTTTTCGATAATGAGACTAAAATGCGGAGTTTATAATTGTTAGGCATGCGATGTCTAAGGAATTCATTTGATTAGGCATGCGATGTCTAAAGAGGTTGCGGATTCCAACTGTTGTAGTTTTACACTTTCTTTTCTGTGACCGTAAGTGTAGTATATAGTGGTATTGCCGATTGTCGTTGCTATACGTAGATGACAATCGGTGTATGCATACTTACTTACGTTGATGACATGTGATGTTATGTGTTGCTGGATATGTTATATTGGATCGTCGTGTTTGAATAGCCGGGTTTTTTTTATGTGAGATGAGTGTTTTTCATTTTCATTCATGTAAAAACTTGTATGTAATATTCTTTTATTGGGGCACTTCCAGGTTGCGGAAGCTGTCACCCTTTGTATATTATTTACTTTTCCGCACTAGGATAGACCCAAGGAGGGGAGCACAAGTAACCGGGTTCTAGGGTCCAGTGGGAGACCAACTCGAAGAGTCGAGTCCGGGTTTCCTAACCCTAGAATTGGTAGGGTTGCTTGCCGCTCTCGTAGGGGTCTAGGGGTGTGGGTTTGGCTATTCATCGCGACCGTGGAATCCGTGTTTTATACTGGCTTATACTAAAACACGGACGCCCTAGTATATCCAATATTTCATATGTTTCTTCTGCTGCGATATCTGTGATGTGATCATGTGATATGTTCTGATAGATATAGTATATAGTATATATGATATATTATATAGACGTTGCTTATGTTTTACACCCGCGCTAGCCCTGCCTCGCTCTGGCGTTAGTTACCTAACCTAACGGTGCAGACGGGACATCGAGGCGAATGCGTATGGCATAAGCGTACGTTATATTTATCTGTGATGTTTAGGTGGACTTAAATGATGGGACTTCATTAATGTGATTAATGAAAGAAAAGAAACCTAAGATGTTGTGGAATCGAATTTCAAAAATATAACAGGTAGCTACAGTTCTTGCTTTGCACAGCGGTATATATGATATATCCTGCACCTTATTCGATGAGGAAAGGGCCGACGATCCCTTCACCGGGAGTGACCCCTTTAGCAATAACTGGCAGATGCTACACACTCGGTTTGTCTTTTGATTGCTTCTATAGTTTCTGCTTTGCACAGTGATATATATGATATATCCCGCACCCCATTCGACGAGGAAAGGGCCGACGATCCCTTCACCGGGAGTGACCCCTTTAGCAAAACTAGAAAAGCCTCAGAAACACTCCATTTCAAAATCATTTGATTCTACAACGATATCAAGTTCATTACGCAATAGGTTTTCAGAAAAACCTGTCGTAGCCCTCCGTCATTTCAGATAAGTAGTAGTTAGTATTCGTACTACGTTTGTTGGCCTACGTCAAGGTGTAGTGTGCGGTAGCTAACTAGTATTTATCTGCTTATGCATATGATGCAGATTGGATTATGGTAGTCATGCGACTTTGTTGGCCTGCGTCAAAGGTCGTGCGGATGGGTTTAATTCAATCAGGAAATGACGGATTGAACTTGACTAGCGCACTATGGTTTGTTGGCATGCGTTAAGGTCATAGGACGCTAGGGGCAAAATTATCGGGAATTTCAAGTGTTGAAATTTGCAATGAGATTGCATACCTTCTATGAGATAGTTGGATCCCGATACCCGCTGCGAGTAAGGGTTACTCCTGGGAGAGTTTTACACATTACAATTAACCGATCAAGTAGGTGTCTAGAAAGGTGTCAACGAGGTTACGCCTCTGGGAAAATGAGGTTTACATTAATTAGGTTCGTGCGAAAGCACGGGGGACCTCCCTCAAAGTACCGACACTGGCCTGGCTGAAAGATTGGCGAACTTGTAGTGTGTAATTAATCCCGGCTAGTTTTTCCTTTTAGGGTTTGAAGGAAGATTTGATAAAAAGCAGTGGGAGCCATCCTGATTAGATAAAATAATAACCAATCTGATCTTGCAAGAGCGCACGCAGAGTGTTTTCTTCTCTCTCTCTCCAGGTAGCGACCATATCACGCCTTAATCAAGATAATAATACGGAATATTGACCGAACCCGCTTGTTATACTGAGCTGGGGAACGTTGGTCCCGCTCCAACTTATAATTGTTATAAGACAGAGCAGGAAATTGGGGAATACCAGAATTCCCGTGCCGCCCAAACGAAGAGAATGCATGCTGATACATCATCTTCGGGTGTGTTCATTATACATAACCGTTTCTCAGTATCCTTTACGTCCTGGGTATGTGATACCGGATCAGGATCCCGCATATGTAATTTGTTACATGGGCTACAGATAGGTAAAAAACTGAAAACGGGTGATAAGTTTCATGAGACAGAAAACGGGGCAAGTGTTGCAGCCAAGTCTGTTGGTCACTGTCACCCTGTATTACCAATACATTGATTCTGAACAAATGCTATTGATACCGAACCTGATATACAAAATCATGTCAGTCTCTTTATTAGTAAAGAAATGATAAAATTTTGTATTGCTGGATAATGTTTTGAACATTTCCTATATCAAAAGTTGATCGGTTCAGGCACGTTATCTAAAAGTATTGACGTTCTAAATCAAACTACAGTTCCTAGTATACAGAACACACACAAGAGGAAGAGTTCAGAAATGAGCGAATCCTTCTTGAGGCATTGTAGACTAGGTCATATCAATGCGACCCGACTGGCTGAAGTTACATTTAGATGCATATTCAAATTAGTTTGAATTTACATCTTGTGAAACTTGCCAGTCATGTCACAAAGATTAGATGACCATGGCTCTGTTTATTGGAAACAGAGAAAGAGTTAGTAAACTCTTAGGACTGATACATGATGATGTATGTAAGGTCCCATGTCTGCACATGCCAGGACCGGTTCTTTGTACTTCGTTACATTCTCTGATAATCTCTCAAGATTCAGACATATGTTCCAGTTGAAACACAAGTCCGAACCTTTTGAGATATTCACAGAATATAAGTTAGAAGTAGAGAACCAAAATACGGGTATAAGTATTATGTCCTTTGATGTGATCGAGGAGGATAATACTTGAGCACGGAAATCCTGGACTATTCTAAAGGAGAATGAGATTCTCTCTCAGCATTATTCCTCCGCATACACCATAGCACGATGGTGTATCGGGGCGGAGCAACAGCACCCTATGTGATATGGTGTGCTCTATGATGAGTACTACTGAGTTTCCTATTTCCTTTTGGGAGTTATGCACTTAAGAAGCTGCATACCTATTGAATAGGGTTCAAATCAAAACAGTTGCCCACTGCTTCCTATGTTATATGGGAAGGGAAGAGCTCATATCTTAAGTTGGTTAAGATTTGGGGTTGTCCGGGCTATGTCTAAAAGCATACTCCGGACAAGCTCGAGGCAAATACTGTTATGTAGAACTGGAATGGTTCCAGCTATACAAACTGCAGATGATGATTTGATAGAACCAAAGGATTCAATAGTAACCAACGAACCTCAGCCTCTCCGCCGATCTAGTAGGGTTCCTCACCCACCTGAGAGATACTTCGGTTCCTCTATGACAGTGGGAGCGAGGATTGCATCATGAGATGATGACCCAACTAGTTTCGAGCTGGCCATCAGAAGTGGGACTCTGTAAGAATGGCTGGATGCTTAGCGATCTGAGATGGAATCCATATACACCAACAAAGTATGGACTTTGGTTGCTATATCTGAAGGGTTAAATCCCTATCAGGAGCAAGTATATCTTGAGAAGATTACTTGGTGTACATGGAAAAGTTGAGACTTTCAAAGCTAAACTTGTTAAAGGTTTGCATCATTGACCAGGTGTGGATCATGATGAAACTTTTTCTAAAGATCTATGCTTAAGTCCATCCAGATCCTACTTGCCACAGCTACATACCATGACTACGATATCTGGTGGTTGGGTGTCATGACTACTTTTCTAAATGATGTTTTGGAAGAGAGTGTCTATAAGCGCACAGCCAGAGGGCCTCGTAGACAGTGGGAGTAGCGGAAACGTGTGCAAGATGTTTTATGTGATGAAGCAGGCATCGCGGAGTTGGAACATCTGTTTTGATGAGTTAGTCAAACAGTTTGACATCATAAAAATGGTAGATGAACCTTGTATATACAAAAAGGTAGTAGGGAGTATGGTAGTGATCCTCGTAGAGTACGTGGATGACATACTTTTGATAGGAAAGAAGTTTCCTATGCTACGCTCGGTCAATCTCCGCTTATCACAAGGATTCTCCATATAGGATCAAAGTGATATCTCCTAAATCCTGAGTTTTCATCTATGAGATAGATGTAATTGGATGCCAGGATTCTCACTAGTAGTAGTGAGATGGTATCAATCGATCCTGGGGAGAATCACTGGAAAGGTTCCAGTGTGATGAGGACGACTGAATGTCAGTCGCAGACATTGTCTTTACCCTCAGTAAAGGGACGGTATGTTGGAAGAGTTCCAAGCTAGATACCGTGGCATACTAGACGATTAAGGCTGGATACATCGCTACTTAAGATGCTACCAAAGAGGCTGTCTGGGTGTATATTAGTTCATGAGATGAACTTAGTTCCTCCCATTGTATGACAATAGAGTTGTGGCTTATGCCAAGGAACGTCCGTCCCACCAGTGATCCAGACATATTCTAAGGCAGTATCACCTGATCATGGAGATGGTTGATCTCCAAGGAGAACGAGGTTAGGAGAGCAGACTCAGAGGAAAACACGGCGGATCCACTCACAAAGGCCTTTTCCCAGAGAGAGACTTTTATGGGATGGTTGAGTATGAGATACTACAACCACTGCTACAGATGGCCCTAGTGCAAGTGGGAGATTGTTAGTTATATGTATGTCCTAGAGGCCATTACTATACATAGATGTATATTGTAGTGAATGCTTGGACATATATAGGGAGGACTTTCTTGCTCGACATGATAGTATGCTATCTGGTTGCTCTTTACCTTAACGTGTACACTGATTGTCTCTCTGTTACATGTTGGTGAAGCCCTTAGGATGTGTACTTGACTACCTGGATTATGATGCGGATCATACTAGTGGGGACATGGTAGTCCATAAGTACATCCTTCAAGGTCCCTAGTCGTGGGTATATCGAGACGGGGCATCGATATACCAGAGTAGACTAGCGTATACCTTCTCGACCCATACAGATGGGCGATGGATGATCCCATATCCATTGGTGTTTGACATCAGAGATGATATACGGGTGCTCAGTGGAGACTGGGTACACTGGACGGACTCGCCGAGAACTCCTAGATGGTATTATACCTCACGTCAGATGGCAGTTCTCTGGTGACACTGGTACAGGTTAGTCTGTAGACCCGAGATCGTCATAGAGTCTTGTGTGATTCCCACTGTGCTTTGATTTCCACCTTACCACGTCTAAGAGGGCGTGCAAAATGGTGGTTTTTGGGTACAGTCCCGAATCACATGGAGGCAATGAGCGATAGGAGGGGATTCGTCTCTCCCGGTATAGGGAGTTGATGTTGCGCTGTGTTCGATTGGTTATAACCGGAAATCCCTGGCCAGGGTTGCTGAGATTTACTGGTAAGTGTTACCAGTAGTTTTTCGAACTGTTATAGACCTCATATCGACACAACTTATCAAGCTATTGGGGTCTGACGTTTACCACCCCTAGGCGAGATATGCGACATATCAGACGATCAGACCGGACTGTACGGTAAGTGTTACTGGTTGGATTCATAGGAGTGTGAGCGGGCTTGCTCGTCGATCTTCTGATCGCTCAATACCCGGATGGCCGTTACGTTTAGCAGACCGCTTGCGGCTTGTGGGTGCTTGATATGATCATCATCTGCTGCCGGCGTATTGACGAGTCTTTAGAGTCTTACACAGAGGTTTCCTGGCTCAAGCGAAACGAAATAGGAGCGCATATGAGATATGTGCGGGACCGAGAATAATACTAGTATATGATACTGTATTCGATTCTCGCGATTTGTGACATTGATCGGTTATATGCGATATAGCCGGGTTATCGGATCAAGTGTTGATTCGATAAGTTGTTACTATTGATATTAATCGGTTATATACAGTATGACCGGATCATTAAATCAAGCGTTGATTTAATGATATAATGCATAATTATATATTTGATATATTATTTTGCATTAACTAGTATTGGTTCACCTAAGATGGATTTTCTCACTCGAATGTGCACATTGTATATGTGATATATTTTTGTGCACTTGTTTGTATCATGTTTAATGATACATGCATACTTGGGTTTGTGTAAAGACTTAAACCATGGTTATGTTAATGGTTAGGGTTTTGATTTACTCACTTATTCATTTATCTATTTATTTTGGTTCAATAAAGGAAAAGGAAAACAAAAATGGTTGTTTTCATTCAAGAAACTTCTTGATGCTTCATGCACTTTTGACTAAAGTAACCATTCTTATCTTCTTCTCCTAACCTTAACCATTCAACTTAACCCTAGTTAGTTCTCTACACTAAACCATGGTTGAAATTATGATAAGTATCATTTTGTTTTCTATTTTAAAACAACTTATCATAATTTCTCTTCTTCTTCTTCTTCAACAACAAAAGAAAAAACTTGCAACCATTAATGGCAACAAGAGAAAAAGAGTGAGAAATCCAATTCTAAAGTGAATCCACTTCCTATTTCTTCATCCTCTACCACTTGCCAAGTAGTATAGGGTGTTTTCTTCACAAGTTTCATGGCTTGGTGAAGTTGGAGCTTGATCTTGTGTTGCCTCGACGTAGATCATCTTCGGCATCGAAGTCGACGACCTAGCCCGATCATTTCTTCGATGAAACCACCGCGAGAGTCCGGGATCCGATGGGTACAGCGGAGGGGCTTCATCACGGAGCTATGGAGGTGGAGGATGGGATCTACAAAGGTTGTAGTCACTTTCCTTTAGCAATAAAGTCGTTTACTTGCTTGCATCGCCTTATCATCTAGTTAACGATCCGTATTAGGGTTTCTCGGCACATGAAAAAATTTGAATTGGGCATGTTTGATGCCTTATGAGACCTAATTAGTGCGCCTAGGAACCCTACATGCGGAGAAACGCCGTTGTTGACATTACGTCTGGTGTATCAAGACGAATGCTGAGGTGGAGCTGGGATTTTGCCGTCGCTCCGCTTTGTTTCGACCGTGAGGTCTTTTGTTAACATTGCGTCTGCATCCTGTTGGACTGCGGAGGAATGCCGTTGTTGACATTTCATCTGCTGTATCGAGACGAATGCTGAGGTGGAGCTGGAATTTTGCCGTCTCTCCGCTTTGTTTCGACCGTGAGATTTTTTGTTGACGTTGCGTCTGCATCCTGCTGAGGAAAAACGCTGGGGTGACATCACGTCTGCTGTATCGAGACGAATGTTGAGGTGGAGCTGGGATTTTGCCGTCGCTCCGCTTTGTTTCGACCGTGAGGTCTTTCGTCGACGTTGCATCTGCATCCTGCTGGACTGCGAAGGAACGCCGTTGTGGGTCTTCAGGCTGTAGATGTGGCCGTCGAGACTTGGAACTAGGGACTTTGCCATGACTCCGTTTCGTTGCGACCCTGAGGTCGGTTGTTGACGTTACGTCTGCACCTGGTTGGAGTGAGGAGAAACGCCGTTGGTGATCTCTAAGTTGTCGATGTTGACGTCGAGACCCTGATGCTAGGGATCTTCCTTTGCTTCATTTTTTGACATTGTGTCTGCAATATTGCGACAAATGTCGATATTGTCTCTAGGTTGTCTATGAATCGTCGAGATTTGGCTTCGCTTTCTGATGGAGCCAGGTGGGAAGGTATGGTTCCCTCTTTGTTTGTGCCCCTGGATTGTATACAGGGATCGATGTGATCTTACCTGTAGGGCAAAAAGTCCCATTCTTTCATTTTTTTATTTCTTTCCGCGATACTCTATCATTTCAGCTTTTTATATCGCGAAAATCGCGATTGCCCAATCATTTCGGCTATTTTTCGCGGTGCCCAATCATTTCGGCTATTTTTCTTTTTACTCGCTGCTTTTTATTGCGAGTTGCCCAATCATTTTGGCTGTTTTTCTTTTTACTCGCTGCTTTTTATTACGAGTTGCCCAATCATTTCGGCTGTTTTTGTATGCATACATTTTTACTTGCTAATTTTGTTGCAAGTTGCCCCATCATTTCGGCTATTTCATATGCATTTTTGGCTCGCTGATTTTTTTATCACGAGTGTGTAACTTGGAATCTGATGCCAATCTTAGCATTAGCATCGCTACGGCTGGAATATTGCCAGGAGCGAATCATCATTTTCCATGAAAAGACTTGGAATTTGATACCGATTTAGGCATCAACATCGCTACAACTGGGATATTGCCAAGAGCGAATCATCATTTGCCTCTGTCGATGTCGAACAAAGGTGGCTTAGCAAATAGTGTTAGGATCCCGTCGACTAAGGCTTTTGACTTCATGAGCCGTAAGGGTCTCATAAAGGTGTTTCTCCCTACGAGTCGTGAGGATCTCGCAGGTGCGTTTTCTCCTTAAGAATCGTGAGGATTTCTAAGTGTATGTTCTCTTATAAGTCGTAAGGATCTTACAAGAGTGTTTTCTCCTTATGAGTCGAGAAGACTCACAAGGGTTGTTCACCGTACGAACATATCCTTAGTCATGGATGGGACTTTGTTAGGGAAATGTTTATTCGTGCCCGTGGATTGTATACAAGGTTCAGTATTGAGCCTCTTGTAGGGCAATATCGAAGGTTGTTGGGGTTGCTTAAGAACAGGTTCAGGTCTCTGTAACTTAAGACTTTCAAATCTTATAAGCCGTGAGAGTCCCATAAGAGAGTTCTCCTTACGAGTCGTGAGGATCTCGCAATTGTATTTTCTCCTTAGGAATCATGGGGACTCCTAAGTGTGTTGCTCCCTTATGAGTCGTAAGGATCTCACGCGGGTGGTTTCTACTTACAAGGTCGAGAGGACCCTGCAAGTGTCATTTAACGAGGTTGCGCTCTTTCGGGTTTTCACAAACACTCGCTGGTAGCCCTGCTATTTTTACTCACGGAGCCCTTTCGGGTTTTCATCCGTGCCCATTTTGCTTATGGACATACCGTTTTTTTTTGTTTTTTTTTACGAGTCTGCGCCCTTTCGGGTTTTCACAAACAACGTCGGTAGTCCTGCTGTTTTTACTCATGGAGCCCTTTCGGGTTTTCATCCGTGCCTCTCTTACTTGTGGACGTACCCTTTTTTTTTGCTTCTTTTTTTTTACCACGTCAGCCTGGGGATGCCGCGAGTTGGTAGTAGTTTAACGACGTTTCGGTCATTTGCAAGTTTTAGGACATTGCAGTCCACCGTTGCCGTATTTGAGGCGAATTTCTAGTTTACGGACTTTTCGGTCCTTGGGGCTTTCCCTATGAATGAGCATGATGCCCCAGTGTGTCCATCTTTCACGGAGCGTGTGGTTGTGGCGGACTCACCTTCCAATTTTCGGACAGCGCGAACTTGCCCTGTTGATGTTGGTCTTCAACCCAGTTTTTGAAGACATAGCAGTTTTCAATCGGATGGCCCAATACTTTGTGGTAAGGGCAGTAATTAGAATTGTCAACATCATTCAGTTGTAGCTGGTGTTTCGGCTCCGGTAGAATGATAAGCCTGTTGCGCACTGCTAGTTTGAACAGCCTCCTTGTTTCATCCCGAGGAAATGAGTAAGGACGTTTCAACTTTTCATAAAGGGGTTGCCGCCTGTTGCTTTGGCGAACAACCGGTCTAGGGTCACTCGCTTGTTGTTGAGCGTTGGCGACGAAGGCCGTTCTTTCCTTCCCTTTATCCTGTTTGTTCGATCCCTTGTTTGCGGGTCTGGGATTCTTTCCGGGTAGCGTGCGATTGCACGGCTAAATGTTCTCGTGACTTCTCAATTCTTTCGTTTCAGAGATGGATTCCTTAAAGAGAGGGTCGATGGCTACTTTTTCGTCGGAGTCGGTCTCGAAGGTGAAAGCTCGCGGTTCCTCGAGGTCAACCCTGTGACAATTGTCGGCAGTTCTTATACGCTCATTTGTCGCACTTTTCTGCTGTTTACGAACTTCACGCTTTGTCCTGTTGAAGTGTCGTCTGTGTGCGACATACCCTTGCCATCAACACTTAAAGGAGCTACAATCTTCAGTAGGATGCGTGATCTTCTGATGATATAAGCAGAAGTTAGGATGTATGTCCGCCTTATCAAGGTGTATCCCACTAGGAGAGTTTTCTCTGAAAGAGGGCAGCCTCATCCCCATTAATATGGTTTTGGCGAATCGTTTCCTTGTTTTGATCCTGCTTTCATTTGCGGCGGATGTACTTTGATCCGGTAGGAGTGTTTCGACCCTTTTGTCCAGTCGTCGGCGTTTGGCCTTTTCAAATATGGCCATCTCACGCTCCTGATTGGCTTTACTTTTCAGACGAATCTCATTCAGGAAGGCATTGATCATGTCGTCTGACAGCCACAGAAGTTCCGGTTTAGAATCTTCCCCCAGCTTCTTAGTGCAAGGAGTTTTCTCATCGTCTGTAAACGAGTTGGAGACCATATGACAACTCGCCATGTAACCCTCAGATTCATCCGATGAGCTTTCTCCATCATCTTCCTCCTGAAAGACGTGGCTGAGGAACTCTTGGAATGTGATGGGAGTCCGTGCCTTCTGATTATACTCCTCCAGCGCGTCAATCTGTGTCTGCAAATCCGTGTGCTTGTCGCCAGGCTTCACGGGCTTCTTGGATTTCTTCTTGTTTTTCTTTGAAGATTTTGACGGCTGGGTATGAGTGCTGGGGCCTTCACCCTCGATCTTTGGAGTTGGGTGCGGCTTCAGCATCCCCTTGATGATCTCAGGTTCTAACGGATTCTTCCATCTGATCGCCGGGCATGTCTAGAGATCATTCATCATCTTTTTGGTTTTAGCGTGAAGCACGACTTCCCACAGAGCTTCTTCAACAAAAGAACAAGTTGCCCCCGGTGTGTCCGTCTTCTTTGGAGTGTGCGGCTGTGGTGGTTTTACTTTCCACTTTTCAGACAGCGCAAACTTGCCTTATAGGTACTAATCCTCGATCCATCCCTTAAAGACGAAGCAATCCTCGATCGGGTGACTTACCGTTTGGTGGTAAGGACAATAATTGGGATCGTTGACATCGCCTGGCTGCAACGGACATTTTGGACTCGGCAGATTGATGAGTCTGTTGCGCACTGCCAGCTCAAATAGTCTCCTTGTTTTATTTTGAGGAAACGAGTAAGGACGTGCTAGTCTTTCCTCAAGGGATGGGCGTGGACGCATATTGTTTCGAAAGACAGCCGGCTTTAAGTTGCTCGGCTGTTGTTGAGTATTGGAAACAACGATCGCTTTTCCTTTCTCAGTTCGAGAGTCTGGCTTTGGAGGAGACGGTTTATGTCCCATCTGATCCATTTGGGCCAACTTGTCGATCAAGGCCTGGAAAGTAGTTGGCTTGAAGAACATCATGAATTGCGAGATGGTCACTTGCGGATCAAGAGTGCCCATGAACATGCCTACCGCAGGTGCTTCTTCGATCCGCTGTTCGCATTTCGACCATAGATTCCGCCATCGTGTTGCGTATTGAACCCGCGTTTTGCCTGGCCTTATTCTGGCGTTGATCAGTGCTGTTATCGGGGCGTGTTCGCTGGCACTCGCGAATCTTTGTGTAAACAGTAGCTCCATCTCCGCAAATGTTTTGACAGAATCGTTAGGTAGCTCCGAATACCATTCAAAGGCTGTTTCCGCTAAGCTGCCGACGAACTGACGAAGCAGCAGTTTGTCGTCGCCTCCAGTGTTGCCGCATAAGGCCCTGAATTGAGCGACATGCTGATGTGGATTCCCTGTCCCTTTATATACGTGGAACTTAGGGATCGTATATCCCGGCGGGTAACTGATTTGGTCGTACCAGCCTGGATAGGGTCGTCCGGTTCTAACAATTTTCGCAGCCGCTTCATTCGCCTGATGAGCCCGTATTTGCTGAGCT
Organism: Agapanthus africanus; assembly: GCA_030015575.1. Lineage (NCBI taxonomy): Eukaryota > Viridiplantae > Streptophyta > Magnoliopsida > Asparagales > Amaryllidaceae > Agapanthus > Agapanthus africanus. Next base: position 377,769,836 of record JASDDO010000019.1, on the reverse strand, counting down.
ATATAGTCATCCAGTGCGGCCTTGGAAATGGTTTCTTCCTTCGCTGCTGAAAGAGCCGGAGGAAGATTAGATGGCTCCCTTCTATCGTCTTCAACAATGATTGGAGGGTCATCAGCTGGAGGGTCCGGTTGTAACACCATCCCTACCATATCTTGGAAGAGGAGCGCCATTTGTTTTATGTTAGCCGCTTGTTCTGCGGCTTCTTTGTCCTTCTTTTCGAGGACTCTGCGAAGGAAGTCAGCGTCGATTTCTTGTTCGTGACGCTATTCTGACGATGCCTCCGAGCTTTCTTTTGGCCCGGTAAGCGCGGCCATTGTAGTCATCATTTCCTAAAGCTTTTGTTGTTGCTCCTGGGCTTTGGTCAAGGATCGAGTGAGCGGTCGGTGACCCGTCGAAGCACGGCCTTCCTCCTTTCCGGAAGCTATATAAACAGTATGCACCACCATGCCCCCAGACTTGGGGTATTTGTGCTCAGCGCTTTTACGGTTCGCCATGTTCACAGGGGCTTTTTGCGACCTCCTTTTCTTTTGAGTGATTGATGTTGAGGGAGCCGTTGCAGTAGGCACCCAGTCAGCTGCTGCTTTTTCCGGCTTGACAGAGTAGTCCTTCTCTTGCCGGACCTTCATCTTTTTCTGTCTGCGGAGATAGTCTCGATCTATCACGGAGTCTTAGACTTGACGCTAGACCTTGTAAATTTCATAGGACAGCCGTTGAGGAGGTTGCTCCAGCTCGTTTTCTATATCATTCTCCACGGGTGAAGGAGTTCTCTTTAGCACTGCAATAGGAGAGTTTCTGCGCACTTTGTTGAGCAGTTCAAAACTGTTCTCGGTTGGAACAACAGCATTGATTTCCACCATCGGAGCTGGCGGAGTTATCCCAGAGGGGGAGTTGCCCCCAGCCTTCCTCACTCGGCGCCAGTGACGACGGCGAGCGTGTCGTGCAGATGGAGTTGTTTCAGCTATAAGGGTGACTTCACCATGCCCCCTGCTTTGGGGAGAGACTGTTATTGGTGCTAGCCTATCGAAGACTGACACCCGTTGAGAAGCAATGTCTAATCTGTCAAAGACGGACCTCTAGGCAAAGGAAGCAGCTTTGAGGACCTCGCCTGGAGCAGAAACCGGAATGGCCATCCTTGTAAAAACTGACTTCTTGGAAGGAGAAGCCTTTCCAGTGATTTCGTCCGCTTGAGCCGGGATGGCTATCCGCTTTGGGATGGCAACTTCGGGTATCGCGGGCTTGTAGACATTCTGGCCCAGTCTATTGAAAACTGAGGTATTGAAGTTGGGCGACCCGTTGAGAGGGGCCGCGGCAGTGGTAAGTCGATCAAAGACCGACTTCTTTGGGGCTTCTTGCAACGTCATTGGGGCATTGAAGCTCATCGGTGGGAGCATGGTCCCAAAGAATAGTCCAGTGGTGGCTTGAGTTACCTGCTCCACTGGCATCTTGAGAAGGAAGGCCGCTTGGGGCCCGTAAGTCACTCCTCCAGCGGGGACGGAGCGAGAGTTGCAGTTGCAGGTAGTGTAGTTTGAAGCCATTGATCTTCTGTTTTCTGCACGGAGCAAGACACCAAATCTAAGTACCTCGAATCCACAGGCAACCACAGCAAACCGCGATTCGTTCGCGAACACGACACACGAAGTGTGGAGTGGAAAGAGGAAGAGGTCCCACCGGACGTGCCAAAATCTGTTCCCCTCCGAAAGACGGCCAAGATGACGTGGAGACGTCTTTCCTGAGATTCGGAGCAGATGCTATTTGGTTTTATCCATCCACCTCTCCGAAGATACCAAGTTGATTTATGGCACCATGTATCGGAGGTTTAGACGGATGCGGCCGATGTAGCAGACTTCATCAGATTCTCCCTCGCTTGAGGGGTTTTTGATTATGGGGACGCTCTTCCCTGCATGCGCAAGCCCCTGCAGTTAATTACGCTACCGTTTTGCGGTAACAACTTTCTCCTTCTCCAGAATTTCACTTCGTGTCATGGGTGTTTGTTTTGTTTGTGGTTGCCCGTGGATTGTATACGGATACTAACTTATGTCGTCGCCCGTAGGACGTGGATTAGTCCAAATCCATATTTTCTTAGATTTGGGTTTGGGGTTTTGGTTTGAGGATACGTTAGCCATATTTGAGGTTAAGATCAACTTAAACGTTTGTTAAGGACACGTTAGTCTGATTTGAGACTAAGATCGACTTAACGGGATCGTTTAGATCCGAAAAAAGAGCATTTGAGGGCTCTATTGTTCCAGTTTAGGGGCATGTGGTCCATTGAATATAGGGCTGTCGGGACCCGTCACCTCTCTGACGACGTTGAAGGATTACAACGACAGATGTCAGAGAAGTTCAGAGATGTGCCCTTGAACCAAAGTTAATTGAGGGATCTATAGTCCAATTTGGGACTAAAATATGTTTGAAGGTTTAAGGATACGTTAGCCATGTTTGAGGCTAAGATCAACTTAAATGGGATCGTTTAGATCCGACAAAAGAGCATTTGGGGGCTCTATTGTTCCAGTTTAGGGACATGGTGGTCCATTGCCAGTTTAGGGATATGGTGGTCCATTGCCAGTTTAGGGAGATGGTGGTCCAACATTCCCGTTTGGGGACGAATATAGGTTTAAGGACGCATAAGTCCATGAGTTTAAGGACCCCACAGTCCATATTGATGTGTTTAAGGACGCATTAGTCCATGAGTTTAAGGACCCCACAGTCCATATTGTTGTGTTTAAGGACGCATTAGTCCATGAGTTTAAGGACCCCACAGTCCGTATTGATGTGTTTAAGGACGCATTAGTCCATGAGTTTAAGGACGCATTAGTCCATGAGTTTAAGGACCCCACACTCCGTATTGATGTGTTTAAGGACGCATTAGTCCATGAGTTTAAGGACCCCACAATCTGTATCGATGTGTGGTTGTCGGGACCGTCACCTCTCTGACGACGTTGAAGGATTACAACGACGAATATCAGAGGAGTTCAGAGATGTATCCTTGAACCAGGTGTAAATTGATTTAAGTGAGCATTTGTGCTCGGTCAATTTAATTTGAGGACTTATGGCCAGAATTGGGTTAAGTCCAGTTGAGAACATTTTATTTGTGTTTGGCCTGTCAGGCCTTTATTTGGGCTCTGCCCTTTTTAATAATGCACTGCATTTTTTTATTTGGTCTGATAGACCTTTTAATTGGGCTCTGCCCTTTTTTTAATAATGCATTGCATTAAATGTTCTGGCAGTGCCCCCACGTGGCTTGTCAGGCGCTTTGCGCCAATTGAGGAGCGCAACGCGCAAATTCATGTGGAGGTGGCATGTGTCACGCGCTGGTGAGCGCAAGTCTGTTAGCGCAATGCGCTGCACCAGTGCGCTGCTGACACGTGGCGCGCTCTGGTGACTTGCACCAAACCAAGAGAGCAGTGCTCTGTTTTTAGAAGCGCAAGGCGTAGTTGTTCTGTGATTGACATGTGGCGCTCTCTAGTGACTTGCGCCAAACCAAGGAGCGCAACACTGCAGATTTCAAAAGTGTAAGGCACTGTTTAATATCTTGATCAAATTTAGATTAAAAAAAAACAAGTTTTCTTTTTTTTTCCCAGAGAGGTTCTACCTCAAATTTCAAGAACCAGTGGTTCATCAAAAGGCAATGCCTTTATATAGATCAAAAGATCTAGTCATGAAGTAGATTACTTCTTTTTTTATTATTTTTTTTTATTAAAGATCTTGATCTTGTTCTTGGATCATTGATCTTTTTAGAAGAAATTCTTCTTTTTTCCAAAGGTTTAAAGTTTTTAGAGGAGTTCTCTGTATCTCTATCTCTATATATTCTTTCTTTTTCTCTTTTTTTTATTTTAGAAATAAAGATCATTGGTCGTTGGGACCCACCACCTCTCCGACGACACTGAGAGATTACAATGCCATATATCGAAGGTGTAGAGGAATGTACCCTTTGAACCATGTCTCACTTATCAGGGGGAAGAACAGGCTGGAGCTTAAGCTTCTCGTTGCTGAAAAAGGTTTCTTTGCGTTCGCGTACGTGCGTCGCACGTGTTGGGCGCACGTGCGTCGTACGTGTTGAGCGCTCATATTTGCACGTAGCGCACATGGAGGTTGCGCATATGCGCATTATGGGGGGAGCAAGCTCCTATGGAGAACGAGTCTCCTTTTAATATTATTGAATATTCTCATGTGGTGCGCACGTGGCGGGCACACGTGCGTTGCACGTAGTGCACATGCGCATTATGAGGAGAAGCAGGGCTTCTATATATGGAGAACTAAGATTCTTTTAATATTATTGAATATTCTCATGTGGTGCGCACGTTTGTTGCACGTGGTGCGCACGTGGCGGACACACGTGTGTTGCACGTAGCGCAAATGCGCATTATGAGGAGAAGCAGAGCTTCTATATATGGAGAATTAAGCTCCTATGGAGAACTAAGCTCCTTTGAGTATTGAATCCTTTGAGAATTGAACTCTACCCTTTCTAAGAGGTATCCCCTCTTATTTATATGGGAGTGTTAGAGAAGCCATCTCTCTTTTTCCCGATGTGGGACTAAAAATGCATTCCCCATGTAGTGGAGCATTACTTTAGATTACACGTGCATAACACATTTGCTCATAACTTTTGATCCCGGATGAATTATGAGGCCCATAATATATCAAATCGAAGGATTTTTCGAGACACTTTTGATACCATCAAAATTTAGCTCTTTCTCATTCCGGAGTTTGTCAAAATACAACTCGGAAAATACTGGTTCGCATCTTCATCCTTAGATCACATGTGCATAGACATTTGCTCATAACTTTTGATACCGGATGAATTATGAGGCCCATAATATATCAAATCGAAGGTTTTTTAGAGACGCTTTTGATACCATCAGAATTTATTTGTTTCTCTTTCCGGAGTTTTTCAAAATACAGCTTGGAAAATACGGGTTCGCATCTTCTTTCTTAGATCACATGTGCATAGACATTTGCTCATAATTTTTTATCCCGGATGAATTATGAGGCCCATAATATATCAAATAGAAGGTTTTTTTGAGATGCTTTCAATACCATCAGAATTTAGCTGTTTCTCATTCTGGAGTTTGTCAAAATACAGACCGGAAAATACAGGTTCATATTTTCTTAAGCGTATCGCTGCCATTTGATGCCTTGAGCTCTTTTGTGCAAAAATTTTTGGCGGGAACACGCTTGCTACCAGATCGACTGAGGACAACATCTGAGGGAGATCACAGCCTCCATCAGTTGGAGCGGTCTGAGAGAATCTTTTCCAGAAGCTTCTCCACCCATAAAGTTGATCTTCCGCCCTCGACCCGATGGCGAGCGACGACCGCAACGATCCAGATACGAGCTGCCACATCCACAACAGAGGTAGGAACGGCTTGTCCCCCTCCTAACGTCATTAACGCCTTATCCTCTCGAATCGACAAGCTCACATCGATGGTGGATGCACTCGTCTGCGTTCAATGCTACAGCCGAGCTTCCTCGGTCTCCCTGCTCATCTCCAAGCCATCTGACAGGCCTGAGCTCCCCCGGCCTCCCGGCTCGTCTCCATGCCATCTGACAGGTCGAGCTCCCCCGGCCTCCCGGCTCGTCTCCAAGCCTCCCGACAGGCTGAGCTTCCTCGGCTTCTCCGATCAACCGAGAGCGCGGAGCCCAAACGTCCCCGCAAAGAATCCGCGTATCTTGCTAAGGCAAGATATCCGCCGCCCCATGTTCCACGTCCCATGCTGGCGCGTCCCTCCATTAATGAGCGTATCCCGCCATTAATGCGGGGATAACGCAGGGGCATAACTGACGGTGAGGATCTCGTGCCAGCTCGCTCCACGCGAACACTATATAAATCCCTCTTTTCAGACGACTCAGGTAACTCAAACTCATTCCAATAGCCGCTGCGCTGCTCTAATTTCCCGGTACTAACTTGATCGTCGGAGGCTCCTACGGTGGTTACCCCCTCCGGGACTTTCCTTGCAGGTAACTCGGCCTCAACAACTTCCAATAACCCATTGAGATCCATAGGCTCAACAACTCCCAAACCAATCTCAACCGTTCAAAACTGCTTGCTACCAGATCGATGGAGGACAACATCTAAGGGAGATCACAGCTTCCATCAGTTGGAGCGGTCTGTGGGAATCCTTTCCAAAAGCTACTCCACCCATAAAGTTGATCTTCCGCCCTCGACCCGATGGCGAGCGACAACCACAACGATCCAGATACGAGCTGCCACACCCACAACGGAGGTAGGACCGGCTCGTCCCCCTCCTAACGTCATCAACGTCTTATCCGCTCGAATCGACAGGCTCACATCGATGGTGGATGCACTCGTCTTCGTTCAAGCGGCGGGCCCTACCCACCAGACCGTAGTTCCTCCTTCCCGGGATAACGACGTCCGCAGAATGACGGATGGCTATGCTCAGGCCCTCGATCTCACTCACGCTCATCTCAGCGTCACTGAGCGCCGGCGTGCCGACTCCGGCTACCATGACCTGCATGCGGTGAATGATTCCATGACCCGCTGGGCGCCGGACAGCTCCACACCCCGATCTCGGGGAACATTAGGTTATCGCCCCAACACCCGCCGTGCGCGCACACCCCTTGAGGAGATGTCGGTCAGTTCGCCTGCTTCCAGGCACGACCGACACCCTCAATCCCTCCTAGGCCATGCAAACGGCGAACGTCAGTACTACTCAAGAAAGACCTCGCCCGAAGATTTAAGAAATTTAATAGAGCGAAATCGAAGCCGCACCATCGTGCAGACTCGGAGCGGGGGTAGCCACCACTCCGACTATGCAAAATCATCGAAGTACCACCACAGGCTGGAAGCCATCGAAAAGAAAATCGAAGGCATACGATGAGATGGCCATATGCCCGGCGAAGGGACCAGGTATTCCACCGATTCGCTCACAAAGCCCTTTACAGAAGAGCTGCTAGCCGAGCACGTCTTGTTCAGGAACAAGCCACCCAAAGTGGCCCTCTTCGACGGGAAGTCCGACCCGAAGGACCACTTAGACGCATTTACGGCGGGCATGAGCTTCCAAGATAACTCGGACACGGCTCAATACCGAGCTTTCCCCACTACCCTAATCTGGGCTAGCCGGGACTGGTTCCGAAGGCTCACACCGCGCTCCATCTCGACCTTCGACGAGCTGGCCACCCAATTCCTCGGCCATTTCGTCGAAAACCGAGGACAGAAAAGGACGGTCGACAGCCTGTTCACTGTCAAGAGCGGGGACAAGGAATCCTTCAAAGGGTATGTCACTTGCTTCTACAATGTCCTCCTAGAAGTTCCCGAGTACCGTGATGAAACAGTTATCACCACGCTGAGGTCGGGTCTTAGGCACAAAGAGTGGCTCCGCTCTTTTACGTTAGCGCAACCTAAGACCATGACCGAAGTGAAAGTCTGGACCGAGCGAGAGATCCAACTCGAGTCGGAGGTGAATTCAAATCTGCCCCGAGCCGACCAAACGGACCGAAAGAAAAGGAACATGGAGGAGGAAAAGAAAGTCGACCGTCCGAAACCTTACTCCCCGAGGTTTCAGGAGTACACTCCTCTAAACATTTCCTAGACCGAGCTGCTGGAAGAAGCTAAGGACGAGAGGTTCTTTAAGCTCCCGCCAGTTACCCAAAGAGCGGGCAAGCGTCTCCGCGGCCTGTACTGTGCCTTCTATATCACCTGACTGAAAACTGCAAACAACTTCGTGACTACATCGAAGAGTTGATCCGCTCCGGCCACCTGGCGAAATACTTACGGGACAAGCGACAGGCGAAGCGGGAGCAACAGGACCAAACTCCTCCCGGGGAATTAACGATTGGGCAAATCATTGTCGTTACCTTGGATCAAGCTCGGGAAAATGGGGAGAACCACCACCTCCTCCCAGTCAAAAGTGTAAACGATCCACCCCGTAAGAGGTGCAGGAAGGACGAACCGATCATCTTCACCGATGAAGACCTCCACGGCATATCGCTTCCTCACAATGACCCTCTCTTAATAATGACCCAAGTCCACCGTTATGAGGTCTAGAGAATTTTGGTCGATTCAGGGAGCTCGGCGGATATCCTATTCTACGACTGTTTCCAGCGTATGGGGCTAGGACCATCCGACCTTCGGTCGACCTCCCATGTCCTCTCTGGGTTCAAAAATCACTCTGTCCTGGCTGAGGGGTTGATCACCTTCCTCCTCAACATTGGGGAAGTGGGCAATACGCGAACCATACCGGTGAACCTTCTTGTCGCTAAGGTCCCTTCATCCTATAACATTCTCCTGGGACGCCCTACCTTGAACGCTCTCCATGCTCAAATTTCGACTTATCACCTTGCGATCAAATTCCCTTTGGATCAAGCGGGATAGGCCAAGCCTACGGGAACTAGCAAACCGCCAAGATTTGCCTCGCCTCGACGTCCTCCGCCGGAGAGCAGGGCGACGATTTTAAGGAAGCGCATGATTTCTAAGGGTCCTTAGATACACGCGATGACGAAAAGAAAATTCGAGGCGCCCCGGTGGAAGCGTTGACGGAAGTCCCCTTCGTAGAAGGAGTCGATGGCCGAACAGTCCAGATCGGCTCTCTCTTGACGGGTGACCACCGCGAAGACTTGATCCGTTTTCTCCGACAAAACTTGGACGTATTCGCTTGGACGCCAGCGGACATGCTCGGGATCGACCCCAAAGTGATCTCCCACAAGCTTGGGGTCGACCCAAAAGCCTGACCTGTCCGACAAAAGAAGAGAAGCTTTGCGCCGGTTAAACAAAAGGCGATAGAAGACGAGGTGGATCGATTGCTCGCAGCCAACTTCATCGGGAACCTGAACTACTCAGATTGGCTGGAGAACGTGGTCATGGTCAAGAAGGCGAATGGAAAATGACGCGTGTGTATCGATTTCACGGACTTGAACAAGGCATGCCCTAAAGACAACTATCTACTTCCTCGAATAGACCAGCTAGTGGACAGCTTGGCCGGCCATGAATTACTGAGTTTCATGGACGCTTTCTCTGGTTACAATCAGATCCGGATTAACCCGGCCGACGAAGAACTTACCGCCTTCACCACGGATCGGGGGGTATACTGCTAAAAAGTGATGCCCTTCAGACTCAAGAACGCTGGGGCCACGTATCAACGCCTGGTCAACAAACTGTTCAAACTACGGATTGGAAGAAACATGGAAGTCTACGTCGACGACATGCTCGTAAAATCCGTCTCCTCAGCCGGGCACACTAAAGACCTCGGCGAGACATTCGACGTTCTGCGCAAGTACAAAATGAAGCTGAACCCAGCTAAGTGTGCATTCGAAGTCACTAGTGGTAAGTTCCTTGGGTTTATGGTTACTCATCGAGGAATTGAATCAAACCTAGAAAAGACCAGCGCCATTCTCAAAATGGCAACACCCAAAAGCAATGTCGACATCATGCGGCTCATGGGGAGGGTGGCTGCCCTAAGTGGCTTTATGTTTAGATTCGGAGAGAAGTGCTTCCCTTTCTTTAAGGCCCTAAGGAAAATTCCTAAGTTCGAATGGTCTGAGGAATGCCAGAACGCTTTCGAACAACTCAAGGCACACCTAGCGACTCCCCCGCTACTCACCCGACCGGTCGAGGGAGACGAGCTATTATTATATCTAGCCGTCTCCGCCCAAGCTGCAGGCTCGGTGCTTATCAGAGAATGTGAAGGCATATAGAGACCGGTCTACTACATGAGCCATGTTTTCAAGGATGCAGAAACAAGATATCCGGCCATAGAGAAAATAGTCCTGGCACTTGTCGTCGCCTCCAGAAAACTTCGACACTATTTCCAAGAGCACACAATCCTCATCCTCACCGAGCGACCTTTAAGGTCTATTCTCGCCTCCTTCGAGTCGTTAGGTCATCTGGAGAAATGAAGGTGGGAATTGCCCCAATTCGATATCAAATACCGTCCCAGACAAGCCATCAAAGCGCAGGTCTTAGCAGATTTCATTGTTGAATGCACTATTCCTGCTAAAGAAAGAAGCTACCCGCTGGTACAGATACATCCTTGTCGCTGTGGACTACTTCACGAAATGGATAGAGGCCGTACCCATCAGGAAACCGGACGCCACCTCTATGATAAAGTTTCTGCAGAACAACATAATTTCTCGATTTGGGATCCCGAGATGCATAGTTACCGACCATGGGACCAACTTCGAAAACGAAAAAGTCAAAAAGTTTTGCAGCGGCTACCACATATTGATAAAGTTTGCAGCAGTCGCACATCCTCAATGTTGGGTTATATTCACGCCCGAGCCTCCAAATGAGGCGGTTTGCGGAAAAAAAAAATTCTAGAGCTTTAAAAGGGGCGCAAAGATAACTTAAAAACCGGATCTTTACCATAAAACCAACTAGCAAACAAAGAGATGCTAACTACTATGAAAAATGGTATACCAAAAGAATCGAGTCGTTCGGTCTTCTTTCTTCATCCTTAGCTCCTTGAACATGCTTGAACATGCTTGAACTTCAGAACCGGCTCCATCGGTCCATCAGGATCGTGCTTGTTCTCCGGCCTCCTTTTGTCGCAGATGATCCACCCGGGGAGTATGATCCATGGCTCTAGCGCCTAACTATGTAACCAAAGGAGCAACTAGAGAACTTGGTTTGGTAAACCAAGTAGTCTAGGATGTAGTGAAGGGTGTCTTAGTGTTTAGCTATCTCATTCTTGTCTCTTCACTTGATTCTCAACACATGAGAAGGTAGTGAAGAGGAAGAAAACGAAGGTGGAGGAAGCTAGAGAGGAAAGAGAGGAGCAAGAGCAAAAGAGAGCTCAAGAGAAATAATGAAGCAAGCATGAAAGAGAAAATACACACATGAGTTTTGTGTATGATTTCTTTCATTAAACAATTAGCAACCATGCCTCAATAGTAAACCCAAAATGAATTATAAATTCATTTGACTACTATTGAAGCATGGTCACTACCTTTCCTCCCTTACCTCTCACTTTCCATCTCATTTCCATTTATGAAATAAATGGAAAATCCAAAATGAGGTGGCCACCTTCTAGAAGGAAATCTGTAGTAAATACGGATTTTAGTCTACTGTACAAATATACCGGCAATCAGATAAAAATCCGAACGCCCAAAAGAGATAGAATAACACGAAGAACGTAATACTAGAATATATATATCGAAATACATATACGTAAATTATTAAATCAATACCTGATTTAATAATCCGGCTCAAACCCGAGCCAGCTAGTATTACAAACTGTCCGATCGAAAATCCGAGTACCAAGTACATCAATCGATGGAACCCTGCACGTATCCAATACGGCTACTACATCATTTCGCCTGAATCAGGGAAACCCTCTGTGTGGGACTCTAAAGACTCGACAGTACTCTGGTAGTGGGTTTAACCATAAGTACGTCAGCGGCGCTAGCTGTACGTAACGGCTACCTAGGTACCTGTCGAAAAGAAGGCCGATGAGCAAACTCATCCGGATCTCCTACTGAGCCTATCCGTGACAATATCCTCACAGTCCGGTCTCTTCGTCAAAGAGTATCGCATACCGGGTCTAGGGGATGGTGAACGTCAGACCCTAACAACCTGATAAGTCATGCCGATGTGGCTCAGGACCAATCCGGGAATCTACTGATCAACCTATCAGTAAATCCCAAGTGCCTTGGCCAAGGTCTTATGGTCCTGACCAATCGAATCACAGTACGATATCGACCCCCTATACCGGGAGAGACGAATCCCCGACAATCGCTCACTGCCTCCATGTGGCTCGAGACTGAACCCAACCAAAACATGTTTACACGACTCAGTAGAGCCGTGGTAGGATAGTGATCAAAGTTCAGTGGGAACTCACACAAGACAAATGCCGATCTCGGGTCCAAAGACTAACCTATACACATGTCACCTGAGAACTTCCATCTGACGATAGGTATAGTACCATATGAAAGTTCTCGGCGAGTCCGTCCAGTGTACTCACACCCAGTGAGCACCTGCATACGATCTTAGGTGCATCAGACCAATGGTTGCGGGACCAACCATCCCCCGACGGGGGTAGAAACGTTTACACTAGTCTACTCTGGAGTATCAATATCGCCATCACAACGCAGGTAGTCAAGCAAGATCCTATGAGGCTTTATTAACATGTAACCGCAATATATAATAACGAGTATAAGATATGCCATGTTAGATAAAGACAAACCATAATAGTATACTACCACATCGAGTCTTCATCAATATGTGCAAGCTAGATATAACAACAATAGAAATAAATACACATATCCTGATAAAGACAAGTCAAATAATATACTATAAAACTGAGCAAGATTGTTCTGTAGATACATATCCCTAGTATCCATATGTATATATATACAATACTGGCCTCTAGGTCATATACATCCAACAATCTCCCACTTGCACTAAAGGCCAGTGATTGGCGTACCGAATACTCAACGTCTGCTCTAAATCCAGCTGCTGGCGTACCGCATACCCAACATCCCAAAAAGTCGCTCGAACTGTGCTTGAGGGAGGGCCTTCGTAAATGGATCTGCTATATTGTCCTTCGTATCCACTCTCCGGACCTCGATCTCCTGGCGATCCACGATCTCCCTGATCAGGTGATACCGCCTTAAGATGTGCCTGGATTTCTGATGAGACCATGGTTCCTTCGCTAAAGCTATAGCCCTATTGTTATCACAATACACTGGTATTGGATCAACAATGGGCGGAACTACCTGAAGTTCAGCTATGAACTTCTTTATCCAGACCGCCTCTTTTGCGGCATCGCTTGCAGCAATGTATTCAGCCTCCATCGTCGAGTCTGCGACGGTATCCTGTTTGGAACTCTTCCAACATACTGCCCCTCCGTTGAGGGTAAACACAAAACCCGAGACAGACTTGCTGTCATCCTTGTCACTCTGGAAGCTTGAGTCGGTAAAGGACTCGACCCTGAGGTCTCCATTACCGTAAATCAGGAACATCTCCTTAGTCCTTCTCAGGTACTTGAGAATGTTCTTTACTGCTGTCCAGTGGTCCTCACCTGGGTCTGACTGATACCGGCTCACCACGCGTAGCGCGTAAGCTACATCTGGTCTTGCACATAGCATCGCATACATGATAGATCCTACCGCCGAAGCGTAGGGTATAGTACTCATGCGAACCCTCTCCTCGTCAGTTTTGGGAGACATCTTCTTGGAGAAGGTGATTCCGTGCAATGCGGGTATGTTACCGCGCTTGGAATCTTCCATACTAAATCTCTTTAGTACGATCTCTATGTACCTGGACTGTGAAAGTCCCAGTAATTTCTTAGATCTATCTCTATAGATCTTGATCCCCAGAATGTCCGAGGCATCACCTAGGTCTTTCATGGAGAACCTTTGTGATAAGAATAGCTTGACCGATTGTAGCATAAGAATGTCATTTCCTATCAAAAGAATGCCGTCCACGTACAAGACTAGGAACACGACAGTTTGTCCTACAATCTTCTTATAAATGCAAGGTTCATCTTCGTTCTTGATGAAGTCAAAGTCCTTGACTGTCTCATCAAAACAGATGTTCCAGCTCCGCGATACTTGCTTCAATCCATAAATGGATTTGAGCAGCTTGCACACCTTTCCGCTGCTCCCACTGTCTACAAAACCTTCTGGCTGATCCATGTAAACGCACTCTTCTAAACTTCCGTTTAAAAAAGCCATTTTTACGTCCATCTGCCAGATCTCATAGTCATGGAAGGCAGCAATGGGAAGCAGGATCCTAATGGATTTGAACATAGCCACTGGAGAAAAGGTTTCGTCATAGTCCACTCCTGGTCTTTGACGAAAACCTTTTGCAACGAGTCTAGCCTTATAGGTTTCCACCTGCCCATCTACACCAAGTTTCTTCTTGTAGATCCATTTGCATCCAACGGGTTTTACCCCAGGTGGAGCAACTTCCAGGGTCCACACTTTATTGGTGTACATGGACTCCATTTCAGATTGCATAGCATCCAGCCACTTATCAGAGTCCCTACTGATAATGGCCTGTCTGAAACTAGTAGGATCATCTTCTTCCAAGATGCAATCCTCTCGATCCCCATCTATGAGAAAACCGTAGTATCTCTCGGGCGGATGAGAAATCCTACTAGATCTGCGGAGTGGCTGAGGTTCGTCTGGGATTACTGAATCTAGTGGTTCCTCCAAATCTTCAGTTATAGTTTGTGTTTCTGGAACTTCATCCAGTTCTACTGCGCTCCCACTGGTTTCTTTTGCAAGAAACTGCCATTCTAAAAATTTGGCATTCCGAGAAACAATAATCCTTTGTTCCTCTGCGTGGTAGAATAGATACCCATTAGAATCCTTTGGGTATCCCACAAACTTACACAAAAATGACCGTGCCTCAAGTTTGTTCGGGTTCTGCTTTTTGACATAAGCAGGGTAACCCAAAATCTTAATACGTTTAAGATACAAACACTTACCACTCCATATTTCGTACGGAGTTTTAGGCACGGATTTGGATGGAACTTGATTCAAAAGATGTGCTGCTGTTTGAAGTGCATATCCCCAGAATGAAAGAGGCAACTCAGCATTGCTCATCATGGAGCGAAACATATCCAATAGGGTACGATTTCTCCGCTCCGATACACCATTATGCTGTGGTGTGTAAGGAGAAGTAAGCTGAGAGAGAATTCCATTCTCTTTTAAGTAATCTAAGAATTCGGTGCTCAAGTACTCCCCTCCCCTGTCAGACCGGAGGATCTTGATACTTTTGCCAATCTAGTTCACTACTTCGTTTCTAAATTCTCTGAATTTCTCAAAAGTTTCAGATTTGTGTTTCATAAGATACACATATCCAAATCTAGAGAGATCGTAAGTGAACGTGATGAAGTACGAGAACCCACCCCTTGCATGTATAGATATCGGACCACACATATCACTGTGTATGAGTCCCAAGAGCTTTGTTGCTCTTTCCCCGTGTCCGGTGAATGGAGATTTGGTTATCTTTCCTTTGAGACAAGATTGACAAGTTTCATAAGATGAAAATTCAAACGTATCTAAAAGTCCATCTTTATGCAACTTACTCAGTCTTTTCTCTCCGATATGACCAAGTCTACAAAGACACAAGTAGGATTCGTTCGTATCTGAACTCTTCCTCTTGCGTGTGTTTTGTACATTAAGAACTGTATTCTGATTTAGAACATAGATACCATTACACAGTGTACCTTCTGCAACCAGTACCATATCAAGGTAAATGTTCATGATATTTCTATCAAGAACAAAGTTATATACATCCTTATCAAGTAAGGAAACTGATATGATGTTGCAAAGCATGGAAGGTACATAGTAGCAATTGTTCAAAAACATAGTATTGCCATTTGGCAACACTTGGTGATATTCACCGACGGCCGCAGCATTAACTTGTGCTCCGTTCCCTACTCTGAGGGACATATCACCAGATCCAACTATTCTATTTTTTCTCAGTCCCTGCAATAAATTACAGATATGAGATCCTGATCCGGTATATAGTATCCAGGAGGTAGGACTGACCGAAAAGCAGTTCTCAACTACAAGAACACCTGAACAAGATGCAACGGTATGTTTCTTCTTCGAAGGGGTGATCAAGGAATTCAAATTTTCCTCTTTCCCTTGCTCATACTTATGACAGTTATCGTAAGTTAGAGTCGAACCGACGTTCCCCAGCCCCGAATAAGAATTCGGATCGGTCAAGCAATACATTTTATTATCTTGATTAGGGCGTGAAATAGATGCTACGTGGAGAGAGAGAAGGAAAACACTCAGCGTGCGCTCTTGCAAGATTAGATTGGTTATTAATTTATCTAACCATGATGGCTCCCACTGTTTCCTTAAATTCTTCTTCAAACCCTAAAAGAAGAACTAGTCAGGATTCGTCGCACGTCACAATACTTGCTTAACCTTTCAGCCAGGCTAGTGTCGGTATTTCGAGGGAGGTTTTCCAACGCTTTCGTGAAGTTCCTTAATTACATAACCTCTTTTCCCTGGAGGCGTAGCCCCGCTGACACCGTTCTAGACACTTACTTGGTTTATAGCATTGATTGTTAAGTGTGATAATCTCTCGAGAGTAATCCTACTCATCAGTGGTATCGGGATCCAACTATCATTGTGTGATGCACTAGATGGAATCCACTCTAGTCACCACACTCCAGAAGGTATGCTAAAATCTGCAAGTTTCCTGTATGTTTGAAACCCCCGATGTGGTTTTTGCCCCTAACGACTTATGACCTTGACACAGTCAACATATTATAAGTAGCTAGCCAAGTTCAACCCGTCATTGTCCAAGATTGCATTAGACCCACCCGCATGACCTTTGACACGGTCAAAATGGTCATACAACTGTCCTAACCAATCACATCATGTGCCACAAACAAGTATTTCTCAACTACCATGCACTACGCCTTGACACAGTCAACATACGCAGCATGAATACCAAGTAACACTTGTAAGAAATGACGGAGGGCTATGGCTGGGTTTTTGGCGAAAAACCCGTTGACGTAATGAACTTGATATCGTTGAAGGAACCTGAGTAGTTTTTGTAAATATATAGTGGCGAAAACCTTTGCTAAAGAGGTCACTCCCTGTGAAGGGATCTCGGCTCTTTCCTTGTCGAATGAGATGCAGGATATTCCAAACTGAATACCACAATGCAAAGCAAAAATATTCGACTATATTAAAGTTATTATCCTGACGCGGACTTTTACTTAAGGAGTCACTCCCGGTGAAGGGATCTCGGCCCTTGCCTCATCGAATGAGGTGCTAGATATTCCAAAATGAATACCACTGTGCAAAGCAAAAGAGAACGTATGTAATGTCAGTTTTTAAAGCTTGGTTCCAACAACATCTTTTATGTTTATTATCTTGCATTAATCAAAATTAATGCGGTCCCATCAATTTGTAACCTATCACACCAGAAAAGAACGAAAATAAAATGTATGTATATGCCATCCACATTTGCCACGGGGCCCCGTCATCACCGGTTAGGTTACTTAACTAACGACAGAGCGGGGGCTGGACTAGCGCGGGTGTAAAACATATACAACATCTACTAGTATATATATAAATATATATAACATTCGTCCCAGGCATGATAATAAACAACATCACAGATAACATTACAGAATGGTGGATAGTCTTGGAGCTCGGGTTTCACTTGAGCCGCAAATAAAACCCGACGTTCCTGGTCGTGTGGATAGCCTGTGCAATGAAAATCTGTACCCCCTACGAGTGCGGCGAATAGCCCGCCAGTTCTAGAATAAAACCCCCTCCATCTCAACGCCTTGAGATGCGGGCTTGTTGCCTTCCAGAACCCGGCTATTCGTGCACCCCACCGTGGGGTAATCCTAATACAAAAAATGAAAATAATATATATAACCGGTGACATCGACCTCAGCCCGGTCGTGCCCCAAAATAATATACAACCCAGCAAAGACGGCAGTCTACATGTCGGACGCTCGCCTCGCAACAACAAATGTACAACTGAATTTAAACTGTATTTAACATTGCACCACATGCTATCCACTACGACAATCCAACCACAATCACAGCACACAACATCAATGCGAATGCCACATTCGTAAAACCTTTCTAAAAGAACATATAGCAATCAGACGAGTTTTACCGATCGAGTGACATTCCCGGTTGCAGATAAAAGTGAATGTACTGATAATAAAACACGTATCTTAAAATTATGATCGACTAAACTTTCTAAGTGGGCTCCAAGTATTTAATCAACAGTGAAACAAATCTGGGCCTAAAAAACAATTATCCCAGAAACCACAATTCCAAAGGTAAGAGGCCTAGAAGAAAATTTGGTCACGTGGGCCCCAAAACGGCCACGGATCCGCCACCAATAGAGGGTTAGCGCCGCGGAACCGCGGCGGTTTAGAGGGATCACGTGACAAGTTTTCTTCTGTGGTCTTAAAAAAGCCTGCATGATTTTCTGAGAGCAAAAAATTGATTTTTCGAGCACTTTTAAAATTATGACATGTCTTTGATACCATGTTGGGTTATATTCACGCCCGAGCCTATAAACGAGGCGGTTTGCGGAACAAAAATTTTCTAGAGCTTTAAAAGGGGCGCAAAGATAACTTAAAAACCGGATTTTTACCATAAAACCAACTAGCAAACAAAGAGATGCTAACTACTATGAAAAAGGGTATACCAAAAGAATCGAGTCCTTCGGTCTTCTTTCTTCATCCTTAACTCCTAGCAAGCACCTTGAACATGCTTGAACTTCAAAACCGGCTCCATCGGTCCATCGGGATCGTGCTTGTTCTCCGGCCTCCTTTTGTCGCAGATGATCCACCCGGAGAGTATGACCCATGGCTCTAGCTTCTAACTATGTAACCAAATGAGCAACTAGAGAACTTGGTTTGCTAAACCAAGTAGTCTAGGATGTAGTGAAGGGTGTCTTAGTGTTTAGCTATCTCATTCTTGTCTCTTCACTTGATTCTCAACACATGAGAAGGTAGTGAAGAGGAAGAAAACGAAGGTGGAGGAAGCTAGAGAGGAAAGAGAGGAGCAAGAGCAAAAGAGAGCTCAAGAGAAATAATGAAGCAAGCATGAAAGAGAAAATACACACATGAGTTTTGTGTATGATTTCTTTCATTAAACAATTAGCAACCATGCTTCAATAGTAAACCCAAAATGAATTATAAATATATTTGACTACTATTAAAGCATGGTCGCTACCTTTCCTCCCTTACCTCTCACTTTCCACCTCATTTCCATTTATGAAATAAATGGAAAATCCAAAATAAGGTGGCCACCTTCTAGAAGGAAATCTGTAGTAAATACAGATTTCAGTCTACTGTACAAATATACCGGCAATCAGATAAAAATCCGAACGCCTAAAAGAGATAGAATAACACGAAGAACGTAATACTAGAATATATATATCGAAATACATATACGTAAATTATTAAATCAATATTTAATAATCCGGCTCAAACCCGAGCCTGCTAGTATTACAAACTGTCCGATCGAAAATCCGAGTACCAAGTACATCAATCGATGGAACCCTGCACGTATCCAATACGGCTACTACATCATTTTGCCTGAATCAGGGAAACCCTCTGTGTGGGACTCTAAAGACTCGACAGTACTCTGGTAGTGGGTTTAACCACAAGTACGTCAGCGGCGCTAGCTGTACATAACGGCTATCCAGGTACCTGTCGAAAAGAAGGCCGATGAGCAAATTCATCCGGATCTCCTACTGAGCCTATCCGTGACAATATCCTCACAGTCCGGTCTCTTCGTCAAAGAGTATCGCATACCGGGTCTAGGGGATGGTGAACGTCAGACCCTAACAACCTGATAAGTCGTGCCAATGTGGCTCAGGACCAATCCGGGAAACTACTGATCAACCTATCAGTAAATCCCAAGTGCCTTGGCCAAGGTCTTATGGTCCTAACCAATCGAATCACAGTACGATATCGACCCCCTATACCGGGAGAGACG
Source organism: Agapanthus africanus (assembly GCA_030015575.1). Taxonomy (NCBI): domain Eukaryota; kingdom Viridiplantae; phylum Streptophyta; class Magnoliopsida; order Asparagales; family Amaryllidaceae; genus Agapanthus; species Agapanthus africanus. The sequence goes on along the minus strand of JASDDO010000019.1, from coordinate 377,750,435 downwards.
AATCCCCGACAATCGCTCACTGCCTCCATGTGGCTCGGGACTGAACCCAACCAAAACCTGTTTGCACGACTCAGTAGAGCCGTGGTAGGGTAGTGATCAAAGTTCAGTGAGAACTCACACGAGACAAATGCCGATCTCGGGTCCAAAGACTAACATATACACATGTCACCTGAGAACTTCCATCTGACGATAGGTATAGTACCATATGGAAGTTCTCGGCGAGTCCGTCCAGTGTACTCACACCCAGTGAGCACCTGCATACGATCTTAGGTGCATCAGACCAATGGTTGCAAGACCAACCATCCCTCGATGGGGGTAGAAACATATACACTAGTCTACTCTGGAGTATCAATGCCCAGTCTCGATACTCACGCGACTAGGGACCATTTGAGGATGTGCTTGTGGACTACTCAGCTCCCACAAGTATGATCGCCATCACAACGCAGGTAGTCAAGTAAGATCCTATGGGGCTTTATCAACATGTAACTGCAATATATAATAACGAGTATGACATATGCCATGTTAGATAAAGACAAACCATAATAGTATACTACCACACCGAGTCTTCATCAATATGTGCAAGCTAGATATAACAACAACAGAAATAAATACACATATCCTGATAAAGAAATGTCGAATAATATACTATAAAACTGAGCAAGATTGTTCTATACATACATATCCCTAGTATCCATATGTATATATATACAATACTGGCCTCTAGGGCATATACATCCAACACTCAATGCAACGGACAGGCCGAGGTAGCGAACCGAGACGTCATCCGCGGTCTCAGAGCCTGTTTAGAAGGAAGGCAAGACGGCTGGGTCGAGGAACTGCCACGGGTGCTATGGGCATTGCGGACGTCGAAGAAAACACCTACGGGAGAAACCCCATTCAGCCTCTACTACGGTACCGGGGCGATGGTCTCCGTGGAGATTGGACTGCCCAGTTATAGGGTCGAACACTTCGACGATGAAGGTAACACCTCAGCGCTCCGAAGCAACTTGGACGTACTATTGGAAAAGCGGGACCGAGCGCAAAACAGAGCGGCCGCCTATCAGCAGCAAACCGCTTGCTACTACAATACCCGAGTTAAACATCGGGCCTTCAAGACGGGAAATCTGGTCTTACAAAGAAACGAATTCATACACCAAGGGAGACTACATAAGTTCTCCCCGAAGTGGGACGGACCATTCCTCATAACAGAAGTATTGCCTGGTGGAGCATACCGCCTGCAGGACGCCGGGGGTGTAATTTTCTTCGGCCATATAACGCCGAAAAACTTAAGTTGTATAAATAAATATGTACCCTCTTTTGAAATAATGTAATTCTTATTGGCATTTAATTAAGTCTCCTGAACTAGGTACTCTCACATAAGAGACCTCTTACACCGCCATGGGGCTCCAGCCCTTTGTTTCTTTTCTCGGTTCCGAGACTCCAAGGTTTTAAGAAAAAATATAAAATGTACCGAGGAAATAAAAAGAGACAATGCACTTCAACAAAGGAGAGAAATTTATTCAATAAGAGGTATTATGGTCTCCCCAGCTTTACAAAAATTACAACAAAGGAGGGTGAGAATTAAGGAAACATTGTCGGTGATACACCGAAGAAAGCTCCTCCAGCCGAACCCAAGCAGCCTCGAAGGGCTCCCCCCGATGGTACTCGCAGACCCTAAAAGCCACGGACTCTGTGGGGACCCCGTCAGCCGAGCAAGATGCGACAACCAACCTTTACTGAAAACTCTCAAAAAGGAGGTCCACCGAGCGATCCTGCCTACTTTTTGAGATCAGACCAAGCCCGTGGACAGTGTGCATTTTGTCGAACGCCCCGTCCATCAACTGCGGAGATATGGTGTTGTACAGATCCGGGGAAGTCCTCCATATCGCATAAATTAGCACCTGAAGAAGAGGAGATCACCGGGGAAGCAAGTGCCCACAGTGGCCCTCTAGGCGGCCTATCACCGTCTCGTACGTCTCCTCTGAATGATCGAGGTTATAAAATTATACATCGTCACGAGAAACGATCTCCCCAATGGTATATACACGGCCGGTCATCTTCAGGGAATGCAAGACTAGGAAGAAACCAATATGCCTTCGGTATTATAGCCTCAACAAAAATCTTCCAACGGCCGAAATTTACTCGCACGGCGATGCAAATCACGGAGTAGCGCACTTTCCCGATATGGTGCTACCACGTTTCATCCGTGACAGTCACCATTCCCACCTGTATGGGTCATGGAAGGTTGAATGACACCCCAAGGAGATACTAAAGATATAATAAATCCCTCCTCACGAGGCCGCCGAGCAGATTCCTGCCCAGTCCATCCACAGCGGGTAGCTTCCTGCCCAACAACACTGTGGATCTAAAGCCCTCCTCACGAGGCCACCGAGCAGATTCCTTCTCGGCCCATCCACAGTGGGTAGCTTCCTGCCCAACAAACTGTTGGATATGTATGCCCTAGAGGTCATTATTGTATATGTATACATATGGATGCTTGGACATATATATGTACAGGACAGTCTTGCTCGAAATGATAGTATGCTATCTGGTTTGTCTTTATCTTAACATATGCATGTTTTACTTGCTATTACATATCTTTTATACATGTTGATAAATCCCATAGGATCATTGCTAGACTACTTGCGTTGTGATAGCGATCATACTTGTGGAGCTGGGTAGTCGGTACGCACATCCTTAAATGGTCCCTAGTCGTGGGAGTATCGAGACTGAGCATCAATATTCCGGAGTAGACTAGTGTATACGTTTCTAGACACCGACGAGGGGCGATGGTTTGGTCCCGCAACCATTGTTCTTTAGACCTAAGATCGTATACAGGTGCTCACTGGGGGTGAGTACACCGGACGGACTCGCCGAGGACTACCAGATGGTACTATACCTATCGTCAGATGGAAGTTCTCAGGTGACATGAGTACATGTTAGTCTTTAGACCTGAGATCGTCATTTGTCTCGTGTGAGTTCCCACTGTGCCTTGATCACTACCCTACCACGGCTCTACTGAGTCGTGCAAACAGGTTTTGGTTGGGTACAGTCCCGAGCCACATGGAGGCAGTGAGCGATTGTCGGGGATTCGTCTCTCCCGGTATTGGGAGTCGATATCGCACTGTGTTTGATTGGTCAGGACCATAAGACCTTGGCCAAGGCAGTTGAGATTTACTGATAGGCTGATCAGTAGTTTCCCGGATTGGTCCTGAGCCACATCAGCACGAATTACCGGGTTATTAGGGTCTGACGTTTACCATCCCCCAGACCCGGTATGTGATACTCTCAGACGAAGAGACCGGACTGTACGGAGATTGTCACAGATAGGCTCAGTAGGGATCCGGATGAGTTTGCTCGTCGACCTTCCTTTTCGACAGGTACCCAGGTAGTCGTTACGTACAGCTAGTGCCGCTGACGTGCATGTGGTTATAGATTTATCCAGTAACTCACTGTCGGCGTACTGTCGAGTCTTTAGAGTCTCACACAGAGGTTTTCCCTGGTTCAGGCGAAATGATGTAGTAGCCGTATTGGATACGTGCAGGATCTCGATCGATTGATGTACTTTCTACTCGGATTTTCGATCGGACAGTTGGTAATACTAGCCGACTCGGGTTTGAGCCGGATTATTAAATCAGGTATTGATTTAATAGTTTACATATATGTATTTTGATATGTATATTCTAGTATTACGTTCTTCGTGTTATTCTATCTCTTTGGGCATTCGCGTTTTTATCCGAATGCAGGTATGTATATACAGCAGACCGTAATCCGTATTTTATTACAGATTACCTTCTAGAAGGTGGACACCTCATCATGGACTTTTTCATTTATTAATAAATGGAAATGAATTGGAAATTAAGGAGAGGGGGCATGGTGAGTGGCATGGCTTCAATAGTTTACAAATGAATTCTTTATTCATTTGTGGTTACTATTGAAGCATGGCTACACTTGTTTATTCATAAAAATTCATACACAAAACCTTTGGTGTTGATTTTCTCTCATATGCATGCTTCATTATTTTTGAGCTCCCATTTTTTCTTCCTCCTCCTCCCTCCTCTTGAGTTTCCTCCACCTTCATCATCTTCCACTTCACTACCCTCTCATGAGTTGAGAAACAAGTGAAGAGATAAGAAAGAGATAGCAAAACACTTAAATCATCACACTACATCCTAGACTACTTGGTTTAGCAACCCAAGCTCTCTAGTTGCTCCACTTGACATATAGTGTCGAGCTAAAGCCATGGATCATATCTCTCGGGTGGATCATCTACGACAAAGGAAGACCGGAGAGCAAGATCGATCGCGGAGAACCAAATAAGCCAACAAAGAAGATCAAGCATGTTCAAGGTGGCCACTTGGAGCTAATGAAGAGGAAAGAAGACCAAAGGACTTGGATCGTTTGGTAGGACTTCTTTCATAGTAGATAGCACTAAAAGTTTTGCTAGATAGGTTTATGGAAAGATCCGGGTTAAAGGCTATTCTAGCGCCATGCTCTAATCGTTAGAAAAAAATTTGTTCCGCATTTGGCCACAGTAGTTGGCCGGGGCACTAGCGTAACCTTTCACAAACGCTGTGAATCCAAAGCCCTCACCACGAGGCGGCCGGGTAGCTTCCTACTTGGCTCATCCATAAGGGGTAAATTCCTGCCCTATAAAGAAGTGAATCTAAAGCCCTACTCACGAGACCGCCGAGCAGATTCCTGCTCTGCCCCTCCACAGCGGGTAGCTTCCTATCCAACAACGCTGTGGATCCAAAGCCATCATCACGGGTCCACCGAGTAGATTCCTGCTCGGTCCATCCACAGCGGGTAGCTTCCTGCCCAACAACGATGTGGATCCAAAGCCCTCATCGTGAGGCAACCGAGTAGAATCCTGCTCGGTCCATCAACATCGGGTAGCTTCTACCGAACAACGCAGTAGATCTAAAGCCCTCCTCACGAGACCGCCGAGCAGATTCCTGCTCGGCCCCATCCGTAGCGGGTAGCTTCCTGCCCAACAAACGATGTGGATCCAAAGATCTCTTTGCGAGGCGACCGGGTAGCTTCCTGCTCGGCTCATCCACAAGCGGGTGACTTCCTGCCCAACAAACATTGTGGATCCAAAGCCCTCTTCGCGAGGCGACCAGGTAGCTTCCTGTCCAACAAACGTTGTGGATCTAAAGCCCTCATCGCGAGGCGACCAGGTAGAATTGAGTGACGCCGACCTATTCAAACTTGGCTATCGTTCGATTCATACTCGATGCGCGATCGCCCCTCGACTCCTGGGAAAGGGAGGGTACTGACCTTCCTACACTTGGTTATCGTTCGATTCATGATCAATGCGCGATCGCCCCTCGACTCCGAGAAAAGGGAAGGTACCGACCTTTCTACACTTAGCTATCGTTTGACACATACTCAATGAATGATCGTCATCTAGAAAGGGTGGACACCGACCTTACACTAGCAAGATAAAGAGACTTACGAGCTAAAAGTACTTGCAAAATAAAAAGACTTACGAGCTAAAATGCTTGCAAGATGAAAAGACTTACAAGCTAAAAGTACTTGCAGAATGATCAGACATTTGAGCAAAGGAAAATGTATACTTTATTTATAATCAAAGTTATATATACAAGGTATTGTGGGCTTCTCAGCCTTACAAAAATGCCCGGAGGCTTACAAAATTCTTATATATATATATATATATATATATATATATATATATATATATAAAAGAAAAATCGTGAAGGGGGGATAGCTCAGACCGCCCGATCGGCCGGGATCTCACCCTGCTCGACGTCACCATCGGGGGACAAAACGGAGACCCCAGGGTCGACTCTTCCGCCGACAGCCTCGCCTCCCACAGCCAGATCGGCGCCTCCCCCCTGCGGTGCTTCCTCGGCGAGGGGGAACTTAGCGCGGAGCTCGCCGTCGACGAACTCCGGCATAGATTCCTTGACGGCGTCGAGGGCTTTATGCCACCCGATGGCCGTGGATTCGGCGAGAACAAGGTAAAAATTGATCAGACGCCTTGTATTCCTCCACGGCCTTCGCCGCCCGGCTCTCAGCAAGCTTCGCCACGTGTAAAACCACTTGGGCATCCTTATTGATGGCGTACCTCGACCTTTTCATAGCGTTGTAGAGGTAGTTTGTCTCATCCATCTTGGCTTGGATAGCCCGGTTGGACTCGTTTAGAAGCCGATGAGACTCTTTCAGCTTTGAGATCGTCAGCCCCTCGGTGACCAATCTCGAGTCAAAGTTGTCCGCCTTCTCCTCCGCCTGCTGTAATTGAAGGTGAAGCTCTTCCTCCCGCAAAGAGGATTCGTCCTCTTTCTTCATCGCCGGGGCTATTTCCTCGGACTCCATGGCGACGAGGAGGACGCGGTGCTGAAGGACCTGAGGAAAACAGCAAGCATGTTAAAAAGCTAAAACAGAGAAAATAAAACTTAAGGAATTTTCAAAGAAAGCTAGATATCGACCTGAACCACCTCCTGCGCTATTGCGGCCACCTGGGCCTTCATGGTGCCCTGGGGAATCTAGGTCCCGACTAACTTCTCCATGTCCGCCAGCAAGCTGTCGCTCACAGATAGCCCTGAGGGCATCTCAATGCAGAAGTCTCCCTCTTTCAGTTGGATCCCGGTAGGGGGTGGCCGAGAGACCGCCCGCTTCTGTCTCTTGAGGAGGACTTCCTCGGTGGAGGAGACTCCTCCTTTCTCGCCTGGGGCGTCGGGGTCCGCACGTGCTTCTGACCCCCACGACGCTCCTCCAGGACTGGGGGTGCTGCGGAAGTCTTGGCCAGAGAAGTTTGCCTCGGGGCCACGCTTGGACCAGGTCGGGACGAGCTCGCGCCACCGGTCTTTCTTGAGTGGGCCTTGGCGACCATGGAAGCCATGATTTTTGATCGGTCCATGGGCTCTGCAAAAAAAAGGAACACACAGGAGAAAAGATCAGCGAAGTGGAAACGTAAAATAAAATTTAGCAAAATCTAAGCAGATCGTCAAAAACCCTAACTTACCCAAAAAACGCGCAGGACTGAGCCCAGCCCAGCTCAGTACCTGCTCAGAAAGCAGGACATCAGTCCGGTAGATCGGTTCCCACTGGGACACCACCCTCGCCTTGGAGGAGGTCGACTGCTTCGCCCTCGGACAGTCGGCCCTATGCCACTGTGTGGGCACAGGCCAATCCTTGCCCTCCGGTGGCCCAACGAAGACGTACTTCTCCTTCCATTCATGGATGGAAGAAGGGACGACCACTACCTCCTGTTTCCCCCAATCAGAGTAAAGCTCTGTTTGAATTTCAAATTCAAAAGGTGAAGCAACACTTCAGATCCCTTGCGCTGCGCGCAGAGCACCACGTGTCAAAATTAGACACGCCGGCGCAAGGAGCGCAGCGCCCAAGGCAGCGCACCCAATCAGAGCAAGGCTCTGTTTAAAATTCAAATTTTAATAAAGGAAGCAACGCTTCAGCTGACTTGCGCTCTGCGCTGTGCGACAGTTGTGCTGAGCTCTGCGCTGCGCGACACGTGTCAAGCGCATGTGCACTTGCGCCAACTATGCCAGCATTTAAACAGAAAAATTCTGGAAAGATCTTTTTAAATCTTATTAAAACAATAATATTATCTTCTGTAAAACAGAGCCCTTGGATCAAAGATCCGACGGTGGGGAAATACCCCCAGATCAATCAGAGAAAGATCTCTGTAACCAACGTAACAAACTAATTGGCACTATATAAAGGCCACTAGACTCCAAGTCTAAAACACACAGATATACAGAGAGAGAGAGATACAGAGAGCTCTTCTAAAAACATTGAGAAGAATTCAGAGAAAAAGAAGAAAGGTAAAACCTTTGTAAAAAAGAAGAATTTCTTCTAAAAAGATCAATGATCTAAGAACAAGATCAAGATCTTTAATAAAAATAATAATAAAGAAGTAATCTACTTCATGACTAGATCTTTTGATCTATATAAAGGCATTGCCTTTTGATGAACCACTGGTTCTTAAAATTTGAGGTAGAACCTTTCTAAAAAAAAAAGAAAAACTTGTTTTCTTTGATCTAAATTTGATCAAGATATTAAACAGCGCCTTGCACTTTTGAAATCTGCACTGTTGCGCTCCTTGGATTGGCGCAAGTCACCAGAGAGCGCCACGTGTCAATCATAGAACAACTGTGCCTTGCTCTTCTAAAAACAGAGCACTGCTCTCTTGGTTTGGCGCAAGTCACCAGGACGCGCCACGTGTCAGTAGCGCACTACGCTAACAGACTTGCGCTCAGCAGAGCGCGCCACGTGTCAGCAGCGCATTAGCGCAGCGCACTGGCGCAGCGCACTGGCGCAGCGCACTGCGCTAACAGACTTGTGCTCACCAGAGTGTGACACGTGTCACCTCCACATGAGTTTGCGCCTTGCGCTCCTTAATTGGCGCAGAGCGCCTAACAGGCCATGTGGCGCACTGTCAGACTATTAAATGCTCTGCATTATAATAAAAAGGGACAGAGCCCAATTAAAAAGGTCTAACAGGCCAAAATAAATGCTATGCAGGGCAGAGCCCAAGCCAAGGCCTGACAGTCCAAACACAAATAAAATGTTGAACATTTTCAAATGGACTTAACCCAATTCTGGCCGTAAGTCCTCAAATTAAATTGAACTGAGCACAACTGCTCTCCCAAATCAATTTACACCCGGTTCAAAGGTACATCTCTGAACTCCTCTGATATTTGTCGTTGTAATCCCTCAACGTCGTCAGAAAGGTGATGGGTCCCGACAACCACACACTAATATGGACTATGGGGTCCTTAAACTCATGGACCAATGCGTCCTTAAACCAATATCCGTCCCCAAAACGGGAATGTTGGACCACCATGTCCCTAAACTAGTAATATGGATTGTGAGGTCCTTAAACTCATGGACTAATGTGTCCTTAAACCAATATTCGTCCCCAAATTAGGAATGTTGGACCGAAATGTCATTAAACTAATATTCATCCCAAAAATGGGAATGTTGGACCACCATGTCCCTAAACTGGAAATGGACCACCATGTCCCTAAACTAGCAATCGACCGAAATGTCCCTAAACTAAACAATAGAGTCCAAATGCTCTTTTGTTGGATCTAAACGATCCCGTTAAGTTGAACTTAGTCTCAAATTGGACTAACGTATCCTTAACAAACGTTTAAGTTTATTTTAGCCTCAAATATGGCTAACGTATCCTTAAACCAAAACCCCAAACCCAAATCTAAGAAAATATGGATTTGGACTAATCCACGTCCTACGGGCGACGACATAAATTAGTCTCCGTATACAATCCACGGGCAACTACAAATAAAACAAACACCCACGACACGAAGTGAAATTCTGGAGAAGGAGAAAGTTGTTACCGCGATGTGGTAGCGTAATTAACTGCAGGGGCTTGCGCCTGCAGGGAAGAGCGTCCCCACAATCAAAAACCCCTCGAAAGAGGGGAATCTGACGAAATCTGCTACATCGGCCGCATCTGTCTAAACCTCTGATACACGGTGCCATAAATCAACTTGGAATCTTCGGAGAGGTAGACGGACAAAACCAAATAGCATCTACCCCGAATCTCAGGCAAGACGTCTCTCTGCGTCGCGCCGCCATTCGGAGGGGAACAGATTCTGGCACGTCCGGTGGGACGTTTTCCTCTTTCCAGTCCACACTTCGTGTGTCGTATTCACGAATGAATCACGGTTTGTTAATGGTTGCCCTCGGGTTTCAAGTTACTAAGATTTGGTCTCTCGCTTGGCGCAGAAATCAAACAGTAATGGCGTTCAACTGCTCGAACTGCTCCAAATGCAAATGCAACCGACGCTCCGCCTCACCTGGAGGTGTGGCCTATGGACCGCAGGCTGCTTCCCTATTCACAATGCCGATAGAACAGGTGACGCAGGCTACCACCGGTCTGTTCTTCAGGACCATGCTCCCGCCAGTGAACATTAATGTCCCGCTACCTCAGGAAGTTTCAAAGAAGTCGGTCTTCGATCGACTTGCTACTACCACGACCCCTCTCAATGGGTCATCTAATGTCAAGCCGGCAGCATCATTCTTCACCAGGCTGAACTCGAGCTCCAAAGGGCCTACCAAAAAGCCCATAATACCTAAAGTGGCCATCCCAAAGAAGATTTTCATCCCTGCTCCTGAGGTCGTCAAGGCGGCTTCTCCTTCCAGAGGGTCGGTCTTCGCGAGACTGACTGCTCCCGTTCCCGCTCCCGCTCAGAAATCCGTGTTTGACCGGTTGGACACGACTTCTCAACGGACGTCAGTCTTTAAGAGGCTGGCACCGGCAATAGCCCCTCACCTGAACAGGAGGCAAGATAAAGCTGTCGCTGAACCAATCCCAACAACCCGTTACGCCCGACGTCGCCACTGGCGCCGGATAAGGAAGACTAGGGGCAACTCCCCCTCTGGGCTAACTCCACCAGCTCCAACGGTGGAAATTAATGCTGCTGTTCCAACCGGGAACAGCTTTGAGCTGCTGAACAGGGTATACAGAAATTCGCCAACTGCGGTGCTCAAAAGATCTCCTCCACCGGTAGATACCGTCGTGGAGGAAAAACCAGAAGAGCCGGAGCAGTCTCCTCAAAGGCTTTCTTCCAGGATCTACAAAACTTGGCGACGAGTCCGAGAATCGGTGATTGATCCGAATTTCTCTCACCAGCATAAGAAGTCGAAGGGCCGACGGGAGGAAAACCCCCCTGTCAAGCAACGGAAGACGACGGCCACCTGGATGCCCACAGCAACGGCCCCCTCAACTTCGACGGCCCACAAGAGAAGAAGGCCGGAGAAAGTCCCCACGCCTGCAGCAAATGTCAAAGGCGGTGAGCCCAAACGCCCTAAGTCCGGGGGCATTGTGCTACACACTGTCTACATGGCGTCCGGGAAAGAGGACAGCCAGATATCCACAGGTCATAGACCGCTTACGCAATCGGTGACTAAAGCTCAGGAGCAGCAGCAGAAGCTCCAAGAAATGATGACTGCAATGGCCGCACTCACTGGGCCAAAAGAAAGCCCAGAAGCGTCCTCGGATCAGCGCCAGGAGCAAGAAACCGACGCCGAATTCCTTCGCAGGATACTGGAAAAGAAGGACAAAGAGGCTGCGGAACAAGCAGCCAATATAAAACGAATGGCCCTTCTGTTCCAGGACATGATGGGTATGATGATCCAGCAGGATCCCCCAGCTGAAGATCCTCCGATTATCCTTGAAGATGACAGAGGAGAAACGTCAAATCCACCGCCAGCTCTTTCAACAGCCAAGGAGGAGACATTTTCCAAAGCTGCCCTTGATGAATATATAACTCAGCAGATACGAGTTCACCAGGCAACTGAGGCAGCCGGTCAAGTTGTCAAGACAGGACGACCATATCCGAGCTGGTACGATCAGATCAAGTACCCGACGGGCTACACGATCCCAAAATTTCATGTCTATAAGGGGACAGGCAATCCCCATCAACATGTTGCCCAGTTCAGGGCTCTTTGTGGCAACACCGGCGGCGATGATAAGCTTCTGCTTCGCCAATTCGTCGGCAGCTTGTCGGAGACGGCGTTTGAATAGTACTCCGAGCTTCCAAACGACTCTGTCAAGACATTTGCTGAAATGGAGTTGTTGTTTACCCAGCGTTTCGCAAGCGCTAGTGAGCGTACTCCAATAACAGGTTTGATCAATGCAAGAGTAAAGCCGGATGAAACTTGGGTTCAATATGCAATCCGATGGCGGAACTTATGGTCGAAATGCGAACAGCGCATCGAAGAAGCGCCGGCGGTGGGCATGTTCGTGGGCACCTTAGATCCTCATGCAACTACTTCACAGTTCATGATGTTCTTTAAACCAACCACGTTCCAGGCCTTGATTGACAAGCTAGCTCAAATGGACCAGATGGGCCATAGACCGTCTTCTCCAAAGCCGGACTCTCGAAATGAGAAGGGAAAAGGAAAAGCGATCGTCGTCGCCAATGCTCAACAACAGCCGAGCAACTTGAAGTCGGTTGTTCGTCAAAACAATATGCGTCCGCGCTTCTCCCTCAAGGAGAGGCTAGGACGCCCTTACTCGTTTCCTCAAGATAAAACGAGAAGACTGTTCGAGCTGGCAGTGCGCAACAGACTCATCAATCTGCTGGATTCAAAACGTCTGTTGCAGCCAAACGACGTCAATGATCCCAATTACTGCCCCTACTATCGAGTATTGGGTCATCCGATCGAAGATTGCTACGTCTTTAAAAACTGGATTGAAAATCAATACCAACAAGGCAAGTTCGCGCTAGCCGAAAAATGGAAGGTGAACCCGCCGCAGCCTCATACCCCTAAAAAGGCGAATATGCCGGGGGCAACGTGCTCCCTTATTGAAGAAGCTCTGTGGGAGGTTATGCTATCTGCCAAAACCAATAGGATGCTGAATGATCTCCAGACGTGCCCGGCGATTAGATGGAAGAACCCGTTGGAACCTGAGATCATCGAAGGGATGCTGAAGCCGTGCCCAACTCCAAATATTGGTGGTGATGGCCCAAGCACTTGTACCCAACCGTCGAAATCTTCAAAGAAGAAGAAGAAAAGATCCAAAAAGCCCGTGAAACCTGGCGACAAGCGCATGGACTTGCAGAAACAGATTGACACGCTGGAGGAGTACAATCAAAAGGCACGCACTCCCATCACACTCCAAGGGTTCCTCAACCACGTCTTTCAAGAGGAAGATGAGGGAGAGAGCTCGTCGGATGAATCCGAGGGATACGTGGCGAGTTGTCATGTGATCTCTCACTCGTTTATGGACGATGAGAAAACTCCTTGCACTGAGAAGCTGGGGGCAGATCCTAAACCGGAACTTCTAGGGCCATCAGATGAAACAATTGACGCATTCCTCAACGAAGCTCTTTTGAAAAGTAAAGCTGATCGGGAACGCGAGACGGTCATATTTGAAAGGGCCAAGCGCCGGCGACTAGATGAAAGAGTTGAGACACTCCCGCCGAATCAAAGTACATCAGTAACAGATAAAAACAAATTCAAGACGAGGAAAAGGTTTGCTAAAGCCATATCAATGGGGATGAAGCTACCACCCTCTGAAGGAAACATTGCTGGCAAAGCAGAAATACACCCTTCCTACTGCTTATATCATCGAAAGATTTCGCACCCTACTGAAGAGTGCAAAGCTTTCAATAGATGGTGGCAGGGGTATGTTGTTCACCGGCAACATTTTAAGCGGGAGAAGCACAAAACTCGTCGAGAACGGAAAAGTACGACCGAGGAGCTTAGAAGAACTACCGGAGATTGTCGCATGGTTAACGTCGGGGAAGCGTAAATTTTCACATTCGGGAGCAACTCTGACGAGGAAATGGCTCTTAGCCCTCTCTTTAAAGAGTCCACCTCGGGAAAAGAGGAAGAGCCGAAGGCCTGCGAAAATATCCGGCTGCGTAATCGTACGCTACCCGAAATGAATCTCAGACCCTCAAATAAAAAAGATAAGGGAAAAGAAAAGGTCTCCGAGGATATCGCCCTGGATGACCAAGCCATGAAAGAACTGACCGCTAAGGACCCGCCAAAGAAGAGTAAGGTGGACTATAACGTTCTGGCGCACTTGAGAAAGTTACCCTCGCAGCTCAGTATTCTCGACGCCCTTCTACTGTCCAAAGAAGCGAGGGATTCATTGATCAAAGCGCTACAGGAGCCAGAGCAATTCCAAGCTTTTCTCACCGAAGAAAAGATGAAGGATGAGCTGGAAGATGTGCACACGGCCGATGTCACTTTCGGTGATGAAGACCTACTCCTTGGGACGTGCGAGCACAACCGTCCCCTCTATGTCTTAGGGTACTGCCACGATATAAAGATAGGCAAAATCTTGGTTGACAATGGGTCTTCCGTTAATCTCCTCAATGTACGGGTGTTGAAAGAAATCTGCATGAGCGTCCAGCACCTCGCTCGGGATAAGATCACCATCTCCGGGTTCGACTCTTAATCATCACGGACTTTCGGGTCTGTGATACTGACGTTACGCTTTGGGCTACTCATCACGGACATTAAATTCCACGTCATAGATGCCAAGACATGCTATAATGCTTTGCTCGGCCGACCCTGGTTACACGAGTACAACATCATCCCTTCTACACAGCATCAGTGTATGAAATATTTTAAGGATGGTCTCGAGTATACCGTAACAGGAGAGCTGAACCCATTCTCCGTGAATGAAGTCCGCAAATTTGAAGATATAAAATACTTCTTACCGGATTTCGAGGACACAGAGAGGTGTCACAAGCCGGAGAACAAAGCTATCGCCACCATCCCTGTCTTCGGGAGTGATACTGAGGAAGAGGAAGAGATGGTTTATTCGGGTCCACCCCAATACAACAAGCCGGGACCATCCGCTCCTACATTGATCTTTGGCAGTGACTCGGAAGATGAAGTTCATGCTATATTTTCCGCTCGACCTTCCATACAAACTTTCGTTGATGAAGAGCAAAGTCTGCAAGTCGCCATAGTTCTACTTAAACATCATAAAGAACTTGACGCGCTTGATACCTACAGTGTAGAAGAGCTGCAGACGTTCTATGTCCCTCCCAGGCGAGAAGGCGAAAAGGCAATTCTATTCTACCGCTCTGAAAAAACCAAAGTGGAGAAAGAAATTTGGCACGGTGCGGATCCTACGCTTGATAGGTTTCAGCCCATCCGTCTGCCTAGATATTATACAGAAGGCTTGAAAAGGCTGTTGAAGCACCAAGGGATACCCTTCAAACAGACCGCTCGAAAAGACAAATTCTATGACAGGGTCTGGAACGTTCCCGGAACTCAGCACAAGTTGCCTAACGGGAGAATAGAAGCAATCGGGCTTGAATATGTTCGGTCCAAGAAACGGGAGCTACTCCGCGATTGCTATGTTGTGCATAACTTTGATGAAGAAGGGGACGCTCAATAGGAAGATACTAATCCTGAACCAGAAAAAGTCCCTGATGCAAAAATGCCCAATCCTTCGTTCGAAGAACAAATGGACAAGCTTATAAGGGAAGCTGGTCAAAAGGTCCGAGACGACCACAACCGCGAAATGGCCATTTACGAAAAAGCCAGGATGCAACGCCTTCTCCAACAGGCTGCGAAAGATGAAAAAGACCCTCTTTGTCAACCTGTTGTAAAAAAGGCCCGACGCAGAGGCAGAAACAAGTCAAAAGCGAAAAGGCATTCGGCAAAGACAAAGCGGGACCAAGAAGCCACGCAGTCGGGAATCGAGCGGTCCGGATTTGTCCCTTATGTAGAAAATGAGTCGAGCATACTCTTTTCCTCAAGACAAGACAAATAAGATACTTGACCTCGCTATAAGACATCAAATGCTTACACTGCCGGAGTCTAAACACCCTGAGCAAGCAGGCGAAGTCTCACACCCAAACTATTGCTCTTATCACAGGGTAATAGGACACCCTCTCGAAGATTGCTTCACCTTCAAGAATTGAGTCGAAGATCAGTATCAGCTCGGCAAGTTTGCTCTATCTGACAGCTGGAGGGTAACACCGCCACAGAAGCATGAACCCAAAGCCACGAGAGCAGAACCAGATCCACGTCAGTCTAGGAAGCGAGCTCGTACTTTTCATATGATAACAATATCAAAAGAAGAACCCGAGAATATGGATGACCTTCCCTGGTGCTTGGAAAACAGCAATGACAAGGTGATCTCAGAATTTCCACCAGCACCGAAAGAGCTGGAGGATGGAATACATACTACTGCAGATAACCTCAAGAAAATTGAGTTGGGGACGGCGAACGACCCGCGACCGACATTCGTTAGTGAGCTGCTATCTGAAGAAAGGGTGGCTGCGTTAAAAGACGTGCTTATGTAGCATAGAGATTGCTTCATATGAAACTATTCCGAAATGCCAGGACTAGATCCAGAAATTGCTGTCTACAAACTGTCCATATCCCCGGGCGTCAAGCCAGTTAAATAAGCGCCGAGAAGAATGCGGCTCGAGCTTGAGATGGGCATCAACGCCGAGGTCAAGAAACTAATCGACTCTGGCTTCATCCAAGAGGTTCAGTACCCTGATTGGATCGCCAACATCGTCCCGGTGATGAAGAAAAATGGGACAGTGCGCATATGTGTAGACTTTCGGGATCTCAATAAAGCCTACCCGAAGGACGATTTTCCGGTACCGGTCACCGAGATAATGATAGATAACACGTCCACTCATGAGGTTTTCTCCTTCATGGACGGCTCATCAGGATATAACCAGATAAAGATGCATCCCGAAGACCAGAAGCACACCGCTTTACGGACCCCTTTGGGTATATTCTGCTACAAGGTGATGCCCTTCGGTCTAAAGAACGCCGGTGCCACTTATCAAAGGGCCATGACAAAGATCTTCGATGATCTTATACATGAAATCGTCGAATGCTATATCGACGACCTCATGGTTAAGAGCAAATTATACGAGGAGTATTTAGAGCATCTGAAGACCGTGTTTCAGCGCCTGCGACAATACATCTTGAAGATGAACCCTCTCAAGTGCGCATTCGGAGTTTCCTCGGGAAAATTCCTAGGATTCATCGTCCGACACCGAGATATCGAGATAGATCCGTCAAAGATCAAGTCGATCATGGAAATGCCTCCGCCAAGGACTCTCAAGCAAATGTGGTCTCTCTAAGGGAAGCTTGCATATATCCGGCGTTTTATAGCCAATCTCTCTGGCAAATGCCGCCCTTACAGTCACCTGATGAAGAAGGGAATCCCTTTCGTTTGGGATCACAAATGCCAGAGCGCGCTGGACGAAATCAAGCAATACCTGCAGAATCCACCAGTGTTGGATGCTCCGGTCAAGAGAAAGCCTCTCATTCTTTACACAACCGCATTCGAAGGTTCCTTAGGCGCATTATGGGCACAAGAGAATGACCAAGGGAAAGAAAGAGCTCTCTATTACTTAAGTCGAGTTCTTCTGGGGGCAGAAAGCAACCACTCCCCCATCGAAAAACACTGCCTGGCGTTGATCTTCATGATAACAAAGCTCAGGCACTATGCATTGGCGCATGAAGTCCGTCTCATTTCGAAGGTGGACCCCTTTAAATATTTAATGTCGAAGGCCATATTGACAGGGAGACTCGCTAAATGGGCCTTGCTCTTAATGGAGTTTTCGATAACCTATCAGCCTCTTAAGGCGGTAAAAGGCCAGGCCATCGCCGACTTCCTCACTGAGCATCCGATACCTGCTGATTCTTCTCTGAATTGCGAGCTTCCAGACGAACACATGTTTGATGCGATCGACGGTAGTGATACCCGATGGGAACTCTATTTTGATGGAGCGTCTTCCATGAAGAAGCGCAAACAAAGCACCCCTATAATCAAATCGGGGGTAGGCCTCATCTTCGTAACTCCACAAAGAGGGACAATGCGCTTTGCTTTCTCCTTAACAAAATCGAGGACGAACAATGAAGCCGAATACGAAGCTTTGATAGCAGGCCTCGAGATCGCCATCGATATGGGAATTGAAAACCTCCTCATATACGGAGATTCTCAACTGGTCGTCAGCCAAGTGAATGGCGATTACCAAATGTGCAAACCCGAACTGGTAAAGTACGGCTAGAGAGTACAGCAATTGCTGACTCAAATCCCCTCCTACATGCTGGAAAGTATACCGCGTGCAGAAAATAGCAAAGCGGATGCGTTAGCCAAGCTCGCTAAAGAACTGGCCGACGAGAACCTCGATGATGTAAGAATCGTGGTACAAAGCCGTCGAGTGCTTGCCCCAGCAGAAATATCTCCGGAATCATCCGAAGAAAAGGGAGTGACTGAGCAAATGGCTATGCAAATAAAAGACCAGGAAAAGGCTGAGGATTGGAGAGAATCCTTTATAGACTACTTCAAGTCCCGTCGAACGCCTGAAGATGCGTCCTCAAGACATCAGCTCATGAAACGAGCTCTGTCTTTCGCCTTCGTCAATGATACTCAGTATAAGAGGTCGTTTGATTCTCTGTGGTTAAATGCCTGGGACCTGAAGTGGCGAAGAGAGTCGTTCAGGAAGTTCACGATGGACTCTGCGGTTCTCACCAGGGAGGCCCGAAGATGAAGTTGAAGATTAAACGGATGGGCTACTATTGGCCCACGATGATTCAGGACTGTCTCGAATATGCGAAGCAGTGCCACTCATGCCAGATTCATGGGGACTTTATCCATCAGCATCCAAATCCTCTACATCCAACGGTGGCTACCTGGCCGTTCGAAATATGGGGAACTGACATAATCGGCCCCATCGAACTAGCATCGTCTAGGGGACATCGATTCATTTTGACGACGACTGACTGCTTCTCCAAATGGGCAGAAGCAATATCATTGAGGGAAGTGAAGACGGAGAATATCCTCCATTTCTTCAAGATGCACGTCATTTATCGGTTTGGAACTCCACGACGGATCATCTCCGATAATAGGCCAGCCTACAGAAGCCACAAGATCAGCCGCTTCGCGCAACAACACAACATAGACTGAAGATACTCCTCAGTTTATAATCCCCGAGCTAATGGTCTAGCTGAGGCTTTCAACAAGACCTTGACGAAAATCGTGAAGAAGACGGTGTCCCAAAATAAGAAGGACTGGCACAAGAGACTGCAAGAAGCTCTCTGGGCGTATCGAACTATGTTTAAGACGGCCACGAAAACAACGCCATACGCGTTGGTATTCGGTCCAGAAGCAATACTCCCCCTCGAAATAGAATTACCCTCTCTACGAGTGGCAGTCCACTATGAGCTGATGGACGAAGAAAATGCTCACCTTCGGCTTGAGGAGCTTGATGCCCTTGATGAAACCCGGCTCATAGCGCAACAAAATCTGGAGGCTTATAAAGCAAAGATTACGTGCTCATATGAAAGATTGACCAGGCCGAGGACATTCCGCCAAGGCGAACTCGTGCTGGTGGTCAAAAGACCTATGATCCCCAATCGCGCCAAGAGGGGAAAATTCGAGCCAAACTATGAAGGCCCGTACATCATAGACAAGGTCTACCAGGGCGGAGCCTATCTACTCATGGATATGCATGGTGAAAGGCCTTTCAGGCTAATAAACGGACTCTTCCTAAAGAAATACTACGCTTAAATGAGTTACAGCCTAGGTCAATGATAGATGACGACGACTATGTCCGCTCGCTATCTTCCTAAGCCCAAACTCTATAAGTAGTTGCCGGCCTTCTTCAACAACGGACCGAAACGTCCTTAAACTAATGACGGACCACTACGTCCTAAAACTAGCGGTTGACCGAGATGTCGATAAACTACGGTGCATTGCAACATCACAAAGCCGATACAAAAAAAAGAAAAAAAAAGATAAATAAAAAATAATAATAAAAACGGTATGTCCATAAGCAAAATGGGCACGGATGAAAACCCGAAAGGGCTCCGTGAGTAAAAACAGCATGGCTACCGGCGAGTGTTTGTGAAAACCTGAAAGGGCGCAATCTCGTTGAAAAAAAACAATAATAAAAAAAAGATAGAGAATAAAAAAACGGTATGTCCATAAGAAAAGTGGGCGCGGATGAAAACCTGAAAGGGCTCCGTGAGTAAAAACAGCAGGGCTACCGGCGAGTGTTTGTGAAAACCCGAAAGGGCGCAACCTCATTAAAAAGCACTTGCAGGGTCCTCTCGAGCTTGTAAGGAGAAACCACCCGCATGAGATCCTTACGACTCACAAGGGAGCAACACACTTAGGAATCCCCACGATTCCTAAGGAGAAATTACACTTGCGAGATCCTCACGACTTGTAAGGAGAACTCTTTTATGGGACCCTCACGGCTCATAAGATTTGAAAGTCTTAAGTTACAGAGACCTAAACCTGTTCTTAAGCAACCCACACAACCTTCGATATTGCCCTACAAGCGGCTCATACTGACCCTTGTATACAATCCACGGGAGCGAATAAACATTTCCTCAGTAAAGTCCCACCCGTGACTAGGGATATGTCCATATGGTTAACAACCCTTGTAAGTCCTCTCGACTTATAAGAAGAAAACACTCTTGTAAGATCCTTACGACTTATAAGAGAACATACACTTAGGAATCCCCACGCTTCCTAAGGAGAAAACACGCATACGAGATCCTCACGACTTGTAGAGAGAAATACCTTTGTGAGACCCTTACGGCTCATGAAGTCAAAAGCCCTAGTCGACAGAACCCTAACCCTGTTTACTAAGCCACCTTTGTTCGACATCGACAGAGGCAAATGATGATTCGCTCCTGGCAATATCCCAGTTGTAGCGATGCTGATGCCTAAACCGGTATCAAATTCCGAGCCCTTGCATGGCAAATGATGATTCGCTCCTGGCAATATTCCAGTTGTAGCGATGCTGATGCTGAGATTGGCTCCGGATTCCAAGTTCTATACTCGCGATAAAAATCAGCGAGCTAAAAGTGCATATGAAATAACCAAAATGATTGGGCAACTCGCAATAAAAAGCAGCAAGTAAAAACAAAATAAATAGCCGAAATGATTGGGCAACTCGCAATAAAAAGCAGCGAGTAAAAACAAAATAAATAGCCGAAATGATTGGGCAACTCGCAATAAAAAGCAGCGAGTAAAAACAAAATAAATAGCCGAAATGATTGGGCACCGCGAAAAATAGCCGAAATGATTGGGCAATCGCGACTTTCGCGATATAAAAGTTGAAATGATAGAGCATCGCGGAAAGAAATAAAATAAAAATATATATAATGAAATTTATGCCCTACAGATGATATCACAACAATCCCTGTATACAATCCAGGGGCGCAAACAAAGAAGGAATCGCATCTTCCCTCCCTATGCTCCATCAAAAAATGGAGCCAAGTCTGGACGGCAACTCATATAAAACTTGAAAGACAATTGAAGATCATCTCGCACCAGCGTGGACTGGTCACCACTTCGACGTCCGTCTCAATACAACAGACGAGACGTCACGACAATGTCCTTACTCCAACAAGACTCGGACATACCAAAGCAAACGAAGCGAAGGCCAAATTCCTAGCTTCAGGGTCTTAACGGCAAGTCATATAAAGCCTGAAAGACAATCTGAGATCATCTCGCGCCACTGTGGAGTGGTCACCACCTCGACATTCGTCTCGACACAGCAGACGCAACATCACCACAGGGAGCCACGGCAAAATTTCTAGTTCCAAACCTCGACGGTTCAACAGCAACCTAGAGACAACCGCGACATTCGTCTCAATACAGCAGACGCAATGCCAGCAAACGAAGCGAAGGTCAAATTCCTAGCTTCAGGATCTTGACGGTAACTCATATAAAACCTAAAAGACGATCAGAGATCATCTCGTACCAGTGAGGAGTGGTCACCACCTCGACGTCCGTCTCAATACAACAGACGAGATGCCACCACAGCGTTCTTCCTCCAACAGGATTCAGGCGCGACAATCAAACAACGGAGCCACGGCAAAATCCCTAGTTCCAAACCTCGACGGTTCACCAACAACCTAGAGACAACCGCGACATTCGTCTCGATATAGAGAACGCAATGCCAGCAAACAAAGCAAAGGCCAAATTCCTGGCTTCAGGGTCTTAACGGTAAGTCATATAAAGCCTGAAAGACTATCGGAGATCATCCCACACCAGCGCGGAGTGGTTATGACTAATCAGGGCTCTCCAAAATGAGCCTAACCTCAAGTAAAAAATGACATGGAATATCCCTACGCTTGCTCTTTCGACGGTAATATTAC
The DNA here is from genome assembly GCA_030015575.1 of Agapanthus africanus. NCBI lineage: Eukaryota > Viridiplantae > Streptophyta > Magnoliopsida > Asparagales > Amaryllidaceae > Agapanthus > Agapanthus africanus. The sequence continues at coordinate 377,728,799 of JASDDO010000019.1, read as the reverse complement.
GTGGAAGATTACTTGAAGACGTCTTGTCCAGCCCCCGAAGGGATCAGAGACACGACAATCGCAAGGCTACTCGAACAGCAAGATTGCTTATCGAGGAATACATCAGCCGACACGATAGTACGACGGACAAAATCCTAAGTACCACAGACCCTAACGGACCTCTGTCGTGAAGAGCAGAGGTTAACTGTGACGTTAGGATATTCTTGTGAGAAATGCTCGATTCGTCACGACTCGTGAGGAAATTAGTGTCTTTGCGAGAACTACTCGATATGTTTCGACTCGTGAGGAAAAGCCTTAGGCGGCAGGGATTAAAAAAACTGTTTCCTAAGCATCGGGACCCTGCAATTCGGTCCAAAATGGACTCTTGCATACTATTCACGGGTCACACTCTCTAAAATCGAATCTCGACAAAGAGGGAAACAACCGCTTACGGGTCCTCTCGACTCGTAAGAGGAAAAAATTCTCTTATAAGATCCTTACGACTTATAAGAGAAAACGCACTTAGGAATCCTCACGATTCCTAAGGATAAAATATACCTACGAGATCCTCTCGATCCGTAGGGAGAAAAGTCTTTATGAGACCCTCACGGCTCATAGAGTTGAAAAGTCTTAGGCAGCAGATCTGAACCTACGGCCTAAGCCATCACTACCTCCTGAAGAAGCCAAGACAGGATGCTTGCTCTATCATCTGTCAACCATGCTTACTAAGGCAACATGCTGATAATAAAAGAAAGAAGAAAGCGGAGCGATGACACAAGACATTATGAAGAATGTATATCTTTTATTCATAAATTTGATTGAGTACAAGATACATTGTGTTAAAGAATGAAAGAAACAAATACATTTTTTTATTTACAAGTACAAATGATACAAAATAGTCATGGAGAAGGAAGCGTCTTCAACAAATCCGCGAGCTGCTCTCGCACTTCCTTCAACGCCTCCTCCTGAGCGGCTGCCGCGACCGCTTTTGCTTCCACCTGGGCCCGCTGCTGCAGGTAGGATGAAAGTTTCTCTTCAACTGCCTGCTGGGCTGCCTCCTGATTTAGTGCATCCCGCTCGACGACGTCAAGCTGCTACCTCAGTGTTAACCCTTCGGAGATGCATCGCAGAAGGCCTTCAAAGATAACTTTCAGCTGTGCAGCATTTGCATCCACCTGAGCATGCAGTTGGGCAGATTTGCTCAAAGTCTCGCCGCGCTCCTTACACCTTAAAGCAACTTCTTGTTCGAGATGGCGGAAGTAAGGAGCGCTTTGCTCGATCCATGCCGCCCGTTGAGTGCTTGCGACCAAGATCTCAAGGGCAGGACGCATAGACTCCAGCTGATGCAGGCAGGCCTCGATCTTCCTGCAGTGATTAACCCAGGACTCAACGACGCCTTCATTATGAAAATTTACAAGCGTCGCTAGCATCGGATTAACCTCCGCAGCGAAATCTGCGGCAGATGGGGGAATGTCTGGGTCAAGCTCTTCGACGTATCCGCTCAGCATTCCTAAACTCATCGCAGCACCCTTTGAAGATGGACATCTCAAGAAGGGGCCTGCCGGCATTATGATGTGAGGCTCGAAGGGGGCCGGAACCAGAACGACAGCTGAAAAAACAAAACACAATCAGATAACGGTTCAAGAAATATAAGAAAGTCATCAATGAGGGAGTTTACTATAACAGCTGTAGCAGGCGGCAAAGCTGGGAGGACCGGTGGCGCAACCGATCCCTTATCTCCTTCTTCGATCTGTAACACTGCAATCATGGCAGGGAAGAATTAGAAATAATTCCATTACTGAAAAAGGAAGGGTATTAATTGAAAACCATACTCACCAGCGCCGCTAGAGGAAGCAAGCTCCGACGGGAAGGAGAAGTGTGGGTGCAGCACCTGGTAGAGGTGATCAAAAAGCACTCCTGCAAAGACGCAATAGTACGACATCAGTACATAAATTATGCAGCCAAGGTAAAACTGATAAGTCACGAATCTATACCTTCCAACATTTGCGACAGTGCGAGAGAAGGTAGAGAGGTGGCCACCGTCAAGGCAGTAACTGACGACGCCCCCTCGAGCTATGGGGCATCAGCACTGGCCGCGCCTGCGTTAAAAACAAGATAAACCTGTCAGGGAGAATTGCAAAATCAAAAAAAAAGGACAGTAACCTGAAATTTACATGACGGGTCACCAGCCGAAACGGCGGCGTCTTCCTCCTCCATCGGCATGGGTTCACCTCCTGTTGCCTCATCGCCCGACTCCACAGGAGCCGTCGCCACGCTCGCAGCACTGGGACACAACAAGGAACCGTAGGCAGGGAGAGCGATGATCAGAGCGTTTCCCGACTCTTGAGAAAGAGCGGCCGGCTCGTCCTCGGCAATCATGCCCTTCTCACCCGCTACCCCCTCGGGCTCGGCAGTCGCAACCGGCTCGTCCACCGCTGCCATGGGTTCATCGGTTGCAACCGCTCCATTCGCTACTGCCCTAGACTTGGCTGTAGCAACCATCTCATCCGCCACTACCTCGAGCTCGGCATCGGCAACCTTCTCGGGCATAGTAAGCATGACCGTTTCGTCAGCAGAGAAGAGCGACTTCTTCTTCCTCTTCTGCACGTGAGCCCCGGATGCACCCAAAATCAACTTGCGCTTCGTGGGCACCTTGGGACGGCGGGTCCCGATGTCCGAGCACACGCCGGATTCAGACGAAACCACATTCACCGTCTCCACCGGAGCACGGGGCACTGGGGGCACGTCCGCGGTAGCACGGGGCAATCCACGCGGAGGGCTCAATACGCTCGGTGGCTCAGCTCCAACATCTCTTAGTGGAGGAACGACAGAAATCCTTGGCCTCAGAGGAGCTTTGCGGTCGCTGCCAGGAGGCGCACCCTTGCGGTCAACCAACAACCGTTTCTCTTCCCGGATAACAGCACCCATCGCGTGCGCGTACCAAGCCACGTACACGTTGAGGGCTTGGGGGACGCAGCTCGGCTCGCTAATAAAGAAGTGGAAGCCCGTGTTCAGCCGCATAAAATGGTGCAGCGCACTCCGTATTCCCTCCCTGGTGGCCGCGGGCTCTTCCAAAAACGCCTCTAGTGGGACCCCCTGGTTATAGCTTGATTGTTGGGCGAACCGATGGGGTCGTACCTCATGAAGAGCGCCATGTCATTTTGCCTGAACACCAGGAAGCCCGGCCGGATGGAGTATAAGTGAAGAATCTCCCGGGCTTTCAATACGGAGGCCCCGTCCTTGAAACCATCACGCAGAGCCAACACCGCCTTGGAGGTCTCCGGGCCGATGGTCACGACTTTGTCCATGAAAGAAATCCTTGCTCTGACCAGGTGCGGACGAAGGAGCAACCCCCTAGCCTCCCGCGGAGACGGATTCACAATCGAGGCGCTAATCAGCCGCATAACTCTTGGGAGTCTGCACTTCTCGAAAAACGCAGGGCTCTTATGAATGCCAAATACCCCGAGCACATGCATTTCGATCCATGAAGTGAAGTAGTGCATCGAGAAATTGGCAGGTTGCACCCCAGGTTCATTTGCGTCCGCCGCCACGCTGAGTCCATGGTATAAGTGAGCCAGCCCGGCGATTCCGATCGACAACTGTATACCAGCCACCGTCTGATGCGCTGGGTAGAAGACAGACGGCCTCATGTGATGTGGGTGCATGGGGAGCACGAACCAGCACAGTCATAATCCCAGAAACCATAGAAAGAAGGTCTCCTCATCAATGCCCAGGGCGGCGATTTCTGATAAGGGCATGATGGCGGCATCGGGGAGATAGAAATCCTTTTGATCATCTTCCAATACTAGTCGACGATCTAAGCCAAAGCCGAAGGGGTCGTCGAGCTTGGCGAACTTCTCGCTCCGCTGCGATAGAATTTCCGGTCGGAGGAAGCGGGCGATAAAATCTGCAAAACTAACTCCCCGGACTCCCGAATCCAAATAGAGACCTTCATATATATATATATATATATATATATATATTCAGCACCTTCACCAGACTCGGAAACTGGTGCTGAATAGCATTCTCTGGTGTTAGGCCCATTACCAGTGGCTTGGTGGCGACGACATACTCGTCAGGAGGGAGTGGCTCGTCATAATGCTCTCCCCTCGCCGGCAGGCCATAAATCTCAGCAAATTCTTCCAGGGGGATGGAGACTTCCCTGTCCGTCAGAAGAAAAGTATAGGTGGGGATGTTCCATTGTTCTATCAATGCCTTAACCCACCACGTCGGAGGAACAGTGTACTCGAACAATGAGACGTAGACTGCGGAGTACAGACCAATCTTCATCAAATGCGTCATCTTCGCTGATAGGATGTACCTGGCCCACTGCAAATACTCGGATGGTTGTCGAGGGGTCAATCCGATGTTATAAGGTTGTCCTCAAGGGCGTGCCTCACCCTGGTATATACGCCGCCCCAAAATGTCCACGGCTATCGGCGGCTGCACGGGGATGGCAGCAATCGAAGGCTAGAGAAGATCCTCCGAATTCCAGTTCACGACCTCCACGGCATACTTTACCGGGGGTGCATCCGCATAGGGGATCGACGAGATAGGCTCTGATGGAGTCGCGCAACCGAAGCTTCGGCGACCCTTAATGATTTCACTGTACCACCTACCCCACAGGTGAAGGTTCTTATACTCGGGGTCATGATCCTTAATGAGAGCAAGCACCTCCCGGTCCACCGGCGCCTCAGGAAATCCTCCCTCTGAGCGAAAATGGGAAAGACAGATCAGCAGACATGATTGCCTGCAAAGAAAAACGAAATTCAGCCGTCAGTGTCATAATTTAATTTTAAAAGCCTGACGCTTGATACTACACTGCAATGCAGTGTAGGGGGACCAAAGAGGGACCCATAAAATCTAGATGACAATGCATCAGTTAACAAGACAGCCCCATCATTGGATGGGACTGTCAATTAATGAGGAGATCCCCAAAAGAACACTCTCATTAAATGAGAAATCCCTAGAGACAAGGAGAAAATCTCCCCTTTCAGAGCAAAGCTCTGTCACAGAGTGACACTTGTCAAACTCTGGTCTCAAGGGAATAAAATTCCTTAAAGAGCCTGGCTCTGTAATAATGATGGAAAAATCCATCAAAGGAAAATTAATTTCTAAAAGATTAAAGATTGGGATCTTAAAGATCCATGAAAACTCTTAAGAGTTCTTCATTTTTAGATCAAAAAGATCTATATTTTGTCCATGAGTAAAGCTCTGTTCATGGGTTAAAAACCCTGAAACAAGATCTCTTTAGATCCATGGATTCTTGAGAGCAAAGCTCTGTATATGAAACCCTAAAGGGGTTTTTTCTTTAGATCAAAAGATCTATGAGAGCAAGGCTCTATTAATTAAAGTTAATTTAATTTAAGTTAAGTTAAATTTTACCTAAGATTTTTCGAGAGTTTTAACTCTGAAGTTCTTGAAAAACAAGAGCAAGGCTTTGAAGTTCTTGAAAGCAAGAGCAAGGCTCTGAAAATTAAAAGTCTTGAAGATGATAATCATCTGTTGAGGACCAAGGGTCCTATTTATAGGCGCTTGTGCGCCCCTTCAACTCCTGAGTTGATCCAACAGCTAAGATCTTGCCACCGCTGCACTCACGTGTGCGCCACGTGAGCGCAAAGGTAGGGGGCATTTGTTTCCCCCAAGCAGAGCAAAGCACTGTTTGAATTTCAAATTCAAAAGGTGAAGCAACGCTTCAGATCTCTTGCGCTGTGCGCAGAGCACCACGTGTCAAAATTAGACACGCCAGCGCAAAGAGCGCAGCGCCCAAGGCAGCACACCTAATCAGAGCAAGGCTCTATTTAAAATTCAAATTTTAATAAAGGAACGCTTCAGCTGACTTGCGCTCTGCGCCGCGCGACAGTTGCGCTGCGCTCTGCGCTGCACGACACGTGTCAAGCGCAGGTGCGCTTGCGCCAACTATGCCAGCATTTAAACAGAAAAATTCTGGAAAGATCTTTTTAAATGTTATTAAAACAATAAGATTATTTTCTGTAAAACAGAGCCCTTGGATCAAAGATCCGACGGTGGGGAAATACCCCCAGATCAATCAGAGAAAGATCTCTGTAACCAACGTAACAAACTAATTGACATTATATAAAGGCCCCTAGACTCCAAGTCTAAAACGCACAGATATACACACAGAGAGATACAGAGAGCTCTTCTAAAAACTTTGAGAAGAATTCAGAGAAAAAGAAAAAAGGTAAAACCTTTGTAAAAAAGAAGAATTTCTTCTAAAAAGATCAATGATCTACGAACAAGATCAAGATCTTTAATAAAAATAATAAAAAAGAAATAATCTACTTCATGAAGATCTTTTGATCTATATAAAGGCATTGCCTTTTGATGAACCACTGGTTCTTGAAATTTGAGGTAGAACCTTTCTAAAAAAAAAGAAAAACTTGTTTTCTTTGATCTAAATTTGATCAAGATATTAAACAGTGCCTTGCACTTTTGAAATCTGCACTGTTGCGCTCCTTGGATTAGCGCAAGTCACCAGAGAGCGCCACGTGTCAATCACAGAACAACTGTGCCTTGTGCTTCTAAAAACAGAGCACCGCTCTCTTGGTTTGGCGCAAGTCACCAGGGCACGCCATGTGTCAGCAGCGCACCACGCTAACAAACTTGCGCTCAGCAGAGCGCGCCACGTGTCAGCAGCGCATTAGTGCAGCGCACTGCGCTAACAGACTTGCGCTCACCAGAGTGTGACACATGTCACCTCCACATGAGTTTGCGCCTTGCGCTCCTCAATTGGCGCAGAGCGCCTGACAGGCCACGTGGCGCACTGTCAGACTATTAAATGCTCTGCATTATAAAAAAAAGGGACAGAGCCCAATTAAAAAGGCCTAACAGGCCAGAATAAATGCTATGCAGGGCAGAGCCCAAGCCAAGGCCTGACAGGCCAAACACAAATAAAATGTTGAACATTTTCAAATGGACTTAACCCAATTCTGGCCATAAGTCCTCAAATTAAATTGAACTGAGCACAACTGCTCTCCCAAATAAATTTACACCCGGTTCAAGGGTACATCTCTGAACTCCTCTGATATTTTTCGTTGTAATCCCTCAACGTCGTCAGAGAGGTGATGGGTCCCGACAACCACACACTAATACGGACTGTGGGGTCCTTAAACTCATGGATTAATGCGTCCTTAAACCAATATCCGTCCCCAAAACGGGAATGTTAGACCACCATGTCCTTAAACTGGTAATATGGACTGTGGGGTCCTTAAACTCATGGACTAATGCATCCTTAAACCAATATTCGTCCTCAAAATAGGAATGTTGGACTGAAATGTCATTAAACTAATATTCGTCCCCAAAATGGGAATGTTGGATCACCATGTCCCTAAACTGGAAATGGACCACCATGTCCCTAAACTGGCAATCGACCGCAATGTCCCTAAACTAAACAATAGAGTCCAAATGCTCTTTTGTTGGATCTAAACGATCCCGTTAAGTTGATCTTAGTCTCAAATTGGACTAACGTATCCTTAACAAACGTTTAAGTTGATCTTAGTCTCAAATATGGCTAACGTACACTTAAACCAAAATCCCAAACCCAAATCTAAGAAAATACGGATTTGGAATAATCCACGTCCTACGGGCGACGACATAAATTAGTCTTCGTATACAATCTACGGGCAACCACAAATAAAACAAACACCCACGACACGAAGTGAAATTCTGGAGAAGGAGAAAGTTGTTACCACGATGCGGTAGAGTAATTAACTGCAGGGCTTGCGCCTGCAGGGAAGAGCGTCCCCACAATCAAAAACCCCTCGAAAGAGGGGGAATCTGACGAAGTCTGCTACATCAGCCGCATCCGTCTAAACCTCTGATACACGGTGCCATAAATCAGCTTGGCATCTTCGGAGAGGTGGACGGACAAAACCAAATAGCATCTGCCCCGAATCTCAGGCAAGACGTCTCTCTGCGTCGCGCCGCCATTCGGAGGGAAACACCCCCGACCCGACCGTCCCATCCTTACGTTTTTTAAACGAAAAGTACATCCATCTCGGCTCTTCCTTATTGGTACCGGGGTGATTTTTATAGCAAAGAAAAGATAAGAGGAGGGTCAAACTGAAGGGGATCCGATCAAATTTTAACCAGACCAGAAACCCGAGGAGAATCCTCTACGAGTTCGGCGCTAGCTGGCCCGGGGCAAGACAGAAGCAATGAAGCACCGCACGAACCTCGGGTGAGAAGGGCAGACGCGTTCCTGTCCGGAATGCTTCCAGATACAGAGCAATCTCCTTATCCCGCACCTGCTCTGCCCGCTCACCTTCTCTGGCTAAACGGAGCGAATAGCTAGAGGGGATATGGAATCGAGTCCGGATGTCGGAAAGCTCGTCCAGATGATTCAAGATGAAGGGCACATCGTCGACGTTCCCGATGCGCACCTTAGGAGCCCTTGTCGCTGCCCGACAACGGGTGACAGGGGCGGTCCTGACTCTAGGAGGCGAGCCCGATGCAGAAGACGTAGAAGAAGAAGAACCCTCTCGGCTATCTGAAGCCGAAGAGGAGCATTCCGGGCGAAGGTCATAATTCGCAGGAACAACCGGAAGCGAATCCTCCGAGGCAAAAGGCCCTCGACCCGCAACAGATAGAAGAGGATTTATTCAATCTCGATCCAGCTCTCGAGGAAGCGAGGGACCTGAGGGGGAGAAAAATGCTCTTTGCAGCTATTTTATTAATCACCTCTTCTTTCTTTCGCAGTTCGTCGACTTGAGTTCGGCGGAACCTGTGTGCCCAACGCTATAGGTTAGGTAGTTTTACTGAGTTTAGGCTCCTTAACTCGACCTGTTGGGCCGGTGAAATCATCGGAATCGAACCGATGACCATCGCATTACAAATGCGATGCTCTAACCACTGAGCAATTTCGACTAATCAAGGGTTCATAAAGGCAGATTCTCTATTTGTTAAATTTGTTAAAGTTTTCTAATGATCTTCTCTTCTTTCTAATCGTTGTGGAGCAGTGGAAGAACCGGGTCTTTGAATCCCCTTCCTATCCGTTCTTCGGAGATTGACTCCGGCAACTATAAGATGAAAGGTCTGCTACTCCCCTCCCATGTGCTGCTACCTTCCCAGAAAGAAGGCTTTCCATTGGGCAGTGACTTTGGCACTGGACATTCCCAAAATGGGTAGAAAGGTAAATCTGCCGTTAAGCATGAATTTTTTGGCGACGCCCCCGGTTAAGCGAGACAGAGCAAGATTGCCGCAATATCCTACTCAAAACGGAAACGATTTGCCTTTGAAAAGTCAGAAACTTTTCTAATCATTTTTAAAGTCAAATTCGAGAAGACCCGGTGGACTCGGCCCCAGCAACCGGAGCTTCATCGCCCAACTCTACCCCTACTACATTTACAGACTTCTCGGAGGAAAACATCTAACCTGATTCAAAGAAAGGGACTCGCCGAGGAAAACTCAACAGAAGTTCCGATCTAAGCGGAGGTGCGCCGGGCAATCTTCAAACAACGAAAGAGAATTAAGGCAAAGTGTTGGCCCTAGGATGGTCCCCTCCTATTTATACACCCCAAAGAGAGCATCCTATGGCCCAGATCAATTCCCGCCAATACGAAGCGTCGCGCCTAGCGGCCGTCGAGGCTCCACGTGTCGGTCGACCATTGGAGACGTCTCTTTGTTGCAGGAGTTAGAGACAGCCTGTCGCGCTCGCCAACCGACGTCGGACACGTGGTCCGTAGCCCAACTGACGATCGAGTGAAAAGACACCCCCTCTTTAAAAGCGCAATCATTTCACCGATCCGTTGACGTCATCGGGGATACGCGCGAAAACTTAGACTCACGGTGAGACGACACGTGGACTCAATGATTGAAACGACACGGCTGCCCTATGCCATGTCGTCCCTGGACAATTCACACTATGATTCTCGGCACCAAGCTGAGCAGAGAAAACCTAGCAGGCCACTCTCGACCCGACCCATAAAATAGGTCGGAACGAGAGTGGGGGGCTAATGATGATGCTCACAAGTAGGAATTCCTCATATTGCGACAAGTGGCGGATGACGTGTCCTGAGGGCTACGGAGATGGAATAAACAAGATGTATTGGGAACGTTCCTCGGGACTTCGTCTCCGAGGATGCATCCGACCTTCCGGAGACCTCCCTAAGTACCTTCTATATTCACCTAGCAAACATCCAATAGCTCACCTTCGAGCAATGCTACAACTGAGCTTCTTCGGCCTCCCTGCTCGTCTCCGAGCTGTTGCAAGGCCTGAGCTTTCTCGGCCTCCCGGCTCATCTCCGAGCCATCTGACAGGGTGAGCTCCCTCGACCTCCCAGCTCATCTTCGAGCCATCTAACAGGCCGAGCTTCCCCGGCCTCCCATCTCGTCTCTGAGCCTCCCGACAGGCCGAGCTTCCTCGGCTTCTCCGATCAACCGAGAGCGTGGAGCCCAAACGCCTCTACAACGGATCCGCGTATCTCGTTAAGGTGAGATATATGCCACCCCACGTTCCACGTCCCACGCTGGCGCGCCCCCCCTTAATGAGCATATCCCGCCATTAATGCGGGATAACGTAAGGGCATAACTGACGGCGAGAATCTCGTGCCGGCTCGCTCCACGCAACTGCTATATAAACCCCTCTTTTTAGACGACTCAGGTAACTTAAACTCATTCCAATAGGCCGCTATGCTGTTCTAATTCCCCGGTACTAACTTGATCGTCGGAGGGTCCTATGGTGGTTTTCCACCCCGGGACTTCCTTGCAGGTAGCTCGGCCTCAGCAACTTTCAATAACCCATTGAGATCCACACGCTCAACAACTCTCAAACTAATCTCAACCGTTCATAACCGCTTGCTACCAAATCGAGGGAGGACAACATCTGAAGGAGATCACAACCTCCATCAGATACCAAATATAGAAATCGATTACATTCTAATTTCCATATTACCTAATTTAGAACAACTTAATCCTATTACTTATAAGGTTGTGGTTGGTACGTGGAATAGAAGATTACCAGGAATTCTCACATTCTTGGGAATGTGAGACCGAGCATCCAATTCCAAGGAATCTTATATTAAAGTGCTTGGTACATTTTAATCATTATCGGTAATATATGTACGTGCAACCGTCGACCAGCGGCATGAACGATGGGATGCGCGGCCGGCGGCGAATGAAGGATAGCGAGGCCGATGACGAACAACCGACCGGCGGACGAAGGGCTGCAAACGGCTGACCGGCGGAGGGCCAACAGCGGGCGACGAGGGAGGCCTGCAGTAAATGACAGGCGACGAGGAAGGCGACAAACGGCCGACCGACGGCAAGGGAGACCAGAGGCGACGGGCCATCGATGGACGGCGAGGGAGGCCGGGCGACGGCGACAGCGGGGCCAACAGGTCGACGGACGGCGAGGGAGGCCGACGGCGGGTGGAGGACTATCATATTAGGTGGGAAAATATTTTTTTAGGATATACATCTGTTTGGGAGGGATAGAATTCCCATGAAATGGGGTCATTTGATTACCATGATTATCTTATATTCCAAGAAATATTTTTTACGCATAAGCAAGTATGGTTATATTTGATGGGAATTTAGGATTACCACCTACGTTACCTTCTACCAAGCGCAGCCTAAAGAGCAGTTGTTTTAACTAAACTCCTAATTATACTAGAAGTACTTGCCATAATGTAACAAATCATGGTCTAACACTATCTCCTAATCAAACTAATAGTACATTGGGAGATCCAACCGCTGATCGCTGATCAGATATATATTATATCTCTGTCTTTTTCTTTGTCGGGGTGTATTGCGTCAATAAAATTGAATAATTTATCATGCTCCATAGCTTCAAGTAGGGTTTGTTGAGGAAGTAATCGTAGTGATGTGTGACTATGACAACAAACCACTCCAAGTCTCCTACCCCTGCCTTCATGCCTTGGTATATGGCATGGATTATGACTAATTAATATTTCAATTACAAGAGAAAATACTGACAAATGTTTCAATAACTATGCGTAACTAAGCAATATAAAAGTAAATACACAAGAGACAAGATATAATAAAAACAGCAACTTTTATTTATTAACATTCTTTTGTACAATACATGAAAAGGAAATACAACTGAAATAAAAGCGATGCCTAAACAATGGCATAACAGGAAATGGAAAGTACTGAATGGAAAATGTACAATGTCTAGAGCTCAGGGTCTTCGCTGTACTGATCCAAGTCTTCTGTAGTTGGCTTGATCTCTGACGGTTCCAAATCACCTGATGACATTCAAACAAGAAAGAAATAGAATGTCGTCAGCGAACAGGTCGCTCGGTAAGTCCCAAAGATAAGAGGAGAAATAGAATAGACAGAGAGTGAGAGAGAGAGAGAGAGTAGCTTTTATAGTTGTATTATATTGTTATATTGTTGTATGGCAACAACCGCGTCATTGTCATGGCTATAAGGTGTAGGATGACTTGTTCCTCTGAGCTCCATCATGTAGACCGTATGGGTTGTGTACCCATCTATTGCTTCTTCATTGGCAATGTTGCTCGCTTGGCTCTTAGCTTGTTGCCTTGGTCCGCTCTTTTCAGAGAAAGGCAGATGTTTGAGAGAATCAGGATCCCGAAGGACTTCGGTCTCCGTTTGTATGAAATTGGCAGTCGTAGCTTGACTGTTTGTTAACACGCCTTTAGACAGTTCTATCTCTCCTGCCTTATATTGCTTTTCGACCCAATATTTGAAGATGCAACAATCTTCAATAGTGTGCCCTAGAACTCGGTGGTATGGGCAAAAATTGGGATGATCAGTCCTGCTCGCTTCACTTAGCTTTTTTGGTTCCGGTAGCTGCAGGCCATTCTTCAGAGCATCTTTGAAAATTTTGTGGACCTTGTCCCTTCTGAAAGAGTAGACCTTATTTCTTCTTTCCTCCAAAGTTGGCTCCCAAGATTTGTTAGTCTTTGCTCCGCCCGCTCTATGCTTATTTAGAGAATCGGTGCTGTTGGAACTTTTTCTTTTCCAGTTGTCATCCCTCCGATGTCTCGGTCTGTTTGTGAATTGGAGATTCTGAGTGGACTCGGGCTTTGAGCGTTCCAACATTTGAACTTTCTTGGTCAGCTCTTGGAATGTTTTGAGGCCTGTGGTGCACAGGAAAGGTTTCATCCAGTCGTTCAGATTTTCTATAAGAAGACTGACGGCTTGGTCTTACTCCAACGGCGGTTCACATTTGATAGAGAGATTGCGCCATCAGACTATAAAATCCATGTTGCTTTCATTGTTCTTTGGCTCGGTCCTTATGAGATCAGCAATGGTGATTTTATCGCTGACACTCATGAACCTTTGCTTGAACATGGATTCTATTTGAGCGATCGTTGTGATCGAGTCATCCGGTATGCATGCATACCAATCGAAAGCAATATCGGTCAAACTTTTGACAAACTAGCGGAGAAGGAGCGCATCATTGCCCCCAGTGTTCGCACATGATGCTTTAAATTGGGCAATGTGCCGGTTCACGTTTCCCGTCCCATCGAACCTTTCAAATTTGGGGACGACATAGCCAGTAGGAAACTCCATAAGATCGTATCGAGCAGGGTATGGTCTCCTACTGCTACTGACATCTTTTTGCTCTCCGGCTTCGGCTACCAATGTTTTGACTTTGTTGGCAACCAAATCCATGATTTGATCTTGAGTTAGCGGGTTGCTGTCATTGGTAGTCAAGACATTTCCCAAGATAGGATGTGGCCGACTTTCATGCAGCTCGGCCACCTTTAGATTCGAGGGAATAGGTGTCAGTGGCCTCGGGACACCGTTTTCCGGTTCATGAGCCGAACCCTGCACTTGATTGGACGGCTGAGAAGCAACTTGGGCCGTGAGCCGTAAGACGACGTTTGCCAAGTCGTCAATCTTTGAGTAGAGCTTGGTCATCTCCTTGTCTCTACTTCTGAGCTATTTTCGAAGCTCTTGGAGAAGTTGCTGCTCCGCGTTCTTGGTACGGAAGATTGGCTCATCTTCGCTTTTTGAGCCCGACTCTTCATGAACCGATGGATCTCTCTACTTATTAGCCTCACTGGAAGGGTTTTCATTATCTCCCAGAGGATGTTGGTCGTGGGAAGTGGCAGCCACATTCACACCAGATTGGATTTGAGATGTAGTGGCCCCATTCTTGCTGTTGCTGCGCGTGCCCACCATGTAGACAGTGTGGTCCACACATCCAGCCATCTCTTTGTCTTTGGCGGGGTAACCCTGTTCTTGGAACCTCATGAAGTTCAGTCTAGCATGAGCCCTAGCCCTTTTGTTGGCTCTGTATCTGAGCCTTTTCTGTCTTATCTTCTCAATTTTGAGGGCTTGGCGGGCACCCGTTTTCTAGGAAGCCACCGTGAGTCGATTGATGAGGAGCTTAGAGAAGATACCCGATCGAGCAGTTGTCAGGGACACCGCTGGAGCTTGCCCGAGATGCCTTGTTGCTTTATTGGTGTTGATGGCCTTGCCCCTAGCTGGGGCCAAGGAAAGTCGTTCAAACACCGACTTGCATTTGGGTTGGGGTGCCCTCGAGACCACCACGTTTGGCCTCTTTCCTTTCGAGACCGATTTGTCTGTTACCGGAGCTTGAGGAGCTGGGATGGTGCTAGCTGGCATGAACAGAATAGAGCCGAATGGTAGCGGCGGCTCCTCCCACTGTCGTCCGAGACTGGCCGGGAGGACCGTCTTGGCGTCCATCTTCATTGTGTAGGAGATGGGAGCTGTGTCGAGAGTTGAGCTTGTCCTTGGAGACATTTTTGCTACGTCTGAATATTGCAATTGGAAATTGTTGACCTACACAAAGAAGCATGATTTCAGTACAGGCAATCAATGTATATGTTGATTGAGTTCGCATGAACATTTAACCCGAAATATGGGAGGAAAGACAAGTCCCATCGGGCGTGCCAGAAACTGTAGGGTGTTTTTCGTCACCCCATTGAGATGGGAATATGCGCGTGCTTGTCAGGGGTACTACAAATTCCTCCTGTCTAAGGTAGTCGGGGGTTTATTGATTGTGGGGATCCAAATCTCCGGCAGCCGCGGACTAAGCTGCCGTTAATTACCCCTCGCCTTTGGAGCGAAGGAACCTCCGATTAACGGGTCAAACCGGTCATGCGAACTCAATATGCAGTGTGCGTGTGTTGTGTTTTGGAAGGGTTTTGGATATATCGGGGGGCCCGCAGAGTTTACGGTGTACGTGTTTCTGGTGTGGAGTGCACGAAAAATGAGGGGTGAGGAGAGTCTTAAAGACGCGTGCCAGGCGCGTGGGGCTCGACTTGGGCATGGGCCCACTTGATCTGGACTTGAGCCCGCTTATTTGGGGTTGACTTTGATTTTGACTTAGTCAACCGAGGTGTAATTTTTGACCCCAACAGTTGGCTACAACCTCAACCTGGATGTGCCCGGCAAAATAATATTACATCAATTTTACAAATTACATGAATGAAAGAAAAGAAAAACGCTCTTCTCACCCCCGGATATTCATCCACGACGATCCAACATGTTCATATACACATACCATCACATGATATACATATGTGCAACCCCCACTAATCGTCGTATATCAATTAATGGACGTTTCCATACACATATCAAACTGAAAAGCGGATAAACAACGTTAAAAATTCGATTTCGAAACACTCCGATTTCCCCTAACACTTAGGTTACATCACATGTAATCTGGAAATAATCAAACAATACCATAAAACAAAAAACCCAGAATACAATGACCCCTAAAAATACTCAAGCCCAAACCTCATTCTTCACCCAGCGACGCCGGGAAAAACAATATTCTCACCGGTCGAAAAAGGGTGGTTTGGGCTCGATTTTCTAGAGTTGTCTAGTTATCTCATAACAAGTATTCTGCACATGTTTAAAAAAATTTAGAACAACTTTTAAAAATTTCCAGAGAGCAGGATTTGGTTTTACAGTATCGGAGTTGTTTCGTGTTTCGAGGTTTTAAACATCGTCTAAAAATATAGTTATGGTCTAGTTAGGCTCTGATACCATGTTAGTGGATGTTGCACACCCTCACAACACTTGTGAGGAGGCGGAAGTGGCAAACGAAAATTTTCTTGTATGCAACACCCACTTTAAACCTAGATCTTGTGCTAAACTATAACTAGAAACCCTATCTAGAGATCTTATCTACTATGATAGGGGGTTATACCTAGAGAATCGGTCATTCGAGTCTTCATTTGGATGCGACTCCTAGGCTCCTTGGATGGTTGCAACGATCTCGATCTCTGGTCACCTTTAAGACGTAGATGATCCACCCAAGAGCTTTGGAACAAGCTTCAAACTCTTCACAAGAGTTAACTAAGAAGTTAGTATGCTAGAAAAGACTACTTAGATGATGTAAAGATAAACTAGTAGATTATTTTATCTCTTATGCATTTGATTCACAACTCATGTGAAGGATAAAACTTTAGAGGTTGAAGAAGGAGATAACTTGGAGAGAGAAGATGAATGTGATAATGAGAGAAAATCAACCATGGAAAAATGATATGGCTCATGGAAATTATTGAAGTGTGTATTATTTTATCTCCAAAATAATGCACCATACTTCAATAGTAATCCCAAATGAATAAAAAATAATATGAGTCATTCCTTTATCCATGCTTTGACAATTCTCCAAATTCCACCTCATATTTTTATTTTCACAAAATAAAAAATCCTATTATGAGGTGTCTCCTTCTAGAAGGTGCTCTTGTACAATTACAAGAATACCCCTCACCGTATACCGTATAAGTATACCTGTATTCGTATTCCGAAAAAAACGAATACAGATAATCCAATAATATAAGACCGGTATCCGGCTTAAACCAAAGCCTACCAGTATTATCCTTCCGATCATCATTCCTATAGCCAGTACACGAACATGATCGAAACCATGCCGTAACAACTTACGGCCTCTACATCTTTTGCCTGAACCAGCAAACCCTCTGTGTGGGACTCTAAAGACTCGACAGTACGCTGGCAGTGGGTTTAACAACAAGTACGTCAGCGACACTAGCTGTGCGTAACGGCTACCCAGGTACATGACAAAAAGGTGGCCGACGAGCGAACTCATCCCAACCCTAACGAGCCTGTAAGCAACACTTACCGTACAGTCCGGTCTCTTCGTATGATACGTCGCATATGAAGTCTATGGGTGGTAAATGTGAGACCCCGGTAACTTTATAAGTCATGTTGATTTATGGCTTATAACGATTCGAGAAACTACTGATAACTCTTATTAGTAAATATTGACAACCTTGGCCAGGGATTTGCTGTTATGTCCGATCAAGCATAGCGTGACATCAACTCCCTATACTGAAAGAGACGAAACCCCTCCTATCGCTCACTGCCTCCATGTGACTCGGGACTGTACCCAAAATCCACCTGTTTGCACGACTCAGTAGAGCCGTGGTAGGGAGAAAATCAAAGCACAGTGGGAATCACACAAGACACTATGACGATCTCGGGTCTACAGACTAACCTGTGCAAGTGTCACCAGAGAACTGCTATCTGACAATAAGTATATATACCATCTAGGAATTCTCAGCGAGTCCTGTTCGGTGTACCCATTCTCCAATGAGCACCTGTGTACAATCTTTGATGTCAAACAACAATAGTTGTGGGATCAACCATCGTCCCTAGGGTCAAGAAACGTACACACTAGTCTACTCTGGTAATATCGATGCCCTGTCTCGATATACTCTCTACTAGGAACCATTAAAGGATATGCTTTTAGACTGCCCAGGCCCCACTAGTATGCTCTATATCATAATCCTGGTAATCAAGTATAATCCTAAGGGCTTCATAAACATGTATATAAGATATGAAAAACAACACATCACACGTTAAGATGAAGATAAACCAGATAGCATACTATCATTTCGAGAAAAAATTATTTCTGTACATATACATGCCTAGTATCCTATACAATACAGGCCTCTAGGGCATACATATCTAACATAATTTTGGGGGTTGGGTTAGGTTTAATTTTGGGGTTAGGTTAAGTTGGTTTATTTGTTGAAAATTTTAGATTTAGAGCTTGGATTAGGTTGTTAATTTTAGTTAATTATAGTTAGGAGTGTGTGTGTATTGTTGTTGTTATTAATAGAAAATGGAAACATATGTAACTAATAATTTGTGTGGATTGTAGGGTTGACGCGGGTGTGATTGCTCATGTTTCTACGCTTTCTATATACGTCAGTCTCCGGTACACAACTTTATCACTTTTAATTCTTAAGTATTAAAGTTAGCCTAAGTCGCCATACCTAGATTAAGTCACCAATTAAATATTAATTAAACCGAAAACATAGATACTTGACATGTCATAAACCAATTAGCTATATACATGCTTTCTTTCACGAGTTTAAAATCAATTAATCATCATTCCTTAAACAAATAGTCAATATCGGGATCTAATGTGGATGTGTGTGTACTATGTGTGTAATATATTGTTTATGGAAATGTGGTAGTGTGAGAGAGAGTGCGTGAGACTTACCTTTATGTAATTTTCGTTGTATGAATGCGTGTTTATTTTAATGAATGCAGATACTTCGTTAATAATATCAATTGTTTGAGAACTTACCATTCAAACTGAAAATTCCAAAACCTTAAACAAAATAGTTAAATAACAGATGATACTGAAACGATAACCATCAAAACCAATCTAATTAAGTGCATGATAGTCGATGATGAAAAAGAGTAAACCGATACATATCATCATCGAGTATCTCACATTGAAAAAATATCGCTATTTAGAACCCGTCTATCAGTTATATGCGTACGGTTATTTTCGTGACATAAAACTACGCGTGCGTTGTCAACCTCGAACGTTAATCGTTCTACGTTGACAACCATCTCGTAGTTTATGCGACGAGAATATTAGTCGTATTATAACCGATAGATTTGTCTCGTTTTGGACAAGTTAAGAATGTATAACATATACACTTCTCTGCATACTTATGCTTATCATTCGTTTCGAGATGAGTTTCGTCAGTATCTTTCTGTTGGTTCTCCGTGTACAAATATAGTTGAGATGATCATCTCAATACTGATAGTATTGAGATATTTATCTCTTCTATTGCAGTGTACTCGGAGAACAGCGGGAAGGTGCTGCCGAAATTTTCTTTACGAGGGTGAGACAATGACGAAGTTGGATTAGATGGTTCGCGTGTTTCATCTTAAATACAAAAGTTTATGGAGCAACAAGTCGGTCGATGACTTTTTAAAGATAGAGAAGAAGGCTTACCCGAATTTCGATCTCCCTGCAAATTTTTGTTCAGACCATAATATTGCATTTATTATTCCCCTATTCTTATCCTTTTTATAAATAAACAGGTACTCTTGACGCACGTTTGTTGCATATTACAGGTTACAGGTTTCTGGAGCAAATACAGTGAAAAAGACACAAAACAATAGAAAAAGGGACTTTTGACCAACAAGTAGACCGATCCTAGTCGAGCCTAGTCGAAGAACAATGCAAGGTCCAAAATGTCAAGTGAACGGTTGAAAGATCGCTACAAGTATTCACTGAAAAATCTGGAGAAGACTCAGAAGCCCAACAGAGAAAATACATATAAAAAGACAGAGCCCAAGAAGCAGAGAAAGAAACCCAAAAGTCTCATGGCCCAACTCCCTTAATTGGCCGCGGAACCGCGGCCAAACCCTACCTTGAGCCGCGGTTCCGCGGCCATCTAGTGCACGTGTCGGCGCAGTTTTTCTGTGACGGTGCGCTGTTGTGGGTGTTGTGATTTTAAGTGGGCAAAATCAGTAATTGCGCATGTGCGAGAGCCTGTAACCCTAGGTTTCTTAGTTTTCTATAAATTGTAATTTTAGATCTAAAAATTGTATGCCTCTTTTCAATCAATAAAATTCAGATTTTCTGAGAGCAAAATTCAGATCTGTTCTTCTTGTTTGGAGGGAGCCGTCAACTAGTAAGTATTTTTATTCTTTTAATTATAATGTCTTCTCATCCCCTAATGAGCGAGTAGTCTCCTCGCTTGTTAGGGTTAGCCTTAGGGAAAGGGTTGAGACATGAAATCTCTCGCCCCTTTCAATGCCACCTTCACCTAATGAAATAGAACCTCACGCATACGAGCACAACCGCTCCCTGCGGCATCCTACCCTTCGAGGTAACGATGATCCGTAGTATAAAGGGCCGGTTCCGCGCGTTTTCCGTGAGGGTTAGGATAATTATCAACAAAGGTAGGGTACAAACTTAGAGGAAGAAACATCTTCCCAAAAGATTTGTATCCACTTTCTTGATAATTAACTTAACACCTAATAGATCTAAAAAAGGAAGGTATTGAAAGCGGTGAGGAAAAATATTCATTTCCAAAATTCTCCTAATCCTAACCCTAGCAAGATTCTTAATTAGATTAATTAGATCCAGTCTTTAGATTTTTATAAACCAACCAAAACTACAAATAGAATCAACTCGTTAAAACACTTTAAAGAAATTTACCCGTCTCTGTGGATCGACCCGTACTCACCGGCTAGCTGCGAAGCGACGCCGTCCTGATTGCGGTAATTAATATTTTTGAACGTAAAATCTCTACCAATCAAATGGCGCCGTTGCCGGGGACGGCGTAATCTTTCTTTTTTGTGAATTTTCGGGTTGATATAAATTTTAAAAATTATAAAAATCTGAAAATATAAAAAATATAAAAAATAATCGAATTTTGATCTGTTTGAAGGGTTTATTTTTGAGTCTTGCAGGAACAGCGAAGATCTGAAATTTTACAGAGCGCAAATCAGAAAGTTGCATATAAGAGAAGAGAGGAACCATCATTACAGAGAAACACAATTTTTTCCAGCGGCTGAACCCACTCCCTGACCGCCCTTCCGCCGCATATAGGGGGTTCCTGCCGCGCTTCCGCGCTTTAAGTGACACGTCAGCCCTAAAAATTTGTGTGGTTTGCTCTCTTTTCCTCCCCTCTGCAACCTCCATATCTCTGTCTGTGAAAATTTTCTGCAGGGTTCTTTGCGTAAAAAGTCTTTCTCCCCCTTCTAAATAACAGATTTCTGCAGGTTTCTTTGCGCCGCGCTAAAAAAAAAAATTTTCTGATTGCAAGTGAATTTTTATTTGTTTTGCATAATTTAACCGGACTCTAAGGGGCTATTTGACCAAATCCAGATTGGGTGGGGATTTCATCACCCTTCCCAGGACCCCAGAAAACACATAAGCATTTTGCATCGACCACCTTTAATTAAAAAAAGATTAGACTCAGACCTAAGGACAGCGAGCTCAATAGGAAAAGGACTAGGGTAGGCATCGGCCGTTTATCCTAACCGACATTGCGGTGTCTAGGCTAGTGGTTTTTAATTAGGCCCACTGTAGTGGTGGTTCCTTCCCACTTACCTGGCCGTACTTGTCCGTGAAGAGGCGGTTCGAGGTCTATTTCTAGCCCTAGTTAGGAGCTGTCTAGTAGACCTAGGCGACCCTAGATCTAGGCCTGATTGTGCATGTGTGGTTGATACTTTTTGTGTCAAGAGTCCGTTTTCAAAAACCTCCTTGCAAAAACTCACACATAAATAAAAAAGAAATAATAATAAAGAAAAATCTTTTCAAACTTGCAACTTGTCGCGAAGAAATTTGAAACTCACTTCCACCACTTCTTCTCACTGACGTTATCTTACCCCCACATTCTGTTTTTCTTTTTTTTCTGACTGCACTACCCTTTAGTGTATGTCATTTTGGACTAGGGACACTAACGCCCGATTAGTCCGTGTTTCGTTGGTGCCGACCAACGAACCCTTCGACGAACCCTTCGTCGATCTTCCGTCCACTTCCTTACCTCCACCTTTAAATTCTTCTTTCGAAGGTATGTCGGGATTCAACCCCAACGATACCTTACCGACGGGAATGATTCCACCTCCGCCAGGTGCGAATAACCCGAATCTCCCGCCTGTTGTAGCGCCCGCACGAGTTGCGCTCCAGGATCTCTTCTACCCCGTTCGCACTTCTTTACCTACATGTCTTTCACCCCCACCGGCGAATGGGGATAATTTTGAAATAAAACCACACTTCATCAATATGCTGCCTAAGTTTCATGGTTTGGAATCCGAAGATGCATATATTTTTATTAATAAATTCCAAAACGTTTGCAGCATGATGAAGACAACCCAATTAAGTGATGACGCAATAAGGCTAAGGGTCATTCCTTTTACCTTATGTGACCTAGCCGAGAAGTGGCTATACAGCACCGCATCACATTCCATTAGAAATTGGGACGAGTTTGTAAGAGCTTTTCTAAAAAAAATTCTATCCTCACCACAAAACTGCTAGAATCAGAAATGAGATTATACAATTTTCACAGCTTCCGTCCGAACCATTCTGGAAATGCTTCGAGAGATTTAAAGACCTACTTGTTCAATGCCCTCATCATGGGATAGAAAATTGGCAACTTTGCCAAACATTATACGAGGGATTGAATGCGGCAACGAAGCAGTTGCTAGAAACAATATGTCAAGGTCATTTTCTCTCCAAGTCTAGCGACGAAGCTTGGCAGTTTCTTGAGGACCTAAGTGAGCAAACAATTCAGTGGGAGAGTACCAAGACCACATCATCTTCTTCAGTTGGTCAATCTAGGGCAGGCATACATCAAATAGATATGTCGATCGCTATGAAGGCCGAGATGGCCTCACTTATGAAAAAGCTAGAAGCCATTGAGACAAAAATCTCATCGTCTTCTCCTGCCCCTACTCTACCCACACGAACTGTTTGTGCTTGTTGTTCTAATCCATCACATCTCACCGAAGAGTGCCCTTATAATGCACCTATTCAAGGGCAGGATCAAGTCAATGCTGCATTCCAGCAAAGACAAAGAAATGATCAGTACTCTTCGGCATACAATCAGGGGTGGAGGAGTCACCCAAATCAACAGTTCCAAGGGAATAACAATTTTCAAAGAGCTCCTCCACAACAACAACAAGCACCCTTACAAACTCAAATACAACAACCTTTCCAACAACAACCTTATACAAATCAAACGAACAATTTGGTTCAACCTAATGATGATAAGGTTAGCTCGCTCGAGAAAAGTCTTGAAGCATTTCTCAAGCAAACGACAGAATCCGCAGCAAGATTTGAAAGTTATGTGCAGTCTTTAATGAATAACAATGCCTCACACGATCAAAGTATCAAATCTATTGAGGCACAAATTGCACAATTAACTGCTGCATTGAGCGAGAGAGAAAAGGGAAAGCTTCCATCTCAACCATTGCCCAATCCCAGTCACGCACAAAACGCATATAACAATCACAATGTGAATGCGGTGACCACGTTGAGATCCGGAAGAGAGTTGCAAAATAATGTGGAAACTAATGATGACATCCCCGCCGGTGGTTCTTCTTCCCCTTCTTCATTTTCTTCACTTCCTTCTTCACCTTTTTCTTTAGAGCCTATTCTCCACCCTTCACACGGCTCTACTTCTTCTGACTCGAACGGACCCATTTCTAACAACACGAACACATCCACACTGGGATCCGTTCCTATTCCACATTCTACTCCACAGACTTTTGACTCAGCAAATTTTCAGAATGCACCATTTCCAAATAGGTTGAGTCCTAATAAACCAAATACACAAGTGGAGAAGATTGTGGAGATCTTTAAGCAGGTTAGCATAAATATACCTCTCGTGGATGCTATCCAACAGGTCCCGTCATACGCGAAAATCTTAAAGGGCTTGTGCACCTCGAAGAGAAAGGCATCTCAAGTACCCAAGAAAGTGCTAGTGGCTAGTGCAGTGAGCAATGCTATTAACCACCATCAAACCTTACCCCAAAAACGAAAGGACCCCGGCTGTCCTACTATTTCAATCACAATTGGGGATAAGAATATTAATCGAGCACTTTTAGATCTTGGGTCAAGTGTTAACCTGATTCCTTACTCCGTGTACGAACAATTAGGGGTTGGAGAGTTGAAACCCACTCGTTGCACTCTCCAAATGGCTGATCGATCAATCACCTATCCAAGGGGTCAACTAGAGGATGTGTTGATCAAAGTCGGGGAATTCATATTCCCCGTTGATTTTATCGTTATGGATACACAACTTGTTGCTAACCCAAGAAACCAAATTCCGGTGATTCTTGGTCGACCATTTTTGGCCACTTCCAATGCTGTAATAAATTGTCGCAATGGCTCCATGACTCTATCCTTCGGAAAGAGGTCTAGTGAGTTCAATATCTATAAGATGGGAAGTCTGCCCCCCGTGCCTAAAGCTAGTACACGAGAAGTTTGCTCTATTCACGAAATCACGCAGGAGGACTGCGAGCTTGAAAGATTTCTATTTGATGAAAACAGTTCTGACGCCACTAGTGCGTCCCTCCTTGAGCCTACCACCGTTGACACAACCGATGTTGATTATGAATGTTTCACTTTTTTGGATGATGATGACTCACAGCCCGAATATGAGTCGTTTGAATTTTTGGATGAGTCAGTCGAACCATCCGAATCGGTTGTTTGCAGTGATTTCGAACCTGTGTTAGAGTCCGTTGAGTTCGAGGTGGATTCCGCAATGAATCTTTCGCCTCAGAAATTCGAACTCATGTCCTTACCGCCTCAACTTAAATATGCTCATATAAGTGAGAATGAGACTTTTCCCATTATCATATCAGCCTCTCTAGCCTTCGAGCAAGAGAACGCTATTTTAAAAGTCTTACAAGATAGGCGGCAAATTTCCAATTGGACTATGGCGGACATCGAGGAGATCAGTTCCCTCATAAGTGAATATCATAAACATGTGATGGATGATGCCATGTCAATAGAGGACCCACAGGAACATCTTGGGGGCATTGTGGTGAGCCAACTTCCTCCCTTAGAAGTTGAAATACCCCCATTTCTTTTAATTAGGTACGAGAATGCTAACACTCCACTGATTGCTGATCATTTACATTCTCGTTTCGATGCATCACCATCACCTGTATATTCACCTCCACACCTCCCATTCCACTACTTCTATCTTCCCCAATTCTTTGCGGACCACCACAACTTATTTTTTCACCCACCAATATTCTTTACTGATAAATTTTTCAAATGGTTGGTGTTGACTTTTGGCCGATGCAAAGTTTGGCAGTCATGTCTAACATAGTTTAAATGAAGTTTGGGGGAGGGTCTTTTTGTATATATTTTTGTTTTTCTTAACAATAAAAAAAAAACTATAAATAAATAAACAGGGGAGTGCCGACATTTTGACCCTCTTGGTTTAGTATGACAGTGAGGACACTGTCAAGTTCAAGTTTGGGGGTATGCTCGGTACGTCTTCTTCCTTCGCATTCATTTGTACATATTTTTGCATTTGCATACTTATTTAAAAACCTATAAAATTTGAAAAAAAAAAAAAATTTCAAAAATTATAAAAATTAATGTATTCAATTTTGGCTTATTTGACGTGAGTTTGACACATAGGTTAACTAGCTAGGAAAAACTAGATCTTAGACTTAGTAAATTAAAAACCCTAAAAATAACATTCCTTAAAGTTTAACGGTAGAAAGTATATGCCTTGTAGTTTATTTAGAATTAGGCATATTTTGGGTTCACTTCCTGGGCTAAGTCGAAACAAGGGAAGAGTATTGATGTTCTCATTAGAGTATAAGTTTGAAAAATAGTTCCTAGCTTAAGTCTAGATTCTGAAAATGTATACCCTACAATTTGCACAATCACGCACCTTGAAACTTGGAATAGTAGAAGAGACCTTGAAAGGCTCTTGTCTAAAGTCCTTAGTATGAAAAAGTGTGAATAAAGAAAAAAAAATGGACACTGGTTTTTGTGATTACTTAAGGCTGCAAAAATAGAAAAATACTTAGCGAGGGTGCTTCATCACCTAGTGCCTTAGACCAACTGGTTTGGGAGTCACTGCTAAAGTCTTGGGTGTTGCAAAGACTAGGAAGTATGCTTTAAAGTGCAAACGCATTTTGTAATCGGTCGTTGGTACCTCAAGAAGTATTAACGGTCGCATGAAGGATGTGCAAGCAAATTTCATTTAAATTCACCACTAATTAGCACTTTGGACAACGGACAAGGGGTTGATTGCTTAATTTGAATTTCCAAGTGTAGGGGTGACTTTTACACACAAGTGGGGGTATGTGATTGGAATTTAGATAAGAGAGAGGAATGAAAGATAAAACTTGTATCTTTAATGGAGTTGATAGAAAATTCCTAAGTAGAGATGAAACCCTAGAGGGAAGACTTAAAAGATGCCGAAAGCTAAGTAGGTCTACATAACATATATAATCTTAAGTTAAATGATAAGGATGTGTGAAGAATATGGGTGGATAATTTACGAGTCAAAAGATAATAGAATTCCTTGTTAGAAAACCTAATTGGAGAACAAAAGTCAATGGGCCGAGTTGATAGGATTTTGTGGGAAGTATCCGCTGAAAACCCTCAGGAGACAACACTCCTCCTACTAGGGACACCTAGAGGTTTAACGGCTTGTTGCACGTGCTCAGTGCAATCGCGTTTCCCTGCGAAAGTGCGGTTAGGATTTTTTAGAGAATAAAATAATAAGTTTGCTCGAGGACGAGCAAAAGGTAAGTTTGGGGGTATTTGTTCAGACCATAATATTGCATTTATTATTCCCCTATTCTTATCCTTTTTATAAATAAACAGGTACTCTTGACGCACGTTTGTTGCATATTACAGGTTACAGGTTTCTGGAGCAAATACAGTGAAAAAGACACAAAACAATAGAAAAAGGGACTTTTGACCAACAAGTAGACCGATCCTAGTCGAGCCTAGTCGAAGAACAATGCAAGGTCCAAAATGTCAAGTGAACGGTTGAAAGATCGCTACAAGTATTCACTGAAAAATCTGGAGAAGACTCAGAAGCCCAACAGAGAAAATACATATAAAAAGACAGAGCCCAAGAAGCAGAGAAAGAAGCCCAAAAGTCTCATGGCCCAACTCCCTTAATTGGCCGCGGAACCGCGGCCAAACCCTACCTTGAGCCGCGGTTCCGCGGCCATCTAGTGCACGTGTCGGCGCAGTTTTTCTGTGACGGTGCGCTGTTGTGGGTGTTGTGATTTTAAGTGGGCAAAATCAGTAATTGCGCATGTGCGAGAGCCTGTAACCCTAGGTTTCTTAGTTTCCTATAAATTGTAATTTTAGATCTAAAAATTGTATGCCTCTTTTCAATCAATAAAATTCAGATTTTCTGAGAGCAAAATTCAGATCTGTTCTTCTTGTTTGGAGGGAGCCGTCAACTAGTAAGTATTTTTATTCTTTTAATTATAATGTCTTCTCATCCCCTAATGAGCGAGTAGTCTCCTCGCTTGTTAGGGTTAGCCTTAGGGAAAGGGTTGAGACATGAAATCTCTCGCCCCTTTCAATGCCACCTTCACCTAATGAAATAGAACCTCACGCATACGAGCACAACCGCTCCCTGCGGCATCCTACCCTTCGAGGTAACGATGATCCGTAGTATAAAGGGCCGGTTCCGCGCGTTTTCCGTGAGGGTTAGGATAATTATCAACAAAGGTAGGGTACAAACTTAGAGGAAGAAACATCTTCCCAAAAGATTTGTATCCACTTTCTTGATAATTAACTTAACACCTAATAGATCTAAAAAAGGAAGGTATTGAAAGCGGTGAGGAAAAATATTCATTTCCAAAACTTCTCCTAATCCTAACCCTAGCAAGATTCTTAATTAGATTAATTAGATCCAGTCTTTAGATTTTTATAAACCAACCAAAACTACAAATAGAATCAACTCGTTAAAACACTTTAAAGAAATTTACCCGTCTCTGTGGATCGACCCGTACTCACCGGCTAGCTGCGAAGCGACGCCGTCCTGATTGCGGTAATTAATATTTTTGAACGTAAAATCTCTACCAATCAATTTTCAAGAGATGAAGAAAATTATTGCCGACATCGGTTTCAGTTATCAAAAAATTGATGCATGTCCAAATGATTGCATGTTATTCACGACAGATGATGACAGGAACTTAAATAAATGTAGAACTTGTGGGGAATCGAGGTGGATATTACCTAAAAGGCCGCCGAGGGACGAGGAGTCAATTCCGAAAATTCCTGTGAAGGTGTTGCGCTTTTTTCTATTAAGAAAAGACTACAGAGATTATTTTTGTCGTCTAAAACCGCCAAACATATGACATGGCATGCATATGGTCATGGGAAGGATGGAGTCTTACAGCATCCCACTGATGGTAAAGAGAGGCAAAGATTTGACTCTCAATTTCCAGCGTTCGCTGCGGAAGCTTGTAATGTGAGACTTGGATTATCGGATGATGGATTTGAACCGTTTAAAGGAGGTGCATCTCACAGTGTATGACCCGTTACACCAGTAGTTTATAACCTCCCGTCGTGGATGGGTATGAAACAATCTTACATGCAAATGCCTATGTTGATCCCTGGAAGCAATTCTCCTGGTATTGATATTGATGTTTATTTGAAGCCGTTGATCGATAAGTTGAATGAGCTGTGGGATACCGATATCGTTGCTTATGATGTCCACAGAAAGGAGAGATTCACACTGCGCGCAGCATTGTTTTGGACAATAAACGATTTCCCAACATATGCCATGTTATCGGGGTGGAGTACGAAAAGTCATCGTGCTTGCTCCTGTTGTCAAAAGAATACCGTCTGTGAAACGCCAGTAAATCGGATTTTCTATCACACTGGACATCGTCGATGGCTAGATGTTGATCATCCTTATCGACACAACGGAATCAAATTCAATGGTGAGCAGGAGAATCGGCCCCTTCTCCTAAGCCAAATGGGATAAAGGCGTTTGTGGACGTAGAGCACATCAATATTGTTTTTGGTAAGAAACATAAGTATACTATTCCGAATGAGATATCAAATAACTGGAGAAAGTGATCTATATTTTATGATATGCCGTATTGGAGTTTTCTTAATCTTTGTCATAACTTGGACGTCATGCACATCGAGAAGAATGTCTGTGAGCTCTTGCTGGGTACCCTGTTGAATACCAAATTCAAGAACAGAGACACATTAGCGATACGACAATGGTTTGCTACAAAGAATTTGCGGCCAGAATTGCATCCAACTCCGAAAGAGAATGGTAAATGGGTCATTCCACTAGCAAAGCACTCGATGTCCGATAATGAGAAGCTGAGTTTTCTTAAGGTACTTAAACAAGTAAGGGTACCGGATGCATATTCTGCAAACATTAGTAAATGCGTAAACTTGAAAAAAAAACTCTCGTCGGCCTGAAAAGTCACGACTGTTATGTGATCATGCAGCAATTGCTTCCCATTGCTGTTAGGGCATTACCAGATAACGACGATGTATCGGTTGTGACCGATTTGTGTCATTTCTTCAGAGAGTTATACTCCAAAAATTAATCGACAAACGATTTTAGAACCATGGAGAATAAAATACCTCGCATATTTTGTACAATAGAGATGTTGTTTCCGCCTTCTATTTTCACGGTAATGTTACATCTCACGGCTCACCTTGCTCAAAAGGCACGTTTAGCTGGTCCCGTGAATTATCGGTGGATATATCCGTTCGAGAGGTAAAATTCATATAACTCTTTACTGTTCATAATAAAACGAATTAAATTTATTTGCTTCCATCATGTTCATGTGAAAAATAAAACGGTACATCCGTAACAGGAGTCGGCCTTAAGGGTCGATCGCTGAAGGGTTTCTCGTGGAGGAATGTATGACGTTCTGTTCTATATATCTAGAGGGTGTTGAGACTGCATTTAATAGGCCGAGACGTAATGAGAACATGGTTGACAATAGACTTGTAATATCCGTCTTCCGGGCCCAAGGAAAGGAACTGGGTAAAGTGAAGTCGGGTCACACTGCATCTTAGCAACTCGGCAAAATGCACCGTTACATTTTATTTAACTGTTCAGATGTGAACAGCTTTATCAGGTAAGTATTTATTACTTTTTTCTTAACATAATTATAGAATATCATCAAATGAAAATTAAATGTTTATTTGCGATATATACAGCGTTTGGAATGCTCAATACTGTCCACCTACTAAACAAACTCGGCAATGAGATATCGATTAGGAGCGACATAAACACTTTCCCGCTTGGTTGAAAACACGTGTAAGTTGTAAACTATAAAAACTAAACTAAAACTCATGTTGATATGTGTGTGTGTGTGTGTGTACGTACATATACGCATAAGTTAATCCGTTTTACCTTAATAAGTTGAAAGAAATCGCAATGATAGATATGTTTCAGAAGATATAAAAGTGCAAGCGTATGGTCTAGATGAACAAACTGAGTACCTCTCCGATTACGTTGTTAACAGGTTTAGATTTCACATCAGAAAAAGAGATCAAAATAAAAAAAAATTAGAATTGCGGCGTCTTTGTCACATCCATCGTTACTGGATATTCATCTTCTAGAGATTCAAATATCTGTGGTACGATGTCCATTATGAACATACTTGGTTCAAAGTTGAAATGGCCTATTTTTACTCAATTCATCGAAACTCGCTTTTGGTGAAGAGGTTTATATTCTCGCTAGCCAAGCCCGTCAATACTTTTATGTCGCAGGCCTTAAGGATGCCCAGTGGGATATTGCTGTTGTGACGAATCCACGAGACTATTACAATATGGGTGAAAGTGATGTAAGCGAGATTAGTTGTCCTACAATCCCGGTTACAAGCTGATACTATTCCTATCGAATTCAACAGCGGTTTATCAAGAACAAATATAGAGCCGGAAATAATCTCTGATGTGCCATCGGCGGTTGTAGAACCAGAAGTCTAATTAAGACTTTAAATATCTTAATATATTAACTCGCTCTTGTATAATACTCATAACTTAAGTAATGTTAAATTTACAATTTATTACATCTTTCTTTTCGCATATTATTTCATACATTTTATCTTTTTCCGCATATTATCTCCTACAGTTTCGAATTTTAATGTGCAGGGATTTTCAAGTTAATTTATATTATTTCTGCATTTCATTTTTTCTCCCTGCATATTATTTCCACCACTTATTGCTCATGTATGATATTCTTTTCAGCAATAATTTTCACTATTATTTTTTATCTAACATATTAAACTATATTCCGTAAAGTTGTTTTAGATATGTCAGGTTCAGATAGCAGGACTGATCATTCTACCGGGGATAAGGGGAGGTCCTCTCAGAAAAAGAAATGGACTGGGAGAGGACCCACATGGGCCAGTGATATATGGAGGAGGATGCCACATTCTCCTGGCAAGCCGATTGTATACGTTGCGTTCACAGGGGGACGTTGTGACAGGAGCCAGTAAAAAAAATGAAAAAAATGATGTTGTCGATAGTGAATAGTGAAGACCGTATGCCTCATTTGTTGAAAAACGAAGATGACGAGTGGGAGGTCCTACATTAGGACAGTAAAGCGTTAGGTCTAAAAAAACAAGTCGCTATATGGGAGATGATGGTTAGATTTCTTTTTACAATTCAATACTGCACTTTTTTTTATATGCACGCATGCACACACACATACGCGTATATCACAAACGCACACATATATACATACACATTTACTAAATTACTATAAAATATCTATACAATGATGAATTATCCCGTTTCACAGGCTCGGTTCGAGTTCTGGTGGGTTGGCATAGAGGGCCTTCAGGGGGTTTTCAATGAACGCGCGGTTTATGATAAGATGTGTAGTCATATGGCGAAGAATCGGAGAGGCCATAACAACAAAATCTGTAGAAAGCTTGAAAACTGCGCTTCACCGAATGAGATGTATTTGATTAAGCCGGATCCAGATTGGTCCGATAACTACTGGCATGCCTTGGTCAATCATTTCTTGTCCGGAGAGTTTAGGGCATGTCTTTGACGATACCATTTTACTATTTTATAGCAACCCAGCAAACAATATTTAATATAATTGCAGAAGAAGAGTGAGCGAGGAAAAGCATCTCGTACTCAGCTGTACGATGTTTATAGGGGTGGGAGCAAGAGTTCCCAGCAGCTTGCCATCGAATATGTAAGTATCGTATTTGATATTAATACGTTAAAATTATCTTAGAAATTTATGTATGAACTTTCTAAATGTTATATGCAGGAAGAAACTCATGGTAGAGAGTCCCTTGATCATTTCGAAATCTACCGGGCTTAATTTGTACGGGACGACGACGCGCCTGCATCGATTGAGGCACATGAGATATATATAAGACTCTATATATGCCGAGCTTCTTAATTATTTTAGAATAATTATTGTTAGCTTTTAGAATGGCAGTAATACATTTCTTCTACAAACAGGCGGCGATTGCAGCTGAGAGAAATCGGTTGATCCAGACGATGGAGGCGGAGCAGGGACACTCGGTTGATGACACGCAGAGAACATTTATCGTAGATAGGGCTTTTACGGCGTTTAGGCCGGATCGTCACGAGAGATTACAGTGTGTGTCCTCCAAGATCACTCCGCGTCAGTATAACGCTTCTTTCCAGCCGACCGGGTATCCACCTCCTAGGTTTCAGCCAGCTGACGAATCGTCTTCGGAGATGCCGATACAGACCAAGGCCTCTAGGACCAGGACCCCTGTATTTCATGGATCTCCTTAGGAGCGGACGCCGGAATCCGGCAGTTTCTCATGCCGATCGACTGCCGCTCCCGCTCCCGCTCCCGCTCCTGCTGCCGATCTATTTACTGGATGGACTCTCGAGCAGAGGCTTAATCTTATCGACGCGTACGTCCAGGCTGGAAGGCCCGTACCTCCAGTAAGTTTGATAACCCTTACATATACACACATATACACACATATCACAAACACACACAATCATACACACACATACACGCACAAGCATACACACACATGCATACATACGCACATATCACATGCATACGCATATACATATCACATGTCACACACACACAATCATACACACACACACATACACACACATGCATACATACACGCACAATCATATACACACATACACACACATGCATACATACGCATATATCACAGACACACATGTCACATACACACAATCATACACACAGACATGCATACATACACACATATCACATACATACGCACATACACAAACATACATGCATACATACGCACATATCGCACGTCACACACACACACATGCATACATATCACACGTCACACACACACATGCATACATACGCACATACATACACATGCACACACACATGCACATACACAGAGACACAAACAGGCACGCGCACAAGCATACACACAAACACGCGCGCGCGCAAGCATGTATACACACACGCACACAAACAAGCATGCGCGCACACACATTTAATTAATATAAAATATCTATACTAATTCATGTATTTTAAACTTTTAATCGCATGGGCTTTACCCAAGAAATCCATGAGCGCCTTCTTCATGATCGACTCTCCCACCTTTCGTCCTCCGTTGATTTTTTATTTCCCACTTTTGTAAATTCATGATGTTAAGATTGAAAAGGAACGCGTAGTATGTATTGTAATCGTATTTGGATAATCGATAATTGAATGGAATGGAATTTGTATTAGAATCATTATTTGACTGGAATGGAATCGATATTAAATTGAAATAGATTGGATTGGAAATTTTCTTTATTTTTTTACTGTAATCCACTCTATTTCGACGGAACTGCCCGTCGAAATAGACTTATTTCGACGGAAATTTCCCGTCGAAATATAGAAAATGATTTTTAAATGATTCCTGAAACAATTCTTTTAATTTTAAAAACTTATATATTTCGACAGAAATTACTCGTCGAGAAAAAAAACCATTTCGACGGGAATTAGCCGTCAAAATAGTTTAGATTATTGCGAAGAATTTTAACCGTCGAAATAATATATTGCGACACAACCTATTGCGTCGGCGTTCCTTCGTAGCTATTTGGTGTTACCCGACGAAATAGACCTATTTCGACTGTATATTGCCGTCGAAATAGATGTCTATTTACTGTAGTACATATAGATGCTTTCTAGTAGGATATCTACGTTTACAGTAATTAAAAAAGAGAGTCCAAAAGAATATATTATGTATGTGTGTATATATTATATTTCGTATACGCTTTGTCTTCTTCGAGTTTCATCATATTACTTTTGGTTCCTAACTTAATAAGTTTCAACACATATTAACACTTTAATTATTAAAATATCAAACATTCTTATAAAATTGTAAAATAAACAATATTTTGATGAGAAACTTTTTCCATGCCCGAATTTGAAAATCTATTTGTTTTTAAACTCATTAAGTTTTAAAATTATTTACAACAAAATACGAAAACGTATATAGCAGTTTCATACCCAAGTATGCTTCAACCGTATTCTACTGGGTTGCATATATCAGTATTCCAATTATACCCTTTGTACTAACTTTTATACTACTCATTATAAAGCAAACAAAAAACCGTTATTTTCAAAATTAATCAATATTAGGATTGAGATAATTTTATTCTTTATATTGGTTATTTAAAATTTTAAATTTTTGATGAGTTTGGGGAGAAAAGATAATAGAGACCTTAACTCTAATTATAATTATAAAAATCTAAACCTAAACAAAAAAAAAGGTACATCTTTGCTGGCTAAAGTGTTTGAAATTTTTTTGTCTGACTATTCGAAATATTTTGAGAGTGAAAGAAAAAGGGCAAATTCAAGGATAGAGAGCAGCACCGGTAACAAGCAAGTGCACAGATCAAGACATTATATCAACGATTGATGTATTCAGGTTTTAGGTATATTCTAAGTTGAAGATAAGACAAATCTGGGTTGTGAAATTTGTAAGGGTTGTTTTGATAGAGGACACCCAAAACTTGGGTATTTTGAAAAATCAAGCCTTAAAATATGTATTTCTAAATACCACATCCAAAACATAAAATTAAACAAAATACAAATCTCGAGTCAACTTCCATCAACAAAACTGTTCCATGTATGTTAGAAATTGCCCTGAAGGGATGTGTAAAGACCAAAATACCCCTCTACTGGCTTTATTCTATGTTCAATAACTCATCCATGTTTCTCTCTAGGGCATATATAGCTTCTCTCTTGTCTCTAAATCTTCATCCAGCTACTTACACTTTAAGTTTTTCTCTTGGCAGCCAAATTTTAACTATCAACTTTAGCTCAGATACCAAATTCACTTACTTAATGTACACATCAAAACATAGACCTGGCAAATTATAGAGAACAATCCTCTCAATTTGCAACTGTCGATTTCTCTAAAACGATCGACCAATTTTGTAACTGCCATAACCAAAATTTTCATCATTTGAATTACTAAATTGACTAAGTTTATATAAACATCAATATTTACACCAATTAAGATAGTCAATTTTCATTATAAGAGAAAGTTGGAAAGGAAAAAAAATTATAGATGCCTTAACCCAAAAATTTCACCAAAAATACCAATGTGCATAGAAAGATGGCATAGATTAGAAAATTTAATTACTTTACAACATTGCATTAGGCATATGATGCCAAATTTGGGTTGAAATCTTACATTTGTTGAGGCTACGAGTTTGGACCCGAGGACATGGTAAGAACCCGACTTTGGAGAGCTTCAGAGAGGAGAGCTTGACTGTTTAAGAGAGATGAGTAGGAGAGAGAAACAGGAGATAGGAGCTTGAGCATGAGAGACCTTAAGAAAGAAGTTGCACAAGGAGCTCGAGAAAGGAGATGAGAGATAGAAAGGGGATGAGTTAGAAAACAAAATATCTAAGGAATTACATCTTCTAACCTAACCCAAGTTAAGAGCATAATGAACAACAGGATGATAGAATGTTGTTTATAGATAACATTTATGTTATGATTTTGAATTTAGAAATACCTTTAGCATGTGTTTCTTCAAAATATATATGTTTTGAGTGTCTTATATCAAAATAACCCAATTTGTAAATAATAATAATATAGTATCTTTCAAATGCAATTATGGGTTTAAATAAATTATATAAAATGTCGTGGACTTTGTAGTATTTGTGAAAGCAGATGGATTAAAAATAAATAAATTAATTTCGATATTGTGAGTAATTTTTCTTGATATCTCTCGCCTTTCAGTTTCATGATGGTTGCGATTCTTATTCGCTAACTTCAACAACTTCTTCAGTCTCTTTTTATTTTAATAAACTTGCATAATGTTAATCCATGAGCTGTATTTGTCAGATTTTGTTTTTCCTTTTATCTACTAATCCTATAAAATATACTATCATACAAATATTTTATTTTTAGTTTCCACCGATATCAGCCAAATCAAGTGATCTGCAACATAATTATTGTAAGCGATGTATCATACTCAACATTTGGTTGATGCATTAACTTAAATAAGCTTGTGAAATTAATAGGCATAAGAGGAAAGTAAAAATGAAATAACTAAAAGAATAAAATATTCTATAATGGGTAGATTTATCTCAAAAGGTGAAAGAATATATAGTTTAGTAATTTGTTATTCAATCTAGCATACAATTAATAGCTTGATTAAGTTAGGCATATATGGTATGTGTCACACATAATAGATGCATGACTATTTTTAGTTGATGTACTCCAACGATAAAAAGATTTAAATATATGTATAAAGTTTGCGGTATTAGGAATAACTGCTTTTGAGCTCACACAATGCATGTGAAATGAAAATTTGGGGTGTTCCTCATACATCACCCCCAAAACCTAGCTATTGCTATATGCTTCACTCCTGCTACTTTGAAATTCAGTATTCCACCCCCAAAACCTCATCTTTATCTCTAAAACCTTCGCATTAATTTCGTCATCTCTGGTTACCATAGTTGGGCTAACATATCCTAATAAATGCCATATAAAGTTAGAGAAATTCATTTTAACACCCATGCATGCATATTGAAGAAGAAGCTATGCTACCATTTAACTTCAATTTTGAGATCTAGGAATTTTTTCCTCTTTACATTTACTTCATCATTTATGTTCGCCATGTTGATTTTTGAAGATATTACATGGTTGAAAACTCCTAATTAAAGAGATTGAAAAACCCTAACCCATATGTAGCCCCATCTTGAGGTTGAAAACGACCAATTAGGGTCATTATGGTAATTAAAATTACATTTGATGGAAGGAAAGGAATGTTACGTTATAAAAGTAACCAAGGGTAAATTTTTGATAACTTAAAAGCCTTGGGAGTGAAATATAGAAAAGCCCAAAACTTTAAGTTGTTTACTGTAAAATCATATTTATAAACAACATTTTTATCTACATAAAATGAATATGCAAAACTACATTTCTCCTAAGAACAAACATGGAAAAATATATATTGAAAGAATGGTTAAAATAAAATGTTAACTGGATGCAAAAATAAAATTACTGTAGAATGTAACTGGGATAAGAAAATGTTTGGTCTATATTCCATTATCTCATTGAAAATTTAGAAAAGAGAAGAGGAGAGAGAGAGAGAGAGAGAGAGAGAGAGAGTTCAAAAAACAAAAATGCACTTCGTTTGTGGATCACAGCTCTCCTTTTGTTTTGGCAATATGTTGCTTGAAATAAAGTTGAATTCTCAATTCACAACCCTTTGGGTTTGCGTTATCATAGCTAAAATGCAACGCATCATATATTACTTAAAGGTTCAGTTTTGTCTTCTTAGGTTGATGATGACCCACCGTATGCACCACTGGATAGTCCAACGCAATGGACGTTGTGAAAGATGTCTCGTATTTGTTCAAGACTGCGAAGCAAAAGAAGGACCAGACGTATGTAGCAATACGTAATTAAGGTCCAGAATCCATAGCAGAAACGAGACGTCTGCCTCAGTGGGCAGCAGACGTCTGGCCGAGCTCTGGCCAGACGCGACCAAAGGGCCAAACGTCTGCCAGCGCTATTGTTTTTCTGCCAAAATGCTGGCACATGTCTGCCCACAAAAGGACAGACGTTTGTTCAGAGATAACCGTGAATTTCAGGTTGAGAATTATCTCAAAAATTCAGTTATTTTTAGGCAGTTTTTTAATTTCTGATATCTTATTATAACTTAAATTATATAGGCTATATATAAGATCTTAGGTTTATTAATTATGGTTAATGTTTTTTATCATAAAGTCCAAAACACTATTGCAATAAGGGGTTGCCCCTACGGATTTATCCGTAGGAGCAAAACACCGTCCCTACGGATATATCCATAGGAGCAAAAAAAACTGTAGATGCAAAGGCTGCAGGTGCAAGTCTTCGTCCTGAACATGCCCCTACGGAGTAATAATTATCCCTACGTCTTAATCCGTAGGGACACTTATCCCTACGGAGTAATCCGTAGGGCCTGATAAATATTTTAATTTATTGATTTATAAAATAAAACACTTGCCCCTACGGATGTATTCGTAGGGCGTGATTGGTGCCACTACGGATATATCCGTAAGTCCAGATAAATATCTCTACAGATAAATTCGTAGGGGCAAGTTTTACTAAGTCCACAGAGACAAAATATCAGGTATCCTGATATTTTGTCACTACGGCTAACTGTGTAGGGGCAAACATTACACATACGGATTAATCCGTAGGTGCAACAGTTGGCCATACGGATTGATCCGTAGAGACATAATATCAGGGTTTTTTTTAAAAAGGGCTTCCTATTTTTTCCCCGCCCTATGCACAATAATATATACATCATATAACCAAATACAGAAATATTCATAATCAACATCTCACGCATAATATATAAAAGAAATAGACAAACAGAATACGATATCAAACCAAATCATCGTGAACAAGCAAACAACCGCCAATATCGTCCAAAATTTATACAATATGTATCAGATAAGTATATACATCCTCAAAAATATAAATAAAGCTATCCTAACTCGGTCCAGCTCCTCCACCTCTGATAATCGCCGTAATCTGGCGCATCTGCTCCTCGGTGCAGCCCTGAATCGTCAAAAACTCGACTAATGAAGGAGCGGACTGTGCGGGAGTCTGAGCAGGCTGTGGAGCTGCAGGAGTGGTCTACGCAACCGTAGCCGAGGTAGTGTCTTGCGGAGCCGCAGCTGAAAAAGATGCATATGGAACCGCAGCCGAAGTAGCCTGCCGCACCTGTTAAATTTTGTGTGTAATAAACGAGTAAAAACGGTATATTAGATTTTAGTCAAGTTCGTATCGTTATCAGATTATTGCGAAACCCCAATCTAATAATATTTAGGGATTTAGGGCTCGTTTGGGTATCTAGTTTGGAAAGCCGTAGTTTATTTTAATTAGATAGTTTTATGTAAGTATGATTAATCAAAGCTAAGTCTACAACCAAATAAGTTCAGGCTACTAATATTGCATATATTACTATCTATAATGTGATAAAAAAATTTACTTCTCCTGGAAAGAAATTACCGTCTTTTTCTTCTGCCACATTACCGTCTTTTCCTTCTTCTTCTACCGCATTACTGTCTTCTTCTTCTCCTTTCCCGTGATATAGCCAAGTTGTATATACTCTAGTAAAACCATTTTTAACGATATGAAGCTCTACGAATTCTACCTTCTTCCAGTACTTATTCCCACATCTATCGCACGGGCAGAGAATCTTCTCTGACATGATCTTATTATGTGCACATGCAAATTCAATGAAAGCAGCAACTGCTGCGACAAACTTAGCTTGCATATGTTGTTGCCAATTCTCGTACATCCAGTTCTTAACTCTGATGTACTCATGGGCCATGTTAGACTGTATAACATATAAATTGTAGGTTATGGTGACTATATTGAGAAATCTAAGAACGGGATGGTTACCGACAAAGAAGAAAATCCGTAGATACAAGTTTGTCGTAGAAAAGAATAAATTATCGATAAACAAAGATACCCAAATATGAGTTGTATTATATGTATCTGTGTTTCAATTTGTGATTTCGCTTAAATTTAGGGTTGTTAGTGTGTATGTGCTTTGTATAGGGTTGAAAAGAATAAAACATAATTTTTTTGAAAAACTAAGTTCTTTATATAGGGTTAAACCCTAATTTTTGGAGGAATTAAATTCCCATATGTTCCTGTTATTTCCTTTTGTTCGTTTGAAGCACTCACGTGGAAAACACGTGAGGCTTCAAAATAGTGGTAAGCACTAACGAGTCACCAAGCTATTCTTGTGTTTTCTCAGAGATATTAATCTCCTGTTAATGACATTTTTAGTCATTAATGATCATCAAGATTTGGGTTTTGAGAATCTTGGATCATCATCATTTTTTTGAATAACTAAGTTCTTTATACCCATATGTTCATGTTATTTCTTTTTAAATTAGTTCTTTTCCCCTAAGTTTTGAATCTACAGAACAAAATCTCCCCGATAAGGATTAAATTCTCAACTTCTGGGAAGATTTGCTTCTGCAAATCTCAACCATAGGAAGAAATAAGTTCTTATATGAAGGGTTAAGTTTACGGTAAAGTTGTTCATTTATGCTATCATCGAGTATCCTACTGAAGGAACTAGTGCACCCTAAACCCTAACCCTAATTTTTGAAGAAATGAAATTCCCATATGTCCCTATTATTTCTTTTTAATTTAGATCTTTTCCCTTAAGTTTTAAATCTGCAGAACAAAATCTTCCCGATGAGAATTAAATTCTCAACTTGTTGGGAGATTTGCTTCTGCAAATCTCAACCAGAGAAAGAACTAAGTTCTTATATGAAGAGTTAAGTTTACGGTAAAGTTGTGCGTTTACGTTATCATCGAGTATCCTACTGAAGGAACTAGTGCACCCTAAACCCTAACCCTAATTTTTGGAAAAATAAAATTCGCATATGTCCATATTATTTCATTTTAACCTAGTTCTTTTCCCTTAAGTTTTGAATCTGCAGAACAAAATCTTCCCGATGAGAATTAAATTCTCAACTTGTGGGGAGATTTGTTTCTGTAAATCTCAACCAGAGGAAGAACTAAGTTCTTATATGAAGAGTTAATTTTACGATAAAATTGTACATTTACATTATCATCGAGTATCCTACTGAAGAAACTAGTGCACCCTAAACCCTTATCCTAATTTTTGGAGGAATTAAATTCCCATATGTCCATATTATTTCTTTTTAATTTAATTCTTTTCCCCTAAGTTTTGAATCTGCAGAACAAAATCTTCCCGATGAGAATTAAATTCTCAACTTGTGGGGAGATTTACTTCTGCAAATCTCAACCAGAGAAAGAACTAAGTTCTTATATAAAGAGTTAAGTTTACGGTAAAGTTGTGCGTTTACGTTATTATCGAGTATCCTACTGAAGGAACTAGTGCACCCTAAACCCTAACCCTAATTTTTGGAGAAATTAAATTCGCATATGTCCATATTATTTCATTTTAACCTAGTTATTTTCCTCTAAGTTTTGAATCTGCAGAACAAAATATCCCCGATGAGAATTAAATTTTCAATTTGTGGGGAGATTTACTTCTGTAAATCTCAACCATAGGAAGAACTAAGTTCTTATATGAAAGGTTAAGTTTACGGTAAAGTTATGCGTTTACGTTATCATCGAGCATCCTACTGAAGGTACTAGTGCACCCTAAACCCTAATCCTAATTTTTTGAGAAATTAAATTCCCATGTGTCCCTGTTATTTCTTTTTAATTTAGTTCTTTTCCCCTAAGTTTTGAATCTGCAGAACAAAATCTCTCCGATGAGAATTAAATTCTCAAGTTATGGGAAGATTTGCTTCTGCAAATCTCAACCAGAGGAAGAATTGGTTCTTATATGAAGGGTTGAGTTTACGGTAAAATTGTGCGTTTACGTTATCATTAAGTATCCTACTGAAGGTTCTAGTACACCTTAAATCCTAACCCTAATTTTCGGAGGAATTAAATTCTCATATGTCCCTGTTATTTCATTTTAAATTAGTTTTTTTCCCCTAAATTTTGAATCTGCAGAACAAAATCTCTCTGATAAGAATTAAATTCTCAACTTGTGGGGAGATTTGCTTCTACAAATCTCAACCATAGGAAGAACTAAGTTCTTATATGAACGGTTAAGTTTACGGTAAAGTTGTGCGTTTACGTTATCATCGAGTATTCTACTGAAGGAACTAGTGTACCCTAAACCCTAACCCTAATATTTGGAAGAATTGAAATTCCCATATGTCGCTATTATTTCTTTTTAGCTTAATTCTTTTTCCCTAAGTTTTGAATCTGCAGAACAAAATCTCCCCGATGAGAATTAAATTCTCAACTTGTGGGGAGATTTGCTTCTGCAAATCTCAACCAGAGGAAAAACTAAGTTCTTATATGAAGGGTTAAGTTTACGGTAAAATTGTGCGTTTACGTTATTATCGAGTATCCTACTTAAGGAACTAGTGCACCCTAAACCCCAACCCTAATTTTTAAAGAAATTAAATTCACATATGTCCATGTTATTTCTTTTTAACTTAGTTCTTTTTCTTTAAGTTTTGAATCTGCAGAACAAAATCTTCCCGATGAGAATTATATTCTCAACTTATGGGAAGATTTGCTTCTGCAAATTTCAACCAGAGAAAGAACTAAGTTCTTATATGAACGGTTATGTTTACAGTAAAATTGTGCGTTTACGTTATCAACGAGTATCGTACTGAAGAAACTAGTGCACCCTAAACCCTAACCCTAATTTTTGAAGAAATTAAATTCTCATATGTCCCTGTCATTTCTTTTTAAGTTAGTTTTTTTCCCCTAAGTTTTGAATCTGCAGAACAAAATCTTTCCGTTGAAAATTAAATTCTCAACTTGTGAGAAGATTTGCTTCTGCAAATCTCAACCAGAGAAAGAACTAAGTTCTTATATGAAGAGTTAAGTTTACGGTAAAGTTGTGCGTTTACGTTATTATCGAGTATCCTACTGAAGGAACTAGTGCACCCTAAACCCTAACCCTAATTTTTGGAGAAATTAAATTCGCATATGTCCATATTATTTCATTGTAACCTAGTTCTTTTCCCTTAAGTTTTGAATCTGCAGAACAAAATCTCTCCGATGAGAATTAAATTCTCAACTTGTTGGGAGATTTGCTTTTGCAAATCTTAACCATAGGAATAACTAAGTTCTTATATGAAAGGTTAAGTTTACAGTAAAGTTGTGCGTTTACGTTATCATCGAGTATCCTACTGAAGGAACTAGTGCACCCTAAATCCTAACTCTAATTTTTGGAGAAATTAAATTCCCAAATGTCCATGTTATTTCTTTTTAATTTAGTTATTTTTCCCTAAATTTTGAATCTGCAGAACAAAATCTCCCCGATGAGAATTAAATTCTCAACTTATGGGGAGATTTGCTTCTGCAAATCTCAACCAGAGGAAGAACTAAGTTCTTATATGAAGGGTTTAGTTTACGGTAAAGTTGTCCGTTTACGTTATTATCGAGTATCCTACTGAAGAAACTAGTGCACCCTAAACCCTAACCCTAATTAACCGAAATTATCCATATTTAACCCAAAATTAAACCCTAATTATCACCCTAACTCAAATTATCTCTAATTAACCAAAAATTAACCTAAATTAACCATAATCATCACCCTAACACAAAAAAATCCTAATCAACCCTAAATTAACCCAAATAAACCCTAATCAACACCCTAACACAAATACACTTTATTTTACCTAATTAACCCAGATTAACCCTAGCCCAAACCCTAACCCAAATCAACCTAACCCTAATCATCATCTAAACCCCAACCCAAATTAACTCTAGCCCAAACCAAAATTAACCCTAATTAATCTAATTAACCCTAACCCTAATCATCACTAACCCAATTTTACCTAATTAACCCTAACCCTATCTAATTAACCCTAACCCTAACCCCAAACCAAATCCTAACCCTAACCCTAACCTACCTAATTAACCCTAACCCTAATTAACCCACCTAATTAACCCTAACCCTAATTAACCCCTAATTAACCCGGAACTAACCCTAACCCTAACCCTAAAATCAACAATAACACAAATTAAGAATAATTAATACTTCAAAATAGAAATTAACTCACCTCACTTGTAGTTTTGCCGGCGGATGGAGCTCGACGAGATAGAGGAGGCCGGGGATGGAATTCGACGAGATGGCGGTGGCAAGATGGCGACGAGCGGGAAATTTTGAGACTCTGACGAGACTGAGGTGGAGGAGCTCGACGAAATGGTGGCGGAGACTGAGCTGACGACGGCGGCGAGAAGTTTTAGTAACGAGAAGTGGGTCCGGCGGATGACGAGACTGAGGGGACGACGTGCGCGTGGGGAAGTTGGTAGGAAAAATTGGAGGATATGAGAAAATTTCAGAGGCTTTTTTTTATAAATTACCCTTCTTTGCCTCTACGGATTAATCCGTAGGGCCAAATAAAAGATTGCATTTAAATATTTTTAAATTATCCGTAGGGGCAATCAGATGGCCCTGCTGATTAATCCGTAGGGACAATAAAAAATTGCCCCTACGGATTACTGTAGCCGTAGGGGCAAACCCTTATTGTAGTAGTGAAAAGGAGACGATGACGTTTCCATAAGGGATCAAAGAACGTCAACTAAAGAGAACTTATAGAGAGAAAGAGAGCGCAAGATGATCTCGTCGGAGATCAAAGAGGGGGTTACTTGAACGCTCTTTTATCTCCTCTCCAAATCGTAAAAACAAGGGGTATTATCACCAGAAAATTTACAAATTTAGATTTAATCTATGTAGCCGTTGCGACACTAGGAGGACCTGCAAGAAGAGCTCATAGCAACAGCCGTAAGGTTTTCCACCAAAATGTATATGCAATGATTAAAATTCTTCTATAGCTGGTTTGTTCCTTCCATTTTTCTTTTTTTCTCTCGCAGAGGGTTACCAAGGCCTTTCAAAATCGATCTCACACCATGTCATGATTAAGTGGAAATATTCATTCTCTCACGTCATTATTGAAAATCTACCTTCAAGTCAACTATTGAAAAAGCTGTGCGCTTACGTTATCATCGAGCATTCTACTGAAAGGTTTTCCACCAAAATTTATGTGCAAT
Source organism: Agapanthus africanus (assembly GCA_030015575.1). Lineage (NCBI taxonomy): Eukaryota > Viridiplantae > Streptophyta > Magnoliopsida > Asparagales > Amaryllidaceae > Agapanthus > Agapanthus africanus. The sequence continues at coordinate 377,684,037 of JASDDO010000019.1, read as the reverse complement.
GATTAAAATTCTTCTATAGCTGGTTTGTTCCTTCCATTTTTCTTTTTTTCTCTCGCAGAGGGTTACCAAGGCCTTTCAAAATCGATCTCACACCATGTCATGATTAAGTGGAAATATTCATTCTCTCGCGTCATTATTGAAAATCTACCTTCAAGTCAACTATTGAAAAAGCTGTGTTGTTTAGCCTATCAATCTCTATTGTTATGCTTCAAGCTTGATACTTATTGTTGGTTATTACCCTTTTTATATTTGTAATACTCAACACATTTTTTGCCCATACTCATTTACAATAAAATCCATATCTTAAATCCGTGCTGTAATTGTGGTTTGTGTTCTCTGAATAATGTTGTTTGTATGTACTATTGTCCGTATTCTCTCTGAAGCTTTGCTTGATAAGTGAGCCAAGGTAAATGCAACAACATCTTGTGTATGAATTTTCTGAAATGTTCAAGTCGTTTTGACACGCATGTTGGTGGCAATTTTTACAGTGGGTACAATCTAATGACAAAAATTTTACCTCGTATATTTATATGCATGTGTGTGCCTGACACATGTGCATGTCAAGCAGAAAATATTATGGAATATAAAATTTCAGCTGAATTGGAAGCACTTCTCTAACTTTTGTTCCAATAACAGAAAATACCCATAACCTGCTTACCTCTCTTAACCAAAAATGACCTCCCCAAGCAACAAAAAATGCTTGCTTCATGCTGTAAACTTTAACTTGTAATACAGGAAATTACAGCGTAGTTAGATAACACAGTATTTAGGCATCCCATTTTCAATCAAAGGAAATGAAATGTTAATGAAGTATTTTGCGCACTTAAACACCTTCTAGCAAGAAGACTCAATTTAATCTTTTGGTTCTTTTCCTCGTAGGAATTTTAGGTTCTGGCAATCGCTGTTTCTTCTGCTTGAAATCCTGACTCATATTGTAAACCTGAATCGGATGAAATAAAAATTTTAAAAAATTATGCAGAGTAGAAAGGTTTTCTTAACGAGGGACATTAATGGAGTATGTTGCGCATCCAAACACAAAAGGATATCAAAAACCATTGTATCCATAATCTGCTAACCAACAATCGATAGAAAATTGGGGAATTTGCACAAAACACCCCAGTAGTTACCACATATATCACTTATTTTAGGAGAACAAACACACCTTCTGTTCATCAACAAAGCCCTCAAAACACTCAAGTTATGCTTTAAGTAACAAACACAGGTGCCTGCTATCAGATACTCATTGGAGTAGTTTGTTATTTGTGACAAACCTCAAATGATTGCACTGCATCATTTGAGAGGGTTATAAGTGCTACAAGGAGTAAACTAGATGAGGGTTTTCTGCAGTTAACCCTACAAAATATATAATGTATAAAAATTTGCAGAAATTCAAAAAATGCAAGCACAATGCAACCATCTTGCGTACACTCGAGGTCAATCCCATGCTCTTGATAGAATCCTCATCCACACACTTCCATGTTGTCGCACTTTTATCATTGTTATCAATAATACTGAATCCTCCTTCAAAAAATAAACAAGACTACATAAGCATATTAGAAATCTTAATACTATCAGAAATGATGATGACAGAAGACAAGCTCAAACCTTTTGAGACTCAGAATCAGAAGTTCAACATGCATGTGAAGCCGAATGTGAGAAAATATGTAAACATTCTCCCACATCCTCTCTCATAATAACTTTGAAAGATTTTCCAACATCGATATTAAATTTCTTCTTCAGATACTTATCCATTTCTCTTCCTCCTTGTACCCATATCTGTTTTCTCTTCTTTTACCAAAACTGAAGGAAACTCCCAAAGCCCAGCAAGCAATCCTTCTTCGGGTCTGTTAACTAAAAGATACCAATTCTTCAAATTGCTTTCTTCTACTATCTCGACAACAGAAATAGCAGCAAAATCTTTCCTTTGCTTGGCCTTTAATCTTCGTTGGGTAGTCTGTGACTTTAATTGATTTGGTTTCGGTGGAGAGCGAAAGTGCACGAAACTGATCAGAAATTGGGCAGGAAGAGCAACTAGGGCTTTTTACGGTGCACAAGGTTGCACCGAGCTCCATTATGGCTTGGTTGAAATCTCCAGGTCTTGAAGGATCAACTAGCTGTCCTGCTAGTTTCCTAGAATTAGATAATCAGTTTAGAAAGGCATATATTATTCATATCGGTATAAAGTTAATCAAGAACTCTGCCTACTAGTTTTCTAAGAATCGAATAAAATGCAATATTTAGATGAAAAGTTGATACAGCAAAATACGAAGAGATGCTCGATTCGCCAACATGGTTAAAAAGAGTGAAATGGTATAAAATACAACATTGATGAAAATTAAAAGCGCAATTTAAAAGTGCATCATGGCACAAATCAGACAATTAAATCGAATAGTTAGGAGCAAACCATAAATAAAGTTCAAGATTATTGCACCAACTTTTAATGCTATGTTTGCCTTTCATAGCAAGGGTGAGTCTGCATTGCTATTTTGTTCTTGGATTTATATTTTCGCTTTACCTAAGGCTCTCTCTCAATCTAAGAGACTTTGAAGGACACCAACGACTTAATTAGGAACTTAGAATTAGTGACAAACCTCTTCTTTTTGTCTATAGCTTCCTTTGCATGTAATATTTATAAGCATAGGATTGCATCTTCCTTCAAAGGGGGGAAAAGATGAGAGAAGAAGATGTCATCTAGTCACCCAATCAAAACATTGATAAATATTTCATTTAGTCTTGCGTCATTAGCTAACTCCATTTTGATGGAAAAAGGCTTAAGTGAAGGCGAAAATGTGGGCTGATAAGTTGCAATATCATTGGTGCTTACCAAATGCTTTTCACGGTCTCTTTAGGGTTGGCAGATATTGCTCTAGGCCTGGTGATCACTCTCACCACTCTTTAGGGTTGGCAGATATTGCTCTAGGCCTGGTGATCACTCTCACCACGTTACCATCAACAACAGGCACTACCTAAAAATAACAAAATGAAAAAAGATAAAAGAAAAAACACATCTAAAAATACCAAATAAACAGAAGAAAAGGATCAGAATCATCATGATACCTCATTCAAAACAATAGAGGCAATAGCCCTGCAGTGTACTCCCCCATCCCTTTCACCTTGTGAAGCGCCTCAGCTGTTTGAGGAAATTCCCCTCCTTCCAAAATTGCTTTTGCTCCTTGATATCACAACCTGTTAACGTAAATGTTCTCCCCTCAAAACTCACTAGAATTTCAATATTTTGGTGTAGATGAAGGGATGCTAAAATGGAACCATAGCGACATAACCAATACGGGTAGTATCGTGATAGACTACAAAAATCTATTCTCTTAAACCTACGAGAGCTACTCAGCTTCAAACCAGCCAAGCGCACAAATAAAGTGAATTTAAAAAGGGTTGATTGTATAAAACACTATCCATATTTCATCCAGAACCTGTAACCCTTATGTGCGCTCTTTCTCTTTGTTGTGATGGCTCACATTCGATCCCTGAAGATTTCCCTATGATCCGAAGTTATCGTGAAGCAACAGAGATTCGATGATATCTGCAAACAGACGTCTGGAACAGAGAGCTTCAGATGTTTGTCGAAGGGCAGACATCTGACTTGTATAAGTTCAGACGTCTTCGAAACGCTCTAGCAATTTTGGATGTGAAGGCCAGACGTCTGAACAAGAATGTTCAGACGTCAGATTACGCTCTGGAGTTTTGAAGATACTTGGGCAAACGTCTGCCCATTCCTTATGCAGACGTCCGCCGTAATGGGCCAGCTGGTATTTCCTTAGTTAGGAAATTTGTTATTTGGGTAAATCTTTTGTATGCTATATATGATAGCATGTTTTATCCTAGATTTGATAGCCTTTGGGGTAGCTTTTGATAATTTAGAGAGAACTCATTGTTTTAAGAGAGATGGGGTTTATTTGAGAGGGATTTGCATTTACTTCTCCGAATTTGATATTAATAAACATTCGCCTTCGCCTAATTAGTAAGTTCTCATATTCTCTATCTTTCCCTCGTTATCGTTTGGTTTGTGCTTTGTGATCGTCTTTGTCGTAACAAACTGGTATCAGAGTCTTTTGTTGTTATTTGAAATCTTTTGGATTGAACCATTAGGTCTTCAATCTTGCGACCTAGGTCAACGGTGAGTAACGACAACTACGTCGTCTTCCCTACTTTCTAAGATCGTGATTTTGAAGTTTAGGATTCGTTAGCAAATCGTGTTTTATTGATCCCACGTCATGTTTCCGACAACCATGAAGTTCGATATTGAGAAGTTTGATGAAAATATGAGTTTTAGTTTGTGACAAGTTTGTATAATTGCCGTTTTGACTCAAAACAATTTGAAGAAGGCGATTCTATGGAAGGATAAAAAACGTTCCACTATGACGGAGGAAACTTGAGAGGAGATGAAAGAAAAGGCCATCACGGCTATCCATTTGTATCTATCTAAGGAAGTTCTACAAGAAATTTTGATGGAGAAGACGGCGGCTAATTTATGGAATAAATTAGAGGAGTTATATTTAAAGAAATCTCTCACGAATCGGACCATGTTGAAGCAGTGTCTCTAGACACTTCACATGTCAGAAAGCACTCCAATAAAATCTCACATCGGTAAGTTTAATGCGATCATTACGGATCTAGGTAAAATCGACATTAAGATATCTGATGAAGATCAATCTCTGTTCTTGTTGTGTCCGTTGCCACCCTCTTATAAGCACTTCCGTGACACCATGGTTTATATACGAGATATGATTTCAATCAAAGATGTCAAAAAGAATTTGATGAACAAAGAGAAGATCGACAAGGAGTTGACTTCCACCGAAATGGATGGTTCATCATCTAGTTTATTTATTCGAGGGCGAATGGAGAAGAGAGATCCGGAAACAAATAGAAAGAAGTTGAGGTAGAAATCCAAGGTTAAGAACGTGATCTCCAATTATTGTAAGAAGGAGCACTTCAAGGTCGATTGTTTTAAGTTGCAGAACAAACTGAAACAGAAACACAAATCGAAGAAGTTTTCGGCTGAGGCGGGTATAGTGGAAGGAGAAGGAAATCTTCTTATGGTTCTAAACAGCGCACATCGTTCCAAAGACGAGTGGATTATGGATTCGGCTTGTTCTTACCACATGTGTCCCAATAAGGATTTGTTCACCACGTACGAGTCTCTTGATGGTGGAGTGGTTTTGATGGACAACAATAGCTCATACCGAGCTATTGGCAAAAGGACAATCCAAATCATGATGTTCGATGGTATTGTGAGGATGTTGGCGGAAGTCAGGCACGTACTTGATTTAAAAAAGAATCTCATTTTTTTGGGTGCACTCAACGACAAGGATTACAAGTTTTCCGTTAAAGGTGGAGTTTTGAAAGTAACAAAAGACGCTCTCGCTGTGATGAAAGGCTTGAAAAAAGAGTCCTTGTATTTATTACAGGGTTCGACGACTTCCAGATTGAAGGCTATTTCATCATCTAAATCTATGATGGATTCGAAAATTACCAGATTATGTCACATGAGGCTCGGGCATATAAGAGAGAGGTATAGCCGAGTTGTTGAAGCAGGGTCTACTTGGTAGGAAGAGTACGACAAACCTGAAGTTTTGTGAACATTGCGTCTTTGGAAAGCAAAAACGCGTTAGCTTCAGTTCAGCGGTGCACAACACGAAATGTACTCTAGATTATATCCATTCGGATCTTTGAGAACCTTCTCCGGTTGCTTCTAAAGGAAGCTATGCCAAATATCTATTTACCTTCATTGATAATTTTTCGAGAAAACTTTGGGTCTATTTCTTGAAACAAAAAAGCGATGTGTTTACTACATTCAAGTAATGGATGACATTACTTGAGAAGCAGACAGGAAGCAAATCAAGAGACTGAGGACAGACAACAAGTTAGAGTTTTGCGATGGAGATTTAATGGATTCTGCAAAAATTAAGAGATTGTTCAGTATCATGCCGTTGTCTACAAACCACAACAAAATGAAGTCGCGGAGTGTTCAGTCGAAAATATTGCACATTTGTTATAACATTTTCCTTACTTTTCTTAAATATTTAAACGTGTTTATTATAAATAGAGAACATATTTGGATGTATCTGCAAAATACTATTTACCATATGTTTATATATTATAATTAACATAATGAAGAAAAATATATGCATTTTATATTTATATAATATTTTGGTAATTGAAAATATGCATATCATATCAAATATTCTAATCACAATTCTTAAATGAAATAATATCATACAAATGGTTAGAACAATGTTTTAAAATATATGTATAATATTTTGGTAATTAAAATATGCATAGCATATCAAATGTTCTTAATCAAGTTGCTTAAAGATTTATTACCATATAAAGTGATTAAGATACTCTCTCTAAATTAATAATAGTACTAACATTATTCATGGAGATATTGTGCAAAATTTAGCTCAGGTCAGGAGATCAAGATTTTCAAGATGTCGGGATCAAAAATCTGCCAAAATCATAAAATCAATACTGGCAGAGACTCAGAATCCAGGCATGGAAATCACCATATTAGGAAATCGCCATATTAGGTAACTTGGTTTTCTGATTTGAGAGCTATATAAAGGACCGAGAGCTAAAATTAGAGGGCACCACCTTTACACTAAGTAAATCACCGTCAAAAAATAAGTGATTCACGACAGGTCCACGATTCGACGTGATAGGACGACGTGAATATCGACGGAGTATCTACTTCCTACGGGGATGAGATCGAGAGCAAATTCTTCCTCTTGTAATCTAGATTCGTAGGATTTGTACTTGTGAAGTTGATTAATAAAGATAGATCATTTTGTTTAATTATTTATTTTCTGTATTTTTACTTTCTGCATTTTAATTATGATCTCATTCTTTATCCTTTCTTCTTCTTCTCACAACATGCGTGAGTAATTCCTAACTTAGTTGGGTTCGTAGGATTAGGGTAGAACAATGGATGAGAAAATATTTTAACTTTTTTAAGTCTTATGAAGTTTATAAACTTTAGCAAAAGAATCGTTAACATTCTAATCGAGCGCGCTACTGTAGGGTGTTTTTCGTCACCCCATTGAGATGAGAATGCGCGCGCGCTTGTCAGGCGCATTACAGATTCTTCCTGCCTAGGGTAGGCTGGGGTTTATTGATTGTGGGGATCCGAATCTCCAGCAGCCGCGGACTAAGCTGCCGTTAATTATCCCTCGCCTTTGGAGCGAGAGAACCTCCGATTAACGGGTCAAACAGGTCATACGAACTCGATGTGCAGAGTACGTGTGTGTGTATATGTATATATATATATGTATATATATAGAAGAGGGAAAGGGCGTCCAAAGGATGTGTAGGAAGAAGCGCCAGCGCCTTACGTGCGCGGCACGCGGGTGCTGGCGCTATCACTTGAGGCACTGGCGCCTCACGTGCCAGGCACGTGGGCGCTAAGGCGCTCGGGGGCCAGCGCTTTGGACGCTGGCGCCTCACGTGCCAAGCACGTGGGCGCTCGGGGGTGAAAAAGCGCCAGCGCCTCACGTGCGTGGCCTTAGGCGCCAGGGCGCTCGGGCGCTGGCGCTATCGCCTTGGGCGCCAGGGCGTCAGCGCCTCACGTGCCAGGCACGTGGACGCTCGGACGCCAGGGCGCTAGCGCCTCACGTGCCAGGCACGTGGACGCTCGGACGCCAGGGCGCTAGCGCCTCACGTGTCAGGCACGTGGACGCTGGGGCCCCAGCGCTTTGGGCGCTCGGGCGCTAGCGCCTCACGTGCCAAGCATGTGAGCGCTCGGGCGCTCGCGCTTTGGACGGCAAAAGGGACTTGGTCCCTGCAATGGAAGTTGTACTCCCAGAAAGGAATACTTATTATTTTGTGTGTGTGTATATATATATGAGGAGTTAAACTTTTAGGATATTTTGAAGCTGATGAAGGGGCTTCTCCCCTTGAGCCCTGGATCTTCCCCAAAGTGGGGTCTTTGGAGATGGGTCTCTTTCTTCCTCTTTATTAGCCGGCGCTTGGATAACAAGAGGGGTGAGATTTTAAAAATCTCTCCTTTTTAAGATCTGATGGAAGATCCAAGCTCCCCTTTGTGGGTTTTATGGTGAAAAACTATTTAGTTTTGGAAAAAGAAGAGTAAAACTCTTGATTTAATTCAAAAGAAAGAAGAAGGTTTTAGAACCTTGAGGAAGGAGAAGATCACAGATCTTGATTCTTTTTGGGAGAGAGAAAAAGTTGTTGATATATTTTCATTATCTTTATCTTTATAGGCTATACACTTTACATATAACCGCTTGGGCTTTACAAAAATAGCATTTTGCCCATCTCATGCCTCATGTGCTATTTCTTTTTGTACATAAGCCATGGGCTTTACAAAAATTTGGTTTTATGCCCATTTTTCTTACATTTATTCAAAAAATAATTAAAAAAAGGAAATACACCAAAATTATTTATTACAAAAATTTTGTCTTGGCATGGGAGGAGGCCAGCCGCTCCATATTCGGGCTCGACCCGGGCATTGGCCCACTTGACCTAAGCTTAGGTCCATTTGGCTTGGGGTTGACTTTGATTTTGACTTGGTCAACCGGGATGTAAATTTTTACCCCAACAGCTACCAATTTATTGCTAGCCTCGACCGCGATTTGAGATCAGATTAACAATTGTTTTGTTAAGGGCTAAACATGAATAGAGATCAATGAAAAAACAAGGGTCAATAGTGTGGAAACCCTAGTTTCTTCCGAGAACCATAATCCTCATTCATCACTATCAATCTAGTTTTAAATCTATCAATAAATAAAATGAGTAATCTTTATTAGTCATCCATGACTATTAAATCCTAACGAACCCTACAAGCCTTTTTATATAAAATCTACATCCGTAATTAATTTTCCGTAATTAATTTAGATCTTAAATAAACTATTCCACTTTCTTCTTTTATTTTATTCAACTCGTCTAAAGTAAGATTAAAAGTTCAACGCATCCCTGCGAACGACCCGTACTCATCTCGGCTAGCTACAAACGACACCGATATTGATTGCGGTTATTCTACCAACACTTTTTCATGATCAATCAAATAGCGCCGTTGCCGGGGATACGTGCTTAAATTTTTTTCTTGCTATTCGGGTTGAATTTTTGTCCTATCCATAAAATATAAAATAAAACAGCAAATTGTGTATTTAACAATTATTGTGCGAATTTTGCAAGAGAATCTGTTGTCACTTGAACGAGAAATTTGAGATTCAGAGACTTTCAGAGAGCACCAGAGGAGAAAAGGAGGCTACAGTGGAAAATTTTTCAAAAGAACCCTCAATCACGCGGCGGAACCGCGGCAACAAGCAACTTTTGGCGGCGGAACCGCGGCAACAAGCAACTTTTGGCGGCGGAACCGCGGCATAGTTGGGGATTAGGTTTCCAAACTTCTCTGATAATTTTCGTATCTCTTTCTATCTCCTCTGAAAAATCCAATAATATATTTTTCTGCAGGTTTCTTTGCAAATTTCGCCGCTTAGAAAAATCTTTTTGCTTGTTTTGTTTTTGCATATTTTTAATACGGAATTTAAGGGGCAAGACCAAAAATCAGGTTAGGTGGGGATTTCATCACCCTTCCTAGGCCCCACAAATCACAAAACGAGCATCCATATCACCCTACATTAATTAAAAAATATCTAGACCAAGACTCTAAGGACCGTCGCGCTCAATTAGGACAAAGAAAGGTCGTGGGTAATATCGCTTATCCGTATTACTTGCATGGTGTCTAAGACAAGTGTGTCTAAGACAAGTGGTTACTTAATTAGGCCCGCTATTTTCGGTGATTCGTATAGCGGATACCTCCCACTTACCTGGTACTTACCTGGCCACAAGAGTAATAAATAGGTGGTAGAGGATTGATCCTGCGGCTTGTCCTTTGGAAGTCTAGGAGTGGTCTAGTGACTTGACCTAGATAACCTTAGTTCTAGAGTTGATTGTGCATTTTTTTGTGATTTTTCTCACGTCCGACACTTTTTCAAAACAAACCCTTTAATCGTTCACACGCTGCCACTTGCACTAAATCGTGTTTTTTAGAAAAATATGAAGAGTGTGAGCTAAGTTATGAGGAGTGTGAGCAACAGGCCAAAACCCAACATCAACAGACAAAATCTGGCCGGCCAATAGTGCTACAGTAACCGCCCCCACCGGCCCAATTTTTGAATTTTGGTCTCGTCTTCTCGTGATGGTCTCCTATTGGTCTAATTAGGTTAATGTATATATTTAATTTTTTTATAAAGGTCCCGGGTTGCTCCAGATTCCCTATAGACCTAAAAAAAATCACAAAACCGACACGGAAAGTTTCTAAAGTCCAAGTCTTGGGTTTTCTACAATAAGTGTTTGTCCAGAATTTACACTAGAGAGATTGTAGTGATGACTAAACCTTAATTTCACCATCACAACTCATAGAATCCCCAAAACCTCATCTTGGAATTTTCAAAGCTCACTAATTCTCACTTAACCAATTCTAAACTAAATTAAAAGCTAAAGAAACTCAATTACTAAACTAATGATGTAAGAAATACCTTATTTGGCAACTCAAGAATTTTCTTGAGTTGCTCAAATCCTTCAAAGTCCAAACTTGATGCCTCCATAGGGTTGGTAGTGGTGTTAGGATCATTTGTTATGAAGGAATTATGGTGTTTTAGTGAGGATTTTGTGGTGGCCATGGGGGGTAGTGGAGGTGTTGGAGGTGGAACGAGGAGAATGAGATGAAGGAGATGATGAAGAACAATGGAAACAAAGGAAGAGCAATGGGAGTTTTCTAGAGCATTCTCACACTCTCTCTCACATCAACCATGATGCATGTCCCATCCCTCTTCTCTCTCTCATCTATTTCTTTTCTTTTCTTTTCTTTTCTTTTCTTTTGTTTTGTTTTAAACTCAAAACAAATCATAAAAAAAATCAAAGAACCATGATGCATTTAAATAAAAATGTAGCAAGTATTTGTGACATGCTTTGTTGCATGCCATGCACATAAACCGGATAAATGCAGAAATTTAGTGAAATACTAATCGAGCTCAGTGAATAACCCATATACAAATAATTGTATAATAGTTCATAAAATGCCCAAATCACATAAATACCTTCAAAACTAATAATTTATATTAATTTTCCAAACTATCGGTATATAGTTATACCCTTTCATTAAAATCAATCCTTATACTTAATAATATTTCTGAATTTTATTATTTTAATTATTTAAATTCTCAAAAACAATATTTTATTTCCTAAAATGTTACACAAAGAAGGAAAGCTATACTTGTCTCAACAGCGATATGTTGAAAAAGGATAAGATTTAGTACTCCGTCAGCAGTTTATTTTAAACTTTTAGCTCGTTCATCACCGCAAACAAAGGATGAGATTAAGTATATGTCGAATATTCCATATGCGAATGCGGTGGATAGCATTATGTATGCCATGGTTTGTACACGACCCGACATTTCACACCCCGTTAGTGTATTAGTCGCTATATAGCATCTCCTGGCAAAAGCCATTGGCAGGCGATGAAATGGATATTACGATACCTGCGAGATACGTATGACGTGTGGTTGGTGTTTGGGAGGAACGACGACAATTTAGTTGGATTCAGCGATTCCTATTATGCGGGTGATCTTAACAGACGTAGATCAATCGCCGGTTATGTGTTCTTCTTGGGAGGATGTGCCACCAGTTGGCATGCTTTATTATAGCCTATGGTTGCGTTGTCTACGACGGGGACGGAGTATATAGCCGTAGTTGCGGCCGTGAAGGAGGCAATCTGGTTGAAGGGACTATTTTCGGAACTTGGTATTCAAAAAGATACCATAATAGGCTATTGTAATAGCCAAAGCGTGATTCACGTGACGAAAGATCAGATGTATCATGAGAGGACGAAGCATATTGATGTGAGGTACTGGTTCGTGCAGGAAGTCGTTGAGAAAAAAAAGATTATTGTGAAGAAGGTTGGCACAGCAGATAATCCTGCCGACATGTTGACGAAGTCTCTTTCAGTTGTTAAGTTTGAGAACTGCTTAAACTTAATTGGAGTGAGTCGCACTCATTGAGCCCTTTAGGGGTTTTGTGGTGAATGTAAAGCTGTTATTACATTGATGGAGGAGTTTGCGGAATGCGATGCAAGGTGGAGAATTGTTGTGATGCCTCATATTCGATCCCTGAAGATTTCCCTATGATCCAGAGTTATCGTGAAGCAGCAGAGATTCGATATTATCGGCAAACAGACATCTGAAGCTTAGAACTTCAGACGTCTGTCGAAGGGCGGACGTCTGACTTATATAAGTTCAGACGTCTTCAAAGCGCTCTGGCAATTTTAGACATGAAAACCATACGTCTGAACATCCTTGTTCAAACGTCTGGAGTTTCGAAGATACTTAGACAGACATCTTCCTATTTCTTATGCAGACGTCTGTCATATCGGGCCGGCTGTTATTTCCTTAGTTAGGAAATTTGTTATTTGGGTAAATCTTTTGCATGCTATATATATGGCCCAAGATCTGATAGCCTTTAGGATAACTTTTGATAATTTAGAGAGAACCCATTGTTTTGACAGAGTTAGGATTTATTTGAGAGCGATTTGTATTACTTCATCGATTTGTGCTTCTCCGAATTTGATATAAATAAAGTTATGTTTTCGCCTAATTAGTAAGTTCTCGTATTCTCTATCTTGCATGTGGTTTTGATTACTTCTCGTTATTGTTTGGTTTGTACTTCGTGATCGTCTTTGTCGCAACACTCTAATATATAATAAATGGTGTTAACTACACCAGAATTCATCAAGGATCAATAATGAAAAGCAAAAGTTTCAATACAAGTTCGGCAGCCAACAAACTTGGCTCTGAGTAACTCGATCAAAATACAACAATAAGCACAAAAAGCAAGCGAAAAGACAAGGCCTCGGCACAACTACAATCAGCACCATGCCGAAGTTCGGATAGACTTATTAGCACTTGACACCCGTAAGGCTGATCTCAATATGAGGAGCAAATTTGACATGATTGTCAACCAAACTCAACAATGACACATGCTAATAAACCAGTTAACAGATGATAAATGTTGGATTATTCATAGATGAGCGTGTCTAATATACAATTAACCCTTACAAAAGTGCCATTGTGTAAAAGCCCAAGTTTTTGCTAGCTAAATTAAAATGCGCCAACCTCCACAAAATGTTAGAATATAAAGCTTTATCCGACAATTCTCATCATCGCAAATTCGAATTTCGGGTGCAATGAAAGGACTCTAAAACAGTCTTAGCGTAACCTAGGTTCAAACCCCACCACGCCATGCATTTAAAAAAACACTTGGAATGAAAATTTTACAGCAATGCAAAAAACTACTTCTGACCCACAAAAGATTGGAGTTATTGATGGAATGATGCGACAACGAGATACTAATTCTCAACTTATTTTTTTCACTTAACTACCATAAATTCCTCCATGCAATCAAAGTTTAATGGAGTTAAAAGAAGAAGAAAAATCTATACCTCCAGCAAGAACCTGGCTCGTCGGTAATACCCAAGCCAGCCCACATCTCATTCACCTCCTCCAAACTCGCCGCAGCCAGACGATCAACCGACGGCCATCTCTCCATCCACTGATTGTAATATCCCACCACAGTCGGAACCCTAGTTTGCTGCAGCATCACCTCCGATACCCAAACCGCGAAAGATCGATCGTCTGTAGCTTCTGAACCGGTCTTCCTTCCGCTCGCCATGGCAGATCTCGGCGGTTCTTGGTGTACCACTGGAGGAGGCAAGATCGCATCTTTAGGGTTTCTTTGGGGGAGAAGCTGAAGTCGTCGATGTCTTGGATTTGATTTGTGCATTTTGCTGGGGCTAGGGTTTTGGTGTTCATGAGAGAGGAAGAATTGGGGTTGGGGTTGGATTTGAATTTTGGTCGTTCGATTTCAAGCGCCAATTGTATCGGATTTGGGGAGAGAAAATTATGATAGGTAGATTGTTCTATTAAATTCTTGCCTGTGAATTTGTAAACACGTCCCCGAGATTCCTGAAATTTGCAACTTCCACTTCAGTGATGCTGGATAGTCATCGCAACTGAAAATAAGTATCCATGTCCGATTAGAAATGGATTCAAAGTCAGTTTGGATTGTTTTTAGCTTTGTCGGGCCCACACAACTTAACCTCACACGAGACCCAATCCTTCTGTTTTACCTCCATTTGGTTCTGTGGACCACAGCGAATTAAATATGGTACACCACGGATTCAGTAACCTCGTATTAGTAATGATGGGATTTGACTAATGATGGGATTTGAACCTCGGATCTCTTGCTTTCTCTTGCTCAAATGCAAGAGGCTTTCACCGCTAGGCCATAGAGGGATTGAGACTGGACAGCAGAAGGTTATTATTGGCTAAAATTCTAAATGGAATATATATCAACAATTAGATAAGCTTACTGCTTTTATAATTTATAATTAGTTCCTAATGCAAGATTACAACCCTGAACCTCTTGTTCTCTTGTTCAACTGCAAGAGACTTTTACTGCAAGACTGTAGGGGTACTTGCAAAGGGTACTGCTGTAAATGCAAGCTTTCGAGGAGCAGGAACATTTCTACTATTACTATATCACAGCCAAGACCCCCCATTTTGTTCAAGAACATGTTGATTCGGAATTTTAGATAAATAATCCATCCATTAGTTGGGAAATGCTTACAAATTATAACATAACTGCCATTACATATACAATTTTAATAATTTGAAACAACAAAAAAATACAAAATCTAGCAGGATGCATAATATGAACAACTCAACCCAACAAGACAAGATTAGAAAAGAAAGGAAGAAAAGGGAAAGAAAAAATGAGAGAAGAAAATTCAATCTCCCTTCAAACAAGTGCCTGAAACAAATATACAACATTTTTCAAACATCCCAATTAGTAAGAGGGTGATCGACTATAGCTTTAAGAGCATTCCTCGTTTATCTCAACTATGCAAACAGAAAAGAATATCACATTGTGTTTTCTGGAGTTCTCTGAAAGCAAACCAAGAACTCGGTGTTGCCCTCTGCACCTTTAATAGGCGACTCTATCCACCCATTGCTGCAGAACCCAAATTCTTGCACACCGCTTATTATCCTTTCGAGAACCTAAAAATGAAGAAACCAAATTTGTTACTATAAATTTAAGTGGTTAAATTACATTAAAATTCCATTAAATATTTTTTCTTCTTTTCACTATAAATGCCTAAATAATTTACTTATAATAGTAAGTTCCATACAGGTGCTGTGATTCAGGGTATTTTAGCAAAAAATCCAATACAAGCGAATTTTAGGGATTTTACTGTAATAAAAAAAACTTCATGGTGTTTTAGTGAATCATGACGACAATAAGGGTATCCTAGTGTTACTTAGCCAATTTAAAACAGAATTATTTTAATGAATAAACAATTGCGGTCAAAAAGACATGTATGCATCAATATTTTAAATGATCAACATTGCACATCTTGATCTACATATGCCAAAATTGAATAAATTTATTTTTACATGATTAGTCTATTCTTGTCCATCCATCAAGAGTTGGAACAATTAATTTTGCAATCATCCGATGCTAGGACAAACGATATTCAAATCACATAAGAATTGGTATGTACAAAAGAAGAAGAAGAAGAAGAAGAAGAAGAAGAAGTCTTCATCCTAAATTTTTGGAGTTGGCTATATGAATACTTCTTTTCCATTCCGCTCTTTTAAGGACCGTCTCCTCGGCCAAATTAACATGTCCAAACCATCTTAATCGATTCTCTCACATCTTATCCTTTATAGAAGCTACATCTACCTTATTATGAATACACTCATATCTTATCCTATCCTTTTTAGTGTCTTACCACTCTTCCATCTTAACATTTTTATTCCAGCCACTCATTTTTTGGACAAGTTGTTTCTTAATTGCCCAATACTATAGGAAATTTGTCAACTTTGAAACCAAGGTGGACGATATCGATCATCAAAAAATGAAACTGGTTGACATTTTGGATTGTCACTCTCAGAAATATCCTTATCTATAGTGCCACTCCACATCTGTTTTCTCTGTTTCATAATGACCATTTCTCACAAAAACAAAATGAATTACCAGAATTAGTAATGCTTATGATTTATAATCTACCAAACATTACATACTTCTTGATGCACTTGAGGATCTCTCACAATGCCGCCACCTCCAACCTAGAAAAGACAAATAATAATTTAATTTTAACGTCCAAGGAACTTCATTTTTCTACTACTTTATGCAACCTGAACATGGAAAAGGTTTCATGAACCATCAAATCTACCACAAAGGGAAGGCGATGGGCTCAGCAAGTTTGGATTTCTTTGGGTTATAATTCTATGAATTATAATAATTCAAGTGAAAATTACAAACCTGAGATCTACGAGCCTCAAACTGAGGCTTAACCAGTGTTACCAGTGTAGACTCAGGCTTCATCAAATTGACTACAGCAGGCATCACCTATAATTCATACCAGTAAAGGTAAGGTAACTTGATTGAGGAAAAATGTAAAAATTCAGACAAAGAGCTCAGAGTCAAAGAAGTCAAGCCATCATTATATCAGTCTGAATCCAAAGTTTCCAATCTCACTCTAAGGATGTAATGTCATAGATCTAAGGCTAAAATGCATGATACCTCCCTTACCTTTGGCCGAAAATCAGGAAACCTCCTTAAACTTCAAAAACCTACACTTTACCCAAGAAATTTACCACTGTCGTGTTTTTTTGATATATCTTCCCAAAATGCCCTCCCAACCTTTCTTCCCCAAAATTTATTTCCCCTCTTTTATTCCTGAATGTGTATTTCTCCAAATTTCATGTTTTTTCTTTCTTTTCCAACTCTAATTCAATTATACACACAACTTGCTTCCTCTCCTTTCCTCCAACGAGTATGGATTAAAAATAATTTTGGGATGGAAGGAGATAAATGGAATTTGGATTAGTCAACTAGAATTGCTAGAGAGGCATTTTCGGTATAAAAAGTTCGATGGATGGAAAAAAAACAAACGATGTTAGAGTTTTGAGGGTCAAGTGCAAAACTTTGAAGTTGAGGGGGTTTCTGCTTTGCGCGCAAAAGGGGGGTTTCCTGCATTTTAGCCTAAATTTAATGCCATCTGGCGAAACTTTTCTTCTTTTTTTTCGGTGTTTTTTTCCCTTTCGGGGTGGGGGTGCAGCGGGGCTGGGGGTGGAGCGATTAAAATAGACAAGTTCCGAAAATAAACATCATCCAGGATAAGACATACGTTCTCCGCGATGGCTAATTTAAATTTATCTTAAGGCATTCAAGATTATTGGCTCTGACTACATTTGCATATTGCCAAATTGTATTTACTTTCTAGATTAATTAAATGACAATCATTTGCCAAAGACAAAGGTAGCCATGCAATTTAGACCCAATTTTAAATAGAACTCCCCAATAGATGAAATAAATAAATACAAAGTGAAGTTAGATGATCCGTTTCTTCTAAATATCAAATATGTAGGAGTACTTTCTCTCAATTTACAATGAACAAACACTGCCTCATGGTGCTAGAATGTAGCCTATACTGAACATTTATGCTCTAAGAAAGTTAAAGGTAGAAAGCATTATGTAAACAACTGTCCCGGACAAAACTTTTAAACATAAAACAATTCCAAGTTGCAAATATAAAGTTGATGTTTAATTACCGGAAAGAGATATCTGAACAAAAAAAATTACTACTTCCAGAAATTAATGTATAATTTAACATATCAAGTGGCACATGAGTAAAATTTCACTGAAGAAACCTTTGTTATTTCAAGTTCAAGAGGGAAAACCTGTTCAAGAAATCTTTTCGAGACGAGAATTAAACAGTGATCAACATAGTGGTATAAATTGCTATTAGCTAAAGATAAAAAAGAACATACCGTAAGTATAGAAATGAATGATAGGTCTAGAGTCACCAAATCAACTTGCTGAGGAAGTTCAGAAAGATATCTAAGATTTGTTCGCTCAATTACAGAGACACGCTCATCTAGACGGATTTTATCACACACCTGTAAATCATTGATCTCAGTTTGAAGAAGTTGTCCATCACATTTAGAAGTAAACTAGTAATTTGCATGCATATATTGTTCGACCTTATGAAAAGATTTGAGAAGATATTTAAATTTTTTAAGTTAAAATAGTAGAAATTTAACAAGATGTGAGAAGATTTCAACAATGAAAAATGAAGTTTATACTAATATTCTCAAAATTATGAGGATTCTTCTTGCCATATGTCATAGAAGATAAATATGGAGATTTCAATTTGAGACCCTCTCTCTGTTCCAGTTATAATAGTAGAGTTTCATAAAATAGCAAGCTACTATTAGCGCAGTTACTGTAATTAACAAGCTGTTCTATATCTTTATAAACTTCTTCGAAGGAAATATCCAAAGTAGAAATTTTTAATAAGAAAGCAGGTTTGCTTGGGACAAGAAAGAAGGAAATTTTTTTTTTTTTTGGTTTTGAACTAAATCCAAACATGGGTAAGTTGTTGTGGCAAAAGGACAAGGGTAAGTTATCTTCGTATACAAACAACATAACCTGCCAATTCAGCAGATATTTTGGCCAATATATAGATTTTGATCTGGTTAATTTAGATATAATGCCTGAGCTATCATATATTCAAAAATATTCCAAAGAAAGTTAGGGGTCTCTCAATATTAGTTATTCTCCAAGATGGATAGCATTTAAACTTGTGCATGCTCATAAATTATCAGAGAATAAACAGAAAGTAAAAATTTGCAATTACTTCTAAAAATTTACTTAAGCAACTGACAAAGAGAAAAGGATAATAATTGACTTTCCATGCAGCATGGCTTCAACAATCAGCATATAAGAATTTGAAGAATTTTGCAATGATTTCTCCTTCATATAGATAAGCGCTCAAGTAAGCATGTCGCATGGAATATATATGCTCATCAGAAAATTGGAATTCTCAAGTCATGTAATAGTTTCTCTATATAATTCTTTTATTTAGATCCATCAAACTAGAACTTCATTGATAAAAAAGAGACCTGCCCATAACCCACATCGACGCCATAAACAAAAGATGCACCATGCTGAAGCAAGCAATCAGTAAATCCTCCAGTGGACAATCCTGAATCAAGTGCAACTTTTCCATCAACATCAATGCTCAGTTGTTCAACAGCAGCTTCTAGCTTGTATCCTGCTCTGTAGTAACGACCATGAATCAGAAAATATGACACTTATTTTTAAACAAATCAATTACAGGGTACTAAATGCAGGTCATCAAGTATTCATAGAATAGCACCTACATACATATTTTGGGACTTCAGCCTTAATCTCTACGATTGATTTGTCAGATACAGGCGTCCCTGCTTTATTTACTACTCTTCCATCAACAAAAACTTTGCCTGTAAAGAACATAAATAAGAGATAAAATTAAAATGGGAAATATCATACATGCGGAAAATAGTTTTATGGTGAACTAGGAATTGCATATAAAAAAACAATATCTTACATCAATCTATGTAGACAGCAGTGCAATAACAGTAGCAAATCTATGCATTTAGTTCACCAGAAAAGTAATATAGAAATTCTACAGCTAAAAATACGAATAGAGAATACTATTTTTACAATGCTTTTATCCTCCAAGGGCTAACAGAAGTTCATATTTGAAACAATGAAACATGGATTTAAGTTTCTTTGACCAAAATTATCTGTTGAAACATGGATTTAAGTTTCTTTGACCAAAATTATCTGCCGTTCCGTCTTAGCTTTACAAGAATCAGTTAGAGAGGGCCGAAGTAGCAGTTCTAGCCAATAGAGCTAAGTAGCATGACCCTCTGTGTACCATTCTTTTAAGTTAGAATATATTGGGTCCTTTCTCCAGCACAAAGATACCCTAAAATGATCTCAAGAATGCTTGATAGTTACAATCAATTCATCAGAAGTTTAAGATTTCCATACAGATGGTTTGACATTGAACTAGTTCCTGCCTTATGCTGTAGAGGCATTCTTTTTGACAGGAAATTTTGAGGATAAGTATGACTTCTATTTAAATAAGATACTGGATTCGAAATTGAATTAGAATGGTATTTTACTAGGAAGCATGGACACTTCAATTTGCTCATCGTGTCGTGTCCAACACGTATGGGGCACTCGGACACTCCACTCGACACGTGTCTGACACACTTGGACCATGTCCACCCATATTGGATGTGTCCAACACTTTTTAGATAGCATAGGATGTTGAGAATTAGAATGTGGAATATATGTTTGGACAACTTGGATACCGTTAAGAATACAAGAATATTAATTATTTTAAATCTCTTTCATCACAGACTTCAACTAGGAGTAACCATCCAAATTGATGCAAATAATGAAGTCGAGTCTAAAATCGGCTCCAATTAAAAAGGGTCAATATTTTGTTTGTTTAAATTTGTTTGGAGTGAATTTTTGTGTGTTTTACTTTTGGTTTGATATATGTATTTATTTGTGCTCAAAATAACCTATGGCTTTGCGCGCGTGCACGCACATATATATAATCTTGATTATATTTTTATTGTGCTTTCAAAGTTATACTAGTACATTTTGTCTCGTAGTTTATTATATTTTGTTTAATATATAGATAATGATGATATGGCTGTGTCCCCGTGTCCTCCTTTTTAGGAATTTGCCGTGTCCAGTATCCGTTTCCATGTCCGAGACCATGCCCGTGCCCGTGATTTATAGGTATTTTATGAGATCGTTAGAGATGCTAAATAGACCTAGGAACATACTGATTGCATATTCATTTTGTTTGTTTTAGTCTGATGTTACCTTGTGATACCATTACTTTCGATATGACATGAAGCATCACATCAGATATATGTGATAGTGTAATACTGCAATCTTGTTTGAGTCAAACAATAACAACCTCAATTCCAAAGCTGTACACATAGCAATGCAACTTTCTGGGTCCTTAAGATGTTAACTGATTGGCACATAAAACTGTCCTTTCTGCCATTTAGTACAAAAATATTATGTATGTTTCGCATAAGAAATAAGCAACGGCGCAGCTTACCTTGTAGAATCCATGACTGAATGAACGTTCGGCTGTATTGTTGATATCTTTCAAGACATACCTCATCTAATCTCCGTTTTCTGAAAGATGGAATGTTTTCAGTCAAAATTAGAGACATCCTAAAGCATATGGATGCTATTTTGAGCGACCATAAAAGTCATGCCAGATAATGACTGGAGAATGATGGCTGCACTTTTCAAGAATATGTATTAAATTTGTATTTTGCAGTGTGAGGATCCTAACTAAAATCATGTTGAAGTACATTATGGATACTTCTTCATTCGGACAATAGATAAAGAAGTTAGAAAAACATCTAGAAAAACAGGTAGACTTAAAATAGAAGATAGTAAAGAGGCCTAAAAAGAATTACATGGTATATCATGAGAATACTGTAGCCTGCATGTAGCAAGGCATGCGCTGCCTAGTTATCAAGTGAAAAGGAGATCCATCAATCTTCCATGCGCATGTAACATAGGAGAGACTTAACCGTTAAACTAATGTTCTCTTGTAAATGTAAAAAAAAAGATGATCTTTAACATGCCAAAACAAGGGCAAAAGATGGGGGAGGTATCATACACGGCTATGATAGAGGTAAGAAAAAAGGTTTCAATGTTAGTCTGTATTTCAAATGCAAGTAATCTAGTTCTTTGCCTCTTTATTCATTATTGTAATCATTATGAACCAGCCTCAAGAAGTTGCAAGCTTCTTTAAAACACCGGAGACAAGGCATATCATGTGCAATTACTTCATGACTCAAGGCAAGGCATAGACATTTATGCTAATAAAGCACATAACGACTACAGAGTAAAACCCATATGAATTTCCATAATTATAATAGCAGCAATCATCCTTCAGGTCTTTGCAATTCACTTCCCATAAAACAACAAATATACAATAAATCGGAAAAGAAATAACAAAGGATTGAGCATTGACAGAAAGACGGATCTTACTTCTTCGGCAGCTGAATCCTTTCAGGTTTTGCAATTGCAAAGGTTCTGATAGACCATTCACGCGGCTGGGCATTCGCCAATGGAACTGATCATCATACCAGAGAAGCATATGAGCAAATTCACTTACACAGAAAAAGATAGATTACTTCAAATACTTATGAAAATTAACAGCAGGAACTAAGCAAGATGGGACCTTTTTACTAAGAGAGGCAAAATAGAGGGATTGCAATAATGGGTACTCGTCAAAAAACGTATAATCTACAAATCTAAGTCCCTAAAGCCATGGCAGCTGAGCCTTCACACTAAAATAATGAAATGGGCAGATATAATTTCAATTTTTAGATGATATATTGAAGCTTTAAGCAAGTTGTTGGATCATAAGCAAGAGGATATTAACAAATTACTAATAAGTAATAAAGCAATGGCATCAAACAAAACAAAAGTTTTTATTAAAAAAATGATTGAATCGATAATATAAGAGAAGAATTCATACGCTGAAGCCTGCGCTGTAGAAATGATTTGAAGGAGGATGAGGAGAACAAGGATGTTGCTGAGGAGCGAGACATGGGAGAGCTCAAAGCCATCCCTAACTCTCTCTCTCTCTCTCTCTCTTCTCTCTCAAGAATATGGGCTTGAGCATTTTGGGCTGTAGAGTATTGGGCTTTACATGATGGGCTTAGAATATAGATGCGGATGGATTTGTGCAGGTTTATATAAGCGGAAACGAAACAAACTAGAGATAGAAAACAATGGTTTGAGGAGGGAGGAAAGAACCAGCTCTCCAGAAAAAAACTTTGAGCAAATCTCTTAGCCAATGAGACTATTAGCCCTTTTTTATAGCCACGGTATTAGCCTAATCCATATAGGACCGGGATACTGATGATGCTCACAAGTAGAAATTCCTTATATTGCGACACGTGGCGGATGACGTGTCCCAGGGGCTACGAAAGTGGAATAAACAAGATGCATTGGGGACGTTCCTCGGGACTTCGTCTTCGAGGATGCATCCGACCTTCCGGAGACCTCCCTGAGTACTTTCCATATTCACCTAGCAAACAACCAACAACTCACCTTCGAGCAATGCTACAACCGAGCTTCATCGGCCTCCTTGTTCATCTCCGAGCTGTTGCAAGGCCTGGGCTTTCTCGGCCTCCTGGCTCGTCTCCGAGCCATCTGACAGGCCGAGCTCCCCCGGCCTCCCGGATCGTCTTTGAGCCTCCCGACAGGCCGAGCTTCTTCGGCTTCTCCGATCAACCGAGAGCGCAGAGCCCAAACATCCCCGCAACGAATCCGCGTATCTTGCCAAGGTGAGATATCCGCCACCCCATGTTCCGCTTCTCACGCTGGCGCGTCTCCCCATTAATGAGCGTATCCCGCCATTAATGCTGGGATAACGCAGGGGCGTAACTGACGGCAAGGATCTCGTGCTGGCTCGCTCCACGCGACCACTATATAAACCCTTCTTTTCAGACGACTCAGGTAACTCAAACTCGTTCCAATAGGCCGCTACGCTGCTCTAATTTCCCGGTACTAACTTGATCGTCGGAGGGTCCTACGGTGGTTTCCCACCCCGGGACTTCCCTTACAGGTAGCTCGACCTCAGCAATTTCCAATAACCCATTGAGATCCACACGCTCAACAACTCCCAAACCAATCTCAACCGTTCAAAACCGCTTGTTACCAGATCGACGGATGACAACATCTGAGGGAGATCACAACCTCCATCAGTTGGCGCCGTCTGTGGGAATCCTTTCCAGAAGCTTCTTCACCCATAAAGTTGATCTTCCGCCCTCGACCCGATGACGAGCGAAGACCGCAATGATCCATATACGAGCTGCAACACCCACAACGGAGGCAGGACCGGCTCGTCCCCCTCCTAACGTCATCAACGCCTTGTCCGCTCGAATCGACAGGGTCACATCGATGGTGGATGCACTCGTCTGCGTTCAAGCGGTGGGCCCTACCCATCAGACCGCGGTTCCTCCTCCCCGAAATAACAATGTCCGCAGAAGGACGGATGGCCATGCTCGGGCCCTCGATCTCACTCACGCTCATCTCAGCGTCACTGAGCGCCGGCGTGCCGACTCCGGCTACCATGACCCGCATGCGGCAAATGATTCCATGACCCGCTGGGCGCCAGACAGCTCCACACCCCCGATCTCGGGGAACATTAGGCTGTCGCCCCAACACCCGCCGCGCGCACACCCCTTGAGGAGATATCAGTCAGTTCGCCTGCTTCCAGGCACAACCGACACCCCCAATCCCGCCTAGGCCCGACACCCTCAATCCCTCTTAGGCCATGCAAACGGCGAATGTCGGGACTACTCAAGAAAGACCTCGCCCGAGGATTTGAGAAATTTGATAAAGCAGAATCGAAGCCGCACCATCGCACAGACCTGGAGTGGGGGTAGCCACCACTCCGACTGTGCAGAATCCTCGAGGTACCACCACAGGCTGGAAGCCCTCGAAAAGAAATCGAAGTCATACGATGAGATGGCCATATGCCCGGCGAAGGAGCCAGGTATTCCACCTATTCGCTCACAAAGCCCTTTACAGAAGAGCTGCTGGCCGAGCACGTCTCATTCAGGAGCAAGCCGTCCAAAGTGGCCCTCTTCAATAGGAAGTCCGACACGAATGACCACTTAGACGCATTTACGGCGGGCATGAGCTTCCAAGATAACTCGGACACGGCTCAATGCTGAGCTTTCCCCACTACCCTAATCCGGGCTGGCCGGGACTGGTTCCGAAGGCTCGCGCCGCGGTCCATCTCGACCTTCGACGAGCTGGCTACCCAATTCCTCGGTCATTTCGTCGGAAACCGACGACAGAAAAGGACAGTCGACTACCTGTTCACTGTCAAGAGCGAGGACAATGAATCGTTCAAAGAGTATGTCACTCGCTTCTACAATGCCCTCCTAGAAGTTCCCGAGTACCGCGATGAAACAGTTATCACCACGCTGAGGTTGGGTCTTAGGCACAAAGAGTGCCTCCGCTCTTTTACATTAGCGCAACCTAAGACCATGACCGAAGTGAAAGTCTGGACTGAGCGAGAGATCCAACTCGAGTCGGAAGTGAACTCAAATCTGCCCCGAGCCGACCAAATGGACCGAAAGAAAAGGGAAAGGGAAGAGAAAAAGAAAGTCGACCGTCCGAAACCTTACTCCCCGAGGTTTCAGGAGTACACTCCTCTAAACATTTCCCAGACCGAGCTGCTGGAAGAAGGTAAGGGCGAGAGGTTCTTTAAGCTCCCGCCAGTTACCCAAAGAGCCGGCAAGCGTCTCCGCGGTCCGTACCGCGCCATCTACATCACCCGACTGAAAACTACAAACAACTCCATGACTATATCGAGAAGTTGATCCGCTCCGGCCACCTAGCGAAATACTTACGAGACAAGCGGCAGACAGAGCGGGAGCAAAAGGACCAAACTCCTCCTGGGGAATTAACGATTGGGCAAATCATTGTCGTTACCTCGGATCAAGCTCGGGAAAACGGGGAGAACCACCACCTCCTCCCAATCAAAGGTGTAAACGATCCACCCCGTAAGAGGTGCAGGAAGGACGAACCGATCATCTTCACCGATGAAGACCTCTACGGCATATCGCTTCCTCACAATGACGCTCTCGTGATAACGGGCCGAGTCCACCGTTATGAGGTCCAGAGAATTTTAGTCGATTCAGGGAGCTCGGCGGATATCCTGTTCCACGACTGTTTCCAGCGTATGGGGCTAGGACCATCCGACCTTCGGCCGACCTACCATGTCCTCTCTAGGTTCACAAACCACTCCGTCCTGGCCGAGGGGTTGATCACCCTCCTCCTCAACATTGGGGAAGCGGGCAATACGCGAACTATACCGGTGAACTTTCTCGTCGCTAAGGTCCCTTCATCCTATAACATTCTCCTGGGACGCCCTACCTTGAACGCCCTCCAGGCTCAAATTTCGACTTATCACCTTGTGATCAAATTCTCTTTGGATCAAGGGGATAGGCCGGGCCTATGGGAACCAGCGAACCGCCAAGATTTTCCTCGCATCGACGTCCCCTACCGGAGAGCAGGGCGACTGTTCCCTTCCAAAAGACGCGGCAGAGACGCGGCGAACGTCTAGTCTGAATTTCAGGGCAGATGCTAATTGGTGCTATCTGTCCACCTCTTCGAAGATACCAAGTTGGTTTATGACACCATGTATCAAAGGTTTAAACGGATGCATCCGATATAGCAGACTTTGTCAGATTCCCTCTCATTTGAGGGGTTTTTGATTGTGGGGACGCTCTTCCCTGCAGGCGCAAGCCCCCGCAATTAATTACGCTACCGTATCGCGGTAACCACTTTCTCCTTCTCCAGATGGTCACTTCGTGTCGTGGGTATTTGTTTTGTTTTTGGTTGCCCGTGGATTGTATACGGAGACTAATTTATGTTGTCGCCCATAGGGCATGGATTAGTCCAAATCCGTATTTTCTTAGATTTGGGTTTGGGGGTTGGGTTTAAGAATACGTTAGTCTCATTTGAGACTAAAATCAACTTAAACGTATGTTAAGGATACGTTAGTCTAATTTTAGACTAAGATCAACTTAACGGGACCATTTAGATCCAACAAGAGAGCATTTGAACTCTATTGTTTAGTTTAGGGACATTGCGGTCGATTACCAGTTTAAGGACATCGTAGTCCATTATTAGTTTAAGAACATCTCGGTCCATTGTTAGCTTAAAGACATCGCGGTCGAGGTTAAGGACATCATAGTCCGTGAGTTTAAGGACCCCACAGTCCAATGTTAGTTTAAAGACATCACGGTCGAGGTTAAGGACATCATAGTCCGTGAGTTTAAGGACCCCACAGTCCAATGTTAGTTTAAAGACATCACGGTCGAGGTTAAGGGCATCATAGTCCGTGAGTTTAAGGACCCCACAGTCCAATGTTAGTTTAAAGACATCACGGTCGAGGTTAAGGACATCATAGTCCATGAGTTTAAGGACCCCACAGTCCAATGTTGGTTTAAAGACATCACGACGGTCGAGGTTAAAGACATCATAGTCCATGGGTTTAAGGACCCCACAGTCCGATATTAGTTTAAAGACATCACGGTCAAGGTTAAGGATATTATAGTCCATGGGTTTAAGGACCCCACAGTCCAAGAAATGTGTGGTTGTCGGGACCCGTCACCTCTTTGAAGACGTTGAAGGATTACAACGACAAATATCAAAGGAGTGAAGAGATGTACCCTTGAACCAAGGTTGATTGGTGATCTGTAGTCCAATTTGGAACTAAGATCAATTAATTATATTATGAGCACAATGGCTCAGTTAAGTCTGAATTGAGGACTTATAGCCAACTTGGGCTAAGTCCAATTAAGTTTGAAATATTGGCTCTTTGTTGGACCATTAAACACTTGTCTGGGTTCAAGCCCACATTATTTAGTAATACTAAACAAGAGTTTGAAGGCTCTGATGATAATTCTATCTTTGACTGAGCATTGAACATTATAGCTCAGAGTTTTACTCAACTTTGAGATTTATTTAAAGGAGAGACTTTTGCCTCTGGAAAATTAACCAATTTGGCTAAAAGTAGTGTTAAACACTAGAGAACAACAGTGTTAAACACTGGAGATAAAACTCTTAAATTAGTGTTAAACACTAAAAGACAATCAGTGTTAAACACTGGAAATATAATCCTCAATTTAGTGTTAAACACTAGAAAGCAATCAGTGTTAAACACTGGAAATATAATCCTCGAATTAGTGTTAAACACTAGAAAGTGACAGTGTTAAACACTGGAAATAGGTCCTTTAAATTAGTGTTTAAACACTAAATAGGAATGGGTCACGTGGGGCCATGTGAGGGCACCCGGAAGTGGGACCAGATCCCTTTTACTTTGCTTTGCAAATAAATGTTAAACACTTTTTTATATTTTGAGCATCACGTGTTGACACGTGATGGAGATTTATGCACTGATTATTAAAGCACTTGCTAAGGGGTCACGTAGGGACACGTGAGAGTGCCCAAAGCTTATATTTCCTTTGCTTTTTCTTTCTGTGTTTTGGAGGTCACGTGGGAACACGTAAGGCATTGCCTCTGGGCTGATTCCTTCTTATTTTTGTGGACCTTTTCAGGGGTCACGTGGGAACACGTGACCTTTGTTCTCTGCATGTATGAAGATCTTTTAATTCTCTTGATCTTTAAGAATTAAATTCTCTGTAGGGTTAAACCCTGATTATGATTTTGGAGGAATTAAATTCCTATTGTGTATGAAAGAATTAAATTCTTATATAGGGTTAAACCCTAGTTCCATTTTAGGAGGAATTAAATTCCTGTGAATTTGAGAGAATTAAATTATCAATTAGGGTTAAACCCTAGTTCTGTCAATCTTGAAAGAATAAAATTCCTATAATTTTAGGAGAATTAAATTCTCATATAGGGTTAAACCCTAATTTTATCTTGAAGGAATTAAATTCCTGTAAATCTTGAGAGAATTAAATTCTCATATAAGGTTAAATCCCAATTTCATCTTGGAGGAATTAAATTCCTATAAATTTGGGAGAATTAAATTCTCTGAACTCAATCCTCCCTCTAAGTCTTAGATCTGCATGGCAAAATCTCAATCCGATGAGAATTAAATTCTCAACCTATGGGAAGATTTGCTTCTGCAGATCTTCAACTAGAGGAAGAACTAAATTCTTTTTGCAGAAGAGTTAAACTTTTAGATTTTGAGAATTAAATTCTCTTTTTGAAGTTTTGATCCCCTTTCTTTTCTCACCTAGGGTTTTCTTTGTTGAGAATTAAATTCTCCTTTCTTTTCTCTCTGCTGTTTGCCTTTTTGAAAATTTCAAGATCCCAATTTTTTTTTTCTATCTTCTCATCTTGGCTTCTATTTATAGGAGAAGGAAAAGAATCAATTTGTTTAATAAATCTTTTATTGAAAGATTTTGTTTGTTTTCATAATTAATATGATCCTTTAGATCTCTCTATGAATTTTATTCACTGTTGGATTTCAAATCCAAAGATATTCTGTTTGTTATTTTCGGTGAGATTTAGGGAAATCTTTCCTTGTCTAAGATTTTTTCAT
Source organism: Agapanthus africanus (assembly GCA_030015575.1). Taxonomy (NCBI): domain Eukaryota; kingdom Viridiplantae; phylum Streptophyta; class Magnoliopsida; order Asparagales; family Amaryllidaceae; genus Agapanthus; species Agapanthus africanus. The sequence goes on along the minus strand of JASDDO010000019.1, from coordinate 377,655,023 downwards.
AAATTGGTGATTTTTAATCACCCCTGGATTTTTAATCCAACGGTTCCCCATAACCCTTTTCCATTTGGAAAGATTTAGAGGAATTTAGAATTTAATTCTATTAAACTGTAAGGCTTTCAAAGCCAGTCACGTGCTGGAACGTGACCTTTGGTCACGTGACCCCCAATTGAGTCCTTTTCAGCCGTTTATTTTCATTTCTGTTTTAACTATCACGTGTCAACACGTGACCGTTGGTCACGTGTGAGCACGTGATACCTCATTGAGGTAGTTTCTGATTTTTAATCAGGGAACAAATGCCTCCACGGCGTTGCTCTCACGTGTCTGTACGTGAGTGCAACGCTGTCACTTTTGTGACCGTTGGATCCATCTAGGGAATAGGGGAGATGAAACGTTTCCATCACATCCTATAAATGCAGGGGTCTCTTCAGAAGTGCCTCCACTCTTTTATCTTCTTCCTTGCAAACTTTTTCCTTTGAGAATTTGATTCTCCTTTCCAGAGCTTAGTTCTCTGCTTCAAAAATTTTCAGAGTTTAACTCTGTTGAAAGATTCCCTTTCCTCAGGTAATAATCTTGAACGAATGAAGAACTTTTGCAGAAATCTCTATTGGATTTTAAATCCGGACCAAGAGTTTTTCCCTTTAATCAAGAACCCATCTTTTTGGAGCTCTTAAAAAAAACAGAAAACCATTTAATCTTCAAATAATAGATCTCTTAGGGTTTCTCTGATCTTTAGGGATCGGTGATGGTGTTTGTCTTTTCCACGGAATTTAATTCCATCATCAAAGAGTTTTGGCTCCGGAAAAAAAAGTTTCTGGGAATTTAATTCCCCCTTTTTTTAAAAGGAATTTAATTCCTATGAACAACTGAGTTCTTCCCATAGGGACCTTTTTTTGGGGTTTTCTTGCCCTGAGTTGTCTCTCTGTAACCAAGAAGAAGAGGCTTGCAGTGGTGCTTTTCTGGGAATTTAATTCCCTTGATTCTTTTTGATTTGTCACAGAGTCCATGATGGATTTCTTTTAGGGGAATGTGTAGGGTCGTTTGAAATCCATTGTTTATTTAATGGGAATCTTCCTTTTGTCTCATTATAATTGCTTTACCTCATCATTAGCCAGCCGCCATCTTGATTTTGTGGGACCCATGTGTTTTGTAACCAATGGTCCCATAAAATGAATCCCTTGTCGCTTTCTTCCACTGTCTTTCTATATATATATATATATATATACACATTTATAAACGTATATATATGCACTGTTGGCTTTGCTTTAACAGTTTCCCCTTATTTCATTTCAGGTACAATGACGTCCGTTCCGTATTTCCCTTTCACTCGCTCGGAAGCCGCTTTTCCCCAGTCGCCATCTGACGAGGAGGTGATGGCGATGATCAGGGCTCACGACCCGAATCGCACCAACTTGCTTCTGTGGGGGACCTGGTATGGTCACATCATCCGGGGTCGCCGGAGTTTCCTTTGCGAAGTACCGACGGAGCCTACCTATCCGTTCCTGCCGATGGATCCTCCAAGGACAGTCTTTGCCGTGGAGATGTCGAATTGGACCCCGATGGGACGGCTTGAGCCTTCGACGACTGGCATACCAAATCATCCTATCCCGGCCATAGATATTCTGGGACGCCGCATTTTCCAGGGAGAGGCCCAACCATGGGGGCAGATCTACAAGATAGGGCTCATCCCTCGACACCCCATGGGATACCTTCTTTGGGCTCGCTACATCCTGTCCGCCCATCGCGCACGACTGCAGAGGGTTGGGCTTTACCAGGCGATATATGCATCCCTCTTCCACTACCAATCTCCTCACGTTTGGTGGGTTAAGGCTTTCCTGAACCGGTGAAATCTCCCCACCAACACTTTCCTCCTAGGGGATCGCGAAGTTTCGATTTTCTTGGAAGAATTCCGCGAGATCTCGGGGCTGCCGATCAGGGGGACACTTTATGAGGAATTGCTGCCTTCCGACGAGTACGTCTTTGAGACCGAGCCTGCAATGCTCGACGGCCTGTCTACTGAAAATGCCATCCGCCACAAGCGTCTGAGTTTAATCAAGGCCCTGGGCATCTTTGACAAACTGTTCACAGAATCAGAGGAGCAGGGCGTCACTTTTAAGAGCTTCATCACTTTCTTCCTTCGCGAGGATGTCCTGTCGAAGACGGCTCCGAAGTTTGCGAACATCAATGACCCCTTTGGGTTTGGTTTGAACAGGCGGCTGACTAAGGAAGCGGATTTACCGCAGTACTATATTCCTATCATGTCGGCGGTGTCTTTTGAATCGATTGCAGCTCCCGGCATGGACGAGGAGACATTCTTTGTGGGTTTTATCAGTATCTGGCTCAGTTGGTTCGTCATCCCCATGCATCGCTGCTTCATGAGAGTCTCGGTTATCTACCCTGCTCATCGTATCGCTGAGGGGACACGGCTAGCCATAGGCATCCTAGCGCTGGTGCATCTTTATCATGGATTGGGCACCGCGGCTAACACCTCAACTCCCGGCGTGGACGTAGTAAACTTTTCTCTCCATTACTTCACGTCTTGGATTGAAATGCATGTGTTGGGGGCCTTTGCTGCGCATCAACGTCCCAGTTTTTATGATGCTTACACCTTTCCGCGACTTATGCGGCTAGTGAATGCTTCTGCCCCTGACCTGACTCAATTTAGGGCCATTCGCGTGTTGATTTCTCCTTACGCTAGCACGGGCGGACTGGTATTCATTGACCGGGCCTTATCTTCTCCTTCAGGTCCAGTTCAACAACTCTGCGACCAGTCTAAAGATGAAGTGCCTTCTCTGAAGCCCCGGGAAGCCACGCACCTGTATACGATCAGACCAGGTTATCTGGTATTCCGTCAGAACAGTGCGGCTCTTTTTATGCGGTATATTTCGCATCGCTTTGCCCGGCAGCTTGGATATGATCAGGGCGTTCCTTTCGAGGCTTTTACAGTTGCGCCGGTCCCTTCACCCGAAACTGTTCGTGATGCTGCTCATCACTTCGTGAGGCTGAACACTGGTTCCCGCTTCATGATTCCTGAAGCTGACCATATTCCCCGATGTGTGGGGTCTTTCACGGGCTGGTATCTTCATCGGGTCAGCCCAATTATTGCCGAGGAGAAGAGGGTGCTTCTTGGATATGGCGCTCCTGTTCCGATTCAGGCCACGGGAGTTACGCCGCGACTGCGCGCACCGGTCCGCTTTCCCCTGAGGGACACCAGTATTGCTCTTATTCCGGGGGAGTCGGAGGTGGACCTTACTCTCATAGTTGGTATGCCATTGGATACCCGGGCTCAGTCGAGGGGTAAAAGGGCGCCAGTAGCAGTACCACCGCCCGCGGCATCGACAATGGCCGTGTCGTCCTCAGTCGCAGCACCAAACGAGGGCGTTGGGAGTGAAGGCGTCGAAGGTGAAGTGGGTCAGCGTCGTGCCAAGGCTCCATGGTGTTAGTTATATGTATGCCCTAGAGGCCATTACTGTACATTGGATATATATTGTAGTGGATGCTGGGACATATATAGGGAGGACTTTCTTGCTCGACATGATAGTATGCTATCTGGTTGATCTTTACCTTAACGTGTACACTGATTGTCTCTCTGTTACATGTTGGTAAAGCCCTTAGGATGTGTACTTGACTACCTGGACTATGATGCGGATCATACTAGTGGGGACATGGTAGTCTATAAGTACATCCTTCAAAGTCCCTAGTCGTGGGTGTATCGAGACGGGGCATCGATATACCAGAGTAGACTAGCGTGTACCTTCTCGACCCATACAGATGGGCGATGGATGATCCCATATCCATTGGTGTTTGACATCAGAGATGATATACGGGTGCTCAGTAGAGACTGGGTACACTGGACGGACTCGCCGAGAACTCCCAGATGGTATTATACCTGACGTCAGATGGCAGTTCTCTGGTGACACTGGTACAGAGTAGTCTGTTGACCCGAGATCGTCATAGAGTCTTGTGTGGTTCCCACTGTGCTTTGATTTCCATCTTACCACGTCCAAGAGGGCGTGCAAAACGGTGGTTTTTGGGTACAGTCCCGAATCACATGGAGGCAATGAGCGATAGGAGGGGATTCGTCTCTCCCGGTATAGGGGGTTGATGTTGCGCTGTGTTCGATTGGCTATAACAGGAAATCCCTGGCCAGGGTTGCTGAGATTTACTGGTAAGTGTTACCAGTAGTTTCTCGAATTGTTATAGACCTCATATCGACACGACTTATCGAGCTATTGGGGTCTGACGTTTACCACCCCTAGGCGAGATATGCGACATATCAGACGATCAGACCGGACTGTACGGTAGTGTTACTGGTTGGATTCGCAGGAGGGTGAGCGAGCTTGCTCGTCGATCTTCTGATCGCTCAATACCCGGGTGGCCGTTACGTTTAGCAGACCGCTTGCGGCTTGTGGGCGTTTGATATGATCATCACCTGCTGCCGGCGTATTGACGAGTCTTTAGAGTCCTACACAGAGGTTTCCTGGCTCAAGCGAAACGAAATAGGAGCGCATATGAGATATGTGCGGGACCGAGAATAATGCGTGTATGTGATACCGTATTTCATTCTCGCGATCAATGTGTCGAATGGTTGTATGCGATATAACCTAGTTATCGAATCAAGGATTGATTCGATAAGCCGATACATTGTATACTAGTCGGTTGTGTGCGACATGACCGGATCATTGAATCAAGTGTTGATTTAATGATTTAATGCATAATTATATATTTGATATATTACTTTGCATTAACTGGTATTGGTTCACTTTAAATGGATTTTCTCACTTGGTTTGTGCACATTGTATATGTGATATACATTTGTACATTTGATTGTATCATGTTTGATGACACATGCTAATTTGGTTAAGTGTATAGAATTAAACCATGGTTAACTTAATGATTAGGGTTTTGCTTTTTCATTTAATTATTTGTTTATTCATTTTGGATATTAATAAAAGGATAAAAGAAAAGCAAAATGGTTTCTTTATTTTATTTTCTTTCATGAAGCTTTTTGAAGCTTCATGAAGCTTTGACCAAAGTGACCACTTTGTCTTTATCTTTAACCCTAACCATTAATCTAACCTTAGTTAATTCTCTACACTTGACCATGGTTGATTATGATAAGTATTCTTTTATTTTCTATTTTCTAATTGACTTATCATAACAATTATCATCTTCTTCATCTTCTTCTTCCATGAAGAAAGCTTGCTACTCCAATGGCAAGTGATGAAAACTAGTGAGAAATCCAAAACTAAAGTCTACCCACTTCCTATTTCTTCATCCTCTACCTCTTGCCAAGTAGTATTGGGTGTTTCCTTCATAAGTTTTCATGGCTTGGTGAAGGTGGAGCTTGATCTAGTGATGTCTCGACGTAGATCATCTTCGGCACGTTGTCGACGACCTAGCCCGGTCTTTTCTCCGATGAAACCACCGTGAGAGTCATGGTTCGATTTGGACAGCGGAGAGGACTTCATTGCGGAGCCGTGGAGGTGGAGCACCAGATCTACAAAGGTTGTATTTCCGTATTCTTGTAGTTAAGTGTTAACTAGTTTCATCTATCGCCTAGAAATCTAGTCGACGATCCGTTCTAGGGTTTCTCGGCACCGTTAAAATTTGAAATTGGCATGGTTGATGACTTGTGTGACCTCATTAGGGTGCCTAGGAACCTTTCACTGGTATCAGAGCCTAGCTAGAGCCTTAGGCGATCGGTAGACGAAGTTAAAGATCCGATCGAACCGCGAAACCCCAAGCAAAATCGCTCTCTGTACATTTTTCAAAACTGTTGAATTTTGTGAATTAAAAATATGCAGAAAAATAATCAGGAAAAACTAAGAATTACGGTGAAGTTTGGTTGACTAATTCAATAATTGGAGCGCGGAACCGCGGCCAAAACAGGGTTTTGGCGGCTCTTCCGCGGCCCAAATTTGGACTTAGTCCCTCAAATTTCATATATTTATTCTTAGGTCCTTTCTTGGTATTTTTTTATGTGAATTTTTTAATTCCCCTCAGGTGTTGAGTTTTCTAGGGTTTTATTGGGGATTCGTTAATTTGATCGGATAATTTAACTTTGTTTATGTTTTTCCGGATATTTTAGAAACTGTTAAAAAGTTCGACTGGATATAAATACCCAATTTTTCCCCTGCCGGAAAATTTTCAAGTGTTGGATTTTTCCGTGGTTTAAAGACGTTCTAAGTAGTGCAAGTAACGCGATGGTCCCTCTAGAAGATAACAAACCTTAACTCGATTATGTGACCGTCTTGAACTGCCCTTTGAACCTTAGGGTTTGGGGCAGTACGGCGTGCCACATGTGAGGCGTTGGCTTGACCCTTCTACGGCTGGACCGTTGGTACTGAGGCACGAACTGAATGTTTTTAGACTTGTTTCATGTGTTGATATGTATCGGGAAAACTTGGGTGTTTGACTGTTCGATCGAAAAGTTTAACATTTTCTGTTTATCTGGAATGGGATACAATAATTGGAATTCACAATAAGTTATGAGATAACTGAATGAATGTTATAAACATAGCACTTTAGTCTCACTTGATCGGTTGCCACGGAATTTTGATGCGATCAAAACTCCGTCGCAATCACGTAGCGTACGCGGATACTCGCCGGGTAAACTTAATAGACAGCCTCGCTCCATAGCCCCGACCAAGTGACTGTAGGAGAACCCCGTCGCCGAAAGCATCCGGTCGGGTGCTCGCGGTGGCGGTGTTCCGTCTTGGTGCACTTCGTCGACGGTATCGGGGGTGCGGCCGACTACTGAAGTTTGCGACGAGTATTCGATCAGGTTGTCGGGAATCTTGTTGAATTCCCCGACTTGATATTGAAAAGAGTTTTCGATAATGAGACTAAAATGCGGGGTTTATAATTGTTAGGCATGCGATGTCTAAGAAATTCATTTGGTCAGGCATGCGATGTCTGAGATGGTTGCGGATTCCAACTGTTGTAGTTTTACACTTTCTTTTCTGTGACCGTAATCGTAATATGTGATATCGCCGGTTTCGTTGCTATATGTCAACGACAATTGGGATGCGCATATTTACTTACGTTGATGACATGTGATGTTATGTGTTGCTGGATATGTTATATTGGATCGTCGTGTTTGAATGGCCGGGGGTTTTTATGTGAGATGGGTGTTTTTTCATTTTCATTCATGTAAAAACTGGTATGTAATATTCTTTTATTGGGGCGCTTCCAGGTTGCGGAAGTTGTCACCTCTTGTATATTATTTACTTTTCCGCACTAGGATAGACCCAAGGAGGAGGGCACAAGTAACCGGGTTCTGGAGTCCAGTGGGAGACCAACTCGAGGAGTCGAGTCCGGGTCTCCTAACTCTAGAATTGGTAGGGTTGCTTGCCGCTCTCGTAGGGGTCTTGGAGTGTGGGTTTGGCTATTCATCGCGACCGTGGAATCCGTGTTTTATACTGGCTCGTATTGAAAACACGGACGTCCTAGTATATCCAATATTTCATATGTTTCTTCTGCTGCAATATCTCTGATGTGTTCTGTGATAGATACAGTTTATAGTATATATGATATATTATATAGACGTTACTTATGTTTTACACCCGCGCTAGCCCTGCCCCGCTCTGCCGTTAGTTACCTAACCTAACGGTGCACGAGGGGACATCGAGGCGAATGCGGATGGCATAAGTGTACGTCATATCTATCTGTGATGTTTAGGTATTTAAATGATGGGACTTCATTAATGAGATTAATGAAATAAAAGAAACCTAAGATGTTGTAGAACCGAATTTCAAAATAAAACAGGTAGCTACAGTTCTTGCTTTGCACAGCGGTATATGTGATATATCCTGCACCTTATTCGATAAGGAAAGGACCGAGATCCCTTCACCGGGAGTGACTCCTTTAGCAATAACTGGTCGATGCTACGCCCTCGGTTTGTCTTTTGATTGCTTTTAAGAGTTTTTGCTTTGCACAGTGATATATATGATATATCCCGCACCTCATTCAACGAGGAAAGGACCGACGATCCCTTCACCGGGAGTGACTCCTTTAGCAAAACTAGAAAAGCCTCAAAAACACTCCATTTCAAAATTCATTTGATTCTACAACGATATCAAGTTCATTACGCAATAGGTTTTCAGAAAAACCTGTCGTAGCCCTCCGTCATTTCAGATAAGTACTAGTTAGTATTCGTGCTGCGGTTGTTTGGCATGCGTCAAGGCGTAGTGTACGGTAGCTAACTAGTGCTTATCTGCTAGCATATGATGCGATTGGATTAGGGTATTCGTACGGCGTTGTTTGACATGCGTCAAGGGTCGTGCGGGTGGGTTTAATTCAATCAAGAAATGTACGGGTTGAACTTGACTAGCAGACTATGGGTTGTTTGGCATGCGTCAAGGTCATAGCGAGCTAGGGGCAAAATATTATCGGGAATTTCAAGTGTTGAAATTTGCAATGAGATTGCATACCTTCTATGAGATAGTTGGATCCCGATACCCGCTGCGAGTAAGAGTTACTCCTGGGAGAGTTTTATGCATTACAATTAGCCGATCAAGTAGGTGTCTAGAAAGGTGTCAACGGGGTTACTCCTCTGGGAAAACGAGGTTTACATTAATTAGGTTCGTGCGAAAGCACGGGGGACCTCCCTCAAAGTACCAACACTGGCCTGGCTGAAAGATTGGCGAACTTGTAGTGTGTAATTAATCCCGGCTAGTCTTTCCTTTTAGGGTTTGAAGGAAGATTTGATAAAAAGCAGTGGGAGCCATCCTGATTAGATAAAATAAAAACCAATCTATTCTTGCAAGAGCGCACGCTGAGTGTTTTCTTCTCTCTCTCTCTCCTGGTAGCGACCATGTCACGCCTTAATCAAGATAATAATACGGATTATTGACCGAACCCGCTTGTTATACTGAGCTGGGGAACGTTGGTCCCGCTCCACCTTATAATTGTTATAAGACAGAGCAGGAAATTGGGGAATACCAGATTTCCCGTGCCGCCCAAACGAAGAGAGTGCATACTGATGCATCATCTTCGGGTGTGTTCATTACAAAGAACTGTTTCTCAGTATCCTCCGTATCCTGCGTATTTGATACCAGATCAGGATCCCAGATATGTAATCTGTTACATAGGGCTACAAAAGGGTAGAAAAACTGAGAACGGGTGATAAGTTTCATGAGGCAGAAAACGGGGCAAGTGTTGCGGCCAAGTCTGTCGGTCACTGTCACCCTGTATTAACAATACATTGATTCTGAACGAATGTTATTAGATACCGAACCTGATATACCAAATCATATCACTCTCTTTGGTAGAAAAGAAAGGATATAATTTTGTATTGTTGGATAATGTTTTGAACATTTCCTATATCAAAAGTTGATCGGTTCAGGCACGTTATCTAAAAGCATTGATGTTCTAAATCAAACTACAGTTCTTAGTATATGGAACACACATAAGAGGAAGAGTTCAGAAATGAACGGATCCTTCTTAAGGTATTGTAGACTAGGTCATATCAATGTGACCCGACTAGCTAGAGTTACATAAAGATGCATATTTAAATTAGTTTGAATTTACATCTTGTGAAACTCGCCAGTCATGTCACAAAGATAAGATGACCACAGCTCTGTTTATTGGAAACAGAGAAAGAGTTAGTGAACTCTTGGGACTGATACATGATGATGTATGTAGGTCCCCTGTCTACACATGCCAAGACTGATTCTTAATACTTGATTATATTCTTTGATAATCTTTCAAGTTTCAGATCTATGTTCCTGTTGAAACACAAGTCCGAACCTTTTGAGATATTCACGGAATATAAGTTAGAAGTAGAGAACCAAAATACGGGTATAAGTATTTTGTCCTTGGATGTGATCAAGTAGGAGAATACTAGAGCACGGAAATACTGGACTATTCTAAAGGAGAATGAGATTCTCTCTCAGCATTACTCCTCTGTATACACCATAGCACGATGGTATATCGGGGCGGAGCAATCACACCCTATATGATATGGTGTGCTCTATGATGAGTACTACTGAGTTACCTTTTTCCTTTGGGGGTTATGCACTTAAGAAGCTGCATACCTATTGAATAGGGTTCAAATCAAATCAGTTGCCTACCGCTTCATATGTGATATGGTATGGGAAGAGCCCATGTCTTAAGCCAGTTAAGATTTGGGGTTGTCCAGCCTATGTCTAAAAGCAAAATCCGGACAAGCTCGAGGCAAGGTATGTTATGTAGAACTGGAAGTGTTCCAGCTATACAAGCTATAGCAGTTGATTTGATAGAACCAAAGGATTCAGTAGATTCCAACGAACCTCAGCCTCTCCGCCGATCTAGTAGGGTTCCTCACCCACCTGAGAGATACTTCGGTTTCTCTATGACAGTGGGAGCGAGGATTGCATCATGAGATGATGACCCAACTAGTTTCGAGCTGGCCATCAGGAGTGTGACTCTGTAAGAATGGCTGGATGCTTAGTGATCTGAGATAGAATCCATGTACACCAACAAAGTATGTACTTTGGTTGCTATATCTGAAGGGTTAAATCCCCATCAGGAGCAAGTATATCTTGAGAAGATTACTTGGTGTACATCGAAAAGTTGAGACTTTCAAAGCTAGACTTGTGAAAAGTGTGCATCATTGACCAGGTGTGGATAATGATGAAATCTTTTTCAAGTAGCTATGCTTAAGTCCATCCAGATCCTACTTGTCACGGCTACATACCATGACTACGATATCTGGTGGTTGGGTGTCATGACTGCTTTTCTAAATGATGTTTTAGAAGAGTGCGTCTATAAGTACACAGCCAGAGGGCTTCGTAGACAGTGGGAGCAGCGGAAACGTGTGCAAGATGCTTTATAGGATAAAGCAGGCATCGCGGAGTTGGAACATCTGTTTTGATGGATTAGTCAAAGAAGTTGACATCATCAAAATGGTAGATGAACCTTGTATAAACAAAAAGGATAGTAGGGAGTATGGTGACGATCCTCGTAGAGTACGTGGATGACATACTCTTGATAGGAAAGTAGTTTCCTATGCTACGCTCGATCAATCTCCGCTTATCACTATGATTCTCCATATAGGATCAAAATGATACCTCCTAAATCCTGAGTTTTGGATCTATGAGATAGATTTAATTGGATGTTAGGATTCTCACTAGTTGTAGTGAGAAGGTATCAATCGATCCTGGGGAGAATCACTGGAAGGGTTCCAGGGTGATAAAGACGACTGAATGTCAGTCACAGGCATTGTCTTTACCCTCAGTAAAGGGACGGTATGTTGGAAGAGTTCCAAGCTAGATACCGTGGCATACTAGACGATAAAGGCAGGATACATCGCTACTAAAGATGCTACCAAAGAGGCTGTTTGGGTGTATATTGGTTCATGAGATGAACTATGTTCCTCCCATTGTGTGACAATGGAGTTGTGGCTTATGCCAAGGAACGCAGGTCCCATCAGTGATCCAGACATATTCTAAGGCAGTATCACCTGATCATGGAGATGGTTGATCTCCAGGGTAATCGAGGTTAGGAGAGTAGACTCAGAGGATAACACGGCGGATCTACTCACGAAGGCCTATTCCCAGAGAGAGACTTTTATGGGATGGTTGAGTATGAGATACTACAACCACTGCTACAGATGGCCCTAGTGCAAGTGGGAGATTGTTAGTTATATGTATGCCCTAGAGGCCATTACTGTACATTGGATGTATATTGTAGTGGATGCTGGGACATATATAGGGAGGACTTTCTTGCTCGACATGATAGTATGCTATCTGGTTGATCTTTACCTTAACGTGTACACTGATTGTCTCTCTGTTACATGTTGGTAAAGCCCTTAGGATGTGTACTTGACTACCTGGACTATGATGCGGATCATACTAGTGGGGACATGGTAGTCCATAAGTACATCCTTCAAAGTCCCTAGTCGTGGGTGTATCGAGACGGGGCATCGATATACCAGAGTAGACTAGCGTGTACCTTCTCGACCCATACAGATGGGCGATGGATGATCCCATATCCATTGGTGTTTGACATCAGAGATGATATACGGGTGCTCAGTAGAGACTGGGTACACTGGACGGACTCGCCGAGAACTCCCAGATGGTATTATACCTGACGTCAGATGGCAGTTCTCTGGTGACACTGGTACAGAGTAGTCTGTTGACCCGAGATCGTCATAGAGTCTTGTGTGGTTCCCACTGTGCTTTGATTTCCATCTTACCACGTCCAAGAGGGCGTGCAAAACGGTGGTTTTTGGGTACAGTCCCGAATCACATGGAGGCAATGAGCGATAGGAGGGGATTCGTCTCTCCCGGTATAGGGGGTTGATGTTGCGCTGTGTTCGATTGGCTATAACAGGAAATCCCTGGCGAGGGTTGCTGAGATTTACTGGTAAGTGTTACCAGTAGTTTCTCGAATTGTTATAGACCTCATATCGACACGACTTATCGAGCTATTGGGGTCTGACGTTTACCACCCGTAGGCGAGATATGCGACATATCAGACGATCAGACCGGACTGTACGGTAGTGTTACTGGTTGGATTCACAGGAGGGTGAGCGAGCTTGCTCGTCGATCTTCTGATCGCTCAATACCCGGGTGGCCGTTACGTTTAGCAGACCGCTTGCGGCTTGTGGGCGTTTGATATGATCATCACCTGCTGCCGGCGTATTGATGAGTCTTTAGAGTCCTACACAGAGGTTTCCTGGCTCAAGCGAAACGAAATAGGAGCGCATATGAGATATGTGCGGGACCGAGAATAATGCATGTATGTGATACCGTATTTCATTCTCGCGATCAATGTGTCGAATGGTTGTATGCGATATAACCTAGTTATCGAATCAAGGATTGATTCGATAAGCCGATACATTGTATACTAGTCGGTTGTGTGCGACATGACCGGATCATTGAATCAAGTGTTGATTTAATGATTTAATGCATAATTATATATTTGATATATTACTTTGCATTAACTGGTATTGGTTCACTTTAAATGGATTTTCTCACTTGGTTTGTGCACATTGTATATGTGATATACATTTGTACATTTGATTGTATCATGTTTGATGACACATGCTAATTTGGTTAAGTGTATAGAATTAAACCATGGTTAACTTAATGATTAGGGTTTTGCTTTTTCATTTAATTATTTGTTTATTCATTTTGGATATTAATAAAAGGATAAAAGAAAAGCAAAATGGTTTCTTTATTTTATTTTCTTTCATGAAGCTTTTTGAAGCTTCATGAAGCTTTGACCAAAGTGACCACTTTGTCTTTATCTTTAACCCTAACCATTAATCTAACCTTAGTTAATTCTCTACACTTGACCATGGTTGATTATGATAAGTATTCTTTTATTTTCTATTTTCTAATTGACTTATCATAACAATTATCATCTTCTTCATCTTCTTCTTCCATGAAGAAAGCTTGCTACTCCAATGGCAAGTGATGAAAACTAGTGAGAAATCCAAAACTAAAGTCTACCCACTTCCTATTTCTTCATCCTCTACCTCTTGCCAAGTAGTATAGGGTGTTTCCTTCACAAGTTTTCATGGCTTGGTGAAGGTGGAGCTTGATCTAGTGATGCCTCGACGTAGATCATCTTCGGCACGTTGTCGACGACCTAGCCCGGTCTTTTCTCCGATGAAACCACCGTGAGAGTCATGGTTCGATTTGGACAGCAGAGAGGACTTCATTGCGGAGCCATGGAGGTGGAGCACCGGATCTACAAAGGTTGTATTTCCGTATTCTTGTAGTTAAGTGTTAACTAGTTTCATTTATCGCCTAGAAATCTAGTCGACGATCCGTTCTAGGGTTTCTCGGCACCGTTAAAATTTGAAATTGGCATGGTTGATGCCTTGTGTGACCTCATTAGGGTGCCTAGGAACCTTTCACATGGTGGAGGAAACGATCGTCTTCGGCGGTCGGTTCTGGATCCAAGCGACGGAGGAGGACGGCTACTAATCTGCTCGACTCTTTAGTAGAGTCTGAGACCATTCTTCAGGACGAACCATTGGCTCTGCAAGAACCGGACGCTGGCTTACTTTTTCCGAGTTCAACTGCCGAGGAAGCCGCACAATTGGCTAAGGCTATAAGACGTTCTCAAGATGAGTTGAAGAACGTAAGGATTCCGAAGAAGCCCTATCCCGCCGTAATCTTTTATGAAGACCCTCCGTGGATCCGGCGACGATTCATCGGCCCTTTGGAGGAATGGGGCGAAAGGGCCCTTAAACAGGCTGCTTCGGAGGATGCCGCGGACGCGCTTTCACTGTGGACCGGTGGCCACGAGTCCACCCTCGGACCTCGGCGAGCACACCTCCTTGAGAAGGAGCGTCGGCTTGAGCAAGACATACTGAAAGCTTCCTTGCGCATCGGTATGTTCCTGTATTTCTTTGTAATACTTCATATTGTCTGCGCGCGTGTATATGTATTCTTATCCTTGTGTGAACCGTGCAGAGACTTCGGTGATGGGGGAGGTTCTAAACCGCACTCTGACCGTAGAGCCTGCTGATACTCCCAGTGAAACACCGCTCAGTGTGGAGGGGGTTGATGAAACTGTCCCTCTTGCGATAGAGCCTCCTGAGGTGGTTCCTGTTCCCGAAGCACTTGCTCCCTCGGGGGAGGCACCTTTGGTGATCGCTGTCCCAATGGCTCTCCCTGAGGGCGGCTCAGAGGCTAGGATGGAGGTAGTCGACGCTACCCCCTTTTGTTGGAGCCCGCAGCGGCAGCCGCTACTCCTTATTCCGAAGCCGTTGCACCGGCCCGCGCCTCCGATATTGTGCCCGAGGTCGCGGCGGAGGCCGTTGAAGCTGCTATCCCTCCAGCTCAGAATGGGAGGAGTGTCGAAGGTAACCTTCTATATTTTAAATTAGTAATATTTCCATTATCTGAACGCTTCTGTCTTTTCAGAGTTGCGCGGACTGGTGGCCTCTATTGCCGATCTGTCTCCCCGGCAGTCCTTTCAGCGTCTGCTGGATATGGCTTCTCCGCAAGCGATATCCCCTCAGTGCATCGTCCTCTCGTCTGGGCAAGGTTAGTATTGTTTACCATCTTTTCACAACATTGCTATTATTTCGCAAAATGGCATTGATGTCCTTTACAGTCATGGAGGCCGATGATGAGGTTGAGGTTCTCGAAGGGCCAAGGGAGCCTTCAGCTCCTTCTTGCATGGCTGTGGGTAAGTAAAGTCTCAACGTTGTTCCATTTGTTCTTTTGCTTACACATTCAGCTGACTGTTTATAAATCTGAATAGCTCTGCCAGTTCTTACTGCGTTAGAGTCATGCATCACTATGCCACCTGGCCCCTACGCTCTGCGAGCCTCGGAACGGATGGCCAAGCTAAGCCTCGCCTCTCTGTCATCTTTGATCGAGGAACTTCGTGCTGGCAGCGTAATTATGGTCGAAGCGTTTGCTGCCGAAGCTAACGCCTCTCTTCCCTTTCTTGCCACTTACCATAGCGAAGCAGTGGTGCAAGTCTGTGTTGAGTTCTGTCGGCAGGTGGAGGTGAGTGTACCTGCCTTTCTTCGGAGGCTGTGGCTGCGAAGGCGGGCTTGTAGGGTCTGATTGAGCGATGTGCGGCGAACATGGTGTCATGTGAGAAGAGGCTCGGCCGCAAGTTTTCGGAGAGGGAGCTGGCTTCGAAAGCGCTGATAGAGCTTCAGGCCAACCTCACGGCCAAGGCCAACAAAGCGTATGAACTCTGGCGAGTGCTTCAAGAGGCCATCAAGGAGGTGGTGGCGATCGACAAAGCCGCCGTGTTCACTCGCGAAAGGGTTGAGGCTCACAAGGCTACTGAGAAAAAGCTCGAAGGCCGGCTCGCCTCATATCAGGCCCAGCAAGCTCAGGCGGAGGCCCGTCTTTTGGCGATACTGAATCACGAAGGCGAGGCCCAGCGAAAGAGGGACGAACTGGCCAATATGTTGAATCGCCCGCCCACTTGAAGAATTGTAGATATTTTATTTTTATTTTTTCTTTCCTTGTACATACTCCTGAATAAGAGTATATTTTTTGTTTCTTTCACGAATTGTACTTTGTATTCATTTTGATTCATGAATAAAAGACATATTTTCCTTCTCAATGGTGTATCCCTTTTTTTATTAAATGTATTCTGTGGATAATCTATCTCGATCTCTTTGCAGGACAACGATGGCTTAGGATTCAGGGTTAAGATCTATCTCCTAAGACTTTTCAACTTTATGAGCCGTGAGGGTTTCATAAAGAATTTTCTCCCTACCGGTCGAGAGGATCCCGTAGGTGTAATTTCTCCTTAAGAATCGTGAGGATTCATAAGTGTGTTTTCTCTTGAAGGTCGTAAGGATCTCACAAGAGAGTTTGCTCCCTTACGAGTCATGAGGACCCGCAAGTGATGGGTGAAGTTGCCCTGATCCGTATTTCACGGAGTCAGGGATTGCTCTGGTTGCTTCCCACGGGTTCACTGCCGTGTTCTGCGAGGATCAGGCTCCGCTCTGGACGTTTCCCACGGGGTCAGAGTTGACATTATCCGCGTTCCACATGACCAGGAATTTTGCTCTAGATGCTTCCCACGGGTTCACTGCCGTGTTCGGTGAGGACTAGGCTCCGCTCTGGATGCTTCACACGGGGTCATTGCCGTGCTCTGCGAGGACCAGGATCCGCTCTGGACATTTCCCACGAGGTCAGGATTGACATTATCCGCGTTCCACGTGATCAGGAATTTTGCTCTGGATGCTTCCCACGGGTTCACTGCCGTGTTCGGTGAGGACCAGGCTTTCCTCTGGATGCTTCACACGGGGTCATTGCCATGCTCTGCGAGGACCAGGATCCGCTCTGGACGTTTCCCATAGGGTCAGGATTGACATAAGCCGCGTTCCACGTAGCCAGGAATTTTGCTCTGGATGCTTCCCACGGGTTCACTGCCATGTTCGGAGAGGACTAGGCTCCGCTCTGGATGCTTCACACGGGGTCATTGCCGTGCTCTGCGAGGACCAGGATCCGCTCTGGACGTTTCCCACGGGGTCAGGATTAACATAAGCCGCGTTCCACGTAGCCAGGAATTTTGCTCTGGATGCTTCCCACGGGTTCACTGCCGTGTTCGGTGAGGACCAGGCTCCATTCTGGATGCTTCACACGGGGTCATTGCCATGCTCTGCGAGGACCAGGATCCGCTCTGGACATTTCCCATGGGGTCAGAATTGACATAAGCCGCGTTCCACATAGCCAGGAATTTTGCTCTGGATGCTTCCTACGGGTTCACTGCCATGTTCTGCGAGGACCAGGATCCGCTCTGGACATTTCCCACGGGGTCAGGATTGACATAAGCCGCATTCTACGTAGCCAGGAATTTTTCTCTGGATGCTTCCTACGGGTTCACTGCCGTGTTCGGCAAGGACCAGGCTCCGCTCTGGATGCTTCACACGGGGTCATTGCCGTGCTCTGCGAGGACCAGGATCCGCTCTGGACGTTTCCCACGGGGTCAGGACTGACATAAGCCGCGTTCCACGTGACCAGGAAGGATTGACTTTATCCGCATTTCACGGAGTCGGGGTTTGACTCTCGGTCATCTGTGCACCGCCGAGTCATGGAACTGGGAGTTGCCGCTGTTCTGCTTTGCTTGATGTTGTGTCTGCCGTAATAAGACGGATGTTGAGATGATCTCCAGGCTATCTGTGAACCGTTGAGATCCCCTTCCTCTTCTGATGAGATCTGGGGGGGAAAGGTATGTCCCTTCTTTGTTTGCGCCCCTGGATTGTATACAGGGATTGCTGTGATATCACCTGTAGGGCATAAATTTCATTTTTTTTGTTTCTTTCTGCGATACTCTATCATTTCAGCTTTTATATCGCGAAGGTTGCGATTGCCCAATCATTTCGGCTATTTTTCGCGGTGCCCAATCATTTCGGCTATTCGTTTTATTTATTACTCGCTGCTTTTTATTGTGAGTTGCCCAATCATTTCGGCTATTTTTTATGCATACATTTTTACTTGCTGATTATGTTGCAAGTTGCCCCATCATTTCGGCTATTTCGTATGCATGTGTGGCTTGCTGGCTTTTTGCCGCAAGCTTGGATTTAGACACCGATTTCAGCATCAGCATCGCTACAACTGGGATATGGCCAGGAGCGAATCATCATTTGCCTCTGTCGATGTCGGACAAAGGTGGCTTAGTAAATATGATTAAGATCCTATCGACTAAGGCTTTTGACTTCATGAGTCGTAAGGGTCTCATAAAGGTATTTCTCCCTATAAGTCGTGAGGATCTCATAGGTGCGTTTTCTCCTTAGGGATCGTGAGGATTCCTAAGTGCATGGTCTCTTATAAATCGTAAGGATCTTATAAGAGAATTTTCCCTCTTACAAGTCGAAAGAACCCGTAAGCGGTTGTTTCCTTCCTTGTCGAGATTCGACTTTGGAGAGTGTGGCCCATGAATAGTATGCAAGAGTCCATTTTGGACCGACTTGCAGGGCCCCAGTGCTTAGGAAACTGGTTCTTATTCCGATTGCCTAAGGCTTTTCCCTATGAGTCGAAACGAATCGAGCATTTCTCGCAAGGATATCCTAACGTCACAGTTAACCTCTGCTCTTTACGACAAAGGTCCGTTAGGGTTTGTGGTACTAGGGTTTTTTCCATCGAACCGTCGCGTTGGCTGATGTATTTCTCGATAGGCAATCTTGCTTGTTCGAGTAGCCTTGCGACTGTCGTGTCTCTGATCCCTTCGGGGGCTGGACAAGACGTCTTCAAGCAATATTCCTAGGCAGTTTAACCGTCGGAAGAGCAAGCATTAGGAATTTTGCCATGCCGCTTTTTACTTGAGGTTAGGCCCATTTTGGAGAGCCCCGATGAGTCATAACCACTCCACGCTGGTGTGGGATGATCTCCGATAGTCTTTCTGGTTTTATATGAGTTGCCGTCAAGACCCTGAAGCTAGGAATTTGGCCTTCGCTTCGTTTGCTGGCATTGCATCTACTGTATCGAGACGAATGTTGCGGTTGTCTCTAGGTTGCTGGTGAACCGTCGAGCTTTGGAACTAGGGATTTTGCCGTGGCTCCGTTGTTTGATTGTCGCGTCTGAATCCTGCTGGAGGAAGAACGCTGTAGTGACATCTTGTCTGCTGTATCAAGACGAACGTCGAGGTGGCGACCACTCCATGTGGGATGATCTCCGGTAGTCTTTCAGGTTTTATATGAGTTACCGTCAAGACCTTAAAGCTAGGAATATTGCCTTTGCTTAATTTGCTTTTGGCGTTGCGTCTGCTGTGTCGAGACAAACGTCGAGGTGGTGACCACTCCGTGCTGGTGTGGGATGATCTCCGGTAGTCTTTCAGGTTTTATATGAGTTACCGTCAAGACCCTGAAGCTGGGAATTTGGCCTTCACTTCGATTTGTTTCGACCGTGAGGTCTTTCGTTGACGTTGCATCTGCATCCTGCTGGACTGCGAAGGAACGCCGTTGTTGACATTGCGTCTGCTGTAACGAGACGAATGTCGAGGTGGTCTCTAGGTTGTCTGTGAACCGTCGGGATTTAGAACTAGGGACTATGCCGTGGCTCCGTTTGGTGATGTCGCGTCCGAATCCTATTGGAATGAGGAGGATCACCGTTGCTGATTTTTAGGTTGTAGATGTTGCCGTTAAATTTTGGAACTAGGGACTATGCCGTGGCTCCGTTTCGTTGTGTCGCTTCCGTGCCTTACTGGCATAAGGAGGAACGCTGTTGTTGGTCTCCTGGGATGCAGATGTGACCGTTGAAACTTGGCTCTCTTTTTTATGGAGCCTGGTGGGATGATATGGTTCCCTCTTTGTTTGTGTCCCTGGATTGTATACAGGGATCGATGTGATGTCACCTATAGAGCAAGAGTTTCATTTCATTTCATTTTTTTTATTTCTTCCCATCATGCTCTATCATTTCAGCTTTTATATCGCGAAAGTCGCGATTAGCCAATCATTTCGGCTATTTTTCGCGGTGCCCAAATCATTTCGGCTATTTGTCTTATTTTTACTCACTGGTTTTTATTGCGAGTGTGGAACTTGGAATCTGGTGCCAATCTCAGCATCAGTATCGCTGCGACTAGAATATTGCCAGGAGCGAATCATCATTTGCCATGAAAGGACTTGGAATTTGATACCGATTTAGACATCAGTATCGCTACAACTGGGATATTTCCAGGAGTAAATCATCATTTGCCTCTGTCGATGTCGAACAAAGGTGGCTTAGCAACCAGGGTTAGGATCCCGTCGACTAAGGCTTTTGACTTCATGAGCCATAAGGGTCTCATAAAGGTGTTTCTCCCTACGAGTCGTGAGGATCTCGTAGGTGCTTTTTCTCCTTAGGAATCGTGAGGATTTCTAAGTGTGTGTTCTCTTATAAGTCGTAAGGATTTTACAAGAGTGTTTTCTCCTTGCAAGTCGAGAAGACCTACAAGTGTTTGTTCACCGTGTGAGCATATCCCTAGTCGCTGGTGGGACTCTGTTAGGGAAATGTTCATTCGTGCCCGTGGATTGTATACAAGGGTCAACATTGAGCCGCTTGTAGGGCAGTGTTGGAGGTTGTGGGGGCTGCTTAAGAACAGGTTTAGATCCCTGTAGCTTAAGACTTTCAAATCTTATGAGCCATGAGGGTCCCATAAGAGGGTTCTCCTTATGAGTCGTGAGGATCTCGCAAGTGTAATTTCTCCTTAGGAATCGTGGGGATCCCTAAGTGTGTTGCTCCCTTATGAGTCGTAAGGATCTCACGTAGGTGGTTACTCCTCACAAGGTCGAGAGGACCTTGCAAGTGTCTTTCAACGAGATTGCGCCCTTTCGGGTTTTCACAAAACTCGCCGGTAGCCCTGCTGTTTTTACTCACGGAGCCCTTTTGGGTTTTTATCCGTGCCCATTTTGCTTGTGGACATACCGTTTTCTTTTTTTTCTCTTTTTTTTATTGTCTCTTTTTTTGTATCAGCCTTGGGATGCTACGGTCTGTAGTAGTTTATCGATGTCTCAGTTAATATCCAGTTTTAGGACATAGTGGTCCATTGTTAGTTTAACGATGTTTCGGTCTTTGGTTCATAGGTCGGACATGTTTGAAGATCTTTCAGCACTCTTTTAGTTTTTTGCCGAAAAACAATTTCTCATGGAGCTTCCCCTATAAAAGAGCATGATGCCCCCGTCCATCCTTTTCTGAGCATGTGGTTGTGACAGGTTCACCTTCCAGTTGTCAGACAACTCGAATTTGCCCTTTTGGTATTCATCCTCAATCCAGCCTTTGAAGACGAAGCAATCATCGAGTGGGTGGCCCATTACTCTGTGGCAGTGACAATAGTTAGGATGGTTAACGTTA
This sequence comes from Agapanthus africanus, assembly GCA_030015575.1. Lineage (NCBI taxonomy): Eukaryota > Viridiplantae > Streptophyta > Magnoliopsida > Asparagales > Amaryllidaceae > Agapanthus > Agapanthus africanus. The sequence continues at coordinate 377,633,778 of JASDDO010000019.1, read as the reverse complement.
CCCGGTTGCGACGGATATTTTGGATCTGGCAGAGTGATGAGCCCGTTGCACACTGCCAGTTCGAACAGTCTCCTTGTTTTATCCCTGGGAAATGAGTAAGGACGTTTCAACTTCTCATCGAAGGATCGCGGCTTATTGCTTTGACGAACAGACGGTCTCGGGTTACTCGGCTGTTGCTGAGCGTAGGTGATAAAGGTCGCTTTTCCCTTCCCCTTATCCTTTTTGCTTGACCCTTGTTTGCGGGTCCGAGATTCTTTTCAGGTAGCGTGCGATTGCGTAGCGGGATGTTCTCGCAGCTCTTCGTTTCTTCCTCTTTTCCTGAGGTGGATTCTTTGAAGAGAGGGCTGAGAGTAATTTCTTCTTCAGAATTGCTCCCGAAGGTGAGAACTTGCGATCCCCTGCCATCAACCATGTGACAGTTGTCGGCAGCTCTTTCTCGTTCGTTTGTCGCATTTTTCTGCTGTCGACGAGTTTCACGCTCCATCCTCTTGAAGTGCTGCCTGTGAGCGACATACCCTTACCACCAATTTTTAAAGGCGTTGCACTCTTCGGTGGGGTGCGCAATCCTTTGATGATATAAACAGTAATTAGGATGCACATCCTCATCATTAAAGCGTATATTGCCAGGAGAATTTTCTCTAAAAGAGGGAAGCTTCATTCCCATCGATATGGCTTTAGCGAACCTTTTCCTCATCTTGAACCTTCTTTTATTTGCGGTAGATGAAGTGCTTTGACCTAGGGAAAGTGTTTTAACCCTTTCGTTTAGTCGCCGGCGTTTGGCCTTTTCAAATATGGCCATCTCACGCTCTCGATCAGCTTTGCTTTTAAGACGGGTTTCGTTCAGGTATGCATCAATCATTTCGTCTGATGGTCCTAGAAGTTCCGGCTCAGGATCTGCCCCTAATTTCTTTGCGTCAGGAGTTTCTTCACCGTTTATTAACAAGTGAGAGATCATATAGCAGCTTGCCACATAATCCTCAGGTTCATCTGACGAATCTTCTCCATTGTCATCATCTCCGTCCTCAAAGATGTGGCCGAGAAATTCTTAGAGTGTGACTGGGGTCCGCGCCTTCTGATTATATTCTTCCAGCGCGTTAATATGTTTTTGCAACTCCGTGCGCTTGTCATCAGGTTTCACGGGCTTCTTGGTTTTCTTCTTGGAAGACTTTGACGGCTGGGTATGAGCGCTTTGACTATCACCACCAGTTTTTGGAATTAGGCGCGGTTTCAGCATTCTCTCGATAATCTCGGGTTCCAGCGGATTCTTCCACCTGATTGCCGGGCATGTTTGGAGATTCCTCAACATTCTTTTAGTTTTTGCTGAAAGAGCGACCTCCCATGGAGCTTCTTCAATGAAAGAGCATGATGCCCCCGGCGTGTCTGTCTTCTTGGAAGCGTGTGGCTATGGTGGGTTCACCTTCCAATTCTCGGACAGGGCAAATTTGCCCTGTTGGTATTGATCTTCAATCCAGCCTTTAAAGACGAAGCAATTCTCAATTGGATGGCTTACCGTTTGATAGTAAGGGCAATAATTGGGACTATTAGCCTTGCCGGGTTGCAACGGTCGTTTTGGATCCGACAGATTGATGAGTCTGTTGCGCACTGCCAACTTGAACAGTCTCCTCGTTTTATCTTGGGGAAACGAGTAAGGACGTCCCAGTCTCTCCTCGAGGGATGGGCGTGGACGCACGTTGTTTTGGCGAACAATCGGCTTTAAGTTGCTCGGCTGTTGTTGAGTATTGGCAACGAAAGTTGCTTTTCCTTTCCCTTTTTCATTTCGAGAGTCCGTCTTTGGAGGAGATGGTTTATGACCCATCTGGTCCATTTGGGCCAACTTGTCAATCAAGGCCTGTAACGTGGTCGGCTTAAAGAACATCATGAATTGGGAGATGGTTGCATGATGATTCAGAGTGCCCACGAACATGCCCACCGCCAGCGCTTCTTCGATGCGCTGTTCGCATTTTGACCACAGATTCCGTCATCGTATTGCGTATTGAACCCATGTCTCTCCCGGCTTTACTCTGGTGTTGATCAATGTCGTGATCGGGGTGTGTTCACTGGCATTTGCGAACCGTTGAGTGAATAGCAACTCCATTTCTGTAAACGTTTTGACGAAGTCGTCGGGAAGCTCCGAGTACCATTCAAAAGCCGTCTCCGACAAGCTACTAACAAACTGGCGGAGCAGAAGTTTATCATCACCTCCGGTGTTGCCGCACAAGGCTCTGAATTGAGCGACGTGCTGATGCGGATTTCCCGTCCCCTTATATACGTGGAACTTGGGGATCGTGTATCCCGGCGGGTACTTTATTTGGTCGTACTAACCCGGATAGGGTCGTCCCGTTTTAACAATTTGCCCAGCCGCTTCATTCGCCTGATGAACTCGTATTTGTTGAGCAATATAGTCATTCAGGGCGGCCTTGGAAATAGTTTCCTCCTTGGCCGCTGAAAGAGCTGGAGGTGGATTCGATGTCTCTCCTCTGTCATCTTCAATTATTACTGGAGGATTTTCGGCTGGAGGGTCCGACTGGATCATCATGCCTACCATATCTTGGAATAGAAGGGCCATTTGTTTTATATTGGCCGCTTGTTCCGCGGCCTCTTTGTCTTTCTTCTCAAGCATTCTCCGAAGGAATTCGGCATCAGTTTCCTGCTCATGGCGTTTCTCCGAGGATGCCTATGGGCTTGCTTTCGGTCCTGTGAGTGCGGCCATGGCTGTTAACATCTCTTGGAGCTTTTGTTGTTGTTGCTCCTAAGCCTTAGTCACTGATCGCGTAAGCGGTCGATGACCTGTGGAGATACGGCTATCCTCTTTTCCGGATGCCATATAGACGGTATGCACCACCATGCCCCCAGACTTAGGGCGTTTGGGCTCAGCGTTTTTGTGGTCCGCCACGTTCACAGGGGCTTTCTCTGGCCTCCTTTTCTTTTGAGTAGTTGATGTTGAGGGGGCCATTACAGCGGGCATCCAGATGGCTGTCGTCCTTTGTGGCTTGCTAGGACGGTTTTCTTCCTGCTGAACCTTCAGCTTCTTCTGTCGGTAGAGATAGTCTTGATCAATCACTGACTCTTGGACACGTCACCAAACTTTGTAAACTTTGGAGGACAGCCGCTGAAGGGGCTGTTCTGGCTTTGCTTCTGTGACATTCTCCGCGGGTGGAGGAGATCTTTTCAATACGGCGGTAGGAGAATTCCTGCGCACCTTGTTCAGCAGCTCAAAGCTGTTCCCAGTTGGAACAGCAGCATTGATTTCCACCGTTGGGGCTGGTGGAGTTAGCCCAGAGGGGGAGTTGCCCCCAGACTCCCTTACTCGGCGCCAGTGACGACGTCGAGCATGTCGAGCTGATGGTGTTGGTTCAGTGATGGGGATGGCTTCGTTATGCCTCCTGTTCTGGTGGGGCGTCGCCGGTGCCAGCCTCTTGAATATTGGCGTCCGTTGAGCAGCAGTAGCCAATTTATCGAAGACAGACTTTTGAGCAGGAATGGGAGCTGAAGTGGGAGCCGGAACAGTCAGTCTTGTAAAGACCGACCTTTTGGTAGGAGAAGCCTCCTTGACGACTTTGGGAGCAGGGTTGGTTACTCTTTTCGGAATAAGCTTCTCTTGAGTTGAGGGTTTCATCTTGGACCCACAGGAACTTTGGCCCAATCTGGAGAAGACCAAGGCGCTGGAGCTGGACGACCCGTTGAGAGGGGCCGCAGTAGTTGTAAGCCGGTCAAAGACCGACTTCTTGGGAGCTTCCGGTGTTGGTATAGGAGCGCTGAAGCTCGTTGGCGGGAGCATGGTCCCGAAAAACAATCCAGTAGTGGCCTGAGTGACCTGTTCCACTGGCATCGTGAACAGGGAAGCCGCTTGGGGCCCGTAAGCTATTCCTCCAGATGAGGCGGAGCGTGGGTTGCAATTGCAGTTAGAACACTTTGCACAAGTGGACGCCATTGATCCTTCGCTTTCTGCGCCAAGCAAGAAACCAAATCTTAGTACCTCAAACCCAAGGGCAACCATATCAAACCACGATTCGTTCGCAAACACGACACACGAAGTGTGGAGTGGAAAGAGGAAAAGGTCCTACCGGGCGTGCTAGAATCTGTTCCCCGCTGAAAGATGCGGCAGAGACACGGCGAACGTCTAGTCTGAATTTCGGGGCAGATGCTAATTGTTGCTATCCTTCCACCTCTTCGAAGATGCCAAGTTGATTTATGACACTATGTATTGAAGGTTTAAACGGATGCGTCCGATGTAGCAGACTTTGTCGGATTCCCCCTCATTTGAGGGGTTTTTGATTGTGGGGACGCTCTTCCCTGCAGGCGCAAGCCCCCGCAGTTAATTACGCTACCGCATCACGGTAACCACTTTCTCCTTCTCCAGATGGTCACCTCGTGTCGTAGGTGTTTGTTTTGTTTTTGGTTGCCCGTGTTTTGTATACGGAGACTAATTTATGTTGTCGCCCGTAGGGCGTGGATTAGTCCAAATCCGTATTTTCTTAGATTTGGGTTTGGGGGTTGGGTTTAAAGATACGTTAGTCTCATTTGAGACTAAGATCAACTTAAACGTATGTTAAGGATACGTTAGTCTAATTTTAGACTAAAATCAACTTAACAGGACCATTTAGATCCAACAAGAGAGCATTTGAACTCTATTGTTTAGTTTAGGGACATTGCGGTCGATTGCCAGTTTACGGACATGGTGGTCCATTGTTAGTTTAAGGACATCTCGGTCCATTGTTAGTTTAAAGACATTGTGGTCGAGGTTAAGGACATCATAGTCTGTGAGTTTAAGGACCCCACAGTCCAATGTTAGTTTAAAAACATCACGGTCGAGGTTAAGGACATCATAGTCCATGAGTTTAAGGACCCCGCAGTCCAATGTTAGTTTAAAGACATCACGGTCGAGGTTAAGGACATCATAGTCCATGGGTTTAAGGACCCCACAGTCCAAGAAATGTGTGGTTGTCGGGACCCGTCACCTCTTTGAAGACGTTGAAGGATTACAACGACAAATATCAAACGAGTGAAAAGATGTACCCTTGAACCAAGGTTGACTGGTGATCTGTAGTCCAATTTGGAAGTAAGATCAATTAATTATATTATGAGCACAATGGCTCAATTAAGTCTGAATTGAGGACTTATGGCCAATTTGGGCTAAGTCCAATTAAGTTTGAAATATTGGCCTTTTGTTAGACCATTAAACACTTGTCTGGGTTCAAGCCCACATTATTTAGTAATACTAAACAAGAGTTTAAGGGCTTTGATGATAATTCTATCTATGACTGAGCATTGAACATTATAGCTCTGATTTTTATTCAACTTTGAGATTTATTTAAAGGAGAGACTTTTGCCTCTGGAAAATTAACCAATTTGGCTAAAAGTAGTGTTAAACACTAGAGAACAACAGTGTTAAACACTGGAGATAAAACTCTCAAATTAGTGTTAAACACTAAAAGACAATCAGTGTTAAACACTGGAAATATAATCCTCAATTTAGTGTTAAACACTAGAAAGCAATCAGTGTTAAACACTGGAAATATAATCCTCGAATTAGTGTTAAACACTAGAAAGTGACAGTGTTAAACACTGGAAATAGGTCCTTTAAATTAGTGTTTAAACACTAAATAGGAATAGGTCACGTGGGGCCACGTGAGGGCACCCGAAAGTGGGACCAGATCCCTTTTACTTTGCTTTGCAAATAAATGTTAAACACTTTTTTATATTTTTGAGTATCACGTGTTGACACGTGATGGAGATTTATGCACTGATTATTAAAGCACTTGCTAAGGGGTCACGTTGGGACACGTGAGAGTGCCCAAAGCTTATATTTCCTTTGCTTTTTCTTTCTGTGTTTTGGAGGTCACGTGGGAACACGTAAGGCATGGCCTCTGGGTTGATTCCTTCTTATTTTTGTGGACCTTTTCAGGAGTCACGTGGGAACATGTGACCTTTGTTCTCCGCATGTATGAAGATCTTTTAATTCTCTTGATCTTTAAGAATTAAATTCTCTGTAGGGTTAAACCCTGATTATGATTTCGGAGGAATTAAATTCCTATTGTGTATGAAAGAATTAAATTCTTATATAGGGTTAAACCCTAGTTCCATTTTAGGAGGAATTAAATTCCTGTGAATTTGAGAGAATTAAATTCTCAATTAGGGTTAAACCCCAGTTCTGTCCATCTTGAAGGAATTAAATTCCTATAATTTTAGGAGAATTAAATTCTCATATAGGGTTAAACCTTAATTTCATCTTGAAGGAATTAAATTCCTGTAAATCTTAGGAAAATTAAGTTCTCATATAGGGTTAAATCCCAATTTCATCTTGGAGGAATTAAATTCCTATAAATTTGGGAGAATTAAATTCTCTGAACTCAATCCTCCCTCTAAGTCTTGGATCTGCATGGCAAAATCTCAACCCGATGAGAATTAAATTCTCAACCTATGAGGAGATTTGCTTCTGCAGATCTTCAACTAGAGGAAGAACTAAGTTCTTTTTGAGGAAGAGTTAAACTCTTAGATTTTGAGAATTAAATTCTCTTTTTGAAGTTTTAATCCCCTTTCTTTTCTCACCTAGGGTTTTCTTTGTTGAAAATTAAATTCTCCTTTCTTTTCTCTCTGCTATTTGCCTTTTTGAAAATTTCAAGATCCCAAAAAAAATTTCTATCTTCTCATCTTGGCTCCTATTTATAGGAGAAGGAAAAGAATCAATTTGTTTAATAAATCTTTCATTGAAAATTTTTGTTTATTTTCATAATTAATATGATCCTTTAGATCTCTCAGTAAAGTTTATTCACCGTTGGATTTCAAATCCAAAGATATTCTGTTTGTTATTTTCGGTGAGATTTAGGGAAATCTTTCCTTGTCTAAAATTTTTCCATAAATTGGTGATTTTTAATCACCCCTTAATTTTTAATCCAACGGTTCCCCATAACCCTTTTCCATTTGGAAAGATTTAGAGGAATTTAGAATTTAATTCTATTAAACTGTAAGGCTTTCAAAACCAGTCACGTGCTAGCACGTGACCTTTGGTGAGCACGTGACCCCCAATTGAGTCCTTTTCAGCCGTTCATTTTCATTTCTGTTTTAACTATCATGTGTTAACACGTGACCATTGGTCACGTATGAGCACGTGATACCTCATTGAGGTAGTTTCTGATTTTTAATCAAGGAACATCGACTATTTTGAGGACGCGCATGATTTCCAAGGGTTCTTAGATACACGCGACTGCGAAAAGGAAATTCGAGGCGTCCCGGTGGAAGCGTTGATGAAAGTCCCCCTCGTAGAAGGAGTCGATGGCCGGATAGTCCAGATCAGCTCTCTCCTGACAGGGGACCACAGCGAAGACTTGATCCGTTTTCTCCGAGGAAACTCGGACGTATTCGCTTGGATGCCAGCGGACATGCCCGGTATCGACCCCAAAGTGATCTCCCACAAGCTCGGGGTCGACCCGAAAGCCCGACCCGTCCGACAAAAGAAGAGAAGCTTTGCACCGGTTAAACAAAAGGCGATAGAAGACGAGGTGGATCAATTGCTCGCAGCCAACTTCATCAGGAACCTAAACTACTCAGATTGGCTGGAGAACGTGGTCATGGTCAAGAAGGCGAATGGGAAATGGCGCATGTGTATCGATTTCACGGACTTGAACAAGACATGCCCTAAAGACAACTATCTACTTCCTCGAATAAACCAGCTAGTGGACAGCTCGACCGGCCATGAATTACTGAGCTTCATGGACGCTTTCTCTGGTTACAATCAGATCCTGATTAACCCGGCCGACGAAGAAATTACCGCATTCACCACGGATCGGGGGGTATACTGCTACAAAGTGATGCACTTCAGATTCAAGAACGCTGGGGCCACGTATCAACGCCTGGTCAACAAACTGTTCAAACCACAGATTAGAAGAAACATGGAAGTCTACGTCGACGACATGCTCATAAAATCCGTCTCCTCAGCTGGGCACACTAAAAACCTCAGCGAGACATTCGACGTTCTGCGCAAGTACAAAATGAAGCTGAACCCAGCTAAGTGTGCGTTCGAAGTCACTAGTGGGAAGTTCCTCGGGTTTATGGTTACTCATCGAGGAATCAAAGCAAACCAAGAAAAGATCGGCGCCATCCTCAACATGGCAACGCCCAAGAGCAATATCGACATCATGCGCCTCACGGGGAGGGTGGCTGCCCTGAGTTGCTTTATGTCCAGATCCGAAGAGAAGTGCCTCCCGTTTTTTAAGGCCCTAAGGAAAATTCCTAAGTTCGAATGGTCTGAGGAATGCCGAAACGCTTTCGAACAACTCAAGGCACACCTAGAGACTTCCCCGCTACTCACCCGACCGGTCGAGGGCGACGAGCTATTATTATATCTAGCCGTCTCCGACCAAGCTGCAGGCTCAGTGCTTATCAGAGAATGCAAAGGCATACAGAGACCGGTCTACTACATGAGCCATATTTTCAAGGATGCAGAAACAAGATATCCGGCCATAGAGAAAATAGTCCCGGCACTTGTCATCGCCTCCAGAAAACTTTGACACTATTTCCAAGCGCACACAATCTTCGTCCTCACCGAGCGACCTTTAAGGTCTATTCTCTCCTCCCTCGAGTCGTCAGATCGTCTGGAGAAATGGAGGTGGGAATTGTCCCAATTCGATATCAAATATCGCCCAGACAATCCATCAAAGCGCAGGTCTTAGCAGATTTCGTTGTCGAATGCACTATTCCTGCTAAAGAAGGAAGCTACCCGCTGGCACAGATACATCCTTGTCGCTGTAGACTACTTCACGAAATGGATAGAGGCCATACCCATCAGGAAACTGGCCACCACCTCTATGATAAAGTTTCTGCAGAACAACATAATTTCTCGATTTAGGATCCCGAGGTGCATAGTTGCCGACCATGGGACCAACTTCGAAAACGATAAAGTCAAAGAGTTTTGCAACGACTACCACATATTGATGAAGTTTGCAGCGGTTTCACATCCTCAATGCAACGGATAGGCCGAGGTAGCGAACCGAGACGTCATCTGCGGTCTCAGAGCCCGTTTAGAAGGAAGGCAAGGCAGCTGGGTCGAGGAACTGCCACGGGTGCTATAGGCGTTGCGGACGTCGAAGAAAACACCTACGGGAGAAACCCCATTCAGCCTCTACTACGGTACTGAGGCGATGGTCCCCATGGAGATTGGACTGCCCAGTTATAGGGTCGAACACTTCGACGATGAAGGTAACACCTCAGTGCTCCGAAGTAACTTGGACGTCGATCGAGCGCAAATCAGAGCGGCCGCCTATCAGCAGCAAACCGCTCGCTACTACAATGCCCGAGTTAAACATCAGGCCTTCAAAACGGGAAATCTGGTCGTACAAAGAAAGAAATTCGTAGACCAAGGGAGACTACATAAGTTCTCCCCAAATTGGGATGGACCATTCCTCGTAACAGAAGTATTGCTCGGTGGAGCATACCGCCGCAGGACGCCAGGGGGCATAATTTTCTTCGGGCGTATAACGCCGAAAAACTTAAGTTGTATAAATAAACATGTACCCTCTTTTGGAATAATGTAATTCCTATTGGCATTTAATTAAGTCTCCTGAGCTAGGTCCTCTCACATAAGAGACCTCTTACACCGTCATGGGGCGCCAGCCCTTTGTTTCTTTTCTCGGTTTCGAGACTCCAAGGTTTTTTAAGAAAAATATAAAATATACCGAGGAAATAAAAAGAAACAATGCACCTCAACAAAGGAGAAATTTATTCATTAAGAGATATTATGAGCTCCCTAGCCTTACAACAATTACAACAAAGGAGGACGAGAATTAAGGAAATATTGTCGGTGATACACCGAAGAAAGCTCCTCCAGCCGAGCCCAAGCAGCTTCGACCCGCTCCCTCCGATGGTACTCGCGGACCTTAGATGCCACGGACTCCCTGGGGACCCCGTCAGCCGAGCAAGATGCGACAACCAACCTTTGCTGGAAACTCTCAAGAAGGAGGTCCACCGAGCGATCCCGCCTACCAGATCAGACCAAGCCCGTAGACAGTGTGCATTTTGTCGAACGCCTCGTCCATTAACTGCGGAGATAGGGTGTTGTACAGACCCGAGGAAGTCCTCTATATCACATAAATTAGCATCTGAAGAAGAGGAGATCGTCGGGGAAGTAGGTGCCCACAGTGGCCCTCTAGGCGGCCTATCACCACCTCGTACGTCTCGTCAGAATGATCGAGGTTATAAAATTATACATCGTCATGAGAAACGATCTCCCCGATGGTCTATAAGCGGCCGGTCATCTTCAGGGAATGCAAGACTAGGAAGAAACCAATATGCCTTCGGTATTATAACCTCAACAAAAATCTTCCAACGGCCGAAATTTACACGCACGGCGACGCAAATCACGGAGTAGCGCACTTTCCTGATATGGTGCTGCCACGTGTCATCCGTGATAGTCACCATTCCTGCCTTTATGGGTCACGAAAGGTTGACCAACACCCCAAGGAGATACTAAAGATATAATAAAGCTCTCCTCATGAGGCCGCCGAGCAGATTCCTGCTTGGTCTATCCACAGCGGGTAGCTTCCTGCCCAACAACACTGTGGATCCAAAGCCCTCCTCACGAGACCGCCGAGTAGATTCCTTCTCGGCCCATCCACAGTGGGTAGCCTCCTGCCCAACAAACGCTGTGAATCCAAAGCCCTCACCACGAGGCGGCCGGGTAGCTTCCTACTCGGCTCATCCACAAGGGATAGATTCCTGCCCTATAAAGAAGTGGATCTAAGGCCCTCCTCACGAGGCCGCCGCGCAGATTCCTGCTCTGCCCCTCCACAGCGAGCAGCTTCCTGCCCAACAACGTTGTGGATCCAAAGCCCTCATCGCGAGGCCACCGAGTAGATTCCTGCTCGGTCCATCCACAGTGGGTAGCTTCCTGCCCAACAACGTTGTGGATCCAAAGCCCTCATCGTGAGGCCACCGAGTAGATTCATGCTCGGTCCATCAACAGCGAGTAGCTTTCTGCCCAACAACGCTGTAGATCTAAATCCCTCCTCACGAGACCGCCGAGCAGATTCCTGCTCGGCCCCATCCGCAGCAGGTAGCTTCCTGCCCAACAAATGCTGTGGATCCAAAGACCTCTTTGCGAGGCAACCGGGTAGCTTCCTGCTCGGCTCATCCACATGCGGGTGGCTTCCTGCCCAACAAACGCTGTGGATCCAAACCCCTCTTTGCGAGGCGACCGGGTAGCTTCCTGCCCAATAAACATTGTGGATCCAAAGTCCTCATCGCGAGGCGACCGGGTAGAATTGAGTGACGCCGACCTATTCAAACTTGGATATCATTCGATTCATACTCGATGTGTGATCGCCCCTCGACTCCTAAGAAAGGGAGGGTACTGACCTTCCTACACTTGGTTATCATTCGATTCATGATCGATACGCGATCGCCCCTCGACTCCGAGAAAAGGGAAGGTACCTATCTTTCTACAATTGGCTATCGTTTGACTCATATTCAATGAACAATCGTCACCTAGAAAGGGTAGACACCGGCCTTACACTAGCAAGATAAAGAGACTTGCGAGCTAAAAGTACTTGCAAGATAAAAAGACTTATGAGCTAAAATGCTTGCAAGATGAAAAGACTTTCGAGCTAAAAGTACTTGCAGGATGATCAGACATATGAGCAAAGGAAAATGTATACTTTATTTAAAATCAAAGTTATATATACAAGGTATTGTGGGCTTCTCAGCCTTACAAAAATGCCCGGAGGCTTACAAAATTCTTTATATATATATATATATATATATATATATATATATATATATATACAAGAAAAATCATGAAGGGGGGATAGCTCAGACCGCCCGATCGGCCGGGATCTCACTCTGCTCGACGCCACCATCGGGGGCCAAAATGGCGACCTCAGGATCAGCTCTTCCGCTGACAGCCTCGCTTCCCATAGCCAGCCCGGCGCCTCCTCAGTGAGGGGGAACTTAGCGCGGATCTCGCAGTCGATGAACTCCAGCATAGATTCCTTGACGGCGTCGAGGGCTTTGTGCCACCCGATGGTCGCGGATTTGGTGAGAATAAGGTAAAATTGATCAGACGCCTTGTATTCCTCTACGGCCTTCGCCACCCGGCTCTCAGCAAGCTTCGCCACGTCTAATTCCGCCCGGGCATCCTTATTGATGGCGTCCCTCGACCTTTTCATAGCGTTGTAGAGGCCGTTCGTCTCATCCATCTTAGCTTGGATAGCCCGGTTGGACTCGTTTAGAAGCCGATGAGACTCCTTCAGCTTTGAGATCGTCAGCCCCTCGGCGACCAATCTCGAGTCAAGGATGGCCGCTTTCTCCTCCGCCTGCTGCAATTGAAGGTGAAGTTTTTCCTCCCGCGAAGAGAATTCGCCCGCCTTCTTCATCGCCGCGGCTATTTCCTCGGACTCCATGGCGACGAGGAGGGCGAGGTGCTGAAGTACCCGAGGAAAATAGCAAGCGTGTTAAAAAGCTAAAACAGAAGAAATAAAACTTAAGGAATTTTCGAAGAAAGCTAGATACCGACCTGAACCACCTCCTGCGCTATTGCGGCCACCTGGGCCTTCATGGTGCCCCGGGGAATCTTGGTCCCGGCCGACTTCTCCATGTCCGCCAGCAAGCTGTCGGTCACAGATAGCCCCGAGGGCACCTCAATGCAGAAGTCGCCCTCCTGCACTTGGATCCCGGTAGGGGGTGGCCGAGAGACCACCCGCTTCTGTCTCTTGAGGGGTACTTCCTCGGCGGGGGAGACTTCTTCTTTCTCGCCCGGGGTGCTGGGTCCCGCACGTGCTTCTGACCCCCCCATGGCGCTCCTCCGGGACTGGGGGTGCTGCGAAAGTCTTGGCCGGAGGAGTTTGCCTCGGGGCCGCGCTTGGACCGGGTCGGGACGAGCTCGCGCCACCGGTCTTTCTTGAGTGGGCCTTGGCGACCATGGCAGTCATGATTTTTGATCGGTCCATGGGCTCTGCAAAAAAAAAGGAACACACAGGAGAAAAGATCAGCGAAGTGGAAACGACAAAGAAAATTTAGCAAAATCTAAGCAGATCGTCAAAAACTCTAACTTACCTAAAAATGCGCAGGACTGAGCCCAGCCCAGCTCAGTACCTGCTCGGAAAGCTGGACATCAGCCCGCTGGATCGGTTCCCACCTGGACACCACCCTCGCCTTGGGGGAGGTTGACTACTTCTCCCTCGGGCAGTCGGCCCTATGCCACTGTGTGGGCACAGGCCAATCCTCGCCCTCCGGTGGCCCAACGAAGACGTACTTCTCCTTCCATTCATGGATGGAAGAAGGGATGACCACTACTCCCGACCCGAACGTCCCACCCTTACGTTTTTTAAACGAAAAGTACATCCAGCTCGGCTTTTCCTTACTAGTACCGGGATGATTTTTATAGCAAACAAAAGATAAGAGGAGGGTCAAACTGAAGGGGATCTGATCAAATTTTAACCAGACCAGAAACCCGAGGAGGATCCTCTATGAGTTCGGCGCTAGCTGGCCCAGGGCAAGACGGAAGCAATGAAGCACCACACGAACCTCGGGTGAGAAGGGCAGACGCATTCCTGCCCGAAATGCTTCCGGATACAGAGCAATCTCCTTACCCCGCACCTGCTCTGCCCGCTCACCCTCTCTGGCTAAACGAAGCGAATAGCTAGATGGGATATGGAATCGAGTCCGGATGTCGGAAAGCTCATCCATACGATTCAAGACAGAGGGCGCATCGCCGGTGTTCCCGATGCGCACCTTAGGAGCCCTTGTCGCCGCCCGACGGTGAGTGACATGGGCGGCCCTGACTCTAGGGGCGAGCCCGACGCAGAAGACGCAGAAGAAGAAGAACCCTCTCGACTATCTGAAGCCGAAGGGAGGAAGACCCAGTAGACTCGGCCCCAGCAGCCGGAGCCTTATCGTCTGACTCTACCCTTACTACATCTACAGACTCTTTGAAGGAAGACATCTAACCTGATTCAAAGAAAGGGACTCGCCGAGGAAAACTCAACAAAAGATCCGATCTAAGCGGAGGTGCGCCGGGCAATCTTCAAACAATGAAAGAGAATTAAGGCAAAGTGTTGGCCCTAGGATGGTCCCCTCCTATTTATACACCCCAAAGAGAGCATCTTATGGCCCAGATCGATGCCCGCCAAAACGAAGCGCCGCGCCTAGCGGCCGTCAAGGCTCCATGTGGCGGTCGACCATTGGGGACGTCTCTTCGTTGCAGGAGTTAGAGACAGCATATCGCGCCCGCCAACCGACATCGGACACGTGGTCCGTAGCCCAACTGGCGATCGAGTGAAACGGTGCCCCCTCTTTAAAAGCGCAATCATTTCACCGATCCTGTCATGGCTTGAAATGGCACGTGATTGGCACTTGAATCATATGAAGTCTATAGAACCCCATTTAATTCAAGTAAGCCAAAAACCCAAAAATCTAAACCATTTGAAAGAAGAAAAGAAGGAAAACGCAAGTAGTTTAACAACATAAGCCGAAGTATTGCATTTTTAAAACCTTAAGTCTTTTCCGAAAATTTCGGCAGAGTTTCATTTATAAATACTGGCCCCAAACGGGTACAAACATACATAATATGAATAAAGGCATCCCCAAGCGGGAGCTAGCTCTTCGCCAATTGGCGGTCACAACCAAGCAAGCAATATAATATACAACGCTGAAAGGCGAGGATCAAAACTCAAAAGGAAACCAATAATATCAAGAAAACCGTAATAATACAAGCGTGACTCTAAGGTCGAAAGAATATACAACTGGTCTTCTAAGTCTATAAGTAATACAAGTATGGTTGATAGAGTTTACTAGATACAACTGAATAAATAAATAAAATACAATGGTGGTCACGATATAAGTGAACCCACCTACCAAAGCAATCACCCGGAAAGAAGCAGTGTGCCAGTAAAACCGCCAAGGAAACATGTACGTCAAAACCTGCAAGAAACTGTGGCACAACGGGGGTGAGTTGCCAACTCGTGAGTAGAAAACATCACCGAGCAGAAATCGCATGTATGACTCTATCCTAGATCATACGATAATAATATCCTTAAATAATATAGCCTGAAGTATATAATAATGGCAAGGGCAAATATTTATACAAGTGTAATACCAAGTGCTCGTGTCAGTGCCCCAGGTAGCAACATATCATATATATGATGTAAGAATGCATGAAAACAGAATACATCTAAATGAGAAAACTATTTTCTTATCTCAGTGAGATTTCTGTATAAAAATCGAAGTATCATCAATGAAATCATAAGAGAATTAGTGTCTAGCATCGACACAAAATATATATCTCACCGTCTCAATATCTCAGGCTCCGGCAATCCGAACTGGCCTATATCATCAAACCTTAATACCTCAGGCTCCGGCAATCAGGACTAGCCTATACTCCGATCGGTATCCTCCGGATATCCGTCGTGTCACAATAAAATCATCGGTCGGTAGTGCTCCCTTGCCAGGCTCAACGCCATCATCTGCGACCATCTTGCCCAGGGGTACCGCACCGGGTCCACCATGCACCCACAGACGGTTCCTCCTCCTCCTCGAATCGGGTGTATGATATCGCTCAAGAGCCGAGAAAACTCATGGTGGACATATCTCAAATCATAACATGAGAAAATCGCAATTTTAACTTTAGAAATGATAATCAGTTTATAAAATCCTTGCGGTTTCTCTAAATCCATAAATCTCATGGAAATCCAAATCTCAAAAATCACGATGTCAATAGACAGTGAATACTGGCATAAAACTCCATAATATTTCATGACAAATGGATATATGAATGCTTGGGATATCAAGCAAAGAATGCAATAAATAAACTAGCATATAACAGCAAGCGCACTAGTACTATGTCGAAGTTATCAGCTAGCAATTTACACAATGAAATAGTGTTTTCTAATATATGCGTGACATGGCAATTATCGATGATGATGTGTGTGAGCCGGCAAGCAGGTGTGCGTGGAGCATACGCATCATCGGTAATGGTGTTGATGTCTTGATAGCATGATTTAAATAATAACAATGAAAACACAAGTAAACATGCAATGCGATGCGAACAGCAAGAATATGTGGAACATGAATAATAATGCAACATATAAGAAAACACACACACACACACACACATACACACACACACACACACACACACACACACATATATTTGAGTCATACAGTTTTGACATTTGAAATAACACGAATCGTGAGTTTAGAAAATAGGGGCTACGGTGTTTTTAAAAAAGGTACGCTCCTTGAAATATCCGTAGTATCCTTTGGCCTGTCTTTAAAATACCCATGATTCGTTAGTTTTGGAAATAGGTATGACTCGAGCCCAGTCTAACATCTACTAAGTAAATTACAGGACTAAACTAACAGACTAATCGAAAGGGTAAGGAAAACCACCTAAGTCTGAGTCGATATCCATATCTAGTAGTCGGTGATCCCGCCTCAATAGTATCACGTACGATACAATGTATCATATGACATCCTCGAGTCAAGAGTGCGGATCCATCATCATAATTATATTTCGTACGGTAAATCCATCGTACGACATCCCGAATTTGGGTACGGGTCGAATATCACATTTATCTCATTATTTATCTGGTATCCTTATCATCATATCTTGAATTGGGGGTACTAATCTAAGTCTAGTTCATTCTGATACCATCAACATATTTATATATATATATATATATATATATATATATATATATATATATATATGCGTGTATATGAAAACACATCGCCTAAAGATCCGCTATCATGTCGTATCTCATAATACGAACCAAATCACATCACCGATCTCGTGGCATCATGCCCAATCATATCAACTCAACTCCAAATACCATATACTATCTTCATCATCCATATATGTGTGTGTGTGTGTGTGTATACGCATACACACTAACATACCTATATGTATATATATGTATATGTATATATCCCCATATTTGCACAAGTAAAACATATGTATGCGTGTGTGTGTGCGCGTGAGGATAAACCTTATTCTAGGGTTCGCGACCAAAACTAACTAACGACACTATCATCCAATTATACTAAAATCTAATCCATGATTTCCTAAGACCTTACTTGCTAACTATCCATGTTTCGCATAACACATATTCATATATAAATATAATATATCGTAGGTTACACTACGAACTGCGGTGGTGCTATACGCCATCCACCCGACTTCCCCCGTAGATATATATCTACTCACCCGATCCTCGCTTGTCGAAGTCGATGCCGCCATCCTCATCCTCGTTGTACGACGTCCACATGGGTACCTACACATATCACACATAGTATTGTAAACTGAAATCGCGAACGAAAACCAAAACGGCGCGCGTATCACGCATAGGTTAAAACCTATGGTCTCGCATGCAAAACACTACCAAATAACTATCGTCGTTGACGTTCAAACGCCACACGATGGAATTTAAATCAAATACAAAAACTAAAGTTTCAGAATCGCAGAATACGAAAAACTGCAACTAAGGAAAACCACTTCCAGATTTCGTCTCAGGTAAAATTAGCAAATTTTGCACATGGGGTAGCTCTAGATATCACATAAGGGAACCAAAAATCACATGAATCCCCACTACATGGCCGTAATTTGCGTCCAAACACAATAAATCTATGGCCAGAAAGAGCAGTTGGGGTCTCGGGTCTTGGGGTTTGCTTCCTAGTTGCATGCACGACTCACAGTAATCGCTATATAATTTTTAGGGTTCCCGGGTCATAGCAGATCTCAATACTTCACCACAATTTCCAGAAAATCCAATATCGGCAGATTTCAAAGTTCACATTTGGGGTATCTAGGCTCTGTTTTAGTTCCAATTTCTAACACTAAAGGGGTTTAAGGTCACTACTAAACTCAATTACACTATCTCGATTCAAGAATTCCTCAAAATCCTAACTTGGAATTTTCAAAATTCACTAAACAACACTTAATCGATTCTAAACTAATATAGATGCTAAGGAAAGTGGATTACTACACTAAAGGTGGATAAAGTACCTCATTTGGCAACTCAAGAATTTTCTTGAGTTGCCCCAAGTCTTCAAAATTTAATTTTTCTTGGTCCAAAATGCTTGTAGTGAGCTTGTGCACATTTTTAGTGAAGGCAAGATGATGTTTGGATGTGTATTTTGGGTTGTGTGAGGAGGTAGAGGAGGGAGGAACAAGAGGGCAGTCATGGTGAGAGAATAAGAAGGAGAAAGTGATGAAGATGAAGGAAGAAACAATGACCAAGGTCAATGAAGACCCCTCACCTCTCTCTCTCTCTCTCTCTTGCCCATACCCAATTCTTTAACCTTCTCCCTTTTTCTTTTCTTTTCTTTTCCTCTCATTTTCAAAAACAAAGCCATGCTACAAATAAAAAGAAAGACATGGTAAAATGAATGTAACAAATGCTAGCAAATATGATATGGTGCAAGTCACATGTACAAAACACAATCAATGTGTGATTAGTGAACACTAATCAAGTTTAGAAATAAACTTGTATATAATTAATTATAAAAAATTATAATTTGCCTAAATCATATAATATCCTTTAAAATCAATATTCAAATGAGGTTTTCCAATATTTCTCAAATTATCGGTATTTAATTATACCGTATTCTTAAAATATTCATAATATTTATTATTTAATTATATAAATTCCCAAAAATAATATTTTATTTTTCTGAAATGTTACAGATCCGCTGACGTCATCGGGGATACGCGCGAAAACTTAAATGCACGGTGAGACGACACGTGGACTCAAAGATCGAAACGACGCAACTGCCCTACGCCATGTCGTCCCTGGACAATTCACACTATGATTCTCGGCACCAAGCTGAGCAGAGAAAACTTAGCAGGCCACTCTCAATCCGACCCATAAAATAGGTCGGAACGAGAGTGGGGGGCTAATGATGATGCTCACAAGTAGGAATTCCTCATATTGCGACACGTGGCGGATGACGTGTCCCGAGGGCTACGGAGGTGGAATAAACAAGATGTATTGGGAACGTTCCTCGGGACTTCGTCTCCGAGGATGCATCCGACCTTCCGGAGACCTCCCTAAGTACCTTCCATATTCACCTAGCAAACAGCCAACATCTCACCTTCGAGCAATGCTACAACCGAGCTTCCTCGGCCTCCCTACTCATCTCCGAGCTGTTGCAAGGCCTGAGCTTTCTCGGCCTTCCAGCTCGTCTCCGAGCCATCTGATAGGGTGAGCTCCCTCGACCTCCCGGCTCATCTCCGAGCCATCTGACAGGCCGAGCTACCCCGGCCTCCCAGCTCGTCTCTGAGCCTCCCGACAGGCCGAGCTTCCTCAGCTTCTCCGATCAACCGAGAGTGCGGAACCCAAACGACCCCGCAACGGATCTGCGTATCTCGTCAAGGCGAGATATCCGCCGCCCCACGTTCCACGTCCCACGCTGGCGCATCCCCCATTAATGAGCGTATCCCGCCATTAATGCGGGGATAACGTAGAGGCATAACTGACGGCGAGAATCTCGCGCTATCTCGCTCCACACGGCCACTATATGAACCCCTCTTTTTAGACGACTCAGGTAACTCAAACTCATTCCAATAGGCCGCTATGCTGCTCTAATTCCCCGGTACGAACTTGATCGTCGGAGGGTCCTACGGCAGTTTCCCACCCCGGGACTTCCCTTGCAGGTAACTCGGCCTCAGCAACTTCCAATAACCCATTGAGATCCACACGCTCAACAACTCCCAAACCAATCTTAACCGTTCAAAACCGCTCGCTACCAAATCGACGGAGGACAATATCTGAAGGAGATCACAGCCTCCATCAGATACCAAATATAGAAATTGATTACTTTCTAATTTCCATATTACCTAATTTAGAACAACTTAATCATATTACTTATAAGGTTGTGGTTGGTACATGGAATAGAAGATTACCATGAATTCTCACATTCCTAGGAATGTGAGACCGAGCATCCAATTCCAAGTAATCTTGTATCAAAGTGCTTGGTACATTATAATCATTATCGGCGATATATGTATGTGCAACCGTCGACCAGCGGCACGAACGATGGGATGCGCGCCCGGCGGCGAATGAAGGATAGCGAGGCCGGTGACGAACAGCCGACCGGCGGACGAAGGGCGACAAACGGTTGACCGGTGGAGGGCCAGCGGCGGGCGACGAGGGAGGCCGGCAGTAAACGACACGCGACGAGGAAGGAGACAAACAGCCGACCGACGGCAAGGGAGACCGACGGCGACGGGCCATCGGTGGGTGGCGAGGGAGGCCGGGTGACGGCGACAGCGGGGCCAACCGATCGGCGGACGATGAGGGAGGCCAGCGGCGAGTGGAGGACTGTCATGGTATATGTAACGTTTTAAAAATAAGTAAATAAATAAATAAATCATTCAGGAAAAATTTCCGATAAAGAGTAATATAAATCATATTTCCGTAAAACGTAACTATAATTATTTTTCAATATATAATTAAATACGCCTATTTTAACTATGTAATTGCTAGAAATTGGTATTTAATTAGTCATTTATAAATTATTGGTTTATCATATATTTTTCCTTAATTAATTATTTCAAATATTATTATAAGCTTTTACTTATACATTTAATTAGTGTAAATTACAAATTGTAATGGGTTAATCACAAAATTCTGCACCATGACAACTTAGAATTTAGTTTGTAACATGTTTTCTTTTTCTCTTTTTGTTTGTAAGGTTCTAGTCAATTCTAGACTAAAAGGAATTGGAAATAAAATAAAATTTAAATAGAAATGATGTGAGATGTAGTAATGAGACTTGAGGGGTTTTTATTGGCTTGGAAAATTCTACACCCATCTACACATCCTCACTTCCCTCACATTGGCCGAGCCCCTTGAGCAGCCCCCTCTCTCTCTTCACAATTTCTCCATCACATTTCTCACTTCAAAAAATTAATAGAATAGAAAATTAAGAAAAGAATTAATATGTGAAATGATGAGAATGTTTCTACACAAGCCCACACACTTCTCTCTCTCTCTCCCTTCTCATATTCTGGCCGAAACCAGAGCCCCCATTCCTCACTTTTTCCATCTCTTTTCACTCCAAATCCATCAAGAATACAAACAAAAACTCACAAATTCAAAGCTAATTCTTCCTCAGATTCTCTTTGGCCTATTCTAGCATGGATCTTGGAGCAAGAAACCATCATTGGAGGCTAAGTTGCAAGCTAGATCTCTAAACTTGTGAGGTATAATTCTTAACCTAATGGCTAATTTGTTGATTAACTATTCTAATCTAAACTATTCAAGTGATAATTTGGTTCTAATTGCTAGTTTGTGAATTAAAGAAAAGGGTTTGAATTGAGTTAGTTTTTTTTATCATTTGTTTATGGTTTTAAAGTATAGTGTGACATCTTAAGTCATGCAAATTCTAGTCTAGTTGTTAAATTACTAATTGTTACTTTTAAAATTGTCCTAATTAATCTATTTTGCAAACTAGGTTTTTAGGATTAATACAAATTGGTGAGATAAAATTTTAGTAAAGCTTTGTGTGGCTTAATTAAAATATTAAGTGAATATTGTGGCCATTAGAATTGCTAAAACATATAGATTTGTGCTAAAAAGGCAATGGGTCGCTTACTAGGTTTTTGGGATTAAATCGTTTGAATTAAGTTTGAGCTTTTGGTGATTTACAACCTATTCCATATAGCATTTAGTGTGTTGTGAACGTGTGATTGGTGTGATTGGGTTCTAGGTTTGGGAATTTTCATGTATAGCAACCCTAGTTGTAGCGTGTGGCGTTGTCACGAACGCGTTTATGCACCAAGTGTTCGCGCGTCTTGTTGTGCGCGTGGTGGACTTGTGTCGTTTGTTCCGCGACTATTCGTATATTTATTCTCTTAATTGCTTGTGTGCGATTCTAGGATCGGGTACAGAGGCGTCGGACATGGCGTGGAAAGATAAAGCTAAGATTAGATCAAATTAGCTGAGGCGTCCCAGTGAGTAGATGTACACATCTATGGGGGGATCGTCTGGATGGCGCGAGGCGTCTGATGGTTTAGTATTATTTATAGTAATTGCATTATATGCATAGTTTCCTAGTTATGCATCTCAAGGCATTGCACCATCTTATATGTGTGTGTATGTGTGACATCATCATAGGACACTTGCACCATTACCATTGGTTCCTGCCGCACGTGCACTATTTATGTGAACACACACGCCATTGGTAATTGCTATGCCACGAACACTATAGAGCTTGTTTAGAATTGGTATTAGTGCCTTTGCACCATATATGATCCGTAGATTTATACTTGTATATTCATTTCATTAAAATGGACACGTAGGATTGTTCGTCATATAAACATATCTCATTGCATCATGATTCATGCATAGTTTTTGGCCGTACTTCGCATGGTATATACTAACGTATCTTAGATTTCCATCATCACTGGCATGTTCATATATTGTGATTCTTCTCGAGCATTTCAGTATTATGAGATTTATGAATTTTGGGGAAAACCGCAAGAATTTATAAACTTATTATCCTTTTAAAAATGCAGGTTGCGGTTTTCTCGTGATGTATGTGTCGTCCACCATGAGTTTTCCTGATTTCTGTTGGTTTTCGAGATCCGATTCGAGGAGTGGATGAACCGTCTCGTGTACATGGTGGGCCCGGTATGGTATCCCGGGGCAAGAAGCTCGAGTTGTAGACGATGAGCCTGGCAGGGACAAGTTACCTACCGGTGATGTCTGGCGCGGCGGATATCCGGAGGATACCGACCGTAGTCGTGAGATTGATGATATGGGTCGATCCGGACTGACGGAGCCCGAGATATTGAGACATTGAGATATTATGACCTTGAGATGTCGAGACATTGAGATATTGAGGCATTGGGATATACATATTTAGTGTCGATGCTTGACATGGATTTCAGTTGATTTCATTGATGATACTTCAGTTATTTCACAAAAGTATTACTAAGATAAGAATACAGATTTTCTCGTACTAAACATATTCAGGTTTCATGTGATTATGCATTCATGTTGCACCCATACTAGTGCATTGCATCATATCGGTATATGTAGGTCGTGACGCATTTTGCGTGCATGCTTATGATAGCCTTATTAGATATTATTTACTGCTCACAAGTTGGCAACTCACCCCCGTTGTGCCATAATATCTTACAGGTCCGACCTGTTAGCATAGTAGCGGCGGGCGTACTTCTTTCTTTGCTTTGTTTTCTTGGACTTGCGGCTTGCTCATAGGTGGGTTGCGAGGATATCTTGTTTTCACTTTGTATATTACTTTGTATCTAGTACACTCCATCTACCTTTGTATATTGGACTAGTCGGTGAGACTTGTGAGGCTTGTATTTATGGTTTTTGGTGTCGATGCTCACTTGAGCCGACGTGGTGTTTATTATTTCTTGCTTTTAGATACTTATTTTCGTGCTTTTGATACATATTGCTTGTGGTTGTGATTCCGCCTTGGGCGAAGAGCTAACTCCGCTTGGGGATGCTTTTATTCTTGATATATATGTATTTTTATGTATTGTACCCGTTTGGGGGCCAGTGTTTACAAGGGAGACTCTGCCGAAATTTTTGGAAAAAATTGAAATGTTTTTAAAATGATTAATGCGGCTTATTTTGTTTAAAATCGTTTTCTTTAACTAAGTTTTCCTTCACTCTATTGCTTTAAATGGTTTAGATTTTTGGGCTTTGGCTTACTTAGATTACGTTGTGTCTTGGGATGTTTCGTAATTTAAGTGCCAGTCATGTTCCGTACCTTCGGGTCGTGACAAAGTTGGTATCAGAGCGTAGGGTTTTACCTTTCTAAGTGTAGGATGACCCTTGGTAGATGGAGTAGGTGACTTAAGCAGAGTGACGTAGCGTGTGTATGTTCCGCGGCATACATACGATACGGTACTCTGCCTAAGTGACCTTAGGATATATATTTGCTGGTATTTCCTTCCTTGATTCCGGAATTCCTTTGATTCGATTGCAATGTTCCTATCGATCCTGTTTCTTGTTCTAGCCACTATACCGCCGGAGACTGTTCTCCGCCGAAAGACGCGACCGAGACGTTGGGATGTCCGGGCCTGAATTTCAAGGGCAGATGATAATTGGTGCTATCCGTCCACCTCTCCGAAGATGCCAAGCTGATTTATGACACCGTGTATCGAAGGTTTAAATGGATGCGACCGATATAGCAGACTTCGTCAGATTCCCCTCGTTGAAGGGTTTTTGATTGTGGGGACGCTCTTTCCTGCAGGCGCAAGCCCCTGCAGTTAATTACGCTACCGCATCGCGGTAACCACTTTCTCCTTCTCCAGATGGTCACTTCGTGTCGTGTGTGTTTGTTTTGTTTTGGTTGCCCGTGGATTGTATACGGAGACTAATTTATGTTGTCGCCCGTAGGGCGTGGATTAGTCCAAATCCGTATTTTTTTAGATTTGGGTTTGGGGTTGGGTTTAAGAATACGTTAGTCTCATTTGAGACTAAGATCAACTTAAACGTATGTTAAGGATACGTTAGTCTAATTTCAGACTAAGACAACTTAACGGGATCGTTTAGATCCAACAAAAGAGCATTTGAGCTCTATTGCTTAGTTTAGGGACATTGCGGTCCAAGATTAGTTTAAGGATATTACAGTCCAATATTAGTTTAAGGATATCTCGGTCCGGTTTAAAGACATCATAGTCTTAAAGGTTAAGGACATCATAGTCCATGGGCTTAAGGACCCCACAGTCCGTAGTTTAAAGACGTCATAGTCTATAAAGTTTAAGAACATCATATTCCATGAGTTTAAGGACCCCACAGTCCATGGAATGATTGGTTATCGGGACCCATCACCTCTCTGAAGACGTTGAAAGATTACAACGACAAATATCAAAGGAGTGAAGAGATGTACCCTTGAACCAATGTTGATTAGGAAATCTGTAGTCCAATTTGGGACTAAGATCAATTAATTAGATTATGAGCACATGGGCTCAGTTAAATCTGAATTGAGGACTTATGGCCAACTTGGGCTAAGTCCAATTAGGTTTAAAATATTGGACTTTTGTTTGGGCTGCTGAGCATTTGTTTGGATTCAACCCCCCATTATTTAGCAATGCTAAACATGGGTCTAGGTTCTGACAATGTTTTGTCATTTATTGAGTGCTGAGCACTCATATACCATATGAGATGATCAATCTTGGAAGACAAGAATGTATTTGAGGCTCAGTCAAAAGGGGTGTCTTGCCTCTGGAAAACATAGCCAATTTAGGCTAAGACTGGTTCAAATATAGTGTTAAACACTAGAGTACATTCGGCGATCACGTGTTCCCACGTGACATATTTAAAATAGTGTTAAACACTATGGACGAGGCGCTCAAAAAATAGTGTTAAACACTAAAATTGAAGCGCTCAGGTAGGATCACGTGAGGCGCCTGAGAATTGGGCTAAACTTTCTTTATTTTATTCTCAGAATATGCAGGTAAGTGTTAAACACTTAATTTCCATGATTATCACGTGCGGACACGTGATGGTGCCCACAGCCTGTTCTGCTCTTCTTATTTTAAAGAGTCTGTTCAAGGGTCACGTGTGAGCACGTGACCTGATCTTGTTCGTTCTTTTTTTATCTCTGAGGGGGATGGTCACGTGTTGACATGTGACCATGTTGGGTACTTGATGCTTTTACGTGCATGGAGAGTTTTTAAGTCCCTTATTTAAGAATTAAATTATTTTGTAGGGTTAAACTCTAGTTTTATTTAGAGGAATTAAATTCCTATATATTTGGAAGAATTAAATTCTTTTATAGGGTTAAACCCTAATTTTGTTAGAGGAATTAAATTCTTATGTGCCTTGTGGGAGAATATAATTATCTGAACTTAGGTCTTCTCTTAGGTTTTAGATCTGCATGGCAGAATCTCCTCGATGAGAATTAAATTCTCAACTTATGGGGAGATCTGCTTCTGCAGACTTTCAACCAAAGGAGGAACTGAGTTCTTATTCGGAAGAGTTAAACTCTTAATTTGAGAATTAAATTCTCTTTTTCTTTTGTGGGAGCTTATAGGACAATCTCTCACCTAGGATTTCTTTCTTTTCTCTGAAGAAATCTTCTTTCTCTCTGGAGAATTAAATTCTCTTCTTTTTTCTCTCTGTTGTTTGTCTCTTTTTGTTCTCTCCTTTTCTCTTCTTCTTGGCTCCTATTTATAGGAAAAAGAAAAGAATCAGTTTGTTTAGTCAATCTTTCATTGAAAGATTTTGATTGATTCTGTAACCAACATGATCTTTTAGATCACTCAGCGAATTTTATTCACCATTGGATTTTTAATCCGAAAGATATTTTGTCTGTTATTCCTGGCAAATTTCAGGAAAATATCTCCTTGTATAGAATCTTTCTATAGATTGGTGATTTTTAATCACCATTGGATTTTTAATCCAACGGTGCTCCACTTTACAGAGCGCAATCTTTTTGTTTGGAAAGATTTAGGGAAATATTAATATTTTTGATTTCCCTTAATTAGAATTTAATTCTATTAGTTCAGAAGGTTTAAGAGCGTATCACGTGTTAGCACGTGACCCCACTGATTGACCATTTATTTAGAATTTAATTCTATTAATTCAGAGATCTTTAGGAACCCATCACGTGTTAGTACGTGACCCCCTGATTAAGCATTTTACCAAAATTTAATTCTGTTGTTTTAAAGAACTCAGGAATTATCGCGTGTCAGCACGTGATCCTTGGTCAGGTGTGGGCACGTGATGCCCCATTGGGGTTTTTCCTGTTGTTTTATTATATCTTTAATTCTTTTCAGTGGGTTTAAAGGCTCATCACATGTGGGCACGTGACCCCATTTGATTAGGATTCAATTCTTATCATTTCAGAGCCCTCAGGAAGCCATCACGTGTCAGCACGTGACCCCCAATCACGTGTGTGCACGTGATGCCCCATTGAGGTTTTTCTTTGTATTTTATGAGGGAACAGAGACTACGAGGGCCAGAAGGCTGCCGCCGGGGATGGGATTAAAGTAGGCTCGTTTGAGACGAGGACCGATCAAGGAGGTATGCCTACCCCTCAGGGACAGAGTGGTCCGCCTTTTCTAGGATGGCTAGGCTGGAGTCGAGTATTCAGGACATGCGACAGATGGTTGGATCGTTAGTTGAGGCTAGCCGAGCTTCGAGAGCCGATGATGTCCCTCCTATTTCAGGGACTGTGATTGCACCTGCTGCTTAGGCAGCTGTTTCTGTTGTTACCGAGATTTTTCCCGTATCCTTATAAGAGTTTTTGAGGCTGAAGCCTCCAGTTTTCACCGGCACAGATGCGATGGAGGATCCGCAGACAGTCCTCGACAGGATGGCTGGGATTTGTCGTTCACAGAGATGTTCTGACGAGATATGGATTGAGCTTACGAGTTTTCGTCTAGAGAGATCTTGCTCAGACGTGATGCGAGTCAATTGAGAGAGGCTGAGCTGCAGATCTACTTCCTATGACTTGAGATGAGTGCTGTTCATATCAGATTTTTGCATTTTTATACCGCACATTCTTAATCACATTGCATATAAGTAGGTACTTTTGATCCATGTTTTCTAAATAATTGCAGGTTACAGGTTCTCAGCTTTTTACAGTGAAATTCATGAAAAATCGCAACAAATGTGAGACTACGACCAACAACAGATGAATACTGATCTCCGCTAACCATTCGTATGATGCAGCCTACTAGTTCAAGAGACAAAATAGAAAATCGTTGATCACTTCAATGTACAAGGCACAAGGGCAGCACAAGATCCAAGACTTCAACGCGGAGCTCATGGCAAAAGTCCACATTATCTTGCGCTGTTAAATATCTGGAAGGAAATTGAAGAGATTATGAGAAACCAGGAGGCTAAAACAGAAGATAAAAGTAACATGAAAAAGACCAGAAAGTTTGATGCCCCAAATCCACCAAATGACCGTGGAACCGCGGCCAAACAGGCACTTCTGCCGCGGTTCCACGGCCGTGCAGTGCACGTGTCAATGGCAGTGTCGGTGCTTTGACTTGGCTCTCCTGGGGTAATTTTGTAATTTCGTGTATGGATCAGAATGTAAACCTAGGATTTTCCTATCTATAAATAGGAAAGCTCAAAACCAAATTTAGGGTGCCTCTTTTAGGGTGCCTTTCTCAGGATGTTCTTGTTCCCTGATTAAAAATCAGGAGAAGCCTCAGAGGAGGCATCATGTGCTCACACGTGACCAGTTATCACGTGTTGGCACGTGACGCTTAAAGCAGCGGCAAAAAGCACATTCATCCCCTGATTAAAATCAAGAAAAATCTCCAGAAGAGGCATCACGTGCTCACACGTGACCAGTGGTCACGTGCTGGTACGTGATGGTTAAGCAGCGGCCAGAGAACAGAGCGCAGAAGGAGAGAAGCCCATTCCAGAGGTCACGTGCCTACACGTGACCAGGGGTCACGTGGCCACACGTGACCAGCTTTAAGAGCCTTATTCTTTAACAGAATTAAAATTCTGAGGATGAATCATTCAAGTCTTTCCAAAATGGAGAAGGATTATTTGAAACCGTTGGATTAAAAATCTAAAGGTGATTAAATATCACCAGTTTATGGAAAAATCTTGGACTTGGAAAGATTTCCCCCCTAAATCTAACCGAAATAACAAAGAGATATTTTGGATTTAAAATCCAATGGTGAATAAAATTCACCTAACAATCTAAAGGCCCAGATTAATGATAAATATAAATCAAATCTCTCAATGAACAAATAAAATCTATCAATGAGAGATTTACATAGCAGATTGATTCTTTTCCTTCTCCTATAAATAGGAGCTAAAAAAAGAAGAGAGGGGACTTTTTTTTAGACTTTTGGACCTTTTCTTTTGATACACAGAGAGAGCGATACAGAGCCTTTGATTCTCTGCAAAAGGAAAACCTTAGGTAAGAGAAAGAAAGGGAGGCTTAAAAAGAGAATTTAATTCTCAAAAGAGTTTAACTCTTATATAAAGAAAAGAACATAGTTCTTTCTCTGGTGGAGGATCTGTAAAGTGTACATCTCCTCATGAATTGAGAATCTAATTCTCATTGGGTTGAGATCCTGCCATGTAGATCTAAAACACAGAGGAGGAACTGAGTTTTGAGAATTTAATTCTCACAAAATGATAGGAATTCAATTCCTTCGAGATAAAATTAGGGTTTAACCCTATGTTATGGGAATTTAATTCCTTCAAAATAAACAGAACTAGGGTTTAACCCTAATTGAGAACACAATTCTCTCAAACTCACAGGAATTTAATTCCCTTAAGAAAAGAAATTAGGGTTTAACCCTATTAAGAATATAATTCTTCCGAAGAAAGCAGGAATTTAATTCCTCACTAGGGTTTAACCCTATTAATTCTTAAAAGATGAACAGATCTTTAAAACATGCAGAGTCACATGCTACCACGTGACCCCTGCAAAGATCCATAGAAAAGAATTCTAAAGTAAACACCTCACGTGTTACCACGTGACTCCTGCGAAGATCTATAAAAGAGAACTGTGAGGCAATGCCTCACGTGCCCTACATGATCTCTAAAGCACACAAAAGAAAAAGAAACAGAAAAGAGCTCTAAGGCACCCTCACGTGTCGACACGTGATCCATAATGAACATTCTAACAGATCAAAGCGCAGGCCCCCATCACGTGCCCACACGTGATGGCTTTCAGAATTAAAAGTGTTAAACACTTATCTGTAGAACAAAATAAAGGGAAGCAGGGCGCTCTCACGTGTGACCCCTCTTGCCTCCGTGTTTAACACTAAATTGAAACTTCTGTATCCAGTGTTTAACACTGATTTGCCTTAGTGTTAAACACTAATTTGGAATCTCTATTTTCAGTGTTTAACACTGATTTGCTTAGTGTTTAACACTAATTTGAAAACTCTGTTCCCAGTGTTCAACACCGATTATCTTTTAGTGTTTAACACTAACTTGTCAATCTTATTCCCAGTGTTCAACACTGTTGGTTTCTAGTGTTTAACACAAGCTTTAGCCCAATTGGCTAAGTTTCCAGAGGCAAAGCCTCTCCTTCAATAGACCAACAGAGAGTCAATATTAAACATGATTGGACTTAGCCCAAGAAGGCCATAAGTCCTCAATTCAAACTTAACTGGGCCAATGGGCTCATAATATAATAATTGGTCTTGGTTCCAAATCGGGCCAAAGATCATTTAATCTACCTTGGTTTAAGGGTACATCTCTTCACTCCTTTGATTTTTGGCGTTGTAATTCCTCAACGTCTTCAAAGAGGTAAAGGGTCCCAATGACCACACATTGATATGGACTGTGGGGTCCTTAAACTCACGGACTATGAGGTCCTTAACCTTGACCGTAATGTCTTAAAACTAACGCCGGACTGTGGGGTCCTTAAACCCTCGGACTATGACGTCCTTAACCTTAACCGGAATGTCTTAAAACTAACAACGGACTATGACGTCCTTAACCTTGACCGTGATGTCTTAAAACTAACATCGGACTGTGGAGTCCTTAAATCCACGGACTACGACGTCCTTAACCTTGACCGCAATGTCTTAAAACTAACAATGGACCGCAATGTCCTTAAACTACCTATTGACCGCAATGTCACTAAACTAAACAACAGGGCTCCCTTAAATTGCTCTCTTGTTGGATCTAAACGATCCCGTTAAGTCGATCTTAGTCTAAAACTAGACTAACGTATCCTTAACAAACGTTTAAGTCGATCTTAGTCTCAAACGAGGCTAACGTATCCTTAAACACGACCCCCAAACCCAAATCTAAGATAATACGGATTTGGATTAGTCCACGCCCTACGGGCGACGACATAACTCAGTCTCCGTATACAATCCATGGGCAACCACAAACAAAACAAACACCCACGACACGAAGTGACCATATGGAGAAGGAGAAAGTTGTTGCCGCAATGCGGTAGCGTAATTAACTGCAGGGGCTTGCGCCTGCAGGGAAGAGCGTCCCTACAATCAAATACCCCTCAAGCGAGGGGGAATCTGACGATGTCTGCTACATCGGACGCATCTGTTTAAACCTTCGATACACGGTGCCATAAATCAACTTGGCATCTTCGGAGAGGTAGACGGATAGCACCAATTAGCATCTGCCCCGAATTTCAGGCAAGACGTCCGTCGTGCCGTCTTTCGGAGGGGAATAGATTCTGGCACGCCCGGTGGGACCTTTTCCACTTTCCACTCCACACTTCGTGTGTCGTGATTTGCGAACTAATCGCGGTTCGCTAATGGTTGCCCTTGGGGTTCGAAGTACTGAGATTTGGTGTTTCGTTTGGTGCAGAAAGCGAAAGGATCAATGGCTGGCAACTGCTCAAACTGCTCCAACTGCAAATGCAACCGACGCTCCGCCTCACCTGGAGGTGTAGCATATGGACCGCAGGCCGCTTCCCTATTTACTATGCTTGTGGAGCAAGTGACTCAAGCTACCACCGGTCTATTCTTTGGGACCATGCTCCCGCCGGTGAACATTAACATTCCAATGCCCGTACCGGAAGCGTCAAAGAAATCGGTCTTTGATCGACTTGCTACTCCCACGGCCTCTCTCAGTGGGTCGTCCAACTCCTCGGTCTTCACTAGACTGAGCCTGAACTCCAAAGGGCCCGCCAAGAAGCCCGTGATACCTGAGAAGGCCATCCCAAAGAGGACAGCTGCTCCCAGAGTTGTCAAGGCGGCTTCTCCTCCCAGAGGGTCGGTCTTCGCGAGATTGACTACCCCCGTTCCCACTCCCGCTCAGAGATCTGTAGCTTCTCAACGAACGTCAGTCTTCAAAAGGCTGACACCGACAGCAAGCCCTCCCCAGAACAGGGGGCAAGACGAAGCCGTCGCTAAATCAATCCCAACAACCCGCCTTGCCCAACGTCGCCATTGGCGCCGGATAAGGAAGACTGGGGGCATCTCCCCCTCCGGACTAACTCCACCAGCTCCAACGGTTGAAAGAACCGCTTGGGTGCCCGCTGCAACGGCTCCCTCCACGTCGAGTACTCAAAAGAGAAGAAGGCCGGATAGAGTCCCCACTCCTGCAGCAAATGTCAAGGACAATAAGCCTAAACGCCCTAAGTCTGGGGGCATGACGGTGCATACGGTATACATGGCGCTGGGAAAAGAGGACAGCCGTGCATCCACGGGTCATAGACCGCTTACACGGTCAGTGACCAAAGCTCAGGAGCAACAGCAGAAGCTCCAGGAAATGATGAACGCGATGGCCGCACTCACTGGGCCGAAGGAAAGCCCCGAAGCGTCATCTGATCAATGTCAGGAGCAAGAAACTGACGCTTAATTCCTTCGTAGGATATTGGAGAAGAAGGATAAAGAGGCTGCCGAACAAGCAGCCAATATACAACGAATGGCCCTCCTGTTCCAAGACATGGTGGGGATGATGATCCAACAAGATTCTCCTGCTGAAGATCCTCCAATCGTTCTTGAAGACGACAGGGGAGAAACGTCAAATCCTCCACCCGCTCTGTCAACAGCCAAGGAGGAAACAATCTCCAAGGCTGACCTGGACGAGTACATAGCCCAACAGATACGGGTTCACCAGGCGACTGAGGCAGCCGATCAAGTTGTCAGGACGGGGCGACCATATCCAAGCTGGTATGATCAGATCAAATACTCGCCGGGCTATACAATACCGAAATTTCATGTCTATAAGGGGACGGGCAATCCCTACCAGCATGTTGCCCAGTTCAGGTCGTTTTACGGCAACACCGGCGGTGATGATAAATTGTTGCTTCGCCAGTTCGTCGGTAGCTTGTCAGAAACGGCGTTCGAGTGGTACTCTGAGCTCCCAAACGACTCTATTAAAACATTTACGGAGATGGAGCTGCTGTTTACCCAGCGTTTCGCAAGCGCCAGCGAACGTACTCCGATAACGGCGTTAATTAATGCCAGGGTAAAACCAGGCGAGACGTGGGTCCAGTATGCTATACGCTGGCGAAACTTGTGGTCGAAATGCGAACAACGCATTGAGGAGGCGCCCGCGGTGGGCATGTTCGTGGGTACCCTAGATCCTCATGCAACTATCTCACAGTTCATGATGTTCTTTAAGCCAACCACATTCCAGGCTTTGATCGACAAATTGGCCCAGATGGACCAGATGGGTCACAGACCGTCTCCCCCGAAGCCAGAACCTCGGAATGATAAGGGTAAAGGGAAGGCAACCTTCGTTGCGAACGCTCAGCAGCAACCCAGTGCCCCAAACCTGGCGGATCAACTGGAAGAAAGACGGCGGTATTACAATGAGAAAATGAAGCGCCCCTACTCATTCCCGCAAGATAAGACGAAGAAGCTATTCGAGCTGGCAATACGCAACAGGCTTATCAACTTGCCAAACCCAAGGCGACCGCCGCAACCCAGTGAGGTGAATAACCGCAACTACTGCCCTTACCATCAAACGGTAAGCCATCCGATTGAGGATTGCTTCATCTTCAAAAGATGGATTGAAGATCAGTACCTACAGGGCAAGTTTGCGCTGTCCGAGAAATGGAAGGTGAACCCGCCACAACCTCACACTGCCAAGAAGACGGACACACCGGGGGCAACTTGTTCCTTCATTGAAGAAGCTCCATGGGAAATTGTGCTTTCAGCCAAAACAAAGAGGATGCTGAACGATCTCAAGACATGCCCGGCGATCGAATGGTAGAACCCGCTTGAACCCCAGATCATCGAAAGGATGTTGAAGCCGTGCCCAACTCCAAAGATCGGTGGTAATGGCCCGAGCATTCACAACCAGCCGTCGAAATCTTCGAAGAAAAAGAAGGAGAAATCTAAGAAGCCCGTGAAGCCTGGCAACAAGCGTACGGACTTGCAAAAACAGATTGACACGCTGGAGGAGTACAATCAAAAGGCGTGAACTCCCATCACACTCCAAGAGTTCCTCAACCACTTCTTTCAGCAGGAAGATAATGGAGAAAGCTCGTCGAATGAATCCGAGGGGTATGTGGCGAGTTATCATGTGATCTCCCACTCGTCTACGGACGATGAAAAAACTCCTGGCACTGAGAAACTGGGGGCAGAGCCTGAACCGGAACTTGTGTGGCCGACACACGAAATGATCAACGCTTTTCTAGACGAGATTCGTTTGAATAGTAAAGCCGACCAGGAGCATGAGATGGCCGCATCAGAAGGAGCCAAACGCAGGCAACTAAACGAAAGAGTCGAAGCACTCCCGCCAGATCGAAAGACACCCAACGCGGATAAAAACATATTCAAGACGAGGAAAAGGTTTGCCAAAGCCATGTCAATGGGAATGAAACTACCACCCTCGAAGGAAAACACGCTCGATAGGACGGAAAGGCACCCTAATTACTGCTCATATCATCGGAAGATTTCACACCCCACTGAGGAGTGCGATGCTTTTAAGACATGGTGGCAGGGATATGTTGCTCATCGGCAACATTTTAAGCGAATGAAACGCAGAACTCGTCGGGAGCAGAGAAGTACGTCCGAAGGACACAAAAGAACTACCGGTAACTGTTACACGGTCAACGCCGGGGGATCGCAAGTGCTCACATTCGGGAGCGATTCTGACGAGGAGCTGGCTCTTAGCCCCCTCTTTAAAGAGTCCACCTCGGGAAAAGAGGAAAACCAGAGGCCTGCGAAAACATTCAGCTGCGCAATCGCACGCTTCCGGAAAAGAATCTCAGACCCACAACTAGAAAAGATAAGGGAAAGGAAAAGGTCGCTGAGGATATCACCTTAGATGACCAAGTTATGAAAGAGCTGACTGCCAAGGACCCGCCTATGAAAAGCAAGGTGGACTACAACATCCTAGCGCACCTGAGAAAGCTACCCTCTCAGCTCAGTATTCTCGACGCCCTCTTATTATCACAAGAAGCGAGAGATTCATTAATCAAGGCGCTACAAGAACCCGAACAATTCCAAGCCTTCCTCGCCGAAAAAAGGATGAAGGATGAACTAGAAGAAGTGCACACGGCCGATATCACCTTCGGTGACGAAGACCTGCTCCTTGGGACGTGCGACCACAACCGTCCCCTATATGTCTCTGGATACTGCCACGATATCAAGATAGGCAAAATCCTGGTGGATAATGGGTCCTCTGTCAATCTCCTTAATGTTCGGGTGTTGAAGGAAATCTGCATGAGCGTTCAACACCTCGCTCGGAACAAAATTACCATCTCCGGTTTTGACTCCCAGTCATCATGGACTCTCGGATCTGTGATATTGACGCTACGCTTTGGGCTACTCGTCACGGACATTAAGTTTCACATCATAGATGCCAAGACATGCTACAATGCTCTGCTCGGCCGACCTTGGTTACACGAGTACAACATCATCCCTTCTACGCAACATCAGTGTATGAAGTATTTCAAAGATGGTCTCGAGTATACCGTGACAGGTGAGCTTAACCTATTCTCCGTGAACGAAGTCCGTAAATATGAAGATGCAAAGTACTTTTTGCCAGATTTCGAGGATACAGAGAGATGTCGCAAACCGGAGAACAAAGCCGCTACCACCATCCCTGTTTTCGGGAGTGATACTGAAGAAGAAGAAGATATAGTTTACTCTGGGCCATCTCGACGCAATGACCCGGGGCCGTCCGCCCCCATATTGATCTTCGGAAGTGACTCGGAAGATGAGGTTAATGTTGTGTTCTCCAGTCGGCCGCCAATACAAGAATTTCTTGGTGACGATCAGAGTTTGCAAATCACCATGATCCCGCCGGAGCACTTCAAAGATCTTGACGCGCTTGGAGCTCACAACGTGTAAGGCCTGCAGACGTTTTACGTCCCTCCCAAGCGAAAAGGCGAAAAGGCGATCCTATTCTATTGGTCCTCGGAAACAAGAGTGGACAAAGAGATCTGGTATAGCGCGGATTCTACACTTGACAAGTTTCAACTTATCCGTTTGCCCAGATATGAAAAGGCTATTGAAGCGCCAAGGGGTACCCTTAAAACAGACTACTCGACAAGCTCGATTCTATAACAGGATTTGGGATGTCCCTGGGACTCAGCGCAAATTATCCAACGGGAGAATGGAAATGCTTGGGCTTGGATATGTGAGATCCGGAAAAAGGGAACGAGTCCACGGTAGCTACGCCTATATAACTTCGATGAAGAAGAGGATGCCCTGTCAGAAAACGCCGACCCTGTATCAAAACTAGAGCCCGCAATCAAAGTGCCGAGTCTGTCATTTGAAGAACGAATGGACAAGCTTATCAGGAAAGCGGGTCAAAAAGCTCGGGACGACCATAATCGCGAAATGGCCATCTACGAGAAAGCTAGGACGCAACGTCTTCTTCAACAGAATGCAAAAGACGAAAATGCTCCTCCCTGTCAACCTGCTATGCAAAAGGCCCGACGCAGAGGTAGAAATAAGTCAAAGAGCGGGAAAGGGATTCGACAACGACAACGCGGGATCAAAGAGTCATGTGATCGGGAATTGCACGGTTCGGATTTGTCCCTCATGAGGAAGATGAGTCGAGCGTATTCTTTCCCTCAAGACAAGACGAAGAAAATACTTAATCTCGCTTTAAAACATCGAATGATTACACTTCCGGAGTATAAGCACTCTGAGCAAGCTAACGAGGTCTCTCATCCGGGCTATTGCTCTTATCACCGAGCCATAGGACACCCTATCGAAGACTGCTTCACCTTCAAGAACTGGGTCGAATACCAGTACCAGCAAGGCAGGTTTGCTCTATCCAACAGCTGGAGGGTAATGCCGCCGCAAAAGCACGAACCCAAAGCCACAAGAGCAGAACCAGATCTACATCGGTCTTGGAAGTGAGTTCGTACTTGTCATATGATAACAATATCAAAAGGAGAGCCCAAGAACATAGATGACCTTCCTTGGTGCTTCGAAAACAATGACGACGAGGTAATCTCAGAATTTCCACCAGCACCGAAAGAGCTGGAAGATGGCATACATACTACTGCAGATAACCTCAAGAAGATTGAGTTGGGGATGGCAAACGACCCGCGACCGACATTTATCAACGAGCTGCTGTCTGAAGAAAAGGTGGCTGCACTAAAAGACGTGCTTATGCAGCATAGAGACTGCTTCGCATGGAATTATTCCGAAATGCCAGGATTAGATCCAGAGATTGCTGTACACAAACTGGCAATATCCCCGGACATCAAGCCAGTCAAACAAGCGCCGAGAAGAATGCGGCTCGAGCTTGAAATGAGCATCAACGCCGAAGTCAAGAAGCTGATCGACTCTGGGTTTATCCGGGAGGTTCAGTACCTTGATTGGATCGCCAACATCATCCCGGTAATGAAGAAAAATGGGACAGTGCGCATATGCGTGGACTTCCGGGATCTTAATAAAGCTTGCTCGAAGGACGATTTCCCAGTACCGGTCACCGAGCTGATGATAGATAACACATCCACTCACGAGGGTTTCTCCTTCATGGACGGCTCATCAGGATACAATCAGATAAAGATGCATCCCGAAGACCAGAAGCACACCGCTTTCCGGACCTTTTTGGGTATATTCTGCTACAAGATGATGCCTTTCGGTCTAAAGAACGCCGACGCCACCTATCAGAGGGCCATGACGAAGAGCTTCGATGACCTCATACATGAAATCGTCGAATGCTATATCGACGACCTCGTGGTGAAAAGCAAATCATACGAGGAGCATTTAGAGCATCTGAAGACCGTATTTCAACGCCTTCGACAATATAATTTGAAGATGAACCCTCTCAAATGCGCGTTCGGGGTATCCTCAGGCAAATTCCTAGGGTTCATTGTCAGGCACCGGGGTATCGAGATAGATCCGTCGAAGATCAAGGCAATCATGGAAATGCCACCGCCAAGGACTCTCAAACAATTGCGATCTCTCCAAGGAAAGCTCGCGTACATCCGGCGATTTATAGCCAATCTCTCAGGCAAGTGCCGCCCTTACAGTCACCTGATGAAGAAGGGAACCCCGTTCGTCTGGGATTACAAATGCCAAGGCGCACTGGACGAGATCAAGCAATACCTGCAAAACCCGCCGATGTTAGCTGCTCCACTCAAGGGAAAACCTCTTATTCTTTATACCACAGCCCTCGAAGGTTCCTTAGGCGAATTATGGGCACAAGAGAACGACCAAGGGAAGGAGAGAGCGCTCTACTATTTAAGTCGAATTCTTCTGGGGGCAGAAAGCAACTACTCCTCCATCGAAAAGCACTGCCTGGCGTTGATCTTCGTGATAACAAAACTCCGGCATTATGCGTTGGCGCATGAGGTCCGTCTCATTTCAAAGGTGTACCCCCTTAAATATTTAATGTCGAAGGCCATATTGACAGGTCGGCTCGCTAAATGGGCCCTACACTTGATGGAGTTTTCAATAACCTATCGGCCTCTTAAGGCAGTGAAAGGCCAAGCCATCGCCGACTTTCTTGCTGAGCATCCAATACCTACCGACTCTCCTTTGAATTATGAGCTGCCAGACGAACATGCGTTTGACACGATCAACGGAAGTGGTACCCGGTAGGAAAACTATTTTGACGGAGCGTCTTCAATGAAGAAGCGCTAACAAAACACGCCTATAATCAAATCGGGGGTAGGCCTCATCTTTGTAACTCCACAAGGAGGGATAATGCGCTTTGCTTTCTCCTTGACAGAGCCGAGGATGAACAATGAAGCTGAATACGAAGCTTTGATAGCAGGCCTTGAGATCACCATCGACATGGGAATTGAAAACCTCCTCATATACGGAGATTTCCAACTAGTCGTTAGTCAAGTAAACGGCGACTACCAGACATGCAAGCCAGAGCTGATGAAGTATGGAGAGAGAGTGCAGCAACTACTGACTCAAATCCCTTCCAACACTTTGGAAAACATACCGCGCGTGGAAAATAGCAAAGCGGATGCATTAGCCAAGCTCGCTAAAGAACTGGCTGATAAGAACCTTGATGACGTTAGGATCGTGGTACAAAGCCGTCGAGTACTTGCCCCTGCAGAAATATCTCCGGAATCACCCGAAGAAAGGGGAGCAACTGAGCAGATGGCCCTGCTAATGAATGACCATGAGAAGGTTGGAGATTGGAAAGAAATCTTCATAGACTACTTCAAATCCCGTCGAACGCCTGAAGATGCGTCCTCAAGACATCAGCTTGTGAAACGAGCTCTGTCCTTCGCCTTCGTCAATAATACCCTGTACAAGAGGTCATTTGACTCTCTATGGTTGAGATGCCTGGGACCTGACGAAGCCAAAAGAGTCATTCAGGAAGTTCACGACGGACTCTGCGGTTCTCATCAAGCGGGCCCAAAGATGAAGCTGAAAATTAAACGAATGGGTTATTATTGGCCCACGATGATCCAGGACTGCCTCGAGTATGCGAAGCAATGCCACTCATGCCAAATCCATGGGGACTTTATCCATCAGCACCCAAATCCTCTACATCCAACGGTGGCTAGCTGGCCATTCGAAATATGGGGAACTGACATAGTCGGCCCTATCGAACCAGCATCGTCCAGGGGACACCGCTTCATCCTGGCGACGACTGATTACTTCTCCAAATGGGTACAAGCAATACCGTTGAGGGAAGTGAAGACGGAGAATATTCTCCATTTCTTCAAGACGCACGTCATCTATCGGTTTGGAACTCCACGACGAATCATCTCCGATAACGGTCCAGCCTACAGAAGCCATAAGATTAGTCGCTTCGCGCAGCAACATAATATAGACTGGAGATATTCCTCAGTTTATAATCCCCGAGCTAACGGTCTGGCCGAGGCCTTCAACAAAACCTTGAAAAAGATCATGAAGAAGACGGTGTCCCGAAACAAAAAGGACTGGCACGAGAGACTGCAAGAAGCTCTTTGGGCGTATCGGACTACGTTTAAGACAGCCACGAACACAACGCCATACGCGTTGGTATTCGGTACAGAAGCGGTACTCCCTCTCGAGATAGAGCTACCCTCTCTACGAATGGCGGTCCACTACGAGCTGACGGACGAAGAAAATGCTCACCTTCGGCTTGAGGAGCTTGATGCCCTTGATGAAACCCGGCTCATAGCGCAACAAAATCTGGAGGCTTATAAAGCAAAGACGATGCGCTCATATGAAAGATTGACCAGGCCGAGAGCATTCCGCCAAGGCGAACTCGTGCTAGTGGTCAAAAGACCTATGATTCCCAATCGCGCCAAACGGGGAAAATTCGAGCCAAACTATGAAGGCCCATACATCATAGACAAGGTCTACCAGGGTGGAGCATATCTACTCATGGATATGCACGGTGAAAGACCTTTCAGGCCAGTGAACGGTCGCTTCCTGAAGAAATACTACGCTTAACGGGTCAAGGCCTAGGTCAATGATAGATGACGACGACTATGTCCGCTCGCTATCTTCCTAAGCCCGAACTCTAAGTAGTAACCAGCATCCTGTACAACGGACCGAAATGTTCTTAAACTAACAACGGACCGAAACGTCCTTAAACTAACAACGGACCGAAACGTTCTTAAACTAGCAACGGACCGAAACGTCCTTAAACTAACAATGGACCACTATGTTCTAAAACTAGCTGTTGACCGAGATGTCGATAAACTACAGTGGATTGCAGTATCTCAAAGCCAATATAAAAAAATATATAAAAATAAAAAAGATAATAAAAACGGTATGTCCATAAGCAAAATGGGCACGGATGAAAACCTGAAAGGGCTCGTGAGTAAAAACAGCAGGGCTACTGGCGAGTGTTTGTGAAAACCCGAAAGGGCGCAACCTCGTTAAAGAACACTTGCAGGGTCCTCACGACCTTGTAAGGAGAAACTACCCGCGTGAGATCCTTACAACTCACAAAGGAGCAACACACTTAGGAGTCCTTACGACTCCTAAGGAGAAATTACACTTGCGAGATCCTCACGACTCGTAAGGAGAACTCTCTTATGGGACCCTCACGGCTCATAAGATTTGAAAGTCTTAAGTCACAGAGACCTAAACCTGTGCTTAAGCAATCCCCACAACCTTCAATTTATGCCCTACAAGTGGCTCAATACTGACCCTTGTATACAATCCATGGGCGCGAATAAACATTTCCCTAACAAAGTCCTACCCGTGACTAGGGACATGTTCGCACGGTGAACAACACTTGTGAGTCCTCTCGACGTATAAGGGGAAAACTCTCTTGTAAGATCCTTACGACTTACAAGAGGCCATACACTTAGGAGTCCTCACGATTCCTAAGGAGAAAACACACCTACGAGATCCTCACGACTTATAGGGAGAAATCCCTTTGTGAGACCCTTACGGCTCATGAAGTCAAAAGCCTTAGTCGACAGGATCCTAACCCTGTTCGCTAAGCCACCTTTGTTCAACATCGACAGAGGCAAATGATGATTCGCTCCTGGCGACATCCCAGTTATAGCGGTGCTGATGCCGAAATTGGTGTCTAAATCCAAGCTTGCAGCAAAAAGCCAACAAGCCGCACATGCATACGAAATAGCCGAAATGATGGGGCAACTTGCAATAAAAATCAGCAAGTAAAAATGTATGCATGAAAAATAGCCGAAATGATTGGGCAACTCGCAATAAAAAGCGGCGAGTAAAAAATAAAATAACTAGCCGAAATGATTGGACACCGCGAAAAAAAATAGCCGAAATGATGAGGCAATCGTGACCTTCGCGATATAAAAGCTGAAATGATAGAGCATCGCGGGAAAAGAAATAAAATAAAAATGAAATTCCCACCCTACAGGTGATGTTACATCTATCCCTGTATACAATCCAGGGGTGCAAACAAAGAAGGGATCATACTCCTCCCCCAGGTTTCATCATAAGAAGAAGCCAAATCTCGACGGGCCGCAAGTGACCTAGAGATCGTCTCAACACTCGTCTTGTCACAACGAACACAACGTCAAGCGAAGTGGAACAGTGGCAACTCCCAATTCCATGGCTCGGCGATATACAGATCACCAAGAGTCAAATCCCTACTCCGTGAAATGCGGATATAATCAACAAAATTCCTGGTCACGTGGAACGTGGATAACGTCACTCTTTGACTCCGTGGAAAACGTCCAGAGCGGATCCTGGTCCTCGCAGAACACGGCAGTGAACCCGTGTGAAGCATCCAGAGCGGAGCCTAGTCCTTGCCGAGCATGGCAGTCAACCCGTGTGAAGCATCTAGTGCAAAATTCCTGGTCACGTGGAACGCGGATAACGTCACTCTTTGATCCTGTGGAAAACATCTAAAGCGGATCCTGGTCCTCGCAGAACACGGCAGTGAACCCGTGTGAAGCATCCAGAGCGGAGCCTAGTCCTTGCCGAGCACGGCAGTCAACCCGTGTGAAGCATCTAGTGCAAAATTCCTGGTCATGTGGAACGCGGATAACATCACTCTTTGACCCCGTGGAAAACGTCCAGAGCGGATCCTAGTCCTCGCAGAACACGGCAGTGAACCCGTGTGAAGCATCCAGAGCGGAGCCTAGTCCTTGCCGAGCACGGCAGTGAACCCGTGTGAAGCATCTAGTGCAAAATTCCTGGTCACGTGGAACGCGGATAACGTTACTCTTTGACCCCGTGGAAAACGTCCAGAGCGGATCCTGGTCCTCGTAGAACACGGCAGTGAACTCGTGTGAAGCATCTAGAGCGAAGCCTAGTCCTTGCCGAGCACGGCAGTGAACCCGTGTGAAGCATCTACTACAAAATTCCTGGTCACGTGGAACGCGGATAATATCACTCTTTGACCCTGTGGAAAACGTCCAGAGCGGATCCTGGTCCTCGCAGAGCATGGCAGTGAACCCGTGTTCAGCATCCAGAGCGGAGCCTAGTCCTTGCCGAGCACGGCAGTGAACCCATGTGAAGCATCTAGTGCAAAATTCCTGGTCACATGGAACGCGGATAACGTCACTCTTTGACCCCGTGGAAAACGTCCAAAGCAGATCCTGGTCCTCGCAGAACACGGCAGTGAACCCGTGTGAAGCATCCAGAGCGGAGCCTAGTCCTTGCCGAGCACGGCAGTGAACCCGTGTGAAGCATCTAGTGCAAAATTCCTGGTCACGTGGAACGCGGATAACGTCACTCTTTGACCCCGTGGAAAACGTCCAGAGTGGATCCTGGTCCTCGCAGAACACGGCAGTGAACCCGTGTGAAGCATCCAGAGCGGAGCCTAGTCCTTGCCGAGCACGGCAGTGAACCCGTGTGAAGCATCTAGTGCAAAATTCCTGGTCACGTGGAACGCGGATAACGTCACTCTTTGACCCCGTGGAAAACGTCCAGAGCGGATCCTGGTCCTCACGGAGCACGGCAGTGAACCCGTGTGAAGCATCCAGAGCGGAGCCTAGTCCTCACTGAGCACGGCAGTGAACCCGTGTGAAGCATCTAGTGCAAAATTCCTGGTCCCGTGGAACGCGGATAACGTCACTCTTTGACCCCGTGGAAAACGTCTAGAGCGGATCCTGGTCCTCGCGGAGCACGGTAGTGAACCCGTGTGAAGCATCCAGAGCGGAGCCTAGTCCTCGCCGAACGCGGCAGTGAACCCGTGTGAAGCATCTAGTGCAAAATTCCTGGTCACGTGGAACACGGATAACGTCACTCTTTGACCCCGCGGCAAACGCCCAGAACGGAGCCTGGTCCTCTCCAAGCACGACAGTGAACCCGTGTGAAGCATCCAGAGCAAACATCGGACTGTGGAGTCCTTAAATCCACGGACTATGAGGTCCTTAACCTTGACCGTGATGTCTTAAAACTAACTTCGGATTGTGGAGTGTTAGTTATATGTATGCCCTAGAGGCCATTACTGTGCATATGATGTATATTGTAATGGATGCTTAGACATATATAGGGAGGACATTCTTGCTCGACATGATAGTATGCTATCTGGTTGTACTTTATCTTAACATGTACTCTGATCTCTCTATGTTACATGTTGATAAACCCCTTAGGATATGTACTCGACTACTGGGACTATGATGAGATCATACTAGTGGGGCCACGGTAGTCGACGAGTGCATCCTATAACTGTTCCTAGTCGAGGGTGTATCGAGACAGGGCATCGATGCACCAGAGTAGACTAGCGTATACGCATCTTGACCCATATGATGGGCGATGGATGATCCCATATCCATCGGTGTTTGACATCAAGGATGGTGTACGGGTGCTCAGTGGAGACTGGGTACACTGGACGGACTCGCCGAGAACTCCCAGATGGTATTATACCTCACGTCAGATGGCAGTTCTCCGGTGACACTGGTACAGAGTAGTCTGTTGACCCGAGATCGTCATAGAGTCTTGTGTGATTCCCACTGTGCTTTGATTTCCTTCATACCACGTCTAAGAGGGCGTGCAAAAAGGTGGCTTTTGGGTACAGTCCCGAATCACATGGAGGCAATGAGCGATAGGAGGGGATTCGTCTCTCCCGGTATAGGGAGTTGATGTTGTGCTGTGTTCGATTGGCTATAACCGGAAATCCCTGACCAAGATTGCTGAGATTTACTGGTAAGTGTTATCAGTAGTTTCTCGAACTGTTATAGACCTCATATCGACACGACTTATCAAGCTACTGGGGTCTGACGTTTACCACCCCTAGGCGAGATATGCGACATATCAGACGACGAGACCGACTGTACGGGAGTGTTACTGTTTGGATTCATAGGAGAATGTACAGGCTTGCTTGTTGATTTTCTGAGCGCTCAATACCTGGGTGGCTGTTACGTTTAGCTGACCGCTTGCAGCTTGTAGCTGTTTGATATGATCATCACCTACTGCC
The DNA here is from genome assembly GCA_030015575.1 of Agapanthus africanus. Lineage (NCBI taxonomy): Eukaryota > Viridiplantae > Streptophyta > Magnoliopsida > Asparagales > Amaryllidaceae > Agapanthus > Agapanthus africanus. The sequence continues at coordinate 377,589,163 of JASDDO010000019.1, read as the reverse complement.
GGCGTATTGACGATTCTTTAGAGTCCTACACAGAGGTTTCTTGGCTCAGGAAAAACGGAGTAGGAGCACATATGTGATATGTGCGGGACCGAGAATAATACGATATGAGATACCGTATTATATTCTCGCGATATATGATATCAGCCGGGTCATCGGATCAAGTGTTGATTCGATGAATCGGTACGGATAAATATTAGCCTGTTATATGCGATATAGCCTGATTGTCGGATCAAGTGTTGATTCGATAATTTAATGTATAATAATATATATGATATATTAAATTACATTAACTAATATTAGCTCACTAAAAGATTCTTTCTCTCACTCGGGTAATACACTAATATATATGCGATATATGTTAATTGTATTATTTTATTTGGTTACAATAAATATTATATATGTAATATATAATATTGTAACATGATATGATAACTAATGCAACATGTTTCGTAGAGATTAAACAAGATTAGGTTTGATTTGGGTTAATACTTTCTAGATGATTCTATAAGGTTTAGTTTTGTTTTGTGAAAGATATTTTCAAGTGACTCATTCTTAAGCTAACCCAAACCCTAGCCTTGGTTAATTCTCTACAATGGTTGAGTCAACCATGGTTGCATTATTGATCATCTTTATCCTTTCATTATTCATCACAAAAGGTTGATGAATTATTCTTCTTCTTCTTCCTTCCTCTTTTCATGAAAAAGCTTTCTTAATTTGATTTTGTGATGAAAATTGAGTGAGAATAAGAAAACAAATGAGAGCAAAAATCCTACTTCATCATCCTCATCTATCCTTGCCATTTAGATGAGGGTGTTCACTTCATATTATGAGTGTTAGCTCGTGTTAACGAAACTTCAAGGTAGATCATCTTTGTATCGAAAATCGGAAGCAAGACTGCATCTTTCTCTTCGTGGAACCTCTCGAGAGTCCGGAACACGATGATCACAGCGAAGGGACTTCAACACGGAGATTTAGAAGTGAAGGACCAGATCTACAAAGGTTGTAATCCCTCTCACTTAGTGTTAATGTGTTTAACATATTCGTTTTCGCCTAAACTCTAGTTTAAAGATCCGGCTTCGGGTTGTTCGGCACGGCTAATTTTTAAATCGGGCATGGTTGATGCCTCGTAGAACCTTGTGGCAGTGCATAGCAACCCTACATGGAGTCCTTAAATCCACGGACTATGATGTCCTTAACCTCGACCGTAATGTCTTAAAACTAACAATCAACCATGATGATTCTAGACCGATTTTACCTTGGTTAAAGGGTACATCTCTTCACTCCTTTAATATTTGGCGTTGTAATTCCTCAACGTCTTCAAAGAGGTGACGGGTCCCAGTAACCACACATTTCGTGGACTGTGGAGTCCTTAAATCCACGGACTATGAGGTCCTTAATCTTGACCGTGATGTCTTAAAACTAACATCGGACTGTGGAGTCCTTAAATCCACGGACTATGAGGTCCATAACCTTGACCGTGATGTCTTAAAACTAACATCGGACTGTGGAGTCCTTAAATCCACGGACTATGAGATCCGTAACCTTGACCGTGATGTCTTAAAACTAACATCGGACTGTGGAGTCCTTAAATCCACGGACTATGAGGTCCTTAACCTTGACCGTGATGTCTTAAAACTAACATCGGACTGCGGAGTCCTTAAATCCACGGACTATGAGGTCCTTAACCTTGACCGTGACGTCTTAAAACTAACATTGGACTATGGAGTCCTTAAACCCACGGACTATGAGGTCCTTAACCTTGACCGCGATGTCTTTAAACTACGATACCCTGGAAACCATCCCAAACCAACCCCTGACCCCGTGAGATACGGATAAGGGTGACCGCACCCAGCACTTGCGGGTCCTCACGACCCGTAAGGAAGAAAACTCTCTTGTGAGATCCTTACGACTCCCAAGGAAAAACCCGCTTAAGAATCCTCACAATTCTTAAGAAGAACGTACACCTACGGGATCCTCTCAACCTGTAGGGAGAAAAACTCTTTATGAGACCCTCACGGCTCATAAAGCTCAAAGTCTTAGGGGGCAGATCTTAACCCTGAATCCTAAGCCGTCGCTACCCTGCAAGGAGGCCAAGATAAATTGCCCACAGAACAAGTTCAACCGAGAGAAACACACCATTGAGAAAAAATATATGTCTTTATTCATGAAACAAAATAGGCACAAAGTACAATTCATGAAAGAACAAAAAATCCTCTTATTCAGGAGTATGTACAAAAAGAAAGAAAAAGATACAAGTCTTCAAGCCGGCGGGAGATTTAGTAATTTTGCTAGCTCGTCCTGCTTTTGCTGGGCCACGGCTTCATGATTCAGGATCGCCAGAAGACGGGCCTCCGCCTGAGCTTGCTGGGCCTTATATGAGGCAAGCCGGCCTTCGAGCTCCTTCTCGGTAGCTTTGTGGGCCTCAACCCTTTCGCGAGTAAATTCGGCGGCCTTGTCGATGGCCACTACCTCTTTGATAGACTCTTGAATCACCCGTCAGAGTTCATACGCTTTGTTGGCCTTGGCAGTAAGATTAGCTTGAAGCTCGCTCAGCGCCTTAGAAGCCAGCTCTCTCTCCGAGAATTTGCGGCCAAGCCTCTTCTCGCATGAGGTCATGTTTGCCGCTGTAACACCCGAGCCCAATGCTACTATTTTCAGTTACTGTTTGAGCATAATATGGTACTCATTTCATTTAACTTGCTTGTTTGTTGCTTACTGTAAAATTTACCCGGCAAAGTCATTTCTACATATAACAAATTTTTGGCATCTAAATTAAAATTAAAAATATTCATCTTGTCCTGCTTGACACCCCTAACCCTGTTGTAGCGTCCGTGCATCGTGTTCTCGTCCCGTTCAGTGAAACAGGCGAGTTTGGACGGCTACGTGCACGTACGTGTGTCCGTTTTGGGGGTATGCTTTTTGATCATAAAACACTTCATTTTAAATTTGGATCCCGCTTAAAATCCTATTATTTCAATTTCAAATTTTTGGACTCGACCCGGGCACAATTTGAAAATGTTTTATTTGGCGCCAAAATCCCAAATTTTAATATTATTAAAACCATCGCATATATTTTTCTAACTAACCTGATATCTTACTGTTCATTACCTATCTTTTAAATTTTTAAGTTAACCATATAATATTTTACAATCTTTTATATCCTTCTCAATTTATTCTCTCAGCCAATTGCAACCTCCCCTTTAGCCCCACTTTTCTCTCTCTCTCTCTCCACTTTTTTCTCTCTCTCTCCCCCTCATATATTCTCTCGTACTTCTCTTTATCATTCTTTCTCCTCTTGCTTCATGTCTCGTTTCTCATTTTTTTAACTGTTCTTTTGTTGCCGGAATTCCGTCATGCCGGTGACGCTTCTCGACGTTCCAGCGAGGTACCCCGACCCGTGTGGTTCCTTTGTTCGTCGTTTGGGTTCATTCCGTGAACCGTGCGCCCGTCGCGAGTTTTCCCCGCCGACGGTTAACGTTCCGTTTTTCCGATTCGCGACCCATCGAGGCAAGTTAATCCTGCTACATGCTATATAATTTTTTTTATACCTATTTAAATAAATACCATACCTATAGTTTAAATCTAGTGCCCCATGTTTAATTTTGTAACGTTTCGATATTCCATTTGCATCCGTTTATATCATATTAAATCTAGATCATGAAAACTTATCTTGTGACATACTAGATTACATTATACTGCATCCATATCAACTAAAATATATATCGTCGTAATATTTCTTATTATTATCTTTAACTAGTTTATAATCTTCATTTTATAATGTTATACATTTGAAAATATTATAGTTTACACATGAAACGTCGTTGTAAAATCGGATATGACAAATCTGAAATTTACTGTACACCTTATCTTATAAAATTCATTATAAATCATAGAAAAATCATTAGTATACATTCTTTAGTTCGTTACGAAGCTAACTCGGAATACTATAACTCTACGAAATATTTACTTGCAAAATTAATTGTTTAAATAACGTAAAATGCAAATGAAATTGTCTCCAAACTGCTGTCTAGGGAAATTCCAGCAGCAAACTTTCAATTTCGAATGTTCATAACTTTTTGTAGGGACAACCTGAGATGCTTATACTTATAAAACTGAAAACCTTATTGAATTATCTTTGTTTTGATATAAGACACGTCGTTTTTGGAGAACGTTTGTTATTTTAAAGATATTTTACAAATTAGAGTGACGCTGAATTTCTGAACGGAACCTTCTTGTGCATGGTTAATCAATACCACTTTTATAGTTATTAATCGCTTTGAATATGCTATCCATATTAATATTATTATATCAATATTTTTATCACATATTGCTTAGTTGTACATCCCACATTACCATTTTATAGTTTTATAACTTTTCGGATACCCGTTTGCATCCATCGCATTTAAGATACATATAATTGTATCCATAGATCACATTACTACATAATAATGTGATATTAACACTCCATGTTTAATAAATTGCATCCTAATTAATATTGAAACTATAAATATAACCCTAATCGATAACTGTGCTTCCATATCCTTGAAATTATATCTATTTGCATATCATATTACATGTTCCAGTTTATTGTTCTGATAGTACTCATGCTTGTTTATTTATACACATGCTTATGTTAGTTTGATTATGAGCACCCACATGACATCTTGTGCTTCCTGACATGACCTGTTACACTTCCTACTTGACATGACATGGTACCGTACACTGCTTGACTTGACCTGATGTACCATGACCTGACCCGTTACCTGATCCTGTGTCTAATGCCAACAAACCTGACATGTAGTCCTTACGGACCGTTCCTGTTGTCTATCCAGACAAACCTGCACCTACCTGATCCTGTGTTGGCATTAGTTCTTGATTACGGAATACCTGACTTGAACACATAACCTTGGGGGTATGGGGAAATCAAAAGTGTAAACTAAAGTGTAACTTAAAAGGGTATTACTTGATCCGTGGTCCCGGGGGGTAACGGGACAGAGCCATTCGTGACTCTTACATCTTGATCCGTAGTCCCGGGGGGTAACGGGACAGAGCCATTCGTGACTCTTACATCTTGATCCGTGGTCCCGGGGGGTAACGGGACAGAGCCATTCTCGACTCTTACATTTTCCTGATCCGTGGTCCCGGAGGGTAACGGGACAGAACCACTATTGGTTCACATATTCCTGATCCGTGGTCCCGGGGAGTAACGAGACATATCCTTTGAGTTACATGGAGGATTACTCAAATTGATTTCAAAGACTTTAGAATAGAAAACCTGATAGAACAGTTTAGTTTACCCACTGCACGCTACCCTGTACTGTTATGATTCATATTATTGTTATTCTTGCTGTATTCATGTTTATATTACATTGCCTGCTACACTGTTCATATTATATTACTTGATGACATGACGCGCTGACGTCTGGGTTTTGCATGGCCCAGATTCCGTACCGCTGTTGCAGTCCGAGCAGGAGTACTTCAGCCAGCAGGCTGAGCTGTGAGTTCAGTAGTAGTTAGTTTTATTTCCTGCATTTATTTCCTGATGTGAGCCCGCATTATGGGACACACTTTTCGGTTATTTGTATTGGATCATTTGCTTCCGCATTTATTTATTATTGACTCCTGTTATTCTGGATTATGGACATGTTTTAGATAATTTTATCTTGTTCTTGATATCTCTACAGCCGTAATGTGACTGTGGATGGATACTTCCTACCCACAGGTAGCATGGTTGGCTATGTCACGTGCCCAATCTAGCGTACTCTGGGAAGCGGGGCGTGACAGCCGCGCACCGTGCTATCAGCCCCCGCAACTCCGCCTTTGCAGCCACGGCCTCCGAGGAAAGGCGGGAACACTCAAGGGCGTGCAAGCAAGCCTCCACTTGCCGACAGAACTCCACCCAGACTCGCACCACCTCTTCGCTATGGTAGGTGGCAAGAAAAGGAAGAGATCCGTTAGCTTCAGCGGCAAATGCTTCAGCTGTGGTTGCGCTGCCAGCACGAAGCTCCTCGATCAAGGATGACAAGGAGACAAGGCTTAACTGGGCCAAGCGCTCTGAGGCTCGCAAAGCTTAGGGACCGGGCGGGATAGCGATACGCGATTCCAGCGCTATGGAGACTGGCAGAGCTGTTCGGATTTGAAAAATGTCAGTAAAACTCTTAAGCAAAATAATAAATGGGACTATATTGAAATGTCGCTTACCTACGGTCATGCAAGTGGGAGCTGAAGGTTCCCCTGGCCCTTCAACGACCTCCACCTCGTCATCGGCCTCCAAAACTGTAAGAGGCATCAATGTTATTTCGCAGAGTAGCAACAATGCTACAATAAAAAATGGCGAACGACGCTAACCTTGCCCAGAGGAAAGGACGATACGCTGAGGAGAGATCGCCTGCGAAGCTGCCATCTCCAGCAGGCGATGAAACGATTGCCGGGGAGACAAATCAGCGATAGAGGCCGCCAGCCCGCGCAATTCTGAGAAAACAAAAGAGTTTAGAAAACAGAAAGATTGCTAATTTAAAATATTGAAGGTTACCTTCAACACTCCTCCCATTCTGAATCGGGGGGATGGCGGCTTCAACGACCTCCGCAATGATCTCCGGCTCCAGCAAAGGGAGAGTAGTCCCGGCTACCTCTCCTCCGGCCTCTGGGCCGCCCGCAGGAAGAGTCATTGGGGGCGGCAACCCCCAAAGGAGCCTCTTCCAAAGGAACAAGCGCTCCGTGATCAGGGACCGCCATTGGAGGCTCTATGGCAAGAGGAACAGTCTCGTCAGCCCCCTCCACATCGAGTAAGACTGCATCGGGAACGTCAACGGGCTTTAGCTTCAACAAGCCCGTAGGGACCTCTCCCATCGTCGAGGACTCTGCACAATCCGCACAAGAATAAGAATACATATATACGGGCATAAGCAATCTGAAAAACTGCAAAGAAGTATAAAAACATACCAATGCGCAAGGAAGCCCTCAATATGGCTTCTTCAAGCCGTTGCTCCTTCTCAAGGAGGCGTGCTCGCCGGGGTTCGAGGGTGGATTCATGGCCGCCGGTCCATAAGGAGAGCGCATCCGCAGCATCCTCCGAAGCGGCCTGCTTCAGCGCCCTTTCACCCTACTCCTCCAAAGGGCCAATGAACCGCCGCCGGATCCATGAGGGGTCTTCATAGAAGATCATGGCGGGATAGGGCTTCTTCGGAACCCTTGCGTTCTGAGACTCGTCTTTAGAACGTCTTATGGCCTCAGCCAATTGTGCTGCTTCCTCGGCAGCCAAGCTCGGGAAAAGAAGACCAGCGTCCGACTCCTGCACGACCAACGGCTCATCTGGAAGTACGGGCTCAGACTCCATTAAAGAATCAAGTAAGTTGGGGGCCACCCTCCTCCGCCTCTTAGATCCAGAACCGGCCGCCGAAGATGACCGTTTCTTTCCCCATAGAGCCTTGGTGCGGCGGCGACCCACGTCGCCCTTAACACCCTCAACAACCTCGTCCTTGTCACCCCCACCCGGTACCACAACCGAGGATGACACCGCCATTGTCGATGCCGCAGGGGGCGGTACTGCCTCGGGTGGTGGCGCTGTTGCCGGAGCCCGTCTACCCCGTGACCGAGTACCCAGGGGCATACCAGCTGTTGGAGTAAGATCTACCCCCGACTCCCCCAGAATAAGCGCGGTGCCGGTATCCCTCAGAGGAAAGCGGACCGGGGCGCGCGGTCGCAGCGTAGCTCCCGTGGCCGAAACCTGAGCAGGGGCACCATGACCAAGAAGCACCCTTCTTTCCTCAAGAATAATTGGGTTGACTCGATGGAGATACCAACCCGTGAACGATCCCACGCATCGGGGCATGTACTCAGCTTCAGGGACCATGAAGTGGGAGCCGGTGTTCAACCTCACGAAATGATGAGCGGCATCGCGAACGGCATCAAGTGAAGGGACCGGCGCAACTATGAAAGCCTCGAAGGGAATGCCCTGGTCGTATCCAAGTTGTCGGGCGAAGCGATGCGGGTTGTACCGCATGAAAAGAGCTGCACTGTCCTGGCGAAATACCAAATAGCCTGGTCTAATTTCATACAAGTGCGCGGCCTCCCGAGGCCTCAAAGAAGGTACGTTTTCTTTTGACCGGTCCCAGAGTTGTTGAACTGGACCTGAGGGAGAAGATAAGACCCGATCATTAAAAACCAGCCCGCCAGTAGTAGCGTAAGGAGAAATCAACCCCCGAATAGCCCCGAATTGAGTCGGGTCAGCGGCAGAAGCATCCACCAATCACATAAGTCGTGGGAAGGGGTAGGCGTCGTAAAATGCAGGCCTCTGATGCATAGCGAAAGCCCCCAACACGTGCATTTCGATCCAAGACGTGAAGTAATGAAGCGAAAAGTTTACTACATCCACGCCAGGAGTAGAGGTATTAGCTGCAGTGCCCAACCCGTGATAAAGATGCGCCAACGCTGGGATGCCGATGGCCAACCGCGTCCCCTCAGCGATACAATGAGCCGGGTAGATAACCGAGGCTCTCATAAAGCGGCGATGCATGGGGATGACAAACCAATTGAGCCAGACACTGACAAACCCCACGAAGAACGTCTCCTCATCCATGCCGGCAGCTGCAATGGATTCAAAAGACATCGACGACATAATGGGGATGTAATACTGTGGTAGATCCGATTCAGTGGTCGGCAGCTTCTTCGGACCAAACCCAAAGGGGTCCTTGATGTTTGCGAACTTCGGAGCCGTCTTCGACAGAACGTCCTCGCGAAGGAAGGAGGCAATGAAGCTCTTAAAAGTAACGCCCTGCTCCTCAGACTCTGTGAACAATCGGTCGAAGATACCTAACGCCTTGATCAAGCTGGGACGCTTGTGGCGGACGGCATTCTCAACAGACAAGCCGTCAACCGGTGCAGGCTCGGGCTCAAAGACGTACTCGTCCGGAGGCAGCAACTCCTCATACAGTGTACTCCTGATTGGCAATCCCGAGATTTCATAAAACTCTGCCAACGAGATCGAAACCTTTCTGTCCCCCAGGAGAAAAGTGTTGGTGGGGAGATTCCATTGATTCAAGAACGCCTTAACCCACCAGACATGCGGGGACTGATAATGGAAGAGCGACGCATATATCGCCTGGTAGAGCCCGACCTTCTGCAGCTGCGCACGATGGGTGGCAAGGATATAGCGAGCCCAGAGGAGGTAGCCCGTGGGGTGTCGAGGAGTGAGCCCTATCTTATAAATCTGTCCCCATGGGTGGGCCTCACCTTGACAAATGCATCGTCCCAGGATATCTATAGCAGGGATCGGGTGGTTCGGGATACCGGTTGTTGAAGGCTCGAGCCGTCCCGTTGGAGTCCAATTGGGCATTTCCACAGCGAAAACCATCCTCGGAGAGTCCATCGGCAAGAACGGGAAAGTAGGCTCTGTCGGCACTTCGCAAAGGAAACTCCGGCGATCTCGGATGATATGACTGTACCAAGTTCCCCATAGAAGTAAGCTGGTGCAGTTCGGGTCATGAGCTCGGATCATCGCCATCGCCTCCTCATCGGATGGTGATTAAGGAAAAGCGGCCTCCGAACGAGTGAAGAGAAAGCACGGAACAGAAGTCATCGCACCTGAAATCAAATAAGGGAAACCGTCAAAAGCAAAGCCAGCAATATATATATATATATATATATATATATATATGAGCATAACTATATATATGAAGACAGTTGAAGAAAGTGACATCAGACTCTTTTTATGGGGCCATTGGCTACAAAACACATGGGCCCCACAGAATCAGGTTGACGGCTCGTTAATAGTGAGGCCAAGCAATCATAATAAGACAAAGAGGATATCCTCATTAAATAGGCAGTGGGTTTCAAGTGGCCCTACACATCCCCCTAAAGGACAAATCTACCTTGGACTCTACAACAAATCAAACAGGATCAAGGGAATTAAATTCCCACAGAAGACATCATTACAAGCTTCTTCTTCAGTGATTACAGAAGGACAACCTAGGGCAGGAAAACCCTAAGAAGCCTCCATGGGAAGAACTGAGTTCTTCATGGGAATTAAATTCCTTATTAAGAGAAGGGAATTAAATTCCCAGAAATATTTTCTTTAAACGGAATTAAATTCCTTGGAAAGAGCAACGGATCTCATCATCCCCTTAAAAATCAAATGAACTCTGAGAGACCTACTGATTCAAAGATTAAGTGGTTTTCTATTTCTTTTTGTTTGTTGACGCATTTGAAGAAAATGGGTTCATATTAAAAGGGGTGAAATCCTTGCTATGGATTCAAAATCCAGAAGGGCATGAAAGTTCATCAATCGTTCAACATCATTACGTGAAGAAAAGAGTTCTTTTTTAACAGAGTTAAACTCTGAATATTTTTCAAGGCAGAGAACTAAGCTCTGGAAACGAGAATTAAATTCTCAAGGAAAAAGTTGCAAGGAAGAAGACAAGTAAGAGTGGAGGCGCTTCTAAAGAGACCCCTATATTTATAGGATATGATAAAAACGTTTCATCTACCCTACTCCCAGAGCAGATCCGACGGTCAAAAAAGTGACAGCGTTGTACTCACGTGCAGACACGTGAGAACAACGCTGTGGGGGCATTTGTTCCCTGATTAAAAATCAGGAGAAGCCTCAGAGGAGGTATCACGTGCTCACGCGTGACCAGTTATCACGTGTTGGCACGTGACGCTTAAAGCAGCGGCAAAAAGCACATTCATCCCCTGATTAAAATCAAGAAAAAGCTCCAGAAGAGGCATCACGTGCTCACACGTGACCAGTGGTCACGTGTTGGCACGTGATGGTTAAACAGCGGCCAAAGAACAGAGCGCAGAAGGAGAGAAGCCCATTCCAGGGGTCACGTGCCTACACGTGACAGGTGTCATGTGGCCACACGTGACCAGGGGTCACGTGGCCACACGTGACCGGCTTTAAGAGCCTTATTCTTTAACAGAATTAAAATTCTGAGGATGAATCATTCAAGTCTTTCCAAAATGGAGAAGGATTATTTGAAACCGTTGGATTAAAAATCTAAAGGTGATTAAATATCACCAATTTATGGAAAAATCTTGGACTTGGAAAGATTTTCCCCCTAAATCTAACCGAAATAACAAAGAGATATCTTTGGATTTAAAATCCAATGGTGAATAAAATTCACCTAACAATCTAAAGGCCCAGATTAATGATAAATATAAATCAAATCTCTCAATGAACGAATAAAATCTCTCAATGAGAGATTTACTTAGCAGATTGATTCTTTTCCTTCTCCTATAAATAGGAGCCAAGAAAAGAAGAGAGGGGACTTTTTTTTAGACCTTTGGACCTTTTATTTTGATACACAGAGAGAGATACAGAGCCTTTGATTCTCTGCAAAAGGAAAACCTTAGGTAAGAGAAAGAAAGGGAGGCTTAAAAAGAGAATTTAATTCTCAAAAGAGTCTAACTCTTATATAAAGAAAAGAACTTAGTTCTTTCTCTGATGGAGGATCTGTAAAGTGCACATCTCCCCATAAATTGAGAATTTAATTCTCATTAGGTTGAGATCCTGCCATGCAGATCTAAAACACAGAGGAGGAACTGAGTTTTGAGAATTTAATTCTCACAAAATGATAGGAATTCAATTCCTTCGAGATAAAATTAGGGTTTAACCCTATGTTATGGGAATTTAATTCCTTCAAAATAAACAGAACTAGGGTTTAACCCTAATTGAGAACACAATTCTCTCAAACACACAGGAATTTAATTCCCTTAAGAAAATAAATTAGGGTTTAACCCTATTAAGAATATAATTCTTCAGAAGAAAGCAGGAATTTAATTCCTCGCTAGGGTTTAACCCTATTAATTCTTAAAAGATGAATAGATCTTTAAAACATGCAGAGTCACGTGCTACCACGTGACCCCTGCAAAGATCCATAGAAAAGAATTCTAAAGTAAACACCTCACATGTTACCACGTGACTCCTGCGAAGATCTATAAAAGAGAACTGTGAGGCAATGCCTCACGTGCCCTACGTGATCTCTAAAGCACACAAAAGAAAAAGAAACAGAAAAGAGCTCTAGGGCACCCTCACGTGTCGACACGTGACCCCTAATGAACATTCTAACAGATCAAAGCGCAGGCCCCCATCACGTGCCCACACGTGATGGCTTTCAGAATTAAAAGTGTTAAACACTTATCTGTAGAACAAAATAAAGGGAAGCAGGGCGCTCTCACGTGTTACCACGTGACCCCTCTTGCCTCAGTGTTTAACACTAAATTGAAACTTCTGTATCCAGTGTTTAACACTGATTTTCCTTAGTGTTAAACACTAATTTGGAATCTCTATTTCCAGTGTTTAACACTGATTTGCTTAGTGTTTAACACTAATTTGAAAACTCTGTTCCCAGTGTTCAACACTGATTATCTTTTAGTGTTTAACACTAACTTGTCAATTTTATTCCCAGTGTTCAACACTGTTGGTCTCTAGTGTTTAACACTAGCTTTAGCCCAATTGGCTAAGTTTCCAGAGGCAAAGCCTCTTCTTCAATAGACCAACAGAGAGTCAATATTAAACATGATTGGACTTAGCCCAAGAAGACCATAAGTCCTCAATTCAAACTTAACTGGGCCAATGGGCTCATAATATAATTAATTGGTCTTGTTCCAAATCGGGCCAAAGATCATTTAATCTACCTTGGTTTAAGGGTACATCTCTTCACTCCTTTGATTTTTGGCGTTGTAATTCCTCAACGTCTTCAAAGAGGTAACGGGTCCCAATGACCACACATTGATATGGACTGTGGGGTCCTTAAACTCACGGACTATGAGGTCCTTAACCTTGACCGTAATGTCTTAAAACTAACGCCGGACTGTGGGGTCCTTAAACCCTCGAACTATAACGTCCTTAACTTTGACTGGAATGTCTTAAAACTAACAACGGACTATGACGTCCTTAACCTTGACTGTGATGTTTTGAAACTAACATCGGACTGTGGAGTCCTTAAATTCATGGACTACGACGTCCTTAACCTTGACCGCAATGTCTTAAAACTAATAATGGACCGCAATGTCCTTAAACTACCTATTGATCGCAATGTCACTAAACTAAACAACAGGGCTCCCTTAAATTGCTCTCTTGTTGGATCTAAACGATCCCGTTAAGTCGATCTTAGTCTAAAACTAGACCAACGTATCCTTAACAAACGTTAAGTCGATCTTAGTCTCAAACGAGGCTAACGTATCCTTAAACACGACCCCCAAACCCAAATCTAAGATAATACGGATTTGGATTAGTCCACGCCCTACGGGTGACGACATTACTCAGTCTCCGTATACAATCCACGGGCAACAATAAATAAAACAAACACCCACGACACGAAGTGACCATATGGAGAAGGAGAAAGTTGTTACCGCAATGCGGTAGCGTAGTTAACTGCAGGGGCTTGCGCCTGCAGGGAAGAGCGTCCCCACAATCAAAAACCCCTCAAGCGAGGGGGAATCTGACGAAGTCTGCTATATCGGACGCATCCGTTTAAACCTTCGATACACGGTGCCATAAATCAACTTGGCATCTTCGGAGAGGTAGACGAATAGCACCAATTAGCATCTGCCCCGAATTTCAGGCAAGACGTCCGTCGCGCCAACCGCCTTCCAGGCTCATGACGTTTTTCAAGCCGACCTCCTTCCAGGCTCTGATTGACAAACTAGCCTAAATGGACCAGATGGGCCACGGGCCTTCTGTTTCCCCAATCAGAGCAAAGCTCTATTCAAATTCCATGGTTTGAAATGAAGCGACGCTTCTGCTCCCCCTAATTAGAGCAAAGCTCTGTTCAAGTTCCAAGATATAGAATGAAGCAACACTTCCTTTCCCCTCAATCAGAGCAAAGCTCTGTTTCAAAATTCAAAATTTAAATTGAAGCAACGCTTCAGATTCTACGCGCTGCGCGCTATGCACCACGTGTCAAACACAAGTGCACTAGCGCAGTTGCGCTGCGCTCTGCGCTGCGTGCCACGTGTCAAACACGGATACGCTAGCACAGTTGCGTTGCGCTCTGCGCTGCGCGCCACGTGTCGAACGTAGGTGCGCTAGCGCAAGGTGCTCCAGCGCTGGAATTAAAAATTCCCCCACCGTCAGATCAAAAGATCTACTAATAATAAATTATTGATTAATCAGAACTAAAATTCTGATAAGGAAAGATTTTTCAATCTTATTAAAATAAGAAAATTATCTTCTGTAAAACAGAAACCTTAGGATCAAAGATCCAACGGTGGGAAATATTCCCAAATCAAGCAGAGAAAGATCTCTTAAAACTGATTTAACAAATCATTTGGCCCTATATAAAGGACCCTAGACTTCAAGTCTAAAGGGAGATAGAGATACAGAGACAGAAAAAGATTAAAAAAAACCCTCTGCAAACCATTCACAAACCCTCTTAAAACTGATTTAACAAATCTTTCGTCTAGTCGCCGGCGTTTGGCTCTTTCAAATATGGCCATCTCACGCTCCCGATCGGCTTTACTTTTTAGAAGAGCTTCGTTTAGTAATGTGTCGATCATTCCGTCTGATGGCCCTGGAAGTTCCGGTTCAGGACCTTCCCCCAGTCTCTCGGTGCAAGGAGCTTCTTCATTGTCTGTCAACGAGTGAGAGATCATATGGCAACTTGCTATGTAATCCTTAGATTCATCGAGTGATCGCACGCCAAAAGCGTGTCGGATGTTCAAAATTCTAAAGTTATAACCGCGATCAGGATGGTGTCGCTATGCAGCTAGCCGGTTGAGCATGGGTCGATCCACAGGGAGATGGTTGTATGTCCGTTCGAGTTTTAGACGAGTCAATAAAGAATGTGTATATGTTTGTTCAGTTCTATCCTAAGTGATATATGCAGGTATAAAGTTGTTAAGAAAAAGATACGAAAGTGTAAGCTAAAGAAATCTGCACTCAAAACCTTTGAGCCGAGTCTTGACCAATTGAAGCTAGTGCAATCGGTAACAACGTGGATCAGGGGATTTAAGCACGGTATTCGTGGAATCCGGCTTATTTACCCTTGTCCTTCCATTCTTGTCTCTTGCTTTCGCCTCCGGCCAAACCGAACGCAACCGGTCGCGGTTAGGAATCACCGTTACCTTGGTAGGATAGGGTGCCTAACGGAGTGCTTGCGTATCGTTTGGGCGGAGTTCAATGGAAAATAACGGGAAAAGAAAATGAGCAAAGAAATATTAACTTACAATATCGTATTTATTCTTAACAACAATAATTACAACCATTCACAAAACGAACCAAAAAGAGAGAACAAAAAGATAAACAAAGAAAAGAAAAGATTACAAGCAAGTAATTAAAGTGCATGGTAATAAATTGCAGGTAATAAAAGACAAGAATGAAAAATGCAAGAAAGAGATAAGCAAGAAAATAACACTAAGAACCATAGAACTCAAGACAAGCCATGGGATCAATAGCCAACCCTTAAACTTGCAAGCTCAATCAAGAGGTTGCAAGATCAAGAGAAGGGTAAAGAACTCATGTGAAATGAAGCACAAAAGAGAGAACAAAGTGATACAACCCCTTGAGATCAATGACCAAAGCTTAAACTTGCAAGCTCACTTAAGAGTTTGCAAGATCAAGTTAAGGTAGAGAGCTCAAGGGGGAAGCTAAGCAAAAGAAAGAATGATACAAAAACCCTCATCTTCATTTAACATCCACTCAATGCTCTCACTACATTTTCATGGAGGGAAGAATGAAGAAGAAGAAGAAGAAGAAGACTAAAAACTAGCAAAAAGAGGCTTAAGAATGAACTCCTTGGCTTGGCTCAGAACTGGGGTATTTATAGGCATGGAATTGGAAACATAGGGCAAGAATCTGGCTCCATATATAAAGTCCAAACTACCCCTAAAAAATCATCAGACGAAGAGCCCACATGGCCGCGGTTCCGCGGCCTAAGCACGCTAATGCCGCGGAACCACGGCCATATAGAGGGGTTAGCTTGTCGTTTTCTTGTAGGTTTCTGGTGTTGCTATTTTCTTCTGTTTAACAGGTCCAAAATGTCAAGATTCTTCCATGATTTCTTCAGATCAGCAATAGTCCAAAATGGCATCAAAAATAATACTTTTGACCTTTTTCTCCCTCGAGCTCCGCGCACCAATTGATTCTTGTGCTGCCCCCCTTGTGCTCTGTGCTTGTCCGAGACACGAATGACCACTGTCATATGTCTTGTCTCTGGAACTGGTACTCGGCACTGGACGGATGCGGATGACCGGAACCCGGCTTTTATCTGCTGTCAACAGATGTTCTGTATTTTGGCGTAACTATGGAGATTTTGTATCATTTGCGTTATTTTGGACTAGGAACCTGTAGTCTGTAAATATGTAGCAAACACGGATTAACAGTACCTATCTATAAACAAACGAGCGTAAGAATGGGCGGTAACAAATGCAATATTCTGGTATGAACAAATACCCCCAAACTTAACTTTTGCTCGTCCCGAGCAAAACCAATTATTCACAAAAATAAAATCCTAACCGCACTTTCGCAGGGAACGCGATTGCACTGAGCACATGCAACAAGCCGTTAAACCTCTAGGTGTCCCTAGTAGGAGGAGTGTTGTCTCCTGAGGGTTTTCAGCGGATACTACCCACAAAATCCGGTCAAGCTAGTTTTGCGAAATAACTATGATTCAAACCCTAAAGTTTTGTTTCAGAAAATAATAATTCTATGATCCTAAGTCTAGACTATCGAACCCTTATTTTTCACACCTCACTTCTTATTTAACTATAGATTTTATATGTCTTTACGTGCAGTGCAAATAGTGTCGTTAAGTTCCAGAAGGATCGATTAAAGTAATCATGTCACACAATAAAGCCTAGATAAAAATTTTAAAAGGATCACATAAGTTTTATAAAGAGTTAAGCAATTTTTCAAGTTTTGTTTTCCAGTAAAGTTTCAACTTCAGAATTTCTATCTTCCCTAACAGAAAACTAGGTCTTATTTTTCACTCCACCTTTTTTCTTGTTTTCATTTCATACACACCTCTGTGAACGTGCAATAGTCTTTATCATAGAATAAAACCTTCATATCTCCGCTAGAAATATTTTTTATAAAACCTGTCTTTTGTCAAGATTATTCTCACACAAAGAACCGTTAGGAATTTTAACTCGGGAAGAACACTTGCTTGACTTTGTTTTAAACTGGACTTTCTAGGCTGCTTAACGAGCTTTGGGCCAATGCACCCAAACCAGTTGGCTTTAGGGCATTAGGTATAGAAACATCCCAGCGGACTTAATTACTCAAGTTACCTGGGCCCAAAAACAAAAGACAATTTAGCGTGAAAATCATGATGATTCAATGCGAACGGAGATATAACCGGCAGTTCAGTTATTTTTTTGGATAAAAGACGTGTTTTAGTGGGTTAGGTGTGTAATCATTCCAATCAAGTTCCAGATGGGTTATTTTTCAGAATTAGTTCCAATTAAGGCATCAATAATATCCCTTCATATAAACTTCACTTCATAAACTATTCTTGATATTACTTATTTCAGAACAAACCTATATGATCCTCAGAAAATCATTTATCCATTTAAAAGTTTTTAGACATAAAAGACTTGTCATCTAATTTCCAAAACTCACGACACGTGTAGTGTGATGTAAAGACGTATATCAGCTATAGTTAACTTCAAAGGAAAGTTATCTTTCAGGTTTTCAAAATCTAAAAAATAAGATTTAGTTATTCTTATCTTATCAAACAAAACCGTCGAAATGTTGAATCTGAGTTCTCACACTAGCTAACTTGACAAAGTTTTTATATTTTTTGGAAAATTTTCGATTTTTGTGGGTTTTTAATAAGATATGTAAATGCAAAATATACAAATGAATGCGAAGGAAGAAAGCTTACCGAGCACACCCCCAAACTTAAACTTGACAGTGCCCTCACCGTCAGGCTACACCAAGAGGGGCAAAATTGCCGGCGCCCTCCCTCAAAACAAATTATATACAAAACAAAAAACAAAAAAATATATACAAAAAGGAGTCCCCCCCAAACTTAAGTAAAACAGGGTTAAGCGTTGAAGTTCAGGATCGGGGGGAAAGAACAGTATCAAGCTATACAAGGCCTTACAAAGGCCAAAAGTTAACACCAACCATTCAAAAATTCTATCTCTGTAATATGCGGGTTGGTGAAAGAAGGTGAAGAGGAAAGAAATGGAGAATACGCGAGACCGTATGGAGAGAGAAGTGGGATACGGTCTCGGTATATGAGAAGAAGAATGGCGGAAGGGAGAAAGAAATGGAATACGAACTTGAGGGTGGAAATGGAGTGAATAGATTAGCACAATTTGTGATGACTGATGTGTAAGAAGCGTTTGTGCTAATCTATTAACCCATCGAGAAATGGGGTCAAATCCCTCAAGATTCGTAAGAAACCATGGGTAAGCCGAACTTGGTAAACCAGACATACGAAATGAAAGTGATACGGTTTCTTGCAATGTCGGAACGATGGAAAGGATGGAGGGAAGTGATCGAGGAGGGGTATCGGTTAAAGGTTCAGAAGGGTTTACACAATCAATGACAGGGACAGGATGAATTGGAAAATCCGACTCATCAATTAAAACAGGTTCATCCTCAAAACTATCCTCAATATTCTCCTCAAAATTTATCTCATCCATGCATTTATCCTCAAAATCCAGACGCGTATGGGGTTCGGGAAAAACTTTTAAGGACTCGGGATGATGAATTGGAGAGGAAAACTCAGCCAAATCTGCGGGTTCATCATCCAAAATATTCCCAGCGTCAATATCCACAATCAAGTGAAAGTCAATTTTCTCAGACACCTAATCAAAAGTATGGATTTCAATCGATTCTGGTTCTAATATGGAGGTGTAGAGGTCAAAAGGATTGGGTGTGGTTTCACTTGGCAAGGTCCCTTCACAATCGGGTAAATCAAACACTGCAAAGTCGCACAACTCATCAAAAATTCTATCTTCAATTGATAATTCAGTTGGGATACTTGATAGACTTTCAACACAGGAGTTGTGGGATTCAATTTGAAACGGGTAGGTTTGATTTGGAAGGGGGTACAGCTCACTCTCTCCACTCAAATTCGCAATCTGTCCAACCGCCTCATCATACATTAGAAAATTAGGAGCTAGTTGGAAACTAGCTACCGGGTCAGTAGGTTGTATGAGGGTGGCCATGGACGCATTCAAATCCATCATATGTTGGCATGACGCTACCCTAAAGTCTTCCAATGACTGTTCCAGACTAGACATGGGTTGTGACGGGGTTTCAGTAAAAGATTCAAAGTTGTTTGGCTACTGAAAACTCCCAAATGGCTGTTCAGAAGCAATGTCTAGGGAAGGTGCAAAAGTCGGGTAGGACTGGTAGGAATTGAATGGCTGGACAGGAGCAGGATCAACATTTGGATAAGAAGGTGAATGGAATTGTTGATCCCAAGAATCTGTAGTGGTGAAAGGAGAGAAAGATCGGCTACAGGATTGTTCAATATGTTCAGCGACGGTCAAAGGACGACTTGCAAAAGAGGTATCAACATAAGAGGATAGGGGAGGTTGAAAAGGTTGATACAAAGTGGATTGCGGAGGGCAAGTGTTTGTCCTAGACGCGTCTATCCGATCTTTTAAAGAGATTTTGGGCATGGAGGGATCGTTCGACATTCAGCCAAAGCAAGAACCGTAAGAAGTAATGTCTGGTTGTGGGTACCAAAGTTCGGCAAGAGTTTTGCGAGGTAGGGTACCCATGATATGAAGAGAGAAAGAAAGAAAGGCAGAGAAAAAGAGAGGAAAAAGAATGTGATTTTTATTTTTAGTTATTAACAAAAGAATGAAATATACGCACAAAAAGAATCTGGACAAAAACAATCATGACACAAAAATACCACACACATAATCGTTCCAGGGTTCACCTAGGTCAACTATACCTGCTCCAGAACTTGATTGTCGAAGTAAAACTGTGTCGAGAAACGGGCTCAAGATACACTGATCACGAGGCCAGGTAAGTGCAGAGATAAGGGGAGGTTTTCCAACGCTTTCGCGAAGTTTCTTAATTAAATAACCCTTTCTTTTTTGGCGGTTTCGCTTTTAACACTTTCCTAGACACCCCGTAAACAATATACCGTTAAGCGAGGTTCTAAACACAGTTAACTTCTCCTAGTGAGCGCGAAGTCCTTAAGGCTTAAAGTCTAGTTTCTTTTAAATTTTGTGCGGGTCGTTAATGCTCAAATTCATGATTTGTGGGCCACGGAAAAGGTGATGAAATCCTTTACCGTATGTTGCCCTTAAGTCCGTATTAATGTATGCAATGCGCAATTCAATAAAAATTCTATAAAGAATCAAACAATCGTTTTTTAGTTTAAGCACGGCACTGCAACAAATACGGGTTAGTCAATTTTTAGCGTTTGCTAGCGAACTTGCAAAGAATCCTGCAAAGAATAGTATATTGGATGCGTCGGATTTGAGAAGAAAGTGTTAGTAAAGTAGGTACCGTTAAGTTTTTGGGTTAGGAAACCCCCGTTGAATCAAATCCGGTAAGCTTGAAAAGTTCGCTTGCGCGGGTCAAACTATCCGGATCTTTGGCACTGTACTTCGTAATCACCTTAGCCTTGAGCGTACACTTTGCTCCCCACAATCGCCGTTCGCAAATCCGCAAAAATCTGCAGACTTGCTCACAAAAATTATCAAAAATAATAAAAAGATTTTATATTTTTTTTTATAAATATATATAAAAAGAATATTAACCCGAATAACAAGAAAGAAAATACGCTACCGTCTCCCCGGCAATGGCGCCATTTGATCGCACGCCAAAAGCGTGTCGGATGTTCAAAGTTCTAAAGTTATAACCGCGATCAGGACGGTGTCGCTATGCAGCTAGCCGGTTGAGCACGGGTTGATCCACAGGAAGATGGTTGTATGTCCGTTCGAGTTTTAAACGAGTCAATAAAGAATGTGTATATGTTTGTTCAGTTCTATCCTAAGTGATATATGCAGGTATAAAGCTGTTAAGAAAAAGATACGAAAGTGTAAGCTGAAGAAATCCGCACTCAAAACCTTTGAGCCGAGTCTTGACCAATTGAAGCTAGAACAATCGGTAACGACATGGATTAGGAGATTTAAGCACGGTATTCGTGGAATCCGGCTTATTTACCCTTGTCCTTCTGTTCATGTCTCTTGCTTATCTCTTTCCTGCATTTTTCATTCTTGTATTTTATTACTTGCAATTTATTACCATGCACTTTAATTACTTGCTTGTAATCTTTTCTTTTCTTTGTTTATCTTTTTGTTCTCTCTTTTTGGTTCGTTTTGTGAATGGTTGTAATTATTGTTGTTAAGAAAAAATACGATATTGTAAGTTAATATTTCTTTGCTCATTTCCTTTTCCCGTTATTTTCCATTGAACTCCGCCCAAACGATACGCAAGCGCTCCGTTAGGCACCCTACCCTACCAAGGTAATGGTGATTCCTAACCGCGACCAGTTGCGTTCGGTTTGACCGGAGGCGAAAGCAAGAGACAAGAACGGAAGGACAAGGGTAAATAAGCCGGATTCCACGAATACCGTGCTTAAATCCCCTAATCCGCGTTGTTACCGATTGCTCTAGCTTCAATTGGTCAAGACTCGGCTCAAAGGTTTTGAGTGCGGATTTCTTTAGCTTACACTTTCGTATCTTTTTCTTAACAGCTTTATACCTGCATATGTCACTTAGGATAGAACTGAACAAACGTATACACATTCTTTATTGACTCGTCTAAAACTCGAACGGACATACAACTATCTCCCTGTGGATCGACCCGTGCTCAACCGGCTAGCTGCATAGCGACACCGTCCTGATCGCGGTTATAACTTTAGAACTTTGAACATCCGACACGCTTTTGGCGTGCGATCACTCGTCAGATGAATCTGAGGATTACATAGCAAGTTACCATATGATCTCTCACTCGTTGACAGACGATGAAGAAGATCCTTGCACCGAGAGACTGGGGGAAGGTCCTGAACCGGAACTTCTAGGGCCATCAGACGGAATGATCGACACATTCCTAAACGAAGCTCTTCTAAAAAGTAAAGCCGATCGGGAGCGTGAGATGGCCATATTTGAAAGAGCCAAACGCCGGCGACTAGACGAAAGAGTCGAGACATTCTCACCGAAGCGAGGAACATCCGTCGTGGATAAAAACAAGTTCAAGACGAGAAAAAGGTTTGCTAAAGCCATATCTATGGGAATGAAGCTACCACCCTCCGAAGGAAACACTCCCGGTGAAGCAGAGATGCATCCTAGCTACTGCCTATATCACCAAAAGATGGCACACCCCACCGAAGAGTGCAATGCTTTTAAAAGATGGTGGCAGGGGTATGTCGCTCACCGGCAACATTTCAAACGGATGAAACGCAAGAATCGTCGGGAGCAAGGGAATACGACCAGGGAGCATAAAAGAATCACCGGCAGCTGTCGCATGGTCAACGCCGGGGAATCGTAGGTTCTCACCTTCGGGAGCGACTCTAACGAGGAGATGGCTCTTGGCCCTCTCTTTAAAGAACCTACCTTGGGGAAAGAGGAAGAACCGAAGGCCTGTGAAAATATCCAGCTGCGCAATCGTACGCTGCCCGAAAAGAATCTCGGACCCGCAAACAGAAAAGATAAGGGAAAAGAGAAGGTCTCTGAAGATATCGCCCTAGATGACCAAGTCATGAAAGAGCTGACCGCCAAGGACCCGCCAAGGAAAAGTAAGGTGGACTACAACGTTCTGGCGCACTTGAGAAAATTACCCTCACAGCTCAGCATTCTCGACGCCCTTTTACTATCAAAAGAAGCAAGAGATTCATTGATCAAGGCGCTACAAGAGCCAGAACAATTCCAAGCTTTTCTCGCCGAAGAAAAGATAAAGGACGAGCTGGAGGAAGTACACACAGCCGATATTACCTTCGGTGACGAAGACCTCCTCCTTGGGACGTGCGAGCACAACCATCCCCTCTATGTCTCAGGGTACTGCCACGATATAAAGATAGGCAAAATCCTGGTCGACAATGGGTCTTCCGTCGATCTCCTCAACATACGAGTGTTGAAGGAAATCTGCATGAGCGTCCAGCATCTCGCTCGTGATAAAATCACCATCTCCGGTTTTGACTCCCAGTCATGGTGGACTCTCGGGTCTGTGATATTGACATTACGATTCGGGTTACTTGTCACGGATATTAAATTTCATGTCATTGACGCCAAACATGCTATAACTCTTTGCTCGGCTGGCCTTGGTTACACGAGTACAACATCATCCCTTCTATACAACATCAGTGTATGAAATACTTTAAGAATGGTCTTGAGTATACCGTAACAGGAGAGCTGAACCCATTCTCCGTGAACGAAGTCCGCAAGTACGAAGATGCAAAATACTTTTTGCCAGATTTCGAGGACACGGAGAGATGTCACAAACCGGAGAACAAAGCTATCACCACCATTCCGGTCTTCGGGAGTGATACTGAAGAAGAGGAAGAGATAGTTTATTCAGGTCCACCCCAGTACAACAAGCCGGGACCGTCCGCTCCTATGTTGATCTTTGGCAGCGACTCGGAAGATGAGGTCCATGCTATATTCTCTGCTCGGTCTTCAATACAAACATTCGCTGATGAAGAGCAAAGTCTGCAAGTTGCCATGGTGCCACCCAAGCATCATAAAGAACTAGACGCGCTTGATACCTACAGTGTGGAAGAGCTGCAAACGTTCTATGTCCCTCCCAGGAGAGAAGACGGAAAGGCGATCCTATTCTACCGATCCGGGGAAACCAAAGTGGAGAAAGAAATCTGGAATGGCGCGGATTCTACACTTGACAGGCTCCAGCCCATCCGTCTGCCTAGATATTATACAGAAGGCTTGAAAAGGCTATTGAAGCGCCAAGAGATACCCTTCAAACAGACCGCTCGAAAAGCTAAGTTCTATGACAGGATCTGAAACGTTTCCGGAACTCAGTGCAAGTTGCCCAACGGGAGAATGGAAGCGATCGAGCTTGGATATGTTCGGTCCAAGAAACGGGAGCTACTCCGCGACTGCTACGTCATACATGACTTTGATGAAGAAGGAGATGCTCAATGGGAGAATGCTAACCCTGAATCAGAAAGAGCCCCCGACGTGAAAATGCCCAGTCCGTCGTTCGAAAAACAAATGGACAAGCTTATAAGGGAAGCTGGTCAAAAAGTTCGAGACGACCATAATCGTGAAATGGCCATTTACGAGAAAACCAGGACGCAACTCCTTCTTCAACAGGCTGCGAAAGATGAAAATGCTCCTCCCTGTCAACCTGTTGTGCAAAAGGCCTGACGCAGAGGCAGAAACAAATCAAAGAGCGGAAAAGGCGTTCGACGGCGACAAAGCGGGACCAAGAAGTCACGCGATCGGGAATCGAGCGGTCCGGATTTGTCCCTTATGAAGAAGATGAGTCGAGCATACTCTTTTCCTCAAGACAAGACAAAGAAGATACTTGATCTTGCCATGAGACATCAAATGATTACACTTCCGGAGTCTAAACACCCCGAGCAAGCCAACGAGGTCTCTCACCTATTCTATTGTTCTTATCACCAAGCAATAGGACATCCTCTCGAAAACTGCTTCACCTTCAAGAACTGGGTTGAAGACCAATATCAGCTCGGCAAGTTCGCTCTATCCAGCAGTTGGAGGATAACTCCGCCGCAGAGGCACGAACCAAAAGGCCGCGCATACAGCGAAAGTAGAACCAGATCAACATCGGTCTTGGAAGCGAGCTCGTACCTGTCATAAGATAACACTATCAAAAGAAGAGCCCGAGAATATGGATGACCTCCCCTGGTGCTTCAAAAACAGTGATGACGAGGTGATCTCAGAGTTTCCACCGGTGCCAAAAGAGCTGGAAGATGAAATACATACTGTAGGGTGTTTTTCGTCACCCCATTGAGATGGGAATACGCGTGCGCTTGTCAGGTGCATTACAGATTCCCCCTTCTTAGGGTAGGCCGGGGTTTAATGATTGTGGGGATCCGAATCTCCGGCAGCCGCGGACTAAGCTGCCGTTAATTACCCCTCGCTTTTAAAGCGAGAGAACCTCCGATTGACGGGTTAAACTGGTCATGTGAACTCAATGTGCAGTGTTGTGTTTTGAAGCGGTTTTGGATATATCGGGGGCCCTGCAAGGTTTTTACGGGGGTCCCGCTACCCGGATAGCGGGCTGGGGGTCAATGGGGCTAGCAGCCCCCTTACGGGGTGCGGGGCTGCGCCCCAATAGAAATTTTTTTCTAACAGGGACAGTGTCGTAGAGTATGTGTGTGTGTACATATGTATACATATGTATATATATATATATATATGTATATATATAAAAAAAAAAGGGGGGGAAAGACATCCGAAGGATGCGTGGGACCAGCGCCAGCGCCAGCGCTTTGAGCGCTAGCGCGCCATGTGTCAGCACGTGGGCGCTAGGGCGCTAGCGCACTGAGCGCTACCGCGCCACGTGTCAGCACATGGGCGCTCGAGCGCTGGCGCTCTGAGCGCAAGAGCGCTAGCGCACTAAGCGCTAGTGCGCCACGTGTCAGCACGTGGGCGCTTGGGCATTAGCGCTCTGTGCAAAAGCGCTAGCGCTTTGAGCGCTTGCGCGCCACGTGTCAACACGTGGGCGCTCGAGCGCACTAGCGCTATGAGTGCTAGCGCGCCACGTGTCAGCACATGGGTGCTCGAGCGCTAGCGCTCTGGACGCAAGAGTGCTAGCGCACCACGTGTCAGCACGTAGACGCTCGAGCAGCAAAAGGGACTTGGTCTCTGCAATGGGAGTTGTGCTCCAAGAAAGGAGCACTTATTATTCTGTATATATATATATGAGGAGTTAAACTCCTAAAATGTTTTGAAGCTGATGAAGGGATTCTCCCCTTGAGCCCTAGTTCTTCCCCAAAGTGGGGTTTCTGGAGATGGGTCTCCTTCTTCTTCCTTTGTTGGCCGGATCTTGAAGATCAAGAAATATGAGATTCTAAAAATCTCTCCTTTCTGAGATCTGATGGCAGATCTGAGTTCCTCTTTGTGGGTTTTGTGGTGAAAAACTATTTAGTTTTGGAAAAGGAAGAGTAAAACTCTTGATTTAATTAAAAAAAGAGAGGAAGGTTTAAAATCTTGAGGAAGGAGAAGATCACAGATCTAGATTTTTCTTTGGAGAGAGAAAAAGTTGTGAGATATTTTCATTATCTTTGCCTTTATAGGCTATACACTTTATACATAGTCCCTTGGGCTTCACAAAATGGCATTTTGCTTATCCCATGGCTCATGTGCCATTTCTTTTTGCACATAAGCCATGGGCTTCACAAAGATTTGGCTTTATGCCCATTTTGCATACATTCATGCATAAAAAATTACATAAAAAATTATTTATTACATGATTTATATTTTGGCATGGAGGAGGCCGGCCGCTTCATGGTTGGGCTCGCTCCGGGCATTGGCCCACTTGACCTGGGGTTGGGCCCACCTGGCTTGGAGTTAACTTTGATTTTGACTTGGTCAACCGGGGTGTAAATTTTTACCCCAACAGTGAACACACACGCCATTGGTTATTGCTATACCACGAACACTATAGAGCTTGTTTAGAATTGGTATTAGTGCCTTTGCACCATATATGATTCGTAGACTTATACTTGTATATTCATTTCATTAAGATGGACACGTAGGATTGTTAGTTATATAAACATATCTCATTGCATCATGATTCATGTATAGTTTCTGGCCGTACTTCGCATGGTATATACTACCGTATCTTAGATTTCCATCATCACTGACATGTTCATATATTGTGATTATTCTCGAGCATTTCAGTATTATGAGATTTCTGAATTTTAGGGAAAACCGCAAGAATTTATAAACTTATTATCCTTTTAAAAATGCAAGTTGCGGTTTTCTCGTGATGTATGTGTCGTCCACCATGAGTTTTCCTGATTTCTGTTGGTTTTCGAAACCCGATTCGAGGAGTGGATAAGCCGTCTCGGGTACATGGTGGGCCCGGTATGGTACCCGGGGCAAAAAGCTCGAGTTGTAGACGATGAGCCTGGCAGGGGCAGGCTACCTACCGATGATGTCTGGCGCGGCGGATATCCCGAGGATACCGACTGTAATCGTGAGATTGATGATATGGGCCGATCCGGACTGACGGAGCCCGTGATATCAAGACATTGAGATATTGTGACCTTGAAATGTCGAGACATTGAAATATTGAGGCATTGAGATATACATATTTAGTGTCGATACTTGACACGGATTTCAGTTGATTTCATTGATGATACTTCAGTTATTTCACAAAAGTTTTACTCAGATAAGAATACAGATTTTCTCGCACCAAATATATTCAGGTTTCATGTAATTATGCATTCATGTTGCACCCATACTAGTGCATTGCATCATATCGGTATATGTAGGTTGACACGCATTTGCGTGCATACTTACGATAGCCTTATTAGATATTACTTACTACTCATGAGTTGGTAACTCGCCCCCGTTGTGCCACAATATCTTGCAGGTCCGACCCGTTAGCATAGTAATGGCGGGCGTACTTCTTCCTTTGCTTCGTTTGCTTGGACTTGCGGGTGGGTTGCGAGGATATCTTATTTTCACTTTGTATATTACTTTGTATCTAGTACACTCCATCTACCCTTGTATAGGACTAGTCGGTAAGACTTGTGAGACTTGTATTTGTGGTTTTTGGTGTCGATGCTCACTTGAGCCGACGTGGTGTTTATTATTTCTTACTTTCAGATACTTATTTTCGTGCTTTTGATCTATATTGCTTGTGGTTGTGATTCCGCCTTGGGCGAAGAGCTAGCTCCCGTTTGGGGATACCTTTATCCTTGATATATATGTATTTTTATGTGTTATACCCGTTTGGGGGCCGGTATTTACAAGGGAGACTCTACCGAAATTTTTGGAAAATATTGAAATGTTTTTAAAATGATTAGTGCGACTTATTTTGTTTAAAATCGTTTTCTTTATCTAAGTTTTCCTTCACTCTGCTGCTTTAAATGGTTTAGATTTCTGGGCTTTGGCTTACTTAGAGTACGTTGCGTCTTAGGACGTTTCGTAATTTAAGTGTCAGTCACGTTCCGTACCTTCGGGTTGTGATAGTACATGTCATATTAGGTGGGAAAATATTTTGTTAGGATATACATCTGTTTGGGAGGGATAGAATTCCTCTGAAACGGGGTCATTTGATTACCATGATTATCCTATATTCCTAGAAATATTTTTTTACGCATAAGCAAGAATGGTAATATTTGATGGGAATTTAGAATTACAACCTACGTTACTTTCTACCAAGCGCAACCTAAAGAGCAGTTGTTTTAACTAAACTCCTAATTATACTAGAAGTACTTGCCATAATATAACAAATCATGCTCTAACACTAACTCCTAATCAAACGAAAAAATCTACACTAGAAGGGCTTGCACCATGCAAGGCCCTCTAGAGCCTTTAGATGGGCTCCCCTTGCATGTGGGGGGAGCCCATCCAAAGGTTATGCAAGGGCTTGCACCATGCAAGCCCTTACATAATAGATTTTTCCAATCAAACTAATAGTACATCGGGAGATCCAACCGTTGATAAGATATATATTATATCTGTCTTTTTCTTTGTCCATTGTATCGCGACAATAAAATTGAATAGTTTATCATGCTTTAGTGCTTCAAGTAGGGTTTGTTGAGGAGGTAATCCTAGTGATGTGTGACTATGACAACAAACCACTCCAAGTCTCCTATCCCTGCCTTCATGCCTTGGCATATGGCATAGATTATGACTAGTTAATATTTCAATTACAAGAGAAAATATTGACAAAGGTTTCAATAACTATCATTTTTTTAAGGAAAAAAACTATTATATATATTAGCCAACTTATCACTGTTGGGAATTGGTACGTAGGCATCCGTATTTATATCCATCTTAATATCTTAAATTAATGCTTTTTGAAATTTATTGAATCGTTGGAAAATTAACTGTTCGCCTGTACTAAACATTTAAAAAAATTTGGATCCAGCAAAAAATAGCAAAAAAATAAATAAATTATGACAAAATCACAGCATATTGCCACGATGGTCATAAAGTTGGCTAACTATTCAAATCTTTTTTCAATTTATAGAAGTGAACAAATAAAATACATAACTATCAACATATAAGTTATATGCAGTATTTCATGCCATACATCCAATTGGTCCGCTCACAAATTTCTTTTGAGCACTTCATGACAACACCAAATTAAGCAACCTAAACCCTTGAGCATCTTTGTCCAATCCCAATTTCACATGAAACGGTTCATATAAATTACCAGAAGCAACTAACCAGTTCATGTAAACTCTCATGCTCATATATAATAATAGTGTCACTTTAGTAAATACTGCATAAAAATCAATAATATTGCGTTAGAATATATATATGTGTGTGTGTGTGTGTGTGTGAGAGAGAGAGAGAGAGAGGGAGATAGAGAGAAATACACCGTCCACCATTTTATTCGACGGTCGGTATCTTCCAACTTGATATATATTCTCTGTCGACGCACCAAATTTCATATGATTACAACACCATTTCATCGTTGATTTAGCAACGTAAAAAGTCTTATTGTCGGTAAACCGTTGATTTTGCACTTACGAAATCAACGGTGAAAAAGCGGTAAAATCGCATGAAATTTGGTGTATCCACATCTTAGATGATAAAGATAAAGATGATGGATGACGACCGTCAAAAAAATGACTGAGGGTATATTTTTTGACGCCGCCTAAAGAAAAAGTCTTCTAGGGGCTCGTTCACTTCAACATTCAAGATGCTCCATCTGTTTCAAACAAGTCTTCTCTCAACTCAAAAATGGAAGGGCTCATTCCTTTGGTGTTTCGAACGATAAAGCGAAGAAAGAGCAGAAGAAGCTATAGGTGTCTCTCTGAAGGCACGGCGAGCATGAAGGACGTACAGCTGCAAACAAGCAGCCATAATTTTCTCACTCCGCAGCCGGAGAAGAAACAGGGTGGCCTGAGAAGGCAATTCTCGTCGCAGCCCGAAACTCGAGTCCTCCAAATTTTCTCACCTGAGAGAAAGGAGACGCGATTTCCCCGTGCAAAATGAGTTCTCGTATATAATCCTTAAGTGTGTGCTTTTTATTATGATTTGTTTGATTTAGTGTTTATTTTCTTTTAGATGCAAAGTCTGGAGCTCTGTTGGTAATTTGGAATGATTTTTTCCGAGTAGTTCAGATGCTACATGTATAAAAATCCCTATTGAGAGAAGATTCAAACTTTTTTGGGCCTTTAGTGCAGAAAATTAGACTCTGCCCCTCGGATTTTAAGATAATGCGCGTTTGGCCCCTCCAAATTTGAATACCCTTTCCTGGCCTCTCTTAATTCCGAGAAATTTAGGTCAGCTTCCTATATTTTAGAAAATTCTCATTCACCCCATGCATGTGCATGAGACACCCTGCAAGCCATAAAATATTATCTTACGGCTGTACCAAAAATGGGATCGGCAAAGCTTTTGTACAACAAAAATTGTTCTTAATTTTGATTGCATTTTTCTTTTTCCTTTCTCTAGATAAATGACATATTCAAAAGTGAAAACAAGGAATAGTATTTTCATTGTTTTAATAAATCAAAACTATATTGTTTCAAATGATAATCCTTCTACTCTAGTAATGCAAAGAGGAGAGACGTCATGTGGCACTCACGATGAATCATCAATTTTTTGTACGTATGACGCACGCTGATATGTATTAGCATTAAACGGCCAAGATTTAAAAAGATTTTTAATGACTTTTAGTTAAGATAATAGATACTTTGAAAACTTTTTGTTAAAAATAGGGAAAATATATTTCCATATCGATCCTTAAAAAAATGAGTAAAAAATATTTTAAAAATTCCTATACTTCTGGAAAAAATATCCACGTTGAATGAAAATATTCACATCATGCTTTTATTTTAATAAAGACGTGCATCACACGTCCGAAATACTCAGCCGTAAGGCTCTGATTGTATTGATGTCAATGGAACAAAAATCAACAAAGCATGCAGCTGAAGCATAAAAAACCTTGAACTTTGATTGCTTGCATTCAGATCTTGCTTGTTAAGGGTTTTTTGACCATAAATGAAGAGTAAAACTCCCCTTTTCATTAAAATAAAATTTTACCGAACAAGTACGGTAATAAAACAAAATCAACGAAAAAGAAAAAGAAAACTCCAAATCCCAATCAGACACCATTCCTCTTCGCCGATCGGACTCCTCATCATTGAATGGGCATCTTCCTCTTCGCCGGATCAAACCCCGCGTCCTCAATTGTGCATTCATCCTTTTGCCGCATCGGACTCCGTGTCCTCGCTCGGGCATCATTCCCTTCCCCGGATCAGACTCCACATCCTCAATCAAACGTCCGTTCTCTTCCCCGGATCGGATTCCACTCAATCGGGCATCCTCCTCTTCTCCCACCTAACCATCTATCTCATCGCCGAAGCCCCCAATCCTAATCAGATCACTCACCGTTGACCGGATCCACCCACCACACTACCGGATAAACCTATCTTATCACCATAGCCAGCCATTCCTAATCAGATCCATTCATCATTGAATGCATCCGCTCTCCCTCGACCGGATCCAACCACCTCGTTCTTCATATCTTCAATCTTCAACTCCCAAAAATAAATAATAAAAAAGATGATACCAGGGATGAGAAAGATCAAGCTCCCCCATACTAGGAAAAGCTCGGGCTGCAGCCAAGCTCTAGCGGTATGGATTCAAAAAATCGCCAGACAAATTGCTTATTAAAGTTAGACCTGTACTAACAAGTACAAGTCATACAATTTTAAAAGAAAAAAGAAAAGAAAAGGATACAACAGTGCAAATTATTATAAAAAATCTAAACGACACAACATAATTACATCACACTCGCATAGAAATCCCATTGATGATAAAATCAATGATATTAAGAAAATATAACAGATTTTAACCGACAAGCAAAAAGGAAACAAGAGGGGTTACATTCTTACAATCACCAAAATGTCATACATGTGTATATAAGGGGAAAAAAGAAACCAAAAAAGGAGCTGGATGAATAGAGTAGCAATGACAAATTTTCCCTCAAAAAGAAGTAAAATGGCTTTGCTTCCTTGTATCCCCCACTGCCGTCTTTCGTATATCTCTATACCTCAAAATTTTACAAAAAGTCGGCTCCTACTTACACCAACTCTCACGACTAAGTAAATGTAATTATAGACGAGCCCTCTCTCGGCTTTTCTTATCTACATTTGGTTAGGAAAAGACCTTTCTTCATTCCCTTTCAACTCCAAAAGTATATGGTTAAATTTGTAAGTGATAAAAGAGAATAAGTCACGAGAGTCGAAGGGCCATTTGTTGAAGAAGCAGTTTCTTTTGAGCTGCGCTAATAATGCCATTGCACTCGGCATTGACTAGGACCTCTGTCATGATTGCGGCAGCATGTCCCGTGGGCTCCTCAGACGCCCTCCTCAGCATGAACATCTGCAACCACAAATTTTAGGCAAAGACTCAGTTTATGAATTATGATCCTGATTTTGATTGCTCGAACATCTCTAATACTTTAACTCAAAAGTCTCTTAAAATCTTAAGTCTTTTTCCACACGTTTAACATGTGTATGAGTGCTGCACGTGCAAAATACTAGTATTTATATATTAAATACAATCTCTTCGGCCACTTTATCATGCTTGGGCGTACAGCGTATCACATATCGACACAGTTCAAAGGTTACGAGGTTTTGATATCATCTTGCAAACCTTAAAAATTTAGGCAAGGGACAGGGCATGAGAGTATGTTGGCTTGTTAAAGCAGTATGTACAGACTCCAGTGGGAATTCATTAAAACATAAAGTCAAAGACAAATAGCCTGCATTCATTAGAGCCACACAAGTTTGTTCGTAGATACATGACTATATCTTTCTTCACGTGGGTTCACAGTTCAAACAGGATAGATATATTTGTTTAATAATAAAGCTGTGGGCGGGTATGAATTATAAACCCTTGCCCAGCCTGTTGCTAGGAGGGGGCTGCCAAGACAGGGCAATTGGGATCAACTATGGCACAATAGCTGGATTCAAATGTGGAGTTAACAAGTTTGACTCCCAAAAAGAATCTAAATGCTTATATAGTATTTAGCCATGATAAAGGTCAAATGATCAGGAATTTGATCACTTAAAACCAAAAGTTGATACAAAGAACAAAATTTGATCAGGAATATGATACAAAGAACAAGTTAAATACTTGTTCATCCTAAGTGGCCCCCCATGTCTTGGGCAATCCACTTAAAACAATTCAAAATGAATTGTTTTTTAGGCATCCCGCCGTCGGGATCCCCCTCCCACCGTCG
This sequence comes from Agapanthus africanus, assembly GCA_030015575.1. Classification (NCBI taxonomy): domain Eukaryota; kingdom Viridiplantae; phylum Streptophyta; class Magnoliopsida; order Asparagales; family Amaryllidaceae; genus Agapanthus; species Agapanthus africanus. The sequence goes on along the minus strand of JASDDO010000019.1, from coordinate 377,555,877 downwards.
GGAGGTCTCAAACGGGGGGTGTTCCGACTTGCTTAATAAAGCAGTGTCAGGACGCTTCCCGAATAGACGGTTTTGCCCATCTCCCAGAGAGATATTGGGGTGATTCTCTCCCCCCAAATCACCCTGAGATCAAGAGAGTAGTTATACGCTACTACCATTCACAAAGGGGTATATATACCCCTCTATCACCACAGAAAAGAGAATCTCATTTTCTAAAGGATAGAATTTCTTTGGAAATTCTCGAAGAGTGAAGACTTTGGCAAAAGAAGAAGGTAGGAGCTGCCCATAGGAATGGATATCCATTCTTTGCTCTCTCTCTCTCTCTCTCTCTCACACACACACACACACACACACACATCTCTTTTCAATCCAGAAGGGGATAAGATGAAAACTTCTACAAGTTTTCATCCTCAAAGGAGGAATTCGAAAGCCATGGCCTTGGCTCTCTTTTGAACGAGATGAAGGATAGGATATGAAACTTTCATAATCAGAACATGAAAATTCATGTTCTTGACCCTTTGATGGAATATGGTAGTAAAATACTGCATTCTTCCTATAGAACATGGCATCAAAACTATGTTCTCTCTATAACACAATCCATGTGTTCATCTTGCATAAGAATTATTGAAAATGATGACATCCATTTTCATTTCTTGTGTTGAAAGCTCGAGCTTTCTCCATTATTCATGCAAACTTGAAAAATGGCAAGTTTTGATGATACTTTATACAAAGTGTCCATTAAAAACACAAACATACCCTCTGTTTGCTTTAAGTGGGGATTCCTAAAAAATGGACATCCCGTCGACGGTAAGGTCCAAAAAGAGCTTCCCTAAGTATCGTCGGAAGGCCTCAAAATGAGACCCCCCCACTATCGGGACCCTTTACCAACAGCGGGAGGCCCCAAAATAGGTCTCCCACTGATGAATCATCATTGTTTCTTAACAGAATGTAGACCCCACATAGAGTGGTCTATGTTCACTTAAAATAAAATGATGTGGCCCCCACATAGGGTCAATCCATATATGTCAAAATCCACATTAAAATACACTTAAGTATACAATTAAACTCTTAAATTAGAGTTTTCTCATTATTCTTATAATTCTTGCAATGTTCATGTAATTTACTTTCAAATTATACACAAATATAAATGAAATACAATAAAGTTTCTCATATTTTTCTGTTTGCGAATATTTTTCTTATATGCTCACCGTGATGTGTACTTAACCATAAGTGCTTATGCTTATGGGAAATCTCGAACTCAGGATCTTCTGGTCAAATTTTAAAACTCAAATTTATTTTGTTTAAACTCTACCTATTTCAAACGTTCAATTGCTGGAGATCCTAAAGAGGATAAACAAAATGTAGTGTCTCGATTTGACCGGAACGATAATCCAATTGTTTACAAAGTGGCAGAGTACCCAATGTCGATAAACTACAGGATTTGACATAGAAGCTATTTTACCTATCATGAAAAGGAATTGATTTACTGACAAGCTCTGCATTCAACCATAATTTTTCGAAAAAACCCGTTCAAAGCTATAATCTGATATCTATTGAAATTCTACTTCCTTTAGAGATTTCAAAGCCAAAAGTTGAGAAGCAAAAAATAAAGATAATATGCAATGAGCCATAGGCAAGTAAGGGGATAACCCTGTTGTTTATATCTATATCTATATGTAACTTTGACTCTTTTAGTTGGAAAGCCATAATATCAATAAAAAAATAATCGTTTGTATTATCATATTCCAAGTTGTTTAAGGCGTAGTTTTAAGTAATTTATACATTTTAATAATTTATCGAATGGTTTATGGTTTTAATTTTTCCTAAACTGATTGAGTGATATATACTCTGCTTTATAATTTTAGCGTCAAAATACATAACAAGTAATGAGAACCGATTAGTCTAGAAATAATATTCTATTTACAAAATTAACTAAGTTTGGCTCTAAATCAATCATCAAGGAGTCGGATCTCTATAATTGTACACGTGCACACTATGTATGAATATGTGCATCCTCAAGTCATAACTTCCACAAATTTGTCATGTCTTGTACCTGGGTTGTGTGTCCCATATGCTCATACCCTATATTTGGGTTTTTGCTTCACAGGTCATGATGTTGACTAGCAATTAGGCAGGGCACTATTGGAAGATAATCTCCGATGGGTGGTCATTTTTTATCCACATTTGTTTAATATAAAACGTATAATATCAATCAAGACTTACCAAATAAAAATATATTCAGATAACAATTTCTTGCTAATGGCAGATCAAAGAAATAATGGAGCAACCTTTTTACATAAACAATTAATAAGGCCATGATATGCTAATTTAGTCATGAACAAAACCTTTGCTTTTCATGACAAACTTACGTAAGACCTCCAACTCAGGAATATTCTCACGACAAAACAAAACTTTAGATTTTCAAGACAAAAGTCCAATTGGACCAAGAAGAAAACTCCAACTTTTATAATCGGATGTAATCTTATGCAGTGTCCTAAATGCAGCAGATACATCGAAAAGAGAGAAGAAACGATATGATTTATCAACTTAGTATCATTTTGTTGTTTTGGAGAAATGCCGGCCGATATAACCGAAATTTGATATCGGTTAATATATCACAACCTTTTCTATTAAAATTTTCTTGGAGTTTCTGGGTTTTGAGGAAATATTCAAACCCGACACGCAATTATGGAACCAAATACTTAAGTTACAACGCCCAACAGACCCGATATTTTTCAAAACCTTTCATCATCAATAAACCCTAGATCCAAGTTTCCTTCTTGTCTATGACAAACCTTAACAAAACCTTAGATTCAAGCTTTCTTTAACAAAGGTATCATTTTAATAGTAAATTTAAGCTTTCTATCTACCTTTGATAATAAATTTCTGAAACCCTAGATCTGATTCTCTTATCTTCGTTTAAGAAAGATTATTTATATTAAGTTACATTAACGATATTAATAATATTTACTATATGTCTACATCAGAAAACAAAAATTTATAGTTCAGCATTTACAAAGTATCTCCTGATATATCACAACTTCCAACTTAAATTTTTTATGTCGACTTGACATCTAACATTTAGAACATTGTATGCATAGTAAGAAAGTGAATATTGAATGATGACAAAAAGTTGCTTTATATATTATATATCTATTTAATTATAAGCAAATAAAATATGATTTATTTTTATCTAGTCCCATTAGATGAACTATACCAGTTATGTTCCGTAATCCTAACATATAATAAAAATCTATTAAAGAGACAATAATTAATTGAACCATTATATAATCTATTAATCTTTTCTTGTTTTGAAGGAAATCTATTAACCTATTATTGGAGCCATTATATAATCTATCAATCTTTTTTTAAGAATATCTCTTACATTTTAATATATTAACCTTCAATGCAAAATCAATAATCTAGTTGGGACTGAAATGTGACCTTATTAATTAGTAATAGTAATCTGATTCACTCATGAATTTATTACATAATTACACATATTTAATACTTCTTTATATGATTCCATTCAATCATTCTTCCACTTCTTTTAACCCTTAGTATTAACTATTGTCACTGCACAAACTACAATCAACATCAAACCATTATAAAGGCTTAATTGGTTTCTTGAAAATTTTGATTTGCAATTATCCCTAGCCATAACTTAATCAACTTAATTGTTCAACATTTCTTCAACCAAATTAATGACCATTATTTTTTCATTTTTATTTTTTTTTTGTCGATAATTTTATAAGACAATAATATCATAATATACCCAATATTGATGAAACACTGCTATTCTGATTTCTGAGCGGCCGTTTAAGCGCTTAAACGTTTTGGGTCCTTGACCGCTCCGCTTTTCTTTATCGTTTTTTGTCAATAAATAATGATTCTCATTACGTTCTAACTATTTTTATGTTACTTTTGTACAAGCAAATGCCTAAATTTAATCCAAAATTTAACAAATTTGCTTACGCAATATATTATTTGTTAAAATATGCTCAAATAATACAATACAAAATTGAAATTTTCTTAGAATTTATTAGCTTATATAGTGCTTATAAGTTTTTCGATACCCAGCATCAAGCATTATAGCTCAAATCGGTAAAAATACTTACCAAATTATTAAAAAATAAATAAAAGATTGTAGCTCGAAACCGGATGGAGTCAAAGTCGAATTGAAATTTCAAGATCAAAATTCAAAAACTACTCGAAATCGAAATAGAAAACTCAAGAATTGCTCGAAATCGATTCAGATCTCGACCTCATGAAGTTGATAAACCCAAAATTTTGGAGTTTTGAAACCCAAATCTTGAAGTGTCTCAAAATCGGCTCGATAGCTGTAGGATTTATCCAGTCGGGAACGAAGAATAGAAACGTGGAAAAAGAGAAAAAGAAATATATGGAATGTTGTATTAATTGGTATTTGTTTATTCTTACTCCAATAACAATACTTATATACTTTATAACACTTATGAGATGTATACATCAATAAAATAAGTTATGCAATATCACCCACTTAAGCGGGATAAAGCGGAGCGGTGAAACCCGAGTCATCCATCTTAAACAAAGTGTGTACTAGTTGATCATAAGATTTATACCTCTAGATACAAAGATGAGATGTATTACATGCAGATTACTCGTCTTGCTCAAGAGCATTGGTGTTTGATATGATAGGATTTCCAATGTTGGCCCCATTAACATATTACAAATGCACTCAATATATTAGTTCAAGATTCCATGTTGTATCGCAAGTAAAACAATAGTCATAAGACCACTATGTACATTCAATAGCTAATCAGATCAAACTCTCCTTTGTTATGATGATATGTAAAGTGAAAATAAGTTTCCACTATTTTATCAAAAAATAAAAATTGCAAATAAGTTATACATCTAGGTACAATCCATCATCATGATCTTCAAATATCCGTATAAGAATTATGACTTTAACGGTAAGGAAATTAGGAATAATAAAAATCCTAGTCTAGGTATAATTGCAAAGTAGATTTGTAATAACACAAATGAGCCTATTATCCTAAACGTTGTTGAGTGTTAACTACATTAAAGAACATATTTTTTTCCAAATATCACATCTAGATGAAAGGAAGTAATGAAATCCTCTAAAGGATTATATATGAATTACAGTAATCTAATAACTAAGTGAATTACTAATTTATCAGGTCAAGTTTTTAGCCTATCTAAATGCGATGATGACTTTTAATTGTTGGCAGACTAAAATATAGGGTCAATTGATTAAATTATGTTTAAAAAGTAACCATACTATTTTAGGATATGGGGTTGGACTGTAGGACTCATAGATAAAATGCTAAATGAATTCTTTTTAATTTACTAGAATTACAGGGGAAAAGATAGATCTTGATTGATGGGATTATATAAATACAAATTCTATTATGTTTGCTTATGATAAAAAGATGACAAAACAATTATAGAAGTTTTATGGCTTCTTCTTTTTTCATTCTCTATGTTGCCAGAGAGACAAGCCCTGAATTATAAGAGATGAAGACTTCACCTTGATAGATTAGAGGAAAAGTTTTGCATGAAAAGCAAACCTTCATCCTCTATCAGACTTGCGATTCAAGATACAAAGATTCGCAGTTCAAGATTCAAAGGCTAGATACCAATGCACGAATGCAAGATTTCCATACTAATCTTTTCAGCATTAAAGGCTTATGGATGAATATCTTCTTCTGCCACACCAACAGAATCCATTTTCTCAATTTACACACGGCCACTACCCTTGAAGTGGAGAGCTAGACACCTTATTTGTCAACTATGAAAAGAAGATAAAACTACAAAGTCTACTTATAAAAACTACAAAGTCTATTGATCATGGCAAGGTCCAATTCTAAGAGGTTGATTACTTGGTTCGTTTGTTGCCAAGATAAATGCAATCGTTGCTAGTAAACCGTGCTAAACTTTTATTTGGCATATTGAATTCTCCTTCTGAAAAGCTTGCTTAAAAATTGATTGTATTATGTGTCATACATCGCAAATCTTTTTAAAGCAGTTTTGAGCACCTTTATAATGTGGAATAATATTAGTTACAATTTTTCTGCTATTTTGACTGCATCGTTTGCTGCATTTAATTTGTTGCAGCAAAGGCTGCATTTTGCTACCTTAGTAGCAGTCTTACATCAAAACGAACACCAAAGATTTAAGCCACCTGGAACTGCTACAGCTAATGCTCCACTTCAGGTGACCTAAATAGCCTCTAAGTGGAAAGGGGAAAAGTTTGGAAATTGCTTTCTTGTTTGTTGGATATCATACAAATGTTGACAATCACCCTAGGATCTCCGAATTTTTTCTTTTCTTATTTTTCCTTTTCGCTTCCTACACCACTACTTCTAGACCCTACGGGAACAAAAAGAACCTAAAGCATATCCATGTTTGCCTCTCTATACATGTAACTAGGAGAACGCTAGAAACCCATAGTGCATCAAGGACAACGAAAAGGTGAGCAAAATACCTGCCCATGATGTGTTATTTCCAAACAACCAGGTTGCTGGATCCATGGTTCCCCATCGACCTGAACAGGGTACGGACTGTTAATGTGCAGTCTAATCACTTTCCCTTGGGCGAGCCTTTGAGCCTGTGAGAGTCCTACCTGCAAACATAAAAAAACGCATACCACTGTGAATATATATGAATTTAAGAGTACTATCCACCAATTGTTATGGGAATCTGGATTTGCTGTCTTATAGCTAAAGCAGTATCATGTTATTCCACATCATTGGCATTAACATGATACTGTATCAAAAGAAAACGCAAGTTGGAGATAGACATACTTGAAGCTTCCCAAGATGCCATGTTCCTGATATGCAAACAACTTCAAGCGCTTTATCATGCATAGATTGTAAATCAAAATCATCGTCATGGTCATACTCGTTTTGCCAAAGGTCTACCCCTCCCATGTAGCTTCCAATGTTGAGCACGATCACACCTTCAGCATCCTGATAAAACAGGGAGAGATATAAGTAGTGAGAAGCAAAAGAGGGGGATTTTTATTTTTATTTTTTAGGCGTGGGGTGGGGGTGGGAGTGGGATGGGGTTACCTCTGGGATTTCAATATTTTCCCCATCAACTTCAAGACTCACTTGCCATGGCAAGTCAGAACAAGTCCTATCCACAATATCCTTCGCGCCTTCTTTGGCATACCGTAATTTGTTTACAAACTGTAAGTTTAAAAGTTAAAACAACGGTCAGTTCCACAATTGTACTAATTTTTGCCACGATACACATTGTGGCAAGCTTGAGACAGAATAACTAATCTTATTTCTTGACGCCCAGGGTTTAAGGGTTTCAGTGCACCAGAAGGTATATTTCTAAACATCTCATGCTTATATGAAATATAATTGCATATAGGAAATGGCTTGAATATTTCTCAGTTTTGTAATTTGCATGAATTGTTAGTATTATAGAAAAAATATATAAAAATAAAAATCGCTTCCCATATCATTGCCAGCACTACTGGACAACTATTAATTACTAACCAAACATCCTGAGCCGGACAAACCCGAACTAATCATAACACAAATCGCTCGAAACGATATTAGAACTAGGGGATTACCATGGCTAGAACAAGAAGGGCAAGCATATGAAAAACGCTAGTTCCAGAAAGTTAAAGAATTGCCATGGCATGAAGTGAAAGGCTAATTACAAGTTGGTGTCAGGCAATAACACTATAATTGCACGGCTACATGATCCATCAGGATTAAAAAAAATTACCCTTTTTTATAAATTTATTTTATCATGGGAATTAAGAAATACTGTTCAGGTACAAAGAACTGATGATTAAATAATGGGTAAAGTTTGTCCTGTACCCCTCCCTACTCTGGCTCTTATTTTATTAAACCCTCCACACCTTTTTTGGATAGGCTAAGGTAAATTTTCAGGGGCTGCAAAAAATTGGTAGGGTAAATTATTTGTTCGATGGGTTTTCCAGAAAAACCCGTGGCAAATATGAAGGGTTCTGAACCATCTTTTCCAACCATTTAATGATCAGATATTTAGCTTCCAAAAAAGAAAACAAAAGGGACATATTCGACGTCTTAGGAACATCAACAATCTATTGATGGGAGAAGTTCCCGATACTATGCCTTCATGGTTCATTCCATACAGGACCAAGCATTTAGTGCTAAACCCATGGCATATATTCAAACTTTACCAAAAACTGTAATTATCATGGCTAGGCAGTAAGATAAAATGTCATCTATTACAAAAAAGATTTCACCTGGCTATAAAACTTATCAGGTCTTTCTTCACGCATTGTATGAAAGTCGTAGGCAACCTTTGCATCACATCCGACACCTATGCAAAGCAATAAAGTTATTATGTAATAAAAAGAAAAAGGAATAAAAAATAACCATTAGGCATCAACATCAGCTAGCACACCTAGATAGTTTGTCATAAACTTCACTTGTTTATTATCTTGACCCGGGTCTGTATTATCTTCCTTGATGGCAACTGTCCAACGATCTAGCATTGTCACTGCAGCTTGGTCAATATCATGCACAAGTCCCCTTAAACCACCTCGTCCTTCCACAGAAGACAAACCACCTCCCCAGTGCAAAACTCTAGAAAGGTCGTTCCCTGTTCCAAGAGGAAGAATGGCAACAGATGGTGGAGATACAAAGTTTGCCCTATCAATTGCATCAAGAACCCAAGCTACAGTACCATCCCCACCACAAACAAGAACCCTAAAGTATTTCACATTACGGAACATTTCAAGTCCAATCTCTGGCCCTTGAGAAGCACCGAGCTCAAAAACCTGCAGAGAAACAAAACAACTGAGCCTTAGGATCAATCACACATATCAATTCTCTTTGCATTTGACTGAATGGAATTACTAACCATTTTGTAACAAGAGTGATATATAACACACAAACAAGTGTGTGTGTATGCATGCACTCATAAACACAAACATGACTGAGGAAACACTTAATGATGTCAACTCACTTAAAAGGAAACAACTGTTTCTCCGAGAGAGTACTAGCAGAACCATGACAGACTTGAGTTCTTCAATGGAAACTAAATGATAGAAATTTGACTTAGAATATTTCAAAAGAAAAGTAATATATACTATAAAATTTTACAATGATGTTGACAACAAACCAGAGCTAACTTATAAGATAAGTGTCCATTTATTAAAGATAAATTTAGATGAGCTTGCTCTCCTAATTATTTGGCAAGTGTACACAGAAAATGGAGCAAATAAACATATACCAAAAATATTCATGAATAATTAAAAGGGGAAGGATTGAATAAATTTCTCTTGGTGAGTTCCCTGCTTGAGTTTCATAGAGTATCATTGTTGACATGCTCACAACATGGCCTTATTTACTTCAGATTTCTTCCCACATTCTGCACCGCCTATATTAACAAACTTCCATATGATATCAGGCAAAAGGTCACTAGGATGAATGCTCAACTGAGAATGGTCAAACACATCATCTGCTTTGGTTTCTAAATTCTCCAAAACATTTAGTCATGCATGCATGTTCCATTCGTCGTCTTAAACCTTGTATGTTCATCAAATTTTCCATTAGGAAATATTCGACCAATTTAACTTGGATGAGTACACAAATTATTAGCTGGCATTCCTATGCATCTATTACGCGTACAGTAACGAACTTCCATAAAATCTCTGGCTGAAGGTCACTAGGACGAATGCTCGACTGAGAATGGTCAAACACATCATCTACTTTAGTCGCTAAATTCTACATGACATTTGGTCATGTATGCATGCATGTTCCATTCAGCCATCTTAAACTTGTATATTCAACCGTTTTTCCATTAGGCGAGTTGCAACTATTTTAACTTGGATGAATTCACAAATTAATAGCTGGCATTCCTATGAATCTATTAAATCGATCTAAGCTGAACATAAATTTTCTGCTTCCAACTAAACTTGATATTGTTATTATTTTGTGCGCACCCCCCCCCCCCCTTCACAAAATTGGAATTCACTTAAACAGGAAGGCTTTAGTATGCCCAATCCAAAAAATCAACGTTTTACCAAGTGTATGTAGCAAAATATTCAATATAATAGAAATTATGCAATTTGATAGTCGTTGCACATAATGATCATAAGTAGGGACGGAGCCAGGAATTTTCATTTGGGGGGACCAGTAAAAGCCATCTCAAATATAAAACTATACCGATATATTAAAAGATACTATTAAATCTATTTTTAAAGCCACAATAAGTAATGTACTTATCATGTTTATAATTATATTATATTATATTAATGTAAACTGTAAGGGTTTAAATACAAAGAAACTACTTTATTTTAATAGATGTTCTTACAAATAAATGCTGCTTTCACAAATAAGCAATTTACTTGCATCTAAATTAAATACCTACTTGAATTGATATAGTATTCTTAATAGTTTATGTATACAATATTATGTTATTTATTATTTTTGCTTGTAAAATATATTATTTATATTTGAAATAAAAAGAATGCATCTATAGAAACCAAAATATATCTTATAAAATTTATACCTCATACTAATTATTAAACATTTGAGTTTTCAAGAGATCATAGGCTAATAGAAAGGTACAAGGATAAATTTTTTTGAAAAATCTTGGGGTTTTTTTGTAAAATTTTCTTTTATGACTTCCAAAATATGTGGGGGGGGGGGGGATGAGGAATGAGGGGATTGAACCAAAGATCAACTAGCTCAAAATGCAATGCCCTTCCAATGGACTGACTTCACTTGATGTTGTGTAAATCACTAAGCTATTATATATAGTAAACATATATAGAAATCGAATGTCCAATATAGATATATATATAGAGGTACCCGGAGCCTTAGGGGGAGCCTGGGCCCCAGCCCGCCCCCCTTGGCTCCGCCCCTGGAATCATAAGATCAGAGAACTTTCATCGACACTAGTAGCATAGTGGGACATAACATCAAAGCAAAGGTCATTGTACACATATAAAATACCATATCTGGTCAAAAGTAGCTAAATTATCCTAGCATTTGCATCTAATAACATATATGAAGAAAACAAAAGAGAAAAAATTACATTAAATCAATCGTTAAGTATGATCTACCCTTAAAGAGGTATAACACTCACCTGTGCAGGATTCAGCAGCATGTTTAATCTTCGTCGAAGCAAAGGTCCACTTTGAGCACCACTCTTTGCATTGATGAAGACGAGCAGAGGTCTTGCATCCGATGGAACATTAACCACCTCGTATTTCTTTCTCTCACAAGTATGAGCAAGACCACCCTCGTTCTTCTGGTTAAGACACCCACCAGTCTTGTCATTTGATGACTTGTCCAAGGCAACAAGCTTACTAAGCACCGATTGGACCATTGTGCTCTTGTCTGAACCATTATGCACTTTACCATTAGGTGGAGAAATTTGGTTGCTTCCATTTTTAGTCCGACTACGCCGTTTTCTAATACGACTCCTAACCGTGGATGCAATGATCCCTTCCTTAATAGAGCTCAGCATTCCACCGGTCTCACCCCCACCGTTCACTTCTTTCACAGAGAGCGGAGATAAAATAAGTCTTCTAAGCGACCCTAGATCACAAACATTACCGGTCTCTTTCAATAATTTGGCATGGCAATCCACATGTATGAGGCACTGACACCACAAGCATCGCCATATAGGTGTAGGTGAAGCACCAATAAAAGGAATACCACACATTTCATCGCAGTAGTAGCAAAAGGAAGAGGTCTCAGGATTCTCATCCAATTCAACCCATCTTTCTGACCAATGATGCAACAATTCAGAAGAGCCCGCTTGTGCTACACACTTGCAATCCTTTGTGGCAAATGGAGAACATTGGAAATGAGCCGCGACACCACAGACTGAGCAACGATGAAGATGAACATTGCAGTTTCCCTTTGTACCTCCAGCTTGTGGCGAGACTAAAGAAGATAAGCAAACACAGCACATTGAAGGTTGCCCACTACAACACTCATCTTCGATCCACGTGTGATGAGAAATGGGGCATTTTAATTTCTTCCACGCCTTCCTCTTTTCTGTTGCTGCAGCTTTAAGCCAGTTCAAGGATGCCTCCCTCTGCAGCCTAAGGAACGTATAGATGAGGGCAAACAGCCCAAATGACCCGGTGACAAGCCATCCAAAGATTTGGGGACCAGAGAAACCAAATTCATTAACAAGGCCAAAAAATTTAAGTTCTAAAACCATCATGGGTATCCAAGTTCCTTCCTTATCTGTGTACGACACTTTGCATCAAAGTCGATATGGCCACAAGCAACACCTGAAAAAATATTGCTAGAGTAGTTATATGTATAGTTGAACATCCATTACAATTCATGTAATATTAGTTGAATATTAATAAAGTTCTATAGTTGCACTTAATGAATTATAATGTGGGTATTCTTATTTATCTATAATTGTTATAATATCCTTAGACATTATATTGGTAGATCATGCACTGTGATGTGTCACTTGCATGGAGATATGATCTAATTTAATAATTTCTTAAATCGAGTACTTAACCTATAACTAGCATAGGATAGCTAGAGTTGTGACGGGTTATCATGCATGATACACACATATGAGATGTGGTGGTGTGTCTCAATCACAGAGAAAGGAGATTCTCTAGACGTATGCCATGAGCGCATATAATAATGTGTGGTACATGACCTTATTTGAATTCTTTAGGATATGTCACCTATAAAGATGGAGAATTCAAACTGTTACATAATCCCTTTGACTTGATAATATTGTAGTTTTCGATTTGTTGACAAGTAAGCTTTGATATGATGGTAAATCTTGTCGTTTTGACAAGAACAAGAAACCCGAAATATTAGGCTGCTTGAATGCATTTAGGAAAACTGTGGATGTCTAGATAGGATCTGACATTCTCATAATGATGAGAATAAGTTTACCGTTCAATCCCATGAAAGCGTCAAATCCTGCAGCAATTTTGGAAATTGTTATTTTTCAAAATTATATTATTATTATATTTAATTTCGAAATGAATTTATTGTGTTTATGGATAATTGAAGATTTAGGTTTTGAGCGATTAAATGATTTTATCATGCTCGGTTAAAAGACCTAAAGAAAAGTATCTTGATATTGAAAGGGGTTGCATGTAAATTAATACTAATTATTCTTTCGCATTAGGAATAACGTTTATGAATAATTGACTTGATAGATGCTTGATTGTTAAATTAAAATTGTTAATTGATTAATTACAAATTAATTGAGATAGACAATTAGTTCTCAATATGAGACCCACTTGGTCCCACTGCAAAATCTTAAGGTAGAAAAGCAAATAAAAACAAATAAGATAAGAAATAATATAACACAATATATTATGTCATCATGTTAAGAAGTTTAGTCTCACATCAATAAAATAGGAAAATGTATTGTACCACAACCCTATAAAATGATGGCTATAGTAGTTCACAAAGAATAAGGAAAAATAAGGGAAACATAATTGAGAATTATTTAAAATCTTCTCCTCTTAAAAAGAAGGGTTTCTACCGCCTTAGTTTTTTATATGCCTCCTACGTAAGATGGTGGACTTGATTGGAGGTTTCTGCAATTGTGGTAGCTACAAGAGAAAGTTCTTTTGCGAACAAATGTTCAGATCTGCAAAGATATGTATTTATGATTCATATTGATGAATGATCGGAGATCATATACACCACTTCCGCTGCTTTATGCATGTAAATTCCTTCAATTGGTATCAGAGCACACGGTTGCTCTTGTAGAATTAGGGTTTTTAATTAAAAACATAGATCTTATAATAATTGTAATTTCTTAGATCTAAAATTATTAGATCTAAACTATTTGATAAAGATTAAAAAATTTAAATTAGATAAAAAAAATATGTTTTTGTTAGATCTATCAAGATTATAATTATTATGCATGTAATCTAAAGGATAGATTTCTTGACTAAGTTTTTGAAACCAAGTTCTGATTTTTGAAATCAAATCAAGAATATAATTGTTATGCATGAAATCTATATTGATGGATTTTTAATTAGATTTTTGAAAATAATTAAAACCCTATGTTCATAATAATTATATTTTCATAGATCTATATTATTTAATAAGATTAGATAAATAGATTAGATAAAAATATGTTTTTTGTTAGATCTATGAAGACCATAATTTCTATGCGTGAAATCAAGATTTTGATTTTTGAAATAAAAATTATTTTTTCTGTTAAAGTTTTGATTTTTGAAATCAAATCAAAATTATAATGAAATCTATAAAGATAGATTTTTATTAAGTTTTTGAAATCTAGGTTTTGATGAAAAAAATTATTTTACTGTTGACCGGCGGCCGACGGCGAACCCGCCAGCGCTCAAGCCGGCGGTGGGGCCTAGAGTCGACCTTAGTAACGGAGGCAGCAATAGTTGTTGCCTCCCCAATATTAAAACTGAAGCGGGAAGGGTTTTAATTAAACCCAATAACCCATTATTCTAAAAGTCTAAGGAGAATATTAAGACTCCCGTGACTGCTCGCTATGCTTCTAAAAAAGGTCTGGAAAATTATTTTAAGGTCCTTAGAAATTTAAAAACGCGTTTCAGAACCTTTATTTAATAGGATTAAATATTCAGATACCCCTGCATAATTATTAAATTGATTCAAGACCTTTATTATGTGAATATGGGCTTGGATAATTATCTGTAAGCCCCTGTAATTTTCTGAAATTATATGTTAGTCACTTTATATGATATAAATTATATTTATATGCGGTTCTTTTATGGAAAATACTAGAACTAATATTATGATTAGTTTCTTACGATGCTTTATATAATATTGTATCGGTTTCATAAAATTTATATTTGAAAAATTGTGTATGAAATAAGTTTCAAAACTCCATAAATAATTATGGATTATTTTGCGGATTGTCATTTGTTTAATTATGAATTAAAATGAGGACAATATAATAGTAATTAAAATTGTTTTATAAATTAAATATTTTCTCAATTAATTTTACAATAGTTGTATGCAAGTGTAGATAGATTTATAATTTATGAAATTTAAATCTAAAGGCTTTCCATCGTAGAGATGTATTTAAGACAGATATTTTAACTTATTCGAAACCGGACAGGATACGATTTGTTAAAGTATTTGTCTTACGTATATCTTGTATAAAGATACTAGATTCGTCATGTTTAATAGGGTCACTTAGCTACAATAAAAGGTGCAACCTATTTTACATACGAAGTTGAAAATGGTGGATCCACACTTGATTGATGTAGTAATCTTGCTACAACAGTAGAGCAATGCTACATATCAATAAGCCGAAAACAAAAGAAAAGTTATATAGATAATTGGATATGTTGTACCCTCCCTTATTTATTCTTGCTTTATCTTGACAATCTGAAAATGTACGAATAAACTTGGATTTCCTGTTCGCTAATAGATGCATGAGAGAAGCACTGATAATAATAACATTACTTAAAATAAATCCTAGTAATAATTATGCACTATAAATATATGAATTGAGTTACTTATAATGTTGTCCTTTGTGTGTAGATATCCTCTTTTGTGTGTAGATGGCTAAGTATGATCCGTTTGGGAAATTACTTGATGACTATAAACTGGTAGAACCAAAATATATCGATTGGAAAAGGAATTTGATGATTGTCCTTACTGCTGAAAATTGGCTAAATTGTTAAAGAAAATGCACCACAAAAACCTGCTCCTGAAGCAATTGCAGAAGAGATCAACAGTTATCAAAATTGGTTTGATAAGGATGAGCTTTCCTAAATGCTATATAGTAGGTTCTTTGGATCCTACCGTTCAAAGGAAGGTTGAAGGAAAAGAAACCGGTAAGCAAATCTTGGATTGCCTGAAAGAATTGTACGAAGAAAGAAAGCATACAGCTCGTCAAAATGCTATGAGCAATTTGATGAACACTGGATGGCTGAAGATACTCCAGTTCATACACATGTTCATAAGATGATAGGGTATATCAATGAACTGGAGAGCTTGGGAGCTAAGATTGACCATGAAACCAAAATTGATGTCATTCTCGTTTCATTATCCTCTTTTTTTAGTCAGTTCAAAATGCACTTTAGAATGCAAGAACCAGATGTTAGCTTGCCTGAACTGAGCAATATGTTGCAAAGAGTTGAGAATATTATGAAGCGGAATAAGACCATAATGATGGTCACTGACTCGGTCGGATCGTCCGACAAGAAGAAAAGAAAGTTTCCTTTAAAGAAGAAAATTGCTAAAGGAAACAGATTTCTAAGAATACAAAAAGAGATCAATCTAGTGATGAATGTCATCACTGTCATAAGAAAGGACATTAGAAGAGGAATTGCAAAGTTATATTACCTCCGTGAAGAAGAAACCTTTGGAAGGTATGTAATCTCACTATATAGTATAGACTAATATTGTGAGTTATTCCTCATATACTTGGTGTATTGACTCATATTCTTCTTTCCATGTTTGTAATTCCTTGCAGGGGTACGAGGAAACACAAAAACTTAAACAATTATGAGATTATTTTGACAATGGAAAATGGAACCGTAGTTTCACCAGTGTCTTTAGGAACTTATTATTTGCATTTAAATAAAAGCCATGTAATGGAACTTAAAGATTGTCTTTATATTCCTCAAGTTAGATGAAATTTGATTTATGTTTCGAAAATTTCTAGTAGTGGTTACTCTATTTTAAATTAGCAGTAAAACTTCTATTTAGTTTAGTAATTCTATTATTGCCCATTGCGTGATTGATAATGGAATATATTGTTTTGAAGCTGTGCATTATTCTTATGTAAACGAGTCTGATAAATCTTCAAAATGTAAGATGGGTCAGAACGATCCAACTTATCTTTGGCACATGGGATTAGGTCATGTTAATATTGATAGGATCAAGAGGTTGGTAAAGGATAGTCCTTTAGATTTTCTAAAAGTAGAAAATGTTTCAACTTGTGAGCATTGCCTTAGAGACAAAATGACTTAATTACCTTTCACAGGAAAACATGCTAGAACATTATGTGCCATTGATATCATACATATAGATATATGTGGTCCTTTTAAGTGTAAAAGTGGAGTGGATATTCATATTTTGACATTTACAGATGATATATCTAGATATGGTTATATTTACTTAATATGACACAAATCTGAATGCTTTGAAAAGTTCAATGAATATAAAGCCAAAGTTGAAAAAGAGCTTGATAGAAATATTAGGACCATCCGATCAGATCGTAATGGAGAGTATTTATCAAATGGGTTTAAAGGTTTTTTAAAAAGAAAATGGAATTGTTTATAACTTGACACCACCCGGCACCCCACAACATAACGGTGTTTCTGAAAGAAGAAACCGAATCTTATTAGATATAGTTAGATCTATGATTAATCGTTCAAAGGTTTCTTTATTCATATGAGTTTTTTCAGTAGAGACTGCGAATTATCTGTTAAATAGAATTCCTACAAAATCTGTTTTTCTACTCGATATGAGATGGAAAGAAAGAAAACCAAGTGTAAGACACTTGAAAATTTGGAGTTGTCCAACTAATGTAAGAAAACAGATGATGGACAAATAGGAATTTAGGACAGATAGATACTTATTTGTAAACTACCGTAAGAATAGCACTGGGTATTATGTTTATAATCCTAATGATCATACAATCACCGTAAGAAAAAACATGTTCTTTATGGAAGACCAAATTATTGTTCAAGAAGGTGTAGCTCTTGATGAAGAGTCGTCTTTTCCATTAAAAGAATCCTCTTTCCAAGTGGGAGAAAATCCTAATTTGTTAGGAGATTCTACAAATTCAGTGAGAGGTACAAGTGTTAGTGGAGATAGCAATCCGCCACTAGAAATTATTGTTGATGCACCGTTGCAACAAGAAGATCAACTAGGATTATTCGTCTTCCTATAAAGTACAGACCTGACAATGAAACGATTAAGGAATATGACTTCGTCCAAAATCCTTAAGAACCTTGAGTGTACTAAAAGCAATGAAATGATTCTATTGTGTACCTAATACTCTATATAGATGCCATACTACTCATTGGGAATGATGTAGGTTTGATAACATCTGTTAAATTTTTGCTTTTAGACAAGTTATCTATGAAAGATCTCGGTCAATCTTCATATATCTTGGGTCTCAAAATTTATAGAGATAAAGTAAAATGATATATATGATTGTCACAATCTACTTACGTTGATAAGATCCTTAAAATGTTCAATATGCAAGATTTCAAAAAAGGAATGCTTCCTGCTAGATATGGAATCTCACTCTCTAAGGAAATGTGTCTTAAAACTGAGAATGAGGTTGAGCGCTTCAAAAGTATATCATATGCTTTGGCAGTTGGTAGTTGGATATATGTTATGTTGTGTACCAGACCCAACATAGCCTAAGTAGTGGACCTTATAAGTAGTTTTCAGTCCAATCCCGTTGAGAAACATTGGACTGCTTTAAAAGCCATATTTAAGTAATTGCGTCGAACTAAAAATTAATGTTTAGTTAATGATGCAAATAATTTGCGTATTGGGGGTATACAGATTCCAATTTCCAACCCGATCCCGATGATAGAAAGTCTACATCAGAGGAATATGTGGAAATTCAGAAAGTTTACACATGACAATATAACTGGCCCATTCACTAAATCGTTTCTCAAAAGGTTTTGACAAACGCTTGAACAAGATGGGAGTTAAAATTATAGCTGAATGGATGTGAGGTTGCTAGAGTAGTTATATGTGTCATTGAACATCCATTACATTCATATAATATTGGTTGAATATTAATAAAGTTTTATAGTTGCACTTAATGAATTGTAATGTGGGTATTCTTATTTATCTATAATTGTTATAATATCCTTAGAAATTATATTTTTAGATCATGCACTGTGATGTGTCGCTTGTATGGAGATATGATCTAATTTAGTAATTTCTTAAATCGGGTACTTAAGCTACAACTAGCATAGGATAGCTAGAACTGTGACTGGTTATCATGCATGACACTGACATGTAAGATGTGGTGGTGTGTCTCAATCACAAAGAATGGAGATTCTCCATGTGTATGATGTGAGCGCATATAATGATATGTGTGGTACATGGTCTTGTTTGAATTCTCTTTGATATATCACCTATAGAGATAGAGAATTCAAACTGTTACATAATCCCTTTGACTTGATGATATTATAGTTTTCGATTTGTTGACAAGTAAACTTTGATATGATGATAAATCTTATCATTTAAACAAGAACAATAAACCTAAAATATTGGGCTGCTTGAATGCATTTAGAAACTATGGATGCCGATATGGCATTCTTATATTGATGAGAATAAGTTTACTGTTCAATCCCATAAAAGCATCAAATCCTCCAGGTATTTTGGAAATTGTTATTTTTCAAAATTATATTATTATTATATTTATTTTCGAAATAAATTTATTGTGTTCATAGGTAATTGAAGATTTGGGTTTTGAACGACTAGGTAATTTTATCCTGCTCAGTTAAAAGACCTAAAGAAAGTAACATAATGTTGGGAGGGGTTGCATATAAATTAATACTAATTATTCTCACATTAGGGAAAACTTTTATGAACAATTGGCTTGATAGGAGTTTGATTGTTAAATTAAAATTGTCGATCGATTAATTACGAATTAATTGAGACTGGCAATTGATTCTCGATGTGAGCCTCAATCGGCCCCACCGCAAAATCTTAAGGTAGAAGAGCAGATAAAAACAAATAAGAGAAGAAATAATATAACACAATATGTTGTGTTATCATGTTTAGGAGTTTAGTCCCACATCGGTAAAATAGGAAAAATGTATTGTACCACTAATCTATAAAAGGATGGCTATAGTAGTTCATAAAGAATAAGGAAAAATAAGGGGAAATAATTGAGAATTATTTAAAATCTTCCCCGCTTAAAAAGAAGGCTTTCTATCAGCCTAGTTTTTTATTTGCCTCCTACACAAGGTGATGGACTTGATTGGAGGCTTCTACGATTGTGGTATCTATAAGAGAAAGTTCTCTTGCTAACCGGTATTCCGCTTCTTTATGCGTGTGATTTCCTTCAAATATAACAAGCAAAACTGATGTAAAAATGGTAATAAAGCTATCTGAGCAAGATGATGATGAAGAAACAAGTCTTCACACTAACAATGTGGTAAAATGGAAACCGTTAAGCGGGAAAAAGGAAAGAGTGTCAAATTCTCATAAGCAAATTTTGGTAGGGTGGTATTATTTTAGTTTCAAAATTAAATGTTGAATATGAAACTGCTGACATTTCTAGTAGCAAACGAATATCTATTAAAACCCGATAGCTTTAATCTCAGAAAATTTAACAAAATTGGGCCTTCAGATTGCATCAATCAAGTTCGATGGTCAAATTATTAAGACAAGGTATCCAGACAAAATCATTGCTTTCTCAACACTGATCAAAGTTTTTCCCACAAATTGCAAGATTCATGACATCATCTATAACCTAATAAAGCAAAAACCATAGCAATACAAGCATATGCACAGATGAAATCGCACAAAATAGCTCAAGTAAAAGATATTTAACTCGCAACCAACATCAACTACAAAATCGAATCAATCTCAGAAAATCACACAGAAAACTGAATCAATAACAAGAATCATCTACGAGTCCCACAATTTCCACTATCCAAAGGCCCCAAATCAACGATTTTCCCACACAAAAAAAACAACGACAATCCTAAATCCATTAAAAAAAATTCATAAAAAATAAGTCAAAAACGAGATCAAAGATCAGGATCGAGCACCGACCGGCACCAGATCTCAACATTTCGAAAGAGAAAGGATCGATACCTAGAGATCATCGACGACGACGACGACGCGTTTCCAAGCCCTAAAAGCTCCAATCTTGCTCTCTCCTCAAAGCTCCTCTCATTCTCTCGCGCCCAAAAAGAGATGAGAGAGAGAGAGAGAGAGAAAGCGAGGAGAGAGGGGAAAAAAAGAATGAGGGATTCTTTAGGATTCTTTGATTTTCTCTACGACCAAAAAAGAAAGGACGCGCCTTTTATAATAGACGCGGGCATACAACGGGGACAGGATTCGACGGTTTCGCCGATGGAAAACGAATTCATCGATGTTTGAAATCCTTGCTTGCTTTTTACCATCTTACCCGTCTCTATAATACGTTAGGGTATGAATAGCAGGGGTACTTTGGGTGTTTCCATAATTTCCTTGGTCTAGCTAAGGTATGGGTCTAAATTAAGAAGTTATATATATATATATATATATATATATATATATATATATATATATATATATATATATCCCAAAACTTTGATATTTTCATGTTTTAACTCTAAAACCTTTTGATTAAAAAGGTTCACTTGGTTAGAAATCCAAGGGGATTCATGTTCTTTACAGAGAGAGATTCTAATCCATTTTAAAGGTTTCGTATGAAAGTGAAAAAAAAACATAGATATCCGTATCTTTTTATTTAGGTTTCTTGGAAGTTTGCATCAAAGGTTTGGAGTATGGCAATTTAGGAAATTTGATTTTAATATTTTAGCATTTGTTATTTTGGGTTTGAATGCTTGGGGATATTTTTGGTGTTTTAATAGTCTTAGTTTGGCTAGGCATGGGTCTAACAAATTTGTAATTCCCTAAAAGGTTGTTAGAAGTTTGCATTAAATTTCAATTTTGGTAATTTAATAAGTTTGACTTTAATATATTAAATTGATTTGCTTTAAAATTATCCGTTAGATTTCTTAGTCACGTTTTCGTTTTCCTTTTCAGTTTATTTGAATTTCACAACGTTAATCATGCAGCATATTTTGACCGAAACATAGTGGGTTAATGAAACGATCTTAACTGGATTTCATATTGGCAGCTCTAGATTAACCTACCCATATATTCTTCAAGGAAAACATAGGGTTATTATCTGAAGGTTCAATGAATCAAGAGATAGAATTATTCTGCACCTTACAATTTCAATTACATATCAACCTGTTTTGACTAAAAAACACTATTTTAGTTACTTTTCAGTTGTTTACAATATAACTAGATACAATTACTTCGCTCGCGTACCGACCACTAAGGTATTCAAACATGTCTATAGCTGAGGCTGTTCTTCATGCCTTTTTAATTGTGTACGTAACATGTGCCATGTTTAAGAAGAGAAGATGAAAGTAATCATTTACTCTTGAATTACTTTTCCACGGAGACCGGCCTTCAGTAGATGGTATGAGAAAACGGAGCATATCCAAACTGCTGTGGCCTTTCACATGGACCAGTGAGGCAACTAACCATTTTACAGTTAGGTCTCTAGGCCTTACTGGCCTATATGAGAGGTCACTGCACTTTTGGACATACAACGTCACCACAATCTCTGTTTCCGCAAAGAGCATATTCATTTCATGGGTAAAGTAGGTTCCTTGATTTTTTTTCAAAATTATAGGTTCTTTTTCTTTTAACTACTAACATTCTTAAGATTTACTAAATAATATGCACTTCTATAATCAGCGATCCTCTTCATGTCATGCATACACATTTCTTACAAATAAATATGATAATAAAAATTGTCATGCATGCACATACGCTTAAATTAGGATTGAAGCAAACATGTGATCTTTTCACATGGGTTTTGGAATTATGCACTCCTTGGGAAAATCATACATAAAGAAGTACTACCAGAGTTTGGGGTGTTGGTCTGGTTAGACCCGTTATCCGTCTGAACCTGTTCGTTTTTTATGGATAAAATGGTCGTGCAAAATCCGTCTGAAATTGACTGGTTCAAAACCCGAACCCACCTGCATTTGAATAGGACGAGTTTTAAATTTTTTATAGCCTGTCCGGACCCGCACCCACCTGCTACCCTTATCGGCCCGCAACCGACCCTAATTTGCTCGCTTCATTAACATTTGAGCCATTGATGGGTTTAATTTTAGGCTCATATTAAACCCTTATTTAAACTCTATTTTCACTTCTCATATCTAAAATTTAATTGATCCGCATCATTTTTTAATCTCCTCTCTCTTCTCATCTCCTTCCATCTTCTTAAATTATTAAATCTTATTAGTTCTCGGTCATAAGTTTTAGTGGAGAAACTTACGATTTCAATTTCTAAAATCAAAAAATTATAGAAAACTATAATTTCACAATCAAAAGATGAGAGAAAATTAGGGTTTTATGGCTCGTTGCTTTATTTCATATAAATTATATATTAAATTTGGTATGTTAAATCAGTTATTATCCGAAAGCGTGTTTAACCCGTCCGATTCGGATTTATCTATCCATTGCAACGTACGGATTTAAAGTGGCTAGAAAACCCGTTCGACACAGCGGGTTCAGGTTCATTTATGATCAAAAACCCCGCCCAGCCCAACCGTACACACTCCTAACTAGTGTAACCTCGTACAGAACCAAACCCACAAGATTTGCATGAAATGAATTTCAACAGTACAGAACTTTGATGTTGATACCCACCCTTCTCACTCTCTGTCTATATATATATATAGAGAGAGAGAGAGAAGTGCACGCGAATAATGGAGGAAAGAGACCTTAAAAGGCTTTTTATGTCAGATGGCAGTAAAAAATACACCCTTCATTATTTTATTTGACAATTGACACCTTCCAACTTGATATACATTCTCTAATTTGTTGACACACCAAAATTCATATGATTACAACACCATTTCACCGTTAATTTAGTGGGTGCAAAATTAACGGTTTACCAACAATAGAACTTTTTACATTACTAAATCAACGGTGAAATGGTCTTGTAATCATATGAAATTTGGTGTATCGACAAATTAGAGGATGGATATCAAGTTGAAAGATACCGATCGTCGAATAAAATGGTGGAAGGTGTACATTTTGCCGCCACGTAACGTAAAAAGCCTCCTAGGGTCTCTTTCTTCTATTAATCTCTCCCCCCCTCCTCCTCCTCCTTCTCTCTGTGTGTGTGGATAATGGAGGAAAGATGCCACGGGAAAGGAACATTTTTCTATGGCGTTGAAAAAATACACTTTTTACGATTTTTTTCGATGATCGGTACCAATCATCATCTTTATCATGTAAGACAATGGAGGAAAAGTGCCACGAGAAGAGAATTTTCTCCTATGGCATAAAAAAATACACCATTTACGATTTTTTCCGACAATCCGTACCAATCATCATCTTTATCATGTAAGATACCGATACACCAAATTTTATGTGATTTCACCAATTTTTCACCGTTGATTTAGTGGATGCAAAATTAACGGTTTATCGACAATAAAACTTTTTTACATTGTTAATTTAACAGTGAAAAAGTGGTGGAATCACATGAAATTTGGTATAATCACATCTTACATGATAAAGATGATGATGATGATAGGTGCAGATTATCGAGAAAAATCTAGATTTTTAACATTGCCTAAGAGAAAAACCTCTTGCGCCTCTTTTCTTTATATATATGTAGAGAGAGAGAGAGTGTGTGAGAGATGTAATAGGAGGGAATTTTCTCCTATGGCGTTGAGAAAATATACC
Organism: Agapanthus africanus; assembly: GCA_030015575.1. Classification (NCBI taxonomy): domain Eukaryota; kingdom Viridiplantae; phylum Streptophyta; class Magnoliopsida; order Asparagales; family Amaryllidaceae; genus Agapanthus; species Agapanthus africanus. The sequence goes on along the minus strand of JASDDO010000019.1, from coordinate 377,531,431 downwards.
TCCACGATTTTATTTGATGACCGGTATCCATCATCTTCATCTTTATCTTGTAAGAAATTGATACACCGAATTTTATTTGATTCCAACACTTTTTCACGGTTGAACTAGTAATGTAAGAAGTTTCGTAGTGGGTAAACCGTTAATTTTTCACCAACTAAATCAATGGTGAAAAAATGATAAAATCATATGAAATTTGGTATATCCATATCTTAGACGATAAAAATGAAAACGATGAGAGCCGGCCGTCGTAAAAAATGATGGAGAGTGTATTTTTTCGACGCCATAGGTGGAAATTCCCTCTCATGGCACCTTTCCTCCATTATTCTCATCCAATACACTTTTCACGATTTTATTCGATGATCGGCACCTTTCATCTTTATCTTTATCATCTAAGATGTTGATATACCAAATTTCATTTGATTCCAACACCTTTTCACCGTTGATTTAATGGGTGCAAAATTAACGGTTTACCGACAATAAGACTTTTTACATTACTAATTCAACGACGAAAAAGTGATGGAATCATATGAAATTTGGTGTATTCACATCTTACATGATAAAGATGATGATGGTGGGTGACGATCGTCAAAAAAGTCGCGGTTGATATATATTTTAAACGCCACCTAACGAAAAAGCCTCTTAGGGCCTCTTCCTCCTCTATATACATATAATATGGAGGAAAAGTGTCATAGGAGGGATGTCGAAAAAATACGCCATGGATTTTTTCGACGATCGGCACTCATCATTATCATTTTTATCATGTAAGATGTGGATACACCAAATTTTATGTTATTCCATCACTTTTTCATCGTCGGTTTAGCGGGTGTAAAATCAACGGTTTATCGACAATAGAACTTCTTGCATTACTAATTTAACGGTGAAAAAGTGGTGGAATCACATGAAATTTGGTATATTCACATCTTACCAAATAAAGATGATGATGATAAGTACCGATCGTCAAAAAGAAACCGTGGATGATATAAATATTCGATGCCACCTAAAGAAAAAACCTCCTAAGACCTCTTTTCTTCGCTGTTCTCGTATGTTTATATATATAAGAGTAATTTTAGCATGTTGCGTGATGCTTCAATGGGAATTCAGTGTTATTGCGCTATTGCTTGCATTACTAACAAAACAAAAAGGTTGCTTCCTATCTTCCTAAAAAAAAATAAAATTTAGGCTCTCAATAATACATCATGATATGAATATAATTGAGTTTCAGTTGGATACAGATGTTGCTATTGTGAGAATCCTATGGCCATTCAATAATATATAGTTTTATGTCGGTATGCATATATCTTAACTATTTGAATAATTGAGTTTCAGTGGGATACAGATGTTGCTATTGTGAGGATCCTATGGCCATTCAATAATATATAGTTTTATGTCGATATGCATGATATCTTAACTATTTGAATAAGACGGTATTCAACACAAGTGGTCGTAAAGCTTTTTGCAATTAAGCAAAATATCCGGGGCTGAATCCCGCTTGCATCAATCATGTTACGATCTATAAACATCCAAAAAAAAACATCAAAAAAATATCAGCACTTGGTAGATCAAAAGTTTTTTTTTTAAAAGTTTATGCACGTCATTCAGGAGTAGAAACCTCAGTTGTGAACGCTGGGAAAGAAGATAAATGTAGCCATCCTTTTCAATTAGATAATAATTATCAAACATAGAAAGGGATTTTTTTTGAAATAGGATGGTTTGAATTTTAAATTATAAAAATAGGATAGTAATATTTTTATTTGTGAAAATAGGACGGTTTGATGGACCCCATCTCCCTCTAATAGGTAGAGGGCGGGTTCTAGGAACCCGCCCTCCACCTATTATAGGGGAGGGAGGGTTTCAAGAACCCGCCCTCCCCTCAATTTTGAAGAGGGCGGGTTCTCTCCTTTATAAAGGAGAGGGCGGGGTCCGGCCTCTATTAAAAAAAATAAATAAATTATGTGGGGTACACAAACCACCCTATTTTCATAAATAAAAATCTAACTACCCTATTTTTATAATTTAAAATTCAAACCATTCTATTTCAAAAAAAAAACCCGGGAAATATATCGATCAATAGTCTATGTCTAATGTACTACCACAAGAAAAAGAAAATAAAATTAGTGAAGTGAGTCCTACTTAATAAAATCTCAAGACCATTTCAAGTCAAAGAAATGGGCAAAATATGCTTGGAAAAAAAAACTACGACTTTATGAATTTAGGCAATGATTTTTCTAAAACACTAAAACCCTTGAAATGTGAATCAGCTTGGTAAATGAGAAATATACAACATCTCAGCCTATTTTATAAGAACCAGTTTCATGTGCAAAAAACAATTGAATATAACTTTTTTTGCCTCAATATAGTCTATAATTTAAACCATTTTGACTAAATCTCATTGGCAGTGAACGTAGACTCAAGACCATTCACCGAATTGATGTAATATTTGTGAGTGGATGCAGGGTGTTGTAGGTATATGAAATTTGCTAACTTCTTTCTCACAAATATAATTTATCACACAAAACTTAGTTGCTGATATTGTTAGTTAAAAGAGAAGCTTTTGTATTGACTTGAATTTTCATTCTCATATGAGACCCTTTATATAGGTCTTGTACAAATAGGAGTTGCAACAAGTAAATAAAAGAAAACTTCTTGAGTTGATCAAACATTATGTATATTTGCAACTCTTAAAGGTTATTCTAAACATCCTTTTATTTTAGGCAAGGGTGCGCTAGGCTTGCTACTTATTTATTTATAAATATTAATTCTTCAGGTTTGTGTAACTCCAACACGCTCCCTCAAACCTGAAGCGTCTTCATTCCAAGCGTGTCTCTCAACCTTTTGAAAGTATCGGTTGGTAGTGGCTTGGTGAATATATCAGCGACTTGCTCTGTGGTACTGCAGTACCCGAGTGTGATCGTCTTTTACTTCACGTGGTCCCTAAGGAAATGGAACCTCATGTCAATATGCTTGCTTCTTCCATATTGTACTAGGTTCTTAGCTAGCTTGATAACTGATTTGTTGTCTACATATATCACTGTTGGCTCTTCTTCTAGATGTTCTAGCTCTTGCAAAAGATTCCGTAGCCATATCGTTTTGCAGACAGTAAATTATACAGCTATGTACTCAGCCTCGCATGTCGATAATGCGACAACTTCCTGTTTCTTCGAGTTCTAAGTAAAACCTGTCGAGCCGAGATAAAAGAAATACCCTGCGCGACATCGACTTACACATCAAGTATACAATTTTTAAAAATCTAGAGGTCTAAGCTACACTAACCTAGAATCGAACTAGAGAATTAGGATTTTAGTATAAGCAAACAAGTTCTACACTAAGTGAAACGAGAATACAACCTTTGTAGACCGGTCCTTCACTTCTAAAACTCCAAGTAGTAGTCCCTAGAACTCTTCTTAGACTCCACTTGGTGAAAGAAACGAGCTTGCTTCGTGTCTTCGAGGCCGAAAATGTCCACCTTGAAGTCTCTCTCACTTAAGCTCACTCTTCACTAATCAAAATATTAGTGAAGCAAACAACCTAAACTAAAGGGCTAGTAAAGTGTAGGTTGATGAAGTAGGAATTTTGCTCACAATATTTTCTTCTTTTTCCTTTTCACCTCAAGAAAATTCAAGAGAAGATGTGAAGAAGAAGATGAGAGATGAACTTGGAAGAGAGAGAATGAACCATGAAGTGAAGTGATGAGATAGAAAGAAATATCTATGAATAAAAACAAGAAAATAGTTGTGAGTCATGGCTTCTCAAAGCTTCCACAAGCATCTTGAATAAATGACCCATTTCCCATTTTCTTTAATTCATAAATAAATCCTTTATCCACTCATCTCATATCTCATGTGATTCTCATACATTCTAGTTCTATGTATCATCAACCATGATACAATAATCTATACATATATTTATATATATCATATATATATATATATATATATTAATATGTATAATGAGAAGAAAATGTTTAGTGAGCTAATATTAGTTAATATATATACATATATCAAATATATTAATATATATTAAATTATTAAATCAACACTTGATTCAATAATCCGGCCATATCATATACAACCGACTAATATCTCATATATATGTATATCACATTATCAAATCAACACTTGATTCAATAATCCAGTTATATCACATATAACCGACAACATTCAATATTCAATATCAAATCAACACTTGATTCAATAATCCGGTCTATCATATATAACCGGCCAATATATATATATATATATATATATATATATATATATATATATATATATATATATATATATATATATATATATATATAAAACAAATTATTGAATCAACACTTGATTCAAAAATCCGGTTATATCGCATATAACCTAATCGATATCAAATATCACAAGATTAGAATAGGTATCACATACTCGTATTTAATCAAGCTCCTGCACATATCAGCATATGTGCCCTACTTCGTTTCGTTTGAGCTAGGAAATCTCTGTGTGGGACTCTAAAGACTTGTCAATACGCCAACAGTAGGTATTGATCATATCAGATACCCACAAGCCGTCGGCGGTACTATCTGGATATAACGGCTACCCAGGTATTGAACGAATAGAAGATCAACAAGCAAGCTTGTCCAAACTCTCGTGAAGCCTATAAGCAACACTTACCGTACAGTCCGGTCTCTTCGTCTGATATGTCGCATATCGAGTCTGAGGGTGGAATCGTCAGACCTCAGTAACTTGATAAGTCATGCCGATGTGTGCCCTATAACTTTTTGAGAAACTACTGATAACACTTACCAGTAAATCTCATCAGCCCTGGCCAGGGACTTGCTGTTATAGCCAATCGAGCATAGCGCAACATCAACTCCCTATACCGGGAGAGACGAAACCCTCCTATCTCTCACCGCCTTCATGTGATTCGGGACTGTACCCAAAATCCACCAGTTTGCACGACTCCTTTGAGCCGTGGTAAGGAGGAAATCAAAGCACAGTGGGAACCACACAAGATACTGTGATAATTTCGGGTCTACAGACTAGCATGTACAAGTGTCACCAGAAAACTGCTATCTGATGACAGGTATGGTAGCATCTAGGAGTTCTCGGCAAGTCCTGTTCGGTGTACCCATTCTCTAATGAGCATCTGTGTATAATCTTTGATGCCAAACACCAATGATTGTGGGATCAATCATCGCACTATACAGGGTTAAGAAACGTACACACTAGTCTATTCTGGAATATCGATACTCTGTCTCGATACTCTCTCGACTAGGTGTTGGCTATAGTTCCCTCAAGTCAATTATTGTAATCGCAGACACGCGATTATGATGATTGAGGGAGGACCTATACGGGTAGAATAGTCTTACTCAAAATGATAATATGCTATCTGGTTTGCCTTTATCATCAAGTACATGCATTATGTGGTATTACAGATCACTATTACATGTTGATAGAGCCCATAGGATTCTTGCTTGACTACGAGCATTATGATGGCGATCATATACGTGGGAGCAGGGAGGTCTATAAGCACATCTTTAAATGTCCCTAATCGAGAGACTGTCGAGACTGGGCAATGATACTCTGGAGTAGACTAGTGTATATTTTTCGAGAGCCTGACGAGGGGCGGTGGCCGGTCTCACAAGCTATTGGTGTCGGTTAGTTACCTAAGATAGTATACATGTGCTCATTGGGTTATGAGTTATACTGGACAGACTCGCCGGGAACATACTAGTTAGTATTATACCTATTGTCAGATAGCAGTTCTCAGGTGACATAAGTACAGGTTAGTCTGTCGACCTGAGGTCGTCATTTGTCCCGTGTGAGTTCCTACTGTGCTTTGATTACTACCCTACTACGGCTCAAAGGAGTCGTGTATGTTGGGGTAAAAAATTACGCCCCGGTTGACCAAGTCAAAGTCAAAGTTAACCCCAAACCAGGTAGGCCCAAGCCCAGGTCAAATGGGCCCATGCCCAAGTCGCCCATGCCCAAGTCGGCCCGGTGGCCTGCCTCCCCCATGCCAAAATGAAAATTATGTAATAAATAATTTTGATGTAATTTTCATACATGAATGTAAGAAAAATGGGCATAAAGCCAAATTTTTGTAAAGCTCATGGCTCGTGCAAAACAAATGAGCACATTAGACATGAGATGGGCAAAATGCCATTTTGTAAAGCCTAATGGGCTATATGTAAATTTGTAAGCCTATATAAGGCAACATGATAATGAAATAAAGAATACAATTCATTCCCCCCAAAAATTAGGGTTTCTGTGCCTCCTTCTAGTTGCTCAAGGTTCTAAACCTTCTTTCTTTTTTGAATTAAATCAAGAGTTCCACTCTTTGTTTTCCAAAAAGAAATAGTTTTTCACCACAAAACCCTTGAAGGGGAACGCGGATCTTCCATCATATCTCCAAAAGGGGAGATTTTTAAAATCTCACCCTCTTTTCTCCAAGATCCAGCCAATAGAGAGGAGGAAGAAGGAGACCTCCAAAAATCCCACTTTAGGGAAGATCTAGGGCTCAAAAGAGAAGAAAGCGGTCTCCTTTCATCAGCTCCAAAAATATCCCGTCAATCGGAGGTTCCCTCTGTTGGAGATAGTGCCCTCAGAGTCAATTATTGGATCACAGGCACGTGATTGCAATGATTGAGGGAGGACCTATCCCAGTAGGACAGTCTTACTCGAGATGATAGTATGCTATCTGGTTTACCTTTATCATCGTGTACTGTTTTAGGTGACCTGACACGTCGCTATTACACGTTGATAGAGCCCCTAGGATTCTTGCTTGACCACCAGCAGTATGAGGGCGATCATATAAGTGGGAGCTGGGGTCTACAAGCATATCCTTAAAAGGTCCCTAGTCGTGGGAGTTTCGAGACTGGGCATCGATACTCCATTAGTAGACTAGTGTATACAGTCGAGACCCCGACGAGGGGCGGTGGCCGGTCTCACAAGCCACTGGTGTCAGTTGGATCACCTAAGATGTATACAGGTGCTCATTGGGTTATGAGTACACCGGACAGGACTCGCCGGGAACATGCTAGTTGGTCATATACCAGACGTCAGATGGCAGTTCCCTGGTGACATGTGTGCAGGTTAGTTCATCGACCTGGGGATCGTCATTTGTCTCGTGTGAGTTCCCACTGTACTTTGATTACTACCCTACCACGGCTCAAAGGAGTCGTGCAAACAGGTTTTAGTTGGGTACAGTCCCGAGCCACATGGAGGCAGTGAGCGGATCTGCAGGGGTTCGTCTCTCCCGGTATTGGGGGTGAGGTCGCGCTGTGTCTAGGAGAGCCATTACGCAAAGCCCTCGGCCGAGGCAGGAGATTTACTGGTAGGTATTCCAGTAGTATCTCAGGGCGTTCTGGGCTACACTCCGACACGACTTGTACCGCTTTTGGGGGTCTGACTTTTACCAACCCCCTAGGCCCGCCATGCGATACTCATAGACGAACGGACCGGACTGTACGGATATTGTCACTGACAGGCTCAGTTGGGTGTCGGGGTGAGCTTCCTCATCGACGTCCCTTTTGGTCAATAGCTGGTGGCCCGTCACGTATTGGCTTATACCTCTGACGTGCTAGTGGTTAAATCCACAGCCATTGTATTGACGAGTCTTTAGAGTCCACCACACTTTCAGTTACTCAGCTTTCGGGCGAAACGCTGTAGAGGCCGTATGGAGATATGGCAGGGTCCGATCAGATACGTGCGGTATTGCACGGATCAGGATCGGACAGTTTTGTACTAGTGGCTGTATAGTTATATGGCAGGGTTTGATCTGATACGTGCGGTATTGCACGGATCAGGATCGAACGGATATTACTAGCCGGCTTTGGCTTAAGCCGGTCTTAGTCTAGTACAGTGTAGATTTTGTCTCATTGCATTTGTATCCGGACGGAATACAGATGCGGGTGTGTATGCACTGTATAGGGGTTTTCCTGTAATTTATTACGGGACCAGTTTTCTGGAGTTGCCAGTTTGCATTCCGTTCCGGCCGGTTTTCCTTTGTTCTTTCCCGGCCGGACTTTTCCGATGGAGGGGGTTATTTGCAGTTTTGCAAATAACACTTTGTGGGGGGGGGTTTCTTGCAAAAGTATTTATTATGATATCTTTCAACCATGCTTGCTTTGTGTGATTGAAAGGGTATGGGTTTGATTTGATGTGAGTATGGTTGATGTTTTGTTGACCTTGGATGTGGTCACCTCCTTCTTGATCCTACACTCACCTCCCTTGTATAGGTTTTTCCTCCACCATTCTCATGATAAATACTTGGCCGGCCACCTTTTTTGGAGATGATGGATCATATCATTTTTGGTGAGGGTGTGGGAAAATTATTGTTTCATATCATTTTTCATTGCCTCAAAAATCCCCAAGTTCATATCACCTTGATTCCTTCATCATGGCAACAAAAAACCCATTGAGACAAAGCGTATTCTACACTACACATTCTACAGCTAATCTTGGGCATGTCGAGTTGCCGGCTTCATGCCCGAGTTGCCTCGGTATTGAGGCGGGAGCCCGTAAAAGACGAAGGCGATGTGGTGCCCTTTCCGGCGAGGAGGCGACGATATGGAGACTACACTTTCCGCGGGAGATCGGGACGATGATGAGAAGACCGGAGGACTCGGATCTCTTGGTATACTTCTTATCCCATCTCTTGTTTGCTAGTTAGGTTAATGGTAAACGATCCGGGTTTTTCTTTGTCCGCGGTAGCGCCGGTTTCCGAGTAAGGAAAAATTTTGATTCCGCATTTTGGCCTCGAGTAAGACGGCCGGGGCGCTGCCGTGGCGCAACATGGTATCAGAGCCAGGCCATTAACCTAACCTAGCTTCGTTTGATGTGTTTGCGTTTCCGATCGACCGAAATTCCAAAAACCGCGTTTTGTGTACATCAGTTTTCTGTCGATTTTTTCCGGGCTCTAAAAATTTTTCAGGTGATTTCAGAATGATGTACAGGAAATTATAAGACATCTGGGAAATTTTGGGCATGAGTTACTGTAGATCCGCCGCGGAAGCGCGGCGTAACCCGCCTTGGCGCCGCTCTTCCGCCGCGGTTCAGTTTGGTCTCTGGACCAAATATTTCCAGTGAGGTTTTTACATGAAAATGGGGTATTTGGAATATTAAAATTTGGCCCAGGTTTTCTGTGAATGCTACAGTTTTGATTGGGGGCCCACTTGTTAATTTTTGGTCAATCGGAAATTTTTTAAACACATTTTTCACAGTATTTACATTATATCTGCGACCGTGAATGTCACTCGATCGGTAAATCCGGTCTAACTGCTATAGCCCGGTTAGACGGATTTGCGAACGTGACTTTTCACGTTGATGTTCTATGTTTATGCTGTGATGTTGCGGATCAGTCGTGGGGATAGCCTGGATGCAATGCTAGTACTGTTTTGTTGTATTATGTACATTTGATATTGCGGGGCGAGCGTCCGACATGTGGACTGCCGTCACTGCTTGATTGTATTATTCTTTTGGGGCACGACCTGGTTGCGGTCGATGTACCCGGTGTATGTATATTTTATTTTCTGTACTAGGGTTGCCCCGCGGTGGGGTGCACGGATAGCCGGGTTCTGGAGGGCAACGGGCCCGCATCTCAGGGCATTGAGACGGAGGGGCTTCAGTCCAGGATTGGCGGGCTATTCGCCGCACTCGTAGGGGGTACAGGTTGACCCAGGAGGGGTGCCCAAGTTACCGGATTCCGTGAAGTGCTGGGTGGTCCATTCACGGTACTGAAGGGGGCTGCCTCGCTTCAGGTTTTGGCGGGTGACTTGCCGCGCCCGTAGGGGTCTAGGATTTCATTGCACAGGCTATCCACACGACCAGGGGAACGTCGGGTTTCAGCAGCGGCTCTGTGAAACCCGGGGCTTCCAGATATCTGTATTGTTCTGTGATGCTGTACATTTCTGTGATGTTGCATTTTATTCACGCCTTGAGCGAAATACTATATATTGGTATATATATTAGTAGATGTTGTATATGTTTTTCATCCGTGCTAGTCCAGTCCCCGCTCTGTCGTTAGTAAGCTAACCTAACGGGTGATGACGGGACCCAGTGGCGAATGCGGATGGCATATACGTACGTCAGTATATTTTCGTTCTTTGTGGTGTGATCATTTGATGGGACTGCGTTGATTCGGATCAATGCAAGATAAACAAACCTAATCTGATGTTGTTGGAACACTTTTCAAAAAGCTGTTATTGCAAGGACGTTCACTTTTGTTTTGCATCGTGGTATTCATTTGGAATATCCTGCTCCTCAGTCGACGAGGCAAGGGCCGAGATCCCTTCACCGGGAGTGACCCCTTGGACAGAAGTTTGCGTCAGGGCATTAACTTCACTATAGCCGATTACTTTTGCTTTGCATCGTGGTATTCAGTTGGAATATCCTGCACCTCATTCTACGGGGAAAGAGCCGAGATCCCTTCACCGGGAGTGACCTCTTTAGTAAAGGTTTTTGTCACTATATTTTATAAAAAAGTTGTGCAGTTCCTTCAACGATATCAAGTTCATTACGTTAAAGGTTTTTCGCCAAAAACCAGTCGTAGCCCTCCGTCATTTCAGATTAGTATTACTTAGTATTCGTGCTGCGTATGTCGTGCTCAGCCGAGGCGTAGTGTTCGGTAGCTATGTAGTGCTTTTCTGTTGCATGGATATGTGATTGGTTAGGACAGTCGTACGGTCATTTTGGCTCAGTCAAGGACTCGTGCGGGTGGGTCTAATGCAATCAAGATAATGACGGGTTGAACTTGACTAGGATCCTTTGATATGTTGGCTCAGTCAAGGTCACTTGGGTCCTAGGGGTAAAAACACACATCGGGAGTTTCAAAAGAACTGAAACTTGCCAGGCATGCGCATACCTTCTGGAGTGTGGTGACTTGAGTGGATTCCGTCAAGTTATCATGCGATGATAGTTGGATCCCGATTCCCACTGATGAGTTGGTTTACTCCTCGGCTGATCCCGACTAATTCTTCTTTCAGGTTTGGAGGAGAATTTGAGGTACAGTGGGAGGTTTCCAGATTAGACAAAGTGATAACCATTCTGATCTAGGTTAGAGTGCACGCTGAGTGTTTCTTTTCTCTCTCTCTGGCAGCGACCATTGACCCGACCCTGGATTTTGACTCAGTGACCAAGTTGACCGAACCTTCTTAACACTGGCTTTTGGATTGTCAGAGTTGCAGACCTCATTGCCACTCCTACTTTTACCCTTTTCTCCAGGACACCCCGTATTACTACGAACGTCCACTTCCATTGGACAAAACCATCGTATGGTTAGATACGAACTCGAAGGACTTCGAGGATGGTTTCTGGTTCTGGAGAAAACGAATAGGATTATTCAGTTGTCTTTTCTTTTCACCTTCTCTCAGGTCGCGAGTACTCCTTGGTTTAGGAGTAGTACACCTATTACGCAAATTGGATAGTCTTCTTCCAAACCATAGGCTGGTGCCGACCGGTAGGGAATGAAGAAAACCAGTTAGCCTAAAACGGTGTACAGAAGGTATTAAGTTAAGACAAAGCAAGGGATTAGTAGGAGGGCAAAGTAAAATGCGACTAATATTCACGACCAAACCAAGTATTTCTTCGCCAATCCTAAATCACCTTTGTATTTCTCCAGGACACTCCGTATCACTACGAAGATCCCATTTTATTGGATAATCCATCGTATGGTTGTATACGAACTCGAAAGGAACTTGTTCCAGTTCGGGGATGGATTCTGGTTCAGGAGAAATAGGAATAAAGTACATTCAGGTATCTTTTATCTTCACCTTCTCTCGCATTGCGAGTGTTCCTAGGATTAGGACAGTACACCCTTTATGCCTTTTGGATAGTCTTCTTCCAAACCATAGGCTGGTGCCGAACGGTAGGGAAGGAAGAAAACCATTTGGCTTAAAGGGGTGTGCAGAAGGTAATGACTAAAGACATATAAAGGGATTTGGAAAGTTGGCAAAGAATTATACGGTTATAGTTGTGAATCTGGATAATGGAAGAGGCATTTCTAAGAATACCAGGATACCCCGACGAAACATTTCAATGTTTCAGTTTCATTGTGTACTGTTAATAGAAAACTGATTTCCCAGTTAGACACCTGCTCCAGGGTATGTATTTACCAGGTATGATTCTCACATCTGTATGGTTTTACAGATGCTGAGTGGGAGTAAGTTATTGGGAATTGGGTGATCATCCTCATTATATCGGGATTCGTTGTAATCGGTGATATTTGAGGAGATCACCTGGGCTGTTTGCCGGTCGGCAATTATTTGGTTTTGAATATCCGCGGTTATGCACCAATTTCAAATTGATATATCTGTACGTCTATTTTCATAGAGTGAGATATACCTTTTGATATTATGTCGATGACATTTACCTATATCAGTGGATGGTTAGGTAAGGAGCATTAAACAGCGGTGTAATTCTTCTTAACCATAAGTACAGTTTTCAACCTATGACACACAGTGAAAGAGTTGTTAGACTCAGCGGACTTATACAGAGTATTGTATGTTGTCCAGTGTCCATTAGGACAGAGGGGTTGGTCCTCATACTATATTCTGTTTACTTTTAACTTCTCTAGTTCTTAGACATATGTTTCGTGGAAACACAGGGTCTAAGTTTTGAGGAGTTATGGGTATTTGAATAGAGTAGAGAACCAGGTATAGCAAGTATCGGGATTCTTCAAAGAGATCGAAGATGTAGACACTTGTGTATGGTATTCAGTTGATAGTAATGATGAAGACAGATTGCTTCTCTTTCAGGTTACTCATAATTGGAAACGTTCCTAAGTTGAGTAACGCTGATCGACCTCCTTCCATTTAGTTTACATGCACTGGAGATAGCTGCATGATTTGAATCTGGTTCAATTGAATCAGTGCCTCTGGTTCTATATTGGATATAGAACAGTTCATATCTTAACGATGTTAAGGTACGGGGAGTTGTCCGGCTTATGCTTAAAACCAGACACTGGACAACTCAAGGCACGTTTCTGTAATGGCTGTTTGTGGGTTGACCCAGGCTATGACGAGGGTTGACTTTCTACCATCTGGATGAACAATAGCGATATTGTTCTAGACTCGCCACAGTTTTATTAAAAATGGATTTTTTCACAAAATAGTAGTGGGAGTATGGTAGAACTGGAAGTGATTCCAGAACCACAAACGATTACTGAAGATTTGATAAGGAACCTAAAGATTCAATCTGGTTTGACATTCCATTGGCCACTCCGCAGATAAGGTGGGTAACTTCAGGCACCCGAGAGGTACTCAGGTAGCCTCAAGGACAGTGACAGGGAAGTTCTTGTTTACCCACACTTGCCATTGTTGTTGTTCCAGGCTGCGAGACCCGGCAGGAGGATGAGTATAGCGTCGTTCTAAACTAGTTTTAGAAGTGCACGTCTATATGACTCTGGCAGAGGGTTGTCGTAGTCAGTGGGAGCAGCGGAAGCATTGGTGGACATCAGGCTTATATCTATTTATAGACTAAAGCAGATGTAGCGGAGTTAGATCATCTGTTTCTGATGTGACAGTCATGGGTTTGACGTCATCAGAATAGGGGATGGATCTGTTGAGAAGGTAGTAGGAAGTGATATTCCTATACTACGATCGGTTATACTTTGGTCGTCACACAGTGTTTTCTCCACAAAGGACTTGGATATTATATCAGACATACTGGTTACTAGATCTATGGTTTTAGATCTAGATTTGGGTGGTTTCCCAATCTGGGTAACTTGACAGCATTCTATGAGTATTTAGAATGGACGACTCCTGACACGGTAGTGCACCTGCAGTTGATGGAGTCACCCTCTCTAAAGGTGTCTTATAGACTAAAGAGGAGAGGGATACTCATGATTGGCAGATCACTTGCTTAGGCAATTGAGTCAATCATGAGATGTCAAGTACCGCACCAGATGTTGTTCTTGCACTAGATGCAATAAGTTGATATTGATCCAATCCTGGAGAAACAGTCGGAAGCAGTCTTAGAACATAAGTTGATGTTCTAGGGATATGATAACGGCTGCCTCCTTTAGGAGACGGTTATCACTCCAGGCTTCCAAGGTGACATGGACGACAAGGAGGTTGTCAGAGTTATAGTTCTCCCTCTGATGGGGGACTGTATTTTGGACAGGTGGTCCAAGGCAATACTGAGGGAGGCATGGCGCAGGATACTGATTAAGTTCAGTTGACGATACAGTCTAAGAAGTTTGGATTTGGAGTTCATTTATGAGCTAGGTCCCATCAGACATCCGGACATTCTAAGACAGGTATTGCTCATTTCGGGAGATGGCTTTCTCCGCGAACTTGAGATATAGAGAGACATAGAAAGAAACATCACAGCGGATCCACTCACTGAGGCTATTCCTCGAACGCTATAGTTTCGCAAACGAGCTTTGTGAGACTGACTAGTAGAGGAGTTGGGTGTTCGGTATCACACGGGCTGTGAGTATGCGACATCGCAATAATTAGCCTTGAGTGCAAGTGGGAGATTGTTGGAGATAGTGCCCTCAGAGTCAATTATTGGATCACAGGCACGTGATTGCAATGATTGAGGGAGGACCTATCCCAGTAGGACAGTCTTACTCGAGATGATAGTATGCTATCTGGTTTACCTTTATCATCGTGTACTGTTTTAGGTGACCTGACACGTCGCTATTACACGTTGATAGAGCCCCTAGGATTCTTGCTTGACCACCAGCAGTATGAGGGCGATCATATAAGTGGGAGCTGGGGTCTACAAGCATATCCTTAAAAGGTCCCTAGTCGTGGGAGTTTCGAGACTGGGCATCGATACTCCATTAGTAGACTAGTGTATACAGTCGAGACCCCGACGAGGGGCGGTGGCCGGTCTTACAAGCCACTGGTGTCAGTTGGATCACCTAAGATGTATACAGGTGCTCATTGGGTTATGAGTACACCGGACAGGACTCGCCGGGAACATGCTAGTTGGTCATATACCAGACGTCAGATGGCAGTTCCCTGGTGACATGTGTGCAGGTTAGTTCATCGACCTGGGGATCGTCATTTGTCTCGTGTGAGTTCCCACTGTACTTTGATTACTACCCTACCACGGCTCAAAGGAGTCGTGCAAACAGGTTTTAGTTGGGTACAGTCCCGAGCCACATGGAGGCAGTGAGCGGATCTGCAGGGGTTCGTCTCTCCCGGTATTGGGGGTGAGGTCGCGCTGTGTCTAGGAGAGCCATTACGCAAAGCCCTCGGCCGAGGCAGGAGATTTACTGGTAGGTATTCCAGTAGTATCTCAGGGCGTTCTGGGCTACACTCCGACACGACTTGTACCGCTTTTGGGGGTCTGACTTTTACCAACCCCCTAGGCCCGCCATGCGATACTCATAGACGAACGGACCGGACTGTACGGATATTGTCACTGACAGGCTCAGTTGGGTGTCGGGGTGAGCTTCCTCATCGACGTCCCTTTTGGTCAATAGCTGGTGGCCCGTCACGTATTGGCTTATACCTCTGACGTGCTAGTGGTTAAATCCACAGCCATTGTATTGACGAGTCTTTAGAGTCCACCACACTTTCAGTTACTCAGCTTTCGGGCGAAACGCTGTAGAGGCCGTATGGAGATATGGCAGGGTCCGATCAGATACGTGCGGTATTGCACGGATCAGGATCGGACAGTTTTGTACTAGTGGCTGTATAGTTATATGGCAGGGTTTGATCTGATACGTGCGGTATTGCACGGATCAGGATCGAACGGATATTACTAGCCGGCTTTGGCTTAAGCCGGTCTTAGTCTAGTACAGTGTAGATTTTGTCTCATTGCATTTGTATCCGGACGGAATACAGATGCGGGTGTGTATGCACTGTATAGGGGTTTTCCTGTAATTTATTACGGGACCAGTTTTCTGGAGTTGCCAGTTTGCATTCCGTTCCGGCCGGTTTTCCTTTGTTCTTTCCCGGCCGGACTTTTCCGATGGAGGGGGTTATTTGCAGTTTTGCAAATAACACTTTGTGGGGGGGGGGGTTTCTTGCAAAAGTATTTATTATGATATCTTTCAACCATGCTTGCTTTGTGTGATTGAAAGGGTATGGGTTTGATTTGATGTGAGTATGGTTGATGTTTTGTTGACCTTGGATGTGGTCACCTCCTTCTTGATCCTACACTCACCTCCCTTGTATAGGTTTTTCCTCCACCATTCTCATGATAAATACTTGGCCGGCCACCTTTTTTGGAGATGATGGATCATATCATTTTTTGGTGAGGGTGTGGGAAAATTATTGTTTCATATCATTTTTCATTGCCTCAAAAATCCCCAAGTTCATATCACCTTGATTCCTTCATCATGGCAACAAAAAACCCATTGAGACAAAGCGTATTCTACACTACACATTCTACAGCTAATCTTGGGCATGTCGAGTTGCCGGCTTCATGCCCGAGTTGCCTCGGTATTGAGGCGGGAGCCCGTAAAAGACGAAGGCGATGTGGTGCCCTTTCCGGCGAGGAGGCGACGATATGGAGACTACACTTTCCGCGGGAGATCGGGACGATGATGAGAAGACCGGAGGACTCGGATCTCTTGGTATACTTCTTATCCCATCTCTTGTTTGCTAGTTAGGTTAATAGTAAACGATCCGGGTTTTTCTTTGTCCGCGGTAGCGCCGGTTTCCGAGTAAGGAAAAATTTTGATTCCGCATTTTGGCCTCGAGTAAGACGGCCGGGGCGCTGCCGTGGCGCAACACCCTCACTCCAAAGGAGAGAGGTAATTAACGGCAGCTTAATCTGCGGTTGTCGGAGATTCGGATCCCCACAATCAATAAACCCCAGCCTACCCTAGACAGGAGGAATCTGTAATGCGCTTGACAAGCGATGCGTATTCCTATCTCAATGGAGTGACGAAAAACACCCTACAGTGCAAACATGTTTTAGTTGGGTACAGTCCCGAGCCACATGGAGGCAGTGAGCGGATTGTTAGGGATTCGTCTCTCCCGGTATTGGGGTTGATGTCGCGCGGTGCATGGGTGGCCATCACCAGAAATCCTTGGCCAAGATAGATAAGAATTACTGATTTGGATTAGTAGTTTCTCAGTTGGTGATGGGCTTCATACCGACACGAAATATCGCGTTATTAGGGGTTTGACTTCATCCACCCCCTAGACCCGATATGCGATACTCTTAAACGAACAGATCGGACTGTATGGAGATTGTCACTGACAGGCTCAGTAAGGGTTCGGATGATTTTGTTTGTCGGCCTTCCTTTCGCTCAATACTGTCACGACCCGAAAGTACGGAACATGACCGGCACTTAAACTACGAACGTCTCGAGGCGTACGTAATCTAAGTAAACCGAAATACCCAGAAATCCAAACCAAGAAAGATGTAGAGTGCAGGAAAAACCAACTTAAAGCAAGTAGTTTCAATATCATAAGCCGAATTAGGCGGTTTTAAAAACATCAAAAATTTCCCGAAAATTTCGGCAGAGTCTCCTTTGTAAATACTGGCCCCCAAATGGGATACAACATGAATAGTATACGAAATCAATAAAAAGGCATCCCCAAGCGGGAGCTAGCTCTTCGTCAATCGACGGTCACAACCACACAAGCAACATAATATACAACGCCAAGGGCGAGGATCAAAATTCAAAAGGAAACTCAAAAACCACAAGAAAACCACAGAAATACAACGCGCGACTCTAAGGTCGAAAGAATAAACATCACTGGTCTCTATCTCAAATAAATACATGTTTGGTTGATGGAACTTCTAGATACAACAGAATAATAATATACAAGATATAAAATGGGGGTACGATACAAGTAAACCCACCTACTAGCAAATCACCCGAAGGAAACTATGCCCGCAAGCCGTAAAGAAACCTGTACGGCAAACCTGCAAGAAACTGGGGCACAACGGGGGTGAGTTGCCAACTCGTGAATAGAAAAACATCTACGGAAAGAAATCGCATAAATAACGCAACCTGGGTCAATGATCATAATATATCCTCAAATATATGTATAACATGCAGCCTATAACAATGGCTAGGGTAATATCTAACCGAGTGTGATCTCATGTGCCCGTGTCAGTGCCTCAGGTAGCAATATATCATATGGATGATGTATGAATGCATGAAACAGAATGCATGTACTGAATAAAACTGGTTTCATAAATCAGTGAGATTTCTGTATTTTAAAAGAAATGAGGTACCATATATGAAATCAGCATAAAACAGTGCCCAGCATCGACACAAAACAAGTGTCCAAATACCTCGATATCTCTGTGTCACAATCTATGTACCTCAAGTCTCAATCTCAATGTCTCAATCACAATATCTAGGGCGCCGTCAGTCCAGACCGGCCCCTACCATCCATCTCAAGACCACGACGGTATCCTCCGGATATCCGACGCGTCGGGTAATATCACCGGTAGGTAGTGCTCCCCTGCCAGGCTCACATCGTCATCATCACGTGCTTCTTGCCCCGGGGTACCTTACCGGGTCCACCATGTACCCGAAACGGTTCATCCGTCTCCTCGAATCGGGTCTCGAAATCCATCAGCAAACTCATGGTGGACGACTCATACATCATGGGAAAAACCGCACTTTTTATTTAAAAAGAGAGAAATCAGTTTATATAAGTTTTGCGGTTTCCCCCCCAAATCCAGAAAATTTCATGGAAATCCGAATCCAAATCATCAATAGCATGTAAAAACCATGAATATAGGCATAACAATGAATAACAGTATGCATGAAGTGACAAGTAATAACTACAATGTTAAGCTGGCATATAAGGCAGGCACAGTAATATCATGTCAAATTACTAACTAACAAGCTAAGTAAAGCAATAATATTTTCTAAGGTATACGTGACATGGCAATTACCGATGAAGATGTGTGTGAGCCGGCAAGTAAGTGTACGTGGTACATACGCATCATCGGTAATGGTGCTGGTGTCCTAACAATATGATATCAACATTGCAATAAGAAATTATAACATAAGTATGCGATGCGAAGCGAACCACAATAATAAGCGGGAGCTGAATACTAGACGCAACTGTAACTAACCTGCATTAATCTAATATAAGTCCTACAAATGGTGCCTTTTGAAATAACACGAATCATGGGGTTTTGAAAATAGGGGCTACGGTGTTTTTATGGAAAGACACGTCTTTTGAAATATCCGTAGGATCCCTTGGGCTGTCTTTTAAAATACCCACGATTCGTTAGTTTTTGAAATAGGTAAGAATCGAATCTAATCTAACAACTAAACTAAACTAAAGGGCTAAGCTAACAAGCTGGACTACAGGTAAGGAAACCGCCTAACATCTGAGTCGATCCATATACATACCTGTATATATATTAGTCGGTGATCCCGCCTCAATAATATCATATCCGATACCATATCTACAATCAGCCATCCCAAGTCAAGAGTGCGGATCAATCATCAAGATATAGCTCGTACGTAAATCCGTCGTACGGCATCCCCAAATCTGGGTACGGGTCAATATCATATTCCTCCCACCATTCCTCTGGTATCCTCTTTATTCAAGATCATAGTCTAGGGTACTGACCTATGTCTAGTACAATACTAATATCCTCAATATACTCATGATCTGACTACAGATCGACAATCTCGTACAAACCGATACCGTCAGCACATAGCATCATCAAGGGTATACATTGCCCGATACGGCCTAATATCAATATCCTAGCATATCATGCCTCATATCACGATCACACGTCGACCATTTTATTTATAACACTATTCACTCGTATCGCCGCCCCAAGATCCGCTATAACACCAGGGCGTACCTTAAGTACGAATCCTGCCATATCACCGATATCACAACCACAAAACAAATCTCATCGACTCAGCTCAATCCCAGGTATCATCCTCAAATCCGTATGTGAACACATAGTCCCATACCCATGTGATCACATAACTATAAAGAATCCCATGAGCACATATAAATAGGAATGTATGCAAGTATGTAGGTGTGTATGTGTAGTGCAACACTACCCTAGGGTTCGCAACACTAAAATAATCCAACACACCAATATCTATCCTAAACATCGTTATTAATCCCAAATAACATATAATAAATTGTTGGTGTGTATACGCATCCGTATACACCACCACGGACTGCGGGGGTGCTATACGCCATCCACCCGACTTCTCCCCGTAGATATAAATCTACTCACCTGGTCCTCGTTCGCCGGTGCCGACGTCGCCACGCGCTTGCTTGTCGTCTCAAAATTCACATGGGGTACCTACATATCATAACGCACCATACCGCATTAAAATCCGACTCATGACCAAAACGACGCACGAATCCCACATAGGTCAAAACCTATGGTTGCTTTCGCAAATCGACCCAAAAACCCTCGACGTCGGCGTACAAACGCCATACCATCGAGAAAACTCCCAACACACTCATTTGTACAATTACAAGCACTAATTATAATATAAAATAGCTTCAAATTCACAAAAAACCCAATTTCACTTAAAAAGTCATTTTTCCGAAAATCTAGCAAGCACAAATCACCGTTTTAGTACAAAACTCGATGTATAAACGAACCTAGCATCCACAATATTCACTAAATATCATAACAAAGTCATATAAACCATTCCTATAATTTTATTCTCATCAATTTGCATAAATTCCAAAATCCTAGTTTGCAAAAATATCAATTTTTAACACCTTTTAAAGCAAAATTCATAATTCAACAATTAAGCTTGGTTTTGCATAACCTAAGATATTAAACCACTCATAATAGTGTTAATGATGTCATAAAAACATAATTACATTTTTAACCCAATTATTTAACCAATTTTAAATAGCTAGTTAGCAAATTAGCGTAATTATCATAATTTTTAAACTAACAATTAACAACTAGCTACTAACTTTGTTTTAACAAACCATAAGAGCCTAATACATTACACAACCATACACCAATTTCACAAAACCCTAACTTGCATTCAAACCCTTTCTTGAATTTTATAACTAAAAAAATCCAACCCAAACTATACATGAAACACTAAATTAGCACTAATTTGAAGCCCAAAAAGCAAGTTAAACTCTTAGATTTAGTTTGTATAAAACACTAGATAGCAAAATAGAATAATTAACTTAATATTGATGTGCTAAAAACCCTAGTTTAACTCAAACCATTCTCTTGAAGATCCTAGATGAAAATAGCACCAATATTAACACTAAAACAACTCATTTAAAGAAATCTAACCATAAGAATTTAAATGGGTAAGAATTATACCTCTAGATCTAGAGATCTAGCAAGAAATTTTGACTCCAAATATGGCCTCCTAGCATCCAAAATCCATGCAAGAAAGGTTAAGAAGAATGGATGAAGGATCGGCTTGAAATTGTGAAGTTTAAATGGAATTTTGATGAGTTTAGAAGAAAAATGAGAGGGGAAATTTTGGGGCTGTTTATTGCAGGAATTTCGGCTGAGGAGGGAGTGGGGAGAGGTGTGGGGGAGTTGTGGAAAAGAATCCAAGTCAAAGCCCCTCCCAAATTACCATAATACCCCCACCTACTTTACTATATATAAAAACCTTATTTTAACCCATTTCTCACATGATTTAAGGTCAAAAAGAGGGAAATAAAATTCTTGGGCTGCTACAATAGTGTGGGGCCGGCCAAGGGGAGTGAGGGTGAGTGTGAGAGACTTTACAAAAAAATTCTATGCAAAAAGACCCCCAACAATACCATATTTGCAAGTTTTAGTTCAAAATAACTATATTTTTGTTTTCCATAAAATAAATCAATTAAAACTTGAAATAAACTACTAAAAAATTATATTACAACTAGATTTTAATTAACATGATTTTAAAGATTAAAATTAGCCCATTTAAATTTGTATTTATCGCTAATTTAATGTATTTTCTTACCGGCTTAAAATAATATTAAAATAATTAATTTCGGAAAAATTTTCAGAAAATTTGAAATTTCAGCAGTGGCTCAATAAACACCAAATACTAGCAATTACATAGCTAGAATATGTATATTTAATTTTATAATAAAGATATTTGCATTTTGACTTTTTACAGAAAACCCCCTTATTTTACCGTTTTTTCGAAATTTCACCGAAACGATTTTCAAAACGTTACAAATACCTGGGTGTTCCCTTATAAAAAAGGGATGGGGAAAAGTTCCCCACTAAAACAGTTTCATGTGTTTAACACGTGAGTGCCTATACGCAACGCATATAAGCACTGCAGTTAAAACAACTGCTAGGCTAATGGAGCCTCACGTGCCCACACGTGAGCACCTATATGCAAAGCTTATAGGCGTTGCATTTAAGCAATCGATAGGCTACAATCGAGCCTCACGTGTAAGCATGTGAGCGCCTATATGCAAAGCATATAGGCGCTGCATTCGAACAGATGGCAAGCCAAAAAAAAGAGCTCACATGTTAACACGTGATACACTTATATGCTGTTGCATATAAGCGAACAAGCTTAATCCCATTGGGATCACGTGCCACACGTGAGTACTCTTAATACCTTCGAAACTGATAGAATTAAATTCTAAACAACATGATTAAAACTCTATTTGAAAAATATTTTCTTAAATCTTTCTAATATGGAAAGATCCTTCTCTAACAAAGAATCTTGGATGAACTATCTGATAGAATTAAATTCTATATGGGAAATATTTTCCCGATCTTCCTTAAACTAGAAAAATCCTCTCTGTTAAACAGAGAGCTTTTGGATTAAAAT
Organism: Agapanthus africanus; assembly: GCA_030015575.1. NCBI lineage: Eukaryota > Viridiplantae > Streptophyta > Magnoliopsida > Asparagales > Amaryllidaceae > Agapanthus > Agapanthus africanus. Next base: position 377,508,775 of record JASDDO010000019.1, on the reverse strand, counting down.
CCAATGGTGAATAAAACTCACCGTTTGATCTAAAGATCATTCTTGATCTCTCAATCAGAGATTTGCTAAACAAGATTGATCTTTTCTTCTCTCCTATAAATATGAGCAAACAAAGAAAAGAAAAAAAAGAAAAAAAGAGAGAGAGACGACTGCAGAGAGAGAGAACTCCCCAGAAACTTGAAGAATATATAGCGAGAGAATTTAATTCTCAAGAAAAAAGACTTGTTCCCTTGAAACACTAGGTAAAGAAAAAAAAACAAAAAAAGACTGTTCTTGACATCTTTATAAGGGTTTAACCCTTCATAGAAGAACTTAGTTCTTCCTCTGGTTGAGATCTGCAGAAGCAGATCTCCCCACAAGTTGAGAATTTAATTCTCATCGGGGAGATTCTGCCATGCAGATTCAAAACTTAGGGGAAATAATTGAGTTCAAAGAATTTGACTCTTACAAAACATATGAAAACTAGGGTTTAACCCTATAAAAAAAAGAATTTAATTCTTACAAAACAAGAGGCATGAGATCCTCCAAACCCTAGGGACTAACATGAGATCTAAATCTCCAAAATACAAAGAAAGAAAGATTGGCGATTCATTATTGTTTAAACATTATAACGAGGACCGCAATCACGTGTTCTGCATGCGATCTCCAATCAAGTGCTCAACACTTATAAAAAAAGAAGGGGGAATAAAACCCAGAGAACAGCTCCCACTTTAGGGCGGCTCACGTGCTCACACGTGGGCGTCTCCAAAGTTTAGTGTTTAACACTGATTCAGAGCCTCACGTGGGAACACGTGAGTGCTGAACATAACCAAGTGCTTAGCACTTATAAAAGAAAGGGGGAACAGAACCCAGAGAATAGCTCCCACTTTGGGGCGCCTCACATCCCCACACATGAGCGCCTCCAAAGTGTAGTGTTTAACACTGATTCAGAGGCTCACGTGGGAACACGTGCGTGCTGAACATAAACAAGTGCCTAGCACTTATAAAAGAAAGGGGGAACATAACCCAGAGAATAGCTCCCACTTTGGGGCGCCTTATGTGCCCACACGTGAGCGCCTCCAAAGTGCAGTGTTTAACACTGATTTAGAGCCTCACGTGGGAACACGTGAGTGCTGAACATACACCAGTGCTTAGCATTATGGGAAATCAACTTCAGCCCTAAATGGAGTAAGTCTTCCTGAGGTCAAAACCTTTTTGATCTCCAAATCGACCGAGTCTCTGTGCTCATATTTTTCCAAACTAATCTCAGTCTCAAACATGACTGATGACCCTTCAACTGATGATATCCAAAACGATATTCATCCCACATTCTCCCAAGTTAATCTCAGTCACCAAAAATGGCTAATGATTCTTAGATGATCCACCATGATCTTTTCTCTCAAATACGGGAATTGGTTCAAGGGTACATCTCTCTACACCTCTGATATATGTCGTTGTAATTCCTCAACGTTTTCAGAGAGGTGGCGGGTCTCGACAACCAACTGCTTTTGGGTGCACTTCCTAAACTGACGTGCACACCTTAAACTAAAACCTCACCTCAAAAATGGTGATCTACAGACCAAAACGTCCTCAAACTAAACGTTGCCTCCAAAACGGCGATAACGGACTGTAGCGTCCTTACACTAAAACCCCACCTTAAAAATGGTGATCTACAGACCGAAACGTTCTCAAACTAAAACTTCGCCTCTAAAACGGCGACAACGGAAACGTCCTTAAATTAAAACAACAGAGCCCAAATGCTCTCTTGTTGGATCTGAAACAAAAATGATCCTAACATCCTGTTAAGTAGATTTTAGTCTCAAATTAGACTAACGTACCCTTAACAAAAAACCAATCGAGCCCCAACTGCTCACAAACATTTAAGTCGATCTTGATCTCAAAACAGATCAACGATTCTTAAATCAAACCAAACCCAAATCTAAGATATACGGATTTGGACTAATCCACGCCCTACGGGCGACAACATAAATTAGTCTCTGTATACAATCCACGGGCAACCTAAACAAATAAAAAACACACACGACACGAAGTGAACTTCTGGAGCCGGAGAAAGTGGTTATCGCGATGCGGTAATATAATTAACTGTAGGGGCTTGCTCCTGCAGGGAAGAGCGTCCCCACAATAAAAAAAACCCTCACAAACGAGAGGGAATCTGACGAAGTCTGCTACAACGGCCGCATCCATCCAAACCTCTTATACACGGTGCCATAAATCAACTTGGAATCTTCGGAGAGGTGGACGGATAAATCCAAATAGTATCTTGCCCCAAACTCAGGCAAGATGATCCATCCCAGTTCATCTTTGTCTTTCGGCGGTGAACACTGGGTAGCCGTTACGTACAGCTAGTGTCGCTGACGTGCTTGTGGTTAAGCCCACTGCCAACGTATTGACGAGTCTTTAGAGTCCCACACAGAGGGTTTCCGTGGTTCTGGCGAAATGATGTAGTAGCCGTATTGGATACGTGCAGGGTTCCGATCAAATGATTGTACTAGTTACCTAGACTTTCTATCGGACGGTTGATAATACTAGCCGGCTCGGGTTTGAGCCGGATTATTAAATCAGGTATTGATTTAATAATTTTCGTATATGTATTTTGATATGTATATTCTAGTATTATATTCTTTGTGTTATTCTATCTCTTTGGGTATTCGTATTTTAGTACGAATACAGCTATGTATATACTATAGAGTGTAATCCGTATTTATACGGAAAACATTCTATAAGGTAGACACCTCATTTTAGATTTATCTATTTATTATAAATGAAAAATAAGGTGTAAAGGAAGAGAGAGGGGAGCATGGCAAGAACCATGCTTCAATAGTGTTGCACAAATGAATTAACAATTCATTTGTGCAAACTATTCAAGCATGGTTGGATTTTTAAAATGAAAGATATGTTTTACAAAACCTTGCTTGAGATTTTTCTCTCACTTGATGGATGGTTCATTATTTTTGAGATGAGAAAACACCCTCACCATTAGCTTCACTCTCCTCACTAGCTTTCTTGAGTTCCTCCACCTTCATCTTCAACCTCCTCTCTACAATCTCATGTGTTGAGAATCAAGAGAGGAGGTGGGGTAGATAAACATTTTGAATACTTCACTACATTCTAGGCACTCTAGATTAGCAACCTAGAGTCCCTAGTTGCTTCATTTGATCTTTTGTGTAGAGCTAGAGTCATGAGCTACATCCTTCGCGTGGATCATCTTCGACGGAGGAAGATCGGCGGCCAAGTTCAATCGAGGATGCCTCAAGGAGCTAAGGAAGATGGTAGAAGACCGAAGGACACGGTTCACTCGATATAACCTTCTATCTTAGTAGCTAGAACAACTTGTAGTTAGTTAGTGTATGTTTATGGTTTCGATTCTAGACGGGTTCGTTAGCGCCAAGTTTTTAAACGCCAATTTTTGTTTCGCCCCGGCCACGGTAGATGGCCAGGACACTAGCAAACCTCAACACTAGGAACTGTTAAAGGATGTGCTTATGGACTACACAAGCCCCACTAGTATGATCTGTATCACAGTCCTGGTAGTCAAGCTTACATCTTAAGGGCTTTATCAACATGTAACAGAGAGACAATATAATAATACAAGTGTACATGTTAAGATAAAGAGCAACCAGATAGCATACTATCTTGTCGAGCAAGAAAGTCCTCTGTATATATGTCCAAGCATCCACTATATCATACAATAATGGCCTCTAGGGCATACATATTCCTAACAATCTCCCACTTGCACTAAGGCCAGCTGTTATAGCATCTCATACCCATCATCCCAAAAAGTCTCTCAAACTGCGTCTGGGGAAGGGCCTTCATGAGTGGATCCGTTGTGTTGTCCTTCGTATCAACTCTCCTGACCTCGATTTCCCGGCGACCAACTATCTCCCGGATCAGGTGATACCGCCTCAGAATATGTCTGGATCGCTGATGGGACCGGGGTTCCTTGGGCAAAACCACAGCTCCATTGTTATCACAATACAAGGGTATTGGATGCTCAATGGATGGAACCACACCAAGTTCAGTAATGAACTTCTTCATCCAGACAGCCTTTTTGGCAGTATCGTTGGCAGCGATGTATTCAGCCTCTATCGTCGAGTCTGCTACGGTATCTTGCTTGGAGCTCTTCCAACATACCGCCTCTTTATTGAGGGTGAAGACAAAACCCGAGACTGACTTGTTGTCGTCTTTATTATTCTGGAAGCTCGAATCGGTAAAGGACTCCACCTGGAATTCTCCGTTACCATACACCAAGAACATTTCTTTAGTTCTTCTTAAGTACTTTAGAATATTTTTCACAGCTGTCCAGTGCTTCTCTCCTGCGTCTGATTAATACCTGCTTACCACACTAAGTGCATAAGCTACATCCGGTCTGGTGCATAATATCGCATACATGATAGACCCAACTGCAGAAGTATAGGGTATCCCTTGCATATGAGCCCTCTCCAAATCAGTCTTGGGAGACATCTCTTTAGAGAAGGTGATTTCTGAACAAGCGGGTAAATTACCACGCTTAGAATCTTCCATACTAAACCTTTTTAGTATGGTGTCAATGTAACTGGATTGGGACAGTCCTAACATCCTTTTAGATTTATCTCTATACATCTTTATCCTCAGGATGTAGGAGGCATCACCCAGATCTTTAATGGAGAAATTTTGTGATAGGAAGAGTTTGACCGAGTGCAGCATAGGAACATCATTTCCTATCAAGAGTATGTCATCCATGTACAATACGAGGAAGACAACCTTACTCTTTACAACCTTTTTATATATACAAGGTTCATCTACGTTTTTGATGAAGTCAAATTCTTTGACTGCTACATCAAAACAGATGTTCCAGCTCCACGATGCCTGCTTTAATCCGTAAATTGATTTAAGCAGCTTGCACGCTTTTCCGCTGCTCCCACTGTCTACGAAGCCCTCTGGCTGTGTCATGTACACGCTCTCTTCTAAATCACCATTTAGAAAAGCGGTCTTGACGTCCATCTGCCAGATTTCATAGTCATGGTATGCAACAATGGCAAGTAGGATCCTGATGGACTTAAGCATAACCACTGGAGAAAAGGTTTCATCATAGTCGACATCTGGTCGTTGACGAAAACCTTTTGCTACAACTCTAGCTTTGAAGGTCTCAACCATTCCATCTACACCAAGTTTCTTCTTAAAGATGCACTTGCTCCCGATGGGTTTTACCCCTTCAGGAGCAACTTCTAAAGTCCATACTTTGTTGGTTTACATGGATTCCATCTCAGATTGCATAACATCTAGCCATTTCATAAAGTCTCCACTTGTGATGGCCTACTCGAAACTAGTAGGGTCATCATCTTCCATGATGCAATCCTCGCTCCCACCATCTATGAGAAAACCGTAGTATCTCTCCGGTGGATGAGAAACCCTACTAGATCTGCGGAGTGGCTGGGGTTCGTCGGGGACTATTGAATCCTCCGGTTCTACCAAATCATCAGTTGTAGTTTGTGTAGCTGTAACTTCTTTCAGTTCTACCTCATTACCACAAATTTCTTTCACAAAAAATTCCTTTTCTAAAAAGATGGCATGTTGAGCTACAAACACTTTCTGTTCCTCAGTGTGGTAGAAGATATATCCATATGAATTCTTTGGATAACCCACAAATTTGCACAGAATAGATCTTGCCTCGAGCTTGTCCGGATTTTGCTTTTTAACATAGGCCGGACAACCCCATATCTTAACTCGTTTAAGAGATGATCTCTTCCCATACCATATATCATATGGAGTGGTAGGCACGGATTTGGTCAGAACTCTATTCAATAGGTATGCAGATGTCTCAAGTGCATAACCCCAAAAGAAAATAGGTAACTCAGCAACAATCATCATAGAGCACACTATATCTAATAGGGTGTGATTCCTCCACTCCGATACTCCATTGTGCTGTGGTGTATACGGAAGAGTAAGCTGAGAGAGAATTCCATTCTCTTTTAGATAGTCTCGGAATTCCGTGCTTAAGTATTCTCCTCCTCGATCAGATCGAAGGATTTTAATAATTTTACCCGTCTGGTTCTCTACTTCGTTCTCATATTCCTTGAATCTCTCAAAAGTTTCAGATTTGTGTTTCAACAGAAACACATGTCCGAATCTTAAGAGATCATCGATGAATGTAATGAAGTACGAGAAACCATTCTTGGCATGTGTATACATAGGACCGCACACATCACTATGTATCAGTCCCAAGAGCTCAGTAGCTCTTTCTCCGTGTCTAGTAAACGGAGTTTTGGTCATTTTGCCTTTGAGACATGACTGACAAGTTTCATAAGATGTAAATTCAAATGGATTCAAATATCCATCTTTATGCAACTTAGCTAGTCTTGTCTTATTGATATGACCAAGTCTATAATGCCACAAGAAGGCTTCGTTCATTTCTGAACTTTTCCTCTTGTGTGTGTTCTGTATGTTTAGAACTATAGTTTGATTTAGAACGTATATACGTACTAAATCCAATCAACACTTGATTTAGAAAAATGTTCATAACATTTTCCTCTAATACAAAGTTATATCCTTCCTTATGTAATAAAGAAACTGATATAATATTGCACATCATTTTTGGTACGAAATAACAGTCGTTCAGAATCAATGTATTACCATTTGGTAATACTAGGTGATATTCGCCAAGTGCCTTAGCTGCAACAATTGCACCATTCCCTACTATGAGAGACTTATCATCCTTTCCCAGTTCTCTACTTCTTCTTAACCCATGTAACAAATTACAAATGTGGGATCCTGATCCGGTATCTAATACCCAGGACGTAGAGCAAACTGAGAAACAGTTCTGAGTAACTAACACACCCGAAGAAGATGCATCAGTATGCTCTTTCTTTGTTTGGGTTGCATGGGAATCCGGGTATTTTCCTATTTCTTGCTCAGACTTATGACAGTCATAAGATAGAGCGGAACCAACGTTCTCCAGCTCAGTATAATAAGCGGGTTTGGTCAATATATCCATATTATTATCTTGATTAAGACGTGTCATGGTCGCTACCTGGAGAGAGAGAGAAGAAAACACTTTAGCATGCGCTCTTGCAAGATTAGATTGGTTATTATCTTATCTAATCAGGACGGCTCTCACTGTTTTATCAAATCTTCCTTCAAACACTAAAAGGTAAGATTAGTCGGGATTAATTACACCCTACAAGTTCGCCAATCTGTCAGCCAGGCATGTATTGGTATTTCGAGGGAGTCTCCCCATGCTTTCGCATGGAACTAATTAAATAACCTTATTTCCGCAGGGGCATAACCCCGTTAACACCTTTCTTATACACCTACTGAATTAGCTAATTGTAAAGTGGAAAACTCTCCCAGAAGTAATATTTAGTCACAGTGGGTATCGAGATCCAACTATCATATATAAGGTATACAATCTCATTGCAAATTTCAACACTTGAAATTCCCAATATCTATTTTTACCCCTAGCGACTCATGACCTTGGCTATGGTCAACAAATCATAAGTGCTAGTCAAGTTCAACCCGTCATTTCTTGATTGAATTAAACCCACCCGTACGACCCTTGGCTATGGTCAACAAAGCCGTACGACTACCTTAATCCAATCGCATCATATGCTACAGATAAACACTAATGAGCCACCGTACACTACGCCTTGGTTATGGTAAACAAACGCAGCACGAATACTAAATATTATTTATCTGAAATGACGGAGGGCTATGACTAGTTTTGTAGAAAAACCTTTAACGTAATGAACTTGATATCGTTGTAGAATCTATTGATTTGAAAATTAAGCTCCGCTTTTAAAATCTAGTAGTTTTCAAAACAAATCGAGTGGGTTGTAGCATTTGCTAGTTTTTGCTAAAAAGATCACTCCCGGTGAAGGGATCTAGGCTCTTTCCTCATCGAATGAGGTGCTGGATATTCATAATAGAATACCGTTATGCAAAGCAAAAACTAAAGCTACATTTTTGAAAAAATTGATTCTACAACATCTTTAGTTTTTTTTCTTTTCATTAATCTTATTAATGATGTCCCATCATTTATGTTTCCTAAATATCACAGAAGAAATGAAAATAAAACACACATATATACCATCTGCATTCGCCACAGGGATCCGGGTCTTCACCGTAAGGTTACTTAACTTACAACAGGGTGGGGTCAGGACTAGCGTGGATGCAAAACATATATAGTGTCTACTAATATATCATATATATAACCAGCATTCGTCTCACACAGTTATATGATCACATCATATACAGAACCAGCGGAAGCAAGATATATGAAATATAGGATATACTAGGAGGTTCGTGTTTTAGATTAAGCCAGTAATGAAAAACACGGATTCCATGACCATGATGAATAGCCAAACCCATATCTCTAGACCCCTACGAGAGCGGCAAGCAACCCTGCCAATTCTAGAGTTAGGCGATCCGGTCTCGACTCCTCGAGATGGTCTCCTACTAGACTCTAGAACCCAGTTACTTGTGCTCCCCGTCTTGGGTCTATCCTAATATGGAAAAGTAAATAATATACATCAAAGAAGATAACCACCTCAACCTGGAAGTGTCCCAATAAAAGAATATTACATACACATATTACACGAATGAAAATTGAAAAACTCTCAATCTCACGTAAAAAACCCCGGCTATTCAATCACGACGATCCAATGTAACATATCACATAGTAACACAGCAACATCACATGTCATCACCGTAAGTAAATATGTATATCCCTAATGTCGTTGACGTATAGCAACGAGATCGGGGATACACCACATATTACACTTACGGTCGTAGAAAAGAAATAAAAAATACAATAAATAGAATCCACATATACCTTAAACATCATAAACCCGGAATATCACATATTCCAGATTTCATGCCTAACCCTATAAATCTTGCATTTAAGTCTCGAATTGAAAACACTTTTCAATAATAAGTCAGGTAATTCAACAAGATTCCCGATAAAATGATCGAATGCTGAGAACTTTAGTAAATTACCGCACCCTCGATACCGTCAACGAAGTGTACTTGGGCAGAACATCGCGGCCGCGAGCACCCGAGTGGATGCTTTTGGCCCCGGGGTTCTCCTATAGTCACTTCGTCGGGGATATGGAGCGTGGCTATCTAGTAATGTTTCCCGGTGACTATTAACGTATGATACGAGATTGCGACGTAGTTTTGATCCGAATCGAAACTCTGTGGCAATTGATCAAATGAGACTAAAATGCTAGATTCACAAATTGCAAACTAGTTTTCACAAAACTAATTAATGTGGGTTCCAAAAATTGTATCACATATCAAAACTATCTAGACGATGTTAAACATTTCGATCGATATTTCAAACACCCACAAATCACAAAGACCTCAACTACTTGAGCCTCACTAAAATACCCAGAAAATCCAAAATATTACTATGGAGCAGCACAAGAAACAAAAGTCCCAAACTCACTTAACTTGCGGCGGAACCACGGCTAAACCCTAGGTTATGCCGCAGTTCCGTGGCCATTTAGTTGAGTTGGGCCCTCGTATTTCTTGGGGCTCCATATAATAACCTTCATGATTTTATGAATATATTTAATCTGAAAAATATCAACTTTTGAAAAAATGGCCAGAAACTTGAAAAATGTCGGGTTTTGAACTTCGATCGAACACTTTAACGTCGTCTAGACCTTACCTAATGCTCCAGCTTAGTTCTGATACCATGAAAGTGTGTTTTAGCACCTCTACCAGGTTTCCACATACATCATGTTAGTGAAATATGCCCTAGAGACCATTATTGTATCATACTGGATTGTATATTATATATTGGAAGCTTGGGATATTCACAGTTATGATAACAGTCTTGCTCAAATTGGTAGTATGCTACTTTGTTTGATTCTACCTCAATATGTGCATGTGTTTCTTATGGCATATCGCTTATACATATTGGTATAGCTTTTAGAATCTTTGCTTGACTACCAGCGTTGTGATGGCAGTCACACTAGTGGGGGCTGAGTAGTCTATAAGCACATCCTTATACAGGTCTCTAGTCGTAGGATTATCGAGATGGGAAATCGATACTCCAGAGTAGACTAGTATATACGCTTCTCATCCTAGCATGGGAGATAGTCTGTCCCACAGCCAATAGTACATCATACCGGAGATAGTATGCAGGTGCTCATTAGGTTATGAGTTATACTGTACATGACTCGTTGGGAACTGCTGGTTGGTATTATACCTAGTGTTAAGTAACAGTTCCCAGGTGACATGGATACAGCTTAGTCCATTGACTTAACATCGCACTTCGCCTCGAGTGTGTTCCCACTGTTCTTTGATTACTATCCTACCACGGCTCAAAGGAGTCATGCAAATAGGTAGTAGTTGGATGCAGTCCCGAAGCACTTGGAGGCAGTAGCGGTTAGATATGATTCATCTCTCCCGGTATTGGGGGTTGATATCGCGCTGTGTTCGGAAAGCTATTACACAAAGTCCCTGGCCAGGGCAAGCGAGATTTACTGGTAGATACTCCAGTAGTTTCTCAAGGTGTTTTGGACTATGTCTCGGCACGAATTATTGCGCTATTAGGGGTCTAACGTTTACCATCCCCCTAAATACGATATGTGAGTATCTCAGATGAACAGACCGGACTGTACGAAGATTGTCACAGACAAGCTTAGTAGGAGTTCGGATGAGTTTGCTCATCGCCTTTCTTATCGACAGATACCTGGGTAGCCGTTACGTGCAGCTAGTACCGCTGACATACTTGTGGTTAAACCCACTGCCAGCATACTGTCGAGTCTTTAGAGTCCCACACAGAGGGTTTCCCTATTTCGGGCGAAACGTTGTAGAGGCTGTATGGTTTTACGGCAGGGTACGATCACATACATGTACTTGTGCACGGATGATGTTCGGACGGATAATACTAGTGGGCTTTGGTTTAAGCCGGATCCTAGTATTGTATTATTGGATTGCTATCATCTCATTGTATTAATATTTTTCGGAATACGAATACAGGTATATATATACGGTGAGGGCATTCTTGTAATTTGGCAAGAAGTGCTTCTAGAAGGGGACACCTCATTATTGATTTATCTATTTTCTTAAATGGATTAATGAGGTGGAATTCTGGAGATTTTTGTGGCATGGTGTGCGGAATGGCTTAGGCATTATTTTATTGGTTTGGATGCACTATTGAAGTATGGCTATTATTTTCTATGTGAAAATAATGGTTACTTCATTATTGAAAGTCTTGAGATATTCTCTACACTTCATAAACCTAGCTCATTTCTCATTTGGCTTTCTCTCTCTAAGTTTTCCCCTTCTTCCCCAATGAGATCCTTACCCTCACATGTGTTGTGAAACAAAGGATCTCAAGAGATAATACACTCCATTAGCTACTCTATATCGCCTAGACTACTTAGCTTAGCGATCTAAGTACCCTAGTTACCTCGGTTTAGAGGTAGGAGCTCAAAGCACATACTCTCGGGTAGATCATCTTTGACGCGAGGAGGCTGACAATGCAACCTTCATCCGTTCTTCGAGGAGCTAAGGAGAGGATGAAAAGAAGACTCGAAGGACTTGGTCACGGAGGTATAACTATCTATCATAGTAGTTAAACCTCCTAGTTACTTTAGCTAGTTAAGGTTCCGTAAAGATCATGGGGTTTAGTCGGTGTTGCAAAGCTCATCAAAATCGTTTTTTGAAAATTCCGCCTCCCCGCGAACCCGCGAGGTGCGCGACATCGACTTACACATCAAGTATACAATTTTTAAAAATATAAAGGTCTAAGCTACACTAACCTAGAATCGAACTAGAGAATTAAGGTTTTAGTCTAAGCAAACAAGTTCTACACTAAGTGAAATGAGAATACAACCTTTGTAGACCGGTCCTTCACTTCTAAAGCTCCAAATAGTAGTCCTTAGAACTCTTCTTAGACTCCATTTGGTGAAAGGAACGAGCTTGCTTCGTGTCTTCGAGGCCGAAGATGATCCACCTTGAAGTCTTTCTCACTCAAGCTCACTCTTTACTAATCAAAGTATTGGTGAAGCAAACAACCTAAACTAAAGGGCTAGTAAAGTGTAGGTTGATGAACTAGGAATTTTGCTCACAATATTTTCTTCTTTTCCCTTTTCACCTCAAGAAAATTCAAGAGAAGATGTGAAGAAGAAGATGAGAGATGGACTTGGAAGAGAGAGAATGAACCATGAAGTGAAGTGATGAGATAGTAGGAAATATCTATGAATAAAAACAAGGAAATAGTTGTGAGTCATAGCTTCTCAAAGCTTCCACAAGCATCTTTAATAAATGACTCATTTCCCATTTTCTTTAATTCATAAATAAATCCTTTATCCACTCATCTCATATCTCATGTGATTCTCATACATTCTAGTTCTATGTATCATCGATCATGATACAATAATCTATACATATATTTATATATATCATATATATATTAATATGTATAATAAGAAGAAAATGTTTAGTGAGCTAATATTAGTTAATATATATACATATATCAAATATATTAATATATATTAAATTATTAAATCAACACTTGATTCAATAATCTGGCCATATCATATATAACCGACCAATATCTCATATATATGTATATCACATTATCAAATCAATACTTGATTCAATAATCCGGTTATATCACATATAACCGACAACATTCAATATTCAATATCAAATCAACACTTGATTCAATAATCCGGTCATATCATATATAACCGGCTAATATCAAATATATATACATATAAAAAATTATTGAATCAACACTTGATTCAAAAATCCGGTTATATCACATATAACCTAACCGATATCAAATATCGCAAGATTAGAATACGGTATCACATACTCGTATTTAATCAAGCTCCCGCACATATCAGCATATGTGCCCTACTTTGTTTCGCTTGAGCTAGGAAACCTCTGTGCGGGACTCTAAAGACTCGTCAATACTCCAGCAGTAAGTATTGATCATATCAGATACCCACAAGCCGTCAGCGGTACTAGCTGGACGAACGGCTACCCAGGTATTGAACGAATAAAAGATCAACAAGCAAGCTTGTCCAAACTCTTGTGAAGCCTATAAGCAACACTTACCGTACAGTCCGGTCTCTTCGTCTTATATGTCGCATATTGAGTCTAAGGGTGGAATCGTCAGACCTCAGTAACTTGATAAGTCATGCCGATGTGTGGCCTATAACCTTTCGAGAAACTACTGATAACACTTACCAGTAAATCTCATCAACCATGGCCAGGGACTTGCTGTTATATCCAATCGAGCATAGCGCAATATCAACCCCCTATACCGGGAGAGACGAAACCCCTCCTATCGCTCACTGCCTCCATGTGACTCGGGACTGTACCCAAAATCCACCTGTTTGCATGACTTCTTTGAGCCGTGGTAGGGAGAAAATCAAAGCACGGTGGGAACCAAACAAGACACTATGACGATTTCGGATCTACAGACTAACCTTTACAAGTGTCACCAGAGAACTGCTATCTGATGATAGGTATGGTACGATCTAGGAGTTCTCGGTGAGTCCTGTTCGGTGTACCATTCTCTAATGAGCACCTTTGCACAATCTTTGATGTCAAACTCCAATGGTTGTGGGATCAACCATCATCCTATACAGGGTCAAGAAACGTACACACTAGTCTACTCTGGAATATCGATGCCCTGTCTCGATACTCTCTCGACTAGGAACTGTTAAAGGATGTGCTTATGGACTACACAAGCCCCACTAGTATGATATGTATCACAGTCCTGGTAGTCATGCCTACATCCTAAGGGCTTTATCAACATGTAACAGAGAGGCAGTATAATAATACAAGTGTACATGTTAAGATAAAGAGCAACCGAATAGCATACTATCATATCGAGCAAGAAAGTCCTATATATATATGTTCAAGCATCCACTGTGTCATACAATAATGGCCTCTAGGGCATACATATTCCTAACACCAGGAACATCTGCTCGTCGTTTCCTGTAAATAACAAGCCATTGACATTAAAGCATATGATAAGGTTACGTCCATCATCACCTTTCTTCATATAATGTGCATGCTCAAATGAGCATTTGGTAAACCCATTGGCATGTAGATAGTTGTCGATGCGTGCATTCCATGCTCGTGGTGCCTGCTTTAAGTCATACAGTGCCTTTCAGACGGTAAACCTTATCTTCTTTATCTTCAACCTCGAAGCCATCAGGTTGTTCGACGTACACTTCTTCCTCAAGCACACCATTGAGGAAAGCCGACTTGACATCTAGTTGGTATATCTTCCAACTATGATGTTCAAAAAGAAAGATTAGCATTATTACCATATCAAGACGAGCAACTGGGGCAAAAACTTCTTTATGGTCAACCCCGTGCTTCTGCTTGTAACCTTTCGCTACTTGCATTGCTTTATATCGATCAGCTTCTACATCGGCTGTATGCTTGATCTTGTATACCCATTTGACACCAATTGTATGCTGTCCAGGAGGAAGTGGAACTAGCTCCCAAGTCTCTGCCCAGGAGGAAGTGGAACTAGCTCTTAGGTCTCATTATTTTGAATTGCATGAATCTTTTCTTCTATAGCAAATCTCCAGCTGACTTCTTCTACTGCTTCTTGATATGTGAGAGGTTTATAATCGACATAGAGACAAAAGAGGTCCGTCTCTCCATCTTCTTCAATCTGCTCTTAAATCTCCCTCAAACTCCATATTTTAATTGGGGTTCGGCTTGTAGATGATCCACTGCTGCTGCTATCTTCTCTTGCTGAGGAATTTTGCTGAGGTGGTGGTGTTTGTACGATTGGATGTGCGTCTTCATGCTGCTGGTTTCGCCGATTGGGATAGTTTGGTGCTCTTTCTCAGGTTCATCTCCAAGAGCTATTTAGCCTTTGCTCTTATCATCATCATCCCACGTCCACGCTTCTCTTTCACTATATATTATAGAGTTTGTAAGCTTTGGATTCTCCGATATAACCAATAAAGATGCACTTTTCACCACGATCGTCGAGCTTCTTTCGTTTTACTTCAAGTACTTGGGTGTATGATATACACCCAAAAATGTGTAGGTGCTCCATGCTTGGCTTTTCTCCGCTCCATGCTTCTTGAGGAATCATATTCTTCAAGCTTTTGGTCGAACAACGGTTGAGTAAATAGGCTGTGCATGCGACGGACTCAGCCCAGAAATTCTTCAGCGGGTTTTTCTTTTTGAGCATGGTCCTCATCATATCGAGGAAGGTACGGTTCTTCCTTTTGGCGACTCCATTTTCTTACGAAGTATAGGAGGTCGTGAACTTATAATACCCTAGAACGTTTATACGGTATTTTCCTAAATAAAACTATTTTACTGGGTTTATTATTTTATTATTTATTTATTATGTTGGGTTTATAAATATTTATTATTCTATGAGAATAAAAGAGATATGGTTTTAAGTTTGGTAAGATATATGCAAATATTTAAAACAATTTAAATAAAAGAGGGTTAAGTGCAAAAGTATACATCCTACTTAAACACTAATAATCCTCATGCAAATTCCATCCCTCATATTATTTTCTTTTCTTTTTCTAAAAACAAAACCCTAACCCTAACCGAGCGAACTCTAGTCGAGATCCCATAATCCTTTGTCGTTGTCGTCTCGCGGCCGAGCACATCAGCATCATCGTCGTTATCATCATCGTCGACTTCTTCTTCTTACTTGCTTCTTGGATAAGCACCATTTAGGTCGAGTTTTAGCCGAGGGTTCAAAGTTTGTCATCCTCATCAACGTTGCGTGATATTCATCTTTGATGCAAGTATTCAGATACTTGTTACATGCTAGTTATGATGAATTCAAAACTTGTTATAACAAAATATAATTATCTATTCATATAGTGACCTTAAACCTAATTGACGATACATCGAGATTTGGATCACGATGTATCATCAAACCCTAAAAAATACGATTGTTATGTTTAACTAGTTGTAACATGTTGGAATCAAGAAACTCGAATGATTATATTCTGTTTATTTCATATATTTGGTTTAAAGAATAGAAACCTAAATTCTGATAGCCTTAAATTTTTCCTGTGGAGACGTTTGCCACCAGGGACCGGACGTCTCTGATATATATATTACAAAAACATTTTTGAACCACAGACGTCTACTATGAGGACAAGACATCTCCGTGTCTTTTTTCCGGAAACACAAATGAACCTGAGACGTTTGATCTATACATCTGCCATACACATAAATAAAGACTAGACGTCTCCCACAGACGTCTGGAGTAGGAATTACTGCAGACCAGATGTCTGCTGTATAAAGTATTGTGACCCAGACGTCTGCTACAGACGTCTGATGGTGAAAGGAGATATTGATATGTATTCTGTTATGATTATGTTATGTTATTCATCGCTATCTAATATGACTATGTTTTTTCTGATCATCCATGTGTTTCTATGCTGGACTTGTTATTTGTTACCATGTCAAAACATATTTGCAATGTAATGTTTACCCAAATGCCAACGAATTCATGATACCACTTGACTTGATTGTATTGATTGACACGACATGTACTTGCTTGTTCCAGTATTGGCATTAGGTAATAATTAGATTGACATGTGACATGAAACATAAAATTGGGAAAATGGGGAAATCAAGAAATAGAACCCAAATTGTAACGCAAGAGAAATCAGCATCTAGAGACTGATCAGTCAAAATAGGGCATTCGTGTTCTGGGACGATGAGCTAACATCATTCATCTGTACAATGCGAACGGTATTTGTCCTAGAATGATGACATATTCTAATACTATTCTTGAGGACTATTGAGTTAAGAGGAAAATTTCATTTACTGATTTGTCCTAATATATTCTTGAGGACGGTATTGTCCTAATACTATTGAGTTAAGAGGAAAATTGCATTTACTCATTTCAAATACTTTTAGGATAGACAATATTTAGTGACATTAACATCTAGATTTCACTTGATATGATATGATACCATGTTCTGTTTGTTATATCACTGGATGTTATTAATATTGGTTATTGTTATCTACATGACACAAACTCATGTTATATTAACCTATCACGTCGCATTCATGTTTTATTCATTATTATACTATTTATAACGCTCCGACGTCTGGGTTTTGTATCGCCCAGATTACTTGTCTCTAGAACCACAGGATAAGGAGTACCTCAAGAAGGTAGCTGAGAAGTGAGATGTATCTTCGTTTATCTAGTTATTAAATGTTTATTTATTCTCGTGTCTGAATTTTATTCATTTAGATTTCTTTTGTGATCCCATAGGGGACTAGACTTTGTGTATCTTGTTGTCTTATTATTTGGATCAGTTGAACTTGACGTTTCCGTTATTCCAGTTTGATTTCTATTATTCTTGTTTGTTGTGGCAATGGACATGTTTTAGATATATTGTTATTCTTGTATTGCTTGATTACTACAAGAATTCTTAATGTGACTATGGAAGGATAATTCTTTATCGTAGGTAGTATGGCTGGCCGAGTTATGTTCCCATATTTAGGTATATTGGGAAGCGGGACGCGACAAGGTTTTGTTGGTATCAGAGCTTAAGTTTAGATTAGTTAGGCAATAGGTTCAATATGTAGTTGGGTATCATACCTGATTCAATGACCTTAAATCTCTTGAACTTCAGGAACATGTCTTGCCACCGTTACTGCTTGATCATTCAATTCTTGAATCCTTTCTTTCATTTAATCTTGTTTCCGTTGCTAATCTTGTCTTTTCGTCTTTAACTTCAGAATGGAGAGAAGAGCTAATCTTGCTACACCTACTGACAATACCGCGCTCCACATGAGGGTACAATTGCTGATTTCCGGAAGCTTAGCTTAACGAACTTTACAGGAATGGAGGAACCGCTTCAGGCTAAACAGTGGCTCGTTGATACCGAGAATCTTTTGATAGCTGCTCAGATTTCCAATGAGAAGAGAGTGGATGTGGTACGCATTCAACTTATTGATTACTGTAACGACTCTGAATTTCCTGTACAGAAATTTCTTGTTTTAACAGTAAAGGGTATTACAGCTTGTGTAAGAGTTAAAAGTTATTTTTATTAAATAAAAGCAAGAAGCAATTTGTAGCTCACTGGTAAAGCCTCTGCACTGCTGTGACACAGCCTATGCTTTCAAATCCTATTAGACCCAATTATTTTTAGGATTTTTCTTTTTAATTTTTTGAAAACCCAAGAGTTGCACGTGCAATACACGGGAAAACGAAAAGTTTTAGAAAAAAATCAAGCAGGCGCAATGAGGTGTACACACCCAACTTGACACGTGACACAAATCTCGAGATGGATCATCAAGATTCGACCGCCCGTTTCCCCTCTTTGGCCGCCGTCGACGGTCAGGATGAAGGCAAACCCCTCCGTGCTTTGCACACACACCCCTTCAGTCCTCTTTAACTTATCTGCACCGTTTGATTTTCCTGCAATCAAATAGAAACTCTTCAATTCATCATTTAACACCATTTAAATCCTTTTAATCCACATTTTTAATTCCCAAATCCTAATTCTTCACTATAAATACCACCCCATGCCCCAGCTCTTCCCCATTCTGAAATTTCTAGCAAAAATTCCCTCAAACTCTTTAAGTACCAAGTAGAGTTAAGCACCCCAAGTGGAGTAGCAAGCTAAAATCGACGCCCGGAGAAATTCCGACGACGCCATGACACCCGAAATCTTCCTTTCTCTCTTGCTAACCACCTAAACACGTAAGTTCCTTCCCCTCTCCTTCTTTTCAACTAAAATCGCATTCTTAAAACATATCGATAAAAATGGAGTTATCTCCGATGTAATCTTCTTTTTAATTTTTGTATTCCACTTGATAAGCAAATTAGATCAAATTAATATCCTATATTAATTTTAACCTTATTTCCCATCATTTAGTTTTTAGTTTAACAAAAATTTCATGTGAAACAAACATATAACGAATTTTTCATTAAAATACCATGACTTTAGTATAAACCTCATTTCAATAATTGTTAAAAATATTTTGAGGAAAATATCACGGGGTAAAGACCTACCCCACATGCACACCATGGTTTCATAGCCCGGTATTCTAGATCTATGGTTCATTTAAAGAATAACTTTTTCATTAAAATACCACACCTTTTCAAAACGGGTTTCTTTTAATCGGTATTTTGAAATTCTTGACAATTACGCCTCTACAACTCTCGTTAGGGGACTCGCTAATGGATGGTGCGGATTATCGCACATCCTTGGGACAGTAGAGCGAGATGCAGAACTCCTCACGAAGTATTCGGTCTCGAAAGGAAATAAAAATATGGTATTTAAGAAATACGACTTTTCTAAATAAAAACTAAAATTTGGAAAACTATATAAAACTATGAATTCATATTTTCAATAAAAATATATTATGAAGCTATACTTTTAAAAAGAAAGATTAAAATTTTTAATAAAATACCACCAAATTTCCAAAAGTAGTAGCTTCATAAAACTACCATAAACTTTCAACAAGCAAGGTTTTATCACCAAAATACTACAACAATTAAAATACATGTTCATGAAAACCCTAAATATTACAAATCACCCTCGAGATTTATTTTTAAACAATATTAATATATATTTTCATAAAACCCCTCGAAATATGCAAACAATATTTTAAGGACTCTAAAATTAATATAGGTTTAAGCGGTATCATTTCTTTTGAGCCTCAGAAAGCCGGAGAAAGTGAGTGTTTGCATATTCAGGTTAGACAACTTAGTAGAGTTATCAATGGCAATTGTCTTGGAAAAAGACACAAATCCTGCCGTCCATGTGCAGCAGTTGCCGATTTCTTTCGAACATATGATTTTTAACAGTTTAAATCAATTCCTATAAAACAGACATGAACTCGAATATAAACTTGAACTCGAACTCGAATACAAACTTGAACTCTAAGCTAACTCGAATATGAACTTGAACCCAAACTACTCGAACCAACTTGACTCGAAACAAGATTGCAATTGTCATGACTCGCATATTACTCGATTACATTCCACCCCTTTTGCAATCTATGGTTTCGATCAAGACATGTTAATCAATCAATCAATCAAATCAATTAAGTATATTAACCAGTTATAATATATTATACTCAGGATGTTTGGGATGGTTTCTTGTGTGAATCCAATGGAGCTTCAGGAGTCCCGTATTAACCTCTTTTTTTTACTCGAATATCATTCGGGTTGACTCATCTACAGCCTAGAGCCCGATGCTAACACATGAAATGGGCCCGTGTTTTCTTTCTCCTGGGGCGCCACTCTTAAGCCCGTGAATACTTCTACGGCTGCGTTGACATTCACACTTGAAACTTAACGTTAACATAGTGACCCTATAGAGACCTATAGAATATATTTTCCCATGCTCATATACTTTTACTCGTCATATATATTCTACACTTGTCTTTTTCTTTACTCTTACCTATCGTTGGGACTTACCGAGCGCTAGTTCGCTGATGGGTATTCCACCCTCTTTTCTTTTCTTAGAATGTTCGTCAGATACGGTCGAGACGGAGGAAGTTGAAACTACAGAGGAGGACTACAACCAGATCGCTACTCAAGACTAGCTCAGCTTCACTTTTCTTCAGTTTATGTATGTCATTTGTTTAGGCATTTTTCTTATTGTATTTACTTTCCAGCATAAACTCATTTATTTGTAAATATTGGAAGTTGAATGTAAATAAAATTTTACAGTCTTCATTTATTCTTGTATTGTGTATTATTGTTTCAATACGCTTAATATATTTTATTTAGGGAATGACCTTCTCTGGATAAATATGCCGCGGGCTTGCCACGTCACCGTTTCTGTCTACTGGGAAGCGGGGCATGACAATTACACTCGTGAATAGTGGCTCATCGAAGGGATTCATCTGACAAAGCCGATCAGCTGGGCGGCTTTTACCCAGAGTTTCATGGAGAAGCTTTTCTCGTAGTCTGTTAGGGAGGAGATGGAAGAAAAGTTTATCAGTTTAAGGCAGAGCGGCGAGTCAGTAGATGTGCACACGGCTGAGTAGACTCGACTCAGTCAATTTGCAGGGCCTTTAGTGGCTAATGAGGCAGATAGAGCAAGGCGTTTCCTATGTAGTCTCGATATAGAAATCCAGCGACATATTACTTCTTTGGGATTGACTACCTTTTCTCAAGTTCTTACGGCGGCTAGAGAGCAGCAGAGGCTCACATATAAAGAGAAATGTACTCATCAGTAGGATGTTCCAGCACGTAAGGCGGTTTAGACGCCAACCAAAGTTCCAGTACGTGGGGTATTCCAGTTCGGAGACAGGGAGCTGTTTCTATGAAGCGTCCTTTTGTTTCAGCACAGAAGAAGAATGTGGTCTGTGACTATTGCCAGCTGCCAGGCCATCTTCAGAAAGATTGTCGGAGGAGGAATGGACAATGTTTAGTTTGTGGAGCTGCTGACCACTAGATCAACACCTGTCCATCTAGGATTCAGCTGAGAGATGATGTTTCGAGGGTACAGCTGGTACCGCAAAAACATGCATATGAGCAGAGGCAGAGCACACAAGGGCCAAATCAGGGACGGGCTTTCACCCTAACACCCGAAGAGGCGGAGGCTTATGAGGATGTGGTTTCAGGTACTCTTCTTGTTTGTACTTTCCCAGCTGTGGCATTATTTGATTCCAGGGCATCTTATTGCTTTATGTAATTCCCCATGCGATCAACACCGGTCCATCTAGGATTCAGCTGAGAGATGATGTTCCGAGGGCACCGCTGGTACCACAAAAACAGGTATATGAGCAGAGGCAGAGTACACAAGGGCCAAATCAGGGATGGGCTTTCACCCTGACACCCGAAGAGGCGGAGGCTTATGAGGATGTGGTTTTAGGTACTCTTCTTGTTTGTACTTTCCCAGCTGTGGAATTATTTGATTCCGGGGCATCCTATTGCTTTATATAACACCCCATGCCTTAGTACAGATGGCATTGTCCGCTCTGGCCCGTATGGTTTTTTTTTCCTTTAGAGCGAACCAGACCCGACCAGGGACCACTTCCCAGGAGGCTACCCATCCTAAAACTTTCCTGACCCGAGCACACTTAACTACGGAGTTCTCAAGCTCATGTAGTGCCGATTCACTTAAAAGGCGCCTCTGTAACTGAGGGTGGTATCATTACATTTATAATATTGTTCGGTTCTCTTTCAGAATGTGTTCCGAAAATTCCACATTGTTCTACAGTGGGTCCCATGGACTCAAAAGGTGGCCCCCACCCTTTTGGCATGATAATTGGCGTGGCACTTTGTTCTGTGTGGCATTTTGTTCCGTGAGCAAGTACCGGGTCTCGACATTCTCCCTACGCCTTTGAACAATGGTTCGTCCCCGAACCACAGACCTACTACTGAGGGACCTGCATGGGCCACCATAAATGTAACGCTCCACGCTCCAGTACAGATGGTATTGTCTGCTCTGGCCGAAACCGCACGTTTTTTTTCCTTTAGAGTGAACCGGGCCTGACAAGGGGCCACTTCCCAGGAGGTCACCCGTCCCAAGACTTCCCTGGCCCGAGCACGCTTAACTACGGAGTTCTCAAGCTCCTGTAGTGCTGATTCACTTAAAATGCACCTCTCTAATTGAGAGTGGTATCATTACATTTATAATGCAGTTCGGTCCTCTTTCAGAATGTGTTCCGATAATTCCCCTTGTTCTACAGTGGGTCCCACGGACTCAAGAGGTGGCCCCCATGAATTCAAGAGGTGGCCCCTGCCCCCTTACGTCCCTTTGGCATGACAATTGGCGTGGCACTTTGTTCCGTGAATAAGAACCGGGTCCCGACACTTCATATCTTCTAAGTTTGTTAGTGCACATATTATTCCATATGAGATTTTATCTAGAAGTTGGGATACACACACTGGGAATGGGAAGATTATTTCTAGCAGTACATGTAAGGAGTGTCCTGTTGTAGTCCGTGGTAGAGAATTGTTTGTGAATTTCCTAGTCATTGATACCGGTAGCTACGATGTAGTGTTGGGCATGGATTTTCTTGGCACCTTTCATGCTCAAATAGACTGTAGAGCAAAGATGTGACTTTTCGGATTCCTAGTCATCCGGAATTTGAATTTTTTGGAGGCACCAGATCTGTCGGGCCAGTTGAATTTAGAGCCAAGCCGACCAATGTTGTTTTATCGGTGATTGAGGTGAACAAAGAAGAAACACCGTTGGTAGTTTGGGAGTTCATGGATGTTTCCTCCAAAGATATTTCGGGTTTGTCGCCAAAATGAGACGTGGAGTTTTCGATCGACCTAATTCGTGGAGCAGCACCAATTTCTAAGTCTTATTATTCGATAGTATCGGTGGATTTAGAATAAGTAAAGAAGCAAGTTGAGAACCTCTTGAAGAAGGGTTTCATTTGTACAGGTGGCTCATCTTTGGGAGCTCCAGTTCTATTAGTCAAGAAGAAGGATGGCACTCGGCAAATGTGCATCGATTATCGAGAGTTGAATCGGGTGACCATTAAGAACAAGTACCCCATTTCTCGTATCGGCAAGTTGTTTGATCAACTTAGTGGTGCAAGGGTATTTTTGAAGCTAGATCTTTGATCGGGATATTATCAGGTTCGAATAAAACCAGTAGATATTTGCAAGATGGCGTTTCGAATCCGATACGAGCATTATGAATTCTTAGTTATGCCGTTTGGGGTTACGAATGCTCCTGCTGTATTCATGGATTTAATGAACTGAGTCTTTTCTCAGTATCTGGATCGGTTTGTGGTAGTGTTCAGTGATGACATTCTGGTATATTCGAAGAGCAAGGAGGAGCACGAAGAACATTTAAGGATTGCACTTCAGACATTAAGACAAGAGAAACTGTATGCCAAGTTGAGCTAGTGCGGGTTTTGGCTCAATGAAGTGAAATTCTTGGGTCACGTCATATCGGGAGACGACATAGCAGTGAATTCGGAAAAGATTGCAGCAGTTCGAGATTGGCCAATTCCGAGGACATTGGTGGAGGTTCAAAGTTTTCTCAGACTCACAGGGTATTACCAAAGATTCGTGTAAGACTTTGCTCGGATAGCAAAACCATTGACAAAGTTGACTCGAAAAGAAGAACCATTCGTATGGTCCGAGCAGCGTAATCAAGCATTTGACCTGTTGAAGCAGAAGTTAATGACCGCTCCAATCTTAACTGTGCTGAATGGTTCCGGAGGGTTGGTGATTCATAGTGACGCATTGGGAAAAGATTTGGGATGTGTGTTGATGCAGCATGGGTGTATGATAGCATATTGTCGCGATAGCTGAAGACGCATGAGAAGAATTATCCGACGCACGATTTGGAGTTAGCTGCAGTGATATTCACGCTAAAGCAATGGATGTACTATCTATTAGGTGAGAAGGTTAAGGTTTTCACCCATCATAAGAGCTAAAAATATGTGTTTATTCAAAAGGAGCTCAATATGAAACAACGAAGATGGTTAGAGTCGATGGCCGACTATGATTTAGATTTGAAGTACCATCCGAGAAGGGTGAATGTAGTGCCGGATGCTTTGAATCGATTGCCAGCAGTAATGATGTTAACTTCACAGAAAGATCTTATAGCAGATTTTCAGAGGCTTGAGTTGGAGCTAGTCTTACCGGACTCTTCAGGGTAGTTGATGCAGCTTCAAGTACAGTCATCCTTGATAGACCGCATCAAGGCCGCGCAATTGTAGGATGGTTGATTGTAGAAGTTTCCAGGCCAAGTTGAGGAAGGTTTTAGAACGGACTTGCTAATTCATGAAGATGGAAATTTGAGCTATGGGAGTCGCTTGTGTGTACCGAAAGGTGAGATTTGTGAAGAAGTCATGAAGAAAGCACACAGTTCTGTGTATTCGGTACTTCCAGGAGATACGGAGATGTACAGAGATATGCGACAACACTTCTGGTGGGAAGGCATAAAGAGAGAGATTGCTCGCTTTGTGTCCAAATACTTGGTGTGTCAGCATGTGAAGACTGAACATTAGAGGGATTCCAGTTTATTGCAACCACTTCTGATTTCTTAGTGAAAGTGATAGTATATCACCATGGATTTCGTGATCGCTCTACCACATAGTCCAAAGGGCAACAATACAGTTTGAGTTATTGTTGATCGTCTGACCAAGCCAGCTTATTTTATACCTTTTCGGATTGGTCAATTGAAAGAGGCTCTAGCGGAGAGGTATATGCAAAAGATAGTAAGACTGCATGCAGTATCGGTTAGTATTGTATCCGACCGTGACACACGTTTTCTATCACATTTCTGGAAGAGTATGCAGGAAAGTTTTACTCGACTGAAGTTTAGCACATCATATCATCTACAGAGAGATGGTCAATCCGAGTGGACTATTCAGACTTTTGAAGATATACTGAGAGCATGTATGCTAGATTTGAAGGGCTCATGGAAAGATCATTTGCACTTAGTTGAGTTTTCCTATAACAACAGTTTCTAGGCTAGTATTTAGATGGCTCCATTTGAAGCGTTGTATGATCACAAGTGTCGTTCACCTGTATGTTGGGACGATATTGGAGAAAGGAAACTGTTGGGACCGGAGTTGATCGTTCAGACAGTAGATAAGGTCCGATTGATTCATAAGCATATGAAAGTGGCTCAAGACGGTCAGAAGAGTTGGGCTGATACTGGAAGGAGCCCCCTACAGTTCGCTGTTGGTGACCATGTGTTCTTAAAGATATCACCAACAAGAGGTGTGATTCGATTTAGTAGTCGAGACAAGCTTAGTCCTCGATTCGATTTGTTTGACCATTTGATATCATCAAGCGATTTGGGGAAGTGGCGTATCGTTTGGCATTACCAATGTCTTTGGCAGGTGTGCATGACATGTTCCATGTGTCTTAACTTCACCGATATGTTCGAGATGAGACTCATGTATTGGATCACTCGGAACTGACGTTGGGTAATGATCTATCGTATGAAGAGCGACCGACTGCTATATTAGATCGTCGAGAGAAGGTTCTAAAGAATAAATTTATTCCGTTAGTTCTTGTTTTTTGGGATGGACGTTCGCATGGAGACTCTACTTGGGAACATGAAGATGATATTCGACAGAAATTCTCATACTTATTTTCTTAAATCCGAGATTTCTTGTTCTTGTTCTTTTCCGTTGTCCGTTAATTTCGAGGACGAAATTCTTTTTGTAGTTGAGTATAATGTAACACCATAGAACATTTATACGGTATTTTCCTGAATAAAACTATTTTAATTAGTTTATTATTTTATTGTTTATTTATTATGCCGGGTTTACAAATATTTATTATTCTATGGGAATAAAAGATATATGGTTTTGAGTTTGGTAAGATATATGCAAATTTTTAAAACAATTAAAATAAAAGGGGCTTAAGTGCAAAAGTATACATTCTATTCAAATACCAATAATCCTCATGCAAATTCCATCCCTCATATTATTTTCTTTTCTTTTTCTAAAAACAAAACCTTAACCCTAACCGAACGAACCCTAGTCGAGATCCCACAATCCTTCGCCGTCTCGCGGCCGAGCACATCAACATCATCGTCATTATCATCATCGTCGGCTTCTTCTTCTTCTTGCTTCTTGGACAAGTACCATCTAGGTCGAGTTTTAGCCGAGGGTTCAAAGTTTGTCGTCCTTATCAACGCTGCATGATATTCATCTCTGAGGCAAGTACACAGATACCTGTTACATGCTAGTTATGGCGAGTTCAAAACTTGCTGTAATAAAATATAACTATCTATTCATATAGTGACCTTAAACCTAATTGACGATATATCGAGATTTGGATCACGATATACCATCAAACCCTAAAAAATACGATTGTTATGTTTAACCAGTTTTAACATGTTGGAATCGAGAAACTCAAACGACTGTATTCTATTTATTTCATATATTTGGTTTAATGAATAGAAACCCTAAATTCTAATAGTCTAAATTTTTTCCCGTGGAGACGTCTGACTCCAGGGACCGGACGTCTCTTATATATATATATATATTACAGAAACATATTTGAACCACAGACGTCTGCCATGAGGATAAGACATCTTCGTGTCTCTTTTCCAGAAACACAAATGAACTGGAGACGTCTGCCCCAGATGTCTGCCATATACATAAATAAAGACCAGACGTCTTCCACAGACGTCTGGAGTAGGAATTACTGTAGACCAGATGTCTGCCACAGATGTATGTTGTATAACGTATTGTGACCCAGACGTCTGCCACAGACGTATGATGGTGAAAGCTGAAACTGATATGTATTCTGTTATGATTCTGTTATGTTATTCATCATTATCTAATATGACTGTTATTTCAGATTATGCCCGTATATTAATTGATCACATGTTTCTATGCTGGACTTATTATTTGTTACCATGTCAAAACATATTTACAATATAATGTTTACTCAAATGCCAACGAATTCATGATACCACTTGACTTGACTTGATTGTATTGATTGACACGACATGTACCTACTTGTTCCAGTATTGGCATTAGATAATAATTAGATTGACATGTGATCTGAAACATAAAATTGGGAAAATGAAGAAATTAAGAAATGGAACCCAAATCGTAACGTAAGAGAAATCAACATCTAGAAACTAATCAGTCGAAATAGGGCATTTGTGTCCTGAGATGATGGGCTAACATCATTCATCTGTATAATGAAGACGGTATTTGACCTAGAATGATGACATTGTCATTGTTCTTCCAGACTCTTGGGGACAGTATTTGTCCGAATACATTCTCGAGGACGGTATTGTCCTAATACTATTGAGTTACGAGGAAGATTGCATTTACTGATTTCAAATACCTTTAGGATAAACAATATTTAGTGACATTGACATCTAGGTTTCACTTGATATGATACCATTAACTATTTGTTATATCATTGGATGTTATTGATATTGGTCATTCTTATCTACACTGTTCCCGCCAAAATTTTCGGCCAAAAGCTATTTGTTCCCTTATAACCCTTAAAAAAAGGGGAGAGAAGAAAGAGGAAAAGAATTCACGGTTGGACATCACGTGTTAAACACGTGAGCGCATATATGCAAAGCATGTAAGCGCTGAAAGAAAATAACTAAGGGCCAAACAGGCCTCACGTGTAAAACACGTGAGCGCTCATATGCAAGGTGATTGGTTGATTTATTTTATGTGTAGTAGTTAACCGCAATCAATAACGGTATCGCGTGTAGCTAGACCGAGATGAGTACGGGTAGTCTTCTAGAAAACGTTGAATCTTTTAATCTTAGTTTAGGCGTATTGAGAAAGAAAGGAGTAAGAATAAAGAATGGTGAAGAATGGTTGTAGGTTCTAGATCTACGTCAAACACGGATGCAGAATATAGGTCTAGATTAACTGCGGATGTAGGTTTTATAGTAGAAGGGGGCTTGTAGGGTTCGTTAAGATTTAGTAGTCATGGATGATTAATTAAAGATTACTCTTTTTATCCTTTAATAGATTTAAAGCTAGATCGACAGTGATGCATGTAGATTAGGATTTCTGGAGGGAAAATGGTTCCCACTCTTAACCCCTATCTTGACATGGATCTCCGTTCATGTCTAGCCTTTACCAAAACAGTTGTTAATCTAATCTCTAATCGTGGTCGTGAATATTAATGAATTGATAGCGCACCCGATTAGGATGTTAACTATTCTTTTGATAAAGTTTATAACTTTATAGGACGTAAAAAGAGTTTAAGGATCTTCATCATCCATTAATCTACCCTAATCCTACGAACCCTAACAAGCGGAGAATTACTCGCGCGTGATGGAGATAAAAGAACGGATAGAGATCATGATGATAAAATGCAATAAGGATAAAGACGACTACCTTTATTAATCAACATGATCAAATACACTTTGTTTCCTTTAGAAAATGATTATAAAAATCTAGTTTGCTTCTCGATCTCTTCTGAAGGAGGTAGATGAACAGTTGATGACCAGGCTGGATGCGTGAGTCGTCTTGGACTTCGTGATCTTGTCGGCTTGATGATTTTTCCAAGAGGCTATCGGTCCTTATTTATAGTCACAGAGCCAGAATCTCTAGTTTCCTAATAAGGTAACTATCTGTTGAGATCCTACCAAAAAAATCCAGAATCCTAACTCTTCAGATGTGCGGCGGAACCGCGGCTAATAGGTTGGTTTGGCCGCAGATCCGCCGCCTTCTGGTGGGATCATGGGCTATAATTTCTGTGGCTTCATATATGTAGCACTTGTTGATCTTTTGAATATCTAGACTTTGAAAATATTTTCTACGTTTCTGCCAGAATTAGTTTCTTCAATTTACTTGAATATCTTCGGCAGATTTGATCTCGCCAACTCGGATTTTCTTGATTTCAGTCATGATATAATTCCTGCACAATTATCTCAACAAATGATATTAGTAGAATTTATTTTTATTGAGATATTATCTTAACCATTTGTCATAATATTATAGTTTTTAGAAGAATTGGTCAAAGATATTTGATAAGGTAAGTATATTTAAATAGACCAAATATTACATGAATATTATATGCTTACATTTCTCTTCATAATGTTAATTATAATTTATAAACACATGAAAAAATAGTATTTTTACGGATATGTGTCATATTTATAATAAACATCTTTTATTATATATAAATAGTAAGTAAAATGTCATATTAAAAGTGCAGTTTTATCAACTGAACAAATACCCCCAAACTTAACTTTGATCGTCCCGAGCAAACTAGTTTTTCAAGAGAAGGAGAAAAAGAAGAAGAAAAACCTAAGTAGCATACTTTCGTAGGTAACACGATTGCACTGAGCACGTGCAACAAGCCATTAAACCTCTAGGTGTCCCTAGCAGGAGGAGTGTTGTCTCTTGAGGGTTTTAGCGGATTACACCCACAAAATCCTATAATAAAAGAAAGATGGTGAAAGTTACATATAAAGATAAGAACTATAAAAGAAAGAACTTGAAAATAAGAGTTTCCAACTACACCAGTTTTTCGGTTGTCATGAGCTCTATCTTAATGGTCGTGAAAAAATGTTAGAAATCACATCATCCCTCAATAAAACATCGCCTTTAGTCTTCCTCCCTATCTTTCATCCAAACATTGATCATATACCCCTACGTGTGTGTAAATGACATCCCTACACTTAGAGAATTCAATTCAAGCTATCATACTCTTATCCATCTTCCAAAGTACTTTTTAGTCGGTGATTGTTTTTATGAAATTGCTCACACATCCTTCATGCGACCGTTAATACTTCTTGAGGTACTAACCGACCGATTACAAAATGTGCTTGCGTATTAAGGTGTAATTCCTCGTTTCGCAACACCTAAGGCTTAGCAGTGGCTCCCAAACCAGTTGGTCTAAGGCACTAGGTGATAAAGCACCCTCTCTATATTTTTTTTTGCTGCCTTGGTAATTACAAAACCAGTGTTCATTTTTTTTCTTCACCTCTTATATTTTATTTTATTTTCCTTTATACTAAGGCTTTTAGACAAGAGCATTTCAAGGTATCCTCTACTATCCCAAGTTTTAAGATGTATGTCAGTGCATATAGTAGGGTATCAACGTTCACAAGTTTGGCCTCAAGAATAGGTATTATTTTTCAGACTTATTTTTCCTCAGATTAGCAATTTCCTTCATCTTACTAACCCTTGGGACAACAGCTCATAACTACTTATTACTAGTTTTGTTTAAGAAAATATCTAACTTTCTTATTTTTCTTAAACTATTCCTATCTTTCAAATGTAATTTTTCACTTTCTAACTTCTATTATCAAAATTTTTTGTGTTTATATAAAGTATAATGGAAAATAATGCGTAAATAAGCACAAACCTCTCCCAAACCTGTTTGCAGCAGTGTCCTCACTGTTATCATCTTTTAAATCTCAAAAACCTGTAGACTTGGGAGGAAAGGTTATTAACGGGGGCAACAAAAATTGAAAGTGAAAATCCTCCCCCAAACTTATTTTTGGCTCATAATTTTGAGGACAAATTTTATTTTCCAGAGCCAAAAATATACCCCCCAAACTTGAGTTAAACAATATTAAGCATTTTAAGGGGGGTAAAGTTATTTGGTCAATATAAGACTTTACAAAGACCAAAAGTTAATACCAACCATTCAAAGATTTTATCAATGTAGCATATAGGTCGGTGGAAGAACATGTTATATAGAGCCAAGAAAAAGTGGGGAAGAGATAAGTGGTGGTATGGAAAGGGTTTGCGTGAACGTGAATGCGAAGAGATAAGAGGTGATGATAAATAAAAACGAGAATGTGAATGATCAGAAATGAGTGGAATATTGGCATTCTCGTATTTTATAAGAAGAAAGGGTGGTGGTTCAACTTCTATAGGTGGAGGTTGATTAATCACAAAATCCGTGTTATTTAGGAATGCAAGTTCGTCAGCAAAAAGTTCTTCAAAACTCTCATCGATGGTTTAATTGAACATTTTGCTGTTAGTAAGTTTTGTGCCAGAATTTATCATACTTGATTTGTCAAAAATTATGGAGGTAGGAGACTCGAAAAAATTCATCTACCTCATTTTCAAAAGTATCCAAATCAAGTTGGCTTTCTGGAATTATCAAACTTGAATTATCGGATTGTGATTCATCAACACTTACTGAAATTATATGAAGAATAGAAGAAGAACCTGAGAAAGTAGAAGGTGAAATGGGTAAACAAATTGGTGTGTCGAGTATCGCTGAACCAGATGTGAGAGATGAAGGCTGAATTTCGGTCTGCTGTTCGGTTATACAATTATCATCAACTTCAAGACGCATATGGGATTCGGGAAGAATAATTAAAGGCTCGAGATGATTACCATAAGGAAGCGAATGGACCTGATGAATTGGTGGGAAAAACTCATCCAAAATTTCGGGTTCATCATTCAATATATCCCCAACGTCAATCTCCTCATTCAAGTGAAGGTTAGAATTCTCAAATACCTCATTAAAATTATGGTTTTCAATCAATTTTGGTTTAAGAGTGGAGATGTAGAGATCACAAGGGTTAGGTATGGTTTCACTTGAAATGGACCCTTCACAATCGGTTAAATCAAACACTACAAAGTCACACAACTTATCAGATATTCTATCTTCAATTGTTGAATCATTTGGTGTACTCGATGAATCTGTGAAACTGGAGTTGTGGATTTCAGTCTGGAATGGGCAGGTTTGATTAGGAAGGGTGTACAATTCTCTCTCACTACCCAAATTCTCACTTTGTCCTATCGCCGTATCATACACTGAAAATTTTTGAGCTGGTTCAAAACTAGTTGCCCGTTTATACTCAGCCATGCTTTCTGCCAATTCCTTTCTGAGGAGGCGCATCGATTCCACACCTTCTTCTAATTTCCGCTCAAGACTAGACTTGGGTTGATAAGGGATTTCAGCATAAAATTGAAATTCTTGTGGATAAGTAAAACTCCCAAATGACTGATTAGAAGGACTGTCTAAAGAAGGTGTAAAAGTCGGGTAGGATTGATAGGAATTGAATGGTTGTGAAAATGGGACAGGAGTATGATCAACATTATGATAAGAAGAATATTAATATGGGTTGGTTGGTTGGCTATTTTCAATAAACATCATATATGCCACAAACCGATTATAAAATTCTTCTTTAGAAAGTGGTGGTGATGGTTGATGTTGATCTGGATTGAAACTTTAGCCGTTAGTCCTCGCTATATGCTCAGCGATGGACATGCGTTTAGGAGTTCCTTCACTCGGAGTATCAACTGAAACAGATGTAGAAATATGATACGTTTGATAAAACCTGGACTGAGGTGGCCAACTGTTTCTATCCACATGTTCTATCCAATCTCTTAAAGAAATGGGAGAGTTGGATGGTATACCGAGACGATTACGAAAACAAGAAATATCTGGTCGTGGATAGCAAAGATCGGCAAGAGTTCGTCTGTTTGGGTTACCCATTATAAGAAGGTGAAAAGAAAAGAGGGTGAAAAGATTTAAGCTCTATTTGGATTGTTTTTCTTTGAAAGTGGACTTGGGGGTTTACTCACAAAATCACAAAAAATGCACAAACAACTCTAAAACTAAGGTCACCTAGGTCAAGCACTAGACCGCTCCTAGACTTCCAAAGGACAAATCGCAGGATAAATCCTCTACTGCCTCTTTATCTCTTCTGTAGCCAGGTAAGTACCAGGTAAGTGGGAAGTATTCGCTATACGAATCACCGAAAATAGCGGGCCTAGTTAAGTAACCACTTGCCTAGACACCACAAAAGAAATGCAGACAAGCGATAGATTACCCACGACCTTCCTCTGTCCTACTTGAGCGCGATGGTCCTTAGGGTCTTGATCTAGATATATTTTTTAAATTAATATAGGGTTATGCAGATGCTCGTTTTGTGATTTGTGGGGCCTAGGAAGGGTGATGAAATCCCCACCTAATCTGAATTGTGGTCTTGCCCCTTAAAGTCCGTATTAAAATATGCAAAAACAACCCGCAAAACAAAGCACGCAAAAAGATTTTTGAGCGGCGATATTTTGCAAAGAATCCTTCAGAAAATATATTATTGGATTTTTCAGAGGAGAGATAAAGAGTTGCAGAAGATACCAGAGAATTTTGAAGCCAAGATCCACCAATTAGGCCGCGGTTCGACCGCAATACTGGTGATTTGGCCGCGGTTCCGCCGCTAGATGAGAGGATCTTTTGACAATTTTTGTACAGTAGCTTCCTCTTCTCCTCTGGGTCTTGATGAATGTCTATGAATCTTTATCTCCTTGCTAAAGTGACTCCAGAATTCCTAGCAAGAATCACACACTAATCGTTAAATATGCAAGATGCGGTTTGTTTTATGTTTATGATATAGATCGAATAAGAATTCAACACAAATAGTAAGAATAAAAATTACGCACGTGTCCTCGGTAACGGCGCCATTTCATTGATCTGATTTTGAAGAAGTGTTTGTAGAATAACCGCAATCAATAACGGTGTCGCGTGTAGCTAGACCGAGATGAGTACGGGTCGTCCTCTGGGAAACGTTGAATCTTTTAATCTTACTTTAGGCGTGTTGAGAAAGAAAGGAGGAAGAATAAAGAATGGTGAAGAATGGTTGTAGGTTCTATATCTACGTCAAATACGGATGCAGAATATAGATCTAGATTAACTACGGATGTAGGTTTTATAGTAGAAGGGGGCTTGTAGGGTTCGTTAAGATTTAGTAGTCATGGATGATTAATTAAAGATTACTCTTTTTATCCTTTAATAGATTTAAAACTAGATCGACAGTGATGCATGTAGATTAGGGTTTCTGGAGGGAAAAGGGTTATCACTCTTAACCCCTATCTTGACATGGATCTCCGTTCATGTCTAGCCTTTACCAAAACAGTTGTTAATTTAATCTCTAATCGTGGTCATGAATATCAATAAATTGATAGCACGCCCGATTAGGATGTTAACTATTCTTTTGATAAAGTTTATAAATTTTATAAGACGTAAAAAGAGTTTAAGGATCTTCATCATCCATTAATCTACCCTAATCCTACGAATCCTAACAAGCGGAGAATTACTCGCGCATGATGGAGATAAAAGAACGGATAGAGATCATGATGTAAATAATAAAATGCAATAAGGATAAAGACAACTACCTTTATTAATCAACTTGATCAAATACACTTTGTTTCCTTTAAAAAATGATTACAAAAACCCAGTTTGCTTCTCGTTCTCTTCTGAAGGAGGTAAATGAACAGTTGATGACCAGCCTGGATGCGTGAGCCGTCTTGGACTTCATGATCTCGTCGACTTGATGATTTTTCTAAGAGGCTCTCGGTCTTTATTTATAGTCACAGAGCCAGAATCTCTAGTTTCCTAATAAGGTAACTATCTGTTGAGATCCTACCCAAAAAATCCAGAATCCTAACTCTTCAGATGTGCGGCGGAACCGCGGTTAATAGGTTGGTTTGGCCGCGGATCCGCCGCCTTCTGGTATGATCATGAGCTATAATTTCCGTGGCTTCATATCTGTAGCACTTGTTGATCTTTTGAATATCTAGACTTTGAAAATATTTTCTACGTTTCTGCCAGAATTGGTTTCTTCAATTTACTTGAATATCTTCGGCAGATTTGATCTCACCAACTCGGATTTCCTTGATTTCAGTCATGAGATAATTCCTGCACAATTATCTCAATAAATGATATTAGTAGAATTTGTTTTTATTGAGATATTATCTTAACCATTTGTCATGATATTATAGTTTTTAGAAGAATTGGTCAAAAATATTTGATAAGGTAAGAATATTTAAATAGACCAAATATTACATGAATATTATATGCTTACATTTCCCTTCATAATATTAATTATAATATATAAACACATGAAAATAGTATTTTTATGGATAAACCCTTATATGTGTCATATTTATAATAAACTTATTTTATTATATATAAATAGTAAGGAAAATGTCATATTAAAAGTGCAATTTTATCAACTGAACACAAGGCATAAGAGCGCTGAAAATAAATCACTAATGGCCAAACATGCCTCACGTGTAAAACACGTGAGCGCTCATATGCAAAGTGCTGATCATAAACAGACTAAAACCCACAACAGGGGTCACGTGTTAAATACGTGAGTTCTCTTGCCTCTCACATGCAAATCATATGAGCGCTCCAATTTACAATGTTCCCATTAAATTCTATCTGATAGAATTAAATTCCATTTGGGAAATATTTTTCTGTACCTTCTTAAACTAGAAAGATCTTCTCTATTAAACAGAGGACCTTTGGATCAAAGATCCAACGGTGATCATCTGGCAGAATAAAATTCTATATTAAAAAAATTTATTTCTAGTCTTGTTAAACTAAAAAGATATGATAGAATAAAATTCTAATCTTATTAAAACTAACAAGATATTCATAATCTTGTTAAACAAACAAGAAATCTTCTCTGAGCCTTTGGATTAAAAATCCAACGATGAATAAAATTCACCGATTGATCTAAAAGATCATGGAATCAATCATGATCTCTCAATGAGAGATTTTCTTAACAAATTGATTCTTGTTCTTCTCATATAAATAGGAGCAAGGAGAAGAGAGAGATATACACAGGGGGAGAGGGAAAGAAAAATACATAGAGAATTTAATTCTCTAAAGAGAGAGGAGACCACCCCATAAGCTTCTAAAAAATATATAGAAGCCTCCCAAAAGCTCCCACAAAAAAAAGAGAATTTAATTCTCAAACCAAGAGTTTAAGTCTTCTCAAAGAACTTAGTTCTTCTTCTGGATGAGGTCTACAGAAGCAGACCCCCCATAAGTTGAGAATTTAATTCTCATCGGGGAGATTCTGTTATGCAGATTCAAAACTTAGGAGAAAGAACTAAGTCCAAAGAATTTAATTCTTCCAAAAGTATATAGGAATTTAATTTCTCTGATAAAACTAGGGTTTAATCTTGTAAAAGAATTTAATTCTTATAAAACAAGAGATTTGAAATTCTTAAAACTCAGATCAGAATCTCTATGCGTATAAAAGAATAGACTGGTCACGTGTTCCCACGTGAGCACCTCTGAGGAATAAAAAGGAAGGACTGAGATCAAATCACGTGTTCTCACGTGACCCCTTAAAACGAGCGCTCAGCAATTACATGAAAAATGGAATAAATCCAAAGACAGTTCCCATTTTGGGGTGCCTCACGTGTTCCCACGTGATCCCCAAATAGTTGCCTAACACTTAGATGGAAAAGGGGAAAACTCCAAAGACAGCGCTCACATTTTGAGCACCTCATGTGTTCGCACGCGAGCATTATATGCGTTAAGTACTTAGCACTTATAAAAGGAAGAGGGAATAAACCCAAAGAAGCAGTGCCTGACTCTGGGGCGCCTCATGTGCCCACACGTGATGGACATAAGACTTAAGTGTTTAACACTTGCATATATAGACGGGGATTTGGACCCAAGGGCATAGCACCAACTTTTAGATATCTCACGTGCCACACATGAGCGCCCCAAGTTTCAGTGTTTAACGCTGCTGTAGAGACTCACGTAAGAGCACGTGAGCACCGAGCATGTATTAGTGTTTAACACTATAAGAAGCCAACTTTAGCCCCAAAACTGGCTAAGTCCTCCTGAGATTAAAACGTCTTGGATCTCCAAATAGACTGAGCCTCTATGCTAATGACTTCCCAAAATAATTGACCAGAATAATGTCCATCACACATCTCCTAAGTTGATCTTAGTCTTCCAAAAATGACTAATGATTCTCAGATGGTCCACCATGATCTCTCCCCTCAATCTGGAATTTGGTTCAACGGTACATCTCTCCACACCTCCGATACATGTCGTTGTAATTATTCAACGTATTCAGAGAGGTGGAGGGTCCCGACAACCAACAACTCCTAGTGCACTCCCAAACCGATGAGCACATCCCAACGGACCGCAACGTCCTTAAACTAGCTACGGACCGCAACGTCCTTAAACTAACTACGGAACGCAACGTCCTTAAACTACTACGGACCGCAACGTCCTTAAACTAGCTACGGACTGCAATGTTCTTAAACCAGCTATGGACCAAAAACGTCTTTAAACTAAAACAATAGAGCCCAAATGCTCTTTTGTTGGGTCTGGATGATCCCAAGATCATGTTGAGTAGATCTTAGTCTAAAAATTAGACTAACGTATCCTCAACAAACATTTAAGTTGATCTTAATCCCAAATGAGATTAACGATCCTTAAATCAAACCAAACCCAAATTTAGGAGAATACGGATTTGGACTAATCCACGCTCTACGGGCGACAACACAAATTAGTCTCCGTATACAATCCAAGGGCAACCAAAAATAAAACAAACACACATGACACGAAGTGACCTTCTGGAGCAGGAGAAAGTGGTTACCGCGATGCGGTAACGTAATTAACCACAGGGGCTTGCGCCTGCAGCGAAGAGCGTCCCCACAATCAAAAACCCCTCACAACGAGGGAGAATCTAACGAAGTCTGCTACAACGGCCGCATCCGTCCAAACCTCCGATACCCGGTGCCAAAAATCAACTTGGCATTTTCAGAGAGGTGGATGGATAAATCCAAATAGTATCTGCCCCCAAATGCAGGCAAGACGTTTGTCTTCCCGGTTTTCGGTTGTAAACAGATTCTGGCACGTCCGGTGGGACCTTTTCCTCTTTCCACTCCACACTTCGTGTGTCGTGTTCACGAACGAATCGCGGTTTAATATAGTTGCCCCTGGATTCGAGGTGCTAAGATTTGGTGTCTTGCTCCATGCAGAAAAGGAGATATCAATGGCCTCCAGCTGTGATAACTGCAACAGCAACTCTCGCTCTGCCCCGACTGCAGGAGTGACTTACGGCCCCCAAGCGGCCTCTATCTTTGCAATGCCAGTGGAGCAGGTGACTCAGGCCACCACTGGATTGTTCTTCGGGACCATGCTCCCGCCAATGAGCTTCAATGCTTCAATACCATCACAAGAGGATCTAAAGAAGTCGGTCTTCAATCGTCTTGCAACTACCATGACCCCTCTCAACGGGTCGTCCAATTCTAACGCCTTAATCTTTAACAGGCTGAGCTACAGCTCCAGTAGGCCCACAAAGAGGCCTGCAATACCTGAAGGGGTTATCCCAAAGCGGATATCCATTCCTGTTCCAACAGACGAAGTCGTCAAAGGGGCTTCTCCTGCTAAGGGATCGGTCCTCGCAAGACTGGCCGTTCCAACTCCTGCTGCAGGTGAGGTCGTTAAAAATGCTTCCCCTGCCAGAAAGTCTTCCTTTGACAGATTGACCATTCCCTCTCAGCGGACGTCAGTTTTCGACAGGCTGACACTGACAGCAGCCTCTCATCAAAGCAGGGGGCATAACGAGGTCGCTTCCACAACAAAGGTTGTCTCGTCTGCACGACGTGCTCGACATCGCCACTGGCGCTGAGTGAAGAAAGCTGGGGGCAGTTCTCCCTCTGGACTTACCCCACCAGCTCCAACGGTGGAAATTGACGCTGCTGTTCTAACTGGGCACAGTTTCGAGCTGCTCAGGAGGGTGCACAAGAACTCTCCAACCACTGTACTGAATAAGTTTCCACCGCCTGTTGAAAACACGATGCAGGAAAAACCGGAACATCCTCCTCAGTGGCTGTCCTTCAAGATCCACAGAGTCTGGCGGAAAGTCCAAGACTCTGTAATTGACAAAGATTACTCTCGCCGGTTGAAGAAGACGAAGGCTCGGCAAGAGGAAGACCATCCCTCCGTCGTACCATACCACGGAAGGTATCATTTGCGTGGGTGCCTGCTGCAACGACCCTCAACCTCGACCTCCCACAAGAGGAGAAGGCCGGAGAAGATCCCCATGCCGGCAGCAAATATCAAAGGTAGTGGACCCAAACGCCCCAAGTCTGGGGGCATGGGAGTGCACACGGTATACATGGCTTCCAGCAAAGAGGAAAGCCGTACTTCCGCAGGTCATCGACCACTTACACGGTCTGTGACAAAAGCTTAGGAGCAACAACAAAAGCTCTGGGAGATGTTGACAAGGATGGCCGCACTCATTGGGCAGAAAGAA
Organism: Agapanthus africanus; assembly: GCA_030015575.1. NCBI lineage: Eukaryota > Viridiplantae > Streptophyta > Magnoliopsida > Asparagales > Amaryllidaceae > Agapanthus > Agapanthus africanus. Next base: position 377,469,380 of record JASDDO010000019.1, on the reverse strand, counting down.
AGCCCGGAAGCATCGTCTGAGCAGTGCCAGGATCAGGAGACCGATACGGAGTTCCTGCGGAGGGTACTAGAAAGAAAGGATAAAGAAGCCGCAGAGCAATCCGCTAATATGAAGTAGATGGCGCTCCTGTTCCAAGGTATGGTCGGGATGATGATCCATCCGGACCCTCCAGCCGAAGACCCTCCAATAATCATTGAATACGACAGAGGGAAGACGTCAAACCCTCTTCCGGCTGTATCAGCAGCCAGAGAAGAGACGATCTCCAAAGCCGCCCTTGACGACTACATAGCTCAACAAATATGATCTCATCAGGCAAGCAAAGCGGCTGGCCAAGTCGTCAGGACTAGGCGACCTTATCCAGTCTGGTATGATCAAATTAAGTACCCGCCAGGATGTACGATCCCCAAATTCCATGTGTATAAGGGGACGGACAATCCACAACAACACGTTGCTCAATTCAGAGCTTTGTGTGGTAATACCGGAGGCGACGACAAACTGCTGCTTCGCCAATTTGTCGGCAGCTTGGCGGAGACAGCATTTGAATGGTACTCTGAGCTCCCAAATGATTCTATCAAAACATTCACGGAGATGGAATTATTATTCACACAGCGGTTTGCGAGCGTAAGCGAGCATACCCCGATCACGGCGTTAATCAATGCCAGAGTGAAGGCAGGAGAGACCTGGGTTCAATACGCAATTCGATGGCGTAACCTATGGTCAAGATGTGAACAACGCATAGAAGAAGCGCCTGCCGTGGGCATGTTCGGGGGAACCCTTGGTCCCCAAGCAACTATATCCCCAGGCAGCCGTATCGCATGTTACCTTACCGTCTGCTCTACTTCAGAGAGTGTTGCCTTTTGCGCCTGTTGTTGCTCTGCGTCAGACTTATGCTCAGAGAGGTCATGGTCGCGGAGGGTTTGTTCAGAGAGGGTGGGGTGGCAGAGGCAGAGGACAGACAGCTGCCGGTAGAGGGCAGGCTCGGGTATTTGCTTTAACTCATCAGAACGTGCAGGCGTCTAATGCAGTGGTTTTAGGTACTCTTTCTGTATGTTCCTTCGATGCATACATTTTTTTTGATCCGGGATCTACGCACTTGTATGTTTCTACACACTTCATGCCGAGGTTGGGCCGAGAGTCGTGTTTGCTAGATCAGCCGCTTGTCATGACTACTCCTGTTGGCGAGTCTTTTGTTGCGCGACACGTGTTTCGGTCGTGTGCCGTTCGGATTGGAGATAGAGATTCGTCCGTCGACTTGATCCTTCTTGAGATGTTGGACTTCGACGTTCTTCTTGGCATGGACTGGTTAGCTACTTGCTACGCGTATGTGGACTACCGCGAGAAGACTGTTAGGTTTTGTTTTCCCGGCAAGTCAGTTCTTATTGTGCAGGGGCACCGTGGTGCCGCCCTTCACATTTTGGTTTCCGCCCTTTGCGCTAGTCGGCTTTTGAGGAGGGGATGTCGGGGATTCTTGGCTTTCATACGAGATACTGGAGTCACAGTAGATTCGTTGGACCAGGTTCCTATCGTGAGAGAGTTTCCCGACGTTTTTCCCGATGAGTTACTTGGATTGCCACCAGAGCGTGAGATTGAGTTTTGCATTGATTTGATCCCAAGCACGGGGCCTATTTCTATACCGCCTTACCGGATGGCCCCGGCGGAGCTTAAGGAGCTTAAGGATCAGCTGCAAGAGTTGCTTGATAGGGGACTTGTGTGTCTGAGTGTTTCTTCTTGGAGAGCTCCTGTTCTGTTCGTCAAGAAGAAGGACGACAGTTTGAGCTTGTGCATTGATTACCGTCAATTGAACCGAGTTACAGTGCGGAATAGGTATCCTTTACCTCGCATTGACGATTTGTTTGATCAGCTCCAGGACGCGGGACATTTTTCCAAGATTGATTTGAGATCAGGTTGTCATCAGTTGCTGGTTCAGAATGATGACATTCCGAAGACTGCTTTTCGTACGCGCTACGGGCATTATGAGTTTTTGGTGATGTCGTTCGGACTCACCAATGCCCCAGCAGCGTTCATGGATTTGATGAACCGGATTTTCAGGCCGTTCCTCAACCAGTTTATTATTGTGTTTATTGATGACATTCTGGTTTATTCCAAGAGTCGAGAGGAACATGAGCAGCACTTGAGGATTGCTTTGCAGACATTGAGAGAGCACCAGCTGTTTGCTAAATTCTCGAAGTGTGCCTTCTGGCTTGATAGAGTTGACTTCTTGGGTCATGTGGTTATGGGAGACGGTATTCGTGTGGACCCGAGGAAGATCGAGGCCATACAGCTTTGGCCCAGACCTGTATCAGTGACAGAGGTCCGCAGCTTTTTGGGCTTAGCCGGTTATTACCGCCGTTTCGTGCAGGACTTTTCGAATATCGCTGCACCGCTGACCAGACTGACCAGGAAGGGGGTTCCTTTTCTTTGGACTGAGGCATGCGAGCTGAGTTTTCAGCAGTTGAAGACTCGGTTGACGACTGCACCAGTTTTATCTTTGCCTTCTGGATCGGGCGGCTTTGTCGTTTACTATGATGCTTCTCAAGTGGGGCTTGGTTATGTATTGATGCAGCATGATAGAGTTATCGCTTATGCTTCCCGGCAGTTGAAGAAGCACGAGTAGAATTATCCCACTCATTATCTTGAGATGGCCGCGGTGGTCTTTGAGCTTAAGATTTGGATACACTACTTGTACGGGGAGTTGTGTCAGATTTTTACAGACCACCAGAGCTTAAAGTACATCTTCCAGCAGCGGGATCTGAATTTGAGACAGCGCCGTTAGATGGAGCTCGTGAAGGATTATGATTGTGAGATCCTTTATCACCCGGGTAAGGCGAATGTGGTAGCTGATGTTTTGAGTCGTAAGCCAGGGGGTAGCTTGTCCCAGTTGAGTGCAGTTCAGAGACAGTCTTTTACAGGTTAGCAGATCTTGTGCGACAGCAGAGTACAGTTTGAGTTCACTTCCACTGGGGGACAGTTTGCTCATGTCCGCGCCTGTCCACTTCTACTTGATCGTATTCGTGAGGCACAACCCGACGATGCCCGTTTGTCTGAGATTCTTGAGCATGTTCGGCAGGGTAGAGATTCGGAGTTCTTGATTGATGACCAGGGTGTGCTACGTTTTGGGACTCGTTTATGTGTACCTGATACCGATGGGTTGAGGTGCGAGATCCTAGAGTAGGCACATCAGTCAGCTTACAGTGTTCACCCAGGATCCACCAAGATGTATCGTGACTTGAGAGATATCTACTGGTGGACAGGAATGAAGAGTGATGTTTCGGATTTCGTTTCGAGGTGCCCGACTTGTCAGCAAGTTAAAGCTGAGCATCAGAGACCGGCAGGAGAGTTGCAGCCTTTACCCATTCCGGAGTGGAAATGGGAACATATCTCCATGGATTTCGTTGTGGGTCTACCTAGGTCCAGTTGAGGGTATGACTCCATTTGGGTGATCGTTGACCGGTTGACAAAAGCGGTTCACTTCCTTCCAGTGAAGACCACTTTCGGTTATGCTCAGTATGCTCAGTTGTGCATTGATGAGATTGTGCGTTTGCACAGCGTTCCTATATGCATCATATCCAACCGGAGCACCCAGTTCACTAACCGTCTTTGGTAGGCTTCAGGAAGCTTTGGGTACCCGATTGAGTTTTAGCACCTCTTTCCATCCGCAGACCGATGGTAAGTCAGAGCGGACTATACAGACTCTGGAGGATATACTTCGTGCGTGCGTGCTTAATTTTGGTGGCATTTGGGATCGTCACATGCCATTGATAGTGTTCTCCTACAATAACAGTTATCAGTTATCAGGAGACGATTCAGATGCCACCTTTTGAGGTTTTGTATGGTAGAAAGTGTCGATCGCCAGTCTGTTAGACCGAACTCAGCGAGAGCAAGATTTTGGGACCCCAGCTAGTTCAAGAGACTACGGAGAAAATTCAGTTGATTCAGGATAGGATGAGAGCAACCCAGTGCAGACAGAAGTCTTATGCCGACCGTCGTCGTCGCAGGTTCGAGTTCGCAGTGGGGGATCATGTATTCTTACGGATTTCTCCGATGAACGGCGTGATGAGATTTGGGAAGAAAGGGAAGCTTAGTCCCAGATTTGTAGGTCCTTTTGAAATCCTTGAGCGAGTTGGTACCGTTGCCTATCGTTTGGCACTTCCGCCCAGTTTTCTGATGTTCACCTCATATTCCATGTATCGATTCTTCGCAAGTACCTTCATGACTCTTCTCACATGATTCAGCACCAAACCGTTCAGCTAGAGCGCGATCTTTCGTTCACCGAGCAGCTAGTAGTTACATTGGATCGGCAGGTGAAGAAACTTCGGTCAAACGTCTTGCCATCTGTGAGGTTCTTTGGCGTAGTCCGAATAGTGAAGAGGTCACTTGGGAAGTCGAGAGCAAGATGCGGAAGAAATTCCCTCATCTCTTTGAAGGTACGCATAGTAAGATTTTTAAATTCGGGGATGAATTTCTTTAAGGCGGGAATATTGTAACTCCTTAGAATGCGATTAGTGTTTGCGATAATGCGGATTTTTAGTAAAAAGTTTACCAAAATAGTTTTCACATATTTTATAAAAATTAATTAATATTTTATTATTATTTATTTCGGGTTTGCACACACTTATGCATGTTAACCTGGGGTTAATTAGGGTTAACCATACTTAAGTAACCATGGCACCTTAACCCCATTCCATTAAGTTTTATGTATTTATTTAAATTATTTAGTTTTAAAATAAAAGGGTTTAAAAGTTGGTTGACTTGAGATAGGAAGAGAGAGAGAGTGAATGATGAAGCATGGGGAGCATTTAATAACGAGAGAGAATGGGTATGGTGCATTCTCTAACCTCACACCCTCAATTCCTTCACCCTCACTCATACACTCCCTCACTCTCACTCACATTCTCTCATTCACACATTTGTTTCTCCTCCTCATTTTTCTTCATCCTCATCCCTCAAACTGAAACCCTAACCCAAATCCTCACTAAACCAAACTAAATCACCACTAAACCCCACTAAAACCCTTCACAAGTCAAGATTAAGCCACTAAGATGACTTGGAGAATGGAAAGCTAGGATTTTTGAGCAAGTGTGGATAGGTAATGATCTCTAACTGTTAATTAGGTTGTTATTATGTTATGTTGCTTAGTAGATGTTGTTTAGAACACTAAAGATGTTGTTTTGAGCACATATCGTATTTTTAGTGTCATTTTGGAGTATCTGTGATCTGCTACGACCACGAATTGTTACTGGAAAATCTAGCAGTATAGTAGTGTTGTACTAGAGGCCCTGAGTGTTCACCTGAAACCCGAACCCAATCCCACCTGTTTTGGCCGGCGAAAATTGGGTATTTTCCGGCGAGCTCGGTTTTGTGGGGGACTAGGGGGGTTGTGGTTTTGTGGGTAGCTGTCTGTGTTCTATCCTAGGTGTTTGGTACTGCTAGATTTTTATGTATTGACAGTAGGTAAAATCTGGGACCACTTAGCTAATTTTAGGCGTTTCGGCAAAGTGCGATACGATTGATTCGACGTAGTTTAAGTGTTGTTGGTAGCTTGCAGTCGTGGACCGGTTTTGATGATGTTGCTACACACGTTAGCCGCTAAGCGAACACTTGAGAGTTTGTTGGAGTCAGTGCGTCGGTCTAAACGTCATTTGTTTGTATTATTGGTCGATTTCTATGTTGCACTTGCTATGTTTTGTGTGATTTTAGGGGCGAGTGCGGGGACTTCGGACGCTACTAAGAAAGGAAAGCAGGTGGTTGGATTTACTTAGCTCGAGATCATCGGTGAGTAGATTTAACATCTACGGGGAAATCGTCCGTATGGCGTTAAGCGTCAGGGCTAGATATGATATTATAGCCGCATGTTTATATGCATATATGTTGATGTGCTTGAGCATCATTGCATACCATTACTTGTTGTGCCTTAACTTAGTACCTAGTGGACACTGCACCATTACTGACGGCTTATGTTGCACGAGCACTAAATTGTATGCTACACCCACACCGTCGGTAATTACCATGACACGCCCAACCTATACACATATGTGGTATTGTATTCGTTATTGACATTGAGACGTTGATTCTTGTTCTATTGCGCATATGAAATGCATCGTGCATACATAGCTACATGTACACCTTTATATGATGTTGCATTTGATTTTGGAGAAATTGGGAACCGCATGATATATTTAAAAACTGGATTCATTTAAAAGAGCTGTTTTTCCTTGATTTGCTCATATTACTGTTTATGTTGCATATATCATATTTCATGGATTTACGCATTGAGATACGGATTTCATGTGATTTATGGATTTAAGAACCGTGGGGATATTTCAAGAAAGTATGCATTGTTTTGAAAACCCAGTTTCTCTTGATATGATATTTCGATGCGTCAACCATGAGTTTTCTCGGTTCTGAGATTGTGTTAGAAACCCGATTCGAGGAGCTGGATGATCCGTTTACGGGTTCATGGTGGACCCGGTATGGTACCCCGGGGCGAGAAAGGGATGTTTTGCAGTAGACGATGAGCTTGGCAAAGGGACTACTACCTACCGGTGATTGGTTGGACCCGGCGGTTATCCGGAGGATACCGACCGGAGTCATGAGATAGATATGGGTCGTTCCGGACTGACGGAGCCCGAGTTATGTAGATTTACGTGTCGATATTGGACACGAGATTTCATGATGTTTTCGAGTGCCGATGTTGGGCACTCAAGTTCCATGAGATTTACAGATATGAGGGACGATCAGAGTGACGGCGCCTGAGGTATTGGGATTTGGGGTGTCGTTGATGGACACCGGTTTTTCCACGATGATGATTCATTGATGATGATGTGTTTTATCCCATACTCAGCATTTATTAAATATGCATTGTTCATTTATTTATAGTACCTGATGGTGTATCTTGATCATGATTGTTGCATATCCATATTGCCATACTTATGCTATCAGATTACATGTGATAGATTACCGTTGTACGTGCATACCTGCGATTATCTGTATGATGTTACTTACTATTCATGAGTTGGCAACTTACCCCCGTTGTGCCACGGTGTTTTGCAGGCTTGAACCTCAGAGTAGGCGTGGCAGGGCTCCTTATTATCTCTATTTTGCGGATACCGCTACGTTTGGCTGTGAGTCCGTTTGGTATAGGTGGGTTTGCGGTTATCCGACTGCATCTATTGTACATCTTATTGTATCTAGTATTCTCCATCTATCATTTCTATGTATGGACTTAGAGAAGAGTTTGTGAGAATCGATATTGTATATTTTATGACTCTGGGTGTCGTGCTCGTTTGAGCTGGCCTTTCACATGCAATTTATCTCTTTATGCTGTTTTCACCTTTTATTGTCTATTTCTTTGCTACGGCGTCGTATATATGCTAGTGGTGGTTGTTTCCGCCTTCGAGCGTGATTTGCTCCCGTTTGGGGATGCTTTATTTATATCCTATGTTGCTTTATTTATATCTTATGTTTGTACCCGTTTCGGGGCTAGTTTTTACAAAGGAGGTGCTGCCGAAATTTTTAAAGAAAATAAACTTAAACTTTAAGATTTTACTTGAGATTTCCAAATGTTTTTATCACTTACTTCATTTTGATGGTTTATATTTCTGGGTTTCGGCTTACTTAAATTGCGTTACTCCTGTTGACGTCACGTGGTTTAAGTATCGGTCACGTGCCAAATTTTGGGTCATGACATTACGACTCACAAGGGAGCAACACACTTAGGGATATCCACGATTCCTAAGGAGAAATTACGCTTACGAGATTCTTACGACTCGTAAGGAGAATTCCCCCTGTGAAACCCTCACGGCTCACAGGATTCAAAAGTCTTAAGCTACAGGTATATGAACCTGTTCTTAATCCATCACACTCCCCAAGTAGCCCCACAAGCGGTTCAATATTGACCCTTGTATACAATCCACGGTCATAAATAAACGTTTCCCCCACCAAGTCCCACCAAAGACGGGGAATGTCCTCATGTGGTGAATGACACTTGTAAGTCCTCTCGACTTATAAGGAGAAAACACTTTTGTAATATCCTTACGACTTATAAGAGAACACACACTTAAGAATCCTCACGATTCCTAAGGAGAAAACACACCTACGAGATCCTCACGACTCATAGGGAGAAACACCTTTATGAGACCCTTATGGCTCGTAAAGTCGAAAAGCCTTAGTCAACAGGATCCTAACCCTGTTTGCTAAGGCACCTTTGTTCAAATCGACAAAGGCAAATGATGATTCGCTCCTAGCAACATTCCAGTGGCAGCGATGATGATGCTTAAATTAGTATCAAATTCCAAGTCCTTTCAAAGCAAATGATGATTCGCTCCTGGCCATATTCCAGTCGCAGTGATGCGGATGCTATGATTGGTATCAGATCTCAAGTTCCAAACTCGCAATAAAAAATCAGCGAGCCAAATATGCATATAAAAATAGCCGAAATGTTTGGGCAACTCGCAATAAAAAGCAGCGAGTAAAAAGAAAAACAGCCGAAATGATTGGGCAATCGTAACTTTCGTGATATAAAAAGCTGAAATGATAAAGCATCGCGGAAAGAAAAAAAATGAAATTTTTCCCTACAGGTGAGATCACATTGACCCCTGTATACAATCCATGGGTACAAACGGAAAGGGAACCATATTATCCCACCGGGCTTCGTCAAAAGGAAGCCAGATCTCGATGGCTACATCTACAGCCTAGAAATCAACAACGGCGTTTCTTTTCATTCCAACCAGAAGCAGATACGACGCCAGCAAAATGGAGCCATGGAAAAGTCCCCTAGTTCCAAATCTCGACGGTTCACAGACAGCCTAGAGACTACCTCGGAGCCACCCCGAAGTCCCCTAGTTCCAAATCTCGATGGTTCATAGACAGCCTAGAGACTACCTCGAAGCCACGGCGAAGTCCCCTAGTTCTAAATCTCGAAGGTTCACAGACAGCCTAGAGATTATCTCGGAGCCACGACAAAGTCCCCTAGTTCCAAATGTCGACGGTTCACAGGCAACCTAGAGACTACCTTGGAGCCACGGCAAAGTCTCCTAGTACCAAATCTCGACGGTACACAGACAGCCTAGAGACTACCTCGGAGCCACGACAAAATCCCCTAGTTCCAAATCTCGACGGTTCACAGACAAACTGGAGACTACCTTGGAACCATGACAGGGTCCCTAGTTCCAAGTCTCGACGGCAGCATCCACAGCCTAGAGATCAACAACAACATTCTTCCTCCCTCTAGAAGGATACAGACGCGACATCAACAAACGGAGCCATGGCAAAGTCTCCTAGTTCCAAATCTTGACGGTTCACAGACAACCCAAAGACAAACTCGACATTTGTCGCAATATTGCCGACACAATGTCAACAAATGAAGCAAAGGAAGATACCTAGCTTCAGGGTCTTGACGGCAACTCAAATGAGACCAGAAAGACTATCGGAGATCATCCCACTCCAGCGCGGAGTGGTCATGACTCATCGGGGCTCCCAAATTGAACCTAACCTCAAGTAAAAAGCGACATGGAATATCCCTAACGCTTGCTCTTTCGACGGTAATATCACCTGGAAGATTACTTGAAGACGTCTTGTCTAGCCCCCGAAGGGATCAGAGACACGACAGTCGCGAGGCTACTCGAACAGAAAGATTGCGTATCGAGGAATACACCGGCCAATGCGATGGTACGACGGGTAAAAAACCCTAGTACCACAGACCCTAACGGACTTCTATTACCAGGAGTTAACTGTGACATTAGGACATCGTTGTGAGAACTTCTTGATTCGTCTCGACTCGTGGGGAAAATAATGTTCCTGCGAGAACTTCTCGACTCGTCTTGACTCGTAGGGAAAAGCCTTAGGCAATGGGGATAAGACCTGTTTCCTAAGCACTGAGGCCCTGCAAGTCGGTCCAAGATGGACTATTGCATACTATTCACGGACTACACTCTCCAATCGAATATCGACGAGGAGGGAAATAACCACTTACAAGTCCTCTCGACTTGTAAGGGGGAAAATTCTCTTGTGAGATCCTTATGACTCTCAAGAGAAAATACACTTAGAAGTCCTCACGACTCCTAAGGAGAAAACACACCTGCAGGATCCTCACGACTCGTATGGAGAAAAGTCTTTATGAGACCCCCAGGACTCATAAAGTTGAAAAGTCTTAAGCGGAAGATCTGAACCTGTTTCCTAAGCCATCGTTTCCCTGCAAGGAGGTCCAAGATGGATTATTGTATACTATCCACGGGCTACGCTCTCCAAAGTCGAATATCTACAAGGAGGGAAAAAACCACTTACGAGTCCTCTCGACTTGTAAGGGGAAAAATTCTCTTGTAAGATCCTTACGACTCTCAAGAGAAAACGTACTTAGGAGTTCTCACGACTCCAAAAGAGAAAATACACCTACGGGATCCTCTTGACTCGTAGGGAGACAAGTCTTTAGGAGACCCCTACGGCTCACGAAGTTGAAAAGTCTTAGGCGGCAGATCCAAACCTGTTTCCTAAGCCATCGCTGATCTATAAAGAGGTCAAGATGGACTATCTGCAGGACACATTTGTCAAAGCCACATTCGCCAACGAAATAAAGAAGCTACTTACGGGTCCTCACGATTCATAAGGAAAAATACCCGAGTGAGATCCTTACGACTCACGGAGGCGACGACCACTTAGAAATCCTCACGATTTCTATGGAGAAAATACACCTATGAGATCCTCACGACTCGCAGGGAAAATAATGTCCTTGCGAGAACTTCTCGACTCGTCTCGACTCGTAGGGAAAATAATGTTCTTGAGAGAACCACTCGACTCTTAGGGAGGAAAAAACTTTCCTGAGACCCTTACGGCTCATGAAGATGAAAAGAAAAAAGTCTTAGGCTACAAGGACCCTAAACTTGTCTCTTAAGCCATTAATTCTATGGTCACGCATTACTTTGCACTACTTCACCCACGTACATACTTACGTGGGCAAAGTAGTGGGGGTCTTTGTTCCTGCCAAAATTTTCGGCCAAAAGCTATTTGTACCCTTATAACTCTTTAAAAAAGGGGAGAGAATAAAGAGGAAAAGAATTCACGGTTGAACATCACATGTTAAACACGTGAGCGTTTATATGCGAAGCATGTAAGCGCTGAAAGAAAATAACTAAGGGCCAAATAAGCCTCACGTGTAAAACACGTGAGTGCTCATATGCAAAGCATATGAGCGCTGAAAATAAATCAACAATGGCCAAACATGCCTCACGTGTAAAACACGTGAGCGCTCATATGCAAAGCATATGAGCGCTGAACATGAACATGCTAAAACCCACAGTAGGGGTCACGTGTTAAACATGTGAGTTCTCTTGCCTCTCACATGCGAAGCATGTGAGCGCCCCAATTTAAAATGTTCCCATTAAATTCTATCTGATAAAATTAAATTCTATTTGGGAAATATTTTCCTGATCTTCTCAAACTAGAAAGATCTTCTCTGTTAAACAGAGGACCTTTGGATCAAAAATCCAACGGTGATCATCTGGCAGAATAAAATTCTATATTAAAAAAATATATATTTCTGGTCTTGTTAAACTAAAAAGATATGATAGAATAAAATTCTAATCTTATTAAAACTAACAAGATATTCATAATCTTGTTAAACAAACAAGAAATCTTCTCTGAGCCTTTGGATTAAAAATCCAACGATGAATAAAATTCACCAATTGATCATGGAATCAATCATGATCTCTCAATGAGAGATTTTCTTAACAAATTGATTCTTGTTTTTCTCATATAAATAGGAGCAAGGAGAAGAGAGAGATATACACAGAGGGAGAGGGGAAGACAAATAGAGAGAGAATTTAATTCTCTAAAGAGAGAGGCGACCACCCCATAAGCTTCTAAAAATATAAAGAAGCCTCCCAAAAGCTCCCACAAAACAAAAGAGAATTTAATTCTCAAATCAAGAGTTTAACTCTTCTCAAAGAACTTAATTCTTTCTCTGGTTGAGGTCTGCAGAAGCAGATCTCCCCACAAGTTGAGGATTTAATTCTCATCGGGGTGATTCTGTTATGCAGATTCAAAATTTAGGAGAAAGAACTAAGTCCAAAGAATTTAATTCTTTCAAAAGTATATAGGAATTTAATTCCTCTGATAAAACTAGGGTTTAATCTGTAAAAGAATTTAATTCTTATAAAATAAGAGACTTGAAATTCTTAAAACTCACATCAGAATCTCTATGCGTATAAAAGAAGACTGGTCATGTATTCCCACATGAGCACCTCTGAGGAATAAAAAGGAAGGACTGAGATCAAATCACGTGTTCCCACGTGACCCCTTACAATGAGCGCTCAGCAATTACATGAAAAATGGAATAAATCCAAAGACAGTTTCCATTTTGAGGCGCCTCACGTGTTCCCACGTGACCCCCAAACAGTTGCCTAACACTTACATGGAAAAGAGGAAAACTCCAAAGACAGCGCTCACATTTTGAGCACCTCATGTATTCGCACGTGAGCATTATATGAGTTAAGTGTTTAGCACTTATATAAGGAAGAGGGAATAAACCCAAAGAAGCAGTGTCCGACTCTGGGGTGCCTCACGTGCCCACACGTGATGGCCATAAGACTTAAGTGTTTAACACTGCTGTAGAGACTCACGTGAGCACCGAGCATGTATTAGTGTTTAACACTATAAGAAGCCAACTTTAGCCCCAAAACTGGTTAAGTCCTCCTGAGATTAAAACGTCTTGGATCTCCAAATAGACTGATCCTCTATGCTCATGACTTCCTAAACTAATTGACCAGAATGATATCCATCACACATCTCCTAAGTTGATTTTAGTCTTCCAAAAATGACTAATGATTCTCAGATGGTCCACCATGATCTCTCCCCTCAATCTGGAATTTAGTTCAAGGGTACATCTCTCCTCACCTCCGATACATGTCGTTGTAATTATTCAACGTCTTCAGAGAGGTGGAGGGTCCTGACAACCAACAACTCCTGGTGCACTCCCAAACCGATGAGCACATTCCAACGGACCGCAACGTCCTTAAATTAGCTACGAACCGCAATGTCCTTAAACTAGCTATGGACCGCAATGTCCTTAAACTACAACGGACCGCAACGTCCTTAAACTTGCTACGGACCGCAACGTCCTTAAACCAGATATGGACCAAAAACGTCCTTAAACTAAAACAATAGAGCCAAAATGCTCTTTTGTTGGGTCTGGATGATCACAAGATCATGTTGAGTAGATCTTAGTCTAAAAACTAGACTAACGTATCCTCAACAAACATTTAAGTTTATCTTAATCCCAAATGAGATTAACGATCCTTAAATCAAACCAAACCCAAATCTAAGAGAATACGGATTTGGACTAATCCACGCCCTATGGGCGACAACACAAATTAGTCTCTATATACAATCCACGGGCAACCAAAAATAAAACAAACACATATGACACGAAGTGACCTTTTGGAGTTGGAGAAGTGGTTACCGCGATGCGGTAACGTAATTAACTGCAGGGGCTTGCGCCTACAACGAAGAGCATTCCCACAATCAAAAACCCCTCACAACGAGGGGGAATCTGACGAAATCTGCTACAACGGCCGCATCCGTCCAAACCTCCGATACCCGGTGCCACAAATCAACTTGGCATCTTCGGAGAGGTGGACGGATAAATCCAAATAGCATCTGCCCCCAAATGCAGGCAAGACGTTTGTCTTCCCGATTTTCGGTGGTAAACAGATTCTGGCACGCCCGGTGGGTCCTTTTCCTCTTTCTACTCCACACTTCGTATGTCGTGTTCGCGAACGAATCGCGGTTTAATATGGTTTCCCCTGGATTCGAGGTGCTAAGATTTGGTGTCTTGCTCCATGCAAAAAAGGAGATATCAATGGCCTCCAGCTACGCTAACTGCAACAGCAACTCTTGCTCTGCACCGACTGTAGGAGTGACTTACGGGCCCCAAGCGGACTCAATCTTTCCAATGCCAGTGGAGCAGATGACTCATGCCACCACTTGATTGTTCTTCGGGACCATGGTCCCGCCAATGAGCTTCAATGCTTCAATACCATCATAAGAGGCTCCAAAGAAGTCGGTCTTCGATCGGCTTGCAACTACCACGGCCCCTCTCAACGGGTCGTCCAATTCCAACGCCTCAGTCTTTAACAGGCTGAGCTACAGCTCCAATGGGCCTGCAAAGAGGCCCGCAATACCTGAAGGGGTTATCCCGAAGCGGTTAGTCATTCGTGTTCCGACAGACGAAGTCGTCAAAGGGGCTTCTCCAGCTAAGGGATCGGTCTTCGCAAGACTGGCCGTTCCAACTCCTACTGCAGGCGATGTCGTTAAAAATACTTCCCCTGCCAGAAAGTCTGCCTTCGACAGATTGACCGTTCCCTCTCAGCGGACGTCAGTCTTCGACAGGTTGACACCAACAGCAGCCTCTCATCAAAGCAGGGGCAAAACGAGGTCGCTTCCACAACAGAGGTGGTTCCGTCTGCACGACGTGCTCGACGTCGCCATAGGCTCCGAGTGAGGAAAGCTGGGGGCAGTTCCCCCTCTGGACTTACCCCACCAGCTCCAACGGTAAAAATTGACGCTGTTGTTCCAACTGGGAACAGCTTCGGCTGCTCAGAAGGGTGCGCAAGAACTCTCCAACCGCTGTACTGAAGAAGTCTCCTCCGCCTGTTGAAAACAAGACGCAGGAAAAACCGGAACATCCTCCTCAGTGGCTGTCCTCCAAGATCCACAGAGTCTGGCGGAAAGTCCAAGACTCTGTAATTGACAAAGATTACTCTCGCCGGCTGAAGAAGATGAAGGCTCGGCAAGAGGAAGACCATCCCTCCGTCGTACCACGGAAGGTATCATCTGTTAGTGATATGTATGCCTTAGAGGCCATTACTGTACATACGATGTATATTGTAGTGGATGCTTGGACATATATATGGAGGACTTTCTTGCTCGACATGATAGTATACTATCTGGTTGCTTTTTATCTTAACATGTACTCTGATTGTCTCTATGTTACATGTTGATAAAGCCCTTAGGATGAGTACTTGATTACCAGGACTATGATGCAGATCATACTAGTAGGGACAGAGTAGTCGCTAAGTACATCCTTCAAATGTTCTTAATCGTAGGTGTATCGAGACAGGGCATCGATATACTAGAGTAGACTAGCGTATAGCTTCTCGACCCATGTAGATGGGCGATGGATGATCCCATATCCATTGGTGTTTGACATCAGAGAAAGTATACGGGTGCTCAGTGGAGACTGGGTACACTGGACGGAATCGCCGAGAACTCCCAGATGGTATTATACCTCACGTCAGATGGCAGTTCTCTGGTGACACTGGTACATGTTAGTCTGTAGAACTGAGATCGTCATAGAGTCTTGTGTGATTCCCACTGTCCTTTGATTTCCACCTTTCCATGTTCAAGAGAACGTGCAAAACGGTGGCTTTTGGGTACAGTCCCGAATCACATGGAGACAATGAGCGATGGGAGGGGTTTCATCTCTCCTGATATTGG
Source organism: Agapanthus africanus (assembly GCA_030015575.1). Taxonomy (NCBI): domain Eukaryota; kingdom Viridiplantae; phylum Streptophyta; class Magnoliopsida; order Asparagales; family Amaryllidaceae; genus Agapanthus; species Agapanthus africanus. Next base: position 377,453,894 of record JASDDO010000019.1, on the reverse strand, counting down.
GAGTTGATGCTGCGCTGTGTTCGATTGGTTATAACAGGAAATCCCTGGCCAGGGTTGCTGAGATTTACTGGTAAGTGTTATCAGTAGTTTCTCAAACCGTTATGGACCTCACATCGACACGACTTATCAGTTACTGGGGTCTGACGTTTACCACCCCTAGACTAGATATGCGACATATCAGACGAAGAGACCGGACTGTACGGGAGTGTTACTGGTTGGATTCACAGGAGAATGTACAGACTTGCTTGTTGATCTTCTGATTGCTCAATACTCGGGTGGCTGTTACGTTTAGCTGACCGCTTGCAGCTTGTGGGTGTTTGATATGATCATCACCTACTGCCGGCGTATTGACGATTCTTAAGAGTCCTACACAGAATTTTCCTGGCTCAGGCAAAATGGAGTAGGAGCACATATGTGATATGTGTGGGACCGAGAATAAAATGAGTATGTGATACCGTATTCGATTCTCGCGATATATGATATCGGCCGGGTATATGTGATATAGCCGGGTTATCGGATCAAGTGTTGATTCGATGAACTGATACATTTTATATTAGTCGGTTATTTATGAAATAGCCGGATTATCGGATCAAGTGTTGATTCGATAATTTAATGTATAATTATATATTTGATATATTACATTACATTAACTAATATAATCTCACTTAAAGATTCTTTTTCTCACATGGTGATACATTGATATATATGTGATATATGTTAATTGTATTAGTTTCTTTTGTTACATTAAATATTATATATGTGATATATAATATTGTAACATGTTAGGGTTACAAATGCAACAAAGGTTTTGAGATTTAACCAAGATAGGGTTTGGATTAGGGTTAAGCTTTTGGATGAGCTTTGAGGAAGCTTCATGAAGGTTTGACTTTGTCCATTTTCTTTGATGTTTTGGAGAGATATTTGTTAACCCAACCCAAACCTTAACCCATGGTAAAGTCTCTACAAGTGTTAAGCATGTCATGCTTAACCCTAGGTTGCATTTTTAATATCAACATTAATTCATTATTCATCATAAAAGGATTTTCTTCTTTTTCTTCCTCTTGAAAAAGCTTCACTAGCTTTTGGGTTTGTGATGATTTTAAGTGAGAAATTGAAAACAAAAGAGAGCAAAATTCCTACTTCATCATCCTCATCTATTCTAGCCACTTAGATTAGGGTGTTTACTTCACTAATACTTGATTAGTGAAGTGAAAGCTTGGGTTAGTGTTTCTTCAAGGTAGATCATTTTGGATTAGTGAAGTCTTCAAGCAAGGATGCATCATTCTCTTCATGGAGCCTCTCTAGAGTCTGGATACTTGATGATCGCAGTGAAGGGACCTCAACTCGGAGCTTATGAAGCGAAGGAACGAACTACAAAGGTTGTAATCCCTAACTCTTAGATGTTAAAGTGTTTACATGCTAGTTTTGTTTGATTATCTAGTTAATGATCTAGGTTTAGGGTTATCTATAATGGAAATTTTTTGAAATTGGCATGTGTGATGCCACCCGAAACCTTGCTGCCATTGTAGGTATCCCAACAGTGGTATCAGAGCCTAGCTAGAGAATTAGACGGATAAGTGTAGGATTACGAAACCGAAACAACTCCGAAACACCCGATGCAAAACCCTTGTTTCTGTCAATTTTAAAATGAGCTCTAAAAATTTTTCAAACAAGTGCAGAATGATGTATGAGATACATTAAGAACACAGCACAAAACTCACCCCCCTGCTCGGAGGATGGCCGGCGACGAGGCTAGGGATTCCGGCGACGCCGGTTTTTCCATGGGGAAAGGGTTTGGGTTTTGTGGTGTGGTCCAAGTTCTGGGGTTTGGTACTTGTGGTGTTGTTTATTTTTGCTAAAATTACATGTGATGTTAATTTACTGCATTAAAAATTGGGAGTGTTTCGTATTCGAAATTCTAGCTTCTGTTTCGGTTTATTTAGACAGTATTAAAAAGTTCGAATGGATATCAATAACTCACTTTTTCCCCTGTCAAAAAATTTCCAAGTGTTGGATTTTTCCTTAGTTAAAGAACATTCAAATACCATGCAAGTAACGCGGTGGACCCTCTAGAAGAACGATAACCTTAACTCGATTATGTGACCGTCAGAACCACCTCTAAACCCTAGCGTTTGTGGTAGTTCGGCATTGCCACATGTGAGGCGTTGGTTTGACCCTTCTACGGCTGGTCCATTGGTACTGTGGCATGCGATGGATGCTTTTAAACTAAGTTCAAGTGTTGAGCAAATAAGGAAATTTTTGGTGTTTGTTGATTCGATCGGAATGTTTAACATTGTCTAACTTTTTCTGTAATGTGATACAATATTTGGAATCCACATGTAGTTATGAGATAACTAATTTGAATGTTATAAATCTAGCAGTTTAGTCTCATTTGATCAGTTGCCACGGGATTTTGATGCGATCAAAAGTCCGTCGCAATCACGTAGCGTACGCGGATACTCACCGGCTAAACTTAATAGATAGCCACGCCCCATAGCCCCGACCAAGTGACTGTAGGAGAACCCCGTCGCCAAAAGCATCCATTCGGGTGCTCGCGGCAGCGGTGTTCCGCCTTAGTGCACTTTATCGGCGACATCGGGGGGTGCGGCCGTCTACTAAAGTTTCCGACGAGCATTCGATCAGGATGTCGGGAATCTTGTTGAATTGTCCGACTTGATATTGAAAAGTGTTTTCGAGATCGAGACTAAAATGCGGGGTTTATAATTGTTAGGCATGCGATGTCTAAGGAATTCATTTGGTTAAGCATGTGATGTCTAAGGAGGTTACGGATTGCAACTGTTGTAGTTTTTCACTTTCTTTTCTGCGACCGTAAGTGTAATATGTGGTGTATCGCCGGTTTCGTTGCTATATGTCAACGATAATTGGGATACGCATATTTACTTACGTTGATGACATGTGATGTTATGTGTTGCTGTGATATGTTATATTAGATCGTCGTGTTTTGAATAGCCGGGGGTTTTATGTGAGATGAGAGTTTTTCATTTTCATTCATGTAAAATTCATTGTATGTAATATTCTTTTATTGGGGCACTTCCGGGTTGAGGATGATGTCACCATTATATATTATTTATTTTTCTGCATTAGGATAGACCCAAGGCGGGAAGCACAAGTAACCGAGTTCTAGGGTCCAGTGGGAGACCATCTCGAGGAGTCGAGACCGGGTGTCCTAACTCTAGAATTGGTAGGGTTGCTTGTTGCTCTCGTAGGGGTCTAGGGGTGTGGGATTGGCTATTCATCGCGACCGTGGAATCCGTGTTTTATACAGGCTCGCAATAAAATACGGACCTCCTAGTATATCCAATATTTCATATGTTTCTTCTGCTGCGATATCTGTGATGTGATCATTTGATATGTTAAGATAGATACTGGATATAGTATATGTGATATATTATATAGACTTTGCTTATGTTTTACACCCGCACTAGCACTGCCCCGCTCTGCTGTTAGTTACTTAACCTAACGGTGCACGATGGGACATCGAGGCGAATGCGGATGGCATAAGCGTACGTTGTATTTATCTGTGATGTTTAGGTAAACTTAAATGATGGGACTTCATTAATGAGATTAATGAAATAAAAGAAACCTAAAGATGTTGTGGAATCGAATTTTTAAAAACAGGTAGCTCTAGTTGTTGCTTTGCATAGCGGTGTTACTTGTAGAACATCCAGCACCTTATTCGATAAGGAAAGGGCCGTTGCAGTGGGCACCCAAGTGGTTGTCGTCCGTTGTGTTTTGACAGGATGGTGCTCTTCCTTCTGAGCCTTTAGCTTCTTCTGTCGGCGGAGATAGTCCTGATCCACCACCGACTCTCGGACTTGTCGCCAGATTTTATAAACTTTGGAAGACAGCCGTTGAGGGGACTACTTTGGTTTCATTTCTGTGACCGTCTCCACTGGTGGAGGAGATCTCTTCAGCACGGCGATAGGAGAGTTCCTGCGCACCTTGTTAAGTAGTTCAAAGCTGTTCCCGATTGGAACAGCAGCATCAACTTCCACCGTTGGAGCTGGTGGAGTAAATCCAGACGGAGAGCTGCCTCCATCCTTCCGTGCTCGGTGCCAGTGACGACGGCGAGCATGTTGCGCAGATGGTGTTGGTTCGGCTATGGGGATGGCTTTGTCTTGTCCCCTGTTTGGAGGAGAGGCTGTTATTGGCGCTAGCCGGTCGAAGACTGACGTTCATTGAGAGGGGATATTCAGTCTTGCGAAGACCGACTTTCGAACAGAGGAAGCAACCTTTGTGACTTCGCATGGAGTGGGAGCTGAAACGAGCAGTCTTGTGAAGACCGACCCTTTAGCAGGGGAGGCTGCCTTGACGACTTTATGAGTAGGAATGGCTATCCGCTTTGGGATGGCTGCTTCAGGTATCATGGGCTTCTTCATAGGCCCGCTTAAGCTTCGGCCCAGTTTGCTGAAAACTGAGGCATTGGACTTGGGTGACCCGTTGAGAGGGACCGCAGTATTTGTAAGCTGATCAAAGACCGACTTCTTTGGAGCTTCTTGCAACGACATTGGGGCATTGAAGCTCATTGGTGGGATCATGGTCCCAAAGAACAGCCCAGTGGTGGCCTGAGTCACCTGCTCCATCAGCATAGCGAAGATGGAGGCCGCTTGGGGCCCGTAAGTCACTCCTTCGGACGGGACGGAGCGAGAGTTGCAGTTAGTGCAGTTTGAAGCCATTAATCTTCTGTTTTCTGCACGGAGCAAGACACCAAATCTAAGTACCTTGAATCCACAGGCAACCATAGCAAACCGCGATTCGTTCGCGAACACGACACACGAAGTATGGAGTGGAAAGAGGAAAAGGTCCCACCGGACGTGCCAGAATCTGTTCCCCACCGAAAGACGCGGCGGAGACGCGATGTACGTCTTGCCTGAATTTCGGGGCAGATGCTAATTGGTGCTATCCGTCCAGCTCTCCGAAGATGCCAAGTTGATTTATGACACCATGTATCGAAGGTTTAAACGGATGCAACCGATATAGCAGACTTCGTCAGATTCCCCCTCGTTTGAGGGGTTTTTGATTGTGGGGACGCTCTTCCCTGCAGGCGCAAGCCCCTGCAGTTAATTACGCTACCGCATCGCAGTAACAACTTTCTCCTTCTCCAGATGGTCACTTCGTGTCGTGGGTGTTTGTTTTGTTTGTGGTTGCCGTGGATTGTATACGGAGACTAATTTATGTTGTCGCCCGTAGGACGTAAATTAGTCCAAATCCGTATTTTCTTAGATTTGGGTTTGGGGTTTTGGTTTAAGGATACGTTAGTCTCATTTTAGACTAAGATCAACATAAACGTTTGTGAAGGACACGTTAGTCTAATTTCCAGACTAAGATCAACTTAACAGGATCATTTAGATCCAACAAGAGAGCATTTGGGCTCTATTGTTTAGTTTAGGGACATTTCGGTCGGTTTCTAGTTTAAGGATATGGTGGTCCATCATAGTCCGTGGAATGTAAGGCTGTCGGGACCCATCACCTCTCTGAAGACGTTGAAGGATTACAACGACAAATATCAGAGGAGTTCAGAGATGTACCCTTGAACCAATGTTGGTTGGGAGATCTATAGTCCAATTTGGGACTAAAGTCTGTTTGAAGGTTTATGAACATAAGGGCTCAGTTGATATGAGTTGAATATTTTATTGTTCTGGCTATTGAGCCTTTATTCGGGCTCGGCCCTTTTAATAATGCATAACATTTATCAGAACAAAGTGGTGTCCTGACAGTGCGCCACGTGGCGCATCAGGCGCTTTGCGCCAATTAAAGAGCGTATTGCGCTAGCGCACATAAGGGTGACACGTGTCGCTTAGCGCTAAGCGCTAGTTTGTCAGCGCACTGCGCTTTTAATTCATGAGCGTGCTGCGCTGGTTCGTGGGTGCGCCAGTGAGTGACACGTGGCGCGCTTGGCGCCGAGCGCCAACCCGAGAGCGCAGTGCGCTGTTTTCAGGAGCGCAAAGCGCAGATTGTGTCTCTGGTTGACACGTGGCGCGCAGTTCAAGAGTGCAAAGCACTTTCCAGTAGCTCAAAGCACATCAGATCAAATTTAAGATCAAAGAACAAGTTTATGTTCATCAAAGGAGGCCTTGCCTCAAGATCCAAGAACCAAAGTTCTTGTTTTTATCAAAAGGCTATGCCTTTGTAGATCAAAAGATCTGTGAAGTAAAAGTACTTCTTTTAGTCTTTTTATAATTAGATCTTTTTGATCTTTTTCTTTTTTATTGAAGACATTGATCTTGTTCTTAGATCTCTGATCTTTTTAGAAGAGGGTTCTTCTTTTTTAATGAGATGACTTCATCTCTGTTATTCAAGAACATATTGTTTTTTTTATACCTTTAAAGATGAAGAAAATGATCTTCTTTCTTCAAAGGCTTGCCTTTTTTTCTTTTTGAGTTCTTCTCAAAGTTTTCAGAGGGTTTTTTTTTCTATCTTTTTCTGTATTCTCTCTTCTGTATGTCCTTTTAGACTTGAAGTCTAGGGGACTTTATATAGTGCCGATTAATTTGTTAAATTAGTTGAAGAGATCTTTCTCTGATTGATTTGGGGATATTTTCCCACCGTTGGATCTTTGATCCCAGGACTTCTGTTTTACAGAAGGTAATCTTCTTGTTTTCAACAAGATTGGAAAGATCTTTCCAGAATAGAATTTTAATTCTGATCAATTAATAATTTATTATTATTAGATCTTTTGATCTAACGGTGGGGAATTCTTTTAATTCCAGCGCACCCGCGTTTGACACGTGGTGCGCAGCGCAGAGCGCAGCGTAACTGCGCTAGCGCACCTGTGCTTGACGCGTGGCGCGCAGCGCAGAGCGCTGGATCTGAAGCGTTGCTTCAACTTTTAAAATTTGAATTTTTGAAACAGATCTTTGCTCTGATTGGGGTGCGCTGCCTAGGGCTCAGCGCTCCTGGCGCTGGCGTGTCTGCTTTTGACACGCAGCGCGCAGTGCACAGCGCGCAGGATCTGAAGCGTTGCTTCAATTTTTGAATTTTGAAATTCAAAGCAGAGCTTTGCTCTGATTGGGGAAAGCAGAAGTGTCGCTTCATTTCCAGCCTTGGAAGTTGAACAGAGCTTTGCTCTGATTGGGGAAACAAATGCCCCCCATCGTTGCGCTTACGTGGCCCTAAACGTGAGTGCGGCGGCGGTAGCATCTCGATCGTGGGATCAACTTTTGGGGAGTTGAAACGGCTCTCAATGCCTATAAATAGGACCTTTGGTCCCTTAGATGATTCCCATCTTCTTTCTTGAGAATTTTCTCTTATTCAGAGCATTGCTCTTCAATTTAAGAACTTTTCAAGAGTAAAACTCTGTAAGAACTTACGTAAAGTTTAAAAACTTTTAATAAACTGGGGTTTTACCCATTAACAGATCTTTGCTCTTCATAGATCTTTGATCTAAAGAGAACCCTTTTAGGGTTCCATTAATAGAGCTTTGCCCTCTAAAAGGTTTTTATTTATGATTTCTTAATTCATTAATGGAGCTTTGCTCCTTTCAAATCATATAGAAGAACTCTTAAGAGTTTTTTCATGGATCTTGAAGATCAAAAAAAATGAAATTTTATTTTTGATGGGTTATATCATCTTCTTAGAGCAAGGCTCTCAGCGTTCTCGGGGAATTTCTTTAAATTCTCCTCATAATTGATTTTGACAGGTGTCGCTCCTGTCTGCAGAGCATTGCTCTCAAGCAGTTTAACTCCCTGTGTCTGTTTTTCCTCATCGCTAATCTTCCAATGATGTTTCTTTCAGGCACTATGGCCGTTCATTTATACAGTCTGAACGAGTTCATTACTTATGAGGATATCCGCGTACATGGCCATCACCAAAACCAAGAGTTTACAGATACCCAGTGTGCGGAGATTATGGGTCGTCTGTATGCACGCGTTGGTTGGTTTCTTCCTCGCCGTTCTGCTCTCTTGAAAGTCGTACTGGGAGCAATTGGAGAGCACTTCCGGGGTTTCACGAGGACATGCCGCTTAATGTGCTGGATGACGCCGAAGACAAGGTGCATTCAGTGTATCTGTCGGGGCTGATCTCGAAGAAACGGCGAGATAGCCTCATTGATATTTTGCATCAAATTTTTCAACAGACGACGATAATTGCTTCATATCAAAGGGTGGAGGGAATTGCCGAAGATCTTGACACGCGCGAGCGTGAGAGGATGCACACGAGAATGGTCAGAAAGGCCAGAAAGACTCTAGACGGCCTTACTTTCGATTTCCTCAATCCATGCCCTGAATCCGAGGTTTTGCCATTGTAATCATTTCAATAATACTGCTCTTGTTTATTGTCTTTATGGATGTAAGAATTTTCTGAGTATGAATGACAAATCTTTTGCCTCCTTCCTTTTATTTTCTACTTTGTTATTGGCATATTCCTTAAGTAAGCGTAGCCTGTAGGTGATATAGAACATCTCGTCTTGAATACTTCGAGGAGCAGTGATGACTTAGGAAGCAGGTTCAGATCTGCTACCTAAGGCTTTTCAACTTTATGAGCCGTGAGGGTCTCATAAAGACTTTTCTCCCTACGAGTCGAGAGGATCTCATAAGTGTATTTTCTCCTTAGGGGTCGTGAGGACTCCTAAGTGTGTTTTCTCTTGAGAGTCGTAAGGATCTCACAAGAGAATTTTCTCCCTTATAAGTCGAGAGGACTCATAAGTAATTGTTTCCCTCTTTGTCGATGTTCGACTTCGGAGAGTGTGGCCTGCAGATAGTCTATCTTGACCTCCTTGTAGGGCACCGATGGCTTAGGAAACAGGGTTAGGATCTGCCACCTAAGACTTTTCAAATTTATGAGCCGTGAGGGTCTCATAAAGACTTTTCTCCCTACGAGCCGAGAGGATCTCGTAGGTGTATTTTCTCCTTAGGGGTCATGAGGACTCCTAAGTGCGTTTTCTCTTGAGAGTAGTAAGGATCTCACAAGAGAATTTTCTCCCTTATACGTCAAGAGGACTCGTAAGTGGTTGTTTCCCTCCTTGTCGAGATTCGACTTTGGAGAGTGTGGTCCGTGAATAGTATGCAAGAGTCCGTTTTGGAGCAACTTGCAGGGCCCCAGTGTTTAGGAAACAGGTTTTTTAATCCTCGCTGCCTAAGGCTTTTCCTTACGAGTCGAGATGAATCGAGCATTTCTCGCAAGAATATCCTAACGTCACAGTTAACCTCTGCTCTTTACGACAGAGGTCCGTTAGGGTCTGTGGTACTAGGGTTTTGTCCGTCGTACCGTCGCGTTGGCTGATGTATTCCTCGATAGGCAACCTTGCTGTTCGAGTAGCCTTGCGACTGTCGTGTCTTCGATCCCTTCGGGGGCTGGACAAGACGTCTTCAAGCAATCCTTCTAGGCAGTTTGTCCGTCGGAAGAGCAAGCGTTAGGAATTTTTCCATGCCGCTTTTTACTTGAGGTTAGGCTCATTTTGGAGAGCCCCGATGAGTCATAACCACTCCGCGCTGGTGTGGGATGATCTCCGATAGTCTTTCAGGTTTTATATGAGTTGCCGTCAAGACCCTGAAGCTAGGAATTTGGCCTTCGCTTCATTTCCTGGCATTGTGTCTGCTGTATCGAGACGAATGTCGCGGTTGTCTCTAGGTTGCTAGTGAACCGTCGAGGTTTGGAACTAGGTATTTTGCCGTGGCTCCGTTGTTTGATTGTCGCGTCTGAATCCTGCTGGAAGAAGAACGCTGTGGTGACATCTCACCTGTTGTATCGAGACGAACGTCGAGGTGGTGACCACTCCATGTGGGATGATTTCCGGTAGTCTTTCAGGTTTTATATGAGTTACCGTCAAGACCCTGAAGCTAGGAATTTGTCCTTCGCTTCGTTTGCTTTGGCGTGTCCGAATCCTGTTGGAGGAAGGACGCTGTAATGGCATCTTGTCTGCTGTATCGAGACGAACGTCATGGTGGTGACCACTCCATGTGGGATGATCTCCGGTAGTCTTTCAGGTTTTATATGAGTTACCGTCAAGACCCTGAAGCTAGGAATTTGGCCTTCGCTTCGTTTGCTTTGACGTGCCCGAATCCTGCTGGAGGAAGGACGCTGTGGTGACATCTCGTCTACTGTATCGAGACGAACGTCGAAGTGGTGACCCTTCCGCGCTGGTGTGATCTCCGGTAGTCTTTCAGGTTTTCTATGAGTTACCGTCAAGACCCTGAAGCTAGAAATTCTGCCTTTGCTTCGTTTGCTGGCATTGCGTCTGCTGTATTGAGACGAATGTCGCGGTTGTCTCTAGGTTGCTGGTGAACCGTCGAGGTTTGGAACTAGGGATTTTGCCATGGCTCCGTTATTTGATTCTCGCGTCTGAATCCTGCTGGAGGGAGAACGCTGTAGTGACATTTCGTCTATTGTGTCAAGACGAACGTCGACGTGGTGACCACTCCGCGCTGGTGTGGGATGATCTCCGGTAGTCTTTTAGGTTTTATATGAGTTACCGTCAAGACCCTGAAGCTAGGAATTTGGCCTTCGCTTCGTTTGTTTTGGTGTGTCCGAATCCTGTTGGAGGAAGGACGCAGTGGTGACATCTCGTCTGCTGTATTGAGACGAACGTCGAGGTGGTGACCACCCCGCACTGGTGTGGGATGATCTCCGACAGTCTTTCAGGTTTTATATGAGTTACTGTCAAGACCCTGAAGCTAGGAATTTGGCCTTCGCTTCGTTTGCTGGCGTGTCCAAATCCTGCTGGAGGAAGAACGCTGTAGTGACATCTCGTCTGTTGTGTCGAGACGAACGTCGAGGTGGTAACCACTCCGCACTGGTGTGGGATGATCTCTGATAGTCTTTCAGGTTTTATATGAGTTACCGTCAAGATCCTGAAGCTAGGAATTTGGCCTTCGTTTCGTTTGCTGGCGTGTCCGAATCCTGTTGGAGGAAGAACGCTGTAGTGACATCTCGTCTGTTGTGTCGAGACGAATGTCTAGGTGGTGATCACTTCGCGCTGGTGTGGGATGATCTCCGATAGTCTTTCATGTTTTATATGAGTTGCCGTCAAGACCCTGAAACTAGGAATTTGGCCTTTGCTTCGTTTGCTGGCATTGCGTCTGCTGTATTGAGACGAATGTAGCGGTTGTCTCTAGGTTGCTGGTGAACCGTCGAGGTTTGGAACTAGGGATTTTGTCGTGGCTCCGTTGTTTGATTCTCGCGTCTGAATCCTGCTGGAGGGAGAACGCTGTAGTGACATTTCGTCTGTTGTGTCAAGACGAACGTCGAGGTAGTGACCACGCCGCGTTGGTGTGGGATGATCTCCGGTAGTCTTTCAGGTTTTATATGAGTTACCGTCAAGACCCTGAAGCCAGGAATTTGGCCTTCTCTTCGTTTGTTTTGGTGTGTCTGAATCCTGTTGGAGGAAGGACACGGTGGTGACATCTCGTCTGCTGTATCGAGACGAACGTCGAGGTGGTGACCACTCCGCACTGGTGTGGGACGATCTCCAATAGCCTTTCAGGTTTTATATGAGTTACCGTCAAGACCCTGAAGCTAGGAATTTGGCCTTCGCTTCGTTTGCTGGCGTGTCCGAATCCTGTTGGAGGAAGAACGCTGTAGTGACATCTCGTCTGTTGTGTCGAGACGAACGTCGAGGTGGTGACCACTCCGCACTGGTGTGGGATGATCTCCGATAGTCTTTCAGATTTTATATAAGTTGCCGTCAAGACCCTGAAGCTAGGAATTTGGCCTTCGCTTCGTTTGCTGGCGTGTCCGAATCCTGCTGAAGGAAGAACGCTGTAGTGACATCTTGTCTGTTGTGTCGAGACGAACATCGAGGTGGTGATCACTCCGCGCTGGTGTGGGATGATCTCCGATAGTTTTTCAGGTTTTATATGAGTTGGCGTCAAGACCCTGAAGCTAGGAATTTGGCCTTTGCTTCGTTTGCTGGCATTGCGTCTGCTGTATTGAGACGAATGTCGCGGTTGTCTCTAGGTTGCTGGTGAACCGTCGAGGTTTGGAACTAGGGATTTTTCCGTGGCTCCGTTGTTTGATTGTCGCGTTTGAATCCTGCTGGAGGGAGAACGCTGTAGTGACATTTCGTCTGTTGTGTCAAGACGAACGTCGAGGTGGTGACCACGCCGCGCTGGTGTGGGATGATCTCCGGTAGTCTTTCAGGTTTTATATGAGTTACCGTCAAGACCCTGAAGCTAGTAATTTGGCCTTTGCTTCGTTTGCTTTGGTGTGTCCGAATCCTGTTGGAGGAAGGACGCTGTTGTTGGTCTTCTGGGATGCAGATGTAACCGTTGAGATTTGGCTCTCTTTCTGATGGAACTTGGTGGGATGATATGGTTCCCTCTTCGTTTGCGCCCCTGGATTGCATACAGGGATCGATGTGATATCACCTGTAGGGCAAGAGTTTCATTTCATTTCATTTTTTTATTTCTTCCCGCGATGCTCTATCATTTCATCTTTTATATCGCGAAAGTCGCGATTGCCCAATCATTTCGGCTGTTTTTTTTGCGGTGCCCAATCATTTCGGCTATTTGTTTTATTTTTACTCGCTGCTTTTTATTGCGAGTTGCCCAATCATTTCGGTTATTTTGCATGCATACATTTTTTTACTTGCTGATTTTGTTGCAAGTTGCCCCATCATTTCGGCTGTTTTATACGCATGTGTGGCTCGCTAGCTTCTTACTGCAAGCTTGGGATTAGACACTGATATCGGCATCAGCACCGCTACAACTGGGATATTGCCAGGAGCGAATCATCATTTGCCTTAGTCGATGTCGAACAAAGGTGGCTTAGTAGACAGGATTAGGATCCTGTCGACTAAGGCTTTTGACATCACGAGCCGTAAAGGTCTCATAAAGGTATTTCTCCCTGCGAGTCGTATGGATCTCATAGGCGCGTTTTCTCCTTAGGAATCGTGAGGACTCCTAAGTGTATGTTCTCTTATAAGTCGTAAGGATCTTACAAGAGTGTTTTCTCCTTATAAGTCGTAAGGATCTTACAAGAGTGTTCACCGTGTAGACATATCCTTAGTCACGGATAGGACTTTGTTAGGGAAACGTTTATTCACGCCCACGGATTGTATACAAGGGTCAATATTGAACCACTTGTAGGGCAGTATCGGAGGTTGTGGGGACTGCTTAAGAACAGGTTCAGATCCCTGTAGCTTAAGACTTTCAAATCTTATGAGCCGTGAGGGTCCCACAAGAGGGTTCTCCTTACGAGTCGTGAGGATCTCGCAAGTGTAATTTCTCCTTAGGGATCGTGAGGATCCCTAAGTGTGTTGCTCCTTTGTGAGTCGTAAGGATCTCACACAGGTGGTTTCTCCTTACAAGGTCGAGAGGACCTTGCAAGTGTCTTTTAACGAGATTGTGCCCTTTCGGGTTTTCACAAAACTCGTCGGTAGCCCTGCTATTTTTACTCACGGAGCCCGTTCAGGTTTTCATCCGTGTCCATTTCGCTTATGGACATACCGTTTTTTGTTTTTTTTACGTCAGCCTGAGGATGCCGCGGGTTGGTAGTAGTTTAACGACATTTCGGTCATTTGCAAGTTTTAGAACATTGCGGTCCGTTGTTAGTTTAGGGACGTTTCGGTCGGCAGCCAGTTTTAGGACATAGTGGTCCATCGTCGCCGTATTTGAGGCGAATCTCTAGTTTATTGACTTTTCGGTCTATGGGGATTTCTTTATGAATGAGCTCGATGCCCCCGGCATATCCATCTTTTTCGGAGCATGCGGTTGTGACGGGCTCACTTTCCAGTTTTCGGACAGCGCGAACTTGCCCTGTTGGTATTGGTCTTCAACCCAGTTTTTGAAGACGTAGCAATTTTCGATCGGATGGCCCAATACTTGGTGGTAAGGGCAGTAATTAGGATTGTTGACATCATTCAGGAGGAGTTGGTGTTTCGGCTCCGGTAAAGTGATAAGCCTGTTACGCACTGCTAGTTCGAACAGCCTCCTTGTTTCATTCCGGGGAAATGAGTAAGGACGTTTCAACTTCTCATAGAGGGGTTGCCGCTTGTTGTTTTGACGAACAACCGGTTTAGGGCCACTTGATTGTTGTTGAGCGTTGGCGACGAAGGCCGTTTTCTCCTTCCCTTTATCCTTTTTGTTTAATCCCTTGTTTGCGGGTCCGAGATTCTTTCCGGGTAGCGTGCAATTGCACGGCTGAATGTTCTCGCAGCTCCTTAATTCTTTCGTTTCAGAGATGGATTCCTTGAATAGAGGACCGAGGGCTACTTTTTCGTCGGAGTCGCTCCCGAAGGTGAGAACTCGCGATTCCCCGGGATCAACCCTATGACAATTGCCAGTAATTCTTTTACGCTCATCTGTCGCGTTTTTCCGTTGTCTACTAGCTTCACGTTTTGTCCTGTTGAAGTGTTGCCTGTGAGCGACATATCCTTGCCACCAACACTTAAAGGAGTTGCAGTCTTCAGTAGGATGTGCGATCTTCTGATGATATAAGCAGAAATTAGGATGTACGTCCGCTTCATCAAGATGTATACCACCGGGAGAATTTTCTCTGAAAGAGGGCAGTTTCATCCCCATCGATATGGCTTTGGCAAATCGTTTCCTTGTCTTGATCCTGCTTTCATTTGCGGCGGATGTACTTTGATCTAGTGGGAGTGTTTCGACCCTTTTGTCCAGTCGTCGGCGTTTGACCTTTTCAAATATGGCCATCTCACGCTCCCGATCGGCTTTACTTTTCAGATGAATTTCATTCAGGAAGGTGTCAATCATTTCGTCTGACGACCATAGAGGTTCTGGTTCAGGACCTGCCCCCCGTCTCTCGGTGCAAGGAGCTCCTTTATCGTCTATCGACGAGTGAGAGATCACATGACAGCTCGCTACATAATCCTCAGGTTCATCCGACGAGTCTTTGTTATCATTTCCGTTCTCAAGGACGTGGCTGAGGAATTCTCAGAGTGTGACTGGGGTCTGCGCCTTCTGATTATATTCTTCCAGTGCGTCAATATGTTTTTGTAGATCCGTGCGCTTGTCCTCCAACTTCACGGGCTTTTGGGTCTTCCCCTTCTTCTTCGAAGACTTTGACGGCAGTGCCTGGGTGTTTTGCCCACTGTTATCAATTCTCGGTGTTGGGCGTGGTTTCAGCATCCCATCAATGACCTTGGGCTCTGGCAGACTTTTCCACCTGACGGCTGGGCATGTGTGAAGATCCTTCAGCATTCTTTTAGTTTTAGCTAAAAGGGCGACCTCCCACGGAGTTTTTTTTCTATAAAAGAGCACGATGCCCCCAGCATGTCCACTTTTTTAAGGGCATGAGGTTGTGGCGGGTTCACCTTCCAGTTTTCGGATAATGCGAACTTGCCTTGTTGGTATTGGTCCTCAATCCAGCCTTTGAAAGCGAAACAATTTTCGATTGGATGGCTTACTGCTTGATGGTAAGGGCAGTAATTAGAATTGTTGAGATCGCCTGGCTGCAACGGACATTTTGGACTCGGCAAATTTATGAGCCTGTTGCGCACTGCCAGCTCAAACAGTCTTCTCGTTTTGTCTTGAAAAAACGAGTAAGGACGTCCTAGCCTCTCCTCGAGGGATGGGCGTGGACGCATATTGCTTTGGCGAATGACCTGTTTTAAGTTACTCGGCTGTTGTTGAGTATTGGCGACGAAAGTTGCTTTTCCTTTCCCCTTTTCATTCCGAGTATCTGTCTTTGAAGGAGATGATCTATGACCCATCTGATCCATTTGGGCCAACTTGTCAATCAAGGCCTGGAAAGTATTTGGCTTAAAAAACATCATGAATTGTGAGATGGTCGCTTGAGGGTCAAGAGTGCCCATGAACATGCCTACTGCTGGCGCTTCTTCAATGCGCTGTTCGCATTTCGACCATAGGTTCCGCCACCGGATTGCATACTGCACCCACGTTTCTCCTGGCTTTACTCTGGCGTTGATCAATGCCGTGATCGGGGTGCGTCCGCTAGCGCTCGCAAAACCCTGAGTGAATAACAACTCCATCTCTGCAAAAGTTTTGACAGAATCATTGGGAAGCTCTGAATACCATTCGAAAGCTGTGTCCGGCAAGCTGCCGACGAACTGGCGAAGAAGTAGTTTATCATCACCTCCGGTGTTACCACAAAGAGCCCTGAACTGGACGATATGCTGATGTGGATTCCCCGTCCCTTTATACACATGGAACTTAGGTATCGTATATCCCGGCGGGTAACTTATTTGGTCATACCAGCCCGGATAGGGTCGTCCAGTCTTGACAACTTGGTCGGCCGCTTCATTTGCCTGGTGAACTCTTATTTGCTGAGCAATATAGTCATCCAGTGCAGCTTTGGAGACTGTCTCTTCTTTGGCTGTCGACAGAGCCGGCAGAGGGTTTGATGTTTCTCCTCTATCATCTTCAATTATCACTGGAGGATGTTCGGCTGGAGGATCCGGTTGTAACATCATCTCGACCATGTCTTGGAAGAGAAGTGCCATTCGCTTTATGTTAGCCGCTTTCTCTGCGGTTTCTTTGTCCTTCTTTTCGAGGACTCTGCGAAGGAAGTCAGTATCAGTTTCTTGTTCGTGACGCTGTTCCTCGGATGTTTCAGGGCTTTCTTTTGGTCCGGTGAGTGCGGCCACCGCAGTCAGCATCTCCTGAAGCTTCTGCTGCTGTTCTTGGGCTTTTGTTACAGATCGCGTAAGCGGTCGATGACTTGTGGAGATACGGCTATCCTCTTTTCCGGATGCCATATAGATGGTATGCACAACCATTCCCCCAGACTTAGGGCGTTTGGGCTCGGTGTCTTTGACATTTGCCGCAGGCATGGGGGCTTTCCCCCCCCTCCTTCTTTTATGAGCGGTCGAAGTTGAGGGGGCCGTTGCAGTGGGCACCCAAGTGGTTGTCGTCCGTTGTGTTTTGACAGGACGGTGCTCTTCCTTCTGAGCCTTCAGCTTCTTCTGTCGGCGGAGATAGTCCTGATCCACCACCGACTCTCGAACTTGTCACCAGATTTTATAAACTTTGGAAGACAGCCGTTGAGGGGACTACTTTGGTTTCATTTCTGTGACCGTCTCCACCGGTGGAGGAGATCTCTTCAGCACGGCGATAGGAGAGTTCCTGCGCACCTTGTTAAGTAGTTCAAAGCTGTTACCGGTTGGAACAGCAGCATCAACTTCCACCGTTGGAGCTGGTGGAGTAAATCCAGACGGAGAGCTGCCTCCAGCCTTCCGTGCTCGGCGCCAGTGACGACGGCGAGCATGTCGTGCAGATGGTGTTGGTTCGGCTATGGGGATGGCTTTGTCTTGTCCCCTGTTTTGAGGAGAGGCTGTTATTAGCGCTAGCCGGTCGAAGACTTGTAGGGTTCCTAGACACCTTAATGAGGTCTCACAAGGCATCAACCATGCCATTTTCAAATTCTAACGGTGCCGAGAAACCCTAGAACGGATCGTCGGCTAGATGTTTAGGCGAAAAAGAAACTAGTTAACACTTAACTACAAGAATACGGAAATACAACCTTTGTAGATCCGGTCCTCCACCTCCACGGCTCCGTGATGAAGTCATCTCCGCTGTCCAAATCAAAATCCGGGCTCTAGCGTCGGCTTCATCGGAGAAAGAGCGGGCAAGGTCGTCGGCTTCGTGCCGAAGATGATCTACGTCGAGGCATCGCTAGATCAAGCTCCAACTTCACCAAGTGATGAAACTTGTGAAGAAAACACACTCTACTACTTGGCAAGAGGTAGAGGATGAAGAAATAGGAAGTGGGTTCACTTTAGAATTGGATTTCTCACTCATTTCATCAATCCACCATTGATGAAGTGAAGCTTTCTTCATTGAAGAAGATGATGAAGAAGAAGAAAGTGTTATGATAAGTTGATTTAAAATCAAAAGTAAATCAATACTTATCATAACATTAACTATAGTCAAGTGTAGAGAATTAACCAAGGTTAGTTGAATGGTTAGGGTTAGGAGAAGAAGACAAGAATGGTAGCTTTGGTCAAACCTTCATGAAGTTTCAACTAGAAACAAAGAAAGCCACCATTCTTTTCTTTAATCCTTTCTAAAAATAAATAAATAAATAAATAAGATAAGGAAAATCCTAATCATTAACTTAACCATGGTTTAATCTTTACACTTAACCAAGTTAACATGCATCATCAAACATGATACAATTAAGTGCACAAAAATATATCGCATATACAATGCGCACATCCGAGTGAGAAAATCTATCTTAAGTGAACCGATACTAGTTAATGTAAAGTGATATATCAAATATATAATTATACATTAAATCATTAAATCAACACTTGATTTAACGATCCGGTCATATCGCATATAACCGACTAGTTTCAACAGTAACAACTTATCGAATCAACACTTGATCCGATAACCCGGCTATATCGCATATAACCGATCAATGTCACAAATCGCGAGAATCGTATACAGTATCACATACTGGTATCATTCTCGGTCCCGCACATATCTCATATGCGCTCCTATTTCGTTTCGCTTGAGCCAGGAAACCTCTGTGTAGGACTCTAAAGACTCGTCAATACGCCGGCAGCAGATGATGATCATATCAAACACCCACAAGCCGCAAGCGGTCTGCTAAACGTAACGGCCACCCGGGTATTGAGCGATCTGAAGATCGACGAGCAAGCCCGCTCACACTCAAGTGAATCCAACCAGTAACACTACCGTACAGTCCGGTCTGATCGTCTGATATGTCGCATATCTCGCCTAGGGGTGGTAAACGTCAGACCCCAATAGCTCGATAAGTCGTGTCGATATGAGGTCTATAACAATTCGAGAAACTACTGATAATACTTACCAGTAAATCTCAGCAACCCTGGCCAGGGATTTCCTGTTATAGCCAATCGAACACAGCGCAACATCAACTCCCTATACCGGGAGAGACGAATCCCCTCCTATCACTCATTGCCTCCATGTGACTCGGGACTGTACCCAAAAACCACCGTTTTGCACGCCCTCTTGGACGTGGTAAGATGGAAATCAAAGCACAGTGGGAACCACACAAGACTCTATGACGATCTCGGGTCAACAGACTACTCTGTACCAGTGTCACCAGAGAATTGCCATCTGACGTAAGGTATAATACCATCTGGGAGTTCTCGGCGAGTCCGTCCAGTGTACCCAGTCTCTACTGAGCACCCGTATATCATCTCTGATGTCAAACACCAATGGATATGGGATCATCCATCGCCCATCTGTATGGGTCGAGAAGGTATACGCTTGTCTACTCTGGTATATCGATGCCCCGTCTCGATACACCCACGACTAGGGACTTTCAAGGATGTACTTATGGACTACCATGTCCCCACTAGTATGATCCGCATCATAGTCCAGGTAGTCAAGTACAGATCCTAAGGGCTTTACCAACATGTAACAGGGAGACAATCAGTGTACACGTTAAGGTAAAGATCAACCAGATAGCATACTATCATGTCGAGCAAGAAAGTTCTCCCTATATATGTCCAAGCATCCACTACAATATACATCCTATGTATAGTAATGGCCTCTAGGGCATACATATAACTAACAATCTCCCACTTGCACTAGGGCCATCTGATAGCAGTGGTTGTAGTATCTCATACTCAACCATCCCATAAAAGTCTCTCTCTGGGAACAGGCCTTTGTGAGTGGATCCGCTGTGTTGTCCTCTGAGTCTTCTCTCCAAACCTCGATCACCCTGGAGATCAACCATCTCCATGATCAGGTGACACTGCCTTAGAATATGTCTGGATCACTGATGGGACCGGCGTTCCTTGGCATAAGCCACAACTCCATTGTCTCACAATGGTAGGAACATAGTTCATCTCATGAACCAATATACACCCAAACAGCCTCTTTGGTAGCATCTTAAGCAGCGATGTATCCAGCCTTTATCGTCTAGTATGCCACGGTATCTAGCTTGGAACTCTTCCAACATACCGTCCCTTTACTGAGGGTATAGACAATGCCTGTGACTGACATTCGGTCGTCTTTATCACCCTGGAACACTTCCAGTGATTTTCCCCAGGATCAACTGATACCATCTCACTACAACTAGTGAGGATCCTAACATCCAATTAGATCTATCTTATAGATCCAAAACCCAGGATTTAGGAGGTATCACTTTGATCCTATATGGAGAATCATTGTGATAAGCGGAGATTGATCGAGCGTAGCATAGGAAACTTCTTCCCCATCAAGAGTATGTCATCCACGTACTCTACGAGGATCGTCACAATACTCCCTACTACCTTTTTGTTTATACAAGGTTCATCTACCATTTTGATGATGTCAACTTCTTTGACTAATCCATCAAAACAGATGTTCCAACTCCGCGATGCCTGCTTTATCCTATAAAGCATCTTGCACACGTTTCCGCTGCTCCCACTGTCTACGAGGCCCTCTGGCTGTGTACTTATAGACGCACTCTTCTAAAATATCATTTAGAAAAGCAGTCATGACACCCAACCACCAGATATCGTAGTCATGATATGTAGCCGTGGCAAGTAGGATCTGGATGGACTTAAGCATAGCTCCTTAGAAAAGGTTTCATCATTATCAACGCCTGGTTGATGACGAAAACCTTTAACAAGTCTAGCTTTGAAAGTCTCAACTTTTCCATCTACACCAAGTAATCTTCTCAAGATATACTTGCTTCTGATGGGGATTTAACCCTTCAGATATAGCAACCAAAGTCCATACTTTGTTGGTGTACATGGATTCCATCTCAGATCACTAAGCATCCAGCCATTCTTACAGAGTCCCACTCCAGATGGCCAGCTCGAAACTAGTTAGGTCATCATCTCATGATGCAATCCTCACTCCCACTGTCATAGAGAAACAGAAGTATCTCTCAGGTGGGTGAGGAACCCTACTAGATCGGCGGAGAGGCTGAGGTTCGTTGGTATCTACTGAATCCTTTGGCTCTATCAAATCATCTGCTGTAGTTTGTATAGCTGGAACCTTTCCAGTTCTACATTACAGACCTTGTCTCGAGCTTGTCCGGATTTTGTTTTTAGACATAGGCCGGACAACCCCAAATCTTAACTAGCTTAAGACATGGGCTCTTTCCATATCATATCTCATATGGAGTGGTAGGCAACTGATTTGATTGGAACCCTATTCAATAGGTATGCAACTTCATAAGTGCATAACCCCCAAAAGGAAACAGGTAACTCAGTAGTACTCATCATAGAGCACACCTTATCATATATGGTGTGATTGCTCCGCCCTGATATACCATCGTGCTATGGTGTATACAGAGGAGTAATGCTGAGAGAGAATCTCATTCTCCTTTAGAATAGTCCAGTATTTCCGTGCTCAAGTATTCTCCTCCTTGATCACATCAAAGGACATAATACTTATACCCGTATTTTGGTTTTCTACTTCTAACTTATATTCTGTGAATATCTCAAAAGGTTCGGACTTGTGTTTCAACAGGAACATATGACTGAATCTTGAGAGATTATCAGAGAATATAACGAAGTATAAAGAACCAGTCTTGGCATGTGTAGACAGGGGACCTACATACATCAACATGTATCATCCCAAGAGTTCACTAACTCTTTCTCCGTTTCCAATAAACGGAGCTATGGTCATCTTATCTCTGTGACATGACTGGCAAGTTTCACAAGATGTAAATTCAAACTGATTTAAATATGCATCTAAATGTAACTTAGCTAGTCGGGTCGCATTGATATGACCTAGTCTACAATACCTCAAGAAGAATTCGTTCATTTCTGAACTCTTCCTCTTGTGTGTGTTCCATATACTAAGAACTGTAGTTTGATTTAGAACATCAATGCTTTTAGATAACGTGCCTGAACCGATCAACTTTTGATATAGGAAATGTTCAAAACATTATCCAACAATACAAAATTTTATCATTTCTTTACTAATAAAGAGACTGATATGATTTTGTATATCAGGTTCGGTATCTAATAACATTCGTTCAGAATCAATGTATTCGTAATACATGGTGACAGTGACCAACAGACTTGGCTGCAACACTTGCCCCGTTTTCTGCCTCATGAAACTTATCACCCGTTCTCAGTTCTCTACCTTTCTGTAGCCCTATGTAACAGATTACATATCTGGGATCCTGATTTGGTATCACATACCCAGGACGTAAAGGATACAGAGAAACAGTTCTTTGTAACGAACACACCCGAAGATGATGCATCAGCATGCACTCTCTTCGTTTGGGCGGCACGGGAATTATGGTAATCCCCAATTTCCTGCTCTGCCTTATAACATTTATAAGTTGGAGCGGGACCAACGTTCCCCAGCTCAGTATAACAAGCGGGTTCGGGTAGCTCAAAGCGCATTTCCTGCTCAAAGCTCTGTCTTATAACGTTCGCGCAGTTCAAGAGTGCAAAGCACTTTCCAGTAGCTCAAAGCGCATCAGATCAAATTTAAGATCAAAGAACAACTTTATGTTCATCAAAGGAGGCCTTGCCTCAAGATCCAAGAACCAAAGTTCTTGTTTTTATCAAAAGGCTATGCATTTGTTGATCAAAAGATCTGTGAAGTAAAAGTATTTCTTTTAGTCTTTTTATAATTAGATCTTTTTGATCTTTTTCTTTTTTATTGAAGACCTTGATCTTGTTCTTAGATCTCTGATCTTTTTAGAAGAGGGTTCTTCTTTTTTAATGAGATGACTTCATCTCTGTTATTCAAGAACATATTGTTTTTTTTACCTTTAAAGATGAAGAAAATGATTTTCTTTCTTCAAATGCTTGCCTTTCTTTCTTTTTGAGTTCTTCTCAAAGTTTTCAGAGGGTTTTTTCTATCTTTTTCTGTATTCTCTCTTCTGTATGTCCTTTTAGACTTGAAGTCTAGGGGCCTTTATATAGTGCCAATTGATTTGTTAAATTAGTTGAAGAGATCTTTCTCTGATTGATTTGGGGATATTTTCCCACCGTTGGATCTTTAATCCTAGGGCTTCTGTTTTATAGAAGACAATCTTCTTGTTTTCAATAAGATTGGAAAGTTCTTTCCGGAACAGAATTTTAATTCTGATTAATTAATAATTTATTATTATTAGATCTTTTGATCTAACGGTGGGGAATTCTTTTAATTCCAGTGCTGGCGTACTTGGCGCTAGCGCACCTGCGTTTGACACGTGGTGCGCAGCACAGAGCGCAGCGCAACTGCGCTAGCGCACCCATGCTTGACGCGTGGCACACAGCGCAGAGCGCCGCGCAACTGCGCTAGCGCCCCCGTGTTTGACACGTGGCGCGCAGCGCAGAGCGCTGGATCTGAAGCGTTGCTTCAACTTTTAAAATTTGAATTTTTGAATCAGAGCAAAGCTCTGATTGGGGTGCGCTGCCTAGGGCTCAGCTCTCCTGGCGCTGGCGTGTCTGCTTTTGACACGTGGCGCGCAGGATCTGAAGCGTTGCTTCAATTTTTGAATTTTGAAATTCAAAGCAGAGCTTTGCTCTGATTGGGGAAAGCAGAAGCGTCGCTTCATTTCCGGCCTTGGAAGTTGAACGGAGCTTTGCTCTGATTGGGAAAACACCATCCTGATTAGATAAATTTATAACCAATCTAATCTTGCAAGAGCATACGCTGAGTGTTTTCTTCTCTCTCTCTCCAGGCAGCGACCATGTCACGCCTTAATCAAGATAATAATACGGATGTATTGACCGAACCCGCTTGTTATACTGTGCTAGGGAACGTTGGTCCCGCTCCAACTTATAATTGTTATAAGATCGAGCAGGAAATAGGGGATTACCAGAATTCCTGTGCTGCCCAAATGAAGAAAGTGTATGATGATGCATCTTCTTCGGGTGTGTTCATTACCGAGAACTGTTTCTCAGTATCCTTTATGTCCTGGGTATGAGATACCGGATCAGGATCCCACAAATGTAATCTGTTACATGGGCTATAGATAGGTAGAGAACTGAGAACGGGTGATAAGTTTCAAAAGTTGAAAACGGTGCAAGTGTTGCAGCCAAGTATGTTGGCAGTTATCACCCTGTATTACAAAATACAGTGATTCTGAACGTATGTTATTAGATACCGAACCTGATATACAAAATCATATCAATATCTTTATTTAGTAAAGAAGGATATAATTTTGTATTGTTGGATAATGTTTTGAACATTTCCTATATCAAAAGTTGATTGGTTCAGGCACGTTATCTAAAAGAATAGACGTTCTAAATCAAACCACAGTTCTTAACGTACAAAACACACATAAGAGGAAGAGTTCAGATATGAACGAATCCTTCTTGAGGCATTGTAGACTAGGTCATATCAATGCGACCTGACTAGCTAAAGTTACATAAAGATGCATATTTAAATCAGTTTGAATTTACATCTTATGAAACTTGCAAGTCATGTCACAAAGATAAGATGACCATAGCTCTGTTTATTGGAAACAGAGAAAGAGTTAGTGAACTCTTGGGATTGATACATGATGATGTATGTAAGGTCCCCTGTCTACACATGCCAGGACCGGTTCTTTGTACTTCATTACATTCACTGATGATCTCTAAAGATTCGAACATATGTTCCTGTTGAAACACAAGTCTGAAGCTTTTGAGAAATTCAATGAATATAAGATAGAAGTAGAGAACCAAAATGGGTATAAGTATTATATCCTTTGATGTGATCAAAGAGGAGAATACTTGAGCACGGAATTTCTGGATTATTCTAAAGGAGAATGAGAATTCTCTCTCAGCATTACTCCTCCGTATACACCACAGTACGTCGGTGCATCGGGGAGGAGCAAGCGCACCCTATGTGATATGGTGTGCTCTATGATGAGTACTAATGAGTTGCCTATTTCCTTTTGGGGGTTATGCACTTGAGAAGCTGCATACCTATTGAATAGGGTTCCAATCAAATCAGATACCTACCACTCTATATGTGATATGGTATGGGAAGAGCCCATCTCTTAAGGAAGTTAAGATTTGGGGTTGTCCGGCCAATGTCTAAAAGCAAAATCGGGATAAGCTCGAGGCAAGGTCAGTTCTGTGGAAGTTTGTTGGATATTCCAAGCATTCGCAAGGGAATATCTTCTACCCCACTGAGGAACAAAAGGTGTTTTTGTTTTCTCGGCATGCCACCTATTGGAAAGGGAATTTCTTGTGAAGAAATTAGTGATCATGAGGTAGAACCGGAAGGAGTTCCAGCTATACAAACTACAGCTGATGATTTGATAGAACTGGAAGATTCAATAGCACCCAACGAACCTCAGCCTCTCCGCCAATCTAGTAGGGTTCCTTACCCACCTAAGAGATACTTCGGTTTTCTCTATGACAGTGGGAGCGAGGATTGCATCATGAGATGATGACCCAACTAGTTTCGAGCAGGCCATCAAGAGTGGGGACTCTGTGAGAATGGCTGGATGCTTAGCGATCTGAGATGGAATCCATATACACCAATAAAGTATGGACTTTGGTTGCTTTATCTGAAGGGTTAAATCCCCATCAGGAGCAAGTATATCTTGAGAAGATTACTTGGTGTACATGGAAAGGTTGAGACTTTCAAAGCAATGCTTCAGTCCATCCAGATCCTACTTGCCATTGCTACATACCATGACTACGATATCTGGCGGTTGGGTGTCATGACTGCTTTTCTAAATAGTGATTTGGAAGAGAGCGTTTATAAGTACATAGCCAGAAGGCTTCGTAGACAGTGGGAGCAGCGAAAACGTGTGCAAGTTGCTTTATGGGTTAAAGCAAGCATCGCGGAGTTGGAACGTCTGTTTTGATGTGGTAGTCAAAGAGTTTGATTTCATCAAAATGGTAGATGAACCTAATATATACAAAAAGGTAGTAGGGAGTATGGTGGTGATCCACGTATAGTACGTGGATGACATACTCTTGATAGGGAAGGAGTTTGCTATGCTACGCTCGGTCAATCTCCTCTTATCATAAGGATTCTCCATATAAGATCAAGGTGATACCTCCTAAATCCTGGGTTTTGGATCTATGAGATAGATCTAATTGGATGTTAGGATTCTCACTAGGTGTAGTGAGATGATATCAATCGATCCTGGGGAGAATCATTGGATAGCTTCCAGGGTGGTAAGGTCGATTGAATGTTAGTCACAGGCATTGTCTTTACCCTCAGTGGAGGGACAGTATGTTGGAAGAGTTCCAAGCTAGATACCGTGGCAAACTAGACGATTAAAGGCAAGATACATCGTTACTAAGGATGCTACCAAAGAAGCAGTCTGGATATATATAAGTTCATGAGATGAACTTCGTTCCTTCCATTGTGTGACAATGGAGATGTGGCTTAGGCCTAGGAACCCCCATCCCATCAGAGATCCAGACATATTCTTAGGCAGTATCACCTGATCAAGGAGATGGTTGATCTCCAGGTAGATCGAGGATAGGAGAGTAGATACAGGGGACAACAGCGCGGATCCACTCACAAAGGCCTATTTCCCAGTAGAGACTTTTATGGGATGGTTGAGTATGAGATACTTCAACCACAGCTGATTATTGGGTATGAGATACTACAACAGATGGCCCTAGTGCAAGTGGGAGATTGTTAGTGATATGTATGCCCTAGAGGCCATTACTGTACATACGATGTATATTGTAGTGGATACTTGGACATATATATAGAGGACTTTCTTACTCGACATGATAGTATGCTATCTGGTTGCTCTTTATCTTAATATGTACTCTGATTGTCTCTATGTTACATGTTGATAAAGCCCTTAGGATGAGTACTTGACTACCAGGACTATGATGCAGATCATACTAGTGGGGACAGAGTAGTCGCTAAGTACATCTTTCAAATGTTCCTAGTCGTAGGTGTATCGAGACAGGGCATCGATATACCAGAGTAGACTAGCGTATAGCTTCTCGACCCATGTAAATGGGCGATAGATGATCCTATATCTGTTGGTGTTTGAAATCAGAGAAAGTATACGGGTGCTCAGTGGAGACTGGGTACACTGGACGGACTCGCCGAGAACTCCATTATACCTCACGTCAGATGGCAGTTCTCTGGTGACATTGGTACAGGTTAGTCTGTAGACCCGAGATCGTCATAGTGTCTTGTGTGATTCCCATTGTGCTTTGATTTCCATCTTACCATGTTCAAGAGAACGTGCAAAACGGTGGCTTTTGGGTACAGTCCCAAATCACATGGAGGCAATGAGCGATAGGAGGGGTTTTGTCTCTCCCGGTATTGGGAGTTGATGTTGCGCTGTGTTCGATTGGCTATAACTGGAAATCCCTGGCCAGGGTTGCTGAGATTTACTGGTAAGTGTTATCAGTTGTTTCTCGAACCGTTATGGACCTCACATCGACACGACTTATCGGTTACTGGGGTGTGACGTTTACCACCCCTAGACTAGATATGCGACATATCAGACGAAGAGACCGGACTGTACGGGAGTGTTACTGGTTGGATTCACAGGAGAATGTACATGCTTACTTGTTGATCTTCTGATTGCTCAATACCCAGGTGGTTGTTATGTTTAGCTGACCGCTTGCAGCTTGTGCATGTTTGATATGATCATCACATACTGCTGATGTATTGACGATTCTTTAGAGTCCTACACAGAGGTTTCCTGGTTCAGTCAAAACGGAGTAGGAGCACATATGTGATATGTGAGGGACAGAGAATAATACGAGTATGTGATACCGTATTTGATTCTCGCGATATATGATATCGGCCGGGTATATGTAATATAGCCGGGTCATCGGATCAAGTGTTGATTCGATGAGTTGATACATTTTATATTAGTCGGTTATTTGTGAAATAGCCGGATTATCGGATCAAGTGTTGATTCGATAATTTAATGTATAATTATATATTTGATATATTACATTACATTAACTAATATAAGCTCACTTAAAGATTCTTTTTCTCACATGGTGATACATTGATATATATGTGATATATGTTAATTGTATTAGTTTCTTTTGTTACATTAAATATTATATATGTGATATATAATATTGTAACATGTTAGGGTTACAAATGCAACAAAGGTTTTGAGATTTAACCATGTTAGGGTTTGGATTAGGGTTAAGCTTTTGGATGAGCTTTGAGGAAGCTTCATGAAGGTTTGACTTTGTCCATTTCTTTGATGTTTTGGAGAGATATTTGTTAACCCAACCCAAACCTTGACCCATGGTAAAGTCTCTACAAGGGTTAAGCATGTCATGCTTAACCCTAAGTTGCATTTTTAACATCAACATTAATTCATTATTCATCACAAAAGGATTTTTTTCTTCCTTTTCCTCTTGAAAAAGCTTCACTAGCTTTTGGGTTTGTGATGATTTTAAGTGAGAAATTGAAAATAAAAGAGAGCAAAATTCCTACTTCATTATCCTCATCTATTCTAGCCACTTAGATTAGGGTGTTTGCTTCACTAATACTTGATTAGTGAAGTGAGAGCTTGGGTTAGTGTTTCTTCAAGGTAGATCATCTTGGATTAGTGAAGTCTTCAAGCAAGGATGCATCATTCTCTTCATGGAGCCTCTCTAGAGTCCAGGTACTTAATGATCGCAGTGAAGGGACCTCAACTCGGAGCTTATGAAGTGAAGGAACGGACTACAAAGGTTGTAATCCCTAACTTTTAGATGTTAAAGTGTTAACATGCTAGTTTTGTTTGATTCTCTAGTTAATGATCTAGGTTTAGGGTTATCTATAATGGCAAATTTTTGAAATTGGCATGTGTGATACCACCCAAAACC
This sequence comes from Agapanthus africanus, assembly GCA_030015575.1. Lineage (NCBI taxonomy): Eukaryota > Viridiplantae > Streptophyta > Magnoliopsida > Asparagales > Amaryllidaceae > Agapanthus > Agapanthus africanus. The sequence goes on along the minus strand of JASDDO010000019.1, from coordinate 377,425,327 downwards.
TTGCTACCATTGTAGTTATCCCAACATCATCTGTGTGGGTGCCTGCTGCAACGGCCCCCTCAACCTCGACCTCCCACAAGAGGAGAAGGTCGGAGAAGATCCCCATGCCGGCAGCAAATATCAAAGGCAGTGGACCCAAACGCCCCAAGTCTGAGGGCATGGGAGTGCACACGGTGTACATAGCTTTCAGGAAAGAGGAAAGTCGTACTTCCGCGGGTCATCGACCACTTACACGGTCTGTGACAAAAGCTGCAGGAGATGTTGACAAGAATGGCCGCACTCACTGGGTAGAAAGAAAGCGTGGAAGTATCGTCTAAGCAGCGCCAGGATCAGGAGACCGATACAGAATTCCTATAGAAGGTATTAGAAAGAAAGGATAAAGAAGCCACGGAGAAAGCCGCTAACATGAAGCAGATGACGCTCCTATTCCAAGATATGGTCGGGATGATGATCCACCCAGACCCTCCAGCCGAAAACCATCCAATAATCGTTGAAGACGACAGAGGGGAGACGTCAAACCCTCTTCTGACTCTATCAGCAGCCAGAGAAGAGACGATCTCCAAAGCTGCCCTTGACGACTACATAGCTCAACAAATACAAGCTCATCAGGCAAGCGAAGCGGCTGAACAAGTCGTCAGGACTGGGCGACCTTATCCAGACTAGTATGATCAAATTAAGTACCTGCCAGGATATACGATCCCCAAATTCCATGTGTATAAGGGGACGGACAATCCACACCAACACGTGGCTCAATTCAGAGCTTTGTGTGGTAATACCGGAGGCGACGAAAAACTGCTGCTTTACCAATCCGTCGGCAGCTTGGTGGAGAAGTCATTTGAATGGTACTCTGAGCTCCCAAATGATTCTATCAAAATATTCACGGATATGGAATTATTATTCACACAACGGTTCGCAGGCGCAAGCGAGCATACCCCGATCACGGCGTTAATCAATGCCAGAGTGAAGCCAGGAGAGACCTGGGTTCAATACGCAATTCGATGGCGTAACCTATGGTCAAGATGCGAACAACGTATAGAAGAAGCGCCTGCCGTGGGCATGTTCGTGGGAACCCTTGATCCCCAGGCAACTATATCCCAGTTTATGATGTTCTTCAAGCCGACTACCTTCCAGGCCTTGATTGACAAACTGGCCCAAATGGACCAGATGGATCATAGGCCGTCCCCTTCAAAGACAGATCTTCGGAATGAAAAGGGCAAAGGGAAAGCGACCTTCATCGCCAACGCTCAACAACAACCGAGTGACCCGAAACCGGTAGCTCGCCAAAACAACAAACCAAGATCTCTCAAAGAAAGGTTGAGACGTCCTTACTCGTTCCCCCGGGATTAAACGAGGACACTGTTCGAACTGGCGGTGCACAACGGGCTCATCACTCTGCCGGATCCGAGACGCCAACTGCAACCGGGCGACGTCAACAATCCCAATTACTACCCCTACCACCGAATATGTCACGCCCCGCTTCCCGGTGTATGGAGAAGGGGACGGGATTGGTCCGCTACGTATTTACTCTGAAGTAAATACGCTAAGCGTATCTAAGCAATATAAAAGTAAATACACAAGAGACAAGATATATAAATTGAACTGCAACTTTATTTATTAACATTCTTTTATACAATGCATGAAAAGTAAATACAACTGAAATAAAAGCGATGCCTAAACAATGGCATAACAGGAATGTAAAGTACTGAAAGGAAATGTGTACAATGAAACTAAAGCGCTGGTTCTTCAGCAAACTGATCCAAGTCTTCTGCAGTTGGCTCTATCTCTGATGGGTCCAAATTACCTGACGACATTTAAAGAAGAAAGAAATAGAATGTCGTCAGTGAACATGTCGCTCGGTAAGTCCCAAAGATACGAGGAAAGTAGAATAGACAGAATAATAAGGTATCTTTTAAAGTTGTATTATCTTGTAGTAATGTTGTATTAACGCTGTTGTTTGTAACTTGGTACAGAAGAATGCCAGTGTATACGAGAGAAGTCTCTATATGCTAGAGACTAGAGGTAAGTATAGTACAAGGAACTGTTTATGCCACGGTACAACAACAACTGGATTCATGTTAGGTGTATTAAGTCTTACAGTCTCGTGCTACTTCTAACACCTTTCGTACCAATCTACCCCTTAAACCCTATAGTGACTTATTTGTATTGTTTTGTCTTGTAAATTGTATTGATTGTATAATTGATTGACTGACCGAAACCATGATATCAGTATACGGATGTAACCGTAGAATCATGTAAATGGAATAACTGGAGAACCATTCAAATGGAAAGTATATCCATGGTTCGGTTCAGTCAAGTTGTATAGATTGATAATTGGATTCATGGATCCATGTTGAACTGTAATATTGAAGATTGTAGATTGTAGATTGTACTTGAATCATATTCAAGTCAGATTATACAGAGACTCAAACTGAGTCAGACAATTAGTAAATTGAAGTCCTGATTGTTTTTTATTAATTTGTCTACCTAAAATAGGCAAGCACCCACTTCTCCGGCTCCCTGAAGCTCAAGAGATTGCTCCCGCTTAAACCTATGTTTACTAGGGTCCTTAGGGCAATCTATAGAACTTGAGGGGGTTTTATGTAAAAATACTTTTATATACTTTTCAAAAATATACCCCAAGTATTTATTATTCGTCTTCAGGGTTGTAGTGAATGTGGATTTTATATTGTGATGATTCGAATGAAAATATCATAAATTCAGAAATAAAGGTATTTATTTGTAATATTGATTTATATGGAATTCATGGTATTTTAGTGTAAAATTGATTCTTGTGAGTTTTAAAACAGAAGTGGAATCATAAAAAAATAGGTATTTTAATGATAAATATACATATATTTATACAAAAATAATTTTAATATATTTTTTTTATATTCTAAAAATCTCATTTTCTTAAGATGTCGTATTTTAAATCTTTCAAGACCGAATGCTCTTTGCGGAGGTCTGAATCTCGCACTACTAAGCCCGAGGATGTGCGATAACCCGCACCATCCCGAACGGGTTCCCCAAAATGGGTTATAGCGGCGCTTTGCAAAAATTAGTATAAATACTAAATTCTTTAGAAAACGGTTTTATGAAGTAAGTGGTATTTATTAGTAAAGATGTCAATTTTCCGTATTCTATGTTCTAGGGTCTTCTAAGTCAACTAGACTATTTCTAACTGGTCCAAAACGACAAGTTGTGAGATATCTCAAATCGCCTCTTCACCGCCAATTGTGGTCAGGTAAGTACAAGTGAAGAAAGGGGATCCGCTCACGAATCACCGTGAGACGGGCCTTTTAAAGTTACCTTTCTCACTTGCCTAGCCTAGACACCACAAAGTCTGGTTTAGATAAACGACTGATGTCCACAACTTATCCTATTTTCATAAGGAGTGGTATTTATTTAAAAAGTGTATCAATACTAAATCTTTTAGAAATGGTTTTATTAAGTAAAGGGTATTTAAATGAAAATGTTTGTTTTCCGTATTCTGAGTTCTCGAGGGTATCGTGTTAGGTTGTATGTAAGTGTGTGAGGAGGTAGGTCGTTACCTCGTGATCTACTTTAAAGGTATAACAAGTTTAATGGAGTTAAATGTATAATTGAAACAATGTGGTATTTAAGTGAAAAATACGATAAATTGAAATAGCCATCATGTCATGTAATGAAACTTGATCAATTAGTCTGATTAGTGTTTAATAGTCAACATGAGAAAGTTTAAGTATGATTGTATTAGTGAGAAGTAGAATTTTATAGGAAACCGAATCGGAAATCGGATTTGTTCCGATTCCGTCGGGTTTTGTAAATCCGTATTTTTAGATAGAAGAGATAGGTTTGGGACTTACGGGTTTTAGATCACACAAAAGAGTGAGAGGGAAGTAGAGGAACCGCCGATGTGTTGCGTCATCGCCGGAAGTTCGCAGTAGATTTCGCCGGAGCTTCGCCTCGAGCTCGTTTTCAAAGTGCACAAGATTCTTGGAAATTTGAGAGAGTGGGCTCAGAATTTTGGGGTGAGAGAGTAAGGGGTAAGGGTGTATTTATAGGGTTAGGCTAGGGTTAGGGTAGGTGTAGGGTTTTTAATTAAAAAAAATGTAAAAAGATATGTAAAAATCATTAAAAATGGATTAAATAGGGTATAATTAGTTCTCTGGAACCAATCTCATAAATTAGAGTGTGCAGGAGGGTTAAGGAGATGAAGAGGCACGACTTTTCAGTTGACGACTCGGCCGTCCGGCCGAGTCGGGGGTCGGGTAGGTGGGGAGTCTCGTGGGTAAGGCACTGTTGCTTTCAGAGTTATTGTGTGTGGACTGTTGGACTTCTATAAAATTTTAAATAAAATAAATACAAAAATAATGTGGGGTATGGGATTTGAACTCTGGTGGCTTGGTTCAGCAGTGCAAGGTGTTACCAATGAGCTACAAGCTCCTTCTTGGAATTATTGTGTGAAATAAATACTTAAAGTGGTAACAGGAACATTAAATACCCCAAGTATACTTTAAATTTAAAATCAAATTTATGTATACTAAAAATGGAGTTGTTACAGAATAGTGGGCCACCCAATCAAAGATTGCTACGTCTTCAAAAACTGGGTTGAAGACCGGTACCAACATGGCAAGTTCGCGCTGTTCGAAAACTGGAAGGTAAACCCGCCACAACAGCATGCTCCTAAAAAGGTGGATATGCCAGGGGCATCATACTCATTTATAGAAGAAGCTCCGTGGGTAGTTGTCCTCTTGGCTAAAACTAAAAGAATGCTGAAGGATCTTCAAGCATGTCCGACCATCAAATAGAAAAGCCCACTGGAGCCCGAGATTATTGACGGGTTGCCGAAACCGCGCCCAACACCGAAAGTTGGTAACAATGGGCAAAACCTCCAGTCCGAGCTTTCGAAGTTTTCAAAGAAAAATAAGAGGACCAAGAAGCCCGTGCAGCTTGACGACAATCATACCGATATGCAAAAATACATCGACGCACTGGAGGAATACAACCAAAAGACGCGGACCCCGGTCACATTGGAAGAGTTTCTTAAGCATATTCTTGAGAATGGAGACAGTGACATTGATGAAGGAGACGGCTCATCAGAAGAACCCGAGGATTACGGGGCAAGTTGCCATATGATCTCTCATTCGTCGGTAAATGGCAAAGAAGCTCCTGACGTAGAGAAACTGGGGGCAGAACCATAGCCAAAATCCCTGGAACCATCAGACGACCTGATCGACAGGCTGCTGAGCGAAGCTCCTCAAAAGAGCAAAGCTGATCGAGAATGTGAAGCGGCCATATACGAAAAGGCCAAGCGTCGGTGTCAGGCTGAAAAAGCTACGGTAATGAGAAGCCATAAGTACCTCAACCGGACCGAAGCGCCCTTGCCACCAGCAAGAGCAGAATCAAGATAAGGAAGCAGTTAGCCAAAGCTCTGTCGGTGGGAATGAAGCTGCCGCCTTTCAAAGAAAATACTTCCGGGAATACGTGCCCCGACGAACCGGATGCACATCCGAAATACTGCTTGTATCATCGGAGGGTCACACACCTTACCGAAAAGTGCAATGCCTTCCAGAAGTGGTGGCAGGGATACGTTGCCCACCGACAACACTTCAAGTGAATAAAACGCAAAGCCCGTCGGGAGCAGAGAAGCACGACATATGAGTATAAAGGAACAGCCGGTAACTGTCATATGGTTAATGCCATTTTGACAAAAGGAAAATCTCAAGTTCTTACCTTCGGGAGAGACTCTGACGAAGAAATAGCCATTGGCCCTCTCTTCAAGGAATCCACCTCCAGAAAAGAAGAAGAGACGAAGAACTGCGAGAACATCCAGCTGTGTAACCGTACGTTTCCTGAAAAGAACCTCGGGCCTAAAAACAAAGGTTCGAGCAAAAGAGACAAGGGGAAAGAAAAATTCCCTGAGAAGATTGCCCTCGATGATAGAGTCGTCGAAGAGCTCACAGCCAAGGACCTGCCTAAGAAGAACAAGGTGGATTACAATGTCCTGGCGCACCTGAGGAAGATACCCTCGCAATTGAGCATTTTGGATGCCTTTCTCCTGTCTAAAGAGGCACGAGATTCCCTAATCAAGGCGTTACAAGAGCCCGATCAGTTCATAGAGTTCCTTGCAGAAGAAAAGATGAAAGACGAGCTGGAAGAAGTTCACACAGCTGACATCACATTCAGCGATGAAGATCTCCTCCTTGGAATATGTGAACACAACCGTCCCCTGTATGTCACTGGGTATTGCCACGACATCAAGATAGGAAAGATCCTGGTTGACAACGGGTCCTCCGTCAACCTTCTTAATGTGAGAGTGTTGAAGGAGATTTGTATGAACGTTCAACACCTGGCGTGGGACAAAATTACTATCTCCGGGTTCGACTCGCTGTCATTACGGACGCTTGGATCCGTAATATTGACATTACGCTTCGGGATGCTCGTCACTGACATCAAGTTCCATGTCATCGATGCTAAGACTTGCTACAATGCTTTACTCGGTAGGCCTTGGTTACATGAATACAACATCATCCCTTCTACACTATATCAGTGTATGAAGTACTTCAAAGACGGTCTCGAATACACAGTTACAGGGGAGCTAAACCCTTTCTCCGTAAATGAAGTCCGCAAGTATGAAGACGCTAAGTACTTCCTACCAGACTTTGAAGACACAGAAAGATGTCGTAAACCAAAGAATAAACAAAAAGCCGTCGCCACCATCCCGATCTTTGAGAGCGATACCGAGGAGGATGAAGAAATAGTCTTCTCAGGGCAACCCTAAGGTAGCAGGCCCGACCCATCTACTCCTATTTTGGTCTTTGGCAGTGACTCTGAAGATGAAGTCAACACAATATTCTCTGTTCGTCCATCAATGCAAACCTTCACTGGAGCTAATCAGAGTTTACAAATTACCATGGTTCTGCAGCGGCATTATAAAGAACTCGATGCACTTGGTACATACAGCGTGCAAGAGCTGCAGACCTTCTACGTCCCTCCTAGGCGGAAAGATGAAAATGCGATCCTCTATTACCAGTCCACGGAGATCAAAGTGGAAAGAGAAGTCTGGCATGGAGCCGAACCTGTGCTCGACAGGCTTCAACCAATCTGTCGGCCTAGATACTACGCAGAGGGACTGAAAAGGCTATTGAGATGCCAAGATGTACCCTTCAAATAGATTGCTCGAAAAGCCCAGTTCTATAACAAGATTTGGGACGTTCCCGGGACTCGGCGAAAGATGCCCAACGGGAGGATGGAGACGACCGGGTTGGGATACGTCCAGTCTAAGAACCGGGAGCGATTCCATGGCTGCCATGTTATAAACGACTCCGGTGGAGAAGGGAATGCTCGTCCAGATAGCGTTGGTATTGAACGAGAGCGAAATCCCGCCATAAGAATACCAAGTCCGTCATTCAAAGAACAGATCGACAAGCTAATAAAAGAAGCAGGTCAAAAGATTCGGGATGACCAAGGCCGCGAAATGGCCATTTACGAGAAAGCCAGAACGCAACGTTACATTAAGCAGATTACGGAGGATGACGATGCCCTTCACCCCCAGCCCGCTGTGCACTCTCGTGGCAAGAAAAAAGCCCGACATAGAAGCAACAACAAGGTGAAGAGCGGGAATGACGTCTAAAAACAACGAAGCGAATCTAAGAAGCCGCACGATCGAGAAAAGGTCCGCTGGAATTCATCGCCGATGAAGAAGATGGTTCGGGAATACTCTTTCCCTCAAGACAAGATAAGGAAAATCTTCAACCTTGTCATGAAACATCAAATGATGGTGCTCTAAGAGTCTCGACACCCTGAGCAAATAAACGAGGTCCATCATCCGGCTTATTGCGCCTATCACCGAGCAATAGGACATCCTCTTGAAAACTGCTTCACCTTCAAAAACTGGGTTGAAGACCAGTATCAACAAGACAAGTTTGCTGTATCTGACAGTTGGAGGCTAACCCCGCCACAAAAGCATGAGCCAAAAGCAATCTATAGGGCGAGAATGGAACCAGAGCAACATCGGTCTTGGAAACGGGCCTGTACCTGCCACGTGATAACATTCTAAAAGGAAAGAGAGCATGAGAATATGGATGGCCTCTCCCAATGCTTCGCAAATGAAGATGAAGATGAGGCAATCTCAGAATTTCCACCAGCACCAAAGGAGTTGGAAGACGGGATACATACCACAACAAATAATCTGAGGAAAATCGACTTGGGGACGGCAAATGAGCCAAGGCCAGCGTTCGTTAGCGAGCTGCTGTCTGAAGAGCAGGTGACTACACTAAAAGACGTGCTTATGAAGTATAAAGACTGCTTTGCGTGGAACTACTCCGAGATGCCGGGACTAGATCCAGAAATAGCTGTGCATAAATTGGCTATATTGTCGGACGTCAAGCCAGTCAAACAAGCGCCCAGAAGAATGCGGCTCAAACTCGAGATGAGCATCAATGCCGAAGTCAAGAAGCTAATTGACTCTGGCTTTATCCAAGAAGTTCAATACCCCGACTGGATCGCCAACATCGTCTCAGTGATGAAGAAAAATGGGACAGTACGCATCTGCGTAGACTTCCGGGACCTTAACAAAGCTTTCCCGAAGGATGACTTCCCAGTACCGGTTACCGAGCTGATGATAGATAACACGTCCACTCATGAAGTCTTCTCCTTCATGGACGGATCTTCAGGATACAATCAAATAAAGATGCATCCCGAAGACCAAAAGCATACCACCTTCCGGACTCCGCTGGGCATATTTTGCAATAAAGTGATGCCCTTCGGTCTGAAGAACGCTGGCGCTACCTACTAGAGGGCCATGATGAAGATCTTTGATGACCTCATACACGAGATTGTCGAATGTTATATCGACGACCTCGTGGTGAAAAGCAAATCGTACGATGAGCACTGGGAACATTTGAAAATAGTGTTCCAGCGCCTTCGGAAGTACAACCTGAAGATGAATTCTCTGAAATGCGCGTTTGGAATATCCTCAGGTAAATTCCTAGGATTCATCATCCGACACCGAGGCATCGAAATAGACCTATTGAAGATCAAGGCGATCATGGAAATGCCCATGCCAAGAACTCTCAAACAACTGCGGTCTCTCCAAGGAAAGCTCGCGTATATCCGACGGTTCATAGCTAAACTTTCCGGAAAATGCCGCCCTACAGCCATTTAATGAAAAAGGGGACCCCGTTCGTTTGGGATCGTAAATGCCAAAGTGCGCTGGACGAAATCAAACAATACCTGCAGAACCCGCCGGTACTGACCGCTCCGGTCAAGGGAAAGCCCCTCATCCTGTACACAACAACCCTTAAAGGTTCTTTAGGCGCGCTTTGGGCACAGGAGAACGACCAGGGGAAGGAGAGAGCTCTCTACTATTTGAGTCGAGTCCTTCTGGGGGCAGAAAACAACTATTCCCTTATTGAAAAGCATTGCCTAGCACTGATCTTCGCGATAACGAAGCTTCGAGATTATGCCTTGGCACATGAGGTCTATCTCATATCAAAGGTGGATCCTCTCAAGTATTTGATATCAAGAGCCATACTAACGGGAAGGCTCGCCAAATGGGCCCTCCTCTTGATAGAGTTCTTGATAGTATATCAACCCTTCAAGGCAATAAAAGGCCAGGCCATCGCCGACTTTCTCATTGAGCACCCGATACCAGCTGATTCTCCCTTAAATTGTGAATTGCCAGATGAATATGAGTTCGACACAATCAACGGGGAGAAAGAAGGGAGTGATACCCGATGGAAACTTTATTTCGATGGAGCATCGTCTATGAAAAAGCGAAAGCAAAATACCCCCATAATCAAATCCGGGGTAGGCCTTATCCTCGTGACTCCGCAAGGAGGGATAATGCGTTTCGCCTTTTCCTTAACAGAGCCAAGGACAAACAACGAGGCTGAATACGAGGCTCTAATAGCATGTCTTAAGATCGCTATTGACATGGGAATCGAAAACCTCCTCATATATGGAGACTCCCAGCTGGTCGTTAGCCAAGTAAAGGGCGACTATCAGACATGCAAGCCCGAGTTGGTAAAATATGGCGAAAGAGTGCGGCAACTGCTGACTCAAATCCCCTCCTGCGTCCTGGAAATCATACCACGGACGGAAAATAGCAAGGCAGATGCGTTAGCCAAGCTAGCTAAAGAACCGGCCGACGAAAACCTCGATGACGTAAGGATCATTGTGCAAAGCCACCGGATTCTCGTACCGGCAGAAATATCTCCTGAGTCGTCCGAAGAAGAGGAAGGGACCAAACAAGCGGCCTTCCAAGTAAAGGACGAAGAAAAGGCTAAGGATTGGAGAGAAGTCTTCATAAACTACTTCAAATCCCATCGAGTGCCCGAAAACGCATCTTCAAAACATCAACTCACGAAACGAGCTCTGTCTTTCGCCTTTGTCAATGATACTCTATATAAGAGATCATTCGACTGTCTGTGGTTGAGATGCTTGGGACCAAAAGAGGCAAGTGTTGGGGTCAAAATTTGCGCCCCGGTTGACCAAGTCAAAACCAAAGTCAACCCCAAGCCAGGTGGGCCCAAGCCCAAGTCAAGTGAGCCAATGCCCGGGTCGAGCCCGAACAATAAACGGCCGGCCTTCCCCCATGCCAAAATTTTTGTAATAAATAATTTTGTTGTATTTATTTTATTTTATGAATAAATGTAAGAAAAATGGGCATAAAGCCAAATTTTTGTAAAGCCCATGGCTTATGTGCAAAAAGAAATGGCATATGAGCCATGGGATAGGAAAAATGCCATTTTGAAAAGCCCAAGAGGCTATATGTAAAATGTATAGCCTATAAAGGCAAAGATAATGAAATATCTCAACAACCTTTTCTCTCTCCAAAAGAACCAAGATCTGAGATTTTTCTCCTTCCTCAAGGTTCTAAAACCTTCTTCTTTCTTTGAATTAAATCAAGAGTTTTACTCTTCCTTTTAAAAAACAAAATAGTTTTTCACCACAAAACCCACAAAGGGGAACTCAGATCTTCCATCAGATCTCAGAAAGGAGAGATTTTTAAAATCTCATATTTCTTGATCTTCAAGATCCGGCCAACAAGGGAAGAAGAAGGAGACCCATTTCTAGAAACCCCACTTTGGAGAAGAACTAGGGCTCAAGGGGAGAAGCCCTTCATCAGCTTTAAAACATCCTAGGAGTTTAACTCCTCATACACACACACACAAAAAAAATAATAAGTGCTCCTTTATGGGAGTACAACTCCCATTGCAGGGACAAAGTCCCTTTTGCCGCCCGAACGCCCACGTGCTGACACGTGGGGCGCTAGCGTTAGCGCCCTTGCGCTCAAAGCGCTAGCGCTCGAGCGCCCACGTGCTGACACGTGGGGCGCTAGAGCTCAAAGCGCTAGCGCCCAAAGCGCTCATGCCCGAGCGCCCACGTGCTGACACGTGGGGCACCAGCGCTCAAAGCGCTGGCGCTCTTGCGCTAAGAACGCTAGCGTCCGAGCACCCACATGCTGACACGTGGGGCGCTAGCGCTCAGAGCGCTAGCGCCCGAGCGCCCACGTGCCTGGCACGTGGGGCACTAGCGCTCTTGCGCTCAAGGCGCTAGCGCCCGAGCGCTTTCTCCCACGCATCCTTTGGATGCCCTTTCCCTTTTTTTTTTATATATATACGTATGTATACATATACACACACACACATACTCCACGACACTGTCCCTGTTAGAAAAAAATTTCTAACGAGGCGCTGCCTCGCACCCCGCAAGGGGGTTGCTATCCCCCTTGACCCCCAGCCCACTATCCGGGTAGCGAGATCCCCGTAAAAACTCTGCGGGGCCACCGAGATATCCCAAACCCCTTCAAAACACAACACTGCACATTGAGTTCGCATGACCAGTTTAACCCGTCAATCGGAAGTTCTCTTGCTCCAAATGCGAGGGGTAATTAACGGCAGTTTAGTACGCGGCTGCCGGAGATTCGGATTCCCATAATCAATAAACCCCAGCCTAACCTAGGCAGGGGGAATCTGTAATGCGCCTTGACAAGCGCGTGCGTATTCCCATCTCAATGGGGTGACGAATAACACCCTACAGATTCTGGCACGCCCGGTGGTACCATTCTCTCCTCCCATATTTCGGGTTAAACGTTCATGCGAATACAATCAATATACATATCGATTGCCTATACAAAAATGATGTTTTTTTTCCCGTGCAGCAATCAACTTTCGACGACAATGTCTCCCAAGGCGAATTCAGCTCTAACGTGACTCCGATCCCGTACGTGGTCAAGGTCAATGCTCGTGTGGTTCTCCCCGCAAGCCTCAGTCGACAGTGGGAGGAACTGCCCCGCCAGTTTGGCTCCGTCATCATCTACCCTGCCGGAAGCGCTCATCTGGCAGAAATCCCAGCAAAACAGGTGGCCAAGCCAGTCTCAAGGGGCAAGAGGCCGAATGTTGTGATCGCTAAGGCACCACAACCGAAGCTTAAGACGGTGTCTGAACGACTCTCTGGCGCTCCAGCTGGGGGCAAGACTTCCGGTACAAAGGGCAACATCAAATGTTGCGGACGAGCTCAGGCGATGACTCCAACAAATGCGTAATCGAGCGTATCTCCAAAATCCTCCATCGCCCAGTCTACGACGTTTTCCCAAGGAGCCGAAGTCTTCTAGGTGCTTAGAACAGAAAAGTTAAGGCAGAAGCGGCTCAGGTATCGAGCTAACAAGAGGGCCGGGGCTTCGGCCAAGTGGAATCTTGTGAAGTTCCAAGAGCAGGGTTACACTGTGACGACGGCTAAGTCGGCCGTAAAAATCAGCAATTCTTGAACCTCTGAAGTGGGTTCAGAAAAATGCCATGACCGCCAGAATCAAGAAGACAGCGGTCCGAACGTCGCTACAAAGAGACGTGTCCCGGCCCCAACAGAAAAAGTATGACACTGTCTCTTCAAGAGTCTATCAAGCGCTCTGTGCTGCATGCAAGCAGCGGGGCAAACCCAGAAAAGAAGCGCCAGCACCATTCAAGAACCTGGTCAGGCCAGCCGCCTTCAACCGACTGCCCGCTATCGAAACAGGGGTATTAAGACAGCGATCTGTGAAATCAGCCACCAATAATAAAAAGACGGCCGGATATATTATCCATACGGTCTATATGGCGGGCGGGCGCCCCAGCGACAACCTTCGCAGCAAAAACAAGGATGGGGCCACCACATCCCAAGCCCAATCTGGCTTGAATGTGGTTGCCGCTACCCAAGAACAACCGCCCCTGCCGGATGATGAAAACCCTCTCGATGAGGACGATAGGCAGAAGGACCCTTCGGTCCAAGTAGAGTCAAGCTCGGAAAGCGAGGAAGAGCCGACTTTCCGCCCCAAGACCGCGGAGCAAGAGCTGCTTCAAGAGCTTCGGAAACAGCTCAAGAGCAAAGATAATGAGATGGCCAAGCTCTATTCGAAAATTGACGACCTAACGAACGTTGTGAAGCAGCTTACGGATCAAATTGCTCGAGTGCCTCCAAATCAAGCACAAGTTGCTACTCATCAACCGGGTGATGACAATCCGAAGCAGCCAATGCCTGTTCCTTTGGGTCCAAGACTGGTCGAGCCGCACGAAAGCCGGCCATATTCCGATTTTAAGGACGCCTTAGCCCCAGATAGCACTATCCCTCTAACACAAGATCGGATAATAGATTTGGTCACCAGCAAAGTTAAAATATTGGTGGCCGAAGCTGAAGCTCAGAAAGATATTGGCAGTAGTAGGCGGCCATATCCCGCACAGTACGATTTGATCGAGTTCCCGAGAGGCTACGTCATTCCTAAATTCGGAAGATTTGACGGGACGGGAAACGCAAATCAGCACGTCACCCACTTCAAAGCATCGTGCGGAAATACAGGGGGCAATGATGCGCTCCTCCTTCGTCGGTTTGTCAACAGCCTGACCGTGTCGCTTTTGACTGATACGTGAGTATACCAGACGGGTCCGTCATTACCTTTGCCCAAATAGAGTCTCTATTTCGGCAAAGGTTCATGAGTGTCAGTGATAAAATCTCCATTGCTGACCTTGTGAGGACCAAGCCGGGGAAGAATGAAAGCAACACCGACTTTATCGCCCGATGGCGTAATCTCACAGTCAAGTGCGAACCACCGCTGGAGCAGGACCAGTCTGTCAGCTTTCTCATTGGGAACCTCAGCAATTGGATGGTCCCGTTCTTGTGTACAGCAGGCCTTAAGATGTTTCAAGAGCTAACCAAGAAAGTCCAAATGCTGGAACGCTCGAAGCAAGAGTCTACCCCGGACTCTCAGAGAGACAAAACTTGGAAAAGCAAGCAGGACGACAACCGTAGAAGCGGGAGTTCCAGCAGTACCAATATCTTCAATGCGTCCGACAATGAAGAAAAGCGAAGGGCGGGCGAATCCAAAACCAACCGGTCTCGAAAGCCATTGTTTGGAGGAGATGGCCCTTCCCTAGAGGAGAAAAAGAACAAGGTTTATTCTTTCAGAAGAGACAAGGTCCGCAAGATATTTAAAGATGCCTTGAACAACAGCCTACAATTGCCGGAGTCGAAAAGACCCCAAGGAGCAAAAATGACCGACAATCCCCTGTATTGCCCATACCACCGAGTAGTGAGCCATGCGATCGAGGATTGCTATATCTTCAAGGACTGGGTCAAGAAGCAGTACAAGGCTGGAGAGATCGAGCTGTCCAAAAGTGTGTTGGTGAACAATCAAGTTGAAACCACCAACTTTATACAAACAGAAGCTGAAGCCTTATGGGAGCAGACAGCCGAACCCGCTGCCCTGAGAAATGAAACGGACTCACCGCAGCCTCCGTGGAGTACGCACATATCTAATAAGACGAAGAAGATGATAAAGCTACTTCGGAAAGAGCCTAGGACGGAATGGGAAGGGCAGAAGAAACCTACCTTTCCAGCTGCCAATGCGGCTCCATCAGGCTCAAAATCCAAAAAGCTCAAGATGAAGAAAAGTGCAGCTCAGCACGAAAAGGAGTCTGCAGGGAGATCGATCATTCAAAAATATATCGATTCCCTCGAAGAATATGAACAGAATGAAAGAACTCTAATTCAATTAAAGGAGTTCCTCCCTGTACGAGCGGCTGAAATTCTGGAGGAGTTAGAAGAAGACTCCAATGATGAGATCCCAGTAGTGACCTGCTACGATATCCATCTTGGCAATGACTCTGAGGAGGAGCTCTGTTTTCCCGAAGAGTACGAGGAGCTCGCCATAAAGGCCAACCAAATCCTGCTTAGAAGCGGCAAGGCTCTACCGCCAAATCAGGGCAACGCCCCAAAAGGGAAGGAAAAACAAGTCGCTAATGAAGAAGATGGCAGAGAACTTGCCCATGAAGATTCGAGTCCTTCCCCGGTTGACTATAATGTCTTGGCTCATCTCCGAAAGCTTCTGTCTCTCCTTAGCATCTATGATGCCTTTGTTCTATCTTAAGAGCTTAGAGATGTTCTCATTCATGCTCTAAAATACCCTGAGCAGTATCAGGCTCGCTTTGCGGAAATTAATATGAAAGAAGCCCAGTATGCTCTGCATGCCGCCGCAGTCACGTTTAAGGAAGAAGACTTGCTACTGGGAACGTCTGAGCATAATCGGCCGCTTTACGTGACCGGGTACAGCGACGGAGATCGGATTAATCGCATATTGATTAATCTAGGGTCCTCAGTGAACATCATGAACTTGCGGACACTGAAGAGTTTGTCAATGGACGTCCGACACCTGTCGAGGGAAAGGATTGTCATTCAAGGCTTCAATCAAAACTGCCAGCAAGTTCTGGGGTCTATAGCTTTGCCAATCAAATTCGGGGATCTGCAAACTGAAGCTAAGATATACGTGATCGACGCCGACACGTATTATAGGATTCTCTTGGGACAGCCGTGGCTCCATGATTATGGCATCGTTCCGTCAACTCTCCATCAATGCATGAAGTATACTAGAAATGGCGAAGAAAGACGCATTGACGGAGACATCTAGCCGTTCGGTGTGCAGAAGTCCGATATGAAGATTCTCGGTACTTTATGAACCACCAAAATGCTAAGACACAACTGACTGGGGATAGAGCGGCCCTAAGACTCAAAAGCAAATCTGAGCCGGCTGTCACTTTCAAAAGCAAAAATACCCAAGTACGCCCGCGTTTCGGTAGCGACACTGATGAGTCCGACGCTGGAAGTCCGTTCTTCCGTAAAACTCGCCCTCGTTTCGGCAGCGATACGGACGAATCTGTTACTGAAGCCCCATCTAGCAGCAAAGTCCGCCCTCATCTTGGCAGCAACACTGAACAGTCGTAGGAAGAGGACCTGCCGTGCGACAGCTGTGCAGATTGGACCCCCATACCACAAGCGAAACTACGAGAGACCTTCGAAATTGCAGAAGGGCCCCTAACTGTCACAAAGGTGCCGGAGCAGATGTGCAAAGAGCTCGATGCATTGTCAGTCTCCACCGTGGACCAGCTGAAAACTTTCTACGTTCCCGGAAGGAAAAATGGATAGAAGGGCATCCTGTTTTATGGGTCAAATCCTGTTGTGCACCCGGACGATTTGTCTGTCGCGTGCCTTCCATATGAGAGAGGCATAAGAGCCGTCCTCAATCCCAGATACTATGTGCCCGAGATGCGGGAATACTTTAAAAAGTGTGGATGCCGGTTATATCAAACGGAGTCCGAAGCAAAGTTTTATGAAGGGCTATGGCATCCACCTCAGGTCCGAGCACTCATCGATGGACGAATTCCAGATAAGCGGGGCATAGGTTTCATCCAGCCTGAGTCTAAGGCATGCTACGTGATCCATATCGGGGAAGTCAGTGAAGAGTCAAATGATGAAGACGAGCTAGCTGAGCCAGAAGAAGCTCCTCAAGAGCTCGAAGATGGCGGACAAGCAACCTTTGACGAGCTAACAGAGATTGACTTAGGAACGCCCGATAATCCAAGGCCGACCTACATCAGCTCACTCTTGTCGGAGGAAATGAAAGAGCAGATAATTGCCATGCTGCATGAGTTCGTCGACTGCTTCGCGTGGACGTACAAAGAGATGCCTGGCTTTTCCCCTGAAGTGGCCATGCATAAACTGTCTATATCTCCGGATGCTAAGCCAGTCAAACAAGCTCCTCGAAGAATGAGAAGGGAACTAGAAGAAAAGGTCATCGAGGAAACCAAGAAGCTCATCGATACCAGCTTCATCAGGGAAGAGAAATATGTGGACTGGATCGCATGCATAGTCCCAGTGAAGAAGAAAAATGGGCAAATTCAAGTTTGTGTCGATTTTAGGGACCTCAACAAGGCATGTCCTAAAGACGACTTCCCGCTACCAGTCATGGAAATGATGGTCGATGACACCTCAAATTATGAGTTGTTCACTTTTATGGATGGCTCGTCTGGGTATAATCAGATCAAGATGTCGCCTGAGAATGAGAAGCACACAGCATTTCGAACCCCGATCGGAATATATTGCTACAAGGTGATGCCGTTCGGACTGAAGAATGCAGGTGCTACATATCAAAGGGCAATGACTAATATCTTTGATGACCTAATCCATAAAGTTGTCGAATGCTATGTTGATGGTCTGGTCGTCAAAACTAAAGCCAAGGCCGACCATATCCAAGATCTTAGGACCGTTCTCACCAGACTGAGGGAATACGATCTGAAGATGAATCCTTTAAAGTGCGCTTTTGGCGTATCATCGGGAAAATTCCTAGGCTTCATAGTCCGACATCGAGGGATCGAAGTTGACCCATCAAAGATAAAGGCCATCATGGAGATGCCCTCTCCAAAGAGCCTGACACAGCTAAGATCTTTTCAAAGCAAGCTTGCTTATATACGGAGGTTTATCTCAAATTTGTCGGGAAGATGTAGGCCCTTCTCAAAGCTCATGAAGAAAGGAGCTCCTTTTATCTGGGATACCGAATGTCAAGCAGCGTTCGAAAGCATCAAACAATACTTGTTGCACCCTCCAGTGCTGGCCACTCCCATTCCAAATAAACTGCCGATTCTCTACACTGCCGCGCTAGATGAGTCACTCGGTGCGCTCCTTGCCCAGAATAACGAGGAGGGAAAAGAAAATGCCCTCTACTAGCTCAGTCAAACTCTAGTCGGGACGGAACATAACTATTCCCCAATCGAAAAGCAATGCCTGGCTCTGATATTTGCTGTGAAGAAGCTGAGGAACTATCTGCTCGCTCATCGGTTTATGATGATCTCCAAGGTCGACCCGCTCAAACACTTGATGACCAAAGCAAGCCTAGCCGACAGAATGGAAAGATGGGCTGTCATGCTACTTGAGTTTGACATAGTTTATACTCCTCAGAAAGCAGTAAAAGGGCAAGCTCTTGCAGACTTTCTCGCTGCTCATCCCATACCAGAAGGGTCACCACTCAATTGCGAGTTACCCGACGAACAAGTGCTGCACCTCGAGAATGACGAGCCATGTTAGGAGCTCTACTTCGATGGGGCCTCATCGATAAGGACCTCCAGTAAATCAAGCATCCCGGAGATAAAAGCAGGAATATGGTTGGTGTTCATCATGCCATCAATGGGAACCCTACTGCATTCTTTTGCTCTCACTGAGCCTCGAACAAACAATGAAGCTGAGTATGAAGCTCTGATAGCTGGTCTGGAGCTCGCCATAGAAATGGAAATCCTTCGGATACGGGTTTACGGTGACTCTCAGGTTGTCGTCAGCCAAGTAACCGGGGACTATAAGATATACAAACCTGAGTTAGCTCGATATAGAAGCCGAGTGGTGGAACTCATGAAACGGTTCACTCACATTGAACTAATGAGAGTCCCTAGAGCGTTGAATGGAAAGGCTGACGTACTCGCTCGCTTAGCCAAGGAGCTGGCTGATCCTAATATGGAAGAAATTCTGATCACAGTCAGGAGCCGGCAAATTCTACTCTCAGTCTCTCTACGAGAAGAGGAAAGCACGGAATAGAAGAGCAGTCCTGCTGAAGAAGCTTCAATCATCTAAGACGAGCCCGATTGGAGAGAACCCTTCATAGAGTACCTCTGATACGACAAGCTGCCCGAAGGAAAATCTGCAAGGATTCGGCTGAAGAAGAGAGCACTCCGATACGTGTTTGTTGTTAGTTATATGTATGCCCTAGAGGCCATTACTATACATAGGATGTATATTGTAGTGGATGCTTGGACATATATAGGGAGGACTTTCTTGCTCGACATGATAGTATGCTATCTGGTTACTCTTTACCTTAACGTGTATACTGATTGTCTCTCTGTTACATGTTGGTAAAGCCCTTAGGATGTGTACTTGACTACCTGGACTATGATGCGGATCATACTAGTGGGGACAGGGTAGTCCATAAGTACATCCTTCAAGGTCCCTAGTCGTGGGTGTATCGAGACAGGGCATCGATATACCAGAGTAGACTAGCGTATACCTTCTCGACCCATACAGATGGGCGATGGATGATCCCATATCCATTGGTGTTTGACATCAGAGATGATATACGGGTGCTCAGTGGAGACTGGGTACACTGGACGGACTCGCCGAGAACTCCCAGATGGTATTATACCTTACGTCAGATGGCAGTTCTCTGGTGACACTGGTACAGAGTTGTCTGTTGACCCGAGATCGTCATAGAGTCTTTTGTGGTTCCCACTGTGCTTTGATTTCCATCTTACCACGTCCAAGAGGGCGTGCAAAACGGTGGTTTTTGGGTACAGTCCCGAGTCACATGGAGGCAATGAGCGATAGGAGGGGATTCGTCTCTCCCGGTATAGGGGGTTGATGTTGCGCTATGTTCGATTGGCTATAACCGGAAATCCCTGGCCAGGGTTGCTGAGATTTACTGGTAAGTGTTACCAGTAGTTTCTCGAACTGTTATAGACCTCATATCGACACGACTTATCGAGCTATTGGGGTCTGACGTTTACCACCCCTAGGCGAGATATGCGACATATCAGACGATCAGACCGGACTGTACGATAAGTGTTACTGGTTGGATTCACAGGAGTATGAGCGGGCTTGCTCGTCGATCTTCTGATCGCTCAATACCCGGGTGGCCGTTACGTTTAGCAGACCGCTTGCGGCTTGTGGGTGTTTGATATGATCATCACCTGCTGCCGGCGTATTGACGAGTCTTTAGAGTCCTACACAGAGGTTTCCTAGCTCAAGCGAAACGAAATAGGAGCGCATATGAGATATGTGCGGGACCGAGAATGATACCAGTATGTGATACTGTATTCGATTCTCGCGATTTGTGACATTGATCGGTTATATGCGATATAGCCGGGTTATCGGATCAAGTGTTGATTCGATAAGTTGTTACTGTAGATATTAGTCGGTTATATGCGATATGACCGGATCATTAAATCAAGTGTTGATTTAATGATTTAATGCATAATTATATATTTGATATATTACTTTGCATTAACTAGTATCGGTTCACTTTAAATGGATTTTCTCACTTGATGTGCACATTGTATATGTGATATATTTTTGTGCATTTGATTGTATCATATTTGATGATACATGATTGACAGGGTTTGTGTAAAGAATTAAACCTTGGTTAAATAAATGGTTAGGGTTTTTATTTGATTATTCATTCATTTATCTATTTATTTTTGGATTAAATGAATGAGAAATGAAAACAAAAGGTTGCTTTTCTTCATGAAGCTTGTTGAAGCTTCATGAAGCTTTGACCAATGTAACCATTTTGTCTTCATCTCCTTAACCCTAACCATTCCTTTAACCTTGGTCAATTCTCTACACATAACTATAGTTAAAATTATGATAAGAATTGTTTTTTCTTTTCTATTCTAAGACTTATCAGAATATTCTTTCTTCTTCTTCTTCATCTTCTTCAATGAAGAAAGCTTGACATCATCAATGGTGACTTGATGAAATGAGTGAGAAATCCAATTCTAAAGTGAACCTACTTCCTATTTC
The DNA here is from genome assembly GCA_030015575.1 of Agapanthus africanus. NCBI lineage: Eukaryota > Viridiplantae > Streptophyta > Magnoliopsida > Asparagales > Amaryllidaceae > Agapanthus > Agapanthus africanus. The sequence continues at coordinate 377,404,483 of JASDDO010000019.1, read as the reverse complement.
TTCATCCTCTATCTCTTGCCAAGTAGTATAGGGTGTATCCTTCACAAGTTTTCATGGCTTGGTGAAGGTGGAGCTTGATCTAGTGATGCCTCGACGTAGATCATCTTCGGCATCGTCGTCGATGACCTAGCCCGCTTTTTCTCCGATGAAGCCGATGCTAGAGTCATGGTTCGATTTGGACAGCGGAGAGGACTTCATCATGGAGCTATGGAGGTGGAGAAACGGATCTACAAAGGTTGTATTTCCGTTCTTTTAGTTTAGTTGTAAACTAGTTTCATTGTTTCGCCTAAAATTCTAGTTAACGATCCGTATTAGGGTTTCTCGGCACCCGTAAAATTTGAAATTGGCATGGTTGATGCCTTGTGAGACCTCATTAGTGTGCCTAGGAACCCTACAGTGGTATCAGAGCCTAGCTAGAGCCTTAGGCGATGCTTAGACGATGTTAGAAACCCGTTCGAACCGAAACCCTAAACCCAAAATTGCTCTCTGTACTTTTTTGTAAAATATGGTTTTTTCTATATTAAAAATATGCAGAAAAATCAGCAGGAGATTATAAGAATTACTGAGAAGCCCGTACCCCTGAATCCACAAAAGTGCGGCGGAACCGCGGCATTAGCATGGCTAATGCGGCGGTTCCGCGGCCATGTGGTCTTTTCTTGCGTTAAATTTTGTACAGTAATTCTCATTATGCAGTGTTGATTTTCCTGGGAATTTTTAATATTTATTCAAGAGTTGAAATTTCTGGGTTGTATTGGGGACTCGGAGTTTCGATCGGATTGTCTAATCTTGTCTGTGTCTTTCCGGATATTTTTTGAATATGTTAAAAAGTTCGACCGGATATAAATACCCAATTTTTCCCCTGTCGGGAAATTTCCAAGTGTTGGATTTTTCCGTAGTTTATCGACGTTCTAAGTAGTGCAAGTAACGCGATGGTCCCTCTAGAAGACAACAAACCTTAACTCGATTATGTGACCGTCTTGAACTGCCCTTTGAACCTTAGGGTTTGGGGCAGTACGGCGTGCCACATGTGAGGCGTTGGCTTGACCCATCTACGGCTGGACCGTTGGTACTGAGGCACGAACTGAATGTTTTTAGACTTGTTTCATGTGTTGATCTGTTTCGGGAAAACTTGGGTGTTTAAATGTTCGATCGGAAAGTTTAACATTTTCTATTTATCTGGAATGTGATACAATAATTGGAATTCACAAGTTGTTATGAGATAACTGAATGAATATTATAAATCTAGCGGTTTAGTCTCACTTGATCAGTTGCCACGGAATTTTGATGTGATCAAAAGTCCGTCGCAATCATGTAGCGTACGCGGATACTCGCCGGATAAACTTAATAGACAGCTACACCCCTTAGCCCCGACCAAGTGACTATAGGAGAACCCCTTCGCCGAAAGCATCCGTCCGGGTGCTCGCGGTAGCGGTGTTCCGCCTTGGTGCACTTCGTCGACGGTATCGGGGGTGCGGCCGCCTACTAAAGTTTGCGACGAGCATTCAATCAGGATGTCGGGAATCTTGTTGAATTGCCCGACTTGATATTGAAATGAGTTTTCGATAATGAGACTAAAATGCGGGGTTTATAATTGTTAGGCATGTGATGTCTAAGGAATTCATTGGTTTAGGCATGCGATGTCTAAAGAGGTTGCGGATTCCAACCGTTGTAGTTTTACACTTTCTTTTCTGTGAGCGTAAGTGTAATATGTGATGTCCCCGGTTTCGTTGCTATATGTCAACGACAATTGGGATGTGCATATTTACTTACGTTGATGACATATGATGTTATGTGTTGCTGGATATGTTATATTGGATTGTCGTGTTTGAATAGCCGGGGGTTTTTATGTGAGATGAGTGTTTTTCATTTTCATTCATGTAAATATCTGTATGTAATATTCTTTTATTGGGGCACTTCCAGGTTGCGGATGATGTCACCGTTTGTATATTATTTACTTTTCCGCACTAGGATAGACCCAAGGAGGGGAGCACAAGTAACCGGGTTCTGGAGTCCAGTGGGAGACCAACTCGAGGAGTCGAGTCCGGGTCTCCTAACTCTAGAATTGGTAGGGTTACTTGCCGCTCTCGTAGGGGTCTAGGGGTGTGGGTTTGGCTATTCATCGCGACCGTGGAATCCGTGTTTTTTACTGGCTCGTATTGAAAACACGGACGTCCTAGTATATCCAATATTTCATATGTTTCTTCTGCTACGATATCTGTGATGTGATCATGTGATGTTCTGTGATAAATACTGTATATAGTATATATGATATATTATATAGGCGTTACTTATGTTTTACACCCGCGCTAGCCCTGCCCCGCTCTGCCGTTAGTTACCTAACCTAACGGTGCATGAGGGGACATCGAGGCAAATGCGGATGGCATAAGTGTACGTCGTATTTATCTATGATGTTTAGGTATATTAAATGATGGGACTTCATTAATGTGATTAATGAAAGAAAAGAAACCTAAGATGTTGTAGAATCGAATTTCAAAATAAAACAGGTAGCTACAGTTCTTGCTTTGCATAGCGGTATATGTGATATATCCTGCACCTTATTCGATGAGGAAAGGACCGAGATCCCTTCACCGGGAGTGACTCCTTTAGCAATAACTGGTAGATGCTACACACTCGGTTTGTATTTTGATTGCTTTTAAAAGTTTCTGCTTTGCACAGTGATATATATGATATATCCCGCACCTCATTCGACGAGGAAAGGACCGACGATCCCTTCACCGGGAGTGATTCCTTTAGCAAAACTAGAAAAGCCTCAAAAGCACTTCATTTTAAAATCATTTGATTCTACAACGATATCAAGTTCATTACGCAATAGGTTTTCAGAAAAACCTGTCGTAGCCCTCCGTCATTTTAGATAAGTCCTGTTTAGTATTCGTGCTGCGTTTGTTGACCTTGTTAAGGCGCAGTGTGCGGTAGCTAACCAGTATTTATCTGCTTATGCATATGATGCAGATTGGGTTAGGGTAGTCGTGCGGCCTTGTTGACCTTGTCAAGGGTCATGCGGGTGGGTTTGATTCAATCAAGAAATGACGGGTTGAACTTGACTTGCGATCTATGGTTTGTTGACCTTGTCAAGGTCATAGATCGTTCGGGGCAAAATATTATCGGGAATTTCAAGTGTTGAAATTTGCAATGAGATTGCATACCTTCTATGAGATAGTTGGATCCCGATACCCGCTGCGAGTAATTGTTACTCCTGGGAGAGTTTTACACATTACAATTAGTCGATCAAGTAGGTGTCTAGAAAGGTGTTAACGAGGTTACGCCTCTGGGAAAACGAGGTTTACTGTAATTAGGTTCGTGCGAAAGCACGGGGGACCTCCCTCAAAGTACCGACACTGGCCTGGCTGAAAGATTGGCGAACTTGTAGTGTTTAATTAATCCCGGCTAGTCTTTCCTTTTAGGGTTTGAAGGAAGATTTGATAAAAAGCAGTGGGAGCCATCCTGATTAGATAAAATAATAACCAATCTATTCTTGCAAGAGCGCACGCTGAGTGTTTTCTTCTCTCTCTCTCCAGGTAGCGACCATATCACGCCTTAATCAAGATAATAATACGGATTATTGACCGAACCCGCTTGTTATACTGAGCTGGGGAACGTTGGTCCTGCTCCAACTTATAATTGTTATAAGACAGAGCAGGAAATTGGGGATTACCAGAATTCCCGTGCCGCCCAAACGAAGAGAGTGCATGATGATGCATCATCTTCGGGTGTGTTCATTACAGAGAACTGTTTCTCAGTATCCTTTACGTCCTGGGTATGTGATACCAGATCAGGATCCCAGATATGTAATCTGTTACATAGGGCTACAGAAAGGTAGAGGACTGAGAACAGGTGATAAGTTTCATGAGGCAGAAAACGGGGCAAGAGTTGCAGCCAAGTCTGTTGGTCACTGTCACCCTGTATTACCAATACATTGATTCTGAACGAATGTTATTAGATACCGAACCTGATATACAAAATCATATCTGTCTCTTTATTAGTAAAGAAACGATATAATTTTGTATTGTTGGATAATGTTTTGAACATTTCCTATATCAAAAGTTGATCGGATCAGGCACGTTATCTAAAAGCATTGATGTTCTAAATCAAACAACAGTTCTTTAGTATATGGAACACACACAAGAGGAAGAGTTCAGAAATGAACGAATTCTTCTTGAGGTATTGTAGACTAGGTCATATCAATGCGACCAGACTAGCTGAAGTTACATATAGATGCATATTTAAATCAGTTTGAATTTACATCTTTTGAAACTTGCCAGTCATGTCACAGAGATAAGATGACCATAGCTCTGTTTGCTGGAAACAGAGAAAGAGTTAGTAAACTCTTGGGATGATACATGTTGATGTATGTAAGGTCCCCTGTCTACATATGCCAAGACCGGTTCCTTGTACTTCGTTACATTCTCTGATAATCTCTTTAGATTCAGACATATGTTCCTGTTGAAACACAAGTCCGAACCTTTTGAGATATTCATAGAATATAAGTTAGAAGTAGAGAACCAATACGGGTATAAGTATTATGTCCTTTGATGAGATCAAGGAGGAGAATACTTGAGCACGGAATTCCTGGACTATTCTAAAGGAGAATGGGATTCTCTCTCAGCATTACTCCTCCGTATACACCATAGCACGATGGTATATCGGGACGGAGCAATCACACCCTATATGATAAGGTGTGCTCTATGATGAGTAATACTGAGTTACCTATTTCCTTTTTGGGAGTTATGCACTTGAGAAGCTGCATACCTATTGAATAGGGTTCAAATCAAATCAGTTGCCTACCGCTTCATATGTGATATGGAAAGGGAAGAGCCCATATCTTAAGATAGTTAAGATTTGGGGTTGTCTAGCCTATGTCTGAAAAGCAAAATCCGGACAAGCTCGAGGCAAGGTCAGTTACGTAAAACTGGAAATGTTCCAGCTATACAAACTGCAGCTGATGATTTGAAAGAACCAAAGGATTCAATAGTTACCAACGAACCTCAGCCTCTCCGCCGATCTAGTAGGGTTTTCTCACCCACCTGAGAGATACTTCGGTTTCTCTATGACAGTGGGAGCGAGGATTGCATCATGAGATGATGACCCAACTAGTTTCGAGCAGGCCATCAGGAGTGGGACTCTATAAGAATGGCTGGATGCTTAGCGATCTGAGATGGAATCCATATACACCAACAAAGTATGGACTTTGGTTGCTATATCTGAAGGGTTAAATCCCCATCAGGAGCAAGTATATCTTGAGAAGATTACTTGGTGTAGATGGAAAAGTTGAGACTTTCAAAGCTAGACTTGTTAAAATTTTTCGTCATCGACCAGGCGTGAATAATGATGAAACCTTTTCAAGTGGCTATGCTTAAGTCCATCCAGATCCTACTTGCCACGGCTACATACCATGACTACGATATCTGGCGGTTGGGTGTCATGAAATCTTTTCTAAATGATGTTTTAGAAGAGGGCGTCTATAAGTACACAGCCAGAGGGCTTCGTAGACAGTGGGAGCAGCGGAAACGTGTGCAAGATGCTTTATAGGGATAAGGCAGACATCGCGGAGTTGGAACGTCTGTTTTGATGTAGTTGTCAAAAAGTTTGACTTCATCAAAATGGTAGATGAACCTTGTATATACAAAAAGGTAGTAGGGAGTATAGTGATGATCCTCGTAGAGTACGTGGATGGCATGCTCTTGATAGGGAAGGAGTTTCCTATGCTACGCTCGGTCAATCTCCGCTTATCACAATGATTCTCCATATAGGATCAAAGTGATACCTCCTAAATCCTGGGTTTTGGATCTATGAGATAGATCTAAATGGATGTTAGGATTATCACTAGTTGTAGTAAGACGGTATCAATCGACCCTGGGGAGAATCACTGGAATGGTTCCAGGGTGATAAAGACGAATGAATGTCAGTCACAGGCATTGTCTTTACCCTCAGTGGAGGGACGGTATCTTGGAAGAGTTCCGAGCTAGATACCGTGGCTAACTAGACGATAAAGGCTGGATACATCGCTACTTAAGATGCTACCAAAGAGGTTGTCTGAGTGTATATTAGTTCATGAGATGAACTTAGTTCCTTCCATTGTGTGACAATGGAGTTGTGGCTTATGCCAAGGAACGTCCGTCCCATCAGTGATCCAGACATATTCTAAGGCAGTGTCACCTGATCGTGGAGATGGTTGATCTCCAGGGGATCGAGGTTAGGAGAGTAGACTCATAGGACAACACGGCGGATCCACTCACAAAGGCCTTTTCCCAGAGAGAGACTTTTATGGGATGGTTGAGTATGAGATACTACAACCACTGCTATCAGATGGCCCTAGTGCAAGTGGGAGATTGTTAGTTATATGTATGCCCTAGAGGCCATTACTATACATAGGATGTATATTGTAGTGGATGGTTGGACATATATAGGGAGGACTTTCTTGCTCGACATGATACTATGCTATCTGGTTACTCTTTACCTTAACGTGTATACTGATTGTCTCTCTGTTACATGTTGGTAAAGCCCTTAGGATGTGTACTTGACTACCTGGACTATGATGCGGATCATACTAGTGGGGACAGGGTAGTCCATAAGTACATCCTTCAAGGTCCCTAGTCGTGGGTGTATCGAGACAGGGCATCGATATACCAGAGTAGACTAGCGTATACCTTCTCGACCCATACAGATGGGCGATGGATGATCCCATATCCATTGGTGTTTGACATCAGAGATGATATACAGGTGCTCAGTGGAGACTGGGTACACTGGACGGACTCGCCGAGAACTCCCAGATGGTATTATACCTTACGTCAGATGGCAGTTCTCTGGTGACACTGGTACAGAGTAGTCTGTTGACCCGAGATCGTCATAGAGTCTTGTGTGGTTCCCACTGTGCTTTGATTTCCATCTTACCACGTCCAAGAGGGCGTGCAAAACGGTGGTTTTTGGGTACAGTCCCGAGTCACATGGAGGCAATGAGCGATAGGAGGGGATTCGTCTCTCTCGGTATAGGGGGTTGATGTTGCGCTGTGTTCGATTGGCTATAACCGAAAATCCCTGGCCAGGGTTGCTGAGATTTACTGGTAAGTGTTACCAGTAGTTTCTTGAACTGTTATAGACCTCATATCGACATGACTTATCGAGCTATTGGGGTCTGACGTTTACCATCCCTAGGCGAGATATGCGACATATCAGACGATCAGACCGGACTGTACGATAAGTGTTACTGGTTGGATTCACAGGAGTATGAGCGGGCTTGCTCGTCGATCTTATGATCGCTCAATACCCGGGTGGCCGTTACGTTTAGCAGACCGCTTGCGGCTTGTGGGTGTTTGATATGATCATCACCTGCTGCCGGCGTATTGACGAGTCTTTAGAGTCCTACACAGAGGTTTCCTGGCTCAAGCGAAACGAAATAGGAGCGCATATGAGATATGTGCGGGACCGAGAATGATACCAGTATGTGATACTGTATTCGATTCTCGCGATTTATGACATTGATCGGTTATATGCGATATAGCCGGGTTATCGGATCAAGTGTTGATTCGATAAGTTGTTACTGTAGATATTAGTCGGTTATATGCGATATGACCGGATCATTAAATCAAGTGTTGATTTAATGATTTAATGCATAATTATATATTTGATATATTACTTTGCATTAACTAGTATCGGTTCACTTTAAATGGATTTTCTCACTTGATGTGCACATTGTATATGTGATATATTTTTGTGCATTTGATTGTATCATATTTGATGATACATGATTGCCAGGGTTTGTGTAAAGAATTAAACCTTGGTTAAATAAATGGTTAGGGTTTTTATTTGATTATTCATTCATTTATCTATTTATTTTTGGATTAAATGAATGAGAAATGAAAACAAAAGGTTGCTTTTCTTCATGAAGCTTGTTGAAGCTTCATGAAGCTTTGACCAATGTAACCATTTTGTCTTCATCTCCTTAACCCTAACCATTCCTTTAACCTTGGTCAATTCTCTACACATAACTATAGTTAAAATTATGATAAGAATTGTTTTTTCTTTTCTATTCTAAGACTTATCATAATATTCTTTCTTCTTCTTCATCATCTTCTTCAATGAAGAAAGCTTGACTTCATCAATGGTGACTTGATGAAATGAGTGAGAAATCCAATTCTAAAGTGAACCCACTTCCTATTTCTTCATCCTCTATCTCTTGCCAAGTAGTATAGGGTGTATCCTTCACAAGTTTTCATGGCTTGGTGAAGGTGGAGCTTGATCTAGTGATGCCTCGACGTAGATCATCTTCGGCATCGTCGTCGATGACCTAGCCCGCTTTTTCTCCGATGAAGCCGATGCTAGAGTCATGGTTCGATTTGGACAGCGGAGAGGACTTCATCATGGAGCTATGGAGGTGGAGAAACGGATCTACAAAGGTTGTATTTCCGTTCTTTTAGTTTAGTTGTAAACTAGTTTCATTGTTTCGCCTAAAATTCTAGTTAACGATCCGTATTAGGGTTTCTTGGCACCCGTAAAATTTGAAATTGGCATGGTTGATGCCTTGTGAGACCTCATTAGTGTGCCTAGGAACCCTACATTTGTGAATGACACGCTATACCGCAGGTCATATGACCAACTCTGGTTCAGGTGCCTGTCATTGGCCGAAGCCCAAAAAGTTATGAAAGAAGTTCACTCAGGCGTCTGCGGGGCTCACCAGTCCGGCCCTAAGATGCGGCTTTAAATTAAACGGCTTGGGTATTACTGGCCCACCATGATACGGGATTGCGGAGAGCATGCCAAGAAATGTTATATTTGTCAAATTCACGGTGATTTCATTCACAAGCACTCCAATCCGTTGCATCCTACGGTGGCGTCGTGGCCCTTCGAAGTCTGGGGAATCGACATAGTTGGTCCAATTGATCCTCCGTCATCCAAAGGCCACCGGTTCATACTGGCTGCAGCAGACTACTTCTCTAGATGGGCTGAAGCTGTCCCGCTAAAAGAAGTCAAGACAGAAGATATTATGACATTCTTCCAGCATAATATTCTATACCGTTTCGGTACACCAAGAAGAATCATTTCTGACAACAGGCCTTCTTTCAAGATCTTCAAAGTCTCAAGATTCTCTACTCAACACAAGATAGACTGGAGATATTCCTCCATCTATAATCCAAGGGCCAATGGGCTAGCCGAAGCCTTCAATAAGACTCTATGCAAGCTCCTGAGGAAAAATGCTTCAACCAACAAGAGAGACTGGAATCTCAAGCTTCACGAGGCGTTGTGGGCATATCGTACCATGCACCGTACTCCAACTCAGTCCACTCCATACTCATTGCTCTTCGGAGTGGAGGCGGTCCTCCCCCTCGAAGTCGAAGTTCCAAGCTTAAGAATGGCCGTTTAGCACGAATTGACGGAGGAGGAAAACGTCCTCCTTCGGCTGGAAGAGCTTGACGCCTTCGAAGAAAAGAGGCTTGCAGTACAGCAAAATCTGGAGCTGTAACGAGCCCAAATGTCACGGGCCTATGATACGATGACTCGTCTCCGCGCTTTCAAGAAAGGCGAATTGGTGTTGGTTCTCAAAAGACCGATCATCCCCAATCGACATGCCAAGGGAAAATTCGAGCAAAACTGGGAAGGACCACACGTCATCGAGAAAGTGTTCGACGGAGGATCATACCAACTAATAAGTGCCGAGGGAGAAAGGCGCATGCCACCCATCAATGGCCGATATCTCAAGAAGTACTACGCGTGAATGCTTCAAGTCGCAGGCGAATTGAGCACAACGGCCCTACGGTCTGGATCATACATCCTGCAAAACCGTATACAATCCACGGGCATAAATGACCCCTATCTCCCCCATGTCCCGCCGGTGAGATTACTTTTAAAAGTCCTACCAGCGACCACCAAAAAAATAAAAATAAAAATAATACGGTATGTCCACAAGAAAAACGGGCACGGATGAAAACCCGAGAGGGCTCCGTGAGTAAAAACAGCAGGACTGTCGGCGAGTTTGTGAAAACTCGAAAGGGCGCAAACTCGTGAAAAAGAAAAGATAAAACACACTCTCAAAGTCCTCTCGACCTTGTGAGGAGAAAATACCTGCGTGAGATCCTTACAACTCACAAAGGAGCAACACACTTAGGAATCCTCACGATTCCTAAGGAGAATATACACCTACGAGATCCTCTCGACTCGTAGGGAGAAAATGCTTTTATGAGACCCTTACGGTTCATAAAATTGAAAAGTCTTAGGTGACAGGGACCTAAACCTGTTTCCTAAGCCATCGCTCCCCAACAGAAAATGGCAAATGATGAGTCGCTCCTGGCTTTACGCTTCAGTGTTAGCGGTGCTGATGCCGACCCAAAAACTGAATCCCAAGTCCTTCCGGGGCAAATGATGAGTTGCTCCTGGCATTATTCCAGTGCAGCAATACTGATGCCAAACAAGATCCAAATTCTAAGTCCCCAAACGGCGAATGATGAGTCGCTCCTAGTACCATATTCTGGTGCAGCGATGCAGACGCCAACCAAAATCCAATTTCTCAAAATTCTCACCAGCCCTACAGTTAGTCCCCAAATTGATTGCCGTATACAATCCACGGGCTCAAATAATTCTCAGTATACCCATGCCCCACCGCAATCACCAGTTACATGGCTGGTCTCCGCCCTCGGAATTATGCTCCATTTGGGAAGACCCACTCATGTGTCCTCACGATACATGAGAAGAACAAACCTTCGTGGGATCCTTACGACTCACAAAGGAAAAACACACTTGGGAGTCCCCACGACTTCTAAGGAGAAAGTGCACCTACGAGATCCTTTCGACTCGTAGGGAGAAAATTCTTTTATGAGACCCTTACGGCTCATAAAATTGAAAAGCCTTAGGTGATAGGGACCTAAACCTGTCTCCTAAGCCACCGCTTCCCAACAGGAAAGGGCAAATGATGAATTGCTCCTGGCACATGTGCTTCAGTGTTAGCAACGCTGATGCCTACCCTAACCCCAAAATTCCAAACTCCAATCCAATAGACCCCTAAGTTTCTAAACTGGGAACAGATGACCTCTAAGTCGTTAAACTGGGAACAGATGAACCCTAAGTCGTTAAACTGGGAATGAGGGAAATTGCCTCATGACAAATGATGATTCGCTCCTGGTACCATATTCCAGTGCAGCGGTGCTGATGTCAACCCAAATCACATCGAATCAGCAAGTCAACTTCAACCCTGACACCGCAAGAAGTGGAGCAAGTCAAATCAAGCACCGACCGTCCACGTCACTAAAAGGGCAGAACCGACCGTCCACGTCGCTAAAAGGGAAACACCGACCGTCCACGTCGCTAAATGGGCAGCACCGACCGTCCACGTCGCTAAAAGGGCATAACCGACCGTCCAAGTCGCTAAAAGGGCAGAACCGACCGTCCACGTCGCTAAAAGGGCAGAACCGACCGTCCAAGTCACTAAAAGGGTAGCACCGACCTTCCAAGTCGCAAAAAGGGCAGCACCGACCGTCCACATCGCTAAAAGGGCGGCATTGACCGTCCAAGTCGCAAAAAGGGCAGAACTGATCGTCCAAGTCGTAAAAAGGGCAGCATCGACCGTCCACGTCGCAAAAAGGGCAGCACCGACCGTCCACGTCGCTAAAAGGGCAGCATCGACCATCCAAGTCACGAAAAGGGCAGAACCGACCATCCAAGTGGCAAAAAGGGCAGCATCGACCGTCCACGTCGCAAAAAGGGCAGCACCGACTGTCCACGTCGCTAAAAGGGCTGCATCGACCGTCCAAGTCGCAAAAAGGGCAGAATCGACCGTCCAAGTCGCTAAAATGGCAGCATCGACCGTCCAAGTCGCAAAAAGGGCAGAATCGACCGTCCACGTCGCTAAAATGGCAGAAACGACATCCATGTCATCAAAACGGAGTCAACCTCCATGTGAAAGAAGATCCATCAATTTCATGCACACGACCCACATGTGTGGTGTGCATGTACTGATGGGGGGCAATTTGTTGGGGTCAAAATTTGCACCCCGGTTGACCAAGTCAAAACCAAAGTCAACCCCAAGCCAGGTGGGCCCAAGCCCAAGTCAAGTGAGCCAATGCCCGGGTCGAGCCCGAACATTAAACGGCCGGGCCTCCCCATGCCAAAATTTTTGTAATAAATAATTTTTTTGTATTTATTTTATTTTACGAATAAATGTAAGAAAAATGGGCATAAATCCAAATTTTTGTAAAGCCCGTGGCTTATGTGCAAAAAGAAATGGCATGTGAGCCATGGGATAGGCAAAATGCCATTTTGAAAAGCCCAAGGGGCTATATGTAAAATGTATAGCCTATAAAGGCAAAGATAATGAAATATCTCAACAACTTTTTCTCTCTCCAAAAGAACCAAGATCTGAGATCTTTCTCCTTCCTCAAGCTTCTAAAATCTTCTTCTTTCTTTGAATTAAATCAAGAGTTTTACTCTTCTTTTTAAAAAACAAAATAGTTTTTCACCACAAAACCCACAAAGGGGAACTCAGATCTTCCATCAGATCTCAGAAAGGAGAGATTTTTAAAATCTCATACTTCTTGATCTTTAAGATCCGGCCAACAAGGGAAGAAGAAGGAGACCCATCTCCAGAAACCCTACTTTGGGGAAGAACTAAGGCTCATGGGGAGAAGCCCTTCATCAGCTTCAAAACATCCTAGGAGTTTAACTCCTCATACACACACACATACAAAATAATAAGTGCTACTTTCTGGGAGTACAACTCCCATTGCAGGGACCAAGTCCCTTTTGCCGTCCGAACGCCCACGTGCTGACACGTGGGGCGCTAGCGCTCAAAGCGCTAACGCCCGAGCGCCCATGTGCTGACACTTGGGGTGCCAGCGCTCAAAGCGCTCGCGTCCTTGCGCTCAAAGCGCTAGCGCCCAAAGCGCTCGCGCCCGAGCGCCCACGTGCTGACACGTGGGGCGCCAGCGCCCAAAACGCTCGCGCCGAGCGCCCACGTACTGACATGTGGGGCGCTAGCGCTCTTGCGCTCAGATCGCTAGCGCCCGAGTGCCCACGTGCCTGGTACGTGGAGCGCTTGCGCTCAAAGTGCTAGCGCTCTTGCGCTCAAGGCCAAAGCGCTAGCGCCCGAGCGCTTTCTCCCACGCATCCTTTGGATGCCCTTTCCCTTTTTTTGTATATATACGTATGTATATATATACACACTCACACACACACACATACTCTACGACACTGTCCCTGTTAGAAAAAAAATCTAACGGGGCGCTGCCCCGCACCCCGCAAGAGGGTTGCTAGACCCCTTGACCCCTAGCCCGCTATTCGGGTAGCGGGACCCCGTAAAAACTCTGCGGGGCCTTCGAGATATCCCAAACCCCTTCAAAACACAACACTGCACATTGAGTTCGCATGACCAGTTTAACCCGTCAATCGGAGGTTCTCTCGCTCCAAATGCGAGGGGTAATTAACGGCAGCTTAGTCCACGGCTGCCAGAGATTCAGATCCCCATAATCAATAAACCCCAGCCTAACCTAGGCAGGGGGAATCTGTAATGCGCCTGACATGCGCGTGCGTATTCCCATCTCAATAGGGTGACGAAAAACACCCTACAGCAAGGAGAGTCGTCTAAGAAACTCACGACGGATTCTGTGGTTCCCATCAAGCTGGGCCAAAGATGAAGTTAAAGATCAAGAGAATGGGTTACTATTGGCCCACAATGATTCAGGACTGTCTAGAATATGCAAAGCAGTGTCACTCATGCCATATTTACGGGGACTTCATCCATCAGCATCCGAATCCGTTACACCCAACACTGGCAAGCTGGCTGTTCGAGATGTGGGGAATCGATATAATCGGGCCTATCGAACCAATATCATCCAAGAGACATCGGTTCATATTGGCGACAATCGATTACTTCTCTAAATAGGCCGAAGCAGTACCGCTAAGAGAGGTGAAGACGGAGAACATCCTCCATTTCTTCACGACACTTGTCATTTACCGGTTCGGCACTCCGCGACGGATCATCTCGGATAATGGGCCGGCCTATAGAAGCCATAAGATCAGCCGCTTCGCGCAGCAATATAATATAGATTGGAGATACTCTTCAATCTATAACCCCCGAGCTAATGGTCTAGCTGAGGCTTTCAACAAAACTTTGACGAAAGTCATAAAGAAGATGGTGTCCAGAAACAGAAAGGACCGGCACGAGAGATTGCATGAAGCTCTCTGGGCTTATCGAACCATGTTCAAAACAGCCATGAATACCACGCCATTTGCGTTGGTATTCGGCACGAAAGTGGTACTTCCTTTGGAGATAGAACTACCCTCACTATGAGTAGCGGTCCGACATGAGCTGGCGGATGAAGAAAATGCCCACCTTCGGTTTGAGGAGCTCGATGCCCTCGATGAAACTCGTCTCATGGCGCAGCAAAACCTAGAAGCTAACAAAGCAAGGATAACGCGCTCATACGAAAGACTAACTACGCCGAGAGCATTCCGCCAAGGCAAATTCGTGCTAGTTGTCAAAAGACCTATGATCCCCAACCGTGCCAAACGGGGGAAATTCGAGATGAATTATGAGGGCCCATATGTCATAGACAAAGTTTATCAAAGTGGTGCCTATTTGCTCATGGATATGCATGGAGAAAGACCCTTCCGGCCAAAAAACAGCCGCTTCCTTAAGAAATACTACTCCTGACAAGTCACAACTCAGGTTAACGATAGATGACGACGCTCGTGTCCGCTCGCTATCTTCCTGAGTCAGCACTCTATAAGTAGTATCCGGCAAAACTTTGCCTCGAAGCTACAGATCGAGATGTCCCTAAACTAACAATGGACCGTGATGTCCTTAAACTAAATAGATCACCTCAAACATGACGATAGTGGAATTCAAGTCCACAAGTCCCAACGGCAAAGACTGCAACTCAAATCCCGCTGCTTACATAGTTACCCTGGTGATGAAGTCCCACCGTGATCGTAAAAAAAACTGTACGTTCAAAAGCAAAATGGGCAAGGATGAAAACCCGAAAGAGCTCCGTGAGTAAAAACAGCAGGGCTACCGGCGAGTTTGTGAAAACCCGAAAGGGCGCGATCTCGATAAAATAAAAAAACACCTGCAAGGTCCTCTCGACCTTATGAGGAGAAAACACCCGCGTGAGATCCTTACGACTCACAAGGGAGAAACACACTTAGGGATACCCATGATTCCTAAGGAGAAATTATGCTTACGAGATCCTTACGACTCGTAAGGAGAATTCCCCCTGTGAGACCCTCACGGCTCACAGGATTCAAGAGCCTTAAGCTATAGAGATCTAAACATGTTCTTAAGCCATCACACTCCCTAATTTGCCCTACAAGCGATTCAATATTGACCCTTTTATACAATCCATGGGCACAAATAAACGTTTCCCCCACTAAGTCCCACCAAAGACGAGGAATGTCCTCATGTGGTGAACGACACTTGTAAGTCCTCTCGACTTTTAAGGAGAAAACACTCTTGTAAGAACCTTATGACTTATAAGAGAACACACACTTAAGAATCCTCACGATTCCTAAGGAGAAAACACACCTACGAGATCCTCACGACTCATAAGGAGAAACACCTTTATGAGACCCTTATGGCTCGTAAAGTCGAAAAGCCTTAGTCAACAGGATCCTAACCTTGTTTGCCAAGCCACCTTTGTTCAAATCGACAAAGGCAAATGATGATTCGCTCCTGGCAACATTCCAGTAGCAACGATACTGATGCCTAAATTAGTATCAAATTCCAAGTCCTTTCAAAGCAAATGATGATCCGCCCCTGGCCATATTCCAGTCGCAGCAATGCTGATGCTAAGATTGGTATCAGATCTCAAGTTCCAAATTGGCAATAAAAAATCAGCGAGCCAAATATGCATATAAAAATAGCCGAAATGGTTGGGCAACTCGTAATAAAAAACAACGAGTCAAAAGAAAAAAACAGCCGAAATGATTGAGCAATCGTGACTTTCGCGATATAAAAAGCTGAAATGATAGAGCATCGCGGAAAGAAAAAATGAAACTTTTGCCCTACAGGTGAGATCACATTGACCCCTGTATACAATCTATGGGCACAAACAAAAAGGGAATATTACCCCACCGGGCTTCGTCAAAAGGAAGCCAGATCTCGATGGCTACATCTACGGCCTAGAAATCAACAACGGCGTTCCTTCTCGTTCCAACCAGAAGCAGATACGACGTCAGCAAAATGGAGCCACAGAAAAGTCCCCTAGTTCCAAATCTTAAAGGTTCACAAACATCCTAGAGACTACCTCGGAGCCACGGCGAAATCCCCTAGTTCCAAATCTCGATGGTTCACAGACAGCCTAGAGACTGCTTCGGAGCCACGACGAAGTCCCCTAGTTCCAAATCTCGACGGTTCACAGACAGCCTAAAGACTACCTCGGAGCCACGGCAAAGTCCCCTAGTTCCAAATCTCGACGGTTCACATGCAACCTAGAGACTACCTCGGAGCCACGGCAAAGTCCCCTAGTTTCAAATCTCGACGATACACGGACAGTGTAATATCCGGTCTTCATCTACGCCAATACCCGTGTTTAAATAAAATATTTTATCCATTTACACTTTATATAAATTTCTAATTATATTTTTGCCTTCCTATGAACCCAACCCTAAGCCCAAGTCCATATCTAAATCCCATGTTTTCTTTTAAATTTTATTGAGCCCAAGCCCAACAACCCAAATCTTTATTTTAAAAATAACACTTATATTCAATTATCTACTCTTTCCTCACTTTTCAAAATTCAAATTTTATACCCTCAATTAAACCAAAATCTTACCCAATTAAATTTCATTAATCCTCTCACATTAAAACAAATTCCCGTTACTCTCTCTCGTTTAAAATTTTCTTTAATTAATAATAAAATCCCACGTTTATTTCCCTCTCTCTCCCTTAAATTTCTCTTCCTTATTATTGCTCACGTTCTCACCCCCTCTATTCTCACCCCTCTTTTCCCCTCACTATCTCTCTCCCTCGTTCTCCTTCCTCCTCCTCTTCCCGCTCCCTCTCCCTCCCTCGAGCCCACGACCGCGCTCGCCCCTTCACCGCCGCCACCATCGCCGGCATCTCTCCTTTCTCCAAAACCTCGAACCCCTCTTCTCCTCTCCGATCCCCGACCTCACCGCACCCCCCGTGGCCACCTCTCCACCTCACCTGCAACCCGACGAACCCATCACCGTCGGCGACCCATCACCTCCTGCAACTTCATTGAACAAGGTCGCAACACCACCACTCCTCCCCGCTTCTTCCTCCATCCACAGCCGCGACACACCAAGCGTAGCCGAGATCCCTGCAACCCCGGCGACCATCGCCTGCAAGCTCCGGCCGTCCACCAGCGCAACCACCAACGTCGAACTCCCCGCTGCACAACGCCGAGCCTTCACCCCCTCCTTTCTAGAACCGAACACCCCTTGCAGCCGTTGCAATCGCCGTCGCCTTTTTCGTTGTCACCGTTGACAGCGTCGCCTCTGTCACCGTAGGTATCGCCGCCGTAGCTGTTGCCGCCATCATCGTCTTCAGGCAAGTGATCATCACTTGCTTCACATGCTACTAGTTTTTCTTATCACATAGTTATATATATATTGTATTTAACAATCAAGTTAATTAGAAAATCATGGATTTTGGATAAGACTCACAATCCCCTGCTTATACATTGTTAGACATAGTTTATGAGTCGAGCTTTTATTCGGCTCTAACCACGTACGAAATATATTGACCGATTAAACGAATCAAAAGCTCTGATTGCCATACATTTAAAATAAGTAATTGATACTAAACGTTATGTGAAAACCTAGCTGTAAATGGCGGAACTTGTGTTCGTTAAACCCGATTACTATTTACATAGGTGCTGCTGAAATTTGGTTGAAAATCAATATTGTTTCACCCATAAAATGTTACCCCGAAAACCATTGCGGAACCAGAATTGGTCTGAACACACTAGACCGTTAAATTCACGATAAATCTTTTACAAACCGGATTTGAGCGTTCCATGGCTCGTACTGAAGATAACAAATTAACCTACAGTACTCTATAATTTATTTCAAAATTTGAACTAGTTATGATAGAGAAAACTGGGGAGAATTATGACCCTGGACTGCAGTCCAGAGCAGTAATCCCAGTTCACCCTTGTTTTGAAATTACCGTATAACATTGCTCAAATGCGAAAATGTGTGGAACCCTATATCGTTATGTAGAAAACTGAGTTAGATTTCTTACCCCACTAGTTTCACTGGATTCCTTAACTGTATGATATTTTTAACATATTTTATAACGACGATGTGTTCTGCTGAATTCTTCAGCGACAGATTTTACACATTGAGCTTAACATGACCATAACTCCATGTTGAAATAGAATATTACGGATCCTCCAATTGCGTTGGAAACATAACTGATAACACTAAAAATTGTTCAACTATAGTGTCGCCTAATTCTGATCCCAACTGGGTGAAATTCGTGTTGCGAATCGGACGTTCAGTTCAGAAACTGAATTTCTTGAAACGAGCACTTAAAATGAAACGGCTGCAACTTGAATACCGGAAACCCGATTGAACTAAAACCAATTTTAATGAACTGCTGATAGAGTGTACTAATCATCGTATTTGTATCATTTCGTGGAATTCTGAACATATGAATTACTGCAATTTTTGAAAGTTTATGACGTGCATATTGGTTCATAACATACATGACTTGTTAACGACATACATACACATCTCTTACCCAAGTGCCATATACATAGTGTTAGTGCGTGTTAGTGATCAGTGGACATTGCATTATCGTGCGTGAATGATATTGGTTTAGAAGTGTCAAGTACACCAATGGAAAATGAATGATTCGTGACAGTGATTAATACAGTGAACAGTGATAAAACCGTGCCATTGGTATGCTTGTACACGACTAACTCGTAATCATAAATAGTGTAAACCTGGGGAAAAGGGGAAATCGAAGTGGAAAGGAAATTATATTTAGAGAGGTCAGTGATTTAGAGAATGATCATTCGAACAGCGACTCTTATATATTAGGTTTGGACCTAGCGGTCCAGCTGACAGGGTTATGTCCCGGGCAACAGCAGGCCGTAGTCTCGGGTACGTACGAGACCCTCATTAAACATGATCACTCCTTTCCGCATTTCAATTTCAAAATGGCTTAGAGACAGATAGGGACACAGAGCATACCTTACATCAGTTCATGATATATTGATTGCCTGCATTTATTACCTCCACTGTTATTGCTTTATCTTCTTGTCTTTCATGATTATTATAATATTGCTATTGCGTCGCCCTGACGACCTGAGTATGCATGCTCAGAGTTTGCTGAGGACCGGATTCAAGAGTCAGACCTATCCTTCGAGCTTGCAGAGATCTAGACGGTCGTGCCCTCAGTATTTTTACTGTTTTCCATAAATCAACCTTGTATTCGCACTTGGTTAGTAGTTTCTTTTATTTCATTCTATTGTAAACTGTGAACAATGAAAGTTGGTGTAATAAACTAGTATTGTTTTCCTTTATTTCTGTGCTGTATTTACTGATTACCATATAATGCTAGAAGCCGATATGTGACTATGACAGGATTCTTCCTTGATCGTAGGAGCATGGTTGGCCTTGTCACCCTTGTATTCCGTATTTTGGGAAGCGGGGCGTGACAGACAGCCTAGAGATTACCTTAGAGCCACGGCAAAGTCCCCTAGTTCCAAATCTCGACGGTTCACGGACAACCTAGAGACTACCTCGAAGCCATGACAGGGTCCCTAGTTCCAAGTCTCGACGGCAACATCCACAGCCTAGAGATCAACAACAACATTCTTCCTCCCTCCAGTAGGATACAGCCACAACATCAATAAACGAAGCCATGGTAAAGTCCCCTAGTTCCAAATCTTGACGGTTCACAGACAGCCCAGAGAAAACCTTGACATTCGTCGCAATATTGCAGACATAATGTCAACAAACGAAGCAAAGGAAGATACCTAGCTTCAGGGTCTTGACGGCAACTCAAATGAGACCAGAAAGACTATCGGAGATTATCCCACTCCAGCGCGGAGTGGTCATGACTCATCGGGGCTCCTAAACTGAGCCTAACCTCAAGTAAAATGCGACATGAAATATCCCTAACGTTTGCTCTTTCGACGGTAATATCACCTGGAAGATTACTTGAAGACGTCTTGTCCAGCCCCCGAAGGGATCAGAGACACGACAGTCGCGGGGCTACTCGAACAACAAGATTGCGTATCGAGGAATACACCGGCTAACACGATGGTACGATGGGTAAAAAACCTAGCACCACAGACCCTAATGGACTTCTATTAGCAGGAGTTAACTGTGACGTTAGGACATCCTTGTGAGAACTTCTCGATTCGTCTCGACTCGTGGGGAAAATAATGTTCCTGCGAGAACTTCTCGACTCGTCTCGACTCGTAGGGAAAATCCTTAGGCAATGGGGATAAGGACCTGTTTCCTAAGCACTGGGGCCCTGCAAGTCGGTCCAAGATAGACTATTGCATACTTTTCACGGGCCACACTCTCCAAAGTCGAATATCGACGAGGAGGGAAATAACCACTTACAAGTCTTCTCGACTTGTAAGGGGGAAAATTCTCTTGTGAGATCCTTACAACTCTCAAGAGAAAACGCACTTAGAATTCCTCACGACTCCTAAGGAGAAAACACACCTGCGGGATCCTCACGACTCGTATGGAGAAAAGTCTTTATGAGACCCTCACGGCCCATAAAGTTGAAAAGTCTTAGGCGGCAGATCTGAACCTGTTTCCTAAGCCATCGCTACCCTGCAAGGAGGTCCAAGATGGACTATTGTATACTATCCACGGGCCACACTCTCCAAAATCGAATATCTACAAGGAGGGAAAAAACCACTTACAAGTCCTCTTGACTTGTAAGGGGAAGAATTCTCTTGTGAGATCCTTACGACTCTCAAGAGAAAACGCACTTAGAAGTCCTCACGACTCCTAAGGAGAAAATACACCTACGGGATCCTCTTGACTCGTAGGGAGACAAGTCTTTATGAGACCCCCATGGCTCATGAAGTTGAAAAGTCTTAGACGGCAGATCCAAACCTGTTTCCTAAGCCATTGCTCTCTACAAAGAGGTCAAGATGGACTATCTGCAGGCCACATTTGCCAAAGCCACATTCGCCAATGAAATAAAGAAGCTACTTACGGGTCCTCACGATTCGTAAGGAAAAATACCCGAGTGAGATCCTTATGACTCACGGAGGCGACGAACACTTCGAAATCCTCACGATTTCTATGGAGAAAATACACCTATGAGATCCTCAAGACTCGTAGGGAAAATAATTTCTTTGCGGGAACTTCTCGACTCGTAAGGAAAATATTATTCCTGTGAGAACCTCTCGACTCTTAAGGAGGAAAAAACCTTCTTGAGATCCTTACGGCTCATGAAGATGAAAAGAAAAAAGTCTTAGGCTATAAGGACCCTAAACTTGTCTCCTAAGCCATCAATTCTATGGTCACGCATTACTTTGCACTACTTCACCCACATACATACTTACATGGGCAAAGTAGTGGGGGGCATTTGTTCCCGCCAAAATTTTCGGCCAAAAGTTATTTGTTCCCTTATAACCTTTAAAAAAAGGGGGAGAGAAGAAAGAGGAAAAGAATTCACGGTTGGATATCACGTGTTAAACACGTGAGCGCTTATATGTAAAGCATGTAAGCGCTGAAAGAAAATAACTAAGGGCCAAACATGCCTCACGTGTAAAACACGTGAGCGCTCATATGAATCACCAATGGCCAAACATGCCTTACGTGTAAAACACATGAGCGCTCATATGCAAAGCATATGAGCGCTGAACATAAACATGCTAAAACCCACAGCTGGGGTTACGTGTTAAACACGTGAGTTCTCTTGCCTCTCACATGCGAAGCATGTGAGCGCCCCAATTTAAAATGTTCCCATTAAATTCTATCTGATAGAATTAAATTCTATCTGATAGAATTAAATTTTATTTGGGAAATATTCTCCCGATCTTCCTCAAACTAGAAAGATCTTCTCTGTTAAACAGAGGACCTTTGGATCAAAGATCCAACAGTGATCATCTGACAGAATAAAATTCTATATTAAAAAAAATATATTTATGATCTTGTTAAACTAAAAAGATATGATAGAATAAAATTCTAATCTTGTTAAAACTAACAAGATATTCATAATCTTGTTAAACAAACAAGAAATCTTCTCTGAGCCTTTGGATTAAAAATCCAACGATGAATAAAATTCACCGATTGATCTAAAAGATCATGGAATCAATCATGACCTCTTAATGAGGGATTTTCTTAACAAATTGATTCTTGTACTTCTCATATAAATAGGAGCAAGGAGAAGAGAGATATACACAGGGGGAAAGGGGAAGAAAAATAGAGAGAAAATTTAATTCTCTAAAGAGAGAGGAGACCATCCCATAAGCTTCTAAAAAATTTACAGAAGCCTCCCAAAAGCTCCCACAAAACAAAAGAGAATTTAATTCTCAAATCAAGAGTTTAACTCTTCTCAAAGAACTTAGTTCTTCCTCTGGTTGAGGTCTGCAGAAGCAGATTTCCCTACAAGTTGAGAATTTAATTCTCATCGGAGAGATTCTGTTATGCAGATTCAAAACTTAGGGGAAATAACTAAGGCCAAAGAATTTAATTCTTCCAAAAGTATATAGGAATTTAATACCTCTGATAAAACTAGGGTTTAATCATGTAAAAGAATTTAATCTTATAAAACAAGGGACTTGAAATTCTTAAAACTCAGATCAGAATCTCTATGCGTATAAAAGAAAAGACTGGTCACGTGTTCCTACGTGAGCACCTCTGGGGAATAAAAAGGAAGGACTGAGATCAAATCACGTGTTCCCACGTGACCCCTTAAAACGAGTGCTCAGCAATTACATGAAAAATGGAATAAATCCAAAGACTATTACCATTTTAGGGCGCCTCACGTGTTCCCACGTGACCCCCAAACAGTTGCCTAACACTTACATGGAAAAGGGGAAAACTCCAAAAACAGCGCTCACATTTTGAGCACCTCATGTATTCGCACGTGAGCATTATATGAGTTAAGTGCTTAGGACTTATAAAAGGAAGAGAGAATAAACCCAAAGAAGCAGTGCCCGACTCTGGGGCGTCTCACGTGATGGCCATAAGACTTAAGTGTTTAACACTTGCATATATAGACGGGGATTTGGACCCAGGGGCATAGCACCAACTTTTAGATGTCTCATGTGCCGCACGTGAGCACCCCAAGTTTCAGTGTTTAACACTGCTGTAGAGACTCACGTGAGAGCAGATGAGCACCGAGCATGTATTAGTGTTTAACACTATAAGAAGCCAACTTCAGCCCCAAAACTGGCTAAGTCCTCCTGAGATTAAAACGTCTTGGATCTCCAAATGGTCACGACCCGAAATAGCTCGTGACTGTAAGTCCACGGTAGGGCCCCGGCCGTCTAACAGACGCCAAATGCGGAACAAAAACTTTTTACAACTGGCACTATCGCCTACTATAACCCGGATCTGCCATTAAAGCTAAACTAACAAACTACAAAGTGGGTAGAAGAGTTATACCGAACGATCCGAGTCCTTCGGTCTTCAACCATCATCCCACGCTTGTTGCGGCTGCTCCGATCTCCTGAATCTCCAATCTTCTCGTTCAGGTGGCACCACATCGACGGATCTTTAAACGGGCTCCCGCCTCTGAACCGAGGCAACTCGATCGCCATGTTTGCCAAAAGAGACGACCAAGATGATGTAGAGAATGAGTAGAACACTTTGTCTCGTTACGTCCAAGGCTATGGACGAACGGTTAATGAAGTTGCCTTTTGGATCGAATGGAAATGAGATATCGATCACATCTAATTTCTATGCACCAAAACTTATATCTTTTTCAATCAATAACCATGAGCTTTCATCAAGGGGTGGCCGGCCATTTAAGGAGAGGGGGGAGGTGAGTGTAGGAGAGGGAGGGTGACTCTAACAATGAAGCTTATCATGACTCACTAATGACACCTAGTGTGAACACAATAATGAAAGTGATGATTCATAACCATAGTCATCAACTCATTTAATGCACCATTAATGAACAAAGCCACCTCACCATCTTAGTCACCATCCTAGTCACCTCTTCTAGAATCTTCCACACTAATCCCAAGAAAAGATAAATCCGTATTTAATCAAATGTTAAATACGGCTAATAGAAAACTGGAAACTGGCAACTTCCAAAAGTGATCCTGAAACGAATTTCAGGATAACCCCGTAATGGTATAAACATACCCGCATTTGTATTACGACCGAATACAAATGTATCTGAGACAAAGATATTAAATCTACACAGTATAATACTGAGTTCCGGCTTAAACCAAAGCCTACCAGTATTATCTGCCCGAAAAACGACACGTGCGAAAACGCACGTGCTTTTTCCGAACCTTGCCATAACACCATACGGCCTCTACAACGTTTTGCCTGAACTTGGGAAAGTGTCTGTGGGGGACTCTAATGACTCATCAACACACTAGCACTGGGTATAACCACTAGCACGTCAGAGGTACAAGCTGTACGTAACGTTTTGCCTATGTATTGATTGGAAGGGAAGCTGACGAGCGAACTCATCTAAAAACCCTACTGAGCCTGACAGTGACAATGTATATACAGTCCGGTCCGTTCGTCTATGAGTATCGCATATCTAGCCTAGGGGGTTAGTAACGTCAGACCCCCAATAGCGGTATATGTCGTGTCAGAGAGTAGCCCAGAACACCCTGAGATACTACTGGAGTACCTACCAGTAAATCTCCTGCCTCGGCCGAGGGCTTTGTGTAATGGCTCTCCTAGACACAGCGCGATCTCACCCCCAATACCGGGAGAGACGAATCCCCTGCCGATCCGCTCACTTGCCTCCAATGTGGCTCGGGACTGTACCCAACTAAAACCTGTTTGCACAACTCCTTTGAGCGTGGTAGGGTAGTAATCTAAGCACAGTGGGAACTCACATGAGACAAATGACGATCTCAGGTTGATGAACTAACCTGTACACATGTCACCAGGGAACTGCTATCTGACGATATGTATAATACCAACTAGTATGTTCCCGGCGAGTCCTGTCCGGTGTACTCATAACCCAATGCGCACCTATATACATCTTAGGTGATCCTACTGACACCAATGGCTTGTGAGACCGGCCATCGCCCCTCGTCGGGGTCTCGACTGTATACACTAATCTACTCTGGAGTATCGATGCCCTGTCTTGAAACTCCTACGACTAGGGACTCTTTAAGGATGCGCTTACAGACCCCAGCTCCCACGTATATGATCGCCATCATACTGCTGGTAGTCAAGCAAGAATCCTATGGGCTCTATCATCATGCAATAGTGAACTAAAGCATATATACGATGATAAAGACAAACCAGATAGCATACTATCATCTCGAGTAAGACTGTCATATCGGTATAGGTCTTGCCTCAATCATTGCAATCACGTACCTGCGATCCAATAATTGACTTTGAGGGCACTATCTCCAACAATCTGCCACTTGCACTCAAGGCTAATTATTGCGATGTCGCATACTCACAGCCCGTGTGATACCGAACATCCAACTCCTCTACTAATCAGTTTCACAAAGCTAGTTTGTAAAACTCTTGTGTTCGAGAAATAGCCTCAGTGAGTGGATCCGCCCTGATGTTTCTTTCTATTTCTCTCTTAATCTCAAGTTCGCAGAGAAAGCCATCTCCCGAATCGAGTAATACCTGTCTTAGAATATGTCTGGATATCTGATGGGACCTAGTTCATAAATGAACTTCAAAACTTCTTAGATTGTATCGATAACTGAACCTAATCAGTATTCAGCACCATGCCTCCCACAGAATCCTCTTGGACCACCTGTCCATAATACTGTCCCTCGTCAGAGGGAAAACTATAACTATGACAATCACTCTGTCATCCATGTCACCTTTGTAGCTTGGAACGATAACCGTCTCCCAAAGGAGGCTGCCGTCATCAAATCCGTAGAATATGCACTTATGTTCTAAAACTGCTTCCTTATGTTTCTCCAGGATTGGATTAATATAAACTTATCGCATCTAGTGCAAAAACAACATCTGGTGTGGTACTTGACATCTCATGATTGACTCAATTGCCTAAGCAAGTGATCTGCCAATCATGCGCTTCCCTCTCTCCTTTAGTCTCTAAGACACCTTTAGAGAGGGTGACTCCATCACCTGCAGGTACACCACCATGCCAGGAGTCATCTATTCCAAATACCATTTAGAATACTATCAAAGTACCCATATTGGGATACTACCCAAATCTAGATCTAATACCATAGATCTAGTAACCAGAATGTCTGATATTATATCCATATCCTTTGTGGAGAAACAACTGTGTGACGACCAAAGTACAACAGATCGTAGTATAGGAATTTTACTTCCTACTCTGTGTATGTCATCCAAATACCAGGACATCACACCCTACTACCTTCTTAACAGATCCATCCCCTATTCTGATGAAGTCAAACCCATGACTGTCACATCAAAATCAGATGATCTTATCTCCGCTATATCTGCTCAAGTCTATAAATAGACATAAGCTACTTGCCCACTATGCTTCCGCTGCTCCCACTAACTACGACAACCCTCTGGCAGAATAATATCTATGTACACTTCTAAAGCATGTTTAGAAACGACGTTATACTTATCCTCTTGCCGGGTTTCATAGTCTGGAACAACAGTAGTGTCAAGTTTGGGTAAACAAGAACCTCCCTGTCACCGTCTTTGAGGCTACCGGAGTACCTCTCGGGTGTCTGAGGTTACCCACCATATCTGCGGAGTGGCTATTGGAATGTTAAACCTGATTGAATATATAGGACCTATTAAATTTTCCATAATCGTTTGCGGTTCTGGAATCACTTCCAGTTCTACCATACTCCCACTACTGTTTTCTGAAAAAATCCATTTTACTAAAACTGTGGCGAGTCATGAACAATATCACTATTGATCTTCCAGATGGTAGAAATGTCAACCCTCGTCTAAGCCAGGGTCAACCCACAAACAACTATTACAGAAACATGCCTTGAGTTATCTAGTGTCTGGTTTTAAGCATAAGTTGGACAACTCCCCGTATCTTAACAACGTTAAGATATAAACCATTCTATATCCAATATAGAAATAAAGGCACTAATTTAATTGGAACCAGATTCAAATCATGCAGCTGTCTCCAGTGCATGACAACTTAATGGAAAAAGGCTAATCATCATTACTCAACTTAGGAATCCATCCAATTATGAGTAACCTGAAAGAGAAACAAGTTTCTCAAAACCATTACTATTATCTGAATACCATTCACAAGAATCTACATCTTCGATCTCTTCAAAGAATCCCGATACTTGCGACAACTGGTTCTCTACTTTATTCTTATACCCACAACTTCTCAAAACTTAGACATTGTATTTCTACGAAACACTTGTCTAAAAACTAGAGAAGTCACAAGTAAACAGAACACAGTACGAGGACCTACCCCTTTGTCCTGACGGACACTGGACAACATACAATACTCTGTATAAGTCCCCTGAGTTTGAATAACTCATAACCTGTGCATCGTAGGTTGAAAAACTGTACCCAGGTGATTTCCTCAAATATCACCAATTACAACGAATTCCGATATAATGAGGATGATCACCTAATTCCCAAATAACTTCCTCCCACTCATCATCTGTAAAACCATACAGATATAAGAATAAAATCTGGTAAATACATACCCTGGAGTAAGTATCTAATCGGGAAATCAGTTTTTCTTTAATAATGCGCAGTGAAACTGAAACATTAAAATGTTTCGTAGGGGTATCCTGGTATTCCTAGTAATGCCTCTTCTATAATCCTATTCATGACTGTAACCGTATATTTCTTTGTCTTCTCTCCAAATCCCTTTATTTGTCTTTAGTCATTACCTTCTGTACACCTTCGTTAGGCTAAATGGTTTTCTTCCTTCCCTACCGTTCGGCACCAGCCTATGGTTTGGAAGAAGACTATCCAGTAAGCATAATAGGTGTACTCTCCTAATCCTAGGACTACTCGCAGCTTGAGAGAAGGCGATGATAAAAGACTACTGAATAAAACCTTATTCTATTTCTCCCGAACTGGAGAAAAAGCAAAGGTGAAATAGGAGTGGCAATGAAGTACGCGGTTTGGTCGTGAATGATAACAGTCGCAATTTACTTTGCCCTCTTTCTAATCCCTTCATTTTGTCTTTAGTTATTACCTTCTGTACACCCTACTTAGGCTAATTGGTTTTCTTCATTCCCTACCTTTCGGCACCAGCCTATGATTTGGAATAAGACTATCCAATAAGCGTAATAGGTGTACTCTCCTAAACTAAGGAGCCCTCGCAACCTGAGAGAAGGTGATAATAAAAGACAACTGAATAAACCAATTCTATTTCTCCTGAACCTGGATCCATCCTCAAAGAAGTCCCTTCGAGTTCGTATTTAAGCAGACGATGAATTTATCCAATAGAAGTGGATATCCGTAGTAATACGGGGTGTTCTGAGAAATACAAAGGGTAAAAGAAGGAGTGGCAATGACTTATGCAACTTTAGACAATCCAAAAGCCAGTATTTTAAGAAGGTTCGGTCAACTTGGTCACTGAGTCATAGTCTAGGGTCGGTCAAAAAGGTCGCTGCCAAAGAGAGAGAGAAAAGAAACACTCTACGTGCACTCTAACCTAGATCAGAATGGTTATCAATTTATCTAATCAGGAAACCTCCCACTGTAATCTCAAATTCTCCTCCAAACCAGAAAGAAGAATTAGTCGGGATCACCCGAAGAGTAAACCAACTCATCAGTGAGAATCGGGATCCAACTATCATCGCATGATAACTTGATGGAAGCCACTCAAGTTATCACACTCCAGAAGGTATGCGCAAGCCTGGCAAGTTTCCTGTATGTTTGAAACTCCCGATGAGAATTTTTGCCTCATGCTCTTATGACCTTGACGAAGGCCAACAAATCATAAGTCACATGTCAAGTTCTACCCGTCATTGTCCAGGTTAATTTGAACCCACCCGTACAAGCCCTTGACGAAGGCCAACAAGGCTATACGACTGTCCCAAACCAACACATCTATCTATGCAACAAATGAATACCCAGCAACTACCAAACACTATGCCTTGACGAAGGCCAACAAACATAGCTTGAATACTACTGACCATCCATAAGAAATGACGGAGGGCTACGACTGGTTTTTGGCGAAAAACCTTTAACGTAATGAACTTGATCTCGTTGAAGGAACCTGATAGCTTTTTATAAAAATATAGTGGCGAAAAAACCTTTGCTAAAGAGGTCACTCCTGGTGAAGGGATCTCAGCTCTTTCCTCGTGGAATGAGGTGCAGGATATTCCAACTAAATATCACTATGCAAAACGAAAGGAAACATCTTTGTAATAACACCTTTTAAAATTGATTCCAACAACATCAAATATAGGTTTGTTTTATCCTTGCATTGATAAGAATCAATGCAGTCCCATCAATCAATCACACCAGAAAAGAACGAAAATATAATGTACGTATATGCCATCCGCATTCGCCACTGGGTCCCGTCATCACCCGTTAGGTTACTTAACTAACGACAGAGCGGGGGCTGGACTAGCGCGGGTGTAAAATGTAGGATTCCTGGGCACACTAATGAGGTCTCACAAGGCATCAACCATGCCAATTTCAAATTTTACGGGTGCCGAGAAACCCTAATACGGATCGTTAACTAGAATTTTAGGCGAAAGATGCAACTAGTTAACAACTTAACTAAAAGAACGGAAATACAACCTTTGTAGATCCGGTCCTCCACCTCCATAGCTCCGCAATGAAGTCTCCTCGCTGTACAAATCGAATCCCGGGCTCTAGCGTCGGCTTCATCGGAGAAATGGGTGGGCTTGGTCGTCGGCTTCGATGCCGAAGATGATCTACGTCGAGGCATCACTAGATCAAGCTCCAACTTCACCAAGTCAATAAACTTGTGAAGAAAACACCCTATACTACTTGGCAAGAGGTAGAGGATGAAGAAATAGGAGGTGGGTTCACTTTAGAATTGGATTTCTCACTCAATTGCTCAAGTTGCCATTGATGAAGCAAGCTTTCTTCTTGAAGAAGAAGAAGAAGAAAATGAAAAATGTTATGATAAGTATTTCCAAAATGAATAATAAAATCAATACTTATCATATGGCAACCATGATTAGGTGTAGAGAATAGACCATGGTTAATTGGAAGGGTTAGGGTTAAACATGAAGACAAAATGGTCACTAGGTCAAAGCTTCAAGAAGCTTCAAAAACAAACAAAGAAAGCCACCATTTTCTCTTCATCATTTTCTTTTGCTAAAATAAACAAAATGGATAAATAAATGAATAAATGAATAAGTAAATGAAGCAAAAGAAACCCTAACCATTGACCAACCATGGTTTAAACTACACACCAAACTATCATGTATCATCAAACATGATACAATCAAATGCACAAAAGTATATCATATATACAATGTGCACTTCAAGTGAGAAAATCCTTTTTAAGTGAACCTTTATTGGTTAATGTAAAGTGATATATCAAATATATAATTATACATTAAATCATTAAATCAACACTTGATTTAACGACCCGGTCATATCGCATATAACCGACTAATATCAATAGTAACAATTTATCGAATCAACACTTGATCCGATAACCCGGCTATAACGCATATAACCGATCAATGTTACAAATCGCGAGAATGGAATACGGTATCACATACACGCATTATTCTCGGTCCCGCACATATCTCATATGCGCTCCTATTTGGTTTCGCTTGAGCCAGGAAACCTCTGTGTAGGACTCTAAAGACTCGTCAATACGCCGGCAGTAGGTGATGATCATATCAAACACCCACAAGCCGCAAGCGGTCTGCTAAACGTAACGGCCACCCGGGTATTGAGCAATCAGAAGATCGACGAGCAAGCCCGCTCATACTCCTGTGAATCCAACCAGTAACACTTACCGTACAGTCCGGTCTGATCGTCTGATATGTCGCATATCTCGCCTAGGG
Organism: Agapanthus africanus; assembly: GCA_030015575.1. NCBI lineage: Eukaryota > Viridiplantae > Streptophyta > Magnoliopsida > Asparagales > Amaryllidaceae > Agapanthus > Agapanthus africanus. The sequence continues at coordinate 377,373,437 of JASDDO010000019.1, read as the reverse complement.
GTGGTAAACGTCAGACCCCAATAGCTCGATAAGTCGTGTCGATATGAGGTCTATAACAATTCGAGATACTACTGGTAACACTTACCAGTAAATCTCAGCAACCCTGGCCAGGGATTTCCTGTTATAGCCAATCGAACACAGCGCAACATCAACTCCCTATACCGGGAGAGACGAATCCCCTCCTATCGCTCATTGCCTCCATGTGATTCGGGACTGTACCCAAAAACCACCGTTTTGCACGCCCTCTTGGACGTGGTAAGATGGAAATCAAAGAACAGTGGGAACCACACAAGACTCTATGACGATCTCGGGTCAACAGACTACTCTGTACCAGTGTCACCAGAGAACTGCCATCTGACGTAAGGTATAATACCATCTGGGAGTTCTCGGCGAGTCCGTCCAGTGTACCCAGTCTCCACTGAGCACCCGTATATCATCTCTGATGTCAAACACCAATGGATATGGGATCATCCATCGCCCATCTGTATGGGTCGAGAAGGTATACGCTAGTCTACTCTGGTATATCGATGCCCTGTCTCGATACACCCACGACTAGGGACCTTGAAGGATGTACTTATGGACTACCATGTCCCCACTAGTATGATCCGCATCATAGTCCAGGTAGTCAAGTACACATCCTAAGGGCTTTACCAACATGTAACAGAGGGACAATCAGTGTACACGTTAAGGTAAAGAGGAACCAGATAGCATACTATCATGTCGAGCAAGAAAGTCCTCCCTAGATATTTCCAAGCATCCACTACAATATACATCCTATGTATAGTAATGGCCTCTAGGGCATACATATAACTAACAATCTCCCACTTGCACTAGGGCCATCTGTAGCAGTGGTTGTAGTATCTCATACTCAACCATCCCATAAAAGTCTCTCTCTGGGAATAGGCCTTCGTGAGTGGATCCGCCGTGTTATCCTCTGAGTCTGCCCTCCTAACCTTGATCACCCTGGAGATCAACCATCTCCATGATCAGGTGACACTGCCTTAGAATATGTCTGGATCACTGATGGGACCAGCGTTCCTTGGCATAAGCCACAACTCCATTGTCTCACAATGGTTGGAACGTAGTTCATCTCATGAACCAATATACACCCAAACATCCTCCTTGGTAGCATCTTAAGTAGCGATGTATCCAGCCTTAATCGTCTAGTATGCCACGGTATCTAGCTTGGAACTTTTCCAACATACCGTCCCTTTACTGAGGGTAAAGACAATGCCTGCGACTGACATTCAGTCGTCTTTATCACCCTGGAACCCTTCCAGTGATTCTCCCCAGGATCGATTGATACCATCTCACTACAACTAGTGAGAATCCTAACATCCAATTAGATCTATCTCATAGATCCAAAACCCAGGATTTAGGAGGTATCATTTTGATCCTATATGGAGAATCATTGTGATAAGCGGAGATTGACCGAGCGTAGCATAGGAAACTCCTTTCTTATCAAGAGTATGTCATCCACGTACTCTACGAGGATCATCACCATACTCCCTACTACCTTTTGTTTATACAAGGTTCATCTACCATTTTGATGATATCAAACTCTTTGACTACTACATCAAAACAGATGTTCCAACTCCGCGATGCCTACTTTATCACATAAAATATCTTACACACGTTTCCGCTGCTCCCACTGTCTACGAAGCCCTCTGGCTGTGTACTTATAGACGCCCTCTTCTAAAACATCATTTAGAAGAGATGTCATGACACCCAACCGCCAGATATCGTAGTCATGGTATGTAGCCGTGGCAAGTAGGATCTGGATGGACTTAAGCATAGCCACTTGAAAAGGTTTCATCATTATCCACGCCTGGTCGATGACGAAAAGCTTTAACAAGTCTAGCTTTGAAAGTCGTAACTTTTCCATATACACCAAGTAATCTTCTCAAGATATACTTGCTCCTGATGGGGATTTAACCCTTCAGATATAGCAACCAAAGTCCATACTTTGTTGGTGTACATGGATTCCATCTCAGATCGCTAAGCATCCAGCCATTCTTACAGAGTCCCACTCCTGATGGCCAGCTCGAAACTAGTTGGGTCATCATCTCATGATGCAATCCTCGCTCCCACTGTCATAGAGGAACAGAGGTATCTCTCAGGTGGGTGAGGAACCCTACTAGATCGGCGGAGAGGCTGAGGTTCGTTGGTAACTATTGAATCCTTTGGTTCTTATCAAATCATCAGCTGCAGTTTGTATAGCTGGAACATTTCCAGTTCTACATAACAGATCTTTGCCTCGAGCTTGTCCTGATTATGCTTTTAGACATAGCCTGGACAACCCCAAATCTTAACCAGCTTAAGACATGGGCTCTTCCCATACCATATCTCATATGGAGTGGTAGGCAACTGATTTGATTTGAACCCTTTTCAATAGGTATGCAGCTTTTCAAGTGCATTACTCCCAAAAGGAAACAGGTAACTCAGTAGTACTCATCACAGAGCACACCTTATCATATAGGGTGTGATTGCTCTGCCCCGATATACCATCGTGCTATGGAGTATACGGAGGAGTAATGCTGAGAGAGAATCTCATTCTCCTTTAGAATAATCCAGGAATTCCGTGCTCAAGTATTCTCCTCCTTGATCACATCAAAGGACATAATACTTTTACCCGTATTGGTTCTCTACTTCTAACTTATATTCTGTGAATATCTCAAAAGGTTCGGACTTGTGTTTCAACAAGAACATATGTCTGAATCAAAAGAGATTATCAGAGAATGTAATGAAGTACAAGGAACCGGTCTTGGTATGTGTAGACAGGGGACCTTTATACATCAACATGTATCATCCCAAGAGTTTACTAACTCTTTCTCTGTTTCCAATAAACAGAGCTGTGGTCATCTAATCTTTGTGACATGACTGGCAAGTTTCACAAGATGTAAATTCAAACTGATTTAAATATGCATCTATATGTAACTTCAGCCAGTCGGATCGCATTGATATGACCTAGTCTACAATGCCTCAAGAAGGATTCGTTCATTTCTGAACTCTTCCTCTTGTGTGTGTTCTGTATACAAGGAACTGTAGTTTGATTTAGAACATTAATGCTTTCAGATAACGTGCCTGAACCGATCAACTTTTGATATAGGAAATGTTCAAAACATTATCCAACTATACAAAATTTTATCATTTCTTTACTAATAAAGAGACTGATATGATTTTGTATATCAGGTTCGGTATCTAATAACATTCGTTCAGAATCAATGTATTGGTAATACAGGGTGACAGTGACCAACAGACTTGGCTGCAACACTTGCCCCGTTTTCTGCCTCATGAAACTTATCACCCGTTCTCAGTTCTTTACCTTTCTGTAGACCTATGTAACATATTACATATCTGGGATCCTGATCCGGTATCATATACCAAGGATGCGGAGGATACTGAGAAACAGTTCTTTGTAACGAACACACCCGAAGATGATGCATCAGCATGCACTCTCTTCGTTTGGGCGGCACGGGAATTCTGGTAATCCCCAATTTCCTGCTCTGTCTTATAACAATTATAAGTTGGAGCGGGACCAACGTTCCCCAGCTCAGTATAACAAGCGGGTTCAGTCAATATCCGTATTATTATCTTGATTAAGGCGTGATATGGTCGCTACCTGGAGAGAGAGAGAAGAAAACACTCAGCGTGCGCTCTTGCAAGAATAGATTGGTTTTTATTTTATCTAATCAGGATGGCTCCCACTGCTTTTTATCAAATCTTCCTTCAAACCCTAAAAGGAAAGACTACCCGGGATTAATTACACACTACAAGTTCGCCAATCTTTCAGCCAGGCCAGTGTCGGTACTTTGAGGGAGGTCCCCCGTGCTTTCGCACGAACCTAATTAATGTAAACCTCGTTTTCCCAGAGGCGTAACCTCGTTAACACCTTTCTAGACACCTACTTGATCGGCTAATTGTAATGTGTAAAACTCTCCCAGGAGCAACAATTACTCGCAGCGGGTATCGGGATCCAACTATCTCATAGAAGGTATGCAATCTCATTGAAAATTTCAACACTTGAAATTCCCGATAATCTTTTGCCCCTAGCAGCTATATGACCTTAACATAGTCAACAAATCATAAGTGCTAGTCAAGTTCAACCCGTCATTTCCCGATTGAATTAAACCCACCCGCACGACCCTTAACATAGTCAACAAAGTCGCACGACTACCCTAATCCAATCGCATCATATGCTTATGCAGATAAGCACTAATTAGCTACCGCACACTACGCCTTAACATAGTCAACAAACGTAGCACGAATACTAACTAGTACTTATCTGAAATGACGGAGGGCTACGACAGGTTTTTCTGAAAACCTATTGCGTAATGAACTTGATATCGTTGTAGAATCAAATGATTTTAAAATGGAGTGCTTTTGAGGCTTTTCTAGTTTTGCTAAAGGAGTCACTCCCGGTGAAGGGATCGTCGGTCCTTTCCTCGTCGAATGAGGTGCGGGATATATCATATATATCACTGTGCAAAGCAAAAACTCTTAAAAGCAATCAAAAGACAAACCGAGTGTGTAGCATCTGCCAGTTATTGCTAAAGGAGTCACTCCCGGTGAAGGGATCTCGGTCCTTTCCTCATCGAATAAGGTGCAGGATATATCACATATACCGCTGTGCAAAGCAAGAACTGTAGCTACCTGTTTTATTTTGAAATTCGATTCTACAACATCTTAGGTTTCTTTTTACTTTCATTAAACACATTAATGAAGTCCCATCATTTAAGTACCTAAACATCACAGATAAATACGACGTACACTTATGCCATCCGCATTCGCCTCGATGTCCCCTCGTGCACCGTTAGATTAGGTAACTAACGGCAGAGCGGGGCAGGGCTAGCGCGGGTGTAAAACATAAGTAACGTCTATATAATATATCATATATACTATATACTGTATCTATCACAGAACATCACATGATCACATCACAGATATCGCAGCAAAAGAATCATATGAAATATTAGATATACTAGGACGTCCGTGTTTTCAATACGAGCCAGTATAAAACACGGATTCCACGGTCGCGATGAATAGCCAAACCCACACCCCTAGACCCCTACGAGAGCGGCAAGCAACCCTACCAATCCTAAAGTTAGGAGACCGGGACTCGACTCCTCGAGTTGGTCTCCTACTGGACTCCAGAACCCGGTTACTTGTGCTCCCCTCCTTGGGTCTATCCTAGTGCGGAAAAGTAAATAATATACAAACGGTGACATCTTCCGCAACCTGGAAGTGCCCCAAATAAAAGAATATTACATACAATTTTTTACATGAATGAAAATGAAAAACACTCATCTCACATAAAAAAACCCGGCTATTCAAACAAGACGATCTAATATAACATATCCAGCAACACATAACATCACATGTCATCAACGTAAGTAAATATGTGCATCCCAATTGTCGTTGACATATAGCAACGAAACCGGCGATATCACATATTACACTTACGGTCACAGAAAAGAAAGTGTAAAACTACAACAGTTGGAATCCGCAACTTGCATAGACATCGCATGCCTAATCAAATGAATACCTTAGACATCGCATGCCTAACAATTATAAACCCCGCATTTTAGTCTCATTATCGAAAACTCTTTTCAATATCAAGTCGGGCAATTCAACAAGATTCCCGACATCCTGATCGAATGCTCGTCGAAAACTTTAGTAGACGGCCGCACCCCTAATACCGTCGACAAAGTGCACCAAGGAGGAACACCGCTGCCGCGAGCACCCGAACGGATGCTTTCGGCGACGGCGTTCTCCTACAGTCACTTGGTCGGGGCTATGGAGTGAGGCTGTCTATTAAGTTTACCCGGCGAGTATCCGCGTACGCTACGTGATTGCGACGGACTTTTGATCACATCAAAATTCCGTGGCAACCGATCAAGTGAGACTAAAGTGCTATGTTTATAACATTCATTCAGTTATCTCATAACTAATTGTGAATTCCAATTATTGTATCCCATTCCAGATAAATAGAAAATGTTAAACTTTCCGATCGAACAGTCGAACACCCAAGTTTTCCCAAAACAGATCAATACATGAAACAAGTCTAAAAACATTCAGTTCGTGCCTCAGTACCAACGGTCCAGTCGTAGAAGGGTCAAGCCAACGCCTCATATGTGGCACGCCGTACTGCCCCAAACCCGAAGGTTCAAAGGGCAGTTCAAGACGGTCACATAATCGAGTTAAGGTTTGTTGTCTTCTAGAGGGACCATCGCGTTACTTGCACTACTTAGAACGTCGTTAAACTACGGAAAGATCCAACACTTGGAAATTTCCCGACAGGGGGAAAGTTGGGTATTTATATCCGGTCGAACTTTTTAACATATTCTAAAATTTACCCGGAAAAACACACTGACAAAATTAGACAATCCGATCGAAACACCGAGTCCCCAAAACAACCCAGAAAATTCAACTCTTGAATAAATATTAAAAATTCCCATAAAATCCAGCATCCAAAAAGAGGAATTACTGTGCAACAATTACTGTGAGAGTCGACCGTACGGCCGCGGAACCGCCGCATGAGTCATGCTCATGCCGCGGAACCGCGGCGGTTTAGATGAATTAGGATCTCGTTTTGCACCATAACTCTTAGATCTTCCTGCTGAATTTTTTAAGAATTTTTAATCTGGAAAAAACCCAGTTTTTGAAAAAAGTCCAGAGAGCATTTTATGTGTTAGGGTTTCGGTTCGATCGGACTTCTAACTCCGTCAACGCATCGCCTAAGGCTCTAGCTAGGCTCTGATACCACTGTAGGATTCCTGGGCACACTAATGAGGTCTCACAAGGCATCAACCATGCCAATTTCAAATTTTACGGGTGCCGAGAAACCCTAATACGGATCGTTAACTAGAATTTTAGGCGAAAGATGCAACTAGTTAACAACTTAACTAAAAGAACGGAAATACAACCTTTGTAGATCCGGTCCTCCACCTCCATAGCTCCGCAATGAAGTCTCCTCGCTGTCCAAATCGAATCCCGGGCTCTAGCGTCGGCTTCATCGGAGAAATGGGCGGGCTTGGTCGTCGGCTTCGATGCCGAAGATGATCTACGTCGAGGCATCACTAGATCAAGCTCCAACTTCACCAAGTCAAGAAACTTGTGAAGAAAACACCCTATACTACTTGGCAAGAGGTAGAGGATGAAGAAATAGGAGGTGGGTTCACTTTAGAATTGGATTTCTCACTCAATTGCTCAAGTTGCCATTGATGAAGCAAGCTTTCTTCTTGAAGAAGAAGAAGAAGAAGATGAAAAATGTTGTGATAAGTATTTCAAAAATGAATAATAAAATCAATACTTATAATATGGCAACCATGATTAGGTGTAGAGAATATACCATGGTTAATTGGAAGGGTTAGGTTTAAACATGAAGACAAAATGGTCACTAGGTCAAAACTTCAAGAAGCTTCAAAAACAAAGAAAGAAAGCCACCATTTTCTCTTCATCATTTTCTTTTGCTAAAATAAACAAAATGGATAAATAAATGAATAAATGAATAAGTAAATGAAGCAAAAGAAACCCTAACCATTGACCAACCATGGTTTAAACTATACACCAAACTATCATGTATCATCAAACATGATACAATCAAATGCACAAAAGTATATCATATATACAATGTGCACTTCAAGTGAGAAAATCCTTTTTAAGTGAACCTTTATTAGTTAATATAAAGTGATATATCAAATATATAATTATACATTAAATCATTAAATCAACACTTGATTTAACGACCCGGTCATATCGCATATAACCGACTAATATCAATAGTAACAACTTATCGAATCAACACTTGATCCGATAACCCGGCTATAACGCATATAACCGATCAATGTTACAAATCGCGAGAATGGAATACGGTATCACATACACGCATTATTCTCGGTCCCGCACATATCTCATATGCGCTCCTATTTCGTTTCGCTTGAGCCAGGAAACCTCTGTGTAGGACTCTAAAGACTCGTCAATACGCCGGCAGTAGGTGATGATCATATCAAACACCCACAAGCCGCAAGCGGTCTGCTAAACTAACGGCCACCCGGGTATTGAGCGATCAGAAGATCGACGAGCAAGCCCGCTCACACTCCTGTGAATCCAACCAGTAACACTTACCGTACAGTCCGGTCTGATCGTCTGATATGTCGCATATCTCGCCTAGGGGTGGTAAACGTCAGACCCCAATAGCTCGATAAGTCGTGTCGATATGAGGTCTATAACAATTCGAGATACTACTGGTAACACTTACCAGTAAATCTCAGCAACCCTGGCCAGGGATTTCCTGTTATAGCCAATCGAACACAGCGCAACATCAACTCCCTATACCGGGAGAGACGAATCCCCTCCTATCGCTCATTGCCTCCATGTGATTCGGGACTGTACCCAAAAACCACCGTTTTGCACGCCCTCTTGGACGTGGTAAGATGGAAATCAAAGCACAGTGGGAACCACACAAGACTCTATGACGATCTCGGGTCAACAGACTACTCTGTACCAGTGTCACCAGAGAACTGCCATCTGACGTAAGGTATAATACCATCTGGGAGTTCTCGGCGAGTCCGTCCAGTGTACCCAGTCTCCACTGAGCACCCGTATATCATCTCTGATGTCAAACACCAATGGATATGGGATCATCCATCGCCCATCTGTATGGGTCGAGAAGGTATACGCTAGTCTACTCTGGTATATCGATGCCCTGTCTCGATACACCCACGACTAGGGACCTTGAAGGATGTACTTATGGACTACCATGTCCCCACTAGTATGATCCGCATCATAGTCCAGGTAGTCAAGTACACATCCTAAGGGCTTTACCAACATGTAACAGAGGGACAATCAGTGTACACGTTAAGGTAAAGAGGAACCAGATAGCATACTATCATGTCGAGCAAGAAAGTCCTCCCTATATATGTCCAAGCATCCACTACAATATACATCCTATGTATAGTAATGGCCTCTAGGGCATACATATAACTAACATAAAACATATACAACATCTAATAGTATATATACCAATATACAATAATCGCTCCAGGCGTGATAATATGCAACATTACAGAAAAGTAATAAGCATCACAGAACAATACAGATAATCTGGGATCCCCGAGTTTCACAGAGCCGCTGCTGAAACCCGACGTTCCCCTGGTCGTGTGGATAGCCTGTGCAATGAAACCTAGACCCCTACGGGTGCGGCAAGTTACCCGCCAAAACCTGAAGCGAGGTAGTCCCCCACAACATAGTGAATGGAACACCCGGCACTCCACGGAATCCGGTAAATTGAGCACCCCTCCTTGGGTTAACCTGTACCCCCTACGAGTGCGGTGAATAGTCTGCCAATTCTAGAGTGAGGTCCCTTTGCCTCTCAAAGCCATGAGATACGAACCCGTTGCCCTCCAGAACCCGGCTATCCGTGCACTCCTTCGCGGGATAAAACTAGTACAGAAATGAAAAATATGTACAATGGGTACATCGACCTCGACCCGGTCGTGCCCCAAAAGAATATTATACAACAGGCAGTGACGGCAGTCCACATGTTGGACGCTCGCCCCGCAATATCAAATGTACAAATAAATCCAAACAGCACTATCATTGCACCCTGCTATCCACCACGACAAATCCGCAACATCACAGCATAACACAGAACATCAACGCGAATGTCACGTTCGCAAACCCGTCTAAAAGAGCTATAGTGTAACACCCGAGCCTAATGCTACTATTTTCAGTTACTGTTTGAGCATAATGTGGTACTCATTTCATTTAACTTGTTTGTTTGTTGCTTACTGTAAATTTTTACCCGGTAAATTCATTTCTGCATATAAAAAATTTTGGCATCTAAAATAAAATTGAAAGTATTCATCATGGCCTACTTGACACCCCTAGCCTCGTGGTAGCGTCCGTGAATTGTGTTCTCGTCCCGTTCAGTGAAACGGACGAGTTTGGATGGCTACGTGCACGTACGTGTGTCCGTTTTGGGGGTATGTTTTTTAATCATAAAACACTTAATTTTAAAATTTGTATCCCGCTTAAAATCCTATTATTTCAATTCAAATTTTTGGACTCGACCCGGGCGCGATTTGGAAATGTTTTATTTGGCGCCAAAATCCCAAATTTTAATATTATTAAAACCATCGCATATATTTTTCTAACTAACCTGATATCTTACTGTTCATTACCTATCTTTTAAATCTTTAAGTTAACCATATAATATTTTTACAATCTTTTATATCCTTCTCAATTTATTCTCTCAGCCAATCGCAACCTCCCCTTTAACCCCGTGGGCCCCACTTTCCCTCTCTCCCTCTTCTCTCTCCCCACTTTTTCTCTCTCTACCTCCCCCTCATATATTCTCTCGTACTTCTCTTTATCATTCTTTCTCTTCTTATTTCATGTCTCGTTTCTCATTTTTTTTAACTGTTCTTTTGTTGCCGGAATTCCGTCGTGCCGGTGACGTTTCTCGACGTTCCAGCGAGGTACCCCGACCCGTGTGGTTCTTTTGTTCGTCGTTTGGGTTCATTCCGTGAACCGTGCGCCCGTCGCGAGTTTTCCCCGCCGACGGTTAACGTTCCGTTTTCCCGATTCGCGACCCATCGAGGCAAGTTAATCTTGCTACATGCTATATAATTCATTTTATACCTATTTAAATAAATACCATGCCTATAGTTTAAATCTAGTGCCCCATATTTAATTTTATAACGTTTCGATGTTCCGTTTGCATCCGTTTATATCATATTAAATCTAGATCATGAAAACTTTTCTTGTGACATACTAGATTACATTATACTGCAACCATATCATTTAAAATATATATCGTCGTAATATTTATTATTATTATCTTTAATTATTTTATCTTCATTTTATAATGTTATACATTTGAAAATCTTATAGTTTACACATGAAACGTCGTTGAAAAATCGGATATGACAAATCTGAAATTTACTGTACACCTTATCTTATAAAATTCATTATAAATTATAGAAAAATCATTAGTATACGTTCTTTAATTCGTTACGAAGCTAACTAAGAATACTATAACTCTATAAAATATTTACTTGCAAAATAAATTGTTTAAATAACATAAAATGCAAATGAAAATGTCTCCAAACTGTTGTCCAGGGAAATTCCAGCAGCAAACTTTCAACTTCGAATGTTTATAACTTTTTTTAGGAACAACCTGAGATGCTTATACTTATAAAACTGAAAACCTTATTGAATTATCTTTGTTTTGGTATAAGACACGTCCCTTTTGGAGAACGTTTGTTATTTTTAAACTATTTTACAAATTAGGGTGACGCTGAATTTCTGAACGGAATTTTCTTGTGCATGGTTAATCAATACCACTTTTTTAGTTATTAATCGCTTTGAATATGCTATCCATATTAATATTATTATATCAATATTTATATCATATATTGCTTAGTTGTACATCCCACATTACCATTTTATAGTTTTATAACTTTTCGGATACCCGTTTGCATCCATCGCATTTAAGATACATATGATTGCATCCATAGATCACATTACTACATAATAATGTAATATTAACGCTCCATGTTTAATAAATTGCATCCTAATTAATATTGAAACTATAAATGTAATCCTAATCGATAACTGTGCATCCATGTCCTTGAAATTATATCTATTTGCATATCATATTACATGTTCTAGTTTATTGTTCTGATAGTACTCATGCTTGTTTATTTATACACATGCTTATGTTAGTTTGATTATGAGCACCCACATGACATCTTGTGCTTCCTGACATAACCTGTTACACTTCCTACTATACCTGACATGGTACCGTGTACTGTTGACTTGACCGATGTACCATGACTCGACCCGTTACCTGATCTTGTGTCTAATGCCAACAAACCTGACATGTAGTCCTCATGGACCATTCCTGTTGTCTATCTAGACATACCTGCTTTTACCTGATCCTGTGTTGGCATTAGTCCTTGATTACTAAATACCTGACTTGACATACACAACTTGGGGGTATGGGGAAATCAAAAGTGTAAACTAAAGTGTAACTTAAAAGGGTATTGCTTGATCCGTGGTCCCAGGGGGTAACGGGACAGAGCCATTCGTGACTCTTACATTTTCCTGATCCGTGGTCCCGGGGGGTAACGGGACAGAACCACTATTGGTTCACATATTCCTGATCCGTGGTCCCGGGGGGTAACGGGACATATCCTTTGAGTTACATGGAGGATTACTCAAATTGATTTCAAAGACTTTAGAATAGAAAACCTGATAGAACTGTTTAGTACCCACTGCACGCTACCCTATACTGGTATGATTCATGTTATTGTTATTCTTGCTGTATTCATGTTTATATTACATTGCCTGCTACACTGTTCATATTATATTACTTGATGACATGACGCGCTGACGTCTGGGTTTTGCATGGCCCAGATTCCGAACCGCTGTTGCAGTCCGAGCAGGAGTACTTCAGCCAGCAGGCTGAGCTGTGAGTTCAGTAGTAGTTAGTTTTATTTCCTGCATTTATTTCCTGATGTGAGCTCGCATTATGGGACACACTTTTCAGTTATTTGTATTGGATCATTTGCTTCCGCATTTATTTATTATTGACTCCTGTTATTCTGGATTATGGACATGTTTTAGCTAGTTTTATCTTGTTCTTGATATCTCTACAGCCGTAATGTGACTGTGGATGGATACTTCTTACCCACAGGTAGCATGGTTGGCTATGTCACGTGCCCAATCTAGCGTACTCTGGGAAGCGGGACGTGACATGGTCTTTTGGTATCAGAGCCATAGGATAGTCGGGTTGATTCTTTTGTAGTTGGGTATTGTACCCAATACACGAATCAGAATACCCGTGTTTAGGAAACATGTCCTGCCACCTTAACCGTTTTACCATTCTTGAATCACATTCTTCCTGATTATATCTTTTACGATGTGCAAACTTCCTTTGCATATCGATTCGAAAACCTGATTCCTTGTTATCTCTAGGACTTAGGCGACTTGGATGGAGTTATGTAATTGTGGCTATGATACTGCGGCATAGTTACAATGCGGTACTCTATTTAAGTATCTTGGAGTTCTAGCCTTGATCTATATTCAGAATCTATCATCATGCTAATGTTGGGTATTTTGAGTTCAGGATTATGGCCGGTAAGAAATTGAAGACATACCAGAGGCGTGTGGACGAAGCCGCCATGCTTGGAGTGATAAGAGGAATGCTGGAGAATCAAAGAAACAGACCGAGCTGATCCAGCAGCAAGCGGACTCATTTCGGGAAGGTTTGCAGATCGTTCAGCAGTCTGTGAACAATGTTGGAGCTAGACCAGTTGACCGAGTAGGGACCGTAGCAGATTTCAGGCGGTTGGGTCCGTCTACATTTACTGGTTTAAAGGAGTCGTTGCCAGTGGAGCAGTGGCTAGTTGACACAGAGAACTTGCTTTTTGCGGCACAGATTCCAGATGACAAAAAGGTGGTTGTGGTACGTATTCAGCTAGTGGACTACGCCCGAGAATGGTGGCTTGTTGAGGAGAACCGTTTGCCCAAGCCGATCAAGTGGGCGGATTTTTCGAAGAGTCTCCTGGAGAAGTTCTTCCCGCGGACTGCACGGGAGGAAATGGAAGTGAAGTTCATCGGACTAAAGCAGAAGGGAGCACCCGTAGATGTGCATGCAGCAGAATGGACGAGACTCAGTAGTTTCGCTGGACCTTTAGTTGCCAACGATGCAGACAGGGAATGGAGGTTCATGCGCAGCCTGGACGTGGACATCCAGAGGCAGATTGTCTCCCTGGGTTTGACCACTTTCTCACAAGTAATTGCGGCAGCCGAGAGCAGCAGAGTTTATCTGGGATGAAGGGGAGTTTTTCTGTCGGGCCAGTCGAGTTTAGGGCTAGGCCGACAAATAATATTCTTGCATCAATGGAAGTGATGAAAGTAAAGAGCCGGCTGTTGTTCGTGATTCTATGGACGTGTTTGAAGATATATCGGGTTTACCGCCGAGGAGAGACGCGGAGTTCGCAATTGATCTTATTCCTGGTGCAGCGCCAGTATCTAAAGCGTATTATCCAATGGCGCCAGTAGAGTTGGAAGAAGTAAAGAAACATGTTGCTGAATTGCTTGAAAAGGGTTGGATTCGAAGTAGTAACTCGCCTTGGGGAGCTCCAGTTCTTCTAGTAAAGAAGAAGGATGGCACAAGAAGGATGTGCATCGACTATCGAGAATTAAACCGGGTGACTATTAAGAACAAGTACCCTATCCCTCGCATTGGAGAACTTTTTGAGCAGCTTAGTGGAGGGTATTCTCGAAGCTGGATTTGCGATCCGGATATCATCAGGTCCGAGTGAAAACAGAAGATATTTGCAAGACGGCGTTCCGAACTCGGTATGGACATTAGTGATGCCCTTCGGAGTAACGAATGCGCTGGCAGTATTCATGGACTTGAGGAACCGAATCTTTTCACCGTTCTTGGATCAGTTCATTGTGGTATTCTTTGACGATATTCTGGTTTACTCGAAGAGTTTTGAAGAGCATGCTGAGCATTTGAAGATCGCACTGCAGACGTTGAGACAGGAGAAATTGTATGCGAAGATGAGTAAGTGCGAGTTTTGGCTGGAGGAAGTAAGGTTTTTGGGGCATGTTGTGTCTGGCGATGGAATTGCTGTCGATCCAGAAAAGATTGCAGCAGTTCGAGACTGGCCGATTCCAAAGAATGTTGCTGAGATAAGAAGTTTCCTTGGATTAGCCGGATACTACAGGAGATTTGTGGAGAACTTTGCTTGTCTGGCAGAGCCGTTGACCAAGCTTACGCGCAAGGAGGTACCTTTTGTATGGGCGGATAAGTGTGCGTTAGCTTTCGAGACGTTGAAGCATAAGTTGATAACTGCCCCTATTCTGACCGTGCCAGACAATTCCGGAGTATTGGTGATTCACAGCGACGCATCTGGGAAAGGATTGGGATGTGTTTTGATGCAGCATGGGAAGGTTGTAGCATGCATCGAGACAGTTGAAGACTCATGAGAAGAATTATCCAACTCATGACTTGGAGCTTGCGGCTGTGATTTTCGCTTTGAAGATTTGGAGACACTACCTTTTGGGCGAAAGAGTCGAAGTTTTTACAGATCATAAGAGCTTGAAGTATGTGTTCACACAGAAGGAGCTTAACATGAGGCAGCGTAGATGGTTGGAGCTGATGGCTGACTACGATCTTGATCTTAAGTACCATCCGGGGAAGGTTAATGTTGTGCCGGATGCGCTTAGTCGGTTACCAGTAATTCAGGTGTTAATTACGCAGAAGGAGATTGTCGCAGATTTTCGAAGATTTGACTTGGAGGTTGTGCTACCGCGTTCTACGGGACAGTTGTTGCAGCTGCAAGTACATTCGTCTTTGATCGAGAATACTAAAGCAGCTCAATCGCAGGATCCTAGACTGCAAAAGTTTCGAGAGCAGGTTGAAGCCGGGCTACGAACAGATTTATTGATCCACGAAGATGGTTCGTTGAGGTATGGTAGCCGTTTGTGTGTGCCAAAGGGTGATGTTCGTGAAGAGCTTTTGAAGGAGGCACACAGTTCAGCTTCTTCTGTACATCCAAGAGGCACAAAGATGTACCGAGATATTCAACAGCATTTCTGGTGGGAGGGCATGAAGCGGGAGATTGCTCGCTTTGTGGCAAAGTGCTTGGTGTGTCAGCAAGTTAAGGCTGAACATCAAAGGGTTGCTGGTTTATTGCAACCACTTCCGATTCCTCAGTGGAAGTGGGAACATATAACCATGGATTTCGTGACGGCTTTACCGCGGAGTCCAAAAGGCAACAATGCAGTATGGGTAATTGTTGACCGATTGACCAAGACAGCTCACTTTATTCCTTTTCGGGTTGGTCAATCAACAGAGACTTTGGCAGAGCGGTACATGCAGGAGATCGTAAGATTGCATGGAGTACCGGTGAGCATCGTGTCCGATCGGGACACTCGGTTCTTATCACACTTCTGGAGGAGTTTACAGGAAAGTTTGGGGACTCGATTGAAGTTTAGCACAGCTTATCATCCTCAAACTGATGGTCTGTCGGAGAGAACGATCCAAACTCTTGAGGATATGTTGAGAACATGCAGGTTGGACTTCAAGGGGTCTTGGGAGGATCATCTACTTTTGGTGGAGTTGTCTTACAACAACAGTTTTCAGGCAACTATTCAGATGGCTCCATTTGAAGCTTTGTATGGTCGTAAATGCCGTTCACCTGTTTGTTGGGACGATGTCGGTGAACGAAGATTATTGGGACCAGATTTGGTTGTGCAGACAGTTGAGAAGGTTAACCCTATCAGAAATCATATGAAGGCAGCACAGGACCGACAGAAGAGTTGGGCAGATACGTCAAGAAGACCTCTGGAGTTCACCGTGGGTGATTTGGTATTCTTGAAAATATCACCGACTAGAGGGGTGATTCGTTTTGGAAGTCGAGGAAAGCTTAGTCCTCGATTCGTTGGACCCTTGAGATCGTGGAGCGTGTTGGTGAGGTAGCGTATTGTTTGGCGTTACCACAGTCCTTGGCAAATGTGCACGATGTGTTTCACGTATCTCAACTCCGTAAGTATGTCGAGATGAAACACACATTTTGGATCATTCGGAGCTAACAGTACGAGAAGACTTGACTTTTGAGGAGCGACCGATTGAAATCGTGGATCGAAGGGAAAAGATTCTTAAGAACAAGGTTATCCCCCTTGTGCTTGTTTCTTGGGGTAATCGCTCGCATGGAGAGTCCACTTGGAAACGAGAAGATAAAATCCGACAGAAGTTTCCTCACCTTTTCTTGCAGTTATCTATCTTTGTATTCTTGGAATTTCGAGGACGAAATTCTTTTTGTAGTTGGGTATAATGTAACACCCGAGCCCAATGCTACTATTTTCAGTTACTGTTTGAGCATAATGTGGTACTCATTTCATTTAACTTGCTTGTTTGTTGCTTACTGTAAATTTTTACCCGGTAAATTCATTTCTGCATATAACAAATTTTGGCATCTAAAATAAAATTGAAAATATTCATCATGGCCTACTTGACACCCCTAGCCTCGTGGTAGCGTCCGTGCATTGTGTTCTCGTCCCGTTCAGTGAAACGGATGAGTTTGGATGGCTACGTGCACGTACGTGTGTCCGTTTTGGGGGTATGCTTTTTAATCATAAAACACTTAATTTTAAAATTTGGATCCCGCTTAAAATCCTATTATTTCAATTCAAATTTTTGGACTCGACCCAGGCGCGATTTGGAAATGTTTTATTTGGCGCCAAAATCCCAAATTTTAATATTATTAAAACCATCGCATATATTTTTCTAACTAACCTGATATCTTACTGTTCATTACCTATCTTTTAATTCTTTAAGTTAACCATATAATATTTTTACAATCTTTTATATCCTTCTCAATTTATTCTTTCAGCCAATCGCAACCTCCCCTTTAACCCCGTGGGCCCCACTTTCCCTCTCTCCCTCTTCTCTCTCTCCACTTTTTCTCTCTCTATCTCCCCCTCATATATTCTCTCGTACTTCTCTTTATCATTCTTTCTCTTCTTACTTCATGTCTCGTTTCTCATTTTTTTAACTGTTCTTTTGTTGCCGGAATTCCGTCGTGCCGGTGACGTTTCTTGACGTTCCAGCGAGGTACCCCGACCCGTGTGGTTCTTTTGTTCGTCGTTTGGGTTCATTCCGTGAACCGTGCGCCCGTCGCGAGTTTTCCCCGCCGACGGTTAACGTTCCGTTTTCCCGATTCGCAACCCATCGAGGCAAGTTAATCTTGCTACATGCTATATAATTCATTTTATACCTATTTAAATAAATACCATGCCTATAGTTTAAATCTAGTGCCCCATATTTAATTTTATAACGTTTCGATGTTCCGTTTGCATCCGTTTATATCATATTAAATCTAGATCATGAAAACTTTTTTTGTGACATACTAGATTACATTATACTGTACCATATCATTTAAAATATATATCGTCGTAATATTTATTATTATTATTTTTAATTATTTTATCTTCATTTTATAATGTTATACATTTGAAAATCTTATAGTTTACACATGAAACGTCGTTGAAAAATCGGATATGACAAATCTGAAATTTACTGTACACCTTATCTTATAAAATTCATTATAAATTATAGAAAAATCATTAGTATACGTTCTTTAATTCGTTACGAAGCTAACTCAGAATACTATAACTCTATAAAATATTTACTTGCAAAATAAATTGTTTAAATAACGTAAAATGCAAATGAAAATGTCTCCAAACTGCTGTCCAGGGAAATTCCAGCAGAAAACTTTCAAGTTCGAATGTTTATAACTTTTTTTAGGAACAACCTGAGATGCTTATACTTATAAAACTGAAAACCTTATTGAATTATCTTTGTTTTGGTATAAGACACGTCCCTTTTGGAGAACGTTTGTTATTTTTAAACTATTTTACAAATTAGGGTGACGCTGAATTTCTGAACGGAACTTTCTTGTGCATGGTTAATCAATACCACTTTTTTAGTTATTAATCGCTTTGAATATGCTATCCATATTAATATTATTATATCAATATTTATATCATATATTGCTTAGTTGTACATCCCACATTACCATTTTATAGTTTTATAACTTTTCGGATGCCCATTTGCATCCATCGCATTTAAGATACATATAATTGCATCCATAGATCACATTACTACATAATAATGTGATATTAACGCTCCATGTTTAATAAATTGCATCCTAATTAATATTGAAACTATAAATGTAACCCTAATCGATAACTGTGCATCCATGTCCTTGAAATTATATCTATTTGCATATCATATTACATGTTCCAGTTTATTGTTCTGATAGTACTCATGCATGTTTATTTATACACATGCTTATGTTAGTTTGATTATGAGCACCCACATGACATCTTGTGCTTCCTGACATAACCTGTTACACTTCCTACTATACCTGACATGGTACCGTGTACTGTTGACTTGACCGATGTACCATGACTCGACCCGTTACCTGATCTTGTGTCTAATGCCAACAAACCTGACATGTAGTCCTCATGGACCGTTCCTGTTGTCTATCCAGACAAACCTGCTTTTACCTGATCCTGTGTTGGCATTAGTTCTTGATTACTGAATACCTGACTTGACATACACAACTTGGGGGTATGGGGAAATCAAAAGTGTAAACTAAAGTGTAACTTAAAAGGGTATTGCTTGATCCGTGGTCCCAGGGGGTAACGGGACAGAGCCATTCGTGACTCTTACATTTTTCTAATCCGTGGTCCCGGGGGGTAACGGGACAGAACCACTATTGGTTCACATATTCCTGATCCGTGGTCCCGGGGGGTAACGGGACATATCCTTTGAGTTACATGGAGGATTACTCAAATTGATTTCAAAGACTTTAGAATAGAAAACCTGATAGAACTGTTTAGTACCCACTGCACGCTACCCTATACTGGTATGATTCATGTTATTGTTATTCTTGCTGTATTCATGTTTATATTACATTGCCTGCTACACTGTTCATATTATATAACTTGATGACATGACACGCTGACGTCTGGGTTTTGCATGGCCCAGATTCCGAACCGCTGTTGCAGTCCGAGCAGGAGTACTTCAGCCAGCAGGCTGAGCTGTGAGTTCAGTAGTAGTTAGTTTTATTTTCTGCATTTATTTCCTGATGTGAGCCCGCATTATGGGACACACTTTTCAGTTATTTGTATTGGATCATTTGCTTCCGCATTTATTTATTATTGACTCCTGTTATTCTGGATTATGGACATGTTTTAGATAGTTTTATCTTGTTCTTGATATCTCTACAGCCGTAATGTGACTGTGGATGGATACTTCTTACCCACATGTAGCATGGTTGGCTATGTCACGTGCCCAATCTAGCGTACTCTGGGAAGCGGGGCGTGACATATAGCAATTAGACGCAGTTTACTGATCAAATGACATTCCCGATCGGAGATATAATGTAAATACTGTATACTAACAAGTTTAAAATTTCGATCGACTAAATTTTCCGAACTGGGACCCACGTACATCTGCTGTACAGTAACAAAATCTGGGCCCAAAAGAACTATTCCAAAACCCACAATTTCCCAAATTCAGCTCACTGTGAAAAATTGATGCACTGTTCCCACTAAAGCGCCGCGGATCCACGGTGCTCTTATGGGATCACGTGCTCAATTTTCATCCGTATGCTTTAAAAACCCTGCTTAATTTTCTGGGATGATAAAAATAATTTTTAGACACTGTTTAAAATCGACAGAAACTTAAGCACTTGAAAATTGCGATTTCGGAAATTCCGTTCAATCGATCTTTTAAACGTGTTAGCACAAGTTAGTATAGCTTAATGGTGAGGCTCTGATACCACTGTAAGTCCACGGTAGCGCCCCAGCCGTCTAACAGACGCCAAATGCGGAACAAAAACTTTTTACAATTGGCGCTATCGTGTACTATAACCCGGATATGCCATTAAAGCTAAACTAACAAACTACAAAGTGGGTAGAAGAGTTATACCGAACGATCCGAGTCCTTCGGTCTTCAACCATCATCCCACGCTTGTTTCGGCTGCTCCGATCTCCTGAATCTCCAATCTTCTCGTCCAGGTGGCACCACGTCGACGGATCTTTAAACGGGCTCCCGCCTCTGAACCGAGGCAACTCGATCGTCAAGTTTGCCAAAAGAGACGACCAAGATGATGTAGAGAATGAGTAGAACACTTTGTCTCGTTACGTCCAAGGCTATGGACGAACGGTTAATGAAGTTGCCTTTGGATCGAATGGAAATGAGATATCGATCACATCTAATTTCTATGCACCAAAACTTATATCTTTTTCAATCAATAACCATGAGCTTTCATCAAGGGGTGGACGGCCATTGAAGGAGAGAGGGGAGATGAGTGTAGGAGAGGGAGGGTGACTCTAACAATGAAGCTTATCATGACTCACTAATGACACCTAGTGTGAACACAATAATGAAAGTGATGATTCATAACCATAGTCATCAACTCATTTAATGTACCATTAATGAACAAAGCCACCATCCTAGTCACCATCCTAGTCATCTCTTCTAGAAGCTTCCACACTAATCCCAAGAAAAGATAAATCCGTATTTAACCAAATGTTAAATACGGCTGATAGAAAACTGGAAACTGGCAACTTCCAAAAGTGATCCTGAAACGAATTTCAGGATAACCCCGTAATGGTATAAACATACCCGCATTTGTATTACGACCGAATACAAATGCATCTGAGACAAAGATATTAAATCTACACAGTATAATACTGGGTTCCGGCTTAAACCAAAGCCTACCAATATTATCTGCCCGAAAAACGACACGTGCGAAAACGCACGTGCTTTTTCCGAACCTTTCCATAACACCATACGGCCTCTACAACGTTTCGCCCGAACTTGGGAAAGTGTCTGTGGGGGACTCTAATGACTCATCAACACACTAGCACTGGGTATAACCACTAGCACGTCAGAGGTACAAGCTGTACGTAACGTTTTGCCTATGTATTGATTGGAAGGGAAGCCGACGAGCGAACTCATCTAAAAACCCTACTGAGCCTGACAGTGACAATGTATATACAGTCCGGTCCGTTCGTCTATGAGTATCGCATATCTGGCCTAGGGGGTTAGTAACGTCAGACCCCCAATAGCGGTATAAGTCGTGTCAGAGAGTAGCCCAGAACACCCTGAGATACTACTGGAGTACCTACCAGTAAATCTCCTGCCTCGGCCGAGGGCTTTGTGTAATGGCTCTCCTAGACACAGCGCGATCTCGCCCCCAATACCGGGGGAGACGAATCCCCTGCCGATCCGCTCACTTGCCTCAAATGTGGCTCGGGAGTGTACCCAACTAAAACCTGTTTGCACAACTCCTTTGAGCATGGTAGGGTAGTAATCTAAGCACAGTGGGAACTCATATGAGACAAATGACGATCTCAGGTCGATGAACCAACCTGTACACATGTCACCAGGGAACTGCTATCTGACGATATGTATAATACCAACTAGTATGTTCCCGGCGAGTCCTGTCCGGTGTACTCATAACCCAATGAGCACCTGTATACATCTTAGGTGATCCTACTGACACCAATGGCTTGTGAGACCGACCATCGCCCCTCGTCGGGGTCTCGACTGTATACACTAGTCTACTCTGGAGTATCGATGCCCTGTCTCGAAACTCCTACGACTATGAACTCTTTAAGGATGCGCTTACAGACCCCAGCTCCCACGTATATGATCGCCATCATACTGCTGGTAGTCAAGCAAGAATCCTATGGGCTCTATCATCATGCAATAGTGAACTAAATCATATATACGATGATAAAGACAAACCAGATAGCATACTATCATCTCGAGTAAGACTGTCATATCGGTATAAGTCCTGCCTCAATCATTGCAATCACATACCTACGATCCAATAATTGATTTTGAGGGCACTATCTCCAACAGTGACTGGCCCTTGAATCATATGAAGTCTGTAGGACCCTATCTAATCCAAGTAAGCCAAAGCCCAGAAATCTAAAACCATTTTTAAATAATAAATGAAGGAAAAATAGTTTAAGAAGTGAAGAAAGCATGTTTTATAAGCAAGGTTTTTAAATCAATAAGCCGAATATGCGTTTTTTAAAATGTATTGTCCTTTCTGAAAATTTCGGCAGAGTTTCCTTTGTAAAAACTGGCCCCGAACGGGGTACAACAAGAATAATATATATATGCAATGATAAAAGGCATCCCCAAGCGGGAGCTAGCTCTTTGTCAATCGACGGTCACAACCACGCAAGCAATATAATATACAACGCCGAAGGGCGAGGATCAAAACTCAGAAAGAACTCAAAACAGCATAAAAACCGTAATACTACAACGCGCGACTCTAAGGTCGAAATAATACATAACTGATTTTCTAAGTCTGAAACAATATACAAGTTTTGGTTGATGGAATTTCTAGATACAATAAATAATACAAGTACAATGGTGGTTCTAATACAAAAGAACCCACCTACCAAAGCAAGTCACCCGTAATGGAAGCAATGTGCCAGAAAAGCCGCAATGAAACCTGTACGGCAAAGCCTGCAAGAAACTGTGGCACAACGGAGGTGAGTTGCCAACTCGTGAATAGAAAATATCTACAAGCAGATATCGAATGTATGACTCATCCTAGGTCAATACGATCAGATATATATAAACCTCAATATGAATAAGTCTGAAGCATGCTAAAGTGGCAATATAATCTTTATACATGAGTGTAGTGCCAAGTGCTCGTGCCAGTGCCTCAGGTAATAACATGACATAAATATGAAGTATGATCAATGTAATCAAATCTGTATGTATGTGGATCCCGTCCACTCGTCACCCAATGACAATAACCATCATGCATGTAAATATCATAAAGCATATGCATGGAAATATGAGGATATAAACCATCTGTGTCCCTCGCGACACGTCAAAATCATGGAACCGGAGTGTCCAGCATCGACACTCGAAAACATCATGAAAGCTGTGCCCAGCATCGGCACGTAAATCCTCATATATCAGGCTCCATCAGTCCCGATCAGCCCACGGGCTCCGTCTGCGGAATCGGCCCTCGGCCCCAGCAGTACGCCCATATCCATCTATCGACTCTGGTCAGTATCCTCCGGATAACCGCCAGGTCTAACCCATCACCGGTAGGTACTCGCCACCATGCCAGGCTCATCGTCTACTCCACGAAAAACATTTCTTGCCCCGGGGAACCATACCGGGTCCACCATGTACCCGCAATCGGTCTCATCCGCCTCCTCGAATCGGGTTTCACATGTCGCTCTCAGCACCGAGAAAACACATGGTGGACGCACTGAAGTATCATATCAAGGGTAACCGGGTTTTTTAAAACAACTACATACTCTCTTTTGAAATACCCACGGTTCCCAAATCCAGAAATATCATGGAAACAACATATCTCAATGCGTATAATCAGAAAGCATAATGTATGCGACATGTAAAAGAAATGTAACCATATCAGTATGTCATGCAACACGGAATAGTAATATGCACATATTTAGGGAAGACCGCTTCTTTAAAATGAATCAGCTTTAAAAAGTATCTTGCAGTTTCCAAATCTCTAATCAAGCCAGAATCATCAATGTATGTGCAAATACGTATGGGTGTACAATAGGAACACACAGTATATAGGTACACAAGTATGCCATGCAAGGGTCATATCCTGAATGCAACAGTACTACAGTGTAGTGGCATGACAATTATCGATGATGAAGTGCGTGAGCCGGCGAGCAGTGTACGTGGAACATATGCATCATCGATAATGGTGCTGGTGTCCTAACAGCATGATTGTAATATAGCAATAAACACAAGCAATGCAATGCAAATAGCATGAATATGCGGAATCGAATAATCAACGCAACAGTGAAGAATCTACCTCAATAAATATATCATGCAGCTTTGCCATTTGAAATAAGACGAATCGGGGTTTTTGGTAAAATAAGGGCTACGGTGTTTTAAGAAAAGATGCGCCGTTTGATAATATCCGTAGAATCCCTTTTTCCTATCTTTAAAATATCCCCGATTCGTTAATTTTGAAAATGGTATGACTCGGGTATAGTCTAATGTCTACTAAGTAATCTACATCCAACTATCAAGTCAATCGGGAGGGGTATGGAAACCACCTACATCTGAGTCGATATATGTATATAAATATAATAGTCGGTGATCCCGCCTCAATAGTATCACATACGATACAATATACATCATATAATATCCTCGAGTCATGAGCGCGGATCTATCATCAATATATAGCTCGTACGTAAATCCGTTGTACGGCAATCCCAAATCTGGGTACGGGTCAATATCACATTCATCTCATTAATATCTGGTTTCCTTATCATCATATCACATGATCTGGGGTACTGTCTAGGTCTAGTACAATCGATACCATCTAAACAAATATAAGCGCGTGTGTAAAACACACGTCCAAAGGTCCGCTAAAATCTCGTATCGTATCCCAAATATGGATCACATCATATCACCGATGTCCCAGCACTATGCCCAATATCATCGACTTGTCTCCACATATCATCCACTATCATCATCATCACGGTACAAGTATAGCAATAAGCATGTGTGTGCGTGTGGGTGTAAACCTATGCTAGGGTTCGCGACTAGGAGCTACACTAGTTTACTTCCAACCGTAAAGATCCATAGTACAACTAACACATCTATGATCTCCATGTCACGCAATCAGCTATCATATATATAGTATATATATAAATACTATACTAACATCGAACTGCGGGGGTGCTATACGCCATCCACCCGACTTCCCCCGTAGATTTAATCTACTCACCTTGCATCTTGCGTGTCGGTGTCGATATTGTCACCATCATCTTCATCGCCTCGGATCACCGTGGGGTACCTACATATCACACGTATCGCATCGCATTAAAACCAAATCGAAACTAAAACGACACGCGAAAACCAACACGATACGCTAAAAGGCCTATAGGTTAGAACCTATGGGTACGCTTTCAAAACCATCAAACGACCCTCGATCTTGTCGTGCAAACGTCAAGTGATCGAGGTAAAACGCAATACGCAAATCCAGAATTCAAAATACGGAATACGGAAACACGAATCCAAAACAGCAACTAGGGAAAAGGGTCCCAGATTTCACCCTTGGTCAAATTGGACAATTTTACATATACCAGGGGTCTAATTTACTGATAAGGGGGCACCAAAACCAAAACGAGCCAATTCCTCACAGGTCTGGCCGCAATTTGCGGCCAGAATGGATATATTTGCGGCCGGGGTTAGGAGTTAGGGGCTAGGGTTCTGGTGGTGGCTTTCTGGGTGCCTGCACATATCCCTATCCAACTAAAAGAATTTTTAGAGTCTCGGGTTGATAGCAGATTCAATATAACCTTCACAGATTGCACAAAACTTCCGATATCGGTTTCTAAATCCGTATTCCGGGTTTCAACTCTCTGGTTTAGCTCTTAATTCTAGCACTAGGGTGTTCATGTAGCCTCTACTGAGCTCAATTTCACATCACAACCCAAAATTCCCTCAAACCCTAACTAGGTTTTTCCCATGTCCACAAAACTACCCGATATCGATTCAATCTTAACTTGGGGTTAAAAGTAATGCAAAAACTAAGCTAATGATTCAGTAATTACCTCATTTGGCAACTCAAGAAAATTCTTGAGTTGCCCCAAGTGGCCAAAATCCTTGCTTTCTTAGTCTAATGTGCTTGTCTCGAGCTTGTGCATCTTTTTTGTGTAATGGAGATAGGGTTTTGGAGTTGATTTCATGGTGTTTTAGGGTTTTGAAGAGGGGAAGGAGAAGAGGCAGCTGCAGTAGCAGGAAGAGAGGAAGGGGGAGAGAAAAAGAATGGGATAATGGCTCAAGACTAGGTCAAGGTGAACCCTCACCTACTCCTTCTCTCTCTTACCATACATATATATTATATTCCCTTTTCCTTTTTCTTTTCTTTTCTTTTCTTCACTAAATCCCTTCTCACACAAATAGTAACCCCAAAACAACATGGTAGAAATGCACAAGTGTAACCAAAAGATATGTGCATGTTTTGCACAAAAATGCCAAAAATCCGATTAGCGATTTTTAATCGCGATTAGCACTAAATTAGTGTCAAACTAATCATAAAAACTTAAAAGTGGCATAATTCCATAAAATACCCTATTTTAGAACTTTCCATAATTTTTCCAAATTTTTCCCATTTATCTGTATTTAATTATACCGAAATATTAAAATATTCATTAAAATAATATTAAATTATAAAAATTCCCAAAAATAATATTTTATTTTTTTGAAATATTACACAAATAGACTGAGCCTTTATGCTCATGACTTCCCAAACTAATTGACTAGAATGATATCCATCATACATCTCCTAAGTTGATCTTAGTCTTCCAAAAATGACTAATGATTCTCAGACGGTCCACTATGATCTCTCCCCTCAATCTGAAATTTGGTTCAAGGGTACATGTCGTTATAATTATTCAACGTCTTCAGAGAGGTGGAGGGTCCCGACAACCAACAACTCCTGGTGCACTCCCAAACCGATGAGCACGTCCCAACAGACCGCAACGTCCTTAAACCAGCTACGGACCGCAACGTCCTTAAACCAGTTATGGACCAAAAACGTCCTTAAACTAAAACAATAAAGCCAAAATGCTCTTTTATTGGGTCTGGATGATCCCAAGATCATGTTGACTAGATCTTAGTCTAAAAATTAGACTAACGTATTCTCAACAAACATTTAAGTTGATCTTAATCCCAAATGAGATTAACGATTCTTAAATCAAACCAAACCCAAATCTAAGAGAATACGTATTTGGACTAATCCACGTTCTATAGGCGACAACACAAATTAGTCTCCATATACAATCCACGAGCAACCAAAAATAAAACAAACACACATGACACGAAGTGACCTTTTGGAGTAGGAGAATGTGGTTACCGCGATGCGGTAACGTAATTAACTGTAGGGGCTTGCGCCTGCAGCGAAGAGCGTCCCCACAATCAAAAACCCCTCACAACGAGGGGGAATCTGACGAAATCTGCTACAACGGCCGCATCCGTCCAAACCTCCGATACCCGGTACCACAAATCAACTTGGAATCTTCGGAGAGGTGAACGGATAAATCCAAATAGCATCTGCCCCCAAATGCAGGCAAGACGTTTGTCTTCCCGGTTTTCGGCGGTAAACATACACGACACAAACTCATGTTTTATTAACCTTTCACGTCGCATTCATGTTTTATTTATTATTATACTACCTATGACGCTCTGACGTCTGGATTTTGCATGGCTCAGATTTCTTATCTTTAAAAACACAGGATAAGATGTACTTCGAGAAGGTAGCTGAGCGGTGAGACGTATCTTCGTTTATTCAGTTATTAGATGTTTATTTATTCCTGTGTCTGAACTTTATTCATTTAGATTTCTTTTGTGAGCCCATAAGAAACTAGACTTTATGTATCTTGCTGTCTTATTATTTGGATCGGTTGAACTTGACGTTTCCGTTATCCCAGTTTGATTTCTATTATTCTTGTTTGTTGTATCAATGGACACGTTTTAGATATATTGTTATTCCTGTATTGCTTGATTACTGCAAGAAACCTTAATGTGACTATGGAAAAATAATTCCTCACCGTAGGTAGCATGGATGACCGAGTTAGGTTTCCGTATTTAGGTATTTTGGAAAGAAAGGCGTGATAGAACTGCTGCCAGATGCCAACATGTTAACAGTAGTTTCTAAATACCTTTGAGGTGTACTCTCCACCTCGGTCAGATTTAAGTGTCTGTAGTTTACGACCGCTCTGTGTTTCTACACGGGTTTTAAATTCTTTGAATACATAAATGCAGCTGATTTTTCTTTCAATAAATACGCCCATAACTTCCTACTAAAGTCATCGATAAATGTAATAAAATACCAATTACCTCCGAGAAAAGTTGATTGTAATGGCCTGCATACAGTATGTACCAGCTGTAATGGTGCTTTCGCTCTCCATGCTCCACCTTTAGGAAATGGTAGCCTTTGTTGCTTTCCGATTGCCCATACATCGCAGACATGGTTCGGACGCTCAATAGCCGGTAAGCCTTCTACTATCTTTGTTTTAGACAAGAGATTCAGACCGTTGAAGTTTAAATGCTCGAAGCGAAGGTGCCAGTTCCATGAATCATTATTGACAAGTCCATAGAAGCAATTTCGAACTTGCGGACTAAGGTGGAGTGGAAACATGCCATTCTTCACGATTTTCACCTTTGAAACTGGCTTTCCAGTTGCTTCTTTTAAATTAAGCAAATTATTCTCCATATGTACTACATAACCTTTTTCAAGGAGTTGCCCAAGACTTAATATATTATTTTTCATTTTGGGCACGTAATAGACATTGGAGATATAATTTGGCTGGTCATCTTTTTGAAAAATTTGAATTTTTCCTTTACCTTGCACTTGAAGTTTGGACGAATCTCCCAATCTAACATCAACTTGAATATTTTCGACAAGATCCACACAAAGATCTTTCTTTCCACACATGTGATTGCTCGCTCCTAAATCAAGAAACCACAAATCTTGATCATCAGAAGCCTTCTCTTGCGTCAAAAGAAGTGTGGGTTCCTCATGTTCAACATATGCATAATTAGATTGTTGATCATGATTTGCTTGCTTATCCCAACATTCTGATTTGAAGTGTCCAAATTTGATACAATTGTAACATTAAACACCACTTCGATTGCCTCGACCTCGAGCGGATCGTCCTTGGATACCTCTACCACGGTTGCCACCGGTGTTTTCTCCTTGATTTTGTTAGTGTTGGCGACCTCCTTGACCTCGGCCTCTGCCACGATCATTATGATGTTGAGATGGATGCCCACGACTATCTCTTTGATCACTAATGCTTGCTCTATACTCGAGGATTGAGTATTCTTATGCATGCTATGTTTGTAGCTTTGTAAAGAACCGATTAGCTCATGTATTGGTATCGTCTCGAAGTCGTTTGACTCTTCGATTACTGGAATCACGTAATTAAATTTTAAAGGTAGAGAGCGTATTATTTTCTCTATCACACGAACATCGATTACTTTTTCACCATTTCTTCTAAGTTGATTTACAACCACCATAACTCGAGAAAAATAGTCTTGGATAAATTCGGATTCTTTCATTTGTAAAGATTCGAACTCATCTCATAAAGTTTGGAGGCAAACCTTCTTTACCTTTTCAGCACCTTTATATGATTTAAAAATAACCGCCCACACTTCTTTTGATGTCATCGATGCTGCGATCATCTCGAATACGTTCTCATCAATGCCTTGATTAATGGTGAAGAGGGCTTTGTTGTCTTTTTTTGCACGAACTTCTGAGTTGACCCTTCAATTCCTTTGACAAGCTAGCTTCCGCTTCTGCGGATTTAAGTTCATCGTAACCGTTCTATACAACCTCCCACGCATCCATCGAGGCGGGTAATGCCTTCATTTGAATGCACCAATTATCAAAATTATCTTTGCATAATTTTGGAACTTGCGGTTGATATGTACTGAAGGAGGCCATTTGAGTGGAGGACTGTTTAGGCTCTGATACCAATTTGTAGGTGGATACGGAGTGTTGTAGGTATTTGAAATTTGCTAACTTCTTTCTCACAAATATAATTTATCACACAAAACTTAGCCGCTACTGTTGATAGTTAAAAGAGAAGCTTTTGTATTGGCTTTCAATTGGGTTAATTTTTCATTCTCATGTGAGACCCTTTATATAGGTATTGTACAAATAGGAGTTGCATATAAAAGAAAACTTCTTGAGTTACTCAAACATTATATTTGTAATTCTTAAAAGGTTATTCCAAACATCCTTTTATTTTAGGCAAAAGAGCAATATTGATTTGTTACTTATTTATTTCTAGATATTAATTCTTGAGTTACTCTACATTATATTTGCAACTCTTATTTACCCTTGTTTGCTATATTCCATCCAAAACAGGCGTTTCCGCCAACAAGATGAACATAAAAACCAGGAAGATATAGTCATCATGACAATTGCTCGACTGATTCAGTAAAGATTTTGGAAAAGTAACCGCCAGATGGTATTTTGGTGCAACAAATGGGAAAGTTCATGGTACTGTCATGTAATTTATAAAGTTCAGGATATGTATCTTAAAAATAGTGAAAGTTTATAGTACTTCAGTATAATTTACACTTTATCTAATCAACTGTTTGGGATTTGGGTTCCCTTTTTTTAATTGTTAATTTACCTATTTGCCTCTAATCCCTTGCTGCTCCATGAAGAAAGAGACACCTTGCCACCAGCTGCGGCTAAAGCTTTGACGTCTTTTTATAGCAAAATTCTGGATCATAAACTTAAGAAGATAGGTGAGTTAGAAAGAGGCTGTAGGGTACAAAAATCAGAATAATACTGATAATTATTTAATATAAGGTTAGACGATCTACTGTATTCACAGTTTCAAAGTTTTACCCTCTGCTTCAAATGATTTATTTGGCAATTACATCCATTCTTAGATCTGAGGTCTAGATCTACATGCAAATGAATATAACTTCACTTAACAGTAATATAAATATATGTAACATAGATAACGAGAGTTGGAAAGAAGATGTGAATTTTCGGTAAATAACTTAACCAATGGAATATAGTCAAGTCAGCAGTACACTAATGTTGATTTTACGCACTTGTGAAGAACAAAAATAATACTACCTTTTCAATTAAAAAACAACTGTGAAATGTGACTAGAAGAAAATTCTCAGTCATCTCTTATTATCACAAGAATAGAGAGTTCAATTAAAGGTTTGAGCGCAATGGTCCGATTTTAATCCATTAATATATCATTTCATGTCAGGGAAATGTTCAATATTTGCTGGAAAAAATTAATATTTTTGAAGATTTTCTAAATCACAAAATCTAGAACAAAATGTGAAGCAGCTGACTAAGAAATAACATACAAAACAAATCAATAGAATTTATATGCCTCAGAATAGTCATTGGATCCATCATACTTGACAAAATCTTGGTAATCATTTGACTAAGATTGTAAGGTGAACTTAGAGACTGTTCACCAAATTGATGTAATATTGAGGCTAAGATTTTGACCAGGTCCTTCAAAGAAATTTACAAATGAGAATGCAAGTAAAGAAAACACTCACTCCTGATCTCTTACAAAATACAAAACAAAAGCATTATAACGGCCTAGCCCTTGTATTGGATCCAGGTTCAAATCCAAGAACTAGGTTTCGGACACTAACAGGTCGGTTAGTGTCGTTTAGGTTATCAAAAGCAGGGTTTTTCACATTTTACACTTCGGTTCAACAATAAATTTTCAATTTCTTCACTTGAATAAATCTTTTCATTTTTAGCATGTCAGTTTTATTGAATTCCTAACAAAATACCCTCCTAATCCTAAAAAACCTTTCTTACATGCCAAAAGTTAATGAGTTTAAAACTGAATCATCGACATCAGAGCACATATTAGGGTTGATTTTCTCTATGCAACAAGGAGCGCACACAAAAAAAATTACAAATGCAAATTGCATGCACATGCAATACAGTAAATTTCTCTAAGATCACATGCAATGAAGCAAATAGTTAACTTGAATTGGAAACAAATTTTATTAGCTCAGCTGTTAAAACAAGTTATTGATTTGAATGCAATAATTTATTGTATATATAATTATCTGCTCAGAATACGACCCATCAGGTTCAGTTAAGATTATATATGTATCAGATATCAGATGCAAGATTATTTGACTGCATCCCATGACTTTGATGAGAATATGACAGTCTGGCCAACTCATGATTTGCACTATTTGCATGTTGGTACTTTGTACAGAGTACAGACAGAACATTTTTTTAAAGGGTAATATATATACTAAAATACCATGAACTTTCTCTATTTAGTGATAAGTACCATGATCTAAATCATTAAATTACCATGAACTTCCATGTTTGTTGTCTTTATGAAGTCACTAATGTAGCAGCCACATGACCACCACATGACCCATATATCCCAAGTTTACCCTTGTACATTCTTTTTCTTTTTAGAAAATAGAATCATCTCTCTCTCTCTCTCTCTCTCTCTCTAGATCTAATTCTTCTTTCAGCAAATACAGATAGATTTTTCCAATATATAGAGCATGAATTAAATAAGCGCTATCAGAAGAAAACAGACGGAAATGTGTTTGTAAAAAAGCTCTAATGGAAAATGAGGGTATTGCAGTCATGTGACTAATATAGTAATGATTTAGGAAAGATAACAACAAACAGGATAACTTGATGTGTTTTAACCTACTTTACAAATTTTTTGGTACGCAGAAGAAAAGGGGTGAAAGTTCATGGTATTTTAGTGTAATTTACCCTCTCTAATCAAATATTTGCGATTTGAGATGAGATTAGCGATTTATTTTTCTGGGAAGCATAGAAATTGATCTGACCTGCAGGTGGCCATAATCAAGCAAGAGACTCCTTCAACCTGCAATAAATGTTTTGACCACTTCTTTTTCCAACTAAATTCTGAATTAACAAACATCGATACTTATAAGATATTTGAGTTAGTAAGAGGCTTTAGAGTACTTAATCAGAATAATACTGATAATTATTTAAAGGTTTCAGTACTACTATTCATAGTTTTTTAAAGTCTTACCTTTCTACAGCAAATGAATTATATTTCAATTTCATCCATCCTTGAAGAAAATTTTATAAACTTCATTCTGTTCTGTCTTGTTCACACTCCTACCAGTCAAAATTATAATAGAGTAACTTGTGAACGAAAGCAGTTGATATTAAAATCAGAGCTACTTTAGAATTCGGATCTCATTTCCTAAAATTTTTTATCGAAAAATTAGTCAGGGCCAATTCAACAGTTTACAAATGGTTGGCAAGGTAGTAAGCCGCTAGTTTATTTATAACAAATTTCATCTGTTAAATTTAATTGAAGTCATCAAAAGAATTAAAACAGATTCAAAGAATTAATAAAGCATAGAAAATGATAAAAGTTGGTAGTTAATAATAGGAAAAATACATCTACATGTGGTAAAAGTGATAAGAATTGAATAACATGAACCATTCTTTTCTATTACCTCATATATCAAGTTCAAATTTCACCATATTCAGATCAATAATCAAGTCCTAGCAAATAAAGAGAATTATTTGGATTTAATTTACCCAGAAACTAAGGGCGAAACTGAATCGGTTCAGGTGGGGTTTTCATCAATTTTGTACCCGACTGGAAAATTTAACCCTAAAAACCAACCCATCCAAACCCGACAGGTTTACAATATTATATACCCAAACCCTCATGTATGGGTTCTGGTAGGTTTCGGGTTTCAACGGGCTTTATCTGGATTTCGGGTTCTACCCGTTGACTAGATGTAAATTAATAACACGTTTATTAGATAAAATACAAAAAGGTTCATATTACATTATAAAAAGTTATTAAAAAATGTATAGAAGTTGCTACATTTCGTAACTTACAGCATTTAGTAACTTTTATACAGCCTCAAATTATTGGGAAGGCAAAAATTCATGTTCATTAAGATAGAAACTTGTCGGTTTTTGCATTGGGATAGTAGCTTAATCGAAATGAGTTCGGGTTATACGGGCGTGGGTATAGGCAGGTATAAGTATGGGTTTGGACAGGCAAGTTTTGAGCCAAACCTGGCCCGATTTTAATGAAAGTTAAACCGGCCCAAACTGGTTCGAGCGGATATATGTGATAAAAAAATACCTGAAAAAACGGGTTGGTTCATATTGGGTTGTATTTGGGTCAAACTCGACCCCGCTTACACCCCTACCAGAATCTTATTTCTCTACTCATGCTTCATATAACATACAGAATACAGAATGCAAAAGAATCAAGATAAATCTCTTTGATAAAGCGCATTGTGAGTGCCTTCAGAATAATAATCATTACCGACTAATCACCCTCAGCCAGCCGTGATAATTATTTGTCAAACCGAAGACCTGGAAAGTAATCATTAAAGATGGAATTACCACAATCAGTTGTCCTCAAAAACAAAAAAAAGCTCAATACTCTAAACACACGAATATGAATATTTCTACAGAATTTCCATTTCGGGTCTCGCCTATGCACTTTCAAAATTCAGAAATAAATGAAGATTCAGAAAAACACACACAGACAAACAAATAATCTAAACTTTCAAAACAAATTTGATGCACTAAACTTTCTGAAGTAATGCATTATTAAGAAGCATAGGGGCTAGAGAGCTATGGAAGATGCACGTAGCGGAGATGCACATGCTTCGTTGGATGTGCGGTAACACTAGAAAAGATAAGGTGCGAAATGAGGATATTCGTGTAAAAGTTGGTGTAGCACCTGTGGAGGAGAAGATGCGGGAAAACCGGCTAAGATGGTTTGGTCATGTGCGACGCAGACCTATGGAAGCACCAGTTCGACGAATAGATACTCTCGATATGGGCAATGGTAAAAGGGCAAAAGGGAGACCAAAGAAAACATGGATGGAGGTGATACGAAACGATATGGTTGCCAAAGGACTCAATGAAAGTATATTGTTCGATAGGAGTGAGTGGAGGCGGAGGATTCATGTGCTGGACCCGGCGTGATTCTCATGTTGGTTCATGTAGCCTACCCCATATGCTTGGGATAAAAGGCTCAGTTGTTGTTGCAGGGGCTAGAGAGCTAGAGAGGCATGTTTATGTCAAATTTACTGATCGTAATTGAATTAGTGCATCACCTGCACAGTTAAATTACCAAATAGAATACAGTTAGCACTACTTATACAATTGGGATATGTCTACTTGTAATCATATGTTATAACAGCAACAATAAATAGTAAATAAAATCATATGCTATATTAATTTAGGGTTAAACGCGCTATAGTTTACCCCGTGTATCACTTAATATTCCATTACCCCTCAAAAGATTTATGAATGCAAACACTCCCTCTGTTCATTGACCAAGGCCCTTAAACCACAAAAAAATTTCAACCTCAAACAACTCCCTTAATTGTATAAATTAACTCTAGACTTGTTTCTATTGTTTAGAGTAGAATTTGAGGGGGGTGTTTGTGCTGATAAATCACTTGACGGGGTATGAGTGCCATACGGAGCGAACCAATTAACCCAATATTTTATTCACAATCCCCTGTCAGGATTCTGAGATATGGAAGGTCCTACATCATCAATATGTCCTACACTCGTATGGAGGGCACTTAATACCCCATTATCCCCTCAAAAGATTTATGAATGCAAACATCCCATCTGTTCAATGACCAAGGCCCTTGCACCACTTAAATTTTTCGACTTTAAACAACTCTCTTAATTGTATACGTTAACTCTTGACTTGTTCGTGTTGTTTAGAGTAGAATTTGAGGGGGTGTTTGTGCTAATAAATCACCTGACGCGGAGTAAACCAATTAACCCAATATTTTATTCAGAATTCTCTTCCAGGATTCTAAGATATGGACATAGTCACATAATTCACGAATTATTCGGCGAATTCGCGAATAATTCACGAATTATGTGACTGCCGATTAAATCTGCGAATTATTCACCATCACCGCCGAATTATTGCCGAATTATTCGCGAATAATTACCGAATTATTCACGAATTATTCAAAATAAAAGCGAATTATTCAAAAAACGGCAAATAATTCACGAAGTCAAAATCTAGCGTCTCATATATTAATTTTATATTAATTTTTTGCTCGAAATCCTTCCCGAACACTTACCGAATCTTTTCCGAATACTTGCCGATTTTTTCCGAATAGTTCTCTGAATCCGAATTTTCGACCTCGCCGAATTATTGCCGAATCACGAATTTGTGACTATGGATATGGAGGGTCCTACATTATCAATTTGTCCTACACTTACAAAACTTGACAATCACACAAGTAAAACACAAACTAGTGTATCAATGATGACAATAAAAACGTAAAGAAGCAAGCAAACAATTGTAATAAAGAATAATACTTTATGTTTGCAAGTCAAATGATAGCAAAAGTTGTAAAACCAAGCACCTACAGGAACATGTAATCATTGTAATTGGACATGCATAGAGAAAGAAAGCATACCTTGGTATCTGAAACAACTTCCAATATATCTGCATACTATAAGGGAAACAATTTTGGCAGTGTTATCTATATTAGGAAACTCCTAAACATTATATTTGCATACAAAAGGAAGCCTCGTATTAGCATTTAGTAAGTCAATAGCATCGTTTAAAATCTCGACCGATAATCTCCACCAATCCCAATCCAAGATGGCCGATTCTGATCCAAGAAATGATTGTTCGAGGTAAGATACCGTTCGATACATAGTTACATTAGGTTTAAAGTTTGATTAGTATCAAGTGTATTAATGGGTTAGCAGGATTATTGATAGGTTAGTTTACGATTTATTTGGCATCATTAATTAGTAAAAAATAAATTAAAAATATTATAGCTATCTTTACTAAGCATTAAAACAACCATTTTACACATCATCAATTGTTAAAGAGCTTGCTGTTATTACTAATTATTTAAAGAATTTCAATTTTTAAAACAAAACTTGTCATGCGATATAAAAAACGATATTTTTTTATCAGAGTGGGCCGATACGGATGAGATGTGTTCCCAAAAGGGACCGCATGATACGGATACCAGTCCCAAGATTTTATACCTTGGACTATTAGCATGATAACTTTGATAATTTGAAAAATATGAATCAGTTCAAGGTATGGGCTTTTAACTATTTAAAAGAGGGCTAATCAAATTCCACTTTAAATTAAAGCGAGCCTCCACTTGTTGATAATCTAATTTTTCATCTGTATCACTTTGTACCGATTATTGTTTATATTTCTTACGAATTGCAAAAAAAAAAAAAAAATAATTCTGAATAGACCAACATATACCAATATAATGGATATTAGGTTTGTGCACAGAAAATTAATCAACAATAATCATTGAAACAGAACTGAAAATGAATTCTAAATCTACAACCTACAAATACAAGTTTCGGAGACGCTCACTGCTCAGGAAATTCTAATCAGCCTTTTGAGAAAAATTGGAGTAGAAAAGAGTTAGTGTAGAGCAGGTCATACTTCATACAATTGGTTCTTGTAGAAAAGAGTCCAATCTGAATCTTCAGAAGAAACCAAACCACCATTGGTGCTTATAGACTCAGCGCATAAATTGGATTTCTGAAGACTAATTCCACCAACAGGAAATTCAAAAGACCCAAAACTACAAATGTGTTCATCATTTTCTTCGTTGAATACTGAACTCTTGTTTTTTGCATCAAACTTATTGACCTCGCCTTTCTCTTCCTCTTCATCTGAGAGATATTT
Source organism: Agapanthus africanus (assembly GCA_030015575.1). NCBI lineage: Eukaryota > Viridiplantae > Streptophyta > Magnoliopsida > Asparagales > Amaryllidaceae > Agapanthus > Agapanthus africanus. The sequence goes on along the minus strand of JASDDO010000019.1, from coordinate 377,335,601 downwards.
GCAGCAATCAAGCTCGCCCATCTCAAAAATCCTACTCACAAGTCCATCACGCCATGATACCCTTAACTCTGAAGCATATAAATCCTTATCATTAGAACATAATTCTCTTTCCGGGGAATTTTTCTCACAATTGGGCTTTTTGAAACGAGTTAGATCTATGGAGTTTGAAGGTGTTTGGGGAGAAAGATACTGGAAACTTAGATTAAATGGAGGTAAAATATCACTTGGACCATTTTTGGGGGACAATTGCATGTTCCCAAAAGTATCAGCCACAGAGTCCAGGTAAAATGGATTCAAGATCTCTTTTTCCCTTGAATTATACGAGGATAACGAATCCTCAGAGATAGGGGTACAATCTATAGCATTACCATATCGATATTCTCGTCTCTCTTGGTCAGGTTTAAGAACCTTAAACCCAGATGCCGATTCTTCGGTTCTTCGAACTATAGCTGAAAACGGACTAATGCTACTATTAGAGGTAGGAGTTCTTCTATTGTCATTGCCCGAAGAAGGTGTTGTCTCAAAATCAAGAGACTTGATTCCCAATAAACCTTCGAATTTAGGCGATCTCGAATTATTAAAATTTTCGGGTGAAAACCTCCAAAACCCATGATCAGAAGAATCTCTAATTCTGAAAGGTGTAGCCTTTGGGCCTACAAACTCATGTTTACTAAACTTAGAACTGTTCCCGCTCATCTTCTCCGAAGGAGAAGAAAGCCATTGAATCGAAGCATCCGCATTATCTCCCACTGTTAGAATTCCTCGTGGCCGGCATTTTCGCCTATCCTGGACACCGGTAATCAAATGCCCGGCTGCGAAACAAACCGGCGTTGGATCTACACTAGACCCGCAAGCCATTTCGGGCGAAATCGACGCTTGAATCGGAGGAGTGTTGTTTGAATTTGGTGTATTTGAGAGAAGTCTCTCTCTTTCCTTGGTATTCAAATCCATTTCATGGCTAAATCCCATGAAAGTTTTCTCAGGAGTAGAATTTAAACAAGACCCAGATGGCATTTCTACCCAACCCACTTCAAATTTGATGTTAGGGTTAGAGTTCTCATTTTTCGAACTCGATTCAATATTAGACCCTAAAAGTCCATTTTTCTTCAAATTATCCCCAAAATTAAGGCTAGGGTTAGGGCTTTTACCTTCAGACGTATGCCCACTTCCCAAAATCGGATCTTTTGAATTTGGTCTGCTTCGGTTCCTCTTCGGCTTCAACGAAATGCTTGATGCCTGGAATCTTGGGTTCTCCAAGCTGGGATTTGAGGATCGTTTAGGGTTTTTGGCCGGAATGGCCCTGATATTGTGAGGAACAGTTGTGGGGGTTCTCGATTGAGGCTTGGATGACGAGGAATTCGAAGTGAAGAAGCTGAAGCAACGTCCTCCTCCTCTTCGAGCTTCGGCTGAGATGCGAGCATCGACGCAAGTGGAGTTGAGGTCCTTCAATGGTTTTCTTGGGCTTGACTTCTTCTTCCCCTTCGCCTCCTTCGTCAGAGACGACGACGACGACGACGACGAACCATGCGAAATTTTACGGTCGAGTTTGTTCATGGCTGCTGGCTTATTTTCTCTCCCTCTCACTCTCTCTTCATTCAAAAGTTCAAACGAGCGCATTTTGCATTTTTGAAATGGGAGAAAAAAGAGAGAGATCTCGAGTAAAGATACATTTAAATTGTTTCTATATCCAGAAATTTCAAATTGCCGGTGGCAATCCCCATGTGACTTTAGGGGCTGTATGGTTGCACAATTAGAAAATTTGGATGCGAAAACAGTACAATTGAAATTTTTTGGCTCGGCTAATTACGTGCCTAGTTGTTACTGTATTCTTGGTATTGGATTTGTAAATTTTTGTAATCATTTTTTGATGATGCTCAATATTGACGATCTTCAAGATCATGACACGTGGCAGATGGCGCGCCCCAGAACTCAGAAGAAAGGGCCCGCAGAGACCGACCAGGCCACCCCTGTACCCGACCTGCAAGCTCAAGCTGGCCCTCCTCGGGGCCCCCTGCAAATTGGCCTCCTCGGCCCCTCAGCTCGTCCCGAGCTGCCGCAAGACCAAGACTCCTCGGGCCTCTCGCTCGCTTCTGAGCTCCCCAGCCGAGGCCGTCTTCCTCGGTCCCTCCGGCCGACCGACTCCACCACTCACAGGCGTAACCGCCGCTCCGCGAATCTCGTCATGCGCAGATTCTCCGCCAGCAACGCCCCACGTTCCACTCCATCACGATCCCCATTAATGGGCGATCCGCTCTCTACGCGGGCGTGACGTCGGAAGCGTAACTGCCGGCGAGATTCTCGCGCCTGCTGCTGCGTGCTGCCACCGCTATATAAACCCCATCACAGAGGGGTCAAGTAAGCGATTTTCTGCTCCATTTAGCCGTTACGCTGCTCAGATCTAGTACTAACTTGATCGTCGGAGGGTCCTCGGTGGTACCAAACAACCCTGGGACTTCCTTGCAGGTACTCGGCGTTAAACTCCTCAAATCACCAATCTCCTCAAAACCCATTGAGACCCACACGCAATAGGAGATCACCTCCAAAATCCACCGGGAGATCGACGGAAGACAACATTTGAAGGAGACCCGAAAAGGACCTCCATCAGTTGGCACCGTCTATGGGAAAGCAAACTCCACGAAACAAAGTTGGTCTTCCGATCTTCGTCCACATGGCAAGAGAAGATCCACCGAATGTCGTCGACGCCTCCGCCGGCCACCGCCTCACGGACTCCGGCGGCCGCAGACACCTCGGCCCTTCCCATTCAACCTCGGAGTCCCACGTCGGAGAGCCTCACCTCGAGCCTTATCGCCTCCCCCCCCGTCCCTACTAAGGCGATGGCGGTCAGCTCACCTGCTTCCAGGCATGACCGGCATCCTCACCCTCGACGGGGGCGCGCCCACGAATCCCGCCAAGGCATCCCAAGGGACCACGCCGGAAGGAACCGGGACCCATCGAGAACTATAGTCATGACGACGGGGGGCCAGTCAAGCTCCTGCGAGACTCGGCACCCCACGCCGGCAACAAACGCCAACGACCACCCGAGCAAAAAGGCCCGGGTCCATGAGCCTATCTCCTTTGGCAACGGGGACCTCCACGGCATATCCCTGCCCCACAACGACCCTCTGGTGATCACGGACCGAATCCACCGGTACGAGGTCCACCGGATACTTGTCGACTCGGGCAGCTCGGCAGACATCCTCTTCCACGACTGCTTTCTACGCATGGGGCTCATCCCGGCGGACTTGAAACCGACCTCCCACGTCCTTTCAGGGTTCACCAACCATTCTATCCCGGCATAAGGGGTGTTCACCTTGCAGTTCAACATCGGGGAGCCCGGCCGCACCCGTACGTTGCCTGTGGACTTCATCGTAGCGAAGGTCCCGTCAGCCTACAATGTCCTCCTCAGCCGCCCGACGCTGAACTCCCTCCAGACCCAGATATCGACCTACCACCTGGCGATGAAGTTCCCTCTCGATCAGGGCGGGATAGGTCGGGTCTACCGGGACCAGCGGGTCGCGAAGGTTTGCCGTACCGAAACAGTTTCGTCCGAGCAGCCGACCGATGACGCTGAGGTAAATAACGACATCAAGGGTTCTCTAGACACCCGAGACGAGCGGAAGGAGGTCCGGGGGACGCTGGTCGAACCACCAACTGAGGTGCCCCTGACAGAAGGGGACGAGGAAAAAACCGTCCCGGTCGGATCACTCCTGACAGGGACTCAGCGAGATGACCTGGTCAAATTCCTCAGAAATAACTCCGACGTCTTCGCCTGGGCGCCTGCTGACATGCCTGGGATTGACCCCAAAATCATCTCCCATAAGCTTGGGGTCGATCCTGCGGCCTGACCCGTCAGACGGAAAAAGCGGAACTTCGCCCCGGTCAAACAGAAGGCTATCGAGGATGAGGTCGATCGACTTCTCGCTGCCAACATCATCAGGAATGTACCCTACTCGGAATGGCTAGCGAACGTAGTTCTGGTCAAGAAGTCAAGCGGAAAGTGGCGCATGTGCGTCGACTTCACCGACCTCAATAAGGCCTGCCCCAAGGACAACTATCCGCTCCCTCAGATAGATCATCTCGTCGACAGTTCGGCCGACCACGAGCTGTTGAGCTTCATGGATGCTTTCTCCGGCTACAATCAGATCCGTATGAATCCGGAAGATGAAGATCTCACCGCATTCACAACGGACCGGGGGGTATATTGCTACAGGGTGATGCCCTTCGGCCTCAAGAATGCCGGGGCCACGTACCAACGGTTGGTTAATCGCATGTTCAAGCCACAGATTGGCAGGAACATGGAGGTCTACGCTGACGACATGCTCATCAAATCCGTCTCGTCAGCCGACCATGCCAGGGACCTGGGCAAGGCCTTCGAGGTGCTCCGCAAGTTCAAGATGAAGCTAAAACCCGCCAAATGTGCATTCGGAGTCACCGAGGGAAAGTTTCTTGGTTTCATGGTCACTCACCGTGGAATTGAAGCTAACCCAGAGAAAATCGACGCGATCCTCAACATGGTCGCGTCCAAGACTAACGTCGAGATCATGCGGCTCACGGGACGAGTCGCCGCTCTGAGCCGTTTCATGTTCAGGTCGGGGGAGAAATGCCTCCCATTCTTTAAAGCTCTGAGGAAAATCCCGAGGTTCGAGTGGTCGGAGGAGTGCCAAGCCGCCTTTAACCAATTGAAGAAGTACCTCGCGACGCCACCACTGCTCACCCGACCAGCTGAAGGAGACGAGCTGTCGCTGTATCTGGCGGTATTCAACCAAGCAGCAGGCTCAGTGCTCGTCCGGGAGGTCGGTGGAGCGCAGAAGCCGATGTACTATGTGAGCCACGTATTTGAGGACGCGGAAACGAGATATCCGGCCATAGAGAAGATTGTCTTAGCCCTCGTGGTGACCTCAAGGAAGCTGCGGCACTACTTCCAAGCACATACCATCATCGTCCTCACCGGGCGCCCGTTGGGGGCTATCCTTGCATCACCAGAGTCCTCGGGCTGCTTAGAAAAGTGGAGGTGGGAACTATCTCAGTTTGACATAAAATATCGCCCGAGGCAGGCCATCAAAGCACAGGCCCTGGCCGATTTCATCATTGAATACACCATCCTTAGCAAGAAACCGGAGTCCACGCCGCCCATCCAACTTAGTGCCCCATCACGGAGAAGCCTAGCTCGGTTCCTGAGTGGATCATCTACGTCGACGGGTCCTCAACCGAGGAAGGCTGTGGTGCCGGCCTCATTATCCGGGGCCCGAACGAAGCGGAAATGGAGTACTCTCTGAAGCTCGGTTTCAAAGCCTCAAACAACGCGGCAGAGTATGAGGCCCTCCTGGCTGGACTGGGCATGGCCTCCGGGCTGGGACTGAAAATAATTCGAATCCGCAGCGACTCAGCCCTCATCGTCGGTCAAGTGACCGGCCGCTTTGAAGCTCGGGAACCTCTGATGATGAAGTACCTTGACGAAGTGAGGAAATTCCGGAGGTAGTTTGACGAAGTCCAAGTAGAACAAATACCCAGGCAGCTGAATGCCCAAGCCGACGCCCTGAGCAAGCTGGCTTCGTCATACTCGGCCAACAATGAGCGGTCTATCCTCTTTGAGACCTTGCCTCAGCCCAGCGTGGAAGACGGAGCGACAATGCTCTACGTATATGCGGCGCAGGAAGGCAACCAAGATTGGAGGAAGCCCCTCGTGGAATTCCTGAAGGACGGTACTGTTCCGCTCCGAAGGACGCGGCGGAGACGTGGAGACGTCTTGCCTGTGGTTCGGGGCAGATACTATTTGGTTTTATCCGTCCACCTCTCCGAAGATGCCAAGTTGATTTATGGCACCGTGTATCGGAGGTTTAGACGGATGCGGCCGATGTAGCAGACTTCGTCAGATTCCCCCTCGCTTGAGGGATTTTTGATTGTGGGGACGCTCTTCCCTGCAGGCGCAAGCCCCTGCAGTTAATTACGCTACCGCTTCGCAGTAATAACTTTCTCCTTCTCCAGAATTTCACTTCGTGTCGGGGTGTTTGTTTTGTTTGTGGTTGCCCGTGGATTGTATATGGAGACTAATTTATGTTGTCGCCCGTAGGACGTGGATTAGTCCAAATCCGTATTTTCTTAGATTTGGGTTTAGGGTTTTGGTTTAAGGATACGTTAGCCCTATTTAAGGCTAAGATCAACTTAAACATTCGTTAAGGATACGTTAGCCTAATCTCCAGACTAAGATCAACTTAACGGGATCATTTAGATCCGACAAGAGAGCAATTGGCTCTATTGTTCCAGTTTAGGGACATAGTGGTCCATTGCCAGTTTAGGGACATGGTGGTCCATCATTCCCAATTGGGGACGAAGATTGGTTTAAGGACGTTTTGATCCATGAGTTTAAGGACCCCGCAGCCCGTACCAATGTGTGGTTGTCGGGACCCTTCACCTCTCTGACGACGTTGAAGGATTACAACGACAAATATCAGAGGAGTTCGGAGATGTACCTTTGAACCAGGTGTAAATTGATTAAGAGAGCAGTCATGCTCAGTCAATTTAATTTGAGGACTTACGGCCAGTATTGGGCTAAGTCCAGTTGAAAATGTGCAACATTTTATTTGCAATTGGCCTATTAGGCCCTTATTAGGGCTCTGCCCCTGCACCGTATTTTATTCTGGCCTGTTAGGCTTTTTAAATTGGGCTCTGTCCCCTTTTTTATAATGCAGAGCATTTGTTTTGGTCCATTGGGCCTCTTAATTGGGCTCTGCCCTTTAATAATGCGCTGCATTAATTAGTCTGACAGAGCGCCACGTGGCTTGTCAGGCGCTGTGCTTCAATTGAGGAGCGCAAGGCGCAAGTCCATGTGGAGGTGACACGTGTCACGCTCTGGTGAGCACAAGTCTGCTAGCGCAGTGCGCTGCGACAGTGCGCTGCGCTGTTGCGCTACTGACACGTGGCGCGCTCTGGTGACTTGAGCCGATTCATGAGAGCTTTGCTCTGTTTTAGAAGCGCATAGCGCAGATCGTTCTGGGGCTGACACGTGGCGCTCTTTGGTAGCTTGCGCCAACCCGAGAGCGCAACAGTGCAGATTTTTCAAGTGCAGGGCACTATTTTATTATCTTGATCCAATTTTGGATTCAAGAAAAGAATCTTTTAAGATTCCAGAACCAGTGGTTCATCAAAAGGCAATGCCTTTATTATTATTATATTTTTTTTTATTGAAAATCTTTGATCTTGTTCTTAGATCAATAATCTTTTTAGAAGAAACTCTTCTTTTTTCTCAAAAGTTTTTACTTTTTTATCTCTCTGAGTTTCTTCTCAAAATTTTAGAGGAGTTCTCTATCTTTTTCTCTGTGTTTCTCTGTCTTTTAGACTTGGAGTCTAGGGGCCTTTTTATAGTACCATTTGATTTGTTAAATTAGTTAAAGAGATCTTTCTCTGAGTGATTTGGGGATTTTTCCCCACTGTTGGATTTTTGATCCAAGGGCTTCTGTTTTACAGAAGGCAATCTTCTTGTTTTTAACAAGATTGAGAAAAATCTTTCCAGAATTTTTCTGTTTTGGTGCTGACATTGGCGCAAATGCATCTACGCTTGACACGTGTCGCGCGGCGCAGAGCGCGGCGCAACTGCGCTGCCACGTGTCGCGCGGCGTAGAGCGCAAGTCAGCTGAAGCGTTGCTTCATTTATTAAAGTTTGAATTTTAAACAGAGCTTTGCTCTGATTGAGGGAAACAGAAGCGTTTTCCCGCCTTGGAATTTGAACAGAGCTTTGCTCTGATTGGGGTAAACAGGTACGCTCCCAGAAGATCGGGGAGCTGCCCGCCGTCTCAGGGCCAAAGCCCGCCACTTCATCTGGAGCAATGGGAACCTTTACAAGAAGGCCTTCACTCAGCCCCTGCTCCGATGCATCGACCCCCACGAAGCCGACTACGTCCTCCGGGAAATCCATGAGGGGGTCGGCGGTGCGCACCAAGGGGCCCGAACCTTGATCCAAAAGGCGCTGCTCCAGGAGTACTACTGGCCCACTATTCATGAGGACGCCCAGAAGCTAGTCAAGATATGTAAGAGTTGTCAGCTCCACGGCAACATCCCTCGCCTCCCCGCTACCGAGCTGACCGTCCTAACATCCCCATGGCCATTCGCCCAGTGGGAATTTGACATGATCGGCCAGTTCCCCACTGGTACAGGCGGGCACAAATACGTCATCATCGCAGTAGACTACTTCACCAAGTGGATCGAGGCTGTCCCCATCAGGAAACCGGACGCCGCCGCGACCATCAAGTTCCTGCAAAACAATCTGATACTCAGGTTCGGCATCCCGAGATGTATCATCACCGACCACGGGACGAACTTCGAGAACGAGAAAGTGAAGGACTTCTGCAAAGAATACCTTATCCTCATGAAGTTCGCTGCGGGCGCGCATCCTCAATGTAATGGGCAGGCCGAAGTCGCTAACCGAGACGTCCTCCGAGGTCTCCGGACCCGCCTAGAAAGGCGACAAGGCAGTTGGGTCGAAGAACTTCCCCGGGTCTTTTGAGCCCTGCGCACGTCAAAGAAGACCCCCACCAGGGAAACCCCCTTCAGCCTCTGCTACGGGACCGAGGCAATGGTCCCAGCGGAGATCGGGCTACCCAGTCATCGGGTCGAGCATTTCGACGACGATGCAAACACCTCGGCGCTACGGACCAACCTGGACATCTTGTTGGAGAAGAGAGACCGGGCTTAGATCAGGGCTACCGCTTATCAACAGCAAACGGCCCAATATTACAACGCTCGAGTCAAGCACCGCTCCTTCCAGACCGGGGATCTGGTTCTACGGCGAAACGAGTTCATTGATCAAGGCAGGATACACAAGTTCTCCCCGAGGTGGGACGGCCCCTTCCTCGTTTCGGAAGTGCTCCTCGGCGGGGCCTATCGCCTGCAAGATACAGACGGACACAAGCTCCCGTGGCCTTACAACGCCGAGAAGCTCAAGCTATATCAATGAGGCCAAGAACAACAAGTGTGTACCCCTCCTTTCACAAAGACGATGTAAACGCTTTCTAAAAATCCTTTCCATTCGAATAAAGAAATGTTGAAACATTGCAAGTAGAGTTCTGTCTTTGCAATCCAAAACCCTCACCATAAAGGCAACCGCGCGGCTTCACTGCCCGGTTATCTTCAGCAGGCTTTCTGCGGCCCCTCCAACGCTGAGGATCAAAGTCCTCCCTAGAGGCAGCCGAGCGGCTACCCTGCTTGGCTATCCCTGGCCGGCAGCTTCCCTGCACACAACGCCAGAGATCAAAGCCCTAGTCAAGAGGCAACCGTGCTGATTCACCACCCGGTTATCCTCAGCAGGCCTCCTGCGGCACCCCCAACACTGAGGATCAAAGTCCTCCTTAGAGGCAGCTCAGCAGCAACCCTGCTCGGCTATCCCCGGCTGGTAGCTTCCTACCACAACCGACAGGGATCATAAAGACCTCCCAGAGGCAGTCGAGCCCGAGGATCCCTCTCTCGGCTATCCTTCAGGACAAAAGCCCTCGCCAAGAGGCACCGGGCAGTAACCCGTCCCGGCCAAGGGTCCTTGGTAGGCTTCTTACAGCCCCTCCCACGCTAAGGACCAAAGTCCTCCCAAAGGTAGTCGAGTCCTTGCTCGGCTATCCCCGGCTGGTAGCTTCCTACCACAACCGACAGGGATCAAAGTCCTTGCCAAGAGGCACCGGGTAGTAACCCTGCTCGGTCCCCGTCGTGAAGGATCAAAGACCTCGCAAGAGGCAACCGAGCAGCTACCCTGCTCGGACATCTCCAGCTGGTAGCTCCCTACCCATGACGCTAGGGATCGAAGCCCTCGCAAGAGGCATCCGAGCGACTACCCCACTCGGTCATCCCAGGCTGGTAGTTGCCTACCCACACGCCAGAGATCAAAGCCCTCGCCAAGAGGCAGCCGCGCAGCTTCACTGCCCGGTCATCTTTAGTGGGCTTCCTACAACCCCTCCAACGCTAAGGATCGAAGTCCTCCGTAGAGGCGCCCGAGCGGCTTCCCTGCTCGGCTATCCCTGGTCGGTATCTTCCCTACTCGCAACGCCGGGGATCAAAGCCCTCGCCAAGAGGCATCCGTGCGGCTTCACCACCCGGATATCCTTAGCAGGCCTCCTACGGCCCCTCCGACGCTAAGGATCCAAGTCCTCCTTAGAGGCAGCTCAGCGGTTACCCTGCTCGGCTATCTCCGACTGGTAGCTTCCCACCACAACCGACAGAAGCCAAATATTGGACATGAACGAGCCGGGAGGATGCTCGGCACAAATACGGCGGACATCCTTCTGCCCACCACATGCAGAGGGTCCGAGGCCCCAATAAGAGGCATCAGGTCCATCCAAGTCTGAGCGATCCCCTCGACTTTAGGAACATGGAGATGCCTCCTTCTCAGCAGCACTTAGCATGCTTGGCAAGTGATCGAGATCAACTCGACGAACGATCGCTAGACAGATAGCTGACCTGACATGAAAGCCCAACAGTGTAAGCAGGGATATTTTACAAGCATTCTTCACAAACAGAAGATAAAGTGAAAACCGATGAAACCAAAGAAAAAGTTTTATTATCAAAGGCAAAGTCTTTACAAAGGGTATTTTGGGCTCCCCAGCCTTACAAACTGCCTGGAGGCTTACAAAAAAAGGACGAGGAAATATCAAAAAGGCCTAAGTCCCAAACCCCCCCTGCGCCTCACTTCCCTCATCACTGGGGGCTTTACCACCGGAGGTTTTGCCACCAGGGGCGCGCCTCGCTTCCCTCATCGTTGTCTACCGGAGGCCTTGCCACCAGCAGTGAGACCCGAGCACGGAGCTCGCCATCGGCGAACTCGGGAAGCTGCTCCTTCACGACATCCAGAACCTTATTCCACGCGAAGGCGGAATACTCACCAAGCTCGGTATAAAACTGCTCTGACACCTTGTAATCCGCCACAGCTTTCCTAGCCCGAACCTCGGCAGTCTGGGCCCCCAGAAGCGCCGCCTCGACATCCTCCCTGCTAGCATCTCTCTCCTTCTCCATGGTCGTGAAGTGATCGGCCTGGTCCGCCAGCTTCTTCTCGGCAACCCGGTGGGATGCACTCAGGCGACGATGGACACCCCGATTCGCTGAATTGGGGAGCTCCGCGGCCTCCGCACGGGCTGCCAGGACATCGGCCCTTGCCCTCTCCAGACGCAGGTCACGCCGCAGGACCTCGACCTCCGAAGGAAAAGCTTCTACTGGCCTCGGTGCATGGAACGCCCTCTCGGCCTCCATATGAGTAGCGATGACGCAGTGTTGAAGGACCTGACGGGAAGCGGATGAGAAACTGGGAGGCGCTCGAGCCAAAGAAAGGAAGGCCAAAAACAACGCTTGGAGGAGTTCGTACCTGGACCGTCCCTTGGGCTGTGGCTTCCATTTGGGCCCTTAGGATGCCATACGGAAGCTTTCCCCCGGCCGACTCTTCTATCCCGGCGAGCAGGCCGGCAGCGATGGAAAGCCCAGATGGAACCATGAAGACGGCATCACCCTCCTGCATGGGAATCCCCTCAGGAACCATCGACGGCGGCGCACGAGAAATTGTCCTTTTCCTCTTAAGGGGGACCCCGTCCCTGACCTCCCCTCCGTCTCCCGTCTGGGGCTCGGATGACCGTGGACGTCTCTAACTGCCGCCGGAACAATCACCAGGAGTCGTCAACGGCCCTATCGCCGGCAGAACATTCGACACAGGACATGAACCAGCCAGGGGAACGGCCGCGCCGCTGGCCTCCCCTTGGAACGAGCGACCCAAAGAGTAGGAACGAACCATGTATCCAAAAGAAGAAGAGCGCCGAGCAGCCAAGACTTATAAGAAAGGAAATTTGAAAGAGTAGGGGCCCTAGAACGGGCCCCGCCCTACTTATCACCGTGAGCAACCTCATCCAACAGCGCCCTTCATCTCCCGCCAAAACGCCTCTTCGCGTCCGACGGCTCCGATCGCTCCACATGTCATGCCCACACTGGACCGCACCCCTTCAGGCATCGCAGGTCTACACACGTCGCGTCGGCCAACCGACGCTTGACACGTCGACCGTCGCTTCAGTGGCAGGATGCACAAACTGGCGCACCTTCCTTAAATGCAGAGATCTCGTCCTGATTCGCTGACAGAAAGGATAGCTCACCCCGAGCGGCCCAGCAGTCTACTCCTGACCCGACCCGCTAGCTGGTCGGGACAAGAGTGGGGGGCTAATGATGATGCTCGATATTGGCGATCTCTAAGATCATGACACGTGGCAGATGGCGCGTCCCAGAACTCAGAAGAAAGGGCCCACAGAGACCGACCAGGCCACCCCTGTACCCAACCTGCAAGCTCAAGCTGGCCCTCCTCGGGGCCCCCTGCAAATTGGCCTCCTAGGCCCCTCAGCTCTCCCTGAGCTGCCACAAGACCAAGACTCCTCGGGCCTCTCGCTCGCTTCCGAGCTCCCCAGCCGAGGCCGTCTTCCTCGGTCCCTCCAGCCGACCGACTCCACCACTCACAGGCGTAACCGCCGCTCCACGAATCTCGCCACGCGCAGATTCTCTGCCAGCAACGCCCCACGTTCCACACCATCATAATCCCCATTAATGGGTGATCCGCTCTCTACACGGGTGTGACGTCGGAAGCGTAACTGCCGGCGAGATTTTTGCGCCTGCTGCTGCGTGCTGCCACCGCTATATAAACCCCTATCACAGAGGGGTCAAGTACGCGATTTTCTGCTCCACTTAGCCGTTACGCTGCTCGGATCTAGTACTAACTTGATCGTCGGAGGGTTCTCGGTGGTACCAAACCACCCCGGGACTTCCTTGCAGGTACTCGGCGTTAAACTCCTCAAATCACCAATCTCCTCAAAACCAATTGAGACCCACACGCAACAGGAGATCACCTCCAAAATCTACCGGGAGATCGACGGAAGACAACATCTGAAGGAGACCCGAAAAGGACCTCCATCATTTTTTTGATTTGTGAAAAAAGAGTAGGATTTGAATCGGAGAATTAAGGAGATGGATAAAGACATAAGAGATTTTTTAATGCTTAAAAATACACGGACCCACCGTTAAGTACAATGAATAGTGGGAATACTTGCAAATCTTTCTTTTTTAAGGATTCATGGAGCTTCTTTTTTAGGTGGGCCACTCATAAAAAACAAGAGAATTCTTATTTTGCAAATCCCTCAACCAAACACAAACTTAGCCGATCCTTGTATTTTTTTGGATTCATGAATCCAAATAGTGTCATGTCCTCTCCAAATCCTACAACCAAACATATCCTTAATGACCTTGCAGATCCTGTCCTAAAAATTCACATCTTTGCATTTCTTTTTGGCTTATTTCATGTAAACCCCTTGAAGTTAGGGGTAATATCCAAAACCCCTATGTAGTTCTGCTGTTAGTCGAAAACCCATGAGGTTTACAACCGTTACCCTGCAGCCTCCTAGACCGTTAAATCCCACTTATGTCCATCACATGACCAATTAAAGCTTTTTAATCCCCATTTTATCTGTCTTCTTCATTATAACAGCAACCTCCCCCAATTCTTATCCAAATTTTATAGGGTTTCTTGATCGAAGCGCACGCCCAGCGGAGAATTGTCGGTGAGTTCATCTAGAAGAAGATCCAGGTCCCAGCGGAGAGCTCGAACATCATGATTAAGGACGATGTGTTCTACTGCTTATGCGGCTTTAGATCACCGGTCAGAATTGCAACCACTGTAGAAAATACAGGTAAGAAATTCTTTGGTTGCTACTACCACCCTAAGAGGTGTCCCTTCTTTAAATGGATAATTTCTGATACGACTCCAAGAGACAATCGACCACTTTATGATCATGTCTTGGATCTAGAGAGACAGTTGATAATGACTACAGCTTACATTGAAGTGCATAAGGAAGCCACAAAAGCACCGGATGCACCAAATATAAGAGTAATTTCAACTATCCCAAGTATAGTTGGTTGGTTAGAATATTGCTCGTAAATTGTAGTTGAAAAGTGTCCTAGAGAGGGGGAGGGGGTTGAATAAGACAAATGGCTAACAACTAAAACTTTATTGCTCAAATCAATAAAAACTGCGGAATAATAATATATAACAACAATTTCAATAACAATAGAAATAATATGAGTTAGAAAGTGCAAACTTTGAGCGACACCGGCAATTGATTACGGAATTCGATACAACCCGTATCTACGTCTCCGCTTAGGTCTTTGTTCCCTCATGAAAGAGAAGAAAGGGGAGAAAATTCCCCACGACTCAAGCCTCACGCGTTAAGCATGTGAGCGCCTATATGCTAAGCATATAGGCGCTGCAATCAAACAACTAATAAGCTAAATAAGCCTCACGTGTTAAACACGTGAGCGCCTATATGTAAAGCATATAGATGCTGCAATCAAATAACTAATAGGCTAACTAAGCCTCACGTGTTAAACATGTGAGCGCCTATATGCAAAGTATATAGGCGCCGCAATCAAATAACTAATAGGCTAAATAAGCCTCACGTGTTAAACACGTGAGCACCTATAAACCATATATGCGCTGCAATCAAACAACTAATAGGCTAAATAAGCATCACGTATTAAATACGTGAGCGCCTATATGCAAAGCATATAGGCGCTGCAATCAAACAACTAATAGGCTAAATAAGCCTCGTGTGTTAAACACGTGGGCGGTTATATGCAAAGCATATAGGCGCCGCAGTCAAACAACTAAAGGCCAAATTGGCCTCACGTGTTAAACACGTGAGCATCCATATGCAAGGCATATGGGCACCGAATTAGAGAAGCTAAATAAGCCTCACGTGGGCACCTCCTTACGTAGAGTTAAATTCTACTCTTTGGAAATACTTTCATGGATTTTTCTAAAAGAGAAAGACCCTCTCTGTTAAATAAGGAACCGTTGGATCAAAAATCCAATGGTGATTAAGTATAGAATTAAATTCTATTAGGAAGGATATTTTCTGTTAAACAGAAAGTTGGTGGATCAAAAATCCAATGAGATGGAAAATATTTCCCATAGCTTTCTAAACGGAGAAAGATTGTGCTCTGTTAAACCGAGCACCCTTGGATTAAAAATCCAATAGTGATAAAAATATCACCGTTCAATAGAATTTTATTCTATATATGGGAGAATATTCCCCCAATTTCGTTAAAACAAGAAAAAGTATTCTGTGAGACAGAAGCACTTGGATCAAAAATCCAACGGTGGGTAAAATTCCCTAAACAGATTTTGAGACCGATAAAATCAATTGGAATCTCTCAATGAGAGATTTTAATTAACAAGCTTGTCTTCACTATATAAAGGACCCGAGACTTCAAATCTCACAGACCTACAGACAAAGAGACGAACAGAAGCTTCTGAAAAAAAAATATAATGAGCTCTTAAGAGAACAGAGAATTTAATTCTCAAAAAAGAAAGAAGACCTTCCTTCTTCAAAAACTCTAGGTAAATAAAAAATGAGAGATTAAAAAGTATCCCTTTTGTCTAGTATAATGGATATAAGGGTTTAATCTTTTATACAAGAACTTAGTTCTTTCTCTAGTTTGAGATTTACGAAAGCAAATCTCCCCACAAATTGAGAATTTAATTCTCATCGAGGAGATTCTGTTCTTCAGACTCAAAACTTAGGGAAAAGAACTAGATTAAAAAGAAAAAGAAAGAAAAAGAAAAAGAACAAGTGTTCTAGGAATTTAATTCCTCCAAAATTAAGATTTAACCCTACATAAAGAACTTAGTTCTTATAAAAGTAAAAGAAGAACTTGGTTCTCCAATAAAAACAATGATGATAATCCAAGATCTTCAAAACAGAAATCTTGATGATCATCAATGACTAAAATATCATTAACATAGATTAATATCTCTAAAAACAAGAAGAACTTGGCATCTCACGTGAAACACACATGAGTAAAATTAGTGCTTAGCACTATTGTAGTGCCTTACATGTTTCCCACGTGAGTGCTTAAAACAAACAAAAGAAAAACTAAAATGCCTCACGCGCTTCTCACGTGAGCGTCCAAAGAGCAAAGAAAAACTCCTTTGTGTTGATTAGGCAGCCACCAAATAAAGCAGCCCAACACCCCAAAATAAAGTAATCACGTGAAATACACGTGAAATACTCTTGGAAATCCAAAATCTGGTATCTCATGTGTTTCACACGTGAGCTCTAGCCAAGTGCTTAGCACTTATGTCAAAAAAGGGGTGAGCAAACAAGACCTGCAATCAATGCTCAGCACTCACGTGCTTCATGCAAAGTACTTAGCACTCCATGATGAGTCAAAATAACTAAGTGCTTAGCACTGGTTGGGCAGCGCCCATATCTGAGCGCCTCACATGTTTCATACGTGAGCGCTAGAAAAGATTAGTGCTCAGCACTATTCCAGCGCCCCACGTGAAATATACGTGAGCACTACATATATTAGTGTTTAACACTACTGGGTAGTACAGAAACCCCATCTCAGCCCAAATTGGCTAAGTTTCCTGAGGTTAAACCTCTTTGATTTTAAATCAACCAATCCCATATTGCTCATGATTTTCAAACTGATCTTAGTCTCAAACATGACCAATGATCTCTCATTGATAATATCCAAAATGATATTCATCTCATATCTCCTAAAGAAATCTTAGTCTCAAATATGACTAACAATTCTTAGGTCCACCACGACCCCTTTTCCTTCAAATACGAGATTTGGTTCAAGGGTATATGTTTCCACACCTCTGATATATGTCGTTGTAATTTCTCAACGTTTTCAGAGAGGTGGCGGGTCCCGACAACCAACAACTCATTTCATCATACATTGATATACTTCCAAATTGACATGCACACTTCAAATCGGATCGCATCCCAAATTGGGTGCATTCCATGTCACCATCGTCTACTCCGCCACGTAACAAATACAAGTGCGCACAAGATGAATGTTGGACCGAAATGTCCCTAAACTAATACTTGCCTCAAACATGACGGTAATGGACCGAAACGTCCTTAAAACTAACATTCATCCCCAAAACGGGAATGTTGGACTGAAATGTCCCTAAACTAATACTCGCCTCAAACATGGCTGTAATGGACCGAAACGTCCTTAAAACTAACATTCGTCCCCAAAACGGGAATGTTGGACCGGAATGTCCCTAAACTAATACTCGTCTCAAACATGACGGTAATGGACCGAAACGTCTTTAAACTAACATTCGTCCCCAAAACGGGAATGTTGGACCGAAATGTCCCTAAACTAATATCCGTCCTGAACACGACGATAATGGACCGTGATGTTCTTAAACTAAAATAATTGAGCTTAAATACTCATATGTTTTAAGTCGATCTTATTCTCAAACCAGATTAATGGTCTTTAAATAAACCAAATCCAAATCTAAAATATACGGATTTAGACTAATCCGCACCCTACGGGCGACGAGATAAACTAGTCTCCGTATACAATTCATGGGCAATCTAAAATAAAACAAGCACAACACGACACGAAGTGAACTTCCGGAGCAGGAGAAAGTGGTTTTTGCAATGCGATAGCGTAATTATCTGCTCAGGGAAGAGCGTCCCCACAATTAAAAACCCCTCACAAATGAGGGGGAATCTGATGAAGTCTGCTACAACGGTCGTGTCTGTCCAAACCTCCGATATATGGTGCCATAAATCAACTTGGTATTTTCGGAGAGGTGGATGGATAAGTCCAAAAAGCATCTGCCCAAAAATTCAGGCCAGACGCCTCAACGTCTCGGTCCCTGTTTTTCGGAGGTGAACAGATTCCGGCACGCCCGGTGGGACTTTTTCCTCTTTCCACTCCACACTTCGTGTGTCGTATTTCGCGAACAAAATCGCGGTTCGCTTTGGTTGCCCTTAGATTCGAGATACTAAAATTTGGCGTCTTGCTCTTGTACAGAAAAAATCGATGGCTTCCAAATGCACCTCTTGCAACAGCAACTATCGCTCTACCCCAACTGGAGGAGTGACCTACGGGCCCAACGTGGCCTCTATCTTTTCAATGCCGGTGGGGCAAGTAACACAAGCCATTATTGGATTGTTCTTTAGGACCATACTCCCACCAGTGAGCCTCGGTGCCTCAGCATCGTAAGAGAAAGCTCCCAAGATGTCGGCCTTCGATCAACTGGCGACCACAACGGCCCCTCTCAACGGGCCGTCCAAATATGGCGTCTCAGTCTTCAACAGGCTGAGCGAAAGCTCAAACGGGCCCGCAAAGAGACTTGTGATACTTGAAGGGGCTGCCCCAAAACGGATAGCCCTCTCAACTCTTGCTACGGGTGAAGTCGTCAAAGGTGCTTCCCCTACCAGAAAGTCGGTCTTTGAAAGATTGGTCAGCCCTCCTCAAACCCTGCTAAGGACGTCAGTCTTCAATAGGTTGACGCCAATAGCAGCCCCTCAGCAAAGCCGGGGGCATGAAGAAGCCGCTTCCAAATCTGAGGCGGTCCCTTCTACAAGAAACGCTCGGCGTCGCCACTGGCGCCGAGTGAGAGAAGCTGGGGGAAACTCCCCCTCTGGACTTACCTCACCAGCTCCAATGGTGGAAGTTGATACTGCTGTTCCAACTGGGAACAGCTTTGATCTGCTTAGGAGGGTGCACAAGAACTCTCCAACGGCGGTGCTAAAGAAATCGCCCCCGCCTGCAGAAGCCACAGTGCAGGCAAAGTTGGAGCAGCCCCATCAGCAGCTCTCTTCGCAAATTCACAGGGTCTGGCGAAAAGTTCAGGACTCTGTGATTGATCAAAACTACTCTCGTCGGCCGAAGAAATTGAAGGTTCGGCAAGAAAAGGACCACTCCCCCATCATACAGTGAGGGACTTCTTCCATATGGGAGCCTGTTACAATGGCTCCTTCAACTTCAACCTTCTACAAAAGGACGAGGCTGCAGAAAATCCCACAGCCTGTGACAAATTCCAAAGGCGATGGACCTAAACGCCCTAAGTCTGGGGGCATGATCGTACATACGGTCCACATGGCTTCCGGGAAAGAAGAAAGCCGTGCTTACGTAGGCCATCGACCGCAAACTCGGTTGCTGACAAAAGCTCAGGAGATAAAACAAAAGCTCTGGGAAATGCTGACCAAAATGGCAGCACTTACTGGATAGAAAGAAAGTCCGGATCCAGCGGCCGAGCAACGCCAGGAGCAGGAGACCGATACAGAGTTCCTGTGGAGGGTGCTCGAAAGAAAAGACAAAGAAGCCGCTGAACAAGCTGCTAACATGAAGCAGATGGCGCTCTTGTTTCAGGATATGGTTGGAATGATGATCCGGCCAGAACGCCCAGCTGAGGATCCGCCGATAATCGTCGAGGATGACAGAGGGGAAATAGCAAACTCTCTTCCAGCTTTATCAACGGCTAAGGAGGAAACGATCTCCAGGCAGCTCTTGATGATTATATTGCTCATCAAATAAGAGCTCATCAAGCAAATGAAGCGGCTGGCCAAATCGTCAGAACTGGACGATCGTATCCAGGCTGGTATGATCAAATCAAGTACTCGCCGAGATATACGATCCCCAAGTTCCATGTATACAAAGGGACAGGTGTTTCCCCCAATCAGAGCAAAGCTCTGTTTGAAATTCAAATTTCAAAAATTGAAGCAACGCTTCAGATGCTAGCGCTAGGCGCGCTGCGCCCTAGGCAGCGCACCATGTGTGCGCTAGCGCTAGGTGCGCTCTGAGCAGCGCGCCACGTGTCAAACACGGGTGCGCTGGCGCTAAGTGTGCTACGCTCTGAGCAGCGCGCCACGTGTCAAACACGGGTGCGCTAGAGCTAAGTGTGCTGCGCTCTGAGCAGCGCGCCACGTGTCAAACACAGGTGCGCTAGCGCAAGAGCGATGTGCTCTAAGCAGCACACCACGTGCAAAGCACGGGTGCGCTAGCACTGGAATTAAAAAATTCCCCACCGTTAGATCAAAAGATCTAATGATAAATCGTTAATCAGAATTAAATTCTGTTATGGAAAGATTTTTCAATCTTGTTAAAAACAAGAAGATTGCCTTCTATAAAACAGAAGCTCTAGGATCATAGATCCAATGGTGGGAAACATCCCCAAATCAATCAGAGAAAGATCTCTTTTAACTGATTCAACAAATCAGCTTGCCCTATATAAAGGCCCCAAGGCTTCAAGTCTGATATAGAGAAACCCCCCCATAAACTTTGAAAAAACTCAAAGATAAAGAGCAAGCTCTTACAAGAAGATACTTCTTCAAGGTAAAGATGATGGATGATGTACACAGAGATGAAATCATCTCATAAAAGAAGAATTCTTTTCTCCAAAAAGATCATAGATCTTCAAGACAAAAAGTCTTTCATAAAGAGATCAAAAGATCTCATCATAAAAATAAAAGAAGAACATATTTCTTCTCACAGATCATGGATCTATAAAGGCAAAGCCTTTCATCAAAATAAGAGATTGAAAATCTCTCCTGCAAAATAAGAACTGTTGTTCTTAAATCTTGAGACAAAGTCTTTTTTAAAAGAACATAAATTTATTCCCAGATCATAAAATTGATCAAATGCGCTTTGCGCTCTTGAAATGCGCCTTGCGCTCTTGAACTGCGCTTCTGCGCTCCCTGGATCGGCGCTCAGCGCCAAATGCACCACGTGTCAACCATGTATGCGCCAATTAAACAACTTGCGCTTTGCGCTTCTGAAATAGCGCACTGCGCTCATGGGCTGGCGCTCAGCGCCAAGTGCACCACATGTCACTCACGTGTGCACCACTAAATTGAAAGTGCAATGCGCTCATGGACTAGCACTCAGCGCTCATAAACTGGCATCATGCGCTCATCATCTAGCTCTTAGCGCTGAGTGCGACACGTGTCCCTTGCATTTGCGCCATGTGGCAGAAGCGCACTGCGCTCTTTAATTGGCACAAAGCGCCTGGCGCGCCACGTGTTGCGCTGACAGAATATAAATTGTTCTTTAATAAGCCCAGAGCTTTGGTGAATGCTCAGCATTCAATAAAAAGACAAAAATATTGTCAGAAGGGCCAAGCCCAAATAAAGGCTCAATAGCCAGAATAAAAATGTTAAACATTTATTGGACTTAGCCCAATATTGGCCATAAGTCCTCAACTTATATTTAATTAAGCCCATCTGCTTATGAATATTTAACAGATCTTAGTCCCAAATTAGACTACATATCTTTCAACCAACTCACACCGGTTCGAGGGTACATCTCTTTACTCCTCTGATATCTGTCGTTGTAATCCTTCAACGTCTTCAGAGAGGTGACGGGTCCCGACAACCACACATTTCACGGACTGTGGGGTCCTTAAGCCCACAGACTACGATGTCCTTAACCTTGACTGTGAGGTCCTTAAACTCACGGACTATAATGTCCTTAACTTGGATCGAGATGTCCTTAAACTAACAATGGACCGTAATGTCCTTAAACTAATCGACCACAATGTCCCTAAACTAAACAATAGAGTCCAAATACTCTTTTGTTGGATCTAAATGATCCCGTTAAGTTGATCTTAGTCTAAAAGTAGACTAACGTATCCTTAACATACGTTTAAGTTGATCTTAGTCTCGAATGAGGCTAACGTATCCTTAAACCCAACCCCCAAACCCAAATCTAAGAAGATACGGATTTGGACTAATCCACGCCCTACGGGCGACAACATAAATTAGTCTCCGTATACAATCCACGGGCAACCAAAAACAAAACAAACACCCACGACACGAAGTGACCATCTGGAGAAGGAGAAAGTGGTTACCGCGATGCGGTAAAGTAATTAACTGTAGGGGCTTGCGCCTGCAGGGAAGAGCGTCCCCACAATCAAAACCCCCTCAAATAAGGGGGAATCTGACGAAGTCTGCTACATTGGCCGCATCCGTTTAAACCTTCGATATATGGTGTCATAAATCAACTTGGCATCTTTGGAGAGGTGGACGGATAGCACCAATTAGCATCTGCCCTCGAAATTCAGGCGAGACGTCTACCGCGTCTTCTCCGCGCTTGCGGCGGGGAACAGATTCTGGCATGCCCGGTGGGACCTTTTCCTCTTTCCACTCCATACTTCGTGTGTCGTGTTCGCGAACAAATCGCGGTTTGATATGGTTGCCCTTGGGTTCGAGGTACTAAGATTTGGTGTCTCGCTCCATGCAGAAAACAGAAGATCAATGGCGTCTACTTACACGAAATGTTCCAGCTCCAGCTGCAACTTCCGTTCCACCTCATCTGGAGGTGTAACTTATGGGCCCCAGGCGGCCTCCCTGTTCACAATGCCGGTAGAGCAGGTGACACATGTTACCACCGAGTTGTTCTTCGGGACCATGCTCCCACCAGTAAGCATTAACATTCCACTGCTGCAAGAAGCGCAGAAGAAGTCGGTCTTTGATCGGCTCACTACCACCACGGTCCCTCTCAACGGGTCATCCGATGTCAAACCAACAACATCAGTCTTCGATAGGCTGAGCCTGAACTCCAATGGGCCCGTCAAGAAACCCACGATACCTGAAGTAGCCATCCCAAAGTGGATAGCCATTCCGACTCTTGAGGTCACTAAAGAAGCTTCTCCCATCAAAGGATCAGTCTTTACGAGGCTGGCCACTCCGGCTCCCGTTCCTGCCCAAAGGTCTGTATTTGACAGATTGGATACTGCTGCTCAACGGACGTCGGTCTTCAAGAGGCTGGTACCGGAAGCACCTCACCAGAAAAGGGGGCATGACAAAGCCATCCCCATAGCTGAACCAACACCATCTGCACGACATGCTCGCTGTCGTCACTGGCGTCGAGTACGGAAGGCTGGGGGCAACTCCCCCTCTGGGCTAACTCCACCAGCCCTAACGGTGGAGGTCAATGTTGCTGTTCTAAATGGGAACAGCTTCGAGCTGCTTAACAGGGTGCGCAGGAATTCACCCACCGCCGTACTGAAAAGATCTCCTCCACCCATGGAGAATGTTATAGAAACAAAGGCAGAGCAGCCCCCTCAGCGGCTTTCTTCCAAAATTTACAAAGTCTGGCGACAAGTTCAGGACTCAGTAATTGATCAAGATTACTCTCGCCGACAGAAAAAGGTAAAAATTCGGCAAGAGAAGGACCATCCTGTCAAGCCACAAAAGACGACAGCTACCTGGGTGCCCACTGCAACGACCCCCTCGACTTCAACTGCTCAAAAGAGAAGGAGGCCAGAGAAAGCCCCTGTGAACGTGGCAAACCGTAAAAGCGCTGAATCTAAACGCCCCAAGTCTGGGGGCATGATGGTACATACCGTTTATATGGCTTCCGGAAAAGAGGAAAGTCGTGCTTCTACGGGTCATCGACCGCTTACCCGGTCAATAACAAGGGCTCAGGAACAACAACAGCAGAAGCTTCAGGAGCTGCTGACTGCAATGGCCGCACTCACTGGGCCAAAAGAAAATCCAGAGACCTCGAAGCAGCATCGGGAACAAGAAACTGACACCGAGTTCCTCCGAAGAATGCTCGAGAGGAAAGAAAAAGAGGCTGCGGAACAGGCAGCCAATATAAAACGAATGGCTCTCTTGTTCCAAGACATGGCTGGGATGATGTTACAGCCAGAACCTCCAGCTGAAGATCCCCCGATCATCATTGAAGATGACAGAGGGGAGACATCGAACCCTCCTCCAGCTCTTTCAGCAGCCAAAAAGGAAACCATTTCCATGGCTGCTCTGGATGACTACATTGCTCAGCAAATACGAGCTCACCAGGCGAATGAAGCGGCCGACCAAGTTGTTAAAACTGGGCGACCATATCCAGGCTGGTATGACCAAATAAAGTACCCGCCGGGATATACGATCCCTAAATTTCATGTATATAAAGGGACGGGAAATCCGCACCAGCATGTCGCCCAGTTCAGGGCTCTATGTGGTAACACCGGAGGCGATGATAAACTGCTACTTCGCCAGTTGGTAGCTTGTCGGAAACGACATTTGAGTGGTACTCTGAGCTCCCAAACGACTCGGTTAAGACATTTGCGGAGATGGAGCTGTTATTTACGCAAAGATTCGCAAGCGCTAGCGAGCGCACTCTGATTACCGCACTAATTAATGCCAGGGTGAAACCTGGAGAGACATGGGTTCAATACGCAATACGATGGCGGAATCTGTGGTCGAAATGTGAACAACGCATAGAAGAAGCGCCGGCGGTGGGCATGTTCGTGGGCACTCTGGACCCTCAGGCTACTATTTCCCAATTCATGATGTTCTTCAAGCCGACCACGTTCCAGGCCTTGATCGACAAACTGGCCCAAATGGACTAGATGGGTCATAGACCGTCCCCTCCAAAGCTGGAGCCTCGAAACGAGAAGGGAAAGGGGAAAGCGACTGTCGTCGCCAATGCTCAACAGCAGCCCAGTGGTCTAAGACCAGTTGATCGCCAAAATGATAGAACTCGATCTCTTGGAGATAAAATGAAACGCCCTTACTCGTTCCCTCGAGACAAGACGAAGAGGTTATTCGAGCTAGCACTGCACAACAGGCTCATCACTCTGCCGGAGCCAAGATGCCCAGAGCAACCAGGCGACATTAGCAATCCTAACTATTGCTCTTATCACCGAATGTTGGGCCATCCGATCGAAGATTGTTACATCTTCAAAAGATGGATAGAAGATCAGTACCAACAGGGCAAATTCGTATTATCCGAGAATTAGAAGGTGAACCCGCCTCAGCCGCACGCTCTCAAGAAGACGGATACACCGGGGGTATCGTGTTCTTTCATAGAAGAAGCTCCATGGGAGGTCGCTCTTTCAACCAAAACTAGAAGAATGCTGAAGGATCTCCACACATGTCCGGCAATTAGGTGGAAGAATCCACTGGAACCTGAGATCATCGAGGGGATGCTGAAGCCGCGCCCAACTCCAAAAATTGGTGGTGATAGTCAAAGCATTCACACCCAGCCGTCAAAGTCTTCAAAGAAGAAGAAGAAGACCAAAAAGCCCGTGAAGCCTAGTGACAAGCGCACGGACCTGCAAAAATATATCGACGCGCTGGAAGAATATAACCAGAAGGTGCGGACCCCGATCACACTCCAAGAATTTCTCTGCCACGTCCTTGAGGACGGAGATGATGACAATGGAGAAGACTCGTCAGATGAATCTGAAGGTTATGTAGCAAGCTGCCATGTGATCTCTCACTCATCGATAGACGATGAAGAAGCTCCTTACACAAAGAAACTGGGGGCAAATCCTGAACCGGAACTTCTAGGGCCATCAGACGAAACAATTGATGCATTCCTGAACGAAGCTCTTCTTAAAAGCAAAGCTGATCGGGAGCGCGAGATGGTCATATTTGAAAAGGCCAAACGCCGGCGACTGGACGAAAGAGTTGAGACACTCCCGCCAGATCAAAGTACATCCGTCGCAAATAAAAACAGGTTCAAGACGAGGAAAAGGTTCGCTAAAACCATATCAATGGGAATGAAGCTGCCACCCTCCGAAGGAAACATTCTTGGTGAAGCGGAAATGCATCCTAGCTACTGCTTATATCATCGAAAGATTGCGCACCCCACTGAAGAGTGCAACACTTTTAAAAGATGGTGGCAGGGATATGTTGCTCACCTGCAACATTTCAAGCGGATGAAACGCAAAACTTGTCGGGAGCAAAGAAGTACGACCGAGGAGCGTAAAAGAACTACCGGCAACTGTCGCATGGTCAACGCTGGGGGATCGCAAGTTCTCACCTTCGGGAGCGACTCTGACGAAGAAATGACTCTTGGCCCTCTCTTTAAAGAGTCCACCTTGGGAAAAGAGGAAGAACCGAAGACCTGTGAGAATATTCAGCTGTGCAATCGTACGCTGCCCGAAAAGAATCTTGGGCCTTCGAACAGTGGGTCAAATAGAAAAGATAAGGGAAAAGAAAAAGTCCCTGAGGATATCATCCTTGATGACCAAGTCGTCGAAAAGCCGACAGCCAAGGACTCGCCAAAGAAAATTAAGGTGGACTACAACGTTCGGCACACTTGAGAAAGCTACCTTCACAGTTAAACATTCTCGACGTCCTTCTGTTATCGAAAGAAGCAAGAGATTCTTTGATCAAGGCATTATAAGAGCTCGAATAATTCCAAGCTTTCCTCACCGAAGAAAAGATGAAGGACGAGTTGGAAGAAGTACACACGGCCGATATCACCTTCGGCGATGAAGACCTCCTCCTTGGGACATGCGAGCACAACCGTCCTCTATATGTCTCCGGATACTGTCATGACATCAAGATAGATAAAATCCTGGTCGACAATGGGTCCTCCGTCAATCTCCTTAACGTAAGGGTGCTAAAGGAAATCTACATGAGCGTTCAACAGCTCGCTCGTGATAAAATCACCATCTCCGGATTTGACTCCCAGTCATCACAGACGCTTGGGTCTGTAATATTGACACTATGCTTTGGGCTGCTTGTCACGGACATTAAGTTTCACGTCATTGATGCCAAGACATGCTACAATGCTTTGCTCGCCCGGCCCTGGTTACACGAGTACAACATCATCCCTTCTACACAACATCAGTGTATGAAGTATTTCAAAGATGGTCTCGAGTACACTGTGACAGGGGAACTAAACCCGTTCTCCGTTAACGAAGTCCGAAAATACGAAGATGCAAAATACTTCCTGCCAGATTTCAAGGATACAGAAAGATGTCGCAAACCGGAGGATAAGAACAAAGCTATCGCCACTGTTTCGGTCTTTGGGAGTGATACCGAGGAGGAAGAAGAAATAGTTTACTCAGGTCCGCCCTAGTGCAACAAGCCGGGACCGTCCGCTCGTATGTTGATCTTCGGCAGCAACTTAGAAGATGAGGTCAATGCCGTATTCTCTTCTCGGCCATCAATACAAGCCTTTGCTGATGATGATCGGAGTTTGCAAATCACCATGGATCCGCAGGAGCATTATAAAGAGCTCGATGCACTTAACGCCTATAGTGTGCAGGAGCTGCAGACATTCTACATCCCTCCTAGGCGAAATGGTGAAAAAGCGATCCTATTTTACCGATCCGGGGAAACTAAAGTGCAGAAAGAAATCTGGCATGGCGCGGATTCTACACTTGACAGGCTCCAGCCCATCCGTTTGCCCAGATATTATACAGACGGACTAAAGAGACTCTTGAGACGCCAAGGTGTACCCATTAAGCAAACTGCGTGACAAGCACGGTTCTATAACAGGATCTGGAACGTTCCCGGAACTCAACGAAAGTTGCCCAACGGGAGAATGGAAACGACCGGGCTTGGGTATGTTCAATCCAAGAAACGGGAGCTACTCCGTGACTGCTACGTCATACATGACTTTGACGAAGAAGGAGATGCTCTGTGGGAAGATGCTAACCCTGAACCAGAAAGAGCTCCCGCCGTGAAAATGCCCGGTCCGTCGTTCGAAGAACTAATGGACAAGCTTATAAGGGAAGCAGGTTAAAAGGTTCGAGACGACCATAATCGCGAAATGGCCATCTACGAGAAAGCCAGGACGCAACGCCTCCTTCAACAGGCTGTGAAAAATGAAAATGCTCCTCCTTGTCAACCCGTTGTACAAAAGGCCCGACACAGAGGCAGAAACAAACCAAAGAACGGGAAAGGCATTCGACAGTGACAAAGCAGGTCCAAGAAGCCACACGATCAGGAATCGAGCGGTCCGGATTCGTCTCTTATAAAAAAGATGGGTCGAGCATATTCTTTTCCCCAAGAAAAGACAAGGAAGATATTCGATCTTGTCATAAAACATCAGATGATGACATTCCCGGAGTCCAAGCACCCCGAGAAAGCAGGCGAAGTCTCTCACCCGGACTATTGCTCCTATTACAGGGCAATAGGACATCCTCTCGAAGACTGCTTCATATTTAAAGACGGGATAGAAGACCAGTATCAGTAAGGCAGGTTCGCTCTATCCAGTAGCTGGAGGGTAACCCCGCCGCAGAAGCATGAACCCAAAGCCGCGAGAGTAGAACCAGATCAATATCGGTCTTGGAAGCGATCTCGTACTTGTCATATGATAATGTTGTCAGAAGAAGAGCCCGAGAATACGGATGAACTCCCCTGGTACTTCAAAAACGATGATGACGAGGTAATCTCAGAATTTCCACCGGCACCAAAAGAGCTGGAAGATGGAATACATACTACTGCAGATAAGCTCAAGAAAATTGATTTGAGGACGACAAGTGACCCGCGGCCGACGTTCGTCAGTGAGCTTTTGTCTGAAGAAAGGGTGGCCACACTAAAAGACGTACTCATGCAGCATAAAGATTGCTTCGTGTGGAACTATTCCGAGATGCCAGGATTAGATCCAGAGATTGCTGTGCACAAATTGGCGATATCTCCGGACGTCAAGCCGATCAAACAAGCATCGAGAAGAATACGGCTCGAGCTTGAGATGAGCATCAACGATGAGGTCAAGAAGCTAATCGACTCCGGCTTCATCCAAGAGGTTCAATATCCCGACTGGATCGCCAATATCGTTCCAGTGATGAAGAAGAATGGGACGGTGCGCATATGTCTGGACTTTCGAGATCTCAATAAAGCCTGCCCGAAGGACGACTTCCCAGTACCGGTCACCGAGCTGATGATAGACAATACGTCCACTCATGAAGTTTTCTCCTTCATGGACGGCTCTTCAGTATACAATCAGATAAAGATGCATCCCGAGGACCAGAAGCACACCGCTTTCCAGACCCCTTTGGGCATATTCTGCTACAAGGTGATGCCCTTCGGTCTAAAGAAGCCGGCGCCACCTATCAAAGGGCCATGATGAAAATTTTCGACGACCTCATACATGAAATCGTCGAATGCTATATCGATGACTTCGTAGTTAAAAGCAAATCATACGAGAAACATTTAGAGCATCTGAAGATCGTGTTTCAGCGTCTTCAGCAATACAACTTGAAGATGAACCCTCTCAAATGTGCGTTCGGAGTTTCCTCGGGCAAATTCCTAGGATTCATCGTCCGACACCGAGGCATCGAGATAGATTCGTCAAAGATCAAGGCGATTATGGAAATGCCTCCGCCAAGGACCCTCAAGCAATTGCGGTCTCTCCAAGGGAAGCTCGCGTATATCCGGCGATTTATAGCCAATCTCTCCAGCAAGTGCCATCCTTACAGTCACCTGATGAAGAAGGGAACCCCTTTCGTCTGGGATCACAAATGCCAAAACGCACTGGACGAAATCAAGCAATACCTGCAGAATTCGCCAGTACTGGCCGCTCCCGTTAAAGGAAAACCTCTTGTCCTGTACACAACAGCCCTTGAAGGTTCTTTAGGCGCGCTGTGGGCACAAGAAAACGACCAAGGGAAGGAGAGAGCCCTTTATTATCTGAGTCGAGTTCTCCTGGGGGCAGAAAGCAATTACTCTCCTATTGAAAAACACTGCCTAGCGTTGATCTTCGCAATAACGAAGCTCAGACACTATGCATTGGCACATGAGGTTCATCTCATATCAAAGGTGGATCCCCTCAAATATTTGATGTCAAAGGCCATATTAACAGGACGACTCGCTAAATGGGCCCTATTCTTGATAGAGTTCTCGATAACTTATCGACCCCTCAAGGCAGTGAAAGGCCAGGCCATCGCCGACTTCCTCGCTGATCATCCGATACCCGCCGATTCTCCTTTGAACTGCGAATTGCCGGACGAACACGCGTTTGACACGATCGACGAAGAAAGAAGAGATAATGATACCCGCTGGGAACTTTACTTCGATGGAGCCTCTTCCATGAAAAAGCGCAAACAAAGCACCCCCATAATCAAATCAGGGGTAGGCCTCATCTTCGTGACTCCACAAGGAGGGATAATGCGCTTTGCCTTTTCCTTAACAGAGCCGAGGACAAACAATGAAATCGAGTATGAAGCTTTGATAGTAGGTCTCGAGATCACTATCGACATGGGACTTGAAAACCTACTCATATACGGAGACTCCCAACTGGTCGTTAGTCAAGTAAACGGCGACTATCAAACGTGCAAACCGGAGCTGGTAAAGTACGGTGAGAGAGTACAACAGTTGCTGATTCAAATCCCTTCTTACACCTTGGAAAGCATACCGCGTGCGGAAAATAGCAAAGCGGATGCATTAGCCAAGCTCGCTAAAGAACTGGCTGATGAAAACCTCGATGACGTGAGGATCGTTGTGCAAAGCCGTCGGGTTCTTGCACCGGTAGAAATATCTCCAGAGTCGTCCGAAGAAAAGGGGGCGACCGAGCAAGTAGCTCTGCAAGTAAAAGACCAGGAAAAGGTTGAGGATTGGAGAGAAGTCTTTATAGACTACTTCAAATCCCGTCGAACACCTGAAGATGCGTCCTCGAAACATCAGCTTATGAAATGAGCTCTGTCTTTCGCTTTCGTCAATGATACTCTGTATAAAAGGTCATTTGATTATCTGTGGCTAAGATGCCTGGGACCTGAAGAGGCAAAGAAAGTCGTCCAAGAAACTCACGACGGACTCTGCGGTTCTTACCAAGCCGGGCCGAAGATGAAGCTGAAGATCAAACAGATGGGTTATTATTGGCCCACGATGGTCCAGGATTGCCTCGAATACGCGAAGCAGTGCCACTTGTGCCAGATTCACGGGGACTTTATCCATCAACATCCGAATCCGCTACATCCGACAGTGGCTAGCTGGCCGTTCGAAATGTGGGGGACTGACATAATCGGCCCCATCGAACCAGTATCGTCCAGACGACATTGATTCATTTTGGCGACAACTGATTACTTCTCCAAATGGGCAGAAGCAGTACCGCTAAGGGAAGTGAAGACAGAGAATATCCTCCATTTCTTCAAGACACACGTCATTTATCGGTTTGAAACTCCACGACGGATCATCTCCGATAACGGGCCAGCCTACAGAAGCTACAAGATCAGCCGCTTGGCACAATAGCATAACATAGACTGGAGATACTCTTCAGTCTATAACCCCCGAGCTAACGGTCTAGCTGAGGCTTTTAACAAGACCTTGACGAAGATCGTGAAAAAGACGGTGTCCCGAAATAAGAAGGACTGGCACGAGAGACTTCATGAAGCTCTCTGGGCGTATCGAACTATGTTCAAAACGGCCACGAACACAACGCCGTACGTATTGGTATTCGGTACAGAAGCGGTACTCCCTCTCGAGATAGAGTTACCCTCTCTACGAGTGGCAGTTCATAACGAGCTAACGGATGAAGAGAATGCTCACCTTCGGCTTGAGGAGCTCGATGCCCTTGATGAAACCCGGCTCATAGCGCAACAAAATCTGGAGGCTTATAAAGCAAAGATGACACGTTCATATGAGAGATTGACTAGGCCAAGAACATTCCGCCAAGGCGAATTAGTGCGAGTGGTCAAAAGACCTATGATCCCCAATCGCGCCAAGCGGGGAAAATTCGAGCCGAATTATGAAGGCCCGTATATCATAGACAAAGTCTACCAGGGTGGAGCTTACCTACTCATAGACATGCATGGTGAAAGACCTTTCCGGCCAATAAACGGTCGCTTCCTAAAGAAATACTACGCCTGACGAATCACGGCTTAGGTCAACAATAGATGACGACGACTATGTCCGCTCGCTATCTTCCTAAGCCCAAACTCTATAAGTAGTAACCGGTCCGGACCGAAACGTCCTTAAACTAACAACGGACCGAGATGTCATTAAACTAACAGCGGACCGAAATTTCTTTAAACTAGCAACGGACCGAAACATTCTTAAACTAACAACGGACCGAAACGTCCTTAAACTAACAATGGACCACTATGTCCTAAAACTGGCTGTTGACGGAGACGTCGATAAACTACTACGGACTGCAGCATCCCAAGGCTAAAAAAACGGTATGTTCATAAGCAAAATGGGCACGGATGAAAACCCGAAAGGGCTCCGTGAGTAAAAACAGCAGGACTGCCGGCGAGTTTTGTGAAAACCTGAAAGGGAGCAACCTTGTTGAAAGACACTTGCAAGGTCCTCTCGACCTTATGAGGAGAAAATACCTGCGTGAGATCCTTACAACTCACAAAAGAGTAACACACTTAGCGATCCCCATGATTCCTAAGGAGAAACGCACTTACGAGATCCTCACGACTCGTAAGGAGAATTCCCCTTTGAGACTCTCACGGCTCATAAGATTCAAAAGCCTTAAGCTACAGGGATCTGAACCTGTTCTTAAGCAGTCATACCCCTGATTTTGCCCTACAAGCAGCTCAATGCTGACCCTTGTATACAATCCACGGGCGCGAATAAATATTTCCCTAACAAAGCCCCATCCGTGACTAGGGATATGTCTACACGGTAAACAACCCTTGTAAGTCCTCTCGACTTAGAAGGAGAAATACTCTTGTAAAATCTTTACGACTTACGAGAACCCATACACTTAGGAGTTCTCACGATTCTTAAGGAGAAAACGCACCTACGAGATCCTCACGACTCGCAGGGAGAAATACCTTTATGAGACCCTTATGGCTCATGAAGTCAAAAGCCTTAGTCGACAGGATCTTAACCCTGTTTGATAAGCCACCTTTGTTCGACATCAACAGAGGAAAATGATGGGGCAAAGAAGCTAGCGGGCAACTTGCAACATTCCAGTTGTAGCGGTGCTAATGTCGAAATCGGTGTCTAACTCTAAGCTTGCAGCAAAGAAGCTAGCGGGCCACACATGCATACGAAATAATCGAAATGATGGGGCAACTTGCAACAAAATCAGCAAGTAAAAATTTATGCATGCAAAATAGCCGAAATGATTGGGCAACTCGCAATAAAAAGCAGCGAGTAAAAATAAAATAAATAGCCGAAATGATTGGGCGCCGCGAAAAATAGCCGAAATGATTGGGCAATCGCGACCTTCGCGATATAAAAGCTGAAATGATAGAGCATCGCGGAAAGAAATAAAAATAAAATGAAACGTTTGCCCTACAGGTGATATCAAAGCAATCCCTGTACACAATCTAGGGGCGCAAACAAAGAAAGAATCACACCTTCCCTCCCCAGGCTCCATCAGAAAATGAAGCCAAATCTCGACGGTTCAGGGGTAGCCTAGAGATCATCAACAGCGTTCCTCCCCATACCAGCAGGATTCAGACGCTGCAATCAACCCTAGAGCTACAGCAAAGCCCCTACTCCAAATCTTGATGGTTCACACACAACCTGGAGACCACTTCGATATTCATCTCATTACAACAGACGCAACGTCATCCATATAACCCTGTCGCGTAAATACGTCATCCAAATGACCCCGTCGCGGAAATACGTCATCCACATAACCCCATCGCGGAAATACGTCATCCACATGACCCCATCTCGGAAATACATCATCCAAATGACCCCGTCGCGGAAATACGTCATCCAAATGACCCCGTCGTAGAAATACGTCATCTACATGACCCCGTCGCGGAAATACGTCATCCACATGACCCCGTCGCGAAAATACGTCATCCAAATGACCCCGTCACGGAAATAAGTCATCCATATGACCCCATCACGGAAATACATCATCCACATGACCCCGTCGTGGAAATACGTCATCCAAATGACCCCGTCATGGAAATACGTCATCCACATGACCCCGTCGCGGAAACACGTCATCCATATGACCCCGTCGCGGAAACAAGTCATCCACATGACCCCGTCGCGGAAACACGTCATCCACATGACCCCGTCTCGGGAATACGTCATCCACATGACCCCGTCGCGGAAATACGTCATCCAAATGACCCCGTCGTGGAAATACGTCATCCACATGACCCCGTCGCGGAATACGTCATCCAAATGACCCCGTCGCAGAAATACGTCATCCAAATGACCCCGTCATGGAAACATGTCATCTAAATGACCCCGTTGCGGAAACACGTCATCTACATGACCCCGTCTCAGAAATATGTCATCTACATGACCCCGTCGTGGAAACACGTCATCCACATGACCCTGTCGCGGAAATACGTCATCTACATGACCCCGCCTCTGAAATATGTTACCCAACAACTCCGTGGAACATGGCTAAAGTTAACCTTGACCGCGTGGGAAACGCCCGGAGCAACTCGTTAAACACTTACGGGTCCTCTCGATTCGTAAGGAAGAAAACTCTCCTTTAGGATCCTTATGACTTATAAGGGAAAACGCACTTAGAAATTCTCATGATTCCTAAGGAGGAAATACACCTACGAGATCCTCTCGACTCGTAGGGAGAAAAGTCTTTATGAGACCCTCACGGTTCATGAAGTTGAAAAGTCTTAGGTAGCAGATCTGAACCTGCTTCCTAAGCCATTTGTTCAGTTGATAAAACTGCACATTTAATATGATATTTTTCCTACTATTTCTATATAATAAAAGGTGTTTATT
This sequence comes from Agapanthus africanus, assembly GCA_030015575.1. Lineage (NCBI taxonomy): Eukaryota > Viridiplantae > Streptophyta > Magnoliopsida > Asparagales > Amaryllidaceae > Agapanthus > Agapanthus africanus. Next base: position 377,301,435 of record JASDDO010000019.1, on the reverse strand, counting down.
ATAATATATGATACATATGAGGGTTTATCTGTAAAAATACTATTTTCATGTGTTTATATATTATAATTAACATTTGGTAGAAAAAAGTAAGCATATAATATCCATATGACATTTGGCCCACTTAATATGCTTACCTTATTAAAACCTTTGACCAATTCTTAAAGGTTAAGTTAATATCTCTACTAATATTATTTGTTGAGTTGTTGTGCAGAATTTTCAGGGCTGAAATCAAGGAAATCAAAGTTGTTGGAACAAACCTGCCTAATTAAGAAAGTAAACTAAAGAAATCAATTCTGGCAGTGATGTAGAAAAGATTTTCAGTTTTCAGATATTCAAAAGATCATCATATATCACCAGAAGAGCCCAAAAGAAGATTAAGCCCAAGATTCCCTTACTTGGCCGCGGATCCGCGGCCAAACCCACCTTTTGGCCGTGGATCCGCCGCGGTTTTGACGAGTTAGGAGTTGGGATTTTTCAGTTTGGATCTTAACTACTAGTTTCCAATTTAGGCATCTAGGGTTCTGGCTTTGGGACTATAAATAAGGACAGAGAGCCTCTTGGAAAAATTATCAAGCTGAAGAGATCACGAAATCCAAGACAGGCTCACGCATCCAGGCTGATCATCAACTGTTCGTCTACCTCCTTAGAAGAGATCGAGAAGCAAACTAGCATTTGTAATCATTTTCTGAGGGAATAAAGTGTAAATGAATTTTGTTGATTAATAAAGGTAGTTGTTTTCTTATTCTATTTCTTTGTAATTTTAATATGAATTCTCTCTCCATGTCTTCTTCTCCCAACATGCGTGAGTAATTCTTCGCTTGTTAGGGTTCGTAGGATTATGGTAGGTTAATGGATGATGAAGATCCTTAAACTCTTTTTAAATCCTATAAAGTTTATAAACTTTATCAAAAGAATAGCTAACATCCTAATCGGGAGCGCTACCAATTCATTGCTAGTCTCAACCGCGATTAGAGATTAGATTAACTATTGTTTTGGTAAAGGCTAGATATGAACGGAGTTCCATGTCGAGATAGGGGTTAAGAGTGGGAACCCTTTTCCCTCCAGAAACCCTAATCTACATGCATCACTGTCGTTCTAGTTTTAAATCTATTAAAGGATAAAAAGAGCAATCTTTAATTAATCATCCATAACTACTAAATCCTAATGAACCCTACAAGCCCCCTTTTATATTAAACTTATATCCATAATTAATCTAGATCTATATTTTGCATCCGTGTTTAACATAGATCTAGAACCTACAACCATTCTTTATTCTTCCTCCTTTCTTTCTCAACACGCCTAAAGTAAGAATAAAATATTCAACGTTTCCCAGAGGACGACCCGTACTCATCTCGGTCTAGCTACATGCGACATCGTTATTGATTGCGGTTAACTAACTACTACACACACAAATTCCAGATCAATCAAATGGCGCCGTTGCCGGGGATACGTGCGTAATTTTTTATTCTTACTATTTGTGTTGAATTCTTATTCGATTCATATCATAAACAAAACAAAACTGCAAATTATATATTTAACGATTGTCGTGTGAATTTTGTGAGGGGATCTGGAGTCACAGAATTGAGGAAACAGAAATCCAGAGACATTCATCAAGATCCAGAGGAGTGCAGGAGGCCACGTAGCAAAATTCATTACCTGATCCCTCTAATCCGCAGCGGAAGCGCGGTGAAAGGAGCCTTTTGGCGGCGGAAGCGCGGCGGTAGAGGGGAATTAGGGTTCCAAACTTCTCTGGTATATTTTCTATATCTTTCTCTCTCCTCTGAAATCCAATAAAATATCTTTTCTGCAGGATTCTTTGCAAAATATCTCCGCTCAAAAATCTTTTTGCAAGTTCTGTTTTGCGGTTTGTTTTTGCATATTTTAATACGGATTTTTAAGGGGCAAGACCAAAATTCAGATTAGGTAGGGATTTTATCATCCTTCCTAAGCCCCATAAATCACAAAACGAGCATCCGCATCAACCCTACATTAATTTAAAAAAATATCTAAACAAGACTCTAAGGATTGTCGCGCTCATTAAGAACAGAGGAAGGTCGTGGGTAATCTATCGCTTATCCGCATTACTTTTGTGGTGTCTAGGCAAGTGTGTCTAAGGCAAGTAGTTACTTAATTATGCCCACTATTTTCGGTGATTCTTATAGCGGATACCTCCCACTTACCTGGTACTTACCTGGCCACAAGAGTAGTAAAGAGGTGGTAAAGGATTGATCCTACGGCTTGTCCTTTGGAAGTCTAGGAGCGGTCTAGAGACTTGATCTAGGTAACCTTAGTTTCAGAGTTGTTTGTGCATTTTTGTGTGATTTATCAAAGTCCGACACACTTTTTCAAAAACAGACCATTTTTAAATCACACACACGCTGCCACTTGCGCTAAACCCGCTTAGTGCATGCTTGGCTGGACACGGGATTCTAGTGCCCGTCTTGTCCTCGTTCCTGCTATCGACTCCGAAGTCGGTACTTCTTCATCTTCTTTTCCCCCACCACACACCACATCAACCGAGATGGACGGTACTCCATCAGGTTATAACACCACGCTGCCATCGCCCGTAGGTGAGCAGAATCCACCGTGCATCTCTCTCCAAGAGAGATGCTATCCTATCCGTGGTCCACTTCCCACTTGCTTATCTATTCCACCAGCCAACGGGGATAATTTTGAAATTAAACCCCACTACATCAATCTGTTGCCCAAATTTCACGGGCTTGAATTTGAAGACGCGTACGTTTTCATCACTAAATTCGAAAACGTATGCGCAATGATGGGTACTTCACAACTGACTGTGGATGCTATACGCTTGCGTCTTCTCCCATTCACTTTGTGCGACTTGGCAGAAAAATGGCTTTATAATATTGTCGCACACTCTATCACTAATTAGGATGAATTCGTAATAGCATTTCTTAAGAAGTTTTACCTAAACCATAAGATCGCCCGTGTTAGGAGCGAGATCAACCAGTTTACCCAGCTTCCCAATGAACCATTTTTGGAAGTGCTTTGAATGTTTCAAGGATCTGCTTGTCCAATGTCCTCATCATGGAATCAATAGATGGGATTTATGCCGAATTATATATGAGGGCATTAATCCTGCGACAAAGCAGATGCTTGAAACAAATTGTCAATGCAATTTCATGTCTAAAGATGATGGTGAAGCTTGGAAATATCTGGAAGACCTCGCTGAAAACACTTTGCAGTGGGAAAGCGTAAGACCGCCTTCATCTAGGGGAGGTATTCACCAGCTCGATGTTTCCATCGCAGTAAAAGCCGAAATGGCAGCGATGCAGAAGAAACTAGACGCTATTGAGAACAAATTCTCATCAGTCTCCCTAAATCAGGTAACGCTTCTCAAGACCGTGTGTAGTTGCTGTTCTGATCCTTCACACTTGACGGAAGAATGTCCTATGAATGCACCGTTTCAAGGTCACGAGCAAACTAATGCTGCTTTTCAGCAGCGACCTAGAAACGATCCTTATTCTTCCACGTATAATTAAGGATGGAGGAATCATCCTAACTTTGCTTGGAACCAAAACCAACCCCAAAATCAAAACCAGTTCCAAAGCAATTATCAAAGACCTCCTCCCCAACAACCACAACCACAAAGTCAGCACCCCTTTCAGTCACAAAATTTTCAAAATCCGGCCAACACTTCTGCACCACAACTGGCCGGTACTGATAACTCTTCACTCGCACAAACTTTGGATTTGTTTATGAAACATTCCATTCAAATGTCGGCTAATATGAAGTCTTCTATTGATACCATAAAGAAAGACTCCGCCTGCCACGGTGAGAGTATTAAATCAATAGAAAACCAAATTGCACAATTGAACACCGCAATGAGTGCGAGAGAGAAAGGGAAACTCCCATCTCAACCCCTACCGAATCTTGGCCACTCACAAAATCATAATGTGAATGCCGTTACTACGTTGAGATCAGGAAAAGTGCTGAATAACTGAGTGGGTGAGCAATTTGATGATGTTAGTGATACCAATGAAACCCCAGCTTCTACTTCTTCCCCTAATTCGCCTAATCTCCCACCTTCTTCCGAGCCTATTCTCCGTTTTTTCCAAGGCTCGAACACTCAGCCCACATCCACAAATCTATCTAAAACGACCCCTACTCCAATTCTGGGATCCATTCCATCCCCACAATCCTCCCCAATTTTGGACCCAAACCTTATTGATAAAGCACCTTATCCAAACAGGTTAAGGGGCAATAGACCAAGTCCACAAATGGAGAAGATTGTGGAAATTTTTAAGCAAGTTAACATAAACATTCCTCTCTTAGATACTATTCAACAAGTTCCGTCTTATGCGAAAATCCTAAAGGACTTGTGCACTAGGAAGAGAAAAGTTCAAGTACCTAAAAAAGTTTTCCTTGCGAGTAATGTGAGCACTGCTTTTACACAACAACTACCCAAGAAACGAAAGGACCCCGGAAGTCCTACAATTTCTATTTCTATTGGGAGTAAAAATATCAATCGTGCTCTACTCGATTTAGGTGCTAGTGTTAACTTGCTTCCATATTCTGTTTATGAGCAATTAAGGATCGGAGAGTTAAAACCTGCGCATTGCACTCTTCAGATGGCCGATCGATCTATCACCCAACCTAGGGGTGAGCTAGAGGATGTGTTAATCAAAGTCGGGAAATTTATATTCCCTGTGGATTTTATCGTTATAGATACACAACCTGTAGAAAACCCATGAAACCAAATTCCGGTGATTTTAGGTCGACCTTTTCTTGCTACTTCCAACGCATAATCAATTGTAGAAACGGTTTTATGACCCTATCCTTTGGGAAGAAGTCAATTGAGCTTAACATTTACAAGTTGGGAAGTGAACCCTCCGAACCCTATGCTCATGTGTGTTCTGTCGAATTAATGGATGTCGACAGCAGCGAATTTGATCAACCTCATGATACTGACTCTTTTCATATGTTGTTGCTTGACCCAACCATGTATTATACATACACGGACTCTTCCACCGAGTTGTCCGGGTCAACATCTAACGCTGATGAGGAACTTTTTATAGAGTCTGACGATCACCCCATTTTTTCTGATGACATTATTCTTTGGGGTATCGATGAAAGCTTTGAGGAAATTTTCGCTGATGAACTCGCATTTTTAAAAGACACGGGTGTTGAGATGAATCAACTCCAAGATAAAGAAATTGAACCTCCACCCTTTCTTCTGGACAATCACGATAATGCGAGTAATCCATCATCACTATCACTGTGTCGTCTCTCCAAATTGAGACGCAATCCTTTTCCATTACACTTCTTATCACCTCCCCACTTCTTCATGTCGAAAGGTGACATGTTCTTCCACCAAGCTTGGTGCTTCATCGATAAAATTTTTGAATGGTTGGTGTTGACTTTCGGTCTTTGCAAACCTTGGCATTGACCAATAACCTTGACCCCTTCGTGTGATTTTAAAAGATTAACATTGTTTAACTCAAGTTTTAGGGGGGGAGGGTATATTTTGGCTCTTGAAAGAAAATGATTTTTACAAAATTGTGAGCCAAAAAGAAGTTTGGGGGAGGATTTCACTTTCATTATTTCTTGTCCCCTTTCTTCTCCCAAATCTACAGGTTTTTGAGCTTAACGGATAACAACAGTGAGGACACTGCTGCAAACAGGGTTGGGGGGAGGTTTGTGCTTATTTACGCATTACTTTGCATTATACTATATATAAGCACACAAATTTTTTTTTTGATAATAAAAGATTAGATAGTGAAAATTACATCCAAAAGATTGGAAAAAATTTAAGAAAACCAAGAAAATTAGAAGTTTTCTTAAACGAACTAGTAATAAGTAGTTATGAGCCATTGTCCCAAGAGTTAGTAAGATGAAAGAAGCCACCAATCTGAGGATAAAAATAAGTCTGAAAAATAATTTCTATTCTGGAAGCCAAACATTTGAATGTTGATACCCTACTATACGCACTTATACACGTCTTGAAACTCGGGATAGTAGAGGATACCTTGAAATGCTCTTGTCTAAAAGCCAAAGTATGAAGGAAATAATAAATGGAAAAGAAAAGATAAAATGATGAAAAGAAAAATGAACACTGGTTTTGTTATCACCAAGGTAGAAAAAAAATATAGCGAGGGTGCTTCATCACCTAGTGCCTTAGACCAACTGGTTTGGGAGTTACTGCTAAGCCTTAGGTGTTGCATGACGAGGAAATACACGTAAATAAGCAAGAACATGAGTAATCGGTCGGTTAGTACCTCAAGATGTATTAACGGTCGCATGAAAAATGTGTGAGCAAATTCCATCTAAATATCTATTAAAAAGTACTAAGGTAGATGGACAAGAGTATGATTGCTTGAATTGAATTCTCCAAGTGTAGGGATGTTCTATACACACAAGTAAGGGTATATGATCATTGTTTGGATGAAAGGTAGGAATGAAGAATAAAGACGATATTTTATTGAGGGGTGATGTGATTTCTAACATTTTTTCATGACTATTAAGATAGGGCTTATGACAACTGAAAAGCTAGTGTAGTTGGAAACTCTAATTTTCAAAGTTTTTCTTTTTATAATTCTTATCTTTATATGTAACTTTCACAGTCTTCCTTTTATTATAGGATTTTATGGGTGTAATCCGCTGAAAACCCTTAGGAGACAACACTCCTCCGACTAGGGACACCCAGAGGTTTAACGGCTTGTTGCACGCGCTCAGTGCAATCGTGTTGCCTACAAAAGTGTGCTTAGCTTTGTCTTCCTCCTTCTCTTGAATAAACTAGTTTGCTCGGGACGATCAAAGATAAGTTTGGGGGTATTTGTTCAGTTGATAAAACTGCACATTTAATATGACATTTTTCCTACTATTTCTATATAATAAAAGGTGTTTATTATAATATATGATAAATATGAGGGTTTATCTGTAAAAATACTATTTTCATGTATTTATATATTATAATTAACATTTGGTAGGAAGAAGTAAGCATATAATATCCATATGACATTTGGCCCACTTAATATGCTTACCTTATTAAAACTTTTGACCAATTCTTAAAGGTTAAATTAATATCTCTACTAATATTATTTGTCAAGTTGTTGTGCAGAATTTTCAGGGCTGAAATTAAGGAAATCAAAGTTGTTGGAACAAACCTACCTAATTAAGAAAGTAAACTAAAGAAATCAATTCTGGCAGTGACGTAGAAAATATTTTCAGTTTCCAGATATTCAAAAGATCACCATATATCACCAGAAGAGCCCACAAGAAGATTAAGCCCAAGATTCCCGTACTTGGCCATGGATCCGCGGCCAAACCCACCTTTTGGCCGCGGATCCGCCGCGGTTTTGACGAGTTAGGAGTTGGGATTTTTCAGTTTGGATCTTAACTACTAGTTTCCAATTTAGGCATATAGGGTTCTGGCTTTGGGATTATAAATAAGGACCGAGAGCCTCTTGGAAAAGTTATCAAGCTGAAGAGATCACGAAGTCCAAGACAGGCTCACGCATGCAGGCTGATCATCAACTGTTCGTCTAACTCCTTAGAAGAGATCGAGAAGCAAACTAGCATTTGTAATCATTTTCTGAAGGAATAAAGTGTAAATGAATTTTGTTGATTAATAAAGGTAGTTGTTTTCTTATTCTATTTCTTTATAGTTTTAATATGAATTCTCTCTCCATGTCTTCTTCTCCCAACATGCGCGAGTAATTCTTCTCTTGTTAGGGTTCGTAGGATTAGGGTAGGTTAATAGATGATGAAGATTCTTAAACTCTTTTTAAGTCCTATAAAGTTTATAAACTTTATCAAAAGAACAGTTAACATCCTAATCGGGCGCGCTACCAATTCATTGCTAGTCTCAACCGCGATTAGAGATTAGATTAACTATTGTTTTGGTAAAGGCTAGATATGAACGGAGTTCCATGTCGAGATAGGGGTTAAGAGTGGGAACCCTTTTCCCTCCAGAAACCTTAATCTACATGCATCACTGTCGTTCTAGTTTTAAATCTATTAAAGGATAAAAAGAGTAATCTTTAATTAATCATCCATAACTACTAAATCCTAATGAACCCTACAAGCCCCCTTTTATACTAAACATACATCCATAATTAACTAGATCTATATTTTGCATCCGTGTTTAACAAAGATCTAGAACCTACAACCATTCTTTATTCTTCCTATTTTCTTTCTCAACACGCCTAAAGTAAGAATAAAATATTCAACGTTTCCCAGAGGACGACCCGTACTCATCTCGGTCTAGCTACACGTGACACCGTTATTGATTGCGGTTAACTAACTACTACACACACAAATTCCTGATCAATCACCATCACTACCTCTCAAAGAGTTCAAGACGGAATGCTCTCTATCATCTACAGGCTACGCTTACTAAGGTAACAAGCTGGCAACAAAGAAAAGAGAAGAAAGTAGTAATAGAACGAAAAAAATATATGTATCTTTTATTCATGAATTCAGTGTAGTACAAGTTGAATCTTATGAAAGAATAAAAAATGGATACATGTTATTCAAAGATTACAAGCAAAACAGCTACTGAGAAGGAAGCGTTTTCAACAAGTTCGCAAGCTGCTATCGCACTCCTTTCAGTGCCTTCTCGTGATCAGCCGCCGCGGCCAGCTCCGCTTCAATTTGAACCCTTTGCTGCAAGCATGATGAAATCTTCTCATCGATTTTCCGTTGGACAGTTTCGCGACTCTGCATAACCCGCTCGATAGAGTCGAGCTTCCGCCTCAATACAAGCCCGTCCGAAATACATTGCTGCAAGGTGTCAAAAACAGCTCTCAGTTGCGTGGCGTTCGCTTTAACTTGGGCGCGTAGCCGGCCAGATTCACCCGAAGCCTCCTCGCATTCCTTCCGCCTCAAGGTCGCTTCTTGTTCGAAATGGCGGAGGAAGGACACACTCTGCTCGACCCATGCAGCCCGCTGGGAGTTCAAAGCATGAATCTCAGGAGTAGGACGCATATGCTCAAGCTCATGTAGGCAGGCCTCAATCTTCCTGCAGCGGTTAACCCAAGACTCAACGACGCCTTCGTTATGGAAGTTCACAAGCGTCGCCAGCATTGGATTAACTTCGGCAGCAAAATCTACAGCAAACGTAGGGGCCTCCGCGTCAAGCTCTTCGATGTAATCGCTCAACATACGCAGACTGGTCACAACACCTTTTAAGGATGGACGTATGGAAAAGGGCCCTGCCGGCATTATAACGCGAGACTCGAACGGGGCTGGAGTCGATGTGACCGCTACAAAACAAATCACAATCAGATGTCGGCTTAAGAAATAAAAAAATATACATGAACAAAAGAGTCTATTATACCAGCTGCTACAGGGGGCAGAGCTGGGAGTTCCGGTGGTGCGGCGATACCCTTGACCCCCCTTCAATTTGTAAGGCTACGAGCAATGCAAAGAAGAATTAGCAATAACGTGACTGCCCGTTAAAGAAAAGAAAGGACGTCGATTAGAAAAGATACTCACTGACACCAGCGGGCGGACTAATCTCCGACGGGAAAGAGAAGTGTGGGTTTAGCACCTGATACAAATGATCAAAAAGAACTCCTGTGAGATCACGATGATACATGGTCAGTACACGAAAGATGCTGTCCCCGATTTAAATTTATCACAAACCCATACCTTCCAGCATTTGAGAAGATATAAGAGAAGACGGAGGGGCAACCATCGTCAAAGCAACAACTGGCGATGCTTCCTCGGGTGGCACAACCTCAACGCTCGCCACACCTGCATTAAAAGCGAGAGAAATACTGTCAGGAGAGATTAAAAGGGGATTGCAGAATAAAGGGGAAAGCGATGACCCAAAATCTACCTGGTGAGTCTCCGGTCGAGAACACGACAAGAGTGTCACTGGATGCAGCGAATGCTCCACCCTCCTCCATCGGAACAGTCTCGCCACCCGTAGCCTCATCCCCCGATTCCACGAGAATCGTCGTGACACTCGCAGCGCCCGGCAGCGGCAGGGAGCCGCAATGAGAAAGAGCGACGATTGGAGCAGTGCCCGACTCTTGAGAAAGAGTGGCTACCTCGGGCTCGGCGGCTGTAGCCATCTCACCCACCGCTACCTCGAGCTCGGCGATTGTAGCCATCTCGCCTACCGCTGCCTCGGGTTCGGCGATCGTGGCTATCTCCTCTACCGCTACCCCAGGCTCAGTGGTTGCCGCCACTTCTTCGGCAAGACTCGGCCCTGCAAGATAGGATATATGAGAACCTGAAAGTTAAAACTTTGACAAAAGAACCCAATGTCACGTTACCTTGAGTTGGTCTTCCGATTGCTTCCCGAGCCGCACATGCTGCCTGTCTGTGGGTGGTGGACAAAGCAGCAGGAGCATCTTCTGAAGGAGTAGGGGCAGGGGTAGCGGTGCTCGACCCTGCACCCGCGGCTAAGGCGACACTACGCTCTTCCTTTCCGCTCGGGCCATGAGAGCAGATCTTCTAGAAGCCTCCATCAATAGGACGTCATCGTCCGCGCTAAGGGTTACCTCTGGAGCCGTTATGGCATCCGTCATCGGTCGTTTGAGTAAGGCCTCTTTCGGCAGTGCTGAGGAGGCCGGGACTTCGATGACTGGCCCGGGAAGCATCTACGCATCACCTTACGGGATTGGCATTGTTGTCCCTGCGATATGATAAAGAGGGGGTCAGATTGTCCATAAGAAAGGAGAATGAAGATGCAATGAGCCGAGATATACCAACTCCCAGCGAAGCGCGAATCCTCCCCTCTTCCTCAAAAGTCTTGAGGGAAGCCGCTAGAGCTCTTCAGTAGAAAAGCCTGTTAAAGAAGAAAAAGTGTCAGTCAAAACATGATAATAAAAATAAAATGCAATGACTAAAGTTACGGCTTATATTTACTTGATTGCGCAAGGATGGCCATTCCCGCTTTGTGGCTTGCTGATCGCACAGAAGCTGCAATGGCGGCCTCGAGATTGTAAGTTCACGGCAGCGCCCCGGCCGTCATTCCGAGGCCAAAATACGGAAACGAAACTTTTTCAAAACTAGAAAACGGGCGCTACCGCGTACTAAAAATCCGGATCGGGCCATTAACCTAATGCTAGCAAACTAGAGAATGGGTAGAAAGCTATACCGAGCGATCCATGTCCTTCGGTCTTCGGCCTCCATCCCGATCTCCTCGCGGAATCTCCGGTCTTCATCTCCTCATTGGAACGGGCACCACATCGCCGGGTTCTTTTACGGGCTCCCACCTCTGGACCAAGGCAACTCGGGCACGAAGTTGGCAAGTCGACGTGTCCAAGAATGCTGTAGGCTAGTGTAGAATAGTTTGTCTCTATTGGGGTTGAAGTTGCCATAATGATGGAGGAAATGAACAATGGAAATGAGCTTAGGATTTTTGGTGTAAGCAAAGAATGAGATCAAGAATTTTCCACACCAAAAATAATCCTCTCCTCACCAAGAAGCGGCCGGCCAAAATATGAGAGAGTGAATCCATGAAGGGAGGTGAGTGCAGGAAAAGAAATGGTGACCATAATTCAAAAAGCAAGCCTCACATCAATATCCAAATCAACTCTTATCACATTCCCATCTCATTAATGCAAAAACTATGATGAAAGAAAAAGCAAAGATGCTTTGAATTATCATAATCTCTCCATTTACAAGAAACCCCCTCCACAATGCTAATTTGCACAACTGCAAATTAGCCTCTCCATCAGAAAAATCCGGCCAAGAAGGAACAAAGGAAAAATGGCCGAAACGGAATACAAACTGGCAACTTCAAAAAACTGATCCTGTAATAAATTACAGGAAAACCCCGCGACCGTATATACATACCCGTATTTGTATTCCGACCGAATACAAATACAATGAGACAAAATCTACACTGTACAATACTAGGATCCGGCTTAAACCAAAGCCCGCTAGTATTATCCGTCCGATCATGATCCGTGTAATACCGCACGTATAAGATCGAACCCTGCCATATCTCCATACGGCCTCTACAGCGTTTCGCCCGAAACTTGAGAAACTGTCTGTGGGGGACTCTAAAGACTCGTCAATACTTTGGCTGTGGATTTAACCACTAGCACGTCAGAGGTATTAGCCATACGTAACGGGCTACCAGGTATTGACCAAAACGGACGTCGATGAGCGAACTCATCCCGACACCCTACTGAGCCTGTCAGTGACAATATCCATACAGTCCGGTCCGTTCGTCTATGAGCATCGCATGGCGGGCCTAGGGGGTTGGTAAAAGTCAGACCCCCAATAGCGGTACAAGTCGTGTCGGAGTGTAGTCCAGAACACCCTGAGATACTACTGGAATACCTACCAGTAAATCTCCTGCCTTGGCCAAGGACTTTGTGTAATGGCTATCCTAGACACAGCGCGATCTCACCCCCAATACCGGGAGAGACGAACACCTGCAGATCCGCTCACTGCCTCCATGTGGCTCGGGACTGTACCCAACTAAAACCTGTTTGCACGACTCCTTTGAGCCGTGGTAGGGTAGTAATCAAAGCACAGTGGGAACTCACACGAGAAAAATGATGATCTCAGGTCGATGAACTAACCTGTACACATGTCACTAGGGAACTGCTATCTGACGTCTGGTATAATCCCAACTAGCAGGTTCCCGGCGAGTCCTGTCCGGTGTACTCATAACCCAATGAGCACCTGTATACATCTTAGGTGAACCAACTGACACCAGTGGCTGGTGAGACCGGCCACCGCCCCTCGTCGGGGTCTCGACTGTATACACTAGTTTACTCCGGAGTTTCGATGCCCTGTCTCGAATACTCCCATGACTAGGGACCTTTTAAGGATGTGCTTATAGACCCCAGCTCCCACGTATATGATCGCCATCATACTGCTGGTCGTCAAGCAAGAATCCTAAGGGCTCTATCAACGTGTAATAGTGACCTGTAAGGTCACCTGAAGCAGTACACGATGATAAAGATAAACCAGATAGCATACTATCATCTTGAGTAAGACTGTCCTACCAGCATAGGTCCTCCCTCAATCATTGCAATCACGTGCCTGTGATCCAATAATTGACTCTGAGGGCACTATATCTAACAATCTCCCGCTTGCACTCAAGGCTAATTTTTGCGATGTCGCATACTCACAGCCCGTGTGATACGGAACACCCAACTCCTCTACTAATCAGTCTCACAAAGCCTGTTTGCGAAACTATTGCGTTCGAGGAATAACCTCAGTGAATGGATCCGCTCTGATGTTTCGTTCTATGTCTCTCTTTATCTCAAGTTCGCGGAGAAAACCATCTCCCGAAATGAGCAATACCTATCTTAGAATGTGTCTGGATGTCTGATGGGACCTAGCTCATAAATGAACTCCATATCCAAACTTCTTAGACTGTATTGTCATCTGAACTTAATCAGTATCCTGCGCCATGCCTCCCTCAGTGTCTTCTTGGATCACCTGTCCAAAACACTGCCCCTCGTCAGAGGGAAAACTATAACTCTGACAGCCACTCTGTCATCCAGGTCACCTTGGAAGCCTGGAATGATAACCGTCTCCAGAAAGAGGCTGTTGTTATCATATCCCTAGAATATCCACTTATGCTCTAAAACTGCTTCCGACCGTTTCTCCAGGATTGGATAAAGATCAACTTATTGCATCCCATGCAAAACAACATCTGGTGTGGTACTTGACATCTCATGATTGACTCAATTGCCTAAGCAAGTGATCTGCCAATCATGCACATCCCTTTCCCCTTTAGTCTGTAAGACACCTTTAGAGAGGGTGACTCCATCATCTGCAGGTACACCACCATGCCAGGAGTCATCCATTCTAAAACAACTTTAGAATGCTGTCTAAGTACCCAGATTGGGAAACTACCAAATCTAGATCTAAAATCATAGATCTAGTAACCAGAATATCTGATATAATATCCAATTCCCATGTGGAGAAACCACTGTGTGACAACCAAAGTATAATCGATCGTAGTATAGGAATTTCACTTCCTACTCTGTGTATGTCATCTAAATACCAGGACATCACACCCTACTACCTTCTTAACAGATCCATCCCCTATTCTGATGAAGTCAAACCTATGACTGTCACATCAGAAATAGATGATCTATCTCTGCTATATCTGCTTTAGTCCATAAATAGACATAAGCTACTTGTCCACTATGCTTCCGCTGCTCCCACTGACTACGACAACCCTCTGGCAGAGTCATATAGACGTGCACTTATAAAGCCAGCTCAGAACGACGCTATATTCATCCTCCTGCCGGGTCTCACAGTCTGGAACAACAGTAATGGCAAGTCTGGGTAAACAAGAACTTCCCTGTCACCGTCCTTGAGGCTACCGGAGTACCTCTCGGGTGCCTGAGGTTACCCACCATATCTGCGAAGTGGCTAATGGAATGTCAAACCAGATTGAATCTTTAGGTTCTTATCAAATCTTCAGTAATCGTTTGCGGTTCTGGAATCACTTCCAGTTCTACCATACTCCCACTACTATTTTCTGAAAAAATCCATTTTTATTAAAACTGTGGCGAGTTAAGAACAATATCACTATTGATCTTCCAGATGGTAGAAAGTTAACCCTCGTCATAGCCCGGGTTAACCCACAAACAGCCATTACAGAAACGTGCCTTGAGTTATCCGGAGTCTGGTTTTAAGCATAAGCCGGACAACTCCCCGTACCATAACATCGTTAAGATATGAACCGTTCTATATCCAATATAGAAACAGAGGCACTAATTTAATTGGAACCAGATTCAAATCATGCAGCTGTCTCTAGTGCATGTCAACTAAATGGAGAGAGGCCGATCAGAATTACTCAACTTAGGAATGCTTCCAATTATGAGTAACCTGAAAGAGAAACAAGTTTCCCAAAACCATTACTATCAACTGAATACCATTCACAAGTATCTACATCTTCGATTACCTTGAAGAATCCCGATACTTGCAACACCTGGTTCTCTACTTTACTCTTATACCTATAACTTCTCAAAACTCAGAACTTGCATTTCTACGAAACACATCTCTAAGAACTAGAGAAGTCAAAAGTAAACAGAATATAGTACGAGTACCAACCCCTCTGTCCTAATGGACACTGGACAACATACAATACTCTGTATAAGTCCCCTGAGTCTAATAACTCATTCCCTTTGTGTCGTAGGTCGAAAACTGTACTTATGGTTAAGAAGAATTACACCGCTGTTTAATGCTCCTTACCTAACCATCCACTGATATAGGTAAATATCATGGACATAATTTCAAAAAGGTATATCTCATTCTATAAAAATAGACGTACAGATATATCAATTTGAAATTGGTGCATAACAACGGATATTCAAAACCAAATATTTGCCGTCCGGCAAACAACCCAGGTGATTTCCTCAAATATCACCAATTACAACGAATCCCGATATAATGAGGACAATTACCTAATTCCCAATAACTTACTCCCACTCATCATCTGTAAAACCATACAGATGTGAGAATCATACCTGGTAAATACATACCCTGGAGCAAGTGTCTAATTGGGAAATCAGTTTTCTATTAACAGTACACAGTGAAATAGAAACATTGAAATGTTTCGTAGGGGTATCCTGGTTTTCCTAGTAATGCCTCTTCCATTATCCAGATTCACAACCGTAACCGTATACTTCTTTGCCATCTCCCCAAATCCCTTTATATGTCTTTAGTCATTACTTTCTGTACATCTCTTTAGGCTAAATGGTTTTCTTCCTTTCCTACCGTTCGGCACCAGCCTATGGTTTGGAAGAAGACTATCCAATAAGCATAATGGGTGTACTGTCCTAATCCTAGGAGCACTCGCAATGCGAGAGAAGGTGAAGATAAAAGACAACTGAATAAAACCTTATTCCTATTTCTCCTGAACCAGAATCCATCCCCGAACTGGAACAAGTTCCTTTCGAGTTCGTATATAACCATACGATGGAGTATCCAATAAACTGTGGATCTTCGTAGTGATACGGAGTGTTCTGGAGAAATACAAAGGTGAAGTGGGAGTGGTAATGAAATACTTGGCTTGGTCGTGAATAGCAGTCGCAATTTACTTTACCCTCCTTCTAATCCCTTTATTTGTCTTAACTTAATACCTTCTGTACACCACACTTAGGCTAATCGGCTTTCTTCATTCCCTACCGTTCGGCACCAGCCTAAGATTTGGAAGAAGACTATCCAATAGGCGTAACGGGTGTACTATCCCCTAATCCAAGGAGCACTCGCAACCTGAGAGAAGGTAAAAGGAAAAGACAACTGAATAGTCCTATTCGTTTTCTCCAGAACCGGAAACCATCCTCGAATAAATTCATTGAGTTCGTATATAACCATACGATGGTTTTATCCAATGGAAGTGGACGTTCGTAGTAATACGGGGTGTTCTGGAGAAAAGGGTAAAAGAAGGAGTGGCAATGAGGTATGCAACTCTGACAATCCAAAAGCCAGTGTTATAAGAAGGTTCGATCAACTTGGTTACTGAGTCATAGTCAAGGGTCGGGTCATGGTCGCTGCCAAAGAGAGAGAAAAGAAACACTCAGCGTGCACTCTAATCTAGATCGGAATGGTTATCACTTTATCTAATCAGGAAACCTCCCACTGTAACCTCAAATTCTCCTCCAAACCTGAAAGAAGAATTAGTCGGGATCACCCGAAGAGTAAACCAACTCATCAGTGGGAATCGGGATCCAACTATCATCGCATGATAACGTGATGGAATCCACTCACGCTATCACACTCCAGAAGGTATGCGCATATCTGGCAAGTTTCAGTTTCTTTAGAAACCCCCGATGTGATTTTTACCCCATGCTCTTATGACCTTGACGAAGGCCAACATATCATAAGTCACATGTCAAGTTCTACCCGTCATTGTCCAGGTTAATTTGAACCCACCCGTACATACCCTTGACGAAGGCCAAAATAGTAGTACGACTGTCCCAAACTAACGCATCTATCTATGCTGCAGAAAAGTAACAAATAGCTACCCATACACTATGCCTTGACGAAGGCCAACATACATAGCATGAATACTAAGTGCTACCTTTCTAAAATGACGGAGGGCTACGAATGGTTTTTGGTGAAAAACCTTTAACGTAATGAACTTGATATCGTTGAAGGAACCGGATAGCTTTTATAAAAATATAGTGACGAAAACTTTTGCTAAAGAGGTCACTCCCGGTGAAGGGATCTCGGCTCTTTCCCCGTAGAATGAGGTGCAGGATATTCCAACTGAATACCACGATGCAAAGCAAAAGTAATCGACTATAGTGAAGTTATTGTCCTGACGCAAACTTCTGTCCAAGGGGTCACTCCCGGTGAAGGGATCTCGGCCCTTGCCTCGTCGACTGAGATGCTGGATATTCATAACCGAATACCACTGTGCAAAACAAAAGAGAACGTTCTTGCAATAACAGCTTTTTGAAATATTGTTCCAACAACATCAGAATAGGTTTGTTTAGCTTGCATTGATCCGAATCAACGCAGTCCCATCAATTGATCACACCACAAAAGAACGAAAATAATGATGTACGTATATGCCATCCGCATTCGCCACTGGGTCCCGTCATCACACGTTAGGTTACTTAACTAACGACAGAGTGGGGACTGGACTAGCACGGATGCAAAACATATACAACATCTGGTAGTATATATATCAATATATAATATTCGCTCAAGGCGTGATAAAATGCAGCATCACAGAAATGTAATAAGCATCACAGAACAATACAGATATCTAGGATCCCTGGGTTTCATAGAGCCGCTACTAAAACCCGACGTTCCCCTGGTCATGTGGATAGCCTGTGCAATGAAATCCTAGACCCCTACGGGCGCGACAAGTTACCCGCCAAAACCTGAAGCGAGGCAGCCCCCTTCAACAAAGTGAATGGACCACCCAGCACTTCATGGAATCCGGTAACTTGGGCACCCCTCCTTGGGTCAACCTATACCCCCTACGAGTGCGGCGAATAGCCCGCCAATTCTAGAGTGAAGCCCCCTCCGTCTCAACGCCATGAGATGCAGGCCCGTTGCCCTCTAGAACCCGGCTACCCGTGCACCCCTCCGCGGGGTAATCCTAGTACAGAAAGTAAAATATACATACAACGGGTACATCGACCTCAGCCCGGTCATGCCCCAAAAGAATAATATACAAACAGGCAGTAACGGCAGTCCACATGTTGGACGCTCGCCCCGCAATATCAAATGTACATAATAAACCAAACTGTACTACCATTGCATCCAGGCTATCCACCACGACAATCCGCAACATCACAGCACAACACAGAACATCAACGTGAATGTCACGTTCGTAAATCCGTCTAAAAGGGCTATAGCAGTTAGACAGGATTTACCGATCAAATGACTTTCACGGTCGCAGATATAATGTAAATACTGTGAACTAACATGTTTAAAATTTTCGATCGACTAAATTTTCTGAAGTGGGCCCCAAGCACAACTGTAGCACTCAAAATAAATCTGGGCCCAAAAAGAATATACCAGAAACCCTATTTCCATGTCAGAAACCCACTGTAGAAATTTGGTGCAGTTTGGCCACAGTACGGCGGCGGATCCGAGGCCAAAACGTGGTTTTGGCCGCTGATCCGCCGCGCTACAGTAACTTCAGCCGACCAAATTTTCACAGAATGCATAAAAAACCCTGCACGTATTTTTGCAATGTACCAAATAATTTTTTGAGCACAGCAAAAATTCGACAGAAACCTGGACTTGAAAATGGGGTTTTTGGAAAATCCGTTCGATCGAACTTGTAAACACGTTAGAGCAAGCTAGACTAGGTTAATGGCGTGGCTCTGATACTAATGTAAGTTCACGGCAGCGCCCCGGCCGTCATTCCGAGGCCAAAATGCGGAAACGAAAACTTTTCAAAACTAGAAAATGGGCGCTACCGCGTACTAAAACCCCGGATCGGGCCATTAACCTAATGCTACCAAACTAGAGAATGGGTAGAAAGCTCTACCGAGCGATCCGTGTCCTTCGGTCTTCGGCCTCCATCCCGATCTCCTCGCGGAATCTCCGGTCTTCATCTCCTCGTCGAAACGGGCATCACATCGCCGGGTTCTTTTACGGGCTCCCACCTCTGGACCGAGACAACTCGGGCACGAAGTTGGCAAGTCGACGTGTCCAAGAATGCTGTAGGCTAGTGTAGAATAGTTTGTCTCGATTGGGGTTGAAGTTGCCATAATGATGGAGGAAATGAACAATGGAAATGAGCTTAGGATTTTTGGTGTAAGCAAAGAATGAGATCAAGAATTTTCCACACCAAAAATAATCCTCTCCTCACCAAGAAGTGGCCGGCCAAAATATGAGAGAGTGAATCCATGAAGGGAGGTGAGTGCAGGAAAAAGAAATGGTGACCATAATTCAAAAAGCAAGCCTCACATCAATATCCAAATCAACTTTCATCACATTCCCATCTCATTAATGCAAAAACCATGATGAAAGAAAAAGCAAAGATGCTTTGAATTATCATAATCTCTCCATTTACAAGAAACCCCCTCCACAATGCTAATTTGCACAACTGTAAATTAACCCCTCCATCAGAAAAATCCGGCCAAGAAGGAACAAAGGAAAATTGGCCGAAACGGAATACAAACTGGCAACTTCAAAAAACTGATCCTGTAATAAATTACAGGAAAACCCCGCGACCGTATATACATACCCGCATTTGTATTCCGACCAAATACAAATGCAATGAGACAAAATCTACACTGTACAATACTAGGTTCCGGCTTAAACCAAAGCCTGCTAGTATTATCCGTCCGATCATGATCCATGCAATACCGCACGTATAAGATTGAACCCTGCCATATCTCCATACGGCCTCTACAGCGTTTCGCCCGAAACTTGAGAAACTGTTTGTGGGGGACTCTAAAGACTCGTCAATATTTTGGCTGTGGATTTAACCACGAGCACGTCAGAGGTATTAGCCATACATAACGGGCTACCAGGTATTGACCAAAACGGACGTCGATGAGCGAACTCATCCCGACACCCTACTGAGCCTGTCAGTGACAATATCCGTACAGTCCGGTCCGTTCGTCTATGAGCATCGCATGGCGGGCTTAGGGGGTTGGTAAAAGTCAGACCCCCAATAGCGGTACAAGTCGTGTCGGAGTGTAGTCTAGAACACCCTGAGATACTACTGGAATACCTACCAGTAAATCTTCTGTCTTGGCCAAGGACTTCATATAATGGCTCTCCTAGACATAGCGCGATCTCACCCCCAATACCGGGAGAGACGAACCCCTGCAGATCCGCTCACTGCCTCCATGTGGCTCGGGACTGTACCCAACTAAAACCTGTTTGCACGACTCCTTTGAGCCGTGGTAGGGTAGTAATCAAAGCACAGTGGGAACTTACACGAGACAAATGACGATCTCAGGTCGATGAACTAACATGTACACATGTCACCAGGGAACTGCTATCTGACGTCTGGTATAATCCCAACTAGCAGGTTCCCGGCGAGTCCTGTCCGGTGTACTCATAACACAATGAGCACCTGTATACATCTTAGGTGAACCAACTGACACCAGTGGCTTGTGAGACTGGCCACCGCCCCTCGTCGGGGTCTCGACTGTATACACTAGTCTACTCCGGAGTATCGATGCCCTGTCTCGAATACTCCCATGACTAGGGACCTTTTAAGGATGTTCTTATAGACCCCAGCTCCCACGTATATGATCGCCATCATACTGCTGGTCGTCAAGCAAGAATCCTAAGGGCTCTATCAACGTGTAATAGTGACCTGTAAGGTCACCTGAAGCAGTACACGATGATAAAGATAAACCAGATAGCATACTATCATCTTGAGTAAGACTGTCCTACCGGCATAGGTCCTCCCTCAATCATTGCAATCACGTGCCTGTGATCCAATAATTGACTCTGAGGGCACTATATCCAACAGAGATTAGTATCATCCGGCGCTATGAATAGACCTTCGTTGGTCCTATATTCGCCCAAGCCCTCACTATAAAGAGCATGAGGCTCCTGACCAAATACTACGTCGGCAGAGAGGATCGACTTCTTCTTCCTCTTCTGCGAGCGAGCTCCGGTCGCCCCAAGCACAAGTTTACATTTAGCAGGCACCTTGGGGCGACGAGTCCCGATATCTGAACCCACGCCAGACTCAGGGGAAGCTGCATTCACCATTTCCATGGGAGCACGGGGCACCGGTAGTACATTCACCGTCTCCACGGGAGCATGGGGCACCGGTAGCTCAGGCCTGTCGTGCGGGACTTCAATCACGGCAGCTTCTCTTAGCGGAGAGAGGACAATGGTCCGTCGCTTCAAAGGGACATTTCGATCACCAGCAGGGGGTGCACCCTGGCGGTCGAGCAGCAGTCGCTTCTCCTCCCTGATAACGGCGCCCATCAAATGTTGGTACCAGGCCACGTGTACATTAAGGGCCTTCGGGACACAACTCGGTTCGCTGATAAAGAAGTGAGACCCTGTGTTCAAGCGCATGAAATGATGCAGCGCGCTCCACATTCCCTCTTCGGTAGCAACAGGTTCTTCCAGGAAAGCCTCAAGTGGGACGCCCTGATTGTAACTCAGCTGCTGGGCAAAACGATGTGGGTTGTATCTCATGAATAGCGCTGTATCATTTTGCCTGAATACAAGAAAGCCCGGCCTGATGGAGTACAAATGAAGAATCTCCCAGGCTTTCAACACAAGGGCCCCGTCTTTAAAGATGTCTCGCAATGACAGCACCGCTTTTGAAGTTTCCTGGCCGATGGTCAAGACTCTGTCCGTGAAAGACATACCATCTCCAACCGTGCACGGACGAAGGAGCAAGCCCCTAGCTTCCCGCGGCGACGGACTCACGATGGAGGTGTCAACCAGCCGCATTATCCGAGGGAACTTGCATCTGTCGTAAAACGAAGGTCTTTTGTGGATGCCAAAGACCCCAAGCACGTGCAGCTCCATCCATGAAGTGAAGTAATGCATTGGGAAGTTGGCAGAATCCACCCCTGGTTCAGTAGTATTCGCTGCTAAACTGGGACCATGATATAGGTGGGCTAACCCGGCGATCCCGATGGCCACTTGTATTCCGGCAACCATGCGATGCGCGGGGTAGAAGACAGAAGGCCTCATGTAACGAGGATGCATAGGAAGCGAGAACCAGCTTAACCATAAACTAAGGAACCCGAGAAAGAACGCTTCCTCATCAATGCCCGGAGCAGCGATTTCTGACAGGGGGACGATCACGACGTTAGGAAGAAAGAAACCTTTTTGATCAGCTTTCAGTATTGGCCGGCGGTCCAAGCCAAAGCCGAAAGGATCATCAAGTTTAGTAAACTTTTCTCCTTGTCGCGACAAAATTTCTGGGCGAAGAAAACGGGCAATGAAGTCCGCAAAGCTGACCCCTCAGCCTCTGGATTCAAAGAAGAGGCTCTCATACATGTTCAACACCTTTATCAGACTTGGGAACTGGTGCTGAATGGAGTTCTCTGGGGTAAGGCCCATCACCACTGGCTTGGTGGCAAAAACATATTCATCCGGAGGAAGCAGCTCCTCGTAGTGCTCCCCCCTAACTGGTAAACTAGAAACCTCGGCAAATTCTTCCAAGGAAATGGAGACCTCTTTATCCAATAGGAGGAAGGTATGGGTCAAGATGTTCCACTGCTCCAAAAACGCCTTGATACACCATGTGGGAGGTGCCGAATACTGGAACAAGGAAGCATAGACCGCAGGGTATAAGCCAAGCTTTAGCAGCTGCGATTTCTTTGCCGATAAGATATACCGGGCCCACTGGAAGTACTCGGCCGGATGACGGGGAGTTAGCCCGATGTTGTAGGGCTGTCCCCAAGGGCGCGACTCGCCCTGACTTATGCGTCGCCCTAGGGTGTCCAAAGCCGCCGGTGGCTGCACGGGTACTGCGGCAATCGAAGGCTAAAGGAGACCTTCCGAAGTCCAATTAACCACCTCCACGGCATAGTTCACCGGGGGTGCATCTGCATACGGGATCGCCGAGATAGGCTCCGAAGGCGTCGCACAAAAAAAGCTCCGGCGGCCTCTGATAATCTGATCATACCATCTACCCCATAGGTGAAGATTCTTGTATTCCGAGTCGTGGTCTTTGATCAGCGCGAGAACCTCTCGGTCTACAGGCGCCTCAGGAAATCCACCTTCTGATCGGATGAACGGAAAAGAAGCGTCGAAAGACATGTCGTCTGCGCGAAAAGGAACGAAAGATAACTGTCAGTGCTATAATTTAATTTAAATTCTAACACTTGATAGTTTAGAATTTGTACCACACTGCAATGCAGTGGAAAGGGGACTAAAAGGGGGGGCCCACAAAATCTAGATGACAATGCATCGATTAATAAAACAGTCTCATCATTTGATGAGACTGTTATTTAAATGAGGAAATCCTCAAGAAAATTCTCATTAAATGAGAGATCTCTCGGGAAAAGGCGTAAATCTCCCTTTGAGAGCAATGCTCTGTGACAGAGTGACACTTGTCAAACTCTGATCATGAGGGAATAAAAATTCCTCAAGAGCTTGGCTCTGTAAAGATGATAGAAAAACCCATCAGAAAAAAGATTAAAGATTAAAATCAATTTTTATTAATTAAAAATTCTAAGATCTCCAAGATCTATGAACAAACTCTAAGAGTTCTTTATGAGCAAAGCTCTGTTCATGGGTTAAGAAACCCTGAAATAAGATCTTTTTAGATCTATGGGTTCAAGAGAGCAAAGCTCTGTTAATGAAACCCTAAAAAAGGGTTTTCTTTAGATCAAAGATCTATGGAGAGCAAGGCTCTGTTAATGGGTAAAACCCTAGATTATTAAAAAACTAATCTTTACCTAAGTTTTGGCAGAGTTTTGACTCTTAAAGGTCATAAGATGGAGAGCTATGCTCTGTGAGAGAATGAATTCTCAGAAAACAAGAAGGAGATGAACATAATCATCTAAAGGACCAAAGGTCCTATTTATAGGCATTGAAACGCCTCTTCAACTTCTGAGTTGATCCAAGGGCGCAGATGCTGCTACCGCTGCACTCACATGTGGGCCACGTGAGCGCAACGGTGGAGGGGGCATTTGTTTCCCCCAATCAGAGCAAAGCTCTGTTTGAAATTCAAATTTAAAAAATTGAAGCAACGCTTCAGATGCTAGCACTAGGCGCGCTGCGCTCCAGGCAGCGCACTATGTGTGCGCTGTTAGTTATATGTATGCCCTAGAGACCATTACTGTACATACGATGTATATTGTAATGGATGCTTGGACATATATAGGGAGGACTTTCTTGCTCGACATGATAGTACGCTATCTGGTTGCTCTTTATCTTAACATGTACTCTGATTGTCTCTATGTTACATGTTGATAAAGCCTTTAGGATATGTACTCGACTACTGGGACTATAATGAGATCATACTAGTGGGGCCACGGTAGTCGGCGAGTACATCCTATAACTGTTCCTAGTCGAGGGTGTATCGAGATAGGGCATCGATACACTAGAGTAGACTAGCGTATACGCATCTTGACCCATATGATGGGCGATGGATGATCCCATATCCATCGGTGTTTGACATCAAGGATGGTGTACGGGTGTTCAGTGGAGACTGGGTACACTGGACGGACTCGCCGAGAACTCTCAGATGGTATTATACCTCACGTCAGATGGCAGTTCTCCGGTGACACTGGTACAGAGTAGTCTGTTGACCCGAGATCGTCATAGAGTCTTGTGTGATTCCCATTGTGCTTTGATTTCCATCATACAACGTCCAAGAGGGCGTGGAAAAAGGTGGCTTTTGGGTACAGTCCCGAATCACATGGAGGCAATGAGTAATTGGAGGGGATTCGTCTCTCCCGGTATAGGGAGTTGATGTTGTGCTGTGTTCGATTGGCTATAACTGGAAATCCCTGGCCAGGGTTGCTGAGATTTACTGGCAAGTGTTATCAGTAGTTTCTCGAACTGTTATAGACCTCAAATCGACACGACTTATCAAGCTACTGGGGTCTGACGTTTACCACCCCTAGACGAGATATGCGACATATCAGACGACGAGACCGGATTGTATGGGAGTGTTACTGATTGGATTCGTAGGAGAATGTACAGGCTTGCTTGTTGATCTTCTGATCGCTCAATACTTGGATGGCTGTTACGTTTAGCTGATCGCTTGCAGCTTGTGCGTGTTTGATATGATCATCACCTACTGCCAGTGTATTGACGATTCTTTAGAGTCCTACACAGAGGTTTCTTGGCTCAAGCAAAATGGAGTAGGGGCACATATGTGATATGTGCAGGACCGAGGATAATGCGATATGAGATACCGTATTCTATTCTCGCGATATTTGATATCAGCCGGGTCATCGGATCAAGTGTTGATTCGATGAATCGGTAAATGATATATTAGTCGGTTATATGCGATATAGCCGGATTGTCGGATCAAGTGTTGATTCGATGATTTAATGTATAATTATATATATGATATATAAAATTACATTAACTAATATAAGCTCACTAAAAGATTCTTTTTCTCACCGGGTAATACATTGATATATATGCGATATATATTAATTGTATTATTTTATTTTGTTACAATAAATATTATATATGTGATATATAATATTGTAACATGATATGGTTATTAATGCAACATGATTAGTGGAGATTAAACATGGTTAGGGTTTGATTTGGGTTAATCATTTCTAGAAGTTTCTAGAAGGTTTTCTTTTTTGTTTTGTGTAAGATATTTTCAAGTGACTCATACTTAACCCAACCCAAACCCCAGCCCTAGTTAAATCTCTACAATGGTTTGGTTAACCATGGTTGCATTATTAATCATTATCTTCTTTTCATTATTCATCACAAATGATTATTCATCTTCTTCTTCCTTCTTGCTTCATGGAAAAGCTTTCTAGGTTTTTCCTAAGTGATGAAAATGAGTGAGGATAAGAAAACAAATGAGAGAAAAAATCCTACTTCATCATCCTCATCTATCCTTGCCATTTAGATGAGGGTGTTCACTTCATTTAGTGAGTGAGAGCTTGTGTTAATGAAACTTCAAGGTAGATCATCTTTGTTAACGAAGATCGGAAGCAAGCTGGCATCTTTCTCTTCGTGGAGCCTCTCGAGAGTCTGGAACACGATGATCGCAGCGAAGGGACCTCAAAACGGAGCTTAAGAAGTGAAGGACCGGATCTACAAAGGTTGTAATCCCTCACTTAGTGTTAAAGTGTTTAACATGCTTGTTTTCACCTAATCTCTAGTCTAAGATCTTGGTTAGGGTTGTTCGGCACGGCTAAATTTTAAATTGGGCATGGTTGATGCCTCGTAGACCCTTATGTGTGTGCCTAGCAACCCTACAGTGGTATCAGAGCCAAGCTAGAGCTTTAGGCGAAGTCTAGGCGAAGTTTAAAGTCCGATCGAACCCGGAAACCCCGATATATACCCTTCTCTGGATATTTTTTAAAAATGTGATTTTTTCTGTATTAAAAATGCTCAGAAATTGAGCAGGGAAATATAAGGATAACTGTAGAACACGACTTCCTAACTCCACTGTAGCGCCGCGGAACCGCGGTAATACCCTGCTTTTAGCGGCGGTTCCGCGGCCGTATGTGAAGATTAGGGAATCATTTTTTAACAGTAACGTCCGTAGGTGTTTCCTGATTCTTCTGGGAATTTTTAATTCCACTCAAGTGTTGAGTTTTCTGGGTTGTATTGGGGACTCGTTGATTCGATCGGATAATTTAACTTCGTTTATTTTGTCCGGGTAATTTTTTAGAACGTGTTAAAAAGTTCGAACGGATATCAATAACTCACTTTTTCCCCTGCCGGAAAATTTCCAAGCGTTGGATTTTTCCGTAGTTTAGGAACGTTATAAGTCGTGCAAGTAACGCGGTGGACCCTCTAGAAGACAACAAACCTTAACTCGATTATATGACCGTCTTGAACTGCCTCTAAACCTTAGGGTTTGTGGCAGTACGGCGTGCCACATATGAGTCGTTGGCTTGACCCTTCTACGGCTGGACCATTGGTACTGTGGCATGTGATGGATGTTTTTAAACTAATTTCAAGTGTTGAGAATTATTTGGGAAAACTTGGGTGTTTGATTATTCGATCGGAAAGTTTAACATTGTTTATTTATCTGGAATGTGATACAATATTTGGAATCCACAAGTAGTTATGAGATAACTAATTTGAATGTTATAAATCTAGCAGTTCAGTCTCAATTGATCGGTTGCCACGGTATTTTGATGTGATCAAAAGTCCGTCGCAATCACGTAGCGTACGCGGATACTCGCCGGGTAAACTTAATAGACAGCCACGCCCCATAGCCCCGACTAAGTGACTGTAGGAGAATACCGTCGCCAAAAGCATCCGTTTGGGTGCTCGCGGCAGCGGTGTTCCGCCTTAGTGCACTTCGTCGACGGCATCCGGGGGTGCAGCCGTCTACTAAAGTTTGCGACGAGCATTCGATCAGAATGTCGGGAATCTTGTTGAATTGCCCGACTTGATATTGAAAAGAGTTTTCGATAATGAGACTAAAATGCGGGGTTTATAATTGTTAGGCATGCGATGTCTAAGGAATTCATTTGGTTAGGCATGTGATGTCTAAAGAGGTTGCGGATTCCAACTGTTGTAGTTTTACACTTTCTTTTCTGTGACCGTAAGTGTAGTATGTAGTTGTATCACCGGTTTTCGTTGCTATACATCAACGACAATCGGTGTATGCATACTTACTTACGTTGATGATATGAGATATTATGTGTTGCTGTGATATGTTATATTGGATCGTCGCGTTTTGAATAGCCGGGGGTTTTTATGTGAGATGAGGGTTTTTATTTTCATTCATGTAAAATTCATTTGTATGTAATATTCTTTTATTGGGGCACTTCTGGGCTGAGGATGATGTCACCATTGATATTATTTACTTTTCCGCATTAGGTAGACCCAAGGCGGGGAGCACAAGTAACCAGGTTCTAGGGTCCAGTGGGAGACCATCTCGAGGAGTCGAGACCGGGTCTCCTAACCCTAGAATTGGCAGTGTTGCTTGCCGCTTTCGTAGGGGTCTAGGGATATGGGTTTGGCTATTCATCGCGACCGTGGAATCCGTGTTTTATACAGGCTCGTATTAAAACACGGACGTCCTAGTATATCCAATATTTCATATATGTTCTTTTGCTGCAATGTTCTGTGATGAGATCATATTACTGCCTGAGACGAATGTTTATATTATATATATAAGATATATGTTATATTGCAGATTTCGTTTCAAATGTGATGCTTGTGAAGCATAATAAAATGGGACTTCATTAATGAGATTAATGAAACTAAAAGAAACCTAAAGATGTTGTAGAAACTTGTTTAAAAACTGGTAGCTCTAGTTCTTGCTTTGCATAGCGGCGTTCCTTGTAGAACATCCAGCACCTTATTCGATAAGGAAAGAGCCGAGATCCCTTCACCGGGAGTGACCTCTTTAGCGAAACTAGCAGATGCTACATACTCGGTTTGTCTGTTGATTGCTTCTATATTTCTTGCTTTGCATAGTGATATTTGTGAAATATCCTGCACCTTATTCGATGAGGAAAGAGCCGACAATCCCTTCACCGGGAGTGACCTCTTTAGCAAAACTAGAAAAGCCTAAAAAAACACTACATTTAAAATCACTCGATTCTACGACGATATCAAGTTCATTACGCAAAAGGTTTTCTTAAAAATCTGTCGTAACCCTCCGTCATTTTAGGAAGTAGAGTACTTAGTATTCGTGCTGTGTTTGCTGACCTTAGTTAAGGCACAGTGTACGGTAGCTAAGTGATGTCTTCCTATATATAGCATATGATGCGATTAGTTAGGACAATCATATGATTTTATTGACCTTAGTTAAGGATTATGTGGGTGGGTCTCATTAATCAAGAAATGACGGGTTGAACTTGACTAGTGCTTATGATTTGTTGACCATAATTAAGGTCATAAGTCACTAGGGGTAAAATATTATTGGGAATTTCAAGTGTTGAAATTTGCAATGAGATTGCATACCTTCTATGAGATAGTTGGATCCCGATACCCGCTGCGAGTAAGAGTTACTCCTAGGAGAGTTTTACACATTACAATTAGCCGATCAAGTAGGTGTCTAGAAAGGTGTCAACGGGGTTATGCCTCTGGGAAAATGAGGTTTACTTTAATTAGGTCCGTGCGAAAGCACGGGGAACCTCCCTCAAATTACCGGCACTGGCCTGGCTGAAAGATTGGCGAACTTGTAGGGTGTAATTAATCCCAGCTGGTCTTTCCTTTTAAGGTTTGAAGGAAGATTTGACTAAAACAGTGGGAGATATCCTGATTAGATAAATTGATAACCAATCTAATCTTGTAAAAGCGCACGCTGAGTGTTTTCTTCTCTCTCTCTTCTGGTTACGACTATGTTACGCCTTAATCAAGATAATAATACGGATGTATTGACCGAACCCTCTTGTTATACTGCGCTAAGGAACGTTGGTCCCGCTCCAACTTATAATTGTTATAAGACAGAGCAGGAAATTGGGGATTACCAGAATTCTTGTGCCGCCCAAACGAAGAAAGTGCATGTTGATGCATCATTTTCGGGTGTGTTCATTACAGAGAACTGTTTCTCAGTATCCTTTACGTCCTGGGTATGAGATACCAGATCAGGATCCCCCAAATGTGATTTGTTACATGGGCTACAGATAGGTAGAGAACTGAGAACGGGTGATAAATTTCATGAGATAGAAACAGTGCAAGTGTTGCAGCCAAGTCTGTTGGTAGTTATCACCCTGTATTAGTAAATACATTAATTCTGAACGAATGTTATTAGATACCGAACCTGATACACAATATCATATCAGTCTCTTTATTAGTAAAGAAGGATATAATTTTGTATTGTTGGATAATGTTATGAACATTTCCTATATCAAGAGTTGATCGGTTCAGGCACTTTATCTAAAAGCATTGACGATCTAAATCAAACTACAGTTCTTAGTATACAGAACACACACAAGAGGAAGAGTTCAAAAATGAACGAATCCTTCTTGAGGTATTGTAGACTAGGTCATATCAATGCGACCCGACTGGCTGAAGTTACACATAGATGCATATTTAAATTGTTTGAATTTACATCTTGTGAAACTTTCCGGTCATGTCACAAAGATAAGATGACCACAGCTCTATTTATTGGAAATAGAGAAAGAGTTAGTGAACTCTTGGGATTGATACATGATGATGTATGTAAGGTCCCCTGTCTACACATGCCAAGACCGGTTCTTTGTACTTCATTACATTCTCTGATGATCTCTCAAGATTCAGACATATGTTCCTGTTGAAACACAAGTCCGAAGCTTTTGAGATATTTACAGAATATAAGTTAGAAGTAGAGAATCAAAAACGGGTATAAGTATTATGTCCTTTGATGTGATCAGGGAAGAGAATACTTGAGCACGGAGATTCCTGGACTATTCTAAAGGAGAATGAGATTCTCTCTCGGCATTACTCCTCCGTATACACCATAGCACGATGGTATATCGGGGCAGAGCAATAGCACCCTATATGATATGGTGTGCTCTATGATGAGTACTACTGAGTTTTCTATTTCCTTTTGGGAGTTATGCACTTGAGAAGTTGCATACCTATTGAATAGGGTTCAAATCAAATCAGTTGCCTACCACTTCATATGTGATATGGAAAAGGAAGAGCCCATATCTTAAGTTTGTTAAGATTTGGGGTTGTCCGGCCTATGTCTAAAAAGCAAAATCCGGACAAGCTCGAGACAAAGTTAGATCTGTGGAAGTTTGTTGGATATCCCAAGCATACGCGAGGGAATATCTTCTACCTAGCCAAGGAACAAAAATGTTTTGTTTCTCAACATGCCACCTTTGTGAAAGGGAATTTCTTGTGAAGAAATTAGTGGTCATGAGGTAGAACTGGAAAAAGTTCCAGCTATACAAAACTGCAGCTGATGATTTGGTAGAACCAAAGGATTCAGTAGTTTCCAACGAACCTCAGCCTCTCCTCCAATCTAGTAGGGTTCCTCACCCACCCGAGAGATACTTCGGTTTCTCTATGACAGTGGGAGCGAGAATTGCATCATGAGATGATGACCCAACTAGATTCGAGCAGGCCATCAGGAGTGGGACTCTGTAAGAATGGCTGGATGCTTAGTGATCTGAGATGGAATCCTTATACACCAACAAAGTATGGACTTTGGTTGCTTTATCTGAAGGGTTAAATCCCCATCAGAAGCAAGTATATCTTGAGAAGATTACTTGGTGTACATGGAAAAGTTGAGACTTTCAAAACTATGCTTAAGTCCATCCAGATCCTACTTGCCACTGCTATATACCATGACTACGATATCTGGTGGTTGGGTGTCATGACTGCTTTTCTAAATGATATTTTAGAAGAGAGCGTCTATAAGTACACAGCCAGAGGGCTTCGTAGACAGTGGGAGCAGCGGAAACGTGTGCAAGATGTTTTATACGATAAAGCAGGCATCGCGGAGTTGGAACATCTGTTTTGATGTAATAGTCAAAGAGTTTGACTTCATCAAAATGGTAGAGGAACCTTGTATATACAAAAAGGTAGTAGAGAGTATGGTGGTGATCCTCGTAGAGTACGTGGATGACATACTCTTAATAGGGAAGGAGTTTCCTATGCTACGCTCGGTCAATCTCTGCTTATCACGAGGATTCTCCATAAAGGATCAAAGTGATACCTCCTAAATCCTGGGTTTTTGATCTATGAGATAGATCTAATTGGATGTTAGGATACTCACTAGTTGTAGTGAGATGGTATCAATCGATTCTGGGGAGAATCACTGGAAAAGTTCCAGGGTGATAAGGACGACTGAATGTCAGTCGCAGGCATTGTCTTTACCCTCAGTGGAGGGATGGTATGTTGGAAGAGTTCCAAGCTAGATACCGTGACTTACTAGACGATTAAAGGCAAGATACATCATTACCAAGGATGCTACCAAAGAGGCAGTCTGGATACATATAAGTACATGAGATGAACTTCGTTCCTACCATTGTGTGACAATGGAGTTGTGGTTTTGGCCTAGGAACCCACGTCCTATCAAAAATCCAGATATAATTCTTAGGCAGTATCACCTGATCATGGAGATGGTTGATCTCCAGGGAGATCGATGTTAGGAGAGTAGACACAGAGGACAACAGCGCGGATCCACTCATAAAGGCCTTTTTCCCAGTAGAGACTTTTATGGGATGGTTGAGTATGAGATACTTCAACCACAGCTAATTGTTGGGTATGTGATAAGACAACAGATGGCTCTAGTGCAAGTGGGAGATTGTTAGTTATATGTATGCCCTAGAGGCCATTACGGTATATATGATGTATATTGTAATGGATGCTTGGACATATATAGGGAGGACTTTCTTGCTCGACATGATAGTACGCTATCTGGTTGTTCTTTATCTTAACATGTACTCTGATTGTCTCTATGTTACATGTTGATAAAGCCCTTAGGATATGTACTCGACTACTGGGACTATGATGAGATCATACTAGTGGGGCCACGGTAGTCGGCGAGTACATCCTATAACTGTTCCTAGTCGAGGGTGTATCGAGACAGGGCATCGATACACCAGAGTAGACTAGCGTATACGCATCTTGACCCATATGATGGACGATGGTGTAACGTTTTGAAAATCGTTTCGGTGAAATTTCGGAAAATCGGTAAAATAAAGGGGTTTTCTGTAAAAAGTCAAAATACAAATATCTTTATTATAAAATTAAATATACATATTCTAGCTATATAATTGCTTGTATTTGGTGTTTATTGAGCCACTGGTGAAATTTCAAATTTTCTGAAATTTTTTCCGAAATTAATTATTTTAATATTATTTTAAGCCGTCACTAATACATTTAATTAGGGAAAATTACAAATTGGAATGAGTTGAAACAAATTTTGTGCATCATTAAACATTAAACAAAATTTTATCATGTGGTTTTTGGAATGAAATCGTTTGCCAAAACGGTTTAGAAAATATCGAAGAAAAAGGCTTTTTTCGGTGAAATTAGTGTTAATGGGAATTGGGGTAATACATTTATCTTTTTTCCTAACCCACACACCCACACCTCACCCTATCTTCCCCTCCCCATATGGCCGGCCCCACCATGACAGCCCTCCCCCTCCCCCTCTCTCCAATCACTTCTTTTGTCAAAAGAAAAGAAAAGAAAAGAGTAGAAATGATAGAATTAGAGTGGACTTTGACTAGAGTGGACTTTCCCCACCTCACTCTCTCTCCTCCCTCACCCAAACCCCCTCCATTTCTGGCCAAACCTGAACCCTTTCCAGCAACAGCCCCCTCCCCCTTTTCTCCTCTCATTTCTCTTCAAAAAATGCTTCAAAATTGCCTCAAAATCCATCAAAAAAATCCCAAAATCCAAATCCAACTCTTACCCATTTTAGCTTAGCCTAACAAGCATGGATTGTGGTGATAAGAGAGCATTTTGAGAGGCTAGATTTCATGATTGATCCATGATCATGAGGTATAATTTAAACCTTATTCATATATTGTTGTTTAATTGCTTCTATGTTAACAAATTTGATGTTTAATTGGGTTTTATTGCAACTTTAGGAAATTCAAGACTAGGGTTTGAATTTAATTAGGGTTTTTATCATTAGTTTATGGTTGTAATGAGGAGATTAACATGTAATTGTATGCAAAATCTAGATTGGTTTCTACTTGCTAATTTGTTAAATTAAAATGGTGATAATTTTGCTAAATTGCTAACTAGGTTTTAAAAAATTGTTTAAATATTGGGTTTAAAAATGTGATTAGGTTTTTCATGACTTCATTAACATTATAAAATATAGTTTAATACTTTAGTTCATGAAAATCCAAACTAAATTGTTGTTTGTGCATTTTTGCTATAAAATTGTTAAATTTGGGTATATTGTAAACTAGAATTTTTGAATTTATGCAAATTTATGAGATTAAATTATGGAAATGGTTTTTATGACTTATTTAAGATGTTTAATAAGTATTATGGCCATTAGATTTGTTTAAACATCAAGATGTTGTATTAAAACGGGTAATTTGTGCTTGCTAGATTTTCGGAAAAATGACTTTTAAAGTGAATTTGGGGTTTTTGTGAATTTTAAGCTATTTTATATTATAATTAGTGCTCGTGATTGTACAAATGAGTGTGGTTGGGTTTTTCTCGATGGTTTGGCGTTTGTACGCCGACGTCGAGGGTTTTTGGGTTGATTTGTGAAAGCAACCATAGGTTTAGACCTATGTGGATTTCGTGTGTCGTTTTGGTCATGAGTCGGATTATAATGCGATACGGTGCGTTATGATATGTAGGTACCCATGTGGACTTCGAGACGACAAGCAAGCGCGTGGCGGCGTCGGCACCGGCGAGCGAGGACCAGGTGAGTAGATTTATATCTACGGGGAGAAGTCGGGTGGATGGCGTATAGCACCCCCGCAGTTCGTGGTGATGTATACGAATACGTATACACACATATATATATTGTTTATATATTGTTTGAGTATATTGATGATAATATGGATATTTGGTGTTCTTGGATATTTAGTGTCGCGAAACCCTAGAGTAGTGGTCGCACCACACATGCACACACCAACCCATACTTGCATACTTTCTTCTTTCATTTGTGCTTATACGGGAATATATAGTTATGTGTTCACATGGGTATGTGACTATGTGTCCACATACGGATTTGAGGATGATACTTGGGTTTGAGATGAGTCGATGAGATTTGTATTGAGGTTGTGAATTCGGTGATATGGCAGGATTCGTATTTGAGATACGACATGATGTTGTAGCGGGTCCTTGACGTAGTATTTCACACACGTCCATGCATACTTAGGCGGTATCAGTATTGTACTAGACGTAGATCAGTACCCCGATCATGATATTTGATAAAGAGGATACCAGGTGAATAGTATGATGAATGTGATATTGACCCGTACCCAGATTTGGGATGCCGTACGACGGATTTACGTACGAGCTATATTGATGATTGATCCGCACTCTTGACTTGGGATGCCTGATTATAGATATGGTATCGGATATGATATTATTGAGGCGGGATCACCGACTATACATATACAGGTATGTATATGTATCGACTCAGATGATAGGCGGTTTCCTTACCTGTAGTTCAGCTTGTTAGTTCAGCCGTATAGTTTAATGTAGTTGTTAGATTAGATTAGACTCCTACCTATTTCAAAACTAGCGGATCATGGGTATTTTAAAAGACAGGTCAAGGGATCTACGGATATTTCAAAAAACGTATCCTTTCTTAAAAACCACCGTAGCCCCTATTTTCAAAACCCCGCGATTCGTGTTATTTCAAATGGCACCATTGTTTAATATTTAGCTCCCGCTCATTTTGGTTGCTCGCTCCTCATCGCATACTTACATTGTTATTTCATATTGCATTGTTGATATTATGCTGTTAGGACACCAGCACCATTACCGATGATGCGTATGTACCACATACACTTACTTGCCGGCTTACACACATCTTCATCGGTAATTGCCATGTCACGTACAACTTAGAAAATATTATTGCTTAACTTAGATTGATAGCTAGTAGTTTGACATAATATTAGTGTACATACCTTATATGCCAGCTTAGATATTGTAGTTATTACTTGTCGCTTCATGCATACTGTTATTCATTGTTATGCCGTATTCATGGATTCTCATGCTTATATTCATGGTTTTACATGCTATTGATGATTCGGATTTCTATGATATTTTCTGGATTTGGAGGAAAACCGCAAAACATATATAAACTGCTTTCTCTCTTTTTAAAAAAAAATGCGGTTTTCCCATGATGTATGAGTCGTCCACCATGAGTTTGCTGATGGATTTCGAGACCCGATTCGAGGAGATGGATGAACCGTTTCGGGTACATGGTGGGCCCGGTAAGGTACCCCGGGGTAGGAAGGTCGTGTTGCTGACGTTGAGCCTGGCAGGGGAGCACTACCTACCGGTGATATTACCCGACGCGTCGGATATCCGGAGGATACCGTCGTGGTCTTGAGATGGATGGTAGGGGCCGGTCTGGACTGACGGCGCCCTAGATATTGAGATTGAGACATTGAGATTTCGAGATATTGAGGTACTGAGATTTGATGATACAGGCCAGTCCGGATAGCCGGAGCTTGAGATTTTGAGACATTGAGATTTATGTTTTGTGTCGATGCTAGACACTGTTGATGCTGATTTCATTTATGATACCTCATTTTAAAAATACAAAGGAAATCTCACTAAATTATGAAAACAGTTTCTTCATTTACATGTATTCTGTTTTCATGCATTCATACCTCATTCATATGATATATTGCTACCTGAGGCACTGACACGAGCACTTAATATTACCGTTGCTTAGAGGTATACCCTAGCCATTGTTATAGGCTACATGTTATATATATATATTTGAGGATATATTACGATCTTTGACCTAGGATTGCGTTATTTATGCGATTTCTGTGCGTAGATGTTTTTCTACTAACGAGTTGGCAACTCACCCCCGTTGTGCCACAGTTCTTGCAGGTTTCGCCGTACAGGTTTCATTACGGCTTTGCTGGCACTATTTCCATTTCCGGCTGACTTGCTAGTAGGTGGGTTTATTTGTATCGTACCCATCATTACATCTTGTGTATTATTATTCAGTTGTATCTAGAAGTTCCATCAACCAAACATGTATTTATTTTTGAGATAGAGACCAGTGATGTTATTCCTTCAACCTTAGAGTCGCGCGTTATATTTCTGTGGATTTCTTGTGGTTTTGAGTTTCCTTTTGAGTTTTGATCCTCGCCGTTGGCGTTGTATATTATATTGCTTGTGTGGTTGTGACCGTTGAGTGACGAAGAGCTAGCTCCCGCTTGGGGATGCCTTTTTATTGATTTCGTATACTATTCATGTTGTATCCCGTTTGGGGGGGGGCAGTATTTACAAAGGAGACTCTGCCGAAATTTTCGGGAAATATTTGATGTTTTTAAAAAAAAACCGCATAATTCGGCTTATGCTATTAAAACTACTTGTTTTAAATTGGTTTTCCTTCACTCTACTACCTTTCTTGGTTTGAATTTCTGGGTTTTCGGCTTACTTAGATTACGTACGCCTCGAGACGTTCGTAGTTTAAGTGCCGGTCATATTCCGTACTTTCGGGACGTGACAGATGGATGATCCCATATCCATCGGTGTTTGACATCAAGGATGGTGTACGGGTGCTCAGTGGAGAATGGGTACACTGGATGGACTCGCCGAGAACTCCGAGATGGTATTATACCTCACGTCAGATGGCAGTTCTCCGGTGACACTGGTACAGAGTAGTCTGTTGACCCGAGATCGTCATAGAGTCTTGTGTGATTCCCACTGTGCTTTGATTTCCATCATACAACGTCCAAGAGGGCGTGCAAAAAGGTGGATTTTGGGTACAGTCCCGAATCACATGGAGGCAATGAGCGATAGGAGGGGATTCGTCTCTCCCGGTATAGGGAGTTGATGTTGTACTGTGTTCGATTGGCTATAGCTGGAAATCCCTGGCCAGGGTTGCTGAGATTTACTGGCAAGTGTTATCAGTAGTTTCTCGAACTGTTATAGACCTCAAATCGACACGACTTATCAAGCTACCGGGGTCTGACGTTTACCACCCCTAGGCGAGATATGCGACATATCAGACGACGAGACCGGACTGTATGGGAGTGTTACTGATTGGATTCGCAGGAGAATGTACAGGCTTGCTTGTTGATCTTCTGATCGCTCAATACCTGGGTGGCTGTTACGTTTAGCTGACCGCTTGCAGCTTGTGGGTGTTTGATATGTTCATCACCTACTGCCGGCGTATTGACGATTCTTTAGAGTCCTACACAGAGGTTTCTTGGCTCAGGCAAAACGGAGTAGGGGCACATATGTGATATATGCAGGACCGAGGATAATGCGATATGAGATACCGTATTCTATTCTCGCGATATTTGATATCAGCCGGGTCATCGGATCAAGTGTTGATTCGATGAATCGGTAAATGATATATTAGTCGGTTATATGCGATATAGCCGGATTGTCAGATCAAGTGTTGATTCGATAATTTAATGTATAATTATATATATGATATATTAAATTACATTAACTAATATAAGCTCACTAAAAGATTCTTTTTCTCACTCGGGTAATAAATTGATATATATGCGATATATGTTAATTGTATTATTTTATTTTGTTACAATAAATATTATATATATGATATATAATATTGTAACATGATATGGTTATTAATGCAACATGATTGGTGGAGATTAAACATGGTTAGGGTTTGATTTGGGTTAATTATTTCTAGAAGTTTCTAGAAGGTTTTCTTTTTTGTTTTGTGTAAGATATTTTCAAGTGACTCATACTTAACCCAACCCAAACCCTAGCCTTAGTTAAATCTCTACAAAGGTTTGGTTAACCATGGTTGCATTATTAATCATTATCTTCTTTTCATTATTCATCACAAATGATTATTCATCTTCTTCTTCCTTCTTTCTTCATGGAAAAGCTTTCTAGGTTTTTCCTAAGTGATGAAAATGAGTGAGAATAAGAAAACAAATGAGAGCAAAAATCCTACTTCATCATCCTCATCTATCCTTGCCATTTATATGAGGGTGTTCACTTCATTTAGTGAGTGAGAGCTTGTGTTAATGAAACTTCATGGTAGATCATCTTTGTTATCGAAGATCGGAAGCAAGCTTGCATCTTTCTCTTCGTGGAGCCTCTCGAGAGTCCGGAACACGATGATCGCAGCGAAGGAACCTCAACATGGAGCTTAAGAAGTGAAGGACCGGATCTACAAAGGTTGTAATCCCTCTCACTTAGTGTTAAAGTGTTTAACATGCTTGTTTTCGCCTAATCTCTAGTCTAAGATCTTGGTTAGGGTTGTTCGGCACGGCTAAATTTTAAATCGGGCATGGTTGATACTTCGTAGACCCTTGTGCGTATGCCTAGCAACCCTACATGCGCTAGTGCTAGGTGCGCTGCGCTCTGAGCAGCGCGCCACGTGTCAAACACGGGTGCGCTAGCGCTAAGTGCGCTGCGCTCTGAGCAGCGCGCCACGTGTCAAACACAGGTGCGCTAGCGCAAGAGCGATGCGTTCTAAGCAGCACACCACGTGCAAAGCACGGGTGCGCTAGCACTGGAATTAATCCCCACCGTTAGATCAAAAGATCTAATGATAAATCATTAATCAGAATTAAATTCTGTTATGGAAAGATTTTTCAATCTTGTTAAAAACAAGAAGATTGCCTTCTGTAAAACAGAAGCCCTAGGATCAAAGATCCAATGGTGGGAAACATCCCCAAATCAATCAGAGAAAGATCTCTTTTAACCGATTCAACAAATCAGCTTGCCCTATATAAAGGCTCCAAGACTTCAAGTCTGATATAGAGAACCCCCCCATAAACTTTGAAAAAACTCAAAGATAAAGAGCAAGCTCTTGCAAGAAGATACTTCTTCAAGGTAAAGATGATGGATGATGAACACAGAAATGAAATCATCTCATAAAAAGAAGAATTCTTTTCTCCAAAAAGATCATTGATCTTCAAGACAAAAAGTCTTTCATAAAAGAGATCAAAGGATCTCATCATAAAATAAAAGAAGAACATATTTCTTCTCACAGATCATGGATCTATAAAGGCAAAGCCTTTCATCAAAATAAGAGATTGAAAATCTCTCCTGCAAAATAAGAACTGTTGTTCTTAAATCTTGAGACAAAATCTCTTTTAAAAGAACATAAATTTGTTCCCAGATCATAAAATTGATTAAATGCGATTTGCGCTCTTGAAATGTGCCTTGCGCTCTTGAACTGCACTTCTGCGCTCTCTGGATCGGCGCTCAGCGCCAAATGCGCCACGTGTCAACCACGTATGCGCCAATTAAACAACTTACGCTTTACGCTTCTGAAATAGCGCACTGCGCTCATGGGCTGGCGCTCAGCGCCAAGCGCACCACGTGCCACTCAAGTGTGTGCCACTAAATTGGAAGCGCAATGCGCTCATGGACTAGCACCCAGCTCTCATAAACTGGCATCATGCACTCATCATCTAGCTTTTAGCTCTGAGTGCGACACGTGTCCTTTGCATGTGCGCCACGTGGCAGAAGCGCACTGCGCTCTTTAATTGGCGCAAAGCGCCTGGCGCGCCACGTGTTGCGCTGACAGAACATAAATTGTTCTTTAATAAGCCCAGAGCTTTGGTGAATGCTCAGCATTCAATAAAAAGACAAAATTATTGTCAGAAGGGCCAAGCCCAAATAAAGGCTCAATAGCCAGAATAAAAATGTTAAACATTTATTGGACTTAGCCTAATATTGGCCATAAGTCCTCAACTTATATTTAATTGAGCACATCTGCTAATGAATATTTAACAGATCTTAGTCCCAAATTGGACTACAGATCTTTCAACCAACTCACACCAGTTCGAGGGTACATCTCTTTACTCCTCTGATATCTGTCGTTGTAATCTTTCAACGTCTTTAGAGAGGTGACGGGTCCCGACAACCACACATTTCACAGATTGTGGGGTCCTTAAGCCCACGGACTACGATGTCTTTAACCTTGACTGTGAGGTCCTTAAACTCACGGACTATGATGTCCTTAACCTGGACCGAGATGTCCTTAAACTAACAATGGACCGTAATGTCCTTAAACTAATCGACCGCAATGTCCCTAAACTAAACAATAGAGTCCAAATACACTTTTGTTGGATCTAAACGATCCCGTTCAGTTGATCTTAGTCTAAAATTAGACTAACGTATCCTTAACATACGTTTAAGTTGATCTTAGTCTCGAATGAGGCTAACGTATCCTTAAAACCAACCCCCAAACCTAAATCT
Organism: Agapanthus africanus; assembly: GCA_030015575.1. Classification (NCBI taxonomy): domain Eukaryota; kingdom Viridiplantae; phylum Streptophyta; class Magnoliopsida; order Asparagales; family Amaryllidaceae; genus Agapanthus; species Agapanthus africanus. Next base: position 377,260,650 of record JASDDO010000019.1, on the reverse strand, counting down.
AAGAAGATACGGATTTGGACTAATCCACGCCCTACGGGCGACAACATAAATTAGTCTCCGTATACAATCCACGGGCAACCAAAAACAAAACAAACACCCACGACACGAAGTGGCCATCTGGAGAAGGAGAAAGTGGTTACCGCGATGCGGTAGCGTAATTAACTGCAGGGGCTTGCGCCTGCAGGGAAAAGCGTCCCCACAATCAAAAACCCCTCAAATGAGGGGGAATCTGACGAAGTCTGCTACATCGGCCGCATCCGTTTAAACCTTCGATTCATGGTGTCATAAATCAACTTGGCATCTTCGGAGAGGTGGACGGATAGTACCAATTAGCATCTGCCCTCGAAATTCAGGCGAGACGTCTACCGCGTCTTCTCCGCGCTTTCGGCGGGGAAAAACAAGCAACCCCCATCAGCTTGTCGCGCAATTCAGAGCTTTGTGCGGCAACACCGGAGATGACGACAAGCCGTTGATTCGCCGGTTCGTTGGCAGCTTGTCAGAAATGGCCTTTGAATGGTACTCAGAGCTCCCAAATGATTCCGTAAAGACATTCACAGAGATGGAGCTGCTGTTCCACAGCGGTTTTCCAGCGCAAGCGAGCGCATCCTGATCACGGCATTAATCAATGCCAGGGTAAAGCCAGGATAAACTTAGGTCCAATACGCGATCCGGTGGTGGAACCTATGGTCTAAGTGCGAACAGCGCATTGAAGAATCTCTCGATGTGGGCATGTTCATCGGGACCCTTGATCCTCAAACGACTGTGTCAACCAACGACCTTCCAGGCTTTGATCGATAAATTGGCCCAAATGGACTAGATGGGTCACGGGCCTTCCTCCTCAAATAAGGACCCTCGAAATGCTAAGGGTAAAGGGAAAGAGACCTTCGTTGCCAATACGCAACAATAGCCGAGCGGTCCAAAACCGGTTGCTCGCTAAAACAACGCGCGTCCACATCCATCCTTGCTGGAAAGACTGGGACGCGCTTACTCGTTTCCATGCGATAAGACGAGGAGACTATTTGAATTGACAGTGCGTAACAAACTCATCACATTGCCAGACCCACTGCGTCCATCGCAACCCAGCGACGTCAATAACCCTAACTACCACTCCTATCACAGAATGGTGAGGCACCCAATTGAGGATTGCTACGTCTTCAAGAACTGGGTTGAGGACCAGTATCAACAGTGAATATTCACGCTGTCTGATAACTGGTGGGTAAACCCACCACAGAAGCACACTCTCAAAAAGGTGGATGCGCTGGGGGCATCATGCTCACTCGTGGGAGAAACTCTATGGGAAGTCGTTCTTTTAGTAAAAACCAAAAGAATGCTGAAGGATCTACAAGTATGTCCGACAGTTAGGTCGAAAAGCCCATTTGAACCCGAAATCATCGAAGAGATGCTAAAACCTCGTCCCGCACCGAAAATTGTTGACAAAGGGAAAAATCCACAAGTCAAGCCTTCAAAGTCTTCGAAGAAAAAGAAGAAGACCAAGAAGCCTGTGCAGCCTGCCGAGTATGACGACAAGTGCACAGACCTACAAAAATAGATTGACGCGCTGGAGGAGTACAACCAGAAGGCGCGAACACCGGTCACACTCGAAGAGTTCCTCAAACATATTCTTGAGAACAAAAATAGTGACAACGATGAGGAAAATGACTCATTAGAAGAAACCGGGGACCGTGTGGAAAGTTGCCACATGGTCTCCCATTCGTTGTTAAATGACGAAGAAACTCCCTCAGCGTCAGTAAACAACAAGGAGGAACCGAGGGCAGAATCAGCGCTAAAATTCCTGGAACTGCCAGAAGACCCGATCGATAGGCTGTTAAACGAAACCTTTTGAAAAAGCAAAGCTGACCGAGAACGTGAAACAACAATATACGAAAAGGCTAAGCGTCAATGTCAGGATGAAGAAACTGCGACAAGGATGAGTTATAAAGTACTCTAACCAAACCAAAGCATACCTGCGACAAATAAGAGTAGGATCAAAACAGAGAAGCGGTTCGCCAAACCTTTGTCAATGGGAATGAAGCTGCCACCTTTCGTAGGCAACACTCCCGGGGTTATATGCCTCGACGGAGAGAATTCACATCCAAACTACTGCCTATATCATCGGAGGGTTATCCACTCCACTGAGGAATGCAGTGTCTTCAAGAAGTGGTGGCAAGGATACATTGCCCATCAAAAACACTTCAAGAGGATGAAGCGCGAAGTTCATCGAAGGAAAAATAGTGTGACAGATGTGCATGCAAAAATGACTGGCAACTGTCATATGGTTGATACCAGTTCGGAAGGGGAAAAACCCCAAGTTCTCACTTTCGGGAGCGATTCTGAGGACGAGATACCCCTCAGCCCTCTCTTCAAAGACTCCACCTCCGAAAAAGAAGAGGAGGAGAAGAACTGCGAGAATATTCAGCTGCGTAACCGCACGCTGCCTAAAAAGAATCTCGGACCTACAAATAAAGGTTCGAGCAAAAAGGACAAAGAGAAAGAAAAAATCTCTGATGAAATTTCCATTGACGGTGGAGTTGTTAAAGAGCTCACAGCAAGAGACCCGCTTAAGAAAAATAAGATGGATTACAATGTCCTAGCACATTTGAGGAAAATTCCCTCACAATTGAGCATATTGGATGCTCTCCTCCTGTCCAAAGAGGCACGAGACTCCCTAATCAAGGCATTATAAGAGCCCGATCAGTTCCAAGTTTTTCTTGCGGAAGAGAAGGTGAAAGATGAACTGGCAGAGGTCCACACGGCTGACATTACATTCAGCGATGAAGATCTCCTCCTCGGTACGTGCGAGCACAATCGTCCGTTATATGTCATCGGATACTGCCATGATATCAAGATAGGGAAAATCCTTATTGACAACGGATCCTCCGTCAACCTTCTCAACGTGAGAGTGCTGAAGAAGATTTGCATGAACATTCAACACCAGGCCCGAGACAAAATTGCCATCTCCGGGTTTGACTCACAGTCTTCATGGACGCTCGGGTCCGTGATACTGACGTTGCACTTCGGGTTGCTCGTCACTGACATCAAATTTCATGTCATTGATGCCAAGACTTGCTATAACGCTTTGCTCGACAGGCCCTAGTTATATGAGTACAACGTCATCCCTTCTACACAATATTAGTATATGAAGTATTTCAAAAACGGCTTGGAATATTGTCACGGCCCGCTTCCCAGAGTGCGCTAAGATCGGCACGTGACAGAGCTAACCATGCTACCTGTGGCTTGGAAACGTCCCTCCATAATCACATTACGGCTGTCTATAAGATATCAAGAACAGGAAAATAAAATAAACTATCTAGCATATATCCATATGCCAGAATAAACGAGTCAAGAAATAATATGCGGAAGCAATAAATCCAATAAACAATAACATCTGGAAAGTACGTCCCAAATACGGGCTCACATCAGGAAATGAAAATGCTGAAAGAAAACTAAACTAAAATACTAACAGGATCCTCACTGCTCGGCCTGTCGGCTAAAATACTCCTGGTCAGCCCGCGACAAAGATAGAGGATATGGGCCATGCAAAACCCAGACGTCAGTGAGTCATAATATCAACAGTAATATAATCAGGAGGTAATAAGATATGTAGGCATGGGTGTGAACAGTAATAAAAGTATAACAGTAACATGAATAAGGAACAATGAAGGGTATAAGCACATGTGACGTGCTGTGAGTAAAACTAAACTGTGCTACTGGGTTAACTACTCTCAAGTCTGTGAAATCAATTTAATGAATCGTCGATGTAACTCAATAGTATCCCGTGCATGCTCGGGATAACGGTCAAGACTCTCGGGCTGAATCCGAGACGTGCCGCTAGGCAGTAAACAGGTAACATGTACAGACGAATGATGTCAGCATCATCATCCCGGGGCTGGCTTAGCCCGTAAAACTGATCAGTATAAGCGTCGAACTGTTGAGTTATAAGTCAGGTTTCATCATTGATTTCCTCTTACCCCCAAGGTTATGTGTTTAAGTCAGGTATTGATAAATCTGGAGCTAATGCCAACACAGGATCAAGTAGATACAGGTTTGTCTATATAGACAACAGGATATGTCCATCGGGACAACATGTTACGATTGTTGGTATTAGAAACAGAATCAGGTAACATATCAAGTAGTGATATATCAGGTCATGTCAGGTAGTGTACATGTATCAAGTGGGTGCCCAATAGTAAAATGTAGCAAGTATCGAATCACGGTAAAGGTACGGATGTACGGTGAAAGCATGGATGCATAAATATCTATCAGGGGTTACATCATGACTATGTAGGGTGCACATTATCAAGCATGGAGTGTTAATGTAACAATAATATGAATTAATATAATATGGCATGCAACTGGATATGCAGAATTAATGGTATGGATACACAATAAAACATGTATGCTCAAATATCTATCAGGGGTTACAATTACAACTTCATGACTATGTAGGATGCACATTATCAAACATTGGGTGTTAATATAACAGTAATATGAAATAATATGACATGGCATGCAACTAGTTATAATTAATGGTATGGGTGCACAAATATCGATCAGGGGTCACATTTACAGCTCCAAAATTATGTAGGATACACACTATCAAGTATGGGGTACTAATGTAGCAGTAATATGAATTAATGTGATCTGTAGATGTAGCTACATATATATTAAATGATATGGATGCATACGGGTATCCGAAAATAGTAAAAAATTAGTATGGATGTATAATGCAATCAACATGTGATATTTTTATTCATATGGATGCAAGATAAGTATTATAGTATGTAGCAAGATAAACTTGCCTGATCGGATCTCACAACGGATGCGTACGGCACGTCCGATGTCAAGTAAACGTCGCAATATCCACACGCGCGTACGGGACAGGACCAGGAAAAGCAAGAACACGACCACGCTGACTGGGGACGTCCACTGGGTCGTCTGGATAGTCGGCGACGAGCACGGCTCCGGCGGTGATCACCTGAATCAAGAACCAAGAAAAGAGAAGAAGAAGAAGTAAGAAGAAGAGGTTGTATTAAATAAGGAAAGAAAAATAAATAAATAAATAATATATATATAAATATATATATGCAGCGTCGAGAGAGAGAGAGAGAGAGGAGAGAGAGAGAGCGAGTGGAGAGAGAGAGAGCGCTGTTGGTATTTTAGTTATAAAAATAAATAAAATTTAAATGTATAAATATAATTATATTAACACTTAAAAATATAAAAATATAATATTAGTTAATTTTGAGATTTTGGTAAATACAAACTTACTCCAAAATATATCCACGTCGGGTCTAAAAATATGGTTTGAAAATACGGTTAATATACGTGTCAACCAAAACCAAAATATGATAACCGGGTAACAAAAAAGTATACCCCCAAGAACGGATGCACGTAGCGTGCACGTAGCTATCCAAACGAGTTTGTTTCACTGAACGGAACGAGAACAAGATATACGGATGCTACCACAGGGTCAGGGGTATGATGCAGGCCATGCAAGATATTTTTAAAATATTTTATTTTACTTTATTTGTTATATTGAAAAAAATGCAGATGCCAGATATAATGCCAGTATGCAGTATATAAAAAAATTGAAAGTGCACGGATCTACGTAACAAGCCGGGATAAATCATAAACAGGAATCAAGACGGGTTTTTAGCAGGCGGGTTGGGTCAGTTGCAAATATAGATGTCAAATACACTATTCACACCAAAACACAATAAATCAAGAAATAGCCATAAATAAAGAAATACCCAAAATAGAACTGGTATAAATAAACTAGGGTGTTACATTGTACCCAACTGCAAAAAGAATTTCGTCCTCGAAATTCCTGGAACAAGAAAAAGAAAATAAGCATGAATCTAGGAAAAGAGGTGTGGAAAGTTCTGTCGAATCTCATCTTCTCGTTTCCAAGTCGATTCTCCATGCGAGCGATTCCCCTATGAAACAAGTACAGAGGGATAATCTTGTTCTTAAGGACCTTTTCTCTTCGATCAACAATCGATATCGGTCATTCCTCAAAGGTCAAATCCTCCCTTACAGTCAGCTCCGAATGATCAAGCACGTGTGTTTCATCTCGAACATACTTACGGAGTTGAGATACATGAAACACGTCATGAACATTCGCCAAAGATGGTGGTAATGCCAATCGATAAGCCACTTCTCCAACACACTCAATAACTCGAAAGGCCCCACGAGTCGAGGACTAAGCTTGCCTCGACTCCCAAAACGAATCACTCCTCTAGTCGGTGATATCTTCAAGAATACAAGATCACCAACAGCGAACTCTAGAGGTCTTCTCGATGTATCAGCCCAACTCTTCTGCCGATCTTGTGCTGCCTTCATGTGATTCCGGATAGTATTAATCTTCTCTACTGTTTGCACGATCAAATCTGGTCCCAACAATCTTCGTTCTCCAATATCGTCCCAACAAACAGGTGAACGACACTTGCGACCATACAATACTTTGAATGGAGCCATCTGAATAGTCGCCTGGAAGCTGTTATTGTAAAAAAACTCCATAAAGTGTAGATGATCCTCCCACGAACCCTTGAAGTCTAACATGCAAGCTCTCAACATTTCTTCAAGAGTTTGGATCGTTCTCTCCGACTGGCCATCTGTCTGAGGATGATAAGCGGTGCTAAACTTCAATCGCGTCCCCAAACTTTCCTGTAAACTCCTCCAGAAGTGCGATAAGAATCGGGTGTCACGATCGGAAACGATGCTCACAGGTACTCCATGCAACCTCACAATCTCCCGCGTGTACCGTTCTGCTAATGCTTCCGTCGACCGACCAACTCGAAACGGTATGAAATGAGCTGCCTTGGTCAATCGATCAACAATCACCCAAACTGCATTGTTGCCCTCTGGATTCCGCGGTAAACCTGTTACGAAATCCATGGTTATATGTTCCCACTTCTACTGAGGAATCGGAAGTGGTTGCAATAAACCAGCTACCCTTTGATGTTCAGCCTTAACTTGCTGACACACCAAGCACTTCGCTACAAAGCGAGCAATCTCCCATTTCATGCCTTCCCACCAGAAATGCTGTCGTAGATCACGGTACATCTTCGTGCCTTACGGAATACACGGAACTGTGCGCCTCTTTCATAACTTCTTCACGAATGCCTCCTTTCGGCACACACAAATGGCTACCATATCGTAATGAACCATCTTCATGAATCAACAAGTCCGTTCGAAGTCCCGCTTCTACCTGTTCTCGAAACTTCTGTAATCTTAGGTCCTGTGACTGCGCTGCTTTAATACTCTCGATCAATGACGACTGTACTTGCAGCTGCATTAATTGTCCCGAAGAATGCGGTGGCACGAACTCCAATTCAAATCTCCGAAAATCCTCGATAAGCTCCTTCTGTGCAGTCAACATCCGAATTGCTGAAAACCGACTAAGCGCATCCAGCACTACATTAACTTTCCCCGGATGGTACTTAAGATCAAGATCGTAGTCAGCCATCAACTCCAACCATCTACGCTGCCTCATATTAAGCTCTTTCTGTGTGAACATATACTTTAGGCTTTTGTGATCGGTGAATACTTCAACCCTTTCACCCAATAAGTGGTGTCTCCAAATCTTCAAAGTGAAAATTACCGCTGCAAGCTCCAAATCATGAGTTGGGTAATTCTTCTCATGGGTCCTTAACTGCCGCGATGCGTAGGCTATAACCTTCCCATGTTGCTGTTGGAGATAGTGCCCTCAGAGTCAATTATTGGATCACAGGCACGTGATTGCAATGATTGAGGGAGGACCTATCCCGGTAGAACAGTCTTACTCGAGATGATAGTATGCTATCAGGTTTACCTTTATCATCGTGTACTGCTTTAGGTGACATGACATGTCGCTATTGCACGTTGATAGAGCCCCTGGGATTCTTGCTTGACTACCGGCAGTATGAGGGCGATCATATAAGTGAGAGCTGGAGTCTACAAGCACATCCTTAAAAGGTCCCTAGTCGTGGGAGTTTCGAGACAGGGCATCGATTCTCCACAGTAGACTAGTGTATACAGTCGAGACCCCGACGAGGGGCGGTGGCCGGTCTCACAAGCCACTGGTGTCAGTTGGATCACCTAAGATGTATACAGGTGCTCATTGGGTTATGAGTACACCGGACAGGACTCGCCGGGAACATGCTAGTTGGTCTTATACCTGACGTCAGATAGCAGTTCCCAGGTGACATGTGTACAGGTTAGTTCATCGACCTGGGGATCGTCATTTGTCTCGTGTGAGTTCCCACTGTGCTTTGATTACTACCCTACCACGGCTCAAAGGAGTCGTGCAAACAGGTTTTAGTTGGGTACAGTCCCGAGCCACATGGAGGCAGTGAGCGGATCTTCGGGGGTTTCGTCTCTCCCGGTATTGGGGGTGAGGTCGCGCTGTGTCTAGGAGAGCCATTACACGAAGACCTTGGCCAAGGCAGGAGATTTACTGGTAGGTATTCCAGTAGTATCTCAGGGTGTTCTGGGCTACACTCCGACACGACTTGTACCGCTTTTGGGGGTCTGACTTTTACCAACCCCCTAGGCCCGCCATGCGATGCTCATAGACGAACGGACCGGACTGTACGGATATTGTCACTGACAGGCTCTGTAGGGTGTCAGGATGAGTTCGCTCATCGACGTCCCTTTTAGTCAATAGCTGGTGGCCCGTTACGTATTGGCTTATACCTCTGACGTGCTAGTGGTTAAATCCACAGCCATAGTATTGACGAGTTTTTAGAGTCTACCACACTTTCAGTTACTCAGTTTTCGGGCGAAACGCTGTAGAGGCCGTATGGAGATATGGCAGGGTCCGATCAGATACGTGCGGTATTGCACGGATCAGGATCGGACGGTTTGTACTAGTAGCCGTATAGGTATATGGCAGGGTTCGATCAGATACGTGCGGTATTGCACGGATCAGGATCGAACGGATTTTACTAGCCGGCTTTGGTTTAAGCCGGTCCTAGTTTAGTACAGTGTAGATTTTGTCTCTTTGCATTTGTATCCGGACGGAATACAGATGCGGGTGTGTATGCACAGTATCGGGGTTTTCCTGTAATTTATTACGGGATCAGTTTTCTGGAGTTGCCAGTTTGCATTCCGTTCCGGCCGGTTTTCCTTTGCTTTTTCCCGGCCGGACTTTTCCGATGGAGGGGGTTATTTGCAATTGTGCAAATAATCTTTGTGGAGGGGGTTTCTTGCAAATAGATTGATTATGATGGCTTCATTATCTTTGCACCATTCTTGCATTAAATGAGATATGAAAGGTTAAGGTGTGAAGCATGGTGTGTGTTTGTTTATGGTCACCCCTTTTGAATCTCCTACAATAACCTCCCTCTTGATTTATATTATCCTCCACCACCATTCCAAAAGATAAGGGGCCGGCCAATATTTTGTGAGAGAGAGAGTGGTTCATTTTGTGAGGAGATATATTTGCTCATATCATTTTTCATGCAAATTTGATAGCATCATTTGCCTCCAAAGTTTCCTTCTTCCCTCCATCTAAAGGCAACTCCAAAACCCCAAATGAGACACATAGATCTACACTACACTTCCTACAGCACTTCTTGGACGCGTCGATTCGCCAGCTTCGCGCCCGAGTTGCCTCGGTATTGAGGTGGGAGCCCGTAAAAGCTACAGGCGATGTGGTGCCCTTTCCGACGAGGAGGAGACGGACGGAGATCCCGCGAGGAGATCGGAGCGAGGATGAAGACCGGAGGACTCGGATCACTCGGTACATCTCTTTACTTTTTGTTAGTTTAGCAATAATGGCAGATCCGGGTTAAAGTATACGATAGCGCCAAGTTAAAAAGTTTTATTCCGCAACTGGCGTCTGTAGACTGCCGGGGCGCTAACGTAGACTTACAGTGGTATCAGAGCCTCACCATTTTGCTATGCTAACTTGTGCTAACGCGTTTAAAACTTCGATCCGACCGGAAATTGAAAACTACAAAAATCCAAGCCGACAGTTTCTGTTGTTTTTAAACGGTCTCAAAAATAATTTATGGATGTCTTAAAAATCATAGCAGGAACATTTTAGACACCCGACAAAATTTGGGGTCGTGATCCCCCCAAGCTGCCGCGGAAGCGCGGCCAAACCCATGGTTCGGCCGCGCAACCGCGGCCACGTGGGGAGCACGTGCTCCCAAATTTTGTCAGGTTGTTCTAAGTGGGTTTTTGGGGTTTTTGATATATATCATTTTTGCCCAGATTTTGTTACTGTTCACCAGTAAGTCGTGGGGCCCACTTCTTGATATTTTGTCGATCGAAATTTAAACACGTTAGTTTTCACAGTATTTACATTATATCTGCGACCGTGAATGTCACTCGATCGGTAAATCCGGTCTAACTGCTATAGCCCGGTTAGACGGATTTGCGAACGTGATTTTCACGTTGATGTTCTATGTATTTGCTGTGATGTTGCGGATCGGTCGTGGGGGATAGCCTGGATGCAATACTAGTACAGTGTTGTTGTATTATGTACATTTGATATTGCGGGGCGAGCGTCCGACATGTGGACTGCCGTCACTGCCTGTTTGTATTATTCTTTTGGGGCACGACCTGGTTGCGGTCGATGTACCCGGTGTATGTATATTTTACTTTCTGTATTAGGGTTACCCCGCGGAGGGGTGCACGGATAGCCGGGTTCTAGAAGGCAACGGGCCCGCATCTCAGGGCATTGAGACGGAGGGGCTTCAGTCTGGAATTGGCGGGCTATTCGCCGCACTCGTAGGGGGTACAGGTTGACCCAGGAGGGGTGCCCAAGTTACCGGATTCCGTGAAGTGCTGGGTGGTCCATTCACGGCACTGAAGGGGGCTGCCTCGCTTCAGGCTTTGGCGGGTGACTTGCCGCGCCCGTAGGGGTCTAGGTTTTCATTGCACAGGCTATCCACACGACCAGGGGAACGTCGGGTTTCAGTAGTGGCTCTGTGAAACCCGGGGATCCCAGATATCTGTATTGTTTCTGTGATGCTGTTCATTCTCTGTGATGTTGCATTTCATTCACGCCTTGAGCGAATATAATATATTGGTATATATATTAGTAGATGTTGTATATGTTTTGCGTCCGCGCTAGTCCAGTCCCCGCTCTGTCGTTAGTAAGCTAACCTAACGGGTAATGACGGGACCCAGTGGCGAATGCGGATGGCATATACGTACATCAGTATATTTTCGTTCTTTTTGGTGTGATCAATTGATGGGACTGCGTTGATTCGGATCAATGCAAGTTAAAACAAACCTAATCTGATGTTGTTGGAACACTTTTCTAAAAGCTATTATTGCAAGGACGTTCTCTTTTGTTTTGCATCGTGGTATTCATTTGGAATATCCTGCTCCTCAGTCGACGAGGCAAGGGCCGAGATCCCTTCACCGGGAGTGACCCCTTGGACAGAAGTTTGCGTCAGGGCATTAACTTCACTATAGCCGATTACTTTTGCTTTGCACCGTGGTATTCAGTTGGAATATCCTGCACCCCATTCTACGGGGAAAGAGCCGAGATCCCTTCACCGGGAGTGACCTCTTTAGCGGAAGTTGTCGTCACTATATTTTCAAAAAGCTATCCGTTCCTTCGACGATATCAAGTTCATTACGTTAAAGGTTTTCGCCAGAAACCATTCGTAGCCCTCCGTCATTTCAGTTAAATATTCGGTAGTATTCAAGCTATGTATTTTGACCTCACGCCAAGGCATAGTGATTGGTAGCTGCCGGGTATTTATCTGTTGCATAGATAGATGCGTTGGTTTGGGACAGTCGTACTACTATTTTGGCCCACGTCAAGGGTATGTACGGGTGGGTTCAGATTAACCTGGATAATGACGGGCAGAACTTGACATGTGACTTATGATATTTTGACCTCACGCCAAGGTCATAAGAGCATGGGGCAGAAATTACATCGGGAGTTTCAAAAGAACTGAAACTTGCCAGATATGCGCATACCTTCTGGAGTGTGATACCGTGAGCGGATTCCGTCACGTTATCATGCGATGAGAGTTGGATCCCGATTCCCACTGATGAGTTAGTTTACTCCTCGGGTGACCCCGACTAATTCTTCTTTCAGGTTTGGAGGAGAATTTGAGGTACAGTGGGAGGTTTCCAGATTAGATAAATTGGTAACCATTCTGATCTAGGTTAGAGTGCACGCTGAGTGTTTCTTTTCTCTCTCTCTTTGGCAGCGACCATTGACCCGACCCTAAGACTTTGACTCAGTGACAAGTTGACCGAAGCTTCTTAACACAGGCTTTTGGATTGTCAGAGTTGCAGACCTCATTGCCACTCCTACTTTTACCCTTTTCTCCAGGACACCCCGTTTTACTACGATCGTCCACTTCCATTGGACAAAACCATCGTATGGTTAGATACGAACTCGAAAGAATTTATTCGAGGATGGTTTCTGGTTCTGGAGAAAACGGATAGGATTATTCAGTTGTCTTTTCCTTTTACCCTCTCTCAGGTTACGAGTACTCCTTGGTTTAGGGGTAGTACACCTATTACGCAAATTGGATTGTCTTCTTCCAAACCTTAGGCTGGTGCCGACCGGTAGGGAATGAAGAAAACCAATTAGCATAACGATGGTGTGCAGAAGGTATTAAGTTCAGACAAAGCAAGGGATTAGTAAGAGGGCAAAGTAAATTGCAACAGATATTCACGACCAAACCAAATATTTCGTTACCACTCCCACATCACCTTTGTATTTCTCCAGGACACTCCGTATCACTACGAAGATCCACAGTTTATTTGGATACTCCATCGTATGGTTATATACGAACTCGAATGAAACTTGTTCCAGTTCGGGGATGGATTATGGTCCAGGAGAAATAGGAATAAAGTACATTCAGGTGTCTTTTATCTTCACCTTCTCTCGCGTTGCGAGTGCTCCTAGGATTAGGACATACACCCTTTATGCTTATTGGATAGTCTTCTTCCAAACCATAGGCTGGTGCCGAACGGTAGGGAAGAAAGAAAACCAATTGGCCTAAAGGGGTGTGCGGAAGGTAATGACTAAAGACATATGAAGGGATTTGGAGAGGTGGCAAAGAACTATACGGTTACAGTCGTGAATCTGGAAGAGGCATTACTAGGAATACCAGAATACCCCATCGGAACATTTCAATGTTTCAGTTTCACTGTGTAATGTTAAAGGAAAACTGATTTCCCGATTAGATACTTACTCCAGGGTATGTATTTACCAGGTACGATTCTCACATCTGTATGGTTTTACAGATGATGGGTGGGAGTAAGTTATTGGGAATTGGGTGATCATCCTCATTATATCGGGATTCGTTGTAATCGGTAATATTTGAGGAAATCACCTGGGCTGTTTGCCGGTCGGCAAATATTTGGTTTTGAATATCCACTGTTATGCACTAATTTCAAATTGATATATCTGTACGTCTATTTTTATAGAGTGAGATATACCTTTCTGAAATTATGTCTACCACATTTACCTACATCAGTGATGGTTAGGTAAGGAGCATTAAACAGCGGTGTAATTCTTCTTAACCATAAGTACAGTTTTCAACCTACGGCCACATAGTGAATGAGTTATCAGACTCAAGGGACTTATACAGAGTATTGTATGTTGTCCAGGGTCCATCAGGACAGAGGGGTTGGTCCTCGTACTACATTCAGTTTACTTATGACTTCTCTAGTTTTTAGACAGGTGTTTCGTGGAAACACAGGTCCGAATTTGGAGAAGTTATTGGTATTTGAATAGAGTGGAGAACCAGGTGTCGCAAGTATCGGGATTCTTCAAAGAGATCGAAGATGTAGATACTTGTGTATGGTATTCAGTTGATAGTAATGATAAAGAGATCTTGTTTCTCTTTCAGGTTACTCATAATTGGAAGTATTCCTAAGTTGAGTAACGCTGGTCGGCCTCCTTCCATTTAGATGACATGCGCTGGGGACAGCTGCATGATTTGAATCTGGTTCAATTAAATCAGTGCCTCTGGTTCTATATTGGATATAGTACAGTTCATATCTTAACATTGTTAAGGTACGGGGAGTTGTCCGCTTATGATTAAAACCAGACTCTGGATAACTCAAGGCACGTTTCTGTAATGGCTGTTTGTGGGTTGACCCAGGCTATGACGAGGGTTGACTTTCTACCATCTGGAAGATCAATAGTGATATTGTTCTTAACTCGCCACATTTTAAAAGAAATAGTTATTTTCAGAAAACAGTAGTGGGAGTATGGTAGAACTGGAAGCGATTCCAGAACCGCAAACGATTACTGGAGATTTGATAAGGAACCTAAAGATTCAATCTGATTTGACATTCCATTGGCCACTCCGCAGAAAAGGTGGGTAACTTCAGGCACCCGAGAGGTACTCCGGTAGCCTCAAGGACGGTGACAGGGAAGTTCTTGTTTACCCACACTTGCCATTGTTGTTGTTCCAGGCTGCGAGACCCGGCAGAGATGAGTATAGCGTCGTTCTAAACTAGCTTTAGAAGTGCACGTCTATATGACTCGCCAGAGGGTTGTCGTAATCAGTGGGAGCAGCGGAAGCATTGGTGGACATCAGGCTTATGTCTGTTTATAGACTAAAGCAGATATAGCGGAGATAGATCATCTAATTCTGATGTGACAGTCATGGGTTTGACGTCATCAGAATAGGGGATGGATCTGTTGAGAAGATAGTAGGGTGTGATATCCGGGTTTTGGATGACATACACAAAGTAGGAAAAGAAACTCCTATACTACAATCGGTTATTCTTTGGTCGTCACACAGTGGTTTCTCCACAAGGAACTTGGACACAATATCAGACATACTGGTTACTAGATCTATGGTTTTGGATCTAGATCTGGGTGGTTTCCCAATCAGGGTACCTTGACAGCATTCTAAGAGTATTTAGAATGGACGACTCCTGGCACGGTAGTGTACCTGCAGGTAATGAGTCACCCTCTCTAAAGGTGTCTTATAGACTAAAGTAGAGAGGGATGTGCATGATTGGCAGATCACTTGCTTAGGCAATTGAGTCAATCATGAGATGTCAAGTACCACACCAGATGTTGTTCTTGCACTAGATGCAATAAGTTGATATTGATCCAATCCTGGAGGAACAGTCGGAAGCAGTTTTAGAACATAAGTGGCTGTTCTAGGGATATGATAACGAAAGCCCTATTCGGGAAACAGTTATCATTCCAGGCTTCCAAGGTGACCTGGACGACAAGGAGGTTGTCAGAGTTACAGTTTTCCTTCTGACGAGGGGCAGTATTTTGGACAGGTAATCCAAGGCAATACTGAGGGAGGCTTGGCGCAGGATACTGATTAAGTTCAGTTGACGATACAGTCTAAGAAGTTTGGATTTGGAGTTCATTATGAACTCGGTCCCATCAGACATCCAGACACTCTAAGACAGGTATTGCTCATTTCGGGAGATGGCATTCTCCGCGAACTTGAGATATAGAGAGATATAGAAAGAAACTTCAGAGCGGATCCACTCACTGAGGCTATTCCTCGAACGCAATAGTTTCGCAAACAGGTTTTGTGCGACTGACTAGTAGAGGAGTTGGGTGTTCGGTATCACACGGGCTGTGAGTATGCGACATCGCAATAATTAGCCTTGAGTGCAAGTGGGAGATTGTTGGAGATAGTGCCCTCAGAGTCAATTATTGGATCACAGGCACGTGATTGCAATGATTGAGGGAGGACCTATCCCGGTAGAACAGTCTTACTCGAGATGATAGTATGCTATCAGGTTTACCTTTATCATCGTGTACTGCTTTAGGTGACATGACATGTCGCTATTGCACGTTGATAGAGCCCCTGGGATTCTTGCTTGACTACCGGCAGTATGAGGGCGATCATATAAGTGAGAGCTGGAGTCTACAAGCACATCCTTAAAAGGTCCCTAGTCGTGGGAGTTTCGAGACAGGGCATCGATTCTCCACAGTAGACTAGTGTATACAGTCGAGACCCCGACGAGGGGCGGTGGCCGGTCTCACAAGCCACTGGTGTCAGTTGGATCACCTAAGATGTATACAGGTGCTCATTGGGTTATGAGTACACCGGACAGGACTCGCCGGGAACATGCTAGTTGGTCTTATACCTGACGTCAGATAGCAGTTCCCAGGTGACATGTGTACAGGTTAGTTCATCGACCTGGGGATCGTCATTTGTCTCGTGTGAGTTCCCACTGTGCTTTGATTACTACCCTACCACGGCTCAAAGGAGTCGTGCAAACAGGTTTTAGTTGGGTACAGTCCCGAGCCACATGGAGGCAGTGAGCGGATCTTCGGGGGTTTCGTCTCTCCCGGTATTGGGGGTGAGGTCGCGCTGTGTCTAGGAGAGCCATTACACGAAGACCTTGGCCAAGGCAGGAGATTTACTGGTAGGTATTCCAGTAGTATCTCAGGGTGTTCTGGGCTACACTCCGACACGACTTGTACCGCTTTTGGGGGTCTGACTTTTACCAACCCCCTAGGCCCGCCATGCGATGCTCATAGACGAACGGACCGGACTGTACGGATATTGTCACTGACAGGCTCTGTAGGGTGTCAGGATGAGTTCGCTCATCGACGTCCCTTTTAGTCAATAGCTGGTGGCCCGTTACGTATTGGCTTATACCTCTGACGTGCTAGTGGTTAAATCCACAGCCATAGTATTGACGAGTTTTTAGAGTCTACCACACTTTCAGTTACTCAGTTTTCGGGCGAAACGCTGTAGAGGCCGTATGGAGATATGGCAGGGTCCGATCAGATACGTGCGGTATTGCACGGATCAGGATCGGACGGTTTGTACTAGTAGCCGTATAGGTATATGGCAGGGTTCGATCAGATACGTGCGGTATTGCACGGATCAGGATCGAACGGATTTTACTAGCCGGCTTTGGTTTAAGCCGGTCCTAGTTTAGTACAGTGTAGATTTTGTCTCTTTGCATTTGTATCCGGACGGAATACAGATGCGGGTGTGTATGCACAGTATCGGGGTTTTCCTGTAATTTATTACGGGATCAGTTTTCTGGAGTTGCCAGTTTGCATTCCGTTCCGGCCGGTTTTCCTTTGCTTTTTCCCGGCCGGACTTTTCCGATGGAGGGGGTTATTTGCAATTGTGCAAATAATCTTTGTGGAGGGGGTTTCTTGCAAATAGATTGATTATGATGGCTTCATTATCTTTGCACCATTCTTGCATTAAATGAGATATGAAAGGTTAAGGTGTGAAGCATGGTGTGTGTTTGTTTATGGTCACCCCTTTTGAATCTCCTACAATAACCTCCCTCTTGATTTATATTATCCTCCACCACCATTCCAAAAGATAAGGGGCCGGCCAATATTTTGTGAGAGAGAGAGTGGTTCATTTTGTGAGGAGATATATTTGCTCATATCATTTTTCATGCAAATTTGATAGCATCATTTGCCTCCAAAGTTTCCTTCTTCCCTCCATCTAAAGGCAACTCCAAAACCCCAAATGAGACACATAGATCTACACTACACTTCCTACAGCACTTCTTGGACGCGTCGATTCGCCAGCTTCGCGCCCGAGTTGCCTCGGTATTGAGGTGGGAGCCCGTAAAAGCTACAGGCGATGTGGTGCCCTTTCCGACGAGGAGGAGACGGACGGAGATCCCGCGAGGAGATCGGAGCGAGGATGAAGACCGGAGGACTCGGATCACTCGGTACATCTCTTTACTTTTTGTTAGTTTAGCAATAATGGCAGATCCGGGTTAAAGTATACGATAGCGCCAAGTTAAAAAGTTTTATTCCGCAACTGGCGTCTGTAGACTGCCGGGGCGCTAACGTAGACTTACAGTTGCATCAAAACACATTCCAAACCTTTCCCAGATGTGTCGCTGTGTATCACCAATCCTCCGGAACCGTCTGGTACGGTCAAAATAGGAGCGGTTATCAATCTTTGCTTCAACGCCTCAAAAGCTGACGCACAACTATCCGTCTATACGAACGGTACCTCCTTACGCGTAAGCTTAGACAAAGGCTCAGCCAAACGAGCAAAATTCTCCATAAATCTTCTGTAGTATCCTGCAAGTCCAAGGAAACTCCTGATCTCTGCTACGTTCTTCGGAATCGGCTAATCTTGAACTACTGCAATCTTCTCGGGATCAACGGCGATTCCATCTCCGGATACGACGTGCCCTAAAAACTTCACTTCTTCAAGCCAAAACTCGCATTTACTCATCTTTGCATACAATCTTTCATGCCTCAATATCTGCAGTGCGATCTTCAAGTGTTCTGCATGCTCTTCAAGGCTCCTCGAGTAGACCGGAATATCATCGATGAACACCACTATAAACTGGTCTAAGAACGGTGAAAAGATTCGGTTCATCAAGTCCATAAATATCGCCGGTGCATTCGTGACTCCGAATGGCATCACTAAATACTCGCAATGTCCATACCGAGTTCGGAACACAGTCTTGCAAATATCCTCTGATTTAACTCGGACATGATGATATCCGGACCGCAAATCCAGTTTCAAGAGTACCCTCGCGCCAATAAGTTGCTCGAATAATTCGCCAATGCGAGGGATCGGGTACTTATTCTTAATAGTCACCCGGTTCAATTCTCGATAATCGATGCACATCCTCCTTGTGCCATCTTTCTTCTTGACTAGAAGAACTGGAGCACCCCAAGATGAACTACTGCTGCGATCTAACCCTTCTCTAGCAATTCGGTAACCTGCTTCTTGACTTCTTCCAACTCTACTGATGCCATCGGATAGTATGCCTTTGAGATTGGCGTTGCACCAGGAATAAGATCGATCGTGAACTCTACATCTCGTTTTGGTGGTAAACCCGAGATGTCCTCGAACACGTCCATGAACTCTCGAACTACAGCTAGCGCTTCCTACTTATCAACTTCCATCGACAAAAGAACACTGTTTGTTGGCCTAGCCCTAAACTCAACTGGCCCGACATAGTTGCTACCTCCAGCAAAAACAAACTCCGGATGTCCGGGAATCTGGAAAATCACTTTTTTTGCCCTACAATCAATGTGAGCGTGGAAAGCGCCGGGAAAGTCCATTCCCAAGACAACATCATAACTTCCAGTATCGATCACCAAGAAATCCGCGAATAACCTACGTCCGCAAATAACAACAGAACAATCCTTGCACTCGCTACTAGATATAATCTTCCCGTTCCCAGTGTGTATGTCCCAACAACTAGATATGGTCGTGCAAGCAATCAAGTGTGCAGCAATAAACTTGGACGACATACAATAATGGGACGCACCAGAATCGAACAATGCTAATGCATGAAAACATGAACAAGTAGGATACCGAAAACAACTTCATCTGAAACCAAGATACTGAAGAAGATAAGCATAGTAAATAGGATTCAAGCTTGCGATAAAATATAAACTGGTAAGCAATGAAACTGAGAGAAGCAAGGTAATATGACGACATAAAACAAGGAAATGAATCAAGACTAGGACTCCAAGTTACTTAAATAGAGTACCGCATTGTAACCATGCTGCAGTTCATAGTTACAATCACATAACTCTGTTCAAGTCGCCCAAATCCTAGTATCAGAATTGAAGGAATAGGAAGGGAGAAACAATAAGGAACAAAAGGATTTCAAGCCAAGATGCAAAGTCATCCATCTCGTCAAGATAAAGGGTAAAGAGAAAGATAAGATTCAAGGATCATGACAATAATGTGGCAGGACATGTTCCTAATTACGGGTTTTCTGATTCGTGTATTGGGTCCAATACCCAACTACAAAACAATCAAACCCGATTAGCCTAAATCCTATGGCTCTGATACCAAACAAACCCTGTCACGCCCCGCTTCCCAGAGTGCGCTAAGATCGGCACGTGACAGAGCCAACCATGCTACCTGTGGCTAGGAAACGTCCCTCCACAGTCACATTACGGCTGTCTATAAGATATCAAGAACAGGAAAATAAAATAAACTATCTAGCACATGTCCATATGCCAGAATAAACGAGTCAAGAAATAATATGCGGAAGCAATAAATCCAATAAACAATAACATCTGGAAAGTACGTCCCAAATACGGGCTCACATCAGGAAATGAAAATGCTGAAAGAAAACTAAACTAAAATACTAACAAGATCCTCATTGCTCGGCCTGTCGGCTAAAATACTCCTGATCAGCCTACGACAAAGATAGAGGATCTGGGCCATGCAAAACCCTGACATCAGTGCGTCATTATATCAACGGTAATATAATCAGGAGGTAATAAGATATGCAGGCATGGGTGTGAACAGTAATAAAAGTATAACAGTAACATGAATAAGGAACAGTGAAGGGTATAAGCACATGTGAAGTGCGGTGAGTAAAACTAAACTGTGCTACTGGGTTAATTACTCTAAAGTCTGTGAAATCAATTTAATGAATCGTCGATGTAACTCAATAGTATCCCGTGCATGCCCGGGACCACGGTCAAGACTCTCGGGCTGAATCCAAGACGTGCCGCTAGGCAGTAAACATGTAACATGTACAGATGAATGATGTCAGCAGCAGCAGCCCGGTGCTGGCTTAGCCCGTAAAACTGATCAGTATAAGTGTCGAACTGTTGAGTTACAAGTTAGGTTTCATCATTGATTTCCCCTGACCCCCAAGGTTATGTGTTCAAGTCAGGTATTGATAAATCTGGAGCTAATGCCAATACAGGATCAAGCAGATACAGGTTTGTCTATACAGACAACAGGATATGTCCATCGGGACAACATGTCAGGATTGTCGGCATTAGAAACAGAATCAGGTAACATGTCAAGTAGTGATATATCAGGTCATGTTAGGTAGTGTACATGTATCAAGTGGGTGCCCAACAGTAAAATGCAGCAAGTATCGAATCACGGTAATGGTACGGATGTACGGTGAAAGCATGGATCCACAAATATCTATCATGGGTTACATCATGACTATGTAGGGTGCACATTATCAAGCATGGGGTGTTAATGTAACAATAATATGAATTAATATAATATGGCATGCAACTGGATATGCAGAATTAATGGTATGGATACACAATAAAACATGCATGCTCAAATATCTATCAGGGGTTACAATTACAGCTTCATGACTATGTAGGATGCACATTATCAAACATGGGGTGTTAATATAACAGTAATATGAAATAATGTGGCATGCACGCAACTAGTTATAATTAATGCTATGGGTGCACAAATATCGATCAGGGGTCACATTTACAGCTCCAAGATTATGTAGGATACACACTATCAAGTATGGGGTACTAATGTAGCAGTAATATGAATTAATATGATCTGTAGATGCAGCTATATATATATTAAATGATATGGATGCATACGGGTATCCAAAAACAGTAAAAAATTAGTATGGATGTATAATGCAATCAACATATGATATTTTTATTCATATGGATGCAAGATAAGTATTATAGCATGTAGCAAGATAAACTTGCCTGATTGGATCTCACGACGGATGCGTACGGCACGTCCGACGTCGGGTAAACGTCGCAATATCCACACGCGTGCACGAGACAGGACCAGGAAAAGCAAGAACACGACCACGCTGGCTGGGGACGTCCATTGGGTCGTCTGGATCGTCGGCGACGAGCAAGGTTCCGACGGTGATCACCGGAATCAAGAACCAAGAAAAGAGAAGAAGAAGAAGTAAGAAGAAGTGGCTGTATTAAACAAGGAAAGAAAAAAATAAATAAATATATATGCAAAGGAGGGAGAGAGAAAGCGTCGAGAGAGAGAGAGAGAGAGAGAGTCAAGAGAGAGAGGGAGGGAGCTGTCGGTATTTTAGTTATAAAAACAAAAAAAATTTAAACGTATAAATATAATTATATTAACTCTTAAAAATATAAAAATATAATATTAGTTAATTTTGAGATTTTGGCAAATACAAACTTACTCCAAAATATGCCCAGGTCGGCTCTAAAAATATGGTTTGAAAATAAGGTTAATATACGTGTCAACCAAAACCAAAAAATGATAACCGGGTAACGAAAAAGTATACCCCCAAGAACGGATACACGTAGCGTGCACGTAGCTATCCAAACGAGTTTTCACTGAACGGAACGAGAATAAGATACATGGATGCTACCACAGGGTCAGGGATATGATGCAGGCCATGCGAGATATTTTTAAAATATTTTATTTGACTTTATTTGTTATATTGAAAAAAATGCAGATGCCAGATATATACCAGTATGCAGTATATAAAAAAAATGAAAGTGCACGGATCCACGTAACAGGCTGGGATAAATTATAAACAGGAATCAAGACGGGTTTTTAGCATGCAGGTCGGGTCGGATGCAAATACAGATGTCAAATACACTATTCGCACCCAAAACAAAATAAATCAAGAAATAGCCATAAATAAGAAAATACCCAAATTAGAATTGGTATAAATAAACTAGGGTGTTACAAATATACCGTCACACGGGAGCTAAATTCGTTCTCCATAAACAAGGTCCGAAAATATGAAGATGCAAAGTACTTCCTACCAGATTTCAAAGATACGGAAAATTGTCATAAGCTCGAGGATAAACAGAAGCCCGTTGCCACTATCTTGATCTTTCGGAGCGATTCCGAGAAAGATGAAGAAATAGTCTACTCGGGGCAATCCCAGAAATAAAACAATAGGCCCGGAACATCTACTCCTATTTTGGTCTTTGGCAGCGATTCAGAGGACGAGGCCAACGCAGTGTTCTCCGTCCGCCCGTCAATACAAAATTTTTCCGGAGCAAATTAGAATCTGCAAATCACAATGGCTCTACCCCGCATTACAAAGAACTTGATGCGCTCGATACATATAGCGTACAAAAACTATAGACTTTATACGTCCCTCCCTTGCGAAAAGGCGATCCTCTTCTACCAATTTACGGAGACCAAAGTAGAAAAAGAAGTCTGATATGGTGCTGATTTTTCACTTGACCGGCTTCAACCAATCCATCTGCCAAGATACTACGCGGAGGGATTGAAAAGGCTGTTAAGATGCCAAGGTGTACCCCTCGAACACACTGTTCGTCAAGTCCAATTCTACAAAAAGATTTAGGATATTCCCGGGACTCAGCGGAAGATGCCCAACGGGAAGATGGAGACAACCGGGTTCGGATATGTTCAGTCCAAGAAACAGGAGCGGTTCCACAGTTACCACATGATAAACAACTCTAGTAAAGGGGAAAACGCTCTTCTAAATGGCCGTGATGTTGAAACAGAGCGAAATCCCGCTCTAAGAATGTTTAGTCTGTCGCTCGAAGAACACATAGACAAGCTAATAATAAAAACTTGTCAAAAGAGCCGAGACGATCACAACCGCGAAATGACCATTTATGAAAAGGCCAGGACGCGCCGCTTCAATCATCAATCCGCAGAGAAGGAAGACTATAATGCGCTTCATCCCTGGCCCGCTGCATGTCCTCGCAAAAAGGGAAAATCCCAAAATAGAGGAAAAAACAGGGCAAAGAATGCAAACAACGTTCGAGAACAACGAAGCAGATCCAAGAAGCCGTGCAATCGAGAAAATGTCGATTGGAACCCGTCCTTTATAAAGAAGATGGGTCGAGAATACTCTTTCCCCCAAGACAAGACAAAAAAAATATTCAACCTTGTCATGAAGCACCAAATGATGACACTTCCGGAGTCTCGACACCCTGAAAAAATAAACGAGGTCCATCATCCGGATTATTGCTCCTACCACCAAGAAATAGGCCATCCCCTCGAAGATTGCTTCACCTTCAAAGACTGGGTAGAAGACCAGTCTCAGCAAGGCAGGTTCGCTTTATTCGACAGCTGGAGGATAACCCCGCTGCAAAAGCATGAGCCAAAGAAGACCTATACCATGAGGATGGGACCAGCTCAACATCAAGAGTGGAAGCGAACTCATACTTGTTATTGTTGGGATTTCCTAGCGTCCTGGCCATCTACCGTGGTCATTGTGGAACAAATTTTTTTTGGGGTTTAAAAACTGGCATTAGAAAAAACCGTTCTAGAATCTACCATAAACCTAAACTAGCTAACAAAGAGGAGATCTAACTTCTATGATAGAAGTGTCTCACCAAAAGATCAATGTCCTTCGGTCTTCTATCCTCTTCGTTTGCTCCTAGGGATCTTCTTGAACGAGCTTGATCACCTTTCCTTTCTCCTTGAGATCTCTTGGATCAAGCTTGATCGCCGGTCTTCCTCCATCAAAGATGATCCACCCGAGGGATGTAGTCCATGGTTCTATCTCTATACTAAGAGTCTAGTGGAGTAACTAGAGACTTTAAATTGCTAATATAAAGTGTTTAGGATGTAGTGAATGGTTCTAAGTATGTATTTATCTCACTTCCTCTCTTAATTCTCAACATATGAGATTGTAGAGAGGAGGTTGAAGATGAAGGAGGAGGAGCCCAAGAAAGGGTTGTGAGGAGAGTGAAGAAAATGGTGAGAATGAAAAATCTAATGAGAGATAAAAACTCAACCATAGTTTTGCAAAACATTTTTTCAAAATAAAAAACTCAACCATGCTTGAATAGTTTGCACAAATGAATTGAAAATTCATTTGTCAATACTATTGAAGCACGGTTCTCACCATACTCCCCTCACTACCTTTACACCTCATTTTCCATTTAAAGATAAATGGATAAATCTAAAATGAGGTGTCCACCTTCTAGAATGTTTTCCGTATAAATATGGATTACACTATATTGTATATACATACCCGTATTCGTATCAAAATATGAATAGCCAAAAAGATAGAATAACATAAAGAACATAATAGTAGAATATACATATCGAAATATATATATAAATATACGTAAATTATTAAATCAATACCTGATTTAATAATCCGGCTTAATCTCGAGCCGGCTAGTATTACCAACCGTCCGATCGAAAGTCCGGGTAACTAGTACAATCATTCGATCGGAACCCTGCACGTATCCAATACGGCTACTACATCATTTCGTCTGAACCTGGGAAACCCTCTATGTGGGACTCTAAAGACTCGATAGTATGCTGGCAGTGAGTTACTGGATAAATTCATAACCACAAGCACGTCAGCGGCACTAGCTGTACGTAACGGCTACCCAGGTACCTGTCGAAAAGGAAGGCCGACGAGCAAACTCATCCGGATCCCTACTAAGCTTATCTGTGACAGTTTCCGTACAGTCTGGTCTCTTCGTCTGAGAGTATCGCATACCGGATCTAGGGGGTGGTAAACTTCAGACCCTAATGACCCGATAATTTGTGCTGATGTGGCTCAGGACCAATCCGGGAAACTACTGATCTACCTATCAATAAATCCCAACTTCCTTGGCTAAGGTCTTATGGTGTTGGCCAATCAAACACTGTGCGATATCGACTTCCTATACCGGGAGAGACGAATCCCCAACAATCGCTCACTACCTTCATGTGGCTCAGGGCTGTACCCAACTAAAATCTGTTTGCACGACTTAGTAGAGCCGTGGTAGGGTAGTAATCAAAGTACAGTGGGAACTCACATGAGACAAATGATGATCTCAGGTTTGAAGACTAACCGGTACTCATGTCACCTGAGAACTGCTATCTGACGATAGGTATAGTGCTATCTGACGATAGGTATAGTACCATCTAGAAGTTCTCGGCGAGTCCATCCAAAGTACTCACCCCTAGTGAGCACCTGTATACGATCTTAGGTGTGAAAATCCAATGGCTCTGGGACAGACCATCGCCCCTCGTCGGGGTCCAGAAACGTATACACTAGTCTACTCCAGAATATCGATACCCAGTCTCGATTCTCCCACGACTAGGGACACTTTAAGGATGTGCTTATCGACTACCCAGCTCCCACAAATATGATCGCCATCACAACACAGGTTGTCAAGCAATGATCCTACGGGATTTATCAATATGTATAAATGATACGTAATAACAAGTAAAACATATGGATATGTTAAGATAAAGACAAACTCGATAGCATACTATCATATCGAGCAAGATTGTCTTGTACATACATATGTCCAATCATCCACATGTATACATATACAATAATGGCCTCTAGGGCATACATATCGAATAGCCATATGATAATATTCTCAAAAGAGGGAGGGCACGAGACTATGGATCACATCCACATATGCTCCACAGATGAAGACGAGGACGAGGTGATCTCCGAGTTTCCACCAGCACCAAAAAAGCTGGAAGATGGGATACACACCACGGTGGACAATCTAAGAAAAATTGACTTAGGGACGGAAAATGATCCGAGGCCGACATTCGTCAGTGAGCTACTATCTAAAAAACAGGTAGCCACGTTAAAGGATGTGCTCATGTAATATAAAGACTGCTTCGCGTGGAACTATTCCAAAATGCCAGGTCTAGATCCAAAGGTGGCAGTACATAAACTGGCCATATCGCCGGACATAAAGCCAGTCAAACAGGTGCCAAGAAGAATGCGGCTCGAACTTGAGATGAGTATCAAAGCCGAAGTCAAGAAACTAAACGACTCCGTTTTCATCCAAGAAGTTCAATATCCCGATTGGATTGCTAACATCATTCCAGTGATGAAGAAAAATAGGACGGTGCGCATCTGCGTGGACTTTCGGAACCTCAACAAAGCTTGCCCGAAGGATGACTTCCCAGTACCTGTTACCGAGCTGATGATTGATAACGCGTCTAACCATGAGGACTTCTCCTTCATAGATGGATCTTCAGGATACAATCAAATAAAAATGCATCCTAAAGACCAAAAACATACCGCCTTCCGGACTCCGCTGGGCATATTCTGTTATAAGGTGATGCCCTTCGGTTTAAAGAACGCTGGCGCTACCTACCAAAGGGCCATGACAAAGATCTTCGATGGTCTTATCCATGAGATTGTTGAATGCTACATTGACGACCTTATGGTAAAAAGCAGATCTTACGAGGAGCATTGGGAACATCTAAAAATAGTGTTTCGATGTCTTCGGAAGTATAATCTGAAGATGAATCCTTTAAAATGCACGTTTGGAGTCTCCTCAGGAAAATTCCTAGGATTCATCATACGGCACCGGGGTATCCAAATCGATCCCTCAAAGATCAAGATGATTATGGAAATGCATACGCCAAAAACTCTCAAACAATTGCGATCTCTTCAAGGAAAGCTTGCATATATCCGGCGGTTCATAGCCAACCTCTCCGGAAAATGCCGTCCCTACAGTCATCTAATGAAGAAGGGGACCCAGTTCGTATGGGATCAAAAGTGCCAAAATCCACTAGACGAAATCAAGCAATACCTGCAAAATCCGCCAGTATTGTCCGCTCTGGTTAAGGGAAAACCCCTTATCCTATACACAACAACCCTTGAGGGTTCTCTAGGCACGCTATGGGCATAAGAGAACGATCAGGGAAAGGAGAGAGCTCTGTACTATTTGAGTCGAGTTCTCCTGGGGGCAGAAAACAACTAATCCCCCATCGAAAAGTATTGCCTGGCACCGATCTTCGCGATAACGAAGCTTATACATTACGCCTTGGCGCACGAGGTTCATCTTATATCAAAGGTGGATCCTCTCAAATATCTGATGTCAAGGGCCATACTAACAGGAAGGCTTGCAAAATAGGCCCTCCTCCTGATGGAGTTCTCAGTGACATATCGACCCCTTAAAGCAGCAAAAGGTCAGGCCATAGCTGACTTTCTCACAGAGCATCCGATACCAGCCGACTCCCCTTTAAATTACGAGTTGCCAGATGAATGTGCGTTCGACACAATCGAATGAGAGAAGGAAGAAAATGATTCCCAATGGGAACTCTACTTCGATGGAGTATCTTCTATGAAGAGGCGAAAGCAAAACACCCCCATAATCAAAGCTGGGGTGGGCCTTATCTTCGTGACTCCGCAAGGAGGGATATTGCGTTACGCCCCCTCCTTAACAGAGCCAAGAACTAACAACGAAGCTGAATATGAAGTTTTGATAGCAGGCCTCGAGATTGCTATCGACATGGAATCAAAGACCTCTTCATATATGGAGACTCCCAGCTGATCGTTAGCCAAGTAAATGGTGACTATCAGACATGCAAGCCAGAGTTGATAAAGTATGGCGAAAGAGTGCAGCAACTACTAACACAAATCCCCTCCTACATACTTGAGAGTATACCGCGGGCAGAAAACAGTAAGGCGGATGCATTGGCCAAATTGGCTAAGGAACTGGCTGATGAAGACCTTGATCACGTAAAAATCATTGTGCAAAACCGCCGGGTTCTCACGCCAACAGATATATCTTCGGAAGACTTAATGGAGCCATCCGAAGGAAAAGAAGTGACCGGACAAGTGGCTCTTCAAATAGAGGATGAAGAAAAGGTCAAGGATTGGAGGGAAGTCTTCATAGACTACTTCAAATCCCAACAAACGCCCAAAAATGCGTCGTCTAGACATCAGCTCATGAAACGAGCTCTGTCCTTTACCTTCGTTAATGGTACTCTATATAAGAGATCGTTCGATTGTCTGTGGCTAAGATACCTGGGACCAGAAGAAGTGAAGAGAGCTGTCCGAGAAATTCACGATGGACTTTGCGGGTCTCACCAAGCTGGACCAAAGATGAAGCTGAAGATAAAAAGGATGGGTTATTATTGACCCACGATGATCCAAGAATGCCTCGAATATGCAAAGCAGTATCACTCGTGCCAAATTCACGGGGACTTCATCCACTAACATCCAAATCCGCTACACCCAACAGTAGCTAGCTGGTCGTTCGAAATGTGGGGAACTGATATAATTGGCCCCATTGAACCGGCATCGTTCAAAGAACATCGGTTTATATTGGCACGACCGATTACTTCTCTAAGTGGGCAGAAGCAGTACCACTAAGGGAGGTGAAGACGGAGAATATCCTCCATTTCTTCAGAACCCATGTCATCTATCACTTTGGCACTCCGCGACGAATTATCTCGGATAATGGACCAGCTTATAGAAGCCATAAAATAAGCCGCTTCGCACATCAACATAAAATAAATTAGAGACACTCTTCAGTTTATAATGCTCGGGCCAATGGTCTAGCTGAAACTTTTAACAAGACCTTGACAAAGATTATAAAAAAGACGGTGTCTAGAAACAAAAAAGATTGCCACGAAAGGATGCACGAAGCTCTTTGAGGCATACCAAACAACGTTCAAAACGACCATGAATACAACACCATACGTGTTGGTATTCGGCATGGAAGTCGTGCTTCCACTGGAAATAGAACTCCCCTCTCTGCGAGTAGCGGTCCGAAATGAGCCGACAGATAAAGAAAATGCTCATCTTCAGCTTAAGGAGCTCGATGCCCTCGATGAAACTCGCCTTATAGCACAGCAAAATCTGGAAGTTTATAAGGCAAGGATGACGCGGTTATACGAAAAACTGACCAGGCTGAGAACATTCCGCCAAGGCGAACTCGTGCTAGTCGTCAAAAAACCAATGATCCTCATGTTAGTGATATATGCCCTAGAGGCCATTATTGTATCATACTGGTTTGTATATTACTTAATGGAAGCTTGGGATATACACGGATATAGTAACAGTCTTGCTCGAAATGGTAGTATGCTACCTGGTTTGTTTCTACCTCAATATGTGCATGTGTTTTTGCATATCGCTTATACATATTGGCAGAGCCCTTAGGATCTTTGCTTGACTACCAACGTTATGATGGCAGTCACACTAGTGAGGGCTAGGTAGTTTATAAGCACATTCTTATACATGTCTTCAGTCGTAAGATTATCGAGACAGGGTATCGATACTCCAGAGTAGACTAGTGTATACGCCTCTCATCCCAGCAGGGGAGATGGTCTGTCCTACAGCCATTAGTACGTCGTACTGGAGATAGTATGCAGGTGCTCATTGGGTTATGAGTACATTGGACAGGACTCGTTGGGGACTGCAGGTGGGTATTATACCTATTGTCGGGTAGCAGTTCCCAGGTGACATGATTACAGCTTAGTTCATCGACTTGACACTGATACTTCTCCTCGAGTGTGTTCCTACTGTTCTTTGATTACTACCCTACCACGTCTCAAAGGAGTCATGCAAATAGGTAGTAGTTGGGTGCAGTCCCGAAGCACTTGGAGGCAGTGGCGGTTAGATAGGATTCGTCTCTCCCGGTATTGGGGGTTGATATCACGCTGTGTTCGGAAGGCCATTACACAAAGTCCTTGGCCAAGACAAGCGAGATTTACTGGTAGGTACTCCAGTAGTTTCTTAGGATATTTTGGGCTATTCTCCGACATGACTTATGATGCTATTAGGGGTCTGACGATTACCGCCCCCAGTAAATCCCCAGTTCCGAATAAAATTTTCCGTATTTTTCCAGATTTTAATCCAAATTTATTTCATTTTATATATATATATATATTTTTATTATTTAAATTAATTTCCTAAACACAAAATCTAAACTAAAACCCAATCCTATTTCTACCCGACCCGACCCATGCCAACCCAATTGAACCTGCTTCCCTCATCTTCCTCCTTCGTCTTCGTTTTCCCGCTTTTCTCCCTCGCGTCACCCCACGTCTCCGCGCTCCTCGCGCCCGCGTCACGAGATCCGCACCCACGCCCACTCGCCTCCGCGTGCCTCGCGCCAGCCTCCTGTCACGACTCGAAATATTAGCTCGTGACCAGCACTTAAATCACGCAACGTCTAGAGGCGTAACGTAATTCAAGTAAGCTGAAATCCAGAAATCTAAACCTTTTTAAGAAAATAAAGGAGGTGAATTTTTGAAATAAAGGTATAATGAAATCAAGTTTTCTTAATGCATAGAAAAGGAACATGAGAATGCAAGTGAAATTTGCTACTTTGAAAACGTGTTTCGTCTTTTTAAAAATTTGGGCAGCACCTCCTTTGTATATTTTGATCCAAAACCACAAATACATAACAAGAATAATGGAATCCCAAACCGGGAGCTAGCTCTCCTCCAACCGGCGGATCACAACCACGCAAAGCATAAAAATGAATATACGACGCCCAATGGCGAACTTCACCACAAAAGATAAAGACATAAGCAAAACATCAAAACCACAAGTAGCGGAAAACCCCACGCTCTAATTCTCGCAACCACAATCTCACTAAGTCTCATTACTTATACAATTTATAAATTTTGATTGATGGAGTTGACTAGATAAAATATGAAATATAAATACAAGAGTGGGTACGATACAAATGTCCCACCTACTAAAGCAAAACACCCGAATGCAACTGTGTGCCAGCGATGCCGCTACTGATCCATGCGGGAAACCAGCAAGAACTGTGGCACAACGGGGGTGAGTTGCCAACTCGTGAGTAGAAAAATATCAACAGATAGAAATCGAATAAACAACGACTCCTAAGTCAACTAAATCATAAAGGTAATACTATGATATCTAGGGTGACCGGGTCTGTATATGTGCCAAAAAGGTAGTCAATGCCTATAAGCATGTGGTTAACATCCAACAGTATAATCAATACATGTATGCATGTGGATCTCGTCCACCCATATAGTCAATGTATGTATGCATGTAGATCTCGTCCACCCATATAATCAATGTATGTATGCATGTGGATCTCGTCCACGTGTCAACCACTGACACAACAACATCATGCATGTAAATATCATAAAAGCATATGCATGAAAATATGAGGATATAAATCAACGGGTGTCCCTCGCGACACATCAAAATCATGGAACCTGAGTGTCCAGCATCGACACTCGAAACATCATGAAAACCGTGTCCAGCATCGACACGTAAATCCTCATATATCTCAGGCGCCGCATCCTTAGATCGGCCCTCATGTGCCGCACACCCTGGTCGGCCCTCATATCCATCTCGCTACTCCGGTCGGTATCCTCCGGATAACCGCCGAGTCCAAATACTATCACCGATGGGTAGTGCTCCCCTGCTAG
Source organism: Agapanthus africanus (assembly GCA_030015575.1). NCBI lineage: Eukaryota > Viridiplantae > Streptophyta > Magnoliopsida > Asparagales > Amaryllidaceae > Agapanthus > Agapanthus africanus. Next base: position 377,228,902 of record JASDDO010000019.1, on the reverse strand, counting down.
GGTCACCGTCTAACAATACGAGTCTTCTTGCCTCGGGATACCTCACCGGGTCCACCATGTACCCGTAGATGGTGCCTATCGCTCCTCGAATCGGGTTTCACATGCCACTCTCAGAACCGAGAAAACATATGGTGGACGCACTGAAATATCAAATCAAGAGAAATCGGATTTTTAAAACAGTACCTGCTTTCTTTTAAAATAGCCACGGTTCTCAAATCCAGAAATCTCATGAAAACAGCATATCTCAATGCGTAAAAGCGTAAAGTATGATGTACGCGACATATAACAGAAATGTAAGTATATCCGTATATCATGCAACATGGAACAGTGATATGACATATTAAGGGAAAACCGCTCTTTTAAATGGACCCACAATTTAAAATAGTACATGCGGTCCCCAAATCTCCAAAATCGAATGCAATACCGTATGAAGGTGCATATGTGTATATACACAAGTATGGTGTACAATATGTATATCATGATGCAGCAACCCTACTGTGTAGTGACATAGCAATTATCGATGATGAAGTGTGTGAGCCGGCAAATCTGTGTACGTGTAACATAAGCATCATCGATAATGGTGCAGGTGTACTAGCACAGGTATAAGCAATGCAATGAGAATAATATGAATGCAGCATAAGGTAAATCATATGCAAATGCTATAAGGTATACGTGTCTATAAGACCGAGTCGGTGAATCTATCAATCGGCATCTAGCCACACAACATCCTGTACGGTATACCCCATCGTACGACATCCTCTAGTCAAGGGTATGGATCAAACCTCAAGTAAACTCATCACGTACGGAAAATCATCGTATGTCGGCATTAAGCTATCACGGATCCTATCAACCTATACGACGAGGAGGGTACGGACCTAACGTCTCGTACGGCTATCACACATGATTCATGACATTCTGTATATATATCTATATGCCTATGTCCCAGGTCATATCCATAACAATCTCGTACCAGGGGACCGGCAAGGTATCAATCACCACAATCGACTCACATCCGTATACCGACATATCATCAAGTCATCATATTCTATCGTACATTCTTTTCATCACATTTATCTCTCACATCGTATCAATTCTACATAACCATTCTATCTTACTATAAGCATATGTATCTAATCTAACATACACACCCGAACCATACAAACAGTTTTTGAAAGATGCGAATCGTAGTTTTGAAAGTAGGGGCTACGGTGTTTTTAAAGAAAAAGATATCATTTGAAAATCCGTAACTTCCTTCAAGGTATCTGTTTAAAAGATGCATACGATTCTTCAGTTTGGAAATAGGTATGATTCGGATGACACTTCTATGTCGGCTATCTAGTCCTATAGTACCCTAAACGGCAATATCATCAAATATCATCCTCAAGTTCCGTCATCACATACTAGTCCTATCATATCACTTCTAACTATCCTTAGTTTATAATATGGTTTCACTAAAATCTTTTAACTCTAACTCTAGTTTCCAAATCTAGGTTTTCCTAACTATATGCTACAAATCGGTTTCCATCAAAACTTTGCGGGGGTGCTATACGCCATCCACCCGACTTCCCCTGTAGATATAGATCTACTCACCTTAGTATTCGCTTGCCGAAGTCGATGACGCCACGCTCCGTCGCATCGGAATCCACGTGAAGGTACCTACAATAACAACACATATCACAACGCTATTTAAATCAAGTTCTGAAATCCAAACGGCACACGGATCGCCTATAGGTCAGAACCTATAGCCCACGCGTGCAAAAACGACTAAACAACCCTTGTTGTTGATGTACAAATATGCAACGACCAAATAAAAATCCAAATATCAAAATCAAACATTCCAAAATACGGAAAATATAGCCAAAACCACACCAAAGTGCTTCCATATTTTGACTCAGGCCAAAACAAGGTGCACAAACAAGTCTAGGGTGCTGTATATGATGTATATAAGCTACTGAAAGAACCTGGACCCAATTGCCCACCATATGGCCGGCCACTACCCACCAAAATCCGGCCACCTCGGTTCCAGAGGCTTGGATGGGGTTCGTTTTGTCATGGTGGTTTCCTATGGTCCTAAATGGGTCCCTGGTATTGTTTGCTACTCTTAAAAATCCCCCGGGTTGCTCCAGATTTCCCTGCACACCTTTTATTCCCACAAAACCGACATGAACTCAAACCCCAAATCCGTATTTTGGGTTTCCATACTCATTCTCAGGTCTTAAAAAACCCCTCAACAGCCACTCAAACATCACCAATCCATAACTTCACTCAACCCTCACTAGGATTTTCCAATTTCCACAAATCACCACCAAACCATCTCTAAACTAAACTAGAATCGAAAGAAGCTTAAAACTAGCTAAATGGAAGAAGATATACCTCATTCAAGCCACTCTAGACAGCCTTGTTAGTTATGTATATGCCCTAGAGGCCATTGCTGTACATATGATGTATATTATAATGGATGCTTGGATATATATAGAGAGGACTTTCTTGCTCGTCATGATAGCATGCTATTTGGTTTCACTTTATCTTAACATGTTGACTTGTATTGGTTTGCTGTCGTACTCTCACATGTTGATAAAGCCCTTAGGATCTGTACTCGACTACTGGGATTATGATGAGATCATACTAGTGGGGCCACAGCAGTCGATGAGTACATCCTATAACTGTTCCTAGTCGAGGGTGTGTCGAGACAGGGCATCGATACACCAGAGTAGACTAGAGTATACGCATCTTGACCCATATGATGGGCGATGGATGATCCCATATCCATAGGTGTTTTGACATCAGAGATGGTGTACGGGTGCTCAGTGTAGACTGGGTACACTGGACGGACTCGCCGAGAACTCCCAGATGGTGATATACCACACGTCAGATGGCAGTTCTCCGGTGACACTGGTACAGGGTAGTCTGTAGACCCGAGATCGTCATAGAGTCTTGTGTGATTCCCACTGTGCTTTGATTTCCACCTTACCACGTCCAAGAGGGCGTGCAAAACGGTAGCTTTTGGGTGCAGTCCCGAATCACATGGAGGCAATAAGCGATAGGAGGGGATTCGTCTCTCCCGGTATAGGGAGTTGATGTTGTGCTGTGTTCGATTGGCTATAACTGGAAGTCCCTGGCCAGGGCTGATATAGAGATTTACGGGTAAGTGTTACCAGTAGTTTCTCGACCCGTTATGAGCCTCACATCGACACGACTTATCGGTTACTGGGGTCTGACGTATACCACCCCTAGACTAGATATGCAAAATATCGGACGAAGAGACCGGACTGTACAGGAGTGTTACTGATTGGATTCACAGGAGAATGTACATGCTAGCTTGTTGATCTTCTGATCGCTCAATACCTGGGTGGCTGTTACGTTTAGCTGACCGCTTGCAGCTTGTGGGTGTTTGATATGATCATCACCTGCTACCGGCGTATTGACGATTCTTTAGAGTCCTACACAGAGGTTTCTTGACTCAGGCAAAACGGAGTAGGGGCACATATGTGATATGTGCACGACCGAGGATAATGCGATATGAGATACCGTATTATATTCTCGCGATATTTAGATATGAGCCGGGTCATCGAATCAAGTGTTGATTCGATGAATCAGTACATGATATATTAGTCGGTTATATTCGATATAGCCGGATTGTCGGATCAAGTGTTGATTCGATGATTTAATGTATAATAATATATATGATATATTGCATTACATTATCTAATATTGGATCGCTTTATTATTTCATTTTCTCACCGGATAATACATTGATATATATGCGATATATGTTAATTGTATTATTTTCTTTAGTTACAAATATATAATATATATGTGATATATATTATTATAACATGATATGATTACTAATGAAACAAGTTTAGTGGAGATTAAACAAGGTTAGGGTTTGAATTGGGTTAGTTCTTTCATGAACCTTCTAGAAGGTTTTCTTTTGTCATGAGTTAAGATATTATGGCTGATATTTTCTTATGACTCATTCTTTAACTCAACCTAAACCCTAGCCTTAGTTAATTCTCTACATGGGTTAGCCTAGTCATGGTTGACCATGGTTACATTATTAATCATATATCTTTTCATTATTCATCACAAAAGGATTAATGCATGATTTCTTCTTCTTCTTCAACCTTGAGCTTTGAGAAAGCTTACTAGGTTTTCATTTTGTGATGATTAAGAGTGAGAATTTGATATAAAAAGAAAGCATAAATATTACTCCATCATCCTCATCTAATCTAGCTAATTAGATCAGGGTGTTCACCTCATTAGAGTGAGAGAGCTTGAGTTATAGAAATTTCGACGTAGATCATCAAAGAAAAGGAACACTACAAGCTAGCATGGATCGTTCGAGTCGTGGAACCTCTCTTGAGTCCGGGAGATCATGGATCGTGGTGAAGGGACTTCTACTTGAGCTTATGAAGTGAAGGAGTGGACTACAAATGTTGTAATCCCTCATTTTTAGTTGTAAAGATGTTTACTTGCATGTGTAACCCTAATTATCTAGCAAAGATCCCGGTTTTGGGTTGTTCGGCACATCTAAATTTTTATTCGGGCATGGTTGATACCTTATGAACCCTTGTAATAGTGCTTAGGAACCCTACAGTGGTATCAGAGCCTAGCTAGAGTATTAGGTGACGTGTTTACGAAGTTAAAACTCCGATCGAACCCCGATACGTCAAAAATGACCCCCTCTCTGGACAATTTTTAAAAATGTGATTTTTTCTGCATTAAAAATACTCAAAAAAAAAACAGCAGGGAATTATAAGTATTACTGTGGAAAACGACAAGGTAAATCGTACGGACCGCCGCGGAACCGCGGCAATACCTTGCTTGTGCCACGGATCCGCGGCCTACAGTTGGATTTTGCTTTGGTTTTTGCACAGTAATATCCGTAGCTGTTAATGCATATTTCTGGGTATTTTTAATCCGACTCAAGTGTTGAGTGTTCTGGGGATTATTTTGAATTCGTTGATTCGATCGGAAAATTTAATTTCGTTCTTTTTCGGGATAATTTAGAAACTATTAAAATGTTCGAACGGATATCATTAACTCATTTTTTCCCGGCACGAAAAACTTTCAAGTGTTGAATTTTTCTTGGGTTTAAATCTTTCGGAAAAAAGTGCAAGTAACGCGGTGGTCCCTCTAGAAGAACACAAACCTTAACTCGATTATTTGACCGTCTGAACCACCTCTAAACCTTAGGGTTTGGGGCAGTATGGCGTGCCACATGTGAGGCGTTGGCTTGACCCTTCTACGGCTGGACCATTGGTACTGTGACATATTCTGGGATTATTTTGAACTCCGCTCAAGTGTTGAGCTATTTAGGAAATCTTGGGTATTTGATTATCCGATCGGAAAGTTTAATACTGTCTATTTATCTGGAATGCGATACAATATGTGCAATTCATATAGTTAGGCATGAAATGTGAAGTATGTGATATTTCGGATTTACGATGTCTAAAGTGATTGTGGATTCCAAATGTTGTAGTTTTACAATTTCTTTTCTGTGACCGTAAGTGTAGTATGTAGTTGTATTGCCGGTTTTCGTTGCTATACATCAACGACGATCGGTGTATGCATACTTACTTACGTTGATAATATGAGATATTATGTGTTGCTGTGATATGTTATATTGGATCGTCGTGTTCTGAATAGACGGGGTTTTTTTATGTGAGATAAGGGTTATTTTCATTCATGTAAAATTCATTTGTATTTAATATTCTTTTATTAGGGCACTTCCGGGATGAGGTTGATGTCACCAGTGTATATTATTTACTTTTCCACATTAGGTAGACCCAAGGAGGGGAGCATAAGTAACCGGGTTCTAGGGTCCAGTAGGAGGCCATCTCGAGAAGTCGAGACCGGGCCTCCTAACCCTAGAATTGGCAGTGTTACTTGCCACTCTCGTAGGGGTCTAGGGATGTGGGTTTGGCTATACATCGTGACCGTGGAATCCGTGTTTTATACAAGCTCGTATTAAAAGCACGAACATCCTAGTATATCCAATATTTCATATATGTTCTTTTGCTGCAATGTTCTGTGATGAGATCATATTACTGCCTGAGACGAATGCTTATACTATATATATATATATGCTGATATATAAATATTACTGCTTTCGTTTCTTCTGTGATTCTTAGGAAGCATAAGCTGATGGGATATATTAATGAGATTAATAAAAGAAAAGAAACCTAAAAGATGTTGTAGAATCAAAACTTTATAAAAAAGGGTAGCTACAGTTTTGCTTTGCATAGCGGTATATATGATATACCCTGCACCTTATTCGATGAGGAAAGAGCCGAGATCCCTTCACCGGGAGTGACCTCTTTAGCGAAACTGGCAGATGCTTCAAACTCACGGTTTAGTTTTTGACAGCTTCTATAGTTCTTGCTTTGCACAGCGATATATACGATATATCATGCACCTTATTCGATGGGGAAAGAGTCGAGATCCCTTCACCGGGAGTGACCTCTTTAGCGAGACTGGAAAAGCCTAAAAAACACTCCTTTTCAAAATCACTTGTTTCTACAATGATATCAAGTTCATTACGCTCATGGTTTTCTGAAAAAACCTGCATAGCCCTCCGTCATTTCAGATAGATATTATTTAGTATTCGTGCTATGTTTGTTGACTTAGTCAAGGCATAGTTTACGGTAGCTAAATATTGTTTATCTGCTAATGCATGAGATGTGATTGGATTAGGGTAGTCGTACGGCCTTGTTGACTTAGTCAAGGGTCGTATGGGTGGGTTTAATTCAATCGGGAAATGTACGAATTGAACTTGACTTGCGATATATGGTTTGTTGACTTAGTCAAGGTCATAGATCGCTAGGGGCAAAAGCATTATCGGGAATTTCAAGTGTTGAAATTTGCAATGAGATTGCATACCTCCTATGAGATAGTTGGATCCCGATACCCGCTGCGAGTAAGAGTTACTCCTGGAAGAATTTTACATAGGACAATTAGCCGATCAAGTAGGTGTCTAGAAAAGTGTTAACGGGGTTATGCCTCTGGGAAAACGAGGTTTATTTTAATTAGGTCCATGCGAAAGCACGGGGAACCTCCCTCAAGTACCGACACTGATCTGGCTGAAAGATTGACGAAATTGTAGGGTGTAATTAATCCCGGCTAATCTTACCTTTTAGGGTTTGAAGGAAGATTTGATAAAAACAGTGGGAGACATCCTGATTAGATAAGATAATAATCAATCTAATCTTGCAAGAGCATACGCTAAAGTGTTTCCTTCTCTCTCTCTCCAGGTAGCGACCATGTCAGGACTTAATCAAGATAAAAATATGGATGTATTGACTGAACCTACTTATTATACTGAGCAGGGGATCGTTGGTCCCGTTCTTTCTTATAAGAGTTATAAGACTGAGTAGGAAACAGGAGAAAATTTGGATTCTCACGCCGCCCAAACGAAGAACAAGCATGTTGATGCATCTTCTTCGGGTGTGTTAGTTATTGAGAACTGTTTCTCAGTTCACCCTACGTCCTGGGTATTGGATACCGGATCGGGATCCCACATATGTAAATTGTTACGTGGGCTATGTAAAGGTAGAGAACTGGGAAAGGGTGATCATTCCGTACAAGTAGGGAATGGTACAAATATTGTAGCCAAAGCAGTTGGCGAATATCACCTAGTATTACCAAGCAGTAATACATTGATTCTGAATGAGTGCTATTATATACCGAACATGATGTGCAACATTATATCAGTTTCTTTATTAAGTAAAGAAGGGTATAATTTTGTAATACAGGATAATGTTATGAACATCTTCCTAAATCAAAAGTTGATTGGATCAGGCTCGTTACATAATGGCATATTCATTCTCAATCAAAATACAGTCCTTAATATACAAAACACACACAAGAGGAAAAGTTCAGAAATGAACGAATCCTTCTTGTGGCATTGTAGACTTGGTCATATCAATGCGACACGGCTAGCTAAGTTACATAAGGATGGATATTTGAATTCGTTCGAATTATCATCTTATGATACTAGCTATTCATGTCTCAAAGGAAAAATGACCAAAACTCCGTTTAGTGGACACGGAGAAAGAGTTACGGAACTCTTAGGACTGGTACATAGTGATGTATGCGGTCCTATATCTACGCATGCCAGGAACGGCTCTTCCTACTTCATTACATTCACTGATGATCTCTCTAGATACGGACATGTGTTCCTGATGAAATACAAGTCTGAAGCTTTTGAGAAATTCAGAGAATATAAGCACGAAGTAGAGAACCAAACGGGCAAAAGAATTAAAATCCTTCGATCTGATCGAGAAGGAGAATACTTGAGCAATGATTTTCTGGATTATCTAAAAGAGAATGGGATTCTCTCTCAGCTTACTCCTCCTTATTCACCACAGCACAACGGTGTATCGGAGTGGAGGAATCACACCCTATTAGATATGGTGCGCTCTATGATGAGCGATGCTGAGTTGCCTATTTTCTTCTGGGGGTATGCGCTTGAGACAGCCATACACCTATTGAATCTAGTTCCATCTAAATCTGTACCTACCACACCATATGAGATATGGAGTGGGAAGAGACCATATTTTAAATGAGTTATGATATGGGGTTGTCCGGCCTATGTCAAAAGGCAAAATCCGGACAAACTCGAGGCACGATCAGTTCTTTGCAAGTTTGTGGGATATCTAAAGAATTCTCAAGGATATTTTTTCTACCACGCTGAGAAACAAAAAGTGTTTGTTGCTCAACATTCCACCATTTTGGAAAAGGAATTTCTTGCAAAAGAAATTAGTGGCAAAGAGGTAGAGCTGGAAGAGGTTCTAGCACTGCAAACTACAACTGATGATTTATTGGAACCAGAGGATTCAGTAGTACCCGACGAACCCCAGCCTCTCCGCCGATCTAGTAGGGTTTCTCATCCACCTGAGAGATACTACGATTTTCTCATTGATGGTGGAAGCGAGGATTGCATCATGGAAGATGATGACCCGACTAGTTTCGAGCAGGCCATCACGAGTGGTGACTCTATGAAATGGCTGGATGCAATGCGATCTGAGATGGAATCCATGTACCCCAACAAAGTATGGACTTTGGAAAATGCTCCTGAAGGGGTAAAACCCATTGGGAGAAAGTGGATCTTTAAAAAGAAATTTGGTGTAGATGGAAAAGTTGAGACTTTCAAAGCTAGACTTGTTGCAAAGGGTTTTCGTCAACGACTGGGTGTGGATTATGATGAAACCTTTTCTCCAGTGGCTATGCTTAAGTCCATCCGGATCTTACTTGCCATTGCTGCATACCATGACTACGAAATCTGGCAAATGGATGTTAAGGCCGCCTTTCTAAATGGTGATTTAGAAGAGTGCGTGTACATGACTCAGCCAGAGGGCTTCGTAGATAGTGGGAGCAGCGGAAAGGTGTGCAAACTGTTTAAATCTATCTATGGGTTAAAGCAAGTATCGCGGAGTTGGAACATCGGCTTTGATGTTGTAGTCAAAGAGTTTGACTTCATCAAAAATGTAGATGAACCTTGTATTTATAAGAAGGTTGCAGAGAGTAAGGTTGTATTCCTCGTATTGTACGTAGATGACATACTCTTGATAGGAAATGATGTTCCTATGCTGCAATCAGTCAAGCTCTTCTTATCACAAAGATTCTCAATGAAAGATCTAGGTGATGCCTCCTGCATATTGGGAATCATGATCTATAGAGATAGATCTAAACGGATACTGGGATTGTCCCAATCCAGGTACATTGACACCATACTAAAGAGCTTTAGTATGGAAGAATCCAAGTGTGGGAACCTACCCACGATCTCTGGACTCACTCTCTCCAAAGAGATGTCTCCCAAGACTGATTTGGAGAGAGCTCGAATGCAAGAGATACCCTATGCTTCGGCAGTAGGCTCTATCATGTATGCGATGCTATGTACCAGACCCGATGTAGTATACTCACTAAGTGTAGTGAGTCAGTATCAAGCAGATCCTGGAGAGAGTCACTGGACAGCTGTGAAGAACATTCTTAAGTACTTACGAAGGACTAAGGAGATGTTCTTGGTGTATGGTAACGGAGAACTCCAGGTGGAGTCCTTTACTGATTCGAGCTTCCAAAGTGATAAGGACGACTCTAAGTTGCACTCAGGATTTGTCTTTACCCTCAATGGAGGGGCGGTATGTTGGAAGAGTTCCAAACAGGATACCGTTGCAGACTTGACGATGGAGGCTAAATACATCGCTGCTAACGATGCTGCCAAAGAGGCTGTTTGGATAAAGATGTTCATTAGTGAACTTGGTGTAGTTCCATCCAGTGAACATCCAATACCTCTGTATTGCGATAACAATGGAGCTGTGGCTTTGGCCAAGGAACCCAGGTCCCATCAGAAGTCCAGACATATTCTGAGGCGGTATCACCTGATTAGGGAGATAGTTGATCGCCGGGAGATCGAGGTCAGGAGAGTTGATACGAAGGACAACACTGCGGATCCACTCACGAAGGCCATTCCCTAGATACAGTTTGAGAGATTATTCGGGATACTAGGTATGAGATACTACAGCAGCTGGCCTTAGTGCAAGTGGGAGATTGTTAGTTACGTATATGCCCAAGAGGCCATTGTTGTACATATGATGTATATTATAATGGATGCTTGGATATATATAGAGAGGACTTTCTTGCTCGTCATGATAGTATGCTATTTGGTTTCACTTTATCTTAACATGTTGACTTGTATTGGTTTACTGTCTTACTCTCACATGTTGATAAACCCCTTAGGATCTGTACTCGACTACTGGGACTATGATGAGATCATACTAGTGGGGCCACGGTAGTTAATGAGTACATCCTATAACTGTTCCTAGTCGAGGGTGTGTCGAGACAGGGTATCGATACACCAGAGTAGACTAGCGTATACGCATCTTGACCCATATGATGGGCGATGGATGATCCCATATCCATCGGTGTTTTGACATCAGAGATGGTGTACAAGTGCTCAGTGGAGACTGGGTACACTGGACGAACTCGCCGAGAACTCCCAGATGGTGATATACCACACGTCAGATGGCAGTTCTCCGATGACACTGGTACAGAATAGTCTGTAGACCCGAGATCGTCATAGAGTCTTGTGTGATTCCCACTGTGCTTTGATTTCCACCTTACCACGTCCAAGAGGGCGTGCAAAATGGTGGCTTTTGGGTGCAGTCCCGAATCACATGGAGGCAATGAGCGATAGGAGGGGATTCATCTCTCCCGGTATAGGGAGTTGATGTTGTGCTGTGTTCGATTGGCTATAACTGGAAGTCCCTGGCCAGGGCTGATATAGAGATTTACGGGTAAGTGTTACCAGTAGTTTCTCGACCCGTTATGAGCCTCACATCGACACGACTTATCGGTTACTGGGGTCTGACGTATACCACCCCTAGACTAGATATGCAACATATCGGACGAAGAGACCGGACTGTACGGGAGTGTTACTGATTGGATTCACAGGAGAATGTACATGCTAGCTTGTTGATCTTCTGATCGCTCAATACCTGGATGGCTGTTACCTTTAGCTGACCGCTTGCAGCTTGTGGGTGTTTGATATGATCATCACCTGCTACCGGTGTATTGACGATTCTTTAGAGTCCTACACAGAGATTTCTTGACTCAGGCAAAATGGAGTAGGAGAACATATGTGATATGTGCACGACCGAGGATAATGCGTTATGAGATACCGTATTATATTCTCGTGATATTTAGATATGATCCGGGTCATCGAATCAAGTGTTGATTCGATGAATCGGTACATGATATATTAGTCGGTTATATTCGATATAGCCGGATTGTCGGATCAAGTGTTGATTCGATGATTTAATGTATAATAATATATATGATATATTGCCTTATATTATCTAATATTGGCTCGCTTTATTATTTCATTTTCTCACCGGATAATACATTGATATATATGCGATATATATTAATTGTATTATTTTCTTTTGTTATAAATATATAATATATATGTGATATATATTATTGTAACATGATATGATTACTAATGAAACATGTTTAGTGGAGATTAAAGAAGGTTAGGGTTTGAATTGGGTTAGTTCTTTCATGAACCTTCTAGAAGGTTTTCTTTTGTCATGAGTTAAGATATTATGGTTGATATTTTCTTATGACTCATTTTTTAACTCAACCCAAACCCTAGCCTTAGTTAATTCTCTACATGGGTTAGCCTAGTCATGGTTGACCATGGTTACATTATTAATCATATATCTTTTCATTATTCATCACAAAAGGATTAATGCATGATTTCTTCTTCTTCTTCAACCTTGAGCTTTGAGAAAGCTTACTAGGTTTTCATTTTGTGATGATTAAGAGTGAGAATTAGATATAAATAGAAAGTATAAATACTACTCCATCATCCTCATCTAATCTAGCCAATTAGATTAGGGTGTTCACCTCATTAGAGTGAGAGAGCTTGAGTTATAGAAACTTCGACGTAGATCATCGGAGAAAAGGAACACTACAAGCTAGCATGGATCGTTCGAGTCGTGGAGCCTCTCTTGAGTCCGGAAGATCGTGGATCACAGCGAAGGGACTTCTACTTGGAGCTTATGAAGCGAAGGAGCGGACTACAAAGGTTGTAATCCCTCACTTTTAGTTATAAAGATATTTACTTGCATGTGTAACCCTAATTATCTAGCAAAGATCCCGGCTTTGGGTTGTTCGGCATGTCTAAATTTTTATTTGGGCATGGTTGATGCCTTATGAACCCTTGTAAGAGTGCCTAGGAACCCTACAAGCCCTAGCTCCCCAATGTCATCAAAATTCCACTTTGCTTGGTTCAATGTGTAGAGGAAGAGATGGGGATTAATTTTTGTGAAGGGAGTATAAGGTTTTGGGGATTATTTGGAGATGGATCGAGGGTTTTAAGTGGAGGGAAGTGGGGTTGGAGGAAGATGATGAAGGAGGAGGAAAATGATGGGGGAAAATGATTAGGCAGCAGCCCCCACCTCTCTCACTTATTCTCCCACTCTCTCTCTTTCCAATCATACCCTTTTCAACCCCTTTTTCATTTCTTTTTCTTTTCTCTTTTAAACTTTAAAACCAACTTACATAATACCCATAAATCAACACAAATGAAATAACATGTAACCAAATGTAACATGACATGGTGCACTAGCCATGAAAAATTATAGAAACACGGATTTGGCTTAATCGCGATTAGCAGTGCACTAATCGCGTTTTTATCGAAACTGCATATAATAAATTTTAAAAATGCCAAATCCTTTAATTATATTATTAAATGAATAAATCATTTTAATTTACATTTATTTCACAATTGTTAGTATATATTTATACCCTAATTCGAAAACCCCAATTTTGCAAATCGGGCAGTTTTCGGGAAATATATTATTTTAATATTAAATTCCAAAAATAATATTTTATATTTTCTGAAATGTTACAATCTTCCCCCCTTAAAGAAATTCGGTCCCCGAACTTAACTTAAACCCGCAAAATCTAAAACATTTCCATAATCAGCTCAAAACAACGGGGCTCCGAAATCACGGAAGATATAGATATAACACAACACATCTCGTACGCCTGAAAACGAGTACAAAAATCAAAATCGAACTTCTTTAAGCATCATGCAAATCATCGGATTTGCACGCATATCCTCGGTGTTACAATAAAGATACAGATCTCGAAATCCACTACTGAATCCAATATACACTAGTCAAATATTATAATACGTGTATAGTATGCATCCTTGAAAACTTTCAAGAACTAATTAAAACTCATGCAACAATCTTTTCTAAATCGTCGTGTGATGCGTAACTCACGGCATAAGTGATGGATGCTCATTTTAAAATAATAATATATGTCCATATATGTTTTCCTAAATACACGTCCCGTCGTTTTCAAAATATCCCAAAAGGTTTTCCTTTATAAACGTTCGTGTCGCTCACGGACACGTAGGAAATAGCGAGACTATAGCTCCTTTTTGAAAACCTTTTATTAACTTTTAATGCATGCAAAGTACTCAGATACTGTCATCAGATCAGTCCTGTTTTGCCACTATATAATATGGTGCCCAAAACGAAAACAAAGTGCTCAAAAGCAAAATCAGCCTCAAAAGGTGTATCCAATAATCGCGTGCGTCTGGTACGCACGGAAATCAAATCCAAATACAGGTGCCACAATATGTACAAAAGCAAATTAAGTGCAACAGGTGTGCACAAAAGTATCTGTCCAGTGCAACGGGTGTGCACGACAACAATATCTTGTGCATCTATTGTGCATGAAAATCTCAAATCTGGTGTATCAAATGCGTGAAATACAAGTACGGTGCAACCAATGCACGAAAATCACATAAATAACTCAAATGCATATAAGAACGACATCGAGTGTACCAAGATGTATAAAATCGTAAACGCGTGCAACTGCGTGCACAAAATACGTATCAATGCACTGCAAGCACATATAAACTATACCGAGTGCAAAAACCAAATCGAGTGCATACCACATACACAAAATCAAATCAACTGTATGAAATCCATGAAATCATAAACGTGTGCAGCCAAGGCACAAATCAAAAAACAACACAACGGTGTATAAGAACATATCTCAAGTGCAATAACTATACACAAAATGTAAATACCCAGTAGGTGCAGCCATGGTGCACGAAAATTAATATCATGAAACTCATCATCAAAACTCAAATCCAAGCGATATAAGCGTGATACTCAGATCACAAACGCAAATCGCAACAAATGACATCGAGGTACACCTCCTACAATGTCGAAGAATAAATCGGTGCGCCTATAACCGGCAGAACAAGAACATCCGCTTGCCTCCTACTCACGGTCTGACATCCTCAGTCTCTGGGTCCTTATCTTCTCTGTGGATTCACCAATCTCTCAATCCATCAGCTCATCGGCCCGGTCAGGTGTGCTAATGGGGACAATTCCGCTCTAGCACTTCTCTGGTCATCTCTCGGCCAATCATCACGACCACTCGTAAAGCAGCACGTTTACTGGCATCGGCCTCTGGTCCTCTGAATACACGTAACACATTTGATCCTGGTGCAAATCTTATTGCAGCAGTGTCCTGGAAGGAATCTTACTCAAGGCCTCTTCCGATCTCGCCCATGCCGAACTGTATGGAGGCTGGTACTCTTACCTAACCTGTTCTCGTTTTCTGGACATCTGCTTTTTCAGCATAACATCTCCTCGGAAACTGTCCATATCTCGATGCCTCTGTATACACATCAGATCTCTAATCTCGACGGGGAGTAAAAACAGCTCATTAACATCTCGCATGAACCTCTGGTTCCACTCGTCTTTATCATCGTCCGCTTCAACGTCACGTCTTGCTGTCTGCGTACTACTACTGTTCTCGGCCACGGTCAATCCGAAGTCTCTCACACGAACTCAAATCGCGTACTCTGTATCTTCATCACTCTGTAGAAGATATCTGGCCGAACACGTCCTCGGGAACTTGTCCCAACCATCGGAGGAATACTCTATACTCGTCCGTTCTTAATCAACTCACAACGCATCTGGGTGAGGTCCTCTATCCGAAACTGGTCAGCTTGCTGATCTCTTATCACATGATATCTGGACGATGTCAAACTTTTCGATCGAGTCATCAAAGTCCATAATTCCCGAAGGCTCAACATCTGAGCACAGTAAAAAAATATCTGGTACATACCACAGTACCTCTGGACCAGCCGTAAAAGGGCAAACCCAAGCCTCACTGATGGCACCGCTAAACTGCCGCAAACCCTAAGGCTCGAAAGCGGTTCCATGGTCATCACGTCGAGTTAGGATTTCATTCTTCTAGAGGGTCCACAGAATTACCTGCATGTTCTTCCGAATACTTAAATTGGGAAAAATGGGTTCTTGACATTCGTTCGAACTTTTTAACTTCGCCTAGACGACATGCGAATACCCTCCGTCCGCACGCTAAACAATGCCTCAATCCTCGAGGAAAGACGGTACATCAACGGTCATCTCGGGATCGGTCTGCTCTAGATCTGAGTAAGACTCTCCATACTGAAAATCTTTAACTCAACTGGGCCTGCGTCGGCGCATCAATCTGACGAATCATCTTCGTCTCTCAACTCGGGATAGACTAGCTATCATCTATCGCATCTCTTCCTGAAAGCTCCGGTGATCTCAGCTCGTAAGCTCTGGAAGCGACATCCCATGACCTCAGCAACAGCTGGGTCATCTGTCTGCACGGTAGGCGACATCACAATCTCTGAGGTATGCTGTACATCAACAGTCCTCTCGCAACTGGCAGCCTGTATCAATAGCCCGATCATCCTGTGCAAAACCAAACACTCGTCTCAGCAGGAGGTCACAACACAACACTATATCGAGACGTTCCCATGTCACCAGAAACACAATGGTCAGCCCTCGTACCAGACGAGCTCGCCCTGACCGCAACACTAGCAGCAGCTTAAACTGCGCTCAAACCATAGTGACAGGAACCTCAATCGAGTGTCGAAGAGAGAAGATCAATGGCAACAAGGAAACGACAGATCCAGAATGGGTACATGATCATAAGAAGGAACAACATCAATGAGTGTATGATCATGGAAACGAATAGAATCAAGGATCTCAAATGGATGTATAATCATGGGTATGAAAAGAATCATAAGTCTTAAAAATATATACATCCTAAGGTTTCTTAAATGGAGTATCGTATCGTAAATATGCTGCGGAACATACGTACGGTACGTCACTCTACTCAAGCTACCTACTCTATCAATCAGGGCCAGCCTATGAAACGAATGTTCGGGTCTAATACCCCCGTTTAAGTCTAAGTTCCGTAAGGTCAAGCCTAGGTTCCGAAATACATACCCGCCCTAGACTCCACATAGTCAAACATAGACTCGAACCAAGGTTAAACCTAGCGCTCTGATACCAACTTTGTCTTGACCCAAAATATTAGCTCGCGACCAGCACTTAAATCACGCAACGTCTAGAGGCGAACGTAATTCAAGTAAGCTGAAACCCAGAAATCTAAACCTTTTTAAGAAAATAAAGGAGGTGAAGTTTTGAAATAAAGGTATAATGAAATCAAGTTTTCTTAATGCATAGAAAAGGAACATGAGAATGCAAGTGAAATTTGCTAGTTTGAAAACGCGTTTCGTCTTTTTAAAAATTTGGGCAGCACCTCCTTTGTATATTTTGATCTAAAACCACAAATACATAACAAGAATAATGGCATCCCAAAGCGGGAGCTAGCTCTTCTCTAACCGGCGGATCACAACCACGCAAAGCATAAAAATGAATATACGATGCCCAACGGCGAAATTCACCACAAAAGATAAAGAAATAAGCAAGACATCAAAACCACAAGTAGCGGAAAACCCCACGCTCTAAGTCTCGCAACCACAATCTCACTAAGTCTCATTACTTATACAATTTACAAATTTTGATTGATGGAATTGACTAGATACAATATGAAATATAAATACAAGAGTGGGTACGATACAAATGTCCCACCCACCAAAGCAAAACACCCGAATGCAACTGTGTGCCAGCGATGGCGCTACTGATCCATGCGGGCAACCTGCAAGAACTGTGGCACAACGGGGGTGAGTTGCCAACTCGTGAGTAGAAAAATATCAACAGATAGAAATCAAATAAACAACGACTCCTAGGTCAACTATATCATAAAGGTAATACTATGATATCTAGGGTGACCGGGTTTGTATATGTGCCAACAAGGTAGTCAATGCCTATAAGCATGTGGATAACATCCAACAGTAAATCAATGTATGTATGCATGTGGATCTCGTCCACCCATATAGTCAATATATGTATTCATGTGGGTCTCGTCCACCCATATAATCAATGTATGTATGCATGTGGATCTCATCCACGTGTCAACCACTGACACAACAACATCATGCATGTAAATATCATAAAAGCATATGCATGAAAATATGAGGATATAAATCAACGGGTGTCCCTCGCGACACATCAAAATCATGGAACCTGAGTGTCCAGCATCGACACTCGAAACATCATGAAAACCGTGTCCAGCATCGACATGTAAATCCTCATATATCTCAGGTGCCGCATCCTTAGATCGGCCCTCAGGCGCTGCACACCCTGGTCGGCCCTCATATCCATCTCGCTACTCCGGTCAGTATCCTCCGGATAACCGCCGAGTCCAAATACTATCACCGATGGGTAGTGCTCCCCTGCCAGGCTCACCGTCTAACAATATGAGTCTTCTTACCCCGGGGTACTTCACCGGGTCCACCATATACCCGCAGATGGTGCCTACTGCTCCTCGAATCGGGTTTCACATGCCACTCTCAGAACCGAGAAAACACATGGTGGACGCACTGAAATATCATATCAAGAGAAACTGGGTTTTTAAAACAGTACCTGCTTTCTTTTAAAATAGCCACGGTTCTCAAATCCAGAAATCTCATGAAAACAGCATATCTCAATGCGTAAAAGCGTAAAGCATGATGTATGCGACATATAACAGAAATGTAAGTATATCCGTATATCATGCAACATGGAACAGTGATATGACATATTAAGGGAAAACCGCTCTTTTAAATGGACCCAGTTTTTAAAATAGTACATGCGGTCCCCAAATCTCCAAAATCGAATGCAATACCGTATGAAGGTGCACATGTGTATATACGCAAGTATGGTGTACAATATGTATATCATGATGCAGCAACCCTACTGTGTAGTGACATAGCAATTATCGATGATGAAGTGTGTGAGCCGGCAAATCTGTGTACGTGTAACATACGTATCATCGATAATGGTGCAGGTGTACTAGCACAGGTATAAGCAATGCAATAAGAATAATATGAATGCAGCATAAGGTAAATCATATGCAAATGCTATAAGGTATACGTGTCTATAAGACCGAGTCGGTGAATCTATCAATCGGCATCTAGCCACACAACATCCTGTACGGTATACCCCATCGTACGACATCCTCTAGTCAAGGGTATGGATCAAACCTCAAGTAAACTCATCACGTACGGAAAATCATCGTATGTCGGCATTAAGCTATCAGGGATCCTATCAACCTATACGACGAGGAGGGTACGGACCTAACGTCTCGTACGACTATCACACATGATTCACGACATTCTGTATATATATCTATATGCCTATGTCCCAGGTCATATTCATAACAATCTCGTATCAGGGGACCGGCAAGGTATCAATCACCACAATCGACTCGCATCCGTATACCGACATATCACCAAGTCATCATATCGTATCGTACATTCTGTTCATCACATTTATCTCTCACATCGTATCAATTCTACATAAACATTCTATTTTACTATAAGCATACTGATTAGTCGAAAATATTGTATATTTTTACCGGCAATTTCCTCATCATTTGCATTCATATAGAAGTGTTCGGTATCCGTATTTCACATATTAGCAAATCTATCACAGATTATCAGATTACATGTATTAGACCTTAAAACCGGCATTTCAAGGGAAATTGACTGCATTGCATGGCATAGCAATATTTCTATATGTCGCAACCCGTGTTTCGAAGTCTGTGCAGGAAAAGGAGAAGCTCGCTCAAAATTACACCGCTCAAATATACGCCAACTCACTAACTTCAAATCTGGTATCAACCCAAAGGAGCAATCACAAATCAACATATCAAAGAAAGCTACAAACATCAGTACAAGACCACAACAGAAGCCACTCAGCCCAAGGCTTCAACTTGGCCGCGGAACCACGGCCAGAGCCGGCTTAGGCCGCGGTTCCACGGCGGCTTGATGACATCATCTCCTGAATTTTGTACCACAATGCTTCACTCAGGGCCCACTGCTCAGAAATGTGTCTCAGTTTCCAGAAGACTCCAGGGGTTTCTGCCAGATCAGCAAACAAGGGTTTCCAAGCCTAATTAAACCTAGCTTAAACCCTAAGCTAGCTCCTAACAAACTATCTTCTAGAAGACTTAACAAACTTTTGGAGGGAACTACCATTTCAAACCTAAACCTAGGGTTTGGGAGTTCTATAAATAAGACCCTAGACTCAAGGAAGGAATAATCTTAGATCATCATATATCATACATCCAAGAGAGGGTGTGATTCATTTTTAGTTCATTTTTTAGCCAATCTCCTTCTTCATCTCCTTCCTCCACAAGTCTAGTGAGAGGGCTTGTGTGAAACCCTAAATTCCAATCAAAAAGCCAAGATCCCGAGTACCCATCAAGCAAGAAGCCTTGCAACCTTTTATGAGCTGAGCCGATCTTCAACGGAGCAAGTGGTCAAAGCCGATCCGCGACTCACGGAGCCGAGCGACGCCAATTCAACAACTTAGATTCTTCCTCTTGTAGTTCTTGAGCGATTGTAATCAAAGTGTTGATATAAATAAAAGGTGATATTCTTTTATCTTTTTTTCTTTAAATTCTTGCATCATGAATCAATCTAAAATTCTAGTTACAATTCTTGTTGTGATGTTTGAGTAATACTCCGCTCGTTGAGGAGTCGAGACGATCAATAGAATGATGTTGTAATATATCTGAAAACGATTCTTGATTCCTATGAGTTTTGTAAACCCTAGCAAGTTCAAGAATCGACGACCCATTTTGTTGCGATGCTTTCTTGATTGATATCGCTCGAAATTGGGAAGTTACGATCGTTTCTTGAAAATTGCTAGAGGCTAGAGTGTGAATGATATCGACGAAAGAACAAGGGTTAAAAGATGAAACCCTAGTTTCATCAAGAAAGCCCTAACTCTCGTCGATCATCATCGATCTAGTATCAATCCTTCGAAGGACAAGAACACGTTATCTTTAGATTACATCACGTCTGTCGATCCTATCGATTCCTACGAGCCTCTTTTAGATTCTTGACTGTTGATTGGAAATATCATCGATACACCGATTCTTGATTGTTTAACATTTTCTTGATTCTTGAATAGAATAGTGACACTTGAAAATCAAAATTCTCGAATCATGTTTTCGTTTATCTTAGCTTAACTTTTCAATTCAAGCATATCATAATACAAACGAATCGTGCAATCCCTGTGGACGATCCGCACTCATTCATGAACTACAATTGACACCGTAGTTTGATTGCGGTCAAAATATTTTTTGGTTGTGAAGTTCTTTATAAATTTTCTGAATATCGACACAAGAAACAGTTTCGATCAAATGGTGCCATTTTAGGGAACCTTTTGAATTGATTCATACTACACAACAGGAAAATCTAACAATCAAAATGGCGCCGTTGCCGGGGATCGCGCGCTAATTCGTTTCATATTATAGTTTGAATTGAAAGAATTATTCCATTGTTGTTTTTGAGATCAAAATTCGTGCAAACCCTAAACGATTTGCTGTTGTTCATTGCAAGGAAATCTGGAGCTGTTTGGAAATTGAAGAAAATTTTTGGAAAATACCAGAGAGCAGTGGGAGTCCACAGAAGCTCCCTGAAGAAGTTTGGTGCAGTGTTCCCATAATTCGACCGCGGAAGGGCGGCATTAGAGGGCTATTGCGGCGGAAACGCGGCCTCTTAGGGGGTTCTTTGCAAAATTTTTTGCCTCAGGTGACTTCTGTACTTCTCCTCTCTCCTCTTTTAGCTCCAACTAACACTTTGCTGCAGGATTCTTTGCAAATAATCGCAGCGCCGCAAATTGCAAATTAAAATTGTGCATGATTTTGATTTCTTGGTTGTTTGCATTCTAATACGGAATTTAAGGGGCACGGCCAAATCCAAATTAGGTGGGGATTTCATTACCCTTTCCAGGCCTCGAAAATCGCAAAACTTGCATCCGCATTACCCTCATTAACTAAAATAAATC
This sequence comes from Agapanthus africanus, assembly GCA_030015575.1. Classification (NCBI taxonomy): domain Eukaryota; kingdom Viridiplantae; phylum Streptophyta; class Magnoliopsida; order Asparagales; family Amaryllidaceae; genus Agapanthus; species Agapanthus africanus. Next base: position 377,207,123 of record JASDDO010000019.1, on the reverse strand, counting down.
TAGAGAAGACTCTAAGGACTGTCGCGCTCAATTAGGACAAGAGAAGGCCGTGGGTAATTCATTGCTTATCCGCGTTTTCTTATGGTGCCTAAGGCGAGTGTGTCTAAGGCTGGTGGTTTTTAATTAGGCCCACTACTTACGTAGTGGAGTACCTTCCCACTTACCTGGCACTTATCCGGCCACAGGGGGACAAAGAGGCAGTGGAGGATTCTATCCTGCGACTTGTCTTTTGGCAGTTAGGAGCGGTCTAGAGCCGGACCTAGGTGACCACTAGATTCTAGGGTTGTGTGCTGCATTTGTTTTGTCGCATCATTTTTTCAAAAATCCGTCCCTTTTTCAAAAGCAAACACCGCATTCATTACCCCTAATTATAAGTCAACACTGCCACTTGTACTAACCCATTTTAGTGCAAGATAGGCTGGACACGGGATTCTAGTGCCCGTTTAGTCCGCGTACCCTTTATCGACTCCGAAGTCAATATTTCTCCATTTACCTTTTCTTTACCCACTACCACACCCACACCGATGGATCCGAATCCATCAAACTTCTTTAACCCTAATCTACCGCCGTCCGTTGGTGCGCAGAATCCACCCCGCATCTCTCTCCAGGAGAGGTGCTACCCTATTCGAGGTCCTTTTTCGACCTGCTTATCCACACCACCAGCCAATGGGGATAACTTTGAGATTAAGCCCCAGTATATCAATCTTTTACCCAAATTCCACGGACTCGAGACTGAGGACGCTTACGTTTTCATTACCAAATTTGAAAACGTATGCGCAATGATGGGTACGTCACAACTTTCAGTGGATGCTATGCGTCTACGACTTCTTCCATTTACTTTGTGCGATATAGCCGAGAAGTGGTTATATAACACTACCGCACACTCTATTATGAATTGGGAAGAATTCGTCGCTGCATTCCTTAAGAAATTTTACCCAATCCAAAAGACAGCTCGAATCCGTAGCGAACTGAATCAATTTGCCCAGCTCCCTGCTGAACCATTTTCAAAATACTTTGAACGTTTCAAGGATCTATTGGTTCAGTGTCCTCATCACGGCATCCCGAGATGGGAATTATGCCGAATCATTTATGATGGCATTAACCCAAGCACTAAACAGAGCCTTGAAAATATGTGTCAAGGTACTTTTATGACCAAAGATGATGGGGAAGCTTGGAAGTACTTAGAAGAGTTCGCTGAAAAATCACTACAGTGGGAGAGTGGAACCCAACCATTGAATAGGGGTGGCGTACACCAAATAGATGTGTCCATAGGTGTTCGAGCTGAAATGGCAGCAATGCAAAAGAAGCTCGATGCTATGGAACACAAATTTGCAGCAGCCTCCCTAAACCCAGTGTCACTCCCCAAAACTGTTTGTAGGTGCTGTTCTGATCCGTCTCATTTAACGGAAGAATGTCCATTAAACTCTGCGTTTCAAGGTCATGAGCATTCTAATGCCGCATTTCAAAGACCTCGAAACGATCCATATTCTTCCACGTACAATCAGGGTTGGAGGAATCACCCGAATTTTGCTTGGAACCAAAACCAATCTCAAAACACGGTTCCAAACACGAATCAATTTCAAAGGGTTCTTCCTCCACCACAACAGCAACCCCTTCAACTCACTCAGCACCCCTATCAGTCACAAAATTTCCAAAACCAGGGCAACACTCCTGCACAGTCTAATCCTATGCAGTCCTGTTCTGACGAGTTCTCTCAATTCACTCAAACCATGAAATCACTTTTGTCAAATTTCATAGAGGTTTCGACTGAGGTTAGATCTTCCGTCAGTGAGATAAAGAAAAACTCAGTGTCCCAAGCTGAGAGTATCAAATCGATGGAAGCTAAAATCGCACGCCTAAAACCCGAAATGAGTGCGAGAGAAAAAGGGAAACTTCCCTCTCAACCCCTACAGAATCCTGGGCATTACAATGTAAATGCCGTCACAACGTTGAGATCGGGAAGAGTGCTGAACAATCATGTCGGGGAAGGTATTGATGATACTGAAAATCATATCAACACCCCGGCTGAGACCTTTCCACACACACACACTTCTCTTTCTGATCCTTCTTCTTCTACCACACCACTTTCTCGCGAGCCTATTCTCCATTTCCCACTAGGCTCGACACCTTCTACCAATCCTTATAGTTCTCCACAGACGGTCCCCACACCTCTTTTAGGACCGCGTCTACCCCTCTTCCTTCTCCTGTGATGGACCCTGCGCTTATTGCGAAAGCTCCTTACCCGAACCGGTTAAGGGCTAATAGAATGAGTCCTCATATGGAGAAAATAATGGAAATGTTCAAACAGGTTAACATCAATAGCCCTCTCCTAGATGAGATTCAACAAGTCCCCGCTTATGCGAAAATTCTTAAGGACTTGTGCACTAGGAAGAGGAAGACTCAAGTACCAAAGAAGGTCTTTATGTCTAATAATATCAGCACTGCTTTTATACCCCAGCTTCCAAAGAAAAGAAAGGACCCAGGATGTCCTACAATATCGATTTCGATTGGGGGTAAAAACATAAATCGTGCTCTGTTAGACCTTGGCGCAAGTGTTAACCTGCTCCCTTATTCTGTCTATGAACAATTAGGGATTGGAGAGCTGAAACCTGCTCACTGCACTCTCCAGATGGCAGACCAATCTATCACCAAACCAAGGGGTGAATTAGAGGATGTGTTGATAAAGGTCGGGGAATTTGTTTTCCCTGTAGACTTCATTGTGCTCGACACACATCCTGTAGCAAACCCCCGGGGCCAAATTCCGGTGATTCTAGGTCGTCCTTTCCTTGCCACTTCCAACGCTGTTATAAACTGTAGAAACGGTTCAATGAACTTATCATTTGGAAATATGACCATTGAACTAAACATCTATAGAGTTGGAAGTCAGCCATCAGAACCCTCTGCTCATATTTTAGATGTGTGCTCTGTCCATGAGATCGCTCCCGATAGTTGTGGAGCTGAGGATCTTTGCTTTACTGATCTCGATGACATTACCACATCTCTGTTTGATTTCACACATGATCTTAGTGAGGACACTTTCTCTACACTTGAGTCCTGCACTTCTGACTTTTCTCCACCCGAGTCTGTATCTTTCACAGGCTCTGAGCTTCTTTGTAGATCCAAAAATCACTCAATGATCCCTCCTTCTATCATTTCTCCGCCTGAGTTAGATCTCAAAATTTTACCTTCTCACCTGAAATATGCATATCTAGGTGAGAATGAGTCTTTACCGGTTATCATATCCGCTTCTCTTGCATCAGAGCAAGAGAATGCACTTTTATCGGTATTGAGATCTAACAAAGAGGCGTTTGGTTGGAGTATGGCGGACATCAAAGGGATTAGTCCCTTGATAGTTGAACATCATATACATGTGATGGATGATGCCAGACCAACCCGAGAACCACAGAGACGGTTGAATCCCGTCATGAAGGAGGCGGTCATGAAAGAGATCGTCAAATGCTTAGATAATGGTATTATATACCCCATCTCCGATAGCCAGTGGGTGAGTCCTATACATGTCGTTCCTAAGAAATCCGGCATCACAGTTATAACCAATGAGGCAAATGAGTTGATTCAGACACGCGCCCAAACTGGGTGGCGTGTATGTATTGATTATAGAAAACTCAATGCTGCCACGAGGAAAGACCACTTTCCTCTACCATTCATTGATCAGATGCTGGAACGCTTAGCGGGACGAGAGTATTATTATTTTATGGACGGATACTCAGGCTACAATCAGGTCCCCATCGCCAAAAAGGATCAAGATAAAACCACTTTTACTTGTCCTTTCGGTACCTTTGCTTACAGTCGCATGCCCTTTGGGTTATGCAATGCTCCCGCTACCTTTCAGCGGTGTATGATGGGGATATTCTCTAATATGGTAGAGAATTTTCTGGAGATCTTTATGGACGATTTCTCGATTTTTGGAGACTCTTTTTCCGATTGCCTAGCGAATCTTGACGCTGTTCTTACTCGTTGCAAAGAGAAGAACTTGACTTTGAACTGGGAAAAATGCCATTTTATGGTCCAAGAAGGAATAGTACTTGGACATGTCATTTCACAGAAAGGCATTGAGGTTGACAGAGCTAAGATAGATGTCATTCAAAACCTCCCTCATCCCAAAAGCGTCAAAGATATTCGCTCCTTCCTTGGCCATGCGGGCTTTTATAGGAGATTCATTAAGAATTTTAGCAAAATTGCTAGACCTTTAACTCTTCTCCTGGCCAAGGATACGACCTTCCATTTTGACTCTGATTGCGAGACAGCTTTCGACTCACTTAAACACTCACTCACTTCAGCCCCCGTGCTATCATCGCCAAACTGGGACTACCCCTTTGAGCTGATGTGTGACGCATCTGATTTTGCAGTAGGTGCAGTCTTAGGACAGCATATCGAAAAGATGCCACACGTGATTTACTATGCAAGTAAGACCCTGAATGATGCGCAAATCAATTATACAACCACAGAAAAAGAACTTTTAGCGGTTGTATTTGCATTAGAAAAATTCAGGCCTTACTTAATTGGCTCTCCTATAGTTGTGTATACTGACCATTCCGCTTTAAAACATCTTCTGGCGAAGAAAGATGCAAAAGGTCGACTAATACGTTGGATCCTTCTTTTACAAGAATTCGATCTTGTTATCAAAGATAAGAAAGGATGTGAAAACGTAGTAGCTGACCATCTTTCACGCATCATTTCTTCCCCTGTGACCCTGCCGATCAATGATTCATTCCCTGATGAACAACTCTTGAGCATATCCGCTGAACCATGGTTCAGGGATATTGTGAACTATCATGCCACGGGATTGATACCCAGCGATTGGTCAAAACAGGACAAATATCGTTTTCTTTCCCAAGTAAAACACTTTTACTGGGACGAGCCCTATTTGTTTAAATATTGTCCTGATCAGATCATTCGCCGGTGTGTCCCGAATGAAGAGTTCAAGAGTGTTCTTTCATTTTGTCATGATCAGGCCTGTGGGGGTCACTTTGGTCCTAGAAAGACAGCGGAAAAGGTTTTGCAATGTGGATTTTATTGGCCGACCTTATTCAAGGACGCATTTGAGTATTGCAAAACCTGTACACAATGTCAGTATACGGGTAGAATATCCCAGAGGAATGAAATGCCTCAGCAACCCATCTTGGTTGTTGAAATATTCGATGTTTGGGGCATTGATTTTATGGGTCCTTTTCCCAACTCCTTTGGGAATTTGTACATACTGCGGGCGGTTGATTATGTTTCAAAGTGGGTAGAAGCCATTCCATGTCGCACTAATGACAAGAAAGTTGTCATTAAGTTCTTGAAAGAGAATATCTTTTCGCGATTTGGACACCCACGCGCTATCATTAGCGATAATGGGACACATTTCTGCAACAGATCTTTTGAGACTCTGATGCGAAAATACTCAATCAACCACCGACTTTCTACACCCTATCATCCCCAAACAAGCGGGCAGGCTGAAATCTCAAACAGACAAATCAAACTTATCCTGGAGAAGACTGTTGCTAAAAATAGAAAAGACTGGTCGACCAAATTGACGGATGCTCTTTGGGCATTCAGAACTGCATATAAAACCGACCTAGGAATGTCTCCATATAGGATAGTGTTCGGGAAAGCATGTCATTTACCTGTCGAGATAGAGCATAAAGCATTGTGGGCCATTAAAGAAATAAATTTTGATCTAAACCTTGCTTGCAACTTTCGGAAGCTGCAAATAAATGAGCTAAGCGAACTCCGCGATGAAGCTTATGATAACGCTGTAATCATAAAGAATAGGACTAAGGTTTTTCACGATAAAAACATTTTGAGGAAAACATTTTCACCTGGTCAACAAGTCCTTCTTTATGATTCACGATTACACCTTCACGCGGGTAAGCTCCGATCTCGATGGAAGGGACCTTTTGTTGTGCGGTCTGTATACCCGCACGGGGCAGTAGAAGTAGAAAATGTTAAAAACGGCACCTTTTTCAAAGTAAATGGACATAGACTAAAGCCGTATTTTTCCACTGACCCCACGGAGGAGCTCTTGTTCTTACAAGAGCCAGTTTATTTGGATTAAAATTCCTCCGTCTCACCTTCATGTCCAGTATATCACTGCATCATTTTTTGAATGAAGGTGAGTGAAAAGAGTAAGTTTGAGGGAAGTTCTTCACTTATATATTTTGCCCCCACTAATAATTCCCCCCAGGCTTACAGTTTTGTAGGTATAGCATTTGGCAACAGTGAGAACACTGTTGAAAACAAGTTTGGGGGAGGTTTGTGCTTATTTTCGCATCATTTGCATATCATCTGCATAAGCACAAAACATTTCTTTAAAAATCTATAAAAATTGAAAAATTTTCAAAACCCATAAAAATTTAAAAATTTTCAAAGTATAAAAATAATTTTAATATTTACACTTTTTGTATATAAATAAGATAATGAAAGTTTAGATAGTGAAAAGTTACATCCATGAGAGTAGAAAAATTTAAGAAAACTAAGAAAATTAGAAGTTTTCTTATACAAACTAGTAATAAGTAGTTATGAGCCGTTGTCCCAAGGGTTAGTAAGATGAAGGACGTCATTAATCTGAGAATAAAAATAAGTCTGAAAAATAGTTTCTATTCTGGAAGCCAAACATTTTGAACGTTGCTACCCTGCTATTCGCACTTACACACGTCTTGAAGCCTGGGATAGTAGAGGATACCTTGAAATGCTCTTGTCTTAAAGCCAATGTATGAAGGAAATAAAAAGAAAAGTGAATAAAAAAATATAAAGTGGTGAGAAAAATGGACACTGGTTTTGTTATCACCAAAGGCAATAAAAAAAAAATATAGCGAGGGTGCTTCTTCACCTAGTGCCCTAAGGCCAACTGGTCTGGGAGTCACTGCTATGCCTAAGGTGGTGCAAGACGAGGAAAATACACCAAGTAAGCAAGCACAGGAGTAATCGGTCGGTTAGTACCTCAAGAAGTATTAACGGTCGCATGAAAGTGTGTGAGCAATCTCATCTAAATATTCATTAATTAAAAAGTACTGAGGCTGATGGGCAAGAGTATGATAGCTTGAATTGAATTCTCCGGGTGTAGGGATGTCTTTACACACACGCAGGGTGATATGATCGATGTTTTAGAAGAAAGATAGGAATGAAAAATAAGATGATGTTTTATTGAGGGAGGACGTGACTTCTAACATTTTTTTCATGACCATTAAGATAGGGCTCATGACAACCGAAAAGCTAGCTTAGTTGGAAACCCTAATTTTCAAAGCTTTTCTTTTACAATTCTTGTCTTTAAATGTAATATTCATGATCTTCCTTTTATTATTGGATTTTGTGGGTGCAATCCGCTGAAAACCCTCAGGAGACAACACTCCTCCTACTAGGGACACCTAGAGGTTTAAAGGCTTGTTGCACATGCTCAGTGCAATCGTGTTGCCTACGAAAGTGTGCTAGTTAGTTTTTCTCTTTCTTTATTTTCTCCTTCTCTTTTTAATAAAACATTCGCTCGAGACGATCGAAATTAAGTTTGGGGGAATTTGATTAGTCGAAAATATTGTATATTTTTACCGGCAATTTCCTCATCATTTGCATTCATATAGAAGTGTTCGGTATCCGTATTTCACATATTAGCAAATCTATCACAGATTATCAGATTACATGTATTAGACCTTAAAACCGGCATTTCTAGGGAAATTGACTGCATTGCATGGCATAGCAATATTTCTATATGTCGCAACCCGTGTTTCGAAGTCTGTGCAGGAAAAGGAGAAGCTCGCTCAAAATTACACCGCTCAAATATACGCCAACTCACTAACTTCAAATCTGGTATCAACCCAAAGGAGCAATCACAAATCAACATATCAAAGAAAGCTACAAACATCAGTACAAGACCACAACAGAAGCCACTCAGCCCAAGGCTCCAACTTGGCCGCGGAACCACGGCCAGAGCCGGCTTAGGCCGCGGTTCCTCGGCGGCTTGATGACATCATCTCCTGAATTTTGTACCACAATGCTTCACTCAGGGCCCACTGCTCAGAAATGTGTCTCAGTTGCCAGAAGACTCCAGGGGTTTCTGCCAGATCAGCAAACAAGGGTTTCCAAGCCTAATTAAAGCTAGCTTAAACCCTAAGCTAGCTCCTAACAAACTATCTTCTAGAAGACTTAACAAACTTTTGGAGGGAACTACCGTTTCAAACCTAAACCTAGGGTTTGGGAGTTCTATAAATAAGACCCTAGACTCAAGGAAGGAATAATCTTAGATCATCATATATCATACATCCAAGAGAGGGTGTGATTCATTTTTAGTTCATTTTTTAGCCAATCTCCTTCTTCATCTCCTTCCTCCACAAGTCTAGTGAGAGGGCTTGTGTGAAACCCTAAATTCCAATCAAAAAGCCAAGATCCCGAGTACCCATCAAGCAAGAAGCCTTGCAACCTTTTATGAGCTGAGCCGATCTTCAACGGAGCAAGTGGTCAAAGCCGATCCGCGACTCACGGAGCCGAGCGACGCCAATTCAACAATTTAGATTCTTCCTCTTGTAGTTCTTGAGCGATTGTAATCAAAGTGTTGATATAAATAAAAGGTGATATTCTTTTATCTTGTTTTCTTTAAATTCTTGCATCATGAATCAATCTAAAATTCTAGTTACAATTCTTGTTGTGATGTTTGAGTAATACTCCGCTCGTTGAGGAGTCGAGACGATCAATAGAATGATGTTGTAATATATCTGAAAACGATTCTTGATTCCTATGAGTTTTGTAAACCCTAGCAAGTTCAAGAATCGACGACCCATTTTGTTGCGATGCTTTCTTGATTGATATCGCTCGAAATTGGGAAGTTACGATCGTTTCTTGAAAATTGCTAGAGGCTAGAGTGTGAATGATATCGACGAAAGAACAAGGGTTAAAAGATGAAACCCTAGTTTCATCAAGAAAGCCCTAACTCTCGTCGATCATCATCGATCTAGTATCAATCCTTCGAAGGACAAGAACACGTTATCTTTAGATTACATCACGTCTGTCGATCCTATCGATTCCTACGAGCCTCTTTTAGATTCTTGACTGTTGATTGGAAATATCATCGATACACCGATTCTTGATTGTTTAACATTTTCTTGATTCTTGAATAGAATAGTGACACTTGAAAATCAAAATTCTCGAATCATGTTTTCGTTTATCTTAGCTTAACTTTTCAATTCAAGCATATCATAATACAAATGAATCGTGCAATCCCTGTGGACGATCCGCACTCATTCATGAACTACAATTGACACCGTAGTTTGATTGCGGTCAAAATATTTTTTGGTTGTGAAGTTCTTTATAAATTTTCTGAATATCGACACAAGAAACAGTTTCGATCAAATGGTGCCATTTTAGGGAACCTTTTGAATTGATTCATACTACACAACAGGAAAATCTAACAATCACATACGTATCTAATCTAACATACACACCCGAACCATACAAACAGTTTTTGAAAGATGCGAATCGTAGTTTTGAAAGTAGGGGCTACGGTGTTTTTAAAGAAAAAGATATCATTTGAAAATCCATAACGTCCTTCAAGGTATCTGTTTAAAAGATGCATACGATTCTTCAGTTTGGAAATAGGTATGGTTCGGATGACACATCTACGTCGGCTATCTAGTCCTATAATACCCTAAACGGCAATATCATCAAATATCATCCTCAAGTTCCGTCATCACATACTAGTCGTATCATATCACTTCTAACTATCCTTAGTTTATAATATGGTTTCACTAAAATCTTTTAAGTCTAACCCTAGTTTCCAAATCTAGGTTTTCCTAACTATATGCTACAAATCGGTTTCCATCAAAACTTTGCGGGGGTGCTATATGCCATCCACCCGACTTCCCCCGTAGATATAGATCTACTCACCTTGGTCTTCGCTTGCCGAAGTCGATGACGCCACGCTCCGTCGCATCGGAATCCACGTGAAGGTACCTACAATAACAACACATATCACAACGCTATTAAAATCAAGTTCTGAAATCCAAACGGCATACGGATCGCCTATAGGTCAGAACCTATAGCCCACGCGTGCAAAAACGACTAAACAGAGCTTGTTGTTGATGTACAAACATGCAACAACCAAATACAAATCCAAATATCAAAATCAAACATTCCAAAATACGGAAAAGATAGCTAAAATCACACCAAAGTGCTTCCAGATTTTGACTCAGACCAAAACAAGGTGCACAAACAAGTCTAGGGTGCTGTATATGATGTATAAAAGCTACTGAAGGAACTTGGACCCAATTGCCCACCACATGGCCGGCCACTACCCACCAAAATCTGGCCACCTCGGTCCCAGAGGCTTGGATGGGTTTTTTTTTGTCATGGTGGTCTCCTATGGTCCTAAATGGGTCTCTGGTATTGTTTGCTACTCTTAAAAATCCCCCGGGTTGCTCCAGATTTCCCTGCACACCTTTTATTCCCACAAAACCGACATGAAATCAAATCCCAAATCTGTATTTTGGGTTTCCATACTCATTCTCAGGTCTTATACAATCCCTCAACAGCCACTCAAACATCACTAATCCACAACTTCACTCAACCCTCACTAGGATTTTCCAATTTCCACAAATCACCACCAAACCATCTCTAAACTAAACTAGAATCGAAAGAAGCTTAAAACTAGCTAAATAGAAGAAGCTATACGTCATTCAAGCCATTCTAGACAGCCCTAACTCCTCAATGTCATCAAAATTCAACTTTGCTTGGTTCAATGTGTAGAGGAAGAGATGTGGATTAATTTTTGTGAAGGGAGTATAAGATTTTGCGGATTATTTGGAGATGGATCGAGGGTTTTAAGTGGAGGGAAGTGGGGTTGGAGGAAGATGAAGAAGGAGGAGGAAAATGATGGGGGAAAATGATTAGGCAGCAGCCCCCCTCTCTCACTTATTCTCTCACTCTCTCTCTCTCCAATCATACTCTTTTCAACCCCTTTTTCATTTCTTTTTCTTTTCTCTTTTAAACTTTAAAACCAACTTACATAATACCCATAAATCAACACAAATGCAATAACATGTAACCAAATGTAACATAATATGGTGCGCTAGCCATGGAAAACTGTAGAAGATTTGGCTTAATCGCGATTAGTAGTGCACTAATCGGGTTTTTATCAAAACTGTATATAATAAATTTTAAAAATGCCAAATTCTTTAATTATATTATTAAATGAATAAATCATTTTAATTTCCATTTATTTCACAATTGTTGGTATATATCTATACCCTATTTCGAAAACCTCAATTTCGTAAATCGGGCAGTTTTCGGGAAACATATTATTTTAATATTAAATTCCAAAAATAATATTTTATATTTTCTGAAATGTTACACCTCCACTCGACCAGCTCACCCCCAACAGCTCCAAGGCCCAACGGCTCTCGCCACGACTCCCCGCTCCTCGCGCTCGCGTAAGAACCGGCCATCTCCAACAGCCATGACCCCTCTTCTCTCCAACGTTTCCTTCTCACTCTCCATCTCGGCATCTCTCCTGTTCCCTTTCCTCATCTCCCCTCTCTGCTTCACTCTCTCTCTTTCTCGTTCTCCTCCAAGCCAAACCCCCACCTCACGTCACCGAATCCTCCCAAGCTCCAACCACCGCCGCGAGCTCCCCAACATTTCCTCTCCTCTTTCTCAACACCTCAACCGCCAACACCCTCGCCTCATCTGCATCACCACCAAACCGAGCACCCACCACCATCAGCACCAACCCCCTGCATCTCGCCGACGAACCCAACTCCCTCGTCCCTCCACCTCACCTGGGCTCCGACCCCGTCGCCTCCGTGCCTCAGCCAACCTCGTCAGAGCCAGAGCCCACTGCACTGGTCCCCTGCAGCCCCCGAGCTCCCCGACTCACCAGCTCCAATCCCCTGAGCCGCCTGAGCTCGCCGCCGGCATCTCCTCTGCACCCGAGCACTTCGACGGAGTCGCTAGAAACCCCCTGCCGTGGCCTCCTCCACGCCAGTGCTGAGCCGAGTACTCTGATCCAGCCAAGTCGAGCGCACATCGTGCAGCGATCGTGCCCGTGTCGTGCCATTTCTGTTGACGTCGCTGCCGTACCCTCGACTTCGTCACAGGCAAGTCCTTCACCTGTTTAAATCATGCTATGTGCATACCTAATGTAATAAACACGGTTTAGTAACTTAATTGGTCGGAAAATGTACGAGGTATGTGCGTGTAAACATAATAGATAACATTCACATACACGCACCGAGTACTCGATGCGATCACCATGTTTAAAAAAATCCCTAAATTTACTATCGGAAGACTCGATTGATGTTAACTAGTGATGTGTAAGAAGTTGGGATTAAACAATTGAGACATCAAATGAAAAGGGGCATCCAACTGGTTACGCCAAATCTGAAAATCACCGTACGTGTCACATTGTAAAATTTGTAGTTATTTGAATACGATTCTAATCGTGATGTTCCAGGGTTCGTATCGAACCTAATTAGATAACCTATAACTCTATGTAATTAGTTTTGGAACAATGAAATTTCATGACCCTGAAAAGTGAGGAGGAACGAAATTCTGGACTGCAGTCCGGGGTAGCAATCTATGGGGGAAACTGAATTCTAAGCACCTGTACACACCTGCTTAAAACTGAAAATGCGTGGAGCCCCATATAGTCGCGTAGATAACTTAATTATCTAACACCTGAAATCAGTCCTGTGCATTTTTATGGTCGTTTGGTATTTAACTTGTATTTTAGAAAGTCAGTGCGTTTTGCAGTTTCTGCAGAAATGTTCATCACATTGTCACTTTAATCTGAACATAACATCTGACGTAGAGGTGCGATTGTTAATCCGTTTGGTGCGTTCGAAACTTAACTGGTATATCTAGATTTTATTCAGCTAGGGAAACACGCGAATTTGAATATTATTACTAGTAAAATGCATGCGAAGTTGGGCTTCCAGTTCTGAAACTGGAATTCCAGAAATCAATCGCTGCCTTTAAACGATGATAATTCCCTAACCTGGACTCCGATTGACCTGAAATAAATTTTAATGTTTAGATAATCAAGTGTGATTCATACACCCTTCATACTGTTTTGGTCGATTCTATGTGTATGATTTACCATAAATTTTACAAGTTATATGGCATTAGTCGTTATAGTATAATGAATACCTGTTCAGTGCATTTCTGCATATTTTTCATGCTTGAGTTATACCTGCCACATAGTGATCATTTGCATTGTCGATATATTAATGATCAGTGATTGGGTTGTGGCAAATATGACAGTGATATTGATAAGTGGAAAAAAAGTGATTGAAAGCAACATTGATACGTATTTGTCCACAATCTATTCAATACATGAATGCATACCATAATCTAGGGAATGAGGAAATCAAGGTTGAATTGAACTCGTATTTAGCGAGGTACAGTGATTTAGAGGATGATCATTCGCTATCAGTGATATTTATATATATATATATACATACTTTAGGTCGTGGGCCTAGCGGCACGGCTGACAGGGTTATGTCCCGGGCACAGTGGACCGTAGTCTCGGTCATGCACGAGACCCTTATTAAACACGAGTATCCTCTCCACCAATTGATTTCATGGACTTAGTGACCGTTAAGTAGGGACATATGCATTGCTTAGTTCATTGACATAATACTCACATTGCACTATTCGTATTCAGTTGATGTCATTATACACATGTTCTGCAATTTATTGTACTCCCCATGTTTAATAATACTGTACGCCGATTATAAATATTTATTGCTATATGTGTCGCCCTGACGACCTGAGTGTGCATGCTCAAAGGATGAAGTGGATCCAGCCCAGGAGCAGGACTTATCCTTCGAGATTGCGGTGATCTAGACTGCAACACCAACGCTACTTTCTTTGATTTCAGCATTTGTTTTATTGGTTAGTTATTTATTTTTTGAAATAAATGTACCTCGAACTCTTTTAAATTGCAATGTAATAAAGTCGTGAACTATGATTTTTTCCTTTACTCAAGCACTGTTTATTAACTACCATGTAATGCTAGAAGCCGAAGTGTGACTACGGCGGGACTATTCCCTGATCGTAGGAGCATGGCCGGCCTAGTCATCTCTCGTATCCCGTATTTTGGGAAGCGGGGCATGACATGGTTTCGTTGGTATCAGAGCCAGGTTTTGGATGAATTTACAGTTCCGTGGAGGGACCTCTAGATTGAGTTACACCCTTAGCGTATGCCTTATTGCATTCTTCCTCACTTCCTAATCATCATCGAATCATTGTGTAGCCTTACTTGAATCTGATTTCTTTTGATCCTTTCAGGAATATGGACTCCTCGGGCAACTCCTCAGGTGCCGGTCACCACAATCGTACCGAAAAGATCCCGAGCACACTGACGACCCTAGCCCAAGCTCAAGAGTGGAAGACCGATCTTCTGGCCGAGGGATTGAAGGCGGTATAGGAGACCGCAATTACCGTCCTGGAGAGATCTATGGCTGTTCCCACTACCCCCGAAGGCGCGCTCGTACCGACTATACAGGCTAGGGTTGGTACCGTTTCAGATTTCAGGAGGCTTCATCCAGCAGTGTTCACGGGATCAGCAAGTCCACTTGGGGCCGAACAATGGCTCATCAATGTAGAGAGCCTTCTGACCGCCGCTCGAATTCCCGATGACGACAGAGTGAACGTGGTGAAGATTCAGCTAGAAGACGAGGCCCGCGCGTGGTGGTCCGTAAAGAAGAGTCGGTTAGAGAAACCTATCGGATGGGATACGTTCTCCGCATGCTTCCTGGATCACTATTTTCCGGCTACTGCCAAGGCCGAGATGGAGGAAAAGTTTATTATATTTAAGCAAAATGGACGCTCAGTGGATGTCTAGCCCGCAGAGTTCAATCGGCTGAGTCGTTTTATACCGTACATGGTAGCCACCGAATCCGCCAGTGCAAGACGTTTCCAGCAAGGGCTCGATATTGAACTGCAACAACTCATCGCGTCCCTCGACCTACCAACCTTCGCCCAAGTTTTGAATGCTGCCCAAGTACAGGAAAGATTGGCAGAGAAGGCCAAGGGCTAACGATCAATGGATAGGAGACCCCACGTAGTTCCGGCACGACCTACCATTCTGCCCCGTAGAGCGATCCCAGTTCATAGGCCGGGTGTCACACAGATGAAGCGTACTTTCTCACCTTAGCAGCCATAGCAGAGGGCCCTATTTTGCGATTATTGTCAGAGGCCAGGACACATGCAGAGAGATTGCCGCAGAGCTAAAGGGCAGTGCCTGATTTGCGGGTCCAGCGAGCACAGGATCAACGGGTGTCCACAGAGATCTGAGCTACAGGGAGGGTTCGAGAAGCAACAACCGTCGTATGGCACATCAGCTAAGAGGGGTCCACCCCGGGTGCCCTAGCAGCGGTCCTTCGATCAGAGGCATACTATTTCAGGTCGGAATCAGGAATGAGCTTTCACCCTATCCGCCGAGCAGGCAGAGGCTTCTGGAGATGTGGTTACATGTACCAGCTAGTGTTTTTTTCGATTCGGGTGCTTCGCATTGTTTTATTTCTACGCGGTTTGTCGACACACACTCTATACCTCATAAGCCATTGACCAAGGGTTGGGAGATACATACGGGTAACGGTATTATTGTGTCTAACCAAGAGTGTATCTTATGTCCGGTGGTAGTATGCGGCAGGGAATTCTATGCGATTTTCATTTTAATCGGGACAGGCAGTTATGACGCGATTCTCGGGATGGATTGGATGAGTACATTCTATGCAATTATTGATTACCGAGCAAGGAAGGTGACCTTCCGCATTCCCAATCACCCTGAGTTTGTTTTCGAAGGCGGGAGCGAGTCTTTGGAGACAGCCAAGTTTAGAGCCAAGCCAAAAGTGTTGACAGCTATGGAGATTGATGAGAGTCCAGCCCCAAAGATCGTTCGGGATTTTCTTGATGTGTTCCCTGAAGATTTACCAGGTCCACTACCTACCCGCATCTTGGGATTCTCTATTGACTTGATTCCAGGAACGGCGCCAGTTTCTAAGGCTCCTTATAGGATGGCGCCAGTTGAGTTGGCAGAATTGAAGGAACAAATTGGAAAACTCCTGAAGAATGGATTTATTTGCCCAAGCGCTTCGCCGTGGGGTGCAACAGTCTTATTAGTGAAGAAAAGACTTATTTGATAAAGAACAAATACCGGGAGCTGAATAGGGTTACGATAAAGAACAAATACCCCATTCCACGTGTTGACGACTTATTTGATCAGTTGGGTGGGGCCAAGGTATTTTCGAAGCTGGATCTTCGTTCGGGCTATCACCAGATCAGAGTAATGGCTGAAGATGTATGCAAGACGGCTTTCAGGACACGATACGGGCATTATGAGTTTCTTATGATGCCGTTCGGTGTTACCAATGCTCCAGCTATATTTATGGACCTGATGAATAGAGTATTTGTGAAGTACTTAGACACGTTTGTCGTTGTATTCATCGACGACATACTAGTCTACTCTAAGACCCAGGAGGAGCATGCCGAACTCCTGCGGACGGTATTACAAATTCTTCGGGAAGAGAAGCTATATGCAAAATTGAGCAAGTGTGAGTTCTGGCTCGACAAAGTGCAGTTCTTGGGACACGTTGTTTCGGGCGAAGGCATCTCAGTGGACCCAGCGAAGATAGAATCTGTTAGAGATTGGCCGACTCCGAAGTCAGTAGTCGAGATCAGAAGCTTCCTGGGATTGCCAAGATATTATCGGCGGTTCGTTCAGGACTTTGCACGAGTCGCTGAACCTTTGACGAAGCTAACGCGGAAGGAAGTACCGTACGTATGGATGGAGGAGTGTACTTGGGATTTTGAGGTACTAAAGCAGAAATTGACCATGGCGCTTATTCTTACAATGCCAGATAATTCAGGTGGGTTGGTGATACATAGCGATGCTTCGGGGAAAGGCTTAGGCTGCGTCCTAATCCAACACGGTCGAGTAATTGCTTATGCCTCACGACAGCTGAAGAATCACGAGAGGAACTACCCAACGCACGACTTGGAGTTAGCCGCAGTGGTTTTCGCATTGAAAATCTGGAGACATTACTTGTTGGGTGAAAAGGTAGAAGTGTACTTGGATCACAAGAGTCTGAAGTACGTGTTCACTCAGAGAGAACTGAATATGAGGCAACGCCGATGACTAGAATTAATGGCGGACTACGACTTGGACTTACAGTATCATCCGGGGAAAGTAAATGTCGTACCAGGCGCTCTCAGTCGCAAGTCAACAGTCATGATGTTGACCAGTCAGAAGAGCATCGTTGAGGATTTTCAGAAGCTCGAACTAGAGCTTGTTACATCGAGTGCAATTAGGCAATTCTGGCAGTTACAGGTGCAGTCTTCTCTTGTAGATCGCATTAAGGCTGCGCAAGCTGATGATCCTCGATTACAAAAGTTCAGGGAGCAGGTGGAAGCCGGGCTGAGGACGGACTTACTCATACATCAGGATGGTTCTCTAAGATTCGGTAGCAGACTCTGCGTCCCTAAGGGAGATGTTCGAGAAGAGGTTTTAGCTGAGGCTCATAGTTCGGCTTATTCTGTGCATCCGGAAGGCACGAAATTGTATCGGGATCTAAGGCAACATTTTTAGTGGAACGGGATGAAGCGAGAGATTGCACGGTTTGTATCCAGGTGTTTGGTATGCCAGCAAGTAAAAGCAGAGCACTAGAGGACGACTGGACTGTTGCAATCTCTTCCGATACCCGAGTGGAAGTGGGAGCACATCACTATGGATTTCATGACTGCCTTACCACGGAGCCCAAGGGGAAACAATGCGGTTTGGGTTATCGTCGACCGTCTTACGAAAGCTGCGCACTTTTATACCTTTCCGTGTAGGACAGTTGACAGAGTCGCTTGCGGAGAAATACATGCAGGAGGTGGTGCGACTTCACGGGGTTCCAGTCAGTATAGTGTCGGATTGAGACACCAGATTTGTTTCACACTTTTGGAAGAGCTTACAGGAGAGTCTGGGTACACGTCTCAAGTTCAGCACGGCTTATCATCCCCAGACGGACGGACAGTCCGAGCGTACTATTCAGACGCTCGAGGACATGTTGAGGGCTTACATGCTAGACTTCCAGGGTTCTTGGGAGGATCACATTCATCTGGTGGAGTTTTCTTATAACAACAGTTTCCAAGCTAGCATCCAGATGGCTCCATTTGAGGCGCTTTAAGGACGGAAATGTCGATCCCCTGTTTGTTGGGATGACGTGGGAGAACGGAGACTACCGGGCCCCGAATTTATTGTTCAGACAGTAGACAAGGTCCAGATGATCAGACAGTGCATTAAGACGGTTCAGGACCGATAGAAGAGTTGGGCGGATGCCAGCAGGAGAGCGCTAGAATTCGAGGTTGGAGATCATGTATTTCTGAAGATTTCTCGTACCCGCGATGTTATCAGGTTTGGAGGTCGCGGGAAACTTAGTTCCCGATTCATCAGACCTTTTGAGGTGCTAGAGCGAGTGGGAGAAGTGGCCTATCGACTTGCCTTACCTCCATCATTAGCTAGTGTGCACAACACTTTTCATGTTTCTCAGTTGAGGCGCTATGTTCGGGACGACAACCATATTCTGGATCATTCGGAGTTGACTTTGGGCACTGATCTGTCTTACGAGGAGCATCCTACCACCATTCTCGATCGTCAGGATAAAGTG
Organism: Agapanthus africanus; assembly: GCA_030015575.1. Taxonomy (NCBI): domain Eukaryota; kingdom Viridiplantae; phylum Streptophyta; class Magnoliopsida; order Asparagales; family Amaryllidaceae; genus Agapanthus; species Agapanthus africanus. Next base: position 377,188,485 of record JASDDO010000019.1, on the reverse strand, counting down.
CTGAAGAACAGGGTCATTCCCCTGGTTCGAGTTTCTTGGGGTGGTTGTTCTCCAGGGGAGTCTACCTGAGAACGCGAGAAGGACATCTGTGCACGTTTTCCGCATTTATTTGTATAGTGTGTTGTCCTGTTGTTTTTGTTTTAATTTCGAGGACGAAATTTTTGTAAGGAGGGTATGATGTAAATCCCCAGTTCCGAATAAAATTTTCCGTATTTTTCCATATTTTAATCCAAATTTATTTCATTTATATATATATATATATATATATATTTATTATTTAAATTAATTCCCTAAACACAAAATCTAAACTAAAACCCAATCCTATTTATACCTGACCTGACCCATGCCAACCCAACCCGACCCGCTTCCTTCATCTTCCTCCCCCGTCTTCGTTTTCCCGCCTTTCTCCCTCGCGTCACCCCACGTCTCCACGCTTCTCGCGCCCGCGCCGCGAGACCCGCACCCACGCCCGCTCGCCTCCGCGTGCCTTGCGCCAGCCTCCACTCGACCAGCTCACCCCCAACAGCTCTAAGGCCCAACGGCTCTCGCTACGACTCCCCGCTCCTCGCAATCGCGTAAGAACCGGCCATCTCCAACATCCATGACCCCCTCTTCTCTCCAACATCTCTTTCTCACTCTCCATCTCGGCATCTCTCCCGTTCTCTTTCCTCATCTCCCCTCTCTGCTTCACTCTCTCTCTCTCACGTTCTCGTTCTCCTCCAAGCCAAACCCCTACCTCACGTCACCGAATCCCCCCAAGCTCCGACTACCGCCGCGAGCTCCCCAACATTTCCTCTCCTCTTTCCCAACACCTCAACCGCCAACACTCTCGCCTCATCTTCATCACCACCAAACCGAGCACCCACCACCATCAGCACCACCCCCTGCATCTCGCCGACGAACCCAACTCCCTCGTCCCTGTACCTCACCTGGGCTCCGACCCCGTCGCCTCCATGCCTTAGCCAACCTCGTCAGAGCCAGAGCCCACTGCACTGGTCCCCTGCAGCCCCCGAGTTCCCGACGCACCAGCTCCAATCCCTTGAGCCACCTGAGCTCGCCGCCGGCAGCCTTTCTGCACCCGAGCACTTTGACGGAGTCACTGGAAACCCCCTACCGTGGCCGCCTCCACACCAGTGCTGAGCTGAGTACTCCGATCCAGCCAAGTCGAGCGCGCATCGTGCAGCGATCGTGCCCGTGTCGTGCCATTTCTGTTGACGTCGCTGTTGTACCCTCGACTTCGTCACAGGCAAGTGAACCTCCTTTACTTGTTTAAATCATGCTATGTGCATACCTAATGTAATAAACACGGTTTAGTAACTTAATTGGTCGGAAAATGTACGAGGTATGTGCGTGTAAACATAATAGATAACATTCACATACACGCACCGAGTACTCGATGCGATCACCATGTTTAAAAAAATCCCCAAATTTACTATCGGAAGGCTCGATTGATGTTAACTAGTGACGTGTAAGAAGTTGGGATTAAACAATTGAGACATCAAATGAAAAGGGGCATCCAACTGGTTACGCCAAATCTGAAAATCACCGTACGTGTCACATTGTAAAATTTGTAGTTATTTGAATACTATTCTAATCATGATGTTCCAGGGTTCGTATTGAACCTAATTAGATAACCTATAACCCTATGTAATTAGTTTTGGAACAATGAAATTTCTTTACCTTAAAAAGTGAGGAGGAACGAAATTCTGGACTGCAGTCCGGGGTAGCAATTTATAGGGGAAACTGAATTCTAAGAACCTGTACACACCTGCTTAAAACTGAAAATGCACGGAGCCCCATATGGTCGTGTAGATAACTTAATTAGATAACACCTGAAATCGGACCCGTGCATTTTTACGGTCGTTTGGTATTGAAATTGTATTTTAGAAAGTCAGTGCGTTCTGCAGTTTCTGCAGAAATGTTCATCACATTGTCACTTTAATCTGAATATAACATCTGATATAGAGGAGCGATTGTTAATCCCTTTGGTGAGTTGGAAACTTAACTGGTAGATCTAGATTTTATTCAACTAGGGAAACACCCTAATCTGAACATAATCACTGGTAAAATGCACGCGAAGTTGGGCTTCCAGTTCTGAAACTGGAATTCCAGAAATCGATCGCTGCCTTTAAACACTGATAATTCCCTAACCTGGACTCCGATTGAACTGAAATAAATATTACTGTTTAGTTAATCAAGTGTGCTTCATACACCCTTCATACTGTTTTGGTCGATTCTATGTGTATGATTTACCGTAAATTTTACAAGTTATATGGCATTAGTCGTTATAGTATAATGAATACCTGTTCAGTGCATTTCTGCATATTTTTCATGCTTGAGTTATACCTGCCACATAGTGATCATTTGCATTGTCGATATATTAATGATCAGTGATTGGGTTGTGGCAAATATGACAGTGATATTGATAAGTGGAAAAAAGTGATTGAAAGCGACCGTGATACGTATTTGTCCACAATCTATTCAATACATGAATGCATACGATAATCTGTGGAATGAGGAAATCAAGGTGGAATTGAACTCGTATTTAGCGAGGTACAGTGATTTAGAGGATGATCATTCGCTATCAGTGATATTTATATATATACATATTTTAGGTCGTGGGCCTAGCAGTACGGCTGACAGGGTTATGTCCCGGGCACAGTGGACCGTAGTCTCGGGTATGCACCAGACCCTTATTAAACACGAGTATCCTCTCCACCAAATGATTTCATGGACCTAGTGACCGTTAAGTAGGGACATATGCATTACCTAGTTCATTGATATAATACTCACATCGCACTATTCGTATTCAGTTGATGTCATTATACACATGTTCTGCAATTTATTATACTCCCCATGTTTAATAATACTGTATGCCCATTATAAATATTTATTGCTATATGTATCGCCCTGACGACCTGAGTGTGCATGCTCAGAGGACGAAGTGGATCCAGCCCAGGAGCAGGACTTATCCTTCGAGATTGCGGAGATCTAGACTGCAACACCAGCGCTACTTTCTTTGATTTCAGCATTTGTTTTATTGGTTTGTTGTTTATTCTGTGAAATAAATGTACCTCGAACTCTTTTAAATTGCAATGTAATAAAGTCGTGAACTATGATTTTTCCTTTACTCAAGCACTGTTTATTAACTACCATGTAATACTAGAAGCCGAAGTGTGATTACGGCGGGACTATTCCCTGATCGTAGGAGCATGGCTGGCCTAGTCATCCCTCGTATCCCGTATTTTGGGAAGCGGGACGTGACACCCCTAAGCCCGATATGCGATACTCTTATACGAACAGACCAGACCATACGGAGATTGTCATATATATGCTCAGTAGGAGTTCAGATGAGTTTGCTCATCGGCCTTCTTATCGACATATACCTGGGGTCCGTTACGTGCAGTTAGTACCACTTGTGGCTTTTGGTTAAACCTACTACCACCATAGTGTCGAGTCTTTAGAATCCCACACAGAGGGTTTCCCTACATCGGGCAAAAGATGTAGAGGTCGTATGGTTTTACGACAGGGTTCGATCACGTACGTGTACTTGTGCACATATGATGATTCAGATAGATAATACTAGTGGGCTTTTGTTTAAGCCGGATCCTAGTATTATACTGATGGATTATTTTCGTCTCTTTTATATTCGTATTTTTTGGAATACGGATACGAGTATGTATATACGGATGAGGGGAATTTTTGTAATTTGTTCAAAGATGCTTCTAGAAGAAGACACCTAATATTTTGTATTAAATATTTTATGTTAAATGTTTATTGCATTATTAGGTGGAGGAAATGAGGTGGATTTTTGCATATTTTTTAGCATGGCTCTTAGTGACACATGGAGGGTTTTCAAGCCATGACTCACTAAGTTGAATATGAACCATATTTCATTTTCTAATACGAGTTATTCTATTGAGAAAGGGGTATGGTTCAGTTTAAGACAAGGAGAGCTCATTCTCTTTCTATGAAAAAAACTTCACTGGCTTTTTCCTCAAGAGTTCTTCTTCTACCTCTAGCCATTCATGTCTCATGAGTTGAGAAACCTATGGGTATGAGAGACAAACCATTCCATCTAAATTTTCTATATCATCTAGGTCATCTAGTGCGGCGAACTAGGTGTCCTAGTTACTTTGATTTTGAGGTAGGAGCTCGATCTACAGACTCTCGGGTGGATCGTCTTTGACATGAGAGGACCGACGAGGAGGCGCGATCCAAACGATCCTTGGAGCCTATGACGAGGTGGAGGACAGTGACAAGAAGACCTGAAGGACATGTAACACGAGGTATAAACTTCTTTCCGAGTAGTTAACCTCATTCAAGTTTGCTAGTTAGGGTTTAATATCGATCCTGGAGTTCAAGTCGGTGTTGCGATCTTTAAATCGTTTTTTAAATATGCCGCCTCACCGCGAACCCGCGGGGTGCGCGACATCTACTTACAGTGGTATCAAAGCCTACTAAACCTTTACTAGCTCGTTAGCAAGTGTTAGAATTTCGATCGTCGGAAAAACCGGAAAATGAAACACCAATACCCTAACTTTCTGTCGATTTTTTAAAGTGCCAGAAAAATTATTTCAGATGTACTAAAATTGTGTGCAGGGTATTCTAAGAAGACAGAAGAAAACCGAGCCTCTGAATCGCCAAGACCACCGTGGAACCGCGGCGAATCGGTGCGATTTGCCGCCATTCCGCGGCCGAGTCGAGGCCGATTCAGGTCATTTTTCTTCTGATATTTCTTGTTTTGGGTGTACTATTTTCTGGAATATTTGGTTTCTACCCAGTATTTTTTCTGAGTGCTGGTTTGCCTTTGGGGTAGACACGGAAAATATATTTCGATTGAAATTCTAAATGTTCTTGGCTAACCGGATCTTCTGTGTTGTTATATGTGTTTTTAAACTTCAGCTAATTGCTATATGTCGGATTGTTTGAGGTTGCACATATATGTTGGTTTGTGAATATGAACTTGTTGGATCGTCGTAGATGAATAGTCGGGAATGTGAGAAGAAAGTTGTTTTTCTTTCATTCGATGTAAATTGTAATTTGATATAATATTATTTTGCGGGGCATATCCGGATTGAGGTTGTAGCCACTGTTGTATTATTTCTTTTATTGTTTTCTGCTCCTAGAATAGACCCAAGGTGGGGTGCACAAACTACCAGGTTCTTTGAAGTGCCGAGTGGCTTACTCACTTTGCTGAGGGAAGTTGCTTCACTTCGGGAATTTGGCGGGTAGTTTGCTGCACCTGTAGGGGTCTGGGGTGTGTGGTTTTGGCTATTCATCACGACCGTGGAATCCATCTTTTGTTATAGGCTTAAACGAAACATGGAATTCCTATTATATCCAATATGTTCATCTGTGATCTGGAATTCCTATTATTGCGTGAGACGAATGATTATTATATATATATGCTATATAGTAGATGTTGCTTATGTTTTGCATCCGCGCTCATCCAGCCCCCGCTCTGGCGTTAGTTAAGTAACCTAACAGTGTTAGACGGGGCCCAGTGGCGAATGCGGATGGCATAAGCGTACGTCATATTTTCGTTTCTCTCTGTAGGACTGCATTATTAATGCAAAGCCAACAAACCAAAGCTGAATCGTTGGAACAAATTTTAAAACCACTCGTTTTTTTCAAAACAGCAGACTTTTAAATGCGAAGCTTAAACCACTCCTTTTAAAAGATCTCGGGTTCCTTCGATTAAATCTAGTTCATTACGTTCACGGTTTTGCCAAAAACAGTCGTAGCCCTCCGTCATTTGATATGAATATTCATCGGTATTCAAGCTATGTTTGTTGACCTTCGCCAAGGTATAGTGATTGGTAGCTGCTGGATATTAATATGCAGCATAAATAGATGTGTTGGTTTGGGACAGTCGTACTACTTTGTTGGCCTTCGTTAAGGGTATGTACGGGTGGGTTCAAATTAACCTGGACAATGACATGTAGAACTTGATATGTGACTTATGATTTGTTGGCCTTCGTCAAGGTCATAAGAGCATGGGGCACAAATCCACATCGGGAGTTTCTAAAGAAACTGAAATTTGCTAGTGTTGCATACCATTTGGAGCGTGATAATATTGGTAGGAATCCTTCAGGATTATCACACAATGATATTTAGATCCCGATTCTACTGTGAGTATATGCTACTCCTCGGGAGATTTTTCACTAAAACAATCAATGGTATAAATCAAGTAGGTGACTAGAACGGTGTTAGCGGGGCTACGCTTCCAGGTAAAAGTGGTTATATAATTAAGGAACTTCGCGAAAGCGTTGGAAAACCTCCCTCGAAGTACCAACACCAGCCTGGATGAAAGGTTAAGCAAGTATTGTAGGGTGAGATTAATCCTGATTAATTCTTCTTTTATAGTTTGAGGAAGGATTTGAGAAACAGTGGGAGCCATCCTGTTTAGATAAACTAAAAACCAATCTAAACTTGCAAGAGCATCATGCTGAGTGCTTCTTCTCTCTTTCTTAATTGTAGCGACCAGCTGACTAGACATAGGTTACAGTTAAATAATCTGATGATTGAGTTTTACTATATTGACTGGCAAAGGTTTGTCCAGATGTCCATTACCTGTGACAAGCTGGACCACCTCATTACTACTCAAGCCCCTGCCGTCCCAGGTTCAGATTCCACCGTCGCGGATGATATCCGTAAGACAAGGGAAAAAGACTGTGTGAATGCCAAGTGCCTCGTGTTGGCCTCAGTAAATGGTGTAAACTAGAGGCAGCACGAGAAGATGGACTTAGTTTCCATCTTCTTCCATAACAAAGATTTTTATGGAGAGCAATCTCGTATCGCAAGGTATGAGACCTTGAAGGAATTACTTCAAGCGAGGTTAGCTGTCGGGTCATTTGTAGGGGACCATGTCCCTACAATGATCAGCTATATCAATGAGCTCATGGACCTAGAGACCACGTTGGAGAACGAGTCGAGTACTGACTTGATTCTACAGTCTCTACCTTCTACTTACGCCCAGGGGAAGAAAGTTGTACTTCCAGTTTAGGGCACCCTGAAGGAAACCAGGGAGACACCCGCTCTACTTATTGGGGAATCTTCCTCTCCTGGATCCAAGACGAAAGCCAAGGATGAGAAGAAGAAGACCTCCACAAAGCCGACAGGCGGTGTCAGTAAGGTATAAGGAAAGGGCAGGGCAAAAGTTTCAGGGCTAACAGTAGGGAAGGAAGGTTGTTCCTATTGTCATGGGAAAGGGCATTGGCAGAAGGAATGCAGGGCTTGGAAAGCCAGAATCCAGGATCCGAAGCATGTTGTGGCTTCGGCTTCGGGTGTGTTTGTGATTGAAAACTGTCTGTCAATTAACTCTACTTCCTGGGTACTAGATACCGGATTAGGATCTCATGTCTGTAATTCTTTACAGGCTTCGAGAAACCGTAGAGTTATCAGGGCAGGTGATATAACTCTCAGGATTAACGGAATGAGCGTGGACGCTGTATCCGTAGGGGAATATCACCTAAGATTGACAAGTGGGCAGATATTGATTTTACGTAATTGTTTGTGTGTACCTAGTCTAGCTTGTAAGCGATGTGGTCTATATCCACCTAAATCAGAGTTTGATTAGGTCAGGTACACTGGAGGATGGTATATACGTATTATATCAAGCTCATGTTTTCAACGTCCAGAACACACTTAAAAGAAAGTCTCCAGAATTAAATATGGCTTGCTTATGGCATTGTAGACTGTGTCACATCAATGAAACGCGGTTGATGAAGTTACATAGAGAGGGATATTTGGATCCGTTCTAATATCAGTCTTATGCAACTTTTCAATCTTGTATCATAGGAAAGATGACAAAGACTCCGTTTACTGGGAACGGAGTAAGAGCGAGCTCGCTCTTAGGACTCATATACAGCGACGTGTGTGGTCTAATGTCTACACATGCAAGAAGTGGTTATTCCTATTTTCATTACATTTACGGATGATTTCTCTAGGTATGGACATGTCTTCTTGTTGAAACATTAATCCGAGGCCTTTGAGAAATTCCGAGAATATAAGAATGAAGTGGAAAAACAAACTGGCAAAAATATCAAGACACTGAGATCTGATCGAGGTGGTGAATACTTAAGTGCCGAGTTCCTGGATTACTTAAAAGAGAATAGAATTCTCTCTCAACTTACTCCTCCATACACACTAAAACACAATGGTGTATCGGAAAGGCAGAATAAAACCCTATTGGATATGGTACGTTCAATGATGAGTAAACGCTGAGTTACCGCAATCCTTCTGAGGTTATGCACTAGAATCAGCTGCATGTCTTTTGAACAAGGTTCCTACCAAGACTGTGCCTACCACACCATATCAGATGTGGAGTGGGAAGAAACCCTATCTTCAGTATCCGAAGATATGGGGATATCCAGCTTTTGTCAAAAAGCAGCATACGGACAGGCTCGAGGTACGCTCAGTACTGTGTAAGTTTGTGGGATACCCAAAGAACTCCAGGGGGTATCTTTTCTATTACGCAGAAGAACAAAAGGTTTTTGTTTCTTGTCATGCCCATTTTTTTGGAAAATCAGTTTTTGGAAAAGAAAACTAGTGGGAGCGCAATAGAACTGGAAGAAATTCCAGAAACATAAACTATTACTGAAAGTATGGTAGAACCAGAGGTTTCGAAAGAAAAGGACATCCCCGCACCACTCTACAGAACTAGTAGGCAGTCTCATCCGCTCGAGAGATACTACGATTTTCTCATAGACAGGGATAGATAGGAATGCATTATTAACAATGATGAGCCAACTAGCTTCTAGCATGCCATTCAGAGCGGCGACTCGGTAAAATGGCTGGATGTAATGCGGACCGAGTTGGAGTCTATGTACACCAACAAAGTATGGACTTTGGACTTACTCCAGAAGGGGTAAAACCCATAGGCTGCAAATGGATCTTCAGAAAGAAGATTGGTGTAGATGGACAGGTTGAAACCTATAAGGCTAGACTTGTTGCAAAAGGTTTTCGTCAAAGACCTGCTTTGGACTATGATGAAACCTTTTCTCTAGTGGCTATGCTTAAATCCATTCGGATCCTTCTTGCCATTGCTGCTTTCCTAGAATATGAGATCTGGCAGATGGACGTATAGACGGCTTTTGCAAATAGATATTTAGAAGAGTGCGTCTATATGGATCAGCCAGAAGGTTTCAATCAGAGTGGGAGCAGCAGGAAAGTGTGCAAGTTGCTTAAGTCCATTTATGGACTAAAGCAGGTATCACGGAGTTGGAACATCTGTTTTGATGAAACGGTCAAAGAATACGACTTTATCAAAAATCTAGATGAACCATGCATATATAGTAAGATTGTAGGAAGAACTGTGGTATTCCTCGTCTAGTACGTGGATGACATTCTCTTGATAGGAAATGACATTCCTATGCTACAATCAGTCAAAGGATTCTTATCACATAGGTTCTCCATGATTGACCTGGGTGATGCCTCTTACATTATGGGGATCCAGATCTATCATGATAGATCTAAGAGGATGTTGGTACTTTCACAGTCTGGGTACATCGACACCATACTGAAAAGATTTAGTATGGAAGATTCCGAGCGCGGTAGTCTACCGTCTTGTCACGGAATCACCCTCTCCAAAGAGATGTCTCCTAAGACTGATTTGGAATGGGCTTGATTGTCGATTATACCCTATGCTTCTGCAGTAGGCTCTATAATGTATGCGAAGCCGGTATTGGTCAAACCCAGGGGAGAAGCACTGGATAGCAGTAATGAACATTCTCAAGTACTTGAGAAGGACTAAGGAGATGTTCTTGGTGTATGGCGGATATGATCTCCAGATCGAGGCCTTTGCTGACTCTAGCTTTCAGAATGATAAGGATGACTCCAAGTCCATATTGGGTTATGTCTTTACCCTCAAAAGAGGGGCAGTCAGTTGGAAGAGCTCCAAGAAGGACACCGTTGCAGACTCGACGATAGAAATGGAGTGTTTCGCTGCATGAGACGCTGCAAAAGACGCAGTCTGGATGAGGAAGTTCTTAACTGAACTTCAGGTGGTTCCTTCCATTGTTGATCAAATACTATAGTATTGACAACAAACGGCGCTATAGCTTTAGGGAAGGAACCTATGTCCCATCAGAGATCTAGACATATCTTGAGGCGGTACCACCTGATTAGGGAGATTGAGGTGAGGAGAGTAGATATGGAGAACAACATTGCAGATCCACTCACCGAGGCCATCTCTCAGACACTGTTCGAGAGGCTATTCGAGATCATAGGTCTACAATACGCTACTATACGGCCTTAGTGCAAGTGGGAGATTGTCAGTGATATATGCCCTAAAGGCCATTATTGTATCATACTAGTTTGTATATTACTTAATGGAAGCTTGGGATATACACGGATATAGTAACAGTCTTACTCGAAATGGTAGTATGCTACCTGGTTTGTTTCTACCTCAATATGTGCATGTGTTTTTGCATATCTCTTATACATATTGGTAGAGCTGTTAAGATCTTTGCTTGACTACCAACATTGTGATGGCAGTCACACTAGTGGGGGCTGGGTAGTCTATAAGCACATCCATATATAGGTCCCTAGTCGTAGGATTATCGAGACATGGCATTGATACTCCAGAGTAGACTAGTGTATACGCTTCTCATCCCAGCAGGGAAGATGGTCTGTCCCACAGCCATTAGTACGTCGTACTGGAGATAGTATACAGGTGCTCATTGGGTTATGAGTTACACTGGACGGACTCGATGGGAACTGCTGGTTGGTATTATATCTATCGTCAGGTAGCAGTTCCCAGGTGACATGAGTACAAATTAGTCCGTTGACTTGACATCGCTATTCGTCTCAAATGTGTTCCCACTGTTCTCAGATTACTACCCTACCACGGCTCAAAGGAGTCATGCAAACAGGTAGTAGTTGGGTGCAATCCCGAAGCACTTGGAAGCAGTGTCGGTTAGATAGGATTCGCCTCTTCCGGTATTGGGGGTTGATATTGCGCTGTGTTCGGAAGGACATTACACAAAGTCCTTGTCCAAAGCAAGCGATATTTACTGGTAGGTACTCCAGTATTTTCTCAGGGTGTTTTGGGCTATTCTCCAACACGACTTATTGCGATATTAGGGGTCTGACGATTACCGCTCCCATAAGCCCGATATGCGATACTCTTAAACAAACAGATCGGACTGTACGGAGATTGTCACAGATAGGCTCAGTAGGAGTTCAGATGGGTTTGCTCATCGGCCTTCTTATCAACATATACCTGGGGCCGTTACGTACAGCTAGTACCGCTTGTTGCTTGTAGTTAAACCCACTGCCAACGTAGTGTCGAGTCTTTAGAGTCCCACACATAAGGTTTTCCTACATAGGGCAAAAGATGTAGATGTTGTATGGTTTTACGACAGGGTTCGATCACGTACGTGTACTTATGTACAGATGATGATTCGGATAGATAATACTAGTGGGCTTTGGTTTAAGCCAGATCTTAGTATTATACTGATGGATTATTTTCTTCTCTTTTGTATTCGTATTTTTCGAAATACGGATACGAGTATGTATATACAGATGAGGGGAATTTTTATAATTTGTTCAAAAATGCTTCTAGAAGAAGACACCTAATATTTTGTATTAAATATTTTAGGTTAAATGTTTATTGCATTATTAGGTGGAGGAAATGAGGTGGATTTTTGCATATTTTTTAGCATGGCTCTTAGTGACACATGGAGGGTTTTCAAGCCACGACCCACTAAGTTAAATATGAACCATATTTCATTTTTTAATATGAGTTATTCTATTAAGAAAGGGATATGGTTCAGTTTGAGACAAGGAGAGCCCATTCTCTTTTCTATGAAAAAACTTCACTAGCTTTTTCCTCAAGAGTTCTTCTTCTACCTCTAGCCATTCATATCTCATGAGTTGAGAAACCTATGGCTATGAGAGACAAACCATTCCATCTATATTCTCTACATCATCTAGGTCATCTAGTGTAGTGAACTAGGTGCCATAGTTACTTCGATTTTGAGGTGGGGGCTCGATCTACAGACTCTAGGGTGGATCGTCTTTGACATGAGAGGACCGACGAGGAGGCCCGATCTAAATGATCATTGGAGCCTATGACGAGGTGGAGGACAGCGACAAGAAGACCCGAAGGACATGTAACTTGAGGTAAAAACTTCTTTCCGAGTAGTTAATCTCATTCAAGTTTGCTAGTTAGGGTTTAGTATCGATCCTGGAGTTCAAGTCGGTGTTGCGATCTTTGTAAAAATCGTTTTTTTAAATATTCCGCCTCCCCACGAACCCGCGGGGTGTGCGACATCGACTTACACCCCAATCGTGCAAAATGGAGGAAGTTCGAACCAAACTATGAAGGCCTTTATATTATAGACAATGTTTACCAAGGTGGAGCCTACCTACTCATGGATATGCATGGCGAAAGACCCTTCCGGCCAATAAACGGCCGATTCCTCAAAAAATACTACGCCTGAAAAGTCATGACTTAGGTTAATGATAGATGACGACGCTTGTGTCCGCTCGCTATCTTCCTGAATCAGGGCTCTAAGAGTAGTATCCAAAAAACTCCGTCGCTCCAAAAATGGCGACAACGGACCGTGAAGTCCTTAAACTAACTATCCGCCTCAAACATGACGACAACAGACCGAGAAGTCCTTAAACTAACTATCCGCCTCAAACATGGCGATATTGGACTGAGATGTCCCTAAACTAACAACGGACCGAGATGTTCCTAAACTAAAACTTCGCCTCAAACATGGCGCAATGGACCGAAATGTCCCTAAACTAGCACATCGCCCCCAAATACAGTGATATACTCTCTTGAGATCTATATTGCAACCGAAGTCCTGACGGCATGGGTTGCAACTCAAGTCCCACTGGCTACACAGCTACTCCAGCGATGAAGCCACTACCAAATCCCACCGGCAAACAGATTGGTCACCTACGACGAAGCTACTTTCAAGGGTTTCGCCAAAAAAAGAGTATGTCCACAAGCGAAATGGGCACGGATGAAAACCCGAATGGGCACCGTGAGTAAAAACAGCAGGACTACCGGCGAGCTTGTGAAAACCCGGAAGGGCGTAACCTCGTAAAAAAAAAGCCTATGTGAGATTCTTACGACTCACAAAGGAGCAACATACTTAGAAATCCATACGATTTCTAAGGAGAAAATACACTTACGAGATCCTCACGACTCGTAATGAGAATTCCCCCCTATGAAACCCTCACGGTGTTGGAGATAGTGCCCTCAGAGTCAATTATTGGATCACAGGCACGTGATTGCAATGATTGAGGGAGGACCTATCCCGGTAGGACAGTCTTACTCGAGATGATTGTATGCTATCTGGTTTATCTTTATCATCGTGTACTGCTTTAGGTGACCTGACATGTCGCTATTACACGTTGATAGAGCCCCTAGGATTCTTGCTTGACTGCCAGCAGTATGATGGCGATCATATACGTGGGAGCTGGTAGTCTATAAGCACATCCTTAAAAGGTCCCTAGTCGTAGGAGTTTCGAGACAGGGCATCGACACTCCATTAGTAGACTAGTGTATACAGTCGAGACCCCGACGAGGGGCGGTGGCCGGTCTCACAAGCCACTGGTGTCAGTTGGTTCACCTAAGATGTATACAGGTGCTCATTGGGTTATGAGTACACCGGACAGGACTCGCCGGGAACCTGCTAGTTGGGATTATACCAGACGTCAGATAGCAGTTCCCTGGTGACATGTGTACAGGTTAGTTCATCGACCTGAGATCGTCATTTGTCTCGTGTGAGTTCCCACTGTGCTTTGATTACTACCCTACCACGGCCCAAAGGAGTCGTGCAAACAGGTTTTAGTTGGGTACAGTCCCGAGCCACATGGAGGCAGTGAGCGGATCTTCAGGGGTTCGTCTCTCCCGGTATTGGGGGTGAGGTCGCGCTGTGTCTAGGAGAGCCATTACGCAAAGCCCTCGGCCGAGGCAGGAGATTTACTGGTAGGTATTCCAGTAGTATCTCAGGGCGTTCTGGGCTACGCTCCGACACGACTTGTACCGCCTTTGGGGGTCTGACTTTTACCAACCCCCTAGGCCCGACATGCGATCCTCATAGACGAACGGACCGGACTGTACGGATATTGTCACTGACAGGCTCAGTAGGGTGTCAGGATGAGTTCGCTCATCGACGTCCCTTTTGGTCAATAGCTGGTGGCCCGTTACGTATTGGCTTATACCTCTGACGTGCTAGTGGTTAAATCCACAGCCATTGTATTGACGAGTCTTTAGAGTCCACCACACTTTCAGTTACTCAGCTTTCGGGCGAAACGCTGTAGAGGCCGTATGGAGATATGGCAGGGTCCGATCAGATACGTGCGGTATTGCACGGATCAGGATCGGACGGTTTGTACTAGTGGCCGTATAGTTATATGGCAGGGTTTGATCTGATACGTGCGGTATTGCACGGATCAGGATCGAACGGATTTTACTAGTACAGTGTAGATTTTGTCTCATTGCATTTGTATCCGGACGGAATACAGATGCGGGTGTGTATGCACAGTATCGGGGTTTTTCCTGTAATTTATTACGGGACCAGTTTTCTGGAGTTGCCAGTTTGCATTCCGTTCCGGCCGGTTTTCCTTTGTTCTTTCCGGGCCGGACTTTTCCGATGGAGGGTGTTATTTGCAAGTTTGCAAATAACACATTGTGGAGGGTTTTCTTGCAAATGTATTTATTATGATAAGCATCTTTAGATACCATTCTTTTCTTTCATCATTTCTTGCTTTATGAAGATTAGAAATGAGATGAAAGTTGATGTGAGATTGTTATCATGATGTTTTTAGCTATGATCACCACTTGCTTTTACTACCATTACCTTCCTTCTAAGGTTGTGGTTTTTTAATTCTTTCCTCCACCATTCTCATGAGAATAGTTCTTGAAGACATTTTGAGAGAAAAGAAGATGAGAGCTTCATCTTGAGAGTTTCATTCTTGATCTCTTTTCATGTTAAGAAAAATGCAAGCACCATTTTTCTTATCTTGTTTCCTCCATCATCTTCAAATGGCAACAAACCCAAATGAGACATAGCTTCAACCCTACACATTCTACAGCAAATCTTGGACGCGTCGGCTAGCCTACTTCGCGCCCGAGTTGCCTCGGTATTGAGGTGGGAGCCCGTAAAAGATACAGGCGATGTGGTGCCCTTCCGGCGAGGAGGCGACGACCGGAGTTTCCGCAGGAGATCGGGACGGCGAGGAGAAGACCGGAGGACTCGGATCATTCGGTATACTTCTCTTCCTTTCTCTTGATAGCTAGTATAGGTTAATGGTTAACGATCCGGGTTTTCATTGTCCGCGGTAGCGCCGGTTTCCAAGTAAGGAAAAATTTTGATTCCGCAATTTGTCCTCGGATAGACGGCCGGGGCGCTGCCGTGGCGCAACATGGTATCAGAGCCACGCCATTAACCTTACCTAGCTTGTTCTAATGTGTTTTGCATTTCCGATCGACCGAAATCCCAAAAACCACATTTTCCTTTGCATCAGTTTTCTGTTGGAATTTTTTGGTGTCAAAAAATTTTTCAGGTTGTAGAAAACTGATGTACATGATATTATAAGACCACTGTAAAAATTCGACAATTTCAGTCGACTTCTTTAGCGCGGAACCGCGGCCAAACCCCCCATTGGGCCGCGGTTCCGCCGCACTCTGGAGTCTTCACTGGGTCAAAATTTTACAGTGGGCTTTTGGGCTAATTTTGTGGGTTTTGGAATATTAATTTTGGGCCCAGGTTTTCTGTAACTGCTACAGTATTGGTTGGGGGCCCACTTGTTAATTGTTTGATCGATCGGATATTTTAAACACATTATTTCACAGTATTTACATTATATCTGCGACCGTGAATGTCACTTGATCGGTAAATCCCGTCTAACTGCTATAGCCCGGTTAGACGGATTTGCGAACGTGACTTTCACGTTGATGTTCTATGTTTATGCTGTGTTGTTGCGGATCGGTCGTGGGGGATAGCCTGGATGCAATGCTAGTACAGTTTTGTTGTATTATGTACATTTGATATTGCGGGGCGAGCGTCCGACATGTGGACTGCCGTCACTGCCTGTTTGTATTATTCTTTTGGGGCACGACCTGGTTGCGGTCGATGTACCCGGTGTATGTATATTTTACTTTCTGTACTAGGATTACCCCGCGGAGGGGTGCACGGATAGCCGGGTTCAGAGGGCAACGGGCCCGCATCTCATGGCATTGAGACGGAGGGGGCTTCACTCTAGGATTGGCGGGCTATTCGCCGCACTCGTAGGGGGTACAGGTTGACCCAGGAGGGGTGCCCAAGTTACCGGATTCCGTGAAGTGCTGGGTGGTCCATTCACGGTACTGAAAGGGGCTGCCTCGCTTCAGGTTTTGGCGGGTCACTTGCCGCGCCCGTAGGAGTCTAGGATTTCATTGCACAGGCTATCCACACGACCAGGGGAACGTCGGGTTTCAGCAGCGGCTCTGTGAAACCCGGGGCTTCCAGATATCTGTATTGTTCTGAGATGCTGTATATTTCTGTGATGTTGCATTTTATCACGCCTTGAGCGAAATATAATATATTGGTATATATATTAGTAGATGTTGTATATGTTTTGCATCCGCGCTAGTCCAGTCCCCGTTCTGTCGTTAGTTAAGTAACCTAACGGGTGATGACGGGACCCAGTGGCGAATGCGGATGGCATATACGTACATCAGTATATTTTCGTTCTTTGTGGTGTGATCATTTGATGGGACTGCGTTGATTCGGATCAATGCAAGATAAACAAACCTATTCTGATGTTGTTGGAACACTTTTTCAAAAAGCTGTTATTGCAAGGACGTTCACTTTTGTTTTGCATCGTGGTATTCATTTGGAATATCCTGCTCCTCAGTCGACGAGGCAAGGGCCGAGATCCCTTCACCAGGAGTGACCCCTTGGACAGAAGTTTGCGTCAGGGCATTAACTTCACTATAGCCGATTACTTTTGCTTTGCATCGTGGTATTCAGTTGGAATATCCTGCACCTCATTCTACGGGGAAAGAGCCGAGATCCCTTCACAGGGAGTGACCTCTTTAGCGAAGGTTTTCGTCACTATATTTTTATAAAAGGCTATGCAGTTCCTTCAACGATATCAAGTTCATTACGTTAAAAGTTTTTCGCCAAAAACTAGACGTAGCCCTCCGTCATTTCTTACAAGTATTACTTAGTATTCGTGCTGCGTTTGTTGACTGTGTCAAGACGTGGTGTGCGGTAGCTGAGTAGTGTTTGTTTGCAGCATATTAATGGGATTGGTTAGGACAGTCGTGCGGCCTTGTTGACTGTGTCAAGGGCTCGTACGGGTGGGTTTAATGCAATCCAGGATAATGACGGGTTGAACTTGACTAGGACTCTTTGATTTGTTGACTGTGTCAAGGTCACTTGGGTCCTAGGGGTAAAACTTTCATCGGGAGTTTCAAAAGAACTGAAACTTGCCAGGCATGCGCATACCTTCTGGAGTGTGATACCGTGAGCGGATTCCGTCACGTTATCATGCGATGATAGTTGGATCCCGATTCCCACTGATGAGTTGGTTTACTCCTCGGGTGACCCCGACTAATTCTTCTTTCAGGTTTGGAGGAGAATTTGAGGTACAGTGGGAGGTTTCCAGATTAGATAAAGTGATAACCATTCTGATCTAGGTTAGAGTGAACGCTGAGTGTTTCTTTTCTCTCTCTCTTTGGCAGCGACCATTGACCCGACCCTGAACTATGACTCAGTGACCAAGTTGACCGAACCTTCTTAACACTGGCTTTTGGATTGTCAGAGTTGCAGACCTCATTGCCACTCCTACTTTTACCCTTTTCTCCAGGACACCCCGTATTACTACGAACGTCCACTTCCATTGGACAAAACCATCGTATGGTAATATACGAACTCGAAGGACTTCGAGGATGGTTTCCGGTTCTGGAGAAAACGAATAGGACTATTCAGTTGTCTTTTCTTTTCACCTTCTCTCAGGTTGCGAGTACTCCTTGGTTTAGGAGATAGTACACCTATTACGCAAATTGGATAGTCTTCTTCCAAACCTTAGGCTGGTGCCGAACGGTGAGGAATGAAGAAAACCAATTAGCATAACGATGGTGTGCAGAAGGTATTAAGTTAAGACAAAGCAAGGGATTAGTAGGAGGGCAAAGTAAATTGCGACTGATATTCACGACCAAACCAAGTATTTCTTCGCCAATTCTAAATCACCTTTGTATTTCTTCAGGACACTCCGTATCACTACGAAGATCCACAGTTTATTGGATACTCCATCATATGGTTATATACGAACTCGAAAGGAACTTGTTCCAGTTCGGGGATGGATTCTGGTTCAGGAGAAATAGGAATAAAGTACATTCAGGTGTCTTTTATTTTCACCTTCTTTCGCATTGCGAGTGTTCCTAGGATTGGGACAGTACACCCTTTATGCTTTTTGGATAGTCCTCTTCCAAACCATAGGCTGGTGCCGAACGGTAGGGAAGGAAGAAAACCATTTGGCCTAAGGGGGTGTACAGAAGGTAATGACCAAAGACATAGAAAGGGATTTAGAAAGATGGCAAAGAATTACAAGGTTACAGTTGTGAATCTGGATAATGGAAGAGGCATTACTAGGAATACCAGGATACCCCGACGAAACATTTCAATGTTTCAGTTTCACTGTGTGATGTTAAAAGAAAACTGATTTCCCGATTAGACACTTGCTCCAGGGTATGTATTTACCAGGTTGGATTCTCACATCTGTATGGTTTTACAGATGCTGAGTGGGAGTAAGTTATTGGGAATTAGGTGACCATCCTCATTATATCGGGATTCGTTGTAATTGGTGATATTTGAGGAAGCCACCTGGATTGTTTGCCGGTCGGCAAATATTTAGTTTTGAATATCCGCTGTTGTGCACCAATTTCAAATTGATATATCTGTATGTCTATTTTCATAGAGTGAGATATACCTTTTGATATTATGTCGATGACATTTACCTATATCAGTGGATGGTTAGGTAAGGAGCATTGAACAGCGGTGTAATTCTTCTTAACCATAAGTACAGTTTTCAACCTACGACACACAGTGAAAGAGTTGTTAGACTCAGCGGACTTATACAGAGTATTGTATGTTGTCCAGTGTCCATTAGGACAGAGGGGTTGGTCCTCTTACTATATTCTGTTTACTTTTAACTTCTCTAGTTCTTAGACATGTGTTTCGTAGAAACACAGGGTCTAAGTTTTGAGGAGTTATAGGTATTTGAATAGAGTAGAGAACTAGGTGTAGCAAGTATCGGGATTCTTCAAAGTGATCGAAAATGTAGATACTTGTGTATGGTGTTCAGTTGATAGTAATGATTAAGAGAACTAGCTTCTCTTTCAGGTTACTCATAATTGGAAACATTCATAAGTTGAGTAACGCTGATCGGCCTCCTTCCATTTAGTTGACATGCACTGGAGACAGCTGCATGATTTGAATCTGGTTCAATTAAATCAGTGCCTCTGTTTCTATATTGGATATAGAACAGTTCATATCTTGACATTGTTAAGGTACGGGGAGTTGTCCGGCTTATGCTTAAAACCAGACACTGGACAACTCAAGGCACGTTTCTGTAATGGCTGTTTGTGGGTTGACCCAGGCTATGACGAGGGTTGACTTTCTACCATCTGGCAGATCAATAGAAATATTGTTCTAGAACTCGCCACAGTTTTATTAAAAATGGATTTTTTTTTCAGCAAACAGTAGTGGGAGTATGGTAGAACCGGAAGTAATTCCAGAACCACAAACGATTACTGAAGATTTGATAAGGAACCTAAAGATTCAATCTGATTTGACATTCCATTGGCCACTCCGCAGATAAGGTGGGTAACTTCAGGCACCCGAGAGGTACTCCGGTAGCCTCAAGGACGGTGACAGGGAAGTTCTTGTTTACCCACACTTGCCATTGTTGTTGTTCCAGGCTGCGAGACCCGGCAGGAGGATGAGTATAGCGTCGTTCTAAACTAGCTTTAGAAGTGCACGTCTATATGACTCTGCCA
Source organism: Agapanthus africanus (assembly GCA_030015575.1). NCBI lineage: Eukaryota > Viridiplantae > Streptophyta > Magnoliopsida > Asparagales > Amaryllidaceae > Agapanthus > Agapanthus africanus. The sequence continues at coordinate 377,168,471 of JASDDO010000019.1, read as the reverse complement.
GAGGGTTGTCGTAGTCAGTGGGAGCAGCGGAAGCATTGGTGGACATCAGGCTTATGTCTATTCATAGACTAAAGCAGATATAGCGGAGATAGATCATCTATTTCTGATGTGACAGTCATAGGTTTGACGTCATCAGAATAGGGGATGGATCTGTTGAGAAGGTAGTAGGAAGTGATATTCCTATACTACGATCGGTTATACTTTGGTTGTCACACAGTAGTTTCTCCACACAGGGCTTGGATATTATATCAGACATTCTGGTTACTAGATCTATGGTTTTAGATCTAAATTTGGGTGGTTTCCCAATCTGGGTACCTTGACAGCATTCTATGAGTATTTAGAATGGACGACTCCTGGCACGGTAGTGTACCTGCAGGTGATGGAGTCACCCTCTCTAAAGGTGTCTTACAGACTAAAGTGGGGAGGGATACGCATGATTGACAGATCACTTGCTTAGGCAATTGAGTCAATCATGAGATGTCAAGTACCACACCAGATGTTGTTCTTGCACTAGATGCAATAAGTTGACATTGATCCAATCCTGGAGAAACAGTAGGAAGCAGTTTTAGAACATAAGTGGATGTTCTAGGAATATGATAACGACAGCCTCATTTGGGAGACAGTTATCATTCCAGGCTTCCAAGGTGACATGGACGACAAGGAGGTTGTCAGAGTTATAGTTTTTCCCTCTGACGAGGGGCGGTATTTTGGACAGGTGATCCAAGGCAATACTGAGGGAGGCATGGCGCAGGATACTGATTAAGTTCAGTTGACGATACAGTCTAAGAAGTTTGGATTTGGAGTTCATTTATGAGCTAGGTCCCATCAGACATCCAGACATTCTAAGACAGGTATTGCTCATTTCGGGAGATGGCTTTCTCCGCGAACTTGAGATATAGAGAGACATAGAAAGAAACATCACAGCGGATCCACTCACTGAGGCTGTTCCTCGAACGCAATAGTTTCGCAAACGAGCTTTGTGAGACTGACTAGTAGAGGAGTTGGGTGTTCGGTATCACACGGGCTGTGAGTATGCGGCATCGCAATAATTAGCCTTGAGTGCAAGTGGGAGATTGTTGGAGATAGTGCCCTCAGAGTCAATTATTGGATCACAGGCACGTGATTGCAATGATTGAGGGAGGACCTATCCCGGTAGGACAGTCTTACTCGAGATGATTGTATGCTATCTGGTTTATCTTTATCATCGTGTACTGCTTTAGGTGACCTGACATGTCGCTATTACACGTTGATAGAGCCCCTAGGATTCTTGCTTGACTGCCAGCAGTATGATGGCGATCATATACGTGGGAGCTGGTAGTCTATAAGCACATCCTTAAAAGGTCCCTAGTCGTAGGAGTTTCGAGACAGGGCATCGACACTCCATTAGTAGACTAGTGTATACAGTCGAGACCCTGACGAGGGGCGGTGGCCGGTCTCACAAGCCACTGATGTCAGTTGGTTCACCTAAGATGTATACAGGTGCTCATTGGGTTATGAGTACACCGGACAGGACTCGCCGGGAACCTGCTAGTTGGGATTATACCAGACGTCAGATAGCAGTTCCCTGGTGACATGTGTACAGGTTAGTTCATCGACCTGAGATCGTCATTTGTCTCGTGTGAGTTCCCACTGTGCTTTGATTACTACCCTACCACGGCCCAAAGGAGTCGTGCAAACAGGTTTTAGTTGGGTACAGTCCCGAGCCACATGGAGGCAGTGAGCGGATCTTCAGGGGTTCGTCTCTCCCGGTATTGGGGGTGAGGTCGCGCTGTGTCTAGGAGAGCCATTACGCAAAGCCCTCGGCCGAGGCAGGAGATTTACTGGTAGGTATTCCAGTAGTATCTCAGGGCGTTCTGGGCTACGCTCCGACACGACTTGTACCGCCTTTGGGGGTCTGACTTTTACCAACCCCCTAGGCCCGACATGCGATCCTCATAGACGAACGGACCGGACTGTACGGATATTGTCACTGACAGGCTCAGTAGGGTGTCAGGATGAGTTCGCTCATCGACGTCCCTTTTGGTCAATAGCTGGTGGCCCGTTACGTATTGGCTTATACCTCTGACGTGCTAGTGGTTTAATCCACAGCCATTGTATTGACGAGTCTTTAGAGTCCACCACACTTTCAGTTACTCAGCTTTCGGGCGAAACGCTGTAGAGGCCGTATGGAGATATGGCAGGGTCCGATCAGATACATGCGGTATTACACGGATCAGGATCGGACGGTTTGTACTAGTGGCCGTATAGTTATATGGCAGGGTTTGATCTGATACGTGCGGTATTGCACGGATCAGGATCGAACGGATTTTACTAGTACAGTGTAGATTTTTTCTCATTGCATTTGTATCCGGACGGAATACAGATGCGGGTGTGTATGCACAGTATCGGGTTTTTCCTGTAATTTATTACGGGACCAGTTTTCTGGAGTTGCCAGTTTGCATTCCGTTCCGGCCGGTTTTCCTTTGTTCTTTCCCGGCCGGACTTTTCCGATGGAGGGTGTTATTTGCAAGTTTGCAAATAACACATTGTGGAGGGTTTTCTTGCAAATGTATTTATTATGATAAGCATCTTTAGATACCATTCTTTTCCTTCATCATTTCTTGCTTTATGAAGATTAGAAATGAGATGAAAGTTGATGTGAGATTGTTATCATGATGTTTTTGGCTATGATCACCACTTGCTTTTACTACCATTACCTTCCTTCTAAGATTGTGGTTTTTGTATTCTTTCCTCCACCATTCTCATGAGAATAGTTCTTGAAGACATTTTGAGAGAAAAGAAGATGAGAGCTTCATCTTGAGAGTTTCATTCTTGATCTCTTTTCATGTTAAGAAAAATGCAAGCACCATTTTTCTTATCTTGTTTCCTCCATCATCTTCAAATGGCAACAAACCCAAATGAGACATAGCTTCAACCCTACACATTCTACAGCAAATCTTGGACGCGTCGGCTAGCCTACTTCGCGCCCGAGTTGCCTTGGTATTGAGGTGGGAGCCCGTAAAAGATACAGGCGATGTGGTGCCCTTCCGGCGAGGAGGCGAGGACCGGAGTTTCCGCAGGAGATCGGGACGGCGAGGAGAAGACCGGAGGACTCGGATCATTCGGTATACTTCTCTTCCTTTCTCTTGATAGCTAGTATAGGTTAATGGTTAACGATCCGGGTTTTCATTGTCCGCGGTAGCGCCGGTTTCCAAGTAAGGAAAAATTTTGATTCCGCAATTTGGCCTCGGATAGACGGCCGGGGCGCTGCCGTGGCGCAACACACGGCTCATAACATTCAAATGCCTTAAGCTATAGGAATTCAAAACTATTCTTAAGCCGTCATATCCCCCAAGTTGCTCTACAGACGGTCCTATATTGACCCTTGTATACAATCCATGGGAATGAATTAATATATCCCCTACCAAGTTCCACCAATCATGAGAAATGTCCCCATATGGTGAACAACACTTGTAAGTTCTCTCGACTTATAAGGAGAAAACACTCTTGGAAGATTTTTACGACTTACAAGAGAAAATATCACTTAGGAGTCCTCACAATTCCTAAGGAGAAAATACACCTATGAGATCCTCTTGACTTGTAGGGAGAAATATCTTTATGAGACCCTTACGGCTCATAAAGTCAAAAAGCCTTAGTTGACAGGATCTTACCCCTGTTTGCTAAGCCATATTTGTTCAAATCGACAAAGACAAATGATGATTCGCTTATGACAATATTCCAGTGGCAGCGATACGGATACCAGAATTAGTATCATATTTCAAATCCCTTTAAAAAGGCTGAAATGATAGGGCAGCTCACAATAAAAATCAGCGAGTAAAAAAAACAGCCGAAATGATTGGGCACCGCGATAAATGGCCGAAATGATTGGGCAATGACGACTTTCGCGATATAAAATGCTGAAAAGATAGAGAATCGCGGAAATAAAAAATAAAACGTCCTTTGCCTTGTAAGTATGTCCATATTGACTCTTGTATACGATCCATGGGCGCAAATAAAGTAAAAGGGAACTATATTTTCCCACTACGTTTCGTCGAAAGGAGCTCCGAGTCTCAACGGTACATATTCAACCACGGGATTAATTCATGTGTCCCCCTCCTCATCTCAGTAGGGCGGACACAACAATCAGATGAAAATGAAGTAACGGCAAAATCCTAGCTTCAGGTCTTAATAGCAACATTTAAAGCCTAGAGATCACCCCGACGTTCTTCTCATTCCAGCAGGGTGCAGATGCGGCGTCAACAAAAAATCCAAGGGTCAAAGCAAAAATAGAGTAATGGAAAAATCTTAGCTCCGGTTCAACATGCTCCTCGTTTCAGCTGGATGCAGATGCAACGTCATCATAAAAAAAAGACCCAAGGGTCAAAGAAAGAAGGAGTAATGGCAAAATCCTAGCTCCAAGTCTTGACAGTACATATAAAACCTAGAGACTATCCCAGCGTTTTCGTCTCATCTCAGCAGGATGCGGGCACAACTATCAAATGAAATTCAAGCAATGCATATTCCTAGCTCCGGACTTCAATTGCAACACATACAACATAGAGGTCCTACAGATGTCTACCCTATTTCAGCAAAAGAATCGGCGCGACATCGTCAAAACAAAAAAATGGTGAAGCAACGGCATATTCCCAGCTTCGGGTCTTGACGGCAACTCATATAAAGCCTAAAAGACCATTGGAGATCATCCCACCCCAGAAGGGTGCAGTTATGACTTATTAAGGCTCCAAATTAAGCCTAACCTCAGGTAAAAAGCGCCATGCGAAATTCCTAACGCTTGCTCTTCCGACGGTAATATGACCTAAGGAGATTACTTAAAGACGTCTTGTCCAACCCCTGAAGGGATCAGAGACACGACAGTTGTGGGGTTACTCGAACAACTGCTTAAAGACTGTATATCGAGGAATATATCAACCAACACGACGGTACCACAGACTAAAACCCTAGTACCACAAGCCTAACGGACCTCTGTCGTAAAGAATGAGGGTTATCTATATACGGCGTTAGGACAAGTTTGCCTGTAAACCCAAGGGAGGCAAACCAAACAAACTCCGAGATGAGTATAAAAACTAGAAACTCCGAGACGAGTGAATAAACTACAAACTCCGAAATGAGTAAACGAGTGAATAAACTACAAACTCCAAAATGAGTATATAAACTAGAAACTCCGAAACGAGTGAATAAACTACAAACTCCGAAATGAGTATATAAACTACTTTACACCAAATCAAGACATCAAAGGACAGAGAGGTGCAAGCATGAAATAAAATATGTCTTTTATTCATAAATCAAAATGAATACAAGATACGAAAAGAGAAGAAAGAAAAGTTATACAGCTAGATCGTCATTTTTCTGCCGGACTTCTTCCTCAAGCTCTAGCAACGCCGCAAGCTGAGTCCCTGCCTGTGCCTGTTGTTTTTGGTATAAAGAAAATCGATTCTCAAACTCTTTTTCGCCAGTCTTGTGGGTATCAACCATTTCACGTGTGAAAATGACAGTTTTATCAAGAGCCACCATCTCCGTAATTGCCTCCTGAAGGACCCGCCAAATTTCATAGGCCCGAGTAGTCTTGGCTGTGAGCCGGGCTTGAAAGTCCCCTAAAGCCTTCGAAGCTAACTCCTTTCCGAAAACTTCCGGTTGAGCCTTTTCTCACAAGACTGGAGATTGGCTGTACACCGATCGATCCATCTACGGAAGCTGGCCTTTACAGATAGGATATCAGAGGGAAGGCGTACGCATTCGACTCCATATAGGGAAGCCTCCACTTGACGGCAATATTTAACGTAAGTACGCACCAGCGCCTTGTCATGGTAGGTGGCAAGAATGGACAAAGAAGTATTGGCTTCAACAGCGAACTCCTCAGCCATGACAGAAGTGCCAGCGCGGCGATCTTCAATAAGAGTTGCTAGTGAATGAATGCTCTGTTTTGCCATCTTCTCAGACACACGTCTGGCATAAGGGCCCGGCGGCATGCAAATACGGGACTCTAGTGGAGTCAGGGTTGGCAAAACTATGAAGATACATGTATGATTAGTCTCCTTTCCAAATAGAGAATAAGTAGAAGAATACCAGGGTTAAAGTGTCACTTACCCATGGCCACAGAAGGCGGATCTGAGAAATCCCCAGGCCCATCAAGAACTTCAACTTCGTCATCAGCCTGTAGGACTATAGTTTAAAATAAAGGTCACATCAACATCATTATGAAAATATAATACAGAAGGCAAATGAATACCAACCTTAGCCGGAGAAAAGAACGATGCTCTAGGGGGTATCGCGTGCGGGGCAACCATATTAAGTAGACGCAGGAAGGTTTCTTCCAGAGAACGATCTACAACAGAAGACACCAACTCCCGTAATTCTGAGAGAAAGAAAGGGTCAGACATATGGAAGGGTTGTTAAACAAAAAAAAATATATAAGATTACCTTCGATACTTCGTCCAATCTGGACTGGAGGGATAGCAGCTTCAGTAATCTCGTCTACACCCTCCGGTGAGTCACTGGAAATATTTACAGAATCTATGGCCGGTCTGACGACCTCCGCTGCAGGAATAAAGGCCGTCACCGGAGGCTCTAAGGCATGATTTGGACTTGAAGCTGCGCCCGCCATAGAAGGCCCTATAAAGGAAAAATATGTAAAGACGAATACGATATGAAAGTAGTATAAATTATCTGCTGAGAAGGATGCAAAAGATACATACTGATACGCCAGGGGGCCTGAAGTATGGCCTTTTCGAGCCGCTGCTCTTTTCTGTTTAGTCGCGCTCGTCAGGCTTCGATCGAAGATAAATTCCAACCCGCCTTCAGAGCAGCCTCGTCTTTAGAAGTGGCCGATAGTGGCTGTTTGAGAGCCCGTTCTTCTTCCAGCGTCAAAGGAACTATTGGTAACATAGTCGGAGCCGGGTCAACATCACGAAATTCAACAGGGGGAAAGCATCCCTTCTTGGGGCGCACGTTTTCAGCTTCATCCTGTGAATGCTTCAAAACCTCTGCCAACTGAGTGGACTTCTCGGCGGATGTACCAGGAAAGAGGAGACCGTCGTCCGGTTCATGCGCAAATATAGGCTCATCATGAGCGAGAGGCCCAGACTCGAGCAAAGCATCGAGTAAACGGGCGGCCGATTTCTTCCTCCTTTTTAGGCCCGAGCTAGCACCGGTAGAGGGACACTTCCTCCTCTTCGGCGCTTTTGAATGGCGCTGTCCAATCTCGCCTTCGGTATCCGACTTTGGTGATGCACTGCTGGTGCTTTAGCAAGAGTCTCTACCCCGGTTACAGTACGAACCGGCATACCAGCTGTACGGGGGACCGATTCTGTTTGAGCGGCTTTAGAAATGAGCATTGAATAGCTGTCCCTTAGAGGAGGGCGACCGACCGACCATGGCCGAACCTAAATGCTGATGGCTTGAGCTGGAGTAGAGGCTTTACACCTGAAGAGCACCCGTCTCTCCTCCGTGATAATGAGACTAACTCGGTGACGATATCAGCCCTTGAAAGGTCCCACGGGCCTTGGAATGTAGTCGGGCTTGGGGATCATGAAGAGGGAACCAGTGTTTAACCACATGAAATGATGAATAACATCACGGGCGGTCTCCAGCGAGAGAGTAGGCTCAACTAAAATGCTTCGAGGGGGACGCCCTGGTTGTAACCTAGCTGCTGGGCAAAGCGACGTGGATTATACCGCATGAAGAGAGCAGTGTCATTTAGGCGGAACACTAAGTACCCTGGCCTGATTGAATATAAATGCATGATCTCTTTATGTTTTAAAGATGGAGCCCCATTCTTCGACAAATCGAATAACTGTTGAATAGGCCCCGCCGGCGTAGAAAGGACCCGATCATTGAAAACCATCCCGCCTTCGTTTGAATATAAATTAAGTAATACACACAGAGCCCCTAACTGAGTCGGATCAGGAGTGGAGGCATCAACCAACCTCATGACTCGCGGGAAGGTGTATGACTCATAGAAATCAAGCCGCCGGTGCGCAGCAAACGCGCCTAACACATGCATCTCGATCCAGGACGTGAAGTAGTGGAGGGAGAAATTCACGGTGTCTGCATCTGGGTTTGAAGTGTTGGCGGCGGTATTTAAACCGTGGTATAGGTGTGATAACCCTGTAATGCCAATGGCTAATCGCACTCCTTCGGCTATGCGATGTGTAGGGTAGAAGACGGAGGCTCTTATGAAACGGCGGTGTATTGGCATGGCGAACCAGCTGAGCTAGAGACTGATGAAGCCTACGAAGAATATTTCTTCAGCTATTCCGGGAGAAGCGATTGCATCAAAAGTCACAGCTGACGTATTTGGAATATAAAATCGCGTTAGATCTTCTTCTTTAGCTGGTAAGTTTCCAAGCCGAATCCGAAAGGATCCTCGACTTTTGCAAATTTCAGCGCTTTCTTGGATATAGCATCTTTACGGAGAAAGCAAGCAATGAAAGCGTCAAAAGTAACACCTTGCCCTTCCGATGCCACAGACAGTCTCTCAAAAATGCTTAAGGCCTTGATTAGACTTGGGTGCTTGTGCCGAACAGCGTTCTCGGTTGTCAAGCCATCGAGCATGGTTGACACTGTAGCAAAAATATACTCGTCAGGGGGTAATAATTCTTCGTAGTGCTCTCCCTTAATCGGCAACCCTGAAATTTCTCGGAACTCCTCCAGCTAAATAGAGACTTCACTGTCCCCTAGAAGAAACGTATTCATTGGAAGATTCCACTGGTTTAAAAAAGCTTTGACCTACCAGACGTGGGGAGCATGGTAGTAGAACAACGACGCATACACCGCTTGATACAACCCAACTTTCTGCAACTGTGAGCATTGGGACGAGAGAATGTACAGGGCCTAAGGAAGGTAGCCCACTGGATGCCGCGGGGTAAAACCTATTTTATAGACCTGCCACCAGGGTCGAGCTTCACCCTGACATATTCGGCGTCCCAAAATATCGATAGCCATCATGGGTTGATTGGGTATCCCTGTCGTTGATGGCTCAAGCCGGCCCTCGGGGGTCCAATTAGCCGCCTCCACTGCATAAGCAGTACGCAGACGCTCCGTAAATGACATTGAGCGGATGGGTTTTGTTGGTACTTCACATGTAAAACTACGGCGGCCCCTGATAATGTGACCGTACCAAATTCCCCATAGGAGAAGGATCTTTTTGTGCTTATCATGTTCCCTAATCATTTCCATAGCTTCTTCGTCTGATGGCGATTGTAGGAAAGCGACCTTCGAGCATGTGTAAGGGAAGTAGGGAAGTGATGCCATTGTACCTAAAGGAAGGGGACCAAAAAAAACCATTAATAAAAAGTGTGAGTTTGTTTCATGGGACTACTAACTACAAAGCCAGTGAGCCCCAGGAAATCAAAATGATGGCTCATCAATGATGAGGCAAGATAATCATTGTGAGAATCCAAAAGGATTCTCATTAAATAAACAGCGGAGTTTAAAAAACTCTCAACGTCCTCGAAAAGTGAGCTCTATTAAAAATAAACAGCAAATTCAAATCTGTAAAAAGGGTATTAAAACCCTAAAAGGGAAAATGCTCAAGAGCAGGAAGGGGAATACAATTCTCAAAAGTCCCTAGATCTCTCAGAGCTAAGCTCTGTAAGAAAATGGAATTAAATTCCTTCAATAGTGCGATTAAATCCCAGAAACCCCCATGGTGTGGAAACAAAGAAAATGGAATTAAATTCCAAGGATCCTCAAAGATCAGTGATAGGGTAAAATCCTAAGAGGAAAACCAACAATCCTCATTGATTCAAGACCCCGGGGTCTACTTAAAAAAAGAGTTTTTTTAGATCTCTAAGAGATTCAAGAAAAGAGCAAAGCTCTGTTGATGGATTTAAAATCCAAGACAAAAAACAAAAAAAGGGTTTCCTAAGAAATGAATTCCTTTCATAATCTTTACCAAGAAGAAGTTTTTGCAGAGTTTAACTCTGAAAATTCTATTGGCAGAGAGTTAAGCTCTGAAAGGAGAATTAAATTCTCAAGAAAAAAGTTAAGGAAGAAGATGAAAAAACAATGGTCATCTACAGTGGTCATCTCAAGGGCCAAAGGTCACATTTATTAGACGTGATGGGGAACGGTTCATCTTCACGTTCCCCTAGGCAATCCAACGGTTGAAGGGTGGATAGCATTGCAATCACGTGCAAGCCACATGAGAGCAATGCCGGGGGGCATTTGTTCCCTCATGAAAGAGAAAAAGGGAGAAAATTACTCATGACTCAAGCCTCACGTGTTAAACACGTGAGCGCCTATATGCTAAGCATATAGGCGCTGCAATCAAACAACTAATAGGCTAAATAAGCCTCACGTGTTAAACACGTGAGCGCCTATATGCAAAGCATATAGGCATGGCAATCAAACAAATAATAGGCTAAATAAGCCTCAATAGGCTAAATAAACCTCACGTGTTAAACACGTGAGCACTTATATGCAAAGCATATAGGCGCGGCAATCAAACAACTAATAGGCTAAATAAGCCTCACGTGTTAAACACGTGAGCGCCTATATGCAAAGCATATATGCGCTGCAATCAAACAACTAATAGGCTAAATAAGCCTCACGTGTTAAACACGTGAGCGCCTATATGCAAAGCATATATGCGCTACAATCAAACAACTAATAGGCTAAATAAGCCTCATGTGTTAAACACATGAGCGTCTACATGCAAAGCATATAGGCGCTGCAATCAAATAACCAATAGGCTAAATAAGCTTCACGTGTTAAACACGTGGGTGCCTATATGCAAAGCATATAGACGCTGCAGTCAAACAACTAAAGGCCAAATTAGCCTCACGTGTTAAACACGTGAGCGTCCATATGCAAGGCATACGGGCGCAAAATCATAGAAGCTAAATAAGCCTCACGTGTTAAACACGTGAGGGCACCTCCTTACGTAGAGTTAAATTCTACTCTTTGAAAATACTTCCATGGATTTTTCTAAAAGAGAAAGATCCTCTCTGTTAACCAAGGAACCATTGGATCAAAGATCCAATGGTGATTAAGTATAGAATTAAATTCTATTGAGAAGGATATTTTCTGTTAAATAAAAAGTTGGTGGATCAAAGATCCAATGTGATGAAAAATATTTCCCATATCTTTCTAAACGGAGAAAGATTGTGATCTGTTAAACCGAGCACCCTTGGATTAAAAATCCAATGGTAATAAAAATATCACCGTTCAATAGAATTTTATTCTATATATGGGAGAATATTCCCCCAATCTTGTTAAAACAAGAAAACATATTCTGTGAGATAGAAACACTTGGATAAAAAATCCAACGGTGAGTAAAATTCCTAAAACAGATTTTGAGACCAATAAAATCAATTGGAATCTCTCAATGAGTGATTTTAATTAACAAGCTTGCCTTCACTATATAAAGGACCCGAGACTTCAAGTCTCACAGACCCACAGACAGAGAGACGAAAAGAATTTTCTGCAAAAAGAATACAGTGAGCTCTTGAGAGAATAGAGAATTTAATTCTCAAAAAAGAAAGAAGACCTTCCTCCTTCAAAAACTCTAGGTAAATAAAAAAGGAGAGATTAAAAAGTATCCCTTTTGCCTAGTATAATGGATATAAGGGTTTAACTCTTCATACAAAAACTTAGTTCTTCTTCTGGTTTGAGATTTGCGAAAGCAAATCTCTGAGAATTTAATTCTCATCGGGGAGATTCTGTTCTTCAGACTCAAAACTTAGGGAAAAGAACTAGGTTAAAAAGAAAAAGAAAGAAAAAGAAAAAGAACAAGAACAAGTGTTCTGGGAATTTAATTCCTCCGAAATTAGGGTTTAACCTTACATAAAGAATTTAGTTCTTATAAAAATAAAAGAAGAACTTGGTTCTCCAATAAAAACAATGATGATAATTTAAGATCTTCGAAACAGAAATCTTGATGATCATCAATGACTAAAATGTCATTAACAGAGATTAATATTTCTAAAAACAAGAAGAACTTGGCATCTCATGTGAAATACATGTGAGTAAAATTAGTATTTAGTACTATTGTAGTGCCTCACGTGTTTCCCACGTGAGTACTTAAAACAAACAAAAGAAAAACTAAAATGCCTTACGTGCTTCCCACATGAGCGCCCAAAGAGTAAAGAAAAACTCCTTTGTGTTGATTAGGCATCCACCAAATAAAGCAGCCCAACACCCCAAAATAAAGCAATCACGTGAAATACATGTGAAACACTCTTGGAAACCCAAAATCTGGCATCTCGCGTGTTTCATACGTGAGCTCTAGCCAAGTGCTTAGCACTTATGTCAAAAAAGGGGGTGAGCAAACAAGACCTGAAATCAATGCTCAGCACTCACATCCTTTCCACGCGAGTGCCATGAAAAGTGCTTAGCACTCCATGTTCAGTCAAAATGACTAAGTGCTTAGCACTAGTTGGGCAGTGCCCATATCTGAGCGCCTCACATGTTTCACACGTGAGCATTGCATATATTAGTGTTTGACACTACTGGGTAGTACAGAAACCCCATCCCAGCCTAAATTGGCTAAGTTTCCTGAGGTTAAATCTCTTTGATTTTAAATCAACAAATCCCACATTGCTCATGATTTCCAAACTGATCTTAGTCTCAAACATGACTAATGATCTCTCATTGATGATATCCAAAATGATATTCATCCCATATCTCCTAAAGTAATCTTAGTCTCAAATATGACTAACGATTCTTAGGTCCACCATGACCCTTTTTCCCTCAAATATGGGATTTGGTTCAAGGGTACATCTTTCGATACCTCTGATATATGTCGTTGTAATTTCTCAACTTCTTCAGAGAGGTAGCGGGTCCCGACAACCAACAACTCCTTTCATCATACATTGATGCACTTCTAAATTGACATGCACACCTCAAATCGGATCGCACCCCAAATTGGGCGCATTCCATGTTACCATTGTCTACTTCGCCACGTAACAAATACAAGTGCGCGCAAGATGAATGTTGGACCGAAATGTCCCTAAACTGATACTCTCCTCAAACATGGCGGTAAAGGACCGAAACATCCTTAAAACTAATATTCGTCCCTAAAACGGGAATGTTGGACTGAAATGTCCCTAAACTAATACTCACCTCAAACATGGCGGTAATGGACCAAAACGTCCTTAAAACTAACATTCGTCCCCAAAACGGGAATGTTGGACCAAAATGTCCCTAAATTAATACTCGCCTCAAATATGGCGGTAATGGACCAAAACTTTCTTAAACTAATATTCGTCCCCAAAATGGGAATGTTGGATCGAAATATCCCTAAACTATTATCCGCCCCGAACATGGCGATAATGGACCATGATGTCCTTAAACTAAAATAATTGAGCCTAAATGCTCATATGTTTTAAGTCGATCTTAATCTCAAATCAGATTAACGGTCCTTAAATAAATCAAACCTAAATTTAAATTATACAGATTTGGACTAATCCGCGCCCTATGGGCGAAGCCATAAACCAGTCTCTGCATACAATCTATGGTCAATCCAAAATAAAACAAACACAATACGACATGAAGTGAACTTCCGGAGCAGGAGAAAGTGGTTATCACAATGCCATAGCGTAATTAACCGCAGAGGCTTGCGTCTACAGGGAAGAGCGTCCCCACAATCAAAAACCCCTCACAAATGACGGGGAATCTGATGAAGTCTACTACAACTGTCGCGTCTGTCCAAACCTCCGATATATGGTGCCATAAATCAATTTGGTATCTTCAGAGAGGTGGATGGATAAGTCCAAAAAGCATCTGCCCCCAAAATTCAGGCCAGACGTCCCAACGTCTCGGTCCCTGTCTTTCGGCAGTGAACAATCTTTCCCTAGGAACTATCTACTAATAATCCTTCTTTAGGCGAAGAAACCTTTACAACGCTGATACACCACCTTCATCGGGCAATCTTTTCAAGCCTTAGATCAAACCTTTACAATTCAACACGTTTGATGGACAACATTCACTTGGTAAACCAATTTGATAGACAATCTCTATCAGATTTTATTATAAGAACAAATAAAAAGAAAATGACTCCAAATATCGTATTTGAATTAAACAATTTTAAATATAAGAGTTAGGGTTTGAGATATTTATCAAGATAAAGCTTTCATCTAAAAAAAATTGATAAAGGAATTAAAGTTGAAATCGAAATTTGCAATGATGAAAGGATTAAAACAAGTTTAGATAATCTTTGCAAATAATAAAAACAAAAGATTTTTGTAAAACCAACAAGAAATATAGAACCTGATGGAGATTAGGGTTTCAAAAGCTTTTAAGGAGATAATGAATTTTGAGAGTTTTTCATGTTTGATAGATCTGAATGAATGATTGTGTGGATAATTTCGACCAAGGCATGGTATTTAATAGATGGAAATGAATCCTACAGAATGAGAAATAAACTGGTCAAAATCAAATTAGAGATTTGCAATGGTCAGAACTTGAGCCGACTCATAAGTCGTCTCATGCAAACAGAGAAGAAATTCATTATCCAAGTCATGTATTGAGCCAGTTCAAAATGAACATGAGCTATCTCATACACACAGAGAATAAATTCATCATATCAGATATGTGTTGAGCCGGCTCAAAATGAACATGAGCTGTCTCATGCATACTGAGAATAAATAGATCATATCAGGCATGTGTTGAGCTGGCTCAAAATGAACATGAGTTGTCTCATGCACACAGAGAATTTATATTGATGATCCAAGGACTTGTAAGACGGCTCAAGTCATAGTTGAGCCGGCTCATGGAGAAAGAAAATAAATGAAATGATTAAAGGACTTATGAGACGGCTTATGGCTGATATTTTCGATATTTGAAATATTGTTAAGACTTTAAAATTGTATGACACATATGAGATAACCTACAACTGAAGAAATGAGAAAATATATGATTTACATTTTGGAAGCACGTTTTCTGAGTCGTTTTGAGTCTTCATCTCTAAATTCATATCCTTTTTGATTCTTCATCTCTATATTTGATAATCCATGTCGCTATTTCCTTTTAGATCTTCGATACCGCTAATCTCGTTCTTTTTCTTCGATATCGCCATTTTTGTTATGTCTCACACTGAAATCACATAACTCAACTATAAGCATTGTCAGTATGCAAAATGATTAAATAGTGTTTTATCCAATATCAAAACTAAGATAAGTAGATATTACTCAATAAGTCAACAACCTCCCCCTTTTGATATTTGACAAAACTTATTTAACATATAATAATTTGAGACATAACCAATGTAAAAACTCATAAACCCCCCTGAATTAATTATATATATATATATATATATATATATAAATTCATGTTTTATACCAACTAAAAAAAGAATCCATATGCATGAAGTATATCATTAAAAGAATGTCGAAAGTATCGTGAAAATACCAAATACCTTTTTCTCCCCCCTTTTTGTCGAAAATAAAAAAGGTAAAGTAAAAAAACATCAGAACCATGATATTAAAAATAATGATAACAATAAGACCATATATCATCCACACCATGATTACATCAATAATCCAAAACAATATCCATGCCAGATCCATATTCAAAACCATATTACGAACTAAAATCCCAATACACAAAAAAATTCAATTACATTGTTCTCCAAAACATATATCGTTTCATATCCATTAATACAAAACAAAACTAAGCACGACCAAAATATAAAAAATATGCTCCAATTTTTATCATCCTTGAAGTATCATGAAGCAGCCGGATCTTGTGAATTCGGGATAGGAGTAGGGGTAGGCGATGGTTCGGCGTAAGGAATAAGAGCAGTGGGAGCGGTAGGATCAACGGGAAGAAGAGGATCAATGTGGGTAGGATCATCAGTGTGAGGAAGAGGAAGAACAGAAGAAGTAGAGGGTTCATTCGGAGTGAGAATAGGAAAGAACGGAGTAGGAGGAGTAGGAGCTACACCATGAAATGAGGTGATGTAGACCAAGATTCTATTCTCTGTCTCTAGTTACCAATTTGAGATACGGGTCTCAATAGTATCAATCATATCCAAGAGACGTTTCTCAACCTCATCAATGTGACGAAACACGTGTTTCAAAATAAATGAACGAATAAGAATAGTAGGGTTCAGAAGACGAGGAAATTCGGAATCCGAAGCGGACTCCGACTTGAAAGCAGAATGCTCAGAGGCTTAGGAACAATATTGTCATCAAAAGAAATGTGCATAAGATTCACGTTTGAGAAGAAAACGAAATATTGGATTTCTGAATCGGGAAGGAGGTAACGGAAATTTTAAAGTGTTCGAGGATTTTGGTGATTATTTATCCGTAAGCCAAAGTGTTTCGAGACTTGATCAAGGTCCACATATGTTTACAAATGAGCAAACGGAGATTGACACGAAGTTTCTTCAAGATGCAGTAGGTGAGGAGTTTGTGACATCCCATGTATTTTGTTCGACTACCCTCCTTAGGAAGGATACAAAAACCAAGAATTTTAGCGAGAAGGCGGGCATGGGGAATCAAATGATCCGATTGTTCAGAATCAACATATTTCTTGTCGTTGTGAAGCAAGATGGAAACAGACTCGAGGGATTCGTTTTCTAGATAGTGCAGAAAAGAAGAAAGATTAAACTCATAGATATCAAGACACTCATTAGAAATATGCAAAATTTCACTTAGAATCTTGGGGTTGAATTCAAAATTGAAAGTGAAATAAGATTTGATCAAGTTTGGCGTGATTGTATCACTTGTGAAATTTGCAAAGACGCACCGAACGACGTATGGATGCGTCAAACAATTAAGGGACATGAAATCTAACCAACCTTGATATTCAAACAAGGATGTAATATTCCAATCATCTAAACTCGGGAAATTGATTACTGATCCAGTTAACACTTTCCAAGTGAGATTTTTCTTGAAAGTGTCAAAGTGTTCGTGATTTTGATATTGGGTATCAAAAGCAGTGGATGGTGTAGGAATTATGATAGGGGGATTAGATGATGAAGGAGTAGCAGTAGTTGTACGGATTTGAGGCGACTTGCTTGTAGTTTACTCCACCAGTGCCTTGAGAAACTGTAGTATGCTTAGAACGCTGATGTAAGACTTCTTCGCTTTTTCCGGAATCTGAATCGGTTGGGATTATGCGTCTCTTCGCCTTGGGGGCCATGAATCCAGGTTGATTTGAAGAGATTGGAGGGGATTGAGGAGAAATTGATGTGAATCTTGGGAGATTTGTGATGAAATCGGTGGAAAATTTGCCTAATTTAAGGATTTTTTGGTTCTAGGGTTTTAGGTTTCGAAGTTGGAGACGGCTCGAAATGAATAGAAATGAAAAAAGGGGGTCAGTCTTTAAAAGGATCAGTTTTGCGGAGATGGTACATTGAGCCGGCTCAAAATGAGGTTGGGCCGGCTCATATAGCCAGAGACTCAAAAAATAACAAAGATAACTTTTGAGACGGCTTAACTTTTATTTAGCCGGCTCAAAAATGGATATTTTGACATATTAGAAAGAAGTTTAAAGGATAGAGCTTTCGAGACGGATCAAGAGTGGATTGAGCCGGCTCAAAAACTGATGTTTGACATATCAGGAAATTTAAGCGTACTCTCGCTTGTTTATCGATTTTTCATCATTGAAGACTTAATAAAAACATAATATTAAGTTTTTAAAAAATATTTTTGAAAACTAACATCAATTCCAATTGAAAATATTTTAGAGATCGTGTAACTTCATTTCTCACTTGATGAATTAACTACCCTATGAAGGGTTCCCTAAACATCTATGCTAGACCTATGAATAGGATATGTTGTAATTAACACAATCCACAACTGGGTTACCCTAAAAGGATTGCAGACGCCGTTTGGAAAAGTGAACTTAGATCTATTATTGATCTCACCAAAACACATCCAAAAACAAGTATTATAAAACATGTGAATATCATAACTCAATCAAAACATCATGAAATCATGCATCAATATCAATCAAATTCAGTGAGCCCCTAATAGTAACAAACTGAGTCTTATCCAAGAGTTTTGTAAAACTATCTGCCAAATCAAATTCAGTTGGCACATATTCAAGAATAATATCATCTTTGTGATAATAATCTCATAAAAAGTGATGGCAAATATCGATATGCTTAGTCTTTGAGTGTTGGTCCGTATTTTTATTCATGTGCACGGTACTAGTGTTGTCGCACAAAATTAGAATTTTTGAAAAATGTTCATCATAATCATTTAAAGTGTATTTCATCCAAAATGTTTGTGCACAACAAGTACCGACAGTGATGTATTCTGCCTTGGTCGTGGATGAGGCTACCGAGTTTTGTTTCTTAAAAATCCATGAAACAAGGCAGTTACCAAATAAATGACAAGTGCCACTAGTGCTCATGCGATCTACTTGGCAACCCGTATAGTCAGCATCCGAATATAAGTCAAGAAAAAATTATTGTTTTTCGGATACCAAAGTCCTAAATTAATCGTATCATTCAAGTATTTAAAAATACGTTTAATGGCGGAAATGTGCAATTCTTTAGGATCTGACTGAAAACGCGCACACAGAAAAAACACTAAATATAATGTCTGTCTGACTCGCCATCAAATATAAGAGGCTGCCTATCATATCTCGGTATGAGTCTTATCTATACTCTTACCATTTTCGTCCTTAGATAGCTTAACTATTGTAGATATGGGTGTGTTGTATGTTCGCAGGCTTTCTAAACCAAACTTCTTGATCAACTCCTTATGTACTTAGCTTGGTTTATGAACACTCTATCTTTTGTTTTCCTTATTTATAGCCCAAGAAAATAGCTTAATTTGCCCATCATGCTGATCTCGAACTTATCCTTCATAGACTTGGTAAACTCTTGACAAAGACTTTCGTTAGTGGATCCAAAGACAATATCATTGACATATATTTGCACTAACAAAATATCTTTATCAAAGTGTTTTGTAAAGAGTGTTTTGTCAATGATTCCATTTGAAAAATAGATATTAATTAGAAAAGAACTTAGACGCTCGTACCAAGCTCTAGCAGCTTGTTTCAGACTGTATAAGGCTTTATGGAGTTTGAAAACATGATTTGGGAATTGATGATTTTCAAAACCGGGGGGTTGTGCCACATACACTTCATCCTCTATTTTACCATTTAAAAACGCACTCTTTACATCCATTTGAAAAAGATTAAAATTCTTATAGCAAGCATAAGCTAATAGAATACGAATGGCTTCAAGCCTGGCTACGGGAGCATAAGTCTTCTTGTAATCAATTCCTTCAACTTAGATATAACCTTGCGCAACCAACCGCGCTTTGTTTCTATCCACGTTGTCGAAATCGTCAAGCTTGTTCCTAAACACCCACTTAGTACCAACAACTGGTCTATCATCGGGTCTAGTCACAAGTTGTCTAATTTTGTTCATTTCAAATTGTATTAACTCTTCTTGCATAGCAAGAATCCAATCACTATCTAACTCGGCTTCTTTAAAAATTTTAGGTTCAATTTAGGAAATAAAAGCCAGATTTAGACAAGTATAGAAATTAGAAGAACGAGTGATTACTCCCTATTCAACATTATCGATGATTTGCTCTTTTGGATGATCTTTCTTGAAGCACCAATTCTTAGGAAGTTCTTGATGTTCATCATCATTTGATTCATCTTCCTTTGGATTCTTTGTAGTATCATCCTTGATATTCATGTCTTGTAGTCCTTCTCTTATATCTACATCATCAAAACTAGTAACTTTCTTGACAGGAATGTTAGACTCATCAAATGTAACGTAAATGCTTTCTACAATAGTTTGAGTCCTTTTATTAAATATTTTATATACTTTGCTAGTTAATGAATAGCTTCTATACTTAATGTATATTGACTAAGTATCCAAACCATGGTTTGCTGGGCAGGTGCGCATGTGCAACATAGAGTGCGCACGTGCTTCGCATAGAGCATTCATGCTTTCCTTTTTAGAGGGGCATACATGAGTATGCGATGTGAATCAGAATAGGATGCACACTTATATAGGGTGCGTATCTAGTTGGTTTCAGGGAATGCGCATGTGTAGATCACACAATGCGCATGCAAATAGATTACACGCTAAGCCAGGTTGCGCACTATCACAATGAAGAGAGGATTTTGATTTTTTTTGCTTTGTCGAGAGAGAGAGAGACCCCCCATAAGCTAAAGAGGTCTCTTCATCTTCTCTGCTAAAAAAATTGAAACTTTCTTCGAAGAAAACCTTAGTTAATGAGGTAATCAGAAAAAGAAAAGAAAAGAGGATCCTCTCTTTTAAAAAAATAGCCTAGAAAGATACCTTCATTAATTTTAGAATCGAATTTTCCCAATTTATCCAAAGTGTTTAAGACAAAACATTTGCAATCAAACACTTTAAAATATTTTATGCTTGGTTTATTTCCATAAAATAACTCATAAGGGGTTCTTCAAAAATTTTTGCAATGAGATTCGATTCAAAATATAGCAAGCAGTATTGATTGCTTCTGCCCAAAATTAGTTTGGTAAAACGTTTTCCTTTAGCACGGTTCTCGCCATTTCTTGTAAAAATCGATTTTTTCTTTTTACAACACCGTTTTGTTGTGGTGTCATTGGACACGAAAACTCATGTTTAAAATCAAAATTTTCGCAAAATTTTTTAAACAAAATTGTCATGACCCGCAGGGTACGGAACGTGACTGGCACTTAAGTTACGAAACGTCTCAAGACGTCCGTAAAATAAGTAAGCCAAAGCCCAGAAACCAAAACCAAATAAGCAAAAGAGTGAAGGAAAACCAATCAATTGAAAGCGAGTTTATCAAATGAGTCATATCAAGCCTTTTTAAAAACAATATCAATTTTTCCGAAAATTTCGGCAGAGTCTCCTTTGTAAATGCTGGCCCCCAAAATGGGTACAACAAGAATATATATGAATACAACAAAAAGGCATCCCCAAGCGGGAGCTAGCTCTTCGCCACAAGGCGGTCACAAATCCCACGCAATGTAAAACAGCAACATGCAAAATAATCATAAAGAGGCATAAGTAAGAAGCAACATGTCGGCTCAAGTGAGCTCGACCCAAAGAACAATATACAAGCCCAAAAATCTCACTGTCTCGCCTCTAAGTCAATATACAACAGTACTGGTAGATACAGTAGATGGAGTACTCTAGATACAAAGAATATACAAGGTGGTACAAAAATAATAATACAACCCACCTACGAGCAAAAGCCTCGAGTCCTGGCAAAAGAGGCAAAAGAAGCAAGTGCGCCCGCCGCTACTGTACTGACGGAGCGGACCTGCAAAAGGCTGTGGCACAACGGGGGTGAGTTGCCAATTCATGAGTAATAAATAACATCTACAAAGGCTATCGTATGCATGCACACAAGTATCCTAGCATCACTAAAACAGGTATGGCTGGATGCACTAGCAGGTGTGTATACAACATCAGTGTACTAGCAGGTATGTATGCCACATGAATATACTAGCAGGTAGGTATGCCACATAAAGGTGCTAGCATGTATGTATGCAACATGAATCATCTGAGGTCTCAATAGGTATATATAAGAAACATTCTATCTCTTTTTGTTTTTTTTGAAACTCTTTTAAAATGCCAGCATAATACTCATAAAATCAACAAAAATCTGTGTCCAGCAACGACACCTCAAAACTGTCTCAAATCTCATATATCCATGTCATAGTATCTCTGGCCTCAGCCATCCGGCTGACCCATCTCAATATCAATATCTCATCATCTCGCGGCCCCGGTCGGTATCCTCTGGATATCCGCCGTGCCCAATGAAGTCACCGGTAGGTAATCCGTCCCCTGCCAGGCTCATCGTCAGCAACACGAGCTTCTTGTCCTGGGGTACCTTACCGGGCCCACCATGTACCCGAGACGGTTCATCCAACTCCTCGAAACGGGTCTCGAAAACCACAGCAAACTCATGGTGGACGACACTTACATCACTAGAAAACCGCAATTTGCATATTTTAAAAAGGTAATAAGTTTAGAAATTTTGCGGCTTTCCCCAAAATCCAGAAATATCATAAAATCTCAAGGAATCATCATGAGTGCAAACGTCAATGATAATGAATGCATATGGTATCAATGATATACATGCACATGAATAGCAATTCTACGGTTTTATTTTAAGGATTTATTACAATAGTACAGGTTTAAGTATCCAATATGGTGACAATATTTTAGATTATAAGTTATCTAGTGTCGTGGCATGTCAATTACCAGGACGTGTGTGTACGCATGAATAGTGCTCGTGCTGCATAAAAAAAAACCCTGGCAATGGTGCAGGTGTCCTATAGAATGGGTTCGCATATGTATGTCAATATAAGGCATGGATGTAGCAAATAATCATACAAGTATTACACCCCTAATTACTAACATCACTAAGAATCTTTTTAAGTTACTAAAACTATCGGGCGACTTGCGCCATCCAACAATAGTCCCCCATAGATGTTACATCTACTCACCAGAATCCCCAGCTAGCTACGTCCAATCACCGCTTTCCCTTTTCGTGCCGCGTCCGAAGTCTCCGCGACCGATCCTGGAATTTGCACCAATACAAAACATAAGGTTACATATCATGAAATGGCGCAAATCCCAAACGAAAATATCCACGTTCACGAGTTTGGCACAACGTGCACAGGGTGCGCGAAACACACACGAAAATCACAAAAACTAACTATAATCGTCGTTTTGGGATGCCCGGCAAAACTAAAACCCGGTCACACAAAATTCTGCACTCACACATCCTAAATGTCATAGGATATGCTAAAAATACAATCAAGTTATCACAAATAATTTATCACATAATTTTATATAAAAACTAGTAAGCATTTACATTCCAAAAATCGGTGCAAACATCGCCGATTTGCGACAAAAAAGACTACATCCTAGCATAAACATCCAACCGCATAACTAGTTAGCCACAACACTATAATTACAACACAATAACCATGCTTCAAACCTATATCCATACACAAACCCCTTTCTTGATTTTTGTAATTAGCAAACACAATCAAAATTTCACGCTAAATTAACTTAGATTAGCAAAATTTGAAGCCACTTAAGCAAAGTAACCTCATTAACTTAGGTTAGCAACCAACTAGATAGCAAAATAGATTTAATTAACTAATTAATAGTGTGCTAAAAACCCTAGTTAAAAACAAACTACTCTCTTAGAAACTAGATTAGAAATTAGCTAAACTTTTAACACTAAAACCATATAATTAAAGGAATTTAGCCACAAGTGTTGAATGGGTAAGAATTATACCTCAATTTCTATGGATCAAGCATGGTGATTTGCCTCTAAAAATGCCTCCTTTCCACATGTTTTCAACTAAAATAGGCTTGAGAAGAGATAGCACAAGGATTTGTTTTGGTTTTGTGAAGAAATTTGTGGATTTATATGGATTTTGAGGTGGAATTTGATGAGTTTAGAAGGAAATGAGAGGGGAAATTTTGGGGGCTGATTTCCTGCAGTGGTCTCGGCTTAAGGGAGTGGGGGAGAGTGAAGGAAAAGTGTGGAGAAAGTTTCAAAGTCAAAAGACCAAGTCAAACAACAAAACCCATACTCTAATTAATATACTTTAATCCTCCACATATCATTTCACCACAAGAATTGAAATAAAAAAAATGGATGGGGTTTCCTGCTATGGTGGGGCCGGCCACAAGAGGAGAGGAATGAGTGAGAGTGATTTTACAAAAATTTCTATGCAAAAGACCCCCCCCCCCCCAAGTCCAAAATTGCGAGTTTTAGCTTAAATTAAATAAATTTCGTTTTCCATAAAAAAAAATAATTAAAACTTGAAATAAAATACTAAAAAATTATATTACAACTAGATTTTAATTAACATGATTTTAAAGCTTAAAATTAGCCCATTTAAATTTGTATTTATCGCTAATTTAATGTATTTTCTTACCGGCTTAAAATAATATTAAAAATTGAAAAATAGGGAAAATTTTTAAATGACCAGAAATTAATAAGTAACTCATTAGGTACTAAAAACTAGCAATTACCTATCCAGATTAGGTATAATTAGGCCTAAACTGCAAAATAACAAAAAATGACGATTTACGGAAAAATACCGAATTTTCACCGATTTTCAGGAAAACACCAAAACGACTTTTCAAGGAGTTACAAAAATATTTTTAAATTCTCCTCCATGATCACTAAGGATATTGGAGATTTTCAAATTCGTTTCATTTTAGATACATTTAGAAATGATTTTAAAAGTGCTAAACACATCATTCTTACTAGTAAGAAAGAATACCCAACAAAAGCGTGGAAAATCATCAACTATTACATATACATATGACTTTCTACCTAGACTCAAAGTTCTAGATAAACCAAATAAATCCATATGTAATAGTTGAAGGGGTTTTGACGAAGTTACATCGCTCTTCATTTTGAATGAAGACTTTACCTGTTTACCCAACTGACACACTTCGCATAGCTTGTCTTTTTCAAACTTTAACTTCGGGATTCCTCTTACATGTTCACCTTTTGAAATCTTATCAAGCAAGTCCGTTGACGCGTGACCAAGCTTATGATGCCAAATCCAAGTATCTGTATCGTCTACAACTAAGCACATAATTTTAACGTTAGCAAAGCCAGTAAAATCAACAATGTATGTGTTATAAAATTTTTTCCTAAAATAATACACTTGTCGTCTTTAAGGATTTTACAATAGGTTTTATCAAATTCGGCGGTATATACTTTATCACAAAATTGACTAATGCTAAGCATGTTATGTTTTAAATTTTCTATTAACAAAACATTATCTATATAGTGGTAGAATCACTTACCACGATTTTACCCTTACCCTTAATACATCCTTTCTTGTTATCTTTGAAGGTGACGCTCCCACCTTCTTTTCTTGATAGTGAGTCGAAACTAGATATGTTGCCGGTCATGTGCCTCGAATACCCACTATCAAGGTAAAACACGGTTCTACGTTATTGTCATTGGGGTACCTGAAATGGAAGATTTACGAGCGACCTTTGGTACCCAAATCATTCTAGATCCACGGGAGTTAGTAGCATGAATATATGTTCTAGAAGTAGATGATCTTGAGTTACCTTTAGGTACGCTACTTCTAGACACAAATTGATATTTATATGTTGAGTTATTCTTGACAGGACAATATCTAACGGTATGACCAAGATTAAGACAATAATGACAAGTGGTTAAGGCATTCTTATGGCCATATCGGTATGTAATGCCCCTAAGAAATCTGTTGGTTGAAGTACCAGCTGATGTGCTAGGATCAAAACCAAGACCAAAAGTTTTGTTGTTCCCACTATATTCACCAAGTACCATATCCAACCTGTTCTTGCCTTGGATGAATTTAACGAGAACCTCTTAAGGCTTCATGGTCTTTGTTTTGGTACTTACAAACTCGTGTTCCAATTTAACATTTGTATTTTTCAAATCATTAAAGGAGGATGCTAAATTTTCACGATCCACAGTAATAGATTCAAGCTTGGTATTCAATTCAATAATTTCTTCTTTCAAAACATCATTTTCATTCTTAAGTATAGTACAAGAGTTACAAAAAGCAGATGAAGATTTCTTTTTCAAACTCTTATACATTGAAAATAATTTTTGAAAATTTTCATGAATTTCAACATATAAACTAATCACATCATCTCTATCTAAATATCCAAGTCATCATCGCATACCTCATTGTTGTCCTCATGTGCTATAAGCATATATTGGCAACGCGCTTATCTTCATTGTCAATAGCATCTGTATCTGATTCATCCTATTTTGCTTGGAATGCTCTTCAATTTTCTTGTTTTTCCTTTCCATCCTTGTACTTATTCTTGCCTTTATTCAAGCTTGGGCAATTACCTTTTATATGACCCTGCTTATTGCATTCATAACACATAGTATTATTGTTTGAACTTGAAATTATGTTACCTCTATAGTTACCTCTCTTCTTGAAGTTTTTGAATTTCATAAATTTCATGAATTTTTTGGCAAGGGCTACCATGTCGTCTTCACTTCCACTTTGATCACTTTCACTCTTCGATTCTTCCAGTGGAATGCTCTTTTCCTTTAGAGCCAGGCTTCTTTTCTTTTGAGGTCCTTCACTCTTTTACCTTGCCCTAATGTCGTTGAGCTTCATCTCATGCGTTTTAAGCTTCCCAACAAGGTTCTCCAAGATTAGTTCGTCTAGATTGTTCGCTTCTTCAATCGCAGTAACCTTGGGTAGCCATTCTTTCGTGAGAATCCACAAGAACTTCATACACTTCTCTTTTTCTGTAAAGGTTTTGCCATAATTGAAAAGTTCAGTAATGATCTTATTAAATTTTGAATACATTATATCAATCATTTCATTTGTGGTCATTTTAAACTGTTCATATTCACTTATGAACCGATTGATTTTACTTTCTTTCACCTGACTCGTCCCTTTGTGAGAAATTTTGAGAGTCCTTCAAATACTATGTGCGGTGGTGCATGTAGAGACCCGATTGAACTCGTCGGGTGAAAGAGAGTAGTGTAACGAATTCAGTGCTTTAATGTTCAAAGCCATATCTTTCCGATCACTCACACTATAAGGTCTAACCGGTATCGTAAATTTGTCTTCTACAATATCTAGAATATCAAGATCAATGCAATGAAGGAAAATTCACATCTTGATTTTCCAGAAATTGTAGTAAGTGCCATCAAAGAGTGATGGCCTATTAGTGGCTTAACTTTCTAGTTATATATTGTTTTGAAAAATGTTATTATTGTTAGCCATAGGATTTAAATTATAGGTTTTTAAGTCAAAAGAGAGCTAACCGCTTTGATACCAATTGAAAAGTGTCCTGGAAGGGGGGTGAATCGGACAAATGGCTAACAATTAAAACTTCATTACTCAAATCAATAAAAGTTGCGGAATAATAATAAATAATAATAATTTCAATAACAATAGAAATAATATGAGTTAGGAAGTGCAAACTCTGAGCAATACCGGCAATTGATTACGGAGTTCGATACAACCCATATCTACGTCTCCGCCAAGATCTCTCCCTAGAAACTATCCTCTAATAATTCTTCTTTAGGAGAAGAAACCTTTACAACGCTGATGTACCACCTCCACCGGATAATCTTTTCAAGGCTCAGATCAAATCTTTACAACTCAATACGTTTGATGGACAAGCTCTACAGTGTAAACCAACTTGATAGGCAATCTCTATCAGATTTTATTACAAGAACAAATAAAAAGAAAATGATTCCTAATCTCGTATATAAATCAAAACAATTTAAATCTGAGAGTTAGGGTTTGAGATATTTATCAAGATAACGCTTTGATCTAAAAAAAATTTGATGAAGGATTTCAAGTTGAGATCGAGATTTGCAAAGATGAAAGGATTAAAGTAAGTTTAGATAATCATTGCAAATAATAAAAACAAAAACTTTTTGTAAAACCAATAAGAAATATAGAACCTAATGGAGATTAGGGTTTCGAAAGCTTTTGAGGAGATGATGAATTTTGAGAGTTTTTCCTATTTGATAGGTCTGAATAAATGATTGTGTAGATAATTTCGACCAAGGCATGGTATTTAATAGATGGGAAGGAATCCCATAGAATTAGAAATAAGTTGGTCAAAATCAAATCAGATATTTACAACGGTCAGAACTTGAGCCGGCTCAAAATAAACATGAGTCGTCTTATGCAAACAGAGAAGAAATTCATCATTTAAGACATGTGTTGAGCCGGCTCAAAATGAACATGAGCCATCACAAGCACATAGAGAATAAATTCATCATATCAGATGTGTGTTGAGCCAGTTCAAAATGAACATTAGCCATCTCATGCACACGGACAATAAATAAATCATATCAGACATGTGTTGAGCCGGCTCAAAATGAACGTGAGCCGTCTTATACACACAGAGAATTTATATTGATGATGCAAGAATTTGTAAGACGGCTCAAGTCATGGTTGAGCTGGATCATGGAGATAAAAAGCAAATGAAATGATCAAAGGACTTATAAGAGGCTCAAAACAACATGAGCCGGCTTATGGCTGATATTTCTGATATTTGAGAGATTATTTAGACTTTAAAACTGTATGACACATTCGAGATAACCTACGACTCAAGAAATGAGAAAATACATGATTTACACTTTGGAAGCACATTCTATGAGTCGCTTTAAGTCTTCATCTCTAAATCCATATCCTTTTTGATTCTTTATCTCTTTGTTTGATAATCCATGTCGCCATCTCCTTTTAGATCTTCGATATCACTAATATTGTTCTTTTTCTTCGATATCGCCATTATTGTTATGTCTCTCACACTGAAATCACAACTCAACCACAAGTATCTTCAATGTGTAAAATGATTAAATAGCATTTTATCTAATATCAAAACTAAGGTAAGTAGATATTACCCAACAAGGTCAACAATGATCTTGTTGTTGATTCATATACTAGAGAGGATCACTAAGTTATTAATCAATCTAGAATGAATGGATGTTGTGGCAAATATATGTCAATCGATGATGTGTTTTGCCATGTAATGTGTTTGAAAGAAATGTTGATTTTGTTGTGGTAAATATATGTAAATGAATGATGGTTGTCAAGCCCCGCTTCCTAAAAGATGGTGACAGCACGTGACGAGGCCCGCAACGTATTTATTTTGAGAAGGTCATTTATCACAATAAATACGCTAAGCGTTTATAAGCAATAGAAACAACATACAAGAATTAACAAGAGAATTTAAAATTCAACATTAACTTTATTTACATTCATCATTTCACATAGTTTTGGATACAAGATAACTTTAAAACAAAACTGCAATGAAAATGACTAAACAAGTGGCATACTAAAACAGAAAATTGGAAGGAAAACCAAGGAATGGTTTCAGAAGTACTGGTCATAATCCTCCGCAGTAGGTTTCACCTTCTCAGTCTCTAAATCATCTGACGAACATTCTAAAGAAATAAAAGATGGGTGGAATGACCGTCAGCGAATATGCGCTTGGTAAGTCCCCAAGAAAGGTGGGATGTGAATGTATATAAATGAAATGCAAGGTGACGTGTGATATAGTATGAATGGAAATGAAACATGAACAGTATACCATGACAATGTTAATGGAAACTATGTAAGTATGCCAATGTAACATGAGTATGGCAAACAAGTATAGTATGGCTGTATAGTGTAGGTATAGTGAACATGAAGTGTATTGTCAATGTGTTCTAAAGAGGTCACTAATAAGGTAAGTTAACTAACGTGAGTTCAAGTGTGAGAGTCAACCAGTCACAAGAGTATTCTCAAACTCAAGGGTAGGACACCAGGAGCAAGAAAACACGGGGCCAAAATTAACGGGTCTCTAACTATCGTTGAAGTATTCCAAACCCAAGAGTGGAGCCCCAGAGACTTGGAAACACGAGCCCTCATTCATGAATTCGTGATGTACCATTTCAGCACGATACCACAGCAATGTTAATTATACTATTTTAGTCCAGCATCACAGCGACATTATTTATACCGTTTCAGCCTGGTACCATGGCAATGTTATTTTAGTAATTGGACTCCTGAGATTCCGTTGGATTCATGCTCAAACTACCCCAACATCCCGCGTATCTAAATTTATAGTTAAGGTTACAAGTCTTGCCCGGATCTATGAATACTTAAGAAGAGTACAAGTTCAAGAGTCAAATCGAGTTCAAGTATTCATGTCAAGTTCATGTATTCGTGTCAAGTCATTACGTATTCATGGTTCAGGTCAGGTCAAGTTCAAGTTCAAGTCAAGTTCATGTTTAAGTTAAGTTTCAATGCAATTTGATTTGCATGAATGACAAATTATATTTAGGGAGTAGGCAAGTGATAATGCAAATTTTCTCCGGCCCCTCGAGGCACAAGAGAGAACATGCCACTTAAACCCATCTTCTACCTATATACTAGCTAGCTACTTGTTTTATAGTTCTAGGTATTTTTATGTAATTATATCATTAAAAGTTCGAGGTTTTTTTTATGTAAAATACTTTATTTCAAAACTTCAAGGGTATTTTTGGTAAAAATATGTTAATTAAAATATCGTGGGTTTTTAATAAAAATAAGTTCTAGATGTCATGGTATTTTAGTGACAAAACCTAGCTTTTAAGAGTTTATGGTATTTTAATGAAAAATCTATCTTTTAGAAAACTTAAGGTATTTTAATAGAAACTTAACATTTTCAATTTAGGGTATTTTATTGAAAAATCTAATTTGAAATTTGTTTTCTTTTAAGTTACACATTAAATTGTTTTTATATTGTTAAATTTGTTTTAAAATTCCGTATTTCCTTTTGAGATTGCGCTCCGTGAAGAGCTCCGCATCCCACTCATTAAACCCAAGATATGCGATAATCTGTACCATTACAATGGGCTTCCCCTAAAGAGGGTTTTGAGGCAAAAATACACAAAGGAAATGGATTTAGGTTATATTCTATTTTAAGGACTTCGAGTGTCTTTTAGTGTAATTCTAAATCTTTAGAAATATTGTTATGAATAGGTGATGGTGTTATGATTCAAAAGTTGTCACGATCCGAAAAGGGGCACATGACCGGCACAAGGTTTACATGAAGTCAAGTGAACCCCATCGTAACCCAAGTAAGCCAAAATCAGGAATCTAAACCATATATATAAGGAAATAGATAATAATAGATAGAGGTGAAGTTTTAGAAAAGTTTTACAAAAATTTCAGCTTATTTCGAAAGATTGTTTGAAAAACGGACAGCAGCTCCTTTGTAAATTTTGATTAAAACGAGTACAATGATAATAAGTATAGAAACATTCCACATAAGAGAGCTAAATCAATACCCAAACGGCGGAATCACAACCACACAGTAGTATACGATGCAAAAAGGCGAAGGATCAACAAACGGAAAGTAAAAACACAAATATACATAAAGTCGACCCCACACGAGTACGAATACAACAAAAATATATAACTATAAGGTCTCGACAATGTACTAAACTTGGTATTTGATGGAGTAATTCTAAATACAAATAAGTACAAGGCAAATGCCGATACAAAAATATGACCCACCAACTCAGATATGCGCAACCACGCCCCAAAAGATAACGAACGTGCCAAATAAGCCGCTACGGATCCAAATGGTCAAACCTGCAAAGAACTATGGCACAACGGAGGTGAGTTACCAACTCGTGAGTAGAATTATATAACAAGCTAGAAGTCGTATGGAGAAGCGGTGAAACAACTAAGTATGATAAATGTGTACATCCAGGAGGGTAAATAAGCACGCATCGAAACTAGAGTTCAAGCAATGGAATAACAATGATAGTAAGCCTTTATATACAACACGTGTACCGCTATCCTAATATGTAAAATATGAATATGTGTATGGTTATCATGTCAAAATCAAGTAATCGGTATCTGGCCCGGTACGGGCATAACGTAACCACAAGCATATGAAAGCATGTGAGTTCAGGAAGTAAATACAACACTGCAAAATGAAATGCTAATAATTATCAATCGTCGATAAATCACTGCACACACACGCACACACATACACAATGGTGTCAAATCACGACCACCGTAGCCGTAATGCAATATCTATAGCACACGACCAACGTAAACACAATTAAGGTTATAATACATATATATCACCTATCCATATACAATCATATAAAAGTAACCGAAAGATATATGTATATCAAATCCTTTCAAAATAGCCGTGTGATATATATATATATATATATATATATATATATATATATATATATATATATATATATATAGCGGCACATGTAGCGGGCGTTGTTTTGTGAAGAAAGGTATGCATCTCGTTTAAAGTATATGTCCCGCCTTTTGAAAATGATTTATTGAAAAAGGGGTTTTCTTTTATAAAACTTTGTGTCGATCCTAGACATATAGAAATTAGTGAGACTATAGCTCATTTGAAAACATCTTTAGAATACATAGATGTATGAAAATAATATTCAGGTACTATCTCGTTGACGAGTCCTGTCCGACTACTATATATAGCATAATACATCTCTTCAGTGCAGGGCATCTATATCGACCCCTCACATATATAATATCCATCTCATTGCAAGGCATATATATCGATCCCTCACATATATAATATCTGTAGAGATATCATGTGTCAACTACCCTCAATCACTCATGTATTGATCACACATATATCACCGGGTGACATCGTGTCACTCTGTCACGCCCTGCTTTCCAGTATACGGAAACGGTGACGTGGCAAGCCCGCAACGTATTTTTTATGAAAATACGTTAAGTGTAATTAAGCAATATAACAATGTGTAAGAATAACAAGAGTAATAAATAAAACAACAACTTTATTTACATTCAACTTTACATACAACTGTCTAGAAATAAAAGATACAATAATAAAAGCAAATATCTAAACAATGGCATACTGAAAATAAGTGCAGAAAGACTAGTAGTCAGGCTGAGCCGCAAACTGGTTTAACTCCTCCTGATTCGGCTCTACGTCTTTAGAGTCCGGTCCTCCCGACGAACATTCCAAAGAAACAATATAGAGAGGAATGTCGTCAGCGAACTAGCGCTCGGTAAGTCCCAAAAGAAATAAGAGAAAATAATATATAATGTGAATAGAAACCAAATGAATAGAGGACATGTAAAATTGTTTATGATCATTCACAAGTATAAGATAGTTATTCTAAAGTGATTATTTGTAGTTTGATAAAGAATGTATTTATGTATATGAGAGGAGTCCATCTTACCCCGTGGACTATGGTAACATGTAGTACAAGGCCTCGTCATAACCCACGGGACAACGGCACGTGAATTCATGTAGGTGTCTTTTAAAGTGACCTCCCGTGCCATGATGTACGTTCCGTACTAATCTACCCCTTTATCCCCGTGTATTGTATTGTATAAATTAAGATTACAGGTCTTGGCCGAATCCATGGATGTAAAATGTACAGGTTCATGTTCAAGATGTAATCATATATTCATGTATTCATATCAAGTTATAACCATAGTTCGGTCAAGTCGAGTCAAGTATTCAAGTTTGAGTTTGATATTTGAATTTAAGTGTTCATGTTCATGATCAAGTATGTAAGTTCGTGTTTGATTTTGGATTCTGGTTTGAGTTTGGATTCATGTTGGAGTTAGAATCTTATGAAAGGACTTTGTTCTTACAACATCTTAAGTTCGGGAGTAATCGGCAACTGCTGCACATGGACAACATGATTTGTGTCTTTTTCCAAGACAATTTCCATTGAAAAACTCTGTTAAGTTGTCTAACCTGGATAGGCAAGCACTCACTTTTTCCGGCTCCCCGAGGCCCAAGAGAATTGATCCCGCTTAAACCCATATTAATCTAGAGTCCTTAAAATATTTTTTGCATATCTCGATGGCGTTTTATGAAAAAATACTTTAATATAGTTTAAAAATAAAGCTCAAGGGTGATTTATAATATTTAAGATTTTCATGAACATGTATTTTAATTTAAATGGTATTTTGGTGATGAAACTCAGCCTTTTTAAAAGTTTGTCGTATTTTATTGAAACTAGCTCTTTTGGTAACTTGATGGTATTTTATTAAAATTCTAATCCTGCATTAAAAAATATAGTTTCATAGTTTGTTTTTATTGAAAATACGGATTCATAAATTTATCTAATTTTTCCAAAATTTAGTTTTTTTTAGAAAACTCGTATTTCTTAAAAACCATATTTTTATTTCCTTTCGAGACCGAATGCTCCATGAGAAGTTCTGTATCTCGCTCTACTATCCTAAGTAGGTCCCCTAAAGAGGGTTGTAGAGGTGTAATTGCTAAGGATTACAAAAATACCGATTAAAAGAAACCCGTTTTGAAAAGATATGGTATTTTAATGGAAAGCTGCTTCTTTGAATTACCCATATACTTAGAATACCGTGCTATGAAAACATAGTGTGCGTGCGGGGTAAGTTGTTACCCCATGAAGTTTTCCTAAAGGTATTTTTAACGATTATCGAAATAAGGGTTATATGAAAGTTCATGGTATTTTAATAAAAAGTTCGTTATATGATTGTTTCACATGAAAATATTGGTTAAACTCAAAACTAAGTGATTGTAAACAAGGTTACAAGTAGTGTGAGAAGGTTAGTTTGACCTATTTTGCTTTAAAGAGGGGAGTTCCAAGGTTAAAGTAACATGTATCGGAGTTAACTTTACTTTACCGACATGTTTTTAAAAGATGGTTTGAGATGAATGAAGAAGAGAGAAGAGGGACATACTCGCAGTGTAGCGTTGGGAAGAGATTAAAGAAAAGCGGGGGATTTCCGTGGTGTCGCGGAAGCTCCAGAAACGACTTTGATTTTCGACGGAAAGAGCTTGGTTGCTAACTCCACTTGCACTTAGGAACTTTTGGGATAATTTTGCTAGAAATTTTCAGAATAGAGGGGAGCTAGGACATGGGATGGTATTTATAGTGAAGAATTAGGGTTTGGGAATTAAAAATTTGGATTAAACGAATTAAAATGGTGTTAAATGATGAATTGAAGGGTCACTGTTAAATTGCAGGGAAATCAAACAGTGCAGGGGAGTTGAGGGGAATCGAATGGACTAGTGTGCAAAGCACGGAGGGAAATGGGGCTATATCTACCGTCGGTGGCGGCCAAAAAGGGGAAACGGGTAGTCGGATCTCGCTGGCTTGCCTCGAGATTCGTGCAATGTGTCTAGGTGTGTGTTTACTCCTCTTTGCGCCTGTTTGATTTTTCTGAAACTTTTCATTTCTCTGTAAATTGCACATGCAACTCTTGGGCTTCCGAAAAATTAAAAAGAAAAATCTTAAAAAAATAATTGGGTCTGATGGGATTCGAACGCACAGGCTATGCCGCAGAAGTGAAGAGGCTTTACCAGTGAGCTACATGTTGTTTCTTGATTTTATTAAACAAATCTAACTTATAACTCTTACACAGGCTGTAATACCCTTTTTTGTACAATAAACAAGAAATTTTTGTACAGGAATTTCAGAGTCGTTACATTCTACCCTCCTTATAAAAATTTCGTTCTCAAAATTTATATTTACATAGAGACTAATTTTCAAAAAGGTAAGGGTATCGTGCACGCATATCTTCTTCTCTTTCCCAAGTTGATTCTCCAGCGAATCATTTCTCCACATTATCCGGACCAAGTTTACCTTTTTGTTCCGTAATGTCTTCACTTTTCGGTCCAGGATCTCAACTGGTTGCTGCTCGCAGGTTAGGTTAGTCTGTACCATGAGCTCTGAGTGATCAAATATATGGCTGGGGTCGCTCACATATCGTCGTAGATGGGATATGTGGAACACATTGTGCACTCCTTCCAATGAGGGTGGTAGTGCTAAACGGTATGCCACTTCTCTAACTCGTTCGAGTATGTCGAACGGTTCTATGTACCTTGGACTGAGTTTACCCCTCTTACTAAAATGTATCACTCCTTTGTTTGGAGAGATCTTCAAGAATACATGCTCTCCGGGTTGAAATTCCAAGTGTCGACATTTTGCATTTGCCTAATGTTTCTGTCGGTCTTGGGCTATGCACAATTTTTCCCTGATTGTGCGAACCACATCTACAGTTACAACGATCATCTCTGGTCCAAGGAGTTCACGTTATCCAACGTCGTCCCAACTCAATGGGGAACGACACTTCCATCCGTAGAGTGTTGCGAAAATTCTAATGCTTACCTGGTAGCTATTGTTGTATGAAAACTCTATTAGGTGTAGGTGTTCTTCTCACGAACCTCCAAAATCTAACATACAAGCTCTCAACATATCTTCCAATATCTGAATTGTTCGATCGGACCATCCATCCATTTGTGGATGATACGCCGTACTGAAATTCAGACTCGTTCCCAGACTAGCTTGCAGACTCTGCTAGAACTGTTATCGGAATCTCGTATCACGATCGGAGACGATGCAAACTGGTACTCCATGTAATCTCACGATCTCCTACATGAGTTTATAAGTATCATATATGGTATATTTTAAAGGTTTAAATCTTACTTTAGATTCATACTCACCTCCATGTACTTCCTTGCCAACGTCTCAGTTGATTGGCTAACTCTGAATGGAATAAAGTGAGCCGACTTGGTGTGTCGATTCACAATAACCTAAATCGCGTCATTATCCTTCGTGATGTGAGGGAGAGTAGTCACGAAATCCATAGTAATGTATTGCCATTCCCATTCTGGGATTGGTAACGGCCGAAGTAGACCAGCAGTTCTATGATGTTCAGCCTTCACTTGCTGACATACCAAACACTTAGCTATACTCCTTGCTATTTCGCGCTTCATTCCATGCCACCAGTAGTGTTGTCGTAGATCCTTGTACATCTTTGTACCTCCGGGATGTACCGAATACGGAGAGCTGTGAGCTTCTTTCATCAACTCTTCTCGAACAGAGCTGACTGGTACATATAAGCGGCGTCCATATCGCAAGGATCCATCTTTATGGATGATGAAGTCAGTTCGTAGCCCACTTTCTACTTGTTCTCGGATCTTTTTTAGCTTGGCATCATTTGCTTGAGCTGCCTTGATCTGATTTACAAGAGTGGACTGGACTTGTAAGTTCATCAAAGATGAAGCGTTACCTGACATAACTACTTCGATCTCCAATCCATGCAGTTCTTTTTGTAGTCTCCACTGAGCAGTGTGGTTCATTGCTAATGGCTGGCAACTAAGGCCATCGGGAACTACGTTCACCTTTCCAGGATGATACTGTAGGTTGATGTCGAATTCTGCCATGAGTTCTAGCCATCTTCTCTACCGCATGTTGAGTTCCTTCTGAGTAAATACATACTTTAGACTTTGTGGTCAGTGTATATATCTATCCGCTCTCCCAAAAGATAGTGACGCCAAATCTTGAGAACGAAGATGATGGCTGCCAATTCCAGATCATGTGTTGATAGTTGTGTTCATGAACTTTTAACTGTCTTGATACAAAAGCCACAACTTTTCCATGCTGATGTATAACACATCCTAATCCTTTACCAGACGCATCACAATGCACTTCAAATCCACCAGGTTGATCCGGTATTACGAGGATAGGAGCGGAGGTTAACCTCGACTTGAGTTCTACAAAAGCCTTCTCATATGCTTCTGACCACACGAATGTTTCGTCTTTACGTGTGAGCATGGTCAGGGGTGCTGAGATCTTTGAGAATTCTTCAATGAATCATTTGTAGTATCATGGTAAGCCCAAGAAACTTTTTATATCTTTCACCGTCTTTGGTGTCGGCCACTCGCTGATAGCTGACACTTTAGATGGATCCATAGATATTCCTTCGCCTGAAACAATATGTCCGAGAAATCCGACTTGATCTAACTAAAATTCACACTTGTTGTACTTGGCGTAGAGCTGGTGCTGTCATAATGTCTCCAGGACAATGCGTAAGTACTCGGCGTGTTCTTTTCGATTCTTTGAATACACTAGGATGTCGTCGATGAATATAACAAAAAACCTGTCTAAATACTCTTGGAAAACTTGGTTCATCAGGTTCATAAAGATGGCAGGTGCAATGGTCACTCCAAATAGCATTACGAGATATTCATAATGGCCATAACGAGTCCTAAACGCCCTCTTCGGAATGTTGGACTCTTTGACCTTCACCCGGTGGTAACCCGAACGAAGATCTAGCTTTGAAAAGACACAAGATCCATTTAACTGATCGAAAAGATCATCGATGCGTGGTAGTGGATACTTGTTCTTAATTGTCACTTCGATTAGAGCTCGATAATCCACACACATCCGGTAGGAACCTTCCTTCTTCTCCTCCAGTAACACTGGAGATCCCCAACTTGAAGTACCGGGACGGATCCAACCTTTCTTTAGAAGTTCGTCCAACTGAATATGGATCTCCTTCAATCCCTCTAGACTTAATCAGTATAGAGATTTGATTACAGGTTGTGCACCAGGTTGTAAATCAATACTAAATTCAAGAGCTCGATCGGGAGGCAAACTTAATATGTCTTTAGGGAACACATTCTCGAACTCTCGAACTACCTCAGGTTTTTCGTCTTCAGCTGGTAGAGGAAACACTTCTGTATTTTTCGATTTAGCACGGTAGCTTCCTGGCTCCAAGGTTCTATCTCCACTTTTGAAATAGAAGACTGGGTGATCTGGTATCTCAAATACTACCTTACTTTGACGGCAATCAATTGTAGCATAAAATACTCCCAGCCAATCCATTTCC
This sequence comes from Agapanthus africanus, assembly GCA_030015575.1. Taxonomy (NCBI): domain Eukaryota; kingdom Viridiplantae; phylum Streptophyta; class Magnoliopsida; order Asparagales; family Amaryllidaceae; genus Agapanthus; species Agapanthus africanus. The sequence goes on along the minus strand of JASDDO010000019.1, from coordinate 377,130,401 downwards.
AACACAACATCGAAATTTGGTATGTCCGGTACTTTGAAATTTGCGTATAATTCTCGACCGCAAACTACAACCGGGCACTGATCATAATCCAAAGTTGCCTTCAAGACTCCATTCCCCGAACTGACATTCCATCTTGAAATGAGTGGCTTCACGGGAATCGCGTTCGTTCTCACGAATCGTTGTGACATGAAGTAGTGTGAAGCTCCAGTGTCGATGGACTAACCTGTACTCATGTCACCTGAGAACTGCTATCTGACAATAGGTATAATACCATCTAGCATGTTCCCGGCGAGCCCGTCCAGTGTATCTCATAACCCAATGAGCACCTGTATACTATCTTAAGTGACTAACTGACATCAATGGCTTGTGAGATCGGCCACCGCCCTTGTTAGGGTCTCGAAAAGTATACACTAGTATACTCTGGAGTATCGATGCCCAGTCTTGATACTCTCTCGACTAGGGACATTTAAGGATGTGCTTATAGACCACCCAGCTCCTACGTATATGATCTTCATCATAATGCTGGTAGTCAAGCAAGAATCCTATGGGCTCTATCAATATGTAATAGTGATCTGTAATACCACATAATGCATGTACATGATGATAGAGACAAACCAGATAGCATACTATTATCTCGAGTAAGATTGTTCTACCCGTATAGGTCCTCCCTCAATCATCAAATCGTCTGCCTGCGATTACAATAATTGACTTGAGGGCACTATATCCAACAATCTCCCACTTGCACTTAAGACTAATTATTGCTGTGTTGCATACTCATAGCCCGTGTGATACCGAACACCCAACTTCTTTACTAATCAGTCTTGCAAAGCTTGTTTGCGAAACTATCGTGTTCGAGAAATAGCCTCAGTGAGTGGATCCGCTCCAATGTTTTTATCTTTATCTCTCTATATTTCAAATTCACAGAGAAATACTATCTCCCGAAATGAGCGATACCTGTCTTAGAATTTGTCTGGATATCTGATGGGACCGAGTTCATAAATGAACTCCAAATCCAACAAACTTCTTAGACCATATTTTCCACTGAATGTAATCAGTATCCTGCGCCATGTCATCCTCAGTATCCGCTTGGACCACTTGTCCAATATACTGCCCCTTAGAAAAGGGTAAACTTTAACTCCGACAATCACTCTGTCATCCAGGTCACCTTGGAAGCCTAAAATGATAACCGCCTCCTGAAAGAGGTTGCCATTACCATATACCAAGAACATTCTCTTATGTTCATAACTGCTTCCCAATGTTTCTCCAGGATTAGATTAATATATGCTTATTGCAGCTAATGCAAAAGCAATATCTGGTGTGACACTTGATATCTCATGATTGGCTCAATTGCCTAAGCAAGAGATATATGTCAATCATGCAAATTCCTCTCCTCATCAGTCTTGAAAACATCTCTTTAGAGAGGGCGACTCCCTCACCTATGGGTACACCACCATGCCAGGAGTTGTCCATTCTAAAACAGTTTAGAACAGTGTCAAAGTACCCGAATTGGGACACTTCCTAAATCTAGATCTAAAACTATAGATCTAGTCATCAGGATCCCTGATATTTTATCCAGATCCTATATAGAGAAATAACTTGTGATAACCACAGTATAACCGATCGTAGTATAGGAAGACCACTTCCTATCAAGAGCATGTCATCCAAATACCAGGACATCACTCCCTACTACCTTCTTATCATGTCCATCTGTTATTCTGATAAAATCAAACTCTATGACTGTCACATCAAAATAGATGATCAATCTCTGCTGTACTTGCTTTAGTATATAAATAGACACAAGCTACTGGCCCACCACGCTTTCGCTGCTCCCACTGACTACAACAACCCTCTGGCAGAGTCATATACACGTGCACTTCTAAAGCTAATTTAGAACGATATTATAGTCATCCACCTGCCAGATCTCATAGTCTAGGACAGCAGTAGTGGCAAGCATGGGTCATCAAAACCTCCTTGTCACCGTCTTCGAGGAGACCGAAGTACTTCTCGGGTGGCTGAGGTTACCACCAAATCTGCGGAGTGGCTAATGGATTGTCGAATCCAATTGAATCTTTAGGTTCTACTAAATTTTTAGTAACCGTTTGTGGTTCTGTAATCACTTCCAGTTCTACCATACCCCCACTAATGTTTTCTGAAAAGAATTCATTTTACTAAAATGGGTGGCGAGTCAAGAACAATATAAGTATTGATCCTCCAAATGGTAGAAAGTTAACCCTCGTCAAAGCCTGGGATAACCCACAAACTGTCATTACTGAAACGCGCCTTAAGTTTATCCAGATTATGGTTTTAAGCATAAGCTGGACTACTCCATATACCTTAACATCGTTAAGATATGAATCCATTCTATATCCAATATATAAACAAAGGCACTAATTTAATTGGAACCAGATTCAAAATACATGCAGCTGTTTTCAGTGCATATTGACTAAATGGAAGAAGGCCAAGAAACATTACTTATCAGCACCCATGGATGAGTAACCTGAAAGAGAAGCAAGTTCTAAAATATATTATTTATGACGGAATACCTAGCATAAGTATCTATATCTTCGATCACCTCGATGAATCCTAATACTTGCAACATGTGGTTCACTACTTTATTCTTATACCTATAAATTCTGAAAATTTGGACCTTGTATTTCAACGAAATGCGTGTCTAATACTAGAGAAGTCATAACAACAACAACAACAACAACAACTGAGCCTTTTATCCTAAGCATATGGGGTAGGCTACATGAACCAACATGAGAATCACGCCGGGTCCAGCACATGAATCCTCCGCCTTCACTCACTCCTATCGAATGATATACTTTCATTGGGGCCTTTGGCAACCATATCGTTTCGTATCACCTCCATCCATGTTTTCTTTGATCTCCCTTTTGCCCTTTTGCCATTGCCTATATTGAGAGTATCTATTCATCGAATCGATGCTTCCATAGGTCTGCGTCGCACATGACCAAACCATTTTAGCCGGTTCTCCCGTTTCTTCTCCTCCACATGTGCTACACCAACTTTTGCACGAATATCCTCATTTCGCACCTTATCTTTTCTAGTGTTATCGCACATCCAACGAAGCATGTGCATCTCCGCTATGTGCATCTTCTGTGTATGATGCTTCTTAGGAGCCCAGCATTATGTACCATATAATAAGGCAGGCAGAATAGCGCTCCGATAAAACTTCCCTTTCAATTTTAATGGAAAGTTACGATCACACAAAATCCATATTGCACCCCTCCATTTTAACCAACTAGAGAAGTCATAAGTAAACAGAATATAGTACGAGTACCAACCCCCTTGTCCTAATGGACATCGGACAATATACAACACTTTGTATAAATCCTCTGAGTTTAATAACTCAAATCTTGTGTGTCGTAGGTTGAAACCGTTGTTGAATGCACCTTACCTAACCATCAACTGATATAGGTAAATGCCATAAACATAATTTCAAAAAATTATATCTAACTTTATAAAATAAACGTACATATATATTAGTTTGAAACTGGTGCATAACAACGGATATTCAAAACCAAATATTTGCCATTAGGCAAGACCCAGGTGATTTTCTTAAATATCATCAATTGCAAAGAATTCTGATATATTGAGGATCTAATCACTCAATTCCCAATATCTTACTCCCACTCTGCATTTGTAATACCATACAGATGTGAGAATCAAGTCTGGTAAATGCATACCCTAGAGTCAGAATCTAATTGGGAAAACAGTTTTCAATTAACACCGTACGGTAAAACTGAAATATGAAAATGTTTCGAAGGAGTGGCCAAGTATTCCTAGTAATGCCTCTTCCACTATCCAGATTCATGACAATAGTCGCAATTTTCTTGCCTTCACTCAAATCCCTTTATATGTCTTTACTTCTTACCTTCTGTACACCACACTTAGGCTAATTGGTTTTCTTCCTTCCCTATCTTTCGGCACCAGCCTAAAGTTTGGAAGAAGACTATCCAATAAGCGTAATAATGCACTCTCCTAATACTATGAGCTCTCGCAACCTGAGAGAAGGGAAAAAGAAAAGACAACCAAATAATCTTATTCAATTTCTCCAGAACCGGAATCCATCCTTGAACAGAAACAAGTTTCTTCGAGTCGTATATAACTATACGATGGAAAACCCAAGCAATATGGATCTTCGTAATAATACGGAGTGTTCTGGAGAAATGCAAGGCAAAGCAGGAGTAGCATGGATATATACGGCTTTGTCATGAATCATGACAGCAGTCACAATTTCCTTTGCCCTCAGTCTAATCCCTTTATATTTCTTTACTTCTTACCTTCTGTACACCACACTTAGGCTAATTGATTTTCTACTTACCCTACCTTTCGGCACCTGCTTAAGGTTTGGAAGAAGACTATCCAATAAGCGTAATAGGTGTACTCTCTTAATACCAGGAGCCCTCGCAACCTGAGAGAAGGTAAAGAGAAATGACAACCGAATAATCCTATTCGATTTCTCCAGAACCGAAATCCATTCTCGAACAGAAACAAGTTTTTTCGAGTTCGTATATAACTATACGATGGAATGCCCAAGCGATATGGATCTTCATATTGATACAGAGTGTTCTAGAGAAATGCAAAGGGGAAGTAGGAGTGGCAAGAATATATGCGACTTCGTCGTGAAACATGACAATCCAAAAGCCGTAGTGCTTAAGAAGGTTCGGTTAACTTGGTTCATGAATTTTAGTTTAAGGTCAGGTCATAGTTGCTGCCAAAGAGAGAGAGAAAAGAAACACTCAGCGTGCACTCTAATCTAGATTAGATTGGTTAATCACTTTATCTAATAAGGATGGCTTCCACCATTTCCTCGAATTCTCCTTCAAACCCTAAAAAAAGAATTAGTCGGGATCATCTGAAAATCACCCGAGAAGTAACACCTACTCATCAGTGGGAATCGAGATCCAACTATCATTGTGTGATAAACTAGATGGAAGCCACTTTAGTCACCACACTCCAGATGGTATGCAACACTAGCAAGTTTCCTGTATATTTGAAACTCCCGATGTGGTTTTTGCCCCTAGGACCCAAGTGACCTTGACTGACCCAACATATCAAAGGGTCCTAGTCAAGTTCAACTCGTCATTATCTTAATTGCATTAAACCCACACGTACGAGTTCATGACTGAGCCAAAATGACCGTACGACTGTCCTAACCAATCGCATCATGATACAACAGAAAAGCACTACATAGCTACCGAACACTACACCTCGGCTGAGCACGACATAAGTAGCACAAATACTAAGCAATATTAATCTGAAATGACAGGGGGCTACAGCTGGTTTTTGGCGAAAAACCTTTAACGTAATGAACTTGATTCGTTGAAAGAACCGAGTGGTTTTAGAAATATATAGTGGCGTAAACTTTTGCCAAAGAGGTCACTCCCTGTGAAGGGATCTAGGATCTTTCCTCATCGAATGAGGTGCTGGATTTTCATAACCGAATACCGCTGTGCAAAGCAAAAGAATTGACTATAGTGAAGTTATTACAATGACGCAAACTTTTGCCCAAGAGGTCACTCCCCATGAAAGGATCTCGGTTCTTGCCTCGTCAAATGAGGTGCTGGATATTCATAACTGAATATCGCTGTCTATAATGTCAGTTTTCCAACAACATCATTTAGGTTTATTTTTCTTGCATTAATCAAAATCAATGCGGTCTCATTAATTAATCCCTATCACACCAGAAAAGAACGAAAATATAATGTACGTATATACCATCCGCATTTTCCATGGGGCCTCATCATGCACCGTTAGGTTACTTAACTAATGACAGAGCGGGGGCTGGACTAGCGCGGATGCAAAACATATACAACATCTACTATATATATATAATATGAACATTCGTCTCACGCATGATATCAAGTAACATTACAGAAGCATCACAGCGGAAGCAAATACAATATGGAAATGCGGATAAACAAGGAAAAGTACATTTCAATGGAGCCAAATATGAAATGCAACCGTGCGGATAGCCCGTAGTATTAGACCCTAGACCCCTACGAGTGCGGCAAGCTATCTGCCAATCCCAGAAGTGAGGCAACCCCAATCAACGAAGTGAGTGGGCCACCCAGCACTTCCGAAATCCAGTGACTTGGGTACCCCTCCGCGGGTCAATCCTATACCCCCTACGAGTGCGGTGAATAGCCCGCCAATTCTAGAGTAAAGCACTCCGGTCTCAACGCGATGAGATGGAGGCCCGTTGGCCTCTAGAACCCAGCTACTTAAGCACCCCACCGTGGGGTAATCCTAGTGAATGTAATGAAAAACAAAATATACAACGGTGACTACGTCCGCAACCTGGACATGCCCCAAAGAATAATTCAAGCCGCGTTGACGGCAGTCCACATGTCGGACGCTCGCCACGCAATATGAATATATATTACATCACAGTGAATTACATCTAATACTATATACACCGGGCTATCCATCACGATAAATCTAACATAATCATAATCACATAGCAACACAATATCATGTTCGTAAACCCGTCTGATTGTGCATATAGCAACCAGTCGGATTATACCGCGCTATGATATTCATGGTCGCAGAAACAAATGCTCAGAAAAGCACAAATTTAATGTTTCGATCGATTAAAACTTTTCGCATTGGCCCCCCAAGTATAAATAAGTACACAAACAAATCTGGACCAAAACCAAATGTCTTAAAAATCATATTTCATTGAACTAAAGCCCCAGAAAAAAATTGGGGCACTTTAGCCCAAAAAGGGCTACGGTTCAGCCGCCAAATGGTGCATTTTGCTTCTGTTCCGCGGTCGAATTTTGGGTTTAGGTGCCTAAATTTTTTTCTTAGCTCTAGTTTTACCTGCACATAATTTTAATGCAACCAGAGATTTTTTTGAACAACTTTGAAATTCGAACAACAAGCAATATTTTGGAAATACGATTCGGAAAATTCCGTCGATCGAAACACTAAACTAGTGCAAAAAAGTTTAGCTTTTAGCATAGCTCTGATACCATTGCTGGGAACCTAGGCATACTGGGAAAACTAGTTTTTAAAGATGGCAACATGGATTTAAAAATTTTTCTAGTTTGCCGAAATTCCCAAACCAAGAATCGAACTAAATAGTTAGAACTTGTAAACAAAACCTAGTGAGCTAAACTAATCTACTATGTGTAGAATACTCACATTCTCAAGCTATCTTCAAGTGCTCCGGATCGCGCTTGCAAGCCGGTCCTCCTTCGTCGAAGATGATCCACCCGAGAGATGTAGTTCATGGCTTTACCTCCACACTAAAAAACTAGTGGAGCAACTAGGGACTCTAGGGTACTAATCTAGAGTGCTTAGGGATGTAGTGAATTGTTCTTAATGTATTTCTATCTCTCATCCACTCTTGGTTTCCAACACATGAGATGGTAGGGTAAATGATCAAGAAGAAGGAGGAGGAGCTCAAGAGGGGCTAATGAAGAGAGATGAAGCAAATGGTGAGAATGATTTTCATCAAGTCAAAAACCAATGAGAGAAAAAATGAAGAATGGTTTTGTTTAAAACCCTTTTTCTAAATAAAATAAAGCAACCATACTTGAATAGTTTGCACAAATGAATTTTCAATTCATTTGTCAACACTATTTAAGCATGGTTCTCACCATTCTATTTTCACTATCTTTACACCTCATTTCTATTTAAATTAATAAATGGATAAACCAAAATGAGGTGTCTACCTTCTAGAATGTTTTCCGTATAAATACGGAATACACTCAACTGTATATACATACCCGTATTCGTATCAAAATATGAATACCCGAAGAGATAGAATAACACAAAGAACATAATACTAGAATATACATATCGAAATATATATACATAAATTATTAAATCAATACCTGATTTAATAATCCGGCTCAATCCTAAGCCGGCTAGTATTATCAACCGTCCGATCGAAAATCCGGGTAACTAGAACACTCATTCGATCGGAGCCCTGCATGTATCAAAATAAGGCTACCACATCATTTCGCTTGAACCAGGGAAATTCTCTGTGTGGGACTCTAAAGACACGTCAATACGCCGGCAGTGAGTTTAACCATAAACGCGTCAGCGGCACTAGCTACACGTAACGGCTACTCAGGTATTGAGCGAAAGGAAGGCTGACGAGCAAACTCATCCGTACCCCTACTAAGCCTGTCTGTGACAATCTCCGTACAGTCCAGTCTGTTTGTCTAAGAGTATCGCATATCGGGTCTAGGGAAGTGGATAAAGTCAGACCCCTAATAACGCGATATTTCGTGTCGGTGTGAAGCCCATCACCCACTGAGAAACTACTGATCCAAATCAGTAATTCTCATCCACCTTGGCCAAGGATTTCTGGTGATGGCCACTCCTGCACAACATGACATCAATCTCCAATACCGGGAAAAACGAATCCCTGACGATCCGCTCACTACCTCCATATGGCTTGGGATTGTACCAACTAAAACCTGTTTGCACGACTCCTTTGAGCCATAGTAGGGTAGTAATCAAAGCACAGTGGGAACTCACACAAGACAAATGACGATCTCAGGTCGACGGACTAACCAGTACTCATGTCACCTGAGAATTGCTATCTGACAATAGGTATAATACCATCTAGCATATTCCCGGCGAGTCCATCCAGTGCATCTCATAACCCAATGAGCACATGTATACTATCTTAGGTGACTAACTGACACCAATGTCTTATGAGACCGGTCACCGCCCATCGTCGGGGTCTCGAAAAGTAGACACTAGTCTACTCCGGAATATCGATGCCCAGTCTTGATACTCCCTAGACTAGGGACATTTAAGGATGTGCTTATAGACCACTCAGCTCCCACGTATATGATTGCCATCATAATGCTGGTAGTCAAGCAAGAATCCAATGGGCTGTATCAATATGTAATAGTAATATGTAATACCACATAATGCATGTACATGATGAGAGAGACAAACCAGATAGCATACTATCATCTCGAGTAAGACTGTTATACCTGTATATGTCCTCTCTTAATCATCACAATCACCTACCTGCGATTATAATAATTGACTTGAGGGCACTATATCCAACAGTTGAGGGGAGTCGAAGGGACTAGTATGCAAAGCACGGAGGTAAATGAGGCTATATCGACCGTCAGTGTCGGCCAAAAGGGGAAACGGGCGGTCGGATCTCGCTGGCTTTCCTCGAGATTCGTGCCACGTGTCTAGGTGTGTGTTTACTCCTCTTTGCGCCTGTTTGATTTTTCTAAAACTTTTTGTTTCTCCATGAATTGGACGTGCAACTCTTGGGCTTCCGAAAAATTAAAATTAAAAATCTTTAAAATATAATTGGGTCTGATGGGATTCGAATGCACAGGTTAAGTCGCAGTAGTGGAGAGGCTTTACCAGTGAGCTACAAGTTGTTTCTTGTTTTTATTAAACAAATCTAACTTATAAATCGTACACAGGCTGTAATACCCTTTTCTGTAAAATAAACAAGAAATTTTTGTACAGGAATTTCAGAGTCGTTACACTCTCCCTGCCTCAATCTCTTATAAATTGATCACATATATATATATCTCATGGATTCCAGGCTATATCCACCGTGTCCGAATCTTCTTATTTTCTTATATGCCTTTATATATATTCAATCTCTTAGGATTGATATCATATCATATCATATCCACAGTAATATAAATCTCGTCAAACTCACACCCTTTCAGTCTGTGTAAACCAGGCATAGCATAAACGATTAACATATAAGCCGGTAATATAAGTATAGCGATATATCATGTGTATATATATATCAGTGTCCCATACCACTGAGGTATAACATCAACAATATATGACGCGTAGCGAAAATCATAAAGCGTAGCATAACTAATAAGATAAGCGCGAGTGAAATGACATATATAAGCGTAGCGTAAAAGAATAGTAAATAGGTAATTCATTCTAATATCCCCTCTTATATTTTTTAAAGTAGAACAAAATGTTTGAAAATAAAGAGGCTACGATATTTTTAAACACACACACACACACACACACACACACACACATATATATACCTCTTTGAAATCCAAGTTGCGCATCCTTTCATTATCAATTTTATGAAATATGAAACAAATTGTTTTTTTAGAAAGTGGATAATACCGACATATCTGCATAATCTCCCAAACGGGTAAAATAGTAAGACTCGGCGAGTCAAGTAAAATAGGACCATATCCGGCTAACTATCATCATCTATCATCATCATATCATCCCGTACGGAATCTCGCCTCGTACGATAGCCATCAAATATTCCATTATATCATATTATAATAATGATCAGTACGGATATCTAATCTACGTACCCAAACACATAGCAATGGAATATCAATAGTACGGACATCTAATCCCATACAAATATAGCATCAGTGCGGACATCTCGTTCGCGCACTCACTCAACGTCTGGTACGGACACCTCGTGTCATGTACACGCACGACGACTAGTACGAACCTCTAGTCGCGTACTCGCCCAACAATCAGTACGAACTTCAAGTCTCGTACGCGCACCTAATCATATATAACATCATCCTACTATAACGTAAATCTTACTACAATACGTAAGCATGGAAAGTTCTACGTGACATGGCGGTACTAATGACGTGTAGTGTACATGCGAGTCTGTGATCGTGCAATATGGCAATCATTAGTATTTATGCTAGTGTTCTACCAAGTGTATCTACAATATGCGTACTGAGCGATAAACGTAATTTGCTAATTAACGAACAAGTCTAAACATACGCGTCATGCATCCTAAGCACATTCAAGATGTAATAAACAATATGTTTCACGGAGGTTCAATACGCCATCCACCCGATTTCCCACTCGTATATATAATCTACTCACTGTTTGCGATTGAGTTAGTCGTATCCTACGACTGCATTGCCCTTCGTCGCCGATTCGAAGGTCTCTGCAATCAAACCTAGCATTCACATAACCACACATACATATAAGAATTCAAATTGACATCGATATAATGAACAAACACCTATAGGTTAGAACCTATGACCAACGTGAGCCATCCGTGTGTTAACTACCACGAACTACCCCCGAACTCGCTGTTCTACCATAATAGAACGCATCAAGAATACAAAATATAGATTCACAATCTTGAAAACCATAAAACATCGCTAAAATCCAACCCAAAACACATCCAGATTTTGAACAGGAAACCTGGGACAATTTAGAGTATAAAAAGAGCTTATTTATCAAGTGTAAGTTCTATTGGCCAAAACCCGACACCTAATTCTCTAGGATGGCCGTCAAAATAAAGGTTTTGACAGCAATTTGCGGCCAGGTCTCAGACTTATGGGCCCATGATTCTTTTGGGGTCGCATACTGGTCTAAATAGGTCAAATCTACACTCTAAATATTTTGTAGAGATCCCAAATTACACCAGATTTCGTTTGAACACTAAAACTTCACCAAAACTCATAATTTTCAAAAAATTTGCTAATATTTGAAACTCCTAACACATGCAAAACTTGATAAAAGAAGGATTTTTACCTATATAAAAAAACGAGGGAGAAGATCAGGCCTGCAGGGAGCATTTGAAGAGATGATGGGGGCTTTCACTTGATCTAGCTTGAGTTTGGAGTAGCTTAAGGTGTGTTTGGAGCTTGGATTATGCAAATAGTTTGTATTTTGTGAGAGAGAGCGTGAGAGAGGGGAGGGGGCAACCATGAGAGTGAGAGTGGGAGTGAAAGGAGTTGTAGAGAATGAGAAGGGGAATGAGAGAGAAAAAGAAGAGGGAGAAACAAAGAATGGGGAGGTATGGGTGTGCAATGCTTCATATCCTCCCCCTCCCCCAATTAAAGAAATACCCCAATATCTTAACCATGCAAATAAACATAAACCACAACTTCATTTATAATTGAAATGAGAATGTTAACTTAAGGAAATGCTTGTTATGCCAAAACTAAATGTTTAACCATAAAAAGAAAATATTGGTTTTTCCATTCTAAATATTTATAGATATCTATATATACCAAATCTTGATAACCCAGTTCAATAATTGGTATTATTTTAATAAAACATGTCATTTTATTATTTAAATTCGAAGATAATATTTCTCATTTTCTGAATTGTTACAAAAATGTGCGTGTGTGAGGTAGGTCGTTACCCCGTATGTTATCACTAAAAATATAATTAACAATATTAACCAATTTTTGTTAAAGTAGAAGTTACATGAAACCTGTAGATGTGAATAAGGCTATCATGAAAAGAATCCTAAAAATATTGGTTACATGTTATAGAGATACTTGATATGCGACGATTCCATGGACTTGATTAGCAAGTTAATTTTACAAGTTTTTGTTTCATAAAATGGTTTATGATGAGGTGCTTTTGATATAAAGAAAATAATTTAAGTATGGGATTCATGGACGCAGTTTAAAACATAAGGGTGTTTGGCGACAAGGCAAGGAATGATTCAAAGAGAAGAAGGATGAGAGGAGTGGAAACTTACGATTTAATGATGGCAACGAATTCAAGGGAAAGACAACTCAAGAGAGGGAAAGAGATGGAACTTACACGTTTCCGCTCGTATGATACGTGCGAAGGGATGGGGAAGAAGAAGCCTCGGTTGGAAGAACCAAGACCGCGAATGCGATGAAGAGGGCGAGCTCGATATACCGACATCCATTGAGCGAGTTGTGGAGCAATGGATATGAAAAGATTGGTAGGATTCGTTGAGTGATTCGACTTCGAGAGCTTGGGAAGGATTCGATCGGCGCTTCTACACTTCTGAGTTAGGAAGACCTTTAAATGGTTTAGGGAAAATTTTTAGAGGAGAATTTCATAGGGCAATGAGTTTAGACAGCTATGGATTTATAGAAGATAGAGAAAGCGTGTATGGTGAATTAAAATGCATTGAAATTGGGTATTAAAAAGATTTTAATTGGGGAAAATAAAGAGTTGTGAACTCTTGGGTTGAATAGGGCATTTTGGCGGTATGAAAACGAAGAGTTGGGAGCCAAAAGCATGCACGTGCATGGGCGGGGCCTGTATTTCCAAGTTCTGGCCAACCAAACTCCTCATTGGGCCGACTTGGGCGACTCCATCATGGCCGATGGGTCGGGTCTCGGGTCATAGGCTCAGGTTGGTTCAAATAGTCCAAAATCATCTATCTATTCATTCACAAACTCCCAGAACTCCGTGTATCGCCCGTAAAACATTCAGGATTCCAAAAACGATGAAATGAAAAGAAAATAAAATAATTGGAATGTAAGGATTCGAACACGCGGACTATAGGACAGCAGTGTAAAGGCTTAACCAGTGAGTTACAAGTTATTTCTTGCACTTATTTCATAAGAATTACTTATAACTCGATTCAAGATCAGAAAACAACATCTTTTAGTAATTTAAACAAAAGAGATGGTATATGAAATTTAGGGTCGTTACAATGGAGTTTAGAATGTGTTTGTGTAAATGCCAAAAAGGGACGATGGGATTTTCTTGTGATGTTTATAATGTGTTTGTATAAATGCCTAAAAGAGATGATGAGATTCTTTTGTGGTGTTGTCATGCCCCGCTTCCCGGTGTACGGGCAGAGGGCGCGACTGACAGCTACGTATTTACTCTGAAGTAAATACGTTAAGCGTATCTAACCAATATAAATGAAATGCACAAGAGACAAAAGATATAATTGAAAAACAACTTTATTTATTCATATTCTTTTTGTACAATGCATGGAAAAGTAAGTACATCTGAATGAAAGCAATGCCTAAATAATGGCATAACAGAAATGGAAAGTACTGAAATGAAATGTGTACAAGTGTAACTATAGCTCGGGATCTTCAATAAACTGGTCCAAGTCTTCAGTGTTAGGCTCGATCTCTGGAAGGTCCGAATCACCTGACGACATTCAAAGAAGAAGAAAGTGAATGTCGTCAGCGAACAAATCGCTCAGTAAGTCCCAAAGAAAAGGGAGAAATAGAATAGACAGAGAGAGAGAGTATATTTTTATAATGTTGTATTATATGGTAAACATTATTGTTTGTAGCTTGGTACAGAAGAATACCAGTGTATACGAGAGGAGTCTCTATATGCCAGAGACTAGAGGCAAATGGAAATACAAGGCTCCGTTATAAAGCCCGAAACAACGGCGATAGTATTAAGGTTAGATGTCTTAATCTTGCAGTCTCGTGCCACTTCTAACACCTTCCGTACCAATCTACCCCTTAAAACCCCGTGATGTCTTGATTGTATTGTTTGTATTGTATTGTAAATTGTATTACCTTGTAATATAGATTGTATAATTGGATGACTTGCCAAAACCATGATATCAGTAAATGGATGTAACTGGAGAATCATGGATGTAACTAGAGAATCATGTAAATGGAAGTATATCCATGGTTCGGTTTAGTCAATATAGATTGAATATATTGAATATATGTATTCATGGATTCATGTTGAATTGTAGTATTGTAGATTGTACTTGAATCATATTCAAGTCAGATTATTATAATGAGACTCAGTCTGAGTTAGAACAATTAGAAAAGAAATTGAATCCTGAATTAAGTTTTGATGTTATCGGTAACCGCTGCACATAGGCGGCAGGATTTGTGTCTTTTTCAAAGATGATTGCCGTGTTGATAACATCATTGTTAAGTTTTCTAGCTTAAATAGGCAAGCACCCACTTCTCCGGCTCCCTGAGGCTCAAGAGATTGGTCCCGCTTAACCTATATTTACTAGGGTCCTTAGGGTAATTTATAGAACTTGAGGGGGTTTTATGTAAAAATAATTTTGTATACTTTTCAAAATACACCCCAAGTATTTATTTATCGTCTTTAGAGTTTTCATAGTCGTATATTTTATATTTATGACATTTCTAGTGGATAAATTTATTTTCCATAATACATGGTATTTAATTGTAAAGCGTTGGACTTGTATGGAATTTCATGGTATTTTCATGTAAAGTGATTCTTATGATTTAGAAAAGTTGGAAAATTTAAATTATCTCAAAAATAGATATTTTGATGATACACACACATATATATATATGTGTGTGTTTATAAAAATAATTTTAATTTATTATTTTCTAGAAATCTCATTTTCTTAAGATATTTGTATTTTAAATCTCTCGAGACCGAATGCTCCTTGCGGAGGTCTGCAACTCGCACTACTAAGCCCAAAGATATGAGATAATCCGCACTATCCCGATCAGGTTCCCCAAAGTGGGTTGTAGTGGCGCTTTGCAATGATTTGTGTAAAATACATAATCTTGTGGAAAACGATTTTAATAGTAAATGGTATTTATATGTAAAGTTTCGTTTTCCCGTATTCTATGTTCCCGAAAGGTATTGTGCTATGTTGCATATGAGTATTGTGAGGAGGTAGGTCATTACCTCGTGATCTAATTAAAGGTATAACAAGATTAATGATGTTTTAAGGTAGAAAGTAAACTGCATGGTATTTTAATGAAAAAGAGCGGTAAAAGTTACAAAATAAAATATTTTGCTATGAAACTTGTTCAACATATTTTGTTAATGATTAATAGTCAAGATGTAAGAGTTTAATATGGTTGTGTTAAAGAAAATTGAACTTTATAAAGAAAACCGAATCGGAAGTCGAATTTAACTCCGCTTCCGTCGGGTTTTAGAAAAAGAACTTTTTAGAATAGAAAAGGAAAGAGGGAGGTGAGACTTATGGGTTTAGAGTCAAGAGAAGATGGAGAGGAAGCGGTAGGAGGTGCCGGTGCGTCGTTTCATCGCCGAGAGCTCCTAGGGTCGTCGTCGGAAGTTCGCCGGAGTTTCGCCCTTCTCTAACTCCACTTGTACACAAAATTCTATAGAGGTTTCTTGAGAGTTTTAGACAGAATTTATGAGTAAGGGGTGTTTGTTTAGGGGTGGTATTTATAGGGTAAAACTAGGGTTAGGGTAGGTGAAAGGGTATGAAGAAAAAATATATTAAATTGTATTAAAAATTGGATTTATTGAGATTTTAAAGGGCTCTGTTAATGTGCAGGAATTTTAAAGTATACAGGGGAGTTAAGAAGACAAATATGCACAACTTTCATGAAGGAAATCGGCCGATCCGACTCAGTTCGGCAGGCGGCGGCGTGCCGAGTCGGCCGAGTTGCCGGCCGATTCAGGCCCAGTCAGGCCGGGGCTCGCCGTCAAATGTCCGTCATCGTTTGGTGTAGCTCCTGGGTCAGTTTTTTTTAGTGTGACATAGGGTTTTTACGAGTTATACACGTGTAGACCCTTGGACTTCTAAAAATTTAAAATAAAACAATATTAAAAATAATGTGGGTGATAGGACTTGAACTCTAGTGCTTTGTAACAGCAGTGCAAGGTCTTACCAATGAGATAAAAGCTATTGCTTACTATTAAAAAGCAAAATAAACTTATATCTTGTGCTCAGGAAAAAGCACCCCTCTCTGTATTTTTGAAAAATATTTGTACAGAAAGTTGTACAAAAAGTTTAGGGTTGTTATAGGTGTTTTGAATGTGAACGTGTTTGTGGAAATACCTAAAAGAGACGGTGAGATTTCCTTTGATGATAATCTGAATATGAAACGACAATTACAAAATAGGAATGAAATGGCATTTGAATCTAAAAAATGCACAAGCAAACCCATGCATAAGAAAACTATGGAGATAGTGAAGCATAAACCTGAAAACTGGAAATTAGAGTTGGCATCCTTTGCAAAAAATCAAGATACATGTTGAGAAAATCCCTAACCTAAAACCCGACATAGAAATCAAAATCCGTACACATATAGAATCTTAAAAAAGACTAAAACAAAAATGACATAGAAATCAACAAATTATACATGTATAAGTAGTATTTATGCACATATAGAATCTTAAAAAAGACTCAAACAAAAATGACATAGAAATCAACAAATTATACATGAATAAGCAGTATATATAGGCATATAAGAGATAATTAGAACAATAAATATAGCACATAGTTACTTAAGTCAACTTTAACATCTCATATAAACATATACACAACAAACTAAAAGAACACATACACAAAATAAGTTTAGCATCTCTTTGTAATAAATATGCACACAACAAATTAAAAGAACATAAGCATCTGAGTAATAATAAGTTTGGCAGCTCAAACCAAAATACATAGTTTCCATCCACGTCATTGTTTAACAACTCAAATCAAAATACAGTCTCCAATCACACCATTGTTTAAGAACTCACAAATAATCTCCATCAAAACACAACATTGCATTCAACATCTTGCAATCATCAGCTTTTACTATCTTTCATTCACATTAAGTCTGCATAAGTTAAATTGTGCAAAAATTATTAGTTATATAATTCAATGTGTAAGCAGAATGCAGTATTCACTATTTTCATATCTGCATAGTAGTAGGTTTACCCTCAATTAGGCTTATTCTTTCACTTCACATCAGCTCTTGCATTCTTCATTGTTTTCCTTATAGGTGACAGTTGCTTGCACAAATGATAAAGATGAAAAGGAAGCATACTTGATGAATGCATATAGTATATTACTCAAATTAGTGAAATGTGATAATATAGTAGAGAGTATATATCAACTGAAAATGAAATTTTATCCAATAAATATTTGAAATTATACAATACAAATGTAATGATACATACCTTTGATTGTCTTGGTTATGATGGCACTCCAAATCTACCAACACCCAAGCTCCCCCCATTCTGCTGCTATCTTGACTGCCAATATCTGCTACATTAAGAGTTGACTGCCCCACTGATGATACAGTAGGCTGACTTGGTGTTTGAGAGCTTGACTTTCCAAACTCACTGAAATTCCTTTCAATTTTCTTAGGTCTCCCCGGCTTCTTGGATACTTTCTTAGGTACTGGAGCTTCTTTATTGGTGCAACTTCTATTATTATGATCCCAAGACTTGCATTTAGAGCACATTAGAGAACCTGTAGATGCCATAACTGAAATTGGTTTTGTTGGCTCATCCACTCCTCTCTTTCTTTTCTTCTTTGGTCTTCTAGACTTGGTCTTGTGCTATGGAGCTGCAAAGGCAGGCAATACAGTTCTTTCCCACTTACTAGAATGGGGGATTAGATTGATGGAAGCCTCATATCCTTTCATGTAGGTTTCTTTGGAGTAGTAAGGATGGAAAAAGTCTTCTGGGTTCTTTGTTGTTTTGATACATGCAGCAATGGCATGGCGGCATGGTATTCCAGTCATATCAAATATCCTACAATCATAAGTGCCTTTGTTTAAGTTACAAATATAGGACATTCAATTATCCAGTACCTCCAACTCATCTCCTCCTCCTTCTAGCACTCTGCATACTCTGGATTTTCCTTCACCTTCAACAATCTTCTTCAGTATAAGTGGACCCATTATCTTATGATGACCCTCCATCCACACTCATTTCTTTTAAATTTTAGTCAACGTTTGTCTTCTAATCATCTTCAACATAGTCAAGATGGGTTGGTCTTTTGCCTCCTTGATTACTTTATTTCAAACCTCAGCAATGTTGTTTACCACTAAATCGCATTTCACCACAGTGGTAAAATATGCTCTACACCAATAAGATGGTTGATGCTGCTTCATGAGCCACTCATGGGCTTTAGAATTTTTGGCTTTCAATTTTCTCATCTACATCTTGAATATTGAATCTGTATAAGCCTTTGCACACTTATGAATTTTTTTTAATATCATCAGATCCTTTATATGCCACCAACATGTTAGCATACATGTGCCTTACACAAAACCTATGTTCATCTCCAGGAACAACTTCTTCAATTGCTTTGATAAGTCCCTATATGAGAATGTTCTATTGAGTATAAACTATTTAAACTTAGAATTTGTAAAGTTAGATTATCTAAATTGATTAATTATATTAAATATTCAACCATACCACTTACCTTTTGCCTATCTGATATAAAAATCCAACCATGGTCCTCTTGTGGACTAACTAATGCTAAAATATATTCAATAAAAAATCTCCAAGCTTCCTTTGTCTCAGACTCCACTACAGCAATTGCTAATAGGAACATCTCATTAGCCACATCCCTATATTATGAAGAATGAAGTGATTAAAAAATGTAGTAGATGTTAACATATGCTGTATAAACTGAGTTTAATTTATAATTTACCTTCCAATTTCACTTAATAGAAGACCTTCTTGTATATTGAGATGACAGCCATCAAGACCTATGAATGGTTTACAAACAGCCTTGAATCCTTATTTTTGAGCAGCATAAGCGATGTGTATCCTGTTAAACATAGGAAGAGAATTTAACA
Organism: Agapanthus africanus; assembly: GCA_030015575.1. Taxonomy (NCBI): domain Eukaryota; kingdom Viridiplantae; phylum Streptophyta; class Magnoliopsida; order Asparagales; family Amaryllidaceae; genus Agapanthus; species Agapanthus africanus. The sequence goes on along the minus strand of JASDDO010000019.1, from coordinate 377,111,166 downwards.
AAGGGTAATCAACCTGAACCTTGACATAGCTTCCTGGATTCTTAACAAGTATCATATTTGCATAATCCTTAATCTTCCAATACTGCTCCCGGTGACAATCCTCAAATCTTCTGTTCACAAGTTTCTTAGCTTTATAAAGTTTTTCTACATTTACCTCCAACATGTAATCTCTCTTCAATTTTTTTTGCTTGGCTTTTACTTCTCAATTTGGATTCTCCCTGATTTCATCCTCATATTCCTTAGATATCCACTCAGTCGATGCATGCTTATTCCTCCATGTTCTTGCACAAGTGTGCTCTTTGACCAATTTCTTCACTTTGAATGATTTCCTCTCTGGAGCCTAGGAAGCGTGTATTCTCCACATACATTTCTCTTCTTCTCTCCTTGAACAAATACCTGTTATTCTATCATCTTCATTCTTTTGATAATTTACTATATAACTTCTGAAAAATGCATCTTTCTGAAGTGTCATTCTAAACTCAACTGCATTTGCAAACTGATCCCCCTCTGTCAATTCTATGTGATCTGTATGCTCTTCCGTATCAAATTCTCTAAACCTAGCATTAGAATTGATGTCCTCACCAGGAAATGGCATGATATCACCACTATCTTCATAGTTTGACTCAACTTCAACATCAGGATAGCCACCAATATCCAAATCAACCGTAGTATCTGGAATTTCTTCATCACTTTCTTAAGTTGGAGTTGGGATTTTACCTTTGCTATGTCTTGTAGTAGATGTCTGATGTTGTTGTGTAGCCTCAGGCACTTTTGATGTCTTAGGCATCTGTGTAGTCTCGGGCTCATGTTTTGCCTCATCATTACCAAGATTTATAAAGACTGGATCAGCAGTTGGTTTCTTTAATTTGTAATTCTAGGTGATCTCCTCATAACAGTTCTGGCTGATTTACTATCAGAAGAACCAAAATTTAAGTTATAGATTGGAAAGACAAATTCAAAATTAAAATTTAGCTCAAGTGCACTGCATTTAGCATAACTAAACATATATGAATACTTTCTTTTTGTCTGAAATTGCATGTGATGTAGATTTAGTTGCATGAGCTTCATTCTATGTAGAGTTGCTTGCCTCTGCTTCATATGATGCATCCTTGGTTGCCACTACTGGTGTTGTTGTTGATGAAATCTTCCTAGTTGATCTTCTTGGTGTAGTAAATGGAGATTGAACATCGCCCGGGTTTCTTTTGGAGGGTATTGTGATGTATTTAGATTTTCTAACACAAGTTTAAAATACATAAACATCCAACAATATTGATTTTCAATTAAGACATACTAATTAATCCTTCAAAATGATACTTACTTTTGTTTTTCTTTAGAAGGCAGTGTCATGCCAGTAGATTTCCCAGCACAAGTTCAAAATACATAATTGGCCAACAATATTGAATTTTAATTAAGACATACTAATTAATCACACAATATAATACTTACTTTTGTTTTTCTTTAGAGGGTGGTTTCATGCCATCAGATTTTCCAGCACAAGTTTAAAATTTAAGGATAGACCAACAATATTGAATTTCAATTAAGACATATTAATTAGTCACACAAAATATTACTTACTTTTGTTTTTCTTTAGAGGGTAGTATCATGCCAGCAGATTTCCTAGCAAAAGTTTAAAATTAAATGATAGTCCAACAATATTGAATTTCAATTAAGACATACTAATTGGTCACATAAAATAATATTTACTGTTTTTTTTTGTTTAGAGGTTGGTGTCATGCTAGTAGATTTCCTGGCACAAGTTTAAAATTAAAGGATAGGCCAACAATATTGAATTTAAATTAGGACATACTAATTAGTCACACAAAAAAAATATTTACTTTTGTTTTTCTTTAGAGTGTGGTGTCATGCCAGCAGATTTCCTAGCACAAATTAAAAATATAGGATTATTATTTATTATTTAGGATAAAACAGTATTCAACATGTAACAATACATGCTTATTAAATATACATGATGATAACTTACTTTGGTGTTTCTATAGGGATTGTTGTTTTGGGAATGGGCTCTACTGGAGCCAAAATGATAGCCATTGTTCCAGATGCTCAGCTTCTTTATTTATATGATCTTCAAGCACTTTGTGTACTAAATATAGATGCATATAACCAAGAACACCTAATACTTGCACCATTAATCTCAATTCCATGCCCTCTTTGAGCTCATACAATCAATGATTTTTTGAATACCACACAATACTGTAAGTACTTTTCTCATAACCAAAAGTATCGATATGCCCAACAATCTCAAAGAAACTTAACTTATCCACATCAATACCAACATTATATATAGTGCCCCCTTTGTATACACAATCACTTGGATCAAATGCACAATGATGATGATAAATTTCCTAGTAATGCCTTGTTGGGTTACGGCAGCGCCCCGGCCATCAATCCGTGACCAAATGCGAAACAAAAATTTATAAAACTTGGCGCTACCACAACCAATTACCCGGATCACCTCATAAGCCCTAGATAACAAAACATGCAAAGGAGTTAGAATGGTTATACCGAATAGATCCGTGTCCTTCGGTTTTCAACCATCATCCCAAACTCCTACGGGCTTCCTTGATCAGGCGTGATCTCCGGTCTCCCTCCATCGAAGATGATCCACCCGAGAGTCTATGCAACGAGCTCCAAGTTCATATCCGAGGCAACTAGGGCACCTAGATCGCTACTCTAGATACCGTAGATGAAGTAGAGAGTGATGAAGGATTAATTTGTCTCAAGACACCCAAGAATTCTTAACTCATGAGAGGGTTTGGGTGGAGCTAGAGAAAGAAGAAGATGCCATGAGAATGAGGTGTTGAGAGCAACTCAAGAGAGAGAAAAAGAAATGAATAATGGCTTGTGTTTTTGTTTGTTTTGTGAGTGTGATAAGAAATAATGGAACCATTACATAAATGTCCATGTCTCTAAAATATCTTAGTCAACAAAAAATATCTCGAGTCAACATAATCTCACAACAAACAAAAACCCTAAGCATTCTAGAATAGTAACCATGGGTCACTAATTAGCCATGCCACAAAAATGCAATAAACACCTCATCCTACACCTTAATAAACTTTTAATCCAAAAAGGTCTAAACCATGATGAGGTGTAATCTTATAAAAGTAATCTTGTAATAAATTACAAGAATACCCCTCAACCGTATATACATACCCGCATCCGTATTCCGAAGAATACGAATACAAAGAGACGAAAATAATCCAACAAATATAATACTAGGATCCGGCTTAAACCAAAGCCTACTAGTATTATCCGTCCGAACATCATCCGTGCACAAGTGCACGTATGTGATCGAACCCTGCCGTAAAAACATATGGCCTCTACATCGTTTCGCCCGAAGAAGGGAAACCCTCTGTGTGTGTTTCTAAAGACTCGTCAATACGCTGGCAGTGGGTTTAACCACAAGCACGTCAGCGGCACTAGCTGTACGTAATGACTACCCAGGTATTGAGCGAAAGGGAGGCCGACGAGCAAACTCATCCTGAAACCCCTACTGAGCGTGACAGTGACAATATCCGTACAGTCCGGTCCATTCGTCTATGAGTATTGCATATCGAGTTTAGGGGGTGGATAAAGTCAGATCCCTAATAATACGACATTTAGTATCGGTATGAAGCCCATCACCACATGAAAAACTACTGATTCTAGATTAGTAATTCTCGACTACCTTGGCCAAGGATTTCTGGTGATGGCCACCCGTGCACTCCGCGACATCAACCCCCAATACCGGGAGAGACGAATCTCCTGACGATCCGCTCACTGCCTCCATGTGGCTCGGGACTGTACCCAACTAAAACCTGTTTGCACGACTCCTTTGAGCCGTGGTAGGGTAGTAATCAAAGCACAGTAGGAACTCACATAAGACAAATGATGATCTTAGCTCTATAGACTAACCTGTACACATGTCACCTGAGAACTGCTATCTGACAATAGGTATAATACCAACTAGCATGTTCCCGGCGAGTCCGTCCGGTGTACTCATAACCCAATGAGCACTCATATACATCTTAGGTGAATAAACTAACACCAATGGCTTGTGTGACCGTCCACCGCCCTTCGTTGGGGTCTCGATCCATATACACTAGTCTACTCTTGGAGTATCGATGCCCAGTCTTGAAACTCCAACGACTAGGGACATTTTAAGGATGCGCTTATAGACCACCCAACTCCCACGTATATGATCATCATCATACTGCCGATAGTCAAGCAAGAATCCTATGGGCTCTATCAACATGTAATAGTGATCTGTAATGTCACTTGAAGCATGTACACGATGATAAAGACAAACCAGATAGCATACTATCATCTCGAGTAAGACTGTTCTACCGGTATAGATCCTCCCTCAATCATTGCAATCACGTGCCTGCGATCCAATAATTGACTTGAGGGCACTATAGCCAACAATCTCCCACTTGCACTTAAGGATAATTATTGCAGTGTCGCATACTCACAGCCCGTGTGATACCGAACACCCAACTTCTCTACTAATCAGTTTCACAAAGCTCGTTTGTAAAACTATTGCTTTCGAGAAATAGCCTCAGTGAGTGGATCCGCTCCAATGTTTCTTTCTATGTCTCTCTTTATCTCAAGTTTGCGGAGAAAACCATCCCCGAAATGAGTAATACCTGTTTTAGAATATGTCTGGATATCTGATGGGACCCAGTTCACAAATGAACTCCAAATCCAGCAAACTTTTTAGACTGTATCGTCCACTGAATTGAATCAGTATCCTGCGCCATGCCTCCCTCAGTATCCGCTTGGACCACCTGTCCAAACTACTGCACCTCAAAATTGGGAAAACTATAACTCTGACAGTAACTCTGTCATCCAGGTCACCTTGGAAGCCTGGAATGATAACCGTCTCCCGAAAGAGGTTGCCATTACCAAATCCCTAGAACATGCACTTATGTTCATAAACTGCTTCCGAATGTTTCTCCAGGATTGGATTAATATATAAATTTATTGCAGCTAGTGCAAAAACAACATCTGGTGTGGTACTTGACATCTCATGATTGACTCAATTGCCTAAGCAAGTGATATGTCAATCATGCACATCCCTTTCCCCTTTAGTCTGTAAGACACCTTTAGAGAGGGTGACTCCATCACCTGCAGGGACACCACCATACCAGGAGTCGTCCATCCTAAAATACCTTTAGAATACTGTCAAAGTACCCAGATTGGGAAACTACCCAAATCTAAATCTAAAACCATAGATTTAATAACCAGAATGCCTGATATAATATCCATATCCTATGTGGAGAAACCACTATTGACAACCACAGTATAACCGATCGTAGTATGAATTTCACTTCCTACAAAGTGTATGTCATCCAAACACCAGGATATCAAACCCTACTACCTTCTTAACAGATCCATCCATTATTCTGATGATATCAAAGCCTATGACCGTCACATCAAAAAATAAATGATCTTTCTCCGGTATACATGCTTTAGTCTATTAATAGACATAAGCTACTTATCCACTATGCTTCCGCTGCTCCCACTGACTATAACAACCCTCTGGCAGAGTCATATATACTCACACTTCTAAAGCTAGTTTAGAACGACGCTATACTCATCCTCCTGCCGGGTCTCATAGTCTAGAATAGCAGTAATGGTAAGTCTGGGTAAACAAGAACCTCCCTGTCACCGTCTTTGAGGATACCGAAGTACCTCTCAGGCGCCTGAGGTTACCCACCATATCTGCGGTGTGGCTAATGGAATGTCAAACCCGATTGAATCTTTAGGTTCTATTAATTTTTCAGTAATCGTTTGTGGTTCTGGAATCACTTCCAGTTCTACCATACCCCCACTACTATTTTATGAAAAAGTCCATTTTGCTAAAACTGTGGCGAGTCAAGAACAATATCACTATTGATCTTCCAGATGGTAGAAAGTTAACCCTCGTTATAGCCCGGGATAACCCACAAACTTCCATTACAGAAACGTATCTTGAGTTATCCAGAGTCTGATTTTAAGCATAAGCCGGACAACTCCATATACCTTAACATCGTTAAGATATGAACCATTCTATATTCAATATAGAAACATAGGCACTAATTTAATTGGAACCAGATTCAAATCATGCAGCTGTCTCCAGTGCATGTGAACTAAATGGGGAGAGGCCGATCAACATTACTCAACTTAGGAGTGCATCCAGTTATGAGTAACCTGAAAGAGAAGCAAGTTCTCAAAACCATTACTATCAACTGAATACCAAACACAAGTATCTACATTTTCGATCACCTCGAAGAATCCTGATACTTGCAAAACATGGTCTCTACTTTATTCTTGTAGCTATAACTTCTCAAAACTTGGACCTTGTATTTCTACGAAACACTTCTCTAAAACTGGAGAAGTCACAAGTAAACAGAATATAGTACGAGCACCAACCACTTTGTCCTAATGGACACCGGACAACATACAATAATTTGTATAAGTCCCCTGAGTTAAATAATTCAAACCCTGTGCCTCGTAGGTTGAAAACTGTACTATGGTTAAGAAGAATTACACCGTTGTTTAATGCTCTTTACCCAATCATCAACTGATATAGGTAAATGTCATAGACATAATTTCAAAATGTTATGTCTCACTTTATAAAAGAAATGTACAGATATATCATTTTGAAATTGGTGCATAACATCGGATATTCAAAACCAAATATTTGCTGTCAGGAAAAACCCCAGGTGATTTCCTCAAATATCACCAATTACAACGAATTACGATATAATGAGGATATAATCACCTAATTCCCGATATCTTACTCCTACTCATCATCTGTAATACCATACAGATGTGAGAATCAAACTTGGTAAATACTTACTCTGGAGTAAGAATCTAATTAGGAAATCAGTTTTCAATTAACAATTCACAGTGAAACTGAAATATGAAAATGTTTCGAAGGGGTATCCGGGTATTCCTAGTAATGCCTCTTCCACTATCCAGATTCATGACTTTAACCGTATATTTCCTTGCCATCTCTCCAATCCCTTTATTTGACTTTACTTATTGCCTTCTGTACACCGTACTTAGGCTAAATGGTTTTCTTCCTTCCCTACCTTTTGGCACCAGCCTAAGGTTTGGAAGAAGACTATCCAATAAGAGTAATAGGTGTACCCTCCTAATCCTAAGAAGAAAAGGAAAAGACAACTGAATAATTCTTATTCTATTTTTCCTGAATCAGAAACCATCCTCGAACTGGAATAAGTTCCTTCAAGTTCGTATATAACTATACGATGGATTATCCAATAAATGTGGATCTTCGTAGTGATACGGGGTGTTCTGGAGAAATTCAAAGATGAAGTAGGGGTGACGATGATATACGCGGTTTGGTCGTGAATGATAGTGGTCGCAATTTACTTTGCCTTCTTTCTAATCCCTTTATTTGTCTTTACTTATTACCTTCTGTACACCTCACTTAGGCTAATGGGTTTTCTTCCTTCCATATCTTTCGGCACCTGCCTATGGTTTGGAAGAAGACTATCCAATAAGCATAATAGGTGTACCCTCTCCTAATCCTAGGAGCCCTCACAACCTGAGAGAAGGTAAAAGGAAAAGACAACTGAATAGTCCTATTCAATTTCTCCAGAATCGGAAACCATTCTCGAATCTGAAACAAGTTTCTTCAAGTTCGTATTTAACTATACGATGGTCATATCCAATAAATGTGGATCTTTGTAGTGATACGGAATGTTTCGGAGAAATGCAAAGGGTAAAAGTAGGAGTGTCAATGAAGTATGCAACTCTGACAATCCAAAAGCCAATGCGTTTTAAAAAGGTCCGGTTATCTTGGTTACTGAGTTATAGTCTAAGGTCGGGCCATGGTCACTGCCAAAGAGAGAGAGAGAGAAAGAGAAAATAAACACTCAGCGTGTACTCTTACCTAGATCAGAATGGTTAATAATTTTATCTAATCCGGATGGCTCTCACTGTATCCTCAAATTCTCCTCCAAACCCTAAAGAAGAATTAGTCGGGATCATCTAAAATCACCCAAGGAGTAAACCAACTCATCAGTGGGAATCGGGATCCAACTATCATCGCATGATAACTTGATGGGATCCACTCAAGTTATCACACTCCAGAAGGTATACGCATGCCTGGCAAGTTTCCTGTATGTTTGAAACTCCCGATGTGATTTTTACCCCATGCTCTTATGACCTTGACGAAGGCCAACAAATCATAAGTCACATGTCAAGTTCTACCCATCATTGTCCAGGTTAATTTGAACCCACCCGTATATACCTTTGATGGAGGCCAACAAAGTAGTACGACTGTCCCAAACCAATGCATCTATCTATACAACAGAAAAGTAACAAATAGCTACCATACACTATGCTTTGACGAATGCCAACAAACATAGCATGAATACTAGGTGCTACCCATATGAAATGACGGAGGGCTACGAATGGTTTTTGGCGAAAAACCTTTAACGTAATGAACTTGATATCGTTGAAGGAACCAGATAACTTTTTACAAATATATAGCGACGAAAACCTTTTCTAAAGAGGTCACTCCCCGTGAAGGGATCTCGGCTTTTTCCTCGTCGAATGAGGTGCAGGATATTCCTAACTGAATACCTCGATGCAAAGCAAAAAAAGTAATCGACTATAGTGAAGTTATTACCCTGACGCAAACTTCTGCCCAAGAGGTCACTCCCGGTGAAGGGATCTCGGCTCTTGCCTCTTCGAATGAGGTGTTGGATATTCCTAACCGAATACCGCTGTGCAAAACAAAAGAAAACGTCTTTGTAATAACAGCTTTTGAAAATTATTCCAACAATATCGAATAGGTTTGTTTTCCTTGCATTGATCAGAATCAACACAGTCCCATCAGTTAACATATCATACCATAGAAAAAGGAACGAAAAAATGATGTACGTATATGCCATCCGCATTCGCCACTGGGTCCCGTCATCACCCGTTAGGTTACTTAACTAACGACAGAGCGAGAGCTGGACTAGCGCGGGTGCAAAACAAATACAACATCTACTAGTATATATATAACAATATATAATAATCTCTCCAGGCATGATAAATGCAACATCACAGATAAGCGATAAGCATCACAGAACAATACAGATAATCTGGGAGCCCGGGGTTTCCTTTGAGCCACAAGTAAAACCCGACGTTCCCCTGGTCGTATGGATAGCCTGTGCAATGAAAACCAAGACCCTACGAGCGCGGCAAGTTACCCGCCAAAACTAGAAGTGAAGCAACCCCTTTCATCAAAGTGAATGGGCCACCCGGCACTTCACGGAATCCAGTAACTTGAGCACCCCTCCATGGGTCAACCTGTACTCCTACGAGTGTGGCGAATAGCCCGCCAATTCTAGAGTGAGTCCCCCTCCATCTCAACGCCATGAGATGTGGACCCGTTTCTCTTTGGAACCTGGCTATCCGTGCACTCCATCACGGGGTAATCCTAGTACAGAAAAGAAAATATGTACAATGGTGATATCGACCTCAACCCGGTCGTGCCCCAAATAAATAATATATAAATAGGCAGTGATGGCAGTCCACATGTCGGATGCTCGCCCTGTGATATTAAATGTACAAATGAAACTAAACAGCACTAATATTGCATCCAAGCTATCCACCACGACGATTCCGCCACAACACAGCACAACACAGAACATCAACGTGAATGTCACGTTCGCAAACCCGTCTAAAAGAACTATAGCAATTAGACAAGTTGTATCGCTCTAATGACATTCACGTTCGCAGATAGTAATGTATGTACTAAAAAATACGACATTAGAATTCTGCACTCATTTAGCAAACTAAACCAATTTCCAAAACAATGAAAAAAACAGTGAGCTAAAGTTCCAAAAACCGATCGTTTAAAGCCAATTCGGAAGTCCGAATCAAAACGAAACGTGCCCGAACCTTCACGGGCAGTTAGAGCACGAAATTAACTTTGAGTCGGGGGGCCTAAAAGGGTACCCCACCCCCGAGGCCACCACGAGATGGCCAGGGGGTGAGGCAGACCCGAAACTGCCCAAGGTGGGGCAGTTTCGGGTCCCCACTTCTAAGACCATCTTGTGGTAGTCTTGGGGAGTGAGCCCAGCCGTTCGGTCCCCCTTTGGGGTTCCCCGGGGTGCCCATGCACCATCCCGCGGCTTCTCAGTTCAAACCATGAGCCCGCGGGGTGTGCAAACATCTCAAACTTTCAGTTTTCGGAACGGTTTTTGTCGGCAGTTTTTGCACGTCAAAAACAGCGGATTTATAATGTTGCAATGAGTTAACTAAGGATTATGGAGTGGCTCTGATACCATGTTGGGTTATGGCAGCGCCCCGGCCTTCAATCCGTGACCAAATGTGGAACAAAAATTTATAAAACTTGGCGCTACCACAACCAATTACCTGGATCTATCCATAAGCTCTAGATAACAAAACATGCAAAGCAGTTAGAATGGTTATACCGAATAGATCCGTGTCCTTCAGTCTTCAACCATCATCCCAAGCTCCTTGGGGATTCCTTGATCAGGCTTGATCTTCGGTCTCCCTCCATCGAAGATGATCCACCCAAGAGTCTATGCAACGAGCTCCAACCTTATATCCGAAGACACCAGGGCACCTAGATCGCTACTCTAGATACCGTAGATGAAGTAGAGAGTGATGAAGGATTAATTTGTCTCAAGACGCCCAAGGATTCTCAACTCATGAGAGGGTTTGGATGGAGCTAGAGGAAGAAGAAGATGCCATGAGAATGAGATGTTGAGAGCAACTCAAGAGAGAGAAAAAGAAATGAATAATGGCTTGTGTTTTTGTTTGTTGTGTGAGTGTGATAAGAAATAATGGAGCCATCACATAAATGTCCATGTCTCCAAAATATCTTAGTCAACAAAAAATATCTCAAGTCAATATAATCTCACAACAAACAAAAACCCTAAGCATTCTAGAATAGTAACCATGGGCCACTAATTAGCCATGTGACAAAAATGCAATAAACACCTCATCCTACACCTCAATAGCCTTTTAATCCAAAAAGGTCTAAACCATGATGAGGTGTAATCTTATAAAAGTAATCTTGTAATAAATTACAAGAATACCCCTCAACCGTATATACATACCCGCATCCGTATTCCGAAGAATACGAATACAAAAAGACGAAAATAATCCAACAAATATAATACTAGGATCCGGCTTAAACCAAAGCCTACTAGTATTATCTGTCCGAACATCATCCGTGCACAAGTGCACGTATGTGATCGAACCCTGCCGTAAAACCATACGGCCTCTACATCGTTTCTCCCGAAGAAGGGAAACCCTCTGTGGGGGACTCTAAAGACTCGTCAATACGCCGGCAATGGGTTTAACCACAAACACGTCAGCGGCACTAGCTGTATGTAACGACTACCAGGTATTGAGTGAAAGGGAGGCCGACGAGCAAACTCATCCTGAAACTCCTACTGAGCCTGACAGTGACAATATCTGTACAGTTCAGTCCGTTCATCTATGAGTATCGCATATCGAGTCTTGGGGGCGGATAAAGTCAGACCCCTAATAACACGACATTTAGTGTCGGTATGAAGCCCATCACCAACTGAGAAACTAGCGATCCTAGATCAATAATTCTCGACTACCCTAGTGATGGCCACCCGTACACTTCGCGACATCAACCCCCAATACCGGGAGAGACGAATCTCCTGACGATCCGCTCACTGCCTCCATGTGGCTCGGGACTGTACCCAACTAAAACCTGTTTGCATGACTCATTTGAGCCGTGGTAGGGTAGTAATCAAAGCACAGTAGGAACTCACATGAGACAAATGACGATCTCAGGTCGATAGACTAACCTGTACACATTTCACCTGAGAACTGCTATCTGATAATAGGTATAATACCAACTAGCATGTTCCCGGCGAGTCCGTCCAATGTACTCATAACCTAATGAGCACCTGTATACATCTTAGGTGAACAAACTAACACCAATGGCTTGTGAGACCGGCCACTGCCCCTCGTCGGGTTCTCGATTCATATACACTAGTCTACTCTTGGAGTATCGATGCCCAGTCTCGAAACTCCTACGACTAGGGACATTTTAAGGATGTGCTTATAGACCACCCAACTCCCATGTATATGATCGCCATCATACTGCTGGTAGTCAAGAAATAATCCTATGGGCTCTATCAACATGTAATAGTAATCTGTAATGCCACCTGAAGCATGTACAAGATGATAAAGACAAACCAGATAGCATACTATCATCTCGAGTAAGACTGATCTACCGGTATAGGTCCTCCCTCAATCATTGCAATCACGTGCCTGCGATCCAATAATTGACTTGAGGGCACTATATCCAACAATTTCCCACTTACACTTAAGGATAATTATTACGGTGTCGCATACTCACAGCCCGTGTGATACCAAACACCCAACTTCTTTACAAATCAGTTTCAAAAAGCTCGTTTATAAAACTAGTGCGTTCGAGAAATAGCCTCAGTGAGTGGATCCGCTCCAATGTTTCTTTCTATGTCTCTCTTTATCTCAAGTTCGCGGAGAAAACCGTCCCCCGAAATGAGCAATACCTGTTTTAGAATATGTCTGGATATCTAATGGGACCCAGTTCATAAATGAACTCCAAATCCAGCAAACTGTAACACTTTAGGATGTGATTAGTGGCTAATTATACTTTAAGTATGGTTTTTAATAAAAAGTTTACCAAAACAATTTTCAAATAATTTATCAAATTTTATGAATATTTTATTAGAATTTTCCTAGGCTTGCACACACTTGTGCATGTAAACTAGAGTTTAAATTGGGGTTAAACTATGATTAGCAACCATGGTAGACTAAACCATCCTTTTTAAGTTAAATTGATTTTTATTGAGGGTATTTTTTTTTTATAGAAAATGAATTATTGCTTTAGGTTTGACTTGGTGAGAGAGAGAGAGAATGCGTGATGGGCATCATGGCATGAGCCCATGCTTGCATTAAATGAGAGAGAGGGGGGTGTTGACCCTTTTGTTCTCTCATTTCTTTTGTTTGTGCTAACTCTTTCTCACTTCTCTCTCTCACTCTCACACTCCCTCAGACACAGCAGCAACTGCAGGAGCAGCAGCCACAGCAGCAACACCAGCAGCTCCAGCAGCATCAACACAGCAGCTTCAGCAGCACCAGCATCAGCAGCAGCTCCAGCATCAGCAGCAGCAACACCAGCAGCACCAACAGCAACAACATCAACAGCATCAGCACAGCAGCAGTAGCAGGCAGCATTAGCTCCTTCCATTCTTCTCCTCCTCCCTTTTCCTGCTTCCTAGGATCAATTGGGGTATATTTCTTAAACCCAACTCCTTGTTGCTAAACTTGTGTGTTGTTTAATGCTTCAGTTAGTGGTTATTGTGGTTATTAGTGCTAGATTTGTGTTTGATGTAAGATTTAGTTAAGGTAGGGTTTTTATAGCTTATTAAACCTAATTAGGTGTTAATATTGCTGTTTAAACCTTGTAATATCACTAGATTTAGCTAAATCGCCTTAAGTCGCAAAACTTGAAGTTTTAAAATACAGTTTTGATATAATGTGTAGGATATTGAGGTCTGCTATATCTTTGCTCATTTCCTAGCTTAGCAAACAACTACAGAATAGTGTGCAGGCAGTATAGGCTGGTGTGTTGAAATACGAGACCACCCTCTTCCCAAAATCCCGGCGACCTCCCCTTGCATTTTCGGCGTCGCCGGCCTCCCTGATGCTTTGGGTGGTTGTGCTTTGGCTAGTGGTGTCTGGGGGTATTTGTCTGGGTTTGGTATTATTTATTTTCCCTAATTGTTTGCAGGTAGAAATCTGGGAGAGTTTGGGGTAGTTTTAGTGTATCCGGGACTTTGACGATATTGTGAGGGTTTGGTTGGAGAATAAGATGATTCAGGGTTTTAGGGTTAGATTAGCTCTAAGTTGTTCTGCTGGTATCACTTGACTCTTGTAAGTTCACCTATTCTCACTAGTGCACCCTATGTTGCAAATTAGGTGTTTTAAATCGTTTTTAGGCTAAACCTGTATGATACATAGAATCTGCTGTTACTAGGGTAGTAATTTTAGTAAGAAAACATATACACTAGGCTATAAAATGTGCTAGGATCATAGTGTAGAGTCCTAGACCCCACCCACCGGTTTTGGGCCGGTATGATACCCCTTTGCCGCCGGCCCAATTGTTGGGTATTGTGTTGGATTTTGTTAGGTAAATGTCTGTAGGTATTTTGGAGGGTTTGGTCTTGTTTGATTTTCTTGTTTTTGCTCTAAATTAAATATGGGACCGTTTACCTATTTTTAGCGTAGCGGGACTTTCGCGACACGTACGATGCGTGTTGAGTTGGTTTGCTGTGTATCACAGCATGTCGTTGTGTGCCACAGCGTGTCGCATTGGGATTTGGCATATGCACACACGTTACGTATACACGCGCGTTTAGTTCGCGACGCGAGTTTCTCGTTTGAGTTCGATATCGTGTTTTCGCGAGATATTTGCTTATATGGATTGTTTGTGTAAATTCTAGGTTCGCAGGCGGGTATATCGGACGCCACAAAGAAGGGGAAGCAGATAGTCGGCTACGCTTAGCATGAGACCAGGTGAGTAGATTTAACATCTACGGGGAAATCGCCCGTATGGCATTAAGCGTCAGGGCGTGATAGAATGTCTAGTCGTAGATATTTATATATACTCATATATTGATATCATCATACTTGCATACATGCACACTGTATATTCATACCAGTGCACATATATATTGATATCATCATACTTGCGCACATGCACACTGTATATTCATACCAGTGCACACATATATTGATATCATCATACTTGCGCACATGCACACTGTATATTCATACCAGTGCACACATATATTGATATCATCATACTTGCGCACATGCACACTGTATATTCATACCAGTGCACACATATATTGATATCTTCATACTTGCGCACATGCACACTGTATATTCATACCAGTGCACTCATATATTGATATATTCATACTTGCGCACATGCACACGGTATATTCATACCAGTGCACTCATATATTGATATCATCATATTTGCGTACATGCACACTGTATATTCATACCAGTGCATACATATATTGATATCTTCATGCTTGCACACATGCACACTGTATTTCATAGTAGTGCTACACTCATATTCGCGTATATATCCATTTGCACATCCATACCTACATACATATATATGTTACATACATGGATGATATTGACTTGATTTCAAGAAAATAAGGGACCGCATGAGATATTTTCAAAACTGGATTCTTTTTAAAGGAGCGGTTTTCCCTTTTTACTCTTAGTGTCATACGACACATTGCTTGGATTTACGCATTGAGTTTGGATTTATGGGATTTCTGGATTTGAGAACCGTGGTATTATTTTAAGAAAATACGCACTGTTTTAAAATACCCGGTTTCTCTTGATGTGATATTTCAGTGCGTCCACCATGAGCTTTCTCGGTTCCAGAGAGCTTGTGTGAGTATACCCGATTCGAGGAGTGGTAAGCACCGATTGCGGGTACATGGTGGACCCGGTATGATACCCCGGGGCAAGAAAACTCGTATTGTTAGACGGTGAGCCCGGCGGAGGGACTACTACCTACCGGTGATTGGTTGAGCCTGGCGGTCATCCGGAGGATACTGACCAGAGCTGAGAGATGGATACGGGCAGACCCGTACTGTCGGAGCCGAGGGCCGATTCCCCAGACGGAGCCCGTGGGCCAATCCGGACTGACGGAGCCCGATACATGAGAATTTGCGTGTCGATGCTGGACACGATCATTTTATGATATTTCGAGTGCCGATGTTGGGCACTCACGATTCTATGAGATTTACAGGATTTGAGGGCCGATTAGAGTGACGGCGCCTGAGCTTTTACTGGGATTTGGGTGTATTGATGGACACCGGTTATTTTCTACGTTGACTTTCCGCGTAGATGTTATTTATTCCCATGCTCAGCATTTAGTGTTATACATCTCATCCTGTATCTGTAGTACCGGATAGAGTACACTTGCTATGTATGATTATTTCATACCCTGCTCATCATATAGAGATGTTATTAGATTGCACTTATTGCATGATTATTGCTCATCTAGCTCATCATATAGATGTTATCTTTTGGCATAGGTTAGAGTATCGTAGCACGTGCATACTTGCGATTACCTTTATATGTTATGTACTATTCACGAGTTGGCAACTCACCCCCGTTGTGCCACAGTGCTTGCAGGTTGCCCCTCAGAGTAGTCGCGGCAGGCTGCCTTCTTGCATCTTTGATACAAATACCACTGCAGTTGGCCTGTGAGCCCTTTTGCTGATAGGTGGGTTTTTGTGCGGTATCTGTTTATTTTTCCAGTTGTATACATCATTGTATCTAGTATTCTCCATCTACTACTTATGTTTTGACTTAGAGACCAGTTGTGAGGACGATGTATATTATCTTGTACTCTGGTGTCGAGCTCGTTGTCAGCCGACTTTAGTTATGCAGCTTTATATTTCATGTTGT
Organism: Agapanthus africanus; assembly: GCA_030015575.1. Classification (NCBI taxonomy): domain Eukaryota; kingdom Viridiplantae; phylum Streptophyta; class Magnoliopsida; order Asparagales; family Amaryllidaceae; genus Agapanthus; species Agapanthus africanus. The sequence goes on along the minus strand of JASDDO010000019.1, from coordinate 377,094,660 downwards.
CTTCACTTATTTTTGCTCATTCTTCGCTACGGCGTCGTATATTATTATTGTGGTGATTGTTTCCGCCGTTGGGCGTGATTCTCCCGTTTGGGATGCTTTATTCTCATTGTATATCCTTTTACTCATATATTGCCTTGTACCCGATTTTCGGGGCTAGTTTTTACAAAGGAAATGCTGCCAAAATTTTTAAGATAATAACTTGAATTTTAAAGAATTTTACTAAACAACTTAAGGTTTTCTAAACGTTTTAACAAATGTTTCTATCAAACGTTTTAACACTCAATACTTTTAATGGTTTTGATTTCTAGGTTTCGGCTTACTTAGTCGCGTTACGCCTGTAGACGTTACATGGTTAAGTGCCGGTCACGGGCCGAGCTTTGGGTCGTGACACAAACTTCTTAGATTGTATCGTCCATTGAATTTAATCAGTATCCCGCGCCATGCCTCCCTCAGTATCCGCTTGGACCACCTTTCTAAACTACTGCCCCTCAAAATTGGGCAAAACTATAACTCTGACAGTCACTCTGTCATCCAGGTCATCTTGGAAGCCTGGAATGATAACCGTCTCCCGAAGAAGGCTGCCGTTACCAAATCCCTAGAACATGCACTTATGTTCATAAACTGCTTCCGAACGTTTTTCCAGGATTGGATTAATATATAAATTTATTGCAGCTAGTGCAAAAACAACATCTCGTGTGGTACTTGATATTTCATGATTGACTCAATTGCCTAAGCAAGTGATATGCCAATCCTGCACATCCCTCGAATAATTTCTCTACGAAACCGTGAATCCCAACCAAATCGCCACTGGAAATTTGTGTTTTCTCTTTCCTAAACAAGATCTGATAGTTATTTAGGGAAAGATGAGGGTAATAAGGTCATTTGACCATCGATTTAACGCCAGGGGGCTGCAGGGTAAAGGTTGTAAACCTCAGGGGGTTTTCGACCCACGGCAGAACTACAGGGGGGTTTTGGATATCATCCCAAACTTTAAGAGGGTTTCCGTGAAATAAGCCTTTCTTTTTTTAATTTCTTGATAAATTATACTAAAATACCCTCAACTATAGGTGTTTTCACTAAAATGTCTTAAACAATTTTAATTACAGAAAAATTCCTTAAACTTTTTGTTGACATGAATTCTTAAGCAAAAAAAAAAAATACTTACCTAAGTGATGATTTGTCAATTCGCCAATGTCTCTTCTTTTCCTATCTACATCCCCTTTATCCTTTTCTCAGTCCCTTATTACCTCTCCTCCTCTGACCTATTCTATGATGACTTGAGTTTATTTTTAGACGAAGGTAGAATAGATGCAAGCTATGGTTTTCAACCCTAAAACTCCATTTTAAAATAAACTACGCTTGTATTTTTAGAGAAGTGTTTTGGAAAATAAAGTTTACCAAATTTAGATTATATAGATGAAAAGTGTCCTAGAAGGAGGATGAATATGACAAATGGCTAATAATTAAAACTTTATTGCTTAAGTCAATAAAAGTTGCGGAATAATAATAAATAACAACAATTTCAACAACAATAGAAATAATATGAGTTAGAAAGTGGAAACTCTGAACGACACCAGCAATTGATTACGAAGTTCGATACACCTGAATCTACATCTCTGCCTAGGTCTTTCCGTAGAAACCATCCGCTAATTATCCTTTTTTAGACGAAAAAATCTTTACAACGCTGATGGACCACCTCCACCGGGTAATCTTTTCAAGGCTCAGATCAAACCTTTACAACTCAAAACGTTTGATGGACAACCTCCACCAGGTAAACCAACATGATAGACAATCTCTATCTGTCATGACCCGAAATAGCACGTGACTAGCACTTGAATCATATGAAGTCTATAAGACCCCATCTAATTCAAATAAGCCAAAAGCCCAGAAATCTAAACCATTTTAAAGAAGAAGTGAAGAAAACTGGTTTTAAAGTAAGTGGTTTTAATAAATAAGTGGCATTAAACATTTAAAAGCAACGTCATATTTTCTCGAAAATTTCGGCAGTCTCCTTTGTAAAAATTGGCCCCAAACGGGTACAAACAGGGAAATATATGAATAATGCATAAGGCATCCCTAAGCTGGAGCTAGCTCTTCGCCAAACGGCGGAAACAACCACGCAAGCAATATAATATACAACGCCGAAGGGCGAGGGTCAAAACTCAGAAGGAAACCAATATCCACCAGAAAACCATAATAATACAAGGGCGCGACTCTAAGGTCGAAAGAATAACAACTGGTTTTCTAAGTCTGTCAAATATACAAGTCTGGTTGATGGAGTTACTAGATACAACTGAAAATAAATACGTACAATGGTGGTCACGATGCAAGTGAACCCACCTACCAAAGCAATCACTCGGAAGGGAGTAGTGTGCCAGCAAGCCGCCAAGGAAACCTGTACGGCAAAACCTACAATAACTGTGGCACAACGGGGGGTGAGTTGCCAACTCGTGAGTGGAAAACATCACCGAGCAGAAATCGCATGTATGACTCAATCCTAGGTCATACTATAACATATCCTCAATATAATATAACCCTGAACATCTATACATAAGTGTAATATCAAGTGCTCGTGTCAGTGCCTCAGGTAGCAACATAATACATATATGATGTAAGAATGCAATAAAATGAAAACAGAATACATCAAGAATGAGAAAACTGTTTTCTTAATTTAGTGAGATTTCTGTATATATAAATCGAGGTATCATCAATGAAATCAACATAGTATCTGTGTCAAGCATCGACACAAAACATAAATCCCAATATCCAATATCTCGGGCTCTGGCAATCCGGACTGGCCCAAATCATCAAATCTCACGACTACGTCGGTATCCTCCGGATATCCGCCGCATCACAAATAACCGGTCGGAAATGCTTCCCTGCCAAGTTCAACACCATCATCTGCGACCTTCTCGCCCCGGGGTACCGCACCGGGTCCACTATGTACCCGCAGATGGTTCCTCCTCCTCCTCGAATCGGGTGTATGATATCTCTCAAGAGCCAAGAAAACTCATGGTGGACATATCTCATATCATATCACGAGAAAACCGCAGTTTCTATTTTTTTGAAATGATAATGAGTTTATAAAATCTTGCGGTTTGTCCAAATCTAGAAATCTCATGGAAATCCGAAATCCAAAAAAATGAAGGGCCAATAACAGTGAATACTGGGCTCCGGCAATCCGGACTGGCCCATAATATCGCATGGCAAATGAATATATAAATATACATGGAATATCACAGTAATAAATGCAATATCTAAATTAGCATATAAAGGCATGCGCACTAGTACTATGTCGAAACTATCAGCAAGCAATTTATACTAATAAAGTAGTATTTTCTAGTGTGTACGTGACATAGCAATTACCGATGATGATGTGTGTGAGCCGGAAAGCAGGTGTACGTGTAGTATACGCATCATCGGTAATGGTGCTAGTGTTCTGACAGCATGATTTCATAATAACAATGAAAGTACATTTAAGCATGCAATGCGATGCGAACAACAAGAATATATGGAAAATGAATAGTAAACGCAACAATAAGGAAATATACATTCCTATATACGAGTCATACAGTTTTTGGTGTTAGAAATCGCACGAATCGTGGTTTTAGAAAATAGGGGTTACGGTGCTTTTAAGAAAAGGTATGTCCTTTGAAATATCCGTAGTATCTCTCGGCCTGTCTTTAAAATACTCATGATTTGTTTATTTTGGAAATACGTATGATTCGAGCCCAGTCTAATATCTACTAAATAACTACAGGACAAAACTAAGAGACTAATCAAAAGTTTAAGAAAACCACCTAAGCCTGAGTCGATATATATATATATATTAGTCGGTGATCCCGCCTCGATAGCGTCACATACGATAAAAATATAATACGACATTCTCGAATCATGAGTGCGGATCAATCATCATATTTATATCTCGTACGGTAAATCCATCGTATGGAATCTCAAAATCGGGGTACGGGTCGCCTATCACATATACCTTAATATCCATATGGTATCATTATCATAATATCATGAATAGGGTATTGATATAAGTCTAGTACATATCGATACCATCAACATATATCCGCGTGTGTATAAAAACACATTGCCCAACGATCCGCTAATATAATATGTCGTATCTCATAACGCGACCCAAATCACATCACCGATCTCACGGCATCATGCCCAATCACATCGACTCATCTCCAAGTATCATATACTATCTTGATCATCCATGTATATGTATGTATGTATGTATATATATATATATAAATATATATATATATATACTCACATACATACATACATACTCACATACATACATACATACATACATACATACATACATATATATATATATATATATATACACTCACAAGAAAATCAAATATATGCGTGTGTACCAATCTTTACTCTAGGGTTCGCGACTACGAAACTAACTAAAAATGTTTTCTACCAAATACACTAAAACTAACACACGCTCTTCTAAAATCTTCTTGCTAATAGATAACGTTTCATATAACACATATTCGTATATATAAATACATATATATCATAGGCTACACTACGAACTGCGGGGGTGCTATACGCCATCCATCCGACTTCCCCCGTAGTTATATATCTACTCAACTTGATCTTTGCTTGCCGATGTCGAAGTCGCCATGCTCCCAGTTGTCGTCCTGAAGTCCGCGTGAAGGTGCCTACACGTAAACATATAATATCGTAAACCGAAATCGCGGATAAAAACCAAAATGGCATACGAAACGCGCATAGGTTAAAACCTATGGTCTACGCATGCAAGAATAACCAATACCCCTTGACATCAACGTACAAACGCCAATCGATCGAGACAACACAAAAGCACCCAAGTTCAAGTCACAGAATTCGCAAAACAGAAATCAGAAACGATGTAAAACAATTCCAGATTTTACCCAAGGTGAAATTAGCCAATTTTGCATATGTGGAAGGTCTAATTTACAGATAAGGGAGCCACAAAACAAGAACGAGGTCCAGAGGCCAAGTACTGGCCGTAATTTGCGGCCAGAAAGGAATAATTTGCGGCCAGGGTTTAGGGTGTGGGTCTCGGGTCTTCAAGGTAGCTTCTAGGTTGCCTGCATGACTCTCTGTAATCGCTAAATATTTTTTAGGTCCCCCGGGTCATAGCAGATCTCTAAAACACACCAAAATTCCTACACAAATCCGATGTCGGCAAATCTAAAGTTCACAATTTGGGGTTTGGTCTCAGGTTTTGTCCTGAACTCTAATACTAGAGGGGTTGTATGGCCTCTACTAATCTCAATTACACAATCACAAATCAAGAAATCCACAAGACCTCATCTTGGAATTTTCAACCATCACTAAACTACACTTAAACACTTCTAAACTAAATTAGATGCTAAGGTAATTGAAATACTACCCTAATGATGAAAGAATTATCTCATTTGGCAACTCAAGAAAATTCTTGAGTTGCCCCAAGTGCTCAAAATCCAAACTTTCTTGGTCTCTCATGCATGTAGTGAGCTTGTGCACATTTTTAATGAAAGGATGATTATGTTTTGATGTGGAAATGTGGGTGTTTTGAGAAGGTAGAGGAGGTGGAAGATGGAGGGCAGCCATGGGAGGAAGAAGGAGAGGAAAATGGTGAAGAAAATGAGGGGGAAACAAATGGGGCCTTGGTCAAATGACCCCTTACCCCTTTCTCTTCTCTCTCTTGCCCATACCCAATTCTATATTCATATTTCCTTTTTCTTTTCTTTTCTTCTCTTCTCTTTTAAAACCAAAAACAAATAAAATCATATACATAATAAAGAATACAAGATGCTATGGTTCAAAAAATGAAACAAGTTTTGTTGCATGTCATGATGCAAAAATCAAGCTTAATGCAAGATTAGTGAAAATTAATCAAGTTTAGAAATAAACTTGTATATAATTAATTATAGAAATTTATAATTTGCCTAAAACACAGAAATCCCTCCAAAAATCACCATTCAATTTAATTTTCCAATATTTCCCAAATTATCTGTATTTAACTATACCACACCATTAAAATATTCCTAATATTTATTATTTAATTATATAAATTCCCAAATATAATATTTTATTTTTATGAAATGTTACAATCTTCCCCCGTTAAATAAATTCGGTCCCTGAATTTAAATTTAAACCCCTCAAATACTAAAACATTTCAATAACATGATCAAGTCATCGGGGCTCCGAAATCACAATACATAAAACATATCGTAGCGCAATGCATGCGCATGAACACGAGTATATAACTCAAAATCAAACTCCGTCAAGCATCCCGCAATCATCGGAGTTATGGGGAAGATACCAATGTCAAAATCTAATACGAAAACCAACATGATATACTCAAGACTAAAATATGTATATAATATGCATCGTTGTAAACTTGTCAAAACATTTGAAAAGAAATGCATGCCAAACCTTTTTCAATCACTGTGCGATGCGCGTATCACGGCACAAGTAGCGGACATTTATCGTAAGAAAATAACTGTATATGTACATATATATATCCTTTGTTTATCATACACGTCCCGCCGTTTTGAAAATATTTTAGAAGGGTTTCCTTAGTTAATGTTTCGTGTCATCTCAGACATATAGGTAAATACTGAGACTATAGTTCCTTTTTGGAAATCCCTTCGGTAACTATCGATGCATGCAAAAATATATTCAGGCACTGTCCTCGGACTAGTCCTGCTCAGTCACTATACCACATAGTAAATATCATAAAACATACGGCTCCAAGAGAAACCAATCCCAAAATGTGTATAAGAGTGCCACGTGCGTCTGTTGCGCACGGAAATTGAAATACATGAATATGCCATACATGTGCACAGAAACAAAATCTAAGTGCAACGGGTGCGCACGAAAACACCTATCAAGGGCAATGAGTGTGCCTGACAACAATATCAGGTGCATCTGATATGCACGAAGAATCCCGATTTAGCGCATCTCGTGTGCACCAAAATCGCATCAAACGCGTCAAGTATGCGCAAGATCCAACTCAAGTGCACAAGGTGCACGAAAAAAAATATCGAGTATCATAATCGAAATTGACAGTATACAACACATCTCAATCCAAATCAGGTATACCGTGGTATATAATCTCACAACCATGTGCATCAGCGTGCACAAAATCGAATCAAAATACTACAGTACATGAAAACTACACCGAAGGCACAAGTCAAATCACATGCACACCATAGGCATGAAATCAAAATCAACATCTCGAATGACATCAAATCGAAGTCGAGTGCAATTGTGGTGCACAAAATCTCAATCATGCAAATAAATCGTCCAAAATACCGAAATCCAAAATAACGGACATGTGATATTCGAATCACCAAATCGCAAATCGTAAACACTGTCGTCGAGATGTCTTTCCTTCAAAGTCGAGAAGGTGTCGGTGCATCCAAAGCTAGCAGAGCCAGATATCTACTTGCCTCCTATTCCTGGCCTGGCGCCTGGTGCCTTTAGGCTCTCGTCTCTCACTGCGAATTGCTAGTTATATAGCTCCTCGGCTCAACGGCCCAATATAGAATGATAACGGAAACAGTTCCGCTCTGGCACATCCTCTAAAAATCTCCGGCCAACTATCATGGTCACTCATAACATGTCTCGTCGACGAGGCCGAACTCTGGCCTACTAGGTGTGCGTAATACGACCAATCCTGGGTCCAAATCTTCTCGTGTAGTATTTTCCAGAAAGATCTTGTCGGGGTCTCTCCCAATCTCGATTCTGCCGAACTGCCCGGAAGTTATCAACCTTTACTAAATCTGTTTCTTGTTCCGGAATGGCTGCATACTCATCACGACTCCTTCCGGAAGATATATCCATATTCAACGTCTCTGCATGCGTATCACATTTCTGATATCAACGGAGTGGAATTCCATTGCGTCGAAATCTCGTACGAACCTCTTACTCCACTTTTCTCTAATGTCGACTGATTCGGACTCGTCTCTTCGTAGCTGTATGTACTGTGCTACAACGTCTATACTCATATCTAGAGTCTCCCAACTAATGTATCCCATCACATAATATCCGGACGACGTCGAACTTTTCGATCGATTCGTCGAAGTCCAATAATTCCCCAAGAGCTCAACTCTTGTGTACAGTTTAATAATATCTAGTACATGCCACAGTAGCTATGGACCAGCCGTAGAAGGGCAAACCCAAGCCTCATTAATGGTACCGTGGAACTGCCGCAAACCCTAAGGTTCAAAGGCGTTCCCATGGTCATTATATCGAGTTAGGGTTTCATTCTTCTAGAGGGTCCACAAAATTACTTGCACGTTTTTCCGAATACCTTAAACTTGGAAAAATGGGTTTCTGACATTCGATTGTTTTTATCGACTCCCAACGTACTTACGTGAAGTCTTCGCAAGCTAGAATTAATCAATCTGATGACCTCGCATCGGGGTGTGCAAACGAACTACATGTCCTAGTCGTTCATCCTTGGGTGACTAGCGATCTTCTATCATATCTCTAAGTATAAACTCATGCTGCAATAGCTCCAAACATCTGGGGCGATATCTCATCATTCGCAGCAACAACTGGATCAGTCATTCTCATGCTAAATAGTGCCTCAATCATCAAGAATAAACGATACATTAACGGTCATCACATTCTAGCCGCCCTCTAGCAGTGGCCCAATCCTCTGGTGCTGATCTGCATGTTCGAGAAATTGTAAAAGTAATCCATCAAACGCTCATGGTGCGAAAACACAATAAAACGACACATCTATGCAATCATGTGTCATTGGAATTAGGCCTTGGTCAGTCCTCATCCAAGACGAGCTCATGCTGACCGCAACTTTAGCCGCAGCTCTCTCTGCCTATGCAATCATGGTAACAAAACCAGAAACCGATATCGATGAGGATAGATCATAGGAATGAATATAATATTGTGCAAAGAAATGTACATCCTAAGGCTTCTTAAGCGGAGTAGCGTATCGTAAGTATGCCGCGGAACATACACACGGTACGTCACTCTACTTAAGTCACCTACCCCATCAACCAAGGTCAACCTATGCGACGAAAGTTCGGGTCTAATACCTCCTCGACCAAGTCTAAGTTCCGTAAGGTCAATCCTAGGTTCCGAATATAAATATACGCCCTAGACTCCACATAGTCAAACATAGACTCGAACCAAGGTTAAACCTAGCGCTCTGATACCAACTTTGTTATGACCCGAAATAGCACATGACTGGCACTTGAATCATATGAAGTCTATAGGACCCCATCTAATTCAAGTAAGCCAAAAGCCCAGAAATCTAAACCATTTTAAAGAAGAAGTGAAGAAAACTGGTTTTAAAGTAAGTGGTTTTAATAAATAAGTGGCGTTAAACATTTAAAAGCAACGTCATATTTTCCCGAAAATTTCGGCAGAGTCTCCTTTGTAAAAACTGGCCCCAAACGGGTACAAACAGGGAAATATATGAATAATGCATAAAGGCATCCTCAAGCGGGAGCTAGCTCTTCACCAAATGGCGGACACAACCACGCAAGCAATATAATATACAACGCCGAAGGGTGAGGATCAAAACTCAGAAGGAAACCAATGTCCACCAGAAAACTATAATAATACAAGCGCGTGACTCTAAGGCCGAAAGAATAACAACTGGTTTTCTAAATCTATCAAATATACAAGTCTGGTTGATGGAGTTACTAGATACAACTGAAAATAAATAAAGTACAATGGTGGTCACGATGTAAGTGAACCCACCTACCAAAGAAATCATCCGGAAGGGAGCAGTGTGCCAGCAAGCTGCCAAGGAAACCTGTATGGCAAAACCTGCAATAAACTGTGGCACAACGGGGGTGAGTTGCCAACTCGTGAGTAGAAAAAATCACCGAACAGAAATCGCATGTATGACTCATCCTAGGTCATACGATAACATATCCTCAATATAATATAACCCTGAACATCTACACATAAGTGTAATATCAAGTGCTCGTGTCAGTGCCTCAGGTAGCAACATAATATATATATGATGTAAGAATGCAATAAAATGAAAACAGAATACATCATGAATGAGAAAACTGTTTTCTTAATTTAGTGAGATTTATGTATATATAAATTGAGGTATCATCAATGAAATCGACATAGAATTCGTGTCAAGCATCGACAAAAAACATAAACCCCAATATCCAATATCTCGGGCTCCAGCAATCCGGACTGGCCCATATCATATAATCTCAATACCTCAAAGTCTCAATATCTCGGGCTCCGGCAATCCGGACTGGCCCCTGGGCTCCGGCAATCCGGACATGCCCAAATCATCAAATCTCACGACTACGTTGGTATCCTCCGGATATCCGCCGCGTTACAAATAACCGGTTGGAAATGCTCCCCTTCCAGGCTCAACACCATCATCTGCGATTTTCTCACCCCGGGGTACCGCACCGGGTCCACCATGCACCCGCAGACGGTTCCTCCTCCTCCTCGAATCGGGTGTATGATATCGCTCAAGAGCCGAGAAAACTCATGGTGGGAATATCTCATATCATATCATGAGAAAACTGCAGTTTCTATTTTTTTGAAATGATAATGAGTTTATAAAATCTTGCGGTTTGTCCAAATCCAAAAATTTCATGGAAATCCGAAATCCAAAAAAATGAAGGGTCAATAACAGTGAATACCCGGCTTCGGCAATCCGGACTGGCCCATAATATCGCATGGCAAATGAATATATAAATATACATGGAATATCACAGTAATAAATGCAATATCTAAATTAGCATATAATGGCATGCACACTAGTACTATGTCGAAACTATCAGCTAGCAATTTATACTAATAAAGTAGTATTTTCTAGTGTGTACGTGACATAACAATTACCGATGATGATGTGTGTAAGCCGGAAAGCAGGTGTACGTGTAGTATACGCATCATCGGTAATGGTGCTAGTGTCCTGACAGCATGATTTCATAATAACAATGAAAGTACATTTAAGCATGCAATGCGATGCGAACAGAAAGAATATACGGAAAATGAATAGTAAATGCAACAATAAGGAAATATACATTCCTATATACGAGTCATACAGTTTTTGGTGTTAGAAATCGCACGAATCGTGGTTTTAGGAAATAGGGGCTACAGTGCTTTTAAGAAAAGGTACGTCCTTTGAAATATCCGTAGTATCTCTCGGCCTGTCTTTAAAATACTCACGATTCGTTGGTTTTGGAAATACGTATGACTCGAGCCCAGTTTAACATCTACTAAGTAACTACAGGACAAAGCTAAGAGATTAATCAAAAGGTTAGGAAAACCACCTAAGTCTGAGTCGATATATATATATATATATATATATATATATATATATATATATATATATATATTAGTCGGTGATCCCGCCTCGATAGCGTCACATACGATAAAAATATAATACGACATCTTCGAATCATGAGTGCGGGTCAATCATCATATTTATATCTCGTACGGTAAATCTATCGTACGGCATCTCACAATCGGGGTACGGGTCGCCTATCACAAATACCTCAATATCCATATGGTATCATTATCATAATATCATGAATAGGGTACTGATCTAAGTCTAGTATATACCGATACCATCAATATATATCCGCGTGTGTATGAAAACACATCGCCCAATGATCCGCTAATATAATGTAACATTTCAGAAAAATAAAATATTATTTTTAGGAATTTTTATAATTAAATAATATTATATTGAATATTTTAATAAGGTAGTATAATAAAATACCGATAAATTAGGAAAAATTTGGAAAATTATAGAAATTACTAAAAAAGAGGGTGCTTTATGTAATTTAAGCAAAATATGAAATTTTATGATTTATTATATACTATTTTAATACTAATCGCGGTTAAATATCGCTAATCACACATTAAACTTGTTTTGTGCAAAACATGCACCATATCATTTTTACACTTGTGTCACATTTTCCTACATGGCTTTCTCTTCGTTTTCATTCATGATTTTGGTTTTATGTGAGAAGAGAAAAGAAAAGGAAAAGAAAAGAAAAGAAAAAGGATAATAGTAAACAAAGAAGTATGGGCAAGAAAGAGAGAGGGTGAGGGGTCAAAACTTGGCCTTGAGCCATTCTCTCTTCACTCATTCACTCATTTTCTCTCCTCACCCTTGCAATGGCTGCTGCCCTCATCCCCCTCTTCATCAAGCCCTCACAAACACCCTCATTCCTTCATCAAAATATCATCCCCACTTCTTTAAAAATGTGCACAAGCTCACAAGCTTCACTTTGGACCAAGAAAGCAAAGATTTTGGACACTTGGGGAAACTCAAGAAAATTCTTGATTTGCCGAAGGAGGTAATTTATCCATCATTAGAGTAGTTTTCCCATTTGCTTTGCATCCATGTTAACTTAGAACCGATTTAGTGTCGTTTAGTGAGGTTTAGAAATTTCTAGTTAGGGTTTGAGGAATTCTTGAATTGTGATGTGTAATTGAGACTTATAGTGACCTTAAACCCTTGTAATGATATCATATTGGACTAAAACCTGAGACTTAAACCCCAAATACGAACTTTGAAATTCTGCAGATACAGAAATTGTGGAAATTGTGACGAGAAAATCGAATCTGCTAACACTCAGGGACCTGAAAAATTATTTAGCAAACAAAGAGGAGTGTGCAGGCACCTAGGAAGCTAAACCCAAGACCCCAGCCCCTAAACCCTTATCTACGCTGCAAATAAAACCTTTCTGGCAGCAATTTGCGGCCAGATCTTGAGCTATGGGCTTCATGCTTCGTCTGTAGCTCCATCTCCTGTAAACTAGACCCTACACATATGCAGAATTGGCTGATTTGACCTAGAGTAAAATCTGGGATTATTTTCATGAGTTGTTATTTTGATTCGGGGTTATATTTTTCGTATTTTGGGTTCTGGATTTTAGCATTTGTGTTTTACCTCGATCATTTGACGTTTGTACGACGATATCGAGGGTTGTTTAGTGGTTTGAAAGGCGTAGTCCATAGGCTCTAACCTATAGCTTTTAGCGTGTCGTTTCGGTTTTGAATTAGGTTTTAATGCGGCACGATACGTTATGATGTGTAGGTACCCCTACTAGGCTTTCAAGACGACAAGCAAGCGCATGGCGACGTCGGCAACGACAAGCGAAGAGCAAGGTGAGTAGAGATACATCTACGGGGGAAGTCGGGTGGATGGGGTATAGCACCCCCGCAGTTCGTAGTGTAGCTTATGTTATGTTATACATTTACATATGTGTTGTGAGTTTGGATAGTTAACAAGTAGGATCTTAGAAGATCGTGGGATAAATGTTGGTGTTTTTGGATGATGGTGTCGCTAGTTAGTTTAGTCGCGATTCCTAGAATAAGGTTTACACCCACACGCACACACATGCTTACTTTATTATACTTATGCGCATATGGGGATATGTATATATATATACACACACACAAACACACAAACATGGGTATGGGACTAGGTATATATATATATATATATATATATATATATATATATATATATATATATATATATATATATACCTACACATGGATGATGAGGATTGTATATGGTATTTGGAGATGAGTCGATGAGATTGGACATGATGCTATGAGATCGGTGATATGTTTTGATTCGTATTATGAGATACGACATGAGATTTTAGCGGGCCTTTAGGCGTGTGTTTTCATACACGTACATATATATATATATATATATATATATATATATATATATATATATATATATATATATATATATATGGTATCAGTATGTACTAGACTTAGATTAGTACCCCTAATACAGGATATGATGATAACGGATACCAGATGAATAATGAGAAGAATGTGATATTTGACCCGTACCCAGATTTGGGATGCCGTACGACGGATTTACGTACGAGCTAGATATTGATGATAGATCTGCACTCTTGACTCAAAGATGTCATAATATATATTGTATCGTATGTGATACTATTGAGGCAGGATCACCGACTATTATATTTATATATATCGACTCAAATTTAGGTGGTTTCCTTACCTTTCAATTGGTCCTGTAGTTTACTTATTGATGTTAGACAAGATCTGAGTCATACCTATTTCAAAACTAACGAATCGTGAGTATTTTAAAGACAGGCCAAGGGATTCTACGGATATTTTCAAAAGACACATCTTTTCTTAAAAACACCGCAGCCTTTATTTTTCTAAACACCACGGTTCGTGTTATTTCAAATGGCAAAACTGTATGACATATATATATATATATTGATGTAGATTCTTCACTGTTGTGTTTATTATTCATTTTCTGCTTATTCTTTCTATTCGCATCGCATTGCATGTTTAAATGTGTTTATTGTTATATTAAACCCATGCTGTCAGGACACCAACACCATTATTGATGATGCGTATGTTCCACGTACACCTACTTGCCGGCTCACACACTTCATCATCGATAATTGCCATGTCACTACACAGTAGGATGTTGCATCAGGATATGGCTCCTTGCATGATATACTTGCGTATATACCTACTTGTACATCCATATTGGCGCACAGGCACATTGTACACTCATACTTGCGTATATACTACTTGTACATCCATATTGGCGCACAGGCACATTGTACACTCATACTTGCGTATATACTACTTGTACATCCATATTGGTACACAGGCATATTGTACACTCATACTTGCGTATATACCTACTTGTGCATCCATATTGGCGCACAGGCACATTGTACACTCATACTTGCGTATATACTACTTGTACATTCATATTGGCGCACATACACATTGTACACTCATACTTGCGTATATACCTACTTGTACATCCATATTGGCGCACAGGCATATTGTACACTCATACTTGCGTATATACCTACTTGTACATCTATGTTGGCGCACATCCACATTGTACACTCATACTTGCGTATATACCTACTTGTACATCCATATTGGCGCACATGCATATTGTACACTCATACTTGCGTATATATCTACTTTTACATCCATATTGGCGCACATACACATTGTACACTCATACTTGCGTATATACCTACTTGTACATCCATATTGGCGCACAGGCATATTGTATACTCATACTTGCGTATATACCTACTTGTACATCCATATTGGCGTACATACACATTGTACACTCATATTTGCGTATATACCTACTTGTACATCCATATTGGCGCACAGGCATATTGTACACTCATACTTGCCTACATACATATTTGCACATATATAGATGATTCTAGCTTGATTTTGGAGATTTGGGAACCGCATGATATATTTTTAAACTGGATTCATTTAAAAGAGCGGTTTTCCCTCGATATGTGCATATTATTGTTTTATGTTGCATGATATACTGATATACTTACATTTTTATTATATATCGCATACATCATGCTTTATGATTATACGCATTGAGATATGTTGTTTCCATGATATTTCTGGATTTAAGAACCGTGGGTATTTTAAAAGAAATTATGTACTGTTTTAAAAACCCGGTTTCTCTTGATATGATATTTCAGTGCGTCCACCATGCGTTTTCTCGGTTCTGAGACGTGTGATATGTGAAACCCGATTCGAGGAGGCGGATGATTCCGTTTGCGGGTACATGGTGGACCCGGTATGGTACCCCGGGACGAGAGAGAAATTTCGTATGGATGATGATGAGCCTACCAGAGGGACCACTACCTACCGGTGATAGTATTTAGGCTCGACAGATATCCGGAGGATACCGACCGGAGTCGAGAGATGATATGGGCCGATCCGGACTGACGGAGCCCGATATATGAGGATTTACGTGTCGATGCTGGGCACGGGTTTCATGATGTTTCCGAGTGTCGATGCTGGACACTCAGGTTCCATGATTTTGATGTGTCGCGAGGGACACACGTTGATTTATATCCTCATACTTTCATGCATATGCTTTTATGACATTTACATGTATGATGTTGTTGTATCATTGGTTGATACGTGGACGAGATCCACATGCATACAGGCATTGATTACATAGTTGGATGATATCCACGTACTTTTAGACTTCATGATATAGTTGGCACTGATTTCATGATGATTACATTAATCACACCTCATGTTTATGATATGTTGCTACCTGAGACACTGACACGAGCACTTGGTACTACACTTATGTATAGATGTTTACCCTTGCCACTTTATCATGCTTCAGACTTTATCATATTGAAGATATCTTTTTGAGGATGTATATTACTGATCGTATTGACCAAGGATGGAGTCATACATACGATTTCTGCTCTATGATGTTTTCTACTCACGAGTTGGCAACTCACCCCCGTTGCGCCACAGTTTCTTGCAGGTTTTGCCGTACAGGTTTCATTGCGGCTTTCTAGCACACTGCTTCCATCTCCGAGTGATTGCTTCGGTAGGTGGGTTCACTTGCATCGTGACCACCATTGTATTCATTTATTTTCTGTTGTATGTAGTAAAATTCCATCAACCATACTTGTATATTGTTTCAGACTTAGAAAACCAGTTGTATATTCTTTCGACCTTAGAGTCGCGCGTTGTATTAGTATGGTTTTCTTGATGACTTTGAGTTTCCTTTTGAGTTTTGATCCTCACCCTTCGGCGTTGTATATTATATTGCTTGCGTGGTTGTGACCGTTGATTGACGAAGAGCTAGCTCCCACTTGGGGATGCCTTTTATCATTGATGTATATATTATTCTTGTTGTACCCTGTTTGGGGCCAGTATTTATAAAGGAAACTCTGCCGAAATTTTCAGAAAAGACTCGGGATTTAAAAATGTATATTCGGCTTATGTTATTTTAAAACCCCTTGTTTTAAAACATGTTCTCTTCACTTCTTATTTAAAATGGTTTAGATTTCTGGGATTTCTTGGCTTACTTGAATTAGATGGGGTCTTATAGACTTCATATGATTCAAGTGCCAGTCACGTGCCATTTCGGGTCATGACAAAGTTGGTATCAGAGCATTAGGTTAACCTTGGTTCGAGTCTAAGTTTGACTATGCGGAGCCTAGAGCGTTGTATATATTCGAAACTTAGGCTTAGTCGAGGGGGTATTACACCCGAACTTTCGTCGCATAGGTTGACCTTCGTTGATGGAGTAGGTGACTTATGTAGAGTGACGTACCGTGTGTATGTTTCACGGCATACTTACGATACGCTACGCTGCTTAGGGAGCCTTAGGATGTATATTTCCTTGCACAACATTATATTCATTCATGATCTATTCTCATCGATATCGGTTTATGGTTTTGCTGCCACGATTACATGGGCAGAGAGAGCTACGGCTAGAGTTGCATCAGCATGAGCTTGTCGTGGACGAGGACTGACCAGGGCATGATTCCGGGGACATAGAATTTGCATAGATGCGTCGTTTTATTTTGTTTTCGCGCCATGAGCGTTTGATGGATCACTTTTACGAGATTTCTCGGATGTGCAGATTAGCACCAGAGGATCAGGCTACTGCTAGAGGCCAGCCAGAATATGATGACCATCGATGCACCGATTATTTGATGTTTGAGGCACTGTTCAGCGTGCAGACAAATGAGCC
Source organism: Agapanthus africanus (assembly GCA_030015575.1). NCBI lineage: Eukaryota > Viridiplantae > Streptophyta > Magnoliopsida > Asparagales > Amaryllidaceae > Agapanthus > Agapanthus africanus. Next base: position 377,077,121 of record JASDDO010000019.1, on the reverse strand, counting down.
AGTTGCTGCTGCGAATGACGAGATATCGCCCCAGATGTTTGGAGCTATTGCCGCACGAGTTGTACTTAGAGATGCGACAGAAGATCGCTAGTCACCCAAGGAGGAATAACTAGGACATGTGATACATTGCCTACCCCGATGTGAGGTCATCAGATTGATTGATTCCAGCTAGAGACACTTCACGCAGGTACGACGGGAGTCGATAGAGACGATTGAATGTCAAAAGCCCATATTCCAAGTTTAAAGTATTCAGAGACAAATGCAAGTAATGCTATGGACCCTCTAGATGAATGAAACCCTAACTCGACATAATGACCATGAGAACGCTTTGAAACCTTAGGGTTTGTGGCAGTTCAGCGGTGCCATTAGTGAGCCTTGGGTTTGCTCTTCTATGGTTGGTCCACAGGTATTGTGGCATATACTGGAATACTATTAAACTGTACACAAGATGTTGAGCTCTTGGAGGATTATGAGGTTTTGACGAATCAATCGAATGGTTCGACATCTTTCGGATATCATGTGATGGGATGCATTGCTTGGGAGACTCCAGATATGAGTATAGCCGTTGGAGCGCAGTCCATGCAGCCATGAAGAGACGAGTCCGAAGCAGTCGACATTAGAGAAAAGTGGAGTAAGAGGTTCGTACGAGATCTTGATGAGATGACGTTCCACACTGCCGACATCAGAGATGTGATACACATGTAGAGGCATTGTATATGGATATATCTTTCAGAAGGAGTCGCGATGAGTATGCAGCCGTTCTGGAACAAGAAATAGATTTAGTAAAGGACGATGACTTTCGGGCAGTTCGGCAGAAACGAGATTTGAGAGAGACCACGACATGACCTTTCTGGAATACTATACGAGAAGACTTGGACCCAGGAGCGGTCATATTGCGCACACCCGATAGGCCAGAATTCGGCATCGTCGACGAGATAGTTGGCCAGAGATCTTTAGAGGATGTTCCAGAGCGGGACTATTTCCGTCGTCATTCCATATTGGGCCGTTGAGCCGATGAGTTATATATCTAGCAATCTGCAGTGAGAGACGAGAGCCTAAGGGCACCAGACGACAGGCCACGAACAGTAGGCAAGTAGATATCTTGCTCTGCTAGCATTGGATGCATCGATACCTTCTCGACTTTGAAGGAGGACATATCGACGACGGTATTTATAATTTGTGATTTGGTGATTCGATTATCACATATTCGTCACCTTGGATTTCGGTATTTTGGGCGATCTATTCGCATGATTTAGTTTTGATGACCGAGTTTCATGATATTTGTTTTCGTGCACCATGGCCGCACCTACTGGGTATTTATATTTTGTACATAGTTATTACACTTGAGATATGCTTTATACACCGTTGTGTTGATTTATGATTTATGCACAGTATCACACTTGATATCGTTTTGTGCCTTGGCTGCACATGTTTATGATTTCATGGATTCCACACAGTTGGGCTGATTTTGTGCATATGGTACGCATTCGATTTGGGTTTTGCACTCGGTATAGTTCACATATGCTTGCAGTGCATTGATACGTATTTTGTGCACCACAGTTGAACCTGACTTCGTTTTGATGTCATTTGAGATATTGATCGTGATTTCATGCCTAGGGCATGCATATGATTTGAATTATGCTTTCGGCATAGTTTTCATGCACTTTTAGTATTTTGATTTTCTTTTGTGCACGCTAATGCACATGGTTGGGAGATTATATACCACGGTATACCTGATTTGGATTTGGATTGAAATGTGTTGTATACCGTCGATTTCGATAGTGATACTCTATATTTGTTTTGTGCACCTTGTACACCAGATTGGATTCTTGCGCATATTTGACGCGCTTGGATTGGATTTTGCGCATGTTTGGCGCTTGATATTGGATTTCTTGATTTCGTGCATGTTGGATGCACATGATTTAGATTTTTCGTGCAGGATGGATGCACCCGATTTGGATTTTCGCGCATGTTGGGCGCATGTTATGTGATGCGATTTTGGTGCACATCCGATACACTAAATCGAGATTCTTCGTGCATATCAGATGCACCTGATATTGCTGTTAGGCACACCCGTTGCCCTTGATAGATGTTTCGTGCACACCCGATGCACTTAAATGTTGTTTCTGTGCATATGTATGGCACCTTCATGGGTTTCGATTTCCGTGCGTACCAGACGTACGTAGCATTCATATGCACATTTTGGGATTGATTTCTTATGGAGCGGTACGTTTTTATGATATTTGCTATTTGTTTTCGTATTGAGCAGGACTAGTCAGAGGACAGTACCTGGATATATTTTGCATGCATTGATAGATATCGAAGGGATTCCAAAAAGGGAGCTATAACATCAATATTTACCTACGTGTCTAAGATATCACGAAATATTTTATAAAGGAAAACCCTTCTAAATTATTTTCAAAAACGGCGGGACGTACATATTAAACAAGGGATAAGTATATATATAGTTATTTTCTTACAATAGACGTCCGCCACTGTGCCGCGATATACGCATCGCACAGCAACATGAAAAGAGTTGGGCATGCATTCCTTTCAGATGTTTTAATGATATTTACATGCATAGTTGATGTATATCATGGTGATTTTCGTTTTGAGCTTTGACATTGGTGTCTTCGCCATGACTTCGATGATTGCGGGATACTTGACGGAGTTTTGATTTGGAGTTATTTGCTCATTGTTCATGCGTATGCATTGCGCTATGATGCGTTTTATGTATTAATGATTTCGGAGCCCCGACGACTTAGACTTTTTACTAAAATGTTTTAGTATTTGAGGGGTTTAAATTTAAATTCGGGGACCGAATTTCTTTAAGGGGGAAGATTGTAACATTTCAGAAAAATAAAATATTATTTTTGAGAATTTTTATAATTAAATAATAGTATATTGAATATTTTAATAAGGCGGTATAATTAAATACCGATAAATTGGAAAAAAATTGGAAAATTATAGAAATTACTAAAAAGAGCGTGCTTTGTGTAATTTAAGCAAAATATAAAATTTTATGATTTATTATATGCTATTTTAATGCTAATCGCGGTTAAATATCGCTAATCGCGCAATAAGCTTGTATTGTGCAAAACATGCACCATATCATTTTTACACTTGTGTTACATTTTCCTACATGGCTTTCTCTTCATTTTCATTCATGGTTTTGGTTTTATGTGAGAAGAGAAATGAAAAGGAAAAGAAAAGAAAAGAAAAAGGATAATAGTAAACAAAGAAAGTATGGGCAAGAGAGAGAGAGAGAGAGAGGGTGAGGGGTCAAACATTGGTCTTGAGCCATTCTCTCTTCACCCACGCACTCATTTTCTCTCCTCACCCTTGCAATGGCTGCTGCCCTCATCCTCCTCTTCATCAATCCCTCACAAACACCCTGATTCCTTCATCAAAACATCATCTCCACTTCTTTAAAAATGTGCACAAGCCCACAAGCTTCACTTTGGACCAAGAAAGCAAGGATTTTGGACACTTGGGGCAACTCAAGAAAATTCTTGAGTTGCCGAAGGAGATAATTTATCCATCATTAGAGTAGTTTTCCCATTTGCTTTGCATCCATGTTAACTTAGAACCGATTTAGTGTCGTTTAGTGAGGTTTAGAAATTTCTAGTTAGGGTTTGAGGAATTCTTGAATTGTGATGTGTAATTGAGGCTTATAGTGACCTTAAACCCCTGTAATGATATCATATTGGACTAAAACCTGAGACTTAAACCCCAAATATGAACTTTAAAATTCTGCAGATACGGAAATTTTGGAAATTGTGATGAGAAAATCAATCTGCTAACATTCGGGAACCTGAAAAATTATTTAGCAAACACAGAGGAGTGTGCAGGCACCTAGGAAGCTAACCCCAAGACCCCAGCCCCTACACCCTTATCTGGGCCACAAATAAAACCTTTTTGGCCGCAATTTGCGTCCAGATCTTGAGCTATGGGCTTCGCGCTTCGTCTGTAGCTCCATCTCCTGTAAACTAGACCCTACAAATATGCAGAATTGGCTGATTTGACCTAGGGTAAAATCTGGGACTATTTTCATGAGTTGCTGTTTTGATTCGGGGTTATATTTTTCGTATTTTGGGTTCTGGATTTTAGCATTTGTGTTTTACCTCGATCACTTGACGTTTGTACGACGATATCGAGGGTTGTTTAGTGGTTTGAAAGGCGTAGTTCATTGGTTCTAACCTATAGGCTTTTAGCGTGTCGTTTTGGTTTTGAATTGGGTTTTAATGCGGCACGATACGTTATGATGTGTAGGTACCCCCACGAGGACTTCGAGACGACAAGCAAACGTGTGGCGACGTCGGCAACGACAAGCGAAGAGCAAGGTGAGTAGATATACATCTACGGGGGAAGTCAGGTGGATGGCGTATAGCACCCCCGCAGTTCGTAGTGTAGCTTATGTTATGTTATACATTTACATATGTGTTGTGAGTTTGGATGGTTAACAAGTAGGATCTTAGAAGATCATGGGATAAATGTTGGTGTTTTTGGATGATGGTGTCGCTAGTTAGTTTAGTCATGAGCTCTAGAATAAGGTTTACACCCACACGCACACACATGCTTACTTTGTTATACCTGTGCGTATATGGGGATATGTATATATACACACATATGGGTATGGGACTAGGTATATATATATATATACACATGGATGATGAGGATTGTATATGGTATTTGGAGATGAGTCAATGAGACTGGACATGATGCTATGAGATCGGTGATATGTTTTGATTCGTATTATGAGATACGACATGAGATTTTAGCGGGCCTTTAGGCGTGTGTTTTCATACACGCATATATATATAGATGGTATCAGTATGTACTAGACTTAGATCAGTACCCCTAATACAGGATATGTTGATAACGGACACCAGATGAATAATGAGATGAATGCGATATTTGACCCGTACCCAGATTTGGGATGTCGTACGACGGATTTACGTACGAGCTAGATATTGATGATAGATCTGCACTCTTGACTCGAGAATGTCATAATATATATTGTATCGTATGAGATACTATTGAGGCGGGATCACCAACTATTATATTTATTTATATATATCGACTCAGATTTAGGTGGTTTCCTTACCTTTCGATTAGTCCTGTAGTTTACTTATTGATGTCAGACAAGATCTGAGTCATACCTATTTCAAAACTAACGAATCGTGAGTATTTTAAAGACAGGCCAAGGGATTCTACGGATATTTTCGAAAGACGCATCTTTTCTCAAAAACACCGTAGCCCTTATTTTTCTAAACACCACGATTCGTGTTATTTCAAATGGCAAAACTATATGACATATATATATATTGATGTAGATTCTTCACTGTTGTGTTTATTATTCGTTTTCCGCATATTCTTGCTATTCGCATCGCATCGCATGTTTAAATGTGTTTATTGTTATATTAAACACATGCTGTCAGGACACCAGCACCATTATCGATGATGCGTATGTTCCACGTACACCTACTTGCCGGCTCACACACTTCATCATCGATAATTGCTATGTTACTACACAGTAGGACTGTTGCATCAGGATATGACTCCTTGCATGACATACTTGCGTATATACCTACTTGTACATCCATATTGGCGCACAGCACACTGTACACTCATACTTGCGTATATACTACTTTTACATCCATATTGGCGCACATGCACATTGTACACTCATACTTGCGTATATACCTACTTGTACATCCATATGGGCGCACAGGCATATTGTACACTCATACTTGCGTATATACCTACTTGTATATCCATATTGGCGTACATACACATTCTTATACTTGCGTATATACCTACTTGTACATCCATATTGGCGCACAGGCATATTGTACACTCATACTTGCGTATATACCTACTTGTACATCCATATTGGCGCACATACACATTGTACACTCATACTTGCGTATATACCTACTTGTATATCCATATGGGCGCACAGGCATATTGTACACTCACACTTGCGTATATACCTACTTGTATATCCATATTGGCGCACATACACATTGTACACTCAAACTTGCGTATATACCTACTTGTACATCCATATTGGCGCACAGGCATATTGTACACTCATACTTGCCTACATACATATTTGCACCTATATAGATGATTCTGGCTTGATTTTGGAAATTTGGGAACCGCATGATATATTTTTAAACTGGATTCATTTAAAAGAGCGGTTTTCCCTCGATATGTGCATATTACTGTTTTATGTTGCATGATATACTGATATGCTTACATTTCTATTATATGTCGCATACATCATGCTTCATGATTATACGCATTGAGATATGTTGTTTCCATGATATTTCTGGATTTGAGAACCGTGGATATTTTAAAAGAAAGTATGTACTGTTTTAAAAACCCGGTTTCTCTTGATATGATATTTCAGTGCGTCCACCATGCGTTTTCTCGGTTCTGAGACGTGTGATGTTTGAAACTCGATTCGAGGAGGCGGATGATTCCGTTTGTGGGTACATGGTGGATCCGGTATGGTACCCCGGGACGAGAGAGAGATTTCGTATGGATGATGACGAGCCTCCAGAGGGACCACTACCTACCGGTGATAGTATTTAGGCTCGGCGGATATCCGGAGGATACCGACCGGAGTCGAGAGATGATATGGGCCGATCCGGACTAACGGAGCCCGTGGGCCGATACGGACTGACAGAGCCCGATATATGAGGATTTACGTGCCGATGCTGGGCACAGGTTTCATGATGTTTCCGAGTGTCGATGCTGGACACTCAGGTTCCATGATTTTGATGTGTCACAAGGGACACACGTTGATTTATATCCTCATACTTTCATGCATATGCTTTTATGACATTTACATGCATGATGTTGTTGTGTCATTGGTTGACACGTAGACGAAATCCACATGCATACAGGCATTGATTACATAATTGGATGATATCCACATACTTTTAGACTTCATGATATAGTTGGCACTGATTTCATGATGATTACATTGATTACACCTCATGTTTATGATATGTTGCTACCTGAGACACTGACACGAGCACTTGGTACTACACTTATGTATAGATGTTTACCCTTTCCACCTTATCATGCTTCGGACTTTATCATATTGAGGATATCTTTTTAAGGATGTTTATTACTGATCGTATTGACCTAGGATGGAGTCATACATACGATTTCTGCTCTGTGATATTTTCTACTCACGAGTTGGCAACTCACCCCCGTTGTGCCACTGTTTCTTGCAGGTTTTGCCGTACAGGTTTCGTTACGGCTTTCTGGCACACTGCTTCCATTTCCGAGTGATTGCTTTGGTAGATGGGTTCACTTGCATCGTGACCACTATTGTACTCATTTATTTTCAGTTGTATCTAGTAAAATTCCATCAACCAGACTTGTATATTGTTTCAGACTTAGAAAACCAGTTGTATATTCTTTCGACCTTAGAGTTGCGCGTTGTATTAGTATGGTTTTCTTGATGACTTTGAGTTTCCTTTTGAGTTTTGATTCTCGCCCTTCGGCGTTGTATATTATGATGCTTGCGTGGTTGAGACCGTCGATTGACGAAGAGCTAGCTCCCAGTTGGGGATGCCTTTTATCATTGATGTATATATTATTCATGTTGTACCCCATTTGGGGCCAGTATTTACAAAGGAAACTTTGCCGAAATTTTCAGAAAAGACTTGAGATTTAAAAACCCTTGTTTTAAAACATGTTCTCTTCACTTCTTATTTAAAATGGTTTAGATTTCTGGGATTTCTTGGCTTACTTGAATTAGATGGGGTCCTATAGACTTCATATGATTCAAGTGTCAGTCACGTGCCATTTCAGATCATGACAAAGTTGGTATCAGAGCGCTAGGTTAATCTTGGTTCGAGTCTAAGTTTGACTATGCGGAGCCTAGAGCGTTGTATATATTCGGAACTTAGGCTTGGCCTTACGGAACTTAGACTTAGTGTAACGTTTTGAAAATCGTTCAGGTGAAATTTCGGTTAATCGGTAAAATAACGGGTGTTTTCCGTAAAAATCAAGATATAAATAGCTTTTAATATAAAATTAAATATACATATTCTAGCTATGTAATTTCTAGTAGTTGGTGTTTATTGAGCCACTTGTAAAATTTCTAATTTATTGAAAAAATTTCCGAAATTAATTATTTTAATATTATTTTAAGCCGTTACTAATACATTTAATTAGGGATAATTACAAATTGGAATGGGTTGATACAAATTTTGTGCATCATGACACATTAAACTAACATGTAAAATATTGTTTTTGAAATGAAATGAAATTGTCAAACGGTTTTAGAAAATATCGAAGAAAAATGCTTAAATAGTGAAATTAGTATAAATAGAAATTGGGGTATAATATTTATTATTTTTCCCTCACCCACACCCACTGACACCCTCTTTCCTCTCCCCAAATCAGCAGCAGCCCCAAGTTGCTCCCTCATTTCCCCACTTGAATTTGCTAATATAAAAAACAAAAGAAAAGAAAAGAATAAAGAGAGAAGAAGTTCAATGAGGTATGGGCTTTGACTTTTAGGTTGACCTAATACTTTCTTCACCTCATTCTCTCTCCCCTCTCCCCATCATCAGGCCGAGCCCCCCTCCTTCATTTCAGCAGCCCCCTCCCCCCATTTCATCTCTTTTTCCATCAAAAAATTCATAAATTGTCATCAAAAATCCAAAACAAAATTCAAATCCAAGCCCTGCCCATTTTTCCATAGCCCATTCTAACATGAATCTTAGAGAAAAGTTTGCATTTACGAGGCTAGATTGCAAGGTTCGATCCATGGATTGTGAGGTATAAAATCTTGACCTTTTGTTAAATTGTTTGTTTTGCTTCAAAACTAAGTTAATGAAGGGTTTAAATTAGGTTTTAAATTGCGAGTCCAAGTTCGAGATTAGGGTTTGTGAAATTCAAGTTAGGGTTTTTATTATGTAATTATGGTTGCAAAGTGTAATTTATCATCTTATGAAATGATAAACCTAAGCTAGTTGCTAGTTTACTAATTGTCGCATGTAAATTGTGCTAATTAAGATTTCTAGCTAACTAGGTTTTTGTAATTAATTGAGAATTGAGAATTTAAAATATAGTAATGGTTTCATCACATCATTAACATTATAATGAGTGGTTTAATACTTTAGGGCATGCAAAACCTAGTCTAGTTGTGGATTTGTGTATTGTTGCTTCGAAGTGGTTAAAATTGGGTTAATGTGCAAACTTAAAATGTTAGTTTAATACAAATTGATGAGAATAAATTATAGAAATGGTTTATATGACTTACTTAAGATTTTTAATAAGTATTATGGCCATTAGAATTGTTAAAACATCAAGTTTTGTTTTAAAACGGCTAATTGATGCTTACTTGGTTTCTTGTAATAAATCGATTTAATCAATTTATTGGTTTTGATGATTTCACCCTATTTCATATATACGTTTAGTGTGTTGCGAAACCACGAATGGTGCGTTTGAGTTTTTCTTGATCACTCGGCATTTGTACGTTGATGTCGAAGGCTTTTGGGTAGATTTGAGAGGGCAAACCATAGGTTTTGACCTATGTGAGATTCGTGTGTCGTTTTGGTCATGAGTCGGATTTTAATGTGATACGATGTGTTATGATACGTAGCTACCCTCACGAGAACTTCGAGACGACAAGCAAGCGCGTGGCGACATTGGCATCGGCAAGCGAAGATCTGTGAGTAGATTATATCTACGGGGGAAGTCGGGTGGATGGCGTATAGCACCCCCATAGTTCGTAGTATAGTCATGATATATATATATGTTTATATATGTGATTCATGATACTTGGATGTTTATCAAGAGATGATTATTGTGTTCATGGTTTAGTTTAGGGAAATTAGAAGTAAACTGGCATAGCTTCTTAGTCGCGAATCCTAGAACAGGTTCACACCCACACGCACACACGCATTTGCATACATCTATTTTACATGTGCGTATATGGGGATATGTATATATACACACACACACACATGGGTATGGGACTATATGTGTGTGTATACACACACACATACACACACACATGGATTTTGAGGATAAGTACTTGGGATTGGAGAGGAGTCGATGAGATTGGGCTTGGGGCCATGAGATCGGTGATATGATATGGTTCGTATTTGAGATACGGCATGATATTTTAGCGGGTTCTTTAGGCATGGTGTTTTCATACACACGCATGCATTACATAGATGGTATCAGTATTGTACTAGACTTAGAACAGTATCCCCAGATCATGATATACGATAGAAAGGATAGCAGACGAATAATGAGATAAATGTGATATTTGACCCGTACCCAGATTTGGGAGGCCGTACGATGGATTACCGTACAAGCTATATATTGATGATAGATCCGCACTCTTGACTCGAGGATGTCATAATATATAGGGTATCGTATGGGATACTATTGAGGCAGGATCACCGACTATTACACACACACACACACACACACACACACACACATATATATATATATATCGGCTCAGATTTAGGTAGTTTCCATATCTCTTCCGATTGGTTGTCAGTTAGACCTGTAGTTACCTAATAGATGTTAGACTGGACCCGAGTCATACCTATTTCCAAAACTAACGAATCCTGAGGATTTTAAAGACATGTCAAGGGATACTACGGATATTTCAAAAGATATACCTTTTCATAAAAACACCGTAGCCCTTATTTTCAAAACACCACGATTCGTACTATTTCAAACGGCACAACAGTATAACACAGGTGTAGCGATGTAGATTCTTATTGTTATGTTATCATTCATGTTCCGCATATTATTGTTGCAATTACTATTCATTGCCATTTATCATGTTATTATCGTCTCATTGCATGTTTATTGTGTACTTAGTGATTATGAACCACGCTGTCAGGACACCAGCACCATTACCGATGATGCGTATGTTCCATATACACTTACTTGCCGGCTCACACATATCTTCATCGGTAATTTCCATGTCACGTACACTTTAGAAAACACTATTTCATTGACATAGCTTGCTAACTGATAGTTGCTACATGTTTTAGCTTTCATATGCTAGTTAATTTATTGCATGATATCAGATGCATCTATATATTCATTGGTTATGAAGTATTATGGAGATTTATGCCTGTTTTCATTGTTTATTGATATCATGATATTGATGATTTCGGACCCTTCTTGAGATTTCTGGATTTGGGGAAAAACCGCAAGGATTTATAAACTTATTATCCTTTTAAAAATGCAAGTTGCAGTTTTCTCGTGATGTATGAGTCGTCCACCATGAGTTTTCAGGATTTCTGTTGGATTTCGAGACCCGATTCGAGGAGTTGGATGAACCGTTTAGGGTACATGGTGGGCTCGGTATGGTACCCGGGGCAAGAAGCTCGAGTTGTATTTGATGAGCCTGGCAGGGGAGCACTACCTACCGGTGATATTATTTGGACTCGTCGGTTATCCGGAGGATACCGGCCGGAGTCATGAGATGGTTATAGGCTGATCCGTTCTGCCGAAACCCGCGGGCCGATCCCACAGATGATACGGATGCTTGAGATATCGATATTTGAGATTTGAGATATTGAGATTGATATTGAGATATTGAGACTTATGTTTTGTGTCGATGCTTGGCACTGATTTCTCTGTTGCATTCATTGATGATACTTGATTGATATACATATAGAAATCTCATTAAATAAGAAAACAGTTTTTCCATCATGATGTATTCTGCTTTCATTTGTATAGCATTTTCATATCATATTCATGCATTCATACATCATATATCTGATATGTGGCTATCTGAGGCACGGACACGAGCACGTGGTATCGCATTTATATGTTGATGTATCAGGATATTTTTTGAGGATATTACTTGATATGACCCAGGATAGCATTATGCATGTGATTTCTACTCGTTGATGTTTTCTATTGACGAGTTGGCAACTCACCCCCGCTGTGCCACAGTTCCTTGCAGGTTTTACTGTACAGGTTTCGTTGCGACTTTGCTGGCACGCTGTTCCTTCCGAGTGATTGCTTTGGTAGGTGGGTTCTTTACATCAGGACCGCCATTATTTATTTATTATTTCAGTTGTATCTAGAAACTCCATCAACCAGATTGTATATTTGATAGAGATAGAAGACCAGACTTGTTATTATTTCAACCTTAGAGTCGCGCGTTGTATTATTATGGTTTTCATGCTGATTTTGGGTTTCTTTTGAGTTTTGATCCTCGCCCTTCGGCGTTGTATATTATATTGCCTGCGTGGTCGTGACCGTCGATTGACGAAGAGCTAGCTCCTGCTTGGGGATGCCTTTTTGTATTTCGTATACTATTTATGTTGTATCCCGTTTGGGGGCCAGTATTTACAAAGGAGACTCTGCCGAAATTTTCAGAAAATACTTGAGATTTTAAAAATACATATTTCGGCCTATGTTGATAAAACTACTTGCTTTAAATTGGTTTTTCCTTCACCCTACTGCTTCTTTGTTTTTGATTTCTGGGTTTTGGCTTATTTAGATTACGTATACCTCGAGACGTTTCGTAATTTAAGTGTCGGTCATGTTCCGTACTTTTCGGGTCGTGATACTTAGTCGAGGGGGTATTACACCCGAACTTTCATCACATAGGTTGACCTTGGTTGATGGAGTAGGTGACTTATGTAGAGTGACGTACCGTGTGTATGTTCCGCGACATACTTATGATACGCTACTCCGCTTAGGGAGCCTTAGGATGTACATTTCCTTGCACAACATTATATTCATTCATGATCTGTCTTCATCGATACCGGTTTATGGTTTTGCTGCCACGATTACACGGGCAGAGAGAGCTATGGGTAGAGTTGCGTCAGCATGAGCTCGTCACGGACGAGGACTGACCAGGGCGTGATTCCGGGGACATACGATTTGCATAGATGCGTCGTTTTATTTTGTTTTCGCGCCATGCGCGTTTGATGGATCGCTTTTACGAGATTTCTCGGATGTGTAGATTAGCACCAGAGGATCAGGCTACTGCTATAGGCCAGCCAGAATGTGATGACCGTCGATACACCGATTATTTGATGTTTGAGGCACTGTTCAGCGTGCGGACAAATGAGTCAGTTGTTGCTGCGAATGATGAGATATCGCCCCAGATGTTTGGAGCTATTTCCGCACGAGTTGTACTTAGAGATGCGACAGAAGATCGCTAGTCACCCAAGGAGGAATGACTAGGACATGTGATACGTTGCCTACCCCAATGCGAGGTTATCAGATTGATTGATTCTAACTAGAGACGACTTCACGCAGGTACGATGGGAGTCGATAGAGACGATCGAATGTCAGAAGCCCATTTTCCAAGTTTAAAGTATTCAGAGACAAATGCAAGTAATGCTATAGACCCTCTAGATGAATGAAACCCTAACTCGACATAATGGCCATGAGAACGCTTTGAAACCTTAGGGTTTGCGGCAGTTCAGCGGTGCCATTAGTGAGGCTTGGGTTTGCTCTTCTACGGTTGGTCCACAGGTACTGTGGCACATACTGGAATACTATTAAACTGTACTCAAGATGTTGAGCTCTTGGGTGATTATTAGGTTTTGACGAATCGATCGAATGGTTCGACATCTTTCGGATATCATGTGATGGGATGCATTGCTTGGGAGACTCTAGATATGAGTATAACTGTTGGAGCGCAGTCCATGCTACCACGAAGAGACGAGTCCGAAGCAGTCGACATTAGAGAAAAGTAGAGTAAGAGGTTCGTACGAGATCTTGATTAGATGTCGTTCCACACCGCCGACATCAGAGATGTGAGACGCATGCAGAGGAGTTGTATATGGATATATCTTTCAGAAGGAGTCGCGATGAGTATGCAGCTGTTCCTGAACAAGAAATAGATTTAGTAAAGGACGATGACTTCCGGGCAGTTCGGCAGAAACAAGATTTGAGAGAGACCTCGACAGGACCTTTCTGGAATACTATACGAGAAGACTTGGACTCAGGAGCGGTCATATTACGCACACCCAGTAGGCCAGAGTTCGGCATCGTCGACGAGATAGTTAGCCAGAGATTTTTAGAGGATGTGCCAGAGTGGGACTGTTTCCGTCGTCATTCCATATTGGGCCGTTGAGCCGAGGAGCTATATATCTAGCAATCTGCAGTGAGAGATGAGAGCCTAAGGGCACCAGACGACAGGCCACGAATAGTACGCAAGTAGATATTTTGCTCTGCTAGCATTGGATGCACCGACACCTTCTCGACTTTGAAGGAAGACATATCGATGACGGTATTTATGATTTGTGATTTGGTGATTCGATTATCACGTATTCGTCATCTTGGATTTCGGTATTTTGGACGATCTATTCGTATGATTTAGTTTTGATGACCGAGTTTCATGATATTTGTTTTTGTGCACCATGGCCGCACCTACTGGGTATTTATATTTTGTACATAGTTATTACACTTGAGATATGCTTTATACACCATTGTGTTGATTTATGATTTATGCACAGTATCACACTTGATATCGTTTTGTGCCTTGGCTGCATATGTTTATGATTTCATGGATTCCACACAGTAGGGCTGATTTTGTGCATATGGTACTTATTCGATTCGGTTTTTGCACTAGGTATAGTTCATATATCCTTGCAGTGCATTGATATGTATTTTGTGCACCACAGCTGCACCTGACTTCATTTTGATGTCATTTGAGATATTGATTGTGATTTCATGCCTAGGGCATGCATATGATTTTAATTATGCTTTCGGCATAGTTTTCATGCACTTTTAGTATTATGATTTGCTTTTATGCACGCTGATGCACATGGTTGGGAGATCATATACCACGATATACCTGATTTGGATTTGGATTGAAATGTGTTGTATACCGTCGATTTCGATAGTGATACTCGATATTTGTTTTGTGCACCTTTTGCACCTGATTGGATTCTTGCGCATATTTGACGCGCTTGGATTGGATTTTGCGCATGTTCGGCGCTTGATATTGGATTTCATGATTTCGTGCATGTTGGATGCACATGATTTAGATTTTTCGTGCAGGATGGATGCACCCGATTCGGATTTTTGCGCATGTTGGGCACATGTTATGTGATGCGATTTTGGTGCACACCCGATGCACTAAATCGAGATTCTTCGTGCAAATCAGATACACCTGATATTGCTTTCAGGCACACCCGTTGCCCTTGACAGATGTTTCGTGCACACCCGATACACTTAAATGTTGTTTCTGTGCACATGTATGGTACCTTCATGGGTTTCGATTTCCGTGCGCACCAGATGCACGTAGCATTCATATGCACATTTTGGGATTGATTTATTATGGAGCAGTATATTTTTATGATATTTGCTATTTGTTTTCGTATTGAGCAGGACTAGTCAGAGAACAGTACCTGGATATATTTTGCATGCATTGATAGTTGTCGAAGGGATTTCCAAAAAGGGAGCTATAGCATCAATATTTACCTATGTGTCTGAGATGACATGAAACATTTTATAAAGGAAAACCCTTCTAAATTATTTTCAAAAACGGCGGGACGTACATATTAAACAAGGGATAAGTATATATATATAGTTATTTTCTTACAATAGACGTCCGCCACTGTGCCGCGATACACGCATCGCACAGCAACATGAAAAGAGTTGGGCATGCATTCCTTTCAGATGTTTTAATGATGTTTACATGCATAGTTGATGTATATCATGTTGATTTTCGTTTTGAGTTTTGACATTGGTGTCTTCGCCATGACTCCGATAATTGCGGGATGCTTGACGGAGTTTTGATTTGGAGTTATCTGCTCATTGTTCATGCGCATGCATTGCGCTATGATGCGTTTTATGTATTGATGATTTCGGAACCCCGACGACTTGGACTTTTTACTGAAATGTTTTAGTATTTGAGGGGTTTAAATTTAAATTCGGGGACCGAACTTCTTTAAGGGGGGAAGATTGTAACATTTCAGAAAAATAAAATATTATTTTTGAGAATTTTTATAATTAAATAATATTATATTGAATATTTTAATAAGGCGGTATAATTAAATACCGATAAATTAGGAAAAATTTGGAAAATTATAGAAATTACTAAAAAGAGCACGCTTTGTGTAATTTAAGCAAAATATGAAATTTTATGATTTATTATATACTATTTTAATGCTAATCGCGGTTAAATATCGCTAATCGTGCGTTAAGCTTGTTTTGTGCAAAACATGCACCATATCATTTTTACACTTGTGTTACATTTTCCTACATGGCTTTCTCTTCATTTTCATTCATGGTTTTGGTTTTATGTGAGAAGAGAAATGAAAAGGAAAAGAAAAGGAAAGGAAAAGGATAATAGTAAACAAAGAAGTATGGGCAAGAGAGAGAGAGAGGGTGAGGGGTCTGATTTTATGATTGGTGTTGTGTTGTATGAAAAAAAAGAATAGAAATCACAACCAAAAATATTTGACCGCAATCAATAAAGGTGTCGATTGTAGCGCGTTAGTAAGTGCGGATCGTCCACAGGGAAAGTGTAATCGTTCGTCTTTTGAATTAGATGAATTGAAATTTTAAAGGAAAGAAAACAAAACAATTCAAGATTTGTAGTTGAAGTTCAAGAATTAGAAAATCTAGATCTAATAACAAGAAAAGATAGAATCAAGAATTGAGAGTTTGTTGATTTTTCCAAACCAAATATCAAGAATCGAAATGAGGCTCGTAGGAATCGATCGGATCTATAGATGTGATGTAATCTTACAATTACGTATTCTTATCCTTCGATGAATTGATACTAGATCGATGATGATCGATTGAGAATTAGGGATTTCTTATGAAACTAGGGTTTCATCTTATCCCTTGTTCTTTCGTCGATATCATTCACATTCTAGCCTCTAGTAAATTCAAGAAACGATCGTAGATCCCTAATTTCGAGCGATCACAATCAAGAAAGTATCGCAACGAAACTAGGTCATCGATTCTTGAACTTGCTAGAGTTTACAAGACTCGTAGGACTCAAGAATCGTATTAAGATTTGTTACATCATCATTCTATTGATCGTCTCGACTCCTTTGCGAGCGGAGTTTTACTCGAACATGACAACAAGAACTACAATCACAAATTGAGATCGAATCATGATGCAAGAATTAAAAGAAAGCAAGATTAAAGAATTTCACCTTTTATTTATATCAACAATTTTGTTACATTCTCTCAAGAACTACAAGAGGAAGAACTCGATCGTCGATTTGGCTTCGCTCGTCTCCTTGAGTCGCGGATCGGCTTAGATCACTTGCCCGATTGAAGATCGGCTCGGCTCCTAAAAGGTTGAAGGCTTCTTGCTTGATTTATACCCGGGATCTTGAATTTGGATTGGAATTAGGGTTTGGGTTTCGCACAAGCCTTGTCACTAGACTTGTGGAAGAAGATGAAGAAAGAGGTAAAGATTGAGGAACTAATGAACTATTGATTAACAACCACAACCCTTAGATCTAGGTTCCTATTTATAGCCATCAAAACCCTAGATCTAGGATTTGAATTTTAAGTTTCCCTCTAAAAGTTTGTTGAGGAGATTTGAATTTCCCTCCAAAAGTTTGTTGAGGAGAAGCTTCTAGATGAGATTACTTAGGAGCTTAATCAAGATTAGCATGCTTAATGATCTTTGCTGATCTGGCAGAAGACTCTGGAGAATTATGGAATTTGACGTGTCAAAATGAGGTGTAGCCACTGAGAGAAGAATTATGCACCAAAATTCAAGTGATGATGTGGCAAAAGCGCCGCGGTTCCACGGCATAAGCTGGCTCCCGCCGCAGTTCCGCGGCGCTTTGGAGGCTTCAGGGCTTGAAACTTTTGGGCTTCCCTGGTACTGACATATGGGCCCTTTTGTGATATATTGAATTGTACTTTTCCCTCTATATTGCTAGCAGATCTGAAAACATGGAGTTAGTGTATTTTTGATCAGCTTCTTTTGACTTTGCTCCTGCAATTTCCTGCATAAATCTCGACACAAGTGTTGCGCAATACAGGGATGATGCGATGCCATAAAATACAGTCAATTTCCCTTAAAGTGCCGGTTTAAAAGTCTAACACATGCAATCTGATATTTAACGACTGATTTGCTAATATGTGAAATATGAATACCGAACACTTCTAAATGAGTGCAAATGATAGGGAAATTACCGGTTAAAATATGCAATATTTTCGACTGATCAAATTCCCCCAAACTTATTTTCGATCGTCTCGAGCGAATTGTTTTATTAAAAAAAGAAGGAGAAAATAAAAAAAAAGAAAAACTAACTAGCACACTTTCGTAGGCAACACGATTGCACTGAGCACGTGCAACAAGCCTTTAAACCTCTAGGTGTCCCTAGTAGGAGGAGTGTTGTCTCGTGAGGGTTTTCAGCGGATTGCACCCACAAAATCCAATTATAAAAGAAAGATCATGAATATTACATTTAAAGAAAAGAATCGTAAAAGAAAAGCTTTGAAAATTAGGGTTTCCAACTAAGCTAGCTTTTCGGTTGTCATGAGCCTTATCTTAATGGTCATGAAAAGATGTTAGAAATCACGTCCTACCTCAATAAAATATCGTCTTATTCTTCATTCCTATTTTTCTTCCAAACATCGATCATATCACCCTGCGTGTGTGTAAAGGACATCCCTACACCCGGAGAATTCAATTCAAGCTATCATACTCTTGCCCATAGCCTCAGTACTTTTTAATTAATGAATATTTAGACGAATTTGCTCACACACTTTCATGCGACCGTTAATACTTCTTGAGGTACTAACCGACCGATTACTCATGTATATGCTTACTTGGTGTATTTTCCTCGTCTTGCACCACCTCAGGCATAGCAGTGACTCCCAGACCAGTTGGCCTTAGGGCACTAGGTGAAGAGGCACCCTCGCTATATATTTTTTATTGCCCTTGGTGATAACAAAACCAGTGTCCATTTTTCTCACCACTTTATATTTTTATTCACTTTTTTTTATTTCCTTCATACATCGGCTTTAAGACAAGAGCATTTCAAGGTATCCTCTACTATCCCGGGCTCCAAGACGTGTGTAAGTGCGAATAGCAGGGTATCAACGTTCAAAATGTTTGGTTTCCAGAATAGAAACTATTTTTCAGACTTATTTTTATCCTCAGATTAGTGATTTTTTTCATCTTACTAACCCTTGGGACAACGGCTCATAACTACTTATTACTAGTTCGTATAAGAAAACTTCTAATTTTCTTGGTTTTCTTAAATTTTTCTAATCTCATGGATGTAATTTTTCACTATCTAAACTTTTATTATCTTATTTATGTACAAAAATATTTTTATTTTTTGAAATTTTTGAAATTTTTATAGGTTTTCAAAAAAATTTTTGTGCTTATGCAAATGATATGCAAATGATGCGCAAATAAGCACAAACCTCCCCCAAACTTGTTTTCAACAGTGTCCTCACTGTTGCCTTCTGCTAAATCTGAAAAACCTATAAGCTTGGGAGGAATTTATTAGTGGGGGCAAAATATTTAAGTGAAGACCCTCCCCCAAACTTATTTTTGGCTCATTATTTTGTAAAAATTTTCTTTTTAGGAGCCCGATTATACCCCCCCAAACTTAAGCAATGTTAATCTTTAAAAATCATATGAGGGGGTCAAAAATCAGTGGTCGATGCCAAGCTTTGCAAAGACCAAACGTTAACACCAACCATTCAAAATTTTTATCAATGCAGTGCTCTGGTTGGTGGAAGAAGAAGTGGGGAAAGGTTAAGTGGTGGAAGAGAGTGTGTGTGCGTCTCATTTTGGAGAGACGATGCAGTGATTGTGATGGATTACTCGCATTCTTTTTACAGTTCAAAAGAAGGGGTGGAGGTTCAATTTCATTGATTGGGACAAGATTCGTCTCAACACCCGTGTCATTCAAAAATACGAGTTCATCAGCGAAGATTTCCTCAAAAGTTCCATCAATACCCCGATGAATAATGTCATCACAAAGTGCGGGGTGATCTTCAGACTCTAAAAGCAATTCATAATCAGTGTTAGTTGTTGACCCGGACATCTCGGTGGAAGAGTCCGTATGTGTATGATACATAGTTGGGTCAAACAATAACATATGAAAATAGTCAAGATTGGTATCAGGAGGATTATCAAATTCGCTGCTGTCGACATCCATTAAGTCGACAGAACAGACCTGAGCAGTAGGTTCGGAGGGTACACTTCCCAACTTGTAAATGTTCAGCTCAATTGACCTATTCCCGAAGGATAGGGTCATAGAACCGTTACGACAGTTGATGATAGCATTGGAAGTGGCCAAAAAGGGGCGACCTAAAATCACCGGAATTTGATTCCGTGGGTTCGCTACAGGCTGTGTATCAATTACAATAAAGTCCACAGGGAATATGAATTCCCCGATTTTTATTAACACATCCTCCAGTTCACCCCTAGGTTTGGTGATTGATCGGTCAGCCATCTGGAGAGTGCAATGGGTTGGCTTCAACTCTCCGATACCTAGTTGCTCATAGACTGAATATGGAAGCAAGTTAACACTAGCGCCAAGGTCTACTAGAGCACGGTTGATGTGTTTTTCCCCAATAGAAATGGAAATCGTAGGATATCCAGGATCCTTACGTTTCCTCGGTAATTACTGGGGGAAAGCCGTGTCTACTGTCTTTGCCATGAATATCTTCTTGGGCACTTGAGTCTTCCTCTTCCTAGTGCACAAGTTCTTAAGAGTTTTCGCATAGGACGGAACTTGTTGGATAGCATCTAGGAGAGGGATGTTGATGTTAACTTGCTTAAAAAGGTTCATAATCTTCTCCATATGTGGACTCGGTGTGTTTGCCCTTAACCGATTAGGATAAGGTGCTTTAGCAATAAGCGCTGGGTCCATCATAGGAGAAGGAAGTGGGGGTAGACATGATCCCAAAAGAGGTGTGGGGATTGTCTGTGGAGAACTAGAAGAGCTGGGCTGAGGTGTCGAGCCTTGTGGGAACCGAAGAATAGGCTCACAAGAAGGTGGTGGGGTAGAAGAACTGGGGTCAGAATTAGAAGTGTGTGTGTGAGGAAAGGTCTCAGCCGGGGTGTTATTGATTGATTTATCAGTATCATCAAACTCTTCCCCAACATGATTGTCAAGCACTCTTCCAGATCTCAACGTGATTGCATCCACAGGATGTGAATAGCCAGGATTAGGTAAAGGTTGAGCTGGAAGTTTCCCTTTCTCTCTTGCACTCATTTCGGCTTTTAGTTGTGCAATTTGTTCTTCCATCGATTTGATATTCTCATTTTGAGAGACAATGATCTTCATTACATTCTCGATGGAAGATTGCAAACTTGTCGTCTCTTGGATGGATTGTTTCATGAAAGTATCCAAGGTTTGTGCTAGTGCAGAGGTATTATCTGTACCGGTCAATTGCAAAGGACTAGACGGTGCAAAAGTGTTGGCCGGATTTTGGAAGTTTTGTGATTGAAAGGGGTGCTGACTCAATTGAAGTGGTGGCTGCTGTTGTGGAGGAAGGACCCTTTGGAAATTGTGTTGGGTTGGAACCGTGTTTTGAGATTGTGATTGGTTCCAAGCAAAATTAGGGTGATTCCTCCAACCCTGATCATATGTGGAGGAAAATGGATCGTTTCTAGGTCTTTGAAATGCGGCATTGGTATGCTCATGACCTTGAAACGGACATTCTTCAGTCAAGTGAGACGGATCAGAACAGCAGCCACATACAGTTTTGGAGAGTGATATTTGATTTAGGGCGGCAGCTAAAAATTTGTTTTCCATAGCGTCAAATTTCTTGTGCAAAGCTGAAATTTCAGCTCTAATTCCTATGGAAATATCATTGCCATCCCTAGACGATTGACTCACACCCTCCCACTGGAAAGATTTTTCAGCGAAATTTTCTAGAAAATTCCAGGCTTCCCCATCATCTTTGGTCATAAAATTGCCTTGACACATGGATTCAAGGGTCTGTCTTGTGTAAGGAGTAATGCCCTCATAAATGATTCGGCACAATTCCCATCTTAGGATGCCGTGATGTGGACATTGGACTAACAGATCCTTGAAACGTTCAAGACATTTTGAAAATGTTTCATTTGGAAGCTGGGTGAATTCATAGATTTCGCTACAGACTCGAGCTTTCTTTTGATGTGGGTAGAATTTCTTAAGAAATGCTTTGACGAATTCGTCCCAATTTGAAATGGAATGTGCGGTAGTGTTATATAGCCACTTCTCGGCTAAATCGCACAAGGTAAATGGGAGAAGACGAAGACGCAAAGCATCCACAGAAAGCTGTGAAGTACCCATCATTGCGCATATATTTTCAAATTTGGTGATAAATGTGTATGCGTCTTCAGACTCGAGACCGTGAAATTTTGGTAGAAGGTTGATGTATTGGGGTTTTATTTGAAAATTTTCCCCATTGGCTGGTGGAGTGGAAAGACAGGTGGAAAGTGGACCTCGTGTAGGATAGCACCTCTCTTGGAGAGAGATGCAAGGTAGATTCTGCGCACCAACGGACGGTGGCAGGGTAGTGGTAAAGAAGTTCGATGGAGACGGATCCATCGATGTGGGTATGGTGGTGGGTAAAGAAAGGGTAAATGTAGAAATATTGACTTTTGGGTCGATCGGGGGACGCGGACTAACAGGCACTAGAATTCCGTTGTCTAGCCTATCTTGCACTAAAAAGGGTTAGTACAAGTGGCAGCGTGAATTTATAATTAGGGGAAATGATGTATGCGGTGTTTGCTTTGAAAAAGGGACGGATTTTTTTGAAAAAAATGATGCGACACAATAAATGCAACAAGCAAAAACCCTAGAATCTAGTGGTCACCTAGGTCCGGCTCTAGACCAGTCCTAACTGCCAAAAGACAAGTTGCAGGATAGAATCCTCCACTGCCTCCTTGTCCTCCTGTGGTCAGGTAAGTGCCAGGTAAGTGGGAAGGTACTCCACTACGTAAGTAGTGGGCCTAATTAATAACCACTAGCCTTCGACACACTTGCCTTAGACACCACAAGAAAACGCGGATAAGCAATGAATTACCCACGGCCTTCTTCTGTCCTAAGTGAGCGCGACGGTCCTTAGAGTCATCTCTAAATATTTTTTAATTAATGAGGGTAAATGCGGATGCAAGTTTGTGATTTTCGGGGCTTAGGAAGGGTAATGAACTCCCCACCTAATCTGGATTTGGCCGTGCCCCTTAATTTCCGTATTAATTATACAAACAACCACAAAATCAAAACAAAGCACAATTTAATTATTTTTTTTTTGCGCGTTGCGATTTATTTGCAAAGAAACCTGCACAAAATGTTAATTGGAGCAGATTTTAGGAAGGAGATAAGAAAGATTGAGATTACCTAAGAATTTGGTGTAGTGACTCAGCAAGGGGACCACGGAACCGCCGCAATAGGAGGCTCCCACCGCGGAATCGCCGCACTGTAGCAAGATCACTGCATCAAATTTTCACAGAGAGCTTATGTTGGCTCTCTTAGCTCTCTGGAATTTTCACAAAAAATTTATCCAAGCTCTAATGATTCCAGATTTCCTCGCAATCAAATCACAACACACGTATTAGGGTTTGTGCGAGTTTAGATCTAAAAATATAGATGGAATAAACTTTTCAACTCAAATTTCAAAATACGAACAATTAGCGCACTATCCCCGGCAACGGCGCCATTTGATTTTATGATTTGTGTTGTGTTGTATGAAAAAATAGAATAGAAATCACAACAAAAAATATTTGACCGCAATCAATAAAGGTGTCGATTGTAGCGCATTGGTAAGTGCAGATCGTCCACAGGGAAAGTGTAATCGTTCGTCTTTTGAATTAGATGAATTGAAATTTTAAAGGAAAGAAAACAAAACAATTCAAGATTTGTAGTTGAAGTTCAAGAATTAGAAAATCTAGATCTAATAACAAGAAAAGATAGAATCAAGAATTGAGAGTTTGTTGATTTTTCCAAACCAAATATCAAGAATCGAAATGAGGCTCGTAGGAATCGATCGGATCTATAGATGTGATGTAATCTTACAATTACGTATTCTTATCCTTCGATGAATTGATACTAGATTGATGATGATCGATTGAGAATTAGGGATTTCTTATGAAACTAGGGTTTCATCTTATCCCTTGTTCTTTCGTCGATATCATTCACATTCTAGCCTCTAGTAAATTCAAGAAACGATCGTAGATCCCTAATTTCGAGCGATCACAATCAAGAAAGCATCGCAACGAAACTAGGTCATCGATTTTTGAACTTGCTAGAGTTTACAAGACTCGTAGGACTCAAGAATCGTATTAAGATTTGTTACATCATCATTCTATTGATCGTCTCGACTCCTTTGCGAGCGGAGTTTTACTCGAACATGACAACAAGAACTACAATCGCAAATTGAGATCGAATCATGATGCAAGAATTAAAAGAAAGCAAGATTAAAGAATTTCACCTTTTATTTATATCAACAATTTTGTTACATTCGCTCAAGAACTACAAGAGGAAGAACTCGATCGTCGATTTGGCTTCGCTCGTCTCCTTGAGTCGCGGATCAGCTTGGATCACTTGCCTGATTGAAGATCGGCTCGGCTCCTAAAAGGTTGAAGGCTTCTTGCTTGATTTGTACTCGGGATCTTGAATTTGGATTGGAATTAGGGTTAGGGTTTCGCACAAGCCTTGTCACTAGACTTGTGGAAGAAGATGAAGAAAGAGGTAAAGATTGAGGAACTAATGAACTATTGATTAACAACCACAACCCTTAGATCTAGGTTTCTATTTATAGCCATTAAAACCCTAGATCTAGGATTTGAATTTTAAGTTTCCCTCCAAAAGTTTGTTGAGGAGATTTGAATTTCCCTCCAAAAGTTTGTTGAGGAGATTTGAATTTCCCTCCAAAAGTTTGTTGAGGAGAAGCTTCTAGATGTGATTAGTTAGGAGCTTAATCAAGATTAGCATGCTTAATGATCTTTGCTGATCTGGCAGAAGACTCTGGAGAATTATGAAATTTGACGTGTCGAAATGAGGTGTAGCCACTGAGAGAAGAATTATGCATCAAAATTCAAGTGATGATGTGGCAAAAGCGCCGCGGTTCCGCGGCATAAGCTGGCTCCCGCCGCGGTTCCGCGGCGCTTTGGAGGCTTCAGGGCTTGAAACTTTTGGGCTTCTCTGGTACTGACATATGGGCCCTTTTGTGATATATTGAATTGTACTTTTCCCTCTATATTGCTACCAGATCTGAAAATATGGAGTTGGTGTATTTTTGATCAGCTTCTTTTGACTTTGCTCCTGCAATTTCCTACACAAATCTCGACACAAGTGTTGCGCAATACAGGGATGATGCGATGCCATAAAATACAGTCAATTTCCCTTAAAGTGCCGGTTTAAAAGTCTAACACATGCAATCTGATATTTAACGACTGATTTGCTAATATGTGAAATATGAATACCGAACACTTCTAAATGAGTGCAAATGATAGGGAAATTGCCTGTTAAAATATGCAATATTTTCGACTGATCAGGGTCAAACCTTGGTCTTGAGCCATTCTCTCTTCACTCATTCACTCATTTAGTCGTGAGCCCTAGAATAAGGTTTACACCCACACGCACACGCATTCTTACTTTGTTATACCTGTGCGTATATGGGGATATGTATATATATATACACACATGGATATGGGACTAGGTATATATATATATATATATATATATATATATATATATACGTATACCTACACATGGATGATGAGGATTGTATATGGTATTTGGAGATGAGTCGATGAGATTGGACATGATGCTATGAGATCGATGATATGTTTTGATTCGTATTATGAGATACGACATGAGATTTTAGCGGGCCTTTAGACGTGTGTTTTCATACACGCATGTATATAGATGGTATCAGTATGTACTAGACTTAGATCAGTACCCCTATTATAGGATATGATGATAACGGATACCAGATGAATAATGGGATGAATGTGATATTTGACCCGTACCCAGATTTGGGATGCTGTACGACGGATTTACGTACGAGCTAGATATTGATGATAGATCTGCACTCTTGACTCAAGGTTGTCATAATATATATTTTATCGTATGTGATACTATTGAGGCAGGATCACCGACTATTATATTTATTTATATGTATCGACTCAGATTTAGGTGGTTTCCTTACCTTTCGAATAGTCCTGTAGTTTACTTATTGATGTTAGACAAGATCTGAGTCATACCTATTTCAAAACTAACGAATCGTGAGTATTTTAAAGACAGGACAAGAGATTCTATGGATATTTTCGAAAGACACATCTTTTCTTAAAAACACCGTAGCCCTTATTTTTCTAAACACCACGATTCGTGTTATTTCAAATGGAAAAACTGTATGACATATATATATTGATGTAGATTCTTCACCGTTGTGTTTATTATTCATTTTCCGCATATTCTTTCAATTCGCATCGCATTGCATGTTTAAATGTGTTTATTGTAATATTAAACCCAAGCTGTCAGGACACCAGCACCATTATCGATAATGGGTATGTTCCACGTAAACCTACTTACCGGCTTACACACTTCATCATCGATAAATGCCATGTCACTACACAGTAAGACTGTTGCATCAGGATATGACCCCTTGCATGATATACTTGCGTATATACCTACTTGTACATCCATATTGGCGCACATGCACATTGTACACTCATACTTGCGTATATACTACTTGTACATCCATATTGGCGCACAGGCACATTGTACACTCATACTTGCATATATACTACTTGTACATTCATATTGGCGCACAGGCACATTGTACACTCATACTTGCGTATATACTACTTGTACATCCATATTAGCGCACAGGCATATTGTACACTCTTACTTGCGTATATACCTACTTGTACATCCATATTGGCGCACGGGCACATTGTACACTCATACTTGCGTATATATTATTTGTACATCCATATTGGCGCACATACATATTGTACACTCATACTTGCGTATATACCTACTTGTACATCCATATTGGCGCACAGGCATATTGTACACTCATACTTGCGTATATACCTACTTGTACATCCATATTGGTGCACATATACATTGTACACTCATACTTGCGTATATACCTACTTGTACATCCATATTGGCGCACAAGCATATTGTACACTCATACTTGCGTATATACCTGCTTGTACATCCATATTGGCGACATACACATTGTATACTCATACTTGCGTATATACCTACTTATACATCCATATTGGCGCACATGCATATTGTATACTCATACTTGCGTATATACCTACTTGTACATCCATATTGACGCACATACACATTGTACACTCATACTTGCGTATATACCTACTTGTACATCTATATTGGCGTATAGGCATATTGTACACTCATACTTGCCTACATACATATTTGCACATATATAGATAATTCTGGCTTGATTTTGGAGATTTAGGAACCGCATGATATATTTTTAAACTGGATTCATTTAAAAGAGCGGTTTTTCCTCGATATGTGCATATTACCGTTTTATGTTGCATGATATACTGATATGCTTATATTTCTATTATATGTCGCATACATCATGCTTTATGATTATACGCATTGATATATATTGTTTCCGTGATATTTCTGGATTTGAGAACCGTGGGTATTTTAAAAGAAAGTAAATACTGTTTTAAAAACCGGGTTTCTCTTGATATGATATTTCAGTGCGTCCACCATGCGTTTTCTCGGTTCTGAGACGTGTGATATGTGAAACCCGATTCGAAGAGGCGGATGATTCCGTTTGCGGGTACATGGTGGACCCAGTATGGTACCCCGGGGCGAGAGAGAGAGATTTCGTGTCGATGATGATGAGCCTGCCAGAGGGACCACTACCTACCGGTGATATTATTTGGGCTCGGCGGATATCCGGAGGATACCGACCGATGTCGAGAGATGATATGGGCCGATCCGGACTGACGGAGCCCGTGGGCCGATCCGGACTGACGGAGCCTGATATATGAGGATTTACGTGCCGATGCTGGGCACGAGTTTCATGATGTTTTCGAGTGTCGATACTGGACACTTAGGTTCCATGATTTTGATATGTCGCGAGGGACACACGTTGATTTATATTCTCATACTTTCATGCATATGCTTTTATGACATTTACTTGCATAATGTTGTTGTGACATTGGTTGACACGTGGACGAGATCCATATGCATACATGCATACATGCATTGATTACATAGTTGGATGATATCCACATACTTTTAGACTTCATGATATAGTTGGCACTGATTTCATGATGATTACATTGATCACACCTCATGTTTATGATATGTTGCTACCTGAGGCACTGATACGATCACTTGGTACTACACTTATGTATAGATGTTTACCCTTGCCACCTTATTATGCTTCAGACTTTATCATATTGAGGATATTTTTTTGAGGATGTATATTACTGATCGTATTGACCTAGGATAGAGTCATACATATGATTTCTGTTTTGTGATGTTTTCTACTCACGAGTTGGAAACTCACCCCCGTTATGCCACAGATTCTTGCAGGTTTTGCCGTACATGTTTCATTGCTGCTTTCTGGCACACTGCTTCCATTTCCGAGTGATTGCTTCGATAGGTGGGTTCACTTTCATCGTGACCACCATTGTACTCATTTATTTTCAGTTATATCTAGTAAAATTCCATCAACCATACTTGTATATTGTTTCAGACTTAAAAAACCAGTTGTATATTCTTTCGACCTTAGAGTCGCGTGTTGTATTAGTATGGTTTTCTTGATGACTTTGAGTTTCCTTTTAAGTTTTGATCCTCGCCCTTCGGTATTGTATATTATATTGCTTGCGTGGTTGTGACCGTCGATTGACGAAGAGCTAGCTCCCACTTGGGGATGCCTTTTATCATTGATGTATATATTATTCATGTTGTACCCCGTTTGAGGCCAGTATTTACAAAGGAAACTCTGCCGAAATTTTCAGAAAAAACTTGAGATTTAAAAATGCATATTCGGCTTATGTTATTTACAAACCCCTTATTTTAAAACATGTTCTCTTCACTTCTTATTTAAAATGGTTTAGATTTCTGGGATTTCTTGGCTTAGTTGAATTAGATGGGGTCCTATAGACTTCATATGATTCAAGTGCCAGTCACGTGCCATTTCGGGTCGTGAGATATAATATGTCATATCTTATAACACGACCTAAATCACATCACCGATCTCACGGCATCATGCCCAATCACATCGACTCATCTCCAAGTATCATATACTATTCTCACCATCCGTGTATATGTATACATACATATATACACACACACACACACACACACATACATACTCACATACATATATGTATATGTATGTATATATGTATGTATATATATATATATATATATATCCCTGTATACACACAAGAAAATCAAATATATGCGTATGTGTGTGTGTGTACCAATCTTTACTCTAGGGTTCGCAACTACGAAACTAACTAAAAATGTTTTCTACCAAATACACTAAAACTAACACATGCTCTTCTAAAATCTTATTGCTAATAAGTAACGTTTCACATAACACATATTCGTATATATAAATACATATATATCATTGGCTACACTATAAATTGCGGGGGTGCTATACGCCATCCACCCGACTTCTCCCGTAGATATATATCTACTCACCTTGATCTTTACTTGCCGAAGTCGAAGTCGCCATGCTCCCACTTGTCGTCCCAAAGTCGGCATGATGGTGCCTACATGTAAACATATAATATCGTAAACCGAAATTGTGGATAAAAACCAAAACGGCACACAAAACGCGCATAGGTTAAAACCTATGGTCTACGCATGCAAGAATAACTAATACCCGTCGACATCGATGTAAAAACGCCAATCGATCGAGACAACACAAAAGTACCCAAGTTCAAGTCACAGAATTCGCAAAACCAAAATCAGAAACGATGTAAAACAGCTCCAGATTTTACCCAATGTGAAATTAGCCAATTTTGCATATGTGGATGGTCTAATTTACAGATAAGGGAGCCAAAAACAAGAACGAGGTCCAGGGGCCAAGTACTGGCCACAATTTGCGGCCAGAAAGGAATAATTTGCGGCCATGGTTTGGGGTGTGGGTCTCGGTTCTTCAGGGTAGCTTCTAGGTTGCCTGCTTGACTCTCTGTAATCGCTAAATATTTTTCAGGTCCCCCGGGTCATAGAAGATCTCTAAAACACACCAAAATTCCTACACATATCCGATATCGGCAAATCTAAAGTTCACAATTTGGGGTTTGGTCTCAGGTTTTGTCCTGAACTCTAACACTAGAGGGGTTGTATGGACTCTACTAACCTCAATTACACAATCACAACTCAAGAAATCCACAAGACCTCATCTTAGAATTTTCAACTATCACTAAACTACACTTAAACACTTCTAAACTAAATTAGATGCTAAGGTAATTGAAATACTACCCTAATGATGAAAAAATTACCTCATTTGGAAACTTAAGAAAATTCTTGAGTTGCCCCAAGTGCTCAAAATCCAAACTTTCTTGGTCTCTCATGCTTGTAGTGAGATTGTACACATTTTTAATGAAAGGAAAATGATGTTTTGATGTGGAAATGTGGGTTTTTTGGGGAGGTAGAGGAGGTGGAAGATGGAGGGCAGCCATGGGAGGAAGAAGGAGAGGAAAATGGTGAAGAAAATGAGGGGGAAACAAATGGGGGCCTTGGTCAAATGACCACTTACCTCTCTCTCTCTTCTCTCTCTTGTCCATATCCAATTCTATATTCATATTTACTTTTTCTTTTCTTTTCTTCTCTTCTCTTTTAAAACCAAAAACAAATAAAACCATATACTTAATAAAGAACACAAGATGCCATGGTTCAAAATATGAAACAAGTTTTGTTGCATATCATGATGCAAAAATCAAGCTTAATGTAAGATTAGTGAAAATTAATCAAGTTTAGAAATAAACTTGTATATAATTAATTATAGAAATTTATAATTTTCCTAAAACACATAAATCCCTCCAAAAATCACCATTCAATTTAATTTTCCAATATTTCCCAAATTATCTGTATTTAACTATACCACACCATTAAAATATTCCTAATATTTATTATTTAATTATATAAATTCCCAAAAATAATATTTTATTTTTCTGAAATGTTACACTATCATATTTTATTACATGAACAAATAAAAAGAAAATGACTCCTAATCTCGTATATGAGTCAAAAAAATTTAAATCTGAGAATTAGGGTTTGGGATATTTATCAAGATAAAGCTTCGATCTCAAAAATTGATAAACGATTTAAAGTTGAGATCGATATTTGGAAAGATGAAAGGATTAAAGCAAGTTTAGATAATCTTTGCAAATAATAAAAACAAAGCTTTTAATTAAAACCAATAGAAATATAAGACATGGAGAAGAACTAGGGTTTCGGGCTTTTGAAAAGATGATGAACTTTTTGAGAGATAGATAGATAATTGATCTAAATAATTGTTGTATTAATTTCGACCAAGTCAGGATGTATTATAGTTGGGAAATAATCCTACAAAATAGGAAAAAAATTGGTCAAAATCAAATCGAATATTTGGAACGGTCAGAACTTGAACCAGCTCAAAGAAGACATAAGCTGTTTCATACACACAGAGAAGAAATTCATCATCCAAGACAAGTATTGAGCTAGATCAAAATGAACATAAACCATCTCATTCACAGAGAGAAAAAATATATCATCCAAACAAGCGTTGAACCGGCTCAAAATGAACATGAGCCGTCTCATGCACAAAGAATTAAACTGATGATTGTTCCCCTCCGAAAGACGCGGCGGAGACGCGGCGGGCGTCTTGCCTGAAATTCGCGGCAGATGCTAATTGGTGCTATCCATCCACCTCTCCGAAGATGCCAAGTTGATTTATGGCACCATGTATCGAAGGTTTAAATGGATGCGGCCGATTAGCAGACTTCGTCAGATTTCCCCTCGTTTGAGGGGTTTTTGATTGTAGGGACGCTCTTCCCTGCAGGCGCAAGCCCCTGCAGTTAATTACGCTACCGCGTCGCGGTAACAATTTTCTCCTTCTCCAGATGGTCACTTCGTGTCGTGGGTATTTGTTTTGTTTTTGGTTGCCCGTAGATTGTATACGGAGACTAAGTTATGTTGTCGCCCGTAGGGCGTGGACTAGTCCAAATCCGTATCTTTCTTAGATTTGGGTTTGAGGGTTGGGTTTAAGAATACGTTAGCCTCATTTGAGACTAAGATCAACTTAAACGTTTGTTAAGGATACGTTAGTCTAATTTTAGACTAAGATCAACTTAACGGGATCGTTTAGATCCGACAAGAGAGCAATTAGGCTCTGTTGTTTAGTTTAGTGACATTGCGGTCGGTAATTAGTTTAAGGATATTACGGTCCATTATTAGTTTAAGAACATCTTGGTCCAATGTTAGTTTTAAGACATCGCGGTCGAGGTTAAGGACATCATAGTCCGTGGATTTAAGGACTCTACAGTCCGTTATTAGTTTAAAGACATCGCGGTCGAGGTTAAGGACATCATAGTCCGTGGATTTAGGGACCCCACAGTCCGATGTTAGTTTAAAGACGTCATGGTCGAGGTTAAGGACATCATAGTCCATGAGTTTAAGGACCCCACAGTCCGATGTTAGTTTTAAGACATCACGGTCGAGATTAAGGACATCATAGTCCGTGGGTTTAAGGACTCCATAGTCCAGTTTAAAGACGTCATAGTCTGTGAAATGTGTGGTTGTCGGGACCTGTCACCTCTTTGAAGACGTTGAGGAATTACAACAACAAATATCAAAGGAGTGAAGAGATGTACCCTTGAACCAGGATGAGTTGGTTGAAAGAGCAGATGTGCTCAGTTCAAGATAATTTGAGGACTTATGGCCAGACTTGAGCTAAGTCCAATTAAAATGTTTAACATTTTTATTTTTTGTTCTGGCTATTAAACCTTTATTTGGGCTTGGCCCTTTTAATAATGCTAAGCATTGAATTCTGACATCTTTTGTCTTCATCAGAACAGATTGTGTTCTGACAATGCGCCACGTGGTGCGCCAGGCGCTTTGCGCCAGCTAAAGAGCGCATTGCGCTTCTGTTAGGTAGCGCACACGAGGAGGACACGTGTCGCGCTTAGCGCTAAGCACTAGTTCATTTAGCGCAATTCGCTTTTTAATTTATGAGCGCTTTGCGCTGATTTAGGGGTGCGCCAGTGAGTGACACGTGGCGCGCTTGGCGCTAAGCACCAGTCCATGAGCACAGTGCTCTGTTTTAAAAGCGCAAAGCGTAAGTGGTGTCTATGGTTGATACGTGGCATGTTTTGGCGCTGAGCGCCGATCCAAGGAGCGCAAGGGCGCAATTCATGAGTGCAAGGCACTTTTCAATAGCACAAGGCGCATCTGATCAATTTTAAGATCAAAAAACAAATTTATGTTCTTCAAAGGAGGCTTTTTCCTCAAAATCCAAGAACAAAAGTTCTTGTTTTTTATAAAAGGGTCTGCCTTTATAGATCAAAAGATCTGTAAATGAAGTAAAATACTTCTTTTAGTCTTTTTATGATTAGATCTTTTTGATCTTTTCTTTATTAAAGACCTTGGTCTTTTTCTTAGATCTCTGATCTTTTTAAAAGATGGTTCTTCTTTTTACGAGATGGTTTTATCTCTATTTTTCAAGAACATAGTTCTTTTTACCTTGAAGATGAAGAAAAAATCTTCTTCTTTCAAAGAGCTTGCTCTTTTTTGCAGAGGGTTTTTCTCTCTTTTCTTCTCTCTTTTCTGTCTCTCTATCTCCTTAGACTTGACATCTAAGGTCCTTTATATAGGGCCAAATGATTTGTTAAATCAGTTTTAAGAGATCTTTCTCTGCTTGATTTGGGAATATATCCCATTGTTGGATCTTTGATCCTAAGGTTTTTGTTTTATAGAAGATAATCTTCTTGTTTCAATAAAATTGAAAAATATTTCCATAATAGAATTTTAGTTCTGATTAATTAATAATTTATTACCAGTAGATCCTTTGATCTGACGGTGGGGGAATTTTTAATTCCAGCGCTGGCGCACCTTGCGCTAGCGCACCTACGTTCGACACGCGGCGCGCAGCCCAGAGTGTAGCGCAACTGCGCTAGCGCACCCGTGTTTGACACGTGGCACGCAGCGCAGAGCGCAGCGCAACTGCGCTAGCACATCCGTGTTTGACACGTGGCGCGCAACGCGCTTGGCGCTGGATTTGAAGCGTTGCTTCAACTTTTAAATTTTGAATTTTGAAACTGAACTTTGCTCTGATTGGGGGAAAAGAAGGTCGCTTAATTCTAAATCTTGGAATTTGAACAGAGCTTTGCTCTGATTGGGGAAACAAATGCCCTCCACCGTTGCGCTTACATGGTCCACACGTGAGTACAGCGGTGGCAACATCTGAGCTTTTGGATCAACTCAAAAGTTGAAGAGGCGGGTTAGCGCCTATAAATAGGACCTTTGGTCCTCAGATGATTATCATCTTCTTTCCTGAGAATTTTTATTCAGAGCGCAGCTCTTTTGTTTAAGAACTTCTTAAGAGTAAATATTTTTTCCAAACTTAGGTAAAATTTTTAATAAATTTTAATGAGTTAGGGTTTTACCCATTAACAGATCCTTGCTCTTAATAGATCTTTGATCTACAGAAAACCCATTTAGGGTTTCACTAGCAGAGCTTTTCTCCATGGATCTTTGATTTAAAGAGAACCTTTTAGGGTTCCATTAATAGAGCTTTGCTCTTTAAAAGGATTTTACTTATGATTTCTTAATTCATTAATGGAGTTTTGCTCCTTTCAAATCATATAGAAGAACTCTTAAGAGTTTTTCATGGATCTTGAAGATTAAAAATGGAATTTTATTTTTGATGCATTATATCATCTTTTCAGAGCAAGGCTCTCAATGTTCTCGGGGAATTTCTTTAAATTCCCCTCATAATTGATTTTGACAGGTGTCACTCCTGTCTGCAGAGCATTGCTCTCGAGGAGTTTAACTCCCTGTGCTTGTTTTTAATAAGAATTCGCTTAATCAGTCTATCCGCTAATTTTGTTGATTTTCGTTTTCAGGAGTAATGGATGCTCACATGTATTATCTCGACGAGATTATCTCTTATGGAGACATCCGCTCACTCGGCCGTTCTCAGAATCGAGAATTCACAAACGCCGAGTGTGCCGAAATTATGAGTCGCTTTGACGCATACAATGGTCGACTGCTTCCTCGACGCCCTCTTTCCTGAAGCTTATTGTGGGAGCGATCTGGGAAGCTCTTCCTCTATTCTGTACCGGCGTGCCGCTTAGGGCATTGGATGCCGCCGAGGATAAGGTGCATTCGGTGTATCTGATGAGCCTAATCTCGAAGAGTAGGCGAGACAATCTTATCGATCTCCTGCATCAGGCTTTTCAACAGTCGGCCATACTTGCTGCCTATCGGAGGGTGGAGGACATCCGTGGGGATCCCGACGCTTGTGATAGCGAAAGAAAGCATACTAGGATGGTTCGAAATGCCTAGAAGATTCTGGACAAAGTCACTTTTGAGTTCCTCAATCCATGCCCTGGATCTGAGGTTTTGCCATTGTAATTGTTTTGATAATGTTTCTGTTAGTGTATATGCCCTAGAGGCCATTACTGTATCATACTAGTTTGTATATTACTTAATGGAAGCTTGGGATATTCACCTTGTATATACAATCTTGCTCAAAATAGTAGTATGCTACTTGGTTTGTTTCTACTTCAATGTGTACATGTGTTTATTTTATTATATCACCTATACGCATTAGTGGAGCCCTTAGGATCTTTGCTTGATTACCAGCGTTGTGATGGCAGTCACACTAGTGGGGGCTGGGTAATCTATAAGCACATCCTTATGCAGGTCCCTAGTCGCAGGACTATCGAGACAGGGCATCGATACCCCGGAGTAGACTAGCGCATGCGCTTCTCATCCCAGTGTGGGAGACGGTCTGTCCCACAGCCGTTAGTACGTCGTACTGGAGATAGTATGCGGGTGCTCGTTAGGTTATGAGTACACTGGACAGGATTCGTCGGGAACTGACCGGTTGGTATTATACCTATCGTCAGTTTTCAGTTCCCAGGTGACATGAGTACAGCTTAGTCCGCTGACTTGACACTGTCACTTCGCCTCGAGTGTGTTCCCACTGTACTTTGATTACTACCCTACTACGGCTCAAAGGAGTCGTGCAAACAGGTAGTAGTTGGGTGCAGTCCCGAAGCACTTGGAGGCAGTGACGGTTAGACAGGATTCGTCTCTCCCGGTATTGGGGGTTGACATCGCGCTGTGTCTAGGAGAGCCATTACACGAGTAGTCCCTGGCCAGGGCAAGCGGGATATACTGGTAGGCTTCCAGTATTATCTCAGGGTGTATTGGGCTTCACTCCGACACGACTTGTACCGCTATTAGGGGACTGACGTTTACCGCCCCCCTAGGCCCGCCATGCGATGTATCAGACGAACAGACCGGACTGTACGGAGATTGTCACATTCAGGCTCAGTAGGAGTTCAGATGGGTTTCACCTCGTCAGTCTTCTTGTCGGCATCTACCTGGGGACCGTTACGCACAGCTAGTGCCGCTTGCGGTCTGAGGTTAAACCCACTGCCAGCGTAGTGTCGAGTCTTTAGAGTCCCACACAGAAAGCTATTCGCCTTTAGGCAAAAGAGTAGAGGTCGCATGGTTTTGCGACAGGGTTCAGTCACATCCGTGCACTTGTGCACGTTTAGTGTCCGGACAGTTTACACTAGCAGGCTTTGGTTTAAGCCAGATCCTAGTGTACGTATTGGGATTGGTTTTATCCAGTTTGTATTTGTGTTCCTCGGAACGTGGATGCGGGTGTGTATGCACAGTTGACGGAGAGACAGAGGCAGAGGATTCTCATTAGGGTTGTTGACCGTTGACTGTTGACTATTGACTTTTTGCTCAACCCTAATGAGAATATGATATATGATTAACAATAATATTAATTAAGTATTGTGGTGACATGGTTGTTGAGAGGTTGACTTTGTTGACTTGTTGACTTTGTTGACCGGTTGACTAGGTTGGACTAGTTGACCATTATGATGACAATGGCTATCATTTCATGGCAAAGACTTTTCACTTGCTTGTTCTCTTGTGCAATATGAGTGCATGAAATGATATAGCCATTTTGACTTAAACCATTTACACAATACTTGATTACTATTTTTGTGATGATGGCTTTGGATTATGAGAGCCAAGAGAGAAAAGTCTTTCTCATTCTATCATTTTCATTCTCTCTCTTGTGTTCTTGAGCTCTCATCTTCTTCCCCTTGCTCTCCCTCTCTTTAGTCTATGGTTCACTTGTCTCATGTGTTGAGAACCAAGAACCATAGAGAAAATCCCAACACACTCTTCTCTACTCACTCTAGTTCACAAGGTTTAGCAAACCGAGTGAACTAGTTTCTTCAAAGACCGAAGAAGAAGCCAAAGGTAGAAGCTTTCAGGTGGATCGATCTTCGGCGCAAGGAGACGACGGGGTGAAGCCGATCCGGACAACCATCGAGGCTTGAAGACGAAGGAGTTCAAGAAAGAAAGGTATAACCCCCTAACCGAGTAGTTAACAACTCCTAGTTAGGTTGTTAGTTAGATGTTTAACAAAGATCCGGTTTTGAGTCCATGTTACCACATCTAGAAAATTGTTTTTCACCAAATTCCGCATGCCCGAAAGTACCGGGAGAGGTAGCATGGACTTACAGTGGTGTCAGAGCCTAGTTAAACTCTATCTAACATGTTAGCAAAGTAGCTAGAAGATCGATCAAAGAAAAAGTCCCGAAATGAACCCCGTTTTCAAACTTTCTGTCGATTTTCAAAGTGCTGCAAAAATTATTTGAGATACACCAAAAATCGACTCAGGGTTTTTAGAGTATACTGTAGAAAAATGGTCCCTTGATCTCATCAAAGCGCCGCGAAAACACGGCCATAGCTTGCTATCGCCGCGGTTCCGCGGCCATCTTGGCTCCTCTCTGGGTCTTCTTTGCTACAGTATGTTCATAGGGGTATTTTGGGATTTTTGGAATATGTATTTTCTGCCCAGATTTTCCAGAACGAAAATTTTGTGTTTGGGGCCTGAAAATCCGTATTTTTGATCGAACTTCTAAAAGACTTAAGCTGACGGGTTTTTCTGTGATGTGATATTTGTATTGAACGTCTGCTAATCGCTATATGTCGATTAGTGGGGGTTATACAAATCTGTGATCTGTAATGTTATTGGAATGTGTATATGAATTCATTGGATTGTCGCGGGTGAATAGCCGGGGGTTGTGAGACGAGAGTTTTCTTTTCTTTCAATTCATGTAAATTTGTAAATTGATGTAATAATTATTTGTATGGCCGCACAACCGGGTCGGGGTTGTAGCCGTCATTGTATAATTTCTTTTTACTGTTTTTGCTCCTAGGATAGACCCATGGAGGGGGTGCACAAACTACCGGGTATGCCGAAGTGCCGAGTGGCCTACTCACGGAGTTGAGGGAGGTTGCTTCGCTTCGGGTACTTGGCGGGTAGTTTGCCGCACCCGTAGGGGTCTTGGGTGGGGTATTGGCTATTCACCGCGACCGTGTAATCTGCTTTTCGTTACAGGCTCGTACGAATTGCGGATTCCTAGTATATCCAATGTATTCATCTGTGATCTGAAATGGCTATCATTGCAATATATCTATATATGATATTATTTAGGCGTTGCTTATGTTTTACAGCCGCGCTAGCCCAGCCCCCGCTCTGTCGTTAGTTAAGTAACCTAACGGGTAATGACGGGGCCCCGTGGCGAATGCGAATAGCATAAGCTTACGTCATATTTTGGTTGTTTTCTGCAATGGTAGGATTAAATGATGGGACGCATTAAAAGAACTAATGCAAGAATATCACGCATTAAAAGAACTAATGCAAGAAAAATAAACTAAGTAAAAGTCGTTGGAACACTTTCGAAAAACCACTCGGTTCTTTTCAAAACCAACTTTTAAATGCGGAGCATGAGCCACTCCTTTTAAAAGCTATCTCGTTCCATCGATTATATCAAGTTCACTACGTTCACGGTTTTGCCAAAACCATTCGTAGCCCTCCGTCGTTTCACATGAATAGTCAATAGTATTCAAGCTATGTTTGTTGGCCAAAGTCAAGGCATAGTGATTGGTAGCTATTGGGTATTCATGTGCAGCATAGATAGATGCGTTGGTTTGGAACAGTCGTACTGCCTTGTTGGCCAAAGTCAAGGGTAGGTGCGGGTGGATTCAAATTAACCTGGAGAACGACGGGAAGAACTTAACATGTGACTTATGATTTGTTGGCCAAAGTCAAGGTCATAAGAGCATGGGGCAAAAATCCATATCGGGAGTTTCAAAAGAACTGAAACTTGCTAGTGTTGCATACCATTTGGAGTGTGATGATTCTGGTAGGATTCCTTCAGTTTCGTCACGCGATGATATTTGGATCCCGATCCTACTGTGAGTATATGCTACTCCTCAGGAAATTTCTCACTAAACGATCAATGCTATAAACCTAGTAGGTGTCTAGAAAGGTGTTAGCGGGGCTACGCCCCCAGGGAAAAGAGGTTATTTAATTAAGGAACTTCGCGAAAGCGTTGGAAAACCTCCCTCGAAGTACCGACACTGGCCTGGCTGAACGGTTAAGCAAGTATTGTACGGTGAGATTGATCCTGACTAATTCTTCCTTTTTGGTTTGAGGAGGGATTCGAGAAACAGTGGGAGCCATCCTGTTTAGAAAAACTAAAAACCATTCTAAACTTGCAAGAGCATCATGCTGAGTGTTTCTTCTCTCTCCTAATTGCAGCGACCAATCGACATGACTGGACTTAAGTTACTCCTAGATAAAAACATACTGACAGGGCCAAACTACAAAGATTGGCTCAGGAATGTCAAGATGGCAATCATTTACGACAAGCTGGGGTATCTTCTTACCACCAAAGCTCCCCCTGTCCCAGGTCCCAAAACCAGCGTCGCGGATAAGGAAATCCGTAAGACCTGGGAACTAGACTGCGCGAAGGCCAAGTGCCTCGTGCTTGCCTCTATGGACAATGAACATCAGAGGAGGCACGAGAATATGGACCTGGAATCCATATTTCTTCATACAAAAGAACTGTATGGAGAGCAATCTCGTATCGCAAGATACGAAGTGTCGAAGAAGTTATTTTCGGCAAGACTGGCCGTCGGATCATCGGTAGCGGAACACGTGCTTAAGATGATTGGCTACATTGAGGAGCTCGCGGACCTTGGGACCACGTTGGAGAATGAGCTCTATACGCACTTGATTCTCCAGTCCCCTCCTTCCACTTACGCCCAGTTCATACTGAACTTCAACTTACAAGAAAAGGAAGTTGAACTTTCAGAACTCCTCAACATGCTGAGGAGCGCAGAGAGCACCCTACAGAAAGGTAGGGAAACATCCACTTTGTTTGTAGGAGGATCTTCTTCTTCTAGGTCCAAGGTGAAAGCCAAGGGAAAGAAGAAGAAAGCCCCCGCCAAACCAAGGGGTGGTGTTAGTAAAGTGGATACGAAGGGAAAGGCAAAAGCAACAAAGAAAGTGGGAAAGCTTGTGGATAAGGAAGAATGCTTCTATTGTCATA
The DNA here is from genome assembly GCA_030015575.1 of Agapanthus africanus. Taxonomy (NCBI): domain Eukaryota; kingdom Viridiplantae; phylum Streptophyta; class Magnoliopsida; order Asparagales; family Amaryllidaceae; genus Agapanthus; species Agapanthus africanus. Next base: position 377,036,539 of record JASDDO010000019.1, on the reverse strand, counting down.
AGAAGGGACACTGGAAAAATGATTGCAGGGCTTGGAAGGCCAGAACACAGGATCTGAAGCAGGTTGCGGCTTCAGCTTCAGGTGTGTTTTTATTGAAAACTGTCTTTCAATAAACTCTACTTCCTGGGTATTGGATACCGGATCAGGATCTCATATCTGTAATTCTTTGTAGGCGTTGAGAAATCGTAGGGTTTTGAAGGCAGGTGACTTGACCCTCAAAGTTGCAAACGGAGCTAGCATGGATGCTAAGGCCGTGGGGGACTATCACCTGGGGTTGTCAGATGGACACGTTTTGGTTTTGCGTAATTGCTATTTTGTACCCAACGCAACTTGTAATATCATTTCTGTATCTTTGACTTCTAAAGAAGGTTATGAATTTGCGTTTGTAAGTAATGTTGTAAACATTCACCTTAATCAAGTTCTGATTGGGTCAGGTACATTAAGCAATGGTATATACGTATTAAACCATCCACAGATTTTCAATATCCAGAATACACACAAAAGAAAGTCTCCGGAAATCAATCAGACTTTCTTATGGCATTGTAGACTGGGTCACATCAATGAGAGAAGGTTGACGAAGTTACATACAGAAGGATATTTGAATCCGTTCGAATATCAATCGTATGCCACTTGTCAATCCTGTCTCAAAGGAAAGATGACAAAGACTCCGTTTACTGGACACGGAGTAAGGGCGAGCGAGCTCTTGGGACTCGTACACAGCGACGTGTGCGGTCCAATGTCTACACATGCGCGAAGCGGTTATTCTTACTTCATTACTTTTACGGATGACTTTTCAAGGTACGGTTATGTCTTCTTAATGAAACATAAGTCCGAAGCCTTCGGAAAATTCCAGGAATATAAGAATGAAGTAGAAAAACAAACCGGCAAAAGTATCAAGATCCTAAGATCGGATCGAGGTAGTCAATACTTAAGTGCCGAGTTCCTGGACTATTTAAAAGAGGACGGAATTCTCTCTCAGCTTACTCCTCCATACACTCCGCAACATAACGATGTATCGGAGAGACGGAACCGAACCCTATTAGATATGGTACGGTCCATGATGAGTAACGCTGAGTTACCGCAATCATTCTGGGGGTATGCGCTAGAATCAGCTGCATACCTTTTGAACCGAGTTCCCACTAAGACTGTGCCTACTACACCATATGAGATGTGGTGTGGGAAGAGACCCTATCTTAATCATATTAAGACATGGGGAAGTCCAGCTTTTGTCAAAAAGCAGCATGCGGACAAGCTCGAGGCACGCTCAGTACAGTGCAAGTTCGTGGGATATCCAAAGAACTCCAAGGGATATTTCTTCTACTGCGAAGAGGAACAAAAGGTTTTTGTTTCTCGTCATGCCTACTTCTTGGAAACTGAGTTTTTGGAAAACCAGATAAGTGGGAGCTCAGTAGAACTGGAAGAAATTCCAGAACCACGAACTGTTACTGAAAGCTTAGTGGAACCAGAGGGTTCAAAAGAACAAGACATTCCTACGCCGCTCCGCAGGAGTAGTAGGCAGTCTCATCCGTCCGAGAGATACTACGGTTTTCTCATAGACGGGGATAGAGAGGATTGCATCATAGATTATGATGAGCCTACTAGCTTCCAGCAGGCCGTTCAGAGCATTGACTCGGTAAAATGGCTGGATGCAATGCGGACTGAAATGGAGTCCATGTACACCAACAAAGTATGGACGTTGGACATTGCTCCAAACGGGGTAAAACCCGTAGGATGCAAGTGGATCTTCAAAAGGAAGATTGGTGTAGATGGACAGGTTGAGACCTATAAAGCTAGACTTGTTGCAAAGGGTTTTCGTCAAAGACCTGGTTTGGACTATGACGAAACCTTTTCTCCAGTGGCTATGCTGAAATCCATTCGGATCCTTCTTGCCATTGCTGCCTTCCACGATTATGAGATCTGGCAGATGGACGTAAAGACCGTTTTTCTAAATGGAAATTTAGAGGAGTGTGTCTATATGGACTAACCAGAGGGTTTCATTCAGAGTGGGAGCAGCGGAAAGGTGTGCAAGTTGCTTAAGTCCATCTATGGACTAAAGCAGGCATCGCGGAGTTGGAACTTCTGTTTTGATGAGACGGTCAAAGAATTTGGCTTTATAAAAAATCCAGATGAACCATGCATCTATAGTAGATTTGTAGCGAGAACTGTAGTATTCCTCGTTTTATACGTGGATGACATTCTCTTAATAGGAAATGACATTCCTATGCTACAATCTGTCAAGGGGTTCTTGTCACATAGGTTCTCCATGAAAGACCTGGGTGATGCCTCATACATCCTGGGGATCCGGATCCATCGTGATAGATCCAAGAGGATATTAGGACTTTCACAGTCCAGGTACATCGACACCATACTGAAGAGATTCAGTATGGAAGATTCCAAGAGCGGTAACCTACCGGCTTGTCACGGGATCACCCTCTCTAAAGAAATGTCTCCCAAGACTGATTTGGAGAGGGATCGCATGTCTATTATACCCTACGCTTCTGCGGTAGGCTCTATAATGTATGCGATGTTGTGTACCAGACCGGATATAGCTTATGCACTGAGTATGGTAAGCCTGTATCAGTCAAACCCTGGGGAGAAACACTGGATAGCGGTAAAGAACATTCTCAAGTACCTGAGAAGGACTAAGGAGATTTTCTTGGTGTATGGCGGAAAAGACCTCCAGATCGAGGCCTTTGCTGACTCCAGCTTCCAGAGTGACAAGGGTGATTCCAAGTCCATGTCGGGTTTTGTCTTTACCCTCAATGGAGGGGCGGTATGTTGGAAGAGTTCCAAACAGGAAACCGTTGCAGACTCGACGATGGAAGCGGAATACATCGCTGCATCTAATGCCGCAAAGGAAGCTGTCTGGATGAGGAAGTTCTTGAAAGAACTTCAGGTGGTTCCGTCCATTGTAGATCCAATACCTCTGTATTGCGACAACAACGGGGCTATAGCTTTTGCGAAGGAACCCAGGTCCCATCAGAGATCCAGACACATCTTGAGGCGGTATCACCTGATCAGGGAGATCGTGGATCGCCAGGAGATCGAGGTTCGGAGGGTTGCTTCAGAAGATAACACTGCAGATCCATTCACCAAGGCCTTGCCCCAGACTCAGTTCGAGCGGCTGATCGAGATGATAGGTCTTCGATACGCCAGTACATGGCCTTAGTGCAAGTGGGAGATTATTAGTGTATATGCCCTAGAGGCCATTACTGTATCAGACTAGTTTGTATATTACTTAGTGGAAGCTTGGGATATTCACCTCGTATATACAATCTTGCTCAAAATAGTAGTATGCTACTTGGTTTGTTTCTACTTCAATGTGTACATGTGTTTATTTTATTATATCACCTATACGCATTAGTGGAGCCCTTAGGATCTTTGCTTGATTACCAGCGTTGTGATGGCAGTCACACTAGTGGGGGCTGGGTAATCTATAAGCACATCCTTATACTGGTCCCTAGTCGCAGGACTATCGAGACAGGGCATCGATACCCCGGAGTAGACTAGCGCATGCGCTTCTCATCCCAGTGTGGGAGACGGTCTGTCCCACAGCCGTTAGTACGTCGTACTGGAGATAGTATGCGGGTGCTCGTTAGGTTATGAGTACACTGGACAGGACTCGTCGGGAACTGACCGGTTGGTATTATACCTATCGTCAGTTTTCAGTTCCCAGGTGACATGAGTACAGCTTAGTCCGCTGACTTGACACTGTCACTTCGCCTCGAGTGTGTTCCCACTGTACTTTGATTACTACCCTACTACGGCTCAAAGGAGTCGTGCAAACAGGTAGTAGTTGGGTGCAGTCCCGAAGCACTTGGAAGCAGTGACGGTTAGACAGGATTCGTTTCTCCCGATATTGGGGGTTGACATCGCGCTGTGTCTAGGAGAGCCATTACACGAGTAGTCCCTGGCCAGGGCAAGCGGGATATACTGGTAGGTTTCCAGTGTTATCTCAGGGTGTATTGGGCTTCACTCCGACACGACTTGTACCGCTATTAGGGGACTGACATTTACCGCCCGCCTAGGCCCGCCATGCGATGTATCAGACGAACAGACCGGACTGTACGGAGATTGTCACATTCAGGCTCAGTAGGAGTTCAGATGGGTTTCACCTCGTCAGTCTTCTTGTCGGCATCTACCTGGGGACCGTTACGCACAGCTAGTGCCGCTTGCGGTCTGTGGTTAAACCTACTGCCAGCGTAGTGTCGAGTCTTTAGAGTCCCACACAGAAAGCTATTCGCCTTTAGGCAAAAGAGTAGAGGTCGCATGGTTTTGCGATAGGGTTCAGTCACATCCGTGCACTTGTGCACGTGTAGTGTCCGGACAGTTTACACTAGCAGGCTTTGGTTTAAGCCAGATCCTAGTGTACGTATTGGGATTGGTTTTATCCAGTTTGTATTTGTGTTCCTCGGAACGTGGATGCGGGTGTGTATGCACAGTTGACGGAGAGACAGAGGCAGAGGATTCTCATTAGGGTTGTTGACCGTTGACTGTTGACTATTGACTTTTTGCTCAACCCTAATGAGAATATGATATATGATTAACAATAATATTAATTAAGTATTGTGGTGACATGGTTGTTGAGAGGTTGACTTTGTTGACCGGTTGACTAGGTTGGACTAGTTGACCATCATGATGACAATGGCTATCATTTCATGGCAAAGACTTTTCACTTGCTTGTTCTCTTGTGCAATATGAGTGCATGAAATGATATAGCCATTTTGACTTAAACCATTTACACAATACTTGATTACTATTTTTGTGATGATGGCTTTGGATTATGAGAGCCAAGAGAGAAAAGTCTTTCTCATTCTATCATTTTCATTCTCTCTCTTGTGTTCTTGAGCTCTCATCTTCTTCCTCTTTCTCTCCCTCGCTTTAGTCTATGGTTCACTTGTCTCATGTGTTGAGAACCAAGAACCATAGAGAAAATCCCAACACACTCTTCTCTACTCACTCTAGTTCATAAGGTATAGCAAACCGAGTGAACTGGTTTCTTCAAAGACCGAAGAAGAAGCCAAAGGTAGAAGCTTTCAGGTGGATCGATCTTCGGCGCAAGGAGACGACGGGGTGAAGCCGATCCGGACAACCATCGAGGCTTGAAGACGAAGGAGTTCAAGAAAGAAAAGTATAACCCCCTAACCGAGTAGTTAACAACTCCTAGTTAGGTTGTTAGTTAGATGTTTAACAAAGATCCGGTTTTGAGTCCATGTTACCACCTCTAGAAAATTGTTTTTCACCAAATTCCGCATGCCCGAAAGTACCGGGAGAAGTAGCATGGACTTACAGTTTCTGTTTACTGCTTTCATAATTGTAAGAACTTTTTCGCAGTATGAATGGCAAGTTTCTCATTTCAGCTTGTTTTATTTTACATACTAAATCTTTTACGCATGCATGAATGGGTATGCCTCGAACGCTTAATTAAATGCGAATCAAATGTTCTCCTTGTCGGTTTCTTCTCCTTGCTGTGTTGATGTCATGTGATTTTAGCAAGTGTGGCCTGTAGATAGCATATAACTGTCCATCTTGGGCTCTTTGTAGGGTGGTGATGGCTTAGAAAACAGGGTTAGGATCTGTCACCTAAGACTTTTCAATTCTATGAGCCGTGAGGGTCTCATAAAGACTTTTCTCCCTACGAGTCGAGAGGATCACGTAGGTGTAATTTCTCCTTAAGAATCGTGAGGATTCCTAAGTATGTTTTCCCTTATAAGTCGTAAGGATCTTATAAGAGAATTTACTCCCTTACGAGTCGTGAGGACCCGCAAGTGATCGGTGAAGTTGTCCTTATCCGCATTTCACGGAGTCAGGAGTTGCTCTGGATGCTTCCCACGGGTTCACTGCCGTGTTCTGCGAGGACCAGGCTCCACTCTGGACGTTTCCCACGGGGTCAGGGTTGACATTATCTGCGTTCCACGTGACCAGGAATTTTGCTCTGGATACTTCCCACGAGTTCACTGCCGTATTTGGTGAGGACCAGGCTCCGCTCTGGATGCTTCACACGGGGTCATTGCCGTGCTCTGCGGGGACCAGGATCCGCTCTGGACGTTTCCCACGGGGTCAGGATTGACATAAGCTGCGTTCCACGTAGACAGCAATTTTGCTCTGGATGCTTCCCATGGGTTCACTGCCGTGTTCGGCGAGGACCAGGATCCGCTCTGGATGCTTCACACGGGGTCATTTCCGTGCTCTATGAGGACCAGGATCCACTCTGGACGTTTCCCACGGGGTCAGGATTGACATAAGCCGCGTTCCACGTAGCCAGGAATTTTGCTCTGGATGCTTCCCACGGGTTCACTGCCGTGTTCGGCGAGGACCGGGCTTCGCTCTGGATGCTTCACACGGGGTCATTGCCGTGCTCTGCGAGGACCAGGATCCGCTCTGGACGTTTCCCACGGGGTCAGGATTGACATAAGCCACGTTCCACATAGCCAGGAATTTTGCTCTGGATGCTTCCCCCGGGTTCACTGCTGTGTTCCGCGAGGACCAGGCTCCGCTCTGGATTCTTCACACGGGTTCACTGCCGTGCTCTGTGAGGACCAGGATCCGCTCTGTACATTTCCTACGGGGTCAGGATTGACATAAGCCGCATTCCACGTAGCCAAGAATTTTGCTTCATCCGCATTTCACGGAGTCAGGGTTTGATTCTCGGTCATCTGTGTACCGCCGAGTCATGGAACTGGAAGTTTCAGCTTTTCCACTTTGCTTGATGTTGTGTTTGTCGTAAAGAAATGGATGTTGAGATGATCTCCAGGCCATCTGTGAACCGTTGAGATTTGGCTTCTTCTTCTGATGAAACCTGGGGAAGAAAGGCATGATTCCTTCTTTGTTTGCGCCCCTGGATTGTATACAGGGATTGATGTGATATCACCTGTAGGGCATAAATTTCATTCATTTTTTTTTTATTTCTTTCCATGATGCTCTATCATTTCAGCTTTTATATCACGAAGGTCATGATTGCCCAATCATTTCGGCTATTTTTCGCGGTGCCCAATTATTTCGGCTATTTTTTTTATTTTTACTCGCTGTTTTTTATTGCGAGTTGCCCAATCATTTCGGCTATTTCGCATGCATATATTTTTACTTGCTGATTTTGTTTGCAAGTTGCCCCATCTTTTTGGCTATTTCGTATGCACGTGTGGTTTGCCAGCTTTTTTGTTTGCAAGCTTGGAATTAGATACCGATTTCGGCATCAGCACCGCTACAACTGGGATATTTCCAGGAGCGAATCATCATTTGCCTTCGTCGATGTCGAGCAAAGGTGGCTTAGTAGACAGGGTTAGGATTCTGTCGACTAAGGCTTTTGACTTCATGAGCCGTAAGGGTCTCATAAAGGTATTTCTCCCTGCGAGTCGTGAGGATCTTGTAGGTGTGTTTTCTCCTTAGGAGTCGTGAGGATTCCTAAGTGTATGATCTCTTATAAGTCGTAAGGATCTTACAAGAGTGTTTTCTCCTTGCAAGTCGAGAGGACTTACAAGGGTTGTTCACCATATAGATATATCCCTAGTCACGGATAGGACTTTGTTAGGGAAATGTTTATTCGCGCCCGTGGATTGTATACAAGGGTCGGCATCTAGCCGCTTGTAGGGCAGTATCGAAGGTTGTGGGGGCTGCTTAAGAACAGGTTCAGATCCCTGTAGCTTAAGACTTTCAAATCTTATGAGCCGTGAGGGTCTCATAAGAGGGTTCTCCTTACGAGTCGTGAGGATCTCGCAAGTGTAATTTCTCCTTAGGAATCGTGTGGATCCCTAAGTGTGTTTCTCCCTTGTGAGTCGTAAGGATCTCAAGCAGGTGGTTTCTCCTTACAAAGTCGAGAGGACCTTGCAAGTGTCTTTTAACGAGATTGCGCCCTTTCGGGTTTTCACAAAACTCACCGGTATCCCTGCTGTTTTTACTCACGGAGCCCTTTTGGGTTTTCATCCGTGCCCTTTTCGCTTATGGACATACCGTTTTCTTTTTCTTTTCTCTTTTTTTTATTTTAACGAGGCTGCGCCCTTTCGGGTTTTCACAAAACTCGCCGGTAGCCCTGCTGTTTTTACTCACGGAGCCCTTTCGGGTTTTCATCCGTGCCCATTTTGCTTATGGACATACCGTTTTCTTTTTTTTTATTCTTTTTTTTGTATCAGCTTTGGGATGCTGCAATCCACCGTAGTTTATCGACATCTCGGTCAACGACTAGTTTTAGGACGTAGTGGTCCGTTGTTAGTTTAAGGATGTTTCGGTCCGTCGTTAGTTTAAGGACGTTTCGGTCCGTTGTTAGTTTAAGGACATTTTGGTCCGTTGTTAGTTTAAGGACATTTCGGTCCATTGTTAAGGAAGCCGGTTACTACTTACAGAGTTTAGGCTTAGGAAGATAGCGAGCGGACATAGTCGTCGTCATCTATCATTGACCTAGGCCGTGACTCGTTAGGCGTAGTATTTCTTTAGGAAGCGACCATTTATTGGCCTGAAGGGCCTTTCACCATGTATGTCCATGAGTAGATAGGCCTCACCCTGGTAGACCTTGTCTATAATATACGGGCCTTCATAGTTTGGCTCGAATTTTCCCCGCTTGGCACGGTTGTGGATCATAGGTCTTTTGACCACTAGCACGAGTTCGCCTTGGCGGAACGTCTTCGGTCTAGTCAATCTTTCATATGAGCGCGTCATCTTTTCTTTATAAGCTTCTAGATTTTGTTGCGCCATGAGCTGGGTTTCATCGAGGCGTCGATCTCCTCAAGCCGAAGGTGAGCATTCTCTTCATCCGTTAGCTCGTAGTGAATTGCCACTCGTAAAGAGGGTAACTCTATTTCGAGGGGCAGTACCGTCTCTGTACCGAATACTAATGCGTACGACGTTGTATTCGTGGCCGTTTTGAACGTAGTCCGATATGCCCAGAGAGCTTCATGCAGTCTCTCGTTCCAGTCCTTCTTATTCCGGGACACCGTATTTTTCACGATCTTCGTCAAGGTCTTGTTAAAAGCCTCAGCTAGACCGTTAGCCCGGGGATTATAGACCGTGGAGTATCTCCAGTCTATGTTGTGTTGTTGTGCGAAGCGGCTGATCTTATGGCTTCGGTAGGCTGGCCCGTTATCGGAGATGATCCGTCTCGGAGTTCCAAATCGATAAATGACGTGCGTCTTGAAGAAATGGAGGATATTCTCCGTCTTCACTTCCCTCAGCGGTACTGCTTTTGCCCATTTAGAGAAGTAATCAGTTGTCGCCAAAATGAATCGTTGTCCTCTGGACGACGCTGGTTCGATGGGGCCGATTATGTCAGTTCCCCACATTTCGAACGGCCAGCTGGCCACTGTCGGATGTAGTGGATTCGGATGCTGGTGGATAATTTCCCCATGGATCTGGCATGAGTGGAATTGCTTTGCATACTCGAGGCAGTCCTGGATCATCGTGGGCCAATAATAACCCATCCGTTTGATCTTCAGCTTCATCTTTGGGCCGGCTTGGTGAGAACCGCAGAGTCCGTCGTGAGTTTCTTGGACGACTCTTTTTGCTTCTTCAGGTCCCAGGCATCTTAGCCACAGAGAGTCAAATGACCACTTATACAGAGTGTTATTGACGAAAGCGAAAGACAGAGCTTGTTTCATAAGCTGGTGTCTTGAGGACGCATCTTCGGGTGTTCGACGGGATTTGAAGTAGTCTATAAAGACTTCTCTCCAATCCTTAACCGTCTCTTGGTCTTTTATCTGTAGAGCCTTTTGTTCGGTCGCTCCCTTTTCCTCGGACGACTCCGGAGATATTTCTTCCGGTGCAAGAACCCGACGGCTTTGTACCACGATTCTTACGTCATCGAAGTTCTTGTCGGCCAATTCTTTATCGAGCTTAGCTAATGCATCCGCTTTGCTATTTTCCGCGCGCGGTATGCTTTCCAAGGTGTAGGAAGGAATTTGGGTCGGTAGTTATTGTACTCTCTCGCCGTACTTTACCAACTCTGGCTTGCACATTTGGTAGTCGCCGTTTATCTGACTAACGACCAGTTGGGAGTCTCCGTATATGAGGAGGTTTTCAATTCCCATGTCAATAGCGATCTCGAGACCTGCTATCAAAGCATCATACTCGGCTTCATTGTTTGTCCTCGGCTTTGTTAAGGAGAAGGCAAAGCGCATTATCCCTCCTTGTGGAGTTACGAAAATGAGGCCTACCCCTGATTTGATTATGGGGGTGCTTTGCTTGCGCTTCTTCATGGAAGACGCTCCATCGAAGTAAAGTTCCCACCGGGTATCATTACCGTCGATCGTGTCAAACGCATGTTCGTCTGGTAGTTCGCAATTCAAGGGAGAGTCAGCAGGTATCGGATGCTCAGCGAGGAAGTCGGCGATGGCCTGGCCCTTCACTGCCTTGAGGGGACGATAGGTTATCGAGAATTCGATTAAGAGCAGGGCCCATTTAGCGAGCCGCCCCGTCAATATGGGCTTTGACATCAAATACTTGAGGGGATCCACCTTCGATATGAGACGGACTTCATGCGCCAACGCATAGTGCCTGAGCTTCGTTATTGCGAAGATCAACGCCAGGCAGTGTTTTTCGATGGGGGAGTAATTGCTTTCTTCCCCCAGTAGAACTCGACTCAGATAGTAGAGGGCTCTCTCCTTCCCTTGGTCATTCTCTTGTGCCCATAATGCGCCTAAAGAACCTTCGAGGGCTGTTGTATAAAGAATGAGAGGCTTTCCCTTGACCGGAGCGGCTAGCACCGGCGGATTCTGCAGGTATTGCTTGATTTTGTCCAGTGCGCTTTGGCATTTTTGATCCCAGACGAACGGGGTTCCCTTCTTCATCAGGTGACTGTAAGGGCGGCACTTGCCTGAGAGATTGGCTATAAATCGCCGAATATACACGAGCTTCCCTTAGAGAGACCGCAATTGTTTGAGAGTCCTTGGTAGGGGCATTTCCATAATTGCCTTGATCTTTGACGGATCTATCTCGATGCCTCGGTGTCGGACGATGAATCCTAGGAATTTGCCCGAGGAAACTCCAAACGCGCATTTGAGAGGGTTCATCTTCAAGTTGTATTGCCGAAAGCATTGAAACACGATTCTAAGATGTTCTAAATGTTCCTCGTATGATTTGCTTTTCATCACGAGGTCGTCGATATAGCATTCGACGATTTCATGTATGAGGTCATCGAAGATCTTCATCATGGCCCTCTGATAGGTAGCACCAGCGTTCTTTAGACCGAAATGCATCACCTTGTAGCAGAATATACCCAAAGGGGTCCGGAAAGCGGTATGCTTCTGGTCTTCGGGATGCATCTTTATCTAATTATATCCTGATGAGCCGTCCATGAAGGAGAAGACTTCGTGAGTGGACGTATTGTCTATCATCAGTTCGGTGACTGGCATTGGGAAGTCGTCCTTCGGGCAAGTTTTATTGAGATCCCGAAAGTCTACACATATGCGCACTGTCCCATTTTTCTTCATCACCGGGACGATGTTGGCGATCCAGTCAGGATACTGCACCTCTTGGATGAAGCCAGAGTCGATTAGCTTCTTGACCTCTGCGTTGATGCTCATCTCAAGCTCGAGCCGCATTCTTCTCGGCGCTTATTTGATCGGCTCGACGTCCGGAGATATTGCCCATTTGTGTACAGAAATCTCTGGATCTAGTCCTGGCATCTCAGAATAATTCCATGCGAAGCAATCCTTATGCTGCATAAGCACGTCTTTTAGTGTAGCTACCCTTTCTTTAGACAGCAACTCGCCGACGAACATCGGCCGCGGGTCACTTGTCGTCCCCAAATCAATTTTCTTGAGATCATCTGCAGTAATATGTATTTCATCTTCCAGCTCTTTCGGCGCCGGCGGAAACTCCGAGATCACCTCGTTATCATTATTTTCAAAGCACCAGGGGAGGTTATCCATATTCTCAGGTTCTTCTTTTGATGATATTATCATGTGACAGGTACGAGCTCGCTTCCAAGACCGGTGTTGATCCGGTTCTACTCTCGCTGTATGTGCGGCTTTCGGTTCGTGCTCCTGTGGCGGATTTATCCTCCAACTGCTGGATAGAGCGAACTTGCCGAGCTGATATTGGTCTTCAACCCAGTTCTTGAAGGTGAAGCAATCTTCGAGAGGATGTCCTATTACTCGGTGATAAGAGCAATAGTCTGGGTGAGAGACATCGTTGGCTTGCTCGGGGTGTTTAGGCTCCGGAAGTGTAATCATCTGATGTCTTATGGCGAGATCAAGTATCTTTCGTGTTTTGTTCTGAGCAAAAGAGTATGCTCGACCCATCTTTTTTATAAGAGACGACTTCGGATTGCTCGATTCCCGATCGCGTGGCTTCTTAATCCCGCTTTGTCGCTGTCGAACGCCTTTCCCGTTCTTTGGTTTGTTTCTGCCTCTGCGTCGTGCCTTTTGTACAACGGGTTGACAGGGAGGAGCATTTTCATCTTTCGCAGCCTGTTGAAGAAGACGTTGCGTCCTGGCTTTCTCATAAATGGACATTTCGCGATTATGGTCGTCTTGAACCTTTTGACTCGCTTCCCTTATAAGCTTGTCCATTTGTTCTTCGAACGACGGACTGGGCATTTTCGCATCGGGAGCTCTTTCTGGTTCAGGGTTAGCATCTTCCCATAAAGCATCTCCCTCTTCATCAAAGTCATGTATGACGTAGCAGTCGCGGAGTAGCTCCGGTTTCTTGGATTGAACATACCCAAGCCCGGTCATTTCCATTTTCCCATTGGGCAATTTCCGTAGGAACGTTCCAGATCCTGTTATAGAACCGTGCTTGTCGAGCAGTTTGCTTAAGGGGTACACCTTGGCGTCTCAAGAGTCTCTTTAGTCCGTCCGTGTAATATCTGGGCAAACGGATGGGCTGGAGCCTGTCAAGTGTAGAATCTGCACCATGCCAGATTTCTTTCTCCACTTTGGTTTCCCTGGATCGGTAGAATAGGATCGCCTTTTTGCCTTCTCGCCTGGGAGGGACGTAGAATGTCTGCAGTTCTTGCACACTACAAGTTTCAAGTGCATCGAGCTCTTTCTAATGCTCTTGTGGAACCATGGTGACTTGCAAATTTTGCTCTTCATCAGCGAAGGTTCGTATTGAAGGCCGAGCAGAGAATATAGCATGGACCTCATCTTCCGAATCGCTGCCAAAGATCAACATAGGAGCGGACGGTCCTGGTTTGTTGTATTGGGGCGGACCTGAGTAAACTATCTCTTCTTCCTCTCTGGAATAGTGGTGATAGCTTTGTCCTTCGGTTTGTGACACCTCTCCATATCCTCGAAATCTGGTAAGAAGTATTTCGCATTCTCGTACTTCCGAACTTCGTTCACGGAGAATGGGTTCAGCTCTCCCATCACATTGTACTCGAGACCATCCTTGAAGTATTTCATACACTGATGCTGTGTAGAAGGGATGATGTTGTACTCGTGTAACCAGGGCCGACCAAGCAAAGCATTGTAGCATGTCTTGGCATCGATGACGTGAAATTTAATATTTGTGATGAGTAGTCCAAAGCGCAGCGTCAGTATCACAGACCCGAGAGTTCGTGATGACTGGGAGTCGAAACCGGAGATGGTAATTTTATCACGAGCGAGGTGCTGAACGCTCATGCAGATTTTCTTCAACACTCGCACGTTGAGGAGATTGACGGAGGACCCATTGTCGACCAGGATCTTGCATATCTTGACATCGTGACAGTATCCGGAGACATAAAGGGGACGATTGTGCTCGCACGTCCCAAGGAGGAGATCTTCATCGCCGAAGGTCATATCGGCTGTGTGTAGTTCATCCAGCTCGTCTTTCATCCTTTCTTCGGCAAGGAAAGCTTGGAATTGTTCGGGCTCTTGTAGCGCCTTGATCAATAAATCTCTTGCTTCTTTTGATAGTAAAAAGGCATCGAGAATGCTGAGTTGCGAGGGTAACTTCCTCAAGTGCGCCAGAATGTTGTAGTCCACCTTACTTTTCTTTGGCGGGTCCTTGGCGGTCAACTCTTTCATGACTTGGTCATCTAGGGCGATATCCTCAGAGACCTTTTCTTTTCCCTTATCCTTCCTGTTTGTGGATCCGAGGTTCTTTTCTGGAAGTGTACGATTGCGCAGCTGGATATTTTCGCAAGCCTTCGGTTCTTCCTTTTTTCCCGAGATGGATTGTTTGAAGAGAGGGCCAAGAGTCATCTCTTCGTCGGAGTCGCTCCCGAAGGTGAGAATCTGCGATCCCCGGCATTGACCATGCGACAGTTACCGGTAGTTCTTTTATGATCCTCTGCCGTACTTCTTCGCTCCCGACGAGTTTTGCGTTTCATCCGCTTAAAATGTTGCCGGTGAGCAACATATCCCTGCCACCATCTTTTAAAAGCGTTGCACTCTTCGGTGGGGTGTACGATCTTTCGATGGTATAGGCAGTAGCTAGGATGCATCTCTTCTTCACCGACAGTGTTTCCTTCGAAGGGTGGTAGCTTCATTCCCATCGATATGGCTTTAGCAAACCATTTCCTCGTCTTGAAATTGTTTTTATTCGCGACAAATGTCCCTTGATTCGGCGGGAGTGTCTCGACTCTTTCGTCCAGTCGCCGGCGTTTGGCTTTTTCAAATATGGCCATCTCACGCTCCTGATCAGCTTTACTTTTCAGTAGAACTTCGTTTAGGAATGCGTCGATCATTTCGTCTGATATCCCTGGAAGTTTCGGTTCAGGCTCTGTCCCCAGTTTCTCTGTGTAAGGAGCTTCTTCATCGTTTGTCGACGAGTGAGAGATCACATGGCAACTTGCTACGTAATCCTCAGATTCATCCGACGAGTCTTCTTCCTCATCTCTGTCTTCAAGGACGTGGCCGAGAAATTCCTGGAGCGTGATTGGAGTCCGCACTTTCTGGTTATACTCTTCCAGCGCGTCGATCTGTTTCTGCAGGTCCGTGCGCTTGTTACCAGGCTTCACGGACTTCTTGGATTTCTTTTTCTTCTTCGAGGATTTCGACGGCTGGGTGTGCGAGCTTTGGCTATCGCCACTGATCTTTGGAGTTGGGCGTGGCTTTAACATCCCTTCGACGATCTGGGGTTCTAGCGGATTCTTCCAGCTGATCGCCGGACATGTCTGGAGATTATTCAGCATCCTTTTAGTTTTGGCCGAAAGGGCCACCTCCCATGGAGCTTCTTCAACAAAAGAGCATGTTGCCCCCCGTGTATCCGTCTTCTTAGGAGTGTGCGGTTGTGGTCGGTTTACTTTCCACTTCTCAGACAGCGCGAACTTTCCTTGTAGGTATTGATCCTCGATCCATCCCTTAAAGACGAAGCAATCTTCGATCGGATGGCTTACCGTTTGGTGGTAAGGGCAATAATTGGGATTATTCACTTTGCCGGGTTGCGATGGTCGCCTTGGATTCGACAGATTGATAAGCCTGTTGCGCATCGCCATCTCGAACAGCCTCTTCGTTTTATCCCGCGGGAATGAGTAAGGGCGCTTCATTTTCTCATTATAATAGCGTCGTCTCTCTTCCAATTGATCCGTTAGTCTTGGAGCACTGGGCTGCTGTTGGGTGTTCGCAATGAAGGTTGCCTTCCTTTTACCTTTTTCGTTTCGCGACTCCGTCTTCGAAGGAGACGGTCTATGCCCCGTCTGGTCCATTTGGGCTAGCTTGTCGATTAGAGCCTGGAATGTGGTCGGTTTGAAAAACATCATGAACTGTGAAATAGTTGGATGAGGGTCTAGGGTGCCCACGAACATGCCTACCTCTGGTGCTTCTTCGATGCGCTGTTCGCATTTCGACCATAGATTCCGCCATCGGATCGCGTACTGAACCCAAGTCTCGCCCGGCTTCACCCTGGCATTGATCAATGCCGTTATTGGGGTGCGTTCACTAGCACTTGCGAATCGTTGGGTGAACAACAACTCCATTTCCGCGAAAGTTTTGACGGAGTCATTTAGAAGTTTGGAGTACCACTCGAATGCCATCTCCGATAAGCTGTCGACGAATTGGCGAAGCAAGAGCTTATCATCGCCGCCGGTGTTGCCATAAAGAGCCCTGAACTGGGCGATATGTTGATGGGGATTGCCTGTCCCCTTGTACACATGGAATTTCGGGATCGTATAGCCCGACAGGTACTTTATCTGATCATACCAGCCTGGATACGGTCGCCCGGATCTAACAATTTGCCCAGCCGCTTCATTCGCCTGGTGAACTCATATCTGCTGAGCGATATAATCATCCAGAGCGGCTTTGGAGATTGTCTCTTCCTTGGCTGTTGACAGAGTCGGCAGAGGGTTTAATGTTTCTCCTCTATCATCTTCAATTATTACTGGAGGATCTTCGGTTGGGGGGTCCGGCTGGATCATCATGCCCACCATATCCTGGAATAGAAGGGCCATTTGCTTTATATTGGCCGCTTGTTCCGCGGTCTCTTTGTCCTTCTTTTCAAGCATTCTCCGAAGGAATTCGGCATCAGTTTCCTGCTCATGGCGTTGCTCCGAGGATGCCTTTGGGCTTGCTTTCGGTCCTATGAGCGCGGCCATCGCAGTCATCATCTCCTGAAGCTTCTGCTGCTGCTCTTGGGCTTTTATCACGGATCGCGTAAGCGGTCGATGATCTGTGGAGATACGTCTATCCTCTTTTCCGGATGCCATATAGACGGTATGCACCACCATGCCCCCAGACTTAGGGTGTTTAGGTTTAGTGCCTTTGACATTTGTCGACGGCACGGGGATTTTCTCCGGCCTTCACCTCTTATGAGCGGTCGAAGTTGAGGGGGCCGCTGCAGTGGGCACCCAAGTAGCCATCATCTTTTGTGGCTTAACAGGACGGTTTTCTTCCTGTCAGACCTTCAGCTTTTTCTGCTGGCGGGGATAGTCTTGATCAACCACCGACTCTCGGACTTGTCGCCAGATTTTGTAAACTTTAGAAGACAGTCGTTGAGGGGACTGTTCCAGGTTCATTTCTATGACGGTCTCCACCGGTGGCGGAGATCTTTTTAGTACGGCGGTAGGTGAATTCCTACGCACCTTGTTCAGCGGCTCAAAGCTGTCCTGGTTAGAACAGCAATATTAATTTCCACCGTTGGAGCCGGTGGAGTAGCCCAGAGGGGGAGTTACCTCCAGCCTTCCTTACTCGGCGCCAGTGGCGACGTCAAGCGTGTCGAGCGGACGGTGTTGGTTCCGCGATGGGGATGGCTTTGTCTTGCCCCCTGTCTAAATGAGGCGCCGCTGGTGCCAGCCTCTTGAAGACTGATGTCTTTTGAGTAGCGGTATCCAATCTGTCAAAAACAGACCTTCGAGCAGGAACGGGAGCCGGAATAGTCAGTCTTGTAAAGACCGACTCTTTGGCAGGAGAAGCCGCCTTGACGACTTCAGGAGCAGAGATGGCTATCTTCTTTGGGATGGCCACTTCAGGTGTCATGGGCTTCTTAGCAGGCCCATCGGAGCTTAGGCTCAGTCTAGCGAAGACCGAGGAGTTGGAGCTGGACGACCCGCTGAGAGGGGCCATGGTAGCAGCAAGCCGATCGAAGACCGACTTCTTGGGAGCTTCTGGTGCGGGCATAGGAACGGTGAAGCTCACTGGTGGGAGCATGGTCCCGAAAAACAATCCTGTGGAGGCTTGGGTGACCTGTTCTACCGGCATCGTGAACAGGGAAGCCGCCTGGGGCCCGTAAGCTATGCCTCCAGTTGAAGCAGAACGTGGGTTGCAGTTGCATTTGGAACACTTCGAGCAGGTGAACGCCATTGATCCTTTGCTTTTTGCACCACGCAAAACGCCAAATCTTAGTACCTTGAAACCCAAGGGCAACCATTAGCAAACCGCGATTGGTTCGCGAACACGACATACGAGGTGTGGAGTGGAAAGAGGAAAAGGTCCCACCGGGCGTGCCAGAATCTGTTCCCCTCCGAAAGACGCGGCGGAGACGCGGCAGGCGTCTTGTCTGAAATTCGGGGCAGATGCTAATTGGTGCTATCCATCCACCTCTCCGAAGATGCCAAGTTGATTTATGGCACCATGTATCGAAGGTTTAAACGGATGCGGCCGATGTAGCAGACTTCGTCAGATTCCCCCTCGTTTGAGGGTTTTTTTTATTTTGGGGACGCTCTTCCCTACAGGCGCAAGCCCTTGCAGTTAATTACACTACCGCATCGCGGTAACAACTTTCTTCTTCTCCAGATGGTCACTTCGTGTCGTAGGTGTTTGTTTTGTTTTTGGTTGCCCGTGGATTGTATACGGAGACTAAGTTATGTTGTCGCCCGTAGGGCGTGGACTCGTCCAAATCCGTATCTTTCTTAGATTTGGGTTTGGGGGTTGGGTTTAAGGATACGTTAGCCTTATTTGAGACTAAGATCAACTTAAACGTTTGTTAAGAATACGTTAGTCTAATTTTAGACTAAGATCAACTTAACGGGATCGTTTAGATCCGACAAGAGAGCAATTGGGCTCTGTTGTTTAGTTTAGTGACATTGCGATCGGTAATTAGTTTAAGGACATTACGGTCCATTGTTAGTTTAAGGACATCTTAGTCTAATGTTAGTTTTAAGACATTGCGGTCGAGGTTAAGGACATCATAGTCCGTGGATTTAAGGACTCCACAGTCTGTTGTTAGTTTAAAGACATCACGGTCGAGGTTAAGGACATCATAGTCCATGGGTTTAGGGACCCCACAGTCCGATGTTAGTTTAAAGACGTCACGGTCGAGGTTAAGGACATCATAGTCCATGAGTTTAAGGACCTCACAGTCCGATGTTAATTTTAAGACATCACGGTCGAGGTTAAGGACATCATAGTCCATGGGTTTAAGGACTCCACAGTCCAGTTTAAAGACGTCATAGTCTGTGAAATGTGTGGTTGTCGGGACCCGTCACCTCTTTGAAGACGTTAAGGAATTACAACGACAAATATCAAAGGAGTGAAGAGATGTACCCTTGAACCAGGATGAGTTGGTTGAAAGAGAAGATGTGCTCAGTTCAAGATAATTTGAGGACTTATGGCCAGACTTGGGCTAAGTCCAATTAAAATGCTTAACATTTTTATTTTTTGTTCTGGCTATTAAGCCTTTATTTGGGCTCAGCCCTTTTAATAATGCTAAGCATTGAATTCTGATATCTTTTGTCTTCATCAGAACAGATTGTGTTCTGACAATGTGCCACGTGGCGTGCCAGGCGCTTTGCGCCAGCTAAAGAGCACATTGCTCTTCTGTCAGGTAGCGCACACGAAGAGGACACGTGTCGCGCTTAGCGCTAAGCGCTAGTTTATTTAGCGCATTGCGTTTTTTAATTTATGAGCGCTTTGCGCTGATTTAGGGGTGCGCCAGTGAGTGACACGTGGCGCGCTTGGCGCTGAGCGCCAGTCCATGAGCGCAGTGCTCTGTTTTAAAAGCGCAAAACGCAAGTGGTGTCTATGGTTGACACATGGTATATTTTGGCGCTGAGCGCCGATCCAAGGAGCGCAAGGGTGCAATTCATGAGTGTAAGGCACTTTTCAATAGCGCAAGCCGCATCTGATCAATTTTAAGATCAAAGAACAAATTTATGTTCTTCAAAGGAGGCTTTTTCCTCAAGATCCAAGAACAAAAGTTCTTGTTTTATATAAAAGGGTCTGCCTTTATAGATCAAAAGATCTGTGAATAAAGTAAAATACTTCTTTTAGTCTTTTTATGATTAGATCTTTTTGATCTTTTCTTTATTAAAGGCCTTGGTCTTTTTCTTAGATCTCTGATCTTTTTAAAAGATGGTTTTTCTTTTTACGAGATGGTTTTATCTCTATTTTTCAAGAACATAGTTCTTTTTACCTTGAAGATGAAGAAAAAATCTTCTTTTTTTATAAGAGCTTTCTCTTTTTTGCAGAGGGTTTTTCTCTCTTTTCTTCTCTATATTCTGTCTCTCTATCTCCTTAGACTTGAAGTCTAGGGTCCTTTATATAGGGCCAAATGATTTGTTAAATCAGTTTTAAGAGATCTTTCTCTGCTTGAGTTGGGAATATTTCCCACCGTTGGATCTTTGATCCTAAGGTTTCTGTTTTACAGAAGATAATTTTCTTGTTTCAATAAGATTGAAAAATCTTTCCATAACAGAATTTTAGTTCTAATTAATTAATAATTTATTATTAGTAGATCTTTTGATCTGACGGTGGGGGAATTTTTAATTCCAGCGCTGGCGCACCTTGCGCGAGCGCACCTACGTTCGACACGTGGCGCGCAGCGCAACTGCGCTAGCGCACCCGTGTTTGATACGTGGACACGTGGCACGCAGCGCAGAGCGCAGCGCAACTGCGCTAGCGCACCCGTGTTTGACATGTGACGCGCAACGCACTTGGTGCTGGATTTGAAGCGTTATTTCAACTTTTAAATTTTGAATTTTGAAACAGAGCTTTGCTCTGATTGGGGGAAAGGAAGCGTCGCTTCATTCCAAATCTTGGAATTTGAACAGAGCTTTGCTCTGATTGGGGAAACAATGATCCAAGGACTTGTGAGATGGCTCAAGTTATGGTTGAGCCGGCTCATGGAGACAGAAAGCAAATGAATGATCAAGAGAACTTATAAGACAGCTCAAAACAATATGAGCCAGCCCATGGCTTGCTAGGTAAACCTAACAATGGTATCAGAGCCAAGCTAGAGCTTTAGGCGATGTTTTAGCGAAGTTAAAACTCCGATCGAACCCGAAATACGCTTTTTTAACCCTTCTCTGTACAATTTTTCAAAACCGTGTTTTTTCAGAATTAAAAATACTTAAAAAATTCAGCAGGGAAATCTAAGCAATACTGTAAAAAACGAAGCAATAAGTCGTACATGTCGCCGCGGAACCGCGGCTATACCTTGCTGGGGCCGCGGATCCGCGGCCTTAAAGAAGAGATATGGTCTCGTTTTTATACAGTAATGTTAGTATCTTCTTGTACATATTTTTGGGTATTTTTACTCTGACTCAAGTGTTGAGTGTTCTGGGGATTATTTTGGATTCGTTGATTCGATCGGAATATTTAATTTCATGTTGTTTTCGGGTAATTTAGAAAGTATTAAAAAGTTCGAACGGATATCATTAACTCACTTTTTCTCGGCACGAAAATTTTTCAAGTGTTGAATTTTTCCTCGAGTTTAAATCTTTCGGAAATACGTGCAAGTAACGTGGTGGACCCTCTAGAAGAACACAAACCTTAACTCGATTATGTGACCGTCTGAACTTCCTCTAAACCTTAGGGTTTGGGGCAGTACGGCGTGCCACATGTGAGGCGTTGGCTTGACCCTTCTACGGCTGGACCGCTGCTACTGTGACGCATTCCGGGATTTTTGAACTCCGCTCAAGTGTTGAGCTTTAGGAAATTTTGGGTATTTGATTATTCGATCGGAAAGTTTAATACTGTCTATTTATCTGAAATATGATACAATATGTGGAATTCATATAGTTATGCATGAAATGCGAAGTATGTGATATTTCGGATTTACGATGTCTAAAGAGAATGTGGATTCCAAATGTTGTAGTTTTACACTTTCTTTTCTGTGACCGTAAGTGTAGTATGTAGTTGTATTGCCGGTTTTCGTTGCTATACATCAACGACGATCGGTGTATGCATACTTACTTACGTTGATGATATATGATATTATGTGTTGCTGAGATATGATGTGCAGGATTGTCGCGATTGAATAGCCGGGGTTTTTATGTGAGATGAGAGTTTTCTTTTCATTCATGTAAAATTAAAATGTAATGTAATATTCTTTTATTTGGGTCACTTCCGGGTTGAGGATGATGCCACCAGTGTTGTATATTATTTACTTTTTCGCATTAGGATAGACCCAAGGAGGGGAGCACAAGTGACCGGGTTCTGGGGTTCAGTGGGAGGCCATCTCGAGGTGTCGAGACCGGGTCTCCTAAACTCCAGAATTGGTAGGGTCGCTTGCCGCTCTCGTAGGGGTCTAGGAGTGTGGGCTTGGCTATTCATCGCGAATGTGGAATCCATATTTTCTATTGTTGGCTAAATACTAAATACGGACGTCCTAATATATCCCACATTATATCTGTGTTTCTGCTGCCTGTATACTGTGATGTGATATCTGAGACGAATGATATATTATATATGAGATATATAGTAGACGTTGCTTATGTTTTACACCCGCGCTAATCCCGTCCCGGTATGCCGTTAGTTAAGTAACCTAACGGTGCATAACGGAACATTGCGGCGAATGCGGATGGCATAAGCGTACGTGATATTTTCGTTTCTTTTCTGTGATTGGCTTAAGAACTTAAATGATGGGACTACATTAATATGATTAATGTAAAGAAAATAAACCTAAAATGATGTTGTAGAATCGGATTTGCAAACCACTCGGCTCTTTATGAAAAAGCAGCACGAGAATATGGACATTCACGCCATATTCCTCCATACAAAGGAGTTGTATGGAGAGCAATCCCGCGTATTACGATACGAAGCATCAAAGAAATTGTTTCAGATGCGAATGGCCCCTGGCACACCAGTAGGAGACCATGTTCTTAAGATGATAGCTCTCATAGAAGAGCTTGAGGACCTTGGATGGACGATGGACAATGAACAATATACGGATATTATTCTGCAGTCCCTTCCCTTCACCTTTGCTTCATTTATAGTTAACTTCAACATGAACGGACACGGAGAAAGAGCTACCGAGCTCCTAGGACTCATACATAGTGATGTATGTGGGCCAATGACTACACTGGCTAGAGGCAGTTTTTCTTACTTCATTACTTTCACTGACGATTTCTCAAGATTCGGTCATGTATTTTTATTAAAGCACAAATCCGAAGCTTTCGAGAAATTCACTGAATATAAACTCGAAGTAGAAAAACAAACCGGCTTAAGTATTAAAATGCTTCGATTAGATCGAGGTGGGGAGTACCTCAGTACAGAATTTGCAAACTTCCTAAAAGAGAATGGGATTCTCTTTTCAGCTCACTTCTCGTTACACACTACAGCACAACGGTGTGTCTGAACGAAGGAATCGAACCCTATTAGATATGGTCCGTTCCATGATGAGTGATGCTGAGTTACCTGTCTCATTTTGAGGGCATGCATTGGAGACTGCAGCGTTTCTTCTGAACAGAGTTTCAACCAAAACCGTGTCTACCACGCCATATGAGATATGGCATGGGAAGAGACCATCTCTTAAGAGAATTAAGATTTGGGGTTGCCCGGCCAATGTTAAAAAGCAGAATCCGGACAAACTCGAGACACGGTCGGTCATGTGTAACTTTGTGAGATGTTAGGTATGAGATACGCCAATAACTGGCCTTAGTGCAAGTGGGAGATTGTTGGATATATATATGCCCTAGAGGCCATTATATGATAGTGGATGTATTTATACATGTATATATATATATATATATATATATATATATATATATATATATATTCAATGTACATTCTTGCTCGACATGATAGTATGCTATCTGGTTCTTCTTTATCTGACATGTTGATTTGATCATGCTTTTATTCATTCCCACATGTTGATAAAGCCCTGGGGATATAGGCTTGACTACTGTGATTATGATGGAGATCATACTAGTGGGACATCTGTAGTTTATAAGCATATCCTGAAATGTCCCTAGTCGTAGGTATATCGAGACGGGGCATCGATATACCTGAGTAGACTAGCGTATATGATCCTAGACCCATATGATGGGCGATGGATGTTCCCACATTCATCGATGTTTGACATCGAGATCGTGTATGGGTGCTCAGTGGTGGCTAGGTACACTGGACGGACTCACCGATGTCAAACATCGATGAATGTGGGAACATCCATCGCCCATCATATGGGTCAAGTATCATATACGCTAATCTACTCTGGTATATCGATGCCCCGTCTCAATATACCTACGACTAAGGACATTTCAGGATATGCTTATAAACTACAGATGTCCCACTAGTATGATCTCCATCATAATCACAGCAGTCAAGCCTATATCCTCAGGGCTTTATCAACATGTGTGAAAGAATAAAAGCATGATCAAATCAACATGTCAGATAAAGAAGAACCAGATAGCATACTATCATGTCGAGCAAGAATGTACACTGAATATATATATACATGTATAAATACATCCACTATCATATAATGGCCTCTAGGGCATACATATATCCAACAATCTCCCACTTGCACTAAGGCCAGTTATTGGCGTATCTCATACCCAAGATCTCAAAAAGTCGCTCATGCTGCGGCTGAGGGAGGGCCTTGGTGAGTGGATCTGCGGCGTTATTCTTTGTGTCTACTCTCCTAATCTCGATCTCGCGGCGATCTACAATCTCCCAGATCAAATGAAAGCGCCTCAGGATGTGTCTGGATCGCTGATAGGACCTGGGCTCCTTGGCTAACGCCATAGCCCCATTATTATCACAATACAATGGTATTGGATCAATAATGGTTGGAACTACTCCTAGCTCCGAGATGAATTTCTTCATCCAGACGGCTTCCTTGGCGGCATCATTCGCAGCAATGTACTCAGCCTCCATCGTAGAGTTTGCAACGGTATCCTGTTTGAAACTCTTCCAACTTACCGCCCCTCCATTGAGGGTAAATACAAACCCAGAGATAGATTTGCTGTCGTCCTTATCGCTCTGGAAGCTCGAATCGGTGAAGGCCTCCATTTGGAGATCTCCATTACCATTCACCAAGAACAATTCTTTAGTCCTTCGCAAGTACTTAAGAATGTTCTTCACAGCTATCCAGTGATTCTCCCTTGGGTTGGATTGATACCTGCTTACAACACTAAGTGCATAAACTACATCTGGGTGTGTACATAACATCGCATACATTATAGATCCTACTGCTGAAGTATAGGGTATAATGCTCATGCGATCTCTCTCTTCATCAGTCTTTGGGCAAGAGTACTTAGAGAGAGTGACCCCATGGCAAGCGGGTAAGGCACCCCGCTTGGAGTCTTCCATACTAAACCTTTTTAGGATGGTGTTGATGTACCTGGTTTGGGACAATTTTGATGGTAACAAGTGTTGATTTAACAAATGACTTTTAGATTAATTCTTTAATTAAACTCTTTTTCTATGCATGCATATATGCACATAATGATGTGCATGGATACATACATACATACATTGTATCATGGTTGTTGATACATGTTTGGTGGAAATGCAAGACTTATATTGTAGAATTATCTATTTATTTATCATTTAGAAAAAGGGAAAGGATAATTCACATGAGAGTTATATAGGCTCAAAATAAAACACGGACGTCCTAGTATATCTAAACCGTGGAAGCATCACATTGTTTTATATAGGATTATCGCGATGGAATAGCCGGGTTTTTTTATGTGAGATGAGAGTTTTCTTTTCATTCATGTAAAATTCAAATGTAATGTAATATTCTTTTATTTGGGGCACTTCCGGGTTGACGTTGATGCCACCAATGTTGTACATTATTTACTTTTCCGCATTAGGATAGACCCAAGGAGGGGAGCACAAGTGACCGGGTTCTGGGGTTCAGTGGGAGGCCATCTCGAGGTGTCGAGACCGGGTCTCCTAAACTCCAGAATTGGTAGGGTCGCTTGCCTCTCTCGTAGGGGTCTAGGGGTGTGGGCTTGGCTATTCATCGCGACTGTGGAATCCGTATTTTCTATTGTTGGCTAAATACTAAATACGGACGTCCTAGTATATCCCACATTATATCTATGTTTCTGCTGCCTGTATACTGTGATGTGATATCTGAGATGAATGATATATTATATATGAGATATATAGTAGACGTTGCTTATGTTTTACACCCGCGCTAGTCCCGTCCCGGTATGCCGTTAGTTAAGTAACCTAACGGTGCATAACGGAACATTACGGCGAATGCGGATGGCATAAGCGTACGTGATATTTTCGTTTCTTTTCTGTGATTGGCTTAAGGACTTAAATGATGGGACTACATTAATATGATTAATGTAAAGAAAATAAACCTAAAAAGATGTTGTAGAATCGGATTTGAAAACCACTCGTCTCTTTATGAAAAAGCTACATTTCAAAACTGCGGAGCTCAAGCCACTCCTTTTGAAAACCATTTGATTCTACGACGATATCAAGTTCAAAGCGTTCAAGATTTTCTTAAAAATCATCTGTAACCCTCCGTCATTTTAGGAAGTAGAGCACTTAGTATTCGTGCTACGTTTGTTGACTATAGTTAAGGCGTAGTGTATGATGCAGATTAATTAGGACATTTATGCGACTTTGTTGACCATAGTTAAGGGTCATATGAGTGGGTCTAATTAATCAAGAAATGACGGGTAGAACTTGACTGGTACTTATGATTTGTTGACCATAGTTAAGGTCATAGGTACTAGGGGTAAAAACCGCATCGGGAATTTCAATAGTTGAAATTTGCAATGAGATTGCATACCTTGCATATGATGGTTGGATCCCGATCCCACTGTGGGCAATAGTTGCTCCCAGGAGAGTTTTGCAGTTTACAATTAGCTAACCCATTAGGTGTCTAGAAAGGTGTTAACGGGGCTACGCTTCTGGGAAAACGAGGTTTACTTTAATTAGGTCCGTGCGAAAGCATGAGGAACATCTCTCAAGTACCTACACTGGCCTGGCTGAATGGTTAGCGAAATTGTAGACTGTAATTAATCCTGGCTAGTTTTCTTTTTAAGGTTTGAAAGAAAAACTTGATGAAAGCAGAGGGAGACATCGATTAGATAAGATAATAACCAATCTGATCTTTACAGGAGCTTTCGCTGAGTGTATTCTTTTCTCTCTCTTAATGGCAGATACCAATGACTGGACTCAAGCTTCTACTAGATAAAAATAAACTGAATGGGACCAATTATAAAGACTGGCTGAGGAATCTGAAAATAGCCTTGACTTATGATAAAGTATCATATGTCCTCACGGCTCCAGCCCCGCCCGTCCCAGGTCCAAAATCCTCAGTTGCGGATAAAGAAGTCCGCAAGACATGGGACGCTGACTGTGCCACGGCCAAATGCCTCGCGCTTGCATCGATGGACAACACACATCAAAAGCAGCACGAGAATATGGACATTCACGCTATATTCCTCCATACAAAGGAGTTGTATGGAGAGCAATCCCGCATATTACGATACGAAGCATCAAAGAAATTGTTTCAGATGCGAATGGCCCCTGGCACACCAGTAAGAGACTATGTTCTGAAGATGATAGCTCTCATAGAAGAGCTTGAAGACCTTGGATAGACGATGGACAATGAACAATATACGGATATTATTCTTCAGTCTCTCCCCTCCACCTTTGCTCAATTTATAGTTAACTTCAACATGCATAATATGGAGAAGGAACTACCTGAACTCCTTAATATGTTAAGGAGTGCAGAGAGCACACTGAAATCAGTGAAAACTGCCGTTTTGAGTGTTGGGCAATCTTCCTCTTCTCGCCCAAAGGCTAAGGCCAAGAGAAAGAAAAAGAAGAAGCCCACCAATCCTAGGGGTGGAGTTAAAAAGGTTAAGGGGAAGGACAAGTCCAAAGCTGGAGAATCGGGGAAAGGGGAATGTTTTCACTGCCACAAAACAGGACATTGGAAGCGCAACTGCACGGAGTACTTAAATCTCAAGAAGAAGCATGGAGATGCTTCCGCTTCAGGTGTGTTTATGACAGAAATCTGTTTTTCAATAAACTCTGCTTTCTGGGTATTAGATACCGGTTCAGGTTCTCACATTTGCAATTCTATGCAGGAGCTGAGAAATAGCAAAGTTTTGAAGACAGGTGACCATACTCTCCGCATTGGAAATGGTTCCAATGTACATACAGTCGCAGTGGGAGAGTATCACTTGGGGTTGCCATCTAGGTGTATATTGGTTTTGAACCCATGTTATTTTGTACCTAGTATGCTTTGTAATATAATATCCGTTTCTTTATTAGACAATGAAGGATATAATTTTGTATTGCAGAACAATGTTATGAACATTCACTTGAATCAAATGTTGGTTGGATATGGTACGCTTAATAACGGGATATACGTCCTAAATCAACACACAGTTTTCAGCATACAACACACTAATAAAAGAAAACTTTCAGAAATAAATGAAGCTTTTCTTTGGCACTGTAGACTTGGTCATATTAACGAAACAAGACTAAACAAGTTACACAAAGATGGATATTTAAACTCTTTTGAATATAAATCTTATGCGACTTGCCAGTCTTATATCAAGGGTAAAATGACCAAACTCCGTTTACCGGACACGGAGAAACAGCTACCGAGCTCCTAGGACTCATACATAGTGATGTATGTGGGCCAATGTCTACACTGGCTAGAGACGGTTTTTCTTACTTCATTACTTTCACTGACGATTTCTTAAGATTCGGTCATGTGTTTTTATTAAAGCACAAATCCAAAGCTTTCGAGAAATTCACTGAATATAAACTGGAAGTAGAAAAACAAACCGGCTTGAGTATCAAAATGCTTCGATCAGATCGAGGTGGGGAGTACCTCAGTACAGAATTTGCAAACTTCCTAAAAGAGAATGGGATTCTCTCAGCTCACTCCTCCTTACACACCACAACACAACGGTGTGTCTGAACGACGGAATCGGACCCTATTAGATATGGTCCGTTCCATGATGAGTGATGCTGAGTTACCTGTCTCATTTTGGGGGCATGCATTGGAGACTGCAGCGTTTCTTCTTAACAGGGTTCCAACCAAAACCGTGTGTACCACGCCATATAAGATATGGCATGGGAAGAGACCATATCTTAAGAGAATTAAGATTTGGGGTTGCCCGGCCTATGTTAAAAAGCAGAATCCGGACAAACTCGAGACACGGTCGGTCATGTGTAACTTTGTGGGATATCCAAGGAACTCTTATGGATATCTATTCTACCGCAAGGAGGAACAAAAGGTATTTGTTTCTCAGTATGCCACATTCTTAGAAAAAGAGTTTTTCACAGATAAAGATGATGGCAAAGTGGTGGATCTAGAAGGGGTTCTAGGGACACAAACTACAAATGACGACTTGGTTGAACCGGCTGTTGCAATAGAAACTGAGGAACCTCGGCCACTCCGTAGGTCTGGTAGGACTTCTCGCCCACCGGAGAGGTATTACGGTTTCCTCATTGATGGTGACAGAGAAGACTGCATCATGGAGGATGATGATCCTACCAGTTTTCAGCAAGCTATAACGAGTGGAGACTCTGTGAAGTGGCTGGATGCCATGAGATCCGAAATGGAGTCTATGTACACCAACAAAGTATGGACTTTGGACGTTGTACCTCCTGGGGTAAAACCTGTGGGGTGCAAATGGATCTTTAAAAGAAAGATTGGTGTAGATGGGCAGGTAGAGACCTATAAGGCAAGACTTGTGGCGAAGGGTTTTCGTCAAAGACCAGGTTTGGACTATGACGAGACTTTTTCGCCCGTAGCCATGCTTAAATCCATTCGGATCCTACTTGCTATTCTGCTCACTACAACTATGAAATCTGGCAGATGGACGTTAAAACGGTATTTCTAAATGGAGATTTAGAAGAATGCGTTTATATGGATCAACTAGAGGGCTTCATTGACAGTGGGAGCAGCGGGAAAGCATGTAGATTGCTTAAATCCATATATGGGTTAAAGCAGGCATCACGGAGTTGGAACATCTGTTTCGATGATATTATCAAAGTGTTTGATTTCATCAAAAATCCAGATGAACCTTGTGTTTATAAGAAGGCTGTAGGGAGAGCTGTCACATTCCCCGTATTGTACGTGGATGACATTCTTCTGATAGGAAATGACATTCCTATGCTACAGTCGGTCAAATCTTTCTTATCACTAAGGTTCTCCATGAAGGACCTGGGTGATGCCACATACATTCTGGGCATAAGGATCTATAGGGATAGATCCAAGAGGTTATTGGGATTGTCCCAAACCAGGTACATCAACACCATCCTAAAAAGGTTTAGTATGGAAGACTCCAAGCGGGGTGCTTACCCGCTTGCCATGGGGTCACTCTCTCTAAGGACTCTTGCCCAAAGACCAATGAAGAGAGAGCTCGCATAAGCATTATACCCTATACTTCAGCAGTAGGATCTCTAATGTATGCGATGTTACGTACACGCTCAGATGTAGCTTATGCACTTAGTGTTGTAAGCAGGTATCAATCCAACCCAGGGGAGAATCACTGGATAGCTGTGAAGAACATTCTTAAGTACTTGCGAAGGACTAAAGAATTGTTCTTGGTGTATAGTAATGGAGATCTCCAAATGGAGGCCTTTACCGATTCGAGCTTCCAAAGCGATAAGGACGACAGCAAATCTATCTCCGGGTTTGTATTTACCCTCAATGGAGGGGCGGTAAGTTGGAAGAGTTCCAAACAGGATACCATTGCAGACTCTACGATGGAGGCTGAGTACATTGCTGCGAATGTTGCCACCAAGGAAGCCGTCTGGATAAGGAAGTTCATCTCGGAGCTAGGAGTAGTTCCAACCATTATTGATCCAATACCATTGTATTGTGATAATAATGGGGCTATGGCGTTAGCCAAGGAGCCCAGGTCCCATCAGCAATCCAGACACATCCTGAGGTGCTTTCATTTGATCCGGAAGATTGTAGATCGCCGCGAGATCGAGATTAGGAGAGTAGACACAAAGAATAACGCCGCAGATCCACTCACCAAGGCCCTCCCTCAGCCGCAGCATGAGCGACTTTTTGGGATGTTGGGTATGAGATACGCCAATAATTGGCCTTAGTGCAAGTGGGAGATTGTTAGATATATGTATGCCCTAGAGGCCATTATATGATAGTGGATGTATTTATACATGTATATATATATATATTCAGTGTACATTCTTGCTCGACATGATAGTATGCTATCTGGTTCTTCTTTATCTGACATGTTGATTTGATCATGCTTTTATTCATTCACACATGTTGATAAAGCCCTGAGGATATAGGCTTGACTGCTGTGATTATGATG
Source organism: Agapanthus africanus (assembly GCA_030015575.1). Lineage (NCBI taxonomy): Eukaryota > Viridiplantae > Streptophyta > Magnoliopsida > Asparagales > Amaryllidaceae > Agapanthus > Agapanthus africanus. Next base: position 377,005,749 of record JASDDO010000019.1, on the reverse strand, counting down.
GAGATCATACTAGTGGGACATCTGTAGTTTATTAGCATATCCTGAAATATCCCTAGTCGTAGGTATATCGAGATGGGGCATCGATATACCAGAGTAGACTAGCGTATATGATACTAGACCCATATCATGGGCGATGGATGTTCCCACATTCATCGATGTTTGACATCGAGATCGTGTACGGGTGCTCAGTGGTGACTGGGTACATTGGACGGACTCACCGAGAACTCCTATATGGAATTATATCTATCGTCGGATAGCAGTTCTCAGATTACACTGGTGCAGGTTAGTCTGTAGACCTGAGATCATCATAGAGTCTTGTGTGTTCTCCCACTGTACTTTGATTACCACCCTACCATGGCTCTACTGAGTCGTGCAAACAGGTGGCCGTTGGGTACAGTCCCGAGACACACGAAGGCAATGAGCGATAGGAGGGGTTTTCGTCTCTCTCGGTATTGGGAGTTGATGCTGTGCTGTGCTCGACTGGCTATATCAGTAAGTCCCTGGCCAGGGCTGTTGAGATTTACTGGTAAGTGTTATCAGTAGTTTCTCGATCTGTTATAGACCATTCATCGGCACGACTTATTGAGTTATTGGGGTCGACGTTACCATCCCTAGGCTTGATATGCAGCATATCTGACGAAGAGACTGGACTGTACGGTAGTGTTGCCGGTTGGCTCGACGGGAGTTGTGACAGGTTCGCTTGTTTTCTTCTGATCGCTCAATACCCGGGTGACTGTTACGTTTAGCTGACCGCTTGCGGTTTGTAGGTATTTGATATGATCATTATCTACTGCCGGCGTATTGACGAGTCTTAGAGTCCCACAATGAAGTTTCCTGGCTCAGGCGAAAAGATGTGGTGTGCATATGAGATATGTACGGGTACCCGATTAAATACGGATATATGATACCGTATATTAATCGGGCATTTTCTATTAGTCGGGTCGTATGTGATATGACCGGTTTGCAAAATCAAGTGTTGATTTAACAAATGACTTTTAGATTAATTCTTTAATTAAACTCTTTTTCTATGCATGCATGTATGCACATGATGATGTGCATGGATACATACATACATATATTGTATCATGGTTGTTGATACATGTTTGGTAGCAATGCAAGACTTATATTGTAGAATTATCTATTTATTTATCATTTAGAAAAAGGGAAAGGATAATTCACACAAGGTTTATACTTATCATCTTTGACCATGCTTCAACCACCTTTTAACCTTGTGTTAATTATCCTTTTGTCTTTTAACCCATTTGATAAAAATCTAAATGATTCTAACCATGGTTGAAGTGAGAAGGATTAATATAGATTAATCCTTTTTCTCATTTCAATTATTCACTCTCATATCATTTTCTTTTTGTGAGAAAGCCTAGCCACCATCTTCTTCTTCCTCTCTTGATAATTTCTTTGAGTGAGGTTGATAAAAAGAAAGAGTTTTGATTATAGAATACAAACCACATCATCATACTACACACATCGAGCCCATTTGTGTAGGGTGTTTGCTCTACTTCATTCACATATCGAGTAAAGTAAGGAGCTTTGGGCAAAGGAGCTTCGGGTGGATCGTCGTAGACCTAGAGGATCTCCAGCGAACCTTTTTCCAACTCTCAAGTAGCCAAGGAGTCTAGCGTAGGGAGCTACAAAGGTTGTACTCTCAAAACCCTAGATTTTTCTACTTGTGATGATGTCAATGTAATGAAACCCTAAATTTCTAGTGATGATTCTTTGTATGTTCACTTAGCACCTTAAAAATTTGATTTTGGCACATGTGATGCTTCCAAACCCTTCATGAGGTGCTAGGTAAACCTAACAATGGTATCAGAGCAGGGTTAAAAAAGTGTATTTCTGGTTCGATCGGAGTTTTAACTTCGCTAAAACATTGCCTAAAGCTCTAGCTTGGCTCTGATACCATTGTTTGGTTTACCTAGCACCTCATGAAGGGTTTGGAAGCATCACATGTGCCAAAATCAAATGTAAATACGGATTCCACGGTCCGTATATCCAAACCGTGGAAGCATCACATTGTTTTATATAGGATTGTCACATGTCCTATATAACTCTCATAAAGTGTTTGGATATACTAGGACGTTCGTGTTTTATTTTGAGTCTATATAAAACACGGATTCTACGGTCGTGATGAATAGCCAATCCCACACCCGTAGACCCCTACGAGAGCGGCAAGCATCCCTACCAATTCTAGAGTTAGGAGACCCAGACTCGACTCCTCGAGATGGTCTCCCACTGGACCTTAGAACCCGGTTACTTGTGCTCCCCTCCTTGGGTCTATCCTAATGCGGAAAAATAAATAATATACAATGGTGACATCATCCTCAGCTCTGATACCATTGTTAGGTTTACCTAGCACCTCATGAAGGGTTTAGAAGCATCACATGTGCCAAAATCAAAATTTTAAGGTGCTAAGTGAACATACAAAGAATCATCACTAGAAATTTTGGGTTTCATTACATTGACATCATTACAAGTAGAAAAAGCTAGGGTTTTGAGAGTACAACCTTTGTAGCTCCCTACGCTAGACTCCTTGGCTACTTGAGGGTTGGAAAAAGGGTCGCTTGCCGCTCTCGTAGGGGTCTAGGGGTGTGGGCTTGGTTATTCATCGCGACTGTGGAATCCGTATTTTCTATTGTTGGCTAAATACTAAATACGGACGTCCTAGTATATCCCACATTATATTTGTGTTTCTGTTGCCTGTATACTGTGATGTGATATCTGAGACGAATGATATATTATATATGAGATATATAGTAGACGTTGCTTATGTTTTACACCCGCGCTAGTCCCGTCCCGGTATGTCGTTAGTTAAGTAACCTAACGTGTATAACGGAACATTGCGGCGAATGCGGATGGCATAAGCGTACGTGATATTTTCATTTCTTTTCTGTGATTGGCTTAAGGACTTAAATGATGGGACTATATTAATATGATTAATGTAAAGAAAATAAACATAAAAAGATGTTGTAGAATCGGATTTGAAAACCACTTGGCTCTTTATGAAAAAGCTACATTTCAAAACCGCGGAGCTCAAGCCACTCCTTTTGAAAACCATTTGATTCTACGACGATATCAAGTTCAAAGCGTTAAAGATTTTCTTAAAAATCATCCGCAACCCTCCGTCATTTTAGGAAGTAGAGTACTTAGTATTCGTGCTACGTTTGTTGACTATAGTTAAGGCGCAGTGTACGGTAGCTAAGTGATGTCTTCCTACACTGCATATGATGCAGATTAATTAGGACATTCATGCGACTTTGTTGACCATAGTTAAGGGTCATATGAGTGGGTCTAATTAATCAAGAAACGACGGGTAGAACTTGACTGGTACTTATGATTTGTTGACCATAGTTAAGGTCATAGGTACTAGGGGTAAAAAACCGCATCGGGGATTTCAATAGTTGAAATTTGCAATGAGATTGCATACCTTCCATATGATGGTTGGATCCCGATCCCACTGTGGGCAATAGTTGCTCCCAGGAGAATTTTGCAGTTTATAATTAGCTAACCCATTAGGTGTCTAGAAAGGTGTTAACGGGGCTACGCCTCTGGGAAAATGAGGTTTACTTTAATTAGGTCCGTGCGAAAGCACGGGGAACCACCCTCAAGTACCGACACTGGCCCGGCTGAACGGTTAGCGAAATTGTAGACTGTAATTAATCCTGGCTAGTTTTCTTTTGGAGGTTTGAAAGAAAAACTTGATTAAAGCAGTGGGAGACATCGATTAGATAAGATAATAACCAATCTGATCTTTGCAAGAGCTTTCGCTGAGTATATTCTTTTCTCTCTCTTAATGGCAGATACCAATGACTGGACTCAAGCTTCTACTAGATAAAAATAAACTGAATGGGACCAATTATAAAGACTGGCTGAGGAATCTGAAAATAGCCTTGACTTATGATAAAGTATCATATGTCCACACGGCTCCAGCCCCACCCGTCCCAGGTCCAAAATCCTCAGTTGCGGATAAAGAAGTCCGCAAGACATGGGACGCTGACTGTGCCACGGCCAAATGCCTCGCGCTTGCATCGATGGACAACACACATCAAAAGCAGCACGAGAATATGGACATTCACGCCATATTCCTCCATACAAAAGAGTTGTATGGAGAGCAATCCCGCGTATTACGATACGAAGCATCAAAGAAATTATTTCAGATGCGAATGGCCCCTGGCACACCAGTAGGAGACCATGTTCTGAAGATGATAGCTCTCATAGAAGAGCTTGAGGACCTTGGATGGACGATGGACAATGAACAATATACGGATATTATTCTGCAGTCCCTCCACTCCACCATTGCTCTATTTATAGTTAACTTCAACATGCACAACATGGAGAAGGAACTACCTGAACTCCTTAATATGTTAAGGAGTGCAGAGAGCACACTGAAATCAGTGAAAACTCCCGTTTTGAGTGTTGGGCAATCTTCCTCTTCTCGCCCAAAGGCTAAGGCCAAGGGAAAGAAAAAGAAGAAGCCCACCAATCCTAGGGGTGGAGTTAAAAAGGTTAAGGGGAAGGACAAGTCCAAAGCTGGAGAATCGGGGAAAGGGGAATGTTTTCACTACCACAAAACAGGACATTGGAAGCGCAACTGCACGGAGTACTTAAATCTCAAGAAGAAGCATGGGGATACTTCCGCTTCAGGTGTGTTTGTGATAGAAAACTGTTTTTCAATAAACTCTGCTTCCTGGTATTAGATACCGGTTCAGGTTTTCATATTTGCAATTCTATGCAGGGGCTGAGAAATAGCAAAGTTTTGAAGACTGGTGACCATACTCTCCGCATTGGAAATGGTTCCAATGTACATACAGTCGCAGTGGGAGAGTATCACTTGGGGTTGCCATCTGGGTGTATATTGGTTTTGAACCCATGTTATTTTATACCTAGTATGCTTTGTAATATAATATCCGTTTCTTTGTTAGACAATGAAGGATATAATTTTGTATTGCAGAACAATGTTATGAACATTCACCTGAATCAAATGTTGGTTGGGTATGGTACGCTTAATAACGGGATATACGTCCTAAATCAACACACAGTTTTCAGCATACAACACACTAATAAAAGAAAACTTTCAGAAATAAATGAAGCTTTTCTTTGGCACTGTAGACTTGGTCATATTAACGAAACAAGACTAAACAAGTTACACAAAGATGGATATTTAAACTCTTTTGAATATAAATCTTATGCGACTTGCCAGTCTTGTATCAAGGGTAAAATGACCAAAACTCCGTTTACCGGACACGGAGAAAGAGCTACCGAGCTCCTATGACTGATACATAGTGATGTATGTGGGCCAATGTCTACACTGGCTAGAGGCAGTTTTTCTTACTTCATTACTTTCACTGACGATTTCTCAAGATTCGGTCATGTATTTTTATTAAAGCACAAATCCGAAGCTTTCGAGAAATTCACTGAATATAAACTGGAAGTAGAAAAACAAACCGGCTTGAGTATCAAAATGCTTCGATCAGATCGAGGTGGGGAGTACCTCAGTACAGAATTTGCAAACTTCCTAAAAGAGAATGGGATTCTCTCTCAGCTCACTCCTCCTTACACACCACAGCACAACGATGTGTCTGAACGACGGAATCGGACCCTATTAGATATGGTCCGTTCCATGATGAGTGATGCTGAGTTACCTGTCTGATTTTGGGGGCATGCATTGGAGACTGCAGCGTTTCTTCTGAACAGGGTTCCAACCAAAACCGTGTCTACCACGCCATATGAGATATGGCATGGGAAGAGACCATCTCTTAAGAGAATTAAGATTTGGAGTTTCCTGGCCTATGTTAAAAAGCAGAATCCGGACAAACTCAAGACACGGTCGGTCATGTGTAACTTTGTGGGATATCCAAGGAACTCTTATGGATATCTATTCTACCATAAGGAGGAACAAAAGGGGTTTGTTTCTCAGTATACCACATTCTTAGAAAAAGAGTTTTTCACAGATAAAGATAATGGCAATGTGGTGGATCTAGAAGAGGTTCTAGAGATACAAACTACAAATGACGACTTGGTTGAACCGGCTGTTGCAATAGAAACTGAGGAACCTCGGCCACTCCGTAGGTCTGGTAGGACTTCTCGCCCACTGGAGAGGTACTACGGTTTCCTCATTGATGGTGACAGAGAAGACTGCATCATGGAGGATGATGATCCAACCAGTTTTCAGCAAGCTATCACGAGTGGAGACTCTGTGAAGTGGCTGGATGCCATGAGATCCGAAATGGAGTCTATGTACACCAACAAAGTATGGACTTTGGACGTTGTACCCCCTGGGGTAAAACCTGTGGGGTGCAAATGGATCTTTAAAAGAAAGATTGGTATAGATGTGCAGGTAGAGACCTATAAGGCAAGACTTGTGGCGAAGGGTTTTCGTCAAAGACCAGGTTTGGACTATGACGAGACTTTTTCGCCCGTAGCCATGCTTAAATCCATTCGGATCCTACTTGTTATTGCTGCTCACTACGATTATGAAATCTGGCAGATGGACGTTAAAACGGCATTTCTAAATGGAGATTTAGAAGAATGCGTTTATATGGATCAGGCAGAGGGCTTCATTGACAGTGGGAGCAGCGAGAAAGCATGTAGATTGCTTAAATCCATATATGGGTTAAAGCAGGCATCACGGAATTGGAACATCTGTTTCGATGATGTTATCAAAGAGTTTGATTTCATCAAAAATCCAGATGAACCTTGTGTTTATAAGAAGGCTGTAGGGAGAGCTGTCGCATTCCTCGTATTGTACGTGGATGACATTCTTCTGATAGGAAACGACATTCCTATGCTACAGTCGGTCAAATCTTTCTTATCACTAAGGTTCTCCATGAAGGACCTGGGTGATGCCACATACATTCTGGGCATAAGTATCTATAGGGATAGATCCAAGAGGTTATTGGGATTGTCCCAAACCAGGTACATCAACACCATCCTAAAAAGGTTTAGTATGGAAGACTCAAAGCGGGGTGCCTTACCCGCTTGCCATGTGGTCACTCTCTCCAAGGACTCTTGCCCAATGACCGATGATGAGAGAGCTCCCATAAGCATTATACCTTATGCTTCGGCAGTAGGATCTATAATGTGTGCGATGTTATGTACACGCCCAGATGTAGCTTATGCACTTAGTATTGTAAGCAGGTATCAATCCAACCCAGGGGAGAATCACTGGATAGCTGTGAAGAACACTCTTAAGTACTTGCGAAGGATTAAAGAATTATTCTTGGTGTATGGTAATGGAGATCTCCAAATGGAGGCCTTTACCGATTCGAGCTTCCAGAGCGATAAAGACGACAGCAAATCTATCTCCGGGTTTGTATTTACCCTCAATGGAGGGGCGGTAAGTTGGAAGAGTTCCAAACAGGATACCGTTGCAGACTCTACGATGGAGGCTGAGTACATTGCTGAGAATGATGTCGCCAAGGAAGCCGTCTGGATGAGGAAGTTCGTCTCGGAGCTAGGAGTAGTTCCAACCATTATTGATCCAATACCATTGTATTGTGATAATAATGGGGCTATAGCGTTAGCCAAGGAGCCCAGGTCCCATCAGCGATCCAGACACATCCTGAGGCACTTTCATTTGATCCGGGAGATTGTAGATCGCCGCGAGATCGAGATTAGGAGAGTAGACACAAAGAATAACGCCGCAGATCCACTCACCAAGGCCCTCCCTCAGCCGCAGCATGAGCGATTTTTTGAGATGTTGGGTATAAAATACGCCAATAACTGGCCTTAGTGCAAGTGGGAGATTGTTGGATATATGTATGCCCTAGAGGCCATTAAATGATAGTGGATGTATTTATACATGTGTGTGTGTGTGTGTGTATATATATATATTCAGTGTACATTCTTGCTCGACATGATAGTATGCTATCTGGTTCTTCTTTATCTGACATGTTGATTTGATCATGCTTTTATTCATTCACACATGTTGATAAAGCCTTGAGGATATAGGCTTGACTGCTGTGATTATGATGGAGATCATACTAGTGGGACATCTGTAGTTTATAAGCATATCCTGAAATGTCCCTAGTCGTAGGTATATCGAGACGGGGCATCGATATACCAGAGTAGACTAGCGTATATGATACTAGACCCATATGATGGGCGATGGATGTTCCCATATTCATCGATGTTTGATATCGAGATCGTGTACGGGTGCTCAGTGGTGAATGGATACACTGGACGGACTCACCGTGAACTCCTATATGGAATTATATCTATCGTCGGATAGCAGTTCTCAGGTGACACTGGTGCAGGTTAGTCTGTAGACCCGAGATCGTCATAGAGTCTTGTGTGTTCTCTCACTGTACTTTGATTACCACCCTACCACGGCTCTACTGAGTCATGCAAACAGGTGGCCGTTGGGTACAGTCCCGAGACACACGAAGGCAATGAGCGATAGGAGGGGTTTTCGTCTCTCCCGGTATTGGGAGTTGATGCTGTGCTGTGCTCAACTGGCTATATCAGTAAATCCCTGGGCAGGGCTGTTGAGATTTACTGATAAGTGTTATCAGTAGTTTCTCGATCTGTTATAGACCATTCATCGGCACGACTTATTGAGTTATTGGGGTCGACGTTACCATCCCTAGGCTTGATATGCAGCATATCTGACGAAGAGACCGGACTGTGCGGTAGTGTTGCCGGTTGGCTCGACGGGAGTTGTGACAGGTTCGCTTATTTTCTTCTGATCGCTCAATACCCGGGTGGCCGTTACGTTTAGCTGACCGCTTGCGGCTTGTAGGTATTTGATATGATCATTACCTACTGCCGGCGTATTGACGAGTCTTGGAGTCCCACAATGAAGTTTCCTGGCTCAGGCAAAAAGATGTGGTGTGCATATGAGATATGCGCGGGGACCCGATTAAATACGGATATATGATACCGTATATTAATCGGGCATTTTCTATTGGTCGGGTTGTATGTGATATGACCGGTTTGCAAAATCAAGTGTTGATTTAACAAATGTCTTTTAGATTAATTCTTTAATTAAACTCTTTTTCTATTTTTGTATGCATGCATGTATGCACATGATGATGTGCAAGGATACATACATACATACATTGTATCATGGTTGTTGATACATGTTTGGCGACAATGCAAGACTTATATTGTAGAATTATCTCTTTATTTATCATTTAGAAAAAGGGAAAGGATAATTCATACAAGATTTATGTTTATCAGCTTTGACCATGCTTCAACCACCTTTTAACCTTGGGTTAATTATCCTTTTGTCTTTTAACCCATTTGATAAAAATCTAAATGATTCTAACCATGGTTGAAGTGAGAAGGATTAATATAGATTAATCCTTTTTCTCATTTCAATTATTCACTCTCATAACATTTTCCTTTTGTGAGAAAGCTTAGCCACCATCTTCTTCTTCCTCTCTTGATAATTTCTTTGAGTGAGGTTGATAAAAAGAAAGAGTTTTGATTATAGAATACAAACCACATCATCATACTAGACACATCTAGCCCATTTGTGTAGGGTGTTTGCTCTACTTCATTCACATATCGAGTAAAGTAAGGAGCTTTGGGCAAAGGAGCTTCTGGTGGATCGTTATGGACCTAGAGGATCTCAAGCGTACCTTTTTCCAACCCTCAAGTAGCCAAGGAGTCTAGCGTAGGGAGCTACAAAGGTTGTACTCTCAAAACCCTAGCTTTTTCTACTTGTGATGATGTCAATGTAATGAAACCCTAAATTTCTAGTGATGATTCTTTGTATGTTCACTTAGCACCTTAAAAATTTGATTTTGGCACATGTGATGCTTCCAAACATACCTAGCACCTCATGAAGGGTTTGGAAGCATCGCATGTGCCAAAATCAAATTTGTAAGGTGCTAAGTGAACATACAAAGAATCATCACTAGAAATTTAGGGTTTCATTACATTGACATCATCACAAGTAGAAAAAGCTAGGGTTTTGAGAGTACAACCTTTGTAGCTCCCTACGCTAGACTCTTTGGCTACTTGAGGGTTGGAAAAAGGTTCGCTTGAGATCCTCTAGGTCCACGACGATCCACCCGAAGCTCCTTGCTTTACTCGATATGTGAATGAAGTAGAGCAAACACCCTACACAAATGGGCTAGATGTATGTAGTATGATGATGTGGTTTGTATTCTATAATCAAAACTCTTTCTTTTTATCAACCTCACTCAAAGAAATTATCAAGTGAGGAAGAAGAAGATGGTGGCTAGTCTTTCTCACAAAAAGAAAATGATATGAGAGTGAATAAATGAAATGAGAAAAAGGATTAATCTATATTAATCCTTCTCACTTCAACCATGGTTAGAATCATCTAGATTTTTATCAAATGGGTTAAAAGACAAAATGATAATTAACACAAGGTTAAAAGGTGGTTGAAGCATGGTCAAAGATGATAAGTATAAACCTTGTGTGAATTATCCTTTCCCTTTTTCTAACTGATAAATAAATAGATAATTCTACAATATAAGTCTTGCATTGTCACCAAACATGTATCAACAACCATGATACAATGTATGTATGTATGTATCCATGCACATCATCATGTGCATACATGCATGCATAGAAAAAGAGTTTAATTAAAGAATTAATCTAAAAGTCATTTGTTAAATCAATACTTGATTTTGCAAACCGGTCATATCACATACGACCCGACCAATAGAAAATGCCCGATTAATATAAGGTATCATATATCCGTATTTAATCGGGTCCCCGCGCATATCTCATATGCACACCACATCTTTTTGCCTGAGCCAGGAAACTTCATTGTGGGACTCTAAGACTCGTCAATACGCCAACAGTAGGTAATGATCATATCAAATACCTACAAACCGCAAGCGGTCAGCTAAACGTAACAGCCACCCGGGTATTGAGCGATCAGAAGAAAACAAGCGAACCTGTCACAACTCCCGTCGAGCCAACCGGTAACACTACCGTACAGTCCGGTCTCTTCGTCAGATATGCTGCATATCAAGCCTAGGGATGGTAACGTCGACCCCAATAACTCAATAAGTCATGCCGATGAATGGTCTATAACAGATCGAGAAACTACTGATAACACTTATCAGTAAATCTCAACAGCCCTGGCCAGGGACTTACTGATATAGCCAGTCGAGCACAGCACAACATCAACTCCCAATACTGGGAAGGACGAAAACCCCTCCTATCGCTCATTGCCTTCGTGTGTCTCGTGACTGTACCCAACGGCCACCTGTTTGCACGACTCAGTAAAGCCGTGGTAGGGAGGTAATCAAAGTACAGTGGGAGAACACACAAGACTCTATGACGATCTCGGGTCTACAGACTAACCTGCACCAGTGTCACCTGAGAACTGCTATCCGACGATAGATATAATTCCATATAGGAGTTCTCGGTGAGTCCGTCTAGTGTACCCAGTCACCACTGAGCACCCGTACACGATCTCGATGTCAAACATCGATGAATGTGGGAACATCCATCGCCCATCATATGGGTCTAATATCATATACGCTAGTCTACTCTGGTATATCGATGCCCCGTCTCGATATACCTACGACTAGGGACATTTCAGGATATGCTTATAAACTACAGATGTCCCATTAGTATGATCTTTATCATAATCACAGCAGTCAAGCCTATATCCTCAAGGCTTTATCAACATGTGTGAATGAATAAAAGCATGATCAAATCAACATGTCAGATAAAGAAGAACCAGATAGTATACTATCATGTCGAGCAAGAATGTACACTGAATATATATATATACATGTATAAATACATCCACTATCATATAATGGCCTCTAGGGCATACATATATCCAACATGGCTGAGATATTGTTAAGACTTTAAAACCGTATGACACATACGAGATAACCTACGACTCATGAAATGAGAAAATACATGATTTACACTTTGGAAGCACGTTCTCTGAGTCGCTTTGAGTTTTTATCTCTAAATCCATGTCCTTTTTGATTCTTCATTTCTACGTTTGATAATCCATATCGCCATGTTCTTTTAGATCTTCGATATCGCTAATCTCGATCTTTTTCTTTGATATCACCATTCTTGTTATGTCTCTCACACTGAAATCACATAACTCAACTACAAGTATCGTCAGTGTGTAAAGTGATTAAATAATGTTTTATCTATTATCAAAACTAAGGTAAATAGATATTACCCAACAAGTTCAACAATCTTCCCTCTTTTGATATTTGACAAAACCTATTTACAATATAAGAATTTGAGACATAACCAATGTAAAAACTCATTAAAACTCCCCCTGAATTCAATATCCATATATATATATATATATATATATATATGCATAAATTCAAGGTTTATACCAATTTGAAAAAATCCACCAATTGAAATTGAAATTTTCATGTGCAGAATAAGGTATATTGTTTTTCCAAATGAAAAGTATGTTGAAAATAGCTTTTTGAAAATATTGTTTTCTCCCCCTTTTTGTTGAAAATCAAAAAGGTAAACATTAAATATATAACGACAACAATAATATCAAGAATACCAAATATCATGCACACCATGATACCAAACATTCAAATATCCAAAACAATCACATTCATAACATATCCATATCCATAACCGTATCATAAATCCAAAATATCAAAACTATTGCATCACATTGTTCTCCAAAATATCATTGTTTCATAACCAGAGTTACATCTAACAAAAAAAATACATCATAACCAAAAAATAACCAAAGTATCATAAATATGCTCCAATTTTTATCATCCTTGAAGTGTTATAAAGCTGGAGCAGCCGGATCTTATGAAGTCGGGGTGGGAGTAGGAGTAGGCAATAGATTGGTATGGGGAATAGGATCAGATTGAGGTATAGAAGTAGGAGTGGAATCCGTTTAAGAAGGAGGAATAGTAGTAGGAATAAGATCAACGGAAGGAAGAGGATCAACGGAAGTAGGTTCAATGCGAGGAGTAGGAGTAAGATAGAACGGAGTAGGAAGAGGAGGAGGCACACTATGGAATGAGGTGATATAGGCCAAGATTCTATTCTCCAACTTTATTTTCCTATTTAAGATACGATTCTCAATTGCATCAATCCTATCCAAGAAACGTTTCTCAATCTCATCAATATGACGAAACGCGTGTTTCAAAAGAAATAAACGAACAGGAGTAGCAGAGTCCTGACGATGAGTAGATTCGGAATCCGAGGCAGACTCCGACTCAGAAGTAGAATGCTCAGGAACAACAGTGTCATCAAGAGAAATGTGCATAAGATTCACGTTTCGAGAAGAAAATGACATATCGGGTTTCTAAAACGGGAAGTGTTGGATATGTATGCCCTAGAGGCCATTATTGTATATATATAAATAGTGGATGCTTGGACATATGTATGTACAGGACAATCTTGCTCGATTTGATAGTATGCTATTTGGTTTGTTTTATCTTAACATGTGCATATGTTTTACTTGTTATTATATATCGTTAATACATGTTGATAAAGCCTGTAGGATTATTGCTTGACTACCAGTATTATGATGGCGATCATACATGTGGGGGTTGGGCAGTTCATAAGCACATCCTTAAATGTTCCTAGTCATGGGAGTATCGAGACAGGGCATCGATACTTCGGAGTAGACTGATGTATACGTTTCTAGACCCTGACCAGGGGTGATGGTTGGTCCCACAGCCATTGGTCTTTGGCACTTAAGATCGTATGCAGGTGTTCACTAGGGGTGAGTACACTGGACGGAATCGCCGAGAATTAGTTAGATAGTATTCTACCTATCGTCAAATAGCAGTTCTTTGGTGACATGAGTACAGATAGTCTGTCAACCTGAGACCGTCATTTGTCTCGTGTGAATTCCCACCGTACTTTGATTACTACCCTACCACGGCTCTACTGAGTGGTGAAAACATGTTTTAGTTAGGCATACTCCCGAACCACATGGAGGCAGTGAGCGATTGTTAGAGATTCGTCTCTTTCGGTATAGGAAGTCAATGTCACGCTGTGATCAGGTGGCCAACACCATAAGTCCCTGGCCAAGATGGATTGGAAATTACTGATAGTTAGATCTGTAGATTCTCAAATGGTCTTGAGCCATATCGGCACGACTTGTCAGGTTATTAGGGGTCTGACATTTTCCATCCCCTAGACCCGGCAAGCGATACTCTCAGACGAACAGACCGGACTATACAGAGATTGTCATGGACAATCTCAGTAGGAGTTCGGATGAGTTTGCTCATCGGCCTTCTTTTCGACAGGTACCTGGGTAGCCATTACATACAGCTAGGGCCGCAGACGTGCTTGTGGTTAAACCTACTGCCAGCGTACTGTCGAGTCTTTAGAGTCTCACACAGAGGGTTTTCTTAGTTCAGGAGAAACGATGTAAAGACCGTATGGTTATATGTGTAGGGTTACGATCATATACGTATACTGGTTACACGTATTTTTGTTCGGACGGATAATACTAGCTGGCTTAGGATTAAGCCGCATTATTGAATCAAGTATTGATTTAATAATGATCTAGTATTATATGATGAGGTTATTTTATCTCTTGGTATTCGTATTTTTTTTAGTACGAATATGGGTATGTATATACGGTGAGGGTATTCTTGTATTTATAATAGAATGCTTCTAGAAAAAGACACCTCATTTTTTGTTAATCTATTTGTTGTAAATAGATAATGAGATGGAGGGATGAGGTGCATTAAAGCATGGTTTGAAGCTTGGCTACTTGATTTATTCATTCATTTGTGATAACTATTCAAGCATGATTACAATATTTTTATTGAAAATAATATGCTTGATATTTTTAGACTTAGCCATTCTTCACTTCATTCTACACATGCCATTCTCTTTCCTCCTTTGAACTCTTCTTCTTCTTCGAATCCTAACCTTCTTATGAGTTGAGAACATAGGGTTTATGAGATAAACTAATCCTATTGACACACTCTACATCCACTAAACCACTTAGCTTAGCAAACTAGATGCTTTAGTTATCTCACTTTTGAGGTTGGAGCTTGAATCAAAGACTCTCAGGTGGATCGTTTTCGACATGAGGAGGTCGATGACTAAGCTCGATCCCGACGGACAAGAAGTTTAAGAAGAAGATTAAGATGACCCGAAGGACTTGATCGTATAGGTACAATCACTTTCTTAGTAGATTAGAACTTTTGTATGTTTTGTTATCTAGGGCTTACGGTTGTTCTTGGGGTTATAGTCGGTGTTGCATGCTTCAAAATTATTTTTTGAAAATTTGGCCTCTCTACAAATCCATTAGAGTGTGTGACAGCGACTAATAGGAAAGAGCTAACGGAAACTTTGAAGTGTTCAAGAATTTTAGTGATCATTTTTCCGTAAGCCAAACTATTATGCGATTTGATCAAAGTCCACATATGCTTGCAAACGAGGAGAAGAAGATTGACTCGGAGTTTCTTGAGAATGCAGAAGGTGAAGAGTTTGTGACATCCAATGTATTTTGTTCGACAACCTGCCTTAGTGTTTGAGATTTTATGTGTCTCTAAATTTTATCGCAAGTGCACAGTTATGCAATTATAGTACTTACGGATCGTACCACAGAGAGATGTTGAGAATTCTAATTAATTCTAAAACAAGTTAAAATAAAATGGTTGATTTAAAACTAAAATTAAGTGCATAAAAATAAAAGTGCAAGTAAGAAATTAAATTGCAAGTTAAATTAAAAAGCGGGTTTTGAATAATAAAGAGATCCTAGGGTGTCGAATTACCTTTACTATCATGGTTGGTTTATATGATTCTACTTTTTTCTAACTTCTTGTTTTAATTAATTAAGTATTAATTATATAAAAGCATAAGGTAAAATAACTTAGCAATGAAATATTAAACAACTATGTAAGCATACTTCATACAATTAGATCTACCCTATCAATTATATAAAATCATGTAGAAAAACAATTAAAGCAAATATTTCTAATTAATCACAAGCACCCTTGTTTTACCCTTCTATAAAATTAACCCTAAGTTGTTAATTTACGAGTTAAATTATATTTATCGGCGTAACCTAAATTACCCAAATTAATTAGGTTGAATTACCTTTATGAAAACATCATCTTACCTTCCCTACTTAGTTTTCTAAGTTATGAATTTATCATCAAACCAAATAGTTTATCGGTGTTATCACCTTTCTCTAAACCTATTCAAGGGCGTCAATCTATCATCATAAAATCTAGTTTATTAGAATGTTAACAAAAAGATGAATTTTTGATCGAAAGAAGCTCACAATAAAAACATAGAAAGAGATAAAGAAATTTAAATCATCACAACCATGATAGAAAGAATAATTCTAACCCTAGAAAAATACTTAGCCACTCATCATAAAAGTAAACAAATAAAAATAATTAATCTGCATATTAAAATAAGTAACTTACAAATTGTTTTGATCTCCCCAAATAAAAACCCTAAATCTAAAAGCAAAAAGAGAGATGAAACCCTAGTGAATTATACAGCAGAATATATAGGAATTTTGGAAAATCTAATTGTGGTTTACTGAAGATACACGAGGCAACAAAAATCTCTAGAAACCCCACGCCTTAACTCGGCCAAAAACCGGCCTGAATCATGCTAAAACTGACCCTGATTGACTTCTAATAGGGTTAGGTCTTTAGATTTTTTCCACAGCTTGGTCTCAACTTCAAGAATTTTGTTCCACACATTATTTTTGATAATTTCCACATTTGACTATGTTTAAGTTTTAGTAAGTCCACATTCAACGCATGTAGTCTGTCTTTTGCGCACTTTCCTTTTTAGCCCTGTAATCTTCAATATTTGACAAAATATACCCGGAACAGCATAAAATAGGCAAAATAAAGATAAATATATATAAATGTGCATTAAAATGCAACAATCAAATACCCACACACTTATCTTTTACTAGTTCTCGAGCAAAATCCAGGGTTTCACACTTTGAAAAAACTATCTAACTAAAATCTACTCCTACTCCTATGCTCCTTTTCGGAAGCGTGTGATTGCACTTAGCACGTGCAACAAGCCGTTAAATCTCTAGGTGTCTCTAATAGATGGAGTGTTGTCTCCTGAGGGTTTTCAGCGGATACTACCTACAAAATCCTAAAAAGAAAAAGAAAAAGAAAATAAAAGAGAGAGAGAAAAGTAAATAGAAAAACCAAAAATAAAGAAAATGAAAAACTATATACAAAAGAAAAGAAAAGAAAGAAAAAGAAAAGTTTTGAATTTCCACTGGTTTTTCAGTTTTCATGAATTTTCATCCTAATTGTTTTGTTCAACTCCAGAAATTACATCCTCCTTCAATAGAACTTTGTCCTATTCTTCCCTCCTATCTTTCCTTCAAATCTCGATCCTATATCTCTACGTGTGTGTAAAATATCTCTACACTTGAGAATTCAATTCAAACTATAATATCCTTGCCCCCATCCCCTTGTATTTAATTTTATATAAATGTAAGTGGACGAACTCACACACACCTTTCAATGCGACTGCTAATGCTTTATGAGACACTAGACAACCGATTACACAATGTGTGAGTTTAAGTTATGCTTATTATTTAATTATGACTAGCCTTACAATTATCTTGGACCTTCAGCAGTGACTCCCAAACCAGTTGGTCTAAGGCATTAGAAGATGAAATACCCCTTCGACTGGAGATTTTCTTGTCCTTAATAACTACAAGACTTACCTTATCATTTTTATGCGCTTTTTTTATACTTGGGTATTTAGGCAAAGATATTTCTAGGTATCCTCTACTATCTCAAGTTTCAAGATTCCTGTAAGTGCAATTTATAGGATGTATATTCTCTAAGTTTGAATTCAAGGTAATGAATTATTTTTTAGACTTAGTTCTATCCTCAAATTCAATAATTTTATTTATATCACTCAACCATTCGGATTTGAATTCATGATCACCCATTACTAGTTTCATTCAAAAACATCCACTTTTTCGTTTTTCTTCTTCTTCTTTTTCTAAAGTAAAATAAACGAAAAAGAAAACCAAAAAAAATGAAAAAGAAAGGAAAAAAGAAAAATTCCTAAAAGAAATATTGAAAAAGAACCCTAAAAAAATTGAAAAAGAATGGTACAAACCTCCCTCCCGCACAAATCTTCGACAATGCCCTCACTATTCTTTACTACGTCCTCTACTTCTTGTTGGGTGCTTTTCGTCACCCCATTGAGATGGGAATACGCGTGCGCTTGTCAGGCATACTATAGATTCCCCCTGCCTAGGGTAGGCCGGGGTTTATTGATTGCGGGGATCCGAATCTCCGGCAGCCGCGGACTAAGCTGCCGTTAATTACCCCTCGCCTTTGGAGCGAGGGAACCTCCGATTAACGGGTCGAACAGGTAATACGAACTCAATGTGCAGTGTATGTGTGTTGTGTTTTGAAAGGAGGTTTGGGATATATCGGGGGCCCCGCAGAGTTTTTACGGGGGATAGCGGGCTGGGGGTCAAGGGGGCTAACAGCCCCCTTGCGGGGTGCGGGGCAGTGCCCCGTTAGAAATTTTTTTCCAACAGGGACGGTGTTGTGGAGTGTGTGTGTGTGTATATATATATACATGTATACATATATATATATATAAAGGGGAAAAGCGCCCAAAGGACGCGTGGGGCCAGCTCCTCACGTGCCTAGCACGTGAGCGTTGGGCGCCATGCGCTTAAGTGTTGTGCGCTTAAGCGCTAGCGCACCACGTGTCCGACACGTGGGCGCTGTGCGCTTGAGCGCGAGCGCACCACGTGTCCGACACGTGGGCGCTGTACGATTGAGCGCTGTGCGCTTGAGCGCCAGCGCACCACGTGTCCGACACATGGGCGCTGTGCGCTTGAGCGCTGTGCGCTTGAGCGCCAGCGCACCACGTGTCCGACACGTGGGCGCTGGGCGCTTGAGTGCTAGGCGCTCGAGCGCGAGCGCACCACATACCCGGCACATGGGTGCTGGGCGCATGAGCACAAGGCGCTTGAGCACTAGGCGCTTGAGCGGTAGCGCACCATGTGCCCAGCACGTGGGCGCTGGGCGCTTGAGCGCAAGATGCTCGAGCGCTAGCGCGCCACGTGTCCGGCACGTGGGCGCTGAGCGCTTGGGGCGCTAGACGCTCGGGTGCTTGGGCACCGGCAAGGAAAATGGGATTTTAGCCCCAGAAATAGGATTTAAAATCCCAAAAGAGGATTTAGAGTGGAGTTAAACTCCTAAGATGTTTTGGAGTTGATGAAAGGGGTTCTTCTATGGAGTCCTGGGTCTTCCCAAAAATAGGGTTTTCGGAGATGGGCCTCCTTCTTCCTCCTCTGTTGGCAGGATCTTGAAGATCAAGATATGTGAGATTTTAAAAATCTTTTCTTTTTGAGATCTGATGGGAGATCTAAGGTCCCCTTTGTGGGTTTTATGGTGAAAACTATTTAGTTTTGGAAAAGAAAGAGTAAAACTCTTGATTTAATTCAAAAGAAAGAAGAAGATTTAGAACCTTCAGAAAGGAGAAAAATGCAAGAACCCTAGTTTTTGGGGGAATGAAAAAGTATCTTAGATATTTTCATCATCTTGTCTTATATAAGCTTACATATTTACATATAGCCCTATGTGCTTTACAAAATGGCATTTTGCCCATCTCATGGCTCATGTGCCATTTCTTTTTGCACATAAACCATGTGCTTTACAAAAAATTGGCTTTATGCTCATTTTGCATACATTCATACATAAAAAATTACATAAAAATTATTTATTACATGATCTATATTTTGGTATGGAGGAGGCTGGCCGCGAGCTCGACTTGGGCATAGGCCCGCTTGACCTGGGCTTGGGCCCACCTGGCTTGGGGTTGACCTTGATTTTGACTCGGTCAACCGGAGTGCAAATTTTGACCCCAACAAAGTGCCCCCCATCAATAAATGCACACCGCACATTTGAGTTGTGTGCATGAAATTGATGGATCTTGAAGCTGGACTTCGAGGTGGAACATCATTCCGGGGGCGGAGCATCCCTCGGGGAGCATGATTCCCAGGGATCGGAGCATCATTCTGAATTGCAGAGCATAATTCCGGAGTCAGAGTATCATTCCGAAGAGTCGGAGCATAATTCCGGGGATCGGAGTATCATTCCGAAGAGCAGAGCATGATTCCAGGGATCAGAGCATCATTCCGAAGGGCGGAGCATGATTCCAAGGATCGGAGCATCCTTCCGAAGAGCGGAGCATGATTCTAAGGATCGGAGCATCCTTCCGAAGAGTCGGAGCATCATTCCGAAGATCGGAGCATCATTCCGAAGATCGAAGCATGATTCCAGGGATCGGAGCATCATTCCGATGAGCGGAGCATGATTCCAGGGACCGGAGCATCATTCCGATGAGCGGAGCATGATTCTAGGGATCGGAGCATCATTCCGATGAGCGTAGCATGATTCCAGGGATTGGAGCATTATTCCGACAGGGAAGGCAGATACGCCGAGGCATAGCATGATTTCGACACGGTGTACACTCTGAGACGAAGCATGATTCCGGCGCAAAGCTTGTTGGCAGACTTGAATCTGAGACGAAGCATAATTTCGACAGGGAAGGCAGAGACACCGAGGCGAATCTTGATTTCGACGCAGGGGCACTTTGAGACGAAGAATGATTCCGATGCAAAGCTTGTTGGTTGACTTGATTTCGAGGCGGAGCATAATTCTGACGAGGAGGTCGTTGGTTGATTCTGAGCCGAAGCATAATTCCGACAGGGAAGGAAGATACACCGAGGCGAAGCTTGATTTCGATGCGGGGTACACTCTGAGACGGAGCATGATTCCGATGCAGAGCTGGTTGGTTGATTTGATCCGAGGCGATCCGACAGGGAAGGCAGATACACCGAGGCGAAGTTTGATTTCGACGCGGGGTACACTCTGAGATGAAGTATGATTCCGACGCGGAACTGGTTGGTTGATTTAATTCCGAGGCGGAGCATAATTCCGGTAGGGAAGGTAGATATCCCGAGGCGAAGCATGATTTTGACATGGGGTAAATTCTGGGATGGAGCATGATTCCGCCGCAAAGGTTGTTGGTTTGATTTGATTTGGGTTGACATCAACATCGCTATACTGGAATATGGTACCAGAGGCGAATCATCATTTGTCATGAGTGGATTTGGGGTTTTTTTTTGTCGGCATCTGCATTGCTGCACTGGAATAATACCAGGAGCAACTCATCATTTGCCCCGGGAGGATTTGGGAATTGGTTTTTGCTTGGCATCAGTATCGCTACACTGGAATATGGTACCAGGAGCGAATCATTATTTGCGCTTGTTTATCAGTAAGCGACGGCTTAGGAGACAGGTTTTAGGTCTGTATCACCTAAGACTTTTCAATTTTGTGAGCCGTAAGGGTCTCACAAAGCATTTTCTCCCTACGGGTCGTAAGGATCCCGTTGGTGTATTTTCTCCTTAGAAGTCGTGGGGACTCCTAAGTGTGTTGCTCTTTTGTGAGTCGTAAGGATCTCACGCGGGAATTTTCTCCTCACAAAGTCGAGAGGACTTTGTGAGTGCATTTCATCTCCTTTTTACGATTTTGCGCCCTTTCGGGTTTTCACAAACACGCCGGCAGTCCTGCTGTTTTTACTCACAGAGCCCTTTCGGGTTTTCATCCGTGCCCATTTTGCTTGTGGACATACCCTTTTTTTTGAATCTGCACCGCCGGTGGGACTTTGAATGTGCTCTCACCGGTAGGACTTGGGAGGGATTGGGATTGTTTTACGCCCGTGGATTGTATAAGGTTTTGCAGGATGTATGATCCAGACCGTAGGGCCGGAAAAATTTCGGGACTTTGTCGGCGTCTACATCGCTGCACTGGAATATGGTACCAGGAGCGACTCATCATTCGCCGTTGGGGTATGGGATTTGGAATTTGGTTGGCGTCTGCATCGCTGCACTGGAATATGGTACTAGGAGCGACTCATCATTCGCCACTTGGGGATTGGGGAGCGATGGCTTAGAAGACAAGTTTGGATCCCTATCAACTAAGGCTTTTTAATTTTATGGGCCGTAAGGGTCCCATAAAAGCATTTTCTCCCTACGGGTCGTAAGGATCCCATAGGTGTATTTTCTCCTTAGGAGTCGTGAGGACTCCTAAGTGTGTTTTTTTCTTTATGAGTCGTAAGAATCCCACAAAGGTTTGTTCTCCTCATGTATCGTGAGAACACATGAGTGGGTCTTCTCAATGGAGCATAATTCCAAAGGCGGAGACCAGCCGCGTAATTGGTGATTGTGGTGTGGCATGGGTATGATGAGAATTATTTGAGCCCGTGGATTGTATACGGTAGTCGATTTGGGGACTAACCGTAGGGCCGGGAGAATTTTGAGAAATTGGATTTTGGTTGGCGTCTGCATCGCTACACTAGAATATGGTACCAGGAGCGACTCATCATTCGCCATTTTTTTTACCGCGATTGTTCTATCATTTTAGCTTTTCTTATCACGAAGATCGCGATTGCCCCATCATTTCGGCTTTTATTCGCGGTTGCCCCATAATTTCGGTTTTATTTTCATCTTTATTTTACTCGCTGATTTTTATTGCGAGTTGCCCCATCATTTCGGCTTTTCTTTATTTTTCTTTTATTTACACATTTTTTGTTTATTTACATATATTTTTTTTACATTCCCAGTTTAACGACTTAGAGGTCGATTATTCCCAGTTTAATGACATGGTGGTCGATTATTCCCAGTTTAATGACATGGTGGTCGATTGTTTTCAGAGAAGGGCAGATGTCTCAGGGAATCAGTTTCACGAAGAACTTCGGTTTCCGTTTGTATGAAATTGGCGGTCACAGCTGGACTGTTTGTTAACATGCCTTTAGACAGTTCTATCTCTCCTTCCTTGTATTGCTTTTCGACCCAATCTTTGAAGACGAAGCAGTCCTCAATGGTATGACCTATCACTCTGTGATAGGGGCAGTATTTGGGGTCGTCGGTCATATTCGCTTCCTGCGGTCTTTTTGTCTCTGGCAGTTGTAGACTGTTCTTCAGGGCGTCTTTGAATATTTTACGGATTTTGTCCCTTCTGAAGGAATAAACCTTATCCAGCTTCTCTTTCAGTGGAGATTCTCCTCCCTCTCTGAACACTGGCTTCCGAGGATGGTTGGCATTGGGCCTGCTCATCCCTTGCTTATTTCAGTTAGCCGAAGTGTTAAAAGATTCCGAATCGTCGGAATTTCCGTGTTTGCGATTATCGTCCTTTCGGTTCCTCCAGGACCTATTATTATTTTGGGAATCTGAGGAGGACCCTGCTTTGAGCGCTCCAGCATCTGAACTTTCCTGGTCAGCTCTTGGAATGTTTTGAGACCCGTGGTGCATAGAAACGGGACCATCCAATTGTTGAGATTTCCGACAAGGAGACTGACAGATTGGTCCTACTCTATCGGCGGTTCACATTTGACGGAGAGATTGCGCCATCGGGTTATAAAATCCGTGCTGCTTTCGTTGTTCTTGGGCTTAGTCCTTACGAGCTCAGCAATGGTGATCTTATCGCTGACGCTCATGAACCTTTGTCGGAACAAAGATTCCATTTGGACGAAAGTAGTAACGGAGCCATCCGGTATGCTCGCATACCAGTCAAAAGAAACATCGGTCAAGCTATTAATGAACTGGTGAAGGAGAAGCGCATCGTTGCCCCCAGTATTCCTGCATGAGGCTTTGAAGTGGGCGATGTGCTGATCGCATTTCCCGTCCCATCAAATCTTCCGAATTTAGGGATGACATAGCCGCTAGGAAATTCTACCAGATCATACTGAGCAGGATATGGTCTCCCACTGCTGCTGATATCTTTTTGCGCTTCGGCTTCGGCTACCAATGTTTTGACTTTGTTGGCAACCAAATCCATGATTTGATCTTGAGTTAGCGGGTTGCTGTCATCGGCCGCCAAGACATTTCCCGAGATAGGATGCGACTGGCTTTCGTGCGGTCCGCCCACCTTTGGATTTGAGGGAATAGGCGTCGGCTGTCTCGGGACACCGTTTCTCGGTTCATGAGCAGAGCCCCGCGCTTGATTGGGCGGCTGAGAGGCAAGTTGGGACGTAAGCCGTAAGTCGACATTTGTCAAGTCGTCGATCTTTGAGTAGAGCTTAGCCATCTCCTTGTCTTTGCTTCTGAGCTGTTTTTGGAGCTCTTGGAGAAATTGCTGCTCTGCGGTCTTAGGATGGAAAGTTGGCTCATCTTCGCTTTCCGAGCCTGACTCCTTATGAACTGAGGGCTCTCTCTGCCTATCAGCCTCACTGGGAGGATTTTCATCACCCTCTGGAGAATGCTGGTCTTGAGAAGCGACAGCTATATTCATACCAGGTTGGATTTGAGATGTGGTGACCCCATCCTTGCTTTTGCTGCGAAGGTTGTCGCTGGGACGAGTGCCCACCATGTAGATGGTGTGAATAACACATTCAGCCATCCTTTCATCACTGGCATCTGGTCTTGCGGAGCGGTCCAGACTTTGGAAATTCATAAATTTTAACATGGCCGGAGCCCTAGCCCTTTTGTTGGCTCTGTATCTGAGCCGCTTCTGCCTCAGCTTCTCTGCCTTGAGTGCTTGGCAGGCTTCTGCTCTCCGGAAAGCCGCCATAGGCTGAGTGATGGGGAGCTTAGAGAAGATACCCAATTGAGCAGTTGTCAGGGGCATCGTCGGAGCTTGCTCAAGACGCCCTGTTGCTTTGTTGGTGTTGATGGCCTTACACCCAGCTGGAGCCAAGGAGAGCCGCTCAAACACCGACTTGCGTTTGAGTTGGGGAGCCTTCAAGGCCACCACATTTGGCCTCTTGTCTTTCGAGACCGGTTTGTCTGTTACCGGAGCTTGAGGAGCTGGGATGGCGTTAGCTGACACGAATAGGATAGAGCCGAATGGTAGTGGTGACTCTTCCCATTGTCGCCCGAGACTGGCCGGAAGGACCGTCCTGGCGTCCATCTTCATCGTGTAGGAGATGGGAGCCGTGCTGAGAGCTGGAATCGTCCTTGGAGACATTGTTGAAAAGTGATTGCTTGAAGACCTACATGAAAGAGGATTATTTTAGTATAAATATAGATATGTATATTGGTTGGGTTCGCATGAATGTTTAACCCAAAATATGGGAGGAGAGATTGGTCCCACCGGGCGTGCCAGAATCTGTAGGGTGTTTTTCGTCACCCCATTGAGATGGGAATAAGCGTATGCTTGTCAGGCGTACTATAGATTCCTCCTGCCTAGGGTAGGCCGGGGTTTATTGATTGCGGGGATCCGAATCTCCGGCAGCCGCGGACTAAGTTGCCGTTAATTACCCCTCACCTTTGGAGCGAGGGAACCTCTGATTAACGGGTCGAACAGGTAATGCGAACTCAATGTGCAGTGTATGTGTGTTGTGTTTTGAAAGGGGGTTTGGGATATATCGAGGGCCCCGCAGAGTTTTTACGGTGGTCCCGCTACTCGGATAGCGGGCTGGGGGTCAAGGGGGCTAGCAGCCCCCTACGGGGTGCGGGACAGCGCCTCGTTAGAAATTTTTTTCCAACAGGGACGGTGTTGTGGAGTGTGTGTGTATCTATATATATACATGTATACATATATATAAAAAGGGGAAAAGCGCCCAAAGGACGCGTGGTGCCAGCGCCTCACGTGCCTAGCACGTGAGCGATGGGCGCTTAGGCGCCATGCGCTTAAGTGCTGTGCGCTTAGGCGCTAGCGCACCACGTGTCCGACACGTGGGCGCTGTGCGCTTAGGCTCTAGCACACCACGTGTCCGACACGTGGGCACTGTGTGCTTAAGCGTTGTGCGCTTAAGCACTAGCGCACCACATGTCCGATACGTGGGCGCTGGGCGCTCGAGCGCTAGCGCACCACATGCCCGGCACGTGGGCGCTGGGCGCTTGAGCGCAAGGCGCTCGAGCGCTAGCGCGCATGTGTCCGGCACGTGGGCACTGAGTGCTTGAGCTCTTGGGACGCTTGGGCGCCGGCAAGGAAAAGGGGATTTTAGCCCCAGAAATAGGATTTAAAATCCTAAAAGAGAATTTAGAGTGGAGTTAAACTCCTAAGATGTTTTGGAGTTGATGAAAGGGGTTCTTCTTTGGAGCCCTGGGTCATCCCAAAAATGGGGTTTTCGGAGATGAGCCTCCTTCTTCCTCCTCTGTTGGCAGGATCTTGAAGATTAAGATATGTGAGATTTTAAAAATCTCTTCTTTTTGAGATCTGATGGGAGATCTAAGGTCCACTTTGTGGGTTTTATGGTGAAAACTATTTAGTTTTGGAAAAGAAAGAGTAAAACTCTTGATTTAATTCAAAAAAAGAAGAAAGAAGAAGGTTTAGAACCTTCAGAAAGGAGAAAGAGGCAAGAACCCTAGTTTTTGAGGGAATGAAAAAGTATCTTAGATATTTTCATCATGTTGACTTATATAGGCTTACATATTTACATATAACCCTTTAAGCTTTACAAAATGGCATTTTGCCCATCCCATAGCTCATATGCCATTTCTTTTTGCACATAAGCCATGGGCTTTACAAAAATTTGGCTTTATGCCCATTTTGCATACATTCATGCATAAAAAAATACATAAAAATTATTTATTACATGATCTATATTTTGGTATGGAGAAGGCTGGCCGCGGGCTCGACATGGGCATAGGCCCGCTTGTTGGCTTGGGCCCACCTGGCTTGGGGTTGACCTTGACTTTGACTCGGTCAACCGGGGTGCAAATTTTGACCCCAACAAAGTGCCCCCATCAATAAATGCACACCGCACCTTTGAGTTGTGTGCATGAAATTGATGGATCTTGAAGCTGGACTTCGAGGTGGAATATCATTCCGGGGGCGGAGCATCCCTCGGGGAGCATGATTGCCGGGGATCGGAGCATCATTCTGATTTGCAGAGCATAATTCCGGAGTCGGAGTATCATTCCGAAGAGTCGGAGCATAATTCCGAGGATCGGAGTATCATTCCGAAGAGCGGAGCAAGATTCCAGGGATCAGAGCATCATTCTGAAGGGCGGAGCATGATTCCAAGGATCGGAGCATCCTTCTGAAGAGCGGAGCATGATTCCAAGGATCGGAGCATCCTTCCGAAGAGTCGGAGCATAATTCCGGGGATCGGAGCATCATTCCGAAGATCGGAGCATCATTCCATGGATCGAAGCATCATTCCGATGAGCGGAGCATGATTCCAGGGATCGGAGCATCATTCCGATGAGCGGAGCATGATTCCAGGGATCGGAGCATCATTCCGATGAGCATAGCATGATTCCAGGGATCGGAGCATTATTCCGACAGGGAAGGCAGATACACCGAGGCGCAGCATGATTTCGACACGGTGTACACTCTGAGACGAAGCATGATTCCGGCGCAGAGCTTGTTGGAAGACTTGATTCCGAGACGAAGCATAATTTCGACAGGGAAGGTAGAGTCACCGAGGCGAAGCTTGATTTCGACGCGGGGGACACTCTGAGACGAAGCATGATTCCGACGCAGAGCTTGTTGGTTGACTTGATTTCGAGGCAGAGCATAATTCTGACGAGGAGGTCGTTGGTTGATTCCGAGCCGAAGCATAATTCCGACAGAGAAGGAAGATACACCGAGGCGAAGCTTGATTTCGACACGGGGTACACTCTGAGACGGAGCATGATTCCGATGCAGAGCTGCTTGGTTGATTTGATCTGAGGCGAAGCATAATTCCGACAGGGAAGGCAGATACACCGAGACGAAGCTTGATTTCGACGCAGGGTACACTCTGAGACAAAGTATGATTCCGACGCAGAACTGGTTGGTTGATTTGATTCCGAGGCGGAGCATAATTCCGGCAGGGAAGGTAGATATCCCGAGGCGAAGCATGATTTCGACACGGGGTAAATTCTGGGACGGAGCATGATTCCGCCGTAGAGGTTGTTGGTTTGATTTTATTTGGGTTGACATCATCATCTCTATACTGGAATATGGTACCAGAGGCGAATCATCATTTATCATGAGAGGATTTGGGGATTTTTTTTGTCGGCATCTGCATTGCTGCACTGGAATAATGCCAGGAGCAACTCATCATTTTCCCCGGGAGGATTTGGGAATTGGTTTTTGCTTGGCATCAATATCGCTATACTGTAATATGGTACCAGGAGCGAATCATCATTTGCGCTTGTTTATCAGTGAGCGATGGCTTAGGAGACAGGTTTTAGGTCCCTATCACCTAAGACTTTTCAATTTTGTGAGCCGTAAGGGTCTCACAAAGCATTTTCTCCTTACGAGTCGTAAGGATCCCGTAGGTGTATTTTCTCCTTAAGAGTCGTGGGGACTGATGCAAGTTGTCTGAGCTGGGCTAAACAATGTCATGAGCTCTGGGTCGTAAGGATCCCATAGGTCTAAACAATGGCATGAAACTAAAAATAAAAGTATATACAAGTGTCTAGAGCTCTGGGTCTTCTGAGAACTGCTCCAAGTTGTCTGAGCTGGGCTCGATCTCCAGAGAGTCGGGGTCCTCCTGACAACATTCCAAAGAAAGAATAGAAAAAGAATTTCGTCGGCGAACAATCGCTCGGTAAGTCCCAAAAAGAGATTGAAATAGACAGAACAGGTAATGAGAATATAACTGGTATAATGTTGATAGTTATGTTAACTCAGTTGTTTGTAGCTTGGTATAGAATATGCCAGTGCATACAAGAGGAGTCCAGCTTACCCCGTGGACTATGGTATATGGAGTACAAGGACCCGTCAAAACCCACGGGACAACGGAAACGGATGTTCAGGTTTGGTGTATTAAAGTGACCGTCTCGTGCTAATTTAAACACATTCTGTACCAATTTACCCCTTTAAACCCCGTAATGTATTATTGAATTGTTTTGTAGTGATTTGTAAATATAAGACTTGTCGAAACCATGATATCAATTGTTCATGTAAACGGATAAGGATATAAACGGATAGTCATGTAGACAAGTCAATGTATATATATGGATCGGTCAAATCAAGTCATGTTGATATAGATTGTATTCTGGTATAAATGGATTCATGTTGTATTAGAGTTATATTGAATTGTATAGATGGATGGATTGATTTCAGATTGAGACTGAGACTCTGTCTGAGTCAGGCACTTAAACAGAATTGAAGTCGTGAATTAGTTTTGGAGTTATCGGCAACTGCTGCACATGGACGGCAGGATTTTTGAATTTTTCCAAGCCAATTACCATTGATAACCCCATTTTAGTTATCTAGCTTAAATAGGCAAGCACCCACATTCTCCGGCTTCTTGAGGCTCAAGAGAATTGGTCCCGTTTAAACCTATATTTACTAGGGTCCTTATTGTAAATTAATATAACTTGAGGGCGTTTTATGAAAAATATTTTTGATATATTTTCAAAATAAATCTCAAGTATTTAATTATCGTCTTTAGGGTTTTTATAGATGTAATTTAAAAAGTGATGAGATAGTCTAGTGGATATAAACCTAATTTTAATAGTATATAGTATTTTCATATAATTTGACTTGTATTGATTTGTGATGGTATTTACATGAATTTTTGTGATTCTTTTCTTTTGATTTAGAAAACATGGAATTATTAAATATTTTTAAAATAGATATTTTGATAATATTTATATATTAAAAATAGAATTTATTTATTAAATAGAAATCACGTTTTCTTAAAAATTGTAATATAAATTTCATCGAGATCGTATGCTCCGTGAGGAGGTTTGCATCTCGCCTTACTAGTCCGATGGATGTGCGATAACCCGCACCAACCAAATCGGATTCCCCAAAATGGGTTGTAAGGACATAATTGTATGGAATTTAATTAAAACAATATTAAAGAATACGGTTTTTAATAGTTTATGGTATTTTATCGTAAAATTGTATTAGTCCCAAATATATTGTGAAGAGGAAATCGTGCTATGTCATGATGACTGTTGTGATGAGGTAGGTCATTACCTCATGAGTTTTCTAAAGGTAATATGAGTAATATGACGAAGTAATGTTGAATAGAAAGTTTATGATATTTAACTGTAAAAGTGCAATAAAAGTGTTTTTATATAGAGTTTTGAATTGAAATTTGTTTTTAATTATAGTTTAATGTTTAACAAACTATGTACAATGATTTAGATAAATAGTTCTTAAGAAAAATTGTTAGTTTAAGAAGTTTTAGAGATGGATGTCGGTATAACTCCACTTACCGACATCATTGAAAAGAAGAAGTTTTGAGAGGTGAAACGAAGAGAGTAGAGGGGACTTACTGAATTAGGGTAAAGAGAAGGGATGGAGGAAGATTTTGAAAGCGTCGTGAAGTCGCGGTGTCGCCGGATTTGTCCCGAAACGTCGCCGGAACTTGACCTTATGCTAACTCCCCTTGTATAAATTTTTGGACTTAGAAAATTTTGAGAGTTTTGATGCTAGATTTCAGAATGAGGAGGACTAGGATGTAAGGTGGTATTTATAGGGTAGAATTAGGGTTTAGGGTATTAAACATGAGAATTAAAATGCATTAACATTTGATATTAAAGTTCATTTTAATTCTCTGTTAATGTGCAGGAAAATCAAACAGAAGAGGAGTAATGGGGGGTAGGCCAAGAGGTGTTGGGCAAAAATTGAAGGCATTACCTAAAGTTGGGACCGGCGGCGTCGGCCCCAAAGGCATCTTGGCGGGTCGTTTGGTGGGGTTTAGGGTCTGGATTGGGGCCATATGTCCTCGGCTGTTAATATATCATATTCCACATGTTTGATTTAAGTGACTTTTCATTTTTATGTGTGTTGCACGTGTAAACTTTTGGGCTTCCAAAAAGTTTAAAAGCAAAATCAACAAAAATAATATGTGGCTGAGGGGATTTGAACACAGAACCTATGTCACAGCAGTGTAAAGCTTTAACAATGAGCTACAAGTTATTTCTTGCTGTTTTAAAACAAATCAAATTTATAACTTGTGCTCAGGATTTACAAATACTCCATTTGTACATCAACTTTAAAAAAGTTTTGTACATTAAAATTGAGTCGTTACATTTTACCTTCCTTACAAAAATTTCGTTCTCGAAATTTACAATTATTAAGGACTAATTTACAAACAAGTGGGGGTATCTTGCATGCATGTCGTCTTCTCTTTCCCACGTTGATTCTCCTGGTGAGTCTTTTCTCCACATCACTCGAACCAAATTTACTTCCTTGTTCCGAAGTGACTTCACCTTTCTGTTCAGGATTTCAACAGGTTGTTGCTAACAAGATAGGTCCGTCTGTACCGTGAGCTCGGAGTGATCAAGAATGTGACTGTGGTCACTCACATACTTTCTGAGTTAGGATATGTGGAACAGATTGTGCACTCCTTCCAATGAGGATGGAAGTGCCAAGCGGTATGCCACTTCTCCGGCTCGTTGAGTATGTTGAACGGTCCAATGTATCTCAGACTTAACTTACCCCTCTTTCTGAAGCGAATCACTCCACGGTTTGGATAAATCTTCAAAAAGACATGATCTCCTAGTTGGAACTCCAAATGTCAGCGTTTTGCATCAGCCCAGTGCTTCTGTCGATCTTGGGGTATGCGCATTCATTCCCTGATAGTCCGAACTATATCTACAGTCGCCACTATCATCTTAGGTCCAAGGAGTTCTCTATCTCCGATGTCGTCCCAACTTAATAGTGAACGACCCTTCCTTCCATAGAGCGCTGCAAAGGGGGCCATTTCAATACTCGCTTTGTAGTTGTTGTTGTATGAAAACTCCACAAGATGTAGGTGATCTTCCCACGATCCTCCGAAGTCTAACATACACACTCTTAATATATCTTCAAGAATCTTAATCGTTCGCTCAGACTGACCATCTGTTTGTGGATGATAAGCTATGCTAAAGTTCAGACTTGTTCCCAAGCTAACTTGTAGACTCTGCCAAAATTGCTATCGGAATCTGGTGTCACGATCGGAGACAATGCAAACCGGTACTCTAAGTAATCTCACGATCTCTTGCATGAGTTCATGGTTATCAGAGATAGTACACTATGAAGAGTTTAAATCTTACTTAGATTCATACCTCCATGTATTTCTTTGCTAGTGTCTCGGTAGATTGGCCAACTCAAAAGGGAATAAAGTGAGCCGATTTTGTGAGTCGATCCACAATAACCTATACAGTATTGTTACCTTTCGTGCTGCGAGAAAGTGCAGTTACAAAGTCCATGGTAATGTGTTACTACTTCCATTCTGGAATAGGTAACGGTTGAAATAAACTAGCAGTCCTGTGATATTCAGCTTTCACTTGATGACACACCAAACATTTAGCGACGCTTCTGGCTACTTCACGCTTCATTTTATGCCATCAGTAATGTTGACATAGATCTTTATACATCTTTGTACCTCCAGGGTGTACTGAGTAGGGAGAGCTGTGAGCTTCTTTCATCGATTCTTCCCAAACAGAACCTTATGGTACACACAATCTACTGCCATATCTCAAAAATCCATCTTCATGGATGATGAAGTCTGTTCTAAGTCCACTTTCTACTTGTTCTCTGATCTTTTGTAACTTTTCATCACTTGCTTTAGCTTCTTTGATCTGGTTGACAATTGTAGACTGAACTTGTAAGTTCATCAAACTTGAAGCGTTACCTGGTATGACTACTTCTATCTCCATCTAATGCAAATCTTGCTGTAGCTTCCACTGTGCGGTGAGATTCATTGATAGTGGTTGACGACTAAGTGCATCAGGAACTACATTCACCTTTCCTGGATGATATTGTAGGTTGATATCGAAGTCCGCCATAAGTTCTAACCATCTTCTCTGCCGCATATTCAACTCTTTCTGAGTAAACACATACTTCATACTTTTGTGGTCTGTGTAGATATCTACCCATTCTCGAAGAAGATAATGACGCTAAATCTTGAGTGCAAAGATAACGGCTGCCAACTCTAGATCATGCGTCGGATAGTTGCGCTCATGAACCTTCAGCTGTCTTGATGCATAAGTTACAATTTTACCGTGCTGATGTAGAACACAACCTAATCCCTTACCGGATGGATCGCAATGCACTACGAAACCTCCAGATTGGTCCGATATGATGAGAATAGGTGTTGATGTCAATCTTGACTAGGGCTCTGCGAAAGCTAGTTCGCATACTTCTGACCACACGAATTCTTCATCTTTACATGTGAGCTTGGTCAGGGGTGTTGCAATCTTCGAAAATCCTTCAGTAAATCTTCTGTAATATCCTGCTAAACCTAAGAAACTTCGAATGTCCTTCACTTTTTTCGGTGTTGGCCATTCGCATAATGCTGATACTTTAACTGGATCTACAGAGATTCCTTCACCTGAAACGATATGTCCGAGAAATTCGACTTGTTCTATCCAAAACTCGCACTTGCTGTACTTGGCATAAAGTTAATGCCGCCGTAAAGTCTCCAGGACAATTCGTAAATGTTCAGCGTGCTCTTTCCGATTCTTTGAATATACCAGGATGTTGTCGATGAATATGACAATGAACCTATTTAGGTACTCTCGGAAAACTTGATTCGTTAGGTTCATGAATATGGCTGGTGCATTGGTCACTCCAAATGGCATTACGAGAAACTTATAATGTCCATTGCGTGTCCTGAATGCTGTCTTCGGAATATCGGACTGTTTGACCTTCACCCGATGATCACCCAAACGAAGATCTAACTTTGAGAAAATGCAAGACCCACTTAGCTGATCGAACAAATCGTCGATTCGCGGTAGTCGATACTTGTTCTTTATAGTTACTTCGTTCAGGGCTCTATAATCAATGCACATTCTGTATGAACCTTCCTTCTTCTTCATAAGCAAAACTGGAAATCCCCAACTTGAAGTACTGGGACGAATCCATCCTTTCTGCAGAAGTTTGTCCAGCTGAGTACGGACCTCCTTCAAACCTTCACGGCTTAATCGATATGGTGCTTTGATCACTGGTTGTGCACCAGGTACTAAATCAATTCCGAATTCAAGAGCTCGATCGGGAGGGAGACCTGATATGCCTTCAGGAAATACATCGTCGAACTCTCGAACCACTTCCGGCTTGTCTTCTCCTGCCTGTAGAGTTGCAATCACTGCCTTCTTCGGTTTTTCTTTGTATGTACTAGGCTCCAGGGTACGGTCTCCACTTTTGAAATAAAAGACCGGATACTCTGGAATCTCAAACACTACCCTCTTTTGACGACAGTCAATGGTAGTGTAGAAAGTTCCTAGACAATCCATCCCCAAAACTACATCGAAGTTCGGTATGTCCAGCACCTTGAAGTCAGCATAGAATTCTCTGCTGCAGACGACCACTGGACATAGGTCGTATCCCATTGTTTCCTTTAGAACGCCGTTCCCTGAACTGACATTCCAGTTGGATACGAGCGGTATGACTGGATTCGCATGATTTCGGACCAATCGTTGCGATATAAAGCAATGGGATGCTCCAGTATCGAAGAGTACTAGTGCAGGAAGTGAGGCTACTAAGATCGTGCCTAAGTTATATGGGATATGTTTTAGGTTTAGGAAAAGATATATGGATGTAAACAAGTATTGAATAGATTTGAAAGATGGAAAGTTACCAGGGATGACTTGGCCAGTGGATTCAGTTTCTTTCACAGTCATTGTGAAAGCCTGTCACCTCAGTACATTCCTCCTTGCTGGAGGAGCATTCCTCTGTCCGTTCCTCTGTCCCTGAGCTAGGTTCCTTTGCGCTTGATGGAACTAATGAGGAGGAGGTGGAGTTGTGAGAGCAAGGTGTGGTGCAGGTGCCTGAATAGCTAGCCGCTGCGCATAGGTGATTGCTGGTCTGGATGCCTGATACTAATTGAGCCTTTGAGGACAAGACCCAATATCATGTATGGATGAGCTACAGACTAAGCAGAGACGATTAGCATGCCTATAATCCTTCGCCAGGTGTCCATTCCTTTTGCAATAAAAGCAGAAATCTGGCCTGGGCCGGTTGAAAGGTACTCCCGGTCTCCTGGGTACAAAAGATGGCCTGGAAGAGGTTCCTCCTGCCATCTGAGTGGCATGGCGCTTCACACCGGCAGATTGAGATCTACCTTTCTTCTTCACTACTGCCTCGTATCGACGGGCAGCTTTCAGAGCTAGATCATGGGTTGGGAAATCGCCTGTAGCTAGAGCAGCTTGGATTTCTTGGTCCAACCCTTGCTGAAATCGTCTGGCCCTGATCTCAGTAGTCGGTATGAGGTGTGCCGCAAACTTGTTATGGTCTTGTGTTAGCTGTGTAGTATGTGATATTAGATAAACGAATATTAAAAAATATCTTACATGCTCAACATGGTGAACTCAGTATCATACTCATCCACTGATTTGCTCCACATAGAGCCTTGTTGTATGTGGATGAATTGCTGCTCCATGTCGAATCGGGTAGTCTCTAGAAAATACTTCACGTCAAACATGTCGCGAAATGTCTTCCATTCGATCGGCTGGGCAAGACGGCTTTCTTCCGCCTTCCACTATACTCGAGCGTTATCAGTAAGTTGCAACTTCGCAACCCTTACCCAAGCAATGTCTGGCACTTGTGCTGCTGCCAGATCGTCCTCAATTGATTGAGCCCATTCCTCAACTTCCAAAGGGCTCTCTTTCCCAGAAAATTGCTTCGGATGAAGTGTCCGGAATTGCTTCACTCCAGGTGCTTCCGCTTCTAGATGGTTCATTAGGATAGCAGTTTGCTGCTGTTGTCTCTCCAAGAGGCCCGTAATTGCCTCAAGCAGTACCGTCTGTTCGTTGATCGGAGCTACAACAGTAGGTGTAAGTGGAAGAGGTGGTAGTGTGTTGTTGACGTTTGTTCTCGTGTTGTTGGGAGAATCCATAATCTTGAAAGAAAAATAGGGTTAGGATAGATTCAAAGAATATGAAATGTAAAGAATGTTTAGTTGCTGAGTCTTATAATTCTTATGTTATATTGCTTAGGTTTCCATGCAGAAATGACCTGCAAGATAGGGTTCCATGCAGAACAGACCTGCATGAGCCGCCAACAAAACCTGTCACGCCTCTCTTTTCAGAGTACGGTAAGGAGACGTGAAGGGTCACGCGACATATTTACTCAGAAGTAAACACGCTAAGCGTATATAAGCAATATAATGTAAATGTACAAAAGAAAGACATGAGGTGTAAATGAACATCAACTTTTTATTTATTAAACATTCTTTACAATACAATGCTGGAAAGTAAATACAAGACTGGAAAGCAATGCCTAAACAATGGCATGAAACTAAAAATAAAAGTATATACAAGTGTCTAGAGCTCTGGGTCTTCTGAGAACTGCTCCAAGTCGTCTGAGCTAGGCTTGATCTCCAGAGAGTCGGGTCCTCCTAAAAACATTCCAAAGAAAGAATAGAAAAGGAATGTCGTCAACGAACAATCGCTCGGTAAGTCCTAAAGAGAGATGGAAATAGACTGAGCAGGTAATGAGAATATAACTAGTATAATGTTGATAGTTATGTTAACGCAGTTGTTTGTAGCTTGGTACAGAATATGCTAGTGTATACGAGAGGAGTCCAGCTTACCCCGTAGACTATGGTATAAGGAGTACAAGGTCCCGTCAAAACCCACGGGACAACGACAACGGATGTTCAGGTTAAGTGTATTAAAGTGACCATTTCGTACAACTTTAAACACATTCCGTACCAATCTACCCCTTTAAACCCCGTAATGAATTATTGTATTGTTTTGTAGTGATTTGTAAATATAAGACTTGCCGAAACCATGATATCAATTGTTCATGTAAACGGATAAGAATATAAACGGATAGTCATGTAGACAAGTCAATGTATATCCATGGATCGGTCAAATCAAATCATGTTGACATATATTGTATTCTGGTATAAATAGATTCATGTTGTATTGGAGTTATATTGAATTGTATACATGGATGGATTGATTGATTTCAAATTTAGACCGAGACTCTGTCTGAGTCAGACACTTAAACAGAATTGAAGTCGTGAATTAGTTTTGGAGTCATCGGTGACTGCTGCACATGGACAGCATGATTTATGATTTTTTCCAAGCCAATTACCATTGATAACCCCGTTTTAATTGTCTACCTTAAATAGGTAAGCACCCACATTCTCCGGCTCCCTGAGGCTCAAGAGAACCGGTCCAGCTTAAACCTATATTTACTAGGGTCCCTATTATAAATTA
Organism: Agapanthus africanus; assembly: GCA_030015575.1. NCBI lineage: Eukaryota > Viridiplantae > Streptophyta > Magnoliopsida > Asparagales > Amaryllidaceae > Agapanthus > Agapanthus africanus. Next base: position 376,968,749 of record JASDDO010000019.1, on the reverse strand, counting down.
ATATAACTTGAGGGGTTTTTATGAAAAATAGTCTTGATATATTTTCAAAATAAATCTCAAGTATTTAATTATCATCTTTATGGTTTTCATAGATGTAATTTTAAAAGTGATGAGATAATCTAGTGGATAAAAACCTAACTTTAATAGTATATGATATTTTCATGTAATTTGACTTGTATTGATTTGTGATGGTATTTTCATGAACTTTTATGATTCTTTTCTTTTGATTCAGAAAGCATGGAATTATTAAATATTTTTAAAATAGATATTTTGATAATATTTATATATTAAAAATAGAATTTATCTATTAAATAGAAATCACGTTTTCTTAAAAATTGTAATACAAATTCCATCGAGATCGTATGCTCCGTGAGAAGGTCTGCATCTTGCCCTACTAGTCCGATGGATGTGCAATAACTTGCACCAACTAAATCGGATTCCCCAAAATGGGTTGTAAGGACATAATTGTATGGAATTTAATTAAAACAATTTTAAAGAATACGATTTTTAATAGTTTAGGGTATTTTATCGTAAAATTGTATTAGTCCCAAATATATTGTAAAGAGGCAATCGTGCTATATCATGATGAGTGTTGTGATGAGATAGATCATTACCTCGTGAGTTTTCTGAAGGTAATATGAGTAATATGATGAACTAATGTCGAATAGAAAGTTTGTAGTATTTAACCGTAAAAGTGCAATAAAAGTGTTTTTATATGGAGTTTTGAATTGAAATTTGTTTCTAATTATAGTTTAATGTTTAACTAAGTACAATGATTTAGATAAATAGATCTTAAGAAAAATTGTTAGTTTAAAAAGTTTTAGAGATGGATGTCGGTATAACTCTACTTACCGACATTACTGAAAAGAAGAAGTTTTGAGAGGTGAAACGAAGAGAGTAGAGGGGACTTACTGAATTAGGGTAAAGAGAAGGGATGGAGGAAGCTTTTGAAAGCGTCGTGGAGTCGCGGTGTCGCCGGATTTGTCCCGAAAGGTCACCGGAACTTGACCTTGGGCTAACTCCACTTGTACAACTTTTTGGACTTAGAAAATTTTGAGAGTTTTGATACTAGATTTCAGAATGAGGAGGACTAGGGTATAAGGTGGTATTTATAGGGCTAAATTAGGGTTTAGGGTATTAAACATGAGAATTAAAATGTATTAAAATTTGATATTAAAGCTCATTTTAATTCTCTGTTAATATGCAGAAAATTCCAACAGAAGAAGAGTAGTGGGGGGATAGGCCAAGAGGTGTTGGGCAAAAATTGGAGGCATTACCTATGGCGGTGCCGGTCCCAAGGGCATCTTGGCCGGTCGTTTGGTGGGGTTTGTGGTCTGGATTGGGGCTACGTGTTCTCGGCTGTTAATATATCATATTCTATATGTTTAATTTAAGTGACTTTTTATTTTTACGTGTGTTGCACGTGTAAACTTTTGGGCTTCCAAAAAGTTTTTTAAAAAATCAGCAAAAATAATATGTGGCTGAGGGTATTTGAACACAGGGGCTACGTCACAGTAGTGTAAGGCATTACCAATGAACTACAAGTTATTTCTTGCTGTTTTAAAACAAATCAAATTTATAACTTGTGCTCAGGATTTACAAATACGCCATTTGTACATTAACTTTAAAAAATTTCGATACATTAAAATAGAGTCGTTACAAGTGTTGCTCTTGCATACACCCGATGGTCGTTAGAGCTTTCCACATTTTTTTCATATAGGATTTTTGTGTTTTGGTGCGGGTTCATCCCACAACAGGTTATTTGAAAGCCTTGCAGAGGTTACTTCACCGGCATTATCATCATCTATGGATGACTCCGCACAAATCCCTTGATCGCGCTCATCACGATACACCCAAACACCTTCACACTTCTTAAATCCTATTGTTAGTCTTTCAGGTTTAATTGGAGTGCGACGAACATTTTCAGCATAAGAAATAAAAGCAACATCCCCCATCAACATTCTACAAATATATGTCACTAATACTACTGGTAAGGGGTAATATGATTTTTGTTGAAAACTAGCCCTTATAATTGTTTTCAATAGTTGACGACATATGCAGAATTCATGATTTTTGGTCATAAGGACATACACAATATGCAAGATTGGGCGATGAAATGTACCATGATGTTGCGTACATAGCACATTCAATGAAAATAATCTACATGCAGAATAAACATTTTTAAATGTGCTATTGGTTACAATACCCCTTTCATCACTTAGCACACAATTTGATCCCATCAATGGAATATAAACATCCATACTTAAATGATCATTCTTGCTTAAAGCAGGGTGGATATTAGTAATGTCTAAAATCATAGCCACATCTACGGCTTTACTTTGACCGGGCCAATTCACATAAATTACCTCATGTTCTCCATTATAATCAATAATACTAGATTAAAATTCATGAACAAGGGTTTCAATAGCAGTCGATTCATGATCATAAATTAAAAATTCCCAACCACGGGCCATGATTTTTGTTCTCCGCCGAAAGACCGGGAAGACAAACGTCTTGTCTGAATTTGGGGGCAGATACTATTTGGTTTTATCCGTCCACCTCTCTGAAGATTCCAAGTTGATTTACGACACCGTATCTCGGAGATTTAGACGGATGCGGCCGTTGTAGCAGATTTCATCAGATTCCCCCTCGTTTGAGGGGTTTTTGATTGTGGGGACACTCTTCCCTGCAGACGTAAGCCCCCTGCAGTTAGTTATGCTACCGTATCGCGGTAACCACTTTCTCTTTCTCCATATGGTCACTTCATGTCATGTATGTTTTTTAATTTTTGGTTGCCCGTGGATTGTATACGGAGACTAATTTATGTTGTCGCCCGTAGGGCGTGGATTAGTTCAAATCCGTATTTTCTTAGATTTGGGTTTTGCTTTGGGTTTAAGGATCGTTAATCTCATTTGAGACTAAAATCAACTTAAACGTTTATTAAGAATATGTTAGTCTAATTTTAAACTAAGATCAACTTAACAGGATCATTTAGATCAAACAAAAGAGAATTTGGGCACTATTGTTTTAGTTTAGGGACATTGCGGTCCAGAAATTTAAGGACATCATAGTCCGTGACAGTTTAAAGACGTCATAGTCTGTAAAGTTTACAGACATCATAGTCTATGAGTTTAAGGACCTCACAGTCCGTAAAGTTTAAGGGCATCATAGTCCATAAGTTTAAGGACCCAACAGTCCGTAAAATTTAAGGACATCATAGTCCAGTTTAAAAACATCATAGTCTGTGTGGTTTTAATTCAACCGTTTGGGGATGTACTAAAAGTTATTGGTTATTGGGACCCTCCATCTCTCTGAAGACATTGAAGGATTACAACAATATATATCAGAGGTATGAAGAGTTGTACCCTTGAACCAATGTCCCGATTTGGGGAATGGGATGAACCTCAGTTTAGATGTCATCTGTTAGGAGAGCACTAGTCATCTTTGGGACTAGGATTAGTTTGGGGAGACCTAAACATGGGGGCTCAGTTGATTGGTGACAAAAGGGTCTTGGCTTCGGAAGACTTAGCTAATTTGAGCTAACGTTGATTTCCCTTAGTCACCCCATAGTGCTAAGTACTGAATCAGTGTTAAACACTGGACTTTGGAGGAGCTCACGTGTGAACACGTGAGGGGCCCTGAAGTGGGCATTGTTCCTTGAGTTTATTCCCTCATATATATATATATATAAGTGCTGAGCACTTGGCTCACGTGTGAGCACGTGAGGCGCCCGAGGTGAGAACTGTTCTCTGAATTTTATTCCTCTTTCATTTATAAGTGCTAAGCACTTGGTTCATCAAACAAGCACGTGCAGACACGTGAGGTGCATTCAAAATGCGAGCGCTGTCATTGAAATTTTTTTCCTCTGTTATACACCACTATTTGGGGGTCACGTGGGAACACGTGAAGTGCCCCCAAAATGGGAGCTATCTTGCGTTTATTCCCTTTTTCCTTTTCTAAGTTCTAAGCACTATTGGGTCACGTGAGATCACGTGAGGCACTCTGAAGAATGAAAATTGCCTTTGTTTTATTCTCCTTTTCTTTTTCTTAGTGCTAAGCACTATCAAGGGATCACGTGAGGTCATGTGAGATGCCCCCAAATTGAGATGTATTTTATATTTACTCTCCTTTTTGAAAAGCTTGTTCGGTGGTACGCCAAGAGTTATTGGTTATTGGGACCCTCCACCTCTCTGAAGACGTTGAAGAATTACAACGACATATATCGGTGGTGTGGAGAGATGTACCCTTGAACCAAATTCCAGATCGAGAGGAGAGATCATGATGGAATGAACATCATTTTAGATTCCAGAAGTTCATTAGCTATCTCTGGGACTAAGATCGGTTTAGGGGACCTTGAGCATAGGGGGCTCGATTGATTGCCCTCGGGAGATTTGATTTAATTTTGGCTAATATTGGCTTCTCATAGTGTTAAACACTAATATATGATTGGCGCTCACGTGCTCCCACGTGAGGCCTTAAAGTAGTGTTAAACACTAGTGTATGATCAGTGCTCACATGCACCCACGTGAGCTTGAAGTAGTATTAAACACTAAGAATTTGATGTGCTTACGTGAGGATCACGTGGGGCGCTTGAAGTAGTATTAAACACTAAGAATTTGATGCGCTCACGTGGGGTCACGTGAGACGCTTGAAGTAGTGTTAAACACTAAGAATTTGATGCGCTCACGTGGGGTCACGTGAGGCGCTTAAAGTAGTGTTAAACACTAAGAATTTGATGCGCCCACGTGGGGTCACGTGAAGCACTTGAAGTTGGCGCTGCTCCTTTGGATTTTTTCCCTTTCTGCTTTATAAAAGTTAAGCACTGCTTGGGGGTCACGTGGGGGCACGTGAGATGTCCCAGGAATAGGGTTTATTTCCTTTTCTCTTTTATAAGTGCTGAGCACTTTTCAAGGGGCACGTGGGGTCACGTGACTAGATCTCATTCTTTCTCTCTTTGTTCCTCAAAAGTGCTCACGTGGGATCACGTGAGCTTTTATTGTATAGCGTTGAATGCTAATGAATCACCAGGTTGTTCTTCTATGGTTCTGAGAAATCAAGTTCTTCTTTTGTACTTTGCAGGGATTAAATTCTTTTTAAAGGGTTAAACCCTAGTTCCAGAGGAACTAAATTTCTATATGTTTTGTAAGAGTTAAACTCTTTTAGATTCAGTTCTTTCCCCTAGCTTTTGAATCTGCATGACAGAATCTCCCCGATGAGAATTAAATTCTCAACTTGTGGGGAGATCTGCTTCTGCAGACCTTAACCTGAGGAAGAGCAATGTTCTTTGAGAAGAGTTAAACTCTTAATTTGAGAATTAAATTCTCTTTTTGTGGGAGCTTTTGGGAGGGGTTCCTCTTCTTTAGAGAATTAAATTTTCTTTCTATTTTTCTTCCCCTCTCCCTCTTTCTCTCCTTTCTCCTTCTTGGCTCCTATTTATAGGAGAAAGAAAAGAATCAGTTTGTTCAGCAAATCTCTCATTGAGAGATTTTGATTGTTTTTATAACCAACATGATCTTTTAGATCACTTGGTGAATTTTATTTACCGTTGGATTTTTAATCCAAAGGCCTTCTGTTTAACAGAGAAGATTTTTTGTTTGTTTAACAAGATTATGAATATCTTGTTAGTTTTAATAAGATTAGAATTTTATTCTATCATATCTTTTTAGTTTAACAAGATCAGAAATATATTTTCTTAATATGGATATCTTGTTAACATAGAATTTATTCTTGTTATAAAATTAGGAAAATATTTTCTTATGATAGATTTTTATTCTATCAAATGATCACCGATGGATCTTTGATCCAAGGGTCCTCTGTTTAATAGAGAAGATCTTTCTAGTTTAATGAAGATTAAGAAAATATTTCCCAAATAGAATTTAATTCTAGAATTTGATAGGAACATTTTAAATTAGGGTGCTCACATGTTTTGCATGTGATTGGCAAAAGCACTCACGTGTTTAACACGTGACCCCTAGTGTAAGTTTTAGCCTGTGTATGTTCAGAGTGATCACGTGTGTAGACATGTTTGGCCCTTAGTTATTTATGTTCAGCGCTCATATGCTTTGCATATGTGCGCCCACATGTTTTACATGTGATGCATGTTTTTTGAGGATTCTCCCCCTTTTTTGTAAGGGAACAAGTAGATCTTGGCCGAAAATTTTGGCGGGAACAAATGCCCCTCACTACTTTGCCCACGTAAGCATGTACGTGGATGAAGTAGTGTAGAGTTATGCATGGCAATAGAATTGACGGCTTAGGGGACAAGTTTAGAGTCCTTGTAGCCTAAGACTTTTTTCATCTTCATGAGCCGTAAGGGTCTCAAGAAGGTTTTTTCTCCCGACAAGTCGAGAGGATCTCGTAAGTGTAAATTCTCCCTAGAAATTGTGAGGATCTCTAAGTGTTCATCGCCTTCGTGAGTCGTAAGGATCTCACTCGGGTATTTTTCTTTACGAATCGTGAGGACCCATAAGCAGCTTCTTTATTTCATTGGCGAATGTGGCTTTGGCAAATATGGCCCGCAGATGGTCCATCTTGACCTCCTTGTAAAGCAGCAACGGCTTAAAAAACAGGTTCAGATCTGCCACCTAAGACTTTTCAACTTTATGAGCCATGAGGGTCTCATAAAGATTTTTCTTCCTACGAGTCGAGAGGATCCCGTAAGTGTAATTTCTCCTTAGGAGTCGTGAGGACTCCTAAGTGTGTTTTCTCTTGAGAGTCATAAGGATCTCCCAAGAGAATTTTCCCGCTTACAAGTCGAAGGACTTGTAAGTGGTTGTTTCCCTCCTTGTCGATGTTTGACTTCGGGGAATGTGGCCCGTAGATAGTCCATCTTAACCTCTTTGTAAGGTAGTGATGGCTTAGGAGACAGGGTTAGGATCTGTCACCTAAGGCTTTCTAACTTTATGAGCTGTGAAGGTTTCATAAAGATTTTTCTCCCTACGAGTCGAGAGGATCTCGTAGGTGTATTTTTTCCTTAGGAATCGTGAGGATTCCTAAGTGTGTTTTCTCTAAAGAGTCGTAAAGATCTCACAAGAGAATTTTCTTCCTTACAAGTAGAGAGGACTCGTAAGTGGTTGATGAGTTGACCTACTCCCGAGTCAAAGCATTGCTTCGACGGGGAGGTCGAGGGTTGACTTTGGCCGTTTCCACGATGTCATGATTGACTTTCGCCGTGTTCTTCGGGGTCGAGGGTTGACTTTGGCCGTGTTCCACGGGGTCTGGGGTTGACTTTGGCCATTTTCCACGGTATCAGGATTAACTTTAGCCGTGTTCCACGGGGTCAAGGGTTGACTTTGGCCATGTTCTACTGGGTCAGGATTGACTTTAGCCATTTTCCACAGGGTCAGGATTGACTTTAGCCGTATTGACTTTAGCCGTGTTCCACGGGGTCAGGATTGACTTTAGCCATGTTCTACGAGGTCAGGGGTTGACTTTGGCCGTATTCCACGGGGTCGGGATTGACTTTAGCCGTGTTCTACGAGGTCAGGGGTTGACTTTGGCCGTGTTCCACGGGGTCAGGATTGACTTTAGCCGTGTTCTACGGGGTCAGGATTAACTTTGGCCGTATTCCATGGGGTCAGGATTGACTTTAGCCGTGTTCTACGGGGTCAGGAGTTGACTTTTGCCGTATTCCACGGGGTTAGGATTGACTTTAGCCGTGTTCTACGGGGTCAGGGGTTGACTTTGGCCGTATTCCATGGGGTCAGGATTGACTTTGGCCGTGTTCCACGGGGTCAGGATTGACTTTGGACGTATTCCACGGGGTCAGGATTGACTTTGTCCGTGTTCCACGGGGTCAGGATTGACTTTAGCCGTGTTCTACGGGGTCAGGAGTTGACTTTGGCTGTTTCCCACGGGGTCAGGATTGATTTTAGGCGTGTTCTACGGGGTCAGGGATTGACTCTCGGTTGTCTATGCACCGCCGAGTCCTGTGATTGGGAACTTTACCGCGGCTCCGCTTTACTGACGTTGCGTCTGCTGTAATGAGACAAATCTCGAGGTGGTCTCTAGGTTGTCTGTGAACCGTCGAGATTTGGAACTAGGGACTTTGCCATGGCTCCGAGGTTGATTGTCATGTCTGAATCCTGCTGGAATGAGGAGGAACGTTGTTGTGGGTCTCCAGGCTGTAGATGTGGCCGTCGAGACTTGGAACTAGGGACTCTGCCGTGGCTCCGATATAGTCTTTGGTTGTCTGTGAACCGTAGAGTCTTGGAATTAGGGACTTTGTCGTGGCTCTGTTTGTTGACGTCGTATATTCCTGCAAAGACACTGATTTCTCTGCGGGTCGACGCGAATCGAGATGCTCTCGTCAAGGATGCTGATTTCCCTGAATAGAGGTTTTTACCAAGGACACTGATTTCCTCGAAGTTGAGACGAATCGAGGTATTCCTTCAAAGAAACTAATTTCCTTGCAGGTCGACGCGAATCGAGATGCTCTCGCCAAGGATGCTGATTTTCTTGAATCGAGGTTTTGCCAAGGACATTGATTTCCTCGGAGTTGAGACGAATCGAGGTACTCCTGCAAAGACACTGATTTCCTTGCGGGTCGACGCGAATCGAGATGCTCTCGTCAAGGACACTGATTTCCCTGAATCGAGGTATTTGCTAAGGACACTGATTTTCTCGGAGTTGAGACGAATCGAGGTATTCCTGCAAAGACACTGATTTCCTTGCGGGTCGACGCGAATAGAGATGCTCTCGTCAAGGATGCTGATTTCCATGAATCAAGGTATTTGCCAAGGACACTGATTTCCTCGGAGTTGAGACGAATTGAAAGATTCCTACAAAGACACCGATTTCCTTGCGGGTCAACGCGAATCGAGATGCTCTCGCCAAGGACGCTGATTTTCCTGAATCGAGGTTTTGCCAAGAACACTGATTTTCCTGGGGTTGGTTGACTTGTTTCCGAGACGGAGCGTTGATCCGGCGGAGAGGTCATTGGTTGGCTCTAGATTGTCTGTGGACCGTAGAGTCTTGGAACTAGGGACTTTGCCGTGGCTCCGTTTTGTTGATGTCGCATCTGAATCCTGCTGGAATGAGAAGGAACGCCGTTGTTATTCTTCTGGGATGCAGATGTTGCCGTCGAGATCTGACTCTCCCTTTGACAAGGTCTGGTGGGGAAATGTGGTTCCCTTCCGTTTATGCCCATGGATTGTGTACAGGGGTCAGTATGGACTTACTTGCAGGGCAAAAAGTTTCATTTCATTTTTTTTTATTTTTTTCCGCGATGCTCTATCATTTCAGCTTTTTATATCGCGAAAGTCGCGATTGCCCAATCATTTCGGTTATTTTTCGCTGTGTCCAATCATTTCGGCTATTTTTCTTTTTACTCGCTTCTTTTTATTGTGAATTGCCCAACCATTTCGGCTATTTTGTATGCATATTTTTTTTACTTGCTAATTTTGTTGCAAGTTGCCCCATCATTTCGGCTATTTCATATGCATTTTTGGCTCGTTGACTTTTCGCCACGAGCATGGAACTTGGAATCTTGTGCCAATCTTAGCATCAGCATCACTGCGACTGGAATATTGCCAGGAGCGAATCAGCATCTGTCTTCGTCGGTTCGAACAAAGGTGGCTTGGCAAATAGGGTTAAGATCCTGTCAACTAAGACTTTTGACTTCATGAACCGTAAGGGTCTCATAAAAGTGTTTCTCCCTATGAGTCGTGAGGATCTCGTAGGTGTCTTTTCTCCTTAAGAATCGTGAGGATTCCTAAGTGTATGTTCTCTTGTAAGTCGTAAGGATCTTGCAAGAGTGTTTTCTCCTTGTAAATCGAGAGGACCTACAAGTGTTTGTCCATCAAATGAGGGCATTCCTCGTTGGTGGGACTCCGCAAGGAAATGATTATTTGTGCCCGTGGATTGTATACAAGGGTCAGTATTAAACCGCTTGTAGGGCAATCTGGGAAAGGTGATGGCATAAGAACAGGTTCAGATCCCTGTAGCTTAAGACTTTTGAATCTTATGAGCCGTGAGGGTCTCATAAGAGGGTTTTCCTTATGAGTTGTGAGGATCTTGTAAGTGTAATTTCTCCTTAGGAATCGTGGGGATCCCTAACCGCGTTGCTCCTTTGTGAGTCGTAAGGATCTCACGCAGGTAATTTTCTCCTTATAAGGTCGAGAGGACCTTGTAAGTGTCTTTTAACGAGATTACGCCCTTTCGGGTTTTCACAAACTCACCGGTAGCCCTGCTTTTTTTACTCACGGAGCCCTTTCGGGTTTTCATCCGTGCCTATCTGGCTTATGGATGTACCGTTTTTTTGTTTTTTTACGAATCTGCGCCCTTTCGGGTTTTCACAAACAACGCCGGTAGTCCTGCTGTTTTTACTCACGGCACCCTTTTGGGTTTTCATCCGTGCCCATTTTGCTTGTTGACATACCATTTTTTTTGGGTTCAAGTGGGATATTCCACTTGACTGCAGGACTCGTTTGTAAGCCCCTTGATATCCTTTCTATTCTTTGAGAAGAAAGGACCATTATACGTAAAGATTCTTCCTCCAGTGAGAAATATGCCCCATGTGTATACCTCGGGGAGAGCGAGTACCCACGCCGTCGCTATTTTGGTGACAGGTTGTTTCAAAGTCGCTCATTTTTTTTGTTGAGCGTCGGCAACAAATAACACGTTACCTCCGCTTTTCATTCATCTTCATCAGATGATGAAGGGTCTTGACTCAGCTAATCCAATCGAGTCATTTTATCCATGAGCTCTTTAAAGGCCGTCGGCTTGAAGAGGGCCATATACGAGGATGTCTTTGAATTTGGGTCAAGGATGGCTATGAGCATTCCCATGGTTGCAACTTCATCGATGCGTTGGTTGTATTTGACCAGAGATTTCGCCAGCGGGTAACGCATTGAACCCAAGTCTTATTCGGTCTAACCCTTTCGTTGACCAGTGCCGTCACGGTAGTACATTTATTCACACTAGCGAATCTTTGACAGGAGGGCATCTCCATTTCGTCGAAGGTATTCATGGAGTCATTTGGGAGTTCCGCATACCATTCGAAGGCAATACCCGCCAGACAGCCGATGAACTTTCAGAGGAGAAGTATATCAGTATTGCCACACATGGGTTCAAATCGTGCAATGTGCCGGCGAGAATTCTCAGTTCCTTTGTACATGTGGCACGTCGGAATTGTGTACTCTGCCGGGTACTGTAATTGATTGTGCCATATCGGATACGGTCGACCAATCTTGATTGATCTATTTGCGGCTTCACTGGCGTAGTGAGCTTCAATTTGCTGAGCGATATACGTGTCCAGCTTTTCTTTTAGGAATCATTTCCTTCTTAACTGTTGATGAGGTTCGTAGAGTATTTGAAATGTCACCCTTGTCTTTAAAAGCGACTACCGTCAGTTCATTCACTTGTGGTTCCGATTGAACCATTATTCCAGCCATATTCTGAATCAGAAGAGCCATCTGGTTCATTTTAATAGACATTTTTGCCGCTTCTTCATCTCTCATTTTCAGAGCGCGCTTTAGGAAATCAATATCCGAATCCTTCTCTATTCTTTCTTCGGGTGCATCCTCGGGACTTTCCTTAGGCGATGGATTAGCGTTTGCTGCCGCCCGAGCAAGCATCTCCTGCAGATTTTCACGTTGCAGTTGAACTTTTGTCACGGACCGAGTTTGAGGTCGGTGACTAGTAGAAGCTCGAACTTCGTCTTTGGAATTCACCACATAGACTATGTGAACTACCATGCCCCCAGGCTTGGGGTGTTTGGAGTTTTGGCCTTTGGAGTTTGCTCCGGGCACTTGAGCTTTATTGGGCCTCTTGTTGTGAAAAGCCGCTTTGGTTTTGGGAGGAACCGCTGTATCAGGATCTGTCTTGGGGTGAGTCCCCTTCACTTGCTTCCACACCTTATATATAGATAAGGAAAGTTATCTCAGAGAGCGAACCGGTTTCTGCTCTCATGGGATCTCCATGGGCTGCGGAGACTTCTTCAATATTGCGGTAGGAGAATTTTGTCTAATCCTTCACAACAATTTGAAGCTGTTCCCAGTTGGAACAACAACATTCACTGCTGGGGTTGAAACAGGACCATACGGAGAACTGCTCCTAGCTCATTTTGTATGACGCTGATATCGACGTCGACCATTTCTTACGGCCGGGATTTGATTAGCTTCAGGATTTTGCCGAGCCTGCCCCCTGTTTCCTTTGAGAGCTTGAATATTCTGCCCCCTGCGCCGACCTTGGTCCTTGGCATGTGCCAGTTGTTTGGGGACTGATTCCGTCGGCAAAACTGCTGCTTGGAGAGCCCGCCTGTGGAAGACAAACTTCCTCTGGGCTTCCTCTATCGGCGTTGAGGCACCGAGGGTGGGAGGTAGGAGCATCGACCCAAAAAGAAGCCCGTTGATTTCTTGAAGAGCCGGATTGCAGAAATTTGAGCCTGCAAGTGGCCCGTACTTGACTCCACCAGATATGACAGAGCCTGAGTTGCTAAGGTGGGAGCAAACGCCATTCTTCATAGAGACGAAACACCGGCTTCAGTATCCTCTCTCCTAAGGGCAACCACAAACATATATACCGCGATTATTTGATCGGGGAAAAACACGACATACGAAGTGTGGAGTGGAAAGAGGAAAAGGTCCCACTGAGCGTGCTAGAATCTATTCTCCACCGAAAGATCGGGAAGACAAACGTCTTGCTTGAATTTGGGGGCAGATGCTATTTGGTTTTATCCGTCCACCTCTTCGAAAATTCCAAGTTGATTTATGGCACCGTATATCGGAGGTTTAGACGGATGCGGCCGTTGTAGCAGACTTCGTCAGATTCCCCCTCGTTTGAGGGGTTTTTTATTGTGGGGATGCTCTTCCCTGCAAGCGCAAGCCCATGCAGTTAATTATTCTACCGCATCGTGGTAACCACTTTCTCCTTCTCCAGATGGTCACTTCGTGTCGTGTGTGTTTGTTTTATTTTTGGTTGCCCGTGAATTGTACACGGAGACTAATTTATGTTGTCGCCAGTAGGACGTGGATTAGTCCAAATCCGTATTTTCTTAGATTTGGGTTTTGGTTTTGGTTTAAGAATCGTTAATCTCATTTGAGACTAATATCAACTTAAACGTTTGTTAAGGATACATTAGTCTAATTTTAGACTAAGATCAACTTAACATGATCATTTAGATCCAAGAAAAGAGCATTTGGGCTCTATTGTTTTAGTATAGGGACATTGCGGTCTAGAAGTTTAAGGACATTATAGTTCATGACAGTTTAAAGACGTCATAGTCTGTAAAGTTTAAGACATCATAGTCTATGAGTTTAAGAACCTCACAGTCCGTAAAGTTTAAGGACATCATAGTCCATGAGTTTAAGGACCCCATAGTCCGTAAAGTTTAAGGACATCATAGTCCAGTTTAAAGACATCATAATCTGTATGGTTTTGATTCAACCGTTTGAGGATGCACTAAAATTTATTGGTTATTGGGACCCTCCATCTCTCTGAAGACGTTGAAGGATTATAACGACATATATCAGAGGTATGAAGAGATGTACCCTTGAACCAATGTCCCGATTTGGGGAATGGGATGAATATCTGTTTAGATGTCATATGTTAGGAGAACACTAGTCATCTTTGGGACTAGGATTAGTTTGGGGAGACCTGAACATGGGGGCTCAGTTGATTGGTTACAAAAAGGGTCTTGGCTTCGGAAGACTTGGCTAAACTGAGTTATGGTTGATTTCCCTTAGTCACCCCATAGTGCTAAGCACTGAATCGGTGTTAAACACTGGATTTTGGAGAAGCTCACGTGTGAACACGTGAGGGGCCCCGAAGTGGGCATTGTTCCTTGAGTTTATTCCCTCATATATATATATAAGTGCTGAGCACTTTGCTCACGTGTGAGCACGTGAGCGCTGATCATACACTAGTGTTTAACACTACTTTAAAGCCTCACGTGGGAGCACGTGAGCGCCAATCATATATTAGTGTTTAACTCTATAAGAGGCCAATATTAGCCAAATTTAGATCAAATCTCCCGAGGGCAATCAATCGAGCCCCCCATGCTCAGGGTCCCCCAAACCGATCTTAGTCCCAGAGATAGCTAACGAACTCCTGGCATTTAAGATGATGTTCATTCCATCATGATCTCTCCCCTCGATCTGGAATTTGGTTCAAGGGTACATCTCTCCACATCTCCGATTTATGTCGTTGTAATTCTTCAAAGTCTTCAGAGAGGTGGAGGGTCCCAATATCTAATAACTCTTGGCGCACCACCGAACAAGCTTTTCAAAAAGGGGAGTAAATCTAAAATACATCTCAATTTAGGGGCACCTCACGTGACCTCACGTGATCCCTTGATAGTGCTTAGCACTCAGAAAAAGAAAAGGGGAATAAAACAAAGGCAATTTTCATTCTTCAGTGTGCCTCACGTGATCTCACGTGACCCAATAGTGCTTAGTACTCAGAAAAGGAAAAAGGGAATAAACCTAAGAGAGCTCCCATTTTGGGGGCACCTCACGTGTTCCCACGTGACCCCCAAATAGTGGTGTATAACAGAGAGAGAAAATTCCAAAGACAGCGCTCGCATTTTGAAGGCACCTCACGTGTCTGCATGTGACTGTTTGATGAACCAAGTGCTTAGCACTTATAAATGAAAGAGGAATAAAATCCAGAGAACAGTTCTCACCTAGGGCGCCTCACGTGCTCACACGTGAGCCAAGTGCTTAGCACTTATATATATAAATATATATATATATATATATATATATATATATATATATATATGAGGGAATAAACTCAAGGAACAATGCCCACTTCGGGGCCCCTCACGTGTTCACATGTGAGCTCCTCCAAAGTCCAGTGTTTAACACAGATTCAGTGCTTAGCACTATGGGGTGACTAAGGGAAATCAAGCTTAGCTCAAATTAGCCAAGTCTTCCGAAGCCAAGACCCTTTTTTGCACCAATCATCTGAGCCCCCATGTTCAGGTCTCCCCAAACTAATCCTAGTTCCAAAGATGACTAGTGTTCTCCTAACAGATGACATCTAAACTGATGTTCATCTCATTCCCCAAATCGGGACATTGGTTCAAGGGTACATCTCTTCATACCTCTGATATATGTCGTTGTAATCTTTCAACGTCTTCAGAGAGATGGAAGGTCCCAATAACCAATAACTTTTAGTGCATCCCCAAACGGTTGAATCAAAACCACACTGTAACGCCTTAGAATGCGATAGGTGTTAATTAGACATTAATGCGGTTTTTCTGTAAAAAGTTTACCAATTTGGTTTCCTCACATTTTATAACATTTAATTAATAATTTATTATTATTTGTTATGGCTTGCACACACTTGTGCATGTTAATGTGAGTGTTTGTTTGTGTTAATCGAGTTTAGCAACCATGACACTTTAACCTAATCCTAATCCTATCCTTACCTTGTTTAAATATTAATCCTTGCTTTACCCTTAACCTAAACCTCTAGATATTTGAAAGAGATATTTCCTTTGTGTTTTGGATTGGTAAAGAGGTGGCATGGTGACTCATGGGATAAGCTTGCTAGCATTAATGGTTGCATTAATGATGCTTGGTGCACTTACCCTCTCACCCTACACTCACCTCTCTCTCTTTATCTCTCATTCTCTCTCACTTCATCTCTATCTCATTTATTTTCATCTCCTCATAGCTCTCAACTGAACACTCACCTTTTCTTCACTAATCTTCATCAAAACATCACCAAATCACTTCATAAACCTTGTTTTGCCTCTTGGATTCCTTGGAGCTTGGAAAGCTAGGATTTTTAAGCTTGTGGGAGTAGGTAATGATCTCTTTCTGTTAAGTAAGTCCTTTTAATATTGCGTAGCTTGTTAGTTTCAGTTTAGAACGCGTAAAGTTTAGTTTCGGGTAAATATCATGTTTTTAGTGTAGTTTTGGGTCTCGGATGATATGCTATCAAACCAGGTATTTGTTGGAAAAGTTCCCATCACAGTGACCTAGTGTAGTGATCTAGAACCCCCCATAAAAATCTGAGACCATTCCACGAAAACTTGGCCGCAAATAAATTGCTTATGGCCGCAATTTGCGGCCAGACTGGAGAGTTTGGGTTTGGGTTTTGGTCTGGAGGTCTCTTGGGTTGTGTGTGGTCTTGTGGTATGTGCAATTTTTACAAATTATTTGTGTAGCAAAATCTGGGATCACTTTGCTAGTTTCTAGTTTTTCGATTACGTGCGTTACGTTATCCGAAACGGTTCGTGTCTTTGTATTGCTGTTGCTCTTGAGTTGGTTTCGTAGTGTCGCTGCGCATGTTAGCTACTAAGCGAACACTTGAGAGTATGTTTGGAGTTTGTGCGTCGGTCAAACGTAGTAGTTACGTGTTATTTGTCGATTGCTAATGTGAACTTGTTGTATTGTTGTTTTATGATCTTAGAGACGCAGGCGAGGACTTCGGACGCTACGAAGAAGGAAAAGCAAGTGGTTGGCTTTACTTAGCCTAAGATCATCTATGGGTAGATTTAATATCTATAGGGGAATCGCCCGCATGGCGTTATGCGTCTGGGCTAGATATGATATGATATTAGTCGCATGTTTATATTGCACATATAGAGTTCGTGCATAAAACTTCATTTGCATATTATTACTTGTTGTGTTTGGACTTGTACCCATTGGACACTGCACTATTATTGACAGTTCATATTGCACGAGCATTGATTGTATGCCACCCACACCGTCAATAATTGCCATGACACGCACAACACACATATATATATGATATTATTTGGTTAGGGACATTGAGACATTGATTCCTATTCTATTATGCATATGACATATAACATACCTGTATACCTACATGCTTACACATATGCCTTACCATGCCTACATGCTAGCTACCCTTATACCTATATGGTATTGTACCATTAGTGATAGGTATATACACATATGAGATATAGCTACATATACATCTTGCATATATACTCACATACACCCGTATGGTATTACATCATTATTGATAGGTACATACTCACATACACCCGTATGGTATTACATCATTATTGATAGGTACATACTCATATACCTTGCTACAGCTATAGGTACCTTATGCACACATACTTACCTGTACACTCACTTACCTTGCTAGGGTTACATATACCCCTATGTGGTATTGTTTTGTCACCGACATGGGGACATTGATTCTTATACTATTGCGCATATGAGATGCATCATATATACATCCTTACATATAGATACACATATCTTGCTATACCGACATGGTTACGCATACCTTACTATAGCTACATGTTCACCTTTATATGATGTTGTATGGATTTTAGAGAAATTAGGAACCGCATGATATATTTAATAACTTATTGCAGTTAAATAGCGGTTTTTTCTTTATATGCTCATATTACTGTTTCATGTTGCATATATTATATTTCATAGATTTCGCATTGATATATGAATTTCATATGATGTTTTCCGAATGTTTTATTCCTGCATATATATATCAGTGATATGGGACGCTGATATATATATATATATATGTATATATATATATATGTATATATATATATATATCAGTGGTATGGGACGCTGATATATATATATATATATGTATATATATGGTATATATATCAGTGGTATGGGACGCTGTTATATTTGTATACCTACCTAATATATCATCATAATGATCTATGCAAATATACTTATTCATTACTTTGGATTTTCTGGATTTGAGGACCGTGGTAGTTTCATGAAATTATGCATTGTTTGAAAAACCCGGTTTCTCTTAATATGATATTTCGATACTTACACCATGAGATTTCTCGGTTCTGAGTATTGTATACCCCACGCGAGGAGTGGAGTGGGCCGTGTGCGGGTACATGGTGGGGCTCGGAGATACCCCGGGACAAGAAGATCGCAGATGATGGCGATGAGCTCGAGACAGGGGATACTACCTTACCGGTTACATTACTTGGACTCGGCGGTTATCGTGGTGATACCGACCGGAGTCATGTACGTATGGATACGGGAAATTTCAAGTGTCGAAGCTGGGCACTCGGGTTTCCGAGAGACGTATGATACGTTCATATCAGGGCCAGTCATGGAGACGGCACCTGATAGAGGAGTATTTATATGTCGATGCTAGGCACTAGTTTTCATGATGTTTTCGGGTGTCGATGTTAGACACTCAGGTTTCATGAGACTTATAGGATGTGTTTTATTTCGTACTCCGCATTTATTTGATATGCATTGCTTCATATATTAGTAGTACCTGATAGAGTACCTTTCATGACTGTTGCATTTACATATTGTCATTTATTGCTATCGGCTTGCATATGATAAACCATCGCAGTACGTGCATACTTGCGATTATCTGCATATGTTATTTACTATTCACGAGGTGGCAACTCACTCCCGTTGTGCCTCAGTGTTTTGCAGGTAGTCTCTCAGGGCAGTCGCGGTAGGGCTTTCATCTATCGTATCATCTTTTGCAGCGGGTACCGCTACGGCTGATTGCGTGAAGTTTTGCTATAGGTGGGTTTTGCGGTTATCCGATATTGCTCATTGTATATTCATTGTATCCAGTAGTCTCCATCTACTACTTCATGTATTGACTTAGAGACGAGTTGTGAGGATGATATTGTATATTATTTTTTTGACTTGGAGGTCTTTTATGATGTTTCACTTTATATCGTCTTTTCTTCGCTACGGCGTCGTATATCTGCTTGTGGTGGTAGTTTTCTGTCTTTGGGCGTGGTTGTGCTCCCGTTGGGGATGCTTTTACTTATATTTATGTTGTACCCTTTTTGGGGGCTTGTTTTACAAAGGAGGTGCTGACAAATTTTTAAAGAAAGTAAATTTGGACTTTAAAGAATTTTGATTGAGATTTTAAAAGTTTTAACAATGTTCTTATCACTTACTACTTTTGATGGTTTAGATTACTGGGTTTTTGGCTTACTTAGATTGCGTTACGCTTGTAGGCGTTGCGTGGTTTAAGGGCCGTCACGTGCCAATTTCGGGTCGTGACAAAGTTGGTATCAGAGCGCTAGTTTTTACCTTTCGGAGTGTAGGATGGCCTTGTTATGATCGAATAGGTAGCTTAAACAGAGTAATGTAGCGTGTGTATGTCCGCGGCATACTTACGACACGGTACTCCGCCTAAGTGACCTATGTACTAATTGCTTAAAATTCCTTTCATGATTATACATATCCTTGTGATTCGATTTCCATGATCTTATCGAATCCTATTTCACTTGCTTTAGCCTTTTGTCGTTGATGACTATAAGGGCTCAGAGAGATGCAGCGAGAGCCGAGATCAGAGTTGACTCGTTGGGGACGAGGACTGACCAGGATGGTACGCTCGTTGCACAGGAGCAGATTGATCCACCTTCGATAGATCGTATCGCTAGGCTTGAGGCAGATATGCAGGACTTGCGCCAGATGATGAGGTCGTTGGTTGAGGCCAGTCGAGCGCAGCGACAGGTAGTTTCCACCCCTGTTACCTATTTATTCTTTGCTATCAGCACGCAGCATTGTGTTACGTATACAACAGCAGTGGATGCAACCCGTTTAGCTGAGGAGCGTCTTCCTGAGACTTTGGGAGTTCCGAGACCAAGGAGGGCTCGTACAGGTGTACTAGCCCAGAGACAGAGGCTTAGTCGCCGTGACAGGTTTCGTGCACGTCTCGGGAGTAGCAGAGGCTTGGGACGAGGACAGTCATTTAGCTCTTATCCCCAGGAGGATCAGCAGCCATCGCATGGATGTTTTCGATGCGGGAGTTTCCATCACCTCGTCAGAGATTGAACCTTGGTACGCCAGATAAGGGCAGCAGTACCATATGTTACTTTACCACCTTCACCTCAGGGAGAGTCACCTGTTGCGCCTGTTGTTGATCCGCGTCAGACTTATGTTCAGAGAGGTCGTGGTCACGGAGGGATTTCTCAGAGTGTACAGGATGGTAGAGGAAGAGTTCAGCTAGTTGCGGGTAGAGGGTAGACACGAACGTTTGCTTCTACTCATGGGGACGCGCGGGCGTCCAATGCAGAGTTTTTAGGTATTCTATTCGTATGTTCTTTTGTTGCACTTGTTTGTTTAATTCGGGATCTATGCACTCGTTGTTCTACACACTTCATGCCGTGGTTGGGTCGAGAGTTATGTTTACTAGATCAGCCGTTTGTTGTGTTTAATCCTGTTAGCGATCCTTTGGTTACGCAACACGTGTTTCGGTCGTGTGCCAATTGGTTAGGAGATAGAGATTCATCCGTCGATTTGATACTTCTAAAGATGTTGGACTTTGACGTTCTCCTGGGCACGGACTGGTTAGGTATGTGCTATGCGTCTGTGGACTGCCGCGAGAAGACAGTCAGTTTTTGTCTTCCCGGCAAGTCAGTTCTTGTTGTGCAGGGGGAACAGCGGTGCCGCCCCTCACAGCTTGATTTCAGCCTTTTTCGCTAGTCGGCTTTTGAGGAGAGGATGTCGAGGATTCTTGGCTTTCATTCGTGATACCGGAGCCACAGTGGGTTCATTGGACCGGGTTCCTATCGTGTGAGAGTTTTTCGACGTTGTTCCACATAAGCCGGTGGAGCTTAGGGAGCTTAAAGATCAGCTGCAGAGTTGCTAGATAGGGGGACTTGTGCATCCAAGTGTTTCGCTTTGGGGAGCTCTTATTCTGTTCGTCAAGAAGAAGGACGGCAGTTGAGGTTGTGTATTGATTAATCGTCAATTGAACCGAGTTACGGTGCAGATAGGTATCCTTTACCCCGCCTTGACGATTTCTTTACTTAGCTCCAGGATGCGAGACATTTTTATAAGTTTGTTTTGGGGATCAGGTCATCATTAGTTGCGGGTTTGGAGTAATGACATTCCGAAGACTGCTTTTGTGCGCGCTACAGGCTTTATGAGTTTTTGGTGGTGCCGTTGGACTCACCAGTGCCCTAGCAGCATTTATGGATATGATGAACTAGATTCTTCAGGCCGTTCC
Organism: Agapanthus africanus; assembly: GCA_030015575.1. Taxonomy (NCBI): domain Eukaryota; kingdom Viridiplantae; phylum Streptophyta; class Magnoliopsida; order Asparagales; family Amaryllidaceae; genus Agapanthus; species Agapanthus africanus. The sequence continues at coordinate 376,947,836 of JASDDO010000019.1, read as the reverse complement.
TCGACCAGTATATTATTGTGTTATAGATGACATTCTGGTCTTTTCCAAGAGTCGTGAGGAACATGAGCAGCACTTGAGGATTGCTTTGCAGACATTGGGAGAGTACCAACTGTTTGCTAAATTCTTTAAGTGTTCCTTCAGGCTTGATAGTGTTGACTTCCTAGATCATGTAGTTACGGGAGACGGTATTCGTATGGACCTGAGGAAGATCGAGGCCGTACAGCTTTGGCCAAGACTTGTATCAGGGACCGAGGTCCACAGATTTTTGGGTTTAGCCGGTTTTTTGCCGCCGTTTCGTGCAGGATTTCTTGAGTATCGCTGCACCGTAGACCGTACTGACAAGGAAAGGGGTTCCTTTTCTTTAGACTGAGGCATGCGTGCTGAGTTTTCAGCAGTTGAAGACTCGGTTGACGACTGGACCCGTTCTATCTTTGCTTTCTGGATCGGGCGACTTTGTTGTTTACTGTGATGTTTCGCGAGTGGGACTCGATTGTGTACTGATGTAGCATGATAGAGTTATCGCTTATGCTTCCTGACAGTTGGAGAAAGTACGAGCAGGATTTATCCCATTCATGATCTAGAGATGGCCGTGGTGGTCTTGCGCTGGAGATTTGGAGACACTGCTTGTGCGGAGAGTCGTGTCAGATTTTCACGGACCACTGGAGCTTAATCTTCCTGCAGCGGGATCAGAGTTTGAGACAGCGCCATTGGATGGAGCTTGTGAAGGATGGTGATTTTGAGATCCTTTATTGGCCTGGACAAGGCGATTGTGGTAGCTGATGCTTTGAGTCGTAAGCCCGGGAGTTAGCTTGTTCCAGTTATGCGTAGTTCAGAGACAGTCTTATGCAGATTTACAGTTCTTGCGCGACCGTTGAGTACAGTTTAAGATTGCTTCTACTGAGGGGACAGCTTGCTCATGTCCATGCCCGTCCACTTTTACTTAATCGTTTTCATGAGGCACAAACCGCTGATGATCGTTTGTTTGAGATTCTGAGCATGTTCGGCAGGGTAAAGATTCGGAGTTCTTGATTTATGACCAGGGTGTGCTACGTTTTGAGACTGTTAGTGTGTAACTGATACCGATAGGTAGAGACACGAGGTCCTAGAGCAGGCAAATCAATCGGCTTTTTGTGTTCACCCTAAGTGCCACCAAGATGTAACGTGACTTGAGAGTTAGTTACGGGTGGGCAGGGATGAAGAGTGAAGTTTCGGATTTCGTTTTGAGGTGCTTGGCTTGTTGGAAGCTAAGGTTGAGCATTTTAGACTGGCTGGAGAGTTGCAACCTTTTTCTGTTCCGTAGTGGGAATGGGAGCAGATCTCCATGAATTTCGTTGTGGTGTCTATCTAGGTCTAAACAGGATGTGACTCTATTTGGGTGATTGTTGTCCGGTTATGCTCAGTTTGCTCTGTTGTTCTTCGGTAAGTTTATGCGTTTGCATGGAGTTCCTTCATGCGTTGTATCCAATAGAGGCACCCAGTTCGCTAGCCGTCTTTGGCAGAAGTTTCAGGAAGCCTTGGGTACTGGTTGAGCTTTAGCTCCGCTTTCCATCCGTAGGCCGATGGTCAGATAGAGCGGACTATACAGACTCTGGTGGATATACTTGTGCATACGTACTAATTGTTTGTTGGCAGTTGGGATTGTCACTTGCCATTGATGGAGTTCTCCTACGATGATGGTTATCAGGAGATGTTTCAGATGGCAACTTTTAGACCTTGTGTGTAGGTTGTGTCGATCGCCAGTCTGTTTTACTGACTCCATGAGAGTAGGATTATTTTAGGACCCCGGCTAGTCCAGAGACTTCGGAGAATATCCAGTTGATTCAGGTCAGGATGAGAGCAGCCCAGTGCAGACAGAAGTCTTATGCCGACAGTCGTTGTCGCAGACTTGAGTTCGCAGTGGGAGATCATGTACTCCTACGGATTTTTCCGATGAATAGCGTGTTGAGTTTGGGAAGCTTAGTCCCAGAATTGTAGGTCCTTTTGAGATCCTTGAAGTGAGTTAGTACCGCTACCTATAATTTGGCACTTCCGCCCAGATTTTTGAGTATTCACCCCGTTTTCCTTATGTCGATACTTCGCAATTACCTTCATGACCTTTTCACATGATTTAGCATCAGACCATTTAAATTGGGACGCGATCTTTCGTTCACCAGCAGCCGATAGTGTTAGTGGATCGGCAGGTGGAGGAACTTCGGTCAAGGGTCTTACCATCTGTAGAGGTTTTTCTTTGGCGTAGCCGTCTAGTGAGAAGATCACTTGGGAGGCTGCGAGCAAGATGTGGAAGTTTTGCACTCATCTCTTTAAAGGTATGCATAGTAAGAATTTTAACTCGGGGATGAATTTTCTTTAAGAGGGGAGATTGTGACGCCTTAGAATGCGATTAGCGTTAATCTGACGTTAATGCGGGTTTTCTGTAAAAAATTTACCAATTTAGTTTCCTCACATTTATAACATTTAATTAATAATTTATTATTATTTGTTATGGCTTGCACACGCTTGTGCATGTTAATGTGAGGGTTTGTTTGTGTTAATCTAGTTTAGCAACTATGACACTATAACCTAATCCTAATCCTATCCTTGCCTTGTTTAAATCTTAATCCTTGCTTAACCCTTAACCTAAACCTCTAGATATTTGAGAGAGATATTTCCTTTGTGTTTTGGATTGGTAAGGAGGTGGCATGGTGACTCATGGGATAAGCTTGCTAGCATTAATGGTTGCATTAATGATGCTTGGTGCACTTACCCTCTCATCCTACACTCACCTCTCTTTCTTTATCTCTCATTCTCTTTCACTTCATCTCTTTCTCATTATTTTCATCTTCTCATAGCTCTCAACTGAACACTCACATTTCCTTCACTAAACCTTCACTAATCTTCATCAAAATATCACCAAATCATTTCATAAACCTTGTTTTGCCTCTTGGATGCCTTGAAGCTTGGGAAGCTAGGATCTTTGAGCTTGTGGGAGTAGGTAATGATCACTTTCTATTAAGTAAGTCCTTTTAATGTTGTGTAGCTTGTTAGTTTTAGTTTACAACGCGTAAATTTTAGTTTCGGGTAAATATCGTATTTTTAGTGTAGTTTTGGGTCTCGGATAATCTGCTATCAAATCAGATATTTGTTGGAAAAGTTCCCATCACAGTGACCTAGTGTAGTGACCTAGAACCCCCCATAAAAATCTGAGACCATTCCACAAAAACTTGGCCGCAAATAAATTGCTTATGGACGCAATTTGCGGCCAGACTGGAGAGTTTGGGTTTGGGTTTGGGTTTTGGTCTGGGGGTCTCTGGGGTTGTGTGTGGTCTTGTGGTATGTGCAATTTTTACAAATTGTTTGTGTAGTAAAATCTGGGATCACTTTGCTAGTTTCTAGTGTTTCGATTACGCGCGTTACGTTATCCGATACGGTTCGTGTCTTTGTGTTGCTGTTGCTGTTGCTCTTGAGTTGGTTTCGTAGTGTCGTTGCGCACGTTAGCTACTAAGCGAACACTTGAGAGTATATTTGGAGTTTGTGTGTCGGTCAAACGTAGTGGTTACGTGTTATTTGTCGATTGCTAATGTGAACTTTTTGTGTTGTTGTTTTATAATCTTAGGGACGCAGACGAGGACTTCGATTGCTGCGAAGAAGGAAAAGCAAGTGGTTGGCTTTATTTAGCCCAAGATCATCTGTGGGTAGATTTAACATCTACAAGGGAATCGCCCGCATGGCGTTATACGTCTGGGCTAGATATGATATGATATTATTCGCATGTTTATATTGCACATATAGTGTTTGTGCATAAAACTTCATTTGCATATTATTACTTGTTGTGCTTGGACTTGTACCCATTGGACAATGCACTATTATTGACGGTTCATGTTGCACGAGCACTGATTGTATGCCACCCACACCATCAGTAATTGCCATGACACGCACAACACACATACATATATAATATTGTTTGGTTAGGGACATTGAGACATTGATTCCTATTCCATTATGCATATGACATATAGCATACTTGTATACCTACATGCTTACACATATGTCTTGCCATGCCTACATGCTAGCTACCCTTATACCTATATGGTATTTTACCATTAGTGATAGGTATATACACATATGAGACATAGCTACATGTACATCTTGCATACATACTCACATACACCGGTATGGTATTACATCATTATTGATAGGTACATACTCATATACCTTGCTACAGCTACAGGTACCTTATGCACACATACTTACCTGTACACTCACTTACCTTGCTAGGGTTACATATACCCCTTTGTGGTATTGTTTTGCCACCGACATGGGGACATTGATTCTTATGCTATTGCGCATATGAGATGCGTCATACATACATGCATGCATATAGATACACATATCTTTCTATACCGACATGGTTACGCATACCTGGCTATAGCTATATGTTCACCTTTATATGATGTTGTATGGATTTTAGAGAAATTAGGAACCACATGATATATTTAATAACTTGTTGTAGTTAAATAGCGGTTTTTCCTTCATATGCTCATATTACTGTTTCATGTTGCATATATTATATTTCATGGATTTCGAATTGATATATGGATTTCATATGATGTTTTCCGGATGTTTAATTCCTGTGTATATATATCAGTGGTATGGGACGCTGATATATATATGTGTGTGTGTGTGTGTGTGTGTGGTATATATATCAGTGGTATGGTACGCTGTTATATATGTACACCTACCTAATATATCATCATAATGATCTATGCAAATATACTTATTCATTACTTAGGATTTTCTGGATTTGAGGACCGTGGTAGTTTCATGAAATTATGCATTGTTTGAAAAATCTGGTTTGTCTTGATATGATATTTCGATGCTTCCACCATGAGATTTCTCGGTTCTGAGTATTGTATACCCCACACGAGGAGTGGAGTGGGCCGTGTGCGGGTACATGGTAGGGCCCGGAGGTACCCCAGGGTAAGAAGATCACATATGATGGCGATGTGCTCGAGGCAGGGGATACTACCTTACCGGTGACATTACTTGGACTCGGCGGTTATCGTGCTGATACCGACCGGAGTCATGTACGTATGGATACGGGAAATTTCGAGTGTCGAAGCTGGGCACTCAGGTTTCCGAGAGACGTATGATACGTACATATCAGGGCCAGTCATGGTGATGACACCTGATAGAGGAGTATTTATGTGTCGATACTAGACACTAGTTTTCATGATATTTTTGGGTGTCGATGTTAGACACTCAGGTTTCATGAGACTTACAGGATGTGTTTTATTTCGTACTCCGCATTTATTTGATATGCATTGCTTCATGTATTAGTAGTACCTGATAGAGTACCTTTTATGACTGTTGCATTTACATATTGTCATTTATTGCTATCAGCTTGCATGTGATAAACCATCATAGTACGTGTATACTTACGATTACCTGCATATGTTATTTACTATTCACAAGTTGGCAACTCACCCCCGTTGTGCCACAGTGTTTTGCAGGTAGTCCCTCATGACAGTCGCGGCGGGCTTTCATCTATCATATCATCTTTTGCAGCGGGTACCGCTACGGCTGACTGCATGCAGTTTTGCTATAGGTGCGTTTTGCGGTTATCCGATGTTGCTCATTGTATATTCGTTGTATCCAGTACTCTCTATCTACTAGTTCATGTATTGACTTAGAGACGAGTTGTGAGGATGATATTGTATATTATTTTTGTGACTTGGAGGTCTTTTATGATGTTTCACTTTATATCGTCTTTTCTTCGCTACGGTGTTGTATATCTGCTTGTGGTGGTTGTTTCCCCCTTTAGGCGTGGTTTTGCTCCCGTTGGGGATGCTTTTACTTATATTTATGTTGTACCCTTTTTTGGGGCTTGTTTTACAAAGGAGGTGCTGAATTTGGACTTTAAAGAATTTTGATTGAGATTTCAAAAGTTTTAACAATATTATTATCACTTACTACTTTTGATGGTTTAGATTGCTGGGTTTTCGGCTTATTTAGATTGCGTTACGCCTGTAGACGTTGCGTGGTTTAAGGGCCGTCACATACCAATTTCAAGCCGTAATACACAAAGACTATGATGTCTTTAAACTGGACTATGATGTCCTTAAACTTTTCGGACTGTGGGGTCCTTAAACTCATAGACTATGATGTCCTTAAACTTTACGGACTGTGGGGTCCTTAAACTCATAGACTATGATGTCCTTAAACTTTACGGACCGTGAGGTCCTTAAACTTATAGACTATGATGTCTTTAAATTTTACAGACTATGACGTCTTTAAACTGCCACGGACTATGATGTCCTTAAACTTCTGGACCGCAATATCCTTAAACTAAAACAATAGAGCCCAAATGCTCTTTTGTTGGATCTAAATGATCCTGTTAAGTTGATCTTAGTCTAAAATTAGACTAATGTTTCCTTAACAAATGTTTAAGTTGATCTTAGTCTCAAACAAGATTAACGATCCTTAAATCCAAACCAAAACCCAAATCTAAGAAAATACAGATTTTGACTAATCCACGCCCTATGGGCGACAACATATATTAGTCTCTGTATACAATCCACGGGCAACTAAAAATAAAACAAACACACACGACACGAAGTGACTTTCTAGAGAAGGAGAAAGTGGTTACCGCGATACAGCTGCGTAATTAACCGCAGGGGCTTGCGCCTGCAAAGAAGAGCGTCCCCACAATCAAAAACCCCTCAAACGAGGGGGAATCTGACGAAGTCTGCTACAACGGCCGCATCCGTCTAAACCTCCGATATACGGTGCCATAAATCAACTTGGTATCTTCGGAGAGGTAGACGGATAAAACCAAATAGGATCTGCCCTCAAATTCAGGTAAGACGTTTGTCTTCCCGGTCTTTCGGCGGTGAGCAGATTCTGGCACGTCCGGTGGGACTTGAACCCACAGGCGCCTCACGTGCTCCCACGTGAGGCGCTTGAAGTAGTGTTAAACGCTAAGAATTTGATGTGCTCATGTGGGGATCACGTGGGGCGCTTGAAATAGTGTTAAACATTAAGAATTTGATACACTCACATGGGGTCACGTGAGACGCTTGAAATAGTGTTAAACACTAAGAATTTGATGCGCTCATGTGGGGTCACGTGAGGCGCTTGAAGTAGTGTTAAACACTAAGAATTTGATGCGCCCACGTGGGGTCACGTGAGGCGCTTGAAGTTGGCGCTGCTCCTTTGGGTTTATTCCTTTTCTGCTTTATAAAAGTTAAGCAATGCTTGGGGGTCACGTGAGGGCACGTGAGGCGCCCCAGGAATAGGGTTTATTCCCTTTTCTCTTTTATAAGTGCTGAGCACTTCTCAAGGGTCACGTGGGGTCACGCGACTAGATCTCATTCTTTCCCTCTTTGTTCCTCAAAGGTGCTCACGTGGGATAACGTGAGCTTTTATTGTGTAGCATTGAATGCTAATGAATCACCAGGCTGTTCTTCTATGGTTCCAAGGGATCAAGTTCTCCTTTTGTTCTTTGCAGAGATTAAATTATTTTTAAAGGGTTAAACCCTAGTTCCAGAGGAATTAAATTCCTATATGTTTTGTAAGAGTTAAACTCTTTTGGATTCAGTTCTTTCCCCTAGATTTTGAATCTGCATGACAGAATCTCCCCGATGAGAATTAAATTCTCAACTTGTGGGAAGATCTGCTTCTGCAGACCTTAACCAGAGGAAGAACTAAGTTTTTTGAGAAGAGTTAAACTCTTGGTTTGAGAATTAAATTCTCTTTTTGTGGGAGCTTTTGGGAGGGGTTCTCTTCTTTAGAGAATTAGATTCTCTTTCTATTTTTCTTCCCCTCTCCCTCTTTCTCTCTTTTCTCCTTCTTGGCTCCTATTTATAGGAGAAAGAAAAGAATCAGTTTGTTCAACAAATCTCTCATTGAGAGATTTTGATTGATTTTATAACCAACATGATCTTTTAGATCACTTGGTGAATTTTATTCACCGTTGGATTTTTAATCCAAAGGCCCTCTGTTTATGAGAAAAGATTTTTTGTTTGTTTAACAAGATTATGAATATCTTGTTAGTTTTAACAAGATTAGAATTTTATTCTATCATATCTTTTTAGTTTAAGAAGATCAGAAATATATTTTCTTAATATGGATATCTTGTTAACATAGAATTTTATTCTTGTTATAAGATTAGGAAAATATTTTCATATGATAGATTTTTATTCTATCAAATGATCACCGCTGGATCTTTGATCCAAGGGTCCTCTGTTTAACAGAGAAGATTTTTCTAGTTTAAGGAAGATTAAGAAAATATTTCCCAAATAGAATTTAATTCTAGAATTTGATAGGAACATTTTAAATTAGGATGCTCACATGCTTTGCATGTGATTGGCAAAAGCACTCACGTGTTTAACACGTGACCCCTAGTGTGGGTTTTAGCCTGTGTATGTTCAGAGCGCTCGCGTGTGTAACACGTGAGGCATGTTTGGCCCTTGGTTATTTATGTTCAGCGCTCATATGCTTCGCATATGTGCACCCACGTGTTTTACATGTGATGCCTGTGTTTTGCGGATTCTCCCCCCTTTTTTGTAAGGTAACAAGTAGCTCTTGGCCAAAAAATTTGGCGGGAACAATTTCGTCTTTAAAGTTGTAAGTCGATGTCGCACACCTTATGCGGTTTGTGGGGAGGCGGAATTTACAAAAATGATTTTTATGACTTGCAACATCGACCTATCATACAAGATCTTTTCGGAAACCCTAACTAGCTAAACACTTAGAGGATCTAAACTATTATGATAGAGTTTTATACCTCCTTGATTCTAGTTCTTCAGGTCTTCTTCTACTTTCCTTGAGCTCCTAGAAAGTGAGGATCTAGCTTGGTCGTCGGTCTCCTTGTGTCGAAGACGGCCGAGAGTCTATGGTTCAAGCTCCAACCTCAAAACCGAGGTAACTAAAGTACCTAGTTCGCAAATCTAGATAGCTTAGGAGATGTAGAGAGTTAATTAGAATATTTTGTCTCAAATGGCCCTAGGATTCACAACACATGTGAAGGTTAGGGTTTGAGAAAGAAGGAGGAGAACAACGAAGAGAGAATGAGAAAGAACAAATGAACAAGTGATCAAGGCTTGTGAAGAATGGCTCATTCGTTTCTCACTTCAACCATGCATTATTTTCAATAGAAAATTGTAGTCATGCTTCAATAGTAAGTGCAAACCAATAAACTAAAGAATTAGACATGCTTCACCCATGCCATAAATATCTCCATTTTCTACCTCATTAATCTATTTTCCAAAAATAGATTAAACCAAAATGAGGTGTCCCCTTCTAGAAGCATCTCTTGTAAAATTACAAGAATGCCCTCACCGTATATACATACCCGTATTCGTACTCTAAAATGTATGAATACAAAGAGATAAAAATAATCCAATAATATAATACTAGAATCCGGTTTAATCCTAAGCCCATTACTATTATCCGTCCGAACATATATGCAGCTAGTACACGTATATGATCAGAACCCTGCACGTAAAACCATACGTCATCTATATCGTTTCGCCTGAACTAGGGAAACCCTCTGTGTGGGGCTCTAAAGACTCGACAATACGCTGGCAGTGGGTTAAACTATAAGTCTGTCAGCGGCACTAGCTGTATGTAACGACTACCCAGGTACCTGTCGAAAAGAAGGCTGATGAGTTCATCTGAACCCCTACCGAGCCTATCCATGACAATCTCCGTGCAGTCCGGTCTGTTCGTCTGAGAGTATCGCATGCCGGGTCTAAGAGGTGGAAAACGTCAGACCCCTAATAACCTTACAAGTCATGCCAGTATGGCTCAAGACCATCCGAGAATCTACTGGTCCAACTACCAGTAATTATCAATCCGCCCTGGCCAGGGACTTATGGTGTTGGCCAACCGATCACAGCTCGACATCGACTCCCTATACCGGGAGAGACGAATCCCCAACAGTCCCTCACTGTCTTCATGTGGCTCGGGACTGTACCCAACTAAAACATGTTTGCACGACTCGGTAGAGTCATGGTAGGGCAGTAATCAAAGTACAGTGGGAACTCATACGAGACAAATGACGACCTCAGGTCGACAGACTACCTTCACTCATGTCACCAGAGAACTTCTATCTGACGTTAGGTGTAATACCATCGAACCAATTCTCAGCGAGTCCATCCAGTGTACTCACCCCTAGTGAGCACCTGTATACAATATTAGGTGCACCACACCAATGGCTGCGGGACCAATCCATCGCCCCTCATCAGGGTCTAGATATGTATATACTAGTCTAATATAGAGTATCGATGCCCAGTCTCGATACTCCCATGACTAGGGACATTTTAAGGATGTGATTATCGACTACCCAGCTCCCACAAGTATGATTGTCATCACAACGCTGGTAGTCAAGCAAGGTTCCTACGGGCTTTATCAACATGTATACAAGATATGAAATACCAAGTAAAACACATCACATGTTAAGATAAAGACAAACCAAATAGCATATTATCATATCGAGCAAGATTGTCCTGTACATACATATCCCCAGCATCCTATACAATGAAGGCCTCTAGGGCATACATATCCAACAATCTCCCACTTGCACTAAGGCCAGTAATTGGCGTATTAAGTACCCAACGTCTTCACTGGATCCAGTTGCTGGCGTACCACATACTCAACATCTCGAACAGTCTCTCGAACTGGACTTAAGGGATGGCCTTGGTGAATGGATCTGCCATGTTGTCCTTTGTATCTACTCTGTACACCTCGATCTCGTGGTGATTCACGATCTCCTTGATCAGGTGATACCGCCTCAAGATATTTCTGGATTTCTGATGGGACCGTAGTTCCTTTGCCAAACCCATGGTTCCATTGTAATCGCAATACAAAGGTATTAGATTAACAATGGATGGAACCACATGAAGTTCAGAAACGAACTTCCTCATCCAGACTGCCTCTTTTGCGACATCGTTAGCAGCGATGTACTCAGCCTCCATCGTCGAGTTTGCTATGGTGTCCTGTTTGGAACTCTTCCAACAGACCGCCCCTCTATTGAGGGTAAACACATAACCCGAGACAGATTTAAAGTCATCCTTGTCACTTTGGAAGCCAGACTCGGTAAAAGACTCGATCTGGAGGTCCCCATTACCGTACACCAAGAACATCTCCTTAGTCCTTCTCAGGTACTTAAGAATGTTCTTTACTGCTATCCAATGTTTCTCACCTGGGTTGGACAGATACCTGCTTACGACGTTAAGTGCATAAGTTACATCTGGTTTGGTACATAACATTGCATACATCATCGACTCTACCGCCGAAACGTAGGGTACTATACTCATGCGAGCCTTCTCCTTATCAGTCTTGGAAGATATCTCTTTGGAGAGGGTGATTCCGTGACAAGAGGGTAAATTACCGCACTTAAAATCTTCCATACTAAATCTTTTCAGTATATTGTCGATGTACCTGGATTGTGAAAGTCCCAACATCCTCTTAGATCTATCACGATAGTTTGGATCCCCAGAATGTATGAGGCATCACCCAGGTCTTTCATGGAGAACTTTTGTGACAAGAATCCTTTGACTGATTGTAGCATAGGAATGTCATTTCCTATCAGGAGAATGTCATCCACGTACAAGACGAGAAATACTACAGTTCTCGCTACAATCTTACTATAAATGCATGGTTCATCTGGATTTTTGATAAAGTCAAATTCTTTGGCCATCTCATCAAAGCAGATGTTCCAACTCCGCGATACCTGCTTTAATCCATAAATGGATTTAAACAACTTGCACACTCTTCCGCTGCTCCTACTCTCTATGAAACCCTATGGCTGATCCATATAAACACACTCTTCTAAATTTCCATTCAGAAAAGCGGTCTTTACATCTATCTGCCAAATTTCATAATCATGGAAGGCAGCAATGGCAAGTAGGATCCAAATGGATTTATGCATAGCCACTGGAAAAAAAGTTTCATCATAGTCGAAGCTAGGTCTTTGACGAAAATCTTTTGCTACAAGTCTAGCCTTATAGGTTTCAACCTGTCCATCTGCACCAATCTTCTTTCTGAAGATTCATTTGCAGCCTACGGGTTTCACCCCTTGAGGTGCAATGTTCAAAGTCTAAACTTTGTTGGTGTACATGGATTCCATTTCGGTTTGCATTGCATCCAGCTATTTTACCGAGTCTCTGCTCGTAATGTCCTGCTGGAAACTAGTTGGCTCATCATCATTGATGATGCAATCCTCTCTATCCTCGTCTACGAGAAAACCGTAGTATCCCTCGGGCGGATAAGATTGCCTACTAGATCTGCGGAGTGGCGCAGGGACGTCCGGTTCTTTTGAAACTTCAGGTTCCACCATGCTTTCAGTAATAGTTTGTGGTTCTGGAATTTCATCCAGTTCTATTGCGCTCCCACTTATTTATTTTTCAAGAAATTGAGTCTCCAGAAAGCGGGCATGCTGAGAACCAAAAACCTTTTGTTCCTCCATGTAATAGAAAAGATACCCCATGGAGTTCTTTGGGTATCCCACAAACTTACACAGTACTGATCATGCCTCGAGCTTGTCTGTATGCTGCTTTTTGACAAAAGCTGAACATCCCCATATCTTAAGATATTTAAGATAGGGTTTCTTCCCACTCCACATTTCATATGGTGTGGTAGGCACAGACTTAGTAGGAACTTTGTTCAAAAGATATGCAGCAGATTTTAGTGCATAACCTCAGAAAGATCACGGTAACTCAGCATTACTCATCATGGAACGTACCATATCTAATAAGGTATGGTTCCGTCTTTCCGATACACCGTTGTACTGAGGTGTGTATGGAGGAGTAAGCTGAGAAAGAATTCCATTCTCTTTTAAATAATCCAGGAACTCGGCACTTAAGTATTCACCACCTCGATCAGATCGAAGTGTCTTGATACTTTTGCCTGTTTGTTTTTCCACTTCATTCTTGTATTCTTTAAATTTCTCAAAGACCTCGAATTTATGTTTCATCAAGAACATTCCATACCTTGAGAAATCATCCGTAAAAGTAATGAAGTAGGAATAACCACTTCTTGCATGTGTAGACATTGGACCACACACGTCGCTGTGTATGAGTCCCAAGAGCTCGGTGGCTCTTACTCCGTGTCCAGTGAACGGAGTCTTTGTCATCTTTCCTTTGAGACATGATTGACAAGTTGCATAAGACAGATATTCAATCGGATCCAAATATCCCTCTTTATGTAACTTCATCAACCATGTTTCATTGATGTGATCTAGTCTATAATACCATAAGAAAGCTTGATTTAATTCTGAAGACTTTCTTTTAAGTGTGTTCTGTACATTGAAAACCTGGTGTTTATTTAATACGTATATACTATTGTCTAGTGTACCTGATCCAATCAAACCATGATTAAGGTGAATGTTTACAACATTGCTTACAAATGTAAAATCATAACCTTCTTTAGATAGTAAAGATATAGAGATGATATTGCACGTCAAACTAAGTACATAAAAACAATTACGCAAAGCCAAAATGTGTCCACTTGTCAATCCTAGGTGATATTCCCCTATGGAAACAGCATCCACACTCGCTCCATTAGCAACCTTGAGAGTCATATCACCTGCCTTCAAAACTCTATGGCTTCTCAGTGCCTGCAATAAATTATAGATATGAGATCCTGATCCGGTATCCAATACGTAGAAAGTAGATTTGATTGACAGACAGTTTTCAATCATAAACACACCTGAAGCCGAAGCCACAACGTGGTCCTTTCCCTCTACCTTACTGACACTGCCTTTCGGCTTGGTGGGGGCCTTTTTCTTCTTCCCTTTGGCTTTCACCTTAGATCTAGAGGAGGAAGGTTCCACAATAAGCAGAGCGGGTGTCTCCCTGGTTTTCTTTAGGGTGCTCTCTGCACACCTCAACATGTTGAGAAGTTCTGGAAGTGTAACTTCCTTATCTTGAATTTCAAAATTCAAGATAAATTGGGCATAGGTAGAGGGGAGGGATTGTAGAATCAAGTCTGTATACAACTCATTCTCCAACGTGGTCCCAAGGTCCGCGAGCTCTTTGTTTACCCCAATCAGAGCAAAGCTCTGTTCAAATTCCAAGGCGGGAAACGAAGCAACGCTTCTGTTTCCCCCAATCAGAGCAAAGCTCTGTTTTGGAATCTGAAATGAAAATTAAAATTAAAATAAATGAAGCAACACTTCAGATGATCTGCGCTCTGCGCTGCGCGCCACGTGGCAGCGCAGGTGCGCTGCGCGCCACATGGCAGCGCAGTTGCGCTGCGCTCTGCGCTGCGCGACACGTGTCAGCGCAGTTGCGCAGCGCTGAACGCTGCGCGACACGTGTCAGCGCAGGGACATTTGCGCCAAACAGAATTAAAATTCTAGTAAAATATTTCTGTTCTTGTTAAAACAAGAAGATTGTCTTCTGTAAAACAGAAGCCCTTAGATCAAAGATCCAACGGTGGGGAAAATTCCCCAAATCACTCAGAGAAGGATCTCTTTAACAAACTTAACAAATCTATGGGCACTATATAAAGACCCCTAGACCCCAATTCAAAGGATCATGAACATTGTGAGAGATTAAGAACCTCAAAATAGAGAGAACACTAAAGAAAGTTCAAGAAAAAGGTAAAAACCTTCATAAAATAGAAGAATTTCTTCTAATAGATCATTGATCTAAGAACAAGATCAATGATCTTCAAATAATAATAAGTGCCTTGCACTTTTTATGAATCACTGGTTCTCTGAAAATAAGAAAAAACAAGAAAAACTTGTTTTCTCTGATCTAAACTGGATCAAGAAATTAAACAGTGCCCTGCACTTATAAAATTTGCACTGTTGCGCTCTTGGGTTGGCTCAAGCCACCAGAGAGCGCCACGTGTCAGCACCTGAACCACTTGCGCAATGCGCTTTTAAGATAGAGGCTTGCTCTCTAAAATTAGCGCAACTCACCAGAGCGCGCTACGTGTCAGCAGCGCAAGCGCAGCGCACTGCGCTTGCGTGACACGTGTCATCACCACAAGCGCTTGCGCTCAGTGATTGACGCAAAGCGCCTGACAAATGCAAAGCATTGTTTACTAAAGGGCCAGGCCCAAATCAAAAGGGCCTAGTAGGCCAAAATAAATTGCAATGCAATAAAAGGGCAGAGCCCAAATAAAATTGATGCTCTGCATAATTTATAAAAGGGCAGAGCCCAAACAAAATAAAATGCAGAGCCCAAATAAAATTGATGCTCTGCATCATTTATAAAAGGGCAGAGCCCAAACAAAATAAAATGCATAGCCCAGACAGAATTGATGCTCTGCATCATTTATAAAAGGGCAGAGCCCAAACAAAATAAGAAATGCAATGCATTATTTAAAAAGGGGCAAAGCCCTAGCACAGGCGTAATAGGCCAAAGACAAATAAAAATGTTAAATATTCTCAACTGGATTTAGCCCAATCATGGCCGTAAGTCCTCAAATTAAATTGACTGAGCAAGACTGCTCTCCTAAATCAATTTACGTCCGGTTCAAGGGTACATCTCTGAACTCCTCTGACCCCTATCGTTGTAATCCTTCAACGACGTCAGAGAGGTGACGGGTCCCAACAACCACACATCTATATGGACTGCGGGGTCCTTAAACTCGTGGACCGAAACGTCCCTAAACTAATGTTCGTCCCAAAATGGGAATGTTGGACCGAAATGTCCTTAAACTAATGCTCGTCCCCAAATGGGAATGATGGACCCCTACGTCCCTAAACTGAAACATGGACCACCACGTCCCTAAACTGGAATATGGACCCCTACGTCCCTAAACTGGAACATGGACCACCATGTCCCTAAACTGGAAATTGACCGCAACGTCATAAAACTAAACAATAGAGCCAATTGCTCTTTTGTTGGATCTAAACGGTCCCGTTAAGTTGATCTTAGTCTCAGATCAGACTAACGTATCCTTAACGAACGTTTAAGTTGATCTTAGCCTCAATGCGGCTAACGTATCCTTAAACTAAAACACCAAAACCCAAATCTAAGTAAATACGGATTTGGACTAATCCACGTCCTATGGGCGACGGCATAACTTAGTCTCCGTATACAATCCACGGGCAACCACAAACAAAACAAACACACACGACACGAAGTGAAATTCTGGAGAAGGAGAAAGTTGTTACCGCGATGCGGTAGCATAATTAACTGCAGGGGCTTGCGCCTGCAGGGAAGAGCGTCCTCACAATCAAAAAACCCTCAAACGAGGGGAATCTGACGAAGTCTGCTACAATTGTCGCATCCGTCTAAACCTCCGATACACTGTGCGATAAATCAACTTGGCATCTTCGGAGAGGTGGACGGATAAAACCAAATAGCATCTGCCCCGAATCTCAAGCAAGACGTCTTCACGTCGTGGCCGCCGTTCGGAGGGGAACAGATTCTGGCACGCCCGGTGGGACCTTTTCCTCTTTCCACTCTACACTTCGTGTGTCGTCTTCGCGAACGAATCGCTGTTTGTTAATGGTTGTGTTTGGATTTCAAGTTACTAAGATTTGGTCTTTTGCCTGGCGCAGAAATTAAGCATCAATGGCCTCAAATTGCTCGAACTGCTCAAAGTGCCAATGCAACCGACGCTCCGCCTCACCTGGAGGCGTAGCATATGGGCCTCAAGCGGCCTCCGTCCTTACTATGCCCGTGGAGAAAGTGACTCAAGCCACCACCGGCCTGTTCTTCGGGACCATGACCCCGCCAGCAAGCTTCACCATCCCTGTGCCCGTAGCGGAAGCTTCAAAGAAGTCGGTCTTCGATCGACTTGCTACTCCCACAGCCCCTCTCAACGGGTCGTCCAACTCCTCGGTCTTCACCAGACTGAGCCTCAACTCCAAAGGGCCTGCCAGAAAGCCCATGATTTCTGAGAAGGCCATGCCAAAGAAGACGGCTGCTCCCGAAATCGCCAAAGCGGTTTCTCCTGTCAAGGAGTCAGTCTTTTCAAGGCTGACTATTCCGGCTCCTGCCCATGCTCGAGGATCTGTCTTTGACAGATTGAATATAGCCACTCAGAGGACGACCTCCGTCTTTAAGAGGCTGGCACCAGCAGCGCCTCATTCGGACGGGGGCAAGATGAAGCTGTCCCTATCGCCGAGCCAGTCCCAACGTCTAGTCATGCTCGACGTCGCCATTGGCGACGAGTAAGAAAGGCTGGGGGCAACTCCCCCTCGGGGCTAACTCCACCCGCTCCAATGGTGGAAGTTGATGCTGCTGTTCCAACTGGGAACTGCTTTGAACCACTGAGGAGGGTACGCAAGAACTCTCCAAATGCTACAATGAAAAGATCTCCTCCACCTGCGGAGAGAGTTCCGGAAATGAAGCGGGGGCAACCCCCTCAACGGCTGTCCTAAAAAATATACAAAGTTTGGTGAAGGGTTCAAGATTCCGTAATTGACCCAGATCATTCTCGTCAACAGAAAAAGGCGAAGGTGCAAGAAGAAAAGGACCGTCCTATTAAACAGCAAAGGACAACAACCGCCAGGGTGCCCACTACAACAGCCCCTTCAACTTCAACGACCCACAAAAGAAGAAGGCCGGAGAAAATCCCCGCGCCCGCGGCAAATGCCGAAGGCGGTGAACCTAAACTCCCTAATTCCGGGGGCATAATAGTTCATACAGTATACATGGCGTCGGGAAAGGAGGACAGCCGTGCATCCACAGGTCTTAGACCGCTTACGCGATCGGTGACCAAAGCTCAGGAGCAACAACAAAAGCTTCAGGAAATGATGAACGCGATGGCCGCACTCACTGGGCCAAAAGAAAGCCCTGAAGCGTCCTTGGATGAACGCCAGGAGCAAGAAACTGACGCTGAATTCCTTCGTCGGATATTGGAGAAGAAGGATGAAGAGGCTGCTGAACAAGCAGCCAACATAAAGCGTATGGCCCTCCTGTTCCAAAACATGGTGGGGATGATGATCCAACAAGCTCCTCCAGCTGAAGATCCCCCAATCGTCCTTGAAGACGATAGGGGAGAAACGTCAAACCCTCCACTGGCTCTGTCAACAGCCAAAGAGGAGACAATCTCCAAAGCTGACTTGGACGAGTATATAGCCCAACAAATACGGGTTCATCATGCGACCGAAGCAGCCGGTCAGGTCGTAAAAACGAGATGACCATATCCGAGCTGGTACGACCAGATCAGGTACCCGCCGGGCTACACCATTCCCAAGTTCCATGTCTATAAGGGGACGGGCAATCCCCACCAGCATGTTGCCCAGTTTAGGGAACTCTGCGGCAACACCGGTGGTGATGACAAACTGTTGCTTCGCCAGTTCGTTGGAAGCTTATCAGATACAGCGTTCGAGTGGTACTCTGAGCTCCCGAATGACTCTATCAAGACCTTCGCGGAGATGGAGCTGCTGTTTACCCAGCGTTTCGCAAGCGCCAGCAAACGCCCCCCGATGACGGCATTGATTAATGCCAGGGTGAAGCCGGGCGAGACATGGGTCCAATATGCTATACGGTGGCGGAACTTATGGTCAAAATGCGAGCAACGCATTGAAGATGCCCCTGCAGTGGGTATGTTTATGGGAACCCTTGATCCACAAGCAACCATCTCGCAATTTATGATGTTCTTCAAGCCGACTACCTTCCAGGCCTAGATCGACAAGCTAGCGCAAATGGATCAGATGGGCCATAGACCTCCCTTCCCAAAGCCGGACTCCCGAAATGAGAAAGGGAAGGGGAAAGTGATCGTTGTTGCTAATGCTCAACAACAGCCGAGCAACTCGAAGCCGGTCGTTCGTCAAAATAATATGCGTTCGCACGTACCCCTTGAGGAGAGGCTAGGACGTCCTTACTCGTTTCCCCGAGATAAAACGAGAAGATTATTCGAGCTGGCGTTGCGCAACAGACTCATAAGTCTGCCGGATCCAAAACGTCCGTCACAACCAAATGATGTCAATGAGCCCAACTACTGTCCTTATCATCGAGTACTGGGTCATCCGATCGAGGATTGCTACGTCTTCAAAAATTGGATTGATGACCAGTACCAACATGGTAAGTTCGCATTGTCCGACAGATGGAAGGTGAATCCGCCGCAACCTCACGCCTCTAAAAGGTTGAATATGCCGAGGGCAACATGCTCTCTCATCGAAGAAGCACCTTGGGAGGTTGTGCTGTCAGCCAAGATAAAGAAAATGCTGAACGAGCTTCAATCATGCCCAGCGATCAAGTGGAAGAACCCGTTGGAACCTCAGATCATTGAAGGGATGTTGAAGCCGCGTCCAACTCCAAAGACTGATAGTAACTTCTCAAGCACTCACAACCAGCCGTCAAAATCTTCGAAGAAAAAGAAGAAGAAATCAAAGAAGCCCGTGAAGCCTGGCGACAAGTGAACGGACTTACAAAAACAAATTAACGCGCTGGAGAAATACAACTAGAAAGCACGGACTCCCATCACGCTCCAGGAGTTCCTCAACCACGTCTTTCAAGAGGAAGATAAGGGAGAAAGTTCATCAGATGAATCCGAGGAAAACGTGGTGAGCTGTCATATGATTTCCTATTCGTTTACAGACGATGAGGAAATTCCTTGCACTGGAAAGCTGGGGGCAGACCATGAACCAGAAATTCTACGGCCGTCAGATGAGATGATCGATGCCTTCCTGAATGAGATTCGTCTGAAAGTTAAAGCCAATCAAGAGCGTGAGATGTCCATAGTGGAAGGAGCCAAATACCGCCGACTGGACGAAAGAGTCGAGGTATTCTCATCAAATCAAAAGACATCCGCTGCCGATGAAAACAAATTCAAGACGAGGAAAAGGTTTGCTAAAGCCGTATCAATGGGGATGAAGCTACCACCCTCGGAAGAAAACACTCTCGGTGGAATAGAGATGTATCCTAATTATTGCCTATATCATCAGAAGATCGCACACGCTACTGAAGACTGTGACTCCTTTAAGTGTTGGTGGCAAGGGTATGTCACTCACAAACATTACGTCAACTGAACAAAGCGGGAAGCTCGTAGACGGCGGAAAAATACGACAGATGAGCATAAAGAGTCGCCGGCAATTGCCACAGGAACAACCCCGATGAAGAAACAGCCTTCAACCCTCTCTTCAAGGAATCCATCTCTGAAGAATTGAAGAATCATGAGAACATTCATCCGTGTAAGGGCATACTACCCGGAAAGAATCTCGGACCCGCAAACGACCGAGCGAACAAAAAGGATAAAGGAAAAGGAAAAATGACCTTCGTCGCCAACATTCAACAACAGCCGAGCAACTCAAAATCGATTGTTCGCCAAAACAACATGCGCCCACGCCCATCACTCGAGGAAAGACTAGGACGTCCTTACTCGTTTCCCCAAGATAAAACGAGGAAACTGTTTGAACTGACAGTGCGCAACGGATTCGTCAATCTGCCGAATCCGAAATGTCCGCTACAGCCGGGAGATGTCAACGATCCTAATTACTGCCCCTACCATCGAGAAGTAAGTCATCCGCTTGAAGATTGCTTCGTCTTCAAAAACTGGGTTGAAAACCAGTACCAACGAGGCGAACTCGCGCTTTCTGAAAACTGGAAGGTGAGCCCGCCACAACCACATGCTCCGGAAAAGATGGATATGCTAGGGGAATCATGCTCATTCATAGAGAAAGCTCCACGGACCGAAACGTCCTTAAACTAATGATGGACCACTACGTCCTAAAACTGGATGACGGACCGAAACGTCCTTAAACTAATGACGGACCACTACGTCCTAAAACTGGATGACGGACCGAAACGTCCTTAAACTAATGAAGGACCACTACGTCCTAAAACTGGATGACGGACCGAAACGTCCTTAAACTAATGACGGACCACTATGTCCTAAAACTGGATGACGGACCGAAACGTCCTTAAACTAACGACGGACCACTACGTCCTAAAATTGGATGACGGACCGAAACGTCCTTAAACTAATGACGGACCGCAACGTCCTTAAACTAATGACGGACCGGAACGTCCTTAAAACTAATGGCGGACCGAAACGTCCTTAAACTAATGACGGACCGAAACGTCCTTAAACTAATGACGGACCACTACGTCCTAAAACTAGCTGAGGACCGAAATGTCTTTAAACTACTACCGCAGCATCCTTAGGCTGACGAGATGAAAAAAAATAATAATAAACGGTATGTCCATAAGCAAAATGGACACGGATGAAAACCCGAAAGGGATCCGTGAGTAAAAACAGTAGGACTACCGGCGAGTGTTCGTGAAAACCCGAAAGGGCGCGACCTCGTAAAAAAATATTTAAAAAAAGAGAGAATAAAAAAAAAGGGTATGTCCATAAGCAAAATGGGCACGGATGAAAACCCGAAAGGGCTCCGTGAGTAAAAACAGCAGGACTACCGGCGAGTGTTTGTGAAAACCTCAAAGGGCGCAACCTCGTTAAAGGACACTTACAGGGTCCTCTCGACCTTGTAAGGAGAAACCACCCGCGTGAGATCCTTACGACTTACAAGGGAGCAACACACTTAGGGATCCCCACGATTCCTAAGGAGAAAATACACTTACGAGATCCTCACGACTCGTAAGGAGAACTCTCTTATGGGACCCTCACGGCTCATAAGATTTGAAAGTCTTAAGTTACAGAGACCTAAACCTGTGCTTAAGCAACTCCCACAACCTTCGATATTGCCCTACAAGCGGCTCAATGCTGACCCTTGTATACAATCCACGGGCGCGAATAAACATTTCCCTAACAAAGTCCCATCCGTGACGGGGGATATGTTTGCATGGTGAACAACCCTTGTAAGTCCTCTCGATTTACAAGGAGAAAACCCTATTGTAGGATCCTTACGACTTACAGAGGAACATGCACTTAGGAATCC
Organism: Agapanthus africanus; assembly: GCA_030015575.1. Classification (NCBI taxonomy): domain Eukaryota; kingdom Viridiplantae; phylum Streptophyta; class Magnoliopsida; order Asparagales; family Amaryllidaceae; genus Agapanthus; species Agapanthus africanus. Next base: position 376,926,046 of record JASDDO010000019.1, on the reverse strand, counting down.
TCACGATTCCTAAGGAGAAAATACACCTACAAGATCCTCACGACTTGTAGGGAGAAATACCTTTGTGAGACCCTTACGGCTCATGAAGTCAAAAGCCTTAGTCAACAGGACCTTAACCCTGTTCGCTAAGCCACCTTTGTTCGACATCGACAGAGGCAAATGATGATTCGCTCCTGGAAACATCCCAGTTGTAGTGGTGCTGATGCCGAAATCGGTGTCTAATTTCAGGTTTACGGCGAAAAGCCAGTAGGCCGCGCATGCATACGAAATAGCCGAAATGATGGGGCAACTTGCAATAAAAAAAGAGAGCAGCAAGTAAAAACGTATGCACATAAAATAGCCGAAATGATTGGGCAACTCGCAATAAAAAGCAGCGAGTAAAAATAAAAATAAACAGCCGAAATGATTGGGCACCGCGAAAAATAGCCTAAATGATTGGGCAATCGCGACTTTCGCGATGTAAAAAGCTGAAATGATAGAGCATCGCAGAAAAATATTAAAAAAATGAAAGAATGAAACTTTTGCCCTGCAGGTAAGTCCATAGTGACCCCTGTATACAATTCATGGGCGTAAAAAAAAAAAGGGAAAAGGGGACTACATTTCCCCACCAGGCTGCGTCAAAGGGAAGTCAGATCTCGACGACCACATCTACAGCCTGGAGACCAACAGCGGCGTTCCTCCTCATTCCAGCAGCACACGGACGTGACATCACCAATCGGAGCCATGGTAAAGTCCCCAGTTCCAAGACTCTGCGGTTCACAGATAACCTAGAGTCAACAAATGACCTCCATCGCGGAAACAAGTCAGCCAATGACCTCCTTCTCAGAAACAAGTCAGCAAATGACCTCCGTCGCGGAAACAAGTCAGCCAACGACCTCCGTCTCGGAAACAAGTCAGCCAACGACCTCCGTCTCGGAAACAAGTCATCCAACGACCTCCGTCACGGAAATAAGTCAGCCAACGACCTCCGTCTCGGAAACAAGTCAGCAAATGACCTCCGTCTCGGAAACAAGTCAGCAAAAGACTTTCGTCTCGGAAACAAGTCAGCAAACGACCTCCGTCTCGGAAACAAGTCAGCAAACGACCTCCGTCTCGGAAACAAGTCAGCCAACGACCTCCGTCTCGGAAACAAGTCAGCCAACGACCTCCGTCTCGGAAACAAGTCAGCCAACGACCTCCATCTCGGAAACAAGTCAGCCAACGATCGGAAACAAGTCAGCAAATGACCTCCATCGCGGAAACAAGTCATCCAATGACCTCCGTCTCGGAAATAAGTCAACCAACGACCTCCGTCTCGGAAACAAGTCAGCCAACGACCTCCGTCTCGGAAACAAGTCAGCCAACGACCTCCGTCGCGGAAACAAGTCAGCCAACGACCTCCGTCTCGGAAACAAGTCAGCCAACGACCTCCGTCTCGGAAACAAGTCAGCAAATGACCTCCGTCGTGGAAACAAGTCAGCCAACGACCTCCGTCTCGGAAACAAGTCAGCAAATGACCTTCGTCTCGGAAACAAGTCAGCAAATAACTTCCGTCACGGAAACAAGTCAGCCAACAACCTCCCCGTCGGAGCAATACTTCGACTCGGAAACAAGTCAACTCACCAACCACTTACGAGTCCTCTCGACTTGTAAGGGAGAAAATTCTCTTATAAGATCCTTATGACTTATAAGAGAAAACACACTTAGGAATCCTCACGATTCCTAAGGAGAAAATCCACCTACGAGATCCTCTCGATCCGTAGGGAGAAAAACCTCTATGAGACCCTCACGGCTCATAGAGTTGAAAAGTCTTAGGCAGCAGATTTGAACCTGCGGCCTAAGCCATCGCTATCTCATGAAGAAATCAAGATGCTTACTCTATTATCTGTCGACCCTGTTTATTAAGACATCATGCTGACAATAAAAGAAAGAAGAAAGTGACAGAAAGAACATCCGATTTACATTTGAACAAGCGTTCAAGATACACTCACTCATGCATAGGCAAAAGACTCAGAACAAGAAATAAGGCAAGATGGGATAAAAATTTTCCATTTATATTGCCAAAAATTCTTACAATCATAAAAGCAATAAACGAGAAACATTATTACAATGGAATAACCTCAGATCCAGGACACGGATTGAGGAATTCAAAAGTAAGGCCATCCAGAGTTCTCCTGGCCTTTCTGATTATTCTCGTGCACAGCCTCTCGCGCTCCTGGGTGTCAAGATCTTCGATGAGGCCCCCCAGCCTTCGATAAGTAGCGATTATCGTCGTCTGCTGGAAAATTTGATGCAGGATGTCGATAAGGCTATCCGCCGTTTCTTCGAGATCAACCCCGACAGATACACTGAATGCACCTTGTCTTCGGCATCATCCAGTGCATTGAGCGGTAGGGCCTCGTGGAACCCCGGGAGTGCTCTCCAGATTGCTCCCAGCACGACTTTCAAGAGAGCAGAACGGCGAGGGAGCAGCCAACCAACGCGTGCGTTCAGACGACCCATGACCTCCGCACATTGGGCGTCTGTAAACTCTTGGTTTTGTTGACGGCCCTGTGCACGGATATCCCCGTAGGTAATGAATTCGTGCAGACTGTATAGACGCACCGCCATAATGCCTGAAGGAAACATCATTAAAAGATTAGCAATGAGGAAAAAGCATAGGGAGTTAAAACTCCTCGAGAGCAATGCTCTGCAAACAGGAGTGACACCTATCAAATTCGGTAATAAGGAGAATCTGAAGAAAATCCCCTAAGAATATTGAGAGCTTTGCTTTGAGAAGATAATAATAATAATAATAATAATAATAATAATAATATAAAAATGCCATCTTTAAACTCCAAGATCAATGAAAAACTCCTAAGAGTTCTTTTATATGATTTGGAAGGAGCAAAGCTCCATTAATGAAATGAGAAAATACAAGGAAAATCTTTTAGAGAACAAAGCTCTATTAATGGAACCCTAATAGGGTTCTCCTTAGTTCTCCTTAGACCCATTTAGAGCAAAGCTCTGCTAAGTGAAACTCTAAATGGGTTTTCTTAAGATCAGGGATCTATTGAGAGCGAGGCTCTTAAAATTGATTTAATTTAATCCAAATTAATTTTTACCTAATGGGCGAACTTTTAAAAGTGCGTAAACAAAAGAGCAGGGCTCTGAATAAAATTCCTATGAAGAGATGAAAATCATCTAAGGGACCAAAGGTCCTATTTATAGGCATCAAATGCCCTTTCAACTTCCAAGAGTTGCCGCGGCGGTTGGAATTCTGCCACCGCTGCGCTCACGTTTGGAAAGCCACGTAAGCGCAATGGTGGGGGGCATTTGTTTACCCCAATCAGAGCAAAACTCTGTTCAAATTCCAAGACGGGAAACGAAGCAACACTTCTGTTTCCCCCAATCAGAGCAAAGCTCTGTTTTGGAAATTGAAATGAAAATTAAAATTAAAATAAATGAAGCAACGCTTCAGATGATCTGCGCTCTACGCTGCATGCCACGTGGCAGCGCAGTTGCGCTAGCGCCACGTGCTAGCGCAGTTGCGCTGTGCTCTGCGTTGCGCGCCACGTGGCAGCGCAGTTGCGCTGCGCGCCACGTGTCACGCGCTGGGACGTTTGCGCCAAACAGAATTAAAATTCTAGTAAGATCTTTCTGTTCTTGTTAAAACAAGAAGATTGTCTTCTGTAAAATAGAAGCCCTTGGATCAAAGATCCAATGGTGGGGAAAATTCCCCAAATCACTCAGAGAAAGATCTTTTTAACAAACTTAACAAATCTATGGGCACTATATAAAGACCCCTAGACCCCAATTCAAAGGATCATGAACATTGTGAGAGATTAAGAACCTCAAAACAGAGAGAACTCTGAAGAAAGTTCAAGAAAAAGGTAAAAACCTTCATAAAATAGAAGAATTTCTTCTAATAGATCATTGATCTAAGAACAAGATTAATGATCTTCAAATAATAATAAGTGGCTTGCACTTTTTATGAATCACTGGTTCTCTGAAAATAAGAAAAAACAAGAAAAACTTGTTTTCTCTGATCTAAATTGGATCAAGAAATTAAACAGTGCCCTGCACTTATAAAATTTGCACTATTGCGCTCTTGGGTTGGCACAAGCCACCAGAGAGCGCCACGTGTCAGTACCTGAACCACTTGCGCTATGCGCTTTTAAGATAGAGCCTTGCTCTCTAAAATTGGCGCAACTCACCTGAGCGCGCCACGTGTCAGCAGCGCAAGCGCAGCGCACTGCGCTTGCGTGACACGTGTCATCACTACAAGCGCTTGCGCTCAGTGATTGGCGCAAAGCGCCTGACAAATGCAAAGCATTGTTTAATAAAGGGCCAGGCCCAAATTAAAAATGCTTAGTAGGCCAAAATAAATTGCAATGCAATAAAAGGGCAGAGCCCAAATAAAATTGACGCTCTGCATTATTTATAAAAGGGCAGAGCCCAAACAAAATAAAATGCAGAGCCCAAATAAAATTGATGCTCTGCAACATTTATAAAAGGGCAGAGCCCAAACAAAATAAAATGCAGAGCCCAGACAGAATTAATGCTCTGCATCATTTATAAAATGGCAGAGCCCAAACAAAATAAGAAATGCAATGCATTATTTAAAAAGGGGTAAAGCCCTAGCACAAGCCTAATAGGCCAAAGACAAATAAAAATGTTAAATATTCTCAACTGGACTTAGCCCAATCATGGTCGTAAGTCCTCAAATTAAATTGACTGAGCAAGACTGCTCTCCTAAATCAATTTACGTCCGGTTCAAGGGTACATCTCTAAACTCCTCTGACCCCTATCGTTGTAATCCTTCAACGACGTCAGAGAGGTGACGGGTCCCAACAACCACACATCTATATGGACTGCGGGGTCCTTAAACTCGTGGACCGAAACGTCCCTAAACTAATGCTCGTCCCAAAATGGGAATGTTGGACCGAAATGTCCTTAAACTAATGCTCGTCCCCAAATGGGAATGATGGACCCCTACGTCCCTAAACTGGAACATGGACCACCACGTCCCTAAACTGGAATATGGACCCCTACGTCCCTAAACTGGAACATGGACCACCATATCCCTAAACTGGAAATCGACCGCAACGTCATAAAACTAAACAATAGAGCCAATTGCTCTTTTGTTGGATCTAAACGATCCCGTTAAGTTGATCTTAGTCTCAGATCAGACTAACGTATCCTTAACGAACGTTTAAGTTGATCTTAGCCTCAATGCGGCTAACGTATCCTTAAACTAAAACACTAAACCCAAATCTAAGTAAATACGGATTTGGACTAATCCACGTCCTACGGGCGACGGCATAACTTAGTCTCCGTATACAATCCACGGGCAACCACAAACAAAACAAACACACACGACACGAAGTGAAATTATGGAGAAGGAGAAAATTGTTACCGCGATGCGGTTGCGTAATTAACTGCAGGGGCTTGCGCCTGCAGGGAAGAGCGTCCCCACAATCAAAAACCCCTCAAGCGAGGGGGAATCTGACGAAGTCTGCTACATCGGTCGCATCCGTCTAAACCTTCGATACACGGTGCCATAAATCAACTTGGCATCTTCGGAGAGGTGGACGGATAAAACCAAATAGCATCTGCCCCGAATCTCAGGCAAGACGTCTTCACGTCGTGGCCGCCGTTCGGAGGGGAACACTCTTCAATATAGCTAATCATGTTAAGGACGTGGTCCCCTACAGATGACCCAATAGCCAACCTCATTTGAAACAATTTCTTTGAGGTCTTGTATATTGCGATACGAGATTGATTTCTATATAAATCTTTGGTATGGAGGAAGATGGAAGCTAAGTCCGTCTTCTCGTGCCGTCTCTGGTGTTCATTATCCATTGAGGCCAGCATGAAGCACTTGGCTTTTGCACAGTCCATTTCCCATGTCTTACGGATCTCTATATCCGCGGCGGTAGACTCTGACTTAAGACGGCGAGGGCTTTGGTAGTAAGGAGGTAGCCCAGCTTGTCATAGCTTATGGCCATCTGGACATTCCTTAGCCAATCTTTATGCTTTGGCCCCGTCAATATATTTTTATCTAGTAGTAACTTAAGCCCGGTCATTTTGGTCGCTGCAATTAGGAGGGAGAGAAGAAACACTCAGCATGATGCTCTTGCAAGTTTAGATTGGTTATTAGTTTATCTAAACAGGATGGCTCCCGCTGTTTCCTCAAATCCTCCTTCAAACTATAAAAGAAGAATTAGTCGGGATTAATCGCACCCTATAATTCTTGCTTAAACTTTCGGCCATGCTAGTGTCGGTAGTTCGAGGGAGGTTTTCCAATGCTTTCGTGAAGTTTCTTAATTATATAACCTCTTTTCCCTGGAGGCGTAGCCCTGCTGACACCGTTCTAGATACCTACATAGTTTATAGCATTGATTTTAAAGTGAAAAACTCTCACGAGGAGTAATAAAACTCACGGTGGGATCGGGATCCAATTATCATTGTGTAATAACTTTGAAGGAATCCTACATAAACCATCACACTCCAGATGGTATGCAAAACTAGCAAGTTTCCTTTTCTTTTGAAACTCCTGATGCGGATTTTTGCCCCAGGCGCATATGACCTTGACGAAAGCCTAAATATCATAGGACGAAAGTCAAGTTCTGCCCGTCATTGTCCAGGTTAATCTGAACCCATTCGTACAAACCCTTTACGAAGGCCAAAATAGTTGTACGCCTATCCCAGAGTAACGCATCTATCTATACAGATAAATACCCAGCAACAACCAATCACTATGCCTTGGCAAAGGTCAAAATATATAGCTTGAATACTACTGAATACCCATCTGAAATGACGGAGGGCTACGACTGGTTTTGGTGAAAACCGTGAACTTAATGAACTTGATATAGTCGAAGGAACCATGATAACTTTTAAAAGGAGTGGTTTAAGCTTAAAAGTTGTTTTAAAAAAAAATCGAGTGGTTTTGAAATTGTTCTAACTATTTAACTTTGGTTTGTTTTATTTGCATTAAACAATATTAATGTTGTCCCATCATTTAACCCTGTCATTGTAGAAAGAAACGAAAATAGAACGTACGATTAAGCTATCCGCATTCGCGACGGGGCCCTGTCATGCATCGTTAGATTACTTAACTAACAGCAGAGCGGGGGCTGGACTAGCGCGGGTGAAAAACATAAGCAACGTTTATTATATATAATATATATATACATATATATAGTCATTCGTCTCACGCAATAATAGCCATTCCAGATCACAGATCACAGCAACACAGATGAATATATTGGATATACTAGGATTCCGTGTTTTGTTTTAGCCTAAAACGAAAAACGGATTCCATGGTCGTGATGAATAGCCAAACCCCACCTTAGACCCCTACGGGTGCGGCAAACTACCCGCCAAATTCCCGAAGTGAAGCAACCTCCCTCAATAAAATGAGTAGGCCATTCAGCACTTCAAGAACCCGGTAGTTTGTGCACCCCTCCTTGGGTCTATCTTAGGTGCAAGGAAAAATAAATGAAATAATACAACAGTGGCTACAACCTCAACCCGGATGTGCCCCGCAAAAGAATATTGCATCAATTTACAAATATACATAAATGAAAGAAAAGAACACTCTTCTCACATCCCCCGGCTATTCATTCACGATGATCCAATACTTCATATCCACAAACTATTAACAAGATACAAGATATGTGCAACCCCTACTAATCGACATATAGAAATTAGTAGACGTTTAGAAATACATATACAAACTTAAACGAATAAACGATATTAAAATTTCAATTTCGAAATACTCCATATTGCCAAAGCACAAAGATAACAGTACATGAAATCTGGACAAAAACAAATAATACCTAAAAACCTAAATCCAAGAGTACAGAACACCACAAAAACCTCAAGACCCAATTCCCACAGAAAACCGGCGACGGCGGGAAAATCCCCAATTCCGGTGGTCAAACTTTGGAATTTGTACCTCATTTTTGTCTGGTGTTCTAGTTACAATATGAGGAGCATTATGCACTTGTTTAAAAAAAATTAGAAGCTCTTTTAAAATTAACATAAACTTGGATTTCGTTTTTGTCGATTCGGAGTTATTTCGGTTTCGTCACTTTAAATATCGTCTAATCTGCTAGTTAAGATTTGAGTAGGCTCTGATACCACTGTAAGTCGATGTCGGACACCCCACGCGATTTGTGAGGAGCCGGAATTTACAAAAATGATTTTTATGACTTGCAACATCGACCTATCATACAGGATCTTTTCGGAAACCCTAACTATCCAAACACTTAGAGGTTCTAAACTACTATGATAGAGTTTTATATCTCCTTGATTCTAGTCCTTTGGGTTTTCTTCTCCTTTCCTTGAGCTCCTAGAAGGTGAGGATCTTGCTTGGTCGCCAGTCTCCTCGTATCGAAGAAGATCCACTCGAGAGTCTATGGTTCAAGCTCTAACCTCAAAACTGAGGTAACTAAAATACCTAGTTCTCTAATCTAGGTAGCTTAGGAGATGTAAAGAGTTAATTGGAGAATTTTATCTCAAATGGCCCTAGGAGTCACAATACATGTGAGGGTTAGGGTTTGAGGAAGAAGGAGGAGAACAATCGAGTGAGAATGAGAAAGAACAAATGAACAAGTGATCAAGGCTAGTGAAGAATGGCTCATTCTTTTCTCACATCAAGCATGCATTATTTTCAATAGAAAATTGTAGCCATGCTTCAATAGTAAGTGCAAACCAATAAACTAAAGAATTAGCCATGCTTCACCTATGCCACAAATATTTCCATTTTCCACCTCATTAATCTATTTTCCAAAAATAGATTAAACCAAAATGAGCTGTCCCCTTCTAGAAGCATCTCTTGTAAAATTAAAAAAATGCCCTCAACGTATATATATACCCGTATTCGTACTCCAAAAAATATGAATACAAAGAGATAAAAATAATCCAATAATATAATTGTTAGGAATATGTATGTCCTAGAGGCCATTATTAATGATATAGTGGATGCTTGGACATATATATAGAGGGCTTTCTTGCTCGACATGATAGTATGCTATCAGGTTACCTTTATCTTAACATGTAGACTGGTATTTATACTGTCTGTCTCTTACATGTTGATAAATCCTTTAGGATATGCACTTGACTACCAGAACTATGATGAGATCATACTAGTGGGGCCAGGGTGGTCCAAAAGTACATCCTTTAATCAGTTCCTAGTCGAGAGAATATCGAGACTAGGGCATCGATATTCCATAGTAGACTAGTATGTACGTTTCTTGTCCCTTAGAGGGCGATGGTTGATCCCACAACCATTGGTGTGTGATATCAAAGATTGTACACAGGTGCTCATTGGAGAATGGGTACACCAAACAGCACTCGCCGAGGACTCCTATATGGTAGTATACCTATCGTCAGATAGCAGTCCTCTGGTGACACTGGTACAGGTTAGTCTGTAGACCCGAAATCGTCATAGAGTCTTGTGCGGCTCCCACAGTGCTTTGATTTACTCCCTACCACGCTCAAAGGAGATATGCAAACAGGTGGATTTTGGGTACAGTCCCGAGCCGCATGGAGGAAATGAGCGATGGGAGGGGTTTCGTCTCTCCCGGTATTAGGGGATGATGTCGCGCAATGCTCGATTGGCTATAACTGGAAGTCCCTGGCCAGGGCTACTGCTGAGATTTACTGATAAAAGTTATCAGTAGTTTTTCGAACCGTTATAGGCCAGACATCGGCATGACTTATCACGTTACTCGGGTCTGACGTTTACTACTCCTATACATGATATGCGACATATCAGACGAAGAGACCGGACTTTACGGTAGTATTACTAATAGGCTTCATGGAGACTATAGACAAGTTTGCTTGTTGATCTTCATATCGCTCAATACCCGGGTAGCCGTTACGTCCAGCTAGTACCGCTTACGGCTTCTAGGTAACTGATATGATCATCACCCATTGCCGGCGTATTGACGAGTCTTTAGAGTCCCACACAGAAGTTCCCTGGTTCAAGCGAAACGAAATAGGACACATATGTGATATGTGTGTGGGCCTGATTTAATATGTGTATGTGATACCGTATTGTAATCTGGCAGTTATTTGTTAGCGGTTCGGTTATATGTGATATAACCAGATTGTCGAATCAAGTGTTGATTTGATAATGTGATATACAGATATATGATATTAGTCGTTCATATGTGATATAACCGGATTATTAAATCAAGTGTTGATTTAATAATGTGATATACATTATATGTGATATAATTATATCTTAAATAATATCATTAGCTCACTAATTATTCTTCATAATATATATTAATATATATAATATATATATATAATAATGAAGCATGGCTTCATTTTCTATTTTTGAGAAAAATAGAAATGAGGTGTAAATTGAGAGCATGGTTGCAAGCATGGGAGTTATATTTGTTTATTCATCTTGACTCACTATTCAAGCATGGTTGCAATTTTATATTGCAAAATTCCATGCTTGAATGAGTGAGGGTTAAGAGTTGCCATTCATTCTAGTGCTCATTCTAAACTCTTAGCCATTTTCTTGAGTTGCTCCTATGGTTGTTCTCTAGCTTCTTCTTCTTCCTCAATTGCTATAGTTCAAGTTTCAACCCTCACATGTGATGTGAACCATGAAGCTTGAACACAAACTTGTGAGCTTTTAACATCCCCTACTTCATCGTCCTACACTTAACTAGCGATCGAGTGTAGAGTGTTTACTACGGTAATGTGTTTAGTGTAGAGGTAGCTTGAGGTGGAGGGACTTCGCGTAGATCATCTTCGGCACGAAGGTCATCGGAGGAAGCTCGTCCAAAGTCTCAAGTGGAGCCCAATGGAGTCACGGGACTACTACACGGAGCATGTGAAGTGAAAGAATTGATCCTAAAGGGTATAACCTTCTTTCACTTTCTTTAGTTGTTTACATCATCAAACCATAACCCTAATATTCTAACGAAGATCTTGTTTAGTCTAGCTTAGCACTACTAAAAATTAAAATTGGGCATACTTGATGCCACAAGAACCTCATGGTGGTGCTAGGGTCGACTTTCATCGTATCAGAGCCAAGCTAGAATATTAGGATAGCTTGTAGCGACGTTAGAAATCCGCCGTTTTTATCGCGCAAAAACCGCCGTTAAAAACAGTTTCCAAAAATTATGTTTTAAGTTGTTTGCACACCCCGTGGGCTCTCGGTTTGAACCGAGAAGCCGCGGGGTGGAGCGTGCGCACCCCAGGGACACCCTGGGGTGGACCGAATTCCTGGGCCCACTCCCCAAGACCACCATAAGGTGGTCTTGGCGGTGGGGACCCGAAACTGCCCCACCTTAGGCAGTTTCGGGTCTGCCTCACCCCCTGGCCACCTCATGGTGGCCTCATAGGTGGGGTACCCCCTCTAAGCCCCCATTCGATAGTTAATATTGGGATCTTCACCTACGCGAGGATTCGGGCGGGTTTCGATTTCGTTTCGACTCCCGGATTGGCTTAAAACGATCGGTTTTGGAATTTTTGCTCACCGGATTTTTCAAGTCTTGGGAAAATTGGTTAAGTTTGCTAATTGCGTATGGAATTCTAATGCCGCGGTTACTTTACAAGCTTGGTGATGTGTGATACAATTATTAGAATCCTTATTAATTAGTTTTATGAAAACTAGTTAGTATATTGTAAACCTAGCCGTTTAGTCTCAATTGATCGATTGACACGAAGTTTTGATTCGGATAAAAACTCCGTTGCAATTGTGTATTGTACGCGATCACTAAGTCGGGAATCTTGTTGAATTATCCGACAACTAATTGAAAAGAGTTTTCAATTTGAGACTAAAATGCAAGTTTTATAAGTTAGGCACGAAATTCAGAATATGAGATATTCCGGGTTTATGATGTCTAAGGATATTGCGGATTCTAATTATTGTAGTTTTCTGTTTTCTTTTCTGCGACTGTAAGTGTAATATGTGGGTATCCCAATCTCTTTGCTATATATCAACAAGTTTTAGGGATACGTATATTCGCTTACGTTGATGATATGTGATATCATGTGTTGCTGTTGATATGATTTATTGGATTGTTGTGAAAGAATAGCGGGGTTTTATGTGAGACGAAGGTTTTTATTTTCATTCATATAAAATCTGTATATAATATTCTTTTATTGGGGCACTTCCGGGTTGAGGATGATGTCACCACTGTTGTATATTATTTACTTTTCCGCATTAGGATAGACCCAAGGAAGGGAGCACAAGTAACCGGGTTCTAGAGTCCAGTGGAAGACCATGTCAAGGAGTTGAGACCGGATTTCTAACTCTAGAATTGGCAGGGTTACTTGCCGCTCTCATAAGGGTCTATGGGATGTAGGTTTGGCTATTCATCACGACTGTGGAATCCAAGTTTTATATTATTGGCTAAATTTAAAACACATACATCCTAGTATATCCAATATTTCATATGTTGCTTCTGCTGCTTGATTTTGTGATGTTGATCATATAACCGCGTGAGACGAATGTAATATTATATATAATAAGCGTTGCTTATGTTTTGTACCCGCGCTAGTCCAGCCCCCGCTCTGCCGGTAGTTAAGTAACCTAACGGTGCATGACGGGGCCCAATGGCGAATTCGGATGGCATAAGCGTACGTTCTATTTTCGTTTCATTTTTCTGTGATGTTTAGGAAACATTAAATGATGGGACTTCATTAATGTGATTAATGAAAAGAAAGAAACCTAAAGATGTAGAATCAAATTTTCAAAAAGGGCGGCTCTAGTTTCTGGTTTGCATAGTGGTATTCATTGATGAATATCCAGCATCTCATTCGATGAGGAAAGAGCCGAGATCCCTTCACAGGGAGTGACCTCTTTAGCGAAACTAGCAAATGCTATAACCCACTCGGTTTTGTCTTTTGACTGCTTCTCTAGTTCTTGCTTTGCATAGTGGTATTAATGAATATCCTGCACCTCATTCGATGAGGAAAGAGCCGAGATCCCTTCACCAGGAGTGACCTCTTTAGCGAAACTAGCAAATGCCACAACCCACTCGGTTTTGTCTTTTGACTGCTTCTCTAGTTCTTGCTTTGCATAGTGGTATTCATGAATATCCAGCACCTTATTCGATGAGGAAAGAGCCGAGATCCCTTTACTGGGAGTGACCTCTTTAGCGAAGCTAGCAAAAGCCTCAAAAACACTCCTTTTCAAAATCACTAGATTCTACAACGATATCAAGTTCATTACGCTCATGGTTTTCTTTAAAACCTGCGTAGCCCTCCGTTATTTCAGATAAGTACTATTTAGTATTCGTGCTGCATTTGTTGGCCTTTGTCAAAGCGTAGTGTGCGGTAGCTGATTAGTACTTATCTGCAACCATATGATGCAATCGGATTAGGGTAGTCGTGCGACCTTGTTGGCCTTTGTCAAGAGTCATGTGGGTGGGTTTAATTCAATCAGGAAATGACGGGTTGAACTTGACTAGCGCCCTATGGTTTGTTGGCCTTTGTCAAGGTCATAGGACGTTAGGGGTAAAAATATTATCGGGAATTTCAAGTGTTGAAATTTGCAATTAGATTGCATGCCTTCTATATGATAGTTGGATTCCGATACCCATTGCGAGTAAGAGTTACTCCTGGGAGAATTTTGCACTTTACAATTAGTTAATCCAGTAGGTGTCTAGAAAAGTGTCAACGGGGTTATACCTCTAGGGAAACGGAGTTTATTTTAATTAGGTCCGTGCGAAAGCACGGGGAACCTTCCTCGGAGTACCGATGCCTGCCTGGCCAAACGATTGGCGAACCTGTAGGGCATAATTAATCCTGGCTAATCTTACCTTTTATGGTTTGAAGGAAGATTCGATAAAAACAGTGGGAGCCATCCTGATTAGATAAGATAATAACCAATCTAATCATGCAAAGAGCGCACGCAAAGTGATTATCCTTCTCTCTTTCCTGGTAGCGACCAATGAAATGCCTTAATCAAAATAATAATATGGATGTATTGACCGAACCTACTTATTATACTAGGCTAGGTTCCGCTCTACCTTATGATTGTCATAAGTCTGAGCAAGGAAAATGGGAATATACAGATTCCCACGCCATCCAAATGAAGAATAAGCATGTTGATGCGTTGTCTTCGGGTGTGTTCGTTACCAAGAACTGTTTCTCAGTTTACTCTACGTCCTGGGTATTGGATACCGGATCAGGATCTCATATATGTAATTTGTTATATGAGCTACAGATAGGTAGAGAACTGGGAAAGGGTGATATATCTCTAGTAGTAGAGATGGTGCAATTGTTGCAGCCAAAGCAGTTGGCAAATATCACCTAGTGTTACAAACTGGTAATACAATGATTCTGAGCGACTGTTATTTCATACCAATAATATTGTGAATATTTTCCTAAATCAAGTGTTGATTGGGTAAGGTATGTTGTATAACAGTGTACACGTTCTGAATCAAACTACAGTTCTAAACATACAGAACACACACAAGAGGAACAGTTCAGAAATGAACGAAGTCTTCTTAAGGCGTTGTAGACTAGGTCATATCGATGAAACAAGACTAGCTAAAATTCCATAAGGATTCATATTTGAATCTGTTCGAATTTACATCTTATGAAACTTACCAGTCATGTCTCAAAGACCAAGGTGACCAAATCTCCGTTTACTAGAAACAGAGAAAGAGCTACTGAACTCTTAGACAGATACATGGTGATGTATGCGGTCCTATGTTTACATATGCCTGGGTTGGTCCCGCGTACTTTATTACATTCACCGATGTTCTCTCACGATACGAACATGTGTTCTTGTTGAAAGACAAATCTGAATCTTTTAAGAATTTCAAGGAATATAAGTACGAAGATGAGAACCAGATGGGTAAAAGTATTGAAGTCCTTTGATATGATCGGAGGGGTGAATACTTGAGCACGGAATTCCGAGACTATTTAAAAGAGAATGAGATTCTCTCTCAGTTTACTCCTCTGTATACACCACAGCACAACGGTATATCGGGGTGGAGGAATCGCACCCTATAAGATATGATGCGCTCTGTGATGAGTACTGCTGAGTTGCCTATTTCCTTTCAGGGACATGCACTTGAGAAGATGCATACCTATTGAATAGAGTTCCGATCAAATCCGTTGCCTACCACTCCATATGAGATATAGAATGGGAAGAGACCATCTCTTAAACGAGTTAAGATATATGGTTGTCCGGCCTATGTTGAAAAGCAAAATCCGGACAAGCTCGAGGCAAGGTCAATTCTGTGCAAGTTTGTAGGATATCCCAAACATTCGCGAGGGTATATCTTCTACCATACTGAGGAATAAAAGGTGTTTTATTTCTCAACATGCCATATTTTTAGAAAAGGAATTTCTTGTGGAAGAAATTAGTGGCGATGAGGTAGAACTGGAAGAAGTTCCAGCAAAGTAAACTATAACTGACGATTTGGTGGAACCGGAGGATTCAATAGTCCCCGACGAACCGCAGCCACTTCGCAGATCTAGTAAGGTTCCTCATCCACCTAAGAGATACTACGGTTTTCTCGTAGACGGTGGGAGCGAGGATTGCATCATAGAGATAATGACCTAACTAGTTTCGAGCAGGCCATCACGAGTGGGGACTCTGTAAAATGGCTGGAAGCTATGCGATCTGAGATGGAATCCATATACACCAACAAAGTATTGACTTTGGAAGTTGCTCCTGAAGGGGTAAAACTCATCGGGAGAAAGAGGATCTTTGAGAAAGATAATTTGGTGTATATGGAAAAGTTGAGACTTTCAAAGCTATGCTTAAGTCCATCAGTATCTTACTTGCCATTACTGCATACCATGACTACAAAATCTGGCAGACTGCACGTCAAAACCGCTTTTCTAATTGGTGATTTAGAAGAGAGCGTGTATATGACACTGCCATATGTCTGCGGGGTAAAGCAGGCATCGCGGAGATGGAACATCTGTTTTACCGAAGCTGTCAAAGAGTTTGACTTCATCAACAAGGTAGATGAACCGTGTATAAATAAGAAGGTTGTAGAGAGTATGGTTGTCTTCCTCATATTGTACACGGATGACATACTCTTGATAGGAAAGGGTGTTTCTATGCTACACTCGGTCAAGCACCTCTTATCACACAGGTTCTCCATGAAAGATCTAAATGATGTCTCCTACATCCTGGGGATATAGATTTATAGAGATAGATCTAATTGGATTTGGGATTGTCCTAATCCAGGTACATAGACACCATGCTAAAAGGTTTTAGTATGGATGATTCTAAGCGTGGTAATGTACCCGCTTGTTCAGGAATCACTCTCTCCAAAGAGATGTCTCTCGAGACTGATTTGGAGAGGGCTCACATACAAGGGATACCATATGCTTCGGCAGACAGGTCAATCATGTATGCGATGTTATGTACCAGACCAGATATAGCTTACTCACTAGGTGTAGTGCGTAAGTATCGAAAAGATCTTTGGGAAAACCAATGGACAACTGCAGAACATTCTTAAGTGCTTGATAAGGACTAAAGAGATATTCTTGGTTATGGTAACGGTGAACTCCAAATGGAGTCCTTTACCGATTCGAGCTTCCAGAGTGATAAGGACGACTGAAAGTCAGTCTCGGGTTTTGTCTTCACCCTCAGTGGAGGGACGGTATGTTGGAAGGGTTCCAAGCTATATACCGTAGCAAACTCGTTGATAGAGGCTAATTACATCACTACCAACGATGCTGCCAAAGAGCTTGTCTGGATAAATAGATTTCATGAGATGAACTAGGTTCCTACCATTGAGCATTCAATACCTTTGTATTGTGATGACAATGGGGTTGTGGCTTTGGCGTAGGAACCCCGGTCCCATCAGCGATCTAGACATATTCTTAGACAGTATCACCTAATCAGGGAGATAGTTGATCTCCGGGAGATCGAGATCAGAAGAGTTGACACAGAGGATAACACAGCAGATCTACTCACCGAGGCCATTCCCCAGATGCTATTCGAGAGACTTTTGGGACATTGGGTATGAGATACTACAACAACTGGTCTCAGTGCAAGTGGGAGATTGTTAGGAATATGTATGCCCTAGAGGCCATTATTGATGATATAGTGGATGCTTGGACATATATATAGAGGACTTTATTGTTCGACATGATAGTATACTATCAGGTTACCTTTATCTTAACATATAGACTGGTATTTATGCCGTCTGTCTCTTACATGTTGATAAAGCCCTTAGGATATGTACTTGACTACCAGGACTATGATGAGATCATACTAGTAGGGCCAGGGTGGTCCAAAAGTACATCCTTTAATCAGTTCCTAGTCGAGGGAATATCGAGACTAGGGCATCGATATTCCAGAGTAGACTAGTATGTACGTTTCATGTCCCTTAGAGGGCGATGGTTGATCCCACAACCATTGGTGTGTGACATCAAAGATTGTACACAGGTGCTCATTGGAGAATGGGTACACCGAAAAGGACTCGTCGAGGACTCCTATGTGGAGTATACCTATCGTCAGATAGCAGTCCTCTGGTGACACTGGTACAGCTTAGTCTGTGACCCGAGATTGTCATAGAGTCTTGTGGGGCTCCCACTGTGCTTTGATTTCCTCCATACCACGTGTTGGATATATGTATGCCCTAGAAGCCATTATATGATAGTGGATGTATCGGTATGTGTGTGTGTGTATATATATATATATTCAGAGGATATTTTTGCTCGACATGATAGTATGCTATCTGGTTGTTCTTTATCTTAATATGTTCACTTGATCATGCATATTACTCATTTGGTACATGTTTATAAAGCCCTTAGGATATTTGTTTGACTACTGGGAGTATGATGCAGATCATACTAGTGGGACATGTGTAATTTATAAGCATATCCTTGAAATGCTCCTAGTCGTGGGTGTATCGAGACGGGGCATCGATATTCCAGAGTAGACTAGCGTATACGTTACTTGACCCATATGATGGGCGATGGATGATCCCATATCCATTGGTGTGGTGACACCAAAGACTGATACGGGTGCTCAATGAAGACTGGGTACACTAAACGGGCTCGCCGAGAACTCTTATGTGGTATTATATCTATCGTCGGATAGTAGTTCTCAGGTGGCACTGGTACATGTTAGTCTGTAGACCCGAGATCGTCATAGAGTCTTATGTGTCCTCCCATTGTACTTTGATCTCCACCCTACCATGGCTCTTCTGAGTCGTGCAAACAGGTTGATTTTGGGTACAGTCCCGAGGCACATGGAGTATGGGCGATAGGAGGGGTTTCGTTTCTCCCGGTATTGGGGGTTGATGTTGCGCTATGCTCGATTGGCTGTAATAGGAAGTCCCTAGCTAGGGCTGATGAGATTTACTGATAAGTGTTATCAGTAGTTTTTCGATCTGTTATAGGCCATATACCATCATGACTTATTGAGTTATTAGGGTCGATGATACCATCCCTAGACTCGATATGCAGCATATCTAACGAAGTGACTGGACTGTACGGTAAGTGTTACCAGTTGGCTCGACGAGAGTTTTGACAGGTTCGCTTGTTTTTCTTCTGATTGCTCAATACCTGGGAGCCGTTACGTACAGCTAGTGCCGCTGACGGTTTGTGGGTATGTGATATGATCACTGCCTACTGCTAGCGTATTGACGTGTCTCAGAGTTCCACAAAAGGGGTTTCCTAACTCAGGCGAAATGATGTGGGGTGCATATGGGATATGCGCGAGAGCTCGATTAAATGCGTGTATTTGATACCGTATTTTAAGCGGGTGTTTACTATTGGACGGGTCGTATGTGATATGACCGGGTTATTAAATCAAGTATTGATTTAATATTAAGTCCATTAGCTCATTTATTAAAACCTATTTCTTTATGATGCATGCATGAGTGTATGTATATATTGATATGGATGCACAAATGCATGCATACATGTGTCATGGTTGATGATACATTGGTGGTGGCAATGCAAGACTTACATGGTAATATATTTATATATTTTGATTATTGAGAAAAATAAAATAGGGATAAAATCATGGTTGATTTTCTACACTTTTCTTTGGTGTTGACTAAAGTCAAAACCATGGTTTTATCTCCCATGGTTTTTTGTTGCCCATTTTTTGCTTAACTCAAGTATAAAAATATCTAGATATTTTGTAACCATGGTTTGGGATGAGATAACCATCTCTCTCTCTCTCTCTCTTGATTATGTTGATTATTCTCACTTGAGTTAAGCTTAGCCATCTCCTCCTTCTTCTTCCTCTTTCAAGCTTTCTAGGTTTGATTAAGTGAGTGAAGAAAAGAAAAAGAAAAGGTTTTTAAGTGAGAACACACATCACCAATCTATGTTAGTTTAGCCCACTAGCGTAGATTGTTTGCTTCACTTCCATATTGATTAAGTGAAGCTAGGAGCTTGTGCAAAGGAACTCCGTGGTGGATCGTTGTGGACTTCAAAGGACTCAAGGGAACCGGTTCAAACACCAAGTTGATCCAAGGAGACACAAAGAGGAGGTCTACAAAGGTTGTATTACTCACCTCTTAGTATTAGACTACTATTAGTATGTGATACTAATTCTTTGTTACCCTAATTTTCTAGTTCGATTCATGGTCGGTTTTGTTTAGCACCCCTAAAATTTTTGTTATAGCATGTTTGATGCAAGACAAACCTTAGGCATGGTGCTAGACAAACCCTTCACCACGCTCAAAGGAGACGTGCAAACAGGTGGATTTTGGGTACAGTCCCGAGTCGCATGGAGGCAATGAGCGATAGGAGGGGTTTCGTCTCTCCCGGTATTGGGGGTTGATGTTGCGCAATGCTCGATTGGCTATAACTGGAAGTCCCTGGCCAGGGCTGCTGCTGAGATTTACTGATAAGAGTTATCAGTAGTTTCTCGAACCGTTATAGGCCAGACATCGGCATGACTTATCACGTTACTGGGGTCTGACGTTTACCACCCCTAGACATGATATACGACATATCAGACGAAGAGACCGGACTGTACGGTAGTGTTACTGATAGGCTTCATGGAGACTATGAACAAGCTTGCTTGTTGATCTTCATATCGCTCAATACCCGGGTAGCCGTTACGTCCAGCTAGTACCGCAGACGGCTTGTAGGTGACTGATATGATCATCACCCATTGCTGGCGTAATGACGAGTCTTTAGAGTCCCACACAGAAGTTCCCTGGTTCAAGCGAAACGAAGTAGGACACATATGTGATATGTGTGTGGGCCTGATTAAATACGTGTATATGATACCGTATTGTAATCTGGCAGTTATTTGTTATCGGTTCGGTTATATGTGATATAACCAGATTGTCGAATTAAGTGTTGATTTGATAATGTGATACAAATATATGATATTAGTCGGTCATATGTGATATAACCGGATTATTAAATCAAGTGTTGATTTAATAATGTGATATACATTATATGTGATATAATTATATCTTAACTAATATCATTAGCTCACTGATTATTCTTCATAATATATATATTAATATATATATATATATATAATAATAAAGCATGGCTTGATTTTCAATTTTTGAGAAAAATAGAAATGGGGTGTAAATTGAGAGCATGGTTGCAAGCATGGGAGTTATATTTGTTTATTCATCTTGACTCACTATTCAAGCATGGTTGCAATTTATATTGCAAAATTCCATGCTTGAATGAGTGGGGGTCAAGAGTTGCCATTCATTCTAGTGCTTATTCTAAACACTTACCCATTTTCTTGAGTTGCTCCCATGGTTGCTCTCTAGCTTCTTCTTCTTCCTCAATTGCTATAGTTCGAGCATCAACCCTCATATATGATGTGAACCATGAACACAAACTTGTAAGCTTTTAACATCCCCTACTTCACCATCCTACACTTGACCAGCGATCGAATGTAGCGTGTTTACTATGCTTAAGAGTTTAGTGTAGAGATAGCTTGAGGTGGAGGGACTTCGCGTGGATCATCTTCGGAATGAAAGTCATCGGAGGAAGCTTGTCCAATGCCTCAAGTGGAGCCTTGTGGAGTCGCGGGACTACTACACGGAGCATGTGAAGTGAAGGACTTGATCCTAAAGGGTATAGCCTTCTTTCACTTTCTCTAGTTGTTCACATCATCAAAGCATAACCCTAATATTCTAGCAAAGAATCTTGTTTAGTCTAGCTTAGTACTACTAAAAATTAAATTAGGCATGCTTGATGCCACAAGAACCTCATGGTGGTGCTAGGGTCGACTTTCAATAATACTAGAATCCGGATTAATTCTAAGCCCACTAGTATTATCCGTCCGAACAACATCCGTGCAGCTGGTACCCATATATGATCGGAACCCTACACGTAAAACCATATGGCCTCTACATCATTTCGCCAGAACCAGTGAAACCCTCTGTGTGGGACTTTAAAGACTCGACAGTACGCTGGCAGTGGGTTTAACCACAAGTCTGTTAGTAGCACTAGTTGTAGATAACAACTACCCAGATACATGTCGAAAAGAAGGCCGATGAGCGAACTCATCCGAACCCCTACTGAGCCTATCCATGACAATCTTCATGCAGTCCGGTCTGTTCGTCTGAGAGTATCGCATGCCAGGTCTAGGGGTGGAAAACGTCAAACCCCTAATAACCTGACAACTCGTGCCGGTGTGGTTAAAGACCATCCGAGAATCTACTGGTCCAACAATCAGTAATTCTCAATCAGCCTTGGACAGGTACTTATGGTGTTGGCCAACCGATCACAGCGCGACATCGACTCCCTATACCAAGAAATACGAATCCCTAACAGTCGCTCACTGCCTCCATATGGATCGAGATTGTACCTAACTAAAACTTGTTTGCAACACTCAATAGAGCCATAGTAGGATAGTATCAATGTACAGTGGAAACTCACACGAGAAAAATGACGACCTTAGGTCAACAGACTACCTGCACTCATGTCACCAGAGAACTGCTATCTGACGTTAGATATAATACCATCTAGCCAGTTCTCGGTGAGTCCGTCCAGTGTACCCATCCCTAATGAGCACCTGTATACAATCTTAGGTGTACCACACCAATGGCTGCGGGACCAATCCATCGACCCTCGTCAGGGTCTAGATATGTATATACTAGTCTACTCTGGAGTATCAATACCCAGTCTCAATACTCCCACGACTAGGGACATTTTAAGGATGTGCTTATCGACTACTCAGCTCCCACAAGTATGATTACCAACACAACGCTGGTATTCAAGTAAGGATCCTACGGGCTTTATCAATATGTGTACAAGATATGAAATACTAAGTAAAACACATCACATGTTAAGATAAAGAAAAACCAAATAGTATACTATCATATCGAGCAAGATTGTCATGTGCATACATATCCCCAGCATCCTATACAATGAAGGCCTCTAGGGCATAAATATCCAACAAAAGTACTCCCCATAACCTAATAAATTAAGAATTTGTATAAAATTACATTCCATATTCATTTCAGGAATCGCCGTCACCAAAAAAAATTACTGGAAATAAAGTGTGAACTCAGAAAGAGGAGAGAAAATTTTACCTCCCCCAGAAATCTGGGGGGCTAAAACTTTAGAAAAACGACCGCGGCCGAAATTTGCTTGGAATCCGGCTGGATTTTGGTGGAATCTGTTGAATATGGTGCCCTCAAGGCAATTATTGTAATCACATGCAGGTGATTATGATGATTGAAGGAGGACCTATATGGGTAGACCATTCTTACTCGAGATGATAGTATGCTGTCTGGTTTGACTTTATCATCATGTACATGCATTATATGGTATTACAGATCACTGTTACAAATTGATAGAGCCCAAGGATTCTTGCTTGACTACCAGCATTATGATGGAGATCATATACGTGGGAGCTGGGTGGTCTATAAGCACATCCTTAAATGTCAGAGTATTTATACTGGACATTGATACTTCAGAGTAGACTGGTGTATACTTTTCGAGAACCCGACTAAGGATGGTGGCCAATCTCACAAGCTATTGGTATTAGTTGGTCACCTAAGATAGTAAACAGGTGCTCCGTGGAGGTGAATACACTGGACGAACTCGCCGGAAACATGCTAGATGGTATTATACCTATTGTCAGATAGCAGTTCTCAGGTGACATGAGTACAGTTTAGTCTGTTGACCTGGGATCGTCATTTGTCTTGTGTGAGTTCCTACTGTGCTTTGATTAATACCGTACCATGGCTTAAAGGAGCAGTGCAAACAGGTTTTAGTTGGCTATAGTCCCGACCAACATGGAGACAGTGAGCGAATCGTCGATGATTCATCTCTTCCGGTATTAGGGGTAGATGTCGCGCTGTGTACGGGTGGCCATCACCAGAAATGCTTGGTCAAGGTAAATGAGAATTATTGATTTGTATCAGTAGTTTCTCAGTTGGTGATAAACTTCACAACGACATGAAATATCGCGTTATTAGGGGTCTGATTTTATCCACCCCTAAACCCGATATGCGATACTCTTAGACGAACGGACTGGACTATATGGAGATTGTCACAGACAGGTTCAGTAGAGATACAGATGAGTTTGCTCGTCGGCCTTCCTTTCGTTCAATACTTAGGTAGCCGTTACGTATAGCTAGTGTCGCTAACGTGCTTGTAGTTAAGCCCACTGCCAGAGTATTGCCGAGTCTTTAGAGTCTCACACAAAGGGTTTTCCCGGTTCAGGCAATATGATGTTGATGACGTATGTTAGTATATATATGTGTCTGATTAAATATGTGTATAGGCTATACGGACTTTAATCGGACGATTGATAATACTAGCAGCTTAGGTGTCACGCCCCACCCCCAACACAGAGAGTATTGTCCGCTCTAGCCGAAGCCGCACGGTTTGGTCCTTCGGAGCGAACCAGATCCGACCAGGGGCCACTTCCCAGGAGATTACCCATCGCAGGACTTCCCTGGCCCGAGCACGCTTAACTAGGTAGTTCTCAAACTCCTGTAGTGCCAGTTCACTTAAAAGGCGCCTCTATAGAAGAGTGGTATCATTCCATTTATAATACAGATCTGTCCTCTTTCGGAATGTATTCTGAAGATTCCCTATTGTTTTACAGTTGGTCCCCATTTTTATCTGGTATATATGGGTAAAACGGATAATACCTGGGGTATTACATTCTCTGTCACTTAGAACAATGGTTCGTCCTCGAACCACAGACCTACTATTGAGGAACCTGGCTCCGATACTATTCTGTCACGCCCCACCCCCAATACAGAGAGTATTGTCCGCTCTAACCGAAACCGCACGGATTTATCCTTCGAAGCGAATCGGACCCGACCAGGGGCCACTTCCCAGGAGGTCGCCCATCCCAGGACTTACCTGGCCCGAGCACGCTTAACTACGGAGTTCTCAAACTCCTATAGTGCCAGTTCACTTAAAAGGCGCATCTGTATTTAAGAGTGGTATCATTCCATTTATAATACAGATCTGTTCTCTTTCGGAATGTATTTCAAAAATTCCTCATTGTTTTACAGTGGGGCCCCATTCTTATCTGGTATATAAGGGTATACCGGATAATACCTGGGGTATTACAAGTGTACACATTTTTATTCAAAATGGTCAAACATGATACAAGTGTGAACACAACTTTTTTAGATGCATGAACCATGGTGGGGCAGCCTAGCACAAGTGGGCACTGTTCCCCTCCGAATGACGGCGCGACATAGAGACGTCTTGCCTGAAGTTCGGGGCAGATGCTATTTGGTTTTATCCGTCCACCTCTCCGAAGATGCCAAGTTAATTTATGGCACCGTGTATCGAAGGTTTAAACGGATGCGGCCGATGTAGCAGACTTCGTCAGATTCCCCCTCTTTCGAGGGGTTTTTGATTGTGGGGACGCTCTTCCCTGCAGGTGCAAGCCCCTGCAGTTAATTACGCTACCGCATCACGGTAACAACTTTCTCCTTCTCCAGATGGTCACTTCGTGTCGTGGGTGTTTGTTTTGTTTGTGGTTGCCCGTGGATTGTATAGGGAGACTAATTTATGTCATCTCCCGTAGGACGTGGATTAGTCCAAATCCGTATTTTCTTAGATTTGAGTTTGGAGTTTTGGTTTAAGGATACGTTAGCCATATTTGAGGCTAAGATCAACTTAAACGTTTGTTAAGGATATGTTAGTCTAATTTGAGGCTAAGATCAACTTAACGGGATCGTTTAGATCCGACAAGAGAGCATTTGGGCTCTATTGTTCCAGTTTAGAGACGTAGTAGTCCATTGCCAGTTTAGGGACATAGTGGTCCATTGCCAGTTTAAGGACATAGTGGTCCATTGCCAGTTTAGGGACATGGTGGTCCATGGAATGTATGGCCGTCAGGACCCGTCACCTCTCTGACAACGTTGAAGGATTACAACGACAGATATCAGAGAAGTTCAGAGATGTACCCTTGAACCAAAATTGGTTGGGAGATCTATAGTCCAATTTGGGACTAAAAGTCTGTTTGAAGGTTTTGGATTAAGGATACGTTAGCCATATTTGAGGCTAAGATCAACTTAAACATTTTTTAAGGATACGTTAGTCTAGTTTAAGACTAAGATCAGCTTAACAGGATCATTTAGATCCGACAAAAGAGCGTTTGAGGGCTCTATTGTTCTAGTTTAGGGACATAGTGGTCCATTTCCAGTTTAGGGACACGGTTGTCCAACATTCCCATTTTGGGGATGAATATTGGTTTAAGGACATCATAGTCCATGAGTTTAAGGACCCCACAGTCCGTTGCAATGTGTGGTTGTCGGGACCCGTCACCTCTCTGACGACGTTGAAGGATTACAACGACAAATATCAGAGGAGTTCAGAGATGTGCCCTTGAACCGGGTGTAAATTGATTTGGGAGAGCAGTTGTGCTCAGTTCAATTTAATTTGAGGACTTACGGCCAGATTTGGGTTAAGTCCATCTGAAAATGTTTAACATTTTGTTCATGATTGGCCTGTTTAAGCCTTTGCTTGGGCTCTGCCCTTTTTTTAAAATAATGCACAGTATTGGGCTTTTTAATTAAATGCATAGCATTTATTTTGGCCTGTTAGGCTTTTTTAATTGGGCTCTGTCCTTTTTCTTTAATAATGCAGAGCATTTGTTTTGGTCTGTTAGACCTTTTAATTGGGCTCTGCCCCTTTTTAATAAAGCAGAGCATTTAATGTTCAGACAGTGCGCCACGTGCCTTGTCAGGCGCTTTGCGCCGATTAATGAGCGCAAGGCGCCAGCGCATGTGGAGGTGACACGTGTCACGCTCTGGTGAGCGCAAGTCTGTTAGCGCAGTGCACTGTGCCAGTGCGCTGCTGACACGTGGCGCGCTCTGGTGCAGTGCGCTAATCCAAGAGCGCAGTGCTCATTTTTTTAAAAGCGCAAGGCGCAGATTATTCTGGGGTTGACACGTGGCGTGTTCTGGTGACTTGCGCCAACCCAAGAGCGCAGAGGCTCATCTCAGAAGTGCAAGGCACTGTACAGTAGCGCAGAGCGCATCTTGATCTAATTTAGATTAAAGAAAAGAATCTTTTTAGAGGTTCTACCTCAAGATTCAAGAACCGATGGTTCATCAAAAGGCAATATGCCTTTATATAGATCAAAAGATCTAAAGAAGTAAATTACTTCTTTTTTATTTTTATTATTATTATTATTATTTATTCAAGATCTTGATCTTGTTCTTAGATCTTTGATCTTTTTAGAAGAACTTCTTCTTTTTTCAAAGGTTTACCTTTTTCTTTTCTTCGAGTTCTTCTCAAAGTTTTAGAGGAGTTCTGTATCTTTTTCTCTGTGTCTCTGTCTGTGTGTGTTTTAGACTTGGAGTCTAGGGGCCTTTATATAAGACCAATTGATTTGTTAAATCAGTTAAAGAGATCTTTCTCTGAGTGATTTAGGGATGTTTCCCCACCGTTAGATCTTTGATCCAAGGGCTTCTGTTTTACAGAAGATAATCTTCTTGTTTTAACAAGATTAGAAAGATCTTTCTGGAATTTTAATTATTTATTAGTGCTGGCACAGTTGGCGCAAGCGCACCTGCGCTTGACACGTGTCGCGCAGCGCAGAGCGCAGCGCAACTGCGCTGACACGTGTCGCGCAGCGCAGAGCGCAGCGCACGTGTGGCGCAGCGCAGAACGCAGATCATCTGAAGCGTTGCTTCCTTTATTTTTATTTTATATAGAGCCTTGCTCTGATTGGATGCGCTGTCTTGGGCGCAGCGCTGGCGTGTCAGCTTTTGACATGTGGCGCGATACGCGCAGCACAAGGAATCTGAAGTGTTGCTTCAATTTTTTTTTGAATTTTTGAAATTCAAACAGAGCTTTGCTCTGATTGGGGGAAACAAATGCCCCCCCACCGTTGCGCTCACGTGGAGCACACGTGAGTGCAGAGGTAGCAAGATCCTAGCTGTTGGATCAACTCAGGAGTTGAGGGGCGCACAAGCGCCTATAAATAGGACCCTTGGTCCTCAATAGATGATTATCATCTTCAAGAATTCTTATTCTCAGAACTTCATAGCCTTGCTCTTGCTTTCAAGAACTAAAGAGGTAAACTCTAGAAAACTTTTAGGTAAAATTAACTTAAATTAAATTAAATTAAATTAATTTTAATTGACAGATCCTTGCTCTCACAGATCTTTGATCTAAAGAAAACCCCTTAAGGGTTTCACCAACAGAGCCTTGCTCTCAAGAATCCATAGATCTAAAGAGATCTTGTTTCAGGGTTTTTAACCCATGAACAGAGCTTTGCTCATGGACAAAATATAGATCTTTTTGATCTAAAAATGAAGAACTTTTAAGAGTTTTCATGGATTTTTAAGATCCCAAACTTTTATCTTTTAGAAATTAATTTTCCTTTGATGGATTTTTCCATCATTATTACAGAGCCAGGCTCTTTGAGGAATTTTATTCCCTTGAGACCAGAGTTTGACAAGTCTCACTCTGTGACAGATCTTTGCTCTGAAAGGGGAGATTTTCTCCTTGTCTCTAGGGATTTCTCATTTAATGAGAATATTCTTTTGGGGATCTCCTCATTACTTGACAGTCCCATCCAATGACGGGGCTGTCTTGTTAACTGATGCATTGTCATCTAGATTTTGTGGGTCCCTCTTTGGTCCCCCCTACACTGCATTGCAGAGTAGTATCAAGCGTCAGGCTTTTAAAATTAAACTATGACACTGACGGCTGAATTTCGTTTTTCTTCGCAGGCAATCATGTCTGCTGGTCTGTCTTTCCCATTTGTTCGCTCAGAGGGAGGATTTCCTGAGGCGCCGGTGGACCGGGAGGTGCTCGCTCTCATTAAGGATCATGACCCCGAGTATAAGAACCTTCACCTGTGGGGTAGGTGGTACAGTGAAATCATCAAGGGTCGCCGAAGCTTCGGTTGCGCGACGCCGTCAGAGCCTATCTCGTCGATCCCCTATGCGGATGAACCCCCGGTGAAGTATGCCGTGGAGGTCGTGAACTGGAATTCGGAGGATCTTCTCCAGCCTTCGATTGCTGCCATTCCCGTGCAGCCGCCGGCAGCCGTGGACATTTTGGGGCGGCGCATATGCCAGGGTGAGGCACGCCCTTGGGCACAACCTTATAATATTGGATTGACCCCTCGACAACCGACCGGATATTTGCAGTGGGCCAAGTACATCCTATCAGCGAAGAGGACGCATCTGATGAAGATTGGTCTGTACTCCGCGGTCTACGTCTCATTGTTCGAGTACCCTGTTCCTCCGACGTGGTGGGTTAAGGAATTCATAGAACAATGGAACATCCCCACCCATACCTTCCTTCTATCCGACAGGGAAGTCTGAAGAGTTCGCTGAGATCTCGGGTTTGCCGGTGAGGGAGGAGCATTATGAGGAGCTGCTTCCTCCTGACGAGTACGTCTTCGCCACCAAGCCACTGGTAATGGGCCTAACACCCGAGAATGCTATTCAGCACCAGTTTCTGAGTCTGGTGAAGGTGCTGAATATATATGAAGGTCTCTATTTGGAATCGGAAGTCCGGGGAGTCAGTTTTGCAGATTTCATCGCCCGCTTTCTTCGACCGGAGATTCTATCACAGCGGAGTGAAAAGTTCGCCAAGCTCGACGACCCCTTCGGCTTCGGCTTAGATCGTCGACCAGCATTGGAAGACGATCAAAAAGATTTCTATCTCCCCGATGCCGCCATCATGCCCTTATCAGAAATCGCCGCCCCGGGCATTGATGAGGAGACCTTCTTTTTAGGGTTTCTGGGATTGTGGCTATGCTGGTTCGCGCTCCCCATGCACCCGCGCTACATAAGGCCGTCCGTTTTCTACCCAGCGCATCGGATGGTGGCTGGCATACAGTTGTCGATCGGAATCGCCGGGTTAACCCACCTATACCATGGACTCAGCGTGGCGGCGGACACAAATGAACCTGGGGTGCAACCTGCCAATTTGCCAATGCACTACTTTACTTCGTGGATGGAAATGCATGTGCTCGGGGTATTCGGCATTCATAAGAGCCCCTCGTTTTTCGAGAAGTGCAGACTCCCAAGAGTCATGCGGCTAATTGGCGCCTCGATTGTGAATCCGCCTCCGCGGGAGGCTAGGGGGTTGCTCCTTCATCCACACCTGGTCGAAGCGAGGATTTCTTTCATGGACAAAGTCGTGACTATCGGCTCGGAGACCTCCAAGGCGGTGTTGGCGCTGTGTGATGGTTTCAAAGACGGGGCTTCCGTATTGAAAGCCCGGGAGATTCTTCACCTATACTCCATCCGGCCGGGCTTCCTGGTGTTCAGGCAAAACGACATGGCGCTCTTCATGAGGTACAACCCCCATCGGTTCGCCCAACAATCAAGGTATAACCAGAGGGTCCCGCTGGAGGCGTTTTTGGAAGAGCCTGCGTCCACCAGGGAGGGGATACGGAGTGCGCTGCACCATTTTATGCGGCTGAATACAGGTTCCCACTTCTTTATCAGCGATCCGAGCTGCGTCCCCCAGGTCCTCCACGTGTACGTGGCTTGGTACACGCACGCGATGGGTGCAGTCATCCGTGAAGAGAAGCGCATGTTGGTTGACCGCAAGGGTGCGCCTCCCGGCAGCGACCGTAAGGCTCCCCTGAAGCCCAGGGTTCCTGTCGTTCCTCCGCTAAGAGATGCCGGAGCTAAGCCACCGCGCGTGTTGAGCCCTCCGCACGGATTGCCTCATGACGTCGTGGACGTGCCCCCAGGACCCTGTGCTCCAGGGGAGACGGTGAATGTGGTTTCGCCTGAATCCGGCGCGGGCTCGGACATCGGGACCCGCCGTCCCAAGGTGCCCACGAAGCGCAAGTTGATTTTGGGCGCACCCGGGGCTCGCGTGCAGAAGAGGAAGAAGAAGTCGATCCTCTCTGCTGACGTTGCGTTCGATCAGGAACCTCATGCTCCTTATAGTGAGGGCTTGGGTGAGTACAGGACCAACGAATGATTATTTACGCTGCCAGACGACACTGATCTGGCGGCCGCCATCGCAGCTTCAGAGCGATTGGCGAGGCGCGATGCGTGGCTAGCTAAACTTGCG
The DNA here is from genome assembly GCA_030015575.1 of Agapanthus africanus. Lineage (NCBI taxonomy): Eukaryota > Viridiplantae > Streptophyta > Magnoliopsida > Asparagales > Amaryllidaceae > Agapanthus > Agapanthus africanus. The sequence goes on along the minus strand of JASDDO010000019.1, from coordinate 376,895,653 downwards.
CAATCGGGTAATCACTAGTCGTATTTTTCCACCATTGTATCGTACTTTTGTCATTGTCTTTGATTAACGCTTTTCCCCCTTCCCCTTTTTTAACAGGCATTTCTACCGAAGAAGCTATCGCTGCTTCCCTCAAAACTTTTCAGGAGGAGGAACGACTTAGAGCATCCTTAGGCCTTGGTGCATTTCGGTTCATTGAATCTCTATTCTCCCTTTTTTTATGGCCAATCTAATCTTTTCTTTGTCTCTTTGCAGGGTCCGCACAAGCCGATGTGAGGACTCTCCCCGGGCCAGCTACTGATGTTCCGGCCTCTTCGGGATTACCGCAAGAGACCCGACTCAAAAAACCGATGATGGAGTCCTTGAAGGCTCTGGAGGCAACTCTAAACGCGGACGACGACGCCTTGTTGGAGGCTTCCAAGAGGTCCGTTGTGATGGCCCGAGAGGAGAGGAAGCGCTTGAGGCACGAGGCGAAGGAGCGCAGAGCTGCTTTGGCCGCAGGAGCGCAGAGCTGCTTTGGCCGCAGGAGCGGGCCCAAGCGCCATTATTCCCGCCGCTTCTCCTTCCGAGGAGCCCCCGGTCACCTTGTCTACTGCTCGTAGACAGGCCACGCGTGCAGTTCGGGAGGCCAACAATCGATCCACCTCAGGTAATGTGTCTTTCGAGACTTTGTTGTAAGAATTGTAAACTTATCGGTTCTTATATATCTCGTCTTGCAGGGCCAAGTCCAACTGAAGGAGCGACGGAAACCGTCGAGCCTGAAGGGACGGTGGAGAAGGTGGCAGCTGATCCCGAAGCAACGGTGGGTGACGTAGCCGGGGTTGCTGGACCCGAGCTAGGGGCTGACGAAACTATGCCCGAGAAGGTTGTCGATGCCGAGCCCGAGGTAGCGGCAAATGAGACAGCTGCTATAATCGAGCCTAGGGCAGCAACGGATGGAGCGGCTGAGACCGACGACCCTATGGCAACGGTGGACGAGACGGCCGCGACCGCTGAGCCCGAGGGAGTAGCGGGTGAGACGGGCATGATTCCCGAGGACAAGCCAGCCGCTCTTTCTCAAGAGTCTGGAAATGCTCCAATCATTGCTCTCCCCGCCTACGGTCCTCCGCCGTCTCCTGGCCTCGCGAGCACGACAAAAGCTCCCGTAGAGTCTGGTGATGAGGCGACGGGAGGTGAACCCGTGTCAATGGAGGAGGGAGACGCCGCCGTTTCGGCTGGTGACTCATCAGGTAAATTTTGGGTTACCGTCCTTTTCTTTATTCTGTAACTTTTCTGACAGTGCTTATCTTGTTTCTAATGCAGGCGCGGCCGGTGTTGATGCCCCATTGCTCGAGGGAGCGCCGTCAGCTACTGCCTTGACGGTGGCCACCTCTATACCTTTTCTCGCAGCGTCGCAAATGCTGGAAGGTATGGATTCGTGACTCATCAGTCTTATCTTTACTGCATATTTTATGTACTGATGTCGTACTATTGCGTCTTTGCAGGAGTGCTTTATGATCACCTTTATTAGGTGATGCGCCCACACTTCTCCTTCCCGTCGGAGCTTGCTTCCTCCAGTGGCGCGGGTGAGTATGGTTTTCAATCAATACCCTTTCTTTTTTCAGTAATGGAATTATTTCTGATTCTTCCCTGCCCTGATTGCAGTGTTACAGATCGAAGAAGGAGATAAGGGATCGGTTGCGCCACTAGTCCTCCCAGCTTTGCCGCCTGCTGCAGCTGGTATAGTAAACTCCCTCATTGATGACTTTCTTATATTTCTTAAACCGTCATCTGATTGTGTTTTGTTTTTTCAGCTGTCGTTCCGGTTCCGGCCCCCTTCGAGCCTCACATCATAATGCCGGCAGGCCCCTTCTTGAGATGTCCATCTTCAAAGGGTGCTGCGATGAGTTTGGGCATGCTGAGTGGATACGTCGAAGAGCTCGACGCAGACGTTCCCCCATCTGCCGTAGATTTTGCTGCGGAGGTTAATCCGATGCTGGCGACGCTTGTAAATTTTCATAATGAAGGCGTCGTCGAGTCTTGGGTTAATCACTGCAGGGAGATCGAGGCCCGCCTGCATCAGCTGGAGCTTATGCATCCTGCCCCCGAGGTTTTGGCCATAAGTACTCAACGGGCGGCATGGATCGAGCATAGTGCTTCTTACTTCCACCATTTGGAACAAGAAGCGGCTTTAAGGCGAAGGGAATGCCAAGTGTCCTCTAGCGAGACTGCTCGCCTGCGTGCTGAGGTGGACGCGAACGCTGCCCGGGTGAAGGCTATCTTCGAGGGCCTTCTGCAAAGTATTTCTGATGGGCTAACACTGAAGCAGAAGCTCGATGCCACTGAGCGTGATGCCCAAGGTCGTGAAGCAGCTCGGCAGGAAGTTGAGGAGCAGCTTTCATCCTACATGCAGCAGCGGGCCCAGGTGGAAGCAGAAGTGGCGGTGGCGGCCGGTTAGGAGAAGGCATTGAAGGAAGTGCGCGAGCAATTGATGGGGCTATTTAAGACGCTTCCTTCTAAGTAGCTGCTTTTTATATCAATTATACACTTGTAATCTTTGACTAAAATGTATCCATTCTTTATTCTTTTATACGATTCGCCTTGTACTTAATTGAATTCAAGAATAAAGATACACACATTTTTTTTGCCATGTCTTGTGTCATCTCTGCGCTTTCTTCCTTCTTTTATTATCAGTATGCTGTCTTAGTAAACATGGTTGACAGATGATAGAGCGAGCATCTTGTCTTGGCTTCTTCAAGAGGTAATGATGGCTTAGGAGGCAGGTTCAGATCTGCTGCCTAAGACTTTTCAACTTTATGAGCCGTGAGGGTCTCACAAAGACTTTTCTCCCTATTGATCGAGAGGATCTCGTAGGTGTATTTTCTCCTTAGAAATCGTGAGGATTCCTAAGTACGTTTTCTCTTATAAGTCGTAAGGATCTTATAAGAGAATTTTCCCTCTTACGAGTCGAAAGGACCCGTAAGCGGTTGTTTCTCTCCTTGTCAAGATTTTGACTTTGGAGAGTGACCCGTGAATAGTATGCAAGAGTCCATTTTGGACCGACTTGCAGGTTCCCAGTGCTTAAGAAATAGGTTTTTTAATCCCCACTGCCTAAGGCTTTATCTCACAAGTCGAGACGAATCGAGAAGTTCTCACGAAGACACTAATTTCCTCACGAGTCGAGACGAATCGAGATGCTCTCGTTAAGGACGCTAATTTCCCTGAATCGAGGTATTTGCCAAGGACACTGATTTCCTCAGAGTTGAGACGAATCGAGGTATTCCTGCAAAGACACTGATTTCTCTGTGGGTCGATGCGAATCAAGATGCTCTCGTCAAGGACGCTAATTTCCCTGAATCGAGGTATTTGCCAAGGACACTGATTTCCTCGGAGTTGAGACGAATCGAGGTATTCCTGCAAAGACACTGATTTCTCTGCGGGTCGACGCGAATCAAGATGCTCTCGTCAAGGACGCTAATTTCCCTGAATCGAGATATTTGCCAAGGACACTAATTTCCTCGGAGTTGAGATGAATCGAGGTATTCATGCAAAGACACTGATTTCTCTGCGGGTCAACAAGAATCAAGATGCTCTCGTCAATGACGCTAATTTCCCTGAATCGAGGTATTTGCCAAGGACACTGATTTCCTCGGAGTTGAGACGAATCGAGGTATTCCTGCAAAGACACTGATTTCTCTGCGGGTCGACGCGAATCAAGATGCTCTCGTCAAGGACGCTAATTTCCCAGAATCGAGGTATTTGCCAAGGACACTGATTTCCTCGGAGTTGAGACGAATCAAGGTATTCCTACAAAGACACTGATTTCTCTGCGGATCGACGTGAATCAAGATGCTCTCGTCAAGGACGCTAATTTCCCTGAATCGAGGTATTTGCCAAGGACACTAATTTCCTCGGAGTTGAGACGAATCGAGGTATTCCTGCAAAGACACTGATTTCTCTGCGGGTCGACGCGAATCAAGATGCTCTCATCAAGGACGCTAATTTCCCTGAATCGAGGTATTTACTAAGGACACTGATTTCCTCGGAGTTGAGACGAATCGAGGTATTCCTGCAAAGACACTGATTTCTCTGCGGGTCGACGCGAATCAAGATGCTCTCGTCAAGGACGCTAATTTCCCTGAATCGAGGTATTTACCAAGGACACTGATTTCCCTGGGGTTGAGATGATCTCTGGTGATCTTTCAGGTTTTATATGAGTTACCGTCAAGACCCTGAAGCTAGGAATTTGGCATTCGCTTCGCTTGCTGTGGTGTGTCCGAATCCTGTTGGAGGAAGAACGCTGTCGTGACATCTCGTCTGTTGTATTAAAACGGACGTCGAGGTGGTGACCACTCCGCGCTGGTGCGAGATGATCTCCGATCGTCTTTCAGGTTTTATATGAGTTACCGTCAAGTCTTGGCTCCGTTTTCTGATGGAGCATGGGGAGGGAAGATGTGTTTCCTTCTTTGTTTGTGCCCCTGGATTGTATACAGGGATTGTTGTGATATCGCCTGTAGGGCATAAATTTCATTATATATACTTTATTTTATTTCTTTCCGCGATGCTCTATCATTTCAGCTTTTATATCGCGAAGGTCGCAATTGCCCAATCATTTCGACTGTTTTTTCGCGGTGCCCCATCATTTCGGCTATTTATTTTATTTTCACTCGCTGCTTTTTATTACGAGTTGCCCAATCATTTCGTCTATTTATTTTATTTTCACTTGCTGCTTTTTATTGCGAGTTGCCCAATCATTTCGGCTATTTTGCAAGCATTCATTTTTACTTGCTGATTTTGTTGCAAGTTGCCCCAGCATTTCGGCTATTTCATATGCAATTTTAGCTCGCTGATTTTTTATCGTGAGTGTGGAACTTGGAATCTGGTGTCAATCTCAGCATCAGCATCGCTACAACTGGAATATTGCCAGGCGCGAATCATCATTTGCCATGAAAGGACTTGGAATTTGATACCGGTTTAGGCATCAACATCGCTACAACTGGGATATTGCCAGGAGTGAATCATCATTTGCCTCTATCGACGTTGAACAAAGGTGGCTTAGTAAACAGGGTTAGGATCCTGTCGACTAAGGCTTTTGACTTCATGAGCCGTAAGGGTCTCACAAAGGTATTTCTCCCCACAAGTCGTGGGGATCTCGTAGGTGTGTTTTCTCCTTAGGAATCATGGGGATTCCTAAGTGTAGGTTCTCTTATAAGTCGTAAGGATCTTACAAGAGTGTTTTCTCCTCATAAGTCGAGAGGACTTACAAGGGTTGTTCACCATATGGACATATCCCTAGTCACAGGTGGGACTTGGTTAGGGAGATGTTTATTCGCGCCCGTGGATTGTATACAAGGGTCAGTATGAGCCGCTTGTAGGGCATTATCGAAGGTTGTGGGGTTTTCTTAAGAACAGGTTCAGGTCTTTGTAACTTAAGACTTTCAAATCTTATGAGCCGTGAGGGTCCCATAAGAGAGTTCTTCTTACGAGTCGTGAGGATCTCGCAAGTGTAATTTCTCCTTAGGAATCGTGAGGATCCCTAAGTGTGTTGCTTCCCTGTGAGTCATAAGGATCTCACGCGGGTGGTTTCTCCATACAAGGTCGAGAGGACCCTGCAAGTGTCTTTTAACGAGGTTGCGCCCTTTCGGGTTTTCACAAACACTCGCCGTTATTCCTGCTGTTTTTACTCACGGAGCCCTTTCGGGTTTTCATCCGTGCCCATTTTGCTTATGGACATACCGTTTTTTTTATCCTTTTTTTTTCTTTTTTTTCTTTTTTTTAACGAGGTCGCACCCTTTCGGATTTTCACGAACACTCGCCGGTAGCCCTGCTGTTTTTACTCACGGAGCCCTTTCGGGTTTTCATCCGTGCCCATTTTGCTTATGGACATACCGTTTTTTATATTATTTTTTTATTTTTTTTATTTTTATTTTTATTTTTATTTTCTTTTTTTTATCTTGTCAGCCTGAGGATGCTGCGGTAGTAGTTTAAAGACGTTTCGGTCATCAGCTAGTTTTAGGACGTAGTGGTCCGTCATTAGTTTAAGGACGTTTCGGTCCGTCATTGAAGAAGGCCGGCTACTACTTATAGAGTTTCGAGCTTAGCAAGATAGCGAGCGGACATAGTCGTCGTCATCTATCATTGACCTAGGCTGTGACTCATTAAGGGTAGTATTTCTTTAGGAAGCGACCGTTTATTGGCCTGAAAGGTCTTTCACCGTGCATATCCATGAGTAGATAGGCTCCACCCTGGTAGACCTTGTCTATAATGTACGGGCCTTCATAGTTCGGCTCGAATTTTCCCCGCTTAGCGTGATTGGGGATCATAGGTCTTTTGACCACTAGCACGAGTTCGCCTTGGCGGAATGTCTTCGGCCTGGTCAATCTTTCATATGAGCGCGTCATCTTTGCTTTATAAGCCTCCAGATTTTGTTGCGCTATGAGCCGGGTTTCATCAAGGGCATCAAGCTCCTTAAGCCGAAGGTGAGCATTTTTTTCGGCCGTCAGCTCGTAGTGGACTGCCACTTGTAGAGAGGGTAATTCTATTTCGAGGGGGAGTACTGCTTCTGTACCGAAGACCAACGCGTACGGCGTTGTGTTCGTGGCCGTCTTGAACGTAGTTCGATACGCCTAGAGAGCTTCTTGCGGTCTCTCATGCCAGTCCTTCTTATTTCGGGACACAATCTTCATCAAGGTCTTGTTGAAAGCCTCAGCTAGACCGTTAGCCCGGGGATTATAAACTGAGGAATATCTTCAGTCTATATTGTGTTGTTGTGCGAAGCGGCTGATCTTGTGGTTTCTGTAGGCTGGCTCGTTATCGGAGATGATCCGCCGCGGAGTTCCAAACCGATAAATGACGTGCGTCTTGAAGAAATGGAGGATATTCTCCGTCTTCACTTCCCTCAGCGGTACTGCTTCTGCCCATTTGGAGAAGTAGTCAGTCGTCGCCAAGATGAATCGATGTCCCCTGGACGATGCCGGTTCGATGGGGCCGATTACGTCAGTCCCCCACATTTCGAACAGCCAGCTAGCCACTGTTGGATGTAAAGGATTTGGGTGCTGATGGATGAAGTCCCCATGAATTTGCCATGAGTGGAATTGCTTCGCATACTCGAGGCAGTCCTGAATCATCGTGGGCCAATAGTAGCTCATCCGTTTAATCTTCAACTTCATCTTTGGGCCTTCTTGGTGAGAACCGCAGAGTCCGTCGTGAACTTCCTGAACGACTCTTTTCGCCTCTTTAGATCCCAGACATCTCAACCACAGAGAATCAAACGACCTCTTGTACAGAGTATCATTGACGAAGGCGAAAGACAGAGCTCGTTTCATGAGCTGATGTCTTGAGGACGCATCTTCAGGTGTTTGACGGGATTTGAAGTAGTCTATAAAGACTTCTCTCCAATCCTCAGCCTTTTCCTGGTCTTTTATTTGCATAGCCATTTGTTCAGCCGCTCCCTTTTCTTCGGATGATTCCGGAGATATTTCTGCTAGGGCAAGCACCCGACGGCTTTGTACCACGATTCTTACGTCATCGAGGTTTTCGTCGGCCAGTTCTTTGGCGAGCTTGGCTAATGCGTCCGCCTTGCTATTTTCTGCACGCGGTATTTTTTTCAAAGTGTAGGAAGAAATTTGAGTCAGCAATTGCTGTACTCTCTCGCCATACTTTACCAGTTCGGATTTGCACGTTTGGTAGTCGCCATTTACTTGACTGACGACCAGTTGAGAATCTCCGTATATAAGGAGGTTTTCGATTCCCATGTCGATGGCGATCTCGAGGCCTGCTATCAAAGCTTCGTATTCAGTTTCATTGTTCGTTCTCGGCTCTGTTAAGGAGAAAACAAAGCGCATTATCCCTCCTTGTGGAGTCACGAAGATGAGGCCTACCCCCGATTTGATTATAGGGGTGCTTCGTTTGCGCTTCTTCATGGAAGACGCTCCATCAAAATAAAGTTCCTATCGGTTATCATTACCGTCGATCGCATCAAACGCATGTTCGTCTGGCAGCTCGCAATTCAGAGGGGAATCGACCGGTATCGGATGCTCAGCGAGGAAATCGGCGATGACCTGGCCTTTCACTGCCTTAAGAGGCTGATAAGTTATTGAGAATTCCATTAAAAGCAGGGCCCATTTAGCGAGTCTCCCTGTCAATATGGCCTTCGACATTAAATATTTAAGGGGTTCCACCTTCGAAATGAGACGGACTTCATGCGCCAACGCATAGTGCCTGAGCTTTGTTATCACGAAGATCAACGCCAGGCCGTGTTTTTCGATGGGGGAGTAGTTGCTTTCTGCCCCCAGGAGAACTCGACTTAAGTAATAAAGAGCTCTTTCTTTCCCTTGGTCGTTCTCTTGTGCCCATAATGCATCTAAGGAACCTTCGAGGGCGGTTGTATAAAGAATGAGATGCTTTCCCTTGACCGGAGCAGCCAACACTGGCGGATTCTGCAAGTATTGCTTGATCTCGTCCAACGCGCCCTGGCATTTGTGATCCCAAACGAAAGGGGTTCCCTTCTTCATCAGGTGACTGTAAGGGCGGCACTTGCCTGAAAGATTGGCTATAAATCACCGGATGTACGCGAGCTTCCCTTGGAGAGACCGCAATTGCTTGAGAGTCCTTGGCGGAGGCATTTCCACGATCGCCTTGATTTTTGACGGATCTATCTCGATACCTCGGTGTCGGACGATGAATCCTAGGAATTTGCCCGAGGAAACTCTGAATGCGCATTTGAGAGGGTTCATCTTCAAGTTGTATTGTCGAAGGCGTTGAAATACGGTCTTCAAATGCTCCAAATGCTCCTCGTATGATTTGCTTTTTACCACGAGGTCGTCGATATAGCATTCGACGATTTCATGTATAAGGTCATCGAAGATCTTCGTCATGGCCCTTTGATAGGTGGCACCGGCGTTCTTTAGACCGAAGGGCATCACCTTGTAACAGAATATACCCAAAGGGGTCCGGAAAGCGGTATGCCTCTGGTCTTCGGGATGCATCTTTATCTGATTATATCCTGATGAGCCGTCCATGAAGGAGAAGACCTCGTGAGTGGACGTGTTATCTATCATCAGCTTGGTGACTGGCACTGGGAAATCGTCCTTCGGGCAGGCTTTATTGAGATCCCGAAAGTCTACACATATGCGCACCGTCCCATTTTTCTTCATCACCGGGACGATGTTGGCGATCCAATCGGGATACTGAACTTCTTGGATAAACCCAGAGTCGATCAGCTTCTTGACTTCGGCGTTAATGCTCATCTCAAGCTCGAGCCACATTCTTCTCGGTGCTTGTTTGATTGGTTTAACGTCCGGGGATATCGCCAATTTATGGACAGCAATTTCTGGATCTAGTCTTGGCATTTCGGAATAGTTCCACGCGAAGCAATCTTTATACTGCAAAAGCACGTCTTTTAATGAAGCCACCCTTTCTTCAGATAGCAGCTCACTAACGAACGTCGGTCGCGGGTCGTTTGCCGTCCCCAACTCAATTTTCTTGAGGTTATCTGCAGTGGTGTGTATTCCATCTTCCAGCTCTTTCGGCGCTGGTGGAATTTCCGAGATCACCCCGTCATCGCTGTTTTCGAAGCACCAGGGAAGGTTGTCCATATTCTCGGGCTCTTCTTTTGATATTGTTATCACATGACAAGTATGAGCTCGTTTCCAAGACCGATGTGGATCTGGTTCTGCTCTCGTGGCTTTGGGTTCATGCTTCTGTGGCGGCGTTACCTTCCAGCTGTCAGATAGAGCGAACTTGCCGAGCTGATACTGATCTTCGACCCAATTCTTGAAGGTGAAGCAATCTTCGAGAGGGTGTCCTATTACCCTGTGATAAGAGCAGTAGTTCGGGTGTGAGATTTCGCCTACTTGTTCGGGGTGCTTGGACTCCGGAAGTGTAAGCATTTGGTGCTTTATAGCTAGGTCAAGTATCCTCTTTGTCTTGTCTCGAGGAAAAGATTATGCTCGACTCATCTTCTTCATAAGGGATAGATCCGGACCTCCCGATTCCCGACTGCGTGACTTCTTGTTCCCGCTTTGTCGTTGTTGAATGCCTTTTCCGCTTTTTGATTTGTTTCTGCCTCTGCGTCGGGTCTTTTTTACAACAGGTTGACAGGGAGCGGCATTTTCGTCTTTCACAGCCTGTTGGAGGAGGCGCTGCATCCTAACTTTCTCGTAGATTGCCATTTCGCGGTTATGGTCGTTTCGAACTTTTTGACCAGCTTCCCTTATAAGCTTGTTCATTTGTTCTTCGAACGACAGACTGGGCATTTTTGCATCAGGAACTCTTTCTGGTTCAGGGTTAGCATCCTCCCATTGAGTATCTCCCTCTTCATTGAAGTCATGTACGACGCAGCAGTCGCGGAGTAGCTCCCGTTTCTTGGACCGAACATATCCAAGCCCGATTGCTTCCATTCTCCCGTTAGGCAATTTGTGCTGAGTTCTGGGAACGTTCCATATCCTATCATAGAACTTAGCTTTTCGAGCGATCTGTTTGAAGGGTATCCCTTGGCGCTTTAACAACCTTTTCAAGCCTTCTGTATAATACCTAGGCAGACGGATGGGCTGAAGCCTGTCAAGCGTATGGTCCACACTGTGCCAGATTTCTATTTTTACTCTGGTTTCTCCGAAGCGGTAGAATAGAATTGCCTTTTCGCCTTCTTTCCTTGGAGGGACATAGAACGTCCGCAGCTCCTCTACACTGTAGGTATCAAGCGCGTCCAATTCTTTATGATGTTTAAGTGGAACCATGGCGACTTGCAGACTTTGCTTTTCGTCAACGAAAGTTTGTATAGAAGGTCGAGCGGAAAATATAGCATGAACTTCATCTTCCGAGTCACTGCCGAAGATCAACATAGGAGCGGATGGTCCCGGCTTGTTGTACTGGGGTGGACCCGAATAAACCATTTCTTCCTCTTCCTCAGTGTCACTCCCGAAGACAGGGATGGTAGCGATAACTTTGTTCTCCGGCTTGTGACACCTCTCCGTATCTTCGAAATCTGGCAAGAAGTATTTTGCATCTTCATATTTGCGGACTTCGTTCACGGAGAATGGGTTCAACTCTCCTGTTACGGTATACTCGAGACCATCCTTAAAATATTTCATACACTGATGTTGTGTAGAAGGGATGATGTTGTACTCGTGTAACCAGGATCGGCCGAGCAAAGCGTTATAGCATGTCTTGGCGTCTATGATGTGGAATCTAATGTCCGTGACAAGTAGCCCAAAGCGTAACGTCAGTATCACAGACACGAGAGTCCGTGATGATTGAGAGTCGAACCCGGAGATGGTGATCTTGTCCCGAGCGAGGTTCTGGACGCTCATGCAGATTTGTTTCAATACCCGTACATTGAGGAGATTGATGGAAGACCCATTGTCAACCAAGATTTTGCCTATCTTTATATCGTGGCAGTACCCTGAGACATAGAGGGGCCGATTGTGTTCGCATGTCCCAAGGAGGAAATCTTCATCACCGAAAGTGACATCGGCTGTGTGCACTTCTTTTAGCTCGTCCTTCATCTTTTCTTCGGCGAGAAAAGCTTGGAATTGCTCTGGCTACTGTAGCGCTTTGATCAATGATTCTCTTGCTTCTTTTGATAGTAAGAGGGCATCGAGAATACTGAGTTGCGAGGGTAACTTCCTCAAGTGTGCCAGAACGTTGTAGTCCACCTTATTTTTCTTTGGCGGGTCTTTGGCGGTTAGCTCTTCCATGACTTGGTCATCTAGGGCGATATCCTCCGAGATCTTTTCTTTTCCCTTATCTTTTTTATTTGAGGGTTCGAGATTCTTTTCGGGTAGCGTACGATTACGCATCCGGATATTTCCGCAAGCCTTCGGCTCTTTCTCTTTTCCCGAGGTGGACTCTTAAAAGAGAGGGTTAAGAGACATTTCCTCGTCAGAGTCGCTCCCAAATGTGAGAATTTGCGCTTCCCCTGCGTTAACCATGTGACAATCACCGGTAGTTCTTCTAAGCTCCTCGGTCGTACTTTTCCGCTCCCGACGAGATTTGCGCTTCTCCCGCTTAAAATGTTGCCGGTGAACAACATACCCCTGCCACCATCTATTGAAAGCTTTGCACTCTTCGGTGGGGTGCGAAATCTTTCGATGATATAAGCAATAGGAAGGATGCATTTCTGCTTTGCCGGTAATGTTTTCTTCAGAGGGTGGTAGCTTCATCCCCATTGATATGGCTTTAGCAAACCTTTTCCTCGTCTTGAATTTTTTTTTATCCGCAACGGATGTCTTTTGATTTGACGGGGGTGTCTCAACTCTTTTGTCTAGTCGCCGGCGCTTGGCCCTTTCAAATATGACCGTCTCGCGTTCCCGATCAGCTTTACTTTTCAAAAGAGCTTCGTTGAGGAATGCATCGATTGTTTCATCTGATGTCCCCAGAAGTTCCGGTTTAGGATCTGCCCTCAGCTTCTCAGTGCAAGGCATTTTCTCATCGTCTGTTAATGAGTGGCAGATCATATGACAACTCGCCACGTAACCCTCAGATTCATCCGACGAGCTTTCTCCAACATCTTCCTCCTGAAAGACTAGGCTGAGGAACTCTTGGAGCATGATGGGAGTCCGTGCCTTTTGATTATACTCCTCCAGCGCATCAATCTGTTTATGTAAGTTCGTGCGCTTTTCGCCAGGTTTCACGGGCTTTTTGGATCTTTTCTTCTTCTTCTTTGAAGATTTCGACGGCTGGGTACAAGTGCTTGGGCCATCACCACCGATCTTCGGAGTTAGACACGGTTTCAGCATCCCTTCGACGATCTGGGGTTCTAGCGGGTTCTTCCACCTGATCACCGGGCATGTCTTGAGATCATTCAACATCCTTTTGGTTTTGGCTGATAGCACAACCTCCCATGGAGCTTCTTCAACAAGGGAACACGTTGCCCCCGGCATATTCACCTTTTTAGGGGTATGAGGTTGCGGCGGGTTCACCTTTCATCTTTCGGATAACGCGAACTTACCTTGCTGGTATTGGTCTTCAATCCAGTTTTTGAAGACGTAGCAATCTTCGATCAGATGACCCAATACTCGATGGTAGGGGCAGTAATTGGGATCATTGACGTCGTTTGGCTGCAACGGACGTCTTGAATCTGGCAGATTGATGAGCCTGTTGTGCAATGCCAGCTCGAACAGTCTTCTCGTTTTATCCTGCGGAAACGAGTAAGGACGTCCTAGCCTCTCCTCGAGGGATACGCGCGGACGCATATTGTTTTGACGGACAACCGGCTTCAAGTTGCTCGGCTGTTGTTGAGCATTAGTGACGACGATCGCTTTTTCTTTCCCCTTCTCATTTCGAGAGTCCGGCTTTGGAGGAGACGGTCTATGGCCCATCTGATCCATTTGAGCTAGCTTGTCGATCAAGGCCTGGAACGTAGTTGGTTTAAAGAACATCATGAACTGTGAAATAGTTGCATGAGGATCTAAGGTGCCCACGAACATGCCCACCGCTGGCGCTTCTTCGATGCGCTGTTCGCACTTCGACCACAAGTTCCGCCATCGGATTGCATATTGAACCCAAGTTTCGCCCGGCTTTACTCTTGCATTGATCAAAGCTGTTATCGGGGTGCATTCGCTGGCGCTCGCGAATCGCTGAATGAATAACAACTCCATTTCAGCGAAAGTTTTGACGGAGTCGTTCGGAAGCTCTGAGTACCATTCAAACGCCGTCTCCGATAGGCTGCCGATGAATTGGCGAACCAGGAGCTTATCATCGCCGCCGGTGTTGCAACAAAGAGCCCTGAACCGGGCAACATGTTGATGGGGATTGCCTGTCCCCTTATAGACATGAAATTTTGGGATCGTGTAGCCCGGCGGGTATTTGATCTGATCATACCAGCTCGGATATGGTCGTCCCGTTTTAACGACTTGACCAGCCTCCTCAGTTGCCTGGTGAACCCGTATCTGCTGAGCTATATATTCATCCAGGGCAGCTTTGGAAATTGTCTCCTCCTTGGCCGTTGAAAGAGCCGGCGGTGGATTTGGCGTTTCTCCTCTGTCATCTTCAAGGACAATCAGAGGATCTTCAGCAGGAGGATCCTGCTGGATCACCATACCCACCATGTCCTGAAACAGAAGGGCCATTCATTTTATACTGGCTGCTTGTTCCACAGCCTCTTTGTCCTTCTTTTCCAATATTCTCCGAAGGAACTCGGCGTCTGGCGTTGATCCGAGGATGCTTCTAGGCTTTCTTTTGGCCCTGTGAGTGCGGCCATCGCAGTCATCATTTCTTGGAGCTTATGCTGCTGCTCCTGAGCTTTAGTCACCGATCGCGTAAGCGGTCTATGACCTGTGGATATACGGCTGTCCTCTTTCCCGGACGCCATGTAAACGGTATGTACCACAATGCCCCCGGAATTAGGGCGTTTAGGCTCACTGCTTTTGATATTTGCCGCGGGCGTAGAGACTTTCTCCGGCCTTCTTCTCTTGTGGGCCGTCGAGGTTGAGGGGGCCGTTGATGTGGGCACCCGATGGTCGTCGTCTTCCGTTGCTTGACAGAGGGGTTTTCTTCCTGTCGGACCTTCGACTTCTTATGCTGGTGAGAGAAATTCGGATCAATCACCGATTCTTGGACTCGTCGCTAAGTCTTGTAAATTCTGGAAGACAGCCGTTGAGGAGACTGCTCCGGCTTTTCTGGTTTTTCTTCCACGACGGTCTCTACCGGTGGAGGAGATCTTTTGAGCACCGCAGTTGGTGAATTTCCGCGTACCCTGTTCAGCAGCTCAAAGCTGTTCCCGGTTGGAACAACAGCATTAATTTCCACCGTTGGAACTGGCGGAGTTATCCCAGAGGGGGAGTTGCCCCAAGTCTTCCTTATCCGGCGCCAGTGGCGACGTCGGGCGTGACGAGTTGTTGGGATTGGTTCAGCGATGGCTTTATCTTGCCCCCTGTTCAGGTGGAGGGCTGTCGCGGGTATCAGCTGTTAGTTATATGTATGCCCTAGAGGCCATTACTGTACATTGGATGTATATTGTGGTGGATGCTGGGACATATATAGGGAGGACTTTCTTGCTCGACATGATAGTATGCTATCTGGTTACTCTTTACCTTAACGTGCACACTGATTGTCTCTCTGTTACATGTTGGTAAAGCCCTTAGGATGTGTACTTGACTATCTGGACTATGATGCGGATCATACTAGTGGGGACATGGTAGTCCATAAGTACATCCTTCAAGGTCCCTAGTCGTGGGTGTATCGAGACGGGGCATCGATATACCAGAGTAGACTAGCGTATACCTTCTCGACCCATACAGATGGGCGATGGATGATCCCATATCCATTGGTGTTTGACATCAGAGATGATATACGGGTGCTCAGTGGAGACTGGGTACACTGGACGGACTCGCCGAGAACTCCCAGATGGTATTATACCTTACGTCAGATGGCAGTTCTCTGGTGACACTGGTACAGAGTAGTCTGTTGACCCGAGATCGTCATAGAGTCTTGTATGGTTCCCACTGTGCTTTGATTTCCATCTTACCACGTCCAAGAGGGCGTGCAAAACGGTGGTTTTTGGGTACAGTCCCGAATCACATGGAGGCAATGAGCAATAGGAGGGGATTCGTCTCTCCCGGTATAGGGAGTTGATGTTGCGCTGTGTTCGATTGGCTATAACCGGAAATCCCTGGCCAGGGTTGCTGAGATTTACTGGTAAGTGTTACCAGTAGTTTCTCGAATTGTTATAGACCTCATATCGACACGACTTATCAAGCTATTGGGGTCTGACGTTTACCACCCCTAGGCGAGATATGCGACATATCAGACGATTAGACCGGACTGTACGCGAAGTGTTACTGGTTGGATTCATAGGAGTATGAGCGGGCTTGCTCGTCGATCTTCTGATCGCTCAATACCCGGGTGGCCGTTACGTTTAGCAGACCGCTTGCGGCTTGTGGGTGTTTGATATGATCATCACCTGCTACCGGCGTATTGACGAGTCTTTAGAGTCCTACACAGAGGTTTCCTGGCTCAAGCGAAACAAAATAGGAGCGCATATGAGATATGTGCGGGACCGAGAATAATGCATGTATGTGATACCGTATTTCATTCTCGCGATCAATGTATCGAATGGTTGTATGCGATATAACCTAGTTATCGAATCAAGGATTGATTCGATAAGCCGATACATTGGATACTAGTCGGTTATGTGCGACATGACCGGATCATTGAATCAAGTGTTGATTTGATGATTTAATACATAATTATATATTTGATATATTACTTTGCATTAACTAGTATTGGTTCACTTTAAATGGATTTTCTCACTTGGATGTACAAGTTGTATATGTGATATACTTTTTATGCAAATGATCATATCATGTTTGATGATGCAAGATTGCTAAGGTATGTGTGAAGAGTTGAACCTTGGTTAAGTAAATGGTTAGGGTTTTCTTTTATTCATTCATTTATCTTTTTATTTGGATTAAAAGAAATGAGAAAAGAAAAACAAAAGGTTTCTTTCTTTCATGAAGCTTGTTGAAGCTTCATGAAGCTTTGACCAAAGAAACCCTTTTGTCTTCATCTCATTAACCCTAACCATTCATTTTAACCTTAGTCAATTCTCTACACATAACCATGGTTATTATTATGCTAAGTATTCCTTTTTCTTTTCTTGTTTTAATTAACTTATCATAATATTATCATCTTCTTCTTCTTCTTCTTCAAGAAGAAAACTTAGACTTCATCAATGGTGACTTGATGAAATGAGTGAGAAATCCAATTCTAAAGTGAACCCACCTCCTATTTCTTCATCCTCTACCTCTTGCCAAGTAGTAAAGGGTGTTTTCTTCACAAGTTTCATGACTTGGTGAAGTGGGAGCTTGATCTTGTGATGCCTCGACGTAGATCATCTTCGGCACGAAGCCGACGATCTTGCCCGCCCATTTCTCCGATGAAGCCGACGCTAGAGCCCGGGATCCGATATGGACAGCGAGGGGACTTCATCACGGAGCTGTGGAGGTGGAGGACCGGATCTACAAAGGTTGTATTTCCATTCTTTTAGTTAAGTTGTTAACTACTTTATCTTTTCGCCTAGACATCTAGTTAACGATCCGTATTAGGGTTTCTCGGCACCCGTAAAATTTGAAATTGGAATGGTTGATGCCTTGTGAGACCTCATTAGTGTGCCTCGGAACCCTGCATCAGCCTCTTGAAGACTGACGTCCGTTGAGAAGCTGTGTCCAACCGTTCAAAAACAGATTTCTGAGCGGGAGCGGGAACAGGGGCAGTCAGTCTCGAAAAGACCGACCCTCTGGGAGGAGAAGCCGCCTTGACGACTTCAAGAGCAGCTATCTTCTTTGGGATGGCCACTTCAGGTATTATGGGGTTCTTGGTAGGCCCTTTGGAGCCCGAGTTCAGCCTGGTGAAGACTGAGGAATTGGACGACCCGTTGAGAGGGGCCGTGGGAGTAGCAAGTTGATCGAAGAGCGACTTCTTTGAAGCTTCCGGTACGGGCACTGGGATGGCGAAGCTCGCTGGTGGGAGCATGGTCCCGAAAAACAGACCGATTGTAGCCTGAGTCACTTGTTCCACCGGCATAGCGAAGAGGGAGGCCGCTTGGGGCCCATAGGCTACACCTCCAGGTGAGGCGGAGCGTTGGTTGCATTTGCAGTTGGAGCAGCTCGAGCAGTTGAACGCCATTGCTGTTTGATTTCTGCGCCAAGCAAGAGACCAAATCTTAGTAACTTAAAACCCGAGGGCAACCATTAACTGACCGCAATTCGTTAGCAAATACGACGCACGGAATGTGGAGTGGAAAGAGGAAAAGGTCCCACCGGGCATGCCAGAATCTGTTCCCCTCCGAATGACGGCGCGACATAGAGACGTCTTGCCTAAAGTTCGGGGCAGATGCTATTTGGTTTTATCTGTCCCCCTCTCCGAAGATGCCAAGTTGATTTATGGTACCGTGTATCGAAGGTTTAAACGGATGCGGCCGATGTAGCAGACTTCGTCAGATTCCCCCTCTTTCGAGGGATTTTTTATTGTGGGGACGCTCTTCCCTGCAGGCGCAAGCCCCTGCAGTTAATTACACTACCGCATCGCGGTAACAACTTTCTCCTTCTCCAGATGGTCACTTCATATTGTGGGTGTTTGTTTTGTTTGTGGTTGCCCGTGGATTATATACGGAGACTAATTTATGTCGTCGCCCGTAGGACGTGGATTAGTCCAAATCCGTATTTACTTAGATTTGGGTTTGGGGTTTTGGTTTAAGGATACGTTAGCTATATTTGAGGCTAAGATCAACTTAAACGTTTGTTAAGGATACGTTAGTCTAATTTAAGACTAAGATCAACTTAACGGGATCGTTTAGATCCGACAAGAGAGCATTTGGGCTCTATTATTCCAGTTTAGAGACGTAGTAGTCCATTGCCAGTTTAGGGACATAGTGGTCCATTGCCAGTTTAGGGACATGGTGGTTCATGGAATGTATGGCCGTCGGGACCCGTCACCTCTCTGACGACGTTGAAGGATTACAACGACAGATATCAGAGGAGTTCAGAGATGTACCCTTGAACCAAAGGTTGTTAGGAGATCTATAGTCCAATTTGGGACTAAAAGTCTGTTTGAAGGTTTTGGTTTAAGGATACGTTAGCTATATTTGAGGCTAAGATCAACTTAACTATTTGTTAAGGATACGTTAGTCTAGTTTGAGACTAAGATCAGCTTAACAGGATCATTTAGATCGACAAAAGAGCGTTTGAGGGCTCTATTGTTCTAGTTTAGGGACATAGTGGTCCAATTCCAGTTTAGGGACATGGTGGTCCAACATTCCTATTTTGGGGATGAATATTGGTTTAAGGACATCATAGTCCATGAGTTTAAGAACCCCATAGTCCGTAGCAATGTGTGGTTGTCGGGACCCGTCACCTCTCTGACGACGTTGAAGGATTACAACGACAAATATCAGAGGAGTTCAGAGATGTACCCTTGAACCGGGTGTAAATTGATTTGGGAGAGCAGTTGTGCTCAGTTCAATTTAATTTGAGGACTTACGGCCAGATTTGGGTTAAGTCCATCTGAAAATGTTTAACATTTTGTTCATGATTGGCCTATTTAAGCCTTTTGCTTGGGCTCTGCCCTTTTTTTAAAATAATGCACAGCATTGGGCTTTTTATTTAAATGCATAGCATTTATTTTGGCCTGTTAAGCCTTTTTAATTGGGCTCTGTCCCTTTTCTTTAATAATGCAGAGCATTTGTTTTGGTCTGTTAGACCTTTTAATTAGGCTCTGCCCCTTTTTAATAATGCAGAGCATTTAATGTTCTGACAGTGCGCCACGTGCCTTGTCAGGCGCTTTGCGCCGATTAATGAGCGCAAGGCGCCAGCGCATGTGGAGGTGACACGTGTCACGCTCTGGTGAGTGCATGTCTGTTAGCGCAGTGCGCTGTGCCAGTGCGCTGCTGACACATGGCGCGCTCTGGTGCAGTGCACCAATCCAAGAGCGCAGTGCTCATTTTTTTAAAAGCGCAAGGCGCAGATTATTCTGGGGTTGACAGGTGGCGTGTTCTGGTGACTTGCGCCAACCCAAGAGTGCAGAGGCTCATCTCAGAAGTGCAAGGCACTGTACAGTAGCGCAGAGCGCATCTTGATCTAATTTAGATCAAAGAAAAGAATCTTTTTAGAGGTTCTACCTCAAGATTCAAGAACCGATGGTTCATCAAAAGGCAATGCCTTTATATAGATCAAAAGATCTAAAGAAGTAAATTACTTCTTTTTTATTATTATTGTTATTCTTTTTATTCAAGATCTTGATCTTGTTCTTAGATCTTTGATCTTTTTAGAAGAACTTCTTTTTTCAAAGGTTTACCTTTTTCTTTTCTTCGAGTTCTTCTCAAAGTTTTAGAGGAGTTCTGTATCTTTTTCTCTGTGTCTCTGTCTGTGTGTGATTTAGACTTGGAGTCTAGGGGCCTTTATATAAGGCTAATTGATTTGTTAAATCAGTTAAAGAGATCTTTCTCTAAGTGATTTAGGGATGTTTCCCCACCGTTGGATCTTTGATCCAAGGGCTTCTGTTTTACAGAAGATAATCTTCTTGTTTTAACAAGATTAGAAAGATCTTTCTAGAATTTTAATTCTGTTTTAGTGCCGGCACAGTTGGCGCAAGCGCACCTGCGCTTGACACGTGTCGTGCAGCGCAGAGCGCAGCGCAACTGCGCTGACACGTGTCGCGCAGCGCAGAGCGCAGATCATCTGAAGTGTTGCTTCCTTTATTTTTATTTTAAATAGAGCCTTGCTCTGATTGGGTGCGCTGTTTTGGGCGCTGCGCTGGCGTGTCAGCTTTTGACACGCAGCGCGATGCGTAAGGAATCTGAAGCGTTGCTTCAATTTTTTTTTTGAATTTTTGAAATTCAAACAGAGCTTTGCTCTAATTGGGGGAAACAGGCACACAAGTTGATTATAAGAATGATGGTTTATGGCACAAGTGGGCTTGTAATGAGTAGAGATAAAAGTTGTGATGTAATAGTTTACAATTTCCCTCCAAAATCTACAGATTAAACTCCAAATGTTTATTAAAAAATCAACCAATGCTAGAGAGATTACAGAGAGGATATAAGATCACCACATGAAGATGGACCCTACCACTTCAAGAAAAACTGCCGGTTTCCTCATATTTCCCGCCACCGCCGGTCCAACAAGCTCTAATGTGTTTCATTTTTCTTCTGGTCATTTCAAATTGTCGCATCACCCTTGTTTTATTGTTTGTTTATTCTATGGAGATGCCTATAAATACCACACTAGAAAAGAGGCTAAGCGTCCATGTTTTTAGTTTTAGAGCAAGTTTTTCATTTTGTAGATGTTAACATATATTTCCATTTGTACTCTTGAGTTCTTGCCCTCTATCTTGACCTTGTAACTTCTTCGCTGAACTTACAAGCTTAAGTTTTAGGTTCTTGAATTCAAATTAGTTTGTATCTTCATTAACAATCAATAAAAAGTTCTCTTTTACTCATTTCATGTCATTTTCTTGCTACAATTGTGATCTAGTGAAATCCTTTGCTTTTCTTTGATCTTGCAAGCTCTTAAGTGAGCTTGCAAGTTTTAAATTTGGTATTTGATTTCATAGTGAGATTTAGATTCAAGGAAACTTGAAGAATAGCATATCGGATATATCGGTTCTTAGTTTCTTTAAACCTTTGCTTTACTTATTTTTGTGTTTTTACTATGTGTCATTCTCTTTTTGTGTTTTATTTGGTTCTTATGAATATGTGTGAGTAATTGTTTAACTTGTTAAGGGTAGAATATGGTTAGTTTTTGTTAGGAGAAGTGTTTGCTATATTCCTTTAAAAACCTCTAACTTGTAATTAAAACTTCGACCAAACGATTCACAATCCGCTCCGTTAGACACCCTATCCTACCACGATAGCAGTGACTCCTAATCGTGACCGGTTGCGATTGGTTTTCCGGAGGCAAAGGCCAAGAGACAAGAACAGAAGGACAATGGATAAGAAATACGGATTTAGCGCACAATCGCAAATACCGTACTTCAAGTTCCCTAATCCACATTATTGCCGATTACCTTACATCAATATCAAGTTAGGTTTATAAAGAAACGACAAACATTATCCTAGCTCAAGCTAACTTAAAACTACCCCTAACAAGTCTTTTTCTTGAACATATCATATTTACGATACTTAGAATAAAACAACTCAAAGTTACGGACTTAACTCATTAAAACAAGCTTAAAACCTACCATCTCCCTGCGGACGACCCGTACTCATCTCGGCTCGCTACACACGGCACTATTTTGATTGCGGTTATTTCAAACTTTAAAACAACATGTAAAACGTGTACTAATCACCTCCTCCTCCTCCTTCTACACTTGCTCTCTTGAGCTTAAATTTGAGAGAAAAGGATAGTAGAAAATTCCTACATCCCCGCTCTCCATTCCTAGCGAGTTTTGAGCGTCGGTTGATTCACTAGGTGTAGCCGGAGCTTGGATCAATTCTCTCGGGTGGATCATCTTCGGTGAAGGAAGACCGACTTGCAAACGCGATCCGGAGCTCTTGTGAGCATTCTAGAGTCCAACCCAATTGGAGTAAATGAAGACGCTACAAAGGTTGTGATTTCTATCTTGTTGTGTTTCTAGTTTAGGTGTTTGGTTAGATTCTTGGGTTTAAGTTTCTAATGCCATCAAAATTTTTGTTTTTGGATTCCGCATTGGCCGTGGGTTAGCGGCAAGGGCACTAGGAACTTTCAATGGTATCAGAGCCAACCAAA
Source organism: Agapanthus africanus (assembly GCA_030015575.1). Taxonomy (NCBI): domain Eukaryota; kingdom Viridiplantae; phylum Streptophyta; class Magnoliopsida; order Asparagales; family Amaryllidaceae; genus Agapanthus; species Agapanthus africanus. The sequence continues at coordinate 376,873,475 of JASDDO010000019.1, read as the reverse complement.
CACCCTAAACTAGATAAATACGACTCCTGAATCCTGTCGGTTTTTGCCCTGCAAAAACTGCTGCTAAACCAGTGAACATTTTCGTGCTAATTTGATGTTTTGACTCCCTTCAGGCTCTCGGTTTGGACCAAGAAACCGCGGGAAGGTGCGTGGGGACCCCGGGGATGTCTCGGAGGAACCTAAGGGGGCTCACACCCCTGATACCACCTAAAGGTGGCCTTGGGGAGTGAGGACCCAAGCCCAGACCAAATGGGCAGGCTCGGGTCTACCTCACCTCCTTGGCTACCTTTGGGTAGCCTAGTGGGTGGGTACCCCCTATGTTCCTCCGGGTCGACTCTAATTTCGTGTCACGGTCCTCCTCGAAGTTTTGGCTCAATCCGAGCTCATTTCGGCTTCTCGGAGTGGATTTTAGCATGAAATTTTTACCGGTTTTTAGCACACTTGATTTTCGATGTTCTGGAAAATTGAAGTGTTAGCTATTAATGCGTGGTATTCGATTATTGTAGGCTTAGTGATGGTTGTGTGTATCATACCATTTGGTAAAACGTCGTCAAATTTCTATACGTATCAATTAGACGGGGTTACGAAATTGATACTCGCAAGTTTGCATGTTCTATGATGGATATTGCTTGTTGATTATGGTTGTGTTGGATTTGTTGCGATGGATTGCTCGGTGTATGTGGTATTAGATATAATTCTCCGTGATGTAATGTATATTCATATTGCGTAACGAGCGTCCGGCATGTGGACTGGCATCATCGCGGCTTGTATTATTCTTTGAGGCGCGTTCTGGTTGCGGACGTAGTTACCGTTGTATATTCAGGTTTTCATTACATGCACTGGAATTACCCTATAGCGGAGTGCTCGAGTAGACGTGTTCTAGAGGGCAACGGGCCTCCATCTCATGGCGTTGAGGCCGGGGTGCCTTACTCTAGAATTGGCAGGCCATTTGCCGCACTTGTAGGGGGTATAGGTTTGACCCGCGGAGGGGTGCCCAAGTCACCGGATTCTAGAAGTGTTGGATAGCCCACTCACTTTGTTGATTGGGGTTGCCTCATTTCTGGGATTGACAGATGGCTTGCCGTACTCATAGGGGTCTAGGGTCTAATACTACAGGATATCCACACGACCAGGAAAATTGCATTTCATATTTGGATCTATTGAAATGTACTTTTCCTACATTATCCGCATTTCCATATTGTGTTTGCTTCAATGATGTTACTTAATATCATGCGTGAGACGAATATTCATATATATTATATATATATATATATATATATATATATATATATATATATATATATATATATATATTTAGTAGACGCTATATATGTCTTGCATCCGCGCTAGTCCTGTCCCCGCCCTTCCATAAGTTAAGTATTCTTACAGTGAAGACCCGGGACCCTGTGGCGAATGTGGATGGTATATATGTGCGTGCTTATTTTCGTTTCTTTCTGGCATGATATTTTTAATTGATGGGACTGCAATAATTCTGATTAATGTAAGGAAAACAAATCTAAATGATGTTGTTGGAACCAATTTTTGAAAAATATAGGAGTTTCTGTTTGTTTTGCGTTGAGGTATTTAGTTAGAAGTATCCTGCACCTCATTCGAAGAGAAAAGAACCTAGCTCCCTTCACAGAGAGTGACCTCTTTGGAAAAAGTTTACGTGACTATAAACTACTCGGTTTTCTACAAAACTACTCGTTTCAAAAATGTGGAGCCTAAACCACTCCTTTTCAAAACTACTTGAGTTCTTTCAACGATATCAAGTTCATTATGTTAAAAGTTTTTCGTCAAAAACCAGCCGTAGCCCTCCGTCATTTCATATTAGTAGTACTTAGTATTCGTGCTACGTTTGTTGACCTTGTTAAGGCGTAGTGTGTGGTTTCTTAGCGGTGCTTTTCTGTGCATGCTAATGCGATTAACTATGACAGTCGTACGATTTTGTTGACCTTGTTAAGGGTCGTACGGGTGGGTTTAGGATAATCAAGATAATGATGGGTTGAACTTGACCAGCGGCTTATGATTTGTTGACTTTGTTAAGATCATAAGACGTTTGGGGTAAAAACCGCATCGGGATTTTCAAACATAAAGGAAACATGCCAGGCATACGCATACCTTCTGGAGTGTGGTGACTTGAGTGGCTTCCGTCACTGATTCCCACTTATGAGTAGGTGTTACTCCTCAGGTGATTTTCAGATGATCCTGACTAATCTCCTTTTAGGGTTTGAAGGAGAATTCGAGAAAACAGTAGGAGCCATCCTGATTAGATAAAGTGATTAACCAATCTAATCTTAGCATGAGTGCACACTGAGTGTTTCTTTTCTCTCTCTCTCTTTGGTAGCGACCATGACCTGACCTTAAACTAAAACTCATGAACCAAGTTAACCAAACCTTCTTACACATTTTGGCTTTTGATTGTCATGATTCATGACAAAACCGCATATATCCCTACCACTCCTACTTTCCCTTTGCATTTCTCTATAACACTCCGTATCACTATGAAGATCCATATTGCTTGGGCTTAGGTATGCCATCATATAGTTACATACGAACTCGAAGAAACTTATTTCAGTTCGAGGATGGATCCGGTTCTGGAGAAATTGAATAGGATTATTCGGTCGTCTTTTCTCTTTACCTTCTCTAAGGTTGCGAAGGCTCCTAGTCTTGGGAGAGTACACCAGTTACGCTTATTGGATAGTCTTCTTCCATACCTTAGGCTGGTGCCGAATGGTAGGGAAGGAAGAAAACCAATTAGCCTAAGTATGGTGTACAGAAGGTAAGAAATAAATACATATAAAGAAATTGCAGTGAAGGCAAGGAAATTTGCAACTACTGTCAAGAATCTGGATAGTGGAATAGGCATTACTAGGAATACCCGGCTACCCCTTCGAAACATTTTCATGTTTCGGTTTTACTGTGCGATGTTAATTGAAAACCGCTTTCCCAATTAGATTCTGACCCCAGGGTATGTATTTACCGGACTTAATTCTCACATCTACATGGCATTGCAGATGCTGAGTGGGAGTAGAATATTGGGAATTGGATAATTAAATCCTCAACGTCAGAATTCTTTAGAATTGGTGATATTTAAGGAAATCACCTGGGTTTTGCCTAATGTCAAATATTTGGTTTTGAATATTCGTTGTTATGCACCAATTTCAAACTAATATATTTATATGTTTATTTTATAAAGTGAGATATAACTTTTTGAAATTATGTTTATGATATTTACCTTTATTAGTTGATGATTATGTAACCTGCATTCAATAACAGTGTAATTCTTCTTAACTATAACACAGTTTTCAACCTACAACGCACAGGATTTGAGTTATTAAATTCAGAGGACTTATATAAAAAATTGTATGTTGTCCGATATCCGTTAGGACAAGGGTTGGTACTCGTACTATATTCCGTTTAGTTATGACTTCTCTGATTTTAGTACGCATTTTGTTAAAATACAAGGTCCAAATTTTGAGAAGTTATAGTCATAAGAATAAAGTAGAGAACCATGCATTGGAAATATCAGGATTCTTCGAGATGATTGAATGTGTAGATACTTATGCTAGGTATTTCGTCGTAAATAATATATTTGAGAACTTTCTTCTCTCTCAAGTTACTCATCCGTGGGTGCGCTCCTTAATGAGTAATACTGCATGGCCTTCTTCCATTTAATCGAAATGCACTGAAAATAGCTGCATATATTTTGAATCTGGTTCCAATTAAATTAGTGCCTTTGTTTTTATATTGGATATAGAATGGATTCATATCTTAACGATGTTAAGGTATATGGAGTTGTCCGGCTTATGCTTAAAACCAGAATCCGGATAAACTCAAGGCACGTTTCAGCAATAGCAGTTTGTGAGTTATCCCGGGCTTTGAAGAGGGTTAACTTTCCACCATTTGCCGGATCAATAATTATATTATTCTGACTCACCACCTCTTAAGTAAAATGAATTCTTTTCAAGAAACATTAATGGGAGTATGGTAGAACTGGAAGTGATTCCAGAACCACAAACGATTACTGAAAATTTTTAGTAGAACCTAAGGATTGAATTGGATTCGACAATTCATTAGCCACTCCGCAGATTTGGTGGGTAACCTCGGTCACCCGAGAGGTACTTCGGTCTCCTCAAAGACGGTGACAGGGAGGTTTTAATGACCCAAGCTTGCCACTAATGTTGTCCTAGACTATGACATCTGGCAGGTGGATGACTATAATGTCTTTTTAAATTAGCTTTAGAAGTGTACGTGTATATGATTTTGCCAGAGGGTTGTTATAGTCAGTGGGAGCAGCGAAAGCGTGGGCAAGTAGCTTATGTCTGTTCATAGACTGAAGCAAGTATAGTGGAAATAGATCATCTATTTTTGATATGACGGTCATAGAGTTTGACTTCATCAGAACAACAGATGGACCTGCTAAGAAGGTATTAGGGAGTGATGTCCTGGTATTTGGATGACGTACTCCTTATAGGAATTACCGTTCCTATACTATGATCAGTTATACTGTGGTTATCACAAGGTGTTTCTCCATATAAGATCTAGAAAAAATATCAGGAATTCTGGTGACTAGATCTATGGTTTTAGATATAGATTTGGGAAGTGACCCAATTCGGGTACTTTGACACTATTCTAAAGTGTTTTGGAATGGCGACTCCTGGCATGGTGGTGTACCCGTAGGTGAGGGAGTCTCCCTCTCTAAAGAGATGTCTTCTTAACTGATGAGGAGTTGGATTTGCATGATTGACATATCACTTGCTTAGGCAATTGAGTCAATCATGAGATGTCAAGTACCACACCAGATATTGATTTTTGCACCAGCTGCAATAAGCAGATATTAATCCAATTCTGGAGAAACATTGGGAAGCAATTATGAACATAAGAGGATGTTCTTAGTATATGGTAACGACGACCTCCTTCATGGAGGCGGTTATTATTTCAGGCTTCTAAGGTGACCTGAATGACAGAGTGACCGTCAGAGTTAAAGTTTACCTTTTTCTGAGGGGCAGTATATTGGACAAGGGGTCCAAGCAGATACTGAGGAAGGCATGGCACAGGATACTAATTAGATTCAATAGAACATACAGTCTAAGAAGTTTGTTGGATTTGGAATTCATTTATGAACTTAGTCCCATCAGATATCCATACAAATTCAAAAACATGTATCGCTCATTTCAGGAGATAGTTATTCTCCGCGAAGTTGAGATATATAGAGATAAAGATGGAAATATTGGAGCGGATCCACTCACTGAGGCTATTTCTTGAACATGAATGTCCCGCAAACATGATTTGCAAAATTGATTAGTAGAAAAGTTGGGTGTTCGGTAGCACACGGGCTGTGAGTATGCGACACCGCAATAATTAGCCTTAAATGCAAGTGGGAGATTGTTGGATATAATGCCCTCAAGGAAATTATTGTAATCGCGGGCAGGTGATTATTATGATTGAAAAAGTACCTATACGGGTAGAACAGTTTTACTCGAGATGATAGTATGTTGTCTGGTTTGACTTTATCATCATGTACATGCATTATGTGGTATTACGGATCACTATTACATGTTGATAGAGCCCATAGAATTCTTGCTTGATTACCAGCGTTATGATGGTAATCATATACGTGGGCGCTGGGTGGTCTATAAGCACATCCTTAAATGTAACTAGTCGAGAAAGTATCGAGTATAGGCATCAATACTCCGGAGTAGACTAGTGTATACTTTTCGAGACCCCGATGAGGGACGGTGGCCGGTCTCACAAGCCATTAGTGTCAGTTGGTCGCCTAAGATAGTATACAGGTACTCACTGGAGGTGAGTACACTGGACGAACTCGCTGGGAATGTGCTAGATGGTATTATACTTATTGTCAGATAGCAGTTCTCAGGTGACATGAGTACAGGTAGTCTATTGACCTGAGATCGTCATTTTTCTTGTGTGAGTTCCCACCGTGATTTGATTACTACCCTACCACGGCTCAAAGGAGTCATGCAAACAGGTTTTAGTTAGATACAGTCCCGAGCCACATGGAGGCAGTGAGCGGGTCGTCAGGGATTCGTCTCTCCCGGTATTGAGGGTAGATGCCGCGCTGTGCATGGGTGGCCATCATCAGAAATCCTTGGCCAGGCTATATGAGAATTACTGATTTAGATCGGTAGTTTCTCAGTGGGTGATGAGCTTCACAACGACACGAAATATCGCGTTATTAGGGGTCTGATTTTATCCACCCCCTAGACCCGATATGCAATACTCTTAGACGAACAGACCAGACTATATGGAAATTGTCATAGACAGGCTCAGTAAGGGTACAGATAAGTTTTCTCGTCAACCTTCCTTCGTTCAATACCTGGGTAGTCGTTATATATAGCTAGTGCCGCTGACGTGCTTGTGGTTAAACTCACTACCAGCGTATTGTCGAGTCTTTAGAGTCCCACACAGAAGGTTTTCCTGGTTCAGGCGATATGATGTAGATGATGTATGTTGGTACATACAGGTATCGGATTAAATATGTGTACAGGCTATATGGACTTTAATCGGACGGTTGATAATACTAGCGGCTTAGGATTAAGCCGGATTGTTAAATCACGTTTTGATTTAATAATATATATATATATATATATATATATATTTAATATATGAATTTTAGTATTATTATTCACTATTCATTTTCTCTCTTGGCTATTCGTATTTTTATACGGATACACGTATATGTATTTCGATACGTATATCGGGTTGTATTCCGTATTTATACGGAATTTGTTTTAGAAGTTGGACACCTCATTTGTGAATATTCATAAAATGAGGTGGAGGGTGAGGTGGTATTGAGCATAGTTGAAAACATGTAGAGAGGAATGGGCTTCATTATTTTATTACAAATTGTTATGAGATTTTTATTTGTATGGTTGCAAAAAGAATATGAAGCCATTCTTTTCTATTCTTCATATTATTTTTTCTATCATTCTCTCTTTCCTTCTTGACTTGCTCATGGCTATTTTTCTTCATCTCCTCTTCCTCCTTCTACACTTTCTCTCTTGAGCTTAGATTTGAGAGAAAAAGATAGTGAAAAATTCCTACATCCCCGCTCTCCATTACTAGCGATTTTCGAGCGTCGGTTGCTTCATTAGGTGAAGCCGGAGCTTGGATCGGTTCTCTTGGGTGGATCATCTTCGACGAAGGAGGACCAGCTTCAAACACGATCCGGAGCTCTTGAGAGCATACTAGAGTCCAACCCAATTGGAGCAAATGAAAACGCTACAAAGATTGTGATTTCTGTCTTGTTTTATTTCTAGTTTAGATGTTTGGTTAGATTCTTGGGTTTAGATTTCTAATGCCATCAAAATTTTTGTTTTTGGATTCCACATTGGCCGCGGGTTAGCGACGAGGGCACGAGGAACTATCAGAATCTCGCACTCAAGTTTTAGCCGCCTCCTCCTCTTCTCCTTTAGGTTTAGGCTGCACTCTTGGAAATGAGGATGGGTGTCTTAGTTTTGAGATATATAAGGGTGTTTGTGAGTTTTACACAAAAGTCCTTCAAAAACAAAAATTAGTAAAAAGAAACTTAAAAAAACATAAAAGCAAGAGTCAGCACATAAAATATAATACATAATATACAAAAGAGGAGTTAAAATTTTATTATAAATATTCTGGCTCATGGAAAACCATGAGCTCCTCCTGTTCAACAGCAGAAAATTTCAAGTATGGTTTTAGACGTTGACCGTTTACTTTCAAAATTTGACAATCCTTGGGATTTTCTATTTCAATAGCGCCATGTGAGAAAACCTGTTTAACAATGTAAGGGACTGTTCATATTGATCTAAGTTTTCCAGGAAATAAATGTAATCTAAAATCGTATAATAAAACTTTTTGGCCTACATTAAAAGTTTTTCTAATATTAGATTTATCATGAAAAAGTTTTGTTTTCTCTGTAAAAATTTTGGCGTTATCATAGTTGTCGTTCCGAATATCCTCCAATTCATTTAATTGGAGCTTTCTATATTTACCGGCTTCTTCTATGTCCATATTAAGCTTTTTATTGCCTATATAGCCCGGTGCTCCAACTCCACATGTAAATAGCAGGGTTTTCCAAAACTATGCCTATAAGGAGACATGCCAAAGATGGTTTTGTAAGCGGTTCGATACGCCCAAAGTGCGTCATCAAGCTTAATCGACCAATCTTTTCGATTTTTACTAACAGTCTTCTTCAATATTTGCTTAATTTTTCTATGTAATACCCGGTTCTTTTGTACACCAGTATCCGTATTTTTTATAAAGTGTTACTTGCAAAATTTATTTAATTATATTTATAATTATTTTATTTGTCTTGAAACCCTAAACCCAAATCCTATTACTTATTTCCTTTTATTTTCCCATTTCCTATTCCCAGCGAAGCCCACTCTCCCTATTTCCCTTTTATTCCCTTCCGGCCCAAGCCCGGCCCACCTTCCCCAAATACCCGACCCGCTTCACCCTCCTTCTCCCCGCTTCTCCTTTCTCGCTTCTTCTTCTTTTTCCCCTACGTCCCTGCCTCTCGCGCACCCCCACGACCTTTCTCCCCACTTCGCCAATGGCTCCCCGCGAGACCCGTGCCCACTCCCCGAGACCGCCGCGCCACCTCCCTCGCCCCTCTCTCCCCACGTCTCTCTCTCTCTTTTCTCACATCTCTCAATCTCACTCACTGCCTCCCCTCTCTCCCTCGTCACCATCACTTTCTCGCCCCTGCTCACCCTCGAGATCCTCACCGCCGACCACTTTTCCCGAGCACCCATCACTTCTTCGACCACCCCCGACATCGAGCTCTCGTCTGCGTCCCCTCCAAGCTGCAGGCCCCGAGCGCACCCCCTCACCTGCACACCGAAACCCGACGCCAACCATCACCTCCGACCTCTTTTCCGTTCCCTCTCGCCGCCGACCATCTCGTCGTTCCTTCAGCATCACCATCACCACCACCACCTTCCTCCTCCCATCCACAACGATGAACCCTGCACTGAGAAAACCCATCGCCTTCCCGAGCTTCCCCACAGCAAACCCAACTGAACCACCCTGCCTCACCATCGACGCCTCACCATTCTCGTCACTGTCCCCGTCACCACCACTAACCGTCGCCCAGTACCACGACGAGACACCCCGTGCATCGCCGAGCCGCTACCGTCAACGAACCCCTCCACGGCCGCCTGCCACTTCTGACCACCATGCGACCTCCCCCGACACCATCTTCATCACCACACCGGGCTCACCCCTGAGCTCACTGCCGGCTACCTTCCAAGCCGCCGCCGTATGGACCATCGCAGTAAAGACGTCAAGCATTAGCCCCTCTCCGCTGCACTCGAGCCTTAGCCGCAGCCGATCACTGTTCAAGCCGAACCCGATCATCGAAGAACCAAGGACGTCGTCGTATCATTGCTTATGCTGTTCATCACTGTGCCGGAGTCGTCGCAACCTTTCCACGTCGATCGAGGCAAGTGCTCGCCACTTGCTTACATGCTACAGTAATGAATAGATCAATATATATGTTTATGTTCACACAAAAATTACCGCAGTGTTTTAAATGGTAAACTGTATTAATTCTAGTAATATTGATTTAGGTCACAATCTAGTCTAAAATCTAGCGATAACATCGTATGGAAATAGTGAAATCCAATAGTGCTTGTCTAGTTAAATGAAACGGATGTTCGACTGCGAACCGAATGCTTAAATCTAGACTTTGATGCATAACCTTAAATAAAAACTTGTCTTTAAATGGCGGAACTTGTGATCATTAAACCCGCCTATTGTTTACCGATATGCTATAGAAATTTAATTGGAAACTACGGTCGTTTCACCTAAGTGATGCTTCTCCCGATAGTCGGTGCAAAACCTGAATTTCCTGAACGTGCTAGACCGTTAAATTCACATTAAATCTTTTACAAATCATTTTTTGGCGTTCCATGGCTCGTATCGAAACCAATGGAATAAAATACAGAAACCTATAATTGATATTTAAAGTTGAACTAGTTACGATAGAGAAAACTGCGGTGAATCACGATTCTGGACTGCAGTCCAGAGCAGTGATTCCAGGTAACCCATGTTTTTAATCCACTGATTATCCTTGCACCAATGAGGAAATGTGCGGAAACCTATATCGTTACGAAGAGAATTGAGTTATATTCCCTATCCCACTGGTCTCACTGGATTCCTCAACTGTATGATATTTTTAACACATTTTGTAACGTCGGTATGTTCTGCTGAATTCTGCAGTAACAGATTCTACACATCAACATTAACCTGACCATAACTCCCTGTTGATATAGGATATTACTAATCTGCAAATTGCGTTGGAAACCTAACGGATAAAAATAAATATTGTTCAACTATAGCGTCGCCTAATTACGATCCCAACTGGGATTAAAATGTGTTACGAAACGGACTTCCAATTCTGAAACCGGATTTCCAGCTGCGAATACTTAAATTGAAATGGCCGTATCTAGTAAACCTGAGACCCGATTGGCGTGAAACCAATTTTGATGGACATATAATTAGACATACTGCCTACCCCCTTTACATTCTTTCACTTAATTCCGCATGTATGATTTATAATAAATTATGAAAGTGGTAGGACACTGACTGATGATATCTTAATCATGCCTTAAGTATCGCATTCTTATCATATCATGTAAAGCTCATATGCATTGGTAACCTAGTGATCATATGCATTACCCAGTGTTAGGTATTAGTGTTTGATTGTGGCAAGTACGTTAGTGTTAAGTATGAATGGATAAGTGAAGGTGACACGTACTTGTACACAATCAGCGGACCCTATTGATTTATTGCATTGTCGACGTCTATGGGACATGTATAAGTGTAACTATAATTGGTATGGGACGATTATGGAAGCACTTATATTAATGTCATAGGTAAGGCACCAAACACTGTTCATTTATCTTGGGTACCCGTTGAGACATGCTTGATGGAGATCCTGTCTCCAGTTCTCGCGTAGACTTGTCATGGACCGACTAGTATTTGAGTTTGTGGTCGGTGTTTGATGTAGACTACGGGGTATGGGGTAGTTTGAGTGTGAGTTCAACAGAATCTCGGGAGTCCCATTGCCGGCACAAACAGCGATTCTGGAGATATATGGGGATATTACTGATTATTAGCGAGTGACTCGGGCTCGTGTTCCCTTGTCCTTGGGTCCTACCCTTGGGTGGGAGATACTCACGAGTGGTTGACTCTCACACTTGGACTGACGATAGGTTTAGCGACCTGTACAGTGAGACTTAGAGACTGATAGGGTTAGTGATATTGACATGCATTGCTTACTGATTCAATATACCTACCATACTGTTTACTGCTTTACTGTTTACGTGCTCTATTAGCTACCTGTATTGGCTACTTCATGCTCACGTCATTATTCCATGCTTACTGTTTCATATTTATCATTATTGTACGTGTTCACATTTGTATCTCTATATACATATATTGCTATTGTGTCGTTCTGACGACCTGAGTATGCATGCTCAGAGTGAGAAGTGGATCTAGCTTGGACAAGGATCTGACGTACCTCGAGGACACTGCGGACATCTTGATCAGCGTCCCAGAGCTATACTTCCTTGATCTCTATCTGGTTAGTTCTTTGTATTTGATTTGATTTAGTGGCTGCATTTCTCATTACCTGTGCATTGATTACTGATTACCACGTAAAGCTAGAAGCCGAAGTGTGACTACGGCAGGATATTTCCTCGACCATAGGAGCATGGCTGGCCTTGTCAACCTCTCGTATTCTGTATTTTGGGAAGTGGGGCGTGACATGGTTTTGTTGGTATCAGATCCAGGTTTTGCTTCGATTGGGATTGCAGTTTTCGTATAGGGCTTGACAATCTAAGACATCCTTCGGTCTAGATTGTAAACTCGTTATCTTTGATCTTGATTCACATAGTGTGTTCTGCTACATGTTTTGATCCGTCCGCTAGGGTCCTAGGTGACTTAGTAGAGTTACGTGATTGTAATTATGAACTGCAGCATAGTTACAATACTGTACTCTGTTTGAGTGACTTGGAGTTCTACATTTGATTTCCACTCATTTGAATTTCACCTCACCCGATATTCCTGTTTCCTTGCCTAATCTATATTGTATTTTGATTCTTATGGCTTGTAGCTTATATCGTCCTCAAAATTGTTGTTTCAAGATCATGTCTTCCAACGACTCTTCTTCTATCTCCACTCCCCAGAATCAGACCGTCGAGATTTTGAATGTACTGCAAGGTTTGAAGGAAGCCCAGGAGCGAACGAACGACCTGTTAGCTGAAGGATTAAGAGGGCAGATGACTCAGGTACCAGCGGAAGCCTCCAATCGTAAGGGAATCCCTGTTAAACAAGGAAAAGAGGTGAAGATGAAGCGCCTATTTGTTCCTCAGCAACAGAAGCAACGGAGAACTCAACGTTGTGGATACTGTAAGAAGCCAGGACACCATCAGAGAGATTGTCGCAGCGCCAAAGGGCAGTGCCTGATTTGCGGATCCAATGAACATCTTGTCAATGGTTGCCCTCGAAGGAAGGAGCTACAAAGAGGAGATTCGTCCACACTCTCCACTCCCGCTAAGTGACTTGGTTATTTTGTAGTTCGAGTTTCGAGGATAGTACGGGCCCAGCGCAGGATTCCACTCGCTTGACGAGAATGCAGTGGTCTAGATATCAAAGAAGAATTATCACCTTTTCGCTTTTAATAAAAATATTGTCACTCTTTTGTAAATATTTCCTTTCGTTTAAAATCTTGTGTCCGTTGAACTTTTAGTTGAATGCAATAAAATTCTGAGTTGTGATGTATGTATCGTCCCCTTGCCACTCATTTTCCTTATAACTACTTATTGCATCAATATTCTAAATTTTGATTTTTCAGTCCTTACCTACCGCATATTTTCCTTATGCTCCGTATCCTTGTTTACTTTCTTGGTGTGTTCCACTGTTTAATCATGACTCTTTCTTTTCAGGCCATGGCCCACCCTAGAGCAGCACCGCCTATCGATGAAGACACCCGATCCTGCGTTTCCTTGGACTGCATGCTGGTGAGCTCCGATGAGATCAACGGACCACAGGTTATTTTCGGAAACAATGATTCCGAGGAAGAGGGGGTCGCAGCCCCAGAAGTCGACATGATCAGCGACTCTGACAACAAAGAAGAGGACCCCGAAGAGGACCCGATAGAGGAAGATCCCGAGGAGGACCCGATAGAAAAAAATCCAGGAGAGGAAGACCTTGAGGAGAATCCAGTGGAAGGAAATCTCGTAGAAGAAGATCCAAAAGATGCGAATCACGGGGAAGCGTACCAAGATGAAGAAGCTCCAGCCGAGGCAGAAGGACCAAAAGAAGAAGACCCCGCGGCAGAAGAACCTCCAGTGACAATCCCTACGAGGCGCTATAGAAATGGACGCCCCTATCTTAGCGCGCGAGCTTACCGTAACCTGCTGAACTTCCACAACTGCGACTGACGCGATTTATCTTTTGTTTCCTCTGGCCAAATAAAATATATGTATAGTTTAGGGCCACCTTTTTCTTTCGAGTATGCCTTGTTTGAAATTCTTCTGGAAAATAAATAATGATAAAGCTCCTGAGTGCGCACATCTTTTGAGTATTGATTCGCATGATGCATTGACTGTTCTCCCTCCCCAATACATTTCTTTCCCTCCTGAGATTCATTACTATTCACCCTTGCACCCTGTGCTGACCCGACCCCAGGCTCTTCGACATTCAGATTGAAATACCACTTTCCGACTTTTTGAATGGACCATACTCCATTTGTAATCCCTAGCCTGACTAGCCCTTATGCATTATTAGTGCTATTCCTTATTACTATGATTACATTCAGTGACATCGTATTCGAAATTTAGCTTTCACTACTTCGTGTTTACAAAAAAAATTTGCGTGTTATTAACTACTTCCGTTTTACCCATTTTAAATGCTTTACAATTCTTCACATTTCCAATGACGCAAACATATGTCACATACTGTTTTGTTTCATTATCTATTGTTTCGCCATATGGGTTACCTCAAGTTATTTTAAATTGTTTGATCGATATATTTATTCTAAAAATATTTTTAACTTATCGACAAATCCTTCACTATTTTTTATTGTTATTTTACTTTTCCGGGTATTGTGCTTATAGTTTGCTATTATAAATGGTTATGCCTTATGCTTATTATTTTAGATGCGCTGTTTCTTAGATATACGTATGAATATATATATTTAGGATTTTGATTTTATCTAGATGCTGCTACGTAGATCGTTATATAGTAGTATTTGATTCTGTGGCTTTTCGCATTATACTTTATAGCTTATCGTTATTTTAATTTCGAGGACGAAATTTTCTTTAAGGAGGATATGATGTAATACCCGGTTCTTTTGTACACCAGTAACCGTATTTTTTATAAAGTGTTACTTGCAAAATTTATTTAATTATATTTATAATTATTTTATTTGTCTTGAAACCCTAAACCCAAATCCTATTATTTATTTCCTTTTATTTTCCCATTTCCTATTCCCAGCCCAGCCCACTCTCCCTATTTCCTTTTTATTCCCTTCCGGCCCAAGCCCGGCCCACCTTCCCCAAATACCCGACCCGCTTCATCCTCCTTCTCCCCACTTCTACTTTCCAGCTTCTTCTTCTTCTTCTTCTTTTTCCCCTACGTCCCCGCCTCTCGCGCACCCCTACGACCTTTCTCCCCACTTCGTCAACGGCTCCCCGCGAGACCCGTGCCCACTTCCCGAGACCACCGCACCGCTTCCCTCGCCCTTCTCTCCCCACGTCTTTCTCTCTCTCTTCTCACATCTCTCAATCTCACTCACTGCCTCCCATCTCTCCCTCGTCACCATCACTTTCTCGCTCCTGCTTACCCTCGAGATCCTCACCACCGACCATTTTTCCCGAGCACCCATCACTTCCTCGACCACCCCCGACACCGAGCCCTCGTCCGCGCCCCCTCTAAGCTGCAGGCCCTGAGCACACCCCCTCACCTGCACACCAGAACCCGATGCCGGCCAACACCTCTAACCTCGTCTCCGTCCCCTCTCGCCGCCGACCATCTCGTCATTCTTTCAACATCACCATCACCACCTTCCTCCTCCTATCCCCGACGACGAACCCTGCACCGAGAAAACCCATCGCCTTCCCGAGCTTCCCCGTAGCAAACCCAACCGAACCACCCTGCCTCACCATCGACGCCTCACCGTTCTCGTCACCGTCCCCATCACCACCACTAACCGTCGCCCAGTACCACGACGAGAACCCCATGCATCGCCGAGCCGCTACCGTCAACGAACCCCTGCACGGCTTCCTGCCACCTTCGACCACCATGCGACCTCCCCCGACACCATCTTCATCACCACACCGGGCTTACCACTGAGCTCACTGCCGGCCACCTTCCAAGACTCCACCGTATGGACCACCGCAGTCAAGATGTCAAGCTTTAGCCCCTCTCCGCTGCACTCGAGCCTTAGCCGCAGCCGATCACTGTTCAAGCCGAACCCGATCATCGAAGAACCAAGGACGTCATCGTATCATTGCTTCTGATGTCCATCACTGTACCGGAGTCGTCGCAACCTTTCTACGTCGATCGAGGCAAGTGCTCGCCACTTGCTTACATGCTACAATAATGAATAGATCAATATATATGTTTATGTTCACACAAAAATTACCGCAGTGTTTTAAATGGTAAACCGTATTAATTCTAGTAATATTGATTTAGGTCACAATCTAGTCTAAAATCTAGCGATAAGATCGTATGGAAATAGTGAAATCCAATAGTGCTTGTCTAGTTAAATGAAACGGATGTTTGACTGCTAACCAAATGCTTAAATCTAGACTTTGATGCATAACCTTAAATGAAAACTTGTATTTAAATGGAGGAACTTGTGATCATTAAACCCGCCTATTGTTTACCGATATGCTGTAGAAATTTAATTGGAAACTACGGTCGTCACCTATGTGATGCTGCTCCCGATAGTCGGTGCGAAACCTGAATTTCCTGAACGTGCTAGACCGTTAAATTCACATTAAATCTTTTACAAATCAGTTTTTAGCGTTCCATGGCTCGTATCGAATAAAACGGAATAATCTACAGAACCCTATAATTGATATTTAAAGTTGAACTAGTTACGATAAAGAAAACTGCGGTGAATCACGATTCTGGACTGCAGTCCAGAGCAGTGATTCCAGGTAACCCCTGTTTTTAATCCACTGATTATCCTTGCACCAATGCGTAAATGTGCGGAACCCTATATCGTTCCGAAGAGAATTGAGTCCTTATCCTACTGGTCTCACTGGATTCCTCAACTGTATGATATTTTTAACACATTTTGTAACGTCGGTATGTTCTGCTGAATTCTGCAGTAACAGATTCTACATATCAACCTTAATCTGATCATAACTCCCTGTTGATATAGGATATTACTGATCCGCCAATTGCATTGGAAACCTAACGGATAAACCTAATATTGTTCAACTATAGATTCACCTAATTACGATCCCAACTGGGATTAAAATGTGTTACGAAACGGACTTCCAATTCTGAAACCGGATTTCCAGCAGCGAACACTTAAATTGAAATGGCCGTATCTAGCAAACCTGAGACCCGATTGGCGCGAAACCAATTTTTAAGGGTAGATAATTAGACATACTGCCTACCCCCTTTACATTGTTTCACTTAATTCTGCATGTATGATTTATAATAAATTATGCAAGTGGTAGGACACTGACTGATGATATATTAATCATGCCTTAATTATCGCATTCTCATCATATCATGTAAAGCTCATATGCATTGGTAACCTAGTGATCATGTGCATTACCCAGTGTTAGGTATTAATGTTTGATTGTGGCAAGTACGTTAGTGTTAAGCATGAATGGATAAGTGAAAGTGACACGTATTTGTACACAATCAGCGGACCCTATTGATTTATTGCATTGTCGACGTGTATGGGACATGTATAAGTGTAACTATAATTGGTATGAGACGATTATGGAAGCACTTATATTAGTGTCATAGGTAAGGCACCAAACACTGTTCATTTATCTTGGGTACCCGTCGAGACATGCTTGATGAAGTTCCTGTCTCTAGTTCTCGCGTAGACTTGTCATGGACCGACTAGTATTTGAGTTTGTGGTCAGTGTTTGATGTAGACTACGGGGTGTGGGGTAGTTTGAGTGTGAGTTCAACAGAATCTCGGGAGTCCCATTGCCGGCACAAACAACAATTCTGGAGATATATGGAGATATTACTGATTATTAGCGAGCGACTCGAGCCCGTGTTCCCTTGTCCTTGGGTCCTACCCTTGGGTTGGAGATACTCACAAGTGGTTGAATCTCACACTTGGACTGACGATAGGTTTAGCGACCTGTACAGTGAGACTTAAAGACTGATAGGGTTAGTGACATTGACATGCATTGCTTACTGATTCAATATACCTGCCATACTGTTTACTGCTTTACTGTTTACCTGCTCTATTGGCTACTTCATGCTCACATCATTATTCCATGCTTGTTGTTTCATATTTATCATTATTGTACGTGTTCACATTTGTATCTATATATACATATATTGCTATTGTGTCGCTCTGACGACCTGAGTATGCATGCTCAGAGTGAGAAGTGGATCTAGCTTAGACCAGGACCTGACGTACCTCGAGGACACTGTGGACATCTTGATCAGCAACCCAGGGCTATACTTCCTTGATCCCTATCTGGTTAGTTCTTTGTATTTGGTTTGATTTAATGACTGCATTTCTCATTACCTGTTCATTGATCACTGATTACCATGTAAAACTAGAAGCTGAAGTGTGACTACGGCAGGATATTTCCTCGACCGTAAGAGCATGGCTGGCCTTGTCAACCCCTCGTATTCCGTATTTTGGGAAGCGGGGCGTGACAGTCTATTTGAAACTTCTACCTGTCCACTAGTTTGAGGATGATATGGGGTCGATAATTTATGGTGGATCGAATATTTTCTCATTAAGGATTCAAAAGTCTTAGTGCAAAAGTGGGTTCCATTATCGCTTATAATGGACCGTGGGATGCCAAACCGCAAAAATTTTATTTTTAAAAAACTTAACAACTTTGTTGTTATTGGTTTTGCATGATATAGCTTCAACCCACTACAACACATAGTCGACCGCCATCAAAATATAAACATTTCCAAAAGAATTTGTGAATGGCCGCATAAAATCGATACCTCACACATCAAAAATCTCAACAATTTAAATAGTGTTGAGAGGCATCATATTCCTTCTGGTGATTTTACCTAATTGTTGACAGCGATCACAAGTCTTACAAAAATCATGTGCATCTTTGAATAATGCGGACCAATAAAACACACTTTGTAAAACTTTCTCGGCTGTCTTTTTAGTCCTAAAGTGTCCTCCATATGCATGATTGTGACAAAACGAAAGAACACTCATAATTTCATCATTTGGCACACACCTTCGCACGATTTGGTCATTACAGTATTTAAATAAACAAGGATCATCCCAATAGAAGTGTTTCACTTAGTAATGAAATTTATATCGATATTGTTTAGACCAATCGGGAGGTGTCATTTTTGTGACAAGAAAATTAACTATATCGACGAACCATGGTTCGCTTGAAATGATATATAGCTGCTCGTCAGGAAAATGATTATTAATAGGAGGTTCTTGTGTAGGTACAATGGAGAGATGTGATAAGTGATCAACCACCATATTTTCGGATCTTTTTTTATCTTTTATTTTAAGGTCAAATTCTTACAATAAAAGGATCCACCTAATTAGTTGGGCTTTAGCATCTTTTTTAGAGATAAGATGTCTAATGGTCGAATAATCCATATAGATCGTAATGTGTGAACCAATGAGATAGGACCTAAACTTTTCAGGTGAAAATAATACCGCTAATTTTTTTTTTTATGGTAGAATAATTTTACTATGCGTCATTAAGTGTCCTACTTGCATAATGGATCACATGTAATATCTTATTGATTCGCTGTTCTAAAACAGCGCCTATAGCATAATCGGATGCATCATACATGATCTCAACAGACTGGCTCCAATCGGGAGCGTGAATAATAAGAGTGGGGGTAAGCTCCTTCTTCAATTGCTCAAAAGATTTGAGGCAATTGGAACTAAACTCAAAAGTTATATCCTTGGCAAGAAGAGAAGTCAACGGTCTAGAAATTTAGCTAAAGTCATTGATAAAGCGTCTGTAAAATCCTGCATTCCCCAGAAATGACCTAATATCCTTAACAGTTTTGGGAGTAGGTATATTAGAAATTATATCTATTTTGGATCTATCTACCTCAATGCCTTTTCGTGAAATAATATTGCCTAGCACAATATCTTGCTTGACCATAATATGGCATTTCTCCAAATTGAGTGTTATATTTTCTCTTTGCATTATTGGAGTACAAACTCTAAATGACGTAAACACTCATCAAAAGAATCCCCGAAGACCGAAAAGTAATCCATAAATACCTCAAGAAATCAATCCACCATATCAGAAAATAAACTCATCATGTACCGCTGAAAAGTGGCTGGTGCATTACATAATCCGAATGGCATCCGTCTATAAGAAAATTTGCCAAAGAGACATGTAAAGATGGTCTTTTCTTGGTCATTGAGAGCAATGGGAATTTTTTTATAACCGGAGTTTCCATCAAGAAAACAATAATAGTCATGACTGGCTAACCGCTCTAACATCTAATCGATAAAAGAAAACGGAAATTGATCTTACTTTGTTGCGGCATTTAGCTTACGATAATCAATACATACACGCCACCCAGTTTGCATGCGGATAGGGAAGAGCTCATTCATGTGGTTTTCAACCACTGTAATACCCGATTTCTTAGGTACCACATGAATAGGACTGACCCAAGTGTTATCAGAGATAGGGTATATAATACCACTATCAAGACATTTTATTATGTCTTTCCTCACCGCCTCTTTCATTATCGGATTTAAACGGCGTTGACAATCTCTAATTGACTTGTCGTTTTCTATTAAGTGAATTCTATGTTGCACAATTATTGGACTAATTCCCTTGATATCCGCCATAGTACATCCAATAGCTTCCTTATTATCTTTTAAAATAGATAATAAGGCCTCCTCATGCTCCTTAATAAAATCTGCAGAGATAATAACTGGGAGCGTTTCATTCATACCTAAATAAGAATATTTTAGGTTAGATGGAAGGGGCTTGAGCTTTAATTGTGGTGCCTCCTCTATTGAGGGTCACGAAAGAGGTCTAGGTTCAAGGAATAGGTGCTTAAGTGGGGACTTACCCACATATGTTATTGGGAATGGATCGTCAAAGTCAACAGCCTCTTTATTGTACGGCTCCTCCTCTGTGCATCTCTCAATATGGCAGTTGTCGAAGTCAACATCTTCATCAGTAGTAATTTCATTAATTGTGTTGACTTCATAGGATTGTTTATAGGGATCACTTGGCTGATTTCCTAGATCAAAAATATTAAGATCAGCTGTCATGTTTCCAAAAGAGAGTTTCATAGAACCGTTGCAACGGTTGATCAAAGCATTTGAAGTGGCCAGGAAAAGTCGACCCAAAATAATAAGAATTTGATTCTTAGGTTTAGCTATGGGTTGTGTCTCTAGAACAATAAAATCCCCGGAGAATATAAATTCCCCAAGCTTAACACATTCTCGATCTTACCCATAGGAGTCTTAACAGATCGGTTGATCAATTGCAAAGTGATCTTGGTAGGCTTAAGCTCACCCAATCCTAACTGCTCATAGACAGAATAAGGCAGAAGATTCACACTAGCTCCAAGGTCTAGTAAAGCACTATTTATGACTTTGTCACCTATAATGCAAGAGATGGTAAAACAGCCGTGGTCTTTATATTTAATAGGAATTGCATTACGGAGGATGTCACAAATATTTCCTGCTAAGAAGACTTTCTTAGGCATATTAGTGTGCCACTTCTTCATGCACAAATCTTTGAGATATTCTGCATAAGAGGGAACTTGGCCAATCATGTCCAACAGAGGCATGTTTATTTTGACTTGCTTGAACATCTCCATCATCTTCTCTACTTTGGCATCATACTTCTTGGCCTTCAAACGTTTCGGATATGGTGATCTAGACTCAAGAGGGTTATTGATAGAAGGAAGCTGGGATGTAGAAGCGGGTGTAGAAATAGATGCTGGCTGTGTAGGTGGATCAAAAGTGAACTGCTCCTCATCAGCCAGTATCTGCTCAGAATCGTCGTGCATCCTTACCTGATTGTCAACCTGTTTTCCTGATTGCAAGGTTGTGATTGCTTTAGCTTGCGCAGGATTTGTGCATGTATCTTTAGGATTTGGGATAGGTTGACTAGGTAAGGACCCCATTTCTCGTCCTCCAATTGCCGCAGCTATCTGTCTCATCTGCTTCTCAAGATTTGATAGCATTTGTTTGCTAGCAGTGCCGTCTTGATCATACTTTTTCATAAATGCTGCAAACTATTTTTCTAAATTAGTCAATCGTGTATTCTCATTCCCATACCCTTGTTGTATATTCTGTGTATTAGATTAGGTAGGGTTGGATGTGGGTACTTATCTTTGGTTTTGGAATTGTTGGCTAGTGTTACCTTGATTCCAAGACAAGTTTGGGCGGTTCCTCCATCTTTGATTGTAGGTTTGAGAATACGGGTTATTATTAAAACGTTGGAAAGCAGCATTAGCAGTTTTTTGATTTTGAAGACCGCACACAAGGGGACATTCTTCAAAAAGATGGAAGGAGTCTTGACAATTTAGGTAAGGAGAGGATTGACTGGCTTGTTGAACAGGGGAAGGGGTAGTTGTTACCGTTTCTATTGTTCATCTAAGGGCAGCTAATTCGGCTTGCATCCCAATAGAAACTTCGACTGCATGTATCCCTCCTTTTGATGTGGTTGCACCTCTCTCGCTTAAGCTCTCCCATTGCATGGTTTTGTCGGATAGCCCTTCTAAGAAATTCCTTGCATCATCTTCCTCCTTCATCATGAAATCTCCTTGGCACATTGATTCTATCATAAGCTTAGAATACATACCACCATACACTATTTTACATAATTCCCACGTAGCAATTCTGTGGTGTAGGCATTTAATTAGGAGATCTTTAAAACGTTCTAAATATTTCCAAAAAGATTTCCCCAGTTTTTGAGTAAAAGTTCTAATTTCATTTCTGAATTTAGCAGTTTTAAAATGAGGGTATAACTTTTTTAGGAAAGTTTTGGTAAATGCCTTCCATATTCAAATAGTGTTGGCTAGTACACTATAAAGCCAATGTTTAGTTTTATCAGTTAGGACGAAGGGTATGAGTCTAAGTTTTACCGCATCTGTATTCAACTGCTTAAACTTAAACATTTGACACAAGTCTTCAAATTCCCTTATAATGACGTAGGCGTCTTCTGATTCAAGACCGTGGAATTTTGGAAGTGAATTAATAAAAGCATGTTTAATTTAATAATCACCGGTGGCAAATGGTAGGATTATGCAAGAGGGTAGAAAAGTATGCACATGATAGCATCTATCCTGTAGCGTAGGTGCAACAAGAATAACATCACCCGTCGTGTTACTTGAGTCTAGACGAATTAATCTTTGATTTTCGTCTGGACTCCAACTGTGCATACACCACAAAAGAAAGAATATAAAATTATATTCTTTTTTAATTAAAATGCGGAAATGTAAATGCAGAAATAAAAACTACAACTAGAAAAATAAAACCTAACAGGAAACTAGAAAAACCTTACTACCTACAATCTAGACCTAAGATATGTCCGTGGGCGAGCCATAACCAAGATCCTGGACCAGAGTTGTTGGAAGAACGATTCGCTGCAGACCATAAGGTGGAAGTGATGTGGATTTGCTTCGTTTCTGTGGCACTCCTGACACTTCATTGAAAAACAGATAGTGGATCTGAACATGTGAGAAAATTTGAACTGCAACAGAAGAAATCTGGTATGCAGAAGCCTCTGAAAAACGGCCCAAACTTAAATCCGATCAGTTTTTAGTCGATTTTGGTCGTAATCTTTTTTTGTTCTCCTCTACACGCTCCAATGTTCTCGAGTCAGCTCCCGGTTTCCTAAAATAAAAGCAAAAATTTGTAGAATAAAATAAAACAAAAAAGAAAATAACTTGAATTAAAATTAACTAGAATAGCTACCGGCCTCCCCGGCAACGGCACCACAAACTTGATTAAGATTTTATATGTCTCTAAATTTTACCTCAAATGCACAGTTATGCAATTGTAGTACTTACGGATCGTACCACAGAGAGGCATTGAGAATTCTAATTAATTATAAAACAAGTTAAAATAAAAGGGTTGATTTAAAACTAAAATTAAGTGCATAAAAATAAAAGTGCAAGTAAGAAATTAAATTACAAGTTAAATTAAAAAGCAGGTTTTGAATAATAAAGAGATCCTAGGGTGTCGAATTACCTTTACTATCATGATTTGTTTATATGATTTTACAATTTTCTAACTTCGTTGCTTTAATTAATTAACTATTAATTATATAAAAAGCATAAGCTAAAATAACTTAGCAATGAAATATCAAACAACTCGGTAAGCATACTTCATACAATTAGAGTTACCATATCAATTATATAAAATCATATCAAAAAACAATTAAAGAAAATATTTCTAATTAATCACAAGCATCCAAGTTTTATCCTTTTATAAAATAACCCATAAGTTATTAATTTACGAGTTAAATTATACTTATCGGCGTAACTTAGATTACCCTAATTAAATAGGTTGAATTACCTTGATTAAAACATCATCTTACCTTCCCTATTTAGTTTTCTAAGTTGTGAATTTATCATCAAACCAAATAGTTTATCGGTGTTGTCACCTTTCCCTAAACCTATTTAAGGGTGTCAATCTATTATCATAAAGTCTAGTTTAGAATGATAACAAAAGGATGAATTTTTTATCGAAAAAAACTCACAATAAAAACGTAGAAAAAAGATAAAGAAATTTAAAACATCACAATCATGATAGAAAGAATAATTCTAACCTTAGAAAAATACTTAGCCACTCATCATAAAAGCAAACAAATTAAAATAATTAATCTACATATTAAAATAAGTAACTTACAACCCATTTTGATCTCTCCAAATAAAAACCCTAAATCCAAAAGCTAAAAGAGTGATGAAACCCTAATGAATTATACAGCAGAATATATAGGACTTTTGGAAAATCTAATTGTGGTTTACAGAAGATACACTAAGCAACAAAAATCTCCAGAAATCTCATCCCCTAACTCGGCCAAAAACTAGCCCAAATCATGCCAAAACCAGCCTTGGCCGACTTTTAGTAGGGTTTGGTCTCCAGATTTTTTCCATAGCTTGATCTCAACTTCAAGAATCTTGTTCCACGCGTTATTTTTGATAATTTCCACCTTTGACTCTGTTTAAGCTTTAGTAAGTCCACATCCAACGCATGTAGTCTGTCTTTTATGCACTATTCTCTTTTAGCCCTGTAATCTGCAATATTTGACAAAACATATCCGGAACAGCATAAAATAGGAAAAATAAAGATAAATATCGCTATATAAAAGTGCATTAAAATGCACGAATCACTTAGGAAGAATACAGAAACTAAAGAGTTTAACGATAAGGCGGGAATGAGGAGTCAAATGATTTGATAGTTCAGAACGAATGTGTTGTGCACTGTTGTGAATCAAAATAGAAGCAAACTCCAGAGTTCCGTTTTCCAGATAATCGAGTAATGAGGCTAAGGTAAAATCATAGATATCAAGACCCACATTAGGAATATGCAAAATATCGCTTAGAATTTCATGGTCAAATTCAAAATCACGTGTGAAATAAGATTGGATTAAGTTTAGGGTGAAATCATCACTCGTGAAATTATCAGAGACGCACTGAACGACGTATAGGTGCGTCGAATAGTCGAGAGACAAGAAATCTATCCAACCTTAATATTCAAATAAAAACTTAATGTTCCAATCTTCTAAACCTTTGAAATTAATCACCGATCCAGTTAACACTTTGTGGGTCAAATTTTTCTTAAAGGTTTCAAAGTGTTCTTGCTTATGATATCGGGAATCAAAAACGTTGGATGATGTAAGGGGTACGACAGGAGGATTAGAAGACGAAGGAGGAGCAGATATAGTAAGAGGATTAGACGATGAAGAAGGACAATTGCCTCGGCATTTGGAAATGGATTTGTGTGGCTTCGTCGCGACTTGCTTCCAGTTTACTCCACCAGCGTCCAAAGAAACCTTTGTACGCTTGGACGGTTATGGCATCACTTCTTCGATTCCTTCGGAATCTGAATCGTGTGAGATGACGGTTCTCTTCGCCTCGCGAGCCATGAATTTTGGGTCGATGTAAGTTTGAGTGAGTAGAGGAGATTCAAGAAATTCGCTGTGAAATCTTTGAGTTTTTGTGTGGAAATCAATATAAAATTGATTGAATTTGGAGAATTTTGGGTATTAGGGTTTTTAGGTTCGAAATAAAGGAGACGACTTGAATGAAAGAAATTAGAATGGGGGTCATCTTAAAAAGGATTAGTTTTGCTAAAATGGCACGTTGAGATGGCTTAAAATGAGGTTGAGCCGGCTCATATTCCCAGAGACTCAAAGTATAACAAAGACAACTTTTGAAACAGCTCAACTTTGGTGAGCCATCTAAAAATAGATATTCTGACATATTAGAAAAAGTTTAAGGATAGAGTTTTTGAGACAGCTCAAGAGTGGGTTGAGCTGGCTCAAAAACTACTATTTGACATATTAGGGAATTCAAGCATTCTCTCGCTCTTTTATCGACTTCTTGGCATTGGAGACTTAATAGAAGATAATTTTAAGTTCTTAGAAAATATTTTAAGATATTAGAAAAACTTTTAGAGATCGTTGAACTTCATTTCTTATTTGATAAATCAAGTACCCTATGAAGGGTTCAGAAACATTTCTGCTATGCTCGTGAATGGATTTTTTTTTTAATAACATAATCCACAACTGAGTTTCCCTAAAAGGGTTGCAGAAGCCATTTTGGCCAAATGAACTTAGAGTTATTTTTTATCAAGTCAAATCCATATGGAAACCAAAAATATTTAAGATAGTTTTAACTTCCATAAGATAATTCATGATCGTTTAACTTCGTTTCTCATTTGATGAATCGAATATCCTCCAAAAGATTCTCTAAACATCTGTGCTAGATCCGTAAATAGAATTTATTGTAATTAACATAATCCACAAGTGGGTATCCCTAAAGGGTTGTTGAAGCCATTTGGAAAAATAAACTTCGAAGCTATTTTCGATCATGAAAGAAAATATGGAAATTCAAAAACAATATTAAAACCTATTTAACTTTCATAAAATAATTCAAATATCACAAATCAATCAAAAACTTTATGAAATCATGCATCAATGTCTATCAAGTTCAGCGAGCCCCTGATAGTAGTAAATTGAGTCTTATATAAAGGTTTTATAAAAATATCTGCCAATTGAAATTCAGTTGGCACATATTCAAGAATGATATCGCCCTTATGATAATAATCTCATAAAAAATGATAGAGAATATTGATATACTTAGTTTTTGAGTGTTGGTCCGCGTTTTTAGTTATGTGCACAGTACTAGTGTTGTCCCACAAAATTAGAATTTTTGAAAAAATTTCATCATAATCATTTAAATTGTATTTCATCCAAAATATTTGTGCGCAACAAGCACCGACAGCGATGTATTATGTCTTAGCAGTGGATAAGGTTACTGAGTTTTGTTTCTTAGAGATCCATGAAACAAGGCAGTTACTAAGTAAATGACAAGTTCCACTAGTGCTTTTGCGATCTACTTAGCTATCCGCATAATCAGCATTCGAATAAAAAGTCAAGGAAAAATTATTGTTCTGAAGATACCAAAGTCCTAAATTAATTGTACTTTTCAAGTGTTTAAAAATACGTTTAACGGCAGAAAGGTGCGATTCTTTAGGATCTGACTGCAAACGTGCACGGCGAAAGACACTAAATATAATGTCCGACCGACTCGCCGTCAAATATAAAAGGCTACCTATCATATCTCGGTATAAAGTCTTATCTATACTCTTACCATTTTCGTTCTTAGATAAATTAACCGTTGTAGGCATAGGCGTGTCGTACGTTCGCGAGCTTTCTAAACCAAACTTCTTGATCAACTCCTTTGTGTACTTAGCTTGGTTTATGAACACTCGCTCTTTTGTATGCCTTATTTGTAGTCCAAGAAAATAGCTTAATTCACCCATCATGCTGATCTCAAACTCATCCTGCATAGACTTGGCAAACTCTTGACAAAGACCTTCGGTTTTGGATCCAAAGATAATAGCATCGACATATATTTGCACTAACAAAATATCTTTATCAAAGTATTTTGTAAAGAGTGTTTTATCAACAATTCCCTTTGAAAAATCGATATTAATTAGAAAAGAACTTAGACGCTCGTACAAAGCTCTAGGAGCTTGTTTCAGAATGTATAAGGCTTTGTGGAGTTTGAAAACATGATTTAGGAATTGATAATTTTCAAAACCGGGAGGTTGTACCACATACACTTCCTCCTCTATTTTACCATTTAAAAACGCACTCTTTACATCCAATTGAAAAAGATTAAAATTATTGTTGCAAGCATAAGTTAATAGAATACAAATGGCTTCAAGTCTGGCTACGAGAGCGTAAGTCTCCTCATTATCAATTCCTTCAATCTGGCTATAACCTTGCGCAACCAACCACGCTTTGTTTCTAACCACGTTACCGGAATCATCAAGCTTGTTCCTAAACACCCACTTAGTACCAACAACTGGTCTATTATCGGTTCTAGGCATAAGTTGCCAAAGTTTGTTCCTTTCGAATTGTATTAACTTTTATTGCATAGAAAGAATCCAATCACTGTCTAACTCTGCTTCTTTAAAAATTTTAGGTTCAATTTTGGAAATAAAAGCCAGATTTAGACAAGTATAGAAATTATAAGAACGAGTGATTACTCACTGTTCAGCATTATCGATGATTTTCTCTTTCAGATGATCTTTCTTGAAGCGCCAATCCTCAGTAAGTTCTTGATCTTCATTACCATTTTATTTGTCTTCCTTTGGATTCTCTATAGCATCATCCTTGATGTTCATGTCTTGCAATCCTTCTCCTATATCTGCATCATCAAAACTAGAAAATTTCTTGACAGGAATGTTGGACTCATCAAATATAACGTGAATGCTTTCTACAATAGTTTGAGTCCTTTTATTAAATATTTTATATGCTTTGCTAGTTAATGAATAGCCTAGAAAGATTTCTTCATCATTTTCCCAATTTATCTAAAGTGTTTAAGACAAAACATTTGCAGCTAAACACTTTAAAATATTTTATGGTTGGTTTATTTCCATAAAATAACTCATAAGGGTTTTGTTTTTAAAAATTTGCAATGACATTCGATTCAAAATATAACAAGCAGTATTGACTGCTTCTGCCCAAAAGTAGTTTGGTAAAACGTTTTCCTTTAACATAGTTCTCACCATTTCTTCTAAAGACCGATTTTTCCTTTCCACAACACCGTTTTGTTGTGGTTTCCTTGGATACGAGAACTCATGTTTAAAACCAAAATCTTCGCAAAATTCTTTAAACAAAACATTTTCAAATTCTTCTTTATGATCATTACAGATCTTAGAGATTTTCAAATTTGTTTCATTTTGGACACGTTTAGAAAAGATTTTAAAAGTGCTACACAAATTCTTACTAGCAAGAATGAATACGCAACAAAAACATGAAAAATCATCAACTATTATATATACATATGACTTTTCACCTAAACTCAAAATTCTAGATGGATCAAATAAATCCATATGTAATAGTTGAAAGGGTTTTGACGAAATTATCTCGGTCTTCATTTTGAATGAAGACTTTATCTATTTACCCAACTGACCCGCTTCGCATAGCTTGTCTTTTTCAAACTTTAACTTTGGGATTCCTCTTACATGGTCACCTTTTGAAATCTTATCAAGCACCTTTTGAAATCTTATCAAGCAAGTCTGTTGACGCGTGACTAAGCCTACGATGCCAAAACCAAGTATTTGCATCGTCTACAACTAAGCACTTAATTTTAACGTCAGCAAAGTCAGTAGAATCAACAATGTAAGTGTTATAATGTCTTCTGCCTAAAAGAATACACTTGTTGTCTTTAAGGATTTTACAACAGGTTTTATCAAAGACGGCGGTGTATCCTTTATCGCAAAATTGACTAATGCTAAGCAAGTTATGTTTTAAATTTTCTACTAACATAACATCATCTATAATGGTAGAATCACATACCACGATTTTACCCTTACCTTTTATATACCCTTTCTTATTATCTCCGAATGTGACGCTTCCACCATCTTCTCTTGATAGTGAATCAAAGTTAGATATGTCGCCGGTCATGTGCCTCGAACACCCACAATCAAGAAGCCATGTGGTTCTACGTTGTTGTGGTTGGGTACCTAAAATAGAAGATTTATGTATGACCTTTGGTACCCAAATCATTCTAGGTCCATGGGGGTTAGTAGCATGAATATATGTTCTAGAAGTGATGATCTTGAGTTACCTTTAGGTACGCTACTTCTAGGCACAAAGTGATGTTCGCACTTGTTTAAGTGCACATCAAACGTCAAGTACGCACACGATGAAAAATGACTTGATTGGCTTACGCACCTATATACGCGTGCACATGAAGGCTAATGCATGACACGTGCACACATGCTGACGATGGAACCTATAATAAAAGCAAAAGCTAGCCCAGCACAAAGCGAAAAAAGAAGTGCGGACATAAAAGAAAAGATGCTTTCATTCAAACGTCAGAAAATAGTGGATTGTAGACTACCGATTACTAAAAAAATAAAAGATGAGTAAAACAAAGGCTGCTACATCGCCCGAAAATTCAGAGGGGCGGTAGGTGGACCGAGTTATAATGATGAG
Organism: Agapanthus africanus; assembly: GCA_030015575.1. Taxonomy (NCBI): domain Eukaryota; kingdom Viridiplantae; phylum Streptophyta; class Magnoliopsida; order Asparagales; family Amaryllidaceae; genus Agapanthus; species Agapanthus africanus. The sequence goes on along the minus strand of JASDDO010000019.1, from coordinate 376,843,581 downwards.
TGAAGTCATAAATGGACTCCGACAAAGACTCGAAGCCCTTATCCTCCATTGTTGTGCGCGCCTGTTCGCTTCTATCATATGCGGACAAGATCGTCCGCTGTTGGAAGAATTCAAAAAGTGTACGACTCTAAAGGAAATGACACATATTTATAAGGTATAATAAACGGTTCGCATTTCTACGCATCTCGAGACAGATCCAACGGATCAAAGCTTGACACTTGGTCGCCATCTTGAAAATATATGAAGGCACAAGTGCGCACCTATTAATAAATCAACAGGTGCGTATATGGGGGCAACGTCATATCTTTGAGACATGCGGCACGTACAACGCACGTGCGTATTGCACACTTGATCATAGCTCGTCCCATTTATAACAAACCAAATAAATTTGGGATCAACAGGTGCGCATATCAACACGAGATAGAGCGACACGTGCAATACATGCACGCGCAGCCTTGAAGTGCGCAACTGCCCAAACGAATAAATAAAATATTCTTTGAAACAAATCAAAACAAATTGATATGATATCATGAGATCTAACACTGCGCATGCACAAGGGATCGATCCAACGGTGTGCACTTGCCCCATAATTGATCTAAATCGATTTAATACAAATTAAATCCAAAGCAGATCAAATTAAATCGAAATAAAATCAAAACTAGCCTAATTTGTTAGCAACAAACCCTAACAAACCTGAGTTTTTGCTCTCCTATAAATAGGAGCCCCATATGAAGAAATCAAAAAGAGACGACCTCCTATAAGCTCAAGCAAAAAAATAATCTCCTTCTTCAACCTCAAAGCAGGTAAAAATAAAAAGAGAAGAAGAAGATCTATCCTTTCTCATAAAACTTTTGCTTTAAAAATAAAAGCCATTGCTTCTTTCTTGAATCCATTGATTCACAAACAAAAGATCAAAATATCTTATTCCGACAAATTTGACTTTTTTATTTAACACTTTTTCTAATTTTAATTCCTTGATTTTTATTTCAATATTGAGGATATACTTACAAAGTTGGTCTAACTTATTAATTGTTACTAACCCTAGATTCTTCCCCCTGATAAATGAATCAATGCTTTTTGCTCGAGCTCCATCATGTACTATTCCTATTTACCAACCCAACACAAATTAGGCTCCAAACAGGAACAGAACAAACTATGTCGATTCAAGAGCATCTTCATTCCTATAGAAAATGGTGGATGTAAGAATCCACAGTGAATCGTGTCCTTCAAGTCGCACGTTACTTTCTACCACATCGTTTCAAACGAAGTTTTACCATAACATTCCTCTAATTTTAAAAAAACCCATCATGTTGGAGATAGTGCCCTCATAGTCAATTATTGGATCGCAGGTACGTGATTGCAATGATTGCGGAGGACCTATACCGGTAGGACAGTCTTACTCGAAATGATAGTATGCTATCTGGTTTGCCTTTATCAGTCGTGTACATGTTCAGGTGACTGATTACATGTTGCACTTTGATAGATCCCTTAGGATCTTACTTTACTACCAACAGTATGATGGCGATCATATACGTGAGAATTGGGTAGTTTATATGCATATCCTTAATTGTGGTCCCTAGTCGTGGGAGTTTCGAGACAGGGCATCGATACTCCGGAGTAGAATAGTGTATACAGTCGAGACCCCGACGAGGGGCGGTGGCCGGTCTCACAAGCCACTGGTGTCAGTTGGATCACCTAAGATGTATACAGGTGCTCATTGGGTTATGAGTACACCGGACAGGACTCGCCGGGAATCTGCTAGTTAGTACTATACCTATCGTCAGATAGCAGTTCCCTGGTGACATGTGTACAGGTTAGTTCATCGACCTGAGGTCGTCATTTGTCTCGTGTGAGTTCCCACTGTGCTTTGATTTCTACCCTACCACGGCTCAAAGGAGTCGTGCAAACAGGTAGCTTTTGGGTACAGTCCCGAGCCATATGGAGGCACGTGAGCGAATCGGCAGGGGATTCGTCTCTCCCGGTATTGGGGGCGAGGTCGTGCTGTGTCTAGGAGAGCCATTACACAAAGTCCATGGCCATGGCAGGAGATTTACTGGTAGGTACTCCAGTAGTATCTCAGGGTGTTATTGGGCTACACTCCGACACGACTTATACTGCTATTGGGGGTTTGACGTTACTAGCCCCCTAGGCTGATATGCGATACTCATATACGAACGGACCGGACTGTATATACATTGTCACTGTTAGGCTCAGTAGGGTTTCCGGATGAGTTCGCTCATCGGCCTCCCTTGAGGTCAGTCCATGGGCAGCCGTTACGCATAGCTAGTGCCGCTGACGGTTTATGGTTAAACCCACTGCCAGGGTACTGACGAGTCATTAGAGTCCCCCACAGACAGTTTCCCAAGTTCGGACGAAACGTTGTAGAGGCCGTATGGTTTTATGGCAGGGTTCGGAAAATGCACGTGCGTTTACGCACGTGTTATTTTTCGGGCAGATGATACTGGTCGGCTTTGGTTTAAGCCGGATCCGAGTATTATATTGAGTAGGTATAATATCTTTGTCTCAGTTGCATTTGTATTCGGTCGTAATACAAATGCGGGTATATTTATACAGTTTCGGGGTTATCCTGAAAGTCGTTTCAGGATCACTTTTGGAAGTTGCCAGTTTCCAGTTTTCTATCAGCCGTCTTTTAACATTTGGTTAAAGACGGATTTATCTTTTCTTGGATGAGGGTGAGTCATGCTTCTAGAAGGTTCTAGAAGTTTCTAGAAAGTGGTGACAAGGATTGTGACTCATGCTTTGATTTCAATGTATTCTTGTTTTCCTTAAGATATTTGTGCTTGATATTTTCATGTGTTCACACATGATATTTTCCTTGTGGTCACCCTCTTTGCTCCTACGATCACCTCCTCCTCCATATAAGAGGCCGGCCCCCTCTCTCTCCACACACACTCTCTCACTTGTAAAAGATGGTTACAAAAGATATGATAGATTTTGGGGTGTATGGAATTTCACAGCTCATTTCATTCCATCACCCGATTCCCACGGCAACTTCATTAACCGATCGTCCACGGCTTTGGACGAAGTGAGACAAAGTCATCTACTCATTCTCTACATCATTCTTGGTCGTCTCTTTTAGCAAACTTGACGACCGAGTTGCCTCAAGTCAGAGGCGGGAGCCCGTTTAAAGAATCAGTGATGTGGTGCCACCTGGACGAGCAGATCAGAGATCGACGAGATCGGAGAAGCCGTAACGGAGCGTGGGATGATGGTTAAAGAACGAAGGACTCGGATCGTTCGGTATAACCTTTCTACACTCTTTACAGTTTGTTAGTTTAGCAATAATGGCAGATCCGGGTTAAAGTATACGATAGCGCCAGATAAAAAGTTTTTGTTCCGCATTTGGCGTCTGTAGACGGCCGGGGCGCTACCGTGGACTTACACATTATGGATGCCTTAGCATCATTAAAAAACAGAAGCTTTTGCTTCTTGAAAAATAAAAGAAGAAGGAAAAAGAGAAGGAAAAAAACAAAGTACAGAAGCCATTGTTTCTTGGTGAAAGCTTTTTCTTTCTGGTCTAAAAAAGTGCACATCCAAATCGAGTGCGCACTTAATAAAAAAATTGTCTATGGGAAAATTAAGATGCTGGAGATATGCGCATCATGTGATACGCACGTGTGTCACTTGATGGAGGCTGTCTATGAAGGCATGCGCGTCACGAGATATGCACGTGCGCGCACTTGATATATATTGACCACGGAAGTGCGAGTGGTATGTGACATGTACGTGTACGCAAATAAAAAATATTGACTTAAATACATGCGCATGTATATACATGTGCGCATATGATTTTGAACAGATAACAAGTGCGAGTCACATGATACGCACGTGCACACCCTTTGCAGAAAAAACAGACTTGCATGTGCATTTCATATGCACTTGTGCACTTGGATAACAAGCCTTTGCTTGGCTACTTGTTAAATTAAACTAAGTATTGAAGCTTCTTGCTTCTCAAATATGATAAAAATATCATTAAATCTAAGCCAATCTTAGTCTCAAAGACGACTAATGGTCCTTAGTCCATATTTGTTGAGTTGATCTTAATCCAAAACAGGATTAACGATCCATAATCATATTCCTGAGTTGAACTTAGTCTCAAAGACGACTAACGGCCCTCAAATGATATATTCCGAAACTGATGGACTTCATATGAGATACACGTCCTAAAGTTTGATCCCAAATCTAATATATACAGATTTAGACTAATCCGCGCCCTACGAGCGATGATAAAACTAGTCTCCATATACAATCCAAAGGCAGCCCCATATAAAACAAACACAACACGACACGAAGTGATGTACATGGAGAAGGTGAAAGTTGTTATCGCGTTGCGATGACGTAATTAACTGCAAGGGTTTTTGCCTGCAGGGAAAAGCGTCCCCATAATCTAAAAACCCTCATATATGAGGGGGAATCTGATAAGTCATGCTATAACGATCGCATGTAACCAAACCTCCGATATACGGTGCCATAAATCAATTTGGAATCTTCGGAGAGATGGATGGATACGTTCCAAATAGCATCTGCCTCCGTATTCAGGCGAGACGTCCTCCTGACGCCTCAAACCCGTCTCCGGCGGTAAACAGATCTGGCACGCCCGGCGAGACCTTTTCCTCTTTCCACTCCATCCTTCATGTGTCGTGTTTCACAAAAAAAATCGTGGTTCGCTATATTTATGGTTGCTCTTGGAGTTTAAGATACTAAAATTTGGTGTTTCACTTCCGTGTAGATTCAATGGGTTTCACCTGCACTAACTGCAATAACAACTCTCATGCTAACTCCACCATATTCAGAGGAGTTACCTATGGGCCAAATATGGCCTCCATATTCTCTATGCCGGTAGAGCAGGTCATCCAAACGACCACCGGGCTGTTCTTTGGGACCATGCTCCCATATCGCCAAACTTTGGCGCCACAACGCCTAAAGAAGAAGCTCCACGGAAGTCGGTCTTCGATCAGCTAATCACTGTGGCAGCCCCTGCTGACAAGCCGTCCGGCTCTAAAGTTTCAGTCTTCAACAGGCTGAAGGGAAGCTCATTGGGCCCCATAAAGAAACCCATGATCTCTGATAGGGCTGTTCCGAAGCAACTGGTCATTCCCGCTCCTGCTCCGCATGAAGCAAATAAGAGTGCTTCACCCACAAAGCAGTCTGTCTTCAACAGACTGACCACCCCTGTTCCACCTCAATCGAGGACGTCGGTCTTTCATAGGCTGACACTGAGCGAAACCCCCAAGCAACACAAGGGGGCATGATGAGGAGGCCTCTGATGTTGAGGAGGTTCCTACTACAAGACATACTCGACGTTGCCATTGGCACCGGGTAAGACAAGCTGGGGGCAGTTTCCCATCTAGATTTACTCTACCAGCTCCTATGGTGGTAGTTGATGCTGCTATTCCAACCGGAAATAGGTTTGAACTGCTTAGAAGGGTTTGCAAAAACTCGCTTACCGCTATATTGAAGAAATTGCCGCCTCCTGCAAAAGCACCAAAACAGTCAATGCCGGAGCACTCCTACAAGAGGCTCTCTTCGGAAATTCACAAAGTCTGGAAAAATGTCCAAGACTCTGTCATCGATGAAACTTACTCCCGTCGGCTGAAAAAGTTAAAGGGTCGACATGAGAATGACAACTCCTCTACCATATAACCGAGGACTTCTCAAAAGGCGGTTCCTGCATAGTGGTTCCTCCTACTGTGGCCTCCCACAAAAGAGTGAGGCCGGAAAAGGCTCAAGCGTCTAAGGCAAAACTTAAGGGCCGAAGGTCCAAGCACCCCAAGTCTGGGGGCATAATCATCTACACAGTCTATTTGACTGGTAGTAAGGAAGAAATTCGCGCTTCCGTCAGTCATAAATTGCATACTCGGTCATAGACAAAAACCCAGGAGCAACAAGAAAAGCTCCAGGATATGCTCGCTAAGATTTCAATACTCACCGCCTCTAAAGAAGGTCCGGATAAAGAAATAGAAGAGCGCCAAGAGCAGTAAACCTATACCGACTTCCTGAGGCGGGTGCTTGAAAAGAAAGACAAGGAGGCGGCAGAGCGAGCTACCAATATAAAACAGATGGCTCTCCTGTTTCAAGACATGGTTGGAATGCTGATCGAGCCAGAACCGCTGGCTGAAGAACCACCGGTAGTTATTGAAAATGTTAAGGGGGAGACGTCAAACCATCCTCAGGCCCCATCAACGGCCAAGGAGGAAATGACCTCGAAGGCGGCGTTGGATGACTACAGTGCCCAACAAACCAAGGCTTATCAAGCAAATGAAGCCGCAAATCAGCTCGTCAAGATTAGTCGACCATATCCGGTGTGGTATAACCAGATGAAATACCCTCCGGGATATACGAAACCGAAGTTCCATATATATAAAGGAACGGGTAACCCCCATCAACATGTTCCACAGTTCAAAGCCTTGTGTGCCAATACCGAAGGTGATGATAAATTGCTGCTTCGCTAATTCGTCGGGAGTCTATTAGAGATGGATTTCAAATGGTACTCGGAGCTCCTAAACGACGTCGTCAAGACCTTCTCTGAGATGGAGCTGTTGTTCACTCAGAGGTTCGCCAGTGCGAGTGAGCGCACTCCAATAACTGCGCTGATCAATTCCAGGGTCAAGCAAGGTGAGACATGGGTCCAATATGCGATTCGATGGCGGAACTTGTGGTCCAAATACGAACAGTGCATTGAGGAATCCCCGGCTGTGGGTATGTTCATCGAGACTATCGATCCTCAATCGACCGTGTTCCAATTTATGATCTTCTTTAAGCCCATCACATTACAGGTGCTGATTGATAAGCTGGCCCAGATGGATCAGATAAGCCATAGTCTTTCCTCTTCGGGTAGAGATCCCCGAAATAATAAAGGTAAGGGAAATGCAGCCTTTGTTGCTAATACTCAGCAACAACCGAACGGCCCAAAGGCAGTCGCCCGACAAAACAATAGCTGCATGCGCCCTACCTTAGAAGAAAGGATGGGACGTGCATATTCATTCCCTCGCGACAAGATGAGAATATTGTTCGAGCTTGCCATGAGGAATAATCTGATAACATTGCCTGAACCACGACAGCCCGCACCGGATGGTGACATCAACAACCCTAGCTACTGCCTATGTCATCGGGTAGTACACCATACAATTGAAGACTGCTACGTCTTTAAAAACTGGGTCGAGGACCAGTATCAGCAGAGCGATTTCACGCTGTCAGATAGTTGGAGGGTAGACCTACCTCAGAAACATGCCCCTAAGAAAGTTGATATGCAGGGGGCATCCTGCTCGCTCGTGGAAGAAGCTCCATGGGAAATATTTCTTTCGGCAAAGACTAAAAGAATGTTGGAAGATTTGCAAACATGCCTGGCGATCAAATGGAAAAGCCTGCTTGAACCCGAGATTATAGGAAGGATGTTGAATCCACGTCCTACACCAAAAATCATCGACAAGGGGAAAATCCTCCAAGTCAAGCCTTCGAAGTCTTCCAAGAAAAAGAAGAAGAAGACCAAAAAGCCCATACAGCCCGCTGAATATGTTGACAGGCGTACATATCTCCAAAAGTATATAAACGCGCTATAAGAGTACAATCAGAAAGCACGAATACCGGTCACACTTGAAAAGTTCCTCCCGCATATTCTCAAGAAAAAGGACAGTGATAACGATAACTCATCGGAGGAAGCGGAAGAACGTGTGAAAAGCTGCCACATGGTCTCCCATTCATCCGTATATGATGAAGAGGCTCCGCCAGCGTCGGAAAGCAACATGGACGAACTGGGGGCAGAATCGACGCTAAATATCCTAAAACTGCCGGAAGAATATCCAATTGAAAAGCTGCTGAAAGAAGCCTTCCAAAAGAGCAAAGACGATCTGGAGCGCAAGATGACTATATATGAAAAGGGCAAACAACAGCGTTTGGACAAAGAAGCTGTGGCAAGGTCGAGTTATTAAGTTATCCGACCGAATCAAAGCATGCCTGCAAAGAATAAGAGCAGGACCAAAATTGAGAAGGGATTTGCCAAGGCCCTATCAATGGGGATGAGGCTACCGCCTCTCATGATGTACGCTCCTGGGGTTCCGTACTTCGATGGTAGAGAAAGGCACCCGAAATACTGCCTATATCACCAACAGGTCGCCTATCCCATCGATGAATGCAACGCCTTTAAGAAATGGTGGTAAGGATACGTTGCCCACAGAAGACATTTCAAGAAGGAGAAGCGTGAGGCTTGCGCTCGTCGATACGAGAGCAGCGAGGCTGTAGCGGACAAGAAAGCAACCAACAGCTGCCATATGGTTAGTACCAGCTCAAAAAAGGAAAGTTCTCCGGTTCTCACATTCGGGAGTGATTCTGAAGATGAAATACCCCTCAACCCTCTTTTCGAAAGCTCTATCTTGAGAAAAGAGGAGGAGAAAAAGGATTGCGCAAACATTCAGCTGCGCAACCGCACCCTGCCTGAAAAGAATCTCGGACCCGCAAACAAGGATTCGAATAAACAAGATAAAGGGAAGGGAAAAATGCCCGGGGAGATTGAGGTCGACAAGAGAGTTGTCAGAGAACTCACCGCAAAAGGCAAACCTAAGAAAACCAAGGTGGAATATAACGTCCTTACGCATTTAAGGAAGATACCCTCATGGCTGAGTATATTGGATGTCCTACTCTTGTCCAAAGAGGCGCGAGACTCCTTGATCAAGACCTTGTAAGAACCTGATCAGTTTCAAGCTTTCCTTGTGGAAGAGAAAATGAAGAATGAACATGCAGAGGTCCATACGGCTGATATTACTTTCAGCGAGAAAGATCTCCTCCTTGGAACATTCGAGCATAATCGACTGCTGTATGTTACCGAGTATTGTCATGACATCAAGATAGGGAAAATCCTTATCGACAACGGATTTTCTGTCAACCTCCTCAATGTAAGAGTGCTGAAAGAGATATTTATGAATGTTCAACACCTTTTTCGTGACAAGATTACTATCTCAGGGTTCGATTTACAGTCGTCACGGACGCTTGGGTCCATAATATTGATGCTCCGCTTTGGGAAGCTCGTTACCTATATCAAATTTCTTGTCATTGATGCCAAAACTTATTATAATGCTCTACTCGGTAGCCTTGGCTACACGAGTACAACATCATCCCTTCTATACAACATCAGTATATGAAGTATTTCAAAGATGGCCTAAAGTACACTGTTACGGGAGAACTCAATCCTTTCTCAGTAAATGAGATGCGAAAGTATGAAGATGCAAAGTATTTTAAGATGGATTTTAAAGATACCGAAAGGTACCACAAAATAGAAAATAAGCAAAAATCAGTGGCCACGATCCCGATCTTCGGAAGTGATACTGAAGAAGACGAGCAGATAGTTTACTCAGGACAACCTCAGAAGGGGAGCAATAAATCCGGACCGTCGGCTCCTATCCTGGTCTTTGGTAACGACTTTGACGACGAGACTAATACGGTGTTCTCCACTCTTCCATCGATGTAAACTCTCGCCAAAGCAGACCAGAGTCTACATATTATAATGGCTCTGCTTCGACGCTATAAAGAGTTCGGTGCGCTCAATACTTATAACATACAAGAGTTGGAGACTTTCAACGTGCCTTCCAGGCGAAGAGATGAAAAGATGACCCTCTTTTATAAATCTAAAGAGACCAAGGTAGGAAAATAAATCTGGTATGGAGCTGATTCAACTCTTGACAAGTTCTAGCCCATCCTCATGCCAAGATATTATGCAGAAGGATTAAAGGAGCTATTAAAACACCAAGGTGTGCCTTTCGAACAAACTGTTCGACAAACCTAATTCTATAAAAGAATTTGGGATATTCCCGGGACTCAATGAAAGAAACCCAATGGGAAGATAGATACAACTGGCTAGGATATGTTCGATCCAAGAAGCGAGAGCAAAATTGCAGCTGCTACTCCATAAACAGCTCGAGCGGAGAAGAAGATGCTTCCCCAAGTCCATCGCTCGAAGAGTAGATTAACAGGATAATAAGAAAATCTTGTCAAGCGAGCTAAGACAACCACAACCGTGAAATGGCATTATATGTAAAATCCAGGAAGCAGTGTTTCAATGAGAAATCAGCGAAAGAAGTAGATCATAGTACTCTTCATCCACAGCCCCCTATGTACTCTCGCGAAGAAGGAAAATCCCAAAGCAGAGACAAGAATAAGGCAATGATCGCAAGCAACGCTCAAGGACAACAAAGCAGGTCCAAGACTCCTTTTAGACGAAGAAAGTTCAGTTGGAGCCCGTCCCTTATAAAAAAAAATAGGCCGGTGGTATTCTTTCCCACGAGATAAGACGGTGAAGATATTCAGCCTTGTCATGAAACACCAGATGATGATGCTTTCAGAGTCTCGGCACCCTGGACAGATAAATGAAGTCAACCATCCGGATTATTGCTTCTATCACCGAGCAATAGGTCACTTACTTGAAGACTATTTCACGTTCAAGAATTAGGTGGAAGATCAATATCAACAAGGCAGGTTCATGATGTCCAATAGCTGGAGGATAAGCCCGCCGCAAAAGCACGAGCCAAAGAAGACTTATGTCATCAAATTGGGACCTGCTCGACCGAAGAAAAGGAAGCGGACTCATACTTGCCACATAATAACATTCTCAAAAGAGAGAGATGATGAGAATATGATTAACATTTTTAGATACTTCATAAATGAAGACGATGACAAGGAGATCTCAGAATTTCCACCAGTACAAGAACAGCTAGGGGATGGGATACATACCACGGCGAACAATCTAAGAAAAATCGACTTAGGAATGGAAGATGATCCGCGACCGTCGTTTGTCAATGAGCTGCTATTTGAAAAATAAGTAGCCACATTAAAAGATGTGCTTATGCAGTACAAAGACTGCTTTGCTCGGAATTACTCTGAAATGTCGCGTTTATATCCAGAGGTGACAGTACACAAGTTGACCATATCACCAGGAATAAAACCGGTCAAGTAGGCACCAAGTGTCACGCCTTGCTTTCCAGTATACGGGGGAGGGCGCGACTGGGTCCGCTACATATTTACTCAGAAGTAAACACGCTAAGCGTATCTAAGGAATATAAAGTAAAATGTACACAAGAGATATGAATATAATAAATAGCAACTTTATTTATTAAACATTCTTTTACAGGTACAACTGGAAATGTAAATACAAGAATAGAAAGCGATGCCTAAACAATGGCATAAACTGAAAAGAAAATATGTACAAGTGACTATAGCTCGGGGTCTTCAGTGTACTGCTTAGGGGTCTGCTCCAAGTGCTCCTGGCTGGTCTCGAACTCTTCTGAGTCGGGTCCTACTGACAATATTCCAAAGAAGAAGAGAAACAGGAATGTCGTCATGGAACAATCGCTCGGTAAGTCCCAAAGAAAGAGAGAAGTAGAATAGACAGAAAATAGAGTATATCTAGTATAATGTTTGATTGTTATGTTAACGTAGTGTTTTTAGCTTGGTACAGAATATGCCAGTGTATACGATAGGAGTCCAACATATACCATGGACTTTGGTAACCCGTAGTACAAGGCTCCGTCGATAATACCACGGAACAATGACATGGACGTAAATACGTCTTTTAGTGACCACCTCATACATCTTTTAACATATTTCGTACCAGTCTACCCCTTTATAAACCTCGTAATGTCTTTTGTATTGATTGTATTGATTGTACAGATTGTATTGTCTTATCTTGTAGTAAATGGAAGTGTAACAAACCTAAACTTTCTGTACTGAATTTTTCCAAAATATAGAAAGGGACACCTAAGCCTGAGCACAAGTTATAAATTAAATTTTCTTTTGAACAGCAAGAAAGAACTTGTAGCTCATTGGTAAGACCTTGCACTGCTGAGACATAGCACCTGAGGTCAAATCCTATCAGCTATATATTATTTTTATTGTATTTTCTTTTAATCTTTTAGAAGCCCAAGGGTTTGCACGTGTACAACACGTAAAACGAAAAGACACAGAATAAACAAACATGTGCATGAGGGTATATGATGCGACAAGGACACGTGGCAGCAAACCCAACCACACCCGACGATATTTGGCCGGCGAAAATCACTAAAGAACCGGTACCACCGGTCCCCTCCCCCGGTCGGGAATAGTATAAATTTTTTCCCCTGGCACCGTTTGGTCTACCCCACTAACCCCATATTGTTTGTTTGCTCTGAATTTATCCATAGAGCAATAAAACCCAATTTAATCCAAATTTTAATGCAATTTATAATGCATTCTTTCACCCTCTAAACCTTAATTTTCCCTATAATTATCATACTCCATTTCACACATCCTCACTCAGAAATTTCCTACCAAAACTCTCAAAAATTCTCAAGTCCCTTTAATATGTAAGTGGAGTTAGCAAAGGGCGAAGTTCCGAGAAGATTCCGGCGACGAAACGACGTCCCTATGATCCCTAAACCTTCTCGTACCTCTCCTATTTCTTTGAAGCCAGTAAGTCCCCTCTCCCCCTCTCATCTTCTATTCTAAAATCTTGCAATTCTAAAACCCGACGGAAGCGGAGTTAAGCCGACTTCCGATTCGGTTTTTCTTTAAAAAGGTTATTTTTCTTAAACAATAAATACCATACTCTCACATAATGTTTAACAAACATTAACAAACACTTTAAAAGAAGTATCATCTCAAAATATTCTTTTATGCAACTTTTATCGTAGTTTTACGGTAAAATACCACATACTTCATTTCCGACATAAAACTTGTATTACCTTTAAATAACTCACAAGGTAATGACCTACCCCATCACAACACACATCTTTGATATAGCACGATGAAGTTTTTGGGAATATATTCATAGGATAACATGACTTTACAAATAAATACCATCAACTTATAAAACCATTTCTTTAAAAAGTGTATTAAACAATTATTTACAATTGCGCCTCTACAACCCACTTTTGGGGATCCCGTTCGGGATGGTGCAGGTTATCGCACAACCTCAGGAATAGTAGAGCGAGATGCAAACCTCCGAAAGGAGCATTCGATCTCGATGGAATTTTAATGCATTTTTCTTTAGAAAATGAGATTTCTACAAGAAAATAAACAAAATTTATTTTCATTAAATATATATATCCATTATCAAAATACATATTTTAATTATATTATATAAATATTCCAAGTTTTCTAAAGGAATCGCCGTTACATGAAAATACCATCCAAATACAAAACAATACCGATATTTCAATAAAATACCATATACTATGAAAGTTAAGTTCAACTCACTAGAAATTTCACTTTTATAAAATATACATCTATGAAAACCCTAAAGATGATAAATAATTGCTTGAGGTGTATTTTGAAATTAAACCAAAATTATTTTTACATAAAACCCCCTCAAGTTATACTAAATTACAATAAGGACTGTAGTAAATATAGGTTTAAGCGGGACCAATTCTCTTGAGCCTCGAGGAGCCAGAGAATATGGGTGCTTGCCTATTTAAGGTAGACAATCTAACAAACGGTATTATCAACACGATAATTGTCTTGGAAAAAGACACAAATCCTGCCGTCCATATGCAGCAGTTACCGATAACATCAAAACTAATTCAGGATTTCAAGTTTTTTTCAAAGTGTCTGACTCAGACCGAGTCTCAATCTAATCAATCTGACTTGAATATAATTCAGGTATAAAACTACAATACAACTTGAATCCATGAATCCGTCTATTCAATCTATATCAATCTATGTTAACTGAACCGAACCATGGGTATACTCTGTTTATATGATTATCCATTTACATCTATTCCGTCTACTGATATCATGATTTCGGCAAGTCTTCCATTTATCACAAGACAATATAATACAATCAGTACAATAAACATTACGGGGTTTATAAGGGGTAGAATAGTACGGAATATGTTAAAGGTGGCACAAGGTGGTCACTTAAGACATAATTACATCCATGTCGTTGTTCCGTGGTATTTTTGATGAAGCCTTGTACTACGGGTTACCAAAATCCACGGTGTAAGTTGGACTCCTCTCATATACACTGGCTATTCTGTACCAAGCTACAAACAACTGCGTTAACAATATAATCAAACATTATAAGATATATTCTCTTTCTGTCTATTCTACTTCTTCCTTTCTTTAGGACTTACAGAGCGATTGTTCGCTGACGACATTCATATTTCTCTTCTTCTTTGGAATGTTGTCAGGAGGACCCAACTCTGAGGAGCTCGAGACCAGCCAGAAGCACTTGGAGTAGTTCACAGAAGATCCTGAGCATTGACTTTACTTGTACATATTTTCATTTCAGTTATGCCATTGTTTAGGCATTGCATTCCAGACATGTATTTACTTTCCATGTATTTTACATTTCCAGTTGTACTTGTAAAAGAATGTTTAATAAATAAAGTTGATGTTCATTTACATTCCTGTTTCTTATGTACTTTACTTTATATTGCTTAGATACGCTTAGCGTGTTTACTTCTGAGTAAATACGTAACGGGCCTTGCCGCGTCCCCTCCCCGCACACCAGGAAGCGGGGCGTGACAGGTTTTATTGGTGGCCCATGCAGGTCTGCTCTGTATGGACATGCAGGTCAGTTCTGCATGGACATGCGGGTCAATTCTGCATGAAGTCCAAAGCAATATAACACAAGAATCAGCAACTAAAAACATTCTTTATATATTCCTTGAATCTTATAATTTCATATACATTGAATTTGTCCTAACTAAAATTTTTCTTTCAAGGTCATGAATTCCCCAAACAACACCAGCACCAATTTCAACAACACTCCACCCCTCTACCGCTTACACCTACCATCGCTGCTCCAATCAATAAGCAGACGATACTGCTTGAGGCAATCCGCAACCTCCTGGAGGGACAGCAGCAACAGACTACTATTTTGATGAACCGCCCAGAAGCGGAAGCACCTGGAGTAAAGCAATTCCAGGCTTTGCACCCCAAGCAATTCTCAGGAAAGGAGAGCCCTCTGGAAGTTGAGGAATGGGCTCAGAGTATTGAAGATGATCTGGCAGCGGCACAAGTGCCAGACATCGCTTAGGTTCGAGTTGCGAAGCTGCAGCTCACTGATAATGCACGGGTTTGGTGGATGGCGGAAGAAGGCCGTCTTGACCAACCTATCGAATGGAGAACTTTTCGTGACATGTTCAACGCGAAGTACATCCCTGAGACTGCCTGATTCGACATGGAGCAGCAATTTATTCACCTACAACAGGGTTCTATGTGGACCAAATCAGTGGATGAATATGATGCTGAGTTTACCATGCTCAGTAGATAAGATATGTCTCAATGTTCGATTTTCAATATCACATACTACACAGCTAACACAATACATTAACAGGTTCGCGGCACATTTGATACCAACTGCTGAGATCAGATCTAGAAGATTTCAGCAAGGGTTAGATTCGGAAATCCAAGTTGCCTTAGCTACAGGGGATTTCCCAACCCATGACTTGGCCCTGAAAGCTGCCCGCCGATATGATGTAGTGGTGAAAATGAGGGGCAGACCTCAATCTGTCGGAGTGAAGCACCCTGCCACTCAGATGGTAGGAGGTGACTCTTCAAGGCCAACTGTTGAACCAAGGAGACCGGAAGAAACCAATTACCAGCCGAATCCAGATTTTTGCTTCTACTACAAGAGGGATGGACGTTTGTGGAAGGACTGTAGGCGCGCAAAAGGTTTATGCTTAGTTTGTGGTGCATCCAATCATGGAATTGGAACATGTCCTTATAGACGAAACCCAGTTTCAACTCACAACACTTATCCACAGCAGCCAGCTATCCAGGCTCCTGCACCCCGTCTTGCACTCCCAGCTCCAGCTCTACGTGGATCTCCTGCACAGCCTAATCGCCAATTCCATCAGGCACTGAGGAACATGCCTCGAGGGTAGAGGAACATGCCCTAAGGACAGAGGAATATGCCCCCAGCTAGGAGGAATGTACCACGGCGTCAGGCATTCCTTTTAGCGGCCGAAGAAGCCGAGGCTGTAGACCAAGGTAACCCTGCTAATTCCCTCACCTCTTTTTCAACCTTACCAAAACTTTCGCATTCTTTCATTCTTCCACAGATTTTTCATGCACTAACAATAGTTTTATCATCAAACTTTTCTTGAATTTGTTACACTTTCCTTTTATAAATTTCGAGGACGAAATTTTTATAAGGAGGGTAGAATGTAACAATCCTAAACTTTCTGTACTGAATTTTTACAAAATACAGAAAGGGGCACCTAAGCCTGAGCACAAGTTATAAATTAAATTTGCTTTTGAACAGTAAGAAAGAGCTTGTAGCTTATTGGTAAGACCTTGCACTGCTGAGACATAGCATCTAAGGTCAAATCCCATCAGCCACATATTATTTTTATTGTATTTTCTTTTAATCTTTTAGAAGCCCAAGGGTTTGCACGTGCACAACACGTAAAACAAAAAGACACAGAATAAACAAACATGTGCATGAGGGTGTATGAGGCGAAAGGACACGTGGCAGCAAACCCAACCACACCCGACGGTATTTGGCTGGCGAAAATCACCAAACAACTGGTACCACCGCCCCCGCCCTCCCGTCGGGAATGGTATAAATTTTTGGCCCTGGCACCGTTTGGCCTACCCCACTAACCCTATATGATTTGTTTACTCTGAATTTATCTATAGAGCAATAAAACCTCATTTAATCCAAATTTTAATGCAATTTTTAATGCATCCTTTCACCCCGTAAATCCTAATTTTCCCTATAAATACCACACTCCATTTCACACATCCTCACTCAGAAATTCCCTGCCAAAACTCTCAAAAATTCTCAAGTCCCTTTAGTGTGCAAGTGGAGTTGGCAAAGGTCGAAGTTCCGAGAAGATTCACGCGACAAAACGACGCCCCGACGATCCCTAAACTTTCTCCTACCTCTCCCCTTTCCTTGAAGCCAAGAAGTCCCCTCTCCCCTCTCATCTTCTATTCTAAAAAATTGCAATTCTAAAACCTTACGGAAACGGAGTTAATCCGACTTCCGATTCGGTTTTTCTTTAAAAAGGTTATTTTTCTTAAACAATAAATGCCATACTCTCACATAATGTTTAACAAACATTAACAAACACTTTAAAAATAGTTTCATTTCAAAATATTCTTTTATGCAACTTTTATTGTATTTTTACGGTAAAATACCACATACTTCATTTCCGACATAAAACAACATAAAACTTGTATTACCTTTAGATAACTCACGAGGTAATGACCTATCTAATCACAACACATATCTTTGACATAGCACGATGAAGTTTTTGGGAATATATTCATGGGATAACACGACTTTACAAGTAAATACCATCAACTTATAAAACTATTTCTTTATAAAGTGTATTAAACAATTACTTGCAATTGCGCCTCTACAACCCACTTTTGGGGACCCCGTTCGGGATGGTGCGGGTTATCGCACATCCTCGGGCCTAGTAAAGCGAGATCCAGACCTCCGAAAGGAGCATTCGATCTCGATGGAATTTTAATGCATTTTTCTTTAGAAAATGAGATTTCTACAAGAAAATAAACTAAATTTATTTTCATTAAATATATATATCTATTATCAAAATACCTATTTTAATTATATTATATAAATATTCCAAGTTTTCTAAAGGAATCACCATTACATGAAAATACCATCCAAATACAAAACAATACCGATATTTCAATAAAATACCATATACTATGAAAGTTAAGTTCTACTCACTAAAAATTTCACTTTTATAAAATATACATCTATAAAAACTCTAAAGACGATAATTAAATGCTTGAGGTGTAGTTTGAAATTATACCAAAATTATTTTTACATAAAACCTCCTCAAGTTATACTAAATTAAAATAAAGACTCTAGTAAACATAGGTTTAAGCGGGACCAATTCTCTTGAGCCTCGGGGAGCCGGAGAATATGGGTGCTTGCCTATTTAAGGTAGACAATCTAACAAACTGTGTTATCAACACGGTAATTGTCTTAGAAAAAGACACAAATCATGACGTCCATATGCAGCAGTTACCGATAACATCAAAACTAATTCAGGATTTCAAGTTCTTTTCAAAGTGTCTGACTCAGACTGAGTCTCAATCTAATCAATCTGACTTGAATATGAATCAAGTATAAAACTACAATACCGCATGAATCCGTGAATCCGTCTATTCAATCTATATCAATCTATGTTGACCGAACCGAACTATGGATATACTCCGTTTACATGATTATCCATTTACATCTATTCCTTCTACTGATATCATGGTTTCGGCAAGTCTTCCATTTATCACAAGACAGTATAATACAATCAAATCAGTACAATCAATACAATAAACATTACGGGGTTCATAAGGGGTAGACTGGTACGGAATATGTTAAAAGTGGCACGAGATGGTCACTTAAGACGTAATTACATCCATACCGTTGTTCCGTGGTATTTTTGACGGAGCCTTGTACTACGGGTTACCAAAATCCACGGTGTAAGTTGGACTCCTCTCGTATACACTGGTATCTTCTGTACCAAGCTACAAACAACTGCGTTAACAATATAATCAAATATTATAAGATATATTCTCTTTCTGTCTATTCTACTTCTTCCTTTCTTTGGGACTTACCGATCGATTGTTCGCTGACGACATTCCTATTTCTCTTCTTCTTTGGCATGTTGTAAGGAGGACCCGACTCTGAGGAGCTCGAGACTTGCCAGGAGCACTTGGAGTAGTTCACAAAAGATCCTGAGCATTGACTTTACTTGTACATATTTTCATTTCAGTTATGCCATTGTTTAAGCATTGCTTTCCATCCATGTATTTTACATTTCCAGTTGTACCTGTAAAAGAATGTTTAATAAATAAAGTTGATGTTCAATTACATTCCTGTCTCTTGTGCACTTTACTTTATATTGCTTAGATACGCTTAGTGTATTTACTTCTGAGTAAATACGTAGCGGGCCTTACCGCGTCCCCTCCCCGTACACCGGAAAGCGGGGTGTGACAGGAAGACTTGCCGAAACCATGATTTCAGTAAACGGAATGGATATAAATAGATAGTCATGTAATCAGAGTATATCCATGGTTCGATGCAGTCAATATAGATTGAATTCTGGTATAGACGGATTCATGTTGTATTGCAGTTTATACTTGAATCATATTCAAGTCCGATTAAATGCATATTTGACCGTGACTCGAACTGAGTCAGACTTTTTAAACAATATTGATGTCCTGAATTAATTTTGATGTTATCGGTAACTACTGCATATGGACGGCAGGATTTGTGTCTTTTTCCATAACAATTACCATGTTGATAACACCGTTGTTAGATTGTCTACCTTAGATAGGCATGCACCCATATTCTCCGGCTCGCTGAGGCTCAAGAGAACCGGTCCCGCTTAAACCTATATTTACTAGGATCCGTATTGTAATTTAGTATAACTTGAGGGGGTTTTATGTAAAAATAGTTTGATATAATTTCAAAATACACCTCAAGTATTTAATTATCGTCTTTAGGGTTTTAATAGATGTATATTTTATAAAAGTGAAATTTTCTAGTGAGTAGAACCTAGTTTTAATTGTATATGGTATTTTAATGAAATATTGGAATTTATTGGATTATAATGATAGTTTCATGAAATTGTGATTCTTTTGATTTAAAAAACATGGAATATTTATATAATATATTTAAAATAGATATTTTGATAATAGTTATAAATATATATATATATATAATAAAAATAAATTTTATTTATTTTTTGTAGAAATCTTATTTTCTTAAAAATTGCATCAAAAATTCTATCGAGATCGAATGCTCCTTGCGGAGGTCTGCATCTTTCTCTACAAGGCCCGAGAATGTGCGATAAGCTACACCATCCCGATTGGAGTTCCCCAAAATGGGTTGTAGATGCGCAATTGCACGGAATTAAATAACAAAATTTTTAAAGAAAATGGTTTTTGAATGTTTAAGGTATTTATTCGTAAAATCGTATTTTCCCATAAACTAGTGTCCCAAAATTCATCGTGCTATGTCAAAAATGTGTGTTGTGATGAGGTAGGTCGTTACCTCGTGAGTTATCTAAAGGTAATACAGTTAAATTGAATAATTATAAATTGTATGTAACATGATGGTATTTTACTGTAAAAGTGAAATAAAATTTGCAACATGAATTATTTTGAGATGAAACTTGTTCTAATTATTTATTTATTTTTGTTTAACATTATGAGAGAATATGGTATTTTATTATTTATGAAAAATTGAGTTTTGAAAGAAAAACAAATCGGAATAACTCCGCTTCCGACGAGTTTTTAAAAAGAGAAGTTTTAGAATAGAAATGGAGGAGAGAAATAGGAACTCATAGGTTTTTAAGAAAGAAAGGAGAAGGATGAAGCTTTCGGAACCATCGGGGCGTCGTTTCATCACCGGATTCTTCTCGAAACGTCGTTGGAACTTCGCCCTTTGCTAACTCCACTTGCACAACTTGGGACTTCGAATTTTTAGAGAGTTTTTGTAATGGAATTCTGAATGAGGAGGGGTGAAATGTGGTGTGGTATTTATAGGGAAAATTAAGCTTTAGGGTAATGAAGAATGGAATTAAAATTTGCATTAAAAATGAATTAAAGAGAGGAATTATCACTCTATGGATATTTTCAGAGTAAACAAACAATATGGGGGTAGTGGGGTAGGCGAAGGGGTGCCAGGGGAAAAAATTAGGGAGCATCCCCTACGGGGGGCCCGGCGGTACCAGTCCAAACCTATATCTCGCCGGTCAAATCCCGGCGATGGATGGTGGGATTTTGGCCACGTGTTGGTGTCGTTTGGTATAACTCAGTGCACGTGTTTGTTTAATCTATGACTTTTCATTTTACGTGTAGTGCATGTGCAAACCTTTTGGCTTCTAAAAGATTAAAAGAAAAATCAATTAAAAATATATGTGGCTGAGGGGATTCGATCACAGGGGATACGTCACAGCAGTGCAAGGCTTTACCAATGAGCTACAAGTGTTTTCTTGCTGTTCAAAAGCAAATCAAATTTATAACTTGTGCTCAGGATTAGGTACTCCTTTCTGTATTTTGGAAAAAAATTGTACAGAAAATTTAGGGTTGTTACATTCTACCCTCCTTATAAAAATTTCGTCCTCGAAATTTGTAGAAGGAAAGTGTAACAGATTCAAGAAAAGTTTGATGATAGAACTATTGATAGTGCATGAAAAATATTTGGAAGAACGAAAGAATGCAAAAGTTTTGGAAAGATGTGAAGGAATTACCAAGGTTACCTCGGTCTACAGTCTTGGCTTCTACTGCCGCTAATGTGAAAGTCTGACGCCGGGGTACATTCCTCCTAGCTGGAGGCACATTCCTATATCCTCGATGTTAGTGTTTATGCCCTAGAGGTCATTACTGTATCATACTAGATTGTATATTACTTAATGGAAGCTTGGGATATTCACAGTTGTATTGACAGTCTTGCTAAAAATGGTAGTATACTACTTGATTTGTGTCTACTTTGATATGTGCATATGTTTCTTTTAACATATCGCTTATACATATTAGTAGAGCCCTTAGGATCTTTACTTGATTACCAGCGTTGTGATGGCAGTCACACTAGTGGGGCTGGATAGTCTATAAGCAACATCCTATACAGGTCCCTAGTCGTAGGATTATCGAGACGGGGTATCGATACTCCGGAGTAGACTGGTGTATACGCTTCTCATCCCAGCTAGGGAGATGGTCTGTCGCACAGCCATCAGTACGTTGTACTGGAGATAGTATACAGGTGCTCGTTAGGTTATGAGTACATCGGACATGACTCGCCGGAAACTGCAGGTTGGTATTATACCCATCATCATATAGCAGTTCCCAGGTAACATAAGTACAGCTTAGTCCGTCGACTTGACACTGCTACTTCGCCTCGGGTGTGTTCCCACTGTTCTTAGATTACTACCCTACCACGGCTCAAAGGAGTCATGCAAACAAGTAGTAGTTGCGTGCAGTCCCGAAGCACTTAGAGGCAGTGACGGTTAGACAGGATTCGTCTCTCCCGGTATTGAGGGTTGATATCGCGCTGTGTATGGAGAGCCATTACGCAAAGTCCCTGACCAGGGCAAGCGAGATTTACTGGTAGGTTCCAGTAGTTTCTCAAGGTGTAATGGTCTCAATCCAACACAACTTATACCGCTATTAGGGGTCTGACGTTTACCTCCCCCTAGGGCTGATATGCGATAGTCCTAGACGAACAGACCGGACTGTACGGAGATTGTCACATCAGGCTCAGTTAGAGTTCGGATGGGTTTCCTCATCGTCCTTCTTATCGACATCTACCTGGGGACCGTTACGTACAGCTAATACCGCTTACGGCCTGTGGTTAAACCCACTGCCAGCGTAGTGTCGAGTTTTTAGAGTCCCACACAGAGAGTTTCCCTGCACCGAGCAAAAGGTGTAGAGACCGTATGGTTTTACGGCAGGACCGCGATCACTTACGTACACTTGTGCACGTACTGTGACCAGGCAGATAATACTAGCGGGCTTTGGTTTAAGCCAGATTCTAGTATTATACAGATGGATTTATTCAGTTAAAGATTATCCGTGTTTTTCGGAAATACGGATGGGAGGGGCAGTCTCGTAATTTCTCGGGAAGCTTCTAGAAGGAGGCGACTCATTTGAGTTTATTTCTTTTGTGATTTAAACTAAATGAGGTGGAGGATGAGGTGTATGTTTACATTAAATACTTAATGACTCATGAGGTGATTCACCCTTAGAATTAAATGAAGCATGCTAGATATTATCTTGATATTATCAAGAGAGATATTATTATGCTTCATGAGATTCTAGCATGAGTATTATTCATTTCATTATTACAAAACACTTCTCTCTCCTCAAGTCTTCATCTTCTTCCTCAAACCCTAAAAGCTCTCATGAGTTGAGAATCCTAGGGTTTAAGTGACCAATTAATCCATCTAAATACTCTACACCCTCTAGGACTTTTAGACTAGTAAGCTAGAAGCCGTAGTAATCTCAGATTTGAGATTGGAGCTCGGACTATAGACTCTCGGGTGGATCGTCTTTGACTCGAGAAGGCTGTTGAGATACCCATGTTCCATAGAGCCTACGAGGTGTGGAGGACAGCGATGAAGACCCGAAGGACTTGTAACGTGAGGTATAACTTCGAATCCGAGTAGCTAAACCTTAAGTAGTTTGCTAGCTACAGTTTGTGTTCGATCTTTGGTTTGAGTCGATGTTGCGAAGCACGTAAAAATCATTTTTTGCTAATTTCGCCTCCCCGCGGACATGTGGGGTGCGTGACATCGACTTACTGTGGTATCAGAGCCATTCACAAACCTTAGATAGCTTGTAGCGAAGTTAGAATTCCGCCGTTTTTGTCGCCGGAAAACTGTCGACAAAAACAGTTTTGAAAAGTGAGGTTTTGAGTTGTTTGCACACCCCGCGGGCTCACGGTTTGAACCGAGAAGCCGCGGGGTGAAGCGTGCATATCCTGGGGATACCCCCGGGGGGACCAATGGCCGGGAACACCCCCCAAGACCACCAATTGGTGGCCTTGGGGGCTGCTAACATGAGAGACCAGCAACTGGTCTCTCAGGTCTGTCCTCCTTTGGGGGCCACCTCATGGTGGACCCCAAGGGTGGGCACCCCCCGAGCCCCCCCACTCGACGTATTATCATGTATCTTCACCTCCGCAATGATTCGGGCAGGTTTCGAGTTCGTTTCGACTCCCGGATTGGCTCAAAACTTTCAGCTTTTAAAATTTAGCTCACTAGATTTTCGGGTTTTGGAAAATTGGATGTGTTTGTTAATTGCGTGCGGGATTCTAATGTCGTTGTTACTTTACAAACTTGGTGATGTTTAT
The DNA here is from genome assembly GCA_030015575.1 of Agapanthus africanus. Lineage (NCBI taxonomy): Eukaryota > Viridiplantae > Streptophyta > Magnoliopsida > Asparagales > Amaryllidaceae > Agapanthus > Agapanthus africanus. The sequence goes on along the minus strand of JASDDO010000019.1, from coordinate 376,819,760 downwards.
ATATGTTCGTAAATCTCCGCTAATTGCTAGTATGTCGGTTAGTTGGGGGTTGCACATTTCTGTAATGGATTTATTGGTTTGTGTATATGAACTTCATTGGATCGTCGTGGATGAATAGCCGGGGATGTGAGATGAGAGTTTTTATCTTTCATTCGATGTGAATTGTAAAATGTTGTAATATTCTTTTGCGGGGCACATCCGAGTTGAGGTTGTAGCCACCGTTGTATAATTTCATTTACTGTTTTTTGCTCCTAGGATAGACCCAAGATGGGGTGCACAAACTACCGGGTACTTTGAAGTGTTTAATGGCCTACTCACGTCGTTGAGGGAGACTGTTTCACTTCTGGTACTAGGCGGGTAGTTTTCTGCACCCGTAGAGGTCTAGGGTGGGGTTTGGCTATTCATCACGACCGTGTAATCTGTCTTTTGTTGCAGGCTCAAACGAAACGCGGATTCCTAGTATATCCAATATGTTCATCTGTGATCTGGAATGCCTATTATTGCGTCTGAAGAATGTACAATATCTATATATGATATCAGGTAGGCGTTGCTTATGTTTTGCATCGGCTCTAGCCCAGCCCCCGCTCTGTCGTTAGTTAAGTAACCTAACGGGTGAATGACGAGACCCAGTGGCGAATGCGGATGGCATAAGTGGACGTTGTATTTTCGTTGTTTTCTGCAATGATAGGATAAATGATGGGACACATTATTTTAATGCAAAGAAAATAAACCAAAGCTGAATCGTTGGAACAAATTTAAAAGAAACCACTCGGTTATTTTAAAAGAGCAGAATTTTTAATTGCGGAGCTTTAACTACTCCTTTTAAAAAGCTATCAGGTTCCTTCGATTATATCAAGTTCACTACGTTCACGGTTTCGCCAAAACCAGTCGTAGCCCTCCGTCATTTCATATGGATGGTCATTAGTATTCAAGCTATGTTTGTTGGCCTTCGTTAAGGCATAGTGTTTGGTAGCTGCTGGGGTAATCATATGTTGCATAGATAGATGAGTTAGTTTGGGACAGTCGTACTGCTATTTGGCCAACGTCAGGGGTATGTACGGGTGGGTTCAAATTAACAAGATAATGATGGGTAGAACTTGACATGTGACTTATGATTTGTTGGCCTTCGTCAAGGTCATAAGAGCATGGGGCAAAAATCCACATCGGGAGTTTCTAAAGAAACTGAAACTTGCTTGTGTTGCATACCATTTGGAGTTTAATAATGTTGGTAGGATTCCTTCAGCATTATTACACGATAATATCCGGATCCCGATCCTACTGTGAGTATATGCTACTCATCAGGAGATTCGTCACTTAATGATCAATGCTATAAACCAAGTAGGTGTCTAGAACAGTGTCAGCGGGGCTACGCCTTCAGAGAAAAGAGGTTATTTAATTAAGGAACTTCACGAAAGCGTCGTAAAATCTCCCTCGAAGTACCGACACTAGCCTGGCTGAATGGTTAAGCAAGTATTGTACGGTTAAATCAGTCCTAACTAATTCTTCTTTTATGGTTTGAGGAAGGATTCGAGAAACAGTGGGAGCCATCCAGTTTAGATAAACTAAAAACCAATCTAAACTTGCAAGAGCATCATGCTAAAGTGTTTTCTTCTCTCTCTCAACTGCAGTGACCATGTGACCATGACTAGGTTACATCTATATAAAAAGTTGACTGAATCTGACTTTTATAACTGGCAAAGGTCTGTCCAGATGTCCATTGCCTGTGACAAGCTGGACCACCCTATTACTACTCAATCCCCCGCCGTCCCAGGTCCAGTTTCCACCTTCGCGGATATGGATATCCGTCAGATGAGGGAAAAGGACATTGCGAATGCCAAGTGCCTCGTGTTGGCTTCATTTGATGGTGTATACCAGAAGCAGCACGAGGAGATAAACTTAGTTTTCATCTTCCACCATAACAAAGATTTATATGGAGAGCAATCTCGTATCGCAAGATATGAGACCTCGAATGAATTGCCTCAAGCGAGGTTGGCTGTCGGGTCATCTGTAAGGGACGACATCCTTACAATGACTAGCTATATTGATGAACTCACGGACCTGGAAACCACGTTGGGAAACAGGTCATATGCTGACTTATTTCCACAGTCCCTACCTTCTACTTACACCCTGAAAGAAACCAAGGAGACACTCGCTCTGCTTAATGGAGGACCTTCTTCTTCTGCATCCAGGGTGAAAAGAAGAAGAGCTCCACAAAGCCGATAAACGGTGTCAGTGAAGTAGAAGGAAAGGGAAGAGCAAAAGTTTCGGGACTTGGTGTAGGGAAGGAGGGATGTTCTTATTTTTATGGGAAGGGGCATTGGCAGAAGGATTGCAGGGCTTTGGAAGCCAGTAGCCAGAATTCAAAGCATGTTGTGGCTTCGGCCTCGGGTGTGTTTGTAATTGAGAACTGTTTGTCAATTAACTCTACTTCTTGGGTACTAGATACCGGATCAGGATTTCATATCTGTAATTTGTTACATGCTTTGAGAAACCATAGAGTTATCAGGGTAGGTAATATGTCTCTCAGAGTTGCGAACGGAATGAGCATAGATGCTGAATCCGTGAGAGAATATCGCCTAGGACTGACAAATAGGCAGATATTGATTCTACGTAGCTGTTTGTATGTACCTAGTTTGACTTGTAATATCATATCAGTATCCTCACTTTCTAGAGAGGGATATGATTTTATATTCGTAAGCGATGTAGTAAACATCCACCTAAATCAAGTTCTGATTGGGTCCGGTACATTAGATAACGGTATATACGTATTAAATCAAGCTCAGGTTTTCAATGTCCAGAACACACTTAAAAGAAAGTCTCCAGAAGTAAATCAGGCTTTCTTATGGCATTGTAGACTAGGTCACATCAATGAAACACGGTTGACTAAGTTACATAGAGAAGGATATTTGAATCCGTTCGAATATCAATCTTATGCTACTTGTGAATCTTGTCTCATGGGAAAGATGACAAAGACTCCATTTACTGGACACGGAGTAAGAGCGAGCGATCTTTTGGGACTCGTACACAGTGACGTGTGCGTTCCAATGTCTACACATGCAAGAGGTGGTTATTCCTACTTCATTAATTTTATGGATGATTTCTCTAGGTATGGACATATCTTCTTGATGAAGCATAAATCCGAGACCTTTGAGAAATTTCGAGAATACAAGAATGAAGTAGAAAAACAAATAGGCAAAAGTATCAAGCCACTGAGATCTGATCGAGGTGGTGAATACTTAAGTGCCGAGTTTCTGGGTTACTTAAAAGAGAATGGAATTCTCTCTCAGCTTACTCCTCCATACACACCACAACACAACGGTGTATCGGAAAGGCGGAATCGAACCCTATTGGATATGGTTCGTTCCATGATGAGTAAGGCTGAGTTACCGCGATCTTTCTGGGGTTATGCACTAGAATCAGCTACATATCTTTTGAACAAGGTTCCAACCAAGACTGTGCCTACCACACCATATCAGATGTGGAGTGGGAAGAAACCCTATCTTCAGTACCTGAAGACATGGGGATGTCTAGCTTTTGTTAAAAAGAATCATGCGGACAAGCTCAAGGCACGCTCAGTACAGTGTAAGTTTGTGGGATATCCAAAGAACTCCAAGAGGTATTGTTTCTATTACGCAGAGGAACAAAAGGTTTTTGTTTCTTGCCATGCCCACTTCTTGGAAGCTGAATTTTTAGAAAATCAGAAGAGTGGGAGCGCAATAGAACTGGAAGAAATTCCAGAACCACAAGCTGTTACTGAAAGTTTGGTAGAACAAGAAGGTTCAGAAGAAAGGGACATCCCAGCGCCTATCCGCAGAAGTAGCAGGCAGTCTCATCCGCCCGAGAGATACTACGGTTTTCTCATAGACGGGGATCGAGAAGATTGCATCATTGATAATGATGACCCTACTAGCTTCCAGCAAGCCATTCAGAGCGGCGACTCGGTAAAATGGCTGGATGCAATGCGGACCGAAATGGAGTCCATGTATACCAACAAAGTATGGACTTTAGACATTACTCCAGATGGGGTAAAACCCGTAGGATGCAAATGGATTTTCAAAAAGAAGATTGGTGTGGATGGACAGGTTGAAACCTATAAGGCTAGACTTGTTGCAAAGGGTTTTCGTCAAAGACCTGGTTTGGACTATGACGAAACCTTTTCTCCAGTGGCTATGCTCAAATCCATTCGAGTCTTTCTTGCCATTACTGCCTTCCACGATTATGAGATCTGGCAGATGGACGTAAAGACGGCTTTTCTAAATGGTAATTTGGAAGAATGCGTCTATATGGATCAGCCAGAGGGATTCATTCAGAGTAGGAGCAGCGGTAAAGTGTGCAAGTTGCTTAAGTCCATTTATGGACTAAAGCAGGCATCGCGGAGTTGGAACATCTGTTTTGATGATACTGTTAAAGAATTCGACTTTATCAAGAATCCAGATGAACCATGCATATACAGTAAGATTGTAAGGAGAGCTGTAGTATTTCTCGTCTTGTACGTGGATGACATTCTCCTAATAGGAAATGATATTCCTATGCTACAGTCAGTCAAAAGATTCTTGTCACAGAAGTTCTCCATGAAGGACCTGGGTGATGCCACCTACATTCTGGGGATCCAGATCTATCGTGATAGATCAAAGAGGATGTTGGGACTTTTGCAGTCCAGCACATAGACACCATATTGAAAAGATTCAGTATGGAAGATTCTAAGCGCGGTAACCTACCGGCTTGTCACGGAATCACCTCTCCAAAGAGATGTCTCCCAAGACTGATTTGGAAAGGGTTCGCATGTCGATTATACCCTACGCTTCTGCGGTAGGCTCTATAATGTATGTGATGTTATGTACCAGACCAGATGTAGCATACGCATTGAGCGTTGTAAGCCGGTATCAGGCAAACCCAGGAGAGAAGCACTGGATGGCAGTAAAGAACATTTTCAAGTACCTGAGGAGGACTAAGGAGACGTTCTTGGTGTATGGCAGAAAGGACCTCTAGATCGAGGCCTTTGCTGACTCCAGCTTCCAGAGTGACAAGGATGACTCCAAGTCCATGTCAGGTTATGCCTTTACCCTCAATGGAGGGGCGGTCTGTTGGAAGAGTTCCAAGCAAGACACCGTTGCTGACTCAACGATGGAAGCGGAGTACATAGCTTCTTGCAATGCCGTAAAAGAAGCTGTCTGGATGAAGAAGTTCCTCACAAAACTTCAGGTGGTTCCTACCAGTGTTGATCCAATACCTCTGTATTGCGAAAACAACGGCGCTATAGCTTTAGCGAAGGAACTCAGGTCCCATCAGAAGTCCAGACACATCTTAAGGCGGTATCACCTGATCAGGGAGATCGTAGATCGCCGGGAGATCAAGGTGAAGAGAGTAGATACGGAGAATAATACTACCGATCCATTCACAAAGGCCATTCCTCAAACGCAGTTCGAGAGGCTATTCGAGATGATTGGTCTGCGATATGCCAGTACATGGCCCTAGTGCAAGTGGGAGATTGTTAGTGTTTATGCCCTAGAGGCCATTACTGTATCATACTAGACTGTATATTACTTAATGGAAGCTTGGGATATTCACAGTTGTATTGACAGTCTTGCTAAAAATGGTAGTATGCTACTTGGTTTGTGTCTACTTTAATATGTGCATATGTTTCTTTTAACATATCGCTTATACATATTAGTAGAGCCCGTAGGATCTTTGCTTGATTACTAGCGTTGTGATGGCAGTCACACTAGTGGAGCTGGATAGTCTATAAGCAACATCCTATACAGGTCCCTAGTCATATGATTATCAAGACGGGGCATCGATACTCCGGAGTAGACTGGTGTATACGCTTCTCATCCCAGCTGGGGAGATGGTCTGTCCCACAGCCATCAGTACGTCGTACTAGAGATAGTATACAGGTGCTCGTTAGGTTACGAGTACACTGGACAGGACTCGCCGGGAACTGCAGGTTGGTATTATACCCATCGTCAGATAGCAGTTCCCAAGTGACATGAGTACGGCTTAGTTCGTCGACTTGACACGACTACTTCGGCTCAGGTGTATTCCCACTGTTCTTAGATTACTACCCTACCACGGCTCAAAGGGGTCGTACAAACAGGTAGTAGTTGGGTGCAGTCCCGAAGCACTTGGAGGCAGTGGCGGATAGACAGGATTCGTCTCTCCTGGTATTGGGGGTTGATATCGCGCTATGTATGGAGAGCCATTACGTAAAGTCCCTGGCCAGGGTAAGCAAGATTTACTGGTAGATTCCAGTAGTTTCTCAAGGTGTAATAGGCCACACTCCGACACGACTTATACCGCTATTAGAGGTCTGACGTTTACCTCCCCCCTAGGCCCGATATGCGATAGTCCTAGACGAACAGACTGGACTGTACGGAGATTGTCACATCAGGCTCAATTGGAGTTCGGATGGGTTTCCTCATCGTCCTTCTTATCGACATCTACCTGGGGACCGTTACGTACAGCTAGTACCGCTTACGGCCTGTGGTTAAACCCACTGCCAGTGTAGTGTCGAGTCTTTAGAGTCCCACACAGAGAGTTTCCCTGCACCGGGAAAAAGGTGTAGATGCCGTATGCTTTTACGGCAGGGCCGCGATCACTTACATACACTTGTGCACGTACTGTGACCGGGCAGATAATACTAGCGGGCTTTGGTTTAAGCCAGATTCTAGTATTATACAGATGGATTTATTCAGTTAAAAATTATCCGTGTTTTTCGGAAATACGGATGGGAGGGGCAGTCTCGTAATTTCTCGGGAAGCTTCTAGTAGGAGGGGACTCATTTGTGTTTATTTCTTTTGTGATTTAAACTAAATGAGGTGGAGGATGAGGTGTATGTTTACATTAAATGCTTAATGACTCATGAGGCCCTTAGAATTAAATGAAGTATGCTAGATATTATCTTGATATTATCAAGAGAGATATTATTATGCTTCATGAGATTCTAGCATGAGTATTATTCATTTCATTATTACAAAACACTTCTCTCTCCTCAAGTCCTCATCTTCTTCCTCAAACCCTAAAAGCTCTCATGAGTTGAGAATCCTAGAGTTTAAGTGACTAATTAATCCATCTAAATACTCTACACCCTCTAGGACTTCTAGAATAGCAAGCTAGAAGCCGTAGTTATCTAAGATTTGAGATTGGAGCTCGGACTATAGACTTTCGGATGGATCGTCTTTGACTCGAGAAGGCCGTTGAGGTACCCATGTTCCATAGAGCCTACGAGGTGTGGAGGACAGTGATGAAGACCCGAAAGACTTGTAACGTGAGGTATAACTTCGAATCCGAGTAGTTAAACCTCAAGTAGTTTGCTAGCTACGGTTTGTGTTCGATCCTTGGTTTGACTCGATGTTGCGAAGCTCGTAAAAATCTTTTTTTTGCTAATTCCGCCTCCCCGCGGACACATGGGGTGCGTGACATCGACTTACAGAGGCATGTTCCTCTGCCCTCGAGGCATGTTCCTCGGTGCCTGATGGAATTGGCGATTAGGCTGTGCAGGAGGTCCACGTGGAGGTGGAGCTGGAAGAGCAAGACAATGTGCAGGGGCTTGGATAGCTGGACCCTGCAGATAAGTGTTGTGAGTTGAAACTGTGTTGCGCTTATCAGGACATGTTCCAATTCCATGATTGGATGCGCCAAAAACTAAGCACAAGCCTTTTGCGCACCTACAGTCCTTCCACAGGTGTCCATCCCTCTTGGAGTAGAAGAAAAAATCTAGACTTGGCCGATTATTTGTTTTTTCCGGTGTCCTGGGTTCAAAAGTTGGCCAGCTTTCAGAACCAGGTCATAAGTTGGAAAATCCCCTGTAGCTAAGGCAGCTTGGATCTACAGATCTAACCCTTGCCGAAATCTTCTGGACCTGATCTCAGCAGTCAAAATGAGGTGTGTCGCGAACCTACTGAGCATGGTAAACTCAGCATCATACTCATTCACAGATTTGGTCCATATCGAACCCTATTGTAGATGGATGAATTGTTGTTCCATGTCAAATCGGGCAGTCTCTGGAAAGTACGTCGCGTCGAACATGTCGCGAAAAGTCCTCCATTCGATCGGTTGGTCAAGACGGCTTTCTTCCGCCTTCTACCAAACTCGAGCGTTGTCAGTGAGTTGTTGTTTCCAACTCGTACCCAAGCGATCTCTAGCACTTGTGCTTTTGCCAGATCATCCTCGATGCTCTGGGCCCATTCTTTAGCTTCCAGAGGGCTCTCTTTCCCCGAAAATTGCTTTGGGTGCAAAGCCCGGAATTGCTTTACTCCGGACGCTTCCGCTTCTAGATGGTTCAGTTAGATAGCAGTCTGCTGCTGCTGTCCTTCCAGGAGGCTTTGGATTGCCTCAAGCAGTACCATCTGTTCATTGATTGGAGCAGCGACGGTAGGCGTAAGCGGTAGAGGTGGTGGTGTATTGTTTAAGTTAGTACCGGTGTTGTTTAGAGAATCCATAACCTTGAAAGAAAAATAGGGTTAGGATAGATTCAAAGAATATGAAATTGTAAGATTCAAGAAATATGAAATGTAAAGAATGATTTTAGTTGCTGACCTGCATGTCCATGCAGAACTGACCTGCATGGTAGGGTTCCATGCAGCACTGACCTGCATGGACCGCCAACAAAACCTGTCACGCCCTGGTTCCCGGTGTACGGAGGGGCGCAACTGGGTCCGCTGTGTATTTACTAAGAAGTAAACACACTAAGCGTATCTAAGCAATATAAAGTAAAATGTACACAAGAGACATGAATATAATGAACATCAACTTTATTTATTAAACATTCTTTTAAAGTTACAACTGGAAATGTAATTACAGGAATAAAAAGCAATGCCTAAACAATGGCATGAACTGGAAAGAAAATATATACAAGTGACTATAGCTTAAGGGTCTGCTCCAAGTGCTCCTGGCTGGTCTCGAACTCTTCTGAGTTGGGTCCTCTTGACAACATTCCAAGTAAGAAGAGAAATAGAAATGTCGTCAGCGAACAATAGCTCGGTAAGTCCTAAAACAGATAGAAGTAGAATAGACAGAAAAGAGAGTATATCTAGTATAATGTTTGATTGTTATGTTAACATAGTGTTTGTAGCTTGGTACAGAATATGCTAGTGTATACGAGAGGAGTCCAACTTACACCGTGGACTTTAGTAACCCGTAGTACAAGGCTCCGTCGATAATACCACGGAACAACGGCATGGATGTAAATACATCTTTTAGTGACCACCTCGTGCCACCTTTAACATGTTCCATACCAGTCTACCCCTTTATAAACCCCATAATATCTTTTGTATTGATTGTACTGATTATATTGTCTTGTCTTGGAGTAAATGGAAGACTTGCCGAAACCATGATATCAGTAAAGGAATGGATATAAATGGATAGTCGTGTAATCAGAGTATATCCATGGTTCGGTTCAGTCAATATAGATTGAATTCTGGTATAGACGGATTCATGTTGTATTGCAGTTTATACTTGAATCATATTCAAGTCAGATTAATTGCATATTTTATCGTGACTCGAACTGAGTCAGACTTTTTAAACAAAATTGAAGTCCTGAATTAATTTTGATGTTATCGGTAACTGTTGCACATGAACGGCAGGATTTGTGTCTTTTTCCAAGACAATTACCGTGTTGATAACACCGTTGTTAGATTGTCTATCTTAGATAGGCAAGCACCCATATTCTCCGGCTCTCTGAGGCTCAAGAGAACTGGTCCCGCTTAAACCTATATTTACTAGGGTCCTTATTGTAATTTAGTATAACTTGATAGGGTTTTATGTAAAAATAGTTTGATATAATTTCAAAATACAACTCAAATATTTAATTATCGTCTTTAGGGTTTTCATAGATGTATATTTTATAAAAGTGAAATTTTCTAGTGAGTAGAACCTAGTTTTCATTGTATATGGTATTTTAATGAAATATTGGAATTTATTAGATTGTAATGGTAGTTTCATGAAATTGTGATTCTTTTGATTTAGAAAACATAGAATATTTAGATAATATATTTAAAATAGATATTTTGATAATAGTTATAAATATATATATTTAATAAAAATAAATTTTATTTATTTTTTGTAGAAATCTCATTTTCTTAAAAATTGCATCAAAAATTCCATCGAGATCGAATGCTCCTTGTGGAAGTCTGCATCTCGCTCTACTAGGCCCCGAGGATGTGCGATAACCCGCACCATCCTGATCAAAGTTTCCCAAAATGGGTTGTAGATGCGCAATTGCACGGAATTAAATAAAAAACTTTTTAAAGAAAACGGTTTTTGAATGTTTAAGATATTTATTCGTAAAATCGTATTTTCCCATAAACTAGTGTCCTAAAATTCATCGTGCTATGTCAAAAATGTGTATTGTGATGAGGTAGGTCATTACCTCGTGAGTTATCTAAAGGTAATACGGTTAAATTGAACAATTATAAAGTGTATGTAGCATGATGGTATTTTACTGTAAAAGTGAAATAAAATTTACAATATGAATTATTTTGAGATGAAATTTGTTCTAATGTGTTTATTTATGTTTGTTTAACATTATGAGAGAATATGGTATTTTATTATTTAAGAAAAACGAATCGGAAGTCGGAATAATTCCGCATCCGACGAGTTTTGAAAAAGAGAAGTTTTAGAATAGAGATGGAGAAGGGGAATGGGAACTTACAGGTTATTAAGAAAGAAAGGAGAAAGAGGAAGCTTTCGGAACCGTCGGGGGCATCGTTTTGTCACCGGATTCTCCTCGAAACGTCGTCGGAACTTCGCCATTTGCTAACTCTACTTGCACAACTTGGGACTTGGAATTTTTAGAGGGTTTTTGTAATGGAATTCTGAATGAGGAGGGGTGAAATGTGGTGTGGTATTTATAAGAAAAATTAGGGTCTAGGGTAATGAAGAATGGAATTAAAATTTGCATTAAAAATGAATTAAAGAGAGGAATTACCACTCTCTGGATGTTTTCAGAGTAAACAAATAATATGGGGGTAGTGGGGTAGGCGAAAGGGTGCCAGGGGAAAAAAATGGGGAGCATCCCCTACGGGGGGCACGGTGGTGCCAGTCCAAACCTATATCTCGCCGGCCAAATCCCGGCAATGGACGGTGGGATTTTGGCCACCTGTTGGTGTCGTTTGGTATAACTCAGTGCATTTGTTTATTTAATCTGTGACTTTTCATTTTACGTGTAATGCGCGTGTAAACCTTTGGGCTTCTAAAAGATTAAAAGAAAAATCAATTAGAAATATATGTGGTTAGGGGGATTCGATCACAAGGGATACATCACAGCAGTGCAAGGCTTTACCAACTGAGCTACAAGTGCTTTCTTGCTATTCAAAAGCAAATCAAATTTATAACTTGTGCTTAGGCTTAGGTACTCCTTTTTGTATTTTGGAAAAATTTTATACAGAAAGTTTAGGGTTGTTACACCAAGAAGGATGCGGCTTGAACTTGAGATGAGTATCAACGCCGAAGTCAAGAAATTGATCGACTCCGGCTTCATCCAGGAAGTCCAATATCCTGAATAGATCACTAACATCGTTCCGGTGATGAAGGAAAATAGGATTGTTCGGATCTGCGCGAACTTTCGGGACCTCAACAAGGCGTGCCCAAAAGATGACTTTCCAGTGCCCATTACCGAGTTGATGATCGATAACACTTCCACCCATGAAGACTTCTCTTTTATAGATGGATCTTCAGGATACAACCAGATAAAGATGGATCCTAAAGACCAGAAGCATACCGCCTTCTGGACACCGTTGTGCGTATTTTTCTACAAGGTGTTGCCCATTGGTTTGAAGAACGCCGGAGCCATATACCAAAGGGCCATGACGAAGGTATTCGATGACCTCATACACGATTCGATCACAGGGGATACAACCCGAAAACATAGTTCATGACCGGTACTTAAATCACGCAACATCTAAAGGCGTAACGTAATTCAAGTAAGCCGAAGCCCAGAAATCTAAAACTTTTTAAGAAAATAAAATAGGTGAAGTTTTGAAATAAAGGTATGATGAAATCAAACGTTTTATTAAATGCATAAATAATGTAACATGAAAAATGCAAGTGGATTTTACTAGTTGAAAAACATGTTTCGTCTTTTAAAAATTTGGGCAGCACCTCCTTTGTATATTTTGATCCAAAACCACATATACATAATAACAATAAAGGCATCCTTAAACAGGAGCAAGCCCTTCGCCAATCGGCGAAGTCACAACCACGCAAGTCATAATATAGTATATGACGCCCAATGGCGAAGATCACCACAAAAGATAAAGTAAAGCAAGACATCAAACCCACCAAGCGACATAAACCCTCGCTCTAAGTCTCGCAACCACAAATCTCACTAAGTCTTGCTACTTATACAAATACTAGTTTCTGATTGATGGAGTTAACTAGATACAACAGAATAGTAAATACAAGAGTGGTAAGATCTAACAAGTACCACCTACCAAAGCAAATCACCCAAATGCAGCTGTGTGCCAGCGATACCGCTACTGATCCATGCGGTCAACCTGCAAGAACCATGGCACAATGGGGGTGAGTTGTCAACTCGTGAGTAGAAAACATCATCAGGTATAAATTGAATAAACAACGACTCCTAGGTCGGCTATATCATAAAGGTAATACTATGATATCTAGGGTGACCGTATCTGCATATGTGCCAACACTATAATCAATGCCTGTATGCATATGGATCTCATCCACGTGTCAACCAATAACACAACAATATCATGCATGTAAATATCATGAAAGAATGTGCATGTAAATATGAGGATATAAATCAACGTGTGTCCATCAATAATACATCAAAATCATGGAATCTGAGTGTCCAACACCGACACTCGAAACATCATGAAACCCATATCCAGCATCGACACGTAAATCCTCATATCTCTCGGGCTCCGTCTGTCCAGATCGGCACTCGGGCTCCGGCAGAACGGATCGATCCATATCAACTCTCGACTCCGGTCGGTATCCTCCGGATAACCGCCAGGTCCAACCAATCACCGGTAAGTAGTAGTCCCTCTGCCAGGCTCATCGTCATCCCCACGAAATCTCTCTCTTGCCTCGGGGTACCATACCGGTCCACCATGAACCCGCAAACAGATCATCCACCTCCTCGAATTGGGTTTCTATCACACCTCTCAGAACCGAGAAAACGCATGGTGGACACACTGAAATATCATATCAAGAGAATCCGGGTTTTTAAAACAATACATACTTTCTTTTGAAATAACCACGGTTCTCAAATCTAGAAATCATGAAAACAGCATATCTCAATGCGTATAATCATAAAGCATGATGTATGCGGCATATAACCGAATGTAAGCATATCCATATATCATGCAACATGGAATAGTGATGTGAACATAGTAAGTAAATCATGCAAAGAGTCATATCATGATGCAGCAATTCTACTGTGTAGTGACATAGCAATTATTGATGATGAAGTGTGTGAGCCGGCCAATCTATGTAAGTGTAACATACGCATCATCGATAATGGTGTAGGTGTACTAGCACAGGTATATAATGCAATAAGAATGTCATGAACGTAGCATAAGGTATATCGTGAGCGCCGTGCTATAAGGTATACATATCTAACATGACCGAGTCGGTGAATCTATCAAACGGTATCCAGCCTCACAACATCACGTACGGTATAATCCATCATACGGCATCCTCTAGTCAAGCGTATGGATCAATCATCAAGTCAAACTCATCACGTACGGTAATCCATCGTACGGCGGCATTAAACGATTAGGGATCCTATCAACCAATATGACAATGAGGGTACGGACCTAACGTCTCGTACGGCACATCACTCGTGATTCACAACATTATATATATCTATATACCTATATCCCAGGTCACATCCATAACAATCTCATATCAGGGGACCGGCAAAGGTATCAATCCTCTCATATTGACTCACATCCGTATACCGACATATCAATCAAGTCATCATATCACATAGTATATTCTTTTCATCATATTTATATCCCACATCAAGTCATTTACATATATATATACTATCTCATAAATCTCATGTCATGCTACTCTAAATCTCATACTTATTCTCATGCACTACCTATCTATACATCGTGATTCACGTTCACTTATCATATCCTTATATATGTATCAATCCGAGACATCATTTCTTTCATATCATGTCAAAAAGTCATATCCCTATAGCTTTCATCTCATATCTCGATATATATGTATTCAATCAATCATATCATCTCTGACTATCTGTTTTTAACCATATCCCTAGTTTTCTAATATAGGTTTCCTTAACCATATTCTATATATCGGTTTCCATCAAATTTTGCGGGGGTGCTATACGCCATCCACCCGACTTCCCCCGTAGATATAAATCCACTCACCTGCGGAACTCCTCGTTCAGCCGTGGTCGATGTGATTCGTCGTCTCGGAAGTCTACGCGAGGATACCTACAATAAATACACAATCGCAAATGCTATTAATATCGAGTTCAATACGGCACACGGTGCGCTCATAGGTTAGAACCTATAGCCTACGCATGCAAAACAATCAAACAACCCTTGTTGTTGGCATACAAACGTCCAACAACCAAATACAAATCCAAACATCAAAACCAAGCGTTCCAAAATACGGAAAACATAACCAAAAACACCGCAATGTGCTCCCAGATTTTGGTTCAGGTCAATTGGAACAAAACTAGCAAGTACAGGGAGTTGTATAGGGGGTAAGTGAGCTACAGACCAAACCTAGACACAATTGCCCACAATTTAGCCTGCCGCATTGCCTGAAAACCGGCCTGCTCGGCCCAAACTGCTATGTTCTGGTTCGTTTTCTCAGGGTGGTCTCCTATGGGTCTAACTAGGTCTCTGGAGTAGCTAGTTTTTCTCGTACAGGTCTCAGGTCATCCCAGATTCCCTGTAGGCATACAATACCTTACAAAACCGACACGGAACAAATCTTAAGTTCGTATTCTCTATTCTAGGTCCACAAATCGATCTCTAGGTTCTTGTACACACTCACTACAGATCACAAGTCCACAAGTCACCCAAACCCTCTCTAGGAATTTCCAAACATCGCATAACCAAACCAAATCAACTTCTAAATAAATTAGGATATAAAGAACTAAAAACTAAACTAAATGAAAGAAGATGTATCTCATTTGGGCAACTCAAGAAAAACCCTAGGTTGTCCTAAGCCTCCAAAATCCATCTTTGATTGGTCCATTGTGTTGAGGGTGAGGTGAGAATCAACTTTAATGAAGAGGATGTAGGGTTTTGATGAAAATTTTGATATAATAATTGGAGGTGGAGGTGGAGGGAGATATGAGTTGAAGGAAAATGAAAGAAAGCAAATGGGGGAGGATGATGGAAGCCCTCTCTTTCTCTCTCTCTTATCCTCACTTATTCTCACTCTCTTTCTCTCTCATGGCATGCTCCAAGTCATGATGTGGTCCCCCCTCTCTCTCCCCTCAATAATACCCTCTCATTTAAATCTTTTCTCACACAAATAGAACAAAAAGGAATGAACAAACACAAAGGAAATAATATATAACAAAATGCAACATGTCATGGTGCACTAGCCATGATTAAAATGTGGAAACACGGATTTGGCCTAATCGCGATTAGTGGTGCACTAATCGGGTTTAATTTCAAACTTGCATATAATAAATTATAAAAATGTCAGATCTAATAAATATATTTTTAAATGAATAAATCATTGTAATCCCCAATTATTTCACAATTATTGGTATATATTTATACCCTTTTACGAAAACCCCAATTTCGCAAATCGGGTAGTTTTTGTGAAATATATTATTTTAATATTAAATCCCAAAAATAATATTTTATATTTTCTGAAATGTTACAATCTTCCCCCCTTAAATAAATTCGGTCCCCGAATTTAAATTTAAACCCCCAATTTAAAACATTTCAATAATCAGTTCAAATCGCGGGGCTCCGAAATCACGGAAGATATAGAAATACTACAGTGCATCATATGCGCCTGAAAACGAGTACGAAACTCAAAATCGAACTCCATCAAGCGTCACACAAATCATCGGATTTGCACGTATATCATCGGAGTTACAATGGAGGTACAGATCTCGAAATCCACTACTGAAATCCAATATACACCAGTCAAATACTATAATATGTATATAGTACGCATCCTTGGAAAGTCTTCTAAATACTGAATACAACACATGCAAAATCTTTTCTGAATCGCCGTGCGGTGTGTAACTCATAGCACAAGTGACGGACGCTCCTTTGTAAAGTAATAAATATATGTTCATATAGGTTCTGCTAAAATATACGTTCCGCCCTTTTAAAATATCCCAAAAGGTTTTCCTCTGTAAACGTTCGTGTCGCTCACGGACACGTAGGAAATAGCGAGACCATACCTCCTTTTTGAAAACCCTTTGGTAAACTTTTAATGCATGCAAAGTACTCAGGTACTGTCCTCAGATCAGTCCTGTGCGGCTACTACATAATATAGTGCCCATCGTGAAAATAAGATGCTCAAGAGCAAAATCAGCCTCAAAAAGCGTATCCAACAATCACGTGCGTCTGGTGCGTACGGAAATCGAAGCCAAATAGAAGTGCTATGAATGTGCACAAAACTAAACTAAGTGCAACGGGTGTGCATGAAAGCATCTGTGCACTGTAACGAGTGTGCACAACAACAACATCCGGTGCATCTATTATGCATGCAAATCTCAATCCAGTGCAACTAACATGCACGGATGAAAATTCCAATCGAGTGCATCCGGTGTGCAAAAAATCACATCTCATATCATGCGCCCAACATGCACGAAAATCCAAATCAAGTGCATCCGTCATGCAAGAATGAAATCTAAATCAAGTGCATCCGACATGCACGAATAAAATCTAAGTCAAGTGCATCCAATGCGCACAAAATCCAATACCAAGCGCCTAATAGGTGCAAAAATCCAACCCAAGCGCTTCGGGTCCGTAAAAAGCATCTAGTGCAGTAGCTTGCACGAAAATGAACGTCAAGGGCAAACGCGCGCAAAAAACATAAATCTGTTAAAACAAATGCTCAAAGACATAAATTGGTGCAACCAATGTACGAAATATAAATCTAGTGCAACTAATGCACGAAATACCCATCCGGTTCAACAAATGCATGAAATGAAAATCTAGTGCAACAAATGCACGAAATACGAACTGGTGCAACAAATGCACAAATACAAATCGGGTGCATCCAGGGCACGAAATACAAATTGGTGCATCAAATGCACGAAATAACAATCGGGTGCAACAAGTGTACGGAAACTCATCAATAACTCAAATGCGTATAAAAACAACACCGAGTGTACCAAGGTGTATAAAATCATAAACGTATGTAACTGCGTGCACAAAACATGTATCAATGCACTGCAAGCATATGTGAGCTATACCGAGTGCAAGAATCAAATCGAGTGCGTACCACATGCACAAAATCAAATCAACTATATGAAATCCACGAAATCATAAACACATGCTACCAAGACACAAAATCGATATCAAGTGCAAGATATATGCACAAATAATAAACCAACACAACGGTGTATAAAACATATATCGAGTGCAATAACTATGCACAAAATGTAAATACCCAGTAGGTGCAGCCATGGTGCACGAAAACAATATCATGAAACTCAATCATCAAAACTCAAATCCAAGCGATATAAGCATGATACTCATATCACTAACGCAAATCGCAACAAATGACATTGAGGTACACCTCCTACAATGTCGAAAAATATGTCGGTGCGCCCAAACTGGCGAAGCAAGAACATCCGCTTGCCTCCTGCTCACGGTCTAGCGTCCTCTATCTCTGGGTCCTCATTTTCTCTGTGGATTACCAATCTCGCAATCCATCAGCTCATCGGCCCGGTTTGGTGTGCTAACGGAAACGATTCCGCTCTGGCACTCTCTGGTCATCTCTCATCCAATTAGTATGACCACTCATAAGCAGCACGTCACTGGCATCGGCCTCTGGCCCTCTGAATACACATGACAAAACAGATCCTCAGTGCAACTCTTATCGTAGCAGTATCCTGGAAGGATTCTGCTCAAGGTCTTTTTCGATCTCTCCTATGCCGAACTATACGGAGGCTGGTACTCCTGCAAAATATTTTCTCGTCTTCTGGACATCTGCATTCTAAGCACAGCATTTCCTCGGGAACTGGCCGTATCCCAACGCTGCAGTATACACTTCCGATCTATAATCTCAGCGGAGAGTAACAACAGCTCGTCAGCATCTCGCACGAACCTCTTGTTCCCCTCGTCTTTATCATCGTCCACTTCGACGTCATGTCATACTATCTGCGTACTGCAAATGTTCTCGACTACAGTCAATCCGGAATCTCTCACATGGACTCGAAATCACGAACTCGATATCTTCATCACTCTGTAGAAGATATCTAGCCATACACGTCCTTGGGAACTCGTCCTAACCATCGGAGGAACACTCAATACTCGTCCGTTCTTGATCAACTCACAACGCATCTGGGTGAGGTCCTCTATCCGAAACTGGTCAACTTACTGATCTCCTATCGGATCATCCAACGAACAACGTCATCTCTGGATCAATCTACTCTAGATCTGAGTAAGATTCTCCACACTGGAAATCTTCAACTCGACTGGACCTACGTCGGCACATCAAATCGGACGAATCGCCTTCGACTCTCAACTCAAGATAGACTAGCTATCTCCTATCGCAGCTCTGCCTGAAAGCTCCAGCGATCTCAGCTCATAAGCTCTGGAAGCGACATCCCATCAATCTCAGCAACAGCTGGGTCATCTGTCTGCAAGGTAGACAACATCACGATTTCTGAGGTAGGCTGTACATCAACAGTCCTCCAACAACAGGCAGTCTCTATCAGTGGCCCGATCATACGGTGCAAAACCGAACATTCGCCTCAAACGAGAGGTCACGACACAACACTACATCGAGACGTTCCCATGTCACCAGAAAACACGATGGTCAGTTCTCGTCCATGACGAGCTCGCCCTGACCGCATCACTAGCAGTAGCTCGATCTGCGCTCAAACATGGTGACAGGAACCTCAAACATGTATCGATGAAGATAGCTCAAAGGAATGAAAGGAATCAACAGATCCAAAATGGATACACGATCATAAGGAAGAACATAACCAATGAGAGTATGATCATGGAAACGAATAGAATCGAACGAAGAGAATCACAAGCCTCAAGATATGTACATCCTAAAGTTTCTTAAGTGGAGTATCGTAGCGTAAATATGTCACAGAATATACGTACGGTACGTCACTCTACTCAAGCTACCTACTCCATCAATCAGGGTCAGCCTATGAAACGAAAGTTCGGGTCTAACACCCCTCTGTTCAAGTCTAAGTTCCGTAAGGTCAAGCCTAGGTTCCAAAATATATATACGCCCTAAACTCCGTATAGTCAAACATAAACTCGAACCAAGGTTAAACCTAGCGCTCTGATACCAATTTTTTCATGACCCGAAAACTTAGTGCGTGACCGGCACTTAAATCACGCAACGTCTAAAGGCATAACGTAATTCAAGTAAGCCAAAACCCAGAAATCTAAACCTTTTTAAGAAAATAAAAGATGTGAAGTTTTGAAATAAAGGTATGATGAAATCAAACGTTTTATTAAATGCATAAATAATGTAACATGAAAAATGCAAGTGGATTTTACTAGTTGAAAAACATGTTTCGTCTTTTAAAAATTTGGGCAGCACCTCCTTTGTATATTTTGATCCAAAACCACATATACATAATAACAATAAAGGCATCCCCAAGTGGGAGCTAGCTCTTCGCCAATCGGCGGAGTCACAACCACGCAAGTCATAATATAGTATACGACGCCCAACGGCGAAGATCACCACAAAAGATAAAGTAAAGAAAGACATCAAACCCACCAAGCGACATAAACCCTCGCTCTAAGTCTCGCAACCACAAATCTCTCTAAGTCTTGCTACTTATATAAATACTAGTTTCTGATTGACGGAGTTAACTAGATACAACGGAATAGTAAATACAATAGTGGTACGATCTAACATGTACCACCCACCAAAGCAAATCACCTGAATGCAGCTGTGTGCCAGCGATGCCGCTACTGATCCATGCGGTCAACCTGCAAGAACTGTAGCACAACGGGGGTGAGTTGCCAACTTGTGAGTAGAAAACATCATCAGGTAGAAATCGAATAAACAACGACTCCTAGATCAACTATATCATAAAGGTAATACTATGATATCTAGGGCGACCGTATATACATATGTGCCAACAATATAATCAATACATGTATGCATGTGGATCTCATCCACGTGTCAACCAATGACACAACAACATCATGCATTTAAAAGCATGTGCATGTAAATATGAGGATATAAATCAACGTGTGTCTATCAATGACACATCAAAATCATGGAACCTGAGTGTCCAACACCGACACTCGAAATATCACGAAACCCGTGTCCAACATCAACACGTAAATCCTCATAACTCTCAGGCTCCGTCAGTCCGGATCGGCCCACGGGCTTCGTCTGTCCGGATCGGCCTTCGGGCTCCAGCAGAACGGATCGGACCATATCATCTCTTGACTCCGGTCGGTATCTTCCGGATAACCGCCAGGTCCAACCAATCACCGGTAAGTAGTAGTCCCTCTGCTAGGCTCATCGTCATCCCTATGAAATCTCTCTCTTGTCCCGAGATACCATACCGGGTCCACCATGAACCCGCAAACGGATCATCCACCTCCTCGAATCGGGTTTCTATCACACGTCTCAGAACCGAGAAAATGCATGGTGGACGCACTGAAATATCATATCAAGAGAATCCGGGTTTTTAAAACAATACATACTTTCTTTTAAAGTAACCACGGTTCTCAAATTCAGAAATCTCATGAAAACAGCATATCTCAATGCGTATAATCATAAAGCATGATGTATGCGACATATAACAGAATGTAAGCATATCCGTATATCATGTAACATGGAACAGTGATGTGAATATAGCAAGTAAATCATACAAGGAGTCATATCATGATGCAGCAATTCTACTGTGTAGTGATATAGCAATTATCGATGATGAAGTGTGTGAGCCGGCCAATCTGTGTAAATGTAACATACGCATCATCGATAATGGTGTAGGTGTACTAGCACAGGTATATAATGCAATAAGAATGTCATGAATGTAGCATAAGCTATATTGTGAGCTCCTTGCTATAAGGTATACGTATCTAACATGACCGGGTCGATGAATCTATCAAACGGCATCCAGCCTCACAACATCACGTACGGTATAATCCATCGTATGGCATCCTCTAGTCAAGGGTATGTATCAATCATTAAGTCAAACTCATCACGTACGGTAATCCATCATACGGCGGCATTAAACGATTAGGGATCTTATCAACCTATATGACAATGAGGGTACGGACCTAACGTCTCGTACGGCATATCACTTGTGATTCACAACATTATATATATCTATATACATATATCCCAGGTCACATCCATAACAATCTCATATCAGGGGACCGGCAAAGGTATCAATCCTCTCATATCGACTCGCATCCGTATACCTACATTCAATCAAGTCATCATATCACATCATATATTATTTTCATCACATTTATATCCCACATCAAGTCATTTACATATATATATCCTATCTCATAAATCTCATGTCATGCTACTCTAAATCTCATACTTATTCTCGTGCACTACCTATCTATACATCGTGATTCACGTTCACTTATCATATCCTTATATATGTATCAATCCGAGACATCATTTCTTTCATATCATGTCAAAAAGTCATATCCCTATAGCTTTCATCTCATATCTCGATATATATGTATTCAATCATTCATATCATCTCTAACCATCTGTTTTTAACCATATCCTTAGTTTTCTAATATAGGTTTCCTTAACCATATTCTATATATCGGTTTCCATCAAAGTTTGTGGGGGTGCTATACGCTATCCATCCGACATCCCCCGTAGATATAAATCTACTCACCTGCGGAACTTCTCATTCATCGGTGGTCGATGTGCTTCGTCGTCTCGGAAGTCCACGCGAGAGTACCTACAATAAATACACAATCGCAAATTCTATTAACATCGAGTTCAATACGGCACACGGTGCGCTCATAGGTTAGAACCTATAGCCTACGCATGCAAAACAATTAAACAGCCCTTGTTGTTGACGTACAAACGCCCAACAACCAAATACAAATCCAAACATCAAAACCAAGCATTCCAAAATACGGAAAACATAACCAAAAACACCCCAATGTGCTCCCAGATTTTGGTTCAGGTCAATTGGAACAAAACTAGCAAGTACAGGGAGTTGTATAGGGGGTAAGTGAGCTACAGACCAAATCTAGACACAATTTCCCACAATTTGGCCGGCCACATTGCCTGAAAAACCGGCCTGCTCGGCCCAAACTGCTCCGTTCTGGTTCATCTTCTCAGGGTGGTCTCCTATGGGTCTAACTAGGTCTCTGGAGTTGCTAGTTTTTCTCGTACAGATCTCAAGTCATCCGAGATTCCCTGTAGGCACACAATACCTCACAAAACCGACATGGAACAAATCTTAAGTTCGTATTCTCTGTTCTAGGTCCACAAATCGATCTCTAGGGTCTTGTACACACTCACTACAGATCACAAGTCCACAAGTCACCCAAACCCTCTCTAGGAATTTCCAAACATCGCATAACTAAACCAAATCAACTTCTAACTAAATTAGGATATAAAGAACTAAAAACTAAACTAAATGAAAGATGATATACCGCATTTGGGCAACTCAAGAAAAACCCTAGCTTGTCCTAAGCCTCCAAAATCCAACTTTGATTGGTCCATTGTGTTAAGGGTGGGGTGGAGATCAACTTTAATGAAGAGGGTGTAGGGTTTTGATGAAAATTTTGAGATGATAATTTGTGGTGGAGGTGGAAGAAGATATGAGTTGAAGGAAAATGAAAGAAAGCAAATGGGGGAGGATGATGGAAGCCCTCTCTTTCTCTCTCTCTTATCCTCACTTATTCTCACTATCTTTCTCTCTCATAGCATGCTCCAAGTCATGATGTGGTCCCCTCTCTCTCTCCCCTCAATAATACCCTCTCTTTTCTTTCTTTTCTCACACAAATAGAACCAAAAGGAATGAACAAACACAAAGGAAACAATATGTAACAAAATGCAACATGTCATGGTGCACTAGCCATGATTAAAATGTGGAAACACGGATTTGGCCTAATCGTAATTAGCGGTGCACTAATCGGGTTTAATTTCAAACTTACATATAATAAATTATAAAAATGCCAGATACAATAAATATATTTTTAAATGAATAAATCATTTTAATCCTCAATTATTTCACAATTATTGGTATATATTTATACTCTTTTACGAAAACCCCAATTTCGCAAATCGGGTAGTTTTCGCGAAATATATTATTTTAATATTAAATCCCAAAAATAATATTTTATATTTTCTGAAATGTTACAGTGGGACTCTAAAGACTCGACAGTACGCTGATAGTGGATTTAATCACAAGCACGTCAGCGGCACTAGCTGTGTGTAATGGCTACCCAGGTACATGACGAAAAGGTGGCCGACGAGCGAACTCATCCCAACCCTAACGAGCCTGTAAGCAACACTTACCGTACAGTCCGGTCTCTTCGTCTGATACGTCGCATATGAAGTCTAGGGGTGGTAAATGTCAGACCCAAGTAACTTTATAAGTCATGCTGATTTACGGCCTATAACGGTTCAAAAAACTACTAATAACTCTTATCAGTAAATCTCGACAACTCTGGCCAGAGATTTGCTATTATTGCCGATCAAGCATAACGCGACATCAACTCCCTATACCGGGAGAGACAAAACCCCTCCTATCGCTCAGTGCCTCCATGTGATTCGGGACTATACAAAAAATCCACCTGTTTGCATGACTCAGTAGAGCCGTGATAGGGAGGAAATTAAAGCACGGTAGGAATCACACAAGACATTATGACGATCTCGGGTCTACAGACTAACCTGTACAAGTGTCACAAGAGAACTGCTATCTGACAATATGTATATATAGCATCTAGGAGTTCTCAGCGAGTCCTGTTCGGTGTACCCATTCTCCAATGAGCACCTGTGTACAATCTTTGATGTCAAACACCAATGGTTGTAGGATCAACCATCGCCCCCAGGGTCAAGAAACGTACACACTAGTCTATTCTGGTAATATCGATGCCCTGTCTCGATATACCCTCGACTAGGAACTGTTTAATGATATGCTTATAGAAAGCCCAGGCCCCACTAGTACGATCTACATCATAATCCTGGCAGTCAAGCATAATCCTAAGGGCTTCATCAATATGTATATAAAGATATGAAATACAACACATCACACGTTAATATGAAGATAAACCAGATAGCATACTATCATTTCGAGCAAAGATTGTTTCTATACATATACATGCCTAGCATCCTATACAATACAGGCCTCTAGGGCATACATATCTAACAATCTCCTACTTACACTAAGACCTGTAGTTGGTGCAATAAGTATCCACTATCTACACTAGAACTAGTTACCGGCATACCGCATGCCCAACAGCTCGAACGGTTTCTCAAACTGGACTTGAGGGATGGCCTTGGTGAATGGATCTGTTGTGTTGTCTTTCGTGTCTACTCTCCGTACCTCGATGTCCTAGCGATCCACTATCTCCCTGATGAGGTGATACCGCCTCAAGATATGTCTGGATTTCTGATGGGACCTCGGTTCCTTTGCCAAAGCCATGGCTCCATTGTTATCACAATACAGAGGTATTAGATTAGCAATGAATGGAACCACCTGAAGTTCAGAAATGAACTTCCTCATCCAGACTGCCTCTTTTGCGGCATCATTAGCAGTAATATACTCAGCTTCCATCATGGAGTCGGCGACGGTATCTTGCTTGTAACTCTTTCAACATACCGCCCCTCCATTTAGGGTAAATACAATCCCTGAGATGGACTTACTATCATCCTTGTCGCTCTGGAAGCTGGAGTCGGTAAAGCCTTCTATTTGGAGATCTCCGTTACCATACACCAAGAACATTTCTTTAGTTCTTCTCAAGTATTTCAGAATGTTCTTCACAGCAGTCCAGTGTTTCTTCCCTGGATTGGATTGATACCTGCTTATTGCATTCAGTGCATAAGTTACATCTGGGCGAGTACAAAACATCGCATACATTATAGATCCTACAGCCGAAGCGTAGGGTATAATGCTCATGTGGGCCCTCTCCTCATCAGTCTTTGGAGACATCTCTTTGGAGAGGGCGATCCCGTGACAAGCGGGTAAATTACCCCTCTTGGAATCTTCCATTCTAAATCTCTTCAGTATGGTGTCAATATATCTCAATTGGGACAATCCCAATAATTTCTTAGATTTATCCCTATAGATCTTGATTCCCAGAATGTACGAGGCATCACCTGGAGAACCTCTGCGATAAGAATAGTTTGACCAATTGTAACATAGGAACATCATTTCCTATCAAGAGAATGTCGTCCACATACAATACGAGGAATATAACAGTACTCTCTACAATCCTTTTATAAATACATGGTTCATCTACATTTTTTATAAAACCAGACTCTTTGATTGTATCATCAAAGCAGATGTTCCAACTCCGTGATGCCTGCTTTAATCCATAGATGGATTTAAGCAGCCTGCATGCTTTTCCGCTGCTCCCACTATCAATGAAGCCTTATGGCTGATCCATAAAAATGCATTCTTCTAAATCACCATTTAGAAATTCTGTTTTAACATTCATCTGCTAGATTTCATAGTCATAGTGAGCAGCTATAGCAAGCAGGATCCGAATGGATTTGAGCATCGGGACTGGTGAAAAGGTTTCATCATAGTCTAAGCCTAGTCTTTGACGAAATCCTTTTGCGACCAGCCTAGCTTTATAGGTCCCCACCTGACCATCCACACCAATTTTTCTCTTAAAGATCCATTTGCACCCTATGGGTTTTACTCCAAAACGTGCAACCTCCAAAGCCCATACTTTGTTGGTATGCATGGATTCCATTTCGGATCTCATGGCATCCAACCACTTCACCGAGTCACCACTCGTGATTGCTTGCTGAAAACTAGTAGGGTCATCATCGTCCATGATGCAATCTTCTCTATCACCGTCAATTAGAAAACCGTGGTATCTATCAGGTGAGCGAGAAGTCCTACTAGATCTATGGAGTGGATGAGGTTCGTCAGGTTCTATTGAAAGCTCGGGTTCAACCAAATCATCGGTAATTGTTTGTGGATCTGGAATTTCTTTCAGTTCTGCCGCATTGCCAACAGTATCATTTGTAAATAAATTCATTTTCTAAAAATATGGCATACTGAGAAACAAACACCCTTTGTTCCTCCTTGTGGTAGAAAAGATATCCATACGAGTGTTTTGGATATCCCACAAATTTACACAAAACCGATCGTGTCTCGAGTTTGTCCGGATTCTGCTTTTTCACATAAGCCGAACAACCCCATATCCTAACTCATTTAAAAGATGGTCTCTTCCTATACCATATCTCATATGGAGTGGTAGACACGGTTTTGGTCGGAACCCTATTCAATAGACATATCGCAGTCTCCAATGCGTGCCCCCATAATGAAAGTGGGAACTTAGCATCACTCATTATTGATCGTACCATACCTAATAGTGTACGATTCCTCCGTTCCGATACACCATTGTGCTGTGCTGTGTACGGAGGAGTGAGCTGAGAGAGAATCCCATACACTTTTAGGAAATCTAGAAACTCTGAGCTTAGATACTCTCCTCCTCGATCCGATCGAAGTTTCTTGATACTTAAGCCTGTTTGTTTTTCTACTTCAGATTTATACTCCTTGAACTTTTCGATGGCTTCGGACTTATGTTTCAACAAGAACACGTATCTGAATCTCGAGAAATCATCAGTAAAAGTTATGAAGTACTAAAAACCACCTCTCGCATAGATAGACATTGGTCCACATACATCACTATGTATACGGCCTAAGAGTTCAGTAGCTCTCACTCCATGTCCACTAAATAGAGTTTTGGTCATTTTACCTTTGATACAAGACTGGCAAGTCGCATAAGATTTATATTCAAAAGAGTTTAAATATCCATTTTTATGTAGCTTAGTTAGTCTTGTTTCATTAATATGACCAAGTTTACAATGCCAAATGAAAGCTTCATTTATGTCTGAAATCTTCCTTTTGTTTATATGTTGTATATTGAAAACTGTATGTTGATTTAGGACATATATCCCGTTATTTAATGTACCAGACCCAATCAACTCTTGATTAAGGTTAATGTTCATAACATTATATTGTAATACAAAATTATATCCTTCATTGTCCAACAACTATATTGATATAATATTATATAACATTGAAGGTACAAAATAACATGGGTTAAAAACCAATATACAACCCGACGGCAAACCAAGGTGATACTCTCCTACTGCTACAGCATGTACAGAGGAACCATTCCCAACTCGGAGAGTGTGATCACCTTTCTTCAAAACCCTGCTATTTCTCAGCCCTTGCACACAATTGCAGATGTGAGATCCTGACCCGGTATCTAATACCCAGGAAGAAGAGTTAATTGAAAAACGGTTTTCTGTTACAAACACACCTGAAGTGGAAGTATCACCATGCTTCTTCTTCTTGAAGACGGTAAGGTATCCAACGCAGTTTCTCTTCCAGTGCCCAGTCTTGTGGTAGTGGAAGCATTCCCCTCTTCCTGATGCAGCAGCCCCTGTCTTGTCCTTTCCCGGTGTCTTTTTCACTCATCCTCTCGGTTTGATGGGATTTTTCTTCTTCCTTCCTTTGTCCTTAGCTTTCGGGATGGAAGAGGAAGATGGCCTAGCAATTAGAGCGGGAGTTTTTGCTACCCTTAGCGTGCTCTCTGCACTCCTCAGCATATTGAGGAGTTCAGGTAGTGACTTCTCCATGTTGTGTATGTTGAAGTTTACAATGAACTGAGCAAAGGCAGGGGGAGGGACTATAGAATAATATTAATATACTGCTCGTTCTCCATGGTCCAACCCACGTCCTCTAGTTCTTCGATAAGTCCAATCATCTTCAATACATGGTCACCTACAGACGTGCCAGCAGCCATCCGCATCTGAAACAACTTTCGAGATGCCTCGTATCAAAGAGTACGAGATTGCTCCCCATACATTTCCTTTGTATGGAGAAAGATGGATTGTACGTCCATCTTCTCATGCTGCTTCTGATGTTCATTGTCCATAGAAGCAAGCGTGAGGCACTTGGCTATTGCACAGTCCATATCCCATGACTTGCGGATTTCTTTATCCACAACTGAAGAATCGGGGTCTGGGATAGAAGGAGCTGGAGTAGTCAGGACGTATCCGACCTTATCATAGGTCAGGGTAATATTTACGTTCCTCAGGCAATCTTTGTAATTCGGTCCCGTGAGTTTATTCTTGTCTAATAAAAGCTTAAATCCCATCATAGGTATCTGCCATTAGGAGAGAGAAAAGAAGACACTCAGCGATTGCTCTTGCATAATTAGATTGGTTATTAATCTTATCTAATCGATGTCTCCCACTGCTTTTTATCAAATTTTCCTTCAAACCTTAGAAAGAAAATTAGTCAGGACTAATTACAATCTACAAGTTTGCTAACCGGTCGGCCAGGCTAGTGTC
The DNA here is from genome assembly GCA_030015575.1 of Agapanthus africanus. Taxonomy (NCBI): domain Eukaryota; kingdom Viridiplantae; phylum Streptophyta; class Magnoliopsida; order Asparagales; family Amaryllidaceae; genus Agapanthus; species Agapanthus africanus. The sequence goes on along the minus strand of JASDDO010000019.1, from coordinate 376,791,092 downwards.
GGTACTCAGAGGGAGGTTCCCCATGCTTTTGCACGGACCTAATTAAAATAAACCTCATTTTCCTAGAGGCGTAACCCCGTTGACATCTTTCTAAACACCTGCTGGATTAGCTAATTGTAAAGTGCAAAACTCTCCCGGGAGTAACTTTTACCCACAGTGGGATCGGGGTCCAACTATCAAATAGAAGGTATGCAATCTCATTGCAAATTTCAACTCTTGAAATTCCCGATATGATTTTTACCCCTAGTGTCTTATGACCTTAACTATGGTCAACAAATCATAAGCACTAGTCAAGTTCTACCCACCATTTCATGATTGATTTAGACCCACCCGCATAACCCTTAACTATGGTCAATAAGGTCATACGAATGTCCTAATCGATCGCATCATATGCTTTGTATGAAGATATCATTTAGCTACCGTACACCACGCCTTAACTATAGTCAACAAACATGGTATGAATACTAAGTACTTTGCTTCCTAAAATGGCGAAGGGCAACGGATGGTTTTGATGAAAACCTTTAACGCTTTGAACTTGATATCGTTGTAGAATCTAGTGAAAGGAGTGGTTTAAGCTCCAGTTTTAAAACTCGAATGGTTTTGTAGTATCTTTCTAATTTTGCTAAAGAGGTCACTCCCGGTGAAGGGATCTCGGCTCTTTCCTCATCGAATGAGTTGCTGGATATTCATGAATACCATGATGCAAAGCAAAAGTTAGATCAACTATAAAAACAATCGAGTGCTTTGTAATATTTGCTAGTTTCGCTAAAGAGGTCACTCCCGGTGAAGGGATCTCGGCCCTTTCCTCATCGAATGAGGTGCTGGATATTCATCAAGGAATACCACTATACAAAGCAAAAACTATAGTTACCCATTTTAAAAAATTTGATTCTACAACATCTTTAGGTTTCTTTTTCTTAACATTAATCACATTAATATTTTCCCATCATTTACGTTTCCTAAACATCACAGAAAAGAAACGAAAATAGAACGTACGCTTATGCCATCCGCATTCGCCACGGGCCCCCGTCATGCACCGCTAGATTACTTAACTAACGGCAGAGCGGGGGCTGGACTAGCGTGGGTGCAAAACATAAGCAACGTTTATTATATATCTCATATATAAATAGCCATACGTCGCATGCATTTATAGACATTCCAGATCATAGATGAATACATTGGATATAATAGGAATTCTGTACTTCATTTAAGCCCTTAATGAAAGACGGGTTCCACGGTCGTGATGAATAGCCAAACCCCACCCTAGATCCCTATGGGTGTGGCAAACTACCCGCCAAATTCCTAAAGTGAAGCAACCTCCCTCAACAAAGTGAGTAGGCCACTCGACACTTCAAGAACCTGGTAGTTTGTGCACCCCACCTTGGGTCTATCCTAGGAGCAAAAATAGTAAAAAGAAAATATACAATAGTGGCTACAATCTCAACCCGGATGTGCCCCGCAAAATAATATTACATCGCTTTTTACAAATTACATGAATGAAAGAAAAAAATGCTCTTCTCACATCCCCGGCTATTCATCCACGACGATCCAACATATTCATATACACATACCATCATATGATATCAATACAGATGTGTGCAACCCCGACTAATCGACGTATAGAAATTAGTCGACGTTTCCAAACATACATACACATCACAAACCTTGTAAAGTAACCACGATATTAGAATTCCGCACGCAATTAGCAAACTAAACCAATTTTCCAACACTTGAAAAATTCAGTGAGCTAAAGTTCCAAAACCGTTCGTTTAAAGCCAATCCGGGAGTCGAAACGAACTCGAAACCCGCCCGAATCTTCACAAAGGTAAAGATCGCAAAATATACTATCGAATGGGGGGCCTCAGAGGGTACCCACCCCCGGAGGCCACCTTGAGGTGGCCTCTAGGGGAAGGCAGACCCGAGAGCGCCCATATGGGGTGCTCTCGGGTCACCCACCCCCAAGGCCACCTTGTGGTGGTCTTGGGGTGTAGGTCTGGCCTCTGGTCCCCCCTCCGGGTGTCTCCAGGTGCGTACGCTCTACCCTGCGGCTTCTCGGTTCAAACCGTGAGCCCGTGGGGTGTGCAAACAACTCAAAACTACGATTTTGGAAACTGTTTTTCCGACAGTTTTTGCGCGACAAAAAACGGCAGATTTCTAACATCGCTACAAGCTATTTAAGGTTTAAGATAGGCTCTGATACCATGTTAGTGAATGTTGCACACCCTCACAACACTTTTGAGGAGGCGGAAGTGGCAAACAATAAAATTCTTGCATGCAACACCCACATAAAACCAAGATCATATGCTTAAACCTTAACTAGCAAACCATATCTAGAGTTCTTAACTACTATGAAAGGGTTATACCTAATGAATCGGTCCTTCGAGTCTTCTTTTTTATGCAACTCCTAGGCTCCTTCGGATGCTTGCGATGTTCTCGATCTCCGGCCACCTCAAGATGTAGATGATCCACCCGAGAGCTATGGAACAAGCTTCAAACTCTTCTCAAGAGTTAACTAAGAGATCAAGTGTGCTAGAAGTGATCACTTTGATGAAGTAGAGATCAAGTAGTGGATTATCTTTTAGCTCTAAGTTTTTGATTCACAACTCATGTGAAGGTTAAAGCAAAGAGGAAGAAGAAGGAGATAATGAGGAAAGAGAATGTGAGAGTGCTGAATGAGAAAATCAAGCATGGAAAATATGATATGGTTCCAAATGAATATAAAATGATATAAGCCATTCCTTCATCCATGCTTTGACTCTCTCCAAATTCCACCTCATAATTTCCATTTTCATAAAATGAAAACCATTTATGAGGTGACCCCTTCTAGAAGGTATTCTTGTACAATTATAAGAATACCCCTCTACCATATACCGTATAAGTATACCCATATCCGAATTCCGAAAAATACGAATACAAATAATCCAATAATATAATACCGGCATCCGGCTTAAATCAAAGCCTATCAGTATTATCATTCCGATCATTATTCCTGTAACCATTACACGAACATGATCGAAACCCTGCCATAACAACTTACGGCTTCTATATCTTTTGCCTGAACCAGGGAACCCTCTGTGTGGGACTCTACAGACTTGACGGTACACTGACAATGGGTTTAATCATAAGCACATCAGCGGCACTAGCTGTGCGTAATGGCTACCCAGGACGTAACGAAAAGGTAGCCGACGAGCGAACTCATCCCAACCCTAACAAGCCTGTAAGCAACACTTATCGTACAGTCCGGTCTCTTCGTCTGATACGTCGCATATGAAGTCTAGGGGTGGTAAATGTCAGACCCCAGTAACTTTATAAGTCATGCTGATTTACGGCCCATAACGGTTCGAGAAACTACTGATAACTCTTATCAATAAATCTCGACAACCCTGGTCAGGGATTTGCTGTTATGGCCGATCAAGCATAGTGCGACATCAACTCCCTACACCGGGAGAGACGAAACCCCTCCTATCACTCACTGCCTCCATGTGATTCGGGACTGTACCCAAAATCCACCTGTTTAGATGACTCAGTATAGCCGTGGTAAGAAGGAAATCAAAGCACAGTGGGAATCACACAAGACACTATGACGATCTCGGGTCTACAGACTAACCTGTATAAGTGTCACCAGAGAACTGCTATCTGACAATAGGTATATATACCATCTAGGAGTTCTCGGCGAGTCCTGTTCGGTGTACCCATTCTCCAATGAGCACCTGTGTACAATCTTTGATATCAAACACCAATGGTTGTGGGATCAACCATCGCCCCCAGGGTCAAGAAATGTACACACTAGTCTATTTTAGTAATATCGATGTCCTGTCTCGATATACTCTCGACTAGGAACTGTTAAAGGATATACTTATAGACTGTCCAATCCCCACTAGTATGATCTACATCATAATCCTGGCAGTCAAGCATAATCCTAAGGGCTTCGTTAACATGTATATAAAGATATGAAATACAACACATCACACGTTAAGATGAAGATAAACTAGATAGAAAACTATCATTTCGAGCAAAAATTGTTTCTATACATATACATGCCTAGCATCCTATACAATACAGATATCTAAGGCATACATATCTAACACTTCATACATCAGCATCCGAATTTGCAGCATCCGACAGTAGCTAGTTTGTCGTTCGAGATGTGGGGAATGGATATAATCGGCCCTATCGAACCAACGTCATCCAGAGGACGTCGGTTTATATTAGTAACAACCGATTATTTATCTAAGTGAGCAGAAGCAGTATCACTAAAGGAAGTGAAGATGGAGAATATCCTCCATTTCTTCAAAACTCATGTCATCTACCGGTTCGGGACTCCGCAACGGATAATTTTAGATAATCGACTAGCCTATAGAAGTCACAAAATAAGTCGCTTCTCACACCAACACAAGATAGACTGGAGATACTACTCGGTCTATAATCCTCAGGCCAATGGTCTAGCTGAAGCATTCAACAAGACCTTGATCAAGCTTATAAAGAAAACGGTGTCCAGGAATAAGAAAGACTGGCACGAAAGGCTGCATGAAGCTCTTTGGGCATATTGAATGAAATTCAAGATGGCCACAAATACAACACAGTATGCGGTAGTGTTTAGCACTGAAGCAGTACTCCCACTAGAGATAGAGCTCCCTTCATTACGAGTGGCAGTTCAATACGATCTAATGGATGAAGAAAATGCTCATCTTAGGCTCGATGCCCTCAATGAAACCCGTCTTGTAGCACAGCAAAATCTAAAGGTTACAGGGTAAGGATGACGCGATCGTATGAAAGATTAACCCAGCCGAGAGCATTCCGCCAAGGCGAACTCGTGCTAGTTGTCAAAAGACCAATGATTCCCAATCATGCGAAATAGAGAAAGTTCAAGCCAAACTATGAGGGTTTGTGCATCATAGATAAGGTCTACTAAGGTGGAGCTTACCTGCTCATTGATATTCATGGAGAAAGGTCATTTCTGCCAATAAATGGTCGATTTCTCAAAAAGTACTACGCTTGAAGAGTTGTGACTTAAGTCAATGATAGATGGCGACGCTTGTGTCCGCTCGCTATCTTCTTGAGTCAAAACTCTAAAAGTCATATGCATTGTGCCTTGGACCGAAACGTCCCTAAACTAATATATGCCGAACACAGGAATATTGGACCGAAACGTCCCTAAACTAATATATCGTCCCGAACTCAGGAATGTTGGAACGAAATGTCTCTAAACTAATATATATCATCCCGAACACGGGAATGTTGGACCAAAATGTCCTTAAACTAATATCTATCCCAAACACAGGAATGTTGGACCGAAATGTCCCTAAACTAATATGTTACCCTGCGTCTTGGACCATATAACCAACCGTACACAATCAACGGGAATAAACAATCCATATCTCATCCAAGTTCCACCAGCTAGGAAGCACTACTAATGATGTAGTCTTCCGAAAAAACATTATGTCCTACGGTCGATAATGTGTTACCTTATGGGCCGCCTGTCTCCTTAAGTCTTACCAGCAAACAATGTTAGATCACCCATGGCAAGGCAGAAAAAGAAAAAAAATGGTATACCCATAAGAGAAATAGGCACAGATGAAAACCCGAAAGGGCCCCGTGAGTAAAAACAGTAGAGAGACCGACAACCTTGTGAAAACCCGGAAGGGCGCAAACTCGTTAAGAGAAAGAAAAGATACACTTGCAAAGTTCTCTCAATTTTGTAAGAAGAAAATACCTGCGTGAGATCCTTACGACTCACAAAGGAGCGGCGCACTTAGGAATCCATACGATTCCTAAGGAGAAAATACATTTTCAAGATCCTCATGACTCGTAAGGAGAATATATCCCCTATAAGACCCTTACGACTTATGAAATTCAATAGCCTTAAGTTACGAAGATCTAAATATGTTCTTAAGATATCATAACCCTACAAAATTTATGCCCTATAAGTGGTCCGATATCAACTCTTGTATACTGATTGATGTGAAAAAGAAAGTCTTTATGTGTTCTAAATACCATCAATAACGGTGTCGCAATAGCTAGCCGATAGTGAGTATGGGTCGTCCACAGGGAAATTGTGATTTACTTATCTTGTTTTAGAAGAGTTAAGAAAGAAATGTGGGATTTTTATTGTTTTATACTAGGAAGATTTGAAAACTTTATTAGAGAAGGTCTTGTATGGTTTATAGGATTTAGTAGTTAATGGATGGAGTTTTAAAAATAATTGTTTTTATCTTTTAATTATTGAATACTAGAGAAATAGCAATGAATGTGGATTAGGGTTCTTGGAGGGATTAGGGTTTCCCTCTACTGACCCTTGTCCTTCCATTAATCCCTATTGATCTCAAGCCCTCAACAAAGCGAGTATTAACGAATCTCAAATCGTGGTCGTGACTATCATGAATTGACAGCGCGCCCAATAAGAGGGTTAAGATTTATTTTGCTAAAGTTTATAAAAATTAAAACTTAAAAAGAGTTTAATAGATTTTGTTCATCCATTATACTACTCTATTCTACAAAGCCTAACAAGCGAGAATTTATTCGTTCATTGGGATAAATGAAGTAAATAAGGAAAGATTTAAGATGAATGAACTCATAAGAAATAACAAAATCAAAATTGCGGAAAGTAAATGCAGAAATTAAAATGCCGAAAGTAATGAGACAAGATAAAAAAAAATCTACCTTTTATTGAATAAACTATTGCATTACAGAAGTTGCATGCTGAAAAACTAAATTACAAATCCTAGTTTTCTCGAGATATCTAGATTGCTTGATCGGTAGATCATTCGATAGATAGATTGATTAACCCTAATTGCTCTTGGTCGTTTTTACAGGCTCTGGAACTTGAAACCTTAGACGTTATCTTGAAGTGTATGCAAAAACAATCAAGCCTTTAAATTTTCACATCCAAAGGCCACCAATGAACCGTGCTTCCGCCGCCCAATGCCCCCTATAGCCGCAAATTCGCCGCCTTCTGATGGGTTTGCGTCTCTAGATTTCTCGTGCCATCCTCTTTCGATATTTGGAGATCCTTCTGATAAAAATATTCTAAAAATATCTCTTTCTCTCTTCCGTTGCGAGATTCTTCAATTTACTCCTAACATTTGGCAGATTTGGTTTGGTAAGTCGGTTTGATGTGGATCTCTTACTTATATTTCAGACCTGAACTGCTTTATTATAATACATGTACAGTATCTCAAATCAAATTGTTAGTAGCATTTGTTTTATTTGAGATAATATTCCAACCAATTAAACGATATGATATCTTAATAATATAGGTTAAGAATATTTGACATGACATGATATGCATATTTTAATAATAAATAATCTCATAGATATTTTATTTAAATATGATGTGCATATATTCTCCCAATTATATTAATTATAAATTAAGAAACATATGACAATAATCTTTTTACAAATAAACCCACATATGTTCTTAATTTAAAATTAACACATTTTTATAATTAATAATAATAGGGAAAATGACCGTACAAATGTGCAATAAATATGACTGATCAAATCCCCCCAAACTTATCTTTTGATCGTCCCGAGCAAACTATTTTATTTTCAAAAGAAAAACCTAGCACACTTTCGTAGGCAACACGATTGCACTTAACTCGTGCAACAAGCCGTTAAACCTCTAGGTGTCCCTAGTAGGAGGAGTGTTGTCTCCTGAGGGTTTTCAGTGGATTACACCCACAAAATCCCAAAATAAAAAAAAGAAGTCAAAACTTACATGCAAAGATAAGGAACATATAAAAGAAAAACTTGAAAATAAGAGTTTGAAACTATACTAGCTTTTTAGTTGTCATGAGCCCAATCTTAATGGTCTTGAAAAAATGTCAGAAATCACATCCTTTCTCAATAAAATATCGTCTTTAGTCTTCCTCCCTACCTCTCCTCTGCTGGGTTCGCTTAGCACCCCCGACGGGTTTCGGCAAGCATCAAGTATGCTATTTTTAAAAAAAATTAGGGTGCCGAGCGAGCCCGACCAAGGATCTGACTAGAGAATTAGGGTTTAACTAAGCAAGTAAACAACTTTACTTTAAGTGAATAAGGAATACAACCTTTGTAGACCGGTCCTTCACTTCTAAAACTCTGTGTAGTAGTCCCTTAGCTCCAAGTGGTGGTCTCTCGGACTATTATTAGGCTCCACTAGGCGAAAGGAACGAGCTTGCTCAGGGATCTTCGAGGCCAAAGATGATCTACGTCGAGGAATCTCTAACTCAAGCTACCTTTTCACTAATTGAGAATTAGTGAATGAAACAACCTATACTAAATGGCTAGTTTGGTATAGATTGGTGAGGTAGGAATTTTTCTCACTTTAGAATTATTTTTCTCTCTTTCTTTTCTTCACTCAAGAAAACCTAGTGAGCTCAAATGAGATGAAGAAGAAGAAGAAGAAGAAGTGATCAACCATGGCAACCATGGGTGAGAAAATACCATACATAAACTCTTGTAGAGACTTAACCATTGCTAAACATAATGGTTAGGTTAATAAATATATAGAATAAAACAAAATTAGTGGACTAAGTCAAGGTTTCCATAAGCTTCTACAAGCATCATAACCATGCCAATTTCCACCTAATTTTGTTTTTCCCTTAATAATTAAATCCCCAAATTAACTTAAGTGTGGTATGAGTCTCATACACTCATGTCCAATGTATCATCAAGCATGACACAGCAAATACATTAACATATATCACATATATATTAAATGTATAAGCAGAAAAGAAATTCTTAAGTGAGCTAATATTAGTTAATATATATTAATATATCAAATATATAATTATATATTAAATTATTAAATCAACACTTGATTTAATAATCCGGCTATATCACATACAACCGACTAATATCATATAATAATTTATTGAATCAACACTTGATTCAATAATCCGGTTATATCATATATAACCTATATCGCGAGATTAGAATACTGTATCACATACACGTATCAATCTCGGTCCCGCACATATCACATATTTTCCCTACTTCGTTTCTCTTAAGCCAGGAACCTCTGTGTAGGACTCTAAAGACTCGTCAATACACCAGCAGCCGATAATGATCATATCAGTTACCCATAAGCCGTCAGCGGTACTAGCTGGACGTAACGGCTACCCGGGTATTGAGCGATCAGAAGATCAACAAGCAAGCTTTTTCATACTCCCGTGAATCCAATGAGTAACACTACCGTATAGTCTGGTCTCTTCGTCTGATATGTCGCATATCGAGTCTGGAGGTGGTAAATGTCAGACCACAATAACTTGATAAATCATGCCGATGTGAGGCTCATAACAGGTCGAGAAACTACTGATAACACTTACCAGTAAATCTCAATATCAGCCCTGGCCAGAGTCTTCCTGTTATAGCCAATCGAGCACAACCCAACATCAACCCCCAATACCGGGAGAGACAAAACCCCTCCTATCGCTCATTGCCTTCATGTGACTTGGGACTGTACCCAAAAACCACATGTTTGCATGCTCCTTTGAACTTGGTAGGGTGGAAATCAAAGCACAGTGGGAATCACATAAGACTCTATGACGATCTCGGGTCTACAGACTAATATGTACCAGTGTCACCAGAGAACTGCTATCTGACATTAGGTATAATACCATCTAGGAGTTCTCGGCGAGTCTTGTTCAGTGTACCCAGTCTCCACTGATCACCCGTATACAATCTTTGATGTCAAACACCAATGGATGTGGGATCATCCATCGCCCATCAAATGGGTCAAGAAACGTATACGCTAGTCTACTCTGGAATATCGATACCCCGTCTCGATACACCCACGACTAGGAATAATTAAAGGATGAACTTGTGGACTACCCTGGCCGCACTAGTATGATCTGCATCATAATCCTGGTAGTCAAGTATACATCCTAAGGGCTTTACCAATATGTGAGAGCAAGATAGTATCACAATACTAGTCTACATGTTAAGATAAAGAGCAACCAGATAGCATACTATCATGTCGAGCAAGAAATTCCTCCCTATATATATCCAAGCATCCATTATAATATACAATCATGTACAATAATAGCCTCTAGGGCATACATACAACTAACAATCTCCCACTTGCACTAAGGCCAGTTGTAGTATCTCATACCCAACATCCCAAAATCTCTCAAATTGTATTTGGGGGATGGCCTTCGTGAGTGGATCCACCGTGTTATTCTTCGTCTCAACTCTCCTGACCTCGATCGTCCAAAGATCAACCATCTCCCTGATAAGGTGATAACGCCTAAGAATATGTCTGGATCATTAATGGGACTGAGGTTCCTAAGCCAAAGCCACGGCTCCATTGTCATCACAACGGTAGGAACCTTACCAAGTTGATCTCATGAACATCTTGATCCAGACATCCTTTATGGCAATATCGTTGGTAGCGATGTATTCACCCTTCATTGCCGAGTCTGCTATAGTATCTAGCTTGTAACTCTTCCAACATACCATCCCTCCACTGAGGGTAAAGACAAAACCCGAGACCGACTTTCAGTCGACCTTATCACTCTGGAAGCTCAAATCAGTAAAGGACTCCATCTGGAGTTCACCGTTACCATACACCAAGAACATTTCTTTAGTCCTTCTCAAGTACTTAAGAATGTTCTTCACAGCTGTCCGGTGATTCTCCCCAGGATGTAAGAGGCATCACCCAAATCCTTCATGAAGAAACATTGTGATAAGAAGTGTTTGACCGAGTGTAGCATGGGAATATCATTTCCTATCAAGAGTAGGTCATTCACGTACAATACGAGGAAGACAACCTTACTCTCCACAACCTTTTTGTATATACAAGGTTCATCTACGTTTTTTATGAAGTCAAACTCTTTGACTGCCGCATCAAAATAGATGTTCCAACTCTGTGATACCTGCTTCAATCCGTAGATTGATATAAGTTGCTTGCACACCTTTCCGTTGCACCCACTACCTATGAAGCCCTCTGTCAGTGTCATGTACACGCTCTCTTCTAAATCACCATTTAAAAAAGTGATCTTGACGTCCATCTGTCAGATTTCATAGTCATGGTATGCAGCGATGGAAAGTAGGATCCGGATGGACTTAAGCATAGCCAATGGAGAAAAGTTTTCATCATAATCGACACCTGGTCGTTGACGAAAACCTTTTGCTACAAGTCTAGCTTTGAAAGTCTCAAATTTTCTATTTACACCAAGAATCTTCTTAAGATCCACTTGTTCCCGATGGGTTTTAACCCTTCAGGTGCAACTTCCAAAGTCCATACTTTGTTGGTGTACATGGATTCCATCTTAGACCGCATTGCATCCAGCCATTTCACAGAGTCTCCACTCGTGATGACCTACTCGAAACTAGTTGAGTCATCATCTTCCATTATGCAATCATCGCTCCCACCGGTAATAAGAAAACCGTAGTATCTCTCAGTTGGATGAGGAACCCTACTAGATCGGCGGAGTGGTTGAGGTTCGTTGGAGACTATTGAATCCTCCGGTTCTACCAAATCATCAGCTGTACTTTGTATAGCTGGAACTTCTTCTAGTTCTACCTCATGACCACTAGTTTGTTTTTCAATAAATTCCTTTTTTTAAAAAAAAAAAAGAGGTGTCATGCCAAGAAACAAACACCTTTTGTTCCTCGGTGTGGTAGAAGATATACTGTAACGCTTCGAAAATCGTTTAGGCAGCTTTTCGATAATCGGTAAAATAATCAGTCTTTTCCGTAAAAAGTTAAAATAATTATTTTCCAATATAGGCCTAATTATACAAAATTTAGATAAGAAATTGCTAGAAATTGGTTAATAAATTGTCACTTAAAAATTTCTAGTCATTTAAAAAAAATTCCTTAATTAATTAATTTTTAATATTATTTTAAGCTTTTAAATATACATTAAATTAGTGATAAATACAAATTTAAATGGGTAAATTACATGCTTAAGAACCATTATAAACTAAAATTTAGTGTTAACAAAAATTTTATAATGACTTTCCTAGATTGGTTGTTCTATGGTTTAAAAATGAATTAAAATAGGGTTTTTTTTGTAAAAAATGATGTGATGGACATTAAATGAACTTGAGAGAGAGTTTTTATGTAGAAATTTCTACACTTTTCCCTCACAACTCCCCCCTCCTAGCTCAGGCAGAGCCCTCTCCTGCAGCAGCTCCCCAATTTTCCTCTCTCTCTTGCTTCAAAATTTCATCCAAAAATCCACCGAAATCCACAATTTTCTTCACAAATTAAACACAAATCCCTATTCTATCTCTTCTCAAGCCCAAATTGGTTTAAAACATGGAGAAAAGAGGCAACTTTGGAGGCTAAGTGAAAGAGGTTCAAAACTTGTGAGGTGAAAATTCTAATCTAATTGTTTAATTTGTAGTTTGAATATGCTAATTTAGAAATTTAAGCGTGAAATTTGGTTATAAATTCTTGTTTAGGAAATTCAAGAAAAGGTTTAAAATTTTAATTAGGGTTTGAAGCTTTGTAAGTGGGTTATAATTAGGGTAGTGGCTATCTAGTGGGTTAGTTTGGATGTTTGTGTTAGATTGTGATAATTTTATCGCAAATCTACGATGGTTACACCAATTTTCAAATTTTAGGGGTTACTAGATTTTTATAAAAATTAAGTGGTGAATTAATTGCGATATCTTGATGATATTTATATCATCACCTACGAATTTTAGGGTGTGTGAATGCGGAATTTGGTTTAGTCGGGTTTTAGTTTTGACGGTTGCCCCGAAACGACGATTCTAGTTAAGGCTTAGTGATTTTCGTGTGTTTTCCACGAACCGAGTACATGTTGTGTCTAACTTGGTGATGTTAATTCTTTTATTTTGTGACTTGCGTCGTTTCAGGAATATGTAATCTTATGTTTGTGTTGTGCAATTTTAGGATTGGTAGCGAAAATATCAGACGAGACGCGCAAAGACAAAGCGGTGGTTGGATTAGATTAGCGAGGCGTCCGGATGAGTAGATGTATACATCTATGGGGAAATCGTCTGGATGGTGCGTGGCGCCCCATAGTTAGGATCACTTTATTACTTGCACACTATATGCATAGTTAGTTAGTTAACCATCTTATTCATACTTGTTCGTCTGCTGACATTGCATGGTTATCTACATACCTACGTGGGATATCACCTCTTAGGACACTTACACTATTACCATTAGCTCATGTTGCATGCACACTATTCATGTGAACACACACGTCTTTGGTAATTGCCATGCCACGAGCACTGTAGAACCTGCTTAGTTCTGTATCAATCACTTGCATCATACATGATACATTAAATTGCATAGTATGTATATACCTCACATCATCATCATGCTTATATAGATTCCTAGCCACAAATTAGATTACATACCTTTGATATCATAAGCATTTATCATATACAACATGTTGGGTATTATGATTTTCTTGAGAATTTCAGTATTGATGAGATTTCTGGATTTTGGGGAAAACCGCAAGAATTTAACAAAAACTTATTATCATCATTTTTAAAATAAAGTTGCGGTTTTCTCGTGATGTATGTGTCGTCCACCATGAGTTTTCATGTTTTCTGTTGGATTTCGAGACCCGATTCGAGGAATGGATGAACCGTCTCGGGTACATAGTGGGCCCGGTATGGTATCCCGGGGCAAAAGATCGAGTTGTAGACGATGAGCCTGGAAGGGGAAGACTACCTACCGGTGATGTCTGGCGTGGCGGATATCCGGAGGATACCGACCGTTGTCGTGAGATTTGATAATGGGGGCCGATCCAGACTGACGGAGCCCGAGTATTGAGATATTGACATAGTGAGACATTGAGACAGATATATTTCCATATTTGGTGTCGATGCTTGACACGGTTTTCAGATGATTTCATTGATGGTACCTTAGCTATTGTACAGATATTCTATTTAAGTTAAAAATGCAGAGATCATCGTATTTTAAACACTTAAAGATTTCGTATTGATGTTGCATACATGTGCATACATACTAGTAGCATTACATCCCATCTAGACATACATGTTGTGACGCATTTGCGTGCATTTTTACGATAGCCTTATTAGATGTTATTTTCTACTCACGAGCTGGTAACTCACCCCCGTTGTGCCACAGTGTTTTGCAGGTCGGACCCGTCAGTTTTGCAGCGGCGGGCATATCTTTTCATTGGCTTCTTTTGCTCAGACTCGCGACATTGCTCTTAGGTGGGTTGCGAGGACACTTTTGTCTTTTGTACTATCATTGTATCTAGTATTCTCTATCTACCACTTCTTATTTGTATATGCGACCTAGTGATGAGACTGAGAGATTTGTGTATATGTGGTTTCTCTGGGGTCGAGCTCACTTGAGCCGACGTTGTGTTTTTCTTATTTTTGTGTTTCTTTATGCTTATTTTCTTGATATTGCATATATATTGCATGTGGTTGTGATCCGATTTGAGCGAAGAGCTAGCTCCCGCTTGGGGATGGCATTATATCATTACAGGTTTATATATCTTGTTGTACCCATTTTGGTGGCTAGTATTTACAAAGGAGACTCTGCCGAAATTTTCGGAAAATTTTGATATTTTTAAAAAGGGGTTAATACAACTTAAATGGTTTAAAATCGTTTTCATAAAAGGTTTTCCTTCACTCTGGTTGATTTTGGTTTAGATTTTCTGGGTTTTAGCTGACTTAGGTTACGTTACGCTTTCAGACGTCTCGTAATCTAAGTGCCAGTCACGTTCCGTACCTTCGGGTCTTGACAAAGTTGGTATCAGAGCGTAGGTTTTACCTTTTTGAGTGTAGGATGACCCTTGGTAGATGGAGTAGGTGACTTAAGAAGAGTGGCGTAGCGTGGGTATGTTCCGCGGCATACTTACGATACGGTACTCCTCCTAAGTGACCTTAGGACATAATTGCTTGTATTTCCCTCTTGATTCCTTGCATTCCTTGATTCAATTGCAATGTTCTTATCGCTCATGTTTCTTATTCCGTCTTGGATGCCGCCAAAGACTACGAGAGCTCAGTGGGCCGCCGCTAGGGATGAGCTTCGAGCGGGCTCATCTGAGGTGAGGATCGAGCGAGATGATACGCCTACCCCTCAGGGTCAGATTGATCCGCCCTCTCCAGACCGTATTGTTGGAGATAGTGCCCTCATAGTCAATTATTGGATCGCAGGTACGTGATTGCAATGATTGCGGAGGACCTATCCCGGTAGGACAGTCTTACTCGAGATGATAGTATGCTATCTGGTTTGCCTTTATCAGTTGTGTACATGTTCAGGTGACTGATTGCATGTTACACTTTGATAGAGCCCTTAGGATCTTGCTTTACTACCGACTGTATGAGGGCGATCATATACGTGAGAGTTGGGTAGTTTATATGCATATCCTTAATTGTGGTCCCTAGTCGTGGGAGTTTCGAGACAGGGCATCGATACTCCGGAGTAGACTAGTGTGTACAGTCGAGACCCCGACGAGGGGCGGTGGCCGGTCTCACAAGCCACTGGTGTCAGTTGGATCACCTAAGATGTATACAGGTGCTCATTGGGTTATGAGTACACCGGACAGGACTCGCCGGGAATCTGCTAGTTAGTATTATATCTACCGTCAGATAGCAGTTCCCTGGTGACATGTGTACAGGTTAGTTCATCGACCTGAGGTCGTCATTTGTCTCGTATGAGTTCCCACTGTGCTTTGATTTCTACCCTACCACGGCTCAAAGGAGTCGTGCAAACAGGTAGCTTTTGGGTACAGTCCCGAGCCATATGGAGGCACGTGAGCGGATCGGCAGGGGATTCGTCTCTCCCGGTATTGGGGGCGAGATCGTGCTGTGTCTAGGAGAGCCATTACACAAAGTCCATGGCCATGGCAGGAGATTTACTGGTAGGTACTCCAGTAGTATCTCAGGGTGTTATTGGGCTACACTCCGACACGACTTATACTGCTTCTGGGGGTCTGACGTTACTAGCCCCCTAGGCGGATATGCGATACTCATTGACGAATGGACCGGACTGTATATACATTGTCACTGTTAGGCTCAGTAGGGTTTCTGGATGTGTTAGCTCATCGGCCACCCTTGAGTGCGCTCATCAGCCTCCCTTAAGTTCAGTCCATGGGCAACCGTTACGCATAGCTAGTGCCGCTGACGGTTTGTGGTTAAACCCACTGCTAGGGTACTGAAGAGTCATTAGAGTCCCCCACAGACAGTTTCCCAAGTTTCGGGCGAAACATTGTAGAGGCCGTATGGTTTTATGGCAGGGTTCGGAAAATGCACGTGCGTTTACGCACGTGTCAGTTTTCGGGCAGATGATACTGGTCGGTTTTGGTTTAAGCCGGTTCCGAGTATTATATTGAGTAGGTATAATATCTTTGTCTCAGTTGCATTTGTATTCGGTCGTAATACAAATGCGGGTATATTTATACAGTTTCGGGGTTGTCCTGAAATTCGTTTCAGGATCACTTTTGGAAGTTGCCAGTTTCCAGTTTTCTATCAGCCGTCTTTTAACATTCGGTTAAAGACGGATTTATCTTTTCTTCAGATATGAGTGAGTCATCATTCTAGAAGCTTCTAGAAGTGATGATGAGGCATATGACTCATTAGTGCATTAATGGTTTCATTAAAGACATGATGAGGTGTTTATGTGACTCATGGTTTTCTTTAATGAGTTTTGTTTAGCTAAGGATATTTCTTCTTGATCTTTTGAGTGAGAAGCTTTCTTAAAGTCACCCTTTGCTCCTACACTCACTCTCCTTCTTCATATATGAATGGAAGGCCTCCTCTCTCATTCACACTCTCACTTGAGGTTTCATTTCGGTTAGAGAAAAGATATGATAGTTTTGGGGTGTATGGAATTCACAGTTCATTTCATTCCATCACCCGATTTCCACGGCAACTTCATTAACCGTCCGTCCATAGCTTTGGACGGAACGAGACAAAGTCATCTACTCATTCTCTACATCATTCTTGGTCGTCTCTTTTAGCAAACTTGACGATCGAGTTGCCTCGAGTCAGAGGCGGGAGCCCGTTTAAAGAACCGATCATGTGGTGCCACCTCGACGAAGGAATACGGAGATCGACGAGATCGGAGCAGCCGCAACGGAGCGTGGGATGATGGTTGAAGAACGAAGGACTCGGATCGTTCGGTATAACCTTCCTACACTCTTTACAGTTTGTTAGTTTAGCAATAATGGCAGATCCGGGTTAAAGTATACGATAGCGCCAAGTTAAAAGTTTTTATTCCGCATTTTGGCGTCTGTAGACTGCCGGGGCGCTAGCGTAGACTTACAATATCCACTTCCATTGGATAGATCCATCGTATGGTTATATACGAACTCGAAGGGACTTCTTCGAGGATGGATCCAGGTTCAGGAGAAATAGAATTGGTTTATTCAGTTGTCTTTTATTATCACCTTCTCTCAGGTTGCGAGAGCTCCTTGGTTTAGGAGAGTACACCTATTACGCTTATTAGATAGTCTTACTCCAAACCATAGGCTGGTGCCGAAAGGTAGGGAATGAAGAAAACCAATTAGCCTAAGTAGGGTGTGCAGAAGGTAATATGTAAAGACAAAATAAAGGGATTAGAAAGAGGGCAAAGTAAATTGCGACTGATATCATTCACGACCAAAACCGCGTACTTCATCGCCACTCCTATTTCACCTTTAAAAGAATAAGGTATTATTCAGTTGTCTTTTATCATCACCTTCTCTCGAGATGCGAGTACTCCTTGGTTTAGGAGGGTACACCTATTATGCTTACTGGATAGTCTTCTTCCAAACCATAGGCTGGTGCCGAACGGTAGGGAAGGAAGAAAACCATTTAGCCTAACGATGGTGTACAGAAGGTAACGACTAAAGACAAATAAAGGGATGTGGAGAGATGGCAATAAAATATACGGTTGAAGTCATGAATTGGATTATGGAAGAGGCATTGCTATGAATACCAGGATACCCCTATGAAACATTTTCATGTTTCAGTGCATTGTTATAGGAAAACTGTTTTCCCGATTAGATAATTACTCCAAGGGAATGTATTTACCAGGTTTCATTCTCATATCTGTATGGTTTTACAGATGATGAGTGGGAGTAAGATATTGGGAATTAGGTGATCATCCTCATTATATCGGAATTCGTTGTAATTGGTGATATTTGAGGAAATCGCCAGGGTACAGTTTTCTACCTACGACGCACAGGTTATGAGTTGTTTAACTCAGCGGACTTATACAGAGTATTGTATGTTGTCCAAGTGTCCTTCAGGACAAAGGGGTAGGTCCTCGTACTTTGTTCTGTTTACTTATAACTTCTCTAGTATTTAGACAAGTGTTTCGTAGAAATATAAGGTCTAAGTTTTGAGAAGTTGTGGGTATAAGAATAAAGTAGAGAACCAGATGTCACAAGTATCGGGATTCTTCAAAGAGATCGAAGATGTAGATTCTTGTGATTGGTATTCAGATGATAGTGATGGTTTTGAGAAACGTGTTTCTCTTTCAGGTTACTCATAATTGGATGGTTTCCTAAGTTGAGTAATGCTGAATAGCCTCTTTCCATTAAGTTGATATGCACTGGAGACAGCTGCATGATTTGAATATGGTTCCAATTAAATAAGTGCCAAAGTTTCTGTATTGGATATAGAATGGATCGTACCTTAAAAGAAATTAAGGTATGGGGAGTTGTCCAGCTTATGCTTAAAACCAGACTCTGGATAACTCAGAGCACGTTTCTGTAATGGCTGTTTTGTGGGTTGACCCTGGCTATGACGAGGGTTGATATTCTACCATTTGGAAGATCAATAGTGATATTGTTCTTGACTCGCCACAGTTTTAGTAAAATGGATCTTTTTCAGAAAACAGTAGTGGGAGTATGGTAGAACTGGAAGTGATTCCAGAACCGCAAACGATTACGGAAAATTTAATAGGACCTATACATTCAATCAGGTTTGACATTCCATTAGCCACTCCGCAGATATGGTGGGTAACCTCAGACACCCGAGAGGTACTTCGGTAGCCTCAAGGACGGTGACAGGGAGGTTCTTATCTACAAAGACTTGACACTACTGTTGTTCCAGGATATGAGACCCGGTAGGAGGGTTGTCGTAGTCAGTGGGAGCAGCGGAAGCATAGTGGGAAAGATGCTTATATCTATTTATAGACTTGAGCAGTTATAGCGGAGATAGATCATCTAATTTTGATGTGACAGTCATGGGTTTGACTTCAATCAGAATAGGGGATGGATCAGTTAAGAAGGGAGTAGGGTGTGATGTCATGGTATCATGATGACATACACAGAGTAGGAAGTAAAATTCCTATACTACGATCGGTTGTACTGTGGTCGTCACACTGTTGTTTCTCCAGACAGGACATGGATATAATATTTGACATTCTGGTTTCTGGATCTATGGTTTTAGATCTGGATTTGGGTAGTTTCCCAATGTGGGTACTTTAATAGATATTCTAATGGTTTTTGGAATAGTTGACTCCTAGCATGGTGGTGTACCTGCAGGTGATGGAGTCACCCTCTCTAAAGGTGTCGTATAGACTAAAGGGGAGAGGGATGTGCATGATTGGCAGATCACTTGCTTAGGCAATTGAGTCAATCATGAGATGTCAAGTACCGCACCAAATGTTGTTTTTGCACTAGATGCAATAAGTTTGTATTAATCCAATCCTGGAGAAACATAAGGAAGCAGTTTTAGAACATTAGTACATGTTCTACGGATTTGATAACGGCAACCTCTTTCGGGAGACGGTTATCATTCCAGGCTTCAAAGGTGACATGGATGACAGAGTGATTGTCAGAGTTTTAGTTTTCCCTTTGACGAGGGACAGTATTATGGACAGATGGTTCCAGAGGATACTGTGGGTGGCATGGTGCCAGATACTGATTGGTTTCAGTGATCCATACAGTCTAAGAAGTTTGGATATGGAGTTCATTTATGAACTAAGGTCCCATCAGATATCCAGACATATTCTAAGACAGGTACTACTCAATTCGGGAGATGGCTTTCTCCGCGAATTTGAGATTAAGAGAGATATAGAAAGATACTTCTAGGCGGATCCACTCACCGAGGCTATTTCTCGAACACAATAGTTTTACAAACGGGCTTTGTGAAACTGATTAGTAGAGGAGTTGGATGTTCGGTTTCACACGGGCTGTGAGTAGTCGACATCGCAATATTAGCCTTGAGTGCAAGTGGGAGATTGTTGGAGATAGTGCCCTCATAGTCAATTATTGGATCGCAGGTACGTGATTGCAATGATTGCGGAGGACCTATCCCGGTAGGACAGTCTTACTCGAGATGATAGTATGCTATCTGGTTTGCCTTTATCAGTTGTGTACATGTTCAGGTGACTGATTGCATGTTACACTTTGATAGAGCCCTTAGGATCTTGCTTTACTACCGACTGTATGAGGGCGATCATATACGTGAGAGTTGGGTAGTTTATATGCATATCCTTAATTGTGGTCCCTAGTCGTGGGAGTTTCGAGACAGGGCATCGATACTCCGGAGTAGACTAGTGTGTACAGTCGAGACCCCGACGAGGGGCGGTGGCCGGTCTCACAAGCCACTGGTGTCAGTTGGATCACCTAAGATGTATACAGGTGCTCATTGGGTTATGAGTACACCGGACAGGACTCGCCGGGAATCTGCTAGTTAGTATTATATCTACCGTCAGATAGCAGTTCCCTGGTGACATGTGTACAGGTTAGTTCATCGACCTGAGGTCGTCATTTGTCTCGTATGAGTTCCCACTGTGCTTTGATTTCTACCCTACCACGGCTCAAAGGAGTCGTGCAAACAGGTAGCTTTTGGGTACAGTCCCGAGCCATATGGAGGCACGTGAGCGGATCGGCAGGGGATTCGTCTCTCCCGGTATTGGGGGCGAGATCGTGCTGTGTCTAGGAGAGCCATTACACAAAGTCCATGGCCATGGCAGGAGATTTACTGGTAGGTACTCCAGTAGTATCTCAGGGTGTTATTGGGCTACACTCCGACACGACTTATACTGCTTCTGGGGGTCTGACGTTACTAGCCCCCTAGGCGGATATGCGATACTCATTGACGAATGGACCGGACTGTATATACATTGTCACTGTTAGGCTCAGTAGGGTTTCTGGATGTGTTAGCTCATCGGCCACCCTTGAGTGCGCTCATCAGCCTCCCTTAAGTTCAGTCCATGGGCAACCGTTACGCATAGCTAGTGCCGCTGACGGTTTGTGGTTAAACCCACTGCTAGGGTACTGAAGAGTCATTAGAGTCCCCCACAGACAGTTTCCCAAGTTTCGGGCGAAACGTTGTAGAGGCCGTATGGTTTTATGGCAGGGTTCGGAAAATGCACGTGCGTTTACGCACGTGTCAGTTTTCGGGCAGATGATACTGGTCGGTTTTGGTTTAAGCCGGTTCCGAGTATTATATTGAGTAGGTATAATATCTTTGTCTCAGTTGCATTTGTATTCGGTCGTAATACAAATGCGGGTATATTTATACAGTTTCGGGGTTGTCCTGAAATTCGTTTCAGGATCACTTTTGGAAGTTGCCAGTTTCCAGTTTTCTATCAGCCGTCTTTTAACATTCGGTTAAAGACGGATTTATCTTTTCTTCAGATATGAGTGAGTCATCATTCTAGAAGCTTCTAGAAGTGATGATGAGGCATATGACTCATTAGTGCATTAATGGTTTCATTAAAGACATGATGAGGTGTTTATGTGACTCATGGTTTTCTTTAATGAGTTTTGTTTAGCTAAGGATATTTCTTCTTGATCTTTTGAGTGAGAAGCTTTCTTAAAGTCACCCTTTGCTCCTACACTCACTCTCCTTCTTCATATATGAATGGAAGGCCTCCTCTCTCATTCACACTCTCACTTGAGGTTTCATTTCGGTTAGAGAAAAGATATGATAGTTTTGGGGTGTATGGAATTCACAGTTCATTTCATTCCATCACCCGATTTCCACGGCAACTTCATTAACCGTCCGTCCATAGCTTTGGACGGAACGAGACAAAGTCATCTACTCATTCTCTACATCATTCTTGGTCGTCTCTTTTAGCAAACTTGACGATCGAGTTGCCTCGAGTCAGAGGCGGGAGCCCGTTTAAAGAACCGATCATGTGGTGCCACCTCGACGAAGGAATACGGAGATCGACGAGATCGGAGCAGCCGCAACGGAGCGTGGGATGATGGTTGAAGAACGAAGGACTCGGATCGTTCGGTATAACCTTCCTACACTCTTTACAGTTTGTTAGTTTAGCAATAATGGCAGATCCGGGTTAAAGTATACGATAGCGCCAAGTTAAAAGTTTTTATTCCGCATTTTGGCGTCTGTAGACTGCCGGGGCGCTAGCGTAGACTTACACGTATTGCCAGATTAGAGGCCGGTATGCAGGAGTTGCGACAGATGATGGGATCTTTAGTTGAGTCCGGTATGTAGAGAGATCTGAGGACGCTCCTTCCACCACACAGACCATGATTGTACCTGTTGCCCAGACGGTTACTCCTGCTACTACTGCGACTATCCCCGTTTCACTAAAGGAGTTTATGAGCCTGAGACCTCCAGATTTTACCGGCACGGATGCGACAGAGGACCCGCAGGCATTTCTTGATAGGATGGCTAGGATTTGCCGTTCGTTGAGGTGTTCTGATGATAGATGGGTAGAGTTCGTGAGTTTTCATCTGGAGGGCCTTGCCCAGACGTAGTACAATTCAGTAGAGAGAGGCCGAGCTGCAGGTCTACCTAATATAACTTAGGACGAGTTTACCGCTGCATTTCTTGCCCTTTTTTCCGGAGAGTGTCCAAGACGCTCGAGCCCGTAGTTTTGAGTCTTTGCGCAAGACTCCTGGGATGACAGTGTCCAAGTATGATATATAGTTTACTCAGTTGTCCCGTTATGCTCCATACCTAGTAGACACGGAAGAGAAGAGGATAAAGAGGTTTGTGCGAGGACTTGATACACAGCTATTCCTTGCCATCGGCACCCAGCACTTTGACGCATACGCGGCCGCGATGGATGCAGCCTTACTTTTGGAGGAGCGCATTTCTGAGACTTCGGTCGTTTCTGGGCCAAAGCGGATTCGTACTGATACACCAGCTCAGCGGCAGATAGGTAGACACCGTGATAGATTCTTTCCGGAAGATGGCAGCGGCAGAGGATTGAGACGGGGTCAGTTATTTGGTTCATATCCGCAGACCTAGCAGTCGTCGCCAGGATGTTTTCGGTGCGGGAGTCGGGTACCATCATGTCAGAGACTGTACCATAGGGCGCCAGGGCGCAGCGACAGTGCCACATGTGACCTTACCACCTTCACCGCCTCCTCAGAGAGATCTACTTCCTACCCCTGATGAGGCTCTACGCCAGGCAGATGCTCCTAGAGGTCGTGGGCATGGCGGTCCAGTTCAAATAGGACGAGGCGACAGAGGCAGAGGCAGAGGACAGCCAGCTATTAGTGGTGGACAGGCCCGAGTGTTCGCTTTGACTCCTCAGGATGCGCAGGCATCCAATGCCGTTGTAACAGGTACTCTGCCAGTATGTTCTTTTGATGCACTGGTATTATTTTATCCAGGCTCCACACATTCTTATGTATCCACATACTTTGCACCGAGGTTAGGCCGAGAGTCTTCTTCGTTAGATCAGCCGCTTATCGTTATTACTCCGGTAGGCGAGTCGTTTGTTGCCCGTTTTTTATACCGATCGTGTCCCGTTAGTATCGGGGAGAGAGATTCTTCAGTTGATTTGATTCTCCTCGATATGTTAAACTTCGACGTTCTTCTTGGTATGGACTGGCTAGCCACCTGTTATGCATCAGTGGACTGCCGTGAGAAGGCAGTCAGATTCGATTTTCCTGGTGAGCCGGTTCTTGTTATTCAGGGAGATCGTAGCGCTACCCTTCCCAGCTTGATTTCTTCTCTTCGCGCTGGTCAGCTCTTGCGGAAAGGATGTCAGGGATTCTTAGCCTATGTTTGTGATATTAGCGCCACAGAGGTTCCGTTGGACTAGGTCCCTGTTGTGAGAGAGTTTCCTGATGTATTCCCTGACGAGCTGCCTGGTCTGCCACCAGAGCGCGAGATTGAGTTCTGCATTGACTTGATCCCAGCACGGGGCCTATCTCTATACCGCCTTATCGGATGGCCCCGGAGGAGCTTAGAGAGCCGAAGGATCAGTTACAGGACTTGCTGGACAAAGGGCTTATCCAACCGAGTGTGTCACCTTGGGGTGCTCCCGTCCTGTTTGTTAAGAAGAAGGACGGCAGTATGCGCTTATGCATTAATTATCGTCAGCTGAACCAGGTTACTATGCGGAACAGATAACCCCTACCCCGCATTGATGACTTATTCGATCAGCTCTAGGGTGCAGGGTATTTCTCGAAGGTTGATTTACGGTCAGGTTATCACCAGTTGCGGGTTCGGAAGGAGGATATTCCGAAGACCGCTTTCCGTACACGTTATGGTCATTATGAGTTCTTGGTGATGTCGTTCGGGCTCATCAATACCCCGGCAGCATTTATGGACTTGATGAACCGTGTATTCAGGCCGTATCTTGATCAGTTCATCATTGTGTTCATTGACGACATCTTGGTTTATTCTCGGAGCCGGGAGGAGCACGAGCAGCACTTACGTATCACGTTGCAGACTTTGAGGGAGCATCAGCTGTTCGCCAAATTTTCCAAGTGCGCATTCTGGCTAGACAGTGTCGACTTCTTGGGTCATGTGGTGACGAGAGATGGTATTTGTGTGGACCCGAAGAAGATCGAGACAGTTCAGCGTTGGCCCAGACCGGTATCAGTTTCAGAGGTTCGCAGCTTTTTAGGTCTGGCCGGCTATTATCGACGTTTTGTCCAGGATTTCTCCCGTATTGCTGCACCGTTGACCGGGTTGATCCAGAAGGGGGTTCCTTTTGATTAGACCGAGGCATGTGAGGATAGCTTCCAACAGTTGAAGACTCGTCTGACTACTGCACCAGTGTTATCATTGCCTTCAGGATCAGGCGGTTTCATGGTATATTGTGATGCTTCTCGAGTGGGGCTGGGCTGTGCATTGATGCAGCACGACAGAGTTATCATGTATGCTTCTCGGCAGTTGAGGAAACATGAACAGAACTACCCCACTCATGATTTAGAGATGGCTGCAATGGTATTTGCACTTAAGATCTGGAGACATTACCTATACGGCGAGTCATGCCAGATATTCACTGACCATAAGAGCTTGAAGTATATTTTTCAGCAGCGAGATCTGAATCTGAGACAGCGCCATTGGATGGAGTTGGTGGCAGATGCTTTGAGTAGGAGGCCCGGAGGTAGCTTATATTGTTTTAGCGCAGTACAGATGCAGTCGACGGCGAATTGGCAGGTTTTATGTGACAGCAGAGTGCAGTTCGAGTTTACTCCTACAGGGGGGACAGCTGGCCCATTTCAGAGAACGCCTACAGTTACTTGACCATATCTGCGAGGCACAGTCCGGTGATGCCCGTATTTTAGAGATTATCGAGCAGATTCGGCAGGGCAGAGTTTCCGAGTTCGTGATTGATGACCAGGGGATACTTCGATTTGGGACTCGACTGTGCGTACCAGATTTTGAGGGACTGAGGCGTGATATTCTTGAGGAAGCACATAGATCAGTGTACAGTGTGTATCCAGGTTCCACCAAGATGTACCGTGATTTGAGAGAGGTTTACTGGTGGGACGGGATGAAGAAGGATGTTACAGACTTCGTATCGAGATGCCTGACGTGTTAGCAAGTCAAGGCCGAGCACCAGAGGCCAGCCGGCGAGTTACAGCCTTTGCCTATTCCTGAGTGGAAGTGGAAACAGGTCTCCATAGACTTCATTGTGGGTCTACCCAGGACCAGTCGAGGGTATGACTCTATTTGGGTGATTGTGGATCGACTAATGAAAGCGGCTCACTTTCTGCCAGTGAAGACCACTTTTGGATTTGCTCAGTACGCCCAGGTTTATATTGATGAGATGATGCGACTGCATGGCGTCCCGACTTGCATCGTGTCCGACCGGGGCACCCAGTTTACCAGCCGATTATGGCGGAAACTTCAGGAGGCTTTGGGCACCCGATTGAGTTTTAGCACAGCTTTTCATCCGCAGACTGACGGTCAGTCAGAGCATACTATTCACTATTCAGACTCTTGAGGACATGCTCAGAGCTTGTGTTTTAGATTTCGGTGGTAGCTGGGATCGTCATTTGCCCCTGATCGAGTTCTCCTACAATAATAGCTTCCAGGAGACGATTCAGATGGCACCTTTCGAGGCTTTATATGGGAGGAGATGTCGATCGCCTGTATGTTGGACAGAGCTCAGGTAAAGCAGTATTTTGGGGCCACAGATTGTACAAGAGACGACTGAAAAGATACAGCAGATTCGGGACAGGGTGAGAGCAGCACAGAGTAGGAAGAAATCATATGCTGACAGGCGCCGTCGCCGACTCGAGTTCGCTGTTGGCGATCATGTTTTCCTGAGGGTCTCTCCGATGAAGGGCGTGATGAGATTTGGATGGAAAGGAAAGCTTAGTCCTAGATATGTTGGTCCCTTCGAGATCCTAGAGCGTGTCGGTTCGGTGGCTTATCGGTTGGCTCTTCCGCCCATCTTCCCAGATGTTCACCCCGTGTTCCATGTTTCGATGCTCCACAAGTACCTTCATGACCCTTCCCATGTGATTCAGCACCAGACAATCCAGCTGGAGCGCGATCTTTCATTCACCGAGAAGCCGGTGGTCATTTTGGATCGGCAAGTGAAGAGATTGAGGTCGAAGGTTATACCGTCTGTCAATGTTCTTTGGCGTGGTCCGAACAGCGAGGAGGTCACCTAGGAGACCGAGGACGAGATGAGGAAGAAATATCCCCATCTTTTTTAAGGTACGCGTAGTTAAATTCTAAATTCGGGGACCGAATTTCTTTAAGGGGGGAAGACTGTAACGCTTCGAAAATCGTTTAGGTAGTTTTTCGATAATCGGTAAAATAATCAGTCTTTTCCGTAAAAAGTCAAAATAATTATTTTTCAATATAGGCCTAATTATAAAAAATTTAGATAAGAAATTGCTAGAAATTGGTTAAAAATTTCTAGTCACTTAAAAAAATTTCTTGTCATTTAAAAAAAATTCCTTAATTAATTAATTTTTAATATTATTTTAAGCTTTTAAATATACATTAAATTAGTGATAAATACAAATTTAAATGGGTAAATTACATACTTAAGAACCATTATAAACTAAAATTTAGTATTAACAAAAATTTTATCAAGACTTTCCTAGATTAGTTGTTCTATGGTGTTAAAAATGAATTAAAATGGGGTTTTTTTGTAAAAAATGATGTGATGGACATTAAATGAACTTGAGAGAGTGTTTTTATGTAGAAATTTTTACACTTTTCCCTCACAACTCCCCCCTCCTAGCTCAGGTCGAGCCCTCTTCTGCAGCAGCTCCCCAATTTTCCTCTCTCTCTTACTTCAAAATTTCATCCAAAAATCCACCGAAATCCACAATTTTCTTCACAAATCCCTATTCTATCTCTTCTCAAGCCCAAATTGGTTTAAAACATGGAGAAAAGAGGCAACTTTGGAGGCTAAGTGAAAGAGGTTCAAAACTTGTGAGGTGAAAATTCTAATCTAATTGTTTAATTTGTAGTTTGAATATGCTAATTTAGAAATTTAAGTGTGAAATTTGGTTATAAATTCTTATTTAGGAAATTCAAGAAAAGGTTTGAAATTTTAATTAGGGTTTGAATCTTTGTAAGTGGGTTATAATTAGGGTAGTGGCTATCTAGTGGGTTAGTTTGGATATTTGTGTTAGATTGTGATAATTTTATCGCAAATCTACGATGGTTACGCCAATTTTCAATTTTTAGGGCTTACTAGGTTTTTATAAAAATTAAGTGGTGAATTAATTGCGATATATTGACAATATTTATATCATCTCCTATGACTTTTAGGGTGTGTGAATGCGGAATTTGGTTTAATCGGGTTTTAGTTTTGACGGTTGACCCGAAACGACGATTCTAGTTAAGGCTTAGTGATTTTCGTGTGTTTTCCATGCACCGAATGCAAGTTGTGCCTAACTTGTGGATGTTGATTCTTTTATTTTGTGACTTGCGTCGTTTCAGGAATATGTAATCTTATATTTGTGTTGTGCAATTTTAGGATCGGTTGCGGAAACATCGGATACGGAGCGCAAAAGCAAAGCGGTGGTTGGATCAGATTAGCGAGGCGTCCGAGTGAGTAGATGTATACATCTATGGGGAAATCGTCTAGATAGCGCGAGGTGCCATATAGTTAGGATCACTTTATTACTTGCACACTATATGCATAGTTAGTTAGTTAACCATCTCATTCATACGTATATCTTTCTAGTTGTTTATCTGCTGACATTGCATGGTTATCTAAATACCTATGTGGGATTTCACCTCTTAGGACACTTACACTATTACCATTGGCTCATGTTGCATGTGCACTATTCATGTAAACACACACACCTTTGGAAATTGCCATGCCACGAGCACTGTAGAACCTGCTTAGTTCTGTATCAATCACTTGCATCATACATGATATATTAAATTGCATAGCATGTATATACCTCACATCACCATCATGCTTATATAGATTCCTAGCCATAAATTAAATTACATACCTTTGATATCATAAGCATTTATCATATACAACATGTTGGGTATTATGATTTTCTTGAGGATTTCAGTATTGATGAGATTTCTGGATTTTGGGGAAAACCGCAAGAATTTAACAATAACTTATTATCATCATTTTTAAAATAAAGTTGCGATTTTCTCGTGATGTATGTGTCGTCCACCATGAGTTTTCATGTTTTCTGTTGGATTTCAAGACCCGATTCGAGGAGTGGATGAACCGTCTCGGGTACATGGTGGGCCCGGTATGGTATCCCGGGGCAAGAAGATCGAGTTGTAGACGATGAGCCTGGAAGGGGAAGACTACCTACCGGTGATGTCTGGCGCGGCGGATATCCGGAGGATACCGACCGTTGTCGTGAGATTTGATGATGGGGGCCGATCCAGACTGACGGAGCCCGAGTATTGAGATATTGACATAGTGAGACATTGAGACAGATATATTTCCATATTTGGTGTCGATGCTTGACACGGTTTTCGGATGATTTCATTGATGGTACCTTAGCTATTGTACAGATATTCTGTTTAAGTTAAAAATGCAGAGATCATCGTATTTTAAACACTTAAAGATTTCGTATTGATGTTGCATACATGTGCATACATACTAGTGGCATTACATCGCATCTAGACATACATGTTGTGATGCATTTGCGAGCATTCTTATGATAGCCTTATTAGATATTATTTTCTACTCACGAGCTGGCAACTCATCCCCGTTGTGCCACAGTGTCTTGCAGGTCGGACCCGTCAGCTTTGCAGCGGCGGGCGTATCTTTTCATTGGCTTCTTTGCTCAGACTCGCGACATTGCTCTTAGATGGGTTGCGAGGACACTTTTTCCTTTTGTACTATCATTGTATCTAGTATTTTCCATCTACCACTTCTTATTTGTATATGCGACCTAGTGATAAGACTGAGAGATTTGTGTATATGTGGTTTCTCTGGGGTCGAGCTCACTTGAGCCGGCGTTGTGTTTTTCTTATTTTTGTGTTTCTTTATGCTTATTTGCTTGATATTGCCTATATATTGCGTGTGGTTGTAATCCGTCTTGGGCGAAGAGCTAGCTCCCGCTTGGGGATGCCATTATATCATTACAGGTTTATATATCTTGTTGTACCCATTTTGGGGGCTAGTATTTACAAAGGAGACTCTGCCGAAATTTTCGAAAAATTTTGATGTTTTTTAAAAGGGGTCAATACAACTTAAATGGTTTAAAATTGTTTTCATAAAAGGTTTTCCTTCACTCTGGTTGATTTTGGTTTAGATTTTCTGGGCTTTGGCTGACTTAGGTTACGTTACGATTTTAGACGTCTTGTAATCTAAGTGCCAGTCACGTTTCGTACCTTCGGGTCGTGACATATACCCTCGCAAATGTTTGGGATATCCAATAAACTTACACAGAACTGACCTTACTTCGAGCTTGTTCGGATTTTGTGTTTTCACATAGGCCGGACAACCCCGCATCTTAATAAAATTAAGACATGGTCTCTTCCCCTCCTATATCTCATATAGAGTGGTAGGCACTAATTTGGTCGGAACTCTATTCAATAGGTATGCGGCTTCTTAAGCGGATAACCCCAAAAGGAAATAAGTAACTCAGCGGTACTCATCATAGATCGCACCATATCTAATAGGGTATGATTCCTCCACTCCGATACACAGTTGTGTTGTGGTGTATACGAAGGAGTAAGTTGAGAGAGAATCCCATTCTCTTTTAGATAGTCACGAAATTTCGTGCTCAAGTATTCTCCTCCCCGATTAGATCGAAGGATTTTAATACTTTCACCGTTGTTCATTTTTCTTTTAAATTTTATTTTATGTGTCATTTATATTTTGTTAATTTTTTTCTTCATACTAAGGTTTCTAGGCAAGTGTATTTCAAGGTATTCTCTACTATCCTAAGTTTTAAGATGTGTGCAAGTGCATATAGTAGGGTATCAACGTTCAAAAGTTTGGACTCAACAATAGGGACTATTTTTCAGACTTATTTCTATCCGCGGACTAGTAATTTCTTTATCTTACTAACCCTCGGGACAACAGCTCATGACCATGTATTACTAGCTTCGTTCTATAACATCTAATTTTCTTGCATTTCTTAAATCTCTTCTTGTCTTTCATAAAAAAAAATCACTTTCTAACTTTTATTTTCAATTTTTTTTTATAGTGCCAAATAATACGTGAATAAACACAAACCTCCCCCATACCTGTTTGCAGCAGTATCCTCACTGATACTGTCGTTCGAGCGCAAAAACCTATAGACTTGGGTGGAGAATAATACAGTCAAAAGGCAATCAAATGGAAAGTCTCCCCCAAACTTGTTCTTTAGCTCACACATATATTTTTTATTATTATTGAATCTACTAATATAAACACCTCCATTCTAAGATGAAACAGTGTTGCCACTATTTATAGCTGGAAAACCAAAGCATGGAGGTGAGGCAAAGAAAAGTTAGTCATGATAAAGCGGCTCTTGAGAGAACATGAGCTCCTCCGATGGGTCAGCGGAAAAGTACGGTTTTAATCTATGCCCATTTATGTTGAAAATGGAATCGTTTTTGTTAGTTATATGTGTGCCCTAGAGGCCATTGCTATACATAGGATGTATATTGTAGTGGATGCTGGGACATATATAGGGAGGACTTTCTTGCTCGACATGATAGTATGCTATCTGGTTACTCTTTACCTTAACGTGTATACTGATTGTCTCTCTGTTACATGTTGGTAAAACCCTTAGGATGTGTACTTGACTACCTGGACTATGATGCGGATCATACTAGTTGGGACATGGTAGTCTATAACTACATCCTTCAATGTCCCTAGTCGTGGGTATATCGAGACGGGGCATCGATATACCAGAGTAGACTAGCATATACCTTCTCGACCCATACAGATGGGCGATGGATGATCACATATCCATTGGTGTTTGACATCGGAGATGATATACGGGTGCTCAGTGGAGACTGGGTACACTGGACGGACTCGCCGAGAACTCCCAGATGGTATTATACCTTACGTCAGATAGCAGTTCTCTGGTGACACTGGTACAGAGTAGTCTGTTGACCCGAGATCGTCATAGAGTCTTGTGTGGTTCCCACTGTGCTTTGATTTCCACCTTACCACGTCCAAGAGGGCGTGCAAAACGGTGGTTTTTGGGTACAGTCCCGAATCACATGGAGGCAATGAGCGATAGGAGGGGATTCGTCTCTCCCGGTATAGGGAGTTGATGTTGCGCTGTGTTCGATTGGCTATAACCGGAAATCCCTGGCCAGGGTTGCTGAGATTTACTGGTAAGTGTTACCTATAGTTTCTCGAACTGTTATAGACCTCATATCGACACAACTTATCGAGCTATTGGGGTCTGACGTTTACCACCCCTAGGCGAGATATGCGACATATCAGACGACGAGACCGGACTGTACGGTAAGTGTTACTGGTTGGATTCACAGGAGTGTGAGCAGGCTTGCTCGTCGATCTTCTGTCGCTCAATACCCGGGTGGCCGTTACGTTTAGCAGACCGCTTGCGGCTTGTGGGTGTTTGATATGATCATCACCTACTGCCGGCGTATTGACGAGTCTTTAGAGTCCCGCACAGAGGTTTCCTAGCTCAAGCGAAACGAAATAGGAGCACATATGAGATATGTGCGGGACCGAGAATAATGCGTGTATGTGATACCGTATTCTATTCTCGCGATGAATGTATCGATTGGTTGTATGCGATATAACCTAGTTATCGAATCAAGGATTGATTCGATAAGTCGATACATTGGATATTAGTCGGTCATATGCGATATGACCGGATCGTTAAATCAAGCGTTGATTTAATGATTTAATGCATAATTATATATTTGATATATTACTTTGCATTAACTAGTATTGGTTCACTTAAAAAGGATTTTCTCACTTGATGTGCACATTGTATATATGATATACTTTTGTGCATTTGATTGTATCATGTTTGATGATACATGATAGTTTGTGTGTTTGGTTTAAACCATGGTTGGTCAATGGTTAGGGTTTCATTTGCTTCATTTGATTATTTAGTTTATTTATTTATTCTTTATTTTAGGAAAAGAAAAGATATGGTTTCTTATTTTGTTTGTTTTGTTGAAACTTCAAGAAGCTTTGACCATTCTTGTTCTTTTCCTAAACCTAACCATTCAACCTAACCATGGTTTATTCTCTACACCTAACTATGGTTGCCATTATGATAAGTATCATATTATTTCCTATTTTGATTGAACTTATCATAATTCTTTTCTTCTTCTTCTTCATCTTCAAAAAGGAAGAAAGCTTGCCTCCATCAATGGCAACTTGAGAAAAAGAGTGAGAAATCCAATTTTAAAGTGAACCCACTTCCTATTTCTTCATCCTCTACCACTTGCCAAGTAGTATAGGGTGTTTTCTTCACAAGTTTCATGGCTTGGTGAAGTTGGAGCTTGATCTTGTGTTGCCTCGACGTAGATCATCTTCGGCATCGAAGTCGACGACCTAGCCCGCCCATTTCTCCGATGAAGCCGACGCTAGAGCCCGGGATCCGATGATCGCAGCGAGGGGACTTCATCACGGAGCTATGGAGGTGGAGGACCGGATCTTCAAAGGTTGTATTTCCATTCACTTAGTTAAGTTGTTAACTAGTTGCATGTTTCGCCTAATCTCTAGTCAACGATCGCATTAGGGTTTCTCGGCACCGGAAATTTTTGAAATTGGCATGGTTGATGCCTTGTGAGACCTTATTAGTGTGTCTAGGAACCCTACAATGGTATCAGAGCCTAGCTAGAGCCTTAGGCGATGTGTTAACGAAGTTAAAACCCCGATCGAACCCGTAATCGACAAAATAAAACCCTCTCTGTACATTTTTTAAAATCTGGGATTTTTCCAAATTAAAAATGCTTAAAAAATTCAGCAGGGTATTCTAAGAATTACCATGAAAAACGAGCCCCTAACTCCTCTACATGGCCACGGAACCGCGGCAATGACCCCCCTTTGGCGGCGGTTCCGCGACAATGTAATGGAATTAGCGACGGATCTTTTCACAGTAACTCATAGCTCTGTTTTTTCTATTTTCTGGGCATTTTTAACACTGACTCAAGAGTTGAGTATTTTGGGATTTATTTTGTAGTCGTTGTTTCGATCGGAATTTTTAATTTCGTTGGGTTTTCCGGATATTTAGAATATGTTAAAAAGTTCGACCAGATATAAATACCCAATTTTTCCCCTGTTGGGAAATTTCCAAGTGTTGAATTTTTCCGTGGTTTAAAGACGTTCTAAGTAGTGCAAGTAACTTGATGGACCCTCTAGAAGACAACAAAGCTTAACTCGATTATGTGATCGTTTTGAACTTCCCTTTGAACCTTAGGGTTTGGGGCAGTACGGCGTGCCACATGTGAGGCGTTGGCTTGACCCTTCTACGGCTGGACCGTTGGTCCTGAGGCATGAAGTGAATGTTTTTAAACTTGTTTCATGTGTTGAGCTGTTTCGGGAAAACTTGGGCGTTTGACTGTTCGATCGGAAAGTTTAACATTTTCTGTTTATCTGGAATGTGATACAATAATTAGAATTCACAAGTAGTTATGAGATAACTGATATGAATGTTATAAGCATAGCATTTTAGTCTCACTTGATCGGTTGCCACGGAATTTTGATGCGATCAAAAGTCCGTCGCAATCACGTAGCGTACGCGGATACTCACCGGTAAACTTAATAGACAGCCTCACCCCATAGCCCCGACCAAGTGACTGTAGGAGAACCCCGTCGCCGAAAGCATCCGTTCGGGTGCTCACGGCAGCGGTGTTCCGCCTTGGTGTACTTCGTCGACGGTGTCGCGGGTGCGGCCGCCTACTAAAGTTTGCGACGAACATTCGATCAGGATGTCGGGAATCTTGTTGAATTTCCCGACTTGATATTGAAAAGAGTTTTCGATAATGAGACTAAAATGCGGGGTTTATAATTGTTAGGCATGTGATGTCTAAGGAATTCATTTGATTAGGCATGCGATGTCTAAAGAGTTTGCGGATTCCAGCTGTTGTAGTTTTACACTTTCTTTTCTGTGACCGTAAGTGTAATATGTGATATCGCCGGTTTCGTTGCTATATGTCAACGACAATTGGGATGCGCATATTTACTTACGTTGATGACATGTGATGTTATGTGTTGCTGGATATGTTATATTGGATCGTCGTGTTTGAATAGCCGGGGGTTTTTTTTATGTGAGATGAGTGTTTTTCATTTTCATGCATGTAAAAACTTGTATGTAATATTCTTTTATTGGGGCACTTCCAGGTTGCGGAAGATGTCACCTTTTGTATATTATTTACTTTTCCGCACTAGGATAGACCCAAGGAGGAGGGCACAAGTAACCGGGTTCTGGAGTCCAGTGGGAGACCAACTCGAGGAGTCGAGTCCAGGTATCCTAACTCTAGAATTGGAAGGGTTGCTTGCCGCTCTCGTAGGGGTCTAGGGGTGTGGGTTTGGCTATTCATAGCGACCGTGGAATCCATGTTTTATACTGGCTCGTATTGAAAACACGGACGTCCTAG
This sequence comes from Agapanthus africanus, assembly GCA_030015575.1. Lineage (NCBI taxonomy): Eukaryota > Viridiplantae > Streptophyta > Magnoliopsida > Asparagales > Amaryllidaceae > Agapanthus > Agapanthus africanus. Next base: position 376,756,008 of record JASDDO010000019.1, on the reverse strand, counting down.
TATATCCAATATTTCATATGTTTCTTCTACTGCGATATCTGTGATGTGATCATGTGATGTTCTGTGATAAATACTGTATATAGTATATATGATATATTATATAGGCGTTACTTATGTTTTACACCCGCGCTAGCCCTGCCTTACTCTGCCGTTAGTTACCTAACCTAACGGTGCATGAGGGGACATCGAGGCGAATGCGGATGGCATAAGTGTACGTCGTATTTATCTGTGATGTTTAGGTACTTAAATGATGGGACTTCATTAATGTGATTAATGAAATTAAAAGAAACCTAAAGATGTTGTAGAATCGAATTTCAAAATAAAACAGGTAGCTACAGTTCTTGCTTTGCACAGAGGTATATGTGATATATCCTGCACCTTATTCGATGAGGAAAGGACCGAGATCCCTTCACCGGGAGTGGCTCCTTTAGCAATAACTGGCAGATGCTACAACTCTCGGTTTGTCTTTTGATTGCTTCTATAGTTTCTGCTTTGCACAGTGATATATATGATATATCCCGCACATCATTGGACGAGGAAAGGACCGACGATCCCTTCACCGGGAGTGACTCCTTTAGCAAAACTAGAAAAACCTCAAAAACACTCTATTTTAAAATCATTTGATTCTACAACGATATCAAGTTCATTACGCAATAGGTTTTCAGAAAAACCTGTCGTAGCCCTCCGTCATTTCAGATAAGTAGTAGTTAGTATTCGTGCTGCGTTTGTTGGCCTTTGTCAAGGCGTAGTGTGCGGTAGCTAACTGGTGCTTATCTGCTTATGCATATGATGCAAATTGGATTAGGGTAGTCATGCGACCTTGTTGGCCTTTGTCAAGGGTCGTGCGGGTGGGTTTAATTCAATCAAGAAATGACGGGTTGAACTTGACTAGCATCCTATGGTTTGTTGGCCTTTGTCAAGGTCATAGGAGGTTAGGGGCAAAATTATCGGGAATTTCAAGTGTTGAAATTTGCAATGAGATTTCATACCTTCTATGAGATAGTTGGATCCCGATACCCACTGCGAGTAAGAGTTACTCCTGGGAGAGTTTTACACATTACAATTAGCCGATCAAGTAGGTGTCTAGAAAGGTGTCAACGGGGTTACGTCTCTGGGAAAACGAGGTTTACTGTAATTAGGTTCGTGCGAAAGCACGGGGGACCTCCCTCAAAGTACCGACACTGGCCTGGCTGAAAGATTGGCGAACTTGTAGTGTGTAATTAATCCCGGCTAGTCTTTCCTTTTAGGGTTTGAAGGAAGATTTGATAAAAAACAGTGGGAGCTATCCTGATTAGATAAAATAATAACCAATCTATTCTTGCAAGAGCGCACGCTGAGTGTTTTCTTCTCTCTCTCTCCAGGTAGCGACCATATCATGCCTTAATCAAGATAATAATACGGAATATTGACCGAACCCGCTTGTTATACTGAGCTGGGGAACGTTGGTCCCACTCCAACTTATAATTGTTATAAGACAGAGCAGGAAATAGGGGAATACCAGATTTCCCATGCCGCCCAAACGAAGAAAGTGCATGCTGATGCATCATCTTCGGGTGTGTTCATTACAAAAAACTGTTTCTCAGTGTCCTCTACGTCCTGGGTATTTGATACCGGATCAGGATCCCAAATATGTAATCTGTTACATAGGGCTACAGAAAGATAGAGAACTGAGAACGGGTGATAAGTTTCATGAGGCAGAAAACGGGGCAAGTGTTGCAGCCAAGTCTGTTGGTCACTGTCACCCTGTATTTCAAATACATTGATTCTGAACGAATGTTATTAGATACCGAACCTGATATACAAAATCATATCAGTCTCTTTATTAGTAAAGAAAGGATATAATTTTGTATTGTTGGATAATGTTTTGAACATTTCCTATATCAAAAGTTGATCGGTTCAGGCACGTTATCTAAAAGTATTGACGTTCTAAATCAAACTACAGTTCTTAGTATACAGAACACATACAAGAGGAAGAGTTCAGAAATGAACGGATCCTTCTTGAGGTATTGTAGACTAGGTCATATCAATGCGACCCGACTAGCTCAAGTTACATTTAGATGCATATTTAAATCAGTTTGAATTTACATCTTATGAAACTTGCCAGTCATGTCACAAAGATAAAATGACCATAGCTCTGTTTACTGGAAGCAGAGAAAGAGTTAGTAAACTCTTGGGATGATACATGTTGATGTATATAGGTCCCCTGTCTACACATGCCAAGACCGGTTCTTTGTACTTCATTACATTCTCTGATAATCTCTCAAGATTCAGACATATGTTCCTGTTGAAACACAAGTCCGAAACTTTTGAGATATTCACAGAATATAAGTTAGAAGTAGAAAACCAAAATAAGGGTATAAGTATTATGTCCTTTGATGTGATCAGGGAGGAGAATACTTAAGCACGAAAATCCTGGACTATTCTAAAGGAGAATGAGATTCTTTCTCAGCATTACTCCTCCGAATACACCATAGCACGATGGTATATCGGGGCGGAGCAATAGCACCCTATATGATATGGTGTGCTCTATAATGAGTACTACTGAGTTACCTGTTTCCTTTTGGGGGTTATGCACTTGAGAAGCTGCATACCTATTGAATTAGGTTCGAATCAGATCACAGCCTACCACACCATATAAGATAAGGTATGGGAAGAGCCCATGTCTTAAGTAAGTTAAGATTTGGGGTTGACCGGCCTATGTCTGAAAGCAATATCCGGACAAGCTCGAGGCAAGGTCTGTAATGTTGAATTGGAAAGGTTCCAGCTATACAAACTACAGCAGATGATTTGATAAAACAAAAGGATTCAATAGTTACCAACGAACCTCAGCCTCTCCGCCGATCTAGTAGGGTTTCTCACCCACCTGAGAGATACTTCTGTTTCTCTATGACAGTGGGAGCGAGGATTGCATCATGAGATAATGACCCAACTAGTTTCGAGCAGGCCATCGAGAGTAGGGACTCGGTAAGTATGGCTGGATGCTTAGCGATCTGAGATGGAATCCTTATACACCAACAAAGTATGGACTTTGGTTGCTATATCCGAAGGGTTAAATCCCCATTAGGAGCAAGTATATCTTGAGAAGATTACTTTGTGTAGATGGAAAAGTTGAGACTTTCAAAGCTAGACTTGTTAAAGGTTTTTCGTCATCAACCAGGCGTGGATAATGATGAAACCTTTTCCAGTGCCTATGCTTAAGTCCATCCGGATCCTACTTGCCATGGCTACATACCATGACTACGATATCTGGAGGTTGGGTGCCATGACTGCTTTTCTAAATGATGTTTTAGAAGAGTGCTTCTATAAGTACACAGCCAGATAGCCTCGTAGACAGTGGGAGCAGCGAAAACGTGTGCAAGATGTTTTATGTGATAAAGCAGGCATCGCGGAGTTGGAACGTCTGTTTTGATGAAGTAGTCAAAGAGTTTGACATCATCAAAATGGTAGATGAACCTTGTATAAACAAAAGGGTAGTAGGGAGTATGGTGACGATCCTCGTAGAGTACGTGGATGACATACTCTTGATAGGGAAGGAGTTTCCTATGCTACGCTCGATCAATCTTCGCTTATCACAATGATTCTCCATATAGGATCAAAGTGATACCTCCTAAATCCTGGATTTTGGATCTATGAGATAGATCTAATTGGATGTCAGGAGACTCACTAGTTGTAGTGAGATGGTATCAGTTGATCCTGGGGAGAATCACTGGAAAGGTTCCAGGGTGATAAGGACGACTGAATGTCAGTCACAGGCATTGTCTTTACCCTCAGTAAAGGGACGGTATGTTGGAAGAGTTCCAAGCTAGATACCATGGCATACTAGACGATTATAGGCAAGATACATCGCTACTTAAGATGCTACCAAAGAGGCAGTCTGGGTGTATAGTGGTTCATGAGATGAACTTAGTTCCTCCCATTGTGTGACAATGGAGTTGTGGCTTATGCCAAGGAACGTCCGTCCCATCAGTGATCCAGACATATTCTGAGGCAGCATCACCTGATCATGGGGATGGTTGATCTCCAAGGAGATCGAGGTTAGGAGAGTAGACTCAGAGGACAACACGGCGGATCCACTCACAAAGGCCTTTTCCAAGAGAGAGACTTTTATGGGATGGATGAGTATGAGATACTACAACCACTGCTATCAGATGGCCCTAGTGCAAGTGGGAGATTGTTAGTTATATGTGTGCCTTAGAGGCCATTGTTATACATAGTATGTATATTGTAGTGGATGCTGGGACATATATAGGGAGGACTTTCTTGCTCGACATGATAGTATGCTATCTGGTTACTCTTTACCTTAACGTGTATACTGATTGTCTCTCTGTTACATGTTGGTAAAGCCCTTAGGATGTGTACTTGACTACCTGGACTATGATGCAGATCATACTAGTGGGGACATGGTAGTCTATAAGTACGTCCTTCAATGTCCCTAGTCGTGGGTATATCGAGACGGGGCATCGATATACCAGAGTAGACTAGCGTATACCTTCTCGACCCATACAGATGGGCGATGGATGATCCCATATCCATTGGTATTTGACATCGGAGATGATATACGGGTGCTCAGTGGAGACTGGGTACACTGGACGGACTCGCCGAGAACTCCCAGATGGTATTATACCTTACGTCAGATGGCAGTTCTCTGGTGACACTGATACAGAGTAGTCTGTTGACCCGAGATCATCATAAAGTCTTGTGTGGTTCCCACTGTGCTTTGATTTCCACCTTACCACGTCCAAGAGGGCGTGCAAAATGGTGGTTTTTGGGTACAGTCCCGAATCACATGGAGGCAATGAGCGATAGGAGGGGATTCGTCTTTCCCGGTATAGGGAGTTGATGTTGCGCTGTGTTCGATTGGCTATAACCGGAAATCCCTGGCCAGGGTTGCTGAGATTTACTGGTAAGTGTTACCTGTAGTTTCTCGAACTGTTATAGACCTCATATCGACACGACTTATCGAGCTATTGGGGTCTGACGTTTACCACCCCTAGGCGAGATATGCGACATATCAGACGACGAGACCGGACTGTACGGTAAGTGTTACTGGTTGGATTCACAGGAGTGTGAGCGGGCTTGCTCGTCGATCTTCTGATCGCTCAATACCCGGGTGGCCGTTACGTTTAGCAGACCGCTTGCGGCTTGTGGGTGTTTGATATGATCATCACCTGCTGCCGGCGTATTGACGAGTCTTTAGAGTCCTACACAGAGGTTTCCTGGCTCAAGCGAAACGAAATAGGAGCACATATGAGATATGTGCGGGACCGAGAATAATGCGTGTATGTGATACCGTATTCTATTCTCGCGATGAATGTATCGATTGGTTGTATGCGATATAACCTAGTTATCGAATCAAGGATTGATTCGATAAGTCGATACATTGGATATTAGTCGGTCATATGCGATATGACCGGATCGTTAAATCAAGCGTTGATTTAATGATTTAATGAATAATTATATATTTGATATATTACTTTATATTAACTAGTATTTGTTCACTTAAAAAGGATTTTCTCACTTGATGTGCACATTGTATATATGATATACTTTTGTGCATTTGATTGTATCATGTTTGATGATACATGATAGTTTGTGTGTTTGGTTTAAACCATGGTTGGTCAATGGTTAGGGTTTCATTTGCTTCATTTGATTATTTAGTTTATTTATTTATTCTTTATTTTAGGAAAAGAAAAGATATGGTTGCTTATTTTGTTTGTTTTGTTGAAACTTCAAGAAGCTTTGACCATTCTTGTTCTTTTCCTAAACCTAACCATTCAACCTAACCATGGTTTATTCTCTACACCTAACTATGGTTGCCATTATGATAAGTATCATATTATTTCCTATTTTAATTGAACTTATCATAACTCTTTTCTTCTTCTTCTTCATATTCAAAAAGGAAGAAAGCTTGCCTCCATCAATGGCAACTTGAGAAAAAGAGTGAGAAATCCAATTTTAAAGTGAACCTACTTCCTATTTCTTCATCCTCTACCACTTTCCAAGTAGTATAGGGTGTTTTCTTCACAAGTTTCATGGCTTGGTGAAGTTGGAGCTTGATCTTGTGTTGCCTCGACGTAGATCATCTTCGGCATCGAAGTCGACGACCTAGCCTGTCCATTTCTCCGATGAAGCCGACGCTAGAGCCCGGGATCCGATGATCGCAGCGAGGGGACTTCATCACGGAGCTATGGAGATGGAGGACCGGATCGACAAAGGTTGCATTTCCGTTCACTTAGTTAAGTTGTTAACTAGTTGCATGTTTCGCCTAATCTCTAGTCAACGATCGCATTAGGGTTTCTCGGCACCGAAAATTTTTGAAATTGGCATGGTTGATGCCTTGTGAGACCTCATTAGTGTGCCTAGGAACCCTACAGTTTTTAGCATTTTCTACATCCACTGCACCGTGCAGGTATACATACCGCACTACAAAAGGTCCTTTCCAATGAGATCTCAGTTTACCCAGATGAAGATGGAGACGGGAATCGTAAAGAAAGACTTGTTGTCCCGGTGTGAATATTTTTCTCAAAAGATGTTTGTCATGAAACACCTTTGTCCGGTTCTTTACTATAACTGCCTTATCATAGGCTTCATCACGAAGCTTACTCAGCTTATTTAATTGCAACTTCCAATAGCTTCCTGCTTGGTCAAAATCGAGGTTAATCTCTTTAATTGCCCACATTACCCTATGTTGGATCTCGACAGGGAGGTGGCAAGCCTTCCCACACCAGCCGATAAGGAGACATACCAAGATCGGTCTTATATGCAATACGAAATGCCCAAAGAGCATCGGTCAATTTAGAGGACCAATTTTTACGGTTTTTAGAAACTATTTTCTCCAAAATTTGCTTGATCTGTCTATTAGAGGCTTCAGCTTGTCCGCTCGTTTGAGGATGATAGGGCATAGAAAGTTTATGGTTGATTGAATATTTCCGCATCAAAACCTCGAAAGACTGATAGCAGAAATGTGTCCCATTGTCGCTAATGATAGCGCGAGGGTGCCCGAACCGAGAAAAGATATTTTCTTTAAGGAACTTAACGACAACCTTGTCATTAGTACGGCTCGGTATTGCTTCAACCCATTTAGAAAGATAATCAACCGCTAAGAGAATGTATAAGTTCCCAAAAGTGTTGGGAAACGGGCCTATGAAATCAATTCCCTACACATCAAATATCTCAACAACCAAGATTTGTTGGAGCGGCATCTCGTTTCTCCGTAAAATCCTACCCATGTGCTGGCACCGTGAACAAGTTTTCCAATAATCATATGCATATTTGAATAACCTTGGCTAATAAAAACCACATTGCAAAAAAAATTCCGCAGTTTTTCTTGGACCAAAGTGACCACCACATGCTTGATCATGGCAGAAGGACAACACACTCCTGAACCCATGATTAAGGACACACCGACGAATGATCTGATCGGAACAATACTTGAACAAATAGTGTTCATCCCAGTAAAAGTGTTTTACCTACGATAAAAATATATGATTGTCTTGATTTGACTATTCGCTGGGTAGAAGTCTCGTTGCTAAACAATTCACAATATCAGCGAACCAAGGCTCGCAAGATAGGGTCAAGAGATGTTCGTCCGGAAAAGATTCTTTTATTAGCATGGTCAACGTTGGTGAAGAAGAAAGTCGTGAAAGATGGTCGGTTACGACGTTTTCACATCCACTTTTGTCTCTTATGACAAGGTCAAATTCTTGCAACAAGAGGATCCAACGTATTAGCATGGATTTAGCATCCTTATTCGATAAAAGATATCTTAAGACGGAATGATCGGTGTAAACTATGACCAGAGAGCCAATTAGGTAGAGCCTGAATTTTTCTAATGCAAAGAAAACTGCCAAAAGTTCTTTCTCGGTGGTTGTATAGTTCATTTGGTCATCGTTCAAGGTCCTACTCGCATAATAAATCACATATGGTATCTTATCGTTGTGTTGTCCTAAAACTGCACCAATAGCAAAGTCGGATGCATCACACATAAGCTCAAAAGGGTGATTCCAGTCTGGAGATAATAGAACGGGGGCAGTGATGAGGGAACGTTTAAGTGATTCAAAAGCAGTCAAGCAATCCGAGTCGAAATGAAATGTTGTATTCTTGGCCAAGAGAAGAGTTAAGGGTCTAGCAATCTTGCTAAAGTCTTTAATGAATCGTCTATAAAAACCGGCATGACCAAGAAAGGATCGTATATTTTTGATGCATTTGGGAGGAGAAAGGTTGGAAATGACATCTATTTTAACTTTGTCTACCTCAATGCCATTTCGTGAAATGATATGCCCTAAGGCAATACCTTCTCGAACCATGAAATGACATTTTTCCTAATTCAAAGTTAGATTCTTGTCCTTACAGCAGGAAAGAACAGCGTCAAGATGACGTAAGCATTCCTCAAAGGAAACCCTAAATATGGAGAAATCTTCCATAAATATCTCCAGAAAATTTTTGACCATGTCAGAGAATATCCCCATCATACATCGCTGAAATGTAGCGGAAGCATTGCATAACCCAAATGGCATGCATCTATAAGCGAAAGTGCCGAAATGATAAGTTAAAGTTGTCTTATCTTGATCCTTTTCGGCGATGGGAATCTAGTTATAGCATGAGTAACTATCTAAGAAACAGTATAACTCAAGCCCGGCTAAGCGTTCCAATATCTGGTCAATGAAGGGTAAAGAGAAGTGATCTTTTCTCTTTGCGGCATTGAGTTTTCTATAATCAATACATACCCGCCACCCGGTTTGGGTGCGAGTTTGAATCAACTCATTTGCCTCATTAGTTATGACCGTGATGCCAGACTTTTTAGGGACAACGGGAATAGGACTTACTCACTGGCTATCAGATATTGGGTAAACTATACCATTATCTAAGCATTTGACGATTTCCTTCTTCACCGCCTCTTTCATGACGGGATTCAACCATCTTTGTAGGTCACGGGCTGGTTTGGCCTCATCCATCAAATGTATATGATGTTCAACAATCAAGGGGATAATCCCTTTGATGTCCGCCATTGTCCAACCGAAAGCTTGCCAATTTGATCTCAAGACAGACAGAAGAGCTCTCTCTTGCTTTAAGGCTAGAGAAGCTGATATGATGATGGATAAAGACTCATTCTCACCTAAATATGCATACTTAAGATGAGACGGCAGCGGCTTGAGATCAAGTGTCGGCGGAGAGACGATAGAAGGTAGAGTAAGGGAACGATACAGGGACTCCATGAGAAGTTCATAGCTAGCGTAAGAGATTGACCCGGATAGCTCAACTAACTTGTTTGAAAAGTCAAAGGATTCGAACTCGGGGGTTGACTTGTCGACATAAAGGTCCTTGAATCAAGATCATCAGGGAAAGTGAACCCTTCGTATTCCCTATTCGTGTAAGGAGTGGCTGGATCAAACAATAATGCACTAATGGCGTCAAGATCATTGTCGTAGAACAAAAACTCATCAAATTCGCAACTGTTACAATTTAATACAATGGTAGCTACAACCTCAACCCGGATGTGCCCCGCAAAAGAATATTACAACAAATTATAATTTACATTTGAATGAAAGAAACACTCGTCTCACATCCCTGGCTATCCATTCACGACAATCCAAGTTCATATTCACAAATCAGTAAAAACCATTACAGAAATGTGCAACCCCCTGCTAACCGACATACTAGCAATTAGGGGAGGTTTACGAACACATTAATCACAACACAGATATAATCCAGTTAGCCAAAGTTCTTAGAATTCGATCAAGCAACACATATGAATCTACTCCAAATAATTCTCTGTGCACATAAAACCTGAGCAGAAACAAAACATCCCTGAAAACACAACATCAACACAGAAGAATAACTGAGCAAATTTGGGTTGACTCGGTATCAACTCGGCCGCGGATCCACGGCAGATCGCTTGGATCGGCCGCGGTTTCACGGTGGTTTGGACGAGTCACGATTCTAAATTTCTTCACAATTCTTAAAAAACCCTGCTTGTATTTTTAAGGGTCCCTGAAAAAATTTTAGACCGCAATTTAAAATCGGCAGAAACTAGGTGAAAAGGTCGTTTTTTCGGGATTATTTTGCAGTCGAATTTCTAAAGACTTTGCTAACATATTAGTTATGGTTTAGCTAGGCTCTGATACCTCTGTAAGTCAACGTTACACACCCAACAAGATCCGGGGAGGTGGAATAGGTAAAACAATCATTTTGTTCAAAGTAACATCGACTATCAAACGGATCTTTGCTGAACCCTAACTAACAAACTATCTAGAAGTGCTAAACTACTATGATAGATGATTATACCTCAAGATACTAGTCCTTCTTGTTCTTGTTATTCACCTCCTCGTCGGCCTCCTCGATGTAATAAAAGATCCACCCGAGAGTTCCTCCTTCAAGCTTTAACCTCTAACTTGAGGTAATTAAGTGGCTAGGATTGCTAATCCAAATGACCTAGAAGATATAGAAGTGGATTAAGGATCTATTAGTCTTTCTAACCCTTGGGATCTCAACACATGAGAGGATTAGGGTTAGGTTGAAGAAGAGGAGAGCTTGAGGAGAGAGAGTGTGTATGTTAATTATCAATTGAAATATAACTCATTTGTGTATATCATGAAGCATAAAAATATCTTGCACAAATATCTTTCATGCTTCATTTAATACAAATGGATGAATCATCTCATGAGTCATGGTTTCAATTAATGCAAATAACACATAAGCTCTCCACCTCATTAGGTTTAATTCACAAATGAATTAAAACTAAATGAGTCACCTTTCTTCTAGAAGCTTCTCGACTAATTACGAGAATGCCCCTCCCATCCATATTTACGAAAAACACGGATAAACTAAGACTGCATAAATCCAATAATCCAATACTAGAATCTGGCTTAAACTAAAGCCCGCTAGTATAATCTGTCTGAATATCTTACGTGCACAAGTACACGTATATGTCCGAACCCTGTTGTAAAACCATACGACCTCTATATTGTTTCGCCTGAAGCAGGGAAACTCTCTGTGTGGGACTCTAAAGACTCGACACTACGCTGGCAGTAGGTTTAACCATATGCCGCAAGCGGTACTAGCTGTACGTAACGGTCCCGAGGTAGATGTCGATAAGAAGGCCGATGAGGAAACCCATCCGAACTCCTACTGAGCCTGATGTGACAATCTACGTACAGTCCGGTCTGTTCGTCTAAGACTACCGCATATCGGGCCTAGAGGGCGGCAAGCGTCAGTCCCCTAAAAGCGGTATAAGTCGTGTCGGAGTGAAGCCCATTACACCTTAAGAAGCTACTGGAAATCGTACCGGTAAATTTCGCTTGCCCTGGCCAGGGACTTTGCGTAATGGCTCTCCAAACACAGTGCAATATCAACTCCTAATACCGGGAGAGACGAATCCTTTCTAACCGCCACTGCCTCCAAGTGCTTCGGGACTGCACCCAACTGCTACCTGTTTGCACGACTCCTTTGAGCGGTGGTAGGGTAGCAATCTAAGAACAGTGGGAACACACTCGAGGAGAAGCAGCAGTGTCAAGTCTACGAACTATGCTGTACTCATTTCACCAGGGAACTGTTAACTGACGATGGGTATAATACCAACCAACAGCTCCCTGCGAGTCCTGTCCGGTGTACCCGTAAGCCAACGAGCACCTGCATACTATCTCCAGTACAACGTACTAATGGCTGTGGGACACACCATTTCCCCTGCTGGGATGAGAAGCGTACACACTAGTCTACTTCGGAGTATCGATGCCCTGTCTCTATAATCCTACGACTAGGGACCTGAAAAAGGATGTGCTTGTAGACTACCCAGCTCCCACTAGTGTGACTGTCATCACAACGCTGGTAGTCAAGTAAGATCCTAAGGGCTCTATCAATATGTATTCACGATATACTAAAAGAAACATATACACATATTAAAATAGATATAAACCAAGTAGCATACTACTATGTTGAGCAAGACTATTAATACAACTGTGAATATCCCAAGCTACCATTAAGTAATATACAAACTAGTATGATACAATAATGGCCCCTAGGGCATATACACTAACAAACTCCCACTTGCACTAAGGCCATGTCCTGGCATATCGAAGACCTATCATCTCGAATAGCCTCTCGAACTATGTCTGAGGTAAGGCCTTTGTGAACGGATCTGCAGTGTTCTCCTCTGTAGCAACTCTCCGGACCTCGATCTCCCGGCGATCTATGATCTTCCTGATCAGGTGATACCGCCTTAAGGTGTGTATGGACTTCTGATGGGACCTGGGTTCCTTCGCTAAAGCTATAGCGCCGTTGTTGTCACAATACAGCGGTATTGGATCAACAATGGTAGGAACCACATGAAGTTCTGTTAGGAACTTCTTCATCCAGACTGCTTCTTTTGCGGCATCGCAAGCAGCGATATACTCTGCTTCCATCGTCGAGTCAGCAACGGTGTCCTGCTTGGAACTCTTCCAGCACACCGCCCCTCCATTGAGGGTAAAGACATAACCTGACATGGACTTAGAGTCATCCTTGTCACTCTGGAAGCTGGAGTCAGCAAAAGCCTCGATCTGGAGGTCTTTTCCGCCGTAAACCAAGAACATATCCTTAGTCCTTCTCAGGTACTTGAGAATGTTCTTAACTGCTATCCAGTGCTTCTTCCCTGGGTCTGACTGATACCGGCTTACCACGCTCAGTGTGTAAGCTACATCTGGTCTGGTACACAACCTCGCATACATTATAGAGCCTACCACAGAAGCGTAGGGTATAACTGACATGCGATCCCTTTCCAAATCAGTCTTGGGAGACTTCTCTTTGGAGAGGGTGATTCCGTGACAAGCCGGTAAATTACCGCGCTTAGAATCTTCCATACTGAATCTTTTCAGTATAGTGTTGATATACCTGGACTGCGAAAGTCCCAACATCCTTTTAGATCTATCACGATAGATTTGGATCCCCAGAATGTAAGAGGCATCACCCAGGTCTTTCATGGAGAACCTGTGTGACAAGAATCCTTTGACAGATTATAGCATAGGAATGTCATTTCCTATCAAGAGAATATCATCCACGTACAAAACGAGAAATACGACAGTTCGTGCTACAATTTTACTATAGATACATGGTTCATCTGAATTTTTGATATAGTCATATTCTTTGACCGTTTCATCAAAACAGATGTTCCAACTCCGCGATGCCTGCTTTAGTCCATAAATGGACTTAAGCAACTTGCACACTTTCCCGTTGCTCCCACTCTGATTGAAACCTTCTGGCTGATCCATATAGACGCACTCTTCTAAATTACCATTTAGAAAAGCTGTCTTTACGTCCATCTGCCAGATCTCATAATCATGGAAGGCAGCAATGGAAAGAAGGATCCGAATGGATTTGAGCATAGCTACTGGAAAAAAAGTTTCGTCATAGTCCAAACCAGGTCTTTGACGAAAACCCTTTGCAACAAGTCTAGCCTTATAGGTTTCCACCTGTCCATCTACACCAATCTTCTTCCTGAAGATCCACTTTCATCCTATGGGTTTTACCCCATCTGGAGCAAAGTCCAAATTCCATACTTTGTTAGTGTACATGGACTCCATCTCGGTCCGCATTGCATCCAGCCATCTTACTGAGTCGCCGCTCTGGATGGCCTGCTGGAAGCTAGTAGGTTCATCATTATCAATGACGTAATCCTCTCTATCCCCGTCTATGAGAAAACCGTAGTATCTCTTAGGCGGATGAGACGGCCTACTACTCCTGCTGAGGGGTGCGGGAATGTCCTGTTCTTCTAAAACTTCTGGCTCTACCAAACTTTCAATAGTAGTTTATGGTTCTGGAATTTCTTCCAGTTCTATTGCGCTCCTACTTGTTTCCTTTTCTAAAAACTGCTGTTCTAGAAAATGGGCATTACGAGAAACAAAAACCTTTTGTTCCTTTGCGTAATAGAAAAAATACCACTTGGAGTTCTTTGGATATCCCACAAAATTACACTATACTAATCGTGCCTCGAGTTTGTCCGCATGCTGCTTTTTAACAAAAGCTGGACATCCCCATTTCTTCAGATACTGAAGATAGGGTTTCTTCCCACTCCACGTCTGATATGGTGTGGTAGGCACAGTCTTGGTAGGAACCCTGTTCAAAAGATATGCAGCTGATTCTAGTGCATAACCCCAGAAAGATCGCGGCAACTCAGCATTACTCATCATGGTGTTGGAGATAGTGCCCTCATAGTCAATTATTGGATCGCAGGTACGTGATTGCAATGATTGCGGAGGACCTATACCGGTAGGACAGTCTTACTCGAGATGATAGTATGCTATCTGGTTTGCCTTTATCAGTTGTGTGCATGTTCACGTGACTGATTGCATGTTACACTTTGATAGAGCCCTTAGGATCTTGCTTTACTACCAACTGTATGATGGCGATCATATACGTGAGAGTTGGGTAGTTTATATGCATATCCTTAATTATGGTCCCTAGTCGTGGGAGTTTCGAGACAGGGCAACGATACTCCGGAGTAGACTAGTGTATACAGTCGAGACCCCGACGAGGGGCGGTGGCCGGTCTCACAAGCCACTGGTGTCAGTTGGATCACCTAAGATGTATACAGGTGCTCATTGGGTTATGAGTACACCGGACAGGACTCGCCGGGAATCTGCTAGTTAGTACTATACCTATCGTCAGATAGCAGTTCCCTGGTGACATGTGTACAGGTTAGTTCATCGACCTGAGGTCGTCATTTGTCTCGTGTGAGTTCCTACTGTGCTTTGATTTCTACCCTACCACGGCTCAAAGGAGTCGTGCAAACAGGTAGCTTTTGGGTACAGTCCCGAGCCATATGGAAACACGTGAGCGGATCGGCAGGGGATTCGTCTCTCCCGGTATTGGGGGCGAGGTCGTGCTGTGTCTAGGAGAGCCATTACACAAAGTCCATAGCCATGGCAGGAGATTTACTGGTAGGTACTCCAGTAGTATCTCAGGGTGTTATTGGGCTACACTCCGACACGACTTATACTGCTTCTGGGGGTCTGACGTTACTAGCCCCCTAGGCGGATATGCGATACTCATTGACGAACGGACCGGACTGTATATACATTGTCACTGTTAGGCTCAGTAGGGTTTCTGGATGAGTTCGCTCATCGGCCTCCCTTGAGTTCGCTCATCAGCCTCCCTTGAGGTCAGTCCATGGGCAGCCGTTATGCATAGCTAGTGCCGCTGACGGTTTGTGGTTAAACCCACTGCCAGGCCCCACAGACAGTTTCCCAAGTTCGGGCGAAACGTTGTAGAGGCCGTATGGTTTTATGGCAGGGTTCGGAAAATGCACGTGCGTTTACGCACGTGTCAGTTTTCGGGCAGATGATACTGGTCGGCTTTGGTTTAAGCCGGATCCGAGTATTATATTGAGTAGGTATAATATCTTTGTCTCAGTTGCATTTGTATTCGGTCGTAATACAAATGTGGGTATATTTATACAGTTTCGGGGTTATCCTGAAAGTCGTTTCGGGATCACTTTTGGAAGTTGCCAGTTTCCAGTTTTCTATCAGCCGTCTTTTAACATTCGGTTAAAGACGGATTTATCTTTTCTTGGATGAGGGTGAGTCATGCTTCTAGAAGGTTCTAGAAGGTTCTTGATATGGTGAGGTGTCTTGTGACTCATGCTTTGATTTCAACCATTTCTTGTTTTGCTTAAGATCTTTATGCTTGATTTTTTCATGTGTTCACACATGATATTTTCCTTGTGGTCACCCCCCTCTCCTACGGTCACCTCCCTCTTTGCTATAAGAGGCCGTCCCCCTCTCTCTCTCCTCACACTCTCTCACTTGAGGTTTTCATATGGTTGTAAAAGATATGATAGTATTTGGGGTGCATGGAATTTTACAGTTCATTTCATTCCATCACCCGATTCCCTCGGCAACTTCATTAACCGATCGTCCACGGCTTTGGACGAAGTGAGACAAAGTCATCTACTCATTCTCTACATCAATCTTGGTCATCTCTTTTAGCAAACTTGACGACCGAGTTGCCTCGAGTCAGAGGCGGGAGCCCGTTTAAAGAATCAGTGATGTGGTGCCACCTCGACGAGCAGATCAGAGATCGATGAGATCGGAGCAGCCGCAACAGAGCGTGGGATGATGGTTAAAGAACGAAGGACTCGGATCGTTCGGTATAACCTTTCTACACTCTTTACAGTTTGTTAGTTTAGCAATAATGGCAGATCCGGGTTAAAGTATACGATAGCGCCAGTTAAAAAGTTTTTGTTCCGCATTTGGCGTCTGTAGACGGCCGGGGCGCTAGCGTAGACTTACAGTGGTATCAGAGCCTCACCATTTTGCTTTACTAACTTGTGCTAACGCGTTTAAAATATTGATCGAACCGGAAATCAAAAATCGCAATTTTTCCACTTGACAGTTTCTGTTGATTTTAAACGGTGTCCTAAAAATATTTCACACATCTCAGAAATCTGTGCAGGGTTTTCTAAGGCACACGACAAAATTTGAGCAAGTGATTCCACTATATAGCCGCGGAAGCGCGGCCAAACCCATGGTTTGGCCGCGGATCCGCGGCCATCCTAATGAATCACTGCATCAAATTTTCTCAGTGTCTTCTCTGGTGGAATTTTGGGTTTTTGGTATATATCTTTTGGGCCCAGGTTTTGTTACTGTTCTACAGATTTGCGTGGGGCCCACTTTATGATATTTTGTCGATCGAAATTTAAACATGTTAGTTTACAGTGCTTACATTATATCTCCGACCGGGAATGTCATTTGATCGGTAAACCGCGTCCGATTGCTATAGTTCTTTTAGACGGGTTTGCGAACGTGACATTCGCGTTGATGTTCTGTATTGTGCTGTGATGTTGCGGATTTGTCGTGGTGGATAGCAGTGTGCAATGGTAGTACAGTTTGAGTTTATTTGTACATTTGATATTACGGGGCGAGCATCCAACTTGTGGACTGCCGTCACTGCCTGTTGTATAATATTCTTTTGGGGCACGACCAGGTTGCGGTCGATGTACCTGTTGTACTATTTTTCATTACTGTACTAGGTTTTGCCCCGAGACGGAGTGCACGGATAGCCGGGTTCTGGAGGGCAACGGGTCCGCATCTCATGGCTTTGAGAGGCAGAGGGGCCCCACTCTAAAATTGGCAGACTATTCGCCGCACTCGTAGGGGGTACAGGTTGACCCAAGGAGGGGTGCTCAATTTACCGGATTCCGTGAAGTGCCGGGTGTTCCATTCACTATGCTGTGGGGACTACCTCGCTTCAGGTTTTGGCGGGTAACTTGCCGCACCCGTAGGGGTCTAGGTTTCATTGCACAGGCTATCCACACGACAGGGGAACGTCGGGTTTCAGCAGCGGCTCTGTGAAACCCGGGGATCCCAGATATCTGTATTGTTCTGTGATGCTTATTACTTTTCTGTAATGTTGCATATTATCACGCCTGGAGCGATTATGTATATTGGTTTATATACTATTAGATGTTGTATATGTTTTACACCCGCGCTAGTCCAGTCCCCGCTCTGTCGTTAGTTAAGTAACCTAACGGGTGATGACGGGACCCAGTGACGAATGCGGATGGCATATACGTACATTTTATTTTCGTTCTTTTCTGGTGTGATTGATTGATGGGACTGCGTTGATTCTGATCAATGCAAAGTAAAACAAACCTGTTTTCAGTTGTTGGAACAAATTTAAAAAAGTGTTATTGCAAAGACGTTTCCTTTTGTTTTGCATAGCGGTATTCAGTGGAATATCCTGCACCTCATTCGACGGGGCAAGGGCCGATATCCCTTCACCGGGACTGACCCCTTGGGTAGAAGTTTGCGTCAGGGTAATAACTTCACTATAGTCGATTACATGTTGCTTTGCATAGCGGTATTCAGTGGAATATACTGCACCTCATTCCACGAGGAAAGAGCCGAGATCCCTTTACCGGGAGTGACCTCTTTAGCAAAAGGTTTTCGCCGCTATATTTTAAAAAGCTATCAGGTTCCTTCAGCGATATCAAGTTCACTACGCTAAAGGTTTTTCGCCAAAAACCAGCCGTAGCCCTCCGTCGTTTCTTATGGATGGTCAGTAGTATTCAAGCTATGTTTGTTGGCATACGTCAAGGCATAGTGTTTGGTAGCTGCTGGGTATTCATTTGTTGCATAGATAGATGAGTTGGTTTGGGACAGTCGTATTACCTTGTTGGCATACGTCAAGGGTATGTACGGGTGGGTTCAAATTAACAAGATAATGACGGGCAGAACTTGACATGTGACTTATGATTTGTTGGCATACGTCAAGGTCATAAGAGCATGGGGCATAAATCATATCGGGAGTTTCTAAAGAAACTGAAACTTGCCAAGTATGCGCATACCTTCTGGAGTATGAGTAACGTGGATGCATTCCATCACGTTATCATGCGATGAGAGTTGGATCCCGATTCCCACTGATGAGTTGGTTTACTCTTCGGGTGATCCCGATTGATTCTTCTTTCAGGTTTGGGGGAGAATTTGACAGGATAGTGGGAGGTTTCCGGATTAGATAAAGTGATAACCATTCTGATCTAGGTTAGAGTGCACGCAGAGTGTTTCTTTTCTCTCTCTCTCTTTGGCAGCGACCTTTGACCGACCCTAGACTATGACTCAGTGACCAAGTTGACCGAACCTTCTTAAAATACTGGCTTTTGGATTGTCAATGTTGCATAAGTCATTGCCACTCCTTCTTTTACCCTTTGTATTTCTCAGAACACCCGTATTACTACGGACATCCACTTCTATTGGATAGATCCATCGTATGGTTATATACGAACTCGAAGGGACTTCTTCGAGGATGGATCCAGGTTCAGGAGAAATAGAATTGGTTTATTCACTTGTCTTTTATTATCACCTTCTCTCAGGTTGCGAGAGCTCCTTAGTTTAGGAGAGTACACCTATTACGCTTATTGGATAGTCTTATTCCAAACCATAGGCAGGTGCCGAAAGGTAGGGAATGAAGAAAACCAATTAGCCTAAGTAGGGTGTGCAGAAGGTAATATGTAAAGACAAAATAAAGGGATTAGAAAGAGGGCAAAGTAAATTGCGAATGATATCATTCACGACCAAAACCGCGTACTTCATCGCCACTCCTATTTCACCTTTAAAGGAATAAGGTATTATTCAGTTGTCTTTTATCATCACCTTCTCTCGAGATGCGAGTACTCCTTGGTTTATGAGGGTACAACTATTATGCTTACTGGATAGTCTTCTTCCAAACCATAGGCTGGTGCCGAACGGTAGGGAAGGAAGAAAACCATTTAGCCTAACGATGGTGTACAGAAGGTAACGACTAAAAGACAAATAAAGGGATTTGGAGAGATGGCAATAAAATATACGGTTGAAGTCATGAATCGGATTATGGAAGAGGCATTACTATGAATACCAGGATACCCCTACGAAACATTTTCATGTTTCAGTGCATTGTTATAGAAAAACTGTTTTCCCGATTAGATACTTACTCCAAGGGTATGTATTTACCAGGTTTCATTCTCATACCTGTATGGTTTTACAGATGATGAGTGGGAGTAAGTTATTGGGAATTAGGTGATTATCCTCAATATATCGGAATTCGTTGTAATTGGTGATATTTGAGGAATTCACCAGGGTACAGTTTTCAAACTACGACGCACAGGTTTTGAGTTGTTTAACTCAGCGGACTTATACAGAGTATTGTATGTTGTCCAGTGTCCTTCAGGACAAAGGGGTAGGTCCTCGTACTATGTTCTGTTTACTTATAACTTCTCTAGTATTTAGACAAGTGTTTCGTAGAAATACATGGTCTAAGTTTTGAGAAGTTGTGGGTATAAGAATAAAGTAGAGAACCAAGTATCACAAGTATCGGGATTCTTCAAAGAGATCGAAGATGTAGATTCTTGTGATTGGTATTCAGATGATAGTGATGGTTTTGAGAAACGTGTTTCTCTTTCAGGTTACTCATAATTGGATGGATTCCTAAGTTGAGTAATGCTGATTAGCCTCTTTCCATTAAAGTGATATGCACTGGAGACAGCTGCATGATTTGAATATGGTTCCAATTAAATAAGTGCCAAAGTTTCTATATTGGATATAGAATGGATCGTACCTTAAAAGATATTAAGGTATGGGGAGTTGTCCAGCTTATGCTTAAAACCAGACTCTGGATAACTCAGGGCACGTTTCTGTAATGGCTGTTTGTGGGTTGACCCTGGCTATGACGAGGGTTGATATTCTACCATTTGGAAGATCAATAGTGATATTGTTCTTGACTCGCCACAGTTTTAGTAAAATGGATCTTTTTCAGAAAACAGTAGTGGGAGTATGGTAGAACTGGAAGTGATTCCAGAACTGCGAACGATTACGGAAAATTTAATAGGACCTATATATTCAATCAGGTTTGACATTCCAATAGCCACTCCGCAGATATGGTGGGTAACCTCAGACACCCGAGAGGTACTTCGGTAGCCTCAAAGACGGTGACAGGGAGGTTCTTATCTACCCAGACTTGACACTACTGTTGTTCCAGGATATGAAACCTGGTAGGAGGGTTGTCGTAGTCAGTGGGAGCAGCGGAAGTTTAGTGGGCAAGTAGCTTATGTCTATTTATAGACCTGAGCAGTTATAGCGGAGAAAGATCATCTATTTTTGATGTGGCAGTCATGGGTTTGACTTCAATCAGAATAGAGGATGGATCTGTTAAGAAGGTAGTAGGGTGTGATGTCATGGTATTTGGATGACATACACATAGTAGGAAGTAAAATTCCTATACTACGATCGGTTGTACTGTGGTCGTCACACAGTTGTTTCTCTAGACAGGATATGGATATAATATCAGACATTATGGTTTCTAGATCTATGGTTTTAGATCTGGATTTGGGTAGTTTCCCAATGTGGGTACTTTGACAGATATTCTAATGGTTTTTAGAATAGTTGACTCCTAGCATGGTGGTGTACCTGCAGGTGATGGAGTCACCCTCTCTAAAGGTGTCGTACAGACTAAAGGGGAGAGGGATGTGCATGATTGGCAGATCACTTGCTTAGGCAATTGAGTCAATCATGAAATGTCAAGTACCGCACCAAATGTTGTTTTTGCACTAGATGCAATGAGTTTGTATTAATCCAATCCTGGAGAAACATAAGGAAGCAGTTTTAGAACATAAGTGGATGTTCTACGGATTTGATGACGGCAGCCTCCTTCGGGAGACGATTATCATTCCAAGCTTCAAAGGTGACATGGTTGACAGAGTGATTGTCAGAGTTATAGTTTTTCCCTCTGATGAAGTGGGATAGTATTATGGACAGGTGGTCCAAGAGGATACTGTGGGTGGCATGGTGCCGGATACTGATTAGGTTCAGTGATCGGTACAGTCTAAGAAATTTGGATTTGGAGTTCATTTATGAACAAGGTCCCATCAGATATCCAGACATATTCTAAGACAGGTATTACTCGATTCGGGAGATGGCTTTCTCCGCGAACTTGAGATTTAGAGAGATATAGAAAGAAACATCTAGGCGGATCCACTCACTGAGGCTATTTCTCGAACACAATAGTTTTACAAACGGGCTTTGTGAAACTGATTAGTAGAGGAGTTGGATGTTCGGTTTCACACGGGCTGTGAGTAGTCGACATCGCAATAATTAGCCTTGAGTGCAAGTGGGAGATTGTTGGAGATAGTACCCTCATAGTCAATTATTGGATCGCAGGTACGTGATTGCAATGATTGCGGAGGACCTATACCGGTAGGACAGTCTTACTCGAGATGATAGTATGCTATCTGGTTTGCCTTTATCAGTTGTGTGCATGTTCAGGTGACTGATTGCATGTTACACTTTGATAGAGCCCTTAGGATCTTGCTTTACTACCAACTGTATGATGGCGATCATATACGTGAGAGTTGGGTAGTTTATATGCATATCCTTAATTGTGGTCCCTAGTCGTGGGAGTTTCGAGACAGGGCATCGATACTCCGGAGTAGACTAGTGTATACAGTCGAGATTCCGACGAGGGGCGGTGGCCGGTCTCACAAGCCACTGGTGTCAGTTGGATCACCTAAGATGTATACAGGTGCTCATTGGGTTATGAGTACACCGGACAGGACTCGCCGGGAATCTGCTAGTTAGTACTATACCTATCGTCAGATAGCGGTTCCCTGGTGACATGTGTACAGGTTAGTTCATCGACCTGAGGTCGTCATTTGTCTCGTGTGAGTTCCCACTGTGCTTTGATTTCTACCCTACCACGGCTCAAAGGAGTCGTGCAAACAGGTAGCTTTTGGGTACAGTCCCGAGCCATATGGAGGCACGTGAGCGGATCGGCAGGGGATTCGTCTCTTCCGGTATTGGGGGCGAGGTCGTGCTGTGTCTAGGAGAGCCATTACACAAAGTCCATGGCCATGGCAGGAGATTTACTGGTAGGTACTCCAGTAGTATCTCAGGGTGTTATTGGGCTACACTCCGACACGACTTATACTGCTTCTGGGGGTCTGACGTTACTAGCCCCCTAGGCGGATATGCGATACTCATTGACGAACGGACCGGACTGTATATACATTGTCACTGTTAGGCTCAGTAGGGTTTCTGGATGAGTTCGCTCATCGGCCTCCCTTGAGTTCGCTCATCAGCCTCCCTTGAGGTCAGTCCATGGGCAGCCGTTACGCATTGCTAGTGCCGCTGACGGTTTGTGGTTAAACCCACTGCCAGGGTACTGACGAGTCATTAGAGTCCCCCACAGACAGTTTCCCAAGTTCGGGCGAAACGTTGTAGAGGCCGTATGGTTTTATGGCAGGGTTCGGAAAATGCACGTGCGTTTACGGACGTGTCAGTTTTCGGGCAGATGATACTGGTCGGCTTTGGTTTAAGCTGGATCCGAGTATTATATTGAGTAGGTATAATATCTTTGTCTCAGTTGCATTTGTATTCGGTCGTAATACAAATGTGGGTATATTTATACAGTTTCGGGGTTATCCTGAAAGTCGTTTCTGGATCACTTTTGGAAGTTGCCAGTTTCCAGTTTTCTATCAGCCGTCTTTTAACATTCGGTTAAAGACGGATTTATCTTTTCTTGGATGAGGGTGAGTCATGCTTCTAGAAGGTTCTAGAAGGTTCTTGATATGGTGAGGTGTCTTGTGACTCATGCTTTGATTTCAACCATTTCTTGTTTTGCTTAAGATCTTTATGCTTGATTTTTTCATGTGTTCACACATGATATTTTCCTTGTGGTCACCCCCCTCTCCTACGGTCACCTCCCTCTTTTCTATAAGAGGCCGGCCCCCTCTCTCTCTCCTCACACTCTCTCACTTGAGGTTTTCATATGGTTGTAAAAGATATGATATTATTTGGGGTGCATGGAATTTTACAGTTCATTTCATTCCATCACCCGATTCCCTCGGCAACTTCATTAACCGATCGTCCACGGCTTTGGACGA
Source organism: Agapanthus africanus (assembly GCA_030015575.1). NCBI lineage: Eukaryota > Viridiplantae > Streptophyta > Magnoliopsida > Asparagales > Amaryllidaceae > Agapanthus > Agapanthus africanus. The sequence goes on along the minus strand of JASDDO010000019.1, from coordinate 376,732,631 downwards.
AGTGAGACAAAGTCATCTACTCATTCTCTACATCAATCTTGGTCGTCTCTTTTAGCAAACTTGACGACCGAGTTGCCTCGAGTCAGAGGCGGGAGCCCGTTTAAAGAATCAGTGATGTGGTGCCACCTCGACGAGCAGATCAGAGATCGACGAGATCGGAGCAGCCGCAACAGAGCGTGGGATGATGGTTAAAGAACGAAGGACTCGGATCGTTCGGTATAACCTTTCCACACTCTTTACAGTTTGTTAGTTTAGCAATAATGGCATATCCGGGTTAAAGTATACGATAGCGCCAGTTAAAAAGATTTTGTTCCGCATTTGGCGTCTGTAGACGGCCGGGGCGCTAGCGTAGACTTACACATGGAACGTACCATATCCAATAGGGTTTGGTTCCGTCTTTCCGATACACCGTTATGTTGTGGAGTATATGGAGGAGTAACCTGAGAGAGAATTTCTTTCTCTTTTAGGTAACCCAGGAACTCGGCACTTAAGTATTTACCACCTCGATCTGATCTCAGTGTCTTGATACTTTTGCCGGTTTGGTTTTCTACTTCATTATATTCTCGGAATTTCTCAAAGGCCTCGGATTTATGCCTCATCAAGAAAATGAATCCATACCTAGAGTAATCATCCGTAAAAGTAATGAAATAAGAAAAACCGCCTCTTGCATGTGTAGAGATTGGACCACATACATCGCTGTGTATGAGTCCTAAGAGCTCGCTCGCTCTTACTCCATGTCCAGTGAATGGAGTCTTTGTCATCTTTCCTTTGAGACATGATTGACAAGTGGCATAAGATTGATATTCGAACGGATTCAAATATCCTTCTCCATGTAACTTAGTTAACCTTGTCTCATTGATGTGACCCAGTCTATAATACCATAAGAAAGCCTGATTTATATCTGGAGACTTTCTTTTTAGTGTGTTCTGGACATTGAAAATCTGTAATTGGTTTAACATGTATATACCGTTATCTAGTGTACCGAACCCAATCAAACCATGATTAAGGTGGATATTAACAACATCGCTTATAAACGTGAAATCATAACATTCTTTTGATAACAACGATACTGATATGATATTACACGTTAAACTATGTACACAAAAACAGTTGCGCAAAACCAAAATATGTCCACTCGTCAATCCAAGGTGATAATCCCCTACGGACACAGCATTTACGCTAGCTCCGTTAGCAACCTGGAGGGTCATATCACCAACCTTCAGCACTCTGCGGTTTCTCAGTGCCTGCAATGAATTGCATATATGAGATCCTGATCCGGTATCCAATACCCAGGAAGTAGAGTTGATTGACAGACAATTTTCATTTACAAACACACCTGAAGCCGAAGCCACAACTTGCCTCGGGTCCTGGTTCTTGGCAATCCAAGCTTTGCAATCCTTCTTTCAATGGCCTTTCCTACGACAGTGGAAGCACTCGTCCTTTGCTACTATTGACACCATAACCTTTGCCTTTCCCTTGGCTTCCACCTTACCAACACCACCTCTTGGTTTGGTAGTGGCCTTCTTCTTCCTTCCTTTGGCCCTTGCCTTGGACCTGGAAGAAGAAGCACCACGAACAAACATGGTGGGTGTTTCCCTTGCTTTCTGTAAGGTGCCCTCTGAACTCCTTAACATATTGAGGAGTTCTGGAAGTTCAACTTCTTTACCTTGAATGTTGAAATTCAAGCTAAACTGGGCGTAGGTGGAAGGAAGGGACTGGAGAATCAAGTCTGTATACAGCTCGTTCTCTAATGTTGTCCCGAGGACTGCGGGCTCTTCAATATAGCCAGTCATCTTAAGGACATGTTCCTCTACAGATGATCCGACGGCCATTCTCGAATGAAACAAGTTCTTCGAGGTCTCGTATCTTGCTATACGAGATTGCTCTCTATACAGTTCCTTGGTGTGGAGAAATATGGATTCTAAATCCATATTCTCGTGCCTCCTGTGATGTTCATTATTCATAGAGGCAAGCACAATGCATTTGGCCTTCGCGCAGTCAATCTCCCAGGTCTTGTGGATTTCCTTATCCACGACACTGGATTCTGGACCTGGGACGGTAGGGGCCTTAGCAGTGAGGACATACCCAAATTTGTCATAGGTAATTGCCATCTTGACATTCTGGAACCAATCTTTATAGTTTGGCCCTATCAAAATATTTTTATCTAATAATAACTTAAGGCCTGTCATGTTCTGGGTCGCTCCAATTAGGAGAGAGAGAGAGGAAACACTTTAGTATGATGCTCTTGCAAGCTTAGAGTGGTTTTTAGTTTATCTAAACAGGATAGCTCCCACTGTTTCTCGAATCCTTCCTCAAACCAAAAAAGAAGAACTAGTCAGGACTATTCTCACTGTACAATACTTGCTTAACCGTTCAGCCAGGCAAGTGTCGGTACTTCGAGAGAGGTTTTACGATGCTTTCGCGAAGTTCCTTAATTAAATAACCTCTTTTCCCTGGGGGCATAGCCCCGCTGACACCTTTCTCGACACCTACTTGGTTTATAGCATTGATCGTTAAGTGAAAGAATCTCCCGATGAGTAGCATATACTCACAGTAGGATCGGGATCCAAATATCATCGTGTGATAAAGCTGAAGGAATCCTACCAAAATTATCACACTCCAAATGGTATGCAACTCTAGCAAATTTCAGTTTCTTTAGAAATTCCCGATGTGGATTTTTGCCCCATGCTCTTATGACCTTGGCGTTGGTCAAAATGTCATAAGTCACATGTCAAGTTCTACCCATCATTATCTTGTTAATTTGAACCCACCCGTACATACCCCTGGCGTTGGCCAAATGGCAGTATGACTGTCTTAAACCAACTCATCTATCTATACAACAGATGAATACCCGGCAGCTACCAAACACTATGCCTTGGCGTTAGTCAAAATATATAGCTTGAATACTACTAAATACCCAAATGAAATGACGGAGGGCTGGGAATGGTTTTGGCAAAACCGTGAACGTAGTGAACTTGATATGATCGAAGGAACCTGATAGCTTTTAAAAGGAGTGGTTTAAGCTCCGCATTTAAAAAAATCTTCTGTTTTAAAATAACCGAGTGGATTTTTTTAAACTGTTCCAACGATTCAACTTTGGTTTATTTTCTTTGCATTAATATAATGCGTCCCATCAATTAACCTATCATTACAGAAAACAACGAAAATACAACGTCCTCTTATGCCATCCGCATTCGCCACTGGGCCCCGTCATTCACCCGTTAGGTTACTTAACTAACGACAGAGCGGGGGCTGGGAAAGCGCGGATGCAAAACATAAGTAACACCTACTATATATCATATATAGATATTGTACATTCGTCAAACGCAATAATAGGCATTCCAGATCACATATGAACATATTGGATATACAAGCAATCCGCATTTCTTTTGAGCCTGCAATGAAAGGCGGATTACACAGTCGCGATGAATAGCCAAACCCCCACCCTAGACCCCTACGGGTACGGCAAACTACCCGCCAAGTACCCAAAGTGAAACGGTCTCCCTCAACGACGTGAGTAGGCCACTAAGCACTTCAAAGTACCCGGTAGTTTGTGCACCCCACCTTGGGTCTATCCTAGGAGCAGAAAACAGTAAATGAAATAATACAACGGTGGCTACAACCTCAACCCGGATGTGCCCCACAAAAGAATATTACAACAAATTACAATTTACATTTGAATGAAAGAAACACTCGTCTCACATCCCCGGCTATCCATTCACGACAATCCAAGTTCATATTCACAAACCAGTAAAAACCATTACAGAAATGTGCAACCCCTGCTAACCGACATACTAGCAATTAGGGGAGGTTTACGAACACATTAATCAAAACACAGATATAATTCAGTTAGCCAAAGTTCTTAGAATTCGATCAAGCAACACATATGAATCTACTCCAAATAATTCTCTATGCACATAAAACCTGAGCAGAAACAAAACATCCCTGAAAACACAACATCAACACAGAAGAATAACTGAGCAAATTTGGGTTGACTCGGTGTCAACTCGGCCGCGGATCCGCGGCGGATCGCTTGGATCGGCCACGGTTCCGCGGTGGTTTGGACGAGTCACGATCCCAAATTTCTTCACAATTCTTAAAAAATCCTGCTTGTATTTTTAAGGGTCCCTGAAAAAATTTTAGACCCCAATTTAAAATCGGCAGAAACTAGGTGAAAACGTCGTTTTTTCGGGATTATTTTGCGATTGAATTTCTAAATACTTTGCTAACATGTTAGTTATGGTTTAGCTAGGCTCTGATACCACTGTAAGTCAAAATTACACAACCAACAAGATGCGGGGAGGCGGAATAGGTAAAACAATCATTTTGTTCAAAGTAACATCGACTATCAAATGGATCTTTGCTAAACCATAACTAACAAACTATCTAGAAGTGCTAAACTACTATGATAGATGATTATACCTCAAGATACTAGTCCTTCTTGTTCTTATTGTTCACCTCCTCGTCGGCCTCCTCGATATAATAGAAGATCCACCCGAGAGTTCCTCCTTCAAGTTTTAACCTCTAACTTGAGGTAACTAAGTGGCTAGGATTGCTAATCCAAGTGACCTAGAAGATATAGAAGTGGATTAAGGATCTAATAGTCTTTCTAACCCTTGGGATCTCAACACATGAGAGGATTAGGGTTAGGTTGAAGAAGAGGAGAGCTTGAGGAGAGAGAGTGTGTATGTTAATTATCAATTGAAATATAACTCATTTGTGTATATCATGAAGCATAAAAATATCTTGCACAAATATCTTTCATGCTTCATTTAATACAAATGGATGAATCATCTCATAAGTCATGGTTTCAATTAATGCAAATAACACATAAGCTCTCCACCTCATTAAGTTTAATTCACAAATGAATTAAAACTAAATGAGTCACATTTCTTCTAGAAACTTCTCGACTAATTACGAGAATGCCCCTCCCATCCGTATTTACGAAAAACACGGATAAACTAAGACTGCATAAATCTAATAATCCAATACTAGAATCTGGCTTAAACTAAAGTCTGCTAGTATAATCTGTCCGAATATCTTACGTGCACAAGTACACGTATATGTCCGAACCCTGTCGTAAAACCATACGACCTCTATATCGTTTCGCCTGAAGCAGGGAAACTCTCTGTGTGGGACTCTAAAGACTCGACACTAGCGTGCAGTGGGTTTAACCATAGGCCGCAAGCGGTACTAGCTGTACGTAACTATCCCCAGGTAGATGTCGATAAGAAGGCCGATGAGGAAACCAATCCGAACTTCTACTGAGCCTGATGTGACAATCTCCGTATAGTCCGGTCTGTTCGTCTAAGACTAGGGCATATCGGGCCTAGGGCGCGGCAAGCGTCAGTCCCCTAAAAGCGGTATAAGTCGTGTTGAAGTGAAGCGTATTACACCTTGAGAAGCTACTGGAAATCCTACCAGTAAATCTCGCTTGCCCTGGCCAGGGACTTTGTGTAATGGCTCTTTAAACACAGTGCGATATCAACTCCCAATACCGGGAGAGACGAATCATTTCTAACCGCCACTGCCTCCAAGTGCTTCGGGATTGCACCCAACTGCTACCTGTTTGCATGACTCCTTTGAGCCGTGGTAGGGTAGCAATCTAAGAACAGTGGGAACACACTCGAGGCGAAGCAGCAGTGTCAAGTCTATGAGCTATGCTGTACTCATGTCACCTGGGAACTGTTAACTGACGACGGGTATAATACCAACCAACAGTTCCCTGTAGAACTAAGCGCGCACAATTCAGTAATTTCTGTTTGTTCTCCTAATTGATTGCAATTAAACTGGGCTGTCCGGTGTACCCGTAACCCAACGAGCACCTGCATACTATCTCCAGTACAACGTACTAATGGCTGTGGGACAGACCATTTCCCCTGCTGGGATGAGAAGCGTACACACTAGTCTACTCCGGAGTATCGATGCCCTGTCTCGATAATCCTACGACTGGGGACCTGAAAAAGGATGTGCTTGTAGACTACCCAGCTCCTACTAGTGTGACTGCCATCACAATGCTGGTAGTCAAGCAAGATCCTAAGGGCTCTATCAATATGTATTCGCGATATGCTAAAAGAAACATATACACATATTAAGATAGATATAAACCAAGTAGCATACTACTATGTTGAGCAAGACTGTTAATACAACTGTGAATATCCCAAGCTTCCATTAAGTAATATACAAACTAGTATGATACAATAATGGCCCCTAGGGCATATACACTAACAGTGTCAAGCTGATAGATACCTGCCCTAGATGAAGACGAAGATGATGTTGTTAGTCTTGTGCTCTCCCACTGTAGTGTTTGTTCGGCGAGATCTTCAAGAAATTGCTACGCCTCCTCGTCGGATTTTGACATGAAATGACATTGACAAATGGTTTCTAGAAATTTTTTTTTGTCACTGGATTATCACTCTCATACATAATTTGGAAAAGTTGCTAATTTTTGAATCTGTGATGAAAGCATTGGACAAGGAGATTTTTAAACCTTTAAAAGCATTTCCAAAAGGATTCGTTGGAAAGTTGGGTAGACCGGTTGATCTCGCTCCTAATGCGGGCAGTCTTAAGATTAAAATAAAATTTCTTAAGGAATGTTTTAAAAAATTCATCCCAATTGGTGATAGAACGTGAAGAGGTGCTATAAAGACACATCACTGCGAGATCGGATATGGTAAAGGGGAGAATACGTAATCGCATAGCATCCTCTGAAATTTGGATGGTACTCATCATTGCACATACGTTTTGGAATTTGGTTATAAAAACATAGGCATCCTCAGATTCAAGCCCATGAAATTTGGGCAATAAGTTGATAAAGTGGGGTTTAATTTTGAAGTTATCCTCATTGGCTGGTGGAAGAGACAGACACGTAGGAAGGGGTCCGCGTATGGGGTAGCATCAGTCTTGGAGAGCGATGCGTGGTGGATTTTGAGTTTGCACACCTAGGTGTGGTGGCAATGTGGTGTTGTTAAAACCCGGTGGAGGTCCATCCATCTCAAGAGATGTGGTAGGTGGAGAAGAAAAAGAAGGTGAAGAAGTATCGACCTCGGAGTCGACAGCGAAAACGCAGACTAAACGAGCACTAGAATCTTGTGTCCAGCCGATCATGCACTAAGTGGGTTTAGTGCACGTGGCAGCGTGTGATAACGTGTGAGAATGATTTTAAGAAGGCTTTGATCTGACAAAAGTGGCAGACGCAAGACTTGACTCAACCAATCACAAAATGCACAATCAGTCCCTAAAGCCAGGGCCACCTAGGTCAAATCACTAGACCGCTCCTAGACTTCCAAAGGACGAGACGTAGGATAAATCCTATATCACCTTCTTATCAATTTTGCAGCCAGATAAGTGCCAGGTATCCGCTATACGAATCACCGAAATAGTGGGCCTAATTAAGTAAACCACTTTCCTTAGTCACACTTGCATTAGACACCACAAGAGAAATGCGGATAAGCAATAGATTACGCACGACCCTCTTTTGTCCTAATTGAACGTGATTGTCCTTAGATGCTTGCTCTAGATATTTTTTATTAATATAAGGTGATGCGTATGCTTGTTTGTGATTTGTGGAGCCTGGAAAGGGTGATGAAATCCCCACCTAATCTGAATTTGGATTTATTGCCCCTTAATGTCAATTTTAAATTTGCAAAAAAAAAATCTAAAACACGCAGAAAGATTTTTAGCGGCGCTGTTTGCAAAGACTCCTGCGGGTAAAAACAGTTTATTGGAGTTTCAGAGGAGAGAGGAAGACGATTGAATAATATTAGAAAGATTTGGGGGCTTAACTCCCCAAGATGGCCACGGTTCAGCTGCCAAACACTCGTTTTGGCCGCAGCTCTGCCGCAGTTTGATGGAGTCTCTTCTTCAAAATTATTCACAGCACTCCAATGCTCCTCTGGTCATATTTGACAGTCTCTAAATCTCTGTTGGTTCACTCCAATTGCTCCATATTTCTTGCAAAACTCGCATAAGAATTGTTAAAAACACAAAATATGGTTTTTTGTTCTCTTTTTATTTTTATTTTTCTGGTTTTTTATTAGAAATCAACCCGAATAACAAGAAAAATATTACTACCGTATCCCCGGCAACGGCGCCATTTGATTGATGTGAAAAATGAGTCTTTATGTGTACTAATTACCGCAATCAATAACGGTGTCGCAATAGCTAGCCGATAGTGAGTACGGGTCGTCCACAGGGAAATGGTGAATTACTTATCTTGTTTTAGACGAGTTAACAAAGAAAGTTGGGATTTTTATTGTTTTTATACTAGGAAGATTTTTATAAGAGAAAGGCTTGTAGGGTTTATAGGATTTCGTAGTTAATGGATTGAGTTTTAAAAATAATTCTTTTTATCTTTTAATTATTTAATACTAGAGAAATAGCAATGAATGTGGATTAGGGTTCTTGGAGGGATTAGGGTTTCCCTCTACTGACCCTTGTCCTCCCATTGATCCCTATTGATCTCAAGCCCCCAACAAAGCGAGTATTAACGAATCTCAAATTGTGGCCGTGACTATCATGAATTGATAGCGCGCCCGATAAGAGGGTTAAGATTCATTTTTCTAAAATTTATAAAAATTAAAACTTAAAAAGAAGTTAATGGGTTTTATTCATCCATTATACTACCCTATTCTACAAATCCTAACAAGCGAGAATTTACTTGCTCATTGGGATAAACGAAATAAACAAAGAAAGATTAAAGACGAATGAACCCATAAGAAATAACAAAATCAAAATTGCGGAAGTAAATGCAGAAATTAAAATATGGAAAGTAATGAGACGAGATAAAAAAATCTACCTTTTATTGAATAAAATTTTCCATTACAGAAGTTTCTTGCTGAAAAACTAAATTATAAAGTCTAGTTTTCTCGAGATATCTAGATTGCTTGATCGGTAGATCAGTCGATAGATAGATTGATTAACCCTATTTGCTTTCGGTCCTTTTTATAGGCTCTGGAACTTGAAACCCTAGACGTCATCTTGAAGTGTGTGCAAAGACAATCAAGTCCCTAAATGTTCACATCCAACGGCCACCAATGAACCACGCTTCCGCCGCCCAATACCCCCTATGGCCGTGGATCCGCCGCTTTCTGATGGGTTTGCGTCTTCAGATTTCTCGCGCCTTCCTCTCTCGGTATTTGGAGATCTTTCTGATAAAAATATTCTAAAAATATCTCTTTTTCTCTGCCGTTGCGAGATTCTTCAATTTGCTCCTAATATTTGGCAGATTTGGTTTGGTAAGTCGATTTGATGTGGATTTCCTACTTATATTTCAAACATAAACTGATTTATTATAATACCTACACAATATCTCAAATCAAATTGTTGGTAGTATTTGTTTTATTTGAGATAATATTCCAACCAATTAAATAATATGATATCTTAATAATATTGGTTAAGAATATTTGATATGACATGATATGCATATTTTAATAATAAATAATCTCTTGGATATTTTATTTAAATATGATATACATATATTCCCCTAATTATATTAATTATAAATTAAGAAACATATGAAAATAATTATTTTACAAATAAACCTACATATGTTCTTAATTTACAATTAACACCTTTTAATAATTAATAATAATGGGGAAAATGACCGTATAGATATCCAATAAATATGATTGATCATATACAATCCACGGACATAAATAAATATATTTTCAACCAAGTCCCACTAAAAAGCGGGAGATATTCCTCGACATGGTGAATGACACTTATGAGTCCCCTCGACTAGCAAGAAAAAAATACTCCTGTAAGATCCTTACGACTTATAAGAGGAAAATACACTTAGGAGTCCTAACGACTCCTAAAGAGAAAATACACCTATGAGATCCCCACGACTCATACGGAGAATACCATTATAAGACCTGTTCCTGCCAAAAATTTCTGCGCAAAAAAGCCCAAGATATCAAATGGCAGCAATACATTTAAAAAATGCAAACCGGTATTTTCCGGACTGTTTTTTGCCAAACTCCTGAATGAGAATCAGGTAAATTCTGATGGCATTGAAAGATTCTCTAAAAGTCCTTCGATTTGATATATTATGTGCCTCATAATTCTTCTGGAATCAAAAGTTATGAGCAAATGTACCATGCACGTATAGTCTAAGTAATGCTCTACCACATGGGGATACATTTTTAGTCCCACATCAGGAAAAAGAGAGATCCCTTTTCTACCACTCCCCAATAAATAAAAGGGGATAACTCTTAGAAAAAATAGGATTCAATCCTCAAAGGTGCTTAGTTCTCCATAAGAGCTTAGTTTTCTAAGTTAGGGCCTTAGCTGCCCCCCATAATGCACACGTGCACCCGCCACGTGCGCCACGTGCAACTCACGTGCGCCCGCCACGTGCGTGCCACGTGCACACCACGTGCGAGAATTAAATCCTCAAAGAAGTATAGTTCTCCATAGGAGCTTAGTTCTCCAAGTTAGGGGCTTAGCTGCCCCCCATAATGCGCAACCGCACATGCGAACCGCATGCAACACATGTGCGTCCGCCACGTGCGCATCACGTATGAGGATTCAATCCTCAAAAGAGCTTAGTTCTCCATAGGAGCTTAGTTCTCCAAGTTAGGGCTTTAGTTGCCCCCCATGATGTGCAAGCGCCACGTGCGACGCACGTGCGCCACGTGCGCTCACCAAGTACGCAATATGTGTGACGCAAGTACGCCCACACCGTGCGCAACATGTGCGTCCGCCACATGCGACGCACGTACATGAACGCAAAGAAGCCTTTATTAGCAGTTAGGAGTTTAATCTCCAACCTGTTCTTCCCTTGATGAATGGGATATGGTTCAAAGGGTACATCCCTCCACACCTTCGATATATGGCACTGTAATCTCTCAGTGTCGTCGGAGAGGTGGTGGGTCCCAACGACCAATGATCTCTCTTTCCAAATAAGGAAGAGACCATCCCATAAACTTCTGTAAAAATACAGAAAGCTCTCAAAACAATAGAGAATTTAATTCTCAATAAAGAAGAAAATCTTCCTCCCCTCAAACCCTAGGTAAAGAAACCACAGAGATCAAAACAACTTCTTTACCTATCATAGCATATCTAAGGGTTTAACCCTTCTCAAGAACTTAGTTCTTTCTCAGAATATGAGATCCACAAGACAAGTCTCCCACAAGTTGAGAATTTAATTTTCATCGGGAAGATCTTGTTCTTGTGAATTAAAGATTCAGGGAAGAACAAAGTTGAAAAGAAAGAAGTTGGAGTCCATAATACTCCAAGAACTTAGTTCTTTCAAATCAAGAACTTGGTTCTTTAAAAACCCGATCCAAGATCCTCAAAATAATGATCTCAGTGATCGTTAATGGTCAAAATACCATTAACAGAGATTTAACCTCTTTGAAAACATGACCAGAAAATCATGGATAAAAGAACATGGAGAATATAGAGTCCATAATACTCCAGAAACTTAGTTCCTTCAGATCAAGAACTTAGTTCTTTAAAAACCCGATCCAAAATCCTCAAAATAGTAATCTTGGTGTTTGTTAATGGTCAAAATACCATTAATAGAGATTTAACCTCTTTGAAAGCATGAACATGAAGAACATGGAGTCTATAATACTCTAGGAACTTAGTTCCTTCAAATCAAGAACTTAGTTCTTAAAGAACTCGATCCAAGATCTTCAAAATAGTGATCATGGTGATCGTTAGTGGTCAAAATACCATAACAGAGATTTATGTTCTCTAAGAACATCAACAGAGATTAAATCTCCAAAAGAACTAATCTCCAAAAGAACTCAGCGCCTCACGTGAAAAGCACATGAGCTCCCAACACCAAGTTACATAGCGCCCTACATGAAACACGCGTGAGCGCTAGAAAACAGAAAAGTTTAGCACTTAACACTAGTGCAGCACCTTACGTGAAACACACGTGAGCGCCAGACGCCCAGCGCCTCACGTGAAACACAAGTGAGCGCCACAAAAGACTAGTGCTTAGCACTATTTCAACGCCTCACGTAAAACACACGTGAGCGCTATATGCAACTGAATGCTTAGCACTGCTGGGTGATACAGAAACCCAATCTTAGCCCAAATTGGCTAAGCTTATGTTCGTGATATCCAAACTGATATCCAAACCGATCTTAGTCTCATACATGACTAACGATCTTCATCCCATACTTTCTAAGTTAATCTTAGTCTCAAATATGACTAACGATTTTTAGATGATCCACCATGATCTTTTCCCTCAAATACGGAATTTGGTTCAAGGGTACATCTCTTCACACCTCTGATATATGTCGTTGTAATTTCTCAACGTCTTCAGAGAGATGACGGGTCCCGAAAACCAACAACTCCTTTCATCCCACATTGATGCACTTCTAAATTGACGTGCACACCTCCAATCAGACCGCACCCTAAATTGGGTGCATTCCATGTCACCATCGCTCACTTCGCCACGTAACAAATACACGTGCACATAAAATGAATAATGGACCGAAATGTCCCTAAACTAAAAATGGACCGAAATGTTCTTAAACTAACATTCGTCTCCAAAACAGAAATGTTGGACCGAGATGTCCTTAAACTAGCGCATCATCTTAAACGGGGCGATAATGGTCCGAAACGTCCTTAAACTAATATTCGCTCCAAACATGGCGACAATGGATCGTGATGTCCTTACACTAAAATAATTGAGCCCATATGCTCAATTGTTTATAAGTTGATCTTAGTCTCAAATATGACTAATGATCCGTAGATCAAACTCAAATATCCTATGAACGGATGGACCTCACAAATATGAGAAATGCATCATAAGTTCATTCCCGTTGGAAAACCAAGTTACCAACGTGGACCCCTTCAAGAATATCCTTGACCCAAACCCAAATCTCAAATATACGGATTTGGACTATCCGCACCCTACGGATGACGACATAAACTAGTCTCCGTATACAATCTACGGGCAACCAAAATAAACAAAAATATACACGACACGAAGTGAACTGTCGGAGCAGGGGAAAGTGGTTATCGCAATGTGATAACGTAATTAACTGCAGGGGTTTGCGACTGCAGGGAAGAGCGTCCCCACAATCAAAAACCCCTCACAAATGAGGGAGAATCTGATAAAGTCTGCCATAACGGTCGTATTTGTCCAAACCTCCGATATATTGTGCCATAAATCAACTTGGTATCTTCGAAAAGGTGGATGGGTAAGTCCAAATAGCATCTGCCCCCAAAATTCAGGCCAAACGTCTCAACGTCTCGGTCTCTGTCTTTCGGCGGTGAACAAGACCCTTACGGCTCATAAAGTCAAAAGGCTTTAGTTGGCAGGGATCTAAGCCTGTTATCTAAGCCACCATTAGCCGAAATTGGAAATGGCATATGATGAGTTGCTCCTGACAATATTCCAGTCATAGCAATATTGATACCGAATAAGGTATCAAATCCTAAATCTCTAACTTACAGCTAAATTGATGAGTATAAAAAAGAAAAAATAGCCGAAATGATTGGGCACCGTGAATAAATAGCCGAAATGATTGGGAAATCGCGACTTTCACGATATGAAAAGCTGAAAGGATAGAGCATCACAGAAAATATAAAGAAAAATGATAAAAATAAAGTTCTTTCTGCCCTGCTGGTGATTCGAATCCCAACTCCTGTAGACAGTTCATGAATGAAAATGAGCAATGTGTCTCCCCACACTTCGTCGAATGGATAACTGAGTCTCGATGGAATACAGAGACTACATGGACGCCCGACTAACTCCGGTATAGTCCGATTGAGGCAGCATGAAAGTCCCTAGGGTCGAAATGAAGTGACGACATATTCCTAGCTTCGGGTCTTGATGGCAATACATACAAAGCCTAAAGATCATTCGATATCATCCCACCTCAGAAGGGTGCAATCCTGACTCATTAGGGATTCAAATAGAGCCTAATCTCAAGTAAAGCGCCATGGCAATACCTAATGCTGGATCTTCCGATGGTAATGTGGATATTCCAACCTAAGGAGACTACTTGAGGACATCCTGTTCAGCCTCAGAAGGGATCAGAGACACGACAAACGCCTGGCTACTCGAGCCGCAACCTAAGAAATTGCAAGTCAGAGCCCTACCCTACCAGGGGTTATATATGTTTGATATTAGGCCGAGTTTGCCCACATGCCTAAGGGAAGGGTAAACTGAACGCTCTGGGATGAGTAAAGTAAACAGGCTAAGCCAAACAATTACGGTACAAGCAAAGAAAATTGCAAGTTACAGAAATACAACACGAGGTGATTGCAAGAGAAAATAAAGACGAAATTTTATTCATTTAAGGGGGTACATGCATTGTAAACCGATAATTAGTGAAATAAAATTCAAAATCCCTAAACTTGCGAGTAGCTTCCCCTACCATCTCTTAGTGCATCTGTTCACGACGGAGTGCGTCTGGGTCCTTACCGATATCATCCATCTAATCATAAGAATGAATAATATTTCGCTGCTGGAAGGTGCGATGAAGCAACCAGAGCGAACGAAGTCGCAGCATGTCGGAGATCAGACCTATCTTGAAAATGGAGTGCACCTCATCCTCAGCAGCATCAAATGCCATGACAGGCACAAACATAGGATCGGCAGAAAAGCTATCCTGGATCACGGTGAAGATGACGGCGAGCAGAGGGGAGTCGACAGGGATTATAGCCTCGGAATTCTGCTCCTTTTGTTGGAGTATGTCCTCACAATCCGTATTGCTGAAGCCGGGATGACGTGTGCGGATGTGAGGATAGTTGACAATTCCCCTAATGAGAATCGTTCCAGGGAAAGAGGAGTCGATGGAAGAGCCGCTAGATATATGACCTACAGAGAAAGGAAAAGCGCTTGGTTAAAATACAAGAAGGAAAGACGGTAATTTTACGAGGTGGAATCCCTAGCTTCTAAGCCAAGAGACCACACCGGGCTATAGTTGACCTATCAGAAGATCAAGACTCAAAGGGTCTACTTTGTGAAAATATAAAGATTTTCTGAGTATAAAATGCGTAGCTAAAAGGAGTGCGCACTAAAGTACAAATGTACATCTTAAGTCGAGTACACTTAAAGACCAGTGCACAACAAAAAGGTGCGCTAAAGAAGTTAAGTACGCAACACATAAGGGTGCGCACTTAAATAAGCGAAGCAAGGGCTTCGCACATCTACAAATCATGCCGAAGGCAGAGGTGCGTATGCGCACTTACCACACAAAGGCAAAGAATGAAATTCTTTGGACAGAAGCTAAATCTTCAAGGGTTACGGCCGGGGCTCAGGCCTTACTTATAAGAGGACTGCAATGGTTCGATTGTCCGACGGTCCAACTTCCCATTTAACTGCGACAGATTTGTTACCTACAAAGTCCCGACACAGATTGAACGATGGGCAGCTTTATACCGCTGTGCACATGTGAAAGACAAGTGTGCACAATCGGTAGGGGCATTTGTTCGCACCTGTTTAAGTGTGCATCAAACGTCAAGTATGCACATGAAGAAAAATGACTTGATTGGATTGCGCACCTATATACGTGCGCACATGAAGGTTAATGCATGATACGTGTGTACATGCTGATGACGGAACCCTGTAATAAAAGCAAAAGCAAGCCCAGCACAAAGCGAAAAAAGAAGTGCGGACATAAAAGAAAAGATGCTTTTCATTCAAACATCAGAAAAGGGTGTATTACAGACTACTGATTACTAAAAGATAAAAGACGAGTAAAGCAAAGGCTGTTACATCACCTGAAAGTTCAGAGTAGCAGTAGGTGAACCGAGTTATAAGGATATGTGAAGTCATAAACGGACCCCGACAAAGACTCGAAGGCCTTATCCTCCATCGATGTGTGCGTCTGTTCGCCTCTATCATATGCGGACAAGATCGCTCGCTGTTGGAAGATTACATAAAAAGACGGTTGCATGGTCTCTCAACCCTTTGGAGATAAACCCCATCAGGAAAATTGAATGTACCTTATCCGCGGCTTGGTCAAGAGCAGGGAGGGGCATTACATCCATAACCCCAGGAATGGCATTATGGATGGCTTGAAATATCAGCTGGAGCAGAGTGGAGCGTCGATGAAGTTTTCGCCCACTATGAGCCTCATAACGACGAAGCATGTCTTCACATTGAGCGTCAGTAAAAGCCAGCTCATAAAAGCGGATGTCAGCATGGGAAACAATATCCCCGATCGAATACAGATGGCTAGCCACGATACCTGAAAGAAAAGAAACTGGAAAGGCGTCAGTCCGCTAAAAGGGTGGAATAAGAATATCCAACTTCGAAGCTAAAAGATAAAATTGATTAATTAAGCCAAACTTAAGTGACATGCTTGGAGTTAAAGAATTTATCTTAAGTTAAATCAAGTGAGCAACCCAAAGGGTGTGTAAGCTAATGTTAAGTCAAGTATGCAACCCAAAGGATGCGCAAGCTCAATCAAGTGCGTAATGGAAGAGGTGTGATGCGCACTTACCAAGTTAGCAAATAAGTAAGGGCTTCTAACAGAAAGCAAAGGTTTCAGAAAGAGTACAACTCTAAAGGAAATAACACCTATTTATAGGGTTTAAAAGACAGTTCGCATTTCTACGCATCTCGAGACAGATCCAACGGATCGCAGCTTGACACTTGGTCACCGCATTGAAAATATGTGAAGGCACAAGTGCGCACCTTTTAATAAATCAACAGGTGCACATATGGGGGTAAAGTCATATCTTTGAGACATATGGCACGTACAACGCACGTGCGTATTGCGCACTTGATCATAGCTCGTCTCATTTATAACAAACGTAATAAATTTAAGATCAACAGGTGCACATGTCAACACGAGATAGAGCGATACGCGCAATGCATGTGTGGGCTACCTTGAAGTGCGCGACTGCCCAAATGAAGAAATAAAAATTTTTTAGAAACAAATCAAAACAAATTGATACGAGATCACAAGATCTAACACTACACATGCACTAGGGATCGATCCGACAGTGCACACTTTCCCTATAATTGATCTAAATCGATTTAATACAAATTAAATTCGAACCAGATCAAATTAAATCGAAATAAAATCAAAACTAGCCTAATTTGTTAGCAACAAACCCTAACAAACCATAATTTTCTGTCTCCTATAAATAGGAGCCCCATATGAAGAAATCAAAGATAGACGACCCCCCATAAGCTCAAGAAAAAAAATAATCTCCTTCTTCAATCTTAAAACATGCAAAAATAAAAAAGAGAAGAAGAAGATCTATCATCTCCCACAAAGCTTTTACTTTAAAAATAGAAGCCATTGCTTCTTTCTTGAATCCATTGATTCACAAACAAAAGATCAAAAGATCTTAAGGAAAAAACCCATCATGGATACCATTGCATCACAAAAAAACCAAAACTTTTGTTTCTTGAAAAATAAAAGAAGGAAAAAAAACAAAGTACAGAAGCCATTGCTTCTTGGTGAAAGTTTTTGCTTTCTGATCTAAATAGGTGCGCATCCAAATCGAGAGTGCACTTAATAAAAAAATCATCTATGGGAAAATTAAGTTCCTGGAGATATGCGCATCACGTAATACACACATGTGCACACTTGATGGAGGCTGTCTATGAAGGCATGCGCGTCACGTAATGTAACGGCCTTGAATTTGCTGTAAGAAATTTTCCAGTTTAATATACAGAAATGAGTTTACAGCCTGAGTTTAAGTTATAAGTCAATTTTTTTAAAGAACAGCAAGAAGCCACTTGTACCTCACTGGTAAAGCCTTGCACTGCTGTGACGTAGCCTGTGTGTTCGAATCCCATCAGACACATTATTTTTTTCTAAATTTTTCTTTTAATTTTTGGAAGCCCAAAAGTTTGCACGTGCAATACATAGAAAAATGAAAAATCAAAAAAATCAAACATGTGGAAAATGGAGTAAAAACTGAGAAATACACGCGGCACAAATCTTAAGACCCAACGCCAAAAATCGACCGGCGGATCACCTCTTATGGCCGGCACTGACGACTGTGATGGGGCCAAAAAGCCCCGGGCTCTGCACACTTGACTCTTCCCCTACCCCTAACTCCTCTGCATTGTTTGATTTTCCTGCAATCAAATAGAGACCCTTCATTTCACAATTAAACCAAATTTTAATGCTTTTTAATCCAAATTTTTAATTTCCAAATCCTAATTCTCCACTATGAATACCACCCCATACTTTGGGTCAACATCATTCTGAAAATTCTAGGCAAAACTCTAAAAAATTTCCTAAGTACAAGTGGAGTAAAGAGGAGTTAGCAAGCGATCAACTTCCGGGGAAGATCGAAACAACATCCGGAGCTCCCGCAACTCCACAAAGCTTTCCTCCTCTTCCTCCCCCTCTTCATGGCGTAGTCAAATAGTAAGTCCCTCCCAAACTTCCCTTCTCTTCATTGAAAATTATTTTTAATCAAAATCAGTAAAAGTGAAGTTATACTGATATCATCTTTTATAAAACCCATAACTCCAATTCCTTTTATATTTTGGTCAAACAAACTTTAGTTATCACTTATAATTTTGATACCAATATTTAGAATCAAGATTTAACCTAGAATCTCATGTAAAACAACCATATTTGAATTTTTTTCATTAAAATACCACGAACTTTAATATCATCCCTTTTAGTTTTGTTTAAACTATACCATTAGGAAAAACTTCACGGGGTAACGACTTACCCCTCACGTACACTCTTGTTTCCTAGCATGATACCTTTTTGTATGAATTTTTTTGTATGAAAAAAATATTACATTAAAATACCACTTACTTTAAAAACCGTTTTCTTTTAAAAAAGGTATTTCGATTCCTTTGCGATTATACCTCTACAACCCTTTTTAGGGGACCCGCTAATGGATGGTGCGGATTATCGCACATCCTTGGGCTAGTAGAGCGAAATGTAGACCTCCTCACGGAGCATTCGGTCTTTAAAGGTTTTTAATACAGTTTTTAAGAAAAATGAATTTTCTAAATAAATAAAGAAATTTAATTTTTAATAATTATATAAAAATTACAAATCCTTATTTTCAAAATATAATAAACTTGTTTTCTAAAAAATGAAAGATTAACATGTTTCAATAAAATATCATCAAGTTACCAAAAAACAACTCTTTTTAATAAAATACCATGAACTTCCAAAGTTAATTGTTTATCACTAAAATATCTCAAATCCTTAAAACTCATGCTCATGAAAACCCTAATAATATAAATAACCTCTCGAGGTTTATTTTTAACTATATTATAATATTTTTTCATAAAACCTCCTCAAGTTATATAAAACAATATTTAAGGACCTTAGTAAATATAGGTTTAAGCGGGATCAATTCTCTTGAGCCCCAGGGAGCCAGAAAAAGTGAGTGCTTGCCTATTTAAGGTAGACACCATAACGGAGTCATCAATGGTAATTGTCTTGGAAAAAGATACAAATTCTGCCGTCAATGTGCAGCAGTTACCGATAGCTCCTGAGCCTAATTCAAGATCCAAATCAGTTTACAAGAGTCTAACTTAGTCTCAGTCTAACTCAAACCTGAATCCAATTCAAATCTGAATCCAATATCAAACATGAATAATTGAACATGAACAAGAATACTTGAATCAAACAATATCAAACATGTATACTTGACTTGACTTGACCGAACCATGGTTATAACTTGACTTGACTACTTGAATACTTGACAACATTCTGAACATGACTACTTAAACAACTTGTATCCATAGTTTCGGAAAGATTTGAAAATTATAATCTATACAATACATTACGCGGGGATAACGGGGTAGATTGGTACGGAACGTATATCGTGGAACGAGAGGTCACTTAAAAGACACCTATATGAATTCACGTGCCATTGTCCCATGGGTTATGACGGGGCCTTGTACTACATGTTACCATAGTCCACGAGGTAAGATGGACTCCTTTCGTATACACGAATAGCTTCTATATCAAGCTACAAACAACCACGTTAGGATAACAATCTTATACCTGTGCAAATTACCAGTTCATTCATCATTACTTGTTATATTCCATTTCTTATTTTGAGACTTACCGAACGCCAGTTCGCTGACGACATTCCTTCTATTTTTTTCTTTGGAATATTCGTCAGGAGGACCGGACCCTCAGGAGATCGAGCCTAGCCAGGAGGACTTGGACCAGCTCGCGACACAGCCTGACTTCTAGTTCCTTGTACTTACTTTCAGTTTGTATGACACTGTTTAGGCACTGCTTATTTCATTGTATCTTTCCTTTTCAAAACAGTTGTAAGTAAAGATGAATGTAAATAAAAGTTGTTGTTTATTTTATATCACTTGTCATTCTTATACATTTTTATATATTGCTTAATTACGCTTAACGTATTTATTTCTTAGTAAATACATTGTGGCCTGCCACGTCATCGTTTCCGTCTACTGGGAAGAGAGGCATGACAGGTTTTGTTAGTGGCCCATGCAGATCAGTTTTGCATGAAGTCTTAATCAATATATCACAAGAATAATAAGAATCGGCAACTATACATTCCTTACATCTCAAATTTCTTGAATCTATCCTAACCATTCCTTTTCTATCAAGGTCATAGATTCTTCCAACAACACCAGCACAAACATTAATGGCAACACCCCACCGCCTACTCTACCACCACCACCTACCATTGCAACTCTCATCAACGAGCAAACGGTACTGCTTGAGGTGATCAAGAGCCTCCTGAAGGGTTAGCGGCAGCAGACTGCTATCCTCATGCGCCGCCCCGAAGCCCAGACACCCGGAGTCAAGCAATTGCGGGCACTGCACCTGAAATATTTCTCTGGGAAAGAGAGCCCACTGGAGGCAGAAGAATGGGCTCAGTCTATCGAAGATGATCTGGCAGCAGCTTAACTGCCAGATATTGCCTGGGTGAGAGTTGCGAACCTGCAACTAACAGACAACGTTAGAGTCTGGTGGAAGGCTGAAGAAAGCCGTCTTACCCAACCGATCGAATGGAAGACATTTCGCAATCTGTTCGATGCAAAGTACTTCCCTGAGACTACCTGTTTCGACATGGAGCAGCAGTTTATTCATCTACAAAAAGGCTCAATGTAGGTCAAGTATGTGGATGAATACGATACCGAGTTTACCATGCTTAGCAGGTAAGATATTGTCTCAATATTCAAATTACTAATTCCACTCTTTACACTGCTAACACAAGGTCGTAACAGGTTCGCTGCACACCTGATTCCTACTGCCGAGATCCGGGCACGAAGATTTCAACAAGGGTTGGATCCGAAAATCCAAGCTGCACTCGCTACAGGGGATTTCCCAACCCATGATCTTGCTCTGAAGGCTGCCCAACGCTATAAGGTATTTGTGAAGAAGAAGGGCAGACCGCGGACTGCCAGTGTGAAACGCCCTGCCACACAGATGGCAGGAGGAGCCTCTTCTAGGCCGACATTTGTACCCAGGAGACCGAGATGAACATTTAACCGGTCCAGTCCAGACTTTTGCTTCTACTGCAAGAGGACAGGACACCTGGCGAAAGACTGCAGGTGTGCAAATGGCCTGTGTTTGGTTTGTGGCACATCCACTCACGCCATAGGAGTATGTCCATATCATTTCAATGTAGCTCCAGCCCTCAGACCAGCTATCATAGTTCCGCAGCGGCCAGCCATTCAGGCTCCTGCACCCTGACTAGCTCTCCCTGCACCACCTCCACATGGACCTCTTGCACAGCCTCCTCATCAATTCCATCAGGCACAGAGAAACGTGCCTCAAGGAAAGAGAAATGTGCCCCAAGGATAGAGAAATGTGCCTCCAGCAAGGAGGAATGTACCACGACGTCAGGCTTTTACGATGACGGTCGAGGAAGCCGAAGCTACAGGTCAAGTCGTCACTGGTAATTCCCAATCCTTTCAAAACTTTTCAATCCTTGTGTATCAATGTACTTTTCCTATACCTAAACCTATTTCACACGACCTAAGTATAATCTTAGTAGCCTCCCTACCTTCTTTAGCTCTCTTCGACACTGGAGCATCACATTGCTTTATGTCGCAACAGTTCGTCTGAACTCATGTGATTCCAGTTAAACCGCTCGTATCCAGCTGGAATGTCAGTTTAGGGAACGTCATTCTAAAAGCAACTTTGGGATATGATCTGTGTCCAGTATTCGTCTGCAGCAGAGAATTTTATGTGGAGTTCAAGGTGCTGGACATACTGAGCTTCGATGTGGTCTTGGGAATGGACTGGCTGGAAACTTTCTTCGCTACTATCGACTGCCGGTAAAAGAGGGTAGTATTCGAAATACCAGACATCCAGTGTTCTATTTCAAGAATGGAGACCGTACGTTGGAACCCAGCGTCTATAAGGAAAAACCAAAGAAGGTAGTGGTTGCAGCATTACAAGCCGAAGAATCGAAGCCAGATTTAGTTCGAGAGTTCAAGGATGTATTTCCGGAAGATATATCAGGTTTGCCTCCCGATAGAGATCTTGAATTCAGCATCGATTTACAACCTGGTGCGCAACCGGTAATCAAAGCTCCGTACCGGCTAACTCCAGAAGGATTGAAGGAAATCCGCATTTAGTTGGACAAACTCCTAAGAAAGGTTGGATTCGTCCCAGTACTTCAAGATGGGGATCTCGGGTTTTACTGGTGAAGAAGAAAGAAGGCTTATACAGGATGCGTGTAGATTACCGAGCTCTAAACGAAGTGACGATCAAGAATAAGTATCCACTACCGCACATCGATGATCTTTTAGATCAGCTAAGTAGGTCTTATGTATTTTCGAAGCTAAATCTTCGTTCGGGTTATCATCAGGTGAAGGTCAAAGAGTCCGATATTCTGAAGACGGCGTTCAGGACTCGCTGTAGTCATTATGAATATCTTGTAATGCCATTTGGAGTAACCAATGCACCTGCTATATTTATAAATCTGATGAACCAAGTTTTCCGAGAGTACTTAGACAAGTTCGTTGTCATCTTCATTGACGACATCCTGGTGTATTCAAAGAATTGGAAAGAACATGCCGAGCATTTACGGATTGTCCTAGAGACATTACGACAATATCAACTCTATGCCAAGTACAGCAAGTGTGAATTTTGGCTAGATCAAGTCAGATTTCTCAGACATATCGTTTCAGACGAAAGAATCTCAGTAGATCCAGCTAAGGTGTCAGCTGTCAGCGAATGGCCGACACCAAAGATGGTGAAAGATATACGAAGTTTCTTGGGATTAGCATGATACTACCGACGATTCATTAAAGGCTTTTCAAAGATTGCAGCACCCCTAACCAAGCTCACACGTAAAGATGAAACATTCGTGTGATCAGAAGTATGTGAAAACGCTTTTGTAGAACTCAAGTCAAGATTAACTTCTGCTCCTATTTCATAATACCGGATCAATCTGGAGGAGTTGTTGTGCATTGCAATGTGTTCGATAAAGGATTAGGATGTGTTCTACCCCAGCATGGAAAGGTTGTGGTTTTTGCATCAAGACAGCTGAAAGTTCATGAGCGCAACTTGTTGGATATAGTGCCCTCAGAGTCAATTATTGGATCGCAGGCACGTGATTGCAATGATTGAGGGAGGACCTATACCGGTAGGACAGTCTTACTCGAGATGATTGTATACTATCTGGTTTGTCTCTATCATCGTGTACATGCTTTAGGTGACATTGTGGTTCAATATTACACGTTGATGGAGAATAGTATGCTACCATGGTTTGTCTTTATCATCGTGTACTGCTTTAGGTGACCTTACAAGTCGCTATTGCACGCTGATAGAGTCTTTAGGATTCTTTCTTGACGACCAGCAGTATGATGGCGATCATATACGTGGGAGTTGGGTCTATAAGTACATCCTTAAAAGGTCCCTAGTCGTGGGAGTTTCGAGACTGGGTATCGTTACTCCATTAGTAGACTAGTGTATACAGTCGAGACCCCGACGAGGGGCGGTGGCCAGTCTCACAAGCCATTGGTGTCAGTTGGTTCACCTAAGATGTATACAGGTGCTCATTGGGTTATGAGTACACCGGACAGGACTCGCCGGGAACATGCTAGTTGGTATTATACCTGACGTCAGATAACAGTTCCCTGGTGACATGTATATAGGTTAGTTCACCGACCTGAGATCGTCATTTGTCTCGTGTGATTTCCCACTGTGCTTTGATTACTACCCTACCACGGCTCAAAGGAGTCGTGCAAACAGGTTTTAGTTGGGTACAGTCCCGAGCCACATGGAGGCAGTGAGCGGATCGGCAGGGGTTCGTCTCTCCCGGTATTGGGGGTGAGGTCGCGCTGTGTCTAGGAGAGCCATTACACAAAGCTCTCGGCCGAGGCAGGAGATTTACTAGTAGGTATTCCAGTAATATCTCAGGGTGTTCTGGGCTACACTCCGACATGACTTGTACCGCTTTTGGGGGTCTGACTTTTACCAACACCCTAGGCCCGCCATGCGATGCTCATAGACGAATGGACCGGACTGTACGGATATTGTCACTGACAGGCTCAGTAGGGTGTCAGGATGAGTTCGCTCATCGACCTCCCTTTTGATCAATACCCGGTAGCTCATTACGTACAACTAATACCTCCGACGTGCTAGTGGTTAAATCCACAGCCAAAGTATTGACGAGTCTTTAGAGTCCCCCACAGACAGTTTCTCAAGTTTCGGGCGAAACGTTGTAGAGGCCGTATGATATATGGCAGGGTCCGATCATATAGTGCAGTAGTGCACGGATCATGATCGGGCGGATCATACTAGTGGGCTTTGGTTTAAGCCGGATCCTAGTATTAGATTTGTTGGATTACTCTAGTCTCATCGCATTCGCATTCAGTCGGAATGCGGATGCAGGTATGTATATACATGTGAGGGGTATCCTTATGATCCGTCACGAGTTTACTTTAGATGTTGCCGGATCTTTTTGTTGGACCAAACATTTGGATTAATGTTTGGATGGTGGAAATAATGAGCTAGAATTAATCATGAGATGCATTAATGTGACATGGACATATATGATGACTCATGGTCTCTTTTAGTGTGTAAATGTCACATTATGAGCTTGATTTGTATTGATAATATAACAAGAGAGAGGGGCTGCCATGAGGTAGTGTTGGTCTTGTATTATTTTCATTCATACTCTCTCTCTCATTTTATCATAGCAAAACAAAAGAAAAGAAAAGAAGAGAAAGCTTCTCCTCCTTCTTCTTCCTCTAGCTCATAACCTCCATTAATGGCAACACCTTCAACCTCCATCCAAGCAATGGATGCAAGAGACAAAGTGATCACAAACATTCTCTACAACACCTTGGACACGTCGGCTAGCACACTTCGTGCCCAAGTTGCTTCGGATGAAGCGGGAGCCCGTAAAAAGACTCGTAGAAGTGGTGCCCTTTCCGACGAGGAGATCAAGACCGAAGATGCCGCGAGGAGCTTGGGATGGTGGCCAAAGACCGAAGGACACGGATCGATCGGTATAGCTTTCCAACCCTCTCTCTAGATAGCTAGTTGTAGGTTAATGGTTCGATCCGGGTTTTAAGCATACGATAGTGCCGATTTCTAGTTTGAAAAAGTTTTTGTTTTCCGCATTTTGGCCTCGGATCGACGGCCGGGGCGCTACCGTAGTCTTACATGGTATCAGAGCCACGCCATTAACCTTTACTAGCTTGCTCTAACGTTTTTAGAACATCGATCGGACGGAATTTCTAAAAACTGTATTTCCAAGTCATCAGTTTCTGTCGAAATTTTTCTGTTGTCAAAAAATTATTTGGTGTATTGCAGAAAATCAGGCAGGGTTTTTTAAGAGAACTGAGAAAATTTGGTGGGCTGATTGCACTGTAGCGCGGCGGAACCGCGGTCGTACCCACGTTTTGGCCGCGGTTCCGCGGCCCTACTGTAGCAAAACTGCACCAAATTTCTTCAGTTGGTCTCTGACTTGGAAAAGGGGTTTCTGGTAATTTTATTTTGGTCCCAGATTTATTTGAGTACTGGGTATTGTGCTTGGGGCCCACTTCGGGAAACTTTGTCGATCAAAATTTTAAAACATGTTAGTTCACAGTATTTACATTATATCTGCGACCGTGAATGTCATTTGATCGGTAAATCCTGTCTAATTGCTATAGCCCTTTTAGACGGATTTGCGAACGTGACATTCACGTTGATGTTCTGTGTTGTGCTGTGATGTTGCGGATTTGTCGTGGTGGATAGCCTGGATGCAATGTTAGTACAGTTTGGTTGTATATGTACATTTGTTATTGAGGGGCGAGCGTCCGACATGTGGACTGCCGTCACTGCCTGTTTGTATATTATTCTTTTGGGGCACGACCGGGCTGAGGTCGATGTACCTGTTGTATATTTTTACTTTCTGTACTAGGATTACCCCGTGGTGGGGTGGACGGATAGCCGGGTTCTAGAGGGCAACAGGCCCGCATCTCATGGCTTTAAGACGGAGGGGGCTTTACTCTAGAATTGGCGGGCTATTCGCTGCACTCGTAGGGGGTATAGGTTGACCCAAGGAGGGGTGCCCAAGTTACCGGATTCTGTGAAGTGCTGGGTGATCCATTCTCTTTGTTGAAGGGGGCTGCCTCGCTTCAGGTTTTGGCGGGTAACTTGCCGCGCTCGTAGGGGTCTAGGATTTCATTGCACAGGCTATCCACACGACCAGGGGAACGTCGGGTTTCAGTAGCGGCTCTATGAAACCCGTGGCTCCCAGATTATCTATATTGTTCTGTGATGCTTATTACATTTCTGTGATGTTGCATTTTATCACGCCATGAGTGAATATTATATATATTGATATATATACTAGTAGATGTTGTATATGTTTTACACCCGCGCTAGTCCAGTCCCCACTCTGTCGTTAGTTAAGTAACCTAACGGGTGATGACGGGACCCAGTGGCGAATGTGGATGGCATATACGTACATCGTATTTTCGTTCTTTTGTGGTGTGATTAATTGATGGGACCGCATTGATTCGGATCAATGCAAACTAAACAAACCTATTCTGATGTTGTTGGAACATTTTTCAAAAAAAAGCTGTTATTGCAAGGGCGTTCTCTTTTGTTTTGCACAGTGGTATTCGGTTATGAATATCCAGCACCTCAGTCGACGAGGCAAGGGCCGAGATCCCTTCACCGGGAGTGACCCCTTGGACAGAAGTTTGCGTCAAGGTAATAACTTCACTATAGCCGATTACTTTTTGCTTTGCATCGTGGTATTCAGTTGGAATATCCTGCACCTCATTCTACGGGGAAAGAGCCGAGATCCCTTCACCGGGAGTGACCTCTTTAGCAAAGGTTTTCGTCGCTATACTTTTATAAAAAGCTATGCAGTTCCTTCAACGATATCAAGTTCATTACGTTAAAAGTTTTTCGCCAAAAACTAGACGTAGCCCTCCGTCATTTCTTACAAGCATTACTTAGTATTCGTGCTGCGTTTGTTGACTGTGTCAAGACATAGTGTACGGTAGCTATGTAGTGTTCGTTTGTAGCATATTAATGGGATTGGTTAGGACAGTCGTGCGGCCTTGTTGACTGTGTCAAGGGCTCGTACGGGTGGATTTAATGCAATCCAGGATAATGACAGGTTGAACTTGACTAGGACTCTTTGATTTGTTGACTGTGTCAAGGTCACTTGGGTCCTAGGGGTAAAAATCACATCGGGAGTTTCTAAAGAAACCGAAACTTGCCAGATATACGCATACCTTCTGGAGTGTGGTAACGTGAGTGGATTCTATCATGTTATCATGCGATGATAGTTGGATCCCGATTCCCACTGATGAGTTGGTTTACTCCTCGGGTGATCCCGACTAATTCTTCTTTCAGGTTTGGAGGAGAATTTGAGGTTACAGTGGGAGGTTTCCTGATTGGATAAATTGATAACCATTCTGATCTAGGTTAGAGTGCACGCAGAGTGTTTCTTTTCTCTCTCTCTTTGGCAGCGACCATGGCCCGACCCTAGACTATAACTCAGTGACCAAGTTAACCGAACCTTCTTAAACACTGGCTTTTGGATTGTCAGAGTTACATACCTCATTGCCACTCCTGCTTTTACCCTTTTCTCCAGGACACCCTGTATTATTACGAACATCCACTTCCATTGGATAAAACCATCGTATGGTTATATACAAACTCGAAAGAACTTGTTCCAGATTCGAGGATGGTTTCCGGTTCTGGAGAAAATGAATAGGATTATTCAGTTGTCTTTTCCTTTTACCTTCTCTCAGGTTGCAAGTGCTCCTTAGATTAGGACAGTACACCTATTACGCTTATTGGATAGTCTTCTTCCAAACCATAGGCAGGTGCTGAACGGTAGGGAATGAAGAAAACCAATTAGCCTAACGATGGTGTACAGAAGGTAATAAGTTAAGACAAATAAAGGGATTAGTAAGAGGGCAAAGTAAATTGCGACTGCTATTCACGACCAAACCAAGTATTTCTTCGCCAATCCTACATCACCTTTGTATTTCTCCAGAACACTCCGTATCACTACGAAGATCCACAGTTTATTGGATACTCCATCGTATGGTTATATACGAACTCGAAGGGACTTGTTCCAGTTCGGGGATGGATTCTGGTTCAGGAGAAATAGGAATAAGGTTTATTCAGTTGTCTTTTATCTTTACCTTCTCTCGGGTTGCGAGTGCTCCTAGGATTAGGACAGTACACCCATTATGCTTATTGGATAGTCTTCTTCCAAACCATAGGCTGGTGCCGAACGGTAGAGAAGGAAGAAAACCATGTCACGCCCCGCTTCCCAAAATACGGAAAACGAGAGATGACTAGGCCAGCCATACTTCTACGGTCAAGGAATCATCCCGCCGTAGTCACACTTCGGCTTCTAGCATTACATGGTAATCTATAAATAAAGCACAGTATTAAAGGAATCACATCACTAATTTATTACATTAAAATTTCATTGTTCACAAATTACAGATAATAAGAACAATAACTAACCAAGTTCAATCTCACGATCACTTTTATGGAAAGCAGTAAATGAAGAAGGTACACCAAACTATATCTCCGTGAACTCAAAGGGTAGATCAGTCTCCTGTGCTGGTCCTCCCGCGGAATCTGAGCATGCATACTCAGGTCGTCAGAGCGACACAATAACAACATTATTATAATAAGATGAAACAGGTATATGAGGTAATACTAGTGTAGGAACAATGCAAGTAATCACTGTGTCACTATATGATGCAGAATATATTATGTGTCCCTATCGGTCTCTAGGTCATGTTTGAAATCACATAGTGGAAGGAGGATCATGTTTAACAGGAGTCTCGTACATACCCGAGACAACGGCCCACATGCCCGGGACATAACCCTGTCAGCCGGATCGCTAGATCCTACCCTACATGTATCAGTATCACGGTTCGAATGATCATCCTCTAAACACGGTCCCGCTAAATACGATACTCTTTCCACTTTGATTTCCCCCTTTTCCCCAGGATTTACACTATTTATGATCTTGATCTAGTCGTGTACAAGTATACCAATGGCACGGTTTTATCACTGTTCACTGTATCAATCACTGTCACGAATATTCACTTCCCCTTTGGTATACTCGTCACTCCTAAACCAACATCAACCACGCATGATAATGCAATGTCCACTGACTCTAACACGCACTAGCACTAAGTATATGGTAAATGAGGGTATGATATATGTAGGTATGCCATCATTAAGCTCTGTATGTTATGAATCAACATGCATGTCATTAACTAAAATAATATGCATAAATTAATATGTTAAGAATTCAGCAAAATGATACAAGTAAGATAAATAGAACACTCAGTCAGCAATTCATCGAAATTTGTTTCAGTTCAATCGGGATTCCGGTTCTCAAGATATAGCTGTTTCATTTTAAGTGCTCGCAGCTGGAAATTCAGTTTCAGAACTAAACGTCCGTTTCGCGACACGAATTTCACCCAGTTGGGCTCAGAATTTAGCGATGTTACAGTTAAATTAAATCTAGGGTTTCCAATAGAGTATTCAACGCAATAGATGGGTCCTCGATCGCATCTGTACGTTGGAAGTTATACACAGTTTAACCTCAGTATGTCATTTCTGAATCTGTTCTGGACAGTTACACGTTCTGCCCTTTTAAATACAGTTTAAAATAGCAAATGGCAATGAAACGGAATGGAACCACCTGTTTTATTTAGCTAACAGAGTTATCTTTAATCTACTGTAGAGTTCCGCAACATACAACTTCAAGAACCACAGTGACACAGGTATTGGGACAGTACACAATAATCAGAAACGCTCTGGACTGCAGTCCAGAGTCGCATTCCGATCTGATTATCATCACGGTTACAGAACAGAAATCATTGAAATTTTACATAGGGTTAAAGTTCATCGAGTCTTATTCGATTTAAGCCCTCGAACGCATCATTCCAGTATGTATGTAATTTACGGTGATTTTATTCATTTTCAGATACGAGAAAAATATTAGTTTTAACGGCATATTTGGGGGTATCCATTTTTGTCACTAACAATCGTGTTTTCCAGCGAGATTCATACACAATATTTATCATCAAATGGGCCAACAGAAAATATCAATTTCCGTCAAAATAAATTATTATTTCCATTGGGATCTAGCATCGAACAAATAGGTCACATTATGTATCGGTAATCGGCAATTCCGTAAACTAGATATTTTATGTTTGTACCACTAATATATTAGCATGAAGCAAGTAAACACTTGCCTGGAAACGCCTCGAGGTCGCAAGGCAGCAACAGCGTCACAAACGCGCGATGTACGCCGTGAAACCGATTCGCGCGAGCTTGGATCGAGATGCGGATTCTTGCGTCGGAGTTGTCTGGAGTCGTTGCACGGTCACTGGACGTTGAGGGGTGCTTGATAATCCTTTGCGAGTGTACTGGGGTCGACGACGGTCGACGGCGTCGCTCCGGCAACGTGCACAGTGAAGTTCACAGTGAGGGGGAAAATGTTTGAAAATGGGTTTTGGAATTTTGAAGAGAGGGAGCAGTGGGGGTCGGGTTTGGAGTGATGAGGATGGTGCTGAGGATGTAAAGGGTCGCAGAGGTGGTTCAGGTGAAGTGAGGGGGCTCTTCGGCGTCGGTTGCAGCGGTGACCATGGTTGGGTGCAAGTGGGTTTGGGAGTGCAGGGGATGCTTGGCGGGGGCTCGGTTGATGAAGGGTGTGAAGTCGTAGAAGGAGAAGGTTGGTAGAGGAGGAGTGATTGAGGGTTGCCGAGGGGGTTGTCGTCGTCGGAGGTGGAGGTTGCAGTGGGTTGTTCGAGGTTGGGGGCTCGGTGGGTGTAGAGAGAGAGAGATGAGAAGTGAGTTGGAGAGGGAGAGTGACGAGAGGAGTTGGAGACGAGGTTGAAATCGTGGGTGTAACGGCAGGAGCGGGGGCGGGGGCGTGGGCGTGAGGCGCGGCGGAGGAAAGGGATCGCGCGCTAGTGAACAGTGGAGGTTACCGTTGGAGTGAAGGAGATGAACAGGAGTGGGGTCGGGTCGGGTTTGATGGAGGCGGGCCGAAGGGATTGGGCCGGTTTAAAAAACAATTCCCTTTAAAAAAATAAAATCAAAAGTGGGCTGAGCAAGGAACGGGCTGGGGCTAAATGAATTTAGGGATTTTATTTAAAAATTTGGGTGGGCTGGGTTTTATATATATATATACATAAATTTTGTTTTGGGCTCGTTTTAATTTAATTTAAATCTTCGTTTTGGACTGGGTTGGTTTAAGGGTTTTAGGTTTCAGTATTTTCTTTGTGTTTATTTTGTTTTGGAAGGAACTTTAAATATTAAAACCTAATCAACATATTTTCACACAAGATAAATAGAAGAAAAATAGGGTTAATATTTGGGGAACTAGGAAAAGTATAGAATGATTCTCATTGAAGAAAACGGGGATTTACAAAACCATTTAGCCTAACGAGGGTGTACAGAAGGTAATGACTAAAGACATATAAAGGGATTTGGAGAGATGGCAAAGAAATATACGGTTACAGTCATGAATCTGGATAATGGAAGAGGCATTACTAGGAATACCCGGATACCCCTACGAAAAATTTACATGTTTCAGTTTCACTGTGTACTGTTAAAAGAAAACTGATTTCCCAATTAGTCCTTGCTCCAGGGTATGTATTTACCAGGTTTGATTCTCACATCTGTATGGTTTTACAGATGATGAGTGGGAGTAAGTTATTGGGAATTGGGTGATTGTCCTCATTATATCGGGATTCGTTATAATTGGTGATATTTAAGGAAATCGCCTGGGTTGTTTGCCGGACGACAAATATTTGGTTTTGAATATCCGTTGTTATGCACCAATTTCAAATTGATATATCTGTACATTTATTTTTATAAAGTGAGATATAACTTTTTGAAATTATGTCTATGACATTTACCTATATCAGTGGATGGTTAGGTAAGGAGCATTAAACAGCGGTGTAATTCTTCTTAGCTATAAATACAGTTTTCAACCTACGGCACACAGGGAATGAGTTATTAGACTCAAGGGACTTATATAGAGTATTGTATGTTGTCCAGTGTCCATGAGGACAGAGGGGTTGGTACTCGTACTATATTCCGTTTACTTATGACTTCTCTAGTTCTTAAACAAGTGTTTCGTAGAAACACAAGGTCTATGTTTTGAGAATTATAGGTATATGAATAAAGTAGAGAACCAGGTGTTGCAAATATCGGGATTCTTCAAGATGATCGAAGATGTAGATACTTGTGTATGGTATTCAGTTGATAGTAATGGTTTAAGAGAACTTACTTCTCTTTCAGGTTACTCATAATTGAAAGCACTCCTAAGTTGAGTAATGTTGATCGGCCTCTCTCTATTTAGTTGACATGCACTGGAGACAGCTGCATGATTTGAATCTGGTTCCAATTAAATCAGTGCCTCTGTTTCTATATTGGATATAGAATAGTTCATATCTTAACAATGTTAAGGTACGGGGAGTTGTCCAGCTTATGCTTAAAATCAGACTCTGGATAACTCAAGGCACGTTTCTGTAATGGCTGTTTGTGGGTTGACCCGGGCTATGATGAGGGTTGATTTTCTACCATCTGGAAGATCAATAGTGATATTGTTCTTGACTCGCCACAGTTTTAATAAAAATGGATTTTTTCAGAAAACAGTAGTGGGAGTATGGTAGAACTGGAAGTGATTCCAGAACCGCAAACGATTACTGAAAATTTGGTAAGAACCTAAAGATTCAATCTGATTTGACATTCCATTAGCCACTCCGCAGATAAGGTGGGTAACCTCAGGCACTCGAGAGGTAGTTCGGTATGCTCAAGGACGGTGACAGGAAGGTTCTTGTTTACCCAGACCTGACACT
The DNA here is from genome assembly GCA_030015575.1 of Agapanthus africanus. Taxonomy (NCBI): domain Eukaryota; kingdom Viridiplantae; phylum Streptophyta; class Magnoliopsida; order Asparagales; family Amaryllidaceae; genus Agapanthus; species Agapanthus africanus. The sequence goes on along the minus strand of JASDDO010000019.1, from coordinate 376,699,411 downwards.
ACTGTTGTTCCAGGCTATGAGACCCGGCAGGAGGATGAGTATAGCGTCGTTCTGAACTGGCTTTAGAAATGCACGTGTATATGACTCTGCCAGAAGGTTGTCATAGTCAGTGGGAGCAGCGGAAGTATAGTGGACAAGTAGCTTATGTCTATTTATGGACTAAAACAGTTATAACGGAGATAGATCATCTATTTCTGATGTGACAATCATAGGTTTGACTTCATCAGAATAGGGACTGGATCTGTTAAGAAGGTAGTAGGGTGTGATGTCCTGGTATTTGGATGACATACACAGAATAGGAAGTGAAATTCCTATACTACGATCGGTTATAATTTGGTTGTCACACGGTGGTTTCTCCACATAGGAATTGGATATTATATCAGACATTCTGGTTACTAGATCTATGGTTTTAGTTCTAGATTTAGGAAGTGTCCCAATCAGGGTACTTAGACAGCATTCTAAAGGTATTTAGAATGGACGACTCCTGGCACGGTAGTGTACCTGCAGGTGATGGAGTCACCCTCTCTAAAGGTGTCTTACAGACTAAAAAGGAGAGGAATGTGCATGATTGGCAGATCACTTGCTTAGGCAATTGAGTCAATCATGAGATGTCAAGTACCACACCAGATGTTGTTTTTGCACTAGATGCAATAAGTTGATATTAATCCTATCCTGGAAAAACATTCGGAAGCTGTTTTAGAACATAAGTGGATATTCTAGGGATATGATAACGACAGCCTCATTCGGGGACGATTATCATTTCAGGCTTCCAAGGTGACCTGGATGACAGAGTGACTGTCAGAGTTATAGTTTTCCCTCTGACAAGGGGCAGTAGTTTGGACAGGAGGTCCAAGCGGATACTGAGGGAGACATGGCGCAGGATACTGATTAAGTTCAGTTGACGATACAGTCTAAGAAGTTTGGATTTGGAGTTCATTTATGAACTAGGTCCCATCAGATATCCAAACATATTCTAAGACAGGTATTACTCATTTCGGGAGATGGCTTTCTCCGCGAACTTGAGATAAAGAGAGACATAGAAGAAACATCAGGGCGGATCCACTCACTGAGGCTATTCCTTGAACGCAATAGTTTCGCAAACGAGCTTTGTGAGACTGATTAGTAGAGGAGTTGGGTGTTCGGTATCACACGGGCTGTGAGTATGCGACATCGCAATAATTAGCCTTGAGTGCAGGTGGGAGATTGTTGGATATAGTGCCCTCAGAGTCAATTATTGGATCGCAGGCACGTAATTGCAAGGATTGAGGGAGGACCTATACCGGTAGGACAGTCTTACTCGAGATGATTGTATACTATCTGGTTTGTATCTATCATCGTGTACATGCTTTAGGTGACATTGTGGTTCACTATTACACGTTGATGGAGAATAGTATGCTACCATGGTTTGTCTTTATCATCGTGTACTGCTTTAGGTGACCTTACAGGTCGCTATTGCACGCTGATAGAGACCTTAGGATTCTTGCTTGACGACCAGCAGTATGATGGTGATCATATACATGGGAGCTGCGGTCTATAAGCACATCCTTAAAAGGTCCCTAGTCGTGGGAGTTTCGAGACTGGGCATCGATACTCCATTAGTAGACTAGTGTATACAGTCGAGACCCCGACGAGGGGCGGTGGCCGGTCTCATAAGCCATTGGTGTCAGTTGGTTCACCTAAGATGTATACAGGTGCTCATTGGGTTATGAGTACACCAGACAGGACTCGCCGGGAACATGCTAGTTGGTATTATACCTGACGTCAGATAGCAGTTCCCTGGTGACATGTGTACAGGTTAGTTCATCGACCTGAGATCGTCATTTGTCTCGTGTGAGTTCCCACTGTGCTTTGATTACTACCCTACCACGGCTCAAAAGATTCGTGCAAACAGGTTTTAGTTGCGTACAGTCCTGAGCCACATGGAGGCAGTGAGCGGATCGGCAGGGGTTCGTCTCTCCCGGTATTGGGGGTGAGGTCGCTCTGTGTCTAGGAGAGCCATTACACAAAGCCCTTGGCCGAGGCAGGAGATTTACTGGTAGGTATTCCATATAGGGTTCCTAGGCACCCTAATGAGGTCTCACAATGGTTGGAACGTACCAATTTCAAAAAATCTAGGTGCCGAGAAACCCGACTACGGATCGTTGGCTAGAAATCTAGGCGAAAAAGCAAACTAGTTAACATTTTAACTAAGGGAACGGATATACAACCTTTGTAGATCCGGTCCTCCACCTCCACGGCTCCGAGATGAGGTCCTCTCCGCTGTCCAAATCAAATCCGGGCTCTAGCGTCGGCTTCATCGGAGAACGAGCGGGCAAGGTCGTCGGCTTCGTGCCGAAGATGATCTACGTCGAAGCATCACTAGATCAAGCTCCACCTTCACCGAGCCATGAAAACTTGTGAAGGAAACACACTCTACTACTTGGCAAGAGGTAGAGGATGAAGAAATAGGAAGTGGGTAGACTTTAGAATTGGATTTCTCACTTGTTTTCATCAATCACCATTGATGAAGCAAGCTTCTTCAAGTGAAGAAGATGAAGAAGAAGAAGGTAAAAATTATGATAAGTCATTAGAAAATATAAAATAAAAGAATACTTATCATAATCTTTAACCATGGTAATGTGTAGAGAATCAATCATGGTTAAAGGAATGGTTAGGGTCAAGCTAGAGACAAAATGGTCACTTAGTCAAAGTGTTCATGAAGCTTCATGAAAACAACAAAGAAAGCCACCATTTAATCTTTATGCAAATCATTTTCCAAAAAGAATAAATAGATAAATAAATGAATAAGGAAATAGTAAACCCTAACCATTTCATTAACCAAGGTTTAATTCTTTACACTTAACCAAAAGGCATGTATCATCAAACATGATACAAGCAAGTGCACAAAATCATATCGCATATGCAATGCGCACATCCGAGTGAGAAAATCCATTTAAAGTGAACCGATACTAGTTAATGCAAAGTAATATATCAAATATATAATTATGCATTAAATAATTAAATCAACACTTGATTCAATGATCCGGTCATGTCGCACACAACCGACTAGTATACAATGTATCGGCTTATCGAATCAATCCTTGATTCGATAACTAGGTTATATCGCATACAACCATTCGACACATTCATCGCGAGAATGGAATACGGTATCACATACACGTATTATTCTCGGTCCCGCACATATCTCATATGCGCTCCTATTTCGTTTCGCTTGAGCCAGGAAACCTCTGTGTAGGACTCTAAAGACTCGTCAATACGCCGGCAGCAGGTGATGATCATATCAAGCACTCACAAGCCGCAAGCGGTCTGCTAAACGTAACGGCCACCCGGGTATTGAGCGATCAGAAGATCGACGAGCAAGCCCGCTCACACTCCAGTGAATCCAACCAGTAACACTACCGTACAGTCCGGTCTGATCGTCTGATCTGTTGCATATCTCGCCTAGGGGTGGTAAACGTCAGACCCCAATAGCTCGATAAGTCGTGTCGATATGAGGTCTATAACAATTCGAGAAACTACAGGTAACACTTACCAGTAATTCTCAGCAACCCTGGCCAGGGATTTCCTGTTATAGCCAATCGAACACAGCGCAACATCAACCCCCTATACCGGGAGAGACGAATCCCCTCCTATCGCTCATTGCCTCCATGTGACTCGGGACTGTACCCAAAAACCACCGTTTTGCACGCCCTCTTGGACGTGGTAAGATGGAAATCAAAGAACAGTGGGAACCACACAAGACTCTATGACGATCTCGGGTCAACAGACTACTCTGTACCAGTGTCACCAGAGAACTGCCATCTGACGTGAGGTATAATACCATCTGGGAGTTCTCAGCGAGTCCGTCCAGTGTACCCAGTCTCTACTGAGCACCCGTATATCATCTCCGATGTCAAACACCAATGGATATGGGATCATCCATCGCCCATCTGTATGCGTCGAGAAGGTACACGCTAGTCTACTCTGGTATATCGATGCCCCATCTCGATACACCCACGACTAGGGACTTTGAAGGATGTACTTATGGACTACCATGTCCCCACTAGTATGATCCGCATCACAGTCCAGGTAGTCAAGTACACATCCTAAGGGCTTTACCAACATGTAACAGAGAGACAATCAGTGTACACGTTAAGGTAAAGGTCAACCAGATAGCATACTATCATGTCGAGCAAGAAAGTCCTCCCTATATATGTCCCAGCATCCACTACAATATACATCCTATGTACAGTAATGGCCTCTAGGGCATACATATAACTAACAATCTCCCACTTGCACTAGGGCCATCTGTAGCAGTGGTTGTAGTATCTCATACTCAACCATCCCATAAAAGCCTCTCTCTGGGAATAGGCCTTTATGAGTGGATCCGCTGTGTTGTCCTCTGAGTCTACTCTCCTAACCTCGATCCCTTGGAGATCAAGCATCTCCATGATCAGGTGACACTGCCTTAGAATATGTCTGGATCACTGATGGGACCGACGTTCCTTGGCATAAGCCACAACTCCATTGTCTCACAATGGTTGGAACGTAGTTCATCTCATGAACCAATATACACCCAGACTGCCTCTTTGGTAGCATCATAAGTAGCGATGTATCCTGCTTTTATCGTCTAGTATGTCACGGTATCTATCTTGGAACTCTTCCAACATACCGTCCCTTTACTGAGGGTAAAGACAATGCCTGTGACTGACATTCAGTCGTCTTTATCACCCTGGAACCCTTCCAGTGATTCTCCCCAGGATCAATTGATACTATCTCACTACAACTAGTGAGAATCCTAACATCCATTTAGATCTATCTCATAGATCCAAAATCCAGGATTTAGTAGGTATCACTTTGATCCTATATGGAGAATCTTTGTGATAAGCGGAGATTGACCGAGCGTAGCATAGGAAACTCCTTTCCTATCAAGAGTATGTCATCCACGTACTCTACGTGGATCGTCACCATACTCCCTACTACCTTCTTGTTTATACAAGGTTCATCTACCATTTTGATGATGTCAACTTCTTTGACAAATCCATCAAAACAGATGTTCCAACTCCGCGATGCCTGCTTTATCCTATAAAGCATCTTGCACACGTTTCCGCTGCTCCCACTGTCTACGAAGCCCTCTGGCTGTGTACTTATAGACGCACTCTTCTAAAACATTATTTAGAAAAGCAGTCATGACACCCAACCACCAGATATCGTAGTCATGGTATGTAGCTGTGACAAGTAGGATCTGGATGGACTTAAGCATAGGTACTGGAAAAGGTTTCATCATTATCCACACCTGGTCAATGATGCACACTTTTAACAAGTCTAGCTTTGAAAGTCTCAACTTTTCGATGTACACCAAGTAATCTTCTCAAGATATACTTGCTCCTGATGGGGATTTAACCCTTCAGATATAGCAACCAAAGTCCATACTTTATTGGTGTATAAGGATTCCATCTCAAATCACTAAGCATCCAGCCATTCTTACAGAGTCCCACTCCTGATGGCCAGCTCGAAACTAGTTGGGTCATCATCTCATGATGCAATCCTCGCTCCCACTGTCATAGAGAAACCGAAGTATCTCTCAGATGGGTGAGGAACCCTACTAGATCGGCGGAGAGGCTGAGGTTCGTTGGTAACTATTAAATCCTTTGGTTCTATCAAATCATCAGCTGTATTTTGTATAGCTGGAACCTTTCCAGTTCTACATAACAGATCTTGCCTCGAGCTTGTCCGGATTTTGCTTTTAGACATAGGCCGGTCAACCCCAAATCTTAACTAACTTAAGATATGGGCTCTTCCCTTTCCATATCATATATGAAGTGGTAGGCAACTGATTTGATTTGAACCCTATTCAATAGGTATGCAGCTTCTCAAGCGCATAACTCCCAAAAGGAAAAAGGTAACTCAGCAGTACTCATCATAGAGCACACCTTATCATATAGGGTGTGATTGCTCTGCCCCGATATACCATCGTGCTATGGTGTATACGGAGGAGTAATGCCGAGAGAGAATCTCATTCTCCTTTAGAATAGTCCAGGATTTCCGTGCTCAAGTATTCTCCTCCTTGATCACATCAAAGGACATAATACTTATACCCGTATTTTGGTTCTCTACTTCTAACTTATATTCTGTGAATATCTCAAAAGGTTCGGACTTGTGTTTCAACAGGAACATATGTCTGAATCTAAAGAGATCATCAGAGAACGTAATGAAGTATAAAGAACCAGTCTTGGCATGTGTAGACAGGGGACCTACATACATCAACATGTATCATCCCAAGAGTTCACTAACTCTTTCTCTGTTTCCAATAAACAGAGCTGTGGTCATCTTATCTTTGTGACATGACTGGCGAGTTTCACAAGATGTAAATTCAAACTAATTTAAATATGCATCTTTATGTAACTCTGCTAGTCGGGTCGCATTGATATGACCTAGTCTATAATAGCTCAAGAAGGATCCGTTCATTTCTGAACTCTTCCTCTTTTGTGTGTTCCGTATACTAAGAACTGCAGTTTGATTTAGAACTTCAATGCTTTTAGATAACGTGCCTGAACCGATCAACTTTTGATATAGGAAATGTTCAAAACATTATCCAACTATACAAAATTTTATCATTTCTTTACTAATAAAGAGACTGATATGATTTTGTATATCAGGTTCGGTATCTAATAACATTCATTCAGAACCAATGTATTGGTAATACAGGGTGACAGTGACCAACAGACTTGGCTGCAACTCTTGTCCCGTTTTCTGCCTCATGAAACTTATCACCCGTTCTCAGTTCTCTACCTATCTGTATCCCTATGTAACAGATTGCATATCTGGGATCCTGATCTGGTATTACATACCCAGGACATAGAGGATACAGAGAAACAGTTCTTTGTAATGAACACACCCGAAGATGATGCATCAGCATGCACTCTCTTCGTTTGGGCGGCACGGGAGATCTGGTATTCCCCAATTTCCTGCTCTGTCTTATAACAATTATAAGTTGGAGCGGGACCAACGTTCCCCAGCTCAGTATAACAAGCGGGTTCGGTCAATAATCCATTTTATTATCTTGATTAAGGCGTGATATGGTCGCTACCAGGAGAGAGAGAGAAGAAAACACTCAGCGTGCGCTCTTGCAAGAATAGATTGGTTATTTTTTTATCTAATCAGGATGGCTCCCACTGCTTTTTATCAAATCTTCCTTCAAACCCTAAAAGGAAAGACTAGACGGGATTAATTACACACTACAAGTTCGCCAATCTTTCAGCCAGGCCAGTGTCGGTACTTTGAGGGAGGTCCCCCGTGCTTTCGCACGAACCTAATTAATGTAAACCTCGTTTTCCCAGAGACGTAACCTCGTTAACACCTTTCTAGACACCTACTTGATCGGCTAATTATAATGTATAAAACTCTCCCAGGAGTAACACTTACTCGCAGCGGGTATCGGGATCCAACTATCTCATAGAAGGTATGCAATCTCATTGCAAATTTCAACACTTGAAATTCCCGATAATATTTTGCCCCTAGCTCGCTATGACCTTGACGCATGCCAAACAACCCATAGTCTGCTAGTCAAGTTCAACCCGTACATTTCTTGATTGAATTAAACCCACCCGCACGACCCTTGACGCATGCCAAACAACGCCGTACGAATACCCTAATCCAATCGCATCATATGCTAGCAGATAAGCACTAGTTAGCTACCGTACACTACGCCTTGACGCATGCCAAACAACCGCAGCACGAATACTAACTAGTACTTATCTGAAATGACGGAGGGCTACGACAGGTTTTTCTGAAAACCTATTGCGTAATGAACTTGATATCGTTGTAGAATCAAATGATTTTAAAATGGAGTGTTTTTTAGGCTTTTCTAGTTTTGCTAAAGGGGTCACTCCCGGTGAAGGGATCGTCGGCCCTTTCCTCGTCGAATGAGGTGCGGGATATATCATATATATCACTGTGCAAAGCAAAAACACTTAAAAGCAATCAAAAGACAAACCGAGTGTGTAGCATCTGCCAGTTATTGCTAAAGGAGTCACTCCCGGTGAAGGGATCTCGGTCCTTTCCTTATCGAATAAGGTGCAGGATATATCACATATACCTCTGTGCAAAGCAAGAACTGTAGCTACCTGTTTTAATTTTGAAATTCGATTCTACAACATCTTAGGTTTCTTTTATTTCATTAATCTCATTAATGAAGTCCCATCATTTAAGTACCTAAACATCACAGATAAATACGACGTACACTTATGCCATCCGCATTCGCCTCGATGTCCCCTCGTGCACCGTTAGGTTAGGTAACTAACGGCAGAGCGGGGCAGGGCTAGCGCGGGTGTAAAACATAAGTAACATCTATATAATATATCATATATACTATATACTGTATCTATCACAGAATATCACATGATCACATCACAGATATCGCAGCAGAAGAAACATATGAAATATTGGATATACTAGGACGTCCGTGTTTTCAATACGAGCCAGTATAAAACACGGATTCCACTGTCGTGATGAATAGCCAAACCCACACCCCTAGACCCCTACGAGAGCGGCAAGCAACCCTACCAATTCTGGAGTTAGGAGACCCGGACTCGACTCCTCGAGTTGGTCTCCTACTGGACTCCAGAACCCGGTTACTTGTGCTCCCCGCCTTGGGTCTATCCTAGTGCGGAAAAGTAAATAATATACAACAGGTGACAACTTCCGCAACCTGGAAGTGCCCCAATAAAAGAATATTACATACAAGTTTTTACATGAATGAAAATGAAAAACACTCATCTCACATAAAAACCCCGGCTATTCAAACACGACGATCCAATATAACATATCCAGCAACACATAACATCACATGTCATCAACGTAAGTAAATATGCGCATCCCAATTGTCGTTGACCTATAGCAACGAAACCGGCGATATCACATATTACACTTACGGTCACAGAAAAGAAAGTGTAAAACTACAACAGTTGGAATCCGCAATCTGCATAGACATCGCATGCCTAATCAAATGAATTCCTTAGACATCGCATGCCTAACAATTATAAACCCCGCATTTTAGTCTCATTATCGAAAACACTTTTCAATATCAAGTCGGGCAATTCAACAAGATTCCCGACATCCTGATCGAATGCTCGTCGCAAACTTTAGTAGGCGGCTGCACCCCCGATACCGTCGACGAAGTGCACCAAGGCGGAACACCGCAACCGCGAGCACCCGGACGGATGCTTTCGGCGACGGGGTTCTCCTACAGTCACTTGGTCGGGGCTATGGGGTGTAGCTGTCTATTAAGTTTACCCGGCGAGTATCCGCGTACGCTACATGATTGCGACGGACCTTTGATCACATCAAAATTCCGTGGCAACCGATCAAGTGAGACTAAATTGCTAGATTTACAACATTCATTCAGTTATCTCATAACTTATTGTGAATTCCAATTATTGTATCCCATTCCAGATAAACAGAAAATGTTAAACTTTCCGATTGAATATTCGAACACCCAAGTTTTCCCGATACAGATCAACACATGAAATAAGTCTAACAACATTCAGTTCGTGCCTCAGTACCAACGGTCCAGCCGTAGAAGGGTCAAGCCAACGCCTCACATGTGGCACGCCGTACTGCCCCAAACCCGAAGGTTCAAAGGGTAGTTCAAGACGGTCACATAATCGAGTTAAGGTTTGTTGTCTTCTAGAGGGACCATCGCGTTACTTGCACTACTTAGAACGTCGTTAAACTACGGAAAAATCCAACGCTTGGAAATTTCCCGACAGGGGAAAAATTGGGTATTTATATCCGGTCGAACTTTTTTAACATATTCTAAAATTTATCCGGAAAGCCAAATAGACAAAATTTGATACTCCGATCGAAACACCGAATCCCCAAAACAACTCCAGAAAATTCAACTCTTGAATAAATTTAAAAAATACCCAGAGAACTCAGCACCTGAAACAATGAATTACTGTGCAAACAGTAAGGGCTGACGTCACATTTCTGCCGCGGAACCGCCGCATAAGCTAGGCTTATGCCGCGGTTCCGCCGCCAAATACACTGTTCATGCAAAACTTTTTGCGCCGTAATTCTTATATTTCCCTGCTGAGTTCTCTGCATATTTTTAATTTGGAAAAATGCACGATTTTTGAAAAAGTACAGAGAGCAAGTTTAGGTTTGGGTTTTCGGGTCGTTCGGACTTCAAATTGCGTCTAAACTTCGCCTAAGGCTCTAGCTAGGCTCTGATACCATTGTAGGGTTCCTAAGCACCCTAATGAGGTCTCACAAGGGTTGGAACGTACCAATTTCAAAAAATCTAGGTGCCGAGAAACCCGACTACGGATCGTTGGCTAAAAATCTAGGCGAAAAAGCAAACTAGTTAACATTTTAACTAAGGGAACGGATATACAACCTTTGTAGATCCGGTCCTCCACCTCCACGGCTCCGAGATGAGGTCCTCTCCGCTGTCCAAATCAAATCCGGGCTCTAGCGTCGGCTTCATCGGAGAACGAGCGGGCAAGGTCGTCGGCTTCGTGCCGAAGATGATCTACGTCGAAGCATCACTAGATCAAGCTCCACCTTCACCGAGCCATGAAAACTTATGAAGGAAACACACTCTACTACTTGGCAAGAGGTAGAGGATGAAGAAATAGGAAGTGGGTAGACTTTAGAATTGGATTTCTCACTTGTTTTCATCAATCACCATTGATGAAGCAAGCTTCTTCAAGTGAAGAAGATGAAGAAGAAGAAGGTAAAAATTATGATAAGTCATTAGAAAATATAAAATAAAAGAATACTTATCATAATCTTTAACCATGGTAATGTGTAGAGAATCAATCATGGTTAAAGGAATGGTTAGGGTCAAGCTAGAGACAAAATGGTCACTTAGTCAAAGTGTTCATGAAGCTTCATGAAAACAACAAAGAAAGCCACCATTTAATCTTTATGCAAATCATTTTCCAAAAAGAATAAATAGATAAATAAATGAATAAGGAAATAGTAAACCCTAACCATTTCATTAACCAAGGTTTAATTCTTTACACTTAACCAAAAGGCATGTATCATCAAACATGATACAAGCAAGTGCACAAAATCATATCGCATATGCAATGCGCACATCCGAGTGAGAAAATCCATTTAAAGTGAACCGATACTAGTTAATGCAAAGTAATATATCAAATATATAATTATGCATTAAATAATTAAATCAACACTTGATTCAATGATCCGGTCATGTCGCACACAACCGACTAGTATACAATGTATCGGCTTATCGAATCAATCCTTGATTCGATAACTAGGTTATATCGCATACAACCATTCGACACATTCATCGCGAGAATGGAATACGGTATCACATACACGTATTATTCTCGGTCCCGCACATATCTCATATGCGCTCCTATTTCGTTTCGCTTGAGCCAGGAAACCTCTGTGTAGGACTCTAAAGACTTGTCAATACGCCGGCAGCAGGTGATGATCATATCAAGCACCCACAAGCCGCAAGCGGTCTGCTAAACGTAACGGCCACCCGGGTATTGAGCGATCAGAAGATCGACGAGCAAGCCCGCTCACACTCCAGTGAATCCAACCAGTAACACTACCGTACAGTCCGGTCTGATCGTCTGATATGTCGCATATCTCGCCTAGGGGTGGTAAACGTCAGACCCCAATAGCTCGATAAGTCGTGTCGATATGAGGTCTATAACAATTCGAGAAACTACAGGTAACACTTACCAGTAATTCTCAGCAACCCTGGCCAGGGATTTCCTGTTATAGCCAATCGAACACAGCGCAACATCAACCCCTTATACCGGGAGAGACGAATCCCCTCCTATCGCTCATTGCCTCCATGTGACTCGGGACTGTACCCAAAAACCACCGTTTTGCACGCCCTCTTGGACGTGGTAAGATGGAAATCAAAGCACAGTGGGAACCACACAAGACTCTATGACGATCTCAGGTCAACAGACTACTCTGTACCAGTGTCACCAGAGAACTGCCATCTGACGTGAGGTATAATACCATCTGGGAGTTCTCAGCGAGTCCGTCCAGTGTACCCAGTCTCTACTGAGCACCCGTATATCATCTCCGATGTCAAACACCAATGGATATGGGATCATCCATCGCCCATCTGTATGGGTCGAGAAGGTACACGCTAGTCTACTCTGGTATATCGATGCCCCATCTCGATACACCCACGACTAGGGACTTTGAAGGATGTACTTATGGACTACCATGTCCCCACTAGTATGATCCGCATCACAGTCCAGGTAGTCAAGTACACATCCTAAGGGCTTTACCAACATGTAACAGAGAGACAATCAGTATACACGTTAAGGTAAAGGTCAACCAGATAGCATACTATCATGTCGAGCAAGAAAGTCCTCCCTATATATGTCCCAGCGTCCACTACAATATACATCCTATGTACAGTAATGGCCTCTAGGGCATACATATAACTAACAATCCAGTAGTATCTCAGGGTGTTCTGGGCTACACTCCGACATGACTTGTACCGCTTTTAGGGGTCTGACTTTTACCAACCCCCTAGGCCCGCCATGCGATGCTCATAAACGAACGGACCGGACTGTACGGATATTGTCACTGACAGGCTCAGTAGGGTGTCAGGATGAGTTCGCTCATCGACCTCCCTTTTGGTCAATACCTGGTAGCTCGTTACGTACAGCTAATACCTCTGACGTGCTAGTGGTTAAATCCACAGCCAAAGTATTGACGAGTCTTTAGAGTCCCCCACAGACAGTTTCTCAAGTTTCGGGCGAAACGTTGTAGAGGCCGTATGATATATGGCAGGGTCCGATCATATACGTGCAGTAGTGGACGGATCATGATCAGGCGGATCATACTAGTAGGCTTTAGTTTAAGCCGGATCCTAGTATTAGATTTGTTGGATTACTTTAGTCTCATCGCATTCGCATTCAGTCGGAATGCGGATGCAGGTATGTATATACAGGTGAGGGGTATCCTTGTGATCCGTCACGAGTTTACTTTAGATGTTACCGGATCTTTTTGTTGGACCAAACATTTGGATTAATGTTTGGATGGTGGAAATAATGAGCTAGAATTAATCTTGAGATGCATTAATGTGACATGAACATATATAGTGACTCATGGTCTCTTTTAGTGTGTAAATGTCACATTATGAGCTTGATTTGTGTTGATAATATAACAAGAGAGAGGGGCTGCCATGAGGTAGTGTTGGTCTTGTATTATTTTCATTCATACTCTCTCTCTCTCATTTTATCATAGCAAAACAAAAGAAAAGAAAAGAAGAGAAAGCTTCTCCTCCTTCTTCTTCCTCTAGCTCATAACCTCCATTAATGGCAACACCTTCAACCTCCATCCAAGCAATGGATGCAAGAGACAAAGTGATCATAAACATTCTCTACAACACCTTGGACACGTCGGCTAGCACACTTCGTGCCCGAGTTGCTTCGGATGAAGCGGGAGCCCGTAAAAAGACTCGTAGATGTGGTGCCCTTTCCGATGAGGAGATCAAGACCGGAGATGCCGCGAGGAGCTTGGGATAGTGGCCAAAGACCGAAGGACACGGATCGATCAGTATAGCTTTCCAACCCTCTCTCTAGATAGCTAGTTGTAGATTAATGGTTCGATCCGGGTTTTAAGCATACGATAGTGCCGGTTTCTAGTTTGAAAAAGTTTTTGTTTTCCGCATTTTGGCCTCGGATCGACAGCCGGGGCGCTACCGTAGTCTTACACAACTATCCAATACATGATCTGGAGTTGGCAGCCATTATCTTCGCACTTAAGATTTGGCGCCACTACCTCTTGGGAGAACGAGTGGATATATACACTGATTACAAGAGCCTGAAGTATGTATTTACTCATAAGGATTAAACATGCGGCAGAGAAGATGGGTAGAATTCATGGCGGATTTCGACATCAACCTATAGTATTATCCTAGGAAGGTGAATGTAGTTCTTGATGCACTTAGCCGCCAACCATTAGCAATGAATCTCACCGTTCAATGGAAGCTACAGCAGGAATTGCACGATTAGCGACCGAAGTAGTTATGCCAGGTAACGTTTTGTATTTGATAAACTTACAAGTCTAGTCTACTCTTATCAATCAGATCAAGGCAGCTCAAGCAAATGATGCCAAGCTACAAAAGATCCGAGAACAAGTAGAAAGTGGACTTCGAACTGATTTCATCATCCATGAAGACGGATCCTTGAGATATGGAAGTCGATTGTGTGTGCCACACGGCCCAGTTCGAGAAGAGTTGATGAAAGAATCTCACAGCTCTCCTTATTCTGTATACCCCGGTGGTACAAATATATATAAGGATCTACAACAACACTACTGGTGGTATGGAATAAAGCGCGAAGTAACCAGAAGTTTAGCAAAGTGTTTTATGTGTCAGCAAGTGAAGGCTGAATATGACAAAACTACTGGTCTACTTCAGCCATTACCAATCCCAGAATGGAAATGGAAGTACATTGCCATGGACTTTGTGACTGCCCTTCCTCGCGGCACGAAGGTTAACGATGCAGTATGGGTTATTGTGGATCGACTCACCAAGTCGGCTCACTTTATCTCATTTCGAGTTGGCAAATCTATCGAGACGTTAGCAAAGAAGTACATGGAGGTAAACATGAATCTAAAGTAAGATTTAACCTAAAAGTGTACTATATTTGATACCCATAAACTCATCCAGGAGATCATGAGATTACATAGAGTACCAGTTTGCATTGTTTTCGATCGTAGAACAGATTCCGATCACAGTTTTGGCAAAGTCTGCAAGCTAGCCTGGGAATGAGTCTAAACATTAGCACGGCTTACCATCCACAAACGGATGGATAGTCCAAGCGAACAATTCAGATTCTAGAAGACATGCTAAGAGCTTGTATGTTAGACTTTAGAGGTTCGTGGGAAGATCGTCTACACCTTGTGGAGTTTTCATACAACAACAGCTATCGGGCAAGTATTGGAATGGCACCATTCGCAGAACTCTACGGACAGAAGCGTCGTTCACCACAAAGTTAGGACGACGTCGAAAATCGTGAACTCCTTGGACCAGAGATGATCGTGGCAACTATGGACATAGTTTGCACGATCAGGGAAAGAATGCGCATAGCCCAAGACCGACAGAAGCATTGGGCAGATGCAAAGTGGCGACATCTGGAGTTTCAACCTGGAGACCATGTTTTCTTAAAGATTTCTCCAAACAGAGGAGTGATCTGCTTTGGCAAAAGGGGTAAGCTAAGTCCAAGATACATAGGACCATTCGACATACTCGAACAAGTTGGATAATTGGCATACCGTCTAGCACTACCACCCTCATTGGAAGGAGTGCACAACGTGTTCCACATATCATAGCTATGACGATATGTGAGCGACCTCAGCCACATACTTGATCACTCCGACCTCACAGTACAGACTAATCTAACCTGCGAGCAACAACCCGTTGAAGACACTACGGAACAAGAGGTAAATTTGGTCTGAGTGATGAAAAGATTCACCAGGAGAATCAACATAGGAACGAGAAGAAGACATGCGTGCAAGATACCCTTACTTATTTGAAAATTAGTCCCTATGTAAATATAAATTTTAAGGACGAAATTTATATAAGGAGGGTAGAATGTAAAGACTCTGAATTTACTGTAAGGAATTTTCCAGTTTAATGTACAGAAATGAGTTTACAGCCTGAGTTTGAGTTATAAGTCAATTTTGTCAAAGAACAGCAAGAAGCCACTTGTAGCTCACTGGTGAAGCCTTACACTGCTGTGAAATAGTCTGTGTGTTCGAATCCCATCAGACACATTATTTTTTCCTGAATTTTTCTTTTAATTTTTAGAAGCCCAAAAGTTTGCACGTGCAATACACAGAAAAATGAAAAGTCGGAAAAATCAAACATGTGGAAAATGGAGTAAAAACTGAGAAATACATGTGGTACAAATCTTGAGACCCAACCCCAACAATCGACCGGCGGATCTCCTCTTTTGACCGGCACCGACGGCTGTGATGAGACCAAAGATCCCCGGGCTCTGCACACTTGACTCTTCCCTTACCCCTAACTCCTCTGCACTGTTTGATTTCCCTGCAATCAAATAGAGACCCTTCATTTAACAATTAAACCAAATTTTAATACTTTTTAATCCAAATTTTTAATTCCCAAACCCTAATTTTCCACTATAAATACCACCTCACAGTTTGGCTCAACATCATTCTGAAAATTCTAGCCAAAACTCTCAAAAATTTCCCAAGTACAAGTGGAGTAAAGAGGAGTTAGCAAGCAATCAACTTCTGGCGAAGATCGAAGCAACATTCGGAGCTCCCGCGACACCATAAGGCTTTCCTTCTCTTCCTCCCCCTCTTCATAGCGTAGTCAAATAGTAAGTCCCTCCCAAACTTCCCTTCTCTTCATTGAAAATTCTTTTTAATCAAAATCGGTAAAAGTGGAGTTATACCGATATCATCTTTTATAAAACCCATAACTCCAATTCCTTTTATATTTTGGTCAAAAAAACTTTAGCTATTCACTTATAATTTTGATACCAATATTTAGAATCAAGATTTAACCTAGAATCTCATGTAAAACAACCATATTTAATTTTTTTCATTAAAATAACATGAACTTTAATATCATCCCTTTTAGTTTTGTTAAACTATACCTTTAGGAAAAACTTCACGAAGTAACGATCTACCCCTCATGTACACTCTTTTTTCATAGCACGATGCCTTTTTGTAAGAATTTTTTTGTACGAAGAAAATATTACATTAAAATACCACTTACTTTAAAAACCGTTTTCTTTTAAAATAGTATTTTGATTCCTTTGCGATTATGCCTCTACAACCCTCTTTAGGGGACCCGCTAATAGATAGTGTAGATTATCGCACATCCTTGGGCTAGTAGAGTGAGATACAGACCTCCTCACGGAGCATTCGGTCTCGAAAGGTTTTAAATGCGGTTTTTAAGAAAAACGAATTTTCTAAATAAATAAAGAAATTTAATTTTTAATAATTATATAAAAATTAAAAATCCTTATTTTCAAAATATAATAAACTTATTTTCTAAAAAATGAAAGATTAACAAGTTTCAATAAAATACTATCAAGTTACCAAAAGACAACTCTTTTCAATAAAATACCATGAACTTCCAAAGTTAATTGTTTATCACTAAAATACCTCAAATTCTTACTCATGAAAACACTAATAATATAAATAACCCCTCAAGGTTTATTTTTAACAATATTATAATATTTTTTCATAAAACCCCCTCGAGTTATATAAAACAATATTTAAGAGCCTTAATAAATATAGGTTTAAGCGGGATCAATTTTCTTGAGCCCCAGGGAGCCCGAGAAAGTGAGTGCTTGCTTATTTAAGGTAAACAACATAACGGAGTTATCAATGGTAATTGTCTTGGAAAAAGACACAAATCCTGTCGTCCATGTGCAGCACTTGCTGATGGCTCCCGAACCTAATTTAAGATCTAAATCAGTTTACAAGAGTCTGACTCGGTCTGAGTCAGACTCAAATCTAAATCCAATTCAAATCTGAATTCAATATCAAACATGAATAATTGAACATGAACAAGAATACTTGAATCAAACAACAATATCAAACATGTATACTTGACTTGACTTGACTTAACCGAACCATGGTTATAACTTGACTTGACTACTTGAATACTTGACTACATTCTGAACATGACTACTTGAACAACTTGTATCCATGGTTTCGGCAAGACTTGAAAATTATAATCTATACAATACATTACGCAGGGATAACGAGGTAGATTGGTACGGAACGTATATCGTGGAACGAGAGGTCACTTAAAAGACACCTACATGAATTCATGTGCCGTTGCCCTGTGGGTTATGACGGGGCCTTGTACTATATGTTACCATAGTCCACGGGGTAAGATGGACTCCTCTCGTATACACGAATATCTTCTGTATCAAGCTACAAACAACCACGTTAGAATAACAATCTTATACCTGTGCAAATTACCAGTTCATTCCTCATTACTTGTTATATTCCATTTCTTATTTTGAGACTTACCGAACGCTAGTTCGCTGACGACATTTCTTCTATTTTTTTCTTTGGAATATTCGTCAGGAAGACCAGACCCTCAAGAGATCGAGCCTAGCCAGGAGGACTTAGACCAGCTCACGGCACAGCCTGACTTCTAGTTCCTTGTACTTACTTTCAGTTTGTATGACACTGTTTAGACACTGCTTATTTCATTGTATCTTTCTTTTTCAAAATAGTTGTATGTAAAGATGAATGTAAATAAAAGTTGTTGTTTATTTTATATCACTTGTCATTCTTGTACATTTTTATATATTACTTAATTACGCTTAACGTATTTATTTCTTAGTAAATACGTTGCGGCCTGCCACGTCATCATTTCCATCTACTGGAAAGCGGGGCGTGACACGTGATATGCACGTGCGCGCACTTGATTTATATTGACCACGGAAGTGCGAGCGACACATGACATGCACGTGTGCGCAAATAAAAAATATTGACTCAAATACATGCACAAGTTTATACATGCGCGCATATGATTTTGAACTGATAACAAGTGCGAGCCACGTGATACGCACGAGCGCAGCACCTCGACTTGAAACATGTGCGTAACCACGTGCAACGTGCGTGCATACCCTTTGCAGATAAAACAGACTTGCATGTGCGTTTCAAATGCACTTACGCACTTGGATAACAAGCATTTGCTTGGCTACGTAGTTAAATTAAACAAAGTATTGAAGTTTTTGCTTCTCATATATGATAAAAATATCATTAAATCTAAGTCGATCTTAGTCTTAAAGATGACTAATGGTCCTTAGTCCATATTTGTTGGGTCAATCTTAATCCAAAATAGGATTAATGATCCTAACCATATTCCTAAGTTGATCTTAGTCTCAAAGACGACTAACGACCCTCAGATGACATATTCTGAAACTGATGGACTTTATATGAGATACGCATCCTAAAGTTTGATCCTAAATCTAATATATATGGATTTGGACTAATCCGAGCCCTACGGACGACGATAAAACTAGTCTCCGTATACAATCCAAGAGCAACCCCATATAAACAAACATAACACGACACGAAGTGATGCACATAGATAAGATGAAAGTTGTTATCGCGTTGCGGAAACGTAACTAATTGCAGGGTCTTGCGCCTACAGGGAAAAGCATCCCCACAATCAAAAACCCCCACATACGAGGGGGAATCTGATAAGTCACACTACAACGGTCGCATCTATCCAAACCTCCAATATATGGTGTCATAAATCAACTTGGCATCTTCGGAGAAGTGGATGGATATGTTCCAAATAAAATCTTCCCCTATATTCAGGCTAGACGTCCTCCCGACGCCTCACACCCATCTCCGGCGGTAAAAAAGTGATATTTATATGTTAAGTTATTCTTGATAGGGCAATATCTAACGGTATGACAAAGAGTAAGTGTCACGCCCCGCTTCCCAGTAGATGGAAACGGTGACGTGGTAAGCCCGCGACGTATTTATTCCAAGAAGATCATTTCTTGAAATAAATACGCTAAGCGTCTATAAGCAACATAAACTAACAAGAATAAACAAAAGAATGAAATCCAACTGTGATTTATTACATTCATGATTCATAGTAGACAAAAAATCTAAATACAAGATATTTAACATGATAAGCCTTAACAAGGAGGCATACATAAATAAGGTGAAATGAAATGAAAAGCTGAATGAAACTATACGTCTGTTTGTGATACGAACTGGTTGTACTCTTTTTCGACCACTTCTATCTTTTCTGTCTCAATGTCACCTGACGAACATTCCAAGAAAAAAAGAAAGATGGGTAGAATACCCGTCAGCGAACTTGCGCTCGGTAAGTCCCCAAGAAAGGTGAGATGTAAAAGTATATAAATGAATATGCAAGGTGACATGTGATATAGTATGGATGGAAATAAAACATGAACAAGTAGAACATGATAATGTTAATGGCAACTATGTAAGCATGGCAATATAACATGAGCATCGCAAACAAGTATAGCATGGTCGTGGAGTGTAGGTATAGTGAATATGAAGTGAATGTAAGTGTCCTAAAATGTCTCTAAAAGGGTAAGAGTAACTAACGTGAGTTTAAGTGTGAATATCAACCAATCTCAAAAGCATTCTCGAACCCAAGGCTATAGTCCAGGGGTAAGGAATCACAGGCCCAAAATAGCGGGACTTCAATTATTATTAAAGTATTCCAAACCCAACAGGCTATCATCCAGGGACTTGGAAACACGGGCCCTCATTCATGAATTCATGATTTGTGCCGTTTAAGCCCGGTACCACAGCAACATGATTTGTACCGTTTCAGCCCAGTACCACAGCAACATGATTTGTATTAATGGGACTCATGAGATTCCGTTGGATTCATACTCAAACTACCCCAACACCCTGTGTATATAAGTTTATGATTAATGTTTTGAGTCTTGATCGAATCTATGAATACAAAAGGTGATATATGATATCAAGTTTTCAAGATTGAGTTCATGTAATCATGTCAAGTGCAAGTCGTGCTAATTGTATTTATGGTTCGAGTCAAGTTGGTTCAAGTATACATATTGGGTTCAAGTATTCATGATTGAGTCGTGTCAAGATCAAGTCAATTATAGCATGTAATGATTTAATCACAAGTCATATAAATAAACATAAATAAGCAATCACAGAACATGATATGAGATAAGTATACAAGTAACGTCCAAAACAATGTTGTAAATATGTGATATGTACAACTAGTTAATCAAGTCATTTGAAATCAGAATATAAATGAAAACATAACCTTAAGTGTTATACACACGTGAGTTTCAGTCCCGCCTAAATACGACTACCGATTTGGGAGATATACATATTTTTGTATCATCGCGCAAAACAGATCAGAATCTATTCACACATTTTTAAAACGCAGTTTGAGTTAATTTCAATCGGGTTTCAGGTTACAAGAATTATTATAAAATTTTATGTATTTTGTTGTACTTATCAAAAACACCAAGATTCGCGCGATTTGGATTTCTGAAGCTCTAGTTATGATCGTTTTAAGATCAGTGTTTAAAACAAAAATTCAGATTTCTGGACAGCAACTATATGTTATATTGCAAAGCCTATATCGAGCTATTTCATGCATTTATAAGTAATATAATATACATAAAATTATATATCTATCAATTATGCATCTACACATTTAAATTTTGTCACGAATGGATATCGGGTGTTTGAGTTATGTCCAATTTAAAAACAGTGTGCGAATCAGATTCTGTCCAGATTCGTCGTTTAATATTGTAACGCGGTTTTCTATATTTTACGCCAATTTTCAGTAAAAACTTAAAATTAAGAAAATATATATTATTCGATGTAGATATCAAAAACACCTGAGTTTGCTCAATTTGGATACCGGAAGACCAAGTTATGTGTCTAAGAAGTTGACCGATAAATGCACTTTTCTATTTTTACAAACAGTGAAAAACAATGTAATTCCTAAACCGTTATGCGGTTCGATCTAAAAACCTTACACCATGTATAAAATAATATATTCTATCATATGTAAATTTTCTGAAATTTCCAGAATTAAAAATTAATTTCTAAAAATTATTTTAAATATAAAAGTATTGATATGTCATATGTGAGAAATGAGAAAACTACGGTATTTATTCATAACTTCATTTTTTTTATACAAAATTTAAATAAAGTAATTTAAAATACAATAACAAACGATGCAATCATAATTGGTTACTATGAAATCTTAACATATGGATTGAGGGTAATGAAAAAACTTTACAAACTATATATTTGTGTATGTTTGTGTATGTTCATTATTTATATATGTATCTATTTAATTAATTATTTAGAGACTATGATATGATAAGGAAAGTTTTTCATGGCAATATGATAAGAAAAAGATAGAGAGAAGATGGAGGGAGGGAAAGAGAGAAGGGACTTACATACACAAGCCGGTATTGTCACCGGGCTTGTCTATCCGCCGATAGCCTCGCGTTTCTAGCGAGACTTCCTTGAAAATTTCTTCATGTTCTTTTTCGGGAAATTTAGATGTAGAGGGATATGTGAAATGATAGAAAGGTGTGATGATAAAAAAAAAAGAGGAGTGAGATATAAAAAAGTTTATGGCCACCATAATTTTAATAAATCATGGCTCATAACCATTCTAATTATTTTGGGAGTTAAGAAGAAGATGAAATGAAAGGTCTCATTTGTAGATTATGAGAAGAATAAAAATTGATAAAAATAATTACAATCATAGATATTTGAACATGTGACTTATGGAAAAACAATGCAAGGACTTAACCAATGTCCTATAAGGTTATTCATGCACATATTTAATTAGAATTAAATATATGTTGTTGCTTGAAAAAAAAAGTGGGCTTTTGGGCTTATAATTTTATAAAAGAAAATGAAAATGAGATTGGATTTGGGTTATAGGCTGGGTCAGGTCTTGCGTTTAATTTGAAATAGGTTAAGATTTAGTTTAAAGAAATGAGTTTGAGAAAATTAGATGGAATAATAAAATAATATATTTAATAGAAAACAAAATATACGGAAAAATACTAAAAATAAATAAATACAATATTTTACTAAAGAAAGAAAACACGAAGGTATAGTAATATTAGGGTCGTTACATTCTGCCCTCCTTAAAAATAATTTCGTCCTCGAAATTACTCAAGAAGAATGTTGCAACAAGGTACTGGAAAGTTAAGGATGATATGTCTTCGAGCTCCGTCGATTGATACTCTAACCAATTGTACTAATAGGCCTACGAGATACAAATAGAAAGGATGAACAAGAGTTAAGAATTCAAAAGTCGAGAGATGGACTTCAAGGAAGCTGAAGGTGGAGTTCAAGATGGATTCAAGGAATGGAGTAGGATTCAAAAAAAAAGTCGAATGTAATAATTGGACTTTATAATTCTTGTATTATATTGCTTACGATGTTCATGCAGAATTGACCTGCATGGGCCGCCAACAAAACCTGTCACGCCCCGCTTCCCAGTAGATGGAAACGGTGACGTGGCAAGCCCGCGACGTATTTATTCCGAGAAGGTCATTTCTCGAAATAAATACGCTAAGCGTCTATAAGCAATATAAACTAAAAAGAATAAACAAAAGAATGAAATCCAACTGTGATTTATTACATTCATGATTCATAGTAGACAAAATATATGAATACAGGATATTTAACATGATAAGCCTTAACAAGGAGGCATACATAAATAAGGTGAAATGAAATGAAAAGCTGAATGAAACTATACGTCTGTTTGTGATATGAACTGGTTGTACTCTTTTTCGACCACTTCTATCTTTTTTGTCTCAATGTCACCTGACAAACATTCCAAGAAAAAAAGAAAGATGGGTAGAATACCCGTCAGCGAACTTGCGCTCGGTAAGTCCCCAAGAAAGGTGAGATGTAAAAGTATATAAATGAATATGCAAGGTGACATGTGATATAGTATGAATAGAAATAAAACATGAACAAATATAACATGATAATGTTAATGACAACTATGTAAGCATGTCAATATAACATGAGCATAGCAAACAAGTATAGTATGGCCGTGGAGTGTAGGTATAGTGAATATGAAGTGAATGTAAGTGTCCTAAAAGGTCTTTGAGAAAATTAGATGGAATAATAAAATAATATATTTAATAGAAAACAAAATATACGGAAAAATACTAAGAATAAATAAATACAATATTTTTCTAAATAAAGAAAACACGAAGGTATAGTAATATTATGGTCGTTACAGTAAGACAATAATGACAAGTGGTTGAGACATGTCTATGGCCATATCGGTATGTAGTGCTCCTAAGAAATCTATTGGTTGAAGTACCAGCTGATATGTAAGGATCAAAACCAAGACCAAAAGTTTTGTGGTTCCTGCTATATTCACCGAGTACCATATCCAACTTGTTCTTACTTTAGGTTAATTTTGTTGGATATATGTGCCCTCAGGGCAATATCATAGTTGCAGGAATGCAATTACTGAATTCAAATTGGACCTATACCAAGAACAGTCTTGGTCGAGATGATAGTATGATATCTGGATTGTATTTATCATTCATGATTATACGTTTTACTCATTTATAACGTGTCACTATTGCATGATATAAAGCCCTTTAGGATCTTTGCTTGACTACCAGGATTATAATAGGGATCATACTAGTAGGGCATGGGTAGTCTATAAGCACATCCTTAAAAGTCCCCAGTCGTAAGAATATCGACTGGGCATTGGTATTTCAGTTTAGACTAGTGTATACGTTTCTTAACCCCATAAGAGGCGATGGTTGATCCCATAGCCATTGGTGTTTAATACCGAAGATTGTATACAGGTGCTCATTGGATGAGTTACACTAGATGGACTCGCCAAGAACTCCTAGATGGTATTATACCAATCGGCAGATAGCATTTCTCTGGTGACATGAGTATAGGGTAGTCCCTAGACCCAAGATCGCCACAGCGTCTTGTGTGTGTTCTCACTGTACTTTGATTACTATCCTACCATGGTTTTAAAAAGCCGTGCGAACAAGTTTTAGTTAGGTACAGTCCCGAAGCACATGGAGGCAGTGAGCGGTCGAGGGAATTCATCTCTCCGGTATAAGGAATTGATGTCGCACAGTGCATAGCTAGCTATGACCATAAGTACTTGGCCAAAGCAGTCGAGATTTACTGATAAATGTTATCAGTAGTTTCTCTAATGGTCATGAGCTTGACGTCGGCACGACTTATCGGGTTATTAGGAGTCTGACGATTTCCACCTCCCAGACCCGATATGCGACAGTCTCAGACGAAGAGACCGGACTGTATGGAGAGTGTCACTGATAGGCTCTAGCAGGGTACGAACGAGCTTGCGTTTCGACCGGCTTTTCGTTCAATACCTGGTTAGCCGTTACATACAGTTAGTACCGCTGACGTGCTTGTAGGTTAAACCGGTAGGGGATTGATCTGAAAGTGTTTCGGATCAATCGGATATGATCCTGACCTATTTCCAGCATATTGTCGAGTCTTTAGAGTTCCATACAGAGGATTTTCTGAATCTAGTGAAACAGTGCGTATGGCGGTGTGTGCGAATGTTCGATTAAACGCGTATATATGATAACACGTGTATTAATCGGACGGTCGTTAATACTATTAGGCTTATGATTAAGCCGGGTCATTAAATCAAGTTTTTGATTTAATGATATATTTATATATGATGATGCATATATATAATAGTATTATTCTCACACTCTCTCTTTTTTGGTACATGTTATGTTATGTGACATATAGTATACAAGACGCATGAAATGTTCATGGTATATATATAATTAATATTATATATGTAATTATTTCCTTTTCATTTTCTCTTTTTGCATGGTCATGGGTGATGTAGAGGCTAGGTGTCTTGCTCTCCACCCACTTATGACATGTGTATGGATTAGGAAAAAGGAAGGGTGATATGGCTAAGTGAATGAGGATTCTCTAGCCATAACATTATTGACTTTCTTTCTCATCCAAGCAAAGAGAAAAAGAAAGAGAAGTGGAGAGAAAAAGAGAGAGTGGAGAGGGAACATTTTTCCTACACCATCTCTCATTTGAGATTTAGTAAATCTCAAGTGGGAGTTGCTTCAAGTTGTTGAAGTTGGAGCTAGCTAAAAGAACTCTCGCATGGATCATCTTCAACGAAGCCGATCAGAGACCAAGCACGATCCGAAACACTTTGAGCTCAGCCGGAGTCCAAGGAGAGATGGCCAACGCGCTACAAAGGTTGTATCTTCTTGTTCTAGCTCTCTTTGTAGTTTTCAAGCTATGTGTCTATGGTGTTATCTTGGTTTAAGGATGTTTTTCTCTCTAGAATTTTTGTTTATCACTTCCGCAACGTCGTAAAACCTGTCTAGCGAGCTCACACGTCCTTACTAATTTAACGAGACCCTCTTCAATCTTCGTGGTCTTTGTTTTGGAACTAACAAGCTCGTGTTCCAATTTAGCATTTGTATTTTGCAAATCTTTAAAGAAGGATGTGTCACGATCCACAGTAATAGATTCAAGCTTGGTATTCAATTCAATAATCTCTTCTTTCAAAATATCATTTTCATTCTTAAGTACAGTACAAGAGTTATAAAAAGTACATGAAGATTTCTTTTTCAAACTCTTATACTTTGAAAATAATTTTTGAAAATTTTCATAAAGTTCAACATATAAACTAATCACATCATCTCTATCTAAATCATCCAATTCATCATCGCATACCTCATCGTTATCCTCATGTTCCATAAAGCACATGTTGGTAACGTGCTTATCTTCTTTATCAGAAGCATTTGAATCTGATTCATCCCACTTTTTTTGGAATGCTCTTCGCTTTTCTTGTTTTTCTTTTTCATCCTTGTACTTATTCTTGCCTTTGTTCAAGCTTGGGCAATCAGCTTTTATATGACCTTGCTTATTGCATTCATAACACATAGTATTATTGTTTGAACTTGAAATTCTGTTACCTCTATAGTTACCTCTCTTCTTGATGTTTCTGAATTTTATAAATTTCGTGAATTGTTTTGCAAGGGCCGCCATGTCGTCTTCACTTCTACTTTGATCACTTTCACTCTCTGATTCTTCAGTGGAATGCTCTTTGCCTTTAGAGATAGGCTTCTTTTCTTGTGAGGTTCTTCACTCTTTTGCTTTACCCTAATGTCATTGAGCTACATCGCATGCGTCTTGAGCTTCCCAATAAGGTTCTCCAATATTAGTTCGCCTAGATCGTTCACTTTTTCAATCGCTGTAACCTTGGGTTTCCATTCTTTCGTGAGAATCCTCAAAATCTTCAGGCACTTCTCTTTCTCTGTAAAAGTTTTGACATAATTGAAAAGTTCAGTAATAATCTTATTAAATTTAGAATACATTACATTAATCGTTTCATCAATACTCATTTTAAACTGTTTGTATTCACTCATGAGCCGATTGATTTTACTTTCTTTCGCCTGACTTGTCCCTTCGTGAGAAGTTTTGAGAGTCCTCCAAATCTCATGTGCGGTGGTGCACATAGAGACCCGGTTGAACTCGTTGGGTGAAAGGGAGTAGTGTAATGCCTTCATTGCTTTAATGTTCAAAGCCATATCTTTTCGATCACTTTCACTATAAGGTCTAGCCGATATCATAAATTTGTCCTCTCCAACATCTAAAATATCAAGATCAATGCATTGAAGGAAAATTCGCATCTTGATTTTCCAGAAGTTGTAGTTAGTACCATCAAAGAGTGGTGGCCTATTAGTGGCTTGAACTTCTAGTGATCTATTTTATTGAGAAATGTTATTATTATTAGTCATAAGATTTAAACTCTGGTTTTTTAAGCCAAAAAAGAGCTAACCGCTCTGATACCAATTGAAAAGTGTTCTGAAGAGGGGTGAATAGGAAAAATGGCCAATAATTAAAACTTTATTGCTCAATTCAATAAAAGTTACGGAATAATAATAAATAACAACAATAGAAATAATAGAAGTTAGAAAGTGCAAACTCTGAGCGACACCGGCAATTGATTATAGAGTTCGATACACCCGTATCTACTTCTTTGCCTAGGTCTCTCCTAAGGAACTATCCGCTAATAATCCTTCTTTAAGCGAAGAAACCTTTACAACGATGATGGACCATCTCTACCGGGTAATCTTTTCAAGACCCAGATCAAACCTTTACAACTCAACACGTTTGATGGACAACCTCCACCAGGTAAACCAACTTGATAGACAATCTCTATCGGATTTTATTATAAGAACAAATAGAATGAAAATGGCTCCTAATCTCGTATATGAATCAAACAATTTTAAATCTGAGAATTAGGGTTTGAGATATTTATCAAGATAAAGGTTTGGTCTCAAAAATTGATAAAGGATTTAAATTTGAGATCGAGATTTGCAAAGATGAAAGGATTAAAGCAAGTTTAGATAATCTTTGCAAATAATAAAAACAAAAGCTTTTCACCAAAAACAACAGAAATATAAAACCTGGCGAAGAACGAGGGTTTCGAGCTTTTGAGAAGAACTTTTCGAGAGAGAGATAAATAATTGATCTGAATAATTATTGTTGTATTAATTTCGACCAAGTCAAGATATATTATAGTTGGGAAAGATCCCATGAAATGGAAACAAATTGGTCAAAATCAAATTGAATATTTGCAACGGTCAAAACTTGAGCCGGCTCAAAGAAGGTATGAGCCGTCTCAAACACACAAAGAAGAAATTTATCATCCAAGATAAGTGTTGAGCCGGCTCAAAATGAACATGAGCCATCTCATGCATACAGAGAATAAATATATCATCCAAACAAGTGTTGAGCCGGCTCAAAATGAATAGTCATCTCATGTACACTAAGAATTAAACTGACGATCCAAGGACCTGTGAGCCGGCTCAAGTCATGGATGAGCCGGCTCATGGAAACAGAAAGCAAATGAATGATCAAGAGGACTTATGAGACGGCTCAAAGAAACATGAGCCGGCTCATGGCTGATATTTCTGAAATTTGAGAGATTGTTAGGACTTTAAAACTGTATGACACATATGAGATAACCTACAACTCAAGGAATGAGAAAATACATGATTTACACTTTGGAAGCACGTTCTCTGAGTCGCTTTGATTCTTCATCTCTAAATCCATATCCTTTTTGATTCTTCATCTCTACGTTTGATAATCCATGCCGCCGTGTCCTTTTAGATCTTCGATATCGCTAATCTCGTTCTTTTTCTTTGATATCGCTATTTTTGTTATGTCTCTCACACTTAAATCACATAACCTAACTACAAGTATCGTCAGTGTGTAAAATGATTAAATAGTGTGTTATCTAATATCAAAACTAAGGTAAGTAGATGTTACCTAACAAGATCAACATTAAAGTTGAGGTATCTGCAATTATCTCTGTTGATATTAGTTTAAATTTAAATAGTTGGTTACTATAGATAGAATAAGATATGTCTCTTATTTAAATACAGATTTAGATAAGAAAAAATATTCTATTAGATAAGGATAAAATAGATTTATATTAATCCTAATCTAATTAGGAGAAGGGTATTCTATGCTATAAATAGGGATATGCTTTCATCAAGGAGATTTGACGAAAAAGGCACAACAAAGGTAAAGGCAAAGGCAAAGGCACAATAAGGCGAAGGGATACAACATGGGCTAATTCTAAGACATGAGAGATGTAGTCTCTACGTTTATGAGGATTGTAACTCCCCTCTCTTGAGGTGAGATCAAGAGAAGGGAGATGAGATATGAGAGAGAGATTGAGATGTGTGAGATCTTATGACTTTTATCTTCATTGAAAGATTATGGTTCTAATATAGATTTAGGAGATGATATTATATTAGATGATCAAATCAAGGAGAAGATAAGATGTTTGGTGTACTCTTTTATATATCAATGGAATTCTCATGTTTGCCCCGTGGAGCAGGTCGTCGGTCGAACCACGTTAAAAACTTTGTGTTGATTACTTCTTCTTATGGATCACTGCCTTGCGTGCTCGAACGTTATGTTAGGATCCGGTGCCCACACCGCAGAGGCCGCGGGCGAGGTGGAAGCGAAAACAAAAACTTTTTGCGGGCATCGGACGCGCAAACCCAAGAATTCGAACCAAACACCCTAAACTAGAAAACTAAAACATGCAAGGTTTGAGAAATACAATCTTTGTCACGTGTCCGCCCAATTGTGGAAGACCCCTCCAAGATCGTAGCCACCGAGATCGCGCTTGAGCATCGACCACCCTTTGCCGAAGACGATCCACTTGAGGGAATACGGAGGAGGATCTAACCGACGGTCTAAAGTTGATAAGTTTGGATGGCCGGTGATGTAGGAATACTCCACTAAATTTTCTCTCCAGAATCTTGCTTAAAAATGAGAGCATAAAGAAGAAGGAGAAGAGCTAGAGAAAAGCATGAAGCATCCATGGAGGAGATGAAGAAAAATCATCAAGTCCACTTGTGTAGAAAAGAAATGGCTATAAAATCCAACCATGATGCAATAGTGCATCCAAATGAGATAACAATATAAAAATGCCAAGCCATGCTTTTCTACAATGTATACACCATACTTCATAACTCCACATGCCACCTCATTTCCCTTTTAATTTTCTAAATAGAAAATTAAACATGAGATGTCCTTCTTATAGAAGCATTGTCGTATAAATATGGAATACTTCACCTAGTATATGTATCTCTACACATACGCGTATCAGTATAAAAATACGGATATTGCCAAAGAGAGAAAATAAATAGTGAACAATAATAATAAAATATATGTATCAAAAAACATATATAAATTATTAAATTAAAACCTGATTTAATAATCTGGCTTAATCCTAAGCCGGCTAGTATTATCAACCGTCCAATTAAAATCCGTATATCGCGTACACGTATTTAATCGGACCCCTGCACGTACCACCGTACAGCTCCTACATCTGTTGCATGAACCGGGAAAACCCTCTGTGTGGGACTATAAAGACTCGACGGTACGCTGGCAGTGGGTTTAACCACAAGCACGTCAGCGGCACTAGCTGTACGTAATGGCTACCCAGGTACTTGTCGAAAAGGGGGGTCGACAATCAAGTGTGTCCTTACCCTACTGAGCCTGAATGTGACAATCTACATACTGTCCGGTCTCTTCGTCAAAGAGTGTCGCATATCGGGTCTAGGGGTGGATAACGTCAGACCCCTACTAACCCGATAAGTCGTGTCTGAGTCTAGCTCATGACCAACTGAGATACTACTGATCAACTATCAGTAAATCTCCCCTACCGTGGCCACGGATTTCTGGTGATAGCCAACCGAACACAGCGCGACATCGACTCTTAATACCAGGAGAGACGAATCCCTGACAGTCGACCACTTCTTCCATGTGGTTCGGGACTGTACCCAGCTAAAACCTGTTTGCACGACTCCTTTGAGCCATGGTAGGGTAGTAATCAAAGTACAGTGGGAACTCACACGAGACAAATGATGACTTCAGGTCGAAGGACTAATCTGTACTCATGTCACCTGAGAACTTCCATCTGACGATAGCTATAATACCATTTAGAAGTTCTCGGTGAGTCCATCCAGTATACTCACCTCAAGTGAGCACCTATATACTATCTTAGGTGCCACAACACCAATGGCTTGTGAAACCGGCCACCGCCCCTCGTCGGGGTCTCGAAGAGTATACACTAGTCTACTCCGGAATATCGATGCTCAGTGTCGATACTCCCACAGCTAGGGACATTTAAGGATGTGCTTATAGGCTACCCAGCTCTCGCGTATATGATCACCATCATAATGCTGGTAGTCAAGCAAGAATCCTATGGGCTCTATCAACATGTAATAGTGATCTGCAATACTACATAATGAATGTACATGATGATAAAAACAATCCAGATAGCATACTATCATTTTGAGTAAGACTGTCATACCCGTATAGGTCCTCACTCAATCATCGCAATCGCGTGCCTGCGATTATAATAATTGACTTGAGGGCACTATATCCAACACGTTAAAGACGTGATTTTTCCTTCGATGATACGTATTAGAGGGGAAGGTTCCCTAACAAGTGGTAACAGAGCTTATGGTGTTCGATCGGAGTTTCGAGTTCGCATAATGGCGGTGGATGTGATGTCAAGTCGGAGTAGAGGAGGCGTCATAAAGAAAAATGTTTTAATCCGATGTAGCATCGGATTGGTGGTTGTCGAAGTTAGATCGGTCAAAGAGATACTAGCGGAGACATTGGAGACCGGATCCTTTATTAGACGATCGATGTGATATCAAGTCGGAGCGGCGAAGGCATCATAAAGAAGAAGTCTTGATCCAACAGAGCGTTGGATTGACGGTTGTTGAAGTTAGATCGATCAATGCCAGCGGAGATGTTTGGAGATCGGATCTTGTGTTAGACGACCGAGAGTGTTCGGGTTCTCTCGGGTTTGAGCATGAGAGCTTGCGTACAACGAGCGGTGAAGCTAATTAGGCAAGGCTTGAAAACCAATGGGTTATACAAAAAGTGATCAACGGGTAATATTGATCGAGGTGTCGATCGTGCAATCGGTGGCTGATTTAAGCGATCCAAGTATGCAACCCTATGTTTTCAAGAGCTCTGGATGCAATGGTAAAGTTAAATTAGGAAAATTCTATTTTTCAGATCAGGTATCGTATCTATGAGTGCTTTCTTCTAAATTTTTCGCAAAGTTCTGTAAGGTTCTGGGTTTTATAGTGTCGAGAAAGCCAAAACAAGGTTGGGGTGGCACAAGCACATAATAAGGACACACTATAGAGGGCTCGTAGTATGGGAGTGCAATCCGGATTGCCAGATTTTGGATAGGAGCAGTTAATCATGTGTGTTACTTGATGATTGATCGCTGTCTATAGCCATATATTTTTAGATCCTAGGGAATGTATGGATTGAAGAGTTTGTACGTTATAGTTCATGGAGAGTGTTTAGATGCCCTGCTTATTCATATGTTTGTGCGGATCAAATTGGAGTCAAAGTTACAGCAGCGCAAAGGACTTCAATTATGGTGGAGTCAAAGTGCACAAGGAGACTTCAATTAAGATGGAGTTATATGATTCTCAAAGACAGGATAGAGACGCTGAACATCGAAAGAGCCAGAGGATGTTTCGGTGGACCAGGAGCCCAAGGTAGATGATCATCACCAAACTTATGTGTCACGCCCCGCTTCCTGGTGTACAGTAAGGAGGCGCGACGGGTCACGCGACGTATTTACTCAGAAGTAAACACACTAAGCGTATCTAAGCAATATAAAGTAAAATATACACAAGAGACATGAATATAAATGAACAACAACTTTTTTTATTTAACAATTCTTTACAAGTACAACTGGAAATGTAAATACATGAATGGAAAGCAATGCCTAAACAATGGCATAACTGAAATGAAAAGTATATACAAGTATCTAAAACTCAGGGTCAAAGGCTAACTGCTCCAAGTCTTCAGTACTGAGCTCGATCTCCAGTGAATCTGATCCACCTGACAACATTCCAAAGAAAGAAGAAAAAGGAATGTCATCAGCGCACAATCGCTCGGTAAGTCTCAAAGAGGGGTAGAGATAGAATAGACAGAAAGAGAGTATAACTAGTAATGTTTAATTATAATGTTAATGCAGTTGTTTGTAGCTTGGTACAGAATATGCCAGTGTATACGAGAGGAGTCCCACTATCCGGAGACTAAGGTATACGGAGAATAAGGAACCGTTCAGCTACGGTACAACGGCAATGGATATTCAGGTTAGGTGTATTAAAGTGACCGTCTCGTGCCACTTCTGACACATTCCGTACCAGTCTACCCCTTTAAAACCCCGTAATATCTTTTGTATTGATTGTATTATTTTTTTTTATAGATGGATGACTTGCCGAAACCATGATATCAGTAAACAGAATGGATATAAATGGATAATCATGTAAACAGAGTATATACATGGTTCGGTTCGGTCAAAATAGATTATTGTAGATTGAATTCTGGTATAAACAGATTCATGTTGTATTGTAATTTATACTTGAATCATATTCAAGTCAGATTGATTAGATTGAGACTCTGTCTGAGTCAGACACTTTGAAAAGAAATTGAAATCCTGAATTAGTTTTGATGTTATCGGTAACTGTTGCACATGGACGGCCGGATTTGTGTCTTTTTCCAAGACAATTACCGTGTTGATAACACGTTATTAGATTGTCTACCTTAGATAGGCAAGCACCCATATTCTCCAACTCCCTGAGGCTCAAGAGAACTGGTCCCGCTTAAACATATATTTACTAGGGTCCTTATTGTAATTTAGTATAACTTGATAAGGGATTTATGTAAAAATAGTTTTGATATATTTTCAAAATACATCTCAAGTATTTAATTACCGTCTTTAGGGTTTTCATAGATGTATATTTTATAAAAGTGAAATTTTCTAGTGAGTAAAACCTATTTTTCATTGTATATGGTATTTTAATGAAATATTGATATAGTAATTAGTAGTTTCGTGAAATGGTGCTTCCTTTGATTTAGAAAATATGGAATATTTTTATAATATATTTAAAATAGATCTTTTGATAATATTCATATATATATTTATATATTTAATAAAATAAATAAATTTTATTTATTTTGTAGAAATCTCATTTTCTTAAGAATTGCATTAAAAATTCCATCGAGATCGAATGCTCCCTACGGAGGTCTGCATCTCGCTCTACTAGGCCCAAAGATGTGCGATAACCCGCACCATCCCGATCGGGGTTCCCCAAAATGGGTTGTAGAAGCGTATTTGCAAGGAATTAATTAACACTCATTTTAAAGAAAACGGTTTTTAACTGTTTAATGTATTTATTCGTAAAAACGTATTTTCCCATAATCTAGAAACCCAAAATTCATCGTGCTGTGTCAAGAATGTGTGTTGTAATGAGGTAGGTCATTACCTTATGAGTTATCTAAAGGTAATACAAGGAAATATGTTGAATTATGTCGAAAATAATGTATATGGTATTTTACCGTAAAAATGCGATAAAAATTGCATAATAGATTCTTTTGAGATGAAACTTGTTCTAATGTGTTTATTTATGTTTATTAAAAATTATGAGAGAATATGATATTTTATTGTTTAAGAAAAATTGTGTTTTGAAAGAAAAGAGAGTCGGAAGTCGGAATAACTCCGCTTCCGACGAGTTTTGAAAAGAAGAAGTTTTAGAATAGCAAAAGAGAAGGAGAAGGGAGACTTACAAGCTATTAAGAAAGTAGGGAGGTAGGGGAAGATTAGGAAAGCGTCGGGACGTCATTTCGTCGCCGGAATTTTCTTGGAACGTTGCTGGAACTTCGCCTCTTGCTAACTCCACTTGCACAACTTGAAACTTGAAATTTTTTTGGAGAGTTTTGGCAGGGAATTTCTGAGTGAGGAGGTGTAAAATGGAGGGTGGTATTTATAGGGAGAGTTAGGGTTTAGGGTGATGAAGAATGAATTAAAAATGCATTAAAAATTTGGTTTAATGCCACTTTTAAATTCTCTGTTTATTTTTAATAAAAACAAAAGGTACAGGGGTTAAGGGGGGAGGCCAAGGGGTGTGGAGTTGAAGTTTGGGGACCATCCCATATAGGGGGCTCGGCGGTGCCGGCCGTAGGGCCAAAGTCGCCGGCCCAAATCCGGTGAGGAGTGTGTGAAATTTGGCTACGTGTCCTAGTCATTTGGTATACCCCAGTGCACGTGTTTGATTACTCTGTGACTTTTCATTTTACGTGTAGTGCACGTGTAAACCTTTGGGCTTCTAAAAGATTAAAAGAAAAATCAAAAAAAAAGATAATGTGGCTGGGGGGATTCGATCACAGGGGCTACGTCACAGCGGTGCAAGGCTTTACCAATAAGCTACAAGTGCTTTCCTACAGTTCAAAAGCAATTCAAATACTTATAGTGTACACAGGATTGCAAATACTCTATTTGTACATTAACTTTTAAATGATTTTTCTGTACATTGAAATTGGAGTTGTTACTTTCTACCCTCTTTACAAAAAATTTCGTCCTCGAAATTTACAATTACTTTAAGGACTAGTTTACAAACAAATGAGGGTATCTTGCACGCATGTCATCCTCACGTTCCCATGTTGATTCTCCTGGTGAATCTTTCCTATACATTACTCGAACCAAGTTTACTTCCTTGTTCTAAAGTGACTTCACCTTTCTATCCAGGATTTCAACAGCTTGTTGCTCACAGGATAAATCTGGCTGTACTGTGAGCTCGGAGTGATCAAGAATAGTGCAGGGGTCACTCATATACCTTCTGAGTTGGGATATGTGGAACACATTGTGCACTCCTTCCAATGAAGGTGGAAGTGCCAAGCGATAAGCCACTTCTCCGACTCGTTTGAGTATGTCGAACGGTCCAATATACCTCGGACTGAGCTTACCCCATCTTCCAAAGCGAATCACTCCACGGTTCGGAGATATCTTCAAAAATACATGTTCTCCCGGTTGGAATTCCAAGTAACAGCGCTTTGCATCAGCCTAGTGCTTCTGTCGATCTTGGGATACATGCATTCTTTCTCTGATAGTGCGAACCACATCTATAGTTGCTACTATCATCTTAGGTCCAAGGAGTTCTCTATCTCCGATGTCGTCCCAACTTAATGGCGATTGACACTTCCTTCCATAGAGCGCTGCAAATGGTGCCATTCCTATACTTGCTTGGTAGCTGTTGTTGTATGAAAACTCCACAAGATGTAGGTGATCTTCCCACGATCCTCCGAAATCTAGCATACACGCTCTTAGCATATCTTCAAGTATCTAAATCGTTCACTCAGACTGACCATCTGTTTATGGATGATAAGTTGTGCTGAAGTTCAGACTTGTTCCCAAGCTATCTTGCAGACTTTGCCAAAATTGCGATCGGAATCTGATGTCACAATCAGAGACAATGCAAACCGGTACTCCATGTAATCTCACGATTTCCTGTATGATTTCATGGGTATCAGAGATAGCACATATTGAAGATTTAAATCTTACTTAGATTCATACTTACTTCCATGTACTTCTTTGCTAATGTCTCAGTAGATTGGCCAACTCGAAAAGGGATAAAGTGAGCCGACTTTGTGAGTCGATCCACAATAACCCATACTGCATTGTTACCTTTCGTGCTGCGAGGGAGTGCAGTCACGAAATCCATTGTGATGTGTTTCCACTTCCATTCTGGGATAGGTAATAGTTGAAGTAAACCAGCAGTCCTGTGATGTTCAGCTTTTACTTGTTAACACACCAAGCATTTAGCAACGCTTCTGGCTACTTCATGCTTCATTGCATGCCACCAGTAATTTTGACGCAGATCTTTGTACATCTTTGTACCTCCAGGGTATACTGAATAAGGAGAGCTGTGAGTTTCTTTCATCAACTCTTCTCGCACAGAACCTTTTCGTACATATAATCTACTGTCGTATCTCAAAGATCCATCTTCATGTATGATGAAGTTTGTTCGAAGTCCACTTTCTACTTGTTCTCTGATCTTTTGCAACTTATCATCACTTGCTTGAGCTGCTTTGATCTGATTGACAATGGTAGATTGAACTTGTAAGTTCATCAAACTTGAAGCGTTACCTGGCATGACCACTTCAATCTCCATTTGATGCAATTCTTGTTGAAGCTTCCACTGTGCGGTGAGATTCAATGCTAATGGTTGGTGACTAAGTGCATCGGGTACTACATTCACCTTCCCTGGAAGATACTGTAGGTTGATGTCGAAGTCCGCCATGAGTTTTAACCATCTTCTCTGCCACATATTCAACTCTTTCTGAGTAAACACATATTTTAGACTTTTGCGGTCCGTGTATATGCCCACTTGTTCACCAAGAAGATAATGGCGCCAAATCTTGAGTGCAAAGATTATGGCCGCCAACTCCAAATCATACGTCGGATAATTGTGCTCATGAATCTTCAGATGTCTTGAAGCATAAGCTACAACCTTATCGTGCTGATGTGGAACACATCCTCATCCATTACCGGATGCATCGCAATACACTTCGAAACCTTCAGATTGGTCCGGTATAACGAGAATAGGCGCTGATGTCAATCTTGACTTGAAATCTACGAAAACTTGTTCGCTTGCTTC
The DNA here is from genome assembly GCA_030015575.1 of Agapanthus africanus. Classification (NCBI taxonomy): domain Eukaryota; kingdom Viridiplantae; phylum Streptophyta; class Magnoliopsida; order Asparagales; family Amaryllidaceae; genus Agapanthus; species Agapanthus africanus. Next base: position 376,661,840 of record JASDDO010000019.1, on the reverse strand, counting down.
TGACCACACAAATTCTTCATCTTTACGTGTAAGCTTGGTCAGGGATGTTGCAATCTTCGAAAATCCTTCAATAAACCTTCTGTAATATCTTTCTAGACCCAAGAAACTTCGAATGTCCTTCACTGACTTCGGTGTCAGCCATTCGCTTACTACTGATACTTTAGCTGGATCTACAGAGATTCCATCGCTTGATACAATATGTCCGAGAAAACCAACTTAATCTAGCCAAAACTCACACTTGCTGTACTCGGCGTAGAGTTGATGCTGTCGTAGAGTCTCAAGGACAATTCGTAGGTGTTCGGCATGTTCTTTCCGACTCTTAGAATATACCAGGATGTCGTCGATGAAAATGACAACAAACCTGTTTAAGTACTCTCGGAAAACTTGATTTATTAGGTTCATGAATATAGCTGGTACGTTGGTCACTCCAAATGGCAGCACAAGAACTTCGTAATGACCATAGCGAGTTATGAATGCCGTTTTATGGATATCAGATTCTTTGACCTTCACCTGATGATAACCCGAACGAAGATCTAACTTGGAGAAAACGCAAGACCCACTTAACTAATCGAACAGGTCATCGATGAGCGGATGTGGATACTTGTTCTTTATAGTTACTTCGTTCAGAGCTCTATAATCAATGCACATTCTGTATGAACCTTCCTTCTTCTTCACAAGTAGAACGGACGATCCCCAACTTGAAGTGCTGGGACGAATCCATCCTTTCGTCAATAATTCGTCCAACTGAGTACGGACCTCCTTCAAACCTTCAGGGCTTAACCGATACGGTGCTTTGATCACCAGTTGTTCTCCAGGTACTAAATCAATGCTGAATTCAAGAGCTCGATCGGGAGGCAAACCTGATATGTCTTCAGGAAATACATCGTCGAACTCTCGAACTATTTCTGGCTTTGATCCTTCTACCGCTTAAAATGTTGCAATCACTGCCTTCTTCAGTTTTGCCTTGAATGTGCTTAGTTCTAGGGTACGGTCTCCACTTTTGAAATAAAATACCGGATGATCTGGAATCTCAAACACTACCCTCCTTTGAAAACAGTCAATGGTAACATAAAATGTTCCTAGCCAATCCATACCCAAAACGACATCAAAATTCGATATGTCCAGCACCTTGAATTCAGCATAGAATTCTCTGCTGCAGACGACCACTGGACACAGGTCATATCCTATTATCCCTTTAGAACGTCATTCCATGAACTGACATTCCAGCCGGATACAAGAGGTTTGACTGGAATCGCATGAGTTCGGACGAACCGTTGCGACATAAAGCAATGTGATGCTCCAGTATCGAAGAGTGCTAGTGTAGGAAGTGAGGCTACTAAGATTGTACCTAATTTATGTGGGATAGGTTTTAGGTATAAGGAAAAGATATATAGGTATGTATATAGACTGAAAGAAAGCTTGAAAGGAAATTGTTACCAGTGATGACTTGGCCGGTGGCTTCAGCTTCTTCCACAGTCATTGTGAAAGCATGTCGTCTCGGTACATTCCTCCTTGCTGGAGGAGCATTCCTCTATCCGTTCCCTTGTACTTGAGGTACGTTCCTTTGAGCTTGATGGAACTGACGAGGAGGAGGTGCAGTCGGTCCACGAGGAGGTGGAGCAGGGAGAGCTAGTCGTGGAGCAGGTGCCTGGATGGCTGGGCGGTGCTAGTACGTAATTGCTGGTCTGGATGCAGCATTTGGGTTATGTCTATGAGGACAACACCTAATGTCATGAGTGGCTGAGTCGCAGACTAAGCAAAGGCGATTTGCACCCCGGCAGTCTTTCCTCAAATGACCATCTCTCCTGCAGTAGATATAAAAGGCTGGGTTGGGCCGGTTGTTCGGTACTCCCGGTCTCCTGGGCATAAATTGTGGCCTTGAAGAGACTCCCCCTGCCATCTGAGTAGCAGGACGCTTCATCCGGCAGATTGGGGTCTGCCCTTCATCTTCACCACTGCCTCATATCGACGGGAAGCTTTCAGGGCCAGCTCGTGAGTTGGGAAATCCCCTGTAGCTAAGGCGGCTTGGATTTCCGGATCTAACCCTTGCTGAAATCTTCTGGATCTGATCTCAGCAGTTGGTATTAAGTGTGTCGCGAACCTACTGAGCATAGTAAACTCAGCATCATACGCATCCACTGATTTGGTCCACATCGAACCCTGTTGTAGGTGAATAAATTGCTGCTCCATGTCAAATCGGGCAGTCTCTGGGAAGTACTTCGCATCGAACATGTTGCGAAAAGTCCACTATTCAATAGGTTGGGCAAGACGTCTTTCTTCCGCCTTCCACCAAACTCGGGCGTTGTCAGTGAGTTGCAGCTTCGCAACTCGAACCCAAGCAATCTCTGGCACTTGTACCGCTGCGAGATCATCTTCAACACTCTGAGCCCATTCTTCAGCTTCCAGGGGGCTCTCTTTTCCCGAAAATTGTTTTGGGTGCAATGCCCGGAATTGCTTCACTCCGGGCGCTTTTGCTTTTGGACGGTTCATCAGAATAGCAGTCTACTACTGCTGTCCTTCCAGGAGGCTTCGGATTGCCTCAAGCAGTACCGTCTGCTCATTGATCGGAGCAGCGACGGTAGGCATAAGCGATAGAGGTGGTGGTGTGTTGTTGAAGTTGGTACTGGTATTGTTTGGAGAATCCATAACCTTGAAAGAAAATTTTGGGTTAGGATGGATTCAAAGTATATGAAATTGTAAGATTTAAGAAATATAAAATGTATAGAATGTTTTTCATTGTTGATTCTTGTGTTATATTGCTTAGGACTTCATGCAGAATTGACCCGCATGTCCATGCAGAACTGACCTGCATAGGCCACTAACAAAACCTGTCACACCTTACTTCCCGGTGTATGGTAAGGAGACGCGACAGATCACGCGACGTATTTACTCAGAAGTAAACACGCTAAGCGCATCTAAGCAATATAAAGTAAAATGTATACAAGAGACATGAATATAAAGGAACAACAACTTTTTTATTTAACAATTCTTTATAAGTACAACTGGAAATGTAAATACATGAATGGAAAGCAATGCCTAAACAATGGCATAACTGAAATGAAAAGTATATACAAGTATCTAAAACTCATGGTCAAAGGCTAACTGCTCCAAGTCTTCAGTACTGGGCTCGTCTCCAGCGAGTCTGATCCACCTGACAACATTCCAAAGAAAGAAAGAAAAAATATCGTCAGCGAACAATCTCTCGGTAAGTCCCAAAGAAGGGTAGAAATAGAATAGACAGAAAGAGAGTATAACTAGTAATGTTTAATTATAATATTAACGCGGTTAATTGTAGATTGGTACAGAATATGCCAGTGTATACGAGAGGAGTCCCACTATCCGGAGACTAAGGTATACAGAGCACAAGGAACCGTTCAGCCACGGTACAATTGCAATGGATATTCAGATTAGGTGTATTAAAGTGACCGTCTCGTACCACTTCTAACACATTACGTACCAGTCTACCCTTTTAAAACCTCATAATGTCTTTTGTATTGATTGTATTATTTTGTTTTATAGATGGATGACTTACCGAAACCATGATATCGGTAAACAAAATGGATATAAATGGATAATAATGTAAACAGAGTATATCCATGGTTCCGTTCGGTCAAAATAGATTGTTATAAATTGAATTCTAGTATAGACAGATTCATGTTGTATTGTAGTTTATACTTGAATCATATTCAAGTCAGATTGATTAGATTGAGACTCTGTCTGAGTCAGACACTTTGAAAAAAATTGAAATCCTGAATTAATTTTGATATTATCGGTAACTGCTGCACATGGACGGCAGGATTTGTGTCTTTTTCCAAGACAATTACCGTGTTGATAAAACCGTTATTAGATTTTCTACCTTAGATAGGCAAGCACCCATATTCTCTGGCTCCCTGAGGCTCAAGAGAACTGGTCCCGCTTAAACATATATTTTCTAGGGTCCTTATTGTAATTTAGTATAACATGAGGGGGGTTTTATGTAAAATTAGTTTTGATATATTTTCAAAATACACCTCAAATATTTAATAATCATCTTTAGGGTTTTCATAGATGTATATTTTATAAAAATGAAATTTTCTAGTAAGTAGAACCTAGTTTTCATTGTATATGGTATTTTAATGAAATATTGATATTGTATTGAATTGTAATTGGTAGTTTCGTGAAATGGTGATTCCTTTGATTTAGAAAATATGGAATATTTTTATAATATATTTAAAATAGAACTTTTGATAATATTCATATATATATTTATACATTTAATAAAAAAATAAATTTTATTTATTTTGTAGAAATCTCATTTTCTTAAAAATTGCATTAAAAATTCCATCGAGATCGAATGCTCCTTGCGAAGTTCTGCAACTCGCTCTACTAGGCCCGAGGATGTGCGATAACCCGCACCATCCCGACCGGGGTTCCCCAAAATGGGTTGTAGAGACGGATTTGCAAAGAATTAATTAACACTCTTTTTAAAGAAAACGGTTTTTAATTGTTTAAGATATTTATTCGTAAAAGCGTATTTTCCTATAATCTAGAAACCCAAAATTCATCGTGCTATATCAAGGATGTGTGTTGTAATGAGGTAGGTCATTATCTCGTGAGTTATCTAAAAGTAATACAAGGAAATATGTTGAATTATATCGAAAGTAAAGTTTATGGTATTTTACCGTAAAAATACGATAAAAGTTGCATAATAGATTCTTTTGAGATGAAACTTATTCTAATGTGTTTATTTATGTTTATTAAACATTATGAGAGAATATAGTATTTTATTGTTTAAGAAAAATTGTGTTTTGAAAGAAAAGAGAGTCGGAAGTCGGAATAACTCTGCTTCCGACGAGTTTTGAAAAGAAGAAGTTTTAGAATAGAAAAAGAGAAGGGGAGAGAGGACTTACAAGCTATTAAGAAAGAATGGAGGTAGGGGAAAATTAGGAAAGCGTCGAGTCGTTGTTTCGTCGCCGGAATCTTCTTGGAACGTTGCCAGAACTCCGCCTCTTGCTAACTCCACTTGCACAACTTGGGAATTGGAATTTTTTTAGAGAGTTTTGGCAGGGAATTTCTGAGTGAGGAGGTGTAAAATGGATGGTGGTATTTATAGGGAAAGTTAGGGTTTAGGGTGATGAAGAATGAATTAAAAATGCATTAAAAATTTGGTTTAATGCCACTTTTAAATTCTCTGTTTATTTTTAATTAAAAACAAAAGGTACAGGGGTTAAGGGGGAGGACAAGGGGTGTGGAGTTGAAGTTTGGGGACCATCCCATATAGGGGGCTCGGCAGTGCCGGCCGTAGGGCCAAAGTCGCCGGCCCAAATCCGGTAAGGAGTGTGCGAAATTTGGCCACGTGTCCTAGTCGTTTGGTATACCCCAGTGCACGTGTTTGATTACTATGTGACTTTTCATTTTACGTATAGTGCACGTGCAAACCTTTGGGCTTCTAAAAGATTAAAATAAAAATCAACAAAAAAGATAATGTGGTTGGGGGGATTCGATCACAGGGGCTAGGTCACAGCAGTGCAAGGCTTTACCAATGAGCTACAAGTGCTCTCCTGCTGTTCAAAAGCAATTCAAATACTTATAGTGTACACAGGATTGCAAATACTCCATTTGTACATTAACTTTTAAATGAATTTTCTGTACGTTGAAATTGGAGTTGTTACATTATGAAACCCAAGTAAAGGATGTAGCGCGTCAATGATCACAGGTGCCACGTTGTACGGACGTGAAGATCAATGGATGTACCATAGCGGACAAGGGCTATAAATTATGTGTAGGTATTTTAAATGAAATGATGTGTGCAATATAGGTCAAGATAATGTGTTGTTCCCTCATAAAATACAAGGAAAAAAATCCCAATAGGCCATCACGTGCACACACGTGATCAGGGGTCACGTGCTGACACGTGATGGCTATCTCTGAAATGATAAGCATTAAATCCTAATCAAATGGGGTCACATGCCCGCACGTGATAGACCCTTTAAACCCACTGAAAAGAATTAAAGATATAATAAAACAACAGGGAAAACCCCTAATAGGGTATTACGTGCCCACACGTGACCAAGGGTCACGTGCTAACACGTGATAATTCCTGAGTTCTTTATAACAACAGAATTAAATTCTGGTTAATGCTAATCAGGGGGTCACGTGCCAACACGTGATGGGTTTCTAAGATCTCTGAATTAATAGAATTGAATTCTAATTAAATGGTCAATCAGTGGGTAACATGCTAATACGTGACAGGCTCTTAAACCTTCTGAACTAATAGAATTAAATTCTAATTAAGGGAAATCAAACACCCTAGTTGAAAAAATATTTCCATAGATCTTTCCAAAACAAAAAGATTGCGCTCTGTAAAGCGGAGCACTGTTGGATTAAAAATCCAATGGTGATTAAAAATCACCAATTTATAGAAAGATTCTATACAAGGAAAGATTTCCCTGAAATTCGCCAAGAATAACAGACAGAATATCTTTTAGATTAAAAATCCAATGGTGAATAAAATTCACTGTGTGGTCTAAAAGATCATGTTGGTTACAAAATCAATTAAAATATTTCAATGAAAGATTAACTAAACAAACTGATTCTGTTCTTTCTCCTATAAATAAGAGCCAAGAGGGAAGAAAAAAGGGATAGAGAGAACAAAAAAAAAGGGAATACAACAACAACAAAGAGAAAAAAGAAGAAAATTTAATTCTCCAGAAAGAAAAGAAGATTTCCTCAGAAGAGAAAGAAACCCTAGGTGAGAAAGGGAAAGAGATCATAAGCTCCACAAAACAAAAACAGAATTTAATTCTCAAATTAAGAGTTTAACTCTTCTGAATAAGAACTTAGTTCTTCTTTTGGTTGAAGATCTGCAGAAGCAGATCTCCCCATAAGTTGAGAATTTAATTCTCATCGGGGAGATTCTGCCATGCAGATCCAAAACAAAGAGAGAGAATCGAGTTTAAAGAATTTAATTCTTCTAAATACTTAAGGAATTTAATTCCTCCAAATACTTAGGAATTTAATTCCTCCAACAGAGACAGGGTTTAACCCTTAAAACAAGAACTTAGTTCTTTTTCATGGTTGAAGATCTACAGAAGCAGATCTCCCCATAAATTGAGAATTTATTTCTCATCGGGGAGATTCTGCCATGCAGATCCAAAACTTAGAGGGAAAGTTGGGTTTAAAGAATTTAATTCTTCCATGTACATAGGAATTTAATTTCTCTAAACAAAATTAGGGTTTAACCCTACAAAAGAATTTAATTCTTAAACAAGAGACTTAAAACTCTCCATGCACGTAAAGAAGTCAGTATCCAACATGATCACGTGGCAACACGTGACCCCCCTCCAATGGTCAGAAAAGAATGAATGAGATGGGATCACGTGCTCTCACGTGACCCTTGGATAAATTCTTCAAAATAAAAAACAAAGCCAAGGCAGAACAGACTTTGGGCGCCCTCACGTGTCCCCACGTGACACCTGACAAACACCTCTTTAAAGAAGAGAAGATAGAAAGAACTAAAGGATTATAATCCAATGCATGGGCGCCCTCACGTGCCCCTACGTGACCCCTAGCAAATCCCTTTAATATCCAGTGCATGGGTGCCCATCACGTGCCCACACGTGATGGCCGTGAAGACTTAAGTGTTTAACACTTATTTGAATATTCTGAGAATAAAATAAAGGAAGCTTAGCCTAATCCTAGGGCGCCTCACGTGTCCTCAGATGAACGCTTCATCTTTTTAGTGTTTAACACTATTTTAGGCATTTCATCCCTAGTGTTTAACACTATGCATCACGTGGGGACACGTGACCACCAGATATGTGCTAGTGTTTAACACTATTTTCAAACCAGTCTTAGCCTAAATTGGCTAAATCTTCCAGAGGCAAGACTCCCCTTTTGACTGAGCCTCAAATACACCCTTGTCTTCCAAGATTGATCGTCGCATATGATATATGAGTGCTCGGCACTCAATAAAAGACAAAATACGGCAAGAACCCAGATTCATGTTTAGCAATGCTAAATAATAGGGGGCTGAACCCAGACAAGTGTTCAACAGTCCAAACAAAAGTCCAACATTTCAAACCTAATTGGACGTAGCCCAAGTTGGCCAGAAGTCCTCAACTCAGATTTAACTGAGCCCATGTGCTCATAATGTAATTAATTGACTTAGTCCCAAATTGGACTACAGATTTCCCAATCAACTTTGGTTCAAGGGTACATCTCTTCACTCTTTTGATATTTGTCGTTGTAATCCTTCAACGTCTTCAGAGAAGTGACGGGTACCGATAACCAATCATTCCATGGACTGTAGGGTCCTTAAACTCATGAACTATGATGTCCTTAAACTTTATAGACTATGACGTCTTTAAATTACGGACTGTGGGGTCCTTAAGCCCATGGACTAAGATGTCCTTAATCTTGGACTGTGGGGTCCTTAAACCCATGGACCATGATGTCCTTAACCTTTATAAACTATGATGTCTTTAAACTGGACCGTAATATCCTTAAACTAATGTTGGACCGTAATGTCTTTAAACTAACATTGGACCGTAATGTCCCTAAACTAAACAATAGAGCCTAAATGCTCTTTTGTCGGATCTAAACGATCCCGTTAAGTTGATCCTAGTCTACAATTAGACTAACGTATCCTTAACAAACGTTTAAGTTGATCTTAGTCCCAAATGAGACTAACGTGTCCTTAAACCCAACCCCAAACCCAAATCTAAGAAAATACGGATTTGGACTAATCCACGCCCGATGGGCGACAACATAAATTAGTCTCCGTATACAATCCACGGGCAACCAAAAACAAAACAAACACACACAACACGAAATGACCATCTGGAGAAGGAGAAAGTGGTTACCACGATGCGGTAGCGTAATTAACTGCAGGGGCTTGCGCCTGCAGGGAAGAGCGTCCCTACAATCAAAAACCCCTCAAATGAGGGGGAATCTGACGAAGTCCGCTATATCGGCCGCATCCGTTTAAACCTTCGATACATGGTGTCATAAATCAACTTGGCATCTTCGGAGAGGTGTACGGATAGCACCAATTAGCATCTGCCCCCAAATTCAGGCAAGACGAACCTATGCGGTTCCGTCTCTGTGTTCAGCGGAGAACAGATTCTGGCACGCCCGGTGGGACCTCTTCCTTTTTCCACTCCACATTTCGTGTGTCGTGTTCGCGAACGAATCGCAGTTTGATATGGTTGCCCTTGGGTTCAAGGTACTAAGATTTGGTTTTGCTCCCGTGCAGAAAAAGAACATCAATGGCCTCTAACTGTTCCAGCTGCAACTGCAACTCCCGTTCCGCCTCATCTGGAGGAGTAACCTACGGGCCCCTAGCGGCCTCCCTGTTCAAGATGCCAGTAGAGCAGGTAACTCAGGCCACCACTGGGCTATTCTTCGAGACCATGCTCCCACTGATGAGCATCAACGTCCCTGTACCATTGCAAGAAACTCCGAAGAAGTCGGTTTTTGATCGGCTTACCACTACTGTGGCCCCTCTCAACGGGTCGCCCAAATCCAGTGCCTCGGTTTTCAATAGACTGGGCCAAATCTCCAACGGGCCCGTGAAGAAGCCCGCAATACCAGAAAGCGTTATCCCGAAGCGGATAGCCATTCCTACTCCTAAAGTCACCAAGGCGGCTTCTCCGGCTAAGGGGTCGGTCTTCACAAGACTGACCGTTTCAACTCCCACTCCGGGTGAAGTAACCAAGGCTGTTTCCCCTGCACGAAAATAGGCCTTTTCAAGATTGGCCATTCCCTCTCAGCCAGCATCTGCCTTTGACAGGCTGGCGCCAACAACAGACACCCATCAGAACAGGGGGCATGAAAAAGCTGATCCAACAGTGGAGGTGATACGGCCGCACGACATGCTCGACGTCGCCACTGGCGCCGAGTGAGGAAAGCTGGGGGCAATTCCCCTTCTGGACTGACTCCGCCAGCTCCAATAGTGGAAGTTGATGCTGCTATTCCAACTGGGAACAGCTTTGAACCACTCAGGAGGGTCCGCAAGAACTCTCTAAATGCTGTGCTGAAAATATCTCCTCCACCTATGGAGAACGTTACAAAGGTGAAGCAGCCCCCTCAACGGCCGTCCTCTAAAATTTACAAGGTCTGGCGTCGAGTCTAAGACTCGGTGATTGATCAAGATTACTCCTGCCGACCGAAGAAGATATAGGTTCGGCAAGAGAAGGGCCACTCTGTCGTACCACAGAAGGTGTCGTCTACCTGGGTGCCCGCTGCAACGGCCCCCTCAACCTCGACCGCTCACAAGACGAGAAAGCTGGAGAAAATCCCGGTGTCTGCGACGAATCGCAAGAACACTGAATCTAAACACCCCAAGTCTGGGGGCATGGTGGTGCACACCATCTATATGGCATCCGGAAAAGATAATAGCCTTATCTCCACAGGTCACTGACCGCTTACGCGATCAGTGACTAGGGCTCAGGATCAACAACAACAAAAGCTCCAAGAAATGCTAACAGCTATGGCCGCACTTACGGGACCGAAAGCAAGCCCAGAGACATCCTCGGAGCAGCGTCATGAGAAGGAAACTGATGCTGAGTTCCTTCGGAGAACGCTTGAGAAGAAGGACAAAGAGGCTGCGGAACAAGCGGCCAATATAAAGCAAATGGCCCTTCTGTTCCAAGATATGGTGGGCATGATGATCCAGCCGGACCCTCCAGCTGAAGATCCTCCAGTAATAATTGAAGACGATCGAGCGGAGACGTCAAACCCTCTTCCGGCTTGTTCAGCAGCCAAAGAGGAGACCATCTCAAAAGCTGCTCTGGATGATTACATCGCTCAGCAGATACGAGTTCATCAAGCGAATGAAGCGGCCGGGCAGATTGTTAAGACTGGACGACCCTATCCGGGTTGGTATGACCAGATAAAGTATCCACTGGGATACACGATCCCCAAATTCCACGTGTATAAGGGGACGGGAAATCCACATCAGCACGTTGCTCAATTCAGGGCTCTGTGCGGCAACACCGGAGGTGACGATAAACTGCTGCTTCGCCAATTCGTCGGCAGCTTGTCAAAGACAGCATTCGAGTGGTATTCCGACCTCCCGAATGAATCTGTCAAGACATTTGCAGAGATGGAGTTGCTATTCACCCAGCGTTTCGCAAGTGCTAGCGAACGTACCCCAATCATAGCGCTGATCAACGCCAGGGTGAAGCCGGGAGAAACATCGGTTCAGTATGCAATACAGTGGTGGAATTTATGGTCAAAATATGAGCAGCGCATCGAAGAAGCGCCTGTGGTAGGCATGTTCATGGGTACTCTTGATCCGCAGGCGACTATTTCGCAATTCATGATGTTCTTCAAGCCAACTACTTTCCAGGCCTTGACTGACAAGCTAGCCCAAATAGATCAGATGGGTCATAGACCATCTCTTTCGAAGCTGGAATCTCGAAATGAGAAAGGGAAAGCAACCTTCGTCCCCAATACTCAACAACAGCCGAGCAACTTAAAGCCGATTGTTCGCCAAAACAACGTGCGTCCATGCCCATTCCTCGAGGAGAGACTGGGACATCCTTACTCGTTTCCCCGGGATAAAATGAGGAGACTGTTCGAGCTGGCAGTGCGCAACAGACTCATCAATCTGCCGGATCCAAAACGTCCGTTGCAGCCAGGCGATGTCAACAATACTAATTACTGCCCTTACCACCAATCAGTAAGCCATCCAATCGAAAATTGCTTCGTCTTCAAAGGCTGGATTGAGGACCAATACCATCTAAAAACTAGAAGATGAACCCGCCACAACCATATGATCCGAAAAAGATGAACATGCCGGGGGCATCGTGCTCATTCATAGAGAAAGCTCCATGGACCGAAAAGTCTGTAAACTAGAAATTTGCCTCAAATACGGCAACGCTGGACCGAAATGTCCTAAAACTAACAACGGACCGAAACGTTCTTAAACTAACGATGGACCACTATGTCCTAAAACTGGCTATTGACCGAGACGTCAATAAACTACTACGGATCGCAGCATCCCAAGGCTGACACAAAAATATATATATATATATATATAAATAAAAAAACGGTATGTCCATAAGCAAAATGGGCATGGATGAAAACCCGAAAGGGCTCCGTGAGTAAAAACAGCAGGACTACCGGCGAGTTTTGTGAAAACCCGAAAGGGCGCAATCTCGTTAAAAGACACTTGCAAGGTCCTCTCGACCCCGTAAGGAGAAAATACCTGCGTGAGATCCTTACGACTCACAATGGAGCAATACACTTAGGGATCCCTACGATTCCTAAGGAGAAATTACACTTACGAGATCCTCATGACTCGTAAGGAGAATTCCCCTTTGAGATCCTCACGGCTCATAGGATTCAAAAGCCTTAAGGTACAGGGATCTGAACCTGTTCTTAAGCCATCATAATCTCCAATGCTGCCCTATAAGCGGTTCAATATTGACCCTTGTATACAATCCACGGGCGCGAATAAACATTTTTCCTAACAAAGTCACACCAGAGACTAGGGATATGCTCACACGGTGAATGACCCTTTTAAGTCCTCTCGACTTATAAGAACAAAACACTCTTGTAAGATCCTTACGACTTATAAGAGAACATACACTTAGGAATCATCAAGATTCCGAAGGAGAAAACGCACCTACGAGATCCTCACGACTCGTAGAGAGAAATACCTTTATGAGACCCTTACGGCTCATGAAGTTAAAAGCCTTATTCGACAGGATCCTAACCATGTTTACTAAACCACCTTTGTGCGACATCGACAAAGGCAAATGATGATTCGCTCCTGGTAATATCCCGGTTGTAGCGATGCTGATGCTTAAATCAGTATCAAATCCCAAACTCGCAGCGAAAAACCAGCGATCCACAAATGCACATGAAATAGCCGAAATGATGGGGCAACTTGCAACAAAATCAGCAAGTAAAAATGTATGCATACAAAATAACCGAAATAGTTGGGCAACTCGCAATAAAAAGCAGCGAGTAAATAAAACAAATAGCCGAAATGATTGGGCACCGCGAAAGATAACCGAAATGATTGGGCAATCGCGACTTTTGCGATATAAAAGCTGAAATAATAGAGAATCGCGGAAAGAAAAATATATAAAGTGAAACTTTTTGCCCTACAGGTAAGATCACATCAATCCCTGTATACAATCCAGGGGCACAAATAAAGAGGGAACCATACCTTCCTACCTGGCTTCATCAGAAAAGAAGCCAAATCTCGACGGTTCACAGACAACCTAGAGACCACCTGGACATTCTTCTCGTTACACCAGACGCAATATCAACAATGGCGTTCCTTCACAGTCCAGCAGGATGCAGATGCAACGTCAACGAACGACCTCATGGTCGAAACAAAGCGGAGTAATGGCAAATTCCCAGCTCCACCTCAGCATTCGTCTCATTACACCAGACGCAACGTCAACAACGACGTTCCTTCGCAGTCCAGCAGGATGCAGATGCAACATCAACGAAAGACCTCACGGTCGAAACAAAGGGGAGTGATGGCAAAATCCCAGCTCCACCTCAGCATTCGTCTCGTTACAGCAGATGAGATGTCACCACAGCGTTCTTCCTCTAACAGGATTCGGACACGCCACAGCAAATGAAGCAAAGGCAATATTCCTAGCTTCAAGGTCTTGACGGCAACTCATATAAAACCAGAAAGACTATCGGAGATCATCCCACACCAGCGCGGAGTGGTCACCACCTTGACGTTCGTCTCGATACAGCAGACGCGACGCTAAAGCAAATGAAGCAAAGTCAATATTCCTAGCTTCAGGGTCTTGACGGCGACTCATATAAAACCTGAAAGACCATCGGAGATCACCCCGCACCAGCACGGAGTGGTCACCACCTCGACGTTCATCTCGATACAGCAGACGAGATGTCATCGCAGCGTTCTTCCTCCAACAAGATGTGACACCAACAACGGAGCCACGGAAAAATCCCTAGTTCCAAGCCTCGACGGTTCACACGCAACCTAGAGACAACCACGACATTCGTCTCGTTACAGCAGACGCCATGCCAGCAAACGAAGCAAAGGCCAAATTCCTAGCTTCAGGGACTTGATAGCCACTCAAATAAAACTTAAAAGACTATCGGAGATCATCCCACACCAGCGCGGAGTGGTTATGACTCATCGGGGTTCCCCAAACTGAGCCTAACCTCAAGTAAAAAGCGGCATGGCAAAATTCCTAACGCTTGCTCTTCCGACGGTCAAACTGCCTAGGAAGATTGCTTGAAGACGACGTGTCCAGCCCCCGAAGGGATCAGAGACACGACAGTCGCAAGGCTACTCGAACAGCAAGATTGCCTATCGAGGAATACATCAGCCAACGCGACGGTACGACGGGCAAAACCCTAGTATCACAGACCCTAACGGACCTTTGTCGTAAAGAGCAGAGGTTAACTGTGACGTTAGGACATTCTTGCGAGAACTTCTCGATTCGTCTCGACTCGTGAGGTAATTAGTGTCTTTGCGAGAACTTCTCGATCCGTCTCGACTCGTAGGGAAAAGCCTTAGGCAATAGGGATAAGGACCTATTTCCTAAGCACTGGGGCCCTGCAAGTCGGTCCAAAATGGACTCTTGCATACTATTCACGGACCACACTCTCCAAAGTCGAATATCAACAAGGAGGGAAACAACCATTTACGAGTCCTCTCGACTTGTAAGAGGGAAAATTCTCTTATGAGATCCTTACGACTCTCAAGAGGAAGCACACTTAGGAATCCTCACGATTCCTAAGGAGAAAACATACCTACGAGATCCTCTTGACTCGCAGGGAGAAAAGCCTTTATGAGACCCTCACGGCTCATAAAGTTGAAAATTCTTAGGCAGCAGACCTGAACCTGCTTCTTAAGCCATCGCTGCCCGACAAGGAGGCTGGGATGAAATGTTCACTTATTATCTACAGGCCACACGTACTAAAATCACACGGCAATGACACAGCAAAGAGAAAAAAGCCAACAGAGAACATTCAACGATTAATGATAAGAGAAAATACATTGATATTACTCTAAAGGAAAGAGATCGCCAAACAAGGGATCGGAAATACAAGGGTTAACAAAGCAAAACACAATTTTCTAGCTCCCTCTCCACCTTCTCCAGCATGTCAAAACGACGGTTTTCGCGAGGAGTCGGTCCCCATCGGTTGGCGCCGTGCTCATCAGCGAAAGCGGACATGACGGCCCGTCGGGCCCTTATCTGACTCAGCATATGAACTGAATGATCCTTCAGAGCTTGAGTGATTAGACAAGCCTCGTGAAAGCACTCGAGCTTGTCCTCCGCCGCGTCAAGGATCGCCGAAGTCATCTCCGCCGGATGAGAGGGTATATCGGCAAGCACAGACAGAAAGATCATCCGGAACCAAATGGAGCCCATGGGAAGAGGAGAGCCCCGACGAGTCAAAAGCTCATACATCACTGCGTCACATTGAGCTTCGGTGAGGAGGCGATCTGCCAGCCGCGCAGCGAAACGAGGGATTATCTCCTCAATGGGCACCTCTCATGGTTGTCGACGAGCGTCGGGATGATTGCAAGCCATAGCAATTGATCGGTTTCTCAAAGATGATCACCTTAAGGTATAAATGGGTTTCTCTGTGAGGAAAGGAAGAAAGGCATGGTTTCAGGTTATAAAGGGGAGCATTTAATACTATGCACAAAAAATGTTGTGCATGGTGGAACTATTCTCAAAACCCGGAACAAAAAGGAGAGCGTTAGAGATGAAAACCAACGACACATTGAAATCAGATCAAGGAAATGAAACGTCCCCATCAAGCAGAGCCCCGCATGCGCAACACGTGAGCACAAGCCTTGATTGGAAGATAAAGCGGCACTGCACATACATGACACAGAACTGAGCTCTGAGGAAGAGAATTACATTCTTAAGGGAAAATGAACAAGGAAGAAGATGAAAAAGTGGAGGCGCTTCTGAAGAGACCCTTGCATTTATAAGATGTGATGGGAAACGGTTCATCTACCCCCGACCCTAGGCAGATCCAACGGTCACAAAAGTTATAGCGTTGCTTTCACGTGCAAACACGTGAGAACAACGCTATGGGGGCATTTGTTCCCTCATAAAATACAAGGAAAAAAACCCCAATAGGGCATCACGTGTACACACGTGATCGGGGATCACGTGCCGACACATGATGGCTCTCTATGAAATGATAAGAATAAAATCCTAATCAAATGGGGTCACATGCCCGCACGTGATAGACCGTTTAAACCCACTGAAAAGAATTAAAGATATAATAAAACAACAGGGAAAAAACCCAATGGGGCATCGCGTGCCCACATGTGACCAAGGGCACGTGCTGACAAGTGATAATTCCTGAGTTTTTTAAAAAACCAGAATTAAATTCTGGTTAATGCTTAATCAGGGGGTCACGTGCCAACACGTGATGGGTTCCTAAGATCTCTGAATTAATAGAATTGAATTCTAATTAAATGGTCAATCAGTGGGGTCACGTGCTAACACGTGACAGGCTCTTAAACCTTCTGAACTAATAGAATTAAATTCTAATTAAGGGAAATCAAAAACCCTAGTTGAAAAAATATTTCCTTAGATCTTTCCAAAACAAAAAAATTGCGCTCTGTAAAGCGGAGCACCGTTGGATTAAAAATCCAATGGTGATTAAAAATCACCAATTTATAGAAAGATTCTATACAAGGAAAGATTTCCCTGAAATTCGCCAAGAATAACAGACAGAATATCTTTTTGATTAAAAATCCAATGGTGAATAAAATTCACTGAGTGATCTGCAAGATCATGTTGGTTACAAAATCAATTAAAATCTTTCAATGAAAGATTGACTAAACAAACTGATTCTTTTCTTTCTCCTATAAATAAGAGCCAAGAAGGAAGAAAAAAGGGATAGAGAGAACAAAAAAAAAGAATACAACAACAACAGAGAGAAAAAAAGAAGAAAATTTAATTCTCCAAAGAGAAAAGAAGATTTCCTCGGAAGAGAAAGAAACCTTATGTGAGAAAGGGAAAGAGATCATAAGCTCCACAAAACAAAAAGAGAATTTAATTCTCAAATTAAGAGTTTAACTCTTCTGAATAAGAACTTAGTTCTTCTTTTGGTTGAAGATCTGCAGAAGCAGATCTCCCCAAAAGTTGAGAATTTAATTCTCATTGGGAAGATTCTGCCATGCAGATCCAAAATTTAGAGGGAGAATTGAGTTTAAAGAATTTAATTCCTCCAAATACTTAAGGAATTTAATTCCTCCAAATATTTAGGAATTTAATTCCTCCAACAGAGACAGGGTTTAACCCTTAAAACAAGAACTTAGTTCTTCTTCATGGTTGAAGATCTACAGAAGCAGATCTCCCCATAAGTTGAGAATTTAATTCTCATCGGAGAGATTCTGCCATGCAGATCCAAAATTTAGAGGGAGAGTTGGGTTTAAAGAATTTAATTCTTCCATGTACATAGGAATTTAATTCCTCTAAACAAAATTAGGGTTTAACCCTACAAAAGAATTTAATTCTTAAACAAGGGAATTAAAACTCTCCATGCACGTAAAGAAGTCAGTATCCAACCTGATCACGTGGCAAAACGTGACCCCCCCTCCAATGGTCAGAAAAGAATGAATGGGATGGGATCACGTGCTCTCACGTGACCCTTGGATAAATTCCTCAAAATAAAAAACAAAGCTAAGGCAGAACAGACTTTGGGCTCCCTGACGTGTCCCCACGTGACCCCTGACAAACACCTCTTTAAAAAAGAGAAGATGGAAAAAACTGAAAGATTAAAATCCAATGCATGGGCACCCTCACGTGCCCCCACGTGACCCCTGGCAAATCCTTTTAATATCCAGTGCATGGGTGCCTATCACGTGCCCACACGTGATGGCCGTGAAGACTTAAGTGTTTAACACTTATTTGAATATTCTGAGAATAAAATAAAGTAAGCTTAGCCCAATCCTAGGGCGCCTCACGTGTCCTCACGTGAGCGCTTCATCTTTTTAGTGTTTAACACTATTTTAGGCATTTCATCCCTAGTGTTTAACACTATGCATCACGTGGGGACACGTGACCTTCAGATATGTGCTAGTGTTTAACACTATTTTCAAACCAGTCTTAGCCTAAATTGGCTAAATCTTCCAGAGGCAAGACTCCCATTTTGACTGAGCCTCAAATACACCCTTGTCTTCCAAGATTGGTCGTCTCATATGATATATGAGTGCTCGGCACTCAATAAAAAACAAAATACGACCAGAACCCAGATTCATGTTTAGCATTGCTAAATAATGGGGGCTGAACCCAGACAAGTGTTCAACAGTCCAAACAAAGTCCAACATTTCAAACCTAATTGGACTTAGCCCAAGTTGCCATAAGTCCTCAACTCAGATTTAACTGAGCCCATGTGCTCATAATCTAATTAATTGACTTAATCCCAAATTGGACTACAGATTTCCCAATCAACTTTGGCTCAAGGGTACATCTCTTCACTCCTTTAATATTTGTCGTTATAATCCATCAACGTCTTCAGAGAGGTGACGGGTCCCGATAGTCAATCATTCCATGGACTGTGGGGTCCTTAAACTCATGGACTATGATGTCCTTAAACTTTATAGACTATGACGTCTTTAAATTACGGACTGTGGGGTCCTTAAGCCCATGGACTATGATATCCTTAATCTTGGACAGTGGGGTCCTTAAACCCATGGACTATGATGTCCTTAACCTTTATAGATTATGATGTCTTTAAACTGGACCGTAATGTCCTTAAACTAACATTGGACCGTAATGTCTCTAAACTAAATAATAGAGCCCAAATGCTCTTTTGTCGGACTAAATGATCCCGTTAAGTTGATCCTAGTCTAAAATTAGATTAACGTATCCTTAATAAACGTTTAAGTTGATCTTAGTCCCAAATGAGACTAACATGTCCTTAAACCCAACCCCAAACCCAAATCTAAGAAAATACGGATTTAGACTAATCCACGCTCTATGGGCAACAACATAAATTAGTCTCCGTATACAAACCATGGGCAAACAAAAACAAAACAAACACACACGACATGAAATGACCATCTGGAGAAGGAGAAAGTGGTTACCGCGATGCGGTAGCGTAATTAACTGCAGGGGCTTGCGCCGTAGGGAAGAGCGTCCCCATAATCAAAAACCCCTCAAATGAGGGGGAATCTGACAAAGTCCGCTACATCGGACGCATCCGTTTAAACCTTCAATACATGGTGTCATAAATCAACTTGGCATCTTCGGAGTGGTGTACGGATAGCACCAATTAGCATCTGCCCCCAAATTCAGGCAAGACGAACCTATGCGGTTCTGTCTCTGTCTTCGGCGGAGAACAGATTCTGGCACGCCCGGTGGGACCTCTTCCTCTTTCCACTCCACACTTCGTGTGTCGTGTTCGCGAACGAATCGCGGTTTGATATGGTTGCCCTTGGGTTCAAGGTACTAAGATTTGGTTTTGCTCCCGTGCAGAAAAAGGAACATCAATGGCCTCTAACTACTCCAGCTGCAACTACAACTCCCGTTCCGTCTCATCTGGAGGAGTAACCTACGTGCCCCAAGCGGCCTCCCTATTCAAGATGCCGGTGGAGTAGGTAACTCAAGCCACCACTGGGCTATTCTTCGGGACCATGCTCTCACCGATGAGCTTCAACGTCCCTGTACCATTGCAAGAAGCTCCGAAGAAGTCGGTCTTTGATCAGCCTACCACTACTGTGGCCCCTTTCAACGGGTCGCCCAAATCCAGTGCATCGGTTTTCAATAGACTGGGCCAAAGCTCCAACGGGCCCGTGAAGAAGCCCGCAATACCAGAAGGCGTTATCCCGAAGCGGATAACCATTCCTACTCCTGAAGTCACCAAGGCGGCTTCTCCGGCTAAGGGGTCGGTCTTCACAAGACTAACCGTTTCAGCTCCTACTCCGGGTGAAGTAACCAAGGCCGTTTTCCCTGCACGAAAATCGGCCTTTTCAAGATTGGCCATTCCCTCTCAGCGAGCATCTATCTTTGACAGGCTAGCGCCAACAATAGACTCCCATCAGAACAAGGGCATGGAAAAGCTGATCCAACAGCGGAGGTGATCCTGACCGCACGATATGCTCGACGTCGCCACTGACGACGAGTGAGGAAAGCTGGGGGCAATTCCCCTTCTGGACTGACTCCGCAAGCTCCAATGGTGGATGTTGATGCTGCTGTTCCAACTGGGAATAGCTTTGAACCACTCAGGAGGGTCCGCAAGAACTCTCCGAATGCTGTGCTGAAAAGATCTCCTCCACCTATGGAGAACGTTACAAAGGTGAAGCAGCCCCCTCAGCGTCCATCCTCTAAAATTTACAAGGTCTGGCGTAGAGTCTAAGACTCGGTGATTGATCAAGATTACTCCCACCAACCGAAGAAGATAAAGGTTCGGCAAGAGAAGGACCTCTCTGTCGTACCACATAAGGTGTCGTCTACCTGGGTGCCCGCTACAACGGCCCCCTCAACCTCGACCGCTCACAAGAGGAGAAAGCTGGAGAAAATCCCGGTGTCTATGACGAATCACAAGAACACTGAATCTAAACGCCCCAAGTCTGGGGGCATGGTGGTGCACACCATTTATATGGCATCCGGAAAAGATGATAGCCGTATCTCCACAGGTCATCGACCGCTTACGCGATCAGTGACTAGGGCTCAGGAGCAACAACAACAAAAGCTCCAAGAAATGCTAACAGCTATGGCCGCACTTACGGGACCGAAAGCAAGCCCGGAGATATCCTCTGAGCAGCGCCGTGAGCGGGAAACTGATGCTGAGTTCCTTCAGAGAATGCTTGAGAAGAAGGACAAAGAGGCTGCGGAACAAGCGGCCAATATTAAACAAATGGCCCTTCTGTTCCAAGATATGGTGGGCATGATGATCCAGCCGGACCCTCCAGCTGAAGATCCTCCAGTAATAATTGAAGTCGATCGAGCGGAGACGTCAAACCGTCTTCCGGCTTGTTCAGCAGCCAAAGAGGAGACCATCTCAAAAGATGCCCTGGATGATTACATCGCTCAGCAGATACGAGTTCATCAAGCGAATGAAGCGGCCGGGCAGATTGTTAAGACTGGACGACCCTATCCGGGTTGGTATGACCAGATAAAGTACCCACCGGGATACACGATCCCCAAATTCCACGTGTATAAGGGGACGGGAAATCCACATCAGCACGTTGCTCAATTCAGGGCTCTGTGCGGCAACACCGGAGGTGACGATAAACTGCTGCTTCGCCAATTCGTCGGCAGCTTGTCAAAGACAGCATTCGAGTGGTATTCCGACCTCCGAATGAATCTGTCAAGACATTTGCAGAGATGGAGTTGCTATTCACCCAGCGTTTCGCAAGTGCTAGCGAACGTACCCCAATCACAGCGCTGATCAACGCCAGGGTGAAGCCGGGAGAAACATCGGTTCAGTATGCAATACAGTGGTGGAATTTATGGTCAAAATATGAGCAGCGCATCGAAGAAGCGCCTGCGGTAGGCATGTTCGTGGGTACTCTTGATCCGCAGGCGACTATTTCGCAATTCATGATGTTCTTCAAGCCAACTACTTTCCAGGCCTTGACTGACAAGCTAGCCCAAATAGATCAGATGGGTCATAGACCATCTCTTTCGAAGCTGGAATCTCGAAATGAGAAAGGGAAAGCAACCTTCGTCCCCAATACTCAACAACAGCCGAGCAACTTAAAGCCGGTTGTTCGCCAAAACAACGTGCGTCCACGCCCATTCCTCGAGGAGAGACTGGGACGTCCTTACTCATTTCCCCGGGATAAAACGAGGAGACTGTTCGAGCTGGCAGTGCGCAACAGACTCATCAATCTGCCGGATCCAAAACGTCCGTTGCAGCCAGGCGATGTCAACAATCCTAATTACTGCCCTTACCACCAATCAGTAAGCCATCCAATTGAAGATTGCTTCATCTTCAAAGGCTGGATTGAGGACCAATACCAACTGGGCAAATTCACGCTGTTTGAAAACTGGAAGATGACCCCGCCACAACCATATGATCCGAAAAGGATGAATATGCGGGGGCATCGAGCTCGTTCATAGAGAAAGCCTCGTAGACCTAAAAGTCCGTAAACTAGAAATTTGCCTCAAATACGGCAACGCCGGACCGAAATGTCCTAAAACTAACAACGGACCGAAACGTCCTTAAACTAACGATGGACCACTATGTTCTAAAGCTGGCTATTGAACGAGACGTCGATAAACTACTACGGATCGCAACATCCCAAGGCTGACACAAAAAAAATATATATATATAAAAAATAAAAAATAAAACGGTATGTCCATAAGCAAAATGGGCACGGATGAAAACCCGAAAGGGCTCCGTGAGTAAAAACAGCAGGACTACCGGCGAGTTTTGTATAAACCCGAAAGGGCGCAATCTCGTTAAAAGACACTTGCAAGGTCCTCTCGACCCTGTAAGGAGAAAATACCTACGTGAGATCCTTACGACTTACAATGGAGCAATACACTTAAGGATCCCCATGATTCCTAAGGAGAAATTACACTTACGAGATCCTCACGACTCGTAAGGAGAATTCCCCTTTGAGACCCTCACGGCTCATAGGATTCAAAAGCCTTAAGCTATAGGGATCTAAACATGTTCTTAAGCCATCATAATCTCCAATACTGCCCTACAAGCGGTTCAATATTGACCCTTGTATACAATCCACGGGCGCGAATAAACATTTTCCCTAACAAAGTCACACCAGAGACTAGGGATATGCTCACACGGTGAACGACCCTTTTAAGTCCTCTTGACTTATAAGGAGAAAACACTCTTGTAAGATCCTTACGACTTATAAGAGAACATACACTTAGGAATACTCACGATTCCTAAGTAGAAAACGCACCTACGAGATCCTCACGACTCGTAGGGAGAAATACCTTTATGAGACCCTTACGGCTCATGAAGCTAAAAGCCTTATACGACAGGATCATAACCCTGTTTACTAAGCCACCTTTGTTCGATATCGACAAAGGCAAATGATGATTCGCTCCTGGCAATATCCCGGTTGTAGCGATGCTGATGCTTAAATCGGTATCAAATCCAAAACTCGCAGCGAAAATCCAGCGATCCACAAATGCATATGAAATAGCGAAATGATGGGGCAACTTGCAACAAAATCAGCAAGTAAAAATGTATGCATACAAAATAGCCGAAATGATTGGGCAACTCGCAATAAAAAGCAGCGAGTAAATAAAACAAATAGCCGAAATGATTGGGCACCACGAAAGATAACCAAAATGATTGGGCAATCATGACTTTCGTGATATAAAAGCTGAAATAATAGAGCATCGCGGAAAGAAAAATATATAAAGTGAAACTTTTTGCCCTACAGGTGAGATCACATCAATCCCTGTATACAATCCAGGGGCGCAAACAAAGAGAGAACCATACCTTCTGTAGGGTTGCTAGGCACGCTCACAAGGTTCTATGAGGCATCAACCATGCCCGATTAAAAATTTAGCCGTGCCGAACAACCCGAAGCCGGATATTTAAACAAGGGTTTAGGCGAAAACAAGCATGTTAAACTCTTTAACACTAAGTGAGAGGGATTACAACCTTTGTAGATCCGGTCCTTCACTTCTTAAGCTCCATGTTGAGGTCCCTTCGCTGTGATCATCGTGTTCCGGACTCTCGAGAGGCTTCACGAAGAGAATGATGCAACCTTGCTTCCGATCTTCGATAACATAGATGATCTACCTTGAAGTTTCATTAACACAAGCTAACACTCACTAAATGAAGTGAACACCCTCATCTAAATGGCAAGGGTAGATGAGGATGATGAAGTAGGATTTTTGCTCTCATTTATAATCTTTTTCTCACTCACTTTCATCACAAAAGCAAAACTAGAAAGCTTTTTCAAGAAGGAACTCAAGCAAGAAGAAGAATGAATCCTTTTGTGATGAATAATGAATTATTGTAGTGGTTACAAATCTAACCAAGGGTTAAGCATGAAGGAGTTAACCCATGTAGAGAATTGACTAGAGTTAATGGTTTGGATTGGGTTAACATAATATCTTCACAAAATATCAAGCAAAACACAAAGTCAAAGCTTCATGAAGCTTCATGGAAGCTTCATGCAAAAGCTAACCCTAATCCAAACCCTAACCAAGTTTAAACCCTAAACCATTGTTAAATTTGTAACCCTAACATGTTACAATATTATATATCACATATACAATATATTTTATAACAATAGAAAATAATACAATTAACATATATCGCATATATATCAATGTATTATCCAGTGAGAAAATGAATCTTTTAGTGAGCTAATATTAGTTAATGTAATTTAATATATCATATATATTATTATACATTAAATTATCGAATCAACACTTGATCCGACAATCCGGCTATATCGCATATAACCGACTAATACGATGACCCGGCTATATCACATATACCCGGCCGATATCTCATATCGCGAGAATCCAATACGGTATCACATACCGCATTATCCTCGGTCCCGCACATATCACATATGTTCTCCTACTCCGTTTTGCCTGAGCCAAGAAACCTCTGTGTAGGACTCTAAAGAATCGTCAATACGCCGGCAATAGGTGATGATCATATCAAACACCCACAAGCTGCAACCGGTCAGCTAAACGTAACAGCCACCCAGGTATTGAGCGCTCAGAAGATCAACAAGCAAGCCTGTACATTCTCCTGTGAATCCAATCAGTAACACTCCCGTACAGTCCGGTCTCGTCGTCTGATATGTCGCATATCTCGCCTAGGGGTGGTAAACATCAGACCCCAGTAGCTTGATAAGTCGTGTCGATATGAGGTCTATAACAGTTCGAGAAACTACTGATAACACTTACCAGTAAATCTCAGCAACCCTGGCCAGGGATTTCCGGTTATAGCCAATCGAACACAGCACGATATCAACTCCCTATACCGGGAGAGACGAATCCCCTCCTATCGCTCATTGCCTCTATGTGATTCGGGACTGTACCCAAAAGCCACCTTTTTGCACGCCCTCTTAGACGTGGTATGATGGAAATCAAAGCACAGTGGGAATCATACAAGACTCTATGACGATCTCGGGTCAACAGACTACTCTGTACCAGTGTCACCGGAGAACTGCCATCTTACGTGAAGTATAATACCATCTGGGAGTTCTCGGCGAGTCCGTCCAGTGTACCCAGTCTCTACTGAGCACCCGTACACCATCCTTGATGTCAAACACCGATGGATATGGGATCATCCATCGCCCATCATATGGGTCAAGATGCGTATACGCTAGTCTACTCTGGTGCATCGATGCCCTGTCTCGATACACCCTCGACTAGGAACAGTTATAGGATGTACTCGTCGACTACCGTGGCCCCACTAGTATGATCTCATCATAGTCCCAGTAGTCGAGTACATATCCTAAGGGCTTTATCAACATGTAACATAGAGACAATCAGAGTACATGTTAAGATAAAGAGCAACCAGATAGCGTACTATCATGTCAAGCAAGAAAGTCCTCCCTATACATGTCCTAGCATCCACTACAATATACATCGTATGTACAGTAATGGCCTCTAGGGCATATATATAACTAACACCTTCCCACCTGGCTCCATCAGAAAAAGAAGCCAAATCTCGACGGTTCACAGACAACCTAGAGACCACCTCGACATTCGTCTCGTTACACCAGACGCAATGTCAACAACGGCGTTCTTTCACAGTCCGGCAGGATGCAGATGCAACGTCAACGAAAGACCTCACGGTCGAAACAAAGCGAAGTGATAGCAAAATCCCAGCTCCACCTCAGCATTCGTCTCATTACACCATACGCAATGTCAACAACGGCGTTCCTTCGCAGTCCAGCAGGATGCAGATGCAACGTCAACGAAAGACCTCACGGTCGAAACAAAGCGGAGTGATGGCAAAATCCCAGCTCCACCTCAGTATTCGTCTCGTTACAGCAAACGAGATGTCACCACAGCGTTCTTCCTCCAACAGGATTCGGACACGTCACAGCAAATGAAACAAAGGCAATATTCCTAACTTCAAGGTCTTGACGGCAACTCATATAAAACCTGAAAGACTATCGGAGATCATCCCACACCAGCGCGGAGTGGTCACCACCTTAACGTTCATCTCGATACAGAAGACGTGACGATAAAGCAAATGAAGCAAAGGCAATATTCCTAGCTTCAGGGTCTTGACGGCGACTCATATAAAACCTAAAAAACCATCGGAGATCACCCCGCACCAACGCGACGTGGTCGCCACCTCGACGTTCATCTCGATACAGCAGATGAGATGTCACCGCAGCGTTCTTCCTCCAACAAGATGCGACACCAACAACGCAGCCACGGCAAAGTCCCTAGTTCCAAGCCTCGACGGTTCACACGCAACCTAGAGACAACCGCGACATTCGTCTCGTTACAGCAGACACAATGCCAGCAAACGAAGCAAAGGCCAAATTCCTAGCTTTAGGGTCTTGACGGCAACTCAAATAAAACCTGAAAGACTATCGGAGATCATCCCACACCAGCGCGAAGTGGTTATGACTCATCGGGGTTCCCCAAACTGAGCCTAACCTCAAGTAAAAAGCGGCATGGCAAAATTCCTAACGCTTGCTCTTCCAACGGACAAACTGCCTAGGAAGATTCTTGAAGACGTCGTATCCAGCCCTCGAAGGGATCAAAGACACGACAGTCGCAAGGCTACTCGAACAGCAAGATTGCCTACCGAGGAATACATCAGCCAACGCGACGGTACGATGGGCAAAACCCTAGTACCACAGACCCTAACGGACCTCAGTCATAAAGAGCAGAGGTTAACTGTGACGTTAGGATATTCTTAGGAGAACTTCTCGATTTGTCTCGAGAATTATTGTCTTTGCGAGAACTTCTCGATTCGTCTCGACTCGTAGGGAAAAGCCTTAGGCAATGGGGATAAGGACCTGTTTCTTAAGCATTGGGGCCCTGCAAGTCGGTCCAAAATGGACTTTGCATACTATTCACGGACCACACTCTCCAAAGTCAAATCTCGACAAGGAGGGAAACAACCACTTACGAGTCCTCTCGACTTGTAAGAGGGAAAATTCTCTTATGAGATCCTTACGACTCTCAAGAGGAAGCACACTTAGGAATCCTCACGATTCCTAAGGAGAAAACACATCTACGAGATCCTCTTGACTCGCAGGGAGAAAAGCCTTTATGAGACCCTCACGGCTCATAAAGTTGAAAATTCTTAGGCAGCAGACCTGAACCTGCTTCTTAAGCCATCGCTGCCCGACAAGGAGGCTGAGATGAGATGAAATGTTCACTTATTATCTACAGGCCACACATACTAAAATCACACGGCAATGACACAGCAAAGAGAAAAAAGCCAACAGAGAACATTCAACGATTAATGATAAGAGAAAATACATTGATATTACTCTAAAGGAAAGAGATCGCCAAACAAGGGATCGGAAATACAAGGGTCAACAAAGCAAAAAACAATTTTCTAGCTCCCTCTCCACCTTCTCCAGCACGTCAAAACGACGGTTTTCGCGAGGAGTCACTCCCCATCGGTTGGCGTCGTGGTCATCAGCGAAAGCGGACATGACGGCCCATCGGGCCCTTATCTGACTCAGTATATGAACTGAATGATCCTTCAGAGGGATTAGACAAGCCTCGTGAAAGCACTCGAGCTTGTCCTCCACCGTGTCAAGGATCGCCGAAGTCATCTCCGCCGGATGAGGGGGTATATCAGCAAGCACAGAAAGAAAGATCATCCGGAGCCAAATGGATCCCATGGGAAGAGGAGAGCCCCGACGAGTCAGAAGCTCATACATCACCGCGTCATATTGAATGTCGGTGAAGAGGGGATCTTCCAGCCGCGCAGCGAAGCGAGGGATTATCTCCTCAATGGGCACCTCCCATGGTTGTCGACGAGCGTGGAGACGATTGCAAGCCATAGCAATTGATCAGTTTCTTAAAGATGATCACCTTAAGGTATAAATGGGTTTCTCTGTGAGGAAAGGAAGAAAGGCATGGTTTCAGGTTATAAAGGAGAGCATTTAATGCTATGCACAAAAAATGTTGTGCATGGTGGAACTATTCTCAAAACCCGGAAAATAGGGGAGAGCGTTGGAAATGAAAACCAATGACGCATTGAAATCAGATCAGGGAAATGAAACGTCCTCATCATGTAGAGCCCGCATGCGCAACACGTGAGCACAAGTCTTGATTGGAAGATAAAGCGGCACTGCACATACATGACACAGAACTGAGCTCTGAGGAAGAGAATTAACTTCTCAAAGGAAAATGAACAAGGAAGAAGATGAAAGAGTGGAGGCGCTTTTGAAGAGACGCTTGCATTTACAGGATGTGATGGGAAACGGTTTATCTACCCCCTTCCCTAAGAAGATCCAACGGTCACAAAAGTTACAGCATTGCACTCGCGTGCAAACACGTGAGAACAACGCTGTGGGGGCATTTGTTCCCTCATAAAATACAAGGAAAAAAACCCCAATAGGACATCACGTGCACACACGTGATCGGGGGTCACGTACCGACACGTGATGACTCTCTCTGAAATGATAAGAATTAAATTCTAATCAAATGGGGGCACATGCCCGCATGTGATAGACCCTTTAAACCCACTGAAAAGAATTAAAGGTATAATAAAACAACAGGGGAAAAACCCAATGGGGCAACACGTGCCCACACGTGACCAAGGATCATGTGCTGACACGTGATAATCCCTGAGTTCTTTAAAACAACAGAATTAAATTCTTGTTAATGCTTAATCAAGGGGTCACGTGCCAACACGTGATGGGTTCCTAAGATCTCTGAATTAATAGAATTGAATTCTAATTAAATGGTCAATCAGTGGGGTCACGTGCTAACACGTGACAGGCTCTTAAATCTTGTGAACTAATAGAAATAAATTCTAATTAAGGGAAATTAAAAACCCTAGTTGAAAAATATTTCCTTAGATCTTTCCAAAACAAAATGATTGCGCTCTGTAAAGCGGAGCACCGTTGGATTAAAAATCCAATGATGATTAAAAATCACCAATTTATAGAAAGATTCTATACAAGGAAAGATTTTCCTGAAATTCACCAAGAATAACAGACAGAATATCTTTTGGATTAAAATCCAATGGTGAATAAAATTCACTGAGTGGTCTAAAAGATCATGTTGGTTACAAAATCAATTAAAATCTTTCAATGAAAAATTGACTAAACAAACTGATTCTTTTCTTTCTCCTATAAATCAGAGCTAAGAGGGAAGAAAAAAGGGATAGAGAACAAAAAAAAAGGGAATACAACAACAACAGAGAGAAAAAAGAAAAAAATTTAATTCTCCAGAGAGAAAAGAAGATTTCCTCAGAAGAGAAAGAAACCCTAGGTGAGAAAGGGAAAGAGATCATAAGCTCCACAAAACAAAAAGAGAATTTAATTCTCAAATTAAGAGTTTAACTGTTCTGAATAAGAACTTAGTTCTTCTTTTGGTTGAAGATCTGCAGAAGCAGATCTCCCCATAAGTTGAGAACTTAATTCTCATCGGGGAGATTCTGCCATGCAAATCTAAAACATAGAGGGAGAATTGAGTTTAAAGAATTTAATTCCTCCAAATACTTAGGAATTTAATTCCTCCAACGGAGACAGGGTTTAACCCTTAAAACAAGAACTTAGTTCTTCTTCATGGTTGAAGATCTGCAGAAGTAGATCTCCCCATAAGTTGATAATTTAATTCTCATCGGAGAGATTCTGCAATGCAGATCTAAAAGTTAAAGGGAGAGTTGGGTTTAAAGAATTTAATTCTTCCATATACATAGGAATTTAATTCCTCTAAACAAAATTAGGGTTTAACCCTACAAAAGAATTTAATTCTTAAACAAAGGACTTAAAACTCTCCATGCACGTAAAGAAGTCAGTATCCAACCTGATCACATAGCAACACGTGACCCCCCTTCCAATGGTCAGAAAAGAATGAATGAGATGGGATCACGTGCTCTCACGTGACCCTTGGATAAACTCCTCAAAATAAAAAACAAAGCCAAGGCAGAACAGACTTTGGGCGCCCTCACATGTCCCCACGTGACCCCTGACAAACACCTCTTTAGAAAAGAGAAGATGGAAAGAACTGAAGGATTAAAATCCAATGCATAGGCGCCCTCACGTGCCCCCACGTGACCCCTAGCAAATCCCTTTAATATCCAGTGCATGGGTGCCCATCACGTCCCTACACGTGATGGCCGTGAAGACTTAAGTGTTTAACACTTATTTGAATATTCTGAGAATAAAATAAAGGAAGCTTAGCCCAATCCTAGGGTGCCTCACGTGTTCTCACGTGAGCGCTTCATCTTTTTAGTGTTTAACACTATTTTAGGCATTTCATCCCTGGTGTTTAACACTATGCATCACATGGGGACACGTGACCGCCAGATATGTGCTAGTGTTTAACACTATTTTCAAACCAGTCTTAGCCTAAATTGGCTAAATCTTCCAGAGGCAAGACTCCCCTTTTGACTGAGCCTCAAATTCACCCTTGTCTTCCAAGATTGATCGTCTCATATGATATATGAGTGCTCAGCACTCAATAAAAGACAAAATACGGCCAGAACCCAGATTCATGTTTAGCATTGCTAAATAATGGGCGGCTGAACCCAGACAAGTGTTCAACAGTCCAAACAAAAGTCCAACATTTCAAACCTAATTGGACTTAGCCCAAGTTGGCCATAAGTCCTCAACTCAGATTTAACTGAGCTCATGTGCTCATAATCTAATTATTTGATCTTAGTCCCAAATTGGACTACAGATTTCCCAATCAACTTTGGTTCAAAGGTACATCTCTTCACTCCTTTGATATTTGTCATTGTAATCCTTCAACGTCTTCAGAGAGGTGACGGGTCTCGATAGCCAATCATTCCATGGACTGTGGGGTCCTTAAACTCATGAACTATGATGTCCTTAAACTTTATAGATTATGACGTCTTTAAATTACGGACTGTGGGGTCCTTAAGCCCATGGACTATGATGTCCTTAACCTTGGACTGTGGGGTCCTTAAACCCATGGACTATGATATCCTTAACCTTTATAGACTATGATGTCTTTAAACTGGACCGTAATGTCCTTAAACTAATGTGTTCCCGCCAAAATTTTGGCTCAAAACCCGCTTCCGTATGAAATAATAACAATAAAATAAAATAAAAAATAAATAAATAAATGAATGAATGAATAAATAATAATAATAATAAAGAAGAAAATCTCCCTTTCAGAGAAAAGCTCTGTTTGAATTTCAAATTCAAAAGGTGAAGCAACGCTTCAGATCTCTTGCGCTGCGCGCAGAGCGCCACGTGTCAAAAACAGACACGCCAGCGCAAGGGGCGCTGCGCCAAAGACAGCGCACCCCAATCAGAGCAAGGCTCTATTTTAAAATTCAAATTTTAAATAAAGGAAGCAACGCTTCAGATAACTTGCGCTCTGCGCTGTACGATACATGTCAGCGCAGTTGCGCTGCGCTCTGCGCTGCGCGACACGTGTCAGCGCAAATGCGCTAACGCAGTTGCGCTGCGCTCTGCGCTGCGAGACACGTGTCAGCGCAGTTGCGCTGCGCTCTGCGCTGTGCGACACGTGTCAAGTGCAGGTGCACTTGCGCCAACTGTGCCAGCACTAAAATTTAAATAATGAATTATTTAATCAGAATTAAAATTCTAGAAAGATCTTTTTAATCTTGTTAAAACAAGAAGATTATCTTCTGTAAAACAGAGGCCTTAGGATCAAAGATCCAATGGTAGGGAAATAACCCCAGATCAATCAGAGAAAAATCTCTGTAACTAACCTAACAAACTAATTGGCCCTATATAAATGCCCCTAGACTCCAAGTCTCAGATATAGGGAGCTCCTCCAAAACCTTTGAGAAAAACTCAAAGAGAAAAAAGGTAAACCTTTGAAAAAAGAAGAATTTCTTTTAAAAAGATCAATGATCTAAGAACAAGATCAAGATCTTCCATTAAAAAGAAAAAGATCAAAAAAGATCCAATCATAAAAAAAGAAGTAATTTACTTCATCCTTAGATCTTTTGATCTACATAAAGGCACGGCCTTTTGATGAACCATTGGTTCTTGATCTCGAGGTAGAACCTCTTCAGAACAAGAGAAAAACTTGTTTCTTTGATCTAAATTAGATCAAAATGTGCTCTGCGCTATTGGACAGTGCCTTACACTTTTGAAATGAGCCTTTGCGCTCCTTGGATTGGCGCACTGCACCGGAGAGCGCCACGTGTCAATCACAGAACAATCTGCGCTCTGTGCTCCTAAAAATAGCGCACTGCGCTCTTGGATTGGCGCACTGCACCAAGAGCGTGCTACGTGTCAGCAGCGCACTAGCGCAACGCACTGCGCTAACAGACTTGCGCTCACCAGAGCATAACACGTGTCACCTCCACATGCTCTGGCGCCTTGCGCTCTTTAATTGGCGCAGAGCACCTGACAGGCCACGTGGCGCACTGTCAGAAAGACAAATGCTGTGCATTATTAAAGAAGGGCAAAGCCCAAGTAAAGCCTAACAGGCCTAATATAAATGTCATGCATTTAATTAAAGAGCCCAATGCCATGCATTATAAAAGGGCTGAGCCCCAAATAAAGGCTCAAACAGCCAGAACAACAAAATGTTCAACTCATATCAACCGAACCCATATGCTCATAAACCTTCAAACAGACTTTAGTCCCAAATTGGACTATAGATCTCCTAACCAACTTTGGTTCAAGAGTACATCTCTGAACTCCTCTGATATCTGTCGTTGTAATCCTTCAACGTCTTTAGAGAGGTGACGGGTCCCGACGGCCATACATTCAATGGACCACCATGTCCCTAAACTGGAAATGGACCACCATGTCCCTAAACTGGCAATAGACCACCATGTTCTTAAACTGGAAATGGACCACTATGTCCCGAAACTAGAACAATAGAGCCCCCAAATGCTCTGTTGTCGGATCTAAACGATCCTGTTAAGCTGATCATAGTCTCAAATTAGACTAACGTATCCTTAACGAACGTTTAAGTTAATCTTAGCCTTAAATATGGCTAACGTATCCTTAAACCAAAACCCCAAACCCAAATCTAAGAAAATACGGATTTGGACTAATCCACGTCCTACGGACGACAACATAAATTAGTCTCCGTATACAATCCACGGGCAACCACAAACAAAACAAACATCCACGACACGAAGTGACCATCTGGAAAAGGAGAAAGTTGCTACCGCGATGCGGTAGCGTAATTAACTGCAGGGGCTTGTGCCTGTAGGGAAGAGCGTCCCCACAATCAAAAACCCCTCGAACGAGGGGGAATCTGACGAAGTCTGCTACATCGGCCGCATCCGTTTAAACCTTCGATACACGGTGCCATAAATCAACTTGGCATCTTCGGAGAGGTGGACGGATAAAACCAAATAGCATCTGCCCCGAACTTCAGGCAAGACGTCTCTGTCGCGCCGTGATTCGGAGGGGAACAGATTCTGGCACGCCCGGTGGGACGTTTTCCTCTTTCCACTCCACACTTCGTATGTCGTGTTCGCGAACAAATCGCGGTTTGCCGTGGTTGCCTGTGGATTCGAGGTACTTAGATTTGGTGTCTTGCTCCGTGCAGAAAACAGAAGACCAATGGCTTCAAACTTCACTAACTGCAACTGCAACTCTCGCTCCGTCCTTACTGGAGGAGTGACTTATGGGCCCCAAGCTGCCTCTCTTTTCAAGATGCCAGTGGAGCAGGTAACTCAAGCCACCACTGGACTATTCTTCGGGACCATACTCCCACCAATGAGCTTCAATGCCCCAATGACGTCGCAAGAAGCTCCAAAGAAGTCGGTCTTTGATCGGCTTACAACTACTGCGGCCCCTCTCAACGGGTCGCCCAACTCCACTGCCTCGGTTTTTAACAGACTAGGCCAGAGCTCCAACGGGCCCATGAAGAAGCCTGCAATACCAGAAGGCATTATCCCGAAGCGGATAGCCATCCCTGCTCCCGTTCCAGGAAAAATCGCCAAGGTTGCTTCCCCTACTCGAAAGTCTGCTTTTGATAGGTTGGCCGTCCCCATTCAACGGACGTCGGTCTCTAAAAGGCTGATACCATCGAATTTTGACCCACACAGGGGGCATGAGGAGGTCACCCCTACGGCTAAACCAACTCCAATCGCGCGACATGCTCGCCGTCGTCACTGGCGCCGAGTAAGGAAAGCTGGGGACAACTCCCCCTCTGGGATAACTCCGCTAGCTCCGATGGTGGAAATCAATGCTGCTGTTCCGACCGGGAATAGCTTTGAACCGCTAAGAAGGGTGCGCAAAAACTCGCCAACTGCCGTATTGAAAAGATCTCCTACACCTGTGGATAATGCCCCAAAGGTGAAGCAGGAGCAGCCCCCTCAACGGCTGTCCTCTAAAATTTACAAGGTCTGGCGTCAAGTCCAAGACTCCGTGATGGATCAAGACTATCTCCGCTGACGGAAAAAGATGATGGTTCGGCAGGAGAAAGACTACTCTGTCAAGGCACAAAAAGCAACAGCTACTTGGGTGCCCACTACAACGGCCCCCTCAACTTCGACCGCTCACAAAAGAAGGAGGTCGGAGAAGATCCCATTGTATTTGGCAAATCGCAAAGACACTGAATCTAAACGCCCCAAGTCTGGGGGCATGATGGTGCACACTATTTATATGGCATCCGGGAAAGAGGATAGCCGCGCTTCAATGGGTCACCGACCGCTCACCCGATCCGTGACAAAAGCACAGGAGCAGCAACAGAAGCTTCAGGAAATGCTGACGCAAATGGCTGCACTCACCGGGCCAAAAGAAAGCCCGGAGGCATCATCAGAGCAGCGTCACGAACAAGAAACCGATGCTGACTTCTTACGCAGAGTCCTCGTAAAGAGGGACAAAGAAACGACAGAGCAGGCGGCTAACATAAAGCAAATGGCGCTTCTCTTCCAAGATATTGTGGGGATGATGTTACAGCCAGACCCTTCAGCTGAAGACCATCCGATCATTGTTGGAGACGACGGAGGGGAGACATCTAATCCTCCTCCGGCCCTTTCAGCAGCCAAGGAGGAAACTATCTCCAAGGACGCCCTGGACAATTATATTGCTCAACAAATACGAGTTCACCAGGCAAATGAAGCGGCTGGCCAGGTCGTGAAGACTGGGCGACCATACCCGGGCTGGTATGACCAAATCAGTTACCCGCCGGGATATACGATCCCTAAGTTCCACGTATATAAAGGGACAGGGAATCCACATCAGCATGTCGTTCAATTCAGGGCCTTATGCGGCAACACTGGAGGCGATGACAAACTGTTGCTTCGACAATTCGTCGGCAGCTTAGCGGAAACGGCCTTTGAATGGTATTCGGAGCTACCTAACGACTCTATCAAAACATTTGCAGAGATGGAACTGCTGTTTACACAAAGATTTGCAAGCGCCAGCAAGCGCACCCCAATCACCGCTTTGATCAATGCAAGAGTAAAGCCAGGAGAGACGTGGGTCCAATACGCAATACGGTGGCAAAACTTATGGTCGAAGTGCGAACAACGCATCGAAGAAGCACCTGCGGTAGGTATGTTCATGGGCACTCTTGATCCGCAAGCGACCATCTCGCAATTCGTGATGTTCTTCAAGCCCACTACTTTCCAAGCCTTGATCGACAAGTTAGCCCAAATGGATCAGATGGGGCATAAACCGTCTCCTCCAAAGCCAGACTCTCGAAATGAGAAAGGAAAAGCGATCGTAGTCGCCAATACTCAACAACAGCCGAGCAACTCAAAGCCGGTTGTTCGCCAAAACAACGGGCGTCCACGCCCATCCCTCGAGGAGAGACTGGGACGTCCTTACTCGTTTCCTCAGGATAAAATGAGGAGACTGTTCGAGCTGGCAGTGCGCAACAGACTCATCAATCTGCCGAATCCAAAACGTCCGTTGCAGCCAGGCGATGTCAACGATCTTAATTACTGCCCTTACCACCAAGCGGTAAGCCATCCAATCGAAGATTGCTTCGTCTTTAAGGGATGGATCGAGGATCAATACCTACAAGGCAAGTTTGCGCTGTCCGAGAAGTGGAAGGTAAACCCACCACAGCCGCACACTCCTAAAAAGGTGGACACACCGGGGGCAACGTGTTCTTTTGTTGAAGAAGCTCCATGGGAGGTCTTACTGTCAGCCAAAACCAAAAAGATGCTGAATGATCTTCATACATGCCCGGCGGTCAGATGGAAGAACCCGCTAGAACCCCAGATCATCGAAGGGATGCTAAAGCCGCACCCAACTCCAAAGATCAGTGGTGATAGCCAAAGCTCGCACATCCAGCCGTCGAAATCTTCGAAAAAGAAGAAGAAATCCAAAAAGCCCGTGAAGTCTGGCGACAAGCGCACGGACCTGCAGAAACAAATCGACGCGCTGGAAGAGTATAACCAGAAGGCGCGGACTCCAATCACGCTCCAAGAATTCCTCGGCCACGTCCTTGAAGACGGAGATGACGGGAAAGAATCATCAGACGGATCTGAGGATTACGTAGCAAGTTGCCATGTGATCTCTCACTCGTCGATAGACAGTGAAGAAACTCCTGACGCAGGGAAACCGGGGGCAAATCCTGAGCCTGAACTTCTAGAACCATCAGACGAAATGATTGATGCATTCCTAAACGAGGCCCGTCAGAAAAGCAAAGCCAATCGAGAGCGTGAACTGGCTATATTCGAAAAAGCCAAACGTCGGCGACTGGACAAAAGGGTCGAAACACTCCCACCAGATCAAAGTATATCCGCCGCAAATAAAAGCAGGATCAAGACAAGGAATCAAGTCGCTCGGGCCCTGGCAATAGGAATGAAGTTGCCCTCTCTCAAAGGAAATTCCCCTGTCAATATACGTCTTGATGAAGCGGACATACATCCTAATTTCTGCCTATACCATCAGAGGATTGCACACCCCACTGAGGAGTGCATAGCCTTTAAAAACTGGTGGCAGGGATATGTTGCCCATCGACGACACGTTCAACGAGTGAAGCGCAAGGCTCGTCGGGAAAAGAAAAGCACGATATATGAGCACGAAAGAGCTGCTGGCAACTGTCACATAGCCGACACCAAGGGATCGCAAGTTATCACCTTTGGAAGCGGCTCTGACGAAGAAATCGCCCTCAGCCCTCTCTTCAAGGAATCCACCTCCGGCACAACACATGCGAAGATTTGCGACGAAGTCTAGCTGCGTAATCGTACGTTGACCTATGACCGAAACGTCCTTAAACTAATGACAGACCACTACGTCCTAAAACTAAATATTGACCGAGATGTCGATAAACTATGGTGGATTGCAGCATCCCAAAGCTGATACTAGAATAAAAAAAAGAGAAAAATAAAATAAAAAATAAAATAAAAATAAAAAAGGTATGTCCATAAGCAAAATGGGCACGGATGAAAACCCGAGAGGGCTCCGTGAGTAAAAACAGCAGGGCTACCGGCGAGTGTTTGTGAAAACCCGAAAGGGCGCGACCTCGTTATATAAAAAGAATAAAAAGAGAGAGAGAATAAAAAAAATGGTATGTCCATAAGCAAAATGGGCACGGATGAAAACCCGAAAGGGCTCCGTGAGTAAAAACAGCAGGGCTACCGGCGAGTGTTTGTAAAAACCCGAAAGGGCGCAACCTCGTTAAAAGACACTTGCAGGGTCCCTTCGACCTTGTAAGGAGAAACCATCCGCGTGAGATCCTTACGACTCACAAAGGAACAATACACTTAGGGATCCTCACGATTACTAAGGAGAAATTACACTTGCGGGATCCTCACGACTCGTAAGGAGAACTCTCTTATGGGACCCTCACGGCTCATAAGAGTTAAAAGTCTTAACTTACAGAGACCTGAACCTGTTCTTAAGCAACCCCCACAACCTCCAATACTGCCTTACAAGTGGCTCAATACTGACCCTTGTATACAATCCACGGACGCGAATAAACATTTCCCTAACAAAGTCCCACCCGTGACTAGGGATATGTCCATATGGTGAACGACCCTTGTAAGTCCTCTCGACTTATAAGGAGAAAACCCTTTGGTAAGGATCTTATGACTTACAGGGGAATATACACTTAGGAATCCTCACGATTCCTAAGAAGAAAACACACCTACGAGATCCTCACGACTCGTAGGGAGAAATACCTTTATGAGACCCTTACGGCTCATAAAGTCAAAAGCCTTAGTCGACAGGATCCTAACCCTGTTTGCTAAGCCACCTTTGTTCGACATAGACCGAGGCAAATGATGATTCGCTCCTGGCAATATCCCAGTTTTAGCGATGCTGATGCCTAAATCGGTATCAAATTCCAAGTCCTTTCATGGCAAATGATGATTCGCTCCTGGCAATATTCCAGTCGTAGCGATGCTGATGCTAAGATTGGCATCAGATTCCAAGTTCCACACTCGCGATAAAAAATCAGCGAGCCAAAAATGCATATGAAATAGCCGAAATGATGGGGCAACTTGCAACGAAATCAGCAAGTAAAAATGTATGCATACAAAAACAGCCGAAATGATTGGGCAACTCGCAATAAAAAAAGCAGCGAGTAAAAAGAAAAATAGCCAAAATGATTGGGCACCGCGAAAAATGGCCGAAATGATTGGGCAGTCGCAATCTTCGCGATATAAAAAGCCGAAATGATTGGGCACCGCGAAAAATAGCCGAAATGATTGGGCAGTCGCAATCTTCGCGATATAAAAAGCTGAAATGATAGAGCATCGCGGAAAGAAAAAATGATGATGAAAGAAAGTAAAACTTTTTGCCCTACAGGTGATATCACATCAATCCCTGTATACAATCCAAGGGCGCAAACAGAGAACGAATCACACCTTCCCTCCCCAGGCTTCATTAGAAAGCAAAGCCAAATCTCGACGGTTCATAGACAACCTAGAGACAACCTCGACATTTGTCGCAATATTGCAGACACAATGTCAACAAACGAAGCAAAAGAAGATCCCTAGCTTCAGGGTCTCGACATCGATATCGACAACTTAGAGATCACCAACGGCGTTCCTTCGCAGTCCAGCAGGATGCAGATGCAACATCAACGAAAGACCCCATGGTCGAAACAATGCGGAGTGACGGCAAAATCCTAACTCCACCTCAACATTCGTCTCGATACAGCAGACGAGATGTCAACAACGGTGTTCCTTCGCAGTCCAGCAGGAAGTGGATGCAACGTCAACAAAAGACCCCATGGTCAATAAAGCGAAGCAACGGCAAAATCCCAGCTTCACCTCAACATTCGTCTCGATACAGCAGACGAGATGTCAATAACGGCGTTCCTTCGTAGTCCAGCAGGATACGGATGCAACGCCGACAAAAGACTTCACGGTCAAAACAAAGCGAAGCGATGGCAAAATCCCAGCTTCACCTTAATATTCGTCTCGATACAGCAGACGAGATGTCAACAACAGCGTTCCTTCGCAGTCCAGCAGGATACGGATGCAACGCCGACAAAAGACCTCACGGTCGAAACAAAGCGGAGTGACGGCAAAATCCCAGCTCCACCTCAGCATTTGTCTCGATACAGCGACGAGATGTCAACAACGGCGTTCCTTCGCAGTCCAGCAGGATACGGATACAACTCCGACAAAATACCTCACGGTCGAAACAAAGCAGAGTGACGGTAAAATCCTAGCTCCACCTCAGCGTTCGTCTCGTTACAGCAGACGCAATGTCAACAACGGCGTTCTTTCACACTCCAGCAGGATGCAGATACAACGCTAACAAAAGACCTCACAGTCGAAATAAAGCGAAGCGAAAGCCAAATTCCTAGCTTCAGGGTCTTGAAGACGAGATGTCACCACAGCGTTCATCCTCCATCAGGATTCAGACGCGACAATCAAACAACGGAGCCACGGCAAAATCCCTAGTTCCAAACCTCGACGTTCACCAGCAACCTAAAGACCACCTCGACATTCGTCCTCGATACAACAGACGCAATGCCAACAAACGAAGCGAAGGCCAAATTTCTAGCTTCAGGGTCTTGACGGCAACACATATAAAACCTGAAAGACTATCGGAGATCATCCCACACCAGCGCGGAGTGGTTATGACTCATCGGGGCTCTCCAAAATGAGCCTAACCTCAAGTAAAAAGCGGCATGGCAAAATCCCTAACGCTTGCTCTTCCGACGGTCAAACTGCCTAGGAGGATTGCTTGAAGACGTCTTGTCCAGCCCCCGAAGGGATCAGAGATACGACATATCGCAAGGCTACTCGAACAGTAAGATTGCCTATCGAGGAATACATCAGCCAACGCAACGGTACGACGGACAAAACCCTAAGTACCACAGACCCTAACGGACCTCTGTCGTAAAGAGCAGAGGTTAACTGTGACGTTAGGATATTCTTGCGAGAAATGCTCGATTCGTCTCGACTCGTAAGGAAAAGCCTTAGGTAGTGGGGATTAAAAAACCTGTTTCCTAATCACTGGGGTCCTACAAGTCGGTCCAAAACGGACTCGTGCATACTATTCACGGATCACACTCTCCAAAGTCAAATCTCGACAAGGAGGGAAACAACCACTTACGAGTCCTCTCGACTTGTAAGAGGGAAAATTCTCTAATGAGACCCTTACGACTCTCAAGAGAAAACACACTTAGGAGTCCTCATGACCCCGAAGGAGAAAACGCACCAACGAGATCCTCTCGACTCGTAGGGAAAAAAGTCTTTATGAGGCCCTCACGGTTCATAAAGTTGGAAAGTCTTAGGCTACAAGGACCCTAAACTTGTCTCCTAAGCCCTCAATTCGGTGACCATGCATAACTTTGCACTACTTCACCCACGTACATACTTACGTGGACAAAGTAGTGGGGGGCATTTGTTCCCGCCAAAATTTTGGCTCAAAACCCGCTTCCGTATGAAATAATAACAATAAAATAAAATAAAAAATAAATAAATAAATGAATGAATGAATGAATAATAATAATAATAAAGGAAAAAATCTCCCTTTCAGAGCAAAGCTCTGTTTGAAATTCAAATTCAAAAGGTGAAGTAACGTTTCAGATCCCTTGCGCTGCGCGCAGAGCGCCACGTGTCAAAAACAGACACGCCAGCGCAAGGGGCGCTGCGCCCAAGGCAGCGCACCCCAATCAGAGCAAGGCTCTGTTTTAAAATTCAAATTTTAAATAAAGGAAGCAATGCTTCAGATAACTTGCGCTCTGCGCTGCGCGATACGTGTCAGCGTAGTTGCGCTGCGCTCTACGCTGCGCGACACGTGTCAAGCGCAGGTGCGCTTGTGCCAACTGTACCAGCACTAAAACTTAAATAATGAATTATTTAATCAGAATTAAAATTCTAGAAAGATCTTTTTAAGCTTGTTAAAACAAGAAGATTATCTTCAGTAAAACAGAGGCATCAGGATCAAAGATCCAATGGTGGGGAAATATCCCCAGATCAATCAGAGAAATATCTCTGTAACTAACCTAACAAACTGATTGGCCCTATATAAAGGCCCCTAGACTCCAAGTCTCAGATATAGGGAGCTCCTCCAAAAATTTTGAGAAAAACTCAAAGAGAAAAAAGGTAAACCTTTGAAAAAAGAAGAATTTCTTCTAAAAAGATCAATGATCTAAGAACAAGATCAAGATCTTCCATAAAAAAGAAAAAGATCAAAAAAGATCCAATCACAAAAA
This sequence comes from Agapanthus africanus, assembly GCA_030015575.1. NCBI lineage: Eukaryota > Viridiplantae > Streptophyta > Magnoliopsida > Asparagales > Amaryllidaceae > Agapanthus > Agapanthus africanus. Next base: position 376,620,222 of record JASDDO010000019.1, on the reverse strand, counting down.
AAGAAGTAATTTACTTCATCCTTAGATCTTTTGATCTACATAAAGGCACAGCCTTTTGATGAACCATTGGTTCTTGATCTTGAGGTAGAACCTCTTCAGAACAAGAGAAAAACTTGTTTCTTTGACCTAAATTAGATCAAAATGCGCTCTGCGCTATTGGACGGTACCTTACACTTTTGAAATGAGCCTTTGCTCTCCTTGGATTGGTGCATTGCGCCAGAGAGCGCCACGTGTCAATTACAGAACAATCTGCGCTCTGCGTTCCTAAAAATAGCGCACTGCGCTCTTGAATTGGCGCACTGCACCAAGAGCGTGCCGCGTATCAGCAGCGCACTAGCGCAGCGCACTGACAAAGCGCACTGCGCTAAAAGACTTGCGCTCACCAGAGCGTGACACGTATCACCTCCACATGCTCTGGCGCCTTGCGCTCTTTAATTGGCGCAGAGCGCCTGACAGGCCACGTGGCGCACTGTTAGAAAGACAAATGATGTGCATTATTAAAGAAGGGCAAAGCCCAAGTAAAGCCTAACAGGCCTAATATAAATGTCATGCATTTAATTAAAGAGCCCAATGCCATGCATTATAAAAGGGCTGAGCCCTAAATAAAGGCTCAAACAGCCAGAACAACAAAATGTTCAACTCATATCAACCGAGCCCATATGCTCATAAACCTTCAAGCAGACTTTAGTCCCAAATTGGACTATAGATCTCCTAACCAACTTTGGTTCAAGGGTACATCTCTGAACTCATCTGATATCTGTCGTTGTAATCCTTCAACGTCTTTAGAGAGGTGATGGGTCCCGACGGCCATACATTCAATGGACCACCATGTCCCTAAACTGGAAATGGACCACCATGTCCCTAAACTGGCAATGGACTACCATGTCCCTAAACTAGAACAATAGAGCCCCCAAATGCTCTTTTGTCGGATCTAAATGATCCTGTTAAGCTGATCTTAGTCTCAAATTAGACTAATGTATCATTAACGAACGTTTAAGTTGATCTTAGCCTTAAATATGGCTAACGTATCCTTAAACCAAAACCCCAAACCCAAATCTAAGAAAATACGGATTTGGACTAATCCACATCCTACGGACGACAACATAAATTAGTCTCCGTATACAATCCACGGGCAACCACAAACAAAACAAACACCCACGACACGAAGTGACCATCTGGAGAAGGAGAAAGTTGTTACCGCGATGCGGTAGCGTAATTAACTACAGGGGCTTGTGCCTGTAGGGAAGAGCGTCCCCACAATCAAAAACCCCTCGAACGAGGGGGAATCTGATAAAGTCTGCTACATCGGCCGCATCCGTTTAAACCATTGATACACGATGCCATAAATCAACTTGGCATCTTCGGAGAGGTGGACGGATAAAACCAAATAGCATCTGCCCCGAACTTCAGGCAAGACGTCTTTGTCGTGCCGTGATTCGGAGGGGAACATAATGTTGGACCGTAATGTCTTTAAACTAACATTGGACCGTATTGTCCCTAAACTAAACAATAGAGCACAAATGCTCTTTTGTCGGATCTAAACGATCCCGTTAAGTTGATCCTAGTCTGAAATTAGACTAACGTATCCTTAACAAACGTTTAAGTTGATCTTAGTCCCAAATGAGATTAACATGTCCTTAAACCCAACCCCAAACCCAAGTCTAAGAAAATACGGATTTGGACTAATCCACGCCCTACGGGCGACAACATAAATTAGTCTCCATATACAATTCAAGGGCAACCAAAAACAAAACAAACATACACGACACGAAGTGACCATCTGGAGAAGGAGAAAGTGGTTACCGCGATGCGGTAGTGTAATTAACTATAGGGGCTTGCGCCTGCAGGGAAGAGCGTCCCCACAATCAAAAACCTCTCAAATAAGTGGGAATCTGATGAAGTCCGCTACATCGGCCACATCCGTTTAAACCTTCGATACATGGTGTCATAAATCAACTTGGTATCTTCGGAGAGATGTACGTATAGCACTAATTAGTATCTGCCCCAAAATTCAGGCAAGACGAACCTACGCGGTTCCGTCTCTGTGTTCGGCAGAGAACATGTGTCATGCCCCGCTTCCCAGTATACGGAAACAGTAACGTGGAAAGCCCGCAACGTATTTATAATGAAAATACGTTAAGCGTAATTACGTAATATAACAATGTGCAAGAATAATAAGAGTAATGAAACATCAAATTTATTTACATTCAAATTTGCATACAAATGTTTGTAATAAAAAGGTACAATGATAAAGCAAATGCTTAAACAATGGCATATTGGAAGTAAATACAAGCAGGAGCTAATAATCAGGCTGAGAAGCAAACTGGTCCAAATCTTCTTGGCTCGGCTCTATACCCTCAGAGTCTAGTCCTCCTGACGAACATTCCAAAGAAAAAAAACAGAGAGGAATGTCGTTAGGGAACTAGCGCTCGGTAAGTCCCTAAAAGAAATAAGTAATGATGAATGAAAGTGAATAGAAATCAAGTGAATATGAACAGGCAAGATTATATATAAGAGAGTATCTAAGCATATTTATTTACTGATATAAGATAGTTATTCTAACGTGGTTATTTGTAGTTTGATAAAGAAGGTATTCATGTATACGAGAGGAGTCCATCTTACCCAGTGGACTATGGTAACATATAGTACAAGGCCCCGTCATAACCCACGGGATAATGGCACGTGAATTCATGTAGGTGTTTTTTAAAGTGACCTCTCGTGCCACGATATACGTTCCGTACCAATCTACCCCTTTTTCCCCGTGCATTGTATTGTATAGATTAAGATTACGGGTCTTGGCTGGATCTATGGATATAAAATATACAGTTTCATGTTTAAGATGTAATCATGTGTTCAAGTATTCATGTCAAGTTATAACCATGGTTCGGTCAAGTCGAGTCAAGTATTCAAGTTCAAGTTTGATATTTGAATTCGAGTGTTCAGGTTCATAATCAAATATTCAAGTTCATATTTGATTTTGGATTCTGGTTCAAGTTTGGATTCAGATTGAAGTCAGAATCTTATGAAAAGATTTAGTTCTTGAAATTCTTAGGTTTGGGAGTAATCGACAACTGCTACACATGGTCGGCAGGATTTGTATCTTTTTTCAAGACAATTGCCATTGATGACTTCGTTAAGTTGTCTAACCTGAATTGGCAAGCACTCACTTTCTCCGGCTTTCTGAGGCGCAAGAAAAATGATACCGCATAAGCCTATATTAGTCTATAGTTCTTAAAATATTGTTTGCATATCTCGAGGGGGTTTTATGAAAAATACTTTAATATAGTTTAAAATTAAAGCTCGAGGGTGATTTATAATAGTTAGGGTTTTCATGAACATGTATTTTAATTGTTGAAGCGTTTTAGTGATAAAAACCTAGTTTTTAAAAGTTTATGGTATTTTTATGAAAACTAGCTCTTTTGGAAAGTTGATAGTATTTTATTAAAAATTTTAATCTTTCATTTTAAAAAATATAGTTTCATAATATGTCTTTGTTGAAAATACGAATTCATAGTTTTATATAATTCTTAAAGTTTAGTTTTTATTTAGAAAAGTCGTATTTCTTAAAAACCGTATTTTTATTTCCTTTCGAGACCGAATATTTCATGAGGAGTTCTGCATCTCGCTCTATTGTCCCAAGAATGTGCGATAATCTGCACCATCCATTAGCAGGTCCCCTGATGAGAGTTGTAGAGATGAAATTGCTAAGGATTCAAAAATATCGATTTAAAAGAAACCTGTTTTGAAAAATGTGGTATTTTAATGAAAGGCTTCTTCTTTGAATTACCCATATACCAGAATACCGTGTTGTGAAATCATAGTGTGCGTGCGGGGTAAGTCGTTACCCCATGAATGGTCTAAAGGTTTATACTCTAGTTATTGAAAATACGGTTATATTAAACTTCATGGTATTTTAATGAAAAGTTTGTTATTTGATCGTTTCACATGAATTTTTTTGTTAAACTGTTAGTGATATTTGCCCTAGATGCCATTATTCTATCATACCGGTTTGTATATTACATATTAGAAGCTTGGGATATACACGGATATAGTAACAGTCTTGCTCGAAATGGCAGTATGCTACCTGGTTTGTTTCTACCTCAATATGAGCATGTGTTTCTTTTAGCAAAACGCTTATACATATTGGTAGAGCCCTAAGGATATTTGCTTGATTACCAGCGTTGTGATGGCAGTCACACTAGTGGGGGCTGGGTAATCTTTAAGCACATCCTTATATAGATCCCTAGTCATAGGATTATCGAGACGTAGCATCGATACTCCAGAGTAGACTAGTGTATACGCTTCTGGTTAAACCCACTAGTCATAGGGTATTGCAGTCCGTCTTGCCTGGTGGGTATTATACCTATCGTCGGGTAGCAGTACCCAGGTGACATGAGTACAGCTTAGTCCGTTGACTTGACACTGCTACTTCACCTCAAGTGTGTTCCCACTGTTCTTAGTTTACTACCCTACCATGGCTCAAAAGAGTCGTGCAAACAGGTAGTAGTTGGGTGCAGTCCCGAAGCACTTGGAGGCAGTAGCGGTTAGAAAGGATTCATCTCTCTCGGTATTTGGGGTTGATATCGTGGTGTGTTTAGAAAGCCATTACACAAAATCCCTGGCCAGGGCAAGCGAGATTTACTGATAGGTACTCCAGTAGTTTCTCAGGGTGTTTTGGGCTACATTATGACACGACTTATTGCGCTATTAGGGGTCTGACGGTGATCGCCCCCTAAGCCCGATATGCGATACTCTTAGACAAACAGACCGGACTGTACGGAGATTGTCACAGATAGGCTCAGTAGGAGTTCGGATAAGTTTGCTCATTGGCCTTCTTATCGACAGATACCTGGGTAGCCGTTACGTGCAGCTAGTACCACTGACGTGCTTGTGGTTAAACCCACTGCTAGCGTAGTGTCGAGTCTTTAGAGTTCTACACAAAGAGTTTCCCTGCATCAGGCAAAAGAAGTAAAGGCCGTATGGTTTTATGGCAGGGCTTCGATCACATACGTGTACTTGTGCACGTATGATGTTCGGGCGAATAATACTAGTGGGCTTTGGTTTAAGCCGGATCCTAGTATTATATTGATGGATTGTTTTCGTCTCTTTGTATTCATATTTTTCGGAATACGGATACGGGTATGTATATACGGTGAGGGGTATTCTTGTAATTTGCTCAAGTATACTTCTAGCAGAAGACACCTCAATCTGTATTTAATCTTTTGATTAAAAGATAAATGAGGTGGAGGTATGAGGTGGAGATTTACATTAAATGAAGCATGGCTCTTAGGTGACTCATGAGGGTGACTCACTATGTGACTATTTAAGTATGCTTGATATTTTGCATTTGCATTATTGGATGCTTGATATTATCACAACTCTTAGCCATCTTCATTCTAATGTTTTTCTTCACTCTCTTTTCCTCAAGCTCCCCTTCTTCCTCTAACCCTAAATCTCTCATGTGTTGAGAATTCTAGGGTACTTAGAGACATAATAATCCATCTACACTCTCTACATCATCTATGACATCTAGTTTAGCGAACTAGATGCCGTAGTTACCTCGGATTTGAGGTTGGAGCTCGGACTATAGACTCACGGGTGGATTGTCTTTGACTCGAGGAGGCCGACAAGGAGGTATCGATCTAAACGATCCTTGGAGCTTATGACGAGGAGGAGGACAACGACAAGAAGACCCAAAGGACATGGTAACGTGAGGTATAACTTCCTATCCGAGTAGTTAACCTCATACAGTTTTTCTAGTTAGGGTTTAGCATCGATCCTGGAGTTCAAGTCGGTGTTGCGACACCCGTAAAAATCGTTTTTTACGTATTCCGCCTCCCCGTTAACCCGCGGGGTGCACGACATCGACTTACATAAACTACAAGCTAAATGATATACATAAAGTTAAGGGTGATGTTAGGATATTATTTTTGACCTATTTTGCTTATAAAGTGGATTGAAAGAATGTTAAAAAGAAATAATATGGGAGCCAACTCCACTTTATCAATGTGAGTTTAGAAGGCGGTTTGAGATGAAAGAAATAGAAAGAAGAGAGGACATACAAGCTTAGATCGTTAACAAGAATGAGAGGAAACCTTCGGGTGTCGTGGTGTTGTCGGAAAGGCTTCGGTCGTCGAGCTTGGCTTGATACTCCACTTGGGTGCTTAATTCCACTTAGTCCTTAGAGAGTTTGAGAGAATTTTTTATAGAAATTTCAGAATGGGGGATAGCTAAGGGATGAGGTGCTATTTATAGTGAAGAATTAGGGTTTGGGAATTAAAAATTGGATTAAAAGAATTAAAATTGGTGTTAAATGGTGAATTGAATGGTCACTGTTTAATTGCAGAGAAATCAAACAGTGTAGGGGAGTTGAGGGGAGCTGAAGGGGTGTGTGTGGAAAGCACGGAAGGGATTGGGGCTATATCAACCGGCGGCGGCCAATAGGGGAGTTTGGGCAGTCGGATCTTAATCATTTTCCTCGAGATTCGTGCCACGTATCTAGGTGTGTGTTTACTCCTCTTTGTGCATGTTTGATTTTTCTGAGATTTTTCGTTTCTCCGTGAATTGCACGTGCAACTCTTGGCTTCCGAAAAATTTTAAAAGAAAAATCTTTAAAATATTTGGGAATGATGGGAATTGAACACACAGGCTATGTCACAGCAGTGTAGAGGTTTTACCGGTGAGCTACAAGTTGTTTCGTGTTTTTATTGAACAAAAATAACGTATAACTCCTACACAGGCTGAAATACCCTTTTTTATACGTTTAACAATTAATTCTCATTGTAGCCAGCTTCAAAAGGAGGGGATGACTACAATGAGAATTTTTCTTATGTAGTCGAGCATGCTTTCATTATGGCGGTACTGGCAAAGAGTATGTTACAGATCAAGGAGCTGAATCATCAGTTCGGGTTAGAGTTCGACATGAAAGATCTTGATGTTGCAGAAAATCCTCATTATAGAATGGGACGTAGAAGCTGGCAGCTAAAGTTATCTTGAAGGATGTACATTGAGATTATTCTGAAGCGGTTCAGAATGGAGGAGTTGGTTGGTGAGTACCCCTAACGTCGACCTCTTCGACTCTCTTCCATAGTGTGTCCATCTAGCAAGGAAGAAAGGGATGTCTCGGATACCATATGTAAGAGCGGTGGAATCGTAATATATGCTATGGTATGAACCATGTAATGTAATTATTTGTTATTAGCTTGGTGGATCGATAGACGTCGAATTCAAAGGAAGTGCAGTTTTGATCGAGCAAATAGATGAGACTATGCATGTGTTCATGATGGTCAAGGGATTGACTACAGGACATATACTCTTTTGATGGTTAGTCCATTAGTTGAAGAAACATTGCGGGCTAGTGTGACGTTGTCGACAACAAAGGTCGAGTGCATGATAGAGGTCAAAGTATCAAAGGAAAGCTCGAGTTTTGCACGGTGATTCACAGGTGTGTATCCTCATGTTGATAGATGAAGGGTTACTTCCAGACATGGCGCTTTGCAAATATCTTTTCATGTGTTTCCAGAAAAGAGGTTCCAATGTTTCTGGGCTAGGATAAAGTACGGTGTAGTAATCGTGAGTACTCGAGAGCTGCGATTTTATTTTATGCTTGAGATAGAAACAATGAAGATGGTATAAGGGTTCTGAGAAGGAGCAAGGTGTATGTGCGAGGTTTGCGAAGACAATTATGAGAACAACTGTCACGCCCCGCTTCCCGATGTACGGGAAGGGGACGCGGCGAGGCCCGCTACGTATTTACTCAGAAGTAAACACGCTAAGCGTATCTAAGCAATATAAAGTAAAATGTATATAAGAAGAGATGTAAAAGAACAACAACTTTTATTTATTCAACAATTCTTTACAATATAATACTGGAATGTAAATACAAGTCTGGAATGCAATGCCTAAACAATGGCATAACTGAAATGAAAAGTATGTACAAGTAAAGTCAATGCTCAGGGTCTTCTGTGAACTGCTCCAAGTGCTCCTGGCTGGTCTTGAACTCCTCAGAGTCGGGTCCTCCTGACAACATTCCAAAGAAGAAGAGAAATAGGAATGTCGTCAGCGAACAATCGCTCGGTAAGTCCCAAAGAAAGAAGGAGAGAATAGACAGAAAATAGAACATGTGAAGTAGATAATGTTATATTTGTTATACTAACGTAGTTGTTGTAGCTTGGTATAGAATATGCCAGTGTATACGAGAGGAGTCCAACTTACACCATAAACTTTGGTAACCCGTAGTACAAGGCTCCGTCGATAATACCATGGAACAACAGCACGGATGTAATTACGTCTTTTAGTGACCACCTCGTACCACCTTTAACATGTTCCGTACCAGTCTACTCCTTTATAAACCCCGTAATGTTTATAGTATTGATTGTACTGGTTGTATTGTATTGTCTTGTAGTAAATGGAAGACTTGCCGAAACCATGATATCAGTAAACGGAATGGATATAAATGGATAGTCATGTAATCAAAGTATATCCATGGTTCGGTTCAGTCAATATAGATCGAATTCTGGTATAGACGGATTCATGTTGTATTGCAGTTACACTTGAATTGAATTCAAGTCAGATTGATTTTAGATTTGACCATGACTCGAACTGAGTCAGACTTTTAAACAGAATTGAAGTCCTGATTGTTTTTAGTGTTATCGGTAACTGCTGCACATGAACGGCAGGATTTGTGTCTTTTTCCAAGACAATTACCGTGTTGATAACACCGTTGTTAGATTATCTACCTTAGATAGGCAGGCACCCATATTCTCCGGCTTCCCGAGGCTCAAGAGAATTGTTCCCGCTTAAACCTATATTTACTAAGGTCCTTATTGTAAATTGATATAACTTGAGGGGGTTTTATGTAAAAATAGTTTTGATATATTTTCAAAACACACCTCAAGTATTTAATTATCGTCTTTAGGGTTTTATTAAATGTATATTTTATAAAAGGGAAATTTTCTAGTGAGCAGAACCTATTTTTCATTGTATATGGTACTTTAATGAAATATTGGAATTTGTATTGAATTGTAATGGTAGTTACATGAAATTGTGATTCTTTAGATTTAGAAGACGTGGAATATTTATATAATATATTTAAAAATAGATATTTTGATAATAGTTAGATATATATATATATATATAATAAAAATAAAGTTTATTTATTTTGTAAAAATCTCATTTTCTTAAAAATTGCATCAAAATTCCATCGAGATCGAAAGCTCCTTGCCGAGGTCTGCATCTCGCTCTACTAGGCCCGAGAATATGCGATAACCCGCACCATTCCGACCGGGGTTCCCCAAAATAGGTTGTAGAGGCGTATTTGCAAGGAATTAAGTAATACACTTATAAAGAAAATGGTTTTTGAATGTTTAAGGTATTTATTTGTAAAATGGTATTTTTCCATAAATCAATGTCCTAAATTCATCGTACTATGTCAAAAATGTGTATTATGATGAGTTGGGTCATTACCTCTTGAGTTATCTAAAGGTAATACGGTTAAATTGAACAATTATATATTTTATGTAACATGATGGTATTTTACTATAAAAGTGAAATAGAAATTTCAACATAAATTATTTTAAGATGAAATTTATTCTAATATGTTTATTTATGTTTGTTGAACATTATGAGAGAATATGGTATTTTATTATTTAAGAAAAATAGAGTTTTGTAGAGAAAAACGAATCGGAAATCGGAATAACTCCGCTTCCGACAAGTTTTGAAAAAGAAAAGTTTTAGACTAGAGATGGACGAGGGGAATGTAGACTTACTGGCTATAAAAAAAGAGGGGAGAAAGAGGAAGCTCTCGGAACCGTCGGGGCGTCATTTCGTCGCCAGAATCTCCCCGAAACGTCGTCGGAACTTCGCCTCTTACTAACTCCACTTGTACAATTTGGGACTCGGAAATTTTAGAGAGTTTTTGTAATGAAATTCTGAATGAGGAGGGGTGAAATGGAGTGTGGTATTTATAGAGAAAATTACGGTTTAGGGTAATGAAGAATAGAATTAAAATGTGCATTAAAAATGAATTAAAGAAAGGAATTATCACTCTCTGGATGTTTTCAGAGTAAACAAACAATATGAGGGTAGTGGGGTAGGCGAAGGGGTGCCAGGGGAAAAAAATGGGGAGCATCCCTTATGGGGGGCCCGGCGGTGACGGTCTCATGCCTTGATCTCGCCGGCTAAATTCCAATGAGAGGGCTTGAGATCTTCGCCATGTGTCCCTGTCATTTGGTATAACTCAGTGCACGTGTTTGATTACTTTGTGACTTTTCATTTTACGTGTAGTGCACGTGTAAACCTTTGGGATTCTAAAAGATTAAAAGAAAATCAATTAAAAATATATGGGGCTGAGATGATTCAAATACAAGGGCTACGTCACAGCAGTGCAAGGCTTTACCAATGAGCTACAAGTGCTTTCTTGCTGTTCAAAATCAAATCAAATTTATAACTTGTGCTCAGGCTTAGGTATTCCTTTCTATATTTTAGAAAAAAAATTATACAAAAAGTTTAGGGTTGTTACATTCTACCCTCCTTATAAAAATTTCTTCCTCAAAATTTATAGAAGGAAAGTGTAACAGATTCAAGAAAATTTTGGTGATAGAACTATTGATAGTGCATGAAAAATATTTGGAAGAACAAAAGAATGCAAAAGTTTTGGAGATGTGAGGGAATTACCAGGGTTACCTTAGTCTACAGTCTCAGCTTCTACGGCCGCTAATGTGTAAGCCTGATGCCGGGGTACATTCCTCCTAGCTGGAAGCACATTCCACTGTCCTTGGGGCATGTTTCGCTTCCCTTTAGGCATGTTCCTCAGTACCTGATGGAATTGACGATTAGGCTGTGCAGGAGGTCCACGTGAAGGTGGAGCTAGAAAAGCAAGATGAGGTGCAAGAGCCTGGATAGCTGGCCGTTGCGGATAAGTGTAATGAGTTGGAACTGTGTTGCGCCTATAAGGACATGTTCCAATTCCATGATTGGATATGCCACAAACTAAGCACAGGCTTTTTGCGCGCCTACAGTCCTTCCACAGGTGTCCATCCCTCTTGCAGTAGAAGCAAAAATCTAGACTTGGCCGGTTATTTGTTTCTTCCAGTCTCCTGGGTTCAAAAGTTGGCCTTGAAGAGGCTCCTCCTGCCATCTGAGTGGCAGGGCGCTTCACTCCGGCAGATTGGGGTCGGCCCTTCATCTTTACCACTACTTCGTATCGACGGGCAGCTTTCAAAGCCAGGTCGTGGGTTGGGAAATCCCCTGTAGCTAAGGCAGCTTGGATTTCCGGAACTACCCCTTGTTGAAATTGTCTGGACCTGATTTCAGCAGTCGGTATCAAGTGTGCCACGAACCTACTGAGCATGGTAAACTCAGCATCATATTCATCCACTGATTTGGTCCACATCGAACCCTGTTATAGATGGATGAACTGCTGTTCCATGTCAAATCAGGCAGTCTCTGGAAAGTACTTCGCGTCGAACATGTCACGAAAGGTTTTCCATTCGATCGGCTAGGCAAGATGGCTTTCTTCCGCCTTCCACCAAACTCGGGCGTTATTAGTGAGTTGCAGCTTCGCAACTCATACCCAAGCGATCTCTAGTACTTGTGCCGCTGCCAGGTCATTCTCAATACTCTGAGCCCATTCTTCAGCTTCCAAGGGGCTCTCTTTTCTCGAAAATTGTTTTGGGTGCAATGCCCGAAATTGCTTCACTCTGGGCGCTTTCGCTTCTGGACGGTTTAGTAAGATAGCAGTCTGCTGCTGCTGTCCATCCAGGAGGCTTTAGATTGGCTCAAGCGATACCGTCTGCTCATTGATCGGAGCAGCAATGGTAGGCGTAAGCGGTAGAGGTGGTGGTGTGTTGTTGAAGTTAGTACTGGTATTGTTTGGAGAATCCATAACCTTGAAATAAAAATAGGGTTAGGATAGATTCAAAGTATATGAAATTGTAAGATTCAAGGAATATGAAATGTAAAGAATATTTTTAGTTGTTGATTCTTGTATTATATTGCTTAGGACTTCATGCAGAACTGACCTGCATGTCCATGCAGAACTGACCCGCATGTCTATGCAGAACTGACCTGCATGGTAGGGTTCCATGCAACACTGACCTGCATGGGCCGCCAACAAAACCTGTCATGTCCCGCTTCCCGGTGTATGAGAAGGGGACGCGGCGAGACCCGCTATGTATTTACTCAGAAGTAAACACGCTAAGCGTATCTAAGCAATATAAAGTAAAATGTACACAAGAAGAGATGTAAGAGAACAACACTTTTATTTATTCAACAATTCTTTACAATACAATACTGGAAAGTAAATACAAGTCTGGAATGCAATGCCTAAACAATGGCATAACTGAAATGAAAAGTATGTACAAGTAAAGTCAATACTCAGGGTCTTCTGTGAACTACTCCAAGTGCTCCTGGATGGTCTTGAACTCCTCAGAGTCGGGTCCTCCTGACAATATTCCAAAGAAGATGAGAAATAGGAATGTCGTCAGCGAACAATCGCTCGGTAAGTCCCAAAGAAAGAAGGAGAGAATAGACAAAGAATAGAACAGGTAAAGTAGATAATGTTAGATTTGTTAAACTAACGTAGTTGTTGTAGCTTGGTATAGAATATGCCAGTGTATACGAGAGGAGTCTAACTTACACCGTAGACTTTGGTAACCCATAGTACAAGGCTCCGTCGATAATACCATGGAACAACGACACGGATGTAATTACGTCTTTTAGTGACCACCTCGTGCCACCTTTAACATGTTCCGTACCAGTCTACCCCTTTATAAACCCCGTAATGTTTATTGTATTGATTGTACTGGTTGTATTGTATTGTCTTGTAGTAAATGGAAGACTTGCCGAAACCATGATATCAGTAAACGGAATGGATATAAATGGATAGCCATGTAATCAGAGTATATCCATGGTTCGGTTCGGTCAATGTAGATTGAATTCTGGTATAGACGGATTCATGTTGTATTGTAGTTATACTTGAATTGAATTCAAGTCAGATTGATTTTAGATTTGACCATGACTCGAACTGAGTCAGACTTTTAAACAGAATTGAAGTCCTGATTGTTTTCAGTGTTATCGGTAACTGCTGCACATAGACGGCAGGATTTGTGTCTTTTTCCAAGACAATTACCGTGTTGATAACACCGTTGTTAGATTATCTATCTTAGATAGGAAAGCATCCATATTCTCCGGCTCCCCGAGGCTCGAGAGAACTGGTCCCGCTTAAACCTATATTTACTAGGGTCCTTACTGTAAATTGATATAACTTGAGTGGGTTTTATGTAAAAATAGTTTTGATATATTTTCAAAATTCACCTCAAGTATTTAATTATCATCTTTAGGGTTTTCATAGATGTATATTTTATAAAAATGAAATTTTCTAGTGAGTAAAACCTAGTTTTCATTGTATATGGTACTTTAATAAAAAATTGAAATTTGTATTGAATTGTACTGGTAGTTTCATGAACTTGTGATTCCTTTGATTTAGAAGACGTGGAATATTTATATAATATATTTTAAAATGGATATTTTGATAATAGTTATATATATATATATATATATATAAAATAAAAATAAAGTTTATTTATTTTGTAGAAATCTCATTTTCTTAAAAATTGCATCAAAATTCCATCGAGATTGAATGCTCCTTGCGGAGGTCTGCATCTCGCTCTACTAGGTCCGAGGATGTGCGATAACCCACACCATCCCGATCGGGGTTCTCTAAAATAGGTCGTAGAAGCGTATTTGCAAGGAATTAAGTAATACACTTTTAATGAAAACGGTTTTTGAATGTTTAAGGTATTTATTCGTAAAATGGTATTTTCCCATAAACCAATGTCCCAAATTCATCGTGCTATGTTAAAAATGTGTGTTGTGATCAGTTAGGTCATTATCTCGTGAGTTATCTAAAGGTAATACGGTTAAATTGAACTATTATAAATTGTATGTAACATGATGGTATTTTACTGTAAAGTGAAATAGAAATTTCAATATGAATTATTTTAAGATGAAACTTGTTCTAATATGTTTATTTATATTTGTTGAAAATTATGAAAGAATATGCTATTTTATTATTTAAGAAAAATGGAGTTTTGTAAAGAAAAACGAATCGGAAGTCGGAATAACTCCGCTTCCGACGAGTTTTGAAAAAGAGAAGTTTTAGAATAGAGATGGAGGAGGGGAATGCAGACTTACTGGCTATAAAGAAAAATGGGAGAAGGAGGAAGCTCTCGGAATCGTCGAGGCGTTGTTTTGTCGCCGGAATCTTCCCGAAATGTCGTCGGAACTTCGCCTCTTGTTAACTCCACTTGTACAACTTGGGACTTGGAAATTTTAGAGATTTTTTGTAATGAAATTCTGAATGATGAGAGGTGAAATGGAGTGTGGTATTTATAAGGGAAATTAAGGTTTAGGGTAATGAAGAATAGAATTAAAATGTGCATTAAAAATGAATTAAAGTGAGGAATTATCACTCTCTGGATGTTTTCAGAGTAAACAAACAATATGGGATAGTGGGGTAGGCGAAGGGGTGCCGGAGGAAAAATTAGGGAGCATCCCCTACTGGGGGCCCGGCGGTGCTGGTCTCATGCCTTGATCTCGCCGGCCAAATTCTGCTGAGGGGGCTTGGGATCTTCACTACGTGTCCCTGTCATTTGGTATAACTTAGTGCACGTGTTTGATTACTTTGTGATTTTTCATTTTACGTATAGTGCACGTGCAAACCTTTGGGCTTCTAAAAGATTAAAAGAAAATCAATTAAAAATATATAGGGCTGGGGTGATTCGAACACAGGGGCTACATCACAGCAGTGCAAGGCTTTACCAATGAGCTACAAGTGCTTTCTTACTGTTCAAAATCAAATCAAATTTATAACTTGTGCTCAAGCTTAGGTATTCCTTTCTGTATTTTAGAAAAAAATTGTACCGAAAGTTTAGGCTTGTTACATTCTACCCTCCTTATAAAAATTTCTTTCTCGAAATTTATAGAAGGAAAGTGTAACATATTCAAGAAAATTTTGGTGATAGAACTATTAATAGTACATGAAAAATATTTGGAAGAACGAAAAAATGCAAAAGTTTTGGAAAGATGTGGGGGAATTACCAGGGTTACCTTGGTCTACAGTCTCGGCTCTACGGCCGCTAATGTGAAAGCCTGACGCCGGAATACATTCCTCCTAACTGGAAGCACATTCCTATGTCCTTGGGGCATGTTTTTCTGCTCTCGAGGCATGTTCCTCAGTGCCTGAAGGAATTGGCGATTAGGTTGTGCAGAAGGTCAACATGGAGGTGGAGCTGGAAGAGCAAGACGAGATGCAAGAGTCTGGATAGCTGGCCGCTGCGGATAAGTGTTGTGAGTTGGAACTGTGTTGCGCCTATAAGGACATGTTCCAATTGCATGATTGGATGCGCTACAAACTAAGCACATGCCTTTTGCGCGCCTACAGTCCTTCCACAGGTGTCCATCCCTCTTGCAGTAAAAGCGAAAATCTGGACTTGGCCGGTTATTTGTTTCTTCTGGTCTTCTGGGTTCAAAAGTTGGCCTTGAAGAGGCTCCTCCTGTCTTCTGTGGCAGGGCGCTTCACTCCGGCAAACTGGGGTCGGCCCTTCATCTTTACCACTGCCTTGTATCGACGGGCAGCTTTCAAAGCCAGGTCGTGGGTTGGAAAATCCCCTGTACCTAAGGCAGCTTGGATTTCCGGAACTACCCCTTACTGAAATCGTCTGGACCTGATTTCAGCAGTCGGTATCAAGTGTGCCGCGAACCTACTGAGCATGGTAAACTAAGCATCATATTCATCCACTGATTTGGTCCACATCGAACCCTGTTGTAGATGAATGAATTGTTGTTCCATGTCAAATCGGGCAGTCTCTGGAAAGTACTTCACGTCGAACATGTCGCGAAAGGTTTTCCATTCGATCGGCTAGGCAAGATGGCTTTCTTCCACCTTCCACCAACTTGGGCGTTATCGGTGAGTTGCAACTTCGCAACTCATACCCAAGTGATCTTTGGCACTTGTGCCGCTGCCAGGTCATCCTCAATACTCTGAGCCCATTATTCAGCTTCCAGGGGGCTCTCTTTTTCCGAATATTGTTTTGGGTGCAATGCCCGAAATTGCTTCACTCCGGGCGCTTTCGCTTCTAGACGGTTCAGTAAGATAGCAGTCTTCTGCTGCTATCCTTCCAGGAGGCTTCGGATTGCCTCAAGCGGTACCGTCTACTCATTGATCGGAGCAGCAATGGTAGGCGTAAGCGGTAGAGGTGGTGGTGTGTTGTTGAAATTAGTACCGGTATTGTTTGGAGAATCCATAACCTTGAAATAAAAATAGGGTTAGGATAGATTCAAAGTATATGAAATTGTAAGATTCAAGGAATATGAAATGTAAAGAATGTTTTTAGTTGCTGATTTTTATGTTATATTGCTTAGGACTTCATGCAAAACTGACCCGCATGTCCATGCAGAACTGACCCGCATGTCCATGCAGAACTGACCTGCATGGTAGGGTTCCATGCAGTACCGACCTGCATTGGCTGCCAACAAAATCTGTCACGCCCCGCTTCCCGGTGTACGGGAAGGGGACACGGCGAGACCCGCTATGTATTGACTCAGAAGTAAACACGCTAAGCGTATCTAAGCAATATAAAGTAAAATGTACACAAGAAGAGATGTAAAAGAACATCAACTTTTATTTATTCAACAATTCTTTACAATACTATATTGGAAAGTAAATACAAGTCTGGAATGCAATGCCTAAGCAATGGAATAACTGAAATGAAAAGTATATACAAGTAAAGTCAATGCTCAGGGTCTTCTATGAACTGCTCCAAGTGCTCCGGCTGGTCTCGAACTCCTCAGAGTCGGGTCCTCCTGACAACATTCCAAAGAAGAAGAGAAATAAGAATGTCGTCAGTGGACAATCGCTCGGTAAGTCCCAAAGAAAGAAAGAGAGTATTTACTGCCGAAAACAGAGACGAAACCGCGTAGGTCGTCTTGCCTGAATTTGGGGGCAGATGCTATTTGGGTTTTATCCGTCCACCTCTCCGAAGATGCCAAGTTGATTTATGGCACCATGCATCGGAGGTTTAGACGGATACGGCCGTTATAGCAAACTTCGTCAGATTCCCCCTCATTTGAGGGGGTTTTGATTGTGGGGACGCTCTTCCCTGCAGGAGCAAGCCCCTGCAGTTAATTACGCTACCGCATCGCGGTAACCACTTTCTCCTTCTCCAGATGGTCACTTCGTGTCGTGTATGTTTGTTTTATTTTTGCTTGCCTGTGGATTGTATACGGAGACTAATTTATGTTATCGCCCGGCCCGTAAGGAGTGGATTAGTCCAAATCCGTATTTTCTTAGATTTGGGTTTGGGTTGGGTTTAAGGATCGTTAATCTCATTTGAAACTAAGATCAACTTAAACGTTTGTTAAAGATACGTTAGTCTAATTTTTAGACTAAGATCTACTTAACAAGATCATTTAGATCCAACAAAAGAGCATTTTGGGCTCCATTGTTTTAGTTTAGGGACATTGCGGTCCAGTTTTAAAACATCATAGTCTGTAAAGTTTAAGGACATCATAGTCCATGAGTTTAAGGACCCCCACAGTCCGTGGTAGTTTAGAGACATCATAGTCTGTAAAATTTAAGGACATCATAGTCCATGAGTTTAAGGACCCCACAATCCGTGGAATGTCTGGTTGTCGGGACCCATCACCTCTCTGAAGACGTTGAAGGATTACAACGACAAATATCAGAGGAGTGAAGAGATGTACCCTTGAACCAATATTGGTTGGGAGATCTGTAGTCCAATTTGGGACTAAGATCAAAGATTTGTGAGCATATAGGCTCAATTAATCCGAATTGGGGATCTGTAGCCAATTTGGGCTTTGCCCATTCAGTCTAAATGTTGGACATTTAATTAGGCTCAGTCCTTTTTCATTTAACAATACTGAGTATTGGTCCTGATAACTTTTTGTCTTTTATTGAGTGCTGAGCACTCATTATAACTCTGGGGCTTTTTCATTTAAAGAACAATTTATGTTCTCTCAACGCACACGTGAGGAGCACGTAGTGCGCTTGGCGCTGAGCGCCAGTCAATGAGCGCAGAGCGCTTCTTGTGATGTAGCGCACACGTGAGGAGCACGTGATGCGCTTGGCGTTGTGCTCCAGTCAATGAGCGCAGAGCGCTTCTGATGAAGTGGCACACATGTGAGGAGCACGTGGCGCTTGGCGTTGTATGCCAGACAATGAGCGCTGAGGTGCTTCTTTAAATTTGGAGCGCTAAGGCTCTGCAGCGCTGTGCGCTAAATTTGGAGCGCTAAGGCTCTTTTTAGGTAGCTTTGCGCTCTGAAAATTAAATTCTCTCTTATAAGAGACTTTGTCTCATGGATCTAAGAACAAAGTTCTTATTTTATAGTATATGTTTCAATCTCTTATATTTTTTGTGAAAGGCTTTGTCTTTATGGATCTGTGATCCTAAGAGAATTGAGCTATTCTCCCCCCTTTTTATAATGAGATGTTATGATCTCTTTTGTGAAAGACAATTTGTCTTAAATATCTATGATCTGGCAAAAGAATTAAGTTCTTTTTCTGATGAGATTCTTTGATCTCTTTATTTTACCTTGAAGAAATTCTTCTTCTGCCAAGAGCTTGCTCTTCTCTTTGAACTTTCTCAAAATTTGTAGGGGGGTTCCTCTCTCTAAGACTTGAAGTCTTCGGTCCTTTATATAAGGGAGGCTGATTTGTTGAATCAGTTGAAGAGATCTTTTCTCTAATTTATTTGAGAATGTTTCCCACTGTTGGATTTTTGATCCAAGGGCTTCTGTTTTACAAAAATCAATCTTCTTGTTTTTAACAAGATTGGGAAAATCTTTTCTCATACAGAACTTATTCTGTATCTTGGTGATTTTTAATCACCATTGGATCTTTGATACAACAGTGTTTTAATTTTCAGAGGTAATTTGATGATTCTTAGCCATCTTTGTTGGATCTTTGATCCAAGGGTGGGGAACATTTAGTTAAAGTGCTAGCGCTCTCGTGCTTTGCACGTGAGTGCTGCATCAGGTTCTTTTCACCTTCTTTCTCCGCTTTTTCAGGGTCAAACTTCTCTTTCCCAGAGCTTAGAAATAGTTCCATCATGCACAGCATTTTCTATGCCTAGACTTAAATGTCCCCCTTTATAATCTGAAACAATTCTTCTCTTTTTCTCTCATTTTCAGAGAATCATCTTAACAAAGAAGAGCTATGGCTTGTAATCATCCACATGCTCGCCAACAGCCATGGGAGGTGCCCATCGAGGAAATTGTTCCTCGTTTTGCCGCACGCTTGGTGAACTCTGCTTTCACGGATGACCAATGCGATACGGTGATGTATGAACTTTTGACTCGTAAGGAATCTCCCCTTTGTTAGTTATATGTATGCCCTAGAGGCCATTACTGTACACGAGATGTACATTGTAGTAGATGCTTGGACATATATAGGGAGGACCTTCTTGCTCGACATGATAGTATGCTATCTGGTTACTCTTTATCTTAACATGTACACTGTTTTTCTCTCTGTTACATGTTGATAAAGCCCTTAGGATGCGTACTTGACTACCTATATTATGATGGAGATTATACTAGTGGTACAAAGGTAGTCCGTGAGTACATCCTTTAATGTCCCTAGTCGTGGGTGTATCGAGACGGGGCATCGATATACTAGAGTAGACTAGCGTATAGCTTCTCGACCCATGTAGATGGGCGATGGATGATCCCATATCCATTGGTGTTTGACATCAGAGATGATATACGGGTGCTCAGTGGAGACTGGGTACACTGGACGGACCCGCCGAGAAATCCCAGATGGTATTATACCTCACGTCGGATGGAAGTTCTCTGGTGACACTAGTACAGGATAGTCTGTCGATCCGAGATCGTCATAAAGTCTTGTGTGATTCCCACTGTGCTTTGATTTCCACCTTACCACGTTCATGAGAACATGAAAAACGGTGGTTTTTGGGTACAGTCCCGAGTCACATGGAGGCAATGAGCGATAGGAGGGGATTCGTCTCTCCCGGTATTGGGGGTTGATGTTGCGTTGTGCTCGATTGGCTATAACAGGAAGTCCCTCGCCAGGGCTGTTTCAGAGATTTACTGGTAAGTGTTACCAGTAGTTTCTCGACCCGTTATGAGCCTCACATCGGCACGACTTATCGAGTTACTGGGGTCTGACGTTTACCACCTCTAGACGAGATATGCAACATATCATACGAAGAGACCGGAGTGTACGGTAAGTGTTACTGATTAGATTCGTAGGAGTATGAGCAGGCTTGCTTGTTGATCTTCTGATCGCTCAATACCCGGGTGGCCATTACGTTTAGCACACCTCTTGCGGCTTGTGGGTGTTTGATATGATCATCACCTACTGCCGGCGTATTGACGAGTCTTTAGAATCCTACACAGAGCTTTCCTGGCTCAGGCGAAACGAAGTAGGAGCACATATGAGATATGTGCGGGACCGAGATTAATACGTGTATGAGATACCGTATTCTATTCTCGCGATTTATTCGTATCGATCGGTTGTATGTGATATAGCCGGGTTATCGAATCAAGTGTTGATTCGATATATTGATACACATGATATTAGTCGGTTATATGTGATATAGCCGGATTATTAAATCAAGTGTTGATTTGATAATCTAATGTATAATTATATATTTGATATATTAATTTATATTAACTAGTATTAGCTCACTTAAGATTTCTTTTCTCACTTGCTTTGTGCATTAAGTATATATGTGATATATACTTATGTACATAGTTTGTATCATGATTGATGATACATGCAAGAATGGGTGTGTGTGTGACTTACACCATGATAATTAAAATGTGAAGGTTTTTATTTATCTTAATAATTCAAAATTAGTGAGAATTTTGTCATGCTTGGAAACTTGGAGAAGCTTGAAGCATCTTTGACAAAGTCTACTTGTTTTGTCTCACTTAAGATATTTATTAACCTAACCATTTTAATTAGCCATGGTTTAGTCTCTACAATGGTTAGTATATGACACTAACTCACCCATGGTTGCTATTCTTACCTCATTAGTTTTCATTCTTCATTTTTCATGGTTGCTTTTCTTCATCTCCTTCCTTCTTCAAGCTTACTAACTCCATGAAACATGAAGAAATATTGTGAGAAAATAAAATCTAAAGTGAGCCCACTTCCTACTTCATCATCCTATACGCTTGCTTGGATAGTAAAGGGTGTTCTCTTCACAAAGTTCTTGACCTAGTGAAGAGGTAGCTTGTGTTTGAGTCTCCTCGACGTAGATCATTTTCGGCCTCGAAGACTTCGAGCAAGCTTGTTCATTTCTCCAAGGGAACCCATACTAGAGTTCGGGAGATCTTCGATCATAGAGAAGGGACTACTACACGGAGCTTTAGAAGTGAAGGACCGGTCTACAAAGGTTGTATTCCTCATTCACTTTGTGTAATAGTAGATTACATGTTATATTGTCTAGTTACTCTAGCTTGATCCTAGCTTAGGATTGATTAGCACCTTAGAATTTTTAAATTTGGCATGGTAGTTGCTGTGAAAACCCAGTAGGGTGCTAAGGAATCCCAACAGTGGTATCAGAGCCGGGCTAGAGTATTAAATGGTGTTTGTTAGTTTACGAAACCGAAACTGCTCCGAAACTTGAAACACCAAATACGGTTTATGTCGATTTTTTATTGACCTCAAAAAAAATTTCAAACAACTGCAGAACATTGTATGTGATATAACATGAACACTGGCAAAATTTGAGGCATTTTGGAGAAAATTTGGCCGGCCACCATACCCCCCATCTCGGCCAAAAACCGAGCTCACCCCCTGAAATTTTTCCTGTGTTCCAATCTCTGGGTTTTGGTGTTTCAGGTGTTGTTTGTTTTTGCTAATTTTACATAAGATGTAATATTACACTATAAACAATTCGGAGTGTTTCGTATTTGTAGTTTAACATTGTATTTGGGTTTTCACAAGTTATCTAGGCGAAGTTAAAAAGTTCGATCGAATGTCAAAAACCCATTTTTCCAAGTTTAACGTATTCGGAAAAATATGCAAGTAATTCTGTGGACCCTCTAGAAGAATGAAACCCTAACTTGACTTTTTTGGATCGCGGAACCGCGGTCATACCCTAGGGTTTGCCGCAGTTCCGTGGCGACATGAGTGAGGCTTGGGTATGCCCTTTTACGGTTGGTCCATAGGTACTGCGGTATGTTCCGGGTATTATTAAAACTGTGCTCAAGTGTTGAGCTGTCGGGAAATTGTAGGACTTTGATGAATCGATCGAAAAGTTTAACGTCGTCCGGATATCATGTGATGTGATACAATAATTGAAATCTATCTAGTTGCATGCAAGTTTAACATTTCGGCCTCGGACGGAATCGGGAATTTTGTTGAATTACCCGACTTCCTTTGAAAAGTGTTTTCATGGTTGAGATCTAAATGTAAAATTTGCATTGTTAGGTGTGAAATCCAGAATATGTGATATTCCGGGTTTATGATATCTAAGGGCAGTGCGGATTCCAATTGTTGTAGTTTTTCACTTTCTTTTCTGCGACCGTAAGTGTAATATGTGGTGTATCGCCGGTTTCGTTGCTATATGTCAACGACAATTGGGATACGCATATTTACTTACGTTGATGACATGTGATGTTATGTGTTGCTGGGATATGTTATATTGGATCGTCGTGTTTGAATAGCCGGGGGGGTTTTATGTGAGATGAAAGTTTTTCATTTTCATTCATGTAAAATTCAATGTATGTAATATTCTTTTATTGGGGCACTTCCGGGTTGAGGATGATGTCACCATTGTATATTATTTACTTTTTCGCATTAGGATAGACCCAAGGAGGGGAGCACAAGTAACCGGGTTCTGGAGTCCAGTGGGAGACCATTTCGAGGAGTCGAGTCCGGGTCTCCCAACTCTAGAACTGGTAGGGTTGCTTGCCGCTTTCGTAGGGGTCTAAGGATGTGGGTTTGGCTATTCGTCACGACCATGGAATCCGTGTTTTATACAGGCTTAATATAAAACCCGGAAATCCTAGTATATTCAATATTTAATATGTTGTTTTCTGCCGCGATATCTGTGATGTGATCATTTGATATGTTGAGATAGATATTGTATATAGTATATATGATGTATTATATAGACGTTGCTTATGTTTTACACCCGCGCTAGCCCTGCCCCGCTCTGCCGTTAGTTACCTAACCTAACGGTGCATGACGGGACATCGAGACGAATGCGGATGGCATAAGCGTACGTTGTATTTATCTGTAATGCTTAGGTAACTTAAATGATGGGACTTCATTAATGAGATTAATGAAAAGAAAATAAACCTAAAGATGTTGTAGAAAATTGTTTTAAAAACTGGTAGCTCTAGTTCTTGCTTTGTATAGCGGTATTCCTTATAGAATATCCAGCACCTTATTCGATACGGAAAGAGCTGAGATCCCTTCACCGGGAGTGACCTCTTTAGCGAAACTAGCAGATGCTACAAACTCGATTTGTCTTTTGATTGCTTTTATAGTTTTTGCTTTGCATAGTGGATTTGTGAAATATCCTGCACCTCATTCGATGAGGAAAGAGCCGAGATCCCTTCACCGGGAGTGGCCTCTTTAGCAAAACTAGTAAAAGCCTCAAAAACACTCCTTTTCAAAATCACTCGATTCTACAACGATATCAAGTTCATTACACAAAAAGTTTTCTTAAAAACCCGTCGTAGCCCTTCGTCATTTCAGATAAGTACTTCATAGTATTCGTGCTACGTTTGTTGGCTTTCATCAAGGCGTAGTGTGCGGTAGCTATTTATGCTTATCTGTAAAAGCATATGATGCGATTGAGTTAGGGTAGTCATGCGGCTTTGTTGGCTTTCGTCAAGGGTCATGCGGGTGGGTTTAATTCAATCAAGAAATGTATGGCTTGAACTTGACTAGCAGCCTATGGTTTGTTGGCTTTCGTCAAGGTCATAGGATGCTAGGGGAAAAATATTATCGGGAATTTCAAGTGTTGAAATTTGCAATGAGATTGCATACCTTCTATGAGATAGTTGGATCCCGATACCCACTGTGAATAATTGTTACTCCTGGGAGAGTTTTACACATTACAATTAGCCGATCAAGTAGGTGTCTAGAAAGGTGTTAACGGGGTTACGCCCCTGGGAAAATGAGATTTACTTTAATTAGGTCCGTGCGAAAGCACGGGGAACCTCCCTCAAAGTACCGGTATTGGACTGGCTTAAAGATTGGTGAAATTGTAGGGTGTAATTAATCCCGGCTAGTCTTTCCTTTTAGGGTTTGGAGGAAGATTTGATAAAAACAGTGGGAGCCATCCTGAATAAATAAAATAATAACCAATCTGATCTTGCAAGAGCATACGCTGAGTGTTTTCTTCTCTCTCTCTCTCTCCAGGTAGCGACCATATCACGCCTTAATCAAGATAATAATATGGATGTATTGACCGAACCCGCTTATTATACTGAGCTGGAGAACGTTGTTCCGGCTCCAACTTATAATTTTTATAAGACCGAGCAGAAAATAGGGGATTACCCGGATTCCCGTGCCGCCCAAACGAAGAAAGTGCACGATGATGCATCTTCTTCGGGTGTGCTCATTATAGAGAACTGTTTCTCAGTATCCTCTACGTCCTGGGTATGAGATACCGGATCAGGATCCCACATATGTAATCTGTTACATGGGCTACAGATAGGTAGAGAACTGAGAATGGGTGATAAAGTTTCAAGAGTTGGAAACGATGCAATTGTTGCAGCCAAGCTTGTTGGCAGTTATCACCCTGTATTACCAAATACATTGATTCTGAACGAATGTTATTAGATACCAAACCTGATATACAACATCATATCAGTCTCTTTATTTAGTAAAGAAGGATAATTTTGTATTGTTGGATAATGTTTTGAACATTTCCTATATCAAGAGTTGATCGGTTCAGGCACGTTATCTAAAAGCATATACGTTCTAAATCAAACCACAGTTCTTAACGTACATAACACACACAAGAGGAAAAGTTCAGAAATGAACGAATCCTTCTTAAGGTATTGTAGACTAGATCATATCAACAAGACACAACTAGCTAAGTTACATTTAGATGCATATTTAAATCAGTTTAAATTTACATCTTGTGAAAACTTGCCAGTCATGTCACAAAGATAAGATGACCATACCTCCGTTTATTGGAAACAGAGAAAGAGTTAGTGAACTCTTGGGATTGATACATGATGATGTATGTAGGTCCCTTGTCTACAAATACCAGGACCGGTTCTTTATACTTCATTACATTCACTGATGATCTCTCAAGATTCGGACATATGTTCATATTGAAACACAAGTCTGAAACTTTTGAGAAGTTTAATGAATATAAGTTAGAAGTAAAGAACCAAAACGGGTATAAGTATTATGTCATTTGATGCGATCAGGGAGGAGAATACTAGAGCACGGAATTCCTATTCTAAAGGAGAATGAGATTCTCTCTCAGCATTACTCCTTCGTATACACCACAGCACGTTGGTATATCGGGGCGGAGCGATCGCACCCTATGTGATAAGGTGTGCTCTATGATGAGTACTACTGAGTTGCCTATTTCCTTTTGGGAGTTATGCATTTGAGAAGCTGCATACCTATTGAATAGGGTTCCAACCAAATCAGGAGCCTACCACTCCATATGAGATATGGTATGGGAAGAGACCATCTCTTAAGTAAGTTAAGATTTGGGGTTGTCCGGCCTATGTCTAAAAGCAAAATCCGGACAAGCTCGAGGCAAGGTTAGTTCTGTGGAAGTTTGTTGGATATCCCAAGTATTCCAAGGGAATATCTTCTACCACACTGAGGAGCAAAAGGTGTTTTGTTTCTCAGCATGCCACCTTTTGGAAAGGGAATTTCTTGTGAAGAAATTAGTGGTCATGAAGTAGAACTGGAAGGAGTTCCAGCTATACAAACTACATCTGACGATTTGGTAGAACCGGAGGATTCGATAGCTCCCGACGAACCTCAGCCTCTCCGCTGATCTGGTAGGGTTCCTCATCCACCTGAAAGATACTTCGGTTTTCTCTATGACAGTGGGAGCGAGGATTGCATCATGAGATGATGACCCAACTAGTTTCGAGCAGGCCATCAAGAGTGGGGACTCTGTAAGAATGGCTGGATGCTAAGCGATCTGAGATGGAATTCATATACACCAACAAAGTATGGACTTTGGTTGCTATATTTGAAGGGTTAAACCCCCATAAGGAGCAAGTATATCTTGAGAAGATTACTTGGTGTAGATGGAAAAGTTGAGACTTTCAAAGCTAGACTAGTTGTAAAAGGTTTTCGTTATTGACCAGCTGTGGATTATGATAAAACCTTTTCTCCTGTAGCTATGCTTAAGTCCATCCGGATCCTACTTGCCATTGCTACATACCACGACTACGATATCTGGCGGTTGGGTGTTATGACTGCTATTCTAAATAGTGATTTAGAAGAGAGCGTCTATAAGTACACAGCCAGAGGACTTCGTAGACAGTGGGAGCAGCGGAAACGTGTGCAAGTTGCTTTACGGGTTAAAGCAGGCATCGCGGAGTTGGAACATCTATTTTGATGTGGTAGTCAAAGTGTTTGACTTCATCAAAATGATAGATGAACCTTGTATATACAAAAGGGTGGTAGAGAATAAGTTGGTCTTCCTCGTATTGTACATGGATGACATACTCTTGATAGGAAAGGTGTTTCCTATGCTACGCTCGGTCAATCTCCTCTTATCACAAGGATTCTCCATATAGGATTAAGATGATACCTCCTAAATCCTGGGTTTCGGATCTATGAGATAGATCTAAGTGGATGTTAGGATTCTCACTAGGTGTAGTGAGATGATATCAATCGATCCTGGGGAGAATCACTGGATAGCTTCCAGGATGGTAAGGTCGACTGAATGTCAGTCACAGACATTGTCTTTACCCTCAGTGGAGGGACGGTATGTTGGAAGAGTTCCAAGCTAGATACCGTGGCAAACTAGACGATAAAGACTGGATACATCGCTACCTAAGATGCTACCAAAGAGGAAGTCTGGGTGTATATTAGTTCATGAGATGAACTTCGTTCCTACCATTGTGTGACAATGGAGTTGTGGCTTAGGCCTAGGAACCCCCGTCCCATCAGTGATCTAGATATATTCTAAGCCAGTATCACCTGATCATGGAGATGGTTGATCTCTAGGGGATCGAGGTTAGGAAAGTAGACTCAGAGGACAACACAGCGGATCCACTCAAAAAGGCCTTTTCCAAGATAGAGACTTTTATGGGATGGTTGAGTATGAGATACTACAACCACTGCTATATGATGGCCCTAGTGCATGTGGGAGATTGTTAGTTATATGTATGCCCTAGAGGCCATTACTGTACATGAGATGTACATTGTAGTGGATGCTTGGACATATATAGGGAGGACTTTCTTGCTCGACATGATAGTATGCTATCTGGTTACTCTTTATCTTAACATGTACACTATTTGTCTGTCTGTTACATGTTGGTAAAGCCCTTGGGATGCGTACTTGACTACCTAAATTATGATGGAGATCATACTAGTGGGACAAAGGTAGTCTGTGAGTACATCCTTTAATGTCCCTAGTCGTGGGTGTATCGAGACGGGGTATCGATATACCAGAGTAGACTAGCGTATAGCTTCTCGACCCATATAGATGGGCGATGGATGATCCCATATCCATTGGTGTTTGACATCAGAGATGATATACGGGTGCTCAGTGGAGACTGGGTACACTGGACGAACTCGCCGAGAACTCTCAGATGGTATTATACCTCACGTCAGATGGCAGTTCTCTGGTGACACTGGTACAGGTTAGTCTGTCGACCCGAGATCGTCATAGATTCTTGTGTGATTCCCACTGTGCTTTGATTTCCACCTTACCACGTTCATGAGAACGTGCAAAACGGTGGTTTTGGGATACAGTCCCGAGTCACATAGAGGCAATGAGCGATAGGAGGGGATTCGTCTCTCCCGGTACTGGGGGTTGATGTTGCGTTGTGCTCAATTGGCTATAACAGGAAGTCCCTGGGCAGGGCTGTTTCAGAGATTTACTGGTAAGTGTTACCAGAAGTATACTCAGAAGTACATATGCTAAGCGTATCTAAGCAATATAAAAAATACACAAGAGACAAGGAATAAAAAAACAGCAACTTTTATTTATTAACATTCTTTGTATAATACATGAAAGGAAATAAAACTGAAATAAAAGATGCCTAAACAGTGGCATAACAGGAAATGAAAAGTACAGAAAGGAAAAGTATACAATGAAACTACAGTGCAGGGTCTTCAGTAAACTGCTCCAAGTCTTCTTACGATGGCTCAACCTCTGCCGGGTCCAAATCACCTGACGACATTCAAAGAAGAAAGAAACAGAATGTCGTCAGCGAACAGGTCGTTCGGTAAGTCCCAAAGGTAAGAGAGAAGTAGAAATAAAAACAGAATAAGAAGATACATTTTAAAGTGTAAACTATTGTTGTAACGTTATGTCAACGCTGTTGTTTGTAGCTTGGTACAGAAGGATGCCAGTGTATACGAGGGGGGTCTCTATATGCCAGAGACTAAGGGCACGTATAGTACAAGGTACCATTTATGCCACATTACAATAGCAACTGGATTCATGTTAGGTGTGTTAAATCTGACCACCTCGTGCCACCTTTAACACCTTCCGTACCAATCTACCCCTTAAACCCCGCGATGTCTGGTTTGTATTGTTATCTTGTAAATTGTGTTGATTGTATGATTGATTGACTGATTGACCGAAACCATGATATCAGGAAACGGTTATAACCGTAGAGTCATGTAAATGGAATACTGGGAATCATATAAAAGGAATATATCCATGGTTCGGTTCAGCCAAATTGTATAAACTGATAATTGTATTCATGGATTCATGTGTTCATATTGAATTGGAAACTTGTAGATTATGGATTGACTTGAATCATATTCAAGTCATATTAATCAGACTCAAACCCGAGTCAGACAATCAGAAATGTGAAACGAAGTCCTATAACTGCTAGGGTCCTTAGGGTAATTTATAAACTTGAGGGGGTTTTATGTAAAAATACTTTTATATACTTTTCAAAATACAGCTCACGTATTTATTTTTCGTCTTTAGAGTTGTGGATTTTATGTTGTGACATTTCAAATGAAAATATCCTAGTTTCATAAATAATGGTATTTATCTGTAATATTGATTATTTGAAGTTCATGGTATTTTAGTGTAACCTTTATTCTTTTGTGATTTTTAGAAAAATGTGGAAAATTTATATTATAATAAAATATGTATTTAAAAGATAAATATGCATATGTTTATACAAAAAATAATTTTAATAATATTTTATATTTCAAAAATCTCATTTTCTTACGATGTCGTATTTTAAACCTTTCGAGACCGAATGCTCCTTGCGGAGTCTGAATCTCACACTACTAGCCCGAGGGTGCGCGATAAACCGCACGATCCCGAACGGGTTCCCCAAAGATGGGTTGTAGCGGCGCTTTGCAAAGATTGTAAAATACTAATCCTTTAGAAAACGGTTTTTATAAAGTAAAAGGTATTTACTTGAGAAGTGTAATTTTCCGTATTTTAGATTCTAGGGTTTCCTAAGCCAACTAGCCTATTTCTAAAAGGTCTAAACGACAAGTCGTTAGAAGCCTCAAATCGCCTCTTCACCGCCAATTGCGGCCAGGTAAGTGCCAGGTAAGTGGGAGACTCTCCACTACAAGTAGTGGCCCTAATTAAGTAATCACTTGCTTTAGACACACTTGCCTAGACACCACAAAGTCAGGTTTAGATAAACGATCGATGTCCACAACTTATCGTATTTTCCTAGTAAGAAATATTTACTTAAAAGTGTAACAAATCTAAAACCTTTAAGAATGGTTTTATGAAGATTATGGTATTTTAATGAAAATTTCGTTTTATCGTATTCTAAGTTTTGATGATATCATTTTAGGGTTGTATTTGCGTGTGTGTGAAGGTAGGTTGTTACCCCGTGTTCTACTTTAAATGTATAGCAATTTAAGGGTTAAATGTGAAATTGAAACGTGATGGTATTAAAGTGTAAAAATACGGTAAATTGAAAAGGTTATCATTTCATGTGTGAAAACTTATTCAAATTGACTTTTACAAGTTTAATGGTCAAGATAGAGATGTTTAGGAATGATTGAATTGATTAGAAGAAGAAAAATAAACATTATGGTATTAAAGTGAAAAAGAACACGATATTGCAAAAGCTATCATTTCATGTGAGAAACTTTGTCCAAATTAGTTGTTATGTGATTAATAGTCAACATGAATAAGTTTAAGTATTATGGAATTGGTGACAAGTGAGATTTTATAGAAAACCGAATCGGAAATCGGTTTGTTCCGATTTCCGTCGAGTTTCGTAATTTCGTATTTTGGAGAAGTAGGAAGAAGGAAAGAATGGGACTTACGGGTTTCGATCTATACTAAAGAGTATAGGGGAACTATATGAGTGGCCGAGGCGTTGTTTCGTCGCCGGTTGTTTCAAAAACGTCGCCGGAATTTCGTCAGCGCTTCGCCGTGAACTTGATTTCAAAGTACACCCTTCTTGTAGAAATTTTGAGAGAGTAAACCTAGTGTTTTGAGATGAGGGGGTAGGGGGTCTATTTATAGGGTAGGCTAGGGTAGGGTAGGTGAAAGGTTTTTATTTTAAAAAAAATTGTAAAAATTAAAGAAAAAACATTAAAATGTGTAGTAAATAGGGTGTATTTAAAATTCGGGAACCGATCCATTAAATTGGAGTAAACAGGGGAGTTTAGAAGACGAAAAGACGCAACTTTCGTTTTGGGGACTCGGCCGTCCGGCCGAGTCCGGCCGGTGGCGCCGGCCCGAGTCGGCCGGTCCGCCGGCCAACTCGGCCGATCCCGGCCGAGTCCGGTGATCGTTAGGTGTGGAATTCTGTGACGTAGCTCCTGGTATATTCACTTTTTAGGGTTCAGTTCAACTTTTGGGAGTTATGGCCTGTGGACTGTTGGGCTTCCAAGAATTTTAAAAGAAAAATAATCTAAAAATAATATGGGGCATGGGATTTGAACTCTGGTGGCTTGGTTCAGCAATGCAAGGTATTACCAATGAGCTACAAGCTCCTTCTTGTAATTATTGTGGGAAAATAGATATTTAAAGTGATAACAGCAACATTAAATACTCCAAGTATATTTCAAATTTAAATCAAATTTATGTATACAAAAATTGGAGTTGTTACAAATTCATGTTGTATTGCAGTTACACTTGAATTGAATTCAAGTCAGATTGATTTTAGATTTGACCATGACTCGAACTGAGTCAGACTTTTAAACAGAATTGAAGTCCTGATTGTTTTTAGTGTTATCGGTAACTGCTGCACATGGACGGCAGGATTTATGTCTTTTTCCAAGACAATTACTGTGTTGATAACACCGTTGTTAGATTATCTACCTTAGATAGGCAAGCACCCATATTCTCCGGCTTTCCGAGGCTTAAGAGAACTGGTCTCGCTTAAACCTATATTTACTATGGTCCTTATTATAAATTGATATAACTTGAGGGGGGTTTATGTAAAAATAATTTTGATATATTTTCAAAATACACCTCAAGTATTTAATTATCGTCTTTAGGGTTTTCATAGATGTATATTTTATAAAAGTGAAATTTTCTAATGAGTAGAACCTAGTTTTCATCGTATTTAGTACTTTAATGAAATATTGTAATTTGTATTAATTTGTAATGGTAGTTTCATGAACTTGTGATTTCTTTGATTTAGAAGACGTGGAATATTTATATAATATATTTAAAAATAGATATTTTGATAACAATTATATATATATATATATATATATATTTATTTATTTAATGAAAATAAAGTTTATTTATTTTGTAGAAATCTCATTTTCTTAAAAATTGCTTCAAAATTCCATCGAAATCAAATGCTCCTTGCGGAGGTCTGCATCTCACTCTACTAGGCCCGAGGATGTGCGATAACCCGCACAATCCCGATCGGGGTTCCCCAAAATGGGTTGTAGAGACGTATTTGTAAGGAATTAAGCAATACACTTTTAAAGAAAACGGTTTTTGAATGTTTAAGGTATTTATTCGTAAAATGGTATTTTCCCATAAACCAATTTTCCAAATTCATCATGCTAAGTCAAAAATGTGTGTTGTGATGAGGTAGGTCATTACCTCGTGAGTTATCTAAAGGTAATATGATTAAATTGAACAATTATAAATTGTATGTAACATGATGGTGTTTTACTGTAAAAGTGAAATAGAAATTTCAACATGAATTATTTTAAGATGAAACTTGTTCTAATATATTTATTTATGTTTGTTGAACATTATGAGAGAATATGATATTTTATTATTTAAGAAAAATAGAGTTTTGTAAAGAAAAACGAATCGGAAGTCGGAATAACTCCGCTTCCGACGAGTTTTGAAAATGAAAAGTTTTAGAATAGAGATGGAGGAGGGGAATGGAGACTTACTGGCTATAAAGAAAGAGAGGAGAAGGAGGAAGCTCTCGGAACCGTCGGAGCGTCGTTTCGTCTCCGGAATCTCTCTGAAACATCGTCGGAACTTCGCATATTGCTAACTCCACTTGTACAACTTGGGATTTAGAAATTTTAGAGAGTTTATGTAATGAAATTCTGAATGAGGGGGGATGAAATGGAGTGTTGTATTTATAGGGAAAATTAAGGTTTAGGGTAATGAAGAATAGAATTAAAATATACATTAAAAATGAATTAAAGAGAGGAATTATCACTCTCTGGATGTTTTCAGAGTAAACAAACAATATGAGGGTATTGGGGTAGGTGAAAGGGTGCCGGGGGAAAAAATTGCGGAGCATCCCCTGTGGGGGGTCCGGCGGTGCTGGTCTCATGCCTTGATCTCGCCGGCCAAAGGTGAGGGGCTTGGGATCTTCGCCACGTGTCCTTGTCGTTTGGTATAACTCAGTGCACATGTTTGATTACTTTGTAACTTTTTATTTTACATGTAGTGCACGTGCAAACCTTTGGGCTTCTAAAAGATTAAAAGAAAATCAATTAAAAATATATAGGGCTGGGGTGATTCGAACACATGGGCTATGTCACAGCAGTGCAAGGCTCTACCAATGAGCTACAAGTGATTTCTTGCTGTTCAAAAGCAAAGCAAATTTATAACTTTTGCTCAGGTTTAGGTATTCCTTTCTGTATTTTGGAAAAATTTTGTACATAAAGTTTAGGGTTGTTACAACAACAATGAATCTCAAGTTATTAGGCTCAACTGAATTGAGTCATGGTGGAGATTTTTAGAGTTGTGTCTCATATCCAGTTGATCACCTATCTGCGATTCGTGGATCACAGAAAGTCCATGTAACACCCTAGTACATTTATATTATATATTTTTGGGTATTTCAAATCTTTCGGCAAAATTCTTTCTTATTGTGGCTATTGGGTTGCGAATGATGCAATTAGCAGCAGTGGTTATTATCCGACCCAATCTGTATGTTTGAAACCCAACATGGTTCGAGATTATATCAAATATTTGCTAGTACAGTGTATCCATGCAAATCTAGAATATATACACATATAATATTTTTAGAATCCACATATCGTTTATAATACAATATAAAACCAAATAATATATTTTCTAATCTAGTCTTACATGACAAAGTCCCCTATATCAGGTGGTTGCGCCCATCCTAAGGGTCAGACAGACTAGTATTTGAATCGCTACGTATATTTACGTAGATTTTTATTTGGGAGTATATGTTTTTAATTATAGACATTTGCTTCATGGTTTAAATTCTTACGTATATTCTTCATATTTAAAAACAAGATTTTTAAAGAGATGCGGCTAATATTTGGAGAGATCCGGTATTATCTGTAAAATCTTACCATATATATATTTTATATATCTAATATATAAAATTGTTATATATATAATATTAATTATAAATTTTAAATAAAAATAAATAAAAACTCTCTCTGTCTCTTCGTCTCTAATTCTCTCTCTGTCTCTTCGTCTCTAATTCTCTCTCTGTCTCTCTCTCTCCCCCTATATATATTATATAATACGATAATTATAAACAAAAAACTCTCTCTCTCTCCTCCCTCGTTTTCCTTCTTCTCCCAGTTCTCGTCGCCAACCCCGAACCCTAACCCACGCCTCTCGTCGCCGCTCCCCATCGTCTCCGCCCCTCGCATCGTTGTCCTCTCCCCTGCCTCGCCATCATCTCCTCCTCCTTTCCCGATGACCACCATGCTCCTAACCCAGACCCCGACACCAAGAATCCATCACCCCCGTCGCCGACCTCGTCGCTGGAAACCCACCACCACCTGACCACCTCCATCACCTCCTCTCGTCTCCCAGCAACCCCAGAGCATCCACACCACCAACACACTCTCTTCTTCTTCCCCTCTCTCTCGTTCCCCGATCACTGCAATCCTCATCGGCCACGACGCGTCGCCGTCGGCCTCCCCGTCACCTCGCCGCCACCATTTCTTCTGTCCCCAGAACCCCAACAACCCAATAGCCATTTCTTTCTTCTTCTTCTTCTTTCTTTTCTTCTCTTTTCCGATCGTCTCTCCGGAGTTGCGCATGTCGCCGACGATCCAGATGACCCAGTCATCCGTCGTCGTCTAGCCTAGTTACCACGTCACGCAGCTACTCAGCCAGGTCAAGTCCTGCGTGCGTAAGTTTTGCGTCATGACTTTATTTTGACGTCGAAACGTGACATCTGTATCTTGATGTGAGATTCGATCAGGCAAGTTCTAAACTTACAACATGCTATTTTGATTATATCGATATTTATATGCTTGACTATAGTACATACGTTTTAATATTCAGCAGGTAGTACCAAGTTACAGTTTTATAGTATCCGTCCGTATCCGTCCGTATCCGTACCGATAATGGTTATTTAGTTGCATGCCGGATCATCACAATATTATCATACTACAATATTAGTTCAATATGTTATCTAGATTGCAATATACATAGTAATGGACGTATAACGGTTATTACAGATAGATACATATGCATCCTGGCATTAGTTGTATTTACCGTGTTTAGATATTGGTTACAGTTTTACATTTGGTATCTATTTTGGTTAATATACGTTGCATGACATGTTCGCAACCCACTGCCAGACTTGTTACTTGGATCTTAACACTAATGTCGACAATACTGACTTGTTGTCCTGATGGACGTGACTTGTTGTCTACACAGACAAGACATGTACCTGCTTGATTCTGTGTTGCCATTAGATTTATATCATCAATACCTGACTTGAACACAAAACCTGGGGAGTAAGGGGAAATCAATAATGAAACCTGACTTGTAACTCAACAGTTTGATACTCCAGATGTTGATCAGTCTTTACGGGCTCGGCCAGCCCCGGAATGATGCTGCTGACATCATTCATTTGTACATGTTACATGTTTACTGCTTAGCGGCACATCTCGGATTCAACCTGAGAATCTTGACTGTGGTCCCAGGCATGCACGGGATACTATTAAGTTATATCGACGATTCTGTTAAATTGATTTCAAAAACTTGTAGAATAGATAATCTAGAAACACAGACTTTAGAATACACATCACATACATACAGCTCACTGTTTATACCTGTGTTTATTATTTACATTCTTATGTAATCATATCATCCTATTCTGGTTATTACTGTTAGTTTGATATTTATGACGCACTGACGTCTGGGTTTTGCATGGCCCAGTTCTTCTGACATTATCATAGGCAGATCAAGAGTACTTTAGCAAGCAAGCCGAGCAATGAGGAGCTAGACATTTAGTTGGAGATACTTAGTTCTTTTATTTCCGTAGTTTTATTTTTATCGATGTGAGCCCATAAAGGACGTGATTCAGATATTGTTTTTATTTGGATCTTGATTCGTTTCCGCTTTATGTATTTCTTTATTTTATTTATTGTTGCAGATGGACATGTGTTAGCTAGATTTTATTTTACTGTTCTTGATATCACCTTGACAGACGTAATATGATTATAGAGAGATTATTCTTAACCATATGTAGCATGGTTGGCTCTGTCGCGTGCCGTATTTATGTATCTTGGTAAGAGGGGCGTGACAGTCCAGATTAGACTCGGACCAATGGGCCAAAGAAATCGGTCACGACCCGAAAAGGGCACATGACTAGCACAAGGATTACATAAAGTCAAATGGACCCCATCGTAACCCAAGTAAGCCAAAACCAGGAATCTAAACCATATATATAAGGAAATAGGTAGAGATGAAGTTTTAGAAAAGTTTTTATAAAAATTAAGGCTTGTTTCGAAAGATTTTTTGAAAAAAACGGACAGCGCCTCCTTTGTAAATTTTGAACAAAACAGGTACAATGATAAATATATAACAAGTATCCCCACATACGGGAGCTAAATCAACTCCCAAACGGAGAAATCACAACCACGCGGTAATATACGACGCTAAACGGTGAAGGATCAATAAAGCGGAAAGTAAATAACATAAATATAAATCAAGTCGACTCCACACGAGTCTGACAACAACAAAATATACAATTCTAAGGTCTCGACAAAACAAGACTTGGTCTTATATGGAGTATTTCTATATACAAATACGTACAAGGCAAAAATTGATACAAAAAGAAACCCACCAACTCAAATAAGCGCAACCGTGCCCAAAAGATAGCAAACATACCCAAAAAGCCGCTACGGATCCAAGCGATCACACTTGCAAGGAACTATGGCACAACGGGGGTGGGTTCCCTACTCGTGAGTGGAATTATATAACAAGCTAGAAGTCGTATGGATAAGCGGTGAAACAACTAAAACATGAATACTGTGTACATCAAAGAGGATAAAATTAAGTGCGCGTCGAGACTAGAGTTCGAGCGATGGTATAACAATGATAGTAAGCCCTCATGTACAACTCGTGTACCACTATCCTAGCATGTGGAATATATGACTCTGTGTATGGTTATCATGCCAACATCAAGTAATATCGGTATCTGGCCCGGTACGGACGCAACGTAACCACAAGCATCAGAAAGCATGTGAGTTCAGGAAGTAAATACAATACTACAAAATGAAACGCTAACAATCATCAATCGTCGATAACTCACTGCGTAATATATATACAACGGTGTCAAATCACGATCACCGTAGCCGTAATGCAATATCTATAACACACGACCAACGTAAACACAATCAAGGCTATAATACATATATAAGATCCATCCATATGCAATCATATAAGAGTAACTGAAAAATGTATGTAAATAAAATCCTTTCAAAATAGTCGTATGATATATATATCGCGGCACATGTAGTGGACGTTGTTTTGTGAAGAAAGGTATGCATCTCGTTTAAAGTACGCATCCCGCCTTTTGAAAATGATTTATTTAAAAAGGGTTTTCTTTTGTAAAAGTCTGTGTCAATCCTAGACACGTGAAAAGTATGGAGACTATAGCTCCTTTGAAAACCTCTTTAGAATATATCGATATATGAAAATAATATTCAGGTACTGTCTCATGGATCAGTCATGTCCGGCAACTATATATAGTATAATATATCTCATCAGTGCAAGGTATCTATATCAATCCCTCACATATATAATATACATCTCAGTACAGGGCATCTATATCGATCCCTCACATATATAATATCCGTCGAGACATCATATGTCAACTATCCTCAATCACTCATGGATTGATCACGCATATATCCTCGAGCGACATCGTGTCTTTCCCTTCCTCAATCTCTCATTGATTGATCACACACACGCGCGCGCACGCACACACACACGTCATGGATCGCTGGCTATATCCACCGTGTCTGAATCATCTTTATTTTCTTTTATTCTTTTATATATATATATATAATCAATTTCTTAGGATTGATATATATTACTGTGGATATGATGTGATATGATATCAATCCTAAGAAATTGAATATATATATATATATATATATATATATCAGTGTCCCATACCATTGAGGTATAACATCAACAATATATGATGCATAGCGGAAATCATAAAGCGTAGCATAACGAATAAGGTAAATAAAGCGCGAGCGAATGACAAGTAAAGTAAGCATGGCGTAAAAGAACAGTAAATAGGTAATTATTTCAAATATTTCCACTTATATGTTTTTAAAGTAGAACGAAATGTGGTTTGAAAATAAGGAGGCTACGATAATTTTAAAAACACATATATTTACCCCTTTGAAATCTAAGTAGCACATCCTTTCATTATCAATTCTTAAAAATATAAAACGAATCGTTGTTTTTAGAAAGTGGGTAATACCGACACATCTGCATAATCTCCCAAACGGATAAAACGGTATGACTCCACGAGTCAAGTAAAAATAGGCCATATCCGGCTAATCATCATCATCTATCCTCATCATATCATCCCGTACAGAATCTCGCATCATACGATAACCATCAAATATTCCATATCATATCATAATAATGATCGGTACAGACATCTAATCTACGTACCCAAACACATAGTAATAGAATATCAATAGTAGGGACATCTAGTCCCGTACAACTATAGCACCGGTGCGGACATCTCGTTCACGCACCCGCTCAATGAATGGTACGGACACCTCGTGTTACGTACACACACGGCGACTAGTATGGACCTCCAGTCGCGTACTCGCCTAACAACCAGTACGGACTCCAACTCTCGTACGCGCATCAAATATGAGTCATATAACATTATGCTATTATAACGTCGATCTTTGTAACACCCGAGCCTAATACTACTAATTTCAGTTACCGTTTGAACGTAGTGTGGCACTTATTTCATTTATCATGCTTGATTGTTACTTATTGTAATTTCACCCCGTAAATTCATTTCTGCATATAACAATTTAAGGTATCTAAAATAAAATAAAAAATATTCGCCGTAGCCTACTTGACACCCCTAACCCTGTGGTAGCGTCCGTGCATCGTGTTCTCATCCCGTTCAGTGAAACGGGCGAGTTTGGACGGCTACGCGCACGTACGTGTGTCTGTCTTGGGGGTATGCTTTTTGATTGCAAAATACTTCATTTTAAATTTTGGATCCCGCCTAAAAATTTATTATTTCAATTTCAAATTTTTGGACCCGACCCGGGAGCGATTTGGAAATGTTTTACTTTGCGCCAAAATCCCAAATTTCTAATATTTTATAAACCGCCGAATATATAAGTTTTGACCTCTTAATATTTTTTTTAAACTTATAAATCTTTTTTAAATCCTTTCCTAAACCCACAAACTTCCTTCCCAGCCAATCAATTTCGTTTATTTTCCCGTAGGCCCCACCTCATTACTCTCTCTCTCTCCCCCGTCTCTCTATCTCTCTCCTCTCTCTCCCCCGTCTCTGTATCTCTCTCTCTCCCCCCCCATATATCTCTCTCTCTCCAACTCATATATTCTTTTCTTCATCACGTAAACCCAACCTCACGTAAACCCTAGCCACCGTCTCCCTCGTCGTCGCATCCCCAACGCCGACACCACCGTCACAGCATCCTCGCCACCTCGCCCTCGTCGCAGCCACATCCACCTCCTTCCTCCTTTCCCCTCATTCACGAGCCCCCACCTGCACACCCCCTGCACACGTCTGCGCCGCCGGAAGTCGCTGCCGACGATCCGTCTCCTTGCACCTGGCCCTCGCGCACACCCCTCGGTGAGCTAGCATCCCCTCCTCTTTTCTTTTCTTCTTTTCCTTCCCTGTTAGTATTTTCTTGATCTGGAATTGTTCTCGCCGTTGTCACAGGCCGACCGCCGGAGCTCCGTCGACGTGGTCGACCATCACCACCCCTACATAGATCCTTGTGAGCACCCTCTCCTCTATCCTCCTTCCCTTCTCTCTTCTTGATTATTCCCTTCTCTTTCCATGCTTTCTAGCGGCATGTCTCGGTTTCAGCCCGAGAATATTGAGGCCGTGGTCCTGGGTATGTACGGGATATTCCTGTTTGGTGCCTAGCGGCATGTCTCGGTTTCAGCCCGAGAATATTGGGGCCGTGGTCCCGGGTATGTACGGGATACTATTGAGTTACATCGATGATTCATCAATTTGGTTTCAAGGACTTTAGAATAGAAAACCTGATAGAACAGTCCAGTTTACCCACTGTACACTACCTGTCACTGCCCTGATTTACATTGTTGTTACACTTGCTTTACCTTTTATGATCATATTTGCATGTCTTGCTACCCTGTTTATATATTATTGCTTGATGTTATGACGCGCTGACGTCTGGGTTTTGCATGGCCCAGATTCTGTACCGCTGTCGCAGTCCGAGCAGGAGTACTTCAGCCGACAGGCTGAGCTGTGAGTGTTAGCAGTAGTTAGCTTTTCTTTCCTGCATTTTATTCCTGATGTGAGCCCGCATTATGAGACATACATTCCAGTTATTTTGTATTGGATCTTTCGCTTCCGCATTTATTTATTCTTGACTCATATTATCTTGGATTATGGACATGTTTTAGATAGTTTTATTTTGTTCTTGATATCTCTACAGCCGTAATGTGACGGTGGATGGATACTTCCTACCCACAGGTAGCATGGTTGGCTATGTCACGTGCCCATTTTAGCGTACTCTGGGAAGCGGGGCGTGACATGGTTCTTTTGGTATCAGAGCCATAGGTTAGTCGGGTTGATTCTTTTGTAGTTGGGTATTGTACCCAATACACGAATCAGAATACCCGTGTTTAGGAAACATGTCCTGCCACCTTGCCGTTTTACCATTCTTGAATCACATTCTTCCTGATTATATCTTTTACGATGTGCAAACTTCCTTTGCATATCGACTCGAAAACCTGATTCCTTGTTATCTCTAGTACTTAGGCGACTTGGGTGGAGTTATGTAATTGTGGCTATGATACCGCGGCATAGTTACAATGCGGCACTCTATTTAAGTAACTTGGAGTTCTAGCCTTGATCTTGTAACACCCGAGCCCAATGCTACTAATTTTTTTTACCGTTTGAGCGTAGTGTGGTACTCATTTCACTTATCGTGCTTGATTGTTATTTACTGTAAATTTTACCCGGCAAATTCATTTCTGCATATAACAATTTTTGGCTTCTAAAACAAAATTAAAAATATTCATCTTGGCCTACTTGACACCCATAACCCCGCTGTAGCGTCCGTGCATCGTGTTCTCGTCCCGTTCAGCGAAACGGGCGAGTTTGGACGGCTACGCGCACGTACGTATGTCCATTTTGGGGGTATGCTTTTTGATCATAAAACACTTCATTTTAAAATTTGGATCCCGCTTAAAATCCTATTATTTCAATTTCAAATTTTTGGACCCGACCCGGACGCGATTTGGAAATGTTTTACTTTGCGCCAAAATCCCAAATTTTATTATTTTAAAACGTCGTATATTTTTATTAACCATACAAATTTAACTGTTCATTTCAAATCTCATAAATCTTTTTAAAATATTTTCCTAACAGCTAATTTTTCCCTCAGCCAATCCGCTCCCTCTCCTTCACTCCCGTGGGCCTTCTTCTCTCTCCTCTCTCTCCAGTCTCTCTCTATCTCTCTCCTCTCTCTTCCATCTCTCTCGCGTTCTCTCTCCTCCATATACTTCTCTCTCTCTCCCCCTCATATTGTTTAAATCTCCATCCCTCCTCCATCCTTTACTCACGTAACCCAAACCCTCATCGAACCCTAGCCACCGCCGTCTCCCTCCTCGCCGCCGCAACCCCAACGTCGACGACACCGACACCAGCACCCTCGCCTCCTCTGCCTCGTCTCACCCACACCCTCTTTCATCCACCCTCGTGCGCCCTGCACCCTCACCGCGACCACCTGCACCCGCTCCTGCATCTCGCCGCCGACGATCACCTCGTCGTCGCCTCCCGCCATCATCCTCGTCATTCTCATCTCCATCACCTCTCCTTCATCAACCCCCGTGCACCCTACACCTGTTCCCGCGGCCGCCTACGCACCCTGCACACGCCAACCCCACCAGATCTGTCGCCGCCGGCGGTCTCGCCTCTGTACCCGGCCTTCGTACAACCCACTGTAAGCCTTCTTCTCCTCTTTCCTCCTTCCTTTCTTCTCTAGTTTCTTTCTATTCTTGATTGCACATCTTGATCTTTACTGTTCACAATTTGGCCGGAATCCGACGATGCCGACGACGTGACCCGACGTTCCAGCGAGGTACCCCGACCCGTGTGGTTCCATTGTTCGTCGTTTGGGTTCATTCCATGAACCGTGCGCCCGTCACGAGTTTCCCCGCCGACGTTTTACGTTCCGTTTTTCCCGGTTCGCGACGCGTCGAGGCAAGTGCAGGGTTCCTAGGCACACACTAGAGGTCTTACAAGGCATCAACCATGCCAAATTCAAATTTTACAAGTGCCGAGAAACCCTAATACGGATCGTTGACTAGAGTTTAGGCGATAACTACAACTAGTAAACTGCTTTACTAATAAGTGGACGGAAATACAACCTTTGTAGATCCGGTTCTCCATCTCCATTGCTCCATGATGAAGTCCCTCCGCTGTACTCATCGGATCCCGGACTCTCGCGGTGGTTTCATCGAAGAAATGATCGGGCTAGGTCGTCGACTTCTATGCCGAAGATGATCTACGTCGAGGCAACACAAGATCAAGCTCCCACTTCACCAAGTCGTGAAACTTGTGAAGAAAACACCCTATACTACATGGCAAGTGGTAGAGGATGAAGAAATAGGAAGTGGGTTCACTTTAGAATTGGATTTCTCACTCTTTTTCTCAAGATGCCATTAATGGTAGCAAGCTTTCTTCTTTGTTCAAGAAAAAGAAGAAGAAGAAAAGAATATGATAAGAATTATTGGAAAATAGGAAATAAGTCATTCTTATCATATCTCAACCATAGTCAAGTGTAGAGAATAAACTAGGGTTAGGTTTAATGGTTAGGTTTAAGGAATAAAACAAAATGGTCAAAGCTTTTTCAAAGCTTCATGAAGCTTCAACAAAATCCAAAGAAAGCCACCATTTTATCTTAAGCCAAAATGAAATAAATAAAGAAAGAAAGAAAGAAAATGAAACCCTAACCATTAACTAACCATGGTTTAATCAAACATACACCCAAGCATGCATGTATCATCAAACATGATACAATCAAGTGCACAAAAAAATATATCACATATACAATGTGCACTTCAAGTGAGAAAATCCATTTTAAGTGAACCAATACTAGTTAATGCTAAGTAATATATCAAATATATAATTATACATTAAATCATTAAATCAACACTTGATTTAATGATCCGGTCATATCGCATATAACCGACTAGTATCAAGTGTATCAATGTATCGAATCAACACTTGATTCGGTAACCCGGCTATATCACATATAACCTGCCGATGATACAAATCGTGAGAATAGAATACGGTATCACATACACGTATTATTGTCGGTCCCTCACATATCTCATATGCGCTCCTATTTCGTTTCGCTTGAGCCAGGAAACCTCTGTGTAGGACTCTAAAGACCCGTCAATACGCCGGCAGCAGGTGATGATCATATCAAACACCCACAAGCCGCAAGCGGTCTGCTAAACATAACGGCCACCCGGGTATTGAGCGATCAGAAGATCGACAAGCAAGCCCACTCACACTCCTGTGAATCCAACCAGTAACACTTACCGTACAGTCCGGTCTGATCGTCTGATATGTCGCATATCTTGCCTAGGGGTGGTAAACGTCAGACCCCAATAGCTCGATAAGTCGTGTCGATATGAGGTCTATAACAGTTCGATAAACTACTGGTAACACTTACCAGTAAATCTCAGCAACCCTGGCCAGGGATTTCCGGTTATAGCTAATCGAACACAGCGCAACATCAACTCCCTATACCGGAGAGACGAATCCCTTCCTATCGCT
The DNA here is from genome assembly GCA_030015575.1 of Agapanthus africanus. Taxonomy (NCBI): domain Eukaryota; kingdom Viridiplantae; phylum Streptophyta; class Magnoliopsida; order Asparagales; family Amaryllidaceae; genus Agapanthus; species Agapanthus africanus. Next base: position 376,576,347 of record JASDDO010000019.1, on the reverse strand, counting down.
CATTGCCTCCATGTGATTCGGGACTGTACCCAAAAACCACCGTTTTGCACGCCCTCTTGGACGTAGTAAGGTGGAAATCAAAGCACAGTGGGAACCACACAAGACTCTATGACGATCTCGGGTCAACAGACTACTCTGTACCAGTGTCACCAGAGAACTGCCATCTGACGTAAGATATAATACCATCTGAGAGTTCCCGGCGAGTCCTTCCAGTGTACCCAGTCTCCACTGAGCATCCGTATATCATCTCCGATGTCAAACACCAATGGATATGGGATCATCCATCGCCCATCTGTATGGGTCGAGAAGGTATACGCTAGTCTACTCTGGTATATCAATGCCCCGTCTCGATACACCCACGACTAGGGACCTTGAAGGATGTACTTATGGACTACCATGTCCCCACTAGTATGATCCGCATCATAGTCCAGGTAGTCAAGTACACATCCTAAGGGCTTTACCAACATGTAACAGAGAGACAATCAGTGTACACGTTAAGGTAAAGATCAACCAGATAGCATACTATCATGTCGAGCAAGAAAGTCCTCCCTATATATGTCCAAGCATCCACTACAATATACATCCTATGTATAGTAATGGCCTCTAAGGCATACATATAACTAACAATCTCCCACTTGCACTAGGGCCATCTGATAGCAGTGGTTGTAGTATCTCATACTCAACCATCCCATAAAAGTCTCTCTCTGGGAAAAGGCCTTTGTGAGTGGATCCACCGTGTTGTCCTCTGAGTCGACTCTCCTAACCTCGATCACCCTGGAGATCAACCATCTCCATGATCAGGTGATACTGCCTTAGAATATGTCTGGATCACTGATGGGACGGACGTTCCTTGGCATAAGCCACAACTCCATTGTCACACAATAGGAGGAACAAAGTTCATCTCATGAACCAATACACACCCAGACTGCCTCTTTGGTAGCATCTTAAGTAGCGATGTATCTTGCCTTTAATCGTCTAGTATGCCACGGTATCTAGCTTGGAACTCTTCCAACATACCGTCCCTTTACTGAGGGTAAAGACAATGCCTGTGACTGACATTCAGTCATCCTTATCACCCTGGAACACTTCCAGTGATTCTCCCCAGGACCAATTGATACCATCTCACTACAACTAGTGAGAATCCTAACATCCATTTAGATCTATCTCATAGATCCAAAACTCAGGATTTAGTAGGTATCAGTTTGATCCTATGTGGAGAATCATAGTGATAAGCGGAGATTGATCGAGCGTAGCATAGGAAACTACTTCCCTATCAAGAGTATGTCATCCACGTACTCTACGAGGATCATCACCATACTTCCTACTACCTTTTTGTTTATACAAGGTTCATCTACCATTTTCATGATGTCAAACTCTTTGACTAACTCATCAAAACAGATGTTCCAACTCCGCGATGCCTGTTTTATCACATAAAACATCTTGCACATGTTTCCGCTGCTCCCACTGTCTACGAGGCCCTCTGACTGTGTACTTATAGACGCTCTCTTTCAAAACATCATTTAGAAAAGCTGTCATGACACCCAACCACCAGATATCGTAGTCATGGTATGTAGCCGTGGCAAGTAGGATCTGGATGGACTTAAACATAGATCCTTAGAAAAGATTTCAACATAATCCACGCCTGGTCGATGACGAAAACCTTTAACAAGTCTAGCTTTGAAAGTCTCAACTTTTCCATCTACACCTAGTAATCTTCTCAAGATTTACTTGCTCCTGATGGGGATTTAACCCTTCAGATATAGCAACCAAAGTCCATACTTTGTTGGTGTACATGGATTCCATCTCAGATCACTAAGCATCCAGCCATTCTTACAGAGTCCCTACTCTCGATGGCCTGCTCAAAACTAGTTGGGTCATCATCTCATGATGCAATCCTCGCTCCCACTGTCATAGAGAAACAGAAGTATCTCTCAGGTGGGTGAGAAACCCTACTAGATCGGCGGAGAGTCTGAGGTTCGTTGGTAACTATTGAATTCTTTGGTTTTATCAAATCATCTGCTATAGTTTGTATAGCTGGAACCTTTTCAGTTCTACATTACAGACCTTGCCTCGAGCTTGTCCGGATTTTGCTTTTAGACATAGGCCAGTCAACCCCAAATCTTAACTGACTTAAGAGATGGGCTCTTCCCTTACCATATCTTATATGGAGTGGTAGGCTGTGATCTGATTCGAACCTAATTCAATAGGTATGCAGCTTCTCAAGTGCATAACCCCCAAAAGGAAACAGGAAACTCAGTAGTACTCATCATAGAGCGCACCATATCATATAGGGTGTGATTGCTCCGCCCCGATACAACATTGTGCTGTGGTGTATTCGGAGGAGTAATGCTGAGAGAGAATCCCATTCTCCTTTAGAATAGTCCAGGAATTCCATGCATAAGTATTCTCCTCCCTGATCTCATCATAGGACATAATACTTATACCCGTATTTTGGTTCTCTACTTCTAACTTATATTCTGTGAATATCTCAAAAGGTTCGGACTTGTGTTTCAACAGGAACATAGGTCTGAATCTCGAAAGATCATCAGAGAATGTAATGCAGTATAAAGAACCAGTCCTGGCATGTGTAGACAGGGGACCTTACATACATCATCATGTATCAGTCCCAAGAGTTTACTAACTCTTTCTCTGTTTCCAGTAAATAGAGCTATGGTCATCTTATCTCTGTGACATGACTGGCAAGTTTCACAAGATGTAAATTCAAACAGATTTAAATATGCATCTATGTGCAACTTAGCTAGTCGGGTCGTATTGATATGACTTAGTCTACAATACCTCAAGAAGGATCCGTTCATTTCTGAACTCTTCCTCTTGTGTGTGTTCCGTATACTAAGAACTGTAGTTTGATTTAGAACATTAATGCTTTTAGATAACGTGCCTGAACCGATCAACTCTTGATATAGGAAATGTTCAAAACATTATCCAACAATACAAAATTATATCCTTTCTTTACTAATAAAGAGACTGATATGATTTTGTATATCAGGTTCGGTATCTAATAGCATTTGTTCAGAATCAATGTATTGGTAATACAGGGTGACAGTGACCAACAGACTTGGCTGCAACTCTTGCCCCGTTTTCTGCCTCATGAAACTTATCACCCGTTCTCAGTTCTCTACCTTTCTGTAGCCCTATGTAACTGATTACATATCTGGGATCCTGATCCGGTATCAAATACCCAGGACGTAGAGGATGCAGAGAAATAGTTCTTTGTAATGAACACACCCGAAGGAGATGCATCAGCATGCACTTTCTTCGTTTGGGCGGCACGGGAAATCTGGTATTCCCCAATTTCCTGCTCTGTCTTATAACAATTATAAGTTGGAGCGGGACCAACGTTCCCCAGCTCAGTATAATAAGCGGGTTCGGTCAATAATCCGTATTATTATCTTGATTAAGGCGTGATATGGTCGCTACCTGGAGAGAGAGAGAAGAAAACACTCAGCGTGCGCTCTTGCAAGAATAGATTGGTTATATATTTTATCTAATCAGGATGGCTCCCACTGTTTTTATCAAATCTTCCTTCAAACCCTAAAAGGAAAGACTAGCCGGGATTAATTACACGCTACAAGTTCGCCAATCTTTCAGCCAGGCCAGTGTCGGTACTTTGAGGGAGGTCCTCCGTGCTTTCGCACGAACCTAATTAATGTAAACCTCGTTTTCCCAGAGGCGTAATCTCGTTAACACCTTTCTAGACACCTACTTGATCGGCTAATTGTAATGTGTAAAACTCTCCCAGGAGTAACTCTTACTCGCAATGGGTATCGGGATCCAACTATCTCATAGAAGGTATGCAATCTCATTGCAAATTTCAACACTTGAAATTCTCGATAATATTTTGCCCCTAACCTCCTATGACCTTGACAAAAGCCAACAAACCATAGGATGCTAGTCAAGTTCAACCCGTCATTTCCTGATTGAATTAAACCCACCCGCACGACCCTTGACAAAGGCCAACAAGGTCGCACGACTACCCTAACCCAATCTGCATCATATGCATAAGCAGATAAGCACCAGTCAGCTACCGCACACTACGCCTTGACAAAGGCCAACAAACGCAGCACGAATACTAACTACTACTTATCTGAAATGACGGAGGGCTACAACAGGTTTTTCTGAAAACCTATTGCGTAATGAACTTGATATCATTGTAGAATCAAATGATTTTAAAATGGAGTGTTTTTTAGGCTTTTCTAGTTTTGCTAAAGGGGTCACTCCCGGTGAAAGGATCGTCAGCCCTTTCCTCGTCGAATGAGGTGCGGGATATATCATATATATCACTGTGCAAAGCAGAAACTATAGAAGCAATCAAAAGACAAACCGAGTGTGTAGCATCTGCCAGTTATTGCTAAAGGGTTCACTCCCGGTGAAGGGATCGTCGGCCCTTTCCTCATCGAATAAGGTGCAGGATATATCATATATACCGCTGTGCAAAGCAAGAACTGTAGCTACCTGTTTTATTTTTGAAATTCGATTCTACAACATCTTTAGGTTTCTTTTTCTTTCATTAATCATATTAATGAAGTCCCATCATTAAAGTACCTAAACATTACAGATAAATACGACGTACACTTATGCCATCCGCATTCGCCTCGATGTCCCCTCGTGTACCGTTAGGTTAGGTAACTAACGGCAGAGCAGGGCAGGGCTAGCGTGGGTGTAAAACATAAGTAACGTCTATATAATATATCATATATACTATATACAGTATCTATCACAGAACATCACATGATCACATCACAGATATCGCAGCAGAAGAAACATATTAAATATTGGATATACTAGGACGTCCGTGTTTTCAATACGAGCCAGTATAAAACACGGTTCCACGGTCGCGATGAATAGCCAAACCCATACCCCTAAACCCCTACGAGAGCGGCAAGCAACCCTACCAATTCTGGAGTTAGGAGACCCGGACTCGACTCCTCGAGTTGGTCTCCCACTGGACTCCAAAACCCGGTTACTTGCCCTCCTCCTTGGGTCTATCCTGGTGCGGAAAAGAAAATAATATACAAAAGGTGACATCTTCCGCAACCTGGAAGTGCCCCAATAAAAGAATATTATATACAAGTTTTTTACATGGATGAAAATGAAAAACACTCATCTCACATAAAAAAAACCCCGGCTATTCAAACACGACGATCCAATATAACATATCCAGCAACACATAACATCACATGTCATCAACGTAAGTAAATATGCGCATCCCAATTATCGTTGACATATAGCAACGAAACCGGCGATATCGCATATTACACTTACGGTCACAGAAAAGAAAGTGTAAAACTACAACAGTAGGAATCCGCAACCTCTTTAGACATCGCATGCCTAAACAAATGAATTTCTTAGACATCGCATGCCTAACATTTATAAACCCCGCATTTTAGTCTCAATATCGAAAACACTTTTCAATGTAAAGTCGAGCAATTCAACAGGATTCCCGGCATCCTGACCGAATGCTCGTCGCAAACTTCAGTAGACGGCCGCACCCCCGATGCCGTCGACGAAGTGCACCAAGGCGGAACACCGCTGCCGCGAGCACCCGAACGGATGCTTTCGGCGACGGGGTTCTCCTACAGTCACTTGGTCGGGGCTAAGGGGTGTAGCTGTCTATTAAGTTTATCCGGTAAGTATCCGCGTACGCTACGTGATTGCGATGGACTTTTGATTACATCAAAATTCCGTGGCAACCGATCAAGTGAGACTAAACTGCTATGTTTATAACATTCAAATCAGTTATCTCATAACTATAAATGGATTCCAATTATTGTATCACATTCCGGATAAATAGAAAATGTCAAACTTTCCGATCGAAGAATCGAACACCCAAGTTTTCCCGAAACAGCTCAACACATGAAACAAGTTTAAAAACATCCAGTTCATGCCTCAGTACCAATGGTCCAGCCGTAGAAGGGTCAAGCCAACGCCTCACATGTGGCACGCCGTACTGCCCCAAACCCTAAGGTTTAAAGGGCAGTTCAAGACGGTCACATAATCGAGTTAAGGTTTGTTGTCTTCTAGAAGGTCCATCGCGTTACTTGCACTACTTAGAACGGTATTAAACCACAGAAAGATCCAACACTTGGAAATTTCCCGACAGGGGAAAAAGTGGGTATTTATATCCGGTCGAACTTTTTAACATATTCAAAAATTATCCGGAAAACACAGTAAACAAAGTTAAATAATCCGATCGAATAACCGAGTCCCCAATACAACCCCAGAACACTCAACTCTTGAGTCAGAATAAAAATACCCATAAAATATAAATCACAGAAATAGGAATTATGGTGCAAAAAATATTGCCTAACTCCTCTGTACAGCCGCGGTTCCGCGGTGGAATGTACGAATTAGGGGTTCGTTTTTCACCACAATTCTTATATTTTCCTGCTGAATTTTTCAGGTATTTTTAATTCAGAAAAATCCACAATTTACAAAAATGTACAGAGAGGGGTCATGGATTAGGGTTTCGGGTTCGATCGGGTTTCTAACTCCGTCTACGCATCGCCTAAGGCTATAGCTAGGCTCTGATACCACTGCAGGGTTCCTAGGCACACACTAGAGGTCTTACAAGGTATCAACCATGCAAAATTCAAATTTTACAAGTGCCGAGAAACCCTAATACGGATCGTTGACTAGAGTTTAGGCGATAACTACAACTAGTAAACTGCTTTACTAATAAGTGAACGGAAATACAACCTTTGTAGATCCGGTTCTCCACCTCCATTGCTCCGTGATGAAGTCCCTCCGCTGTACCCATCGGATGACTCTCGCGGTGGTTTCATCGAAGAAATGATCGGGCTAGGTCGTCGACTTCGATGCTGAAGATGATCTATGTCGAGGCAACACAAGATCAAGCTCCCACTTCACCAAGTCGTGAAACTTGTGAAGAAAACACCCTATACTACATGGCAAGTGGTAGAGGATGAAGAAATAGGAAGTGGGTTCACTTTAGAATTGGATTTCTCACTCTTTTTCTCAAGATGCCATTAATGGTAGCAAGCTTTCTTCTTTGTTCAAGAAGAAGAAGAAGAAGAAAAGAATATGATAAGAATTATTGGAAAATAGAAAATAAGTCATTCTTATCATATCTCAACCATGGTCAAGTGTAGAGAATAAACTAGGGTTAGGTTTAATGGTTAGGTTTAAGGAATAAAACAAAATGGTCAAAGCTTTTTCAAAGCTTCATGAAGCTTCAACAAAATCCAAAGAAAGCCACCATTTTATCTTAAGCCAAAATGAAATAAATAAATAAATAAATAAAGCAAATGAAACCCTAACCATTAACTAACCATGGTTTAATCAAACATACACCTAAGCATGCATGTATCATCAAACATGATACAATCAAGTGCATAAAAAAATACATCACATATACAATGTGCACTTCAAGTGAGAAAATCCATTTTAAGTGAACCAATACTAGTTAATGCTAAGTAATATATCAAATATATAATTATACATTAAATCATTAAATCAACACTTGATTTAATGATCCGGTCATATCGCATATAACCGACTAGTATCAAGTGTATCAATGTATCGAATCAACACTTGATTCGGTAACCCGGCTATATCACATATAACCTGCCGATGATACAAATCGCAAGAATAGAATACGGTATCACATAAACGTATTATTCTCGGTCCCGCACATATCTCATATGCACTCCTATTTCGTTTCGTTTGAGCCAGGAAACCTCTGTGTAGGACTCTAAAGACTCGTCAATACACCGGCAGCAGGTGATGATCATATCAAACACCTACAAGCCGCAAGCGGTCTGCTAAACGTAACGGCCACCCGGGTATTGAGCGATCAGAAGATTGACGAGCAAGCCCGCTCACACTCCTGTGAATCCAACCAGTAACACTTACCGTACAGTCCGGTCTGATCGTCTGATATGTCGCATATCTTACCTAGGGGTGGTAAACGTCAGACCCCAATAGCTCGATAAGTCGTGTCGATATGAGGTCTATAACAGTTCGAGAAACTACTGGTAACACTTACCAGTAAATCTCAGCAACCCTGGCCAGAGATTTCCAGTTATAGCCAATCGAACACAGCGCAACATCAACTCCCTATACCGGGAGAGACGAATCCCCTCCTATCGCTCAATGCCTCCATGTGATTCGGGACTGTACTTAAAAACCACCGTTTTGCACGCCCTCTTGGACGTAGTAAGGTGGAAATCAAAGCACAGTGGGAATCACACAAGACTCTATGACGATCTCGGGTCAACAGACTACTCTGTACCAGTGTCACCAGAGAACTGCCATCTGACATATGGTATAATACCATCTGGGAGTTCCCGGCGAGTCTGTCCAGTGTACCCAGTCTCCACTGAGCACCCGTATATCATCTCCGATGTCAAACACCAATGGATATGGGATCATCCATCGCCCATCTGTATGGGTCGAGAAGGTATACGCTAGTCTACTCGGGTATATCGATGCCCCGTCTCGATACACCCACAACTAGGGACCTTGAAGGATGTAATGGACTACCATGTCCCCACTAGTATGATCCGCATCATAGTCCAGGTAGTCAAATACACATCCTAAGGGCTTTACCAACAAGTAACAGAGAGACAATCAGTGTACACGTTAAGGTAAAGATCAACCAGATAGCATACTATCATGTCGAGCAAGAAAGTCCTCCCTATATATGTCCAAGCATCCACTACAATATACATCCTATGTATAGTAATGGCCTCTAGGGCATACATATAACTAACGGCAAGTACCCCTTGCTACATGCTAAACAATATTTACATATATATTAATGACACCCTAAACCGATAAATTTAACCTTGGTACGATAATTTCCCACTTTTTCATGTACAATATTGTTATATATCATTTACCTTTAAACTTGGAACCTACAGTTGCAATTGAACCTAATAACCACGTTTACCTGTTTAATCACATTTTAATATTGACATGGCTTATGGCATTTATCTCTACAGTGTTGTTCCATTCGGACACTCGTATGCATTTTAACCTGTAATAGCTGTATCGAACCTTTATATAAATCATTGCATCTCTAAAGTGCTTAAACTTGTTAACACGATTAAAAGGCCATAATTGTCATACTGCATTCGTATAACATTGAAACCATCTCGGTGACACAACTGATAACTGTACTGCAAATTGAGTAAATCTGCCTATTGCTTAATTCATTGTTTATATCATGTCGATGAATACCATGCTTGATTGTATAACTGATTGTGAGCACATTCATGATATTGATTACATCTTGACCTGACTTGCTATATATATATATTGATCTACCCGACATGGTACCGTATACTGCTTGACTTGACCTGATGTACCATGACCTGACCCGTTACCTGATCTTGTGTCTAATGCCAACAAACCTGACATGTAGTCCTCATGGACCGTTCCTGTTATCTATCCAGACAAACCTGTTTACCTGATCCTGCGTTGGCATTAGTTTCTTGATTACGGGATACCGGACTTGACTTACACATATAACTTGGGGGTATGGGGAAATCAGTATTGTAACCGAACGTAACTCCAAGGGCCATACTATTGTTTGTCGTTTTTCCGGGCGTTACGGAATACCTATTATTTGCCGTTTTTCCGGGCGTTACGGAATACCCATTGTTTGTCGTTTTTCCGGGCGTTACGGAATACCCAATGTTTGCCGTTTTTCCGGGCGTTACGGAATACCTATTGTTTGCCGTCTTTCCTGTCATTACGGAATAACTACCGACGAGTTACGATGAGGATTACATTACTTGGTTTCAAAGACTTTAGAACAGAAAACCTGATAGAACAGTTTAGTTTACCCACTGCACACTGCCCTGCATTGCTCTGACTTATATTATCGTTACCCTTGCTTTATTCATGTTTATATTGCATTGCCTGTTACGCTGTTCATATTTTATTACTTGATGACATGACGCGCTGACGTCTGGGTTTTGCATGGCCCAGATTCTGTACCGCTGTTGCAGTCCGAGCAGGAGTACTTCAGCCAGCAGGCTGAGCTGTGAGTTCAGTAGTAGTTAATTTTCTTTCCTGCATTTTTATTCCTGATGTGAGCCCGCATTATGGGACATACATTCCAGTTATTTGTATTGGATCTTTCGCTTCCGCATTTTATTATTCTTGGCTCAGATTATCTTGGATTTTGGACATGTTTAGATAGTTTTATTTGTTCTTGATATCTCTACAACCGTAATGTGACTGTGGATGGATACTTCCTACCCACAGGTAGCATGGTTGGCTATGTCACGTGCCCATTTTAGCGTACTCTGGGAAGCGGGGCGTGACATGGTTCTTTTGGTACCAGAGCCATAGGTTAGTCGGGTTGATTCTTTTATAGTTGGGTATTGTACCCAATACACGAATCAGAATACTCGTGTTTAGGAAACATGTCCTGCCACCTTGCCGTTTACCATTCTTGAATCACATTCTTCCTAATTATATCTTTTACGATGTGCAAACTTTCTTTGCATATCGACTCGAAAACCTGATTCCTTGTTATCTCTAGGACTTAGGCGACTTGGATGGAGTTAAGTAATTGTGGCTATGATACCGCGGCATAGTTACAATGCGGTACTCTATTTAAGTAACTTGGAGTTCTAGTCTTGATCTATGTTTCGAATCTATCATCATGCTAATGTTGGGTGTTTTGATATGGCCGGTAAGAATTTGAAGACGTACTAAGGGCGTGTGGACGAAGCCGCCATGCTTGGAGTGATAAGGGGAATGCTAGAGAATTAAAAGAGACAGACCGAGCTGATCCAGCAGCAACCGGAATCGTTTCAGGAAGGTTTGCAGATCGTTCAGCAGTCTGTGAACGATGTTGGAGCTAAACCAGTTGACCGAGTAGGGACCGTAGCAGATTTCAGACGTTTGGGTCTATCTACATTTACTGGTTTGGAGGAGCTGTTGCCAACAGAGTAGTGGCTAGTGGACACAGAGAACTTGCTTATTGCAGCACAGATTTCAGATGAGAAAAGAGTTGATGTGGTACGCATTCAGTTAGTGGACTACGCCCGAGAATGGTGGCTTGTGGAGGAGAACCGTTTGCCCAAGCCGATCAAGTGGGCGGATTTTCCAAAGAGTTTCCTGGAGAAGTTCTTCCTGCGTACCGCACGGGAGGAAATGGAAGAGAAGTTCCTCGGGCTAAAGTAGAATGGATCACCCGTAGATGTGCATGCAGCAGAATGGACGAGACTCAGTAGATTCGCTGGACCTTTAGTTGCCAACGATGCAGACAGGGCACGGAGGTTCATGCGCAGCTTGGACGTGGACATCCAGGGGCAGATTATCTCCGTGGGTTTGACCACTTTCTCACAAGTACTTGCGGCAGCCGAGAGCAGAAGAGTTTATCTGGGATGAAAAGGAGTTTGCAGCAGGCAGCAGTTGCGGTAAGGAAGAAGTTCTGTCGAGCCAGTCGAGTTTAGGGCTAGGCCGACAAACAATATTCTTGCATCTATGGAAGTTGATGAAAGCAAAGAACCGGCTGTTGTTCGTGATTTTGTGGACGTATTTGAAGTTATGTCGGGTCTACCGCCGAAGCGAGACGTGGAGTTCGCAATTGATCTTATTCCTGGTGCAGCACCAGTATCCAAAGCGTATTATCCAATGGCACCAGTAGAGTTGGAAGAAGTCAAGAAACAGGTTGCTGAATTGCTTTAAAAAAAAGTTAGATTCGGAGCAGTAACTCGCCTTGGGGAGCTCCAGTTCTTCTAGTAAAGAAGAAGGATGGCACAAAAAGGAGGTACATCGACTATCGAGAATTAAACCGGGTGACTATTAAGAACAAGTACCCGATCCCTCGCATTGGTGAACTTTTCGAGCAGCTTAGTGGCGCGAGGGTATTCTCGAAGCTGGATTTGCGATCCGGATATCATCAGGTCCGAGTGAAAGCAGAAGATATTTGCAAGACGGCGTTCTGAACTCGGTATGGACATTACGAATACTTAGTGATGCCCTTCGGAGTAACGAATGCGCCGGCAGTATTCATGGACTTAATGAACCGAATCTTTTCGCCGTTCCTGGACCAGTTTATTGTGGTTTTCATTGACGATATTCTGGTTTACCCGAAGAGTTTTGAGGAGCATGCTGAGCATTTGAAGATCGCACTGCAGACATTGAGACAAGAGAAGTTATACACGAAGATGAGTAAGTGCGAGTTTTGGCTGGAGGAAGTGAAGTTTTTGGGGCATGTTATGTCGGGCGATGGAATTGCCGTTGATCCCGCAAAGATTGTAGCAGTTCGAGATTGGCCGATTCCAAAGAATGTTGCGGAGATAAGAAGTTTTCTTGGACTCGCCGAATATTACAGGAGATTTGTGGAGAACTTTGCTCGTCTGGCAAAGCCGTTGACCAAGCTTACGCGCAAGGAGGTACCTTTCGTATGGACGGATAAGTGTGCGTTAGCTTTTGAGACGTGAAGCAGAAATTGATAACCGCCCCTGTTCTGACCGTGCCAGACAATTCCGGAGGATTGGTGATTCACAGCGACGCATCTGGGAAAGGATTGGGATGTGTTTTGATGCAGCATGGGAAGGTTGTAGCGTACGCATCGAGACAGTTGAAGACCCATGAGAAGAATTATCCAACTCATGACTTGGAACTTGCGGCTATGATTTTCGCTTTGAAGATTTGGAGACACTACCTTTTGGGCGAAAGGGTCGAAGTTTTCACGGATCATAAGAGCTTGAAGTATGTGTTCACGCAGAAGGAGCTTAATATGAGGCAGCGTAGATGGTTGGAGCTGATGGCTGACTACGACCTTGATCTTAAGTACCATCCGGAGAAAGTTAACGTCGTGCCGGATGCGCTTAGTCGGTTACCAGCAATTCAGGTGTTAACTATGCAGAAGGAGATCGTTGCAGATTTTCGAAGATTTGACTTGGAGGTTGTGCTACCGCATTCTTCAGGACAGTTGATGCAGCTACAAGTACAGTCATCGTTGATCGAGAATATTAAAGCAGCACAATCGCAGGACCCTAGACTGCAAAAGTTTCGAGAGCAGGTTGAAGCCGGACTACGAACAGATTTATTGATCCACGAAGATGGTTCGTTGAGGTATGGTAGCCGTTTGTGTGTGCCAAAGGGGGATATTCATGAAGAACTTATGAAGGAGGCACACAGTTCAGCTTATTCTGTACATCCAGAAGGCACAAATATGTACCGGGATATTCGACAGCATTTCTGGTGGGAAGGCATGAAGCGAGAGATTGCTCGCTTTGTAGCAAAGTGCTTGGTGTGTCAGCAAGTTAAGGCTGAACATCAAAGGGTGGCTGGTTTATTGCAACCACTTCCGATTCCTCAGTGGAAGTGGGAACATATAACCATGGATTTCGTGACGGCTTTACCGCGGAGTCCAAAGGGCAACAATGCTGTATGGGTGATTGTTGATCGGTTGACCAAGGCAGCTCACTTTATTCCTTTCCGGGTTGGTCAATCAATAGAGACTTTGGCTGAGCGGTACATGCAAGAGATTGTAAGATTGCATGGAGTACCGGTGAGCATCGTGTCCGATCGTGACACTCGGTTCTTATCACACTTCTGGAGGAGTTTACAGGAAAGTTTGGGGACTCGATTGAAGTTTAGCACAGCTTATCATCCTCAAACTGATGGTCAGTCGGAGAGAACGATCCAAACTCTTGAAGATATGTTGAGAGCATGCATGTTAGACTTCAAGGGTTCTTGGGAGGATCATCTACATTTGGTGGAGTTTTCTTACAACAACAGTTTTCAGGCAACTAGCTAGATGGCTCCGTTTGAAGCTTTGTATGGTCGTAAATGCCGTTCACCTGTTTGTTGGGACGATGTCGGTGAACGAAGATTATTGGGACCAGATTTGGTTGTGCAGACAGTTGAGAAAGTTAACACTATCAGGAATCATATGAAGGCAGCACAAGACCGACAGAAGAGTTGGGCAGACACGTCAAGAAGACCTCTAGAGTTCGCCGTGGGTGACTTGGTATTCTTGAAGATATCACCGACTAGAGGGGTGATTCGTTTTGGAAGTCGAGGAAAGCTTAGTCCTCGATTCGTTGGACCCTTTGAGATCTTGGAGCGTGTTGGTGAGGTAGCGTATCGTTTGGCGTTATCGCAGTCCTTGGCGAATGTGCATGATGTGTTTCACGTATCTCAACTACGAAGGTATGTTCGAGATGAAATGCACGTATTGGATCATTCGGAGCTAACAGTACGAGAAGATTTGACTTTTGAGGAGCGACCGATGGAAATCGTGGATCGAAGGGAAAAGGTTCCTAAGAGCAAAGCTATCCCTCTTGTACTTGTTTCTTGGGGTAATCGCTCGCATGGAGAGTCCACTTGGGAACGAGAAGATGAAATCCGGCAGAAATTTCCTCACCTTTTCTTGTAGTTATCTATCTTTGTATTCTTGGAATTTCGAGGACGAAATTCTTTTTGTAGTTGGGTATAATGTAACACCCGAGCCCAATACTACTAATTTCTGTTACCGTTTGAGCGTAGTGTGGTACTCATTTCACTTATCGTGCTTGATTATTATTTACTGTAAATTTTACCCGGCAAATTCATTTCTGCATATAACAATTTTTGGCTTCTAAAACAAAATTAAAAATATTCATCTTGGCCTACTTGACACCCATAACCCCGCTGTAGCGTCCGTGCATCGTGTTCTCGTCCCGTTCAGCGAAATGGGCGAGTTTGGACGGCTACGCGCACGTACGTATGTCCGTTTTGGGGGTATGCTTTTTGATCATAAAACACTTCATTTTAAAATTTGGATCCCGCTTAAAATCCTATTATTTCAATTTCAAATTTTTGGACCCAACCCGGTCGCGATTTGAAAATGTTTTACTTTGCGCCAAAATCCCAAATTTTATTATTTTAAAACGTTGTATATTTTCATTAACCATACAAATTTTACTGTTCATTTCAAATCTCATAAATCTTTTTAAAATATTTTCCTAACACCTAATTTTTCCCTCAACCAATCCGCTCCCTCTCCTTCACTCCCGTGGGCCCTCTTCTCTCTCCTCTCTCTCCAGTCTCTCTCTATCTCTCTCCTCTCTCTTCCATCTCTCTCGCGTTCTCTCTCCTCCATATACCTCTCTCTCTCTCCCTCATATTGTTTAAATCTCCTTCCCTCCTCCATCCTTTACTCACGTAACCCAAACCCTCATCGAACCCTAGCCACCGCCGTCTCCCTCCTCGTCGCCGCAACCCCAACGCCGACGACACCGACACCAGCACCCCCGCCTCCTCTGCCTCGTCTCACCCACACCCTGTTTCATCCACCCTCGCGCGCCCTGCACCCTCACCGCGACCACCTGCACCCGCTCCTGCATCTCGCCGCCGACGATCACCTCGTCGTCGCCTCCCGCCATCATCCTCGTCATTCTCATCTCCATCACCTCTCCTTCATCAACCCCCGTGCACCCTACACCTGTTCCCGCGGCCGCCTGTGCACCCTGCACACGCCAACCCTACCGGATCTGTCGCCGCCGGCGGTCTCGCCTCTGTACCCGGCCTTCGTACAACCCACTGTAAGCCTTCTTCTCCTCTTTCCTCCTTCCTTTCTTCTCTAGTTTCTTTCTATTCTTGATTGCACATCTTGATCTTTACTGTTCACATTTTGGCCGGAATCCGACGATGCCGACGACATGACCCGACGTTCCAGCGAGGTACCCCGACCCGTGTGGTCCCATTGTTCGTCGTTTGGGTTCATTCCGTGAACCGTGCACCCGTCGTGAGTTTCCACGCCGACGTTTTACGTTTCATTTTTCCCGATTCGCGACCCGTCGAGGCAAGTACCCCTTGCTACATGCTAAACAATATTTACATATATATTAATGACACCCTAAACCGATAAATTTAACCTTGGTACGATAATTTCCCACTTCTTCATGTACAATATTGTTATATATCATTTACCTTTAAACTTGGAACCTACAGTTGCAATTGAACCTAATAACCACGTTTACCTGTTTAATCACATTTTAATATTGACATGGCTTATGGCATTTATCTCTACAGTGTTGTTCCATTCGGACACTCGTATGCATTTTAACCTGTAATAGCTGTATCGAACCTTTATATAAATCATTGCACCTCTAAAGTGCTTAAACTTGTTAACACGATTAAAAGGCCATAATTGTCATACTGCATTCGTATAACATTGAAACCATCTCGGTGACACAACTGATAACTGTACTGCAAATTGAGTAAATCTGCCTATTGCTTAATTCATTGTTTATATCATGTCGATGAATACCATGCTTGATTGTATAACTGATTGTGAGCACATTCATGATATTGATTACATCTTGACCTGACTTGCTATATATATATATTGATCTACCCGATATGGTACCGTATACTGCTTGACTTGACCTGATGTACCATGACCTGACCCGTTACCTGATTTTGTGTCTAATGCTAACAAACCTGACATGTAGTCCTCATGGACCATTCCTGTTGTCTATCTAGACAAACCTGTTTACCTGATCCTGCGTTGGCATTAGTTTCTTGATTACGGGATACCGGACTTGACTTACACATATAACTTGGGGGTATGGGGAAATCAGTATTGTAACCAAACGTAACTCTAAGGGCCATCCTATTGTTTGCCGTTTTTCCGGGCGTTACGGAATACCTATTGTTTGCCGTTTTTCCGGGCGTTACGGAATACATATTGTTTGCCGTTTTTCCGGGCGTTATGGAATACCCATTGTTTGCCGTTTTTCCGGGCGTTACGGAATACCCAATGTTTGCCATTTTTCCGGGCGTTACGGAATACCTATTGTTTGCCGTCTTTCCGGGCGTTACGGAATAACTACCGACGAGTTACGATGAGGATTACATTACTTGGTTTCAAAGACTTTAGAACAGAAAACCTGATAGAACAGTTTAGTTTACCCACTGCACACTGCCCTGCATTGCTCTGACTTATATTATCATTACCCTTGCTTTATTCATGTTTATATTGCATTGCCTGTTACACTGTTCATATTTTATTACTTGATGACATGACGCGCTGACGTCTGGGTTTTGCATGGCCCAAATTCTGTACCGCTGTTGCAGTCCGAGCAGGAGTACTTCAGCCAGCAGGCTGAGCTGTGAGTTCAGTAGTAGTTAATTTTCTTTCCTGCATTTTTATTCCTGATGTGAGCCCGCATTATGGGACATACATTCCAGTTATTTGTATTGGATCTTTCGCTTCCGCATTTTATTATTCTTGGCTCAGATTATCTTGGATTTTGGACATGTTTAGATAGTTTTATTTGTTCTTGATATTTCTACAACCGTAATGTGACTGTGGATGGATACTTCCAACCCACAGGTTGCATGGTTGGCTATGTCACCTGCCCATTTTAGCGTACTCTGGGAAGCGGGGCGTGACAGATCTATATTCAGAATCTATCATCATGCTAATGTTGGGTATTTTGATTTCAGGAATATGGCCGGTAAGAATCTGAAGACGTACCGAAAGCGTGTGGACAAGGCCGCCATGCTTGGAGTGATAAGGGGAATGCTGGAGAATCAAAAGAGACAGAACGAGCTGAAGCGGGCGTCTGCACGGAACCAAACGTCCGTACGTAGAAGTGTTCCGGTGAACAGACGCAGAATAGCACCAATGAAGAAAACAATTGTGGTTGATCGGAAGAGGAGCGTGATTTGTAACTACTGCCATGTACACGGACATGTGCAAAAGGATTGTCGAAGGAAGCTGGGACTCTGTTTTGTTTGTGGAGCGGCAGATCACGCCGTTAGTGCTTGTCCATCGAAGTTTCGCACGAGGGATGTTTTTTAGAAGCCTCCGCAGAGACCGTTCCAGGGACAGAAACAGCTGACTCAAGGACCTAAGCAGGCCCGAGCTTTTACCTTGACAGCTGAAGAAGTTAAGGCGTCAGGAGAAGTTGTTTCAGGTACTCTACTCGTTCATGGTTTTCCCGCATTAGTGTTATTTGATTCTGGTGCATCCCATTGTTTTATGTCATCCAAGTTTTTAGCTACACACTCGATTGACTACACGACCCTGTCTAGTTTCTGGGACATACACACTGGGAATGGGAAAATCATAGCTAGTAGGGAGTGTAAAGATTGTGCAGTTGTTGTGTGCGGACGAGAGCTCTTTGCAGATTTCTTGGTGTTTGATACGGGCAGCTACGAGGTCGTCTTGGGAATGGATTTTCTTGGCACTTTCCACGCTCACATTGATTGTAGGGCAAGGAAGGTAATTTTCCAGATTCCCGGACATCCCGAATTTAGCTTCACTGGAGGAAGCAGTTCTGTCGGGCCAGTCGAGTTTAGAGCTAGGCCGACAAACAATATTCTTGCAGCAATGGAAGTTGATAATAGTGAAGAGCCGGCTGTTGTTCGTGATTTTATGGACGTGTTTGAAGATATATCGGGATTACCGCCGAAGCGAGACGTGGAGTTCGCAATTGATCTTATTCCTGGTGCAGCGCCAGTATCCAAAGCGTATTATCCAATGGCACCAGTAGAGTTGGAAGAAGTCAAGAAACAGGTTGCTGAATTGCTTGAGAAGAGTTGGATTCGGAGCAGTAACTCGCCTTGGGGAGCTCCAGTTCTTCTAGTAAAGAAGAAGGATGGCACAAGAAGGATGTGCATCGACTATCGAGAATTAAACCGGGGGACTATTAAGAACAAGTACCCGATCCCTCGCATTGGCGAACTTTTCGAGCAGCTTAGTGGAGCGAGGGTATTCTCGAAGCTGGATTTGCGATCCGGATGTCATCAGGTCCGAGTGAAAGCAGAAGATATTTGCAAGACGGCGTTCCGAACTCGGTATGGACATTACGAATACTTAGTGATGCCCTTCGGAGTAACGAATGCGCCGGAAGTATTCATGGACTTGATGAACCGAATCTTTTCACCATTCTTGGACCAGTTTATCGTGGTTTCCATTGACGATATCCTGGTTTACTCGAAGAGTTTTGAAAAGCATGCTGAACATTTGAAGATCGCACTGCAAACGTTGAGACAAGAGAAGTTGTATGCGAAGTTGAGTAAGTGCGAGTTTTGGCTGGAGGAAGTAAAGTTTTTGGGGCATGTTGTGTCTGGCGATGGAATTGCCGTCGATCCAGAAAAGATTGCAGCAGTACGAGATTGGCCGATTCCAAAGAATGTTGAGGAGATAAGAAGTTTTGTTGGACTCGCCGGGTATTACAGAAGATTCGTGGAGAACTTTGCTCGTCTGGCAGAGCCGTTAACCAAGCTTACGCGCAAGGAGGTTCCTTGTGTATGGACAGACAAATGTACGTTAGCTTTTGAGACGTTGAAGCAGAAGTTGATAACCGCCCCTATTCTGACCGTGCCAGACAATTCCGGAGGATTGGTGATTCACAGCGACGCATCTGGGAAAGGATTGGGATGTGTTTTGATGCAGCATGGGAAGGTTGTAGCGTACGCATCGAGACAGTTGAAGACCCATGAGAAGAATTACCCAACTCATGACTTGGAACTTGCGGCTGTGATTTTCGCTTTGAAGATTTGGAGACACTACCTTTTGGACGAAAGGGTCGAAGTTTTCACGGATCATAAGAGCTTGAAGTATGTGTTCACGCAGAAGGAGCTTAATATAAGGCAGCGTAGATGGTTGGAGCTGATGGCTGACTACGATCTTGATCTTAAGTACCATCCGGAGAAGGTTAATGTCGTGCCGGATGCGCTTAGTCGGTTACCAGCAATTCAGGTGTTAACTACGCAGAAGGAGATCGTTGCAGATTTTCGAAGATTTGACTTGGAGGTTGTGCTACCGCATTCTACGGGGCAGTTGATGCAACTACAAGTACATTCATCGTTGATCGAGAATATTAAAGCAGCACAATCGCAGGACCCTAGACTGCAAAAGTTTCGAGAGTAGGTTGAAGCCGGACTACGAACAGATTTATTGATCCACGAAGATGGTTCGTTGAGGTATGGTAGCCGTTTATGTGTGCCAAAGGGAGATATTCGTGAAGAGCTTATGAAAGAAGCACACAGTTCAGCTTATTCTGTCCATCCAGGAGGCACAAAGATGTACCGAGGTATTCGACAGCATTTCTGGTAGGAAGGCATGAAACGGGAGATTGCTCGCTTTGTGGCAAAGTGCTTGGTGTGTCAGCAAGTTAAGGCTGAACACCAAAGGGTTGCTGGCTTGTTGCAACCACTTCCGATTCCTCAGTGGAAGTGGGAACATATAACCATGGATTTCGTGACGGCTTTACCGCGGAGTCCAAAGGGCAATAATGCGGTATGGGTAATTGTTGATCAATTGACCAAGGCAGCTCACTTTTTCCTTTTTGGGTTGGTCAATCAACAGAGACTTTGGTAGAGCGGTACATGCAAGAGGTTGTAAGATTGCATGGAGTACCGGTGAGCATTGTATCAGATCGAGACACTCGGTTCTTATCACACTTTTGGCGGAGTTTACAGGAAAGTTTGGGGACTCGATTGAAGTTTAGCACAGCTTATCATCCTCAAACTGATGGTCAGTCGGAGAGAACGATCCAAACTCTTGAGGATATGTTGAGAGCATGCATATTGGACTTCAAGGGTTCTTGGGAGGATCATCTGCATTTGGTGGAATTTTCTTACAACAATAGTTTTCAGGCAACTATCCAGATGGCTCCATTTGAGGCTTTGTATGGTTGTAAATGTCGTTCACCTGTTTGTTGGGACGATATCGGTGAACGAAGATTATTGGGACCAGATTTGGTTGTGCAGACAGTTGAGAAGGTTAACACTATCAGAAATCATATGAAGGCAGCACAAGACCGACAGAAGAGTTGGGCAGACACGTCAAGATGACCTCTAGAGTTCGCCGCGGGTGATTTGGTATTCTTGAAGTTATCACCGACTAGAGGGGTGATTCGTTTTGGAAATCGAGGAAAGCTTAGTCCTCGATTCGTTGGACCCTTTGAGATCTTGGAGCGTGTTGATGAGGTAGCGTATCGTTTGGCGTTACCGCAGTCCTTGGCGAATGTGCACGACGTGTTTCACATATCTCAACTCCGTAAGTATGTTCGAGATGAAACACACGTATTGGATCATTCGGAGCTAACAGTACGAGAAGACTTGACTTTTGAGGAGCGACCGATTGAAATCGTGGATCGAAGGGAAAAGGTTTTTAAGAACAAGGTGATCCCTCTTGTGCTTGTTTCTTGGGGTAATCGCTCGCATGGAGAGTCCACTTGGGAACGAGAAGATGAAATCCGGCAGAAGTTTTCTCATCTTTTCTTGTAGTTATCTATCTTTGTATTCTTGGAATTTCGAGAACGAAATTCTTTTTGTAGTTGGGATAATGTAACACCCGAGCCCAATACTACTAATTTCAGTTACCGTTTGAACGTAATGTGGCACTTATTTCATTTATCATGCTTGATTGTTACTTATTGTAATTTCACCCCGTAAATTCATTTCTGCATATAACAATTTAAGGCATCTAAAATAAAATTAAAAATATTAGTTGTGGCCTACTTGACACCCCTAACCCTGTGGTAGCGTCCGTGCATCGTGTTCTCGTCCCGTTCAGTGAAACAGGCGAGTTTGGACGGCTACGCGCACGTACGTGTGTCCGTCTTGGGGGTATGCTTTTTGATTGCAAAATACTTCATTTTAAATATTGGATCCCGCCTAAAATTTTATTATTTCAATTTCAAATTTTTGGACCCGACCCGGGCGCGATTTGGAAATGTTTTACTTTGCGCCAAAATCCCAAATTTCTAATATTTTATAAACCGCCAAATATATAAGTTTTAACCTCTTAATATTTTTTTTATACTTATAAATCTTTTTTAAATCCTTTCCTAAACCCACAAACTTCCTTCCCAGCCAATTAATTTCGTTTATTTTCCCGTGGGCCCCACCTCATTACTCTCTCTCTCCCCCCCCCCCGTCTCTCTATCTCTCTCCTTTCTCTCCCCCGTCTCTGTATCTCTCTCCCCCCCCATATATCTCTCTCTCTCTCCCACTCATATATTCTTTTCTTCATCACGTAAACCAAACCTCACGTAAACCCTAGCCACCGTCTCCCTCGTCGTCGCAGCCCCAACGCCGACACCACCGTCACCAGCATCCTCGCCTCCTCGCCCTCGTCGCAGCCACATCCACCTCCTTCCTCCTTTCCCCTCATTCCCGAGCCCCCACCTGCACACACCCCTGCACACGTCGGCGCCGCCGGAAGTCGCTGCCGACGATCCGTCTCCGTGCACCTGGCCCTCGCGCACACCCCTCGGTGAGCTAGCATCCCCTCCTCTTTTCTTTTCTTCTTTTCCTTCCTTGTTAGTATTTTCTTGATCTGGAATTGTTCTCGCCGTTGTCACAGGCCGACCGCCGGAGCACCGTCGACGTGGTCGACCATCACCACCCCTACATAGATCCTTGTGAGCACCCTCTCCTCTATCCTCCTTCCCTTCTCTCTTCTTGATTATTCCCTTCTCTTTCCATGCTTTCTAACTATTGTTTATTCACTGTTCTGAACTTGGCCGGAATCCGGTGATGCCGGCGACGTGTCCCGACGTTCCAGCGTGGTACCCCGACCCGTGTGGCTTCACTGTTCGTCGTTTGGGTTCATTCCATGAACCGTGCGCCCGTCGCGAGTTTCCCCGCCGACATTTTACGTTCCGTATTCCCGGTTCGCGACCCGTCGAGGCAAGTACCCCTTGCTACATGCTAAACAATATTTACATACATATTAATGACACCCTAAACCTATGAATTTAACTTTGGTACGTTCATTTCTCTTTTTCGTGTTCAATATTGTTATATAACATTTTATCTTTCAAACTTGGAACCTATATATGTAGATATCATTGCATCCATGAAGTCTTAACTTGGTAACATGATTAAACGGCTATAATTGTATTACTGCATTCTTATAATGTTGAAATCATCTCTGTGACACAATTGATAACTGTATTGCTAATTGAATGAATCTGCCTATTGCTTAATTCATTGCTTGGATCATGTTGTTAACCATGCTTGATTTTGTAACTGAGTATGAGCACACCCATGATATTGTTTACATCTTGACCTGACTTGCTACATACCTATTGATTGACCTGACATGGTACCGTATACTGCTTGACTTGACATGATGTACCGTGACCTGACCCGTTACCTGATCTTGTGTCTAATGCCAACAAACCTGACATGTAGTCCTCATGGACCGTTCCTGTTGTCTATCCAGACAAACCTGTTTAACTGATCCTGTGTTGGCATTAGTTTCTTGATTTCGGGATACCTGACTTGACATACACATATAACTTGGGGGTATGGGGAAATCAAAGGTGAAACCTGACTTGTAACTCAACAGTTCACTACCTGTTCTGATCAGTACACATTCCTGTTTGGTGCCTAGCGGCATGTCTCGGTTTCAGCCCGAGAATATTGAGGCCACGGTCCCGGGTATGTACGGGATACTTTTGAGTGTACACATTCCTGTTTGGTGCCTAGCGGCATGTCTCGGTTTCAGCCCGAGAATATTGAGGCCGTGGTCCCGGGTATGTACGGGATATTCCTGTTTGGTGCCTAGCGGCATGTCTCGGTTTCAGCCCGAGAATATTGGGGCCGTGGTCCCGGGTATGTACGGGATACTATTGAGTTACATCGATGATTCATCAATTTGGTTTCAAGGACTTTAGAATAGAAAACCTGATAGAACAGTCCAGTTTACCCACTGTACACTACATGTCACTGCCCTGATTTACATTGTTGTTACACTTGCTTTACCTTTTATGATCATACTTGCATGTCTTGCTACCCTGTTTATATATTATTGCTTGATGTTATGACGCACTGACGTCTGGGTTTTGCATGGCCCAGATTCTGTACCGCTGTCGCAGTCCGAGCAGGAGTACTTCAGCCGACAGGCTGAGCTGTGAGTGTTAGCAGTAGTTAGCTTTTCTTTCCTGCATTTTATTCCTGATGTGAGCCCGTATTATAGGACATACATTCCAGTTATTTTGTATTGGATCTTTCGCTTCCGCATTTATTTCTTCTTGACTCATGTTATCTTGGATTATGGACATGTTTTAGATAGTTTTATTTTGTTCTTGATATCTCTACAGCCGTAATGTGACTGTGGATGGATACTTCCTACCCACAGGTAGCATGGTTGGCTATGTCACGTGCCCATTTTAGCGTACTCTGGGAAGCGGGGCGTGACAATCTTACTACGATACGTAAGTATGGCAAGTTCTACGTGACATGACATGACAGTACTAATGATGTGTAATGTACATGCGAGTCTCTGATCGTGCAATATGGCAATCATTACTATTTGTGCCGGTGTTCTACCAAGTGTATCTACAATAAGCCTACAAAGCGATACTAACGAAATTTGCTAAATAACGAACAAGTCTAAACATACGTAACATGCATCTTAAGCACATTCAATGATATAATAATCAATATGTTTCACGAGGGTGCTATACGCCATCCACCCGATTCCCCACTCGTAGATATAATCTACTCATTGTTTGTGATCACGCTAGTCGTATCCTACGACCGTCTCGCGCTCCGTCGCCGTCTTGGAGGTCTCCTCAATCGAACCTAGCATTCACACAACTACACACACATAAGAATTCAAATCGATATCGATATAATGAACAAACACCCGTAAATTAAAACCTATGATTAACGTGAGCCATCCGTGTGCTAACTACCACGAATTACCCCTGGACTCGATGTTCTAACACAAAAAACCGCATCAAGACTTCAAAATACGAATTATCAAGTTCAAAAGCCTTAAAATATCGTCCAAAAGCTAAGCAAAACAACTCCACATTTTGACTCGAGAAATATGGGACAATTTAGCATATAAAAAGGGCTTATATATCATGTATGAGATCTACTGGCTAAACCCCGACACTTAACTCCATAGTTGGGTTGTCAAAAAAATGATTTTGACCGCAATTTATGGCTAGGTCATAGGCTTTGGGGCTTGTGCTCCTGGTGGGGTCTCCTAGTGGTCTAAATAGGTTAAATCTATACTCTAAATATTTTGCAGAGATTCTAAACCACTCCAGAATTTGTTTGAACATTAAAATATCACCAAAACCCATAGTTTTTTGAAAACTTAGCTAATGTTTAAAACTTGAAGCACATTCAAAACTTTATAAAGGAAGGATTTTTACCTTGGAGTGGACATCAAAGAGGAGATTCGAATTGTAGGAATCTTCTTGAACTTGAGGTGGCTATACTTGAATCTTGTAGGGATTCTAGTTCAAATCTTGAGTGAATGAGAGTGCTTGGACTTTGGGGTTGGGATTAGAGGTGAGTTGAGAGTGTTTGTGAGTGTGAGAGAGGGGAGGGGGCAACTAAGGGATTAGGAGGTGGAGAGAGAAGGAGTTGTAGAGAATGAGGAAAATGGGAGAGGAAAAGAAAAGAGGGCAAGAAGGAATGGAGAGGTATGGGTGTAAGCATGGGTGTGTACATGCTTCTCTTCCTCTCTCCAAATATCAAATATAATATGTAGCTATGCCAAATGAAATAAAAACCCTAATATCATTTAGAAAAGAAATGCTATTGTCAACATTAGTCTATGCTAACCATGCCCAAAATACTAATTAGTTTTATCGTGACCAAATTATGATAACCCAATTCAATAGTTGGTATTATTATAAAACATATTATTTTATTGTTTAAATTCTAAAATAATATTTTCAATTTCTGAAATGTTACATAATCTGTTGATGTGGGCTATTAATGGATAGGGGGATGATAGCACACTCAAAGGTTTTATTTAAATTTAAACTAAGATGGAAATTGTTGATATTAGTTTAAATTTAAATAGTTAGTTACTATAAATAGAATAAGATATGTCTCTTATTTAAATAATATTTAGATAAAAGAAAATACTCTATCAGATAAGGATAAAATAGATTTATATTAATCTTAGTCTAATCAAGAGAAGGGTATTCTATGCTATAAATATGGATGTACTTTCGTCAAGAAGATTTGACGAAAAAGGGCACAACAAAGGTAAAGGCAAAAGCAAAGGCATTGGCACGACAAGAGGAAGAGACACAGCAAGGGCTGGGGCTAAGGCTAAGACAAGATAGATATAGTCTCTAGGTTTACGAGGGTTGTAACTCCCCTCTCTTGAGGTGGGATCAAGAGAGTGGAGATGAGATGTGAGAGAGAGATTGAGATGTGTGATATTTTGTAACTTTTATCTTCATTAAGAGATTAGGGTTCTAATCTAGATTTGAGATATGCTATTATATTAGATGATTAAATTAAGGAGAAGATAAGGTATCGAGTGTACACTTTCTTATATCAATTGAATCCTCATGTTTGTATCGTGAAGTAGACCGCTGGTCGAACCACGTTAAAAACTCTGTGTTGATTATTTCTTTTTATGAATCGCTGTCTTGCGTGATCGAACGTTGAAGATGGGATTTTTTCCTCGACAGTAGGTATCAGAGGAAGATTCCCCAACAATCTCAACTCCAAAATGAATGCCAAACAGGACAAAGTTAGTATTTAGAGTTAATTTGTGCTAAGTTTATGAAACTCCAGTTTAGAAAACTTAACTTAATTCATATACTGTTCTCAAACTTCTACAAACTTTTCACAACTCTCATGTTCTATTTTCAATGAAAATCTTTTTTTGTTGGGTTTTTTGCTTGTGGCCCCCTTAAAACACAGCAAATTTCTTTCTGAGCCTAAAAAACTTGTTGTTTACTTTTTACCCCCAAAACTAATAAAATGCATCATTTTACCCTCCTTTTCGATTTCCAGAAGAAAAAACGCCGTTAACTTTTCTCCATAGATTTTAGGTTTACAATTTACCCGAAGATAACAAGCAAAACCGTATAAGCATTCAATTTCTTCATAACTAGAGAATGATGTTGAAGATATTTCTGATTTCATGGCCGATTTTAAGAAAAATACAACAAAAGCGTAAACCCTAATTTCAATTTGGGAAAGACATTGAATATTTCCAAAGTAGAAGAGAGGTTGGGATATTTTAAAGAAAAACCTGATGTTATACCGTTAAAAGTTGACGGAAATTGTAAAAGGGGCAAAATGATGTATCTTATTAGTTCTTGGAAGGGCGTAAAAAGTAAATACCAAGTTTTGGGTAGAAAGGAATTTACTGTGTTTTGGAGGGCTACAAGTTAAAAACCCTTTTTGTTGTAAGTCTACGGTAGCGCCCCGGCCGTCATTCTGGCGCCAAACGCGGAACAAAAACTTTTATAACTGGCGCTATCGCATACTATAACCCGGATCTTGCTATTAACGCTAAACTAACAAACTGTGAAGAGGTAGAAAAGGCTATACCGATCGATCCGAGTTCTTCGGTCTTTAGCCATCATCCCACGCTCCTCGCAGCAACTCCGATCTCTTGTTGGCACCACGTCAACGGATTTTTAAACGGGCTCCCGCCTCTATACCAAGGCAACTTGGACATCAAGTCTGCTAAAAGAGATGACCAAAATGAAGTAGAGAATGAGTAGAATACTTTGTCTCAATACACTCTTTGGTTCTCATCACATGAGAGGGTAAGAGTGGAGGTTGAAGAAGATGCTAAGGATTGGAAATTGTGAACTTAAGAAACTCTAGTGAGCAAAAGAAAACCAAGCTCATAAACTTGCGTTCTCGTCTCATCCTTTTGTGAATAGATATATGAGGTTGTTTTATCAAAAACCAAAGAAAATATCTTATGAAAATATCTCCTCAAATATCCATACCCAAAACAAAACTCATTAATTCTATCATGACTCACTTAGTGACTCATTAGCATGAGTCACTAATGAACATGCTAGAAAAAATGTGTCACCATGAATGAGTCACACTTTCCAAAACATTAATCATTTAAACCAAAACGATTATCCCAAAAAGAAATGCATCTTCTAAAATATTCTCGTAACGGATTACGAGAATACCCCTCACCTGTATATACATACCCGTATCTGTATTCCGACCGAATACGAATACGAGAGACTAAAATATTCCGACTCAATATAATACTTGGATCCGGCTTAAACCAAAGCCCACCAGTATTATCTGTCCGAAATATGATACGTGCACAAGTGCACGTGCAATTTCGAACCCTGCCATAAAACCATACGGCCTCTACAACGTTTCGTCCGAACTTGGGAAACTATCTATGGGGGACTCTAAAGACTCGTCAGTACCCTGGCAGTGGGTTTAACCACAAGCACGTCAGCGGCACTAGCTGTACGTAACGGCTGCCCATGTACTGACCGAAAGGGAAGCCGATGAGCAAACTCATCCTAGAACCTTACTGAGCCTATCAGTGACAATATACGTACAGTCCGGTCCGTTTGTCTATGAGCATCGCATATCCGGCCTAGGGGGCTGGTAACTTCAGACCCCCAAAAGCGGTATAAGTCGTGTCGGAGAGTAGCCCTGAACACCCTGAGAAACTATTGGAATATCTACCAGTAATTCTCACCTGTCTTGGCCAAGGACTTGGGGTAATGGCTCTCCTAGACACAGCGCGATCTCACCCCCAATACCGGGAGAGACGAATCCCCTGCCGATCCGCTCACTGCCCCTATGTGTCTCGGGACTGTACCCAACTAAAACCTGTTTGCACGACTCCTTTGAGCCGTGGTAGGGTAATAATCAAAGCACAGTGGGAACTCACACGAGACAAATGACGACCTCAGGTCGATGAACTAACCTGTACACATGTCACCAGGGAACTGCTATCTGACGCTAGGTATAAAACCAACTAGCAGGTTCCCGGCGAGTCCTGTCCGGTGCACTCATAACCCAATGAGCACATGTATACATCTTAGGTGATCTAACTGACACCAGTGGCTTGTGAGACCGGCCACCGCCCCTCGTCGGGGTCTCGACTGTATACACTAGTCTACTCTGGAGTATCGATACCCTGTCTTGAAGCTCCTACGACTAGGGACCACTTTTAAGGATGTGCTTATAGACTACCCAACTCTCACGTATATGATCGCCATCATACTGTTGGTAGTCAAGCAGGATCCTAAGGGCTCTATCAACGTGTAATAGTGAACAGTAATGTCACCTAAAGCTATACACGATGATAAAGGCAAACCAGATAGCATACTATCATCTCGAGTAAGACTGTCCTACCGGTATAGGTCCTCCCTCAATCATTGCAATAATGTACCTGCAATCCAATAATTGACTTTGAGGGCACTATATCCAACATTTGTTTCTCTTTTTCAACCTTTGGTATATCTAAATCATTTCCGTACATTACGTCAAAATAAAATCATCTCCGTACATTACGTCAAAATAAAATCATCTCCACCCCGCTCCAACTATTTATTTCTTATCTCCACACTTGATAATTCATTCCACAATTTTATTTTCTACCTTAAATAATTCAAAAGCCATATACTTAAGTTTTTTCATTTTCCATCTTCGATTTCCAATAAGCATGGAATCCTACAACTCGTTGTTTATTTCTCTGTCATATTCAATCCATACAGACTTTTATTTTCTTAGAACAAAGAAAGATCCGTTTAGCTTAACCCTTGGTTACCTAAAGTTAAGAGAAGTAAGTTATCTTAATTTCTCCTATTTTGATCGGCATGTTAAATTATTTTAAGATAAATCTAGTTTGACTGGTTAGGAATCTAAAAAGGAGTAGCTTAATGTCACGAAAGAAAAAGGTAAATATTAAATAAGTTGTTTCAAAATGCTAACTTACCGAGTTCGTAATTTATTTTGGAGATGAAGTTATTCCAACTCTAAAGTTAACGTAACTGCACTTATCTAAATTCCAATCCAGTACAAGCTATATTGACATGACCAGATCTATTCTAATCGTAGTCTGCAAATTTGCAAACTAGAATTTGCATTACTCCCCCTCTGGTAAAATGAACTAAACTCAAATTTAGAAGAGGGGGAACCAGTATTGTTTTCTCATTTCTTCTCTCTCTTGGAAATTAAAGAGTTTGTCATTTACTTTCTCTCTCTCTCCTCTCTCTCTCTCTCTGCGCGCAATCATGGGAGAAGCGGAGGAGAAGAAGAAGATCATCATCGACACCGATCCTGGAATCGGTAACCCTTTATTAATCTCTCATAATAATTACTGTAATCAATTTCTTTTAATTTCTTCACTCGATTCATGATCAACTTGGTGTTCAGACGATGCGATGGCGATCTTTGTAGCGCTTCAATCGCCGGAGGTTGAAGTGATCGGCCTGACCACCATCTACGGCAACGTTTACACCACCTTGGCCACAAGAAACGCCTTGCATCTGGTAATTTTGTTGCCCAATTTTGCTTTCCATGTAAAAATGCCATTTTGATCTTCAATTTTCTTAAAACATTTATGATAGTTGATCTCTTTGAAGAATTTGGGAGTTGAGATCGAAGTGGTCATGTCTGTGGTTGATGCATTTGGGCAGCTACAGGCGATTTGCTTGATGAATGTTTGCCAAAAATAAGTTCCATATTCATTAATTAAAAGTCTACACTTTGTTTTACAAACAGGAGAACTTTGAAACTGGATGTATCAAAATTAAGCCATTGTGTATGAGTTGTTTTCTCAATATTTTCTTCGTGTTTCTCGATATAAGGTCTGCAGTTTGTTTCGAATGTTGATCAAGCCCTGAGCTTTATATTGTATATGCGATAGAAAAGCTTGTAATTTTGTAATTCATAATTAATTATCTTCACCTTGGAGAATGATCTTTCTTACTTTTGTTTATTGGGTTTAGTTGGAGTTTGCAGAGAGGAACGATATTCCGGTGGCGGAGGGTTCCCATCTAACGTTCACGGTATGCTTTGATAATTCAGAGAAGTGTTGTGAGGTTGAATTTTGTATATATTAATCTCCCTTGATTCTCTTCTTTAAACGCCAAAGCTTATGTAATTGGACACTTATTTTCGAGGGACTAAATTGTTGGCAAGACAGCTGGGATATCGAAAGTGTCTCAATCACAACAATCCGCATCTTTTAAATGTTTCACATTCTCAATTTACTGTTAGAGATCTAAGAGAAGTTACTCAATGTTGCTTAGGTCTCAATTTATTGTATAGAGACCAATTGAGCTTTAGCTCATGCAGCAAAACTTTCCTCTTTTAAGTAAGAGGCCGCTAGTTCGTTTCTTGAAGGGGTCGCTTCCATAAAGAAATTTATTGAGTAGAGGCAGTTTGACCTTTTTAAACCTTTTTCAATTCTTGTCCCCTTCATTTCTTCTTCACAAGGCTTCCGCCAATTAATGCTCAGCAACACGTATACCAATTAGCAAACTCGGCAATATCACCATTTTGTGCACCCCTATACATCAGATAAAGTACATGGTGTCATGCCCCGCTTCTCAAAATACTGGAGCGGAGACGCGACACAACTATACCGAGAGAGAGGGAGAACTCAATTCGATACAGCTACGTTAAGCGTAAAGTAATGCAGGAATATACAAAAGCAAGTAAGGAAAAATATATTTATTCATTAACCAACCTTTATTACAAACGATAACAAAGGAGCAACACTATACAATAGGATCCAAGGGTACAAATACAAGATATGATTCAACGATACAATAATACAATAGTAATATGACATGAAAGATACCAAAATGGAAACTCTACGAGTCTTGGGCCCATCACGGTTCTGCTGCGCACTTTGATGACTGAGTCTGGTCCGAAACATCTGGCAATCCAACCGGAAACACAATTCTCAGGATGTCAAAACACCCACAAGTATAAAAATAGACGGGAAAGTGCGATACAAGTAATAACAGTAATTTATGGTAACATGTGAAATCGGGTAAACCGAAAGTATGAGAAATCATGTATATAAATAAAAGTATAGAAAAGTGAACGTGCAGGAAGTAACAATGCAAAAATCAAGGTGTCAAGCTGTATGTCAATAATCGAGTCAGAACAATGTCTATCCGAAGGTCAATCGGGAGCTCTAAATGTCAAGTCAAAATGGGTATCATTCTAAGAGTCAAATCAGGTTAAACAAGACGTGTATTGATGGAATTGACTAATGGGCGTACTCGTATGCGAGTTAAACTTGGATAGGATGTCTCATAAGGAAAGATAGGTAAGGAAACATGTGTGCGAGATATGTCATATGTGTGTAGTAGTAAACAAGATCAGGTATTTACAAAGTATTATGAACGTCTTAGTTTGGTAGACAAGGGTTCCTAGCCCCAGTCTTATACAGCAATGTGGTGGTACAGCTTGGTGTTAGCATGCAGTTCTACTAAGCATGGAATTTCAGTAGTAATATGGTCATCCGTATATCGGGATAGTATTCCATACCTAGATTTTAGGCATGTAATTTCAATAGTAATATCAGGTCAGGTCACATCCGCATAAACGGAGTCATCAACAGTATCAGGTCACATCCGCATAAACGGAGTCATCAACAGTATCAGGTCGCATCAGTCTAAACGGGGTCATCAAACATCTGTCTAAACGAAGTCATCAATAGTATCAGGTCAGAGAATCAAGGCTCACGATGAATCAAGTGTCAGGTAGTAGGGTAAATCATGTGTCAGGATTCAGGGTAAATCAGGTGTCGGGTCATGTCAAGTCCAAGTCAAGTCAAGTCAGCATCCAGGCTGGAACTGAGGGTACGGGATAAACTAACAAGTCGTGCATCATGTCATGTGCAAGGAGTCAAGTAAATATCAAGCAAGAAATCGTGTAGTGAGCAAGGTGCAAGACTGAACATGGAGTACACATACAATCAAGTAAGCATGAGAGTAGGTAATTAATCATGTGGGCATGTGATATGAAGACATGTGACAATGAAACACAAGTGCAGTCGTAGGCATCTTAAACCCGTTGTCGCTAAAAACTAATGAGAACAAGCACACTAAGCGGGAAGACCTTTGCGATAATGGTTTACACATTTTAAAGAGAAGTATGGTCGATAGTAAAATAAGGCTCAAGAAACATCAGATAAGACATGACTTTTAAAGAAATGGAGGTGTCACGACCCGAAATATTAGCTCGTGACGAACACTTGAATCACGCAACGTTTAAAGGCGTAACGGAATTCAAGTAAGCTGAAACCCAGAAATCTAAACCTTTTAAGAAAAAATAAAGGAGGTGAGGTTTTGAAATAAAAGTATATGAAATTAAGTTTTCTCAATGCATAGAAAAGGAACATGAATGATGCAAGTGAAATTTACTAGTTTAAAAACATATTTCGTCTTTTAAAAAATTTTGGCAGCACCTCCTTTGTATATTTTGATCCAAAACCATAAATACATAATAAGAATAATGGCATCCCCAAGCGGGAGCTAGCTCTTCGCCAAACGGCGGATCACAACCACGCAATACAGTATAAATAAGTATACGACGCCCAACGGCGAAGTTCACCACAAAAAGATAAAGAAATGAGCAAGATATAACTCCAAAAGTGAATATAAAACCCAACGTTCAAATCTCGCAACTACAAGTCTCACTAAGTCTCATCACTAATACAATTTACAACTTTTGATTGATGGAGTTAAGTAGATACAATATGAAATGTAGATACAAGAGTGGGAATGATACAAAGGTCCCACCTACCAATGCAAAACACCCGAATGCAACTGTGTGCCAGCGAAGCCGCTACTGATCCAAGTGGTCAACCTGCAAGAACTGTGGCACAACGGGGGTGAGTTACCAACTCGTGAGTAGAAAAATATCAACAAATAGAAATCGAATAAACAACGACTCCTAGGTCAACTATACCATAAAGTTAATACTATGATATCTAGGGTGACCGGGTCTGTATATGTGCCAATAAGGTAGTCAATACCTATATGCATGTGGATAACATCCAATAATAATAATCAATGCATGTATGCATGTGGATCTCGTCCACCCATATAATCAATGTATGTATGCATGTGGATCTTGTCCACCCATATAATCAATGTGTGTATGCATGTGGATCTCGTCCACGTGTCAACCACTGACACAACAATATCATGCATGTAAGTATCATAAAAGCATATGCATGAAAACGTGAGGATATAAATCAACATGTGTCCCTCGCGACACCTCAAAATCATGGAACCTGAGTGTCCAGCATCGACACTCGAAACATCATGAAAACCGTGTCCAGCATCGACACGTAAATCCTCATATATCTCAGGCGCCGCATCCTCAGATCGGCCCTCAGGCGCCGTACACCCTGGTCGGCCCTCATATCCATCTCGCTACTCCGGTCGGTATCTTCCGGATAACCGCTGAGTCTAAATAATATCACCGGTAGGTAGTGCTTCCCTGCCGGACTCACCGTCTAACATATACGAGTCTTCTTGCCCCGGGGTACCTCACCGGGTCCACCATGTACCCGCAGACGGTGCCTATCGCTCCTCGAATCGGGTTTCACATGCTACTCTCAGAACCGAGAAAACACATGGTGGACGTACTGAAATATCATATCAAGAGAAACCGGGTTTTTAAAATAATACATGCTTTCTTTTGAAATAGCCACGGTTCTCAAATCCAGAAATCTCATGAAAAACAGCATATCTTAAAAGCGTAAAGCATGATGTATGCGACATATAACAGAAATGTAAGCATATCAATATATCATGCAACCTGTAACAGTGATATGACATATTAAGGGAAAACTGCTCTTTTAAATGACACCAGTTTTTAAAATATATCCCGCGGTTCCCAATCTCCCAATAAAACCAGTGATCTATATAGGTACAATATGTATATGCGTAAGTATAGATGTACCAATGTATGTGTGCACCAATATGGATATACAATGTATATATATGCGCAGGTATGAATATATCAATGTATATGTGCACCAATGTGGATATACATTGTGTATGTGCGCAAGTATGAATATATCAATGTATATGTGCACCAATGTGGATATACAATGTGTATGTGCGCAAGTATGAATATATCAATGTATATGTGCACCAATGTGGATATACAATGTGTATGTACGCAAGTATGAATATATCAATGTATATGTGCACCAAAGTGGATATACAATGTGTATATGTGCAAGTATGAATATATCAATATATATATGCACCAATATGGATATACAATGTGTATGTGTGCAAGTATGAATATATCAATGTATATGTGCACCAAAGTGGATATACAATGTGTATGTGCGCAAGTATGAATATATCAATATATATGCGCAAGCAGGTTATGCGAAGAGTCATATTATGATACAGCAATTCTACTGTGTAGTGACATGGCAATTATCGATGATGAAGTGTGTGAGCCTACAGTCTATGTGCGTGTAACATACGCATCATCGATAATGGTGCAGGTGTACTATCACAGGTATAAGTAAGGCAATATGAATAACATGAATGCATCATAAGGTAGATCGTCAGCTAGAAGCTATAAGGTATACATATTTAATATGATCGAGTCGGTGAATCTATCAATCGGCATCCAGCCTAACAATATCGCGTACAGTATAATCCATCGTACGACAACCTCTAGTCAAGGGTATGGATCAATCATCAAGTCGAACACATCACGCACGGAAAATCATCGTACGGCGGCATTAAGCTAATAGGGATCCTAACATCATATACGACAAATGAGGGTACGGCCTAATATCACGTACTGTCTATCATCCATGATTCACAACATTCTATATCTGGATATATATATTTCTATATACCTATGTCTCAGGTCACATCCGCAATAGTCTCATATCAAGAGACCGGCAGGGTATAAATCATCTCGATCGACTCGCATCCGTATATCATCAACATATCATCATATCCGTCTTATATTCTTCATCGAATTTACATAAACATTCTATCCTTACTAAGTGTAAGTATCTAATCTACATACACACCCGAACCATAAAATCAGATTTTTAAAGAAGTGAATCGTAGTTTTGAAAATAGGGGTTACGGTGTTTTTAAGAAAAGATATCATTTGAAAATCTGTAACATCCCTCAAGGTATATATTTAAAAGATATATACGATTCTTCGGTTTAGAAAAAGGTATGGTTCGGATGATGTATCTACATCGACTATCTAGTCCTACAGTACCCTAAACGGCAATATCGCTAGACGTCGTCCTATGATAGTAGTAACATATCACTTCTAACTATGCTCTAGTTCCTAATATGGTTTCATAGCTATCTTCATTCAATCCTTAGTTTCCTAATCTAGGTTTCCTAACCATATTCTATAAATCAGTTTTCCATCAAAACTTTGCGGGGGTGCTATACGCCATCCATCCGACTTCCCCCGTGGATATAGATCCACTAACCTTGCTTCTTTCTTACCGAAGTTGATGACGCCACGCTCCGTCGTCTTGAAATCCATGCGAAGGTACCTACAATAATCAACAGTGCAATGCGTATTAAAATCGAATCCGGAAAACCGATACGGCGCACGGTACGCTCATAGGTTAGAACCTATGGCCTACACGTGCAAAAACAATCAACCAACCCCTGTTGTCGATGTACAACCATGCAACAACCAAATACAAATCCAAATATCAAGAATTAACATTTCAAAATACGGAAATCATAGCCAAAAACACCCCAATGTGCTCTTAGATTTTACCCTAAGCCAAATTGGTCAATTCTGCATATATGGAGGGCCTAATTTACATCTAAAGGGACCCCAGAACAAATACGGAACAATTCTAGCCTACCTTGGCCGCAAATTGCGGCCAGATTGAATAAATCTGCGGCTCTGGTGCAGGGGATGGGGCTCAGGTCTTGGTGGTAGCTTCCTAGGGGCCTGCACGACTCCCAGTAATTGCAAAATCATTTCTAGTGTCCCCGGGTTGCTCCAGATTCCAAAATACCCTCACAAATCACACATTTATCCGATGTCGGGATTTCTAAATCCGTGTTTTGGGGTTTTTAAGCTCTGGTCTAGGTCATTAAACAGCATTCAAGTCTAGTTAACAGCCACAACATCACCAATTTTAACAAATACTCAAACCCTTTACTAGGGTTTTCTAAGATCAAAATTCCACACAAATCAACCTCTAAACTACATAAGAATGCAAGGAAACTAAAATTAAACTAAAGGGAAGAATTTATACCTCAATTAGGCAACCCAAGAAAAACCCTAGCTCCTCAAGGTTGTCAAAACCCAAATTTTCTTGGTCCAATGTGTAGAGGAGAAGGAGGTGGTCAATTTTAATGAAAGGTGTTTGGGGTTTTGGTGGAGTTTTTGAGGTGGATCTCTAGGGGTGAAGTGGAGGGAGATGAAGATGAAGAGGAGAAGAAGAAATGAAATGGGGAAGGGTATGGGCTGCTGCCTTCTCTCTCTCTCTTTTAATCTAACCCTCTCACTCTATTATTATCTTTTTGCCCCTTTTCACCCTTTTCTCTTTTCTTTTAAAAACCAACCCATCAAATACCCAAAACAACATAAGAAAACATGTAATCACCACATAACATGACATGGTGCACTGGCCACGAAAAACTGTAGAAATGCGGATTTGGCTTAATCGCGATTAGCAGTGCACTAATCGGGTTTTTATCAAAATTGCATATAATAAATTTTAAAAATGCCAAATCCTTTAAATATATTTTTAAATGAATAAATCATTTTAATTTCTATTTATTTCATAATTATTGGTATATATTTATACCCTTTTTCGAAAACCCCAATTTCGCAAATCGGGTAGTTTTCAGGAAATATATTATTTTAATATTAAATTCCCAAAAATAATATTTTATATTTTCTGAAATGTTACAGGAGATGCTGTGGTTTAGAATTTAAATAATAATAATTTTAAAAAAAATTCAGCAACACCTCCCTTGTATTTTCAAACTCTCAAGTTGAGATACAATAAAAATACTGAAAATGAACATATAATATAGCGAGGCCACACACGGGCGATAAAATACCAATAGCCGCACAATCGGGCATTAACATATTATAAAGCCACACAGTCGGGCAAAATACAATAAATCAATCGCATACAGTCATAATATACAATATGATAATCAAACCATAAGTGGCAAAGGACGTACTCGGCAACCTGTTGGATATGTATGCCCTAAAGGTCTGTATTGTATAGGATGCTAGGGATATGTATGTATAAGACAATCTTGCTTAGTTGTATATGGTATATCATTTGAATTGTCTTTGTCTTAATATGTGTATTTCTTTCTCTTGCTGCTTTATATTGCTTACACATATTGATAAAGGCTCGATAGAGCAGTATACTATTACGGTTTGCCTTTATCTTAACATGTGCATATGTTATACTGGATATCACATATAATGGATACATGTTGATAAAGCCTGTATGATCTTGCTTAACTACCAGCGTTATGATGGCGATCATACTTGTGGGAGCTGGGTAGTCCATAAGCACATCCTTAATCCCAAGTCGTAGGAATATCGGGATCGGGCATCGATATTCCAGAGTAGACTTGTTTATACGTCTTTAGATCCCGACGAGGGGCGGTGGTTGGTCCTGCAGCCATTGGTGTGATCACCTAAGATTGTATACAGGTGCTCACCGGGGGTGAGTACACTGGGCGGACCCGCCGAGAATATCTAGATGGTATTATACCTATCGTCAGATAGCGGTTCTCAGGTGACATGAGTACAGATTAGTCTTTAGACCTGAGATCATCATTTATCTCGTATGAGTTCCCATTGTGCTTTGATCACTACCCTACCACGGCTCTATTGAGTCGTGCAAGTAGGTTTTGGTTGGGTACAGTCCCGAGCCACATGAAGGTAGTGAGCGATTGTCAGGGATTCGTCTCTCCCGGTATTGGGAGTCGATATCGCACCGTGTCCGGTTGGCCAGAACCATAAGACCTTGGTCAAGGCAATTGAGATTTACTGATGGTTAGATCAGTAGTCTTTCTGATTGGTCCTGAGCCAAATAGACACGATTTATCAGGTTACTAGGGGTCTGATGTTTACCACACCCTAGACCCGGTATGCGATACTCTTAGACGAAGAGACCGGACTGTATGGAGATTGTTATGGATATGCTCAGTAGGTGTTCAGATGAGCTTGCTCGTCAGCTTTCTTTTCGACAGGTACCTGGGTAGCCGTTACGTACAGCTATTGCCGCTGACGTGCTTGTGGTTAAATCCACCGCCAGCTGTCGAGTCTTTAGAATCCCACACAGAGGGTTTCTCTGGTTCAGGCGAAACGATGTGGTGGCCATATGTTTATACGTGCATGGTTTCGATCGAATGATAATACTAGTCACCTTAGGATTAAGCCGGATTATTAAATCAGGTATTGATTTAATAATTTACATATACACATTTCAATATGTATATTCTAGTGTCATCCAGGTTTTCGATCGAGCAGGGTTCCGATCGAATGATAATACTAGCCGGCTTAGGATTAAGCCGGATTATTAATTCAGGTATTGATTTAATAATTTACATATACACATTTCGATATGTATATTTTAGTGTTATCCAGATTTTCGATCGGACGGTTGATAATACTAGCGGGCTTAGGATTAAGCCGGTTTGTTAAATCAGATATTGATTTAATGCTAGTATTATATTAGTGGCAGTATTTTATCTCTTGGATATTCGTATTTTGGTACGAATACGGGCAAGTATATACGGTAGAAAGTATTTTGTATTTATACAAAATACCTTCTAGAAGATGACACCTCATCATGTATTTTTCTATTTTGTTGAAAATAGAAAATGAGGTGGAAAGGGTGAGATGACATGAAGCATGGTTTTGTATTTATTGCAAATACTATTGGAGTATGGTTGTGATTTTAAAAGGAAAGAAAATGCTTAATGTAAAAAGACTTAGCCATTCTTCTTCTTATCTTTGATGAAGTGATTTCTTCACTTACTCTCCTCTCTTCATCTTCTTGAGTTCATTCTCTTGTGCAAATCCTTACCATTCTCATGTGTTGAGAACCAAAGGATTTGAGATCGAAAACTATACTATACACTCACTACATCATTTTAGCAACCTAGATTAGCAAACGAGGTTGTTGAGTTGCTTATTAGTGAACCTAAGCTTGGACCACACTCCCGGATGGATCATCTAAAACCGAGGAAGCCAGCCATCAAGGTTGATCTAGGAGACCCTAAGGAGCTTAAGAAGAGGAGTGAAGACCCGAAGGACACGTATCTATTGGTATAATCTTCTCTCATAATAGATAGATCTCTTGTAGCTTACTAGTTTAGGGTTATGGCTTGATCACTTGGATTAAGTTGGTTGTGCTTACTTAAAAATTTAATTTTTGTGCATTCCGTATCTCTATTTCGATGTAGAGTGAGCACAACTCACCAACACAACCAACTCCACTCAACAAATCTCACGCTTGCATATATGATTTTAAAGCGTGGAATGAACAACGACAATGAATCCAATCGATTACATGCACGATATATAATTTAATGCGGTAAAAGACATCTACAACGATTTCAAGTGATCCGAATGAATTGATACTAAAACAAGTAAATAGGCAATGCCATTAATGCGAGACTTTGTATATGAAACGGTATATAATCAACCTGAGCATGAATTTCTAAGCTTTGTTAGTGTAGTGATGAACTGAAGTATTAGAATATATGCTAAACTAAGTTAATCATGAAATGAAATGAAACATAGCGAATACAATAATCAACATGAAATTAATATGCACCAAGTCGTCCGACTTAGGCAAGCAAGTGATAAACACTTGTCTCGGGGATCCACGGGTGCGCAGCACGTGGCAAAAACACGAGAAACGACGGAAATTCTCTTTGGGGTATTTCACCGAACACTTCCACGTGCAAAATTGAAACGTTGTTGGAACGGAGAACCGGAGACGTGGAAGCGATCGTGGCCCGGCCTTGGAGCCTCGGTTCTCGGCTCGGGGTCATGTCGATTGGGCTGTTGAAGGTCGAGGGTTGGTTGTAAAGCGTTAGGCTGCTGGTGTTGTTGCTACGGCTGCTGTTGTTGTTGAGGATGATGACAAAGATGGGACATGTGAGAGGGGAATGATGGCGGCGGCGACGATGATGAGGCTCACTTGGACTTGGTGGCCTCAATTTGCATCCAAAGAGGGGGTTCAACTTGATGAGCTAGAGCTTGCTCGGGTTGCTGGGTTTAGGAGGCGAGGATGGAGGGGTTCGGGTTGGTTTGGTAGTGCTGTTGATGGAGGGGATGAGGGCTCGAAGGCGACGAGGTCAGCGGTGGCAGCGAGGGTTTTGGTTGTGGCTAGAGGAGGATGAAGGAGTTGATAGCGGTGATGGGTTATCACTCACATGAGGGAGTGAAGAGGTGGGGGTTTGGTGTTGGGCACTTTGATGGAGGATTGCGGTTGCATGAGGAAGATGGAGTTAGGGTTCTCAGTTCATGCATGGGGGCGAGAGAGAAGGAGAACGAGAGGGAGATAGGCTCGGTTGATTTCTTGAAAAGGAAGAAGGAGATAGAGGGTCGGCCATTGTGAAGAGGGGCTGCTCGGAGTTGGGTTCGAGAGGCTAGGGTTGCTGTGAGAACGAAGTCGAGAAGGAGAACAAGAAGAATGCGAGGAAGAAAAGAGGTGGCGGCGCTGGGATCGAGGTGGAAATAAATTAGGGTTTCTTTTACATAGGTTTATATAGGTATGGGGTTTTTACACAACACCCCTCGACAAAAAGGAAATAGCACCAAGCCCCCTCGCTCAAATAGAAATATACATATAAGGAATTATATGTATGTAGAAACTGTTGGGTTGTCTAGCACGGCAGCAAGTTTTCGGGAGGCATCATCCATGCCATATTTAAAAATTTGCCGTTCTAGTAAACCCTAACCGTAGAATCGCTACTAGAAAATCGGACGAAACATAATGTAAACACTTTACATCTAATGTGAACAAGGAATACAATCTTTGTAGACCGGTCCTTCACTTCAATAGCTCTGTGTAGTAGTCGCTTCGCTGCGATCACAAACTCCTGGACTCCAGAGAGGCTCCCATGAAGAAACGAACATACTTGCATCGAAGTTTTCAACGCCGAAGATGATCTACGTCGAGGAGACACTAACCCAAGCTATCTCTTTACTAATGGTGAGATTAGTGAAGCAAACACCCTATACTAAATGGCAAGTAGTAGAGGATGATGAAATAGGAAGTGTGCTCATTTTAGATTTATTTTTCTCACACTAAATCTTCACATAGAAAAACCTAGTGAGCTTTTCTTTGATGAAGAAGAAGAAGAATGAACTCATAAGAGAGTGAGGTTAAAATTGCAACCATGGTGAGTTAGTGTCATGCCTAACTCATGTAGAGAATAAACCATAGCTATGAGTTAAGGATAGGGTTAACAAATATCTTAAGCTAGACAAACAAGTGGACTTAGTCAATGAAACCTCCAAGTTTCTACAAGCTTTGATCCATGACTCATTATCCAAATGTTTAAAATACTTAAGAGAAATAAAACCCTAACTTAACCTAGCACGGTGTGAGTCTCATACAAACTATGTTGCAAGTGTAACCTAGCATGACACACTTATATATATCACATATATATTTTGTGCCAAAAAGAAAACAATACATATATCACATATATGTAAAGTATATCAAATGTGAGAAAAGAAATCTTAAGTGAGCTAATACTAGTTAATGTAATGTAATATATCAAATATATAATTATACATTAAATTATCAAAT
The DNA here is from genome assembly GCA_030015575.1 of Agapanthus africanus. Lineage (NCBI taxonomy): Eukaryota > Viridiplantae > Streptophyta > Magnoliopsida > Asparagales > Amaryllidaceae > Agapanthus > Agapanthus africanus. The sequence goes on along the minus strand of JASDDO010000019.1, from coordinate 376,533,812 downwards.
CAACTCTTGATTTAATAATCCGGCTATATCACATATAACCGACTAATATCAAATGTAACATCTTATCGAATCAACACTTGATCCGATAACCCGGTTAATCACATATAACCAATCATGTCACACATCGCGAAAATAGAATGCGGTATCACATACACGCATTGATCTCGGTCCCGCACATATCACATATGTGCTCCTGTTCCGTTTCGTTTGAGCCAGAAAACCTCTGTGTAGGACTCTAAAGACTCGTCAATACGTCGGCAGTAGGTGATGATCATATCAAACACCCACAAGCCGCAAGCGGTCTGCTAAACGTAACGGCCATCCGGGTATTGAGCGATCAGAAGATCAACAAGCAAGCCTGCTCGTACTCCTGTGAATCCAATCAGTAATACTACCGTACAGTCCGGTCTCTTCGTCTGATATGTCGCATATCGCAGCCTTGGGGTAGTATAACGTCAGACCCCAATAGCGTGATAAGTCATGCCGATGTAAGGTCCATAACGGTTCGAGAAACTACTGATAACACTTACCAGTAAATCTCAATAACCCTGACCAGGGATTTTCTGTTATAGCCAATCGAGCATAGCGCAACATCAACTCCCACTACCGGGAGAGACGAAACCCCTCCTATCGCTCATTGCCTCCATATGACTCGGGACTGTACCCAAAAACCATCTTTTTGCACGATCTCTTGACCGTGGTATGGTGGAAATCAAAGCATAGTGGGAATCACACAAGACTCTATGACGATCTCGGATCTACAGACTGGCCTGTACCAGTGTCACCAGAAAACTGCTATCCGACGATAGGTATAATACCATTTAGGAGTTCTCGGCGAGTCCGTCCAGTGTATCCAGTTTCCATTGAGCACTCGTATACCATCTCTGATGTCAAACACCAATGGATATAGGATCATCCATCGCCCATCACATGGATCGAGAAGCGTATACGCTAGTCTACTTTGGAGTATCGATGCCCTGTCTCGATACTCCCACGATTAGGAATATTTGAAGAATGTACTTATCGACTACCATGTTCCCACTAGTATGATCTGCATCATAATACTGGCAGTCAAGTACTCATCCTAAGGGCTTTATCAACATGTAATAGAGAGACAATAAGTGTACATGTTAAGATAAAGAGCAACCAGATAGCATACTATTATGTCGAGCAAGAAAGTCCTCCCTATATATATCCAAGAATCCACTACAATATACATCACATGTACAGTAATGGCCTCTAGGGCATACATATAACTAACAGAAATAAATATGGAAATAACTCTTTTGTATAATAAAATTTGTTTCAAAATAATTTATGATTATTATTATGTATCTCGAATCATATGTGTAACAATACAAGAATTGTACATTCAACATCTAATATTTATATAGTACCGATACATATAACTTTTAAAACAGTAAATGTTTAAAATACTAATTATATATGTAATATTTCATAGAGGCAGCACACATAATAATATATGAATCATACAATAACTTATACAAAATATATAGCACGTATACTAAAATCGTTGCTTATATTATACTAAGTAATAATGAAAATAGTTTAAAGATATGCTTTACATATAGAATACCGTACAATGACGAAATGATTTTAAGTAATTACACTCTTAAAGAAAAATACGGAAAATACAAAACAAATAAATACAGCATGAAGATACAAAGAAAAATTATACAAAAACTTTATTAAGGTATAGACAAAACGCCGACGTTACACATGGTGTGAAAATATATATGCCTTAGTTAAACTTGACCTATTTCTTGAAGCTCGACAAATAAAATTTCTATAAATATGGGAAATCGGTTGCCGGTCCCTAGTCCGGATGAGAAAGGGTGATGGTTGTGGTGGGCTTGTGACAGCCAACGTAAAACTTTGTCACATTCTATGACATGAACCATAATAAGAATATCGTTTGGGGCGTTCCCTACTCAGCGACGCGTTACATCGGATCTCGGGTGTAGTGTTAAGTATGCAAAGGCTTCTAGGTTGTCGTCCAGAAACGGCGCGCTATATCGGACCCCGGGTGCAGTGACAAATAAGCAAGGGTTTCATAGGATCCGTCTAGCTTCCTGGAACATAAGTTCCCTTACGGGTAGACTAATAGAATTAGTGGATGTGACGATTGGGAGGAGAGTTGGTATTATGTGTTTGTAAGAAATTGAGTGGGTAGATGAAAAGAGTAGAGTTATAGGGCATTGGGGTTATAAGCTTTGGTATACGGGTAGAGATAAAAATCGTAATGGAGTAGGCATAATCATAGATAGACGGTTGTTTAAGGATGTAGTTGAGATTATTAGAAAATATGATAGAATTTTACTGATCAAGCTTATTCTAAGTGGAGAGATCCTTAATGTTATTAGTGCTTATGCACCACAGATAGGTCTTGATGACGCTAGTAAACGTCTTCTGGGAGGACTTAGACGAGATGGTGCAAAGTATACCTAGTAGAGAGAAGTTATTTATTGGTGGTGATCTCAATGGACATGTAGGTACTAGTCGTAGTGGGTTTGATACTATCCATGGAGGTTTTGGTTTTGGACAAGGAATGAAGTAGGTGGCTCGATTCTAGATTTTGCCTTATCTTATGACTTGATCTTAGCAAACACCTGGTTTAGGAAAAGAGAATCCCACCTTATCACTTTTAGGAGCGGATCAAGTGCTAGTCAAATAGACTTTTTTCTGAAGAGAAGAATAGATAGAGGTTGTTGTATCGACTGTAAGGTAGTGTCAGGTGAGAGTGTATCCACTCAACATAGACTTTTAGTTCTAAATTTTCGATTTAGAAGAGGACCTAGGAAGATTAGACGTAAGGTAGAGCCTAGAATTAAATGGTGACAATTGAAATAAGGTAATCAAAAGGTTTTTATAGATCGTGTAGTCCAAGAAGCGGATTGGCAGTCGGAAGATGATTCAACATTTCTTGCAACATTTGCAGAGTGGGAACCATCAATACCAGTGACAAGAGCAGATTGTAGAGGTGAAATGCCACTCGAACCCAGAGCTAGCTGGTTCTCCCCGAAATGCGTTGAGGCGGAACAAAATGACTAGTTGTATCAAGATGGTAGCTAGAGATCTACTTGGTGAGTCGAGAGGTGGTGCTCCACCATCTAAGGGCACATCATGGTGGAATGAAGAAGTAAAGGCTGCTATTAAAATTAAAAGGGATTCTTATAAAGATTTGAAGAAAAGTAGAGATGTGGAGAGATTTGAGAAGTATAAAATGGCTAAAAAGAAAGTTAAGAAAGCTGTTCGGGAAGCTAAATCTAAGGTCTACAAGAAGGTGTACGAGAAATTAGACACTAAAGAGGCTGAAAATGATATATACCGGATTGCTTGGATGCGGGAAAGGAAGACCAGAGACATATGTGCGGTGAAGTGTGTCAAAAATGAAAATCAGAAGGTTTTAGTACGAGATGAGGATATCAAGGAAAGGTGGAGAGATTATTTTGACAAATTGTTCAATGAGAGCTTTACTAAGAAGTTGGATGGACTTGTCATTCAATCTCAAGATATAAACCGTGATTTCATGCGTAAAATAAGACCACCGAGGTTAAAGAAGTTTTGAACAGAATGAGTTTAAGAAAAGCGGTTGGTCCTGACGGGATTCCTATCGAGCTTTGGAGATGTTTAGAAGAAATAGGCGTTAAATGGCTGACAAATCTGTTTAATAAGATTTGGCAGACAAAAAAGATGCCAAGTGAATGGAGGAAAAGTATCCTTGTACCTATCTACAAGAATAAGGGTGGCATTTAAAGTTGCTCAAACTACCGTGAAATAAAACTTATGCGTCACACCATGAAACTTTGGGAGAGAGATTGAACACAGGCTAAAGAAGGATATTAAGATAACAGAGAACCAGTTTGGGTTCATACCTGGACGATCGACGACAGAGACTATTCATTTGCTTTGTCAACTTGTCGAGTGTTTTCGAGAGAAGAGAAGAGATTTGCATATGATATTTATTGATTTAGAGAAAGCGTACGACAAGATACCTAGAGAGGTATTATGGGGGACAACGATGAAGAAAGAGATCCTCGTCAAGTATATTGACATAATCAAGGATATGTACGATGGAGTAGTGGCAAATGTCAGAACTTGCGGTGGCCTAACGAGTGATTTTCCAATTACAATTGGTTTACATCAAGGTTCTGCATTAAGTCCATTTCTGTTTACCATCGTGATGGATGAGCTTACTAGAACTATCCAAGATGAGGTGCCTTGGTGTATGCTATTCGCTGATGATATTGTTCTAGTAATTGAGATGAAAGCAGGGGTTAATGCCAAATTGGAATTATGGAGGCAAACATTGGAATCTCGGGGGTTCAGATTGAGCAGGTCCAAGACAGCAAATATGCATTGCAAATTTAGTAAACATAGAAGTCAAAACCATATTGGTATGACATTGGAAGGGCAAGAGATATCACCGAGCGATCAGTTTAGATATCTGGGTTCCATCATCCAAAAAGATGGGGAGATCGATAGTGATGTTAATCAACGGATCCGGGCTGGTTGGTTGAAATGAAGGAGTGCAACAGAGATTTTGTGTGATTGTAACTTTCCGTTAAAATTGAAAGGGAAGTTTTATCGGAGCGCTATTCGGCCTGCCTTATTATATGGTATAGAATGCTGGGCTCCTAAGAAGCATCATACACAGAAGATGCATGTAGCGGAGATGCGCATGCTTCGTTGGATGTGCAGTAACACTAGAAAAGTTAAGGTGCGAAATGAGAATATTCGTGCAAAAGTTGGTGTAGCACCTGTGGAGGAGAAGATGCGGGAAAACCGGCTAAGATGGATTGGTCATGTGCGACGCAGACCTATGGAAACACCGGTTCGACGAATAGATACTCTCGAAATGGGTAATGGTAAAAGGGAAAAAGGGAGACCGAAGAAAACATGAATGGAGGTGATACGAAACGATATGGTTGCCAAAGGCCTCGATGAAAGTATATTGTTCGATAGGAGTGAGTGGAGGTGGAGGATTCATGTGCTGGACCTGGCATGATTCTCATGTTGGTTCATATAGCCTACCCCATATGCTTGGAATAAAAAGCTCAGTTGTTGTATAAATATGGGAAATATAAGATTACAAGGAAGCTTACTCCTTGATCTCATTCTCTCCCCCTAGTATCCCACACTGATGCTCATTAAACAAAGGTGACACCTGGCCATCTCTTCCTTTAATCATAAGAGATATTGTGCAACGCTACTAGATCGAATGGTATCACTTCCCACAAGATCAATGAAGTCAGACTCAAGATGGCCCAACCCTTCTACAAATTTAGGCACTTCCCCTGAGTATTCAAATTAAAGCATTGAAGAAACAAATATCACTGTTTGCTTTTGTCCACTTGTATGGTTAATTGCAGAATCATTACTCAAAGAGAGTCCGCTCACTTACCAGTGGAAAGCCTTTAAACATGGTTTATTTGAATGCTTCTTCTTTCTCGCAGTTGCATAATGTCATATGAGACCGCCTCTTTCTTTTCTTGTTATTTTTAACTGCAACAATTCCACTTACCTGAGTTTACTTTCTTTATGTGAAAAGAAAGGTACGAAGCTTCGAATTGCTGACTTTGTTCATGGTTCGGATGGGCTTGGAAACCAAAACTTTCCTCCACCCAAAGGGAAGCCTATTGATCAATCTGCTGCTGCTTTTCTTGTTGAGCAAGCTAATCTACATCCTGGGAAAGTGACTGTGGTTGCGCTTGGGCCACTTACAAATATTGCGTTGGTCAGGTTCTATGTGGACTTATATTTTGAATTAGGCTAAAATACAAAAAAATACCTTAAACTTTCAGATAAATATCCTAAACTTTTTTTTAGCTAGAGATAAGTTTCTTGAACTTTGTAACCTGCAAATAAGTCACTTGATTTTTCTTTGTTTTTCCAGTTTAGTACCCTCCGCCAGTGGTGAAATAGCGCACATGTGTATAAATGCAAAGAGATCTCACCGAAATTGGCATATGGTAATAAAATGGAAAAACATAGAAAGCTCAAGGTTTTTATTCAAGCACTTATTAAGGATACATATCTGTTGCCAAAAAAACAAAAAGGGTAGTTGTCTGAAAATAGCTGATATTTTAGGTGTATATGTGAAATTTAGCCTTTGAATATGTATAGTTACTTTACGCAATATTTGTTAAATTCCTTTTCCTTGAATCAGGCCATTGAACTTGACCCTTCATTTCCTCAAAAGATTGGGCAAATAGTTATTCTTGGGGGTGCTTTCTCAGTTAATGGGAATGTAAATCCAGCAGCAGAGGCTAATGTATGCTTGCTTTACTCTTGGCTTTTCAACAATTGTGCTTCTGATGCACTTATCTTAGTTTATATAATATATTTTTGTGCTTTCTGCCATCTATGATGATATTAGTGAAAATGTTTAGGCAATAAGCTGTGCTAGTATTTTAGTAAGAATAGTGGACTGTACAAGTGAACAATCAGCTCTGGGTATTTGAGTATTTCTTCTGACAGCCTCTTGGATCCACACTTGACATTTGTGTTTGTTTTTATTATAACTTCCATAGTAATGTAGAGAAGAGTGGTGAAGGGTTTTAGCATCTTGAAGCTGATCTGACATAACACATTTGATTTTTGAGTACGAATCACAAAAGAATCTCCCATGTTCAAAGGTACTTTCACCTGAGTAATGCATTAGATTTTCTATTGCTTTTACTATGGAACATGCATGCATTTTATTATATACCAATTTCACACATCATGAATTGCTACACAATGTTTCAATCTGAATCCTAAAAGCCATTCTGAGCTCCCTATACTAGTGCCAACATGTAATGGATGCTTATTGATATATAATCATTTTTGATATATGATGATTACATTCATGTTTATATACCATTTCAGAGTAATGTATGGTTCTGCATAGGTATTAAAATTGAACTAAATATCATAGACCAGTGTGTGCATATGAAGAATTTTTCATGCATTTAGTGTTCCTCGCAAATTTATACACTTTAGCACCAGAATTTGTTAGCAGCTAGCAGTTGTGGTTGATTTAAGTGTTTCCCCTGACTCCATACTTGTCAGCAATGGTAGCATTCATCTGGTTAATTTGCATATGTATTAGTTCCTTGATGGTGGCCTCCTCAAAATAAATAATTTGGCTATCAAGTCATCAATATTTATGATCTTTTAAGAGATGCTAATTTTCTGAAAGAATGCTATGCATGATATCTTTATTTATTTATTTTTTGTGTAAATGCGTAAGCAGATTTTTGGTGACCCAGATGCTGCTGATATTGCGTTCACATGCGGGGCCGATGTTGTGGCTGTAGGACTTAATGTGACGCATCAAGTTGTTTTGTCAGGTACATGTTTCCTAAGTTACTCCATTATGGTTATCATTTAGCCTTAGGATTTTTAGATTTGTAACAAGTTAAATTTTTTATTTCGTCAGTTTAGATTAGGCAGAAAATTTCTTGTTTATTTGGGGTGGTGGATGGGTGGGGGCGAGTAATGTATACTCTTTAATATATAAATATAATAATATATTGAAAAATACTACTGAAGGTGTTTTTGTAAGCCTATCGATACATAAAGGTACTTATCTTTTTCTTTTTCCAATATTCATGCAATTGAAAAGGTTTATATTTAAAGAAGCTACATATTTTCAATTTACATTTTTATAAATCAATGATGCTTTCATAAAAAAGTGATTGTGTCGGGTCTAAATTATATGCCAACTTAAATAAAAAAGTAAAATGAAGTTTTGTTGGGGCTTTAGCCCAGGACCTTTTGGATCAAAGCACAATGCCTATACCAGTAAACTAACTTTAAATTTAGACAATTTATATCAATATTTACCTTTAAATTATAAAGGAATCGCAAGACTAATATTTATAGTATTTTCCAGAACCTTGGGTGGGCCCAGGCCCCAGCACGCCCTTTGGCTCGGCCTCTGGTGTGGCTGTTCTTTTTGTCAGGGGAACGATATATATGAAGGTTCTCTTTCATGTTTTAGTCCTAGATGACACTACTTAAAACCCATATTAATTTTACATATTGTGAGAAATTGAATAGTGTAAGAGGGCATTAATGTAGTAAATGAAAACTTGTTGTCTCTCCTATCTCTTGTTCTCGTCTTTCCACCCTACTACTACTGTGTTTTTCTTGAGAAGACAGTTTGTACATCCTCATCCAATTTTGACAAAGTTTTACGATCGGCTGACAACAAAACTATCCTTGACAAAGTTTTACTATTGGCAGTCAACGAAATGGAATGCTTTTTTTTAAAGAATCAATGAACTTTCTGTAAAGGCTCTATGCTTGACAATCTATCTGTGTTTGTAATTCTACATTTAGGTCAAACGCCAACTTGTTAGTAATTAAAAAAACTGCGGTACAAATTTGGACTATAATATGTAGGTGTTATTGAATCTCTTCTAGTATGCATAGCCTCTGTCTTAAAGTCAAATACTTTCACATACTTTTTTGGTACATAGATATGACTAGTTCTTCTGTATTGCAGATGCTGATCGTGAGAAGCTTGCACAATCTGAAGGAAAATTTGCCCAGTATTTATGCAAGATCTTAGGAATCTACTTCTCATATCACTATGATTCATATTCGACACAAGGTTTGTAGTTGATGAATAAACTTTTGACTGAAGCAAAAAATTGCATTAAACTACCCTTGACTATTGCTTTTTTCGTCAAACTGCTAAAAAAATTCTGGCTTCAGAAATCTCACTTACAGTGCTACATTTAAGTGTATTTGAGTAAAAAAAAGCGTCCTTAAAAACCAAAATTCAAGGGAGTTTACTGTATCAAACAAATTCTAAGGCATTTTAGTGAAAAATCGATAGTTAAGGGTTATCTAGTGTAGCCTTACTTCTGACATGCTCTATTTAACTCTTCTATTCTTTTTTTTTCCGGGTGTATACAGGTGTTTATCTTCATGATCCAACTGCACTTCTTGCTGCTGTGAATCCATCATTAATGACATATACTGAAGGAGTGGTACGGGTTCAAACAAGCGGTATCACAAGAGGCATGACGATATTTGACAACACTAAGAAAAGGTCAGTAGATTGTTTACAAGTTTTCATACGTCCAGGATATAATTTATTTGGATACATTTATCTCTTATTCTTTATATATTATAGCAATCTGCAGGTGTGATACAGTGTGTATATTTTAACATCATGGACAAAAAAATTAAGAATTCTTTTAAAGAATTCTGGTATCATAATAAAGATTTTTTTTACGATCTTTGGAAAAGATTTTAAAAGATTTGATATGATTTGATAAGTTGGTTATGGTTTTCTTAAAAATAATTTCAACATTATGAGAAATTCTCTTGCCACTTGTCATCTTTAGAATGAAATATAGACTTTCAACTTGAAGACTCCCTCTTTTTTTGCATTAATAGTAAAAGAAGATAATAAGGGTAAATTACACTAAAATACCCTGACTATCGAGGTTTTTCACTAAAATAAAATCCCTTAAACTTTGGGTTTAAAGGAGTTATTTTTTTTATACTAATATACCTTCAAAAAGTAGCACATTAAGGTAGTTTAATGTAATTTAAGGAAGTTTAGTGAAGAAAGTTGTAGGTTAGGGTATTTTAATGTAATATACCCATATGTTAATGACAAAAAATTATTATTTTGTTACTCAAAACTAAGAACATGGACGGTGCTCACTAGTCTAAGAATACAAATCGCTATATTTCTTCTTGTTGACGTTGGCTCAGCTTAGAAGAATTTGAAGAATGCCAATGGGTAGTTTATTTAGGGTTAATTGCACAAAACAGCACTATAAATTACTCCACATAGCACTCATACCCTCTTTTAAGTTATTTATCAGTGTAGACACTGCTCATTGAACAGAACCATTAAAAAGACATTCATACCCAACTCTAAACAACTTAAATGATTGTCTACTCTGGAACTTGTTTTGTTTAGGGTAGGACTTGAGTGTTTTTTGAGGGTTTTGTCATTGAATTGAGTGATCTTCGTGCTAATAAATTACTTGAGGGGGTACAGGTGATATATGGGGTAAACTACAGGGTTGTATTGTGCAATTAACCCTTTTAATTATGTAAAACAGTAGTTATCCAAACAGTGGTTGTCGTTTAGCTATCAAGAATGTGGGCAAATGACATAAATGCATCTATGAATTAAATTAAATTACGATCCATAGAGTATTAGAGTAGTCATTCAAAAAATTTAGGCACTAAGGTACATCTAGAATACAATATATACTTATACTGTTTCAAAAGGTGTTTCCCACTAACATCTTTAATTATTAAAGAATCTTATTATTCGATATGAATCCATTACTTATACGTCTCCTCGATGAAGAATCAATGCAGCATGGTGTGTTAATAGTAGCAGCAACTTGACATTATTGTTTCAGTCAGTTGAGAGTTGAGACAATTCATTGAAATGCAACTTTCTAATTTGATCAGTACTGCTGAGACTGTGTGTCAAGTGGACACCTTTGATCAACTTTGGATCTATTAATTTTGAGATTTCTTGGTTTCTTAGTCAAACAAAATCAATATATATTGCATTGTTCATCTCTTCGACCGTCCGTCATAAGAATTAATTATTAATATATTTAAACTGGTTTCCTGGCCAAAAAGGAAACAAGCTGGATGCTTATAAAGATCTTTTATTTGTTAAGGGCTCAAAAATTAGTAGATTAAAAGAATGAATTTTCCATAAAAATCTTCTTAATGCAAAGCGAAATATATATATTTCATTCAATTTTTTTCATGGACTTTATCGGTTATAGGAATGCTACATCACATGGTGTTCAAAGAAGATGCGTAAGAGACGAATTGAGTTTAGCATCTCCTGTAGACGATTTTCATTAAAATAATAATATTGTTGGTTGATATGTATAGCAGAATTAAAAAAAATCATGTATCTACCTACAAGGGATGCTATGATTTCTCATGGAGTGTAAATTCATGAGTTTTCCTATATAATCATATCGATGATATGGCTATATTTTCCTTATCAAAACAGAATCAAGATTTGATTTCAACTTCATAGTGAATGCTGAATTGCAAGAAACCTCTCCCGCTTTTGTCTGTCTAGTGGGATACCACCCTAATATTAGAAGGATTTTTTTTTCTTTACTTTATCTTCAACTTGGACGGGCTTGTATTTCTCATTTTTTTCAACTATTTCCTTCCCAAATACTTCTGTGTTCCTGTCACTTTCTTACTGGCATTGCGTAATTTATAAATAGGAAATATGGATATGATCAATCTTATAACCTCTGAAATCATATTTATATATACCCTAGGATTTATTCATATTTGTAAATACCCCCCTTAAATATTCATGTTGTTTTAAATATCCCCTTGTTGAGACAGTGAATGTACATATAGAAGAGAATAGTTTATTTAAAACTTATTCTATAAAAATTTATTTTATAATTTTCTCCCCTACATTTTCATCACTAAACATTCATATTTGTTTTTAAAGTTAATTGATCTTCAAATATTCACTGCCATTGCATTTAATTTTAGGCAGGCGTGTCTTGAATAAAAAAAGTTCTAGAAATAGAAAATTAACATATGTTAGCGGTTGGGGGTAAAATGCAGCTATTTATATCATGTATTCTTTTTTTTTCTGAGGATATATATATAGATATTAAAAAAAAACTATCAAAAAATGTTACAGATATGGTGAAATTACAGAGTGGTCTGATAAGCCCACGGTCAAAGTGGCTGTAACAGTTGATGCTCCTGCAGTTCTCGAACTCGTTATGGACAGGCTCATCAACTCTTAGCAGCAATTCAATCACAAGGTTTGCCGTTGAATCTTATTATTCCTCGGTTCTTTCTTGATCACCTACGTGTGCAATTATAATTCTTGTTGCCTATAAAACTTTATTTATATACACATTGTATTTGTAAGAGTGAAGGTCAGTTTGTTGGAACGATAATAGTTACGACTACAATCATCAGAAGTTATTTTGGGTTCTTCTTGCTCGTGGATGGGATCGGTTGCTTGATTGTTGTGAAACCTAAGTGAGTTGAGCAAATCAATTCCAAGAGACATGTTATGATAAAGTAATATTAACCTGAAAAATTATGTTGAAGATTGTACCAGTGATTTGTGGAATATAGAAGAAACTGTATGCTTTTTTTCTTCATGCTTTTCTAAGTTTGGGGATGACTCTCATCGCTGCCTCCTAGATTTCTGCTGTGTGTGTGTGTGTGTGTGTGACACAATCTCTATGGTATGAAACCTCTATCACACAATCTCTATGGCATGAAACCTCTCATTGGTACGATACCAGATACCAAATACGGACCGACATCCGACATCGACAGTTTATTTATATAGCTTTGAAATTAAACCTTGCATGTTTTGGTTGAGTAGGGATTCCTTCTATGTAAAGATTTTGCTGGGTTTCATTTCCAATCCCATTTTAAGGAAACCAATGGTCCCTGAATAATAAAAATCCCTTGTTGCTAAGAAAACTGCTGCTTCCCCCTGTCACTTTGTTACTTTCCCCTTCAAGGCCAAAGCGATGAGAAATTATTCGGTGTACCGGGTGCAATGCATCCGGGAAGGGGAGAGAGAGAAAGAGATAGGGTTTTGGGGCAGTTTTGGACCCCGATTGGAAGGCGGCCTGTCGAGGAATAGGCGTTCGATGAGTTGAGTTTGATTCAGGGGAAGGTCCGCCCTATCAAGGACTAGGCAAAGACTTGGAGTCCGATCCGGCGAAAGGAATAGCCTAATGAAGGACCAGGACTCGGAGTCTGTTATGATAAAAGGTGGTCCGATCGAGAATTGGGCGTTGGAAGACTGATATAGCTAAACATAGCCCAACCGGGGACTAGGCGTCCAAAGGCTTAAAGTCCACTATGGCAAAAGGTTGGAAATTTCATTAGGTACTCATTCTATATGGTGAAGAAATTTTTTCGAAGCGATTACAATGCTAGTTGACTGAATCTTCAAGATTAAGAAGCACGCCGGACATTTTTGAAGCCTGGCTTGTGGTGGGTGGTGGTATTTGATGTAGTTTGTTTTTTCTATTCGTCCTTTTCGGTTTTCCTTCCATTAAACTTTCCATATTTAATGAAACTCCGGTATTTATTAGTTTTGATAAAAAGAATAATAAATAAATAAATTGACCATGTTTGTTATATGTGATGTTTTCTCTTTATTTGTCTTTATCTCACATCTTACCTTGAATATGTTTTTATTGATTAAACTATTATCAAATTTAGCAAGTATCATAGTGGTGTGAAATTGATAATATAAATGAGAAATGAGAACATCTTCTGGATGAGCGAGGTAATTGCATATAGAAAAGATAAAATTGAGAGATCAGTTAAAAGATTTTGAAAGTATATTGAACAATATTTCTCAATACCCAAATGACAAGAAAACAGAACGTGAAGATAAAATTCACATGAATAGAATTGATGAGGTAGACAGCAATTAAAAAGAAAAAGGAAAATGGATTTTTTTTAATATTCAAAATTAAAAGATATCGATTTGAATGAAATTTTATTAGTTTGACTGTTTAAGATTCTTAGCATAATTGGTGGAGGCGCGTTTCCGGTCTCTTTCAGATGTTGTCTCCCGTTGATCAGCCGATGGCTGCGATTGACGGCTGGAATTTGATCTGGGGCTTGATCTCCTGCGATGTGTGGATCTCAATGGGTTGGGGGAGATTTGCGCCGGACCCTTCGACGATCAAGTTAGACTAAAGATCCGAGCAGAGTAACGGCTTAGTGGAGTAAAAATGGCTTTCTTGATCCCTCTGGGAGAGGGGTATATATAGCGGCGGCGGCATGAAGGGGTAGGCGTGAGAATCACGCCGGCCGTTACGCTCCCGACGTCACGTCGGCGTGATAAGTGGATCTTTCCATTAATGACGAGACAAACTCGTTAATGGGGATCGTTAAAAATTGACCGGAGGTGAATATATGCGCTAAAAATTGTCATTTTGAGCTATATATACCCCAAAACGTGATTTAAATTTGAAGCATTTAAACAATTAGTTTTAAATATTCAATAAACCGATGATTAGTTTCAACAAATTTAAAATGGGAAGATTTATATTATTGGGATATATATAGCTAGTTATAATATATTATCATAATTGATTATATTAAACAACTTTTTATCATAAACTTTATAAACTATACATATAATAGATTATAAATATAGATTGAGTATATATAAGAATGTATTTAAACTAAACTAAAGATGCATAGATTAGTATAGATAATAGAATTACAAGTTTTTGAATCATAAAATTGACATTTTGCATATCAAAATCCATTTGGAGATGCATAGATTAGCATAACAGAAGATTAATTAGACCAGATTAGTTGAGATATGATTGCTTCTATATGTTCCAATTTAAAGTTTGAAATTAATAAGGTTAATTTGGAATCTAAGTTTAAATGCCGATTTAAATGAAAAGGTTTAGAAGACAAATTAATAACTGATTTGAGATTGTTTACAATTCAAATAATGGAAATCCCAAAAGAAATTAATCTTTTGAGAAATTTTTAAAAGCTTTAATGTTACACTCATTTTCATAATATGCTCTCTAAGTTAATAGCATATCGACTTACATAACTAATAAATAGGATGAAACCATCAAATCTAATTTTTAGTCAACAAATCAATTGGTTTCAATTTTAATGGATTGTGCTTATATTTATATTTCTTATTTAATGTAACAACTTCATAATTGTTTTCATATATATATATATATACAAACTCGTGCGCGCGCACACTAAAGATTATTATTTTACATGTTTAGAATCTCTTTAGGGGTCGGCCATATTATTTAAAGATAGGAAATTATAATTCAAACTGTTTTTCAGATATCTTGTACTAAACCTAACTAAATAAATATATTTAAAAATTGCCTATTTTGGTTCCTATTTATAAGCAGTGAATTTAGAGAGGGGAGCGGTTTCATTTGGGTGTAGGGATGTATATATGCAGAAAATAAGGGCTGGCGAAAAATTATACACCCAGGTAAGTATATATATAACTTTTACACTGATAAACTTTTGATCTGTTTGTCAAAAGAAAGCAACTATACAATTTTTACTTTGAAGATGAACATTATGCATAATGTTGAACATCATGGTTGAACTCCCTATATATACAAAAAGTCTTTTAATTAATTTACAATTCGACAGAACCATGCATATATTATATATATTACTTTTTCTGTGTTTCGGTATATTTATAGTTTAGAATTTCTATAAATATTGTTTTAATTTATACTTGGGGTTATAGTCCATCCGTAAAGCCATTGGATTATATATGGATCTAGTCCTAGTTTTGAGACGAGATGATTGCATTTTAATTATGTTTTCTATTTTAGGGTCTACATGTTAGGTGCTTTAACAAGAAATTTTAGCAATCATTATGAATTGTGTGTGTGTGTGTATATATATATATACATATATATATATATATAGCTTTGTATTGTATTTTTTATTTTAACTATAAATATTATATATAGAAGCAAATACGAAAAGGAAAATAATATGCATAACAATCTACTAAGAATAATATAACAATTCAAGTTATATGTAGTAGAGAACGCGTACGAAATCATTTATATTTGGAGCATTACTTTGAATACTCTAGATAAAAAAAAATATGTAGCTTCTCAATGGCGAAGGCAGGATTATGATTCAGTGGGGTCGAAAATATATTGGGATTCATTGGGCATGGTTTAGTAGGGTTAAATCTCTTAATAAACCTTATTCTCCTATGCCTTCAAAGCTGAAAAACCCAAAAGATTTTTTTTTGAATGGGGTCAATTGAACCCACTTCTTTCCATGTGGATCCGCCTATGTAGCTTCTTTTTAGTTGATCAACATTGTAAAAATAGAAAAAGGTAAATGCACTAATTTAAAATGGTTTTAAAAATTATTTGGCAATATTTTTCATCATATAAGTACATTTTTATGTTAGAGAATATGTTTCATCCGGCCTTTTCAATGGAAATTTTCTGACTCTATCCCTGTACAATAGGGAAAATTCTACAGTGTGCCGGTTATATATGTCCAGTCATGAGATAGAATGATATAAATACACAGACCCATCAAGCTGCACAAAAGGTGCTCAAAATTCACCATCTCATTCTCGGCCGGATGTAATACATCCGGAACACTCATACTGGACATGTAAAATGTTTTATTATTAAAAAAACCGTTACTTTTCCAGCCATCTGATGAATGCTAGCTAACACAATCATGGATTGCCGGCCGGAAGTAGAATTTTCCGACGCTGAGAATTTGTCTCCTCTTTTGAAAAGATCTTCATTAACACTTTACCACCATAAGTTAAAGGTATATTATTCTAATAATTACATATCCGATTTGACCGATAGACGAATATGCAAACATACGTTTCATACTTGTTTGAGTAATAGTAATGAGATTCCTCAATATTATGCTAAGAATAACTAGGATATCCAAAAGAAGATGCCATTCGTTTTGATGAGAAATAAATAGGAATATCAAAAAATCTTGTGGTTTAGACTGAAGCAGCTACTTTCGAAATAACAGAAAGAAAAGTAACAACTGGAGTGGGAGAGTCAGAGTCGAAAAGAGAATTCCTCACGTCTTTCTCTCATTTAAAACCGTGCGAGATGAAAGTCTCATTCCAAGTTAATATCATGAAAAATGGATACAAATTTTGACTGCTACTTAGTATCGGTAATGGGTCTGAAAAAGTATCTAAAAGGGTGAAATTTATATATTTTCACCCTGTCGAAGTAAGAAACCATGACATATATGTTTGGAACAGATTCTATTTTGAGAGATTTGAAAATGCACTATCTCGTTGAAAGGTTCCATACACCTGCCTTTTCTCAACTAATTTGAAGACAAACACTCCATTTTTTCCTCTTTCCGGATGGTAAATGTTCAGATAGATTTATATCTGAAAGTGGTTGACAACAAGTTCTTTTAAAATTGACTATTTGTTACTCTCGTAGAGTAATAATTAGTGAATATCATTAAAATATATATTATTCAAAAATATAATAATTTAGTAGTTAAGTGAAATTATGTATGATGCATTGGGTGCACATATTATGTTTCTGTTACATCAGGCAAATAATTTTGAAAAGAAGATATATAAGTTGATCATTTTTCCTAAGATTGCTTACAACTTACATTTATTTTCTTTAAATAATCCTTATAAAAGCATTGATTCCCTCTATTAACAAAGAATTATTTTTTCAATCCATATACATTTCAAGAATACGACAATGGAGCCATCACCGACATCGTTGTCAACATCGGTATCCCCGTATCTGGAGGTTTCAGCATCCTCAAACCCGGCATGTGCAGCCTGCAAACACATCCGTCGCAAGTGCCACCCAGGCTGCATCTTCTCCCCCTACTTCCCTCCCGACCACCGCCAGCAGTTCCTCGACGTTCAACGTGTCTTTGGGGCCAGCAACGTCAGCAAATTCCTTCAAAGAGTTCCGCCCGACCGGCGTCACGAGACCGCGGAATCTCTTGTTTTTGAGGCCAGGCATAGGTTACTTGATCCCGTCTACGGCTGTGTTGGTTACATTATGCAACTCGAGGGCCATGTCCAAGGACTGCAACAAGAGAACGCGACCCTCGTAAATATGTTCAAGAACCAGGCCCAACAGCATCAAGAAGAGAACATGAAACATGAGTCCCTCGTCGCTTTCCTCAAGAATCAGATCCAACAGTTACAGAGAGAGAGATTCGATCGGTTTCACATTAAACTTTGACATGTCAGGTATAATTTCATAAAAAATAAATAAATACTCAAATGTTATATATACCAATAATATTGTAATTAGTTCTTTGACTCCAAGAAAGTTTTTTAATTGAACGATCATCTTGTTTTATGTTTTTTCAGGAATTTTGAAGCAGTATTGGGATGGACATCCGTTGGCCAATTCAATAGATATATAGTTGCTATTTGCTAAATTTTTAGGTACTGCTGTAAACATTTTTAGATGATCTTTTTCTTTTTCTTTTTCTTTTCTTTTCCGATTGTGTGACTATTTGACAATATGTTTGATAGCGATCGAGTCTTTGGTGAGACTTCTATGTTATTTTTTAAGGATGCAAGAGAGATACAGAAGCTGTGAGTCCAAGGACTGCAAATAGTTAATGTTCATGATTTCATTCATCCATTCATCAAAAGCCAATTTGTTCGATATTGAAACGAAGGAACGGTTTCATTTTTTCTTCCTTATCTAATTTTTGAATTGAAATTTTTATATCTTCATTAGAGATGGTAAACTAAACAAACAAGGTAATTAATGCAGAAAAGGAGTAATGCATCCTGAATTTTATTTTTATTTTCTCCTTTTCTTGGATCCTGCTTTATTGACAGGAGACAATGGATCGATGTCTTTAAATAAGAACACCAAAAGATAATACATTTATATGGCGCCCTAACGGAAGTACAAGAATAGTTATGGCTGCCTTCATGATATTATTATTCAAGATTTTTATTTCTTGAACTTTTGCCAATGCACGTGTGTTGTTGGATATTAATCAAAAAAAAAAATTAAATCAAATAAATATTAACACTTATGCAATACTTGTCGAAGCTCGCCCGTGACAGGATCTGTCAATATGGCCTGGACGGACAGATAATCCTTCAACACGCTCAGTGTACCACCCTCCGCCACGGTGCGAGCTCTCTGCAATTCACCAAAAACGCACATGTATAACATAACTTTTCATATTGCATTATATCAAAAGAGATCTATTGTAATTTACCTTTGTCTCCATGGCATGAGTAATGATCCTCAACCTATCTGTGTAGGTAGGTCGAACCCTCTTTGCGGACTTCCGAATCTCCTTGTTTTGCACAGCCTGTTTTTGTTTGTGCTCAGACGCCCAAAACTAGCACAAGAGAGGCTATGTCTCTAGATTGACACCGGTAAAGGCCGGAGACTGTAGGAGAGCCGCTCTTTCCGTCTCGGAGGTCGCCAGCCACAAATCATAACAATCTCTCTTCAGCTGATTCCTATTATATCGGACCTTATTCTGCATGCTGATCGTGAGATCCCGGTAAATATCCTGAAGATCGAGCTTGTAACGACTCTGAAATTACTGTACGAAATTTTTTCAATTTAATGTACAGAAAGAAGTTTACAAGTCTGAGTACAATTTAAAAGTTAATTTTTGTTAAGAACAGCAAGAAATAACTTGT
Organism: Agapanthus africanus; assembly: GCA_030015575.1. Taxonomy (NCBI): domain Eukaryota; kingdom Viridiplantae; phylum Streptophyta; class Magnoliopsida; order Asparagales; family Amaryllidaceae; genus Agapanthus; species Agapanthus africanus. The sequence continues at coordinate 376,514,596 of JASDDO010000019.1, read as the reverse complement.
AGCTCACTGGTAAAGGCTTGCACTGCTGTGACGTACCCTCTGTGTTTGAACCCCATCAGACACATTATATTTTCTTCTGATTTTTCTTTTAAAATTTTTGGAAGTCCAAAAGTTTATACGTGCAATGCACATAAAAATGAAAAGTCTGAAAAAATAAACATGTGGAAAAGGGTTTAAATACATAAGAGTACACATGGCACAAATCCGACGATTCCCCTCCACTTTTCGACCGGGGAGATTCCCCAAAGGGCCGGCGCCGACGGTCCATCCGTAGGTGATGGTGCCCGGGTTTTGCACACAAGTCCCTTGACCTACCCCTAACTCTTCTGCACTCTGCAATCAAACATAGACCTCTCAATTCCCCAATTTATCATATTTTAATGCATTTTAATTTACTCTTTTAATTCTAAAACCCAAATTACACACTATAAATACTATCCCATGTCCTGGCCCTTCCTCAATCTGAAAATTCTAGCCAAAACTCTCAAATTTTCTCAAGTACAAGTGGAGTAGAAGAGCAGTTAGCCAACGACCAACTTCCGGCGAGGAATCGAGACCATTCCGGCGACCCCGCAACACGACGACGACAACCCACTCTTCTTCTACCTCTCCTTAAACTATTTCACATGTAAGTCCCTCTCAATTGCCCACCTTCTTCTTTGAATATCCCTTCTCAAAATATATGTTGAAAGTGAAATTACTACCGACAACTTTTACTAAAACCTAGAAAAATACTCATTTTTAATACTTCGTTAAGTCTAATTTGTACACATCACTTGTAACTTTAACTCATAGTTATTTAGAATCAAATTCCATCTAAATTCTCATGTAAAATAACTTTAAATTAAGATTTTCATTTAAATACCATGAACTTTATATATGTCATATTATATTCCTTTGTTGAAACATACTTTTAGAAAACTTCACGGGGTAACGATTTACCCATCACATACACACATTGTTTCCATAGCACGATACTCTGTGAACGTATTTTTGATACGAATACAACGTTACACTAAATTACCATTTACTATAAAATCCGGGTTTATTTTAAAATTGTATTTTAATTTCCTTTGCAAATAAGTCTTTACAACCCTTTTTAGGGGACCCGCTATTGGATAGTGTGGATTATCGCACATCTTTGGGCTAGTAGAGCGAGATGCAGACCTTCTCACGGACCATTCGGTCTCGAAAGGTTTTTAATATGATTTTTAAGAAAAAACGAAATTTTCTATTTAATAATAAAATTAATTTTTATAATTATATAAATATTATAAATCCATATATTTTCAAAATATAATAACCTTATCTTTTTTTCAAATAAAAGAATTACAAGTTTCATCAAAATACCATCAAGATATTAATACAAGACAAGTTTACAGTAAAATACCAAGAACTAATCAAGTTAAGGTAATTATCACTAAAATACCTAAATTCTTAAAATACACTTCCATTGAAACCCTAAATAATATAAATAATTTCTCAAGATTATTTTGAACTATATCTTAAAAATAATTTTCATAAAACCCCCTCGAGTTATATAAAATTACATTTAAGGACTTTGGTAAATATGGGTTTAAGCGGGATCAATTCTCTTGAGTCTCAGGGAGCCGGAGAAAGTGAGTGCTTGCCTATTTAAAATAGAAAAACTTAACGATATTATCAATGGTAATTGTCTTGAAAAAAGACACAAATCTCGTCGTCTATGTGCAGCAGTCACCGATAACTCCCAAACATAATTGAGGATCCAAATCAGTTATAAGTGTCTGACTCAAGTCTGAGTCTAAATCAAACTTGAATCCAAACTCAAACCAGAATCCAATTCAAACATGAATCCAAACTCTAACATGTATATTTGAACCTGAATATGAATACCAGAACAATATCAATATGCAAATATGACTTGACTTGACCGAACCATGGCTATAACTTGACTTGATTACAAGACTACTTGGTTACATCCTAGACCTGATTACATGAACAACTTGTATCCATGGTCTCGGCAAGTCTGATAAATATAATCAATACAATGCATTACGAGATTAAAGGGGTAGATTGGTACGAAATGTGTTAAAAGTGGCACGGGATGATCACTAAAAGACACCTACATGAACTCTCGTGCCGTTGTCCCGTGGGTTTTGATGGGGCCTTGTACTACATGTTACCATAGTCCATGAGGTAAGACGGACTTCTCTTGTATACACCGATACCTTATGTACCAAACTACAAATAACTACGTTAGAATAGAAATCTCATATCTGTACACTTTAATAGTTCAATTCTCTATTGTCACGCCCCGCTTTCCAGTGTACGGCGAAGGAGACGGGACTGGTCCGCTACGTATTTACTCTGAAGTAAATACGCTAAGCGTATCTAAGCAATATAAAAGTAAATGCACAAGAGACAAGTTATAATAAAACATCAACTTTATTTATTCACATTCTTTTGTACAATGCATGAAAAGTAAATACATCTGAATAAAAATCAATGCCTAAACAATGGCATAACAGAAAAGAAAAGTACTGAAATGGAAAAGTGTACAATGAACTAGAGCTCGGGATCTTCACTGAACTGGACTAAGTTTTCAGCGCTGGGTTCGATCTCTGATGTGTCCAAATCACCTGACGACATTCAAAGAAGAAAGAAAGAGAATGTCGTCGGCGAACATGTCGCTCGGTAAGTCCTACAGATAAAGAAGAAATAGAATAGACAGAATAAGAAGGTATTTTTTAAAGTTGTATTATATTGTTGTAATGTTGTGTTAACACTGTTGTTTGTAGTTTGGTACAGAAGGATGCCAGTGTATATGAGAGGAGTCTCGTTAGACCAGAGACTACGGTGAACTGAATATAGAGTACAAGGCTCCGTTAGAAGGCCCGGAACAACGGCAATTGGATTCATGTTAGGTGTCTTAAATCTTGCAGTCTCGTGTCACTTTTAACACCTTCCGTACCAATCTACCCCTTAAACCCCGCGATATCTTGTTTGTATTGTATTGCAACTTATATTGTCATGTAATATAGATTGTATATTTGGATGACTGACCGAAACCATGATATCAGTAAATGGATGTAACCGTAAAATCATGTAAATGGAAATAACTGGAGATCATGTAAATAGAATGTATATCCATGGCTCGGTTCAGTCAAGTTGTATAGATTGATAATTGGATTCATGGATTCATGTTGGATTGTAATATTGTAAATTGTAGATTATAAATTATACTTGAATTATATTCAAGTCAGATTATAATGAGACTCAAACCTGAGTCAGACAATTAGAAAAGTAAATTGAAGTCCTGCTTGTTTTGATGTTATCTGTAACCGCTGCACATGGGCGGCAGGATCTGTGTCTTTTTCAAAAACGATTACCGTATTTATAACACCGTTGTTAAGTTGTCTACCTTAGATAGGCAAGCACCCACTTCTCCAGCTCCCTGAGGCTCAAGAGATTGGTCCCGCTTAAACCTATGTTTACTAGAGTCCTTAGAGTAATTTATAGAACTTGAGGGGGTTTTATGTAAAAATACTCTTGTATAGTTTTCAAAATACACCCCAAGTATTTATTAATCGTATTTAGAGTTGTAATGAATGTAGATTTTATACTGTGATATTTCTAGTGAAAATATCATATTTTCGTAAATAAAGGTATTTATTTGTAATATTGATTTGTATGGAATTCATGGTATTTTAGTGTAAAATAATTCTTGTGACATTTTTAGAAGAAGTGGAATATTTGTAATAATTCAAAATAGATATTTTTATGTTACAAATACATATATTTATATGAAAATAATTTTAGTATATATATAATATTCTAGAAATCTCGTTTTCTTAAGATGTCATATTTTAAATCTTTCGAGACCGAATGCTCCTTGCGGAGGTCTGCATCTCGCACTACTAAGCCTGAGGATGTGCGATAATTCGCAACATCCTGAACGGGTTCCCCAAATGGGTTGTAGCGGCACTTTGCAAAGATTTGTATAAATACTAATCATTAAGGAAAACGGTTTTATTAATTATGGTATTTATTTGTAAAGATGTCGATTTCCCGTATTCTATGTTCTAGGATCTCCTAAGTTAACTAGACTGCTCCTAACTGGTCCAAAATGACAAGTTGTGAGATATCCCTCAAATCACCTCTTCACCGCCAATTGTGGCCAGGTAAGTACAAGTGAAGAAAGGAGGGTTCCGTTCACGAATCACCGTGAGACGGGCCTTTTAAAGTTACCTTTCTCACTTGTCTAATCTAGGCACCACAAAATCAGGTTTAGATAAACGACTGAATGCCCATATCCTTCCTCTGTCCTAATGAGCGCGACAGTCCTTAATTGGCTGAGTCTATATATTTTCTTTTTTTAATTAGCTCAAAAGTTATTTATTTGTAAAGATTTCGATTTTCCGTATTCTATATTCCCGAGGGTGTCATGCAATGTTGCATATGAGTGTATGAGGAGGTAGGTCGTTACCTCGTGATCTACTTAAAGGTATAGTAGGTTTAATGAAGTTAAATGTATAATTGAAACAATGTGGTGTTTAAATGAAAAATACGATAAAGTGAAATAGCCATCATTTTATGAAATGAAACTTGATCAATTTGGTTAATTAGTGTTTAATAGTCAGGATGAGAGAATTTAAGCATAATTGTATTAACGAGAAGTGAAGTTTTATAAGAAAACCGAATCGGAAATCGGATTTGTTCCAATTCCGTCGGGTTTTGTAAATCCGTATTTTTAGAATGGAAAAGAAAGTTAGAAATGCGACTTACGGGTTTTGGACAACTAGGAGAAAGAGATAGAATGGGAGGAGTCGCCAGTGCGTCGTTTCGTCGCCGGGAGCTCCTAGGATAGTCGTCGGAAGTCCGCCGGAAAATTTGCCGTAGCTTCGCCTCGTGCTCGATTTCAAAATACACAAGGTTTCTTGGAAATTCTTGAGAGTTGGCTCAGAGTTTGGGATGAGAGGGTAGAGGTAGGGGTGGTATTTATAGGGTTAGGTTAGGGTTAGGATAGGTGAAAGGTTATAATGAAAAATATGATAAAATGTATTTAAAATGTATTAAAAGTGGAGTAATGGGGTTTTAAAAGAGCTATGGAAATGGCTTGAGACTAAAAATTTTCAATTTTTATGTTGGGGTCGTCGCCGGAATCGGCCGACTCGGCCGTGACTCGGCCGTGACTCGGTCGGAGGACTGAGTCGGCAGATTCGAGGCCGATTCCCGGCCGAATCAGGCGGCCGGCCGGGATCCCCCCCGATGGTTCATCTAACCCCTGGCAATGTTACATTTTTGGGTGTAGTGGGGTTTTTGTGAGATATGCACGTGTAAACTCTTGGTATTCTAAAGGTTTTAAAAAAATCAATATTAAAAATAATGTGGGATATGGGATTTGAACTCTGGTGGCTTGGTTCAGCAGTGCAAGATATTACCAATGAGGTACAAGCTCCTTCTTGTAATTATGGAGCTAATTAATTACTTAAAGTAATAACAGTAAATGTAAATACCACAAGTATAAATTAATTTTTAGGCAAATTTTGTACACTAAAAATGGAGTTGTTATATTATTTTAACTTGTAATTAAAAAGCAAATTAATTACTTAAGTCTTGTGCTCAGGCAATAAATACCCCTTTATGGATTTTTGAATTTTTTTTGTAAAAACTTGTATAGGAAATTTAGGGTTGTTACATCTATAATTGATATATTGCTGTCTTTTTTTTGGGACTTACCGAGCGCTAGTTCGCTGATGACATTCCTGTCTTTTCTTTCTTTGGAACGTTCGTCAGGAGGACCAGACTTTCTCGAGATCGAGTCTAGCCAGGAGGACGTGGACTAGTTCACTGAGCAGCAGGACTTCTAGCTTTTCCTTGTACTTACTTTTCATTTTATATGCCACTGTTTAGGCATGTTCCCCTCCGAATGGCGGCCAGGGAATGACGTCCCACCTGAGATTCGGGGCAGCTGCTAATTGGCGCTATCCGTCTACCTCTCCGAAGGTGCCAAGCTGATTTATGGCACTGTATATCGAAGGTTTAAACGGATGCGTCCGATGTAGCAGACTTCGTCAGATTCCCCCTCGCTTGAGAGGTTTTTGATTATGCGGAGGCTCTTCCCTGCAGGCGCAAGCCCCTGCAGTTAATTACGTTACCGCATCGCGGTAACAACTTTCTCCTTCTCCAGATGGTCGTTTTGTGTCGTGGGTGTTTGTTTTGTGTTTGGTTGCCCGTGGATTGTATACGGAGACTGAGTTATGTTGTTGCCCATAGGGCGTGGACTAGTCTAAATCCGTATTATCTTAGATTTGGGTTTGGGGGGTGTGTTTAAGGATACGTTAGCCTCGTTTGAGACTAAGATCGACTTAAACGTTAGTTAAGGATACGTCAGTCTAGTTTTTAGACTAAGATCAACTTAACGGGATCGTTTAGATCCAACAAGAGAGCAATTAAGGGAGCCCTGTTGTTTAGTTTAGTGACATTGCGATCGATAGGTAGTTTAAGGACATTGTGGTCCATTGGTAGTTTAAGGACATCTCGGTCCATAGGTAGTTTAAGGACATTGCAGTCCATTGGTAGTTTAAGGACATCTCGGTCCATAGGTAGTTTAAGGACATTGCGGTCCATAGGTAGTTTAAGGACATTGCGGTCCAATATTAGTTTTAAGACGTTGCGGTCAAGGTTAAGGACCTCATAGTCCGTGGATTTAAGGACTCCACAGTCCGATGTTAGTTTTAAGACGTCGCGGTCAAGGTTAAGGACCTCATAGTCCGTGGATTTAAGGACTCCACGGTCCGATGTTAGTTTTAAGACGTCGCGGTCAAGGTTAAGGACCTCATAGTCCGTGGATTTAAGGACTCCACAGTCCGTATCAATGTGTAGTCATCGGGACCCGTCACCTCTTTGAAGACGTTGAGGAATTACAACGCCAGGTATCAAAGGAGTGAAGAGATGTACCCTTAAACCGAGGTAGATCATATAATCTTTGGCCTAATTTGGGACCAAGACCAATTAATCATGTTATGAGCCCATTGGCCAAGTTAAGTTTGAATTGGGGACTTATGGCCAGCTTGGGCTAAGTCCAATCATGTTTAGAATATTAGCTTTCGGTTGATCCATTGAAGGAGAGGCTTTGCCTCTGGAAACTTAGCCAATTGGGCTAAAGCTAGTGTTGAACACTAGAGACCAACAGTGTTGAACACTGGGAATAAGATTAAAAAAGTTAGTGTTAAACACTAAAAGATAATCGGTGTTGAACACTGGGAACAGAGTTTTCAAATTAGTGTTAAACACTAAGACAAATCAGTGTTAAACACTGGGAACAAAGATTTCAAATTAGTGTTAAACACTAAGACAAATCAGTGTTAAACACTGGGAACAAAGATTTCAAATCAGTGTTAAGCTCTAAGGAAATCAGTGTCAAACACCGGGAGCAGAATTTTCCAAATTAGTGTTTGAACACTAAGAAAATCAGTGATAAACACTGGAAATGGAGTTTTCAAACTAGTGTTAAACACTATGGAAATCAGTGTTAAACACTGGGAACAGATCATCAGTTTAATGCTAAATATGGTGAGAGAAGAGATCACGTGGGGGCACGTGATGGCATCCAAAAAGTGGGGCCGGATCCCCTTAATTTTGTTCTACAGATAAGTGTTTAACACTTTTAATTCTGAAGGCCGTCACGTGTGGGCACGTGATGGGGGCTCATGCTTTGATCTGTTAGAGTGTTCATTAGAGGTCACGTGGTGACACGTGAGGGCGCCCCAGAGCTTCTTTTCTTTTGCTTTTTCTTTGCGCGCTTTGGGGGGGTCACGTGGAGCACGTGAGGCATTGCCTCAAAGTTCTTCTCTATGGATCTTTACAGGGGTCACGTGGTAACACGTGACCCTGTTCCTTTGCCTGTTTAAAGATTTGTTTATCTTTTTAAGAATTAAATTCTTCATAGGGTTAAACCCTAGCAATAAACTTTAGAGGAATTAAATTCCTGTTTTCTTCTGAAGAATTATATTCTTGGATAGAGTTGAACTCTAGTTTCTTTTTTGTAGAAATTAAATTCCTCATATATGTGAAGAACTGAATTCTATCATAGGGTTAAACCCTAATTTCTCCTTTCTTAAGAGAATTAAATTCCTGTTATTCTAACAGAATTAAGTTCTCAGTTAGGGTTAGACCCTGGTTCTTTGTTTATTTTGAAGGAATTAAATTCCTATAGGGTTAAACCCTAATTTTATTTCAAAGGAATTAAATTCCTATAATCCTGTGAGAATTAAATTCTCAAACTCTCATTCCCCCTCTATGCTTTGGATCTGCATGGCAGGATCTCAACCCAATGAGAATTAAATTCTCAATTCGTGGGGAGATGTGCACTTTGCAGATCCTCTGCTAGAGGAAGAACTAAGTTCTTCTTTTATATCAGAGTTAAACTTTTTTTTGAGAATTAAATTCTCTTTTGAAACCTCTCCTTTCTTACCTAAGGTTTTTTTCTTCTGCAGAAGATCAAATTCTTCTGAAATCTCTAGGCTTTTTTCTCTCTTTCTGTCTGTCTCTCCTCCTCCCTTTTTTTTTATTTTCCTGGCTCCTATTTATAGGAGAAGGAGCAGAATCAATTAGTTTTAGTGAATCATTCATTAAGGGATTTGATTTGTATTCATTATTCATTTGGACCTTTGGATTATTAGGTGAATTTTATTCACCATTGGATTTTAAATCCAAAGATATTCCTTTGTTATTTCGGTCAGATTTTAAAGGGAAATCTTTCCAAGTTCAAGATTTTTCCATGAATAGGTGATATTTAATCACCTTTAGATTTTTTTTAATCCAATCGGTTCCAAATAATCATTTTCCTTTGGAAAGATTTGAATGTCTTTCAGAATTTAATTCTGTTAAATAGAGAGGCTTTTGAAAGCCGGTCACGTGTGACCACGTGACCCTTGGTCACGTGTGACCACGTGACCCCCTGGAACGAGCTTTCTTCTCCTTTCTGCGCTCTGTTTTCTGGCCGCTGTTCAACCGTCACGTGCCAACACGTGACTCCTGGTCACGTGTGAGCACGTGACCCTTTCTTGAGCCTTTTCTTTGATTTAATCGGGGAGCTGACTCTGCCTTTGCCGCTGCTTTTAAATGTCACGTGCCAACACGTGACTGCCGGTCACGTGCTAGCACGTGATGCCTCCTCCGTAAGCTTTCCTGGTTTTTAATCAGGAAACAAATGCCCCCACAGCGTTGTTCTCACGTGTCTGCACGTGAGTACAACGCTGTCACTTTTTTTGACCGTTGGATTCCTCTAGGGATTTGGGGAGATGAAGCGTTTCCCATCCCATCCTATAAATACCCATGTCCTTTCAGAAGAGCCTCCACTTTGCTCATCTTCTTCCTTTGAGAACTTTTTCCTTGAGAATTTAATTCTCGTTTCCAGAGCTTAGTTCTCTGCTTCGAACTTTTCAGAGTTTAACTCTGTTCAAGTGACCCTTCTTCCTCAGGTAATGGTGATCGAAGCACCTTCATTTTGACAAAACTCTCTGGATTTTAAATCTATATCAAGGGTTTCACACCTTTTTTTTTATAACAAAGAACCCATTTCAAGTCTTTTAACCAAAATATGAAACCACTTAACCTTCAACAGTAGATCTCTTAGGGTTTAGATGATCTTTAAGGAAATGATGATGACGGTTGTTCCTTCCATGAAATTTAAATCCATCCTCAAGGAGCTCTGGCTCTGGAAAAACAAACTTCTGGGAATTTAATTCCCTTTTTTAAGAAGGAATTTAATTCCTATGAGGAACTAAGTTCTTCCTATGGAGGCTTCTTAGGGTTTTCTTGCCCTAGGTTGTCCTTCTGTAATCAATGAAGCAGAAGCTTTGTAACAATTCTCATGACCTTTATTTCAGGTATTATGGATGCCCATATGTACGGCCTTGACGAAATCATTTCCTATGGGAATATTCGTGCACTGGGCCGCAGTCAGAACCAGGAGTTCACCAATGCTCAGTGTGCTGAGATTATAAGCCGCTTTGACGAGTACAACCATCGGCTACTCCCCCGTCGCTCTTCTCTTTTGAGACTCATCGTGCGGGAGATTTGGGAGGCGCTTCCTCTCTTCTGCGCCGGTGTACCGCTCAGGACATTGGACGCTGCCGAGGACAAGATACATTCGGTGTATCTGATGAGTCTAATCTCGAAGAGAAGGCGCGACAACCTCATTGATCTCTTGCACCAGGCATTTCAGCAGTCGGCCGTACTTGCCGCCTATCGGAGGGTGGAGGACATTCACGAGGACCCCGACGCTTGTGATCGTGAGAGAAAACATACTCGGGAGGTTCGAAATACTTGGAGGATCTTGGACAAAGTTAAGCTTGAGTTTCTCAATCCGTGCCCCACGTCTGAGGTCTTACCATTGTAAACGTGTTCTCTTTATTTTGTATGAACTTATTAAAGTATGAATGATAAGTTCTATTATGTCTTTGTATGTTTGCATGCCTTTCCGTGGGGTTTTATCATTTTGCTATTGTTGTTGGTGGTGCTTCTAATCTGCAGGGTGCTATTCCATTTTTTAGTGCACGTCAAGTTTGGGGCTCACGTGCTCCACACGTGGGGTCCTTTTGATGAGACTGTTCAAAAACTCTCCAATGCCATATTTTTAGTGCACAATATCAGATGCAGAAAAGTAGCCTTGAAAATAGTTCCATTTCCTTGACTTCCGATACCTTCCCTTTTTTAGGCCTTGGAAATAGCTTTAACATGCAAAATTTTTCGCGCTCAACACTTAATGCACCTCTTTATATTTGAGGCCATAGCCTTCTTTTCTCTTCACAGAGAGATTTATTTTCATTTTGGTGTGATTTGTCTTGGGAAACAACCGAGTGCCATGGCCTGCAATCGTTCTCATGCTCGTCGACAGCCATGGGAAGTTCCTATCGAGGAGATGATCCCCCACTTTGCCGCCCGATTGGTGGATCCACTCCTTACCGATGACGAATGCGAATCGGCGATGTATGAACTCTCGATCCGTAGGGGGTCCCCCCTCCAGATGGGGTCCCTCTGGCTTCGGATGATTCTCGCGGCCGTGCTTGCCGACATCCCTCCTCACCCGGCAGAGATGACCCTGGCGATGCTTGACGCGGCTGAAGAAAAGCTCGAGGGCTTTCGAGAAGCGTGCCTGATTACTCAGGCTTTGAAGGATTGCTCAATTCACCTGCTGAGCCAAATAAAGGCCCAGCGAGCTATTATGTCTGCTTTCGCGGACGAACATGGCGCCAATCGATGGGGAGCGACTCCTCGCGAGAACCGTTGCTTTGATGTGCTGGAGAAAGCAGAGAGGGAGATGGAGAATTTTGTTCTTTGCTTTGTTAACCCTTGTGCTACTGATCCCGTGTTTGATGACCTTTTCCCGCTAGCGTAGTATATTTAAATTAGTCCTTTTTTTGTATGCTTTATGCTGAACTTCCATGTAGGCTCGGTACTCGTATGTATGTTTTCGCTTGCATAAATAAACTTTGTGTTCTTCTTATAAGAACTTTTTTTAATTATCAAAACTATCATCATGTCTCATGCACATTAAAGCTTCGAGTATTATTTCTTTTTCGGATGTTCATATAATTGTGAACACATTCTCGATAGGATAAACGTCGGAAATTTTCTCGTTGCTTTTCATACCAGGTGATGTGAGCGCGTTTTAGATCGATTATTGCTGTCGACTGGAAGCACATTTATACGGTCTTGAGCGTGTATGTCCCTTTTCCAAGGTTGCGGTCGCAAAAGTGAGCTTACGTGGCCTGATAGGGCGACACGTGGCGAACATATTGTTGTGCGAGAAAAGGGCTCTGCCGTAAATTCTCGGAGAGGGAGCTGGCTTCTAAGGCGCTGAGCGAGCTTCAAGCTAGTTTCACTGCCAAGGCCAACAAAGCATATGAACTCTGGCGGGTGCTTCAAGAGTCCATCCGGGAGGTGGTGACCCTTGATAAAGCTGCCACGTTCACTCGCGAGAGGGTCGAGGCTCACAAGGCCACCGAGAAAGAGCTTGAAGGTCGGCTTGCCTCCTATCAGGCTCAGCAGGCTCAGGCGGAGGCTCGTCTTCTGGCGATCCTAAATCATGAGGCCGTGGCCCAGCAAAAGCAGGATGAGCTGACCAAGCTGCTAAATCGCCCACCGGCTTGAAAACTTGTATCTTTTCCTTTCTTTTTTGTACATACTCATGGATGAGAGTATTTTCTTTTTGTTCTTTCATGAATTGTACTTTGTATCCATTTCGGTTTATGAATAAAAGATACATTTTTCTTCTCAATGACATATCTCTTTTAATTGAATTTGTTTTGCGGACAGTTTATCTTGATCTCTTTGCAGGGCAGCGATGGCTTAGGATTCAGGGTTAAGATCTGCCTCCTAAGACTTTTGAGCTTTATGAGCCGTGGTGGATCTCATAAAGAGTTTTTCTCCCTACAGATCGAGAGGATCCTGTAGGCGTAAGTCCTTCTTAAGGGTCGTGAGGATTCTTAAGCGGGTTTTCCCTTGGGAGTCGTAAGGATCTCACAAGAGAGTTTTCTTCCTTGCAGGTCGTGAGGACCCGCAAGTGCTAGATGCGGTTACCCTTATCCGTATTTCGCGGGGTCAAGGGTTGGTTTGGGATGGTTTCCAGGGTGTCGTAGTTTAAAGACATCGCGGTCAAGGTTAAGGACCTCATAGTCCGTGGATTTAGGGACTCCACAGTCCGATGTTAGTTTTAAGACGTTACGGTCAAGGTTAAGGACCTCATAGTCCATGGATTTAAGGACTCCACAGTCCGATGTTAGTTTTAAGACATCACGGTCAAGGTTAAGGACCTCATAGTCCATGGATTTAAGGACCCCACAGTCCGATGTTAGTTTTAAGACATCACGGTCAAGGTTAAGGACCTCATAGTCCGTGGATTTAAGGACTCCACAGTCCGATGTTAGTTTTAAGACATCACGGTCAAGGTTAAGGACCTCATAGTCCGTGGATTTAAGGACTCCACAGTCCGATACTAGTTTTAAGACATCACAGTCAAGGTTAAGGACCTCATAGTCCGTGGATTTAAGGACTCCACAGTCCGATGTTAGTTTTAAGACATCACGGTCAAGGTTAAGGACCTCATAGTCCGTGGGTTTAAGGACTCCACAAACCGATGTTAGTTTTAAGACATCACGGTCAAGGTTAAGGACCTCATAGTTCGTGGATTTAAGGACTCTACAGTCCGATGTTTGGTTGCAGGGACCCGTCACCTCTTTGAAGACGTTGAGGAATTACAACGCCAGGTATCAAAGGAGCGAAGAGATGTACCCTTAAACCAAGGTAGAATCAGTACAGAATCAGGCTGGTTGATTGTTAGTTTTAAGACATTACGGTCGAGGTTAAGGACATCATAGTCCGTGGATTTTAAGGACTCCACAGTCCGATATTTGCTCTGGATGCTTCACACGGGTTCACTGCCGTGCTTGGCGAGGACCAGGCTCCGCTTTGGGCATTTTCTGCGGGGTCAAAGAGTGACATTATCCGCGTTCCACGAGACCAGGAATTTGCACTAGATGCTTTACACGGGTTCACTGCCGTGTTCGGCGAGGACTAGGCTCCGCTCTGGATGCTTTACACGGGTTCACTGCCGTGCTCTGCGAGGACCAGGATCCACTCCGGACGTTTCCACGGGGTCAAAGAGTGACATTATCCGCTTTCCACGTGACCAGGAATTTGCACTAGATGCTTCACACGGGTTCACTGCTGTGTTCGGCGAGGACTAGGCTCCGCTCTGGATGCTTCACACGGGTTCACTGTCGTGCTCTGCGAGGACCAGGATCCGCTCTGGACATTTTCCACGGGGTCAAAGAGTGACATTATCCGCGTTCCACGTGACCAGGGATTTGCACTAGATGCTTCACACGGGTTCACTGCCGTGTTCGGAGAGGACTAGGCTCCGCTCTGGATGCTTCACACGGGTTCGCTGCTGTGCTCTGCGAGGACCAGGATCTGCTCTGGACGTTTTCCACGGGGTCAAAGAGTGACATTATCCGCGTTCCACGTGACCAGGAATTTTGTTGATTGTATCCGCATTTCACGGAGTTGGGATTCGACTCTCGGTCATCTGTGCGCCGTCGAGTCATGAAACTGGGAATTGCCGATGTTCCGCTTTGCTTGATATTGTGTCTGCTGTAAGGAGACGGACGTCGAGATAGTCTCTAGGCTATCTGTGACTCATCGAGATTTGGCTTTTTCTTCCGATGAAACCTGGGAAAGGAGGAGTGCGATTCCTTCTTTGTTTGCGCCCCTGGATTGTATACAGGGATTGATGTAATATCACCTGTAGGGCATAAATTTCAATTTTTTTTATTTTATTTCTTTTTCCGCGATGCTCTATCATTTCAGCTTTTACATCGCGAAGGTCGCGATTGCCCCATCATTTCGGCTATTTTTCGCGGTGCCCAATCATTTCGGCTATTTATTTTATTTTTACTCGCTGCTTTTTATTGCGAGTTGCCCAACCATTTCGGCTATTTTTCATGCATACATTTTTTTTACTTACTGCTTTTTATTGCAAGTTGCCCCATCATTTCGGCTATTTCGTATGCATGTGTGACTCGCTAACCTTTTCGCTGCAAGCTTGGGTTTTAGACACCGATTTCGGCATCAGCACCGCTACAACTAGGATATTACCAGGAGCAAATCATCATTTGCCTCTGTCGATGTGGAACAAAGGTGGCTTAGTAAGCAGGGTTAGGGTCCTGCCGACTAAGGCTTTTGACTTCATGAGCCGTAAGGGTCTCACGAAGGTACTTCTCCCTACAAGTCGTGAGGATCTTGCAAGTGTATTTTCTCCTTAGGAATCATGAGGATTCCTAAGTGCATGTCCTTTTGCAAGTCGTAAGGATCTTACAAAAGGGTTTTCTCCTTATAAGTCGAGAGGACTTATAAGGGTTGTTCACCATATGGACCTATCCCCAGTCACGAGTGTGACTTTGCTGGGGAAATGTTTATTCGCGCCCGTGAATTGTGTACAAGGGTCAGTATTGAGCCACTTGTAGGGCAATATCGAAGGTTGTGGGGGTTGCTTAAGCACAGGTTCAGGTCTCTATAACTTAAGGCTTTCAAATCTTGTGAGCCGTGGGGGTCCCATAAGAGAGTTCTCCTTACGAGTCGTGAGGATCTCGCAAGTGTAATTTCTCCTTAGGAATCGTGAGGACTCCTAAGTGCGTTGCTCCCTTGTGAGTCGTAAGGATCTCACGTGGGTGGTTTCTCCTTACAAGGTCGTGAGGACACTGTAAGTGTCTTTTAACGAGGTTGCGCCCTTTCGGGTTTTCACAAACACTTGCCGGTAGCCCTGCTGTTTTTACTCATGGAGCCCTTTCGGGTTTTCATCCGTGCCCCTTTTGCTTACGGACATACCTTTTTTTTATTTTTTATTTTTTATTATTTTTTCACAAGGTCGCGCCCTTTCGGGTTTTCATGAACACTCGCCGGTAGCCCAGCAGTTTTTACTCACGGAGCCCTTTCGGGTTTTCATCCGTGCCCTTTTTGCTTATGAACATACCGTTTTTATTTTTTTTTATTTTTATATATCGGCTTTGAGGTATTGCAATCCACCGTAGTTTATCGACGTCTCGGTCAACGGCTAGTTTTAGGACATAATGGTCCATTGTTAGTTTAAGGACGTTTCGGTCCGATGTTAGTTTAAAGACGTTTCGGTCCGCCGTTAGTTTAAGGACGTTTCGGTCCGCCGTTAGCTTAAGGACGTTTCGGTCCGATGTCAAGGATGCTGGTTACTACATAGAGTTCGGGCTTAGGAAGATAGCGAGCGGACATAGTCGTCATCATCTATCATTGACCTAGACCTTGACCCGTTAAGCGTAGTATTTCTTCAAAAAGCGACCGTTCACTGGCCTGAAAGGCCTTTCACCGTACATATCCATGAGTAGATACGCTCCACCCTGGTAGACCTTGTCTATGATGTACGGGCCTTCAAAGTTTGGCTCGAATTTTCCCCGCTTGGCGCGATTGGGGATCATAGGTCTTTTGACAATTAGCACAAGTTCGCCTTGGCGGAACGTCCTCGGCCTGGTCAATCTTTCGTATGAGCGCGTCATCTTTGCTTTGTAAGCCTCCAGATTTTGTTGCGCTACGAGCCGGGTCTCATCAAGGGAATCAAGCTCCTCAAGCCGAAGGTGAGCATTTTCTTCGTCCGTCAGCTCGTAGTGGACCGCCACTCGTAGAGAGGGTAACTCGATCTCGAGGGGGAGTACTGCTTCTGCACCAAATACCAACGTGTATGGCGTTGTGTTTGTGGCCGTTTTGAACGTAGTTCGGTATGCCCAGAGAGCTTCTTGCAGTCTCTCGTGCCAGTCCTTTTTGTTTCGGGACACCGTCTTCTTCACGATCTTTGTTAAGGTTTTGTTGAAAGCCTCAGCTAGACCGTTAGCTCGGGAATTATAAATGAGGAATATCTCCAGTCTATGTTGTGTTGTTGCGCGAAGCGGCTAATCTTGTGGCTTCTGTAGGCTGGCCCGTTATCGGAAATGATCCGTCGCGGAGTTCCAAACCGATAGATGACGTGCGTCTTGAAGAAATGGAGAATATTTTCCGTCTTCACTTCCCTTAACGGTACTGCTTCTGCCCATTTGGAGAAGTAATCAGTCGTCGCCAGGATGAAACGATGTCCCCTGGATGATGCTGGTTCGATGGGGCCGATTATGTCAGTTTCCCACATTTCGAATGGCCAGCTAGCCACCATTGGATGTAGTGGATTCGGATGCTGATGGATGAAATCCCCATGGATTTGGCATGAGTGGCATTGCTTCGCATATTCAAGGCAGTCCTGAATCATCGTTGGCCAGTAATAACCCATTCGTTTGATCTTCAGCTTCATCTTCGGGCCTGCTTGGTGAGAACCGCAGAGTCCGTCATGAACTTCTTGAACGACCCTTTTCGCTTCGACAGGTCCCAGGCATTTCAACCACAGAGAATCGAATGATCTTTTGTACAAAGTATCGTTGACGAGGGCGAAAGACAGGGCTCGTTTCATAAGCTGATGTCTTGAGGACGCATCTTCGGGCGTTCGACGACATTTGAAGTAATCTATGAAGACTTCTCTCCAATCTTCGGCCGTTTCTTGGTCTTTTATTCTCATGGCCTTCTGCTCGGTCGCTTCCCTTTTCTCGGACGATTCCGGAGATATTTTTGCCGGCGCAAGAACCCGACGGCTTTGTACCACGATTCTTACATCATCGAGGTTCTCATCAGCTAGTTCTTTAGCTAGCTTGGCTAAGGCATCCGCTTTGCTATTTTCGGCACGCGGTATGCTTTCCAAGGTGTAGGAGGGGATTTGGGTCAACAGTTGCTGCACTTTCTCGCTGTACTTCACCAGCTCTGGCTTGCATGTCTGGTAGTTGCCGTTTACTTGACTAACGACCAGTTGGGAATCTCCGTATATGAGGAGGTTTTCAATTCCCATGTCGATGGCGATCTCGAGGCCTGCTATCAAAGCTTCGTACTCGGCTTCATTGTTCGTCCTCGGCTCTGTTAAGGAGAAAGCGAAGCGCATTATCCCTCCCTGTGGAATTACAAAGATGAGTCCTACCCCCGATTTGACTATCGGGGTACTTTGTTTGCGCTTCTTCACGGAAGATGCTCCATCGAAATATAGCTCCCATTGGATATTACCGTCATCGATCGCATCAAACGCGTGTTCGTCTGGCAGTTCACAATTCAAAGGAGAGTCGGCTGGTACCGGATGCTCAGCGAGGAAGTCGGCGATGGCCTGGCCTTTCACTGCCTTGAGAGGTTGATAAGTTATCGAGAACTCCATCAAGAGCAGGGCCCATTTAACGAGTCGTCCCATTAATATAGCCTTTGACATTAAATATTTAAGAGGGTCCACTTTCGAAATGAGACGGACCTCATGCGCCAACGCATAGTGCCTGAGCTTTGTTATCGCGAAGATTAATGCCAGGCAATGTTTTTCAATAGGGGAGTAGTTACTTTCTGCCCCCAGTAGGACTCGACTCAGATAGTAAAGCGCTCTCTCCTTCCCTTGATCGTTCTCTTGTGCCCATAATGCGCCCAAGGAACCTTCGAGGGCTGTTGTATAAAGAATAAGGGGCTTTCCCTTTACTGGAGCAGCTAACACCCGGCGGGTTCTGCAGGTATTGCTTGATCTCGTCTAGCGCGTTTTGACATTTGTGATCCCAAACGAAAGGGGTTCCCTTCTTCATCAGGTGACTGTAAGGGCGACACTTGCCTGACAGGTTGGCGATAAATCGCCGGATGTACGCGAGCTTCCCTTGGAGAGACCGCAACTGTTTGAGAGTTCTTGGCGGAGGCATTTCCATGATGGCCTTGATCTTAGATGGATCTATTTCGATACCTCGGTGTCGGATGATGAATCCCAGGAATTTACCCGAGGAAACTCCGAATGCACATTTGAGGGGATTCATTTTCAAATTGTATTGCTGAAGGCGTTGAAATACGGTCTTCAGATGCTCTAAGTGCTCTTCGTATGACATGCTTTTCACTACGAGGTCATCGATATAACATTCGACGATCTCGTGTATAAAACCATCGAAGATCTTTGTCATGGCCCTCTGATAGGTGGCGCCGGCGTTCTTTAAACCAAAAGGCATGACTTTGTAGCCAAATATACCCAAAGGAGTCCGGAAAGCGGTGTGCTTCTGGTCTTCGGGGTGCATCTTTATCTGATTGTATCCTGATGAACCGTCCATGAAAGAGAAAACTTCATGAGTGGACGTATTGTCTATCATTAGTTCGGTGACTGGCACTGGGAAATCGTCCTTCGGGCAGGCTTTATTGAGATCCCAAAAGTCCACGCATATGCGCACTGTCCCATTTTTCTTTATTACCGGGACGATGTTGGCGACCCAGTCAGGATATTGAACCTCTTGGATAAACCCAGAGTCGATCAGCTTCTTGACTTCGGCGTTGATGCTCATCTCAAGCTCAAGCCGCATTCTTCTCGGCGCCTGTTTGACTGGCTTAACATCCGGGGATATCGCCAGTTTATGCACAGCAACTTCTGGATCTAGTCATGGCATTTCAGAATAATTCCATGCGAAGCAATCTCTATGCTGCATAAGTACGTCTTTTAACTCGTTCACACCTTTCTTCAGATAGCAACTCGCTGACGAACGTCGGTCGTGAGTCGTTCGTCGTTCCCAACTCAATCTTCTTAAGGTTATCTGCAGTAGTGTGTATTCCGTCCTCCAGCTCTTTTGGCGCTGGTGGAAACTCTGAGATCGCCTCGTCATCATTGTTTTCGAAGCACCAGGGAAAGTCATCCATATTCTCGGGATCTTCTTTTGATACCGTTATCATATGACGGGTATGACCTCGCTTCCAAGACCGTCGTGGATCTGGTTCTGCTCTTATGGCTTTGGGTTCGTGCTTTCGCGGCGGCATTACCCTCCAGCTGTTGGATGGATCAAATCTGCCTCGCTGGTATTGGTCTTCGACCCAGTTCTTGAAGGTGAAGCAGTCTTCGATAGGATGTCCTATGGCTTGGTGATAAGAGCAATAGTCCGGATGAGAGACCTCGTTAGCTTGCTCAGGGTGTTTAGATGCCGGAAGTGTAATCATTCGATGTTTCAAAGCGAGGTCAAGTATCTTCCGTGTTTTATCCTGAGGAAAAGAGTATGCCTGGCTCATCTTCTTCATAAGGGACAAATCCGGACCGCTCGATTTCCGATCGCGTGACTTCTCGGTCCCGCTTTGTCTCTGTCAAACACCTTTTCTGCTTCTCGACTTGTTTCTACCTCTGCGTCGGGCCTTTTGCACCACGGGTTGGCAAGGAAGAGTATTTTCGTCTTTTGCAGTCTGTTGAAGAAGACGTTGCGTCCCGGCTTTCTCATAGATGGCCATTTCGCGGTTATGGTCGTCCCGAGCCTTTTGACCTGCTTTCCTGATAAGCTCGTTCACTCGTTCTTCAAATGATGGATTCGGGACTTCGATCGCGGGATGCAGTTCCGATGAGGGGTTGGCATTTTCTGACAAGGCGTTCTCTTCTTCATCGAAATTATATATGGCGTAACTACCGTGGACCCGTTCCCGTTTCCCGGCTCTCATGTATCCAAGTCCGAGCGTTTACATTCTCCCGTTGGGCAATTTGCGCTGGGTCCCAGAGACATCTCAAATCCTGTTATAGAATCGAGCTTGTCGGACAGTCTGTTTTAAGGGTACCCCTTAGCGCTTCAATAGTCCTTACAACCCGTCTGTGCAGTATCTGGGCCAACGGATGGGTTGAAGCTTGTCAAGTGTAGAATCTGCGCCATGCCAGATCTCTTTCTCCACTCTTGTTTCCGAGGATCGATAGAACATGATCGCCTTTTCACCCTTTCGCCTGGGAGGGACGTAAATTGCCTACAGGTCCTGCACATGGTAAGCTTCAAGTGCGTCAAGGTCTTTGTAGTGTTCCCGCGGCACCATGGTGATTTGCAAACTCTGATCATCGCCAGGGGACGCTTGTATTGACGGCCGACTGGAGAACACGGCATTAACCTCGTCTTCCGAGTCACTTCCGAAGATCAGCATGGGGGCGGACGGTCCCGGGTTGTTACGTCGAGACGGACCAGCATAAACTATCTCTTCTTCTTCTTCGGTATCGCTTCCGAAAACAGAGATGGTGGCGGCAGCTTTGTTCTCCGGCTTGCGACACCTTTCTGTATCCTCGAAGTCTGGCAAAAATTACTTTGCATCTTCGTACTTGCGGACTTCGTTCACGGAGAATGGGTTCAGCTCACCCGTTACGGTATACTCGAAACCATCCTTAAAGTACTTCATACACTGATGCTGTGTAGAAGGGATGATGTTGTACTCGTGTAACCAAGGACGACCGAGCAAGGCGTTGTAGCAGGTCTTGGCATCAATGACATGAAACTTGATGTACGTGACGAGTAGTCCGAAGCGTAATGTTAATATCACGGATCCGAGAGTCCGTGATGACCGGGAGTCGAAACCGGAGATGGTAATTTTGTCATGAGCGAGGTGCTGCACGCTCATGCAGATTTCCTTCAACACCCGAACATTTAGGAGATTGACGGAGGATCCATTATCAACCAGGATTTTGCCTATCTTGATATCGTGGCAGTATCCGGAGATGTATAGGGGACGGTTGTGGTCGCACGTCCCGAGGAGAAGGTCTTCGTCACCGAAAGTGATGTCGGCCGTGCGCACTTCTTCCAGTTCATCCTTCATCCTTTCTGTGGAGAGGAAGGCTTGGAATTGCTCGGGTTCTTGTAACGCCTTAATTAATGAATCCCTCGCTTCCTTTGATAGTAGGAGGGCGTCGAGAATGCTGAGTTGAGAAGGTAGCTTCCTTAGGTGTGCTAGGATGTTATAGTCCACCTTACCCTTCCTGGGAGGGTCTTTGGCAGCCAACTCTTTCTTAACATGGTCATCTAAGGTGATATCCTCAGTGACCTTCTCCTTTCCCTCATCTTTTCTATTCTTTGGTCCGAGATTCTTTTCCGGGAGCGTGCGATTGCGCAGCTGAATATTTTCGCAGGCCTCCGGTTCTTCCTCTTTCCCTAAAACAGATTCTTTAAAGAGAGAGCCCAGAGCCATTTCTTCATCAGAGTCGCTCCCAAAGGTAAGAACTTGTGACCCTCCGGCGTTAACCATGTAACAGCTGCCAGCAGTTCTTTTGCGCCCTTCGGTCATACTTTTTTGTTCCCGACGAGTCTTGCGTTTCATGCGCTTAAAATGTTGCCGGTGAGCAACATATCCTTGCCACCACATCTTAAAAGCGTCGCACTCCTCAGTGGGGTGCGAAATCTTCCGATGATATGAGCAATAATTAGGGTGCTTCTCCGCCCCATCGAACGTGTTTTCTTCCGAGGGTGGCAGCTTCATTCCCATCGACATGGTTTTGGCAAACCTTTTCCTCGTCTTGAATATATTTTTATCCACATCGGGTGTCTTTTGATCTGGCGGAAGTGCTTCGACTCTTTCGTTTAATCGCCTGCGTTTGTCTCCTTCCGATGCGGCCATCTCACGCTCCTGGTCGGCTTTACTTTTCAAACGAATCTTATTTAGAAAGGCGTCGATCATTTCGTCTGTTGGCCATACAAGCTCCGGTTCAGGCTCTGCCCTCAGTTTCTTAGTGCCAAGAGTTTTGTCATCGTCTGTAAACGAGTGGGAAATCACATGACAACTCGCCACATATCCCTCGGATTCATCCGACGAGCTTTCTTCATCATCTTCCTCCTGAAGGATGTGGTTGAGGAACTCTTGCAGGGTGACGGGAGTCCGTGCCTTTTGATTGTACTCCTCCAGCGCGTCAATCTGTTTCTGCAAATCCGTGCGCTTGTCTCCGGGCTTCATGGGCTTCTTGGATTTCTTCTTCTTTTTCTTCGAGGATTTTGACGGTTGAGTGTGAGTACTTGGGCCATCACCACCGCTCTTTGTAGTTGGACGCGGCTTCAGCATCCCTTCGATGATTTGAGGTTCAAGCGGGTTCTACCATTCGATTGCTGGGCACGCATGAAGATCACTCAGCATCCTTCTGATTTTGGCTGATAGCACGACTTCCCATGGAGCTTCCTCAATGAAAGAACAGGTTGCCCCCGGTGTATCCGCTTTCTTAGGAGTATGCGGCTGTGGCGGGTTCACCTTCCACTTCTCGGACAGCACAAACTTGCCCTGTAGGTACTGATCTTCAATCCATCCTTTGAAGACGAAGCAATCCTCAATCGGGTGGCTTACCGTTTGATGGTAAGGGCAATAATTAGGGTTATTCACCTCAGTGGGTTGTGGCGGCCGCTTCGGGTTTGG
Source organism: Agapanthus africanus (assembly GCA_030015575.1). Taxonomy (NCBI): domain Eukaryota; kingdom Viridiplantae; phylum Streptophyta; class Magnoliopsida; order Asparagales; family Amaryllidaceae; genus Agapanthus; species Agapanthus africanus. Next base: position 376,491,829 of record JASDDO010000019.1, on the reverse strand, counting down.
CAAGTTGATAAGCCTGTTGCGTATTGCCAGCTCAAAAAGCCTCTTTGTCTTATCCCGCGGGAATGAGTAGGGGCGCTTCATTTTCTCGTTGTAATACCGCCGTCTTTCTTCCAGCTGATCCGCTAGCTTTGGGGCACTGTGTTGCTGCTGGGCGTTCGCCACGAAGGTTGCCTTCCCTTTACCCTTGTCATTCCGAGGTTCTGGCTTCGGGGGAGGCGGTCTGTGACCTATCTGGTCCATCTGGGCCAACTTGTCGATCAGAGCTTGGAATGTGGTTGGTTTAAAGAACATCATGAACTGTGAGATGGTTGCATGAAGATCTAGTGTACCCACGAACATGCCCACCGCAGGCGCTTCCTCAATGCGTTATTCGCATTTTGACCACAAGTTTCGCCAACGTATAGCGTACTGGACCCACGTCTCACCTGGTTTCACCCTGGCATTAATTAATGCTGTTATCGGAGTGCGTTCGCTGGCGCTTGCGAATCGCTGAGTGAATAGCAATTCCATTTCAGCGAACGTCTTGATGGAATCGTTCGGGAGTTCTGAATACCATTCGAACGCCGTTTCTGATAAGCTGCCCATGAACTGGCGAAGCAACAGTTTATCGTCGCCACCAGTGTTACCACAAAGCGCCCTGAACTGGGCCACATGCTGATGGGGATTGCCTGTCCCCTTATAGACATGGAATTTTGGTATTGTGTAGCCCGGCGGGTATTTGATCTGGTCATACCAGCTCGGATACGGTCTTCCTGTCCTTACAACTTGACCAGCTGCCTCAGCCGCCTGGTGAACGCGTATCTGTTGGGCTATGTATTTGTCTAGGTCAACCTTAGAGATTGTCTCCTCCTTAGCCGTTGACAGAGCGGGTGGGGGATTTGACGCTTCTCCCCTGTCGTCTTCAAGAATGATTGGAGGATCTTCAGTAGAGGGTTCCTGTTGGATCATCATACCCACCATGTCCTGAAACAGAAGGGCCATTCGTTGTATATTGGCTGCTTGTTCGGCAGCCTCTTTATCCTTCTTCTCCAATATCCTACGAAGGAACTCAGCGTCAGTTTCTTCCTCCTGGCGTTGATTGGATGACGCTTCGGGGCTTTCTTTCGTCCCAGTAAGTGCGGCCATCGCGGTCATCATTTCTTAGAGCTTCTGCTGTTGCTCCTGAGCTTTGGTCACTGACCGTGTGAGCGGTCTATGCCCTGTAGACGCACGGCTATCTTCCTTCCCCAATGCCATGTATACAGTATGGACCATCATGCCCCCAGACTTAGGGTGTCTGGGCTCAGCGCCTTTAGCCCTCGTCGCCGGCCCGGGGATCTTCTCCGGCCTCCTCTTTTTATGAGCAGTGGAAGTTGAGGGGACCGTTGAGGTGGGCACCCAGACAGCTTTTCGTGGCTTAACGCGATGACTGACTTCCTGTTGAATTTTCAGCTTCTTATGCTGGGGGAGAAATTTGGATCGATCACCGAGTCTTGGGTCTGCCGCCAGACTTTATAGATTTTGGAAGACAGCCGTTGAGGAGATTGGGGCTGTTCTGGCTTTATTTCCGCGGCCTTTTTCAGCGAAGGGGGGACCTCTTTAGCGCCGCGATAGGAGAATTCCTACGCACCTTATTCAGCATCTCAAAGCTGTTCTTAGTTGGAACAGCAGCATTAACTTCTGTCGTCGGGGCTGGAGGAGTTAGCCCAGAAGGGGAGTTGCCTCCGGCCTTCCTTACTCGGCGCCAGTAGCAACGTCGAGCGTGTCGTGCTGATGGAATCGTCTCGGTGAGGGCGATAGCTTCGTCTTGCCCCCTGTGTAGGTGAGGGGTCACTGCTGGTGTCAGCCTATTAAAGACCGATGTCCTTTGGGTAGCAGAAGCGGGAGCTGGAACAGTCAATCTTGTAAAGACCGACTTTTTGGCGGGAGAAGCCGCCTTGACGACTTCAGGAGCAGGGATGGTTATCCTCTTCGAAGCAGCCTTCTCTGGGATTGTAGGCCCTATTGCGGGTCCACAGGAGTTCTGGCCCAGTCTGGAGAAGACCGAGGCCCCGGTGTTGAGCGACCCGTTGAGAGGGGCCGCGGTAGGTGTAAGCCGATCAAAGACCGACTTCTTGGGAGCTTCCGATGTCAGCATAGGAGCGGTGAAGCTCGTTGGCGGGAGCATGTTCCCGAAAAATAACCCTGTGGTGGCTTGAGTAACCTGTTCCACGGGCATTATGAACAGTGAAGCAGCTTGGGTCCCGTAGGCTATACCTCCTGGCGAGGCGGAGCGCCGGTCGCAGTTGCAGTTGGAGCATTTCGCACAAGTGGAAGCCATTGATTCTTTGCTTTCTGCAATAAGCAAAACGCCAAATCTTAGTACCTTGAAACCCAAGGGCAACCATTAGCGAGCCGTGTTTGGTTCGCGAACACGACACACGAAGTGTGGAGTGGAAAGAGGAAGAGGTCCCACCGGGCGTGCCAGAATCCGTTCCCCTCCGAATGGCGGCCAGGACATGACGTCCCGCCTGAGATTCGGGGCAGATGCTAATTGGCGCTATCCGTCTACCTCTCCGAAGGTGCCAAGCTGATTTATGGCACCGTATATCGAAGGTTTAAACGGATGTATCCGATGTAGCAGATTTCGTCAGATTCCCCCTCGCTTGAGGGGGTTTTGATTGTGGGGATGCTCTTCCCTGCAGGCGCAAGCCCCTGTAGTTAATTACGCTACCGCATTCGCGGTAACAACTTTCTCCTTCTCCAGATGGTCACTTTGTGTCGTGGGTGTTTGTTTTGTGTTTGGTTGCCCGTGGATTGTATACGGAGACTGAGTTATGTTGTCGCCCGTAGGACGTGGACTAGTCCAAATCCGTATTATCTTAGATTTGGGTTTGGGGGTTGTGTTTAAGGATACGTTAGCCTCGTTTGAGACTAAGATCGACTTAAGCGTCGGTTAAGGATACGTCAGTCTAGTTTTTAGACTAAGATCGACTTGACGGGATCGTTTAGATCCAACAAGAGAGCAATTAAGGGAGCCCTGTTGTTTAGTTTAGTGACATTGCGGTTGATAAGTAGTTTAAGGACATTGCGGTCCATTGGTAGTTTAAGGACATTGCGGTCCATAGGTAGTTTAAGGACATTGCGGTCCAATGTTAGTTTTAAGACGTTGCGGTCAAGGTTAAGGACCTCATAGTCCGTGGATTTAAGGACTCCACAGTCCGATGTTAGTTTTAAGACGTCGCGGTCAAGGTTAAGGACCTCATAGTCTGTGGATTTAAGGACTCCACAGTCCGTATCAATGTGTGGTCATCGGGACCCGTCACCTCTTTGAAGACGTTGAGGAATTACAACGCCAGATATGAAAGGAGTGAAGAGATATACCCTTAAACCGAGGTAGATCATATAATCTTTGGCCCAATTTGGGACTAAGACCAATTAATCATGTTATGAGCCCATTGGCCCAGTTAAGTTTGAATTTGGGATTTATGGCCAGCTTGGGCTAAGTCCAATCATGTTTAGAATATTAGCTTTCGGGTGATCCATTGAAAGAGAGGCTTTGCCTCTGGAAACTTAGCCAATTGGGCTAAACCTAGTGTTGAACAATAGAGACCAACAGTGTTAAACACTGGAAATAAGATTAACAAGTTAGTGTTAAACACTAAAAGATAATTGGTGTTGAACACTGGGAACAGAGTTTTCAAATTAGTGTTAAACACTAAGACAAATCAGTGTTAAACACTGGGAACAAAGATTTCAAATTAGTGTTAAACACTAAGACAAATCAGTGTTAAACACTGGGAACAAAGATTTCAAATCAGTGTTAGGCTCTAAGGAAATCAGTGTCAAACACCGGGAGCAGAATTTTCCAAATTAGTGTTTGAACACTAAGAAAATCAGTGTTAAACACTGGAAATGGAGTTTTCAAACTAGTGTTAAACACTATGGAAATCAGTGTTAAACACTGGGAACAGATCATCAGTTTAATGCTAAATATGGTGAGTGAAGAGATCACGTGGGGGCACGTGATGGCATCCAAAAGGTGGGGCCAGATCCCCTTCATTTTGTTCTACAGATAAGTGTTTAACACTTTTAATTCTGAAGGCCATCACGTGTGGGCACGTGATGGGGGCTCACGCTTTGATCTGTTAGAGTGTTCATTAGAGGTCACGTGGTGACACGTGAGGGCGCCCCAGAGCTTCTTTTCTTTTGCTTTTTCTTTGCGCGCTTTGGGGGTCACGTGGAGCACGTGAGGCATTGCCTCAAAGTTCTTCTCTATGGATCTTTACAGGGGTCATGTGGTAACACGTGACCCTGTTCCTTTGCCTGTTTGAAGATTTGTTTATCTTTTTAAGAATTAAATTCTTCATAGGGTTAAACCCTGGCAATAAACTTTAGAGGAATTAAATTCCTGTTTTCTTCTGAAAAATTATATTCTTGGATAGAGTTGAACTCTAGTTTCTTTTTTGTAGAAATTAAATTCCTCATATATGTGAAGAACTGAATTCTATCATAGGGTTAAACCCTAATTTCTCGTTTCTTAAGGGAATTAAATTCCTGTTATTCTAACAGAATTAAGTTCTTAGTTAGGGTTAGACCCTGGTTCTTTGTTTATTTTGAAGGAATTAAATTCCTATAGGGTTAAACCCTAATTTTATTTCAAAGAAATTAAATTCCTATAATCCTGTGAGAATTAAATTCTCAAACTCCCATTCCCCCTCTATGCTTTGGATCTGCATGGCAGGATCTCAACCCAATGAGAATTAAATTCTCAATTCGTGGGGAGATATGCACTTTGCAGATCCTCTGCTAGAGGAAGAACTAAGTTCTTCTTTTATATCAGAGTTAAACTTTTTTTTGAGAATTAAATTCTCTTTTGAAGCCTCTCCTTTCTTACCTAAGGTTTTTTTCTTCTGTAGGAGATCAAATTCTTCTGAAATCTCTAGGCTTTTTTCTCTCTTTCTGTCTGTCTCTCCTCCTCCCCTTTTTTAATTTTCCTGGCTCCTATTTATAGGAGAAGGAGCAGAATCAATTAGTTTTAGTGAATCATTCATTGAGGGATTTGATTTGTATTCATTATTCATTTGGACCTTTGGATTATTAGGTAAATTTTATTCACCATTAGATTTTAAATCCAAAGATATTCCTTTGTTATTTCGGTTAGATTTTAAAGGGAAATCTTTCCAAGTTCAAGATTTTTCCATGAATAGGTGATATTTAATCACCTTTAGATTTTTTTTAATCCAATCGGTTCCAAATAATCATTTTCCTTTGGAAAGATTTGAATGCCTTTCAGAATTTACTTCTGTTAAATAGAGAGGCTTTTGAAAGCCGGTCACGTGTGACCACGTGACCCTTGGTCACGTGTAGGCACGTGACCCCCTGGAACGAGCTTTCTTCTCCTTTCTGCGCTCTGTTTTCTGGCCGCTGTTCAACCGTCACGTGCCAACACGTGACTCCTGGTCACGTGTGAGCACGTGACCCTTTCTGGAGCCTTTTCTTTGATTTAATCGGGGAGCTGACTCTGCCTTTGCCGCTGCTTTTAAATGTCGCGTGCCAACACGTGACTGCTGGTCACGTGCTAGCACGTGATGCCTCCTCCGTAAGCTTTCCTGATTTTTAATCAGGAAACAAGGCATTGCTTTATATCATTATACTTTCCTTTTCAAAGTAATGTATTGTAAAGATGAATGTTAATAAAAATAGTTGTTTACAATATATCTCTTGTCATTTCTTGTGCATTTCATATATTGCTTATTTATGCTTAACGTATTTATTTCTGAGTAAATACGCCGCATGTCTGCCACGTCTCGTCTCCGTATACTGGGAAGCGGGGCGTGACAGAGCCCTCTATCAAGGTCATCGGGATCGACTGTGGCCTGAAAGTCATAATTCAGCCGCAAATACAAGAAGTTAACGTTTTTAAATTATACGTGCCGAATGATAGTAAATTTATTTGATAAATCATATAAAAATATTTAATAATACATGAGCCTTCTCAAAGAAGAAGTTAAAGAAGCGCTTGTGCTGCACGCCCTAATCATAATGTAGAGGATACTTCTTGAAGTGATGGCTTTCATTACCCATTTACTAGCCGAACTTCTTAGAATTATCGCCAGTGGGTCGGGAGTCGGCGGTAAAGAGGAGGGGGAATGCTTCTTGGCCCTTAGCGGTATCGGGCTTCAGCTTGTCGGACTGAGTTAGCCCTCGAATCCTATATGCAAAGAAGTTGTGCTCGCTAGTACGGGTTTTAGGATGCGGCGGAAAGGAAAAACAAAAATTTCTAGTGAGCAAAACATCTAACTCTAGAATCTACTATAGACACATAGCTTGCAAACAACAAAAAAAACTAAAACAAGAAGATACAGCATTTGCAGCGCGTTGGCCACTTCTTCTTGGACTCCGGCTAAGCTCCGAGTGCTCCGGACCGTGCTTGCTCACCGATCGATTTGGTCGAAGATGATCCACATGAGAGTTTTCGATACTAGCTCCACTTCAACTCTTGAAGTTGCTCTCATACAAATTTGCTAGAAATGTAATGAGAGAAGATGTAAGAAATTTTGTGAACTCTCAAGCTTTCTTTCTCTTTTATCTTTTCTTTCTTAGTGGATGAGAGACAGAAACAAAAACCAAATGGCTACGTGTTATGAGAGTAAGGTGGAGACCCTTCTTTCATATCATACTTCTTTCTCTTTCTTCCACACATGTCACCAAGCATGACAAGTGACTGCTCACAAGCTCATATAATATATGCGACATGCAATAATCAAGAAAGAAAATAAAAAAGAGCAAAAAGAATACACACACATATACACTAACACACACATATACATATAAATATATGTACAAGCACAAGTCATGTAACCATTACATAAAAGAGAGTGAGAATAACATAATAATACTAGTTTATATATGCATCATCATATATAAATAATACTATTAAATCAACACTTGATTTAATGACTCGGTTCAATCATAAACCGTCCAGTATTATTACCCGTCTGATCAATACATGTAGTATCACATACATATGTTTAATTGGATGCACGCACGCATCGCCATACGTGCACCACATCATTTTGCTAGAACTGGAAAACCCTCTGTGTGGGACTCTAAAGACTCGACAATACGCTGGCAGTAAGTCATGATCATATCTGATTGATCCGAAACACTTTCAGATCAATCCCCACCGGGTTAACTTACAAGCACGTCAGCGGTACTAGCTGTACGTAACGGCTATCCAGGTATTGAACAAAAATCCGGTCGACAAGCAAGCTCGTCTGTACCCTTCTAGAGCCTATCAGTGACACTTATCATACAGTCTGGTCTCTTTGTCTAAAACTGTCGCATACCGGGTCTGTGAGGTGAAAACCATCAGACTCTTAATAACTCAATAAGTTGTGCCGACGTCAAGCTCATGACCACCAGAGATACTAATGATAACACTTATCAGTACATCTTGTCTGTCTTGGCTAAGGATTTATGGTCATGGCCAGCTATGCATTGTGTGACATCAACTCCCTATACCGGAAGAGACGAATTCTCTCGACCGCTCACTGCCTCCATGTGCTTCGGGACTGTACCCAACTAAAACTTGTTTGCACGGCTCTTTAAAGCCGTGGTAGGGTAGTAATCAAAGTACAGTGGGAACACACACAAGAAACTATGACAATCTTGGGTCTAGGGACTACCCTGTACTCATGTCGCCAGGGAACTGCTATCTGACAATTGATATAATACCATCTAGGAGTTCTCTACTGGTCCGTACAGTGTAACTCATCCAATGAGCACATGTATACAATTTTCGGTGTCAAACACCAATGGCTATGGGATCAACCATCGCCCCTTACGGGATCAAGAAACGTAACCACTAGTCTAAACTGGAGTACCGATGTCCAGTCTCAATACTAGGGACTTTTAAGGACGTGCTTATAGACTACCCAGGCTCCACTAGTAAGATCCTTATTATAATCCTGATATTCAAGCAAAGATCGTTTGGGCTTTATCATCATATATTAGTGCCACGTTATAATGAGTAAAACGTATACTCATGAATGATAAATACAAACCAGATAGTATACTATCATCTCGAGCAAGACTGTTCTTGGTATAGACCCTCCTTGAATTCAGTAATTGCATTCCTACAATTACGATAATTGTCTTGAGGGCGCCTACATCTGTAACACCCGAGCCCAATAATACTATTTATATTACTAGTTGAGGGTTATATATTGCTCATTCCCAATTATCCTGATTATCTGGTGTTTATTACTAAATTTTAACCGGTTAAGTCATTTTGGCACATAACAAATTTTAACACCGAAAATGAAATTTAAAATATCCATGTTGGCCTACTCGTCGCCACTAGTCGCGTGGTAGCGTCCGCGTGTCGAGATTTCTTTCCGTTCGGTTAAACGGGCAAGTTTGGACGCCTACGCACGCGCACAAGTGTCCGACTTGGGGGCATGCATTTTAATCATTAAACACTTCTTTTCAAAATTTGGAACCCGCTTAAAATCCTATAATTTGAATTTGGAACATTTGGGCGCAAACCGGGCGCGATTTGGAAATGTTTCTTTTAGCGCCAAAAAGGCCCATTTAATTAAATATCATAAAATTAAAATATATACGATGATAATCTTTTGTAGGGTTCCTAGGCACGCTAGTGAGGTCTCACCATGGCAATTTCAAAAATTATGGTGCCGAGAAACCCTAAACTACGGATCGATAACTAGATGTCTAGGCGAAAAAGAACTAGTTAACACTTAACTAGTGAGAAAACGGAAATACAACCTTTGTAGATCCGGTGCTCCACCTCCATAGCTCCGCAACGAGGTCCTCTCCGCTGTCCAAATCAAATCCGGGCTCAAGCGTCGGCTTCGTCGGAGAATGGGCAAGCTAGGTCGTCGATGTCCATGCCGAAGATGATCTACGTCGAGGCATCGAAAGATCAAGCTCCACCTTCACCAAGTCGTGAAAACTTGTGAAGGAAACACACTCTACTACTTGGCAAGAGGTAGAGGATGAAGAAATAGGAAGTGGGTAGACTTTAGAATTGGATTTCTCACTCAAATCATCAATCCACCATTGATGACCTCAAGCTTCTTCACTTGAAGCAAGGAAGAAGAAGAAGAAAGAAATATGATAAGTTCATTGAAAAAGAAAAGAAAAATCAATTCTTATCATAAAACTAACTATGGTAATGTGTAGAGAATTAACCAAGGTTAGTTGAATGGTTAGGGTTAAGAATGAGATAAGAATGGTGGACTTAGGTCAAAGCTTCATGAAGTTTCAACTAAACAACAAAAGAAGCCACCATTCTTTTCTCATTTTCTTTTCTCATTTTCTTTTATTCATTTATCAAAAAGAATAAATGAATAATTAAGAAAATAAAACCCTAAACATAAACAAAACCATGGTTCAAACTTTACACTTAACCAAAGTGGTATGCATCATCAAACATGATACAAACAAGTGCATAAAATCATATCGCATATGTAATGCGCACAACCGAGTGAGAAAATCCATTTAAAGTGAACCAATACTAGTTAATGCAAAGTAATATATCAAATATATAATTATACATTAAGTCATTAAATCAACACTTGATTCAATGATCCGGTCATGTCGCACACAACCGACTAGTATACAATGTATCGGCTTATCGAATCAACGCTTGAATCGATAACTAGGTTATATCGCATACAACCCTTCGATACATTCATCGCGAGAATGGAATACGGTATCACATACACGCATTATTCTCGGTCCCGCACATATCTCATATGCGCTCCTATTTCGTTTCGCTTGAGCCAGGAAACCTCTGTGTAGGACTCTAAAGACTCGTCAATACGCCGGCAGCAGGCGATGATCATATCAAACACCCACAAGCCGCAAGCGGTCTGCTAAACGTAACGGCCACCCGGGTATTGAGCGATCTGAAGATCGACGAGCAAGCCCGCTCACACTCCAGTGAATCCGACCAGTAACACTACCGTACAGTCCGGTCTGATCGTCTGATATGTCGCATATCTTGCCTAGGGGTGGTAAACGTCAGACCCCAATAGCTCGATAAGTCGTGTCGATATGAGGCTCATAACGGGTCGAGAAACTACTGGTAACACTTACCAGCAATTCTCTGATCAGCCCTGGCCAGGGACTTCCTGTTATAGCCAATCAAACACAGTGCAACATCAACTCCCTATACCGGGAGAGACGAATCCCCTCCTATCGCTCATTGCCTCCATGTGACTCGGGACTGTACCCAAAAACCACCGTTTTGCACGCCCTCTTGGACGTGGTAAGATGGAAATCAAAGCACAGTGGGAACCACACAAGACTCTATGACGATCTCGGGTCAACAGACTACTCTGTACCAGTGTCACCAGAGAACTGCCATCTGACGTGAGGTATAATACCATCTGGGAGTTCTCGGCGAGTCCGTCCAGTGTACCCAGTCTCTACTGAGCACCCGTATATCATCTCTGATGTCAAACACCAATGGATATGGGATCATCCATCGCCCATCTGTATGGGTCGAGAAGGTATACGCTAGTCTACTCTGGTATATCGATGCCCCGTCTCGATACACCCACGACTAGGGACTTTGAAGGATGTACTTATGGACTACCATGTCCCCACTAGTATGATCCGCATCATAGTCCAGGTAGTCAAGTACAGATCCTAAGGGCTTTACCAACATGTAACAGAGAGACAATCAGCATACACGTTAAGGTAAAGGGTAACCAGATAGCATACTATCATGTCGAGCAAGAAAGTCCTCCCTATATATGTCCCAGCATCCACTACAATATATATCCTATGTACAGTAATGGCCTCTAGGGCATACATATAACTAACAATCTCCCACTTGCACTAGGGCCATCTGTAGCAGTGGTTGTAGTATCTCATACTCAACCATCCCATAAATGTCTCTCTCTGGGAATAGGCCTTTGTGAGTGGATCCGCTGTGTTGTCCTCTGAGTCTACTCTCCTAACCTCGATCTCCCTGGAGATCAACCATCTCCATGATCAAGTGACACTGCCTTAGAATATGTCTGGATCACTGATGGGACCGGCGTTCCTTGGCATAAGCCACAACTCCATTGTCTCACAATGGTAGGAACGTAGTTCATCTCATGAACTAATATACACCCAAACATCCTCTTTGGTAGCATCTTAAGTAGCGATGTATCCTGCCTTTATCGTCTAGTATGTCACGGTATCCAGCTTGGAACTCTTCCAACATATCGTCCCTTTACTGAGGGTAAAGACAATGCCTGTGACTGACATTCAGTCATCTTTATCACCCTGGAACCCTTCCAGTGATTCTCCTCAGGATCGATTGACACCATCTCACTACATCTAGTGAGTATCCTAATATCCATTTAGATCTATCTCATAAATCCAAAATCCAGTATTTAGTAGGTATCACTCTAATCCTATATGGAGAATCTTTGTGATAAGCGGAGATTGACCGAGCGTAGCATAAGAAACTCTTTTCTTATCAAGAGTATGTCATCCACGTACTCTACGAGGATCGTCACCATACTCCCTACTACCTTTTTGTTTATACAAGGTTCATCTACCATTTTGATGATGTCAACTTCTTTGACTAATTCATCAAAACAGATGTTCCAACTCCGCGATGCCTGCTTTATCATATAAAACATCTTGCACACGTTTCCGCTGCTCCCACTGTCTACAAGGCCCTCTGGCTGTGTACTTATAGACGCTCTCTTCTAAATCATCATTTAGAAAAGCAGTCAAGACACCCAACCACCAGATATCGTAGTCATGGTATGTAGCCGTGACAAGTAGGATCTGGATGGACTTAAGTATAACTACTGGAAAAGGTTTTGTCATTATCCACGCCTGGTCGACGACGAAAACCTTTAACAAGTTTAGCTTTGAAAGTCTCAACTTTTCCATGTACACCAAGTAATCTTCTCAAGATATACTTGCTCCTGATGGGGATTTAACCCTTCAGATATAGCAACTAAAGTCCATACTTTGTTGGTGTATATGGATTCCATCTCAGATCGCTAAACATCCAGCCATTCTTACAGAGTCTTACTCTCGATGGCCAGCTCGAAGCTAGTTAGGTCATCATCTCATGATGCAATCCTCGCTCCCACTGTCATAGAGAAACAGAAGTATCTCTCAGGTGGGTGAGGAACCCTACTAGATCGGCGGAGAGGATGAGGTTCGTTGGTTACTACTGAATCCTTCGATTCTACCAAATCATCAGCTGCTGTTTGTATAGCTGGAACCTTTCCAGTTCTACATTACAGGCCTTGCCTCGAGCTTGTCCGGATTTTGCTTTTAGACATAGGCCGGGCAACCCCAAATCTTAACTAACTTAAGATATGGGCTCTTCCCTTTCCATATCACATATGAAGTGGTAGGCAACGATTTGATTCAAACCCTATTCAATAGGTATGCAGCTTCTCAAGCGCATATCTCCCAAAAAGGAAACAGGTAACTCAGTAGTACTCATCATAGAGCACACCATATCATATAGGGTGTGATTGCTCCGCCCCGATATACCATCGTGCTATGGTGTATGCGGAGGAGTAATGCTGAGAGAGAATCTCATTCTCCTTTAGAAAAGTCCAGGATTTCCGTGCTCAAGTATTCTCCTCCTAGATCACATCAAAGGACATAATACTTATACCCGTATTTTGGTTCTCTACTTCTAACTTATATTCTGTGAATATCTCAAAAGGTTCGGACTTGTGTTTCAACAAGAACATATGTCTGAATCTAAAGAGATCATCAGAGAACGTAATGAAGTATAAAGAACCAGTCTTGGCATGTGTAGACAGGGGACCTACATACATCAACATGTATCATCCCAAGAGTTCAGTAACTCTTTCTCTGTTTCCAGTAAACGGAGCTATGGTCATCTTATCTTTGTGACATGACTGGCGAGTTTCACAAGATGTAAATTCAAACTGATTTAAATATGCATCTATATGTAACTCTAGCTAGTCGGGTCACATTGATCTGACCTAGTCTACAATGCCTCAAGTAGGATTCGTTCATTTCTGAACTCTTCCTCTTGTGTGTGTTCCGTATACTAAAGAACTGTAGTTTGATTTAGAACATCAATGCTTTTAGATAACGTGCCTGAACCGATCAACTTTTGATATAGGAAATGTTCAAAACATTATCCAACAATACAAAATTATATCATTTCTTTACTAATAAAGAGACTGATATGATTTTGTATATCAGGTTCGGTATCTAATAACATTCGTTCAGAATCAATGTATTGTAATACAGGGTGACAGTGACCGACAGACTTGGCTGCAACACTTGCCCCGTTTTCTGCCTCATGAAACTTATCACCCGTTCTCAGTTCTCTACCTTTCTGTAGCCCTATGTAACAGATTACATATCTGGGATCCTGATCCGGTATCATATACCCAGGACGTAAAGGATACTGAGAAACAGTTCTGTATAATGAACAAACCCGAAGATGATGCATCAGCATGCACTCTCTTCGTTTGGGCGGCACGGGAAATCTGGTATTCCCCAATTTCCTGCTCTGTCTTATAACAATTATAAGTTGGAGCGGGACCAACGTTCCCCAGCTCAGTATAACAAGCGGGTTCGGTCAATAATCCGTATTATTATCTTGATTAAGGCGTGATATGGTCGCTACCTGGAGAGAGAGAGAAGAAAACACTCAGCGTGCGCTCTGTCAAGAATAGATTGGTTATTATTTTATCTAATCAGGATGGCTCCCACTGCTTTTTATCAAATCTTCCTTCAAACCCTAAAAGGAAAGACTAGCCGGGATTAATTACACACTACAAGTTCGCCAATCTTTCAGCCAGGCCAGTGTCGGTACTTTGAGGGAGGTCCCCCGTGCTTTCGCACGAACCTAATTACTGTAAACCTCGTTTTCCCAGAGGCGTAACCCCGTTGACACCTTTCTAGACACCTACTTGATCGGCTAATTGTAATGTATAAAACTCTCCCAGGAGTAACACTTACTCGCAGCGGGTATCGGGATCCAACTATCACATAGAAGGTATGCAATCTCATTGCAAATTTCAACACTTGAAATTCCCGATAATATTTTGCCCCTAGCAGCTATATGACCTTAACATAGTCAACAAATCATAAGTGCTAGTCAAGTTCAACCCGTCATTTCCCGATTGAATTAAACCCACCCGCACGACCCTTAACATAGTCAACAAAGTCGCACGACTACCCTAATCCAATCGCATCATATGCTAATACAGATAACCAATAGTTAGCTACCGCACACTACGCCTTAACATAGTCAACAAACGTAGCACGAATACTAACTAGTACTTATCTGAAATGACGGAGGGCTACGACAGGTTTTTCTGAAAACCTATTGCGTAATGAACTTGATATCGTTGTAGGATCGAATGAATTTTGAAATGGAGTGTTTTTTAGGCTTTTCTAGTTTTGCTAAAGGAGTCACTCCCGGTGAAGGGATCGTCGGTCCTTTCCTCGTCGAATGAGGTGCGGGATATATCATATATATCACTGTGCAAAGCAAAAACACTTAAAAGCAATCAAAAGACAAACCGAAGGTTGTAGCATCTGCCAGTTATTGCTAAAGGAGTCACTCCCGGTGAAGGGATCTCGGTCCTTTCCTCATCGAATAAGGTGCAGGATATATCACATATACCGCTGTGCAAAGCAAGAGCTGTAGCTACCTGTTTTATTTTGAAATTCGATTCTACAACATCTTAGGTTTCTTTTATTTCATTAATCACATTAATGAAGTCCCATCATTTAAATACCTAAACATCACAGATAGATATGACGTACACTTATGCCATCCGCATTCGCCTCGATGTCCCCTCGTGCACCGTTAGGTTAGGTAACTAACGGCAGAGCGGGGCAGGGCTAGCGCGGGTGTAAAACATAAGTAACGTCTATATAATATATCATATATACTATATAAAGTATCTATCAAAGAACATCACATGATCGCATCACAGATATCGCAGCAGAAGAATCATATGAAATATTGGATATACTAGGACGTCCGTGTTTTCAATACGAGCCAGTATAAAACACGGATTCCACGGTCGTGATGAATAGCCAAACCCACACCCCTAGACCCCTACGAGAGCGGCAAGCAACCCTGCCAATTCTAGAGTTAGGAGACCCGGACTCGACTCCTCGAGTTGGTCTCCCACTGGACTCCAGAACCCGATTACTTGTGCCCTCCTCCTTGGGTCTATCCTAGTGCAGAAAAGTAAATAATATACAAGAGGTGACAACTTCCGCAACCTGGAAGCGCCCCAATAAAAGAATATTACATACAAGTTTTTACATGAATGAAAATGAAAAACACTCACCTCACATAAAAACCCCCGGCTATTCAAACACGACGATCCAATATAACATATCCAGCAACACATAACATCACATGTCATCAACGTAAGTAAATATGTCCATCCCAATTGTCGTTGACATATAGCAACGAAACCGGCGATATCACATATTACACTTACGGTCACAGAAAAGAAAGTGTAAAACTACAACAGTTGGAATCCGCAACCATCTCAGACATCGCATGCCTGACCAAATGAATTACTTAGACATCGCATGCCTAACAATTATAAACCCCGCATTTTAGTCTCAAAATCGAAAACTCTTTTCAATATCAAGTCGGGCAATTCAACAAGATTCCCGACATCCTGATCGAATGCTCGTCGCAAACTTCAGTAGACGGCCGCACCCCCGATACCGTCGACGAAGTGAACCAAGGCGGAACACCGCTACCGCGAGCACCCGAACGGATGCTTTCGGCGACGGGGTTCTCCTACAGTCACTTGGTCGGGGCTATGGAGTGAGGCTGTCCATTAAGTTTACCCGGCGAGTATCCGCGTACGCTACGTGATTGCGACGGACTTTTGATCACATCAAAATTCCGTGGCAACCGATCAAGTGAGACTAAATTGCTACATTTATAACATTCATTTAGTTATCTCATAACTATTTGTGAATTCCAATTATTGTATCCCATTCCAGATAAATAGAAAATGTTAAACTTTCCGATCGAACATTCTAACACCCAAGTTTTCCCGATACAGATCAACACATGAAACTAGTCTAACAACATTCAGTTCGTACCTCAGTACCAACGGTCCAGCCGTAGAAGGGTCAAGCCAACGCCTCACATGTGGCACGCCGTACTGCCCCAAACCCGAAGGTTCAAAAGACAGTTCAAGACGGTCACATAATCGAGTTAAGGTTTGTTGTCTTCTAGAGGGACCATCGCGTTACTTGCACTATTTAGAACGTCGTTAAACTACGGAAAAATCCAACACTTGGAAATTTCCCGACAGGGGAAAAATTGGGTATTTATATCCGGTCGAACTTTTTAACATATTCTAAGATTTATCCGGAAAGCCACACAGACAAAATTTGATAATCCGATCGAACATTCGAATCCCCAAAACAACTCAGAAAAATCAACTCTGGAAAAAATATTAAAAATTCCCAGAAACACCAGCATACAAAACTAAGAATTACTGTGCAGAATGATACACACAAAACGACAAATATGCCGCGGATCCGCCGCACGAGCCAAGCTCGTGCCGCGGAACCGCGGCTGAATGATGGATTTAGGAACTCGTGCTGCACAGTTATTCTTAGGATTCTCTGCTTATTTTTCTGAACATTTTTAAAGTGGAAAAAGACCAGATTTTAAAAATTGGACAGAGAGCATGTTTGAATCGGGGTTTCGGGTTCGTTCGGACTTCAAATTCCGTCTAGACTTCGCCTAAGGCTCTAGCTAGGCTCTGATACCACTGTAGGGTTCCTAGGCACGCTAGTGAGGTCTCCCAAGCCATCAACCATGGCAATTTCAAAAATTATGGTGCCGAGAAACCCTAAACTACGGATCGATAACTAGATGTCTAGGCGAAAAAGAACTAGTTAACACTTAACTATTGAGAAAACGGAAATATAATCTTTGTAGATCCGGTGCTCCGCCTCCATAGCTCCGCAACGAGGTCCTCTCCGCTGTCCAAATCAAATCCGGGCTCAAGCGTCGGCTTCGTCGGAGAATGGGCAAGCTAGGTCGTCGATGTCCATGCCGAAGATGATCTACGTCGAGGCATCGAAAGATCAAGCTCCACCTTCACCAAGTCGTGAAAACTTGTGAAGGAAACACACTCTACTACTTGGCAAGAGGTAGAGGATGAAGAAATAGGAAGTGGGTAGACTTTAGAATTGGATTTCTCACTCAAATCATCAATCCACCATTGATGACCTCAAGCTTCTTCACTTGAAGCAAGGAAGAAGAAGAAGAAAGAAATATGATAAGTTCATTGAAAAAGAAAAGAAAAATCAATTCTTATCATAAAACTAACTATGGTAATGTGTAGAGAATTAACCAAGGTTAGTTGAATGGTTAGGGTTAAGAATGAGATAAGAATGGTGGACTTAGGTCAAAGCTTCATGAAGTTTCAACTAAACAACAAAAGAAGCCACCATTCTTTTCTCATTTTCTTTTCTCATTTTCTTTTATTCATTTATCAAAAAGAATAAATGAATAATTAAGAAAATAAAACCCTAAACATAAACAAAACCATGGTTCAAACTTTACACTTAACCAAAGTGGTATGCATCATCAAACATGATACAAACAAGTGCACAAAATCATATCGCATATGTAATGCGCACAACCGAGTGAGAAAATCCATTTAAAGTGAACCAATACTAGTTAATGCAAAGTAATATATCAAATATATAATTATACATTAAGTCATTAAATCAACACTTGATTCAATGATCCGGTCATGTCGCACACAACCGACTAGTATACAATGTATCGGCTTATCGAATCAACGCTTGAATCGATAACTAGGTTATATCGCATACAACCCTTCGATACATTCATCGCGAGAATGGAATACGGTATCACATACACGCATTATTCTCGGTCCCGCACATATCTCATATGCGCTCCTATTTCGTTTCGCTTGAGCCAGGAAACCTCTGTGTAGGACTCTAAAGACTCGTCAATACGCCGGCAGCAGGCGATGATCATATCAAACACCCACAAGCCGCAAGCGGTCTGCTAAACGTAACGGCCACCCGGGTATTGAGCGATCTGAAGATCGACGAGCAAGCCCGCTCACACTCCAGTGAATCCGACCAGTAACACTACCGTACAGTCCGGTCTGATCGTCTGATATGTCGCATATCTTGCCTAGGGGTGGTAAACGTCAGACCCCAATAGCTCGATAAGTCGTGTCGATATGAGGCTCATAACGGGTCGAGAAACTACTGGTAACACTTACCAGCAATTCTCTGATCAGCCCTGGCCAGGGACTTCCTGTTATAGCCAATCAAACACAGTGCAACATCAACTCCCTATACCGGGAGAGACGAATCCCTTCCTATCGCTCATTGCCTCCATGTGACTCGGGACTGTACCCAAAAACCACCGTTTTGCACGCCCTCTTGGACGTGGTAAGATGGAAATCAAAGCACAGTGGGAACCACACAAGACTCTATGACGATCTCGGGTCAACAGACTACTCTGTACCAGTGTCAGCAGAGAACTGCCATCTGACGTGAGGTATAATACCATCTGGGAGTTCTCGGCGAGTCCGTCCAGTGTACCCAGTCTCTACTGAGCACCCGTATATCATCTCTGATGTCAAACACCAATGGATATGGGATCATCCATCGCCCATCTGTATGGGTCGAGAAGGTATACGCTAGTCTACTCTGGTATATCGATGCCCCGTCTCGATACACCCACGACTAGGGACTTTGAAGGATGTACTTATGGACTACCATGTCCCCACTAGTATGATCCGCATCATAGTCCAGGTAGTCAAGTACAGATCCTAAGGGCTTTACCAACATGTAACAGAGAGACAATCAGCATACACGTTAAGGTAAAGGGTAACCAGATAGCATACTATCATGTCGAGCAAGAAAGTCCTCCCTATATATGTCCCAGCATCCACTACAATATACATCCTATGTACAGTAATGGCCTCTAGGGCATACATATAACTAACATCTTTTAACGCCTAAATCCCTATTAAATCTTTTAAGTTTTATTTTTTAAAACCCCCGTACACATCCTCAGCCAATCGCGAGCCCATAATTTCCCCTCGTGGGCCCCGCATCCCATCTCTCTCTCTCTCCGCCTCTCTCTATCTCTCTCTCAAATCTCCTTCTCTCTCTATCTCTTCAATCTCTCTTCCTCTATCTCTCTCTATTCCTTTCTCTCTCTCCCTATATATATTTTTACGCAGCCCTCGTCTCCTCCTCATCTCGCGAGAACCCCGAACCCTAACCCTAGCCTCCTCGTGACCTCGCCGCCGGCCCCACCGCGACCTCGCCGTCGCCGTCAACACCTCCTCAGCCTAGCCGCACCCTCCAACCTCCTTCCTCCGTTCTTTTCCGCGCCTGCACCCATCCCCGACGCCACACCGGCCGCAGATCTCGCCGTCGACACCGCCTCCCGTCACCAACGACGCCTGCGACTCCCTCTCTTCCTCCTCGTCCCGACCTCGTCGTCGCCTTCCTCCTCCCCTCGCCGGACCACCACAAACCCGAGCCCAAAACCCCATCACCTACCCGCTGGTTCGCCGGAAAAGGGTCGCCGTCGATCCCCTCGTCGTCGCAAGAACACCGACAGCCACCTCCTCTTCCTCCTGCAACCCAGACCAGGCCAGTACCTCCCCATCATCGCTGCATCACCCGATCCCTCCAAGTCAGCCCTTGTCGCGGCCACTGTTCATCGCCGCCGGCGCCCCATCGCCGTCGAGCCCGTCGTGGTTGCCCCTGGTGTCTCCCTGTAAGCATCCCTCTACTTTCCATTGGTACAAAACCCCCGCTGGTCGTTTGCCACATGTATCGCGTTTGCTAACTTCGTGCTTTTGACTTTTGCCGGAATCCGGCCGTGCCGTCTTTTGGACCCGACACTCCAGCGAAGTACCCTGGTCCGTGTGGTTCCGCTGTTCGCTGTTGGGACTCGATCCGAAGTCCGTGCACCCGTCTCGTGTTTTCTGCCGACATCGCATCCGTGTTTTCCGGTTTGCGAAACCGTCGAGGCAAGATTTCTTGCTACATGCTACGTTAAACTAATTAAATGTTTGACTCACAAACTTGCTACATTAACTAGTATTGCTACTTATTTCATTGGACGAAATATGATGTACATTATAATACTGCCACCTAAATCGTATTTTGCCACCTAACCTTAATAACAACTACCTGCTAATCATTTTAATATTTAGAGGATAATAGTCGCACACTTATATCTTTATTGCCTGCTGTTGTTAATATTGCGCTACACTGTGATTATTGCACCCCAAGGGTGTTTGAACCTGTTAATAAGAGAATACAAAGCATCACTGTGTTTACATGGAATAATATTGTTATTTACTGTTCCTGCTGTTGTTCCTTATTCGTTACTATACCTGTTATCAGCATACATTTGATTGCATTACATATTGACAGATCTTGATACACCTGGCACATGTACTGATACACCGGACATGACACCCTATACATATCGACTCAACCTGTTGAAACGTGACCTGACCTGTTACCTGATTTCATGCCTAATGCCGACAAACCTGACCATTCCTGCTGTCTATCCAGACAGACCTACTTTTACCGGATTTTGTGTTGGCATTAGTCCTTGACTACTGAATACCTGACCTGACATACATAGCTTGGGGGTATGGGGAAATCAAAGGTGAAACCGACTTGTAACTCAACAGTTCGATACTTGTTTTGATCAGTCTTACGGGCTTGGCCAGTCCGGGAGTGATGATGCTGACATCACTCATCCATCCTACTACCTATTACTGCTTAGCGGCACGTCTCGGATTCAGCCCCGAGGACCTTGACCGTGGTCCCGGGCACGCACGGGATACTATTGAGTTACATCGACGATTCATCAATTGATTTCAAAGACTATAGAGTAGAAACCTGATAGGACAGTTTAGTCACCACTGCACATTACCCTGCTCTGTTATTTCTTAGTACTGCTTTATTCATGTTCATACCTGCATTGCTTATTACCATGTTTATATTATATTATTTGGTTGACATGACGCGCTGACGTCTGGGTTTTGCATGGCCCAGATTCCTTACCACTATCGACGACCGAGCAGGAGTACTTCAGCCAGCAGGCTGAACTGTGAGTTCCTTAGGGTTTAGTTTATTTATTTTCATTTCATTTCCAGATGTGAGCCCGCATTATGGGACGTACTGTTTATTTATTGTATTGGATCATTTGCTTCCGCACTCTTTGTTTATTGATTCTTGTTATTATGGATTTGGACATGTATTAGATTAGTTCATCATCTTGTTCTTGATATCCTTACAACCGTAATGTGACTGTGAATGGATACTTCCTACCCACAGGTAGCATGGTTGGCTATGTCACGTGCCCAATCTTGCGTACTCTGGGAAGCGGGGCGTGACATGGTTCTTTTGGTATCAGAGCCATAGGTTAGTTGGGTTGATTCTTTTGTAGTTGGGTATTGTACCCGATACACGAATCAGAATACCCGTGATTAAGAAACATGTCCTGCCACCTTGACCGTTTTACCATCCTTGAATCATTCTTCCGGATCATGTCGACTTGCAAACTTACTTTGCATTGTTAACTCGAAAACCTGATTTCTTGTTATCTCTAGGACTTAGGCGACTTGGGTGGAGTTAAGTAATTGCGGCTATGATACCGCGGCATAGCTACAATGCAGTACTCTATTTAAGTATCTTGGAGTTCTAGCCTTGATCTATACTCAGAATCTATCATCATGCTAATGTTGGATACTTTGATTCCAGGAATATGGCCGGTCAGAATTTGAAGATGGACCAAAGACGTGCGGTCTTAGCCGCCAGGCGTAGAGTGATAAGGGGATTGCTGGAGAATCTAAAGGAACAGACCGAGCTGGAACCGGCATTTGCACTGAACCAAACGTCTGTACGTAGAAGTATTCCGGTGAACAGGCGCAGCGTAGCACCAATGAAGAAAACAATTGTGGGTGATCGGAGAGGGAGCGTGATTTGTAACTACTGCCATGTACCCGGACATGTGCGAAAGGAGTGTCGTAAGAGGCTGGGACTCTGTTTTAGATGTGGAGCGGCAGATCACACCGTTAGTGCTTGTCCGTCGAAGCTTCGTACAAGGGATGTTACTCAGAAGCCTCCGCAGAGACTGTTCCAAGGGCAGAGACAGTTGACTCAAGGATCTATTCAGGCTCGAGCTTTCACGACGACAGTTGAAGAAGCTAAGGCATCAGGAGAAGTGGTTTCAGGTAATTTACTCGTTCATGGTTTTCCCGCATTGGCATTATTTGATTCCGGAGCATCCCACTGTTATATGTCATCCAAATTTATAACTACACACTCGATTACCTGGACGACCCTGTCTAGTTTTTGGGACATACACACTGGGAATGGGAAAAATCATAGCTAGTAAGGAATGTGGAGATTGTACAGTTGTTGTTTGCGGACGAGAGCTTTTTGCAGATTTCTTGGTGATAGATACGGACAGTTATGAAGTAGTCTTGGGAATGGATTTTCTTGGCACTTTCCACGCACACATTGACTGTAGGGCAAGGAAAGTAATTTTCCAGATTCCCGGACACCCTGAGTTTACTTTCATTGGAGGAAGCAGCTCTGTCGGGCCAGTCGAGTTTAGGGCTAGGCCGACAGACAGTGTTCTTGCGACAATGGAAGTGGATAGTAATGAAGAGCCGGCAGTTGTTCGCGACTTTATGGATGTATTTACAGATATTTCGGGCTTACCGCCGAAGCGAGATGTGGAGTTTGCGATTGACCTTATTCCTGGTGCAGCGCCAGTATGAAAATCTTATTATCCGATGGCACCGGTGGAATTGGAAGAAGTTAAGAAACAAGTTGGTGAATTACTCGAGAAAGGCTGGATTCGAAGCAGCAACTCACCTTGGGGAGCTCCAGTTCTTTTAGTAAAGAAGAAGGATGGCACGAGAAGGATGTGCATTGATTATCGAGAATTGAACCGGGTGACTGTTAAGAACAAGTACCCGATCCCTCGCATTGGAGAACTTTTTGAGCAGCTTAGTGGCGCGAGGGTATTCTCAAAACTGGATTTGCGATCAGGATATCATCAGGTCCGAGTGAAAGCAGAAGACATTTGGAAGACGGCGTTTCGAACTCGATATGGACATTTCGAGTATTTGGTGATGCCCTTCGGAGTGACTAATGCGCCGGCAATATTCATGGATTTGATGAACCGGGTCTTTTCACCATTCTTGGACCAGTTTATTGTGGTATTCATTGACGATATTCTGGTATACTCGAAGAGTCCGGAGGAGCATGCTGAGCATTTAAAGATCGCACTGCAGACGCTGAGACAGGAGAAATTATTCGCGAAAATGAGTAAGTGCGAATTTTGGCTGGAAGAAGTGAAGTTTCTGGGGCATGTCGTGTCGGGCAATGGAATCGCCGTCGATCCCGAAAAGATTGCAGCAGTTCGAGATTGGCCTATTCCAAAGAATGTTGCGGAGATAAGAAGTTTTCTTGACTCGCCGGATACTACAGAAGATTTGTGGAGAACTTCGCTCGTGTAGCTGAGCCGTTAACCAAGCTCACGCGCAAGGAAGTACCGTTTGTTTGGACGGATGGATGTGCATTGGCCTTCGAGACGTTGAAGCAGAAGTTGATAACCGCTCCTATCCTAACAGTACCGGATAATTCAGGAGGACTGGTGATTCACAGCGACGCATCCGGAAAAGGATTGGGATCTGTTCTGATGCAGAATGGGAAAGTCGTCGCTTACGCATCGAGACAACTGAAGACTCATGGGAAGAATTATCCGACTCATGACTTAGAGCTTGCAGCCGTGATCTTCGCCCTGAAGATTTGGAGACACTACCTTTTGGGCGAGAGAGTCGAAGTCTTTATAGATCACAAGAGTTTGAAGTATGTATTCACTCAGAAGGAGTTGAACATGAGGCAACGCAGATGGTTGGAACTGATGGCCGACTACGACCTTGACCTTAAGTACCATCCGGGAAAAGTTAACGTCGTGCCAGATGCGCTAAGTCGGTTACCAGCAATTCAGATATTAACTGCACAAAGGGAGATCATTGCGGATTTTCGGAGATTTGACTTGGAGGTTGTGTTACCACATGCTACGAGGCAGTTGATGCAATTGCAAGTACAATCGTCCTTAGTTGAGAAGATTAAAGTGGCACACTCGCAGGATCCTAGGCTGCAAAAGTTTCGAGAGCAGGTTGAAGCCGGACTACGAACCGATTTACTGATCCATGGAGACGGTTCGTTGAGATATGGTAGCCGTGTGTGTGTGCCAAAAGGAGATGTGCGTGAAGAGCTTATGAAGGAGGCACGCAGTTCAGCTTACTCTGTACATCCAGGAGGGACAAAGATGTACCGAGATATTCGACAGCACTTCTGGTGGGAAGGTATGAAACGGGAAATTGCTCGCTTCGTGGCTAAGTGCTTGGTGTGTCAGCAAGTCAAGGCTGAACACCAAAGGGTTGCTGGTTTGTTGCAACCACTTCCAATTCCTCAGTGGAAGTGGGAACATATAACCATGGATTTCGTGACGGCTTTACCGCGAAGTCCAAAGAGCAACAATGCAGTATGGGTGATTGTCGATCGGTTGACCAAGGCGGCTCACTTTATTCCTTTTCGGGTTGGTCAATCGAGAGAGACTTTGGCAGAGCGGTACATGCAGGAGATTGTAAGATTGCATGGAGTGCCGGTTAGCATCGTGTCCGATCGGGACACTCGGTTCTTATCGCACTTTTGGAGGAGTTTACAAGAAAGTTTGGGGACTCGATTGAAGTTTAGCACAGCTTATCATCCTCAAACTGATGGACAATCGGAGAGAACGATCCAGACCCTTGAAGATATGTTGAGAGCTTGCATGTTGGACTTCAAAGGTTCTTGGGAGGATCATCTACACCTGGTGGAGTTTTCGTACAACAATAGCTTCCAAGCGACTATTCAGATGGCTCCGTTTGAAGCGTTGTATGGTCGTAAGTGCCGTTCAACGGTTTGTTGGGATGATGTTGGTGAACGAAGGTTACTAGGACCAGATTTGGTGGTACAGACAGTCGAGAAGGTGAATACAATCAGGAAGCATATGAAGGCAGCTCAAGACAGACAGAAAAGTTGGGCCGACACGTCAAGAAGACCTCTAGAGTTCGCCGTGGGTGATTTGATATTCCTGAAGATATCACCGACTAGAGGGGTGATTCGCTTTGGAAGTCGGGGAAAGCTTAGTCCTCGATTCGTCGGACCCTTCGAGATATTGGAGCGTGTTGGAGAGGTAGCATACCGTTTGGTGTTACCACAGTCATTGGCAGGAGTGCACGATGTGTTTCATGTGTCTCAACTACGGAGGTATGTTCGTGATGAGACTCATGCCTTGGATCATTCGGAGTTGACTGTACGGGAGGACCTAACCTTTGAGGAGCGACCAGTTGAAATCAAGGATCGAAGAGAAAAGGTTCTTAAGAACAAGGTTATCCCTCTTGTGCTAGTTTCTTGGGGTAATCGATCGCATGGAGAATCCACTTGGGAGCGAGAAGACGAGATCCGGCAGAAATTTCCTCACCTTTTCCCGTAGTTAGCTATCTTGTATTCTTGGAATTTCGAGGACGAAATTCTTTTGTAGTTGGGTATGATGTAACACCCGAGCCCAATAATACTATTTATATTACTAGTTGAGGGTTATATATTGCTCATTCCCAATTATCCTGATTATCTGGTGTTTATTACTAAATTTTAACCAGTTAAGTCATTTTGGCACATAACAAATTTTAACACCGAAAATGAAATTTAAAATATCCATGTTGGCCTACTCGTCGCCACTAGTCGCGTGGTAGCGTCCGCGTGTCGAGATTTCTTTCCGTTCGGTTAAACGGGCAAGTTTGGACGCCTACGCACGCGCACAAGTGTCCGACTTGGGGGCATGCATTTTAATCATTAAACACTTCTTTTCAAAATTTGGAACCCGCTTAAAATCCTATAATTTGAATTTGGAACATTTGGGCGCAAACCAGGCGCGATTTGGAAATGTTTCTTTTAGCGCCAAAAGGCCCATTTAATTAAATATCATAAAATTAAAATATATACGATTATAATCTTTTAACGCCTAAATCCTTATTAAATCTTTTAAGTTTTATTTTTTAAAACCCCCGTACACATCCTCAGCCAATCGCGAGCCCATAATTTCCCCTCGTGGGCCCCGCATCCCATCTCTCTCTCTCCGCCTCTCTCTATCTCTCTCTCAAATCTCCTTCTCTCTCTATCTCTACAATCTCTCTTCCTCTATCTCTCTCTATTCCTTTCTCTCTCTCCCTATATATATTTTTACGCAGCCCTCGTCTCCTCCTCATCTCGCGAGAACCCCGAACCCTAACCCTGGCCTCCTCGTGACCTCGCCGCCGGCCCCACCGCGACCTCGCCGTCGCCGTCAACACCTCCTCAGCCTAGCCGCACCCTCCAACCTCCTTCCTCCGTTCTTTTCCGCGCCTGCACCCATCCCCGACGCCACACCGGCCGCAGATCTCGCCGTCGACACCGCCTCCCGTCACCAACGACGCCTGCGACTCCCTCTCTTCCTCCTCGTCCCGACCTCGTCGTCGCCTTCCTCCTCCCCTCGCCGGACCACCACAAACCCGAGCCCAAAACCCCATCACCTACCCGCTGGTTCGCCGGAAAAGGGTCGCCGTCGATCCCCTCGTCGTCGCAAGAACACCGACAGCCACCTCCTCTTCCTCCTGCAACCCAGACCAGGCCAGTACCTCCCCATCATCGCTGCATCACCCGATCCCTCCAAGTCAGCCCTTGTCGCGGCCACTGTTCATCGCCGCCGGCGCCCCATCGCCGTCGAGCCCGTCGTGGTTGCCCCTGGTGTCTCCCTGTAAGCATCCCTCTACTTTCCATTGGTACAAAACCCCCGCTGGTCGTTTGCCACATGTATCGCGTTTGCTAACTTCGTGCTTTTGACTTTTGCCGGAATCCGGCCGTGCCGTCTTTTGGACCCGACACTCCAGCGAAGTACCCTGGTCCGTGTGGTTCCGCTGTTCGCTGTTGGGACTCGATCCGAAGTCCGTGCACCCGTCTCGTGTTTTCTGCCGACATCGCATCCGTGTTTTCCGGTTTGCGAAACCGTCGAGGCAAGATTTCTTGCTACATGCTACGTTAAACTAATTAAATGTTTGACTCGCAAACTTGCTACATTAACTAGTATTGCTACTTATCTCATTGGACGAAATATGATGTACATTATAATACTGCCACCTAAATCGTATTTTGCCACCTAACCTTAATAACAACTACCTGCTAATCATTTTAATATTTAGAGGATAATAGTCGCACACTTATATCTTTATTGCCTGCTGTTGTTAATATTGCGCTACACTGTGATTATTGCACCCCAAGGGTGTTTGAACCTGTTAATAAGAGAATACAAAGCATCACTGTGTTTACATGGAATAATATTGTTATTTACTGTTCCTGCTGTTGTTCCTTATTCGTTACTATACCTGTTATCAGCATACATTTGATTGCATTACATATTGACAGATCTTGATACACCTGGCACATGTACTGATACACCGGACATGACACCCTATACATATCGACTCAACCTGTTGAAACGTGACCTGACCTGTTACCTGATTTCATGCCTAATGCCGACAAACCTGACCATTCCTGCTGTCTATCCAGACAGACCTACTTTTACCGGATTTTGTGTTGGCATTAGTCCTTGACTACTGAATACCTGACCTGACATACATAGCTTGGGGGTATGGGGAAATCAAAGGTGAAACCGACTTGTAACTCAACAGTTCGATACTTGTTCTGATCAGTCTTACGGGCTTGGCCAGTCCGGGAGTGATGATGCTGACATCACTCATCCATCCTACTACCTATTACTGCTTAGCGGCACGTCTCGGATTCAGCCCCGAGGACCTTGACCGTGGTCCCGGGCACGCACGGGATACTATTGAGTTACATCGACGATTCATCAATTGATTTCAAAGACTATAGAGTAGAAACCTGATAGGACAGTTTAGTCACCACTGCACATTACCCTGCTCTGTTATTTCTTAGTACTGCTTTATTCATGTTCATACCTGCATTGCTTATTACCATGTTTATATTATATTATTTGGTTGACATGACGTGCTGACGTCTGGGTTTTGCATGGCCCAGATTCCTTACCACTATCGACGACCGAGCAGGAGTACTTCAGCCAGCAGGCTGAACTGTGAGTTCCTTAGGGTTTAGTTTATTTATTTTCATTTCATTTCCAGATGTGAGCCCGCATTATGGGACGTACTGTTTATTTATTGTATTGGATCATTTGCTTCCGCACTCTTTGTTTATTGATTCTTGTTATTATGGATTTGGACATGTATTAGATTAGTTCATCATCTTGTTCTTGATATCCTTACAACCGTAATGTGACTGTGAATGGATACTTCCTACCCACAGGTAGCATGGTTGGCTATGTCACGTGCCCAATCTTGCGTACTCTGGGAAGCGGGGCGTGACAACATCCAACAATCTCCCACTTGCACTCAAAACCAATTATTGCGGTATCATATATCCAAATATCATGTGCTATCGCATACCCAATTTCTCTACTAACAGTTTCACAAACTGTGTTCAAGGGGCTGAAACCCTGCTAACTATCTTGGAGAAGAGAGAAAGAGGGCTTAGGGGGAAGAGAAAATGTTTTGCCGGTTTGCCGGGAGCTCCAACTTCTAGATTGATGATTGTTTAAATATATTTTCTCCCTTTTTGTTTTGGACAAACCATTTCTTTCATCAATTTTGACTTGTAAATGAAAGGCACTCCCCTTTTTTATACAAACTGTATTCTTCATTTTGACAAATAAAAGAATAACCTTCTTTTAGGTCGCACTTTTATCACTGTGCCGAGATGACCTGGCTTAGTTTTTGTACTCGTTTCGGAGTGTTCAGTTTGCCCTTCCCTTAGGCTTATAGGTAAACTCATCCTAACGTTAAATATGCATAACCCCTTCTATCATAGGAGCCCATTAGATTTGTGGTACTGGGTTAAGTCCATCATACTGTTGCGCTGGCTGATATTTCCCTGACGTGCAATCCCTTAGGCTACGGCTTGAGTAGCCACGCATTCGTCGTGTCTCCGATCCCTTCTGAGGCTGGACACGACGTCTTCAAGTGGTCTTCTTAGCTTGGAATATCCATATAACCATCTGAATATCCAGCGTTAGGTATTGCCATGGTGCTTTATTTGAGGTTAGGCTATATTTGAAGCCCGATGAGTCATGATCGTACCCTTATGGGGTGGGATGACATCCAATAGTCTTTAGGCCTTGTATGTACTGCCATCAAGATCCGAAATTAGGAATGTGTCGTCATTTCGATTCATTTCAACCCTTGGGTTTGTTAACGATGCCATACTTATACTTCACCGGAATTAGTTGGGCGTCCTTGTAGTCCCTGTGCTATGCTGTCGAGACTCAGTTATCCATTTGACGAAGCGTGGGGAGACACGTTGCTCCTCCTATTGTTGAACCGCTTACAGGAGTTGGAATTCGAACTACCTGCAGGGCAGAAAAGCTTTTTTTAAAATTATTTTTCTTTTTATTTTCATTTTCCGCGATACTCTATCCTTTCAGTTTTTCATATTGCGAAAGTCACGATTGCCCAATCATTTCGGCTATTTACTTATGGTGCCCAATCATTTCGGCTATATGTTTTTTATTTACTCATTGATTTTGTTATGAGCCAGAGACTTGGGATTTGATACCAGCTTCGACATCAGTATCGCTACAACTGGGATATTTCCAGGAGAGACTCATCATATGCCATCATCAATTTTAGGCCAATGGTGGCTTAGGTAATAAGTTTATATCCCTGCTAACTAAGACTTTTTGGACTTTACGAGCCGCAAGGGTCTCATAAAGGTATTTCTCCCTATGAGTCGTGAGTATCTCATAGGTGTATTTTCTTCTTAGGAGTCGTGAGAGCTTTTAAGTGTACTTTACTCTTGTAAGTCGTAAGGATCTTATAGAAGTATTTTCTCCTTGCTAGTCAAGGGGGCTCACAAGTGTCGTTCATCATGTCGAGTAATATTTCTCGTCTTTGATGGGACTTGATTGGGAATATATTTATTTACGCCCGTAGATTGTATACAAGAGTCGATATTGGACTACTTGTAGAGCATAAATTTTGTGGGGTTATGATGGTTTAAGAACAGATTTAGATCCCTGTAACTTAAGGCTTTTGAATTTCATAAGCCGTGAGGGTCTTACAGAGGATATATTCTTCATACGAGTTGTGAGGATCTCGTAAGTGTATTTTCTCTTTAGGAATCGTATGGACTCCTAAATGTGTTGCTCCTTTGTGAGTCGTAAGGATCCCACGCATGCGTTTTCTCCTTACAAAGTCGAGAGGGCTTTGCATGTATATCTTTTCTTTCTTTCAACGAGTTCGCACCCTTCCGGGTTTTCACAAACTTGCCGATAGCCCTGCTGGTTTTATTCACGGTGCCCTTTTGGGTTTCCATCCGTGCTCGTTTTGCTCATGGACATACCGTTTTTTTTTGTTTTTTTGTTTTTTTTTTGTTTTTTTAAAACTACATCATAAGTAGAGCTTCCCAGCCGGTGGGGACTTCAGGCGTAGCCTTCCCGATGGGACGTGGGAGAGATATGGATCATTTATTCCCGTGGTTTGTATACGACTGGTTATATGACCCGTACCATAGGGCCAAACATATTAGTTTAGGAATATTTCGATCCAACATTAGTTTAAGAACATTTCGATCCAATACCTGTTTAAGGACGTAGTGGCCCATCATTAGTTTAGGGACATTTCGGTCCAATATTCCAATGTTCAGAATGAAATGATAGTTTAAGGACATTTCGATCCGAGGTCCATTCGAAATATGCCATCTGAGGATCGTTAGTCATCTTTGTGACTAAGATCAACTCAAAAAAATAGTTAAGGCTCGCTAATCCTATTTTGGATTAAGATCAACTTAACAAGTATAAACTAAGGACCTTTTAGTCATCTTTGAGATTAAAAACACTTAAGTTTATTGATATTTTGATCACTATATTGCATATGAGAAGCGAAAGTTTTGATACTTAATTTAATTTTAATTAAGTAGTCAAACAATGGTTTGTTGTTCAAGTGCGCAAGTGCTTATGGAGCGCACATGCCATTTTGTTTTATTTGAAAAGAGTGCACACATGCTTTGCACATGATTATGCACTGTTTTGAATCAGGATGCTACGCACATGTATATCATGTAGCTCGCATTTTTTATAGGTTCAGAGTTATATCTGCGCACATGTATTTAACAAGTCAATGTGCATATCACGTGATGCTCGCACACCACGGGTAATTTTCAACAAGTGCGCACACGTGTATATCACGTGACGCACATGCCTTTATAGACGACATTCAACAAGTGCGCACACGTGGATATCACGTGATGCGCATATCTCCAGGGCATTATTTTCCTAAGGACAGCAATTTTTTATTCAGTGCACCCTAGTTTGGGTGCGCACTTGTTTCCATCAGAAAGCAGAAGCTTTCACCAAGAAGCAATGGCTTTTGTTTTATGTTCTTTCCTTCTTCATTCTCTTTTTTTAAGAAGCAAAAGCTTCGATTTTCCCTGTTTTGCAATCATATGCATGTGTTCTATGGTGCGCATCCTATTTTCTTAGATCTTAGGATCGATCTCTCGCAAAAATATAAACTTTATGAACGAGAGACGAACCCTGAGATCATTTGATCTTTTAACAACAAATCAATGGATTCGAAAAAGGAGCAAAGGCTTCGGTGTAAAAGCAAAAGATTTTTTCTATTAGAGGAAAAAAAAATTATTGCTCTTTGTTTCTACCTTGCGCACTTGTTCGCGGAGGAAGAAGCAGAGTTGGAATTTGTCCAAAGCTTATAGGGGGTTTCTAGACTCTGATTTCTTCATATGAGAGTCATATTTATAGGAGAGAAGAAATTAGTGTTTGTTTGATTTGTTTTGATTTTATTTCGATTTCAATCTGATTTTAGATTGACTTAAAAAATTTAATTGATTCATATCAATCGAAGATGACATGCGCACCGTTGGATTTTTTATCCATGGATCTTTTTGTTAAGGTATTCAACTAACAGAATATTTTCCTGTTAGTTAAAGATTTGATTGCTTATTAATTAATATTTATCTCTTTTTTTTAAATAAGCGTTTGTTTCAGGAAATGCGCATGCATTTGCACTGCTGGATTTTTTTATCCTAAGTTTATTTAACTTGTTATTTGAAACCCCCGATATGGTTTTTGCCCCTAGGACCTTAGTGATTTTGACTGAGCCAACAAATCAAAAGGTCCTGGTCAAGTTCATCCCATCATTATCTTAATTGCATTAAACTCACCCGTACGAGCCCTTGACCGAGCCAACAAGGTTGTATGACTGTCCTAACCAATCACATCGAATGCTACAAATAAGCACTACTTAGCTACCGTACAATACGTCTTGACTGAGCCAACAAACGCAGCACGAATACTAGGTATTACAAGTAGGAAATGATGGAGGGCTACAGCTGGTTTTTGGCAAAAAACATTTAATGTAATGAACTTGATAGCGTTGAAGGAACCGAATAGTTTTGAAAAGAAGTGGTTTAGGCTCCACTTTTGAAAACTAGTGGTTTTGAAGAAAACCGAGTAATCTATAGTAACATAAATTTTTTCTCAAGAGATCACTAACCATGAAGGGATCTAGGCTCTTGCCTCTTCGAATGAGGTGCGGGATATTCATGACCGAATACCGCTATGCAAAGCGAAAGAATACGACTATAGTTTTTCGAAATTTGTTCCGACAATATTTTTTAGGTTTATTTTTTTTTGCATTAATCAAAATTAATGCGGTCCTATTAATTAATTCCTATCACACGAGATAAGAACGAAAATACAATATACATATATACCATCCGCATTCGCCACGAGGTCCCGTCATGCACCGTTAGGTTACTTAACTAACGGCAGAGAGGGGGCTGGACTAGCACGTATGAAAAATATATACAAAATCTACTAGTATATATATAGATATATATAACCATTCGTCACAGGCATGATATAAGCAATATCACAGAAAAACGATAAGCAAAATGGAACAGCGGATAATCCAAGAGCCCCGGGTTTCATTTGAGCTGCAAATGAAACTCGACGTTCTCTGGTCATGTGGATAGCATGTGCAATATAAAACCAAGACCCCTATGAGCGCGGCAAGTTACCTTCCAATCTCGGAAGTAAGGCAACCCCAATCAACGAAGTGAATGGGCCACCCAACACTTCATGAAATCCGGTAACTTGAGCACCCCACTTTGGGTCATCCTATACCCTTTATGAGTGCGGCGAATAGCTCGCCAATTCTAGAGTAAGACACCTCGGTTTCAACGCCATGAGATGAAGGCCCGTTGCCCTATAGAACCCGGCTATTCGAGCACTCAGCCACCGGCTAATCCTAGTACAGAAAAGAAATAATATATACAACGGTGACATCGACCTCAACCAGGCCGTGCCCCAATGAAAGAATATACAAATTAGCAAAAACGACAGTCCACATGTAGGACGCTCGCCCGCAATAATGAATATACAGATGAATCAAAACTGTACATCAAAAATTGCACAAAAGGCTATCCATCACGACAATCCATCCAAAATATCACAGAGATAAAAATTGCAACAACCAGATGCGTGTAACCCTTCTAATCAACGTATAGCGATTTGAAGATGTTCACAACACATATACGCATCACATAACCAAGTAATGAAGGCTACGACAATATAATTCTGTGCACAAATAGCAAACAAAGCAAGGTTTCCCAAACCCAGAAAAAACAGTGCACTAAGTCCCAAAATTCCATTGTTTAAAGCCAATCCGGGAGTAGAAACAAGCTCAAAACTCGCCCGAACCTTCGCGATAGTGAAGTACCCAAAATTAACTATCACCTAAGGGGGTTAGGGGGTACCCACCCCTGTGGGACACTACGTGGCGGGCTATAAGGGAGGGCAGACCCGAGACTGCCCCTATAGGGTAGCTCGGGTCCCCACCCCTCAAGGCCACCTTGTGGTGGTCTCGAGGGTGGGCCCGACCTTCGTCCTCTCGAAGCGACCCCCAGGGTACCCTCGCATCACCCCGCGGCTTCTCGGTCCAAACCGTGAGCCTGCGGGGTGTGCAAACATCACAAAACTTGGATTTTTGGGACTGTTTTCATCGGCGGTTTTTGCGTGACGAAAACGGCAGAATTAAAGCATCGTAACAAGCTAGTTATGGCTTATGGGGTAGCTCTGATACCATGTTGGTTAATTTTGCTCACTCTACATCGAAAGTAGAGAGACAGAATGCACAAAAATCAAATTTTGAGCAAGCACAACCAATTAAACCCCTAATGATCAAACCATAACCCTAAACTAGCAATTTCCAGGAGTTTATCTGCTCGGTTAGAAATTTATACCAATGGATACATGTCCTTCGGATCTTCAAAATCCTTTATCTTGTGCTCCTAGGGATCCTTAATCAACCTTGCTTGAGAGCCTTCTTGATCCTAAATGATCCACCCGAGAATTTGTAGTCCAACCTTGGCTTCACTAATGAAGCAACTTAATAACCTAATTTGCTAATTTAGGTTACTAAGATGATGTAGATATTGTTAATGAATTTTTTCTATCTCTAAAACCTCATGATTCTCAACACATGAGAGGGTTGAGGTTGAAGAAGAAGATGGAGCTCAAAGGAGGAGAGAGAAGGTTTAGATTAGAATGAATGAAGAAAGGCTAGAAAAATTCATTTGTATCAAACATATTTTTTCAAATAAAAATTCAAGCAATGCTTGAATAGTTTTCAAAAATAAATAAACAAAGATAATAGCCATGCTTCATACCATGCTTGAAGCCACCTCACCCCCACCTCATTTTCTATTTCTAACAAATAGAAAAAATACATGATGAGGTGTCATCTTCTAGAAGTATTCTTGTATAAATACAAGAATACCTAACCATATATACATACCTGTATTCGTACCAAAAATACGAATACAAAAAGATAGATAAATCCAATAACATGATACTAGAATTAAATCAATACTTGATTTAATAATCTGACTTAATCTTAAGCCCTCTAGTATCATAAATCGTCCGATTAAATTTCGCGCAACTAGTACATGTATTTAATCGGAACCCTGCAAGCATAAACATACGGCCTCTACATCGTTTCGTCTGAATCAGGAAAACCCTCTGTATGAGACTCTAAGGACTCGACGGTATGCTGGCAGTGGGTTTAACCACAAGCACGTCAGCGACACTAGCTGTACGTAACGGCTACCCAGATACCTATCGAAAAGAAGACCGACGAGAAAGCTCATCAGAACCCCTATTGAGCCTATCCTTGAAAATCTCCGTACAGTCCGATCTCTTCGTCTAAGAGTATCGCATATCAAGTCTAGGAGATGGTAAACATCATACCTCTACCGACCCGATAAGTCATGTCAATGTGGCTCAGGACGGCTCCGAGAAACTATTGATCCAACCATCAATAAATCTCAACTGCCTTGGCTAAGGTCTTATGGTTCTGGCCAACCGGACACAGTGCGATATCGTCTCCCAATACCGGGAGAGATGAATCCCTAACAATCGCTCACTGCCTCCATATGGCTCGAGACTGTACCCAACCAAAACCTGTTTGCACGACTCAGTAGAACCGTGGTAGGGTAGTGATCTAAGCACAGTGGGAACTGACATGAGACAAATGACGATTTCAGGTCTAAAGACTAACATGTACTAATGTCACCTGAGAACCACTATCTGACGATAGGTATAATACCATCTAGAGGTTATCGGTAAGTCCGTCTAGTGTACTCACCCCTAGTGAGCATCTGTATACAATCTTAGGTGATCACACCAATGGCTATGGGACCAACCACCGCCCTTCGTCGGGGTCTATAAACGTATACACAAGTTTACTCTGAGATATCGATGCCCGATCTCGATGCTCCTGCGACTTAGGACATTTAAGGATGTGCCTATGGACTACCCAGCCATCACAAGTATGATCGCCATCATAACGCTGGTAGTCAAGCAAAATCCTACGGGCTTTATTAATATGTATCAGCCATATGTGATATCGAGTAAAACATATGTACATGTTAAGATAAAGACAAACCAAAATAGTATACTACTGTAACGAGTCTTTATCAATATGTATACATGTATAAGCAATATAAAATAGCAAGAAAAACAAATACACATCTTCAGATAAATACAACTCAAATAGTATACTATACAACCGAGCAAGATTGTCCTGTACATATATATCCCTAGCATCCTATACAATATAGGCCTTTAGAGCGTACATATCCAACACTTTGCACGTGCACTTCGCACTTTGGAATTTTTGCTAAGTGCGAATGACAATGATGCACATGTATGCTGCCCACGTGTCATGCATTAACCTTCACACACGCTCATGCCTTTAGACTTATTCTCCATCAAGCACGCACTTGATTTGGATGCACACTTAAATAGGTGCGAACAGACCCCTAAACTCTTTTTTTGCTCTCTTGTATTTGCAATTTAAGTGTTTGGAATCGATCGCTAGGTTTGGTTTTCTCATGCTTGCTTGAAAATTTTTGTTTGCAATTCACTTCCGCATTAGCTACGTGCACTAGGGAACCCTTCAGTATACGTATGGGCCAGATATTACATGAGTCCATGCTTGAAATGGCTCAACAGTCCATATTAATTATTCCAATCTCAAACCATATATCTTAATCAAATAAATATCTATAAACCCAACATAAGATAATAAAACACATCAATATCATTTTATTAAGGAAAATATTGTACACATGTTCTAGGGTGCTACGGTAATGAAGGAGCCGGTGAGGAAGGATATTATTAAATATCTTGATAGCGGTATTATTTATCCTATTTCTGATAGTACTTGGGTCAGCCCTATTCATGTAGTACTGAAGAAATCTGGTATTACAGTTGTTGAAAATCACATGAATGAGCTTGTCCCTATCCACACACAAACAGGTTGGCGTATGTGTATTGATTATAGAAAACTTAACGCCACAACTAGGAAAGATCACTTTCCGTTGCCATTTATTGATCAAATGCTGGAAAGGTTAACTGGTCATGAGTTTATTACTTTCTAGATGGATACTCCGGTTATAACCAAATCCAAATTACTCCCGAAAACCAACAGAAGACCACCTTTACATGTCCCTTTGGCATATTTGCATATCGGCGAATGCCATTTGGGTTGAGTAATGCACCGGCCACTTTTCAGCGCTGCATGATCAACATATTTTCTGACATGGTGGAGCGCTATTTAGAGATCTTTATGGACGACTTCTCAGTTTTTGGTGATTCTTTTGCTAAGTGTTTATATCATTTGGAACTAGTTCTTCAACGACGCAAAGAGAAAAATTTAACACTTGATTGGGAGAAATGCCATTTATGGTCAAGCAAGGCATTAAACTAAGCCACATTATTTCGAGCAAAGGCATCGAGATAGATAGAGCTAAAATAGTAATAATTTTCAACCCGCCTCCTACCAAAACATTCAAAGATATAAGGTCATTCCTTAGGTATGCTGGATTTTATAGACGCTTTATTAAGAACTTTAGTAAAATTGTTAGACCCTTAACCACTCTTCTTTCCAAGGATAAGCCTTTTGAGTTTAGTTCCGATTGCCTCAAATCTGTTGAAAGAAGGAGTTCTTCGGCTCCTATACTCTACGCTCCCGAATGGAGCCAGCCTTTTGAAATTATGTGTGACTTTATAAAAAAACAGAAAGAGAAGAAAAGTACAAGATAAAACAAAACCATCCCACGTGTTTAACACATGAGCGCTCACATACAAAGCATGTGACCTCCGGCTTCAGGGAGAATTAAATCCTATGAAATGGCTTCCATGTGTTGAACACATGAGAGCTCACATGCAAAGCATGTAAGTGTCGAATTCAGATAAAATTAAAACCCATACGGGCCCCACGTGTTAAACATGTAAGTGCTCAAGTGCAAAGCACGTGAGCGCTGTTGTCATATATAAATGATAGCCCTCACATGAAAACCACGTGAGCGCATCAGTATTAAGCACTAGCTTCAAATAGAATTAAATTCTATTTGGGAAATATTTTCTCCTAATCTTTCTAATACTAGAAACATTTTTTCTGTTAAACAGAGAGTCTCTGAATTCAAAATCCAATGGTGATTACAATATCACCGACCAAATTAGAAGATAGAATCGAATTCTTTGTTGGGAAAATATTTTCCTAACTTTGCTAAAACAAACAGAAAATATTTTCTGTTAAACAAAATTCCTCGGATCTTAGATCCAACGATGGATAAAATTCTCCAAGTGATCTTTGAGATCAATTAAATCAATTGATATCTCTCAATGAGAGATTTTCTCAAACTAAATGACGGTTTTCCCCCTATATAAAGGACTTGAGACTTCAAGTCTTAGAGAAAGAAAACCATCTATAAGGTTCTGCAAGAGAGAAAATCCCTTCTACAGACTTCCACAGAAACAAACAAGAATTTAATTATCTTTTTGAAGAAAGATCATCTTTCTCCTTCCAAAACCCTAGGTAAAAAAATATAGAGATAAAAGAATCTTCTTTACATATCATATACATATATATGGGTTTAAACCTTCAAAAAAACTTTGTTTGGATCTGAAATTCATAAGACAAATCTCCCACAAGTTGAGAATTTAATTCTCATCGGGAACATCTTATTCTTCAGACTCAAGATCTAGGGGAAAACTATGTTGTTTTACCACCCCCCCAATATGAACACAAGAAAAGAACATGGAATAAAGGAAGAAAAAGATGTAATTTATATTTTAGGAACTTAGTTCCTTTAAGTTATGTTTTTATCTAAATATAGGGTTTTTATTCCACTAAGAACCTAGTTCTCACATAAAAAGAGAATTTAGTTGTTACGGTTGATCTCTGCATGAATATGGTAGAGTCTCACGTGAAAGACACGTGAACACCATAGAAAACAAAGGTTCACGTGAAAGACACGTGAAGATCCAAGAAAAC
Organism: Agapanthus africanus; assembly: GCA_030015575.1. Taxonomy (NCBI): domain Eukaryota; kingdom Viridiplantae; phylum Streptophyta; class Magnoliopsida; order Asparagales; family Amaryllidaceae; genus Agapanthus; species Agapanthus africanus. The sequence goes on along the minus strand of JASDDO010000019.1, from coordinate 376,452,755 downwards.
AACGTCTCGCGTGAAAAGTACATGAGCAATCAAGAGGAAAACATGAATGAGTGTCTCACGTGATATCCGCGTGAGCGGTCTAGAAAAATCCATCTGAGACTTAAAATCTCACGTGAAAAGCACGTGAGCACTGGGAAGAAAAGCAAACAGAAGTGCACGTCATGTGATATCCACGCGAGCGCTTGAAGCTAAAAAGAAAGAGCATGTCACGTGATATCCACGTGAGTGCCTGAAATCAAAGACATGTGCGTCACGTGATATTCACGTGAGTGCTTGAAGCAAAAAACGAAAATGTGCATCATGTGGAAAGCACGTGAATTCCTGAAGCTAAATAAAGAGTGCGCAGCACGTGATATCCACGTGAGCGTTGTATGAACGAGTGTTTAGCACTACTCATATAAAAGACACGTGAACACCAAGAGGCATAGCCACTCACTTGATATCATGTGAGCACCAAAGAAACCAAAGTACTCACATGGTATTTCCGTGAACACTGAAGCGGAAAGGATATTATATCCTATGTTGAAGCTTAAGCTTCAAGGCCCAATGCTTAACACTGTTGGGTTATGTAAAGCCCAAAATAAAATGTATAGCTTATTTCTTAGCACTGTTGGGTAACAGAAAGCCCGACATTTAGTCTAAAATATACTAACTACCTGAAGTTTTCAACTTTTCTGATTTTAAAAAGAAAATCAATCAAGCTCATATATTTTAAATCGGTCTTAATCTAAAACAAGATTAACGGTTCTTAACTATACTTTAAGTCGATCTTAATTTAAAGCAAGATTAACGATCCCTAATCTAGGATGTTCCAGATGCTTCTTTGTACTTCCATACCAACATCTTCATATTTTACTTCATTGTCAAATTCAACATCAATTCATATTTAACTATTCCTCTTGATATATGCTTGTCTTTTCATTTTCTTAGACCAAATGGGAGATCCTTTACAAACAACATGGGTTTTCTTTCCTAGTGATAAATAACAAAATAGTGATCCATAGACATCACGAAGTAGAAAGTGCCCCTCAAGAAACTCTCTCTGGGTGATGGCTTCAAAGTCAACCGTCTGTCAATTTTTGGACGATTGGCACGGGAGATATTGATTTCTATGTGATGGATACATCAATTTTCATGTCATTTGGGTAAGCTTTGCTATTTACTGTCGTTGTGAAATGTTCTATTGTTGGAAAACCGTTAAATTTGCAGTCATCCTATGCAAGGGCAAATGGTGTCCAAATCATATGAAAATTGATGTAACCATATTTAAACTTTAAAGACATGGAGCTGATGGCCTGTGCCGATTATCCAAAATTGACAGATGGTTGACTTAGAGAGCCGCCATCTTAGAGTGGCACATTAGACTCCATTTGCTCTATCTATGGAGCATGGATATTCCAAACAGTCTCACGAATCGTCCCCAAATGTGTATCGGATACCGAAACTCTCGGAAACTCTCAAAAACGTGAATCCCTGATTTTTGATTTAAATAAATCAAAAAATATTTGGAAACTTTTGGATACTTCTCAATTTGCGAATCGGATATCTCATCCGATTCATGATTGCTATTTTTTCAATTCGAGACTGATATTTGACCCCAATTATTTTTACCTTTAACTCCGATACCTTTAGGGTTTTTTAAAGTATCGACAAATTCTAGGACTAATCCTGCGTCCCTCTAGGATCTAAAGACCCCACTGGAGATCGCACGTGACTTGAGACCGTGGCTCTAGGATCTAAGACCCTACTGGAGATCGCATGCGACTTGAGACCTTACCACGGTCTCCCCAGATTGGTTCAAATCGGCTCTCAGGTTTATGACTAGATTTGCAATTTAATATTACTATGCCCTATTTTGAATTGTTCAATTGAAAGTATATGTTGGGATTGAATTAGTATTTGAAATCAAAACCTTTTGATATAGAACATAATAACTAAGAATGCTACAATTGTCTTCTTAGAATAACATGCTAAAGTGTTAATGGAATATATGCGATATAATCTTTCCTTTATATATATATATATATATATATGGGAGTGATCCATTGCAAATCGATTCGCGTTTTTAAAAAACAGGAACTTTCGGTTTACGACAAATTTGAGCGATCTGATCCGTTCAAGTTGATCACCCTACCCTTGAATATACTCGAATATACGTGTATGAAAAATCAAAGGATTTTAAGACCTCTAACACATGCATCGGACGAAGTTTATGTTGTATTATCAAAAGACGTTCATTTTTACACCCGTCGATGCATTGGTTAGAGACCTTAAAATGCTTTGATTTTTCATACACGTATATTCGAGAGTAGGGCGATCAACTTGAACAGATCAGATCGTTCAAGTTTATCGTAGGTCGAGAGTTTTCATTTTTTTAAAACGCGGACCGGTTTGCAATGGATCACTCCCCTACCCTATATAGAGGCCTTAAAATCCTTTGATTTTTCGTACACGTATATTCAAGGGAAGGGTGATCAAGTTGAACGGATCGGATCGTTAAAATATGTCGTAGATCGAGAGTTACCGTTTTTAAAAAAACGCGGACCGCTTTGCAATATTCCCCTATATATATATATATATATATATATATATATATATATATATATATATTCAATAAAAATGTATCCCGTATTCTATGTTTTTGGAAAATTGCGTTTCCGCGTATCCGTATCCAATAAAAATGTATCCCGTATTCTAGGTTTTTGGAAAATTGCGTTTCCGCGTATCCATATCGGATACTCGTACCCGTCTCCGTGCTTCATAGGCTCTAATAAATATCAATATAACAGTCCATTTTGCCTCCTAGACCCAATTTACGAAATTCAGATCAGGATGACTTCTCTTATAGAATTAATTTGGCCCCCCATAGATGTTATCCCTTGCCTCATAAGCACAAGACAAGGAAAGAAACTTTGCACATATTTCATTTCCGCGTCTTATTTCTCATTTTTCCAGCCAACAGCAACTCTGCGATGTCCCAAGGGCCAAGTATTGTTTCAAGAGATAGAAAAGCAGGAAGTCGGGAATGACCATGACCTGGTTGACCCAGGCCGACCTGTAAAACATGGGGCACGGCTGAGAAATTTACTGCCCGTTTAAAAATTTACCCATACTTGACCTGCCAATTTAAATGCATCACCAGATTGACCCAACTTGTGGGTTCATAGATTTTACGTGGCCCGTATTGAAGATGAAATGTTGACGATGGAAAAAAATATGGCAGAGCTTCCACATAACAATGAGAAGTTATCCAACATTGATTTTATGTGAAGTTTTTCGATTGGAATTTTTTGGTTGAACTTTGTGCTTTTCAAATCCGGTAGTATATGTATATTTTTTTATGTCGTAATAATTATAATATAATATAATTGTTTGGACTTTATTTACTTTTCACCTATGTAAAATGTAAGTTACCTATTAACCCGCTTATATATGACCCATTTAACCATTCACAAGTCCCCGCACACCATCCGCGCAGGTCGGGTGATGAGCACAAAATTTAGCGTCTGTTTAGCTCTGGGAAATCTTAGCCACACCCGTTTTTACCCACCACCTACAATGACATGTCGGCAAGTGGCCCGACCCACCTATTTGACACCTATAACTGTTAATAATGCAGCATTGTAAATTTAGACAAATAAGGTAGTATTAATTGAGGGTTTTCAAAATCTTTGCAGGGGCTCCCCCCTCCGGGCTTCGCCCATGGTCTTATCCACATTTCATGTGCATTCCACTTATTATATTATATTTTATTTTTGAGAATAGTGCATTCCACTTATATTATATTTATGAAAATCCTATATCAATTGAAAATAGGACTTTTATTCTAAATTAAATCATTACCTGCTCTAAAAAGAGTCAGGCAGAGGTTATTATCATGTATCAGTCTGAAGAATGATCACCTTTTGTTACTTTCAAATGAAGCAGCATCTTCATTTTTTATTGTATCATCTAGATTAAACGTAATGCTGCTGCCTACATATGCTATTGGATAAAAAGTTACGTTGGTGAAAATCTGCTGCCTACATATGCTAATGGATAATAAGTTAAGTTGGTGAAAAATGTACCAGAGTGTGCATCTCTTTTCACATACCCACGGGAAGAATCCATGGAAAAAGATTATATGATTCATACACAAAATACCTGGTGCTTTAGTTTTCTAAGATAAAGACAAGGTGTACTACAGACTACACAGGATAGAGGAACACACAAGGCATTATCATCATATATTTCACAAATTTGTATATCACCTGGAAACAAACTTCCAGACGCCAGCTATATGTAACGAGAACAGCGTACCAATTCAAAATCAGATTTGTATTCTGAATATAGTGTTTTACTTGGAAACCGAGTTATGATTCGGCATTCCACGCTATAAGAGCAGTTAGTAGTGCATTAAATTGCATTACCTGTGAGTTCAGAATCGAATTTGAAGTTTGAATCGTAATGAATAGATTGAAGAAGAGTATGCACATGCATCGCAAAATTGGGATCTTGAGCACATTCTTGTAGGACCAATGAGGATGCCATTCGATATATGCGGCAATGATAGATTAGAAAGCATTGTTAAGGCAGGCGGCATAGAAATAGGTAAAATATAGTTCAGGAAAGACTGAGAAATGAGTGAAGAGCTCAGATAGCATTGCGTAATTATCGAATTTGATTAAAAGTTGAAACTATTCAGTGTTGGCATGTGTAATCCATGATTGAACTGTAGGTATATATGGGTTCGTAAGGTCGATTTATATTCTTAGGGTAATGATAATTTATTAGAATTATTATATGGGTCAATGAGTCTGCAGTAGATGCTAGTGCTAAACAATTTGTTCATATCGAACTATGCATTAATAGCACTCATGGCCTTTACTCTTTATATTTACCTAGTGCTTATGGTTGCTTTCTTTGGCAAAAAATACTTATGGTTGCTTTCTATATGTTTTCTTGGTAATAAGAAGTTAGAAGTTGGAAGTAGTTTCAGTTGAGAATAATGTAAGGAAAATCGTTGGATATGCATGCAGCTCTGAACAAGTTCTTTTGCTGGACGTCCATGATATCAAATTTTTTCCCCCTTTGGTCAATGCATAGCCCTTACATGGTAAATGACACATGCGTAGTATAAATACACTAACATATCATGTCGATCTTGCATTTCCCTTGTTATGTAACATGTCTTTGTTTGCAACTGAATGTTCCTTCTTTCCTATATGTATATAGTAAATTCCATCTGCAAAGTTAAACCCTTGATCTTTTGTTTACTAAGCAATTTATCATCTTGTCCTTAATATTGAAAAACAGTCATCTCTTCATTATTTTTGTTGTACTTATTGCAAATAAAAACAAAATAAGTCATATCATCTTGATAATTCGCTTAAAATTTGCAACCATATGATAGAAGGATTTTTCCTCTCTTCTGCCTACACAATGGTGGAAGTTCAACCCAAAATGCATAATGGCTAATTCTCATATTCAAAAGGATGTTGAGTAGAAAAGGATGGAAATTACTACATTAAGGATGGTTGGATCACAGAAACGCATTGGGCTACCCCTTAGCTATTCATAACTCCGCATACTTCAATGACGATGTTGTCGTTGATTATCAAACCAAATACAACTCTTGGCTGGCCTAACTCCCCTGGTTTCTTTTCAACCAAAAGGAGGATCTACCTTATTCGAAATGGCGGCAGATGTTATGTATAGGAAATTAGGAACCATGGACGAAAATTTTGATATTTATACTTTGTAAAGAGGAAAACTACTGCTATCTATGGTGTTACATGTTTTTGTTTCAATGTTAAGACTGAAACAACAGAAAATTTTAGATGTTTATTTATATTCATATTCTTTTGGAAGGAAAAATTTAGATGTTTGTTACTAAATGTTGCTTCTTAAACTGTGCCTCTCTTTTTTATTAGGTCTATTGTTGTGCAGTGATTCATTTGATACTTTGCTGAGCATCAAACCCTTTGCATTGGGTTATTTTAAATTCATAATCATTTGAGCTACCTTGAAAAAGAAGATAAATATGAGAAGGTTAGTTTGCTGCAAACAGCAAAATGTTGCATTAGCATTTGCTTTCCCACAAATGTTGTCCCTTGTCAAAAAGCAATACTATCCCTACCTGCCTAATTCGCCCGGGCTCTAGTCCAAGTACTTTTCCATAAAGCTTGTCGGAAAATTTATTTTCCGTCAAGATATAGCATGATGAAAACGTCATTGTGAAGCTCTTTGCTATTAAGCAAATTTTTTGAAGTTTAAATATTGTTTCACATCATATGCTGGCCTAGTATTTAACAAACGATAGTTTTGAATTCAAATCCTAGGCGCCATTTCCTGTTGTATCAATAAGATAGCAAAGTTGCAAAAAGAGTTTGAATTATAGGGGTAGGCTTCTTGATTGAGAATTTGTCGAACAACTTTGTAAATTTTAAATTACCTGATATCTACCTTTTATTCCTAGAACTCCCTCATATGCCAAAATCAGATCTTAAAACGTAAAGTGCAGTTAAAACCCATTTGAAACAAGAAAGCAGACACAAATCTTCAGCTGCAGTTGCAAAATATCGAAAAATGAACAGATGCAGCACCTATCGATCAATAAAATGCTAACATAGCATCTATAACATGAAATTTCATGCCTGTCATACTAACAATTTCTTTGCATTTTATGACCTTCCAACTAAGAATAAAAAACAATAAGGCGGCTCCCTTCACCAACTAAACAAAATACATAATTTCCCCTGAAAGAGTTGAGGTATAAAAGAAAGAAAGAACAAGAAAGGAGCCTGCCTATTTGTCTATATAAACGAAAATAACCGAAAGTTTTTGCGAGTATCAAGTTACTAGAAATTTAATCCAAGTAAAAGAGAGTAACAATCTTTCGAAGATTTTTCGCTTCTTGACAAGTTTCCATAAGCAGCCTGCTGTCGTGAAATGCGAAACAAATGACTTGCTGCACGTGCCCAAGGATGTCTCTGTTGCATAGCCTGTCATTTCAGAAAACAAGAAATATTTTTCATATAAATATTTATCATAAATTATTATTACTATTTGCTGTTCGTATTTCATGAATGCCAAATCCCTTGCCATATGGAGAAATTAACTTGATCAGAGAATGAGATGAGAACGAAATTAAGCGAGTTCTACAATTTTTCATACACAAACCACTTTGTTGGTCAAATTATGCCTTAATTCTTTTTAGGGTTAACTGCATATGACACCTTTCATATTTACCTTGTATCGCATTTAATGTCCTCAATTGGTTCATTAGCACATAACACCCCATGGGATAGCAATGTCCTCTATTAAGTCATCGAAATCATTTATCAACCCCACCCAGGGGCGGATCTACATAGAGCCCAGAATAGGCGGCTGCCCTACCTAGATTTGGAGTTTCGATGTGTGTATATATGCGCGCACAGTGAATGAATGATCGATATATAATAAGTATCTTTTACGAATGTTGGCTGCAATGGCTCAGCGGTTGGAATGTAAATGCTTGTGCTTCATGGTGAAGGTTGCAGGTTCGAACCTGACATCTTTCACTTTTTCCTTTTTTCCTTTTACTTTTTCTTGAGATGATTTTTTTGGGTACAAATTTCTTTTAAAAAACCTTAAGGAACTTAGAAGTTCTAAGTAATTATGTTTGATTTATAATATAAATATACAATAATGAACTTAATAGTTATTTGATGTCCAGAATTTTGTATAATATTGATTTATTTTTTCAGGTTAATTCTTTATAATATTTTATGACAGTTAAAAAATTTTCGCCCCACCTGACTTATTTCCTGGCTCCGCCACTGTCCCCACCCCCAGTTGGGTTATTGCCACATAACAACATTAGAGTTAGCCAACAATCAAATCAAATTTTCTGTTCCAAATATATCGAGGGAAAACCCAGAGGTGTTATGTGCTACGCGCACACGATGGATTTGACATGAGGGGTGTTGAAAAGTAATTTGTGAATACGTGGTAAATATGAGGGATGTTAAACAGGGGACGTTCAACACACTTATACCAATTTGATAAATTGGACATAGTGGTTTTGTCCAATGCAAACATGCAATCGATGTTTGATTTATGCATGTCCATGAATTCCAAAAAAGAGGTAAAAATGAGGGGTGCCCAATTTGATAAATTGGAAATAGAATATTTCTCCAATGCAAATATGCCATCGATGTTGATTTGTGCATGTCCATGAATTCCAAATACAATCATTTCACAAGTGCATGATTGATTATGAAAATTTCTAAATAACTAACCTGCTCGCTTCAATTAATGGCAAATGATCATTCTGAGGTTTCTCAATAAGATTTTGCACCTGTAAAATATATTATAAGTACAAGGTAAATAAATAAATCAAATAAAAAAATTAACAGGGTTTAGATAACCAACATATGAAGTTCAAACATAATTGATGAAACAGAACTTAAGTTAGAGAAAAAGAGAAAATAGTGATGAAAGGCAAGACATGTGGGACCAAAAACAATTTTAAAGGAGAAAGTTCGTAATCTAGCATTCGAGAAATAAATAACACAATTCTTACCTTAGCCAACAACTCTTGGCTCTCTGGCGGTTGCATTTTTAGGCTCTGGGGCAAGATTACAGTAAGTAGCTCTTGCTTTTCTGCTCTTAGTGCTCCTCTGATAACAGCGGCATTAGTCCCTGATGCTCCTGAAGTAAAAATATGATTTTTCTGCAGATAATAATTTGCTCTACTGATTCAGAATGGAGCAAATAGAAACATAAATAGAGAATGCTAAAAGCAGCAAGATATTGCTGCAAGAAATAAATAGGCATACCGTTATAACCATAGCATAGCTGAGAATTTCAATAAGCTGCTGATGCATGAATCCCATATTACGAGTTCCAAAGAAGCCGATTGCCCGAGGTCCTTGCTGTTGGATCGCAAGCAATTCCTGGGGAAAAATTCCCGTTAATAAAACACCAATTAATACATAGTTAAGCTGCACATATTCAGAACATATGTTTGCATAAGAATATAACTTAAACATCAGTTCAATCAATGTCACTGATGCAAAGGCTGCATTCATCACACAAAATAGATCAAAATTTGGATATGAATAAATGTAGAGATACCTCCTTAAGGGGCTTCTATATTGTACAATATGAATCAAAACTACTACAAAGCAAACATAGGGAATACAACTACAGTCATTAAATCTACATGCTGTTACAATCCATTGCTTTTCCAACTTCAAAGGAAGCACTCCCTTACTCCCTTAGATACTTAAACTATTATCAACAAACTGTTGAGAACAAGACATAATTATAGAATCATATATTGTAGACAATAATACATTAATTTTCCTAAACACTACAGCACTTCATGAAAAAATTTGCACGCTGACCCATATCATTTGAATATTTATGAAAATCTAGAGAACCAAGCATAAAGATTGTTTTCAGTTTCCTTAACTCGCTATGGCCATATCTTTAATACAAGGATTTTATATTTTTGCTTCAAAAAAATTGGCCTACAACTCTACATCTGAGAGTAAAAACTAACTGGAGAATCAGCAATACAATCACTATTATGTCAACTAAAACGGGTGAGGGTCTCAAATTGAAGTTCCAATTTGATTTTCAGCATCATATAACAGGAAAGATTCTCATATTTTTGAAGAAAAAAATAATATTTAAATTTAAGGAAAAATGGATCTAACTCCCTGGCTTTGAAAAGCAATAGGTTTTAGCCCCGGGCCCAAAAAAAGGTTGTGAAAAACTCCCTAAACTTAAAGATTCTTGTGTTTTAGTCCATATAGTACATTTACTATTATTTTATGCCAACACCGCCCTTTTAGGTAAACTATCACATTTACCTTTTAAGCTACTATAGTTATCTTTCAAAGTACTGCATTTATGTTATAAAGTACACATTTGTGTTAAAATACTATATTTGATATGAAAACTACTACATTTACCTTTTAAAGTACTATAGTTATATTTCAAAATACTACATTTATGTTATATAGTACTACGTTTATGTTAAAATACTACATTTGACATGAAACTGTTACATTTTTAGTAAAATTACTATATCTATTACATTTGACCTATTTCAATATAAATGCAGCACTTTAGAAGATAAATATAGCACTTTAAAATATATATAACAACAACCGAGCCTTTTATCCCAAGCATATGGGGTAGGCTACATGAACTAACATGAGAATCACGCCGAGTCCAGCACATGAATCCTCCGCCTCCACTCACTCTTATCGAACAATATATTTTCCTTGAGTCTTTTGACAACCATATCATTTCGTATCACCTCCATCCATGTTTTCTTCGGTCTCCCTTTTGCCCTTTTGCCATTGCCCATATCGAGAGTATCTATTCGTCGAACCGGTGCTTGCATAGGTTTGCGTCGCATGACCAAACCATCTTAGCCGGTTTTCCCGCATCTTCTCCTCCACGGGTACTACACCAACTTTTGCACGAATATCCTCATTTCACACCTTATCTTTTCTGGTGTTACCTCACATCCAACGAAGCATGCGCATCTCCGCTACGTGCATCTTATGTGCAGCATTCTGTACCATATAATAAGGCAGGCCGAATAACGCTCCGATAAAATTTCCCTTTCAATTTTAACGGAAAGTTACGATCACACAAAATCCCTGTTGCACTCTTCCATTTCAACCAACCAGCTTGGATCCTTTGATCAATATCACTATCGATCTCCCCATTCTTTTGGATGATGGAACCTAGATATCTAAATTGGTCGCTCGGTGATATCTCTTGCCCTTCCAATGTTATACCAATATGGTTGACTTCTCTGGTTACTAAATTTGCAATGCAAATATGTTGTCTTGGACTTGCTCAATCTGAATCCCCGAGATTCCAATATTTGCCACCATAATTCCAATTTGGCATTAATCCCTGCTTTCGTCTCATTTATAAGAACAATATCATCAGCGAATAGCATACACCAAGGTACCTCATCTTGGACAGTTCTAATAAGCACATCCATCACGATGGTAAACAAGAATGGACTTAATGCAGATCCTTGATGTAAACCAATTGTAATCGGAAAATCACTCGTTAAGCCGCCGCAAGTTCTGACATTTGCCACTACTCCATCGTACATATCCTTGATTATGTCAATATACTTGACGGGGACCCCTTTCTTCATCATTATCCCCCATAATACCTCTCTAGGTACCTTGTCGTACGCTTTTTCTAAATCAATAAATATCATATGCAAATCTCTTCTCCTCTCTCGAAAACGTTCGACAAGTTGACGAAGCAAATGAATAGCCTCTGTCGTCGATCGTCCAGGTATGAACCCAAACTGGTTCTCTGTTATCTTAATATCCTTCCTTAGCCTGTGTTCAATCACTCTCTCCCAAAGTTTCATGGTGTGACACATAATTTTTATTCCACGGTAGTTTGAGCAACTTTGAATGTCACCCTTATTCTTGTAGATAGGTACAAGGATACTTTTCCTCCATTCATTTAGCATCTTTTTTGTCTGCCAAATCTTATTAAACAGATCTGTCGGCCATTTAACGCCTATTTCTCCTAAGCATCTCCAAATCTCGATAGGAATCCCGTCAGGACCAACCGCTTTTCTTAAACTCATTCTGTTCAAAGCTTCTTTAACCTCAGATAGTCTTATTTTACGCATGAAATCACGGTTTATATCTTGAGATTGAATGACAAGTCCATCCAAATTCTTAGTAAAACTCTCATTGAACAATTTGTCAAAATAATATCTCCATCTTTCCTTGATATCCTCATCTCGAACTAAAACCTTCTCATTTTCATTTTTGACACACTTCACCGCACATAAGTCTCTAGTCTTCCTTTCCCGCATCCGAGCAATCCGGTATATATCATTTTCAGCCTCTTTAGTGTCTAATTTCTCGTACACCTCCTTGTAAACCTTAGATTTAGCTGCCCGAACAGCTTTCTTAACTTCCTTTTTAGCCATTTTATACTTCTCAAATCTCTCCATATCTCTACTTTTCTTCAAATCTTTATAAGAATCCCTTTTAATTTTAATGGCAGCCTTTACTTCTTCATTCCACCATGATGTGTCCTTAGATGGTGGAGCACCACCTCTCGACTCACCAAGTAGATCTCTAGCTACCTCCTTGATACAACTAGCCATTTTGTTCCATGTTATGTCTGAATCATCTTCCGACTGCCAATCCGCTTCTTGGACTACACGATCTATAAAAGCCTTTTGGTTATTTTCTTTCAATCACCACAATTTAATTCTAGGCTCTACCTTACGTCTAATCTTCCTAGATCCTCTTATAAATCGAAAATCTAGAACTAAAAATCTATGTTGAGTGGTTCCACTCTCACCTGGCACTACCTTACAGTCGATACAACAACCTCTATCTATTCTTCTCGTCAGAAAAAAGTCTATTTGACTAACACTTGATCCGCTCCTAAAAGTGATAAGGTGGGACTCTCTTTTCCTAAACCAGGTGTTTGCTAAGATCAAGTCATAAGATAAAGCAAAATCTAGAATCGAGCCACCTACTTCATTCTTTTGTCCAAAACCAAAACCTCCGTGGATAGTATCAAACCCACTACGACTAGTACCTACATGTCCATTAAGATCACCACCAATAAATAACTTCTCTCCACTAGGTGTACTTTGCACCATCCCGTCTAAATTCTCCCAGAATAGATGCTTACTAGCGTCATCAAGACCTATCTGTGGTGCATAAACACTAATAACATTAAGGATCTCTCCACCTAGAATAAGCTTAACCAGTAAAATTCTATCACCTTTTTTCCTAATCTCAACTACATCCTCAAGCAACCGTCTATCTATGATTATGCCTACCCCATTACGATTTTTATCTCTACCCGTATACCAAAGCTTATAACCCCAAGGCTCTATGACTCTACTCTTTTCACCTACCCACTTAGTTTCTATCACTTTAAAATATATATGTAGCACTTAAAAGGGTAAATGTAGTAGTTTACTTGAAAAGCCAGTGTTGCTATAAAGAATAGTAAATATACTATAGGGACCTAAACCTATTGCTTTTTGGGTCAGGGACCTAAACTTATTGCTTTTCAAACCTAAGGAGTTAGACACATTTTTCCCTTAAATTTATTATTTTTAAATATTAAAATCTTTTCAGATATTTAAAAAATCTAAAAAAATCTAAAAATTCTATATTATTTTAATTTAAAAAGTTCAAAATCTTCTTAAACCCTTTTTTACGATGTCTAGCATCACATGTGCATTGTGCATACAAATATACTAGTAAAGGAATACCTGGAGATAATCAAGATCGGGAATTGGCTTGTACTCTGATACTAGCACTGAACCTGAACCTTCAACAAGGGTCTGAGCTTGTGTGGGTACTTGGCTGCCATTCTCTTCATCCGTTCCAAACATAAAGGCTTCATCCATGCCTTGGCTCCTACCATATTTCTCCCCTTCTCTTCTCGTAGATCCGCAAAGCCACTATATCAGCACATAAAAAAAAGTCCCTGGTAGTAAATGATTAGTGAAAACCATATATATATCACAAATTCATTACTTCAATATAATCGGCAGTTCTTTTGATGTGTAAATAAAGATTAAGGATATCATAAAATATGGATAGTCTAAACAGGCAGGCATAGTAACATCCACCTGTGAAAAAAATAGATTTCTAACCAAGAAGCGCCTTTTGATGGTAAAGAAAACGGCTAAATCAATAAATTTATTATCTTTCCTTCTCTCTTTCTCTCACATGTCGTATTTTTTGAAAGCTTACTCTACGGGAATTATTTCCTTCTATTGTGGACATTTTAACCTTTTATTCTATAGCCTTTATGTTTACAGATAAAGATGGAATATTCTGAAAGAAGTCTAAGAGATTTTGGATATCAAATATGTATATTGTCGTTTATCTATTAATATGCTTCAACTATCTATGGCAAGAGGGTATCACTCATTCCTTGTATAATGTCAAAAGCAGAACAATAAGACGAATCGACTAATTTAGCAACAACCCTGATTGCGGTACTAGCAATCTGCTGAGGATTTCAGTGGGTCTGAACAAGGGAAATAACAAAAGACGACTTAATAAATGTAAAATGGTAATAGTCCAAAAAAGTAAATTCAAGGACAGTCCTATTAGATCCGTAAACTTTGGAAACCAATATTGCATAAAACGTGGTGGTTAACTAGCCATGTTGTTCAAGAGAGCATATCTAAACAATTAGCTTTCTCATGGGCTCACCAACATGGGGGTACACTGATACGATATAGGCTAAGGATATGATACCATATGGGTACATAGTTACATCATAGATGTGTGTGTGCGCACATGCGTGTGTGTGAGAGTGAGAGAGATGACCAATGAATTAGGAATCCAACAATGGTTAAATAAACATCTATAGCCACACAATGCAGTCGATACCTTAAGATATTTGAGATTTATCTTACGATCCGGTATAATATATTCGAAGCTTGATAGATGTCATGTGTAAGGATGTGAACGGACCGAACACTGATAGGATATAGGTGTTATCATTATCCGTATCTGGCCATTCTAGACGAATTCGAATACAGAAATTGATAGTTTTCAAAAATGAAAATTACTATCCGTATTTGGTAAAATTCGGATATGGATACTGATATGGATATGAGATGAATATTGGGGGGGGGGGGGGGAATGTAGTCGATAAATTCAAAACTTACTTTTTTGGTATCATACAAGATAAGGATACATAACATATATAAGTGTTACAATGTCCATATTCGGTGGCTATTGACGAATGCGGATACGGTTTCAGATAGTCATCGGAAATGAAAATCACTATCCATATTTAATAAAAATCAGACACGGGTACGGAGTCGGCTTGGTTTATCCAAATCCGTTCACATTCCTAATCATGTGTAAGTATCTGTGGTGAATTTTATCTTCCTATGTACTTTTCATGTCTTGCAATAAGATTCTTGTCTTAAGATAGGCTTCATGTCTTACGATACGATTTATTCTTACAATCATGGTTCAAGAACTCATTTTCGGTTTGGGTCATATGTGATTTTGCCATAAAAATGACATTTTTGTTACGATAATGTTGTGGTTTAACATTCTTGTTAAATTTTCGTGAATTGAATCGAAAAAATAGATCCAGAAGCCATAATATGGAGGACGCAATCATAGCGGCAACTAGAAAAGGGAATCTAACACAAGCGGTACCCATCATAGCATGTCTCGTCTATTGCACTGGTTTCTTTTTAGTTAGAAATTCGAAATCAACCTTTGCCAGGCTAAAGCAAGTAATTCGACAAATTTGTCCGCCTTTTCTAACCCCTATTTTGGTTGAACATCCTAAATTATATTAAGAATGGTTCATTGTATATTCTTCTACATATTCCTTTCCTTCTTTCTTCTTTTATTTAAAGGAATTATGTATTATGTTTCATATAATTTAACTTTGTGATTTCATTTTTAGTTAATAGTTCTATGGTCATTGGTTCTAGATAATATTTATATTCAGCTCGTGTTGAAACTGATGATCTAATAAATGTTTTGGCCCTTGTTTGTCTAGTAATTTTTTATTGCTATTTTTATAGTAATATGTTTCATTTATTTCGTATACTCAGTTTTTACTAATGAAGGTCCAAGTATTCATGGGCTTGTCACTCAATTTTACGACCTTTTAGGACTTTATTGAGTTAGCGGTAGTTCACTTATATATTTTAAGTTATACTCATACTTTTATGATATATAGCATATACTTAACAACATACTATTTGCATATAGAATAGTTTATCTCATGATGCACAAATACAATACATATAATTCGCAATACCATAGGCATTGAACATTAGACACAATATGTATCCCGATTTGTCAACTTCATAGCCGAATATTAATAAGATAACTTCTAAATAATAGAAATCAATATTTACCTAAGAAGTCATCTTCTTTTTACATCTTTCCTATAAAAGTGGCTAATTATACAAGTACATCTATATATCAAATGAAGGTGTAAAGCCACTATTTATGCACTAATCATAGCATTTATATGGCACGTTATAAATTCTAGAAAATATACATGGTATCCGAGTATCCTATTTGTATAGGAAACCGTTACATTTGTGCGCTTAAGGGGTCTAGGCCTCTGCTCAAGGGCATGCATGCTCTTGGTTTGATATAACCCACTTAAGCCTACTAACAAAACTTACGTTGAGTGCGCAACGTGGTGGCCCATGGAACGAAAACGGATGGTGAACTCATAAATGTGGAGCGAGAAATAATAGGGGAAGGCTTCTTCGAAATGGTTAGATGGAACGAATACGATATATGATGGAATGAATGGTTCTTTTCAAGGATTAAGATATTACTATATCTATTTTCAAATACTTAAACAACCACTATTTATCATTACACATGACGTCCATGCTCTTATTCTTGAACGTGGAATAGCATATTTTGCATCAATATGCATTGAAAATGCATCCATTGAGTAATTTTAATTCCGATGCCAAATTATAGTATTGGAACAAAACACCACGTTTCAAATCTTATTCTTGGATGGAATGAATGGTTCTTTTCAAGGATTAAGATATTACTATATCTATTTTCAAATACTTAAACAACCACTATTTATCATTATACATGACGTCCATGCTCTTATTCTTGAACGTGGAATAGCATATTTTGCATCAATATGCATTGAAAATGCATCCATTGAGTAATTTTAATTCCGATGCCAAATTATAGTATTGGAACAAAACACCACGTTTCAAATCTTATTCTATATCTATTTTCAAATACTTAAACAACTACTATTTATTATTATGCAAGATGTCCATGTTCTTATTCTTGGATGTTGAATAGCATCTTTTTGCATTAATATGCATTGAAAATGCATTCATTGAGTAATTTTTATTCCGATGCCAAATTTATAGTATTGGAACAAAACACCGCGATTCAAATCGAAACTTTCAAAACGGAAAATGTAGGGGTAAGAAGTTTCCTAATAAGTTGGCTTAACTTAAAAGCTATGCTAAAGTCAAGTGGACCCAACATAGATAGAGTTTAAGCTTTAACACACTAAGAATAGATTTCGAACAAGTTAGCCCAAACAAACTCGAGGGTGCATATTTTAACTAATTTCTGCAAATAACCAACCATAAGATGAAATCATCATGTGTTTGTATAAAAACTCAACTATGACTTTATAAGCCATTATTCTTTTAGTCAACCCTTTTTATATCAGAAGAAACTGATTAAGGATTTCTGCGGCAAAACAGGTCACTTCTCTATGATTATAAGATATTTTATGCCCTGTATTACTTGGATGATGATATAGTGCCACAATGAGCTAGATTCTTCAAGGACCTCAACAACAAATCTTTATCTTAAGTCACTGGTTTGATTACACGAATCCTTTTTCTCCATTTTGAACGTCATCTGCTATCATCATCATTTCATAGAGATGTCACATTGTCTCATTGCTCAGTTCAATGGTACAAAATCTTTAGCATGTTTGTAGTAGGGGAATGTTAGAATATAAAATATATTCCCTCAACCCTCATCATAACTTCGGAGTTTTGGTGCAGTGGAAGTGACATTTCATATGGTATCAGAGCTCGGGTGTTTGTTCACGTTGTACATGAGATTTCAACCCTAGCATGTGAAGTTCTCAATGTCCACATGTGTTGCACGTGAGGGAAAGTGTTGAGAATGTGTTTAATTTTAGTCCTACATTGGAAAAACTATGGGATGCATATGGATATAAGATATAAGATGAAATAAACCTCCATAAGACTTAAGTCTTTTGGATGGAGTGCCGCCATATTAAAAGCCCATGTGCATCCATGTGTGACCCATATGTTGTGGGCCCAAACCGAGTTTCACATGTTGAGAATGTAGTTAACATTTAGTCCCACATTGAAAAAACTATAGGATGCATATGGGTATAAAATATAAAATAGGATTAACCTCCATAAGGCTTGAGTATTTTAGATGGAATCCCACTATATTAAAAGCTCAGTGTATTCGGGCTCATATGTTGTGGGCCCAAACCGAATTTCATATGGTATCAAAGCAACTCAGGTTCGATTCTCACCGGGCACGTATTAAATGCGGATTTATCTAAATTAAAATAACAATACGCAAAAGCCCAGGTTTCGGCCCAAAAGGCTTTCGACATGCAGGGGCGTGTTAGAATATGAAATATATTCACTCAACTCTCATCATAACTTCAGAGTTTTGGTGCAGTGGAAAGGACATTTCATAAGGGAAGAAGGTACGGAACTTTTGAGAAGTAGGCTTAATTAGGTCAAAACTTTTGAGTGGTAGGCTTAATTAGGTCGCCGAATTATTTTGATAAATCTGCATTTGTGTATGCATACACACACATATATACATGTACATTTCAAGACATATAATTAAGGATTATGATAACAAAAGTAGCTTTCACTACTAATAGTTTCAAGCTCTAATCAGACACTTCGTTGAGAACAAAGCTAATATTTTACCAAAAAAGTATACATGATAATAATCCTCATTTAATTAAATAGTCAAATCCATAATGGTCCGTAGGAATCACAAATAGAACATAAAAATATTTTTAAACGCAAATGTACTAAAATATCTAACTGAATGATTATTTGTGTGATTGTGTCTTCCTCTTCCTTTATTGGGTATGCAGATTTAGTTGTGCTCCGGGATGCACCACAAATCATCGGTATCCATACGTTGGTATGAATTAGGTTTTAACTGTAATATTGTATAGGTATCAAAAAAATATTCTTTGTGGAGGTTGGGTTTAACTGATTACTTATTATAGTATATATACCATACTAGTGAGTCTTGAAAAGATAATGCTCGATGCTTATCATTAAACTAGTAAATCAATAATGAATGGCACAGAATATGGTATGTTTTATCACACAATGCACAGCGTTTTGTGCTCTGTCCTCTCGGTTGCAACTTCCTTGTATAACCCAAAAACCTACTAAAAGTAGTGTAAAATTGAAACATAAGGGGAAAAAACAAGATTTTTTTTTTATCTAAACATATCATAATTGTAACAATTTTTAAAGTTTTCGCAAAGTCCTTTATGATTGCATGCCAATTGATACTTAGGTAGCTGTCATACCCATAAAGTACACATACTTCGCTTCTCTTAACAAAATCATGATACCAGAAATGCAAATAAACCGACACTTATTCAGGTTTCAGTTCGCAATCTAAATGGGCGAGGAAAGTCGGTCCTCGAGAGATTTCGTAAACCATTGGTATTAAAAATAAATTTTTTAAAAAAACTTCCTTTCCTCGCTTGCTGAATCCTAAAACCAATCAATTTTTGCTCCAATCATACGAAAAATAATATTAATGTTTCCAAAGATTCAAAAGTACAATGCTGCCTCCAATTTACCTCTTTTTCACATCACAGCTATCAACTGCATTAGATTTAACATCAGAACATCATCCCCTCTTTCAAACAACCATTCAGATTAAATTAGCAGCAAATCTCACTTCAAAAATTAAAAAAAAAGAAGTTAATCCCCAATTCAATCTCAATTAACAATTGCTAATCCACGCAAGATCCCAACTTTAGAGCATTGGGACAAGAACCAACAACAAAAACCCATCAAACAACCCTAGCTCACAAAAAGCAACAACCCAAAGCATCCAAATTGAAAACAACAGGAGGAAGAGAAATTACCGTTGGTCTCTTGGCAGGGCCCCACCTCCCATTGATGGAGGAGAGTTTGAGGAAGCTAGGGTTTTGAAGAGAGGCAAAGGCGAAATCCAAGGAGAGGAATTGACAAGGAGAAGAAAGATTAAGCCTTGGTGAAGGAAGAGGAGCAAGCCCCAATGGAGCACAAATACTCATTTCTCCTCCTTTTGCTTTCCTCGAAAAAACGCTTTTTAAAAACAGCTTCTTTTCTAAAAGCTCTCTCTCTTTCTACTCTTTTTAGAGAGAGAGAGAGGGGGGGGAGGGCCGCGGGGGTGGCGGGGGGGAGGGGGGGAGAAAGGAGAAAGATTGGAGAGGAGAAATGTGGAGAGATTATTAGCAAAAACAACAAAATTTGCTCTCTCTTACCCTTTCTTTGTTTTTTTGCTAGCTTTGTTGGGTTTATATGTGTTTCTCAATTAATAATTTTATTAATTTAGAATATCAAATTTTCATAATTTTATCAAATATCAAAGCTTTTTATCTATATCAAGGATTGCAGAAGAGCTCTATATTGATGGAGAACTCGATTGTGTTTTGATATACGGTAATATGGATTAGTTTATTCTTAATGTAAGTGCTTTTTTTTTGTCCCACACGTTAACTCATGTACGATAGCAACCAAAAATAAAATTTTTGTCCCACACGTCAACTCATGTACGATAGCAACCAAAAATAAAAAATAAAAATCAAATGGGTTGAATACAAAATATGTGTAGACAGCCTAGATGTTAGTTTGAATCGATACCTGCCCGTAGAAAGTTATATAGCTACCGCTCAATAAGGTGTTTTAAGAGAGCCGACCATTTGTGTCATAGCACACAAACATTGCTACTGTGTTGGCAAGTTAATTCTTATTTATATATGTATTTAGAAAGAGCCTGTATTAGCGCCATATTAATCAAAAAATCACTATCACCAAATCTCATTATCGCCACTGTCCCAGCCACCGTCAAGGATTCATTAGCAAAGGACTCATTAGCACAATGAGCGTTAAATGTTCGAAAGCAAATGACCATCAATCAAGACATTCGTAGCGAAAGCGATAATATTACTGCTCGAACTATAACATCGATGGCAATTATCGTTGGTCGAAAATATGCATTATCGTTGGTCGAAAATATGCCGCCGTTTCTTTTGATGGAGATGCATGTCAAGCTTCCTTCCCCTTGCCTTCACAAACTCTGATGTTCTGTTCCAAATTAAACGACGGTGATTCAAAAATATTTTATCAAATGGCTATGATTGTAAATCCTAGGGTCAAAAACCAATATTTCATTTTTTTTGAAGGAAAAAAATTGTCATACACCAAAGTACACCTGCTTGTCTCTAAGTTGCGATAGAACCAATTTTCAAAGAAGGGAGGGGGTGGAAAAAAAGAGAAATCAAAAAACAGAAACAAGTCAATCCTTATCAAAGAAAAAAAAAATTGCTTACTGTCAAATACAAACAAAAAGAAATAAGGGAGGAAAAAAACAAGGGAAGAAACGTTTTTGCGCCAAACGCTTCAAGGACGCTGAAAATTAATACCAGTTTTGGATTTTAGCAAATTGCAGTTTACACAACAATTACTTAAAAGACAAAGCTCAGTGGTAACAAGTGCCTTCATGGGTTCACACAAACATATCATGAAACAAATGAAAACGCAACAAAAAATTGTTCCAAGATTGAGTGTTGTCATAATAGATAGTAGCAACACATGATAAGTTACAGCTCTCGTATAAATTATAGCTTATAGAAAATGTTGCCTCCGATCGATAGATCAACAGCGGGCACCAACGGGTTTCTGGGAGTCTACGCATTTCAACACTTCTTCACCCATTCTTTTACATCCTACCAGTGTCTGAACAGGAGAAAATAAAGAGGAAAAGGGCCGTCAAAAACATAATAGTAGTATTAAAGAAGGATGAGAGCGAATTCGATTTATTTATTTTCTTTTTCTGTATTTTGGGCATTGAATTACCAAAGGGGAGATCTTCCGACTTGCACGAGATTGTGGGGGCGGGGGAGGGGGGGGGGGGTATTACTACGGCATACAATTACAGTAACATGCATCCAGCTCCAAACAGAAAATTACTGGGGTGTCAACTAGCGCTATTGAATACTTAGCTCACATGGCATCTTGGGTGCTCAAGTAAAGAACATGTGTCTGCTGCATCTTAGACTCTGCTTCTATTCATAAAGCATGAATTGGTATAAAAGCCGAGAAATGTATGGACCAACTTTAGTTTTAACACCATGCAAATGGGATGTGATGCCTATAGATTGAGCTCTATTTCGATTCCAGTCTCAGACAGAAGTTCACATGATTTTGACATTACTATATATAGGAGCAACTAAGTAGCCTTCATGTTAAGCCATCTTTCGTGCAGAAGTAGTTTGCCTAAAAATTGAATTGAAAGAAAAGCTTTGTTGTCAACACACGTGAACCAGTCAACATGCTAATCATTCATGCTCTGAAATCGACTAGATAATTTTATTTTTTCAAGGAAAGGTCCTTTTCAGTTCGTTCTTTCCTTCCATTTTACTGCCCTAAACTTCAAAATTAAATTCTCTCAATGTTTCACCCGAAATAGACCATCATGCCCACTTCCCCAGTCAACCTCCTTCTAGATGTGAACGCGGATGTGAATGTGGGCCATGTGGCCCTGTGCACGACCTGAAGAGATGCATGATGCTATAAATGAAGATGCTAAAGCAATAGCTGGAGACTCAAGCCGATCGGTATAACGATCTCTAGCAAGTAATAGAGGAAGTGCAAATTTTCCAAAACCATTACTTTGATCAATATGAAAAATCCTTCATTCAACCATAGACATGTGACGATACTAAACCGAAGCATAATTTCGTTATTATTTGGCATGTAAAAATCATGAGTCTAATATTGCAATAGACATGAACTGCAGATAAATGTCGGGTACTCAAATTTAAAAAAAGTTACGGTATTATTCTGTAGTTTTAAAAAAAAGAGAGAAATACAGTTGGTAGGGTATATAAAGGGTAAAATTACACTAAAATACCCTCAACTTATACAGTTTTCACTAAAATGCCTTCAAGTTTTTTATTACAGTAAAATACCTTAAACTATGGTTTTTAAGGGAATCTTTTTCACTAAGATAACCAAAAACAGCACTTAAGGTATTTTATTGTATAGTGAAAAAACAAGATAGTTCAGGGTATTTTAGTGTAATTTACCCATATATAAATGAAATTTAGATCCTCATTGAAATTGAAGGGTAGCAAGTGTAAATAAACCGACTAACCATTCCAACAGAAAAAATGTCACCCGTCCGGAATCCTCGGTTAAGGGTTTCAATAACTGCAGCTTCAATTCTCTTTGCAGCATTCTCTTCCCCAAGTCCATATCTCAAGAGCATAGCAACACTGAGAATAGTGGCCAGTGGGTTTGCTTTGTCCTGCAAAATGAATACATTATTTTCATAATTGTTATGTTCAACCAAACTTAATAAAAAATAAGAGAGAAGTGCAAAAAAAAAAAGATCACCTGCCCAGCAATATCAGGAGCAGAGCCATGGATTGGCTCAAAAAGTCCAGGACCCTAAACAAATGACAATACCCAAAAAAATAAAACGTTTGCAATGTATCAGTTATTTGTCGCAGGAAGATGCTTAATGAACCGGGAGGAATTTGAGTTAGTTTTGAGGTTATCACATACGGATTCACCAACACTAGCAGATGGAAGCATTCCAATGCTTCCTGTAAGCATCGAAGCTTCATCAGACAATATGTCGCCAAAGATATTGTTTGTCACAATTGTATCAAACTGCACATATCAGATTATACTTAATTTGAGGTAATAAATAGGAGTGAAGATTCAGATAGAAAGGAATAATAATATGCAAAATATATGGTCTTAAGATGATAGAGAAAAATATATGGTCTGAAGATTCAGCTTATGTATTAAGTATTTCAAGTTTTAGTCAAATCTAATTTAAGGGATTGAGCAACTCACTCCAAATCGAATCTGATCCTATTTTCAGCTCTTAACCTGCCTACTTAATCCAAGAATTGACTTGTTCTCTTTTAAATTTAGTTGAAAAGCTTAGATGGAATTAGACATATCATATTTGACCTTCGATAAACAATTGATCCTAAATATGAAAAAGAAGTAATTTTATTTTTGCTAATTTCTATGGAGAGAGAAAAAACCTGCTTTGGGTCACGGATAAGCTGCATTGCTGCATTGTCGACATACATGTGTGAGAGCTGAACATCAGGGTACTCAGAAGCTATTGATGTCGCCCTTTTCCTCCACAACATAGATGCCTTTAGAAAGAGACAAAAAATATGCATTATTGTATCATTTGTTTGGGTAAAACTCTAGCACACTTCAAACAAGATGATCAGAATTCATTGTACTATATCAGTTGATTCTAGCTTTAAGGTGCAGAACAGATCAATGCAATTAAAAATGAAGAAGAAGAAGAAGATGGTCCTCATTGAAACGTTAGAATTTATAGAGGAAATGTCATAGAAGGCCTCTGACTGAGTCAGCAATCAACATTTATCTATATGTATAGCACAAACACTTCGATTATAAATTGTGCTAATTTGGATATGCATGATGAACCACCACACTTCTTGGACACTTGATACATGTCAGACACCTATTAACCTCTGATTTATATAGTTTCCAATAGCGAATATCCACCTTTTGGCGCCTCATTCAACCCTAGTCGGCCGTATATGGGTGAAACTCCCACTTCTTCTGTTGATGGCAAGCAAGGCCCGTCCTGATCTTATTATGTATTCATTATAGTTTGTAATTACGGACACTTAAAGCCAAATTAAAATACTTCTCAAACACTATTATTCCAGTAATCTGTGGCATGATCTGTCTCTTTCCAGTGTGATTGCACTATTTTTTACCTGGATAATTCAATAATTTGGAATGAAAAAACATATAAATTAGATTATAATTCTGGCAATAAAGTACCTCCAAGACATTGGCTTTGTCTACAGAGCATAGTTTGCCATGACGCTTGCGAGCAACCTCAAATGCAACACGAATGATTCTATCAATCTAAGAAAAAGCATTCACCATAAGAAACAAATATAAATAAAGAAGATAGCTAACAATAAGTCAAAATCTATACATTTGTACCCAGAGACACAACATAGAATATCTATAGCTGCAAATTATGTGAAGCACTAATTGTTGTGTAGGATCTTGTTGCTCACCCTTGAGGTTCGAGCTAGCAATTTTATAACTTACATTGATAAATTTGGGTACCCTTGGTTCATCTCATCTAAAAGGATGTCAAACATAATGATTTTTAGATGGAGCAATTGATACAATGTATTACAAATACTACAATGTAATGATAAAGGGAAATATGACAAAAAGGTAATCAAATGAAAACTGATGGTAAGTTGTAACAAATGACTAAAATAAAATAATTCACTGAGTACGGCTATGAGATTGTTATCCAATTCACTCTTACTGTTCCTATGTCAAACCTCGTTGTCTTTTTCTTGGTCAATAAAAACATTGTAGTCCTCAACAACAGCAACAAAAGACTATCCCAGAATTGTTAGGTTTGGCAAGATGAAATTGTTAAAAGACTGTCGATCTCCTAACCCAGCAGCTTATCTATGTTCAACAAGATTATTTTTTATCAATTATCGTCCAGTATCTCAACGGCTGCACACCAGAATAGCGAGCAGCGACTCAAGGAGAACCCCATAATGGTTTCGTTTAATCATTCTCTCTAGGTTTCCTACCCACTTTCTGATCCACATCTAACTGCATTTTGATAGGATCTGCCTGGTTGATGAAGACGTGATTAACACATCAGGACCTTTGATATAGAACGGAAATGTGCGCACACCAATGATCCGTCACAGATAGATATTTATAGGCTTTTTTTTTCCAATCATATTGTTTGTAGTATTGGTGAAGCATGCAGCAATTTTACTGTTTTACAGCTTATGGATAATTCTATGTGGAAAAGTTGTCAATCATCCATAGATCATTAACAACATAATGCAACCATCAACTTGAGTTCCTTTCTTGAAGAGGGGATCATGATAAAGTCTTGCTCTTTACAAAATAATATAAAAGCAGTTAGCAGTTTTCTATACCTCGGAAGAAGAATACACTTCAGTGTTGAAACCAATTTCCTCGCCCTCGTCATTGGTTCCAAAACCCCTAGGTTTTCCAAAATAGATGCCTGCAAAGAATGAAGATGCAGACCGAAATATGCAATTGGTTTAGTTCAAACTTTATATGTAAATAAACATTACCAAGACACTACTACATGCATCTTTATGGCTCTTTGCATATATCAATGTTCTGAAGGGAACTAATGAGTCATCTTCTTCAATCATATGAGAATATTCACCTCCAGTGAGCTCTCTCACCACCATGATGTCAACTCCCTCAGCAACCTCTTTCTTTAGAGTGGATGAATCCACAAGCTATAGTGAAAAAACAAACCCAAAAGATGATATTTAGACATAAGTACAAATCATTCGTTATAGTCTGTATTAAGTAAGACTACTTTTTTATCAAGATAAGTTTATAATATTAAGAAAGACTACTTTAAGTACAAACATCAATGCCATTAACAGCTATTCCACTTAATTATAAATCACATGTATCGAAACCAAATTAGGTGATAGATAAAATCATAAAAACAAATAACAAAAAACGGTATAAGAATGTGAAATACAAATGTAAAGGCAAATTGCATTAATTTTTATTACAACCGCAATCACTACACCTCACAATTCTTCTTGACACGTGGCATTCATTGATTTGATTTATTTATTTTGGTGGGGGTAAGCAATATCTTACAAGTGTAAAATTATAGGGCAAAGCCTAAATAGATTCATAAACTTCTCTTTGAGGCATAATGAGGGGCAATATTCTTGATAATCAAATAGCCATCAATGGCATTTTCAAGTTCCATATTAAAGTTAAAAGTTTTTATATAGTAGGAAACCGAACAGCCTAAGCATGGTAAAACTAAAACCTTTTAAAGATCTCTTGCAATTAGGTCTAACCAACCAAGTAGAGATGTAAGTTGACGCTGAAAGGTATAATGAGGGACAATATCCTTACCCAATGAACCATATAACCATCAACATAATGCATTTCAAGGTTCTATGTTACAAAGTTATTATATAGAAAGAAAGCAAAGAGCCTGAGTATCGAATAACTAAAACATTTAAAAGGTCTCTAATAATTAGTTCTAACCAACCATCTTTATTTAGGATTGATTAACCAAGTGAAGAATATAGATTAAGCGAAGCTGATATTTTTTAGAAAAAATTCATCATCAAATACACAGCCTTCTAGTACCTACTAGGGATAACTTATGCAGAAAATTAGGGCATGCAATTGCATTAGGATTGTCTCCGTGGTCATTGCCAAACCCAACCGTTCAATAGTTATTATATAGTGGCAAGATCGATTGCTTCCAGGTAGTATAGGCGCCATAATCAACATTGCTCATTTAATTACTTGTGACTTACATGTTACACCGATAACTAATAATGGGACAACAAACAAATATGATCATGTTCTTAGAATCATATCGTTAAAAAGGTCAAAACCTCACCACAACTTAGGAGTTTTGGTTCAGTGGCAACGACTTAAAGATGACACCAAACTATCAAAGTAACCATGTTCATATCCCATTGGACATGTATTTTTAAAAATTGGATAAAAGGGTGAAATAGCACAAAAATCTAAGGCCTCAACCCACAAACAGGGTGTTCTTCATGCGGGGTTAGATTATAAGATCATTGCCCTCAATCGACACCACGACATCGGAGTTTGTATCAGGGCCAAGACTAGGAATATGATATATCAAAAAAAAATTATATGATCAAAGATTCAGAATGTCACATCCTGTAGACCTACATCTAAATTAAGGCATATCAAGGAAAAGACAATTGGCTGGCAGAAATAAAGTCTAAGCCTCTAATGATGCATCCTCTCAATCTATGAGTAAAAGCAAATAAAGGCAGAACAAGTTTCAATAATTTTTTGATAATGTTGGCAGAGAGAGAGAGAGAGAGAGAGTGTAAAAATGGAATTATAATTCAGCTCACACAGTACTTGTGGTAACACGGTAGCTGGTCTCAAATTAGCAAAGACCTCAAGCCCAGCCCGAAGCTGAAGCAACCCTGTCTCAGGCTTCAAATTCTTCTCATTTCCATCCCATTTATACCTGAAAAAAATAGTACCATTTGATAATGATCATAAATAGAAATTCTAGAAAAGGGTTTTAGTCTAAATCTAATAATTTAACGTAACTTCTCTTTAGAAAAAAATAGAATCAAGAAATAAACATCGAATGCAATATTAGATGGAATTTTTGCTCCAATGTATTCAGAAAAGTAGGCTCCCTCACATTCTATTCTTGAATTCCCAATCCAACAAAAAAAATGGCTGCAACTTCTGACTAAATTAAATTCTCATTTAAAAATTTAAGATTTTTGCCGGTTGCACAAGACCTAGGGAACAAACTCACCAACTACCAAAATCAGCTCCTAAATAATTTACAGTTGTATTTAACAATTATAGATTTAATAAAAACTATTAACTAAATTTAACGAGTGATGTAGTCAGCACTTAACCAATTACTCGACCAACTTCAGAAATTGGTCTAAGATTGACCGCGCATGTGTGTGTGTGTGTGTGTGTGTAATGGCTAGGACTACTATTGAATTGTTTACCATAAATATATGAAAGCAGGACACGCGTACACAACTACATGAGCAGTGGTTATTATAAATATTTAAGACTAAACAATACTACGAATTAATAATATTTAAAAATAATAAAGAGATAGTGCACTAATACATGTGTATATGTACATGCACCAAAATGCATACATGTCTCTAGTCATAATAACATATAATGTATACATGAAAACAAAAAATTAACTCATATAATTTTATCTTGCAGTATGAATTGGCTCAAGCCTTCAAATTTTTATGGAGTAGACTTGATGTATCCAAATATCACTTGCTTTATCGAAAGTGATATATATAGGCTTACTATATATAAATGATTAATATAAGAAAATCGAAAAGTACATTAAAATTTATATAAAAAGTATCCATAGCTACAAGATATAATATAATACACACATGTTGACACACACGAATATACATGCATCCATGCATGCATGAGTACATATACAAACAACATACATACATATATATTATAATAAAATTAGGGACACGTAGTTTCTGGAGCATATTGTAGTGTCCAAGAGGTCTCCTTGTGCAACATGTGTTTCTGATATGAGTACAACTTTATAATAGAATTGTTTGTGTTGCATGGAGATCCTTTTTATGTCATGAGTCAGTTGCACTAATCCAAGGCTTTCATGAGTAGAGTTTGCATGAATCATTAGCGTGTTTGCTACTACCATACATGTCACGTTCAGCCGCCCTTTTATTCATGTTCCACCCAACAAATGACAAGGAAACTGCATAAAGCAACGCAGAGTTGGAACTTCAATTAAAATACCATCAACGTCAAATTAATTCAATACCGACCCTCCAATGGCTCCTAGCAAAACAGCATCCGACTCTTTCGCCGCGGTAAGTGTCTCCGCCGGTAATGGCACCCCGGTTAAATCCAACGCCGCCCCTCCCATTGGCATTTCTCTAAATTTGAGCTCAATTCCTGCAGTGTCAATGGATTGCAAGAAATGCGAACATCTTAACAAATATATAGTCCTGGCTTTCATTTCTAGTGTATTGAATTGCCTCTGAGTTGGATAAACAATAATTTTTTAAATGTATAAACTGTTAAAGTAAATCCTAAACAAACTAAAGTTTGGTAGAGTTTTGAGTACATAAAAAGAATCAAACTTTACTACAAAACAGGACTATCCTAGAGTGAGATTGTAAACAAAGGAATGAGCTTTATTTGCTAAAATACTGAATCAAATAAAACCCCCAAAGAAATTTAGGGTTTTGGATAGGATTTCTACTACCTTCTTGAGAGCCGGCGAGAGAAAGAACGTCCTTAGAGACGGCGACGACTTCAGGGCCGATGCCATCGCCGGGGAGGAGGGTGATGTTGTAGCTCCGGCGAGCGGCGGAGGCGGCGGAGCAGCGGAGGCCTTGATTTCTCCGCGGAGGTGCGTAACGCTTAGGGTTTAGGGCTAGGGTTTTGAAGGGATAGGGTTTCAACGATGTCATGTTGGGAGAAAGGGAAGCCGTAAACGAAAGAAACGGATCCAGATACACAGAGATAGATTTAGGGAGCGGAGGTTTTTGAAGTGGGGACAGCGTAGAAATTAAAGAGCGGCCAGGATCTTCTCTGTTTTAAATCAATGGCTCTGATCTCAGAATTGCACCAATGGTATTCTATGAGCAATTGCGGCCACCCCACCAACTTGACTTAGCTCAGTTGATAGACGCAAGTTAGGAGCTATAATGACCGGAGTTTATTTTTAAGTGTAATATTTTTCCTGCCAGTGGCTATATGGATTCCACCACACCGGTTCAAAAACTGTTGCTCCTTTTGAAAATACCAAACTTTATTTAAAACTTTAAGCCCCTCTTTGGATATGGAGTGCGGATAACTATGGTTTATTTTTAAGTGGAGGCAGGATGCAATCTATGGTCTGCAAGTCCCAAACTTTAAAAATGGAGTTTATAAAACTTTGTTCAGATTAGAGTTGTAATAGCTACAGTTATCTTAACTCCAAAATGGTTGCCAAACAAACAAAAGTTAGGAATTTGAAGTTTGGCTTTGCTAACTTTATAAAACCACTGCTTAGAAAACTTAGCTCTATTCCCAAATGGGGCCTAAGTTTGATGGGATGTTTGGTTTTGTAATTATCTGAACTCCAAAGTTTTGTTTGGGATTTTCTAAACTCTAAAATGAGTGTAGAAAACTTTAGTTGAATTTAAGTTTAATAAACTACGGTTATCTCGACTTTGGAGGTTCAGATAACTATAGTTTTCTGAACTCTAAAATTCATTCCCAAACATGGCGCAGTTAAGTTTAGATAGTTTTATGAAACTGCTGTTCTCTGTGCCATTCCCAAACTGGGCCTTACATTTCAGGGTTTTAAGCTTCTATGATATATCCTGATTAAGCTAAAAAGAGCCTCTAGTTAAAATATTTTCAAATCACTGCAGACGTATATTGAGAGAATAAATATCAAATTATTCTCTAAATTGTCTGAGTTATATCTCTATCTCTGCTATTATAACCACAACCTTTGGATGAGATTTAAAGATCTACTTTAATGGTAAAAGATATTTAAAAACTAATAACTAACTTTTCGCATTTTGCAAATCTCTATAAGTCTCTGTTAAAAGTTATAAAATCTTTATTATCTTAACTAGAAATTTGTTTTAAAAAGTTTATTATCTTTCAACTAAGTTCATTTAAAACTTCTCATATATTCTTTTGTTTTTCATGTTAACAAATGCATACGTGCATCACGTGTGCAAAACACTAGCCTTGTATGGTGTTAAGATTTCATGAGAACGGCTTAATAAATCAAATTCGACAATTTTTCCAGATAATCGACACCGTTCATCTTGTTTTTCATGGCCTAATGCATGGATACACCAATTTTCATATGCTTTAGATACTTTTTGCTTATTATTCTAAAATGTAAAATGTTGTATGGTTGAAAAACCATTAATTTTGCAACCATTCAACACAGTATCAAAAAATATCGAAAGCGCATGATCTGTTAGGTAATGGAGATCAAGACGAGCGGCGCTGATTATACCAGAAAAGGCTGATATTGATTAATTGAGACGTTCTCAGGAAATTCTTTGAAAATAACCTTCTTGTGACCATTTTCTCAAATTGTTTTCAGGCTTAACTGATGAGATAAATTTGAAGAATTTACGGATCTCGAAAACCTTTTTAAGTAGAGACGCTACCTGTTGAGCCCACCCAATCCTGCCCGACTTTCATCGGCATTTTATGCATGTCCAAAACTGGTTGAACAGTTAAAAGTTTAACTTCAATTTTACGGGACACGTGTATTTAATAAAAAGGTTAATATGGCCATGACCGTTCACAACCTAAACCACCACACGAAATAGGTGTAAATCAAGAGGGGTGGGCCCTCCTGGGTTGAGTTATAAGAGAGATCCACCCTTCATTTGGAGTGTCAAGAATGACATGTGGCTTCTATAACCTCTTTGATCGAGATGTAAAACACGTATAACAGATTTACCGTCAGTTTAAAATTTACCCGTCCGTTTTTAAATATCACCGGGTTAACCCGTAATGTGAGTTTATGGAATCTACCTAACTCATATTATTAAAGAGAAACTTACATTGATTAAAATATGGTGAAACTTCCAAAGAAGCTATCAAACATTAAATTTATGTAAATTTTTTCCATCACAATTTTTTATAGGACTTTAATTGTGCTTCTATTTTCAAAATTTGTACATTTATCCATATGTTTTGTATACACGGTGATGTAATAAAATATTGGAACTTTGATGGCCTTTCGACCATAATATAAGATTATAAGTTACTCATTAGTCCATTCATGGTTGACTTATTTATCCATACACAGATTATCCGTACATCAGCCCGTTATACACGGGTCGTGTGATGGACACAAATTTTTAGTTCTTGTTTAACTTCGAGCAGTTTTATCCGAACTTGTTTTACCTTCTGCCCTTAAGATCATATACCAGGTCCAACCCAAAGTATGCAACATCTCTACTGTTATGATGCAAACTCTGAGGGTGTATTTTTATTTTTTTTCCTGAATTCAACCTTCTTTGAAGGTCAAATTTGTGAACTGGAGAAAATTGATACTAATTGAGCAAAAGCCCAATTGGTAAAGTATTTTAAGAGATAAGAAAACTCTACTAATCTATTCCCTCAATTAATTAAGATATCAGCATCATCATCACAATTAAAAAAATTTAAATACAAATTACCTTTGTTCCTTTCTCTTCCTTCTTAATACATTTAGACAACTTAATATGTATATGACTTTATTCCCAAACCTAAATATTTAATTTATATACATGTCAAGGCATGTGAAAAATACTAGAAAACTTTAGTTCTAATGTTGATGTAAACATCTTATGTTTTAGGGCTTTTTACTAAACATCCCCTTCATGCTTCACCAATTAAAAAAAATCCTCCCATATTTCATATTAAAGCCCACATACATTTAAATTGCACAAAAAATATAACGATCATACGTTTTTTGTATTAATAAATGATGTTAATTGATTTACTGGTTTTACTGAGTTTTGGATTTGGGGCACCATGAACTGGCTCAAACATGGTGTGAGCCGTCTTATGTACCCAGAGAATCATGGTTTGATTGGAAAAACCTGTGAGCCGGCTCAAGCTATATCGAGTTGTCTCAACCGACTGCGGCCTGATATTATTTCCTGACATGCTTATTCATTAGGTATTTGATATATTGTTTTTGGGTTAGGGTAAATTGGGTTTAATTAATCTTTTGGGGGAATGATTGTTTTGATATAAGTTTCATATATTATCCGGCCCATCTCTATGCTATACCATATAAACCCCTTTATAATCATACAAACCTAATTCCTATTGTTTTCCTCTTAAACGGCAAAACCCTAGCTTCCATGTCTCTCCCTCTCTCATCTGAACCAAACCTTAACCCTAACTCCAAAACCATCTCTTAGCCGACCCCATCATCGTTTACACCATCCTGAGGAGATTATCGTCATCACCATCATCTTCTTTCTTACGGCTGTACCATCAAGATCGAACAGACAAGCGAGGGATTTGTGTAAGGTACCGAGATCGTGCTTGCATCATCGTCATCGTGATAATCGTAGATCGAGGCAAGTACTTGATACTTGCTACATGTTATACCGAGATTCAACCTCCACCATTTTTTCCGACGATCGGCATCCATCATCATCATCGTTATCAACTAAGATGTGCATACACCAAATTTGATGTGATTCCACCACTTTTTCACCGTTGAGTTAGCAATGTTAAAAATTCTATTGTCGGTAAACCATTGATTCTGCACCAACTAAATCAATGGTGAAAAAATGGTATAATCACATGAAATTTTGTGTATCCACATCTTAGATGATAAATATGAAGATGATGTATGTCGATCGTCGAAAAAAATCATAGAGAATGCATTTTTCCGATGCCATAGGAGAAAATTCCCTCCTATGGCACCTTTCCTCTCTCTCTCTCTCTCTCTCTCTCTCTCTCTATATATATATATATATATATATATATATATATATATATATATATATATATATATATATTATCAAACTTTTAACATTAATCATGTATGCATGTTATTTCCTTATTTGATTCTTATGGTTATTCTTTATCATATGCATGTTTGACACGACGGAGATCTTGCTAGACATCGTTATAATTTCATATTGTTTATATAGATCGTTTGACATATAGTTTCTAAATCTAGATTGACGATATCAAGATCTGAATCACGATATATCGATAATATTGTTTGAAAGGAAACTTGACTTGGAATCCTAAAGACATCACTTTTATATTGTTAGATTGATGACATAAAACGTAGAGAAATCGAGTTAATCATTATTGTTATCATAGGCATGAAGTATGGAGTGAAAACCCTAATTAAAATATCAAATCGTATCAAGTTTTAGGCTGTGAGACGTCTCAAGACAACCCTGAGCCGTCTCATACATTCAGAGAACAAATAATACATTTCAGACCACTTCTGAGCCGTCTCAAGAATTCTGGAGTCATCTCAAGTTTACTGCACAAATACATTATAGTAAAACCATCATAACATTTTACTCGATAATCGAATTTCAATGCTCTTAGGCTCGTTGGAAAGATCTCTTCGAGATCTACAATTTTCATGTTTACTATATTAGCCAATATTGAGTATATGGCTACCAAAAATATCCTCAAAGTTGAGAGTCTCTAACACTTGAGTCGTTTCAACCTGATATGAAACCTGACATGGAACCTGATATGTTATACAACATGCTAAATCATGTTACACATACATAACACACTACTCGACACGTATTATGATTGTGTTATATGCTGATTGACCATGTTATTCTTGTTAATGCTATTATCTTAACCTTATACATGCTATGATATTCATGACATGCGAGTATACTGATTGATTACAATTATTCATATTGATTTGTTAGTGTATTCCTTGATCAAGATATAACTGTTAATACTAATACTTGTTTGCTATCTTTACTTATGCTTGGACATGTTCACTATGGAAGTATGTCTTAGCATCTCTACTATATTTTTATGAACATCAAATATGCAATTTTAAAATTTTAGAGGTCTAAGTATACTAAAGAAGAATCGAACTGAAGAATTAGAGTTTTAAAGTTAAGCAAATAAGTTCTAAACTAAATGAAGAGAGTCTACAATCTCAGTCCTTCACTTCTAAAGCTCCAAGTAGTAGTCCCAAGAACTCTTCTTCGACTCCACTTGAAGAATGGAACGAGTTTGTTTGTAGTCTTCGTCCTCGAAGATGATCCACCTTGAGGCAACACTCACTCAAGCTTACACTTCACTAATCAAGGTATTAATGAAGATAACAACTTATACTAATGGGCTATAGTAGTATAGATTGATGAAGTAGGAATTTTGCCCACTAGAAAATTTCTTTCTTCTTTTCTTTTTCTCAACCCTAGAAAACTAGTGAGGAGATGAAGAAGGAAAATGAACTTCAACTTGGATGAATGTGTACCATTAAGGCTAAGATTCAATGAGAATGACAAAATATCTATGAATAAAACAAGAAAAAAGATGAGCCATGGCTTCTTAAACCATCCATGAAACAATAACTCATTTCTCTTTTCTTTAATTCATATATATTAATCATTATTTTCTCATCTTTACCTCTTTTGTGATTCTTATATATCCTAGTTCCATGTATCATCAACCATGATACAAATGCATATATATATATATATATATATATATATATATATATATATATGTATATATATATATATATAATTATTCAATCAACACTTGATTCAATAATATCATATACAACCTGGCTGATATCAAATACATATGTTTATCAAAACACTAAATCAACACTTAATTCAAAAATCTTGCTATATCACATATAACTGGCTAATATTTAATATTAGTTAATATATATATATATATATATATATATATATATATATATATCAAATTATTAAATCAACACTTGATTCAATAATCCGGTTATATCAAAAACGCTAGATTAGAATACGGTATCATATACTCGTATTTAATCAAACTCCCGCACATATAT
Organism: Agapanthus africanus; assembly: GCA_030015575.1. Classification (NCBI taxonomy): domain Eukaryota; kingdom Viridiplantae; phylum Streptophyta; class Magnoliopsida; order Asparagales; family Amaryllidaceae; genus Agapanthus; species Agapanthus africanus. Next base: position 376,416,789 of record JASDDO010000019.1, on the reverse strand, counting down.
CCGTACGTGCCCTACTTCGTTTTTCTTGAGCTAGGAAACCTCTATGTGGGACTTTAAAGACTCGTCAATTCGCTAGCAGTTGGTAATGATCACATCAGATAATCACAAGCCGTCAACGATACTAGCTGGACGTAACGGCTACCCAGGTATTGAACGAATAGAAGATCAACAAGCAAGCTTTTCCAAACTCCCGTAGAGCCTATAAGCAACACTTACTGTACGGTCCGGTCTCTTCGTCTGATATATCGTATATCGAATCTGGGGGGTGGAATCGTCAGAACCCGCTAACTCGATAAATCATGCCGATGTGTGGCCTATAACCTTTCGAGAAACTACTGATAGCACTTATCAGTAAATCTCATCAGCCCTGGCCAGGGACTTGTTGTTATAGCCAATTGAGCATAGCGCAACATCAACTCCCAATATTGAGAGAGACGAAACACCTTCTATCGCTCACTGCCTCCATGTGACTCGGGACTGTACCCAAAATCCACCTGTTTGCACGACTCATTTAAGCCATGGTAGGGAGGAAATCAAAGCACAGTGGGTACCACACATGACACTATGACGATCTCGAGGCTACAGACTAACCTGTACAAGTGTCACCAGAGAACTGTTGTCTGATGATAGATATGGTACCATCTAAGAGTTCTCGGCGAGTCTTGTTCGGTGTACTCATTCTCCAATGAGCACCTGTGTACAATCTTTGATGTCAAACATCAATGGTTATAGGATCAACCATCACCCCAAACAGGGTCAAGAAACGTACACACTAGTCTACTCTAGAATATCGATGCCCTGTCTCGATATTCTCTCGACTAGGAACTGTTAAGGATGTGCTTGTAGACTACACCAGCCCCACTAGTATGATCTGCATCATAGTCCGGGTAGTCAAGCAAACATCCTAAGGGTTTTATCAACATGTATCAAGAGACGGTAAGGTAAAACAAGTGCATATGTTAAGATAAAGAGCAACCAGATAGCATACTATCATGCCGAGCAAGAAAGTCCTCTATATATATGTCCAAGTATCCACTATAATATACAATAATGGCCTCTAGGGCATATATATTCCTAACATACTAGTACCAATGTTAAGACTCATGTCATATAGTAGCTGTCCTGTCACACCCCGCTTCCCAAAATACGTAAATACGGCACATGACAGAGCCAACCATGCTACTTATGATTAGAAAAAATCCCTCCATAGTCACATTACGGCTGTCAATCAGATATCAAGAACAGTAAATAAAATCTAACTAACACATGTCCATCTGCCACAGTAGATAAAAGTCATGAAATGTATATAGCGGAAACGAATAAAAATCCAATAAAGAATAATATCTGAATCACGTCCCTTATGGGATCACATCGATAAATTAAACTACGGAAATAAAATAAACTAAATATCTTTAAAACTAATCATCAAGTTCCTCATTGCTCGGCTTGCTTGTTAAAATACTCTTAATCTTTCTGCGACAAGGTCAAAGGAACTGGGCCATGCAAAACCCAGATGTCAGTGCGTCATAAATATTGAAACAATAGTAATAACCAGGATAGAATGATATGATTAAACATGAGTGTAAATAATAAACACGGGTATAAAACAGTGAGGTATAGATATGTGATGTGTATCCTAAAGTCTGTGCTTCTAGATTATCTATTTTACAAGTTTTTGAAATCAATTAATGGAATCGTCGATATAATTCAATAGTATCCCGTGCGTGCCCGGGACCACGGTCAAGACCCTCGGGGTTGAATCTAAGACGTGCCGCTAAGCTGTAAAAACAGGGTATCATGTACAGACGAACGATGTTAGCATCATCATTCCGGGGCCGAAGCCCAGATCGACTGATCAGTCTCTGGAAAGTATCGAACTGTTGAGTTACAAGTCAGATTTCATTATTGATTTCCCCTTACCCCCAGGTTTTGTGTTCAAATCAGGTATTGATGATGTCAATCTAATGCCAACACAGGATTAAGCAGGTACATGTCTTATCTATCCAGACAACAAATCACGTCCGTCAGGACAACAAGTCAGGATTGTCGGCATTAGTACTATTCTAAGTAACAGATCTAGTAATGTCTTGTGAATATGTCAAGCAAAGTATATTAAACAAAATAGATACTAGATGGGAAACTGTAACCAATAATCTAAAATACGATAAACATGACTAATACCTAGGATGTATATAAATCTATCTGTAATAACTGTTTTACGTCTGCTACCAGGTATATTGCAATCTAGATAAAGAATGCTGAACTGATATAACATTATAACAATATTATAATGAACCGGCATGCAATTATATAAAACTGTTATTGGTACGAATACAGACCGATACTATAAAACTGTACATTGATAATACTTGCAAAATATTAAAATACATATACTTGTTTACCGCCGAAAACAGCGACGAACCGGGATGAATCGTCTTGCCTGAATTTGGGGGCAGATACTATTTGGATTTATCCTTCCACCTCTTCGAAGATACCAAGTTGATTTATGACACCGTGTATTGGAGGTTTGGACGGATGCGGCCGTTGTAGCAGACTTTGTCAGATTACCCCTCATTGTGAAGGTTTTTTTATTTTATTGTGGGAACGCTCTTCCCTGCAGGCGCAAGCTCCTGCAGTTAATTATGTTACCGCATCGCGATAACCACTTTCTCCTGCTCCAGAAGTTCACTTTGTGTCATGTGTGTTTGTTTTATTTTTTGGTTGCCCATGAATTGTATACGGAGACTAATTTATGTTGCCGCCCGTTGGGCGTGGATTAGTCCAAATTCGTATATTCTTAGATTTGGGTTTGATTTGATTTAAGGATCGTTAATCTCGTTTGAGATTAAGATCAACTTAAATGTTCGTTAAGGATACATTAGTCCAATTTTAGACTAAGATCTACTTAACAAGGTTTCTAGGATCATTCAGATCCAATAAAACTACAACGTTGCGGTTCGTATTGGGATGTGCCCATCGGTTTGGGAGTGCACCAAAGAGTTATTGGTTGTCGGGACCCGCCACCTATCTGAAGACGTTGAAGAATTACAACGACATGTATCAGAGGTGTGGAGAGATATACCCTTGAACCAATTTCAGATTGAGGGGATATGTGGGATGAATATCCGTCAGAAGATCATTAGTCGTGTTTGGGACTAGGATCGGTTTAGGAAGACATGAGCACGGGGGCTCGATCTATTTGGAGATCGAAGATGTTTTAATCTCAAGAAGATTTAGCCAACTTGAGGCTGGAGCTGACTTCCCATAGTGTTAAGAATTAGTATATGTTCAACACTCACGTGTTCCCACTTGAGTTTCTAAAGCAGTGTTAAACACTAAATTCTTGTGACACTCACGTGTGGCACGTGAGGCACCTTAAAACTGGCGCTGTACATTGGGTTCAAGTCCCCCTTTATATATAAGTGTTAAACACTTAATTCTTGTGGCACTCACGTATGAGCACTTGAGGTGCCCTAAAGTTGGGCACTACCTTTTTGGGTTTTACCTCCCTCTTCTTTTATAAGTGCTAAGCATTTGGCTCACGTGAAGCGTCCGAAATGGGAACCGTTCTCTGGATTTTATTTCTCTTTCATTTATAAGTGCTTGGACCCTGTGGTGCTTATGTGCGAACACGTGAGGTGCCTTCAAAATGTGAGCGCTGTTTTTGGGTCTATTCCCTTTTTCATATAAGTGCTAAGCACTTGATTGGGGGTCGCGTGGAAAACACGTGACTGCCCTAGGAAGCACTTCTTGTTCTTTTTAAATGCTCGTGTGTGAAATACGTGACTTGGTCTCAGCCATTCTTTTTTGTTCATCAGAGGTGCTCACGTGGGGAAACACGTGAGATTTCGTTATAGTGTTGAACACTAATGAATCGCCAGTCTTTCCTTCTATGTGCATGAAGATTTTGATCTTATATTAACGATGCTGGGATCTAAGTTTAGAGAATTTCAAGTCTCTTGTTTTATAAGAATTAATTTTTTTTTACAGGGTTAAACCCTAGTTTTATCAGAGGAATTAAATTCCTATATACTTTTGTAAGAATTAAATTCTTTGAACTTAGTTCTTTCCCCTAACTTTTGAATCTGCATAACAGAATCTTCCCGATAAGAATTAAATTCTCAACTCGTGAGGAGATCTGCTTCTGCAGATCTCAACCAGAGGAAGAACTAAGTTCTTTTTTTGAAGGGTTATACCCTTTGTTTGAGAATTAAATTCTTTTTTGTTTTTGTGAGAGCTTTTTGGGAAGCTTATGGGGTGGTCTTCTCCTTATAGAGAATTAAATTCTCTGTGTATTTTTCTTCCCCTCTCTCTGTGTGTCTCTCCTCCTCTCCTCGCTCCTATTTATACGAGAAGAACAAGAATCAATTTGTTAACAGAATCTCTCATTGAGAGATCATGATTGATTCCATGATCTTTTAGATCAATCTGTGAATTTTATTCACCGTTGAATTTTTAATCCAAAGGCTCTCTGTGTAACAGAGAAGAATTCTTGTTTGTTTAACAAGATTATGAATATCTTGTTAGTTTTAACAAGATTAGAATTTTATTCTATCATATCTTTTTAGTTTAATAAGATCAGAAATATATTTTCTTAATATAGAATTTAATTCTATCATATGGATATCTCGTTCGTTTAATATAGAATTTTATTTCTATCATATGAATATCTTGTTAGTTTAATAAGATTAGAAAAATATTTTCTTATGATAGAATTTTATTCTACCAGATGATCACCGTTGGATCTTTGATCCAAATGTCCTTTGTTTAACAGAGAAGATCTTTCTAATTTGAGAAAGATCAGGAAAATATTTCCTAAATTGAATTTAATTCTAGAATTTGATAAGAGCATTTTAAATTGGGGGCACTCACATGTGTTCCCCTCCGAACGCGGGGACGCGACCGCACAGGTCCGTCTTGCCAGAATTTGGGGCAGATGCTAATTGGTGCTATCCGTCCACCTTTCCGAAGATGCCAAATTGATTTATGACACCATGTATCGAAGGTTTAAACGGATGCGGCCGATCTAGCAGACTTCGTCAAATTCCCCCTCATTGAGGGGTTTTTGATTGTGGGGACGCTTTTCCCTGCAGGCTCAAGCCTCTGTAGTTAATTACGCTACCGCATCGCGGTAACCACTTTCTCCTTCTCCAGATAGTCACTTTGTGTCGTGTGTGTTTATTTTGTTTTTGGTTGCCCATGGATTGTATACGGAGACTAATTTATGTTGTCGCCCGTAGGGCATGGATTGGTCCAAATCCGTATCTTCTTAGATTTGGATTTGGGAGTTGGGTTTAAGGATACGTTAGTCTTATTTGAGACTAAGATCAACTTAAACGTATGTTAAAGATGCGTTAGTCCAATTTTAGACTAAGATCAACTTAACGGGATCTTTTAGATCTAACAAGAGAGCATTTGGGCTCTATTGTTTAGTTTAGGGACATTGCGGTCGATTAGGTTAAGGACATCACGGTCCAACGTTAGTTTAAAGACATCACGGTCCAACGTTAGTTTAAGGACATCACGGTCCGTGGGTTTAAAGGGACCCCACATTCCGAGGTTAAGGACATCATAGACCATGAGTTTAAGGACCCCACAGTCCAAGGTTAAGGACATCATAGTCCATAAAATGTATGGTTGTCGGGACCCATCGCCTCTCTGAAGACGTTGAAGGATTACAACGACATATATCAGAGGGGTTCAGAGATATACCCTTGAACCAATTTTGGTTGATAGATCTGTAGTCTAACTTGGAACTAAGATCTGTTAAAAGATTTATGAGCAATCTAGGCTCAATTAATCTGAGTTGGGAACTTATGGCCAATCTTAGGCTAAGTCCAATCAAGTTAAAATGTTTAACATTTATTTTGGGCTGTTAAGCATTTATTTGGGCTTGGCCCTTTTAACAATGCTGAGCATTGATTTGAGTTTTGACAGTTTTTCTGTCTTTTATTGAATGCTGAGTATTCATCATAGCTCTGGGTTTATTAAAAAACAATTTATGTTCTATCATCGCAAACGTGAGGAGCACGTGGTGCGCTTGGCGCTTTGCGCCAGTCAAAGAGCGCAGTGCGCTTCTGCCGAGTAGCGCACACGTGAGGGACACGTGGCGCGCTTGGTGCTAAGCGCCAGATAATGAGCGCATTGCGCTATTAGTTCAGTGGCGCACACGTGAGTGACACGTGGTGCGCTTGGCGCTGAGCGCCAGCCCATGAGCGCAGTGCGCTAGTTCAAGAGCGTAAAGCGCTAACTGTTGAGTGGCGCACTCGTGAGTGACACGTGGTGCGCTTGGTGCTGAGCGCCAGTCCAAGAACGCAGAAGCATATTTGATCAATTTTATGATCTGGGAAATAAATTCTCCCCTAGAAGAGACTTTGTCTCAAGATCCTAAGAACAAAAGTTCTTACTTTATAAGAGATGTTTTCAGTCTCTTATGTTGATGAAAAGCTTTACCTTTATGAATCTATGATCCTTAAGAGAATTGAATTATTCTCTCCCCCTTTATAATGAGATGTTCATGATCTCTTTTTGTGAAAGACAATTTGTCTTATAGATCTATGATCTGTGAGAAGAATTATGTTCTTCTTTTTGTTTTATGATGAAATCTTTTGATCTCTTTGCGAAAGACCTTGGTCTTTGTAGATCTATGATCTTTAAAGAAGTGAGTTCTTCTTTTTAATTATGAGATGATTTCATTTCTCTGTTCTTTTACCTTGAAAAAAATAAGTTCTTTTATTGAGAGCTTGGCTCTTCTTTATGAGATTCTCTCAAAGCTTATAGGGGAGTTACTCTCTATGCTTCTGTATATTTTTGAGACTTGAAGTCCAGGGGCCTTTATATAGGGCAAGCTGATCAGTTTAATCAGTTAAGGAGATCTTTTCTCCAATTGATTTGGGGAATTTCCCATCGTTGGATTTTTGATCCAAGGGCTTCTGATTTACAGAAGGCAATCTTCTTGTTTTTAACAAGATTGGAAAATCATTTCATACATAATTTATTCTGTATTTTGGTGATTTTTAATCACCATTGGATCATTGATCCAACGGTGCTATGATTTATAGAGCACAATTTTGTTATTTGGAAAGATTTTTAGGAATCTTTCCTTAACAGAATTTAATTCTGATTAATTAATAATTTATCATTATTATTAGATCTTTGATCTGACAGTGGGGAGCTTTTAGTTCCAGCGCTAGCGCACCCGTGTTTTGCACGTGGTGCGCTGCTTAGAGTGCAGCGCACTTAGCGCTAGCGCACCCGTGCAAAGCACGTGGTGCGCTGCTCAGAGCACAGCGCACCTAGCGCTAGCGCACACATGCTTTGCACGCGGTGCACTGCTCAGAGTGCAGCGCACATAGCGCTAGCGCACACGTGCTTTGCATGGGGTGCGCTGCTTAGGGCGCAGCGCACTTGGCGATACTTCTGAAGCGTTGCTTCATTTCAAAATTTGAATTTTAAACAGAGTTTTGCTCTGATTGGGGGAAACAAATGCCCCCCACCGCTGCGCTCACGTGGCCCACACGTGAGTGCAGCGGTGGCAGCATCTGTGCCCTTTGGATCAACTCAGAAGTTGAAACGGCATCTCAGTGCCTATAAATAGGACCCTTGGTCCTTGAGATGATTTCTGTTCATCTTCCTCTTTCTGAGAATTTTTATTCTCTTGCAGAGCACAACTCTTCATTTTAAGAACTTTCTTAAGGACAAAACTCTGTCAGACTTAGGTAAAAATTAAATCTTTTTAAAAGGCCTTTTAGTAATCTAGGGTTTTACCCATCAACAGAGCTTTGCTCTTCATAGATCTTTGATCTAAAGGAAACCCTTTTAGGGTTTCATCAACAGAACTTTGCTCTCTATAGATCTTTGATCTAAAGAAAACCCTTTTAGGGTTTCATCAACAGAGCTTTTGCTCTCTATAGATCTTTGATCTAAAGAAAACCCTTTTAGGGTTTCATTACTAGAGCTTTGCTCTCCTGAACCCATAGATCTAAAGAGATCTTTCTTGGGGTTTCTTAACCCATTAATGGAGCTTTGCTCATGAAGAACTCTTAGAGTTTGTTCATAGATTTCAGAATTTTTAATTCATTAAAACTCTTATTTTAAATTTTCTGATGGTTATTCCATCGTTTTTACAGAGCAAGGCTCTTGAGAAATTTTTATTCCTTCATCATTAGAATTTTACAGGTGTCATTCTTTCACAGAGCACTGCTTTCAAGAGGAGATTTACTCCCTGGCCCGAGGGATTCTCATTAAATGAGAATCAATTTGAGAATTTCCTCATTTAATTGACAGTCCCATCAAATGATGAGGCTGTTTTTATTAATGATGCAATGTCATCTGGATTATATGGGTCCCCTTTGGTCCCTTTTCACTGCATTACAGTGTGGTACAAATTTAAAGTACCTAGTGACAGCACTTAAACTGTAGCATTGGCGGCTGACAATTTGTTCTTTTCCCACGCAGGTACTATGTTTTCCGACACTTCTTTCTCGTTCGTCCGCTCGGAAGGCGGGTTCCTCGAAGCGCCCGTAGACCGAGAGGTTCTTGTGCTGATCAAAGACTATGACCCGGAGCAAAAGGGTCTTTATCTATGGGGTAGATGGTACGATCAGATTATCAAAGGTCGCCGAAGCTTTTCTTGTGCGACACCCTCGGAGCTTATCTTTGCGATCCCTTACACAGATGCACCCCCGATAAGCTACACTGTGGAGGAGGTAAATTGGACTTCAGAAGGTCTTCTTCGGCCTTCTATGGCCGCAATACCCGTGCAGCCGCCGGTAGCTTTGGATACTTTAGGACGGCGCATATGCCAGGGTGAATCACGCCCTTGGGGACAGCATTAAAACATAGGACTAACTCCCCGCCATCCGGCCGGATACTTACAGTGGGCCCGATATATTTTATCGGTGAAGAAGTCGCAGCTACTGAAGCTCGGATTGTACCCTGCGATCTATGCTTCCTTGTTCCAGTATTCTGCACCTCCCACATTGTGGATCAAGGCGTGTTTAGAGCAGTGGAACATTCCGACCCGCACCTTCCTCTTATTGGATCGAGAAGTCTCCATTTCTTTAGAGGAATTTGCCGAGGTCTCCGGTTTACCCGTTAGGGTAGAGCACTACGAGGAGCTGCTTCCTCCGGATGAGTATATTTTTGCTACCAAACCAAGGGTAATGGGTGTTACCCCAGAGAATGCCATTCAACACCAGTTTCTAAGTTTGATAAGGGTGTTGAATATGTATGAGAGCCTCTTTCTCGAATCCAGAGGCCGGAGGGTCAGCTTTGCGGACTTCATTGCCCGTTTTCTTCGCCTAGAAATTTTGTCGCGACAAGGTGAAAAGTTTGCCAAACTTGATGATCCTTTCGGCTTTGGCTTGGATCGCCGGCCAATATTGAAAGCCGATCAAAAGGATTTTTTTCCAAATGTCGCGATCGTCCCTTTTTCAGAAATCGCCGCTCCGGGCATTGATGAGGAAGCGTTCTTTCTAGGGTTCCTCGGTTTATGGTTAGGCTGGTCCGCGCTTCCCATGCACCCTTGCTATATGAGGCTGTCCATCTTCTACCCAGCGCATCAAATGGTTGCCGGGATACAAGTGGCCATTGGGATTGCTGGGTTAGCCCACCTGTATCATGGCCTTAGCTTGGCAGCGGATACTACTGAGCCAGGGGTACATCCTGCCAACTTTCCAATGCATTATTTCACCTCATGGCTTGAATTGAACGTGCTCGGGGTCTTCGGTATCCACAGAAGACCTTCCTTTTATAACAGATGCAAGTTCCCTCGGATAATGCGGCTAGTCGACGCATCCATCATAAATCCATCACCGCGGGAAGCTAGGGGTTTGCTCTTTCGTCCACGCACGGTTGGAGATGGTATGTCTTTCACCGAAAAAATTTTGACCTCCGGCCAGGAATCCGCGAAGACGATGCTGCCATTACAGGACATCTTTAAAGACAGGGCCTCTGTGTTGAAAGCTCGGGAAATTCTTCATCTGCACTCGGGAAATGTTGCGGCGTTATTCATGAGATACAACCCGTATCATTTCGCCCAGCAGATGAGCTATAATCAGGGCGTCCCGCTTGAGGCTTTCTTGGCAGAACCTGCTGCTACCGAAGAGGGAATGCGAAGCGCACTGCATCATTTTATACGTCTGAACACGAGGTCCAACTTCTTCATTAATGAACCCAGATGTGTTCCTAAGGCCCTGAATGTGTATGTAGCATGGTATCAACACGCGATGGGCGCCGTCATTAGAGAGGAGAAGCGATTGCTGCTTGATTGCAAAGGCACCGCTCGGGCTGGTAATCCGAGCGTTCCTCTGAAGTGACGGACTATTGTTCGTCCTCCCTTAAGAGAAGTTGCTGCGGTCGAGGTCTCGAGTGATGCGCCTGAGCTACCGATACCCCGTGCTCCTGTGAAAGAGGTGACTATAGCGTCTCCCGAGTCTGGCGTGGGTTTAGATATTGGGACTCGTCGTCCCAAGGTGCCCACTAAGCGTAAGCTTGTGCTAGCAGCGACCGGTACTCGCTCGCAGAAGAGGAAGAAGAAGTCGATTTTTTCTGCCGACGTCGTACTCGGTCAGGAGCCTCATGTTCCTTATAGCGAGGGTCTGAGCGAGTATGGGACCAACGAAGGCCTATTCATAGCGCCGGATGATACCGACCTCGAAGCTGCTATTGCAGTTTCTAAACGATTAGCAAGCCACAAAGCGGGACTGGCCATCCTCACCCAATCAAGTAAACCTCAGCCATATCTTTTGTCATTGCATTATATTTTTATTATCATGTTTTGACTGACACTTTTCCTTCTTTAACAGGCATTTCCACTGAAGAGGCTCTCGCGGCTTCCCTCAGGACCTTTGAGGAGGAGGAGAGGATTCGCGCTTCGCTGGGCATTGGTATATTTCGGCTCATTGTGACTTAATTCGCCTTTCTTATGGATAAACTGACCCCCCTTTTTTATCTTATCGCAGGGGCTACCTCGACTCAGGTCATGCCCAGTACAGTGCCAATCCCGCCGGGTGATGCGGAGATGGTTCCAGGGCCAGCTATCGAAGTCCCGGCCTCCTCAGCGTTGCCAAAAGAGGCTTTACTCAAGCAACCGATGACGGACGCTGTAACGGCTCCATAGGTAACTCCTGGCGCGAATGATGACGTCCCTTTGACGGAGGTCTTGCGAAGATTAGCTCTCACGGCCTGGGCGGAAAGGAAGCGCAGAATGCATGCAGCAAGGGAGCATAATGTCGCCTTGGCCGCAGGTGTAGGCTCGAGCGCTGCTTCCCCCGTCCCTGCTTCTTCAGAGGGTGCTCCGGCCGCCCTGTCTACCGCTCATAGACTGGCGGTACGTGCGGCTCGAGAAGCAATTGGAAAGCCGTCCCAAGGTAACGTAACATTGGGTCCTTTTATCTGAATTCGATCCTCAGATTCTCATGTATCTTACCCTGCAGGGCCAAGTCCCAGTGAGGAAGTAGCAGGTGATGTGATGGCAACCACTGAGCCCGAAGCGGCCACTCTTTCCCAGGAGTCCGGGACTGCTCCAATCGTCGCTCTTTCCGCCTGCGGTTCCTTGCCATCACCTGGCATCGCGAGTGTCACGACGGCTCTCGTGGAGTCGGGGGATGAAGCCACGTGTGGCGAAACCATTCCGATAGAGGAGGGTGAAGCAGTCGCCGCATCAAGTGACGCCCTTGTCGTGGTTCCGACCGGCGACTCACCAGGTAGATTTTGGGTCATTGCTTTTCTTTTTTATTCTGCAATCCCTTTCAATCTCTCCTGATAGTATTTCTCTTGTTACTAATGCAGGTGTGTCGAGCGTTGAGGTTGTGTCACCCGAGGAAGTATCGCCAGTTGTTGCTTTGACGGTGGCCACCCCTTTGCCTTCTCCTGTGTCCTCCCAAATGCTGGAAGGTACGCGTTTGCGACTTATCGGTTTTATTGTAAGCGATATATTTTATGTACTGACATTGCATTATTATACTCTTGCAGGAGTTCTTTTTGATCATCTGTATCAGGTGTTGCACACACATTTCTCCTTCCAGTCGGAGATTGCTTCATCTAGTGGCGTTGGTGAGTACAGCCTCTAGCTACTGTCTTCTCTTTTCTTTTACAGGCAGCCAAATCATTTCTAATTCTTCTTTATTTTGACTGCAGAACTACAGATTGAAGGAGGAGACCAAAGAACAGTTGCATCACCGGTACTCCCGGCCTTGCAACCTGTTGCAGCCGGTATAGTAAACTCCATTGTTCACAAACCTTCTCTATTTCTTGAACCGTCATTTGACTGTGATTTGTTTTGCAGCGATGATACCGACTTCAGCTCCGTTCGAATCTCGAGTCATAATGCCAGCAATCCCCTTTTCTCGACGTCCATCTTCGAAAGGCGCTGTGAATAGTCTGCGCATGTTGAGCGATTGTATCGAGAAGCTTGACACGGAGGCTCCTACATTCGCTGCAGATTTTGCTGCAGAGGTTAACCCTATACTGGCGACGCTCGTGAACTTTCATAGTGAGGGCGTCGTTGAGTCTTGGGTTAATCACTGCAGGAAAATTGAGGCTTGTCTGCATGAGCTTGAGGTCGGACGTCCTGCTCCCGAGGTCCTGGCTGTGAACTCCCAGCAGGCTGCGTGGGTCGAGCAGAGCACTCCCTACTTCCGCCATCTTGAACAAGAAGAGACCTTAAAGCGTAAAGAATGTGAAGAGACTTTAAGCGAATCTGCTCGACTGCTTGCTCAGGTTGTTGCCAATGCTGTGCAGCTGAAAGTTATCTTTGAGGGCCTTCTACGATGTATTTCCGACGGGCTGACGCTGAGGCAGAAGCTCGACCTCATCGAACGAGATGCGCAGAGTCTTGGGGCAGCTCAGCGGGCCGTTATGAGCAACTTTCATTTTACTTGCAGCAACGGGCTCAAGTTGAAGCGGAGTTGGCCGCGGCGGCCGACTGTGAAAAGGGGCTGAGGGGAGTGCGCGAGCAACTAATTGGCCTATTGAAAACGCTTCCCTCCCAATAGTTGTTTTTATATCATTTGCAATTTTTGAATAAAATGTATCCATTTTTTTATCCTTTCATATGATGTAACTTGTACTCGATTGAACTTATAAATAAAAGATACATTTTTTCGTACTATCTTGTGTTATCTCTTGCTTTCTTCTCTTTTCTTTGTTGCCGGCATGCCACCTTAGTAAGCGTAGCCTGTAGACGATAGAGAGCATTTCGTCTTGAACTCGTCGAGAGGTAGTGATGGCTTAGGAAACAGGTTCAGATTTACCGCCTAAGACTTTTCAACTTTATGAGCCATGAGGGTCTCATAAAGACTTTTCTTCCTACGAGTCGAGAGGATCTCACAGATGTATTTTCTCCTTAGGAATCGTGAGGATTCCTAAGTGTGTTTTCTCTTATAAGTCGTAAGGATCTTATAAGAGGGTTTTCTACCTTACAAGTCGTGATGACCTGTAAGTGATGGATGAGGTTGACATTATCCGCATTTCACGGAGTCAGAAATTGCTCTGGGTGTTTCCCACGGGGTCAAGGTTGACTTTTTCCGTGTTCCACGGGGCCAGGATTTGCTCTGGATGCTTCCCACGGGGTTAGGATTGACATTGCCGTGTTCCACTAGACCAGGATTTGCTCTGGATACTTCCTACGGAGTCAGGATTGACATATCCGTGTTCCGCAAGGACCAGGTTCCGCTATAGACGCTTCCCACGGGGTTAGGATTGACATTAGCCGTGTTCCACAAGGAGCAGGATCCGCTCTGGAAGCTTCCTACTGAGTCAGGATTGACATTAGCCGTGTTCCGCAAGGACCAGGATCCGCTCTGGACGCTTCCCACGGGATCAGGATTGACATAGGCCATGTTCCATGAGACCAGGATTTTCTCTGGACGCTTCCCACGGGTCAAGATTGACATAGCCGTGTTCCGCAAGGACCAGGATCCGCTTTGGATGCTTCCCATGGGGTCAAGATTGACATTAGCCGTGTTCCACTAGACCAGGATTTGCTCTGGACACTTCCCACGGGGCCAGGATTAACATAGCCGTGTTCCGTAAGGACCAGGTTCCGCTCTGGACGCTTCCCACGGGGTCAGGATTGACATTAGCCGTGTTCCGCAAGGACTAGGATCCGCTCTGGACGCTTCCCACGGGGTCAGGTTTGACATTAGCCGTGTTCTACTAGACCAGGATTTGCTCTGGATGCTTCCTACGGGGTCAGGATTGACATAGCCGTATTCCGCAAGGACCAGGTTCCGCTCTGGACGCTTCCCACGGGGTCAGGATTGACATTAGCCGTGTTCCGCAACGACCAGGATCCATTTTGGACACTTCCCATGGGTCAGGATTGACATAGGCTGTGTTCCACGAGACCAGGATTTGCTCTGGACGCTTCCCACGGGGTCAGGATTGACATAGCCGTGTTCCGCAAGGACCAGGATCCGCTCTGGACGCTTCCCACGGGGTCAGGATTGACATTAGCCGTGTTCCACTAGATCAGGATTTGCTCTGGATGCTTCCCATAGGGTCAGGATTGACATAGCCGTGTTCCGCAAGGACCAGGATCCGCTCTGGATGCTTTCCACGGGGTCAGGATTGACATTAGCCGTATTCCACTAGACCAGAATTTGCTCTGGACGCTTCCCACGGGGTCAGGATTGACATAGGCCGTGTTCCACGAGACCAGGATTTGCTCTAGATGCTTCCCACGGTGTCAGGATTGACATTGCCGTGTTCCACTAGACCAGGATTTGCTCTGGATGCTTCCCACGGGGTTAGGATTGACATTGCCGTGTTCCACTAGACCAGGATTTGCTCTAGATGCTTCCTACGGGGTCAGGATTGACATTGCCGTGTTCCACTAGACCAGGATTTGCTCTGGATGCTTTCCACGGGGTCAGGATTGACATTAGCCGTGTTCCGCAAGGACCAGGATCCGCTATGGACGCTTCCCATGGGGTTAGGATTGACATAGGCCGTGTTCCACGAGACCGGGATTTGCTCTGGACGCTTCCCACGGGGTCAGGATTGACATTGGCCGTGTTCCACTAGACCAGGATTTTCTCTGGATGCTTCCCACGGGGTCAGGATTGATCTAGCCGTGTTCCGCAAGGACCAGGTTCCGCTCTGGACGCTTCCTATGGGATCAGGATTGACATAAGCCGTGTTCCGCGAGACCAGGATTTGCTTTGGACGCTTCCCACGGGGTCAGGATTGACATATCCGTATTCCACGAAACGAGGAAAGGTTGACTTTATCCGTATTTCACGGAGTCGGGGGTTGACTCTCGCTTGTCTGTGCACCGCCGAGTCATGGAACTGGGAATTGCCGCGGTTCCGCTTTGCTGATTTTGCATCTGTTGTAATGAGACGAATGCTGAGATGATCTCTAGGCTGTTTGTGAACCGCCGAGACTTGGTTCTCTTTCGGATGGAGCCTGGGGGGAAGGTACTATTCCCTCTTTGTTTGTGCTCCTGAATTGTATACAGGGATCGATGTGATCTCACCTGTAGGGCATAAAGTTTCATTTTATATATTTTTCTTTCCGCGATGCTCTATCATTTCAGCTTTTATATCGCAAAAGTTGCGATTGCCCAATCATTTCGGCTATTTTTCGCTGTGCCCCATCATTTCAGCTATTTGTTTTATTTACTCGCTGCTTTTTATTGTGAGTTGCCCAACCATTTCGGCTATTTTGTATGCATACATTTTTACTTGCTGATTTGCAAGTTGTCCAATCATTTCGGCTGTTTCATATGCATTTATGGCTCGCTGTCTTTTCGCTGCGAGTTTGGGATTTGATACCGATTTAGGTATCAGCATCGCTACAACTGTGATATTGCCAGGAGCGAATCATCATTTGCCTTTGTCGATGTCGAACAAAGGTGGCTTAGTAGACAGGGTTAGGATCCTGTCGACTAAGGCTTTTGACTTCACGAGCCATAAGGGTCTCATAAAGGTATTTCTCCCTACGAGTCGTGAGGATCTCGTAGGTGTGTTTTCTCCGTAAGAATCGTGAGGATTCCTAAATGTATGGTCTCTTATAAGTCGTAAGGATTTTACAAGAGTGCTTCCTCCTTATAAGTCGAGAGGACTTGCAAGTGTCTTTTGCCATATGAGCATATCCCTAGTCTCTGGTGGGACTTCGTTAGGGAAATGTTTATTCGCGCCCGTGGATTGTATACAAGGGTCAATACTAAACCACTTATAGGGCAGAATTGGAAGTTGTGATGACTGCTTAAGAACAGGTTCAGATCCCTGTAGCTTAAGGTTTTTGAATCCTATGAGCCGTGAGGGTCTCAAAGGGGAATTCTCCTTACGAGTCATGAGGATCTCGTAAGTGTAATTTCTCCTTAGGAATCATGGGGATCCCTAAGTGTGTTGCTCCCTTGTGAGTTGTAAGGATCTCACGCAGGTTGTTTCTCTTTACAGGGTCGAGAGGACTGTGCAAGTGTCTTTTAACGAGCTTGCGCCCTTTCGGATTTTCACAAAACTCGCCGGTAGCCCTGCTGTTTTTACTCACGGAGCCCTTCCGGGTTTTCATCCGTGCCCATTTTGCTTATGGACATACCGTTTTCTTCTTTTATTTTATTTTATTTTTTTTGTGTCAGCCTTGGGATGCTGCGGTCCGTAGTTGTTTATCGACGTCTCGGTCAATAGCCAGTTTTAAGACATAGTGGTCCATCGTTTGTTTAAGAACGTTTCGGTCCGTTGTTAGTTTTAGGACATTTCGGTCCGTTGTTAGTTTTAGGACATTTCGGTCCGTTGCCAGTTTTAGGACATAGTGGTCCATCGTTAGTTTAAGGACGTTTCGGTCCGTCGTTAGTTTTAGGACATTTCGGTCCGTTGTTAGTTTTAGGACATTTCGATCCGTCGCCAGTTTTAGGACATAGTGGTCCATCATTAGTTTAAGAACGTTTCAGTCCATAAGCCGGCAACTACTAATAGAATTTGGGCTTAGGAAGATAGCGAGCGGACATAGTCGTCGTCATCTGTCGCCGTCGAACGCTTTTTTCGCTCTTGGGTTTATTTCTGCGTCGGGTCTTTTGTATGACGGGCTGGCGACGAAGGGCATCGTCACTTTCTGCAACCTGCTGAAGGAGGCGCTGCATTCTGGCTTTCTCGTAGATGGTCATTTCGCGATTATGGTCGTCTTGAACCTTTTGACCCTCTTCCCTTATAAGCTTGTCCATTTGTTCTTCGAACGACGGGCTTGGCATTTTCACGACAGGCGCTTGTTTTGTTTCAGGGTTAGCATCTTCCCATAGAGCATCTCTTTCTTCATCGAAGTCATGTATGATGTAGCAGCCGTGGAATCGTTCCCGTTTCTTGGATTGAACATATCCAAGTCCGATCGTTTCCATTCTCCCGGTGGGCAGTTTTCGCTGACTTCCGGGGACATTACAGATCCTGTTGTAGAACTGAGCTTGTCGAGCAGTCTATTTGAAGGGTACGCCTTGGCGCCTCAACAGCCTTTTTAATCCGTCTGTGTAGTATCTGGGCAAACGGATGGGCTGGAGCCTGTCAAGTGTAGAATCAACACCATGCCAAATTTCTTTCTCCACTTTGCTTTCCGTTGATCGATAAAAGAGGATTGTCTTTTCATCTTTTCTCTTGGGAGGGACGTAGAACGTCTGCAGCTCCTGCACATTATAAGTTTCAAGTGTATCGAGCTCTTTGTAATGCTCTTGCGGAACCATAACAACTTGCAAACTTCTATTTTCATCAGTGAAGTCTTGTATCCATGGCTGAGCAGAGAATACGGCATTGATCTCATCTTCCGAGTCGCTGCCGAAGATCAGGATAGGAGTGGACGGTCCCGCTTGTTGCATTGGGGCGGCCCTGAATAAACTATTTTTTCTTCCTCCTCGGTATCACTCCTGAAGACCGGAATAGTAGTGATAGTTTTGTTCTTGTCCTCCGGTTTGCGACATCTTTCTGTGCCTTCAAAATCTGGCAGGAAGTACTTGGCATCCTCATATTTGTGGACTTCGTTCACGGAGAATGGGTTTAGTTCCCTTGTCACAGTGTACTCAAGACCATCTTTGAAGTACTTCATACACTGATGTTGTGTAGAAGGGATGATGTTGTACTCGTCTAACCAAGGCCGGCCGAGCAAAGCGTTATAGCAGGTCTTAGCGTCAATGACGTGAAATTTAATGTTCGTGACGAGCAGCCTAAAGCGCAGCGTCAGTATCACAGACCCGAGCGTCCGTGATGACTGGGAGTCAAACCCGGAGATAGTGATCTTATCCCGAACGAGGTGTTGAACGCTCATGCAGATTTCCTTCAACACTCTTACATTGAGGAGGTTAACGGAGGATCCATTGTCAACCAGGATTTTGCCTATCTTGATATCATGACAGTATCCGGAGATATAAAGGGGACGGTTATGTTCGCACGTCCCTTGGAGAAGATCATCATCGCCAAAGGTGATATCGGCTGTGTGCACTTCATCCAGCTCGTCCTTCATTTTTTCTTCGGCGAGAAAAGCTTGGAATTGTTCGGGCTCTTGTAACGCCTTGATCAAAGAATCTCTCGCCTCTTTGGATAGCAGAAGGGCGTCGAGAATGCTGAGCTGCGAGGGTATCTTCCTCAGGTGTGCCAGAACGTTGTAATCCACCTTACTTTTCTTGGGCGGGTCCTTGACTGCTAGCTCTTCGACGACTTGATCATCGAGGGCGATATCTTCAGGGATTTTTTCTTTCCCCTTATACTTTTTATTCGATCCTTTGCTCGCAGGTCCAAGATTCTTTTCAGGTAATGTGCGACTACGCAGCTGAATGTTCTCGCAGCTCTTCGGTTCTTCCTCTTTTCCCGAGGTGGATTCTTTGAAGAGAGGGCCAAGAGCTATTTCTTCATCGGAATCGCTCCCAAAGGTGAGAACTTGCGATCCTCCAGCGTCGACCATGTGACAGTTGTCGGTCGTTCTTTTGCGCTCCTCGGTCGTATTTCTTTGTTCCCGACGAGTTTTGCGTTTCATTCATTTGAAATGTTGTCGGTGAGCAGCATATCATAGCACTCTTCGGTGGGGTGCGCAGTCTTTCGATGATATAAGCAATAGCTAGGATGTGTATCCGATTCATCCGGAGTGTTTCCTTCAGAGGGTGGCAACTTCATTCCCATCGATATGGCTTTGGCGAACCTTTTCCTCGTCCTGAACCTGCTTTTATTTGCTGCGGCTGTACTTTGACCTGGTGGGAGTATTTCGACCCTTTCGTCCAGTTGACGGCGTTTGGCCTATTTAAATATGGCCATCTCACGCTCTCGATCAGCTTTACTTTTAAGAAGAGCTTCGTTCAGGAACACATCAATCATTTCGTCTGATGGTCCTCGAAGTTCCGGCTCAGGATCTGCCCCCAGTTTCTCTGTGTAAGGAGCTTCTTCATCGTTTATCGACGAGTGAGAGATCACATGGCAGCTTGCCACATAATATTCAGGCTCTCCCGACGAGTCTTCTCCATTGTTATCATCTCCGTCCTCAAGGACGTGGCTGAGAAATTCTTGGAGTGTGACTAGGGTCCGTGCCTTCTGGTTATATTCTTTCAGTGCATCGATATATTTTTGCAGGTCCGTGCGCTCGTCACTAAGATTCACGGGCTTTTTGGTCTTCTTCTTTTTCTTCGAAGACTTTGACGGCTGGGTCAGAGCGTTTTGACTATCATCATCAATTTTCGGAGTTGGGCGCGGATTCAGCATTCCCTTAATGACTTCGGGTTCCAACGGACTTTCCTATTTGATCGCCGGGCATGTTTGGAGATCATTCAGCATTCTTTTCGTTTTGGCTGAAAGAGCGACCTCCCATGGAGCTTCTTCGACAAAAGAGTATGATACCCCCGGTGTGTCTCCCCTTTGAGGAGCGTGCGGTTGAGGCGGGCTTACTTTCCAATTCTCGGACAGTGCGAACTTGCCCTGTTGGTATTGATCTTCGATCCAGCCTTTAAAGACGAAGAAATTTTCAATTGGATGGCCTGTCGTTTGGTGATAGGCGCAATAATTGGGATTATTAGCCTCACCAGGTTGCAATGGGCGTTTCGGATTCGGCAAATTAATGAGCCTGTTGTGCATCGCCAGCTCGAACAATCTCCTCGTTTTGTCCCAGGGAAATGAATAAGGGCACTTCATTGTCTCATTATAGAATTGTCGTCTCTCGTCTAGGCGATCAGTTAATTTTGGACCGCTGGGCTGCTGTTGAGCATTGGCGACGAAAGTCGCTTTCCCTTTCCCTTTTTCATTCCGCGGCTCCGGCTTCGAAGAGGAAGGCCTGTGGCCCATCTGGTCCATTTGGGCCAGTTTGTCAATCAAGGACTGGAAAGTGGTCGGCTTAAAAAACATCATGAACTGGGAGATGGTTGCTTGCGGATCAAGAGTATCCACGAACATGCCCACTGCTGGCGCTCCTTCGATGCGCTGCTCACATTTCGACCATAGATTCTGCCATCGTATTGCGTATTGGACCCATGTCTCGCCTGGCTTCACCCTGGCGTTAATTAGTGCGGTAATCGGAGTACGCTCGCTAGCTCTTGCGAATATCTGTGTAAACAGCAGCTCCGTCTCCGCAAATGTCTTGACAGAGTCGTTCGGGAGTTCAGAGTACCATTCGAACGCTGTCTCCGACAAGCTACCGACGAACTGGTGAAGTAGCGGTTTATCGTCACCTCCAGTGTTGCCACATAGAGCCCTGAACTGGGCGACATGATGGTGCGGATTTCCCGTCCCTTTATATACGTGGAATTTAGGGATCATATATCCCGGCGAGTACCTTATTTGGTCATACCAGCCCGGATAGGGTCGTCCAGTCTTAACGATTTGCCCGGCCGTTTCGTTCGCATGATGAGCTCGTATTTACTGAGCGATGTAATCATCCAGAGCGGCCTTGGAGATGGTATCCTCCTTGGCTGCTGAAAGAGCCGGAGGAGGGTTCGATGTCTCCCCTCTGTCGTCTTCAATGATAATCGGGGGGTCTTCAGCTGGAGGTTCCGGCTGTATCATCATCCCAGCCATGTCTTGAAACAAAAGAGTCATTCGTTTTATGTTTGCCGCTTGTTCCGCGGCCTCTTTTTCTTTCCTCTCGAGCATTCTTCGGAGGAATTCAGCATTAGTTTCTTGTTTCTGACGCTGCTCTGAGGTCTCTAGATTTTCTTTCGGCCCAGTGAGTGCGGCCATTGCAGTCAGCATCTCTTGAAGTTTTTGCTACTGTTGCTCCTACGCCCTTGTTATCGATCGGGTAAGCAGTCGATGACCCGTAGAAGCACGGCTTTTCTCTTTTCCGGAAGCCATATAAACGGTATGTGTTACCATGCCCCCAGACTTGGGGCGTTTAGATTCATCTTCCTTGCGGTTCGCCGCGGTCACAGGGGCTTTCTTCAGCCTCCTTCTCTTGTGAGCGGTTGACATCGAGGGAGCCGTTGCAGCGGGCATCCAGACGGATGACATCTTCTGTGGTACCACGGAATGGCTCTTTTCTTTCCGAGTTTTAATCTTCTTTGGTTGGCAAGAGTAGTCCTGATCAATTACCGATTCCTGGACCTGTCACCAGACTTTGTAAATTTTGGAGGACAGCCGCTGAGGGGGCTGCTCCGGCTTCTTTTCTGTAGCGTTCTCCACAGGTAGAGGAGATCTTTTCAGCATGGCAGTTGGTGAATTCCTGCGCACCTTGTTAAGCAATTCAAAGCTGTTCCCGGTTGGAACAGCAGCATCGATTTCCACCGTTGGAGCTGGTGGAGTAAGTCCAGATGGAGAGCTGCCCCCAGCCTTTCTTACTTGGCGCCAGTGACGACGGCGAGCATGTCGTGCAGATGGTGTTGGTTTAGCTATGGGAATGGCTTCGTCATGCCCCCTTTCTGGGTGAGAAGTTGTCATTATCAGCCTCTTGAAGACCGATGTCCGTTGAGAAGCAATATCCAATCTGTCAAAGGCAGACCTCTGGGCAGGGGAAGCAGCTTTGAGGATTTCGCCTGGAGCGGGAGCCGGAATGGCTAGCCTTGTGAAGACTGATTTCTTGGCAGAAGAAGCCTCTCTGATGATTTTGTCCGTTTGAGCCGGGATGGCTATCCGCTTTAGGATGGCTGCCTCAGGTATCGCGGGCTTGTTGGCGTTCTGGCTTAGTCTATTGAAAACTGAGGCATTGGATTTGGGCGACCTGTTGAGAGGGGCCGCGGTAGTGGTAAGTCGATCAAACACCGACTTCTTTGGGGATTCTTGCGACAGCAGCGGGGCATTGAAGCTCATCGGTGGGATCATGGTCCCAAAGAATAGCCCAGTGGTGGCCTGAGTTACTTGCTCCACTGACATCTTGAAAAGGGAGGCCGCTTGGGGCCCGTAAGTTACACCTCCAGATGAGGCAGAACGGGAGTTGCAGTTGCAGCTGGAGCAGTTAGAGTCCATTGTTGTTCTTTTTTTTGCACGGGAGCAAAACCAAATCTTAGTACCTCGAATCCAAGGACAATCATATTAAACCGCGATTCGTTCGCGAACACGACACACGAAGTGTGGAGTGAAAAGAGGAAAAGGTCCCACCGGGCGTGCCAGAATCTGTTCCCCTTCGAACGCGGGGACGCGACCGCGCAGGTCCGTTTTGCCTGAATTCGGGGCAGATGCTAATTGGTGCTTGTTCATATCAGATTTTTGCATTTTCATACCGCCCAATTTTTATCACATTGCTTATCGGTAGATACTCTTGAGCCGTGTTTGCTAGTAAAATGCAGGATACAGGTTCTCGGCTCTAAACGGTGAAATCCATGGAAAAATACGACAAAATCCGAGTTCCTGCCAACCACAGATAAAACACGGGTCTCCGCTCTTTATCCGTCTGTTGCCACACTCCAGTTTAGGAGACAAAATGACAAATCAATTGTCACCTTCATGCACAAAGCACTATGGCAACACCAAGACCAAGAAATCTACGCGGAGCTCAAGAAAATCCATGTCCAAAGTTCACCTTTCCCTCAACAGAAATTCTGGAAAAATCGTGGAGCCAAATTGAGAAAATACATATACCAGAATTATGTACACTGAAGACCAGGGAAGCACAAAAAGACAGAGCCCCCAACTCATCTATATGGCCGCGGAAACGCGGCCTAAGCATGCTTAGGCCGCGGATCCGCGGCCGTATGGCGGCGGCAGATCGTCAAACTTCGGGGGTATTTTGGTCATTCCATGTTGGTTCTGCTTGTTGCCCTAGGTTTTCATTTTTCAGCCTATAAATAGCCCAGAACTTTGTGAAGGAAAGGGGTCCATAATTTTGTATTCTCTTTTGTAAGGTTTAGTGTTGTTTCTTCTTCTTCTTCTCACCTCTTCTCCATTAAACTTGTAGTGAGCTTGTGAGTGAAGAGTGATGAATAAAGAAGAACCGTTTATTATTTTGCTTGTCTCTTTATCTTGTTAATTGTTGTGATTTTAATTCGTTAAGTAGTTGTTGTTATTTCTTGTTGTTTCTTTCTTCTCTCTTTTTCTTTATCCTTAATACGACAATGATGCTTACGCTCGATCCTCGCCAAGGTGAGGTCGCAAATAGCTAGTCGTTATCTTCTAATCTCTTTCTTTCTATCTTCCTCTTTTGTTTTGTTTTATTTTTCCGTATCATGATGTGTGAGTAGTTTAATACTTGTTAGGGTAGGATAAGGAAAGTTTGAGAGAAGGAAATCTCTCTCACTCTTTCCTTGCCCAACAGCTTAATTCGACTCCCGTTAATTGAACCACAATCCGCTCCTTACGACACCCTATCCTACATGATAGCGGTGATTCCGTAGTGAGACCGGTTGTGGTTGAATTAACCGGAGGTTATGGCTAAGAGCCAAGAACGGACGGACAAGCACCAAAAGGAAGAACTTATGCGTTGGAAAGCCTAGCTTATACTCGCAAGTTCCTTCCTAGTCGTGCTAATCCCCGTTGTTGCCGATTACCGTAACACCGATATTAAGAGGGGCAACGAAAGATGAGGAGACTCCTAACTCAAACTAACCTAATCCTAACCCTAACAAGCTCTCTTTAAATATCAACTCAACACTTAGATAACCACAACAAAATCTGAAAACCGGACTTAACTCGTTAAAACACATTGAAAAAGACTCCCATCTCCCTGCGGACGACCCGTACTCAACCGGCTAGCTACAAGCGAAACCGTCTTGATTGCGGTATTTAAACTAAAACTTGAACACGCAGAATCGCCAACAATCAAATGGCGCCGTTGCCGGGGAGACGGTAGTTTATTTCCTTGTGTAATTTCGGGTTAACTTGTGAATATAACCGAAAAACAAAACAAAAAAAATATATACTTTGTAAAAAAATCATCTTGTTATTTTTGATTAGCTTTTGTGCAAGTGTGCAGGAAAATACGAAATTCGAGTTCAGTGGCCAAAGACGTCGGATAATACGGAGTTCAAGTACAGTGCCAAAGACGTGGGAAGATAGACCCACATTTCGCGGCTACACCGCGACGGACAAAACGAAGCAAACGGTCTACTTTAAGATTCTGGAGCAGTTCCAGTGAGCAAATCCAGATTCAGGGTCTTAAAAACAGCAGA
Source organism: Agapanthus africanus (assembly GCA_030015575.1). Taxonomy (NCBI): domain Eukaryota; kingdom Viridiplantae; phylum Streptophyta; class Magnoliopsida; order Asparagales; family Amaryllidaceae; genus Agapanthus; species Agapanthus africanus. The sequence continues at coordinate 376,392,287 of JASDDO010000019.1, read as the reverse complement.
GGACACCCAAAACAGCCCACACCAGAAAAATGAAGAACCAAGTCATCATTTACGCCGCGGAACCGCGGCATTAGGGCATTATTGCCGCGGAACCGCGGCCACTTGGTGGGGTCAGTGTGCCAAATTTTCTGTAAGTGTCTCTCTTCTCCTCCCCACTCCTCTGGACTCCAATAAATTGTGTTTTCTGCAGATTTCTTTGCGCAAACTCTTCTCCCCCTTCCAATAAACTGTTCTTGTGCAGGATTCTTTGCGCCGCAAATAAAAATTGTTTGCAGTTGATTTGTTACCGCTTTGCATTCTTTAATACGGACTTAAGGGGCTTGAAACCAATCCAGATTGGGTGGGGATTTCATCACCCTTCCCAGGACCCCAAAAATCACAAAAGCATATGCATTGTCCATTGTAAATTAAAAAAATACTAGACTTCAGCCCTAAGGACTTCGCGCTCATTAGGAGAAGATAAACCGTGTTTAGAACCTCGCTTAACGGTATATTGTTTACGGGGTGTCTAGGAAAGTGTTAAAGGCACAACCGCCGAAAGAGAAAGGGTTATTTAATTAAGGAACTTCGCGAAAGCGTTGGACAACCTCCCCTTATCTCTGCACTTACCTGGCCTAGTGATCAGTGTATTTTTAAGCCCGTTTCTCGACACTGTTTAACTTCGACAATCAAGTTCAGGAGCAGGTCTAGTAGACCTAGGTTACCCTAGATCTAGGTGTGATTGTGCATATCTTGTTTGTGATTGCTTAAGCCGTATTTCCGTACATATTTCTGTAAATCTCTTTCTAAAAAAAAAAAAAAAGAAAAAAATCAAAAACTTTTATAAAAACTTGCCCTTTGTCGCCAAATCCATTTTTTTTTCAACCACCACCCTTCACCTTCTCCGCCTTGACTATACTAAACTCGTTTAGTGTATGTCCGCTTGGACTCGGGACACTAGCGCCCGTCTAGTCCGCATTACGTTAGTCGCTACCGACTACGCGATCGATTCCGAAGTCGATACTCCGTCCACTCCTCTTTCATCCCTTCCTTTGCCGGCCAACTCCGACGTTGACCGGAATTCTGTTCATACATCTTCACCTTCACCTTCACCAACCTCTTCTTCCGCGATGTCAGGATTTAATCCGAACATCTCTTTGACCACCCCTGGATTGGCTCCACCTCCTACGGAGACCAATATCCCACCACCACCGCCTGTTGTAGCGCCACAGCGAATCGCGCTCCAGGATCGTTTCTATCCCACCCGTTCTGTACTTCCCACCTGCCTTTCTCTTCCTCCGGCCAATGGGGACAACTTTGAAATTAAGCCCCACTTCATCAACATGCTTCCACGTTTTCATGGGCTTGAATCTGAAGATGCCTATATCTTCATCAACAAATTTCAAAACGTCTGTGCCATGATGAAAACCACCCAGCTGTCGGACGATGCTATACGTCTACGGGTCATTCCGTTCACTCTATGCGATCTTGCTGAAAAATGGCTGTATAGCACCGCTTCCTACTCAATCACCAGCTGGGACGAGTTTGTTAAAGCGTTTCTGAAAAAATTCTATCCGAATCATAAGACCGCAAGGATTCGAAATGAAATCAACCAATTCTCCCAGCTTCCTTCTGAACCCTTCTGGAAGTGCTTTGACCGGTACAAAGACCTTCTTGTTCAGTGTCCTCACCACGGTATAGAGAAATGGCAACTCTGCCAAACCTTATACGAGGGCCTGAACCCAGCAACGAAGCAGTTGTTGGAAACCATCTGTCAGGGCCACTTCCTATCGAAATCTGACGAGGAAGCGTGGCAGTTCTTTGACGACCTTGCGGAGCAGACGCTACAATGGGAGAGCACCAGACCAACTTCTTCTTCTACCTCCACTTCTACCGGTCAGTCTAGGGTAGGAATCCACCAACTTGATGTCTCTATTGCGATGAAAGCTGAAATGGCTGCAATAACAAGAAAGCTTGAAGCGATAGAGAGCAAATTTTCTGCTCCTGCTCCTGCCCCTGTTCTCCCCCTTCGTACCATCTGCGCTTGTTGTTCCGATCCTTCTCACTTGACCGAAGAGTGTCCTTACAATCCACCCGCGCAAGGACAGGATCAGGTTAATGCTGCCTTCCAGCAAAGACCGAGGAATGATCCATACTCTTCCACCTACAATCCCGGTTGGAGGAACCACCCCAATTTCGCCTGGAATCAGAATCAGAATCAATTTCAAGGCAACAATTTCCAAAGGGCCCCTCCACCGCAACAACAAGCGCAACAACAAACTCCACATCAATATCAGCAGCCTTTCCAACCCCAACCTTTTCAGAATCAGACGAACAACTTTGCACCCAACAATTCTTTTCCACCAAACAACTTTGTTCCGTCAAACAACGATAAGGTTTCCTCGCTCGAACGAAGTCTGGAGGCGTTTGTTAAACAATCGACTCAATCCACCGCCAACATCCAGTCTTCCATTCAATCCTTAGTGCAACACACTGCCGCACACGGGCAAAGCATTAAGACCATCGAGGCCCAGATTGCACAGCTGAACGCGGCCTTAAGCGAGCGAGAAAAGGGGAAGCTCCCGTCCCAGCCACTCCCAAATCCCGGTCACCCACAGAAGGTACATGTTGCTCTTGAACAACAAAACCATAATGTGAGTGCCGTGACCATACTGAGATCGGGAAGGATGCTGCAAAACAACATTGGCAAACGAATCAACGATGACACCCCGGCCGCTGCTTCTTCTTCTTCTTCTTCGTCTCCTGCTTCTTCGTCTTCTGAGCCTATTCTCCGTTCTTCACAAGGCTCTCCTTCCTCTTCTTCTGCTCTGAATGGACCCACTTCTCACTCCACGAAAACACCTGTTCTGGGATTCGTTCCAACTCCACAATCTCCTCCTCCAGCATTAGACTCAACCAATTTTCAAAATGTTCCATTTCCAAACCGGTTGAAGTCTAATAAACAAAATCCTCAAATGGAGAAGATTCTGGAGTTATTTAAGCAGGTTAACATTAACATTCCTCTTTTAGATGCTGTCCAACAAGTCCCGTCCTATGCGAAAATCTTAAAGGACTTGTGCACGAAAAAGAGGAAGTCTCAGGTACCAAAGAAAGTTTTCTTGGCTAGTGCTGTGAGTGACGCCCTTACCCAATCTTTACCACAAAAACGGAAGGACCCTGGCTGTCCTACGATTTCTATTACTATTGGGGATAAGAACATCAACCGCGCACTATTAGATCTTGGTGCCAGTGTTAACCTGCTCCCGTATTCGGTATACGAGCAATTAGGCGTCGGAGAGCTGAAACCCACGCACTGCACTCTCCAAATGGCTGACCGATCGATCACCCATCCTAGGGGTGAGCTAGAGGATGTGTTAATCAAAGTCGGGGACTTCATATTCCCCGTTGACTTCATTGTATTAGACACACAGCCTGTAGCTAACCCCCGGAATCAGATTCCGGTGATACTCGGTCGCCCATTTCTCGCAACCTCAAATGTTGTGATCAATTGTCGCAATGGTTCGATGAACCTCTCTTTTGGAAATATGACGATTGAACTCAACTTTTTTAGGTTGGGGAATCAGCCCGCCGAACCAAATGCTCATATACTGGATGTCTGCTCGATCCAGGAGATCACCCCAGAAGAATGTGAATTCGAGGAGTTTCTGTTTGAACACGATAATCTTGACGCCACTAGTGCGTTCCTCCTCGAACCTGCTGCTGTTTCTGCGCCCGACAACTACTACGAGTGTTTCACATTTTCAAACGATCTTAGCCGCGCACAACCCGAGTTTGAGTCCTTCGAATTTTCGGATGAGTTACCTGAACCATCCGACTCGGTCGCTTACACTCGTTTTGAACCTTTGCTGGAGTCCTTTGAGTTCGAGACCTCTGCACCAATCTTGCCTTCAATCGTTTCACCTCCGACGCTCGAACTCAAGCCTTTGCAGTCTCACCTTAAGTACGCTTACTTAGGTGAGAACGAGACCCTCCCTGTCATCATTTCGGCTTCTCTAGCTCCAGAGCAAGAGAAAGCCCTTCTCGCGGTCTTGCACAGCAACAGGCAAGCTTTTGGCTGGTCCATGGCGGACATCAAGGGGATTAGTCCCCTGATCGTTGAGCATCATATTCATCTGATGGATGATGCCAAACCAGCCCGGGATCCACAAAGACGTCTCAATCCAGTCATGAAAGAGGCTGTGAAGAAGGAGATCGTAAAATGTCTAGATAGTGGTATCATTTACCCTATCTCTGATAGCCAGTGGGTTAGCCCCATTCATGTTGTCCCCAAGAAGTCGGGCATCACGGTCATAACCAACGAGGCGAACGAGTTAATCCCTACTCGCATCCAAACTGGGTGGCGAGTTTGCATTGATTACAGAAAACTCAACACCGCAACGCGGAAAGACCACTTTCCGCTACCCTTCATTGACCAGATGCTTGAACGGTTGGCCGGACACGAGTACTACTGCTTTCTTGATGGCTACTCCGGCTATAATCAAATTCCCATCGCCGAAAAAGACCAGGACAAGACCACATTCACTTGTCCTTTCGGCACGTTTGCATATCGTCGCATGCCCTTTGGGTTATGCAATGCGCCCGCTACCTTTCAGCGGTGTATGATGGGAATTTTCTCAGACATGGTGGAAAAATTTCTGGAGATTTTCATGGATGACTTCTCCATCTTCGGCGATTCCTTCAACGAGTGTTTGCTGCATCTTGACGCTGTCCTTACCCGATGTAAGGACAAGAATCTCACTTTGAATTGGGAGAAATGCCACTTCATGGTGCGCGAAGGTATTGTCTTAGGACATATCATCTCGCAAAATGGCATAGAGGTTGACAAAGCAAAGATTGAGGTCATTTCCAATCTGCCTCCTCCCCGATGCGTCAGAGATATCCGAGCCTTCCTTGGCCATGCCGGTTTCTATAGACGGTTCATCAAGGACTTTAGCAAGATTGCTAGGCCCTTGACTCTTTTGCTGGCCAAGGACACGCCATTCGACTTCAACTCGAGCTGTGCGACTGCATTCGAGTCATTGAAACGCTCACTCACTTCTGCTCCCGTTCTTTCTTCACCTGACTGGACGCACCCATTTGAGATTATGTGTGATGCATCCGACTTTGCCATCGGTGCTGTCCTTGGACAACACATCAACAAGATGCCGCACGTAATCTATTATGCGAGCCGAACCCTGAACGACGCCCAACTCAATTATACAACAACTGAGAAGGAATTCTTAGCTGTTGTATTTGCTTTAGAAAAGTTCAGGCCCTATCTCATCGGCTCTCCAGTCATTGTCTACACCGACCATTCTGCTCTGCGCCATCTTTTTGCGAAGAAAGATGCAAAATCTCGGTTAATCCGTTGGATCCTCTTGCTTCAAGAGTTTGACCTTGTCATTAAGGACAAACGAGGATGTGAAAACGTGGTTGCCGACCATCTCTCACGACTTCCTTCTTCGCCGTCGCTTCCAATTCCGATCAACGACGTTTTCCCGGATGAACAGCTATTGACAGTATCGTGCGAACCCTGGTTCGCAGATATTGTGAACTATTTGGCCACGGGATTACTACCGACCGAATGGTCGAGTCAGGACAGACTTCGCTTCTTATCCCAAGTAAAACACTTTTACTGGGACGAACCCTATTTGTTCAAGTACTGTCCCGACCAGATTATTCGTCGGTGTGTCCCTGATGAGGAATTCAAGAGTGTGCTGTCATTTTGCCACGATCAAGCGTGTGGCGGGCATTTTGGCCCCAGAAAGACAGCTGAGAAGATCTTGCAATGTGGTTTCTACTGGCCACAACTCTTCAAAGACGCTCATGACTATTGCAAGACTTGCTCCCGGTGCCAACACATGGGCCGGATATCCCGGAGGAACGAGATGCCGCTCCAACCGATCTTGGTTGTGGAGATTTTCGATGTTTGGGGGATAGATTTCATGGGGCCGTTTCCCAGCTCTTTCGGGAACTTGTACATCCTTCTCGCTGTTGATTACGTCTCTAAATGGGTCGAGACTGTGCCCAGCCGGACTAACGACTTAAAGAAAACATTTTCTCCCGGTTTGGACACCCCCGAGCGATCATTAGCGACAATGGAAGTCATTTCTGCAATAAAACTTTCGAAGCCTTGATGCGGAAATACTCCATTAATCATAAGCTCTCTACGCCCTACCACCCCCAAACCTGCGGGCAGGCCGAAATTTCAAATCGGCAAATCAAGCAGATACTGGAGAAGACGGTTTCCAAGAACTGTAAGGATTGGTCGCTGAAACTCACTGATGCCCTTTGGGCATTTCGAACCGCTTATAAGACCGACCTTGGCATGTCTCCCTATCGGCTTGTGTACGGAAAAGCCTGCCACCTACCTGTCGAAATAGAGCATCGCGCATTTTGGGCGATAAAGGAGCTGAATCTGTCTCTCGAGGATGCGGGCAGCCATCGGAAGCTGCAGTTGAACGAACTAAACGAGCTTAGGGATGAGGCTTACGATAACGCGGTTGTTGTTAAGAACCGAACAAAGTTGTTTCACGATAAACACCTTTTGCGCAAAACCTTCGTACCTGGTCAGCAGGTACTGCTTTACGACACCCGACTTCACTTCCATCCAGGAAAGCTCAGATCTCGCTGGAAAGGGCCATATTTTGTGCGGAATGTGTATCCGCAGGGCGCTGTGGATTTGAAAAATCCAAAGGACGGTTCTCTTTTCAAAGTAAACGGACACCGATGCAAACCGTACCTTAGCGCCGAACCAACAGAGGAGCTCCTGTTCTTACAGGAGCCGGTTTACCCTGAATGATCTTCCTCTGCCTACCTCCAAACTTCGGTTATCCAGCCAAGAACAGTGGACACTGTTCCAAATAAGTTTGGGGGTATGTATAAACCATTTTGTATATATTTGTGTATATTCTTTTTCTTTTTCTTTTTCTTTTAAAAAAAAAAAAAAATGGGTATCGCTAACCGACAATTTTGACCCTTCAAATGATCTCTTCATGCAACGACAGTGAGGACACTGTCCAGTTTAAGTTTGGGGGTACGCTCGGTACGCATTTCTTACCTTCGCATTCATATGTATATTTCGCATCTGCATATTAAAATCCATAAAATCTATAAAAATCTGAAAATTTTCTAAAAAATATAAAAACTTTTTTGTCAAGTTAGCTTGTGGAAGAACTCTGATTCAACATTTCGACGGTTTTGTTTGATAAAATAGGAATAACTAAATCTTATGTTTAGATTTTGAGAACCTGAAAGATAACTCTCCTTTGAAGTTAACTATAGCTGATATACGTCTTTACATCACACTACACGGGTCGTGAGTTTTTGGGAATTAGATGACAAGTCTTTTATGTTTAAAAACTTTTAAACAGATAAATGATTTTCTGAGGATCAAATAGGTTTGTTCTGAAATAAGTAATGTCAAGAATAGTTTATGAAGTAAAGCAAATATGAAGGAATGTTATTGATGCCGTAATTGGAACTAAGTCTGAAAAATAACCCATCCGAAACTTGATTGGAATGATTACACACCAAAACCCACTAAACACGTCTTTTATCCAAAAAAAAATTAATTGAACTGCCGGTTATATCTCCGTTCGTATTAAATCATCTGATTTTCACGCCAAACTGTCTTTTGTTTTTGGACCTAGGTAACTTGAGTAATTAAGTCCGCTGGGGTGTTTCTACACCTAATGCCCTAAAACCAACTGGTTTGGGTGCATTGGCCCAAAGCTCGCTAAGAAGCCTAGAAAGTCCAGGTTAAAACAAAGTCAAGCAAGTGTTCTCTCCGAGTTAAAATTCCTAACGGTTCTTTGTGTGAGAATAATCTTGATAAAAGACAGGCTTTTAAAAAAAAAATTTTAGCGGAGATATGAAGGTTTTACTCTATGATAAAGACTATTGCACGTTCACAGAGGTGTGTATGAAATGAAAACAAGAAAAAGGTGGAGTGAAAAATACGACTTAGTTTCCTGTTAAGGAAGATAGAAATTCTGAAGTTGAAACCTTACTGGAAAACGAAACTTGAAAAATGCTTAACTCTTTATAAAACTTATGCGATCCTTTTAAAATTGTTATCTGGGCTTTAGTGTGCGACATGATGACTTTAATCGATCCTTCTGGAACTTAACGACACTATTTGCACTGCACGTAAAGACATATAAAATCTGTAGTTAAATAAGAAGCGAGGTGTGAAAAATAAAGGTTCGATGGTCTAGACTTAGGATTATAGAATTGTTATTTTCTGAAACAAAACTTTAGGATTTGAATCTTAGTTATTTTACAAAACCAACTTGACCGGATTTTTTGGGTAGTATCCGCTGAAAACCCTCAGGAGACAACACTCCTCCTACTAGGGACACCTAGAGGTTTAACGGCTTGTTGCACATGCTCAGTGCAATCGCGTTCCCTGCGAAAGTGAGGTTAGGAAATTTTTTGTGAATAAATTGGCTTTGCTCGGGACGAGCAAATGATAAGTTTGGGGGCATTTGTTCATATCAGATTTTTGCATTTTCATACCGCCCAATTTTTATCACATTGCTTATCGGTAGATACTCTTGAGCCGTGTTTGCTAGTAAAATGCAGGATACAGGTTCTCGGCTCTAAACGGTGAAATCCATGGAAAAATACGACAAAATCCGAGTTCCTGCCAACCACAGATAAAACACGGGTCTCCGCTCTTTATCCGTCTGTTGCCACACTCCAGTTTAGGAGACAAAATGACAAATCAATTGTCACCTTCATGCACAAAGCACTATGGCAACACCAAGACCAAGAAATCTACGCGGAGCTCAAGAAAATCCATGTCCAAAGTCCACCTTTCCCTCAACAGAAATTCTGGAAAAATCGTGGAGCCAAATTGAGAAAATACATATACCAGAATTATGTACACTGAAGACCAGGGAAGCACAAAAAGACAGAGCCCCCAACTCATCTATATGGCCGCGGAAACGCGGCCTAAGCATGCTTAGGCCGCGGATCCGCGGCCGTATGGCGGCGGCAGATCGTCAAACTTCGGGGGTATTTTGGTCATTCCATGTTGGTTCTGCTTGTTGCCCTAGGTTTTCATTTTTCAGCCTATAAATAGCCCAGAACTTTGTGAAGGAAAGGGGTCCATAATTTTGTATTCTCTTTTGTAAGGTTTAGTGTTGTTTCTTCTTCTTCTTCTCACCTCTTCTCCATTAAACTTGTAGTGAGCTTGTGAGTGAAGAGTGATGAATAAAGAAGAACCGTTTATTATTTTGCTTGTCTCTTTATCTTGTTAATTGTTGTGATTTTAATTCGTTAAGTAGTTGTTGTTATTTCTTGTTGTTTCTTTCTTCTCTCTTTTTCTTTATCCTTAATACGACAATGATGCTTACGCTCGATCCTCGCCAAGGTGAGGTCGCAAATAGCTAGTCGTTATCTTCTAATCTCTTTCTTTCTATCTTCCTCTTTTGTTTTGTTTTATTTTTCCGTATCATGATGTGTGAGTAGTTTAATACTTGTTAGGGTAGGATAAGGAAAGTTTGAGAGAAGGAAATCTCTCTCACTCTTTCCTTGCCCAACAGCTTAATTCGACTCCCGTTAATTGAACCACAATCCGCTCCTTACGGCACCCTATCCTACATGATAGCGGTGATTCCGTAGTGAGACCGGTTGTGGTTGAATTAACCGGAGGTTATGGCTAAGAGCCAAGAACGGACGGACAAGCACCAAAAGGAAGAACTTATGCGTTGGAAAGCCTAGCTTATACTCGCAAGTTCCTTCCTAGTCGTGCTAATCCCCGTTGTTGCCGATTACCGTAACACCGATATTAAGAGGGGCAACGAAAGATGAGGAGACTCCTAACTCAAACTAACCTAATCCTAACCCTAACAAGCTCTCTTTAAATATCAACTCAACACTTAGATAACCACAACAAAATCTGAAAACCGGACTTAACTCGTTAAAACACATTGAAAAAGACTCCCATCTCCCTGCGGACGACCCGTACTCAACCGGCTAGCTACAAGCGAAACCGTCTTGATTGCGGTATTTAAACTAAAACTTGAACACGCAGAATCGCTAACAATCAGTGCTATCCGTCCACCTCTCCGAAGATGCCAAATTGATTTATGACACTATGTATCGAAGGTTTAAACGGATGCTGCCGATATAGCAGACTTCGTCAGATTCCCCCTCGTTGAGGGGTTTTTGATTGTGGGGACGCTCTTCCCTGCAGGCGCAAGCCCCTGCAATTAATTACGCTACCGCATCGCGGTAACCACTTTCTCCTTCTCCAGATGGTCACTTCGTGTCGTGTGTGTTTGTTTTGTTTTTGGTTGCCCGTGGATTGTATACGGGACTAATTTATGTTGTCGTCCGTAGGGCGTGAATTAGTCCAAATACGTATCTTCTTAAATTTGGGTTTGGGGGTTGGGTTTAAGGATACGTTAGTCTCATTTGAGACTAAGATAAACTTAAACGTACGTTAAAGATACGTTGGTCTAATTTTAGACTAAGATCAACTTAACGGGAGATCCAACAAGAGAGCATTTGGACTCTATTGTTTAGTTTTTGGACATTGCGGTTGATTAGTTTATGGACATTGCGGTTGATTAGTTTAAGGACATTACGGTCTAACGTTAGTTTAAGGACATCTCGGTCCAATGTTAGTTTAAGGACATCTCGGTCCAATGTTAGTTTATGGACATCTCGGTCCGTGGGTTTAAAAGGACCCCACAGTCTGAGGTTAAGGACATCACAGCCCATGAGTTTAAGGACTCTACAGTCCAAGGTTAAGGATATCATAGTCCATGAAATGTATGGTTGTCGGGACCCATCGCCTCTCTGAAGACGTTGAAGGATTAAAACGACATATATCAGAGGGGTTCAGAGATGTACCCTTGAACCAATTTTGGTTGGTAGATTTGTAGTCCAATTTGGAACTAAGATCTGTTAAAAGATTTATGAGCAATATGGGCTCAATTAATCTGAGTTGAGAACTTATGGCCAATCTTGGCCTAAGTCCAATCAACTTAAAATATTTAATATTTATTTTGGGCTGTTAAGCATTTATTTGGGCTTGGCCCTTTTAACAATGCTGAGTATTGATTTGAGTTTTGACAGTTTTTTGTCTTTTATTGAATGCTGAGTATTCATCATAGGTCTGGGCTTATTAAAGAATAATTTATGTTCTATCAGCGTACACGTGAGGAGCACGTGGTGCGCTTGGCGCTTTGCGCCAGTCAAAGAGCGCAGTGCGCTTCTGCCAAGTAGCGCACACATAAGGGATACGTGGTGCGCTTGGCGCTAAGCGCTAGATAATGAGCGCATTGCGCTAATTTATGAGCGCATTGCGCTATTAGTTCAGTGGTGCACACGTAAATGATACGTGGTATGCTTGGCGCTGAGCACCAGCCCATGAGCGCACCAGCCCATGAGCGCAGTGCGCTAGTTCAAGAGCGCAAAGCGCTAACTGTTGAGTGGCGCACTCGTGAGTGACACGTGGTGCGCTTGGTGCTGAGCGCCAGTCTAAGAGTGCAGAAGCGCATTTTATTAATTTTATGATCTGGGAAATAAATTCTCCACTAGAAGAGACTTTGTCTTAAGATCCTAAGAACAAAAGTTCTTACTTTATAGGAGATGTTTTCAGTCTCTTATGTTGATGAAAGGTTTTGCCTTTATGGATCTATGACCCTTAAGAGAATTGAATTATTCTCTCCCCCTTTATAATGAGATGTTCATGATCTCTTTTTGTGAAAGATAATTTGTCTTATAGATCTATGATCTGTGAGAAGAATTATGTTCTTCCTTTTGTTTTATGATGAGATCTTTTGATCTCTTTGCGAAAGACCTTGGTCTTTATAGATCTATGATCTTTAAAGAGGTGAGTTTTTCTTTTTAATTATGAGATGATTTCATCTCTCTGTTCTTTTACCTTGAAGAAAATAAGTTCTTCTATCGAGAGCTTGGCTCTTCTTTATGAGATTCTCTCAAAGCTTATAGGGGAGTTCCTCTTTATGCTTCTGTATATTTTTGAGACTTGAAGTCTAGGGGCCTTTATATAGGGCAAGTTGATCAGTTCAATTAGTTAAGGAGATCTTTTCTCCAATTGATTTGAGGAATTTCCCATCGTTGGATCTTTGATCCAAGGGCTTTTGATTTACAGAAGGCAATCTTCTTGTTTTTAACAAGATTGGAAAATCTTTTCATACAGAATTTATTCTGTATTTTGGTGATTTTTAATCACCATTGGATCATTGATCCAATAGTTCTCTGATTTATAAAGCACAATTTTGTTGTTTGGAAAGATTTTGAGGAATTTTTCCTTAACAGAATTTAATTCTGATTAATTAATGATTTATCATTATTATTATATCTTTGATCTGATGGTGGGGAGCTTTTTATTCCATCGCTAGCGCACCCATGCCTTGCACGTGGTGCGCTGCTTAGAGTGCAGCGCACCTAACGCTAGCGCACCCGTGCAAAGCACGTGGTGCGCTACTTAGAGCGCAGCGCACCTAGCGCTAGCGCACACATGATTTGCATGTGGTGCGCTTCTTAAAGCGCAGCGCACCTAGCGCTAGCGCACATGTGCTTTGCACGGTGCGCTGCTTAGGGCGCAGCGCAGTTGGCGCTGCTTCTGAAGTGTTGCTTCATTTCAAAATTTGAATTTTAAACAAATCTTTGCTCTGATTGGGAGAAACAAAATGCTTTGCATGTGAGCGGCAAGAGAACCCACGTGTTTAACACGTGACCCTTAGTGTGGGTTTTAGCCTGTTTATTTTCAGTGCTCATATGAGCATATGAGCGCTCACGTGTTTTACACATGAGTCCTGTTTGGCCATTAGTTGTTGTATTTAGTTTATTTTCATTGCCTATATGCTTTACATATGAGCGCTCACGTGTTTAACACGTGAGGCCTGTTTGACCATTAGTTATTTATGTTCAGTGCTCATATGCTTTGCATATGAGCGCTTACGTGTTTAATACGTGAGGCATGTTTAGACCTTAGTTGTTTGTTTTCAGCGCTCATATGCTTTGTATATGAGCGCCCACGTGTTTAACACGTAAGGCCAAATTTTGAGGACTCTCCCCATTTTTTATAAGGGAACGAATAGCTTTTAGCCAAAAAATTTGGCGGGAACAATACTGTAAATGATCATATAAATATTGATATAAGCAAAGTAGCATGTTGCAAGTTTAGAACTTGCCTGATCGAGATCTCATGACGAAAGTACGGATATCACGTTCCGAACGCCGAATAACGTCATGATGCAAAACCCACGTACGTAAAACTTGGCCTGGACTGAGTAACTGTGTGAAGTGGTGACTGGAGTAGACGACGGTGACCGGGGTCATTTGGGTCGTGCTCGTCGGCAGTAACCAACTACAGCAAAGCCGGAAAAGAAAAGAGAAGAAGAAGAAATAATAATAAGAAGATGTGCTCTTGGTTCTGGAGTTTTAACGTGGACGAGGAGAAGTGGAAGTTGGTCAGCGACGGGGAGATGGGGATGAGATCGATGGCGATGTGTCATGGACGGTGAGGTGTTGGGCTTGTGATCGGGAAACGAGAAGAAGAAGATGTGATGGTTGTGTACGTGCTCTGGTGATGACGACGAGAAGGGGTAGTGACGAGGATCCTTGGTAGTTGTAAATCTCAAGTTCCTTGTATATATTTTTCCCGTATTTTCCTATTATTTTCATGTTTTTATATTTTTATATTTTATTTTACCCCCTAATCTAATACACCCAAACCCGACCTGACCCATATTCCCCACTCCCTCTTCTTCTTCTACCTTTTCTTTTCCCTCTTTTTCCCTTACGTCCTTCCCTCTTCTCTTGCACTCGCCTCGACCTCGTCCTCGCCATGCCAACGACCTCCCCGCGATCTCCGCGGCCACTTCCTCCATCCCCTCAACGTCTTCTCTCTCTCTCTCCTCCCTCGTTCTTTTCCCCAACGTCGTCCTCTTCTCTCACAAAGGTGCCCATGAGACCTGCTCCCCACGACGAAGCCCCCAAACCAACAAATCCTCATGATCTCCTCAACCGTTTTCCCTCCTCTCTTATTCCTCTTTCTTCTTCTTCCCCCAAGCACCCCCGCGTCGCTCCTTCTCCTTCGCCAACCGCCCGCATGACTTGCTCCCCCTCGACTTCATCTTCGCGCAACATTCTCCTGAGATCCTTTTGGCTACCTCCCTATTCCTTCAACGAACCTCAAGCATTCCCTCTTCTTGATCTCCACATCGTTCTCTCTCTCTCTCTCTCTCTCTCTCTCTCTTTCATTTCTATCACCACCCTCTCTTCCCCGACCTCTACACTATCATCATCACCCAACAGCCACCACCGGCGAGCTCCTCGACCTCATGACCACAGTTCCTCCATCCTCCATCAACAACCGAGACCTCCTCTTTCATTGGTCTACACCCGAGCTCCCCTTGCTGCCCTAACTTGACTGCCGGCGACCCCTCGCCAACACCACCACCTCCTCGTCGAATACCACTCCACCAACACACAATCACCCACCGAGCTCTTCTTTTCATCCCTTGCTGTTGCCACAGCTGCTCATCACTGTTGCCGCGTCGGCTCATCACTGTTGCCGCGTCGTGCCGTCGCTGACGCCGTCGCTTCTATTTGTTGCCGTGGCCCCCACCGCTGCCGCGCCATCTTCACCATCATCTCTGCTAACCATCGCCAACACTTGTTATCCCAGCCCCAGAACCAAGCATCGTCATGCCTTCGCTGTGCTAGGCCCTCGTGCCTACCTTGTGCCCGCCTCCGTGCTACGACTGCACCACCGCCATGCCCAGCCCCGTGTCACCCATGTGCCTAGACGTGTCATGGCTTGTGTCATGTCGTTCTACACCCGCACCAGGCACCGAGATAAGATCACGCCTACTACCGTATCACGCCCACGTCGCCATCGCGTCCAGTACCGGATCACCGCGCATCATGCACGCGCCACACACCGTGTCTGGTATCACACCGTCTCGTATGTCGAGACGATGTTAGTGTATATGCCCTAGGGGCCATTATTGTATCATACTAGTTTGTATATTACTTAATGGAAGCTTGGGATATTCACATGTATATAACAGTCTTGCTAAACATGGTAGTATGCTACTTGGTTTTTCTATCTTAATAAGTGAGTATACGTATTGATAGAGCTCTTTGGATCTTGCTTGAGTACCAGCGTTGTGATGGCAGTCACACTAGTGGGGGCTGGGTAGTCCACAAGCACATCCTTATTCAGGTCCCTAGTCGTTGGATTATCGAGACAGAGCATCGATACTCCAGAGTAGACTAGTGTGTACGCTTCTCATCCCAGTTGGGGAGATGGTCTGTCCCACAGCCGTCAGTACGTCGTACTGGAGATAGTATGCAGGTGCTCGTTAGGTTACGGGTACACCGGACAGGACTCACAGGGAACTGTTGGATGGTTTTATACCAGTCGTCAGTGAACAGTTCCCAGGTGACATGAGTACAGCATAGTCCGCAGACTTGACACTGCTACTTCGCCTCGAGTGTGTCCCACTGTTCTTAGATTGCTACCCTACCACGGCTCAAAGGAGTCGTGCAAACAGGTAGCAGTTGGGTGCAGTCCCGAGCACTTGGAGGCAGTGGCGGTTAGACAGGATTCGTCTCTCCCGGTATTGGGGGTTGATATCGCGCTGTGTCAGAGAGCCATTACGCAAAGTCCCTGGCCAGGGCAAGCGAGATTTGCTGGTAGGTTCCAGTAGTTTCTCAGGGTGTAATGGGCTTCCCTCCAATACGACTTATACCGCTATTAGGGGACTGACGCTTGCCGCCCCCTAGGCCCGATATGCGATAGTCTTGGACGAACGGACCGGACTGTACGGAGATTGTCACATCAGACTCAGTAGGAGTTCGGATGGGTTTCCTCATCGGCCTTCTTATCGACATCTACCTGGGGACCGTTACGTACAGCTAGTGCCGCTTGCGGTCTGTGGTTAAACCCACTGCCAGCGTAGTAGTCGAGTCTCTAGAGTCCCACACAGAGAGTTTCCCTACTCCAGGCGAAACGATATAGAGGTCGTATGGCTTTACGACAAGGGTTCGGACGCATACATGTGTTTACGCACGTACGACTTTCGGACAGTTTTTACCAGTCGGCTTTGGTTTAAGCCAGTTACTGGTATCCGGTTATTGGGTTTATACAGTCTAAAGTTTTTCCGTATTTTTGCGGAAAGGAGGGGCGTTCTCGTAATTGCGTGAGAAGCTTCTAGAAGGTGGTGACTAAGGAGGTTTATGTGGCATATACAATGAATGTGATTAGTGAGTCATATGGATGATTCATCCATGTCATTAATGCTTCATAATTGCTTAATGACTCATGGAGATGAATCACCACAAGATATTTATCAAGCATGGTTGTAAATCATTTTCTTTTCTTTTCTTGATATAACAAAATGCTTGATACATATTATGATAACTCATTATTCTCACTTCATTATTATGTTCATCTTCTCTCTCCTCAAGCTCTCCCTCTTCAAACCCTAATCCTCCCCTCTCATGTGTTGAGTACAAGGATTAGTTAGACTAATTAAACCATAACCCTCACTCTATATCACCTAGCTTCTTTGATTAGCACTTAAAGAAAGTTAGTTGCCTCAAGTTTAGAGGCTAAGCTTGGAGTAAAGCTCTCGGATGGATCGTCTACTACTTCGAGAAGGCCGAGGAGGAGGTGGAGTTCGTAAAGACGAAGGACACGATTCGTAAGGTATAATCCCTTTACATAGTAGTTGTTAACTTCTATGTTTGATGTTAGTTATCGTTTAGCTTCGATTCATGCGGTTAGTCGATGTTTAAGCAAAGAACAAGATCGTTTTTCATATTTCCGCCTCCCCGCAAGTCGTGGGGTGTTGTACATCGACTTACAGACGAATCCTACACGTGGTGTCGCTTCTATATCAGCAACCGAAGGCAAGTGAAACCTCACTTGCTTTAACATGCTATGTACTTAGATCTATAAATTCATATTAACATTATACTAATTCATTTATTGCGAATCCGTGTTACGTAATATACTATCACATACATTTTGTATGCCATGATCGCATTAAATCTAAAGCGTGAGTTTTGAGCATAAATGGATCAGAAGAAGTCATGTTAATATTGCATGGAAGTTGTAAATGTTAGATATCGTTTTCACGGGTTATGTAAAATCAAAATCATTTCGATAATTCTCGATATTGTGTTGTTAGTTCGAGGTAAAGAACTAAACTTAAACCCCATCGATCATGATCAAACCTTTTATCTATAATCTCTTTTGTTGCTTATAAATGTTCTGAAGAAGACTGAACTCTAAATGACGAAATATCGCACATGTCGAGATGTTAAATTTAATATAAAATTAGATACATGTCGGAATGTAATGTTCTACGGCTCATATCGAAACCGACTCGATTAAATAGAATTATCTATAGTTTATTCTTCGATACTGATAGATCATGGCAACGAGAACTGACTGGGAATGCGACTCTAGACTGCAGTCCAGAGCAGCATTCCACGATGATGCCTGACCTTATATGAATGTGTAGCATTGTATGGACATGTAATTATGCGTGACCATATACTGTTGTAAAAATAATCCTGTTAGATAACTATTGGTTTTAGTTTCGTTTAATTTTACTACCGTTTGATATTTTAATTGCAATTTAAACTGTTGAAGTGTACCGCAGTCCCAAGCAGGGACAGAACGTATACTTTGACCTTGAATAGAATGTATCTCCCAGCACACAGTGGGTATTGTCGATCCGTCTGGTGCGTTGGAAAATTAATTAAAATATATAAATTTCATTCAACTATGTATTTGCCTAATTATGATCCCAACAGGGTGAAAAATGTGTCACGAATTGGACTTTCAGTTCAGAAACTGAAATTTCAGCGATGAAAACTTAAAATGAAACGACCGCATCTCGCAAACCTGAAACCCGTTTGATATGGAACCAATTTTGTTAGATCGCTGTTGGAGTTTACTTTTACCTCTTCTGTATCATTTTGTCTAAATACTATCGTGTAGATTAATATATTTTTCTGAAATCATAAGGTGCAGTGTGTTTCATATCGTATGTGACTTGCTATGCTGCATCATTCTAGTATTTTACCCGAACATGATACCTTTAGTGATAGTGAACATTCATAGTGATTTTTAGCGAACTTTGAATTGTCGAATGTGAGTGGTATTGGATTAGTTGTATCAAACACATCAGTGATAAGTGATTGATTAGTGAAAGTGAACAGTGCAGTGGAAGTGAGTAAGACCATGAATTGGCGTGTACTTGTGCATAATTAATCCTATACTTATAGTTATTGAGACCTGGGGAATGCAGAAATCAAGATGGAATTGAACTCGTATTTAGCGAGGTACAGTGACTTAGAGGATGATCATTCGATATTAGTGACACACACACTAGGTCGTGGGCCTAGCGGCACGGTTGTAGGGTTATGTCCCGGGCAATAGTGGATGTCACGCCCCGCATACCAAAAGTAGGTGAAAGATGACGTGGTATGGTCCACAACCTAACTGTATTGAAGGTGGTCTATTTAATACAGTTACGTTAAGCGTATAATATCTATAACATGCATGATATGTACCAAAACAAAATAATAAAAGCGGAGGGTATTTATTTCCATTAACCAAATTTTATTATATCCCAAAAGAATGAGTAAAATAAACTAAATAGTTTAATTACATCGAAGAAAAAGCAAAATCCCTAAACATGTAGGCAACAAACAAAAATAAAACTAGCTAATCTTCCGTCGTCAAGTCCGTATAATCTTCATTAGTAGGCTCCACACTTTGATCCTCATCATAATACTCATCTTCATCTAACGGACATTCCAGAGGTAGAGAAAAGAGAAAAGGAAAGTCTGTCAGCGAGTTACACTCGAGTAGGATTGTCTCATAAGGAAGTAAACGTACAAAAACGAGCAAGTGTATATAGGTATGATGTGTGTGTACAGATATGATGTATATGGGTATAAGGGTATAAGGTGATGCAAATACGGCATGTTGAATGGGGTATATGTGAATATGGGTATGTTGTATGAGGTATCTATTAGGTAAAAGTTCGTATTAGTTTGTTAAATAAGGGTCCGGATACTCACGATTATTCTGTTGTAGCCACGGAACAACAACTGGGGAAATGAAATGTACAGTTTCACCTCCCAAGATCATGATCGACTAGTAGGGGAATCCGAGTTTCACATCTCCTTGCCTAATCAAACTACCCATCCCCGTTATTCAGTGTAAAGGTTTTGACTAATTAAAATTAGTGCTATATTATCTAGGCATGGAATTTCCATATTATATGTCAACCACATATTGGATTATTCGCGTCAAAGTAGGGTTAGTATTCGCCCGAATATCGGGTTAGTATTCGCCCGAAGACCGGGTTAGTATTCGCCCGAATACCTAGTTAGTAGTCGTCCACATATTGGACTGTTCACCCTCCCTGCAAAGATCATCAACTATAAATTATTCCATACCTAGGTTCGTGCATTCTAACCCTAACTGTATCATGTGTCAGGTATGTTGTAAGTTCGTATTCGGATAGTTCATCTCATTTAATATGGTTTTTCACAACCACTCATTTTATCTTGTTACCTATTAAAGTCTGTAAAGTGTTTCATAATATTTAATAGAACCCTTAGTTAAAAAAGATCACGGTATTTAATGGTAGTTATTGTTTATAAGAAACCATGATATTTTAGAGTAATTATAATTTTGGGAAAACCCATGGTATCTTAATGAAAATATCTTTTTAATGAAAGATTATGGTATTTATTTGAAATTATCTTTTAATAAAGTTTTATGTATTCTTTTAGGAAAATATCATTTATAAAAGTTATGGTTTTTGCTGAAAATAATCTTTTAGTAAAGATCAAGATATTTAAATGCAATTATATCCTTTTAGGAAACCCACCGTTGCCGGTCCCAAGTCCGGATGAGAAAGGGTGAGGGTTGTGGTAGGCTTGTGACAGCCAACGTAAAACTTTGTCACATTCTATGACATGAACCATAATAAGAATATCGTTGAGGCGTCCCCTACTCAGCGACGTGCTATATCGGATCCCGGGTGTAGTGTTAAGTATGCAAGGGCTTCTAGGTCGTCGTCCAGATGCGGCGCGCTACATCGGACCGCGGGTGTAGTGAAAAATAAGCAAGGGTCGTCGTCCAGAAACGGCGCGCTACATCGGACCCCGGGTGTAGTGACAAATAAGTAAGGGTCGTCGTCCAGAGACGGCGCGCTACATCGGACCCCGGGTGTAGTGACAAATAAGTAAGGGTCGTCGTCTAGAAACGGCGCGCTACATCGGACCACGGGTGTAGTGACAAATAAGCAAGGGTTTCATAGGATCCGTCTAGCTTCCTGGAACATAGGTTCCCTTACGGGTAGACTAATAGAATTAGTGGAGGTGATGATTAGGAGGAGAGTTGGTATTATGTGTTTGCAAGAAACTAAGTGGGTAGGTGAAAAGAGTAGAGTCATAGAGCCTTGGGGTTATAAGTTTTGGTATACGAGTAGAGATAAAAATCGTAATGGGGTAGGCATAATCATAGATAGACGGTTGCTTGAGGATGTAGTTGAGATTAGGAGAAAAGGTGATAGAATTTTACTGGTTAAGCTTATTCTAGGTGGAGAGATCCTTAATGTTATTAGTACTTATGCACCACAGATAGGTCTTGATGACGCTAGTAAGCGTCTATTCTGGGAGGATTTAGACGAGGTGGTGCAAAGTATACCTAGTGGAGAGAAGTTATTTATTGGTGGTGATCTTAATGGACATGTAGGTACGAGTCGTAGTGGGTTTGATACTATCCATGGAGGTTTTGGTTTCGGACAAAGGAATGAAGCAGGTGACTCGATTCTAGATTTTGCTTTATCTTATGACTTGATCTTAGCAAACACCTGGTTTAGGAAAAGAGAGTCCCACCTTATCACTTTTAGGAGCGGATCAAGTGCTAGTCAAATAGATTTTTTTCTGACGAGAAGAATAGATAGAGGTTGTTGTATCGACTGTAAGGTAGTGCCAGGTGAGAGTGTAACCACTCAACATAGGCTTTTAGTTCTAGATTTTCGATTTAGAAGAGAACCTAGGAAGATTAGACGTAAGGTAGAGCCTAAAATTAAATGGTGGCGATTGAAAGAAGGTAACCAAAAGGCTTTTATAGATCGTGTAGTACAAGAAGCGGATTGGCAGTCGGAAGATGATCCAGACAAAACATGGAACAAAATGGCTAGTTGTATCAAGAAGGTAGCTAGAGACCTACTTGGTGAGTCGAGAGGTGGTGCTCCACCATCTAAGGACATATCATGGTGGAATGAAGATGTAAAGGCTGTTATTAAAATTAAAAGGGATTCTTATAAAGATTTGAAGAAAAGTAGAGATATGGAGAGATTTAAGAAGTACAAAATGGCTAAAAAGGAGGTTAAGAAAGCTGTTCGGGAAGCTAAATCTAAGGTCTACAAGGAGGTGTACGAGAAATTAGACACTAAAGAGGCTGCAAATGATATATACCGGATTGCTCGGATGCGGGAAAGGAAGACTAGAGACTTATGTGCGGTGAAGTGTGTCAAAAATGAAAATCAGAAGGTTTTAGTTCGAGACGAGGATATCAAGGAAAGATGGAGAGATTATTTTGACAAATTGTTCAATGAGAGCTTTACTAAGAATTTGTATGGACTTGTCATTCAATCTCAAGATATAAACCGTGATTTCATGCGTAAAATAAGACTTCCTGAGGTTAAAGAACCTTTGAACAGAATGAGTTTAAGAAAAGCGGTTGGTCCTGACGGGATTCCTATCGAGATTTGGAGATGCTTAGGAGAAATAGGCGTTAAATGGCTGACAGATCTGTTTAATAAGATTTGGCAGACAAAAAAGATGCCAAATGAATGGAGGAAAAGTATCCTTGTACCTATCTACAAGAACAAGGGTGACATTCAAAGTTGCTCAAACTACCGTGGAATAAAACTGATGTGTCACACCATGAAACTTTGGGAGAGAGTGATTGAACACAGGCTAAGGAAGGATATTAAGATAACAGAGAACCAGTTTGGGTTCATGCCTGGACGATCGACGACAGAGGCTATTCATTTGCTTCGTCAACTTGTCGAGCGTTTTCGAGAGAGGAGAAGAGATTTGCATATGATATTTATTGATTTAGAAAAAGCGTATGACAAGGTGCCTAGAGAGGTATTATGGGGGACAATGATGAAGAAGGGGGTCCCCGTCAAGTATATTGACATAATCAAGGATATGTACGATGGAGTAGTGGCAAATGTCAGAACTTGCGGCGGCTTAACGAGTGATTTTCCGATCACTATTGTTTTACATCAAGGATCTGCATTAAGTCCATTCCTGTTTACCATCGTGATGGATGAGCTTACTAGAACTATCCAAGATGAGGTACCTTGGTGTATGCTATTCACTGATGATATTGTTCTAGTAAATGAGACGAAAGCAGGGGTTAATGGCAAATTGGAATTATGGAGGCAAACATTGGAATCTCGGCGATTCAGATTGAGCAGGTCCAAGACAGCATATATGCACTGCAAATTTAGTTGCTAGAGAAGTCAAAACCATATTAGTATAACATTGGAAGGGCAAGAGATATCACCGAGCGACCAGTTTAGATATCTAGGTTCCATCATCCAAAAGAATGGAGATATCGATAGTGATGTTAATCAAACGATCCAAGATGGTTGGTTGAAATGGAGGAGTGCAACAGGAATTTTGTGTGATTGTAACTTTCCGTTAAAATTGAAAGGGAAGTTTTATCGGAGTGCTATTCGGCCTGCCTTATTATATGGTACAGAATGCTGGGCTCCTAAGAAGCATCATACACAGAAGATGTACGTAGCGGAGATGCGCATGCTTCGTTGGATGTACGGTAGCACTAGAAAAGATAAGGTGCGAAATGAGGATATTCGTGCAAAAGTTGGTGTAGCACCTGTAGAGGAGAAGATGCGGGAAAACCGGTTAAGATGGTTTGGTCATGTGCGACGCAGACCTATGGAAGCACCGGTTCGACGAATAGATACTCTCGATATGGGCAATGGCAAAAGGGCAAAAGGGAGATCGAAGAAAACATGGATGGAGGTGATACGAAACGATATGGTTGCCAAAGGGCTCAATGAAAGTATATTGTTCGATAGAAGTGAGTGGAGACAGAGGATTCATGTGCTGGACCCGGCGTGATTCTCATGTTGGTTCATGTAGCCTACCCCATATGCTTGGGATAAAAGGCTCAGTTGTTGTTGTGTGTATATCCTTTTAGGATGGATTAAAGTATTTTATTGTAAATAATAATTTTATAAAGTTATGGTGTTTATTTGGAGGTAATATTTTAGAAATACGTCCGTGTTGGCAACCGCTGCACATGGATGGCAGAATTTGTGTCCTTTTCAGGCACGATTGCCTATCAACCACGAGGTATTTACGTAAAACATTATCCTATTTAAATTAGGGTATTTTATTAAAGGTGATATTCTACAAAAACAACTCCGCGTTGATAACCGCTGCACATGGACGGCAGGATCTGTATCCTTTTCAGGGACGATGGCTTATTAACCACGGTGTGTTTCATGTATAATATTACCCTATTAGGGTATCTTATTAAACCTTAGTGGTTATAAGTTAAAGGTATTAATATAATAATATTCTCTTTAAGTGAAAGGGCATTACTATAAAAAACTATCATATTAGAAGAGTATGGTATTTATGCGAAGGTAGCTTGTTTTGATAATATCGTACGGTATATATAGTTTTAGGCAGTATAACAACCTTCACTAAGGTAGAGGGTTTCAATAAAACTAAAATGATTAGTGGATAAGGGTATAAATAAAGTATCATTTTAATATGCCAAAAGTAGTTTATTCATATTGTCCTATATAATATGTGTACTTTAATTAAATATAACGTATTAATAAAATGAGGGTATTTTGTGGAAATAACCCATTTTGAGATTATACAGTATGGGCGATATGCTATCTTAGCAAAATAATAACCAATATGATATTAGAAGGTATGTATGATATGCCAACTTAGCAACTAATAAACAACATCATGAATTTTTTATTGTAGGTATGTATGTGCAGCATGAGAGATAGGTCGTTATCCCGTGAGGTCAACATCAAGTCTAGATTATTTTATTTAAATAATACCGTAACATAAAATATATGAAGGTTTTAATATCGTATTAAAATGGATTACAAGATTATTAGCATGTCTAAGAAATCCTAATTGAAGAAGGTGATAGATCAAACGGTGAGAGGCGGATCCTACCTTGGCTTTCGAGATGAAGATTTAGAAAGCTGAAATGTCTCGTTGCACTAAAACGCGAATATCTCCAAGTTCTGATTTTTCCTCGATGATTGGGCGGAACCATAGTGTTGGCGTCGTCGATACGAAGGAATGGGTACTTTTTTCAGAATTTCCGGAATTCTGTGGTGTGAGAAAATAGAGTTTGAAGGTCTCTATTTATAGGGTTTTTCTCCCAACAATAAAATCCTAAAAAATCCGATTCAAATCTCATCAAAATCCGTGCCCTCATCATCAGGTGATCATCGCAGATGAACCGTGGCCGTTGGATTTGAATCCAACGGTCCACGAGCCGCCGCCGCAGGCCACATGGCCGTGAGGAAAGGGTTCACACGCTTGCTGGTACAAACGCGTGGTCCCCACCCTCGTGGGCAGCCGCGCATGATCCTAGGTCGTTGGATTCGAGATCCAATGGTCCTGATTAAGGAAGGTTTAATTTTTTTTATTTATATAAATATATATATATTTTTAAAATCTAAAACTGTTTTTATAAAACCGAATTTTTTTTAGAAAATTGTTTAAAATATTTTTAAAAATACGGAAAAATATGAGAAAAACCAGAAAAATATATTTTGTTATTATCTTCAGTTTAAAAATAATTTTGGGCTAAAACTAAATAATATTCCCATATCTATGATATTTGTTAGTTATTATAATTATTTAAAATCTAGTTTATCCTTAAAAATATTTTAATTTCGAAATAATCATTTTAATTAATAAAAAAAATATAAATTATTTTAATACATTATAATATTCCATTAAAAGTGTCACGCCCCACTTCCCAGTATACAGAGATGGTGACGTGGCGGGCCGCAACGTATTTACTAAGAAATAAATACATTAAGCGTAATTAAGCAATATATATATATATATGTATATATATATATATATATATATATATATATATAATGCATAAGAATGACAAGTGATATAAAATAAACAACAATCTTTATTTACATTCATCTTTATATACAACTGTTTTTAAAAAGGAAAGATACAATGAAATAAGCAGTGCCTAAACAGTGGCATACAAACTGAAAGTAAGTACAAGGAGAGCTAGTAGTCCGGCTGAACGGTGAGCTGGTCCAAATCCTACTGGCTAGGCTCCTTCTCCTGAGAGTCCGGTCTTCCAGACGAACATTCCAAAGAAGGAAATAGACAGGAATGTCGTCAGCGAACTAGCGCTCGGTAAGTCCCAAAAGAAGGAATGGAATATAATAAGTAATTTGAAATGAAACTTGTAAGTTATACAGGTATATACTTGTTATTCTAACGTATTTGTTTATAGCTTGGTATAGAAAGTATTTGTGTATATAAGAGGAGTCCATCTTACCCCGTGAACTATGGTAACATGCAGTACAAGGTCCCGTCAAAATCCATGGGACAACGGCATGAGAATTCATATAGGTGTCTTTTAAGTGATGTTTATATCATAATATTGCATTATTATATTCCCCATTCTTATGCATTTTACAAATAAACAGGTGCTTTTGACCCATATCTGCTACATAGTACATGTTACAGGTTCTTGGAGCAAAAACAGTGAAAAAGATAAAAGATGATGCAAAAGTGGGACTACAACCAACAAATAGAAGAATCTTGATCAAGCCTACACGAAGATCAATACAAAGCAGCGCAAGATTTCGAAGCAACGGTAAAAGTCCACTACAAATATTCACTGGGAGATCTGGAAGAAACCTAGAAGCCAAATTGAGTAAAGAACCAAAGAAGTAGGAAGCCCAAAAAGCCCAAAAGCCCAAAAGCCCAAAAGCAGCATACCAAAGTTGAGCAATTGATTCTCCTATTGGGTCGCGGAACCGCGGCCAAACCCTGGCCGCGGCCGTGGTTCTGTGGCCGTCTAGAGCACGGAGTTGGTAATTTTTTTACCAAAATGCGAGGCGGTGCTGACTAGTCTTCCTAGGGGTATTTTTGTAAAAGCACACATGCGGCAATTGTAAACCTAGGGTTTTCTATGTCCTATAAATAGAGACTCAAATTCTTGTATTAGTTCATGCCTCTTTTCATCAATAAAAATTCAGATTTCTTTTGAAGTTTGGAGAGCATCAATTTGTAAGTAGGTTTAATTTCTGTCTTAGTTCTTAGTTTTAATTTCTGCCCTAGGTAATTTCTATTCTTACCCTAGTTTAATCTAGTTTAGAATTTTTTTTAATCTGCAGTAAATCTTTAATTTCTTAAATCAAAACAAAATAAAAATCATGTCTTTCGTAAATCCCTCAATGAACGAGTAGTTTCCTCGCTTGTTAGGGTTAGGAATAGGGAAGCTTTGAGAGATAAAGATCTCTCACCCCTTTCTTTGCCAATCTCTTATGAACAATTAGGACTCCATGCATACTTTCATATTCCGCTCCCTACGGCACTCTACCCACGAGGTAACGGTGATATCGTAGTATAAAAGACCGGATATGAATGTTTTCCATGGAGGTTAGGGTAAGAATTAAGAAAGGACGGACAAGGATCTAGAGGAAGAAATATCTTCCCGATCATCCTAATCCCCTTTATTAATAATTACCATAACACCTAAAGATATCTAATTTATGGCATTGAAAGAGGTGTAGATCTTTAACTTACCAAACTTTACCTAAACCTAATCCTAGCAAGTTTCCTAATCCTAGTATAACTCAACTTAGTTTTAATGATAAAAGATCCAACACCCTTTGGAATTAGCTCGTAAGAACATTTAGGAGATTTACAACATCCCTATGGACCGACCCGTACTCACCGGCTAGCTACCAAGCGACGCCGTTCTTGATTGCGGTAACATATATTTTTGATCTATAAAATCTCTCTAAATCAAATGGCGCCGTTGCCGGAGATGGCATAAAAATTTCCTTTTTGTAATTTCGGGTTAATATAAAATATAAAAACCATAAAAATTGAAAAAAATAAAAAATATAAAAAATTTATCATCTTTTATTGTTTGAAGGATTTCTTGTGTGAATTTTTGCAGGATTGACGGATCTGGAAAAATCCAGAGTACGAAACAGAAAAAGATAGATCAGAACAGAGGGGAATTTCGAATACAGAACAGTAGAATTTTTCTGGAGACCGTCGCCGCCGCCGCCGCTAATCCGCCGCCGTAACCCCCTCCAAACCGCGGTTCCGCGGTCCCCTGATGACGTCAGCAAGCACAATTTGCACTGTTTGTTTCCTCTTCCCCCTCTGCAAATCCCCATATATCTTTTGCCAAATCTTCTGCAGGATCTTTGCACTAAAAAAAATAATTCTTCCCCCTTCCAATAATTGATTTTCTGCAGGATTCTTTGTGCTGCGCTTAAAAGAAAAGTGATTGCAAGTGATTTATTGCTTTGCATATTTTAATCGGACTTTAAGGGGCTTGAAACCAATTCAGATTGGATGGGGATTTCATCACCCTTCCCAGGACCCCAGAAATCACATAAGGCATTTGCATTAACCATTCTTAATTAAAAAAGTACTAGACTCAGCCCTAAGGACGTCGCGCTCAATAGGACAGAGGACTAGTTATAGGCATCGGCCGTTAATCCTAACTTGACTTTGCGGTGTCTAGGCAAGTGTGTCTAAGGCGAGTGGTTACTTAATTAGGGCCACTACTTGTAGTGGAGAGCCTCCCACTCACCTGGCACTTACCTGGCCGCAATTGGCGGTGAAGAGGCGGTTTGAGGTCCTATTACTAGCCCTTTGGAACAGTTAGGAGCTGTCTAGCTGACCCTAGATCTAGGCCTGATTGTGCATTTGTGTCAAAGTCTCTTCTTAAAAATCTTTTTGCAAAAAGCTCCACATAAAAAGAAAAAGGAAAAATCTTTTGAAAAACTTGCAACTTGTCGCTAAAGATATCTTTGCACCCACTTACACCACTTCTTCTCATTGACGTTTTCTTACCTCCACTTTCTTTCTTTCACCTTTTTGACTACACTACCTCTTTAGTGTATGTCCGGTTGGACTAGGGACACTAGCGCCCGATTAGTCCGTGTTTCGTTGGTACCGACCGACGAACCTTTCGACTCCGAAGTCGAAATCCTTTCCACTTCTTCACTTTCACCCTCAAATTCTTCTTCCGAAGGTATGTCGGGATACAATCCTAACAACACCTTACCGACGGGAATGATTCCACCTCCGTTAGGTGCGAATAACCCGAATCACCCGCCTGTTGAAGCGCCCCAACGAGTCGCGCTCCAGGATCTTTTCTACCACATCCGCACTGCCCTACCTACTTGTTTTTCACTCCCACCGGCAAATGGGGACAATTTCGAGATCAAACCCGACTTCATCAATATGCTACCAAAATTTCACGGATTGGAATCCGAGGATGCTTATATCTTTATCAACAAATTCCAAAACGTTTGCGCTATGATGAAAACAACCCAATTATCCGACGATACTATAAGGCTAAGGGTCATTCCTTTCACCTTATGTGGCTTAGCCGAGAAGTGGCTATACATCACAGCGTCACATTCAATTAAGAATTGGGAAGAGTTTATGAAAGCTTTTCTTAAAAAGTTCTATCCTCATCACAAGACTGCTAGAATCCGTAATGAGATTATACAATTTTCCCAGCTTCCTTCCGAACCATTTTGGAAGTGTTTTGAAAGATTCAAAGACCTACTCGTTCAATGCCTTCACCATGGGATCAAAAAATGGCAACTTTGCCAAACATTATACGAGGGATTGAACCCGGCAACGAAGCAATTGCTAGAAACCATTTGTCAAGGTCACTTTCTATTCAAATCTAGTGAGGAAGCGTGTCAGTTTCTCGAGGATCTTAGTGAACAAACAATTCAGTGGGAGAGCACCAAGACCACATCATCTTCTTCTATTGGTCAGTCTAGGGCATGCATACATCACTCAGATATGTCGATTGCTATGAAGGCCGAGATGGCTGCTCTTACGAAAAAGCTAGAAGCGATTGAGACCAAAATCTCATCGCCTACTCCTGCCCCTGTTGTGCCTCCATAAATTGTTTGTGCTTGTTGTTCGGATCCATCACATCTCACCGAAGAGTGTCCTTACAATCCATCTACTCAAGGACATGATCAAGTCAATGCTGCCTTTCAGCAACGACAAAGAAATGATCCATATTCTTCGACATACAATCCGGGTTGGAAGAGTCACCCAAATTTCGCTTGGAACCAAAATCAACAATTCCAAGGAAACAATAATTTTCAAAGGTCTCCTCCTCCACAACAACAAGCATCTCCACAAACTCAATTTCAGCAACCTTTCCAACAGCAACCTTACCCTAATCAAGTGAACAATTTTATGCCCAACAATTCTTACCCGCCAAACAATTTTGTTCCACCTAATAATGACAAGGTTAACTCGCTCGAAAGAAGTCTAGATGTGTTCCTAAAGCAATCTACACAATCCGCAGCAAGGTTAGAAACTTCTATTTAATCTTTGATGCAAAACAGTGCCTCACACGATCAAAGCATCAAGTCTATTGAGGCACAAATTCCACAACTCAATGCTGCGTTGAAAGAGCGAGAAAAAGGAAAGCTTCCATCTCAACCACTGCCAAATCCCGGTCACACACATGTTGCATATGAACAGCAGAATCATAACGTAAATGCTGTGACCACGTTGAGATCCGGAAAAGTGTTGCAAAATAATATGGGTATTAACAATGACACCCCTGCCGGTGGTCCTTCTTCATCTTTTTCACCTTCTTCTTCTTCTTCGTTAGAGCCCATTCTTCATCCTTCACAAGGCTCTACTTCTTCTAGCTCGAACGGACCCACTTCTCACAACACGAACACATCTACACGGGGATCCATTCCAACTCCACAATCTGATCCGCAAAATTTGGACTCAACAACTTTTCAAAATGTTCCTTTTCCAAACCGGTTGAGATCTAATAAACCAACTCCACAAATGGAAAAGATTGTAGAGTTGTTCAAACAGGTTAGCATAAATATCCCTCTCTTGGATGCAATCCAATAAGTTCCTTCATATGCAAAAATCTTAAAGGACTTATGCACTAAGAAGAGGAAGTCACAAGTACCAAAGAAAGTTTTCGTGGCTAATGCTGTTAGCGATGCTCTTGTCCAATCTTTACCCCAAAAGCACAAGGACCCCGGTTGTCCTACTATTTCGATAACAATTGGGGACAAGAATATCAATAGAGCACTATTAGATCTTGGTGCTAGTGTCAATTTGCTACCTTATTCTGTGTACGAGGAATTAGGCGTTGGAGAGTTTAAGCCCACTCATTGTACTCTCCAAATGGCCGACCGATCAATCACCCATCCTAGGGGAGAGTTGGAGGATGTGTTAATCAGAGTAGGGGATTTCATTTTCCCCGTTGACTTTATTGTTATGGATACATAACCTGTAGCTAACCCCCGGAGTCAAATTCCGGTGATACTTGGTCGACTATTCCTTGCGACTTCTAATACAGTGATCAATTGTCGTAATGGTTCAATGAATCTATCTTTTGGCAATATGACAATTAAATTCAACATTTTTAAGTTGGGAAATCAGCCTTCCGAGCCTAATTCTAGTGTACTTGATGTTTGCTCGATCAATGAGATCACGGAGGAGGACTGTGAGTTCGAAAATTTTATGTTTGACCACAGTAGTGTTGACGCCACTAGTGCATTCCTCCTAGAATCCGACACAGCTTTCACTACGGACAACGATTATGAGTGTTTCACCTTTGTAGACGATTTTAAAGACTCACCACCCGAGTTTGAGTCTTTTGCTTTTTCGGATGAGTTAGTCGAACCATCCGACTCGGTTGCGTACACTCGATTTGAACCTTTGATGGAATCCTTTGAGTTTGAAACAGTTACACCATTGTCACCATCAATTGTTTCACCTCCTAAACTCGAACTAAAGATTTTGCCGTCGCACCTTAAATATGCTTATCTAGGTAAGAATGAGACCCTACCTGTTATCATATCGGCCTCTCTAGCTCTCGAGCAAGAGAAGGACCTTTTAATGGTCTTACAAAATAATCGGAAAACTTTTGGCTGGTCTATGGCGGACATCAAGGGGATTAGTCCCCTCATAGTCGAACATCATATACACTTGATGGATGATGCCGAGCCGGTAAAGGATCCACAAAGACGCCTCAACCCCATAATGAAAGAGCATGTCAAGAAGGAGATTGTTAAATGTCTTGATAGTGGTATCATTTACCCTATCTCGGATAGCCAATAGGTTAGCCCCATTCATGTTGTGCCAAAGAAATCGGGTATCACGGTCATTACCAATGAGGCAAATGAGTTAATACCCACTCACACCCAAACTGGGTGGCGAGTTTGCATCGACTATAGAAAACTCAATGCCGCGACAAGGAAAGACCACTTTCCTTTACCTTTCATTGACCAAATGCTAGAACGATTGGCTGGGCACGAGTTCTACTGCTTTTTAGATGGCTATTCCGGCTATAACCAAGTCTCCATAGCCAAAGAGGATCAAGACAAGACCACTTT
This sequence comes from Agapanthus africanus, assembly GCA_030015575.1. Classification (NCBI taxonomy): domain Eukaryota; kingdom Viridiplantae; phylum Streptophyta; class Magnoliopsida; order Asparagales; family Amaryllidaceae; genus Agapanthus; species Agapanthus africanus. Next base: position 376,360,560 of record JASDDO010000019.1, on the reverse strand, counting down.
TACTTGTCCTTTTGGCACTTTTGCTTATTGTCGCATGCCCTTTGGGTTATGCAATGCACCCGCTACATTTCAGCGGTGTATGATGGGGATCTTTTCAGACATGGTTGAAAAGTTTTTGGAGATCTTTATGGATGATTTCTCCATTTTTGGTGACTCCTTCGACGAGTGTTTGCTGCATCTTGACGCAGTTCTTACCCGCTGTAGGGATAAGAACCTAACTTTAAATTGGGAGAAGTGCCACTTTATGGTACGAGAGGGTATTGTCTTAGGACATGTCATCTCGCAAAACGGCATAGAGGTTGATAAAGCCAAAATTGAGGTCATTTCTAATCTTCTTCCTCCTAAACGCGTCAAAGACATCCGAGCTTTCCTTGGCCACGCCGGTTTTTATAGAAGGTTCATCAAGGATTTTAGCAAGATTGCTAGACCCTTGACTCTCTTATTGGCCAAGGACACAACATTTGATTTTGACTCAACTTGCATGGAAGCGTTCGAATCATTGAAACACTCTCTCATTTCTGCGCCCATTCTTTCATCTCCAGACTGGACGCACCCCTTCGAAATTATGTGTGACGCATCAGATTTTGCCATTGGTGTTGTTCTTGGACAGCACATTAATAAGATACCGCACGTGATTTATTACGCTAGCCGTACACTAAATGAGGCCCAACTAAACTACACAACAACAGAAAAAGAGTTTTTAGCAGTTGTGTTTGCACTTGAAAAATTTCGGCCTTATTTAATCGGCTCTCCAGTTATTGTGTATACGGACCATTCAGCTCTTCGCCACCTTTTTGCGAAGAAGGATGCTAAATCGAGCCTAATATGCTGGATCCTCTTACTACAAGAGTTTGACCTTGTCATAAGGGACAAAAGAGGATGTGAAAACGTAGTGGACGATCACCTTTCACGACTTCCTTCTTCACCTACACTTGAAATTCCAATCAAAGATGCTTTTCCCGATGAGCAACTCTTAACCGTTTCTTGCGAACCATGGTTCACTGATATCGTAAACTACTTAGCCACCGGCTTAATACCTAAAGATTGGTCGAAACAAGATAAACTTCGATTCTTGTCCCAAGCAAAACATTTTTACTGGGATGAACCTTATCTTTTTAAATACCGTTCCGACCAAATCATTCGTCGGTGTGTACCGGAAAACGAGTTTAAGAGTGTGCTGTCTTTTTGCCACGATCAGGCGTGTGGCGAGCACTTTGGCCCAAAGAAGACAGCCGAGAAAATCTTGCAGTATGGTTTCTATTGGCCACGACTCTTTAAGGATGTATATGAATACTGCAAGACATGCTCCCGGTGCCAACACTTGGGCCGGATATCACGGAGAAACGAAATGCCGCTCCAACCAATTTTGGTTGTGCATGTTTTTGATGTTTGGGGAATAGACTTCATGGGACCATTTCCTAATTCTTTTGGAATGTGTATATCCTTTTGGCTGTTGACTATGTGTCAAAGTGGGTCGAGGCTGTGCCTAGCCGAACGAATGACAACAAAGTTGTCGTTCGATTTCTTAAAGAACATATCTTTTCTCGATTTGGGCACCCTCGAGCGATTATAAGTGATAATGGTTCTCACTTTTGCAATAGGAATTTCGAGTCCTTAATGCGCAAATATTCAATTACCCACAAGCTGTCAACGCCATACCACCCCCAAACATGTGGGCAAGCCGAGATTTCAAATTGGCAAATCAAGCAAATCTTGAAGAAAACGGTTTCTAAAAACCGTAAAGATTGGTTACTCAAACTGATCGATGCACTATGGGCTTTCCGTACTACATACAAGACCGATCTTGGTATGTCTTCATACCGGCTTGTTTACGGGAAGGCTTGCCACCTCCCAGTAGAGATTGAGCATAAAGCATTTTGAGCTATCAAAGAGTTGAATTTATCATTAAGAGATGCGGGCAGCAATCGAAAGTTGCAGTTAAATGAACTAGAAGAGCTGCGGGATGAGACTTATGATAATGCCGTAATTGTTAAAAACCGAACTAAGGTATTCCATGATAAACTCCTTCTGTGAAAAACATTTAAAGCTGGTCAACAGGTTTTACTCTATGACACTCAGTAACATTATCACCCCGGCAAGCTCCGTTCTAGGTGGAAAGGGCCATTTGTAGTTCGCACCGTTTATCCGCACGGTGCAGTCGATCTTGAAAATCCGGAGGACGGTACTTTATTCAAAGTTAATGGACATCGATTGAAACCGTTTCTCACAGCGGACCCATCGGAGGAGCTCCTGTTTTTGCAGGAGACGATCTACACCGATTAAATCTCCTTCACTTTTACCCCCAAATTTCCAATCAATTTTTCCAAAACTTTATTTCAAATAAATTTTGGGGTGTGTATCATTTGTAAATATGATAATAAGCAGGAAATTGCCGACAGTATCAACCCACTTGGTGCAGCCTGACAGTGAGGACACTGTCCAGTTTAAGTTTGGGGGTATGCTCGGTAAGTCTTCTTCCTTCGCATTCATATGTATATTTTTGCATTTGCATCTTTATATAAAAATCATAAAAATTGAAAATTTTGAAAAAAAAAAATAGAAAAAGAAAAACCCATAAAAATTGAAAATTTCAAAAATTATAAAAATTAATTCAATTTTGGTCGTATTTGACTTAAATTTGACAAATAGGTTAACTGGCTAGGAACAACTAGATCTTAGACTTAGTAAATTAAAAACCCTAAAAATAACCTTCCTTAAAGTTTAACGGTAGAAAGTATATGTCTTTGTAGTTTATTTAGAAATAGGCAAATTTTGAGTTCACTTCTTGGGTTAAGTCAAAACAAAGGAAAAGTATTGATATTTTTATTAGAGTATAAGTTTGAAAAATAATTCTTAGCTTAAGTCTAGATTCTGAAAATGTATACCCTACAAATTGCACAAACAAGAATCTTGAAACTTGGAATACTAGAAAAGACCTTAAAATGCTCTTGTCTAAAGTCCTTAGTATGATGAAAAATAAAAAAATACATATACAAGTGTGAATAAAAGAAAAAAAATGAACACTGGTTTTTGTGATTACTTAAGGCTGCAAAAATAGAAAAAATATTTAGCGAGGGTGCTTCATCACCTAGTGCCTTAGACCAACTGGTTTGGGAGTCACTGCTAAAAAGTCTTAGGTGTTACAAGACTAAGAAGTACACTTTAAAGTGCAAACGCATTTTCTAATCGGTCGTTGGTACCTCAAGAAGTATTAACGGTCGGATGAAGGATGTGTAAGCAAAATTCAATTAAAAACTCACCAATTAATAAGTACTTTGGACAACGGACAAGAGTATGATTGCTTGATTTGAATTTCCGAGTATAGGGGTGATATAAACACACACGTAGGGATATGCGATTGGAGTTTAGATGAGAGATAGGAGTGAAGAATAGAACTTGCATCTTTAGTAGAGTTGATAAAAATTTCTAAATGGAGATGGAATCCTAGAAGGAAGACTTAAGAGATGCCAAAAGGTAAGTAGGTTTGCAGAACATATATAATCTTAAGTTAAATGATGAGGAAGTGTGAGGAATATGGGTGGATAATTTACGAGTCAAAGATAATAGAATTCCTTGTTAGAAAACCTAATTGGAGAATTAAAGTCGAAAAGCCGAATTGATAGGATTATGTGGATAGTATCCGCTGAAAACCCTCAGGAGACAACACTCCTCCTACTAGGGACACCTAGAGGTTTAACGGCTTGTTGCACGAGCTCAGTGCAATCGCGATTCCCTGCGAAAGTGAGGTTAGGTTTTTGTCGAGAATAAAACTAGGTTTGCTTGAGGACGAGCAAAAGATAAGTTTGGGGGTATTTGTTTATATCATAATATTGCATTATTATATTCCCATTCTTATGCATTTTACAAATAAACAGGTGCTTTTGACCCATATCTGCTACATAGTACAGGTTACAGGTTCTTGAAGCAAAAACAGTGAAAATGATAAAAGATGATGCAAAAGTGGGACTACGACCTGTTAGTTATATGTATGCCCTAGAGGCCATTACTGTACATTGGATGTATATTGTAGTGGATGCTGGGACATATATAGGTAGGACTTTCTTGCTCGACATGATAGTACGCTATCTGGTTGCTCTTTATCTTAACGTGTATACTTACTGTCTCTCTGATTACATGTTGATAAAGCCCATAGGATGTGTACTCGACTTCCAGGACTATGATGTAGATCATACTAGTGGGGCCTGGGTAGTCCATGAGTACATCCTTGAAATGTTCCTCGTCGAGGGAATATCGAGACGGGGCATCGATATTCCAGAGTAGACTAGCGCATATCTTCTCGACCCATGCGATGGGCGATGGATGATCCGATATCCATTGGTGTTTGACATCGAAGATGGTATGCGGGTTGATCAGTCGAAAATATTGTATATTTTAGCCGGCAATTTCCTTAACATTTGCATACATTTAGAAGTGTTCGGCATCCATATTCTACATATTAGCAATTCTGTCACAAAATATGAGATTGCATGTATTAGACTTTTAAACCGACACTTTAAGGGAAATTAACCGCATTTCATGGCATCGCATCATTTCTGTATTTGCGCAACACTTGTCTTCAGTATGTGCAGGAAATAAGGAAGAAAATCAAAAGAAGCTGATCAAACAATACGCCAACTAAATCATTTCAGATCTGGTAGCAGTGTAGAAGGAATTAGATAATTCTATATATCAAATGAAGGCCCAAAAATGAGCCCAAGACTACCACAGAGAGCACAAGCCCCAAGGCTCCAAGAGAGCCGCGCTTCCGCGGCGGTAGCCAGCCTTGCGCCGCGCAAGCGCGGCGGTTCTGCCACGTCAGCTGTCAAGTTTTGGGAATAATGCTTCTGTCAGGGTCCACATTCCATAAATGCATGACATTTTCCAGAATTCTCTCGAACCTTCTGCCAGATCAGCAAAGAAGATTAAGGAAGGCTAATCCTAATTAAGCCCCTAACTAATCCTCTTCTAGAAGCCCCCTCCTAACTAATCACCTCTAGAAGCTTCTCCCCTAACTAACTTTTGGAGGGAAATTTGAATTTCTTCAACAAACTTTTGGAGGGAAACTTAGAATTTGAAATCCTAGATCTAGGGTTAGTTATCTATAAATAGGAACCTAGACCTAGGGTTAAAATTTTCTTTTTAATCTTCATTAGTTAAAATTCCCTCTTTCATCATCTTCTTCCACAAGTCTCGTGACAAGGCTTGTGCGAAACCCTAACCCTAATTCCACTCCAAATCCAAGATCTTGAGTACCAAATCAAGTGAGAAGCCTTCAACCTTTTAGGAGCCGAGCCGATCTTCAATCGGACAAGTGATCCAAGCCGATCCGCGTTCCACGGAGACGAGCGAAGCCAAGTCGACGATCGAGTTCCTCCTCTTGTAGTTCTTGAGCGATGTAATAAAATTGTCGATATAAATAAAAGGTGAAATTCTTTTATCTTGCTTTCTTTTAATTCTTGCATCATGATTAGATCTCAATTTGTAATTGTTGTTCTTATTGTGATGTGTGAGTAAAACTCCGCTCGTAAAGGAGTCGAGACGATTGTAGAATGATGATGTAACAAATCTAAATACGATTTTTAAGTCCTACGAGTTTTGTAAACCCTAGCAAGTTCAAGAATCGATGACCTAATTTCGTAGCGATGCTTTCTTGATTGTGATCGCTAGAAATTAGGGATCTACGATCGTTTCTTGAATTTACTAGAGGCTAGCATATGAATGATATCGATGAATGAACAAGGGATAAGATGAAACCCTAGTTTCACAAGAAATCCCTAATTCTCGTCGATCATCATCGATCTAGTATCAATTCATCGAAGGATAAGAATACGTAATTGTAAGATTACATCACATCTATAGATCCGATCGATTCCTACGAGCCTCATTTCGATTCTTGAGATTTGGTTTGGAAAAATCATTAAACGATCAATTCTTGATTCTATCTTTTAAATGCTTTCTTAGATCTAGATTTTTCTCATTTCTTGAACTTCAACTTTAAATCTTGAATTGTTTGTTTTCTTTTCATTAAAGTTTCAACTCATCTAATTCGAACGACGAACGATTACACTTTCCCTGAGGACGATCCGCACTCACATACTAACTACAATCCGACACCGTAGTTGATTACGGTCAATTAATTTTTGGTTGTGATTTCTTTACAATTTTCTCAAATATACACAACGAGAAATTCTTTTCAATCAAATGGCGCCGTTGCCGGGGACTATTTGATTCGATTTGATAAACACAACAAAAATCATCAATCAAATGGCGCCGTTGCCGGGGATAGTGCGCTAATAGTTCGTATTTTGAAATTTGAGTTGAACAATTTATTCCATTATAATTTTTAAATCAAAACTCGTGCAAACACTAATACGTGTTGTTGTGATTTGATTGCGAGGAATTCTGGAATTTTTGGAGCTGTGGAAATTTTTTTCTGAAATTACCAGAGAGCTTAGAAGTTCAAGAGGAACAGTACCAAAAAGTTTGAAGCACTGATCCCAACATTTCACCGCCCTTCCGCGGCACAAACCCCTAATCCGCGGCGGAAGCGCCGCAACCCTAGCTCCTCTCTGCAGAAATTTTGCTCTGTAACTTTCTCACTTTCTTATCTCTTACCTCATCTGCTCCAATAACAATTTTACTGCAGGTTTCTTTGCAAATAAATCGCAGCGCCGCAAAAGCAAAATAAATTTGTGCGTGTTTTTGATTCTTGTGGTTGTTGCATATTAATACGGAATTTAAGGGGCACAACCAAATCCAAATTAGGTGGGGATTTCATTACCCTTCCTAGGCCCCGAAAATCGCAAAACTTGCATCCGCATTGACCCTCATTAATTAAAAGAAATCTAGAGATGACTCTAAGGATCGTCGCGCTCAATTAGGACAAGAGAAGGCCGTGGGTAATTCATTGTTTATCCGAGTTTTCTTGTGGTGCCTAAGGCGAGTGTGTCTAAGGCTAGTGGTTATTAATTAGGCCCACTGTAGTGGTGGTTCCTTCCCACTTACCTGGCACTTATCCGGCCACAGGGGGACAAAGAGGCAGTGGAGGATTTATCCTGCGACTTGTCTTTTGGCAGTTAGGAGCGGTCTAGAGTTTGACCTAGGTTACCACTAGATTTTAGGGTTTTGTGTGTTGCATTTGTTTTGTTGCATCATATTTTTTTTAAAAATCCGTATTCTTTTCAAAACAAACACCGCATACATCATTTCCCCTAATTATAAATTCACGCTGCCACTTGTACTAACCCTTTTTAGTACAAGATAGGCTGGACAACGGGATTCTAGTGCCCGTTAGTCCGCGTTTCCTTTAATCGACCCAAAAGTCGGTATTTCTACATTTACCTTTCTTTTACCCACCACCACACCCACATCGATGGATCCACATCCATCGAACTTCTTTTCCACTACCCTGCCGCCGTCCGTTGGTGCGCAGATTCCACCTCGCATCTCTCTCCAAGAGAGATGTTATCCTACACGAGGCCCACTTTCCACATGTCTTTCCACACCACCAGCCAACGGGGAAAATTTTCAAATAAAACCCCAATATATCAACCTTCTACCAAAATTTCACGGTCTCGAGTCTGAAGACGCATACGTGTTTATCACGAAATTTGAAAATGTATGCGCAATGATGGGTACTTCACAGCTTTCTGTGGATGCTTTCCGTCTACGTCTTCTCCCATTCACTTTGTGCGATTTAGCCGAGAAGTGGCTATATAACACTACCGCACATTCCATTTCAAATTGGGACGAATTCGTCAAAGCATTCCTTAATAAATTCTACCCACATCACAAAACAGCTCGAGTCCGTAGCGAAATCTATCAATTTACCCAGCTTCCAAATGAAACATTTTCAAAATGTCTTGACCGTTTCAAGGATCTGTTACTCCAATGTCCACATCACGGCATCCCGAGATGGGAACTGTGCCGAATCATTTATGAGGGCATTACTCCTTACACAAGACAGACCCTTGAATCCATGTGTCAAGGCAATTTTATGACCAAAGATGATAGGGAAGCCTGGGAATTCTTAGAAAATTTCGCAGAAAAATCTTTACAGTGGGAGGGTGTGAGTCAATCATCTAGGGATGGCAATGATATTTCCATAGAAATTAGAGCTGAAATTTCAGCTTTACACAAGAAATTTGATGCTATGGAAAACAAATTTTTAGCCGCCGCCCTAAGTCAAATATCACTCTCCAAAACTGTATGTGGCTGTTGTTCTGATCCGTCTCACTTGACGGAAGAATGTCCGTTTTCAGGTCATGAGCATACCAATGCCGCATTTCAAAGACCTAGAAACAATCCATCTTCCTCCACATATGATCAGGGTTGGAGGAATCACCCTAACTTTGATTGGAACCAATCCCAATTTCAAAACACGGTTCCAACCCAAAACAATTTCCAAGGGGCCCCTCCACCACAACAGCAACCACCACAATTGAGTCAGCACCTCTTTCAAGCACAAAATTTTCAAAATCCGGTCAACACTTTTGCACCATCTAGTCCTTTGCAGTTGACCGGAACGGATGAATCCTATTCAATTGCACAATGCATGAATTTGGTCTTAACAAATATCATGCAAGTTTCGGCTGAAATGAAGTCTTCTGTCGATTATATAAAGAAAAACTCTGCGTCCCAAAGCGAGAGTATTAAATCGATGGAAGAAGAAATTGCACGTTTAAAAGCTGAAATGAGTGCAAGAGAGAAAGGGAAACTTCCAGCTCAACCTTTACCCAATTCTAGCTATTTACACGATGTGGATGCAATCACGTTGAGATCTGGAAGAGTGCTCGACACTCATGTTGGGGAAGAGTTTGATGATAATGATAGATCAATCAATAAAACCCCGGCTGAGACCTTTCCTCACACACACAATTCTAACCCCAGTTCTTCTACCCCACCATCTTCTTCCGAGCCTATTCTCCATTTCCCAAAAGGCTCGCCACTACAGCCCACCTCTGTTACCCCTCCACGGACGATCCCCACTTCTATTATAGGATTGATTCCACAAACACTTTCTTCTCCTATGATGGACCCAGCGCTTATTGCTAAAGCACCTTATCCTAATCGGTTAAGGGCTAACACACCAAGTCCACATATGGAGAAGATTATGAACATTTTCAAGCAAGTAAACACCAACATCCCTCTCCTAGATGCTATCCAACAAGTTCCGTCCTATGCGAAAACTCTTAAGAACTTGTGCACTAGGAAGAGGAAGACTCATGTGCCTAAGAAGATATTCATGGAAAAAACAATAGACACGGCTTTCCCCCAACAACTACCGAGGAAACGTAAGGATCCTGGATATCCTACTATTTCCGTTTCTATCGGGGAAAAACACATTAACCGTGCTCTACTAGATCTTGGCGCTAGTGTTAACTTGCTTCCATACTCAGTCTATGAGCAATTAGGGATCGGAGAGTTGAAGCCAACCAATTGCACTCTCCAGATGGCTGACCGATCAATCACCAAACCTAGGGGTGAGCTGGAGGATGTGTTAATAAAAATCGGAGAATTTATATTCCCGGTAGATTTTATTGTAATTGATACACAACCTGTAGCGAACCCACGGAATCAAATTCCGGTGATTTTAGGTCGCCCCTTTTTGGCCACTTCCAATGCTATTATCAACTGTCGTAACGGTTCTATGACCCTATCTTTCGGGAATAGGTCAATAGAACTAAACATTTACAAGTTGGGAAGTGTACCCTCCGAACCTACTGCTCAGGTATGTTCTGTCGACTTAATGGATGTCGACAGCAGCGAATTTGATGATCCTCCTAATACCGATCTTGACTCTTTTCATACGTTATTGTTTGACCCAACTATGTATCATACACGTACGGACTCTTCCACCGAGATGTCCGGGTCAACAATTGACACTGATTATGAACTGTTTCTAGAGTCTGAAGATCACCCCGCACATTGTGATGACATTATTCACCGGGGTATTGATGGAACTTTTGAGGAAATTTTCGCTGAAGAACTCGCATTTTTGAATGACACGGGTGTTGAGATGAATCATGTCCAAATCACTGAAATTGAACCTCCACCCCTTCTTCTGAATTGTAAAAAGAATGCGAGTAATCCATCACATTCACTGCATCGTCTCTCCAAAATGAGACGCACACACATTCTATTCCACCACTTAATCTTTCCCCACTTCTTCTTCCACCAACCAGAGCACTGCATTGATAAAATTTTTGAATGGTTGGTGTTAACCTTCGGTCTTTGCAAAGCTTGGCATCGACCACTGATTTTTGACCCCCACTTGTGATTTTAAAAGATTAACATTGCATAACTCAAGTTTGGGGGGATATTTTTTCTGGCTCCTGAAAAGAAAATTTTACAAAATTTTGAGCCAAAAATAAGTTTGGGGGAGGTTCTTCACTTAAATATTTTGCCCCCACTAATAAATTCCTCCCAAGCTTACAGGTTTTTTTTCAGATTTAGCAAAGAGCAACAGTGAGGACACTGTTGAAAACAAGTTTGGGGGAGGTTTGTGCTTATTTTCGCATCATTTGCATATCATTTGCATAAGCACAAAACATTTTTTCGAAAACCTATAAAAATTTAAAAAAATTCAAAACTATAAAAATATATTTTTGTATATAAATAAGATAATAAAAGATTAGATAGTGAAAAATTGCATCCATGAGATTAGAAAAATTTAAGAAAACTAAGAAAATTAGAAGTTTTCTTATACGAACTAGTAATAAGTAGTTATGAGCCGTTGTCCCAAGGGTTAGTAAGATGAAGGACGTCACTAATCTGAGGATAAAAATAAGTCTGAAAAATAGTTTCTATTCTGGATGTCAAACATTTTGAACGTTGCTACCCTGCTATTCGCACTTACACACATCTTAAAGCCTGGGATAGTAGAGGATACCTTGAAATGCTCTTGTCTTAAAGCCAAAAGTATGGAAAAAAAAAATGGTGAGAAAAATGGACACTGGTTTTGTTATCACCGAGGGAAATAAAAAAATATATAGCGAGGGTGCCTCTTCATCTAGTGCCCTAAGGCCAACTGGTCTGAGAGTCACTGCTATACCTAAGGTGGTGCAAGATTAGGAAAATACACCAAATAAGCAAGCACATGAGTAATCGGTCGGTTAGTACCTCAAGAAGTATTAACGGTCGCATGAAAGTGTGTGAGCTCATCGAAAAAAAATACTGAGGATGATGGGCAAGAGTATGATAGCTTGAATTGAATTCTCCGGGTGTAGGGATGTCTTTACACACACGCAGGGTTATATGATCGATGTTTGGAAGAAAGATAGGAATGAAGAATAAGACGATGTTTTATTGAGGGAGGACGTGATTTCTGACATCTTTTCATGACCATTAAGATAGGGCTCATGACAACCGAAAAGCTAGCTTAGTTGGAAACCCTAATTTTCAAAGTTTTTCTTTTACAATTCTTGTCTTTAGATGTAATATTCATGATCTTGCTTTTATTATTGGATTTTGTGGGTGCAATCCGCTGAAAACCCTCAGGAGACAACACTCCTCCTACTAGGGACACCTAGAGGTTTAAAGGCTTGTTGCACGTGCTCAGTGCAATCGTGTTGCCTACGAAAGTGTGCTAGATAGTTTTTCCCTTTCTTTATTTTTCTCCTTCCCTTTTTAATAAAACATTCGCTCGAGACGATCGAAATTAAGTTTGGGGGTATTTGATCAGTCGAAAATATTGTATATTTTAGCCGGCAATTTCCTTAACATTTGCATACATTTAGAAGTGTTCGGCATCCATATTCTACATATTAGCAATTCTGTCACAAAATATGAGATTGCATGTATTAGACTTTTAAACCGACACTTTAAGGGAAATTAACCGCATTTCATGGCATCGCATCATTTCTGTATTTGCGCAACACTTGTCTTGAGTATGTGCAGGAAATAAGGAAGAAAATCAAAAGAAGCTGATCAAACAATACGCCAACTAAATCATTTCAGATCTGGTAGCAGTGTAGAAGGAATTAGATAATTCTATATATCAAATGAAGGCCCAAAAATGAGCCCAAGACTACCACAGAGAGCACAAGCCCCAAGGCTCCAAGAGAGCCGCGCTTCCGCGGCGGTAGCCAGCCTTGCGCCGTGCAAGCGCGGCGGTTCTGCCACGTCAGCTGTCAAGTTTTGGGAATAATGCTTCTGTCAGGGTCCACATTCCATAAATGCATGACATTTTCCAGAATTCTCTCGAACCTTCTGCCAGATCAGCAAAGAAGATTAAGGAAGGCTAATCCTAATTAAGCCCCTAACTAATCCTCTTCTAGAAGCCCCCTCCTAACTAATCACCTCTAGAAGCTTCTCCCCTAACTAACTTTTGGAGGGAAATTTGAATTTCTTCAACAAACTTTTGGAGGGAAACTTAGAATTTGAAATCCTAGATCTAGGGTTAGTTATCTATAAATAGGAACCTAGACCTAGGGTTAAAATTTTCTTTTTAATCTTCATTAGTTAAAATTCCCTCTTTCATCATCTTCTTCCACAAGTCTCGTGACAAGGCTTGTGCGAAACCCTAACCCTAATTCCACTCCAAATCCAAGATCTTGAGTACCAAATCAAGTGAGAAGCCTTCAACCTTTTAGGAGCCGAGCCGATCTTCAATCGGACAAGTGATCCAAGCCGATCCGCGTTCCACGGAGACGAGCGAAGCCAAGTCGACGATCGAGTTCCTCCTTTTGTAGTTCTTGAGCGATGTAATAAAATTGTCGATATAAATAAAAGGTGAAATTCTTTTATCTTGCTTTCTTTTAATTCTTGCATCATGATTAGATCTCAATTTGTAATTGTTGTTCTTGTTGTGATGTGTGAGTAAAACTCCGCTCGTAAAGGAGTCGAGACGATTGTAGAATGATGATGTAACAAATCTAAATACGATTTTTAAGTCCTACGAGTTTTGTAAACCCTAGCAAGTTCAAGAATCGATGACCTAGTTTCGTAGCGATGCTTTCTTGATTGTGATCGCTAGAAATTAGGGATCTACGATCGTTTCTTGAATTTACTAGAGGCTAGCATATGAATGATATCGATGAATGAACAAGGGATAAGATGAAACCCTAGTTTCACAAGAAATCCCTAATTCTCGTCGATCATCATCGATCTAGTATCAATTCATCGAAGGATAAGAATACGTAATTGTAAGATTACATCACATCTATAGATCCGATCGATTCCTACGAGCCTCATTTCGATTCTTGAGATTTGGTTTGGAAAAATCATTAAACGATCAATTCTTGATTCTATCTTTTAAATGCTTTCTTAGATCTAGATTTTTCTCATTTCTTGAACTTCAACTTTAAATCTTGAATTGTTTGTTTTCTTTTCATTAAAGTTTCAACTCATCTAATTCGAACGACGAACGATTACACTTTTCCTGAGGACGATCCGCACTCACATACTAACTACAATCCGACACCGTAGTTGATTGCGGTCAATTAATTTTTGGTTGTGATTTCTTTACAATTTTCTCAAATATACACAACGAGAAATTCTTTACAATCAAATGGCGCCGTTGCCGGGGACTATTTGATTCGATTTGATAAACACAACAAAAATCATCAATCACGGGTGCTCAGTGGAGACTGGGTACACTGAACGGACTCGCCGAGAACTCCCAGATGGTATTATACCTCACGTCAGATGGCAATTCTCTGGTGACACTGGTACAGCTTAGTCTGTTGACCCGAGATCGTCATAGAGTCTTGTGTGTCTCCCACTGTGCTTTGATTTCCACCCTACCACGGCTCTACTGAGTTGTGCAAACAGATGGTTTTTGGGTACAGTCCCGATTCACATGGAGGCAATGAGCGATAGGAGGGGATTCGTCTCTCCCGGTATTGGGGGTTGATGTTGTGCTATGCTCGACTGGCCATAACAGGAAATCCCTGGCCAGGGTTGCAGTGATATACTGGTAAGAGTTATCAGTAGTTTCACGAATGTTATGGACCTCAAGTCGGCATGACTTATCGAGCTATTGGGGTCTGACGTTTACCACCCCTAGGCGAGATATGCGACATATCAGACGAACTGACCGGACTGTACGGTAAGTGTTACTCGTTGGATTCATAGGAGTGTGAGCGGGCTTGCTCGTCGATCTTCTGATCGATCAATACCCGGGTGGCCGTTACGTTTAGCAGACCGCTTGCGGCTTGTGGGTGCTTGATATGATCATCATCCGCTACCGGCGTATTGACGAGTCTTTAGAGTCCTACACAGAGGTTTCCTGGCTCAAGCGAAACGAAATAGGAGCGCATATGATATATGTACGGGACCGAGAATAATGCGTGTATGTGATACCGTATTTCATTCTCGCGATGAATGTGTCGAATGGTTGTATGCGATATAACCTAGTTATCGAATCAAGGATTGATTCGATAAGCCGATACATTGGATACTAGCCGGTTATATGCGACATGACCGGATCATTGAATCAAGTGTTGATTTAATGATTTAATGTATAATTATATATTTGATATATTACTTTGCATTAACTAGTATTGGTTCACTTTAAATGGATTTACTCACTTGTATTGCACATTGTATATGTGATATATTTTTGTGCACATGATTGTATCATGTTTGATGATACATTCTTTCTTGGTTTTGTGTAAAGTATTGAACCATGGTTAGTTAGTGGTTAGGGTATCATTTCATTTGCTTATTCATTTATCTTTTTATTTATTTCATTTGAAAAGAAAAAGAGAAATGAATGGTGGCTATATTTGTTTTTAGTTGAAGATTCATGAAGCATTGACTTAGTCACCATTCTTGTCTCATGCCTAACCCTAACCACTCATCTAACCTAAGTTAAGTCTCTACACTAAACCATGGTTGAAGATATGATAAGTATTGTATTTTCTTTTCTATTTTAATTTAACTTATCATATCTTTTCTTCTTCTTCTTCATCTTGAGCAAGAAAGAGAAAGCTTGACCATCAATGGTGATTGATGGAAAAGTGTGAGAAATCCAAATATAAAGTCTACCCACTTCCTATTTCTTCATCCTCTACCTCTTGCCAAGTTGTATAGGGTGTTCACTTCATAAGTTTGCAAAGCTTGGTGAAGTTGGAGCTTGTTCTTGTGATGCTTCGACGTAGATCATCTTCGGCATCGAACCGACGATCAAGCCCGCCCATTCTTCGATGATGCCAATGCTAGAGTCGTGAGTTTGATTTGGACAGCGGAGGGAGATCATCGTGGAGCTCACGAAGTGGTGGACCGGATCTACAAAGGTTGTAGCCCCTTCCCTATTTCTATATTTCCGTATACTTGCTTGCTTTGCCTAAATATCTAGTTAACGATCCGTTCTAGGTTTTCTCGGCACCGTAATTTTTAGAAATTTGCATGTTTGATCACTTGTAAGACTCCATTAGTGTGCCTAGGAACCCTACAGTGGTATCAGAGCCTAGCTAGAGCCTTAGGCGAAGTCCCGACGGAATCAGAAGTCCGAACGACCCGAAAACCCAACCCCATATATGCTCTCTGTATAATTTTTAATTTCGGGGATTTTTCCACATTAAAAATATTCAGAAAAATCAGCAGGAAGATCTAAGACATACTGTAAAATTCGTGGTCTTGATTCCATAAAGGGGGCGCGGATCCGCGGCCTTACAGAAGGCTCATGCGGCGGATCCGCGGCCCTTTTGTCGTTTTGTGCATCCTATTTTGCACAGTAACTCTTAGTTGTCTGTGCTGGTTTTCCTGGGGATTTTTAATAATTTTTCCAGAGTTGCATTTTCTGGGTTGTATTGGGAACTCGGTGTATCGGTCGGATTGTCTAATTTTGTCGGTGTGTTTTTCCGGATAAATCTTAGAATATGTTAAAAAGTTCGACCGGATATAAATACCCACTTTTTCCCCTGCCGGGAAATTTCCAATTGTTGGATTTTTCCGTAGTTTAACGACGTTCTAAGTAGTGCAAGTAACGCGATGGACCCTCTAGAAGACAACAAACCTTAACTCGATTATGTGACCGTCTTGAACTGCCCTTTGAACCTTCGGGTTTGGGGCAGTACGGCGTGCCACATGTGAGGCGTTGGCTTGACCCTTCTACGGCTGGACCGTTGGTACTGAGGCACGAACTGAATGTTGTTAGACTTATTTCATGTGTTGAGCTGTATCGGGAAAACTTGGGTGTTCGATTGTTCGATCGAAAAGTTTAGCATTTTCTATTTATCCGGAATGTGATACAATAATTGGAATTCGCAAATAGTTATGAGATAACGGAATGAATGTTATAAACATAGCAGTTTAGTCTTACTTGATCGGTTGCCACGGAATTTTGATGTGATCAAAAGTCCGTAGCAATCACGTAGCGTACGCGGATACTCGCCGGGTAAACTTAATAGACAGCCTCACTCCATTGCCCCGACCAAGTGACTGTAGGAGAACCCCGTCGCCGAAAGCATCCGTTCGGGTGCTCGCGGTAGCGGTGTTCCGCCTTGGTGCACTTCGTCGACGGTTTCGGGGGTGCGGCCGCCTACTAAAGCTTGCGACGAGCATTCGATCAGAATGTCGGGAATCCTGTTGAATTGCCCGACTTGATATTGAAAAGTGTTTTCGATAATGAGACTAAAATGCGGGGTTTATAATTGTTAGGCATGCGATGTCTAAGTAATTCATTTGGTCAGGCATGCGATGTCTGAGGAGGTTGCGGATTCCAACTGTTGTAGTTTTACATTTTCTTTTCTGTGACCGTAAGTGTAATATGTGATATCGCCGGTTTCGTTGCTATATGTCAACGACAATTGGGATGCGCATATTTACTTACGTTGATGACATGTGATGTTATGTGTTGCTGGATATGTTATATTGGATCGTCGTGTTTGAATAGCCGGGGGGTTTTTATGTGAGATGAGTGTTTTTCATTTTCATTCATGTAAAAACTTGTATGTAATATTCTTTTATTGGGGTACTTCCAGGTTGCGGATGTTGTCACCATTTGTATATTATTTACTTTTCTGCACTAGGATAGACCCAAGGAGGGGAGCACAAGTAACCGGGTTCTGGGGTCCAGTGGGAGACCAACTCGAGGAGTCGAGTCCGGGTCTCCTAACCCTAGAATTGGTAGGGTTGCTTGCCGCTCTCGTAGGGGTCTAGGGGTGTGGGATTGGCTATTCATCACGACCGTGGAATCCGTGTTTTATACTGGCTCGTATTGAAAACACGGACGTCCTAGTATATCCAATATTTCATATGTTTCTTCTGCTGTGTTTTATCTGTGATCATGTGATGTTCTGTGACAGATATTATATATAGTATATATGATATATTATATAGACGTTGCTTATGTTTTACACCCGCGCTAGCCCTGCCCCGCTCTGCCGTTAGTTACCTAACCTAACGGTGCAGACAGGACATCGAGGCGAATGCGGATGGCATAAGCGTACGTTATATTTATCTGTGATGTTTAGGTGGACTTAAATGATGGGATATTCATTAATGAGATTAATGAAAGAAAATAAACCTAATTGATGTTGTGGAATCGAATTTCAAAATAAAACAGGTAGCTACAGTTCTTGCTTTGCATCGTGGTGTTCCTTGTAGAACATCCTGCACCTTATTCGATAAGGAAAGGACCGAGATCCCTTCACCGGGAGTGACTCCTTTAGCAATAACTGGCAGATGCTACAACCCTCGGTTTGTATTTTGATCACTTCTATAGTTTCTGCTTTGCACAGTGATATATATGATATATCCCGCACCTCATTCGACGAGGAAAGGGCCGACGATCCCTTCACCGGGAGTGACCCCTTTAGCAAAACTAGAAAAGCCTCAAAAACATTCCATTTAAAAACCATTTGATTCCGCAACGAGATCAAGTTCAAAGCGTTAAAGGTTTTCACAAAAACCAGCCGCAACCCTCCGTCATTTTAGAAAGTAGAGTACTTAGTATTCGTGCTGTGTTTGTTGACCATAGTCAAGGCACAGTGTACGGTAGCTAAGTGATGTCTTCCTACACCGCATATGATGCGATTAGTTAGGACAGTCGCGTGACTTTGTTGACCATAGTTAAGGGTCATGTGGGTGGGTCTAATTAATCACGAAATGACGGCTAGAACTTGACTAGTACTTATGATTTGTTGACCATAGTTAAGGTCATAGGTGCTAGGGGTAAAAACCTTTATCGGGAGTTTCAAGTGTTGAAATTTGCAATGAGATTGCATACCTTCTATATGATAGTTGGATCCCGATACCCACTGCGAGTAATTGTTACTCCTGGGAGAGTTTTGCACTTTGCAATTAGCCGATCAAGTAGGTGTCTAGAAAGGTGTCAATGGGGTTACGCCTCTGGGAAAACGAGGTTTACATTAATTAGGTCCGTGCGAAAGCACGGGGAACCTCCCTCAAAGTACCGACACTGGCCTGGCTGAAAGATTGGCGAACTTGTAGAGTGTAATTAATCCCGGCTAGTCTTTCCTTTTAAGGTTTGAAGGAAGATTTGATAAAAACAGTGGGAGCCATCCTGATTAGATAAAATATATAACCAATCTGATCTTGCAAGAGCGCACGCAGAGTGTTTTCTTCTCTCTCTCCTGGTAGCGACCGTGTCACGCCTTAATCAAGATAATAATATGGATGTATTGACCGAACCCGCTTGTTATACTGAGCTGGGGAACGTTGGTCCCGCTCCAACTTATAATTGTTATAAGACAGAGCAGGAAATTGGGGAATACCAGAATTCCTATGCCGCCAAAACGAAGAAAGTGCATATAATGCATCTCCTTCGGGTGTGTTCATTATAAAGAACTGTTTCTCAGTATCCTCTGCATCCTGGGTATATGATACCGGATCAGGATCCCAGATATGTAATCTGTTACATAGGGCTACAAAAAGGTAGAAAAACTGAGAACGGGTGATAAGTTTCATGAGACAGAAACCGGGGCAAGTGTTGCAGCCAAGTCTGTTGGTCACTGTCACCCTGTATTACGAATACATTGATTCTGAACAAATGCTATTAGATACCGAACCTGATATACAAAATCATATCAGTCTCTTTATTAGTAAAGAAATGATATAATTTTGTATTGATGGATAATGTTTTGAACATTTCCTATATCAAAAGTTGATCGGTTCAGGCACGTCATCTAAAAGCATTGACGTTCTAAATCAAACTACAGTTCCTTGTATACTGAACACACACAAGAGGAAGAGTTCAGAAATGAACGAATCATTCTTGAGGCATTGTAGACTAGGTCATATCAATGCGACCCGACTGGCTGAAGTTACATTTTAGATGCATATTTAAATCAGTTTAAATTTACATCTTGTGTAACTTGCCAGTCATCTCACAAAGATATAATGACACCAGCTCTGCTTACTGGAAGCCGAGAAAGAGTTAATGAACTCTTGGGACTGATACATGATGATGTATGTAAAGTCTCCTGTCTACAAATGCCAGGACTGGTTCTTTATACTTCATTATATTCTCTGATAATCTCTCAAGATTCAGTCATATATTCCTGTTGAAACATAAGTCCGAACCTTTTGAGATATTCACAGAATATAAATTAGAAGTAGAGAACCAAAATACGGGTATAAGTATTATGTCCTATGATAAGATCAGGGAGGAGAATACTTGTGCATAGAATTCCTGGACTATTCTAAAGGAGAATGAGATTTTCTCTCAGTGTTACTCCTCTGAATACACCACAGCACAACGGTGTATCAGGACGGAGCAATTGCACAATATTAGATATGGTGTGCTTTATGATGAGTATTACTGAGTTACCTATTTCCTTTTGGGGTTATGCACTTGAGAAGCTGCATACCTATTGAATTAGGTTTGAATCAAATCACTGCCTACCACTCCATATAAGATATGGTATGGAAAGAACCCATCTCTTAAGTAAGTTAAGATTTGGGATTGTCCGGCCTATGTCAAAAGCAAAATCCGGACAAGATTGAGGCAAGGTCAGTTCTGTAGAACTGGAAAGGTTCCAGCTATTCGAAACTACAGCTGAAGATTTGACAGAACCAAAGGATTCTATAGTCCCCGACGAACCTCAGCCTCTCCGCCGATCTAGTAGGGTTCCTCAACCGTCTGAGAGATACCTCGGTTTCTCGATGACAGTGGGAGCAAGGATTGCATCATGAGATGATGACCCAACTATTTTCGAGCAGGCCATCGAGAGTAGGGACTCTGTAAGAATGGATGGATGCTTAGCGATCTGAGATGGAATCCATGTACACCAGCAAAGTATGGACTTTAGCTGCTATATTTGAAGGGTTAAATCCCCATCAAGAGCAAGTATATCTTGAGAAGATTACTTGGTGTAGATGGAAAAGTTGAGACTTACAAAGCTAGACTTGTTAAAGGTTTTCGTCATCTACCAGGCACGGGTAATGATGAAACCTTTTCCATGGAATATGCTTAAGTCCATCCAGATCCTACTTGCCATGGCTACATACCATGACTGCGATATCTGGTGGTTGGGTGCCATAACTCCTTTTCTAAATATTGATTTAGAAGAGAACGTCTATAAGAACACTGCCAGAGGGCCTCGTAGACAGTGGGAGCAGCGGAAACGTGTGCAAGATGCTTTATAAGATAAAGCAGGCATCGCGGAGTTGGAACATCTGTTTTGATGGATTAGTCAAAGAAGTTGACATCATCAAAATGGTAGATGAACCTTGTATAAACAAAAAGGTAGTAGGGAGTATGGTGACGATCCTCGTAGAATACGTGGATGACATACTCTTGTTAGGGAAGGAGTTTCCTATGCTACGCTCGATCAATCTCCGCTTATCACAATGATTTTCCATATAGGATCAAAGTCATACCTACTAAATCCTAAGCTTTGGATCTATGAGATAGATTTAATTGGATGTTAGGATACTCACTAGTTGTAGTGAGATGGTATCAATCGATCCTGGGGAGAATCACTGGAAGGGTTCCAGAGTGATAAGGACGACTGAATGTCAGTCGCAGGCATTGTCTTTACCCTCGGTAAAGGGACGGTATGTTGGAAGATTTCCAAGCTAGATACCGTGACAAACTAGACGATAAAGGCTGGTAACATCGCTATTAAAGATACTACCAAAGAGGAAGTTTGGGTGTATATTGGTTCATAAGATGAACTAGGTTCCTGCCATTGTATGACAATGGAAGTGTGGCTTTGGCCCTTGGAACCCTGGTCCCATCAGTGACCCAGACATATTCTGAGGCAGCATCACCTGATCATGGAAATAGTTGATCTCCAGGTTGATCGAGGTTAGGAGAGTAGACTCAGAGGACAACACGGCGGATCCACTCACGAAGGCCTTTTTCCCAAAGAGAGACTTTTAGGGGATGGTTGAGTATGTGATACTGCAACCACTGCTACAGATGGCCCTAGTGCAAGTGGGAGATTGTTAGTTATATGTATGCCCTAGAGGCCATTACTGTATATTGGATGTATATTGTAGTGGATGCTGGGACATATATAGGTAGGACTTTCTTGCTCGACATGATAGTACGCTATCTGGTTGCTCTTTATCTTAACGTGTATACTTACTGTCTCTCTGATTACATGTTGATAAAGCCCATAGGATGTGTACTCGACTTCCAGGACTATGATGTAGATCATACTAGTGGGGCCTGGGTAGTCCATGAGTACATCCTTGAAATGTTCCTAGTCGAGGGAATATCGAGACGGGGCATCGATATTCCAGAGTAGACTAGCGCATATCTTCTCGACCCATGCGATGGGCGATGGATGATCCCATATCCATTGGTGTTTGACATCGAAGATGGTATGCGGGTGCTCAGTGGAGACTGGGTACACTGAACGGACTCGCCGAGAACTCCCAGATGGTATTATACCTCACGTCAGATGGCAGTTCTCTGGTGACACTGGTACAGCTTAGTCTGTTGACCCGAGATCGTCATAGAGTCTTGTGTGTCTCCCACTGTGCTTTGATTTCCACCCTACCACGGCTATACTGAGTTGTGCAAACAGGTGGTTTTTGGGTACAGTCCCGATTCACATGGAGGCAATGAGCGATAGGAGGGGATTCGTCTCTCCCGGTATTGGGGGTTGATGTTGTGCTATGCTCGACTGGCCATAACAGGAAATCCCTGGCCAGGGTTGCAGTGATATACTGGTAAGAGTTATCAGTAGTTTCACGAATGTTATGGACCTCAAGTCGGCATGACTTATCGAGCTATTGGGGTCTGACGTTTACCACCCCTAGGCGAGATATGCGACATATCAGACGAACTGACCGGACTGTACGGTAAGTGTTACTGGTTGGATTCACAGGAGTGTGAGCGGGCTTGCTCGTCGATCTTCTGATCGATCAATACCCGGGTGGCCGTTACGTTTAGCAGACCGCTTGCGGCTTGTGGGTGCTTGATATGATCATCATCCGCTACCGGCGTATTGACGAGTCTTTAGAGTCCTACACAGAGGTTTCCTGGCTCAAGCGAAACGAAATAGGAGCGCATATGAGATATGTGCGGGACCGAGAATAATGCGTGTATGTGATACCGTATTTCATTCTCGCGATGAATGTGTCGAATGGTTGTATGCGATATAACCTAGTTATCGAATCAAGGATTGATTCGATAAGCCGATACATTGGATACTAGCCGGTTATATGCGACATGACCGGATCATTGAATCAAGTGTTGATTTAATGATTTAATGTATAATTATATATTTGATATATTACTTTGCATTAACTAGTATTGGTTCACTTTAAATGGATTTACTCACTTGTATTGCACATTGTATATGTGATATATTTTTGTGCACATGATTGTATCATGTTTGATGATACATTCTTTCTTGGTTTTGTGTAAAGTATTGAGCCATGGTTAGTTAGTGGTTAGGGTATCATTTCATTTGCTTATTCATTTATCTTTTTATATATTTCATTTGAAAAGAAAAAGAGAAATGAATGGTGGCTATATTTGTTTTTAGTTGAAGATTCATGAAGCATTGACTTAGTCACCATTCTTGTCTCATGCCTAACCCTAACCACTCATCTAACCTAAGTTAAGTCTCTACACTAAACCATGGTTGAAGATATGATAAGTATTGTATTTTCTTTTCTATTTTAATTTAACTTATCATATCTTTTCTTCTTCTTCTTCATCTTGAGCAAGAAAGAGAAAATTTGACCATCAATGGTGATTGATGGAAA
The DNA here is from genome assembly GCA_030015575.1 of Agapanthus africanus. Taxonomy (NCBI): domain Eukaryota; kingdom Viridiplantae; phylum Streptophyta; class Magnoliopsida; order Asparagales; family Amaryllidaceae; genus Agapanthus; species Agapanthus africanus. The sequence continues at coordinate 376,337,424 of JASDDO010000019.1, read as the reverse complement.
AGTGTGAGAAATCCAAATATAAAGTCTACCCACTTCCTATTTCTTCATCCTCTACCTCTTGCCAAGTTGTATAGGGTGTTCACTTCACAAGTTTGCAAAGCTTGGTGAAGTTGGAGCTTGTTCTTGTGATGCTTCGACGTAGATCATCTTCGGCATCGAACCGACGGTCAAGCCCGCCCATTCTTCGATGATGCCAATGCTAGAGTCGTGAGTTCGATTTGGACAGCGGAGGGAGATCATCGTGGAGCTCACGAAGTGGTGGACCGGATCTACAAAGGTTGTAGCCCCTTCCCTATTTCTATATTTCCGTATACTTGCTTGCTTTGCCTAAATATCTAGTTAACGATCCGTTCTAGGTTTTCTCGGCACCGTAATTTTTAGAAATTTGCATGTTTGATCACTTGTAAGACTCCATTAGTGTGCCTAGGAACCCTACACGACCAACAAATAGAAGAATCTTGATCAAGCCTATACGAAGATCAGTACAAAGCAGCGCAAGATTTTGAAGTAACGGTAAAAGTCCACTACAATTAGTCACTGGGAGATCTGGAAGAAACCTAGAAGCCAAATTGAGTAAAGAACCAAAAAGTAGGAAGCCCAAAAAGCCCAAAAGCAGGATACCAAAGTTGAGCAATTGATCCTCCCATTGGGCCGCGGAACCGCAGCCAAACCCTGGCTGCGGCCGCTGTTCCGCGGCCATCTAGAGCATGGAGTTGGTAATTTTTTTTACCAAAATGCGAGGCGACGCTGACTAGTCTTCCTAGGGGTATTTTTGTAAAAGCACACATGTGGCAATTGTAAACCTAGGGTTTTCTATGTCCTATAAATAGAGACCCAAATTCTTATATTAGTTCATGCCTCTTTTCATCAATAAAAATTCAAATTTCTTTTGAAGTTTCGAGAGCATCAATTTGTAAGTAGGTTTAATTTCTGCCTTAGTTCTTAGTTTTAATTTCTGCCCTAGGTAATTTCTATTCTTGCCCTAGTTTAATCTAGTTTAGAATTTTTATTAATCTACAGTAGATCTTTAATCTCTTAAATCAAAACAAAATAAAAATCATGTCTTTCGTAAATCCCTCAATGAGCGAGTAGTTTCCTCGGTTGTTAGGGTTAGGAATAGGGAAGGTTTGAGAGATAAAGATCTCTCACCCCTTTCTTTGCCAATCTCTTATGAACAATTAGGACTCCATGCATACTCTCATATTGCGCTCCCTACGGCACTCTACCCACGAGGTAACGGTGATACCGTAGTATAAAAGACCGGATATGAATGTTTTCCATGGAGGTTAGGGTAAGGATTAAGAAAGGACGGACAAGGATCTAGAGGAAGCAACATCTTCCCGATCATCCTAATCCCCTTTATTAATAATTACCATAACCCCTTTATTAATAATTACCATAACACCTAAAGATATCTAATTTATGGCATTGAAAGAGGTGTAGATCTTCAACTTACCAAACTTTACTTAAACCTAATCCTAGCAAGTTTCCTAATCCTAGTATAACTCAACTTAGTTTTTGTGATAAAAAGTCCAACACCCTTTGGAATTAGCTCGTAAGAACATTTAGGAGATTTACAACATCCTTGTGGACCGACCCGTACTCACCGGCTAGCTACCAAGCGACGCCGTTCTTGATTGCGGTAACATATATTTTTGATCTATAAAATCTCTCTAAATCAAGTGACCATCTCGTGCCACGTTAATACATTTCGTACCAATCTACCCCATTATCCCCGCGTAATGTATTGTATAGATTATGTTTATAAGTCTTGCCGAAACCATGGATACAAAGTAATCATATTCAGGATGTAATCATGTATTCAAGTAGTCATGTCAAGTTATAGCCATGGTTCCGTCAAGTCAAGTCAAGTATTCATGTTTGATATTGGTGTTTGAATTCAAGTATTCAAGTTCATGTTCAAGTATTCATATTTGACTTTGGATTCAGGATTGAAATAGACTCTGATTGAGTTAGACACTTGTACTGATTTAAATCCTGAATTAGGTTTGGGAGTTATCGGTAACTGCTGTATATGGATGGCAGGATTTGTGTCTTTTTCTAAGACAGTTACTGTCACGACCCGGAAAAGGCACGTGAATGGAACTTGAATCATGTGAAGTCTATAGGACCCCACCTAATTCAAGTAAAGCCAAAAGCCCAGAAATCTAAACCTTCTAGGGAAAATAGTGAAGGTGAAGTTTTGAAATGATGGTATAATGAAAATAAGTTCTTTCTTTAAAAAATAAGTAATAGTATATGAAAACACAATGTTTTGTAGCTATCTTGAAAACATGTTTCGTCATTGAAAATTTCGGTAGCACCTCCTTTGTATATTTTAACCCGAAAACAAATACAAGTAATAATAATAAAAGACATCCCCAAGCGGGAGCTAGATCTTCGCCAATTGGCGGAAACAACCACACAAGATATAAATATACAACGCCGAAGGCGAGAATCAAAACCACGAATAAAGCAAAGAAAACAAAGTATCATCAAGAACCAGAAATAAGAATAATACATGAGCGTGACTCTAAAGCTGAAAAAATATACAACAATGTTCTCTAAGTCTACAAATATACATAGTCTGGTTGATGGAGATTTTAACTAGATACAACTGAAATGAAATATACAAGTATATAATGGTGGTCATGATGCAATGCATCTCACCTATCAATGCAATCACCCTGAAAGAAGTGATTTGCCAGCAAGCCGCAATGGAACCTGTGCGGTCAACCTGCAAGAAAACTGTGGCACAACGGATGTGAGTTGCCAACTCGTGAGTAGAAGATATCACCGAGAAGAAACCGAATGTATGACTATCTCCTGGGTCATACAGTACGATACAGTAATAATAGTAACACGATAACATCGAGTAGCAATAAAGGTAATAAAATAAGCATATGTGTAAAGCCAAGTACTCATGTCCATGTCACAAAGTAACTACATGTCATGTGTATCATGTATAAATGCATCATCCAACGTGTGTTCAGCAACGACACAAAAATCATGATAAATCCTGAGTGCCAAGCAGCGACACTCGAAAACATCATGAAAACCGTGTCCATCAGTGACACATAATCCTCGTATGTCGGGCTCCGTCAATCCGGATCGACCCATATCATCTGAATCTCGTGCTCCGTCAATCCGGATTGGCCCAAACTATCACCGGTCAGTAGTGCTCCCCTGCCGGGCTTAACGTCTCTATCTCTCTATATACGTCAATCTTGCCCTGGGATACAGCTCCAGGTCCATCATGTATCCGCAGACGGTGTCGCCCTCGCTCCTCGTGGCGGGTAATCATATATCATATATGCTCAAGAACCGAGAAATCTCATAGTGGACGCCACACATCATATCAAGAGAAAATCGCATTTTCTTTTAAAAAGGAGCATAAGTTTTTAGTTTCAGACGTGGTTTCCCAAATTCAGAAATCTCATAAAAATTGGAATCTCATAATCATGTGCTAATAATGAGCAATGAATATCGGCATAGAGCCCAACTGCAGTACATAACCAAAATGTATGTATGTGAATGCATTTGGCATCTAAGTAAGAAATACGAAATCTAAACTAGCATATGATTTCATGAATGCAAAACAACACTACTTAGCTACAATTTATCAGGGTATACGTATGAGTAACGGTTACTAAAGTGTACGTGACATAGTAATTACTGATGCTAATGTGTGTGAGCCGACAAGCAAGTGTACGTGCAACATACGTATAATCATTAATGGTGCAGGTGTCTTAGCAGACGAGATCATAACAGAAAGTAATCAGTAAAAGAAACAATAAGGTATATAAATCTATATACGAGCCATACCGTTTATCGTATTTAAAAAGCACGAATCATTGTTTTTAGAAAAGTAGGGACTACGGTGTTTTGAGAAAAGAGATGTCTTTTGAAAGTCCGTAGCGTCCCTCGGTTTATCCTTTGAAAATGCCTTACGATTCATAGTTTTGAAAATAGGTATGACTCGAGCCTAAGCTAACATCTATCTAAGCAACTAAAGACTAAACTAAGAAACGAGTTGATATATTTAGTAGTCGGCGATCCAGCCTCATAGCATCACGTACGGTAATATACATAGTACGGTATTCTCGAGTCAAGAGTGCGGATCAATCATTATATATATATCTCATACGGTATAGCCCGTCGTACGGCATCCTCAAAATCGAGGGTACGGGTCAAATATCATATATAAACATATAGTTCATACGGTATCAATCGTCATACAATATCATAATCAGGGTACGAATCTAAGGTCTCGTACAATCTATTATATATCAAGTCACATGTTATCGCATGTATGTATATAACGTCCAACGATCCGCTAATATATCGCATCATAAACGACGCCTCATCCCAAATCATATATCAATTATCTCTTGACATCCTGCTCGATCGTATCGACTCAAACCATATAGTACATCATACCTTCATCATACACGTATATGTATAGTGTGTGTGTGTGTGTGTGTGTGTATATATATATCACATACATAGACATATACATATACATATACATATACATATACACATATATCAAATCAAGCGTGTGCGCGCGCGACAAGGTAAAACCGACAAGTCACGACTAAGGAACTAAACGAAAATTAAACCATCCTACAAGTATGCTTAATCTAACCTACAGTCTCCTAAAAACCCTATTTGCTAGGTATCCAAGCCTCGCTTAAACACACACACACACACAATATATATATATATATATATATCCTATTCTACGGTTGCGGGGGTGCTATACACCATCCATCCGACTTCCCCCATAGATATACATCTACTCACCTCGATCCTCGCTTGCCGAAGTCGATGACGTCACGCTCTCCCTTATCGTCCGAAGTCCATGCAAAGGTACCTATAGTTTCAAGCACATCGTATCGTAACAAGAATCGCATATGAAAACCGGCACGGCACGAGGAGTGCACATAGGTTAGAACCTATGGCCTACGCATGCAAAACAATCAAATAACCCTCGTCGTTGACATACAAACGTCCAACGACCAATTCTAAATTCAAATACCAAAACCAAGTTTTAGAAATCGGAAAAACATTGCCAAAATCAACATAAAAAAGCTCCCAGCTTTTTGTTCAGATAAATTGGGACCAAACTAACAATACAGGGGCTAAGTTATAAGGTAAGTGAGCTACAAGCCAAAACCCAACACCAATGCCCAAACATTGGCCGGCGAGATATGAAGGAGGACCCGGCGTCACCGGCCCTAACATAGAGTTGGTATCTCGTTCTTCTATGGTGGTCCTATGGTGGTCTAACTAGGTTTATGAAGAAGTTTGATTTTCTTATAAACATTCCAAATTACTCCAGATTCCCTGTAGTCCTCAAAAATCAAAGAAACCGACATCGGAAAAATTCTAACTCAAGTCTCGGGGTTTAAATACTCAGTTGGTCTAGGATTCATACACTAGAAGGGTTGAAGACTATCTAATCCTCAAACATACCATCACAACTCATAATCACCCTTAATCTCATCTTGGAAATTTCCAAGATCACTAAACCTCACTTATTGCTTAAAACCACACTAGGATATAAGAAACACCAAAACTTAACTAGAAGGGTAGGGATTATGCCTCATTTGGCAACACAAGAATTTTCTTGAGTTGCCCAAAGTACTCAAAGTCTTGACTTGTTCTACCATAGGGTTTGTAGTGAACTTATGCACATTTTTTGTGAAGGGAGTATGGGTTTCGGTGGTGGTTTGAGGGGTGTTTCAAGGAGATAGAGGAGGTGGAAGGAGGTGTGGAATGAGATGAAGAATGAGGGGAGATGAGGAAAAGAAGAGAGAAGAAGATGGCTAAGAATTGTGTAGAACCCTCACCCTCTCTCTCTCTCTCCCCCCTATCACATGAGCCCATGCCCCTTGGTCCCTCCACGTCTCCCCTCCAAAATATCTCTCATTTCCTTTTCTTTTTATTTTAAAAACAAAACAATAAATAAAACAAACCATGCAAATGAATCCATGGTTTTCAAAATATGTAACAAGGTTTTGTAACATGCTTTGTTGCGTGTCATAAACCCTAAACGAGATTAATGCATAATTAGTAAGATATAAATCAAGTTTAGTATTAAAATTGTATGCTAACAATTATTTAATAATTTATAAATGCTCAATTCACATAAACTCTTTCAAAATCAATAATTCTTATTAATTTTCAAAATGTTTTCTGAACTATCGGTATATAGTTATACCATATCATTAAAACTAATTCTCATACTTTAATAATTTTTATGAAATTCATTATTTTATTTATTTAAATTCTCAAAAATAATAATTTATTTTCTATGGAGTGGTATTTATAGTGGAGAATTAGGGTATAACCATATACCGATAGTTATATACGAGAAGGTATTTGTGTATACGAGAGAGAGGGTGAGGGCTCTACACAATTCTTAGCCATCTTCTTCTCTTGTTATTGTAACATAGTTGTTTGTTGTTTGCTACAGAAGGTATTTGTGTATATAAGAGGAGTCCATTTTACCCTGTGGACTATGGTAACATGTAGTATAAGGTCCCGTCAAAACCCACGGGACAACGGCACGAGAATTCATGTAGGTGTCTTTTAAGTGACCATCTCGTGCCACGTTAATACGTTCTGTACCAATCTACCCCGTATACCCGTATAATGTATTGTATAAATTATGTTTACAAGTCTTGCCGAAACCATGGATACAAAGTAATCAGGCTCAGGATATAATCATGTATTCAAGTAGTCATATCAAGTTATAACCATGGTTCGGTCAAGTCAAGTCAGGTATTCATGTTTGATATTGGTGTTTGAATTCAAGTATTCAGGTTCATGTTAAAGTATTCATATTTGACTTTGGATTCAGGATTGAAATGGACTCTGACTGAGTCAGACAGTTATAACTGATTTAGATCTTGAATCAGATTCAGGAGTTATCAGTAACTGCTGCACATGGACGGCAGGATTTGTGTCTTTTTGCAAGACACATACCATTGATAACTCCGTTATGTTGTCTACCTTAAATAGGCAAGCACTCACTTTCTCCGGCTCCCTGGGGTTCAAGAGAATTGATCCGCTTAAACCTTTATTTACTAAAGTCCTTAAATATTGTTTATATAACTCGAGAGGGTTTTATGAAAAAATATTATAATATAATTAAAAATAAACCTCGAGTGGTTATTTATATTATTAGGGTTTTCATGAGCATGAGTTTTAAGGATTTGAGGTATTTTAGTGATAAACAATTAATTTTGGAAGTTCATGGTATTTTATTGAAAAGAGTTGTCTTTTGATAACTTGATGGTATTATATTGAAACTTGGTCTTCTTTCATTTTTTAGAGAAAATGTAAGTTTATTATATTTTGAAAATATGGATTTGTAGTCTTTATATAATTATTAAAATTAAAATATTTTTATTTTTATTTATTTAGAAAATTCGTTTTTCTTAAAAACCGTATTTAAAACGTTTCGAGACCGAATGCTCTGTGAGGCGGTCTGCATCTCGCTCTACTAGCCCAAGAATGTGCGATAATCTACACCATCCATTAGCGGGTCCCTTAACGAGAGTTGTAGATGCATATTCGCAAAGTAATCGAAATACCGTTTAAAAGAAAACTGGTTTTTAAATTAATAGGTATTTTAATGTAATGTTTTATTCATAACAAAAACTCATACATAAGAGTTATCATGCTATAGAACCAAGTGTGTACGTGAGGGGTAGATATTTACCCCGTGAAGTTTTTTCCTAAAGGTATAGTTTTAACAAACTAAAAGAGATGATATTAAAGTTCATGGTATTTTAACGAAAAAGTTAAATTAAAGTTATTCTACATGATATTCTAGGTTAAAATTTATTCTAAACATTTATATTTAAGGTTACAAGTATTGTGTAAAAACTTGGTTGATCAAAGAATGAAGGAGTAGGAGTTTCTAAGGTTTAGAAAGAAGATATCGGTATTAACCCCACTTACCGATATAAGTTTTGAAATGGAATTTTAGTATAGAGGAAGAGAGATTGGAAGAGACTTACAATTAGGTTACGTAAGTAAAGGTAGAAGAAGAGGAGAGTGTTGTCGTGGCGTCGCGGGAGCTTCGGATGTTTCTTCGATTCTTCACCGGAAGTTGACCGCTTGCTAACTCCTCTTTACTCTACCTGTGCTTAGAAAAATTTTAAGAATTTTGGTGAGAAATTTCAGAATGATTTTGAGCCAAAGTGTGGGATCGTATTTCTAGTGGAGAATTAGGGTTTTGGAATTAAAATGGTGGATTAAAAAGCATTAAAATTATGATAAATTGTGAATTGAAGGGTCTCTATTTGATTGCAGGTAAATCAAATAGTGCAGGGATGTTAGGAGTAGGTGAAGGGGTTAGTGTGCAAAGCCTGGGGCCAAATGGGCTCATCCAAGCTATCAGTGCCGGCCAAAATGCAAGACCCGCCGGTCATTTTAGGGCATAGGGGCTCTGGATTTGTGCCACGTGTACATCTCAGTGTTTACTCCATTTTCCACATGTTTGATTTTTTTGTGTATTGCACGCGCAAACTTTTGGGCTTCCAAAAAGTTAAAAAGAAAAATTAGGAAAATAATGTGTCTAATGGGAATTGAAAACAGGGGCTATGTCACAGCAGTGCAGGGGCTTTACCAGTGAGCTACAAGTTGTTTCTTGTTGTTATTTAACAAAATTTACTTATAACTCAAACTCAGGTTGTATAACTCATTTCTGTACATTAAACTGGAAAATTCCATACAGTAAAGTCAGAGTCGTTACATTCTACCCTCCTTATAAAAATTTCGTCCTTGAAATTTACATTTATATAGAGACAAATTTACAAATAAGTAAGGGTATCTTTCACGCATGTCTTCATCTTGTTCCCACGTTGATTCTCCTGGTGAATCTTTTCTCCACATCACTCAGACCAAGTTTACTTCCTTATTCCACAGTGTCTTCACCTTTCGATCCAGGATCTCAACGGGTTGTTGCTCACAAGTTAGGTCAGTCTGGACTGTGAGCTCTGAGTGATCAAGTATGTGGCTGGGGTCACTCACATATCGTTGTAGCTGGGATATGTGGAACATGTTGTGCACTCCTTCAAATGAGGGTGGTGGTGCCAAACGGTATACCACTTCTCCAACACGTTCGAGTATGTCGAACGGTCCTATGTATCTTGGACCGAGTTTACCCCTCTTGCCAAAACGGATCACACCTATGTTTGGAGATATATTTAGGAAAATATGGCCTTCAGGTTGGAACTCCAGATGTCGGCGATTTGCATCAGCCCAATACTTCTGTCGGTCTTGGGCTATGCGCATTCTTTTCCTGATCGTGCGAACTAAGTCCACAGTTGCTACGATCATTTCTGGTGTAAGGAGTTCACTGTTCTCCGCCGAAAATAGAAATGAGACCGCGTAGGTTCGTCTTGCCTAAATTTCGAGGTCAGATGCTATTTGGTGCTATCTGTCCAACTCTCCAAAGATGCCAAGTTGATTTATGACACAGTGTATCAAAGGTTTAGACGGACGCGGCCGATGTAGCAGACTTCGCCAGATTCTCCCTCGTTGAAGGGTTTTTGATTGTGGGGATGCACTTCCCTGCAGGCGCAAGCCCCTGCAGTTAATTACGCTACCGCATCGCGGTAGATTGGAGAGAGGGTTTAGCTCCTTCATTTGTTTGCCAGAATCCATCAATAGGGCTTTCAGAGATATCTCCAGATGGTCACTTCGTGTCTTGGGTGTTTGTTTTGTTTTTGGTTGCCTATGGATTGTATACGGAGACTAATTTATGTTGTCGCCCGTAGGGCGTGGATTATTCCAAATCCGTATTTTCTTAGATTTGGGTTCGGGGTTGGGTTTAAGGATGCGTTAGTCTCATTTGAAACTAAGATCAACTTAAACGTTTGTTAAGGATACGTTAGTCTAATTTTAGACTAAGATCAACTTAACGGGATCGTTTAGATCCAACAAAAGACATTTGGACTCTATTGTTTTAGTTTAGGGACTTTGCGGTCCATAATTAGTTTAAGGACGTTACGGTCCAAGGTTAAGGACATCATAGTCCATGGGTTTAAGGACCCCACAGTCCGAGGTTAAGGACATCATAGTCCATGGGTTTAAAGACCCACAGTCCAAGGTTAAGGACATCATAGTTCATGAGTTTAAGGACCCCACAGTCCATAGAATGTTTGGTTGTCGGGACCTGTCACCTCTTTGAAGACATTGAAGGATTACAACGACAAATATCAGAGGAGTGAAGAGATGTACCCTTGAACCAATTTTGGTTCGGAGATCTGTAGTCCAATTGGGACTAAGATCTGAGATTTATGAGCATATGGGCTCAATTAATCTGAAATAGGGGTTTATGGCCAACTTGGGCTCAGCCCACTCAGTTAAAATGTTAAACATTTGACAATGCTAGGCATTAATTTGAGTTCTGACAATATTTTTGTCTTTTATTGAATGCTGAGCATTCATCATAGCTCTGGGGCTTTATTTAAAGAACAGTTTATGTTCTATCAGCGCATGCGTGAGGAACACGTGGCGCGCTTGGCGCTAGCGCCAGTTAATGAGCGCAGTGCGCTATATTTAGAGCGCTGAGGCGCTGCAGCACTGTGCGCTATATTTGGAGCGCTGAGGCGCTTCTGTTAAGTAGCGCACACGTGAGGAGCACGTGGCGCTCTTGGCGCTGTTCGCCAATCTTGAGCGCAGAGCGCTTCTTTAAATTTGGAGCGCTAAGGCTCTTTTAGATTAGGAGCGCTGAAGCTCTTTTAAATTAGGAGCGCTAAACTCTGCAGCGCTTTGCGCTAGATGTGGAGCGCTGAAGATCTTTTAAATTAGGAGCGCTAGGGCTCTGCAGCGTTTTGCGCTAGATGTGGAGCGCTGAAGCGCTCCTTTTAAATTGGAGCGTTAAGGCTTTTCTTTTATGCAACTTTGATCAGTTCTGCGCTCTGAGAATTAAATTCTCTCTTATAAGAGACTTTGTCTCAAGCTTCTAAGAACAAAGTTCTTATTTTATAGGAGATATTTCAATCTCTTATTTTGGTGAAAGGCTTTGCCTTTATGGATCTGTGGTCCTAAGAGAACTGAATTAGTCTCCCCCCTCTTTATAATGAGATATTCATGATCTCTCTTGTAAAAAGACCTTAGTCTTATAGATCTATGATCTGTGAGAAGAATTTGTTCTTCTTCTTATTCTTTGTGATGAGATACTTTGATCTCTTTTTGTGAAAGATCTTGGTCTTATAGATCTATGATCTTAGAAAAGAAGTAAATTCTTCTTTTAATATGAGATGATTTCATCTCTCTGTTTATTTACCTTGAGAAAATTCTTCTTCTTTCGAGAGCTTGCTCTTTGTCTTTGAAGTTTTTTCAAAGTTTATGGGGAGGGGGGTTCCTCTCTATGAGACTTGAAGTCTTGAGGCTTTTATATAGGGCACGACTGATTTGTTTAATCAGTTGAAGAGATCTTTTCTCTAATTGATTTGCGGATGCCTCCCCCGTTGGATCTTTGATATAAAGGCTTCTGATTTACAAAAGGCAGTGTTTTTGTTTTTAACAAGATTGAGAAATCTTTCCCCACACAGAATTTATTCTGTATTTTAGTGATTTTTAATCACCAGGGGATCATTGATCCGACGGTGCTCTGATTTACAGAGCACAATCTTTTTGTTTGGAAAGATTTTGAGGAATCTCTCCTTAACAGAATTTTATTCTGGTTAATTGATAATTTTTAATCATGTTCGTTAGATCTTTGATTCAACGGTTGGGAACATTTAGTTCCAGCGCTAGCGCTCCCGTGCTTTGCACGTGGTGCGCTGCTTAGAGTGCAGCGCACTTAGCGCTAGCGCTCACGTGCTTTGCACGTGGTGCGCTGCTTAGAGTGCAGCGCTCTTAGAACTAGCGCTCATGTGCTTTGCACGTGAGCACTGCCTCAGAGTCTTTAACTCTCTCAGCGCTAGCGCAGCTTCATTTGAAATTTTGAAATTTTGAAATGAGTTTTGCTCTGATTGGGGGAAACAAATTCCCCCCACCGTTGCGCTTATGTGGCCCACACGTGAGTGCAGCGGTGGTAACATCTGCGCCCTTGGATCAACTCAGATGTTGAAACGGCATCTCAGTGCCTATAAATAGGACCCTTGGCCCTCGAGATGATTTCTGTTCATCTTCCCTCTTGAGAATCAATTTCTCCTTTAGAGCATAGCTTTGTGTTTTAAGAACTATCTTAAAGACAGAACTCTGTCAAATTTTTAGGTAAAATATTAAATCTTTAAGGAAATTAGTCAATAAACTAGGGTTTTACCCATTAACAGAGCTTTTGATCTTCTTAGATCATAAATCTCCAAGAAAAACTTTTTTAGGGTTTCTCAACAGAGGTTTGCTCTTTTCAAATCATATAGATTTGTTAATCTCTTATGAAGAACTCTTAGAGTTTATTTCATAGATCTAGACGATCTCAGAATTAAAAACTTTAATTATAAGTTTTCTGATGGGTTATTCCATCATTTTTTACAGAGCAAGGCTCTTAAAAAATTTTGGGGGGAATTTTATTCCCTTCATAATTGATTTTGACAAGTGTCACTTTTGTCTGCAGAGCGTTGCTCTCGAGGAGTTTAACTCCTTGTCTCGAGGAGTCTCTTATTAAATGAGAATCATTTTTAGGATCCCCCCTTAATTGCACAAATTTGAATCTGTTAGGTGTTCGAATCAGCACTTGTTTTCTTCATGCGGATATCAATAGTTATCTAAATCCACGTGTTTTGATCAGTCTGTCCGCTCTCACTAATTTTCATTTTCAGGTGCTATGGCCGCTCATTTGTATGACCTTGATGAAATTATTTCTTATGGGGACATTCACGCATTAGGCCACTGCCAAAATCAGGAGTTCACCAATGCTCAGTGCGCCGAAATCATGCGTCGCTTTGGTGAATACAGTGGTCGACTTTTTTCTCGTCGTTCCGCTCTTTTGAAGCTCATTGTGAGAGCGATCTAGGAAGCACTTCCTTTGTTCTATGCAGGCATGCCGCTTAAGGCATTGGATGATGCCGAAGATAAGGTACACTCAGTGTATCTGATGGGCCTAATCTCAAATAAAAGGCGAGACAATCTTGTTGATATTCTGCATCAAACTTTTCAACAGGCGATGATAATCGCTGCCTATCGAAGGACGGAGGACATCAGTGAAGATCCTGACGCTTGCGAGCGTGAGAGGAAGCATACGAGAATGGTCAGAGAGGCCAGAAACATTTTAGATGGCCTTACTTTTGAATTTCTTAATCCATGTCCTGGATTTGATGTCTTACCATTGTAAACATTTTACTGATGCTTTTATTTACTGTCTTCATCAATGTAAGAGTTTTATGAAGTATGAATGGCAAATTTTGCGTTTTTGTTCTTTTATTTTCTGCGTTAAACCCTTTCATATATACATGAACGGGCGTGCTCTGAATGCTTAACTGAATGCGAATCGAACGTTCTCTTTATTATCTTGCATGGTATGTGGTTGATGCCTGTAGGTTATGTCTTTTGTTTTGACTTGGCGCGAAGCAGTTTACGCTTTCTTTAGTAGCACCTTCATTTTTCTAGCATGTAATTTTGGCAAATATGGTCTGTAGACAGTAGGTAGCTGTCCATCTTGGATTCTTCGCAGGGTAGCGATGGCATAAGAAGCAGGTTCAGGTCTGCTGCATAAGACTTTTCAACTTTATGAGCCGTGAGAGTCTCATAAAGACTTTTCTCCCTACGAGTAGAGAGGATCTTGTAGGTGTGGTTTCTCATTAGGAATCGTGAGGATTCCTAAGTGCGTTTTCTCTTGAGAGTCGTAAGGATTTTACAAGAGAATTTTCTCCTTACAAGTCGAGAGTACTTGTAAGTGATTGATGAGTTGACCTGCACCCGAGTCAAAGCATTGCTTTTAGCGGAGAGGTCAAGGGTTTGCTCTTGCTGTTTCCCACGGAGTTAGGATTGACTTTAGCCGTGTTCTACGGGGCCAGGAGGGGTTTACTTTATCCGCATTTCACGGTGTCAGGGGTTGACTTTATCCGCATTTCACGGTGTCAGGGGTTGACTTTATCCGCATTTCACGGTATCAGGGTGTAACACCCGAGCCCAATACTACTAATTTCTGTTACTGTATGAGCATTAGGTGGTACTCATTTCATTTATCTTGCTTATTTATGGCTTACTGTAAAATTTTATCCGGAAAAGTCATTTCTGCACATAACAAATTTTAGTATCTAAAATGAAATTAAAAATAGTCATCTTGGCCTACTCGACACCCCTAGCCTTGTGGTAGCGTCCGTGCATCGAGTTGTCGTCCCGTTTGGTGAAACGGACGAGTTTGGACGGCTACGCACGCGTATAGGTGTCCATCTTGGGGGTATGCTTTTTAATCATAAAACACTCAATTTTAAAATTTGGAACCCGCTTAAAATCCTATTATTTCAATTTCGAATTTATGGACCCAACCCGGGCGCGATTTGGAAATGTTTTATTTAGCGCCAAAATCCCATATTTTAATTATATTTAAAACCATATATTTTTCGTTAACATATAAATCTTTACTGTTATACTAATCTGTTAATATATTTTTTAAAACCTCTAAATGTTTGCTTAGCCAATCACGAGGATCCCCTGGGCCCCACTTATCCCACAGATCTCTCTCTCTCTTTCTCCCATAATCTTTCTCTCTCTCTTTAAATTTTTCCCTCCTCATTTCTTTTCCCCACGAGAACAGAACCCACCACGAAGCCTCGCCCTCAACCCTAGCCACCTCCATCCTTGCCGCCGCAGCTCTGACGCCGACGCCGCGACCACCTCCGTCCTCGCCTCCTCTTCCTCGTCTCACCCATATCCTCATCCTCCCACCTTCGCAGCCACCTGTGAACCCCATCGCAGCCACCTGCATCTTTCCTGCTCACCACCGGCGACCACCTGCGCCGCCCCTGGCCGTCGCCGGCTATCCCCGACCACTCCAGAACACTTGTAAGTGGTTCTCCTTCTCACCCTTCCTCTCTTCATTTTTCCAAAACTGAAACAGCCGCTGGATCTTTTCTGCAGATCGCCGGAGACGCCGTTCTCGCCGCCATCGATCTCGCCGTCGTTGCTAGTGCCCTCTGGGACCAGTGAGTATTACCATCTTCTTCCTTCTCTATTCATTTCCTTCTTTCCCAAGATCTACACCGTTCGAAACCCTATTCACTGTTTTTTTATGCTCGCCGGAATTCGGCCGTGCCGGCGACGTGTCCCGACGATCCAGCAAAGTACTCTGACCCGCGTGGTTCCTTGGTTCGTTGTTTGGGTTCAATCCGTGAACCATGCGTCCGTCGCGTATTTCCCCGCCGATGTTACGTTCCGTTTTCACGGTTCGCGACCCGTTGAGGCAAATACCCCTTGCTATATGCTATACAATATTTACATATTCATTAATGGCACCCTAAACCGGCTATTTAACTTTAGTATTATAATTTCCCATTTTATGTCAATATTGTTATATAACATTTTATCTTTCAAACTTGGAACTTAGAGAAATATATACCATTGCATCCATGAAGTCTTAAACTTGTTGACATGATTAAATGGCTATAAATTGTCTTACGATATTCTTATAATGTTGAAATCATATCTGTGACACAACTGATAACTGTATTACAAATTGTGTAAATCTGCCTATTGCTTACTTCATTGCTTATATCATGATGTTGATACCCATGCTTGATTATATAACTGATTGTGAGTACACCTATGTTATCGCTTGTTCTTGACCTGTCTTGTTACATGCATATTGATTGACCCGACATGGTACCGTATACTGCTTGACTTAACCTGATGTACCATGACCTGACCCGTTACCTGATCCCGTGTCTAATGCCAACAAACCTGACATGTAGTCCTCATGGACCGTTCCTGTTGTCTATCCAGACAAACCTGTTTACCTGATCCTGTGTTGGCATTAGTTTCTTGATTTTCGGAATACCTGACTTGACATACACATATAACTTGGGGGTATGGGGAAATCAAAGGTGAAACCTGACTTGTAACTCGACAGTTCAATACCTGTTCTAGGTGTACACATTCTTGTTTTGTGCCTAGCGGCATGTCTCGGTTTCGGCCGAGAATATTGTGGCTATGGTCCCGGGTATGTACGGGATACTATCGAGTGTACACATTCCTGTTTTGTGCCTAGCGGCATGTCTCGGCTGCAGCCGAGAATATTGTGGCCGTGGTCCCGGGTATGTACGGGATACTATTGAGTTACATCGACGATTCATCAATTGATTTCAAAGACTTTAGACTAGAAAACCTGATAGAACAGTTTAGTTACCCACTGCACACTACCCTGCACTGCTTGTTTCACATTATTGCTTTATTCATGTTTATTTTGCATTGCCTGTTACATTGTTCATATTATATTACTGGTTGACATGACGCGCTGACGTCTGGGTTTTGCATGGCCCAGATTCTGTACCGCTGTCACAGTCCGAGCAGGAGTACTTCAGCCAGCAGGCTGAACTGTGAGTTCTGTAGTGGTTAGCTTTATTTCCTGCATTTATTTCCTGATGTGAGCCCGCATTATGGGACATACTTTCAGTTATTTGTATTGGATCATTTGCTTCCGCATTCATTTATTATTGACTCCTGTTATTCTGGTTTATGGACATGTTTTTAGATAGTTTTATCTTGTTCTTGATATCTCTACAGCCGTAATGTTACTGTGGATGGATACTTCCTACCCACAGGTAGCATGGTTGGCTATATCACGTGCCCAATCTAGCGTACTCTGGGAAGCGGGGCGTGACATGGTTCTTTTGGTATCAGAGACATAGGTTAGTTGGGTTGATTCTTTTGTAGTTGGGTATTGTTCGCAATACACGAATTAGAATGCCCGTGTTTAGGAAACATGTCCTGCCACTTTGCCGTTTACCATTCTTGAATCAAATTCTTCCTGATCATATTTTTTACGATGTGCAAACTTTCTTTGCATATCGACTCGAAAAACCTGATTTCTTGTTATCTCTAGGACTTAGGCGACTTGGGTGGAGTTAAGTAATTGTGGCTATGATACCGCTGCATAGTTACAATGCGGTACTCTATTTAAGTAACTTGGAGTTCTAGTCTTGATCTATATTTTGAATCTATCATCATGCTAATGTTGGGTGTTTTGATTTTAGGAGTATGGCAGGTAAGAATTTGAAGACGTACCAGAGACGTGTGGACGAAGCCGCCATGCTTGGAGTGATAAGGGGAATGCTGGAGAATCAAAAGAGACAGACCGAGCTGATCCAGCAGCAAGCAGATTCGTTTCAGGAAGGTTTGCAGATCGTTCAGCAGTCTGTAAACAACATTGGAGCTAAATCAGTTGACCGAGTAGGGACCGTGGCAGATTTCAGACGTTTGGGTCCGTCTACATTCACTGGTTTGGAGGAGCCGTTGCCAGCCGAGCAGTGGCTAGTTGACACGGAGAACTTGTTGATTGTGGCACAGATTCCAGATGATAAAAGAGTTGACATGGTACGCATTCAGTTAGTGGACTACGCCCGAGAGTGGTGGCTTGTGGAAGAGACCCGCTTGCCCAAGCCGATCAAGTAGGCGGATTTTTCTAAGAGTTTCCTGGAGAAGTTCTTCCCGCGGACTGCACGGGAGGAAATGGAAGAGAAGTTTATTGGGCTAAGGCAGAATGGAGCACCCGTGGACGTGCATGCAGCAGAGTGGACGAGACTCAGCAGATTCGCTGGACCTTTAGTCGCCAACGATGCAGACAGGGCACGAAGGTTCATGCGCAGCTTGGACGTGGACATCCAGAGGCAGATCGTCTCCCTGGGTTTGACCACTTTCTCACAAGTACTTGCGGCAGCCCGAGAGCAGCAGAGTTTATCTGGGATGAAGGGGAGTTTGCAGCAGACAGCAGTTGCGGTAAGGAAGCCAGCATTTGTACCTAACCGAGCTCATGGTCGCAGAGGTATTCCGGTGGACCATCGAGGTGTAGCACCCATGAAGAAGCTTGTGGTCGTCGATCGAAGAAAGAGCATGAATTGTAACTACTGCAATTTACCTGGCCACATGCAAAAGGATTGTCGAAGGAGGCTGGGACTCTGTTTGGTTTGTGGAGCGGCAGATCACGCCGTTAATGCTTGTCCGTCGAAGCTTCGTACGAGAGATGATTTTCAGAAGCCTCCGCAGAGACCGTTCCAAGGGCAAAAACAGCTGACTCAAGGACCTAATCAGGCTCGAGCTTTTACCTTGACAGCAGATGAAGCTAAGGCATCAGGAGAAGTTGTTTCAGGTACTTTACTCGTTCATGGTCTTCCCGCATTAGCGTTATTCGATTCTGGTGCATCCCATTGTTTTATGTCATCCAAATTTATAACTACACACTCGATTGACTGCACGACCCTGTCTAGTTTCTGGGACATACACACTGGGAATGGGAAAATCATAGCTAGTAGGGAATGTAAAGATTGTACAGTTGTTGTTTGCGGACGGGAGCTTTTTGCAGATTTCTTGGTGATTGATACGGGCAGCTATGAAGTTGTCTTGGGAATGGATTTTCTTAGCACTTTCCACGCTCACATTGACTGTAGGGCAAAGAAAGTAATTTTCCAGATTCCCGGACACCCCGAGTTTACCTTCACTGGAGGAAGCCGTTCTGTCGGGCCAGTCGAGTTTAGGGCTAGGCCGACAAACAATATTCTTGCAGCGATGGAAGTTGATAGTGGTGAAGAGCCGGCGGTTGTTCGCGATTATATGGACGTATTTGAAGATATAACGGGTTTACCGCCGAAGCGAGACGTGGAGTTCGCAATTGATCTTATCCCTGGTGCAGCGCCAGTATCTAAAGCATATTATCCAATGGCACCAGTAGAATTGGAAGAAGTTAAGAAACAGGTTGCTGAATTGCTTGAGAAGGGTTGGATTCGAAGCAGTAACTCGCCTTGGGGAGCTCCAGTTCTTCTAGTAAAGAAGAAGGATGGCACAAGAAGGATGTGCATCGACTATCGAGAATTAAACCGGGTGACTATTAAGAACAAGTACCCGATCTCTCGCATTGGAGAACTTTTTGAGCAGCTTAGTGGCGCGAGGGTATTCTCGAAGCTGGATTTGCGATCCGGATATCATCAGGTCCGAGTGAAAACAGAAGATATTTGCAAGACGGCGTTTCGAACTCGGTACGGACATTACGAATACTTAGTGATGCCCTTCGGAGTGACGAATGCGCCGGCAGTATTCATGGACTTGATGAACCGAATCTTTTCACCGTTCCTGGACCAGTTTATTGTGGTGTTCATCGATGATATTCTGGTTTACTCGAAGAGCTTTGAGGAGCATGCTGAGCATTTGAAGATCGCACTGCAGACGTTGAGACAGGAGAAGCTTTATGCAAAGATGAGTAAGTGCGAATTTTGGCTGGAGGAAGTGAAGTTTTTGGGGCATGTTGTGTCTGGCGATGGAATTGCCGTCGATCCAAAAAAGATTGCAGCAGTTCGAGACTGGCCGATTCCAAGGAATGTTGCGGAGATAAGAAGTTTTCTTGGACTCGCCGGATATTACAGGAGATTTGTGGAGAACTTTGCTCGTCTGGCAGAGCCGTTAACCAAGCTTACGCGCAAGGAGGTACCTTTTGTATGGACGGACAAGTGTGCGTTAGCTTTTGAGACGTTGAAGCAGAAGTTGATAACTGCCCATATTCTGACCGTGCCAGAAAATTCCGGAGGATTGGTGATTCACAGCGACGCATCTGGGAAAGGATTGGGATGTGTTTTGATGCAGCATGGGAAGGTTGTAGCGTACGCATCGAGACAACTGAAGACCCATGAGAAGAATTATCCGACTCATGACTTGGAGCTTGCGGCTGTGATTTTCGCTTTGAAGATTTGGAGACACTACCTTTTGGGCGAAAGAGTCGAAGTCTTTACAGATCATAAGAGCTTGAAGTATGTGTTCACTCAGAAGGAGCTTAATATGAGGCATCGTAGATGGTTGGAGCTGATGGCTGACTATGACCTTGATCTTAAGTACCATCCGGGGAAGGTTAATGTTGTGCCGGATGCGCTTAGTCGGTTACCAGCAATTCAGGTGTTAACTACGCAGAAGCAGATCATTGCAGATTTTTCGAAGATTTGACTTGGAGGTTGTGCTACCGCGTTCTACGGGACAGTTGTTGCAGTTGCAAGTGCAGTCGTCTTTGATTGAGAAAATTAAAGCAGCACAATCGCAGGATCCTAGACTGCAAAGGTTTCGAGAGCAGGTTGAAGCCGGACTACGAACAGATTTACTGGTCCACGAAGATGGTTCGTTGAGGTATGGTGATCGTTTGTGTGTGCCAAAGGGAGATATTCGTGAAGAGCTTATGAAGGAGGCACACAGTTCAGCTTATTCTGTACATCCAGGAGGCACAAAGATGTACCGAGATATTCGACAGCATTTCTGGTGGGAAGGCATGAAACGGGAGACTGCTCGCTTTGTGGCTAAGTGCTTGGTGTGTCAGCAAGTTAAGGCTGAACATCAACGGGTTGCTGGTTTATTGCAACCACTTCCGATTCCTCAGTGGAAGTGGGAACATATAACCATGGATTTCGTGATGGCTTTACCGCGGAGTCCAAAAGGCAACAATGCAGTATGGGTGATTGTTGATCGGTTGACCAAGGCTGCTCACTTTATTCCTTTCCGGGTTGGTCAATCAACAGAGACTTTGGCAGAGCGGTACATGCAGGAGATTGTAAGATTGCATGGAGTACCGGTAAGCATCGTGTCCGATCGGGACACTCGGTTCTTATCACACTTCTGGAGGAGTTTACAGGAAAGTTTGGGGACTCAATTGAAGTTTAGTACAGCTTATCATCCTCAAACTGATGGTCAGTCGGAGAGAACGATCCAAACTCTTGAAGACATGTTGAGAGCATGCATGTTGGACTTCAAGGGTTCGTGGGAGGATCATCTACACTTGGTGGAGTTTTCTTACAACAACAGTTTTCAGGCAACTATCCAGATGGCTCTGTTTGAAGCTTTGTATGGTCGTAAATGCCGTTCACCTGTTTGTTGGGATGATGTCGGTGAACGAAGATTGTTGGGACCAGATTTGGTGGTGCAGACAGTTGAGAAGGTTAACACTATCAGAAAGCATATGAAGGCAGCTCAAGACAGACAGAAGAGTTGGGCTGACACGTCAAGAAGACCTCTAGAGTTCGCCGTGGGTGATTTGGTGTTCTTGAAGATATCACCGACTAGAGGGGTGATTCGTTTTGGGAGTCGAGGAAAGCTTAGTCCTCGATTCGTTGGACCCTTTGAGATATTGGAGCATGTTGGAGAGGTAGCGTACCGTTTGGCGTTACCACAGACCTTGGCAAGTGTGCACGATGTGTTTCACGTATCTCAACTACGAAGGTATGTTCGGGATGAAACACACGTTTTGGATCATTCGGAGTTAGCAGTACGGGAAAACTTGACTTTTGAGGAGCGACCGGTTGAAATTGTGGATCGAAGGGAAAAGGTTCTTAAGAACAAGGTTATCCCCCTTGTGTTTGTTTCTTGGGGTAATCGATCGCATGGAGAGTCCACTTGGGAACGAGAAGATGAGATCCGGCACAAGTTTCCTCACCTTTTTCTGTAGTTTTCTATCTTGTATTCTTGGAATTTCGAGGACTAAATTCTTTTGTAGTTGGGTATAATGTAACACCCGAGCCCAATACTACTAATTTCTGTTACTGTTTGAGCATTAGGTGGTACTCATTTCATTTATCTTGCTTATTTATGGCTTACTGTAAAATTTTATCCGGAAAAGTCATTTCTGCACATAACAAATTTTATCATCTAAAATAAAATTAAAAATAGTCATCTTGGCCTACTCGACACCCCTAGCCTTGTGGTAGCGTCCGTGCATCGAGTTGTCGTCCCGTTTGGTGAAACGGGCGAGTTTGGACGGCTACGCACGCGTATAGGTGTCCATCTTGGGGGTATGCTTTTTAATCATAAAACACTCAATTTTAAAATTTGGAACCCGCTTAAAATCCTATTATTTCAATTTCGAATTTATGGACCCAACCCGGGCGCGATTTGGAAATGTTTTATTTAGCGCTTAATTATATTTAAAACCATATATTTTTCGTTAACATATAAATCTTTACTGTTATACTAATCTGTTAATATATTTTTTAAAACCTCTAAATGTTTGCTTAGCCAATCACGAGGATCCCCTGGGCCCCACTTATCCCACAGATCTCTCTCTCTCTCTCTCCCATAATCTTTCTCTCTCTCTTTAAATTTTTCCCCCCTCATTTCTTTTCCCCATGAGAACAGAACCCACCACGAAGCCTCGCCCTCAACCCTAGCCACCTCCATCCTTGCCGCCGCAGCTCTGACGCCGACGCCGCGACCACCTCCGTCCTCGCCTCCTCTTCCTCGTCTCACCCATATCCTCATCCTCCCACCTTCGCAGCCACCTGTGAACCCCATCGCAGCCACCTGCATCTTTCCTGCTCACCACCGGCGACCACCTGCGCCGCCCCTGGCCGTCGCCGGCGATCCCCGACCACTCCAGAACACTTGTAAGTGGTTCTCCTTCTCACCCTTCCTCTCTTCATTTTTCCAAAACTGAAACAGCCGCTGGATCTTTTCTGCAGATCGTCGGAGACGCCGTTCTCGCCGCCGTCGATCTCGCCGTCGTTGCTAGTGCCCTCTGGGACCAGTGAGTATTACCATCTTCTTCCTTCTCTATTCATTTCCTTCTTTCCCAAGATCTACACCGTTCGAAACCCTATTCACTGTTTTTTTGTGCTCGCCGGAATCCGGCCGTGCCGGCGACGTGTCCCGACGATCCAGCAAAGTACTCTGACCCGCGTGGTTCCTTGGTTCGTTGTTTGGGTTCAATCCGTGAACCATGCGTCCGTCGCGTGTTTCCCCGCCGATGTTACGTTCCGTTTTCACGGTTCGCGACCCGTTGAGGCAAGTACCCCTTGCTACATGCTATACAATATTTACATATTCATTAATGGCACCCTAAACCGGCTATTTAACTTTAGTATTATAATTTCCCATTTTATGTCAATATTGTTATATAACATTTTATCTTTCAAACTTGGAACTTAGAGAAATATATACCATTGCATCCATGAAGTCTTAAACTTGTTGACATGATTAAATGGCTATAAATTGTCTTACGACATTCTTATAATGTTGAAATCATATCTGTGACACAACTGATAACTGTACTACAGATTGTGTAAATCTGCCTATTGCTTACTTCATTGCTTATATCATGATGTTGATACCCATACTTGATTATATAACTGATTATGAGTACACCTATGTTATCGCTTGTTCTTGACCTGTCTTGTTACATGCATATTGATTGACCCGACATGGTACCGTATACTGCTTGACTTAACCTGATGTACCATGACCTGACCCGTTACCTGATCCTGTGTCTAATGCCAACAAACCTGACATGTAGTCCTCATGGACCGTTCCTGTTGTCTATCCAGACAAACCTGTTTACCTGATCCTGTGTTGGCATTAGTTTCTTGATTTTCGGAATACCTGACTTGACATACACATATAACTTAGGGGTATGGGGAAATCAAAGGTGAAACCTGACTTGTAACTCGACAGTTCAATACCTGTTCTGGGTGTACACATTCTTGTTTTGTGCCTAGCGGCATGTCTCGGTTTCGGCCGAGAATATTGTGGCCGTGGTCCCGGGTATGTACGGGATACTATCGAGTGTACACATTCCTGTTTTGTGCCTAGCGGCATGTCTCGGCTGCAGCCGAGAATATTGTGGCCGTGGTCCCGGGTATGTACGGGATACTATTGAGTTACATCGACGATTCATCAATTGATTTCAAAGACTTTAGACTAGAAAACCTGATAGAACAGTTTAGTTACCCACTGCACACTACCCTGCACTGCTTGTTTCACATTATTGCTTTATTCATGTTTATTTTGCATTGCCTGTTACATTGTTCATATTATATTACTGGTTAACATGATGCGCTGACGTCTGGGTTTTGCATGGCTCAGATTCTGTACTGCTGTCGCAGTCCGAGCAGGAGTACTTCAGCCAGCAGGCTGAACTGTGAGTTCTGTAGTGGTTAGCTTTATTTCCTGCATTTATTTCCTGATGTGAGCCCGCATTATGGGACATACTTTCAGTTATTTGTATTGGATCATTTGCTTCCGCATTCATTTATTATTGACTCCTGTTATTCTGGTTTATGGACATGTTTTTAGATAGTTTTATCTTGTTCTTGATATCTCTACAGCCGTAATGTTACTGTGGATGGATACTTCCTACCCACAGGTAGCATGGTTGGCTATGTCACGTGCCCAATCTAGCGTACTCTGGGAAGCGGGGCGTGACACAGGGGATGACTTTATCCGCATTTCACAGTGTCAGGGATTGACTTTATCCGCATTTCACGGTGTCAGGGGTTGATTTACATTTCACGGTGTCAGGGGTTGACTTTATCCACATTTCAGGGTGTCAGGGGTTGACTTTATCCGCATTTCACGGTGTCGGGGTTGCTCTGGCCGTTTCCCACGGGGTCATGATTGACTTTAGCCGTGTTCTACGGGACCAGGATTTGCTTTGAGCATTTCCCACAGGGTCAGAATTGATATTAGCCGTGTTCTATGGGACCAGGAGGTGCTATGGGCGTTTCCCACGGGGACATTAGCCGTGTTCTACGGGACCAGGAGGTGCTCTAGGCGTTTCCCACGGGGTCAGGATTGACATTAGCCGTGTTCTACGGGACCAGAAGGTGCTCTCTCGATTGTCTGTGAACCGTCGAGGTTTGGAACAGGGACTTTGCCATGGCTCCAAGGTTGATTGTCGCGTCTGAATCTTGCTGGAATGAGTAAGAACGTTGTTGGTGATCTCTAGGCTGTCTGTGAACCGTCGAGATTTAGAATAGGGACTTTGCCATGGCTCCAAGGTTGATTGTCACGTCGGAATCCTGTTGGAATGAGGAAGAACGCTGTTGGTGATCTCTAGGCTGTTTGTGAACCGTCGAGATTTGGCTCTCTTTCTGATGGAGCCTGGTGGGAAGGTATAGTTCCCTCTTTGTTTGTGCCCCTGGATTGTATACAGGGATCGATGCGATCTCTCCTGTAGGGCAAAAAGTTTTATTTTATATATTTTTCTTTCCGCGATGCTCTACCATTTTAGCTTTTATATCGCGAAAGTCGCGATTGCCCAATCATTTCGGCTATTTTTCGCGGTGCCCAATCATTTCGGCTATTTTTTTCTTTTTACTCGCTGTTTTTTTTATTGCGAGTTGCCCAACCATTTCGGCTATTTTGTATGCATACATTTTTACTTGCTGATTTCGTTGCAAGTTGCCCCATCATTTCAGCTATTTCATATGCTTTTTTTTGGCTCGCTGATTTTTTATCGTGAGCATGGGACTTGGGATCTGATACCGATTTAGGCATCAGCATCGCTACAACTGGGATATTGCCAGGAGCGAATCATCATTTGCCTCTGTCGATATCGAACAAAAGTGGCTTAGCGAACAGGGTTAAGATCCTGTCGACTAAAGCTTTTAACTTCATGAGCCGTAAGGGTCTCATGAAGGTATTCTTCCCTACGAGTCGTGAGGACCTCGTAAGTGCGTTTTCTCCTTAAGAATCGTGAAGATTCCCAAGTGTGTGTTCTCTTATAAGTCGTAAGGATCTTACAAGAGTGTTTTCTCCTTATAAGTCGAGAGGACATACAAGGGTTGTCCACTGTGTAAACATATCCCTAGTCGCGGGTGGGACTTCGTTAGGGAAATGTTTATTCGCGCCCGTGAATTGTATACAAGGGTCAGCATTGAACCGCTTGTAGGGCAACCTGGGGATTGTGATGGCTTAAGAACAGGTTCAGATCCCTGTAGCTTAATGCTTTTGAATCTTATGAGCCGTGAGGGTCTCATAAGAGGGTTCTCCTTACGAGTCATGAGGATCTCGCAAGTGTAATTTCTCCTTAGGAATCGTGGGGATCCCTAAATGTGTATCTCTTTTGTGAGTCGTAAGGATCTCACGCAGGTGGTTTCTCCTTACAGGGTCGAGAGGACCTTGCAAGTGTCTTTTAACGAGATTGCGCCCTTTCGGGTTTTCACAAAACTCGCCGGTAGTCCTGCTGTTTTTACTCACGGAGCCTTTTCAGGTTTTCATCCGTGCCCATTTCGCTTATAGACGTACCGTTTTTTTTGGTCAGCCTTGGGATGCTGCGGTCCGTAGTAGTTTATAGACGTCTCGGTCAACAGCTAGTTTTAGAACATAGTGGTCCATCGTTAGTTTAGGGACGTTCCGGTCCGCTGCAAGTTTTAGGACATTGCGGTCCGTTGTTAGTTTAGGGACGTTTCGGTCCACTGCAAGTTTTAGGACATTGCAGTCCGTTGTTAGTTTAGGGACGTTTTGGTCCATTGCAAGTTTTAGGATATTGCGGTCTGTTGTTAGTTTAGGGACGTTTCGGTCCATTTGCCGGCTACTATTTATAGAGTTTGGGCTTATGAAGATAGCGAGCGGACATACGCGTTGTCATCTATCGTTGACCTTGGCCGTGACTCGTCAGGCGTAGTATTTTTTAGGAAGTGACCATTTATTGGCCTGAAAGGTCTTTCACCATGCATGTCCATGAGTAAATAGGCTCCACCCTGGTAAACTTTGTCTATGATGTACGGGCCTTCATAGTTCGGCTCGAATTTCCCCCGTTTGGCACGATTGGGGATCATAGGTCTTTTGACCACTAACACGAGGTCGCCTTGGCGGAATGTTCTCGGCCTAGTCAATTTCTCATACGAGCGCATCATCTTTGCTTTGTACGCATCCAAGTTTTGCTGCGCCATGAGCCGAGTTTCTTCGAGGGCATCAAGCTCCTCAAGCCGAAGATGAGCATTCTTTTCGCCCGTTAGCTCGTAATGAACTGCCACTCGTAGAGAGGGTAACTATATCTCGAGGGGGAGTACCGCTTCTGTGCCGAATACCAATGCATACGGCGTTGTGTTTGTGGCCATTTTGAACGTAGTTCGATACGCCCAGAGAGCTTCATGCAGTCTCTCGTGCCAGTCCTTCTTATTTTTGGATACCGTCTTTTTCACGATCTTCGTCAAGATCTTGTTGAAAGCCTCATCTAGACCGTTAGCTCGGGGATTGTAGGCCGAAGAGTATCTCCAGTTTATATTATGATGTTGTGTGAAGCGGCTGATCTTGTGGCTTCTGTAGGCTGGCCCGTTATCGGAGATAATCTGTCGCGGAGTGCCGAACCGGTAAATGACGTGTGTCTTGAAGAAATGGAGGATATTCTCTGTCTTCACTTCTCTTAGCGGTATTGCTTCTGCTCACTTGGATAAGTAATCAGTTGTCGCGAGTATAAACCGATGTCCTCTGGACGATACTGGTTCAATAAGCCCGATCATATCAGTTCCCCATATTTCGAATGGCCAGCTAGCCACTGTTGGATGTAGCAGATTTGGATGTTGGCGGATAAAGTCCCCGTGAATCTGGCATGAGTGGCACTGCTTTGCATATTCGAGACAGTCATGGATCATTGTGGGCCAATAATAGCCCATCCTTTTTATCTTCAGCTTCATCTTCGGCCCGGCTTGGTGAGAACCACAGAGTCCGTCGTGAGTTTCTTGGACGACTCTCTTTGCCTCTTCAGGTCCCAGGCATCTTAGCCACAGGGAGTCGGACGATCTCTTATACAGAGTATCATTGACAAAGGTGAAGGATAGAGCTAGTTTCATGAGCTGATGTCTTGAGGACGCGTCTTCAGGTGTTCGACGGGATTTGAAGTAGTCTATAAAGACTTCTCTCCAATCCATAGCTTTTTCCTGGTCTTTTACTTATAGGGTTGCTTGCTCTGTCGTTCCCTTCGGACGACTCTAGAGATATTTCTGCCGGTACAAGAACCCGACGGCTTTGCACAACGATCCTCATCGAGATTCTCGTCGGCCAGTTCTTTAGCGAGCTTGGATAATGCATCCGCCTTGCTATTTTCCGCGCGCGGTATGCTTTCCAGGGCATAGGCAGGGATTTGAGTCAGCAATTGTTGTACCCTTTCGCCGTACTTTACCAATTCCGGTTTGCACGTCTGATAATCGCCGTTTGCTTGGCTAACGACCAGTTGGGAGTCTCTGTATATGAGGAGGTTTTCAATTCCCATGTCGACAGCGATCTCAAGACCTGCTATCAAAGCTTCATATTCAGCTTCATTGTTTGTCCTCGGCTCCATTAGGGAAAAGGCAAAGCGTATTATCCTTCCTTGTGGAGTCACGAAGATGAGGCCCACCCCAGATTTGATTATGGGGGTGCTTTGTTTGCGCTTCTTCATGGAAGATGCTCCATCGAAGTAGAGTTCCCATCGGGTATCACTCCCTCCTTTCTCCTTGTCGATCGTGTCAAACGCGTGCTCATCTGGCAATTCGCAGTTCAAGGGAGAATCGGCGGGTATCGGATGCTCAGCGAGGAAGTCGATGATGGCCTGGCCTTTCACTACCTTGAGAGGACGATAAGTTATCGAGAACTCCATCAAGAGCAGGGCCCATTTAGCGAGTCCTCCTGTTAATATGGCTCTTGACATCAAATATTTGAGAGGATCCACTTTTGATATGAGGTGGACCTCATGCGCCAAAGCGTAGTGTCTGAGCTTCGTTATCGCGAAGATTAACGCCAGGCAGTGTTATTAATGGGGGAGTAATTGTTTTCTGCCCCCAGAAGAACTCGACTCAAGTAGTAGAGGGCTCTCTCCTTCCCTTGGTCGTTTTCTTGTGCCCATAATGCGCCTAGAGAACCCTCAAGGGCGGTTGTATACAGAATGAGAGGCTTTCCCTTGACCGGAGCGGTTAGCACCGGAGGATTCTGTAGATATTGCTTGATTTCATCCAGCGCGCTTTGGCATTTGCGATCCCAAACGAACGGGTTCCCTTCTTCATCAACTGACTGTAGGGACGACATTTGCCGGAGAGGTTAGCTATGAACCGCCGGATATAAGCGAGCTTTCCTTGGAGAGACCACAGTTGCTTGAGTTTTCTTAGCGGGGGCATTTCCATGATCGCCTTGATCTTCGACGGGTCTATCTCGATGCCCCGGTGTCGTACAATGAATCCTAGGAACTTGCCTGAGAAAACTCCGAATGCGCATTTGAGAGGGTTCACCTTCAGGTTGTATTTCCGAAGACGTTGGAACACTATCTTTAGATGCTCCCAATGCTCCTAGTGCGATTTGCTTTTCACCACAAGGTCGTCAATATAGCAATCGACGATTTCATGTATGAGGTCATCAAAATCTTCGTCATGGCCCTCTAATAGGTGGCACCGGTGTTCTTTAGACCGAAAGGCTTCACCTTGTAGCAGAATATGCCCAAAGGGGTCCGAAAAGCGGTATGCTTCTGATCCTCGGGATGCATCTTTATTTGATTGTACCCTGATGATCCATCCATGAAGGAGAAGACTTCGTGAGTGGACGTGTTATCTATCATCAGCTCGGTAACCGGTACAGGAAAATCGTCCTTCGGGCAAGCTTTATTGAGGTCCTGAAAGTCCACGCAGATGCGCACCGTCCCATTTTTCTTCATCACTGGGACAATGTTGGCAATCCAATCAGGGCACTGAATCTCTTGCATAAAGCTGGAATCGATTAGTTTCTTAACCTCGGCATTGATGCTCATCTGAAGCTCGAGACACATCCTTCTCGGCGCTTGTTTGACTGGCTTGGCATCCGTAGATATCGCCAATTTATGCACAGCGATCTCTGGATCGAGTCCCGGCATCTCTGAATAGTTCCATGCGAAGCAGTCTTTATACTGCATGAGCATGTCTTTTAAGCTTGTCCATCTGTTCTTCGAACGTCAGATTTGGCATTTTCACGGCGGGGCCTCATTTTGGTTCAGGGTTATCATCCTCCCACAGAGCATCTCCTTCTTTATCGAAGTCATGTATGACATAGCAGCCAAGGAATCGCTCCCGTTTCTTGGATCGGATATGTCCAAGCCCGATCGCTTCCATTCTCCCGTTAGGCAATTTTCGCTGAGTTCCGGGGACGTTCCAGATCCTATTGTAGAACTGAGCTTGTCGAGCAGTCTGTTTGAAGGGTACGCCTTGGTGCCTCAACAGCCTTTTTAACCCCTCTGTGTAGTATCTGGGCAGACGGATGGGCTGGAGCCTATTAAGCGGAGAATCGACGCCATGCCAGATTTCTTTCTCCACTTTGGTTTCCGCGGATCGATAAAAGAGGATCGCCTTTTCATCTTTTCGCCTGGGAGAGACGTAGAACGTCTGCAGTTCTTGCACACTGTAGGTATCAAGTGTGTTGAGCTCTTTATAGTGCTCTTGCGGAACCATGGAGATCTGCAAACTCCGATCATCGCCAGCGAAGGCTTGTATTGATGGAAGAACAGAAAATACTGCATTGACCTTATCTTCCAAGTCGCTGCTGAAGACCAGAATAGGGGTGGACGGTCCCGGCTTGTTGCATTGGGGTGAACCTGAATAAACTATTTCTTCTTCCTCTTCGGTATCACTCCCGAATACCGGAATGGTGGTGATAGCCTTGTTCTTCGGTCTATGGCATCTTTTCATGTCTTCGAAATCTGGTAAGAAGTATTTTGCATCTTCGTACTTTCAGACTTTATTCACGGAGAGTGGGTTCAACTCCCCTGTCACGGTATACTCTAGACCATCCTTGAAATACTTCATACACTGATATTGTGTAGATGGGATGATTTTATACTCGTGTAACCAAGGCTTGCCGAGCAAAGCATTGTAGCATGTCTTGGCATCAATGACGTGATATTTAATGTCCGTGACGAGCAGCCCAAAGCGTAACGTTAGTATCATAGACTCGAGCGTCCTTGATGACCGGGAGTCAAACCCGGAGATAGTGATCTTATCCCGAGCGAAGTGTTGAACGCTCATGCAGATTTCCTTCAACACTCTTAAATTGAGGAGATTAACGGAGGATCCATTGTCAACTAGAATCTTCCATATCTTAATGTCATGGCAATATCCGGAGACATAAAGGGGACGGTTATGCTCGCACGTCCCGAGGAGGAGATCTTCATCGCTGAAGGTGATATCGGCTGTGTGCACTGCTTCCAACTCGTCCTTCATCTTTTCTTCGGCGAGGAAAGCCTGGAATTGTTCGGGCTCTTGTAGTGCTTTGATCAGGGAATCTCTCGCCTCTTTAGATAGCAGAAGGGCATCGAGAATGCTTAGCTGTGAGGGTAGCTTCCTCAGGTGTGCCAGAACGTTGTAATCCACCTTGTTTTTCTTGGGTGGGTCCTTGGCTGCCAGCTCTTCGACGACTCGATCATCGAGGACGATATCCTCAGGGATCTTTTCTTTCCCCTTATCCTTTTTATTCGATCCCTTGATTGCAGGTCCGAGATTCTTTTCAGGTAGCGTGCGATTGCGCAGCTGAATGTTCTCGCAGCTCTTCGGTTCTTCCTCTTTTCCTGAGGTGGATTCTTTGAAGAGAGGGCCGAGAGCTATTTCTTCTTCAGAATCGCTCCCGAAGGTAAGAACTTGCGATCCCCTGCTATCAACCATGTGACAGTTGCCGGCATCTCTTCCTCGTTCATCTGTCGCATTTTTCCGCTGTCGATGAGCTTCACGCTTCATTCTCTTGAAGTGTTGCCTGTGAGCGACATACCCTTCCCACTAATTTTTAAAGACGTTGCATTCTTCAGTAGGGTGTGAAATCTTCTGATGATATAAGCAGAAGTTAAGATGTACGTTGGCTCCATCAGGATGTATACCGCCCGGAGAATTTTCTCTGAAAGAGGGCAGCTTCATTCCCATCGATATGGCTTTGGCAAACCTTTTTCTTGTCTTGAACCTGCTTTTATTTGCCGCGGATGTGCTTTGATCTGGTTGGAGTGTTTCAACCCTTTCGTTCAGTCGCCGGCGTTTGGCCTTTTCAAATATGGCCATCTCGCACTCTCGATCAACTTTACTTTTTAGAAGAGCTTCATTCAGGAATGCGTCAATCATTTCGTCTGATGGTCCTAGAAGTTCCGGCTCAGGATCTGCCCCTAGTTTCTTTGCATCCAGAGCTTCTTTACCGTTTATTAACGAGTGAGAGATCACATGGAAGCTTGCCACATAATCCTCAGGTTCATCCGACGAGTCTTATCCTTTGTCATCATCTCCGTCCTTAAGGACGTGGCTGAGAAATTCTTGGAGTGTGACTGGGGTCGACGCCTTCTGTTTATATTCTTCCAGCGCGTCAATATGTTTTTGCAGATCCGTGCGCTTGTCATCAGGCTTCACGGGCTTTTTGGTCTTTTTCTTCTTTTTCGAAGACTTTGACGGCTGGGTGTGGGCGCTTTGACCATCACCACTAATTTTTGGAGTTGGGTGCAGCTTCAGCATTCCCTTGATGACTTCGGGTTCCAGTGGACTTTTCCATTTGATCACCGGGCATGTTTGGAGATCTTTCAGCATTCCTTTCGTTTTGGCTGAAAGAACGACCTCCCATGGAGCTTCTTCTATAAAAGAGCATGATGCCCCCGGTGTGTCCGCCCTTTTGAGAGCGTGCGGCCGGGGTGGGTTTAATTTCCAATTCTCCGACAATGCGAATTTGCCCTGTTGGTATTGGTTCTCAATCCACCCTTTGAAGACGGAGCAATCTTCGATTGGATAGCCTATCGCTTAGTGATAGGGGCAATAATTGGGATTATTAGCCTCACCGGGTTGCAATGGGCGTTTTGGACCTGGCAAGTTGATGAGCCTGTTGCGCACCGCCAGCTCGAACAGTTTCCTCGTTTTGTCCCGGGGAAACGAATAAGGGCACTTCATTTTCTCATTAAAGAATCGACGTTTCTCGTCTTGGCGATCAGTTAGTTTCGGACAACTGGACTGCTATTGAGCATTGGCGACGAAGGTTGCTTTCCCTTTCCCCTTTTCATTTCGAGACTCCAGCTTTGAAGGAGATGGTCTGTGGCCCATCTGGTCCATTTGGGTCAGCTTGTCAATCAAGGCCTGAAAAGTAGTTGGCTTGAAGAACATCATGAATTGTGAAATGGTCGCCTGAGGGTCGAGGGTCCCTACAAACATGCCTACCGCAGGCGCTTCTTCAATGCGCTGCTCGCACTTCGACCATATATTCCGCCATCGTATCGTATACTGCACCCATGTTTCGCCTGGCTTCACCCTGGCATTGATCAATGTTGTGATTGGGGTGCGTTCGCTAGCGCTTGCGAACCTCTGTGTAAAGAGCAACTCCATTTCTGCAAACGTCTTAACGGAGTCATTCGGGAACTCGGAATACCACTCAAATGCTGTCTCTGATAAGCTGCCAACGAATTGGCGAAGCAGTAGCTTATCGTCACCTCCGGTGTT
Source organism: Agapanthus africanus (assembly GCA_030015575.1). Classification (NCBI taxonomy): domain Eukaryota; kingdom Viridiplantae; phylum Streptophyta; class Magnoliopsida; order Asparagales; family Amaryllidaceae; genus Agapanthus; species Agapanthus africanus. Next base: position 376,304,113 of record JASDDO010000019.1, on the reverse strand, counting down.
GCTGCACAGAGCCCTAAATTGAGCAACGTGCTGGTGTGGATTTCCCGTCCCCTTATATACGTAGAATTTGGGGATCGTGTATCCCGGCGGGTACTTTATCTGGTCGTACCAACCCGGATAGGGTCGTCCAGCCTTAACAATTTGCTCAGCCGCTTCATTTGCCTGATGGACTCGTATCTGCTGAGTGATGTAATCATCCAGGGCAGCTTTTGAGATGGTCTCCTCTTTGGCTGCTGAACAAGCTGGAAGAGAGTTTGACGTCTCCGCTCGGTCGTCTTCGAGGATAATCGGAGGATCTTCAGCTGGAGGATCCGGCTGTAACATCATCCCGACCATGTCTTGGAATAAGAACGCCATTCGTTTTATGTTGGCAGCTTGTTCCGCTGCCTCTTTGTCCTTCTTTTCGAGAATTCTGCGAGGGAACTCAGCATCAGTTTCTTGTTCTTGACGTTGCTCTGATGACGTTTCCGGGCTTTGTTTTGGCCATGTGAGTACGGCCATCTGCGTCAACATTTTCTGGAGCTTCTATTTTTGCACCTGGGCCTTTGTTACAGATTGCGTAAGCGGTCGATAACCTGTGGAGATACGGCTATCCTCTTTTCCGGATGCCATATATACGGTATACACCACCATGCCCCCAAACTTAGGGCGTTTAGGCTCAGTGCCCTTGACATTTGTCGTAGACATAGGAATTTTCTCCGGCCTTCTCCTCTTATGGGCGGTCAAAGCTGAGGGGGCCGTTGCAGTGGGCACCCAAGTAGCTGTCGCCTTCTGTGGCTTGAGTTGTTCTCTGCTTACCGAACCTTTATCTTTTCCTGTCGACGGGGGTAGTCTTGATCAATCACCGAGTCTTGGACTTGACGCCAGACTTTGTAAATTTTAGAGGACAGCCACTGAGGGGGCTGTTCGAGCTTCGCCTTTGTGGCATTCTCCACATGCGGAGGAGATCTTTTTAGCACAGCAGTTAGAGAGTTCTTGCGGACAGTCCTGAGTGGTTCAAAGCTTTCCCAGTTGTAACAGAAGCATCGACTTCCACCGTTGGAGCTGGCGTTGTCAGTATGGAAGGTGATCTGCCCCCATCTTTCCTCACTCGCCGCCAGTAGCGACGTCGAGCATGTCGTGTGGCCGGGATCACCTCCGCTGTTGGATGAGCTTCTTCATGCCTCCTGCTTTGAGAAGAGACTATTATTGGTGCTAGCCTATCGAAGACTGACACCCGCTGAGAGGGGGTAGTCAGTCTTGCGAAGGCCGACTTTCGAATAGGGGAAACAGCCTTTATGACTTTGTCTGGAACGGGAGCTGAAACGACCAGTCTTGTGATGACCGACCCCTTAGCAGGAGAAGCTGCCTTGGTGACTTCAGGAGTAGGAATGGCTACCCGCTTTGGGATAACCTCTTCAAGAATTGTGGGCTTCTTCATGGGCCCATCTGAGCTTCGGCCCAGTCTGTTGAAAACTGAGGCATTGGAGTTGGATGACCCGCTGAGAGGGGCCGTAGTGGTTGCAAGCCGATCAAAGACCGACTTCTTCACAGCTTCCTGTGACGGGATAGGAGCGCTGAAGCTCGTTGGTGGGATCATGGTCCCGAAGAACAGCCCAGTGGTGGCTTGGGTCACTTGTTCCACCGGCATTGTGAAAAGGGAGGCCGCTTGAGGCCCAAAGGTTACTCCTCTGGATAGGACAGAATGAGAGTTGTTGTTGCAGTTGGAATAGTTAGAGGCCATTGATGTTCTTTTTTCTGCACGGGAGCAAAACCAAATCTTAGTACCTCGAACCCAAGGGCAACCATATCAAACTGCTATTCGTTCGCGAATACGACACACGAAGTGTGGAGTGGAAAGAGGAAAAGGCCCCACCGGGCGTGCTGGAATCTGTTCTCCACCGAAAACAGAGACGAGACCGCGTAGGTTCGTCTTGCCTGAATTTTGAGGGCAGATGTTATTTAGTGCTATCTGTCCACCTTTCAGAAGATACCAAGTTGATTTATGACACCATGTATCGAAGGTTTAGACGGATGCGGCCGATGTAGCAGATTTCGTCAGATTCCCCCTCGTTGAGGTGTTTTTGATTGTGGGGACGCTCTTCCCTGCAGGCGCAAGCCCCTGCAGTTAATTACGCTACCGCATCGCGGTAACCACTTTCTCCTTCTCCAGATGGTCACTTCATGTCGTGGGTGTTTGTTTTGTTTTTGGTTGCCCGTGGATTGTATACGGAGACTAATTTATGTTGTCGCCCATAGGGCGTGGATTAGTCCAAATCCGTATTTTCTTAGATTTGGGTTTGGGATTGGGTTTAATGATGCGTTAGTCTCATTTGAGACTAAGATCAACTTAAACGTTTGTTAAGGACACGTTGGTCTAATTTTAGACTAAGATCAACTTAACGGGATCGTTTAGATACAACAAAAGAGCATTTAGACTCTATTGTTTTAGTTTAGGGATTTGCGGTCTATAATTAGTTTAAGTACGTTAAGGTCCAAGGTTAAGGATATCATAGTCCATGAGTTTAAGGATCCCACAGTCCGAGGTTAAGGACATGATAGTCTATGGGTTTAAGGACCCCACAGTCCAAGGTTAAGGACATCATAGTCTATGAGTTTAAGGACCCCACAGTGCATGGAATGTCTGGTTGCCGGGACCCGTCACCTCTTTGAAGACGTTGAAGGATTACAACGACAAATATCAGAGGATACCCTTGAACCAATTTTGGTTAGGAGATCTGTAGTCCAATTGGGACTAAGATCTGAGATTTATGAGCATATGTGCTCAATTAATCTGAATGAGGGGTTTATGGCCAACTTGGGCTCGGCCCACTCAGTTAAAATGTTAAACATTTGACAATACTGGGCATTGATTTGAGTTCTGAAAATATTTTTGTCTTTTATTGAATGCTGAGCATTCATCATAGCTCTGGGGCTTTATTTAAAGAACAGTTTATGTTCTATCAGCGCACGAGTGAGGAACATGTGGCGCGCTTGGCGCTAGCGCTAGTTAATAAGCGCAGTGCGCTATATTTGGAGCGCTGAGGCGCTGCAGCGTTGTGCGCTATATTTGGAGCGCTGAGGCGCTTCTGTTAAGTAGCGCACACGTGAGGAGCACGTGGCGCGTTTGGCACTGTGCGCCAATCTTGAGCGCAGAGCGCTTCTTTAAATTTAGAGTGCTAAGGCTCTTTTAGATTAGGAGCGCTGGAGCTCTTTTAAATTAGGAGCGCTAAGGCTCTGCAGCGCTTTGCGCTAGATGTGCAGCGCTGAAACTCTTTTAAATTAGGAGCGCTAGGGCTCTGCAGCACTTTGCGCTTGATGTGGAGCGCTGAAGCGCTCCTTTTAAATTGGATCGTTAAGGCTCTTCTTTTATGTAACTTTGATCAGTTCTGCGCTCTGAGAATTAAATTCTCTCTTATAAGAGACTTTGTCTCAAGGTTCTAAGAACAAAGTTCTTATTTTATAAGAGATGTTTCAATCTCTTATTTTGGTGAAAGGCTTTGCCTTTATGGATCTGTGGTCCTAAGAGAACTGAATTATTCTCCCCCCTTTTTATAATGAGATGTTCATGATCTCTCTTTTAAAAAGACCTTAGTCTTATAAATCTATGATCAGTGAGAAAAATTATGTTCTTCTTCTTATTCTTTGTGATGAGATACTTTGATCTCTTTTTGTGAAAGACCTTGGTCTTATAGATCTATGATCTTAGAAAAGAAGTAAATTCTTCTTTTAATATGTGATGATTACATCTCTCTGTTTATTTACCTTGAGGAAATTCTTCTTCTTTCGAGTGCTTGCTCTTTGTCTTTGAAGTTTTTTCAAAGTTTATGGGAGGTTCCTCTCTATGAGACTTGAAGTCTTGAGGCTTTTATATAGGGCAAGGCTGATTTGTTCAATCAGTTGAATAGATCTTTTCTCTAATTAATTTGGAGATGCCTCCCCCGTTGGATTTTTGATCCAAGGGCTTCTGATTTACAGAAGGTAATCTTCTTGTTTTTAACAAGATTGGGAAATCTTTCCCCACACAGAATTTATTCTGTATTTTAGTGATTTTTAATCACCACTGGATCATTGATCCGACGGTGCTCTGATTTACAGAGCACAATCTTTTTGTTTGGAAAGATTTTGAGGAATCTCTCCTTAACAGAATTTTATTCTGGTTAATTGATGATTTTTAATCATGTTCGTTGGATCTTTGATCCAACGGTTGGGAACATCTAGTTCCAGCGCTAGTGCTCCTATGCTTTGCACATGGTGCGCTGCTTAGAGTGCAGCGCACTTAGCGCTAGCGCTTACATGCTTTGCACGTAGTGCGCTGCTTAGAGTTCATGGGTATCAACCATAATACATATTGAAGAGTTAAATCTTACTTTAGATTCATGCTCACCTCCATGTACTTCTTTGCTAACGTCTCAGTTGACTGGCCAACTCGAAATGGAATAAAGTGAGCCGACTTGGTGAGTCGATCCACAATAACTTATATCGCGTCGTTACCTTTCGTGCTGCGAGGAAGAGCAGTCACGAAGTCCATTGTAATATGCTGCCATTTCCATTCTGGGATTGGTAACGGCTGAAGTAGACCAGCAGTTCTGTGATGTTCAGCCTTCACTTGCTGACACACCAAACACTTGGCTACGTTTCTGGCTACTTCGCGCTTCATTCCATGCCACCAATAGTGTTGTCGTAGATCCTTGTACATTTTTGTACCACCGGGGCGTACAGAATAAGGAGAGTTGTGAGCTTCTTTCATCAACTTTTCTCGAACTGGGCCGTTTGGTACACACAATCGACTTCTATATCTCAAGGATCCATCTTCGTGGATGATGAAGTCAGTTCGAAGTCCACTTTCTACTTGTTCTCGGATCTTTTGTAGCTTGTCATCATTTGCTTGAGCTGCCTTGATCTGATTGACAAGAGTGGACTGGACTTATAAGTTCATCAAATATGAAGCGTTACCTGGCATAACTACTTCGATCGCCAATCCGTGCAATTTCTGTTGTACCTTCCATAGCGGTGAGATTTATTGCTAATGGCTGGCGGTTAAGTGTATCAGGAACTACATTCACCTTCTCAGGATGATACTGTAGGTTGATATCGAAGTCCGCCATGAGTTCTAGCCATCTTCTTTGCCGCTTGTTTAATTTTTTTTGAGTAAATACATACTTCAAACTCTTGTGGTCAGTGTATATATCCACTCGTTCTCCTAAGAGGTAGTGGCACCAAATCTTAAGTGTGAAGATAACGGCTGCTAACTCCAGATCATGTGTTGGGTAGTTGCGCTCATGAACCTTCAGTTGTCTTGATGCAAAAGCCACAACTTTTCCATGCTGGTGTAGAACACATCCTTATTCCTTATCAGACGCATCACAATGCACAACAAATCCTCCAGATTGATCCGGTATTACGAGAATATGAGCAGAATTTAATCTTGATTTGAGTTCTATAAAAACTTGTTCACATGCTTCTAACCTCACGAATACTTCGTCTTTGCGTGTGAGCTTGGTCAGGGGTGCTGCAATATTTGAAAAGCCTTCAATGAATCGTCGGTAGTATCCTGCTAATCCCAAAAAACTTCGTATATTTTTCACTGTCTTTGGTGTCGGCCATTCGCAATGTACAACAAATCCTCCAGAAACTGGTTTTTAAATTAAGAGGTGTTTTAATGTAATGTTTTATTCATAACAAAAATTCATACATAAGAGTTATCGTGCTATGTAACCAAGTATGTGCGTGAGGGGTAGGTCGTTACTCCGTGATATTTTTTCCTAAAGGTATAGTTTTAACAAACTAAAAGAGACATATTGAAGTACATGGTATTTTAATGAAAAAGTTAAATTAAAGTTATTCTACATGATATTCTAGGTTAAAATTTATTCTAAACATTTATATTTAAGGTTACAAGTATTGTTTAAAAACTTGGTTGATCAAAGAATGAAGGAGTAGGAGTTTCTAGGGTTTAGAAAGAAGATATCGGTATTAACTTTACTTACTGATATAAGTTTTGAAATGGAATTTTTGTGTAGAGAAAGAAAGATTGGAAGGGACTTGCTATTAGGTTGCGTTAGGAAGAGGTAGAAGAAGAGGAGAGTGTTGTCGTGGCGTCGCGGGAGCTCCAGATGTTGCTTCGATTCTTCGCCGGAAGTTGACCGCTTGCTAACCCCTCTTTACTCCACCTGTACTTAAATTTTTTTTAAGAGTTTTGGCTAGAAATTTCATAATGATGCTGAGCCAAAGTGTGGGGTGGTATCTATAGGGGAGAATTAGGGTTTTGGAATTAAAATGGTGGATTAAAAAGTATTAAAACTATGATAAATTGTGAATTAAAGGATCTCTGTTTAATTGCAAGGAAATCAAACAGTGCAGGGGTGTTAAGGGTAGGTGAAGAGTTTAGTGTGCAAAGCTCGGGGCTAAATGCGCTCATCCAAGCCGTCGGTGCCGGCCAAAATGCAAGATCCGCCGGTCATTCCAGGGCATAAGGGCTTTGGATTTGTGCCACGTGTACATCTCATTGTTTACTCCATTTTCCACATGTTTGATTTTTCCGACTTTTCATTTTTCTGTGTATCGCACGTGTAAACTTTTGGGCTTCCACAAAATTAAAAAGAAAAATTAGAAAAATAATATGTCTGATGGGGATCGAACACAGGGGCTACGTCGCAACAGTGCAAGGGCTTTACCAGTGACCTACAAGTTGTTTATTGCTGTTATTTAACAAAATTTACTTATAACTCAAACTCAAGCTGTATAACTCATTTCTGTACATTAAATTGGAAAATTTCGTATATTAAATTCAGAGTCGTTACAAAAATATTTTAAGCCCAGAAAAATATAAATAGCTTTTAGAAAATTCCTTTAATTATATTTAAATGCTTTAAAAATTACTTACATTACTTTGAAAAATAAAATCATTAAAATAAAACATTTTTCTATCAACGAAACACGTAAATAATTACTTGATACTGGAAAATTAAATAAGAGATATTTTATTTTGTATTAGAAAACACGGTCGTTACAGTGGACCGTAGTCTCGGGCATGCACGAGACCCTTGTTAAACACGAGCATCATTTCCACCAATTGATTTCAATGACTTTGTGACTAATAAGTAGTGACATACACATTGCCTGGTTTGCTGACATGATACATATATCGCACTGTTCATATTCACTTGATATTCATTATTCTCATGTTACTGTATTCGGCCGTGCATTTCACGATTAACAACATTGTACACACACTATATATTTATTGCTACATGTGTCGTCCTGACGACCTGAGTGTGCATGCTGAAAGGACGAGGTAGACCCATCTAATGAGCAGGACCTGCCATTCAAGATCGTAGAGGTTTAGTGCGCGGCATCAACACTATCGCCATAAGAACACTGTTATTTTTTAGTTAGTTATTTCTTTTATGCAAATAAATGTTTCCTGAACTCTGTTATTTTAATATGGTAAAGTTGTGAACTGTGATTTCCTTTACTCTAGTGCTGTGTTTACTGATTACCATGTAATACTAGAAGCCGAAATGTGACTACGGCGGGATTATTCCTTGACCGTAGAAGCATGGCTGGCCTAGTCACCCATCGCATTCCGTATTTTGGGAAACGGGGCATTGCATGGTTTTGTTGGTATTAGAGCCAGATTTGGAAGAAATTACAGTTCCGTCGAAGGATCCCTAGTTTGAGTTACACCCTTGATTTATGTTTATTACATTTCATTTTTTTCTCTTCACTTTTTCTAATCCTCGTTGGATCATCCTATAATTCTTGCCTGAATATGATTCCTTTCCTTGATTATCTTTCAAAGATATGAACTTCTCAGGCAACTCCTCAAGTGCCGGTTCCCACAATCGTACCGAGAAGATTCTTAGCACACTGACGACCCTAGCGCAAGTTCAGGAGAGGAAGACCGATCTCTTAGCCGAGTGATTGAAGGTGGTGCAGACCGTAATTACTGCTCTGGAGAGATCTACAGCTATCCCCGCCGCCTCCGAGGGCGCCCTCATACTGGCTACACAGGCTAGAGCTAGTACCGTTTTTGATTTTAGGAGGCTTCATCTTGCGGTTTTCACGGGATCAGCAAATCCACTCGAGGCCGAGCAATGGCTCATCAACGTGGAGAACCTTTTGACGGCTGCTCTGGTCCCTGACGATGACAGAGTGAGCATGGTGAAGATCCAGCTAGAGGACGAGGTTCGCACGTGGTGGTCCGTAGAGAAAAACCGGCTAGAGAAACCTATCGGGTGGGACACGTTCTCTGCGTGCTTTCTAGATCACTATTTCCCGGCCACTGCCAAAGCCAAGATGGAGGAGAAATTCATCATATTGAAGCAAAATGGAAGCTCAGTGGATGTCTACGCCGCAGAGTTTAACCGGCTATGTCGCTTTGCACCGTACATGGTAGCCACCGAAGTCGCCAGGACCAGACGGTTTCAGCAGGGGCTCGATATCGAACTGCGCAGCTTATCACGTCTCTCGACCTACAGACCTTCGCTCAGGTGTTGAACGCTGCTCGAGTACAGGAAAGATTGGCGGAGAAGGCCAAGGGCCAACGATCGGTGGACAGGAGATCCCATGTAGTTCCAATACGAGCCACCATTTCCCCTCGTGGAGCGATCCCAGTTCACAGGCCGGGTGTTACGCATATGAAGCGTACCTTCTCTCCTCAGCAGCCGTAGCGGAAGGCTCTGATTTGCGACTATTGCCAAAGGTCAGGGTGTATGCAGAGGGATTGTTGTAGAGCCAAGGGGCAGTATCTGATTTGTGGGTTCGGCGAGCATAAGGTCAGCGAGTGTCACCAAAGATCCGAGCTGCAGGGAGGATCCGGGTAACAACAGCCGTCGTACGGCACTTCAGCTCAGAGGGGTCTACCTCTGGTATCCTAGCGACGGTTATTCAATCAAATGCAGACTGATACGAGTCAGAGTCACGGGTGGGCTTTCACTCTAACCACCGAGCAGGCGGAGGCTTCTGAAGAAGTGGTTGCAGGTACACTCCTTGTTTATTCTGTACCAGCTAGAGTCCTTTTTGATTCGGGTGCTACGCATTGCTTTATTTCTGCACGGTTTGTGGACACACACTCTATACCTCACGAGCCATTGACCAAGGGTTGGGAGATGCATACGGGTAACGGAATTATTGTGTCCAGCCAAGATGTAGGTTATGCCCTGTGGTGGTTTGTGGCAGAGAATTTTATGCAAACTTCATTTTGATTGGGGCAGGTAACCACGACGCCATTCTGGGGATGGATTGGTTGAGCTCGTTCCTTGCTGTTATCAACTGCCGGTCTAGGAGTGTGACTTTTCGCATTCCTAATCATCCGGAGTTCGTGTTCGTAGGCGGTAGCGAGTCTTTAGAATCGACTAAGTTCCGAGAGAAGCCGAAGACCTTGATTGCAATGGAGATAGACGAGAAGCCAGCACCGGAGGTAGTTCGAGAGTTTCTTGATGTGTTTCTCGAAGATCTACCTGGTCTACCCCTGCCTCGTGTATTGGACTTCTCGATCGACCTAATTCCAGGGACGGCGCCAGTCTCCAAGGCTCCCTACAGGATAGCGCCAGTTGAGTTGGCAGAATTAAGGAAGCAGATAGAAGATCTTCTGGACAAGGGATTTATCCGTCCAAGTGCTTCCCTGTGGGACCCGTGTTACTGGTTAAAAAGAAAGACGGTTCCTTGCACATGTGCATCGAATACCATGAGTTGAACCGGGTGAACGTGAAAAACAAGTATACCATTCCCCGCATCGACGACTTGTTTGACCAGCTGGGTGGTGCTCGGGTATTTTCTAAACTAGATCTTCGGTCAAGGTATCACCAAATCAGGGTTAAGGCAGAGGATGTATGCAAGATGGCTTTCCGGACCCGATATGGCCACTATGAGTTTCTGGTGATGTCGTTCGGTGTTACTAATGCACCTGCCATATTTATAGACTTAATAAACAGAGTTTTCTCTAAGTACTTAGACCAATTTGTTGTTGTATTCATCGATGACATTCTAGTATATTCCAGGAATCGAGAAGAGCACGCCAAGTATCTACGAATTGTATTGCAGGTTCTACGGGAGGAGAAGCTCTATGCTAAGCTAAGAAAGTGTGAGTTTTGGCTTGACAGGGTGCAATTTCTGGGGCATGTCGTTTCGAGTGACGGCATTTCAGTGGATCCGATGAAAATTGAATCTATCAAAGACTTGCCGACACCGAAATCAGTTGCTGAGATAAGAAGCTTCCTTGGATTGGCTGGGTATTATCGGCGGTTTGTCCAAGATTTGACCAGAATAGCAGACCCCTTTGACGAAACTTACACGGAAAGAGGTGCCTTATATTTGGTCGGAGGAGTGTACCCAAGCGTTCGAGCTGTTGAAACTGAAGTTGACCACGGCCCCAATCCTGACTGTGCCAGACGGCTCCGATGGATTGGTAGTTCATAGTGATGCGTCGAGAAAAGGTTTAGGTAGTGTATTAATGTAGCACGGTTGAGTGGTGGCTTACGCCTCTCGTCGGCTAAAAACACACGAGAAGAACTACCCCACGCATGACCTGAAATTAGCAGCCGTTGTGTTCGCCTTAAGGATATGGAGGCATTACTTGCTAGGTGAAAGAGTGGAGGTGTACACGGATCACAAAAGTTTGAAATACGTGTTCACTCAGAAGGAGCTGAATATGAGACGACGCATATGGTTGGAGTTGATGGCAGACTATGATATTGATCTGCAGTATCACCCGAGGAAGGTGAACGTCGTTCCTGATGCTCTCAGTCACAAGTCGTCAGCCATGTTGCTGACTTGTCAGAAGGGGATTCTCGATGATCTTCAGAGACTCTAGTTGGAGGTAGTTACGCCGGGTGTGCCCGGACAGCTCTGGTAGTTGCATGTTCAATCACCGCTTATAGATCGCATTAAAGCTGCACATGCTGGAAACTCTCAGTTGCAGAAGTTTAGAGGGTTAGTTGAGGCTGGTTTGAGGAAGGATTTGCAGATTCACGAAGATGGTTCCCTTCCAAAGGGGGTATTCGAAATGAAGTTCTAGCTGAGCCACACAGTTCCGCTTACTCGGTGCACCCAAGAGGCACCAAGATGTACAGAGATCTGAGGCAGCACTTCTGGTGGAATGGAATGAAGAAGGAGATTGCTCGTTTTGTCTCCAAGTGTCTGGTATGCCAATAGGTGAAAGCCGAGCATCAGAGAATAGCTGGGTTGTTGCAATCGCTTCCAGTGCCAGTGAAAGTGTTTCCTAGCACCACCACTGGGTTTTTACCCGCATCAAGTATGTAATTTTAAAAATTCTTGGGTGCTAAGCTATACTAACCTAGAATATAACTAGAGTATTAGGGTTTAAACTATGATACAAGAACTTTCTAAGTCCGCTACAACGGCTCTATCTGTCTAAACCTCCGATATACTGTGCCATAAATCAACTTAGAGTCTTCGGAGAGATGCACGGATAAACCCAAATAGCATCTGCCCTCAGGATTCAGGCCAGACGTCCCGATGTCCCAGTTCGTCTTCCGGCAGTGAACATGCTCCACTTGAAGAAGGAACGAGCTTGCTTCGCGATTTTCGTGTCGAAGATGATCCACCTTGAATCTTCTCTAATTCAAGCTACATCTTCACTATTCTATTATTAATGAAGGAAACAACCTATACTTAATTGCTAATTGAGTGTAGGTTGATGAAGTAGGGTGTTTAGCTCACTAAGAAAAACTCTAAAGCCCTAGGGTTCACAACACATGCGAGGGTTAGGGCTTTGAGGAGGAAGAAGATGAAGAGAGCAAGAAAGTGTGTGAAATGAGCTCAAGAAAAATACAAGTGAAGAATGGCTTTTATCTTGACCTCAATTATTGAAGCATCCAATATTATCAAATAATATATTAGAACCATGCTTTAATAGTGATAACAAATGAATAAACTAAAAAAAAATCCATGCATCACCCATTCCACAAATACCTCTCATTTTCCACCCCATCTTTTCTATTTATTCAAAATAGAAAATCTAATATATATATATATATATATATATATATATATATCACATATATACATATAAATATATATTAAGAGAATAATAATTAGTGAGCAATAATATTAGTTAATATATAATTATATCAAATATAAATATATATCATATTATTAAATCAACACTTGATTCAATAATCCGGTTATATCACATATAACCGACTAATATCATTTATCTGTATATCACATTATTAGATCAACACTTGATTCGATAATCCGGTTATATCACATATAACCTAACCGATATCATATGACGCCAGATTAGAATACGGTATCACATACTCGTATTTAATCAGGCTCCCGCACATATCTGCATATATGCCCTACTTCGTTTCGCTTGAACTATGAAACCTCTATGTAGAACTCTAAAGACTCGTCAATACGCCGGCAGTAGGTAATAATCACATCAGTTACCTACAAACCGTCAACGGTACTAGCTAGACGTAACGGCTACCCAGGTATTGAGCGAATAGAAGATCAACAAGCAAGCTTGTCCAAACTCCTGTGAAACCTATAAGTAACACTTACCGTACAGTCCGGTCTCTTCGTCTGATATGTCGCATATCGAGTCAAGGGGCGGAATTGTCAGACCCCAGTAACTTGATAAGTCATGACGATGTGTGGCTCATAACGTTTCGAGAAACTACTGATAACACTTACCAGTAAATCTCATCAACCATAGCCAGGGACTTACTGTTATAGCCAATCGAGCTTAGCGCAACATCAACTCCCTATATCGGGAGAGACGAAACCCCTCCCATCGCTCACCGCCTCCATGTGACTCGGGACTGTACCCAAAATCCACCTATTTACACGACTCCTTTGAGCCGTGGTAGGGAGGAAATCAAAGCACAGTAGGAACTACACAAGACACTATGACGATCTCGGGTCTACAAACTAACATGTACCATTGTCACCAGAGAACTGCTATCTGACGATAGGTATGGTACCATCTGGGAGTTCTCGGCGAGTCCTGTTCGGTGTACCCATTCTCTAATGAGCACCTGTGTACAATCTTTGATGCCAAACACCAATGGTTTTGGGATCAACCATCGCCCCATACAGGATCAAGAAATGTACACACTAGTCTATTTTAGAATATCGATGCCCTGTCTCGATATCCCCTCAACTAGGAACTATTAAAGGATGTGCTTGTGGACTACACAAGTCCCAGTAGTATGATCCACATCATAATCCTGCTAGTCAAGCAAATATCCTAAAGGGCTTTATCAATATGTATCAGAGAGGCAGTATAATAATACAAGTGTACAAGTTAAGATAAAGAGCAAGAAGATAGCATACTATCATGTCGAGCAAGAAAGTCCTTTATATATGTCCAAGCATCCACTATATCATACAATAATGGCCTCTAAGGCATACATATTCCTAACAGCCAGAGTGGAAATGGGAGCACATCACCATGAATTTTGTCACGCCCCGCTTCCCAATGTACGGAGAAAGAGACGTGCTGGGTACGCGACGTATTTACTCAGAAGTAAACACGTTAAGCGTAAATAAGCAATATAAATTGTAACGACTCTGTTTTTAATGTGCAAATTTTTTAAAATTAATGTACAGAATAGAGTATTTGTAAGCCTGAGCACAAGTTATAAATTTAAATTGTTTTAGAACAACAAGAAATAACTTATAGTTCATTGGTAAAGCCTTGCACTGCTGTGACATAGCCCCTATGTTCAAATCCTATCAGTAGCATATTATTTTTAATGATTTTTTAAAAACTTTTTGGAAGCCCAAAAGTTTACACATGTAATACACGTAATAATAAAAGTCACTAAAATCAAACATGTGGAAATTATTATGTGAACAGACTCCGACACGTGGCATCAATCCAAATCCCACCCTCACCCAATCGACCGGCGAAGGAGCCTCTGGGGCCGGCGCCGCCAGGCTTACCAATAGGTAATGCCCCCATCTTTTGAACCCTAACTCTTGGCCTTCCCCCCACTACTCCTCTTCTATTTGAATTTCCTGCAAATTAATAGAGGATTAAAATCACCAATAAACCAATGATTTAATGCATTTTAATTCTCATTTTTAATTCCCTACACCCTAATTCTATCCTATAAATAGCATCCCATACCCTAACCCTCTCCATTCTGAAATCCATTGTTAAAACTCTTAAATTTTTCCAAGTCAAAGAAGTGTAAAAGTGAAGTTAGCCCAAGGTCATGTTCCGGCGACAATTCGGGACAATTCCAGCGACACCGCGACTCCACGAAGCTATAAAATTGTTCCTATACCTCATCTCTCTCTTTTCATCCAGTAAGTCCCCTCTCTTCCTATTCTAAAAAGTTCTCTTTTCAAACTCGTCGGAAGTGGAGTTAATCCAACATCCGATTCTAAATTTTTTTATAAAAAATCCAACTTTTCTTAATAACAAATCAACCATTTCTTGATATATTGTTTAGAAACCATTAATCAATATTGAGAACAAGTTTCAATTTAAAATACCATGCTATGCAACTTGTATTACACTTTTACAGTTAAATACCACAAAGTTTACCTACGACATTCTTTATCATAACTGCTCATATTATCTTTAGAAAAATCTCACGAGGTAATGACCTCCCTCTCACCATACACATCTTGACATACCACGATTGCTTGAAAACAATATTTTTGGGACAAATACGAATTTATATCAAAATATCATAAACTATTAAAAACCGTATTCTTTAAATTTGTATTATTTACATTCCTTACAATTAAGCCTCTACAACCCATTTTGGGAAACCCGATCGGGATGGTGCGGGTTATCGCACATCCTCGGGACTAGTAGAGCGAGATGCAGACGTCCTTACGGAGCATCCGATCTCGATGGAATTTTTAAATCAAATTTTAAGAATAATGTGATTTTCTAATTTAATAAATAAATTCTATTTTTAATAATTATATATATATATATATATATATATATATATATATTATCAAAACATCTATTTTATATTTATATAAATTCCATGTTTTCTAAACACAAGAATCACAAATTTCATGAACATACCATTAACAATCCATACAAGTCAATTTACACTAAAATACCATGTACTATTCAATTTACGTTTATATTCGCTAGAATACCTCATCATATAAAAATTACATCCATGAAAACCCTAAATATAATAAATAAATACTTGAGGATTATTTTGAAAGTGTACTAAAACTACTTTTCATAAAACACCCTCAAGTTATATTAATTTACAATAAGAACCCTAGTAAATATAGGTTTAAGCGGGACCAATTCTCTTGAGCCTCAAGGAGCCGAAGAAAATGGGTGCTTGCCTATTTAAGGTAGACAACTAAAACGGGGTTATCAATGGTAATTGGCTTGGAAAAATTCACAAATCCCGCCATCCATGTGCAGCAGTTACCGATAACTCCAAAGCCTAATTCAAGAATCAAATTCTGTTTAAGTGTCTGACTCAGACAGAGTCTCAGTCTAAATTGAATACAATCCTTACATGAATACAATTCAAATATAACTCCAATACAACATGAATCCATATATACCGGAACTTGAACATGAATACCAGAATACTATCCAAATCAACATGACTTGATTTGACCGAACCATGGATATATATTGACTTGACTACATGACTATCCGTTTATATCTAATCCGTTTACATGAACAACTTATACTATGGTTTCGGCAATTCTTATACAATAAATCATTACAATCAATACAATATGCATTATGGGGTTTTTAAGGGGTAGACTGGTACGGAATGTGTTAAAAGTGGCACGATGATGGTAACTATAATACACCTAACCTGAACATCCGTTGCCGTTGTCCCATGAGTTTTGACGGGACCTTGTACTCTTTATACCTTAGTCCATGGAGCAAGTTGGACTCCTCTCGTGTACACTGGCACATTCTGTATCAAGCTACAAACAAGTACGTTAACATAACAAAATAAAATTTACCTATTATGTTCTCTGTCTATTCTTCTTTATCTTTTGGGACTTACCGAGCGATTGTTCACTGATGACATTCCTTTTCCCTTTTTTCTTTAGAATGTTGTCCAGAGGACCCGACTCTCTGGAGATCGAGCCCAGCCAGGACGATTTGGAGCAGTTCATTGAGGACCTAGAGCTCTAGTTCACTACTATATACTTTTACTTTCTGTTCATACCATTGTTTAGGCATTATTTTCCAGTATTGTATTTACTTTCCAGTGTATTGTAAAGAATGTTTAATCAATAAAAAGTTGCTGTTGATTTATATCTTTTGTCATTTCTTGTGTACATTTATTATATTGCTTATTTACGCTTAGCATGTTTACTTCTGAGTAAATACGTCGCGGGTCTCGTCGCGTCTCCTTACCCGTACTCTGGGAAGCGAGGCATGACAGGTTTTGTTGGCGGCCCATACAGGTCAGTTCTGCATGAAGTCACACCATACAGGGTCAATTCTCCATGGAAATCGAAGCAATACATCACAAGAATTATAAGAATCGGTAACTAAGCGTTCTTTACATTTCATATTCTTTGAATCTATCCTAACCCTATTTTTCTTTCAAGGTTATAGATTCCCCGAACAATACGAGCACCAATGTGAATGGCAACACCACACCACCATCTCTTCCACTTACATCTACCATAGCAACTCCTATTAACAAGAAGACGGTATTGCTCGAGGCGATCAAGAGTCTGTTGGAAGGACAGTAGCAGCAGACTGCTATCCTAATGAACCGCCCCAAAGCTGAGGCACCTGGAGTGAAACAATTCCGGGCATTGCACCCTAAACAATTCTCTGGGAAAGAGAGCCCTTTGGAAGCAGAGGAATGGGCTCAATCGATCGAAGACGACATGGCAGCAGCACAAGTGCCAGAGATTGCTTGGGTAAGGGTTGCAAAGCTGCAACTAATGGATAAAGCCAGGGTATGATGGAAGGTGGAAGAAAGACGTCTTGCTCAGCCGATCGAATGGAGGATTTTTCGTGAGATGTTTGACGCGAAATATTTTCCTAAGACTGCCCGTTTTGATATGGAGCAACAATTCATCCACTTATAACAAGACTCTATGTGGAGCAAATCTGTGGATGAGTATGATATTGAGTTCACCATATTAAGCAGGTAAGATATGTATTAAATATTCGAATTTCTAATATCATATACTACACAGCTAACATAAGACCGTAACAGGTTTGCGGCACATCTCATACCGACTGCTGAGATCAAGGCTAGATGATTTCAGGAAGGGTTGAACCCGGAGATCCAAGACGCATTAGCTACAGGGGATTTCTCAACTCATGATTTGGCTTTGATGGCTGCCCGAAAATATGAGGCAGTGGTGAAGAAGAAGGGCAGACCTCAATCTGCCGGTGTGAAGCGCCCTGCTACTCAGATAGCACAAGGAGCCTCTTCCAAACCACCGTTTGTACCCAGGAGATCTGGAGTACCTTTTAACCGGCCCAGTCCAGATTTCTGCTTCTATTGCAAAAGAAATGGACACCTGGCGAAGTTTAAAGTGAAAATTAAAATTAAAATAAAGAAGCAACGCTTCAGATTCCTTGCGCTGCGCGCAACGCGCTACGTGTTAAAATCAGACATGCCAGCGCAGGGAGCACTGCGCCCGGGGCAGCGCACCCAATCAGAACAAGGCTCTATATAAAATAAAAATTAAAGAAGCAACGCTTCAGCTGACTTGCGCTCTGCGCTGCGCGACGCGTGTTAGCGCAGTTGCGCTCGCGCAGTTGCACCAGCGCCACGTGTCAAGCGCAGGTGCGTTTGCGCCAAACAGAATTAAAATTCCTGTAAGATCTTTCTGTTCTTTTTAAAACAAGAAGATTGTCTTCTGTAAAACAGAAGCCCTTGGATCAAAGATCCAACGGTGGGGAAAAATCCCCAAATCACTCAGAGAGAGATCTCTTTAACTAATTTAACAAATTAATTGGCACTATATAAAGGCCCCTAGACCCCAATTCTAAAAGACACAGAGACAGAAAAGGAGAAAAAAACACAGAGAGAATTCACAAGAGCTCTTATAAGAACTTTGAGAAGAATTCAGAAAGGAAAAAGAAGGTAAAAGCTTTATAAAAAGAAGAATTTCTTCTGAAAAGATCATTGATCGAAGAACAAGATCAAGAATCTTCAATAAAAAATATAATAAATAACAAAGGCATTGCCTTTTTATGAACCATTGGTTCTGGAATCTTAAAGATTCTTTTCTTGAATCCAAAATTGGATCAAGATATTAAAACAGTGCCTTGCACTTATAAATCTGCACTGTTGCGCTCCTGGGTTGGCGCAAGACACCAGAGAGCACCATGTGTCAGCTCCAAAACCACTTGCGCCATGTGCTTTTAAAATAGAGTATTGCTCTCTGAAATTGGCGCAACTCACCAGAGCACGCCACGTGTCAGCAGCGCAACAGCGCACCGCGCTAACTGCGCTTGCGCTCACCAGAGCGTGACACATGTCACCTCCACAAGCGCTTGCATTCATTAATTGACGCAAAGCGCCTGACAGGCCACATGGCCACCGTCAGATAATTAATACATTGCATTATTTAAAGAAGGGCTGAGCCCAATTAAAAAAGGCCTAACAGGTCTAATAAAATGCAATGCATTATTTTAAAAAAAGGGCAGAGCCCAAACAAAGGTCTGTCAGACCAAAACAGATGTTGTGCATCATTTAAAAAGGGACAGAGCCCAAATTAAATAGGTCTTACAGGCCTAAATAAAATGCAGTGCATTACTAAACAGGGGCAAAGCCCTAGCTCAGGCCTAATAGGCCAAAGATAAATAAAAACGTTGAACATTTTCAACTGGATTTAGCCCAATCATGGCCGTAGGTCCTCAAATTAAATTGATTGAGCACGGCTGCTCTTTTAAATCAATTTACATCCGGTTCAAGGATACATCTCCGAACTCCTCTGACACCTATCGTTGTAATCCTTCAACGACGTCAGAGAGGTGACGGGTCCCGACAACCACACATCGATACGGACTGTGGGGTCCTTAAACTCATGGACTTAAGCGTCCTTAAACCAACAATACGGACTGTGAGGTCCTTAAACTCACGGACTTATGCGTCCTTAAACTAATGGACTAATGCGTCCTTAAACACATCCATATGGGCTGTGGGGTCCTTAAACCCATGGACTTAAGCGTCCTTAAACTCACGGACTTAATCGTCCTTAAACTAACATCCGTCCCAAAAACGGGAACGATGGACCACCATGTCCCTAAACTGGCAATGGACCGCAATGTCCTTAAACTACCTATGGACCACTACATCCCTAAACTGGAACAATAGAGCCCCCAAACGATCATTTGTCGGATCTAAACGATCCCGTTTAAGTTGATCTTAGCCTCAAATATGGCTAATGTATCCTTAAACATTCAAACAGACTTTAGTCCCAAATTGGACTATAAGACCCCCAATCAACTTTGGTTCAAGGGTACATCTCCGAACTCCTCTGACACCTGTCGTTGTAATCCTTCAACGTCATCAGAGAGGTGACGTGTCCCGACGGCCATATATTAAATGGACCACTACGTCCCTAAACTGGAACAATAGAGCCCCTAAATGCTCTTTCCGTTAAGTTGATCTTAGTCTCAAATCAGACTAACGTATCCTTAACGAACGTTTAAGTTGATCTTAGCCTCAATATGGCTAACGTATCCTTAAACTAAAACACCAAACCCAAATCTAAGTAAATACGGATTTGGACTAATCCACGTCCTACGGGCGACGGCATAACTTAGTCTCCGTATACAATCCACGGGCATCCACAAACAAAACAAATACACACGACACGAAGTGAAATTCTGGAGAAGGAGAAATTTATTACCGCGATGCGGTAGCGTAATTAACTGCAGGGGTTTGCGCCTGCAGGGAAGAGCGTCCCCACAATCAAAAACCCCTCAAGCGAGGGGGAATCTGATGAAGTCTGCTACATCGGCCGCATCCGTCTAAACCTCTGATACACGATGCCATAAATCAACTTGGTATCTTCAGAGAGGTAGACAGATAAAAACAAATAGCATCTGCCCCGAATCTCAGGCAAGACGTTCAGTGTCGGCCGTCTTTCGGAGGGGAACAGATTCTGGCACGCCCGGTGGGACCTTTTCCTCTTTCCACTCCATACTTCGTGTGTCGTCTTCGCGAACGAATCGCGGTTTGTTAATGGTTGCCTTTGGGTTTCAAGTTACTAAAATTTGGTCTTTTGTCTGGCCCAGAAATCAAGTATCAATGGCATCCAACTGCTCGAGCTGCTCCAAATGCCAATGCAACCGACGCTCCGCCTCACCTGGAGGTGTAGCCTATGGGCCTCAAGCGGCCTCCATCCTTGCCATGCCGGTGGAACAAGTGACCCAGGCCACCACCGGTCTATTTTTCGGGACCATGCTCCCGCCTGCAAGCTTCACCATTCCAGTGCCTGCATCGGAAGCGCACAAGAAGTCAGTCTTCGATCGGCTCACGACTACAACGGCCCCGGTCGTCCAATATTAAGCCGGCAGCCTCTGTCTTTACCAGGCTGAATCAGAACTCTGATGGGCCCGCCAAGAAGCCCGTGAACCCTGAAGTGGCCGTCCCGAGGAAGATAGCCACCTCTGCTCCTGAAGTCATCAAGACGGCTTCTCCTGTTAAAGAGTCGGTCTTTTCAAGGCTGACTATTCCGGCTCCTGCTCCTACTCGAGGGTCTGTCTTTGACAGATTGAACATCGCCACTCAAAAGACAACATTAGTCTTTAAGAGGTTGGCACCAGCGGCGCCTCATTCGGACAGGGGGCAAGACGAAACTATCCCTATCGCCGAGCCAGCCCCAACAGCTCGACATGCTCGACGTCGCAACTGGCGCCGAATAAGGAAGGCCGGGGGCAACTCCCCCTCAGGGCTAACTCCACCGGCTCCAATGGTGGAGGTTAATGCTGCTATTCCGACTGGGAACAGCTTTGAACCGCTAAGGAGGGTACACAAGAACTCTCCGACTGCCACGCTGAAAAGATCTCCTCTACCTACGGAGAGGGTTATAGAAACGAAGCTGGAGTAGCCCCCTCAACGGCTGTCCTCCAAAATTTACAAGGTTTGGCGGAGGGTCCAAGGCTCAGTAATCGACCAAGGTCACTCTCGCCGGTAGAAGAGGGCGAAGGTTCAGGAAGAAAAGAGCCGTCCTGTCAAACAGCAAAGGACGACAACCGCCAGGGTGCCTGCTGCAACGGCCCCCTCAACTTCAACGGCCTACAGAGAAGAAGGCCGGAGAAGGTCTCTACGCCTGCGGCAAATGTCAAAAGCGGTGAGCCCAAACGTCCTAAGTTCGGGGGCATCATGGTACACACGGTATACATGGCGTCTGGTAAAGAGAACAGCCGTACATCTACAGGTCATAGACCGCTTACACGGTCAGTGACCAAAGCTCAGGAGCAACAGCAGAAACTCCAAGAAATGATGAACGTGATGGCCGCACTCACTGGGCCAAAAGAAAGCCCCGAAGCGTCCTCGGATCAATGCCAGGAGCAAGAAACTGACGCTGAATTCCTTCGCAGGATACTGGAAAAGAAGGATAAAGAGGCTGCGGAACAAGCAGCCAATATAAAACGGATGGCCCTTCTATCCAGGACATGGTGGGCATGATGATCCAACAAGATCCTCCTGCTGAAGATCCTCCGATCGTCCTTGAAGATGACCGAGGAGAAACATCACATCCTCCACCGGCTTTGTCAACAGCCAAGGAGGAGACAATCTCCAAAGCTGACTTGGACGAATATATACTCAACAGATACGGGTTCATCAGGCGACTGAGGTAGCCGGTCAGGTCGTAAAAATGGGACGACCATATCCGAGCTTGTACAATCAGATAAAGTACACGCCAGGCTATACAATACCGAAGTTCCATGTGTATAAGGGGACTGGCAATCCCCATCAACATACTGCCAGTTCAGGGCTCTTTGTGGCAGTACCGGCGGTGATGACAAATTATTGCTTCGCCAGTTCGTCGGTAGCTTATTGGAGACAGCATTCGAGTGGTACTTCGAGCTCCCAAACGACTCTATCAAGACCTTTGCGAAGATGGAGCTGCTGTTTACCCAGTGATTCGCAAGCGTCAGCGAACGCACCCCGATAACAGCATTGATTAATGCCAGAGTAAAGCCAGGCAAAACATGGGTTCAGTATGCGATTCGGTGGTGGAACTTATGGTCAAAATGCGAACAACGCATAGAAGAGGCTCCGGCAGTAGGCATGTTTGTGGGAACCTTCGATCCGCAGGCGACCATATCCCAATTCATGATGTTCTTCAAGCCGACTACCTTCCAAGCCCTGATCGACAAGCTAGCTCAAATGGACCAAATGGGCCATAGACCGCCCCCTCCAAAGTCGGACTCTCGAAACGAGAAGGGGAAGGGAAAAGCGATCGTTGTCGCCAATGCTCAACAACAGCCGAGCAACTTGAAGCCGGTTGTCCGTAAAAATAATATGCATCTACGCGTGCCCCTTGAGGAGAGGCTAGGACGTCCTTACTCATTTCCTCGAGATAAAATGAGAAGACTGTTCGAGCTGGCATTGCGCAACCGACTCATAAATCTGCCGGATCCAAGACGCCCGTCGCAGCCAAATGATGCCAATGATCCCAACTACTGTCCTTACCACCGAGTATTGGGTCATCCGATCGAGGATTGTTACGTCTTCAAAAATTGGATTGAAGACCAGTACCAATAGGGCAAGTTCGTGTTGTCCGAAAGATGGAAGGTGAACCCGCCGCAGCCTCACACCCCTAAAAAGGTGAATATGCCGGGGCAATTTGCTCCCTCGTTGAAGAAGCTCCATGGGAGGTTGTGCTATCAGCTAAAACAAAGAGGATGTTGAATGATCTTCAAACATGCCCAGCGATCAGGTGGAAAAACCCGTTGGAACCTCAGATCATTGAAGGGATGTTGAAGCCGCGTCCAACTCCAAAGATCGATGGTGGTGGCCCAAGCACTCACAACCAGCCATCAAAATCTTCAAAGAAGAAGAAGAAGAAATCCAAGAAGCCCGTGAAGCCTGGCGATAAGCACACGGACTTACAAAAGCAGATTGATGCGCTGAAGAAGTACAACCAAAAAGCACGGACTCCCATCACACTCCAAGAGTTCCTCAACCACGTCTTTCAAGAGGAAGATGAGGGAGAGAGCTCATCGGATGAATCCGAGGAATACGTGTTGAGCTATCATATGATTTCACGTTTGTTTACAGACGATGAGGAAACTCCTTGCATTGAAAAGCTGGGGGCAGATCCTAAACCGGAAATTCTGGGGCCATCGGATGAAACAATTGACGCATTCCTCAACGAAGCTCTGTTGAAAAGTAAAGCTGATCGGGAACGCGAGGCGGCCATATTTGAAAGGGCCAAACGCGGGTGACTAGACGGAAGAGTTGAAGCACTCCCGCCAGATCAAAGTACGTCCACCGCAGATAAAAGCAAATTCAAGACGAGGAAAATGTTTGCTAAAGCCATATCAATGGGTATGAAGCTACCACCCTCTGAAGGAAATATTGCTGTTGAAACGGAAACGCACCCTTCCTACTGCTTGTATCATCGGAAGATTTCACACCCCACCGAAGAGTGCAAAACATTCAATAGATGGTGGCAGGGATATGTTGCTCACCGACAACATTTTAAGCGGGAAAAGCGCAAAACTCGCCGGGAGCAGAAAAATACGACCGAGGAGCTTAACAGAACTACCGGCGATTGTCGCATGGTTAACGCCGGGGGATCGCAAGTTCTCACATTCGGGAGCGAGTTTGACGAGGAAATGGCTCTTAGCCCCCTCTTTAAAGAGTCCACCTCGGGAAAAGAAGAAGAGCCGAAAGTCTGCGAAAATATCCGGCTGCGTAATCGTACGCTACCTGAAAAGAATCTCGGACCCTCAAATAAAAAAGATAAAGGGAAAGAAAAGGTCTCTGAGGATATCGCCTTAGATGACCAAGTCTTGGAAGAGCTAGCCGCCAAGGACCCACTGAAGAAAAATAAAGTGGATTACAACGTTCTAGCGCATCTGAGGAAGCTACCCTCGCAGCTCAGCATTCTTGACGCCCTTTTTCTATCAAAAGAGGCAAGGGATTCATTAATCAAGGCAGTACAGGAGCCGGACCAATTCCAAGCTTTTCTCGCCGAAGAAAAGATGAAGGACGAGTTGGAGGAAGTGCACACGGCCGATGTCACTTTTGGTGACGAGGACCTTCTCCTTGGGACATGCGAACACAAACGTCCCCTCTATGTCTCAGGGTATTGCCATGATATAAAGATAGGCAAAATCTTGGTTGACAATAGGTCTTTTGTTAATCTCCTCAACGGGCGGGTGCTAAAGGAAATCTGCATGAGCGTCTAACACCTCGCTCGGTACAAGATCACCATCTCCGGGTTCGATTCTCAATCGTCACGAACTCTTGGGTCTGTGATACTGACGTTACGCTTTGGGCTACTCGTCATGGACATTAAATTCCACATCATAGACGCCAAGACATGCTATAATGCTCTGCTCGGCCGACCGTGGTTATACGAGTACAACATCATCCCTTCTACACAAAATCAGTGTATGAAATATTTTAAGGATGGTCTCGAGTATACCGTGATCGGAGAACTGAACCCGTTCTCCGTGAATGAAGTCTGCAAATATGAAGACGCCAAATTCTTCTTACCGGATTTCGAAGATATGGAGAGGTGTCACAAGCTGGAGAACAAAGCTAACGCCACCATCCCTGTCTTCGGGAGTGATACCGAGGAGGAAGAGGAGATAGTTTATTCGGGTCCGCCCCAATACAACAAGCCAGGACCATCCGCTCCTACGTTGATCTTTGGTAGTGATTCGGAAGATGAGGTCCACGCTATATTCTCTGCTCGGCCTTCAATACAAACATCCGCTGACGAAGAGTAGAGTCTGCAAGTCGCCTTGGTTCCACTTAAACACTATAAAAAACTGGATGCGCTCGATACCTACAGTGTAGAAGAGCTGCGGACGTTCTATGTCCCTCCCAGGCTAGAAGGCGAAAAGGCAATTCTATTCTACCGCTCTGAAGAAACCAAAGTGGAGAAAGAAATCTGGCACGGTGCGGATCCTACGCTTGACAGGCTTCAGCCCATCTGTCTGCCCAGATATTATACACAAGGCTTGAAGAGGCTGCTGAAGCGCTAGGGGATATCCTTCAAACAGACCGCTCGAAAAGCCAAATTCTATGACAGGGTCTGGAACGTCCCCGGAACTCAGAACAAGTTGCCTAGTAGGAGGATGGAAACAATCGGGCTTGGATACATTCGATCCAAGAAATGAGAGCTACTCCGCGACTGCTACGTCATACATGACTTCAATAAAGAAGGGGATGCTCAATGGGAGGACGCTAATCCTGAACCCGTAAAAGTTCCTGATGCAAAAGTGCCCAGTCCGTCGTTCGAAGAACAAATAAACAGTCTTATAAGGGAAGCTGGTCAAAAAGTCCGAGATGACCATAACCACGAAATGGCCATCTACGAGAAAGCCAAAACGCAACGACTCCTCCAACAGGCCATGAAAGATGAAAATGCCGCTCCCTGTCAATCTGTTATAAAAAAGGCTCGACGCAGAGGAAGAAACAAGTCGAAAAGCGAAAAAGGCGCTCGACAGCAACAAAGCGGGACTAAGAAGCCGCACAAGCGGGAATCGAGCGGTCCAGATCTGTCCCTTGTAAAGAAGATGAGTCGAACGTACTCTTTTCTTCGAGACAAGACAAAGAGGATACTTGACCTCGCTCTAAAACATCAGATGCTTACACTGCTGGAGTCTAAACACCCCGAACAAGCAGGCGAAGTCTCTCACCCGAATTATTGCTCTTATCACCGAGTAATAGGCCATCCTCTCGAAGACTGCTTCACCTTCAAGAATTGGGTCGAAGATCAGTATCAGCTCGACAAGTTCGCTTTATCGAACAGCTGGAGGGTAACCCCGCCACAGAAGTATGAACCCAAAGCCACGAGAGCAGAATCAAACCCACATCGGTCTTGCAAGCGAGCTCGTACTTGTCATATGATAACAATATCAAAAGAAGAGCCAGAGAACATGGATGACCTTCCCTGGTGCTTCGAAAACAGCAACGACGAGGTGATCTCAGAATTTCCACCAGCACCGAAAGAGCTGGAGGATGGAATACATACTACTGCAGATAACCTCAAGAAAATTGAGTTGGGGACGGTGAATGACCCGCGACCGACATTCGTCAGTGAGCTGCTATCTGAAGAAAGGGTGGCTGCGTTAAAAGACGTACTTATGCTGCATAGAGATTGCTTCGCATGGAACTATTCTGAAATGCCAGGATTAGATCCAGAAATTGATGTGCATAAGTTGGCGATATCCCCGGACGTCAAACCATTCAAACAGGCGCTGAGGAGAATGCGGCTCGAGCTTGAAATGAGTATCAATGCCGAGGTCAAGAAGCTGATCGACTCTAGGTTTATCCAGGAGGTTCCATATCCCGATTGGATCGCCAACATCGTCTCAGTGATGAAAAAAATAGGACAGTACGCATATGCGTGGACTTCCGGGATCTCAATAAAGCCTGCCCGAAGGACGATTTCCCAGTGCCAGTCACCGAACTGATGATAGACAATACGTCCACTCACGAGGTTTTCTCCTTCATGGATGGCTCATCAAGGTATAATCAGATAAAGATGCATCCCGAAGACCAGAAGCACACCGCTTTCCGGACCCCTCTGGGGATATTCTGTTACAAGGTGATGCCTTTCGGTTTAAAGAACGCCGGCGCCACCTATCAAAGGGCCATAACGAAGATCTTTGATGACCTTATACATGAAATCGTCGAATGTTATATCGACGACCTCGTGGTTAAAAGTAAATCATACGAGGAGCATTTGGGGCATCTGAAGACCGTATTTCATCGCCTTCGACAATACAACTTGAAGATGAACCCTCTCAAGTGTGCATTCGGAGTTTCCTCGGGCAAATTCCTAGGATTTATCGTCCGACACCGAGGCATCGAAATAGATCCGTCAAAGATCAAGGCGATCATGGAAATGCCTCCGCCGAGAACTCTCAAACAATTCCGATCTCTCCAAGGGAAGCTCGCGTACATACGGCGGTTTATAGCTAATCTTTCAGGCAAGTGCCGTCCTTATAGCCACCTGATGAAGAAGGGAACCCCTTTCGTTTGGGATTACAAATGCCAAGACGCGCTGGATGAAATCAAGTAGTACCTGCAAAATCCGCCAGTGCTGGCTGCTCCAGTCAAGGGAAAACCCCTTATTCTTTATACAACCGCCCTCGAAGGTTCCTTAGGCGCATTATGGGCGCAAGAGAATGATCAAGGGAAAGAAAGAGCACTCTACTATTTGAGTCGGGTTCTGCTGGGGGCAGAAAGCAACTATTCCCCCATTGAAAAACACTGCCTGGCGTTGATCTTTGCGATAACAAAGCTCAGGCACTATGCGTTGGCGCATGAAGTCCGTCTCATATCGAAGGTGGACCCTCTTAAATATTTGATGTCGAAGGCCATATTGACAGGGAGACTCGCTAAATGGGCCCTGCTCTTGATGGAGTTCTCGATAACATATCAGCCTCTTAAGGCAGTGAAAGGTCAGGCCATCGCCGACTTTCTCGCTGAGCATCCGATACCTGCCGATTCTCCTCTGAATTGCGAGCTGCCAGATGAACATGCGTTTGATGCGATCGACGGTGGTGGTATCCGGTGGGAGCTTTATTTTGATGGAGTATCTTCCATGAAGAAGCGCAAACAAAGCACCCCTATAATCAAATCGGTGGTAGGCCTTATCTTCGTAACTCCACAAGGAGGGATAATGCGTTTCGCTTTCTCCCTAAACGAGCCGAGGACGAACAATGAAGCCGAATACGAAGCTTTGATAGCAGGCCTCGAGATCCCCATCGACATGGGAATTGAAAACCTCCTCATATACGGAGATTCTCAATTGGTCATTAGTCAAGTAAACGGCGACTACCAAACGTGCAAACCAGAGTTGGTGAAGTACGGCGAAAAGGTGCAACAACTGTTGACCCAAATTCCTTCCTACACATTGGAAAACATACCGCGTGCGGAAAACAGCAAAGCGGACGCATTAGCCAAGCTCACTAAAGAACTGGCTGACGAGAACCTTGATGACGTCAGAATCGTGGTACAAAGCCGTCGGGTGCTTGCCCCAGCAGAAATATCTCCGGAATCATCCGAAGAAAAGGGAGCGACTGAGCAGACGACCCTGCAAATAAAAGACTGGGAAAAGGCTGAGGATTGGAGAGAAGTCTTTATAGACTACTTTAAATACCGTCGAACGCTCGAAGATGCGTCCTCAAGACATCAGCTTATGAAACGAGCTCTGTCTTTCGCCTTCGTCAATGATACTCTGTACAAGAGGTCGTTTGATTCTTTGTGGTTGAGATGCCTGGGACCTGACGAAGCGAAAAGAGTCGTTCGGGAAGTTCACGATGGACTCTGCGGTTCTCACCAAGCAGGCCCAAAGATGAAGTTGAAGATTAAACGGATGGGTTACTACTGGCCCACGATGATTCAGGACAGCCTCGAATATGCGAAGCAATGCCACTCATGCTAAATCCATGGGGACTTCATCCACCAGCATCCAAATCCACTACATCCAACGGTGGCTAGCTGGCCGTTCGAAATGTGGGGAACTGACGTAGTCGGCCCCATCAAACCAGCATCGTCTAGAGGACATCGTTTCATCCTGGCGACGACTGATTACTTCTCCAAATGGGCAGAAGCAGTACCGCTGAGGGAAGTGAAGACGGAGAATATCCTCCATTTCTTCAAGACGCATGTCATTTATCGGTTTGGAACTCCGCGACGGATTATCTCCGATAACGGGCCAGCTTACAGAAGCCACAAGATCAGCCGCTTCGCGCAACAACACAATATAGACTGGAGATATTCCTCGGTTTATAATCCGCGAGCTAGTGGTCTAGCCGAGGCCTTCAACAAGACCCTGACAAAGATCATGAAGAAGACGGTGTCCCGAAATAAGAAGGACTGGCATGAGAGACTGCAAGAAGCTCTTTGGGCGTATCGAACTACGTTCAAGACGGCCATGAACACAACGCTGTACGCGTTGGTATTCGGTACAGAAGCAGTACTCCCCCTCGAGATAGAGTTACCCTCTCTACGAGTGGCAGTCCACTACAAGCTGACGGACGAAAAAAAATGCTCACCTTCGGCTTGAGGAGCTTGATGCCCTTGATGAAACACGGCTCATAGCGCAACAAAATCTAGAGGCTTATAAAGCAAAGATGACGCGCTCATATGAATGATTGACCCGGCCGAGGACATTCCGCCAAGGCGAACTCGTGCTAGTGGTCAAAAGACCTATGATCCCCAATCGCGCCAAGCGTGGAAAATTCGAGCTAGACTATGAAGGCCCGTACATCATAGACAAGGTCTACCAGGGTGGAGCCTATCTACTCATGGATATGCACGGTGAAAGGCCTTTCAGGCCAATAAATGGCCGCTTCCTAAAGAAATACTACGCTTAATGAGCCACAGCCTAGGTCAATAATAGATGACGACGACTATGTCCGCTCGCTATCTTCCTAAGCCCAAGCTCTATAAGTAGTAGCTGGCCTTCTTCAATGACGGACCGAAACGTCCTTAAACTAATGACGGACCGAAACGTCCTTAAACTAATGACGGACCACTACGTCCTAAAACTAGCTGAGGACCAAAACGTCCTTAAACTACTACCGCAGCATCCTTAGGCTGACGAGATGAATATAAAATATATATATATATATATATATATAAAGAATAAAAATATATATATAGAAAAAAATAATAATAAACGGTATGTCCATAAGCAAAATGGGCATGGATGAAAACCCGAAAGGGCTCCGTGGGTAAAAACAGCAGGGCTACCGGCGAGTGTTCGTGAAAACCCGAAAAGGTGCGACCTCGTAAAAAAAAAGAGAATAAAAAGAATTAAAATAAAAACGGTATGTCCATAAGCAAACTGGGCACGGATGAAAACCCGAAAGGGCTCCGTGAGTAAAAACAGCAGGACTACCGGCGAGTGTTTGTGAAAACCCGAAAGGGCGCAACCTCGTTGAAGGACACTTACAGGGTCCTCTCGACCTTGTAAGGAGAAACCACCCGCGTGAGATCCTTACGACTCATAAGGGAGCAACACACTTAGGGATCCCCACGATTCTTAAGGAGAAAATACACTTGTGAGATCCTCACAACTCGTAAGGAGAACTCTCTTATCGGACCCTCACGGCTCATAAGATTTGAAAGTCTTAAGTTACAGAGACCTAAACCTGTGCTTAAGCAATCCCCACAACTTTCGATATTGCCTTACAAGTGGCTCAGTACTGACCCTTGTATACAATCCACGGGCGCGAATAAACATTTCCCTAACGAAGTCCCACCCGTGACTAGGGATATGTGCGCATGATGAACAACCCTTGTAAGTCCTCTCGATTTACAAGGAGAAAACCCTCTTGTAGGATCCTTACGACTTACAGAGGAACATGCACTTAGGAATCCTCACGATTCCTAAGGAGAAAATACACCTACAAGATCCTCACGACTTGTAGGGAGAAATAACTTCATGAGACCCTTACGGCTCATGAAGTCAAAAGCCTTAGTTGACAGGACACTAACCCTGTTCGCTAAGCCACCTTTGTTCGACATCGACAGAGGCAAATGATGATTCACTCCTGGCAATATCCCAGTTGTAGCGGTGCTGATGCCGAAATCAGTGTCTGATTCCATGAGCCAACAAGCCGCGCATGCATACGAAATAGCTGAAATGATGGGGCAACTTGCAATAAAAAGCAGTAAGTAAAAACGTATGCATACAAAATAGCCGAAATGATTGGGCAACTCGCAATAAAAAACAGCGAGTAAAAATAAAATAAACAGCTGAAATGATTGGGCACCGCGAAAAAATAGCCGAAATGATGGGGCGATCGCGATTTTCGCGATATAAAGCTGAAATGATAGAGCAACGCGGAAATAAAACAATAATAAAAAAAATGAATGAAATTTTTCGCCCTACAGGTGAGATCACATCGATCCCTGTATACAATCCAAAGGTACAAACAAAGAGGGAACCATACCTTCCCAACAGGCTCCGCCAGGAAGCGAAGCCAAATCTCGACGGTTCACCAACAACCTAGAGACAACCGTGGCATTCGTCTCGATACAACAGACGCAGTGCCAGCAAACAAAGCAAAGATCAAATTTCTAACTTCACGGTTTTGACGGTAACTCATATAAAACCTGAAAGACCACCAGAGATCATCTCAACCCCAGGGAAATCAGTTCCTTGGCAGCATCCTCGACTCAGGGAAACCAGTGTCCTTGACGAGACCACCTTGATTCGTGTCGGCCCACAGACAAACTAGCGTCTTTGCAGGAATACCCCGATTCGTTTCAACCCCAGGGAAATCAGTGTCCTTAGCAGCATCCTCGATTCAAGGAAACCAGTGTCCTTGACGAGACCACCTCAATTCGTGTCGGCCCGCAGAGAAACTAGCGTCTTTGCAGGAATACCCCGATTCGTTTCAACCCCAAGGAAACCAGTGTCTTCGGCAAAATACTTCGACTCAGGGAAACCAGTGTCCTTGACGAGAACATCTTGATTCGCGTCGACCCGCAGAGAAACTAGCGTCTTTACAGGAATACATTGATTCGTTTCAACCCCAGGGAAATCAGTGTCCCTGGTAAATACCTCAATTCAGGGAAACTAGCGTCCTTGATGAGAGATTCTTGATTCGCGTCGGCCCGCAGAGAAACCAGTGTCTTTGTAGGAATACTCCGATTCGTTTCAACCTCGAGGAAACCAGTGTCCTCGGCAAATATTTCGACTCAGGGAAACCAGTG
This sequence comes from Agapanthus africanus, assembly GCA_030015575.1. Classification (NCBI taxonomy): domain Eukaryota; kingdom Viridiplantae; phylum Streptophyta; class Magnoliopsida; order Asparagales; family Amaryllidaceae; genus Agapanthus; species Agapanthus africanus. The sequence continues at coordinate 376,272,290 of JASDDO010000019.1, read as the reverse complement.
TCCTTGACGAGAACTTCTTGATCCACGTCGACCCGCAGAGAAATCAACATCTTTGCAGGAACACTTCGATTCGTTTCAACTCCAGCGAAATCAGTGTCCTTGGCAACCTCCTCAACTCAGGAAAACCAGTGTCCTTGATGAGAGCTTCTTGATTCGTGTCGACCCGCAGAGAAACCAGTGTCTTTGCAGGAGTACTTCGATTCGTTTCAACTTCGAGGAAACCAGTGTCCTCGGCGAAATACTTCAACTCAGGGAAATTAGTGTCCTTGACGAGAACTGCTCGATTCGTCTCGACTCGTGAGGAAATTAGTGTCTTCGCGAGGACTTCCCGATTCGTCTCGACTTGCAAGATAAAGCCTTAGGCAGCAGGGATTAAAAAACTTGTTTCCTAAGCACTGGGACCCTGCAAGTCGGTCTAAAACGGTCTCTTGCAAACTATTCACTGGTCTCACTCTCCAAAGTCGAATCTCGACAAAGAGGGAAACAACCGCTTTCGAGTTCTCTCAACTCGTAAGAGGGAAAATTCTCTTATAAGATCCTTACAACTTATAAGAGAAAACGCACTTAGGAATCCTCATGATTCCTAAGGAGAAAATCCACCTACGAGATTCTCTCGATCCGTAGGGAGAAAAGTCTCTATGAGACCCTCACGGCTCATAAAGTTGAAAAGTCTTGGGCAGCAGATCTGAACCTGCGTCCTAAGCCATCATTACCTCTCGAAGAAACCAAGACAGAATGCTCGCTCTATCATCTGTCAACCATGTTCACTAAGGTAACATGCGGATAATAAAAGAAAGAAGAAAGCGACAGAAAGAACATTTGATTGGCGTTTAATCAAGCTTTCGAGACACACTCATTCATGCATGTGCAAAAGACTCAGAACGAGAAATAAGACAAGCTGAAATGAGAAATTTTCCATTCTTATTACAAAGGGTTCTTACAATCATAAAGAAATAAGCAAAAACATTATTCAAATTATTACAATGGTATAACCTCAGATCCAGGGCACGGATTAAGGAATTCAAAAGTAAGGCCATCTAGAGTTCTCCTGGCCTTTCTGATTATTCTCGTGCGCAGCCTCTTGCGCTCACGTGTATCAAGATCTTCGGTAAGGCCCTCTATCCTTCGATAAGCAGCGATTATCGTCGTCTGCTGAAAAATTTGATGAAGAATGTCGATGAGGCTATCTCGCCGTTTCTTCGAGATCGGCCCTAACAGGTACACTGAATGCACCTTGTCTTCGGCATCATCTAGCACATTAAGCGGCAGGGCCTCGTGAAACCCCGGAAGTGCTCTCCATATTGCTCCCAGCACGACTTTTAAGAGAGCTGAACGACAAGGAAGCAGCCAACCAACGCGTGCGTTCAGACGACCCATGACCTCCGCACAATGGGCATCTGTAAACTCTTGGTTTTGTTGACGGCCCTGTACGCGGATATCCTCGTAGGTGATGAATTCGTGCAGACTGTATAGACGCACCGCCATAATGCCTGGAGGAAACATCACAGGAAGATTAGCAATAAAAATACACAGAGAGTTAAACTCCTCGAGAGCAATGCTCTGCAGACAGGAGTGACTGTCAAAATCCAATAATGAGGGGAATTTAAAGAAATTCCCCGAGAACTTTAAGAGCCTTACTATTAAAAGATGATATAATCTATTAAAAATAAAACTCCATTTTTTTAATCTTCATTACCCATGATCAAACTCTTAAGAGTTCATCATTTTTTTAGATCAAAAGATCTATGTTTTGCCAAAGAGCAAAGCTTTGTTCATGGGTTAAGAAACCCTGAAACAGATTCTTGAGAGCAAGGCTCTATTGGTGAAACCCCAAAAGGGTTTTCTTTAGATCAAAAGATCTATGAGAGCAAGGCTCCATTAATTAAAAGTAATTTAATTCAAGATTAATTTTTACCTAAAAAAGTTTTTTCTAAAGAAAATCTAACTCTTGGAGTTCTTGAAAGCAAGAGCAAGGCTCTGAAGTTTTGAAAGTAAAAATCTTAAAGATGATAATCATCTGTTGAGGACCAAAGGTCCTATTTATAGGTATCAAATGCCCTTTCAACTTCCAAAAGTTACCGCAACGGTTGGAATTCCGTCACCGTTGCGCTCACGTTTGGGGTCACGTAAGCGCAACGGTGGGGGGCATTTGTTTACCCCAATCAGAGCAAAACTCTGTTCAAATTCCAAGACGGGAAACGAAGCAACGCTTCTATTTCCCCTAATCAGAGCAAGGCTCTGTTTTGAAAATAAAAGTGAAAATTAAAATTAAAATAAAGAAGCAACGCTTCAGATTCCTTGCGCTGCGCGCAATTGTCAAAATCAGACACGTCAGCGCAGGGAGCACTGCGCCCGGGGCAGCGCACCCAATCAGAGTAAGGCTCTATTTAAAATAAAAATTAAAGAAGCAACGCTTCAGCTGACTTGCGCTCTGCGCTGCGCGACGCGTGGCAGCGCAGTTGCGCTGCGCTCTGCGCTGCGCGACACGTGTCAGCGCAGTTGCGCCAGCGACACGTGTCAAGCGCAGGTGCGTTTGCGCCAAACAGAATTAAAATTCCAATAAGATTTTTCTGTTCTTATTAAAACAAGAAGATTGTCTTCTGTAAAACAAAAGCGCTTGGATCAAAGATCCAACGGTGGGAAAAAATCCCCAAATCACTCAGAGAGAGATCTCTTTAACTAATTTAACAAATAAATTGGCACTATATAAAGGCCCTAGACCCCAATTCTAAAAGACATAGAGACAGAAAAGGAGAAAAAAACACAGAGAGAATTCACAAGAGCTCTTATAAGAACTTTGAGAATAATTCAGAAAGAAAAAAGAAGGTAAAACCTTTATAAAAAGAAGAATTTTTTCTAAAAAGATCATTGATCTAAGAACAAGATCAAGGATCTTCAATAAAAAATATAATAAATAACAAATGCATTGCCTTTTTATGAACCATTGGTCCTGGAATCTTAAAGATTCTTTTCTTGAATCTAAAATTGGATCAAGATATTAAAACAGTGCCTTGCACTTGTAAATCTGCACTGTTGCGCTCCTGGGTTGGCGCAAGCCACCAGAGAGCGCCACGTGTCAGCTCCAAAACCACTTGCGCTATGCGCTTTTAAAATAGAGCATTGCTCTCTAAAATTGGCGCAACTCACCAGAGCGAGCCACGTGTCAGCAGCGCAACAGCGCAACAGCGCAGCGAACTGGTGCAGCGCACCGCGCTAACTGCGCTTGCGCTCACCAGAGCGTGACACGTGTCACCTCCATAAGCGCTTGCACTCATTAATTGACGCAAAGCGCCTGACAGGCCACATGGCCACCGTCAGATAATTAATGCACTGCATTATTTAAAGAAGGGCTGAGCCCAATTAAAAAAGGCCTAACAAGCCTAATAAAATGCAATGCATTATTTTTAAAAAAAAGGGCAGAACCCAAACAAAGGTCTGTCAGACCAAAACAAATGCTGTGCATCATTTAAAAAGGGATAGAGCCCAAATCAAATAGGCCTTACAGGCCTAAATAAAATGCAGTGCATTACTAAACAGGGGCAAAACCTTAGCATAGGCCTAATAGGCCAAAGATAAATAAAAACGTTGAACATTTTCAACTGGACTTAGCCCAATCATGGCCTTAAGTCCTCAAATTAAATTGGCTGAGCACGACTGCTCTCTTAAATCAATTTACATCCGGTTCAAGGGTACATCTCCGAACTCCTCTGACACCTATCGTTATAATCCTTCAACGACGTCAGAGAGGTGGCGGGTCCCGACAACCACACATCGATACGGACTGTGGGGTCCTTAAACTCATGGACTTAAGCGTCCTTAAACCAACAATACGGACTGTGAGGTCCTTAAACTCATGGACTTATGTGTCCTTAAACTAATGGACTAATGCGTCCTTAAACACATCCTTATGGGCAGTAGGGTCCTTAAACCCATGGACTTAAGTGTCCTTAAACTCACGGACTTAAGCGTCCTTAAACTAACATCCATCCCTGAAACGGGAATGATGGACCACCATATCCGTAAACTGGAAATGGACCACAATATCCTTAAACTACCTATGGACCACTACGTCCCTAAACTGGAACAATAGAGCCCCCAAACGCTCTTTTGTCGGATCTAAACGATCCCGTTTAAGTTGATCTTAACCTCAAATATGGCTAACGTATCCTTAAACATACAAAAAGACTTTAGTCCCAAATTGGACTATAAGACCCCCAATCAACTTTGGTTCAAGGGTACATCTCCGAACTTCTCTGACACCTGTCGTTGTAATCCTTCAACGTCGTCAGAAAGGTGACGGGTCCCGACGGCCATATATTAAATGGACCACTACGTTCCTAAACTGGAACAATAGAGCCCCTAAATGCTCTTTCCGTTAAGTTGATCTTAGTCTCAAATCAGGCTAACGTATCCTTAACGAATGTTTAAGTTGATCTTAGCCTCAATATGGCTAACGTATCCTTAAACTAAAACACCAAACCCAAATCTAAGTAAATACGGATTTGGACTAATCCACGTCCTACGGGCGACGGCATAACTTAGTCTCCGTATACAATCCACAGGCATCCACAAACAAAACAAACACACACGACACGAAGTGAAATTCTGGAGAAGGAGAAAGTTGTTACCGCGATGCGGTAGCGTAATTAACTGCAGGGGCTTGCGCCTGCAGGAAAGAGCATCCCCACAATCAAAAACCCCTCAAGCGAGGGGGAATCTGACGAAGTCTGCTATATCGGCCGCATCCGTCTAAACCTCCGATACACGGTGCCATAAATCAACTTGGCATCTTCGGAGAGGTAGACGGATAAAACCAAATAGCATCTGCCCTGAATCTCAGGCAAGACGTTCAGTCTCGGCCGTCTTTCAGAAGGGAACACCTGTCACGCCCCGCTTCTCAGTGTACGAAGAAGGAGACGTGATGGGCACGCGACGTATTTACTCAAAAGTAAACACGTTAAGCGTAAATAAACAATATAAATAAATATACAAGAATGACAAGAGATATAATAAAATCAACAACTTTTATTAATATTCATTATTTACATACAACTGAAAAGAAAAATACAATGATAGAAAGCAATGTCTAAATAATGGCATACAAAATGAAATAAGTACAAAGAAAGATAGAAGTCTGGTTACTCTGAGAACTGGTCCAAGTCGTCCTGGCTGAGATCTGCCTCCTGGATCCGGTCGTCCTAACGAACATTCCAAAGAAGAAAGAAATAGGAATGTCGTCAGCGAACTAGCGCTCGGTAAGTCCAAAAAGTAAAAATGGAATAGAACAAGTAAAGAGAAGAACCGGTAATTTGTACATGTATATTTTTGTTATGCTAACGTGGTAGTTTGTCGCTTGGTACAGAAGGTATCAGTGTATACTAGAGGAGTCCAACTATCCCGTGGACTATGGTAGCAGGTAAGTATAAAGCCTCTTCAAAACCCACGGGACAATGACACGAGAGTTCAGATAGGTGTCTTTTAGTGTCCATCATCGTGCCGCTTACCCTGTTAAAACCCCGTTAAGTTTTTCTAGCTTAAATAGGCAAGCACTCACTTTCTCCAGCTCCCTGAGGCTTAAGAGAATTGATTCCGCTTAAACTCATATTTACTAAAGTCCTTAAATATAATTTTATATAACTCGAGGTATAATATTTCAGAAATATAAAATATTATTTTTGGAAACTAAATATTAAAATTATATGTTTCACGAAAACTATTCGATTTGCGAATAGGGTTTTTCGTAAAATGGTATAAATATATACGAATATTTGGGAAATAATTGGAGATTAGAATGATTTATTCATTTAAAAATATATTTATCTGATTTTGGCATTTTTATAATTTAATTATATGTAAGTTTAAATTAAACTCGATTAGTGCACTACTAATCACGATTATGCCAAATCCGTACTTTTACATTTTCCATGGTTAGTGCACCATGACATGTTGCATTCTTGTTGCAAGTTGTTTCAAAATGCTTGTTCCATTTGTATTTGGACTTTGTGAGAAAAAGAAAGAAAAAGAGAACAAATGATTGAGGAGAGAGGGGGGGCATAGTGATGGCATGGGAGCATGCCATGAGAGAGAATGAGAGAGAGAGAGATAGGGGGTATGGCTCCAACTTTGACCATTCCTCATTTGTTCCTTCACTTCACCATTTCCCTCTTCTTCCTTCATCTCCTTCTCCTCCTCCTTCACCCTTCTCTATCCCATGGCAACCACCCTAAAACCATGCCAAAACCCTATGCCACCTTCACTAAAAATGATCCTCACCTCATCCTACACCTTATGGACCTTTCAAGTTTGGATTTTGAAGATTTTGAGCAACTCAAGAATTTTCTTGAGTTGCCAAATAAGGTAAAACCCATATCTTTTAGTTAAGTTATTATGTTTAGTATATCCTAGTTTAGTTTAGAGTTTGTATTAGTTGGTTTAGTGATGTTTGGAGACTCCAAGAAGGGGTTTAGGTGATTGTGTGGATTTGTGATATGTAGTGACTGTTTACAAGACCTTAGTGTTGATTTTTCTGACCTGGACCAGAGAATAGGAACCCAAATACGAACATAGGATTTACCCCGTGTCGGTTTTGTGGAGTTTGGTTGATCTACAGGGAATCTGGAGCAACCTGGGATGTTTATAAGAAAATCAAACAAGCACATTGAACTAATAGGACCACTAGGAGATCACCACAGAAGAACGAGACCAAAATATCAAAATTGGGCCGGCGACACCCGTTACTGTAGCACTTCTCGCCGACCAAATTTTAGAGTCTGATGATGGGATTTTGCCTATAGCACTTACCTTATAACATAGCTACTGTATTGTTAGTTTTGTCTCTTTTTACCTGAGCAAGAATCTGGGAGTGATTTCCTCAGTTGCCGTATTATGTTTTCCGATATTTCAAACTTGGTTTTGATATTTTAATTTGGATTTGGTCGCTGGACGTGTGTACATCAACAACGAGGGTTATTTGGTTGTTTTTGCATGCGTAGGCTATAAGTTCTAACCTATAAGCAATTCGTGTGCCGTATCGGTTTTCGGACTTGGTTTTCATAACGATGCGATATGTGTTGATTTGTAGGTACTTCGCGTGGATTCCGAGACGACGAAGAACATCGACTACGGCTAAAGAAGGAGTTTCGCAGGTGAGTAGATTTATATCTACAGAGGAAGTCGGGTGAATGGCGTTTAGCACCCCCGCAAATTATAAAATGGAAACCGATATATATTGAATATAGTCGGAGAAACCAATAGTAGGAAACTATGGATATGATCAAAAATGTTAGTTAGAGATGATATGAATGATTGAATACATATACCAAGATATGAGACGAGATCTATAAGGATATGATATGGGATCGATGAATATGATAACGTTGAGATAGATGTGTTATGAGATCGGTAAAATAAGATAAATATATATTAGAATACTTGCTACGAAATATTGATGTGATGAAAAGAGAATGTGATGAAATAAGATGACTTGGCTTGTTATGTCGATATACGGATGCGAGGTGATATGAGAATTTAGATACTGTTGCCAAGACATGATATGAGATTGATACGGATGTGACTTGAGAGATACGTGTGTGTGTGTGTGTGTGTGTGTGTGTGAGAATAATGAGTGATATGCCGTACGAGAGTTTAGATCCGTGCCCTCATTGTTGTATAGGTTGTTAGAATCCCTATTTGTTTAATACCGTCGTACGATGGATTAACGTACGCGATGAGTTTTACCAGATGATTGATCCATACCCTTGACTCGAGGATGTCGTACAATGGATTATACCATACATGATGCTGTGAGGCTGGACCGCCGATTGATAGATTCATCGACTCGGATATGTTATAGATATTGTTAATCACTGTCTACACTACTTAGTTTATCCTTTATGTAGATGTTAGATTAGATACGTATACCTTATATTAGTGCGCTTACGATTTACTTTCTGCTACGTTTACGATATTCTCATTGCATTGTATATACCTGTGCTTCCATTATTTGTTATGATATCGTCTGTTAGTATACCTGCACAATTATCGATGATGCGTATGTTACACTTACACCGATTTGCCGGCTCACACACAATCATCATCGGTAATTGCTATGTCACTTACACAGTCAAATTGCTATATCATGCTATTACCCTTAATTGTTTAGTATTATCATATGACCCGTTGGCATGATATACTGATATGCTCACATAACTATTCTATGTTGCATGATATACTGATGTGCTCACAATTCTGTTCTATGTTTGTATACATCATGATTTACGATTATACGCATTGAGATGTTGTTTTTATGAGCTTTTGGATTTGAGAACCGTGGTTATATTTCAAAAGAAAGTATGTATTGTTTTAAAAACCCGGTTTTTCTTGATATGATATTTCGATGCGTACACCATGAGTTTATTGGTTCTGAGATTGGTTTTAGAAACCCCATTCGAGGAGATGGACGTTCCATTTGCGGGTACATGGTGGACCCGATAAGGTACCCCAGGGCAAGAAAGGTATGTTGTGCAGTAGATGATGAGCCTGGCAGAGGGACTACTACCTACCGGAGATAGTTTGGACCTGGCGGTTATCCGGAGGATACTGACCGAAGTCGTGAGATGGATATTGGCCGATCCGAACTGGCGGAGCCCGTGGGCCGATCCGGACTGACAGAGCCCGAGATATGAGGATTTATGTGTTGATGCTGGACACGGGTTTCATGTTGTTTCGAGTGTCGGTGTTTGACACTCAGGTTCCATGAATTTGATGTGTCGTTAATGGACACACGTTGGTTGATATCCTCATACATACATGCATATGCTTTCACGATGTTTCGAGTGTCGATGTTGGACACTCAGGTTCCATGATGTTGTTTGTGTGGTTGATGGACACGTGGATGATATCCACCTGCATACATGCATATGATTTAGATGTTGATTTATATATATCATTGGCATTGATTATATTGTTGACATATATGCAAGCATGGTCACCTTAGATATCATAGTATTACCTTCATGATATAATATGACCTAGGAAATCGTTATGTATTCGATTTCTACCTGCTGATGTTTTCTACTCACGAGTTGTCAACTCACCCCCGTTGTGCCACAGTTTCTTGCAGGTTTAACCGCTTGGGATCGGTAGCGGTATCGCTGGCACACAGTTTCATCCAGGGTGTTTTGCTTGGTAGGTGGGACACACATTGGATTTTGCCCACTCTTGTACTTTTATTCCTATTGTATATAGATAAACTCCTTCAATCAGAAACTAGATTTTGTACACTAGTAAATTTTGATAGACTTGTGGTTGCAAGACTTAGAGCGATGGTTGTATGTTCGCTTCTTTGGGGTTTTGATGTCTCTCTTATTTATCGTTTTGTCTGTGTTGATCTTCACCGTTGGGTGTCGTATATATATTGCTTACTTGCATGGTTGTGATTCCGCCATTTGGCGAAGAACTAGCTTCCGCTTGAGAATTCCTTTATTATTGTTATGTATATGTGGTTTGAGTTCAAAATATACAAGGGAGGTGCTTCCCAAATTTTTAAAGCCGCAAAATGTTTTCAACTGTAATATCATCCACTTGCATTTTTAAATATCATTACCTATGCATTAAAGAAATTTTTTGATTTCATCATACCTTTATTTCAAAACTTCACCTCTATTATTCTTCTTTAAAAGGTTTAGATTTCTGGACTTCGGCTTACTCGAATTACATCACGCCTCTAGACGTTGCGTGATTTAAGTGCCGGTCAAAAAGCTAAATTCCGGGTCGTGAAAAAGTTGGTATCAGAGCGTTAGGTTTAATCTTGGTTTGAGTCCGAGTTTGGATATGCGGAGTCTAGGGCGTATATATTTCGGAAGCCAGGCTTGACCTTACGGAACTTAGACTTGACGGGGGGTATTAGACCCGAACTTTCGTTACTTAGGTTGACCCTGATTGATGGAGTAGGCAACTCACGTAGAGTAACGTACCGTGCGTATGTTCCGCGGCATACTTACGATACGATACTCTGTTTAAGTGACCTTAGGATGTATATTCTTGAGATCCGTGCTTCTATTCATTCCAATGATCATACTCTCACTTATTCTGTTCCTCCTTATGATCATGTATCCATTTTGGATATGTTGATTCCTTTCGTTCCTTTGATCCATCTTCATCGATACATGCTTGAGGTTCCTGTCACCATGGTTTGAGCGCAGATTGAGCTGCTGTTAGTGATACGGTCAGGGCGAGCTCGTCATGGATGAGGACTAACCATCATGTTTTCAGGTGACATGGGAACGTATCGGTATAGTGTTGTGTTGCGACCTCTCGTTGAGGCGAGTGTTCGGATTTGCATCGGATGATTGGGCCATTGATAGAGGCTGCCGGATTAAGAGGACTGCTAATGTATAGCTTACCCCTGAGGTCATGATGTTGTCTACCGTGCAGATAGATGGCACAGCTGTTGCTGAAATTGATGGGATGTCGTTTCCAGAGTTTACGAGCTGGAATCGCTGGAGCTTTCAGACAGAGATGTGATAGAAGATAGATAGTCTATCTTGAGTTGAGTTGAGTGACTGAGATAATTCGTCTGATTTGATGCGCCGACGCAGGATCAGTGGAGTTGAAGATTTCCAGTGTGGAGAATCTTACTCAGATCTAGAGTAGATTGATCCAGAGAGGAAGTTGTTCGTTGGATGCTTCGATAGAAGATCAGTAAGTTGAACAGCTTCGGATAGAGGACCTCACCCAGATGCGTTGTGAGTTGATCGAGAACGGACGAATAAAGTGTATTCCTCCGATGATTTGGACAAGTTCCCGAATACATGTTCGGCTAGATATCTTCTACAGAGTGATGAAGATACCGAGTTCGTAATTTCGAGTCCGTATGAGAGACTCCGAATTGACTGTAGCCGAGAAAGAATTGCAATATGTAGACAACAAGAGATGACGTCGAAGTGGACGATAATAAAGACTTATGGAACAAGAGGTTCGTGCGAGATGTTAATGAGCTGTTGTTACTCCCTGTTGAGATTAGAGATCGGATATGTGTACAGAGGCGTTGGGATACGGCCAAATTCCTGAGAAAAAGCTGTGCTGAGAACGTAGAAGTCCAGAAAACGAGAATGGATCGAGTAAAATGTGCCAACCTCCGTATAGTTCGGTATAGACGAGATCGGGAGAGACCTTGAGCAGGTTCTTTCCAGGACACTGCAGCGATAAAGATTTGCACCTATAGTCAGTCGTTTCGCGCATATTCAGAGGGCCAGATGCCACCGTCAGTAAGGTGTTGTTTTGCGAATGGTCGCATTAATTGGCCAAGAAGGGATCAGCGGAGTGCCAGAATGGAACTGTTCTGTTAGTACACCTGACCAGGCCAACGAGCCGAAAGATTGTGAGATCAGTAATTCAGAGAGTAAACGGGGACCTAGAGACTGAAGTCGCCAGACCGTGAGCAGGAGGCAAGTAGATGATCTTGCTCTGCCAGTATTGGGCGCATCGATATATTTTCGACTTTGAAGGAGGTGTACCTCATAGTCATTTATTGCGTTTCGTGTTTCGTGATTCGAGTATCAAATTTTATCGCTTGGATTTGAGTTTCATGATATTTTTTCGTGCACCATGGCTGCACCTATTGGATATTTTCTTTTGTGCATAGATATTGCACATGTTTATACACCGCTACATCGGTTTGCGATTTGTGCATATCAGTTGCACTTAATATTGATTTTGTGCCTTGGCTGCACGTGTTTATGATTTCGTGGATTTCATACGGTTGATTTGATTTTGTGCATGTGGTACGCACTCGATTTGACTTTTGCACTCGGTATAGCTTATAGGTACTTGCAGTGCATTGATACGTGTTTTGTGCACGCAGTTGCACACGTTTATGATTTTATATACCTTGGTACACTCGGTATTGTTTTTATACGCATTTAAGATATTGATGGTATTTCATGCATTTGTTGCACCAGATTGGTATTTCGTGCATTTGTTGCACTAAATTTTTATTTCGTGCATTTGTTGCACCAGATTGGTATTTCGTGCATTGGTTGCACAAGATTTATACTCCGTACATTGCTTGCACCCGATTTATGTCTTTGAGCATTTGTTTCACAAGATTTATGTTTTTGTGCGCGTTTGCACTTGACGCTCGTTATCGTGCACGCTACTGCACTAAATATTTTATACGGATCTGACGCGCTTGGTTTAGATTTTTGCGCATATTAGGCGCATTGTATAGAATTTTGTGCACACTGGATGCACTTGATTTATATTTTATTCGTGCATGTCGGATGCACTGGGTTGAGATTTTCATTCGTGTAGGTTAGTTGCACTGGGTTGAGATTTTCGTGCACTCTAGATACACTTGATGTTGTTGTCATGCACACCAGTTGCATTTGACAGATGCTTTCGTGCACACCCGTTACACTAAATTTGGCTTTTGTGAACATTCGTGGCACTTGTATTTAGCTTTGATTTCCGTGCGCACCAGACGCACGTGATGATTGGATACGCCTCTCGAGGCTGATTTTTTTTGCTCTTGAGCATTATATTTTGATGTTGGGTACTATATTATATAGTAGTCGAGAAGGACTGATCTGAGGACGGTACCAGAGTACTTTTACATGCATTAAAAGTTTACCAAGTGGTTTTCAAAAATGAGCTATAGTCTCTCTATTTCCTACGTATCCGTGAGTGACACGAAATTTTACAAGGAAAACCTTCTGAGATATTTCAAAAGGCGAGATGTATAATTTGAGCAAAAACATATATAGTATATTTACTACGTTACAAATGATCGTCCACCACTTGTGTCGTGAGCTACGCATGACACGGCGATTTAGAAAAGATTTTGCATGTGATTTATTCAGTTTTTGAGGGATTTTACCCCGATGCATACCATATATATTACGATTTTGGTTATAGTATATTGAGAATGACATTGGATTTTGAGATGGCATTTCCTTCATAACTCATAGGATGGCGTGATGCTTAATGGAGTTTTTATTTTGACATTCACACTCGTTTTCATACGCACACAATGCGCTGTGGTATTTCCGTATCTTCCATGATTTCGGATTCCCGTTGATTTAAGCTGATTATTGAAATACTTTAGTATTTAGGGTTTTAAATTTAAATTCGGGGACCGAATTTATTTAAGGGGGGGTAGATTGTAACATTTCAGAAATATAAAATATTATTTTTGGAAATTAAATATTAAAATAATATATTTCACGAAAACTATTCGATTTGCGAATTGGGTTTTTTCGTAAAATGGTATAAATATATACCAATATTTGGGAAATAATTGGAGATTAAAATGATTTATTCATTTAAAAATATATTTATCTGATTTTGGCATTTTTATAATTTAATTATTTGCAAGTTTAAATTAAACTCGATCAGTGCACTACTAATTACGATTATGCCAAATCTGTATTTTCACATTTTCCATGATTAATGCACCATGACATGTTGCATTCTTGTTGCATGTTGTTTCATTGTGCTTGTTCCATTTGTATTTGGACTTTGTGAGAAAAAGAAAGAAAAAGAGAACAAATGGTTGAGGAGTGAGAAGGGGGACATAGTGATGGCATGGGAGCATGCCATGAGAGAGAATGAGAGAGAGAGATCGAGGAGGGGTATGGCTCCACCTTTGACCATTCCTCATTTGTTCCTTCACTTCACCATTTCCCTCTTCTTCCTTCATCTCCTTCTTCATCCTTCTCTACCCTATGGCAACCACCCTAAAACCTTGCCAAAACCCCATGCCATCTTCACTAAAAATGATCCCCACCTCATCCTACACCTTATGGACCTTTCAAATTTGGATTTTTAAGATTTTGAGCAACTCAAGAATTTTCTTGAGTTGCCAAATAAGGTAAAACCCATATGGTTTAGTTAAGTTATTATGTTTAGTATATTCTAGTTTAGTTTAGAGTTTGTATTAGTTGGTTTAGTGATGTGGAGACTCCAAGAGGGGGTTTAGGTGATTGTGTGGACTTGTGATATGTAGTGACTGTTTACAAGACCTTAGTGTTGATTTTTCTGACCTGGACCAGAGAATAGGAACCCAAATACGAACTTAGGATTTACCCCGTATCGATTTTGTGGAGTTTGGTTGATCTACAGGGAATCTGGAGCAACCTGAGATGTTTATAAGAAAATCAAACAAGTACATTGACCTAATAGGACCACTAGGAGACCACAGAAGAACGAGACCAAAATATCAAAATTGGGCCGGCAACACCCGTTACTGTAACACTTCTCACCGGCCAAATTTTGGAGTCTAGTGATGGGATTTTGCCTATAGCTCAGTTACCTTATAAAATAGATACTGTATTGTTAGTTTTGTCCCTTTTCACCTGAGCAAGAATCTGGGAGTGATTTTCTTAGTTGCCGTATTATATTTTCCGTTATTTGAAACTTGGTTTTGATATTTTAATTTGGATTTGGTTGTTGGATGTGTGTACGTCAACGACGAGGTTTATTTGGTTGTTTTTGCATGCGTAGGCTATAGGTTCTAACCTATAATCAATTCGTGTGCCGTATCGGTTTTCGGACTTGGTTTTCATAACGATGCGATATGTGTTGATTTATAGGTACTTCGCGTGTATACCGAGACGGCGAAGCACATCGACTACGGCTAAATAAGGAGTTTTGCAGGTGAGTAGATTTATATCTACGGAGGAAGTCGGGTGGATGGCGTATAGCAGCCCCGTAAATTATAAAATGGAAACCGATGTATATAGAATATAGTCGGAGAAACCAATACTCGGAAACTATGGATATGATTAAAAATGTTAGTTGGAGATGATATGAATGATTGAATATATATACCAGGATATGAGACGAGATCTAAAAGGATGTGACATAAGATCGATGAAAATGATAACGTTGAGATAGATGTGTTATGGGATTGGTAAAATAAGATAAATATATATAAGATCACTTGATGTGAAATATTGATGTGATGAAAAGAGAATGTGATGAAATAAGATGACTTGGCTTGTTATGTCGATATACGGATGCAAGGTGATATGAGAATATAGATATTGTTGCCAAGACATGATATGACATTGATACGGATGTGACTTAAATGATATGTGTATATATATTTATTAGAATAATGAATGATATGCCGTATGAGATTTTAGATCCGTGCCCTCATTGTTGTATAGATTGATAAAATCCCTATTTGTTTAATGCTGCCGTAAGATGGATTAACGTACGCGATGAGTTTTACCTGATGATTGATCCATACCCTTGACCCGAGGATGTTGTACGATGGATTATACCGTACGTGATGCTGTGAGGCTGGACCGCCGATTGATAGATTCATCGACTCGGATATGTTATAGATATTGTTAATCACTGTCTACACTACTTAGTTTATTCCTTATGTAGATGTTAGACCAGATACGTATACCTTATATTAGTGCGCTTACGATTTACTTTCTGCTACGTTTACGATATTCTCATTGCATTGTATATACCCGTGCTTCCATTATTTGTTATGATATCGTCTGCTAGTACACCTGCACAATTATCGATGATGCGTATGTTACACCGATTTGCCGGCTCACACACAATCATCATCGGTAATTGCTATGTCACTTACACAGTCAAATTGCTATATCATGCTATTACTCTTAATTGTTTAGTATTATCATATGACCTGTTGGCATGATATACTGATATGCTCACATCACTATTCTATGTTGCTTGATATACTGATATGCTCACATTTCTGTTCTATGTTTGCATACATCATGATTTACGATTATACGCATTGAGATGTTGTTTTCATGAGATTTTGGATTTGAGAACCGTGATTATATTTCAAAAGAAAGTATGTATTGTTTTAAAAACCCGGTTTTTCTTTGTATGATATTTCGATGCGTACACCATGAGTTTTCTCGGTTCTGAGATTGGTTATAGAAACCCCATTCGAGGAGATGGACGATTCGTTTGCGGGTACATGGTGGACCTGGTATGGTATCCCAGGGCAAGAAAGGTATGTTGTGCAGTAGACGATGAGCCTGGCAGAGGGACTTCTACCTACCGGGGATAGTTTGGACCTTGCGGTTATCCGGAGGATACGGACCGGAGTCGTGAGATGGATATGGGCCGATCCGAACTGGCGGAACCCATGGAGATCCGGATTGACGGAGCCCGAGATATGAGGATTTATGTGTCGATACTGGACACGGGTTTCATGTTGTTTCGAGTGTCAGTGCTGGACACTCAGGTTCCATCATTTTGATGTGTCGTTGATGGACACACGTTGGTTGATATCCTCATACATACATGCATATGCTTTCAGGATGTTTCGAGTGTCGATGTTGGACACTTAGGTTCCATGATGTTGTTTGTGTCGTTGATGGACACGCGGATGATATCCACCTGGATACAGGCATATGATTTAGATGTTGATTTTTATATGTCATTGGCATTGATTATATTGTTGACATATATGCAGGCATGGTCACTTTAGATATCATAGTATTACCTTAACCTAGGAAATCATTATGTATTCTATTTCTACCTGTTGATGTTTTCTACTCACGAGTTGTCAACTCACCCCTGTTGTGCCACAGTTTCTTGCAGGTTTGACCGCTTGGGATCGGTAGCGATATTGCTGGCACACAGCTTCATCCAGGGTGTTTTGCTTGGTAGATGGGACACACATTAGATTGTGCCCACTCTTGTACTTTTATTTCTATTGTATCTAGATAAACTCCATCAATCGGAAACTAGATTTTGTATACTAGTAAACTTAGACAGACTTGTGGTTGCGAGACTTAGAGCGATGGTTGTATGTTCGCTTCTTGAGGGTTTCAATGTCTCGCTTATTTATCGTTTTGTCTGTGTTGATCTTCACCGTTGGGTGTCGTATATATATTGCTTACTTGCGTGGTTGTGATTCTGCCATTTGGCGAAGTGCTAGCTCCCGCTTGGGAATGCCTTTATTATTGTTATGTATATGTGGTTTGAGTTCAAAATATACAACGGAGGTGCTGCCCAAATTTTTAAAGCCGCAAAATGTTTTCAACTGTAATATCATCCACTTGCATTTTTAAAAATCATTACCTATGAATTAAAGAATTTTTTTGATTTCATCATACCTTTACTTCAAACTTCACCTCTATTATTCTTCTTTAAAAGGTTTAGATTTCTGGATTTCGGCTTACTTGAATTACATCACGCCTCTAGACGTTGCGTGATTTAAGTGCCGGTCATGAGCTAAATTCCAGGTCGTGACAAAGTTGGTATCAGAGCGTTAGGTTTAACCTTGGTTTGAGTCTGAGTTTGACTATGCGGAGTCTAGGGCGTATATATTTCGGAACCCAGGCTTGACCTTACGGAACTTAGACTTGACGGGGGGTATTAGACCCGAACTTTCGTTACTTAGGTTGACCCTGATTGATGGAGTAGGCAACTCACGTAGAGTAACGTACCGTGCATATATTCCGCGGCATACTTACGATACGATACTCCGTTTAAGTGACCTTAGGATGTATATTATTGAGATCCGTGCTTCTATTCATTCCAATGATTATACTCTCATTGATTCTGTTCCTCTTCATGATCATGTATCCATTTTGGATATGTTGATTCCTTTCGTTCCTTTGATCCATCTTCATCGATACATGCTTGAGGTTCCTGTCACTATGGTTTGAGCGTAGATTGAGCTGCTGCTAGTGATGCGGTCTGGGCGAGCTCGTCATGGATGAGAACACACCATCGTGTTTTCAGGTGACATGGGAACGTATCGGTATAGTGTTGTGTTGTGACCTCTCGTTGAGGTGAGTGTTCGGATTTGATAGAGGCTGCCGGATTAAGAGGACTGCTGATGTACAGCTTACCCCTGAGGTCGTGATGTTGTCAACCGTGCAGATAAATGACACAGCTGTTGCTGAGATTGATGCGATGTCGTTTCCAGAGTTTACGAGCTGGAATCACTGGAGCTTTCAGATAGAGATGTGATAGAAGATAGCTAGTCTATCTTAAGTTGAGTTGAGCGACTGAGATAATTCGTCTGATTTGATGCGCCGACGCAGGCTCAGTGGAGTTAAAGATTTCCAGCGTAGAGAATCTTACTTAGATATAGAGTAGATCGATCCAGAGAGGACGTTGTTCGTTGGATGCTCCGATAGGAGATCAGTAAGTTGAACAGCTTCGGATAGAGGACCTCACCCAGATGCGTTGTGAGTTGATCGAGAACGGACGAATAAAGTGTATTCCTCCGATGATTTGGACGAGTTCCCGAGGACGTGTTCGGCTAGATATCTTCTACAGAGTGATGAAGATACCGAGTTCGTAATTTCGAGTCCTTGTGAGAGACTCCGGATTGACCGTAGCCGAGGACGATTTGCAATATGTAGACAGTAAGGGATGATGTCCAAGTGGACGATAATAAAGACTTATGTAACAAGAGATTCGTGCGAGATATTAATGAGCTGTTGTTACTCCCTGTTGAGATTAGAAATCAGATATGTGTACAGAGGCGTTGGGATACGACCAAATTCCCAAGAAAAAGCTGTGCTGAGAACGCAGAAGTCCAGAAAACGAGAAAGGATCGAGTAAAGTGTGCCAACCTTTGTATAGTTCGGTATAGGCGAGATCGAGAGAGACCTTGAGCAGGTTCTTTCCAGGACACTGCAGCAATAAAGATTTGCACCTATAGTCAGTCGTTTCGCGCATATTCAGAGGACCAGATGCCACCGTCAGTAGGGTGGTGTTTTGCGAATGGTCGCATTAATTGTCCAAGAAGGGATCAGCAGAGTGCCAGAATGGAACTGTTCCGTTAGTACACCTGACCGGGCCGACGAGCTGAAACATTGCAAGATCGGTAATTCAGGGAGTAAACGAGGACCTAGAGACTGAAGACGCTAGACCGTGAGCAGTAGATGATCTTGCTCTGCCAGTATTGGGTGCACCGATATATTTTCAATATTGAAGGAGGTGTATCTCGGTGTCATTTATTGCGATTCGTGTTTCGTGATCCGAGTATCACACTTTTATCGCTTGGATTTGAGTTTTATGATATTTTTTCGTGCACCATATCTGCACCTATTGGATATTTTCTTTTGTGCATAGTTATTGCACTTGATTTATGTTTAAACACTGCTACATCGGTTTGCGTTTTTGCATATCAGTTGCACTTAATATTGATTTTGTGCCTTGGCTGCACGTGTTTATGATTTCGTGGATTTCATACGGTTAATTTGATTTTGTGCATGTGGTACGCACTCGATTTGATTTTTGCACTCGGTATAGCTCATATGTACTTGCAGTGCATTGATACGTGTTTTGCGCACGCAGTTGCACACGTTTATGATTTTATATACCTTGGTACACTCGATGTTGTTTTTATACGCATTTGAGATATTGATGGTATTTCAAGCATTTGTTGCACCAGATTGGTATTTCGTGCATTTGTTGCACTAGATTTTTATTTCGTGCATTTGTTGCACCAGATTGGTATTTCGTGCATTTATTGCACCAGATTGGTATTTCGTGCATTGGTTGCACTAGATTTATACTCCGTACATTGGTTGCACCCGATTTATATCTTTGAGCATTTGTTTCACCAGATTTATGTTTTTGTGCGCGTTTGCACTTGACGCTCGTTATCGTGCACGCTACGACACTAGATATTTTATACTGACCTGACGCGCTTGGTTTAGATTTTTGCGCATATTAGGCGCATGGTATAGAATTTTGTGCGCACTAGATGCACTTGATTTATATTTTATTCATGCATGTCGGATGCACTGGGTTGAGATTTTCATTCGTGTAGGTTAGTTGCACTGGGTTGAGATTTTCGTGCACTTTAGATACACTTGATGTTGTTGTCATGCACACCAGTTGAATTTGACAGATACTTTCGTGCACACCCATTGCACTAAATTTGGCTTTTGTGAACATTTGTGGAACTTGTATTTGGCTTTGATTTCCGTGTGCACCAGACGCACGTGATGATTGGATACGCCTCTCGATACTGATTTTTTTGCTCTTGAGCATAATATTTTGATGTTGGGTACTATATTATATAGTAGTCTAGAAGGACTGATCTGAGGACGGTACCAGAGTACTTTTACATGCATTAAAAGTTTACCAAGAGCTTTTCAAAAATGAGCTATAGTCTCGCTATTTCCTACGTATCCGTGAGTGACACGAAATTTTACAAGGAAAACCTTCTGAGATATTTCAAAAGGCGAGACGTATAATATGAGCAAAAACATATATAGTATATTTACTACGTTACAAATGATCGTCCGGCACTTGTGTCGTGAGCTACGCATGACACGGCGATTCAGAAAAGATTTTGCGTGTGATTTATTCAGTTTTTGAGGGATTTTACCCCGATGCGTACCATATACATATTACGATTTTGGTTATAATATATTGAGAATGACATTGGATTTTGAGATTGCGTTTCCTTCATAACTCATAGGATGGCATGATGCTTAATGGAGTTTTTATTTTGAGTTTCACACTCGTTTTCATACGCACACAATGCGCTGTGGTATTTCCGTATCTTCCATGATTTCGGATTCCCGTTGATTTAAGCTGATTATTGAAATATTTTAGTATTTAGGGTTTTAAATTTAAATTCGGGGACTGAATTTATTTAAGGGGGGGTAGATTGTAACATTTCAGAAATATAAAATATTATTTTTAGAAATTAAATATTAAAATAATATATTTCACGAAAATTATTCGATTTGCGAATAGGGTTTTTTCGTAAAATGGTATAAATATATACCAATATTTGAGAAATAATTGGAGATTAAAATGATTTATTCATTTAAAAATATATTTATCTGATTTTGGCATTTTTATAATTTAATTATATACAAGTTTAAATTAAACTCGATTAGTGCACTACTAATCACGATTATGCCAAATCCGTATTTTCACATTTTCCATGATTAATGCACCATGACATGTTGCATTCTTGATGCATGTTGTTTCATTGTGCTTGTTCCATTTGTATTTGGACTTTGTGAGAAAAAGAAAGAAAAAGAGAACAAATGGTTGAGGAGTGAGAGGGGGGATATAGTGATGGCATGGGAGCATGCCATGAGAGAGAATGAGAGAGAGAGAGATCGAGGGGGGTATGGCTCCACCTTTGACCATTCCTCATTTGTTCCTTCACTTCACCATTTCCCTCTTCTTCCTTCTTCATCCTTCTCTACCCTATGGCAACCACCCTAAAACCTTGCCAAAACCCCATGCCATCTTCACTAAAAATGATCCCTACCTCATCCTACACCTTATGGACCTTTCAAGTATGGATTTTTAAGATTTTGAGCAACTCAAGAATTTTCTTGAGTTGCCAAATAAGGTAAAACCCATATCTTTTAGTTAAGTTATTATGTTTAGTATATTCTAGTTTAGTTTAGAGTTTTTATTAGTTGGTTTAGTGATGTTTGGAGACTCCAAGAGGGGGTTTAGGTGATTGTGTGGACTTGTGATATGTAGTGACTGTTTACAAGACCTTAGTGTTGATTTTTCTGACGTGGACCAGAGAATAGGAACCCAAATACGAACTTAAGACTTACCCCGTGTCGATTTTATGGAGTTTGGTTGATCTACAGAGAATCTGGAGCAACCTGAGATGTTTATAAGAAAATCAAACAAGTACATCAACCTAATAGAACCACTAGGAGACCACAGAAGAACGAGACTAAAATATCAAAATTGGGCCGGCAACACCAGTTACTGTAGCACCTCTCGCCGGCCAAATTTTGGAGTCTAGTGATGGGATTTTGCCTATAGCTCACTTACCTTATAAAATAGCTACTGTATTGTTAGTTTTGTCCCTTTTCACCTGAGCAAGAATCTGGGAGTGATTTCCTCAGTTGCCGTATTATATTTTCAGATATTTAAAACTTGGTTTTGATATTTTAATTTGGATTTGGTTCTTGGACGTGTATACGTCAACGACGAGGTTTATTTGGTTTTTTTGCATGCGTAGGCTATAGGTTCTAACCTATAATCAATTCGTGTGTCGTATCGGTTTTCGGACTTGGTTTTCATAACGATGCGATATGTGTTGATTTGTAGGTACTTCGTGTATATTCCGAGACGGCGAAGCACATCGACTACGGCTAAACAAGAAGATTTGCAGGTGAGTAGATTTATATCTATGGAAGAAGTCGGGTGGATGGCGTATAGCACCGCCGCAAATTATAAAATGGAAACCGATGTATATAGAATATAGTCGGAGAAACCAATACTAGGAAACTATGGATATGATTAAAAATGTTAGTTGGAGATGATATGAATGATTAAATACATATACCAGGATATGAGACGAGATCTAAAAGGATGTGACATAAGATCGATGAAGATGATAACGATGAGATAGATGTGTTATGGGATCGGTAAAATAAGATAAATATATATAAGATCACTTGATGTGAAATATTGATGTGATGAAAAGAGAATGTGATGAAATAATATGACTTGGCTTGTTATGTCAATATACGGATGCAAGGTGATATGAGAATATAGATACTGTTGCCAAGACATGATATGACATTGATACGGATGTAACTTGAGAGATATGTGTATATATATATTTATGAGAATAATGAATGATATGCCGTATGAGACTTTAGATCCGTGCCTTCATTGTTGTATAGGTTGATAGAATCCCTATTTGTTTAATGCCGCCGTACGATGGATTAACGAACGCGATGAGTTTTACCTGATAATTGATCCATACCCTTGACCCGCGAATGCCGTACGATGAATTATACCGTACGTGATGCTGTGAGGCTGGATCGCCGATTGATAGATTCATCGACTCGGATATGTTATAGATATTGTTAATCACTGTCTACACTACTTAGTTTATCCCTTATGTAGATGTTAGATTAGATATGTATACCTTATATTAGTGCGCTTATGATTTACTTTCTGCTACGTTTACGATATTCTTATTGCATTGTATATACATGTGCTTCCTTTATTTGTTATGATATCGTCTGCTAGTACACCTGCACAATTATCGATGTTGCGTATGTTACACTTACACCGATTTGCCGGCTCACACACAATCATCATCAGTAATTGCTATGTCACTTACACAGTCAAATTGTTATATCATGCTATTACTCTTAATTGTTTAGTATTATCATATGACCTGTTGGCATGATATACTGATATGCTCACATCACTATTCTATGTTGCTTGATATACTATATGCTCACATTTCTGTTCTATGTTTGCATACATCATGATTTACGATTATACGCATTGAGATGTTGTTTTCTTGAGATTTTGGATTTGAGAACCGTGGTTATATTTCAAAAGAAAGTATGCATTGTTTTAAAAACCCGGTTTTTCTTTATATGATATTTCGATGCGTACACCATGAGTTTTCTCGGTTCTGAAATTGGTTTTAGAAACCCCATTCGAGGAGATGGACGATACGTTTGCGGGTATATGGTGGACCCGGTACGGTACCCTAGGGTAAGAAAGGTATGTTGTGCAGTAGACGATGAGCCTGGCAGAGGGACTACTACCTACCGGAGATAGTTTGGACCTGGCGGTTATCCGGAAGATACCGACTGAAGTCGTGAGATGGATATGGGCCGATCCGAACTAGCGGAGCCCATGGGCCGATCTGGACTGACGGAGCCCGAGATATGAGGATTTATGTATCGATGCTGGACACGGGTTTCATTTTGTTTCGAGTGTCGGTGTTGGACACTCAGGTTCCATGATTTTGATGCATCGTTGATGGACACACGTTGGTTGATATCCTCATACATACATGCATATGCTTTCACGATAAATCGAGTGTCGATGTTGGACACTCAGGTTCCATGATATTGTTTGTGTCGTTGATGGACACGTGAATGATATCCACCTACATACATGCATATGATTTAGATGTTGATTTTTATATGTCATTGGCATTGATTATATTGTTGACATATATGCAGGCATGGTCACCTTAGATATCATAGTATTACCTTCATGATATAATATGACCTAGGAAATCGTTATGTATTCGATTTCTACCTGCTGATGTTTTCTGCTCACGAGTTGTTAACTCAGCCCCGTTGTGCTACAGTTTCTTACAGGTTTGACCGCTTGGGATCGGTAGCGGTATCGCTGGCACACAGCTTCATCCATGGTGTTTTCTTGGTAGGTGGGACACACATTGGATTGTGCCCACTCTTGTACTTTTATTCCTATTGTATTTAGATAAACTTCATCAATCGGAAACTAGAATTTGTATACTAGTAAACTTAGACAGACTTGTGGTTGTAAGATTTAGAGCGATGGTTGTATGTTTGCTTCTTGGGGGTTTTGATGTCTCGCTTATTTATCGTTTTGTCTGTGTTGATCTTCACCGTTGGATGTTGTATATATATTGCTTACTTGCGTGGTTGTGATTCCGCCATTTGGCGAAGAGCTAGCTCCCGCTTGGGGATACCTTTATTATTGTTATGTATATGTGGTTTGAGTTCAAAATATACAAGGGAGGTGCTGCCCAAATTTTTAAAGCCGCAAAATGTTTTCAACTGCAATATCATCCACTTGCATTTTTAAATATCATTACCTATGCATTAAAGAATTTTTTTGATTTTATCATACCTTTATTTTAAAACTTCACATCTATTATTCTTCTTTAAAAGGTTTAGATTTCTAGACTTGGCTTACTTGAATTACAACACGCCTCTAGACGTTGCGTGATTTAAGTGCCGGTCACGAGCTAAATTCCGGGTCGTGACAAAGTTGGTATCAGAGCGTTAGGTTTAACCTTGGTTTGAGTCTGAGTTTGACTATGCAGAGTCTAGGACGTATATATTTCGGAACCCAGGCTTGACCTTACGGAACTTAGACTTGACGGGGGGTATTAGACCCGAACTTTCGTTACTTAGGTTGACCCTGATTGATGAAGTAGGCAACTCAAGTAGAGTAACGTACCGTGCGTATGTTCCGCGGCATACTTACGATACGATACTATGTGTAAGTGACCTTAGGATGTATATTCTTGAGATCTGCAACAACCCTAATTTTCTTATACACTTTTTTCTATACAAATTTTTAAATTAATTTTTTTTTCAAAATCTATAAAGGGGTATTTTAGCCTGAGCAAAAGATATAAGTAGTTATTTTGTTTTTTAATTACAAGTTAAAAGAATGTAATAACTCCTTTTTAGTGTACAAGAAATTACTTTAAATTTAATGTATACTAGGAGTATTTATTCTTACTGCTATCATTTTAAGTAATTAAATACCGCAATAATTACAAGAAGGAGCTTGTAGCTCATTGGTAATATCTTGCACTGTTGAACCAAACCACCAGAGTTCAAATCCCCTGTCCTACATTATTTTTATATTGTTTTTGTTTTAAATCCTTTGAAAGCCCAACAGTCCACACACAGTAACTCCCAAAACTTGAACTACACTTGAAAATCTAAAATAACCAGTGCTTACCCCACGAGACCCCCACCCTCTGGCCCCTTGACTCGGCCGGGATCGGACTCGGCCGGCGAACCAGCCGACTCGGGCCGGCGCCGCCGGCCGGATTCGTCCAACTAGGGTTTTGTGCCTTTTGAGCTTCTCTAACCCTCTGTATACTCCAAATTAATGGATCGATTCCCGATACTTAATTATCCCTCATTTAATACAATTTTTAATGATTTTCTATGATTTTTATATATTTTTTTAAAAACCCTTCACCTATCCTACCCCTAGCCTACCCTATAAATACACCCCTACCCTCTACCCTCTCATCCCAAAACCCTAAGCTCACACTCTCAAAAATTTTCCAAGGGTTGTGTACCTTGAAAACAAGTGCGCGGCGAAACTCCGACGAAATTCCGGCGGAAATTCCGGCGACATTTTTAGGAACAACCGGCGACGAAGCAACGCCTCGGCAACCCTTCTAGTCCCCCTTCACTCATTTGCTTAATCGAAAGCCGTAAGTCCCATTCTATCCCTCTTTCTTATTCTCTAAAATACGAAATTACAAAACCCAACGGAATCGGAACAAATCCGATTTCCGATTCGGTTTTCTATAAAATTTCACTTCTCACCAATACATTCATACTTAAACATCTATATGTTGACAATTAAATATTTAACAATCAATTTGAACAAGTTTCATCACATGAAATAATAGCCTTTCCAATTTATCATATTTTTCACTTAAATACCCCAATGTTTCGATTTCATATTTAACCCCTTAACTTTGCTATACATTTAAAGTAGAGCACGAGGTAATGACCTACCTCCACACACACGTATATACAACCTAAAACGACATCATCAAAAGCTTAGAATACGATAAAACAATACTTTCATTTAAATACCATATTCTTAATAAAATCATTTCTAAAAGTTTAGCTTTGATACACTTTTAAATAAATACCTCTTATTAGGAAAACACGATAAGTTGTGGATATCGATCGTTTATCTAAACCTGATTTTGTGGTGTCTAGGCTAGGCTAGTGAGAAAAGGTAACTTTAAAAAGCCCGTCTCATGGTGATTCGTGAGTGGATCCCTCCTTTCCTCATTTGTACTTATCTGGCTACAATTGGCGGTGAAGAGGCGATTTGAGGCTTCTAACGACTTGTCGTTTAGACAATTTAAAAATAGGCTAGTTGACTTAGGAAACCCTAGAATATAAAATACGGAAAATTTACACTTTTGCAAAAAAATACCTTTTACTTTATAAAACCGTTTTCTAAAGGATTAGTATTTTACAATCTTTGCAAAGCGCCGCTACAACCCATTTTTGGGGAACCCGTTCGGGATTGTGCGGTTTATCGCACACCCTCGGGCTTAGTAGTGCGAGATTCAGACCTCCGCAAGGAGCATTCGGACTCGAAAGGTTTAAAATACGACATCTTAAGAAAATGAGATTTTTGGAATATAAAATATTTAATTAAAATTATTTTTGTATAAATATATGTATACTTATCATTTAAATATCTATTTTATTATAATATAAATTTTCCACCTTTTTCTAAAAATCACTAGAATAAATTTAACACTAAAATACCATAAACTTCAAATAAATCAATATTACAGATAAATACCCTTATTTATAAAACTAGGATATTTTCACTAGAAATATCACAATATAAAATCCACCCTCATTACAACCCTAAAGATGAGTAATAAATACTTGAGGGTATTTTGAAAAGTATATAAAAGTATTTTTACATAAAACCCCCTCAAGTTTTATGAATTACCCTAAGGACCCTAGCACTTATAAGACTTCGATTCACATTTCTGATTGTCTGACTCGAGTTTGAGTCTGATTAATCTGACTGGAATATGATTCAAGTCAAACTATAATCTACAATATTCCAATTCAATATGAACACATGAATCAATGAATACAATTATCAATTTATACAACTTGACTGAACCGAACCATGGATATATATTCCTTTTACATGATTCTCAGTATTCCATTTATATGACTCTACGGTTACAACCGTTTTCTGATATCATGGTTTCGGTCAGTCAGTCAATCAATCTTACAATCAATACAATTTACAAGATAACAATACAAATAAGACATCGCGGGGTTTAACGGGTAGATTAATATGGAAGGTGTTAAAAGTGGCATGAGACGGTAAGATTAAGACACCTAACTAATATTCCGTTGATGTTGTACTGTGGCCCAACGGTTCCTTGAGTTCCAGATACCTTAGTCTCCGGGGCAAGTGAGACTCCTCTCGTATACACTGGCATCCTTCTGTACCAAGCTACAAATAACAGTGTTAACACTAAATACAACAATATAATAATATAATACAACTGTAAAAGCTACTCTCTCTCTCTCTTACTCTCTGTCTATTCCTCCCTTATCTTTGGGGCTTACCGAGCGACATGTTCGCTGACGATATTCTATTTCTTTCTTCTTTGAATGTCGTCAGGTGATTCGGACCCGGCAGAGATCGAGCCATCTGCAGAAGACTTGGAGCAGTTTGCCGAAGATCCAACACTTTAGTTTCATTGTACACTTTTCTTCTCTGTAATTTTCATTTCCTGTTATGCCACTGTTTAGGCATCTTTTTATTTCAGTTGTATTTCCTTTCATGCATTGTACAAAGAATGTTAATAAATAAAAGTTGCTGTTCTTTTTATTTCTTGTCTCTTGTGTATTTATTTTATATTACTTAGATACGCTTAGCTTATGTACTTCTGAGTATATACATAGCGGACCTCATTGCGTCCCCTTCGCCGTACACTGGGAAGCGGGGCGTGACAGGTTTTGTTGATGGCCCATGCAGCTCAGAGCTGTATGGGACCCCAAGCAATATAAAACACAAGAACAAGCAACTAAAACACTCTTTACAATTCATGTTCCTTGAATCTTACAATTTCATATTCCTTGAATCTTATCATTTCCTGTACTTGAGTCTTTCCTAACCCAAATTTTTCTTCAGGGTTATGGATTCCCCGAACAACACCAGCACCAACGTCAACAACACACCTCCACCTCCACTACCAATCGTTCCTGTTGTTCCTGCGCCACCCACCGAGCAAACAGTGCTACTTGAGGCGTCCGCAACCTTCTCGAGGGACAGCAACAACTCCTGAACCGTCACGAGACTGACGCACCGGGGGTAAAGCAATTCAGGGCTTTACATCCGAAGCAGTTCTCCAGAAAAGGAAGCCCTCTTGAAGCTGAAGAATGGGCACAAAGTATAGAAGATGATCTGGCAGCAGCACAAGTGCCAGACATAGCTTGGGTCCGTGTGGCGAAACTACAGCTCACGGACAATGCTCGCAACTGGTGGAAGGCGGAAGAAAGCCGTCTTGTACAGTCTATTGAATGGAAGACTTTTCGCGAGAAGTTTGACGCGAAATACTTTCCTGTGACTGCCAGGTTTGTCATGGAGCAGCAGTTCATTTATCTACAACAAGGATCGATGTGGGACAAATCGGTAGATGAATACGACGCTGAACTCACCATGTTAAGCCGATTCGCGGCACATTTGATACCAACGGACGAGATCAGAGACCGTCGCTTTCAACAAGGTCTAGACACAGAGATTCAGGCTGCTTTAGCCACGGGGAAATTTCTGACACATGAAGATGCTTTGGAAGCTGCCCGCAATTATGAGGCGGTGATAAAGGCGAGGGGCAGACCTCAATCTGCCGGTTTGAAATGCCCTGCCACTCAAATGGCAGGAGGAGACTCTTCCAGGCCAACGTTCGAACCTAGGAAAACTAAAGAACCCAATCACCAGCCAAGACCACATTTCTGTTTCCATTGCAAGAGAGATGGACATTTGATAAAGGACTGTAGGCGCGCAAAAGGCCTGTGCCTAGTTTGTGGCGCGTCCAATCACAGAATTGAGACCTGTCCATATAGATACAACTCAGCTCACACACACACCAACTATCCGCAGCGGCCAGCTATCCAGGCTCCTGCAACTCGTCCTGCACTACCTGCTCCACCACTTGCACAGCCTACTCGCCAATTCTAACAAACAATGAGGGACATGCCTAGAGGGCAGAGAAACAGGCCCCAAAGGCAGAATGTGCCTCCAGCTAGAAGGAATATACTACGGCGACAGACCTTCACATTAGAAGCCGTAGAAGCTAAGACTGTAGGTCAAGGTAACACCGGTAAGCCTTTCTCACCATCGTATCACTTTTATAAACTGCAGTCACCAAACTTCCTTGCACGGTTACACTTTCCTTTTACAAATTTCGAGGAAGAAATTTTTATAAGGAGGGTAGAATGTAACAACCCTAATTTTCTTATACACTTTTTTCTATACAAATTTTTAAATTAAATTTTTTTTCAAAATCCATAAAGAGATATTTTAGCCTGAGCACAAGATATAAGTAATTATTATTTTTTTTAATTACAAGTTAAAAGAATGTAATAACTCCTTTTTAGTGTACAAGAAATTACTTTAAATTTAATATATACCAGGAGTATTTATTTTTGTTGCTATCATTTTAAATAATTAAATACCACAATAATTATAAGAAGGAGCTTGTAGCTCATTGGTAATACCTTGTACTGTTGAACCAAGCCACCAGAGTTCAAATCCCCTGCCCCACATTATTTTTATAATGTTTTTGTTTTAAATCCTTTAGAAGCCCAACAGTCCACACACCGTAACTCCCAAAACTTGAACTACACTTGAAAATCTAAAAATACTAGTGCTTACCCCCACGAGACCCCCCACCCTCTGGCACCTTGACTCGGCCGGACGGCCGAGTCTCCAACTAGGGTTTTGTGCCTTTTGAGCTTCTCTAACCCCCTGTATACTCCAAATTAATGGATCGGTTCTCGAGACTTAATTGTCCCCCATTTACTACAATTTTTAATGATTTTCTATAATTTTTACAATTTTTTTTAAAAACCCTTCACCTACCCTACCCTAGCCTACCCTATAAATACACCCCCTACCCTCTACCCTCTCATCCCAAAACCCTAAACTCACACTCTCAAAAATTTTCTAAGGGTTGTGTACCTTGAAAACAAGTGCGCGGTGAAGCTCTGACGAAATTCCGGCGGAAATTCCGGCGACGTTTTTAGGAACAACCGGCGACGAAGCAATGCCTCGGCAATCCTTCTAATCCCCCTTCACTCCTTTGCTTAATCGAAACCCATAAGTTCCATTCTATCTCTCTTTCTTATTCTCTAAAATACGAAATTACAAAACCCGACGGAATCGGAACAAATCCAATTTCCGATTCAGTTTTCTATAAAATTTCACTTCTCACCAATACATTCATGCTTAAACATCTTTATGTTGACTATTAAACATTTAACAATCAATTTGAATAAGTTTCATCACATGAAATGATAGGCTTTCCAATTTATCGTATTTTTCACTTAAATACCCCAATATTTCGATTTCACATTTAACCCCTTAACTTTGCTATACATTTAAAGTAGAGCAGGAGATAATGACCTACCTCCACACACACATATACAACCTAAAACGATATCATCAAAAACTTAGAATACGATAAAACAATACTTTCATTTAAATACCATATTCTTAATAAAATCATTTTTAAAAGTTTAGCTTTGATACACTTTTAAATAAATACCTCTTATTAGGAAAACACGATAAGTTGTGAACATCGATCGTTTATCTAAACCTGTCTTTGTGGTGTCTAGGTTAGGCAAGTGAGAAAAGGTAACTTTAAAAGGTCCATCTCACGGTGATTCGTGAGGGGATCCCTCCTTTCCTCATTTGTACTTACCTGGCCAAAATTGGCGGTGAAGAGGCGATTTGAGGCTTCTAACGACTTGTCGTTTAGACCATTTAGAAATAGGCTAGTTGACTTAAGAAACCCTAGAATCTAAAATACGGAAAATTTACACTTTTGCAAATAAATACCTTTTACTTTATAAAACCGTTTTCTAAAGGATTAGTATTTTATAATCTTTGCAAAGCGCCGCTACAACCCATTTTTAAGGAACCCGTTCGGGATTGAGCAGTTTATCGCGCACCCTCGGGCTTAGGAGTGCGAGATTCAGACCTCCGCAAGGAGCATTCGGACTCGAAAGGTTTAAAATACGACATCTTAAGAAAATGAGATTTTTGGAATATAAAATATTTATTAAAATTATTTTTGTATAAATATATGTATATTTATCATTTAAATATATATTTTATTATAATATAAATTTTCCACCGTTTTCTAAAAATCACAAGAATAAATTTTACACTAAAATACGATGAACTTCAAATAAATCAATATTACAGATAAATACCCTTATTTATAAAACTAGGATATTTTCACTAGAAATGTCACAATATAAAATCCACCCTCATTACAACCCTAAAGATGAGTAATAAATACTTGAGGTGTATTTTGAAAAATATATACAAGTATTTTTACATAAAACCCCCTCAAGTTTTATAAATTACCCTAAGGACCCTAGCAATTATAAGATTTCAATTCACATTTCTGATTGTCTGACTCGGGTTTGAGTCTGATTAATCTGACTGGAATATGATTCAAGTCAAACTATAATCTACAATATTCCAATTCAATATGAACACATGAATCAATGAATACAATTATCAATTTATACAACTTGACTGAACCGAACCATGGATATATATTCCTTTTACATGATTCTCAGTATTCCATTTATATGACTCTATGATTACAACTGTTTTCTGATATCATGGTTTCGGTCAGTCAGTCAATCAATCTTACAATCAATACAATTTACAAGATAACAATACAAATAAGACATCGCGGGGTTTAACGGGTAGATTGATATGGAAGGTGTTAAAAGTGGCATGAGACGGTAAGATTAAGACACCTAACTAATATTCCGTTGCTGTTGTACCGTGGCCCAACGGTTCCTTGAGTTCATGATACCTTAGTCTCTGGGGCAAGTGAGACTCCTCTCGTATACACTAGCATCCTTCTGTACCAAGCTACAAACAACAGCGTTAACACTAAATACAAAAATATAATAATATAATACAACTGTAAAAGCTACTCTCTCTCTCTTACTCTCTGTCTATTCCTCCTTTATCTTTGGGACTTACCGAGCGACCTGTTAGCTGATGACATTCTATTTCTTTCTTCTTTGAATGTCGTCAGGTGATTCGGACACGGCAGAGATCGAGCCATCTGCAGAAGACTTGGAGCAGTTTGCAGAAGATCCAGCACTTTAGTTTCATTGTACACTTTTCCTCTCTGTACTTTTCATTTCCTGTTATGCCATTGTTTAGGTATCTTTTTATTTCAGTTGTATTTCCTTTCATGCATTGTACAAAGAATGTTAATAAATAAAAGTTGTTGTTCTTTTTATTTCTTGTCTCTTGTGTATTTATTTTATATTGCTTAGATATGTTTAGCGTATGTACTTCTGAGTATATACGTAGCGGACCTCGTCGCGTCCCCTTCGCCGTACACAGGGAAGCGGGGCGTGACAAGATCCGTGCTTTTATTCATTCCAATGATCATACTCTCATTGATTCTGTTTCTCCTTATGATCATGTATCCATTTTGGATCTGTTGATTCCTTTCGTTCCTTTGATCCATCTTCATCGATACATGCTTGAGGTTCCTGTCACCATGGTTTGAGCGCAGATTGAGCTGCTGCTAGTGATGCGGTCTGGGCGAGCTCGTCATGGATGAGGACTAACCATCGTGTTTTCAGGTGACATGGGAACGTATCGGTATAGTGTTGTGTTGTGACCTCTCGTTGAGGCGAGTGTTCGGATTTGCACCGGATGATTGGGCCATTGATAGAGGTTGTCGGATTAAGAGGACTGCTGATGTACAGCTTACCTCTGAGGTCATGATGTTGTCTACCGTGCAGATAGATGGCACATCTGTTGCTGAGGTTGATGGGATGTCGTTTCCAGAATTTACGAGCTGGAATCGCTGGAGCTTTCAGACAGAGATGTGATAGAAGATAGATAGTCTATCTTGAGTTAAATTGAGCGACTGAGATAATTCGTCTGATTTGATGCGCCGACGCAGGCTCAGTGGAGTTGAAGATTTCCAGTGTGGAGAATCTTACTCAGATCGAGAATAGATCGATCCAGAGAGGACGTTGTTCGTTGGATGCTCCGATAGGAGATCAGTAAGTTGACCAGCTTCAGATAGAGGACCTCACCCAGATGCGTTGTGAGTTGATCGAGAATGGACGAATAAAGTGTATTCCTCCGATGATTTGGACGAGTTCCCGAGGACGTGTTCGGCTAGATATCTTCTACAGAGTGATGAAGATACCGAGTTCGTAATTTTGAGTCCGTGTGAAAGACTCCGGATTGACCGTAGCAGAGGACAAATTGCAATATGTAGACAGCAAGAGATGACGTCGAAGTGGACGATAATAAAGACTTATGGAACAAGAGGTTCATGCGAGATGTTAATGAGCTGTTGTTACTCCCTGTTGAGATTAGAGATCGGATATGTGTACAGAGGCGTTGGGATACGGCCAAATTCCCGAGAAAAAGCTGTGCTGAGAACGCAGAAGTCCAGAAAACGAGAAAGGATCGAATAAAGTGTGCCAACCTCCGTATAGTTCGGTATAGGCGAGATCGGGAGAGACCTTGAGCAGGTTCTTTCCAGGACACTGCAGCGATAAAGATTTGCACCTATAGTCAGTCGTTTCGCGCATATTCAGAGGGCCAGATGCCACCGTCAGTAAGGTGCTGTTTTGCGAATGGTCGCATTAATTGGCTAAGAAGGGATTAGCGGAGTGCCAGAATGGAACTGTTCCGTTAGTACACTTGACCGGGCCGACGAGCCGAAAGATTGCGAGATCGGTAATTCAGAGAGTAAACGAGGACCTAGAGACTGAAGACGTCAGACCGTGAGCAGTAGATGATCTTACTCTGCCAGTATTGGGTGCACCGATATATTTTCGACATTCAAGGAGGTGTACCTCAGTGTCATTTATTGCGATTCGTGTTTCGTGATCCGAGTATCACACTTTTATCGCTTGGATTTGAGTTTCATGATATTTTTTCGTGCACCATGGCTGCAGCTATTGGATATTTTCTTTTGTGCATAGATATTGCACATGTTTATACACCGCTACATCGGTTTGCGATTTGTGCATATCAGTTGCACTTAATATTGATTTTGTGCCTTGGCTGCACGTGTTTATGATTTCGTGGATTTCATATGGTTGATTTGATTTTTTGCATGTGGTACGCACTCGATTTGATTTTTGCACTCGGTATAGCTCACAGGTACTTGCAGTGCATTGATACGTGTTTTACGCACGCAGTTGCACACGTTTATGATTTTATACACCTTGGTACACTCGGTGTTGTTTTTATACGCATTTGAGATATTGATCGACCAGATTGGTATTTCGTGCATTTGTTGCACTAGATTTTTATTTCGTGCATTTGTTGCACCAGATTGGTATTTCATGCATTTGTTGTACCAGATTGGTATTTCGTGTATTTGCTGCACTAGATTTATACTCCGTATATTGGTTGCACCCGATTTATGTCTTTGAGCATTTGTTTCACCAGATTTATGTTTTTGTGCGCGTTTGCACTTAACGCTCGTTATCGTGCACGCTACTGCATTAGATATTTTATACGGACCAGACGCGCTTGGTTTAGATTTTTGCACATATTAGGCGCATGGTATAGAATTTTGTGCACACTGGATGCACTTTATTTATATTTTATTTGTGCATGTCGGATGCACTGGGTTGAGATTTTCATTCGTTTAGGTTAGTTGCACTGGGTTGAGATTTTTGTGCACTCTAAATACACTTGATGTTATTGTCATGCACACCAGTTGCATTTGACAGATACTTTCGTGCACACCCATTGCACTAAATTTGGCTTTTGTGAACATTCATGGCAGTTGTATTTGGTTTTGATTTCCGTGCGCCCTAGACGTACGTGATGACTGGATACGCCTCTCGAGGCTGATTTTTTTTGCTCTTGAGCATTATATTTTGATGTTGGGTACTATATTATATAGTAGTCAGGTAGGACTGATCTGAGGACGGTACCAGAGTACTTTTACATGTATTAAAAGTTTACCAAGAGGTTTTCAAAAATGAGCTATAGTCTCGCTATTTCCTACGTATCCGTGAGTGACACGAAATTTTACAAGGAAAACTTTCTGAGATATTTCAAAAGGTGGGACGTATAATTTGAGCAAAAACATATATAGTATATTTACTACGTTACAAATGATCGTCCGCCACTTGTGTCGTGAGCTACGCATGACACGGCGATTCAGAAAAGATTTTGCATGTGATTTATTCAGTTTTTGAAGAATTTTACCCCGATGCGTGCCATATACATATTACGATTTTGGTTATAGTATATTGATAATGACATTGGATTTTGAGATTGCGTTTCCTTCATAACTCATAGGATGGCGTGATGCTTAATGGAGTTTTGATTTTGAGTCACACTCGTTTTCATACGCACACAATGCGCTGTGGTATTTCTGTATCTTCCATGATTTTGGATTCCCGTTGATTTAAGCTGATTATTGAAATATTTTAGTATTTAGGGTTTTAAATTTAAATTCGGGGACCGAATTTATTTAAGGGGGGATTGTAACATTTCAGAAATATAAAATATTATTTTTGGAAATTAAATATTAAAATAATATATTTCACGAAAACTATTCGATTTGCGAATATGGTTTTTCGTAAAATGGTATAAATATATACCAATATTTGGGAAATAATTGGAGATTAAAATGAGTTATTCATTTAAAAATATATTTATCTGATTTTGGCATTTTTATAATTTAATTATACGCAAGTTTAAATTAAACTCGATTAGTGCACTACTAATCACGATTATGCCAAATCTGTATTTTCACATTTTTCATGATTAATGCACCATGACATATTGCATTCTTGTTGCATGTTGTTTCATTGTGCTTGTTCCATTTGTATTTGGACTTTGTGAGAAAAAGAAAGAAAAAGAGAACAAATGGTTGAGGAGAGAGAGGGGGGACATAGTGATGGCATGAGAGCATGCCATGAGAGAGAATGAGAGAGAGAGATCGAGGGAGGTATGGCTCCACCTTTGACCATTCCTCATCTGTTCCTTCCCTTCTCCATTTCACTCTTCTTCCTTCATCTCCTTCTTCACCCTTCTCTACCCCTTGGCAACCACCCTAAAACCTTGCCATTACCCCATGCTATCTTCACTAAAAATGATCCCCACCTCATCTTACACCTTATGGACCTTTCAAGTTTGGATTTTGAAGATTTTGAGCAACTCAAGAATTTTCTTGAGTTGCCAAATAAGGTAAAACCCATATCTTTTAGTTAAGTTATTATGTTTAGTATATTCTAGTTTAGTTTAGAGTTTGTATTAGTTGGTTTAGTGATGTTTGGAGACAACAAGAGGGGGTTTAGGTGATTGTGTGGACTTGTGATATGTAGTGACTGTTTACAAGACCTTAGTGTTGATTTTTCTGACCTGGACCAGAGAATAGGAACCCAAATACGAACTTAGGATTTACCTTGTGTCGATTTTGTAGAGTTTAGTTGATCTACAGGGAATCTGGAGCAACCTGAGATGTTTATAAGAAAATCAAACAAGTACATCGACCTAATATGACCGCTAGGAGACCACAGAAGAACGAGACCAAAATATCAAAATTGGGCCGGCAACACCCCTTACTGTAGCACTTCTCGCCGGCCAAATTTTGGAGTCTAGTGATGGGATTTTGCCTATAGCTCACTTACCTTATAACATAGCTACTGTATAGTTAGTTTTGTCCCTTTTTACCTGAACAAGAATGTAGGAGTGATTTCCTCAGTTGCCGTATTATGTTTTCCGATATTTGAAACTTGGTTTTGATATTTTAATTTGGATTTGGTTGTTGGACGTGTGTACGTCAACGACGAGGTTTATTTGGTTGTTTGTGCATGCGTAGGCTATATGTTCTAACCTATAATCAATTCGTGTGCCGTATCGCTTTTCGGACTTGGTTTTCATAACGATGCGATATGTGTTGATTTGTAGGTACTTCGCGTGTATTCCGAGACGGCGAAACACATCGACTATGGCTAAATAAGGAGTTTCGCAGGTGAGTAGATTTATATCCACGGAGGAAGTCGGGTGGATAGCGTATAGCACCCCGCAAATTATAAAATGGAAACCGATATATATAGAATATAGTCAGAGAAACCAATACTAGGAAACTATAGATATGATTAAAAATGTTAGTTGGAGATGATATGAATGATTGAATACATATACCAGGATATGAGACGAGATCTATAAGGATGTGACATAAGATCGATGAAAATAATAACGTTGATATAGATGTGTTATGGGATCGGTAAAATAAGATAAATATATATAAGATCACTTGATGTGAAATATTAATGTGATGAAAAGAGAATGTGATGAAATAAGATGACTTGGCTTATTATGTCGATATACGGTTGCAAGGTGATATGAGAATATAGATACTGTTGCCAAGACATGATATGGCATTGATACGGATGTGACTTGAGAGATATGTGTGTGTGTGTGTGTATATATTTATGAGAATAATGAAAGATATGCCGTACGAGACTTTAGATCCGTGCTCTCATTGTTGTATAGGTTGATAGAATCTCTATTTGTTTAATGCCGCCGTACGATGGATTAACGTACGCGATGAGTTTTACCTGATGATTGATCCATACCCTTGACTCGAGGATGCCGTACGATGGATTATACCGTACGTGATGCTGTGAGGCTGGACTGCCGATTGATAGATTCATCGACTCGGATATGTTATAGATATTGTTAATCACTGTCTACACTACTTAGTTTATTCCTTATGTAGATGTTAGATTAGATACGTATACCTTATATTAGTGCGCTTACGATTTACTTTCTGCTACGTTTACGATATTCTCATTGCATTGTATATACCTGTGCTTCCATTATTTGTTATGATATCGTCTTCTAGTACATCTGCACAATTATCGATGATGCGTATGTTACACTTACACCGATTTGCCGGCTCACACACAATCATCATCGGTAATTGCTATGTCCCTTACATAGTCAAATTGCTATATCATGCTATTACTCTTAATTATTTAGTATTATCACATGATTCGTTGGCATGATATACTGATATGCTCACATCACTATTCTATGTTGCATGATATACTAATATGCTCACATCACTATTCTATATTGCATGATATACTGATATGCTCACATTTCTGTTCTATGTTTGCATACATCATGCTTTACGATTATACGCATTGAGATACTGTTTTCATAAGATTTTGGATTTGAGAACCGTGGTTATGTTTCAAAAGAAAGTATGTATTGTTTTAAAAATCCGAATTCACTTGATATGATATTTCGATGCGTCCACCATGAGTTTTCTCGGTTCTGAGATTGATTTTAGAAACCCCATTCGAGGATATGGACGATCCGTTTGCGGGTATATGGTGGACCCGGTATAGTACCCCGGGACAAGAAAGGTATGTTGTGCAGTAGACGATGAGCCTGGAAGAGGGACTACTATCTACCGATGATAGTTTGGACATGGCGGTTATCCGGAGGATACCGACCTGAGTCATGAGATGGATATGGGCCGATCCGGACTGGCGGAGCCCGTGGGCTAATCCGGACTGACGGAGCCCGAGATATGAGGATTTACGTGTCGATACTGGACATGGGTTTCATGATATTTCGAGTGTCAGTGTTGGACACTCAGATTCCATGATTTTGATGTGTCGTTGATGGACATACGTTGGTTGATATCCTAATACATACATGCATATGCTTTCATGATATTTCGAGTGTCGATGTTGGACACTTAGATTCCATGATGTTGTTTGTGTCGTTGATGGACACGTGGATGATATCCACCTGCATACAGGTATATAATTTAGATGTTGATTTTTATATGTCATTGGCATTGATTATATTGTTGACATATATGCAGGCATGATCACCTTAGATATCATAGTATTACCTATATGATATAGTATGACCTAGGAAATCGTTATGTATTCGATTTCTACCTGCTGATATTTTCTACTCACGAGTTGTCAATTCACCCCCGTTGTGCCACAGTTTTTTGCAGGTTTGACCACTTGGGATCGGTAGCGATATCGCTGGCTCACAGGTTCATCTAGGGTGTTTTTCTTGGTAGGTGGGAAACACATTGGATTGTGCCCACTCTTGTACTTTTATTCCTATTGTATCTAGATAAACTCCATCATTCAGAAACTAGATTTTGTATATTAGTAAACTTAGACAGACTTGTGGTTGTGAGACTTAGAGCGATGGTTGTATGTTCGCTTTTTGGGGTTTTTATGTCTCCCTTATTTATCCTTCTTTCTGTGTTGATCTTCACCATTCGATGTCGTATATATATTGCCTACTTACGTGGTTGTGATTCCGCCATTTGGCGAAGAGCTAGCTCTTGTTTGGGGATGCCTTTATTATTGTTATGTATATGTGGTTTGGGTTCAAACTATACAAGGGAGGTGCTGCCCAAATTTTTAAAGACACAAAATATTATCAACTGCAATATCATCCACTTGCATTTTCAAATATCATTACCTATGCATTAAAGAAAAATTTTGATTTCATCATACTTTTATTTCAAAACTTCACATTTATTATTCTTCTTTAAAAGGTTTAGATTTCTGGGCTTCGGCTTACTTGAATTATGTTACGCCTCTAGACGTTGCGTGATTTAAGTGCCGGTCATGAGCTGAATTCCAGGTCGTGACACGAGGGGGTTTTATGAAAAATATTTTATATACATTCAAAATAAATCTCGAGTATTTATTTATTGTATTTAGGGTTTCATGGATGTGAGTTTTAAGAATTGAGGTATTTTAGTGATAAATAATTTAGCTTGGATAGTTCAAGCTATTTTAGTGTAAAACTTGACCTTTAGATAACTTGAAGGTATTTTGATAAAACTTGTCATTCTTTTATTTTCTAGAAAATATGGAATTCTATTATATCTTGAAAATATGTGGTTTAATAATATTTATATAATTATTAACAATTAATTTTATTATTAAGTAGAAAATTTCGTTTTTCTTAAAAATCATATTAAAATTCTTTCAAAACCGAATGCTCCGTAAGGAGGTCTGAATCTCGCTCTACTAGTCTAAGGATGTGCGATAATCCACACCATCCAATAGTGGGTTCCCCAAATGGGTCATAGAGGCATAATCTGTTAGTGTATATGCCCTAGAGGCCATTACTGTATCATACTAGTATGTATATTACTTGATGGAAGTTTGGGATATTCACAGTTGTATAAACAATCTTGCTCAAAATGGTAGTATGCTACTTGGTTTGCCTCTGCTTTAATGTGTACATGTGTTTCTTTTATTATATCATTTATACGCATTAGTAGAGCCCTTAGGATCTTTGCTTGATTACCAGCGTTATGATGGCAGTCACACTCGTGGGGGCTGGGTAATCTACAAGCACATCCTTAGATATACACG
This sequence comes from Agapanthus africanus, assembly GCA_030015575.1. Taxonomy (NCBI): domain Eukaryota; kingdom Viridiplantae; phylum Streptophyta; class Magnoliopsida; order Asparagales; family Amaryllidaceae; genus Agapanthus; species Agapanthus africanus. Next base: position 376,231,359 of record JASDDO010000019.1, on the reverse strand, counting down.
TCCCTAGTCATGGGATTATCGAGACAGGGCATCGATACTCCGGAGTAGACTAGCGTATGCGCTTCTCATCCCAGTGCGGGAGACGGTCTGTCCCACAGCCGTCAGTACGTCGTACTTGAGATAGTATGCGGGTGCTCGTTAGGTTACGAGTACACTGGACAGGACTCGTTGGGAACTGTTGGTTGGTATTATACCTATCGTCGGTTATCAGTTCCCAGGTGACATGAGCACAGCTTAGTCCGCTGACTTGACACTGTCACTTCTCCTCGAGTGTGTTCCCACTGTACTTTGATTACTACCCTACCACGGCTCAAAGGAGTCGTGCAAACAGGTAGTAGTTGGGTGCAGTCCCGAAGCACTTGGAGGCAGTGACGGTTAGACAGGATTCGTCTATCCCGGTATTGGGGGTTGACATCACGTTGTGTCTAGGAGAGCCATTACACAAGTAGTCCCTGGCCAGGGAAAGCAGGATATACTGGTAGGTTTCCAGTGTTATCTCAGGGTGTTCTGGGCTACACTCCGACACGACTTGTACCGCTATTAGGGGACTGACGTTTACCGCCCCCTAGGCCCGCCATGCGATATTATCAGACGAACAGACCGGACTGTACGGAGACTGTCACATTCAGGCTCAGTAGGAGTTCAGATGGGTTTCACCTCGTCCGTCTTCTTATCGGCATCTACCTGGGGGCCGTTACGCACAGCTAGTGCCGCTTGCGGTCTGTGGTTAAACCCACTGCCAGCGTAGTGTCGAGTCTTTAGAGTCCCACACAGAGGGTTATTCGCCTTTGGGCAAAACTGAGTAGAGGTCGCATGGTTTTGCGACAGGAATCGTTCACATCCGCGCACTTGTGCACGTTTGGTGTCCGGACAGTCATTACTAGCGGGCTCTGGTTTGAGCCAGATCCTAGTATATGCTTTGGGGTTAGTTTTATCTCATTGTGTTCATGTTTCTCGGAACGTGAATGCGGGTGTGTATGCACAGTTGATTGAGGCGGAGGAAGAGGTTTTTCATTAGGGTTTTGGAACGGGTGTGTATGCACTGTTGACAGTCGTCTTTTTCCAAACCCTAATGAAATTGTGATATATCAATTAATAATATTAATTAAATGAAATTGTGTCATGGTTGGGTTTGTTGACTTGTTGACCAAGGTTGACTAGTTGACTAGGTTTGAAACATTGACCATCATCATTACCTTTTTAGATGCTCTTTGATCTTTGCAAAAAACAATTAATATGATATGATAATGGTATCTTCAATCTATCCATTACCTTTTTCATTTTGAATTAATATTATTTTTAGATAAATCACATATATGTTATGGTTGTAAAATACCATCTCATTCTATCATAACTCTTCTCTCTCTTCACTTCATCTTCCTCCTCCTCTAGTTCAAGGAGATCCATTCTCATGAGTTGAGAAACCTCTCCTTGAGATAAAAATACCCTAAGACACTCTCTACTCTCTCTAAGGTAGAAGGTCTAGCAAGCCGGATACCCTAGTTCTCTCAAAGTTCGAGAAAGGAGCTCAAAGGAAGAAACCCTCGGGTGGATCGATCTTCGACAAGAGAAGGCGACGGGGAAGGCATCATCCGACCCCTACATAGAGTCCAAGACAAAGGAGTTCAAGTGAGGTATAACCCCTAACTGAGTAGATAAATCTCTAGTTAGGTTGCTAGTGTGTAGTTTAGCCAAGATCCGTGTTTTTAGTCCAAGTTGCCTTTACCGAAATTTTTTTCTCTCACAATTTCCGCAAGCCCGAAAGAACCGGGAGAGGTAACATGGACTTACAGTGGTATCAAAGCCTAAATAAACACACCCTAGCATGTTAGCAAAGTGTCTAGAATTTCGACCGAACGGAAAACCGCAAAAACACCCCGGAAAACCTAGTTTCTGCCGATTTTTTTTTCCGCTCTAAAAATAAAAAATCATGTCTTAAAAATCGGCTCAGGCTTTTCTAAGAACAGGCAAGAAAAATGATCGCACGAGTCGACCAACTCACCGCGGTTCCGCGGCCGAGTTGACTCGGCCGTGGATCGTTTTTGTTGTAGTTTTCTTCTGGTGGGTTTTTGTGATTTTTGGGAATGTTTGTTTCTGCCCAGAATTTCCAGAGAACAAGTTGGTTTGTAGGGTGGTTACAAATCCATATTTTCGGTCGATGTTCTGTAGACTTTGGCTAATGGTTATATCTGTAAAGTTATATATGTATTGAACGTCTACTAATCGCTATACGTCGATTAGTGGGGGTTATACATATCTGTGATCTGTGTTGTTGATGGCATGTGTATATGAATTCGTTGGATTGTCGCAGATGAATAGCCGGGGGGTTTTGTGAGACGAGAGTTTTCTTTTCTTTCAATTCATGTAAATTTGTAAATTGATGTAATATTATTTGTATGACCGCACAACCGGGTCAGGGTTGTAGCCGTCATTGTATAATTCTTTTTACTGTTTTTGCTCCTAGGATAGACCCATGGAGGGGGTGCACAAACTACCGGGTATCTCGAAGTGCCGAGTGGCCTACTCACGGTGTTGGGGGAGGTTGCTTCGCTTCGGGTACTTGGCGGGTAGTTTGCCGCACCCGTAGGGGTCATGGGTGGGGTATTGGCTATTCACCGCGACCGTGTAATCCGCTTTTCGTTGCAGGCTCGAACGGATTACGGATTCCTAGTATATCCAATGTATTCATTTGTGATCTGTAATGTCTATCATTGCTATATATCTATATACGATATCTATTTAGGCGTTGCTTATGTTTTTCAGCCGCGCTAGCCCAGCCCCCGCTCTGTCGTTAGTTAAGTAACCTAACGGGTGATGACGGGGCCCCGTAGCGAATGCGAATGACATAAGCGTACGTCATATTTTGGTTGTTTTCTGCAATGGTAGGATTAAATGGTAGGATTAAATGATAGGACGCATTAAAAGAACTAATGCAAGAAAAATAAACCATGTAAAAGTCGTTGGAACACTTTAAAAACCACTCGGTTCTTTTCAAAAACCAACTTTTAAATGCGGAGCTTGAGCCACTCCTTTTAAAAGCTATCTCGTTCCATCGATTATATCAAGTTCACTACGTTCACGGTTTTGCCAAAACCATTCGTAGCCCTCCGTCATTTCACATGAATAGTCAATAGTATTCAAGCTATGTTTGTTGGCCAAAGTCAAGGCATAGTGATTGGTAGCTATTGGATATTCATATGCAGTATAGATAGATGCGTTGGTTTGGAACAGTCGTACTGCTTTGTTGGCCAAAGTCAAGGGTAGGTACGGGTGGGTTCAAATTAACCTGGAGAATGACGGGTAGAACTTGACATGTGACTTATGATTTGTTGGCCAAAGTCAATGTCATAAGAGCATGCGGCAAAAATCCACATCGGGAGTTTCAAAAGTACTGAAACTTGTTAGTGTTGCATACCATTTGGAGTTTGATGATTCTGGTAGGATTCCTTCAGTTTCATCACGCGATGATATTTGGATCCCGATCCTACTGTGAGTATATGCTACTCCTCGAGAAATTTCTCACTAAACGATCAATGCTATAAACCTAATAGGTGTCTAGAAAGGTGTTAGCGGGGCTACGCCCCAGGGAAAAGAGGCTCTTAAATTAAGGAACTTCGCGAAAGAGTTGGAAAACCTCCCTCGAAGTACCGACACTGGCCTGGCTGAACGGTTAAGTAAGTATTGTGCGGTGAGATTGATCCCGACCAATTCTTCCTTTATGGTTTGAGGAGGGATTCGAGAGACAGTGGGAGCCATCCTGTTTAGACAAACTAAAAACCACTCTAAACTTGCAAGAGCATCATGCTGAGTGTTTCTTTTCTCTCTCCTAATTGCAGCGACCAATCGACATGACCGGACTTAAGTTATTACTAGATAAAAACATACTGACAGGGCCAAACTATAAAGATTGGCTCAGGAATGTCAAAATGGAAATCACTTATGACAAGTTGGGGTGTCTTCTTACCACCAAAGCTCCCTTGTCCCAGGTCCCAAAACCAGTGTCGTAGATAAGGAAATCTATAAGACCTGGGAACTAGACTGCGCGAAGGCCAAGTGCCTCGTGCTTGCTTCTATGGACAATGAACATCAGAGGAGGCACGAGAATATGGACCTCGAATCCATATTTCTCCATACAAAATAACTGTATGGAGAGCAATCTCGTATCGCCAGATACGAAGTGTCGAAGAAGCTGTTTTCGGCAAGATTGGCCGTCGGATCATCGGTAGCGGAACACGTGCTTAAGATGATTAGCTACATTGAGGAGCTCGCGGACCTTGGGACCACGTTGGAGAATGAACTCTATACGGACTTGATTCTCCAGTCCCTTCCTTCCACTTACGTCCAGTTTATCCTAAACTTCAACATGTAAGGAAAGGAGGTTGAACTTTCCGAGCTTCTGAACATGTTGAGGACTGCTGAGGGCACCCTACAAAAGAGTAGGGAAACATCCACTTTGTTTGTAGGAGGATCTTCCTCTTCTAAGTCCAAGGCGAAAGCCAAGGGAAAGAAGAAGAAAGCCCCCGCCAAACCAAGGGGCGGTGTTAGTAAAGTGGATACGAAGGGAAAAACAAAAGCAACAAAGATAGCAGGGAAGCTTGTGGGGAAAGAAGAATGCTTTTACTGTCATAAGAGTGGACACTGGAAAAAGGATTGCAGGGCTTGGAAGGCCAGAACACAGGATCTGAAGCAGGTTGCGGCTTCAGCTTCAGGTGTGTATGTTATTGAAAACTGTCTATCAATAAACTCTACTTCCTGGGTATTGGATACCGGATCAGGATCTCATATCTGTAATTCTTTGTAGGCGTTGAGAAAGCGTAGGTTTTTGAAAGCAGGTGACATGACCCTCAGAGTTGCAAACGGAGCTAGCATGGATGTTGAGACCGTGGGGGACTATCACCTGGGTCAGATGGACATTTTTTGGTTTTGCGTGGTTGTTATTTTGTACCAAATGCAACTTGTAATATCATTTCTGTATCTTTATTATCTAAAGAAGGTTATGAATTTGCATTTGTAAGTAATATTGTGAACATTCACCTTAATCAAGTTTTGATGGGGTCAGGTACATTAAGCAGCGGTATATACGTATTAAACCAACCACAGATTTTCAATGTCCAGAATACACATAAAAGAAAGTCTCCAGATATCAATCAGGCTTTCTTATGGCATTGTAGACTAGGTCACATCAATGAGAGAAGGTTGACTAAGTTACATGCAGAAGGATATTTGGATCCGTTCGAATATCAATCTTATGCAACTTGTCAATCCTGTCTCGAAGGAAAGATGACAAAGACTCCGTTTACTGGACACGGAGTAAGAACGAGCGAGCTCTTGGGACTTGTACACAGTGACGTGTGCGGTCCAATGTCTACGCATGCACGAAGCGGTTATTCCTACTTCATTACTTTTACGGATGACTTTTCAAGGTACGGATATGTCTTCTTAATGAAATATAAATCCGAAGCCTTTGAAAAATTCCAGGAATATAAGAATGAAGTAGAAAAACAAACAGGCAAGAGTATCAAGACACCGAGGTGGTGAATACTTGAGTGCCGAGTTCCTGAATTACTTAAAAGAGAATGGAATTCTCTCTCAGCTTACTCCTCCATACACTCCGCAACATAACGATGTATCGGAGAGACGGAACCGAACCCTATTGGATATGGTACGGTCCATGATGAGTAACGCTGAGTTACCGCGATCATTCTGGGGATATGCACTAGAATCAGCTGCATACCTTTTGAACCGAGTTCCTACTAAGACTGTGTCTACTACACCATATCAGATGTGGTGTGGGAAGAGACCCTATCTTAATCACATTAAGACATGGGGATGTCCAGCTTTTGTCAAAAAGCAGCATGCGGACAAACTCGAGGCACGCTCAGTACAGTGCAAGTTTATGGGATATCCGAAGAACTCCAAGGGATATTTCTTCTATTACGAAGAGGAACAAAAGGTTTTTGTTTCTCGTCATGCCTACTTCTTGGAAACTGAGTTCTTGGAAAATCAGATAAGTGGGAGCGCAGTAGAACTGGAAGAAATTCCAGAACCACAAGCTATTACTGAAAGCTTAGAAGAACCAGAGGGTTCGAAAGATCAGGACATTCCTACGCCGCTCCGCAGAAGTAGTAGGCAGTCTCATCCGCCCGAGAGATACTACGGTTTTCTCATAGACGGGGATAGAGAGGATTGCATCATTGATCTTGATGAGCCTACTAGCTTCCAGCAGGCCATTCAGAGCGTTGACTCGGTAAAATAACTGGATGCAATGCGGACCGAAATGGAGTCCATGTACACCAACAAAGTATGGACGTTGGACATTGCTCCAGATGGGGTAAAACCCGTAGGATGTAAGTGGATCTTCAAAAGGAAGATTGGTGTAGATGGACAGGTTGAGACCTATAAGGCTAGACTTGTTGCAAAGGGTTTTCGTCAAAGACCTGGTTTGGACTATGACGAAACCTTTTCTCCAGTGGATATGCTGAAATCCATTCGAATCCTTCTTGCCATTGCTGCTTTCCACGATTATGAGATTTGGCAGATGGACGTAAAGACCGCTTTTCTAAATGGAAATTTAGAGGAGTGTGTCTATATGGACCAGCCAGAGGGTTTCATTCAGAGTGGGAGCAGCGAAAAGGTGTGCAAGTTGCTTAAGTCCATCTATGGATTAAAGCAGGCATCGCGGAGTTGGAACATCTGTTTTGATGAGACGGTCAAAGAATTTGGCTTTATCAAAAATCCAGATCAACCATGCATCTATAGTAGATTTGTAGCAAGAACTGTCATATTCCTCGTTTTGTACGTGGATGACATTCTGTTGATAGGAAATGACATTCCTATGCTACAATCTGTCAAGGGGTTCTTGTCACACAGGTTCTCCATGAAAGACATGGGTGATGCCTCCTACATTCTGGGGATCCGGATCTATCGTGATAGATCCAAGAGGATATTAGGACTTTCACAGTCCAGGTACATCGACACCATACTGAAAAGATTCAGTATAGAAGATTCCAAGCGTGGTAATCTACCAGCTTGTCACGGGATCACCCTCTCCAAAGAGATGTCTCCCAAGACTGATTTGGAAAGGGATCGCATGTCTATTATACCCTACGCTTCTGCGGTAGGCTTTATAATGTATGCGATGTTGTGTACCAGACCAGATGTTGCTTACGCACTGAGTGTGGTAAGCCGGTATCAGTCAAACCCTGGGGAGAAACACTGGATAGCGGTAAAGAACATTCTCAAGTACCTGAGAAGGACTAAGGAGATGTTCTTAGTGTATGGCGGAAAAGACCTCCAGATTGAGGCCTTTGCTGACTCCAGCTTCCAGAGTGACAAGGATGATTCCAAGTCCATGTCGGGTTTTGTCTTTACCCTCAATGGAGGGGCGGTGTGTTGGAAGAGTTCCAAACAGGAAACCGTTGCAGACTCGACTATGGAAGCAGAATATATCGCTGCATCTGATGCCGCAAAAGAAGCCGTCTGGATGAGGAAGTTCTTGAAAGAACTTCAGGTGGTTCTGTCCATTGTTGATCCAATACCTTTGTATTGCGACAACAACGGGGCTATAGTTTTAGCGAAGGAACCCAGGTCCCATCAGAAATCCAGACACATCTTGAGGCGGTATCACCTGATCAGGAAGATCGTGGATCGCCAGGAGATCGAGGTTCGGAGGGTTGCTTCAGAAGATAACACTGCTGATCCATTCACGAAGGCCTTGCCCCAGACTCAGTTCGAGCGGCTGATCGAGATGATAGGTCTTCGATACGCCAGTACATGGCCTTAGTGCAAGTGGGAGATTGTTAGTGTATATGCCCTAGAGGCCATTACTGTATCATACTAGTATGTATATTACTTGATGGAAGCTTGGGATATTTACAGTTGTATAAACAATCTTGCTCAAAATGGTAGTGTGCTACTTGGTTTGTCTCTGCTTTAATGTGTACATGTGTTTCTTTTATTATATCACTTATACGCATTAGTAGAGCCCTTAGGATCTTTGCTTGATTACCAGCGTTGTGATGGCAGTCACACTCGTGGGGGCTGGGTAATCTACAAGCACATCCTTAGATATACATGTCCCTAGTCGTGGGATTATCGAGACAGGGCATCGATACTCCGGAGTAGACTAGCGTATGTGCTTCTCATCCCAGTGCGGGAGACGGTCTGTCCCACAGCCGTCAGTACGTCGTACTTGAGATAGTATGTGGGTGCTCATTAGGTTACGAGTACACTGGACAGGACTCGTTGGGAACTGTTGGTTGGTATTATACCTATCGTCAGTTATCAGTTCCCAGGTGACATGAGTACAGCTTAGTCCGCTGACTTGACACTGTCACTTCGCCTCGAGTGTGTTCCCACTGTACTTTGATTACTACCTTACCACGGCTCAAAGGAATCGTGCAAACAGGTAGTAGTTGGGTGCAGTCCCGAAGCACTTGGAGACAGTGACGGTTAGACAGGATTCGTCTCTCCCGGTATTGGGGGTTGACATCGCGCTGTGTCTAGGAGAGCCATTACACAAGTAGTCACTGGCCAGGGCAAGCGGGATATACTGGTAGGTTTCCAGTGTTATCTCAGGGTGTTCTGGGCTACACTCCGACACGACTTGTACCGCTATTAGGGGACTGACGTTTACGGCCCCCTAGGCCCACCATGTGATGTTATCAGATGAACAGACCGGACTGTAGGGAGACTGTCACATTCAGGCTCAGTAGGAGTTCAGATGGGTTTCACCTCGTCCGTCTTCTTATCGGCATCTACCTGGGGGCCGTTATGCACAGCTAGTGCCGCTTGCGGTCTGTGGTTAAACCCATTGCCAGCGTAGTGTCGAGTCTTTAGAGTCCCACACAGAGGGTTATTCGCCTTTGGGCAAAACTGAGTAGAGGTCGCATGGTTTTGCGACAGGGTTCGTTCACATCCGCGCACTTGTGCACGTTTGGTGTCCGGACAGTCATCAGAAGCGGGCTCTGGTTTGAGCCAGATCCTAGTATATACTTTGGGGTTAGTTTTATCTCATTGTGTTCATGTTCCTCGGAACGTAAATGCGGGTGTGTATGCACAGTTGATTGAGGCGGAGGAAGAGGTTTTTCATTAGGGTTTTGGAACGGATGTGTATGCACTGTTGACAGTCGTCTTTTTCCAAACCCTAATGAAATTATGATATATCAAGTAATAATATTAATTAAATGAAATTGTGTCATGGTTGGGTTTGTTGACTTGTTGACCAAGATTGACTAGTTGACTAGGTTTGAAATATTGACCATCATCATTACCTTTTTAGATGCTCTTTGATCTTTGCAAAAAACAATTAATGTGATATGATAATGGTCTCTTCAATCCATCCATCACCTTTTTCATTTTGAATTAATATTATTTTTAGATAAATCACATATATGTTATGGTTGTAAAATACCATCTCATTCTATCATAACTCTTCTCTCTCTTCACTTCATCTTCCTCCTCCTCTAGTTCAAGGAGATCCATTCTCATGAGTTGAGAAACCTCTTCTTGAGATAAAAATACCCTAAGACACTCTCTACTCTCTCTAAGGTAGAAGGTCTAGCAAGCCGGATACCCTAGTTCTCTCAAAGTTCGAGAAAAGAGCTCAAAAGAAGAAACCCTCGGGTGGATCAATCTTCGACAAGAGAAGGCGACGAGGAAGGTATCATCCGACCACTACATAGAGTCCAAGATGAAGGAGTTCAAGTGAGGTATAACCCCTAACCGAGTAGATAAATCTCTAGTTAGGTTGCTAGTGTGTAGTTTAGCCAAGATCCGTGTTTTTAGTCCAAGTTGCCTTTACCGAAAAAATTGTTTTTCACCATTTCCGCAAGCCCGAAAGAACCGGGAGAGGTAACATGGACTTACATAATCACAAAGAGTTTAATAATACTATTTAAAAGAAAACCGTTTTTTATAGTCGATGGTATTTTAATGAAATATTGTATTTGCCCCAAAAATATGTTCAAAGAGTATCGTGCTATGTAAACATGTGTGTATGTGAGGGGTGGATCATTACCCCATAATGTTTTCTAAAGGTATGTACAAACAAAGGAATAAAAAATGACGTATATAAAGTTCATGGTATTTTCATGTAAAAGTAAGATTTAAGTTATTTAACATGATGTTTTAGAGTGAAAGTTGGTTCTAAACATTTATAATAGTGTTACAAATATTATGTAAAAGTTGGATGGACAATATGTAATTAAAAAGTGATTTTATAGTTTAGATACATCGATACTAAGTCCACTTACCGATATTTGTTTTGAGAGGAGATTTTAGAGAAGAAAGAGGATGATGAGAGGGGACTTACAAGATAGAAAGATGAAGATGAGGTAAAAGAAGAGGGTGTAGTTGTCGTAGCGTCACCGGGTTGTCGGAACTTACTTGATTCCTTGCCGAAAGTTGATCTTTGGCTAACTCCACTTCTACTCCACTTGTACTTGAGAAAATTTGAGGGTTTTGGTTAGAATTTTCAGAATGAGGAAGGGTTAGGGTATGGGGTTGTATTTATATTGTGAAATTAGGGTTTTGGAATTGAAAGAATGAATTAAAATGCATTAAAAATTTGATTTAAAGATGAAATTGAAGTCTCTGTTTAATTTTAGAAAAATCAAACAGTGCAGGGATTATGGAGATAAGCCAAGAGACACTTGTGCAAAGCCTGGGGACGTTTTACCCACGAGGACCCGTTAGCGCCGGCCGTTCTTGCAATCTCGCCGGTCCAAAGTGAGGGAAATGTCGTTGGATCTTGGCCACGTGTCTGAGGCTGTATGTACAACATTTTGCACATGTTTATTTTCTATGTCTCTTCATTTCTTTGTGCAGTGCACGTGTAAACTTTTGGGCATCCAAAAGTTCAAAAAAAAATTCAGAAAAAATATAATGTGCCTGAAGGGATTTGAACACAGGGGCTACGTCACATTAGTGTAAGGCTTTACCAATGAGCTACAAGTTATTTCTTGCTGTTCTTAAACAAAAATAACTTATAAATTTTACTCAGGCTTGCAAACTCCATTCTGTACATTAACTTAAAAAATTTCGTACAGTAAAATCAGAGTCGTTACAGATTTTGTGATGGCACTACCTTGAAGTCCAAGGGGCAACAATGTTGTCCGGGTTATTGTTGATCGTCTCACGAGGGCAGCACATTTTATACCTTTCCGAGTCGGACAATCAACGGAGTCGCTTGCGGAGAAATATATGCAGGAGATTGTGAGACTGCATAGAGTTCTCGTTAGTATTGTGTCTGATCGAGACACCAGGTTCATTTCCCATTTCTGGAAGATCCTGCATAGGAGTTTGGGCACTCGTCTCAAGTTCAGCATGGCCTATCATCCACCGATGGAAGGGCAATCCGAGCGTATTATCGAGACACTCGAGGATATACTGAGGGCATGCATGCTTGATTTTCAGGGCTCATGGGATGATCACCTCCATCTCGTAGAGTTTTCGTATAATAACAGCTACCAATCTAGCATCCAGATGGAACCATTTGAGGCTCTGTATGGACAGAAGTGTCGATCCCCTCTTTGTTGGGATGACGTGAGTGAACGAAGGTTGTTGGGCCCTGAGCTCATAGTACGGACAGTGAGCAGGGTTCAGATGATCAGGCAACGTATCAAGGCTGCTTAGGACCGACAGAAGAGTTGGACAGATGCCGGCAGAAGATCGTTAGAGTTTGGTGTTAGTGACCACGTATTTCTGAAGATATCACCCACTCGGAGAGTGATCAGGTTTGGTAGTCGGGGGAAACTCAGTCCCCGGTTCATCGGACCATTTGAGATGCTAGAGCGAGTAGAAGAGGCGGCTTATCGACTTGCCTTGCCTCCATCGCTATCTTGTATGCACAATACTTTCCATGTATCTCAGTTGAGACGCTACGTTCGGGATGATAACCATTGTTTGGACCATTCAGAGTTAACGCTGAGCATCGATCTGTCTTATGAGGAACAACCTACCACCATTCTCGATCGTTGGGAAAAAGTGCTAAAGAATAAAGTCATTCTCTTGGTTCTTGTTTCTTGGGGTGGTCGTTCTCCAGGAGAGTCTACCTGGAAACGCGAGGAGGACATCCGTCCACGATTTCCGCACCTGTTTGAGTAGTTGTTGTTTGCTCCGTTGTTCTCATTCTTTAATTTCGAGGACGAAATTTTTATAAGGGGGTATGATGTAAATCCCCAGTTCGTTGTATATATTTTTCTCATATTTTTCCTATTATTTTCATATTTTTATATTTTTATTTTTCCCCCTAATCTAATACCCCAAAACCCCAACCGACCCTACCCGACCCGTTTTCCACACTCCCTCTTCTTCTTCTTCTACTTCTTTTTCTTTTCCCTCCTTTTTACACACGTCCCCGCTTCTCTCGCACTCGCCCCGACCTCGTCCTTGCCATGCCAACGACCCCCTCCCCCTTCCCCCGCGATCTTCATGGCCACCTTCTCCATCCCCTCAACGTCTTCTCTCTCTCCTCCCTCGTTCTCTTCCCCAACGTCGTCCTCCTCTCTCACGACGGCGCCCGCGAAACCCGCTCCCCACGACGAAGCCCCTACACCAACAAACCCCCATGATCTCCCCAACCGACTCCCCTCCTCTCTTATTCTTCTTTCTTCTTCCCCCATGCTCCCCCGCGTTGCTCCTTCTCCTTCACCAACCGCCCACAAGACCCGCTCCCCCTCGACTTCGTCTTTGCATAATGTTCTCTCGAGATCCCTTCGGCCACCTCCCTATTCCTTCAACGAACCTCGAGCATCCCCTCTTCTTGATCTCCCCATCATTCTCTATCTCTCTCTCTCTCTCTCTCTCTCTCTCTGTCTTTTTCATTTCCATTACCGCCCTCTCTTCCCTGACTTCTACACCATCACCATCGCCCAATAGATACCACCGGCGAACTCTTTGACCTCGTGACCACCTCAGTTCCTCCATCCTCCATCAACAACCGAGACCTCCTCCTTCATCGGCCTACACCCGAGCTTCCCTTACTGCCCTAACTCGACCGCCGGCGACCCCTCGCCAACACCAACACCTCCTCGTCAAATACCACGCCACCAACACATCATCACCTACTGAGCTCTTCTTCTCATCCCTTGCTTTTGCCACAGTTGCTCATCATTGTTGCCACGTCGTGCCGTGTCGCTAACGTCGTCGCCTCTATTTGCTCCGTGGCCGCCGCCGCTGCAGCGCCATCTTCGCTGTTGTCACTGCTAACCATCGCCAACACTCATCATCCCAGCCCCAGACCCGAGCATCGTCGTGCCTCCACTGTGCTAGTCCCTCGTGCCCACATTATGCCCGCCTTCATGCCACGACCGCACCACCGCCATGCCCAGCCCCGTGTCGTCCGCGTGCCCAGACGTGTCGCGGCTCGTGTCACGCCGTGCCACACCCACACCAGGCACCGATCCAAGACCATGCCCACTACCGCGTCGCCACCGCGTCGCCACCGCGTCCAGTACTAAGTCACCGCGCATCGCGTCACCGCGCATCGCACACGCACCACACACCATGTCCGGCATTTGTTGTCTCATGTGTCGAGACGAATCCTGCACGTGGTGTCGCTTTTATATCAGCGACCGAAGGCAAGTGAAATCTCACTTGCTTTAACATGCTATGTGTTTAGATCTATAAATTCATATTAACATTATACTAATTCATTTATTGCGAATCCGTGTTACGTAATATACTATCACATATATTTTGTATGCCATGATCGCATTAAATCTAAACCGTGAGTTTTGAGCACAAACGGATCTGAAGACGTCATGTTAATGTCGCGTAGAAGTTGTAAATGTTAGATATCGTTTTCACGGGTTAGGTAAAAGCAAAGTCATTTCGATAATTCTCGATATTGTGTTATTAGTTCGAGATAAAGAACTAAACTTAAACCCCGTCGATCATGCTCAAACCTTTTATCCATATTCCCTTTCGCTGCTTATGAATGTTCCGTAGAATACTGAACTCTAAATGACGAAGTATCGCACGTGTAATGACGCTCCAAAGAGGCGACGCCGATTCTGTTTTTACTGTACATGTCGAGATGTTAAATTTAATATAAAATTATATACATGCCGGAATGTAATTTTCTACAGCTTATATCGAAGCCGACTCAATAAGATAGAACCCTCTATAGTTTATTTTCCGATACCGATAAATCACGGTAACGAGAACTGACTGGGAATGCGGCTCTGGACTGCAGTCCAGAGCAACGTTCCACGATGATGCCTGACCTTATATGAATGTGTAGCGCTGTACGAACATGGAATTATGCGTAACCCTATACCGTTGTAAAACTAATCCTGTTTTCTAACTATTGGTTTTGGTTTCGTTTAATTTTACCAGCGTTTACTATTTTAATTGCAATTTAAATTGTTGAAGTGAACCGTAGTCCCAAGCAGGAACATAACGTATGCCCTGACCTTGAACAGAATGTATCTCTCAGCACACAGTAGGTATTGTCGATCCGTCTGGTGTGTTGGAAAAATAATTAAAATATCTAAATTTTACTCAACTATGGATTTGCCTAATTATGATCCCAATAATGTGAAATGTGTGTCGCGAATTGGACTTTCAGTTCAGGAACTGAAATTTCAGCGATGAAAACTTAAAAAGAAACGACCGCATCTCGCAAACCTGAAACCCGTTTGATATGGAACCAATTTTGTTAGATCTCTGTTGGAGTTTACTTTTACCTTTTCTATAGCATCTTGTTTAAATACTATCGTGTATATTAATATATTTTTCTGAAATCATAAGGTGCAGTGTATTTCATATCGTATGCGACTTGCTATGCTATATCATTCTTGTATTTTACCCGAACATGATACCTTTAGTGATAGAGAACGTTCATAGTGATTTTTAGTGAACTTTGCATTGTCTTATGTGAGTGGTATTGGATTATTTGTATCAAGCTTGCCAGTGATAAATGATTGATTAGTGAAATTGAACGGTGCAGTGGAAGTGAGTAAGACCGCGAATTGGCGCGTGCTTGTATACAATTAATTCTATACTTATAGTTATTGAGACCTGGGGAAATGGGAAAATCAAGGCGGAATTGAACTCGTATTTAGCGAGGTACAGTGATTTAGAGGATGATCATTCAATATTAGTGATACACACACATACACACACACATTAGGTCATGGGCCTAGCGGCACGGCTGCAGGGTTATGTCCCGGGCAACAGTGGACAGTAGTCTCAGGCATGCACGAGACCCTTGTTAAATACGAGCATCCTTTCCACCAATTGATTTCATTGATTTAGTGACTGATAAGTAGTGACATACACATTGCCTGATTTGCTGACATGATACATATATCGCACTGTTCATATATGCGTTGTCCTGACGACCTGAGTGTGCATGCTCATAGGACGAGTTGGATCCAACTAAGGAGTATGACCTGCCATTCGAGACCGTGGAGGTTTAGAGCGCGACATTAGCACTATGGCCACAAGAACACTGTTATTTTTTGGTTAGTTATTTCTTTTATTCAAATAAATGTATCTCGAACTCTGTTATTTTAATGTAATAAAGTTATGGACTGTGATTTCCTTTACTTTAGTGTTGTGTTTACTGATTACCATGTAATACTAGAAGCCGATGTGTGATTACGGCGGGATTATTTCTTGACCGTGGGAGCATGGCTGGTCTAGTCACCCCTTGCATTCCGTATTTTGGGAAGCGAGGCGTGACAGTGGTGGTCGGGTTCGATCGGCGACGTCGGCGAGGGAGATGGAGATGGATTCTCGGAGTGGTATCGGGTTTGGGTAAGGCTTCAGGAACGGAGGAGGGAGGTGACGACGGTGGTGGTGATGAGGAGGTGAGGAACAAAAGGTAGTGACGGTGACAAGATGGGGACGGCGCGGGTTAGGGTTTGGACGCGAGAGAGAGCGAGAGGAGAGAGATAGAGATGGGGAAAGGAGAGAAAGTGTTTATATATATATATATTATAGCTATAGGAATATTAAGTAATATTATATATATAAACACTTATATATATTATAGCTTATATATATATATATATATATATATAAGCTATAATATATATAAGTGTTTATATATATAATATTACTTAATATTCCTATATATATATATATATAAGCTATAATATATATAAGTGTTTATATATATAATATTACTTAATATTCCTATATATATATATATATAAGCTATAATATATATATAGCTTATATATATATATATATTGTAGGATTTTTTTTACAGATAATACCATATCACTCCAAATATTACTATTATCCATTCAAAAATATAGTTTTTAAATATAAAGAGCATACGTAAGAATTTTAACCATAATGCAACTATCTATAATTAAAAACATATAACCTTAATAAAATCTACGTAAATCTACGTAAAGATTTCTAATTATTTGGCTGTCTATAACTGAGGATATGAACATGATATATAGGTGCAACAACCCGATATGGGTGATTTGCCATGCAAGGCTAGATAGCAAAAGGGTATTATTTGTTTATATTTTGTATTATAAAGAGATATGTAGAGTTTATATATATATATATATATATATATATATAGTACTTGATTCACATGGATACACTGTACTAGCAAATATTGGATACAACCTTGCATCATGTCAGGTTTTTAATTATGTGGGTCGGGCCGGATAATGAACACAGCTACTAATTGAATCATTCGCAACCCACTCGCAAAAGAATAAAAGAGTTTTAAAGTAAGATTTAAAATACCAAATTATATTTTATAATCATACCAGGGTGTTACATGTCCAATGATAGCGTATTCATGACACTCTTGACTTAACTATACATGACACTCTTGACTTGACTATACATGACTTGTTACCTGACTTGCACCATGATATCTAGTTCATGATATTGCCTATTACTACTTGACTTGAGTTGTATGGATATTTGTATTATGGTCACAGTGGACATCTGAATTATGGTCAAAAAGACATATGTATTATGGTCAAGAGGACATTTGTACGTTGACGTGTATGTATCTGACTTATGACATCATTCATCTGTATATAGGATGTATGTATCTGATTTATGGAATCATTCATCTGTACATTGAGGATGGTATTGTCTTATTACATTCTTGAGGACGGTATTGTCTTAATATGTGATGGGGTTTATCCTAATATGCGGGGAGGTTTATGCTAATGTAAGAGGAGGTATATCCTAATATATTGAGAACGGTATTTGTTCTGAAATAATGAGATCATCATTATTCATCTAATACATTGACCCTAACTTCTACATGACATGATTGCTTTACTTCTTATTACTTGTTATATCATCTGTTTTGCTAATGTTATAATATGCTCACATTACATGATAGACTTATTGCATAATATTTGTTATTTCACATGCCTTGCCTATTATATTCCATGTTATTACTGCTACTATTATTATATTTCATTTTCGGTCTTTATCCTTATAGCTTTATCTATGACGCGCTGACGTCTGGGTTTTGCATGACCCGGATCTTCTGGCTTTAACACCGCAGGATCATGATTACTTTGAGAACCTTGCCGAGCAGTAAGGAGCTTCGTGTTTATCTATCTATTTATGTTTTAGTTTTATTTCCAGTATTGAACTAGTTGTTGAACTCTTTTTGTAATCTCATAAGGGACAAGTCTTGTTTATCGTTTCTTGTTTATATTTGGATTTTTGACACTAGATCTTATTTATTGCTTCCGATATTGACTCTTGATTATCGTTATCATTATTATGGTAAAGTTTGGACATGTACTAGTTAGATATTTTATATTGTTGCTTGATTATTGCATAACAGCCGTCATGTGAATATGGAAGGATGATTCATTTCCGTAGATAGCATGACCGGCCAAGTTATGTCCCGAATTTTTTTTGTATAGTGAGAAGCGGGACGTGACATTCTCTTTTTGGTTTCTTCCATTGCTCCGTTAGGAGACTGACAGTGGGTATCGGTTTAGGGTTTAAAAACCTCGTAGCCCCTCTTCTCCCAAAATTTCCAATCTTTTCCCTTAATTGGTTTTAGGGTTAGGTTTTTGATCAAGCCTTTCACAAATTAGTCATGGAAACCCGCACGCCTTTCTCAACTTTCTCCTGTAATGAGCTTGTAGGGTGCTCTTCAATTGTAATTTTAAGTTAGTGGGCAATCCCATTCAAAAGGAGAGCAATTCTTTAGTTTTCTTAAATCCGTATCTTCAACTAAATGAGAATGTAGATTCTTTTTGTGGAAGAAAAACCTGTCTAAATACCGAAAAGGTAAAAGAGCAACTGAAGCTCAAACTCCAATTTACTAACGGGACGTTAACTTTGGATGAAAAACCAACGAGATTTTTTTTAGTGCAACTTAAATGTATGAGGGGTCTTTTAAATAAATACGAAGTATGGAGTTTTTTTTTAATGGTCAGCGAAGTATGGTTGGGCTTTTTAGTAAAAAGCCCTATATATTTTATTGTATTGTAATTTATTACTGCAATCAATAAGTTTATTACTGCAATCAATAAGTTTATACATCTATATAGCTTTATAT
This sequence comes from Agapanthus africanus, assembly GCA_030015575.1. Classification (NCBI taxonomy): domain Eukaryota; kingdom Viridiplantae; phylum Streptophyta; class Magnoliopsida; order Asparagales; family Amaryllidaceae; genus Agapanthus; species Agapanthus africanus. The sequence continues at coordinate 376,212,839 of JASDDO010000019.1, read as the reverse complement.
GGCTTTGACAAATTGTATGTTTACAAATATATTCTTTTTTACCACAATTTTACATAGAAACATATAATGGACAGAACCGAAAAATCTGAAAAGCCCGATGACCAAAGGTGTACTAGTGTTTCGAGTCTAAACATATTAGCTTTGGACAGGTTTTGAGTTTAGGTTTCTGAATTTCAACTCAAGTATAAAATTTACCAAATATCCGTCCAACCCGACTCGATTTCACCCCTGATGACTTCATAAAATAAACAATGAAACTGAATTGATTTTCCATGGTCACAGAAAATTTAATAATTTTTAAAATTCGGAAAAACATGCATTAGATTAAACTTCTATATTTTATACTCAAATCGAGATTGGATTTTTAAAACCTCTTCCATTTTAAGTTAGAATAATAGAGATGAACACTAATTAAAAGTTGCCAGTCTCCACTTGAGAGAAATCTTCCTGCATGTTCTTCATAAAGGCAGAATGATGCTATAAATTTATAATGTAAATGGAATATGTGATAACATTTAATAGAGATTACCTGCAAGATTGGACCAAATAACATTTAAAACAACTTAGGTCAAAAGTTATGCACCACCAACAGTGCATCTCTCATATCGAATCCTCGTAAACATCTGATATCACAAATATATAATGAAAACATGTGAAACATCTGCATATCCTACTGAACAAAAATCTGGCCAATAGGTACAAGAATAATTTACAATGATAACATGAGAACGGGGAAAATAAATAAATAAACAAAATCTAAATTGCATACATTTTCTTCTTGATTTCAGCTTTCAAAAGAGCGTCGGAAACCAGCGTAGGGCACCTGGACAAGGTCTCCCCGATCCCCGACACCGCCTTCTTAATTCTACTTTTAAGCCTCTTCCTACCTATCCAATGGCTCACAACGCAGTAGCTCATAAGCATCAATGTCGGCACCATAATGACAATTGCCACCACAAGGATCGACCAAGCCAACCACCACTCTTCCTTTCTCACCACCACATAAGAAAGCGACACGAACGAAACACTTATCGAGACGCAACACAACCACATGAGCTTATTTATCACAAACACCATCCATTTCATCGCCCTGTCATCCACCACAATGAGCGAAGTTTGAGCCACGACGACCGCCAAAGAAACAAAGAGAGCAAAGCAATCGGATACTAAGAAGAGAGCGAACATTGGGCCGTTTGAGATGTAGGCTTGGCCTAGAGAGTAGCCGCCGCCATCGGAGCTTGTGTATTGGCCAGGTACTTGGAAAATTGCAGCGAACGCAGAAGAGAAAATGAGAGTTGCGACTATTATGTTGGAGTTGTTGGCTTTGCTTAGTCCAGTCGTGATCATTTTTGTGACTTTTTTCTTGAGCTTGGTGACCCTTAATTGAGTTCGGCTCGAGTTGCGGAGGTTGAATTTGATTTCCTGTTTTAGGAAGCTCACGTCGTGTTTTAGTTGGTTTTGAGTGGTAGAACAAAGAGGAGGGTCTTCTTCAATTTGGATTTCTTCCAAGTCTTTTATTTCTTGTATGTGTTTTATTCCATCCTCTTTTAATATTGTGGAACCTCCGGCTTCTCTGAGGATAGTGGCGATTTCTTCGTTGAAGTACTTTTCGGCGATTAAGAGCGCAGTCTCTCCAACTTTGTTGGATGCGTTGATATCTATCATTTGAAAGGACAATAGAGATCGTATTATCTGCACTCGCAAGAGAAAAAAGTTCGGTGTAGCGAAAAATTAAGTTCAAAATAGGAAATAGTGAAGACTCTAGGGCCTAGGCTGTGTGCATGCTCATCGGTGAGGGTGTGCATGTGTGTGTGGGGATGTTTTACTATTTTAATCTCAATTTCCAATCACTTGATTTTGCTCTTAGGATGCATATGCTTAAAACTGTCGGCATTTTAGATTGTTTGCCGATTTTTTTCCCTCAACAAAAGTTTACACCGCATAAACACAAGTATAAAACATGGGGTCAGAGAATCAAATACGAAAATCAAACCAGAGACGCGCACTCTAGTATTATCTGATCATAGAATATCTATAAACTTGAAGGGAAAATTCTCAAGTACGACTAATAAAAAAGATCAGTATTACTTTATGAGTTAGTGATGGAAAAATACGAAAAGAAAATGTCGAAAGAATGAGTATAGCTGTAATAAGAATATTGAGATGGACGAGCGACAATACCAAAGAGAGTATAAGATATGAGTGCATTTGTAAAAGACAAAATGGAGAGAACCGAGATGATTTAAACATGTCCGACAAATACCGATAAATGCGAAGGTGTGACATAACTGTATCTAGAGATAGGCCCATAGGATCATGCATGGAGCCGGTTAAGAGACTCATGTTAGCTACGAATTTAACTCGGGAGATGACTTTAACAAGCGTTAGATAGAAGAAAATGATTCATGTTTCCTACTCCAAATTTATAGACAGCGGCATGTTAAATCCAAGGAAAGATACCGTGCGCCATAAGATATCATAAACACAAATATTACAAAATACCTGAATGCGTCCCTTTCTTGTCGCCGTGTGCAAAGGCATATTCCCCTTATTATCCGTAAAATTGATACTGAAAGGCGCATTCTTCAGCAACTCCATCACTATTTCTATGCTTTGTCCTTTCACCGCCATGTGAAGTGCTGTTTGACCCTTTCTATCCGTCACCAAACCAATCGCAGGATCATTTGCTAGAAGAGATTTCACTACTTGTAGATGACCCATTCTTGCTGCTATATGAAGAGCAGTTTTGCCATTGTTTCGCACAATTTGTGTGATGCTATTGTCGGATTCGAGTAGAAGATCGACGATATTCGTATGTCCTTGCGACGCAGCGGTGTACAGCGCCGTAGCATTTGATTGGTTTGAGGTTGAAATTAGTTCTGGAAATGACTGCAGCAGCTCCTTCAGTACCTCTGCAATGAAAATAACATAGATTAAGTGATGGAACATTTGAGTTAATTTTTTTATTTTTCTGAAAAGAAATGGTGCTAATTGGCTACCATGGGAAAAAAGGATAATTATTTTCATCCAAAATTTCCATGCAGATGCGGAAAATAGTTTATTAAGGTAACTATTGCTGCAAAATTTATAATTGCATAGATAACGGCCTATACAAAAAAATTCTTCGACCTTAGCCGAAGCTTTAGAGATTTTGTGCAGTGGGAGGTACTTTAAGATGATGCCAAAGCTATCCATGTTCAAATTCATTTCGATGTACATTTAAAATAGAGGATTACAAAAATACCACAACATAAAAAGCCCAGGTTTCGGCCTACCCGCGTTTAGTGTTGAAGTAAAAAATGTGTTTCCCTCGACTCTCACCGTAACTTCCGAATTTTGCTACAGCAATAGGCACTTTAAGAAACCAAAGGTTGCTTTGCCGAGAGGGGAGGGGGGGGGGGGGGGGGGGGTCAAAGGCTTTACCTGCATGACCAAGCTTAGCAGCAATGTGAAATGCATCGCAGCTTCTCTCAACATCAACGGCTTCCGATTGCAAATGAGCTACCTTCAAGATTTCTCGAATAATCTCGACACTGCCATTTCCTGCAGCGATGTAGAGTGCAGTTTGCCCAGAATTGTTCTTCTTCCAAATTTCTTCTATCGAGCCATTGTTCTTATGGTCCAACAAGATTTCCTCAACTTGTGCCAGGTTTCCACCCTTAGTAGCTAAATGAAGTGGCGAATCACCTTGCATCCGAGCATCGCTTTCTATTTTCTCCTCCCCCCGAAGAATTTGTTCATTCTCCACCAATTCCATTGTAAAGCTTCTCTGATTATCCATTTCCTTGACCCGAAAAGACGGCCTTCTCTCCATCGCTCCGATTCTCAAGCTGATACTGCTCTCCATTGATTTCTTCCCTGATATTTACCTGTCTTATAATTTTCCGAAAATGCTATATGGTACCAACACTATCTTCCTCAAAAGAAATTACCTTGCAAATTCTCCGATGACATGTCGTTTAAACCTAGAAACAGATAATTTCTGAGAATTTAATTTCTCAATTTGAGTACCATTGCACCTTTGTCGTACAAAAAGCTCGAAACTTGATAGAAAATTCAGAAAGTATATCCTCAACAATCCAAGAGTCTTTAAAAAACCCAAATATTTATACAAAAAGAGAAGAACAGTAACTTGCGAAGAATCCAACCACAAGATATCCTCTTCGTATGGATAAAAGAACAAGGAGTAAAACTTCTCTAGTTAAAACTGGAAGCAAAATTTTTAACATTATATATAAAGCGCCAGAAGAATAAAATGAAATTGATAACTTCTATTGTAATCTTCAACCGCCTTCGGATATATATTTTTTTTATAATCCCACTTGTTATCTTACAAGAGAATGCATGCTCCCAGCATCTTGTATTTGTTCTAACTTCCAACACGAGAATGAAGTTTCGCCCTTTCTATGTCTCTTGACGTAATCAAGGTTAGATATGTGTAAGATATAAATGAGAAAAAAAGCGATAACTGATTGGTTAATGCTCAATAACAAAAAAGGTAGATGGAACCAACGATTAACGAGCCCTAGCAGACCATTTAGATCAACCGCTTGTTGCTTTCTTTCTTTTTATGCATAATCCAAGGCTCCAATCTTCCTCTCTCAAATCTTCAACAAATGCTTTTAGCATCCAACAATGCATTTAACGATTCCAACGCCTATATGGAGAACATTCATACATTGATGTATTTTGCAAATAGCACAGTTTCGAAAGGTAATTAGTGGTCGAGTCATGAGTTCAACAGAATTTTATAGAAATAAAATCAACCGCTGATAATACTCATAAATGGGAATTGACGGGGGGGGGGGGGGGGGGGGGGGGGGGGGGGGGGGCGGATCCGCGCCAAGATGTTACCTTCCGTTGGTCTGCTGATGGCGGCGATGGACGGCTGAGATTTGATCTGGAGGCTGGCTCCTGAGACGTGTGGATCGCAATGTGTTTGAGGTTGTTTGCGCCGAGCTACCTGCAAGGAAGTCCCGGATGGTTGTACCACCGAGGACCCTCCGACGGCCAAATTAGAGAGGAAATCCGAGCAGAGTAACGGTTTAGTGGAGTAAAAATGGCTTACTTGAACCGTCTGCAGAAGGGGTTTAAATAGTGGTGGCAGCAGGCAAGGCAGACGTGAGAATCACCCCGGTCGTTACGCTTCCGACGTCACGCCCGCATGATGGACGGGATCTCCCATTAATGGCGAGACAGGCTCGTTAATGGGGGATCGTGATGGCGTGGAACGTGGGATGTATCCGGCGGATATCTTGCGCATGGCGAGATTCGCGGGATGACGGTTGCGCCTATGAGCGATGCCGTTGGTCAGTCGATGAGATCAAGGAAGATGACCTCGGTGGGAGAGCTCGCGGACGAGCGGGAGAGCCGAGATATCTTGGTTCTGCGGTAGCCCGGAGACGAGCTGAGAGGGCCGAGGAGGCTCGGGCCTGTGATGGATCGGAGTAGAGCAAAGGGACAGTTGGCTTAGCTGCTGAGGTGCTCGGGGGCAAGGAGTGGGGTGCAACCTCGGAGACAGGGTTTGAGGGAAGCCCGTACTGTAGCATACTGGTTTTCCCTCCGTAGCCCTCAGGGGCCTAACTGGCTTATGCATGTGACACGTTATCTGCCACGTGTCATGATCTAAGAAATTACCGTTATCGAGCATCATCATTAGCCCCCAACTCTTGTTCCGATCTATTCGTGGGTCGGGTCGAGAGTGGACTGCTTCGTTCTTTCTGTGCGGCTTGACGCTGGTAATTCCTCATGGTGGATTTTTCGGGGACGACACGGCATTCTTGTTGTCGCGCATCGAGTATAAGCCGAACGAAGGACGAATGTGGGAAGGTCGGCATCCTCCCTTTGCCGGAGTTGAGGCGCTGATCGCGCGTTGAGTATGAGTTTATTCGGCGGGCCTTGGATCCTTGTCTTTGTAGGGTAGGAAGCCACCCGCTGCGGATGCGCCAAGCAGGAAGCTACTCAGCGGCCTCATGATGAGGGCTTCAGATCCTCAGCGTCTGATGGGCAGGAGGAAGCCCGCTGGGGATGGCCGAGCAGGAAGGAACTCGACGGCCTCACGATGAGGGCTTGAGGTCCTCAGCGTCTGATGGGCAGGAGGATGCCCGTTGGGGATGCGCCGAGCAGGAAGGAACTCGGCGGCTTCGCGATGAGGGCTTCAAATCCTCAGCGTCTGATGGGCAGGAGGATGCCTGTTGGGGATGCGAAGAGCAGGAAGGAACTCGGCGGCCTCACGATGAGGGCTTGAGGTCCTCAGCGTCTGATGGGCAGAAGGTGTAACGTTTTGAAAATCGTTTAGGTGAAATTTCCGATTTTCGGTAAAATAACGGGCATTTTCCGTAAAAACCAAAATATAAATATCTTTTAATATAAAATTAAATATACATATTCTAGCTATGTAATTGCTAATATTTGATGTTTATTGAGCCACTTGTAAAATTTCTAGTTTACTGAAAATTTTTCCGAAATTAATTATTTTAATATTATTTTAAGCCGTCACTAATACATTTAATTAGGGAAAATTGCAATTGGAATGGGTTGATACAAATTTTGTGCATCTTGACATATTAAACTAACATGTAAAATATTGTTTTTGAAATGAAATGAAATTATCAAACGGTTTTGGAAAATATCAAAGAAAAGACTTAAATGGTGAAAATAAATTAAATGGAAATTGGGGTATAACATTTATCATTTTCCCACACTCTACACACACACTCTCCCCTAGTGGCTGGCCGAACCCAAGCTGCCCCCCTCCCCTCTTTTCCCCACTTAAAAGTCAAAGCAAACAACAAAAAGAGAAGAATGAATAAAGAAAAGGATGTATAAGTGTTGACTTGGAGTATGGGCTTGTTTGACTTACACCCAACACCCTCATTCTCTCTCCCCCTCTCCCTCTTGATGCCGAGCCTCCCCTCTCCCCAAACTGCAGCCCCCCCAAATCTACTTCTTTTTCCATCAAAAAAATTCTACAAAATCCATCAAAAATCCAAAGAATAAAACCTCAAAATCAAAATCAAATCTCTACTCATTTTTGCTTAGCCTATCAAGCATGGATCTTGATGAAAAGTTTGCATTTTGGAAACAAGTTGCATGTGGGATCTCATGATCTTTGAGGTATAATGTTAACCCATGTTTTAATTGTTGCTAAATTATCTTAATCTAACCTAGTTAGGTATTTAATTAGGGTTTAATTTCATGGAAAAATTATCAAGAGAAGGGTTTTGAATTGGAGCTTGGGTTTGATTACTTGATATTGGTTGTGATGTGTAGCTTTACATTTTGAGCATGCTAAAACCTAACCAAATTGCTAAATTTCAAATTTGTTACATTTATTTGGCCCAAATTGGGATTTTTATGCAAACTAGATTTTTGAGATTAATATTAAGAGATAAGTTTAAAATCTAATTAACATTGGAATGACTTAATTAAGATGTTTAATGAACATTATAGCCACTAGAATTGTTAAAATATTTAGATTGGTTAAAACACCAAGTTTTGAATTAAAATGGGAATTTGTGCTAACTAGGTTTTTGGATTAATGTAATTAAGAGAGATTAAAAATCTAGTAAATATTTATGTGGCCTATTTAAGCTAATTAGTGAATATTGTGACCACTAGTTTTGCTAAAACATCAAGATGTTGTATTAAAGCGGTTAATTTTGCTTACTAGGTTTTGGAAAAAATAGCTTTTAAAGCGAAATTAGAGTTTTGATGATTTAAACCCTATTTCATATATACTTAGTGTGTTGTGAAATCACAAATGGTGCGTTTGAGTTTTTCTCGATCACTCGGCGTTTGTACGCCGATCTCGAGGGTTTTTGGGTTGATTTGAGAGAGCAAACCATAGGTTTTGACCTATATGAGATTCGTGTGTCGTTTTGGTCATGAGTCGGATTTTAATGCGATACGATGGGTTATGATACGTAGGTACTCCATGTGGACTTCGAGATGACGAGGATGAGCGTGGCGTCATCGACTCCAACAAGCAAGATTGAGGTGAGTAGATTATATCTACGGGGGAAGTCGGGTGGATGGCGTATAGCACCCCCGCAGTCTGTAGTATAGTTTATGATATATATGTTTATATAGGTGTTTTATGATACGAGGATGATTATCAATATATGATTTTGTGTTTATGGTTTAGTTTAGGATAGTTAGAAGTAGCTTAGTTTAGCTTCTTCGTCACGAACCCTAGAATAGGTTTCTACCCACACGTACACACACACATGCATACGTTTATTTTACTTGTACGTATATGGGGATATGTATATATATTCACACACATGGGTATGGGACTATGTGTGTGTGTGTGTATAATACATATACATATACACGGTTTATGATGATAGTACTTGGGATTGGAGATGAGTCGATGAGATTGGGCTTGAGGCCATGAAATCGGTGATGTGATATGGTCCGTATTTGAGATACGACATGATGTTTTAGCGGGTTCTTTAGGCGTGGTATTTTCATACACACGCATGCATATACATAGATGGTATCAGTATTGTACTAGACTTAGATCAGTACCCCCAGATCATGATATAGGATGGAAAGGATACCAGACGAATAATGAGATAAATGTGATATTTGACCCGTATCCAGATTTGGGAGGCCGTACGACGGATTTACCGTACGGGCTACATATTGATGATAAATCCGCACTCTTGACTCGAGGATGTCATATTATATAGGGTATCGTATGGGATACTATTGAGGCGGGATCACCGACTATATATATATATATATATATATATGTATGTATGTATGTATGTATGTATGTATGTATGTATGTATCGACTCAGATGTCAGGCGGTTTCCTTACCCTTCGATCAGCCTTTTAGTTAGTCATGTAGTTTACTTGTAAATGGTAGATTAGACTCGAGTCATATCTATTTCAAAACTAACGAATCGTGAGTATTTAAAAGGCAGCCAAAGGATTCTACGGATATTTCAAAGGATGTACATTTTCTTAAAAACACCGTAGTCTCTATTTTCTAAACACACGATTCGTATTATTTCAAATGGCATACCTGTATGACTCATATTTATATTAATGCAGATTAGTTATCATTGTATTTATTATTCAGCTCCCGCATATTATTGCTGTTCGCATCGTATTGCATGCTTATATTGTGTTTTCATATGTTAATATTGAGATCATACTGTCAGGACACCAGCACCATTACCGATGATGCGTGTGTTCCACATACACTTACTTGCCGGCTCACACACATCATCATCGGTAATTGACATGTCACGTACACTTTAGAGAATATTATTTCATTGACATAACTTGTTAGCTGATAGTTTCGACATGATATTAGTGTACTTGCTTTATATGCCAGTTTAGACATTACACTTATTACTTGCAAATTCATGCATATTATTATTCATTGGTTATGCGGTATTATGAAGTTTTATGCTGATATTCGTTGTTTACTTGCTATTGAGGATTGGATTTCGGATTTTCATGAGATTTCATGGATTTGGGGGAAAACCACAAGAATATATATATAACTTCTCTCTCTCTCTCTTTTTAAAATGAAAAGTGCGATTTTCTAGTGATGTATGAGTCGTCCACCATGATGTTTTCTCGGTTATGAGATGGATTTCGAGACCCGATTCGAGGAGACGTATGAACCGTCTCGGGTACATGGTGGACCCGGTGAGGTACCCCGAGGCGAGAGTGATTTCATGGAAGATGATGAGCCTGGCAGGGGGCACTACCTACCGATGATATTTTTGGATTCGTCGGTTATCTGGAAGATACCGACCGGAGTCATGAGATGGTTATAGGTTGATCCGTTCTGCCGCAGCCCGTGGGCCGATCCCGCAGATGATACGGATGCCTGAGATATTGATATTTGAGATTTGAGATTTGAGATATTGAGATACTGTGACTTATGTTTTGTGTCGATACTTGACACTGATTTCTCTGTTGCTTTCATTGATGATACTTGATTGATTTACATATAGAAATCTCATTGATTAAATAAAACAGTTGTCTCACTCATGATATATTCTGTTTCCATTCGTAATGCATTCATACATCATATATCTGATATGTTGCTATCTGAAGCACTGATACGAGCACGTGGTATTGCACGTATATGTAGATGGATTAGGATATTATTTGAGGATATTACTTGATATGACCTAGGATAGCGTCATACATGCGATTTCTGCTCTGTGATGTATTCTACTCACGAGTTAGCAACTCACCCCCGTTGTGCCACAGCTCCTTACAGGTTTTGCCGTACAGGTTCATTGCAGCTTTGCTAGCACAATGTTCCTTCCGGGTGATTGCTTTGTCAGGTGGGTTCTTTGCATCAGGACCACCATTGTATATTTGTTATTTCAGTTGTATCTAGTAAAACTCCATCAACCAGATTGTATATTTGATAGAGATAGAAGACCAGACTTGTTATTGTTTCGACCTTAGAGTCGCGCATTGTATTATTATGTTTTTCATGTTGTTTTGAGTTTCTTTTGAGTTTTGATCGTCGCCCTTCGGTATTGTATATTATATTGCTTGCGTGGTTGTGACCGTCGATTGACGAAGAGCTAGCTCCCGCTTGGGGATGCCGTTTATCATTTCATATACTATTCATGTTGTATCCCGTTTGGGGGCCAGTATTTACAAAGGAGACTCTGCCGAAATTTTCAGAAAATACTTGAGATTTTAAAAATACATACTTCGGCCGATGTTGTTAAAACTACTTGCTTTAAATTGGTTTTTCCTTCACTCTACTGCTTTTATTGGTTTTGATTTCTGGGTTTTGGCTTACTTAGATTACGTACACCTCGAGATGTTTCGTAATTTATGTGTCGGTCATGTTCCGTACTTTTCGGGTCGTGACAGAAGGATATCCGCTGGGGATGCGCCGAGCAGGAAGGGACTCGGCGGCCTCACGATGAGGGCTTCATATTCTCAGCGTCTGATAGGCAGGAGGATGCCCGCTGGGGATGCGCCGAACATGAAGGAACTCGGCGGACTCACGATGAGGGGTTTAGATCCTCAGTGTCTGATGGGCAGGAGGATGCCCGCTGGGGATGCGCCGAGTAGGAAGAAACTCGGCGGTCTCGCGATGAGGGCTTGAGATCCTCAGCGTCTGATGGGCAGGAGGCTGCCCACTGGGGATGCGCCGAGCAGGAAGAAACTTGGCGGCCTCACGATGAGGGCTTCAGATCCTCAGCGTCTGATGGGCAGGAAGCTGCCCGCTGGGAATGCGCCGAGCAGGGTAGCTGCTCGGTAGCCTCTTGATGAGGGCTTCAGATCCTCAGCGTCTGATGGGCAGGAGACTGCCCACTGGGGATGTGCCGAGAAGGGTAGCTGCTCGGTGGCCCCTTGGCGAGGGCTTTGATCCTTAGCGTGGGAGGGGCCGTAAGAGGCCTACTAAGGACGGGACGAGCATGGTTACTGCCCGATGCCTCTTGGGGAGGGCTTTTGATCCCTGGCATCGTGGGGTAAGGAACTACCAGCCGGGGATAGCCGAGCAGGGTAGCCGCTCGGCTGCCTCTTGATGAGGGCTTTGATCCTTAGCGCGGGAGGGGCCGTAAGGGGCCTACTAAGGATGGGGCAGAGCAGGGTTGCTGCCTGGTGTCTTTTGGCGAGGGCTTTGATCCCTGGTGTGTTGGGGTAGGGAGCTACCAGCCAGGGATAACCGAGCAAGGGTGGGCCCGGTTGCCTCTTGCGAGGGCTTTTGATCCTTAAGGACGGGCCGGACAGGATTGCTGCCCGGTGACTCTTGGTGAGGGCTTTGATCCCTGGTGTGTTGGGGTAGGGAGCTACCAGCCAGGGATAACCGAGCAAGGTAAGGCCCGGTTGCCTCTTGAGAGGGCTTTTGATCCTTAGCGCGGGATGGGCCGTAAGAGGACTACTAAGGACGGCCGAGCAGGGTTACTGCCCAGTGTCTCTTGGCGAGGGCTTTGATCCTTAAGGATGGCCGAGCAGGGTTGCTGCCCGGTGCCTCTTGGCGAGTGATTTTATCCCTGGCGTTGTGGGGTAGGGAGCTACCAGCCAGGGATAGCCGAGCAGGGTAGCCGCTCGGATGCCTCTTGGTGAGGGCTTCAATCCCTGGCATTGCGAGGTAGGGAACTACCTGCCAGGGATAGCCGAGCAGGGTAGCCGCTCGGCTGCATCTTAGTGAGGGCTTTGATCCCTGGTATTGTGGGGTAGGGAGCTACCAGCTAGGGATAGCCAAGCAGGGTAGCCGCTCGACTACCTCTTGGTGAGGGCTTTGATCCTTAGCGCTGGAGGGGCCATGGGAGGCCTGCTAAGGATGGACCTAGCAGTGAAGTTGCTCAGTTGCCTTTCAGTGAGGGCTTTGATCCCTGGCGTTGTGAGGTAAGGAGTTACCAGCCAGGGATAGCCGAGCAGGGGAGCCGCTCGGCCGCCTTTTGGTGAGGGCTTTGATCCCTGGCGTTGCAAGATAGGGAACTACCAGCCAGGGATAGCCGAGCAGGGTAGCCACTTGGCTGCCTCTTGGTGAGGGCTTTGATCCCTGGCGTTATGGAGTAAGGAGTTACCATCCAGGAAAAGCCGAGCAGGGTAGCTGCTCGGCCGCCTCTTGGTAAGGGCTTTGATCCTTGGCGTTGCGAGGTAAGGAACTATCAGCCAGGGATAGCCGAGCAAGGTAGCCGCTCGGCTGCCTCTTGGTGAGGGCTTCGATTTCTTAGCGCTGGAGGGGCCGTGGCAGGCCCACTAAGGATGGACCGAGCAGTGAAGCCGCTTAGTTGCCTCTTAGCGAGGGCTTTGATCCTTGGCGTTATGGGATAAGTGTAGGGTTCCTAGGCACTCTAATGGAGTCTCACAAGTGACCAAACATGCAAATTTCTAAAAAATACGGTGCCGAGAAACCCTAGAACGGATCGTTAACTAGATATGTAGGCAAAGCAATGCAAATAAACAACTTTATCTAAAAGGAAAGGAGCTACAACCTTTGTAGATCCGGTCCACCACTTCGTATGCTCCGCGATGATCTCCCTCCGCTGTCCAAATCGAACTCACGACTCTAGCATTGGCATCATCGAAGAATGGGCGGGCTTGATCGTCGGTTCGATGCCGAAGATGATCTACGTCGAGGCATCGCTAGAACAAGCTCAAACTTCACCAAGTCGGGAAAACTTGTGAAGGAAACACCCTATACTACTTGGCAAGAGGTAGAGGATGAAGAAATAGGAAGTGGGTAAACTTTAGATTTGGATTTCTCACTAGTTTTCATCACTTGCCATTGGAGTAGCAAGCTTTCTTCATTGAAGAAGAAGATGAAGCAAGAAGAAGATGATATCATAAGTTATTTTTATTTGATAAATAAATCAATACTTATCATGACTTCAACCATGGTTTAGTGTAGAGATTTAACTAAGGTTAGATAAGTGGTTAGGGTTAGAGAAGAGACAAGAATGGTGGACTTAGTCAAGGTTTCAAGAAGTTTCAACTAAAAACAAAATAAGTCCACCATTTATCTTTCTCTTTATCTTTTCTAAATGAAATAAATAAAAAGATAAATGAATAATCAAATGAAAAGATACCCTAACCACTAACTAACCATGGTTCAATACTTTACACAAAACCAAGAAAGAATGTATCATCAAACATGATACAATGATGTGCACAAAAATATATCACATATACAATGTGCAATACAAGTGAGTAAATCCATTTAAAGTGAACCAATACTAGTTAATGCAAAGTAATATATCAAATATATAATTATACATTAAATCATTAAATCAACACTTGATTCAATGATCCGGTCATGTCGCATATAACCGGCTAGTATCCAATGTATCGGCTTATCGAATCAATCCTTGATTCGATAACTAGGTTATATCGCATACAACCATTCGACACATTCATCGCGAGAATGAAATACGGTATCACATACACGCATTATTCTCGGTCCCGCACATATCTCATATGCGCTCCTATTTCGTTTCGCTTGAGCCAGGAAACCTCTGTGTAGGACTCTAAAGACTCGTCAATACGCCGGCAGCGGATGATGATCATATCAAACACCCACAAGCCGCAAGCGGTCTGCTAAACGTAACGGCCACCCGGGTATTGAGCGATCAGAAGATCGACGAGCAAGCCCGCTCACACTCCTGTGAATCCAACCAGTAACACTTACCGTACAGTCCGGTCTGTTCGTCTGATATGTCGCATATCTCGCCTAGGGGTGGTAAACGTCAGACCCCAATAGCTCGATAAGTCATGCCGACGTAGGGTCCATAACATTCGTGAAACTACTGATAACACTTACCAGTATATCACTGCAACCCTGGCCAGGGATTTCCTGTTATGGCCAGTCGAGCATAGCACAACATCAACCCCCAGTACCGGGAGAGACGAATCCCCTCCTATCGCTCATTGCCTCCATGTGAATCGGGACTGTACCCAAAAACCACCTGTTTGCACGACTCAGTAGAGCCGTGGTAGGGTGGAAATCAAAGCACAGTGGGAGACACACAAGACTCTATGACGATCTCGGGTCAACAGACTAAGCTGTACCAGTATCACCAGAGAACTGCCATCTGACGTGAGGTATAATACCATCTGGGAGTTCTCGGCGAGTCCGTTCAGTGTACCCAGTCTCCACTGAGCACCCGCATACCATCTTCGATGTCAAACACCAATGGATATGGGATCATCCATCGCCCATCGCATGGGTCGAGAAGATATGCGCTAGTCTACTCTGGAATATCGATGCCCCGTCTCGATATTCCCTCGACTAGGAACATTTCAAGGATGTACTCATGGACTACCCAGGCCCCACTAGTATGATCTACATCATAGTCCTGGAGGTCGAGTACACATCCTATGGGCTTTATCAACATGTAATCAGAGAGACAGAAAGTATACATGTTAAGATAAAGTGCAACCAGATAGCGTACTATCATGTCGAGCAAGAAAGTCCTACCTATATATGTCCCAGCATTCACTACAATATACATCCAATGTACAGTAATGGCCTCTAGGGCATACATATAACTAACAATCTCCCACTTGCACTAGGGCCATCTGTAGCAGTGGTTGCAGTATCACATACTCAACCATCCCCTAAAGGTCTCTCTTTGGGAAAAGGCCTTCGTGAGTGGATCCGCCGTGTCGTCCTCTGAGTCTTCTCTCCTATCCTCGATCACCCTGGAGATCAACTATCTCCATGATCAGGTGATGCTGCCTCAGAATTTGTCTGGGTCACTGATGGGACCAGGGTTCCAGGGCCGAAGCCACACTTCCATTGTCATACAATGGCAGGAACCTAGTTCATCTTATGAACCAATATACACCCAAACTTCCTCTTTGGTAGTATCTTTAATAGCGATGTTACCAGCCTTTATCGTCTAGTTTGCCACGGTATCTAGCTTGGAACTCTTCCAACATACCGTCCCTCTACTGAGGGTAAAGACAATGCCCGTGACTGACATTCAGTCGTTTTTATCACCCTGGAACTCTTCCAGTGATTCCCCCAGGATCGATTGATACCATCTCACTACATCTAGTGAGAATCCTAACATCCAATTACATCTATCTCATAGATGAAAACTCAGGATTTAGGAGGTATCACTTTGATCCTATTTGGGGAATCCTAGTGATAATAGGAGATTGACCGATCGTAGTATAGGAAACTCTTTTCCTATCAAGAGTATGTTGTCTACGTACAATACGAAGATGACCACCTTACTCTCTACTACCCTTTTGTATATACAAGGTTCGTCTACCATTTTTGATGAAGTCAAACGCTTTGACTATCACATCAAAACAGACGTTCCAACTCCGCGATGTCTGCTTCATTATGTAAAGCAACTTGCACACGTTTCCGCTGCTCCCACTGTTTACGAAGACCTCTGGCTGTGTTCTTATAGACGTTCTCTTCTAAATCAGTATTTAGAAAAGCAGTCAGGGCACCCAACCACCAGATATCGTAGTCATGGTTGTAGAAATGTTAAGTAGGATCCGGATGGACTTAAGCATAGTCACTTGGAAAAGGTTTCATCATTATCCATGCCTGGTTGATGACTAAAACCTTTAACAAGCCTAGCTTTGAAAGTCTCAACTTTTCCATCTACACCAAGTAATCTTCTCAAGATATACTTTCTCCTGATGGGGGTTTAACCCTTCAGATATCGCAACCAAAGTCCATACTTTGTTGGTGTATATGGATTCCATCTCAGATGGCTAAGCATCCAGCCATTCTTACAGAGTCCCTACTCTTGATGGCCTGCTCGAATCTAGTTGGGTCATCATCTCATGATGTAATCCTCGCTCCCACTGTCATCGAGAAACCGAGGTATCTCTCAGGTGGGTGAGGAACCCTACTAGATCGGCGGAGAGGCTGAGGTTCGTTGGAAACTATTGAATCCTTTGGTTCTGTCAAATCATTAGCAGTTTTGTATAGCTGGAACCTTTCCAGTTCTACAGAACTGATCCTGCCTCGATCTTGTCCGGATTTTGCTTTAAACATAGGCCGGACAACCCCAAATCTTAACTCGCTTAAGAGATGGGTTCTTCCCATACCATATCTCATATGGAGTGATAGGCACTGATTTGATTCAAGCCTAATTCAATAGGTATGCAGCTTCTCAAGTGCATAACTCCCAAAAGGAAATAGGTAACTCAGTAATACTCATCATAGAGCACACCATATCTAATATTGTGCAATTGCTCCGCCCTGATACACCGTTGTGCTGTGGTGTATTCAGAGGAGTAACACTGAGAGAGAATCTCATTTTCTTTTAGAATAGTCCAGGAATGCCATGCACAAGTATTCTCCTCCTCGATCACATCAAAGGACATAATACTTATACCCGTATTTTGGTTCTCTACTTCCAACTTATATTCTGTGAATACCTCAAAAGCTTCGGACTTATGTTTCAACAGGAACATACGACTGAATCTTGAGAGATTATCAGAGAATATAATGAAGTATAAAGAACCAGTCCTGGCATGTGTAGACTGGGGACCTACATACATCAACATGTATCATCCTAAGAGTTCACTAACTCTTTCTCTGTTTCCTTTAAACAGAGCTATGGTCATCTTATCTTTGTGACATGACTGGCAAGTATTCACAAGATGTAAATTCAAACTGATTAAATATACATCTAAATGTAACTTCAGTCAGTCGGGTCGCATTGATATGACCTAGTCTACAATGCCTCAAGAAGAATTTGTTCATTTCTGAACTCTTCCTCTTGTGTGTGTTCAATATACGAGGAACTGTAGTTTGATTTAGAACGTCAATGCTTTTAGATAACGTGCCTGAACCGATCAACTTTTGATATAGGAAATGTTCAAAACATTATCCATCAATACAAAATTATATCATTTCTTTACTAATAAAGAGACTGATATGATTTTGTATATCAGGTTCGGTATCTAATAGCATTTGTTCAGAATCAATGTATTCGTAATACAGGGTGACAGTGACCAACAGACTTGGCTGCAACACTTGCTCCGTTTTCTGCCTCATGAAACTTATCACCCGTTCTCAGTTTTTCTACCTTTTTGTAGCCCTATGTAACAGATTACATATCTGGGATCCTGATCCGGTATCATATACCCAGGATTCAGAGGATACTGAGAAACAGTTCTTTGTAATGAACACACCCGAAGGAGATGCATCATATGCACTGTCTTCGTTTGGGCGGCATAGGAATTCTGGTATTCCCCAATTTCCTGCTCTGTCTTATAACAATTATAAGTTGGAGCGGGACCAACGTTCCCCAGCTTAGTATAACAAGCGGGTTTGGTCAATACATCCATATTATTATCTTGATTAAGGCGTGATATGGTCGCTACCAGGAGAGAGAGAGAGAAGAAAACACTCTGCGTGCGCTCTTGCAAGATTAGATTGGTTATGTATTTTATCTAATCAGGATGTCCCCCACTGTTTTTATCAAATCTTCCTTCAAACCCTAAAAGGAAAGACTAGCCGGGATTAATTACACTCTACAAGTTCGCCAATCTTTCAGCCAGGCCAGTGTCGGTACTTTGAGGGAGGTTCCCCGTGCTTTCGCACGGACCTAATTACTGTAAACCTCGTTTTCCCAGAGGCTTAACCCCGTTGACACCTTTCTAGACACCTACTTGATCGGCTAATTGCAAAGTGCAAAACTCTCCCAGGAGTAACAATTACTCGCAGTGGGTATCGGGATCCAACTATCACATAGAAGGTATGCAATCTCATTGCAAATTCCAACACTTGAAACTCCCGATAAAGGTTTTTACCCCTAGCACTTATGACCTTAACTAAGGTCAACAAATCATAAGTACTAGTCAAGTTCTACCCGTCATTTCGTGATTAATTAGACCCACCCACATGACCCTTAACTAAGGTCAACAAAGTCACGCGACTGTCCTAACTAATCGCATCATATGCGGTGTAGGAAGACATCACTTAGCTACCGTACACTGTGCCTTGACTATGGTCAACAAACACAGCACGAATACTAAGTACTCTACTTCCTAAAATGACGGAGGGTTGCGAATGGTTTTTGTGAAAAACCTTTAACGCTTTGAACTTGATCTCGTTGCGGAATCAAATGGTTTTTAAATGGAATGTTTTCGAGGCTTTTCTAGTTTTGCTAAAGGGGTCACTCCCGGTGAAGGGATCGTCGGCCCTTTCCTCGTCGAATGAGGTGCTGGATATATCATATATATCACTGTGCAAAGCAGAAACTATAGAAGCGATCAAAGACAAACCGAGGGTTGTAGCATCTGCCAGTTATTGCTAAAGGAGTCACTCCCGGTGAAGAGATCTCGGTCCTTTACTTATCGAATAAGGTGCAGGATGTTCTATAATGAACACCGCGATGCAAAGCAAGAACTGTAGCTACCTGTTTTATTTTGAAATTCGATTCCACAACATCAATTAGGTTTATTTTCTTTCATTAATCTTATTAATGAATATCCCATCAATTAAGTCCACCTAATCATCACAGATAAATATAACGTACGCTTATGCCATCCGCATTCGCCTCGATGTCCCGTCTGCACCGTTAGGTTAGGTAACTAACGCCAGAGCGAGGCAGGGCTAGCGCGGGTGTAAAACATAAGCAACGTCTATATAATATATCATATATACTATATATAATACCTGTCACAGAACATCATATGATCACATCACAGATAAATCACAGCAGAAGAAACATATAAAATATTGGATATACTAGGACGTCCGTGTTTTCAATACGAGCCAGTATAAAACACGGATTCCACGGTCGTGATGAATAGCCAATCCCACACCCCAAGACCCCTACGAGAGCGGCAAGCAACCCTACCAATTCTAGGGTTAGGAGACCCGGACTCGACTCCTCGAGTTGGTCTCCCACTGGACCCCAGAACCCGGTTACTTGTGCTCCCCTCCTTGGGTCTATCCTAATGCGGAAAAGTAAATAATATACAACGGGTGACGACTTCCGCAACCTGGAAGTGCCCCAATAAAAGAATATTACATACAAGTTTTTACATGAATGAAAATGAAAAAACACTCATCTCACATAAAAACCCCCGGCTATTCAAACACGACGATCCAATATAACATATCCAGCAACACATAACATCACATGTCATCAACGTAAGTAAATATGCGCATCCCAATTGTCGTTGACATATAGCAACGAAACCGGCGATATCACATATTACACTTACGGTCACATAAAAGAAAGTGTAAAACTACAACAGTTGGAATCCGCAACCTCCTCAGACATCACATGCCTGACCAAATGAATTACTTAGACATCGCATGCCTAACAATTATAAACCCCGCATTTTAGTCTCATTATCGAAAACACTTTTCAATATCAAGTCGGGCAATTCAACAAGATTCCCGAAAAACTGATCGAATGCTCGTCGCAAACTTTAGTGGGCGGCCGCACCCCTGATACCGTCGACGAAGTGCACCAAGGCGGAACACCGCTACCGCGAGCACCCGAACGGATGCTTTCGGCGACGGGTTTCTCCTACAGTCACTTGGTCGGGGCTATGGAGTGAGGCTGTCTATTAAGTTTACCCGGCGAGTATCCGCGTACGCCACGTGATTGCGACGGACTTTTGATCACATCAAAATTCCGTGGCAACCGATCAAGTGAGACTAAACTGCTATGTTTATAATATTCATTCCGTTATCTCATAACTGTTTGTGAATTCCAATTATTGTATCAAATTCCGGATAAATAGAAAATGCTAAACTTTTCGATCGAACAATCGAACACCCAAGTTTTCCCGATACAGCTCAACACATGAAATAAGTCTAACAACATTCAGTTCATGCCTCAGTACCAACGGTCCAGCCGTAGAAGGGTCAAGCCAACGCCTCACATGTGGCACGCCGTACTGCCCCAAACCCGAAGGTTCAAAGGGCAGTTCAAGACGGTCACATAATCGAGTTAAGGTTTGTTGTCTTCTAGAGGGTCCATCGCGTTACTTGCACTACTTAGAACGTCGTTAAACTACGGAAAAATCCAACACTTGGAAATTTCCCGACAGGGGAAAAATTGGGTATTTATATCCGGTCGAACTTTTTAACATATTCTAAAATTTATCCGGAAAGCCACACAGACAAAATTTGATAATCCGATCGAAACACCGAATCCCCAAAACAATCCCAGAAAATTCAACTCTTGAAAATATATTAAAAATTCCTAGGAAAACCAACACTGAATATTAAGAATTAAGGTGCAAATCTCAATGCGCAAAACGACAATGTGGCCGCGGAACCGCCGCATGAGCTTGCTCATGCCGCGGATCCGCGGCGAGATTAAGGAATTAGGCGCTCGAATTTTGCAGTTATCCTTAGATCTTCCTGCTGATATTTCTGAATATTTTTAATCTGGAAAAAACCACGATTTTAAAAATTGTCCAGAGAGCATTTCTAGGTTTGGGGTTTCGGGTCGTTCGGACTTCAAAATCCGTCTAGACTTCGCCTAAGGCTCTAGCTAGGCTTTGATACCACTGTAGGGTTCCTAGGCACCCTAGTGGAGTCTCACAAGTGATCAAACATGCAAATTTCTAAAAAATACGGTGCCGAGAAACCCTAGAACGGATCGTTAACTAGATATGTAGGCAAAGCAATGCAAATAAACAACTTTATCTAAAAGGAAAGGAGCTACAACCTTTGTAGATCCGGTCCACCACTTCGTATGCTCCGCGATGATCTCCCTCCGCTGTCCAAATCGAACTCACGACTCTAGCATTGGCATCATCGAAGAATGGGCGGGCTTGATCGTCGGTTCGATGCCGAAGATGATCTACGTCGAGGCATCGCTAGAACAAGCTCAAACTTCACCAAGTCGGGAAAACTTGTGAAGGAAACACCCTATACTACTTGGCAAGAGGTAGAGGATGAAGAAATAGGAAGTGGGTAAACTTTAGATTTGGATTTCTCACTAGTTTTCATCACTTGCCATTGGAGTAGCAAGCTTTCTTCATTGAAGAAGAAGATGAAGCAAGAAGAAGATGATATCATAAGTTATTTTTATTTGATAAATAAATCAATACTTATCATGACTTCAACCATGGTTTAGTGTAGAGATTTAACTAAGGTTAGATAAGTGGTTAGAGTTAGAGAAGAGACAAGAATGGTGGACTTAGTCAAGGTTTCAAGAAGTTTCAACTAAAAACAAAATAAGTCCACCATTTATCTTTCTCTTTATCTTTTCTAAATGAAATAAATAAAAAGATAAATGAATAATCAAATGAAAAGATACCCTAACCACTAACTAACCATGGTTCAATACTTTACACAAAACCAAGAAAGAATGTATCATCAAACATGATACAATGATGTGCACAAAAATATATCACATATACAATGTGCAATACAAGTGAGTAAATCCATTTAAAGTGAACCAATACTAGTTAATGCAAAGTAATATATCAAATATATAATTATACATTAAATCATTAAATCAACACTTGATTCAATGATCCGGTCATGTCGCATATAACCGGCTAGTATCCAATGTATCGGCTTATCGAATCAATCCTTGATTCGATAACTAGGTTATATCGCATACAACCATTCGACACATTCATCGCGAGAATGAAATACGGTATCACATACACGCATTATTCTCGGTCCCGCACATATCTCATATGCGCTCCTATTTCGTTTCGCTTGAGCCAGGAAACCTCTGTGTAGGACTCTAAAGACTCGTCAATACGCCGGCAGCGGATGATGATCATATCAAACACCCACAAGCCGCAAGCGGTCTGCTAAACGTAACGGCCACCCGGGTATTGAGCGATCAGAAGATCGACGAGCAAGCCCGCTCACACTCCTGTGAATCCAACCAGTAACACTTACCGTACAGTCCGGTCTGTTCGTCTGATATGTCGCATATCTCGCCTAGGGGTGGTAAACGTCAGACCCCAATAGCTCGATAAGTCATGCCGACGTAGGGTCCATAACATTCGTGAAACTACTGATAACACTTACCAGTATATCACTGCAACCCTGGCCAGGGATTTCCTGTTATGGCCAGTCGAGCATAGCACAACATCAACCCCCAGTACCGGGAGAGACGAATCCCCTCCTATCGCTCATTGCCTCCATGTGAATCGGGACTGTACCCAAAAACCACCTGTTTGCACGACTCAGTAGAGCCGTGGTAGGGTGGAAATCAAAGCACAGTGGGAGACACACAAGACTCTATGACGATCTCGGGTCAACAGACTAAGCTGTACCAGTGTCACCAGAGAACTGCCATCTGACGTGAGGTATAATACCATCTGGGAGTTCTCGGCGAGTCCGTTCAGTGTACCCAGTCTCCACTGAGCACCCGCATACCATCTTCGATGTCAAACACCAATGGATATGGGATCATCCATCGCCCATCGCATGGGTCGAGAAGATATGCGCTAGTCTACTCTGGAATATCGATGCCCCGTCTCGATATTCCCTCGACTAGGAACATTTCAAGGATGTACTCATGGACTACCCAGGCCCCACTAGTATGATCTACATCATAATCCTGGAAGTCGAGTACACATCCTATGGGCTTTATCAACATGTAATCAGAGAGACAGAAAGTATACATGTTAAGATAAAGTGCAACCAGATAGCGTACTATCATGTCGAGCAAGAAAGTCCTACCTATATATGTCCCAGCATCCACTACAATATACATCCAATGTACAGTAATGGCCTCTAGGGCATATATATAACTAACAGTAAGGAGTTACCAACCCGGGATAGCCGAGCAGGGTTGCTGCTCGGCCGCCTCTTGGTGAGGGCTTTGATCCCTGGCATTGCGAGGTAGGGAACTACCAGCCAAGGATAGCCGAGCAGGGTAGCCGCTCGGCTGCCTCTTGGTGAGGGCTTCGATCTTTAGCGCTGAAGGGGCCATGGGAGGCCCGCTAAGGATGGACCGAGCAGTGAAGCCGCTCAGTTGCCTCTTGGCGAGGGCTTTGATCCCTGGCCTTGTGGGGTAAGGAGTTGCCAGCCAGGGATAACTGAGCAGGGTAGCTGCTCGGCCGCCTCTTGGTGAGGGCTTTAATCCCTGGCGTTGCGGGGTAAGGGGCTACCGGCCAGGGATAGCCGAGCAAGGTAGCCGCTCGGCTACCTCTTGGCGAGAGCTTAGATCCCCGGCGTTGCGTGGTAGGGAGCTACCGGCCAGGGATAGCCGAGCAGGGTAGCCGCTCGGCTGCCTCTTAGTGAGGGCTTTGATCCCTGGCGTTGCGTGGTAGGGAGCTACCGGCCAGGGATAGCCGAGCAGGGTAGCCGCTCGGCTGCCTCTTGGTGAGGGCTTTGATCCCTGGCGTTGCGTAGTAGAGAGCTACCGGCCAGGGATAGCCGAGCTGGGTGTAAGTCTACGGTAGCGCCCCGGCCGTCTACAGACGCCAAATGCGGAACAAAAACTTTTTAACTGGTGCTATCGTATACTTTAACCCGGATCTGCCATTATTGCTAAACTAACAAACTGTAAAGAGTGTAGAAAGGTTATACCGAACGATCGGAGTCCTTCGTTCTTTAACCATCATCCCACGCTCCGTTGCGGCTGCTCCGATATCTTCGATCTCCGATCTGCTCGTCCAGGTGGCACCACGTCGACGATTCTTTAAACGGGCTCCCGCCTCTGACTCGAGGCAACTCGGTCGTCAAGTTTGCTAAAAGAGACGACCAAGATTGATGTAGAGAATGAGTAGAAGACTTTGTCTCGTTCCGTCTAAAGCTATAGACGAACGGTTAATGAAGTTGCCGATTGGTTCGGGTGATGGAATGAAATGAGCAATGATATTTCCATACACCCCAAAGCTATCATAATCTTTTTCCAAAAATGAAAACCACAAGTGAGAGAGAGAGAGGAGGGGCCGGCCATATATATGGAGAGGGGGTGAGTGTAGGAGCAATGTGAGGGTAACCATAAGCAAAAGATCAAGAGAAAATATCCTTAAGAAAACAAGAAACAATAAAGCTTAAAGCATGAGTCATTATACACCTCATCAAGTCATTAATGACTCCATTAATGCACTAATGACTCACCAAGCCAAGTCACCCTCTCTAGAACCTTCTAGAAGCATGACTCACTCTCATCCAAGAAAAGATAAATCTGTCTTTAACCGAATGTTAAAAGACGGCTGATAGAAAACTGAAAACTGGCAACTTCCAAAAGTGATCCTGAAACGACTTTCAGGATAACCCCGTAACTGTATAAATATACCTGCATTTGTATTACGACCGAATACAAATACAACTGAGACAAAAATATTATATCTACTCAATACAATACTCGGACCCGGCTTAAACCAAAGCCGACCGGTATCATCTGTCCGAAAACCGACACGTGCGTAAACGCACGTGCATTTTCCGAACCCTGCCATAATACCATACGGCCTCTACAACGTTTCGCCCGAACTTGGGAAACTGTCTGTGTGGGACTCTAATGACTCGTCAGTACCCTGGCAGTGGGTTTAACCACAAACCGTCAGCGGCACTAGCAATGCGTAACGGCTGCCCATGGACTGACCTCAAGGGAGGACGATGAGCGAACTCATCCGGAAACCCTACTGAGCCTAACAGTGACAATGTATATACAGTCCGGTCCATTCGTCTATGAGTATCGCATATCTGCCTAGGGGGCTAGTAACGTCAGACCCCCAATAGCAGTATAAGTCGTGTCGGAGTGAAGCCCAATAACACCCTGAGATACTACTGGAGTACCTACCAGTAAATCTCCTGCCACGGCCGTGGGCTATGTGTAATGGCTCTCCTAGACACAGCATGATCTCGCCCCCAATACCGGGAGAGACGAATCCCCTGCCGATCCGCTCACGTGCCTCCATATGGTTCGGGACTGTACCCAAAAACTACCTGTTTGCACGACTCTTTTGAGCCGTGGTAGGGTAGAAATCAAAGCACAGTGGGAACTCACACGAGACAAATGACGACCTCAGGTCGATGAACTAACCTGTACACATGTCACCAGGGAACTGCTATCTGACGATATGTATAATACCAACTAGCAGGTTCCCGGCGAGTCCTGTCCGGTGTACTCATAACCCAATGAGCACCTGTATACATCTTAGGTGATCCAACTGACACCAGTGGCTTGTGAGACCGGCCACCACCCCTCGTCGGGGTCTCGACTGTATACACTAGTCTACTCCGGAGTATCGATGCCCTGTATCGAAACTTCCACGACTAGGGACCACAATTAAGGATATGCGTATAAACTACCCAACTCTCACGTATATGATCGCCATCATACTGTTGGTAGTAAAGCAAGATCCTAAGGGCTCTATCAAAGTGTAACATGTAATCAGTCACCTGAACATGTACACGACTGATAAAGGCAAACCAGATAGCATACTATCATCTTGAGTAAGATTGTCCTACCGGTATAGGTCCTTCGCAATCATTGCAATCACGTACCTGCGATCCAATAATTGACTCTGAGGGCACTATCTCCAACAATCTCCCACTTGCACTCAAGGCTAATTATTGCGATGTCGACTACTCACAGCCCGTGTGAAACCGAACATCCAACTCCTCTACTAATCAGTTTCACAAAGCCCGTTTGTAAAACTATTGTGTTCGAGAAATAGCCTCAGTGAGTGGATCCGCCTAGAAGTTTCTTTCTATATCTCTCTTAATCTCAAATTTGCGGAGAAAGCCATCTCCCGAATTGAGTAATACCTGTCTTAGAGTATGTCTGGATATCTGACGGGACCTAGTTCATAAATGAACTCCAAATCCAAACTTCTTAAACTGTATCGATCACTGAACCTAATCAGTATCCGGCACCATGCCACCCACAGTATCCTCTTGGACCACCTGTCCATAATACTGTCCCTCGTCAGAGGGAAAACTAAAACTCTGACAATCACTCTGTCATCCACATCACCTTTGAAGCCCGGAATGATAATCGTCTCCCGAAGGAGGCTGCCGTCATCAAATCCGTTGAACATCCACTTATGTTCTAAAACTGCTTCCTTATGTCTCTCCAGGATTGGATTAATACAAACTTATCGCATCTAGTGCAAAAACAACATCTGGTGTGGTACTTGACAGCTCACGATTGACTCAATTGCCTAAGCAAGTGATCTGCCAATCATGCACAGCCCTCTCCCCTTTAGTCTATACGACACCTTTAGAGAGGGTGACTCCATCACCTGCAGGTACACAACTATGCTAGGAGTCAACTATTCTAAAAACCATTAGAATATCTGTCAAAGTACCCACATTGGGAAAATACCCAAATCTAGATCTAAAACCATAGATCCAGAAACCAGAATGTCAAATATTATATCCATATCCTGTCTGGAGAAACAACTGTGTGACGACCACAGTACAACCGATCGTAGTATAGGAATTTTACTTCCTACTCTGTGTATGTCATCCAGATACCATGACATCACACCCTACTACCTTCTTAACAGATCCATCCCCTATTCTGATTGAAGTCAAACCCATGACTGTCACATCAAAATTAGATGATCTATCTCCGCTATAACTGCTCTAGTCTATAAATAGACATAAGCTACTTGCCCACTATACTTCCGCTGCTCCCACTGACTACGACAACCCTCCTACCGGGTCTCATAGCCTGGAACAACAGTAGTGTCAAGTCTTGGTAGATAAGAACCTCCCTGTCACCGTCCTTGAGGCTACCGAAGTACCTCTCGGGTGTCTGAGGTTACCCACCATATCTGCGGAGTGGCTAATGGAATGTCAAACCTGATTGAATATATAGGTCCTATTAAATTTTCCGTAATCGTTCGCGGTTCTGGAATCACTTCCAGTTCTACCATACTCCCACTACTGTTTTCTGAAAAAAAATCCATTTTACTAAAACTGTGGCGAGTCTAGAACAATATCACTATTGATCTTCCAAATGGTAGAATATCAATCCTCGACATAGCCAGGGTCAACCCACAAACAGCCATTACAGAAACGTGCCCTGAGTTATCCAGTGTCTGGTTTTAAGCATAAGCTGGACAACTCCCCGTACCTTAACATCTTTTAAGGTACGAACTATTCTATATCCAATATAGAAACTTTGGCACTTATTTAATTGGAACCATATTCAATCATGCAGCTGTCTCCAGTGCATATCAACTTAATGGAGAGAGGCTGATCAGCATTACTTAACTTAGGAATCCTTCCATTTATGAGTAACCTGAAAGAGAAATAAGTTTCTCAAAATCATTACTATCATCTGAATACCAATCACAAGAATCTACATCTTCGATCTCTTTGAAGAATCCCGATACTTGTGACATCTAGTTCTCTACTTTATTCTTATACCCACAACTTCTCAAAAGTTAGACCTTGTATTTCTACGAAACACTTGTCTAAAAACTAGAGAAGTTATAAGTGAACAGAACAAAGTACGAGGACCTACCCCTTTGTCCTGATGGACACTGGACAACATATAATACTCTGTATAAGTCCACTGAGTTTAAGCAACTCAAAACCTGTGCGTCGTAGGTTGAAAACTGTACCTTGGCGATTTCCTCAAATATCACCAATTACAACGAATTCCGATATAATGAGGATAATCACCTAATTCCCAATAACTTACTCCCACTCATCATCTGTAAAACCATACAGATATGAGAATGAAACCTGGTAAATACATACCCTTGGAGTAAGTATCTAGTCGGGAAAACAGTTTTCCATTAACAATGCACTGAAACATGAAAATGTTTCGTAGGGGTATCCTGGTATTCATAGTAATGCCTCTTCCATAATCCAATTCACGACTTTAACCGTATATTTTATTGCCATCTCTCCAAATCCCTTTATTTGTCTTTAGTCATTACCTTCTGTACACCATCGTTAGGCTAAATGGTTTTCTTCTTTCCCTACCGTTCGGCACCAGCCTATGGTTTGGAAGAAGACTATCCAGTAAGCATAATAGGTGTACCCTCCTAAACCAAGGAGTACTCGCATCTTGAGAGAAGGTGATGATAAAAGACAACTGAATAATACCTTATTCCTTTAAAGGTGAAATAGAAGTGGCGATGAAGTACGCGGTTTGGTCGTGAATGATATCAGTCGCAATTTACTTTGCCCTCTTTCTAATCCCTTTATTTTGTCTTTACATATTACCTTCTGCACACCCTACTTAGGCTAATTGGTTTTCTTCATTTCCTACCTTTCGGCACCTGCCTATGGTTTGGAATAAGACTATCCAAAAAGCGTAATAGGTGTACTCTCCTAAACCAAGGAGCTCTCGCAACCTGAGAGAAGGTGATAATAAAAGACAACTGAATAAACCAATTCTATTTCTCCTGAACCTTGATCCATCCTCGAAGAAGTCTCTTCGAGTTCGTATATAACCATACGATGGATCTATCCAATGGAAGTGGATGTCCGTAGTAATACGGGTGTTCTGAGAAATTCAAAGGGTAGAAGAAGGAGTGGCAATGACTTATGCAACTCGGACAATCCAAAAGCCAGTATTTTAAGAAGGTTCGGTCAACTTGGTCACTGAGTCAAAGTCTAGGGTCGGTCAAAGGTCGCTGCCAAAGAGAGAGAGAAAAGAAACACTCTGCGTGCACTCTAACCTAGATCAGAATGGTTATCACTTTATCTAATCCGGAAACCTCCCACTGTCCTGTCAAATTCTCCTCCAAACCTGAAAGAAGAATCAATCGGGATCACCCGAAGAGTAAACCAACTCATCAGTGGGAATCGGGATCCAACTTTCATCGCATGATAACGTGATAGAATGCATCCACGTTACTCATACTCCAGAAGGTATGCGCATACTTGGCAAGTTTCAGTTTCTTTAGAAACTCCCGATATGATTTTTGCCCCATGCTCTTATAACCTTGGCGTTAGGTCAAAATTTCATAAGTCACATGCCAAGTTCTACCCGTCACTATCTTGTTAATTTGAACCCACCCGCACATGCCCTTGGCGTTAGGTCAAAATGGCAGAACGGCTGTCCCAAACCAACTCATCTATCTATGCAACAATTGAATACCCAGCAGCTACCAAACACTATGCCTTGGCGTTCGGTCAAAATACATAGCTTGAATACTACTGAATACCCAAAAGAAGTGACGGAGGGCTACGGCTGGTTTTTGGCGAAAAACCTTTAACGTAGTGAACTTGATATCGCTGAAGGAACCTGATAGCTTTTTTTTAAAAATATAGTGGCGAAAACCTTTTGCTAAAGAGGTCACTCCCGGTGAAGGGATCTCGGCTCTTTCCTCGTGGAATGAGGTGCAGGATATTCCACTGAATACCTCGGTGCAAAGCAACATGTAATCGACTATAGTGAAGTTATTACCCTGACGCAAACTTCTGCCCAAGGGGTCAGTCCCGGTGAAGGGATATCGGCCCTTGTCCCGTCGAATGAGGTGCAGGATATTCCACTGAATACCGCTATGCAAAACAAAAGGAAACGTCTTTGTAATAACACTTTTTAAAATTGTTCCAACAACTCCAAACAGGTTTGCTTTACTTTGCATTAATAAAAATCAATGCAGTCTCATCAATCAATCACACCAGAAAAGAACGAAAATAAAATGTACGTATATGCCATCCGTATTCGTCACTGGGTCCCGTCATCACCCGTTAGGTTACTTAACTAACGACAGAGCGGGGACTGGACTAGCGCGGGTGTAAAACATATACAACATCTAATAGTATATAAACCAATATACAATAATCGCTCCAGGCGTGATAATATGCAACATTATAGAAAAGTAATAAGCATCACAGAACAATACAGATAATCTGGGATCCCCGGGTTTCACAGAGCCGCTGCTGAAACCCGACGTTCCCCTGTCGTGTGGATTGCCTGTGCAATGAAACCTAGACCCCTACGGGTGCGGCAAGTTACCCGCCAAAACCTGAAGCGAGGCAGCCCCCTACAGCAAAGTGAATGGACCACCCAACACTTCACGGAATCCGGTAATCTTGGGCACCCCTCCTTGGGTCAACCTGTACCCCCTACGAGTGCGGCGAATAGTCTGCCAATTCTAGAGTGAGGCCCCTCTGCCTCTCAAAGCCATGAGATGCGGACCCGTTGCCCTTCAGAACCCGGCTATCCGTGCACTCCGTCGCGGGGCAAAACCTAGTACAGTAATAAAAAAATAGTACAACAGGTACATCGACCGCAACCTGGTCGTGCCCCAAAAGAATATAATACAACAGGCAGTGACGGCAGTCCACATGTTGGACGCTCGCCCCGCAATATCAAATGTACAAATAAACTCAAACTGTACTACCATTGCACACTGCTATCCACCACGACAAATCCGCAACATCACAGCACAACACAGAACATCAACGCGAATGTCACGTTCGCAAACCCGTCTAAAAGAACTATAGCAATCAGACGCGGTTTACCGATCAAATGACATTCCCGGTCGGAGATATAATGTAAACACTGTAAACTAACATGTTTAAATTTCGATCGACTAAATATCACAAAGTGGGCCCCACGAACAACTGGTGAACAGTAACAAAATCTGGGCCCAAAAGATATATACCAAAAACCCCAAATTCCAACAGAGAAGACACAGACCAAATTTGGTGCACTGATCCCATAGAATGGCCGCGGATGCGCGGCTAAACCATGGGTTTGGCCGCGACTCCGCGGCGGTTTGGTGGGATCACGTGCTCAAATTTGGTCGGTATACTTCTGAAACCCTGCACAACTTTCTGTGATATGTAGAATAATTTTAGGACATCATTTAAAATCGACAGAAACTGTGAAATTGTAAAAATGCGGTTTTTGATTTCCGGTTTGATCGATGTTTTAAACGTGTTAGCACAAGTTAGTAAAGTAAAATGGTGAGGCTCTGATACCACTGTAAGTCTACGGTAGCGCCCCGGCCGTCTACAGACGCCAAATGCGGAACAAAAACTTTTTAACTGGTGGTATCGTATACTTTAACCCGGATCTGCCATTATTGCTAAACTAACAAACTGTAAAGAGTGTAGAAAGGTTATACCGAACGATCCGAGTCCTTCGTTCTTTAACCATCATCCCACGCTCCGTTGCGGCTGCTCCGATCTCTTCGATCTCCGATCTGCTCGTCCAGGTGGCACCACGTCGCCGATTCTTTAAACGGGCTCCCGCCTCTGACTCGAGGCAACTCGGTCGTCAAGTTTGCTAAAAGAGACGACCAAGATTGATGTAGAGAATGAGTAGAAGACTTTGTCTCGTTCCGTCTAAAGCTATGGACGAACGGTTAATGAAGTTGCCGATTGGTTCGGGTGATGGAATGAAATGAGCAATGATATTTCCATACACCCCAAACCTATCATAATCTTTTTCCAAAAATGAAAACCACAAGTGAGAGAGTGAGAGGAGGGGCCGGCCATATATATGGAGAGGGGTGAGTGTAGGAGCAATGTGAGGGTAACCATAAGCAAAAGATCAAGAGAAAATATCCTTAAGAAAACAAGAAACAATAAAGCTTAAAGCATGAGTCATTATACACCTCATCAAGTCATTAATGACTCTATTAATGCACTAATGACTCACCAAGCCAAGTCACCCTCTCGAGAACCTTCTAGAAGCATGACTCACTCTCATCCAAGAAAAGATAAATCCGTCTTTAACCGAATGTTAAAATACGGCTGATAGAAAACTGGAAACTGGCAACTTCCAAAAGTGATCCTGAAACGACTTTCAGGATAACCCCGTAACTGTATAAATATACCCGCATTTGTATTACGACCGAATACAAATGCAACTGAGACAAAGATATTATATCTACTCAATACAATACTCGGACCCGGCTTAAACCAAAGCCGACCGGTATCATCTGTCCGAAAACCGACACGTGCGTAAACGCACGTGTATTTTCCGAACCCTGCCATAAAACCATACGGCCTCTACAACGTTTCGCCCGAACTTGGGAAACTGTCTGTGGGGGACTCTAATGACTCGTCAGTACCCTGGCAGTGGGTTTAACCACAAACCGTCAGCGGCACTAGCAATGCGTAACGGCTGCCCATGGACTGACCTCAAGGGAGGCCGATGAGCGAACTCATCCGGAAACCCTACTGAGCCTAACAGTGACAATGTATATACAGTCCGGTCCGTTCGTCTATGAGTATCGCATATTTGCCTAGGGGGCTAGTAACGTCAGACCCCCAATAGCAGTATAAGTCGTGTCGGAGTGAAGCCCAATAACACCCTGAGATACTACTGGAGTACCTACCAGTAAATCTCCTGCCACGGCCATGGGCTATGTGTAATGGCTCTCCTAGACACAGCACGATCTCGCCCCCAATACCGGGAGAGACGAATCCCCTGCCGATCCGCTCACGTGCCTCCATATGGCTCGGGACTGTACCCAAAAACTACCTGTTTGCACGACTCCTTTGACCCGTGGTAGGGTAGAAATCAAAGCACAGTGGGAACTCATACGAGACAAATGACGACCTCAGGTCGATGAACTAACCTGTACACATGTCACCAGGGAACTGCTATCTGACGATATGTATAATACCAACTAGCAGGTTCCCGGCGAGTCCTGTCCGGTGTACTCATAACCCAATGAGCACCTGTATACATCTTAGGTGATCCAACTGACACCAGTGGCTTGTGAGACCGGCCACCGCCCCTCGTCGGGGTCTCGACTGTATACACTAGTCTACTCCGGAGTATCGATGCCCTGTATCGAAACTCCCACGACTAGAGACCACAATTAAGGATATGCGTATAAACTACCCAACTCTCACGTATATGATCGCCATCATACTGTTGGTAGTAAAGCAAGATCCTAAGGGCTCTATCAAAGTGTAACATGTAATCAGTCACCTGAACATGTACACGACTGATAAAGGCAAACCAGATAGCATACTATCATCTTGAGTAAGATTGTCCTACCGGTATAGGTCCTTCGCAATCATTGCAATCACGTACCTGCGATCCAATAATTGACTCTGAGGGCACTATCTCCAACACTGGGTAGCCGCTCGGCTGCCTCTTGGCGATGGCTTAGATCCCCCGGCGTTGCGTGGTAGGGAGCTACCGGCCAGGGATAGCCGAGCAGGGTAGCCGCTCGGCTGCCTTTTGGTGAGGGCTTTGATCCCTAGCGTTGCGGGGTAGGGGATACTAGCCAGGGATAGCCGAGCAGGATAGCCTCTTGGTTGCCTCTTGGCGAAGGCTTAGATCCCCGGCGTTGCGTGGTAGGGAGCTACCGGCCAGGGATAGCTAAGCAGGGTAGCCGCTCGGCTGCCTCTTGGTTAGGGCTTTGATCCCTGGCGTTGTGTGGTAGGGATGCCATGACCCGAAATATTAGCTCATGACCAGCACTTAAATCATGTAACGTCTAAAGGCGTTACGTAAGTCAAGTAAGCTGAAACCCAGAAATCTAAACCTTTTTAATGAAAATAAAAGAGGTGAAGTTTTGAAATAAAGGTATAATTAAATCAAGTTTTCTTACATGCATAGAAAAGGAACATGAATAATGCAAGTGAAATTTACCAGTTTGAAATCATGTTTCGTCTTTTAAAAATTTGGGCAGCACCTCCTTTGTATTTTTTGATCCAAAACCACAATACATGACAATATAAAAGGCATCCCCAAGCGGGAGCTAGCTCTTCGCCAATCGGCGGATCCACAACCACGCAAAACATAAATATAAGTATACGATGCCCAACGGTGAAGTTCACCACAAAATATAAATAAATAAGCAAGACATCAATCCAAAAGCGAACATAAAACCCATCGCTCAAGTCTCGCAACTACAAGTCTTGCTAAGTCTCATTACTTATACAAATACTAGGTTGATTGATGGAGTTGACTAGATACAATATGAATAATAATATAAGAGTGGGTACGATACAAATGTCCCACCTACCAAGCAAAACACCCAAATGAAGGTATGTGCCAGCGATGCCGCTACGGATCCATACGGTCAACCTGCAAGAACCGTAGCACAACGGGGGTGAGTTGCCAACTAGTGAATAGAAAAACATCAACAAGTAGAAATCGAATAAACAACGACTCCTAGGTCAACTATATCATAAAGGTAATACTATGATATCTAGGATGACCGTATCTGTATATGTGCCAACAATGTAATCAACACCTATGTATGTGGATATCATCCAACCATATGATCAAAGTCTGTATGCATGCGGATCTCATCCACGTTATATCATCAATGTATGTATGCATGCGGATCCCGTCCATGTGTCAACCAATGACACCACAACATCATGCATGTAAATATCATAAAAGCATATGCATGGAAGTATGAGGATGTAAATCAACGAGTATCCCTCGCGACACATCAAGATCATGGAACCTGAGTGTCTAGCATCGACACTCGAAAACATCATGAAACCCATGCCCAGTATCGATACGTAAATTCTCATCTCGCAGGCTCCGTCAGTCCAGATCGGCCCTCGGGCTCCGTCTGCGGGATCGGCCCGCGGGCTCCGGCAGATAGGTCGGCCCAATATCCATCTCTCGACCCGGTCGGTATCCTCCGGATAACCGCCAGGCCCAACCAATCACCGGTAGGTAGTAGTCCCTCTGCCAAGCTCATCGTCATCCCCACGATCTTCTCGCCCCGAGATACCGTACTAGGTCCACCATGAACCCGCAAATGGATCATCCAACTCCTTGAATCGGATTTCACATATCACACGTCTCAGAACCGAGAAAACGCATGGTGGACGCATTGAAATATCATATCAAAAGAAACCGGATTTTTAAAACAATACATACTTTCTTTATAAAATGACCACGGTTCTCAAATCCAGAAATCTCATTAAAACAACATATCTTAATGCGTATAAGCGTAAAGCATGATGTATGCGACATATAACAGAAATGTAAGCATATCCGTATATCATGCAACATGGAACAGTAATATGCACATATCGAGGGAAAACCACTCTTTTAAATGAATTCAGTTTTAAAATATATCATGTGGTTCCCAAATCTCCAAAATCGAATGCAATATCGTATAGAGGTGCACATGTGTTTATACGCAAGTATGGACGTACAAATGTGTATGTCCGCAAGTATGGGTGTACAATATGTATGTACGCAAGTATGGATGTACAATATGTATGTACGCAAGTGTGGACGTACAAATGTGTATGTTCGCAAGTATGGTTGTACAATATGTATGTACGCAAGTATGGTGTACAATATGTATGTACGCAAGCATAGCATGCAAGGAGTCATATCATGATGCAGCAATCCTACTGTGTAGTGACATGGCAATTATCGATGATGAAGAATGAGCCGGCAAATCTGTGTAAATGTAACATACGCATCATCGATAATGGTGTAGGTGTACTAGCATAGGTATATGAAACGCAATGAGAGTGACATGAGCGTAGCATAAAGTAAATCATATGCAAAGTGCTGACAGGTATACGTATCTAACATGACTGGGTCGGTGAATCTAACAATCGGCATCTCGCCTCACAACAACGCATACGGTACAAAACATCGTACGACATCCTCTAGTCAAGGGTATGGATCAATCATCATAAAACTCATCACATACGGAAAATTATCGTACGGCGGCATTAAACCAGTAGGGATCCTATCATCCTATATGATAATGAGGGGTACGGACCTAACATCTCGTACGTCATATCACTCATGATTCACAACATTCTATATATATATATCTATATACCTATGCCCCAGGTCGCATCCATAACAATCTCATATCGGGAAACCGGCAAAGGTAGCAATCATCTCAATCGACTCGCATTCGTATATCGACATATCAATCAAATCATCATATCATATCGTATATTCTTTTCATCGTATTTATATCTCACATCACATCAATTTTATATATACATTCAACCCTACACATCAATTGTCATGTTACTCTATAATTCATACTATTCTGGTATGACTACAAATCTATAAGTCGTGATTCACATTCACTTTTTATATCCTCATAGCTTTCATCTCAAATTTTCATATGTATATATTCAATCATTCATCTTTAACTATCCCTTTTAACCATATTCCTAGTTTTCAAATCTAGGTTTCTACGACTGTACCCTATAGATCGGTTTCCATCAAAAACTTGCAGGGGTGCTATATGCCATCCACCCGACTTCCCCCATAGATATAGATCTACTCACCTTGCTCCTTGCTTGCCGAAGTCGATGACGTTATGCTCCGTTGCCTCAGAATCCTCGCGAAGGTACCTACAATTACACACAATCGCAATCGCTATTAAAATCGAATCCGGAAAACCAAAACGGCACGCGGATCGTCTATAGGTTAGAACCTATAGCCCACGCATGCAAAACCAACCAATTATCCCTAGTCGTCGATGTACAAACATCCAACAACCAAATACAAATCCAAATATCATAACTTATCATTCAAAATATGGAAAACACGAAAACAGCAACATAGGAAAACCCTTCCCAGATTTTGACTCAGGTTAAACTAGACAATTTTTCATATGAGCTTGCTCTAGATATCACATGAGAGAACTACCAACCAAAATTCACCCACTTTTGCCATGACCAGGTGGCAAATTGCAGCCTGGGGAAATAAATCTGTGGCCATGAAGTGGGGGGAGGGGCTCAGGTTTCAGGGGGTGGTCCATGGTTGCCTGTAAGTCTCGTGGTCATGGGAGCTTATTTTATAAAGGCCTCGGGTCATTCCAGATTTCTAAATACCATCACAAAATCCACAAAAATCCGATATCGATGAATCTAAAGTCCGTATTTTGGGGTTTTGGTCACCGGTCCAGGTCAAGAATTTGCCTCTAGGGTCTTGTAACGACCACTAGGCATCACCCAATCCACACAATACTCAAACCCCTCTCTAGCAATTTCTAAGTTCACAAATCCACATCTTAACCCCATTTCTAAACTAACTAGAATGCTAGGAAAACATAACTAACTAAGTGAAGGGAAATATACCTCATGAAAGCCACCAAGCAAAACCCTAGAAGTCCAAAGTCCTCAAAATCCAACATTGATGGGTCCAAAGTATAGAGGGTGAAGAGAGGATCAACTTTAATGAAAGGGATTTAGGGTTTGGATGAATATTTTGAGATGATATCATGGGGTGAAGGTGGAAGGAAGTGAGAAAGAAGAAGGAGAAGGAAATGATGGGGGAGGAAATATGTGGCTGCCCTCTCTCTCTTCTTTATTCTCACCCTCTTTCTACTAATTTATCCTATTGCCCTTTCTCTTATTCTTTTCTTTTTCCCCTCACAAAACCAAAACACAATATGAAACCAATAACACAAATGAACCACATGCAACCAAATGCAACATGACATTGTGCACTAGTCACGGAAAACTGTAGAAACACGGATTTGGCCTAATTGCAATTAGCAGTGATTTTCATTTAAACCGCATATAATAAATTTTTAAATGCCAAATCTGATAAATATATTTTTAAATAAATAAGTCATTTTAATCTCCATTTATTTCACAGTTATTGGTATACATTTATACCACTTTTCGAAAAGCCCAATTTCGCAAATCGGGAAATTTTCGGGAAATATATTATTTTAATAGTAAATTCCAAAAATAATATTTTATATTTTCTGAAATTTTACAAGAGAGCTACCAGCCAGGGATAGCCCAGCAGGGTAGCCGCTCGGCTGCCTCTTGATGAGGGCTTTAATCCCTGGCGTTGCATGGTTGGAAGTTACCGGCTAGGGATAGCCGAGCAGGGTAGCCGCTCGGCTGCCTCTTAGCGAGGGCTTAGATCCCCGGCATTGCGTGTTAGGGGAGATACCAACCAAGGATAGCCGGGCAAGCTACCCTACTCGGCTGCGTGACGTCAGAGTTATCTTGGAAGCTCAGTCCCGCGGTGAACGCATCCAAATGGTCCTTCGAGTCAGATTTACCGTCGAAGAGAGAGACCTTTGGGGGCTTGTTGCGGGAGGAGACATGGACGGCGAGCAGCTCCTCGGTGAATAGCTTGGTGAGCGAGTCGGCGGCGTATTTAGCCCCGTCGCTCGAGCGGTGACCTTCCCGATGCATACCCTCAATCTTCTTCTCAAGGGCGTCGAGTCGGACGTGGTATCCCGATGATTCGGTACATTCTGATCCCCGGCCTCTGCTGTTGGAGACCTGCGTCTGGGAGCAGCCCCGGTTCCTCTCAATGAGGTTCCTCAGATCCCCCGGCGAGGTGGTCTTCGAGCCGCCGTGGCGAGTCCCGTCCTCGCGACCCTGTCGAGAGAGGGGGTGATGGTCATGCCTGGGAACAGGCGAGCTGCTGACATCTCTTCGTGAGGGAAAGGGTCACGAAGAGGCTCAGGGCGAGGTGCTCTGGCGACGGACCTCGGTGTTGAACTGTGGGGCGCCCAGCGAGTCGCAGAAGGTATTGGCCCGGGAGATCTGCGGCCATGGGAAGTAACGAGGCGGTGGTCAGCAGTGCCGACGTGTGCGGAGTCTTCTCTCCCCTTGTAGGGGTCTCGGTCTTGAGGCAGAGGAGCGGCGACTTAGGGAACCTGCCCTGCCGTTTGGACATGGATGAGCGCCTCCACGACAGACGTGAGTCGGTCTATCTGGCCGGCAAGGGTGTTGATGGCATTCGGCGGAGGAGGTTTGTCCGTACTTCCGTTAAGAGGGAGGCGGCGGCTAGTTCTTGGATCGTCGTGATGATCGCTCGCTATTAGAATAAGATCGGAAGATGAACTTCTGTTTTTGTCGAATCAAGGATTCCGACAGACGGTGCTAGCTGACGCGGGGCGGATCCACGCCAAGATGTTACCTTCCGTTGGTCTGCTGATGGCGGCGATGGACGGCTGAGATTTGATCTGGAGGCTGGCTCCTGAGGCGTGTGGATATCAATGGGTTTGAGGTTGTTTGCGCCGAGCTACCTGCAAGGAAGTCCTGGGGTGGTTGTACCACCGAGGACCCTCCAACAGTCAAGTTAGAGAGGAAATCCAAGCAGAGTAATGGCTTAATGGAGTAAAAAATGGCTTACATGAACCGTCTGCAGAAGGAGTTTATATAGCGGTGGCAGCAGGAAAGGTAGGCGCGAGAATCACGCCGGTCGTTACGCTCCCGACGTTACGCCCGCGCGATGGGCAGGGTCTCCTATTAATGGCAAGACATGCTCGTTAATGGGGGATCATGATGGCGCGGAACATGGGATGTGGCCGGCGGATATCTCGCGCATGGTGAGATTCACGGGATGGCGGTTGCGCCTGTGGGTGGTGCCATTGGTCGGTCGATGAGACCGAGGAAGATGACCTCGGCGGGAGAGCTCGCGGACGAGCGGGAGAGCCGAGATATCTTGGTTCTGCGGTAGCCCAGAGACGAGCTAAGGGGGCCGAGGAGGCTCGGGCCTGTGATGGCTCGGAGTAGAGCAAAGGGACAGTTGGCTTGGCTGCTGAGGTGCTCGGGGGCAAGGAGAGAGGTGCAATCTCGGAGACAAGGTTTGAGGGAAGCCCCCACTGTAGCATACTGGTTTTCCTTCCGTGGCCCTCAGGGGCCTAACTGGCTTACGCATGTGACACGTCATCCGCCACGTGTCATGATCTAAGGAATTACCGTTATCGAGTATCATCAGGAATTCCTCAGATCATGACACATGGTAGATGATGTATCCCGGGGCTTATGGGACAGGAGCAAGCACGATACATTGAAGGCATTCCCCGGGCCTTCGCCCCGAGGATTGACCCTGTTCCCGCCAAAATTTTGGCTCACAACCTGCTCCCTTATAAAAAAAAGTAATAAAATAAAAATAATAATATAAAATAATAATAAAATAAAAAATGAAGGGAAAAACTCCACATGCAAAGAATGTAACAAATGCCTCAAAGCCAAGAGTTAAAAAATGAAGCAATGCTTCAGATTCGGCGCTAAACGCGTTGCGCGCCACGTGTCAAACACGAGTGCGCTAGCGTAGGCTGCACTGCGCTCTGCGCTGCGTGCCACGTGTCAAACGTAGGTGCGCTAGCGCAAAGTGCGCTGTGCTCTGAGCAGCGCACCACGTGCAAAACACGGGTGCGCCAGCGCTGGAATTAAAAATTCCCCACCGTTAGATCAAAAGATCTAATAATGATAAATCATTAATCAGAATTAAAATTCTATTATGGAAAGATTTTCTCAATCTTATTAAAAACAAGAAGATTGCCTTCTGTAAAACAGAAGCCCTAGGATCAAAGATCCAACGGTGGGGAAACGTCCCCAAATCAACCAGAGAAAGATCTCTTTAACTGATTTAACAAATCAACTTGCCCTATATAAAGGCCCCAAGACTTCAAGTCTGATATAGAGAAACCCCCGTACAAATTTTGAGAAAACTTAAAAGAAAGAGAGAAAGCTCTTGAAAAAAGATCATTTCTTCAAGGTAAAAAAGAATGATTCTTGCACAAAGAGATGAAATCATCTCATTAAAATAGAAGAATTATCTTCTTAAAAGATCATAGATCTAGGTCTTTTATAAAAAAGAGATCAAAAGATCTCATCATAAAACAAAAGAAATATTTACTTCATTCACAGATCATTGATCTACAAAGGAAAAGCCCTTTCCAAAATAAGAACTGTTGTTCTTGAATCTTGAGGCAAAGTCTCCTATAAAAAGAACATAAACTTGTTCTCTAATTATAAATTTGATCAAGTGCGCTTTGCGCTATTGAAAAGTGCCTTGCACTCTTAAACTGCGCTTTTGCGCTCCTTGAACTGGCGCTCAGCACCAAAACGCGCCACGTGTCAACCACGTATGCAACTTGCGCTTTGCGCTTCTGAAACAGCGCACTGCGCTCATGGGCTGGTGCTCAGCGCCAAGCGCGCCACGTGTCACTCACTGGTGCGCCATTAACCTAGCGCGAAGCGCTCATAAATTGAAAGCGCAATGCGCTAGTAAACTGGCGCTTAGCGCTGAGCGAGACATGTGTCATCTTCGTGTGCGCTACTTGGCAGAAGCGCAATGCGCTCTTTGATTGGCGCAAAGCGCCTGGCGCGCCACATGGCACACTGTCAGAAAACACATTGTCTGACGAATGCTATGCATTCAATACAAGACAAAAGATGTCAGAACCCAATGCTTAACATTATTAAAAGGGCCAAGCCCAAATAAAGGCTCAATAGCCAGAGCAATAAACAAAATGTTTATTAGACTTAGCCCAAGATTGGCCATAAGTTCTCAACTCATATCAACTGAGCCCATATGCTCATAAGCCTTTTAACAGACTTTAGTCCCAAATTGGACTATAGATCTCCCAACCAAAATTGGTTCAAGGGTACATCTCTGAACTCCTCTGATATTTGTCGTCGTAA
Organism: Agapanthus africanus; assembly: GCA_030015575.1. Lineage (NCBI taxonomy): Eukaryota > Viridiplantae > Streptophyta > Magnoliopsida > Asparagales > Amaryllidaceae > Agapanthus > Agapanthus africanus. The sequence continues at coordinate 376,171,161 of JASDDO010000019.1, read as the reverse complement.
TCCCTCAACGTCTTCAAAGAGGTGACGGGTCCCGACAACCATACATTCCATAGACTATGACATCTTTAACATGGATTGTGGGGTCCTTAAGCCCATGGACTACGATGTCCTTAACCTTGGACTGTGGGGTCCTTAAGCCCATGGACTACGATGTCCTTAACCTGGACTGTGGGGTCCTTAAGCCCATAGACTACGATGTCCTTAACCTCGGACTGTAGGGTCCCTTTAAACCCATGAACTATGAGGTCCTTAACTTTGGACCACCGTGTCCTTAAACTGGTAATCGACCGCAAAGTCTCTAAACTAAAACAATAGAGCCCAAATGCTCTTTTGTTGGATCTAAATGATCCTGTTAAGTAGATCTTAGTCTAAAATTAGACTAACGTATCCTTAACAAATGGTTAAGTTAACCTTAGTCTAAAATTAGACTAACGTGTCCTTAACAAACTGTTAAGTAGATCTTAGTCTAAAATTAGACTAATGTATCATTAACAAACGTTTAAGTTGATCTTAGTCTCAAATGAGGCTAACGTATACTTAAACCCCAACCTCCAAACCCAAATCTAAGAAGATACGGACATGGACTAATCCACGCCCTACGGGCGACAACATACATTAGTCTTCGTATACAATCCACGGGCAACCAAAAACAAAACAAACACCCACGACACGAAGTGACCATCTGGAGAAGGAGAAAGTTGTTATCGCGATGCGGTAGCGTAATTAACTGCAGGGGCTTGCGCCTGCAGGGAAGAGCGTCCCCACAATCAAAAACCCCTCAAACGAGGGGGAATATGACGAAGTCTGCTAAATCGGCCGCATCCGTTTAAACCTTTGATGCATGGTACCATAAATCAACTTGGCATCTTCGGAGAGGTGGACGGATAGCACCAATTAGCATCTACCCCGAATTTCAGGCAAGACGAACCTACGCGGTCGCGTCTCCGTGTTCGGTCGGGAATAGATTCTGGCACGCCCAGTGGGATCTTTTCCTCTTTCCACTCCACACTTCGTGTGTCGTGTTCGCGAACGAATCGCGGTTTGATATGGTTGCCCTTGGATTCGAGGTACTAAGATTTAGTTTCTTGCTTGGCGCAGAAAACAAAACATCAATGGCATCTACTTGTGTGAAGTGTTCCAACTGCAATTGCAACTCGCGCTCCGCCTCATATGGAGGCATAGCTTACGGGCCCCAAGCAGCCTCCTTATTCACGATGCCGGTGGACCAGGTGACTCAGGCCACCACTGGATTGTTCTTTGGGACCATGCTCCCACCAATGAGCTTCAGCGCCCCTATACTAACACAAGAAGCTCCTAAGAAGTCGGTCTTTGATCGGCTTACAACTACAGCGGCCCCTCTCAATGGGTCGTCCAGCCCCAGCGCCTCGGTCTTCACCAGACTGAGCCAAAGTTCGTGCGGACCCATGATGAAGCCTGCAGTTCCAGAAAAGGTTATTCCGAAGAGGATAGCCATCCCTGCTCCTGAAGTCGTCGAGGCGGCTTTTCCTGCCAAAGGGTCGGTCTTTACAAGACTGACTGTTCCGGCTCCCACTCCGGCTGCCGTCCCTGCTCCAAAGTTTGTCTTTGATAGATTAGATACTGCTACTCAACGAACATCAGTCTTCAAGAGACTGGTATCGGCAGCGCCTCACCTGAACAGGGGGCAAGACGAAGTCACCCCTCAAGCTGACACCATCCCAACAGCTCGATGCGCTCGACGTCGCTACTGGCGCCGAGTAAGAAAGGCTGGGGGCAACTCCCCCTCTGGTCTAACTCCACCAGCCCCAACGGTGGAAGTCAATGCTGCTGTTCCAATGGGGAACAGCTTCGAATTGCTGAACAAGGTGCGCAGGAACTCTCCTACCGCCGTACTGAAAAGATCTCCTCCACCCATGGAGAGTGTTACAGAAATAAAGCCGAAGCAGCCCCCTCAGCGGCTGTCCTCCAAAGTTTACAAAGTCTGGCGACGGGTCCAGGAATCAGTGATTGATCAAGACTATCCCCGCTGACAGAAGAAGCTGAAGGTTCAGCAGGAGAACCGTCCTGGCAAGACACAAAGGACGACAACCACTTGGGTGCCCGCTGCAACGGCCCCCTCAACGTCAACTGCTCAAAAGAAAAGGATACCAGAGAAAGCCCCTGTGACTACGGCAGATCACAAAGACGCTAAGCCCAAACGCCCCAAGTCTGGGGGCATAATGGTGCATACTGTTTATATGGCTTCCGGAAAAGAGGAAAGCCGCGCTTCTACGGGTCACCGACCGCTCACCCGATCTGTGACAAAAGCCCAGGAGCAGCAGCAGAAGCTTCAAGAGATGATGACTGTGATGGCCGCACTCACTAGGCCGAAAGAAACTCCAGAGACCTTGGAGCAGCGTCAGGAACAAGAAACCGACACCGAGTTCCTCCGAAGATTGTTCGAGAGGAAAGAAAAAGAGGCTGCAGAACAAGCAGCCAATATAAAACGAATGGCGCTTCTCTTCCAAGACATGGTCGGGATGATGTTACAGCCGGATCCTCCAGCTGAAGACCCTCCGATCATCATTGAAGACGACAGAGGGGAGACATCGAACCCTCCTCCGGCTCTTTCAGCAGCCAAAGAGAAAACCATCCCAAAAGCCACGCTCGATGATTATATAGCTCAACAAATAAGAGCTCACCGAGCGAACGAAGCGGTTGGCCAAGTCGTTAAAACTGGACGACCATATCCAGACTGGTATGATCAAATAAGTTACCCGCTGGGATATACGATCCTTAAGTTCCATGTATATAAAGGGACGGGGAATCCACATCAGCATATCGCTCAATTCAGGGGTTTATGCGGCAACACTGGAGGCGGCGACAAACTGTTGCTTCGCCAATTCGTCAGCAGCTTAGCAGAAACGGCCTTAAAATGGTATTCGGAGCTGCCTAACGACTCTTTCAAAACATTTGCGGAGATAGAGCTGCTGTTTACACAAAGATTTGCAAGCGCCAGCGAGCACACATCGATCACCGCATTGATCAATGCCATGGTAAGGCCAGGCAAATAGGTTCAATACGCAATACGATGGCGGAACCTTTGGTCGAAATGCGAACAACGCATCGAAGAAGCGCCGATGGTAGGCATGTTCGTAGGCACCTTGACCCTCAAGCAACCATCTCCCAGTTCATGATGTTCTTCAAGCCAACTACCTTCCAGGCCTTGATTGACAAGTTGGCCCAAATGGATCAGATGGGTCATAAACCATCTCCTTCAAAGACGGATCCTCGGAATGAAAAGGGGAAAGGAAAAGCAATTTTCGTCGCCAATACTCAACAACAGCCGAGCAAATTAAAGCCGGTTGCTCGCCAAAACAATATGCGTCCACACCCATCCCTTAAGGAGAGACTAGGACGTCCTTACTTGTTTCCCCAAGATAAAACGAGGAGACTGTTCGAGCTGGCAGTGCGCAACAAACTCATCAATCTGCCAGATCCAAAACGTCCGTTGCAGCCAAACGACGTCAATGATCCCAATTACTTCCCCTACCACCGAGTATTGGGCCATCCGATTAAAGACTGCTATGTCTTCAAAAACTGGATTGAGGACCAATACCAACAAGGCAAGTTCGCGTTATCGGAAAACTGGAAGGTGAACCCGCCACAACCTCACGCCCCTAAAAAAGTGGACTTGTCGGGGGCATCATGCTCATTCATAAGGGAAGCCCCATGGGAAGTTGTTCTTTCGGCAAAAACGAAAAGAATGCTGAAGGATCTCCAGACGTGCCCGGCAATCAAGTGGAAAAATTCACTGGAACCCGAGATTGTCGAGGGAATGCTGAAACCGTGCCCAACTACAAAAATCGGTGATGATAGTCAAAGCGCTTGCACCCAGCCGTCAAAGTCTTCGAAGAAGAAGAAGAAGAAATCCAAGAAGCCCGCGCAGTTTGATGACAAGCGCACGGATCTGCAAAAGCATATTGACGCGCTGGAGCAATATAACCAGAAGACGCGGCCCCCGGTCACACTCCAAGAATTTCTCAACAATATACTTGAGAACGGAGATGACGAAAATAACAACAGGGATGACTCGTCAAAAGAATCTGAGGATTATGTAGCAAGTTGCCACATGATCTCTCATTCGGCGTTAACTAATGAAGAAACGCACTCGGCGATAGAAGACAGCATAAAAGAGCTGAGGGTGGGATCAAAACCAAAACCCTTAGAACCGTCTGACGAGATGATCGACTTGCTACTGAAAGAAGCCCGTCAGAAAAGAAAAGCCAATCAAGAGCGTGAACTGGCTATATTCGAAAAAGCCAAACGCTGACGACTGGAGGAAAAGGTCGAAACACCCCAACTGGAGCAAAGCATCCATATCGCCAGCAAAAGTAAGCTTAAAATAAGAAAACGATTCGCTAGGGCCCTAGCAATAGGAATGAAGTTGCCTTCTTTCAAAGGAAATTCCCCTGGCAATATACGTCTTGATGAAACGGACATACATCCTAACTTCTGCCTATACCATCAGAAGATTGCACACCCTACCGAGGAGTGCATGGCCTTTAAAAACTGGTGGCAGAGATATGTTGCCCATCGACGACACGTTCAATGAGTGAAGCGCAAAGCTCGTTGGGAACAGAAAAGTACAAAAGATGAGCGCGAAAGAGCTTCTGGCAACTGTCACATAGCTGACACCAAAGGATCGCAAGTTGTCACTTTTGGAAGCGACTCTGAGAAAGAAATCGTCCTCAGCCCTCTCTTCAAGGAGTCCACCCCCGACACAAAACATGCGGAGATTTGCAGAAAAATCTAGCTGCGTAATCGTACGGTATGACCGAAACGTCGTTAAACTACTACCAACCCGCGGCATTCTCAGACTGACGTGGTAAAAAAATGGTACGTCCACAAGCGAGATGGGCACGGATGAAAACCCGAAAGGGCTCCGTAAGTAAAAACAGCAGGGCTGCCGGCGAGTTTTGTGAAAACCCGAAAGGGCGCAACCTCGTTAGAATAAAAAAAAGAGAAAAAAAGAAAACGGTATGCCCATAAGCAAAATGGGCACGGATGAAAACCCGAAAGGGCTCCGTGAGTAAAAACAGCAGGGCTGCCGGCGAGTTTTGTGAAAACCCGAAAGGGCGCAATCTCGTTAAAAAAAAAATTGCAAGGTCCTCTCGACCTTGTGGGGAGAAACTACCTGTGTGAGATCCTTACGACTCACAAGGGAGCAACACACTTAGGCATCCCCACGATTCCTAAGGAGAAATTACACTTGCGAGATCCTCACGACTCGTAAGGAGAACCCCTTTATAAGACCCTCACGGCTCATAAGATTTGAAAGTCTTAAGCTACAGGGATCTAAAACTGTTCTTAAGCAACCACCTCAACCTTCAACACTGCCCTACAAGTGGCTCAATGCTGACCCTTGTATACAATCCACGGGCGCGAATAAACATTCCCCTAACAAAAGTCCCATCCGTGACTAGGGATATGTCTACATGGTGAACGACCCTTGTAAGTCCTCTCGACTTATAAGGAGAAAATACTATTGTAAGATCCTTACGACTTATAAGAAACCACACACTTAGGAATCCTCACGATTCCTAAGGAGAAAACACACCTACGAGATCCTCATGACTCGTAGGGAGAAATACCTTTATGAGACCCTTACGGCTCATGAAGTCAAAAGCCTTGGTCGACAGGATCCTAACCCTGTTCGCTAAGCCACCTTTGTTCGACATCGACAGAAGCAAATGATGATTCGCTCCTGGAAATATCCCAGTTGTAGTGGTGTTGATACCGAAATCGGTGTCAATTCCAAGCTTGCAGTAAGAAGCTAGCAAGCCATACATGCATACGAAATAGCCGAAATGATGGGGAAACTTGCAACAAAATCAGCAGGTAAAAAAAAATGAATGCATGGAAAATAGCCGAAATGATTGGGCAACTCGCAATAAAAAGCAGCGAGTAAGTAAAAATAAAATAAATAGCCGAAATGATTGGGCACCGCGAAAAATAGCCGAAATGATTGGGCAATCGCGACCTTTGCGATATAAAATCTGAAATGATAGAGTATCGCGGAAAGAAATAAAGAAAAATATATAAATAAAATTTATGCCCTACAGGTGATATCACATCAATCCCTGTATATAATCCAGGGCGCAAACAAAGAAGGAATCACACCTTCCCTTCCCAGGCTCCATCTGAAAGAGAGCCAAGTCTCGATGGCCACATCTACAGCCTGAAGACCCACAACGGCGTTCCTTCGTAGTCCAGCAGGATGCAGACGCAACGTCAACAAAAAGACCTCATGGTCGAAACAAAGTGGAGTAATGGTAAAATCCCAACTCCACCTCAGTATTCATCTCGTTATAGCAGACGCAATGTCAACAACGACGTTCCTTCGCAGTCCAGCAGGATGCAGACGCAACGTCAACAAAAAGACCTCATGGTCGAAACAAAGCGGAGTAATGGCAAAATCCCAACTCTACCTCAGCATTTGTCTCGTTACAACAGACGCAATGTCAACAACGGCGTTCCTTCGCAGTCCAGCAGGATGCATATCCAACATTGACGAAAGACCTTACGGTCAAAACAAAGCGGAGTGACGGCAAAATCCCAACTCCATCCCAGCATTCGTCTCGTCACAGCAGACGCGATGTCAACAACGGAGTTTCTTCGCAGTCCAACAGGATGCAGATCCAACGTCAACAAAAAAACTCACGGTCGAAACAAAGCGGAGTGACGGTAAAGTGGCTACTCCGAATCTCGATGGTTCACAGACAACCTAGAGATCACCTCGACATTCGTCTCGTTACAGCAGACGCGACATCACTAAACGGAGCCACGACAAAATCTCTAGCTCCAAGCCTCGTGGTTCACCAACAACCTAGAGACAACTGCGACATTCGTCTTGATACGGCAGACGAGATGTTACTACAGCGTCCTTCCTCCAACAGGATTCGGACACACCAAAGCAAACGAAGCAAAGGCCAAATTCCTATCTTCAGGGTCTTGACGGCATTTCATATAAAACCTGAAAGACCATCGGAGATCATCCCACACCAGTGCGGAATGGTCACCACATCGACGTTCGTCTCGATACAGCAGACGAGATGTCACTACAGCGTCCTTCCTCCAACAGGATTCGGACACGCCAAAGCAAACGAAGCGAATTCCAAATTCCTAGCTTCAGGGTCTTGACGGTAACTCATATAAAACCTGAAAGACTACTGGCGATCATCCCGCATGGAGTGGTCACCACCTCAACGTTCGTCTCGATACATCAGACAAGATGTCACTACAGCGTTCTTCCTCCAGCAGGATTCAGACGCGACAATCAAACAACGGAGCCACGGCAAAATCCCTAGTTCCAAACCTCGACGGTTCACCAGCAATCTAGAGACAACCGCAACATTCGTCTCGATACAGCAGACGCAATGCCAGCAAACGAAGCGAAGGCCAAATTCTTAGCTTCAAGGTCTTGACGGCAACTCATATAAAACCTGAAAGACTATCGAAGATCATCCCACACCAGCGTGGAGTGGTCACCACCTCGACGTTCGTCTCGACAACAGCAGACGAGATGTCACCACAGCGTTCTTCCTCCAGCAGGATTCAGACGCGACAATCAAACAAACGGAGTCATGGAAAAATCCCTAGTTCCAAACCTCGACGGTTCACCAACAACCTAGAGACAACCGCGACATTCGTCCCGATACAGCAGACGCAATGCCAGCAAATGAAGCGAAGGCCAAATTCCTAACTTCAGGGTCTTGACGGCAACTCATATAAAACCTGAAAGACTATCGGAGATCATCCCACACCAGCGCGGAGTGGTTATGACTCATCGGGGCTCTCCAAAATGAGCCTAACCTCAAGTAAAAAGCGGCATGGCAAAACTCTTAACGCTTGCTCTTCCGACGGTCAAACTGCCTAGGAGGATTGCTTGAAGACGTCATGTCCATCCCTCGAAGGGATCAGAGACACGACAGTCGCTGGGCTACTCGAACAGCAAGATTGCCTATCGAGGAATACATCAGCCAATGCGACGGTACGACGGACAAAACCCTAGTACCACAGACCCTAACGGACCTCTGTCGTAAAGAGCATAGGTTAACTGCGACTTTAGGATATTCTTGCGAGAAATGCTCGATTCGTCTCGACTCGCGAGGAAATTAGTGTCTTTGCGAGAACTGCTCGATTCGCCTCGACTCGTAAGGAAAAGCCTTAGGCAATGGGGATAAGAACTAGTTTCCTAAGCACTGGGGCCCTGCAAGTCGGTCCAAGATGGACTCTTGCATACTATTCACGGGTCACACTCTTCAAAGTCGAATCTCGACAAAGGAGGGAAACAACCACTTACGAGTCCTCTCAACTTGTAGGAGGGAAAATTCTCTTGTGAGATCCTTACTACTAGGGGTGTAAACGAGCCGAACTCGAGCCAGCCAAGCTCGGCTCGAGTTCGGCTCGTGGTTCTTTTTGTCGGCCCAAGTTCGGCTCGTTTAGTTAATCGAGCTAGAGATGCTCGGCTCGAGTCCGGCTCGATTAAACATGCCCAGCTCGTGTTCGGTTCATTTATGGCCTATTAACTAAACGAGCCGAGTTCACGAGCCGAGCTCAACTGAGCTCGTTTAGAGCTCGTTTGTGAGCCCGGCTCGTTTTCAGCTCATTTACTCATATTAATATTATCTTCCAAGAAAAACACATAATTAACAATAATGCTTAAAACTCAGGGTTTTGAGATATGGAAAAATTAAAAAACATTAACATCTAAGGCATTGAATAGGTCTAAGTGCTGGGTTTTATATTTATCTCAGTACACTTTATATACTATCATTTAATTGAATTAAGTGTTCTGAGAGTTGTATAGAATCTGCTATGTATTACATATTACTGTTTTTTTTTCAAACTGTGTAACCCAGCCGAACCCGAATCAATACCGAACGAGCCTGGCTGAGCTCGAGTCCGGCTCGTTTAATAAACGAGCCAGGCTTTCTGGCTCATGTCCGGCTCTTTAATAAATGAACCGAATTTGAACGAGCTGATACCGAGCCGAACCTTAATTGAACCCGAGCTGGCTCGTTCAATTACCACCCGTACTTACGACTCTCAAGAGAAAACGCACTTAGGAATCCTCATGATTCCTAAGGAGAAAATACACCTACAAGATCCTCTCGACTCATAGGGAGAAAAGTCTTTATGGGACCCTCACTGCTCATGAAGTTGAAAAGTCTTAGGTAGCAGATCTGAACCTGCTTCCTAAGCCATCGCTACCTTATAAAGAGTTCAGGATGAAATGTTATCTACCATCTATGGGCCACATTTGCCAAAGCCACATTTGCTGCTGAAGTAAAGAAGCTACTTACGGATCTATTTCCCCCAATCAGAGCAAAGCTCTGTTTGAATTTCAAAAAATTCAAAAAAATTGAAGCAACGCTTCAAATTCAGTGCGCTGCGCGCAACGCGCCACGTGTCAAAAGCTGATACGTCAGCGCAGCGCCCAAGGCAACGTGCCCAATCAGAGCAAGGCTCTATTTAAAACAAAATTAAAGGAAGCAACGCTTCAGTAGAGCAAGCGCTGCGCTGATGCATCTGCGCCAAACAGAATTAAAATTCCAGTAAGATCTTTCTGTTCTTGTTAAAACAAGAAGATTGTCTTCTGTAAAACAAAAGCCCTTGGATCAAAAGATCCAACGGTGGGGAAAATTCCCCAAATCACTCAGAGAAGGATCTCTTTAACAAATTTAACAAATTAATGGGCACTATATAAAGGCCCCTAGACCCCAACTCAAAAACACATGAAGAACAACAATAAGAACACAGAGAATAGAAAAACTCTAGAAACAGAGAGAGAACTCTAAAGAACTCTGAGAAGAAATTCAGAAGGAAAAAGAAGGTAAAACCCTTTAAAAAAGAAGAATTTCTTCTGAATCGATCATTGATCTAAAAACAAGATCAATGATCTTCAATAAAAAATAAATAATGACAAAAGCATTGCTTTTTCATGAACCATTGGTTCTGGAATTTTAAAGATTCTTTTTTTGAATCCAAAATTGGATCATGAAATTAAAACAGTGCCTTGCACTTGCAGATCTACACTGTTGCGCTCCTGGGTTGGCGCAAGCCACCAGATAGCGCCACGTGTCAGCACTATAACCACTTGCGCTATGCGCTTTTAAAAATAGAGCACTGCTCTCTTAAATTGGCGCAACTCACCAGAGCACGCCACGTGTCAGCAGCGCACTAGCGCAGTGCAATGCGCTTGCGCTCACCAGAGCGAGACACGTGTCACCTCCACATGTGCTTGCGCTCATCAATTGGCGCAAAGCGTCTGACAAGCCACGTGGGGCACTGTCAGAATAAAAATGCAATGCATTATTAAAAGGGCAGAGCCCAATAAAAAGGTCTATCAGACCCAGATAAAAAATGCTATGCATTATTAAAAGGCAGAGCCTAATTAAAGGTCTAATGGGCCCAAATAAAAAAAATGCAATGCATTATTAAAAAGGGCAGAGCCCAAACAAAGGCCTAACAGGTCAAATGCAAATAAAATGTTGAACATCTTCAACTGGACTTAGCCCAATCACGGCCATAAGTCCTCAAATTAAATTGACTGAGCAAGACTGCTCTCTTAAATCAATTTACATCCGGTTCAAGGGTACATCTCCGAACTCCTCTGACACCTATCGTTGTAATCCTTCAACGACGTCAGAGAGGTGACGGGTCCCGACAACCACACATCGATACGGACTGTGGGGTTTTTAATCTCATGGACTTATGCGTCCTTAAACTAATGGACTAATGCGTCCTTAAACACATCTATATAGACTATGGGGTCCTTAAACCCATGGACTAATGCGTTCTTAAACTAACATCCGTCCCTAAAACGGGAACATGGACCCACATGTCCCTAAACTGGAACATGGACCACTATGTCCCTAAACTGGAACAATAGAGCCCCAAATGCTCTTTTGTCGAATCTAAACGATCCTGTTTAAGTTGATCTTAGCCTAAAAAATGGCTAACGTATCCTTAAACTTTCAAACAGACTTTAGTCCCAAATCGGACTATAAATCCCCTAATCAACTTTGGTTCAAGGGTACATCTCTGAACTCCTCTGACACCTATCGTTGTAATCCTTCAACGACGTCAAAGAGGTGGCGGGTCCCGACGGCCATACATGCAATGGACCACTATGTCCCTAAACTGGAACAATAGAGCCCAAATGCTCTTTTGTCGGATCTAAACGATCCAGTTAAGTCGATCTTAGTTTCAAATCGGACTAACGCATCCTTAACAAACGTTTAAGTCGATCTTAGCCTCAAATATGGCTAACGTATCCTTAAACTAAAACACCAAACCCAAATCTAAGTAAATACGGATTTGGACTAATCCACGTCCTACGGGCGACGACATAAATTAGTCTCCGTATACAATCCACGGGAAACCACAAACAAAACAAACACACACGACACGAAGTGAAATTCTGGAGAAGGAGAAAGTTGTTACCGCGATGCGGTAGCGTAATTAACTGCAGGGGCTTGCGCCTGCAGGGAAGAGCGTCCCCACAATTAAAAACCCCTCAAGCGAGGGGGAATCTGACGAAGTCTGCTACATCGGCCGCATCCGTCTAAACCTCCGATACACGGTGCCATAAATCAACTTGGCATCTTCGGAGAGGTGGATGGATAAAACCAAATAGCATCTGCCCCGAATCTCAGGCAAGACGTCTTCACGTCGTGGCCGTCTTTCGGAGGGGAACAGGGTCCTCACGATTCGTAAGGAAAAATACCCGAGTGAGATCCTTACGACTCACAGAGATAATGAACACTTAGAAATCCTCACGATTTCTAGGAGAATTTGCACCTACGAGATCCTCTCGACTCGTAGGGGAAAAAACCTTCTTGAGACCCTTACGGCTCATGAAGACGAAGAAAGTCTTAGGCTACAAGAACCCTAAACTTGTCCCCTAAGCCCTCAATTCTGTGGCCATGCATAACTCTGCACTACTTCACCCGCGTACATACTTACGTGGGCAAAGTAGTGGGGGGCATTTGTTCCCGCCAAAATTTTGGCTCACAACCTGCTCCCTTATAAAAAAAATAAAATAATAATAATAATAATATAAAATAATAATAAAATAAAAAATGAAGGGAAAAACTCCACATGCAAAGAATGTAACAAATGCCTCAAAGCCAAGAGTTAAAAAATGAAGCAATGCTTCAGATCCGGCGTTAGGCGCGTTGCGCGCCACGTGTTAAACACGGATGCGCTAGTGCAGGCTACACTGCGCTCTGCGCTGCGCGCCACGTGTCAAACGTAGGTACGCTAGCGCAAAGTGCACTGCGCTTTGAGTAGCGCACCACGTGCAAAGCACGAGTGCGCCAGCGTTGGAATTAAAAATTCCCCACCGTTAGATCAAAAGATCTAATAATGATAAATCATTAATCAGAATTAAAATTCTGTTATGGAAAGATTTTCTCAATCTTGTTAAAAACAAGAAAATTGCTTTCTGTAGAACAGAAGCCCTGAGATCAAAGATCCAACGGTGGGTAAACATCCCCAAATCAATCAGAGAAAGATCTCTTTAACTGAGTTAATAATCAACTTGCCCTATATAAAGGCCCCAAGACTTCAAGTCTGATATAGAGAAACCCCCCTACAAATTTTAAGAAAAATCAAAAGAAAGGGAGCAAGCTCTTGAAAGAAGATCATTTCTTCAAGGTAAAAAAGAATGATTCTTGCACAAAGAGATGAAATCATCTCATTAAAACAGAAGAATTATCTTCTTAAAAGATCATAGATCTAGGTCTTTTATAAAAAGAGATCAAAACATCTCATCATAAAAACAAAAGAAGTATTTACTTCATTCATAGATCATTGATTTAGAAAGGCAAAGCCCTTTCCAAAATAAGAACTGTTGTTCTTGAATCTTGAGGCAAAACCTCCTTTAAAAAGAACATAAACTTGTTCTCTGATCATAAATTTGATCAAGTGCGCTTTGCGCTATTGAAAAGTACCTTGCACTCTTGAACTGCGCTTTTGCGCTCCTTGAACTGGCGCTCAGCGCCAAAACGCACCACGTGTCAACCACGTATGCAACTTGCGCTTTGCGCTTCTGAAACAACGCACCGCGCTGATGGGATGGCGCTCAGCGCCAAGCGCGCCACGTGTCACTCACTGGTGCGCCATTAAACTAGCGCGAAGCGCTCATAAATTGAAAGCGCAATGCTCTAGTAAACTGGCGCTTAGCGCTGAGTGCGACACGTGTCATTTTCGTGTGCGCTACTTGGCAAAAGTGCAATGCGCTCTTTGATTGGCGCAAAGCGCCTGCCGCACCACATAGCGCACTGTCAGAACACATATTGTTCTGACGAATGTTATGCATTCAATACAAGACAAAAGATGTCAGAACCCAATGCTTAGCATTATTAAAAGGGCCAAGCCCAAATAAAGGCTCAATAGCCAGAGCAATAAACAAAATGTTTATTGGACTTAGCCCAAGATTGTCCATAAGTCCTCAACTCATATCAACTGAGCCCATATGCTCATAAGCCTTTTAACAAACTTTAGTCCCAAATTTGTAACGTTTCAAAATAATAAAATATTTTTTTAGGAATTTTTATAATTTAATATTATTTTAATGAATATTTTAATATTCCGGTATAATTAAATACAAATAATGGGGAAAAAATCATGGAAAATCCTAAAATAGGGTATTTTATGGAATTATGCCATTTTTAAGTTTTATGATTAGTTATGCGCTAATTAAGTGCTAATCGCGATTAAAAATCGCTAATCGGGTTTTTGGCGTTTTTGTGCAAAACATGCACATATCATTTTTCTACACTTGTGTTGCATTTTCTTACCATGGCTTTACTTTGGGTTTACTATTTGAGTAAGAAGGTTTTAGAAAAGAAAAGAATTGATTAGAATAATTTGGTAGTAGGTGAGTGAGAGAGAGAGAGAGAGGTGAGGGGGTCATTTGACCATGAGACTTCTCTTCTCTCTTCATTTTCTTCATCTCTTTTCCCCTTCTCCTCCATCATCAGCTGCTGCTGCCTCTTCTCTCACTCCCTCCCCTCTTCAAGCCTCTAAAACTCTATGTTAATCACCTCAAAACACCACTCTCATTTCACAAAAAATGTGCACAAGCCCTCAAGCAACTATTTGGACCAAGAAAGTTTGTGAATTGGCGATGTTGAGGATTCATGAGTCTCTATTGAGGTAATTCCTTCACAATTGTTGTATCATTTCTGGTGATTAAGCCTCTTTTAAAGTTTGATGTCGTTTCGACGAAGTTTTGTACACCTTGGACAACCCTAGAGAGGATTAGGGTAAATTTGAGTTGTAAAGTGAAATTGAGGATTGTGGTGACCTTAGAACCCTGGTGGGATGTTACTTTAGAACCAAACCTGAAGCTAAAACCCAGAATACGGATTTATGAGACGATATCGGGAAAAACAGTGAATCCGTGATCGTATTTAGGAATCTGCTATCACCCCGAGACCCCTAAATTAAAATTGAGTTGACAGTGAGATGTGCAGGCACCCTGGAACCACCACACAAAGCCCTAGCCCCTAATTCCTTATTTGGGCTGCAGATTTAATCCCTCTGGCCGCAAATTGCGGCCAGAGCAGGTTGGAACCCCCTCGTTTTTGTTCTGTAGCCCTATTTCCAGTAGTCTTGACCCATGGCATGTGCAATTTTCTCTGATTCCATTTAGGGTAAAATCTGGGTTGATTTTCCTATGTTGGGGCATGATTTACGACTTGTTTTAGCATGGATTTTGGTATTTGGTGATTCATTCCTGTCGGGTGGCGTTTGGACGTCAACGACAAATGGATATTGATCGTGTCTACATGCGAGACGATAGGTTTTTACTTATGCGAGTAGCGTGTGCTGTTTTGGCTTTCCGATGTGATTTTCATGTGCTTTAGCGTTTGTGATATACGTGTAGGTACCCGACGTGATGTTGAGGCGAAGAAGATGAAGATGGCGACATCGGCATCGGCACACGAGAAGCAAGGTGAGTAGATTTATATCTACGGGGAGAAGTCGGGTGGATGGCGTATAGCACCCCCGCAGTCCGTGGTGATGTATACGAATACGTATACACACGTATATTTATTATGTGTTGTTTAAGATTATTGATGATAAGGATGTATTGGTTTAGTATAGTGCGAAACCCCAGAGTAGTGGTTGCACCCACACATACACGTACACACATACTTGCATACATTCTTTCTTTTACCTGTGCGCATATGGAGGTGTGTATATCTACACATGGGTATGGGACTATGTGTTCATATACGGGATTTGAGGATGATACGTGGGATTGAGATGAGTCGATGAGGTTTGATTGAGGCCGTGAGATTCGGCGATATGACAGAGTTCGTATTTGAGATGCGACATGATGGTTTTACCGGGCCTTTGGGCATGTGTTTTACCCCGCATTCATATTTATATAGATGGTATCGATGGTACTAGACTTAGACTTGTACCCTAGATTATGTGATATGATGGTAGTGATACCTGATATGTGATGAGATGAATGTGATATTGACCCGTACCCAGCTATTGGGATGCCGTACGACAATTTACCGTACGAGCTTTATATTGATGATAGATCCGCACTCATGACTCGAGGATGTTATATGATATACTGTATCGTACGTGATACTATTGAGGCAGGATCACCGACTATTGTATATATATGTATATATTGACTCAGTTTTAGGTGGTTTTCACCCCCCTCCCGATTGACTTGATAGTTGGGTCCGTAGTTCGTATAGTAGGCATTAAACTAGACCCGAGTCATACCTATTTCAAAACTAACAAATCGGGGATATTTTAAAGATAGGCAAAAGGGATTCTACGGATATTTTCAAACGACACATTTTTTCTTAAAACACCGTAGCCCTTATTTTACCAAAAACCCTGATTCGTCTTATTTCAAAAGGCAAGGCTGCATGATATACTTATTGAGATAGAGTCTGTACTGTTGCGTTGATTATTTGATTCCGCATACTCATGCTATTTGCATTGCATTGCTTGTGTTTATTGATATATTACAGTCATGCTGCTAGGACACCAGCACCATTATCGATGATGCGTATGTTCCACGTACACTTGTTTGCCGGCTCACACACTTCATCATCGATAATTGCCATGTCACTACACTGTAGTACTGTTGCATTCAGGATATGATTCTTGCATGACAGACTGATGTGCTTACATTTCTTTTACATGTCACATACATCATGCTTTCTGATTATACGCATTGAGAGTTGCTGTTCCATGATATTTCTGGATTTTGGGAACCGTGGGTATTTCAAAAGAGAATATGTCATTGCTTTAAAAACCCGGTTACCCTTGATATGATATTTCAGTGTGTCCACCATGTGTTTTCTCGGTGCTGAGAGCGACATGTGAAACCCGATTCGAGGAGTGGACGAGCCGATTGCGGGTACATGGTGAACCCGGTATGGTTCCCCTCGGCAAGATGATCGATGGACTTTGCCGATTGAGCCTGGAGACGGGCGAGTACCTACCGGTGATTGGTTGGACCTGGCGGTCATCCGGAGGATACTGACCAGAGTCGATAAATGGATATGGGCGTACTGCTGGGGCCGAGGGCCGATTCCGCAAACGGGGCCCGTGGGCTGGTCCGGACTGACGGAGCCCGATATATGAGGATTTACGTGCCGATGCTGGGCACAGTTTTCATGATGCTTTCGAGTGTCGATGCTGGACACTCCGGTTCCATGATTTTTGACGTGTCGCGAGGGACACAGGTGGTTTATATCCTCATATTTCCATGCATATGCTGATGATATTTACATGCATGATGGTTATTGTCATTGGGTGACGAGTGGACGGGATCCACGTACATACAGATTTGATTGCTTGATCATACCTCACATTTATGATATGCTATTACCTGAGGCATTGGCACGAGCACTTGATACTACACTCATGTATAGAGATTACATTGCCAGTTTAGCATGCTTCAGACTTATTCATATTGAGGTTTATATATATCCGATCGTATTGACCTAGGATGGGTCATACATTCGATCTCTGCCTGTAGATATTTTCTATTCACGAGTTGACAACTCACCCCCGTTGTGCCACAGTTCTTGCAGGTTTTTGCCGTACAGATTCCATAGCGGCTTTTCTGGCACACTGCTTCCATACGGGTGACTTGCTTGGGTAGGTAGGTTCTTTTGCATCAGAACCACCCTTGTATATATACTTTTCAGTTGTATCTAGAAATTCCATCAACCAAAACCTGTATATTGTTTTAGACTTAGACACAGTGGTGTATTATTTCGACCTTAGAGTCGCGCTTGTAGTATTATGGTTTTCTGGCTGTTTTGAATTTCTTTTTGGGTTTGATCCTCGCCCTTTGGCGTTGTATATTATTATTGCTTGCATGGTTGTGACCGTCGATTGACGAAGAGCTAGCTCCCGCTTGGGGATGCCTTTTATCATTTCATATATATTATTCTTATTGTACCCCGTTCGGGGCCAGTTTTTACAAAGGAAACTCTGCCGAAATTTTCAGAAAAGACTACACATTTTTAAAATGCATTTTCGGCTTAGTTATTTGGAAACTTTGATTTCAAACATGCTTTCTTTACTTATTAAAAACCAGTTCCTTTATTTACTCCTTAAATGGTTTTAGATTTCTGGGCTTTTGGCTTACTTGGATCAGATGGAGTCCTATAGACTTCATAGGATTCAAAGGCCAGTCACAGGCTCTTTTGGGTCGTGACAAAATTAGACTATAGATCTCCCAACCAAAATTGGTTCAAGGGTACATCTCTGAACTCCTCTGATATTTTTCGTTGTAATCCCTCAACGTCTTCAGAGAGGTGACGGGTCCCGACAACCATACATTCCATAGACCATGATGTCTTTAACCTGGACTGTGGGGTCCTTAAGCCCATGGACTACGATGTCCTTAACCTGGACTGTGGGGTCCTTAAGCCCATGGACTACGATGTCCTTAACCTCGGACTGTGGGGTCCCTTTAAACCCATGGACTATGAGGTCCTTAACCTTGGACCACCATGTTCTTAAACTGGTAATCGACCGCAAAGTCTCTAAACTAAAACAATAGAGCCCAAATGCTCTTTTGTTGGATCTAAATGATCCTGTTAAGTAGATCTTAGTCTAAAATTAGACTAACGTATCCTTAACAAATGGTTAAGTTGACCTTAGTCTAAAATTAGACTAACGTGTCCTTAACAAACTGTTAAGTAGATCTTAGTCTAAAATTAGACTAACGTATCCTTAACAAACATTTAAGTTGATCTTAGTCTCAAATGAGGCTAACGTATCCTTAAACCCCAACCCCCAAACCTAAATCTAAGAAGATACGGACTTGGACTAATCCACGCCCTACGGGCGACAACATACATTAGTCTCCATATACAATCCACGGGCAACCAAAAACAAAACAAACACCCACGACACGAAGTGACCATCTGGAGAAGGAGAAAGTTGTTACAGCAATACGGTAGCGTAATTAACTGCAGAGGCTTGCGCCTGCAGGGAAGAGCGTCCCCACAATCAAAAACCCCTCAAACGAGGGGGAATCTGACGAAGTCTGCTACATCGGCCGCATCCGTTTAAACCTTCGATGCATGGTGCCATAAATCAACTTGGCATCTTCGGAGAGGTGGACGGATAGCACCAATTAGTATCTGCCCCGAATTTCAGGCAAGACGAACCTACACGGTCGTGTCTCCGTGTTCGGCGGGGAACAAACCCGACCTTCGATGGCCTCCCAGAACACTCCTATGCTCGCCTTACAAATAACCATCGGCATGCCTCCGAGCCCTCCTACACACTGAGCTTCTTCAGCCCTCCCAACTCGCCTCCGAGCTATCACGGAACCGAGCTTCCTTGGCCTCTCGCTTGCCTCCGAGCCTCTCGCCGAGCTAAGGCTCCCCGGTTTTACCGAGCAACCAAGAATGCAGAGCCCAAGAGCCTCTGCCACGGCTTCGCGTATCTCGCCAGAAGCGAGATATTCGCCACGCAACATCCCGCGTTCCACACCATCATATCCCCCACTAACGAGCGTATCTCATCATTAATGGAGGGATCCCGTCATTCACATAGGCGTAACATCATGGGCGTAATTGACGGCGAAGATCTCTGGCCAGCTCTCTCCATGCGGCCACTATAAACACCCCTCTCATAGACCACTCAGGTAAGGCAATTTCAATCCACTAAGCCGCTACCCTGCTCAAATTTCTCGGCTAACTTGATCGTCGGAGGGTCCATGGTGGTACAACCACCTCGGGAGTTCTTTTGTAGATAGCTCGGCTTTACCTCAAAACAAGCCCACTGAGATCCACACACTCAAGAAGACAACCCTCAATACCAATCTCAACCCTTCATCAACGCTCACGACAGATCGACGGAGGACAACATCTAAAGGAGATTAAGACCTCTATTAGTTGGCGCCGTCTATGGGAACCCAATTTTTTCCACCCATCAAAAGTTAATCTTCCGCTCTCGACTTCATGGCGAGCGAAAACCATGAGGATCTCAGCACAAGCCGTCGTCTTCCCCACAACGGAGGCGCGAACGGATCTACTCCCCTTCCGAACGCCATCCACGCCCTCTCGGCAAGGATCGACAGGCTCGCGTCTATAGTGGACGCCATTGTCCATGTCCAAACGGCGGGCCTAGCCCCCAAGGTCGCCATTCCCCCTCCTAGGGATCATGACCTCTGCAAAGGGGTGGATGAGACCGCCCATGCTGGCACCACCGAACAACACCGTTCTCACTCCGGCGACCGCGGATCCCCAGCGGCAACCGATTCAATGGCCCGCTGGGCGCCACACGGCTCTATGCTGCAGTCTCGTGAAAGAGCCCATCACACTGATGCCCATCACATTCCTGTCCCTCCCGAGAAGGTATCGGTCAGCTCGCCTACTCCCAGGCATAACCGACACCCTCTCCCTCTGCGGGATCACGCGAACGGCACTCGCCGCGAAGACTTAAGAAGGACCTCACCAGGGGACCTAAGGAATTTTATAGAACGGAATCGGAGTCGCAGCCTGGCGTAGACCACAAGCGGGAAGGGCCACCATTCTGACTGCACCGAATCCTCGAGGTATCATGACCACCTCGACGCCCTCGAAAAGAAAATCGAGGATATACATCGGGAGGGTCATCCATCCGGTGAAGGGGCCAAGTACGCCTCCGACTCACTTACGAAGCCCTTCACCGAGGAGTTGCTCACCATACATGTCTCGTCCAAGAACAAGCCGTCTAAGGTGGTCCTCTTCAACGGGAAGTCCGACCCGAAGGACCACCTGGACGGGTTAACGGTGAGCATGAGCTTCCAGGATAACTCGGACGCAGCCCAGTGCCGAGCTTTCCCAACCACCCTCATTCGTGCAGGTCAGGATTGGTTCCAAGGATTGGCGTCATGCTCTATCTCGACCTTTGATGAGTAAGCCACCCAATTCCTCGGACACTTCGTCGGCAACAGGCGACAGAAGAGAACAGTAGACCACCTGTTCACCATAAAAAGCGGGGACAAAGAATCCTTTAAGGAACATATCACTCGCTTCTACAACGCTCTCCTCGAAGTCCCCGATCACCGAGATGGGACTGTCATCACCGCTCTAAAGTCGGGTCTTAGGCATAAAGGGTGGCTTCGCTCTTTTGCATTAGCGCAACCTAAAACCATGGCCGAGATAAAAGCTTGGACCGAGCGAGAGATCCAACTCGAGTCTGAGGGGTGACCAAGCTGACTAAGCCAACCTGTCCCAGGGCGACCAAGCCAACCAAAAGAAGAAGGGTGGAGAAGAGAAGAAGAAGGTCGACCGGCCAAAACCATGCTCCCTAAAGTTCCAGGAGTATACTCCTCTCAATATCTCCTAGATCGAGCTGTTAGAGAAGGAGAAAGGCGAGCGATTCTTCAAGCTCCCGCCGGTCACCCATAGAGCGGCTAAATAAACCCGGGGCCCGTACTGCGCCTTCCATAGGTCGCAGGACCACCCGACCGAAAACTGTAAATAACTTCGCGGCTACATCGAGGAGTTGAGCCGCTCTGGCCATCGGGCGAAGTACCTGCGGGACAAGCGACAGGAAAACAGGGAGTAAGAGAACCAGCCCCCTCCCGGCGAATTAATGATCGGCCAAATAATGGTCGTTTCCTCGGGGTACGCCCATGGAGCCGGCAGGACTCACCGCCTCCTACCCGTCGAGGGAACAAGCAACCCGCCCCAGAAAAAATGCAGGACCGCCGAGCCCATCATCTTCACAGATGAAGACCTCCATGGTATATCCTTGCCTCATAACGACCCTCTCATGATTACGGCATGGGTCCACCCTTACGAGGCTCAGAGAATATTGGTCGATTCCGGAAGCTCGACAGATATCCTCTTCTATGACTGCTTCCAGCGTATGGGGTTAGGGCCGTCTGATCTACGGCCAACCTCCCACATCCTATCAGGGTTTACCAACCACCCTATCTCGGCCGAGAGAGTGGTCACCCTCCTCCTCAACATTGGGGAAGCTGGCCATACGAGGACCGTACCAGTGGAATTCATCATCACTAGGATCCCCTCATCCTACAACATCCTCCTGGGACGCCCGACATTAAACGCCCTCCGGGCTCAAATCTCAACCTACCACCTTGCGATCAAATTTCTATTAGATTAAAAGGGGATAGGCCGGACCTACGGGAACCAGCGAATCACCAAGATTTGCTTCACCGCGACATCCATCATCGGAGAGCAGAGCGACGACCTCGAAGACACAAATGATTTCCAAAGGTCGTTGGACACTCGCGAAGAACGGAAAGAAATCCGAGGAGCCCCGGTGGAGGCGCTTGTAGGGTTACTTATTACAACAGCAAGGTTTCGGGAGGTATCATCCATACCATTTTCAAATTTTTGCCATGCTACTTAACCTTAACCCTAGAATCTTAACTAAAGATTTAAACAATAGCATATGTAAACAACTTTACAACTAAGTGAATATGGAATACAACCTTCGTAGACCAGTCCTTCACTTCAAATGCTCCGTGTAGAAGTCCCTTCGCTCCAAGGAATGATCTTCCGGACTCTAGAATGGCTTCACAAGAAGAATGGAACAAGCTTGCATGAAGTCTTCGAGGCCGAAGATGTCTACGTCGAGGAGACACTAACCCAAGCTACCTCTTCACTAATTAGGGATTAGTGAAGCTAACACCCTAAACTAAATGACTAATCTAGTAGAGAATAATAAAGTAGGAATTTTGCTCACTTTATAATTCTTTTTCTCACTATTTTTCCTCACCTCCTAAAACCTAGAGAGCAAAGCTCTTGATGAAGAAGAAGATGAAGAGAGATAATGTTGTGAGAGTGAATGGCAACCATGGGTGAGAAATATCTCATATAACCCTTGTAGAGACTTAACCCTAGTTAAAGATAATGGTTAGGTTTATAAATATCTAAGGCAAACCAAAAATGGTGGACTAAGTCAATAGTTATCCACAAGCTTTCAAAGCTTGCAACCATGACAAATTCCACTCAATTTTGAATTACTTAAATAAATAAAAACCTTAATATTATCTCATATATGGTGTAAGTCTCATACACCCATGTTGCATATATAAACTAGCTTGACACAAAAATATATATCACATATATATTTAGTGTGCAAAAAGTGAGGAAAAAGAATGCTTAAGTGAGCTAATATTAGTTAATGTAAATTAGTATATCACATATATAATTATACATTAAATTATCAAATCAACACTTGATTTAATAATCCGGCTATATCACATATAACCGACTAATATCATATGTCTCTTCTTATCGAATCAACACTTGATTCGATAATCCGGCTATATCAGATATAACCGACCGATACTTTAATCGCGAGAATAGAATACGGTATCACATACTCGTATTAATCTCGGTCTCGCACATATCACATATGTGCTCCTACTTCATTTCGCCTGAGCTAGGAAACCTCTGTGTAGGACTCTAAAGACTCGTCAATATGCCGGCAGTAGGTGATGATCATAGCAAGCATCTACAAGCCGTCAGCGGTACTAGCTAGACGTAACGGCTACCCGGGTATTGAGCGATCAGAAGATCAACAAGCAAGCCTGCTCATACTCCTGTAAAGCCTGTCAGTAACACTACCGTACAGTCCGGTCTCTTCGTCTGATATGTCGCATATCCAGTGTAGGGGTGGTAAACGTCAGAACCCAGTAACCGATAAGTCGTGCCAATGTGAGGCTCATAACGGGTTGAGAAACTACTGATAACACTTACCAGTAGATCTCCATATCAGCCCTGTCCAGGGACTTCTTGTTATATCCAATCGAGCACAGCGCAACATCAACCCCCAATACCGGGAGAGACGAAACCCCTCCTATCGCTCATTGCCTCCATGTGATTCGGGACTGTACCCAAAAGCCACCGTTTTGCACGTTCTCTTGAACGTGGTAAGGTGGAAATCAAAGCACGGTGGGAATCACACAAGACTCTATGATGATCTCGGGTCTACAGACTAACATGTACCAGTGTCACCAGAGAACTGCTATATGACGATAGGTATAATACCAACTAGGAGTTCTCGGCGAGTCCGTTCAGTGTACCCAGTCTCCACAGAGCACCCGTATACCATCTTTGATGTCAAACACCAATGGATGTGGGATCATCCATCGCCCATCATATGGGTCAAGAAGTGTATACGCCAGTCTACTCTGGAGTATCGATGCCCTGTTTTGATACACCATCGACTAGGAACAATTATAAGATGTACTTGTGGACTACCCTGGCCCCACTAGTATGATCTCCATCATAGTCCTAGTAGTCAAGTACATATCCTAAGGGCTTTATCAACATGTGAGAGAAAGAGAGTATCACAATACAAGTCTATATGTTAAGACAAAAAGCAACCAGATAGCATACTATCATGTCGAGCAAGAAAGTCCTCTCTATATATATCCAAGCATCCACTATAATATACATCATATGTACAATAATGGCCTCTAAGGCATATACATAACTAACAATCTCCCACTTGCACTAAGGCCAGTTATTGTAGTATCTCATACCCAACATCCCGAAGAGTCTCTCAAATTGTATTGGGGTATGGCCTTCGTGAGTGGATCCGCTGTGTTGTTCTTCATGTCAACTCTCCTGACCTCGATCTCCCGGCGATCAACTATCTCCCGGACCAGGTGATACCACCTCAGAATATGCCTGGATCGCTGATAGGACCTGGGTTCCTTGGCCAAAGCCACTGCTCCATTGTTATCATAATACAAAGGTATTGGATGCTCGATGGACGGAACCACTCCAAGTTCGTTTATGAAATTCTTCATCCAGACAACCTCTTTGGCAGTATCGTTGGCAGTGATGTATTCAGCCTCCATCACCGAGTCTGCCATGGTTTCCTGTTTGGAACTCTTCCAACAAACCGCCCCTCCATTAAGGGTAAAGATAAATCTCGAGACCGACTTAGAGTCGTCCTTATTACTCTGGAAGCTCGAATCGATAATGGAATCCACTTGGAGTTCTCCATTACCATACACAAAGAACATCTCTTTAGTCCTTCTCAAGTACTTGAGAATGTTCTTCACAGGTGTCTAGTGACTCTTTCCAGGATCTGCTTGATACCTACTCACTACACTTAGTGAGTATGCTACATCGGGTTTGGTACATAGTATCGCGTACATGATAGAGCCTACTGCTGAAGTATAGGGTATCCCTTGCATGCGAGGTCTCTCCAAATCAGTCTTGGGAGATATCTCTTTGGAGAGAGTGAGTCCAGAGATCGTGGGTAAATTTCCACACTTGGATTCTTCCATACTAAACATCTTTAGTATGGTGTCAATATACCTGGATTGGGACAATCCCAGTATCCGTTTAGATCTATCTCTATAGATCTTAATTCACAAGATATAGGAGGCATCACATAGATCTTTCATTGAGAATCTTTGTGATAAGAAAAGCTTGACCGAGTGCAGCATAGGAACATTATTTCCTATCAAGAGTATGTCATCCACGTACAATACGAAGAAGACAACCTTACTCTCTGCCACTTTCTTGTATATACAAGGTTCATCTACGTTTTTGATGAAGTCAAACTCTTTGACTACCGCATCAAAACAGATGTTCCAACTCTGCGATGCCTGTTTTAACCCGTAGATGGATTTAAGCAGCTTGCACACCTTTCCGCTGCTCCCACTGTCCACGAAACACTCGGGCTGAGTCATGTACACGCACTCTTCTAAATCACCATTTAGAAAGGCGGTCTTAACATCCATTTGCCAGATTTCGTAGTCATGGTATGCAGCAATAGCAAGTAGGATCCGGATGGACTTAAGTATAGCCACTGGAGAAAAGGTATCATCATAATCTGCACCTGTTCGTTGATGAAAACCTTTTGCAATAAGTCTAGCTTTGAAAGTCTCAACTTTTCCATCTACACCAAGTTTCTTCTTAAAAATCCATTTGCTCCCAATGGGTTTTACCCTTTCAGGAGCAACTTCCAAAGTCCATACTTTGTTGGTGTACATGGATTCCATCTCAGATCGCATTGCATCCAGCCATTTCACAGAGTCCCTACTCGTGATGGCCTGCTCGAAACTAGTTGGGTCATCATCTTTCATGACGCAATCCTCGCTCCCACTATCAATGAGAAAACCGTAGTATCTCTCAGGTTGATGAGGAACCCTACTAGATCAGTGGAGAGGCTGAGGTTCGTTGGGAACTATCGAATTCTCTGATTCTACAAAATCTTCTGTCGTAGTTTGTATTGCTGGAACCTCTTCCAGTTCTACCTCCTTGTCACTAATTTCTTTTTCAAGAAATTCCTTTTCTAAAAAGGTGGCATGTCGAGAAACAAACACTTTTTGTTCCTCGGTGTGGTAGAAGATATACCCTCGCGAATGTTTGGGATATCCTATAAACTTACATAGAAAAGACCTTGTCTCGAGCTTGTCCGGATTTTGTGTTTTCACATATACCGGACAACTCCATATCTTAACATAATTAAGATATGGTCTCTTTCCTTTCCATATCTCATATGGAGTGGTTGGCACAGATTTGGTGGGAACCATATTCAATAGGTCTGCAGCTGTCTCCAGTGCATTTCCCCAAAAGGAAATAGGTAACTCAGCGGTGCTCATCATAGAGCGCACCATATCTAATAGGGTGCGATTCCTCCGTTCTGATACACTATTGTGCTGTGGTGTATACGGAGGAGTAAGCTGAGAGAGTCCCGTTCTCTTTTAGATAGTCCCGGAACTCATTGCTCAAGTATTCTCCTCCTCGATCAGATCGAAGGATGTTAATACTTTTACCCGTTTAGTTCTCTACTTCGTGCTTATATTCTTTGAATTTCTCAAAAGCTTCAGACTTGTATTTCAACAGGAACACATGTCTGTATCTTGAGAGATCGTCAGTGAATGTAATGAAGTATGAGGAACCATTCCTGGCATGTGTAGACATGGGACCGCATACATCACTATATACCAGTCCTAAGAGTTCCGTAATTCTTTCTCTGTGTCCTGTAAACGGAGTTTTGGTCATCTTGCTTTTGAGACATGACTGGCAAGTGTCATAAGATGAAAATTCGAACGGATTCAAATATCCATCCTTATGTAACTTAGCTAGTCGTGTCGCATTGATATGACCTAGTCTACAATACCACAAGAAGGATTCGTTCATTTCGGAACTCTTCCTCTTGTGTGTGTTTTGTATGTTAAGAACTGTGGTTTGATTTAGAACATATATGCCATTATTTAACGAGCCTGATCCAATCAACTTTTGATTCAGGAATATATTCATAACATTACCCTGCACTACAAAACTATATCCTTCTTTGCTTAACAAAAAAACTGATATAAGATTGCATATCAAGGTCGATATGTAATAGCATTCGTTCAAAATCAATATATTACCATTTGGTAATACAAGGTGATATTCGCCAACTGCTTTGGCTGTAACATTTGCACCATTCCCTACTCTTACGGAATGATCACCCTCTCCCAGTTCTCTACCTTTCCTTAGCCCATGTAACATATTACATATATGGGATCCCGATCCGGTATCTAATACTCAGGACGTAGAGTGAACTGAGAAACAGTTCTCGGTAACTAACAAACCCGAAGAAGATGCATCAACATGCTTATTCTTCGTTTGGGTGGCGTGGGTATCTGGATACCCCTTTATTTCCAGCTCAGTTTTATAACAATTATAAAAAAGAATGAAACCAACATTCCCCTGCTTAGTATAACAAGCGGGTTCAGTCAATATATCCATATTATTATCTTGATTAAGGCCTGACATGGTAGCTACCTGGAGAGAGAGAAAGAATAAAACACTTAAGCGTATGCTCTTGGAAGATTAGATTGGTTATTATCTTATCTAATCAGGATGGCTCCCACTGTTTTTATCAAATCTTCCTTCAAACCTTAAAAGGTAAGACTAGCCGGGATTAATTACACTTTACAAGTTCGCCAATCTTTCAGCCAGGCCAGTGTCGGTACTTTGAAGGAGGTTTCCCGTGCTTTCGCATAGACCTAATAAAATAAACCTCATTTTCCCAGAGGCATAACCCCGTTAACACCTTTCTAGACACCTACTTGATCGGCTAATTGTGATGTGTAAAACTCTCCCAGGAGTAACTCTTACTCGCAGTGGGTATAGGGATCCAACTATCTCATAGAAGGTATGCAATCTCATTGCAAATTTCAACACTTGAAATTCCCGATAATACTTTTGCCCTTAGCGTCCTGTAACCTTGACGCAGGCCAACAAACCATAGTCCGCTAGTCAAGTTCAACCCGTATATTTCCTGATTGAATTAAACCCACCCGTACGACCCTTGACGCAGGCCAACAAAGTCGCATGGCTACCCTAATCCAATCTCATCTTATGTTACAGATAAGCACTAGTTAGCTACCGCACACTACGCCTTAACGCAGGCCAACAAACGTAGCACGAATACTAAGTAATACTTATCTGAAATGACGGAGGGCTACGACAGGTTTTTAAGAAAATCTTTTGCGTAATGAACTTGATATCGTTATAGAAACAAGTGATTTTGAAAAGGAGTGTTTTTAGGCTTTTACTAGTTTCGCTAAAGAGGTCACTCCCGGTGAAGGGATCTCGGTTCTTTCCTTATCGAATAAGGTGCAGGATATTTCACAAATACCGCTATGTAAAGCAAGAACTATAGAAGCAATCAAAAACAAAACCGAGTGAGTTGTAGCATCTGCTAGCTTTTGCTAAATAGGTCACTCCCGGTGAAGGGATCTCAGCTCTTTCCTTATCGAATAAGGTACTGGATATTCTACAAGGAATACCGCTATGCAAAGCAAAAACTAGAGCTATACTTTTTGAAAATTTGATTCTACAACATCTTTTAGGTTTCTTTTCTTTCATTAATCTTATTAATGAGGTCCCATCATTTATGCTTCCTAAGCATCACAGAAGAAACGAAAATACAACGTATGCTTATGCCATCTGCATTCGCCACAGTGTCCCGTTATACACCGTTAGGTTACTTAACTAACGGCATAACGGGGTGGGACTAGCGCGGGTGCAAAACATAAGCAACATTTATTATATATCATATATATAATAATAAAGCATTCGTCTCATGCATATAAAGTAATCACATCACAGAATATCAGCAGCAGAAGTTAACATATGAAATATTGAATATACTAGGAATTCCGTATTTTAAATTAAGCCAGTATAAAACACGGATTTTACGGTCATGATGAATAGCCAAACCCACATCCCTAGACCCCTACGAGAGCGGCAAGTAACCCTACCAATTCTAGAGTTAGGAGACCCGGTCTCGACTCCTCGAGATGGTCTCCTACTGGACTCTAGAACCCGGTTACTTGTGCTCCCCACATTGGGTCTATCTTAATGCGGAAAAGTAAATAATATATAACAATGGTGACAACATCCTCATCCCGGAAGTACCCCAATAAAAGAATATTACATACAATGAATTTTACATGAATGAAAATAAAAACTCTCATCTCACATAAAACCTCCGGCTATTCAAAACACGATGATCCAATATAACATATCACGTCAACACATAACATCATATGTCATCAACGTAAGTAAATATGTGTAGCCCAATTGTCGTTGACATATAGCATCGAAACCGGCGATATACCATATATTACACTTACGGTCGCAGAAAAGAAAATGTCAAACTACAACATTTAGAATCCATAATCACCTTAGACATCATAAACCCGAAATATCACATACTTCGGATTTCCTGCCTAACTATATGAATTCCACATATTGTATCACATTCCAGAAAAAGCTAGACGATATTAAACATTCCGATCGAATCAACAAACACCCAAAATTTCCTAAAAAGCTCAACACTTGAGCACAGTTTAAAAATACTCAGAACATGCCACGGTACCTATGGACCAACCGTACAAGGGTCAACCCTTGCCTCACCTATGGCGCCGCGGAACTACCGCAAACCCTAGGGTTTGGCGGCGGTTCTTACGGTCACAGAATCGAGTTAGGTTTTTGTTCTTCTAGAGGGTCCATCGAATTACTTGCATGATTTTTGAATGTTCTTTAACTTGGAAAAAATCCAACTCTTGAAAAATTTCTAACGAGAGTTAAAGTGGGTATTTGATATCCGTTCAAACTTTTTAACGCCGTTTAAATAACCCGAAAACATGTTAGAATTACGACTATGAAACACTCTGAATTGCCTTTATAGAAAATTAACATCTCATTCAATTTTAGAAAAAACAAAACACCAAAACCCAGAGACTGGAACACAGGAAAAATTTGAAGCCAAAATTCCTTACAAAAACCGAACAGATTGGATTTTTTCTACATGTGGCCGGCCAAATTGTCTCAAATTTGTCATATCACATACAACATTTTGCAGTTGCTAAAAAAATTTTTAGAGCCCATTTAAAATTCGACAAAAACTTGATTTCAATGTTTCAAGTTACGAAGTAGTTTCAGTTTCGTAATCTAACAAATATTGTCTAATTCTCTAGTTTGGCTCTAATACCACTGTAGGGTTACTTAGCACAACAGCAAGGTTTCGGAAGGTATCGTCCATGCCATTTTCAAATTTTTCCATGCTACTTAATCCTAACCCTAGAATCTTAACTAAAGATTTAGACAATAGCATATGTAAACAACTTTATAACTAAGTGAATATGGAATATAACCTTTGTAGACCGGTCCTTCACTTCAAATGTTCCGTGTAGAAGTCCCTTCGCTCCAAGCAGTGATCTTCCGGACTCTAGAATGGCTTCACAAGAAGAATGGAACAAGCTTGCACGAAGTCTTCGAGGCCGAAAATGATCTATGTCGAGGAGACACTAACCCAAGCTATCTCTTCACTAATTAGGGATTAGTGAAGCTAACACCCTATACTAAATGGCTAATCTAGTAGAGGATGATGAAGTAGGAATTTTGCTCACTTTATAATTCTTTTTCTCACTATTTTTCCTCACCTCCTAAAACCTAGAGAGCAAAGCTCTTGATGAAGAAGAAGATGAAGAGAGATAATGTTGTGAGAGTGAATGGCAAGCATGGGTGAGAAATATCTCATATAACCCTTGTAGAGACATAACCCTAATTAAAAATAATGATTAGGTTTATAAATATCTAAGGCAAAATAAAAATGGTGGACTAAGTCAATGGTTATCTACAAGCTCTCAAAGCTTGCAACCATAACAAATTCCACTCAATTTTGAATTACTTAAATAAATAAAAATCTTAATATTATCTTATATATGGTGTAAGTCTCAGACACCCATGTTGCATATATAAACTAGCATAACACAAAAATATATATCACATATATATTTAGTGTGCAAAAAGTGAGGAAAAAGAATACTTAAGTGAGCTAATATTAGTGAATGTAAATTAGTATATCACATATACAATTATACATTAAATTATCAAATCAACACTTGATTTAATAATCCGGCTATATCACATATAACCGACTAATATCATATGTACCTTCTTATCGAATCAACACTTGATTCAATAACCCGGCTATATCACATATAACCGACTGATACTTTAATCGCGAGAATAGAATACGGTATCACATACTCGTATTAATCTCGGTCCCACACATATCACATATGTGCTCCTACTTCATTTCGCCTGAGCTAGGAAACCTCTATGTAGGAATCTAAAGACTCGTCAATACGCTGGCAGTAGGTGATGATCATATCAAGCACCCACAAGCCGTCAGCAGTACTAGCTGGACGTAACGGCTACCAGGGTATTGAGCGATCAGAAGATCAACAAGCAAGCCTGCTCATACTCCTGTAAAGCCTGTCAGTAACACTACCGTACAGTCCGGTCTCTTCGTCTGATATGTCGCATATCCAGTCTAGGGATGGTAAACGTCAGACCCCAGTAACCGATAAGTCATGCCGATGTGAGGCTCATAACGCGTCAAGAAACTACTGATAATACTTACCAGTAAATCTCCATATCAGCCCTGGCCAGGGACTTCCTGTTATAGCCAATCGAGCACAGCGCAACATCAACCCCCAATACCGGGAGAGACGAAACCCCTCCTATCGCTCATTGCCTCCATGTGATTCGGGACTGTACCCAAAAACCACCATTTTGCAAGTTCTCTTGAACGTGGTAAGGTGGAAATCAAAGCACGGTGGGAATCACACAAGACTCTATGATGATCTCGGGTCTACAGACTAACATGTACCAGTGTCACCAGAGAACTGCTATCTGATGATAGGTATAATACCAACTAGGAGTTCTCGGCGAGTCCGTTCAGTGTATCCAGTCTCCACTGTGCACCCGTATACCATGTTTGATGTCAAACACCAATGGATGTGGGATCATCCATCGCCCATCATATGGGTCAAAAAGCGTATACGTTAGTCTACTCTGGAGTATCGATGCCCTGTCTTGATACACCCTCGACTAGGAACAATTATAGGATATACTTATGGACTACCTTGGCCCCACTAGTTGTTGGGTTTACCAAGCACCACACAAGGGTTTGTCTTGCATCAAACATGCTACAATTAATTTTTTTAGGGTGCTAAGCAAACTAACCTAGGATCAAACTAGAAATTTAAAGTAACAATATAGTATCTCATACTATATAGAAGAGTCTAACACTAATAGATGAGAAATAAAACCTTTGTAGATCTCCCGTTTGAGACTCCTTGGATCAACTCGGTGTTTGGACAGGTCCTCTTAAGTTCTTCGTTGTCCACGACGATCCACCGCGGAGTACCTTGGCTCAAGCTCCTTGCTTCACTAGAACAAAGTAGAAGTGATGCAAAACAACCTAAACTAGTGTGTTAAACTAGTGTAGATTGGTGATGTGGGTTTGGATCTCACTTAAAAATCTTTTCTTTTTATCTCCTTAACTCACTTTGATGGAGGTAATAAGCTTTTGAGGAGAAAGAAGAAGGAGAAGACTAAGCAAGCTCAAGATAATTGTTATGCCAAGAAATAAAATGAATAATGAATATATGAGAGAGGGTCATACTCACTCATAATCAAGGTTAAAAAATATCTAGATATTTTGTTATTGGGTTAAAAAATAAGTGTAGTGATTAAATCATGTTTAAGTATAGAGATTAAACCATGGTTTAAGTCAAAGTCAACAATGGAAGTGTGTATAAACAAAGCAACCATGATATAATCCTAATTAATTCTTTAATCAATAATCAAAATAAATAAATATCCAAACCATGTGAGTCTTGTATAGCCACATCCAATGTATCATCACCATGACACATGTATGCATGCATATGTGCATACACATCATCATATGTACATACATATATTCATGCATACAATAAATAAAGAAAAGGTTATAAGTGAAAAGGTTAATGGTCATTAATATTAAATCAACAATTGATTTAATATACTGGTCATATCACATATGACCCGACCAAAAGAAAACGCCGGATTATAATGCGGTATCACATACACGCATTTAATCAGGCATGCGCGCATATCACCATATGCACCCCATATCGTTTCGTCTGAGCTAGGTAACCCCTTTGTGGGACTCTAAGACTCGTCAATACGCTGGCAGTAGGCGATAATTATATCAAACACCCACAAGCCGCAAGCGGTCAGCTAAACATAATAGCTACCCAGGTATTGAGCGAGCAGAAGAAAAACAAGTGAACCTGTCAAAACTCCCGTCGAGCCAACCGGTAACACTTACCGTACAGTCCGGTCTCTTCGTCAGATATGCTGCATATCGAGTCTAGGGATGGCATCGTCGACCCCAATAACTCAATAAGTCATGCCGATGTATGGCCTATAACAGTTCGAGAAACTACTGATAACACTTATCAATAAATCTCATCAGCCCTGGCCAGGGACTTGCTGATATAGCCAATCGAGCACAGCGCAACATCAACCCCTAATACTGGGAGAGATGAAACTCCTGCCATCGCTCATTGCCTCCACATGTCTCGGGACTGTATCCAAAAGCCACCTGTTTGCACGACTCTGAAGAGCCGTGGTAGGGTGGAAATCATGGGAGAGCACATGAGACTCTATGACAATCTCGGGTCTACAGATTAATCTGTACCAGTATCACCTGAGAACTGCTATCCGACGATAGATATAATACCATATAGGAGTTCTTGGCGAGTCCGTCCAGTGTACCCAGTCTCCACTGAGCACCCGTATACAATCTCGATGTCAAACACCAATGGATGTGGGATCATCCATCGCCCATCTCATGGGTCTAGTATCATATACGCTAGTCTACTCTAGAATATCGATGCCCCGTCTCAATACACCAACGACTGGGGACATTTAAGGATATGCTTATAAGCTACATATGTCCCACTAGTATGATCTGCACCGCAATCACCGTAGTCAAGCAAATATCCTGAGGGCTTTATCAACATGTACAAATGAATAAAAGTATGATCAAGTGAACATGTCAGATAAAGAGTAACCAGATAGCATACTATCATGTCGAGCAAGAAAGTCCTCTGAATATATATATACATGTATAAATACATCCACTATCAAATAATGGCCTCTAGGGCATACATATATCCAACAATCTCCCACTTACACTAAGGCCGGTTATTGGCTTATCTCATACCCAACATCTCAAAAAGTCGCTCACGCTGCGGCTGAGGGAGGGCCTTGGTGAGTGGATCCGCGGTGTTATTCTTTTTATCTACTCTCTGAATCTCGATCTCGCGGAGATCAACTATCTCCCGGATCAGATGATATCACCTCAGGATGTGTCTGGACCACTGATGGGACCTGGGCTCCTTGGCTAACGCCATAGCCCCATTATTATCACAATACAATAGTATTGAATCAATAATGGTTGGAACCACTCCTAGCTCCGAGACGAACTTTCTCATCCAGGCTGCTTCCTTTGCGGAATCATTTGCAGCAATGTACTCAGCTTCCATCGTAGAGTCTGCAACGGTGTCATGTTTGGAACTTTTCCAACTCACTGCCCCTCTATTGAGGGTAAATACAAACCCAGAGATAGATTTGTTGTCGTTCTTATCACCCTGGAAGCTCGAATCGATAAAGGCCTCCATTTGGAGATCTCCGTTACCATACACCAAGAACAATTCTTTAGTCCTTCGCAAGTACTTAAGAATGTTCTTCACAGCTATCCAGTGATTCTCCCCTAGGTTGGACTGATACCTGCTTACTACACCTAGTGCATAAGCTACATCAGGGCGTGTACACAATATCACATACATTATAGATCCTACGGCTGAAGCATATGGTATAATGCTCATACGAGCTCTCTCTTCATCGGTCTTTGAGCAAAAGTCCTTGGAGAGAGTGACTCCATGGCAAGCAGGTAAGGCACCCCGCTTGGAATCTTCCATACTGAACCTCTTTATGATGGTATTGATGTACCTGGTTTGGGACAATCCCAATAACCTTTTGGATCTATCCCTATAGATCTGAATGCCCAATATGTACGTGGCATCACCCAGGTCCTTCATGGAGAACCTTTGTGATAAGAATGATTTGACCGACTGTAGCATAGGAATATTATTTCCTATCAGAAGAATGTCATCCACGTACAATACGAGGAATGTGACAGCTCTCCCTACAACCTTCTTATAAACACAAGGTTCGTCTGGATTTTTGATGAAATCAAACTCTTTGATAACATCATCAAAACAGATGTTCCAAATCCGTGATGCATGCTTTAATCCATAAATGGATTTAATCAATCTACATGCTTTCCCGATACTTGCACTGTTAATGAAGCCCTCTGGCTGATCCATATAAACGCATTCTTCTAAATCACCATTTAGAAATGCAGTTTTAACGTCCATCTGCCAGATTTCATAGTCATAGTGAGCAGCAATAGCAAGTAGGATTCGAATGGATTTAAGCATGGTTACGGGAGAAAAAGTTTCGTCATAGTCCAGACCTGGTCTTTGACGAAACCCTTTTGCCACAAGTCTTGCCTTATAGGTCTCCACCTGCCCATCTACACCAATCTTTCTTTTAAAGATCCATTTGCACCCTACGTGTTTTACCCCAGAAGGTACAACGTCAAAAATCCATACTTTGTTGGTATACATAGACTCCATTTTAGATCTCATAGCATCCAGCCATTTCACTGAGTCTCCACTCGTGATAGCTTGCTGAAAACTGATAGGATCATTATCTTCCATGATGCAATCTTCTCTATCACCATCAATGAGGAAACCGTAGTACCTCTCCGGTGGGCGAGAAGTCCTACTAGATCTACGGAGTGGCTGAGCTTCATCAGTTTCTGTTGCAATATTAGGCTTAACCAAGTTGTCATTTATAACTTGTGTCTCTAGAACCTCTTTTAGATTTACCACATTGCCATCAGTTTCATTTGTATAAAATTCTTTTTCTAAAAATGTGGCATGCCGGGAAACAAACACCTTTTGTTCCTCCTTGTGGTAGAATAGATATCCATATGAATTCTTTGGATATCCCACAAATTTACACATAACTGATCGTGTCTCGAGTTTGTCTGGATTCTACTTTTTGACATAGGCCGGACAACCCCAAATCTTAAATCGCTTAAGAGATGGTCTCTTCCCATACCATATCTCATATGGTGTGGTAGACACAGTTTTGGTTGGAACCCTGTTTAATAGAAACATTGCAGTCTCCAATGCATGGCCCCACAATGAGACAGGTAACTCAGCATCACTCATCATGGAACGTACCATATCTAATAGGGTCCAATTCCGTCGTTCTGACATACCGTTGTGCTGTGGTGTGTAAGGAGGAGTGAGCTAAGAGAGAATCTCATTCTCTTTTAGAAAGTTTGCAAACTCTGTACTGAGGTACTCACCACCTCGATCTGATCGAAGCATCTTGATACTCTATCCGGTTTGTTTTTCTACTTCAAGTTTGTAATCAGTGAATTTCTCGAAAGGTTCAGACTTATGTTTCAATAAAAACACATGACCGAGTCTTGAGAAATCATCAGTAAAAGTAATGAAGTAAGAAAAACCGCTTCTAGCCTGTGTAGACATTGGCCCGCATACATCACTATGTATGAGGCCTAAGAACTCAGTAGCTCTTTCTCCGTGTCCTGTAAACGGAGTTTTGGTCATTTTACCCTTGATACAAGACTGGCAAGTCGCATAAGATTTATATTCAAAGGGATTCAAATATCCATCTTTATGTAACTTGTTTAGTCTTGTTTCGTTAATATGACCAAGTCTACAGTGCCAAAGAAAAGTTTCATTTATTTCTGAAAGTTTTCTTTTAGTAGTGTGTTGTATGCTGAAAACTGTGTGTTGATTTAGGACGTATATCCCGTTATTAAGTGTACCATACCCAACCAACATTTGATTCAGGTTAATATTCATAACATTGTTCTGCAATACAAAATTATATCCTTCATTGTCTAACAAAGAAACGGATATTATATTACAAAGCATACTAGGTACATAATAACATAGGTTCAAAACCAATATACACCCTGATGGCAACCCCAGGTGATACTCTCCCACTGAAAATGCATGTATATTGGAACCATTTAGAACCCGGAGAGTATGGTCACCTGTTTTCAAAACTTTGCTATTTCTCAGCCCCTGCATGGAATTGCATATATGAGAACCTGAACCGGTATCTAATACCCAGGAAGCAGAGTTTATAAAAAATAGTTTTCTGTCACAAACACACCTGAAGCGGAAGCATCACCATGCTTTTTCTTCTTGAGATCCAAGTACTCAGTACAGTTGCGCTTCCAGTGTGCCGCATTGTGGAAGTAATAACATTCCCCTTTCTCCGATTCCCCACCCTTGGACTTGTCTTTCCCCTTAGCCTTTTTAACTCCACCTCTAGCTTTGGTGGGTTTCTTCTTCATCATTTCCTTGGCCTTGGCCTTCGGGTGAGAGGAGGAAGATGGCCCAGCAATCAATGCGGGAGTCTTCACTGCTTTGAGTGTGCTCTCTGCACTTCTCAACATATTGAGAAGTTCAGGTACTGACTTCTCCATGTTGTGCATGTTGAAGTTAACTACAAATTGAGTAAAGGTAGGGGGAGAGACTGTAAAACAATATCAATATATTGTTCGATTTCCATTTTCCATCCGAGGCCCTCAAGTTCTTCTATAAGAGCTATCATCTTCAGAACATGGTCACCTATTGGTGTGCCAGGAGACATCCGCATCTGAAATAGCTTTCTAGCTGCTTCGTATCGTAGGACACGAGATTGCTCCCCATACAACTCTTTTGTATGGAAAAAGATGGATTGGACATTGATTGTAGAATGATTTACGCGCTTGCGCTTTCGAAAGATGAATTAAAGAATTTATAAACCGCAATCAAGAACGGCGTCGCTTGGTAGCTAGCCGGTGAGTACGGGTCAGTCCACAGGGATGTTGTGTATTTCCTAATTTGGTCTAACGAGTTAATTCCAAACGGTGTGAATGGATTATCGCTAAAAACTAAACTGATTTATACTAAGACTAGAATCTTGCTAGGGTTAGGTTTAGGTTGAGTTTGGAAATTGAAGATTTCCTCACCGCTTTCAATGCCCTATTTTAGATCTCTTTTAGGTGTTTTGGTAACAATTAATAAAGGGGATTAGTACCACGATGTTTCTTCCTCTAGGTTCTAGTCCTTCCTTTCATAATTCTTACCCTAACCTCCATGGAAAACATACACAACCGGTCGTTTATACTACGGTATCACCGTTACCTCGTGGGGTAAGGTGCCGTAGGGAACGGTGTGTGTATGTATGCATGGAGTCCTATTAATTATATGTGAAGGGGCAACAAAAGGAAGGGGAGATTTCATCTCTCAAGCCTCCCCAAATCGAACACTAACAAGCGAGGAGACTACTCGCTCATTAGGGAATTGAAGAACATCTCTAACTATCTAACTAGGGCAAAGAATGAAAAATCTATACTAAGGCAGAATAAAAATTAACTAGGCAATTAAACAAAATCACTTACTTTATTGATGGCTCTCTCCAAATATTTACACAGGAATTTTCAGATCTGAATAGATGAATAAAAAGAGGCATAACCTAAAACAGGTTTTTAGGGTTCTATTTATAGATTCATAGAAACCCTAGTGTTACAGTCGCGTCATATCTGCAATTACAATTTTACCCCTAGAGAAGACTAGTCAACGTGCCGACGCACCGACTCCAGAATTTGCCACCGATACGTGTCTGACATGGCCGCGGAACCGCGGCGATAGGCCCTGTTTGGCCGTGGTTCCGCGGCCAAATAAAGAGCTTGGATGCTCAATTTTTCTGGGAATGTTCTGGTTGGTTTTGTATTCTGCTTTCCTTAGTTTGTTCTTCAGAATGTCTTTTAGTTCTTTTCCAGATCTCTACAGTGAGTAATTGTGGTGGACTTTTACCGTTGCTTCGTGACGAAATCTTGAACCTTGAGCTGCCTTTGTACTTTGTGAACTTGTTTATTGATTTTCGTTATTCTCCAAATTATAGGCTTGATCAAGATTCTTCCATTTGTCGGTCGTAGTCTCACTTTTGTATCGTCTTTTGTCTTTTTCACTGTTTTTGTCCCGAGAGTCTGTAACCTACAACTAAGTAGCAGATATGGGTCAAAAGCACTTGTTTATTTGTAAAATGAATAAGAATGGGGAATATAATAATGTAAAATTATGGTATGAACAGACATCCATCTGCTCGTGCTGCTTTTGATGTGTGTTATCCATCGATGCAAGCGCGGGGCATTTGTCCGTGGCACAGTCAGCGTCCCATGTCTTGCGGATTTCCCTATCCGCAACTGAAAATTTAGGACCTGGGACGGGTGGGGCCGGGGCCGTGAGGACATATGATACCTTATCATAAGTCAAGGCAATGTTAATATTCCTCAGCCAGTCTTTACAATTGGTCCCATTCAATTTATTTTTCTCTAGTAGAAGCTTAAGTCCTGTCATTAGTATCTGCCATTAAGAGAGAGAAAAGAATACACTGAGTGAAAGCTCTTGCAAAGATCAAATTGGTTATTATCTTATCTAATCAATGTCTCCCAGTGCTTTTATCAAATTTCCCTTCAAACCGTAAAAGGAAAACTAGCCAGGATTAGTTACATTCTACAACTTCGCTAACCGTTCAGCCAGGCCAGTGTCGGTACTTGAGAGAGGTTCCCTATGCTTTCGCACGGACCTAATTAAAATAAACCTCATTTTCCCGTAGGCGTAGCCCCGTACACACCTTTCTAGACACCTAATGAGTTAGCTAATTGTAAAATGTAAAACTCTTCTGGGAGCAACTCTTGCTCACAGTGGGATCGGGATCCAACCATCACATGGAAGGTATGCAATCTCATTGCAAATTTTAACTCTTGAAACTCCTGATATGGTTTTAGCCCCTAGTACTCATGACCTTGACTATAATCAACAAATCATAAGCACTAGTCAAGTTCTACCCGTCATTTCGTGATTAATTAGACCCACCCATATGACCCTTAACTATGATCAACAAAGTTACATGAGTGTCCTAATTAATCGCATCATGTGCTGTATAGGAAGACATCACTGAGCTACTGTACACTACACCTTGACTATGATCAACAAACGTAGCACGAATACTAAGTACTCTACATCCTAAAATGACGGAGGGTTGCGGATGGTTTTTAAGAAAACCTTTAACGCTTTGAACTTGATATCATTGTAGAATCAAATGGTTTTCAAAATGAGTGGCTTAAGCTCCGCAATTTTGAAATGTAGCTTTTTCCATAAAAAGCCGAGTGGGTTTCAAATTCGAATCTACAACATCTTTTAGGTTTATTTTTCCTTACATTAATCATATTAATGTAGTCCCATCATTTAAGTCCTTAAGCCATCACAGAAAAGAAACAAAAACAGAACGTACACTTATGCCATTCGCATTCGCCACGGTGTCCCGTTATGCACCGTTAGGTTACTTAACTAACGGCATAGCGGGACGTGACTAGCGCGGATGTCAAACATAAGTAACGCTTATTATGTATCATATATATAATAATACCATTTGTCTCATCATATAAAGTGATCTCATCACAGAATATCAACAGCAGAAGCACATATATGAACATATATGACATACTAGGATTTCCGTATTTTGTATTTAGCCAACGATAGAAAATACGGATTCCATGGTCATGATGAATAGACAATCCCACACCCTAGACCCCTACAAAAGTGGCAAGCGACCCTACCAATTCTAGAGTTAGGAGACCCGGTCCCGACTCCTTGAGATGGTCCCCCACTGGACTCTAGAACCCGGTCACCTGTGCTCCCCACCTGGGTCTATCCTAATGCGGAAAAGTAAATAATATATATCAACGGTAACATCACCCTCAACCCGGATGTGCCCCAAATAAAAGAATATTACATACAAATGAATTTTACATGAATGAAAAGAAAAACTCTCATCTCACATAACACCCCTGGCCATTCAATCACGACGATCCTATACATCATATCAAAGCAACACATAACATCACATGTCATCAACGTAAGCAAGTATGCGTACCCCAATTGTCGTTGACATATAGCAACGAAACTGTCACGACCCAAAGTTTGGCCCGTGACCGGCACTTAACCTCGTAACGTCTACAGGCATAACGTGACTAAGTGAACCGAAAACCCAGAAATCAAACCAGTAAAATTATGGAATGTTTTAAATGAAAGCACTTACTAACATGTTATGAAATCTAAGTAAACAATCACCAAGATAGCAATATACGACGCCGTAGCGAAGATCAAGATCCATAAGTGGGAACATCACAGATAGAATAAACTGCAAAGTACAGTCGGCTCACAACAAGCACGACCCCAGAAAACAAATAGTATACATCATCGTCCTCACACTGTCTCTAAGTCAAATACATACATGGTAAATGGAGAATACTAGATACAACAATGTACATAACTGAAAGATAAACAGATGCCGCACAAAACCCACCTATCAGCAAAAGAGCTAGTACACCAACTATGGGGGTATCTGTGTCAAAAGATGCAAAACGCAGCCTGCCGCGACTACTCCGAAGGGCAACCTGCAAACACTGTGGCACAACGGGGGTGAGTTGCCAACTCGTGAATAGAGATAACATATAAAGGTAATCGCGAGCATGCACGTACTGCGCTACTCTATCATATGCCAACAGATGATATCAAAATGTGATAAGCAATATGTGCAATAATCATGCGAGTGCTCTATCAGGTAATATAACTACAGGATGAGGTACAATAATAAATGCTGAGCAGGGGCAATATAACATCTACACGGAATGTCGACGTGGAATATATAATCGGTGTCCATCAATGCACCCAGATCCCCCAAATAGCTCAGGCGCCGGCACTCTCATCGGCCCTCTAATCCTGTAAATCTCTGAGAATCACGAGTGCCCAACATCGGCACCCAAATATCATAAATACTCGTGTCCAGCATCGACACGCAAATCCTCATCCATCGGGCCCCGTCAGTCCGGGTCAGCCCACGGGCTCCGTCTGCGGTATCGGCCCTCGGCCCCAGCAGCACAGATCATCCCGCATCCATCTATCGACTCTGATCAGTATCCTCCGGATAACTGCCAGGTCCAACCAATCATCGGTAGGTAGTAGTCCCTCTGCCAGGCTCACCGTCTACTACACAGCGAAACCGTTCTCGCCCCGGGGTACCATACCGGGTCCACCATGTACCCGTAATCGACCTCAACCATCTCCTCGATTCGGGTTCACATATATCACTCTAGCACCGAGGAAACACATGGTGGACGCACCGAAATATCATATCAAGGGAACCGGGTTTTTAAATGATTACATATTCGAAATAGCCACGGTTCCCAAATCCAGAAATCACATGTAATCTAAACCAATACGCAAGTCAATGTAAGGTGATATGTGCATCAAGTATGAATATCATGTCTAGTCACATAAAAGATGAGCTACAACATAATGATCATGGAAATTCTACAGTGTGAGTGTCATAGCAATTACTAACGGTGTGTGTGTAATATGCAGGATAGTGCTCGTGCAACATGGACCGTTAGTAATGGTGCGGTGTTCTATCAATTCAAGTTTATATCCATATAGCAGGGAATGCAGTATGCATTAAATAATAGCCACGAACAGTCAATATATGTAAATGTAGCTATAAGGTCCTATCAGCCCTGACGTAGAACGCCATGCGGGCGATATCCCCGTAGATGTTAAATCTACTCACCGTAGTCTATCGCTAGGTATAGCCAACAACTTGTTTCCCCTTCTGCGCGGTGTCCGCCGTACTCGCCTGCGAACCTAGAATTACACAATATATCACACATAAGCTTGAAGTCACACAAACACGACATTAACGCCGAACTAGTAACTCGTGTCGTGAACCAAGCGCGCGTGTGCGCGATACGCTAAAACGTGTGATTAC
Organism: Agapanthus africanus; assembly: GCA_030015575.1. Taxonomy (NCBI): domain Eukaryota; kingdom Viridiplantae; phylum Streptophyta; class Magnoliopsida; order Asparagales; family Amaryllidaceae; genus Agapanthus; species Agapanthus africanus. The sequence goes on along the minus strand of JASDDO010000019.1, from coordinate 376,128,310 downwards.
GCGCTTAAAGCCACTCCGACGCGTCGCGATACGCAAAAACCCAAAACCCATACACACGTATCACGCGTATCGTGAAGATTAAAAATACGGAAAAATAGGTATTCACCTCCAGATTTTGATACAGAAATGATATTATAAAACTATATATACAAAATAACCAACATAGAAGCAGACTCCAGTGGCCTAAACCCCAAACCCCAACTCACTAATCTGGCCGCAAATTGCTTCCAGAATGAATATTCCGGTGGCCTGGGTAGGGGGGTGGGCTCCCAGGTTTGGTGTGTGCACTCTATACCCCCCCATACATGCTACAGTAACATCTAGTTTTACTCTGAAACTTCTCGGGTAGTAGCAGATCCTACAGAGCCTTAAATCAAGTTAAAATCCACACTTTTTGCACTAAAATAGAACTTTATGGTATTTCTGTGCAAACTGAAACAAACCTGGCCTAAAATAGCTCTAATAACACATAATAGAGCTAACCAACCTAACAAAACCCTTATCTAACATGCGAATCACAAATATCCTTTAATATCACTAAAAATGCACAAAAATGAGATTTTTGCTAAAGAATACTACAAGTTTAAGGAAAAGGAGTGCTAACATGAGTTAATACCTTCTAAAAACCTTATAAAACACCAAAAATCCCAGCTCTTTCCTCAAGTGTGCAGATTTGCCATCAAACACCCCAAAAAGCCCCTTTTTCCATGGTTTTGTGAAGGAAAAGTGTGATTTGAGTAGGGTTTTTGTGTAGGAATCAAGGAGAAGTGAAAAAGAGAGGAAAAGATGAAGGAAAGCTAGGGTTTTCTGCTAGAATTTCCAGAATTTTCTGAAGTGAGGAGAAGAGAGAGAGAAGAGAAGGAAATGGGGTCAAAAAAGTCAACCTCTTACCTAACACCATGCTCTCAATTGTTTAATTGGATTTTGAATAATAAAAAGGGTTTTGTTTTGATTAAAGGGTGGGGAATTTAAAATGAACCATGCAACAAAAGAATGGTTAACATGTTATACCAAAAACCCTAAGTCACAAAAATGGCTAAGTGTGCAAGTGTACACTAGAAAGGAAAATTTTCCAATTCGCTAACACGACTAACTATAATTAGTAAACCCGACTAAAATAACTAATAATCCTATGTACACATATAAAATAACACGCTCAATTGCTAATTATCACGAAAAACATTCTAACGAAATTTCAAAGTGATACAATCTATCCCCCTTAACGAAATTCGGTCCTCGAATTTAAAAATCTAACTATACGCACCTTCAAAAAGATGGGGATACCTCTTCCTCATCTCGCTCTCGGTCTCACAAGTGACCTCCTCGCCGCTCTGGCCATGCCAAAGTACCTTGACGGACGGTATCTCTTTCGACCTCAATTTCTTCACTTGTCGATCCAAGATCATCACCGGCTGCTCTGCATAGGAAAGGCCGCGCTCAAGTTGGATCGTCGGGTGCTGAATCGTATGCGAAGGATCATGAAGATATCTGCGGAGCATCGAAACATGAAATACGGGGTGCACGTCTGGAAAACTGGGCGGAAGGGCTAATCGATACGCAACCGCACCAACACGCTCGAGGATCTCGAAGGGGCCCACATATCTGGGACTGAGCTTCCCCTTCTTCCCAAACCTCATCACGCCTTTTATTGGGGAGACCCTCAAGAAGACATGATCACCAACAGAAAACTCAAGTCTGCGCCGACGACGGTCCGCATAAGATCTCTGCCTACTCTGGGCTGCTCTCATCCTATCGCGAATCAACTGGATCTTCGCGGTCGTCTCCTCCACAATCTGCGGCCCTAAGATACTGCTCTCACTGAGCTCCGTCCAACAGGTGGGCGATCTGCATCTCCTCCCATAAAGAGCCTCAAACGGTGCTATCTGAATGGTCTCCTGGTAGCTGTTGTTGTAGGAGAACTCTATTAAGGGCAAATGATGATCCCAGCTACCTCCGAAGTCTAATACGCATGCTCTGAGCATGTCCTCGAGAGTCTGAATAGTCCGCTCTGACTGTCCGTCGGTCTGCGGATGGAATGCTGTGCTGAAACTCAAGCGAGTGCCCAAAGCCTCCTGAAGCCTCTGCCATAACCGGCTGGTAAACTGGGTGCCTCTATCGGACACGATACATGTCGGAACTCCGTGCAGTCGTACAATCTCGTCAATGTAAATCTGGGCATACTGGGCAAATCCGAAAGTCGTCTTCACCGGTAGGAAGTGAGCCGCTTTCGTCAAACGATCCACGATCACCCAGATGGAGTCATACCCCCTGACTAGTCCTGGGTAGACCCACAATGAAATCCATAGATATCTGTTCCCATTTCCACTCCGGAATGGGTAACGGCTGTAGCTCTCCCACGGGTCTCTGGTGCTCAGCCTTGACATGCTGACAAGTCAGGCATCTCGACACAAAATCTGTGATGTCTCTCTTCATTCCGTCCCACCAGTAAACACCTCTCAAGTCATGGTACATCTTGGTAGAACCGGGATGAACACTATATACCGATCGATGTGCCTCCTCAAGAATCTCGCGCCGCAATCCCTCAGCATCTGGTACGCACAGTCTAGCCCCAAATCGTAATATCCCCTGATCATCGATCACGAACTCGGAATATCTGCCCTGTCCCATCTGTGTCCTGATCTCTGAACATCGGTCATCACTGTGCTGTGCCTCATGTATACGGTCAAGCAACTGTGGGCGTGCACAAACGTGCGCAATCTGTCCTCCGATCGGCGTAAACTCGAACTGTACCCGGCTGTCGCATAAGATCTGCCAATTTGCCGACGGCTGCCTCTGCACTGCGCTCAAACAAGATAGACTACCCCCGGGCCTCCTGCTCAAAGCATCCGCCACTACATTCGCCCTGCCCGGGTGATACAAGATCTCACAATCGTAGTCCTTCACTAACTCCATCCATCGACGATGTCTAAGGTTCAGGTCTCGCTGCTGAAATATATACTTTAAGCTCTTGTGGTCAATGAATATCTGGCACGACTCTCCATACAGATAATGTCGCCAGATCTTAAGTGCAAAGACCACTGCAGCCATCTCCAGATCATGAGTGGGGTAATTCTGTTCATGTTTCTTTAATTGCCGCGAAGCATACGCGATCACCCTGTCATTCTGCATCAAAACGCACCCTAGCCCCACTCGTGAAGCATCACAATAGACCACAAATCCACCTGATCCTGAAGGCAATGATAGCACTGGTGTCGTAGTCAGTAGAGCCCGTAGCTGCTGGAAATTGTGCTCACACTCCTCCGTCCAATCGAAGCGAACTCCCTTCCGGGTCAACCCGGTCAAAGGTGTAGCAGTGCGAGAGAAGTCCTGCACGAATCGCCTGCAATAGCCTGCCAGCCCTAGAAAGCTGCGAACCTCCGTCACTGACGTGGGTCTAGGCCAACTCCGAAATGCCTCGATCTTCCTCGGGTCTACACATATACCATCTCGTGTAATCACATGCCCCAAGAAGTCTACGCTGTCTAGCCAGAAAGCACACTTTGAAAATTTGGCAAAAAGCTGATGCTCCCTTAAGGTCTGCAGTGTAATCCGCAGGTGCTGCTCGTGCTCCTCTCTACTCCGAGAATACACCAAAATATCGTCAATGAACACTATGATGAATAGATCAAGATACGGCCGGAAAATGCGGTTCATCAAGTCCATAAATGCTGCTGGCGCGTTGGTGAGTCCGAACGACATCACCAAAAACTCATAATGGCCATAGCGCGTGCGGAAAGCTGTCCTAGAAATGTCCTCCTGTCGAACCCGCAGCTGATGGTAGCCTGATCGCAAATCGATCCTCGGAAAGTATCCTGCCCCCTGAAGCTGGTCGAACAAATCGTCGATGCATGGCAAAGGATACATGTTCCGTACTGTCACCCTGTTCAGCTGGCGGTAGTCAATACACAGACGCAAACTGCCGTCCTTCTTCTTGACGAACAGGACTGGAGCACCCCAAGGAGAAACATTGGGTCGAATAAGTCCCTTATCCAGCAAATCTTGCAACTGACCCTTCAATTCTCTAAGTTCCGCCGGGGCCATCCGATAAGGCGGTACAGAAATAGGCCCCGCGCCAGGAACCAAATCAATACAGAAAGAAATATCACGCTCGGGCGGTAGCCCAGGAAGCTCGTCAGAGAACACATCAGGGAACTCGCTAACAACCGGAACCTGATCCATCGGAACCTCTGTAGCTCTAGTATCGTAAACATAGGCGAGAAATCCCTGACATCCCTTCCTCAAAAGCTGTCCAGCGCGAAAAGAAGAAATCACACTGTGAGGGGTAACACCACGGTCCCCCAACACAACAACAACCGACTCGTCGGGAAAACAAAATCGAACTGTCTTCCTGCAGCAGTCAACAGAAGCATAGCACGTGGCTAACCAATCCATGCCTAAAAGGACGTCGAAATACAACATCTCAAGAAGGATCAAATCGACCGGCAACTCTCTCTCACCAATACGGACGGTACAGGATCGGAACACGTGCCTAGCAACAAACGACTCTCCCACAGGAGTAGTCACAACAAGCGGCTGGTCAACCAAACCGGACTCTCTACCCAAACTCGGCACAAAGTGTGTGGATACGTACGAGTGCGTGGATCCGGGATCGAATAACACGTGTGCATCAACCGAACATACAGAAAGGATACCTGAGACCGCCGCATTGGACGCCTGCGCGTCCTGATGCGTCAAAGCAAAAACTCGCGCCTGTCCTCCACCTGCAACTAACTGTCCCCTGCCGGCCGCTGGCTGCCCTCTGCCTCGGTCACCTCGTCCTCTATGAACAAATCCTCCGTGACCACGACCTCTCTGTGCATGAGTCTGACGCGGAGTAACAGTAGGTACTATCGGCAATGCCGTCTGGGGTGGTGAAGGTGGTAATGTAACATGCGGTGCTGCCACCTCACTCCGGGGTACCTCCGGACAATTTCGCACACGATGATAAGAGCTCCCGCAATGGTAACATCCCGATGATGGTCGCTGACCCTCCTCGGGATAGGAGCTAAACAATCGGCCTCGCCTCGAATCTCTGCCACCTGCAAGGTGCCTGTCACGACGCCGAAAAGGACGTCTCTGCCCTGACGTATCTGCACGAACTCTCTTCGGCTCTGGGACTGCCGAAGTCTCAGCAAGGCGCTCCTCAACCAATAAGGCTGCATCTACAGCTGCTGCATAGGTCTCGTAGTGCTGCGCGCTAATCGCAAGGAACAGTGGTGTGAGCAAGCCTCGGACAAATCTCTTAACTCGCATCTCCTCGGTAGCCACTAAGTACGGAGCATAAACGGATAGCTCGGTGAACAGCACATCGTACTCTGCCACTGACATCTCCGGAGTCTGGCGTAAGGACTCGAACCTGCGTGCTCTAGCATCTCTGACGCTCAGCGGAAGAAAACGGGCAAGGAATAGCGCCACGAACTCTGTCCAGGTCATAGGAGGAAGACCTGCTGCTCTACCCTTCTCGACTGATTCGCACCATTTCTGCGCAAGACCTTCCAGGTGAAAGCTCGCGAACTCAACCCATCTCGCATCTGCGCATCTGAGTGAACGACATATTCGCGCCATCCTATCAATGAAAGACTGTGGGTCCTCGACCACATCGGTGCCTGTGAAGACCGGAGGCTTCAGCCTCATAAACTCTGACAGCGATACTGTAATAACCTCTGTAGTCGCAGGTGCAACTGCCTGTACTGTGGGTACCACCGCAGTCTCTGCAACAGGTGGAACTACCTCTGGTCGCTGCGCTCGAAGTGTCTCAACTAGAGATCCCATCATCTGGCGCATCTCCTGCATACTGGATCCCATCGTTTGGCGCATCTCCTGCACACTGGATCCCATCGTCTGGCGCATCTCCTGCACACCAGCCCCTAACATAGCAATCTGATCTGTCACGGCAGGAACAGCCTGCTCGGGCACAACCGGTGTACTACCCGGATCAGTCCTCGTCTCGGACGAGTCAACTCGAATCTCGGCCCTCGCGGCCACTCTCTGCGCCCTCGTAGTCTTTAGCGGCATAATGGCTGAAAGGAACAAAAGGATTCGATAAGGATACGGAAATCGAATCGCAAGAATGCATAGACTCAAGAAGGAATTTAAATCAACAAGTCCTAAGGTCGCGTAGGCGGAGTACCGTGTCGTGAGTATGCCGCGGAACATACATACGCTACGCTACCCTGCTGCAGCTACCTACTCTATCATACCAGGGTCATCCTACACTCCGAAAGGGAAAACCTACGCTCTGATACCAACTTTGACACGACCCAAAGTTTGGCCCGTGACCGGCACTTAACCTCGTAACGTCTACAGGCGTAACGTGACTAAGTGAACCGAAAACCCAGAAATCAAACCAGTAAAAGTATGGAATGTTTTAAATGAAAGCACTTACTAACATGTTAAGAAATCTAAGTAAACAATCACCAAGATAGCAATATACGATGCCGTAGCGAAGATCAAGATCCATAAGTGGGAACATCACAGATAGAATAAACTGCAAAGTACAGTCGGCTCACAACAAGCACGACCCCAAAAAACAAATAGTATACATCATCGTCCTCACACTGTCTCTAAGTCAAATACATACATGGTAGATGGAGAATACTAGATACAACAATGTACATAACTGAAAGATAAACAGATACCGCATAAAACCCACCTATCAGCAAAAGAGCTAGTACACCTGTTGGATATATGTATGCCCTAAAGGCCATTATGTGATAGTGGATGTATCTGTACATGTATATATATTCAGTATGCATTCTTGCTCGACATGATAGTATGCTATCTGGTTCTTCTTTATCTGACATATTGATTTGATCATGCTTATTATTCACTCATACATGCTGATAAAGCCCTGAGGATATTGGCTTGACTGCTCTGATTATGATGGAGATCATACTAGTGGGACATCTGTAGTCTATAAGCATATCCTGGAAAGTCCCTAGTCGTAGGTATATCGAGACGGGGCATTGATATACCAGAGTAAACTAGCGTATATGATACTAGACCCATATGATGGGCGATGAATGTTCCCACATTCATCGATGTTTGACATCAAGATCATATACGGGTGCTCAGTGCTGACTGGGTACACTGGACGGACTCACCGAGAACTCCTATATGGAATTATATCTATCGTCGGATAGCAGTTCTCAGGTGACACTGGTGCAGGTTAGTCTGTAGACCCGAGATCGTCATGGAGTCTTGTGTGTTCTCCCACTGTACTTTGATTACCACCCTACCACGGCTCTACTGAGTCGTGCAAACAGGTGGCCGTTGGGTACAGTCCCGAGACACACGAAGGCAATGAGCGATAGGAGGGGTTTCGTCTCTCCCGGTATTGGGAGTTGATGCTGTACTGTGCCCGACTGGTTATATCAGTAAGTCCCTGGCCAGGGCTGCTGAGAATTGCTGATAAGTGTTATCAGTAGTTTCTCAATCTGTTATAGACCATTCACCGGCACGACTTATTGAGTTATTAGGGTCGACGTTACCATCCCTAGGCCAGATATGCGGCATATCTGACGAAGAGACCGGACTGTACGGTAGTGTTGCCGGTTGGCTCGACGGGAGTTGTAGCAGGTTCGCTTGTTTTCTTCTGATCGCTCAATACCCGGGTGGCCGTTACGTTTAGCTGACCGCTTGCGGTTTGGGGGTACCTGATATGATCATCACCCTCTGCCGGAGTATTGACGAGTCTTAGAGTCCCATAAAGGAGTTACCCAGTCTAGGCGAAACATTGTGGTGCGCGTATGCGATATGCGCATGCACCCGATTAAAATGTGCATATATGATACCGAACATTGATCCGGTGGCCTGCTTTTGGTGGGGTCGTATGAGATATGACCGGATTGATAAATTAAGTGTTGATTTATCATCTAACCATTAGTTTTCTCACTTGAAACCTTTCTAGGGTTTGATGGATGTATGCATGCATGCATGTGTTTCTTTCTTTCATTCTAGTTTCATGCACATGTGGATGTGCATACATGCATACATACATACACCCATCCATCATGGTTGTTAGCATATGGAAATGGTGGCAATGTAAGACTCACACCATGGATTAAATAATGGATTATTATTTAATTTTGGTTTTAAAACAAAAAGAAAAGAAAAGGATAATCATTCTAGCTTCTACATTCTTCTTCTAACCTAACCAAGCTCAACTACCACTAACCTAGGGTTATCCTTCTCTTTATCATTTAAAACCCAAGTTAAATTAACTCTCCATCATTTAATCATGGTTGAATGCAAGAAGGAAATAAATATATATAGTGATATATTTCATTTTCTTTTTGAACTAAGGGTTATTTTTCACCTCTTGTTAAAAATAGCCACCATCTTCATCCTCCTTCACCTTTTCCTCTCTAGTTTTTTCTAGTGAGTTAAACACAATTAAAGAAAGGTTTTTGAAGTGAGATCCTTAGCCACAACATCATTCTACTCAAGTCTAGCCAACTTGATTAGAGTGTTCTCTTTGCTTTTCCAAAGTTGCAAGCTTGGACGGGAAACTTCGGGTGGATCGTCGTGGACGAAAGAGGACTACAAGTGGACCTTCTTCCAACACCCTAGAGATTAAGGAGTCAAGCAAAAGGGGAGCTACAAAGGTTGTAGCCTTCAAACCCTATTTTTTATTAGCTTTTAGTTTCGTAACCCTAATTTTCTAGGATCGATTCCTTTGCATGTTTGTTTAGCACCTTAAAAATACATACTTTGAGACATGTGATGCTTCAAAACTCTTCATAGTGTGCTAGGAAAACCTTACATTGGTATCAGAGCTACTAGGCATTAGATGTCGACCTATGGGGGGTTCTCACTGTGTGACAGTGTGGCGAAGCATAGGCTCTTACCCCCAGGGTGTCCCGAGACCGGAAGGTGTTCCGGCGGGTTGTAGTCCTCGCGAGGGGGAATGCGTAAAAAGTAGTTGCTGAGGGACCCGTTGGTGCCACGGCGATCCCATTGGATGGGGTGGCTGCATGACCTACATTGGTATCAGAGACGACCTAGAACATTAGGCGACCCTTTTGCGAAGTCAAAACTCCGATCGAACCGAAATACGGTTTTTTAGGGTGCTCTCTGGAAATTTTCTAAAAATTGACATTTTTCAGAATTAAAAATATGTAAAAAATACAGCAGGAAAAAATAAGGATTACGGTACAAAAATTATTCCATGAACAGTGATTGTTGCCGCGGAAACGCGGCCTAAGCTTGCTTAGGCCACGGTTCCGCGGCTGTATGTATTAATTGTTGGATAATATTTTTACAGTAATTCATTAATCTGCTTGTATATTTTTTTTGGATATTTTTAATCTGTATTTAGTTTTGAAAAATTCTGGAGACGATTTTGGACCCGTCGATTCGATCGGAATTTTGTTTTCGTGGCTTTTCCGGGTAAATTAGAAAGTATTGAAGTGTTTGAACGAATATCATTTACTCACTATTCACGGGGTTTAAATGTTTTGGAGATACGTGCAAGTTTTTTTGTGGTGGTCTCTCTAGAAGACAACAAACCTTAACTCGATTATGTGACCGTCTTTGTCACGACCCAAAATTGGCCCGTGACGGTCCTAATACTACGCAACGCCTAAAGACGCCACGTAGTAAAAGAAGACCAAACCCAGAAATCTAAACCATGAGAATACGGAAAAAAGATAATATAAGTTTTTGAAACATTTGAAATCGCAACCCAAATTCTTTAAAAAGGTCTACTTTCTTTCTTTAAAATTTTAGCAACACCCCCTTTTTGTAAAATGCAGCCCAAAGGCGGAAAACAAACTCATCACAAGTATACGACGCCGTAGCGAAGAAATGAAAGACAATAGAGATAAAGTTGTATATAAAAGACATCAAATACACAAGAATACACACTAACGTCCTCACCAAGTCTCTAAGTCCACAATACAATAGTAGATGGAGAGTACAAATACAACGAATGTACAATATGAAATACAGATAATCATCTAACCCACCTAAGCAAAATGGTACTGTGAGCTGATGCGGTATCTGTAGCAAAAGATGATAGCTGGATAGCTGAATGGAGGAATAGAGGAATAGCCTGCCTCGACTACTCTGGGGAACAACCTGAAACACCTGTGGCACAACGGGGGTGAGTTGCCAACTCGTGAATAGTAGATAACATATGCAGGTAATCGCAGGAATGCACGTACAGCATGAATCTAAGATATGCGATTACAGTAATAACATGTTATGCAAATGCTGAAATAAGGAAAGTACAGTAGCCGGTATAATCAAAATGTGAAGCTATAATAACATGACAGTAATATGCAGTAACTATGCAATAAGGATATGAGAAAGTAGATATGCAATTATCATAAGGGTACACTAACAGGTACTACCAATATGTGAATCTGTGTATAAAGTAGATAAGTGTGAGGTATAGGGTGGAGTATGTCATTTCCACGGAAACCTGATATCGTGGTAGGATCACAATCCATCAAGACACTCAAATCCCAAATCCTCAAATCAGCCCCCAACTGGGCTCTCACATCACAACGGTCTCGCATCATCTCAAAGTACAATATCGAATAGCTCTCCTATATCTCGAATGTACAAATCAACCATTCTTTCATATCCAATATCCAATCTCAATGAATCACCTAATAACCCAAGTCAAATCTCAAATAATCTCTAACATCCTAAACATATATATATATATAGAAATAAATATGATGGGGGCAATACACATATATTAGCGTCCCATTCCACTAATATTGGTGTAAAGGTATATATAACAACGGCTAAATCCCCTGTTATATATACAAAGGTATTAAAAGAAATATCATGAAAACAGTGTGCCAAGCATCGACACAGAAATCCTCGTATATCGGGCTCCGTCAGTCCGGATCGGCCCACGGGGTCCGTCTGCGGTGTCGGTCCTCGGCCCCGGCAGTACAGATCATCCCGCATCCATCTCTCGACTCTGGCCAGTATCCTCCGGACAACTGCCAGGTCCAACCAGTCACCGGTAGGTACTCGCCCGCCTCCAGGCTCAATCGGCAAATCCATCGATCTTCTTGCCGAGGGGAACCATACCGGGCCCCACCATGTACCCTCTACGGCCTCGACGCCTCCTCGTAGGGGTATATATAATCAGCACCGATAAAGCTCATGGTGGATGCGCAAATATCATATCAAGGAAACCGGGTTTTTCAATGTATGCATAATTTCATGAACTCCCGCGGTTCCCAAATCCAGAAAACATCATCTAAAATCCAAATAATAATGCGCAATCCAGGAATAAACAAATGCGATATATCTGAAATGCGAGCAGATAAATGCGAATATGTAGCTGAAACCAGATGTATGCAAAACCAATAAGGTACAGCTAAGTAACATCAGTAAAGGTAAATATGTAACAGCAACTGAATATGTGTGTAACATACATGTGTAGCAATGTATAGGTATCTACCTATAAGAACCGATGTCGTATACCCCCCTGGGTATAAGTAACATATGTAGGAAATCCCCCCTGGTAAAACTAAATATGTGCCTGGTATACCTGTAGCTGTATCGCAAAGTGTATATGCACCTATCACTAAAGGTAAGATACACTACAGGTATACGAGAAGATAGATGTCAAGTATGATAGGCAAAAGAATCTATAAGGGGTTGTGTGTGATATGGCAATTATTGACGGTGTGTGTGTAGCATGCAATCCGTGCTCGTGCAACATGAACCGTCAATAATGTGTGCAGTGTCCTACGGCTGCTAGTCACAGTACAACTATATCAAGGAAATAACATAAAGGCGCAATTCTAACAATGACGTAGAATACGCGACAGGTATTTGAATCCTAGCCCAGACGCATAACGCCATGCGGGCGATTCCCCTGTTGATGTTAAATTTACTCACCTACACTCCACGCTAGGTGAATCCTACCATCTGCTCCCTCTGTAGTAGTGTCCGTAGTCCCTGGCTGTAAACCTGCAATTAAGACACGGAAATCATATATAAGCCAAATATCTCGCAAAACGCGATATCAAACCAAAACGAGAAACTCGCGTCGCGAACTAAACGCGCGTGTGCACGATACGCTGAATCGGGTGTGTACGCGCCTAAAACCATCGCGACACGCCGCGATACGCTGGATCACAGAACCCACTCACGTATCGCGCGTATCGCGCAAACACAACGGACACCAAATACGATATATAGTCCCAGATTTTCCTACAGGTCAAATCTTACAAAACTAGACATGCCAAAACACTACAATACACTGCAGACAACCCTTCCCAAAACCCCAGCACCCCACTCCCCTTCCTGGCCGCAAATTGCGGCCAGAATGAATTAATTGGCGGCCCGAGTAGGGAATTAGGGGGTCGTCTTCTGGTGGTGTGTTCTAGACCTAGGTATCATGTCCCAGTCTCCTCAATTTTAACCTGAAGGCATCGGGTCACAAGCAGATTCCAGATATCACAATTTTCACTTAAAATCACCAATTAGCACAATAGGCAAACCCTATGGTATTTTAGTGTAATCTGGAGTTAAACTCAGTTAAGGTGACCCTAACAACACTTAAACAAGTAGGGTTAACCAACACAATCATCAATTAATCAACATTCCACAAAAACACCATAATCTAGCACTAAACTAACAATTTAACACAAACCGACACTAAACCATACAAGCTAAGCAAACTAGGAAATTGGGTTAAGGAAATATACCCAAAAGGACCCTAGAGAGCAGGTGAAGAAGTGGAGAAGAGCTTCTATAGGTTGCTGGAGCTCCTGCTACTGCTGTTGCTTCCTGCTGCTCCTGCTGCTGCTGATGATAATGATGATGCTGCTGATGATGATGATCATGCTGGAGCTGATGATGGTGATGCTGGTGTTGGAGCTGTTGCGGCTGCTGAAGCTTCTGGTGTTGCTGCTGCTTCTGCTGCTGCTTCTCCTTGCGCTGGGGCTGTTGTTGTTATTGTTGCTGGGGCAGCTTGCTGCTGATGCTGATGAGTGTGTGTGTGTGTGGGTTTGTGAGAGAATGGGAGTGAGAAAATGAGATGGAGAAATGAGAACACAACAAGGACCCCTTCTCACTCTCTCTCTCATAATGAGGCATGGCTCATGCCATGATGCCCATGCTCACTCTCTCTCTCTCCTCAAAGTCAACCAAATATAGAAATTCCATTTAAAAACCCTTTTTAAATTCATTTTCATTTTTTAACAACCATAACACTTAAACAATATTAAAACTAGATTAGGGAGAAATGGTTAGTTAACCATGGTTGCTAATCATGTTTAACGCCAAAAACAACCCTAGTTATCATGCACAAGTGTGTGTGTGCCTAAAAAAATTCTAATAAAATACACAATAAATAGGATAAAATATTTAAAACTTAATTTGGTAAACTTTTTGCTAGAAACTATATACTAAAATATAATTAGCTACAAAACACATTCTAAGGTGTTACAATCTCCCCCCCTTAAAAGAAATTCGTCCCCGAATTTTAAAAATATTCCGATACGCATACCTTCAAAGAGAAGATTAAAATCCTCAAATCTCGCTCACAGCCTCCCAAGTGACTAACTCACCATACGGCTACTTCCAAGGAAACCCTTCACAGATGGCAAGACCCTTGACCGATGTACCTCCACCTGCCGAGCCATTAACACACATGGCTGCTGGTGAACGGAAGATCGCGTCCAGCTAAATGGTCTGGTGCCAAATCATGTGAGAAAGGTCGAGAAGGCAATTGTAGAGTATCATCACACGGAATACGGGGTGAAAATCCAATAATCTGGGCGGAAGTGCCAATTTAAAGGCAACAAAACTAACTCGCCTATAGGATCTTAAAAGGACCTAAATCCTGGGACAACTTCCCAAAATCCAACACCGTCATTCATCGGAAAGTCCATAGGAATACATGATCTGTCCCTGCGAACTCGAGTCTATGACCAACACAGTCGTCATAAGACCTCAGTTCGAAATGGACAATCCCCATCCTGACCTAACACAACTGGACCGTCTCCGAAGTCTCTAGACTAGCTGGGGTCCAAAGTCCTACTTACGCGGAGTCAGAAGAACAACAGACTGGTGATCGACACGACCTAACCCCTAAGCCTAAGGGTGGCCAATTAGAGTGTCTCCTGATAACAGCTATCGAAGGAGAACCCTAACGATGGCGAGTGACGATCCCCAACCGCTGTCAACAAAAGCACAGACACACAACTTTAATAAAACAACTGAGCAAACTGAGTATACCGGACGACAAGAATCCGAATGGAGTCACACCCTAACTAAACTTGGTAGAAACCATAGCGAAATTCATGGAGATCTGCTCCCACTCCTACTTCGGAACGGTAAAAGGTTGCATCTCTCCAGCCGGCCTCAGATGCTCGACTCAAGCACACAACAAGACAGACACCTTGAAACGAAACCTGAAACATCTCTTTACATCCCTGCCCACCCGTAACTATCTCACAAGTCACGCTAAATGTTGGTGGAACTTGAATGCATATAGAGAATTGACAGATGTGCATGCTTTAGGGTTTCATGTCTCTACCCGATGAAACCAGGTACACAAACGCGTCCCTAACTTAGCACACCATTGTCACAAATCAAGGTCTCCGAATCATTACCCAGCCGAGTATGCTCAAGTATCTCAGACGAACGAGCATCGGCGGGCAGTGTCTCGCGAACGATTTTAAGGAAAGTGGTCGGGCGCGGACATGAGCAAGCTGTTCACTCCGTAGAGACGAACTAAAGCTGTACTCAACGATCACACAAGAACTGTAAATCTGCAGAAAACTATCACAACAATCAAAATCCGCTGCAGGAAGATGTTCATTAAGCTCCAGTGGTCCGTTGAAAATCCGACACGACTCTCAAGCAAGGGGTGTTCCCAAATTTCCCACGCAAAACCACCGCGGCCATCTCCAGATCATGAGTGGAATATACTCCTCGTACTTCCTCCAAATGTAGGGAAGCAAAAGCGATGACTCTGTAGTGTCACATCAGAACACACTCGAGCCCACTCAAGAAACATTACAGTTAAACAACAAAGTCGCCCGAGCCAAAAGCAAAGAAAGAACTGATGCAGTTGTTAACCGAATCTCCAACTGCCGAAAACTCCGTACACATGCCTCAGTCCACAGAAAAGAAATCTCCCTTCCGGCCCATTCAGTCGACGGTGCAGCACTACTCTCGTAATCCTGCACGAAACGGCGGTAAAAACCTGCTAAGTCCAAGAATTTGCGATCTCCGTCCTGCACACATGTCTGGACCTAAGCTGTACGGTTACGATCTCCCTCGGAACCATACGAAACCGTCTCCCGTGACTACAAGACCTAGGAGTCAACACAAAACAAGCCTGAAGAAACACTCCGAGAATTTAGCAAACTGCTGGTGCTCTCCCAGTATCTGCATAAAAAAATCCTCAAGTGCTGCTCCTGTTCCTCAAGACACATTAGATAGACCAGAATGTCGTAAATAACACAACAGTAACTGGTCGAGGAACGGCCTGAAGAAATATGGTTCATCACATCTACGAATGCTGCTAGGGCATCAGGGAATCCAACGACTCACTGATACACACAAAGCCCGTCGCACGCACAAGGCAGTCTTCGGAATGCCACCACCCCGAATCCGCAATAATGATGACCTGATCCCAAGCAAACTTAGAAAATGTCTCGCGCTCTGGAGCTGATCGAAGAAATCATCAATGCGAGGTAAGGGACACCTATCCGCACCGTAAGCCGGTTCAATTAACGATCCGTCGATACACATCCTCAAACTGCCGTCTTCCTCCTCGACGAACAGAAATCGGAGCCTCCAAAAGCGAAACACTCACACACAAAACTCCCCAAACCACAACTCTGCAGCTGATCCTTTAGCTCCCAATCTTCGCCGACTCATCCGGAACAACGTCGGAAAAACTCTCGCATGAAAGGAACTCGGTCCAACAATCTCACTGTGGCTCCAGTATCACGAATAAGTGCCAAGAATCCACGACATCTCCTCAGTAGCCGACTAGCGAAAAAGGCTGAATTCAAGTTGTGAAAGGCGGCACAACTATCCATCTGCACAACAAGAACTAACTTGCCGGGAAAAACAACCCTGACTGTTCCCTCACGGTAGTCCACAGACGCCTAACACGTAGTTAACCAGTCCGTGCCCAGGAGAACGTCAAATCCAACATCTCTAGACAGATCAAGACGACGGATGAACCTCCATCTCGGTTGGCACACAACTGAAATACGCGTCGCGCAACAAAAGGATCGCTGACAGAAGTTAAAACAACTACGACTAATCTACCCAACCACAGTACAAGCATGAAAAACAAACGAATACATCAAAGAACATATAAATAAAAGATACCTGAAAACTCTGCATTGGATGTCTGTGCGTCCTGATGAGTAGAAGCGAACTCCTGCGTCTGTCCTCTACTCGCAGCTGGATGAACTCTTCTGGTAGACTGACTCATCTGAGAGAATCTTCCACATCCACGGCCTCTCTGAAAATGATCATGACGAGGTGCTAAGGAACAATCCCTGACGAAGTGCTGAAGGCTTCCGCATCGAAAGCATCCACGCGCTGACTGCTGACCATCCTGGGGATGAGAGCTGAACGACTGTCCTCGTCCTAAGCCTCTGCTACTCCCGCGACGGCCACGAAATCTGTCCCGACGACCAAACCTCTGTCTCTGGGCTGGTACACTGGTACGAGTCCTCCACTGTCCTGGAACTCTCTGAGCCTCTGGAATATGCGCCTCATCAACTGGAGCTGCAACCACTGGTGCTATGTAAGTGACGGACTGCTGCATGCTGATCGTAAGGGACAGCTGAGCAACAGGGGTGACAACCTCCTGTCGTAGCTCCCGAACGACATCAACCAAGGAATGCGTCGTCTGGCGGAACTCCTGCATCTCTGCCAAAAGTCTATCCAAAGTATAGATCGTAGGCTGATCCGTCTGCACCTGTGCAACTAGAGTGCCATCCTGGTCAGTACTCGTCTCACCCGAGCCAACTCTGACCTCGGCCCTCGCTGCATCACTCTGAGTCCCCATAGTCATCGGCGGCAAGGCTATAAATAGATATAAGATTCGATGAGAGTAAGGAATCGAATCTTAAGGATATGAATCATTAAGGAAGGAATTTCAAGCAAATTGTACTTAGGTCACTTAATGCAAAGTACCGCATCGTGGGTATGCTGCAGACATACACACAGTACGTTACTTTGCTTAAGCTACCTACTCCATCATACTAAGGTCATCCTACACTCCGAAAGGTAAAACCTAACGCTCTGATACCAACTTTGTCACGACCCAAAATTGGCCCGTGACGGTCCTAATACTACGCAACGC
Source organism: Agapanthus africanus (assembly GCA_030015575.1). Classification (NCBI taxonomy): domain Eukaryota; kingdom Viridiplantae; phylum Streptophyta; class Magnoliopsida; order Asparagales; family Amaryllidaceae; genus Agapanthus; species Agapanthus africanus. Next base: position 376,110,993 of record JASDDO010000019.1, on the reverse strand, counting down.
CTAAAGACACCACGTAGTAAAAGAAGACCAAACCCAGAAATCTAAACCATGAGAATACGGAAAAAAGATAATATAAGTTTTTGAAACATTTGAAATCGCAACCCAAATTCTTTAAAAAGGTCTACTTTCTTTCTTTAAAATTTTAGCAACACCCCTTTTTTGTAAAATGCAGCCCAAAGGCGGAAAACAAACTCATCACAAGTATACGACGCCGTAGCGAAGAAATGAAAGACAATAGAGATAAAGTTGTATATAAAAGACATCAAATACACAAGAATACATACTAACGTCCTCACCAAGTCTCTAAGTCCACAATACAATAGTAGATGGAGAGTACAAATACAACGAATGTACAATATGAAATACAGATAATCATCTAACCCACCTAAGCAAAATGGTACTGTGAGCTGATGCGGTATCTGTAGCAAAAGATGATAGCTGGATAGCTGAATGGAGGAATAGAGGAATAGCCTGCCTCGACTACTCTGGGGAACAACCTGAAACACCTGTGGCACAACGGGGGTGAGTTGCCAACTCGTGAATAGTAGATAACATATGCAGGTAATCGCAGGAATGCACGTACAGCATGAATCTAAGATATGCGATTACAGTAATAACATGTTATGCAAATGCTGAAATAAGGAAAGTACAGTAGCCGGTATAATCAAAATGTGAAGCTATAATAACATGACAGTAATATGCAGTAACTATGCAATAAGGATATGAGAAAGTAGATATGCAATTATCATAAGGGTACACTAACAGGTACTACCAATATGTGAATCTGTGTATAAAGTAGATAAGTGTGAGGTATAGGGTGGAGTATGTCATTTCCACGGAAACCTGATATCGTGGTAGGATCACAATCCATCAAGACACTCAAATCCCAAATCCTCAAATCAGCCCCCAACTGGGCTCTCACATCACAACGGTCTCACATCATCTCAAAGTACAATATCGAATAGCTCTCCTATATCTCGAATGTACAAATCAACCATATCTTTCATATCCAATATCCAATCTCAATGAATCACCTAATAACCCAAGTCAAATCTCAAATAATCTCTAACATCCTAAACATATATATATATAGAAATAAATATGATGGGGGCAATACACATATATTAGCGTCCCATTCCACTAATATTGGTGTAAAGGTATATATAACAACGGCTAAATCCCCTGTTATATATACAAAGGTATTAAAAGAAATATCATGAAAACAGTGTGCCAAGCATCGACACAGAAATCCTCGTATATCGGGCTCCGTCAGTCCGGATCGGCCCACGGGGTCCGTCTGCGGTGTCGGTCCTCGGCCCCGGCAGTACAGATCATCCCGCATCCATCTCTCGACTCTGGCCAGTATCCTCCGGACAACTGCCAGGTCCAACCAGTCACCGGTAGGTACTCGCCCGCCTCCAGGCTCAATCGGCAAATCCATCGATCTTCTTGCCGCGGGGAACCATACCGGGCCCCACCATGTACCCTCTACGGCCTCGACGCCTCCTCGTAGGGGTATATATAATCAGCACCGATAAAGCTCATGGTGGATGCGCAAATATCATATCAAGGAAACCGGGTTTTTCAATGTATGCATAATTTCATGAACTCCCGCGGTTCCCAAATCCAGAAAACATCATCTAAAATCTAAATAATAATGCGCAATCCAGGAATAAACAAATGCGATATATCTGAAATGCGAGCATATAAATGCGAATATGTAGCTGAAACCAGATGTATGCAAAACCAATAAGGTACAGCTAAGTAACATCAGTAAAGGTAAATATGTAACTGCAACTGAATATGTGTGTAACATACAGGTGTAGCAATGTATAGGTATCTACCTATAAGAACCGATGTCGTATACCCCCCTGGGTATAAGTAACATATGTAGGAAATCCCCCCTTGTAAAACTAAATATGTGCCTGGTATACCTGTAGCTGTATCGCAAAGTGTATATGCACCTATCACTAAAGGTAAGATACACTACAGGTATACGAGAAGATAGATGTCAAGTATGATAGGCAAAAGAATCTATAAGGGGTTGTGTCTGACATGGCAATTATTGACGGTGTGTGTGTAGCATGTAATCCGTGCTCGTGCAACATGAACCGTCAATAATGTGTGCAGTGTCCTACGGCTGCTAGTCACAGTACAACTATATCAAGGAAATAACATAAAGGCGCAATTCTAACAATGACATAGAATACGCGACAGGTATTTGAATCCTAGCCCAGACGCATAACGCCATGCGGGCGATTCCCCTGTAGATGTTAAATCTACTCACCTACACTCCACGCTAGGTGAATCCTACCATCTGCTCCCTCTGTAGTAGTGTCCATAGTCCCTGGCTGTAAACCTGCAATTAAGACACGGAAATCATATATAAGCCAAATATCTCGCAAAACGCGATATCGAACCAAAACGAGAAACTCGCGTCGCGAACTAAACGCGCGTGTGCACGATACGCTGAATCGGGTGTGTACGCGCCTAAAACCATCGCGACACGTCGCGATACGCTGGATCACAGAACCCACTCACGTATCGCGCGTATCGCGCAAACACAACGGACACCAAATACGATATATAGTCCCAGATTTTCCTACAGGTCAAATCTTACAAAACTAGACATGCCAAAACACTACAATACACTGCAGACAACCCTTCCCAAAACCCCAGCACCCCACTCCCCTTCCTGGCCGCAAATTGCGGCCAGAATGAATTAATTGGCGGCCCGAGTAGGGAATTAGGGGGTCGTCTTCTGGTGGTGTGTTCTAGACCTAGGTATCATGTCCCAGTCTCCTCAATTTTAACCTGAAGGCATCGGGTCACAAGAAGATTCCAGATATCACAATTTTCACTTAAAATCACCAATTAGCACAACAGGCAAACCCTATGGTATTTTAGTGTAATCTGGAGTTAAACTCAGTTAAGGTGACCCTAACAACACTTAAACAAGTAGGGTTAACTAACACAATCATCAATTAATCAACATTCCACAAAAACACCATAATCTAGCACTAAACTAACAATTTAACACAAACCGACACTAAACCATACAAGCTAAGCAAACTAGGAAATTGGGTTAAGGAAATATACCCAAAAGGACCCTAGAGAGCAGGTGAAGAAGTGGAGAAGAGCTTCTATAGGTTGCTGGAGCTCCTGCTACTGCTGTTGCTTCCTGCCGCTCCTGCTGCTGTTGATGATAATGATGATGCTGCTGATGATGATGATCATGCTGGAGCTGATGATGGTGATGCTGGTGTTGGAGCTGTTGCGGCTGCTGAAGCTTCTGGTGTTGCTGCTGCTTCTGCTGCTTCTTCTTCTTGCGCTGGGGCTGTTGTTGTTATTGTTGCTGGGGCAGCTTGCTGCTGATGCTGATGAGTGTGTGTGTGTGTGGGTTTGTGAGAGAATGGGAGTGAGAAAATGAGATGGAGAAATGAGAACACAACAAGGACCCCTTCTCACTCTCTCTCTCATAATGAGGCATGGCTCATGCCATGATGCCCATGCTCACTCTCTCTCTCCTCAAAGTCAACCAAATATAGAAATTCCATTTAAAAACCCTTTTTAAATTCATTTTCACTTTTTAACAACCATAACACTTAAACAATATTAAAACTAGATTAGGGAGAAATGGTTAGTTAACCATGGTTGCTAATCATGTTTAACGCCAAAAACAACCCTAGTTATCATGCACAAGTGTGTGTGTGCCTAACAAAATTCTAATAAAATACACAATAAATAGGATAAAATATTTAATACTTAATTTGGTAAACTTTTTGCTAGAAACTATATACTAAAATATAATTAGCTACAAAACACATTCTAAGGTGTTACAGTCTTGAACTGCCCTTTGAACCTTAGGGTTTGGGGCAGTACGGCGTGCCACATGTGAGGCGTTGGCTTGACCCTTCTACGGCTGGACCGCTACTACTGTGTTACACTCCAAGTGTTTGAACTCTGCTCAAGTGTTGGGCTTTAGTGATTCCTGGGTATTTGATCGTTCGTTCGAAAACTTCAATACTGTCTGTTTATCCGGAATGTGATACAATATATGGAATTCGTATAGTTTAGGCATGAAATACGAAATATGTGATATTTCGCATTTATGATGTCTAAAGAGAATGTGGATTCCAAATATTGTAGTTTTACACTTTCTTTTCTGTGACCGTAAGAGTAGTATGTACGATATCGCCGGTTTTGTTGCTATACATCAACGACAATTGGGGTATGCATACTTACTTACGTTGATGATATGAGATATTATGTGTTGCTGAGATATGATGTGCAGGATTGTCGCGATTGAATAGCCGGGGGGGTTTTATGTGAGATGAGAGTTTTATATTTTCATTCATGTAAATTCTAATGTAATGTAATATTCTTTCATTTGGGGCACTTCCGGGTTGAGGTTGCTGCCACCTGTGTTGTATATTATTTACTTTTCCGCATTAGGATGGACCCAAGGAGGGGAGCACAGGTGACTGGGTTTTGGGGTTCAGTGGGAGGCCATCTCGAGGAGTCGAGACCGGGTCTCCTAAACTCCAAGATTGGTAGGGTCACTTGCCGCTCTCGTAGGGGTCCAGGGTGTGGGCTTGGCTATTCATCGCGACTGTGGAATCCGTATTTTCTATTCTGGCTAAATACTAAATACGGACGTCCTAGTATATCCCACGTTATATCTATATTTCTGCTGCCTGTGTTCTGTGATATCTGATACGAATGACATATTATATATATGATATATAGTAGACGTTGCTTATGTTTTACACCCGCGCTAGTCCCGTCCCGGTATGCCGTTAGTTAAGTAACCTAACGGTGCATAACGGAACATTACGGCGAATGCGGATGGCATAAGCGTACGTGTTATTTTCGTTTCTTTTCTGTGATTGGCTTAAGGACTTAAATGATGGGATTACATTAATGTGATTAATGTAAAGAAAATAAACCTAAAAGATGTTGTAGAATCGGATTTGAAAACTACTCGGCTATTTATGAAAAAGCTATATTTCAAAACTGCGGAGCTTAAGCCACTCTTTTTGAAAACCACTTGATTCTACAACGATATCAAGCTCAAAGCGTTAAAGATTTTCTTAAAAATCATCCGCAACCCTCCATCATTTTAGGAAGTAGAGTACTTAGTATTCGTGCTACGTTTGTTGACCTTAGCCAATACGTAGTGTACGGTAGCTAAGTGATGTCTTCCTACAAACGCATATGATGCAGATTAATTAGGACGGGCATATGACTTTGTTGACCTTAGCCAAGGGTCATGTGAACGGGTCTAATTAATCAAGAAATGACGGGTTGAGCTTGACTAGTGCTCGTGATTTGTTGACCTTAGCCAAGGTCACGAGTATTAGGGGTAAAAACCACATCGGGAATTTCAATAGTTGAAATTTGCAATGAGATTGCATACCTTCCATATGATGGTTGGATCCCGATCCCACTGTGGGCAATAGTTGCTCCTAGGAGAGTTTTACAGTTTACAATTAGCTAACTCATTAGGTGTTTAGAAAGGTGTTAACGGGGCTCCGCCTCTGGGAAAACGAGGTTTACTCTAATTAGGTCCGTGCGAAAGCACGGGGAACCTCCCTCAAGTACCGACACTGGCCTGGCTGAACGGTTAGCGAAGTTGTAGACTGTAATTAATCCTGGCTAGTTTTTCTTTTTAAGGTTTGAAAGAAAAACTCGATAAAAGCAGTGGGAAATATCGATTAGACAAGATAATAAACCAATCTAATCTATGCAAGAGCTTTCGCTGAGTGTATTCTTTTCTCTCTATTAATGGCAGATACCCATGACTGGACTCAAGCTTTTACTAGATAAAAACAAACTGAATGGGACCAACTATAAAGACTGGCTGAGAAATCTGAAAATCGCCTTGACTTATGATAAAGTATCATATGTCCTCACGGCTTCAGCCCCGCCCGTCCCTGGTCCAAAATCCTCTGTTGCGGACATTGAAGTCCGCAAGACATGGGACGCTGACTGTGCCACGGCCACATGCCTCGCGCTTGCATCGATGGATAACACACATCAAAAGCAGCACGAGGACATGGACATTCACGGTATATTGCTCCATACAAAGGAGTTGTATGGAGAGCAATCCCGCGTATTACGATACGAAGCATCAAAGAAATTGTTTCAGATGCAGATGGCCCCTTGCACACCAGTAGGAGACCATGTTCTGAAGATGATAGCTCTTATTGAAGAGCTTGAGGACCTTGGATGGACGATGGACAATGAACAATATATAGATATTATTCTGCAGTCCCTCCCCTCCACCTTTGCTCAGTTCATAGTGAACTTCAACATGCATGGCATGGAGAAGGACCTCCCTGAACTTCTTAATATGTTAAGGAGTGCAGAGAGCACTATGAAGTTAGCAAAAACTCCCGTTATGACTATTGGACAGTCTTCCTCTTCTCGCCCGAAAGCCAAGGCCAAGGGAAAGAAAAAGAAGAAACCCACTAATCCTAAGGGCGGAGTTAAAAAGGTGAAGGGAAAGGGAAAGTCCAAGACTGGAGACTCGGGGAAGGGCGAATGTTTTCACTGCCACAAGACAGGACATTGGAAGCGCAATTGCACGGAGTACTTAAGTCTCAAGAAGAAGCATAGTGATGCTTCTGCTTCAGGTGCGTTTGTGACTGAAAACTGTTTTTCTATAAACTCTGCTTCCTGGGTATTGTATACCGGTTCAGGTTCTCACATTTGCAATTCTATGCAGGGGCTGAGAAATAGCAAGGTTTTGAAGACAGGTGACCATACTCTCCGCGTTGGAAATGGTTCCAATGTACATACAGTCGCAGTGGGAGAGTATCACTTGGGGTTGCCATCTGGATGTATTTTGGTTTTGAATCCATGTTATTTTGTACCAAGTATGCTATGTAATATAATATCCGTTTCTTTGTTGGACAATGAAGGGTATAATTTTGTATTGCAGAACAATGTTATGAACATTAACCTGAATCAAATGTTGGTTGGGTATGGTACGCTTAACAACGGAATATATGTCCTAAATCAACACACAGTTTTCAGTATACAACACACTAATAAAAGAAAACTTTCAGAACTAAATGAAGCTTTTCTTTGGCACTGTAGACTTGGTCATATTAACGAAACAAGACTAAACAAGTTACACAAAGATGGATATTTAAATTCTTTTAAATATAAATCTTATGCGACTTGCCAGTCTTGTATCAAGGGTAAAATGACCAAAACTCCGTTTACCGGACACGGAGAAAGAGCTACTCAGCTCCTGGGCCTCATACATAGTGATGTATGTGGGCTTATGTCTACACAGGCTAGAGGCGGTTTTTCATACTTCATTACATTCACTGATGATTTCTCAAGATTCGGTCATGTATTTTTACTAAAACACAAGTCCGAAGCTTTTGAGAAATTCATTGAATATAAACAAGAAGTAGAAAAACAAACCGGCTTGAGTATCAAGATGCTTCGATCAGATCGAGGTGGTGAGTATCTCAGTACAGAATTTGCAAACTTCTTGAAAGAGAATGGGATTCTCTCTCAGCTCACTCCTCTTTACACACCACAGCACAACGGTGTGTCAGAACGAAGGAATAGGACCCTATTAGATATGGTCTGGTCCATGATGAGTGACGCTGAGTTACCCGTCTCGTTTTGGGGGCATGCATTGGAGACTGCAGCGTTTCTACTGAACAGGGTTCCAACCAAAGCCGTGTCCACCACACCATATGAGATATGGCATGGGAAGAGACCATCTCTTAAGAGAATTAAGATTTGGGGTTGCCCGGCCTATGTTAAAAAGCAGAATCCGGACAAACTCAAGACACAGTCGGTCATGTGTAACTTTGTGGGATATCCAAAGAATTCTTATGGATATCTATTCTACCACAAAGAGGAACAAAAAGTGTTCGTTTCTCAACATGCCACATTCTTGGAAAAAGAGTTTTTCACAGACAAAGATGATGGCAAGGTGGTGGATCTAGAAGAGGTTCTAGAGACACAAACTACAAATGACGATTTGGTTGAACCGGCTGTTGCAGCAGAAACTGAAGAACCTCGACCACTCCGTAGGTCTGGTAGGACTTCTCGCCCACCGGAGAGGTACTACGGTTTCCTCATTGATGGTAACGGAGAAGATTGCATCATGGATGATGATGATCCTACCAGTTTTCAGCAAGCTATCACGAGTAAAGACTCTGTGAAGTGGCTGGATGCCATGAGATCCGAAATGGAGTCTATGTACACCAACAAAGTGTGGACTTTGGACGTTGTACCCCCTAGGGTAAAACCTGTAGGGTGCAAATGGATCTTTAAAAGAAAGATTGGTGTAGATGGGCAGGTGGAGACCTATAAGGCAAGACTTGTGGCGAAGGGTTTTCGTCAAAGACCAGGTTTGGACTATGACGAGACTTTTTCTCCCGTAGCCATGCTTAAATCCATTCGGATCCTACTTGCTATTGCTGCTCACTACGACTATGAAATCTGGCAGATGGACGTTAAAACCGCATTTCTAAATGGAAATTTGGAAGAATGCGTTTATATGGATCAGCCAGAGGGTTTCATTGACAGTGGGAGTAGCGGGAAAGCATGTAAATTGCTTAAATCCATATATGGGTTAAAGCAGGCATCACGGAGTTGGAACATCTGTTTCGATGATGTCATCAAAGAGTTTGATTTCATCAAAAATCCAGATGAACCTTGTGTTTATAAGAAGGCTGTAGGGAGAGCTGTCACATTCCTCGTATTGCACGTGGACGACATTCTTCTGATAGGAAATGATATTCCTATGCTACAGTCGGTCAAATCTTTCTTATCACTGAGGTTCTCCATGAAGGACCTGGGTGATGCCACATACATTCTGGGCATAAGGATCTATAGGGATAGATCCAAAAGGTTATTGGGATTGTCCCAAACCAGGTACATAGACACCATCCTAAAAAGGTTTAGTATGGAAGACTCCAAGCGGGGTACCTTACCTGCTTGCCATGGGGTCACTCTCTCCAAGGATTCTTGCCCAAAGACCGATGAAGAGAGAGCTCGCATGAGTATTATACCCTATGCTTCGGCAGTAGGATCTATAATGTATGCGATGTTATGTACACGCCCAGATGTAGCTTATGCACTTAGTGTTGTAAGCAGGTATCAATCCAACCCAGGGGAGAATCACTGGACAGCTGTGAAGAACATTCTTAAGTACTTGCGAAGGACTAAAGAATTGTTCTTGGTGTATGGTAATGGAGATCTCTAAATGGAGGCCTTTACCGATTCGAGCTTCCAGAGCGATAAGGACGACAGCAAATCTATCTCTGGGTTTGTATTTACCCTCAATGGAGGGGCGGTGAGTTGGAAGAGTTCCAAACAAGATACCGTTGCAGACTCTACGATGGAAGCTGAGTACATTGCTGTAAATGATGCCGCCAAGGAAGCCGTCTGGATGAAGAAGTTCGTCTCGGAGCTAGGAGTAGTTCCAACCATTATTGATCCAATACCTTTGAATTGTGACAATAATGGGGCTATGGCGTTAGCCAAGGAGCCCAGATCCCATCAGCGGTCCAGACACATCCTGAGGCGTTTTCATTTGATTCGGGAGATTGTAGATCGCCGCGAGATCAAGATTAGGAGGGTAGACACAAAGAATAACGCCGCGGATCCATTCACCAAGGCCCTCCCTCAGCCGCAGCATGAGCGACTTTTTGAGATGTTGGGTATGAGATACGCCAATAACTGGCCTTAGTACAAGTGGGAGATTGTTGGATATATGTATGCCCTAAAGGCCATTATGTGATAGTGGATGTATCTGTACATGTATATATATTCAGTATGCATTCTTGCTCGACATGATAGTATGCTATCTGGTTCTTCTTTATCTGACATGTTGATTTGATCATGCTTATTATTCACTCATACATGCTGATAAAGCCCTGAGGATATTGGCTTGACTGCTCTGATTATGATGGAGATCATACTAGTGGGACATCTGTAGTGTATAAGCATATCCTGGAAAGTCCATAGTCGTAGGTATATCGAGACGGGGCATTGATATACCAGAGTAGACTAGCGTATATGATACTAGACCCATATGATGGGCGATGGATGTTCCCACATTCATCGATGTTTGACATCAAGATCATATACGGGTGCTCAGTGCTGACTGGGTACACTGGACGGACTCGCGGAAAACTCCTATATGGAATTATATCTATCGTCGGATAGCAGTTCTCAGGTGACACTGGTGCAGGTTAGTCTGTAGACCCGAGATCGTCATGGAATCTTGTGTGTTCTCCCACTGTACTTTGATTACCACCCTACCACATCTCTACTGAGTCGTGCAAACAGGTGGCCGTTGGGTACAGTCCCGAGACACACGAAGGCAATGAGCGATAGGAGGGGTTTCGTCTCTCCCGGTATTGGGAGTTGATGCTGTACTGTGCCCGACTGGTTATATCAGTAAGTCCCTGGCCAGGGCTGCTGAGAATTGCTGATAAGTGTTATCAGTAGTTTCTCAATCTGTTATAGACCATTCACCGGCACGACTTATTGAGTTATTAGGGTCGACGTTACCATCCCTAGGCTCGATATGCGGCATATCTGACGAAGAGACCGGACTGTACGGTAGTGTTGCCGATTGGCTCGACGGGAGTTGTAGCAGGTTCGCTTGTTTTCTTCTGATCGCTCAATACCCGGATGGCCGTTACGTTTAGCTGACCGCTTGCGGTTTGGGGGTACCTGATATGATCATCACCCTCTACCGGAGTATTGACGAGTCTTAGAGTCCCACAAAGAAGTTACCCAGTCCAGGCGAAACGTTGTGGTGCGCGTATGCGATATGCGCATGCACCCGATTAAAATGTGCGTATATGATACCGAACATTGATCGGGTGGCCTGCTTTTGGTGGAGTCGTATGAGATATGATCGGATTGATAAATTAAGTGTTGATTTATCATCTAACCATTAGTTTTCTCACTTGAAATCTTTCTAGGGTTTGATGGATGTATGCATGCATGCATGTGTTTCTTTCTTTCATTCTAGTTTCATGCACATGTAGATATGCATACATGCATACATACATACACCCATCCATCATGGTTGTTAGCATATGGAAATGGTGGCAATGTAAGACTCACACCATGGATTAAATAATGGATTATTATTTAATTTTGGTTTTAAAACAAAATGAAAAGAAAAGGATAATCATTCTAGCTTCTACATTCTTCTTCTAACCTAACCAAGCTCAACTACCACTAACCTAGGGTTATCCTTCTCTTTATCATTTAAAACCCAAGTTAAATTAACTCTCCATCATTTAATCATGGTTGAATGCAAGAAGGAAATAAATATATATAGTGATATATTTCATTTTCTTTTTGAACTAAGGGTTATTTTTCACCTCTTGTTAAAAATAGCCACCATCTTCATCCTCCTTCACCTTTTCCTCTCTAGTTTTTTCTAGTGAGTTAAACACAATTAAAGAAAGGTTTTTGAAGTGAGATCCTTAGCCACAACATCATTCTACTCAAGTCTAGCCAACTTGATTAGAGTGTTCTCTTTGCTTTTCCAAAGTTGCAAGCTTGGACGGGAAACTTCGGGTGGATCGTCGTGGACGAAAGAGAACTACAAGTGGACCTTCTTCCAACACCCTAGAGATTAAGGAGTCAAGCAAAAGGGGAGCTACAAAGGTTGTAGCCTTCAAACCCTATTTTTTATTAGCTTTTAGTTTCGTAACCCTAATTTTCTAGGATCGATTCCTTTGCATGTTTGTTTAGCACCTTAAAAATACATACTTTGAGACATGTGATGCTTCAAAACTCTTTATAGGGTGCTAGGCAAACCTTACATTGGTATCAGAGCTACTAGGCATTAGATGTCGACCTATGGGGGGTTCTCACTGTGTGACAGTGTGGCGAAGCATAGGCTCTTACCCCCAGGGTGTCCCGAGACCGAAAGGTGTTCCGGCGGGTTGTAGTCCTCGCGAGGGGGCATGCGTAAAAAGTAGTTGCTGAGGGACCCGTTGGTGCCACGGCGATCCCATTGGATGGGGTGGCTGCCTGACCTACAACACCAACTATGGGGGTATCTGTGTCAAAAGATGCAAAACGCAGCCTGCCGTGACTACTCCGAAGCGCAACCTGCAAACACTGTGGTACAACGGGGGTGAGTTGCCAACTCGTGAATAGAGATAACATATAAAGGTAATCGTGAGCATGCACGTACTGTGCTACTCTATCATATGCCAACAGATAATATCAAAATGTGATAAGCAATATGTGCAATAATCATGCGAGTGCTCTATCAGGTAATATAACTACAGGATGAGGTACAATAATAAATGCTGAGCAGGGGCAATATAACATCTACACGGAATGTCAACGTGGAATATATAATCGGTGTCCATCAATGCACCCAGATCCCCCAAATAGCTCAGGCGCCGGCACTCTCATCGGCCCTCTAATCCTGTAAATCTTTGAGAATCACGAGTGCCCAACATCGGCACCCAAATATCATAAATACTCGTGTCTAGTATCGATACGCAAATCCTCATCCATCGGGCCCCGTCAGTCCGGGTCAGCCCACGGACTCCGTCTGAGGTATCGGCCCTCGGCCCCGGCAGCACGGATCATCCCGCATCCATCTATCGACTCTGATCAGTATCCTCCGGATAACTGCCAGGTCCAACCAATCACCGGTAGGTAGTAGTCCCTCTGTCAGGCTCACCGTCTACTACACAGCGAAACCGTTCTCGCCCCGGGGTACCATACCGGGTCCACCATATACCCGTAATCGGCCTCAACCAGCTCTTCGATTCGGGTTCACATATATCACTCTAGCATCGAGGAAACAGATGGTGGATGCACCGAAATATCTTATCAAGGGAACCGGGTTTTTAAATGATTACATATTTGAAATAGCCACGGTTCCCAAATCCAGAAATCACATGTAATCTAAACCAATACGCAAGTCAATGTGAGGTGATATGTGCATCAAGTATGAATATCATGTCTAGTCACATAAAAGATGAGCTACAGCATAATGATCATGGAAATTCTATAGTGTGAGTGTCATTGCAATTACTAACGGTGTGTGTGTAACATGCAGGATAGTGCTCATGCAACATGGACCATTAGTAATGGTGCGGTGTTCTATCAATTCAAGTTTATATCCATATAGCAGCGAATGCAGTATGCATTAAATAATAGCCATGAACAGTCAATGTATGTAAATGTAGCTATAAGGTCCTATCAGCCCTGACGTAGAACGCCATGCGGGCGATATCCCCGTAGATGTTAAATCTACTCACCGTAGTCTCTCGCTAGGTATAGCCAACAACTTGTTTCCCCTTCTGCGCGGCGTCCGCCATACTCGCCTGCGAACCTAGAATTACACAATATATCACACATAAGCTTGAAGTCACACAAACACGACATTAAAGCCGAACTAGTAACTCGTGTCGTGAACCAAGCACGCGTGTGCGCGATACGCTAAAACGTGTGATTACGCGCCTGAAGCCACTCCGACGCGTCGCGATACGCAGAAACCCAAAACCCATACACATGTATCACGCGTGTCGCGAAGATTAAAAATACGGGAAAATAGGTATTCACCTCCAGATTTTGATACAGAAATGATATTATAAAACTATATATACAAAATAACCCACATAGAAGCAGACTCCAGTAGCCCAAACCCTAAACCCCAACTCACTAATCTGGCCGCAAATTGCGGCCAGAATGAATATTCCGGCGGCCTGGGTAGGGGGTGGGCTCCCAGGTTTGGTGTGTGCACTCTATACCCCTCATACATGCTACAGTAACATCTAGTTTTACTCTGAAACATCTCGGGTAGTAGCAGATCCTACAGAGCCTTAAATCAAGTTAAAATCCACACTTTTTGCACTAAAATGGAACTTTATGGTATTTCTGTGCAAACTGAAACAAATCTGGCCTAAAATAGCTCTAATAACACATAATAGAGCTAACCAACCTAACAAAACCCTTATCTAACATGCGAATCACAAATATCCTTTAATATCACTAAAAATGCACAAAAATGAGATTTTTGCTAAAGAATACTACAAGTTTAAGGAAAAGGAATGCTAACATGAGTTAATACCTTCTAAAAACATTATAAAACACCAAAAGTCCCAGCTCTTCCCTCAAGTGTGCAGATTTGCCATCAAACACCAAAAAGCCCTTTTTCTATGGTTTTGTGAAGGAAAAGTGTGATTTGAGTAGGGTTTTTTTGTAGGAATCAAGGAGAAGTGAAAAAGATAGGAAAAGATGAAGGAAAGCTAGGGTTTTCTGCTGGAATTTCCAGAATTTTCTGAAGTGAGGAGAAGAGAGAGAGAAGAGAAGGAAATGGGGTCAAAAAAGTCAACCTCTTACCTAACACCATGCTCTCAATTGTTTAATTGGATTTTGAATTATAAAAAGGGTTTTGTTTTGATTAAAGGGTGGGGAATTAAAATGAACCATGCAACAAAAGAATGATTAACATGTTATACCAAAAACCCTAAGTCACAAAAATGGCTAAGTGTGCAAGTGTACACTACAAAGGAAAATTTTCCAATTCGCTAACACGATTAACTATAATTAGTAAACCCGACTAAAATAACTAATAATCCTATGTACACATATAAAATAACACGCTCAATTGCTAATTATCACGAAAAACATTCTAACGAAATTTCAAAGTGTTACAGAAACCGGCGATACACCACATACTACACTTACGGTCGCAGAAAAAAGTATCATATAAATCTAGGCGATGTTAAACCATTTGATCGATCGATCAATGGCCCAGAAAATTCACAGAGAAGCTCAACACCTGAGCAGAATTAAAATTACCCAGAAGCATGCCACAGTACCTATGGACCAACCGTAGAAGGGCCAACCCGAGCCTCACAAATGGTGCCGCGGAACCGCCGCCAAAAGCACGTTTCTGCCGCGGTTCCGCGGTCATTTAATCAAGTTAGGATATCGTTCTTCTAGTGGATCAATAGAATTACCTGCATGATTTTCTGAATATTTTTAATGTGAAAAATTCCAACATTTTGAAAAATTTACAGAGAAGGATTTTTCCGGGTAATCGATGTCCGTTCAAAGTTTTTAACATCGTCTAGGTTACTCTAAAGCTCTACCTTGGCTCTGATACCACTGTTGGGTTTACCTAGCACCACACAAGGGTTTGTCTTGCATCAAACATGCTACAATTAAATTTTTTAGAGTGCTAAACAAACTAACCTAGGATCAAACTAGAAATTTAAAGTAACAATATAATATCTCATACTATATAGAAGAGTCTAACACTAATAGATGAGAAATACAAGCTTTGTAGATCTCCTGTTTGAGACTTCTTGGATCAACTCAGTGTTTGGACAGGTCCGCTTGAGTCCTTCATTGTCCACGACGATCCACCGCGGAGTACCTTGGCTCAAGTTCCTTGCTTCACTAGAACAAAGCAGAAGTGATGCAAAACAATCTAAACTAGTGGGCTAAACTAGTGTAGATTGGTGATGTGGGTTTGGATCTCACTTAAAAATCTTTTCTTTTTATCTCCTTAACTCACTTTGATGGAGGTAGTAAGCTCTTGAGGAGGAAGAAGAAGGAGAAGGCTAAGCAAGCTCAAGATAATTGTTATGCCAAGAAATAAAATGAATAATGAATATATGAGAGAGGGTCACACTCACTCATAACCAAGGTTAAAAAATATCTAGATATTTTGTTATTGGGTTAAAGAATAAGTGTAGAGATTAAACCATGGTTAAGTGTAGAGATTAAACCATGGTTTAAGTCAAAGTCAACAATGGAAGTGTGTAGAAACAAAGTAACCATGATATAATCCTAATTAATTCTTTAATCAATAATCAAAATAAATAAATATCCAAACCATGTGAGTCTTGCATAACCACCTCCAATGTATCATCACCATGACACATGTATGCATGCATGTGTGCATACACATCAACATATGTACATACATACATTCATGCATACAATAAATAAAGAAAAGGTTATAAGTGAAAAGACTAATGGTCATTAATATTAAATCAACAATTGATTTAATATACCGGTCATATCACATATGACCCGACCAAAAGAAAACGCCAGATTATAATGCGGTATCACATACACGCATTTAATCAGGCATGCACGCATATCACCATATGCACCCCACATCGTTTCACCTGAGCTAGGTAACCCCTTTGTGGGACTCTAAGACTCGTCAATACGCCGGCAGTAGGCGATGATCATATCAAACACTCACAAGCCGCAAGCGATCAGCTAAACGTAACGGCCACCCGGGTATTGAGCGAGTAGAAAAAAAACAAGCGAACCTGTCAAAACTCCTGTCGACCCAACCGGTAACACTTACCGTACAGTCCGGTCTCTTCGTCGGATATGCTGCATATCGAGTCTAGGGATGGCATCGTCGACCCCAATAACTCAATAAGTCATGCCGATATATGACCTATAACAGTTCGAGAAACTACTGACAACACTTATCAGTAAATCTCATTAGCCCTAGCCAGGTACTTACTGATATAGCCAATCGAGCACAGCGCAACATCAACCCCTAATACCGGGAGAGACGAAACCCCTCCTATCGCTCATTTCCTCCACATGTCTCGGGACTGTATCCAAAAGCCACCTGTTTGCACGACTCAGTAGAGCCGTGGTAGGGTGGAAATCAAAGCACAGTGGGAGAACACATGAGACTCTATGACGATCTCGGGTCTACAGACTAATCTGTACCAGTGTCACCTAAGAACTGCTATCCGACGATAGATATAATACCATATAGGAGTTCTCGGCGAGTCCGTCCAGTGTACCCAGTCTCCACTGAGCACCCGTATACAATCTCGGTGTCAAACACCAATGGATGTGGGATCATCCATTGCCCATCTCATGGGTCTGGTATCATATACGCTAGTCTACTCTGGAATATCGATGCCCCGTCTCGATACACCAACGACTAGGGTCATTTCAGGATATGCTTATAAGCTACATATGTCCCACTAGTATTATCTGCATCGCAATCACAGTAGTCAAGCAAATACCCTGAGGACTTTATCAACATGTACAAATGAATAAAAGCATGATCAAGTGAACATGTCAGATAAAGAGTAACCAGATAGCATACTATCATGTCGAGCAAGAAAGTCCTCTGAATATATATATACATGTATAAATACATCCACTATCAAATAATGGCCTCTAGGGCATACATATATCCAACACTAGTATGATCTCCATCATAGTCCCAGTAGTCAAGTACACATCCTAAGGGCTTAATCAACATGTGAGAGCAAGACAGTATCACAATACAAGTCTACATGTTAAGACAAAGAGCAACCAGATAGCATACTATCATGTCGAGCAAGAAAGTCCTCTCTATATATATTCAAGCACCCACTATAATATACATCATATGTACAATAATGGCCTCTAGGGCATATACATAACTAACAGCGCTAACAGAAGCCCCCCTCGTCGAGGGGAATGAGGGATGAACCAAATCGAATCCCTTTTAACGGAAGCCCGGCACGAAGACTTGATCCACTTTCTCCGTGAGAACTCGGACGTGTTCTCCTGGGCGCCTGCTGACATGCCCAAGATCAACCCCAAAGTAATCTCGCACAAGCTCGGGATCGACCCGAAGGCCCGACCCGTCAGAAAAAAGAAGCGAAGTTTCGCGCCGATCAAGTAAAAGGCGATTGAGGATGAGGTCGATAGATTGCTCGCAGCCAACTTCATTTGAAATGTTGACTACTCGGATTGGTTGGCGAATGTAGTCATGGTTAAAAAGTCGAACGGGAAGTGGCGCATGTTCGTCGACTTCACATACCTGAACAAGGCCTGCCTGAAAGACAACTATCCACTCTCTCGGATATACCAGCTAGTAGACAACTCGGCAAGCCACGAATTGCTCAGCTTTATGGACGCTTTCTCCGGCTACAACCAGATCCGTATGAACCCGGCAAATGAAGAACTTACCGCGTTCATCATGGACCGGGGGGTATATTGCTACAAAGTGATGCCCTTCGGCCTAAAAAATGCTAGGGCTACATATCAGCGCCTAGTTAACAAAATGTTCAAACCGCAGATCGGGAAGAACATGGAGGTTTACGTCGACGACATGCTCCTGAAATCAACCTCATCGGACGAGCACACCAAAGATCTTGGCGAAACAATCGACATCCTTCGCAAGTACAAAATGAAGCTGAATCCAGCTAAGTACGCGTTCGGAGTCACTAGCGGGAAATTCCTCGGGTTCATGGTTACCCACCGAGGAATCGAAGCTAACCCGGAAAAGATCAGCGCCATTCTCAACATGGTCACACTAGAGAGCAACGTTGAGATCATGCGACTCATGGGGTGAGTGACCACTCCGAGTCGCTTCATGTCGAGATCCGGAGAAAAGTGCCTCCCATTCTTCAAAGCCCTGAGAAAGATCTCAAAGTTCGAATTGTCGGAAGAATGGCAAAACGCTTTCGAGGAGCTCAAAGAGCACCTGGCAACTCCCCCAATGATCACCTGACCAATCGAAGGAGACGAGCTATTATTGTACCTTGCGGTTTCCGATCATGCTACTGGCTCGATGCTCATCCGAGAAGTCGAAGGAGTACAAAAGCCGGTCTACTATGTAAGCCATATCTTCAAAGACGCGGAAACAAGGTATCCGACCATAGAAAAGATAGTCTTGGTGCTTATCGTCTCCTCAAGGAAGCTACGGCACTACTTTCAGGCACACACCATCCCCGTCCTCACCGAGTGGCCTATAGGGATTATTCTCACCTCCCCCGATTCGTCTGGTCGTTTGGAGAAATGGATGTGGGAGTTATCCTAATTCGACATCAAACACCACCCCAGGCAAGCCATCAAAGCATAAGTCCTGGCAGACTTCGTTGTCGAGTGCACTATCCCCACCAAAGAAGTAGCATCGGCACATGTCCCCGGGTCTCGACCCTCGGTCAAGAAAATACCCGACTCCATCCCCGATTGGGTCCTCTACGTGGATGGATCCTCTACCGAGGAAGGGAGCGGTGCCGGCCTTATCATTCGAGGCCCGAACGAGGCTGAGATGGAGTACTTTTTGAAGCTCGGGTTCAGAGCGTCAAACAACACCGCGGAATACGAGGCCTTGCTAGCCAGGTTGCGAATCGCTTCCGAGGTGGGGCTGAAAATGATCCAGATTCATAGCGACTCTGCCCTAGTCGTCGGCCAAGTGACCAGGCGATTCGAGGCCCAAGATCCGCTCATGGTGAAATACTTGGCCGAGGTGAAAAGATTACGAATTTTTTTTGATGAAGTCCAAGTGGAACAGATTCTCCGGCACCTGAATGCCCAAGCCGACGCCCTGAGCAAACTTGCCTCTTCCTATACTGCCAACAAGAAGAGGAAATCCTCTTCAAAGTATTGCCATGGCCCAGTGTGGAAGACAGAGAGGTAACGCTTCAAGTATACACTGCTAAGGAGGAAGGCCAGGATTGGAGGAAGGCCAGGATTGGAGTTCCTGAAGGATGGTACACTTCCGGAAGACTGAGGGGAAGCGCGCCGCCTTCAAGCCAAAGCCCGCCATTTCATCTGGAGCAATGGAAACCTTTACAAGAAGTCATACACACAGCCTCTGCTCCGGTGCGTCGACCCTCACGAAGCCGACTATGTCCTGTGTGAGATACATGAAGGGGTCGGTGGAGTGCATCAAGAGGCCCGTACCTTGGTCCAGAAGACACTGCTCCAAGGATATTATTGGCCGACGATACACCAAGACGCTCCGAAGCTCGTCAAAAGATGCAAAAGCTGCCAACTCCACGGCAGCATACCCCGTCTTCCGGCTACCGAGCTAACGACCCTCACTTCCTCTTGGCCGTTTCCCCGTGGAGGATGGACATGGTGGGCTAACTCCCTACTGGTATGGGCGGACACAAGTACATCCTCGTCGCGGTAGACTATTTCACGAAGTGGATTGAGGCCGTCCCCATCAGAAAACCGGACGTCGCCACTACCATAAAGTTCATGCAGAACAACGTAATCTCTCGATTCGGGATCCCAAGGTGCATCATTACTGACCATGGAACGAATTTCGAAAACGACAAAGTCAAAGGGTTCTGCAATGAATACCACATACTAATGAAGTTTGCCGTGGTCGCGCATCCTCAATGCAACGGACAGGCCGAGGTTGCTAACCAAGACGTCATCCGAGGTCTTCAAGCTCATTTGGAAGGAAGGCAGGGTAGCTGGATTGAGGAACTACCGCGGGTACTATGGGCCTTACGCACATTGAAGAAAACGCCCACGGGAAAGACACCCTTCAGCCTCTGTTACGGTACAAAGGTAATGATCCCAGCGGAGATCGGACTACCCAGTAACAGAGTCAAACACTTCGATGATCAAGCCAATACCTCGGCGCTCCGGACCAATTTGGACACCTTGCTAGAGAAGCGGGACCGAGCACAGATCAAAGCGGACGCTTACCAACAACAAACTGCTCGTTCCTACAATGCATGAGTTAAGCATCGCGCCTTCAAGACGGGAGATTTGGTCTTAAGGCGGAACGAAATCGTAGATTAGGGCAAACTGCACAAGTTCTCCCCGAAGTGGGACGGCCCTTTTCTCGTCTCCAAAGTATTGCCCGGTGGAGCCTATCGCTTACAAGACGCCGGGGGATGAAAGTTTTTTCGGCTGCTGAAAACTCAAACTATACAAATGAATGTATTTTCTTCTTTTCAAAACTATGTAATTTTTCTTAAGTCTCCTGAATTAAAAGGGACTTCTTCCGCAAATTTTGTTCTTTTTCTCAGTTTCGAGATCCCTAGATTCATTTCTGAGAGAGTATGTAAAAAGTACTAAGGGACAAAAAGAGACAAAACACGTCAGAAAAGAAGAACTTTATTCATTAAAAGGTACTATGGGCTCTTCAGCCTTACAAAAAATTACAACAAAGGGGGTAAGGAGTTGAGAAAGCACTGCTGATGGTACTCCGAGGAGATCTCTGCCAGCCGAGCACTAGCTTCTTCAGCCCGCTCCCTCTGATGTTGCCCACAGACCCAAGATGCCACGGAAGCACCTGAGCTCCCGTCCGTCGGGCAAGAATCCACAATCTGCCTCTTCTAGAAACACTCCTGAAGAAGACCCACCGATCGGTCCCACCGGCTTTTCGAAATCAGGCCATGGTGATGGAGTGTGTGCAACTTGTCAAGCGCCTCGTTCAGCAGCGCGGAGACAAGGCGTTATGCAGCCCCGGGGCCATCCTCCAAATCGCATACATGAGCAATTGGAGGAAGGGTGACCGCCGGGGAAGTAGACGACCAAAGTGGTCCTCCACATGCTCGATCACTGTTTGGTACGTCTCCTCGGTGCATTCCTGATCGTACAGGTATACGTCATCATGAGAGATGATCTCTTTGATGGAGTAGGTAAACCCGGCCATTTTCAGAAACGCAAGGCTAAAAGAAACCAACATGCCTGCCTATTTATACCCCCAACAGAATCCTAAAAGCCCTAAATTTACGCGCACAGCAACGCGAATCACGGGATATTTTCAAATTTCCCAATACAGAGTTGCCACGTGGCGACCATGCCAATCCTCACGAGCCCTTAAGCGGTCAATGGAAGTTGGAACGACGCGAACCACGGAGCATCGCCTCTTGCCTGTGCATTTCTGCCACGTGTTGTCTGCGACGGTCACTCTTCCAGATTTCACGGGTCAAGGGAGATTGAACGCCGCCCCATGAAGGCGAAGAGAAATCTAAAACGCCCTCACCAAGAGCCCACTGAGCAGCTTCCCTTCTCAGTCAATCCCTGACGGGTAGTTCCCTACCCACCGATGCTAAGAATCTAAAGCCCTCATCAAGAGGCCACCGAGCAGCTTCCCTGCTGGGTCAATCCTTAGCGGGTAACTTTCTACCCACCTACGCTAAAGATCGAAGCCCTCATCAAGAGGCCACCAAGCAGCTTCTATGCTCGGTCAATCCCTGGCGGGTAGTCCCCTACCCACCTATGCTAAGGATCGAAGCCCTCACCAAGAGGCCACCGAGCAGCTTTCCTTCTCGGTCAATTCCTGACGGGTAGTTCCCTACCCACCGACGCCAAGGATCTAAAGACCTCATCAAGAGGCCACCGAGCAGCTTCCCTACTCAGTCAATCCTTAGTGGGTAACTTCCTACCCACCTACGCTGAGGATCAAAGCCTCACCAAGTGGCCACCGAGCAGCTTTCCTGCTCGGTTAATCTCTGGCGGGTAGTTCCCTACCCACCGACACCAAGGATCTAAACCCCTCATCAAGAGGCCACCGAACCGCTTCCCTGCTCGGTCAATCCTTAGCGGGTAACTTCCTGCCCACCTATGCTAAGGATCAAAGCCTCACCAAGAGGCCACCGAGCAGCTTTCCTGCTTGGTCAATCCCTGGCGGGTAGTTCCCTACCCACCGACGCCTAGGATCTAAAGCCCTCATCAAGAGGCCACCGAACAGCTTCCCTAATCGGTCAATCCTTAGCGGGTAACTTCCTACCCATATACGCTAAGGATCAAATCCCTCATCAAGAGGCCACCGAGCAGCTTCCCTGCTCGGTCCATCCTTAGCGGGTAACTTCCTACCCACCGACGCTAAGGATCGAAGTCCCACCAAAGGACAACCGTGCAGATCCCTGCTCGGCTAACTTCCAAGTGATAAATTCCTACCATCCCAAGATGAGGGTTTAGGAATTACATCAAGGGGGATCAGTCAACGTCGACCAATTCTAACTTAGCTGTTGTTCAACTTACGCTAAGAGATGTGGTCGTCGGTCAGACTCTAAGGGATGGGCAGATACCGACCTTCCTATACTGAGGGATCTTCCGATATATTC
Source organism: Agapanthus africanus (assembly GCA_030015575.1). Taxonomy (NCBI): domain Eukaryota; kingdom Viridiplantae; phylum Streptophyta; class Magnoliopsida; order Asparagales; family Amaryllidaceae; genus Agapanthus; species Agapanthus africanus. Next base: position 376,088,155 of record JASDDO010000019.1, on the reverse strand, counting down.
TAAGTGAACGATCGCCACCTCGACTCCGCCGGCGGGAGGGCACCGACCTTCCTGCACTTGGCGAGTAATTGACTTACACTCGACGCGCGATCGTCATCTAAAAAGCCGGTCATTGACCTACGGCCTAACACTTGAATCGAGGAAAAGACCGACAAAGCTCAAGTACTCATGCAAGAAACACATTGTCATGCAGAGGAAAATAAACCCAGTTTTGTTCATGTTCCGAAAGTCTTTACAAGGTATTTTGGGCTCCTCGGCCTTACAAAAAGTGCCCGGAGGCTTACAAAATTTGAGAAAAAATAAAGGAAAAAACAAAAAGCTCAGGCTGCAGGCTTTGCCCGGATCTCGCCTTGCTCGGCACCGCCCTCAGGGGCCGGAGCTTCTACTTCCGTAACCGTCCCTCCCCCGGCGCCAGCCGCCTGTGGTGTGTCCACCTAAAGCGGGACCTGAGCGCGGAGCTCACCGTCGGCAAACTCTGGCATTAACGCCTTGATGGCATCAAGAGCTTCGTGTCAAATGATGGCAGAGGCTTCGCCGATGTCGGCGTAGAACTGGTCTAACGTCTTGTACATGTCCACCGACTTGCGAGCTCGGCGATCTTCGCCGCCTCAAGCGCAGCCTCGGTCTTCCTCTTGCTGGAGTCCCTCGCCTTCTTCATTACGGCTTTCCCTGATCCGCTGATGTCATCAAAGATGCGCGCGGAGATCCAAGCGTCCGGGATACGCCACGCGGGCTCATAAATCCGAACGACGCAACTTCCCTACACCGAGTCGCCCCGGAAATCCACGCTGATAGATTTTTAGGAACAGGCTGCGTTCAGAAAACCGATCAGACCATTTTCGACCCGACCCATAAATAGGTCGGGACGAGGATGGGGAGTTAATGATGATACTCATAAGTGGGAATTCCCTAGATCATGACACGTGGTAGATGACGTGTCCCGGGGCTTACGGGATATGAGCAAGCACGATACATTGAAGGCATTCCCCGAGCCTTCGCCCCAAGGATTGACCCGACCTTCGATGGCCTCCCAGAACACTCCTATACTCGCCTTACAAATAACTATCGGCTCGCCTCCGAGCCCTCCTACATGCTGAGCTTCCTCAGCCCTCCCAGCTCGCCTTCGAGCTATCACGGAACCAAGCTTCCTCGGTCTCCCGCTCGCTTCCGAGCCTCCCGCCGAACTAAGCCCTCCCGGTTCTACCGAGCAACAAAGAACGCAGAGCCCAAGCGCCTCCGCCACGGCTCCGCGTACCTCGTCAGAAGCGAGATATCAGCCACCCAACATCCCGCATTCCACACCGTTGTATCCCCCCATTAACGAGCATATCTCGTTATTAATGGAGGGATCCTGTCATTCACGTAGGCGTAACGTCAGGAGCGTAACTGATGGCGAAAATCTTACGCCAGCTCGCTCTATGCGACCACTATAAAAACCCGTCTCCCAGACGACTCAGGTAAGGCAATTTCAATCCACTAAACCGCTGCTCTGCTCAAATTTCTCGACTAACTTGATTGTCGGAGGATCCACGGTAGTACAACCATCCCGGGACTTCTTTTGCAGATAGATCGGCTTCACATCAAAACAAGCCCACTGAGATCCACACGCTCAAGAAGACAACGCTCAACACCAATCGCAACCCTTCATTAACGCTCGTGACAGATCGATGGAGGACACCCATCTGAACGAGATCAAGGCCTCCATCAACCGCATTGTCTCCTAGCACGCATGAAGAAAGAAACGTCCTATACTAAAAGTTGGATATCTAAGCGAATTTATTAATCTCCAAACTTTTGGGAGATTCTAAAAATAGCCAAGGCCATGGGGCATATATCAAGAAAGGTGTAAGTTTCAGGAACTGCTTTTGAAAGGAATATAAACGATTAGCTAATCGTCGCTATCATATACCAATGAACGCTGATATTTTTCTAGTTATATTTGACCAAAGAAAATCCAAGGTAGTGGTACTTTTACACAACTCTGTCCTGGCTTCAACCTGGTTAGTTCTTGTTTCCGTCAACTTCGCTTGAACATAAAATTCAAGCCCAACTAAAATCTACCTTTTTGAAAAATCATCGACACGGAATAATCCCTTCTAATCATGATTTCAAATCTCAGCCGATACCGATTCAAGATGGCCATTTCCGGTTAAAAGAAAACAATTGTTCGATTTTCCGATATGGATACCATGATACCCGGTTATATTTGGTCTTTAATTAGGAGGTTTCTGGAATCAAATTTATTAATTGGTTAGTGAGTTTCTTATATTGGTAACGGTTTATATGACATGATTGATTATTGAAATTATATCAAAAGACTTACCAACCATATGACATGACTGATCATAGAAATTATATCAAAAGTTTTGCCAACTAACCATAATATTGAAGACAACCTTAATTGTAGTCGGCTGGGTGCCGTGGAGGGCAAAGTCTTGCCAACTATTAGAACAATTATTATAGAGTTCATTAATTGCTAAAAGATTTGTGAAATCGTTTAGATCGGGAATTGGGTTAAGTTTTTTAAATTGCGGTTTCGTCATAAAGTCAGCAAAAGATAACTCCAAAATATTAACTTTACCCAAATTCCAATCCAATCAAAAGCTTTCTAAACTTAATATTCCTAAAACACATCTTTTATGACATAACTAGAGTCCATTTTTATGTAAAGTTAGGGGGTTGCCCCTCTACCTCCATTAAAAAAATAAACCCTAGTTATCCTAACTCTATATCCGAATATGGCTTTATAGTTAATGTTACTTTTATTTAATAATTTTACAATTATTTTTTTTTTAAATTCCTTTTGTCAAACAGTGTTTCGAGGGCCAATATGTCCGAATCCGATCCCAAAAATGACCTACTTGAAACCTGATGGAGCTTCGGATCTCCTTCAGATGATGTCCTCTGTCGATCCTGTGATGACGGTCTTTGACGGCTGAGATTTGTTTTTGAGAGTTTTTGAGTGTGGATCTCAATGGGTTGGAGTTGGACGCCGAGCTACCTGCAAAAAAGTCCTAGGATGGGTGACCACCGTAGGACTCTCCGACGATCAAGTTAGAGCCGAGGTATAGATGCAGAGTAGCGACATATTGAAATAAATTCGAGTTACCTGAGTCGTCTGAAAGAAGGGTTTATATAGGGGTCGCGTGGAGCGAGCGGGCACGAGATCATCGCCGTCGGTTACGTCCCAGCGTTATCCTCGTCTTGAATGGCGGGATGCGCTAGCATGGGACGTGGATCGTGGGAGGCGGATATCTCGTCCTGGCGATATACGCGAAGCCGTTGCAGGGCGCATGAGGTCCTCGCTCTTGATTGATCGGGGGAAGCCGAGAAAGCTCGGCGTGTCAGGAGCTCGAAGACCAGCCGGGAGGCCGAGGAAGCTCGGCATGTCCGGAGCTCGTCTCCGAGCCGGGAGGTCGAGGTAGCTCGGGATGTCAGACGGCTCGGAGACGAGCAGGGTGGGCGAGAAAGCTCGGCATACCAGACGGCTCGGAGACGGGCAAGGAGACTGAGAGAGCTCAGAGACAAGCTGTTGGTATTTTCCTAAGTAAAGGTCGAATGTATTCAGGAAGGTCTTCTGAAAAGTCGGATACGTTCCTCGAGAAGAGGATCTCGAGGAATCCCTCCTATTGCAACTCATTTATTCCACCTCCGTAGATTTTGGGACACGTCATACGCCAAGTATCGTAATCTGAGTAGATAGCACTTGTGAGCATCATCAAAACCGTACCGAGATTTTATGCCTTGCTTTTAACTCAGGAAGGGCAATAAGAAGAGGGCTAAACTATGAGAATTCATAAACCCTAATAATCTTAAGAAGTCAGGGTAAACGAGTCAACATCATCAACAAACCCAAATCGGAAGAAACAAGAGAATTTGAGAAAGACCCATTGACTTCTCCAGCAGCAACCTAAATTATAAATTAATCATGAAAGAATAAGAGAGGCATCGCTTTGTATTATTATTAGTTTGGATTGAAAAAGGATCCAAATGGAATATACGAAAGAAAAGAAAAGCAAATTCTGGGCTCTAAAGTTTTTTTTCCCCTTTTATTTTTTTAATGAAAATATTCCAGGGCCGCAAGAGGGAGTGGAGGAAAAATCATACTTTGAGTTGGACATGTCCCCTCACAAAAGAAAAACAAATAAGAATATGATCAAACGGCGTGCCTTAAAAAAACTAAAGAAAATGCGGCACTTACTGCAAATTTGCACATGTGGCATCTACAAAGCTTATGCGGCATCCTATAATAAGAGCAATACCTTTTGTACCCACAATTTATCTACTCCGGAAACAAAATGGTAGTACCCGCAACACCTAGGTAATAGTGTCAAACAGGTGGGCCCATGGTGTTTGTCTCTTGGGTAAACTTTTGGATAAACAAACTGCGGTAGGAAAAGTATTTTTGTCATAATAATTACTATGTTCATTATTCGCAAAGTTGCCACTCTTGTTACAACTAAAATGAGTGCCACAAATGTTGCGAGAATTTGATGTCTTTTGCATCTCCATTTCCATTCAAACTTCAGATTGTTGCTCACCAAACATAGGAAATAAAGATTTTTGTAACAAATGTTGCATGCATTTCCAAATCCTATATGCTAAACAGCCCCTACATCCGGCGCTACACCAAATAATTTCTCGTACCTTTATTATTTATTAATCAAGGATGCTAAAAAATCGACGAGCTCAGCAGCGAATGCTTGTAACCAAGCAGGGAATTAAAGCGGCATGGATGCTGGGCCATGCAACCGGGTCTTGATGTATTTGTGCTCTATGTTGGTCCGTCCGTTCCAAACTAGGCAAAGATTCATGCGGCCTAGGCGAAGGTCCGGGCCACATGTATCTTGAAGCGGAGGGGAGTGCATGAGGCTGGCTTCACATAGCGATGAAAACCTCACCTTCTCACCGGTGGAAGGATAACGGGTCGCTGTGCTAATCATCCCTTATAGGTCTAGTTGCAGTCTTCTTGCAACCCACAACTTCTGAAAAGATTGCAGACCAATTGGGCTTAGCTTAGATGGTATAACTTTTATCTTTAAAGCGAGGGGACGTCAGTTCAATTTACGAAGGAGTCAAACACAACAGCAAAAAGATAAAATAAATGCTAAAAAAATCGGTGATGCATACAAATTTTTGAGCAATTTCAGATTCAATCAACTTGGTTTGGTTCTAAATTCAAGGTGGATATTTGCCGGTCCAACATATGAAGCCCAATGACTTACCCAACAAATAGACTTTTTAATGATGCCCAGCCCACAAAATGCGAATATCTATTAAAGAGGATATTTGTAAAGAAAATAAATAAACCTTGAATTCAAAATATAAATTGGAAGGCATCTCAGGCCAATTCCCACTTATTATGTCTAATAGATTTGTATATACTTAATAAATAAATACAGGTCATTTCTTAGTTAAATTAGTAATTTATGTTTTATCCTTCTTACGCAAACAATTACGTACCGATTGATTCTTGATCATTCCAAACAGATGCTGTTTCCATTTTGCAGTAGTAGCTATATCTCAAATTAAACATCGTACATCGGCCTAATTTGACTCTTAAACTGACATTAAAAGTGGCTAGATATGAATTATAGCACCTCAAACAACGATTGATAACATGTAACTACGATATGTTTTTAATTATTTTTTCTTTCTTTTTGAGGTAAATATAACTAGAATATTAAAAGCACGATAGCTTATCAGCAACTTTTGGGTAATTTACAAGAAACTATGATACAATGGATGCAGCCAATGTTTCAAAATTTAAATAAACCTCGAAGATTATTTTTTTAAAATGCACAAGGCCAACTGGTTGGTCTTTTCAGCACTTTTAATGGTTAACATGCTAATTAAGCAATTCCTTAGTTTGCCACAAGTTTAGTTATAAATAACAAAAATTTAAGAATGAGTGTTTGAGAAAAAAAAAATTAAACAAATCATTACCCAATCATTTTTCTTCTTCACACAAGAAAACCAAATTAATTAATCTTATAAGGGACTTAAATAAGATCACATCAATAGTGTAAAGTTTCATTATTAATAAAGAAATGCATGTTAAGACAATTAATTCTCCTCTGACATGCCCCTTCATGGATCCCGATGCACATGGAGTTTGGTGCTAACTTAGGTTATGTGGGCACATGATTATTCCATTATTTCAAACTTCTAATTAAGTTTGATTTAAAGAGGACTAATTAACAATCTCTAGATCTATTGCATGATAACCAAAATTCCTTTCACATTCTAGTGGGTAACGTATGGGAAGTCAAGGAAGTTTTGATTCAAAGCCAATGCACCATAATTAGTGTATCCGTGTTTTACTGCTCGAAGATCAATATAGACGTATCCGTTACCAAAATATATATTCGAGTATATATTTTCTAGTTAGGAAACAAAGTGCGCAATATGTTCATGCACAATTATACTTAATATTTTTTAATGAATTCAGTAGGCTTAATCATCCCACTTTTATCTCAAAATAAGATGTTTGATAAGGATGCCAATATGAAATGAACATTGCACAAACTAAATCCGACAGTATCAAATATTACTATTCTTGCCTATCATACTTGTATTTAAATATTGGATACAGATACAAAACATATATATAGGCATCGTATGCATATCCAATGGTTTTTGTTGGATGCAAATACAAATACAGATGGTCATTGAAAATTAAAATCGCTAATCGTTTTAAATAACATTACGGAAAATAGGGGTTTTTTCCATCGGAAAAGGCCTCGTAGCTCGTCGGTATATTTTCTTATTTCGTGGAGTATTATTTTCATCGGAATTTTGCCCATACAATAACCCAATTTTAAACACATTAATTAAAATGAATTTTGTGACTTTAAGTTTTATACAATGTATTGAGGATTTTTGTTGTGTGATGTAGAACTTATATTTTATGATTGCACTTGTGTGAAGATAATAACCAATGATCCGCTGCTCTTCCATAAATAAAATCATAAGATATTAGTTCAACTGCTTATCGTTTACTTCTCGAGACACAAGCTTGTAAATATTTTATTACATTTTAATATATTTTATTAAGTACGACGTGCCTTCTTCTTTCTAGGACACGCGGTCATCTTGGATTATTTTTAGACCCCTAGTTATCATTGATCAAAGACGACGGGTCCAACAAAAAAGCCCATAATTCATTTAGGCTTCATTTATTTATCCTAGAAGCAACAAATCAAAGAAGCACAAATGTTTAAGCAATGCTTATATTGTGTTAATCAAATCTAAGTTGCTCAAGTAGTGCTCTTATAAGACATATATACTTATCGTTATAATAAAATTAGGGATACCAGTGATTGTGGGTAGTTATAAACTATGAGCATAAGCTCATATACATGCATATAGTTTTCTGCCAATAAACTCATGGAATATTAAGGAAATTAGCTAACATGGGGCTTGGTGCCCAGGTTCACTAGTGTTGAAGAAAAGTTTTATTTTGGGTTCATGATTGCCTCAAAAATTGACTTTCGAAGGGTTAATTTGTTTAATACTGCAAAATAGGTCCGAGAATCTCGGCAAAGCCATATGCAGACCCTGTAGATGCGGATAAGGAATTTGATGTTTGAGAACTTGGAGAGAAAGAAACCGAATCACGGGTCTCATCAAACTGTTGGAAAGATATGCCCGAAAGGTCCATCTCTTTCTTTCTCATGCCAGAAAGTATTGCACCAGGCTTATCGAAAATAAACAATGCCTGCAATTAATTGGCCATGGTTCTACAATACTCTTCAGTATTGTAATTATTTGATTTTGTTGCACGGGATGGACCGAAGTTCTGTACCGGCCAAATGTTTCGGGTCATAAACCTCACCAAGATGTCCGGATTATTTCTCCATCTTTTTCTTTCTCCTGTCTGGACTCCGATAAAGATGGCTACGTGCAACTTCGATAGTGCGATTGTCAGAAGGCATTTACTAAAGATCCAATATAGATCGGATGGGTTTTGCGTATGCATGGACGTAGTTATACGGCGCGGCGCGAGTAGGTTTCAAACTTGACCCAAACCAACTCGGAAGAAAAAAATCCGTTTGCACGAATTGATCACAAGAATATATAAGACAAATAACCCTGAAAATCAGGTCGGACAGGGTCGGGATCGGATCAAAACCCAGTGCGACTTGCATCCCTCGAGCTAGTTTCATATGCAATGCAAGACAGAAGGGGCCTTGCTTGCAATTTTGGTCATCGAGGAAAACCATGCCCTAACAAGCAACCGCATATCCAGCGATCCATCGCCGTCGTCTTATTTTTCTTCTTGTAGCTAGCAGCCTAGCAGTTAACGTACGGAGCATTTTGTATGCATGTGTAAGCAAATTGCTACTCTAAGTACTTCAAATAACAATTATAATGATTTAGCAAACTAAATTAACTACCAATGTGAGACAATCGCTTATACTTTTCCAACAAATATTAAATTGTTCATCAACCCAAAAAAACGGCCAAAATCACATTCACTCTCCCTATTTGCAACGGCCGCAGCACTCCTCCCAAAATCTTTGACCTTCACCAAATTTTTAATCCCTTTCAAAACACTATAAATACAGCACCCTCTATTCATCTTCAATTAAACCCCATCAAGAAATTAACACCCTCCATCTTCCAACTCCAACACACAATGAAGCACTCCCTTCTCATTCTCTTCCTCCTCTTCTCTACCTCGACGCTATCACTTGCAACATACAACATCTTAGACTTCGGCGCGAAGCCCGACGGCCTCACCGACGCGGCGAAGCCGCTGCTCGCCGCGTGGGCCAAGGCCTGCGGCGCCAGATACCCCTCGTCGGTGACCGTGCCGAAGGGGCGGTATTTGGTGAGCCAGGCATTGTTCCAGGGGCCATGCAACAACGGCGCGGTCAGGGTCTTTATCGAAGGGACACTTGTTGCTCCCTCTGGGTATAGCCAAGCTGATAGCTGGATCACCTTCAAGTATGTGAAGGGTGTGTCTGTTTATGGTGGGACCCTCGACGGGCAGGGAGGGGCGCTTTGGCGGTGCAAGATGGCAGGGAGGCATTGCCCAGATGGTGCTACGGTATGTCTCTTCACTGTAATTCGCTCCGTTTGTACTCCGTCTGTACTATATATATATATATATATATATATATATATATATATGTCTTGTCTAAAAATTGTCGGATGGGCTGGGTATTACCGACAGACCCCATCGACAATACTCTTACACCATCGGTAACTTGCCACCAAAGTTAAGGACCGGAAAATATATACCAGAGGGAGTCCTGGCACCGACCGTCGCAACGGTCGGTGTTTAGGAGTACACACTTGTTAATAACCGTTGGTGCAAGTATTTGAGAAGAGAAATGGGCGGACACACTTGTGGGACACAAATTTAGCGATAAAGTATGATGCACGTGGTTAAAGTAATACAGAAATTTAGCGATAAAGTTTTTATAATTACGTGCAAGGCACTAGCAAAAAACCCTGAGTATAAACTAGATCGAGTATTAATAGACAATTTGAGTTCTTCAAATTAGAAGGCATGTTTCAAGATGTTATTTTATTTTCTAATTAAACGGGGTCATATAACAGTAATCTTTAGGTGCATGTGCCTACTTCACTAGCACCACTTATATTAATCATACCTAAATTAAGAATTAAGCGATGCTAAAGAGTCTCTTGGCTGACCAAATAAAAACTTAAATAAATAATGCCTACTACCTTATTATTAATATTAAAAAAATTTAAATCTAGACTTAATATGATTAATTAAACCAAATATATAATTTAAAGTCGCAATTGATAATTTTAACAATATGATAAGCTCCATTGCAGTCGTTGAGGATCGGTGAGTCGAGCAACGTTCTGATCAGCGGCGTAACATTACTGAACAGCGAGATGTTCCACACCGTGATTTTCTCTAGCAGCTATGTCACGGTGCAAGGAGCGAAGATTATTGCCCCTAGCGATAGCCCCAACACCGATGGCATCCACATAGAAAAGTCGAGTTATGTGAACATCACTGGTTCTAGCATAAGCACCGGCGACGATTGCATTTCGATGGGGGAAGGTTCAATGAATGTTTTGATCGACAGAATCAACTGCGGCCCCGGCCATGGAATTAGGTTAGCATTCTAGCTATCCATTTATCTGTCTGTCTGTCTATCGAAACTAACGTCAAAATTCTATTATAAATTACCATGCAGTATTGGGAGCTTGGGGGAAGGTCCGAACGAGGCAGGAGTACAAAACATAGTAGCGAGATCCATCGTGTTCACCGGAACACAGAATGGTCTCAGGATCAAGACATGGGGAAAGCCGAACAGCGGTTTCGTCAAGGGAGTTTCGTTTCAGAACGTGATCATGAAAAATGTTCAGAATCCAATCCTAGTCGATCAAAATTACTGCCCCAGCGACGTAAATTGCCCAAATCAGGTACATAAAGAAGCAACTGTTATCCCAATCACATTGCAAATGTTTCAATTATGGTTGGTCACTGATTCTACAAGTTGTGTGACGGTGGATGCAGAGTTCAGGAATCAAGATCAGCAAGGTTACCTACAGCAGCATTCAAGGCTCGTCCGCGATGCCGATTGCAGTGAAATTCGACTGCAGCGCGACGAATCCATGCAGAGGGATGGGGTTGAATAACATAAATCTCACTTACGGGGGTAAACCGGCGCAATCGTACTGTAGACATGTGCACGGGGAGTCATCGGGCTACGTTATCCCTCCAAGTTGTCTCTAACAGTTTGCCTGCATGCACGTCTGCTCGAACTCTCGTCTCTCTATCCAAAATACAAACAGTTGAACCACGTGTTATTGGAATGGTATACGATCTGCTGACGGGCTTTAAAGTTATTATTATCGTGTTTAGTTTGTAATATACAGGAAGGCGGTCTCCGGCTGGTTCTTTTCGCTTTTTGTGGAGAAGAGCAGATCCTGAGAGATTCCATCTTAGTCTTATTGTTCGACGATTAGCCTGATGATTCTCAGGTTATGCCAGAAAAATTTGAAAAAATACAAAAATATTATTGAGATATTGTGGACTAAATATTTTTTTTCTTTTTGAAGTTGTGTGAGGATTTGTTTTGTTATCTTGAACTAGAATTTCATGAACTATGAATCTGAAATTGTTTGAAATGAAACAGTTGTCACAGGATTGAAATGAAGAAATTTAAATTTTTAGTGGACTGAAATTTATCACCTTCCAATTAAAACGTGGCAAATTGGATTCCTTGTGTAGCAAATAAATAATCCAAGGGCTAAATTGCTTGTATTTCTTCCAACTTTTGTCCAGACAGTGGGAATACTCCTAGCTTTCTACGATATGTATGTTGCCCCTCAACTTTAATTTATTTTCAAAATATATTTCATTCAAGGTTGTTAAATATCTGCTTTTAATTTCTTCAATATTAAAAAGTATTCGTCTATGGTGTTCCTAAAATGTCTTTTATCGAATTAAATGTGGCTTAAACCCTCCTAAAACAGTTTCATCGAAAAATCGTCTTTTTCGCAAAAATCAGAATTCCTTTTTTTATACTGGCCCTTAAGCCTTAACCTATGCATACAACACACACAACACACCCACACCCACATCACACAAAATCACACAACACACACCCTAGAGACCTATGAATTTGCCCCAAAAGCGTTAAATTATGGCCATTTCCGCCACCAGGGATCGAACCCTCAAGTGCCATACCAACTGATATATTGCTCATTGGTATTATCTTTCCTTCTGATTTCCTTTGTCCTAAATCCACCCGGAAGCAAAAACAAATTAAAAATTAAAAATTAAAGAGAAATCACAATCAAAATTCTTTCCAAACTTGTTCAATATGAGTTCTTTCTTTGATATAAATATTGGGGAAGAAGAGAAGACAAGGGGTGGTTCGGGCTCTCTCCAATAAAAAAAATAGTGGAGGGTCCTCTGCTTCTAATCTCATCATCCATTATTGTTCGAGCTCTCTCCAATAAAAAAAATAGTGGAGAATCCTCTGTTGCTAATCTCACCATCCGTTCAATAATGGATGGTGTGATGAGTTTTATATCTCGAAATCCATTCAATAACGGACGAAGAGATTAATAGGAGAGTGTTGCTAGGGATATTTGGAAAGAAAAACCTAAAGGCGAAAGAGAAAAATAGAAATACTATTATAATTAAATATTTAATTGAAATTGGAGCAAAAGCTAAAGGTATTCTATTTAGCCAATTTCAAATAAACATAATGCGTCAATCCTTATGTAAGAGAGAAAATTTATACTCTGTTTTCACTTGATTCACATTATTTGCAATCCAAATTCAAAAGTTCTAATGTGAAAATGATTTATTAAAATAAATTTTTTAAAAAATTACATCAATATATCTATATATATGCCATGTCAATAATAAATCAAACATTAGAATTATGACGACAAGATTACATTCTCAAGCTCAGGCTCAAGCTGTGAAATTAGGATCCAAGACTTTCTATTTATTAGGGGGGGGGGGGGGGGGGGGATGATACTAGATCCCTCACCAATCCTGGTTTATCTACTATTTTTTCTTTTGGGGATGTGACCTCCGTCGGGACCGAACCGACGACCTCTTATTTTCAAAAGAGAAAATAGACCAAGGGCCTAATTGATCCTTTTTATACTATTACATGCGAACACAGGAAGGACGTGCAGCGTCTTCAATTTCAAATTCAAAGACAAGAAAAAATCCATATTTTTAGCTGTTGTTCGCTTATATTCCTGACAAGTGCATCAATAAATAATTATTAAGCAAACAGTCTCACTTAACAGTTAAGCCGTCTTTAAAGGAAGTGGAGAGCATTCTTCTTGTGAATTCGACCATTTAAAGTAACATAATAGAATACAAACCAACAAGACTAACTATCAGCAATCAACATCCTTCATTAATATTTTTCAAGAGGTGCACCATCCGTTTGATACATCAGTAAATTCTATGACTGAACCCTCAGTATAAAACTAAACCTAGAGGCCGAGTGCAAATACAGGACTGGACATTTGAGTGGCTTGCAACACGAGCCCCAGGCTGAGTCAAAACATGTTGGCCATTCCACAGCAGGGCTGGACATCTAATTGGCTCGGTCATTGGGTACGAGACTGAGCGGCACCGGAAAGCTTGCCTAAATCAAGATCGGCCTTAAGACCTTGACACGAGTGCAGGGCTGGACATCTGAGCCACTTTGCCTTCAACGTTAATTCTGATTTTGTCTATGACAACGTTAGCCTTTTCCTGATTGGCGCCGGACAAGGGTTGTTCTCTTATTTTATCTTGCAATTTTTAGATCCAAGGGAACACGAGTTATTACCTGATGGAGAAGGGCTGGACATCTCAAGTCTCGCCAATGGAAGGTAGGCGGCTGTGGAGGCCCTAAGATAAAATTTTAATGATTGGTTTATTGATTGAATGATTGGATCCGATTTCTTATATTTATAGTGCTTCAGGCCGGTATGCCACTAACTAAACTCTAGATTTCTTTCCATTTGGTTCTGATATTACTTGCTTTTGAAGCCTCTAAAGATATAATCCAACTTACAATACCGAACTTTCCAAATCTTCTTATGGATTCCTAAGATAACATCAAATCTTTCTTTTAGCGCTTTCTTAATGACAAAGCATGGGGAATCGGTCACGGTGTGTTATATTTCTTTCCAACCCGATCCATATCAACTGCAGATCGAATTGTATATGGTCTTCGCTTCCATCCATCCGGCCATTCTGGCCGAAATCTAATTTTTGTGCAAACAACCACTCTCTCTCTCTTTTCTCTCTTTATTTTATAAATTAAAATATGATAAAATTCAGTGTTATATTAACCACTTTCCTTTTTCTCTCAGTATAACAATTTATTACTCTCTCTGTACCTACTTCCTCCTCTCTTTTTTTCCACGTGTATCACACATGCTTAGTATTTAGTAAAAAAAGAAGACTAGAATTTATGCATAATTTTCCATTTCAAATTCTTGAGGAGAGAGATAATCGTGGACACTTTAGGACTTAGAATAAATTGTGCAAATTTTATTAGTTTTATTTTATTTTATCTTAAAAGAGGACAAAATGCCACATAACCCTTGTTGAGTTCTAGTAATCATAATAATAATACAAAACAATTAGGATCATCAAATATTTTTTTTAGTATTGTAGATAATATCTATCCTATTTAATTAAAATTAAAAGGATTCCATACATACTATTCTTTACTATAATAATTAAAATTAAAATTAAGAAGTTCCTTGGTTATTGAGATGTCCATGTCATCATTTTAAATTCCAAAATTAAAATGTGTAAATCATTTAGTTGAAATATTTTTTTTATTTACAAAAAGTCTTATAGGCAACTTGACGGAATAACAAAACCGGAAGCCTTTCCCTTCGCATTTCGGCAAAAAGATTGTGCAGGTTTATTCCCATAGGTCAACCTTATGTTCCGTAATCTCATCCCGGTGCATGGATTGCTCTTGCTACAATCGATTTTCATTGCCACTTTGGTAGCCGACGACCCCCGAATATTGCTAAACGACACTCCGCTAATCTTAATCCCGGAGCTCTGATTATGATAACAAAATCAAGATTAGGACTCTTTCCAGAGATTATTTAACATAAATGAAACCAGATTAAGTTACCTGCTTCGGACAATTGCTATTTGCAGGGCAGTAATCTTGGTCGATGATGATGGGATTCTGCACATTGTTCATGACCGCGTTCCGAAAACTTACTCCTTTGACGAATCCCGTGCTCGGCCGTCCCCATGTCTTGATTCTGAACCCGTTCTGTGTTCCGGCGAACACTACGGATCTCGCTGTTATGTTCTGCACTCCGGCTTCATTTGATGCATCGGCCAAGCTCCCGATGCTGCAGCACACGGAACATTTTGAATTTGGTTTAATTGTGTCTCGCATCCGATGAATTAAAAACATCTAAAATAAGAGACTGAAACAATTAGGATCCTGTTTGACATACGTTAGAAATTGGATAACTTTAATGATTTGGTGCCATCTATGATTACTAACTCAGGCTCAAACTTGTATAATTAACAAAACATAATTCTTAGTAACTATACATCTAAAATAATTACACTTTGTTCAGAATTGCATAAAAATACAATCCATATACTCAGTGGCGGATCCAGAGCAAAATGCGAAGGGGTACCTGGCCGCTTCGAAATTATGATAAATAACATTAGTTATTCTCACCTGATGCCGTGTCCGGGTCCGCAATAAACACGATCGATCCAGACGTTGCTCACTCCAGGTTTCATTGATATGCAGTCATCGCCGGTCTTTATGAGTGACCCTGTTACCGTGATGCCACTGGACATCATCATGTGCACACCGTCCGTGTTGGGGCTGTCTTGTGGGGCGACAACACTGCAGTTTCGCACGGTCACACCGTTGCTGCTCTGGATCGATATGTGGACCAGTTTGCTGTTTAATGAGGTTAACCCGCTGATCAAAACGTTCTTTGATTTGGTTATGGTCAGAGACTGCAGAAGCAACGATGTGATTCTTTATAAACATATTCTATATATTTTCACATTACACCAAGATATGATTTAATATCTATGTATTGTAGTGCCATGGACATGCTAAATTAAATGGTGGGTCAACCGAAAATATTCATAATTTATATAATTCAGGGAGACAACTTGGAAGAGTATCAGGTTAATTAATTACACATGTTCAACTTGGAACATGCTTAAACTTTCTTAAGCTAGTGCGTTAATTTATTGAAAATTTAGTAAATAAATTTGATAGTTATGTATTTACTAAACAAATTCAGTAGTTTATTGTTTATCAATTTTATAAGTTTTTATATATTTGGTAGTTTCTTATAATTTTCAAAGAATTTCAAAGAATTTGATAGTTACCCATCACGTCCTCTAAGATTCTCTAAGTAGATTTCGGGAATTAAGCCTGAATTAAATGAAGTGAAAGTGAGCCTTACAATAGAACCAGTCGGGCAACTCCCCCCAGCCTTCTTGCAGTTCCACAACCTCTGCCCTCTCCCATCAAGAACCCCTCCAAAGATCGAGACACCGTCAACGTTCTTGAGCTGCAGCCACTTCAACGATGAGTCGTACCCAGACGAAGCCAATATCGTCCCTTTGATCAAGATACGGATCGCGCCGTTGTTGCATGGGCCCAAGAACGATGCCTGGCTCACAAAGAACTTCCCTTGTGGTATGTAGACGATTGAAGCTTTTCTTGAGCTGCATGCCTTGGACCATGCTTTTAGAAACGCCGGGGCGGAGTCGGTGCGGCCGTTGGGGTTTGCTCCGAAGCTTACGACGTCGTATGCCGCCATTGTTATGGTGGAGGAGAGATGTAGGAAGAGGAGGAGGAGGAGAAGAAGAAGGTAGGCTTTGGATTTTGACATTGCAGATGATGGTACAATATGCCAATTAAGGACATATTGAAGGGGTATTTATGCATGGCAAGCTGCTTGGCCCATACCTAATTAGATATTTGCATATTAAGTTATAGAGATGCAACAAAAATTTCATCTAGTATTCAACGAACAAGAGAGATGTCATATCACCTTTATAATAGTATGTAATTTCTGCCCCACATTACCGCTGTATGGTATATTACCGTGACACTTTAGAATGCGTGAACATTAATTGAGTATGTTTAAAGTATTCATATTAATACTTTGAACATCTTGGATTATCATTCATTACTTTTGTTCATATAATCGACATTTATGTTTAGAAGTTTGAACATTACCTTCATTTATTGTTTTCCCATTGTATGGTTCATGAAACCTCCGTAAAGCCTATAAAAGATCTCCATTTTCTATGTTTTGGAATCAAGTTATGAAATAAACAAATTTATCTTTATTTTAGAGTGTTATTCTGGTGTTGAGAATTCGACTCTTTACCCATCCGACTTATTCTTCGCAGATTCTCGCTCCGGCGACTTCTTCGAAAGATCTCCAACCCTTTGTACCCCTCGAAGGTGTTCGTTCCGGCGACTCCTCCCAGGTTTTGCGGCATGGATCGTTTTACAATCAGTGGTCTAGTTATCCATTCTGCTCCACTCATGTTCTTGGCGGCTTTGATCCTTAGCTACGCACCCCTATTCACTGCATCAGTTGGTATCAGAGCACCAATCGCCTACACGATGTCGAACCCCATCACCCGTGAAGAATTCGACACCCTTCGTGGCGACTTAAACACCATCAACACTAACGTGCAAGATCTCATCCAACAAATAGGAGAAATGATGAAAGTCATACGAGATTGCTTCGGCGAATCATCAAAGGATCCTAAAGGGCCCACTAAAGATCTCCAGCATCGACATAAGCATGATGAAATACACTCGCACATCGCAGTAAAGCATGAACGTCGTCACACCACTGACCACCAACAACAAGATTTCACACAACGAAGCTGAGACGACACACCTCCCCGTGATCTCGACAGCGTCCTCAACGGAGATGAAATCCTTAACCATGAACATCGTGATCGCTGGCCAGGGCGTTACAACCAAGGTGATTGACGATTCCGAGATGACTATAACAACGACAATAAGTTCAAATTGAAAATGGACCTTCCATTATTCAACGGACGTCTGCATATTGAAGATTTCCTTGACTGACCGTGGTTGAGCGTTTCTTTGAGTACATGAAGATTGCCAAGGATCACAAAGTCAAACTTGTCGCTTACCGGCTTACACTACTACAATAGGGGGTTGCCCCTACGGATATTGAAATCCGTAGGGGCAGATTTATGTTGGCCCTACGGATTACGCCGTAGGGCTAGAAGGTTGCACCTACGGTCCAAGACGTTCAAGAGTAAAAATATTAAATCTTAATTTGGTGTTTGCCCCTACGGAGCCGCAAACCAAGGACCTACGGACATATCCGTAGGGGCAACTAAATAGCGATTTAATTAAAAAGGCACAGATCGTCTACGCTGATTATCTCTTTCTCTCTCTCTCGATCGCGTGCGAACCAAAATCCCCAAATCATTCCCGCTGTTCTCGTCGTCGCTACCGCCGTTTTCGTCACCGTTCTTCGTCGTCGCCGTTTTCGTCGTCGCCTCCGTTTCGTCGTCGCCACCGATCGATCGTCTCCTCCATCGATCAGGTTAGTAAATCTTCAACTAAACAAAATTTTGATTATTTAGGGCTAGGGTTCATGGCTGGGGCTGGGGCTGGGGCTGCGGTTGGAGTTGGGGTTCGACAGGGGTTACGGTTGGTGTTGGGGTTGGAGTTAGGATTGGGGTTGGGGTTCGGCTGGGGCTGGGGCTGGGGTTGCGGTTGGAGTTGGGGTTCGGCAGGGGTTGCGGTTGGTGTTGGGGTTGGGATTAGGGTTGGGGTTGGGGTTCGGCTGGGGCTGGGGCTGGGGTTTAGCTGGGGCTGGGGTTGGGGCTGGGCTGGGGCTGGGGCTAGGGTTAGGTTGGGGTTGGGGTGGGGCTGGGCTGGGGCTGGGTCTAGGATTATGGTTAGGTTGGGGTTGGGGTTTGCTGAATTTGGCAAACCTGAGAGGAATTTCCAGCAATTTTAACCTAGTTTGATTACTAAAATTATTGTTGATCGAGAAAATCTTGGGTCCTCCTAATCAAACATTGTTTGTTACTATATGTCAACGAGTACTGATAAAAGAAAAAACAGATTTCAAGTGGAAATTAGGTATGTACAATGTTCTAATATAATTTGTATTTCTTGCCATCATCAAACATATAAAAGTACTAATATGAAATGGAAAATAAATAAATAAATAATCAAAGCTTTGGCATGTATGTAAAATCCCTTGTTACTTTTTCTTAGCTGCCCAACTTTGAAAATTCTATCTATTAAATTAGACATACTCTAAAAAGAATGATATTGCAAGAATTTGACTTGGTGGAGACTTGCATCATTAATAGAAATATGAAAGTGTAAGGACGTTCTTTACCTTCGATAGGGTTCGGTTGGGATGGGGCTGGGGCTAGTAAGGGCTTGGGCTTCATCACCTGATATAGCGAAATACAAAGCGTACTTCAGTACACCCGACCTCATTGAGTTTCCTATTGAAGTTCCCGGTCAAACGGCATATGCATATTTTTATTCGCCATGAAATCCCAATTATCAAGCTACCGAGGACGAAAAGCGACCTTTGTTAGTCGAGAGTCATGGTAATAGACTTGTCATTATCGATCATAGTCAATTGTTTTTCCTATAATTTTCTTGATCCAGATGCCAATCAACTTGTTAATTAGTTACTGTTTTTATGACGTATTTGTCTATATTTGTTGACAGTGGCCTATCTTTTGGATGAACATGTTTTTTTGATGCATGTTTCAGTCATGCGAATTCATATGTTGCGTATAACGCTTTATGATATCAGTATCCTACATTTGTAGTTTTAATTGTTGATTGTTATAGATGAATGCCATTGCAATAATAGTTTTTGGTTGATGAATGCCATTGCAATGTAGG
This sequence comes from Agapanthus africanus, assembly GCA_030015575.1. Taxonomy (NCBI): domain Eukaryota; kingdom Viridiplantae; phylum Streptophyta; class Magnoliopsida; order Asparagales; family Amaryllidaceae; genus Agapanthus; species Agapanthus africanus. The sequence goes on along the minus strand of JASDDO010000019.1, from coordinate 376,068,740 downwards.
ATGATCGGTTCTATCAATCTTGATCTTAATGGTTTAAAATCATGTTACACATACAACAAGAATACACACAAACGCATCATTAGAGAGTGATTCGAGATGTTCAAGTTAAAACCAATATATGATACTCGATGATAATATGAAACCTTCATATTCTCATCGATACTCATATATGAAACTAAAAGCGCTATTTAGTCCCCGTCTATCGGTTAACATACGTGCGATGCTCGTCGTGACATAGAACTATACGAAGGTTGTTAAATATCGGACGGTATAGCTCGATACTAACAACCGTCTATAGTCTACGCGACGAGAAAATTCAATCGTATGGTAACCGATAAATTTGTCCCGTGTGGACAACTTAAGAATGTATAAAGCAAACACCTTCATTCACTTGTGTTTTCATCCGATTCGAGATATTTCGTCGGTACCTTTCCGCTGGTTCTCCGTGTACAAAGATAGATTAGATGTTCATTTCAACGTTGTTTCACAGCTTTGAAATGATTATCTATTCTATTACAGTGTACTCGGAGAACAGCGGGGAGGTGCTGCCGAAATTTACTCGAAACGGTTGAAAGCACAAGTGATGGGTGTTCGCTCTATACATTCTTAATGGGATAGAAGTCTACCCCCGACAGCCGGAACACACACATACAACAAGAATACACAACAAACGCATAATTAGAGAGTGATTCGAGATGTTCAAGTTAAAACTAATATATGATAATATGAAACCTTCATATTATCATCGATACTCATATATGAAACTAAAAGCGCCATTTAGTCCCCGTCTATCGGTTAACATACGTACGATGCTCGTCGTGACATAGAACTATACAGAGGTTGTTAAATATCGGACAGTATAGCTCGATACTAACAACCATCGTATAGTCTACGCGACGAGAAAATTCAATCGTATGGTAACCCATAGATTTGTCCCGTGTAGACAAGTTAAGAATGTATAAAGCAAACGCCTTCATTCACTTGTGTTTTCATCCGTTTCGAGATATTTCGTCGGTACCTTTCCGCTGGTTCTCCGTGTACAAAGATAGATTAGATGTTCATTTCAACGTTGTTTCACATCTTTGAAATGATTATCTATTCTATTACAGTGTACTCGGAGAACAGCGGGGAGGTGCTGCCGAAATTTACTCGAAACGGTTGAAAGCACAAGTGATGGGTGTTCGCTCTATACATTCTTAATGGGATAGAAGCCTACCCCCGACAGCCGGAACACATACATACATCAAGAATACACAACAAACGTATAATTAGAGAGTGATTCGAGATGTTCAAGTTAAAACCAATATATGATAATATGAAACCTTCATATTCTCATCGATACTCATATATGAAACTAAAAGCGCCACTTAGTCCCCGTCTATCGGTTAATATACGTTCGATAATTTATTCTTTTCAACGACAAACGCACACACAAAGCATATACACGGATTTTTTCCTTTGTCAGTAACTATCCCGTTCTTATATTTCTCAATATAGTCACCATAACCTACAATTTATATGTTATACAGTCTAACATGGCCCATGAGTACGTCAGAGTTAAGGACTGGATGTATGTGGATTGGCAACAGCGTATGCAACCTAAGTTTGTCGCAGGAGTTGCTGCTTTTATTGAATTTGCACGCGCACATAATAAGATCATAATAGAGAAGATTCTCTGTCCGTGCGATAGATGTGGCAATAAGTACTGGCAGAAGGTAGAATTGGCAGAGCTTCATATTGTAAAACATGGGTTTACTAGACTTTATACAACTTGGAAATATCACGGGGAAGGAGAAGAATGCAGTACTGCGGCAGAAGAAGAAGGAGAACACGATAATGCGGTAGGAGAAGAAGAAGAATTCGGTAATGCGGCAGACGGAGAAGACGGTAATTTATTTCCATCAGAAGAAATGGAGGATATGGTAGAGGCTGCCCTAGGTGAATCTATTCGTACCGAAGATGACATTCCTTCCGGTCAAGGACCGCGTGCGGATAAATATGAAAATTTCATGAATGATGCTAAAAAACCAATTTATGAGAATGCGAAGTATTCCATGCTCTCATGGTTCGTCCAACTTTTCTAGATTAAGTGCCTAAATGGATGGAGCAACAAGTCATTCACAATGCTTCTTTCGTTCTTGAAAGATTCTATGCCACAGGGAAATAACGTGCCCGACAGCTGGTACGGAGCCCAGAAGATGATGTCTGATTTGGGTCTAAAGTGCGAGAAGATTCAAGCATGTCCTAAAAATTGCGTGTTGTACCGGAAAGAGAATTCAGATTTGAAAGAGTGTCCAACATGCGGAGAGGCCAGGTATAAGTCGAAAGATTCTGATAAGAAGCCTGATATACCTGTGAAGATAGCACGATATTTTCCCATAACACAGAGGCTACAGAAGCTATTCAGGTGCAAGAAAACAGCCGAGGCAATGATTTGGCATCACCATGCTCCTCTAAGTGAAGATGGAAAAATGAGTCATCCAAGAGATTCACCGGCATGGAAGGATTTCGATAGGAGGCATGCAATATTCAGTAGCGATCCTCGCAATGTCCGGCTCGGACTGGCTACTGATGGCTTCTGCCCATTCAACTATATGGCTAGAAGTCACAGCACATGGCCCGTTGTAATGATAATTTATAATCTGTCATCTTGGTTGGCTATGGACCAATCATACTTTATGATGCCTCTTCTTATCGACGGACCAAACTCACCGGGGAACAATATCGACGTCTATCTCCGACCTCTGATCGAGGAGTTGAAATATTTGTTCATTGATGGTGTAGAGACATATGATGCAAACACAAATACAACCTTCATACTGCGTGCGGCTTTAATATGGACAATTAATGACTTTCCTGCGTATGGAATGCTATCAGGTTGGTCCGTACATGGTCACAAAGCATGTCCTCATTGCCATGAACACACAACATCGAAATTCTTGAATTTTACCAGGAAGGTTTGTTATTGCGGCCATCAACATTTCCTGCCTCTAGACCACCCCTATAGGTTAGACACGGTTCATTTTGATGGTCATCAGGAGCTTCTTGGACCTCCATCCCCATTGTCCGGAGAGGACGTGACTGCTAAATGGGATGGTTACAATAATATGACCTTCGGGATGGATCCGACGAAACAGGTCAAACCACCATATTGGAATAAGTTAAGCATTTTCTTCGAGCTTCCGTACTGGTCTACAAATTCAGTGCGTCATTGTCTGGACGTCATGCATATAGAGAAGGGAGTATCAGAGCACATACTTAACTTGCTACTTTGCAAAGACGGGAAATCGAAAGACAACATGAATGCTCGGATGGATCTACACGAGTGGGGAATAAGAAGTGAATTGCACCCTAGACCGGTAACGGGTAAACCGGGAAAGTTTGTACTTCCCAATGCCGCTTATCATATGTCACAACCGGAGAAGAAAAGATTCCTGCAGATGTTGCATGATTTGAAAGTCCCCACAGGTTTCTCAGGATCATTCAGCAAGAAAATAAAAATTGTGAAGGGCAAGATCGATGGGCTGAAAAGTCATGATCGCCATATTATCGTGGAGCACCTTCTTCCATTAGCCCTCAGGACTTCTCTCCCCGACTCGGTTGGTCTAGTAATCAACGACCTATGTTGTTTTTTCAGGGAGTTGTGTGCTAAAACATTGGAGGTTGTGACGCTGGATAAACTAGAAAATTCTATTGCGTTGATACTTTGCATGTTTGAGCGTATTTTCCCACCGTCATTCTTCGATATCATAATACACTTGACGGTTCATCTTACAACTGAGGCGAAGTTAGCCAGACCGGTACAATATCGATGGATGTATCCCGTCGAGAGGTACGTGTAATTTTCCGTTTAGCGCAATTTATAAATTTATTGTTGTCCTGTATGCCCGTATTTATTTGTTCAACATATTTTCATTAGGTACCTCTACACTCTCAAGAAGTATATACGCAACAAAAATCGACTAGAGGGTTCTATCATGCAAGGTTATCTTCTTGATGAAGCAACCACATTTTGTTCCCGCTATCTGGACGAGAACATTGAGACAAGGCTTAACCGACCACGAAGAATTCAAGACGGGCCATATGGTAAAGCCGAGTATAAGAGGGTAGACACTATGTTTATCAACAAGATATACCGGTTTATCTTGCTTAATTGCGCATGTCTTGAACAAATTAGAGAGTAAGTTTTTTTGGATTAATTGTTATATTTGTGTTTGTGTGTGTATGAAATGATATAATATTAATGTCACAATTATTTGTCGAAAACAGAATTCATTTTAACGAGGTACGTGAGGGGCATCCTGATTGGAACGAAGAACGTTTGGAAAAATATCATCAGGATAATTTTTGTGATTGGGTCACAGATCATGTTAGTTATTCGAATAACATTTTATTTTTATCAGTTTTAATCTAAACTTGTATCGTTATGTATTTGTCGTAAAATTTATTTTGTTAGATCCACGATCCGAACTTGTCTGCATCATTTGAGAGTGATTCAAGATGTTTAGCTCAATTTCCTAGTATGGAGGTTGCATATTACAAAGGATTTGGTGTCCTTGGATACAAATTCGAAGTTAAGGACATAGAAATATCTAGAACCACTCAGAATAGTGGAATTGCGACGGTAGGTGGGACGGTGTGATTTATTATGGGTACTTAAATTGTATACTCGGCATCCACTATCCCGAACGATCAGAACCCTTTTATATATTCCAGTGTACTTGGTACGATACGCGAACCGATACGGACAGGTGGAGAAGCAATCTTGGGACTTGGAAAGATGAATATGGATTGACCAGTGTGAACACACTTCGATTTTACGGTCAGGAAGATCCGTTTATCTTTCCGAACCAAGCATTCCAAGTATACTACTCACAGTGTTTGAAGCATCCGGGATGGAGTGTTGTATGCCGTTGGAAACCCAGAGATGTCTACGATGTCCCAGAATTCGAGGACAGCGATGAGGACGAAGAAGAGAGAAGGCTTAAAGTGCTCCGACCGTCTGTTTCGAAGGACGGGTTGTCTTTGACCGATCATGAAGTTACGTGGGTTAGAAATGACATCGACGATGAAATCCAAGTAGATATGTATAATGCGCCCACGAAACGAAAAAGGTTATCAGTAATGTTATATTATTACTTCACATTTTACGCTCTATACATATATAGTCAATACTTTTAATGATTGTCTAATGCGTCCACGAACCGTTTATCTAGATTTGATGACGATGTCGGGAGCAGCGAGGGGCGGCAGGAGCTCCAGCCGCGGCAGAGGCAGAGGCAGAGCGGTTCTGCCGCCCGGAGAGCTCCGTAGGGAGCTTCAGAGGGCCGGTCTTGCACCCAGATCGGAGACCCCTTCGGATGCCTCCTTCCGTGTGGATTTTGCCACACCTCCAAGTATACTGCACGCATATCCATTTTGAATGTAATATTACAGATATTCATGCCTGTTTATGTCAAAATTACTTATATTGTCAATGTTTGATTGTCTAGTTGTTGGTGATGCGTCCACATCTGGGACAGAGGCCACTCCCGCTCCTCCAGGTATGTTTATATATCATATAGTGCATGTATATTGATTTAGAATACTATATCATAAATACACACATTCCTTTTGCTCTTACTTAGCAATTTTTATTATTGTCTAGCTGTAGGTGGTGACACCACCGCACCTGCGGGTATGTTTATATATCCTATAGTGCATGCATATTGATTTAGAACGTTATATTATTGATCTACACATTCTTTTTGCAATTACTTAATTAAATCTATTTTTAATTGTCTAATTATAGATGGTGCGTCCACATCTTCCGCAGGGGCCACTCCTGCCGCTTCCATACCCTCCTCATCGTTTGCAGGTTAGTATGAATAAATATAAAATATTTATTCATTTTACATATGCTCTATAGAATAAATATGAACTTCATGGAAATTTAGCGTCAATGTTTATTTTCTAGTTGGAGGGGATGCGTTCGCATCCGGGACCCCGGCTGTTCCTCACCGGAGGAACTATCGTCCCGCTCGTGCTGCTGCCCGGGCCCAGGCTCGTGCGATAGTCACCGGAGGTATATATCACACTTCAATTTTCGTTTAACCTTGATTTCTTAATACAACTTTGTCTTAATATTGATTGTCTTGATATTTCGTGCAGACGCAGGGCCTCCCCATCCCTAGAGGGGGACTCGAGGCCCGAATCAGTCCCATAGGCTGAGGCCTGACAGAGCTAGGGGGAGGCAGCATTCCCCCTCTTTTTTACCCTTGACTATCGCTATACCGGTCCTCATGCCGAGAGGTTCGGCCGGTATATAGGGGACGAGAGCCAGCTCGTGAAGAACTATCCACTTCACGTTGAGTGGGGTGAGCAGCACCAACGCTCATTCGCCCTCTTCTTTGATCAGGCTCGGATACGTATTAATATATATTTTCATTTGATCTATCCAATATATTTATTATTAACACTTGCAATCTAATAACAATGTTTTTTTTGTATTTTCAGTTGGATTACGATTTTCAGCCTGTAGCCGACCCTGATCACCCAGGGAGGGTGCTCGACCTTCATGCTCTGTACAATGGCCTGATGAAGAACATGCAGGCCAAGGTCTGATACAACAGGAATGAGCTGAAGGCCGACTGCTACTCCCTATGGATGGCGACCCCCGAGGCAGAGAGAGCGGCCCTCCTATCTAATCCGGCGTTTGCGAGAGTCGACGTAGAGACATGGCCTCTATTGTGCGAATATTTCGACTCCCAACTCAAACAGGTATGTATTTTAAATGTAATTCATTGTTTAGGATATAATTTATTTTTTTGTGTTCCTTAATTAGAAAACTAAATGTTAATGCGTTGTGCAGAAACAGGCCGTTCAGAATACAGAGAATAGGAAGTCGGCGAAGAGGGGTCGCCCTACTTACACAGGTGGCTCGAGGAATATTACTCGATCCATGGAGTTATCGGTAAATTACAATAGACCGACCTTTGTGATATTCTGCAATATTAAGAGTTATTTTCTAATATTTCTAATATTAAGAGTTATTTTCTAATATTGCAGACAGCTCGGACCGTGGCGTCAGGTGGTACACCGAGCGTGCTGTCCGCATATCATGCCGTCCACGGCACCTCGACAGATCCCGCCACGGGCGAGCTTCGATATCCCGACGTCGCTACCCAGGAGTATTGCGTAAGTGTTAATATTTATTCTACCCATATTTAAAATTTTAGTTTTGGAAGGTTCAAGTTTAAATTTTATACTTATACTTTACTGTGTAATGTGGGTGTAGGAGCGGGTGGTTGAGCAGGCCAAGGCCTCGGGGATCGATTTTACCGGACAGAGCGATCCGAGGCTGCTGACCCCAGTTCTGGACGCCGCACACGGAGGGTACCACGGAGGTTGGGAGAGAGGCCGGGGACTGGGCCCTAGCAGGGCCCATATGATGTTAGACTCCACCCCGGCGGTTACTTCCTCCGTCTCCAGTGAGCGACGTGTCCAGCAGGAACTGGAGAGCTTGAGGGCCACCGTTCAGGTGTTGAAGGAGATGCTGGTATGTATACTAGTTTATAGTAAAATATCATGTCATATTATAAATATCAACATATCCATAATTAGTACGTAGCTTGAGCTTATTTGGTTTTAGACTTAGGTTTGATTAATCATACATACATATGTAATTAAAATAAACAACGGTTTTCCAAACTAGATATCCAAATGGGATTTTGAAATAACTTGATAATGATACGAATTCAAATAATACACAGTTCTTAAACGCTTCTTATACACGTTAGGTCCAGACGCGACAGGGTACATCGGCCGAGCCTCCTCATGCATCTCCTTCGGCTGCGGCTCCGCAAGCCACTATATCGGCTGCGGTTCCGCAGACAGCTCCTATAGCTCCACCGCCCGCTCAGACTCCCGCAGCCGCGACTCCACAAGCTACTACCTCGACGGCGGCTGCGCAGACCACATCGCCAGCTTCACAGGACGCTCAGACTCCCGCTCACACCGAATTGCATGGTTTATTGACCGAGGAGCAGGTGCGCCTTATTCTATCGTTTATCAGAGGTGGAGCTGGACCGAGCTAGGGTAGCTTTTTGATTCTTATTTTTTGAAACATGTATTTATTTATATCATACATATTGTACTACATTTTGAAACGATATTGGTATTGATATTGGTTTATATTTATATCATATTCAGTATTTGGGTTTCTTTTGTATATTATATGCGTGAGATGTGATTATGAATACTGCGATATATGTTGTGTGATGATTAATTTTATATTTTATTGATATATATATTATTGTGCACAGGGTGAGAAAAAATCAGGCAGCCCTTTTTAAAAAAAAACAGATAATATGTACCTACGGATTACACATGTTGTCCCTACGGATGTAGCCGTAGGGTCAAAATATCAGCAGTAACTGATATTTCCCCCTGATCTCAGTACCAGGGGGGTTGGGAGTGCCCCTACGGACATATCCGTAGGGGCACACAAAGACCCCTACGGCTTTATCCGTAGGGGGCAAAATATCAGGATTTCTGATATTTTGCCCCTACGGATAGGTACCTACGCCGATATCAGTAGGGGATATAACTTGGCCCTACGGATATGGCCGTAGGGGAAGTTAATATATTTAAAAAAACCGTAAATAAAATAACTTTTTTTACCCTACGGCCTACGCCGTAGGTGAAACGGGCCCTACACAGAACTTCGTAGGGGCAAGATTTTGCCCGTAGGGGCAAGTTCAGGGCTTTAACTTGCACCTACGGCGTTTGCACCTACAGGTTATTTTTTCACCCCTACGGCTACATCCGTAGGGGCAGTGGTTTGCCCCTACGGATAAATCCGTAGGGGCAACTCTTATTTGTAGTAGTGTTAAAGGTGGTGCCTCGGCATAGTAAGAGCAACTCGAGTTCTCCTAAGTATGCAAAGGCAAGCTTCCCGTTCAGGAGCGGCACAACAAGAAGCGACTCTTCCTCTTCCTTCCACCCGACTACGAGCAAGTAATTTACCACGCTTACCAAGACTGCTCATAAGATGACCGACCTGTGTCTAAATACACCGAAAAGTTCTATCGGCTTTCCTCTCGCAGCAACATAGTCGAGACTGACCAGCAACAGGTGACTCGATATCTTGGGCGCCTCAAACAAGACGTTTACGATCGCCTCTATCTCCAGAATATCTACTCGCTTAATGATGCTGTCAATTTAGCCCAGTGAGCCGAACAACATATTGAGAAGTCAAAGTCTCCTATTCACCGAATCCATACGAAGAGTCCAACCACACGAAACTCCTAGAATTCTGATCAAAAGCAGCTGAATCTATGCGCATTCGACAAAGGAAAGAACATTTTCGAATCGTCGACCCCTAAAACTGCACTGAAAGCTCCTACAACTATCAACAACAATCCTTTTGCTAAACCCAGAGAAGACAAGTGCCATAGATGCGGTCAACCATGCCACTACTCTAACAGATGCCCCATGGTCAACCAAGCCACTATTTTAACCGATGCCCCATACGACAGAGTGCCAATATCGTAGAACACGATGACGAGGAAGCCTACGTTGAGAAGGACGTGTGCCCTGAAGAAGACGATGAGCCACTAGTTTGTGTTGTCCAACGATTGTTGCTTACGCCGAAAGTTGAAGAGCCACCTCAACGCCATAACGTCTTCCGATCTCGATGCAATGTTCAGAATTGACTGTGCGGTATTATCATTGATAATGGTAGCACCGAGAACATTGTTTCAAAGGCGATGTGGAGAAAATGAATTTAGTCAAAGAAAAGCACCCGACGCCGTACAAAATTGGATTGATCCAGCAAGTCCACAACATAGTGGTTTCTGAAGTTTGTCGAATATCCTTCTCCATCGATAAGAATTATCATGATAATGTCATATTTGATATTGTAGACATGGATTCTTACCATATTAGTTTTGGCCGACCGTTGCAATTCGATAAAGATGTCAATACAAAGGAAAGGAGAACATATACACCTTTTATTACGATGGTCGACGCATCACTCTCCATCCTATGACGGCTAACAGCAAACTGAACAATGTTCCATCCGAGCAAAAGCCTCTTTTGATTATCGACAGTAGAGACTTTCAGAAAGATGCCGAAAATACAGAAGAGATCCATGCCCTAGTCATGACTGGAGAAGAAGAAAATCCATAGCCGAACATTCCCGCTGTTATCCAACCGCTGCTCGACGAATTTCAAGACATTGTTCCTGAAGAGTTACCAGCCGATTTGTCGCTCATGCAGAATATTCAGCATGGGATCGACCTCGTATCCGGCTCTTGTTTACCAAACTTTCCATACTACCGAATGAACCCGACCAAGTTGTAAGTGCACGGCGGCGTCCCGGCCGTCAATCCGAGGCCAAATTGCGGAAACGAAACTTTTACAGAACTTATAGACCGGCACCACCGCGCACTTTTAACTCGGATCGGGCCATTAACCTACTCCTAGCTAACTAGAGAATGGGTAGAGAGATATACCGAGCGATCCGTGTCCTTCGGTCTTCTTGTCGTCATCCCGATCTCCCCGCGGAATCTCCGGTCTTCATCTCCTCGTCGGAAGGGCACCACATCGCCGGGTTCTTTTACGAGCTCACACCTCTGGACCGAGGCAACTCGGGCACGAAGTTGGCGAGCCGACGTGCCGTGGAATACTGTAGGCTAAGTGTAGGCTATGTCTCAAAAGGGTATGAAGTTGCCATGAGGAAGTGAAGGTGGAAATGAAGTAGTGAGCTTTTGAGATGAACCAAGACCATTTTTGAGCAAGCAAATGAGACCAATTCTCTTTACAAAAAAATTGGGACAACCCTCTACAAGGTGTGGCCAGCCATTCCTCATACCAAATGAAAGAGGAGAGAGAGTGGATAATAATGCAAGAATGTTATCATGAGGAATAATGATAACCCACAATCTCACACTAAAAAACCAACACTCAACCCATCATTACAAGCAATGACGATCAAAAGAAGTCAAGGTCAAACTAGAGCCATCATGAAGCAACTATTAACAAAGACCACCCTCCACAATACTAATTTGCACATTTGCAAATAAGCCCTCCACCACCAATTTTCAGCCAAGGAAAGAAGCAAAGGAAAATGGCCGAAACGGAAAGCAAACTGGCAACTTCAAAAAACTGATCCCGTAATAAATTACAGGAAAACCCCGCGACTGTATATACATACCCGCATTTGTATTCCGACCGAATACAAATGCAATGAGACAAAATATACACTGTACAATACTAGGATCCGGCTTATACCAAAGACCGCTAGTATTATCCGTCCGATCATGATCTGTGCAATACCGCACGTATATGATCGAACCCTGCCATATCTCCATACGGCCTGTACAGCGTTTCGCCTGAAACTTGAGAAACGGTCTGTGGGGAACTGTAAAGACTCGTCAATACTTTGGCTGTGGATTTAACCACTAGCACGTCAGAGCTATTAGCCATACGTAACGGGCTACCAGGTATTGACTAAAAGGGACATCAATGAGCGAACTCATCCTGACACCCTACTGAGCCTGTCAGTGACAATATCCGTACAGTCCGGTCCGTTCGTCTATGAGCATCGCATGGTGGGCCTAGGGGGTTGGTAAAAGTCAGACCCCCAAAAGCGGTACAAGTCGTGTCGGAGTGTAGCCCAGAACACCCTGAGATACTACTGGAATACCTACTAGTAAATCTCCTGCCTTGGCCAAGGACTACGTGTAATGGGTCTCCTAGACACAGCGCGACCTCACCCCCAATACCGAGAGAGACGAACCCCTGCAGATCCGCTCACTGCCTCCATGTGGCTCGGGACTGTACCCAACTAAAACCTGTTTGCATGACTCCTTTGAGCCGTGGTAGGGTAGTAATCAAAGTACAGTGGGAACTCACACGAGACAAATGACGATCTCAGGTCAATGAACTAACTTGTACACATGTCACCAGGGAACTGCTATCTGACGTCAGGTATAAGACCAACTAGCATGTTCCCGGCGAGTCCTGTCCGGTGTACTCATAACCCAATGAGCACCTGTATACATCTTAGGTGAACCAACTGACACCGGTGGCTTGTGAGACCGGCCACCGCCCCTCGTCGGGGTCTCGACTGTATACACTAGTCTACTCTGGAGTATCGATGCCCTGTCTCGAAACTCCCACGACTAGGGACCTTTTAAGGATGTGCTTATAGACCCCAGCTCCCACGTATATGATCGCCATCATACTGCTGGCCGTCAAGCAAGAATGTTAAGGGCTCTATCAACGCGCAATAGTGACCTGTAAGGTCACCTAAAGCAGTACACGATGATAAAGATAAACCAGATAGCATACTATCATCTTGAGTAAGACTATCCTATCGGGATAGGTCCTCCATCAATCATTGCAATCAGGTGCCTGTGATCCAATAATTGACTCTGAGGGCACTATCTCCAACAATCTCCCACTTGCACTCAAGGCTAATTATTGCGATGTCGCATACTCACAGCCCGTGTGATACCGAACACCCAACTCCTCTACTAATCAGTCTCACAAAATCCGTTTGCGAAACTATTGCGCTCGAGGAATAGCCTCAGTGAGTGGATCCGCTTTGATGTTTCTTTCTATGTCTCTCTTAATCTCAAGTTCGCGGAGAAACCCATCTCCCGAAATGAGCAATACCTGTCTCAGAATATGTCTGGATATCTGATGGGACCTAGCTCATAAATGAACTCCAAATCCAAACTTCTTAGACTGTATCGTCAACTGAACTTAATCAGTATCCTGCGTCTTGCCTCCCTCAGTGTCCACCTGGACCACCTGTCCAAAATACTGCCCCTCGTTAGAGAGAAAACTATAACTCTGACAGCCACTCTGTCATCCAGGTCACCTTGGAAGCCTGAAATGATAACTGTCTCCTGAATGAGGCTATCGTTATCATATCCCTAGAACATCCACTTATGTTCTAAAACTGCTTCCGAATGTTTCTCCAGGATTGGATCAATATTAACTTACTGCATCTCGTGCAAAAGCAACATCTGGTGTGGTACTTGACATCTCATGATTGACTCAATTGCCTAAGCAAGTGATCTGCCAATCATGCACATCCCTCTCCCTTTTAGTCTGTAAGACACCTTTAGAGAGGGTGACTCCATCACCTGCAGGTACACTACCATGCCAGGAGTCGTCCATTCTAAATACCTTTAGAATGCTGTCTAAGTACCCTGATTGGGACACTTCCCAAATCTAGATCTAAAACCATAGATCTAGTAACCAGAATGTCTGATATAATATCCATATCCTTTGTGGAGAAACCACTGTGTGACAACCAAAGTATAACCGACCGTAGTATAGGAATTTCACTTCCTACTCTGTGTATGTCATCCAAATACCAGGACATCACACCCTACTACCTTCTTAACAGATCCATCCCTTATTCTGATGAAGTCAAACCTATGACTGTCACATCAGAAATAGATGATCTATCTCCGCTATATCTGCTTTAGTCCATAAATAGACATAAGCTACCTGTCCACTATTGCTTCCGCTGCTCCCACTGACTACGAAAACCCTATGGCAGAATCATATACACGTGTACTTCTGAAGCCAGTTCAGAACGACACTATATACATCCTTCTGCCGGGTCTCATAGCCTGGAACAACAGTAGTGTCAAGTCTGGGTAAACAAGAACCTCCCTGTCACCTTCTTTGAGCATACCGAAGTACCTCTCGAGTGCCTGAGGTTACCCACCATATCTGCGGAGTGACTAATGGAATGTCAAATCAGATTGAATCTTTAGGTTCTTATCAAATTTTCAGTAATCGTTTGCGGTTCTGGAATCACTTCCAGTTCTACCATACTCCCACTTCTGTTTTCTGAAAAAATCCATTTTACTTAAAACTGTGGCGAGTTTAGAACAATATCACTATTGATCTTCCAGATGATAGAAAGCCAACCCTCGTCATAGCCTGGGTCAACCCACAAACAGCCATTACAGAAACGTGCCTTGAGTTATCCAGAGTCTGGTTTTAAGCATAAACCGGACAACTCCCCGTACCTTAACACTGTTAAGATATGAACCGTTCTATATCCAATATAGAAACAGAGGCACTGATTTAATTGGAACCAGATTCAAAATATGCAGCTGTCTCCAGTGCATATCAACTAAATGGAAGGAGGCCGATCAGCGTTACTCAACTTAGGAGTGCTTCCAATTATGAGTAACCTGAAAGAGAATCAAGTTCTCAAAATCATTACTACCAACTGAATACAATACACAAGTATCTACATCTTCGATCACCTTGAAGAATCCCGATACTTGCAACACCTGGTTCTCTACTTTATTCATATACCTATAACTTCTCAAAACTTAGACCTCGCATTTCTACCAAACATATGTCTAAGAACTAGAGAAGTTACAAGTAAACAGAATATAGTACGAGTACCACCCCTCTGTCTTAATGGACACTGGACAATATACAATACTCTGTATAAGTACCTTGAGTCTAATAACTCATTCCCTGTGTGTCGTAGGTTGAAAACTGTACTCATGGTTAAGAAGAATTACACCGCTGTTTAATGCTCCTTACCTAACCATCCACTAATATAGGTAAATGTCATAGACATAATTTCAAAAAGGTATATCTCACTCTATAAAAATAGACGTACAGATATATCAATTTGAAATTGGTGCATAACAACGGATATTCAAAACCAAATATTTGCCGTCTGGCAAATAACCCAGGCGATTTCCTCAAATATCACCAATTACAACGAATTCCGATATAATGAGGATAATCACCTAATTCCCAATAGTTTACTCCCACTCATCATCTATAAAACCATACAGATGTGAGAATCATACCTGGTAAATACATACCCTTGAGAAAGAACTAATTGGGAAATCAGTTTTCTATTAACAGTACACAGTGAAACCGAAACATTGAAATGTTTCGTAGGGTTATCCTGGTATTCCTAGTAATGCCTCTTCCATTATCAGATTTACAACTGTAACCGTATATTTCTTTGTCATCTCTCCAAATCCCTTTATATGTCTTTAGTCGTTACCTTCTGTACACCCCTTTAGGCCAAATGGTTTTCTTCCTTCCCTACCGTTCGGCACCAGCCTATGGTTTAGAAGAAGACTATCCAATAAGCATAATGGGTGTACTGCCCTAATCCTAGGAACACTCGCAATGTGAGAGAAGGTGAAGATAAAAGACAACCGAATAAACCTTATTCCTATTTCTCCTGAACCAGAATCCATCCCCGAACTGGAACAAGTTCTTTTCGAGTTCGTATATAACCATACGATGGAATATCCAAAACTGTGGATCTTCGTAGTGATACGGAATGTCCTGGAGAAATACAAAGGTGAAGTGGGAGTGGTAATGAAATACTTGGTTTGGTTGTGAATAGCAGTCGTAATTTACTTTGCTCTCCTTCTAATCCCTTTATTTGTCTTTACATAATACCTTCTGTACACCATCGTTAGGCTAATTGGTTTTCTTCATTCCCTACCGGTCGGCACCTGCCTATGGTTTGGAAGAAGACTATCCAATTTGCGTAATAGGTGTACTATCCCCTAATCTAAGGAGCACTCGCAACATGAGAGAAGGTAAAAGGAAAAGACAACTGAATAGTCCTATTCGTTTTCTCCAGAACCGGAAACCATCCTCGAATCTGGAACAAGTTCCTTCGAGTTCGTATATAACCATATGATAGTTTTATCCAATGGAAGTGGATGTTCGTAATAACACGGGGTGTTCTGGAGAAAAGGGTAAAAGTAGGAGTGGCAATGAGGCATGCAACTCGGGCAATCCAAAAGCCAGTCTTATAAGAAGGTTCGGTAAACTTGGTCACTGAGTCATAGTCTAGGGTCGGGTCATGGTCGCTGCCAAAGAGAGAGAGAAAAGAAACACTCAGCGTGCACTCTAACTGAGATCAGAATGGTTATCACTTTATCTAATCAGGAAATCTCCCACTGTACCGTCAAATTCTCCTCCAAACTTGAAAGAAGAATTAGTCGGGATCACCCGAGGAGTAAACCAACTCATCAGTGGGAATCGGGATCCAACTATCATCGCATGATAACGTGATGGAATCCGCTCACGTTATTACACTCCAGAAGGTATGCGCATATCTGGCAAGTTTCAGTTTCTTTAGAAACTCCCGATGTGATTTTTACCCCATGCTCTTATGACCTTGACTTTGGCCAACAAATCATAAGTCACATGTCAAGTTCTACCCGTCATTCTCCAGGTTAATTTGAACCCACCCGTACCTACACTTGACTTTGGCCAACAAGGCAGTACGACTGTCCCAAACCAACGCATCTATTTATGCTGCATATGAATATCCAATAGCTACCAATCACTGTGCCTTGACTTTGGCCAATAAACACAGCTTGAATACTATTGACTATTCATATGAAATGACGGAGGGCTACGAATGGTTTTTGGCGAAAAACCTTTAATGTAATGAACTTGATATCGTTGAAGGAACCGGATAGCTTTATAAAAATATAGTGACGAAAACCTTTGCTAAAAAGGTCACTCCCGGTGAAGGGATCTTGGCTCTTTCCCCGTAGAATGAGGTGCAGGATATTCCAACTGAATACCACGATGCAAAGCAAAAGGCAATCGGCTATAGTGAAGTTATTACCCTGACACAAACTTCTGTCCAAGGGGTCACTCCCGGTGAAGGGATCTCGGCCCTTGCTTCGTCGACTGAGGTGCTGGATATTCATAACCGAACACCACTGTGCAAAACAAAAGAGAACGTCCTTGCAATAACAGCTTTTTGAAAAGTTGTTCCAACAACATCAGAATAGGTTTGTTTAGCTTGCATTGATCCGAATCAATGCAGTCCCATCAATTGATCACACCAATAAAGAACGAAAATAATGATGTACGTACATGCCATCCGCATTCGCCACTGGGTCCCGTCATCACCCGTTAGGTTATTTAACTAACGACAGAGCGGGGACTGGACTGGCGCGGATGCAAAACATATACAACATCTATTAGTATATATATCAATATATAATATTCGCTCAAGGCGTGATAAAATGCAACATCCCAGAAATGTAATAAGCATCACAGAACAATACAGATATCTGGGATTTCCGGGTTTCATAGAGCCGCTACTGAAACCCGACGTTTCCCTGGTCGTGTGGATAGCCTGTGCAATGAAATCCTAGACCCCTACGGGCGCAGCAAGTTACCCGCCAAAACCTGAAGCGAGGCAGCCCCCTTCAGCAACGTGAATGGACCACCTGGCACTTCACGGAAACCGGTAACTTGGGCACCCCTCCTTGGGTCAACCTGTACCCCCTACGAGTGCGGCGATTAGCCCGCCAATTCTAGAGTGAATCCCCCTCCGTCTCAATGCCATGAGATGCGGACCCGTTGCCCTCTAGAACCCGGCTATCCGTGCACCCCTCCGTGGGGTAATCCTAGTACAGAAAGTAAAATATACATACAACGGGTACATCGACCTCAGCCCGGTCGTGCCCTAAAAGAATAATATACAAACAGGCAGTGACGGCAGTCCACATGTCGGATGCTCGCCCCGCAATATCAAATGTACATATACAACCAAACTGTACTAACATTGCATCCAGGCTATCCACCACGACAATCCGCAACATCACAGCACAACACAGAATATCAACGTGAATGTCACGTTCGCAAATCCGTCTAAAAAGGCTATAGCAGTTAGACAGGATTTACCGATCAAGTGACATTCACGGTCGCAAATATAATGTAAATACTGTGAACAAACATGTTTAAAATTTTCGATCGACTAAATTTCCCGAAGTGGGCCCCAAGCACAACTGTAGCACTCAAAAACATCTGGGCCCAAAAAGAATATACCAGAAACCCTATTTCTATTTCAGAGAGCCACTGTAAAAATTTGATGCAGTGAAGCCAAAATTCGGCAGCGGATCCGCGGCCAAAACGTGGTTTTGGCCGCTGATCCGCCGCGCTACAGTAACTTCAGCCTACCAAATTTTCACAGAATGCATAAAAAACCCTGCACGTATTTTTACAATGTACCAAATAATTTTTAAAGCACTGGAAAAATTCGACAGAAACTTGACATGGAAACGCGGTTTTTTGAAAATCCGTTAGATCGAACTTGTAAACACGTTAGAGCAAGCTAGACTAGATTAATAGCGTGGCTCTGATACCAGTGTAAGTGCACAGCGGCGCCCCGGCCGTCAATCCGAGGCCAAATTGCGGAAACGAAACTTTTACAGAACTTATAAACCGGCACCACCGCGCACTTTTAACCCGGATCGGGCCATTAACCTACTCTTAGCTAACTAGAGAATGGGTAGAGAGATATACCGAGCGATCCGTGTCCTTCGGTCTTCTCATCGTCATCCCGATCTCCCCGCGGAATCTCCGGTCTTCATCTCCTCGTCGGAAGGGCACCACATCGCCGGGTTCTTTTACGGGCTCCCACTTCTGGACCGAGGCAACTCAGGCACGAAGTTGGCGAGCCGATGTGCCCAAGCATACTGTAGGCTAAGTGTAGTAGGCTATGTCTCAAAGGGGTATGAAGTTGCCATGAGGAAGTGAAGGTGGAAATGAAGTAGTGAGCTTTTGAGATGAACCAAGACCATTTTTGAGCAAGCAAATGAGACCAATTCTCTTTACAAAAAATTGGGACAGCCCCCTACAAGGTGTGGCCGGCCATTCCTCATACCAAATGAGAGAGGAGAGAGAGTGGATAATAATGCAAGAATGTTATCTTGAGGAATAATGATAACCCACAATCTCACACTAAAAAACCAACACTCAACCCATCATTACAAGCAATGATGATCAAAGGAAGTCAAGGTCAAACTAGAGCCATCATGAAGCAACTATTAACAAAGACCACCCTCCACAATGCTAATTTGTACATTTGCAAATAGGCCCTCCTCCACCAATTTTCAGCCAAGGAAAGAAGCAAAGGAAAATGGCCGAAACGGAAAGCAAACTGGCAACTTCAAAAAACTGATCCCGTAATAAATTACAGGAAAACTCCGCGACTGTATATACATACCCGCATTTGTATTCCGACCGAATACAAATGCAATGAGACAAAATATACACTGTACAATACTAGGATCCGGCTTAAACCAAAGCCCGCTAGTATTATCCGTCCGATCATGATCCGTGCAATACCGTACGTATATGATCGAACCCTGCCATATCTCCATACGGCCTCTACAGCGTTTCGCCCGAAACTTGAGAAACGGTCTGTGGGGGACTCTAAAGACTCGTCAATACTTTGGCTGTGGATTTAACCACTAGCACGTCAGAGGTATTAGCCATACGTAACGGGCTATCAGGTATTGACCAAAAGGGACGTCAATGAGTGAACTCATCCTGACACCCTACTGAGCCTGTCAGTGACAATATCCGTACAGTCCGGTCCGTTCGTCTATGAGCATCGCATGGCGGGCCTAGGGGGTTGGTAAAAGTCAGACCCCCAAAAGCGGTACAAGTCGTGTCGGAGTGTAGCCCAGAACACCCTGAGATACTACTGGAATACCTACCAGTAAATCTCCTGCCTTGCCAAGGACTTCATGTAATGGCTCTCCTAGACACAGCGCGACCTCACCCCCAATACCGGGAGAGACGAACCCCTGCAGATCCGCTCACTGCCTCCATGTGGCTCGGGATTGTACCCAACTAAAACCTGTTTGCACGACTCCTTTGAGCCGTGGTAGGGTAGTAATCAAAGTACAGTGTGAACTCACACGAGACAAATGACGATCTCAGGTCGATGAACTAACATGTACACATGTCACCAGGGAACTGCTATCTGACGTCAGGTATAAGACCAACTAGCATGTTCCCGGCGAGTCCTGTCCGGTGTACTCATAACCCAATGAGCACCTGTATACATCTTAGGTGAACCAATTGACACCGGTGGCTTGTGAGACCGGCCACCGCCCCTCGTCGGGTTCTCGACTGTATACACTAGTCTACTCTGGAGTATCGATGCCCTGTCTCGAAACTCCCACGACTAAGGACCTTTTAAGGATGTGCTTATAGACCCCAGCTCCCACGTATATGATCGCCATCATACTGCTGGCCGTCAAGCAAGAATGCTAAGGGCTCTATCAACGAGCAATAGTGACCTGTAAGGTCACCTAAAACAGTACACGATGATAAAGATAAACCAGATAGCATACTATCATCTTGAGTAAGACTGTCCTATCGGGACAGGTCCTCCATCAATCATTGCAATCAGGTGCCTGTGATCCAATAATTGACTCTGAGGGCACTATCTCCAACACAAGTGCCGAATCTTGCGGGACCAGGTCGAGGATTTAATGAAGAGTATGATGGAGCAGAACAAAATGGTTCATGACAAGGTTCGAAAACGCCTAACCGAGGCTGATGCTCAATACAAAATTGCTGCCGATCGATACTGACGATCGAAAGTTTTCAAAGAAGGTGACTTGGTGATGGTGTTTCTTCGAAAAGAGCGCTTTCCCGTTGGGACCACTACTACAAATAAGGGTTGCCCCTACGGATTTATCGGTAGGGGCAACCCACTGCCCCTACGGATATATACGTAGGGGCGAAAAAAGACCCCGTAGGTGCAAGTTGAGGCCCTGAACTTGCCCCTACGGACAAATTTATGCCCCTACGGATATATCAGTAGGTGCTATAGCCCCTACGAAGTACCCCGTAGGGGTAATAAAATCATATATGTAATTTTTTTTTTGAATATATTGTATATACCTACGGATATACCCGTAGGTCCTTTTTAGACCCCTACGGATACCTCCGTAGGAGATATAAAGTAGCCCCTACGGTTCAATCCGTAGGGGCCACTCCCAACACACTGCACTGAGATCGGGGAGAAAAATATCAGGAAACCTGATATTTTGCCCCTACGGATAAATTCGTAGGGGATAAACAGTGGCCCCTACGGACATATCCGTAGGGGCACCCCCAACACCCTGCACTGATATCAGGTGGGAAAATATCAGGTTTCCTGATAGTTTGCCCCTACGGATAACTCCGTAGGGGCAACATATGTACCTACGGCGTAATCCGTAGGTACATATTGTCTGTATTTTTTTTTAAAAAATGGGCTGCTATATTTTTTCCCGCCCTGTGCACATTACTATATACATCAATCAAATCATATATTGCAGTATTCATAATCACATCTCACGCATATATATAATATACAAAAGAAACCCAAAAACTGAATATGATATAAATACAAACCAATATCAATATCGTTTCAAAATGTAGTACAATGTGATATAAATAAATACATGTTTCAAAAAATAAGAACCAAAAAGCTACCCTAGTTCGGTCCAGCTCCACCTCCGAATAACGTTAGAATAACGCGCGCCTGCTCCTCGGTAAATACACTCTCCAATGCTACATATAAGGGAGTCTGAGCGGCATGTGGAGCTGGCGATGTGGTCTGCGCAGCCGCCGTCGAGGTAGTCGCTTGCGGAGCCGCGGCTGCGGGAGTCTGAGTGGGCGGTGGAGCTACAGGAGCTGTCTGCGGAACCGCAGCCGATGTAGTAGCTTGCGGAGCCGCAGCCGAAGGAGATGCATGTGGAGGCTCGGCCGATCTACCCTGTCGCGTCTGGACATAACGTGTGTAAGAAGCGTGTAAGAACTGTGTATTATTCGAATTCGTTTCATTATTAAGTTATTTCGAAACCCTGTTTGGATATCTAGTTTGGAAAAGCGTTGTTTATTTTAATTACATATGTATGTATGATTAATCAAACTTAAGTCTAAAACCAAATAAGCTCAAGCTACGTACTAATTATGGATATGTTGATATGTATATAATATGAAATGATATTTTACTATAAAGTAGTATACATACCAGCATCTCCTTCAACTTCTGAATGGTGGCCCTCAAGCTATCCAGTTCCTGATGGACATGCCGGTCACTGGAGACGGAGGAAGTAACCGCCGGGGTGGAGTCCAACCTCATATGGGCCCTGCTAGGGCCCAATCCCCGGCCTCTCTCCCAACCTCCGTGGTGCCCTCCGTGTGCGGCGTCCAGAACTGGGGTCAGCAGCCTCGGATCGTTCTGTCCAGTAAAATCGATCCCCGAGGCCTGGGCCTGCTCAACCACCCGCTCCTACACCCACATTAAGCAGTAAAGTATAAGTATAAAATTTAAACTTGAACCTTCCAAAACTAAAATTTCAAATTTGGGTAGAAAAAATATTAACACTTACGCAGTACTCCTGGGTAGCGACGTCGGGACATCGAAGCTCGCCCGTGGCGGGATCTGTCGAGGTGCCGTGGACGGCAAGATATGCGGACAGCACGCTCGGTGTACCACCTGACGCCACGGTCCGAGATGTCTGCAATATTAGAAAGTAACTCTTAATATTAGAAATATTAGAGAATAACTCTTAATATTGCAGAATATTAGAGAATAACTCTTAATTTACCGATAACTCCATGGCTCGAGTAATGTTCCTCGAGCCATCTGTGTAAGTGGGGCGACCCCTCTTCGCCGACTTCCTGTTCTCCATATTCTGAGCGGCCTGTTTCTGCACAACGCATTAACATTTAGTTTTCTAATTAAGAAACACAAAGAAATAAATTATATCATAAATAATGAATTAAATTTAAAATACATACTTGTTTGCGTTCGGAGTCGAAATAAGCGCACAATAGAGGCCATGTCTCTACGTCGACTCTCGCAAACGCCGGAGTAGATAGGAGGGCCGCTCTCTCTGCCTCGGGGGTCGCTATCCACAGGGAGTAGCAGTCGGCCTTCAGCTCATTCCTGTTGTATCGGACCTTGGCCTGCATGTTCTTCATCAGGCCATTGTACAGAGCATGAAGGTCGAGCACCCTCCCCGAGTGATCAGGGTCGGCTACAGGCTGAAAATCGTAATCCAACTGAAAATACAAAAAAAAACATTGTTATTAGATTGCAAGTGATAATAATAAATATATTGGATAGATCAAATGAAAATATATATTAATACATACCCGAGCCTGATCAAAGAAGAGGGCGAATGAGCGCTGGTGCTGCTCGCCCCACTCAAAGTGAAGTGGATAGTTCTTCACGATCCGGCTCTCGTCTCCCAAATACCGGCCGAAACTCTCGGCATGAGGACCGGTATAGCGATAGTCAAGGGTAAAAAATAGGGGGAATGCTGCCTCCCCCTTAGCTCTATCAGGCCTCAGCCTATGGGACTGATTCGGGCCTCGAGTCCCCCTCTGGGGATGGAGAGGCCCTGCGTCTGCACGAAATATCAAGACAATCAATAATAAGACAAAGTTGTATTAAGAAATCAAGGTTAAACAAAAATTCAAGTGTGATATATACCTCCGGTGATTAGCGCACGAGCCTGGGCCCGAGCAGCAGCACGAGCGGGACGATAGTTCCTCCGGTGAGGAACAACCGGGGTCCCGGACCCGGACGCATCCCCTCCAACTATAAAATAAACATCGACGCTAAATCTCCATGAAGTTCATATTTATTTTATATAGCATATGTAAAATAAATAAATATTTTAAATTTATTCATACTAACCTGCAGACGATGCGGAGGGTACGGAAGCGGCAGGAGTGGCCCCTGTGGAAGGTGTGGACGCACCACCTATAATTAGACAATTAAAAATAGATTTTATAAGTAATTGCAAAAAGAATGTGTAGATCAATAATATAACGTTCTAAATCAATATGCATGAACTATAGGACATATAAACATACCCGCAGGTGCGGTGGTGTCACCACCTACAGCTAGACAATAATAAAAATTGCTAAGTAAGAGCAAAAGGAATGTGTATATTTATGATATAGCATTCTAAATCAATATACATACACTATATGATATATAAACATACCTGGAGGAGCGGGGGTGGCCTCTGTCCCAGATGTGGACGCAGGACCAACAACTAGATAATTAAAAATAGATTTTATAAGTAATTGCAAAAAGAATGTGTAGATCAATAATATAACGTTCTAAATCAATATGCATGCACTATAGGACATATAAACATACCCGCAGGTGCGGTGGTGTCACCACCTACAGCTAGACAATAATAAAAATTGCTAAGTAAGAGCAAAAGGAATGTGTATATTTAGGATATAGCATTCTAAATCAATATACATACACTATATGATATATAAACATACCTGGAGGAGCGGGGGTGGCCTCTGTCCCAGATGTGGACGCATCACCAACAACTAGACAATCAAACATTGACAATATAAGTAATTTTGACATAAACAGGCATGAATATCTGTAATATTAAATTGAAAATGGATATGCGTGCAGTATACCTGGATGTGTGGCAAAATCCACACGGAAGGAGGCATCCGAAGGGGTCTCCGATCTGGGTGCAAGACCGGTCCTCTGAAGCTCCCTACGGAGCTCTCCGGGCGGCAGAACCGCTCTGCCTCTGCCTCTGCCTCTGCCGCGGCTGGAGCTCCTGCCGCCCCTCGCTGCTCCCGACATCGTCATCAAATCTAGATAAACGGTTCGTGGACGCATTAGACAATCATTAAAAGTATTGACTATATATGATCTAGAGCGTAAAATGTGAAGTAATAATATAACATTACTGATAACCTTTTTCGTTTCGTGGGCGCATCATACATATCTACTTGGATTTCATCGTCGATGTCATTTCTAACCCACGTAACTTCATGATCGGTCGAAGACAACCCGTCCTTCGAAACAGACGGTCGGAGCACTTTAAGCCTTCTCTCTTCTTCGTCCTCATCGCTGTCCTCGTATTCTGGGACATCGTAGACATCTCTAGGTTTCCATCGGCATACAACACTCCACCCCGGATGCTTCAAACACTGTGAGTAGTATACTTGGAACGCTTGGTTCGGAAAGATAAACGGATCGTCCTGACCGTAAAATCGAAGTGTGTTCACACTGGTCAATCCATATTCATCTTTCCAAGTCCCAAGACTGCTTCTCCACCTGTCTGTATCGGTTCGCGGATCGTACCAAGTACAGTGGAATATATAAAAGGGTTCTGATCGTCCGGGATAGTGGATGCCGAGTATACAATTTAAGTACCCATAGTAAATCACACCGTCCGATCCTACCGTCGCAATCCCACTATTCTGAGTGATTCTAGATGTTTCTATGTCCTTAACTTCGAATTTGTATCCAAGGACACCAAATCCTTTGTAATGTGCAACCTCTATACTAGGAAATTGAGCTAAACATCTTGAATCACTCTCAAATGATGCAGACAAGTTCGGATCGTGGATCTAACAAAACAAATTTTACGATAAATACATAACGATACAAGTTTAGATTAAAACTGATAGCAATAAAATATAATTCGAATAACTTACATGCTCTGTGACCCAATCACAAAAATTATCCTGATGGTATTTTTCCAAACGCTCTTCGTTCCAATCAGGATGCCCCTCACGTACCTCGTTAAAATGAGTTCTGTTTTCGACAAATAATTGTGACATTAATATTATGTCATTTCATACACACACAAACACAGATATAACAATTAATCCAAAAGAACTTACTCTCTAATTTGTTCAAGACATACGCAATTAAGCAAGATAAACCGGTATATCTTGTTGATAAACATAGTGTCTACCCTCTTATACTCGGCTTTACCATATGGCCCGTCTTGAATTCTTCGTGGTCGGTTAAGCCTTGTCTCAATGTTCTCGTCCAGATAGCGGGAACAAAATGTGGTTGCTTCATCAAGAAGATAACCTTGCATGATAGAACCCTCTGGTCGATTTTTATTGCGTATATACTTCTTAAGAGTGTAAAGGTACCTAATGAGAATATGTTGAATAAATAAACACGGGCATACATGACAAAAATAAATTTATAAATTGCGCGAAACGAAAAATTTAACGTACCTCTCGACGGGATACATCCATCGATATTGTACCGGTCCGGCTAATTTCGCCTCAGTTGCAAGATGAACCGTCAAGTGTATTATGATATCGAAGAATGACGGTGGGAAAATACGCTCAAACTTGCAAAGTATCAACGCAATAGAATTTTCTAGTTTATCCAGCGTCGCAACCTCCAGCGTTTTAGCACACAACTCCCTGAAAAAACAACATAGGTCGTTGATTACTAGACCAACCGAGTCGGGGAGAGAAGTCCTGAGGGCTAATGGAAGAAGGTGCTCCACGATAACATGGTGGTCATGACTTTTCAGCCCATCGATCTTGCCCTTCACAAATTTTATTTTCTTGCTGAATGATCCTGAGAAACCTGTGGGGACTTTCAAATCATGCAACACCTGCAGGAATCTTTTCTTCTCCGGTTGTGACATATGATAAGCGGCATTGGGAAGTACAAACTTGCCCGGTTTACCCGCTACCGGTTTAGGGTGCAGTTCACTTCTTATTCCCCACTCTTGTAGATCCATCCGGGCATTCATGTTGTCTTTCGATTTCCCGTATTTACACAGAAGCAAGTTAAGTATGTGCTCTGATACTCCCTTCTCTATATGCATGACGTCCAGACAATGACGCACTGAATTTGTAGACCAGTACGGAAGCTCGAAGAAAATGCTTAACTTGTTCCAATATTGTGGTTTGACCTGTCTCGTCGGATCCATCCCGAAGGTCACGTTATTGTAACCATCCCATTTAGCAGTCACGTCCTCTCCGGACAATGGGGATGGAGGCCCAAGAAGCTCCTGATGACCATCAAAGTGAACCGTGTCTAACCTATAGGGGTGGTCTGGAGGCAGAAAACGTCGATGGCCGCAATAACAAACCTTCCTGCTAAAATTCAAAAATTTTGATGTTGTGTGTTCATGGCAATGAGGACATGCTTTGTGACCATGTACGGACCAACCTGAAAGCATTCCATACGCAGGAAAGTCATTAATTGTCCACATTAAAGCCGCACGCAGTATGAAGGTTGTATTTGTGTTTGAATCATATGTCTCTACACCATCAATGAACAAAGTTTTCAGCTCCTCAATCAGAGGTCGGAGATAGACGTCGATATTGTTCCCCGGTGAGTTTGGTCCGTCGATAAGAAGATGCATCATAAAGTATAATTGGTCCATAGCCAACCAAGGCGACAGATTATAAATTATCATTACAACGGGCCATGTACTGTGACTTCCAGCCATATAGTTGAATGGGCAGAAGCCATCGGCAGCCAGTCCGAGCCGGACATTGCGAGGATCGCTACTGAATATTGCGTGCCTCCTATCGAAATCCTTCCATGCCGGTGAATCTCTTGGATGGCTCATTTTTCCATTTTCGCTTGGAGGAGCACGGTGATGCCAAATCATTGCCTCGGCTGTTTTCTTGCACCTGAATAGCCTCTGTAGCCTCTGTGTTATGGGAAAATATCGTGCTATCTTCACAGGTATATCAGGCTTCTTATCAGAATCTTTCGGCTTATACCTGGCCTCTCCACATGTTGGACACTCTTTCAAATCTGAATTCTCTTTCCGGTACAACACGCAATTTTTAGGACATGCTTGAATCTTCTCGCACTTTAGACCCAAATCAGACATCATTTTCTTGGCTTCGTACCAGCTTTCGGGCACATTATTTCCCGGAGGCATAGAATCTTTCAAGAACGAAAGAAGCATTGTGAATGACTTGTTGCTCCATCCATTTAGGCACTTAATTTGGAAAAGTTGGACGAACCATGAGAGGGTGGAATACTTCGCATTCTCATAAATTGGTTTCCTAGCATCATTCATGAAATTTTCATATTTATCCGCACGCGGTCCTTGACCGGAAAGAATGTCATCTTCGGTACGAATAGATTCACCTAGGGCAGCCTCTACCATATCCTCCATTTTTTCTGATGGAAATAAATTTCCGTATCCTGCCGTATTACCGAATTCTTCTTCTTCTCCTGCCGCATTATCGTGTTCTCCTTCTTCTACCGCAGTACTGCATTCTTCTCCTTCCCCGTGATATTTCCAAATTGAATAAAGTCTAGTAAACCCATGTTTTACAATATGAAGCTCTGCCAATTCTACCTTCTGCCAGTACTTATTGCCACATCTATCGCACGGACAGAGAATCTTCTCTATTATGATCTTATTATGTGCTCGTACAAATTCAAGGAAAGCAGCAACTCCTGCGACAAACTTAGGTTGCATACGTTGTTTCCAATCCATATACATCCAGTCCTTAACTCTGACGTACTCATGGGCCATGTTAGACTGAATAACATATAAATTGTAGGTTATGCTGACTATATTGAGAAATATAAGAACGGGATAGTTACTGACAAAGGAGAAAATTCATGTATATGCTTTGTGTGTGCGTTTGTCGTTGAAAAGAATAAATTATCGCACGTTATGTTGACCGATAGACGGGGACTAAGTGGCGCTTTTAGTTTCATATATGGGTATCGATGGGAATATGAAGGTTTCATATTATCATATATTGGTTTTAACCCGAACATATCGAGTCGCTCTCTGATTATGCGTTTGTATGTATGTGTTCCGGCTGTCGGGGGTAGGCTTCTATCCCATTAAGAATGTATAGAGCGAACGCCCATCACTTGTGCTTTCAACCGTTTCGAGTAAATTTCGGCAGCACCTCCCCGCTGTTCTCCGAGTACACTGTAATAGAATAGATAATCATTTCAAAGCTGTGAAACAACGTTGAAATGAACATCTAATCTATCTTTGTATACGGAGAACCAGCGGAAAGGTACCGACGAAATATCTCGAAACGGATGAAAACACAAGTGAATGAAGGCGTTTGCTTTATACATTCTTAACTTGTCCACACGGGACAAATCTATGGGTTACTATACGATTGAATTTTCTCGTCGCGTAGACTATACGACGGTTGTTAGTATCGAGCTATACTGTCCGATATTTAACAACCTTCGTATAGTTCTAGGTCACGACGAGCATCGCACGTATGTTAACCGATAGACGGGGACTAAGTGGCGCTTTTAGTTTCATATACGGGTATCGATGGGAATATGAAGGTTTCATATCATCATCGAGTATCATATATTGGTTTTAACCCGAACATCTCGAGTCGCTCTCTGATTATGCGTTTGTATGTATGTGTTCCGGCTGTCGGGGGTAGGCTTCTATCCCATTAAGAATGTATAGAGCGAACGCCCATCACTTGTGCTTTCAACCGTTTCGAGTAAATTTCGGCAGCACCTCCCCGCTGTTCTCCGAGTACACTGTAATAGAATAGATAATCATTTCAAAGCTGTGAAACAACGTTGAAATGAACATCTAATCTATCTTTGTACACGGAGAACCAGCGGAAAGGTACCGACGAAATATCTCGAAACGGATGAAAACACAAGTGAATGAAGGCGTTTGCTTTATACATTCTTAACTTGTCCACACGGGACATATCTATGGGTTACCATACGATTGAATTTTCTCGTCGCGTAGACTATACGACGGTTGTTAGTATCGAGCTATACTGTCCGATATTTAACAACCTTCGTATAGTTCTAGGTCACGACGAGCATCGCACGTATATTAACCGATAGACGGGGACTAAGTGGCGCTTTTAGTTTCATATACGGGTATCGATGGGAATATGAAGGTTTCATATCATCATCGAGTATCATATATTGGTTTTAACCCGAACATCTCGAGTCGCTCTCTAATTATGCATTTGTATGTATGTGTTCCGGCTGTCGGGGGTAGGCTTCTATCCCATTAAGAAAAAATGGAGTGTATTTCGCTGTGAGAGACTCTTCAAAGAAATGGAGGAAGAAGCACTAAAGAAAAAAGAGAGAAAAATAAGAATATAAAGTTGAAACTAAACTTGAGCTATCCGCTGAAATCATAAAGCATAGGAAAGTTGATTGAGTCTTGATCTATTGCTCTTTCTTTGCATTATCTCGTATGTCCATTTATAGATTTTAATGCCACATGAGATGTATAATCAGTCAGCTCCCTATGGTTGTATTAATGTCAGCTCTTACACAATATGGGTATCTGCCTTACCATTAAGACAACTATGGAATATGTTAATTTAAAATGTAAGGCTAGCTATCTATGTATTCTGAGGGACTGCTTGCATAGAACTTAGCTTGATCCTCTCAATTATTACACATAAATATGCTGACATGCCTCTCATAACCCTAACCCCAGCCCCACAGTAACCCTAACCCTAGCCCCAACCCTAACCCCAGCCCACCGTAACCCTACCCCAGCCCCACAGTAACCCTAACCCCAGCCCCACCGTAACCCTAACCCCAGCCCCACCCCAGCAGCAGCCGAACCCCAACCCTAACCCTACCCCGACCCCGACCCCGACCCCGACCGCCACCGCGCCCCTGCCCAAACCCAACTCTCGCGCGCGCAACCCAGACCCAGCCATGAATAATCCAAAAATGCTTTAATTTACCTCGAGATTTATACCTGAACGGGTGCGCTGGTGGGCTGGAGCGACGACGGTGGCGAATTGGCGAAGAAACCGGCGGTGGCGACGACGGTGGCGACGAAACCGGCGGTGGCGACGACGGTGGCGACGAAATCGGCGGTGGCGACGACGGTGGCGCCTCTGCCTAACGACGGTGGCGACGCGACGGTGGCGATTTGGGGTTTTTCGCGCGCGTTTGAGGGAGAGAGAGAAAATGAGCGTAGGCTTTTCGATCTGGCTTTATTTTAAAACGATATTTACTTGCCCCTACGGATATATCCGTAGGTCCTTTGTTTGCGGCACCGTAGGGGCAAACACCAAATTAAGAATTAATATTTTTATTCTTGAACGTCAGTGCCCGTAGGGGCAACCTTTTAGCCCTACGGATTAATCCGTAGGGCCAAGTTAAATATGCCCCTACGGATAATTCCATCCGTAGGGGCAACCCACTATTTTACTAGTGGACCTACACTAAACTAGCCAACAAGAAAATTGGACCGTTTCAATTGCTGCATAAAATTAATGACAATGTCTATGTCTTTGACTTATCCGATGACATGAACATCTTACGCACCTTCAACGTCGCAGACCTCTTTAAGGACTTCCCTCCCGAAATACCGCACTACTTAGAGCCGAACTCGAGGATGGGTTCTTTAGAGGAAGGGGTGACTGATGCAGGAGCATTAACTGAGAATGTTTAAAGCATTCGTATTGGTGCTTTAAATATCCTCGATTATCATTCATTACTTTTGGTTCATAGTATCAATATTTATATTTAGAAGTTTGAATATCATCTTCATTTATTATTTTTCCATTGTAAGGTTTATGAAACATATCTATTGTTAAGCTTATAAAAGGCCTCTATTTCCTATGTTTTGGAATTTAGTTATAAAATAAACAAATTTATCTTTTATCTAACAATGTTACTCTTGTGTCGAGGATTCAACTGCTTACCCATCCGATCTACCCTTCACAGATTCTCGCTCCGACGACTTCTCCGAAAAATTTCCATCCCTTTATACCTCTCGCAGGTGTTCGTTTCAACGACTCCTCTTAGGTTTTGCGGCATTGATCGTTTTACGATCGGTGGTCCAGTTATCCATTCCGCTCTACTCGTGTTCGCTTCGATCCTTCGCTATACACCCCCATTCACCGCGTCACTTTAGGTCCCATTTCCTTTTCATTACCCTTTGATTTTTTTAAAAATCTTTTGAGCATAATAGATTCTTTATATTATTAGGGAAGAGACATATTTTTTACACTGTAGGATATGGAGATAACTGTTATCTTCTCAAAAAGTTTTAAGAGAAAAAAATTAGATTAAATCAATCATAAGACGCCTACATATCAGCTCCAGTATAGATGAGGATGCATGCTCCTGTTTTTTCAACCATTGCCTTCTCCTCTTTAACCTTCACAAGTATGGTCGACTTTCATGTATTCCACTTATTTCCGCGTCAAATTTCTACGAGAAAACAGAACAAGTGATGAGGCTCATAAACGAGTATTCCCCAGATCACGATACATGACGAATGACATGTCATCCGCTAAGCCTGCTAAACTCCTAGGGGCTACGGAGCTGGAACAAGTATGATGCATCGGGGACATTCTTCGGCACCTCGCCTCCGAGGTTGCATCCGACCTTTCGGGGACATCTCCAAAATACCTTCCCCATTTCGCCTAAACGACTATCCGACGGCTCTCCTCCGAGAAACCCTACAGCCAAGCTTTCTTGACGACCGAGCTATCCACCGAGCTAAGCTTCCTCGGGTTCCCTGTTCAACCGAGAGTACGGAGCCCAAGCGCTTCCGTAACTGCTCTGTGTATCTTGCCACGACGAGATTCCCGCCGCTCTATAACCCGCATCTCACACTGGCATATCTCGCCATTAACGAACGCATCTCGTCATTAATGAGCATGCCCCACCATCAGCGCGAACGTGATGCAGAGGCGTAACGAGTGGCGAGGATCTCGCGCTGGTCCACTTTATGTGACCACTATATAAACCCCCTCCACCAGACGATACAGGTAAGTCAAATCGATTCCAATACGCTGCTATGTTGCCCCTATACTTCGGTACTTACTTGATCGTTGGAGGGTCCTACGGTGGTTTCCCATCCCGAGACTTCCTTTGCAAATAGGTCGGCGTCAGCGGCATCCAACAACCCATTGAGATCCACACGTTCAATTCTCACTTTCAATCACAATCGCTTACAGCATGATCGAAGGAGAAAAACATCCGAGGAAAATTTCTACCCCCATCAGCAAGGGATATGGATTCCTGGCCACTACGGATATCTCCTTGTATTTTCATCATAGGTATCTTCACTCAATGTGGCCGTTTTTTAAATTATAATTTGAGGCAAAATTTTCTGGCAATTTTCTTCTTCTTTTCTCTCTCTCTTAAAATCCAATTCATTAACAAAGTTTTCATGTTTATTTAGTACAAAAGAAAGAGGAATATCTTTTTCTGATTTCATGTCACTATATTTTTAAGAAGAATTATATGGATCTGCTGTCGACAGTAGTTAGCTCGCTGCGGTCGCCACGTACCAAAGAGGGTAAATCAGGAGGGTGGGCCCTGCAGGTGAGTTGAGTTGGAAGAGGGGAACTCACGAAGGCATAGTCTATTGATTGCAACCTCAATAATTCTCTTTTATTTTATTTCATCAAAGTTTATGTACAAGTTTATCTTAATTAGTTTCCATCTTTGTCATCCATATATTTATGCCCTTTTATTTAGCTTAGCTAGGAACCAATCAAATTTAGGGTTGCATTCATATATTAAACTAAACTAGCTAGCCATGAATCAGAAGTTACAAAATTGAAAGACATGTTGATTTAAGTTTAAATAAATAAATTAATGTATCGATATATACTAGTTAGTAATATTTTTTTTTATTAATTTAACTACGTGCATCGTACTTATAAAATAGTAATGATGTGGCAATTTAATCACGTGTATAGCAGTTGTAAAATATTAATGATGTGACTTTTAATTAGTATTGCACATAAAACAATGCTGTTTTTTTTATTTGATTTTACTAAAAAAACTAACAAGCCACGTTGCCACTTAATTTCAAATTATAATGAACCCTTTTCTTTTGTCCTTTAAGAGAAATCCTGCTCTCATAAAGAATGATTTTTCCCCCCTGTATAACTGCATAATTTATTTTAGAAGAGTTTATATAAATACGACGAATTCATGGAGGCATATATTAAAAAAGAAACCTTATAGGTCAAGGCAGAACACATAATTAATGGTGCTCTCTCATTCAATATCTTACTGAGATGCTGTGGGAAACATAGAGATCAGAAGAATATAGTAACATGATCAACCATGCAAACCGACTTAATTTTTGTTGAAGTCTTCGCACTAGCGTGGTCTTCGCACTAGCGTAGCTTATCAATTAAGGTCAGAGGTTGCAAAGCAAGCATGTGACATTGTTGACACGATAAAAAAAATATGTTCATATCATATATATATCCAACTTATATATACAAGTTGTATACATGATATTGATGAGAGGGTATTTGTGGAGTCACAAATATTGACTCTCAAAAGTACTCAAATCGGATACTTGTGAACCTATACATAGGCTGACTTTATATGCCTATAGAGTTCAGCACACTTGTTCAATTGGGACAAATGAGATTTCATTTGAATGCCCATTAGGTTTAGTTTCCAAAAAATCAAACGGTGTGTCGTTTGGACTTTCCGAGAAAAAGTTATGGCCAAATCATTGAATCCTACACATGCAGATTTCAGATTTCGGTGCCCTTTTAGAGTTCCGGATGGCCTCCCTTGGAGGCCAGTAGACCCCGTTTGGGTTACGGGAACCCTTTTTAGGTTCTGGAACGCCATTTTTGGGTTTCATGACCCCCTTAAAATAGACAGTCTGACATATTTTTAAGAAGAAAGTGGTAGATTTTCTCGCCCACTCACCCTCAAATTATGAGAAGTCGTTACAATCACTCCCCGCTTACAGAGGGGTATATATAACCCATCTGTCAACACAAAAAAAGAGAGATGAAAAGATAGAAAATTCAAGAGAGAATTTTCAAATGTTTACAGCCTTTGAAGAAGATGAACAAGAAAAATGTGAGATATAGGACTGGGATACCCCCATTCCTTCACTCTTCTCTCTTTCTCTTTCTCTACCTTTCTCTGATCAAGGAGATCTATGAAAACTTATATAAGTTTTCATCTCCAATGAAGGAGCTTAAAAGCTACAGTCATGGTTTTCTTCAAGAAGATGAACACATAGAACAAATTCATGTGTTCTTCATAAAATGGACATTACATAGAATATGAGTCATCCCAAGTTCTACATATTTTGAAATATGACACCCTACTTCTTGCACATAAAAGGAAATAGAATTCTATTTCTTGAAGGATATAGATTAAAATCCCTATGTTATTTCATAAAAAAAATCTATGAATAGAAAAATCCTATTTATTCTTGAGACATGATAATTAAACATGTCTCCGTAACGGAGTTTATGAATTGGAAAATCACATTCATCTTTAAAACATGAAAAACATATCTTCATAACTGTGAATAGGAAAATCCTATTCATTTTGCGGCATAAAAATGTTTTCATAATACATGTGAATAGGAAACTCCTACTCATATTTGAGATATGAAAAACATCTTTATGAAGAAATCAAATGCTAAAATAGTATTGTATTCTTCATATGAAACATGACTTAAATCATGTTATATCTTTGAATAATGATCTATGTGTTCATGTCTATTGGAGATGAAACATACATCATTTTCAATATGTGGAGGAAACTCAATTTGATGAGTTTCTCATGTAAAAAGAAACTCTATAAAGATGTAACGACCCCAATATTACTATACTTTCGTATTTTCTTTTTTTTATTAAAATATTATATTTATTTATTCTTAGTATTTTCCGTATATTTTATTTTCTATTAAATATATTATTTTAATATTCCATCTATTTTTTCCAGACATATTTCTTTAAAACTAAATCTTAACCTTTTTCAAATTAAGCACAAAACCTAACCCAGCCCATAAACTAAATCTTAACCTTTTTATAAAACTATGAGCCAAAAATCCCACTTTCTTTTCAAGCAACAACATATATTTAATTCTTGTTAAATTTATGCATGAACAATTTTGTAGCTCATTGGTTAAGTCTTTACATTATTATTCCATAGGCCACATGTTTGAATCTTCTGTCTTGCAATTATTTTTATTTATTTATTTTACTCTCTCATAATTTACAAATGAGATTTTTTATTTTCTTTAACTTCCAAATGAATGGGCATCCTTTCAATTTCTCTTTAACTCCCATTATGAATTCATATTAATTTGAATTAATATGACATAATTATTTTATATACTCATCTTACCATTTTATTCTTCTTTCTTTTAAAAAAAAAATAGAAAGAAGAACAATTCATCTCCTTTCTTTTTTTCTCACACAATATTATTCATCTCCTTCTCCCTCTTCATTTAGAGTCCTCGAAAAAAAACATGAAGAAACTTTCAAAAGAAATTTGCTAGTAACGCGAGCCTATCGTCGGATAGACAAGTCCGGTGACGATACCGGCTTATGCTTGTAAGTCGCTTCTCTCTTTCTTTTTCTCCATCTCTTTCTCTTTATCTTTCTCATGTCATATTGCTATGAAAAGCTTCTCCTATCATATCATAATCTCTAAATGAATAAAAATATTGTTACATATATAAATATTGGAAACACACCAAAACAAACACATATAGTTAAATAAATCCGATTATAAGTGTGATTGCCTCTTGTTCAAGTTACGTTGTCGTTTAATTGTATTATAACTTTCCTCCAGGTCATGCATAACACTGCTGGAGCCTGCAAAAAGATATACAGACACAATATTATAATATTCAGAGTATATATATAGCATTTGACAAATTTAAATTACAATCATTATTTAAAAGCTTTTAAGCAATAATGATTATACCTGCCCCTGATGTCCCTGACGTGCAGCTAGAACCGGTGCCATTCGTCATCCCACCAGTAGGACGTGGATCTATAAACAATAAAATGTTAGATGATTCAATAGAATTTAATAGATAACTACATTGTAATGATATATTAAATTTTAAATGAGTAAACTATATACCAGGTGCAGGAGTGACTGGGGTGTCCGGATCTGCTGGGACGCTAGTAGGGGTAGACGGATCTGTTAGGGTTGCTGAGGCGCTAGTAGGGATAGACGGATCTGCTGGGGATGCTGGGACACTCTCATCGGTGGCCAGATCTGCAGGGGCTGGCCTAGAGTTCTCGCCAAGCTCGACTAAACGTCTTTTCTTCTGACATCCGGATCTTCTTAGGCCTGCTATCAAACCCTACATATATATCCAAATATTATTTCATCACTCATAATCATTATACAATTTAAAACATTTATTTCAATTTCATCATCTAACACGTTTCTTCAGTATATTATAAGTTGAAGATTCCTTGACGCTTGGGTTAAATTTAGTTTCAATTGAGGATTTAGTTTAGGTGTAGGATAAGCAGCATGGATTTGGATATGGATACGGGACACCCATTTACTTGATGCTTTATTAGTTATGATTAGTTTCAATTGACGATTTAGTTTAGATGTAGGCTAAGTAGCATGCAATGAAGCAACGGTTGCCGGGGGTAAGGTTTTTATCCCATTAAGAATGTATAGAGTATACATCCATTCACTTGTGCTATCATCCATTTCGAGAAAATTTCGGCAGCATCTCCTCGCTGTTCTCCGAGTACACTGTAATAGAAAAGATCATCATTTCAATACTGTCAAACAATATTGAAACGAATATCTAAACTATTTTTGTATACGGAGAATCAGCGGAAAGGTACCGACGATATATCTCGAAATGAATGAAAATACAAGTGAATGAATGTGTTTGATTTATACATTCCTAAATTGCCCACACCGGACAAATCTATCGATTATCATAAGGTAAATTTTCTCGTCATATAAACCACACGACGGTTGTTAGCATCGAATGATACTATTCGATATTGACAACTTTCATGTTGTTCTATGTGTTAGTTATATGTATGCCCTAGAGGCCATTACTGCACATTGTTCATGACCGCGTTCCGAAAACTTACTCCTTTGACGAATCCTGTGCTCGGCCGTCCCCATGTCTTGATTCTGAACCCGTTCTGTGTTCCGGCGAACACTACGGATCTCGCTGTTATGTTCTGCACTCCAGCTTCATTTGATGCATCGGCCAAGCTCCCGATACTGCAGCACACGAAACATTTTGAATTTGGTTTAATTGTGTCTCGCATCCGATGAATTAAAAACATCTAAAATAAGAGACTGAAACAATTAGGACCCTGTTTGACATACGTTAGAAATTGGATAACTTTAATGATTTGGTGCCATCTATGATTACTAACTCAGGGTCAAACTTGTATAATTAACAAAACATAATTCATAGTAACTATACATCTAAAATAATTACACTTTGTACAGAATGCATAAAAATACAATCCATATACTCAGGGGCGGATCCAGAGCAAAATGCGAAGGGGTACCTGGCCGCTTTGAAATTATGATAAATAATATTAGTTATTCTCACCTGATGCCGTGTCCGGGTCCGCAATAAACACGATCGATCCAGACGTTGCTCACTCCAGGTTTCATTGATATGCAGTCATCGCCGGTCTTTATGAGTGACCCTGTTACCGTGATGCCACTGGACATCATCATGTGCACACCATCCGTGTTGGGGCTGTCTTGTGGGGCGACAACACTGCAGTTTCGCACGGTCACGCCGTTGCTGCTCTGGATCGATATGTGGACCAGTTTGCTGTTTAATGAGGTTAACCCGCTGATCAAAACGTTCTTTGATTTGCTTATGGTCAAAGACTGCAGAAGCAACGAATGCGATTCTTTATAAACATATTCTATATATTTTCACATTACACCAAGATATGATTTAATATCTATGTATTGTAGTGCCATGGACATGCTAAATTAAATGGTGGGTCAACCGAAAATATTCATAATTTATATAATTCAGCGAGACAACTTGGAAGAGTATCAGGTTAATTAATTACACATGTTCAACTTGGAACATGCTTAAACTGTCTTAAACTGGTGTTGTAACTTATTGAAAATTTAGTAAATAAGTTTGATAGTTTGTTATATATTTAGTAAACAAATTCGGTAGTGTATTGTTTATCACTTTTACAAGTTTTCATACATTTTGGTAGTTTTTGCGAATAAGCCTTAATTAAATGAAGTGAAAGTGAGCCTTACAATAGAACCAGTCGGACAACTTCCCCCAGCCTTCTTGCAGTTCCACAACCTCTGCCCTCTCCCATCAAGAACCCCTCCATAGATCGAGACGCCGTCAACGTTCTTGAGCTGCAGCCACTTCAACGACGAGTCGTACCCAGACGAAGCCAATATCGTCCCTTTGATCAAGATACGGATCGCGCCGTTGTTGCATGGGCCCAAGAACAATGCCTGGCTCACAAAGAACTTCCCTTGTGGTATGTAGACGATTGAAGCTTTTCTTGAGCTGCATGCCTTGGACCATGCTTTTAGAAACGCCGGGGCGGAGTCGGTGCGGCCGGTCTTTTAGAAACGCCTGGCTCACAAAGACCTCGCTCCGGCGACTTCTTCGAAAGATCTCCACCCCTTTATACCCCTCGAAGGTGTTCGTTCCGGCGACTCCTCCCAAGTTTTGCGGCATGGATCGTTTTACGATCGGTGGTCTAGTTATCCATTCTTCTCCACTCATGTTCTTGGCGGCTTTGATCCTTAGCTACGCACCCCTATTCACCGCATCAGTTGGTATCAGAGCACCGATCGCCTACACGATGTCGAACCCCATCACCTGTGAAGAATTTGACACCCTTCGTGGCGACTTAAACACCATCAACACTAACGTGCAAGATCTCATCCAACAAATAGGAGAAATGATGAAATTCATACGAGATTGCTTCGGCGAATCATCAAAGGATCCTAAAGGGCCCACTAAAGATCTCCAGCACCGACATAAGCATGATGAAATACACTCGCACATCGCAGTAAAGCATGAACGTCGTCACACCACTGACCACCACCAACAAGATTTCACACAACGAAGCCGAGACGACACACCTCCCCGTGATCTCGACAGCGTCCTCAACGGAGATGAAATCCTTAACCATGAACATCGTGATCGCTGGCCAGGGCGTTACAACCTAGGTGATTGACGATTCCGAGATGACTACAACAATGACAATAAGTTCAAATTGAAAATGGACCTTCCATTATTCAATGGACGTCTGTATATTGAAGATTTCCTTGACTGACCGTGGTTGAGCGTTTCTTTGAGTACATGAAGATTGTCGAGGATCGCAAAGTCAAACTTGTCGCTTACCGGCTTACACTACTACAATAAGGGGTTGCCCCTATGGATATTGAAATCCATAGGGGCAGATTTATGTTGGCCCTACGGATTAAGCCGTAGAGCTAGAAGGTTGCCCCTACGGTCCAAGACGTTCAAGAGTAAAAATATTAAATCTTAATTTGGTGTTTGCCTTTACAGAGCCGCAAACAAGGACCTACGGACATATCCGTAGGGGTAACTAAATAGCGATTTAATTAAAAAGGCACAGATCGCCTACGTTGATTATCTCTTTCTCTCTCTCTCGATCGCGCGCGAACCAAAATCCTCAAATCATTCCCGTCGTTCTCGTCGTCGCCACCGCCGTTCTCGTCGTCGCCACCGCCGTTCTCGTCGTCGCCACCGCCGTTCTCGTCGTCGTTCTTCCTCGTCGCCGTTTTCGTCGTCGCCTCCGTTTCGTCGTCGCCACCGATCGATCGTCTCCTCTATCGATCAGGTTAGAAAATCTTCAACTAAACAAAATTTTGATTATTTAGGGCTAGGGTTCATGGCTGGGGCTGGGGTTGCGGTTGGAGTTGGGGTTCGGCAGGGGTTGCGGTTGCGGTTGGGGTTGGGGTTAGGGTTAGGGTTGGGGTTCGGCTGGGGATGGGGCTGGGGCTGGGGCTGGGGTTAGGGTTAGGGTTGGGGTTGGGGTTGGGGTTTAGCTGGGGCTGGGGTTAGGGTTAGGTTGGGGCTGGGCTGGGCTGGGGCTGGGGCTGGGCTGGGGCTGGGGCTGGGGCTGGGTTGGGGTTGGGGTGGGGCTGGGCTGGGTCTGGGATTAGGGTTAGGTTGGGGTTGGGGTTTGCTGAATTTGGCAAAGCTGAGAGGAATTTCCAGCAATTTTAGCCTAGTTTGATTACTAAAATTATTGTTGATCGAGAAAATCTTGGGTCCTCGTAATCAAACATTGTTTGTTACTATATGTCAACCAGTACTGATAAAAGGAAAAACCGATTTCAAGTAGAAATTAGGTATGTGCAATGTTCTAATATAATTTGTATTTCTCGCCATCATCAAACATATAAAAGTACTAATATGAAATGGAAAATAAATAAATAAATAATCAAAGCTTTGGCATGTATGTAAAATCCCTTGTTACTTTTTCTTGGCAGCCCAACTTTGAAAATTCTATCTATTAAATTAGACATACTCTAAAAAGAATGATATTGCAAGAATTTGACTTGGTGGAGACTTGCATCATTAATAGAAATATGAAAGTGTAAGGACGTTCTTTACCTTCGATAGGGTTCGGTTGGGGTGGGGCTGGGGCTAGCTAGGGCTTGGGCTTCATCACCTGATATAGCGAAATACAAAGCGTACTTCAGTACACCCGACCTCATTGAGTTTTCTATTGAAGTTCCCGGTCAAACGGCATATGCATATTTTTATTCGCCATGAAATCCCAATTATCAAGCTACCGAGGACGAAAAGCCACCTTTGTTAGTCGAGAGTCATCGTAATAGACTTGTCATTATCGATCATAGTCAATTGTTTTCCCTATCATTTTCTTGATCCAGATGCTAATCAACTTGTTAATTAGTTACTGTTTTTATGACGTATTTGTCTATATTTGTTGACAGTAGCCTATCTTTTGGATGAACATGTTTTTTTGATGCATGTTTCAGTCATGTGAATTCATATGTTGCGTATAACGCTTTATGATATCAGTATCCTACATTTGTAGTTTTAATTGTTGATTGTTATAGATGAATGCCATTGTAATAATAGTTTTTGGTTGATGAATGCCATTGCAATATAGGATGATCAGTTCTATCAATCTTGATCTCAATGGTTTAAAATCATGTTACACATACAACAAGAATACACACAAACGCATCATTAGAGAGTGATTCGAGATGTTCAAGTTAAAACCAATATATGATACTCGATGATAATATGAAACCTTCATATTCTCATCGATACTCATATATGAAACTAAAAGCGCTATTTAGTCCCCGTCTATCGGTTAACATACGTGCGATGCTCGTCGTGACATAGAACTATACGAAGGTTGTTAAATATCGGACGGTATAGCTCGATACTAACAACCGTCGTATAGTCTACGCGACGAGAAAATTCAATCGTATGGTAACCGATAGATTTGTCCCGTGTGGACAAGTTAGGAATGTATAAAGCAAACACCTTTATTCACTTGTGTTTTCATCCGATTCGAGATATTTCGTCGGTACCTTTCCGCTGGTTCTCCGTGTACAAAGATAGATTAGATGTTCATTTTAACGTTGTTTCACAGCTTTGAAATGATTATCTATTCTATTACAGTGTACTCGGAGAACAGCGGGGAGGTGCTGCCGAAATTTACTCGAAACGGTTGAAAGTACAAGTGATGGGTGTTCGCTCTATACATTCTTAATGGGATAGAAGCCTACCCCCGACAGCCGGAACACACACATACATCAAGAATACACAACAAACGCATAATTAGAGAGTGATTCGAGATATTCAAGTTAAAACCAATATACGATAATATGAAACCTTCATATTCTCATCGATACTCATATATGAAACTAAAAGCGCCACTTAGTCCCCGTCTATCGGTTAACATACGTACGATGCTCGTCGTAACATAGAACTATACAGAGGTTGTTAAATATCGGACAGTATAGCTCGATACTAACAACCGTCGTATAGTCTACGCGACGAGAAAATTCAATCGTATGGTAACCCATAGATTTGTCCCGTGTGGACAAGTTAAGAACGTATAAAGCAAACGCCTTCATTCACTTGTGTTTTCATCCGATTCGAGATATTTCGTCGGTACCTTTCCGCTGGTTCTTCGTGTACAAAGATAGATTAGATGTTCATTTCAACGTTGTTTCACAGCTTTGAAATGATTATTTATTCTATTATAGTGTACTCAGAGAACAGCGGGGAGGTGCTGCCGAAATTTACTCGAAACGGTTGAAAGCACAAGTGATGGGTGTTCGCTCTATACATTCTTAATGGGATAGAAACCTACCCCCGACAGTCGGAACACACACATACAACAAGAATACACAACAAACGCATAATTAGAGAGTGATTCGAGATGTTCAAGTTAAAACCAATATATGATAATATGAAACCTTCATATTCTCATCGATACTCATATATGAAACTAAAAGCGCCACTTAGTCCCCATTTATCGGTTAACATACGTAC
This sequence comes from Agapanthus africanus, assembly GCA_030015575.1. NCBI lineage: Eukaryota > Viridiplantae > Streptophyta > Magnoliopsida > Asparagales > Amaryllidaceae > Agapanthus > Agapanthus africanus. Next base: position 376,025,847 of record JASDDO010000019.1, on the reverse strand, counting down.
GATACTCGTCGTGACATAGAATTATACGGAGGTTGTTAAATATCGGACAGTATAGCTCGATACTAACAACCGTCGTATAGTCTACGCGACGAGAAAATTCAATCGTATGGTAACCCATAGATTTGTCCCGTGTGGACAAGTTAAGAATGTATAAAGCAAACGCCTTCATTCACTTGTGTTTTCATCCGTTTCGAGATATTTCGTCGGTACCTTTCCGTTGGTTCTCCGTGTACAAAGATAGATTAGATGTTCATTTCAACGTTGTTTCACAGCTTTGAAATGATTATCTATTCTATTACAGTGTACTCGGAGAACAGCGGGGAGGTGCTGCCGAAATTTACTCGAAACGGTTGAAAGTACAAGTGATGGGTGTTCGCTCTATACATTCTTAATGGGATAGAAGCCTACCCCCGACAGCCGGAACACATACATACATCAAGAATACACAACAAACGCATAATTAGAGAGTGATTCGAGATGTTCAAGTTAAAACCAATATATGATAATATGAAACTTTCATATTCTCATCGATACTCATATATGAAACTAAAAGCGCCACTTAGTCCCCGTCTATCGGTTAACATACGTTCGATAATTTATTCTTTTCAACGACAAACGCACACACAAAGCATATACACGGATTTTCTCCTTTGTCTGTAACCATCCCGTTCTTATATTTCTCAATATAGTCATCATAACCTACAATTTATATGTTATACAGTCTAATATGGCCCATGAGTACGTCAAAGTTAAGGACTGGATGTATATGGATTAGCAACAACGTATGCAACCTAAGTTTGTCGCAGGAGTTGCTGCTTTCATTGAATTTGCACGCGCACATAATAAGATCATAATAGAGAAGATTCTCTGTCCGTGCGATAGATGTGGCAATAAGTACTGGCAGAAGGTAGACTTGGCAGAGCTTCATATTGTAAAACATGGGTTTACTAGACTTTATACAACTTGGAAATATCACGGGGAAGGAGAAAAATGTAGTACTGCGGCAGAAGAAGAAGGAGAACACGATAATGCAGTAGGAGAAGAAGAAGAATTCGGTAATGCGGCAGAAGGAGAAGACGGTAATTTATTTCCATCAGAAGAAATGGAGAATATGGTAGAGGCTGCCCTAGGTGAATCTATTCGTACCGAAAATGACATTCCTTCCTGTCAAGGACCGCGTGCGGATAAATATGAAAATTTCATGAATGATGCTAAAAAACCAATTTATGAGAATGCGAAGTATTCCACGCTCTTATGGTTCGTCCAACTTTTCCAGATTAAGTGCCTAAATGGATGGAGCAACAAGTCATTCACAATGCTTCTTTCGTTCTTGAAAGATTCTATGCCGCAGGGAAATAACGTGCCCGACAGCTGGTACGGAGCCCAGAAGATGATGTCTGATTTGGGTCTAAAGTGCGAGAAGATTCAAGCATGTCCTAAAAATTGCGTGTTGTACCGGAAAGAGAATTCAGATTTGAAAGAGTGTCCAACATGCGGAGAGGCCAGGTATAAGCCGAAAGATTCTGATAAGAAGCCTGATATACCTGTGAAGATAGCACGATACTTTCCCATAACACAGAGGCTACAGAGGCTATTCAGGTGCAAGAAAACAGCCGAGGCAATGATTTGGCATCACCGTGCTCCTCCAAGTGAAGATGGAAAAATGAGCCATCCAAGAGATTCGCCGGCATGGAAGGATTTCAATAGGAGGCATGCAATATTCAGTAGCGATCCTCGTAATGTCCGGCTCGGACTGGCTACTGATGGCTTCTGCCCATTCAACTATATGGCTAGAAGTCACAGCACATGGCCCGTTGTAATGATAATTTATAATCTGTCGTCTTGGTTGGCTATGGACCAATCATACTTTATGATGCCTTTTCTTATCGACGGACTAAACTCACCGGGGAACAATATCGACGTCTATCTCCGACCTCTGATCGAGGAGTTGAAATCTTTGTTCATTGATGGTGTAGAGACATATGATGCAAACACAAATACAATCTTCATACTGCGTGCGGCTTTAATGTGGACAATTAATGACTTTCCTGCGTATGGAATGCTATCAGGTTGGTCCGTACATGGTCACAAAGCATGTCCTCATTGCCATGAACACACAACATCGAAATTCTTGAATTTTAGCAGGAAGGTTTATTTTTGCGGCCATCGACATTTCCTGCCTCCAGACCACCCCTATAGGTTAGACACGGTTCACTTTGATGGTCATCAGGAGCTTCTTGGACCTCCATCCCCATTGTCCGGAGAGGACGTGACTGCTAAATGGGATGGTTACAATAATGTGACCTTCGGGATGGATCCGACGAAACAGGTCAAACCACCATATTGGAACAAGTTAAGCATTTTCTTCGAGCTTCCGTACTGGTCTACAAATTCAGTGCGTCATTGTCTGGACGTCATGCATATAGAGAAGGGAGTATCAGAGCACATACTTAACTTGCTACTTTGTAAAGACGGGAAATCAAAAGACAACATGAATGCTCGGATGGATCTACAAGAGTGGGGAATAAGAAGTGAATTGCACCCTAGACCGGTAGCAGGTAAACCGGGCAAGTTTGTACTTCCCAATGCCGCTTATCATATGTCACAACCGGAGAAGAAAAGATTCTTGCAGGTGTTGCATGATTTGAAAGTCCCCACAGGTTTCTCAGGATCATTCAGCAAGAAAATAAAAATTGTGAAGGGCAAGATCGATGGGCTGAAAAGTCATAATCACCATGTTATCATGGAGCACCTTCTTCCATTAGCCCTCAGGACTTCTCTCCTCGACTCGGTTGGTCTAGTAATCAACGACCTATGTTGTTTTTTCAGGGAGTTGTGTGCTAAAACACTGGAGGTTGTGACGCTGGATAAACTAGAAAATTCTATTGCGTTGATACTTTGCAAGTTTGAGCGTATTTTCCCACCGTCATTCTTTGATATCATAATACACTTGACGGTTCATCTTGCAACTGAGGCGAAGTTAGCCGGACCGGTACAATATCGATGGATGTATCCCGTCGAGAGGTACGTGTAATTTTTCGTTTCGCGCAATTTATAAATTTATTGTTGTCCTGTATGCCCGTATTTATTTGTTCAACATATTTTCATTAGGTACCTCTACAATCTTAAGAAGTATATACGCAACAAAAATCGACTAGAGGGTTCTATCATGCAAGGTTATCTTCTTGATGAAGCAACCACATTTTGTTCCCGCTATCTGGACGAGAACATTGAGACAAGGGTTAACCGACCACGAAGAATTCAAGACGGGCCATATGGTAAAGCCGAGTATAAGAGGGTAGACACTATGTTTATTAATAAGATATACCGGTTTATCTTGCTTAATTGCGCATGTCTTGAACAAATTAGAGAGTAAGTTTTTTTGGATTAATTGTTATATCTGTGTTTGTGTGTGTATGAAATGATATAATATTAATGTCATAATTATTTGTCGAAAACAAAATTCATTGTAACGAGGTACGTGAGGGGAATCCTGATTGGAACGAAGAACGTTTAGAAAAATATCATCAGGATAATTTTTGTGATTGGGTCACAGATCATGTTAGTTATTCGAATAACATTTTATTGCTATTAGTTTTAATCTAAACTTGTATCGTTATGTATTTGTCGTAAAATTTGTTTTGTTAGATCCACGATCCGAACTTGTCTGCATCATTTGAGAGTGATTCAAGATGTTTAGCTCAATTTCCTAGTATGGAGGTTGCATATTACAAAGGATTTGGTGTCCTTGGATACAAATTTGAAGTTAAGGACATAGAAACATCTAGAACCACTCAGAATAGTGTGATTGCGATGGTAGGATCGGACGGTGTGATTTATTATGGGTACTTAAATTGTATACTCGGCATCCACTATCCCGGACGATCAGAACCCTTTTATATATTCCAGTGTACTTGGTATAATACGCGAACCGATACGGACAGGTGGAGAAGCAATCTTGGGACTTGGAAAGATGAATATGGATTGACCAGTGTGAATACACTTCGATTTTATGGTCAGGAAGATCCGTTTATCTTTCCGAACCAAGCGTTCCAAGTATACTACTCACAGTGTTTGAAGCATCCGGGATGGAGTGTTGTATGCCGATGGAAACCCAGAGATGTCTACGATGTCCCAGAATTCGAGGACAGCGATGAGGACGAAGAAGTGAGAAGGCTTAAAGTGCTCCGACCGTCTGTTTCGAAGGACGGGCTGTCTTCGACCGATCATGAAGTTACGTGGGTTAGAAATGACATCGACGATGAAATCCAAGTAGATATGTATAATGCGCCCACGAAACGAAAAATGTTATCAGTAATATTATATTATTACTTCACATTTTACGCTCTATACATATATAGTCAATACTTTTAATGATTGTCTAATGCGTCCATGAACCGTTTATCTAGATTTGATGACGATGTCGGGAGCAGCGAGGGGCGGCAGGAGCTCCAGCCGCGGCAGAGGTAGAGGCAGAGCGGTTCTGCCGTCCGGAGAGCTCCGTAGGGAGCTTCAGAGGCCCGGTCTTGCACCCAGATCGGAGACCCCTTCGGATGCCTCCTTCCGTGTGGATTTTGCCACACCTCCAGATATACTGCACGCTTATCCATTTTGAATGTAATATTACAGATATTCATGCCTGTTTATGTCAAAATTACTTATATTGTCAATGTTTGATTGTCTAGTTGTTGGTGATGCGTCCACATCTGGGACAGAGGCCATTCCCGCTCCTCCAGGTATGTTTATATATCATATAGTGCATGTATATTGATTTAGAATGCTATATCATAAATACACACATTCCTTTTGCTCTTACTTAGCAATTTTTATTATTGTCTAGCTGTAGGTGGTAACACCACCACACCTGCGGGTATGTTTATATATCCTATAGTGCCTGCATATTGATTTAGAACGTTATATTATTGATCTACACATTCTTTTTGCAATTACTTAATTAAATCTATTTTTAATTGTCTAATTATAGATGGTGCGGCCACATCTTCCGCAGGGGCCACTCCTGCCGCTTCCATACCCTCCGCATCGTCTGCAGGTTAGTATGAATAAATATAAAATATTTATTCATTTTACATATGCTCTATAGAATAAATATGAACTTCATGGAAATTTAGCGTCAATGTTTATTTTCTAGTTGGAGGGGATGCGTCCGCATCCGGGACCCCGGTTGTTCCTTACCGGAGGAACTATCGTCCCGCTCGTGCTGCTGCCCGGGCCCAGGCTCGTGCGATAGTCACCGGAGGTATATATCACACTTCAATTTTCGTTTAACCTTGATTTCTTAATACAACTTTGTCTTAATATTGATTGTCTTGATATTTCGTGCAGACGCAGGGCCTCCCCATCCCCAGAGGGGGACTCAAGGCCCGAATCAGTCCCATAGGCTGAGGCCTGACAGAGCTAGGGGGGAGGCAGCATTCCCCCTCTTTTTTACCCTTGACTATCGCTATACCGGTCCTCATGCCGAGAGGTTCGGCCGGTATATGGGGGACGAGAGCCGGCTCGTGAAGAACAATCCACTTCACGTTGAGTGGGGCGAGCAGCACCAGCGCTCATTCGCCCTCTTCTTTGATCAGGCTCGGATACGTATTAATATATATTTTCATTTGATCTATCCAATATATTTATTATTAACACTTGCAATCTAATAACAATGTTTTTTTTTGTATTTTCAGTTGGATTACGATTTTCAGCCTGTAGCCGACCCTGATCACCCGGGGAGGGTGCTCGACCTTCATGCTCTGTACAATGGCCTGATGAAGAACATGCAGGCCAAGGTCCGATACAACAGGAATGAGCTGAAGGCCGACTGCTACTCCCTGTGGATGGCGACCCCCGAGGCAGAGAGAGCGGCCCTCCTATCTACTCCGGCGTTTGCGAGAGTCGACGTAGAGACATGGCCTCTATTGTGCGAATATTTTTACTCCCAACGCAAACAGGTATGTATTTTAAATGTAATTCATTGTTTAGGATGTAATTTATTTTTTTGTGTTCCTTAATTAGAAAACTAAATGTTAATGCGTTGTGCAGAAACAGGCCGCTCAGAATACAGAGAACAGGAAGTCGGCTAAGAGGGGTCGCCCTACTTACACAGGTGGCTCGAGGAATATTACTCGAGCCATGGAGTTATCGGTAAATTACAATAGACCGACCTTTGTGATATTCTGCAATATTAAGAGTTATTTTCTAATATATCTAATATTAAGAGTTATTTTCTAATATTGCAGACAGCTCAGACTGTGGCGTCAGGTGGTACACCGAGCGTGCTGTCCACATATCATGCCGTCCACGGCACCTCGACAGATCCTGTCACGGGCGAGCTTCGATATCCCGACGTTGCTACCCAGGAGTATTGCGTAAGTGTTAATATTTATTCTACCCATATTTGAAATTTTAGTTTTGGAAGGTTCAAGTTTAAATTTTATACTTATACTTTACTGCGTAATGTGGGTGTAAGAGCGGGTGGTTGAGCACGCTGAGGCCTCGGGGATCGATTTTACCGGACAGAGCGATCCGAGGCTGCTGACCCCAGTTCTGGACGCCGCACACGGAGGGCACCACGGAGGTTGGGAGAGAGGCCGGGGACTGGGCCCTAGCAGGGCCTATATGAGGTTAGACTCCACCCCGGCGGTTACTTCCTCCGTCTCCAGTGAGCGACGTGTCCAGCAGGAACTGGAGAGCTTGAGGGCCACCGTTCAGGAGTTGAAGGAGATGCTGGTATGTATACTAGTTTATAGTAAAATATCATGTCATATTATAGATATCAACATATCCATAATTAGTACGTAGCTTGAGCTTATTTGGTTTTAGACTTAGGTTTGATTAATCATACATACATATGTAATTAAAATAAACAACGGTTTTCCAAACTAGATATCCAAATGGGATTTCGAAATAACTTGATAATGATACGAATTCGAATAATACACAGTTCTTAAACGCTTCTTATACACGTTAGGTCCAGACGCGACAGGGTACATCGGCCGAGCCTCCACATGCATCTCCTTTGGCTGCGGCTCCGCAAGCCACTACATCGGCTGCGGTTCCGCAGACAGCTCCTATAGCTCCACCACCCGCTCAGACTCCCGCAGCCGCGGCTCCGCAAGCTACTACCTCGACGGCGGCTGCGCAGACCACATCGCCAGCTCCATAGGACGCTCAGACTCCCGCTCGCGCCAAATTGCATGGTTTATTGACCGAGGAGCAGGCGCGCCTTATTCTATCGTTTATCAGAGGTGGAGCTAGACCGAGCTAGGGTAGCTTTTTGATTCTTATTTTTTGAAACATGTATTTATTTATATCATACATATTGTACTACATTTTGAAACGATATTGGTTTATATTTATATCATATTCAGTATTTGGGTTTCTTTTGTATATTATATGCGTGAGATGTGATTATGAATACTGCGATAAATGTTGTGTGATGATTAATTTTATATTTTATTGATATATATATATATTATTGTGCACAGGGCGAGAAAAAATCAGGCAGCCCTTTTTAAAAAAAAAAACAGATAATATGTACCTACGGATTAATCCGTAGGTACACATGTTGCCCCTACGGATGTAGCCGTAGGGGCAAAATATCAGCAGTAACTGATATTTCCCCCTGATCTCAGTACCGGGGGGGTTGGGAGTGCCCCTACGGACATATCCGTAGGGGCACACAAAGACCCCTACGGCTTTATCCGTAGGGGCAAAATATCAGGATTTCTGATATTTTGCCCCTACGGATAGGTACCTACGCCGATATCAGTAGGGGATATAACTTGGCCCTACGGATATGGCCATAGGGGAAGTTAATATATTTAAAAAAACCGTAAATAAAATAACTTTTTTTACCCTACGGCCTACGCCGTAGGTGAGACGGGCCCTACACAGAACTTTGTAGGGGCAAGATTTTGCCCGTAGGGGCAAGTTCATGGCTTCAACTTGCACCTACGGCGTTTGCACCTACAGGTTATTTTTTCGCCCCTACGGCTACATCCGTAGGGGCAGTGGTTTGCCCCTACGGATAAATCCGTAGGGGCAACCCTTATTTGTAGTAGTGTTAAAGGTGGTGCCTCGGCATAGTAAGAGCAACTTGAGTTCTCCTGAGTATGCAAAGGCAAGCTTCCCGTTCAGGAGCGGCACAACAAGAAGCGACTCTTGCGCATCCGCTTCCTTCCACCCGACTACGAGCAAGTAATTTACCACGCTTACCAAGACTGCTCATAAGATGACCGACCTGTGTCTAAATACACCGAAAAGTTCTATCGGCTTTCCTCTCGCAACAACATAGTCGAGACTGACCAGCAACAGGTGACTCGATATCTTGGGCGCCTCAAACAAGACGTTTACGATCGCCTCTATCTCCAGAATATCTACTCGCTTAATGATGCTGTCAATTTAGCCGAGTGAGCCGAACAACATATTGAGAAGTCAAAGTCTCATATTCACCGAATCCATACGAAGAGTCCAACCACACGAAACTCCTAGAATTCTGATCAAAAGCAGCTGAATCTATGCGCATTCGACAAAGGAAAGAACATTTTCGAATCGTCGACCCCTAAAACTGCACCGAAAGCTCCTACAACTATCAACAACAATCCTTTTGCTAATCCCAGAGAAGACAAGTGCCATAGATGCGGTCAACCATGCCACTACTCTAACAGATGCCCCATGGTCAACCAGGCCACTATTTTAACCGATGCCCCATACGACAGAGTGCCAATATCGTAGAACACGATGACGAGGAAGCCTACGTTGAGAAGGACGTGTGCCCTGAAGAAGACGATGAGCCACTAGTTTGTGTTGTCCAACGATTGTTGCTTACGACGAAAGTTGAAGAGCCACCTCAACGCCATAACGTCTTCCGATCTCGATGCAATGTTCAGAATCGACTGTGCGGTATTATCATTGATAATGGTAGCACCGAGAACATTGTTTCAAAGGCGATGTGGAGAAAATGAATTTAGTCAAAGAAAAGCACCCGACGCCGTACAAAATTGGATTGATCCAGCAAGTCCACAACATGGTGGTTTCTGAAGTTTTTCGAATATCCTTCTCCATCGATAAGAATTATCATGATAATGTCATATTTGATATTGTAGACATGGATTCTTACCATATTAGTTTTGGCCGACCGTTGCAATTCGATAAAGATGTCAATACAAAGGAAAGGAGAACATATACACCTTTTATCACGATGGTCGACGCATCACTCTCCATCCTATGATGGCTAACAGCAAACTGAACAATGTTCCATCCGAGCAAAAGCCTCTTTTGATTGTCGACAGTAGAGACTTTCAGAAAGATGCCGAAAATACAGAAGAGATCCATGCCTTAGTCATGACTGGAGAAGAAGAAAATCCACAGCCGAACATTCCCGCTGTTATCCAACCGCTGCTCGACGAATTTCAAGACATTGTTCCTGAAGAGTTACCAGCCGATTTGCCGCTCATAGGGAATATTCAACATGGGATCGACCTCGTATCCAGCTCTTTTTTACCGAACTTTCCATACTATCAAATGAACCCGACCAAGTTGTAAGTGCACGGCGGCGCCCCGGCCGTCAATCCGAAGCCAAATTGCGGAAACGAAACTTTTACAGAACTTATAGACCGGCACCACCGCGCACTTTTAACTCGGATCGGGCCATTAACCTACTCCTAGCTAACTAGAGAATGGGTAGAGAGATATACCGAGCGATCCGTGTCCTTCGGTCTTCCCGTCGTCATCCCGATCTCCCCGCGGAATCTCCGGTCTTCATCTCCTCGTCGGAAGGGCACCACATCGCCGGGTTCTTTTACGGGCTCCCACCTCTGGACCGAGGCAACTCGGGCACGAAGTTGGCGAGCCGACGTGCCCAAGAATACTGTAGGCTAAGTGTAGTAGGCTATGTCTCAAAGGGGTATGAAGTTGCCATGAGGAAGTGAAGGTGGAAATGAAGTAGTGAGCTTTTGAGATGAACCAAGACCATTTTTGAGCAAGCCAATGAGACCAATTCTCTTTACAAAAAATTGGGACAGCCCCCTACAAGGTGTGGCCGGCCATTCCTCATACCAAATGAGAGAGGAGAGAGAGTGGATAATAATGCAAGAATGTTATCATGAGGAATAATGATAACCCACAATCTCACACTAAAAAACCAACACTCAACCCATCATTGCAAGCAATGACGATCAAAGGAAGTCAAGGTCAAACTAGAGCCATCATGAAGCAACTATTAACAAAGACCACCCTCCACAATGCTAATTTGCACATTTGCAAATAAGCCCTCCTCCACCAATTTTCAGCCAAGGAAAGAAGCAAAGGAAAATAGCCAAAACGGAAAGCAAACTGGCAACTTCAAAAAACTGATCCCGTAATAAATTACAGGAAAACCCCGCGACTGTATATACATACCCGCATTTGTATTCCGACCGAATACAAATGCAATGAGACAAAATCTACATTGTACAATACTAGGATCCGGCTTAAACCAAAGCCCGCTAGTATTATCCGTCCGATCATGATCTGTGCAATACCGCACGTATATGATCGAACTCTGCCATATCTCCATACGGCCTCTACAGCGTTTCGCCCGAAACTTGAGAAACGGTCTGTGGGGGACTCTAAAGACTCGTCAATACTTTGGCTGTGGATTTAACTACCAGCACGTCAGAGGTATTAGCCATACGTAACGGGCTACCAGGTATTGACCAAAAGGGACGTCAATGAGCGAACTCATCCTGACACCCTACTGAGCCTGTCAGTGACAATATCCGTACAGTCCGGTCCGTTCGTCTATGAGCATCGCATGGCGGGCCTAGGGGGTTGGTAAAAGTCAGACCCCCAAAAGCGGTACAAGTCGTGTTGGAGTGTAGCCCAGAACACCCTGAGATACTACTGGAATACCTACCAGTAAATCTCCTGCCTTGGCCAAGGAGTTCGTGTAATGGCTCTCCTAGACACAGCGTGACCTCACCCCCAATACCGGGAGAGACGAACCCATGCAGATCCGCTCACTGCCTCCATGTGGCTCGGGACTGTTCCCAACTAAAACCTGTTTGCACGACTCCTTTGAGCCGTGGTAGGGTAGTAATCAAAGTACAGTGGGAACTCACACGAGACAAATGACGATCTCAGGTCGATGAACTAACCTGTACACATGTCACCAGGGAACTGCTATCTGACGTCAGGTATAAGACCAACTAGCATGTTCCCGGCGAGTCCTGTCCGGTGTACTCATAACCCAATGAGCACCTGTATACATCTTAGGTAAACCAACTGACACCGGTGGCTTGTAAGACCGGCCACCGCCCCTCGTCGGGGTCTCGACTGTATACACTAGTCTACTCTGGAGTATCGATGCCCTGTCTCGAAATTCCCACGACTAGGGACCTTTTAAGGATGTGCTTATAGACCCCAGCTCCCACGTATATGATCGCCATCATACTGCTGGCCGTCAAGCAAGAATCCTAAGGGCTCTATCAACGCGCAATAGTGACCTGTAAGGTCACCTAAAGCAGTACACGATGATAAAGATAAACCAGATAGCATACTATCATCTTGAGTAAGACTGTCCTATCGGGATAGGTCCTCCATCAATCATTGCAATCAGGTGCCTGTGATCCAATAATTGACTCTGAGGGCACTATCTCCAACAATCTCCTACTTTCACTCAAGGCTAATTATTGCGATGTCGCATACTCACAGCCCGTGTGATACCGAACACCCAACTCCTCTACTAATCAGTCTCACAAAACTCGTTTGCGAAACTATTGCGCTCGAGGAATAGCCTCAGTGAGTGGATCCGCTTTGATGTTTCTTTCTATGTCTCTCTTAATCTCAAGTTCGCGGAGAAACCCATCTCCCGAAATGAGCAATACCTGTCTCAGAATATATCTGGATATCTGATGGGACCTAGCTCATAAATGAACTCCAAATCCAAACTTCTTAGACTGTATCGTCAACTGAACTTAATCAGTATCCTGCATCTTGCCTCCCTCAGTGTCCACCTGGACCACCTGTCCAAAATACTGCCCCTCGTTAGAGGGAAAACTATAACTCTGACAGCCACTCTGTCATCCAGGTCACCTTGGAAGCCTGGAATGATAACTGTCTCCTGAATGAGGCTGTCGATATCATATCCCTAGAACATCCACTTATGTTCTAAAACTGCTTCCGAATGTTTCTCCAGGATTAGATCAATATTAACTTACTGCATCTCGTGCAAAAGCAACATCTGGTGTGGTACTTGACATCTCATGATTGACTCAATTGCCTAAGCAAGTGATCTGCCAATCATGCACATCCCTCTCCCCTTTAGTCTGTAAGACACCTTTAGAGAGGGTGACTCCATCACCTGCAGGTACACTACCGTGCCAGGAGTCGTCCATTCTAAATACCTTTAGAATGCTGTCTAAGTACCCTGATTGGGACACTTCCCAAATCTAGATCTAAAACCATAGATCTAGTAACCAGAATGTCTGATATAATATCCATATCCTTTGTGGAGAAACCACTGTGTGACAACCAAAGTATAACCGACCGTAGTATAGGAATTTCACTTCCTACTCTGTGTATGTCATCCAAATACCAGGACATCACACCCTACTACCTTCTTAACAGATCCATCCCCTATTCTGATGAAGTCAAACCTATGACTGTCATATCAGAAATAGATGATCTATCTCCGCTATATCCGCTTTAGTCCATAAATAGACATAAGCTACATGTCCACTATTGCTTCCGCTGCTCCCACTGACTACGACAACCCTCTGGCAGAATCATATACACGTGTACTTCTGAAGCCAGTTCAGAACGACACTATATACATCCTTCTGCCGGGTCTCATAGCCTGGAACAACAGTAGTGTCAAGTCTGGGTAAACAAGAACCTCCCTGTCACCTTCTTTGAGCATACCGAAGTACCTCTCGAGTGCCTGAGGTTACCTACCATATCTGCGGAGTGGATAATGGAATGTCAAATCAGATTGAATCTTTAGGTTCTTATCAAATTTTCAGTTATCGTTTGCGGTTCTGGAATCACTTCCAGTTCTACCATACTCCCACTTCTGTTTTCTGAAAAAATCCATTTTACTTAGAACTGTGGTGAGTCTAGAACAATATCACTATTGATCTTCCAGATGGTAGAAAGCCAACCCTCGTCATAGCCTGGGTCAACCCACAAACAGCCATTACAGAAACATGCCTTGAGTTATCCAGAGTCTGGTTTTAAGCATAAGCCGGACAACTCCCCGTACCTTAACACCGTTAAGATATGAACCGTTCTATATCCAATATAGAAACAGATGCACTGATTTAATTGGAACCAGATTCAAAACATGCAGCTGTCTCCAGTGCATGTCAACTAAATGGAAGGAGGCCGATCGGCGTTACTCAACTTAGGAGTGCTTCCAATTATGAGTAACCTGAAAGAGAATCAAGTTCTCAAAAGCATTACTACCAACTGAATACAATACACAAGTATCTACATCTTCGATCACCTTGAAGAATCCCGATACTTGCAACACCTGGTCCTCTATTTTATTCATATACCTATAACTTCTCAAAACTTAGACCTCGTATTTCTACCAAACACATGTCTAAGAACTAGAGAAGTTACAAGTAAACAGAATATAGTACGAGTACCATCCCTCTGTCCTAATGGACACTGGACAATATACAATACTCTGTATAAGTACCTTGAGTCTAATAACTCATTCCCTGTGTGTCGTAGGTTGAAAACTGTACTCATGGTTAAGAAGAATTACACCGCTGTTTAATACTCCTTACCTAACCATCCACTGATATAGGTAAATGTCATAGATATAATTTCAAAAAGGTATATCTCACTCTATAAAAATAGACGTACAGATATATCAATTTGAAATTGGTGCATAACAGCGGATATTCAAAACCAAATATTTGCCGTCTGGCAAACAACCTAGGCGATTTCCTCAAATATCACCAATTACAACGAATTCCGATATAATGAGGATAATCACCTAATTCCCAATAGCTTACTCCCACTCATCATCTGTAAAACCATACAGATGTGAGAATCATACCTGGTAAATACATACCATGGAGCAAGGACTAATTGGGAAATCAGTTTTCTATTAACAGTACACAGTGAAACTGAAACATTGAAATGTTTCGTAGGGGTATCCTGGTATTCCTAGTAATGCCTCTTCCATTATCAGATTCACAACTGTAACCGTATATTTTTTTGCCATCTCTCCAAATCCCTTTATATGTCTTTAGTCGTTACCTTCTGTACACCCCTTTAGGCCAAATGGTTTTCTTCCTTCCCTACCGTTCGGTACCAGCCTATGGTTTGGAAGAAGACTATCCAATAAGCATAATGGGTGTACTGCCCTAATCCTAGGAACACTCGCAATGCGAGAGAAGGTGAAGATAAAAGACAACCGAATAAACCTTATTCTTATTTCTCCTGAACCAGAATCCATCCCCGAACTGGAACAAGTTCCTTTCGAGTTCGTATATAACCATACGATGGAATATCCAATAAACTGTGGATCTTCGTAGTGATACGGAATGTCCTGGAGAAATACAAAAGTGAAGTGGGAGTGGTAATGAAATACTTGGTTTGGTCGTGAATAGCAGTCGCAATTTACTTTGCCCTCCTTCTAGTCCCTTTATTTGTCTTTACATAATACCTTCTGTACACCATCGTTAGGCTAATTGGTTTTCTTCATTCCTTACCGGTCGGCACCTGCCTATGGTTTGGAAGAAGACTATCCAATTTGCGTAATAGGTGTACTATCCCCTAATCTAAGGAGCACTCGCAATCTGAAAGAAGGTAAAAGGAAAAGACAACTGAATAGTCCTATTCGTTTTCTCCAGAACCGAAAACCATCCTGGAATCTGGAACAAGTTCCTTCGAGTTCGTATATAACCATACGATGGTTTTATCCAATAGAAGTGGATGTTCGTAATAACACGGGGTGTTATGGAGAAAAGGGTAAAAGTAGGAGTGGCAATGAGGTATGCAACTCGGACAATCCAAAAGCCAGTCTTATAAGAAGGTTCGGTCAACTTGGTCACTGAGTCATAGTCTAGGGTTGGGTCATGGTCGCTGCCAAAGAGAGAGAGAAAAGAAACACTCAGCGTGCACTCTAATCTAGATCAGAATGGTTATCACTTTATCTAATCAGGAAACCTCCCACTGTACCGTCAAATTCTCCTCCAAACCTGAAAGAAGAATTAGCCGGGATCACCCGAGGAGTAAACCAACTCATCAGTGGGAATCGGGATCCAACTATCATCGCATGATAACGTGACGGAATCCGCTCACGTTATTACACTCCAGAAGGTATGCGCATATCTGGCAAGTTTCAGTTTCTTTAGAAACTCCCGATGTAATTTTTACCCCATGCTCTTATGACCTTGACTTTGGCCAAAAAATCATAAGTCACATGTCAAGTTCTACCCGTCATTCTCCAGGTTAATTTGAACCCACCCGTACCTACACTTGACTTTGGCCAACAAGGCAGTACGACTGTCCCAAACCAACGCATCTATCTATGCTGCATATGAATATCCAATAGCTACCAATCACTGTGCCTTGACTTTGGCCAACAAACACAGCTTGAATACTATTGACTATTCATATGAAATGACGGAGGGCTACGAATGATTTTTGGCGAAAAACCTTTAACGTAATGAACTTGATATCGTTGAAGGAACCGGATAGCTTTATAAAAATATAGCGACGAAAACCTTTGCTAAAGAGGTCACTCCCGGTGAAGGGATCTCGGCTCTTTCCCCGTAGAATGAGGTGCAGGATATTCCAACTGAATACCACGATGCAAAGCAAAAGGCAATCGGCTATAGTGAAGTTATTACCCTGACACAAACTTCTGTCCAAGGGGTCACTCCCGGTGAAGGGATCTCGGCCCTTGCCTCGTCGACTGAGGTGCTGGATATTCATAACCGAATACCACTGTGCAAAACAAAAGAGAACGTCCTTGCAATAACAGCTTTTTGAAAAGTTGTTCCAACAACATCAGAATAGGTTTGTTTAGCTTGCATTGATCCGAATCAATGCAGTCCCATCAATTGATCACACCAATAAAGAACGAAAATAATGATGTACGTACATGCCATCCGCATTCGCCACTGGGTCCCGTCATCACCCGTTAGGTTATTTAACTAACGACAGAGCGGGGACTGGACTGGCGCGGATGCAAAACATATACAACATCTATTAGTATATATATCAATATATAATATTCGCTCAAGGCGTGATAAAATGCAACATCACAGAAATGTAATAAGCATCACAGAACAATACAGATATCTGGGATTCCCGGGTTTCATAGAGCCGCTACTGAAACCCGACGTTTCCCTGGTCGTGTGGATAGCCTGTGCAATGAAATCCTAGACCCCTACGGGCGCGGCAAGTTACCCGCCAAAACCTGAAGCGAGGCAGCCCCCTTGAGCAACATGAATGGACCACCCAGCACTTCACGGAATCCGGTAACTTGGGCACCCCTCCTTGGGTCAACCTGTATCCCCTACGAGTGCGGCGATTAGCCCGCCAATTCTAAAGTGAAGCCCCCTCCGTCTCAATGCCATGAGATGCGGGCCCGTTGCCCTCTAGAACCCGGCTATCCGTGCACCCCTCCGCGGGGTAGTCCTAGTACAGAAAGTAAAATATACATACAACGGGTACATCGACCTCAGCCTGGTCGTGCCCCAAAAGAATAATATACAAACAGGCAGTGACGGCAGTCCATATGTCGGACGCTCGCCCCGCAATATCAAATGTACATATACAACCAAACTGTACTAACATTGCATCCAGGCTATCCACCACGACAATCCGCAACATCATAGCACAATACAGAACATCAACGTGAATGTCACGTTCGCAAATCCGTCTAAAAGGGCTATAGCAGTTAGACAGGATTTACCGATCAAGTGACATTCACGGTCGCAGATATAATGTAAATACTGTGAACTAACATGTTTAAAATTTTCGATCGACTAAATTTCCCGAAGTGGGCCCCAAGCACAACTGTAGCACTCAAAAACATCTGGGCCCAAAAAGAATATACCAGAAACCCTATTTCCATGTCAGAGAGCCACTGTAAAAATTTGATGCAGTGAAGCCAAAATTCGGCGACGGATCCGCGGCCAAAACGTGGTTTTGGCCGCTGATCCGCCGCGCTACAGTAACTTCAGCCTACCAAATTTTCACAGAATGCATAAAAAAACCTGCACGTATTTTTACAATGTACCAAATAATTTTTAAAGCACTGGAAAAATTCGACAGAAACTTGACATGGAAACGCGGTTTTTTGAAAATCCGTTCGATCGAACTTGTAAACACGTTAGAGCAAGTTAGACCAGGTTAATGGCGTGACTCTGATACCAGTGTAAGTGCACGGCGGTGCCCCGGCCGTCAATCCGAGGCCAAATTGCGGAAACGGAACTTTTACAGAACTTATAAACCGGCACCATCGCGCACTTTTAACCCGGATCGGGCCATTAACCTACTCCTAGCTAACTAGAGAATGGGTAGAGAGATATACCGAGCGATCCGTGTCCTTCGGTCTTCTCGTCGTCATCCCGATCTCCCCGCGGAATCTCCGGTCTTCATCTCCTCGTCGGAAGGGCACCATATCGCCGGGTTCTTTTACGGGCTCCCACTTCTGGACCGAGGCAACTCGGGCACGAAGTTGGCGAGCCGACGTGCCCAAGCATACTGTAGGCTAAGTGTAGTAGGCTATGTCTCAAAGGGGTATGAAGTTGCCATGAGGAAGTGAAGGTGGAAATGAAGTAGTAAGCTTTTGAGATGAACCAAGACCATTTTTGAGCAAGCAAATGAGACCAATTCTCTTTACAAAAAATTGGGACAGCCCCCTACAAGGTGTGGCCGGCCATTCCTCATACCAAATGAGAGAGGAGAGAGAGTGGATAATAATGCAAGAATGTTATCATGAGGAATAATGATAACCCACAATCTCACACTAAAAAACCAACACTCAACCCATCATTGCAAGCAATGATGATCAAAGGAAGTCAAGGTCAAACTAGAGCCATCATGAAGCAACTATTAACAAAGACCACCCTCCACAATGCTAATTTGCACATTTGCAAATAAGCCCTCCTCCACCAATTTTTAGCCAAGGAAAGAAGCAAAGGAAAATGGCCGAAACGGAAAGCAAACTGGCAACTTCAAAAAACTGATCCCGTAATAAATTACAGGAAAACCCCGTGACTGTATATACATACCCGTATTTGTATTCCGACCGAATACAAATGCAATGAGATAAAATCTACACTGTACAATACTAGGATCCGTCTTAAACCAAAGCCCACTAGTATTATCCGTCCGATCATGATCTGTGCAATACCGCACGTATATGATCGAACTTTGCCATATCTCCATACGGCCTCTACAGCGTTTCGCCCGAAACTTGAGAAACGGTCTGTGGGGGACTCTAAAGACTCGTCAATACTTTGGCTGTGGATTTAACTACTAGCACGTCAGAGGTATTAGCCATACGTAACGGGCTACCAGGTATTGACCAAAAGGGACGTCAATGAGCGAACTCATCCTGACACCCTACTGAGCCTGTCAGTGACAATATCCGTACAGTCCGGTCCGTTCGTCTATGAGCATCGCATGGCGGGCCTAGGGAGTTGGTAAAAGTCAGACCCCCAAAAGCGGTACAAGTCGTGTCGGAGTGTAGCCCAGAACACCCTGAGATACTACTGGAATACCTACCAGTAAATCTCCTGCCTTGGCCAAGGAGTTCGTGTAATGGCTCTCCTAGACACAGCGCGACCTCACCCCCAATACCGGGAGAGACGAACCCCTGCAGATCCGCTCACTGCCTCCATGTGGCTCGGGACTGTACCCAACTAAAACCTGTTTGCACGACTCCTTTGAGCTGTAGTAGGGTAGTAATCAAAGTACAGTGGGAACTCACACGAGACAAATGACGATCTCAGGTCGATGAACTAACATGTACACATGTCACCAGGGAACTCCTATCTGACATCAGGTATAAGACCAACTAGCATGTTCCCGGCGAGTCCTGTCCGGTGTACTCATAACCCAATGAGCACCTGTATGCATCTTAGGTGAACCAACTGACACCGGTGGCTTGTGAGACCGGCCACCGCCCCTGGTCGGGGTCTCGACTTTATACACTGGTCTACTCTGGAGTATCGATGCCCTGTCTCGAAACTCCCACGACTAGGGACCTTTTAAGGATGTGCTTATAGACCCCAGCTCCCACGTATATGATCGCCATCATACTGCTGACCGTCAAGCAAGAATCCTAAGGGCTCTATCAACGCGCAATAGTGACCTGTAAGGTCACCTAAACCAGTACACGATGATAAAGATAAACCAGATAGCATACTATCATCTTGAGTAAGACTGTCCTATCGGGATAGGTCCTCCATCAATCATTGCAATCAGGTGCCTGTGATCCAATAATTGACTCTGAGGGCACTATCTCCAACACAAGTGCCGAATCTTGCAGGACCAGGTCGAGGATTTAATGAAGAGTATGATGGAGCATAACAAAATGGTTCATGACAAGGTTCGAAAACGCTTAACCGAGGCTGATGCTCAATACAAAATTGCTGCCGACCGATACTGACGATCGAAAGTTTTCAAAGAAGGTGACTTGGTGAAGGTGTTTCTTCGAAAAGAGCGCTTTCCCGTTGGGACCTACACTAAACTAGCCAACAAGAAAATTGGACCGTTTCAAGTGCTGCATAAAATTAATGACAATGTTTATGTCTTTGACTTATCCGATGACATGAACATCTTATGCACCTTCAACGTCGCAGACCTCTTTAAGGACTTCCCCCCCGAAATACCGCACTACTTAGAGCCGAACTCGAGGATGGGTTCTTTAGAGGAAGGGGAGGCTGATGCAGGAGCATTAACTGAGAATGTTTAAAGCATTCGTATTGGTGCTTTAAATATCCTCGATTATCATTCATTACTTTTGGTTCATAGTATCAATATTTATGTTTAGAAGTTTGAATATTATTTTCATTTATTATTTTCCCATTGTAAGGTTTATGAAACATATCTATTGTTAAGCTTATAAAAGGCCTCTATTTCCTATGTTTTGGAATTTAGTTATAAAATAAACAAATTTATCTTTTATCTAACAGTGTTACTCTTGTGTCGAGGATTCAATTGCTTACCCATCCGATCTACCCTTCACAGATTCTCGCTCCGACGACTTCTCCGAAAGATTTCCACCCCTTTATACCTCTCGCAGGTGTTCGTTTCAACGACTCCTCTTAGGTTTTGCGGCATTGATCGTTTTACGATCGGTGGTCCAGTTATCCATTCCGCTCTACTCGTGTTCGCTTCGATCCTTCGCTATACACCCCAATTCACCGCGTCACTTTAGGTCCCATTTCCTTTTTATTACCCTTTGATTTTTTTTTAAATCTTTTGAGCATAATAGATACTTTATATTATTAGGGAAGAGACATATTTTTTACACTGTAGGATATGGAGTTAACTGTTATCTTCTCAAAAAGTTTTAAGAGAAAAAAATTAGATTAAATCAATCATAAGACGCCTACATATCAGCTCCAGTATAGATGAGGATGCATGCTCCTGTTTTTTCAACCATTGCCTTCTCCTCTTTAACCTTCACAAGTATGGTCGACTTTCATGTATTCCACTTATTTCCGCATCAAATTTCTATGAGAAAACAGAACAAGTGATGAGGCTCATAAACGAGTATTCCCCAGATCACGATACATGACGAATGACGTGTCTTCCGCTAAGCCTGCTAAACTCCGAGGGGCTACGGAGCTGGAACAAGTATGATGCATCGGGGACATTCTTCGGCACCTCGCCTCCGAGGTTGCATCCGACCTTTCGGGGACATCTCCAAAGTACCTTCCCCATTTCGCTTAAACGACCATCCGACGGCTCTCCTCCGAGAAACCCTACAGCCAAGCTTTCTTGGCCACCGAGCTATCCACCGAGCTAAGCTTCCTCGGGTTCCCTGTTCAACCGAGAGTACGGAGGCCAAGCACTTCCGTAACTGCTCTGTGTATCTTGCCACGACGAGATTCCCGCCGCTCCATGACCCGCATCTCACACTGGTATATCTCGCCATTAACGAACGCATCTCGTCATTAATGAGCATGCCTCACCATCAGCGCGGACGTGATGCAGAGGCGTAACGAGTGGCGAGGATCTCGCGCTGGTCCACTTTATGTGACCACTATATAAACCCCCTCCACCAGACGATACAGGTAAGTCAAATCGATTCCAATACGCCGCTATGTTGCCCCTATACTTCGGTACTTACTTGATCGTCGGAGGGTCCTACGGTGGTTTCCCATCCCGAAACTTCCTTTGCAAGTAGGTCGGCGTCAGCGGCATCCAACAATCCATTAAGATCCACACGTTCAATTCTCACTTCCAATCACAATCGCTTACAGCATGATCGAAGGAGAAAAACATCCGAGGAAAATTTCTACCTCCATCAGCAAGGGATATGGATTCCTGGCCACTATGGATATCTCCTTGTATTTTCATCATAGGTATCTTCACTCAATGTGGCCGTTTTCTAAATTATAATTTGAGGCAAAATTTTGTGGCAATTTTCTTCTTCTTTTCTCTCTCTCTTAAAATCCAATTCATTAACAAAGTTTTCATGTTTATTTAGTACAAAAGGTAGAGGAATATCTTTTTCTGATTTCATGTCACTATATTTTTAAGTAGAATTATATGGATCTGTTGTCGACAGTAGTTAGCTCGCTGCGGTCGCCACATACCAAAGAGGGTAAATCAGGAGGGTGGGCCCCATAGGTGAATTGAGTTGCAAGAGGGGGACTCACGAGGCATAGTCTACTGATCGCAACCTCACCAATTCTCTTTTATTTTATTTCATCAAAGTTTATGTACAAGTTTATCTTAATTAGTTTCCATCTTTGTCATCCATATATTTATGCCCTTTTATTTAGCTTAGCTAGGAACCAATCAAATTTCAAGGGGTGCATTCATATATTAAACCAAACTAGCTAGCCATGAATCAGAAGTTACAAAATTGAAAGACATGTTGATTTAAGTTTAAATAATAAATTAATGTATCTATATATACTAGCTAGCGCTTTTAGCACGTGCGTTGCACGTAATTATAATCTAGTTTAGTAATATTTTTTTTATTAATTTAACTACGTACATCACACTTATAAAATAATAATGATGTGGCAATTTAATTACGTGTATCGCGGTTGTAAAATATTAGTGATGTGACTTTTAATTAGCATTGCACATAAAACAATGTTGTTTTTTTAATTTGATTTTACCAAAAAAACTACGGTTACCACTTAATTTCAAAATATAATGACCCCTTTTCTTTTGTCCTGTAACAGTAGAGATACTGTGCTCTCATAAAGAATGATTTTTTACCCTGCATAACTGCATAATTTATTTCAGAAGAGTTTATATAAATACGAGGAATTCATGGAGGCATATATTAAAAAAGAACCCTTATAGGTCAAGGTACAACACATAATCAATGGTGCTCTCTCATTCAATATCTTAGTGTGATGCCGTGGGAAACATAGAGATCAGAAGAATATAGTAACATGATCAACCATGCAAACCAACTTAATTTTTGTTGGAGTCTTTACACTAGCGTGGTCTTCGCACTAGCGTAGCTTATCAATTAAGGTCCGAGGTTGCAAAGCAAGCATGTGACATTGTTGACACGATAAAAAAAATGTTCATATCATAAATATATCCAACTTATATATACATGTTGTATATATGATATTGATGGGAGGGTATTTGTGGAGTCAAAAATATTGACTCTCAAAAGTACTCAAATGGTATACTTGTGAATCTATACATAGGTTGACTTCATATGCCTATAGAGTTCAACACACTTGTTCAATTGGGACAAATGAAGTTTCATTTGAATGCCTATTAAGTTTAGTTTTCAAAAAATCAAACGGTGTGTCGTTGGGACTTTTCTAGAAAAATTTATGGCCAAATCATTGAACCCTACACATGCAGATTTCATATTTCGGTAGCCTTTTAGAGTTTCGGGAGGCCTCCCTTGGAGGCCAGTAGGCCCCGTTTGGGTTACGGGACCCCGTTTTAGGTTCCGGAATGCCAATTTTGGGTTTCGTGACCCCCTTAAAATAGACAGTCTGACATATTTTTAAGAAGAAAGTGGTAGATTTTCTTCCCTATTCATCCTCAAATTATGAGGAGTCGTTATAACCACTTCACACTCACAGAGGGGTATATATAACTCATCTGTCAACACAAAAAAAGAGAGGATAAAAAGATAGCAAAGTCAAGAGAGAATTTTCAAATGTCCACAAGAGGAAGAAGGAAAAGGTGAGATATAGGACTGGGATACCCTCATTCTTTCACTCTTCTCTCTTTCTCTCTCTCTCTCTCTCTCTCTCTCTCTGATCAAGGAGATCTATAAAAACTTATATAAGTTTTCATCTCCAATGAAGGAGCTTGAAAGCTACATCCATGGTTTTCTTCAAGAAGATGAACACAGAGAACAAATTCATGTGTTCTTCACAAAATGGACATAACATAGAACATGATCCATCCCAAGTTCTACATATTTTGAAATATGACACCCTATTTCTTGCACATAAAAAGAAATAGAATTCTATTTCTTGAAGGATATAGATTAAAATCCCTATATTATTTCATAAAAGGAATCTATGAATGGGAAAATCCTATTTATTCTTGAGACATAATAATTAAACATGTCTCCGTAACTGATGGATCTCTGGATCCCTTTCAGATGTTATCTTCCGTTAATCTGCAACGAGCGCTGATGGATGGCTAGAATTGAGTTGGAGGGTTGCCTCATGGAGCGTGTGGATCTCAGTGGGTTTTGTGTGGTTGAGGCCGAGCTACCTGCAAAGAAGTCTCGGGATGGTTGTGCCACCGAGGACCCGGGATGGTTGTGCCACCGAGGACCCTCCGACGATCAAGTTAGAAGGGGTATTTTGGTAGAGTAACGGCCTATTGGGATCAAATTGGCTTACCTGAGTCATCTGAGAGAGGGGTTTATATAGTGGCAGCCATGGGCAGGCGGGCGCGAGATTCACGCCGGCCGTTATGCCCCTGGCGTCACGCCTGCGTGATAGGCGGGATTTCCCATTAATGACGAGATATGCCCGTTAATGAGGGATCGTGATGCCGTCGAACGCGGGATCATAGGCGGCGGATATCTCGCGTCTGGCGAGATTCACGGAGCCATGGCGGAGGAGCCTGTGATCGGTGCTGTGGGTCGGTCGGTAAGACCGAGGAAGCGTAGCTCGGCAGGAGGCTCGGGAACGAGCGCGAGACCGAGGAAACTTGGTTCTGTGATAGCTCGGAGGCGAGCTGGGGGTGGTCTAGAAAGCCACCGAAGGTCGGGAACATCCTCGGGCCGGAGGCCCGGGGTGTGATTCCAACGTAACATTCTTGATCTTTTCTTGTAAGCTCTGGGACACGTCATCTGCCACGTGTCATTATCAGGAGAATTACCGATATCGAGCATCATCATTAGCCCCCCACTCTCGTCTCGACCCATTCCTGGGTCGAGTCGAGAGTGGTCTGACCGGTCACCCGGGGTGAGCTCTCACTTGAAGATATAGTCGATGTGTACTCCCGGACAAAGAGTTGTATTTTCTTGATGACGTTAGCGGATCAGTGGAGAGATCTCGCATTAAAGAGGAAGCGCCGGTTTGCGCATACGTTCGTCGAAGCGTCAGCCCACGTGCCTGGCGCTGGTTGGCTGACGAGACGGGCCGTAGGTATTCCCGCGCCCGAGGGGACGTGCCTAATGTGAGTGCGACAGGTGGAATGTTGTCGGTCGTTGGTTGCGAAGCGTTATTTTGGCGGGAGGCGATCGGAGCCGTATGATGTGTACGCCGGCAGCTATAAATAGAGGTGGGATCCCTATCAGGGCCCATACCTCACCATAATTTCCTCGTCCCTAGTCGTGTTATCTCGACTCTCTTCTCCTCAGGTCGGATTCTTTGCGTCTTCTCTTCCGAGGACTCGTCCTTTTGATCAGATTAGATGTTTTCTACCGAGGAGTCTGTAGAAATATTCCGGGTAGAGTCTAGGGAGTCCTATATAACTTCTTCTTCTTCTTCTTCTTCTTCTTCCTCGTCGGAGTCCCCCCCGGGAAGTTAGGGTTAGTCATGCTTCCTGGGGACGTGCGATGGGGGCGGTCCCCAGAGCGTAGGTCATGGGTGTTCTTGATGCGCCATCCATGCCGAGGCATGCGGATGAGCTCGCCACCATCCGGACTCGTTTCCACATTCCTCCCGACTATTCGCTTCGTCTGGCCGAGGAGGGGGAGAGGGCAGACCAGATACGAGGCAAGAAGATTGCCTTGTACCTGGAAGCCTTTTGGGCCGGGATGCGCCTGTCCTTCTCCCCTGAGATGAGTGCGGCGTTGAATTGTTTTGAGTTAGCCCCGGGCCAGTTAGTGCCGAACTCTTGGAGGATTCTCCTTGGGTTCCTGGTCCGGTTGAAATTACGTCTGATCTCTTTTCGCCGGAGTCTTCTCGTTTCTTCTCTCTGCTACAAAAATCACCCCGGCACTCCCAGGGTCGAGCCGAGCTGGGTATACATCTCTTTTAGAAAACACCGGGTAGGTGCTGCCGGGTCGGGGGTCGTCGTAGTACTTTCTTCTATTAACGAATGGAAGAAGTTTTTGTTTGTTGGGCCGCCCAAGGGTGAGGATTGGCCTATGCCCACCTAGTGGCACAGGGCTAACTGCCCTCTGGTGGGGCGGTCTAATGATCCTGACGCGGTGGCGGTGTCGGAGTGGGAGCCCCACCCACGGGCTGATGTGTTGTTGTCTGAGCGGGCCCTCAGTTGGGCCGGGCTTAGCCCTGCCCAGTTCGCGGGTAAGTTAGGAGTTTTCAGGCGACCTGTTTAGACTTGTGCATCCTTTCACTTTTTCTGGCATTGCTGACTCCTTTTTACTTTTGTCTTATGCAGAACCCATGGACCTAGGCAAATTTCGGGCAGCCCTGGTCGAACAGAAGAAGGGGAAGAAGGCCGGAGGCGCCGGCCCTTCTCGCCCGTCGTTGGCTCCGGCTCTACCAGCAACCGCTCCATCTTGGAGCTCAAGCGCGCCCCGGGCCCCGGAGTCCAGCCAAGCGCCGAGTCGAAAACGTGCTCGGGAATAAGAGCCCCGGGCTCCAGAGGTGGGGGGTGAGACTGGTTCCCCTGCGTCGCTCCTCAAGAGGTTTTATAGGATGGCGCCCCATTCCCCGGCTTTCCCGATCCTCGTAGAAAATGGGGAGCTTCGCTTCGACATGCCCTCGGGGCTTTCCGTTGCCGACAGCCTGCTCTCGGAGATGGAAAGGTCGGCCGGGGGCAGAATCCCTCGGGGGACCCTCCGGGCCCAAATGGCGGTCATAGATCAAGAGGCCGTGTAGGTTAGTGTTCGCATCCCACTCGAGTCTTCATTTAGTATTTTTGTTCGCGAGATTGGGTGCCCCCCTTTCCTTTTTAACCCTCTTTGTTTCCTTCAGGTCCTCCAGCACGTCGCCCTCATCATCAACATGGAGGACGAGAAAATTGCCCCGGCGATGAAGCCCGCGGGCGAGTTCTCCTCGCGGGAGAAGAGCTCAAGGCTGGAGCTAGAGGCGGCGATGGAAAGGGTCGCTGCCCTCGAAGACCGGGTGGCGGCCGGGGATCGGGAGATCGCCAGGTGCCGAGAGGCCGCCCGAGCCGCCGAGGCCCAGTTGGAAGATTCCAAGGTGCTCGTCGCCACTCTGAAGAAGTCGGCGAACACCCTCCGGAGGGAGAATGAGGCAGCGAAGGAGGGGACGAGACGTGCCGAGCTCCGAGCGTCGAAGGAGGTGGAGAGCTACAAGAAGTCGAACCACTTCTATACCGACCTCGCTGGAGCCGATGCCGTCGTTTGGAACGACGCCCTCGATGCCGTCAAGGCCCTGATGCCGGAGTTTCCTTACGGCGAGCTCCGAGGTGAGTACCCTTTCGGGGATAACGTACAGGGGAATGCCCCCAGAAGCGCTGCACGGGGAGAGGCCCCCCGTGGGAGCGTTGGGGAGAAGTTGGTCCCCCCGGTTCCCGGGGCCTAGGCTCCTGCGATGGATACCGACCTTCAAGACGCAACCCCGGTTGTCGCAGTGGAAGCACAGCTCATCGAGGTTCTCCCCGGCCCCGAGGCCTGAACTTCCCCGCCTCCTTATTTTCTTTGCGCTAAAATTTTGTAAGCCTCTGGGCGTTTGTAAGGCTGGAGAGCCCATAATACCTCTGTAAAGACTTCCGACTTTTTATGAATAAAAAATATTTTTGCAGTGTTCTTTGCGTGCGTATTTTCCCTTTGTTTGTGGTAAACATTTTTATTTGCGCAGTACTGCTTTCATGTTAGGTCGGTTTTTTGTCTAGCGATCGCACGTCGAGTTGAATTCGACCATTTGCTATATCTATGGCCCCGAAGTCGAGGTGGAGATCGCTTAGTAAAGACGTGGGGGAAGTCGAGCAAGGAAGCTGCTCGGTGGCCTCTTGATGAGGGCTTGATCCTTGGCGTCGGTGGATAGGAGATTACCAGCCATGGATGTACCGAGCAGGGTAGCTGCTTGGTAGCTTCTTGATGAGGGCTTTGATCCTTGGCGTCGTTGGGCAGGGAGTTGCCTGCTAAGGATGGACCGAGCAGGGTTGCTGCTCGGTGGCCTCTTGATGAGGGCTTTGATCCCTGGCGTCGTGCGGTAAGAGATTACCAGCCAAGGATGGACTGAGCAAAGTAGCTGCTCAGTGGCCTCTTGGTGAGGGCTTTGATCCTTGGCGTCGGTGGGTAGTGAACTACCAGCCATGGATGGACCAAGCAGGGTTGCTGCCCGGTGGCCTCTTGATGAGGGCTTTGATCCCTGGCGTCGTGGGGTAAGAGATTACCAGCCAAGGATGGACCGACCAGGGTAGCTGCTCGGTGGTATCTTGGTGAGGGCTTTGATCCTTGGCGTCGGTGGGTAGTGAACTACTAGCCATGGATGGACCGAGCAGGGTTGCTGCCTGGTGGCCTCTTGGTGAAGGCTTTGATCCTTGGCATCGGTGGGTAGTGAACTACCAGCCATGGATGGATCGAGCAGGGTTGCTGCCTGGTGGCCTCTTGGTGAGGGCTTTGATCCTTGGTGTCGTAGGTAGCAAACTCCCAGCCATGGATGGACTAAGCAAGGTTGCTGCCAGGTGGCCTCATGATGAAGGCTTTGATCCTTGGCATCGGTGGGTAAGAAATTACCAGCCATGGATGGACCGAGCAGGGTTGCTGCCTGGTGGTCTCTTGGTGAGAGCTTTGATCCTTGGCGTCATGGGTAGTGAACTACCATCCATGGATGGACCGAGCAGGGTTGCTGTCCGGTGGCCTCTTGATGAGGGCTTTGATCCTTGGCGTCGATGGGTAAGAAATTACCAGCCATGGATGGACCGAGCAGGGTTGCTTCCTGGTGGTCTCTTGATGAGGGCTTTGATCCTTAGCACATGAGGGCATTGGGAGGCCTGCTAAGGATGGACTGAGCAGGGTAGCTGCCCGGTGGCCCTTTAATGAGGGCTTTTGATCCTTGGCGTCGTGGGGTAAGAAATTACCAGCCAAGGATAGACTGAGCAGGGTAGCTGCTCGGTGGATTCGTGAGGTTCTGTCCGACCTTCCCCGGTGTGTGAACATCGATGAGAGTGACCGTTGCAGGAGACACGTGTTATGAACGTGTGGGGGGAGGCGGAGCGTAAGAGCCGCGCCATTCTATTTTCGGTTCGCCGAGAAAGACGGGATATCCGCCGCGTGGCGGTACAGTAGTGGAAGAAACGAGCTACTGTTGGACTCTTGGGGGCGCTGTGTGGCTATAAAATAGAGACGCATGTTGATCATTCCTTTCTCCATCTTCAGAACGTCAGAATGGATCAATTCCCTTTCACCATCCCCGAGATCATCTCTATCGAGGACGTGTACTTATACGACCAGCTGTGCTCCGAGGAGACGCGGCAGGCGGTGATCGGCCGCATTGAGGATCATTTTGGCCGACTGCTCCCTCGGAGATCGCCCCTGCATCAGCTGCTGATGTACTCGATCTGGAGGGCGTCGCCGGGGCTGCACAACCCCTTGTCCGAGCAACTGAAGGATGAGACGATTGATAAGCTGAGATCGCTATGCCGCTTCGGCCTGATCTCGATGAGTCGGCGAGATCGCTCAGTGGCACTCATCCTCGAGTGTTACCAATTGAGGCATCTCGCCGATGGGTGCCCGCCCGTGGAGCTTTCTGGCCCGTCCGTGGCCACGAGGGTTCGTGGATAGCATTAGAGGCAGAGGTCCGAGGCGGCAAGGGCTCGGCTGGCGGAAATATCCTCGGAGTACCACGAGCAATGTTTCCTGCAACCCCTTCCCCCGTTGCTGTAATATTTTTTTTCATTTTTCTTTTTTTAATATAAGGCTGAGGAGCCTACAATACCTTTTGAATGAATAAAATTCTCTCTTTTGCAATGCTTTATTGTGTCCTTCTTATTGCTAAAATAAAAGAACTTAGAAAAATTTACATCGCTTTGTTGAAGAACCCAAATAGTGATCTACTAAGGATGGACCGAGTAGGGTAGCTGCTCGGTGGATCCGGCGGTTCATTCTGACCTTCCTCGGTTCATGAACATTGAGAGGAGCGACCGTCGCAGGCAGCACGTGTCAGGAATGCTTGGGGGAGGCGTAACTGTAGGGTGTTTTTCGTCACCCCATTGAGATGGGAATACGCGCGCGCTTGTCAGGTGCATTACAGATTCCCCCTGCCTAGGGTAGGTCGGGGTTTAATGATTGCGGATATCCGAATCTCCAGCAGTCGCGGACTAAGCTGCCGTTAATTACCCCTCGCCTTTGGAGCGAGAGAACCTCCGATTAACGGGTTAAACTGGTCATGCGAACTTAATGTGCGGTGTTGTGTTTTGAAGGGTTTTGGATATATCGAGGGCCCCACAGAGTTTTTACGGCGGTCCTGCTACCCGGATAGCGGGCTAGGGTAAAAGGGGCTAGCAGCCCCCTTGTGGGGTGCGGGACAGCACCCCGTTAGAAATTTTTTCTAACAGAGGACAGTGTCGTGGAGTATGTGTGTGTGTGTATATGTATACATATGTATGTGTGTGTGTGTGTGTGTGTGTGTAAAGGGGGGAAAGGCATCCAAAGGATGCGTGGGGCCAGCGCCAGCGCTCTGAGCGCAAGAACGCTAGCGCACCACGTGTCAGCACGTAGGCGCTAGCGCTCTGAGCGCTAGCGCACCACGTGTCAGCGCTAGCGCTCTGGGCGCAAGAGCGCTCTGAGCGCAATGTGCGCTAGCGCACCACGTGTCAGCACGTGGGCGCTCGGGCGCTAGCGTTTTGGGCGCTAGCGCTTCGGGCGCTAGCGCTTCTGTCAGCACGTGGGCGCTCGAGCAGCAAAAGAGACTTGGTCCCTGCAATGGGAGTTGTACTCCCAGAAAGGAGCACTTGTTATTTTCTGTATATATATATATATATATATATATATATATATATATATATATATATATATATATATATATATATATGAGGAGTTAAACTCTTAGGATATTTTGAAGCCGATGAAGGGGGCTGCTCCCCTTGAGCTCTAGTTCTTCCCCAAAGTGGGGTTTCTGGAGATGAGTCTCCTTCTTCTTCCTGTCGTTTGGCCGGATCTTGGAAAAAAGGGGGTGAAACTTAAAAATCTCCCCCTTTTGAGATCTAATGGTAGATCCATTTTCCCCTTTATGGGTTTTGTGGTGAAAAACTATTTAGTTTTGAAAAAGTAAGAGTAAATCTCTTGATTTAATTCAAAAGAAAGAAGAAGGTTTTAGAATCTTGAGGAAGGAGAAAGAGGCACAGGCCCTAATTTTTTGGGGAATGAAAAGTAGATCCTTTATTCATCATCATGTTACCTTATATAGGCTTACATATTTATATATAGCCCCTTGGGCTTTACAGAATGGCGTTTTGCCTATCCTATGGCTCATGTGCCCTTTTTTTTGTACATAAGCTATGGGCTTACAAAAATTTGGCTTTATGCCTATTTTGTTTACATTCATGCAAAAAAAAATTACATAAAAATTATTTATTACATGATCTATATTTTGGCATGGAGGAGGCTGGCCGCGGGCTCGACTTGGGCATGGGCCCGCTTGACCTGGGCTTGGGCCCACCTAACTTGGGGTTGACCTTGACTTTGACTCGGTCAACCGAGGGTGCAAATTTTGACCCCAACAAAGTTCCCCCATCAATAAATGCACACCACATGTGGGTTGTGTGCATGAAATTGATGGATCTTCTTTTGCGCGGATGCGACTTGTTTTGGTTCCCACTTTTTGGGATGCACTGCCCTTTTTATGACATGGACGGTCGACGCTTGACGCCTCTCCGAGACGGAGTGTCCGTGGTAGACGTTTCTCTGGCCCGGAGTGATCTGGTTCCTGCTTTGTAGGGAGCCTGCACTGCTATTTTTGCGACATGGATGGTCGACGCTCTGATCCGGAGCTATTTGGTTCCCGATTTGTGGGAAGCCTGCACTGCCCGTTTTGCGACATGGACGTTCGACGCTCTAATCCGGAGCGATTTGGTTCCCCGCTTTGTAGGAAGCCTGCACTGCCCTTTTTGCGACATGGACAGTCGACGCTCTGATCCGGAGCGATTTGGTTCCCGATTTATGGGAAGCCTGCACTGCCCATTTTGCGACATGGACGGTCGACGCTCTGATCCGGAGCGATTTGGTTCCCGATTTGTAGGAAGCCTGCACTGCCCATTTTGCGACATGGACGGTCGACGCTCTGATCCGGAGCGATTTGGTTCCCGATTTGTGGGAAGCCTGCACTGCCCGTTTTGTGACATGAACGGTCGACGCTCTGATCCGGAGCGATTTGGTTCCCGATTTGTGGGAAGCTTGCACTGCCCGTTTTGCGACATGGACGGTCGACGCTCTAATCCGAAGCAATTTGGTTCCCGATTTGTGGGAAGCCTGCACTGCCCGTTTTGCGACATGGACGGTCGATGCTCTGATCCGGGGCGATTTGGTTCCCGATTTGTGGGAAGCCTGCACTGCCCTTTTTGCGACATGGACGGTCGATGCTCTATTTGACTTGCTCTGCTTCCTGCAGTGTCAGGGGTGAACTTGACTTGCTCCGCTTCTTGCGGTGTCGAGATTGGATTCTGACTTGCTCCGCTTTCTGCGGTGTCGGAGTTGAAGTTGACTTGTTGATTGTGATTTGGGTTGACATCAGCATCGCTATACTGGAATATGGTACCAGGAGCGAATCATCGTCTATCTTTGAGAGGATTTTGGGATTGGTTTTTTGTCGGCATCTGCATTGCTGCACTGGAATAATGCCAGGAGCAACTCATCATTTGCCCCAAGAAGATTTGGGAATTTGTGGCTTAGGAGACAGGTTTTAGGTTCCTATTACCTAAGACTTTTCAATTTTGTGAGCCGTAAGGGTCTCATAAGCATTTTCTCCCTACGGGTCGTGAGGATCCCGTAGGTGTATTTTCTCCTTAGGAGTCGTGGGGACTCCTAAGTGTGTTGCTCCTTTGTGAGTCGTAAGGATCTCACACGGGAATTTTCTCCTCACAATGTCGAGAGGACTCCGCGAGTGCATTTCATATCTTTTTTTACGAGTTTGTACCCTTTCGGGTTTTCACAAACTCGCCGGCAGTCCTGCTGTTTTTACTCACGGAGCCCTTTCGGGTTTTCATCCGTGCCCATTTTGCTTGTGGACATACCATTTTTTTTATTTTATTTTATTTTTATTTTTGGTGGGACTTTGAATATGGCCTCACCAGTAGGACTTGGGAGAGATTGGGATCGTTTTACGCTCGTGGATTATATACGGTTTTGCTGGATGTATGATCCAGACCGTAGGGCCGAAAATATTTTGGGACTTTGTTGGCGTCTGCATCGCTGCACTAGAATATGGTACCAGGAGCGACTCATCATTCGCCATTGGGATTTGGAATTTGGTTGGCGTCTGCATCGCTGCACTGGAATATGGTACCAGGAGCGACTCATCATTCGCCACTTAGGGTTTGGAATTTGGTTGGCGTCTGCATCGCTGCACTGGAATATGGTATCGGGAGCGACTCATCATTCGCCACTTGGGGTATGGGTGTGGAATTTGGTTAGCGTCTGCATCGCTGCACTAGAATATGGTACCAGGAGCGACTCATCATTCGCCACTGGGATTTGGAATTTGGCTGGCGTCTGCATCGCTGCACTGGAATATGGTACCGGGAGCGACTCATCATTCGCCACTTGGGGTATGGGGTGTGGTGGCTTAGGAGACAGGTTTAGATCCCTATCACCTAAGGCTTTTCAATTTTATGGACCGTAAGGGTCCCATAAAAGCATTTCTCCCTATGGGTCGTAAGGATCCCGTAGGTGTATTTTCTCCTCAGGAGTCGTGAGGACTCCCAAGTGTGTTTTGCCTTTGTGAGTCGTAAGGATTCTACGAAGGTTTGTTCTCCTCATGCATCGTGAGGACACATGAATGGGTCTTCTCAATGGAGCATAATTCCAAAGGCGGAGACCAGCCGCGTAACTGGTGATTATGGTGGGGCATGGGTATGATTAGAATTATTTGAGCCCGTGGATTGTATACGGTAGTCAATTTGGGGATTGGCCGTAGGGCTGGAAGAATTTTGGGAAATTGGATTTTAGTTGGCGTCTGCATCGCTGCACTGGAATATGGTACCAGGAGCGAATCATCATTCGCCATTGTTTTGTTTTTTTTGTTTTGTTTTTTTTGTTTTACCGCGGTTGCTCTATCATTTCAGCTTTTCTTATCGCGAAGATCGCGATTGCCCTATCATTTTGGCTTTTATTCGCGGTTGCCCCATCATTTCGGCTTTTCTTTATTTTTCTTTTATTTACATTTTTTTACACATTTTTTTTTACATTCCCAGTTTAACGACTTAGAGGTCGACTGTTCCCGGTTTAATGACGTGGTGGTCGACTGTTCCCAGTTTAATGACGTGGTGGTCGATTATTCCCAGTTTAATGACTTAGAGGTCTACAGGTGTTCCCAGTTTAATGACGTGGTGGTCCTTTTTACTTATCCCAGCTCCTTGAATTTTGATCTTGGCGGAGCTGTATTGATGACCGTAGCTCTGTGGCTTGCCAATACATCCGAGGACTGTGAGGTTTTTCCAAGCTTGTATTGGTCCTCTGCCCAATCTTTGAAAACACAGCAGTCTTCAATGGCATGACTCACCACCCTATGGTATGGGCAGTATACGGGATTGCCGGTCATATTCATTTCATGTGGCCTCTTCGGAATAGGCAATTGCAGACCGTTGTTCAAGGCTTCCTCGAATATATTGCGGACCTCATCTCTCCTGAAATAGTACACCTTCTTCTTTCTCTCCATTAGAGTAGGTGCCCTTACTGATGCTGGTCCTTGAGGCCGATCAGTCTTTGGTTCGCCCTTTTCAGATAATGGCACATGTCTGGGAAGATTAGGTTCCCGAAAGACTTCGGTCTCCATTTGTATGAAATCGGCGGTCGTAGCTTGACTGTTTGCTAACACGCCCGTAGACAGTTCTATCTCTCCCGTCTTGTATTGCCTTTCGACCCAATCTTTGAAGACGAAGCAGTCCTCAATGGCATGACCTATCACTCTGTGATAGGGGCAGTATTTGGGGCCGTCGGTCGTATTCGCTTCCTGCGGTCTTTTTGACTCTGGCAGTTGTAGACCGTTTCTTAAGGCGTCCCTGAATATCTTGTGGACTTTTTCCCTTTTCAAGGAATAACCTTTTTCCAGTTTCTCTTTCAGAGGTGATTCCTCCCGGCGTATGTATCGGAGGGACTGGAGGCTGATTGCGGCCGTTTTTCGCGAAGGCGCTCCGCTCTTAGGTTGAAAGGGGTATCAGCTGGCTGCCTCCGGGTATCAATCCCTGGCTCATGAAGCAAAATTTGATTCTGCTGTGATTGCAATCGGGTGACTTGGGTCGCGAGATCTGCCGCGACGGTTTCCAATTCGTCGACCTTGGACTGTACCTTGGCTAACTTCTCGTCCCTGTCTTGAAGCTGCCTCTGAAGCCATCGGAATAACGCTTTTTCTGTAGTTCCGGCTATGACAGCCGGGTCATCTTTATTGCCTGAGCTCAATTTCGCAGGAACCACGGGCTCCTCTGGCTTATCGGCCTGAGCGGGCTCTTCATCACTTAGATCGAGCCGATGCTGGGTAGCGTCAATCATATCGTCACCATGGCTGTGAAGAAGAGGAGGATTTGTTTCTTCATGTCCGACCATGTAGACAGTGCGAACCACATACCCAGCCATCTCTTTATCTTTGGCGGCTGATTTCGCGGAGCGGTCTGGGCTTTGGAAATTCATAAATTTTAACATGGCCAGAGCCTTAGCCCTTTTGTTGGCCCTGTATCTGAGCCGCTTCTGCCTCAGCTTCTCTGCCTTGAGCGCTTGGCAGGTTTCTGCTCTTCGGGAAGCCTCCATAGGCTGAGTGATAGGGAGGCTTGAAAAGACACCCAATTGAGCAGTTGTCAGAGGCGCCACTGGAGCTTGCCCGAGATGCCTTGTTGCTTTGTTGGTGTTGACGGCCTTACGCCGAGCTGGGGAAAAGGAAAGTTGTTTAAACACCGACTTGCGCTTGAGTTAGGGCGCCTTCGAGACCACCACATTTGGCCTCTTGCCTTTCGAGACCGGCTTGTCTGTCACCGGGGCTTGAGGAGCTGGGATGGCGTTAGCTGACACGAACAGAATAGAGCCGAATGGTAGCGGCGGCTCCTCCCACTGTCGCCCAAGACTGGCCGGAAGGACTGTCCTGGCGTCCATCTTCATCGTGTAGAAGATGGGAGCTGAGTTCATCTTCGGAGACATTGTTGAAGGGTGATTGCTTGAAAATCTGTATGAAAGAGCATTATTTTAGTATAAATATAGATATGTATATTGTTGAGTTCGCATGAACGTTTAACCCGAAATATGGGAGGAGAGATCGGTCCCACCGGGCGTGCCAGAATCTGTAGGGTGTTTTTCGTCACCCCATTGAGATGGGAATACGCGCGCGCTTGTCAGGCGCATTACAGATTCCCCCTGCCTAGGGGAGTCGAGGTTTAATGATTGTGGGGATCCGAATCTCCGGCAGTCGCGAACTAAGCTGCCGTTAATTACCCCTCGCCTTTGGAGCGAGAGAACCTCCGATTAATGGGTTAAACTGGTCATGCGAACTCAATGTGCAGTGTTGTGTTTTGAAGGGGTTTTGGATATATCGGGGGCCCCGCATAGTTTTTTCTAACGGAGGACAGTGTCGTAGAGTATGTGTGTGTGTATATATGTATACATATGTATATATATATATATGTATACATATGTATATATATGAATATATATAAAAAAAAAGGGGGAAAGGCATCCAAAAGATGCGTGGGGCCAGCGCTCTGAGCGCAAGAGCGCTAGCGCTTTGAGCGCTAGCGCACCATGTGGACGCTCGGGTGCTAGCGCTCTGAGCGCAAGAGTGCTAGCGCACCACGTGTCAACACATGGACGCTCGGGCGCTAGCGCTTTGGGCGCTAGCGCTTTGGGCGCTAGCGCTAGCGCTCTGGGCGCTAGCGCTCTGAGCGCAAGAGCGCTAGCGCACCACGTGTCAGCACGTGGGCGCTCGGGCGCTAGCGCTCTGAGCACAAGAGCTCTAGCGCTTTGTGCGCTAGCGCACCACGTGTCAGCACATGGGCGCTCGGGCGCTAGCGCTCTAAGCGCAGGAGCGCTAGCGCACCACGTGTCAGCACGTGGGCGCTCGAGCAGCAAAAGGGAATTGGTCCCTGCAATGGGAGTTGTACTCCCAGAAAGGAGCATATATATATATGAGGAGTTAAACTCCTAGGATATTTTGAAGCCGATGAAGGGGGCTGCTCCCCTTAAGCCCTAGTTCTTCTCCAAAGTGGAGTTTCTGGAGATGGGTCTCCTTCTTCTTCCTGTCGTTTGGCCGGATCTTGGAAAAAAGGGGGTGAGACTTAAAAATCTCCCATTTTTGAGATCTAATGGTAGATCCAAGTTCCCCTTTATGGGTTTTGTGGTGAAAAACTATTTAGTTTTGAAAAAGGAAGAGTAAAACTCTTGATTTAATTCAAAGGAAAGAAGAAGGTTTTAGAACCTTGAGGAAGGAGAAAGAGGCACAGTCCCTAATTTTTTGGGGAATGAAAAGTAAATCCTTTATTCATCATCATGTTGCCTTATATAGGCTTACATATTTACATGTAGCCCCTTGGGCTTTACAGAATGGCGTTTTGCCCATCCCATGACTCATGTGCCATTTCTTTTTGCACATAAGCCATGGGCTTACAAAAATTTGGCTTTATACCCATTTTGTTTACATTCATGCAAAAAAAATTACATAAAAATTATTTATTACATGATCTATATTTTGGCATGGAGGAGGCTGGCCGCGGGCTCGACTTGGGTATGTGTCCGCTTGACCTGGGCTTGAGCCTACCTAGCTTGGGGTTGACCTTGACTTTGACTCGGTCAACCGGGGGTGCAAATTTTGACCCCAACAGTAATGTTTCGGGAATCCGCGTCAGTTCCGCCACGCGGCGGTGCGGTATCGGAGTAATCTTGGTGGATCCCAGGATTCGCGCCCATGCGCGCGTGAATTTGGGTCCTTAAGGATTCTGTTTGAGGTTATAAATATAGAATGAGACGATAACTTCTTTGGCATCGCTTTTTTTTAGATGACTGGGCGCATGTATTCGATCGAAGAGATCATACCTTCGACGACGTCTCCGCGTATGACCAACCCCTGGTTAAGGATGGGTACCGGGGAGTGGTTCAGCGTCTCGAGGGTCACGTCGGCCGGCTTCTCCCTCGGCGGTTGTCCCTCTTACAGTTGCTAATGTACGCAATTTGGAGGAGGTCCCTAGGGTTGTACAACCCCTTCTCCGAGTTGTTGCTGGACGAGGCGCTCGATAAAGTGCGCTCGATCTACCTGCTCGGCCTCATCTCAAAGGGCCAGGCACGACCGATCTTTGGCCCTCATCTTGGAGTGCTTCAAAAAAGGTAAATCATGAGCCAAGGCATAGAGGGCGGAGCGCCGGGCGCTTCTGTGGCGTCCCGGGTTCGTATGCAGCATCGGGAGGAGCGGGCTGCCGAGGCTAGGGCACGGCTAGCGGAAATCTACTCTGAGTATCACCAGGAGTATTTCCTCGATCCCGTCCCCCTCTGCTATAAATTTTTCCTTTTTCTTTTTTCTGTAAGGCTGAGGAGCCCATAATACCTTTTGAATAAATAGAATTCTCTTTTTTGCGATGCCCCACTGTTCCCTTTTATTATTTAAATAGAAAGAACTTTAGAAAGGTTTTTACATCGCCTTTGTGAAAGAAGAAATACACATGCGTAGATATTATTTTCAGAGGTACAGCTTGAGCTTCTCAGCGTTGTAAGATCATGGAAATTCACGACCATTCGCGTCTTGTAAACGATAGGCTCCGCCGGGCAGGACCTTGGAGACGAGGAAAGGACCATCCAATTTTGGGGAAAACTTATGTAGCTTGCCTTGATCAACGAACTCGTTCCGCCTTAAGAATAAATCTCCGGTCTTGAAGAAGCGACGCTTGACTCGCGTGTTGTAGTAACGGGCGGTTTGCTGTTGGTAGGCGGCAGCTCTGATCCGAGCCCGGTCCCGTTTCTCTAACAAGATGTCCAGGTTAGTTCGGAGGGCCGAGGTATTCGCTTCATCGTCGAAGTGCTCGACCCGGTGACTGGGGAGCCCGATCTCCGCTGGGACCATCGCCTCGGTACCATAGCAGATGCTGAAGGGGGTCTCCCTGGTGGGGGGTTTCTTCGACGTGCGCAGGGCCCATAAGACCTGGGGTAATTCCTCGACCCAACTGCCTTGGCGTCCTTCTAGGCGTGTCCGAAGACCTCAGAGGACGTCCCGGTTAGCGACCTCGACTTGCCCGTTGCATTGAGGGTGCGCGACCGCGGCAAACTTCATGAGGATACGATATTCGCTGCAGAATTCCTTAACTTTTTCATTTTCGAAATTTGTCCCATGGTCGGTGATGATACACCTCGGGATACTGAACCGAAGTATCACATTGTTCTATAGGAACTTGATAGTCATGGTGGCGTCCGGTTTCCTGATGGGAATAGCCTCGATCCACTTCGTGAAGTAGTCCACTGCGACGAGGACATACTTGTGCCCGCCCGTACCGGTAGGGAACTGGCCTATCATGTCCATTCCCCACTGGGCAAACGGCCATGGGGAGGTTAGGGCGGTTAGCTCGGTAGCCGGAAGGCGAGGTATGCTTTCATGGAGTTGGCAGCTCTTGCATCTCCTAACGAGCTTCTGAGCGTCCTGATGAACAGTCGGCCAGTAGTACCCCTGGAGCAATGCCTTCTGGATTAAGGTGCGGGCCCCTTGGTGTGCGCTTCCGACCCCTTCGTGGATCTCACGGAGGACATAGTCAGCTTCGTGGGGGTCGACGCACTGGAGCAGGGGCAGAGTGAATGACTTCTTGTAGAGGTTCCCATTGCTCCAGACGAAATGGCGAGCTTTGGCTTGGAGACGGCGGGCTTCTTCTCGATCTTCTGGGAGCGTACCTTCCCTCAGGAATTCCACGAGGGCCTTTCTCCAATCCCGTTCTTCTTCCCGGGCTGTATACATTTGAAGTAGTGTCGCCCCTTCTTCCACGCTGGGCCGTAGTAAGACCTCGAAGAGGATGTTCCTCTTGTTGTTGGCTGTATAAGATGAAGCCAGCTTACTCAAGGCATCGGCTTGGACGTTGAGCTGTCTGGGGATCTGCTCCACCTGAACTTCGTCGAAGTCCCTTCACAATCTTCTCACCTCGGACAGATACTTCACCATCAGAGGCTCTCGTGTCTCGAATCGGCCGGTCACTTGGCCCACAACTAGGGCGGAGTCGCTGTGGATCCGGATCCTTTTTAGCCGCAGTCAGAAGGCTATGCGCATTCCGGCCAGCAAGGCCTCATATTCCGCCGCGTTATTTGAGGCTTTGAACCCGAGGTTCAGAGAATACTCCATTTCTGCCTCGTTCGGGCCCCGAATGATGAGGCCGGCACCACAGCCTTCCTCGGTCGAGGACCCGTCGACGTAAAGGATCTAATCAGGGACGAAGTCGGGCTTCCTATCGACTGAGGGTTGAGCTGCAGGGGTTGGCGTGGATTCCGGCTCTTTGCTGGGATGGTGCACTCGACGATGAAATCAACCAGGGCATGTGCCTTGATAACCTGCCTCGGGCGGTATTTTATGTCGAATTGGGACAACTCCTACCTCTATTTCTCCAAGCGGCCAGAGGACTCTTGGGAGGCGAGGATAGCCCCCAAAGGTCGCTCGGTAAGAACGAGGATGGTGTGCGCCTGGAAATAGTGCCGTAGTTTCCTTGAGGCCACGATGAGTGCCAAGACAATCTTCTCTATAGCTGGGTACCTCATTTCCGCGTCCTTGAAGACGTGGCTCACATAGTATACCGGCTTCTGGACTCCGTCGACCTCTCGGACGAGCACTGAGCCTGCAGCTTGGTCGGATACCGCTAGATAAAGCGATAGCTCGTCCCCTTCAACAGGCCGGGTGAGCAGCGAGGGGTCGCAAGGTGCCTCTTTAATTGGTAAAAGGCGGTCTGGCACTCCTCCGACCACTCGAACCTTGGAATCTTCCTTAGATCTTTGAAGAACGGGAGGCACTTCTCCCCAGACCTCGACATGAAACGACTCAGAGCGGCTACCCGTCCTGTCAGCTGCATGATTTCGACGTTAGTCTTGGGTGCGGCCATGTTCAGGATGGTATTGATTTTCTCCGGGTTAGCTTCTATTCCATGGTGGGTGACTATGAAATCGATGAACTTTCCACCGGTGATCCCGAATGCGCACTTTGCGGGGTTCAGTTTCATCTTGTATTTGCGGAGGACGTTGAAGGCCTCGCCCAGATCCTTGGTGTGTTCGTCCGATGAGACCGATTTGACGAGTATGTCGTCGACGTAAACTTCCATGTTCCTACCGATCTGCGGCTTGAACATGCGATTGACCAAGCGCTGGTACGTAGCTCCGGCATTTTTGAGGCCGAAAGGCATCACCTTTTAGCAGTATACCCCCCGGTCCGTTGTGAATGCGGTGAGATCCTCGTATGCCGGATTCACACGGATCTGGTTGTAGCCGGAGAAAGCATCCATGAAGCTAAGTAGTTCGTGGCCTGCCGAGCTATCGACGGGTTGGTCTATCTGAGAGAGCGGATAGTTGTCTTTCGGGCAGGCCTTGTTGAGGTCGGTGAAGTCGACGCACATGCGCCACTTCCCGCTTGACTTTTTGACCATGACTACGTTCGCCAACCATTCTGAGTATGGAACATTTCGAATGAAGTTGGCGGCGAGGAGCCTGTCTACCTCGTCCTCGATCGCCTTTTGCTTGATCGGGGTGAAGCTTCATTTTTTCTACCGGATGGGTTGGACCGTAGGGTCTACTCCGAGCTTGTGATGTATGATTTTGGGGTCGATCCCAGGCATGTCAGCAGGTGCCTAGGCGAACACGTCAGAGTTGTTTCAGAGGAAGTGAACCAGGTCGTCTCGCTGAGTCCCCGTCAAAAGCGACTCGATCTGAACGGTTCATTCATCGTCCCCTTCTACAAGGGGGACCTCTGTTAGTGGCTCCACCGGGGTACCTCGGACCTCTTTCTATTCGTCTCGAGTGTCCAGAGAACCCCTGATGTCACCCTCGCCCTCAATATCATTGTTTGGCAAACCTTTGCTGTTCGTTGGTCCCCATAGGCCCGACCTATCCCGCCTTGGTCGAGCGGGAATTTCACCGCTAGGTGGTAGGTCGATATCTGGGCCCGGAGGGAGTTCAGTGTCGGGCGACCGAGGAGGTCGTTGTAGGCCGATGGAATTCTCGCGACGATAAATTCCACAGGCACGGTGCGTGTACGGACCGCCTCCAAGATGTTAAATTGGAGAGTGATTACCCCTTCCGCCGGGATGGAGTGGTTAGTGAACCCTAACAGGACGTGAGCGGTCGGCCTTAGGTCCGATGGGGTGAGTCCCATACGCAGGAAGCAGTCATAAAAAAGAATGTCTGCCGAGCTTCCAGAGTCGATCAGTATCCTCTGTACCTCATAGCGGTGTATCCGAGCTATGATCACCAGTGGGTCGTTGTGAGGCAGGGATATACCGTCGAGGTCCTCGTCGGTAAAAACGATCGGCTGGGCTGCTTTGGCCTTCTTCCTCGGGTGGCTGCCAGTCCCCTCGATCGGTGAGGGACGTCGAGTCTTGTCGGTCTTCGCCGTACCCCCTGCCGATATGGCCATGATTTAGCCGATTGTCAATTAGCCGGGACGGGGACGTTGCTCTTGCTCACGGTCGGCTTGCCGCTTATCTCGCAAGTACGTTGCCATGTGTCCCGAGCGGATTAGCTCCTCGATGTAGTCTCGGAGCTGCTTGCAGTTCTCAGTGGAGTGGCCCTGCTACCTGTGGAAACTGCAGTAGGGGCCCCGAGTGTGCTTTGCCACCTTGTTCGAGACTGGGGGGGTTTGAAGAACCTCTCGTCCTTAGCCTTCTCCAGCAGTAACCGTTTGGGAGACGTTGAGCGGGGTGTACTCCTGAAACTTCGGGGAGTAGGGCTTTGGCCGCTCAATCTTCTTTTTCTCGTCCCGGGCCCTTTTTCTTCTGATCAGCTTGTTCTGTCCGGGGCAGGTTGGCGTTCACCTCGGACTCGAGCTGGATCTCATGATCGGTCCAGGCTTTTACCTCGGCCATGGTATTAGGTTGCGCTAATGCAAAGGAGCATAGCCACTCCTTGTGCCTAAGACCCGATCTAAGTGCCGTAATGACCGTTTCGTCTCGGTGTTTTGGGACCTCGAGGACGGCGTTGTAGAAGCAGGTGATGTATCCTTTGAAGGATTCTTTGTTCCCGCTCTTTATGGTGAAGAGATGGTCGATGGTCCGCTTCTGTCGTCTGTTCCCGACGAAGTGGCCGAGGAATTGAGTGGCCAGCTCATCGAAGGTCGAGATTGAGCATGGCGTGAGTCCTCGGAACCAGTCTCGTCCGGAGCAGATGAGAGTGAAGAGGAAAGCGCGGCATTGAGCGGCGTCGGAACTGTCCTGGAAACTCATCCCGACTGTGAACGCGTCCAAATAGTCCTTCGGGTCGGACTTTCCGTCAAAGAGTGAGACTTTCGGGGGCTTGTTCCGGGAGGAGACATGGACGGCGAGTAGCTCTTCGGTGAAGGGCTTCGTGAGCGATTCGGCGGCATATTTGGCCCGTCGCCTGAATGACAACTTTCCCGATGCATGCCTTCGATCTTCTTTACAAGGGCGTAGAGTCGGCCATGGTATCCCGATGATTTGGCACATTCTGATTTTTGGCCTCTGCTGCCGGAGACCTCTGCCTAGCCACGGTCTCGGTTCCGTTCGATGAGGTTCCTCAGGTCCCCTGGCGAGGTCGTCTTCGAGCTGCCGTGGCGAGTCCCGTGCGCGTGACCCCGTCGAGGGAGGGGTGCCGGTCATGCCTGGGCACAGGCAAGCTAATTGACACCTCCTCGGGAGGGACATGGGTGCGGTGGGGCTCGGAGCGAGGCGCTCCGGCGAAAGACCCCGGTGTTGAGCTGTGCGGCACCCACCGGGTCATTGAATACGTCGGCCTAGGGGATCTGCGGCCGCCGGAGACAGCAAGGCGATGTTCGGTCGTGCCAACATGGGCAGATTCTTCTCTCCTTCTGTAGAGATCCCGGTCCCGAGGTAGGAGAGCGGCGACCTGAGGAGCTTGCCCGGCCGTTTGGACATAGACGAGTGCATCCACAACGGACACGAGTCGGTCTATCCGAGCGGACAGGGCGTGAATGGCATTCAGGGGAGGAGGGGATTCTTTTTCGTCTCCACTGCGGGGAGGCCGACGACTGGTGCTTGGATCGTCGTGGTGGCCGCTCTCCATGAAGTTAAGATCGGAAGATGAACTTTTGTTGAATGGAACTAGCGTTCCCATAGACGGCGCCAACTGATGGATCTCTGGATCTCCTTCAGATGTTATCTTCCGTTGATCTGCAACGAGCGCTGATGGATGGCTGAGATTGATCTGGAAGGTTGCCTCCTGGAGCGTGTGGATCTCAGTGGGTTTTGTGTGGTTGAGGCTGAGCTACCTGCAAAGAAGTCATGGGGTGGTTGTGCCACCGAGGACCCTCCGACGATCAAGTTAGACGGGGTATTTTGGCAGAGTAACGGCCTATTGGGATCAAATTGGCTTACCTGAGTCATTTGAGAGAGGGGTTTATATAGTGGCAGCTATGGACAGGCGGGCGCGAGATTCACGCCGGACGTTATGCCCCTGGCGTCATGCCCACGTGATTGGCGGGATTCCCCATTAATGACGAGATATGCCCGTTAATGGGGGATCGTGATGGCGTCGAAAGCGGGATCATGGGCGGCGGATATCTCGCGTCTGGCGAGATTCGCGGAGCCGTGGCGGAGGCGCCTGTGA
Organism: Agapanthus africanus; assembly: GCA_030015575.1. Lineage (NCBI taxonomy): Eukaryota > Viridiplantae > Streptophyta > Magnoliopsida > Asparagales > Amaryllidaceae > Agapanthus > Agapanthus africanus. The sequence goes on along the minus strand of JASDDO010000019.1, from coordinate 375,981,386 downwards.
TCGGTGTTGTGGGTCGGTCGGTGAGACAGAGGAAGAACAGCTCGGCGGGAGGCTCTGGAACGAGCGGGAGGCCGAGGCAACTTGGTTCTGTGATAGCTCGGAGGTGAGCTGGGGGTGGTCTAGAAGGCCACCGAAGGTCGGGAACATTCTCGGGCCGGAGGCCCGGGGTGTGATTCCAACGTAACGTTCTTGATCCTTTCTTGTAAGCTTTGGAACACGTCATCTGCCACGTGTCATTATCAGGAGAATCATCGATATCGAGCATCATCAGTAACAGAGTTTATGAATTGGAAAATCCCATTCATCTTTAAAACATGAAAAACATATCTTCATAACAGAATTTGTGAATAGAAAAATCCTATTCGTTTTGAGGCATAAAATGTTTTCATAATATATGTGAATAGGGAACTCCTACTCATATTTGAGATATGAAAAACATCTTTATGAAGGAATCGAACGCTAAAATAGTACTGCATTCTTCATATGAAACATAACTTAAATCATGTTATATTTTTGAACACATATCTATGTGTTCATGTCTATTGGAGATGAAACATACATCATTTTCAATATGCAGAGGAAACTCAATTTGATGAGTTTCTCACATAAAAGGAAACTCTATAAAGGTGTAACGACCCCAATATTACTATACTTTCGTATTCCTTTTAGTAAAATATTATATTCATTTATTCTTAGTATTTTCCGTATATTTTGTTTTCTATTAAATATATTATTTTATTATTCCATCTATTTTTCCCAAACATATTTCTTTAAAACTAAATCTTAAACTTTTTCAAATTAAACACAAGACATAACCCGGCCCATAATCTAAATCCAATCTCATTTTCATTTTTCTTTTATAAAACTATGAGCCAAAAAGCCCACTTTCTTTTCAAGCAACAACATATATTTAATTCTTGTTAAATTTATGTATGGATAATTTTATAGCTCATCGGTTAAGTCCTTACATTATTATTTCATAGGCTACATATTTGAATGTTCGGTCTTAAAATTATTTTTATCTATTTTTTTTACTCTCTCATAATCTACAAATGAGATTTTTCATTTTCTTTAACTTCCAAATGAATGAGCACCCTTTCAATTTCTCTTTTACTCCCATTATGAATTCATATTAATTTGAATTAATATGACATAATTATTTTATATACACATCTTACCGTTTTATTCTTCTTTCTCTTAAAAAAAATTAGAAAGAAGAACATCTCATTTGCTTTCTTTCTTTCTCACAAAATATTATTCATCTCCTTCTCTCTTTTCATTTAGAGTTTTCGAAGAACATGAAAAATCTTTCAAAAAAATCTCGCTAGTAACACGGGCTATCATCAGATAGACAAGTCCGGTGACGATACCGGCCTGTGCATGTAATTCGCTTCTCTCTTTCTCTTTCTCCATCTCTTTCTCTTTATTTTTCTCTTGTTCTATTTCCATGAAAAATTTCTCTTATCATATTATAATTTGTAAATGAATAAAAATAATGTTACATATATAAATATTGGAAACACACCGAAACAAACATATATAGTTATATAAATTCGATTATAATTATGATTGTCTCTTGTTCAAGTTACGTTGTCGTTTAATTGTATTATAACTTTCCTCTATGTCTTGCATAACACTGCTGGAGCTTGCAAAAAGATATACAGACACAATATTATAATATTCAGAGTATATATATAGCATTTGAAAATTTTAAATTACAATCATTATTTAAAAGCTTTTAAGCAATAATGATTATACCTGCCCCTGATGTCCCTGGCGTGCAGCTAGAACCGGTGCCAGACGTCATCCCGCCAGTAGAACGTGGATCTATAAACAATAAAATGTTAGATAATTCAATAGAATTTAATAGATAACTACATTGTAATGATATATTAAATTTTAAATGAGTAAACTATATACCAGGTGTAGGAGTGACTGGGATGCTCGGAGCTGCTGGGACGCTAGTAGGGGTAGACGGATCTACTAGGGCTGCTGAGGCGCTAGTAGGGATAGACGGATTTGCTGGGGATGCTGGGACACTCTTATCGGTGGCCGGATCTGCTGGGGCTGGCCTAGAGTTCTCACCAAGCTCGACTAGTCGTCTTTTCTTCTGACATCCGGATCTGCCTGGGCTTGCCATCAAACCCTACATATATATCCAAATATTATTTCATCACTCATAATCATTATACAATTTAAAACATTTATTTCAATTTCATTATCTAACACGTTTCTTCAGTATATTAGCTGAAGATTCCTTGACGCTTGGGTTAAATTTAGTGTCAATTGAGGATTTAGTTTAGGTGTAGGATAAGTAGCATGGATTTGGATATGGATACGGGACACCCATTCACTTAATACTTTATTAGTTAAGTTTAATTTCAATTGATGATTTAGTTTAGGTGTAGGCTAAGTAGTATGCAATGAAGCAACGACTGCCGGGGGTAAGGTTTTTTTATCCCATTAAGAATGTATAGAGTATACATCCATTCACTTATGCTATCATCCATTTCGAGAAAATTTCGGCAGCACTTCCTCGCCGTTCTCCGAGTACACTGTAATAGAAAAGATGATCATTTCAATACTGTCAAACAACATCGAAACGAATATCTAAACTATTTTTGTATACGGAGAATCGGCGGAAAGGTACCGACGAAATATCTCGAAATGAATGAAAACACAAGTGAATGAACATGTTTGATTTATACATTCCTAAATTGTCCATACTAGACAAATCTATCGATTATCATACGGTAAATTTTCTCGTCATATAAACTACACGACAGTTGTTAGCACTGAATGATACCATTCGATGTTGACAACTTTCGTGTAGTTCTATGTCACGACGAAAACAAACGTATGCTATCCGATAGACGGGGTCTAAGATGCGTAATTTAGTCTCGATTGACGATTTAGTTTAGGTGTATATATGGTTTTAGTGTTAGGTTTCAATTGACGAATTTGTTAAATTTTGTTTCAATTGATGATTTAGTTTAGGTGTATGTGTATGCTAAGTAGCATGTATCCGGATACGAGACACAATACCTTAAAATTTTTCCTAAACGCTTTAAAATTGCTCGATTTTGCTCAATTTTACTAATTACACTAAAACATCCTTACTATTGCTATTTTTTCACTAAACTATTTAAATTTTTTTCCTAAGCAACCTATTTTTTCAATTTTACTAAATCACACTAAAATACTCTTAACTATTGTTAGTTTTTCACTAAACCATCTTAAAAAATTTAACTAAACAATTCATCATCTTAAATTAACTAAATTACTATAAATTTCACTAAAATTCCCTTAACTATTGTTGTTTTTTCACTAAGCTCTCTTTAAAATTTTAACTAAAACCCCCCTATTTGTTTAGTTTTACTTTTTCCCCCCAGTAAAGTACCCTTAACTATTGTAGCCTTTTCACTAGCATACTCTTAACCATTGTTATTTTCATTAAACTAATTAAAAAAATCACTAAAATATCCTAACCCTAACACTTAACCCAATCACCCTCATCAATTAACCCTAACCCTAACATCTATCCCGAAACCCAACCTTTACTCTAACACTAACACTATCCTTAGCCCCTAACATCTTCATAAATCTAACCCTAACCCTAATCCCTAACTGGCCAAACACCCTCATTACTTCTTAACGAGCAGCAGCAGCAGCAACAACAACAATTAACCACCCGATATTCTCAGATTTTCAAAAAAAAAAAATACCCTAATTTTTACAAATCAAATTCAAATAACTACACGCCTTGGATGCGAGTAGGCTGAGTTGTTAGCGGCCACGGAGGCGAGGTGGTGGAAGCTCTATCGCGAGCTAGGGGTCCGACGGGGGCTCAACCACAGAGGCGAGACGGCGGGGGCTCAATCGTGAGCTAGGGCTTCAACGGGGGCCTGACCACAGAGACGAGTCGGTGGGGGCTGGGTCGGGGGCTCGAGCTCGGAGAGGAGGTGAGGAGGAGGTAGCAGTAAAAAGAAGGTGATCAAGTTCTACTATCCACATAATCAAAATTTTCTTTTATCCAAGTGTACATGAATTCTATTTTTAAGATCTTCGAAAGAAAAGAATAGTTTAGTCTGAAAATGAGAAAACGGTGAAGAAGTAGAATATGAACCACATTCCATGGTTACTTCTAGTTTTACAAAAAGTCTAGATTGTGTATCATGCGGTCCAAGTTTTAACTTATATTCAAAGGTTATTGTAGACAATATTATTCGTCCTCTTTAATTATCTAAACATAAGAATTTATTGGCTAACTTTTTGAATATATATTGATTTAATATTTCATGCAATGTCATGTATTTTGACTTTTATAATGAAACATATATTTTATTCTCAAGACAAAAAAGATTAATTTGATATTATATGTTACATCACAAAAGTGTAGCCTTGTTAGTAAATACAATATATCCAACCTATTAACTTAAATAGATTTCTTTAGACAATAATATATAATAATATTATAGTCTCTTCATATCCATAACAGTTTTTTGAAATTTGAAAAGAAAAGGATCCCTTCTATTTCTCATACAATATCTAAATCTGTTTACATTATCTGATTGTTTGTTACATAGAATCATAACTAAACAATAAATATCTTTGTACACATCACATTAATTAACCATTACTTTTTCCTACTTATTTTCCTCTTATCCAATTTAGATCAGATTTCAACTGTAGAAACATACATCATGATCCCACATCAAAACATGGAATTTTTTCTCGTTTTCTCAATCCTTTTTATCACAAGCAATCATCTGTTTGCCGCAGCTGTAAATAGTACTGTTTACAATGTGATGGACTACGGAGCCGACCCTGATGGCATGACAGATTCGACATCTTCGCTGCTTGCCGCATGGAACGACACATGCAATTCATCTGATTCTGCGATATTCTACATTCCGCGTGGAACATTCTTGGTCGATGAGGTTCACTTTAAAGGACCATGCAAGAATAACGGGACGGTGTTCCTTAATGATGGAGGTTTAGTAGCGAATCTTAAAAATGCGAGTACCGAAGAATGGTTAGTGTTTGATCAAGTTGAAGGTTTGTTAATCCACGGCTTATCGATTGATGGTCAAGGGGAGCCTATTTGGGATTGTAAGCTGAGTAAAAGATATCCTAATAAATGTCCTGATGGTGCTAAGGTAAGTTTTACGGCTGAGGCGATCGATTTCCCCCGGCCCCTAAATTAGCTGTAATTATTTAGTTTTGGTGAAGTAGGTAGGTAGATCTCTCTTAATCAACATATAAATTTAAGTTTCATTTCATTTATTTAATTATTTCTTTTTTGGACCTAGGATTTTTTTTTTTTTTTTTTGTATCTACTAGGGACGTTTCAAAAAACAATCAATTGTTTGGAGCAATTTTTATAACTATTTTGAAAACCCCAAATCTCATCTTTTTGCCTTTTATTGATCCAATTTTCATTGTCTATCCCCTTGTCAATTTTTATTTATCTTAAAGTTTCATGCTACAAGTAAGATCTAATAAATTAGAAATCCCTATATACGAAAAAATTATTTAAAAAATTTAAATTTATTTATTTAGTTTTTTCTCATAACTAATAGTTCTTCTTAGAATTGTACTCACATTTAACTATATTTGTTTATTTCATTAGTATATGTAAATTTAGATGGTTAGCATATTCATAGATTTCATTTGTGTAGAAATGTTGAATAATTCAAACAATTTTCATACCTGGTTTTTTATCTTATCTTCTTTTTTTTTTGCTTTTTTTTTTGAATTAATCAACACTTTAATATTCCTTAAAGTTAATATTCTATAATTTCTTCATCTGTTTATCTCTATTTGAATGCAGTCGATAATCCTCACACATTCAAAGAATGTAACAATGAGTGGCGTGACTTCAACCAACAGCAAATTTTTCCACATGTTGGTTAACAACTGCGACGATGTGAAGTTGGAAAATCTACGTTTCATTGCACCCCATTACAGCCAAAACACTGACGGAATACATGTCATGATATCAAGGAACATTACCATCGAAAACTCTGAAATACAAACCGGCGATGACTGCATCTCCATCGGCCCAGGCACAGACACCCTTCGAATTCGGAACATCACTTGCGGGCCCGGTCATGGCATCAGGTTCATCCACACATCATCATATTCTTGATCTTCTTTAATCCCCCCCCTCCACCCCCTCTTGTGTACATGCATGGTTGGATTAGTTAGTTGATCTGTTATGTTGTTCTAGCATCGGAAGCATGGCTAATGAACCTCTAGAGCAAGGCGTGCAGAACATTTCGGTCAGTGATTCGGTTTTCAAAGAGACTCATAACGGCCTAAGGATCAAGACATGGGCAAAACCCAGCAACGGGACTATAAACGGAGTGTTTTATCAAGACATCGTGATGATAAATGTAAAGCGTCCTATCTTTATCAATCAACATTATTGTCCCAACGATCTCAGTTGTCCGAAAACAGTAAGTACCCTCCCAATAATTAATACTATTATTTCCTTTAATTAATTAGGAAAAAAATGGGTCAGTGAACGTTTGAACATAGACGACACGGCTAGCCTGAATGTCCACGGCCGACCCAACACACACATATATATATATATATCTATATATATCTCAACCTCTTAATTGACTTAATTGACGTAGCTAGAATTTTTGTTGCATGCATGCATGCAGGAATCTGGGATTCAAATAAATGGGGTGGAGTATAAGAACATTGTGGGTTCCTCAACTGAACAAGTGGCGGTGCGTTTTGAGTGCAGCAGAACAAACCCATGCATGGGAATAAAAATGGAGGGGATTGATATCAACTACCAAAACAACCAGACTGCACTGTCTTCTTGTGAGCATGCTCAAGTCAACACCTCTGGGATTGTCAATCCACCAACTTGTCCTCAACATTAATTAATTATGATTGTTTTTAATTTTAATTTTTCTTTCTTTCTTTCTAGCTAATTGTTGATGTTAGTTAAGTGCATAAATATAATGTGATCATTTCCATTGAAAGTGGGATCACACACCAACATTCATTTGCATGCATGAATGTTAATTTGTAAATAAGAAAGATTTCTTGAATAATGTAATTAAGAAAGTAGGATTTTCCATTGTCTATCCTTGATCTTTTAACCAGAAGATGCATGGCTCTTAATTTTATGCTTTCTCAGTAGACAAAAGGTGGGAGTATACATTGCCAGGGAATTTTAATTAATTTCTGCAGTGGCAAGATATATATGTTTCATTGGGATGTGCTTTGCAAATGAAAAATCTTTTGGATTAGAATGGAAAAAGGTAAAGAGACATAAATCCATTAAATGGTGTGTTGGCATTTGTCCAGGCTATTTCCACAATAGCACTATATACAGAAAGGGAGCTTAATGGGGCGATTGCACTCCAAAACTTCTGAGAAAACACTAAAGAGAAAAATGGGTGCAATTTCGACCGAAAATATTTCAATATTTATTTCGACGGTATATTCCTCTCGAAAAAGACCAAAAATTCTGAACTTTTGTTGAATTCGGTCAACAGTTATTTCGACGGCTAAATTCCGTCGATATATAATCGACCGAAGTTAACAAAATTTTCCCGCGACCTTCTCCTCATACTTCTTTTACTAAATTTTATCTTCCCCTATATTTTCCGTTTCGTTCCTAAAATTTTTCATCCCCTCGGCTCTAATCCCTCCTCCTTCTCTATCTACCCTTCCAAGCCATCCAAAAAACTTCACCGGCCATCCAAAAAATCTCCTCCAGCTTCCGATCAGCCCTCCACCCGCCTCCTCAGTCATCTAAGCCTCTTTGTCGACGATTGACGATCTCCCCTGGCCGCTCCCCCAGCCGCCTCCTAGGTTCATCAAAGATCTACCTCGGCCGCCTTGTAGCCAAGCACCTCCGGCCTTCGCCTCCGACGCCGGTGAGTTGGTTTATTAATTTATTTAGGTTGTTTGAAATTTTGTTAAATTTATGTAATTTTAGGGTTAATGTTAAGACTAATTTTAGGATTAGAGTTAATTTTAGGAATAATTTTAGTGTAAGTGTTAATTTTAGGTTTAGAATAAGGATTAATTTTAGGGTTAGGGTTAATTTTATGGTTAGTGTTAGGGTCAGGGTTAATAATTTTGGGTTAGGGTTAATTTTATGGTTAGTGTTAGGGTCATGGTTAATAATTTTAGGTTAGGGTTAATTTTGGGGTTAGTGTTAGGCTTAGCGTTAGTGTTATGGTTAATTTTGGGGATATGGTTAAGTTAGTTTATTTGTTGAAAATTTTAGGTTTAGAGCTCGGGTTTGGTTGTTAATTTTAGTTAATTATAGTTAAGAGTGCGTGTGTGTATTGTTGTTGTTATTGATAGAGAATAGAAACATATGTAACTAAAAATTTGTGTGATTGTAGGGCTGACGTGGGCGTGATTGCTTCTGTTTCTTCGTTTTCTATATACGTCAGTCTCCGGTACACAATTTTATCACTTTTAATTCTTAAGTACCAAAATTAGCCTAAATCATCATATCTAAATTAAGTCACCAATTAAATATTAATTAAACCAAAAAGATAGATATTTAACATGCCATAAACCAATTAGCTATATATAAGCTTTCTTTCATGAGTTTAAAATCAGTTAATCATCATTCCTTAAACAAATAGTCAATGTCAGGATCTAATATGGATGTGTGTGTACCGTGTGTATAATATATTGTTTATAGAAATATGGTTGTATGAGAGAGTGTGTGAGACTTACCTTTATGTAATTTTCGCTGTATGGATGCGTGTTTATTTTAATGAATGCAGATACTTCATTAATACTATCAATTGTTTGAGAACTTACCATTCAAACTGAAACTTCCAAAAGCTTAATAAAATAGTTAAATAACCGACGATACTGAAACGATAACTATCAAAACCAATCTAATTAAGTGCATGACACTCGATGATGTAAAAAAGTAAACCGATAAATATCGTCATTGAGTTCTCACACTGAAAAAATATCGCAACTTAGAATTCGTCTGTCAGTTATATGCATACGGTTATTTTCGCGACATAAAACTATGCGTGAGTTGTTAAGCTTGAATATTAATCGTTCTTCGTTGACAACTATCTCGTAGTTTATGCGACGAGAATACTAGTCGTACTATAACCGATAGATTTGTCCCGTTTTGAACAACTTAAGAATATATAATGTATATACTTCTCTGCATACTTATGCTTTTCGTTCGTTTCAAGATGAGTTTCGTCAGTATCTTTCCGCTTGTTCTCCATGTACAAATATAGTTGAGATGATTATCTCAATACTGATAGTATTGAGATATTTATCTCTTCTATTGCAGTGTACTCGGAGAACTTCGGGGAGATACTGCCGAAATTTTCTCAAAGCGAATGATAGCATAAGTTCAGAAAGTGTATGCGTTATACATTCTTAATGAGATATAAACCTTACCCCCGACAACCGTTACCTATTGACATCCAAGATAGAAGCGTTAATATTATTTCCAGCCATGAGAAATCACTCAAATATATTTCCGAGACACTGTTGTTATGTTGTGTGTAGAATGAGATGAAGAATGGCTAAGTGATAATATCAAGCATATCATTTTACATTAAAAATAATGTGACATACTTCAATAGTTATCCAAATGAGTGAGTCATCTCATGTAGCCATGCTTCAACCATACTTAAAAAACACCTCATACCTCCACCTCATTATCCATTTAAACATAATGGATTTATCACAAATGAGGTGTCTTCTTCTAGAAGCACTCTTGTGAAATTACAAGAATACCCCCCACCGTATATACATACCCGTATTCGTACTATGAATATTGAGAGTTGAAAATAATCAAATATTATAATATTAGAATGCGGCTTAATCTTAAGCCCGCTAGTATTATCCGTCCGATCAAAAATACATGTAGCTAGTACATGTATATGATCGAAACCCTGTACGTAAAACCATACGGTCTCTACATCGTTTCGTCTGAACCAGGGAAACTCTCTGTGTGGGACTCTAAAGACTCGACAGTACGCTGGCAGTGGGTTTAACCACAAATACGTCAGTGGTACTAGCTGTACATAACGGCTACCCAGGTATCTGTCGAAAAGAAGGTCGACGAGCAAACTCGTCCGAACTCCTACTGAGCCTGTCTGTGACAATCTCCGTACTGTCCGGTCTGTTCGTCTGAGAGTATCGCATGCCGGGTCTAGGGGGTGGAAAACATCAGACCCCTAATAACCTGACAAGTCATGCCGATGTAGCTCAAGACCATCCGAGAATCTACTGATTTAATTATCAGTAATTCTCAATCCGTCTTGGCCAGAGACTTATGGTGTTGGCCAATCGAATATAGCGCGACATCGACTCCCTATACCGGAAGAGACGAATCCCCAACAATCACTCACTGCCTCCATGTGGCTCGGGACTGTATCCAACTAAAACCTGTTTGCATGATTCAGTAGAGCCGTGGTAGGGTAGAAATCAAAGCATAGTGGGAACTCACACAAGACAAATAACGACCTCGGGTTGACAGACTATCTGTACTTATGTCACCTGAGAATTGCTATCTGACGATAGGTATAATACCATCCAGCCAGTTCTTACATCCAATGTCCAAAGCACAGAAACACCTATCATAAATAAGAATTTAATTCTTAAGTGGTATCCACGTGCACAACACGTGAGCGCCGGTGCCCAAGTTTACACCAGTAGAATTAAATTCTATATTTCCCTAACAAAAACTTGGGATATTCTCTATTAAACAGAGCCGTTGGATTAAAGATTCAATGGTGATGATAAATCATCAAACAATAGAATTAAATTCTATTATGAGGAATATTTGTCCTCAATCTTTACAAATAAGGAAGATTGCTTTCTGTAAAATAGAGAACGCTTAGATCAAAAATCCAATGGTGATTAAAAAATCACCGCTTGACAGAATAAAATTATGTATATGTGAAAATATTTCTCCAATCTTATTAAAAACAAGAAAACATATTCTGTAAAACAGAAATACTTCGATCAAAGATCTAACGGTGGGTAAAATGCCCCAAACCATATATGTGAAAGCTTTGTTTACACCGGTTTAAGTTTTGTTTACAGATATGTGTGAAAGCAGGCTCATTCATACGCGTGTGGAAGATTAGTGCATGACACGAGCACATCAATGGCGTTTGCACTTAGCAAAAATCCCTAAGGGTGAAGTGCACATGCACACCTGTAGGTTGAAACAATACAATCAGAGGAAGAACATATGTTAGAAATGAAGCACTCGGTAGTCAACAATAAAGAAACACATTTAAATAAATACTTTATTTTGCAGGAAACAGATCACCGAACACGGGATCAAAAATACAAGGGTTTATAAAACTATGAGTAAAGTTTTCTAAAGCTCTCTCAGCCTTCTCCACCATGTCGAAGTGGCGATTTTCGCAAATAGTCGCTCCCCATCGGTTAGCGCCGTACCCATTGGCGAAAGCAGACATGACCGCTGAGCCCATATCTGGCTTAGCAGCTGAACAGAGCGATCCCTCAGAGGCTTGGTAATCAAAAATGCCTCATGAAAGCACTCGATCTTGTCCTCTGCTACGCCGAGTATCGCTGGAGTCATGTCCGCCGGATGAGGAGGAATGTCATCGAGTACGGACAGGAAGATCATCCGGAGCTAAATGGAGCCGATGGGGAGAGGAGATTCTCTATGAGTCAAGAGCTCGTGCAGCACTGTATCACATTGGTCATCCGTAAGAGCAGAATTCACCAAGCGTGTAAAAAACAAAGAATAATTTTCTCGATAAGCACCTCCCATGGCTGCTGATGAGCATGTGGATGATTGTTAGCCAGGACTCTTCTCTGTTAAAATTATTCTCTGAAAGTGAGAGAGAAGAGGAGTGCTCCCCACCGAAAGACAGGGACCAGGACATTGGAACGTCTGGCATGAATTTGGGAGCAGATGCTATTTGGATATATCCATCCACCTCTCCGAAGATACCAAGTTGATTTATGGCACCGTATATCGGAGATTTGGATAAATGTGACCATTATAGCAGACTTTATCAGATTCCCCCTGATTTGTGAGGGGTTTTTGATTGTGGGGACGCTCTTCCCTGCAGCCGCAAACCCCTGCAGTTAATTATGTTATCGCATTGCGATAACCACTTTCTCCTGCTCCAGCAGTTCACTTCGTATTATGTGTATTTTTGTTTATTTTGGTTGCCCGTGAATTGTATACGGAGACTAGTTTATGTCGTCGTCTATAGGGCGCGGATCATTCTAAATCCGTATATTTGAGATTTGGGTTTGCTAATAGGAATGAACTTAGGACGCATTTCTCACATTTGTGAGGTCCATCCGTTCATAACATATTTGAGTTTGATCTAAGGATCATTAGTCATATTTGAGACTAAGATCAACTTAGAAACAAATAAGCATATTGTCTCAATTATTTTAGTTTAAGGACATTACGGTCTATCATCGCCATGTTTGGAGCGAATATTAGTTTAAGGATATTTCGGTCCATTATCGCCGTGTTTGGGGACGAATGTTAGTTTAAGGACGTTTCAGTCCAACATTCCCATTTTGGGGAAGAATGTAAGAACATTTCGGTCCAATATTCCCGTTTTGGGGACGAATGTTAGTTTAAGGACATTTTGGTCCAACATTTCCGTTTTGGAGACGAATGTTAGTTTAAGGACATTTCGGTCCATTATCCATCTTGCGCACACGTGTATTTGTTACGTGGAGGAGTGAACGATAGTGATATGGAATGCGTCCAATTTGGGGTGCGATCCGATTTGAGGTGTGCATGTCAATTTGGAAGTGCATCAATATGGTATGTATCATTCTCTGTCTTGATAAAATTTTACATCAAGTTGGGACGAGAAAATGGTTGTTGGTTATCGGTACCCGCCACCTCTCTGAAAACGTTGAGAAATTACAATGATATATATCAGAGGTGTGGAGAGATGTACCCTTAAACCAAATCCCGTATTTGAGGGAAAAGATCAAGGTGGATCATCTAAGAATCGTTAGTCTTATTTGAGACTAAAATTAATTTAGAAAGTATGGGATGAAGATCGTTAGTCATGTATGGGACAAAGATCGGCTTGGATATCAGTTTGGATATCACGAACATAAGCTTAGCCAATTTGGGCTAAGATTGGGTTTCTGTATCACCCTACAGTGCTAAGCATTCAGTTGCATATAATGCTTACATGTGTTTCATGTGAGGCGTTGAAATAGTGCTAAGAACCAGTCTTTTATGGTGCTTACGTGTGTTTCACGTGAGGCGCTGAGCGTCTGGCGCTCACGTGTGTTTCATGTAAGACGCTGCATTAGTTCTAAGCACTAAACTTTTCTGTTTTCTGGCGCTCACGTGTGTTTCACGTGAGGCGCTATGTAACCTGGCCTTGGATGCTCACGTGCTTTTCATGTGAGGCGCTGAGTTCTTTAGAGATTTAATCTCCATTGATGTTTTTAGAGAACTTAAAGCTCTGTTGATGGTATTTTGACTATTAACGATCACCAAGATCATTTTGAGGATCTGGGATTAGGTTCTTTAAGAACTAAGTTTTTGATTTGAAGGAACTAAGTTCTTGGAATATTATGGACTCCATATTCTGTAACGACTCTGTTTTAATGTACATCAATTTTTTAAAGTTAATATACAAATAGAGTATTTGTAAATCCTGAGCACTAGTTATAAATTTAAGTTGTTTAAAAACAGCAAGAAATAACTTGTAACTCATTGGTAAAGCCTTGCACTGCTGTGACATAGCCCCTGTGTTCAAATCCCCCCAGCCACATATTATTTTTAATGATTTTTCTTTACACTTTTTTGAAGCCCAAAAGTTTACACGTGCATTACACGTAAAAATGAAAGGTAACAGAAATCAGACATGTGGAAATTGGTATTTAAACAGACCAGGACACGTGGCATTGATCCAACCCCAACCACATTCACTTGGCCGGCGAAGATCACCCCCAGACCGGTGCCGCTGGGCCCCCCGTCCCAAATGCCTTCAAATTTTGCCCTAACACCCCACTACTCCTCTCCTGTTTGATTTTCCTGCACATTAATAGAGAATTAAAATGAGCGTTAAAATCAAATTTTAATGCATTTTAATTCTCATGTTTAATACCCTAAATCCTAATTCTATCTTATAAATACCACCCTACACCCTATCTCTCTCTATTCTGAAATCCATTATCAAAACTCTCAAAATTTTCTAAGTCCAAAATATTGTACAAGTGGAGTTAGCCTAAGGTTAAGTTCACTGCGACCCCATGAAGCCATCAAACGTTCTCTCAACCTCTCCTCTCTTCTCCAAACTTGTAAGTTTCCTCTAATCTCTTCTTTTCACCTCTCAAAACTTATTCTTTTCAATGATGTCGGTAATTGGAGTTATACCGACATTCATTTCTAAAACTTCGTAAACTAACAATTTTCTTATGAACTATTTATCTAAATCATTGTACTTTGTTTGTTAAACATTAAACTATAATTAGAAATAAGTTTCAATTCAAACTTCATATAAAAACACTTTTATTGCATTTTTACGGTTAAATACCACAAACTTTCTATTCGACACCTTTCATCATATTTACTCATATTACCTTTAGAAAATGCATGAGGTAATGATCTACCTCATCAAAATACTCATCATGACATAGCACGATTGTCTCTTTATAATATTTTGGGATAAATACAATTTTACGATAAAATACCCTAAACTATTAAAAACCGTATTCTTTAAATTGTTTTAATTAAATTCCTTACAATTATGTTCATACAACCCACTTTTGGGGAATCCGATTTGGTTGGTGCGGATTATCGCACATCCATCGGACTAGTAGGACGAGATGCAGTCCTCCTCACGGAACATATGATCTCGATGGAATTTTTAATTCAATTTTTAAGAAAACGTGATTTCTATTTAATAAATAAATTCTATTTTTAATATATATATATATATATATATATATATTATCAAAATATCTATTTTAAATCTATTTAATAAATTCCATGTTTTCTAAATCAAAATCAAAGAATCACAAAAGTTCATGAAAATACTATCAAGAATTCATACAAGTCAAATTACATGAAAATACCATATACTATTCAATTTAGGTTTATATCCACTAGAATATCTCATCACTTTTAAAATTATATTTATGAAAACTCTAAAGACGATAAATAAATACTTGAGGTGTATTTTGAAAGTATATCAAAACTATTTTTCATAAAACTTCCTCAAGTTATATTAAATTACAATAAGAACCCTAGTAAATATAGGTTTAAGCGGGACCAGTTCTTTTGAGCCCTAAGGAGCCGGAGAATTTGGATGCTTGCCTATTTAAGGTAGACAACTAAAAATGGGGTTATCAATGGTAATTGGCTTGGAAAAAGTCACAAATCCTGCCGTCCATGTGCAGCAGTTACCGATAACTCCAATACTAATTCAGGAATCAAATTCGGTTTAAAAGTCTGACTCAAGCTGAGTCATAGTGTAATCTGAAAACAATCCATGCTTGAATACAATTCAAATGTAACATGAATTCTTTTATACCAGAATACAATCTATATCAATATGATTTAATTTGACTAAACCATGGATATACATTGACTTGTCTATATGACTATCCGTTTATATCCTTATCCATTTACATGAACAATCGATATCATGGTTTCGGCAAGTCTTATATTTAAAAATCACTACAAAATAATGCAATAAACATTATGGGGTTTCAATGGGGTAGATTGGTATGAAATGTGTTAAAAGTGGCATGATATGGTCACTTTAATACATCTAACCGGAATATCCGTTGCCGTTGTCCCGTGGGTTTTGACGGGGCCTTGTACTCCTTATACCATAGTCCACGGGGTAAACTGGACTCCTCTCATTACACTGGTATATTCTGTACCAAGCTACAAACAACTGCGTTAACATAACTATCAAACATTATACCAGTTATATTCTCTTTACTTGTTCAGTCTATTTCTATCTCTCTTTGGGACTTACCGAGCGATTGTTCGCTGACGACATTCATTTTCTATTCTTTCTTTGAAATGTTGTCAGGAGGACCCGACTCTCTAGAGATCGAGCTCAGCTCAGAAGATTTGGAGCAGTTCGTCGACGACCCAGAGCTCTAGACACTTGTATATACCTTTATTTTCAGTTCATGCCATTGTTTAGGTATTGCTTTCCAGTCTTGTATTTACTTTCCAGCATTGTATTGTAAAGAATGTTTAATAAATAAAATGTTGCTGTTCATTTACATCTTATGTCTTTCTTGTGTACATTTACATTATATTACTTATATATGCTTAGCGTGTTTACTTCTGAGTAAATACGTCGCGGGTCTCGCCACGTCTCTTTACCCGTACACCGGGAAGCGGGGCGTGACGGGTTTTGTTGGCGGCCCATGCAGGTCAGTTCTGCATGGAAACCTAAGCAATATATATCACAAGAATTATAAAACACAGCAACTAAACATTCTTTATATTTCCTATTCCTTGAATCTATCTTAACCATATTTTTCTTTCAAGGTTATGGATTCGCCAAATAACAGCAGCACCAACGTAAATGGAAACACACCACCATCACCTCTTACACTTACACCTACCATTGTAGCTCCGATCAACGAGCAGAAGGCACTGCTCGAGGAAATCAAGAGCCTCATGGAGGGACAACAGCAGCAGACTGCTTTCCTAATGAACCGCCCAGAAGCTGAGGCACCCGGAGTGAAACAATTCCGGGCACTGCACCCTAAGAACTTTTCTGGGAAAGAGAGCCCTTCGAAGCTGAAGAATGGGCTCAGTCCATCGAAGACGATCTGGCAGCAGCACAAGTGCCAGACATTGCTTGGGTAAGAGTTGCGAAGCTGCAACTTATAGATAACGCCCGAGTATGGTGGAAGGCGGAAAAAAACCCGTCTTGCCCAGCAGATTGAATGGAAGAAATTTCGCGACATGTTCAATACGAAGTATTTTCCAGAGACTACCCGATTCGACATGGAGCAACAATTCATCCACCTGCAACAAGGCTCTATGTGGAGCAAATCAGTGGATGTGTATGATGCCGAGTTCACCATTTTGAGCAGGTAAGATATGTCTTAATATTTGATTTTTCTTATACCACATACTACACAGCTAACACAAGATTGTAACAGGTTCGCGACACATCTCATAACGACTGTTGAGATCAGGGCCATACGATTTCAGCAGGGGTTGGACCTGGAGATCTAAGCTGCTATAACTACATGGGATTTCCCAACCCATGACCTAGCTCTGAAGGCTGCCCGTCAATACAAGGCAATAGTGAAGAAGAAAGGCAGACCTCAATCTGCCGGTGTGAAGTGCCATACTACTCAGATAGCAGGAGGAGCCTCTTCCAGGCCACCCTTTGTACTCAGAAGACCGGGAGTACCATTCAACCGGCCCAGTCTAGATTTCTGCTTTTACTGCAAAAGAAATGGACATTTGGTGAAGGATTGTAGACGTGCTAATCGCCTCTGCTTAGTCTGTGGCTCATCCACACATGGTATTGGGTCTTGTCCTCATAGACTCAATCAGAATACTGTACCCAGACCAGCAATCACCTATCCACAACCGCCAGCTATCCAGGCATCTAAACTACGTCTTGCTCTCCCAGCTCCACCTCCTCGTGGACCTACTGCACCTCCTCCTCGTCAGTTCCATCAAGCATAAAGGAACTTACCTCAAGTACAGAGGAAAGGATAGAGGAATGCTCTCCCAGCAAGGAAGAATGTACCAAGGCGACAGGCTTTCACAATGACTGTGGAAGAAGCTGAAGCCACTGGCCAAGTCATCACTGATAACTCTTTTCTTTCAAGCTTTATACATAACCATATATCTTTTCTTATACCTAAAACATATCCCACATAACTTAGGTATGATCTTAGTAGCTTCACTTCCTGCATTAGCACTCTTCAATACTGAAGCATCTCATTACTTTATGTCGCAACGGTTCGTCCGAACTCATGCGATTCCAGTCACACCACTTGTATCCAGCTGGAATGCCAGTTCAGGGAACGACGTCCTAAAGACAACTTTAGGATACGACCTGTGTCCAATAGTCATTTGCAGCAGAGAATTCTATGCTGACTTCAAGGTGCTGGACATACCGAATTTCGATGTTGTTTTGGGTATGGATTGGCTAGGAACATTCTATGCTATCATTGACTGTCGTCAAAGGAGGGTAGTGTTTGAGATTCCAGATCATCCGGTCTTTTATTTCAAAAGTGGAGACCGTACACTAGAGCCTAGCACATACAAAGCAAAATCGAAGAAGGCAGTGGTTGCAACTCTACAGGCAGGAGAAGACAAGCCAGTGGTAGTTCAAGAGTTCGACGATGTATTTCTAAAAGACATATCAGGTTTACCTCCCGATCGAGCTCTTGAATTTAGAGTTGATTTAGTACCCAGAGCACAACCGGTGATCAAAGCACCATACCGATTAAGCCTTGAAGATTTGAAGGAGATCCGTACTCAGTTGGATGAACTTCTACAGAAAGAATAGATTCGTCCCAGCACTTCAAGTTGGGGATCTCCAGTTTTACTTGTGGAAAAGAAGGAAGGTTCATATCGAACGTGCATTGATTTTAGAGCTCTGAACGAAATAACTATAAAGAACAAGTATCCACTACCGGGCATCGACGATCTTTTCGATCGGCTAAGTGGATCTTATGTTTTCTCCAAGTTAGATCTTCGTTCAGGTTATCATCAGGTGAAGGTTAAAGAATCTAATATTCTTAAAACAACATTCAGTACTCGCTATGGACATTATGAATATCTTGTGATGCCATTTGGAGTGACCAACGCACCAGCTATATTCATGAACCTGATGAATTAAGTTTTCCGAGAGTACCCAGACAGGTTTGTGGTCATTTTCATCGACGACATCCTGGTGTATTCTAAGAGTCGGAAAGAACATGCCGAGCACTTATGAATTGTCCTGGAAACTTTGCGACGGCATCAACTCTATGCCATGTACAGCAAGTGCGAGTTTTGGCTATATCAGGTCAGATTTCTCGGACATATCGTTTCAGGCGAAGGAATCTCAGTAAATCCAGCTAAAGTATCAGCAGTAAGAGAATGGCCGACACCAAAGACAGTGAAGGACATTCGAAGTTTTTTGGGTTTAGCAGGATATTACAGGAGATTCATTAAAGGATTTTCGAAGATTGCAGCATCCCTGACCAAGCTCACACGACAAGATGAAGAATTCGTGTGGTCAGAAGCATGCGAACATACTTTCGTAGAACTCAAGTCAAGATTGAGATTAGCACCTATTCTCGTCATACCGGACCAATCCGGAGATTTCGTAGTGTATTGCAATGTATCCGGTAAGGGATTAGGATGTGTTCTACATCAGCACGGTAAAGTTGTAGCTTATGTATCAAGACAGCTGAAAATTCATGAGCGCAACTATCTGATGCATGATCTGAAGTTGGCAGCCGTTATCTTTGCTCTTAAGATTTGGCACCATTGTCTTCTTGGTGAAAGGGTAGATATCTACACAGACCACAAAAGCCTGAAGTATGTGTTTACTCAGAAAGAGTTGAATATGCGGTAAAGAAGATGGTTAGAATTCATGGCGGATTTCAACATCAACCTACAATATCATCCAGGGAAGGTGAATGTAGTACCTAATGCAGTTAGTCACCAACCATTATCAATGAATCTCACCGCACAGTAGAAACTACAACAAGATTTGCACCAGATGGAGATATAAGTGATCATGCCAGATAACGCTTCAAAGTTGATGAACTTACAAGTTCAGTCTACAATTGCCAATCAGATCAAAACAACTCAAGAAAGTGATGCCAAGTTCTAAAAGATCAGAGAACAAGTAGAAAGTGGACTTCGAACAGATTTCATCATCCATGAAGATGGATCTTTGAGATACAGAAGAAGCAGATTGTGTATACCACAAGGTCCTGTTAGGGAAGAATTGATGAAAGAAGCTCACAACTCTCCCTACTCAGTACACCTTGGTGGTACAAAGATGTACAAAAATCTATGACAACATTACTGGTGGCATGGAATGAAGCGTAAAGTAGCCAGAAGCGTTGCTAAATGTTTGGTGTGTGAGCAAGTGAAAGATGAACATCACAGGACTGCTGGTTTATTTCAACCATTACCTATCCCATAATGGAAGTGGCAATACATCGCCATGGACTTTGTGACTGCACTTCCTCGCAGCACGAAAGGTAACGATGATGTATGGGTTATTGTGGATCGACTCACAAAGTCGGCTTCTTTCATCCCATTTCGAGTTGGCCAATCTACCGAGACTCTAGCAAAGAAGTACATAGAGGTAACTTTGAATCTAAGTAAGATTTAACTCTTCAATGTGTACTATCTCTGATACCCATGAACTCATGCAGGAGATCATGAGATTACATAGAGTACCGGTTTGCATTGTCTCCGATCGTGACACCAGATTCTGATCGCAATTTTGGCAGAATCTGCAAGCTAGTTTGGGAACAAGTCTGAACTTTAGCACAGCTTACCATCCACAAACAAATGGACAGTCTGAGCGAATGATTCAGATCTTTGAAGATATGCTAAGAGCGTGTATGCTAGATTTTGGAGGATCGTGGAAAGATCACCTATATCTTGTGGAGTTTTCATACAACAACAGCTACCAAGCGAGTATTGGAATGTCACTATTTGCAGCTCTATATGGAAGAAAGTGTCGATCACCATTAAGTTGGGACGACATCGGAGATAGAGAACTTCTTGGACCTGAAATGATAGTAGCAACTATAGATGTAGTTTGGACTATCAGGGAAGAATGCACATAGCCCAAGATCGACAGAAGCACTGGGCTGATGCAAAGCGCCGTCACTTGGAGTTCCAACTGGGAGATCATGTCTTTCTGAAGATTTCTCCAAACCGTGGAGTGATTCGCTTCGGAAAGAGGGGTAAGCTAAGTCCGAGATATATTGGACCATTCGACATACTTGAACGAGTCGGAGAAGTGGCATACCGCTTGACACTTCCACCCTCATTGAAAGGAGTGCATAATGTGTTCCACATATCCCAGCTCCGAAGGTATGTGAGTGACCCCATTCACATTCTTGATCATTCCGAGCTTACTGAACAGATGGATCTATCTTGTGAGCAACAACCCGTTGAAATCCTAGACAGAAAAGTAAAGTCACTGCGGAACAAGAAACTAAACTTGGTCCGAGTGATGTGGAGAAAAGACTCACCAGGAGAATCAACGTAGAAAAGAGAAGACGACATGCGTGCAAGATACCCTCACTTGTTTGTAAATTAGTTCTTAAATAATTGTAAATTTCGATGACGAAATTTTTGTAAGGAGGGTAGAATGTAACGACTCTGTTTTAATGTATAGAAAATTTTTAAAGTTAATGGACAAATGGAGTATTTGTAAATCCTGAGCACTAGTTATAAATTTAAGTTGTTTAAAAACAACAAGAAATAACTTGTAGCTCATTGGTAAAGTCTTGCACTGCTGTGACATAGCCTCTGTGTTCAAATCCCCCCAGCCATATATTATTTTTAATGATTTTTCTTTAAATTTTTTGGAAGCCCAAAAGTTTACACGTGCAATACACGTAAAAATGAAAGGTCACAGAAATCAAACATGTGGAAATTGGTATTTAAACAGACTAGGACACGTAGCATTGATCCAAGCCCCAACCTCATTCACATGGCCGGTGAAGATCACCCCCACACCTGTGCCGCCGGCCCCCCGTCCCAAATGCCTTCAAATTTTGCCCTAACACCCCTTGGCCTCACTCACTACTTCTCTCCTGTTTGATTTTCCTGCATATTAACAGAGAATTAAAATGAGCTTTAAATCAAATTTTAATACATTTTAATTCTCATGTTTAATACCCTAAACCCTAATTCTATCCTATAAATACCACCCTACACCCTAGCCCTCTCTATTCTGAAATCCATTATCAAAACTTTCAAAATTTTCTAAGTCCAAAAAGTTGTACAAGTGGAGTTCGCCCAAGGTCAAGTTCCGGCGACGATTCAGGACAAATCCGGCGACACCGTGACTCTACGAAGCAATCAAACGTTCCCTCAATCTCTCCTCTCTTCTCCAAACTTGTAAGTTCCCTCTAATCTCTTCTTTTCACCTCTCAAAACTTTTTCTTTTCAATGATGTCGGTAAGTGGAGTTATACCGACATTCATTTCTAAAACTTCTTAAACTAACAATTTTCTTAAGAACTATTTATCTAAATCATTGTATGTTATTTTTTAAACATTAAACTATAATTAGAAAAAAGTTTCAATTCAAAACTCCATATAAAAACACTTTTATTACACTTTTACGGTTAAATACCACAAACTTTCTATTTGATGCCTTTCTTCATATTTACTCATATTACCTTTAGAAAACGCACGAGGTAATGACCTATCTCATCACAACACTCATCATGATATAGCACAATTTCCTCTTTACAATATTTTGGGATAAATACAATTTTACGATAAAATACCCTAAACTATTAAAAACCGTATTCTTTAAATTGTTTTAATTAAATTCCTTACAATTATGTCCTTACAACCCACTTTTGGGGAATCCGATTTGGTTGGTGCGGGTTATCGCACATCCATCGGACTAATAGGGTGACATGCAGTCCTCCTCACGGAGCATACGACCTCGATGGAATTTTTAATTTAATTTTTAAGAAAACGTGATTTCTATTTAATAAATAAATTCTATTTTTAATATATATATATATTATCAAAATATATATTTTAAATATATTTAATAAATTCCATGTTTTCTAAATCAAAAGAAAAGAATCACAAAAGTTCATGAAAATACCATCAAGAATCCATACAAGTCAAATTACATGAAAATACCATATACTATTCAATTTAGATTTATATCCACTAGAATATCTCATCACTTTTAAAATTACATCTATGAAAATCCTAAAGACGATAAATAAATACTTGAGGTGTATTTTGAAAATATATCAAAACTATTTTTCATAAAACCCCCTAAAGTTATATTAAATTACAATAAGGACCCTAGTAAACATAGGTTTAAGCGGGACCAGTTCTCTTAAACCTTAGGGAGCTGGAGAATTTGGGTGGATGCCTATTTAAGGTAGACAACTAAAAACGAGGTTATCAATGGTAATTGTCTTGGAAAAAGTCACAAATCCTGCCGTCCATATGCAGCGGTTACCGATAACTCCAAAACTAATTCAGATTTCAAATTTTGTTTAAGAGTCTGATTCAAACTGAGTCACAGTCTAATCTGAAAACAATCCATGCTTGAATACAATTCAAATGTAACTCCAAATACAACATGAATTCTTTTATACCAGAATACAATCTATATCAACATGACTTGATTTGACCGAACCATGGATATACATTGACTTGTCTACATGACTATCCGTTTATATCCTTATCCGTTTATATGAATAATTGATATAATGGTTTCGGCAAGTCTTAGATTTATAAATCACTACAAAACAATACAATAAACATTACGGGGTTTTAAAGGGGTAGATTGATACAGAATGTGTTAAAAGTGGCATGAGATGGTCACTTTAATACACATAATCTGAATATCCATTGCCGTTGTCCCGTGGGTTTTAATGAGGCCTTGTACTTCTTATACCATAGTCCACGGGGTAAGCTAGACTCCTCTTGTATACACTGGTATATTCTGTACCAAGGTACAAACAACTGCGTTAACATAACTATCAAATATTATACTAGTTATATTCTCTTTACCTGTTCAATCTATTTCTATCTCTCTTTGGGACTTACTGAGCGATTGTTCGTTGACGACATTCCTTTTCTATTATTTCTTTGGAATGTTGCCAGGAGGACCCGACTCTGGAGATCGAGCCCAGCTCAGAAGACTTGGAGCAGTTCGTCGACGACCCAGAGCTCTAGACACTTGTATATACCTTTATTTTGAGTTCATGCCATTGTTTAAGTATTGCTTAGTCTTGTATTTACTTTCCAGTATTGTATTGTAAAGAATGTTTAATAAATAAAAATTTGCTGTTCATTTACATCTCATGTCTTTCTTGTGTATATTTACATTATATTGCTTATATACGCTTAGCATGTTTACTTCTGAGTAAATATGTCGCAGGCCTCGCCACGTCTCCTTACCCGTACACCGGGAAGCGAGGCGTGACATATTCTCCATGTATTTTTATCCATGTTTTTCTGTCCATATTTTTAAAGAGGTTAAATCCCAGTTGATGGTATTTTGACCATTAACGATCACTAAGATCACTATTTTGAGAATCTTGGATCGAGTTTTTAAAAAACTAAGTTATTAATTTTAAAGAACTAAGTTCTTGGAGTATTATGGACCTCATCTTCTTTCTTTTCAATTTTGTTCTTCTCTGAATTTTTTATTCTCAAGAACAAGATCTTTCCGATGAGAATTAAATTCTCAACTTGTGAGAGACTTGTCTTGTGGATCTCAGATCCAGAGAAAGAACTAAGTTCTTGAGAAGGGTTAAACCCTTAGATATGCTATGATAGATAAAAGAGATGTTTTGATCTCTGTGGGTTTTTTTACCTAGGGTTTGAGAGGAGGAAGATCTTTTTCTTTATTGAGAATTAAATTCTCTATTGTTTTGAGAGCTTTCTGTATTTTTACAGATACTTATAGGGTGGTCTCTTCCTTATATGGAAAGAGGGGTCATTGGTCGTTAGGACCCATCACCTCTTCGACGGCGCTGAGAGATTACAACGCTATATATCAAAGGTGTAGAGGGATGTACTCTTTGAACCATGTCCCATTCATCAGGGGGAAGAACAGGTTGGAACTTAAACTCCTAACTGCTGAAAAAGGTTTATTTGCATTCACGTATGTGCGTCGCACGTGCTGAACGCACATGGCGGACGCACATGTTGCGCACGGCGTGGGCGCATATGCGCATTATGGGGAGGCAGCTAAGTCCCTAACTTGGAGAACTAAACTCCTATGGAGAACTAAGCTCCTTTGAAGATTGGATCCTCCGCATGTGGCGGGCGCACGTAGCGGGTGCACGTGGTGCGCCCGTGGCGCTTGCGCATTATGGGAGGGCAGCTTTTTTCATGTCCTAAGAGACACCAAATTGTTTTTCATTGGCCTCTAAACACAAGGGGGTAAGTGAAGTATGGGGTGCGGACCTAGTCATCATCCGTTACTTACCCTTAATAAGCATTCAAAATACCAATAGAAATCCACAAAATCAACACTTACGACCCAAAGGGTTTTCAAGGTGCATTTAAATTTCATAAGATTTTTCGTTGTGTTGTGTTGACGAACGAGTATTTTCGTCGGCTATGGACTGGTAGACGCTTCATTCATATCTACCACCATTGGTATGACATGTTTATTCCTTAGAGGATATTGAGCTTCTTGGTAATACTCAGGGTTTTTTTAATGAAAAATTACCCAAGGATCAGCCAGCAACGCGGGTACTTTCTCTTTAATGCAGATATCTGCCCGATTAAAGAGGTGGACATCTTATGTTTGATGGACAATAGGAAGAGTTTGATTCGTCCCAGTATTTTGGAGATCAAATATTGAACGAAATGGTCCTCTGGTATCTGTTTCTCGCATTAGAAGTTAGCGATCATCTACCTTTGGACAAAATCTATGAGTGACTCGTTGACTCATTAGGTCATTGATGCGAGTTGCATCAAGGTGACGATGTCGGAGATACAACTTTCAAATCGCTCTTTAAATTTATCAGCAAGATGATTGAATGAAGTTATTTACCCTAGCTCCATTTCTGAGAATCAGTTAAAGGCCACACCAGTCAGACTTTTAGGGAACTGGCACGGTAGGGGTCGATCGTCTTTCGCCGAATATCTGCAATTTATTTTAAAGTGAGCAAGATGTTGCTCGGAGTTTCATATCCCGTTGAACATGATGAATGAGAGGACGATGTAACCCAGTGGATATGGACCACTATTGTAGTCATCAAGATATGGCTAGTTGACTATAGGTGTCGCCGCATCTGAATTTGCTTATTTTAATTTTTCAACAATTAACTTATGAAGAGTTGTCATATCCATGTTGACGACAGTAGGCGGAATAACTGTTGAACTTATGGGAAGAGGTGTTATAACCGCTACTGCAGAAGTTGACGCCATTACGACTGATGAAGACGAAGGTTCTGTCCTATTTGACGTTGGGCCAATCATCCCGCTTGAAGATGGTGCAGAATGAAGCATCGTAACAGGCTGCTCCATTCTAAACGCATTTGGAACTATATTGGATTGATGTGCCACTTGTTTTGTTCTCTTTACATGAGAAACAAATCTGGGTACCCATGTCGGAATTTGATTCTGAGCGGACAAAATTTGAACGGATCATATTATCCATTTGTGCTTGCATTTTGATGATATGATGCTTCTTTTCATATCGTGCTACATTAATCGTGCTAGAGGAACTCAATTGTCAGTGTCACTATTGCTTACTTCATAAATGGGGTTATCTCTGATATGTGGAGGTGGGCCATCTGCCTCGTTGTTATGGGCGGTCTCTTCTGAAACTTGTGGGAGCGTCGGCTCATTATTCAACAATTCTCTCTCTTTCAGGCAGAGCATGTGATTCCGAGTGTCAATTGCAAGACCATCACCTTGACTTGTTTATGGGGTATTCGTACATACCATCATTCAACATGTGTGGACTAGTAAGGGAGATGTAGATGCATCGACCTTCTTTCTTGAAGCTTTTCTATAAAATGGAGAATCTTTGGAGACTCCTATAGGTATATGGATCTCACTTGCAAGCAGGTGTTGGGGTTCCTAGCGTCCTGGCCATCTACCGTGGCCGATTGCGGAACAAAAATTTTGGCGTTTAAACAACTTGGCGCTAGAAACAACTACCTAGAATCGAATCCAAACATGAAACTAGCAATCAAAAGGAGTCTAACTACTGTGATAGACATGTTATACCGAACGAACCATATCCTTCGGTCTTCAACCATCTTCCTTAGCTCCTTGAGGCGTGTTCGATTGAACTTGGCCGCCGGTCTTCCTCGGTCAAAGATGATCACCCGAAGGATGTACTTTGAGCTTCTACCTCTAAACCGAGGTAACTAGGGCACCTAGTATGCTAATCTAAGTATCCTAGATGGTGTAAAGAATGATTATGGATTCATTTGTCTCAAGAACCCTTGGTTTCTCAACTCATGAGACAATTAGAGTTTGAGAAAGAAGAAGAGAAGCTTGAGGTCAAGATAGTGCAATAGTGAGCATTGTATGAAAAATGGTTAAGTCTTTTGTGAGTAATATAAAGCATGCCAATCATTCATAACTAATGAATCAAGCATGCTTCATGAGTCACCCCATGAGTCATCACATGAGTTACCAAATAGCCATGCTTCAATAAATGCAAAGAACACCTCACACCTCCACCTTATTAACCATTTAATCAAAATGGTTAAAACACAAATGAGGTGTTTTCTTCTAGAAGTATCCTTGTAAAAATTACAAGAATACCCCTCACCGTATATACATACCCGTATCCGTATTCCGAAAAATATGAATACAAAGAGACAAAAATAATATAATAATCTAATACTAGGATCCGGCTTAAACCAAAGCCCACTAGTATTATCCGTCCGAATCATGATCCGTGCACAAGTGCACGTATATAATCAAACCCTGCCGTAAAACCATACGACCTCTACATGGTTTCGCCCGAAGTAAGGAAACCTTCTTTGTGGGACTCTAAAGACTCATCAATACGCTGGCAGTGGGTTTAACCACAAGCTCGTCGGCGGCACTAGCTGTACATAACGGCTACCTTGGTGTTGAGCGAAAGGAAGGCCGATGAGCAAACTCATCCGAACCCCTACTGAGCCTGTCCATGAAAATCTCTATACAGTCCGGTATGTTCGTCTAAGAGTATCGCATATCGAGTCTAGGGGGTGAAAAAAATCAGACCCCTAATAACGCGATATTTCGTGTCGGTATAAAGCCCATCACCAACTGAGAAACTAGGGATCCAAATTAGTAATTCTTGTCTACCTTGGCCAAGGATTTCTGGTGATGGCCACCCGTGCACGGTGCGACATCAACCCCCAATACCGGGAGAGACGAATCCCCGACGATCCGCTCATTGCCTCCATGTGGCTCGGGACTGTACCCAACTAAAACATGTTTGCACGACTCCTTTGAGCCATAGTAGGGTATTAATCAGAGCACAGTGGGAACTCAAACGAGACAAATGACGATCTCAGGTCGATAGACTAACCTATACACAAGTCACCTGGGAACTGCTATCTGACAATAGGTATAATACCAAGTATGATGTTTCCGGTGAGTCCGTCCAGTGTAACTCATAACCCAATAGGTGACTAACTGACACCAATAGCTTGTGAGACCGGCCACCGCCCCTCGTCGGGGTCTTAATAAGTATACACTAGTCTACTCCGGAGTATCGATGCCCAGTCTCGATACTCTCTCGACTAGGGATATTTAAGGATGTGCTTATAGACTACCTAGCTCCCACGTATATGATCGCCATTATAATGCTGGTAGTCAAGAAAGAATCCTATGGGCTTTATCAATATGTAATAGTGATCTGTAATACCACATAATACATGTACATGATGATAAAGACAAACCAGATAGCATACTATCATTTTGAGTAAGATTATTCTACCTGTATAGGTCCTCCCTCAATTATCACAATCGCGTGCTTGCGATTACAATAATTGACTTGAGGGCACTATAGCCAACAATCTCCCAGTTGCACTTAAGGATAATTATTGCGGTGTCGCATACTCACAGCCCGTGTGATACCGAATGCCCAACTTCTCTACTAATCAGTCTCACAAAGCCCGTTTGTGAAACTATCGCATTCAAGAAATAGCCTCAGTGAGTGGATCCGCTCCAATGTTTCTATATTTATCTCTCTATATCTCAACTTCGCGGAGAAAGACTATCTCCCGAAATGAGCAATACCTGTCTTAGAATTTGTCTGGATATCTGATGGGATCCAGTTAACAAATGAACTCCAAATCCAACAAACTTCTTAGACTGTATTTTCCACTGAATTTAATCAGTATCCTGCGCCATGCCTTCCACGGTATCCGCTTGGACCACCTGTCCAATATACTGTCATGTTCACCACCGAAAGACGCGACCGAGACGTTAGGACATCTGGCCTGAATTTTGGGGGCAGATACTGTTTAGATTTATCCGTCCACCTCTCCGAAGATACTAAGTTTATTTATAGCACCGTATCTCGGAGGTTTGGACGGATGCGGCCGTTGTAGCAGACTTCGTCAGATTACCCCTCATTTGCGAGGGGTTTTTTGATTGTGGGGACGCTCTTCCCTGCAGGCGCAAGCCCCTGTAGCTAATTACGCGATAACCATTTTCTCCTTCTCCGGAAGTTCACTTTGTGTCGTGTGTGTTTTTATTTGTTTAGGTTGCCCGTGGATTGTATACGAAGACTAATTTATGTTGTTGCCCTTAGGGCGTGGATTAGTCCAAATCCATATATCATAGATTTGGGTTTATTTTATTTATGAATCGTTAATCTGATTTTAGATTAAGATCAACTTAAATGTATATGAGCAGTTGGGGCTCGGTTGGTTTTTTGTTAAGAATACGTTAGTCCAATTTGAGACTAAGATCTACTTAACAAGGTCTTAGAATCATTTTTGCTTCAGATCCAATAAAAGAGTATTTGGGCTCTGTTGTTTTAGTTTAAGGACGTTTCGGTCCGTTATCGCCATTTTGGAGGCGAAGTTTTAGTTTGAGGACATTTCGGTCTATTGATCACCATTTTCGAGGTGGGATTTTAGTTTAAGAACGTCTCGGTCCGTTGATCACCATTTTGGAGGTGAGATTTTAGTTTAAGGATGTCTCGGTCCGTTGATCATCTTGCGCGCACGTGTATTTATTACCTGATGGGATGAACAACGATGATATGGGATGCACCCAGTTTGGGGTGCGGTCTGATTTGAGGTGTACACATCAGTGTACCAAAAAGCCGTTGGTTGTCAGGACCCGCCACCTCTCTGAAGATATTGAGGAATTACAACGACGTGGATCATAGGTATGGAAAGATGTACCCTTGAACCAATTTCCGTACTTGAGGGGAAAAGGAGTTAGTGGTAAACCCGGAAATCATTAGTCATATTTTGAGACTAAGATTTTCTCGGGAGGATGTGTGATGAGTATTGTTTTGGATATCATCAGTTGGAAGATCAATAGTCATATTTGGGACTAAGATTAGTTTGGGAAATCATAAGCACATGGGCTCGGTTGGTTTGAATCAGGGAGGTTCTATCCTCAGGGGACCTATCCAATTTGGGCTTGGTCCATTCAGTTTTTTTAATTGAAAAGTGCCAAGCACTTTTTTGGGCTCTGTATAATCAGTCCCCTTTTTGTACAAAAAGGGCTGAGCACTTATATAAGTTGACGCTCACATTTAATTATGTGGGCTTTTAGTCATGGGGATTGCCCAATAAGTGTTAAACACTTTACCCCTTTTTGTCTTTGTATGGAGTGCTAGGCACTCTTTATGGTGCCCAAGTGCGAAGTACGTGAGGCGCTAGGTGCTGCCTAGTGAGTGCTAAGCCTCTTCCATTCCGTGGCTCCCACGTGAGGCACTGGGCGCTGAACGTTGCTCAATGAGTTCTAGGCACTTTCCTCTGTGGCGCCCACGTGAGAAACACGTGAGGCGCTGGGCGCCGGATTCTTTCTTTTATGAGGAACAGATTTCTCTTAAGAACAAGTTCCTCCCGATTAGAATTAAATTCTCAACTTGTGAGAGATTTGTCTTATGGATTTCAGATCCAGAGAAAGAACTAAGTTCTTCTAAAAGGGTTAAACCCTTCAATAGGTAAATGAGATATTTTGATCTTTTTTTTTTATTTACCTAGAGTTTCTTGAGGAGGGAGATCTTCTCTGTTCCTTTCTGAAGTTTTCTTCTTTAGCTTTTTTTTATTTTGAAGCTTATGGAGGGTTCCTCCTCTATATTTAGGACCCACCACCTCTCTGACGACACTGAGAGATTACAACGCCATGTATCGAAGGTGTGGAAGGATAGACCGTTTGAACCATGTCCCACTCATTAGGGGGAAGAACAGGTTAGAGCTTAAACTCCTAGCTGCTGAAAAAGGCTTCTTTGCGTTCGCGCACGTGCATTGCACGTGCTGCGCATTTGGTGGGCGCACGTGCGTCGCACGTGTTGCGCACTTGGCAGGCATACATGTGTCGCACGTGGCGCTTGCGCATATATGCATCATGAGGGGCAGCAAAGGCCCTACCTCGGAGAACTAAGCTCCTATGGAGAACTAAGCTCCTTTGAGGATTGAATCCTCGCACGGCGAGTGCATGTGCGTTGCACGTGGTGCGCACATGGCGGGCGCACATGCGTTGCACGTGGCGCATATACACATTATGGAGGGCCAGCTAAGGCCCTAACTTAGAGAACTATGCTCCTATAGAGAACTAATATCCTTTGAGGATTGAATCCTCGCATGGCGGGCGCACGTGCGTTGCACGTGGCGGGCGCATGTGGCGCTTGCACATATGAGCATTATGGGGGGGCAGCTAAGTACCTAACTTGGAGAACTAACATCCTATGGAGAACTAAGCTCCTTTGAGGATTTAATCCTCGCACGGCGGGCGTGCGCGCATGTGTTGCATGTGGCGCACATGGCACTTGCACATATGCGCATTATGGGAGGGGCAGCTAAGGCCCTAACTTGGAGAACTAAGCTCCTTTGAGGATTGAATCCTATTTTTTCTAAGAAGTATCCCCTTTTATTTATATGGGAGTGGTATAGAAAGGATTTCTATTTTTTCCGATGTGGGACCAAAAAAGTATCCCCTATATGGTAGAGTATTACTTAGACTATACGTGCATAGTATATTTGCTCATAACTTTTGATTCCGGAAGAGTTATGAGGCCCATAATATATCAAATCGAAGGATTTTTCGAGACGCTTTCGATGCCATCATAATTTACTTGATTCTCATTCGGGGGTTTGGTAAAATACATCCCGGAAAATACGCGGGAATAAATGCCCCCCACTACTTTGCTCACGTAGATATGTACGTGGGTTAAGTAGTGCAAAGTTATTCATATCTGTAGAATTGATGGCTCAGAAGACAGGTTTAGGTCCCTATCGCCGAAGACTTTTCATCTTTATGAGCCGTAAGGGTTTCAAGAAGATTCTTTCTCCATATGAGTCGTGAGGATCTCATAGGTGCGTATTCTCCCTAGAAATCGTGAGAATTCCTAAGTGTCTTTCACTTTCGTGAGTCGTAAGGATCTCACGTAAGTATTTTCTCCTTACGAGTTGAGGGGATCCGCAAGTGGTTTCTTCACTTTATTAGCGAATGTGGCCTGTGGATAGTGTATAAGAATCAGTTTGGACCTTCTTGTAGGGCAGTGATGGCTTAGGAAATAGGTTTAGATCTGTCGCCTAAGACATTTCAAATTTATAAGCCGTGAGGATCTCATAAAAACTTTTCTCCCTACGAGTCGAGAGGATCTCGTAGGTGTATTTTCTCCTTAGAAGTCATGATGACTCCTAAGTGCGTTTTCTCTTGAGAGTCGTAGGGATCTCACAAGAGAAATTTCTCCTTACGAGTCGAGAGGACTCGCAAGTGATTTTTCCTCCTCATTGGTATGCGACTTTGGAGAATGTGGCTCGTGGATAGTATACAAGAGTCATTTTGGACCTACTTGTAGGGCCGCGATGGCTTAGAAAATAGGTTTTAGATATGTCGCCTAAGTTTTTTCAACTCTATGAGCCGTGAGGGTCTCATAAAGACTTTTCTCTCTACGATTCGAGAGGATCTTGTAGGTGTCTTTTCTCCTTAGAAGTCATGATGACTCCTAAGTGTATTTTCTCTTGAGAGTCATAAGGATCTCACGAGAAAATTTTCTCCTTATAAGTCGAGTTGACTTACAAGTGTCGTTCACCATATGAGGACATTCCTCGTCATTGGTGGAACTTGGTGGGGGAAATCGTTTATTTGTGCCCATGGATTGTATACAAGGGCCAATATTGGATCGCCTGTAGGGCAGCTTGGGGAATACGACGGCTTAAGAACAGGTTCAGATCCCTGTAGCTTAAGACTTTCAAATTCTATGAGCCGTGAGGGTCTCATAGGGGGAGTTCTCCTTATGAGTAGAGAGGATCTCGTAAGTGAAAATTTTACGAGATTGCGCCCTTTCGGGTTTTCACAAGTCCGCCGGTAGCCCTGCTGTTTTTACTCACAGTTCTCTTTCAGGTTTTCATCCGTGCCCATTTTGCTTGTGGTCGTACCATTTTTTTCTTTAACAACGAGATTGCGCATTTTCAGGTTTTCACAAGCTCGTCGGTAGCCCTGCTGTTTTTACTCACGGCACCCTTTCCGGTTTTCATCCGTGCCCATTTCTCTTGTGGGCGTTTTTTTACATCTGTTTGCCAATGGGACTTGAGCTGCAGTCTTCGCCACTGGAGCTTTGATTGCAATATAGATCTCAATAGAGCATATCGCCATATTTGGGGCGATGCGCATTGTTTGAGGCGACGCACTAGTTTTAGGACATTCCAGTCTACTGTTAGTTTAGGGACATCTCGGTCCGTTGCCAGTTTAAGGATGTAGTGGTCCATTATCATCATTTTTGAGGTGAGACTTTAGTTTAAGGACATTACGGTCCGTTGTTAGTTTAGAAACATCTCGGTCCATTATCACCATTTTTGAGGTGAAGCTTTTCCGAATATCACTTAGAGTTTTGACTTGGGAAGATAGCGAGCGGACATGAGTGTCGTCATCTATCATTGACCTTAGTCGTGACTCGTCAAGCATAGTATTTCTTGAGGAATCGGTCGTTTATTGGTCGGAAAGTTCTTTCGCCATGCATATCCATGAGCAAATAGGCCCCACATTGGTAGACCTTGTCTATGATGTACGGGCCTTCATAGTTTGGCTCGAATTTCCTCCATTTTGCACTATTGGGATCATAGGTCTTTTGACGACTAGCATGAATTCGCCTTGGTGGAATGTTCTCGGCCTAGTCAGTTTTTCGTATAAGCGCATCATCCTTGCCTTGTAAACTTCTAGGTTTTGCTGCGCCATGATGCGAGTTTCATCGAGGGCGTCAAGCTCTTCAAGCCGAAGATGGGCATTCTCGTCATTTGTTAGCTCGTATCGAACCACTACTCGGAGAGAAGGGAGTTCTATTTCTAAAGGAAGGACCGCTTTAGTGCCGAATACCAACGCGTATGGTGTCGTATTCATAGCCATTTTGAACGTCGTTCGGTACACCCAGAGAGCTTCGTGCAGTCTCTCGTGCCAGTCCTTTTTGTTTCTGAACACCATTTTCTTTATAATCTTGGTCAAGGTCTTATTGAAAGATTCAGCTAGACCATTAGCTTGGGGATTATAGATGGAAGAGTATCTTCAATCTATATTATGTTGCTTTGCGAAGCGGCTGATTTTATGGCTCCTATAGGCTGGCCCATTATCCGAGATTATCCATCGCGGAGTGCCGAACCGGTAGATGACATGTGTCTTGAAAAAATGGAGGATGTTCTCCGTCTTCACTTCCCTTAGCAGTACTGCTTCTGCCCACTTAGCGAAGTAATCAGTCGTTGCTAGTATAAACCGGTGCCCTTTTGATGATACTGGCTCAATGGGGCCGATTATATCGGTTCCCCACATTTCGAACGGCCAACTAGCGACCGTTGGGTGTAGCGGATTTGGATGTTGGTGGATGAAGTCCCCGTGAATTTGGCACGAGTGACACTGCTTCGCATATTCGAGGAAGTCCTGAATCATTGTGGGCCAGTAGTAACCCATTCTTTTGATCTTCAGTTTCATCTTTGGTCCGGCTTGATGAGAACCGCAGAGTTCATCGTGGGTTTCTTGGACGACTCTCCTTGCTTCTTCTGGTCCTAGGCATCTCATCCACAGATAGTCGAATGATCTCTTATATAGAGTATCATTGACGAAGGCGAAAGACAGATCTTGTTTCATGAGCTGATATCTTGATAACGCATCTTTGGGCGTTCGATGGGATTTGAAGTAGTCTATGAAGACTTCCCTCCAATCCTTAACCTTTTCTTCGTCTTAAAACTTCTTTTGTTTGCCGCAGGTGTGCTTTGGTCTGGTTGGAGTACTTTACGACTCCTCCTTGCCGCTGCTTGTTCATCCTGACGCTGACGCTTAGCCTTTTCGTATATGGCTGTTTCGCGTTCTCGGCCAGCTTTGCTCTTTTGAAAGGCTTTATTTGGTAGCTTGTCAATTGGGTCTTCTGACAGTTCTAGGGATTTTGGCACCGGTCTTGCCCCCAGTTCCTCTGCGTTGTTTTCTAACAACGAGGGAGCTTCTTCGCCATTTGACGACGAATAAGAAACCATGCGGCAACTTGCTACATAATCTTCGGTTTCTCCCGAAGAGCCATTCCCTCATCATCATCACTATCTCCATTCTCAAGTATATGGTTGAGAAATTCTTTAAGGGTGACTGGGGTCTGCGCCTTCTGGTTGTACTCCTCCAGCGCGTCGATATACTTTTGCAGGTCCGTGCGCTTGTCGTCAAGCTGCACGGGCTTCTTGGTCTTCTTCTTTCCCTTCGAAGACTTTGAAGGCTTGACCTGGGTGTTTTTCCCATCGTTAGCAGTTTTCGGTGTGGGACGCGGTTTCAGCATCTCTTTAATGATCTCGGGCTCCAGCGGGCTTTTCCACCTGATCGCCAGATATGCTTGAAGATCTTTCAGCATTCTTTTGGTTTTAGCTGAAAGGACAATTTCCAATGGAGCTTCTTCTACAAACGAACGTGATGCCCCGGCGTATCCACCTTTTTAGGAGCGTACCTCTGTGGCGGGTTCACCCTCCTGTTCTTTGATAGCGCGAATTTCCTTTGACGATACTGGTCATCGACCCAATTCTTGAAGATGTAGCGATCCTCAATGGGGTGGCTCACCATTCGGTAATAGGAGCAGTAGTTGGGATTGTTGACGTCACCGGGCTGCGGTGGACGTTTTGGGTCTGGCAAAGTGATGAGTTTGTTGCGCACTGCCAGTTCGAACAGTCTCCTCATTTTATCATGGGGAAATGAGTAAGCACATCATAGCTTCTCTTCCAGGGATTGACGCGGGCGTGCGTTGTTTTGGCGAGCAACTGGTTTCGGGTCACTCGGTTGCTGTTAAGTGTTGGCAACGAAGGCCGCTTTCCCTTTACCCTTTGCATTCTGAGGGTCCATTTTTGAAGAGGAAGTTCCATGACCCATATGGTCCATTTAGGCCAACTTGTCGATCAAAGCCTGGAATGTGGTCGGCTTAAAGAACGTCATGAACCGGGACACATTCGCTTGAGCATTGAGAGTCCCTATGAACATACCTACGGAAGGAGCTTCTTCGATGCGTTGTTTGCATTTTGACCAGAGGTTCCCCCATTGGATTGCGTATTGAACTCGGGTCTCTCCTGGCTTCACCCTGGCATTGATTAATACCGTGATCAGGGTGCGCTCGCTTGCGCTGGCGAACCGCTGCGTGAATAGCAGTTCCATTTCCGTGAATGTTTTGATGGAGTCATTTAGGAGCTCCGAGTACCATTCGAATGCTGTTTCCGACAGGCTGCCAATGAACTGGCGAAGCAGCAATTTGTTGTCGCCTCCAGTATTGCCGCACAAAGCTCTGAACTGAGCGACGTGTTAATGCGGGTTTCCTGTCCTTTTGTACATATGGAATTTGGGAATCGTATAACCCGGCGGGTACTTGATTTGTTCGTACCAGCCTGGGTACGGTCACCCAGTTCTGATGACTTGGCTCGCCTCTTTACTTGCCTGATGAGCCCGTATTTGTTGAGCTATGTAATCATCAAGGGCAGATTTGGAGATCGTTTCCTTCATGGCTGTTGATAAAGCTGGAAGAGGGT
The DNA here is from genome assembly GCA_030015575.1 of Agapanthus africanus. Classification (NCBI taxonomy): domain Eukaryota; kingdom Viridiplantae; phylum Streptophyta; class Magnoliopsida; order Asparagales; family Amaryllidaceae; genus Agapanthus; species Agapanthus africanus. Next base: position 375,944,517 of record JASDDO010000019.1, on the reverse strand, counting down.
TTTATGTTTCCCTTCTGTCGTCCTCGATGATTATCAGCAGGTCTTCAGCTGGAGGTTCTGCCTGGATCATCATTCCAACCATGTCTTGCAACAGAAGCGTCATCTGTTTTATATTAGCAGCCTGTTCCATGGCCCCCTTATCCTTTCTTTTCAGCACCCTTCACAGGAACTCTTTATCGGTCTCCTGCTCCTGACGCTGTTCAGACGCCGATTCCGGGCTTTCTTTCTGCTCGGTGAGTGCTGCCATTTTCGTCAGCATCTCCTTGAGCTTTTGCTGTTTCTCCTGAGCTTTTGTCAATGACCGAGTTTGCGGTCAATGACTCACGGGAGTATGGCTTTCCTCTTTCCCGGAAGCCATGTAGACTGTGTGTACAACCATGCCCCCAGACTTGCGGCGTTTGGGTCCAGTGCCTTTGGAATTTGCCGCAGGCAATGAGATTTTCTCCGGCCTCCTCCTTTTGTGGGAGGTCGAGGTTGAAGGAGCCATTGTAACAGGTGCCTGTGTAAAAGAAATCCCTTACTGTATAGTGGAGGGATGATTTTCCTCTTGCCGAGCCTTCACTTTCTTTAGTCGGCGAGAATAGTCTTTGCTGATCACAGAATCTTAGACTTTCCGCTAGACTCTGTGGATTTGGGAGGAGAACCGTTAAGGGGAGCTTCGACTTTTCCTGCGTTATGTTTTCAGCAGATGGGAGAGATTTCTTCAGCACTGTGGTCGGAGAGTTCTTTCGCACCCTCCTAAGCAGATCAAAGCTGTTCCCGGTTGGAACAGCAGCATCAACTTCCACCATTGGAGCTGGTGAGGTGATTCCGAAGGGGGAGTTTCCCCTTGATCTTCTCACTCTGCGCCGGTGGAGACACCGAGTGTGCCTTGCCGATGGGACCACCTCAGTTGTGGAAGCGGCTCTGTCATGCCCCCTGCTTTGGTTAGGGGCTGCTGCTGGTGCCAGCCTGTCGAAGACCGAGGTCTGTTGAGAGGGAACAACCAATCTTTCGAAGGCCGAATTTCTGGTAGGGGAAGCACTTTTGATGACTTCACTTGCCGGAGGAGTTGGGAGGACTATCCATTTTGGGATAGCCCCTTCAGGTATCGCGAGCCTCTTTGTGGGCCCTCTTGAGCTTTAGCTCAGCCTGTTAAAGACTGAGGTGGCAGACTTGGACGACCCGTTGAGAGGGGCCGTGGTGGTTGCAAGTCGATCGAAGACCGACTTCTTTAGAGCTTCTTATGGTGGCACTAGGGTGCTGAAGCTTCCTGGAGGGAGCATGGTCCCGAAGAACAATCCAGTGGTGCCTTGAGTCACTTGCCCCACCGGAATTGAAAAGATGGAGGCCGCATTGGGCCCGTATGTCACTCCTCCAGTTGGGGCAGAGCGGGAGTTGCTGTTGCAGTTTGTACAGCTTGAAGCCATTGATCTTTTTTCTTCTTCTTTCTGCACAGGAGCAAGACACCAAATCTTAGTACTTCGAATCTAAGGGCAACCATAGCAAATCACGATTTTGTTCGCGAAAACGACACACGAAGTGTGGAGTGGAAAGGGGAAGAGGTCCCACCGGGCGTGTCAGAATCTGTTCACTGCCGAAAGACGCGACCAGGACGTTAGGACGTCTGGCCTGAATTTTGGGGGCTGATGCTATTTAGATTTATCCGTTCACCTCTCAGAAGATGCCAAGTTGATTTATGGCACCGTATCTTGGAGGTTTCGATGGATGCGGCAGTTGTAGTAGATTTCGTCAGATTCCCCCTCGTTTGCGAGGGGTTTTTTGATTGTGGGGATGCTCTTCCCTGGAGGTGCAAGCCCCTGCAGTTAATTACGATATCGCATCACGATAATCACTTTCTCCTGCTCTGGAAGTTCACTTCGTGTCATGTATATTTTTATTTGTTTAGGTTGCCCGTGGATTGTACACGGAGACTAATTTATGTTGTCGCCCGTAGGGCGTGGATTAGTCCAAATCCGTATATCTTAGATTTGAGTTTGTTTTATTTAAGGATCGTTAATCTGATTTGAGATTAAGATCAACTAAAATGTATATGAGCAGTTGGGGCTCGTTGGTTTTTTGTTAAGAATACGTTAGTCCAATTTGAGACTAAGATCTACTTAACAAGGTCTTAGGATCATTTTTGCTTCAGATCCAACAAAAGAGCATTTGGGCTCTGTTGTTTTAGTTTAAGCACGTTTCGGTCCGTTATCGCCATTTTGGAGGCGAAGTTTTAGTTTGAGGACATTTCAGAATGTTGATCACCATTTTGGAGGTGAGGTTTTAGTTTAAGAACGTCTCGGTCCGTTGGTCACCATTTTGGAGGTGTTGTTTTAGTTTAAGGACGTCTTGGTCCGTTGATCACCATTTTGGAGGTGAGATTTTAGTTTAAGGACTTCTCGGTCCGTGGATCATCATGCGCGCATGTGTATTTATTACGTGACGGGATAAACAACGATGATATGGGATGCACCCAATTTGGGGTGCGGTCTGATTTGAGGTGTACACATCAGTATACCAAAAATCTGTTGGTTGTCGGGATCCGCCACCACTCTGAAGACGTTGAGGAATTACAACGACGTAGATCAGAGGTATAAAGAGATGTACCCTTGAACCAATTCCCGTATTGAGGGAAAAAGGAGTTAGTGGTAAATCCGGAAATCATTAGTCATATTTTGAGACTACGATTTCCCCGGGAGGATGTGGGATGAATATCGTTTTGGATATCATCAGTTGGAAGATCAATAGTCGTATTTGGGACTAAAATCGGTTTGGGAAATCATGAGCACATGGGCTCGGTTGGTTTGAATCAGTGAGGTTCTATCCTCAGGGGACCTATCCAATTTGGGCTTGGTCTATTCAGTTTTTTTTATTGAAAAGTGCCAATCACTTGTTCGGGCTCTGTATAATCAGTCCCCTTTTTGTACAAAAAGGGCCGAGCACTTATATAAGTTCTGACGCTCACCTAAAATCATGTTGGCTTTTAGTCATGGGGATTGACCAATAAGTGTAAAACACTTTACCCCTTTTTGTCTTTGTATGGAGTGCTAGGCACTCTTTATGGCGCCCACGTGCGAAGCACGTGAGGCGCTAAGCACTGCCTAGTGAGTGTTAAGCCTCTTCCATTTTGTTGCGCCCACGTGAGGCACTGGGCGCCGAGCACCGCTCAATGAATGCTAGGCACTTTCCTCTGTGGCGCCCACGTGAGGAACACGTGAGGCGCTGGTGTTATGACCCGAAGGTACGGAACGTGACTGGCACTTAAATTACGAAATGTCTCAAGGCGTACGTAATCTAAGTAAGCCAAAGCCCAGAAATCAAAACCATGTAAAGAAATAGAGTAAAGGAAAACTTATTTAAGGAAAGCGATTTTAACTAAATAAGTCGCATTAAACATTTAAAAGTAATATCAGAATTTCCCGAAAATTTCGGCAGAGTCTCCTTTGTAAATACTCGCCCCCAAATGGGTACAACACATGAAAATACATATAAATGATGAATAAAAGCATCCCCAAGCGGGAGCTCGCTCTTCGCCCATGGCGGAATCACAACCACATGCAATATGTATATCGAAAGTGCATAATAAGCATCTGAAAGCAAGAAATAAGCAAATACCACGTCGGCTCAAAAGAACATCGACACCAAACCACAAATACAAGTCTTACGAGTCTCACCGTCTAGTCAAATATACAAGGGTAGATGGAGTATACTAGATACAAATGATAATACAAGATTGAAAAAAGGTATCCTCGCAACCCACCTATGAGCCAAGCAGCAAAACGATGCAAACGAAGCAAAATAGAAAGTACGCTCGCCACTACTGTACTGACGGGTCAGACCTGCAAGATACTGTGGCACAACGGGGGGTGAGTTACCAACTCGTGAGTAGCATGTAACATCTAATAAGGCTATCGTAAGCATGCACACAAATGTGTCTCAATCTACACATATCGATATAATACGATGTACAAACATGCATGCAACATGAATGCATAATCAAACACGAAACCTGAATAAGTCTGGTATGAGAAAATCTTTGTTCTTATCTTAGAAAAATCTCTGTGCAATAAACTGAAGTATCATCAATGAAATCAACAGAAATCCGTGTCAAGCATCGACACAATATATATATATATATATATATATATATATATATATATATATATCAATATCCCAATATCTCAATGTCTCAATATCTCAATATCTCGGGCTCCGTCAGTCCGGATCAACCCATATCATCAAATCTCACGACTACGTCGGTATCCTCCGGATATCCGCCGCATCAAAATAACTGGTCGGTAGTGCTCCCCTGCCGGGCTCAACGCCATCATCTGCGATCTTCTTGCCCCGAGGTACCGCACCGGGTCTACTATGTACCCACAGATTGTGCATCCCCCTCCTCGAATCGGATATATGATACCGCTCACGAACCGAGAAAACACATGGTGGACGCCGCGCACATCATATCACGAGAAAACCGCAATTTCTACTTTAAAATGATAATAGGTTTATAAAATCCTTGCGGTTTTCCTCAAAATGCATAAATCTCATAAATACTGAAATCCCCGAGAAGAATCACAATATGTAAATATGTCGGTGATGATGGATGTCTATGATACGATAGTATATATCATGCGAAGTACGGCCAGAAGCTATGCATGAATCATGATGCAATGAGGTATGTGTATATGACTAACAATTCTGCGTATCCATCCTGATGAAATGGAAAATACATCTGCCAGTTTACGTATCATGTATGATGCAAATGTTTTTGATACTGATCTAGCAAGTTCTAAAGTGTTCGTGGTATAGTAATTACCAAAGGTGTGTGTATTAGCATGAATAGTGCACGTGCGGCATGAACCAATGGTAATGGTGCATGTGTCCTATGATGATGTCACATATATATACATATATAAGATGATGCAATGCAATGAGATGCATAACTAGGAAACTACTCATACTGTAGCGTCTTGAAAAGTCGTTTTGGTGTTTTCTTGAAATTCGGTGAAAATTCGGTATTTTTCCGAAAACCGTCTTTCTTGTTATTTTGCAGTTTAGGGCTAATTATACCTTAAAAGGATAGGTAATTTCTTGTTTTTAGTAGCTAATGAGTTATTTATGAAATTTTGGTCATTTAAAAAAATTTCCCTATTTTTCAATTTTTTAATATTATTTTAAGCCGGTAAGAAAATACATTAAATAAGCGATAAATACAAATTTTTCCGGGCTAATTTTAATCTCTAAAATTATGATAATTATAATCTAGTGATAACATGAATTTTTAGTAATTTATTTTGATTTTTAACAAATTTTTATGATTTGAAACGAATTTATTGAATTTTTGAGCTAAAACTTGCAATTTTTGAGTTGTAGGGGGCCTTTTTGCATAAAATTTCTTTTGTAAAACCCCTCTCTCTTTTTCCTCAGCCCTAGGACAGCCCCACCTTGTGTGAGACCAGAAATTTCTGGCCTCTCTCTTCTTGGTTTCTTTCTTGAGTTAATTTGATAGTTTATGGTGTTATTTTAATTAAAATGGATAATGTATGATACATTGACTTTTGTGGACTTGACCATGACTTTCCCCACTTGCCCACACCCTCCCCCATACCTCATTCTGGCCGAAATTCCTGCACACCCTCTTCTTCCTCTCTTTTCTTTTCATTTTTCTTCAATTTCTTCAAGAAATACATCAAAATCCATGATTTAATTCAAAAATCCAAACAAAAATCCTTATGCTATCATTATCCTTAGCCATTCTTGCTTGGACCTTGGTGTTGAGGCCATCAATTGGAGCAAATTTTCTTGCTTGATCCATAGATCAAGAGGTATAATTCTCATCAAGTTGCTTTCTTTTGCTAAAAATTCCTTTAATTGTATGGTTAGTGTTAAAAGTTAGCTTATTTCTAATCTAGTTTAAAAGAGTAGTTTGTTTAAATTAGGGTTTTGAAGCCATGATAATTAATTAAGTTGTTTATTAGTTAATCTAGTTGTTAGTGAACTAATCTATATGGTTACCTTGTTATGTAGTCTTTAATTATGCTAATTTAGGTAATTTTAGAAGTTGATTTTAGTTGTAAATTGTTGTTTTAAATTTTCAAGAGAAGGTTTTTGTATGGAATTGATATTTGAAACTTGATTAGTGAGTTGATTAAGTTTTAGAAAGCATTATTAAATTGATTTAAACCTAATTTGCTATCTAGTGTTTTGCTAACCTTAATCTAAGAGGTGAACTTGCTAATTGGGGTTGAAATTAGTGTTAATTAAGTTTTTCAAGTATGGTTTTTGATTTGCAATTGCTATTTATAAAAATCAAGAAAGGGTTTGGTTGTGGAATATAGGTTTTGGAGCATGGTTAATGTGTTGTAATTAGTGGGTGTGGATTGCTTGTAGTGTGCTTGGGTGAGTATGCTTTATTGTAGTCGTTTTGTCGCAAATCGGCGATTTTTGCACCGATTTTTGGAATGTATATGCTTACTAGATTTTTATATAAATTATGTGATGGACTATTTTTGATATCTTGATGATTGTAATGGCTTGTCCTACGACTTTTAGGATGCGTGAGTGCGGAGTTTTGGGTAGTCGGGTTTTAGTTTTGCCGGGCGACCAAATCGGCGTTTTTCGGCAGTTTTGCGATTTTCGCGTGTGTTCCGCGCACTTTGTGCACGTTGTACCTAGCTAGCGAACCTTAGTAGTTTCGTTGGGGTTTTGCGTCGTTCTTGATATGTAACCTTATATTTGGTATTGATGTAAATTCCAGGTTCGGTCGCGGAAACGTCAGACGCGGCGCGAAAGGGAAAGGCGGTGATTGGACACAGCTAGCCAGGGATCCCGGTGAGTAGATTTAACATCTACGGGGGACGATCGTTTGGATGGCGCAAGTCGCCCGATAGATTTAGTAAATTGAAAAATAGTAAACTGGATAACCACTTGTGACATTAGAATAATAATACTGGCATGATAATTGCTGCAATTAGATCAATATGTTATACCCATATACGCAAACTCAATTGTAGGACACATGCACCATTACCAGGTTTTTATATGCAGCACGAGCACTATTCATGTTTACACACACACCCTGGTAATTGCCATGCCACCACACTAGATAACTTTTAAATTGAAACATTTTACTAATTGATACTTAAACTGGTACTATTGCCTTTAATTCCTTAAAATGAAACCGTAGTATTGCTATTCATGTGCATGTACTTCATCATATTAATTGTTCATGCTTAATACATTAATCACACATCGCGACTTGATTATTGATATCATACGCATTCATTATCATTGATATATGCACTTATGAGGATTTCTTGAGATTTTATGATATTGCTGGATTTCGGGGGAAAACCGCAAAATTTCTAAACTTATTATATTTTAAAATATGTAAAAATTGCGGTTTTCTAGTGATGTAAGTGTCGTCCACCATGAGTTTGCTGTGGATTTGGAAATCCGTGTCGAGGAGTGGAGGAACCGGCACGGGTACATGGTGGGCCCGGTAAGGTACCCCGGGGCAAGAGGAATGTGGTGATGACGTTGAGCCTGGCAGGGGACGGATTACCTACCGGTGACTGTTTGGGACGGCGGATATCCAGAGGATACCGACCGTGGCCGCTAGATGATGAGATATTGATATTTGAGATGGGTCAGCCGGACGGCTGAGGCCAGAGATACATTTATGAGATTTGAGACAGCTTTTGGGTGTCGTTGCTGGACACCGATTTTCGTCGATTCATTGACATTATGCTGGCATTCTAAAAGAGTTTCAAAAACAAAAAGAGATAAAATATTTCTTATATATACCTATTGAGACCTCAGATTTTCATGTTGCATACATATTAGCACACTGATATGATATACACACCTGCTAGTGCATCCAGTCATACCTGTATTTTAGGTGCTAGGATGCTTGTGTGCATGCATACGATAGCCTTTGCAGATGTTATTTATTACTCACGAGTTGGCAACTCACCCCCGTTGTGCCATAGTCTTTTGCAGGTCCGCTCCGTCAGTTCAGTAGCGGCGGGCGCACTTGTTCTTTTGCCTGTTTTGCTTGGGCTCGAGATTTGCTCATAGGTGGGTTATGTAATTATTTTGTACCACCTTGTATATTCTTGTATCTAGTGTACTCCATCTACTGTTTCTACCAGATTATTGTATATTGACCTAGAGATGAGACTGTGAGGTTTGTGGATTTTATGCTGTATTTTGGGGGTCGAGCTCACTTGAGCCGACATGCTACTTTTTCATGCTTCCTTATGCTTTATTATGATTATTATGCTTGCTGTCATTTACATTGCGTGGGATTTGTGACCGCCTTATGGCGAAGAGCTAGCTCCCGCTTGGGGATGCCCTATTTTGTTGGATTCATGTATATATTTTGTTGTACCCATTTTTGGGGGTCAGTATTTACAAAGGAGACTCTGCCGAAATTTTCGGGAAAAATTGGTATTGTTTTTAAAAAGGGTTTTACATGACTTATTTGATAACTCGCTTTCAATTGATTGGGTTTTCTTCACTCTTTTGCTTAATTGGTTTTGTTTTCTGGGCTTTGGCTTACTTATTTTACGGACGTCTTTAGACGTTTCGTAAACTTAAGTGCCAGTCACGTTCCGTACCCTGCGGGTCGTGACAAAGTTGGTATCAGAGCGATAGGTTTTACCTTTGTGAGTGTAGGATGACCCTTGGTAGATGGAGTAAGTGACTTAAGCAGCGTAACGTAGCGTGCGTATGTCCGCGGCATACTTACGATACGGTACTCCGCCTAAGTGACTTTAGGATATACTTGCTTGAAAAATTCCTTCTTCAACTCCGTGTATCCTATGATCCTATTGCACTATCCTTATTATCCTTTTCCTGTACCAGCCACTATGCCGCCGAAGGCTACGAGGGCACAGAGGGCTGCCGTCCGAGACGAGATTCGAGCTGGCTCGTCCGAGACTAGGACTGAGCAGGGTGGTATGCCTACGCCGCAGAGACAGACTGATCCGCATTCCCCAGGTCGCATGGATAGGCTTGAGTCCGGTATGGAGGAGCTGCGACAGATGGTGGAATCGTTAGTAGAGGTCAATCGAGCACAGAGATCGGATATTACTCCCCCTGCAGTCGTTTCAAGACCGAGTCGGATTCGCACTGATATGTTAGCACCTTGGAGGGTTCGCAGAGGCTGTGGTGGATTCTTTAGGGGCCAGTTATATCGCCTTCACCCATATGGTCAGCAGCCATGGTTAGGATGTTTTTGGTGTGGTAGCCTGCATCATCGTATCAGAGACTGTCCGGTGAGACGACAGGGAGCAGCGACAGTTCCGCATGTGACCCTACCACCATCACCACCCCCTCCTCAGAGAGCCCTACTTTCTACCCCAGGCGATGCTCCACGCCAGTTAGGTGCACCGAGAGGCCGAGGACGTGGCGGTCCTGTTCAGAGAGGACGAGGAGGCAGAGGCCGAGGTCGAGGTCAGCCCGCTATCGGTGGAGGACATGCCTGAGTATTTGCTTTGACACCGCAGGATGCGCAGGCATCCAATGCCATTGTGACAGGTACTTTGCCAGTTTGTTCTTTCGACGCGCGGGTATTATTCGACCCAGGTTCCACACATTCGTACGTTTCTACACACTTTGCACCGATGTTGGGCCGTGAGTCGTCGTCGTTAGATCAGCCGCTTGTTGTTGTTACTCCGGTAGGCGAGTCGTTTGTCGCTCGGTTTGTATTTCGTTTGTGTTCCGTTCGTATCGGGGAGAGGGATTCATCAGTTGATTTGATACTCCTCGATATGTTGGACTTTGATGTGCTTCTGGGCATGGATTGGCTAGCCACTTGTTATGCTTCGGTGGACTGCCGTGAGAAGGCAGTCAGATTTAGCTTTCCGGGAGAGCCAGTCCTTGTTATTCAGGGAGACCGTAGTGTCGCCCTTCCCAGCTTAATTTCGTCTCTTCGCGCTGGTCAGCTCTTGCGGAAGGGATGTCAGGGATTCTTAGCGTTTGTTTGTGATACTCGAGCTTCAGAGATTCCGTTGGACCGGGTCCCGGTAGTTTGTGAGTTCCCTGATGTTTTCCCTGATGAGCTACCTGGGCTACCGCCTGAGCGCGATGTTGAGTTCTGCATTGATTTGATTCCCGGTTCGGGGCCTATTTCTATACCGCCTTATCGGATGGCCCCGGCAGAGCTTCGAGAGCTGAAGGATCAGTTGCAGGATTTGTTGGACAAGGGGCTTATTCGACCGAGTGTTTCTCCGTGGGGTGCTCCGGTCCTGTTTGTCAAGAAGAAGGATGGAAGTTTGCGCTTATGTATCGACTACCGCCAGCTGAACAAAGTTACCGTTCGGAACAGATATCCGTTGCCGCGCATTGATGATTTGTTCGACCAGCTTCAGGGTGCGGGGTATTTTTCGAGGATCGACTTGCGATCAGGATACCATCAGCTGCGAGTTCGACAGGAGGATATACCGAGGACAGCTTTCCGCACGCGCTACGGCCACTACGAGTTTTTGGTGATGTCGTTCGGACTCACCAACGCCCCAGCAGCATTTATGGATTCGATGAACCGTACATTCAGGCCGTATCTTGACTTGTTCATCATCGTGTTTATCGACGATATCTTGGTGTACTCCCGGAGCAGAGAGGAGCACGAGCAGCACTTGCGGATTACGTTACAGACTCTGAGGGAGCACCAGCTGTTCGCGAAGTTCTCCAAGTGTGCTTTCTGGCTGGACAGCGTCGGATTCTTGGGTCACGTGGTTACGAGAGACGGCATTTGTGTGGACCCGAAGAAGATTGAGGCTGTTCAGCAGTGGCCCCGACCTACATCAGTGACTGAGATCCGTAGTTTTCTAGGCTTGGCGGGCTACTACAGGCGTTTTGTTCAGGACTTCTCCCGTATAGCTGCACCGTTGACCGGTTTGACCCGGAAGGGAGTTCCTTTCGTCTGGACAGAGGAGTGCGAGCGCAGTTTTCAGCAGCTACGGACTTGTTTGACTACGGCGCCGGTATTATCTTTGCCTTCGGGATCAGGCGGGTTTGTTGTCTACTGTGATGCTTCGCGAGTGGGATTAGGATGCGTATTGATGCAGCATGGCCGGGTGATCGCTTATGCTTCTCGGCAGTTGAAGAAGCATGAACAGAACTACCCCACTCATGATTTGGAGATGGCTGCAGTGGTCTTTGCACTGAAGATTTGGCGACATTACCAATACGGCGAGTCGTGTCAGATATTCACCGATCACAAGAGCTTAAAGTACATATTTCAGCAGCGAGACCTGAACCTCAGACAGCGTCGTTGGATGGAGTTGGTGAAAGACTACGACTGCGAGATCTTATATCACCCAGGCAAGACGAATGTGGTGGCAGATGCGTTGAGTAGGAGGCCCGGGGGTAGTCTATCCTTTTGCGCGCAGTGCAGAGGCAGTCGTCAGCAGATTGGCAGATGTTATGCGACAGCCGAGTTGAGTTCGAGTTCACTCAGACAGGGGGACAGCTCGCGCATGTTCGTGCACGCCCACAGTTGCTTGACCGTATATATGAGGCACAGCGTAGTGACGACCGTTGCTCAGAGATCATGGCACAGATGGGACAGGGCAGATTTTCCGAGTTCATGGTTGACGATCAGGGGATTTTATGATATGGATCTAGACTGTGCGTACCAGATACTGATGGATTACGGCGCGACATTCTCGAGGAGGCACACTGATCAGTGTATAGTGTCCACCCCGGTTCCACCAAGATGTACCATGATATGAGAGAGACCTACTGGTGGGACGGGATGAAGAGGGACATTGCGGAGCTCGTTTCGAGATGCCTGACTTGTCAGCAAGTCAAGGCCGAGCACCAGAGGCCCGCAGGAGAGCTACAGCCGTTACCCATTCCAGAGTGGAAATGGGAACAGATTTCGATGGATTTCGTTGTGGGTCTACCCAGGACCAGTCGAGGGTACGACTCCATCTGGGTGATCGTGGATAGATTGACGAAAGCGGCCCACTTCCTTCCAGTGAAGACGACTTTCAGCTTCGCTCAGTATGCTCAGCTCTATATTGACGAGATCGTGCGACTACATGGCGTACCGACTTGTATCGTGTCAGATCGAGGCACTCAGTTCACCAGCCGACTTTGGCAGAGACTTCAGGAGGCTTTGGGCACTCGTTTGAGCTTCAGCACAGCGTTTCATCCGCAGACAGACGGACAGTCAGAGCGGACCTTTCAGACTCTCGAGGACATGCTCAGAGCGTGCGTTTTAGACTTTGGTGGTAGCTGGGATCGTCATTTACCTCTAGTGGAGTTCTCCTACAACAATAGCTTCCAGGATACTATTCAGATGGCACCTTTCGAGGCATTGTATGGGAGGAGATGCAGATCGCCCGTTTGTTGGACAGAGCTCAGTGAGAGCAGCATTTTGGGGCCGCAGCTTGTTGAGGAGACGACATCGAAGATCCAGTTGATCCGAGACCGGATGAGAGCGGCTCAGAGCAGGCAGAAATCCTATGCAGACAGACGCCGTCGCAGATTAGTGTTCGCAGTTGGCGACCATGTTTTTCTGAAAGTCTCTCTGATGAAGGGCGTGATGCGTTTTGGGCGAAAGGGGAAGCTTAGTCCTAGATTCGTAGGTCCCTTCGAGATCCTCGAGCGTGTCGGCGCTGTTGCATATCGTTTGGCTCTTCCACCCAGCTTTCCCGATGTTCACCCCGTTTTTCATGTTTCGATGCTCCGCAAGTACCTTCACGACCCTTCGCATGCGATTCAGCACCCGACAGTCCAGCTAGAGCGCGACCTTTCTTTTGCAGAGCAGCCGGTGGCCATCCTGGATCGGCAGGTGAAGAAGTTGAGGTCGAAGATTATACCAACCGTCAAGGTCCTTTGGCGCAGCCCGAGCAGCGAGGAGGTTACCTGGGAGACCGAGGGCGAGATGAGGAAGAAATATCCCCATCTCTTCGAAGGTACGCGTAGCTATATTTTTAAATTCGGGGACCGAATTTCTTTAAGGGGGGAAGATTGTAGCATCTTGAAAAGTCATTTTGGTGTTTTCTTGAAATTCGGTGAAAATTCGGTATTTTTCCGAAAACCGTCTTTCTTGTTATTTTGCAGTTTAGGGCTAATTATACCTTAAAAGGATAGGTAATTTCTTGTTTTTAGTAGCTAATGAGTTATTTATGAAATTTTGGTCATTTAAAAAATTTTCCCTATTTTTCAATTTTTTAATATTATTTTAAGCCGGTAAGAAAATACATTAAATAAGCGATAAATACAAATTTTTCCGGGCTAATTTTAATCTCTAAAATTATGATAATTATAATCTAGTGATAACATGAATTTTTAGTAATTTATTTTGATTTTTAACAAATTTTTATGATTTGAAACGAATTTATTGAATTTTTGAGCTAAAACTTGCAATTTTTGAGTTGTAGGGGGCCTTTTTGCATAAAATTTCTTTTGTAAAACCCCTCTCTCTTTTTCCTCAGCCCTAGGACAGCCCCACCTTGTATGAGACCAGAAATTTCTGGCCTCTCTCTTCTTGGTTTCTTTCTTGAGTTAATTTGATAGTTTATGGTGTTATTTTAATTAAAATGGATAATGTATGATACATTGACTTTTGTGGACTTGACCATGACTTTCCCCACTTGCCCACACCCTCCCCCATACCTCATTCTGGCCGAAATTCCTGCACACCCTCTTCTTCCTCTCTTTTCTTTTCATTTTTCTTCAATTTCTTCAAGAAATACATCAAAATCCATGATTTAATTCAAAAATCCAAACAAAAATCCTTATGCTATCATTATCCTTAGCCATTCTTGCTTGGACCTTGGTGTTGAGGCCATCAATTGGAGCAAATTTTCTTGCTTGATCCATAGATCAAGAGGTATAATTCTCATCAAGTTGCTTTCTTTTGCTAAAAATTCCTTTAATTGTATGGTTAGTGTTAAAAGTTAGCTTATTTCTAATCTAGTTTAAAAGAGTAGTTTGTTTAAATTAGGGTTTTGAAGCCATGATAATTAATTAAGTTGTTTATTAGTTAATCTAGTTGTTAGTGAACTAATCTATATGGTTACCTTGTTATGTAGTCTTTAATTATGCTAATTTAGGTAATTTTAGAAGTTGATTTTAGTTGTAAATTGTTGTTTTAAATTTTCAAGAGAAGGTTTTTGTATGGAATTGATATTTGAAACTTGATTAGTGAGTTGATTAAGTTTTAGAAAGCATTATTAAATTGATTTAAACCTAATTTGCTATCTAGTGTTTTGCTAACCTTAATCTAAGAGGTGAACTTGCTAATTGGGGTTGAAATTAGTGTTAATTAAGTTTTTCAAGTATGGTTTTTGATTTGCAATTGCTATTTATAAAAATCAAGAAAGGGTTTGGTTGTGGAATATAGGTTTTGGAGCATGGTTAATGTGTTGTAATTAGTGGGTGTGGATTGCTTGTAGTGTGCTTGGGTGAGTATGCTTTATTGTAGTCGTTTTGTCGCAAATCGGCGATTTTTGCACCGATTTTTGGAATGTATATGCTTACTAGATTTTTATATAAATTATGTGATGGACTATTTTTGATATCTTGATGATTGTAATGGCTTGTCCTACGACTTTTAGGATGCGTGAGTGCGGAGTTTTGGGTAGTCGGGTTTTAGTTTTGCCGGGCGACCAAATCGGCGTTTTTCGGCAGTTTTGCGATTTTCGCGTGTGTTCCGCGCACTTTGTGCACGTTGTACCTAGCTAGCGAACCTTAGTAGTTTCGTTGGGGTTTTGCGTCGTTCTTGATATGTAACCTTATATTTGGTATTGATGTAAATTCCAGGTTCGGTCGCGGAAACGTCAGACGCGGCGCGAAAGGGAAAGGCGGTGATTGGACACAGCTAGCCAGGGATCCCGGTGAGTAGATTTAACATCTACGGGGGACGATCGTTTGGATGGCGCAAGTCGCCCGATAGATTTAGTAAATTGAAAAATAGTAAACTGGATAACCACTTGTGACATTAGAATAATAATACTGGCATGATAATTGCTGCAATTAGATCAATATGTTATACCCATATACGCAAACTCAATTGTAGGACACATGCACCATTACCAGGTTTTTATATGCAGCACGAGCACTATTCATGTTTACACACACACCCTGGTAATTGCCATGCCACCACACTAGATAACTTTTAAATTGAAACATTTTACTAATTGATACTTAAACTGGTACTATTGCCTTTAATTCCTTAAAATGAAACCGTAGTATTGCTATTCATGTGCATGTACTTCATCATATTAATTGTTCATGCTTAATACATTAATCACACATCGCGACTTGATTATTGATATCATACGCATTCATTATCATTGATATATGCACTTATGAGGATTTCTTGAGATTTTATGATATTGCTGGATTTCGGGGGAAAACCGCAAAATTTCTAAACTTATTATATTTTAAAATATGTAAAAATTGCGGTTTTCTAGTGATGTAAGTGTCGTCCACCATGAGTTTGCTGTGGATTTGGAAATCCGTGTCGAGGAGTGGAGGAACCGGCACGGGTACATGGTGGGCCCGGTAAGGTACCCCGGGGCAAGAGGAATGTGGTGATGACGTTGAGCCTGGCAGGGGACGGATTACCTACCGGTGACTGTTTGGGATGGCGGATATCCAGAGGATACCGACCGTGGCCGCTAGATGATGAGATATTGATATTTGAGATGGGTCAGCCGGACGGCTGAGGCCAGAGATACATTTATGAGATTTGAGACAGCTTTTGGGTGTCGTTGCTGGACACCGATTTTCGTCGATTCATTGACATTATGCTGGCATTCTAAAAGAGTTTCAAAAACAAAAAGAGATAAAATATTTCTTATATATACCTATTGAGACCTCAGATTTTCATGTTGCATACATATTAGCACACTGATATGATATACACACCTGCTAGTGCATCCAGTCATACCTGTATTTTAGGTGCTAGGATGCTTGTGTGCATGCATACGATAGCCTTTGCAGATGTTATTTATTACTCACGAGTTGGCAACTCACCCCCGTTGTGCCACAGTCTTTTGCAGGTCCGCTCCGTCAGTTCAGTAGCGGCGGGCGCACTTGTTCTTTTGCCTGTTTTGCTTGGGCTCGAGATTTGCTCATAGGTGGGTTATGTAATTATTTTGTACCACCTTGTATATTCTTGTATCTAGTGTACTCCATCTACTGTTTCTACCAGATTATTGTATATTGACCTAGAGATGAGACTGTGAGGTTTGTGGATTTTATGCTGTATTTTGGGGGTCGAGCTCACTTGAGCCGACATGCTACTTTTTCATGCTTCCTTATGCTTTATTATGATTATTATGCTTGCTGTCATTTACATTGCGTGGGATTTGTGACCGCCTTATGGCGAAGAGCTAGCTCCCGCTTGGGGATGCCCTATTTTGTTGGATTCATGTATATATTTTGTTGTACCCATTTTTGGGGGTCAGTATTTACAAAGGAGACTCTGCCGAAATTTTCGGGAAAAATTGGTATTGTTTTTAAAAAGGGTTTTACATGACTTATTTGATAACTCGCTTTCAATTGATTGGGTTTTCTTCACTCTTTTGCTTAATTGGTTTTGTTTTCTGGGCTTTGGCTTACTTATTTTACGGACGTCTTTAGACGTTTCGTAAACTTAAGTGCCAGTCACGTTCCGTACCCTGCGGGTCGTGACACATACAATGCAAATACTACAAATGATACTAAACCATCGGGCGCCTCGCGCCATCCAGACGATCCCTCCATAGATGTGTACATCTACTCACCGGGACACCTCAGCTAATCTGATCCGATCTCAGCCATGTATTTTCCGCGCCACGTCTGACACCTCTGAATCCGACCCTAGAATCGCACACAGGTAAATAAATGGATAAATATATGAATAGTCATGGACACAACGATGCAAATCAACCAACGCACACTCACTAGATACACACGCACTTGGTGTACAAAACGTGCTCGCGACAACGCCACAAATCGCAACTAGGGTCGCTATACGTGAAAAACACCAAGCCTAAAACCCAATCGTACCCGTCACGCACCAACAACACTCTAGATATTATATGAAATAGGTGGCAAACCATCAAAACCTCGAACTTCATTCAATTCGATTTATCCCAAAAACCTAGTAAGCATCAATTTATCATTTTAGTTCAAATCTTGATATTTTAACAAAAATAATGGCTACAAAGCTCACTTAAAATCTTAATTACGCCACATAATTACTAACTATATTTTAAACTCACCTATTTAACTTAATCACAAAAATTTAGTTTGCAAGATTATACCATTAATACAATTTCAAAGTAACAATTAGCAATTTAGCAACTAGATTGGGTTTTGCAAGTCTTAACATGATAAACTACACATTTAAACCATAATCAAATGATAAAAACCCTAACTTGATCTCAAACCCTTATCTTAAAATTTCAAACTTGCAATTTAGAACCATATAAATACCTAATTAGGGTTTTTTTGAAATAGGGTGGAATAAAATTAAAATTATTAAAATAAAATTATTATTTTTTAATTATCGAAATGGGGCGGTTTTGAGTCAGGCCCACCCTCGAATTTAGAGGGCGGGTTCCCAGAACCCGCCTCCTTTTTTTATTTAAAAAAAATTAATTAAAAATAGAAATTTAAATATCGAATAAAAAAAATAAAAGAATAATATTAGTGTTGTTTTGGTTCCGGAAAATTGTTATTACAGTTGATATAGAATTACTATAAATATGAATCTTGTATACACTCCAATAACAAAATGAATAAGTCAAATTTAAAATACAAAAAAAATCATATCTGTTTGTAAAAGGTAAATTGTACAAGTTTCTTTACAAGCGCTAACCGATTTTCTTCTGGTGAACTTGTCACGATCTCGAAGGTCCCGCCCCTTTTGACTGTCCTGGATATCTGGTCCTATAATGACCTGGTTGTTTGCATAGCTACATCTGCTGTGTCTTTACTGAGGATTAGCATCCATTGTCATTCGATCTCGACGCACCTTAGGTCTTCCGGGCCCTATATTTTTTCTGGTGGTAATACAGTCGGTGTTTGTCTGTTCTTAGTATAATAGTGTCAATAGCGACTGTCTGGTATATGATGAAATTTTGGATCGTATGATCCTTGGTAATTGGAAACTGTATAGTAACGGGAAGCAAAATTGTAATGTGAGTGTTCCCGCCAAAATTTTGGCTCAAAACCCGCTCCGTATAAAATAATAACAATAAATAAATAAATAAATAAATAAATAATAATAAAGGAGAAAATCTCTTTTTCAGAGCAAAGCTCTGTTCAAATCCCAAGGCGGGAAAAGAAGCAATGCTTCTGTTTCCCCCAATCAGAGCAAAACTCTGTTTTAAAAGATAATAAAAATCAAATCTTAAAATAAAGAAGCAACGCTTCAGATGCGCTGCGCTCTGCGCTGCGCGACACGTGTCATCGCAGTTGCGCTAGCGCAGTTGCGCTGCGCTCTGCGCTGCGCGACACGTGTCAGCACAGTTGCGCTAGCGCAGTTGTGCTGCGCGACACGTGTCAAGCGTAGGTGCGCTTGTGCCAAACAGAATTAAAATTCCAGTAAGATCTTTCTGTTCTTTTTAAAACAAGAAGATTGTCTTCTGTAAAACAGAAGCCCTTGGATCAAAGATCCAACGGTGGGGAAAATTCCCCAAATCACTCAGAGAAGGATCTCTTTAACAAATTTAACAAATTAACGGGCACTATATAAAGGCCCCTAGACCCCAATTCCAAAAATCATCAACACAGAAAAAAAAGAAGAAGAGAGAACTCCTCTAAAGAAAATTTTGAGAAGAGATCAAAGAAAGAAAAGGTAAAAACCTCTGAACAAAGAAGAATTTCTTCTAAAAAGATCATTGATCTAAGAACAAGATCAAAGATCTTCAATAAAAATATAATAATAAAGGCATTGCCTTTTGATGAACCACCGTTTCTTTGAAAACAAGAAAATTTGTTTTCTTTGATCTAAAATTGATCAAAATAATAAAACAGTGCCCTGCACTTGTAAATCTGCACTGTTGCGCTACTGGGTTGGCGCAAGCCACCAGGGAGCGCCACGTGTCAGCTCCAGAACGATCTGCGCTATGCGCTGTTAAAATAGAGCACTGCTCTCATAAATTGGCGCAACCCACCAGAGCGCGCCACGTGTCAGAAGCGCAACAGCGCAGCGCACTGCGCTTGCGCTCACCAGAGCGTGACACGTGTCACCTCCCCATGGACTTGCGCCTTGCGCTCCTCAATTGGCGCAAAGCGCCTGACAAGCCACGTGGCACTTTGTCAGATTAATTAATGCAGCTCATTATTAAAGGGCAGAGCCCAATTAAAAGGCCTAATGGACCAAAACAAATGCTCTGCATTATAAAAAGGGGACAGAGCCCAACTTAAAAGGCCTAACAGGCCAGAATAAAATACAGTGCAAGGGCAGAGCCCTAATTAAGGTCTAATAGGCCTAATGCAAATAAAAATGTTGAACATCTTCAACTGGACTTAGCCCAATCATGGCCATAAGTTCTCAAATTAAATTGACTGAGCACGGCTGCTCCCTTAAATCAATTTACACCTGGTTCAAGGGTACATCTCTGAACTCCTCTGACATCTGTCGTTGTAATCCTTCAACGTCGTCAGAGAGATGATGGGTCCTAACGGCCATACAATGTTGGACCGTAATGTCCTTAAACTACCAATGGACCACTACGTCCCTAAACTGGAACAATAGAGCCCCAAATGCTCTTTTTTCGGATCTAAACGATCCTGTTTAAGTTGATCTCAGCCTCAAAAATGGCTAACGTATCCTTAAAATCTTCAAACAGACTTTAGTCCCAAATTGGACTATAGATCCTCCAATCAACTCTGGTTCAAGGGTACATCTCCGAACTCCTCTGACACCTATCGTTGTAATCCTTCAACGTCGTCATGGAGGTGACGGGTCCCGACGGCCATATATTAATTGGACCACCATGTCCCTAAACTGGACCAATAGAGCCCACAAATGCTCTTTTTGTCGGATCCAAACGATCCCGTTAAGTTGATCTTAGTCTCAAATTGGACTAACGCATCTTTAACAAACATTTAAGTTGATCTTAGCCTCAAATATGGCTAACGTATCCTTAAACCAAAACCCCAAAACCAAATCTAAGAGAATACGGATTTGGACTAATCCACGTCCTACGGGCGACGACATAAATTAGTCTCCGTATACAATCCACGGGCAACCACAAACAAAACAAACACCCACGACACGAAGTGACATTCTGGAGAAGGAGAAAGTGGTTATCGCGATGCGGTAGCTTAATTAACTGCAGGGGCTTGCGCCTGCAGGGAAGAGCGTCCCCACAATCAAAAACCCCTCAAGCGAGGGGGAATCTGACAAAGTCTGCTACATCGGCCGCATCCGTCTAAACCTCCGATATACGGTGCCATAAATCAACTTGGCATCTTCGGAGAGGTAGATGGATAAAACCAATTAGCATCTGCCCCGAATCTCAGGCAAGACGTTCAGTCTTGGCCGTCTTTCGGAGAGGAACAGATTCTGGCACGCCTGGTGGGACCTCTTCCTCTTTCCACTCCATACTTCGTGTGTCGTGTTCGCGAACAAATCGCGGTTTGCTGTGGTTGCCTGTGGATTCGAGGTACTTAGATTTGGTGTCTTGCTCCGTGCAGAAAACAAAAGAACAATGGCTTCAAACTGCACTACCTGCAACTGCAACTCTCGCTCCGTCCCTGCTAGAGGAGTGACTTATGGGCCCCGAGCGGCCTCCCTTTTCAAGATGCCAGTGGAGCAGGTAACTCAAGCAACCACTGAACTATTCTTCGGGACCATGCTCCCATCCATGAGCTTCGATGCCTCAATGACGTTGCAAGAAGCTCCAAAGAAGTCGGTCTTTGATCGACTTACCACTGCCGTGGCCCCTCACAACGGGTCGCCCAACTCCACTGCCTCAGTTTTTAACGGATTAGGCCAGAGCTCCAACGGGCCCATGAAGAAGCCTGCACTACCAGAAGGCGTTATCCCGAAGCGGTTAGCCATCCCTGCTCCTGTTCCAGGCAAAATTTCCAAGGTTGCTTCCCCTACTCGGAAGTTCGCTTTTGATCGGTTGGCTGTCCCCATCCAACGGGCGCCGGTCTTTAAAAGGCTAGTACCAGCAAATTTTGACCAACACAGGGGGCATGAAGAGGTCACCCCTACGGTTAGAACAACTCCATCCGCACGACACGCTCGACGTCGCCACTGGCGCCGAGTAAGGAAGGCTGGGGGCAACTCCCCCTCTGGGATAACTCCGCCAGCTCCAACGGTGGGGATCGATGCTGCTGTTCCAACCGGGAACAGCTTTGAATTGCTAAACACGGTGCGCAGAAACTCTCCTACTGCGGTGTTGAAACAAACTCCTTCACCTGTGGAGAATACTCCAGAGAAGAAGCTAGAGCGGCCCCCTCAATGGCTGTCCTTTAAAATTTACAAAGTCTGGCGACAGGTCCAAGAGTCGGTGATTGATGAAAACTATCTCCGCCGACAGAAAAAGATGAAGGTTCGGCAGGAGAAGGATTACTCCGTCAAGCTACAAAAAGCAACAGCTACTTGGGTGCCCACTGCAACGGCCCCCTCAACTCCAATCACTCAAAAGAAAAGGAGGCCGCAAAAAGCTCCTGTGAACATGGCGAAGCGTAAAAGCGCTGAACACAAACGCCCTAAGCCTGGGGGTATGGTGGTGCACACTGTTTATATGGCTGCCGGAAAGGAGGAAAGCCGTGTTTCTATGGGCCACCGACCGCTCACCCGATCCGTGACAAAAGCCCAGGAGCAACAACAAAAGCTTCAGGAAATGATGACTGCACTTACTTGACCAAAAGAAAGCTCGGAGGCGTCATCAGAACAGCGTCATGAACAAGAAACCGATGCTGACTTCTTACGTAGAGTCCTTGAAAAGAAGGACAAAGAAGCCGCAGAACAAGCGGCTAACATAAGACAGATGGCGCTCCTCTTCCAAGATATGGTAGGGATGATGTTACAGCCGGACCCTCCAGCTGATGACCCTCCAATCATTGTTGAAGACGATAGAAGAGAAACATCTAATCCTCCGCCGGCTCTTTCTGCAGCCAAAGATGAAACCATTTCCAAGGCCGCGCTGGATGACTATATAGCTCATCAAATACGGGTTCATCAAGCGAATGAGGCTGCTGCGCAAATTGTTAGAACCGGACGACCCTATCCAAGCTGGTATGACCAAATCAGTTACCCGCCGGGATATACGATCCCTAAATTCCATGTGTACAAGGGGACAGGGAATCCACATCAGCATGTCGCTCAATTCAGGGCCTTATGCGACAATACTGGAGGCGATGACAAATTGTTGCTTCGACAATTTTTCGGCAACTTAGCAGAAACAACCTTTGAATGGTATTCAGAGCTACCTAACGACTCTGTCAGAACATTTGCAGAGATGGAGCTACTGTTTACACAAAGATTCGCGAGTGCTAGTGGACGAACCCCGATAACAGCACTGATAAATGCCAGGATAAGGCCAGGCGAAACGTGGGTCCAATACGCAACACGATGGCGGAACCTATGGTCGAAATGCGAACAAAGCATAGAAGAGGCACCTGCGGTAGGTATGTTCGTGGGCACTCTTAACCCGCAAGCGACCATCTCGCAATTCATGATGTTCTTCAGGCCGACCACTTTCCAGGCCTTGATCGACAAATTAGCCCAAATGGACCAGATGGGCCATGGACCGTCTCCTCCAAAACTGGACTCTCGAAATGAGAAGAAAGGGAAGGCGATTGTCGTCGCCAATGCTCAGCAACAGCCGAGCAACTCAAAGCCGGTTGTTCGCCAAAACAACGTGCGTCCACGCCCATCCCTCGAGGAAAGACTGGGACGTCCTTACTCGTTTCCTCAGAATAAAACGAGAAGACTGTTTGAGCTGGCAGTGCGCAACAGACTCATCAATCTGTCGAGTCCAAAACGTCTGTTGCAGCCAGGCGATCTCAATAATCCCAATTATTGCCCTTACCACCAAACGGTAAGTCACCCGATCGAGGAT
The DNA here is from genome assembly GCA_030015575.1 of Agapanthus africanus. NCBI lineage: Eukaryota > Viridiplantae > Streptophyta > Magnoliopsida > Asparagales > Amaryllidaceae > Agapanthus > Agapanthus africanus. The sequence continues at coordinate 375,921,496 of JASDDO010000019.1, read as the reverse complement.
TGCTTCGTCTTTAAAGGATGGGTCAAGGATCAGTACCTACAAGGCAAGTTCGCGCTGTCTGAAAAGTGGAAAGTAAACCCACCACAGCCGCACACTCCAAAGAAGACGGACACGCCGGGGGCAGCTTGTTCTTTTGTTGAGGACGAAAACGATGGAGAAGACTCATCAGATGAATCCGAAGACTACGTAGCGAGTTGTCATGTGATCTCTCACTCATTAGTGGATGATAAAGAAGCTCCTTGCGCCGAGAAACCGAGGGCGGACCTTGAACCGGAAATTCTGTGGCCGTCAGACGAGATGATCGATGCCTTCCTGAATGAGATTCGTCTGAAAGTTAAAGCCAATCAAGAACGTGAGATGGCCATACTGGAAGGAGCCAAACACCACTGACTAGACCAAAGAGTCGAGGCACTTTCGTCAAATCAATAGTCATCCGCTGCGGATAAAAATAAATTCAAGACGAGGAAAATGTTTGCTAAAGCCCTATCAGTGGGAATGAAGCTACCACCCTCTGAAGAAAATACTCTCGGTGGAGTAGAGATGCATCCTAACTTCTGCTTATATCATCAGAAGATCATACATCCTACCGAAGACTGCGACCCCTTTAAGTGTTGGTGGCAAGGGTATGTCGCTCAAAAGCAACACTTTAACATGACAAAGCGTGAAGCTCGTAGACATCAGAAAAATGCGATAGATAAGCGCAAAAGAGCCGCCGCCGACTGTCACATAGCCGACACCAAGGGATCGCAAGTTATCACCTTTGGAAGCGACTCTGACGAAGAAGCTGCCTTCAACCCTCTCCTCAAGGAATACATTTCAAAAATGAAAGAATTAAGGAGTTGCGAGAATTTTCAGCCGTGCAATCGCACGCTACTCAAAAAAAATCTCGGCCCTGCAAACAAAGGATCGAGCAGAAAGGATGAAGGGAAGGGAAAAACAGCCTTCGTCGCCAACACTCAACAACAGTCGAGTGGCCCTAGACCGGTTGTTCGTCAAAACAATATGCGTCCACGCATATCCCTTGAGGAGAGGCTAAGACGTCCTTACTCATTTCCCCAGAATAAAACAAAGAGGCTGTTCGAAGTGGCAGTGCATAACAGGCTTATCACTCTACCGGAGCCGAAACACCAATTACAACTGGATGATGTCAACAGTTCTAATTATTGCCCTTACCACCAAGTATTGGGCCATCTGATCGAAAACTGTTACGTCTTCAAAAACTGGGTTGAACACCAATACCAACAGGGCAAGTTCGTCATCTCCGAAAACTGGAGGGTGAACCCGCCACAACCGCACGCTCTGAGAAAGATGGATACGCTGGGAGCATCATGCTCATTCATAAGGAAAGCTCCATAGACCGAAAAGTCAATAAACTAGAAATTCGCCTCAAATACGGCGACGATGGACCGAAACGTCCTTAAACTAATGATGGACCGCAATGTCCTAAAACTTGCAAATGACCGAAACGTCGTTAAACTACTACCAACCCGCGGCACCCCCAGGCCGACGTGGTAAAAGAAAAAAAAAGGTATGTCCATAAGTAAAACGGGCACGGATGAAAACCCGAAAGGGCTCCGTGAGTAAAAACAGCAGGGCTACCGGCGAGTGTTCGTGAAAACCCGAAAGGGCGCAACCTCGTTAGGAAAAAAAAACAAAAAAAAACGGTATGTCCATAAGCAAAGTGGGCATGGATGAAAACCCAAAAGGGCTCCGTGAGCAAAAACAGCAGGGCTACCGGCGAGTGTTCGTGAAAACCCGAAAGGGCGCGACATCTTTAGGAAAAAAAAGGAATAAAAAGAATAAAAAAAGAGACGGTATGTCCATAAGCAAAAAGGGTACGGATGAAAACCCGAAAGGGCTCCTTGAGTAAAAACAGCAGGACTATCGGCGAGTGTTTGTGAAAACCCGAAAGGGCGCTACCTCGTTAAAAGACACTTACAGGGCCCTCTCGACCTTGTAAGGAGAAACCACCCGCGTGAGATCCTTACGACTCACAAGGGAGCAACACACTTAGGGATCCCCACGATTCCTAAGAAGAAAATACACTTGCGAGATCCTCACGACTCGTAAGGAGAACTCTCTTATGGGACCCTCATGGCTCATAAGATTTGAAAGTCTTAAGTTACAGAGATCTAAAACTGTGCTTAAGCAACCTCCACAACCTTCGATTTTGCCCTACAAGCAGCTCAATACTGACCCTTGTATACAATCCACGGGCACGAATAAACATTTTCCTAACCAAGTCCCACCCGTGACTGGGGATATGTCCATACGGTGAACAACCCTTGTAAGTCCTCTCGACTTATAAGGAGAAAATCCTTTTGTAAGATCCTTACGACTTACAGGGGAACATACACTTAGGAATCCTCACGATCTCTAAGGAGAAAACACACCTACGAGATCCTCACGACTTGTAGGGAGAAATATCTTTATGAGACCCTTACGGCTCATGAAGTCAAAAGCCTTAGTCGACGGGATCCTAACCCTGTTCGCTAAGCCACCTTTGTTCAACATCGACAGAGGCAAATGATGATTCGCTCCTGGCAATGTCCCAGTTGTAGCGATGCTGATGCCTAAACTGGTATCAAATTCCAAGCCCTTTCATGGCAAATGATGATTCGCTCCTGGCAATATTCCAGTTGTAGCGATGCTGATGCTGATGCTGAGATTGGCGTCAGATTCCAAATTCCACACTCGCGATAAAAAAAATCTGCGAGCTATACATGCATACGAAATAGCCAAAATGATGGGCAACTTGCAATAAAAATCAGCAAGTAAAAATGTATGCATGCAAAATAACCGAAATGATTGGGCAACTCGCAATAAAAAGCAGTGAGTGAAAATAAAATAAATAGCCGAAATGATTGGGCACCGCGAAAAATAGCCGAAATGATTGGGCAATCGCGTCCTTCGCGATATAAAGCTGAAATGATAGAGCATCGCGGAAAGATATAAAATGAAAAATATATATAACGAAATTCATGCCCTACGGGCGATATCATAGCAATCCCTGTATACAATCCAGGGGCGCAAACAAAGAAGGAAACATATCTTCCCTCCCAATGCTCCATCAGAAAACAGAGCCAAGTCTTGACGGTAACTCATATAAAACCTGAAAGACGATCAGAGATCATCTCGCACCAGCGCGGAACGGTCACCGCCTCGACGTTCGTCTCGATACAGCAGACGAGATGTCACCTCAGCGTTCTTCCTCCAACAGGATTTGGACATGACAAGGAAAACGAAGCGAAGGCCAAATTCCTAGCTTCAAGGTCTTAACGACGAGTCATGTAAAGCTTGAAAGACAACCGGAGATCGTCTCACATCAGTGCGGAATGGTCACCACCTCGACGTTCGTCTCGACACAGCAGACGCAACGACAATCAAACAAATGGAGCCACGGCAGAATCCCTAGTTCCAAACTTCGACGGTTCACCAGCAACCTAGAGACAACCATGACGTTCGTCTCGATACAGCAGACGGGATGTCACCCCAGCGTTCTTCCTCCAGCAAGGTTCAGGCGCGACAATCAAACAAATGGAGCCACGGCAAAATCCCTAGTTCCAAATCTCGACGGTTCACCAGCAATCTAGAGACAACCGCGATGTTCGTCTCGATACAGCAGACGAGTTGTCACCCCAGCGTTCTTCCTCCAGCAGGGTTCAGACGCGACAATCAAACAAACGGAGCCATGGCAAAATCCCTAGTTCCAAATCTCGACGGTTCACCAGCAACCTAGAGACAACCGCGACGTTCGTCTCGATACAGCAGACGAGATGTCACCCCAGCGTTCTTCCTTCAGCAGGGTTCAGACGCGACAATCAAACTAACGGAGCCACGGCAAAATCTCTAGTTCCAAACCTCGACGGTTCACCAACAACTTAGAGACAACCGCGACATTCGTCTCGATACAGCAGACGCGATGCCAGCAAACGAAGCAAAGGCCAAATTCCTAGCTTCAGGGTCTTGACGGCAACTCACATAAAACCTGAAAGACTATCGGAGATCATCCCACACCAGCGCGGAGTGGTTATGACTCATCAGGGCTCTCCAAAATGAGCCTAATTTCAAATAAAAAGCGGCATGGCAAAATGCCTAACGCTTGCTCTTCCGACGGTCAAACTGCCAAGGAGGATTGCTTGAAGACGTCTTGTCCAGCCCCCGAAGGGATCAGAGACACGGCAGTCGCAGGGCTACTCGAACAGCACGATTGCCTATCGAGGAATATATCAGCTTATGCGACAGTACGATGGCCAAAACCCTAAGTACCACAGACCCTAACGGACTTCTATCGTAAAGAGCAGAGGTTAACTGTGACGTTAGGATATTCTTGCGAGAAATGCTCGATTCGTCTCGACTTGTGAAGAAATTGATGTCTTTGCGAGAACTTCTCGATGCGGCTCGACTCGTGAGATAAAGCCTTAGGCAGTAAGGATTAAAAAACCTGTTTCCTAAGCACTGGGACCCTGCATGTTGGCCCAAAACGGTCTCTTGCATACTATCCACGGGTCTCACTCTCCCAACTCGAATCTCGATAAGGAGGGAAACAACCGCTTACGGGTCCTCTCGACTCATAAGAGGGAAAATTCTCTTATAAGATCCTTACGACTTATAAGAGAAAACACACATAGGGATCCTCACAACCTCTAAGGAGAAAATACACCTACGAGATCCTCACGATCCGTAGGGAGAAAAGTCTTTGTGAGACCCTCACGGCTCATAAAGTTGAAAAGTCTTAGGCTACAAGGACCCTAAACTTGTCTCCTAAGCCCTCGATTCTGTGGCTACTCATAACTTTGCACTACTTCACCCACATACATACTTACGTGGGCAAAGTAGTGGGGGGGGGGGCATTTGTTCCCACCAAAATTTTGGCTCAAAACCCGCTCCGTATAAAATAATAACAATAAATAAATAAATAAATAATAATAAAGGAGAAAATCTCTCTTTCAGAGCAAAGCTCTGTTCAAATCCCAAGGCGGGAAATGAAGCAATGCTTCTGTTTCCCCCAATCAGAGCAAAGCTCTGTTTTAAAAGATAATAAAAATTAAATCTTACAATAAAGAAGCAACGCTTCAGATGCGCTGCGCGACACGTGTCAGCGCAGTTGCGCTGCGCTCTGCGCTGCGCTCTGCGCTGCGCGATACGTGTCAGCGCAGTTGCGCTGCGCTCTGCGCTGCGCGATACGTGTCAGCGCAGTTGCGCTGCGCTCTGCGCTGCGCAACACGTGTCAAGCGTAGGTGCGCTTGCGCCAAACAAAATTAAAATTCCAGTAAAATCTTTCTGTTCTTGTTAAAATAAGAAGATTGTCTTCTGTAAAACAGAAGCCCTTGGATCAAAAATCCAACGGTGGGGAAAATTCCCCAAATCACACAGAGAAGGATCTTTTTAACAAATTTAACAAATTAATGGGCACTATATAAAGGCCCCTAGACCCCAATTCCAAAAATCATCAACACAGAAAAAAGAAGAAGAAGAGAGAACTCCTCTAAAGAAAATTTTGAGAAGAGATCAGAGAAAGAAAAGGTAAAAACCTCTGAATAAAGAAGAATTTCTTCTAAAATGATCATTGATCTAAGAACAAGTGTAACAACCGAGTCCAGTTCTACAAATTTCAGTTACCGTATGTGTAGTGTGTGGTAATTATTTCATTTATCTTGCTTGACTATTGCTAGTTGTAATTTACCCCGACAATTCATATTCTGCATATAACAATTTAAGTCAGCTAAAATTAAATTAAAATAATTGACATGGCCTGCTTGACACCCCTAACCCTGTGGTAGCGTTCTTGTATCGTGTTCTCGTCCCGTTCAGTGAAATGGACGTGTTTGGACGGCTATGCGCACGTACGTGCATCCGTTCTTGGGGGTATGCTTTTTAATTATAAAATCCTTCATTTTAATTTTTGGAACCCGCCAATAATTTTTATATTTCAAATTCAAATTTTTGGACCCGACCCGGGCGCAATTCTGAAATATTTTGTATTACGCCAAATCCTATTTTTCTAATTTTTTTAAAAATCAGCTAAAATGTTTATTTAGACTGTTATCAATTTTTTTAAAACCAATAAAAATTATTCAAATAAATATGTTACGCTGAAGATCTCTGCCCTACTGTTCCAGCTAAGGAAAATTGGAAAATCTTTTATAAAATTTATTCCCTAACCATTTTAAACCAGCGAGCCAATCACAATCCCTTATTTCCTCCCCTGGGCCCTGCGCATCTCTCTCCTTCTCTCTTTTCCTCTTCTCTTTCTCTCTCTTTCTCTTCCTCTCTCTCTCCCCCAAGTCTCTCTCTCTCTCTCCTCTCGCTATTCCCTCTCTCTCCTCTCGCGGTGGGTATAGGTCCCATTACCGCCCTGTTCCCTTAACGTCACCGCCGCTTTCTTCTTCTCCTTCTTCTATATATTTTCTCCCGAGCCATGAGAAACCATGCACCCTCCATTTCTCCTCGAACCCTAACCCTAGAAACCCCTTCACCTCCTCACAACTCCCCTCCAATCAAGCCTCCTCCTCCTCGCCATCTTCTTCTTCTTCTTCTTTTCTCCCCCGAGTCTCTTCCCCCTGCACAGGCCCTGCACACACCCACCTCGACTCCGGACCCACCTTCTCATCGCCAACGACCCTAGCCTCATACCCACCATCACCAGACCACCCCTGTACACCCAGTAAGCGCTTTCTCCATCTCTTTCTTCTCTTTTTCTTCGTTTCTTGCTTCCTGCATTGTTACTGTTATGGGTTCTTGATAGGTTGTTACTGTTCATCGCCGGAGCCCGTCGATCTCGCCAAGACTGGTTTCGCCGCCACCGCAGTACCCCTCTGCAACCCTGTATGCTTTAGTACCCTCACTTTCCCAGGTTCTTTTCCTTGCTTTCTTTCTTTTCTTGATAAAGATTTGTTCTTTTCTGTTGTCACTGTTCGCCGGAATCCGACGGTGCCGACGACGTTTTCCGACGACCCAGCGAGGACCTGCGACCCGTGTGACTCCACTGTTCGTTGTTTGGGTTCATTCCGTGAACCGTGCGCGCGCCGCGACTTTTCCCCGCCGACGCGTAACGTTCCGTTTTCCGTTTTGCGACCCGTCGAGGCAAGTTAATCTTGCTACATACTATTTGAATCATTCTATACCTATTCTATATATATATCATACCTGTAGTTTGAATATAGTACCCCATGCATCATTTTATATCATTTCGATGTTCCGTTTGCATCGGTTTTTATTATTTTAGATCTAGAACGTGAAAGGTAACCATTGCATACATGATCACATTTAAATGTTAAATCTCATAACCACAATCATATGTTTAATCACATTTTTGACATAGCCTATGATATCTTTCTATAGTTTAATCCATCGGACACTTGTGTGCAGTTAAACCAGTTTTAGCTTTAACTTCATCCAGTGAACCTATTTATAGATTATTGCATCCCTGGAAATTCTTAATATTGGTTAACATGATTTAACGGCCATGAATGTCACCCTGTATTCATATAATGTTGAAACCGTCTCTGAACCACAACTATTAACTGTACTGCTAATTAATTGAATCTGCTTATTGCTTAATTCATTGCTTAGATTATGTTGTTGATAACCATGCTTGATTACTTATAACCGTGATTATGCTAGATGTTTATGAGCACCCACATGTTATCTTTTACACACTGGCCTGACTTGCTACACACATATCGATTGACCCGACATGGTATCGTACACTACTTGACTTGACCTGTTGTACCATGGATTGACCCGTTACCTGATCTTGTGTTTAATGCCAACAAACCTGACATGTAGTCCTCACGGACCGTTCCTGTTGTCTATCCAGACAAACCTGCTCTTACCTGATCCTGTGTTGGCATTAGTTCTTGATTATTGAATACCTGACTTGACATACACATATAACTTGGGGTATGGGGAAATCAATGATGAAACCTGACTTGTAACTCGACAGTGTACTACCTTTACTGATCAGTTTTAGAGGCTAGGCCAGCCTTGGGATGATGCTGCTGACATCATTCATCTGTACATATTTCCTGTTTTATTGCCTAGCAGCATATCTCGGATTCAGCCTGAGAATCTTGACTGTGGTCCCGGGTATGCACGGGATACTATTGAGTTACATCGATGATTCATCAAATTGATTTCAAGGACCTTAGAGTAGATAACCCAATAGACCAGTTAGTTTACTCACTGCATACTACCCTTCACTGCTCTGATGTATATCACTGTTACATATGCTTTTTCAGTCATGATTACATTTGCATTGCTTGTTACCCTGTTACACTTTATTACTTGATGACATAACACGCTGACGTCTGGGTTTTGCATGGCCCAGATTCCGTACCTTTGCTGCAGTCCGAGCAGAAGTACTTCAGCTAGCAGGCTGAGCAGTGAGGATTCAGTAGTAGTTAGTTCTTTTACTTTCTGCATTTTATTTTTGATGTGAGCCCGCATTATGGGACATACATTTCAGTTATTTTGTATTGGATCTTTTGCTTCCGCATTTTATTATTCTTGACTCATTTTATCTTGGCTTATGGACATGTATTAGATAGCTTTATTTTGATTCTTGATATCTCTACAGCCGTAATGTGACTGTGGATGGATACTTCCTACCCACAGGTAGCATGGTTGGCTATGTCACGTGCCCAATTTAGCGTACTCTGAGAAGCGGGGCGTGACATGGTTCTTTTGGTATCAGAGACATAGGATAGTCGGGTTGATTCCTTTTGTAGTTGGGTATTGTGCCCAATACACGAATCAGAATACCCGCGTTTAGGAAACATGTCCTGCCACCTTGCCATTTTACCGTTCTTGAATCAAGTTCTCCCTGATTATATCTTTTACGATGTGCAACCTTCCGTTGCATACCGACTTGAAAACCTGATTCCTTGTTATCTCTAGGACTTAGGCGACTTGGGTGGAGTTATGTAATTGTAGCTATGATACCGCGGCATAGTTACAATACGGTACTCTATTTAAGTAACTTTGAGTTCTAGCCTTGATTTATATTTTGAATCTGTTGTCAAGCTAATCTTGGGTGTTTTGATTTCAGGAATATGGCTGACAAGAATCTGAAGACGTACCAAAGGCGTGTTGACGAAGCCGCCATGCTTGGAGTGATACGGGGAATGCTGGAGAATCAAAAGAGACAGACTGAGCTGATCCAGCAGCATGCTGAATCGTTTCAGGAAGGTTTGCGGACCGTTCAGCAGTCCGTGAACAACGTTGGAGCTAAGCCAGTTGATCGAGTGGGGACCGTAGCAGATTTCAGGCGTTTAGGTCCGTCTGTCTTTACCGGTTTGGAGGCCGTTGCCAACGGAGCAGTGACTAGTAGACACGGAGAACTTACTTATTGCGGCACAGATTCCAGATGATAAAAGAGTTAATATGGTGCGCATTCAGTTAGTGGATTACGCCCGTGAATGGTGGCTTGTGGAGGAGACCCGCTTGCCCAAGCCGATCAAGTGGGCGGATTTTTCGAGGAGTTTCCTGGAGAAGTTCTTCCCGCGGACTTCACGGGAGGAAATGGAAGAGAAGTTCATCGATCTGAAACAGAATGGAGCACCCGTAGATGTACATGCAGCTGAGTGGACACGGCTCAGTAGATTCGCTGGACCTTTAGTTGCCAATGAGGCAGACAGGGCACGGAGGTTCATGCACAGCTTGGATGTGGCCATCCAGAGGCAGATTGTCTTTCTGGGTTTGACCACCTTCTCACAGGTTCTTACGGCAGCCCGAGAACAGCAGAGCCTATCTGGGAAGACTAGGAGTTTACAGCAGACAGCAGTTGCAGTAAGGAAGCCGGCATTTGTACCAAACCGAGCTTATGGACGCAGTGGTATTCCAGTGAACCGTCGTGGCGTAACACCGATGAAGAAGCCTGCGGTAGTTGACCAGAGAAAGAGCGTGATTTGTAACTACTGCCATTTACCTGGACACGTGCAAAAGGATTGTCGAAGGAGGCAGGGACTCTGTTTGGTTTGTGGAGCGGCAGATCACACTGTTAACTCATGTCCGTCGAAGCTTCGTACGAGGGATGATATTCAGAAGCCTCCGCAGAAACCGTTTCAGGGACAGAAGCAGCTGACTCAAGGATCTAATCAGGCTCGAGCTTTTACCTTGACGGCTGAGGAAGCTAAGGCTTCAGGGGAAGTTGTTTCAGGTATTCTACTCGTTCATAGTTTTCCCGCATTAGCATTATTCGATTCTGGTGCATCCCATTGTTTTATGTCATCCAAGTTTATAGCTACACACTCGATTACTTGCACGACCCTGTCTAGTTTCTGGGACATACAGACTGGGAATGGGAAAATCATATCTAGTAGGGAATGTAAAGATTGTACAGTTGTTGTTTGCGGACGGGAGCTTTATGCAGATTTCTTGGTGATTGATACGGGCAGCTACGAAGTCGTCTTGGGAATGGATTCTCTTGGCACTTTCCACGCTCACATTGATTGTAGAGTAAAGAAAGTGATTTTCCAGATTCCCGGACATCCCGAGTTTACCTTTACTGGAGGAAGCAGCTCTGTCGGGCCAGTCGAGTTTAGGGCTAGGCCGACAAATAATATTCTTGCATCAATGGAGGTTGATGGAAGTGAAGAGCCAGCTGTTGTTCGTGATTTTATGGACGTGTTTGAAGATATATCAGGATTACCGCCGAAGCGAGACGTGGAGTTCGCAATTGATCTTATTCCTGGTGCAGCGCTAGTATCTAAAGCGTATTATCCAATGGCACCAGTGGAGTTGGAAGAAGTCAAGAAACAGGTTGCTGAATTGCTTGAGAAGGATTGGATTCGAAGCAGTAACTCGCCTTGGGGAGCTCCAGTTCTTCTAGTTAAGAAGAAAGATGGCACGAGAAGGATGTGCATCGACTATCGAGAATTAAAACGGGTGACTATTAAGAACAAGTACCCGATCCCTCGCATTGGCGAACTTTTTAAGCAACTTAGTGGCGCGAGGGTATTCTCGAAGCTGGATTTGCGATCCGGATATCATCAGTTCCGAGTGAAAGCAGAAGATATTTGCAAGACGGCGTTCCGAACTCGGTATGGACATTACGAGTACTTAGTGATGCCCTTCGGAGTAACGAATGCACCGGCGATATTCATGGACTTGATGAACCGAATCTTTTCACCATTCTTGGACCAGTTTATTGTGGTGTTCATTGATGATATTCTGGTCTATTCGAAAGGTTTTGAAGAGCATGCAGAACATTTGAAGATTGCACTGCAGACGTTAAAACAGGAGAAGTTGTATGCGAAGATGAGCAAGTGCGAGTTTTGGCTGGAGGAAGTAAAGTTTTTAGGGCATGTTGTGTCTGGCGATGGAATCGCCGTCGATCCAGAAAAGATTGTAGCAGTTTGAGATTGGCCAATTCCAAAGAATGTTGCGGAGATAAGAAGTTTCCTTGGACTCGCCGGGTATTACAGAAGATTTGTGGAGAACTTTGCTCGTCTGGCGGAGCCGTTGACCAAGCTTATGCGCAAGGAGGTACCTTTTGTGTGGACGGATAGATGTGCATCAGCTTTTGAGACGTTGAAGCAGAGATTGATAACCGCTCCTATTCTGACCGTGCCAGACAGTTCCGGAGGATTGGTGATCCACAGCGACGCATCTGGAAAAGGATTGGGCTTTATTTTGATGCAGCATGGGAAGGTTGTAGCGTACGGATCAAGAAAGTTGAAGACCTATGAGAAGAATTACCCAACTCATGACTTGGAGCTTGCGGCTGTGATTTTCGCTCTAAAGATTTGGAGACACTACCTTTTGGGCGAAAGGGTCGAAGTTTTCATGGATCATAAGAGTTTAAAGTATGTGTTCATGCAGAAGGAGCTTAATATGAGGCAGCGTAGGTGGTTAGAGTTAATGGCTGATTACGATCTTGATCTTAAGTACCATCCAGGAAAAGTTAATGTCGTACCGGATGCGCTCAGTCGGTTACCAGCAATTCAGATGTTGACTATGCAGAAGGAACTTGTTGAAGAATTTCGAAGATTTGATTTGGAGGTTGTGCTACCGCATTCTTCGGGACAGTTGATGCAGCTGCAAGTATATTCGTCGTTGATCGAGAATATTAAGGCAGTGCAATCGCAGGATCCTAGATTGCAAAAGTTTCGAGAACAGGTTGAAGCCGGACTACGAACAGATTTACTAATACATGAAGATGGTTCGTTGAGGTATGGTAGCCGTTTGTGTGTGCCAAAGGGAGATATTCGTGAAGAGCTTATGAAGGAGGCACACAGTTCATCTTATTTCGTACATCTAGGAGGCACGAAGATGTACCGAGACTTACGACAGCATTTTTGGTGGGAAGGCATGAAGCGGGAGATCGCTCGCTTTGTGGCAAGGTGCTTGGTGTGTCAGCAAGTTAAGGCTGAACATCAAAGGGTTGCTGGTTTGTTGCAACCACTTCCGATTCCTCAGTGGAAGTGGGAACATATAACCATGGATTGCGTGACAGCTTTACCGCGGAGTCCAAAAGGCAACAATGCAGTATGGGTGATTGTTGATCGTTTGACCAAGGCAGCTCATTTTATTCCTTTTCGGGTTGGTCAATCAACAGAAACTTTGGCGGAGCGGTACATGCAGGAGATTGTAAGATTGCATGGAGTACCGGTGAGCATCGTGTCCGATCGTGACACTCGGTTCTTATCACACTTCTGGAGGAGTTTACAGGAAAGTTTGGGGACTCGATTGAAGTTTAGCACAGCTTATCATCCTCAAACTGATGGTCAGTCGGAGAGAACGATCCAAACTCTTGAAGATATGTTGAGAGCATGCATGTTGGACTTCAAGGGTTCTTGGGAGGATCATCTACATTTGGTGGAGTTTTCTTACAACAACAGTTTCCAGGCAACTATTCAAATGGCTCCATTTGAAGTTTTGTATGGTCGCAAGTGTCGTTCACCCGTGTGTTGGGACGATGTCGGTGAACGAAGATTGTTGGGACCAGATTTGGTTGTGCAGACAGTTGAGAAAGTTAATGCTATTCGGAATCATATGAAAGCAGCTCAAGACAGACAGAAGAGTTGGGCAGATACATCGAGAGGACCTCTAGAGTTCGCCGTGGGTGATTTGGTATTCTTGAAGATATCACCGACTAGAGGGGTGATTCGTTTTAGAAGTCAAGGAAATCTCAGTCCTTGATTCGTTGGACCCTTTGAGATCTTGGAGCGTGTTGGTGAGGTAGCGTACCGTTTGGCGTTACCGCAGTCCTTGGCGAATGTGCACGATGTGTTTCACGTATCTCAACTCCGTAAGTATGTCCGAGATGAAACGCATGTATTGGATCATTCGGAGATGACGGTACGAGAAGACTTGACTTTTGAGGAGCGACCGGTTGAAATTGTGGATCGAAGGGAAAAGATTCTTAAGAGCAAGGTTATCCCTCTTGTACTTGTTTCTTGGGGTAATCGCTCGCATGGAGAGTCCACTTGGGAACGAGAAGATGAAATCCGGCAGAAGTTTCCTCATCTTTTCTTGTAGTTGTCGCTCGTCTATCTTTCATATTCTTGGAATTTCGAGAACGAAATTCTTTTTGTAGTTGGGTATAGTGTAACAACCGAGTCCAGTTCTACAAATTTCAGTTACCGTATGTGTAGTGTGTGGTAATTATTTCATTTATCTTGCTTGACTGTTGCTAGTTGTAATTTACCCCGACAATTCATATTCTGTATATAACAATTTAAGTCAGCTAAAATTAAATTAAAATAATTGACATGGCCTGCTTGACACCCCTAACCCTGTGGTAGCGTCCTTGCATCGTGTTCTCGTCCCGTTCAGTGAAACGGACGTGTTTGGACGGCTACGCGCACGTACGTGTGTCCGTTCTTGGGGGTATGCTTTTTAATTATAAAATCCTTCATTTTTATTTTTGGGACCCGCCAATAATTTTTATATTTCAAATTCAAATTTTTGGACCCGACCCGGGCGCAATTCTGAAATATTTTGTATTACGCCAAATCCTATTTTTCTAATATTTTTAAAAATCAGCCAAAATGTTTATTTAGACTGTTATCAATTTTTTTAAAACCAATAAAAATTATTCAAATAAATATATTATGCTGAAGATCTCTGCCCTACTGTTCCAGTTAAGGAAAATTGGAAAATCTTTTATAAAATTTATTCCCTAACCATTTTAAACCTGCGAGCCAATCACAATCCCTTATTTCCTCCCCTGGGCCCCGCGCATCTCTCTCCTTCTCTCTTTTCTCCTTCTCTTTCTCTCTCTTTCTCTTCCTCTCTCTCTCCCAAGTCTCTCTCTCTCCTCTCGCTATTCCCTCTCTCTCCTCTCGCGGTGGGTATAGGTCCCATTACCGCCCTGTTCCCTTATCGTCACCGCCGCTTTCTTCTTCTCCTTCTTCTATATATTTTCTCCCGAGCCACGAGAACCCATGCACCCTCCGTTTCTCCTCGAACCCTAACCCTAGAAACCCCTTCAACTCCTCACAACTCCCCTCCAATCAAGCCGCCTCCTCCTCCTCGCCATCTTCTTCTTCTTCTTCTTCTTCTTCTTTTCTCCCCCGAGTCTCTTCCCCCTGCACAGGCCCTGCACACACCCACCTCGACCCCGGACCCACCTTCTCGTCGCCGACGACCCTAGCCTTATACCCACCATCACCAGACCACCCCTGTACACCCAGTAAGTGCTTTCTCCATCTCTTTCTTCTCTTTTTCTTCGTTTCTTGCTTCCTGCATTGTTACTGTTATGGGTTCTTGATAGGTTGTTACTGTTCATCGCCGGAGCCCGTCGATCTCGCCACGACTGGTCTCGCCGCCACCGCAGCACCCCTCTGCAACCCTGTATGCTTTAGTACCCTCACTTTCCTAGGTTCTTTTCCTTGCTTTCTTTCTTTTCTTGATAAAGATTTGTTCTTTTCTGTTGTCACTGTTCGCCGGAATCCGACGGTGCCGACGACATTTTCCGACGACCCAGCGAGGACCTGTGACCCGTGTGACTCCACTGTTCGTTGTTTGGGTTCATTCCGTGAACCGTGCGCGCGTCGCGACTTTTCCTCGCCGACGCGTAACGTTCCGTTTTCCGTTTCACGACCCGTCGAGGCAAGTTAATCTTGCTACATGCTATTTGAATCATTCTATACCTATTCTATATATATATCATACCTGTAGTTTGAATATAGTACCCCATGCATCGTTTTATATCATTTCGATATTCCGTTTGCATCGGTTTATATTATTTTAGATATAGAACGTGAAAGGTAACCATTGCATACATGATCACATTTAAATGTTAAATCTCATAACCACAATCATATGTTTAATCACATTTTGACATAGCCTATGATATCTTTCTATAGTTTAATCCATCGGACACTTGTGTGCAGTTAAACCAGTTTTAGCTGTAACTTCATCCAGTGACCCTATTTATAGATTATTGCATCCCTGGAAATTCTTAATATTGGTTAACATGATTTAACGGCCATGAATGTCACCCTGTATTCATATAATGTTGAAACCGTCTCTGAACCGCAACTATTAACTGTACTGCTAATTAATTGAATCTGCTTATTGCTTAATTCATTAATTAGATTATGTTGTTGATAACCATGCTTGATTACTTATAACCGTGATTATGCTAGCTGTTTATGAGCACCCACATGTTATCTTTTACACCCTGGCCTGACTTGCTACACACATATCGATTGACCCAACATGGTATCGTACACTACTTGACTTGACCTGTTGTACCATGGATTGACCCGTTACCTGATCTTGTGTCTAATGCCAACAAACCTGACATGTAGTCCTCACGGACCGTTCCTGTTGTCTATCAAGACAAACCTGCTCTTACCTGATCCTGTGTTGGCATTAGTTCTTGATTATTGAATACCTGACTTGACATACACATATAACTTGGGGTATGGGGAAATCAATGATGAAACCTGACTTGTAACTCGACAGTGTACTACCTTTACTGATCAGTTTTAGAGGCTAGGCCAGCCTTGGGATGATGCTGCTGACATCATTCATCTGTACATATTTCCTGTTTTAGTGCCTAGCGGCAGGTCTCGGATTCAGCCTGAGAATCTTGACCGTGGTCCCAGGTATGCACGGGATACTATTGAGTTACATCGATGATTCATCAAATTGATTTCAAGGACCTTAGAGTATATAACCCAATAGACCAGTTAGTTTACTCACTGCACACTACCCTTCACTGCCCTGATGTATATCATTGTTACACATGCTTTATCACTCTTGATTACATTTGCATTGCTTGTTACCCTGTTACACTTTATTACTTGATGACATGACGCGCTGACGTCTGGGTTTTGCATGGCCCAGATTCCGTACCTTTGCTGCAGTTCGAGCAGGAGTACTTCAGCCAGCAGGCTGAGCAGTGAGGATTCAGTAGTAGTTAGTTCTTTTACTTTCTGCATTTTATTTCTGATGTGAGCCCGCATTATGGGACATACATTCCAGTTATTTTTTATTGGATCTTTCTCTTCCGCATTTTATTATTCTTGACTCATTTTATCTTGGCTTATGGACATGTATTAGATAGCTTTATTTTGATTCTTGATATCTCTACAGCCGTAATGTGACTGTGGATGGATACTTCCTACCCACAGGTTGCATGGTTGGCTATGTCACGTGCCCAATTTAGCGTACTCTGGGAAGCGGGGCAAGACAACAAGATCAAAGATCTTCAATAAAAATATAATATTAAAAGCATTGCCTTTTGATGAACCACTGGTTCTTTGAAAATAAGAAAATTTGTTTTCTTTAATCTAAAATTGATCAAAATAATAAAACAGTGCCCTGCACTTGTAAATCTGCACTGTTGCGCTACTGGGTTGGCGCAAGCCACCAGGGAGCGCTACGTGTCAGCTCCAGAACGATCTGCGCTATGCGTTGTTAAAATAGAGCACTGCTCTCATGAATTGGCGCAACCCACCAGAGCGCGCCACGTGTCAGAAGCGCAACAGCGCAGCGCACTGCGCTTGCGCTCACCAGAGCATGACACGTGTCACCTCCCCATGGACTTGCGCCTTGCGCTCCTTAATTGGCGCAATGCGCCTGACAAGCCACGTGGCACTCTGTCAGATTAATTAATGCAGCGCATTATTAAAGGGCAGAGCCCAATTAAAAGGCCTAATGGACCAAAACAAATGCTTTGCTTTATAAAAAGGGGACAGAGCCCAACTTAAAAGGCCTAACAGGCCAGAATAAAATACAGTGCAGGGGCAGAGCCCTAATTAAGGTCTAATAGGCCTAATGCAAATAAAAATGTTGAACATCTTCAACTGGACTTAGCCCAATCATGGCCATAAGTCCTTAAATTAAATTGACTGAGCACGGCTGCTCCCTTAAATCAATTTACACCTGGTTCAAGGGTACATCTCTGAACTCTTCTGACATCTGTCGTTGTAATCTTTCAACGTCGTCAGAGAGGTGATGGGTCCCAACGGCCATACAATGTTGGACCGCAATGTCCTTAAACTACCAATGGACCATTACGTCCCTAAACTGGAATAATAGAGCCCCAAATGCTCTTTTGTCGGATCTAAACGATCCCGTTTAAGTTGATCTTAGCCTCAAAAATGGCTAACGTATCCTTAAAATCTTCAAACAGACTTTAGTCCCAAATTGGACTATAGATCCTCCAATCAACTCTGGTTCAAGGGTACATCTCCAAACTCCTCTGACACCTATCGTTGTAATCCTTCAACGTCGTCAGAGAGGTGACGGGTCCCGACGGCCATAAATTAATTGGACTACTATGTCCCTAAACTGGACCAATAGAGCCCACAAATGCTCTTTTTGTCGGATCCAAACGATTCCGTTAAGTTGATCTTAGTCTCAAATTAGACTAACGCATCCTTAACAAACGTTTAAGTTGATCTTGGCCTCAAATATGGCTAACGTATCCTTAAACCAAAACCCCAAAACCAAATCTAAGAGAATACGGATTTGGACTAATCCACGTCCTACGGGCGATGACATAAATTAGTCTCCGTATACAATCCACGGGCAACCACAAACAAAACAAACACCCACGACACGAAGTGACATTCTGGAGAAGGAGAAAGTGGTTATCGCGATGCGGTAGCGTAATTAACTGCAGGGGCTTCCGCCTGCAGGGAAGAGCGTCCCCACAATCAAAAACCCCTCAAGCGAGGGGGAATCTGACGAAGTCTGCTACATCGGCCGCATCCGTCTAAACCTCCGATATACGGTGCCATAAATCAACTTGGCATCTTCGGAGAGGTAGACGGATAAAACCAATTAGCATCTGCCCCGAATATCAGGCAAGACGTTCAGTCTTGGCCGTCTTTCGGAGGGGAACAGTGAGTTATGCATGCTTCTCGCAGCAGCAATTGCATGGGCACAAGGTAAATATTGTTGCTGGAAAACACCACATGTGCACGAAGAGATCTCTTCATCTCTAAAATTTACGGTATATTGATTCCCATTACTCCCTGTTACTTGAAACTCCGCTGTGTCAAACCTTTCAGATTTGTAGTATTGTGCTCTGCGCTCTCTTTTCCGGAATATATCTTCTTAATACGCTGTGAGTGGAGTCTCCATCGCCAATGACTTTTCCCTTCTTTGCACAAACTAAGTATTCACTCTGAAAAAGGTTCGAACAATCAACCCATGTATCGGTAACCCTCTAACACCTTTAAGGACCCCGTTGAAGCTTTCAAACATAATAGTGGTCATTAGTAGATATCTGCATCCATTATCATGTGCTTGTGACCATATGCGTACTAGATACTCATCTAACCACACTTTCACGGCTTGACTCATATCTCCAATTTTCGTTATATACATGATATGAACATTAGGGTCAGACGATTCACCGGCTTTGTAGATAAGCTTATGTAGATCAGAATTTTTAAATTTTCTATCAAAATTCTGCCTGAAGTGCCGCAGGCAAAACCTATGTGGGTTCGTCGGAAATACAGCTCTTATTCCAGCTAGTATTCCTAGATGTCTATCAGATATGATGCATAAATCTGTTTTATCAATAACATATGGGATACTTTAGAGTTGACGGAAAAACCATAACCAGGATGATGTATTTTCACCCTCGACAATAGAAAATCCCAATGGAAATATACCGTTATTAGCATCAACACCTGTAGCAATTAACATGCAACCTCTATACTTACCATATAGATACGTCCCATCCACGCACAATACCGGCCGACAGTGTGTGAAACCAGCCGCACAAAGAGCAAAGCACCAGAAAATTCTTTGAAACCTGACACAGCTATCGATATCTGTTTCTGTGGTTTTTAACCGGTGTACGGACCCCAGATTTGATACTTTCATTGCTTCCATAAAAGGGACTAGTGAGTTGTACGAGCTTTCCCAATCCCCAAATATCTTGCATAAAGCCTTTCTACGAGCATCCCATGCATTCACATACGAAATCTAAATTTTGTGCTCTCCACTGACGTAAAGCCGTATCTCTCGGGGAGGCATCGCCACATCTGTACGGATTAGTGGTATGATTAGTGAGAAAATGTAAGATGAAGTGCAATTCCTGTGATCTTTTAACATAATAGAATTGATGCAAGTATGTTCTTGGTTATATTTCGTGACCTTCCAAGGTTTGGCTCTTTTGGAACAACATGCATACAATCTCCACTTACATTAAGGAGCTTTCGTACATACCACGGTATAGTACGTCTTATTTGACTCTTCAGTTTTAAATGTAACGTTTTTTTGAATAGCCTATGACTTCAGCTTACAAATAAGATCTTCTTTTTCCTGAAACATATCCCCAACAGTGACGCAATCTTCGCTTGCTACTGTCGCTTTTAAATAGGGTTCAGTATTTATTTCTACTACGGCTAAGTCTACCCAACTATCATCTTCCAGCGGATCGAGGCCGGGATCTTCTAGTTAGACAAAATCATTATTCACAGCCATATCATCAATCAATGCTACTTCATTCAATCCAGCGGCATATTCTACGCTATCCTCTCCTTGATGACCTTCACCAGTTTCATCATCATCACTGCCATACATATCAATGTCACCTATAGCAACATAAGGCCCGGGTGCAATATATGATGGTTGAGGTCGGTGTAATGTGGATGGTTCGGGGTTAAAAGACTGGAAAGATGTGGACGGATATGCTTGAAATGTGCTACTTGGACGTTGTTGAAATGATGCGGAGGTATGGGAAAATCTGCGTTTAGTATATAAATTGTTCTTATATAATTTTTCCTTAATATTTTCGTATTACGAAGAATATAAACATAATCACCACTTGTTTCAGATTTATTTACCTTTGGAAGATTGTATATGGTAATCCTTGTTGTTCTTCAGGGGTGCATGTAACTACATCAGTCGATTGGGAAAACCTGTATTCAATATATAAAATATATTAGTATTTTGGTATTACAAAAGGTGGATTTATAAAATGTTTACCCTTGAGTTTGAAGGTTTGAATAATTTTGTATATAGTCATATCCACTGAGACTAACGGTATCATCGTTAACCATGTGACCGTACCTCCAGGAACTACCTCCAGCATTACCATCAAAACTACCTGTTGGAGCGACATCTAATACTTCCAATTGTTCCTTCTGAACTAAAAGTTCCAAAGAATGCTGGGTATTTGCCAGACCGAAGTCTATCATCGAAGATATTGATGTATCGTCTATAATTTCAACCAATACATTTCCACTAAATATAGGCCATATACAACTTAACTTAAGCTTAATTTCACGGGGATTGTATGTCGTGATTTTAAACACTTTATTCTCGATTTCATTATAAGTCGTTGATGGTTCTAATCGCATAATTCTTGTGCACCCGCCCATATACTCGGGACCTTGTGCACTTGTGATAATCTGGCCATCGTATTTACAAATAAAAAATAAACTTGAACTTGCTATTATCTGCAACAAACAATATCAAGCCAACAATAAAAAAAGCGTTAACAGTTCAAAAGTAATGAGATGAATAATATTTTAAAGTGGTGTTACATTATTTGTGTGATTTATTTGGTATAGTAAGTGATAAAATTTGTGCTAAAAGTATATTCTAATGCTAACTCCATTTTAAATTGTTATCGTTTTAAGAAGCGGTTTGAGATGAAATGAAGGAAAGAAAGAAGGAATTTACGGGTTTTCGAGCTTTGAAAAGAGAGGGAGAGGGGAGGAGATATTTGTGAAATCGTGGTAGCTGATCAGTCGAAAATATTGCATTCTTAACACATCAATTTCCCTACTCTTTGTAATCATCTAAAGGTGTTTGGTATAAATATAGCACATATTAGCAATTCGTCTGCAAAATATCAAATAACATGTGTTATACATTATAACCGGTATTATGAGGGAAATTGTGTGTTTATTACTACACGCATGATCTTTGTATATCAACACTTGGCTCGAGATTGTGTGCAGGAAATTCTCCAGGTTAAAGAGCCGGAATCACAAAAGTGCCGATAAATTGCAGTAAGTCCAAGACTTGAGATCTGGCAGTAAACTAGAAAGCACTATAAGATTCCAGACATTAGAAAACAACCCTAAATCCAACACCAGAATACCCTGAAGAAATAATGCACTGACTCCATCAAACGGCCGCGGATCCGCGGCCGAGTCAGGCCGATCCGCCGCGGATCCGTGGCCGATTCAACTCGTTGGCGGTAGAAACTTTTTTGCAGGGCTCTTCTTTTAACGGCCAAACTTCTCCAAGACGCTTCGAATTGTGTTGATTTCTCCAGAAACTTCCCTTCTAACAGCCAAGCTTCTTGTGCAAGTTTGATACCTACCAAGCTTCTCATGCAAGCTTCATACTAGTAGAAGATAAACCAAGCTTCTAGGAGAAGATAAAAGAGAAACTATAAAAGGGGACCTAGTTATTGTTCAAAAAAAATCTACACACAAGTTGAGTGACACAACTTGTAATCAAAACCCTTGCCCAAATCCAATTCCAAAGCCAAATCAAGATTCATCGATAAGCGTCTCAAGCAAGCCATCAATGATCCTTTGAAGCAACGCCGATCTTCATCCGAGCAAGAGATCCATGAAGATCCGCGACTCAAGAAGATCGATGCGAAGCTAATTTCGGCGGATCTAGTTACCTCCTCAAATCTTGTAATCTTTGAGTGAATGTGTACCTAATCGTCGATTAATAAAGGTGAAAATTATAAATATTTCTTTTTTTACATTCTTGCATTATGAAAATTTGTCGATTCTTGATTCTTTCATTTTTCATGATGTGTGAGTGAAATCTCCGCTTGTAGCGGAATCGAGAGAATAGCTAGATGATGATGATTAAATTCTTGAACGATTCTTAAGTCTTATGAGTTTTGTAAACTTTAGGAAATTGAATCATCGAAGACCTAATTTGAGCGAGATCGCTTTCTTGAATGTTTTCGCTCCAAATTAGAGATCAACGATCGGTGATTCAATTTACTAGGGGCTAGAATTTGAATGATAATCAATGAAAGGACAAGAATGATGAAAGAGAAACCCTAGTTTCTTCAATAGATCCCTAAATCTTGTTGATCATCATCGATCTAGCAACAAATCCTCAATAGATAAGAATTCGTAATCATTAGTATTCATCATCACTATCAATTTGATCGATTCCTACAAGCTACTTTACAAATCTTGATAATTCAATTGGTTTGGACATTTCCTTGATCTTTATCAATTCTTGATCCTAGATCTATTTCTTTATGTTCTTGAAACTAAATTTCATAAATCTTAAAGCATTTTCTTTTATCTTTTCTTTTCAACTCAACTAAAACAAATTCAAACGAATTCACACTTTCTCAGTGGACGATTTGTTCTCATTGACGAAACTATAATAGACACCGTCAATTGATTGCGGTATAAATTTCTTTGGTTGTGAAACATTTCCAAATACACACGAAGATGATCAATCAAATGGCGCCATTTCCGGGGATCGTGTGCTAATTTGTTCGTTTTTGTTAATTGAGTTGAAAAATTTATTATTACATCAGAATTTTTAGATCAAAATTCGCATCAAATGCTTAACGATATGTTGTGAATTGTTGCAAGGGAATCTGGAATCTCTGGAGCGAGAGGAAAAATTTTCAGAGCATCTCAGATAGTTCAGTGAGTCAACGGAGCAGTTACTGAAATTTTTGTGCAGGGATCTCTCCATAGCGCGGCGGAACCGCGGCATTTATAAGCATCTCGCGGCGGATCCGCGGTGAATTGAGGGATTCAGCGCATCAAATTTTTTTAGGTCCATCTCTGACTTTCTTATCTCCTCTCTGCTCTGTCCAATAACCAATTTCTGCAGGTTTCTTTGCAAAAATTCGCAGCGCCGCTAAAAAAAAATTGTTGCGTGTTTGATCTTGGTTGTTTGCATTTTTAACATGGAAATTAAGGGGCAAAGACCAAATTCAGATTAGGTGGGGATTTCATTACCCTTCCTAAGCCCCAACAATCACAAACTTGTATCCACATCACCCTCATTAACTAAAAAATATCTAGACATGACTCTAAGGACCGTCGCGCTCACTTAGGACAGAAAGAGGTCGTGGGTAATCTATTGCTTATCTGCGTTTCTTTTGTGGTGTCTAAGGTAGGTGGTTACTTAATTAGGCCCACTACTTACGTAGTGGAGAACCTCCTACTTACCTGGCACTTACTTGGCCACAGAAGGGGCAAAGAGGCAGTAGAGGATCTATCTTGCGACTTGTCTTCTGGAAGTCTAGGAGCGGTCTAGAGCCTTAACTTAGGTGACCACTAGATTTAGGGTTGCTTGTGCTTTGTTTGTGTGAATTTTTCAAAAAATCTGTATTTTTCAAAACAAACACCAAACCAATTTTCCCCTAATTATCACAACGCTGCCACTTGTGCTAAACTATTTAGTGCATGCTCAGCTGGACACGGGATTCTAGTGTCCGTCTTGTCCGCGTTCCTCCTATCGACTCCGAAGTCGGTAATTCTATGTCTACTTTATCTTCACCCACTACCACACCCACTTCGATGGACGGTTCTGCATCGAACTTCTTTAACACTACTCTGCCACCGTCTGCAGGTGCGCAGAATCTGCCCCGCATCTCTCTCCAAGAGAGATGCTACCCTATGTAAGGTCCTCTTTCTACCTGTCTCACCATTCTACCAGCCAATGGGGACAACATTGAAATAAAACCACAATACATCAATCTTTTACCAAAATATCACGGTCTCGAGTCTGAAGACGCATACGTCTTTATTACCAACTTTGAAAATATATGCACTATGATGGGTACTTCACAGCTTTCTGTGGATGCTATGAGATTACGTCTTCTCCCATTCACTTTGTGCGATATAGCTGAGAAGTGGCTTTATAACACAGTAGCACATTCTATTTCGAACTAGGGAGAATTCGTAACAGCTTTCCTAAAGAAATTCTACCCTAATCATAAGACAGCTCGAGTCCGTAGCGAAATAAATCAATTTACCCTGCTTCCAAATGAACCATTCTCGAAGTGTTTTGAACGCTTCAAGGATCTGTTAGTTTAATGTCCTTATCATGGAATCCTTAAATGGGATCTATGCAGAATCATATATGAGGGCATTAATCCTACAACAAAACAGACCCTTGAATCCATGTGTCAAGGCACCTTCATGAATAAAGATGATGGTGAAGCCTGGAGATTTTTAGAAGATTTCGCTGAAAGAACTTTACAGTGGAAGAGTGTAAACCAGTTATCGTCTAGGGGTGGCATTCATCAACTTGATGTTTCCATAGGAGTTAGAGCTGAAATGGCAGTAATGCAAAAGAAACTCGAAGCTATGGAACATAAATTTTTAACAGCCTCCCTAAATCAGATGTCACTCTCCAAAACTGTTTGTGGATGTTGTTCTGATCCATCTCATCTTACAGAAGAATGTCCTTTAAATTCTCCGTTTCAAGTTCAAGGGCACACAAATGCTGCTTTTCAGCAAAGACTAAAAACGATCCGTATTCTTCCACTTATAATCAGGGTTGGAGAAATCACCCTAACTTTGCTTGGAACCAATCACAAACTCAAAACACGATTCCAAACCAAAAAAATTTCCAAAGGGGTCCTCCACCATAACAGCAACCACTTCAAATAAGTCAGCACCCCTACCAATCATAAAATTTTCAAAATCCGGTCAACACACCTGCACCGTATAACAATTCTTTGCAAGTGACCGGTACTGATAACTCCTCTTCACTCGAACAAACCATGAATTTGCTTCTGACAAATTTCATGCAAATTTCGGCTGAGATGAAGTCTTCCGTCGATAAAATCCAGAAAAACCTCGACTCCCAAAGTGAGAGTATTAAATCGATGGAAGCACAAATTGCCCGAATAAATGCCGAAATGAGTGCTAGAGAAAAAGGGAAACTTCCAGCTCAACCCATACCAAATCCTGGATATTCACATCATGTGAATGCTATCACCACGTTGAGATCTGGAAGAGTGCTAGACAACCATGTCGGTGAAGAGATTGATAATAATGAAGAATTAATCGATGATACCCCGGCTGAGACTTTTCCTTCCACTTCTACTTCTACTTCTGACCTCAGTTCATCTACCCCACCATTTTCTTCTGAGCCTATTCTCCATTTTCCCCAAAGTTTGAACCCTCAGCATACCTCTTCTAGTCCACTAAAGACGATCCCCACTCCTATTCTTGGATCTTTTCTACCTACACGATCTTCTCTAATGTTGGACCCCGCTCTTATTGCTAAAGCTCCTTATCCGAATCGGTTAAGGGGAAACAGACCAAGTCCGCAAATGGAGAAGATCACTGAAATCTTTAAACATGTTAACATCAATATCCCTCTCCTAGATGCTATATAACAAGTCCCGGCTTATGCGAAAATTCTCAAGGACTTGTGCACTAGGAAGAGGAAGACTCAAGTGCCAAAAAAGGTGTTCATGTCGAGTACAGTAGACACAACTTTTCCCTAACAATTATCTAGAAAACGTAAGGACCCTGGCTGTCCTACAATTTCTATTTCTATTGGGGGTAAACACATTAACCGTGCTCTACTTGACCTTGGCGCAAGTGTTAACCTGCTTCTTTACTCGGTTTATGAGCAGTTAGGGATTGGAGAGTTGAAACCAGCTCACTGTACTCTCCAGATGGCCGACCGATCAATCACCAAACCTAGGGGTGAACTGGAGGATGTGTTAATAAAAATCGGGGAATTTGTATTCCTTGTGGACTTTATTGTTCTTGATACACAGCCTGTAGTGAACCCACGGAATCAAATTCCGGTGATCCTTGGTCGCCCCTTTTTGGCCACTTCCAATGCTATAATCAACTGTCGTAACGGTTCTATGACCCTATCTTTCGGGAAGATGTCAATTGAGTTGAACATTTACAAATTGGGAAGTGTACCCTCCGAACCTTCTGCTCAAGCATGTTCTGTCGAATTAATGGATGTCGACGGCAGCGAATTTGATCAGCTTCACGATATTGATCTAGATTTCTTTCATACGTTATTGTTTGACCTAATTATGTATTATACACATACGGACCCTTCTTTCGAATTGTCCGGGTCAACATCTAACGCTGATCTTGAACCTTTGATGGAGTCTAGAGATCATCCCACTCTTTCTGATGACATTATACTTCGGGGTATCGATGAAAGCTTTGAGGACATTTTCGCTGATGAACTCGCATTTTTAAAAGACACGGGTGTTGAGATGAATCATCTCCCAAACAAAGAAATTGAACCTCCACCCCTTCTTCTTGACAATCACAAGAATGCGAGTAATCCATCACAATCACTGTGTCGTCTCTTCAAAACGAGACGCAAACACATTCTATCCCACCACTTATCTTTTCCCCACTTCTTCTCGACTCTATACAACATATTCTTCCACCAACCGGTGCACTACACTGATAAAATCTTCGAATGGTTGGTATTGACTTTTGGTCATTGCAAAGCTTGGCATTGACCAATAACTTTATCCCCTCTTGTAATTTTCAAAGCTTAACATTGTTTAACTCAAGTTTGGGGGGGGGTATAATCTGGCTCTTGAAAATAAATTTTTACTCAAAATGGTGAGCCAATGAATAAGTTTGGGGGAGGATTTTCACGATCATATTTCATGCCCCCTGTTAATAAATTTCCTCCCAAGCTTACAGGTTTTTGTGATCTAGCAGAAGACAACAGTGAGGACACTGTTATAAACAAGTTTGGGGGAGGTTTGTGCTTATTTACGCGTCACTTTGCATCATACTTTGCATAAGCACAGAACATATAATAAAAAAATTTTGTACATAAATAAGATAATAAAAGATTAGATAGTGAAAGATTACATCCAAAAGGTTGGAAAAATTTAAGAAAACCAAGAAGGTTAGAAGTTTTCTTAAACGAACTAGTAATATATAGTTATGAGCCATTGTCCCAAGGGTTAGTAAGATGAAAGAAGTCACTAATCTGAGGATAAGTTCTTATTCTGGAAGCCAAACATTTGAATGTAGATACCCTACTTTACGCATTTACACACGTCTTGAAACTCGAGATAGTTGAGGATACCTTGAAATGCTCTTGTCTAAAAGCCAAAGTATGAAGGAAATTACGAATGAATAAAAGATAAAATGATGAAGAAAAATGAACACTGGTTTTGTTATCACCAAGGCAGCATAAAAAAATATAGCGAGGGTGCTTCATCACCTAGTGCCTTAGACCAAATGGTTTGGGAGTCACTTCTAAGCCTTAGGTGTTGCAGGACGAGGAAAATACTAATATGCCTAATCAGCAAGCACATGAGTAATCGTTCGGTTAGTACCTCAAGAAGTATTAACGGTCGCATAAAAAATATGTGAGCAATTTCATCTAAATATTCATCAATTAAAAAGTACTGAGGTCGATGGACAAGAGTATGATAGCTTGAATTGAATTCTCAGAGTGTAGGGATGTTCATTACACACACGTAGGGGTATATGATCAATGTTTGGAAGAAAGGTAGGAATGAAGAATAAAGGAGATATTTTATTGAGGGATGATGTGATTTTTAACATCTTTTGATGACTATTAAGATAGGGCTCATGACAACCGAAAAACTAGTATTAGTTGGAAACTCTAATTTTCAATGTCTTTATTTTACAATTCTTATCTTTATATGTAAATTTCACGGTCTTCCTTTTATTATGGGATTTTGTGGGTGCAATCCGCTGAAAACCCTCAGGAGACAACACTCCTCCTACTAGGGACACCTAGAGGTTGAAAGGCTTGTTGCACGTGCTCAGTGCAATCGTGTTGCTTACGAAAGTGTACAAATTAGTTTTTCTTTTTCTTATATTTTCTCCTTCTCTTGAATAAAACATGTTTTCTCGAGACGACCAAAATTAAATTTGGGGGATTTGATCAGTCGAAAATATTGCATTCTTAACACATCAATTTCCCTACTCTTTGTAATCATCTAAAGGTGTTTGGTATAAATATAGCACATATTAGCAATTCGTCTGCAAAATATCAAATAACATGTGTTATACATTATAACCGGCATTATGAGGGAAATTGTGTGTTTATTACTGTAGGGTTACTAGGCACTCTCACAAGGTTCTACAAGGCATCAACCATGCCTGATTCAAAATTTAGACGTGCCGAACAACCCTAACCAAGATCGTATACTAGAGATTATGCGAAAACAATAAGCAAGTAAACAACTTTACTTCTAAGAGTTTAGGATTACAACCTTTGTAGTCCGGTCCTTCGCTTCAAATAGCTCCGTGTAGTAGTCCCCTTCACTCCGATCGCAAACCCCGGACTCTAGAGAGGCTCTATGAAGAAACGAATGTGCTTGCATCGATGACGTCGAGGCCGAAGATGATCTACGTCGAGGAGACACTGAATCAAGCTATTCCTTCACTAGGTCATGAACTTTGTGAAGAGAACACACTCTACTACATGGCAAGTAGTAGAGGATGAAGAAGTAGGAGGTGGGCTAATTTTAGAATTGATTTTCTCACACTTTATCTCAAAACTCCATTAGAGCTAGCAAGCTTTTTCATGGAGCTTGAAGAAGAAGAAGAAGACTTGTGAATAATTCATCTAAATGAATTATTGGACCTATGGTTGAGTTAATCCCTTATGGATAACTCATGTAGAGAATTAACTCATGGATATGGTTAAAGGTTGGGTTTGATAAATATCTTAAACTAGACAAAAGGGTTGACTTTGTCAAAGCTTATCCATAAGCTTATCCATAAGCTTTTGTGCAAGCTTTAGCATAACAAACTCAATCTCTTTTGGATTAGCTTAACATAAATAGAAACCCTAACTTAAACCTAGCATTGTGTTAACCTCATACACCCATCTTGTATGTATCATCAAACATGACACAATCCATGTACACAAATGTACATATCGCGTATATATATACAATGTGCACATCATGTGAGAAAAGAAATCAATAGTGAGCTAAATATTAGTTAATGTAATATAATATATCAAATATATAATTATACATTAAATTATAAAATCAACTCTTGATTTAATAATCCGGCTATATCACATATAACCGACTAATATCAAATTCAACATCTTATCGAATCAACGCTCGATCCGATAACTCGGCTATATCACATATAGCCAATCATGTCACACATCGCGAGAATATAATGCGGTATCACATACTCGCATTAATCTCGTTCCCGCACATATCACATATGCGCTCCTACTCCGTTTCGCTTGAGCCAGGAAATCTCTGTGTAGGACTCTAAAGACTCGTCAATACGCCGGCGGTAGGTGATGATCATATCAAACACCCACAAGCCGCAAGCGGTCTGCCAAACGTAACAGCCACCCGGGTATTGAGCGATCAGAAGATCAACAAGCAAGTCTGTACTTTCTCCAGCGAATCCAATCAGTAACACTCCCGTACAGTCCGGTCTTTTCGTCTGATATGTCGCATATCTCTCCTAGGGGTGGTAAACGTCAGACCCCAGTAGCTTGATAAGTCATGTCAATATGAGGTCTATAACAGTTAGAGAAACTACTGATAACACTTACCAGTAAATCGCGGCAACCCTGGTCAGGGATTTCCAGTTATAGCCAATCAAACACAGCGCAACATCAACTCCCTATACCGGGAGAGATGAATCCCCTCCTATCGCTCATTGTCTCCATGTGATTCGGGACTGTACCCAAAAGCCACCGTTTTGCACGCCCCATTGGACGTGGTATGATGGAAATCAAAGTACAGTGGGAATCACACAAGACTCTATGATGATCTCGGGTCTACGGACTAATCTGTACCAGTGTCACCAGAGAACTGCCATCTGACGTGAGGTATAATACCATCTGGGAGTTCTCGGCGAGTCCGTCCAGTGTACCCAGTTTTCACTGAGCACCCGTATACCTTCTCTGATGTCAAACACCAATGGATATGGGATCATCCATCGCCCATCATATAGGTCAAGAAGCGCATACGCTAGTCTACTCTGGAGTATCGATGCCCTGTCTCGGTACTCCCACGACTAGGAACATTAGAAGGATATACTTGGCGACTACACTGTCCCCACTAGTATAATCTGCATCATAGTCCTGGTAGTCAAGTACTTATCATAAGGGCTTTATTAACATGTAACATAGAGACTATCAGAGTACATGTTAAGATAAAGAGCAACCAGATAGCATACTATCATGTCGAGAAAGAAAGTCCTACCTATATATGTCTAAGTATCCACTACAATATACATCGTATGTACAGTAATGGCCTCTAGGGCATACATATAACTAACAATCTCCCACTTGCACTAGGGCCATCTGTTGTGGTATCGCATACCCAACAATCAGCAGTGGTTAAAGTATCTCGTACTCAACCATCCCATAAAAGTCTCTACTGGGAAATAGGCCTTTGTGAGTGGATCTGCGCTGTTTTCCTCTGTGTCTACTCTCCTAACCTTGATCTCCCTGGAGATCAACCATCTCCATGATCAGGTGATACTGCCTAAGAATTATATCTGGATTTCTAATGGGACGGGCGTTCCTAGGCGAAAGCCATAACTCCATTGTCACACAATGGTTGGAACTGAGTTCATCTCATGAGCTATTTTCTATATCCAGACTTTCTCTTTGGTAGCATCTTTGGTAATGATGTATCTAGCCTTTTATCGTCTAGTAAGTCACGGTATCTAGCTTGGAACTCTTCCAACATACCGTCCCTCCACTGAGGGAAAAGACAATGCCTGCGACTGACATTCAGTCGTCCTTATCATCTTGGAACCATTCCAGTGATTCTCCCCAGGATCGATTGATACCATCTCACTACAACTAATGAGAATCCTAACATCCTTCTAGATCTTTCTCATAGATCCATAATCCAGGATAGGAGGTATCTCCTTGATCCTATATGGAGAATCATTGTGATAAGCGGAGATTGACCGAGCGTAGCATAAGAAAATCCTTCCCTATCAAGAGTATGTCATCCACGTACTATACGAGAATCACCACCATACTCCCTACTACCTTTTTGTATATACAAGGTTCATCTACCATTTTGATGAAGTCAAACTCTTTGACTACCACATCAAAACAGACGTTCCAACTCCGCGATGCCTGCTTTATCCCATAAAGCAACTTGCATACGTTTCCGCTGCTCCCACTGTCTACGAAGTCCTCTGGCTGTGTACTTATAGACATTCTCTTCTAAATTATCATTTTTAGAAAAGCTGTCATGACACCCAACCGCCAGATATCGTAGTTATGGTATATAGCAATGGCAAGTAGGATCTGGATGGATTTAAGCATAGCTTTGAAAGTCTTAACTTTTCCATGTACACCAAGTAATCTTCTCAAGATATACTTGCTTCTGATGGGGATTAACCCCTTCAGATAAAGCAACCAAAGTCCATACTTTGTTGGTGTATAAGGATTCCATCTCAGATCACTAAGCATCCAGCCATTCTTACAGAGTCCCACTCCTGATGACCAGCTCGAAACTAGTCAGGTCATCATCTCATGATGCAATCCTCGCTCCCACTGTCATAGAGAAACCAAAGTATCTCTCAGATGGGTGAGGAACCCTACTAGATCGGCGGAGAGGCTGGGGTTCGTTGGAAACTATTGAATCCTTCTGGTTTACTAAATCATCAGCTGCAGTTTGTATAGCTGGAACCTTTCCAGTTCTACAGAACTGACCTTGTCTCGAGTTTTGTCCGGATTTTGCTTTTAGACATAGGCCGGACAACCTCAAATCTTAATATCCTTAAGAGATGGGCTCTTCCCATACCATATCATATATGGAGTGGTAGGTTTCTGATTTGATTGGAACCCTATTCAATAGGTATGCAGCTTCACAAGTGCATAATTCCCAAAAGGAAATAGGAAACTCAGTAGTACTCATCATAGAGCATACCATATCAAATAGGGTGTGATTGCTCCGTTCCGATACACCGAGGTGCTGTGGTGTATACGGAGGAGTAATGCTGAGAGAGAATCTCATTCTCCTTTTAGAACAGTCCAGGAATCCCGTGCTCAAGTATTCTCCTCCTTGATCTCATCAAAGGACATAATACTTATACCCGTTTTTGGTTCTCTACTTCTGACTTATATTCATTGAATTTCTCAAAAAGTTCAGACTTATGTTTCAACAGGAACATATGTCCGAATCTTGAGAGATAATCAGTGAATGTAATGAATTATAAAGAACCGGTCTTGGTATGTGTAGACAGGGGACTTTACATACATCATCATGTATCAATCCCAAGAGTTCAATAATTCTTTCTCTGTTTCCAATAAACAGAGCTGTGGTCATCTTATCTTTGTGACATGACCGGCAAGTTTCACAAGATGTAAATTCAAACAGATTTAAATATGCATCTAAATATAACTTCAGCCAGTCGGGTCGTATTGATATGACCTAGTCTACAATACCTCAAGAAGGATTCGTTCATTTCTGAACTCTTCCTCTTGTGTGTGTTCTGTATATTAAGAACTGTGGTTTGATTTAGAACGTCTATGCTTTTAGATAACGTGCCTGAACCGATCAACTCTTGATATAGGAAATGTTCAAAACATTATCCAACAATACAAAATTATATCCTTCTTTATTAATAAATAGACTGATATGATGTTATATATCAGGTTCGGTATCTAATAACATTCGTTCAGAATCAATGTATTTGCTAATACAGGTGATAACTACCAACAGACTTGGCTGCAACACTTGCACCGTTTCTATCTCATGAAATTTATCACCCGTTCTCAGTTCTCTATCTATCTGTAGCCCATGTAACAAATTACATATGTGAGATCCTGATCCGGTATCAAATACCCAGGACGTAAAGGACATTGAGAAACAGTTCTGTGTAATGAACACACCCGAAGAAGATGCATCAGCATGCACTTTCTTAGTTTGGGCGGCACGGGAATTCTGGTAATCCCCAAATTTCCTGCTCTGTCTTATAACATTTATAAGTTGGAGCGGCACCAACGTTCCCTAGCGCAGTATAACAAGCGGGTTCGGTCAATACATCCGTATTATTATCTTAATTAAGGCATGACATGGTCGCTACCTTGGGAGAGAGAGAAGAAAAACACTCAGCGTATGCTCTTGCAAGATTGGATTGGTTATAAAATATATCTAATTAGGATGTCTCCCATTGTTTTAGTCAAATCTTCCTTCAAACCCTAAAAGGAAAGACTAGCCGGGATTAATTACACGCTATAAGTTTGCCAATATTTCAGCCAGGCTAGTGTCGGTACCTTGAGGGAGGTTCCCCACGCTTTCGCACGGACCTAATTAAAGTAAATCTCCTTTTCCCAGGGGCGTAACCCCGTTAACACCTTTCTAGACACCTACTTGATTGGCTAATTGTAATGCGTAAAACTCTCCTAGGAGTAACTCTTACTCTCAGCGGGTATCGGGATCCAACTATCTCATAGAAAATATGCAATCTCATTGCAAATTTCAACACTTGAAATTCCCGATAATATTTTACCCCTAGTACTTATGACCTTAACTAAGGTCAACATATCATAAGCACTAGTCAAGTTCTACCCGTCATTTCATGATTAATTAGACCCACCCATATGACCCTCAATTATGGTCGACATAATCACATGACTGTCCTAATTTATCGCATAATATGCTGTGTAGGAAGACATCACTTAGCTATCGTACACTACGCCTCAACTAAAGTCGACATACGCAGCACGAATACTAAGTACTCTACTTACTAAAATGACGGAAGGCCACGACAGGTTTTTAAGAAAACCTTTTGCGTAATGAACTTGATATCGTTGTAGAATCGAGTGATTTTAAATAGAGTGTTTTTGAGGCCTTTTCTAGTATCGCTAAAGAGGTCACTCCCGGTGAAGGGATCGTCGGCTCTTTCCTCATCGAATAAGGTGCAGGATATTTCACAAATATCACTATGCAAAGCAAGAACTATAGAAGCAATCAAAAGACAAACCGAGTTTGTAGCATCTGCTAGTTTCACTAAAGAGGTCACTCCCGGTGAAGGGATCTCGGCTATTTCCTTATCGAATAAGGTGCTGAATGTTCTACAAGGAACACCGCTATGCAAAGCAAGAACTAGAGCTACCAATTTTTAAACAAGATTCTACAACATCTTAGGTTTCTTTTATTTCATTAATCTCATTAATGAAGTCCCATTTTAATATGCTTCACAAGCATCACATTTAAAACGAAATCAACAATATAATATATATCTCATATATATAATATAAATATTCGTCTCAGGCAGTAATATGATCTCATCACAAAACATTGCAGCAGAAGAACATATATGAAATATTGGATATACTAGGACGTCCGTGTTTTAATACGAGCCTGTATAAAACACGAATTCCACGGTCGCGATGAATAGCCAAACCCACATCCCTAGACCCCTACGAGAGCGACAAGTAACCCTTCCAGTTCTACAGTTAGGAGATCCGGTGTCGACTCCTCGAGATGGTCTCCCACTGGACCCTAGAACCCGGTTACTTGTGCTCCCCGCCTTGGATCTATCCTAATACGGAAAAGTAAATAATATACAACGGTGATATCATCCTCAGCCCGGAAGTGCCCCAATAAAAGAATATTACATACAAATGAATTTTACATGAATGAAAAAGAAAAAACTCTCATCTCACATAAAACCCCCGGCTATTCAGAACACGACGATCCAATATAACATATCACAACAACACATAATATCTCATATCATCAACGTAAGTAAGTATGCATACACCGATTGTCATTGATGTATAGCAACGAAAACCGGTGATACAACTACATACTACACTTACAGTCGCAGAAAAGAAAGTGTAAAACTACAACAGTTGGAATCCGCAACCTCCTTAGACATCGCATGCCTAACCAAATGAATTCCTTAGACATCTCATACCTAACAATTATAAACCCCGCATTTTAGTCTCATTATCGAAAACACTTTTCAATATCTAGTCGGGCAATTCAACAAGATTCCCGACATCCTGATTGAATGCTCGTCGCAAATTTTAGTAGATGACCGCACCCCGGATGCCGTCGACGAAGTGCACCAAGGCGGAACACCGCTGCCGCGAGCACCCGAACGGATGCTTTTGGCGACGGGGTTCTCTTACAGTCACTTGTTCGGGGATATGGGGCATGGCTGTCTATTAAGTTTACTGGCGAGTATCCGCATACGCTACGTGATTGCGACAGACTTTTGATCACATCAAAATTCCGTGACAACCGATCATCTGAGACTGAACTGCTAGATTTATAACATTCAAATTAGTTATCTCATAACTACTTGTGGATTCCAAATATTGTATCATATTCCAGATAAATAGACAATGTTAAACTTTCCGATCGAATAATTAAACACCCAAGTTTTCCCAAATAGCTCAACACTTGAAATTAGTTTAAAAATATCCATCACATGCCACAGTACCAATGGTCCAGCTGTAGAAGAGTCAAACCAACCCCTCACATGTGGCAACGCCGTACTGCCCTAAACCCTAAGGTTTAGAGACGGTTCAGACGGTCACATAATTGAGTTAAGGTTTGTGTTCTTCTAGAGGGTCCACCGCGTTACTTGCACGACTTAGAACGTTCTTAAACTACGGAAAAATCCAACACTTGGAAATTTTCCGGCAGGGGAAAGAGTGAGTTATTGATATCCGTTTGAACTTTTTAACACGTTCTAAATAATCCGGGAAAAATCTTAAACGAAATTAAACTTTCCGATCGAATCAACGAATACAAAATATCTCCAGAAAACTCAACACTTGAGTAGAATTAAAAACTCCCAAAAGCATCAGGAAATACATACGGATTTAACTGTGCCAAAAACAAACCCTAATCCCACTATTTGGCCGCGGAACCGCTGCCAATGGTAGGTTAT
This sequence comes from Agapanthus africanus, assembly GCA_030015575.1. Taxonomy (NCBI): domain Eukaryota; kingdom Viridiplantae; phylum Streptophyta; class Magnoliopsida; order Asparagales; family Amaryllidaceae; genus Agapanthus; species Agapanthus africanus. The sequence goes on along the minus strand of JASDDO010000019.1, from coordinate 375,885,212 downwards.
TGCCGCGGTTCCGCGGCTCTCTGAAGGAAATGAAGGGTCGTTTTTCATAGTAATTCCTATAATACCCTGCTCAATTTTCTGAGTATTTTTAATATGAAAAAATCAACATTTTAAAAAAATTTCAGAGAAGGGGTTTAAAATGGGGTTTTGGGGTTCGATCGGACTTTAAACTTCGTTTAGACTTCGCCTAAAGCTCTAGCTTGGCTCTGATACCACTGTAGGGTTACTAGGCACTCTCATAAGGTTCTACAAGGCATCAACCATGCCCGATTCAAAATTTAGACGTGCCGAACAACTCTAACCAAGATCGTATACTAGAGATTATGCGAAAACAATAAGCAAGTAAACAACTTTACTTCTAAGAGTTTGGGATTACAACCTTTGTAGTCCGGTCCTTCACTTCAAATAGCTCTGTGTAGTAGACCCTTCGCTCCGATCGCAAACCCCGGACTCTAGAGAGGCTCTATGAAGAAACGAACGTGCTTGCACCGATGACTTCGAGGCCGAAGATGATCTACGTCGAGGAGACACTGAATCAAGCTATTCCTTCACTAGGTCATGAACTTTGTGAAGAGAACACTCTCTACTACATGGCAAGTGGTAGAGGATGAAGAAGTAGGAGGTGGGCTCATTTTAGAATTGATTTTCTCACACTTTATCTCAAAACTCTATTAGAGCTAGCAAGCTTTTTCATGGTGCTTGAAGAAGAAGAAGAAGACTTGTGAATAATTCATCCAAATGAATTATTAGACCTATGGTTGAGTTAAGCCCTCATGGCTAACTCATGTAGAGAATTAACTCATGGCTATGGTTAAAGGTTGGGTTTGATAAATATCTTAAACTAGACAAAAGGGTTGACTTTGTCAAAGCTTATCCATAAGCTTTTGTGCAAGCTTTAGCATAACAAACTCAATCTGTTTTGAATTAGCTTAACATAAATAGAAACCCTAACTTAACCCTAGCATTGTGTTAATCTCATACACCTATCTTGTATGTATCATCAAACATGACACAGTCCATGTACACAAATGTACATATCGCGTATATATATACAATGTGCACATCATGTGAGAAAAGAAATCAATAGTGAGCTAAATATTTGTTAATGTAATATAATATATCAAATATATAATTATACATTAAATTATCAAATCAACTCTTGATTTAATAATCCAGCTATATCACATATAACCGACTAATATCAAATGCAACATCTTATCGAATCAACGCTCGATCCGATAACTCGGCTGTATCACATATAACCAATCATGTCACACATCGCGAGAATATAATGCGGTATCACATACTCGCATTAATCTCGTTCCCGCACATATCACATATGCGCTCCTACTCCGTTTCGCTTGAGCCAGGAAATCTCTGTGTAGGACTCTAAAGACTCGTCAATACGCCGGCGGTAGGTGATGATCATATCAAACACCCACAAGCCGCAAGCGGTCTGCCAAACGTAACAGCCACTCGAGTATTGAGCGATCAGAAGATCAACAATCAAGCCTGTACTTTCTCCAGCGAATCCAATCGGTAACATTCCCGTACAGTCCGGTCTCTTCGTCTGATATGTCGCATATCTCGCCTAGGGGTAGTAAACGTCAGACCCCAGTAACTTGATAAGTCATGTCGATATGAGGTCTATAACAGTTAAAGAAACTACTGATAACACTTACCAGTAAATCTCGGCAACCCTGGCCAGGGATTTCCAGTTATAGCCAATCAAACACAGTGCAACATCAACTCCCTATAACGGGAGAGACGAATCCCCTCCTATCGCTCATTGTCTCCATGTGATTCGGGACTGTACCCAAAAGCCACCGTTTTGCACGCCCCATTGGACGTGGTATGATGGAAATCAAAGTACAGTGGGAATCACATAAGAATCTATGACGATCTCAGGTCTACAGACTAATCTGTACCAATGTCACCAGAGAACTGCCATCTGACGTGAGGTATAATACCATCTGGGAGTTCTCGGCGAGTCCGTCCAGTGTACCCAGTTTTCACTGAGCATCCGTATACCTTCTCTGATGTCAAACACCAATGGATATGGGATCATCCATCGCCCATCATATAGGTCAAGAAGCGCATACGCTAGTCTACTCTGGAGTATCGATGCCATGTCTCGGTACTCCCATGACTAGGAACATTTGAAGGATGTACTTGGCGACTACACTGTCCCCACTAGTATGATCTGCATCATAGTCCTGGTAGTCAAGTACTTATCCTAAGGGCTTTATCAACATGTAACATAGAGACTATCAGAGTACATGTTAAGATAAAGAGCAACCAGATAGCATACTATCATGTCGTGCAAGAAAGTCCTACCTATATATGTCCAAGCATCCACTACAATATATATCGTATGTACAGTAATGGCCTCTAGGGCATACATATAACTAATAATTACTGCACGCATGATCTTTGTATATTAACACTTGGCTCGAGATTGTGTGCAGGAAATTCTCCAGGTTAAAGAGCCAGAATCACAAAAGTGCCGATAAATTGCAGCAAGTCCAAGACTTAAGATCTGGTAGTAAACTAGAAAGAACTATAAGATTCCAGACATCAGAAAACAACCCTAAAGCTAACACCAGAATACCCTGAAGAAATAATGCACTGACTCGATCAAACGGCCGCGGATCCGCGGCCAAGTCAGGCTGATCCGCCACGAATCCACGGCCGATTCAACTCGTTGGCGGTGGAAACATTTTGCAGGGCTCTTCTTTTAACGGCCAAACTTCTCCAAGACGCTTCGAATTGTGTAGATTTCTCCAGAAGCTTCCCTTCTAACAGCCAAGCTTCTTGTGCAAGTTTGATACCTACCAAGCTTCTTATGCAAGCTTCATAACAACCTAGCTTCTAGTAGAAGATAAACCAAGCTTCTTGGAGAAGATAAAGGAGAAACTATAAAAGGAGACCTAGGGCTTCATTGCAATGGTTGTTCGGTAGTTGTTGTTAAAAAAAAATCTACACACAAGTTGAGTGACACAACTTGTAATCAAAACCCTAGCCCAAATCCAATTCCAAAACCAAATCAAGATTCATCAAGAAGCGTCTCAAGAAAGCCATCAACGATCCTTTGAAGCAACGCCGATCTTCATCCGAGCAAGAGATCCACGAAGATCCGCGACTCAAGAAGATCGATGCGAAGCTAATTTCGGCGGATCTAGTTACCTCCTCAAATTTTGTAATCTTTGAGTGAATGTGTACCTAATCGTCGATTAATAAAGGTGAAAATTATAAATCTTTCTTTCTTTACATTCTTGCATTATGAAAATTTGTCGATTCTTGATTCTTTCATTTTTCATGATGTGTGAGTGAAATCTCCGCTTGTAGCGGAATCGAGAGAATAGGTAGATGATAATGATTAAATTCTTGAACGATTCTTAAGTCTTATGAGTTTTGTAAATTTTAGGAAATCGAATCATCGAAGACCTAATTTGAGCGAGATCGCTTTCTTGAATGTTTTCGCTCCAAATTAGAGATCAACGATCGGTGACTCAATTTACTAGAGGCTAGAATTTGAATGATAATCAATGAAAGGACAAGGGATGATGAAGGAGAAACCCTAGTTTCTTCAATAGATTCCTAAAGCTCGTTGATCATCATCGATCTAGCAACAAATCCTTAATAGATAAGAATTCGTAATCATTAGTATTCATCATCACTATCAATTTGATCGATTCCTACAAGCTACTTTACAAATCTTGATAATTCAATTAGTTTGGACATTTCCTTGATCTTTATCAATTCTTGATCCTAGATCTATTTCTTTATGTTCTTGAGACTAAATTTCACAAATCTTAAATCATTTTTTTTATCTTTTCTTTTCAACTCAACTAAAACAAATTCAAACGAATTCACACTTTCTCAGTAGACGATCCGTTCTCATTGACGAAACTACAATAGACACCGTCAATTGATTGCGATATAAATTTCTTTGGTTGTGAAACATTTCCAAATACACACGAAGATGATCAATCAGTAGCATCGAGAACGGCTCCGGGCTTCGAAAGAACTAACTTGAATCGAGCTAACTCCACTTATCTAGTTTAACTCCTCTTGAACTTGGAAATTTTTAGAGAATTTTTGCTATAGATTTCAGAATAAGAGAAATTGGAGCGGAATAGAGAGCAGATGGAGAGGAGAGAGAGCTGTTTTTATAGGAACACGCCCGCATAAAAATATTGAATGGGACGCGTTCTAAGAACCCGCCCTCTTCGTTTCAAAATGATAATTATTAGTTCTGTTTGATTTAACAACATAATTTAAGAAAAAAAGGGAAAAACATAAAATATGAGGGCGGGTTCTTGGAACACGCCCGCATTAAATTATTGAAGGGGGCGCGTTCTAAGAACCCGCCCTCTTCGTTTCAAAATGATAATTTTTAGTTCTGTTTGATTTGACAACACAATTTAAGAAAAAAACAAAAGGGAAAAAAATAAAATATGAGAGCGGGTTCTTAGAACATGCCCGCATTAAATTATTTAAGGGGGCGCGTTCTAAGAACCCGCCCTCTTCGTTTCAAAATGATAATTATTAGTTTTGTTCGATTTGTCAATACAATTTAAGAAAAAAACAAAAGATAAAAAAAATAAAAATATGAGGGCGGGTTCTTGGAACACGCCCGCATTAAATTATTGAAGGGGGCGTGTTCTAAGAACCCGCCCTCTTCGTTTCTCTATCAAATAAAATATGGTTCTGTTTGATTTGACAACACTAAGAAAAAACAAATAAGAAAAAAAAACAAAAAGGAGAAAACATAAAAAAACACAAAAAACAAGAATGAGATTTGACATGACAACAAAACGTATCACTATGTTTGCAAAGATGAGGGCGGGTTCTCGGAACCCGCCCTCCAATCCCTATAAAAACTCACCCTCTTCGGTATGATTTTCGCTATCTTTCGCTATCTTTATTTCAGTCCAAATTCCCTTCTAAACCTCTGTCTCCTATCTAAATCTTTCGGGGATTAAAATATCAAAATAATTTCAATGGAGAATCAACCATTCGACAAATCACTGCTCGTAGATCAAAACGAACACGGATCTTTCAATATATTACACGGGGAGGAAAGATCCAAAACTTATTCAATTTTTTTAATTCCTCATTTCTTTTAATTCTAATAGTTGAAAATAATATGATTAAATTTTACAGGATGGAGAGAATCTTACAGTCGTCAGTCATAGTTTTGATAAGTGGCAAGTTACCGATTACCGTATAATCGAACGGATTTGAAGAGCCATATTTTATGAAGCTTCATTGCTTCGTCATATCTAAATTGACCACAGTCTCGTTACCTCCCTTGTTGAGTATTGGAGAAAAGAGACCCACACTTTTCATCTTAGATGGGGTGATGCAACTATCACACTCCAGGATATTGGCCTCTTACTTGGTTTACGGGTGAATGGGCTTGGATTAGACGGAGGTAAAATTGTTGGTCCAGATACCGAGCACCCATATTGGGATACATATGCCGAGTCTGCTCTCGGACAGGTATAATTCGTAATTTTTTAAATCAAAAGTTTAAGTATGTTACAGTGATATTAATTAACACTTATTTGTAAAATTCAGGCACCAGGAGGCTATGCTAAAGGGTAAAAGATCAGTTTAAACTGGCTCAAAAATACATTTACCAATATCCTTGATGATGTCTTGGATAGACATCCACGTGCCTACATTCTGTACATGATCGGTTCTTGGTTGATGCCGGACCATTCGGCAACACATATCCATCCTTTATATCTTGGGTTTCTTACGGACTTTGATGTCTGTGGCCAGTATGCTTGGGGAGAAGGGGTCCTGGCCTATCTTTACAAGGAACTAGATAAGGCATGTGCTCCTAAGAAGAATAAAATTTATGGCTGCATAATATTACTTCAGGTACATTCCTTGTTTTTAACAGGTAGACATTTGCAAAATTGTAATATTGGTTCTTTCTTTTTTCATCTGACACTTTATTTATAGATTCGGTCATGAGAGAACATGTGTATTGCAAGACCGGATCGAATTAATATTTCTGCCGTGGATACCCTTGGAAAGCCTCTCGGCTCTTGATGGAGTGGCAAGAAATCTTATAAGGCTCCTCGTCGAGTACTTAGGTACTATAGAGATGAGTTGGATCGCATGGAGGCGACTCAGGTAACCATACCTTAGGTAATTAACTTTGTTTTAAAATTTTAAATTACCATTACAATTTTGTACTATGATATTTGCGCAGTTCACGTGGACGCCTTATACAACATATCATATGCAAGAATTACCCGGCATTTGTATCGAAGGAGAGCCGGTTTGGCGGGCTCGATGCCCACTCCTCTGCATTAATATCGTAGTCATGCACCTACCGAACCGGGTGTTGCGACGGTTCAGTAGATTGCAAAATATTCCTGTCCCGCCGCCTGCGCCTATGACAATAGAAGCAGACATGGAGGAGGAAAGGCGGAGCGTGATTGGAAGGAACTTCATCATCAATATTTGCTGAGATAGGAGAATAGGCAGCGTAATATTGCCTTACAGCAAATAGTTGACCAAACAACCACCGATGCTACCGAAATATATCTACAGTGGTATAAGCGTGTCACTATAAGATATCTTTCTGCTCCCCTTATCGACTTTCCAAACATCCAGCGGTACGAACCTAAAGACCATGTGGAACGAGAAATGGTAAGTTAAATTCTTTAAATTATATTACTTTCTAACATCCGGCGGTATGAGTCAATAATTATTTCTTATTTTTAATATAACGACAGGCTCGTGGGTTGCAACATATACAATCAATGATGCAGGATCCATATCCGACTGATGCTGGTCCGGATACTCAGGCTTTATTTTCAAATGTAGACTCATATATTAGTGGTATATTCGGATCATATAATATTCTTCCACATTTATCGCCAGCACCAGAGCAGCAGCATGAGCCGGCACCAGAGCCGCAGCATGAGCCGCCACCAGAGCCGCAGCATCAGGGAGATCCAGAGCAGCGGGATCAGTGGTTTGGAATACCATACTGTCAGCAGCAATCCTGGTATACTGAACAAGCGCAACAATCGGAGGAACAATAGTTTTGGGGGACCGGTTTTGTGCAACAACAACAGTCTTAGGGGTCAGGTTTTGCACAACAGCAGTCTTGGGGGTTAGGGTTTGCGCAACAACAACAGTCTTGGGGGTCAGGATTTGCGCAGCCATGGGGGCCAGGTTTTGTGCAACAGCAGCAGCATAAAACCGGGATGGGTTCTTCGCAACAACAGCCCAGTTGGGAGACAGATTTTTCGTCCTACATACAGTTGTTGGGAGGCAGCACATATCCGACACTTGTCCCATATTCAGGATTTGCGGAACAACAGCCTGTCCAAGATGATGCTGAAGACGAAACAGAAGCCGAAGCAGAAGAGCAGAAGCCGCCGCCGCCATATACCCAAGAAACGGAAGGGTCCTCCAGTCATCCCAAGAGGCATAGGTTTATGTCAAGCCTCCTCGGATTTGGAAAGGGAAAGGGAAAGCGATAGTTCAATACTTTTACAAACAGATGATTTTTTTGTATTATAAATTTAACGGATTCATTTTGTTATTAGACTGTACACAAGATTCATATTTAAACAATAATAATATTATTGTTTTATTTTTTTATTCGATATTTAATTTTCTTGTTTTTAATTAATTTTTTTTATTATTAAAAGGGGGCGGGTTCCCCGAACCCACCCTCTTCTCAATATAGGAGAGGGCGAGTTCTAGGAACCCGCCCTCTCCTATATAGGGTAGGGGCAGGTTCCTAGAACTCGCCCTCTAAACAACAGGAGTGGGGTCGGGGTTCAAACCATCCTATTTTGATAAATTAAAAAAATCTATTTTATTTTAATAATTTTAATTTTATTCTACCCTATTTCAAAAAAAAAACCTACCTAATTAAGTTTGATTTAAGAAATTAACCAACAATTAAACACTAGGATTAGGATTTATACCTCACAATTTTGTAGATCTAGCTAGCAACTTGACCTCCCAAAATGGCTTCTTACTCCAAGATCCATGGTAGATTAGGACAAGGAGAAATAAGTAAAGGTTTAATTTGGAATTAGTGAGAATATGTATGGATTTTTGAGGCAATTTTTGTGGATTTTGAAGTCGGAATGATGTGAGAAAAATTTAGGGCTGCTCATGGGGGAGGCTCAGGCAAAGAGAGAGAGAGGGAAGGGTGTGTGTGTGTGGAAATTTCTAGGTTAAGACAATCCCTAAGCCTCATTTAATGCACCTCACATCAATTTTATTTTTATTTCATTTTATTTTTTAATTTCCTTAACCCTAGAAAAGTCTAGAACCATAGAGATAAGTGGAGAAAAGAAAATATATTGTAAACTTGTATTTAAGTTGACATGGTTCGCATTTGTATATTTAACCCATTCTAATTTGTAATTACCACTAATTAAATATATAAGTAAAAGCTTATAATAATATTTAAAATAATTAATAATGGAAAAATATTTAAGTAAACCAATAATTTATAAGCGACTAATTAAATACCAATACTAGCAATTATATAGTTAAAATAGGTGTATTTAATTCTATATTGAAAATTAATTATATTTTGGTTTTTACGGAAAACCCTGGTTATTTTACCGGTTATCGGAGAATTTACCTAAACGATTTTTTTTAAACGTTACAGCTGGTCACTGGGTTCTTTCTTTTATGAGGACCAGATTTCTCTTAAGAACGAGTTCCTCCCGATGATAATTAAATTCTTAACTTGTGGAAGACTTGTCTTATGAATCTCAGATCCAGAGAAAGAACTAAATTCTTCTAAAAGGGTTAAACCCTTCAATAGGTAAATGAGATGTTTTGATCTCTTTTTTTTTATTTACCTAGAGTTTCTTGAGGAGGGAGATCTTCTTCTCTGTTCCTTTTTAAAGTTTTCTGCTCTAGTTTTTTTTATTTAGAAGCATATGGCGGTTCCTCCTCTATATTTGGAAAGAGGGATCATTGGTCGTTGGGACCCACCACCTCTCCGACGACGCTGAGAGATTACAGCACCAAGTATCGAAGGTGTGGATGGATGTACCCTTTGAACCATGTCCCACTCATTAGGGGAAAAACAGGTTGGAGCTTAAACTCCTAGCTGCTGAAAAAGGCTTCTTTGCATGCGTTGCACGTGCGTCGCACGTGTTGGATGCACGTGCGTCGTACGTGTTGCGCACTTGGAAGGTGCACGTGCGTTACACGTGTTGCGCACTTGGCGGGCATACGTGTGTCGCATGTGGCGCTTGCGCATATGTGCATCAAGGGAGGCAGCTAAGACCCTAGCTTGGAGAACTAAGCCCCTATGGAGAACTAAGCTTCTTTGAGGATTGAATCCTCGCACGGCGGGTGCACGTGCGTTGCACGTGGTGCGCACATGGTGGGCGCATGTGCAAACATAGCGCATATGCGCATTATGGGAGGCCAGTTAAGGCCCTAACTTGGAGAACTAAGTTCCTATGGAGAACTAAGCTCCTTTGAGGATTGAATCCTCGCACTGCGGGCGCACGTTCAAGGCACGTGGCGCTTGCGCATATGCATATTATGCGGGGGTAGTTAAGGTCCTAACTTGGAGAACTAAGCTCCTATGGAGAACTAAGCTCCTTTGAGAATTGAATCCTCGCACGGCGGGCGCACATGCGTTGCACGTGGCGCGCATGGTACTTGCGCATATGCGCATTATGGGGAGGCAGCTAAGGTCCTAACTTGGGGAACTAAGCTCCTATGGAGAACTAAAATTCTTTGAGGATTAAAGTCTATTTTTTCTAAGAAGTATCCCCTCTTATTTATATGGGAGTGGTTGAGAAAGAATTTCTCTTTTTCCCCATGTGGGACTAAAAAAGTATCCCCAATGTGGTAGAGCATTACTTAGATTATACGTCCATAGCACATTTGCTCATACTTTTTTATTCCGGAAGAGTAATGAGGCCCGTAATATATCAAATTGAAGGATTTTTCGAGACGCTTTCGATGCCATCATAATTTACTTGATTCTCATTCAGGATTTTATCAAAATATAGCCCGGAAAATACCGATTTGCATTTTCTTAAGCGTATTGCTGCTATTTGATACCTTGGGCTCTTTTGCGCAGAATTTTTTTTGGCGGGAACATGCCCCTCAAAAAAGGGAAAAGTATAATTCTGACAGTCACGCTGTCATCTAGGTCACCTTGGAAGTCTGAAATGATAACCGCCTTCCGAAGGAGGATGCAGTTACCATATACCAAGAACATCCACATATGTTCATAACTGCTTCCCAATATTTCTCCATTGCCTAAGCAAGAGATGTGTCAATCATACAAATCGCTCTCCTCATCAGTCTAGAAGACATCTCTACAGAGAGGGTGACTCCATCACCTGCGGGAACACTACCATGCCAGGAGTCATCCATTCTAAAACACTTTAGAATAGTGTCAAAGTACCCATATTGGGACACTCTTCCCAAATCTAGATCTAAAACTATAGATCTAGTGACCAGAATCCCTGATATTTTTATCCATATCCTATGTGGAGAAACCACCTTTTGACAGCCACAGTATAACCGATCGTAGTATAGGAAGATCTCTTCCTATTAAGTGCATGTCATCCAAATACCAGAACATCACTTCCTACTACCTTCTTATCAGGTCTATCTGTTATTCTGATGAAGTCAAACTCTATGACTGTCATATCAAAAATAGATGATATATCTCCGTTATACCTGTTTTAGTCTATAAATAGACATAAGCTACTTGCCCACTATACTTTCGCTGCTCCCACTGGCTACAACAACCCTCTGGCAGAGTCATATACGCGTGCACATCTAAAACTAATTTAGAACAACGTTATACTCATCCTCCTACCGGATCTTATAGTCTAGAACAACAGTAATGGCAAGTTTGGATAATCAAAAACCTCCCTGTCACCGTCTTTGAGGAGACCGAAGTACCTCTCGGGTGCCTGAGGTTACCCACCAAATCTATGGAGTGGCTGATGGATCGTCAAAAAAAATTGAATCCTCAGGTTATACTAAATTTTCAGTAATAATTTGTAGTTCTAGAATCACTTCCAGTTCTACCATATGTTGGGGTCAAAAATTGCATCCCGGTTGACCAAGTTAAAATCAAAATCAACCCCAAGTAAGCGGGCCCAAGCCCAAATCAAGTGGGCCCATGCCCAAGTCGAGCCCCGCAGCCGGTCTCCCCCATGGCAAAATAAAAGTCATATAATAAATAATTTTGATGTAATATTTATGGGCAAAATGCCATTTTGTAAAGCCCAAGGGGCTATATGTAAATGTGTAAGCCTATATAAGGCAACATGATGATGAAATAAAAAAAAACTTTTTATTCCCCTAAAAAAAATCTAGGGTTTTTGTGCCTCCTTCTCCTTCCTCAAGGTTCTAAACCTTCTTGCTTTTTCGAATTAAATCAAGAGTTTCACTCTTCCTTTTCCAAAAATAAATACTTTTGCACCACAAAACCCACAAAAGGAAGTTCAGATCTTCCCTCCAATCTCCAAAAGGAGAGATTTTTAAATCCTACCCTTTTTTCCCCAAGAGCTAGCCAATAAAGAAGAGGAAGAAAGAGACCCACTTCCAAGACCCCACTTTGGGGAAGATCCAGGGCTCAAGGGAGAAGCCTCTTTCATCAGCTCCAAAAATATCTTAGGAGTTTAACTCCTCAAATACACACACAAAAAAAAAATATATATTTCTTTTTAGGAGTACAGCTCCCAATGCATGGGCTAAGCCCACTTATCCTTTTTGTCAGGAGTTCAACTCCAAAAGTCAAATCGGGAGCACAACTCCAAGTGCAGGGACCAATTTCCTTTTGCTGCTGACGCCTAGCGCCCGCGTGCCAAGTACGTGGGGGCGTTGGCGCCCAGCGCCTGGCACGCGGGGGCACTGGCGCTCAGCGCCCTGCGCCCGCGTGCCAATCACGTGAGGCGCCAGCGCCCAGCGCCCGCGTGCTAGGGACGTGAGGCGCTGGCACCTATGCATCCTTGGGACGCTATTCTTCTCTTTTTTACACACACACACACACTCCATAACACTATCCCCGTTAGGAAAAATTTCTAACGGGTCACTACCCCGCACCCTACAAGAGGGCTGCTAGCCCTCTTGACGCCCAGCCCGCTATCCGGGTAGCGGGACCCCCGTAAAAACTCCGCGGGGCCGCCGATATCAAAAACTCCTTCAAAACACAACACTGCACATTGAGTTCGCATGACCAGTTTGACCCGTCAATCGGAGGTTCCCTCGCTCCAAAGGCAAGGGGTAATTAACGGCAGCTTAGTCCACGGCTGCCGGAGATTCGGATCCCCACAATCAATAAACCCCTACCTACCCTAGGAAAGGGGAATCTGTAATGCGCCTGACAAGCGCGCGCGTATTCCCATCTCAATGGGGTGACGAAAAACACCCTACAGATTCTGGCACGCCCGGTGGGACCTTCTCTTCTCCTATATTTCGGGTTAAATATCCATGCGAACTCAATCAACATATACATTGATTGCCTGTACTGAAATCATGCTTGTTTGTGCAGGTTAATGTTTTCCAATCACAATCTTCGGACGTAACAAAAATGTCTCCAAGGACAAGCTCATCTCTCAGCACGGCTCCCATCTCCTACACAATGAAGATGGATGCCAGGACGGTCCTCTCGGCCAGTCTCGAGCGAAAATGGGAGCAGTCTCTGCTACCATTTGGCTCTATGTTGTTCGTGTCAGCTAACGCCATCCCATCTCCTCAAGCTCCGGTAACAGACAAACCGAAAAACCGGCCTCGAAAGGCAAGATGCCAAATGTGGTGATCTCGAGGCACCACTTCCCAAACGCAAGTCGATGTTTGAACGAATTTCCTTGGTCCTAGCTGGGGGAAAGTGTTGGATATAGTGCCCTCAGAGTCAATTATTGGATCATAGACACGTGATTGCAATGATTGAGGGAGGACCTATGCCGGTAGGACAGTCTTACTCACGATGATAGTATGCTATCTGGTTTATCTTTATCATCGTGTACTGCTTTAGGTGACATTACTGGTCACTATTACACGTTGATAGAGCCCCTAGGATTCTTTCTTGACTACCAGCAGTATGAGGGCGATCATATACGTGGGAGCTGGGGTCTATAAGCAAATCCATAAAAGGTCTCTAGTCGTGCGAGTTTCGAGACATGGCATCGATACTCCAGAGTAGACTAGTGTATACAGTCGAGACCCCGACGAGGCCCGATGGCTGGTCTCACAAGCCACTGGTGTCAGTTGGTTCACCTAAGATGAATACAGATGCTCATTGGGTTATGAGTACACCGGACAGGACTCGCCGGGAACCTGCTAGTTGGTCATATACCAGACGTCAGATAGCAGTTCCCTGGTGACATGTGTACAGGTTAGTTCATCGACCTGAGATCGTCATTTGTCTCGTGTAAGTTCCCACTGTGCTTTGATTACTACCCTACCACGCTCAAAGGAGACGTGCAAACAGATTTTAGTTGGGTACAGTCCCGAGCCACATGGAGGCAGTGAGCGGATCTGCAGGGGTTCGTCTCTCCCGGTATTGGGGGTGAGGTCGCGCTGTGTCTAGGAGAGCCATTACATGAAGTCCTTGGCCAAGGCAGGAGATTTACTGGTAGGTATTCCAGTAATATCTCAGGGTGTTCTGAACTACACTCCGACACGACTTGTACCGCTTTTGGGGGTCTGACTTTTACCATCCCCCTAGGCCCGCCATGCGATGCTCATAGACGAACGGACCGGACTGTATGGATATTGTCACTGACAGGCTCAGTAGGGTGTCAGGATGAGTTCGCTCATCGACGTTCCTTTTGGTCAATACCCGGTAGCCCGTTACGTATAGGCTAATACCTCCGACGTGCTAGTGGTTAAATCCACAACCAAAGTATTGATGAGTCTTTAGAGTCCCCCACAGACCGTTTTCTCAAGTTTCGGACGAAACGCTGTAGAGGCCGTATGGAGATATGGCAGGGTTTGATCAGATACGTGCGGTATTGCACGGATCATGATCGGACGGATAATACTAGCGGGCTTTGGTTTAAGCCAGATCCTAGTATTGTATAGTGTAGATTTTGTCTCATTGCATTTGTATTCGGTCGGAATACAAATGCGGGCATGTATATGCAATCGCTGGGTTTTCCTATTATTTATTACGGGATCAGTTTTCTGAAGTTGCCAGTTTGCATTCAGTTCCGGCCAGTTTTCCTTTGTTCCTTCACGGCCGGATTTTTCTGATGGAGGGGCTAATATGCAAATTTGCAAATTAGCTAAGTGGAGGGGGTTTATTTGTTATTGAGAGATTATGATATGACTAGCATCATTTGATTCTCTTTGAATCAACTCTCTTGCATTAAATGAGATTAGAATTTGATATGGCTTTGGAGTGACTCTTTTACCTCATTATCATACAAATTCCTTCTTGCATTTTTTCTTTATCCCTCTACCATGAGAGAGGCCGGCCACATCCTAGAGAGAGAGGAGATGAGGTTTCATTTTGTGAGGAAAAATCATTTATCTCATTTGCTTGCTTGCAAAATTCCTAACACCTCTCCAAAGTTCATTCTTCACCTCCATCAAAGTGGCAACTTCAAACCCCAAGAGACAAACCATTCTACACTAGCCTACAGCATTTCTTGGGCACGTCGGCTTGCCAACTTCATGCACGAGTTGCCTCGGTCCAGAGGTGGGAGCCCGTAAAAGAACCCGGCGATGTGGAGCCCGTTCCGACGAGGAGATGAAGACCGGAGATTCCGCGAGGAGATCGGAGTGGAGGCCGAAGACCGAAGGAAACGGATCGCTCGGTATAGCATTCTACCCTTTCTCTTGTTTGCTAGGAGTAGGTTAATGGCCCGATCCGGGATTTTAGTGCGCGGTGGTGCCGGTTTACAAGTTTCGTAAAAGTTTCGTTTCTGCATTTTGGCCTCGGATTGACGGCCGGGGTGCCGTCGGCACTTACACTGGTATCAGAGCCACGCCATTAACCTAGTCTAGCTTGCTCTAACGTGTTTACAAGTTCGATCGACCGGATTTTCCAAAACCACGTTTCTTGTCACAGTTTCTGTCGAAATTTTTTAGTTGTCAAAAAAATTTTTGGTGTATTGTAGAAATGTGTGCAGGGTTTTCTGAGAACATTGAAGAAAATTGGTACCTTGATGTTACTGTAGCACGGCGGAACCGCGGTAAAAACCCCATTTTGGCCGCGGTTCCGCCGCCGAACAGTGGCTTCACTGTACCAAATTTCTTCAGTGGGTCTCTGTGTTGAAAATGGGGTTTTTGGTATATTCTTTTTGGGCCTAGATGTTTTTGAGTGCTACAGTTGTGCTTGGGGCCCACTTCGGAAAATTTGGTTGATCGAAAATTTTAAACATGTTAGTTCACGGTATTTACATTATATCTGCGACCGTGAATGTCATTTGATCGGTAAATCCTGTCTAACTGCTATAGCCCTTTTAGACGGATTTGCGAACGTGACATTCACGTTGATGTTCTGCGTTGTACTGTGATGTTGCGGATTTGTCGTGGGGATAGCCTAGATGCAGTGGTAGTACAGTTTTGGTATTTATGTACATTTGATATTGCGGGGCGAGCATCCGACATATGGACTGCCGTCACTGCCTGTTTGTATATTATTCTTTTGGGGCACGACCGGGCTGAGGTCGATGTACCCGTTGTATGTATATTTTACTTTCTGTACTAGGATTACCCCGAGGAGGGGTGCACGGGTAGCCGGGTTCTAGAGAGCAACGGGCCCGCATCTCATGGCATTGAGACGGAGGGGGCTTCACTCTAGAATTGGCGGGCTATTCGTTGCACTCGTAGGGGGTATAGGTTGACTCAGGAGGGGTGCCCAAGTTACCGAATTCCGTGAAGTGCTGGGTGGTCCATTCACGTTGCTGAAGGGGGCTGCCTCGCTTCAGGTTTTGGCGGGTAACTTGCCGCGCCTGTAGGGGTCTAGGTTTTCATTGCACAGGCTATCCACACGACCAGGGGAACGTCGGGTTTCAGTAGCGGCTCTATGAAACCCGGGGATCCCAGATATCTGTATTGTTCTGTGATGCTTATTTCATTTCTGTGATGTTGCATTTTATCACGCCTTGAGCGAATATTATATATTGATATATATACTAGTAGATGTTGTATATGTTTTGCATCCGCGCTAGTCCAGTCCCCGCTCTGTCGTTAGTTAAGTAACCTAACGGGTGATGACGGGACCCAGTGGCGAATGCGGATGGCATATACATACATCATTATTTTCGTTCTTTTGTGGTGTGATCAATTGATGGGACTGCGTTGATTCGGATCAATGCAAGCTAAACAAACCTATTCTGATGTTGTTGGAACAATTTTCAAAAAACTGTTATTGCAAGGGCGTTCTCTTTTGTTTTGCACAGTGGTATTCGGTTATGAATATCCAGCACCTCAGTCGATGAGGCAAGGGCCGAGATCCCTTCACCGGGAGTGACCCCTTGGACAGAAGTTTGCGTCAGGGCAATAATTTCACTATAGTCGTTTACTTTTTCTTTGCATCGTGGTATTCAGTTGGAATATCCTGCACCTCATTCTACGGGGAAAGAGCCGAGATCCCTTCACCGGGAGTGACTTCTTTAGCAAAGGTTTTCGTTACTATATTTTTCTAAAAAGCTATCCGGTTCCTTCAACGATATCAAGTTCATTACGTTAAAGGTTTTTCGCCAGAAACCATTCGTAGCCCTCCGTCATTTCAGGAAGGTAGCACTTATTATTCATGCTATGTATGTTGGCCTTCGTCAAGGCATAGTGTATGGTAGCTATTTGTTACTTTTCTGCAGCATAGATAGATGCGTTGGTTTGGGACAGTCGTACTACTATTTTGGCCTTCGTCAAGGGTATGTACGGGTGGGTTCAAATTAACCTGGATATGACGGGTAGAACTTGACATGTGACTTATGATATGTTGGCCTTCGTCAAGGTCATAAGAGCATGGGGCAAAAATCGCATCGGGAGTTTCTAAAGAAACTGAAACTTGCCAGATATGCGCATACCTTCTGGAGTGTGATAACGTGAGCGGATTCCATCACGTTATCATGCGATGATAGTTGGATCCCGATTCCCACTGATGAGTTGGTTTACTCCTCGGGTGATCCCGACTAATTCTTCTTTCAGGTTTGGAGGAGAATTTGACGTTACAGTGGGAGGTTTCCTGATTAGATAAATTGATAACCATTCTGATCTAGGTTAGAGTGCACGCTGAGTGTTTCTTTTCTCTCTCTCTCTTTGGCAGCGACCTTGACCCGACCCTTGACTATGACTCAGTGACCAAATTAACCGAACCTTCTTAAACACTGGCTTTTGGATTGTCAGAGTTGCATACCTCATTGCCACTCCTACTTTTACCCTTTTCTCCAGGACACCCCGTATTACTACGAACGTCCACTTCCATTGGATAAAACCATCGTATGGTTATAAACGAACTCGAAGGAATTTATTCGAGGATGGTTTCAGATTCTGGAGAAAACGAATAGGACTATTCAGTTGCCTTTTCCTTTTACCTTCTCTCGGGTTGTGAGTGCTCCTTAGATTAGGGGATAGTACACCTATTACGCAAATTAGATAGTCTTCTTCCAAACCATAGGCAGGTGCCGACCGGTAGGGAATGAAGAAAACCAATTAGCCTAACGATGGTGTACAGAAGGTATTATGTTAAGACAAATAAAGGGATTAGTAAGAGGGCAAAGTAAACTGCGACTGCTATTCACGACCAAACCAAGTATTTCTTCGCCAATCCTATATCACCTTTGTATTTCTCCAGAACACTCCGTATCACTACGAAGATCCACAGTTTATTGGATACTCTATCGTATGGTTATATACGAACTCGAAAGGAACTTGTTCCAGTTCGGGGATGGATTCTGGTTCAGGAGAAATAGGAATAAGATTTATTCGGTTGTCTTTTATCTTCATCTTCTCTCGCATTGCGAGTGCTCCTAGGATTAGGACAGTACACCTATTATGCTTATTGGATAGTTTTCTTCCAAACCATAGGCTGGTGCTGAACGGTAGGGAAGGAAGAAAACCATTTAGCCTAAGAGGGTGTACAGAAGGTAATGACTAAAGACATATGAAGGGATTTGGAAAGATGGCAAAGAAATATACGGTTACAGTTGTGAATCTGGATAATGGAAGAGGCATTACTAGGAATACCCGGATACCCCAACGAAATATTTCAATGTTTCAGTTTCGCTGTGTATTGTTAAAAGAAAACTGATTTCCTAATTAGACACTTGCTCCAGGGTATGTATTTACCAGGTATGATTTTCACATCTGTATGGTTTTACAGATGATGAGTGGGAGTAAGTTATTGGGAATTAGGTGATCATCCTCATTATATCGGAATTCGTTGTAATTGGTGATATTTGAGGAAGTCACCTGAGTTGTTTGCAGGACGGCAAATATTTGGTTTTGAATATCCGCTGTTATGCACCAATTTCAAATTGATACATCTGTACGTCTATTTTTATAGAGTGAGATATACCTTTTTGAAATTATGTCCATGACATTTACCTATATCAGTGGATGGTTAGGTAAGGAGCATTAAACAGCGGTGTAATTCTTCATAACCATAGTACAGTTTTCAACCTACGACACACAGGGAATGAGTTATTAGACTCAGGGGACTTATACAGAGTATTGTATATTGTCCAATGTCCATTAGGATAGAGGGGATGGTCCTCGTACTATATTCGGTTTACTTATGACTTCTCTAGTTTAGACAGGTGTTTCGTAGAAACACAGGGTCCAAGTTTTGAGAAGTTATAGGTATAAGAGTAAAGTAGAGAACCAGGTATTGCAAGTATCGGGATTTTTCAAGGTGATCGAAGATGTAGATACTTGTGTGTGGTATTCAGTTAATAGTAATGGTTTAAGAGAACTTGCTTCTCTTTCAGGTTACTCATAATTGGAAGCACTCCTAAGTTGAGTAACGCTGATCGACCTCTCTCCATTTAGTTGACATGCACTGGAGAAAGCTGCATGATTTGAATCTGGTTCCAATTAAATCAGTGCCTCTGTTTCTGTATTGGATATAGAACAGTTCATATCTTGACATTGTTAAGGTACGAGGAGTTGTCCGGCTTATGCTTAAAACCAGACTCTGGATAACTCAAGGCACGTTTCTGTAATGGCTGTTTGTTGGTTGACCCAGGCTATGACGAGAGTTGACTTTCTACCATTTGGAAGATCAATAGTGATATTGTTCTTGACTCGCCACAGTTTTAATAAAAATGGATTTTTTCAGAAAACAGTAGTGGGGGTATGGTAGAACTGGAAGTGATTCCAGAACCGCAAACGATTACTGAAAATTTGATTAGAACCTAAAGATTCAATCTGGATTGACATTCCATTGGCCACTCCGCAGATAAGGTGGGTAACCTCAGGCACCTGAGAGGTACTCCGGTAGCCTCGAGGACGGTGACAGGGAGGTTCTTGTTTACGCACATTTGCCATTGCTGTTGTTCCAGACTGACCTGGCAGGAGGATGAATATAGCATCGTTCTAAACTAGCTTTAGAAGTGTACGTCTATATGACTCTGCCAGAGGGTTGTCGTAGTCAGTGGGAGCAGCGGAAGCATTGGTGGACAAGTGGCTTATGTCTATTTATAGACTAAAGCAGATGTAGCGGAGATAGATCATCTATTTCTGATGTGACAGTCATAGGTTTGACTTCATCAGAATAGGGGATGGATCTGTTAAGAAGGTAGTAGGGTGTGATGTCCTGGTATTTGGATGACATACACAGAGTAGGAAGTGATATTCCTTTACTACGATCAGTTATACTTTGGTTGTCACACAATGGTTTTTCCACATGGGACTTGGATATAATATCAAGACATTCTGGTTACTAGATTTATAGATCTAGATTTGGGTGGTTTCCCAATCTGGGTACTTAGACAACATTCTATGAGTATTTTGAATGGACGACTCCTGGCACGGTAGTGTACCTGCAGGTGATAGAGTCACCCTCTCTAAAGGTGTCTTACAGACTAAAGGGGAGAGGGATGTGCATGATTGGCAGATCACTTGCTTAGGCAATTAAGTCAATCATGAAATGTCAAGTACCACACCAGATTTTGTTTTTGCACGAGATGCAATAAGTTGATATTAATCCAATCCTGGAGAAACATTCGGAAGCAGTTTTAGAACATAAGTAGATGTTCTAGGGATATGATAACAACAGCCTCTTTGTAGAGACAGTTATCATTCCAGGCTTCCAACCAGGCTTCCAAGGTGACCTGGATGACAGAGTGGCTGTCAGAGTTTTAGTT
Organism: Agapanthus africanus; assembly: GCA_030015575.1. Lineage (NCBI taxonomy): Eukaryota > Viridiplantae > Streptophyta > Magnoliopsida > Asparagales > Amaryllidaceae > Agapanthus > Agapanthus africanus. Next base: position 375,864,903 of record JASDDO010000019.1, on the reverse strand, counting down.
TTCCCTCTGACGAGGGGTAGTATTTTGGACAGGTGGTACTGAGGGAGGCATGGCGCAGGATACTGATTAAGTTCAGTTGACAATACATTCTAAGAAGTTTGGATTTGGAGTTCATTTATGAACTAGGTCCTATCAGATATCCAGACATACTCTAAGACATGTATTGCTCATTTCGGGAGATGGCTTTCTCCGCGAACTTGAGATAAAGAGAGACATAGAAAGAAACATTTGAGCGGATCCACTCACTGAGGCTATTCCTCGAACGCAATAGTTTTGCAAATGAGCTTTATAAGACTGATTAGTAGAGGAGTTGGGTGTTCGGTATCACACGGGCTGTGAGTATGCGACATCGCAATAATTAGCCTTGAGTGCAAGTGGGAGATTGTTGGATATAGTGCCCTCAGAGTCAATTATTGTATCACAGGCACGTGATTGCAATGATTGAGGGAGGACCTATGCCGGTAGGACAGTCTTACTCAAGATGATAGTATGCTATCCGGTTTATCTTTATCATCGTGTACTGCTTTAAGTGACATTACTGATCACTATTACACATTGATAGAGCCCCTAGGATTCTTGCTTGACTACCAGCAGTATGAGGGCGATCATATACGTGGGAGCTGGGGTCTATAAGCAAATCCTTAAAAGGTCCCTAGTCGTGGGAGTTTCGAGACAGGGCATCGATACTCCAGAGTAGACTAGTGTATACAGTCGAGACCCCGACGAGGGGCGGTGGCCGGTCTCACAAGCCACTGGTGTCAGTTGGTTCACCTAAGATGTATACAGGTGCTCATTGGGTTATGAGTACACCGGACAGGACTCGCCGGGAACCTGCTAGTTGGTCATATACCAGACGTCAGATAGCAGTTCCCTGGTAACATGTGTACAGGTTAGTTCATCGACCTGAGATCGTCGTTTGTCTCGTGTGAGTTCCCACTGTGCTTTGATTACTACCCTACCACGCTCAAAGGAGACGTGCAAAAAGGTTTTAGTTGGGTACAGTCCCGAGCCACATGGAGGCAGTGAGCGGATCTGCAGGGTTTCGTCTCTCCCAGTATTGGGGGTGAGGCCGCGCTGTGTCTAGGAGAGCCATTTCACGAAGTCCTTGGCCAAGGCAGGAGATTTACTGGTAGGTATTCCAGTAATATCTCAGGGTGTTCTGGACTACACTCCGACACGACTTGTACCGCTTTTGGGGGTCTGACTTTTACCAACCCCCTAGGCCCGCCATGCGATGCTCATAGACGAACGGACCGGACTGTACGGATATTGTCACTGACAGGCTCAGTAGGGTATCAGGATGAGTTCGCTCATCGACGTCTCTTTTGGTTAATACCTGGTATCCCGTTACGTATAGGCTAATACCTCTGACGTGCTAGTGGTTAAATCCACAACCAAAGTATTGACGAGTCTTAAGAGTCCCCCACAGACTGTTTTCTCAAGTTTCGGGCGAAACGCTGTCGAGGCCGTATGGAGATATGGCAGGTTCGATCAGATACGTGCGGTATTGCACGGATCATGATCGGACGGATAATACTAGTGGGCTTTGGTTTAAGCCGGATCCTAGTATTGTACAGTCTAGATTTTCTCATTGCATTTGTATTCAGTCGGAATACAAATGCGGGCATGTCTATGCAATCGCGGGGTTTTCCTGTTATTTATTACGGGAACAGTTTTCTGAAGTTGCCAGTTTGCATTCCGTTCCGGCCAGTTTTCCTTTGTTCCTTCATGGCCGGATTTTTCTGATGGAGGGGCTAATTTGCAAATTTGCAAATTAGCTAAGTGGAGAGGTTTATTTGTTATTGAGAGATTATGATATGACTAGCATCATTTGATTCTTTTTGAATCAACTCTCTTGCATTAAATGAGATTAGAATTTGATATGGCTTTGGAGTGACTCTTTTACCTCATTATCATACAAATTCCTTCTTGCATTTTTTCTTTATCCCTCCACCATGAGAGAGGCCGGCCACATCCTAGAGAGAGAGGAGATGTGGTTTCATTTTGTGAGGAAAAATCATTCATCTCATTTGCTTGCTTGCAAAATTCCTAACACCTCTCCAAAGTTCATTCTTCACCGCCATCAAAGTGGCAACTTCAAACCCCAAGAGACAAACCATTCTACACTAGCCTACAGCATTCCTTGGGCACGTCGGCTTGCCAACTTCATGCACGAGTTGCCTCGGTTCAGAGGTGGGAGCCCGTAAAAGAACCCGGCGATGTGGTGCCCATTCCGACGAGGAGATGAAGACCGGAGATTCCGCGAGGAGATCGGAGTGGAGGCTGAAGACCGAAGGACACGGATCGCTCGGTATAGCATTCTACCCTTTCTCTAGTTTGCTAGGAGTAGGTTAATGGCCCAATCCGGGATTTTAGTGCGCGGTGGTGCCGGTTTACAAGTTTCGTAAAGGGTAAAAGTTTCGTTTCCGCATTTTGGCCTCGGATTGACGGCCGGGGCGCCGCCGTGCACTTACAGCAAGACCATCAACACCAACAAAGCAGCAAGGCATCTCAAGCAAGCACCAGCGGTGCCTCTAACAACTGCTCGATCCGGTGTCTTCTCTAGCTCCCCGCCAATCGACTCATAATGGCTTCCTGGATAACGGATGCCCGCCAAGCCCTCAAAATTAAGAGGCTAAGATAGAAAAGGCTCAGATATAGAGCAAACAAAAGGGCTAGGGCTCCTTCTAGGCTGAACTTCAGGAGGTTGAAAGAACAGGGTTACCCCGCCAAAGATGAGGAAATGGCTAGATATGTGGTCCACACCGTCTACATGGTGGGCACGCGCAGCAAGAGCAAGGATGGGGCCACTACAGCTCAAATCCAATTTGGTGTGAATGTGGCTGTCACTTCCCAAGACCAGCATCCTCCGGAAGGTAATGAAAATCCTTCCAGTGAAGTTGATAAGCGGAGAGATCCCTCAGTTCATGAGGAGTCAGGCTCGGAAAGCGAAGAGGAGCTTCCGTGCCAAAGAACACAGAGCAACAACTTCTCCAGGAGCTCCGAAAGCAGCTCAGAAACAAAGACAAGGAGATGGCAAAGCTCTATTCAAAAATTGACGACTTGACAAACGTCGTCTTACAGCTCACAGCCCAACTTGCCTCTCAGCCGCCCAATCAAGTGCAAGGCTCTGCTCATGAACCGGGAAACGGTGTCCCGAGACAGCCGACGCCTATTCCCTCAAATCCAAAAGTGGGCGGACCGCATGAAAGTTAGTCGCATCCTATCTCGGGAAATATCTTGGCTATCGATGACAGTAGGCCGCTAACTCAAGATCAAATCATGGATTTGGTTGCCAATAAAGTCAAAACATTGGTAGCCAAAACCGAAGTGCAAAAAGATGTTAGCAGTAGCGGGAGAGCATATCCTGCTCAGTATGATCTGGTAGAATTTCCTAGCAGCTATGTCATCCCTAAATTCGGAAGATTCGATGGGACGGGAAATGCGAATCAGCACATCGCCCACTTTAAAGCCTCATGCGGGAATACTGGGGGCAATGATGCACTTCTCCTCCACCAGTTTGTTAATAGCTTGACCGATGTTGCTTTCGACTGGTACGCGAGCATACCAGATGGCTCCATCGCAACTTTCGTCCAAATGGAGTCTCTGTTTTGGCAGAGGTTCATGAGCATCAGCGATAAGATTACCATTGCCGACCTCATAAGAACCAAGCCAAAGAACAACGAAAACAGCGCGTATTTTATAATCGATGACGCAATCTCTCCGTCAGATGTGAACCGCCGATAGAGCAGGACCAATCTGTCAGTCTCTTCGTCGGAAATCTCAACAATTAGATGGCCCTATTTCTATGCATCGCGGGTCTCAAAACATTTCAAGAGCTGACCAGGAAAGTCTAGATGTTGGAGCGCTCAAAGCAGGAGTCTTTCCCTAATTCCCAAAATAACAATAGGTCTTAGAGAAACCGAAAGGACGATAATCATAAAGGCGGAAGTTCCGACGATACTGAATCTTTCAATACTTCGCTAACCGAAATAAGCAAGGGATGAGCGGGCCTAATGCCAACCGGCCTCGGAAGCCAGTGTTCGGAAAGGGAGAGGAATTTCTACTGAAAGAGAGGCTGGATAAGGTCTATTCCTTCAAAAGGGACAAAGTCCATAAAATATTCAAGGATGCCCTAAGAAACGGTCTATAATTGCCGAAATCAAAAAGACCGCAGGAAGCGAATATGACTGACGACCCCAAATATTGCCCCTATCACAGAGTGATAAGTTATGCTATTGAGGACTGTTTTATCTTCAAAGATTAGGTCGAAAAACAATATAAGGCGGGAGAAATCTCGTTGTCCCCTGGCATGTTAGCGAACAAATAAGCTGCGACCGCCAATTTCATACAAATGGAAACCGAATTCCTTTGGAAATCTGCTGCTCCATCGACCACCATGTCGTTAAACTAGGGGACAACCGACCACCACGTCGTTGAACTGGGAACAATCGACCTCTAAGTCGTTAAACTGGGGATGTAAAACTGTGTAAATAAAAAATAATAATAATAATAATATAAAATAAAAAAATAAAAAGCCGAAATGATGGGGCAACTCGCAATAAATATCAGCGGGTAAAAATAAAGCCGAAATGATGGTGTAACCACGAATAAATAGCCGAAATGATAGGGCAATCACGACCTTCGCGATAAGAAAAGATGAAATGATAGAGTAAACACGGTAAAAAAAGAGAAAAAAAGGACGAATGATGAGTCGCTCCTGGTACCATATTCCAGTGCAGCGAGGCTGACGCCGTCTAAATCCTAAATTCCCAACGGCGAATAATGAGTCGCTCCTGGTATCATATTCTAGTGCAGCGATGCAGACGCCAACCAAAATCCAATTTCCCAAAATTTTTCCAGCCCTACGGTTGGTCCCCAAGTTGACTACCGTATACAATCCACGGGCTCAAATAATTCTCATCATACCCATACCCCACCGCAATCATCAGTTACGCAGCTGGTCTCCGCCCTTGGAATTATGCTCCGTTTGGGAAGACCCACTCATGCGTCCTCACGGCGCATGAGGAGAACAAACCTTACGGGATGCTCACGACTCGTAAGAAAACACCTTTGTGGGATCCTTACGACTCATAAAGGAAAAACACACTTAGGAGTCCCCACGACTCCTAAGAAGAAAGTACACCAACGAGATCCTTTTGACTCGTAGGGAGAAAGTACTTTTATGGGACCCTTACGGCTCATAAAATTGAAAATTCTTAGGTGATAGGGACTTAAACCTGTCTTCTTAGCCATCACTCCCCAAAAGGTAAAGGCAAATGATGAATTGCTCCGGGCACCTGTGCTTCAGTGTTAGCAACGCTGATGCCGACCCCTACCCCAAATTCCAAGCTTTCGATCCAATAGACCCCTAAGTCGTTAAACTGGGAACAGATGACCTCTAAGTCGTTAAACTGAGCACAGATGACCTCTAAGTCGTTAAACTGGGAACAGAAGACCCCTAAATCTCTAAACTGGGAACAGATGACCTCTAAGTCATTAAACTGGGAACAGATGGCCCCTAAGTCGTTAAACTGGGAACGAGGAAAATCTCCTCATGGCAAATGATGATTCGCTCCTGGTACCATATTCCAGTGTAGCGATGCTGATGCCAAACCAAAACCAAAATCCCCAAATCCTCTCATGGCAGATGATGATTCGCTCCTGGTACCATATTCCAGTATAGCGATGCTGATGTCAACCCAAATCATATCAAGTCAGTGTTGGGGTCGACATTTACACCCCGGTTGACCAAGTCAAAATCAAAATCAACCCCAAGCCAAGTGGGTCCAAGCCCAGGTCAAGTGGGCCAATGCCCGGGTCGAGCCCGAACATGAAGCGTCCAGCCTTCCGCCATGCCAAAATAAAAAAATTTGTAATAAATAATTTTGGTGTATTCCTTTTTTTATTTTTTGAATAAATGTAAGAAAAATGGGCATAAACCCAAATTTTTGTAAAGCCCATGGCTTATGTGTAAAAAGAAATAGAACATGAGGCATGGGATGGGCAAAATGCCATTTTTGTAAAGCCCAGGGGGCTATATGTAAAATGTATAGCCTATAAAGGCAAAGATAATGAAAATATCTCAGGATCTTTTTTCTCTTTCTAAAAAAAATCAAGGTCTGTGCCTCCTTCTCCTTCCTCAAGGTTCTAAACCTTTTTTTTTCCTTTTGAATTAAATCAAGAGTTTTACTCTTCCTTTTCCAAAACTAAATAGTTTTTCACCACAAAACCCACAAAGGGGAGCTCAGATCTTCCATTAGATCTCAAAAGGGGAGGTTTTTAAGATCTCACCCTACTTGTTCTTCAAGAAACGGCCAACAAAGAGGAGGAAGGAGGAGACCCATCTCCGAAAATCCCACTTTGAAAAAGATCCAAGGCTCAAGAGAAGATCCCAGGCTTAAGAGAGAAGAACCTCTGAAGATTTTTAGGGAGCTCAACTCCAAGACCCAAATCCTCAAAGGAGTTTAACTCCTAATCCAGACCTTCAGGAGTTTAACTCCACTCAAATCCTCTTTTTGGAGTTTAACTCCTTTCGCTAGCTCCCAAAGCGCTAGCGCCCGAGCGGCCAAAGTGATAGGGCCCGAGCGTCCACGTGCCGGGCACATGAGGCGCTAGCGCCTGAGCGCCCGCGTGCAGGGCACATGAGGCGCCAGCGCCCGAGCGCCGACGTGCCGGGCACGTGAGGCGCTAGCGCCCGAGCGCCCACGTGCCGGGCACGTGAGACGCTAGCGCCTGAAGCGCTAGCGTCCGAGCGCCCATAGCACTAACACTCGAGCACCCATGTGCCGGGCATATGTGGCGCTAGCGCCAGCACCCAAGCGCCTAGCGCTAACCCAAGCGCCCAAGCGCTAGCGCTCACGCGTCCTTCAGACGCCGTGTTCCACTCATTTTACTTGTACTCCACACTAAAAACACCTCCCCCGTTAGAAAAAATTTCTAACAGGGCGCTACCCCGCATCCCGCAAGGGGGCTGCTAGCCCTCTTAACCCCCAGCCTGCTATCCGGGTAGCGGGACCCCCGTGAAAATTCTACGGGGCTCCCGATATATCCAAAACCCCTTCAAAGCACAACACTGCATACTGAGTTCGCATGACTTGTTTGACCCGTCAATCGGAGGTTTTCTCGCTCCAAACCATTAGTTCATTTGCTCACCCGAAGCCGTAGCATGGTTCTTAGTAGGATTGGATTTTAATTAACGGCAGTTTAGTCCGCGGCTGCCGGAGATTTGGATCCCCATAATAAATAAACCCCAGCCTACCCTAGGCAGAAGGAATCTGTAATGCGCCTGACAAGCATGCGCGCATTCCCATCTTAATGGGGTGACGAGAAATACCCTACAGATTCTGGCACGCCCGGTGGGACATTTCTCTCATCCCATATCTCGGGTCAAGCATTCATGCGAACTGATTTAGCATATATAGCGATGTTTGTACTGAAGTAGTTTTCTTTTCGTGCAGCAATCAACTTTCAACGACAATGTCTCCCAAGACGAATTCAGCTTCCAACGTGAGCCCGATCTCATACGTGGTCAAGATCAATGCTCGTGTGGTTCTCCCCGCAAGCTTCAGTCGACAGTAGGAGGAACTGCCCCGCCAATTTGGTTCCATCGTCATCTACCCTGCCGGAAGCGCTCATTTGGCAGAAATCCCGGCAAAACAGATGGCAAGCAAGTCTCGAGGGGCAAGAGGCCGAATGTTGTGATTACTATGGCACCGCGATCGAAACTTGAGACGGTGTATGAACGACTCTCTGGTGCTCCAGATAGGGGCAAGACTTCCGGTACAAAGGGAAACATCAAATGTTGCGGACGAGCTCAGGCGATGACTCCAACAAATGCACAATCAGGCGTATCTCCATAGTCCTCCATCGCCCGGTCTACGGCGGCTTCCCGAAAAGCCGTAATCATCCAAGTGCTGAAAACAGAAAGGCTGAGACAGAAGCGGCTCAAGTATCGAGCCAACAAGAGAGCCAGGACTTCGGCCAGGTAGAGTCTTGTGAGGTTCCAAAAGCAGGGTTACTCTGTGACGATGGCTGAGTCGGCCGTAAAGGTCAGCAATTCTTTTGAACCTCTGAAGTGTGTTCAGAAAAATTCCATGACCGCCAGAATCAAGAAGACAGCGGTCCGAACGTTGTTACAAAGAGACGTGTCCCAGCCCCAATAGAAACAGTATGACACTGTCTCTTCAAGAGTCTATCAGGCGCTCTGTGCCACACGAAAACTGCGGGGCAAAACCAAAAAGGAAGCGTCAGCACCATTCAAGAATCCGGGCCGGCTAGCCGCCTTCAGTCGACTGCCCGTTACCAAAACAGGAGGGTCAAGACAGCGATCCGAGAAATCAGTCGCCGATAATAAAAAGATGGCTGGATATATTATCCATATGGTCTATATGGCGGGGGGCGCCCCAGTGACATTCTTCGCAGCAAAAGCAAGGATGGGGCCACCACATCCCAAGCCCAATCTGGCTTGAATGTGGTTACCGCTTCCCAAGAACAGCCGCCTCCCCTGGATGATGAAAACCCTCTCGATGAGGATGATAGGCAGAAAGACCCCTCAGTCCATGTAGAGTCAAGCTCAGACAGCGAGGAAGAGCCGACTTTCCGCCCCAGGACCGCGGAGCAAGAGCTGCTTCAAGAGCTTCGAAAACAGCTCAGGAGCAAAGATAAAGAGATGGCCAAGCTCTATTCGAAAATTGACAACCTAACGAACGTTGTGATGCAGCTTACGGCTCAAATTGCTCGAGCGCCTCCCAATCAAGCACAAGTCGCTACTCATGAGCCGGATGATGACAATCCGAAGCGGCCGATGCCTGTCACTTTGGGTCTAAGATTGGTCGAGCCACACGAAAGCCAGCCACATTCTGCTTCTGGGGACGCCTTGGCCCCAGATAACACTATCCTGCTAACACAAGACCGGATAATCGATTTGGTCACCAGCAAGGTTAAAACATTGGTGGCCGGAGCCAAAGCTCAGAAAGAAATTGGCAGTAGTGGGTGGCCATATCCCGCACGGTACGATCTGATCGAGTTCCCGAGCGGCTACATCATTCCTAAGTTCGGAAGATTTGACGGAACGGGAAATGCAAATCAGCACGTCGCCCACTTTAAAGCATCGTGCGGAAATACAAGGGGCAATGATGTGCTCCTTCGTCGTTAGTTTGTCAGCAGCCTGACCGGTGTCACTTTCGACTGGTACACGAGTATACCAGACGGGTCCGTTATTACCTTTGCCCAAATGGATTCTCTGTTTCGGCAAAGGTTCATGAGTGTCAGTGATAAAATCTCCATTACTGACCTTGTGAGGACCAAGCGAGGGAAGAATGAAAGCAACACCGACTTTATCGCCCGATGGCGTAATATCACAGTCAAGTGCGAACAGCCGCTGGAGCAGGACCAGTCCGTCAGCCTTCTCATTGGGAAGCTCAGCAATTGGATGGTCCCATTCTTGTGTATAGCAGGCCTCAAGATGTTTCAAGAGCTAACCAAGAAAGTCCAAATGCTGGAACGCTCGAAACAAGAGTCTACCCCGGAATCTCAGAGAGACAAGACTTGGAAAAGTAAGCAGGACGACAACCGTAGAAGCAGGAATTCCAGCAGTACCAATATCTTCAATGCGTCCGACAATGAAGACAAGTGAAGGGCAGGCGATTCCAAAACCAACTGGTCTTGGAAGCCATTGCTGGGAGAAGAAGGGCCTTCCCTAGAAGAGAAAAAGAATAAGGTTTACTCTTTCAGAAGGGACAAGGTCCGCAAGATATTTAAAGATGTCTTGAACAACGGTCTACAATTGCCGGATTCGAAAAGACCTCAAGAAGCAAAAATGACCGACAATCCCCTGTATTGCCCGTACCACCGAGTAGTAAGCCATGCGATAGAGGATTGCTATATCTTCAAAGACAGGGTTGAGAAGCAGTACAAGGCTAGAGAGATCGAGCTGTCCAAAAGTGTGTTGGTGAACAATCAAGTTGCAACCACCAACTTTATACAGATAGAAGCTGAAGCCTTCTGGGAGCAGACGGCCAAACCCGCTGTCCTGAGAAATGAAACGGACTCACCGTGGCCTCCGTGGAGTATGCACATATCTAATAAGATGAAGAAGATGATAAAGCTACTTTGGAAAAAGCCCATGACGGAATGGGAAGAGCAGAAGAAGCCTACCATTCCAGCTGCCAACGCGGCTCCATCAGGCTCAAAATCCAAAAAGTTCAAGAAGAAGAAAAGTGCAACTTGGCGCGAAAAAGAGTCTGCAGGGAGATCGACCATTCAAAAATATATCGATTCCCTCGAAAACTATGAACAGAAGGAAAGAACTCTGATTCAATTGAAGGAGTTCCACCCTGTACAAGCGGCTGAAATTCTGGAGGAGTTAGAAGAAGACTCCAATGAAGTGATCCCAGTAGTGACCTGCTATGCCATCCATCTTGGCAGCGACTCTGAGGAGGAGCTCTGTTTTCCCGAAGAGGACGAGGGGCTCGCCACAAAGGCCAACCAAATCCAGTTTAGAAGCGGCAGGGCTCTACCATCAAATCAGGGAAACACCCCAAAAGGAAAGGAAAAATAGATGGCTAATGAGGAAGATGGCAGAGAGCCAGCTAATGAAAACTCAAGTCCTTCCTCAGTGGACTACAATGTCTTGGCTCATCTCCGAAAGCTCCCGTCTCTCCTGAGCATCTACGATGCCTTGGTCCTATTTAAAGAGCTTAGAGATGTTCTCATTCACGCTCTACAAAACCCCGAGCGGTATCAGGCTCGCTTTGCAGAAATTAATATGAAGAAAGCCCAGTACGCTTTGCATGCCGCCGTAGTCACGTTTAAGGACGAAGACTTGCTACTGGGAACGGCTGAGCATAATCGACCGCTTTATGTGACCGGGTACAGCGACGGAGATCGGATTAATCGCATATTGATTGATCCGGGGTCCTCAGTGAACATCATGAACTTGCGGACTCTGAAGAGTTTGTCAATGGATATCCTACACCTGTCAAGGGAAAGGATTGTCATTCAAGGCTTCAATCAAAACTGCCAGCAAGTTCTGGGGTCTATAGCTTTGCCAATCAAATTTGGAGATCTGCAAACTGAAGCTAAGATATACGTGATCGACGCTGACATATCTTATAAAATTCTCTTGGGACGGCCGTGGCTCCACGATTATGGCATCATTCCATCAACTCTCCATCAATGCATGAAATATACTAAAAATAGCGAAGAAAGACGCATTGACGGAGACATCCAGCCGTTCGGTGTGCATGAAGTCCGATACGAAGATTCTCGGTACTTCATGAACCACCAAAATGCTAAGCCACAATTGACTGAGGATAGAGCGGCCCCAGGACTCAATAGCAAATCTGAGCCAGCTGTCACTTTCAAAAGCAAAAACGCCCAAGTGCGCCCGCGTTTCGGTTGCAACACTGATGAGTCTAACGCTGGAAGTCCGTCCTTCTGTAAAACTCGCCCTCATTTCGGTAGTGATACGGACGAATCCGATACTTAAAGCCTATCAAGCAGCAAAGTCCGCCCTTATCTTGGCAGCGACACTGAAGAGTCGGAGGAAGAGGACTTGCCGTGCAACAGCTGTGCAGATTGGATCCCCATGCAGCAAGAGAAACTACGAGAGACTTTCGAAATTGCAGAAGGGCCCTTAGCCATCACAAGGGTGCCGGAACGGATGTGCAAAGAGCTCGATGCATTGTTAGTCTCTACCGTGGACCAGCTGAAAACTTTCTACGTTCTCGGGAGGAAATGTGGACAGAAGGGCATCCTGTTTTATGGGTCAAACCCCGTTGTACACCCGGACGATTTGTCTGTCGCGTGCCTTCCATATGAAAGAGGCATAAGAGCCGTCCTCAATCCCAGATACTATGCACCCGAGATGCGGGAATATTTCAAAAGGTGCGGATGCCGGTTATATCAAACGGAGTCCGAAGCAAAGTTGTATGAAGGGCTATGGCATCCGCCTCATTTCCGAGCACTCATCGATGGACGAATTCCAGATAGACGGGGCATATGCTTCATTCAACCTGTTTCCAAAGCATGCTACATGATCCATGTTGGTGAAGCCAGTGAAAGATCAAATGATGCTGACGAAATATCTAAGCCACAAGAATCTCCTCAAGAGCTCGAAGATGGCGGACAAGCAACCTTTGACGAGCTAACCGAGATTGACTTAGGAACGCCCGATAATCCAAGGCTGACCTACATCAGCTCACTCTTGTCAGAGAAAATGAAAGAGCGGATAATTGCCTTGTTGCATGAGTTCGTCGACTGCTTCGCATAGACATACAAAGAAATGCCCGGCCTTTCCCCTGAAGTGGCCGTGCATAAACTGGCTATATCTCCTGATGCTAAGCCAGTCAAACAAGCTCCTCGAAGAATGAGAAGGGAACTAGAAGAAAAGGTCATCGAGGAAACTAAGAAGCTCATCGATGCCGGCTTCATCAGGGAAGAGAAATATGTGGACTGGATCGCATGCATAGTCCCAGTGAAGAAGAAAAATGGGCAGATCCGAGTTTGTGTCGATTTCAGGGACCTCAATAAGGCATGTCCTATAGACGACTTCCCGCTACCGGTCATGGAAATGATGGTCAATGACACCTCAAATTATGAGCTGTTCACCTTTATGGATGGCTCGTCTGGGTAAAATCAGATCAAGATATCGCCTGGGGATGAGAAGCAACAGCATTTCGAACCCCGATCGGAATATACCACTACAAAGTGATGCCGTTCGGACTGAAGAATGCAGGTGTTAAATATCAAAGGGCAATGACTGTAGGACTACGGTAGCGCCCCGGCCGTCTTTCCGAGGCCAAAATGCAGAAACGAAAGTTTTTCTTAACTTGAAAACCAGCACTACCGCATCCTAAAAACCCGGATCGAAACCATTAACTTAATACTAGCTAACAAGAGATAGGATAGAATGCTATACCGAGCGATCCGTGTCCTTCGGTATTTGGCCTCCACTCCGATCTCCTCGCGGAATCTCCAGTCTTCATCTCCTCGTCGGAACGGGCACCACATCGCCGGGTTCTTTTATGGGCTCCCACCTCTGGACCGAGGCAACTCGAGCACGAAGTTGGCGAGTCGACGTGCCCAAGGGTGCTGTAGGCAAAGTGTAGTAAGGTTTGTCTCAAGCGGGTATGAAGTTGCCATGGTGATGGAGGAAATGAACAATGGAAATGCGCTTAGGATTTTTGTGTAAGCAAAAATGAGAACAAGAATTTCCCCACACCAAAAATGAAATCATCTCCCCTTCACAAAATGTGGCCAGCCATAAAAAAGATAGAGGAAAAGCAATGAAGGGAGGTGAGTGTAGTAAAAGCAAGTGGTGACCATAAGTCTAAAAGCAAGTCTCACTTCCATGATCCAAATCAATCTCTTCATATTAAATGCAAATGAAATGATCATAAGAAAAGCATCAAAAGATGCTATTATTATCATAATCCAAATGCCACATAAAACCCTCCACATTTGCTAATTTGCACACTTGCAAATTAGCCCCTCCCACAGAAAAGTCCGGCCGTGAAGGAACAAAAGAAAACTGGCCGAAATGGAATGCAAACTGGCAACTTCAAAAAACTGATCCCGTAATAAATTACAGGAAAACCCCGCGACTGTATATACATACCCGCATTTGTATTCCAACCGAATACAAATGCAATGAGACAAAATCTACACTGTACAATACTAGGATCCGGCTTAAACCAAAGCCCGCTAGTATTATCCGTCCGATCTTGATCCGTTCAATACCGCACGTATAAGATCAAACCCTGCCATATCTCCATACGGCCTCTACAGCGTTTCGCCCGAAACTTGAGAAAACGGTCTGTGGGGGACTCTAAAGACTCGTCAATACTTTGGTTGTGGATTTAACCACTAGTACGTCAGAGGTATTAGCCATACGTAACGGGCTACCAGGTATTGACCAAAAGGGACGTCTGTGAGCGAACTCATGCTGACACCCTACTGAGCCTGTCAGTGACAATATCCGTACAGTCCGGTCCATTCGTCTATGAGCATCGCATGGCGGGTCTAGGGGGTTGGTAAAAGTCAGACCCCCTAAAGCGGTACAAGTCATGTCGGAGTGTTGCCCAGAACACCCTGAGATACTACTGGAATACCTACCAGTAAATCTCCTGCCTCGGCCGAGGGCTTTGTGTAATGGCTCTCCTAGACACAACGCGACCTCACCCCCAATACCGGGAGAGATGAACTCCTGCAGATCCGCTCACTGCCTCCATGTGGCTCAGGACTGTACCCAACTAAAACCTGTTTGCATGACTCCTTTGAGCTGTGGTAGGGTAGTAAAAAGCACAGTGGGAACTCACACGAGACAAATAACGATCTCAGGTCGATGAACTAACCTGTACACATGTCACCAGGGAACTGCTATCTGACGTCTGGTAGAATCCCAACTAGTATGTTCCCGGCGAGTCCTGTTCGGTGTACTCATAACCCAATGAGCACCTGTATACATCTTAAGTGAACCAACTGACACCAGTGGCTTGTGAGACCGGCCACCGCCCCTCGTCGGGGTCTCGACTGTATACACTAGTCTACTCTGGAGTATCGATGCCCTGTCTCGAAACTCCCACGACTAGGGACCTTTTAAGGATGTGCTTATAGACCCCAGCTCCCACGTATATGATCGCCATCATACTGCTGGCAGTCAAGCAAGAATCCTAGGGGCTCAATCAACGTGCAATAGTGACCTGTAAGGTCACCTAAAGCAGTACACGATGATAAAGATAAACCGGATAGCATACTATCATCTTGAGTAAGACTGTTCTAACTGTATAGGTCCTCTCTCAATCATTGCAATCACGTGCCTGTGATCCAATAATTGACTCTGAGGGCACTATCTCCAACAATGACCAATATCTTTGATGACCTAATTCATAAGGTCATCGAATGTTATGTTGATGATTTGGTCATCGAGACTAAAGCCAAGGCCGATCACATCCAAAATCTTAGGACTGTTCTCACCAGACTGAGGGAGCACGATCTGAAAATGAATCCTCTGAAGTGCGCTTTTGGCGTGTCATCGGGAAAATTCCTGGGCTTCATAGTCCGACATCGAGGGATTGAAGTTGACCCATCCAAGATAAAGTCCATCATGGAGATGCCCCCCCCGAAGAATCTGACGCAGCTAAGATCTTTTCAAGGCAAGCTTGCTTATATACGAAGGTTTATCTCAAATTTATCGGGGAGATGTAGGCCCTTCTCAAAGCTCATGAAGAAAGGAGCTCCTTTTGTCTGGGATGCCGAATGTCAAGAAGCATTCGAAAGTATCAAACACTACTTGTTGCACCCTCTAGTGCTGGCCGCTCCCATTCTAAATAAACCACTGATTCTCTATACTGTCGCGCTAGATGAGTCACTCGGTGTGCTCCTTGCCCAGAACAACGAGGAGGGAAAAGAGAATGCCCTCTACTACCTCAGTCGAACTTTAGTCGAGGCGGAACACAACTATTCCCCGATCGAAAAGCAATGCCTGGCTCTGATGTTCGCTATGAAGAAGCTGAGGCACTATCTGCTCTCTCATCGGGTTATGCTGATCTCTAGGGTCAACCCACTCAAACACTTAATGACCAAAGCAAGTCTAGCCGATAGAATGTCAAGATGGGCTGTCATGCTGCTTGAGTTTGACATAGTTTATACTCCTCAGAAAGCAGTAAAAGGGCAAGCTCTCGCAGACTTCCTTGCTGCTCATCCCGTATCAGAGGGGTCACTGCTTAATTTTGAGCTACCCGACGAACAAGTGCTGCACCTCGAGGAAGATGAGCCATGTTGGGAGCTCTACTTCAATGGAGCCTCATCAATGAGGACCTCCAGCAAATTAAGCGTCTCGGAGATAAAAGCAGGGATATGATTGGTGTTCATCACGCCATCAATAGGAATCCTACGGCGTTCTTTTGCTCTCACCGAGCCTCGCACAAACAATGAGGCCAAGTATGAAGCTCTGATAGCTGGTTTGGAGCTTGCCATAGAAATGGAAATCCTTCGGCTACGAGTCTACGGTGATTCCCAGCTTGTCATCAACCAAGTAAGTGGCGGCTATAAGATATATAAACCCGAGTTAGCTCGGTATAGAAGCCGAGTGGTGGAACTCATTAAACGGTTCACTCACATTGAACTAATGAGAGTCCCTAGAGCGTTGAACGGAAAAGCTGACATACTCGCTCACCTAGCTAAAGAGCTGGCTGATCCTGACATGGACGAAATTGTAATCACAGTCAGAAGCCAGCAAATTCTGCCTCTAGCCACTTTGCGTGAAGAAGGAAGCGTAGAACAAGAGAACACTCCTGCCGAAGAAGTTTCGATCATCCAAGACGAGCCCGATTAGAGAGAACCCATCATAGAGTACCTCCGATACGACAAGCTGCCCGAAGGAAAATCTGCGAGGATTCAGTTGAAGAAGAGAGCTCTCCGATACGTGTTTGTAAATGACATGCTATACTGCAGGTCATATGACCAACTCTAGCTCAGGTGTCTATTATTGGCCGAAGCCCAAAAAGTCATGAAAGAAGTTCACTCGGGCGTTTGCGGTGCTCACCAATCTGGTCCCAAGATACGACTTCAAATTAAACAGCTTAGGTATTACTGGCCCACCATGATACGGGATTATGGAGAGCATGAAAAGAAATGTCATATCTGCCAAATCCATGGTGATTTCATTCAGAAGCATCCTAATCCGTTGCATCCTACGGTGGCGTCGTGGCCCTTCGAAGTCTGGGGAACCGACATAGTTGGCCCAATTGATCCTCCATCATCCAGAGGCCACCGGTTCATATTGGCCGCAACTGACTACTTCTCCAGATGGGCTGAAGCTGTCCCGCTAAAAGAAGTCAAGACAGAAGATATTCTGACATTCTTCCAGCAAAATATTCTATACCGCTTCGGTACGCCAAGAAGAATCATTTCTGACAACGGGCCTTCTTTCAAGAGCCTCAAAGTCTCAAGGTTCGCCACTCAGTATAAGATAAACTAGAGATATTCCTCCATCTATAATCCAAGAGCCAATGGGCTAGTCGAAGCCTTCAATAAGACTCTATGTAAGCTCCTGAGAAAAAATGTTTCAGCCAACAAGAGAGACTGGAATCTCAAACTTCACGAGGCGTTGTGGGCATATCGTACCACGCACCGTACTCCAACTCACTCTACTCCATACTCATTGCTCTTCCGAGTGGAGGCGGACCTCCCCCTCGAAGTCGAAGTTCCAAGCTTAAGAATGGCCGTTCAGCACGAGTTGACGGAGGAGGAAATCGTGCTCCTTCGGCTTGAAGAGCTCGACGCCCTCGAAGAAAAGAGGCTCGCGGTGCAGCAAAATCTGGAGCTATACCGAGCCCAAATGTCACGGGCCTATGACAAGATAACCCGTCTCCGCGCTTTCAAGAAAGGTGAATTGGTGTTGGTCCTCAAAAGACCGATCATCCCCAATCGGCATGCCAAAGGAAAATTCGAGCCAAACTGGGAAGGACCATACGTCATCGAGAAAGTGTTTGACGGAGGATCCTACCAACTGATAAATGCCAAGAGAGAAAGGCCCATGCCACCCATCAATGGCCGATATCTCAAGAAATACTACGCGTGAATGCTCCAAGTCGCAGGCGAATTGAGCACACCAGCCCTACGGTCTAGATAATACATCCTGTAAAATTGTATACAATCCACGGACGTAAACGACCCCTATTTCTCCCAAGTCCTACCGATGAGATTACTTTTAAAGTCCCACCAGCGACCAAAAAAAAGGTATGTCCATAAGCAAAACGGGCACGGATGGAAACCCGAAAGGGCCCCGTGTGTAAAAACAGCAGGACTGCCGGCGAGCTTGTGAAAACCCGAAAGGGCGCAAACTTATGAAAAGAGATAAAATACACTCGCAAAGTCCTTTCGACCTTGTGAGGAGAAAACCCCTGCGTGAGATCCTTACGACTCACAAAGGAGCAACACACTTAAGAATCCCTACGATTCCTAAGGAGAACATACACCTGCGAGATCCTCTCGACTCGTAGGGAGAAAATGCTTTTATAAGACCTTTACGGCTCATAAAATTGAAAATCCTTAGGTGATAGGGATCTAAACCTATCTCCTGAGCCATCGCTCCCCAACAGGCAACGGCAAATGATGAGTCGCTCCTGGCATTTCGCTTCAGTGTTAGCGGTGCTGATGTTGACCAAAAACCCAAATCCCAAGTTTTCCCAACGGCAAATGATGAGTCGCTCCTGGCATTGCTTCAGTGTTAGCGGTGCTGATGCCGACCCAAAAACCAAATCCTAAGTCCTCCCGGGGCAAATGATGAGTTGCTCCTGGCATTATTCCAGTGCAGCAATGCTGATGCCAAATAAGATCCAAATTCCAAATCCCCAAACGGCGAATGATGAGTCGCTCCTGGTACCATATTCCAGTGCAGCGATGCAGACGCCAACCAAAATCCAATTTCTCAAAATTCTCCCAGCCCTACGGTTGGTCCCCAAACTGGCTACCGTATACAATCCACGGGCTCAAATAATTCTCATCATACCCATGCCCCACCGCAACCACCAGTTACGCGGCTGGTCTCCGCCCTTGGAATTATGCTCCATTTAGGAAGACCCACTCATGTGTTCTCACGATACATGAGGAGAAAAAATTTATAGGATCCTCACGACTCGTAAGAAAACACCTTCGTAGGATCCTCACGACTCACAAAGGAAAAACACACTTGGGAGTCCCCACGACTCCTAAGGAGAAAGTACACCTACGAGATCCTTTCGACTCGTAGGAAGAAAATGCGTTTATGGGACCCTTACGGCTCATAAAATTGAAAAGCTTTAGGTGATAGGGACCTAAACCTGTCTCCTAATCCATCGCTCCCCAACAGGAAAAGGCAAATGATGAATTGCTCCTGGCATATGTGCTTCAGTGTTAGCAACGTTGATGCCTACCCTAACCCTAAAATTCCAAACTCCAATCCAAATGACCCCTAAGTCTTTAAACTGGGAATAGATGACCTCTAAGTTGTTAAACTGGAAACAGATAACCCCTGAGTCGTTAAACTGGGAACGAGGGAAATCTCCTCATGGAAGATGATGATTCGCTCCTGGTACCATATTCCAGTGCAGCGGTGCTGATGCCAAACCAAAACCAAAATCCCCAAATCCTCTCATGGCAGATGATGATTCGCTCCTGGTACCATATTCCAGTGCAGTGGTGCTGATGTCAACCCAAATCACATCGAATCAGCAAAATAACCAATGACCTCCCGGCAGAATCAAGTTCTACCTCGGAAACAAGTCAACTTCATCCCTGACACCGCAAGAAGCGGAACAAGTCAAATCAAGTCTCCGACCGTCCAAGTCGCTAAAAGGGCAGCACCGACCATCCAAGTCGCAATAAGGGCAGTATCGACCGTCCACATCGCTAAAAGGGGCAGCATCGACCGTCCAAGTCGCAAAATGGGCAGAACCGACCGTCCACATCGCTAAAATGGCAGCACCGACCGTTCATGTCGCAAAAAGGGCAGCATCGACTGTCCAAGTCACTAAAAGGGCAGTACCGATCGTCCAAGTCGTAAAAAAGGCACCATCGACCGTCCAAGTCGCTAAAAGGGCAGCATCGACCGTCCACGTCGCAAAAAGGGCAGCATCGACCGTCCACGTCGCAAAAAGGGTAGCATCGACCATCCACATAGCTAAAAGGGGCAGCATCGACCGTCCAAGTCGCTAAAAGGACAGTATCGACCATCCACGCCGCTAAAAGGGCAGCACCGACCGTCCACGTCGCTAAAAGGGAAGCAACGACCTCCTCGTCGGAATTATGCTCAGCTTTGGAATCAAGTCAACCAGACACTCCATCTCGGAGACACGTCAAGCATCGACCGTCCAAGTCACTAAAAGGGCAGCATCGACCGTCGACATCGTAAAAAGAGCAGCATCAACCGTCCATGTCGTAAAAAGGGCAGTGCCAGCTTCCCAAAAAGCGGGAACCAAATTAAGTCGCCTCCACGTGAAAGAAGATCCATCAATTTCATGCACACTACCCACGTTTGCTGTGTGCATTTATTGATGGGGGCACTTTGTTGGGGTCGAAATTTACACCCTGGTTGACCAAATCAAAATCAAAATCAACCCCAAGCCAAGTGGGCCTAAGCCCAGGTCAAATGGGCCAATGCCCGGGTCGAGCCCGAACACGAAGCGTCCGGCCTTCCGCCATGCCAAAATGTCACGCCCTGCTTTCCAGAGTACGCTACGATAGGCACGTGACAGAGCAAACCATGCTACCTGTGGATAGGAAATATCCCTCCATAGTCACATTACGGCTGTAGAGATATCAAAAATAATAATAAACAACTATCTAATACATGTCCATGAGCCAGAATAACGAGTTAAGAATAAAATAATGCGGAAGCAAAAAGATCCAATACAATAATAAGCTGGAATGTACGTCCCATAATGCGGGCTCACATCAGGAATGAAAATACTGAAATGAAACTAAACTAAACTAATAACAGGTCATCACCGCTCGGCCTGTTGATCAAAGTACTCCTGGACAGCCTGCGACAAGGACAAGGGATCTGGGCCATGCAAAACCCAGATGTCAGTGTGTCATAATATCAATAATTCAAGGCAAGCAGAATATAATGAAATATATGCAGGCATGAAGTATGAACAATAACAAGTCCTCAGTAACAAGTAAAACGTAACATGAATACAGATCAGTGAACAGGATATAAACAGGTGAAGTGCAGTGAGTAGTCTAAACTGTGCTAAAGGGTTATCTACTCTAAAGTCATTCGAAATCAATTAATGTAATTCTCATCGTAACCCATCGGTCTATACCCCGTTCAATCCCACGGGACCACGGTAACAAGATATGATAGACTGTAAGTCTATGTCCCGTTCAACCCTACGGGACCACGGTAACAAGATGTAATAGACTGTGAGTCTATGTCCCGTTCAACCCCACGGGACCACGATAACATGATGTAATAGCCCTTTGAGTTACGTTCGGCTACATTCTTGATTTCCCCATACCCCCAAGGTTATGTGTGTAAGTCAGGTATTGATAAATCTGGAGCTAATGCCAATACAGGATCAAGCAGGTACAGGTTTGTCGGTATAGACAACAGGAAATGTCCGTGGGGACAACAGGTCAAGATTGTTGGCATTAGTAACAAGATCAGGTAACATGTCAAGCTGTGGTACATCAGGTCATGTCAGGTGGTGTACATGTATCAAGTCATGTCAAGTAGTGCACAGGTATCAAGTCTTGTCAGTAGTAATGTATCAGGTCATGTCAGGTAGTGCACAAGTATCAAGTGGGTGCTCATAATCAAACTGTAATAAGTATGGGTGCACAAAATTAAGTATAGAGTACTAATATAACAATAAAATGGAATAATGTGATATGGTATGCAAATAGATATAAATTCAAAGATATGGATGCATAATTATCGATTAGGGTTACACTTATAGTTCCAATATTAATTAGGATGCACTCTATTAGACATGGGGTGTTAATATCACAGTATTATGTATTAATGTGATTTATGGATGCAATTATATATATTTTAAATGAAATGGATGTAACGGGTATCCGACAAACAGTAAAGCTGTAAAAATGGTATTGTGGGATGTACAACTAAGCAATATGTGATGTAAATATTGATATGGATGCAGTATATTGTAATCTAGTATGTAACACGATAGGATTTCATGACCTAGATCTGAAATGATATGAATGATGCAAACGGAACATTGAAAAGCTGTAATATGAAACATGGGATGCTTGATTTTAAATACAGGTATGATATTTATTTAATTTGGTATAAAATGAGTTATATAGCATGTAGTAAGATTAACTTGCCTCGACGGATTAAGAAACGGATATGTACGGAACGTCCTACGTCGGCGAAATGTCGCGACGCGCGCACGGTATACGGAATGGGTCCAAATAATGCACGAGGGTGATCACGCAGGTCAGGTATGTCGTCTGGATCGTCGGCGTCATGTCCGGCTCCGGCGAACTATGCAAACAGAGAACAAAATTTTCAAGAAAGAAAGAAAGAAAAGAAAAGAAAGAAAGAAGAAAAGAAGGGAAAGAAGAAGGATGAGAAGAAGATGGATGCTCACTGGGTTTGCAGAGAGGAGTCGTGAGGGTGTCAACGGCCGTGAACGAGCTCCAGCGAAGTTAGGGTTTGGTGTTATGGTTTCGGTTAGGGTTTGGGTTTTGGTTTGCTGGGTTCTGTGAAGGGGAGAAGACAGAGGATAGAGGAGAGGCGAAGAAGGAGATGGCAACGGGATGAGGTGGTCGACGGCGACGAGGTGGTGGTGCTGGGTTCTCGGGTGTAGTGGGGTTGCTCAGGAATGAATGGAGAAGGAAGAGGAGAATGAAGGAGATGATGGAGATGAGGGTGGAGGCGAGATCGAGAAAAGAGAGGCACGGAAGTTAGGGTTAGGGTTTGAGGAGTGATGGGTTCTCGTAGGCTTCAGGGGTTTTTAAAAGAAGAGGAAGATGGGGATAGAAGGGAGGTGATGGGATCTCCTGGGAGGTGACGGGATTCGCTACAGAGATCGCGAGATGAGAGAGAGTGAGGATCGAGAGGAGAGAGATAGAGAGAATCGAGAGGAGAGAGAGAGGAATAGTGAAGAGAAAGAAAATTGTCGCTTGTGGAAGAGAGAGAGGGAGAGAGAGAAAGATTACGAGGGGGAGAGAGAGAAGAGAAGAGAGAAAGAGAGAGGCTGAGAGAGGGGGAGAGAAAGGTGTGGCCGGGGTTTAGAGAGAGAGTGAAGTGCTGATTGGTTTAGGAGTTAGGAAAGATTTTAGTTTGTTAAATGTTAAGATTTTAATTTAATAATATATTTAGTTAGTTATAAATTAAATTTAAACTGTTAAACGAAAAATTTAAATATTAAATAATTTGAATTTTGGCGGGATACAAAATATTCCAAAACGCGCCCGGGTTGGGTCTAAAAATTCAGATTTAAAATATGAAAAATATATGCAACTTTCAAAATTCAAAATGAATGCTCAGGTAACGAAAATGCATACCCCGAAGAACGGATGCACGTACGTGCGCGTAGCCATCCAAATACGTCCATTTCACTGAACGGGACGAGAACAAGATGCGCGGATGCTACCACGGGGTTTGGGGGATCATGCAAGCCATGTTATGTAATTTTAAAATATTTTCTGTGACTTAAAATGTTATATGATAAAAGATGCAATGTCAGATAAAATGCTAGTATGCAGTATACATGAAATGCACATGTCTATGTAACAAGTCAAGGTAATTCATAAATATGAATCAAACGGGTTCAAGCAAGCGGGTCGGGTCGAATGCAATATAAAATGTAAAATACCATTCGCACCCAAAAATACGATAAATCAAGAAAATACCATAGATAAGTAAATACGAGAACTGGAATTGGTATAAATGAACTAGGTTGTTACACAAAATAAAAAAATTTATAATAAATAATTTTGGTGTATTCATTTTTTTATTTTTTGAATAAATGTAAGAAAAATGGGCATAAAGCCAAATTTTTGTAAAGACCATGGCTTATGTGCAAAAAGAAAAGCACATGAGGCATGGAATGGGCAAAATGCCATTTTTGTAAAGCCCAAGTGGCTATATGTAAAGTGTATAGCTTATAAAGGCAAAGATAATGAAAATATCCCGGGATCTTTTTTTCTCTTTCTAAAAAAAATCAAGGTATGTGCCTCCTTCTCCTTTTTCAAGGTTCTAAACCTTTTTCTTTCTTTTGAATTAAATCAAGAGTTTTACTCTTCCTTTTCCAAAACTAAATAGCTTTTCACCACAAAACCCACAAAGGGGAGCTCAGATCTTCTATTAGATCTAAAAAAGGGGAGGATTTTAAGATCTCACCCCCTTTGTTCTTCAAGAAACGCCCAACAAAGAGGAGGAAGAAGGAGACCCATCTCCGAAAATTCCACTTTGGAAAAGATCCAAGGCTCAAGAGAAGATCCCAGGCTTAAGAGAGAAAAACCTCTGAAGATTTTTAGGGCGTTCAACTCCAAGACCCAAATCCTCAAAGGAGTTTAACTCCACTCAAAATCCTCTTTTTGGAGTTTAACTCCTATTTCTGGGGTAAAACCCCCTCCTTTCGCTAGCATCCGAGCGCACAAAGCGCTAGTGCCCGAGCGCCCACGTGCCGGGCACGTGAGGCACTGGCGCCCAAAGCGCTAGCGTCCGAGCGCCGGGAACGTGAGGCGCTAACGCCCAAAGCGCTAGCTCCCGAGCGCCCATATGCCAGGCACGTGAGGCGCTAGCGCCCGAGCGCCCACGTGCCGGGCACGTGAGGCGCTAGTGCCCAAAGTGCTAGCGTCCGAGCGCCCACATGCCGGGTACGTGAGGCGCTAGCGCCAGCGCCCAAGCGGTGGCGCTCACGCATTTTTCGGACGCCTTTTTCCCCTCATTTTACTTGTACTCCACACTAAAAACACCTCCCCCGTTGGAAAGGGCAGTGCCAGCTTCCTAAAAAGCGGGAACCAAATCATGTCGTCTCCACGTGAAAGAAGATCCATCAATTTCATGAACACGACCCATATATGCGGTGTGCATTTATTGATGGGGGGAACTTTGTTGGGGTCAAAAATTGCACCCCGGTTGACCAAGTCAAAGTCAAAGTCAACCCCAAGTAAGCGGGCCCAAGCCCAGATAAAGTGGGCCTATGCCCAAGTCGAGCCCCGCGGCCGGCCTCCCCCATGGCAAAATAAAAATCATGTAATAAATAATTTTGATGTAATCTTTATGGGCAAAATGCCATTTTGTAAAGCCCAAGAGGCTATATGTAAATGTGTAAGCATATATAAAACAACATGATGATGGAATAAAAATAACTTTTTATTCCCCTAAAAAAAATCTAGGGTTTTGTACCTCCTTCTCCTTCCTCAAGGTTCTAAACCTTCTTCCTTTTTCAAATTAAATCAAGAGTTTCACTCTTCCTTTTCCATAAATAAATAGTTTTGCACCACAAAACCCACAAAGGGAAGCTTGGATCTTCTATCCAATCTCGAAAAGGTGAGATTTTTAAATCTCACCCTCTTTTCCCCAAGAGCCATCCAATAAAGAACAGGAAGAAGGAGACCCACTTCCAAGAACCCCACTTTGGGGAAGATCCAGGGCTTAAGGGAGAAGCCCCTTTCATCAGCTCCAAAAATATCTTATGAGTTTAACTCCTCAATACACACACACACACGCACAAAATAATAAATATTTCATTTTGGGAGTACAACTCCCAGTGCAGGGGCTAAGCCCACTTGTCCTCTTTGTCAGGAGTTCAACTCCAAAAGTCAAATCGGAAGCACAGCTCCAAGTGCAGGGACTACGTAGGGCGCCGGCGCCCCGCGCCCAATGCCCGTGTGCCAAGCACGTGGGGCGCCGGTGCCTCGTGCTCCGCGCCCAGCGCCCGCGTGCCAAGCACATGGGGCGCCGACACTCCGCGCCCAGCGCCCGTGTGCTAAGCACATGGAGCGCCAGCGCTCAGTGCCCAGCGCCTACGTGCCAAGCACGTGAGGCTCCAGCGCTTAGCGCCCGCGTTCTAGGCACGTGAGGTGCTGGCACCCACGCGTCCTTTAGACGCTATTATTCTCTTTTTTATACACACACACTCCATAACACTATCCCCGTTAGGAAAAATTTCTAACGGGGCGCTGCCTCGAACCCCGCAAGGGGGCTACTAGCCCTCTTGACCCCCAGCCCGCTATGCGGGTAGCGGGACCTCCATAAAAACTCTGCGGGGCCCCCCATATCCAAAACCCCTTCAAAAAACAACACTACACATTGAGTTCGCATGACCAGTTTGACCCGTTAATCGGAGGTTCTCTCGCTCCAAAGGCGAGCGGTAATTAACGGCAGCTTAGTCCGCGGCTGCCGGAGATTCGGATCTCCACAATCAATAAACCCCCGCCTACCCTAGGCAGGAGGAATCTATAATGCGTCTGACAAGCGTGCGCGTATTCCCATCTCAATAGGGTGACGAAAAACACCCTACACCATACTCCTACTAATGTTTTCTGAAAATAATCCATTTTACTAAAACATGTGACGAGTCAAGAATAATATAACTATTGATCTTCCAGATGGTAGAATGTTAGCCCTCGTCAATACCCGGGATAACCCACAAACTGCCATTACTGAAACGAGCCTTGAGGTTATCCAGAATCTGGTTTTAAGCATAAGCCGGAAAACTCCATATACCTTAACATCGTTAAGATATGAATCTATTCTATATCACATATAGAAACAAATGCACTAATTTAATTGAAACCAGATTCAAAAATCATGCAGCGATTTCCAGTGCATATCAACTAAATGGAAGGAGTCCAAGCATCATTACTCATCAAGGAATGCACCCACGAATGAGTAACCTGAAAGAGAAGCAATTTCTCAAAAACTATTACATACAACGGAATACCTAACACAAGTATCTACATCTTCGATCACCTTGAAGAATTCTGATACTTGCAACATATGGTTCTCTACTTTATTCTTATACCTATACCTTCTTAAAATTTGGACCCTGTATTTCGACGAAATACTTGTCTAAAACTAGAGAAGTCATAAGTAAATAGAATATAGTACGAGTACCAACTCCTTTGTCCTAACAGATATCGGACAACATACAATACTTTGTATAAGTACTCTAAGTTCAATAACTCAAATCCTGTGCGTCGTAGGTTGAAAACAGTACTATGGTTATAAAAAATTTGTCACACCCCGCTTCCCAGAGTGCGTAAGATCGGCACGTGACAGAGCCAACCATGCTACCTGTGGCTAGGAAACATCCCTCCACAGTCACATTACGGTTGTCTATAAGATATCAAGAACAGTAAAAATAAATAATCTATCTAGTACATGACCATCTTCCAGAATAAAGAGTCAAGAAATAATATGCGGAAACAATAAATCCAAATAACAATAACAATCTAGAAAGTACGTCCCAAATACGGGCTCACATCAGGAAATGAAAATGCTGAAAGAAAACTAAACTAGAATACTAACAGGATCCTCACTGCTCAGCCTGTCGGCTAAAATACTCCTGGTCAGCCTGGGACAAAGATAGAGGATCTGGGCCATGCAAAACCCAGACGTCGGTGCATCATAATATCAAACAATAAAAATATAATCAGGAGGTAACAAGATATGCAGGCATGAGTATGAACAGTAATAAGTGTATAACAGTAACATGAGTATGGAACAGTGAAGTGTATCAGTGTATGTGATGTGCGATGAGTAATCTAACTATATTACTGGGTTATCTACTCTCAAGTCTTTGAAATCAATTTGATGAATCGTCGATGTAACTCAATAGTAT
Organism: Agapanthus africanus; assembly: GCA_030015575.1. Classification (NCBI taxonomy): domain Eukaryota; kingdom Viridiplantae; phylum Streptophyta; class Magnoliopsida; order Asparagales; family Amaryllidaceae; genus Agapanthus; species Agapanthus africanus. Next base: position 375,837,589 of record JASDDO010000019.1, on the reverse strand, counting down.
CCCGTGCGTGCCCGGGACCACGGTCCAGATTCTCAGTGTCACGACCCGAAAGAGCACGTGACTGGCCCTTGAACCATATGAAGTCTATAGGACCCCATCTGATCCAAGTAAGCCAAAAGCCCAGAAATCTAAAACCATTTTAAGGAGTAATTAAGGAAAACTGGTTTGAAGAAGTAAGAAAACATGTCTTGAAACATCAAAATTTTAAATAACAAGCCGAATATGCATTTTTAAAATGGGTAATCTTTCCTGAAAATTTCGGCAGAGTTTCCTTTGTAAAAACTGGCCCCGAACAGGGTACAACAAGAATAATATATATGAAATGAAAAAGGCATCCCCAAGCGGGAGCTAGCTCTTCGTCAATCGATGGTCACAACCATGCAAGCAATAATAATATACAACGCCAAAGGGCGAGAATCAAAACCCAAAAAGAAGCTCAAACAGCCAGAAAACCATAATACTACAAGCGCGACTCTGAGGTCAAAATAATACATCACTGTCTCTAAGTCTGAAATAATATACAAGTTTTGGTTGATGGAATTTCTAGATACAATGAATAATACATGTACAATGGCGATTCTGATACAAAAGAACCCACCTACCAAAGCAAGTCACCCGTATAGAAGCAGTGTGCCAGAAAAGCCACTATGGAAACTGTACGGCAAAAACCTGCAAGAACTGTGGCACAACGGGGGTGAGTTGCCAACTCGTGAATAGAAAATATCTACAAGCAGGGATCGAATGTATGACCCATCCTAGGTCAATACAATCAGATATATATAAAGCTCAATATGAATAAATCTGAAGCATGCTAAACTGGCAATGTAATCTTTATACATGAGTGTAGTGCCAAGTGCTCGTGCCAGTGCCTCAAGTAATAGCATATCATAAATATGAGGTATGATCCATGTAATCAATTTGCATGTACGTGGATCCCGTCCACTCGTCACCCAATGACAATAACCATCATGCATGTAAATATCATCAGCATATGCATGGAAATATGAGGATATAAACCACCTGTGTCCCTCGCGACACGTCAAAATCATGGAACCGGAGTGCCCAGCATCGACACTCGAAAACATCATGAAAGTTGTGCCCAGCATCGGCACGTAAATCCTCATATATCGGGCTCCGTCAGTCCGGATCAGCCCACGGGCTCCGTCTGCGGAATCGGCCCTTGGCCCCAGCAGTACGCCCATATCCATCTATCGACTCTGGTCGGTATCCTACGGATAACCGCCAGGTCCAACCAATCACCGGTAGGTAGTGGTCCCACTGCCAGGCTCACCGTCTACGACACAGCGAAACCGTTCTCGCCCCGGGGTACCATACCGGGTCCACCATGTACCCGCAATCGGCCTCATCCGCCTCCTCGAATCGGGTTTCACATGTCGCTCTCAGCACCGAGAAAACACATGGTGGACGCACTGAAATATCATATCAAGGGTAACCGAGTTTTTAAAACGATTACATATTCTCTTTTGAAATACCTGCGGTTCCCAAATCCAGAAATATCATGGAAACAACATATCTCAATGCGCCTAATCAGAAAGCATGATGTATGTGACATATAAATGAAGTGCAAGTATAACGGTATATCATGCAGCATGGAATAACAGTATGCACATACAAGGGTCATATCCTGATGCAGTAATACTACTGTGTAGTGACATGGCAATTACCGATGAAGATGTGTGTGAGCCGACAAGTAAGTGTACGTGGTACATACGCATCATCGGTAATGGTGCTGGTGTCCTAGCAGCATGATTGTAATATATCAATAAACACAAGCAATGCAATGCAAATAGCATGAATATGCGGAATCAAATAATCAACGCAACAGTGAAGAATCTACCTCAATAAATATATCATGCAGCCTTGCCTTTTGAAATAAGACGAATCAGGATTTTTGGTAAAATAAGGGCTACGGTGTTTTAAGAAAAGATGTGTCGTTTGAAAATATCCGTAGAATCCCTTTTTCCTATCCTTAAAATATCCCCGATTCGTTAGTTTTGAAATAGGTATGTCTCGGGTCTAGTCTAACGCCTACTATGCGAACTACGGACCCAACTATCAAGTCAATCGGGAGGGGTATGGAAACCACCTACATCTGAGTCGATATATATATAAATATAATAGTCAATGATCCCGCCTCAATGGTATCACAAACAATATAACATCCTCGAGTCATGAGCGCGGATCTATCATCAATATAGGCTCGTACGGTAAATCGTCGTACGGCATCCCAATAGCTGGGTACGGGTCAGTATCACATTATCTCATCACATATCAGGTATCACTACCCTCATATCACATAATCTAGGGTACAGATCTAAGTCTAGTACAATCGATACCATCTATATAAATGCATGTGTAAACACACGTCCCAAAGCCTGCCAAAGCATTCCGTCGTATCTCCCATACGAATCCTGTCATATCGCCGATCTCACGGCCTCAAATCGAATCTCATCGACTCAACTCACATCCCAAGTACTATCCTCATAAACCAGTATATGTACACATAGTCCCATACCCATGTGAATACATACAAATATATATATATATATATTCCCATATACACATGCGAAAGAAGGTATGTATGCAAGTGCGTGCGTGTGTGTGTGTATGGGAGCAACCCTTACTCTAGGGTTTCACAATACACTAAATCAATCCATCCTATCATCAATAATCTCAAAGAACATATAGTAATTATATGTGTGTATACGTATTCGTATATATCACCACGGACTGCGGGGGTGCTATACGCCATCCACCCGACTTCCCCCGTAGATATAATCTACTCACCTGGTCTTCGCTCACCGAAATCGATGATGCCGTGCTTCTTCGCCTCGGAATCCTTGCAAGGGTACCTACAATAATAAACAGTCGCAATACGTAATAAAATCGAGGCAGAAAATCGATACAGCGCACAGTATGCTCATAGGTTGGAACCTATAGCCTAAACGTGCAAATCAATCAAACAATCCCTGTTGTCGATGTACGAACACCCAACAACAATATACAAATCTAAATATCAAGAAAGTGCATTTTAAAATACGGAAAATATCGCCTAAAACACACCAAAATGCTCCCAGATTTTCCCTAGGTGACCATTAGCCAAAACTGTATATAGGAGGGGTCTATTTTAGTGCAAAAGGAGCCCTGGAACAAAACTAGAACAATTCTACCCTACTCTGGCCGCAAATTGCGGCCAGAATGATTAAATCTGCGGCCATGGGTTGGGGTTAGGGGCTCGGGTCTCTATGGTAGCTTCCTAGGTGCCTGCACGACTCCCAGTAATCCCAAAATCAATTCTAGTGTCCTCGGGTTGCTCCAGATTCCAAAATACCCTCACAAATCACACATTTATCCGATGTTGGGGTTTCTAAATCCGTATTCTGGGTTTCAAGTCTCAGGTTTGATTCTTAATTTAAGCACTAGGGTGTTTGTTCAGCCTCTAATGAGCTCAATTGCTCACCACAACTCACAATTTCCTCAAACCCTAACTAGGTTTTTCCCATGTTCACAAAATCACCCGATATCGATTCAATTTTAACATAGGGGTATAAGTAATGTAAAAACTAATCTAATGGTTCAGTAAATACCTCATTTGGCAACTCAAGAATTTTCTTGAGTTGCCCCTAGTGGCCAAAATCCTTGCTTCCTTGGTCTAATGTGTAGATCTCGAGCTCGTGCACACTTTTAATGAAATGAGAGTGGCGTTTTGGTGTTGTTTTCATGGTGATTTGAGGCTTGAAGAGGGGAGGGAGAAGAGGGAGCAGGAGCAGCAGCAGCAATGAAGGAGAGGGAGAGAGAAATGTGATGAAGAAATGAGGGAAAAAGCTAAGTCAACAACCTCACCTACCCTTTCTCTCACCATACCTATTTTCTTTTCTTTTTCTTATTTCTTTTCTTCACTAAATGCTTTCTCACTCAAATAGTAAACCCAAACAACATGGTAGAAAATAAAACACAAGTGTAGAAAAAAATGATATGTGCAGGTTTTGCACAAAACACCCTCAAAATCCGATTAGCGATTCTTAATCGCGATTAGCACTAAATTAGTGTCAAACTAATCACAAAAACTTTAAAATGGCATAATCCCATAGAATATCCTATTTTGGAATTTTCCAAAATTTTTCCAAAATTTTCCCCATTTATTTGTATTTAAATATACCGAAATATTAAAATATTCATTAAAATAATATTAAATTATAAAAATTCCCAAAAATAATATTTTATTATTTTAAAATGTTACACTCAGGCTGAAATCCGAGATATGCCGCTAGGTATTAAACAGGAAACATGTACAGATGAATGATGTCAGCATCATCATCCCCGGGCTGGCCTAGCCCGTAAAACTAATCAGTATAAGCGTCGAACTGTTAAGTTACAAGTCAGGTTTCATCATTGATTTTCCCTTACCCCCAGGTTATGTGTTCAAGTCAGGTATTGACAAATCTGGAGCTAATGCCAACACATGATCAAGCAGGTACAGGTTTATCTATGCAGACAACAGGATATGTCCATCAGGACAACAAGTCAGGAATGTCAGCATTAGGAACAGGATCAGGTATCAAGTCAAGCAGTGGTGCATCAGGTCATGTCAGGGGTGCACAGTGTATAAAATGGGTACCCAACAGTAAAATGTATCAAGTATCGAATCACGGTAATAGTACGGATGTACGGTAAAAGTATGGATGCACAAATATCTATCAGGGGTTACATCTACAACTCCATGACTACGTAGGATGCACATTATCAAGCATGGGGTACTGATGTAACAGTAATATGAATTAATATGACATGGCATGCAACTAGATATATAGAATTAATGGTATGGATACACAATAAAACACTGATGCACAAATATCTATCAGGGGTTACATCTACAACTCCATGACTATGTAGGATGCACATTATCAAGCATGGGGTACTAATTCAATAGTAACATGAAATAATATGATCTGTAGATGCAGCTACATATATAATAAATGATATGGATGCATACGGGTATCCGAAAACAGTAAAACATTAATATGGATGTACAATACAATCAACATGTGATATTTTTATTCATATGGATGCAAATATAATAACATAGCATGTAGCAAAATAAACTTTCCTGAACGGATCACACGACGGGGTGCGCACGCTGCGTCCAACGTCGGGTAAATGTCGCAACGCATACACGGCACACGGGACAGGTCCAAGCAAGGCAAGAAGGTAACCACACTGGATGGGAACGTCCACTGGATCTCCCGGATCGGCAGCGGCGAGCACGGCTGCTGCGACGGTCGGAAACAAGAAACCAAGAGAGAAAGAAGAAGAGAGAGAAGAGAAGAAGAAGAGAGAGAGAGGAAGTGGGTTCTGGGTTGGTGCTCTGGGGTCAGGGGTTGACAAGAACGAAAAGGTGACGACGACGAGGGTCGTGGGTTCGTTGACGGTGAGGTTTCACGGTGAGGCAAGGGGTTGCGGGTTCTTGAAGTCGGGTGATCGGGGTTCTGGCGCAGGGAAAGCTCTGGTGTTAAGGAGAAGGGAGTGGAGGAAGAGGAGGTGGTGAGGCGATGACAGCGAGGGTGAAAGGCCGGAAGCGGCGATGGCAACAGAGGAGGTGCAGGCGAGGGTTGCAAGGGTTCAAGTCGGGGTCTCGCGAGGTGGTGGTGAGGTGACGGAGGAGGAGCGGAGAAGGGGAGAAGGAGAAGAGGTGAGGTCGACAATGATGGTCGGTGGCGATGGCGACGAGCGCGAGGCAGGGCGTAGGTTCTCACGAGGGCTTCGCAAGAGGTGGAGAAAAAAATGAAGAAGAGAGAGAGATAACGTGGATGAGGAACAGTAGAGTTAAAAAATATAAAGAAATTATATATATAATATAAATAGAGAGAGCCAGAGAGAGGTTGGGATTTGATTTGGATGAGATTTTATATGGAATAGAAAGAGAGAGTCAGAGTCAGGTGAGATTATGAGGTAAAATATTTTTTTGTTTTTGAAATATTTATAAATCGTATATTTTAGGTTTAACAGGTATAAATATATTAGAATATAATATTAGTTAAATTTGAGATGGCTAATACAAAAGTAGTCTAAAACAGGCCCGGGTCGGGTCTAAAATTATGGTTCGAAAATACGGTTAATATACGTGTCAACCAAAACCAAAACAGGATATCCAGGCAACGAAAAAGCATACCCCCAACAACGGATGCACGCAACGTGCACGTAGCTATCCAAACGAGTTTGTTTCACTGAACGGGACGAGAACAAGATGCGCGGATGCTACCACAGGGTCAGGGGTATGATGCAGGCCATACAAGATATTTTTAAAATATTTTATTCGACTTTAAATGTTATATTAAAAAAAATGCAGATACCAGATATAATGCCAGTATGCAGTATATAAAAATATGAAAGTGCACGGATCCACGTAACAAGCCGGGATAAATCATAAACAGGAATCAAGATAGGTTTCCAACAAGCGGGTCAGGTCAGATAGAAATACAGATGTCAAATACACTATTCGCACCAAAAACACAGTAAATCAAGAAAAGACCATAAATAAAGAAATACTCAAAAGAACTGGTATAAATGAACTAGGGTGTTACATTATACCCAACTACAAAAAGAATTTCGTCCTCGAAATTCGCAAAACAAGAAAAGACAAACAAGCATGAAACTACGAGAAGAGGTGTGGAAACTTCTGTCGAATCTCGTCTTCTCGTTCCCAAGTCGATTCTCCATGCGAGTGATTCCCCCATGAAACAAGTACGAGAGGGATAATCTTGTTCTTGAGAACCTTTTCTCTTCGATCAATAATCGACATCGGTCGTTCCTCAAAGGTCAAATCCTCCCTTACAGTCAGCTCTGAATAATCTAGCATGTGTGTTTCATCTCGAACATACTTACGGAGTTGAGATACATGAAACACGTCATGAAAACTCGCCAAAGATGGTGGTAAAGCCAATCGATAAACCACTTCTCCAACACGCTCCAAAATCTCGAAAGGCCCCACGAATCGAGGACTAAGGTTGCCTCGACTCCCAAAATGAATCACTCCTCTAGTCAGTGATATCTTCAAGAATACAAGAGCACCAACAGCGAACTCTAGAGGTCTTCTCGATGTATCGGCCCAACTCTTCTGCCGATCTTGTGTTGCCTTCATATGATTCCGGATAGTATTAACCTTCTTTACTGTTTGCACGATCAAATCTGGTCCCAACAATCTTCGTTCTCCAACATCGTCCCAACAAACGGGTGAGCGACACTTGCGACCATACAATGCTTCGAATGGAGCCATCTGAATAGTCGCCTGAAAGCTGTTATTGTAAGAAAACTCTACCAAGTGTTGATGATCCTCCCATGAACCCTTGAAGTCCAACATGCAAGCTCTCAACATATCTTCTAGAGTTTGGATCGTTCTCTCCGACTGGCCATCTGTCTGAGGATGATATGTGGTGCTAAACTTCAATCGCGTCCCCAAACTTTCCTGTAAACTCCTCCAGAAGTGCGATAAGAATCGGGTATCATGATCGGAAATGATTCTCACAGGTACTCCATGCAACCTCACAATCTCCTGCATGTACCGTTCTGCTAACGCTTCCGTTGACTGACCAACTCGAAATTGTATGAAATGAGCTGCCTTGGTCAACGATCAACAATCACCAATACTGCATTGTTGCCCTTTGGACTCCGCGGTAAAGCTGTCACGAAATCCATGATTATATGTTCCTACTAACATTGAGGAATCGGAAGTGGTTGCAATAAACCAGCTACCCTTTGATGTTCAGTCTTAACTTGCTGACACACCAAGCACTTCACTACAAAGCGGCCAATCTCCCATTTCATGCCTCCCCACCAGAAGTGCTGTCTTAGATCACGGTACATCTTCATGCCTCTTGGATATACGGAATATGCGGAACTGTGTGCCTCTTTCATAACTTTTTCATGAATTCCTCCTTTCGGCACACACAAACGGCTACCATATCGCAACGAACCATCTTCATGAATCAACAAGTCTGTTCAAAGTCCCGCTTCAACCTGTTCTCCAAACTTCTACAATCTTGGGTCCTGCGACTGTGCTGCTTTAATACTCTTGATCAACGACGACTGTACTTGCAGCTGCATCAACTGTCCCAAAGAATGCGGTAGTACAATCTCCAACTCAAATCTCCGAAAATATTCGATAAGCTCCTTCTGTGTAGTCAACATCCGAATTGCTGGCAACCGACTAAGCGCAACCGGTACTACATTAACTTTCTTCGGATGATACTTGAGATCAAGATTGTAGTCAGCCATCAGCTCCAACCATCTACGCTGCCTCATATTAAGCTCTTTCTTCGTGAACACATACTTTAGGCTTTTATGATCGGTGGATACTTCGACCTTTTCGCCCAGTAAGTAGTGTCTCCAAATCTTCAAAGCGAAAATCACTGCTGCAAGCTCCAAATCATGAGTTGGGTAATTCTTCTCATGGGTCTTCAACTGTCGTGATGCGTAAGCTATAACTTTCCCATGCTGCATCAAAACACATCCCAAATCTTTCCCAGATGTGTCGGTATGAATCACCAATCCTCCGGAACCTTCTGGTACGGTCAAAATAGGAGCAGTTATCAATCTTTGCTTCAACGCCTCAAAAGCTGACGCACAACTATGCGTCCATACGAACGGTACCTCCTTTCGCGTAAGCTTGGTCAAAGGCTCAGCTAAGCGAGCAAAATTCACCACGAACCTTCTGTAATATCCGGTAAGTCCCAGAAAACTTCTGATCTTTGCTACGTTCTTGAGAATCGGCCAATCTTGAACTGCTGCAATTTTCTCGGGATCAACGGCGATTCCATCTCCGGATACGACGTGCCCTAAAAACTTCACTTCTTCAAGCCAAAACTCACACTTGCTCATTTTTGCATACAATCTTTCATGCCTCAATGTCTGCAGTGCGATCTTCAAGTATTCTGCATGCTCTTCTAGGCTTCTCGAATAGACCAAAATATCATCGATGAACACCACTATAAACTGGTCCAAGAACGGTGAAAAGATTCGGTTCATCAGGTCCATAAATATCGCCGGTGTATTCGTGACTCTAAATGGCATCACTAAATACTCGTAATGTCGAGTTCGGAAAGCAGTCTTGCAAATATCCTCTGATTTAACTCGGACTTGATGATATCCAGATCGCAAATCCAGCTTCGAGAATACCCTCACGCCACTAAGCTGCTCGAACAATTCGCTAATGCGAGGGATCGGGTACTTGTTCTTAATAGTCACCCAGTTTAATTCTCGATAATCGATGCACATCCTCCTTGTGCCATCTTTCTTCTTGACTAGAAGAACTGGAGCTCCCCAGGGTGAATTACTGCTGTGAATCCAACCCTTCTCTAGCAATTCGGTAACCTGCTTCTTGACTTCTTCTAACTCCACTGGTGCCATCGGGTAGTACGCCTTTGAGATTGGCGCTGCACCAGGAACAAGATCGATCGCGAACTCTACATCTCGTTTTGGTGGTAAACCCGAGATGTCCTCGAATACGTCTATGAACTCTCAAACTACAGCTGGCGCTTCCTCCTTATCAACTTCCATCAACGAAAGAACACTATTTGTCGGCCTAGCCTTAAACTCGACTGTCCCGATAGAACTGCTACCTCCAGCAAAAACAAACTCCGGATGTCCGGGAATCTGGAAAATCACTTTCTTCGCCCTACAATCAATGTGAGCATGGAAAGTGCCGAGAAAGTCCATTCCCAAGACAACATCATAACTGCCAGTATTGATCACCAAGAAATCTGCAAAAAACGCTCGTCCGCAAATAACAACAGAACAATCCTTACACTCACTACTAGATATGATCTTCCCATTCCCAGTATGTATGTCCCAGCAATAAGACAGGGCCGTGCAAGTAATCAAGTGTGCAGCAATAAACTTAGACGACATAAAACAATGGGATGCACCAGAATCGAATAGTGCTAATGCGGAAAAATTATGAACAAGTAGGATACCTGAAACAACTTCATCTGAAGCCTTGGCCTCTTCGGCCGTCAGAGTAAAGGCTCGAGCTTGATTAGGACCCTGAGTTATCTGGTTCTGCCCCTGAATCTGCCTCTGCGGTGGTTTCTGAACATCCTCCTTCAAACGTAGCTTCAACGGGCAAAAACTGACAGTATGATCAGCTGATCCACAAACCAAACAAAGTCCAAGCTTCCTTCGACAATCCTTCTGAAAGTGTCCAGGTAGATGGAAGAACTCACAAAACATCCTTCCCTTCTGCTCGGGTACGACGGGCTTCTTCATCGGTACTACGCCACGTCGGTTCACCGGAATTCCTCTGCGTATATGCGCTCGGTTCGGCGTAGACACCGGCTTCTGTACCACAACTGCCTGCTGTTGCATACCTCCTGTCTTTATTGATAAGCTCTGCTGTTCTCTGCCTGCTTTAAGAAGTTGCGAGAAAGTGGTCAATCCCAGAGATATAATGTGCCTCTGGATTTCCATGTCCAAATTGCGCATAAACCTTCGTGCCCTATCAGCTTCTTTGGCCACCAAAGGTCCAGCGAATCGACTGAGCCGTATCCACTCAGCCGCATGCGTATCCACGGATCCGCTATTCTGCTTCAAGCTGATAAATCATTCTTTCATTTCCTCCCGCGCAGTCTGCGGAAAGAACTTCTCCAAGAAACTCTGCGAGAAAGCATCCCAACTGATCGGCTTGGACAAACGGGTCTCTTCCACAAGCCACCACTCACGTGCATAGTCCACCAATTGGATGTGTACAATATCCACTCTCTGGTCCTTCGTAATCTGTGCTGCAACGAGTAGATTCTCCGTATTGACTAGCCACGGCTCTGCTGGCAACGGCTCCTCCAAACCAGTGAAAATGGACGGACTAAGTCTCCTGAAATCCGCCACGGTACCCACAAGCTCTACTGGTTTGGCCGCAACATTGTTTACGGACTGCTGGACGACCTGCAAACCTTCCTGAAAAGCTTTGGCTTGCCGCTGGTTCAGCTCGGTTTGCCGCTTCTGGTTCTCCAGCATCCCATGAATTACTCAAAGCAATCGGCGTCATCAACACGCCTCTGGTACGATCGCAGATTTCTGTCCTCCATGATTCTGAAGCCGAAACACCGATGAGGATTAGCATGATAAACAAGAATCAATAAACAGGATACAAGAAGCGAGATAGTTATGGATTCAAGGATGGCAAGATAGCAATAAGGTAGGACATGCTCCTAGTTATGAGTATTCTAATTCGTGTATTGGGTCCAATACCCAACTACAAAAGAATCAAACCAGATTAACCTAAATCCTATGTCTTTGATACCAAACAAACCCTGTCACGCCCCACTTCCCAGAGTGCGCTAAGATCGGCACGTGACAGAGCCAACCATGCTACCTGTGGCTAGGAAACATCCCTCCATAGTCACATTATGGCTGTCTATAAGATATCAAGAATAGTAAAAATAAATAATCTATCTAGTACATGTCCATCTGCCAGAATAAAAAGTCAAGAAATAATATGCGGAAACAATAAATCCAAATAATAATAACAATCTAGAAAGCACGTCCCAAATACGGGCTTACATCAGGAAATGAAAATGCTGAAAGAAAACTAAACTAGAATACTAACAGGATCCTCACTGCTCGGCCTGTCGGCTAAAATACTCCTGGTCAGCCTGCGACAAAGATAGAGGATCTGGGCCATGCAAAACCCAGACGTCAGTGCGTCATAATATCAAACAATAAAAATATAATCAGGAGGTAACAAGATATGCAGGCATGAGTATGAACAGTAATAAGTGTATAACAGTAACATGAGTATGGAACAGTGAAGTGTATTAGTGTATGTGACGTGCGATGAGTAATCTAACTATATTACTGGGTTATATACTCTCAAGTCTTTGAAATCAATTTGATAAATCGTCGATGTAACTCAATAGTATCCCGTGTGTGCCCGAGACCACGGTCCAGATTCTCAGGCTGAAATCCGAGACATGCCACTAGGCATTAAATAGGAAATATGTACAGATGAATGATGTCAGCAGCATCATCCTGGGGCTGGCCTAGCCCGTAAAACTGATCAGTATAAGCGTCGAACTGTTGAATTACAAGTCAGGTTTCATCATTGATTTCCCCTTACCCCCAGGTTATGTGTTCAAGTCAGGTATTTACAAATCTGGAGCTAATGCCAACACAGGATCAAGCAGGTACATGTTTGTCTATGCAGACAACAAGATATGTCCATCGGGACAACAAGTCAGGAATGTCGACATTTGGAACAGGATCAGTTATCAAGTCAAGCAGTGGTGCATCAGGTCATGTCAGGGGTGCACAGTGTATCAAATGGATGCCCAACGGTAAAATGTATCAAGTATCGAATCACGGTAACAGTACGGATGTACGGTAAAAGCATGGATGCATAAATATCTATCAGGGGTTACATCTACAACTCCATGACTACGTAGGATGTACATTATCAAGCATAGGGTACTGATGTAACAGCAATATGAATTAATATGACATGGCATTCAACTAGATATATAGAATTAATGGTATCGATACACAATAAAACACGGATGCACAAATATTTATCAGGGGTTACATCTACAGCTCCATGACTATATAGGATGCACATTATCAAGCATGGGGTACTAATACAACAGTAACATGAAATAATATGATCTGTAGATGCAGCTACATATATAATAAATGATATGGATGCATACAGGCATACGAAAACAGTAAAATATTAATATTGATGTATAATGCAATCAACATGTGATATTTTTATTCATATGGATGCAAATATAATAACATAGCATATAGCAAGATAAACTTGCCTGAACGGATCATACGACGGGGTGCGCACGCTGCGTCCGACGTCGGGTAAACATCGCAACGCACACACGGCACACGGGACAGGTCCAGACAAGGCAAGAAGATAACCACATTGGCTGGGAACGTCCACTGGGTCTCCCGGATCGGCAGCGGCAAGCATGGCTGCTGCGAGGGTCGGAAACAAGAAACCAAGAGAGAAAGAAGAAGAAAGAGAAGAGAAGAAGAAGAGAGAGAGGAAGTGGGTTCTGGGTTGGTGCTCTGGGGTCATGGGTTGACAAGAACGGAGGGGTGACGACGATGAGGTCGTGGGTTCGTCGACGGTGAGGTTTTACGGTGAGGCAAGGGGTTGCGGGTTCTTAAAGTCGGGTGATCGGGGTTCTGGCGCAGGAAAAGCTCTGGTGTTGAGGAGAAGGGGGTGGAGGAAGAGGAGGTGGTGAGGCGATGACAGCGAGGGTGAAAGGCTGGAAGTGGCGACGGCAACAGAGGAGGTGCAGGCGAGGGTTGCAGGGGTTCAAGTTGGGGTCTCGTGAGGTGGTGGTGAGGTGACGGAAGAGGAGCAGAGAAGGGGAGAAGGAGAAGAGGTGAGGTCGACGATGATGGTTGGCAGCGATGGCGAGGCAGGGCGTGGGTTCTCGCGAGGGCTTCGCGAGAGGTGGGGAAAAACGAAGAAGAGAGAAAGAACGTGGATGAGGAACGATAGGGTTAAAAAATATAAAGAAATTATATATATAATATAAATAGAGAGAGCCAGAGAGAGGTTGGGATTTGATTGGGATATATTTTAGGTTTAACAGGTATATATATATTAGAATATAATATTAGTTAAATTTGAGATTTGGCTAATACAAAAGTAGTCAAAAACATGCCCGGGTCGGGTCTAAAATTATGGTTCGAAAATACGGTTAATATACGTGCCAACCAAAACCAAAACAGGATATCGGGGTAACGAAAAAGCATACCCCCAAGAACAGATGCACGCAACGTGCACATAGCTATCCAAACGAGTCCGTTTCACTGAACGGGACGAGAACAAGATGCACGGATGCTACCACAGGGTCAGGGGTATGATGCAGGCCATACAAGATATTTTTAAAATATTTTATTCGAATTTAAATGTTATATTAAAAAAAATGCAGATGCCAGATATAATGCCAGTATGCAGTATATAAAAATATGAAAGTGCACGAATCCATGTAACAAGCCGGGATATCATAAACAGGAATCAAGACGGGTTTCCAATAAGCGGATCGGGTCGGATGCAAATATAGATGTCAAATACACTATTCGCACCAAAAACACGGTAAATCAAGAAAAAGACCATAATTAAAGAAATACTCAAAAAAAAAGAACTGGTATAAATGAACTAGGGTGTTACAAAATTACACCGCTGTTGAATGCTCCTTACCTAACCATCAACTGCTATAGGTAAATGTCATAGACAAAATTTCAAAAAGTTATATCTCACTTTATAAAATAAACGTACAGATATATCGGTTTGAAATTGGTGCATAATGACGGATATTCAAAACCAAATATTTGTCGTCAGGCAAAACCCAGGTGATTTCCTCAAATATCACTAATTACAAAGAATTCTGATATTGAGGATCTAATCACCCAATTCCTAATATTCTACTTCCACTCAGCATCCGTAACGCCATACAGATGTGAGAATCAAATCTGGTAAATACATATCCTGGAGTCAGAATCTAATTGGGAAAACAGTTTTCAATTAACACTGCACAGTGAAACTGAAACATGAAAATGTTTCGAAGGGGTAGCCGGGTATTCCTAGTAATACCTCTTCCACTATCCAGATTCATGAAAGTAACCGTATACTTCTTTGCCCTCACTCCAATCTCTTTATATGTCTTTACTTCTTACTTTCTGTACACCACACTTAGGCTAAATGGTTTTCTTCCTTCCCACCCCTTCGGCACTTGCCTAACGTTTGGAAGATGACTATCCAACAAGCGCAATAGGTGTACTCTCCTAATACTAGGAGTCCTAGCAACCTGAGAGAATGTAAAGATAAAAGATAACCGAATAATCCTATTCAATTTCTCCCTAACCAGAAACCATCCTCGAACTGTAACAAGTTCCTTCGAGTTCGTATGTAACTATACGATGGCATATCCAAGTATTATGGATCTTCGTAGTGATACGGAGTGTTTTGGAGAAATGCAAAAGGGAAGTAGGAGTAGCAGGGGTATACACAGCTTTGTCGTGAATGATAGTAGTCGCAATTTGCTTTACCCTCACTCTAATCCCTTTTTATGTCTTTACTTATTACCTTCTGTACACCACACTTAGGCTAATTAGTTTTCTTCCTTCCCTACCTTTCGGCACCTGCCTATGGTTTGGAAGAAGACCATCCAATAAGCGCAATAGGTGTACTCTCCTAATACCAAAAGCCCTCACAACCTGAGAGAAGGTAAAGATAAAAGACAACTGAATAATCCTATTCAATTTCTCCAGAACCGGAATCCATCCTCGAACTGAAACAAGTTTCTTCGAGTTTGTATGTAACTATACGATGGCATATTTAATCAATATGGATCTTCGAAGTGATATGGAGTGTTCTGGAGAAATGCAAAGGAGATGTAGGAGTGGCAATGATATATGCGACTAAATGACAATCCAAAATCCAAAGTGTTTTAAGAAAATTCGGTTAACTTGGTTCATGAGTTTTAGTTTGAGGTCGGGACATGGTCGCTGCCAAAGAGAGAGAGAAAAGAAACACTCAGCGTGCACTCTAACCTAGATTAGATTGATTAATCACTTTATCTAATCAGGATGGCTCCCACTGTTTCCTCGAATTCTCCTTCAAACCCTAGAAAGAGAATTAGCCGGGATCATCTAAAATCACCTGAGGAGTAACACCTACTCATCAATGGGAATCAGGATCCAACTATCATCACATGATAACTTGATGGAAGCCACTCAAGTCACCACACTCTAGAAGGTATGTGCATGCCTGGCAAGTTTCTTGTTTGTTTGAAACTCCCGATGTGGTTTTTACCCGTAGACCCAAGTGACCTTGACAATGTCAACATATCAAAGGGTCCTAGTCAAGTTCAACCCGTCATTAACCTGATTGCGTTAAACCCACCCATACGAGTCCTTGACAATGCCAACATGACCGTACGTCTGTCCGAACCAATCATATCTAATGCTACAAACAAACAATACTCAGCTACCGCACACTACGCCTTGACAATGCCAACAAACGCAGCACGAATACTGAGTACTACTCGTAGGAAATGACGGAGGGCTATGGCTGGGTTTTTTGCGAAAATCTCTTAACGTAATGAACTTGATATCGTTGAAGGAACCCGAGTGGTTTTACAAATATATGGCGGCATAAAATTTTGCTAAAGAGGTCACTCCATGTGAAGAGATCTCGGCTCTTTCCTTATCGAATGAGGTGCATGATATTCCTAACTGAATACCACGATGCAAAGCAAAAGAATCGACTATAGTGAAGCTATTACAATGACGCAAACATGTAAGAGGTCACTCCCTGTGAAGGGATCTCGGCTCTTGCCTCGTCGAATGAGGTGTTGTATATTTATAACCGAATACCGCTGTGCAAAGCAAAAAGAAACGTCTATAACATCAGTTTTCAAAATCTTGGTTCCAACAATATCATATAGGTTTGTTTTCCTTGCATTAATCGGAATTAATTCAGTCCCATCAATTAATCCATATCACACAAGAAAAGGGAACGAAAATACAATGTACGCATATGCCATCCGCATTCGCCACGGGATTCCGTCATGCACTGTTAGGTTACTTAACTAACGGCAGAGCAGGGCTTGGACTAGCGCGGATGCAAAATATATATATATACAATATCTACTAGTATATATAAATATACATATAACATTCATCCCAGGCATGATATAAGAAACATCACAGAATCTCAGCAAGCAATACAGAATGGTGGATAATCTTGGAGTCTCGAGTTTCATTTAAGCCACAAATGTGACCCGACGTTCCCGGTCGTGTGGATAGCCCGTGCAATGAAAACCTAGACCCCTACGAGCGTGGCAAGTTACCCGCTAATACCAGAAGTGAGGCAACCCCAATCAACAAAGTGAATGGGCCACCCAGCACTTTACGGAATCCAGTAACTTGAGCACCCCTCCGTGGGTCATTTTGTACCCCCTACGAGTGTGACGAATAGCCCGCCAATTCTAGAGTAAGGCCCCCTCCGTCTCAACGCCATGAGATGCGGGCCCGTTGCCCTCTAGAACCCAGCTATTCGAGCACTCCACCGCGAGGTAATCCTAGTACAGAAAAGAAAAGTATAAGTACAATGGTGACATCAATCTCAACCCGGCCGTGCCCCAATCAAAGAATATACAAACTGGCAGAAATGACAGTCCACATGTCGGACGCTCACCCTGCAATACTGAATATACAAATGAATATAAACTGTACAACTACCATTGCACAAGAGGCTATCTTACACGACAATCCTAACATAGCCATCATAGATATCAGCATCATAGCAGTCTAAGGAAGTATGTGCAACCCAATCTAAACGACATATAGTAAATATACGACGTTTGAAAAACACATACACCAGATATCAACGATGCAAAATTTCAAGTTTTGAAACTTTCCAAGTTTCCCCCAAAGCAATGACAACACTAAGTGAAATTTGGGAAAAACAAACAAGACCAAAAACACCAATTTACAAAACCTAAGACACATAATGAAAATGGGGACTACAGTGAATAGTAAAAAAGGTGAGATTAGGAATTTTGGCAATGTGGCGGCCGAAAATGCATGGAATTCCCTCGTTTTCATTTTGTGTCATTCTCATGTCAAGACTAAGACTCTGCAATTGTTTAAAAAAATTTCAGAGATCAAAAAAAAATTTAGAACAAAGAGTGGGTTTTGAAATCACAGTTTTTCGGTTTTGAAACTAATGCATCGTCTACTACTAGTTTCAAATGTTTGGGTGGCCCTGATACCATGTTGGGGTTTCTAGCACCTTAACCATCTACCGTGGCCGATTGCGGAACAAAAATTTTGGCGTTTAAACAACTTGGCGCTAGAAATAACTACCTAGAATCGAATCCAAATATGAAACTAGCAATCAAAAGGAGTCTAACTACTGTGATAGAGGTGTTATACTGAACAAACCATGTCCTTCGGTCATCAACCATCTTCCTTAGCTCCTTGAGGCATGTTCGATTGAACTTGGTCGCCGGTCTTCCTCAGTCAAAGATGATCCACCCGAGAGATGTATTTTGAGCTTCAACCTCTAAACCGAGGTAACTAAGGTATCCAGTATGCTAATCTAAGTAGCCTAGATGATGTATAGAATGATTATGGATTCAACTTGATGATTCCGTGGCTGTGGATTCATATCCTCGGAATCTCCTTTAGAGAGGTTCAAATGAGCTCCTGCTTGGAATTAAAGTGACTTGCCTATATTCTTGGCAAATGATTTTTTCCTTGCCTCGGGATCTTTTAGCAGCTCTTCGTCTCGTGTTTCGAGACGTCCTTATCTTTTAAATGAAGGGAAAGAAATGGAGTCCTCGGCGAAAATGATATCATCATCATTTCGCGGAACGTGCTTAATCCTGTTCGGTTAAGAAAGTATTTCGAACAAAGACTTTCTTTTGGTTCCAGCAGTGGGAGAAGGCAATGCAATGGGTTTCCCCTGTCAACGGTAGTTGTATCAGTAATGGCCACTTTCCTATCTTTGACATAACGGGTCACTTTCTTTGGAGAGGAGGGCATGAGTCTGGAAGAGACTAGTACGGCCTGACGGTTCTCCTGGGTCAGCGGGGTGTTTTCCTCGCATTGAAGTTGAGTCTAAATCTTGATAAACACCTTCTTCTGTTCAGCTTGAAGCACCAAAAAGTCGTTGATTGTGCTAAAGGGGCACTCCTCCAGATCATGTCCCACGAGCCCAGTTGCCTACAGGATGAATTATAGATTAGCCCCGAGGATCAAGAACATGGATCTTGCTATTTTGAAGCAGCAGTGAGATCGGCAGCCGAGACACTTGTTATTTTTGTTGTTTCTGTTGCCGCTGCTGATGGTTTGAGTGATCCTGTAAAGGAAACCATCGTAACATTAGAAATATTGAGTCATAAAATGGGCTTAACACAAAGCATGTCAAGCATTCCTGCTTTAAGAATGATTTTTGACTCAAAAGATTTCATAATGCCACAATAGTGGCGTAAGAGAAAACATGGCCCTGCTTCGTCATTCATTACACTTAGCGGATCTCATTAGTATATAACCCTTCTGAACCGGTGTAAAATTCAGCGGCCTCTTATTATAGCAAGTACATGTGATCTTTCTGGGTTCCATCGACCAGAGATTATGAGACAAAACGTACTGATTAGTGTGATTTAGATTAACCTAAGGAGAAGTCAAATCCCCAGCGGAGTCGCCATTTTTGTTTACCCTCTTTAGGATCTCTAATGAAGTGAACGTTCAGAACAGATAAGTTTAAATAGAATAAATATTTGAGTTTTAAAAGTTGTCCAGAATGTCCTGGGTTCGAGACTTCCCATAGGCGCAAACACCTATGCTTAATTACATCCCGATGTCTAAAGAAACATTTAGACGGGATACCTTATTATGTTGCTCAAATCACATCACATAAATCATATTTAAAGATCATAACTTACTTGCAAATAGAACGTGATGTAGGCAATAAATATATTTCATTGCATTTCATATATATTTGTGTACAAGTTAAATATAAATTACATTGATATTGCAAAATGTACAAAAGTTGTAAGAAAACTCTAATTTAAGAGTTTAGTTCTAAACATGGGATATTTTAAAGTCAAGTTGACATTATATAGATGGGAAGTACGCTATGTGGGGGCCACATCTTTCTATTTTAAAAATAAGGTTGATTCCCTCAAAATGGGACCCACACCTTGGTTAAGAAACATAGACGTTTCTTCTGTTTGTAAGAAACCTGTTATGGGGCTTCCCGACCCGTCGGGAGGGGGTTCCGACCGTGGGAAGCCTTCGTTTTAGGCCTCCCAACAGTCACTTTTGGGAAGTTTATTTTGGATCTTCCCGCCGTCGGGAGGGATGGTCCTAACCATGGGAGGCCATCTTTTGAGGCCTACCGACAGTCTTTTTGGGAAGCTCTTTTTAAAGCCTCTCGTTGTTAGGAAAGAGGGTCTCGACCGCGGGAGGCTTTCTTTAGAGGCCTCTCAACAGTCACTTTGGGAAGCTCATTTTAGAGCTTTCCTCCATTGGAAAATCCATGTTTGGGACTTCATACTTTAGTAAATCACAAGTATTATATCCTCTCTTTTTTATACTTATGTGTTCAAATACTTTATTTAAAGTATCATTATTAATCTTGTGATTATACAAGTTTGCATGAATAATGAGGAAAGCTCATTTGTTTGAGCTTTCAGCACAAGAAGGAATATAATGGGTAGCATCATTTTCAAAGTATATTGATTTTAATGTCAAAGTTTGACATTACTTAAAAATGTGTGTGGATGGGCTTTACCCTTTATGGGGGTCACATCCTTTCATTTTAAACAAGTGTTGATCACTCTAAATGGGACCCACACGATTTTTATAAAGAAACGGAGAAGTTTTTGCTTGCAGGAAGTCTATTTTGGGGCTTCCCGATATTGGGAAAGGGGGGGTCCTGACTCTTATTTGATAAGTGGAGAACACTTCTCCTTCAATATTCAAATTTGTTTTGAAAGGACATAGAATTTACTCTATATTCAAAGTTATTTCAAGGACATAAGTTTATATTTTCTATGTCCATATATAGTATCGTTTCAAATATTATTGCGTTAGTTTTCACATGCTTCGAGCGGATCGCAATTTGGTACTCTCGGGTGAGAATTATGACCGTTTTTCTCCGATGTGTCGGAGCTGGCAGATTCAACCCAAAAATCCGTTTGATGGAGATACCTTTCTTTAAGATATCTGAAACTCTATTATTTTAAGACCATTCATATTCATATATGGTCTCGTTTCGAAACTTAATGAGTTAGCTTTCATATGTTTCGAACAGATCGCGATTTGGTGCTTTCAGGTGAGAGTTATGATCATTTTGCTCCAATGTGTTGGAGTAGGTAAATTCAACCCAAAAATTTGTTTTTAAGAATATATAGCTTTTTTATGTTCAAAGGTTTGTTTTAGAAAATAGAATTTCTTCAATTTTCAATTTGTAGGGGACATATAGTTATATTCTAAGTTCTAACATATGAAGAAAATAGGATTTTCCCCATTTTCATGTTATTTTGTGGTAAATAGGGGTTCCTCTAATTTCATGTTTTGTAAAAAATAGGGATTTTGCCCATTTTTAAGATGAGCAAATAGATTGTGTTCAAAAGGAACATAACTTTTATGCAATATCCCATAAGAAGAATGTAGTATTTTATTGTCACGTTCCATAAATAGAGATGATTTTTATATCTCCAAGATCAATAGGGTTTTCCTTATTCACAATATTTCATTGAGACACATGGGGGTTATGATCCATGTTTCTAAGCTTCTATTTTTGGGAAATAGGGTTTCTCTTATTTCCAAATTATATGAGTGAAATATGGTGACCTATTTCTTTTTATATAGAATATAGGGTGTAATCCATGTTCTAAAATAGTCCAATTTGTAAAAAACATATGATGAAGCCATGTTCATAATTCGTTCTTCTTGGAAACATAGAAACTCTATGCTCCAAATCTTCATTTTGTTGAATAGATAGAAGAGAAGTATCGAGAGAAATGGAGATTCCATTCCTATAGTTTCTCACCTTCTTCTCCTTCTTTTCTTCTCCTCTTTCTTGAAATGAGAAAAAGAATTTTCTTCTCTTTTCTTTTGTATTTAAAACAATTCTAAAAGTGATGAGAGAGAGTTATCTTTTTTTTTGAAGAGGTATATATATACCTCTATTTTTTGTGAGTGGATTGGGGAGAATTTATCAAAATTATCCCCACCTCTTTCTTTTTTGGAAAAGAAAATGAGGGAAAAGTTTGTTGCAACGACAGGAAGTGAACTTTGGAGCAGGAGAAAGTGATAATTTGGAGTAGGAGAAAGTGATTACCGCGATGTGGTAACGTAATTAACTGCAGGGGCTTGCGCCTGCAGGGAAAAGCGTCCCCGCAATCAAAAACCCCTCGCAAACGAGGGGGAATCTGACAAAGTTTGTTGCAACGGCCGCATCCGTCCAGACCTCCGATACACGGTACCATAAATCAACTCGGTATCTTCGGTGAGGTGGACGGATAAATCCAAATAGTATCTGCCCCCAAATTCAGGCAAGACGACCTATCCCGGTTTCGTCTCCCGTTTTCGGCGGTAAACAGATTCTGGCACGCCCGGTGGGACCTTTTCCTCTTTCCACTCCACACTTCATGTATCGTGTTCGCGAATGAATCACGGTTTTCTATGCTTGCCTATGGATTCGAGATACTAAGATTTGGTGTCTTGCTTCTTCAAGAAGAGAAGATAACATCGATGGCCTCTATCTGCACTAACTGTAACAGCAACTTCGCTCTGCCCCGACTGGAGGAGTGACTTACAGGCCCCATGCGGCCTCCATCTTTGCAATGCCATTGGAGCAGGTGACTCAGGCCACCACTGGATTGTTCTTTGGGACCATGCTCCCGCCAATGAGCTTCAATGCTTTAGTGCCGTCACAGGAAGCTCCAAAGAAGTCGGTCTTCGATCGTCTTGCAACTACCATGGCCCCTCTCAACGGGTCGTCCAAGTCCGCCGCCTCAGTCTTTGACAGGCTGAGCCTGAGCTCAAGTGGGCCCATAAAGAGGCTCGCGATACCTGAGAAAGCTATCCCAAAACGGATAGTCCTCCCAACTCTTGCTGCGGGTGAAGTCGTTAAAAGTACTTCCCCTACCCAAAAGTCAGTTTTCGACGGGTTAGACGTTCCCTCTCAACGAACGTCAATCTTCGACAGGCTAACACCAGCTGTAGCCCTTCACTAAAGCAGGGGGCATGATGAAGCCACTCCCGTAACTGAGCCAGTCCTATCTATAAGGCATGCTCGACGTCACCACTGGCGCCGAGTAAGGAAAGCTGGGGGCAACTCCCCATCTAGACTTAACCCACCAGCTTCAATGGTGGAAATTGACGCTGCTATTCCAACTGGGAACGGCTTCGAGCTGCTCAGGAGGGTGCGTAAGAACTCTCCAACCACCGTATTGAAGAAGTCTCCTCTGCCTGCTGAAAGCATGACACAGGTGAAGCCGGAGCTGGACCTTCAGCGGCTGTCCTCCAAAATCCAAAGAGTCTGGCGGAAAGTCCAAGACTCTGTAATTGACAAAGACTACTCTCGCCGGCTAAAGAAAACGAATACTCGGCAAGAGGAAGACCATCCCTCCGTCGTACCATAGAAGGTATCGTCTGCACGGGTGCCAGCTGCAATGGCCCCCTAAACTTCGACCTCCCACAAAAGGAGAAGGCCGGAGAAAATCCTGATGCCTGCAACAAATGCTAAAGGCAATGAACCCAAACGCCCCAAGTCTGGGGTTATGATAGTACACACGGTGTACGTGGCTTCCGGAAAAGAGGAAATTCATACTTCCACGGGTCATCGACCACTCACACGGTCTATGACGAAAGCTCAGGAGCAGCAGCAAAAGCTCCAGAAGATGCTGACAAAGATAGCCGCACTTACTGGGCAAAAAGAAAGTCCGGAAGCATCGTCTGAATAGCACCAAGATCAGGAGACCGACACGGAGTTCCTGCAGAGGGTGCTAAAAAGAAAGGATAAAGAGGCCGCGGAATAGGCCGCTAATATAAAGCAGATGGCGCTCCTTTTCCAACACATGGTCGGGATGATGATCCGGCCGGATTCTCCAGCCGAAGACCCTCCGATAATTATCGAAGATGACAGAGGGGAGACATCAAACCCTCTTCCGGCTCAATCAGTAGGAAGGGAGGAGACGATCTCCAAAGCTGCCCTTGATGACTCATAGCTAAACAAATACGAGCTCATCAGGCAAGCGAGGCGGCTGACCAAGTCGTCAGAACTGGGCGACCATATCCAGGCCGGTACTATCAAATCAAGTACCCACCTGGATATATGATCCCTAAATTCCACGTGTATAAAGGGACAGGAAATCCCCATCACCATGTCGCTCAGTTTAGAGCTCTATGCGGCAATACCGGAGGTGACGACAAATTGCTGCTTCACCAGTTCGTCGGCAGTTTGGTGGAGACGGCACTTGAAGGGTACTCTTCCGAATGAGTTTATAAAAACATTTACAGAAATGAAGCTACTGTTCACGCAGCGTTTCGCAAGCGCAAGCAAGCGCACCCCGGTTACCGCATTAATCAATGCCAGGGTGAACCCGGGAGAAACCTGGGTTCAATACGCAATTCGGTGGCGGAACCTATGGTCAAAATGATAACAACGCATAAGCTCTTGCCTGTAAGTCTACGGTAGCGCCCCGGCCATCTGTACGAGGCCAAAATGCGGAAACGAAACTTTTTCAAAACTTGAAACCGGCGCTATCGTATACTTAAAACCCGGATCGAACCATTAACCTACAACTAGCTATCTAGAGAGAGGGTTGGAAAGTTATACCGATCGATCCGTGTCCTTCAGTCTTTGGCCACCATCCCAAGCTCCTCGCGGCATCTCCGGTCTTGATCTCCTCGTCGAAAAGGGCACCACATCTACGAGTCTTTTTACGGGCTCCCGCTTCATCCGAAGCAACTCGGGCACGAAGTGTGCTAGACGATGTATCCAAGGTGATGTAGAGAATGTTTGTGATCACTTTGTCTCTTGCATCCATTGATTTGGATGGAGGTTACAGATGATGCCATCCATGGAAATTATGAGCTAGAGGAAGAAGAAGAAGAAAGCTTTCTCTCTCTTTTCTTTTTCTTTTGTGATGGAAATGATAATGAGAGCATGAATGAGATCAAGAATAATACAAGAGCTTACTACAACCATATGGTTGCCTTTCTCTCTCTCCTTATCATTTCAATACAAATCTATCACATTATGTGACACATGCACAAAGAAAGAGACCATGAGTCACCACTTGTGCATGTGTCATAATAAATGCTTCTTATCATGACATATAGCTCACAATTTCTATAAACAAACATTAATCCAAATGTTTGTAACAATAAAAAGATACGCCAACATCTAAAGTAAACTCGTGACGGATCACAAGGATACCCCTCACCTGTATATACATATCTGCATCCGTATTCTGACTGAATGCGAATGCGATGAGACTAAACTAATCCAACAAATCTAATACTAGGATCCGGCTTAAACCAATGCCCACTAGTATGATCCGTCCGATCATGATCCGTGCAATACCGCACGTATAAGATCGAACCCTGCCATATATCATATGGCCTCTACAACGTTTCGCCCGAAACTTGAGAAACTGTCTATGGGGGACTCTAAAGACTCGTCAATATTTTGGCTGTGGATTTAACCACTAGCTCATCAGAGGTATTAGCCGTACGTAACGGGCTACCAATTATTGACCAAAAGTGAGGTCAATGAGCGAACTCATCCTGACACCCTACTGAGCCTATCAGTGACAATATCCGTACAGTCCGGTTCGTTCGTCTATGAGCATCGCATGTCGGGCCTAGGGGTTGGTGAAAGTCAGACCCCCAAAAGCGGTACAAGTCATGTCGGAGTGTAGCCCAGAACACCCTGAGATACTACTGGAATACCTACCAGTAAATCTTCTGCCTTGGCCAAGGACTTCATGTAATGGCTCTCCTAGACACAGCGCGATCTCACCCCCAATACCGGGAGAGACGAAACCCCTGCCGATCCGCTCACTGCCTCCATGTGGCTCGGGACTGTACCCAACTAAAACTTGTTTGCACGACTCCTTTGAGCCGTGGTAGGGTAGTAATCAAAGTACAGTGGGAACTCACACGAGACAAATGACGATCTCAGGTCGATGAACTAACCTGTACACATGTCACCAGGGAACTGCTATCTGACACTAGGTATAATACCAACTAGCATATTCCCGGCGAGTCCTGTCCGGTGTATTCATAATCCAATGAGCACCTGTATACATCTTAGGTGAACCAACTGACACCAATGGCTTGTGAGACCGGCCACCGCCACTCGTCGGGGTCTCGACTGTATACACTAGTCTACTAACGGAGTATCGATGCCCAGTCTCGAAACTCCCACGACTAGGGACCTTTTAAGGATGTGCTTATAGACCCCAGCTCCCACGTATATGATCGCCATCATACTGCTGGTCGTCAAGCAAGAATCCTAAGGGCTCTATCAGCGTGTAATAGCGACCTGTAAGGTCATCTAAAGCAGTATACGATGATAAAGACAAACCATGGTAGCATACTATTCTCTATCAAAGTGTAATAGTGAACTACAATGTCACCTAAAGCATGTACACGATGATAAAGACAAACCAGATAGTATACAAACCTCTCGAGTAAGACTGTCCTACCGGTACAGGTCCTCCCTCAATCATTGCAATCACGTGCCTGCGATCCAATAATTGACTCTGAAGGCACTATATCCAACAATCTCCCACTTGCACTCAAGGCTAATTATTGCGATGTCGCATACTCACAGCCCGTGTGATACCGAACACCCAACTCCTCTACTGATCAGTCTCAAAAAGCCCGTTTGAGAAACTATTGCGTTCGAGGAATAGCCTCAGTTAGTGGATCCGCTCTGATGTTTCTTTCTATGTCTCTCTTTATCTCAAGTTCGCGGAGAAAGCCATCTCCCAAAATGAGCAATACCTGTCTTAGAATATGTCTGGATATCTGATAGGACCTAGTTCATAAATGAACTCCAAATCCAAACTCCTTAGACTGTATCGTCAACTGAAACCAATCAGTATCCTGCGCCATGCCTCCCTCAGTATCCGCTTGGACCACCTGTCCAAAATACTGCCCCTCGTCAGAGGGAAAACTATAACTCTGACAGTCACTCTGTCATCCAGGTCACCTTGGAAGCCTGGAATGATAACCGTCCCCGAAAAGAGGCTGTCGTTTATCATATCCCTAGAACATCCACTTATGTTCTAAAACTGCTTCCGAACGTTTCTCCAGGATAGGATTAATATCAACTTATTGCATCTAGTGCAAAAACAACGGCTGGTGTGGTAATTGACATCTCATGATCAACTCAATTGCCTAAGCAAGTGATCTGCCAATCATGCGCATCCCTCTCCCCTTTAGTCTGTAAGACACCTTTAAAGAGGGTGACTCCATTACCTACAGGTACACTACCGTGCCAGAAGTCGTCCATTCTAAAAAACCTTTAGAATGCTGTCTAACTACCCAGATTGGGAAACTACCCAAATCTAGATCTAAAACCATAGATCTAGTAACCAGAATATCTGATATAATATCCATATCCTATGTGGAGAAACCATTGTGTGACATCCAAAGTATAACCGATCGTAGTATAGGAATATCACTTCCTACTCTGTGTATGTCATCCAAATACCAGGACATCACACCCTACTACCTTTTTAACAAATCCATCCCCTATTCTGATGAAGTCAAACCTATGACTGTCACATCAGAAATAGATGATCTATCTCCGCTATATCTGCTTTAGTCCATAAATAGACATAAGCTACCTGTCCACTATGCTTCCGCTGCTCCCACTGACTACGACAACCCTCCGGCAGAGTCATATACACGTGCACTTCTAAAGATAGTTTAGAACGACGCTATACTCATCCTCCTGCCGGGTCTCACAGTCTGGAACATCAGAAATGGAAAGTCTGGGTAAACAAGAACCTCCCTATCACCGTCCTTGAGGCTACCAGAGTACCTCTCGAGTGCCTGGGGTTACCCACCATATCTGCGGAGTGGCCAATGGAATGTCAAACCAGATTGAATTTTTAGGTCCTATTAAATTTTCAGTAATCGTTTGTGGTTCTGGAATCACTTCCAGTTCTACCATTTGTGGTTCTGGAATCACTTCCAGTTCTACCATACTCCCACTACTGTTTTCTAAAAAATCCATTTTTATTAAAACTGCGGCGAGTCAAGAACAATATCACTATTGATCTTCCAGATGGTAGAAATTCAACCCTCGTCATAGCCCGGGTCAACCCACAAACAGCTATTACAGAAACGTGCCTTGAGTTATCCAGAGTCTGGTTTTAAGCATAAGCCGGACAACTCCCCGTACCTTAACATTGTTAAGATATGAACTATTCTATATCCAATATAGAAACAGAGGCACTAACTTAATTGGAACCAGATTCAAATTATGCAGCTGTCACCAGTGCATGTCAACTAAATGGAGAGAGGCCGATCCGCATTACTCAACTTAGGAATACATCCAGATATGAGCAACCTGAAAGAGAAGCAAGTTCTCATAATCATTACTATCATCTGAATACCATACACAAGTATCTACATCTTCAATCATCTTGAAAAATCCTGATACTTACAACACCTGGTTCTCTACTTTATTCTTATACCTCTAACTTCTCAAAACTTAGACCTTGTATTTCCACGAAACACATGTCTAAGAACTAGAGAAGTCACAAGTAAACAGAATATAGTACGAGTACCAACCCCTCTGTCCTAATGGATACTGGACAATATACAATACTCTGTATAAATCTCTTGAGTCTAATAACTCATTCCCTGTGTGTCGTAGGTTGAAAACTGTACTTATAGTTAAGAAGAATTACACCGCTGTTTAATGCTCCTTACCTAATCATCCATTGATATAGGTAAATGTGATAGTCATAATTTCAAAAAGTTATATCTCACTTTATAACAATAAACGTACAGATATATCAATTTGAAATTGGTGCATAACAATGGATATTCAAAACCAAATATTTGCCGTCCGGCAAACAACCCAGGCGATTTCCTCAAATATCACCAATTTCAACGAATTCCGATATAATGAGGATGATCACCTAATTCCCAATAACTTACTCCCACTCATCATCTGTAAAACCATGCAGATGTGAGAATCATACCTGGTAAATACATACCCTGGAGCAAGGACTAATTGGGAAATCAGTTTTCTTTTAACAGTACATAGTGAAGCTGAAACATGTAAATGTTTCGAAGGGGTATCCGGATATTCTTAGTAATGCCTCTTCCATTATCAGATTCACAACTGTAACGGTGTATTTCTTTGCCATCTCTCCAAATCCCTTTATATGTCTTTAGTCATCACCTTCTGTACACCCCTTTATGCTAAATGGTTTTCTTCCTTCTCTACCGTTCGGCACCAGCCTATGGTTTGGAAGAAGACTATCCAATAAGCATAATGGGTGTACTCTCATAATCCTAGGAGTACTCGTAACCTGAGAGAAGGTGAAGATAAAAGACAATTGAATAAACCTTATTCCTATTTCTCCTGAACCAGAATCCATCCCCGAACTGGAACAAGTTCCTTCGAGTTCGTATATAACCATACGATGGAGTATCCAATAAACTATGGATTTTCGTAGTGATACGGAGTGTCCTGGAGAAATACAAAGGTGAAATAGGAGTGGCGATGAAATACTTGGTTTGGTCGTGAACAGCAGTCGCAGTTTACTTTGCCCTCTTACTAATCCCTTTATTTGTCTTAACTTATTACCTTCTGTACACCATCGTTAGGCTAATTAGTTTTCTTCATTCCCCACCGTTCGGCACCTGCCTATGGTTTGGAAGAAGACTATCCAATTAGCGTAATAGGTGTACCGTCCTAATCCAAGGAACATTCGCAACCTGAGAGAAGGTAAAAGGAAAAGACAACTGAATAGTCCTATTCATTTTCTCCAGAACCAGAAACCATCCTCGAATCTGGAACAAGTTCTTTCGAGTTCGTATATAAACATACGATGGTTTTATTCAATGGAAGTGGACGTTCCTAGTAATACGGGGTGTCCTGGAGAAAAGGGTAGAAGTAGGAGTGGCAATGAGGTATGCAACTCTGACAATCCAAAAGCCAGTGTTTTAAGGAGGTTCGGTTAACTTGGTCACTGAGTCATAGTCTAGGGTCGGGCCATGGTCGCTGCCAAAGAGAGAGAGAAAAGAAACACTCAGCGTGCACTCTATCCTAGATCAGAATGGTTATCAATTTATCTAATCAGGAAACCTCCCACTGTCACCTCAAATTCTCCTCCAAACCTGAAAGAAGAATTAGTCGGGATCACCCGAGGAGTAAACCAACTTATCAGTGGGAATCGGGATCCAACTATCATCGCATGATAACGTGATGGAATCCACTCACGTTATCACACTCCAGAAGGTACGCGCATATCTGGCAAGTTTCAGTTTCTTTAGAAACTCCCGATGTGATTTTTACCCCATGCTCTTATGACCTTGACTTTGGCCAACAAATCATAAGTCACATATCAAGTTTTACCCGTCATTATCCAGGTTAATTTGAACCCACCCGTACCTACCCTTGACTTTGGCCAACAAAGCAGTTCAACTGTCCCAAACCAATGCATCTATCTATGCAACAGAAAGATAACAAATAGCTACCATACACTATGCCTTGACTTTAGCCAACAAACATAGCATGAATACTAAGTGCTACCTGTCTGAAATGACGGAGGGCTACGAATGGTTTTTGGCGAAAAACCTTTAACGTAATGAACTTGATATCGTTGAAGGAACCGGATAGCTTTTTATAAAAATATAGTGGCGAAAATCTTTGCTAAAGAGGTCACTCCCGATGAAGAGATCTTGGCTCTTTCCCTGTAGAATGAGGTGCAAGATATTCCAACTGAATACCACGATGCAAAGCAAAAGTAATCGGCTATAGTGAAGTTATTACCCTGACGCAAACTTCTGTCTAAGGGGTCACTCCCGGTGAAGGGATCTCGGCCCTTACCTCGTCGACTGAGGTGCTGGATATTCATAACCGAATACCACTGTGCAAAACAAAAGAGAACGTCCTTGCAATAACAGCTTTTTTTTTGAAAAATGTTCCAACAACATCAGAATAGGTTTGTTTAGCTTGCATTGATCCGAATCAATGCAGTCCCATCAATTAATCACACCACAAAAGAACGAAAATATGATGTACGTATATGCCATCCGCATTCGCCACTGGGTCCCGTCATCACCCGTTAGGTTACTTAACTAACGACAGAGCGGGGACTGGACTAGCGCAGGTGTAAAACATATACAACATCTACTAGTATATATATCAATATATAATAATCGCTCATGGTGTGATAAAATGCAACATCACAGAAATGTAATAAGCATCACAGAACAATACAAATAATATGGGATCCCCGGGTTTCATAGAGCCGCTACTGAAACCCGACGTTCCCCTGGTCGTGTGGATAACCTGTGCAATGAAATCCTAGACCCCTACGGGCGCGGCAAGTTACCCGCCAAAACCTGAAGCGAGGCAGCCCCCTTCAACAACGTGAATGGACCACCCAGCACTTCACGGAATCCGGTAACTTGAGCACCCCTCCTTGGGTCAACCTGTACCCCCTACGAATGCGGCGAATAGCCCGCCAATTCTAGAGTAAAGCCCCTCCGTCTCAAAGCCATAAGATGCGGGCCCGTTGCCCTCTAGAACCCGGCTATCCGTGCACCCCTCCGCAGGGTAATCCTACTACAGAAAGTAAAATATACATAACGGGTACATCGACCTCAGCCCGGTCATGCCCCAAAAGAATAATATACAAACAGGCAGTGACGGCAGTCCACATGTCGGACGCTTGCCTCGCAATATCAAATGTACAAATACAACCAAACTGTACTACCATTGCACCAGGCTATCCACCACGACAAATCCGCAACATCACAGCACAACACAGAACATCAACGTGAATGTCACGTTCGCAAATCCGTCTAAAAGAACTATAGCAATTAGACAGGATTTACCGATCAAATGACATTCACGGTCGCAGATATAATGTAAATTCTGTGAACTAACATGTTTAAAATTTTCGATCGACAAAATTTCCCGAAGTGGGCCCCAAGCACAATTCCCAGTACTCAGACAAATCTGGGCCCAAACAAAAAATACCAGAAACCACATTTCCAAGTCAGAGACCACCTCAGAAAATTTCGTGCGCTGTGGCTACAGTACGGCGGCGGATCCGCGGCCAAAACGTGGTTACGGCCGCTGATCCGCCGCGCTACAATGAAATCAGCCCACCAAATTTTCTCAGTTCTCTTATAAAACCCTGCACGAATTTCTGCAATACTCCAAATAATTTTTCGAGCACAAAAAAAATTCGACCGAAACTGAATAATTGGAAATGCGGTTTTTGGAAATTTCGTCCGATCGAAGTTCTAAACACGCTAAAGCAAGCTAGTAAAGGTTAATGGCGTGGCTCTGATACCATGTAAGTCTACGGTAGCGCCCCGGCCATCTGTACGAGGCCAAAATGCGGAAACGAAACTTTTTCAAAACTTGAAACCGGCGCTATCGTATACTTAAAACCCGGATTGAACCATTAACCTACAACTAGCTATCTAGAGAGAGGGTTGGAAAGCTATACCGATCGATCCGTGTCCTTCGGTCTTTGGCCACCATCCCAAGCTCCTCGCGGCATCTCCGGTCTTGATCTCCTCGTCGAAAAGGGCACCACATCTACGAGTCTTTTTACGGGCTCCCGCTTCATCCGAAGCAACTCAGGCATGAAGTGTGCCAGCCGATGTGTCCAAAATGATGTAGAGAATGTTCGTGATCACTTTGTCTCTTGCATCCATTGATTTGGATGGATGTTAGAGATGATGCCATCCATGGAAATTATGAGCTAGAGGAAGAAGAAGAAGAAGAAGGCTTTCTCTCTCTTTTCTTTTTCTTTTGTGATGGAAACGATAATGAGAATATGAATGAGATCAAGAATAATACAAGAGCTTACTACAACCATATGGTTGCCTTTCTCTCTCTCCTTATCATTTCAATACAAATCTATCACATTATGTGACACATGCACAAAGAAAGAGACCATGAGTCATCACTTGTGCATGTGTCACAATAAATGCTTCTTATCATGACATATAGCTCACAATTTCCATAAACAAACATTAATCCAAATGTTTGCAACAATAAAAAGATACGGCAACATCTAAAGTAAACTCGTGACGGATCACAAGGATACCCCTCACCTGTATATACATACCTGCATCCGCATTCCTACTGAATGCGAATGCGATGAGACTAAAGTAATCCAAAAAATCTAATACTAGGATCCGGCTTAAACCAATGCCCACTAGTATGATCCATCCGATCATGATCCGTGCAATACCGCACGTATAAGATCGAACCCTGTCATATATCATACGGCCTCTACAACGTTTCGCCCGAAACTTGAGAAACTGTCTGTGGGGGACTCTAAAGACTCGTCAATATTTTGGCTGTGGATTTAACCACTAGCTCGTCAGAGGTATTAGCCGTACGTAACGGGCTACCAAGTATTGACCAAAAGGGAGGTCGATGAGCGAACTCATCCTGACACCCTACTGAGCCTATCAGTGACAATATCC
This sequence comes from Agapanthus africanus, assembly GCA_030015575.1. NCBI lineage: Eukaryota > Viridiplantae > Streptophyta > Magnoliopsida > Asparagales > Amaryllidaceae > Agapanthus > Agapanthus africanus. Next base: position 375,804,322 of record JASDDO010000019.1, on the reverse strand, counting down.
GTATAGTCCGGTCCGTTCGTCTATGAGCATCGCATGTCGGGCCTAGAGGGTTGGTGAAAGTCAGACCCTTAAAAGCGGTACAAGTCGTGTCGGAGTATAGCCCAGAACACCTTGAGATACTACTGGAATACCTACCAGTAAATCTTCTGCTTCGGCCAAGGACTTCGTGTATTGGCTCTCCTAGACGCAGCGCGATCTCTCCCCCAATACCGGGAGAGACGAAACCCCTACAGATCCGCTCACTGCCTCCATGTGGCTCAGGACTGTACCCAACTAAAACCTGTTTGCACGACTCTTTTGAGCCGTGGTAGGGTAGTAATCAAAGTACAGTGGGAACTCACACGAGATAAATGACGATCTCAGGTCGATGAACTAACCTGTACATATGTCACCAGGGAACTGCTATCTGACGCTAGGTATAATACCAACTAGCATGTTCTCGGCGAGTCCTGTCCGGTGTACTCATAACCCAATGAGCACCTATATACATCTTAGGTGAACCAACTGACACCAATGGCTTGTGAGACCGGTCACCGCCCCTTGTCGGGGTCTCGACTGTATACACTAGTCTACTAACGGAGTATCGATGCCCAGTCTCAAAACTCCCACGACTAGGGACCTTTTAAGGATGTGCTTATAGACCCCAGCTCCCACGTATATGATCGCCATCATACTGCTGGTCGTCAAGCAAGAATCCTAAGGGCTCTATCAGCGTGTAATAGCGACCTGTAAGGTCACCTAAAGCAGTACACGATGATAAAGACAAACCATGGTAGCATACTATTCTCTATCAAAGTTTAATAGTGACCTACAATGTCACCTAAAGCATGTACACGATGAAAAAGACAAACCAGATAGTATACAAACCTCTCGAGTAAGACTGTCCTACCGGTACAGGTCCTCCCTCAATCATTGCATTCACGTGCATGCGATCCAATAATTGACTATGAGGGCACTATATCCAACACTGCCGTGGGTATGTTCGTAGGGACCCTTGATCCACAGGCGACTATATCCCAATTTATGATGTTCTTCAAGCCGACCACCTTCCAGGCCTTGATTGACAAGCTGGCCCAAATGGACCAAATGGGCCGTAGGCCGTCCTTTTCAAAAATGAATCTCCAGAATGGAAAGGGTAAAAAGAAAGCGACCTTCGTTGCCAAGGCTCAACAATAAACGAGTAACCCGAAACCGGTTGCTCGCCAAAGCAACAAACCACGATCCCTCAAAGAGAAGTTGAGATGTCCTTACTCGTTTCCCTGGGATAAAACGAGGACACTGTTCGAACTGGCAGTGCAACAGGCTCATCACTCTGCCGGATCCAAGACGCACGGTGCAGCCTGGTGACGTCAACAATCCTAACTACTGCCCTACCACAGAGTAATGGGCCACCCAATTGAAGATTGCTATATCTTCAAAAACTGGGTTGAGGACCAGTACCAACAGGGAAAGTTCGTGCTGTCCGAAAACTGGAAGGTAAACCCGCCACAGCAGCACGCTCATAAAAAGGTGGATACGGCGGGGGCATCATGCTCATTTGTAGAAGAAGCTCCGTAGGAAGTGGTCCTTTCAGCTAAAACTAAAAGAATGCTGAAGGATCTTCAAGCATGTCCGGCGATCAAATGGAAAAACCTGCTGGAGCCCGAGATTATTGAAAGGATGCTTCAACCATGCCCAACGCCGAAAATTGGTAACGATGGCCCAGACCTCCAGGCCAAGCCTTCGAAGTCTTCGAAGAAAAAGAAGAAGACCAAGAAGCACGTACAGCCTAATAACGAGCGTACGGACCTGCAAAAGCACATTGACGCACTGGAGGAGTACAACCAGAAGGTGCGGACCCTAGTCACTCTCGAAGAGTTTCTCAACTATATCCTTGAGAATGGAGACAGCGATAATGATGAGGGGAATGACTCGTTAGAAGAATCTGAGGATTATGTAGCGAGTTGCCACATGGTTTCTCACTCGTCATTAAAAGACGAAGAAACCCCTTCAGCGTCGGAGAGCAACGCGAGAAAACATGGGGAAGGATAGGTCCCAAGATCCCTGGAACCGTCAGACGACCTGATTGACATGCTGCTGAACGAACCCCTTCAAAAGAGCAAAGCTGTCCGAGAGCGTGAAATGGCCATATATGAAAAGGCCAAGCGTTGGCGTCAGGATGAGGAGTCTGAGGCAAGGAAGAGTCACAAAGTACTCCAACTGGATCAAAGGATACCCACGGCGGACAAAAGCAAGTTTAAGACGGGTAAACGGTTCGCCAAAGCCCTGTCAATAGGAATGAAGCTGCCACCTTTCGAAGGAAATACTCCCGGGAGTATGTGCCTTCATGAAGCGGATGCACATCCGAAATACTGCTTATACCATCGGAGGGTCATACACCCTACCGAAGAGTGCAATGCCTTCAAGAAGTGGTGGCAGGGATACATTGCCCACTGATAACACTTCAAGCGAATGAAGCGCAAAGCCCGTCGGAACAAAAAAGCACGACAAATGAGCGTAAAGGAACAGCCGGTAACTGTCATATGGTTGATGCCATTTCGAAAAAAGGGAAATCTCAAGTTCTTACCTTCGGGAGCGATTCTGAGGAAGAAATAACTCTCGGCCCTCTCTTCAAAGAATCCACCTCTGGAAAAGAAGAAGAAGAGAAAAACTATAAGAACATCCAGCTGCGTAACCGTACGTTACCTGAAAAGAATCTCGGACCCTCAAACAAAGGTTCGGGCAAAAGAGACAAGGGGAAGGAAAAGGTCCCTGAAGAAATTGCCCTCGATGATAGAGTCGTCGAAGAGCTCGCAGCCAAGGACCCGCCGAAGAAAAACAAGGTGGATTACAACGTCCTGGCACATCTGAGGAAGATACCTTCGTAACTGAGCGTACTGGATGCTCTCCTCCTATCCAAAAAGGCACGAGATTCTCTAATCAAGGCAATACAAGAGCCTGATCAGTTCCAAGCTTTCTTTGTGGAAGAAAAGATGAAGGATGAGCTGGCAGAGGTTCATACAGCTGACATCATATTCGGCGATGAAGATCTCCTCCTCGGAACATGCGAGCACAACCATCCTCTATATGTCACCGGGTACTGCCATGACATTAAGATAGAGAATATCTTGGTCGACAACGGGTCCTCTGTCAACCTCCTCAACGTGAAGGTGCTAAAGGAGATCTGCATGAACGTTCAGCACCTGGCCCGGGACAAAATTACTATCTCTGGATTCGACTCGTAGTCATCACGGACGCTTGGATCCGTAATATTGACATTACGCTTCGGGATGCTTGTTATTGACATCAAGTTTCATGTCATCGACATCAAGACTTGCTATAACGCTCTGCTTGGCCGGCCTTAGTTACACGAGTACAACATCATCCCTTCTATACAACATCAGTGTATGAAGTACATCAAAGACGGCCTCGAGTACACAGTTACAGGGGAGCTAAACCCATTCTCCGTAAATGAAGTCCGCAAATATGAAGACGCTAAGTACTTCTTACCAGACTTCGAAGACACGGAAAGATGTTGTAAACCGGAGAATAAACAAAAAGCCGTCGCCTCCATCCCGATCTTTGGGAGCGATACCTAGGAGGATGAATAGATAGTCTTCTTAAGGCAACCCCAAGGCAACAGGCCAGGACCATCTACTCCTATTTTAGTCTTTGGCAGCGACTCTGAACATGAGATCAACGCAGTATTCTCTGTTCGTCCATCAATACAGACCTTTGCTATAGCTGATCAGAGTTTGCAAATCACCATGGTTCCGCAGCAGCATTACAGGGAACTTGATGCGCTCGATACATACGGCGTGCAAGAGATGCAGACCTTCTACGTTCCTCCTAGACGGAAAGATGAAAAGGCGATCCTCTTCTATCAATCCACGGAGACCAAAGTGGAGAAAGAAATCTGGCATGGTGTCGACCTTGCGCTTGACAGGCTTCAACCAATCCGGCTTCTCAGATACTACGCAGAAGGATTGAAGAGGCTATTAACATGCCAAAGCATACCTTTTAAACAAACCGCTCGACAAGTCCAGTTCTATAACAAGATTTAGGACGTTCTTGGGATTCAGCGAAAGATGCCCAACGGGAGGATGGAAACGACCGGGCTTGGATACGTTCAGTCCAAGAAACGGGAGAAATTCCATAGCTTCCATTTTATAAATGACTCCGGCGGAGAAAGGGATGCTATTCTAGATAAAAATGAGATTGAACCAGAGCGAAGTTCTACCGTACGAATACCAAGCTCGTCATTCGAAGAACAGATTAACAAGCAAACAAGGGAAGCAGGCCAAAAGGTTCAAAATAACCACAGCCGTGAAATGGCAATTTACGATAAAGCCAGGACGCAACGTCTCATTCAGCATGCTACGGAAAGAGAAGACTATGACGCCCTTCACCCTCAGCCCGATGTGGGCTCTCGCAGCAAGAAAAATGCCCGACGCAGAGGCAAAAACAAGGTGAAGGATGGAAATGGCGTTCAAAAACAGCGAAGCGGATCCAAGAAGCCACGCGATCGAGAAAAAGTCAGCTGGAACCCATCTTTTATGAAGAAGATGGGTCGAGAGTACTCTTTCCCTCAAGACAAGACAAGAAAAATATTCAACCTTATCATGAAGCATCAAATGATGATGCTCCCAGAGCCTTGGCACCCTGAACAAATAAACAAGGTCCATCATCCGGCTTATTGGTCCTACCACCGAGCAATAGGACATCCTCTTGAAGATTGCTTCACCTTCAAAAACCGGATCGAAGACCACTATCAGCAAGGTAGGTTTGCTCTATCTGACAATTGGAGGGTATCCCCGCCATGAAAGCATGAGCCAAGAGCAACCTACACTGCGAGTGAAAGTCTAGATCAGCATCAAGCTTGGAACCGGGCTCATACCTGTCACGTGATAACACTATCAAAAGAAGGAGAGCACAAGAATATGGACGACCTCTCTTGATGCTTCGCAAATGAAAATGGGGACGAGGTGATCTTAGAATTTCCACCGGCTCTAAAAGAATTGGAAGATGAGATACACTCCACAGCAGACAACCTGAGAAAAATCAACTTGGGGACGGCAAACGATCCAAGGCCAACATTCGTCAGTGAGCTGGTGTCTGAAACATAGGTGGTCACACTAAAAGACATGCTTATGCAGTATAAAGACTGCTTCGCATGGAACTACCGAGATGCTGGGATTATATCCGGAGATAGCTGTGCATAAACTGGCGATATCACCGGACGTCAAACCAGTCAAACAGGCGCCAAGAAGAATGCTGCTCAAACTTGAGATGAGTATCAACGCCGAAGTCAAGAAACTAATTGACTCCGGCTTCATCTAGGAAGTTCAATATCCTGACTGGATCTCCAATATCGTTCCGGTGATGAAGAAAAATAGGACAGTATGCATCTGCATGGACATCCGAGACCTCAACAAGGCTTGCCCGAAGGATGACTTCTCAGTACCGGTTACCGAGATGATGATAGATAACGCGTCCACTCATGAAGTCTTCTCTTTCATGGTGGATCTTTGGGGTATAATCAAATAAAGATGGATCCCGAAGACCAAAAGCACACCGCCTTCCGGACTCCGCTGGGCATATTCTGCTATAAAGTGATGCCCTTCGGCCTGAAGAACGCTGGCGCTACCTACCAAAGAGCCATGACGAAGATCTTTGATGACCTCATACACGAGATTGTCGAATGTTATATCGATGACCTCGTGGTGAAAAGCGAATCGTACGAGGAGCACTAGGGTCATTTGAAAATAGTGTTCCAGCATCTTCGGGAATATAATCTGAAGATGAACCCTATGAAATGCGCATTTGGAATCTCCTCAGGCAAATTCCTAGGATTCATCATACGACACCGGGGCATCGAAATAGACCTATCAAAGATCAAAGGCGATTATGGAAATGCCCACGCCAAGAACTCTCAAACAATTGTGGTCTCTCCAAGGAAAGCTTGCATATATCCGACGGTTCATAGCTAACCTCTCCGGAAAATGCCGCCCCTACAGCCATCTAATGAAGAAGGGGACCCCGTTTGTTTGGGATCGTAAATGCCAAAGTGCACTGGACGAAATCAAGCAGTACCTGCAGAATCCCCCGGTACTGACCGCTCCGCTCAAGGGAAAGCCCCTCGTTCCGGGGTCTCCAACCCCCTCTTTCTGGTGGGCCTTCTTTCCTTGTGCTTCTGAGATCGCTAGCCATTTGCACACAACGGCCCTTGAAGGTTCTATAGGCGCGCTATGGGCATAGGAAAACGATCAGGGAAAAGAGAGAGCTCTCCACTATTTGAGTCGAGTTCTCCTGGAGCAGAAAGCAACTACTCCCCTATTTAAAAGCACTGCCTGGTATTAATCTTCACGGTAATGAAGCTTCGGCATTATGCCTTGGATTATGAGGTTCATCTCATATCAAAGGTGGATCCTCTCAAATATTTGATGTCAAGAGCCATACTAACAGGAAGGCTTGCCAAATGGACCTTCATCTTGATGGAATTCTCGATAATCTATCGACCCCTCAAGGCAGTGAAAGGCCAGGTCATCACCGACTTTCTCGCTGAACATCCTATACCAGCCGATTCTCCCTTAAATTGCGAGTTGTCGGATGAACATGCGTACGACACAATCGAAGGGGAGAAGGAAAAAATGTCCGATGGTAACTTTACTTCGATGGGGCATCGTCTATGAAGAAGTGGAAGCAAAGCACCCCCATAATCAAAGCCGAAGTTAGCTTTATCTTTGTAACTCCACAAGGAGGGATAATGCATTTTGCCCTTTCCTTAACGGAGCCAAGAACAAACAATGAAGTGGAATATGAAGTTTTGATAGCGGGTCTTGAGATCACCATTGACATGGGAATCGAAAACCTCCTTATCTATGGAGACTCCCAGCCGGTCATTAGCCAAGTAAATGGCGACTATCAGACGTGCAAGCCAGAGTTGGTAAAATATGGCGAAAGAGTGCAGCAATTGCTGACTCAAACCCCTCCTACATCCTGGAAAGCATACCCCGTGCGGAAAATAGCAAAGCGGATTTGTTAGCCAAACTCGCTAAAGAACTGGCTGACGAAAGTCTCAATGACGTAAGGATCATTGTGCAAAGTCGTCAGATTCTCGCGCCGGCAGAAATAGCTTCGGAGTCATCTGAAAGAAAGGAAGTGACCGAACAAGCAGCCTTCCAAATAAAGGATGAAGAAAAGTCTAATGATTGGAGAGAAGTCTTCATAGACTATTTCAAATCCTATCGAACAGCCGAAAACACGTCTTCAAGACATCAGCTCATGAAGCGAGCCCTGTCTTTTGCCTTTGTCAATGATACTCTATATAAGAAATCGTTCGACAGTTTGTGGCTAAGGTGCCTGGAACCAGAAGATGCAAAAAGGGTTGTCCAAGAAACTCATGACGGAATCTGCGGTTCCTATCAAGCTGTGCCAAAGATGAAACTGAAAATCAAAAGAATGGGTTACTATTGGCCCACGATGATTCAGGACTGCCTTGAATATGCGAAGCAGTGTCACTCGTACCAAATTCACGGAGACTTCATACACAAGCATCCAAATCCACTACACTCAACATTGGCTAGCTAGTTGTTCGAAATGTGGGGAACCGATATAATTGGGCCTATCGAACCAGCATCAGCTAAGGGACATCGGTTTATATTAGCAACAATTGATTACTTCTCTAAGTGGACAGAAGCAGCACCGCTAAGGGATGTGAAAATGGAGAACATCCTCCATTTTTTCAGGACACATGTCATCTACCGGTTCGGCACTCCGTGACGGATTATCTAGGAAACAGGCCAGCCTACAGAAGCCATAAGATCAGCTGCTTCGCATAGCAGAATAATATAGATTGGAGATACTCTTCAGTCTATAATCCCCGAGCTAATGGTCTAGCTGGGGCTTTTAATAAGACCTTGACGAAGATCATAAAGAAAACAGTGTCCAAAAATAGAAAGGATTGGCACGAGAGGTTGCATGAAGCTCTATGGGCTTATTGGACCATGTTCATGACTGCCACAAATACAACGCCATTCGTGTTGGTATTCGGCACGGAAGCTGTACTTTCCTTGGAGATAGAACTACCTTCTTTACAAGTGGCGGTTCGTTACGAACTGACAAACGAAGAGAATGCCCATCTTTGGCTTGAGATCTCGATGCCCTCAATGAAACTCGTCTCATGGCGTAGCAAAACCTAGAAGCTTATAAAGTAAGGATGACGGGCTCATACGAAAGATTAACTAGGCCGAGAACATTCAGCCAACAAACTCATGCTAGTCGTAAAAAGATCTATGATCCCCAACCGTGCAAAGCGGGGGAAATTCGAGCCAAACTATGAGGGTCCGTACATCATAGACAAGGTCTACCAAGGTGGGGCCTACTTGCTCATAAATATGCATAGCGAAAGACCCTTCTGGTCAATAAACGGCCGGTTCCTTAAGAAATACTACGCTTGACAAGTCACGGCTCAGATTAATGATAGATGACGATGCTCGTGTTCGTTCGCTGACTTTCTGAGTCCAAACTCTATAAGTAGTATCCGAAAAAACTTAGCCCCGAAGCTAACAATGGACCGAGATGTCCCTAAACTAACAACGGACCGAGATGAACTTAAAATAACAATGGACCGTAATGTCCTTAAACTGAATACGTCGCCTCAAATACAGTGACAGTAGAATTCAAGTCCACAAGTCCCAGCGGTGAGGATTGCAACTCACATCCTACCGGCAAACAGATGGGTCACATACGGCGAAACTATTTTCGAAGGTTTCATCGTTGTTAAAAAAAACTTTACGTCCACAAGTAAAATGGGCACGGATGAAAACCCAAAAGGGCTCCATGAGTAAAAACAGCAGAACTGCCGGCGAGTTTGTGAAAATCCGAAAGGGCGCAGATTCGTAAAAAAGAAAAGAAAAATCGTGCGCACTTGCAAGGTCCTCTCAACCTTATAAGGAGAAAATACCTGTGTGAGATCCTTACGACTCATAAGTGAGCAACACACTTAGGGATCCCCACGATGCCTAAGAAGAAATTATACTTACAAGATTCTCACGACTCATAAGGAGAATTTCCCCCTATGGGACCCTCACGACTCATAGGATTCAGAAGCCTTAAGATACAGGGACCTGAACTTGTTCTTAAGCCATCACATTCCCCAAGTTGCCCTACAGGTGGTCCAGTATCGGCCTTTGTATACAATCCCCGGGCACAAATAAACATTACTTCACCTAGTTCCACCAATGGCGCGAAATTTCCCCACTTGGTGAACAACACTTGTAGGTCCTCTCGACTTGCAAGGAGAAGATACTCTTGTGAGATCCTTATGACTTACAAGAGAAGATGTCACTTAGGAATCCTCACGAATCCTAAGGAGAAAATACACCTACGAGATCCTCATGACTTGCAGGGAGAAATACCTTTATGAGACCCTTACGGCTCATGACGTCAAAAGCCTTAGTCGGCAAGATCCTAACCCGGTTTGCTAAGCAACCTTTGTTCAAATCGACAAAGGCAAATGATGATTCGCTCCGGACAATATCCCAGTCGTAGCGATGTTGATGCCTGAACAGGTGTCAATTCCAAGTCCTCTCAAGGCAAATGATGATTCGCTCCTGGCCACATTCCAGTCGCAGCGATGCTAATGCTAAGATTGGTATCAGATCTCGAGTTCCATACTCGCAATAAAAATCAGCGAGCAAAAAATGCTTATGAAATAGCTGAAATGATGGGGCAACTCGCAATAAAAATCAGCAAGCAAAATATATGCATATAAAAACAGCCGAAATGTTTGGGCAACTCGCAATAAAAAGCAGCGAGTGTAGGGTGTTTTTCGTCACCCCATTGAGATGGGAATACGCACTTTTGTCAGGCGCATTACAGATTCCCCCTGCCTAGGGTAAGCTGGGGTTTATTGATTGTGGGGATCCGAATCTTCGGCAGTCGCGGACTAAGCTACCGTTAATTACCCCTCGCCTTTGGAGCGAGGGAACCTCCGATTAACGGGTTAAACTGGTCATGCGAACTCAATATGCAGTGCTGTGTTTTGAAGGGGTTTTGGATATATCGGGGGCCCGCAGAGTTTTTACGGGGATCCCGCTACCCGGATAGCGGGCTGGGGGTCAAGGGGGCTAGTAGCCCCCTTGCGGGGTGCAGAGCAGCGCCCCGGCCCAAATTTTTTTGAGGGACGGTGTTGTAGAGAGTGTGTGTGTGTGTGTATACATATATATAAAATAAAAAAAGAGGGAAAGAGCATCCAAAGGATGCGTGGGAAAAGCGCCAGCGCTTTGGGTGCTAGCGCTTTGAGCGCTAGCGCACCACGTGTCAGCACGTGGGCGCTCGAGCGCTAGCGCTTTGAGCGCAAGGGCGCTGGCGCTTTGAACGCGAGAGCCCCACGTGTCAGCACGTGGGTGCTCGGGCGCTAGCGCTTTGGGTGCTAGCGCTTTGAGCGCAAGAGCGCTAGCGCTTTGAGCGCTAGCGCACCACGTGTCAGCACGTGGGCGCTCGGGCGTTAGCGCTCTAAGCGCAAGAGCGCTAGCACTTTGAGCGCTAGCGCACCACGTGTCAGCACGTGGGCGCTCGGGCGTTAGCATTCTGAGCGCAAGAGCGCTAGCGCTTTGAGCGCTAGCGCACCACGTGTCAGCACGTGGGCGCTCAGGCGCTAGCGTTTTGGACGCTTGCGCTCTGAGCGCAAGAGCGCTAGCGCCCCACGTGTCAGCATGTGGGAGCTCGAGCGGCAAAAGGGACTTGGTCCCTGCAATGGGAGTTGTACTCCCAGAAAGGAGCACTTATTATTCTCTGTATTTATATGTGTGTGTGTGTGTGTGTGTGTGAGGAGTTAAACTCCTAGGATGTTTTGAAGCTGATGAAGGGCTTCTCCCCTTGAGCTCTAGTTCTTCCCCAAAGTGGGGTTTCTGGAGATGGGTCTCCTTCTTCTATCTTTGTTGGCCGGATCTTGAAGATCAAGAAGTATGAGATTTTAAAAATCTCTCGTTTCTGAGATCTGATGGTAAATCTGAGTTCCCCTTTGTGGGTTTTGTGGTGAAAAACTATTTTGTTTTGAAAAAGGAAGAGTAAAACTCTTGATTTAATTCAAAAGAAAGAAGAAGGTTTTAGAACCTTGAGGAAGGAGAAAGAGGCACAGGCCCTAATTTTTTTTTAGCAATGAAAAGTCTATTAGATATTTTCATCATGTTGCCTTATATAGGCTTACATATTTACATATAGCCCCTTGGGCTTTACAAAATGGCATTTTTCCCATCCCATGGCTCATGTGCCATTTCTTTTTTGCACATAAGCCATAGGTTTACAAAATATTGGTTTTATGCCCGTTTTGCATACATTCATGCACAAAAAATTACATAAAAATTATTTGTTACATGATTTTTTATTTTCGCATGGGGAGGGCCGGCAGCTTCATGTTCGGGCTCGACTCGGGCATGGGCCCGCTTGACCTGGGCGTGGGCCCACCTGGCTTGGGGTTGACCTTGACTTTGACTTGGTCAACCGGGGTGTAATTTCGACCCCAACAAAGTGCCCCCTATCAATAAATGCACGCCGCATATGTAAGTCGTGTGCATGAAATTGATGGACCTTCTTTCACGTGGAGGCGACTTGCTTTGGTTTCCACTTTCTGGGATGCACTGCCCTTTTTACGATGTGGATGGTCAACGCTTAACGCGTCTCCGAGATGGAGTGTCCATGGTAGACGTTTCCTTGGCCCGGAGTGATTTAGTAGACGTACCCCTGGCACGGAGTGTCGTTGGTCGACGTTTCCCCAAGGCGGAGTATCGGCTGGTTGACGTATCCCCGAAACGGAGTGTCTGCTTGATGTTTCCCCGTTACGGAGTGTCGTTGTTGGACGTTTCCCTGGCATGGAGTGTCTGTGTTGGACGTTTTCCTGAGACAGAGTGTCGCTGGTCGACGTTTCCCCGAGGCAGAGTGTCTGTAGTCGACGTGCCCCCGACACGGAGTGTCTGCTTGACGTTTCCCCGAAGCGGAGTATCGGCTGGTTAACGTATCCCCGAGACGGAGTGTCTGCTTGACGTTTCCCAGTTATGGAGTGTCTTTGTTGGACGGTTCCCCGATGCGGAGTGTCTGTGTTAAACGTTTCCCCGGCATGGAGTGTATGTGTTGGACGTTTCCCCGAGATGGAGTGTCGTTGGTCGATGTTTCCCAGAGGTGGAGTGTCTGCTTCCTGCTTTGTAGGAAGCCTGCACTGCCCTTTTTGCGACATGGACGGTCGACACTCTGATCCGGAGCGATTTGGTTCCCGATTTGTGGGAAGCCTGCACTGCCCTTTTTGCGACATGGACGGTCGACGCTCTGATCCAGAGCGATTTGGTTCCCGATTTGTGGGAAGCCTGCACTGCCCTTTTTACGACATGGACGGTCGACGCTTGACGCGTCTCCGAGATGGAGTGTCCGTGGTAGACTTTCCCTGGCCCGGAGTGATCTGGTTCCTGCTTTGTAGGATGCCTACACTGCCCTTTTCGCGACATAGACGGTCGACGCTCTGATCCAGAGCAATTTGGTTCCCGATTTGTGGGAAGCCTGCACTGCCCTTTTCGCCACATGGACGGTCATCGCTCTGATCCGGAGCGATTTGGTTCCTGATTTGTGGAAAGCCTGCACTGCCCTTTTTGCGACATGGACGGTCGACGCTCTGATCCGGAGTGATTTGGTTCCCAATTTGTGGGAAGCCTGCACTGCCCTTTTTGCGTCATGGAAGGTCGACGCTCTGATCCAGAGCGATTTGGTTCCCGATTTGTAGGAAGCCTGCACTGCCTTTTTTGCGACATGGACGGTCGATGCTCTGATCCGGAGCGATTTGGTTCCCGATTTGTGGGAAGCCTGCACTGCCCTTTTTGCGACATGGACGGTCGACGCTCTGATCCGGAGCGATTTGGTTCCCGATTTGTAGGAAGCCTGCACTGCCTTTTTTACGACATGGACGGTCGACGCGTGACGCGTCTCCGAGACGGAGTGTCCGTGGTAGACGTTTCCCTAGCCCGGAGTGATCTGGTTCCTGCTTTGTAGGAAGCCTGCACTGCCCTTTTTGTGACATGGATGGTCGACGCTTTATTTGACTTGCTCTGCTTCCTGCAGTGTCAAGGGTGAACTTGACTTGCTCCGCTTCTTGCGGTGTTGAGATTGGATTCTGACTTGCTCCTCTTTCTGCGGTGTCGGAGTTGAAGTTGACTTGTTGATTGTGATTTGGGTTGACATCAGCATCGCTACACTGGAATATGGTACCAGGAGCGAATCATCATCTGTCTTTGAGATGATTTGGAGATTGGTTTTGGTTTGGCATCTACATTGCTGCACTGGAATAATGCCAGGAGAAGCTCATCATTTGCCCCGAGAGAATTTGGGAATTGATTTTTGCTTGGCATCAGTATCGCTACACCGGAATATGGTACCAGGAGCGAATCATCATTTGCGCCTGGTTAACAGGAAGCGATGGCTTAGGAGACAGATTTAGATCCCTATCACCTAAGGCTTTTCAATTTTGTGAGCCGTAAGGGTCTCATAAAGCATTTTCTCCCTACGGGTCGTAAGGATCCCGTAGGTGTATTTTCTCCTTAGGAGTCGTGAGGACCCCTAAGTGTGTTGCTTCTTTGTGAGTCGTAAGGATCTCACGCGGGAATTTTCTCCTCACAAAGTCAAGAGGACTTTGCGAGTGCATTTCATCTCTTTTTCACGAGTTTGCGCCTTTTTGGGTTTTCACAAACTCGCCGGCAATCCTGCTGTTTTTACTCACGGACCCCTTTCGGGTTTTCATCCGTGCCCATTTTGCTTGTGGACTTACCCTTTTTATTTTTTTATTTTTATTTTATTATTTTTGGTGGGACTTTGAATGTGGTCTCACCGGTAGGACTTGGGAGAGATTGGGATTGTTTTACGCCCGTGGATTGTATACGGTTTTGCAGGATGTATGATCCAGACCGTAGGGCCGTAAAAATTTTGGGACTTTGTTGGTGTCTGCATCGTTGCATTGGAATATGGTACCAGGAGCGACTCATCATTCGCCGTTGGGGTATGGGATTTGGAATTTGGAATTTGGTTGGCGTCTGCATCGTTGCACTGGAATATGGTACCAGGAGCGACTCATCATTCGCCATTGGAGTATGGGATTTGAAATTTGGTTGGCGTCTGCATCGCTGCACTGGAATATGGTACTAGGAGCGACTCATCATTCGCCACTTGGAATTTGAGCTTTGGACGGCGTCTGCATCGCTGCACTGGAATATGGTACCAGGAGCGACTCATCATTCGCCGTTGGGATTTGAGAAATTTGGAATTTTGGTTGGCGTCTTCATCGCTACACTGGAATATAGTACCAGGAGCGACTCATCATTCGCCATTTGGAATTTGAGTTTTGGACGGCGTCTGCATCGCTGCACTGGAATTTGGTACCAGGAGATACTCATCATTCGCCGTTGGGATTTGAGAAATTTGGAATTTTGGTTGGCGTCTGTATCGCTACACTGGAATATGGTACCAGGAGCGACTCATCATTCGCTATTTGGAATTTGAGTTTTGGACGTCGTCTGCATCGCTGCACTGGAATATGGTACCAGGAGCGACTCATCATTCGCCGTTTCCTATTGGGAAGCGATGGCTTAGGAGACAGGTTTTAGGTCCCTATCACCTAAGGCTTTTCAATTTTATGGGCCGTGAGGGTCCCATAAAAGCATTTTCTCCCAGCGAGTCGTAAGGATCTCACAGGTGTATTTTCTCCTTAGGAGTCGTGAGGACTCCTAAGTGTGTTTTTCCTTTGTGAGTCATAAGGATCCCACGAAGGTTTGTTCTCCTCATGTATCGTGAGGATACATGAGTGGGTCTTCCCAATGGACCATAATTCCAAGAGTGGAGACCAGTCGCTGGACTGGTGATTGCAGTGGGGCATGAGTGTGATGAGAATTATTTGAGCCCGTGGATTGTATACGGTAGTCAATTTGGGGGACTGGCCGTAGGGCTGGGAGAATTTTGGAAATTTGAATTTTTGTTTGTTTTTTTTGTTTTTGTTTTTGTTTTACCGCGATCGCTCTATCATTTCAGCTTTTCTTATCGCGAAGGTCGCAATTGCCCTATCATTTCGGCTATTTATTCGCGGTTGCCCCATCATTTCGGTTTTATTTTCATTTTTATTTTTACTCGCTGATTTTTATTGTGATTTGCCCCATCATTTCGGCTTTTCTTTTTATTTATTTATTTATTTACACATCCCTTTTTTTAATTTACACATCTTTTTTTTTTTACATTCCCAGTTTAACGACTTAGAGGTCGACTGTTCCCAGTTTAATGACGTAGTGGTCGATTATTCCCAGTTTAAATATTTGGTGGTCTGTCATTCCCAGTTTAACGACGTGGTGGTCAGAGGTTCCCAGTTTAATGACGTGGTGGTCGTCTTTGCTTATCCCAGCTCCTTGAATTTTGATCTTGGAGGGGCTGTGTTGATGACCGTAGCTATGTGGCTTGCCGATACATCCGAGAACTGTGAGGTTTTTCCAAGCTTGTATTGGTCCTCTGCCTAATCTTTGAAAACACAGCAGTCTTCAATGGTATGACTCACTATCCTATGGTATGGGCAGTATACGGGATTGCCGGTCATATTCATTTCATGTGGCCTCTTCGAAATAGGCAATTGCAGACCGTTGTTCAAGGCTTCCTCGAATATATTGCGGACCCCATCCCTCCTGAAGGAGTACACCTTCTTATTTCTCTCCATTAGAGTAGGTGCCCTCACTGATGCTGGTCCTTGAGGCCGATCAGTCTTTGGTTTGCCCTTTCCAGATAATGGCACATGTCTGGGAGGATTAGGTTCCCGAAAGGCTTCGGTCTCCATTTGTATGAAATCGGCGGTCGTAGCTTGACTGTTTGCTAACATGCCTTTAGACAGTTCTATCTCTCCCGTCTTGTATTGCCTTTTGACCCAATCTTT
The DNA here is from genome assembly GCA_030015575.1 of Agapanthus africanus. Taxonomy (NCBI): domain Eukaryota; kingdom Viridiplantae; phylum Streptophyta; class Magnoliopsida; order Asparagales; family Amaryllidaceae; genus Agapanthus; species Agapanthus africanus. The sequence continues at coordinate 375,788,397 of JASDDO010000019.1, read as the reverse complement.
GAAGACAAAGCAGTCCTCAATGGCATGACCTATCATCCTGTGATAAGGGCAATATTTTGGGTCGTCGGTCATATTCGCTTCTTGCGGTCTCTTTGATTCTGGCAGTTGTAGACCGTTTCTTAGGGCGTCCCCGAATATCTTGTGGACTTTTTCCCTTTTGAAGGAATAGACTTTTTCCAGTTTCTCTTTCAGAGGCGATTCACCCCCCCCCCCCCGCCGTATTTATCCGAGGGACTGGATGCTGATTGCGGTCGTTTTTCGCGAAGGCGCTCCTCTCTTAGGTTGAACGGGGTATCAGTTGGCTGCCTCTGGGTATCAATCCCTGGCTCATGAACCAAAATTTGATTCTGCTGTAATTGCAATCGGGCAACTTGGGTCGCGAGATCCGCCGCGACGTTTGCCAATTCGTCGACCTTGGACCGTACCTTGGCTAACTTCTCGTCCCTGTCCTGAAGCTCCCTCTGAAGCCATCGGAATAATGCTTGTTCTGTAGTTCTGGCTATGACAACCGGGTCATCTTTATTGCCTGAGCTCAATTCCGCAGGAACCACGGGCTCCTCTGGCTTATCGGCCTGAGCGGGCTCTTCATCACTTAGATTGAGCCGATGCTGGGTAGCGTCAATCATATCATCACTATGGCTGTGAAGAAGAGGAGGATTCGTTTCTTCATGTCCGACCATGTAGACAGTGCGAACCACATACCCAGCCATCTCTTTATCTTTGGCGGCTGATTTCGCGGAGTGAACTGGTCTTTGGAAATTCATAAATTTTAACATGGCCAGAGCCCTAGCCCTTTTGTTGGCTCTGTATCAGAGCCGCTTCTGCCTCAGCTTCTCTGCCTTGAGCGCTTGGCAGGCTTCTGCTCTTCGGGAAGCCGCCATAGGCTGAGTGATGGGGAGGCTCGAGAAGACACCAAATCGAGCAGTTGTCAGAGGCGCCGCTGGAGCTTGCCCGAGATGCCTTGTTGCTTTGTTGGTATTGATGTCCTTGCCCCCAGTTGGGGCCAAGGAAAGTCGTTCAAACACCGACTTGCGTTTGTGTTGGGGCACCCTCGCGACCATGACATTCGGCTTTTTCCCCTTTGAGACCGGTTTGTCTGTTACCGGAGCTTGAGGAGCTGGGACGGCGTTAGCTGACACGAACATGATAGAGCCAAATGGTAGCGGCTTCTCCTCCCATTGTCGCCCAAGACTGGCCGGAAGGACCGTCCTGGCGTCCATCTTCATCGTGTAGAAGATAGAGCTGAGTTCATCTTCAAAGACATTGTTGAAAGGTGATTTCTTGAAAATCTGCATGAAAGAGCATTATTTTAGTATAAATATAGATATGTATATTGATTGAGTTCGTATGAACGTTTAACCCGAAATATGGAAGGAGAGATAGGTCCCACCGAGCGTGCCGGAATCTGTAGGGTGTTTTTCGTCACCCCATTGAGATAAGAATACGCGTGCGCTTGTCAGGCGCATTACAGATTCCCCCTGCCTAGGGTAGGCTGGGGTTTATTGATTGTGGGGATCCGAATCTCCGGCATCCGCGGACTAAACTGCCGTTAATTACCCCTAGCCTTTGGAGCGAGGGAACCTCCGATTAACGGGTTAAACTGATCATGCGAACTTAATGTGCAGTGCTGTGTTTTGAAGAGGTTTTGGATATATCGGGGCCCCCACAGAGTTTTTACGGGGGTCCCGCTACCCGAATAGCGGGCTGGGGGTCAAGGGGGCGAGCAGCCCCCTTGCGGGGTGCGGGGCAGCGTCCCGACCCAAATTTTTTTGAGGGACGATGTTGTAGAGTGTGTGTGTGTATACATATATATAAAATAAAAAAAGGGAAAGGGCATCCAAAGGATGCATGGGAAAAGCACCAGCGGTTTGGGTGCTAGAGCTTTGAGTGCAAGAGCACTAGCGTTTTGAGCGCTAGCGTACCACGTGTCAGCAAGTGGGCGCTCGAGCTCTAGCGCTTTGAGCGCAAGGACGCTGGCGCTTTGAGCGCGAGCGCCCCACATGTCAGCACGTGGGTGCTCGGGCGCTAGCGCTTTGGGTGCTAGCACTCTGAGTGCAAGAGCGCTAGCGCACCACGTGTCAGCACGTGGGCGCTCGGGCGCTAGCGCTTTGGGCGCTAGCTCTCTGAGCACAAGAGCGCTAGCGCTTTGAGCGCTAGCACACCACGTGTCAGCATATGGGTGCTAGCGCACCACGTGTCAGCACGTGCGCGCTCAGGCGCTAGCGCTTTCGGCACTAGCGCTCTGAGCGCAAGAGCGCTAGCGTCCCACGTATTAGCACGTGGGTGCTCGAGCGGCAAAAGGGACTTGGTCCCTGCAATGGGAGTTGTACTCCCAGAAAAGAGCACTTATTATTCTCTGTATATGTGTGTGTGTGTGTGTGTGTGTGTCTGTATGTGAGGAGTTAAACTCCAAGGATGTTTTGAAGCTGATGAAGGGCTTCTCCTTTTGAGCCCTAGTTCTTCCCCAAAGTGGGGTTTCTGGAGATGGGTCTCCTTCTTCCTTCTTTGTTGGCCGGATCTTGAAGATCAAGAAGTATGAGATTTTAAAAATCTCTCCTTTCTGAGATCTGATGGCAGATCTGAGTTCCCCTTTGTGGGTTTTGTGGTGAAAAACTATTTTGTTTTGAAAAGGAAAGAGTAAAACTCTTGATTTAATTCAAAAGAAAGAAGAAGGTTTTAGAACCTTGAGGAAGGAGAAAAAGGCACAGGCCCTAATTTTTTTTGAGGAATGAAAAGTCTATTAAATATTTTCATCATGTTGCCTTATATAGGCTTACATATTTACATATAGCCCCTTGGGCTTTACAAAATAGCATTTTTCCCATCCCATGGCTCATGTGCCATTTCTTTTTTGCACATAAGCCATGGGCTTACAAAATATTGGCTTTATGCCCATTTTGCATACATTCATGCACAAAAAATTACATAAAAATTATTTGTTACATGATTTTTTATTTTGGCATGGCGAGGGCCGGCCGCTTCATGTTCGAGCTCGACTCGGGCATGGGCTCGCTTGACCTGGGCGTGGGCCCACCTGGCTTGGGGTTGACCTTGACTTTGACTTAGTCAACCGGGGTGCAATTTTCGACCCCAACAGCGAGTAAAAAGAAAAAACAGCCGAAATGATTGGGTACCACGAAAAATAGCCGAAATGATTGGGCAATCGCGACTTTCATGATATAAAAAGCTGAAGTGATAAAGCATCGCGGAAAGAAAGAATAGAAATGAAACTTCTACCGTGCAGGTGAGTCCACATCCACCCCTGTATACAATCCATGGGCACAAACGAAAAGGAAACCACATTTTCCCATTGGGCTCTGTCAAAAGGGAGAGTTAAATTGTTTCCTGATTTAAAATCAGGAAAGCTTCTGGGAAAAGCTTCAAAAGAGGCCACGTGCTTACACGTGACAGCAGTCACGTGTTGACACGTGACCTATAAAATACAGAAAAAGCGCACTTTGATTCGCTGATCAAGTCAAGGAAAAGAGCTTCAGAAGAGGTCACGTGCTCCCACGTGACCAGGGTCACGTGTCGACACGTGACGTTCAAAGCAGCAAACTCGCTCTCCAATTGAACCAAAGAAAGAAGTGCCAGACAGGGGTCACGTGCTCACACGTGACCAGGTGTCACGTGGTAGCACGTGATGGCTACAACAGCAACCGGAAGATAGCGCAGAAAGGAAGAGGATTCTTCATTCCAAAGAGGGTCACGTGTCTACACGTGACCATGGGTCACGTGGTCACACGTGACCTGCTTTCAAAGCCCATTTTTGACGACAGAATTAAATTCTGAAGGAAATTCGAATCTTTCCAAAGGAAAGTAATTATTTGGGACCAATCAAATTAAAGATCCAGAGATGATTAAATATCATCTATCTATGGAAAATCTCGGGTTTGGAAAGATTTCCCCCTTAAAAATCTAACCAAAATAACAAAGGAAAATCTCTGGATTTAAAATCCAATGGTGAATAAAATTCACCTGATAATCCAAAGGCCCAAAATGAATGATGGACGCAAATCAAATCTCTCAATGAAGATTCACAAAAAGACTGATTGATTCGGCTGCTTCTCTTATAAATAGGAGCCAAGGGACACAAAAAAGAGGGAGATACGCAGAGAAGAAAAGAGAAAGGAGAAGAGCTTTGATATTTTGAAAAGACTCAGATCTTCTGCAAAAAAACCCTAGGTAAGAAAGGCTTTCCCTTTTGGAAAGAAAAAGAATTTAATTCTCAACAGAGTTTAACTCTGAGGCATAAAAGGAGAGAGCATATCTCCTCCCTCTTTGATAGAGGATCTGCAAAGTGCACATCTCCCCTTAAGGTTGAGAATTTAATTCTCAATGGGTCGAGATCCTGCCATGCAGATCCAAAACATAAAGAAGGAACGCAAGCATGAGAATTTAACTCTCATAGAACTATAGGAATTTAATTCCTCCAAAATAAAGTTAGGGTTCGACCCTGTATCATGGGAATTTAATTCCTTCAAAACAAAAAGAAACAGGGTTGAACCCTAATTAAGAACATAGTTCTGTTGAAACGGTGGGAATTTAATTCCTTTAATCATAATCCTCAGAAAAGGGGAGTTTAATTCCTTAAAAGCTTTTGTTAGGGTTTAACCCTATTCGGTTCTTCGCATAAACAAGGAATTTAATTCCCACAGAAAACTCAGATTTAAACTCTATTCCAGAATATAAGCCTTCAAAAGGAAATAGGAATTTAATTCCTCTGAAATTAAAAGTTCGAGGAATTTAATTCCTGAAAGAGGAGTAACAGATCCTCCAAAAAAAAAAAACAACATTGAGGCAGGGTCACGTGTCACCACGTGACCCCCCAAAAGCCCTACAGAAAGCCCCTTTGAGGCAGCACCCCACGTGACCCACGTGATTTTCAGCAGAAGCCTTAACACATAGGCATTTGAATGCCCGTCACGTGCTGACACGTGACGCTATCAAAGACACAGTAATTTCGGCAGAATCATTGAAGGGAAGGCACTCTCACGTGGGGCCACGTGACCGTTCTTGCTGTAGTGTTTAACACTAAGTTAAAACCCTCGAATCCAGTATTGAAATGCTATCGGGCCTTAGTGTTCAACACTAATTAAAGAACTTTGTTCGTAGTGTTCAATACTAATTGTTTTAATATTCGGCACTAATTTGAGATCCCCATTGCCAGTGTTCAACACTGAGCTGTTTTAGTGCTTATGATTATTTCAAGGCCTTGTTGCTGGTGTTTAACACCAATTATTCTTCTAGTGTTAAACACTAACTTGTCAAACTCATTCCCAGTGTTCAACACTGATTGCTTTGAAGTGTTTAACACTAGTCTATAGCCCAATTGGCTAAAGGGATAGAGGCAAAGCTTCTCCCTCGATGGACTCACAAGGAATCAATATTCCAGACATGATGGGACTTAGCCCAAGCTGGCCATAAGTCCTCAATTCGTGACTAATTGGGCCAATGGGCTCATAACATAATTAATCAGTCCTGACCTCAAATTGGGCCAGGGACTGCTCAAGCCACTCCAGTTCTAGGGTACATCTCTTCACTCCTTTGATACTTGGCATTGTAATCCCTCAATGTCTTCAAAGAGGTGACGGGTCCCGACGACCACCCATGATATGGACTGTGGGGTCCTTAAACTCATACAAATTCCTGGTCACGCGGAACGTGGATAACGTCACTCTTTGACCCCACGGAAAACGTCCAGAGCGGAGCCTGGTCCTCGCTAAGCACGGCAGTGAACCCGTGTGAAGCATCCAGAGCACATACCGGACTGTGGGGTCCTTAAACCCATGGACTACGACGTCCTTAACCTTGACCGAGATGTCTTAAAACTAACAACGGACCGCAATGTCCTTAAACTACCCACGGACCGCAATGTCCTTAAACTACCCACGGACCGCAATGTCCTTAAACTACCCACGGACCGCAACGTCCCTAAACTAGAACAATAGAGCCCTTCATATGCTCTTTTGTCGGACCTAAACGGTCCCGTTTAAGTTGATCTTAGCCTCGAAGATGGCTAACGCGTCCTTAAACCCTCAAACATACTGGACTACGAATCCCCCAAATTAACTCCGGCTCAAGGGTACATCTCTGAACTCCTCTGACATCTGTCGTTGTAATCCTTCAACGTCGTCAGAGAGGTGATGGGTCCCGACAGCCATACAGACGATGGACCACTATGTCCCTAAACTGGAACATTAGAGTCCAAACACTCTTTTGTCGGATCTAAACGATCCCGTTAAGTTGATCTTAGTCACAAAGTTAGACTAACGTATCCTTAACAAACGTTTGAGTTGATCTTAGCCTCAAGTATGGCTGACGTATCCTCAAACCAAACCCCCCCAAACCCAAATCTAAGATAATACGGATTTGGACTAGTCCACGCCCTACGGGCGACGACATAACTCAGTCTCCGTAAACAATCCACGGGCAACAAAATACAAAACAGACACCCACGACACGAAGTGACCATCTGGAGAAGGAGAAAGTTGTTACCGCAATGCGGTAGCGTAATTAACTGCAGGGGCTTGCGCCTGCAGGGAAGAGCGTCCCCACAATCAAAAACCCCTCAAACGAGGGGGAATCTGACGAAGTCTGCTACATCGGACGCATCCGTCTAAACCTTCGATACGTGGTGCCATAAATCAACTTAGCATCTTCGAAGAGGTGGACGGATAGCACTAATTAGCATCTGCCCCGAATCTCAGGCAAGACGCGGTGTCGCGCCGTCTTTCGGAGGGGAACAGATTCTGGCACGCCCGGTGGGACCTTTTCCTCTTTCCACTCCACACTTCGTGTGTCGTGATTCGCGAACCAATCGCGGTTCGCTAATAGTTGCCCTCGGGTTTCAAGGTACTGAGAATTGGCATCTCGCTTATTGCAGAAAGCAAAGGATCGATGGCTTCCACCCCTGCGAAATCCTCCAACTGCTCAGACGGCAATTGCAGCCGACGCTCTGCCTCGCCAGGAGGTATAGCCTATGGACCCCAAGCTGCTTCGCTATTCACAATGCCAGTGGAACAGGTCACTCGCGCCACCACAGGATTGTTCTTTGGGACTATGATCCCGCCGACAAACTTTACCGCTCCAGTGCTGACAAAGAAAACTCTCGGGAAGTCGGTCTTTGATCGTCTTACCCCTGCCGCGGCTCCTCTCAACGAGTCGCCCAACGTCGATGCCTCGGTCTTCTCTAGATTGGGCTAGGAATCCTGCGAGCTCATCACGGGGCCTACAATCTCAGAGAAGGCTGCTTTTAAGAAAGTGGCCGTTCCCGTTCCCGAAATCGCCAAGGCGACCTCTCCAGCCAAAAAGTCAGTCTTTACAAGATTGACGGCTCCGGCCTTTGCTCCCGCTTCCCAGAGGACATCGGTCTTCGATAGGCTAACGCCAACAACAACCCCCCATCCACACAGGGGGCAAGAAGGAACCATTCTTACTGCTGACCCAACGCCGCCCGCTCGACGCGCTCGACGTCGCCATTGGCGCCGAGTAAGGAAGGCTGGGGGCAACTCTCCCTCCGGGTTGACTCCAGCGGCCCCGGTGGCAGAAGTTAACGCTGCTGTTCCAACTGGGAACAGCTTCGAAATGCTAAATAAAGTGCGAAGAAATTCTCCTACTGCAGTACTGAAGAGGTCTCCTCCCCCGTTAAAGAAGGTTGTGGAAATGGAGTCAGAACGGCCCCAATCCCCTCAGCGGCTGTCTTCCAAAATCTATAAGGCTTGGCGGCAGGCCCGAGACTCGATCATCGATCCAAACTTCTCCCGCCAGCACAAGAAGCTGAAAATCCAACCTGAAGCCGGTCACCAGGCTAAACCCCAAAAAGCTGGTGATCAACTGACTCACAAAAGGAGGAGGCCAGAGAGGACCTCACAGCATGCAGCGACGACTGAAAGCACTAAGCCCAGGCGCCCTAAGTCTGGGGGCATGGTGGTGCACACTGTTTACATGGCCTTTGGGAAAGAGGAAAGCCGCACTTCTACGGGCCACCAACCCCTAACCCGATCCGTGACGAAAGCCCAGGAGCAGCAACAGAAGCTGCAAGAAATGATGAATGCTATGGCCGCGCTCACCGGGCCAAAAGAAAACCCAGAAACGTCCTCAGACGCACGCCGAGAGGAAGAAACCGATGCTAAATTCCTTCGCCGGACACTGGAGAAAAGGGACAAAGAGGCTGCTGAACAAGCGGCCAACATACAACGGATGGGCCTTCTCTTCCAAGATGTGATAGGAATGATGATCCAGCAGGACCTACCCGCCGAGGAGCCCCCGATCGTTCTTGAAGACGACCGAGGAGAAACGTCAAATCCAACACCAGCCCTCTCAACGGCCAAGGAGGATGCAATCTCTAAGGCTGACTTGGCTGACTACATAGCCCAGCAAATCCGAGTTCATCATGCGACTGAGGCAGCTGGTCAAGTCGTGAAAACGGGGCGGCCGTATCCGAGCTGGTACGATCAAATCAAATACCCGCAAGGCTATACGATACCGAAATTCCATGTGTATAAGGGGACCGGCAATCCCCATCAACATGTTGCCCAGTTCCGGGCCCTCTGCGGTAACACCGGCGGTGACGATAAATTGTTGCTTCGCCAGTTCGTGGGCAGCTTATCAGAAACAGCGTTCGAATGGTATTCAGAACTCCCGAATGATTCCATCAAAACGTTCGCTGAAATGGAGTTGTTGTTCACTCAGCGATTTGCAAGTGCCAGCGAACGCACTCCAATAACCGCACTTATTAACGCCAGGGTAAAACCGGGCGAAACCTGGGTCCAGTACGCTATACGCTGGCGGAACTTGTGGTCGAGATGTGAGCAACGCATCGAGGAAGCACCTGCGGTGGGCATGTTCGTGGGAACCCTAGACCCCCACGCAACTATCTCCCAGTTTATGATGTTCTTTAAGCCAACCACATTCCAGGCTTTAATCGACAAGTTGGCTCAGATGGACCAGATGGGTCATAGACCATCTCCCCCGAAGTCGGAACCGCGGAATGACAAGGGTAAAGGAAGGGCAACCTTCGTCGCGAATGCCCAACAGCAACCTAACGCCCCGAAATCGGCGGATCAACTGGAGGAAAGACGCCGGTACTATAATGAGAAAATGAAGCGTCCCTACTCGTTCCCACGAGACAAGACGAAGCGGTTATTCGAGCTGGCGATACGCAACAGGCTTATAAACCTACCAAATCCAAGGCGACCGCCACAACCCACCGAGGTGAATGACTCCAACTACTGCCCTTACCATCAGACGGTAAGTCATCCGATTGAAGATTGCTTCGTCTTCAAAGGATGGATCGAAGATCAATACCTCCAAGGGAAGTTTGTACTGTCCGAAAAGTGGAAGGTGAACCCACCACAACCACATACTCCTAAAAAGGCCGATACACCGGGGGCAACCTGCTCCTTTATCGAAGAAGCTCCATGGGAGGTCGTGCTATCAACGAAGACCAAAAGAATGCTGAGAGACCTCCATGCATGCCCTGCGATCGAATGGAAGGACCCTCTTGAACCTCAAATTATCGAAGGGATGTTGAAGCCCCGCACCATTGCAAAGACTCGTGATAAGGGCCCAAATACTCATGCCCAACCGTCAAAATCTTCAAAGAAAAAGAAGAAGAAAGCCAAGAAGCCCGCGAAGCTTGGAGACGAGCGAACAAACTTGCAGAAGCAAATCGACGCGCTAGAAGAATACAATCAAAAGGCGCGAACTCCCGTCACACTGCAAGAGTTCCTCCGCCACATCTTTCAAGAGGACGATGATGGAGAGAGCTCGTCGGATGAATCCGAGGGATATGTGGCGAGTTGTAACGTGATCTCCCACTCGTTTACTGATGATGGGAAAACTCATGGCACTAAAAAGCTGGAGGCAGAGCCTGTACCAGAGCATGCATGGCCAACAGATGAAATGATCGACGCTTTTCTAGACGAGATTCGTCTAAAATGTAAAGCGGACCAGGAGCGTGAGATGGCCACATCGGAAGGAGCCAAATGCGGGCAACCGAACGAAAGAGTTGAACTACCCCTGCCGGAACATAAGGCATCCGAAGCAGACAAGAAAATATTCAAGACAAGGAAAAGGTTCGCCAAAGCCATGTCAATGGGAATGAAGCTACCACCTTCGGAAGGAAATAGGCACAATGGGGCGGAGGGGCACCCTGACTACTGCACATATCACCGGAAGATCTCACACCCCACGGAGGAGTGCGACGCCTTTAAAATATGGTGGCAAGGATATGTTATTCGTCAGCAACATTTTAAGCGTATGAAACGCAAGAGCCGTCGGGAGCGAAGAAGTACTGTCGGAGGGCACAACAAGACTACTGGCAGCTGTTACATGGCTGACGCCAGAGGGTCACAAGTTCTCACCTTCGGGAGCGACTCTGATGAAGAAATGGCTCTGGGCCCTCTCTTTACAGAATCCGTTCTAGGGAAAGAGGAGGAATCGGAGGCCTGCGAGAACATTCAGCTGCGCAATCGCACACTCCCAGAAAAGAATCTCGGGCCCGTCGGCCGAAAAGATAAGGGAAAGGAAAAGGTCATTGAAGATATCACTTTAGATGACCAGGTCACAAAAGAGCTAACTACCAAAGACCCTCCTAAAAAGGGTAAGGTGGACTATAACATCCTCGCGCACTTAAGAAAGCTACCCTCTCAGCTTAGCATTCTTGATGCCCTTCTATTATCAAAGGAAGCACGAGACTCACTAGTTAAGGCGTTGCAAGAGCCTGAACAATTCCAAGCCTTTCTCGCCACTGAAAGGATGAAGGATGAACTGGAGGAAGTGCACACGGCCGATGTCACTTTCGGTGATGAAGACCTCCTTCTCGGGACGTGCGACCACAACCGCCCCCTATATGTCTCTGGATACTGCCATGACATCAAGATAGGCAAGATCCTGGTGGATAATGGATCCTCCGTCAACCTCCTTAATGTTCGGGTGTTGAAGGAAATCTGCATGAGTGTGCAACACCTCGCTCGTGACAAAATTACTATCTCCGGTTTCGACTCTCAATCGTCACGGACTCTCGGATCTGTAATACTGACGTTACGCTTCGGACTTCTCGTCACAGACATCAAATTCCATGTCATTGACGCCAAGACCTGCTACAACGCCTTGCTCGGTCGTCCTTGGCTACACGAGTACAACATCATCCCTTCTGCGCAACATCAGTGTATGAAGTACTTCAAGGATGGTTTCGAGTACACCGTAACAGGCGAGTTGAACCCGTTTTCTGTAAACGAAGTTCGAAAATACGAAGACGCGAAATACTTTTTGCCAGATTTCGAAGATACAGAAAGGTGTCGCGACCCAGAGGACAAAGCCGCCGCCACCATTCCCGTTTTTGGGAGCGATACCGAAGAAGAGGAGGAAATAGTGTATACAGGGCCATCCCAACGCAACAACCTGGGGGCGCCCACCCCCATACCGGTCTTCGGGAGTGATTCGGAGGACGAGGTTAACGCCGTATTCTCCAGTCGGCTGTCAATACAGGCATCCCTTTGCGAGGACCATAGTCTGCAAATCACCATGGTACCGCAAGAACACTATAAGGATCTCGACGCGCTTCAAGCTCACAGCGTGCAGGACCTGCAAACATTTTACGTCCCTCCCAGGCGAAGGGGTGAGAAGGTGATCCTATTCTACCAATCCTCAGAGTTGAAGGTGGAGAAAGAGATCTGGCACGGCGCGGATGTTACACTTGACAGGCTCCAACCCATCCGTCTGCCTAGATACTATACAAATGGATTGAAGAAGTTATTGAAGCGCCAAGGAGTACCCTTAAAACAGACGGTGCGGCAGGCTCGGTTCTACAACAGGATTTGGGATGTCCCCGGGACTCAGCGCAAATTGCTCAATGGGAAAATGGAAACACTTGGGCTTGGGTACGCGAGAACCGGAAAACGGGAGCGAGCCCACGGCAGCTACGCCATATATACCTCTGATGAAGAAGAAGGCGCCCTGTCAGGAGAGGCCAATCCCTCATCAAAACTAAACCCCGCGATCGAAGCGCCAAACCCGTTGTTTAAAGGACGAATGGGCAAGCCTACCACGAAAGCGGATCAGAAAATTCGGGAAGACCACAACCACAAAGTGGCCATCTATGAGAAGGCCAGGACGCAACGTCTATTCCAACAGACTGCACAGGCTGCAAAAGATAAATATGTTCACCATTGTCAACCCGTCATACGAAAGGCCCGATGCGGGGACGGAAATAAATTAAGAAACGGGAAAAGAAGCCGACAACAACGACGCAGGATTAGAGGGTTACGGGTACTGCGCGGCTCGGATTCGTCCCTCATGGAAAAGATGAGTCGAGCATACTCCTTCCCCCGAGACAAGACGGAACGGTTGCTCAAGCTCGCCCTAAAACATCAGATGATCACGCTTCCAGATTCTAGGCATCCTGAGCAAGCTAGCAAGGTCTCTCATCCGAGTTATTGCTCTTATCACCGAGCCATAGGACATCCTACCGAAGACTTCTTCACCTTCAAGAACTGGGTCGAGGACCAGTACCGACGGGGTAGATTCGCTTTATCCGACGGTTGGAAAGTAACGCCGCCGCAAAAGCACGAGCCCAAAGCCACAAGAGCAGAACCGGATCCACCTCAGTCTTGGGAGCGGGTTCGCACCTGTTATATGATTACGATATTAAAAGAAGAGCCCGAGAACGAAGATGACCTTCCCCGGTGCTTCGAGAACAGCGATGATGAGTTGATCTCGGAATTTCCGCCCGCTCCGAAAGAACTGGAAGACGGTATACATACTACCGCAGATAACCTCAAGAAGATCGAGCTGGGATCGGCAGACGACCCGCGACCGACATTTGTCAGCGAGCTGTTATCCGAGGAAAAGGTGGCCGCGTTAAAGAACGTGCTCCTACGGCATAAAGACTGCTTCGCGTGGAACTACTCCGAGATGCCAGGATTGGATCCGGAGATTGCGGTGCATAGATTAGCAATATCCCCAGATATCAAGCCAGTCAAGCAGGCGCCAAGGAGGATGCGACTTGAGCTGGAGATGAGCATCAACGCCGAAGTCAAGAAGTTGATCGATTCCGGATTTATCCAGGAAGTCCAATATCCCGACTGGATTGCCAACATCGTCCCGGTAATGAAGAAGAATGGAACGGTGCGCATATGCGTGGATTTCAGGGATCTCAATAAAGCATGCCCAAAGGACGATTTCCCGGTGCCGGTAACCGAGCTAATGATAGATAACACATCCACTCACGAGGTCTTCTCCTTTATGGATGGTTCATCAGGATACAATCAGATAAAGATGCATCCCGAAGACCAGAAGCACACCGCTTTCCGGACTCCTTTGGGCATATTCTGCTACAGGGTTATGCCCTTTGGCCTAAAGAACGCTGGCGCCACCTATCAAAGGGCCATGACAAAAATCTTCGACGATCTCATACACGACATCGTCGAATGCTATATCGATGACCTCGTAGTGAAGAGCATGTCATACGAAGAGCATTTAAAGCATCTCGAAACCGTATTTCAACGCCTTCGGCAATACAATTTGAAAATGAATCCCCTCAAGTGCGCGTTTGGAGTCTCCTCGGGTAAATTCCTGGGATTCATCGTTCGACACCGAGGTATTGAAATAGATCCGTCAAAGATTAAAGCGATTATGGAAATGCCTCCGCCAAGAACCCTCAAGCAGTTGCGGTCTCTCCAAGGGAAGCTCGCATACATCCGGCGGTTTATCGCTAATCTTTCGGGCAAATGCCGTCCTTACAGCCACCTGATGAAAAAGGGAACCCCGTTCGTTTGGAATCACAAATGTCAAGGTGCACTAGACGAGATCAATCAATACTTGCAAAATCCTCCGGTGTTGGCTGCCCCAGTGAAAGGAAAGCCTCTCATTCTTTACACGGCCGCCCTTGAAGGTTCTTTGGGCGCATTATGGGCACAGGAGAACGATCAGGGGAAAGAAAGAGCACTTTACTACTTAAGTCGAGTGCTGCTGGGGGCAGAAAGCAATTACTCGCCCATCGAAAAACATTGCTTGGCATTAATCTTTGCAATAACGAAGCTCAGGCACTATGCGTTAGCGCATGAAGTCCGTCTCATTTCGAAGGTGGACCCCCTTAAATACCTGATGTCAAAGGCTATATTGACGGGACGACTCGCTAAATGGGCCTTGCTCTTGATGGAGTTCTCGATAACATATCAACCCCTCAAGGCAGTGAAAGGCCAGGCCATTGCCGACTTCCTCGCTGAACACCCGATACCGGCCGACTCTCCTCTGAACTGTGATTTGCCGGACGAGCATACATTTGACGCAATTGGCGGTGGAAGCACACGATGGGAACTCTATTTCGATGGAGCGTCCTCCATAAAGAAACAGAAACAGGGTAGCCCGATCATCAAATCGGGGATAGGCCTTATCTTTGCAACTCCACAAGGAGGGATAATGCGCTTCGCCTTCTCCTTAACAGAGTCAAGGACAAACAATGAAGCCGAATACGAAGCCCTGATAGCAGGCCTCGAAATCGCCATCAACATGGGAATTGAAGACCTCCTCATATACGGGGATTCTCAGCTGGTCGTTAGCCAAGTAAATGGTGACTACCAAACGTGCAAACCAGAATTGGTGAAGTACGGCGAAAAGGTGCAACAACTGTTGGCCCAGATCCCCTTCTATATTCTAGAGAACATACCGCGCGCGGAGAACAGCAAAGCAGACGCGTTGGCCAAACTCGCTAAAGAACTGGCCGACGAGAACCTCGATGACGTCAGAATCGTGGTACAAAGCCGTCGAGTGCTCGCCCCGGCAGAAATACCTCCGGAATTGTATAAAGAAAAGGGAGCGACTGAGCAAGCGACCCTACAAATAAAAGACCGTGAGAAGGCTGAGGACTGGAGGGAAGTCTTCATAGACTACTTTAAGTCCTACCGAATGCCCGAAGAAGCGTCCTCAAGACATCAGCTTATGAAACGAGCTCTATCCTTCGCTTTCGTCAACGATACCCTGTACAAGAGATCGTTTGATTTTCTATGGCTGAGATGCTTGGGACCTGACGAAGCAGAAAGAGTCGTTCAAGAAGTTCACGACGGGCTTTGCGGTTCTCATCAAGCGGGCCCAAAGATGAAGTTAAAAATTAAACGGATGGGTTACTACTGGCCCACGATGATCCAGGACTGCCTCGAGTATGCGAAGCAATGCCACTCATGCCAGATCCATGGAGACTTCATCCACCAACATCCGAATCCACTGCACCCGACGCTGGCTAGTTGGCCATTCGAAATGTGGGGGACTGACATAGTCGGCCCCATTGAGCCAGCATCATCCCGGGGACACCGCTTTATCCTGGCGACAACTGATTACTTCTCCAAATGGGCAGAAGCAGTACCACTGAAGGAAGTGAAGACGGAGAATATCCTCCATTTCTTCAAGACGCACGTCATCTATCGGTTCGGAACTCCACGACGGATTATCTCCGATAATGGGCCGGCCTACCGAAGCCATAAGATTAGCCGCTTCGCACAGCAGCACAATATAGACTGGAGATATTCTTCAGTTTACAACCCACGAGCTAACGGTCTGGCCGAGGCTTTCAATAAGACCTTGACGAAGATCATAAAAAAGACCGTCTCCAGGAATAAGAGAGACTGGCACGAAAGGCTGCAAGAAGCCCTTTGGGCTTATCGAACTACATTCAAGACGGCCACGAACACAACGCCGTACGCGTTGGTATTTGGGACGGAAGCAGTTCTCCCCCTCGAGATAGAGTTACCCTCTCTACGAGTAGCAGTCCACCACGAGCTGACGAACGAAGAAAATGCTCACCTTCGGCTTGAGGAGCTTGATGCCCTCGACGAAACCCGGCTCATAGCGCAACAACATCTAGAGGCCTACAAAGCAAAGATGACGCGCTCGTACGAAAGATTGACCAGGCCGAGGACATTCCGCCAAGGCGAACTTGTACTAGTGGTCAAAAGACCTATGATCCCCAATCGCGCCAAGCGAGGAAAATTTGAGCCAAACTATGAAGGCCCGTACATCATAGACAAGGTCTACCAGGGTGGAGCCTATTTACTCATGGACATGCACGGTGAAAGGCCTTTCAGGCCAGTAAACGGCCGCTTCTTGAAGAAATACCATGCTTAATAAGCTGCAGCCTAGGTCAATGATAGATGACGACGACTATGTCCGCTCGCTATCTTCCCAGGCTCAGACTTTACAAGCAGCAGCCGGCCTTCCTATAACGACGGACCGAAACGTCCTTAAACTAGCGACGGACCGAAACGTCCTTAAACTATCTACGGACCGAAACGTCCTTAAACTAATGCCGGACCGAAACGTCCTTAAACTAACAACGGACCGAAACGTCCTTAAACTAACGGCGGACCGAAACGTCCTTAAACTAACGACGGACCGAAACGTCCCTGAAACTACTACCGCAGCATCTTTAGGCTGACACAAAAAAAAAAAAAAGGAAAGAGAGAAAAGAAAAAAAAAATATATGAAAAAGAATAAAAAAACGGTATGTCCATAAGCAAAATGGGCACGGATGGAAAACCCGAAAGGGCTCCGTGAGTAAAAACAGCAGGGCTGCCGGCAAGTGTTCGTGAAAACCCGAAAGGGCGCGACCTTGTAAAAAAAAAAGTGAAAAAGAATATAAAAAAAAAACGGTATGTCCATAAGCAAAATGGGCACGGATGAAAACCCGAAAGGGGTCCGTGAGTAAAAACAGCAGGACTACCGGCGAGTGTTTGTGAAAACCCGAAAGGGCGCAACCTCGTTAAAGGACACTTACAGAGTCCTCTCGACCTTGTAAGGAGAAACCACCTGCGTGAGATCCTTACGACTCACAAAGGAGCAGCACACTTAGGGATCCTCACGATTCCTAAGAAGAAAATACACTTACGAGATCCTCACGACTCGTAAGGAGAATTCTTTTATGGGACCCTCCCGGCTCATAAGATTTGAAAGTCTTAAGTTACAGAAACCTGAACCTGTTCTTAAGCAAAATCCTCCACAACCTCCAATACTGCCCTACAAGCGGCTCCATACTGACCCTTATATACAATCCACGGGCGCGAATAAACATTTCCCCAGCAAAGTCCAACCCTTGTAGGTCCTCTCGATCCATAAGGAGAAATACCTCTTGTAGGATCCTTACGACTTACAGAGGAACACACACTTAGGAATCCTCACGATCCCTAAGGAGAAAATACACCTGCAAGATCGTCACGACTTGTAGGAAGAAATACCTTTGTGAGACCCTTACGGCTCATGAAGTCAAAAGCCTTGGTCGACAGGACCCTTAACCCTGTTTGCTGAGCCACCTTTGTTCGTCATCGACAAAAGCAAATGATGATTTGCTCCTGGCAACATTCCAGTTGTAGCGGTGCTGATGCCAAAATCGGTGCCTAAAACCCAGGCTTGTAACGAAAAGCTAGCAAGCCACACATGCCTACAAAATAGCCGAAATGATGGGGCAACTTGCAATAAAAAGCAGCAAGTAAAAATGAAGGCATGAAAAATAGCCGAAATGATGGGGCAACTCGCAATAAAAAGCAGCGAGCAGAAAATAAATAAATAGCCGAAATGATTGGGCACCGCGAAAAATAGCCGAAATGATTGGGCAATCGCGATTTTCGCGATATAAAAGCTGAAATGATAGAGCATCGCGGAAGAAGAAATAAAATAAAAATAAAATTTATGCCCTACAGGTGATATTCCATCACACCCTGTACACAATCCAAGGGCGTAAACAAAAAAGGGATCATACTTCTCCCCCAGGTTTCATCAGAAAAAGAAGCCAGGTCTCGACGGGCCACAAGCGACCTAGAGATCATCCAAACACTCGTCTCGTAACAACGGACATGACTTCAAACAAAGCAGAGCAGCGGCAGCTCCCAGTTCCATGGCTCGGTGGTATACACATCGCCAACAGTCAAGCCTCCATCCCGCGAAATGCGGATACAATCAGTACAAACTTCCTGGTCATGTGGAACGCGGATAACGTCACTCTTTGACCCCATGGAAAACGTCCAGAGCGGATCCTGGTCCTCGCAGAGCATGGCAGTGAACCCGTGCGAAGCATCCAGAGCGGAGCCTAGTCCTCGCCTAACGCGGCAGTGAACCCGTGTGAAGCATCTAGTGCAAACTTCCTGGTCACGTGGAACGCGGATAACGTCACTCTTTGACCCCGTGGAAAACGTCCAGAGCGGATCCTGGTCCTCGCAGAGCATGGCAGTGAACCCGTGCGAAGCATCCAGAGCGGAGCCTAGTCCTCGCCTAACGCGGCAGTGAACCCGTGTGAAGCATCTAGTGCAAACTTCCTGGTTACGTGGAAAGCGGATAACGTCACTCTTTGACCCCGTGGAAAACGTCCAGAGCGGATCCTGGTCCTCGCAGAGCACGGCAATGAACCCATGCGAAGCATCCAGAGCGGAGCCTAGTCCTCGCCTAACGCGGCAGTGAACCCGTGTGAAGCATCTAGTGCAAACTTCCTGGTTACGTGGAACGCGGATAACGTCACTCTTTGACCCCGTGGAAAACGTCCAGAGCGGAGCCTGGTCCTCGCCAAGCACGGCAGTGAACCCGTGTGAAGCATCCAGAGCAAACACCGGACTGTGGAGTCCTTAAAATCCACGGACTATGACGTCCTTAACCTCGACCGTGATGTCTTAAAACTAACGATCAACCCCCCCGATTCCCTACGGATTTCGCCTTGGTTTAAGGGTACATCTCTTCACTCCTTTGATACCTGGCGTTGTAATTCCTCAACGTCATCAAAGAGGTGGCGGGTCCCTGCAACCAAACACCGGACTGTGGAGTCCCTAAATCCACGGACTATGAGGTCCTTAACCTTGACCGTGATGTCTTAAAACTAACATCGGACTGTGGAGTCCTTAAATCCACGGACTATGAGGTCCTTAACCTTGACCGCGACGTCTTTAAACTACGATACCTTGAGAGATCCCTAACCCCGTGAAACACGGAAAGAGGTGATCACACCCGGCACTTGCAGGCCCTCACGACCTGTAAGGAAGAAAAACTCTCTTGTGAGATCCTTACGACTCTCAAGGGAAAACCCGCTTAAGGATCCTCACGATCTTTAAGAAGAACTCACACCTATGGGATCCTCTCGACCTATAGGGAGAAAGACTCCTTATGAGACCCTCGTGGCTCATAAGATGCAAAGGCCTCAGGAAACAGATCCTAACCCTGAATCCTAAGCCACGGCCGTCCTGCAAGAAGATTAAGATAGAATATCCGCAGAATGCATTCAATGAAAAGGGGACACATCACTGAGAGGAAAATTGTATCTTTTATTCATAAACCAAAATGGATGCAAAATACAATTCAAAACAAAAAAAAAAGGCAGATACTCTTATTCATGAGTATGTACAAAAAAAAAAGGGGGTTCTACACTAACGAAAAAGATCACCAAACACAGGATCAACGGCACAGGGGTTGATGAAGCAAAGGACAAGATTCTCCATCTCTCTCTCCGCTTTCTCCAGCACATCGAAGCGACGATTCTCGCGAGGAGTCGCTCCCCATCGGTTGGTGCCGTGTTCGTCCGCGAATGCAAACATAATGGCTCGCTGGGCCTTTATCTCGCTCAGTAGATGAATTGAGCAGTCCCTCAGAGCCTGAGTAATCAGGCAGGCTTCATGAAAGCCCTCGAGTTTTTCCTCCGCCGCATCAAGCATCGCCAGGGTCATCTCTGCCGGGTGAGGAGGAACATCGGCAAGCACGGCCGAGAGGATCATCCGGAGCCAGAGAGAACCCATCGGGAGGGGAGACCCCCTACGGATCGAGAGTTCATGCATGGCTAAGTCGCATTCGTCATCAGTAAGAAGTGGATCCACTAGCCGAGCGGCAAAGCGGGGGATCATCTCCTCGATGGGCACTTCCCATGGCTGCCGACGAGCGTGTGGACGGTTGCAGGCCATAACGCTCAGATACTCCTTAAATTAAATCACGTCGATATGGGAATGAATTTCTCTGTAAGGAGAAAATAGGCTATGGCCTCAAGAATATAAAGAGGTGCATTAAGTGCCATGCGCGGAAAATCTTGCATGCGAAAGATGTTTCCAAGGCTCAAAAAGGAAAGGCATCGAAAATCAAGGAGAAATAACTATTTCCAAGGCTTTTTTTTATGCATCCGATACTGCGCGCTAGAAATGCGGCATGCAAAATTTTGTGAACAGTCCCCATCAAATGGTCCTACGTGCGGAACGTGTGAGACCCAAATTTGACGTGCACTAGAAAATAGAATAGCACCATGCATATTAAAGGCATCAGCAACAACAATAGTGAAATGATAAAATTCCAGGAAAAAGGCGTGCAAACATGAGAGAACACAATAAAACTCGCCACTCATACTTCGAGAGGTTCATACAAAATATCGAGGACACATTTACAATGGAAACACTTCAGATGCGGGGCATGGGTTGAGAACTCAAAATTAACTTTATCCAAAACCTTC
The DNA here is from genome assembly GCA_030015575.1 of Agapanthus africanus. Taxonomy (NCBI): domain Eukaryota; kingdom Viridiplantae; phylum Streptophyta; class Magnoliopsida; order Asparagales; family Amaryllidaceae; genus Agapanthus; species Agapanthus africanus. The sequence goes on along the minus strand of JASDDO010000019.1, from coordinate 375,767,936 downwards.
CAAACGTTGCGAACTTCCCGAGTATGCTTTCGCTCACGGTCACAAGCATCGGGGTCCCCACGGATGTCCTCTACCCTCCGATAGGCGCCCAGTATGGCTGATTGTTGAAAAAGCTGATGAAGAAGATCAGTGAGATCATCCCGCCTCCTCTTTGAGATCAAGCCCATAAGGTACACTGAATGCACCTTATCCTCGGCAGCATCTAAGTCCCCGAGTGGTATGCCGGCGCAAAAGAGAGGAAGGGCCTCCCGGATCGCCAGCACGATCAGCCTTAGAAGAGAAGAGCGACGGGGAAGTAGTCGATGGTTGTACTCATCAAAGCGGCTCATGATCTCGGCGCACTGGGCATCAGTGAACTCCTGGTCCTGACTGCGGCCCAGCGCACGAATGTTCCCATAGGAAATGATCTCGTCAAGACGATACAGATGGGCGTCCATGATACCTGAAATAAAAGTCACTAGCATCATTACAAAATCCCCACCGCATTAATTGCAGAAGAACAGCCTCGGGCCAAGAGACCCCAGGGAGCCTCTGTGTGAAGAGATTGAGTTCTTCATAGGAATTAAATTCCTTATTAGAAAAAAGGGAATTAAATTCCCAGAAATAATTTTGATGGAATTAAAGTCCATGGAGTTGAAACGTTGTCATCATCTCCCCAAAAGTCACCTAAAACCTAAGAGATCTACAGTTCGAAGGCTCCCTGTTCTTATGGAGAAACGTGAAGAAAAATGGGTTCTTGGCGAAACCCTTAATATAGATTTGAAATCCAAAGAGTTCTTTTAAAGACAAAGGCACTTTGGCCGTTTAACATTCTTACCTGAGGGAAAGGATCCGTCAACAGAGTTAAACTCTGGGAAATGATCAAGACAGAGAACTAAGCTCTGGACGTGAGAATTAAATTCTCAAAGAAGAAATTCTCAGAGGAAGAAGACGAACAAGGTGAAGGCTCCTATGAAGAGACAGAGCTATTTATAGAAGATAGTGAAAACGTGTCATCTCCCCAGATCCCTAAAGGAATCCAACGGTCGCGAGAGGTGACAGCGTTGCACTCACGTGCTGACACGTGAGAACAACGCTGTGGGGGCATTTGTTTCCTAATTTAAAATCAGGAAAGCTTCTGGGAAAAGCTTCAAAAGAGGCCACGTGCTTACACGTGACAGCAGTCACGTGTTGACACGTGACCTATAAAATACAGAAAAAGCGCACTTTGATTCGCTGATCAAGTCAAGGAAAAGAGCTTCAGAAGAGGTCACGTGCTCCCACGTGACCAGGGTCACGTGTCGACACGTGACGTTCAAAGCAGCAAACTCGCTCTCCAATTGAACCAAAGAAAGAAGTGCCAGACAGGGGTCACGTGCTCACACGTGACCAGGTGTCACGTGGTAGCACGTGATGGCTACAACAGCAACCGGAAGATAGCGCAGAAAGGAAGAGGATTCTTCATTCCAAAGAGGGTCACGTGTCTACACGTGACCATGGGTCACGTGGTCACACGTGACCTGCTTTCAAAGCCCATTTTTGACGACAGAATTAAATTCTGAAGGAAATTCGAATCTTTCCAAAGGAAAGTAATTATTTGGGACCAATCAAATTAAAGATCCAGAGATGATTAAATATCATCTATCTATGGAAAATCTCGGGTTTGGAAAGATTTCCCCCTTAAAAATCTAACCAAAATAACAAAGGAAAATCTCTGGATTTAAAATCCAATGGTGAATAAAATTCACCTGATAATCCAAAGGCCCAAAATGAATGATGGACGCAAATCAAATCTCTCAATGAAGATTCACAAAAGACTGATTGATTCGGCTGCAGGAGCCAAGGGACACAAAAAAGAGGGAGATACGCAGAGAAGAAAAGAGAAAGGAGAAGAGCTTGATATTTTGAAAAGACTCAGATCTTCTGCAAAAAAACCCTAGGTAAGAAAGGGAAAGCCTTTTGGAAAGAAAAAGAATTTAATTCTCAACAGAGTTTAACTCTGAGGCATAAAAGGAGAGAGCATATCTCCTCCCTCTTTGATAGAGGATCTGCAAAGTGCACATCTCCCCTTAAGGTTGAGAATTTAATTCTCAATGGGTCGAGATCCTGCCATGCAGATCCAAAACATAAAGAAGGAACGCAAGCATGAGAATTTAACTCTCATAGAACTATAGGAATTTAATTCCTCCAAAATAAAGTTAGGGTTCGACCCTGTATCATGGGAATTTAATTCCTTCAAAACAAAAAGAAACAGGGTTGAACCCTAATTAAGAACATAGTTCTGTTGAAACGGTGGGAATTTAATTCCTTTAATCATAATCCTCAGAAAAGGGGAGTTTAATTCCTTAAAAGCTTTTGTTAGGGTTTAACCCTATTCGGTTCTTCGCATAAACAAGGAATTTAATTCCCACAGAAAACTCAGATTTAAACTCTATTCCAGAATATAAGCCTTCAAAAGGAAATAGGAATTTAATTCCTCTGAAATTAAAAGTTCGAGGAATTTAATTCCTGAAAGAGGAGTAACAGATCCTCCAAAAAAAAACAAAAACATTGAGGCAGGGTCACGTGTCACCACGTGACCCCCCAAAAGCCCTACAGAAAGCCCCTTTGAGGCAGCACCCCACGTGACCCACGTGATTTTCAGCAGAAGCCTTAACACATAGGCATTTGAATGCCCGTCACGTGCTGACACGTGACGCTATCAAAGACACAGTAATTTCGGCAGAATCATTGAAGGGAAGGCACTCTCACGTGGGGCCACGTGACCGTTCTTGCTGTAGTGTTTAACACTAAGTTAAAACCCTCGAATCCAGTATTGAAATGCTGTCGGGCCTTAGTGTTCAACACTAATTAAAGAACTTTGTTCGTAGTGTTCAATACTAATTGTTTTAATATTCGGCACTAATTTGAGATCCCCATTGCCAGTGTTCAACACTGAGCTGTTTTAGTGCTTATGATCATTTCAAGGCCTTGTTGCTGGTGTTTAACACCAATTATTCTTCTAGTGTTAAACACTAACTTGTCAAACTCATTCCCAGTGTTCAACACTGATTGCTTTGAAGTGTTTAACACTAGTCTATAGCCCAATTGGCTAAAGGGATAGAGGCAAAGCTTCTCCCTCGATGGACTCACATGGAATCAATATTCCAGACATGATGGGACTTAGCCCAAGCTGGCCATAAGTCCTCAATTCGTGACTAATTGGGCCAATGGGCTCATAACATAATTAATCAGTCCTGACCTCAAATTGGGCCAGGGACTGCTCAAGCCACTCCGGTTCTAGGGTACATCTCTTCACTCCTTTGATACTTGGCATTGTAATCCCTCAGTGTCTTCAAAGAAGTGACGGGTCCCGACGACCACCCATGATATGGACTGTGGGGTCCTTAAACTCATACAAATTCCTGGTCACGCGGAACGTGGATAACGTCACTCTTTGACCCCACGGAAAACGTCCAGAGCGGAGCCTGGTCCTCGCTAAGCACGACAGTGAACCCGTGTGAAGCATCCAGAGCACATACCGGACTGTGGGGTCCTTAAACCCATGGACTACGACGTCCTTAACCTTGACCGAGATGTCTTAAAACTAACAACGGACCGCAATGTCCTTAAACTACCCACGGACCGCAATGTCCTTAAACTACCCACGGACCGCAATGTCCTTAAACTACCCACGGACCGCAATGTCCTTAAACTACCCACGGACCGCATCGTCCCTAAACTAGAACAATAGAGCCCTTCATATGCTCTTTTGTCGGACCTAAACGGTCCCGTTTAAGTTGATCTTAGCCTCGAAGATGGCTAACGCGTCCTTAAACCCTCAAACATACTGGACTACGAATCCCCCAAATTAACTCCGGCTCAAGGGTACATCTCTGAACTCCTCTGACATCTGTCGTTGTAATCCTTCAACGTCGTCAGAGAGGTGATGGGTCCCGACAGCCATACAGACGATGGACCACTATGTCCCTAAACTGGAACATTAGAGTCCAAACACTCTTTTGTCGGATCTAAACGATCCCGTTAAGTTGATCTTAGTCACAAAGTTAGACTAACGTATCCTTAACAAACGTTTGAGTTGATCTTAGCCTCAAGTATGGCTGACGTATCCTCAAACCAAACCCCCCCAAACCCAAATCTAAGATAATACGGATTTGGACTAGTCCACGCCCTACGGGCGACGACATAACTCAGTCTCCGTAAACAATCCACGGGCAACAAAATACAAAACAGACACCCACGACACGAAGTGACCATCTGGAGAAGGAGAAAGTTGTTACCGCAATGCGGTAGCGTAATTAACTGCAGGGGCTTGCGCCTGCAGGGAAGAGCGTCCCCACAATCAAAAACCCCTCAAACGAGGGGGAATCTGACGAAGTCTGCTACATCGGACGCATCCGTCTAAACCTTCGATACGTGGTGCCATAAATCAACTTGGCATCTTCGAAGAGGTGGACGGATAGCACCAATTAGCATCTGCCCCGAATCTCAGGCAAGACGCGGTGTCGCGCCGTCTTTCGGAGGGGAACATAAATCTTGACGGTTCATCGACAACCTAGAGACTACCTCGGAGCCATGGCAAAGTCCCTAGTTCCAAATTTCGACGGTTCATAAACAGCCTAGAGATCAGCAACGGCGTTCTTTCTCACTCCAGCAGGATGCAGACGCGACGTCAACAAAATGGAGCCATGGCAAAATCCCTAGTTCCAAAACTCGACGGTTCACAGACAACCTAGAGACAACCTCGACATTCGTCGCAATATAGCAGACACAATGTCAACAAATGAAGCGAAGGAAGATCCCTACCTTCAGGGTCTCAACGACAACACTTACAGCCTAGAGATCACAACGGCGTTCCTTCTCACTCCCGCAGGATGCAGACGCAATACCAACAACCAACCCCAGGGTCAAAACAATGGGGCCACGGCAAAATCCCTAGTTCCGAATCTTGACGGTACACGGACAACCAAGAGACAACCTCGACATTCGTCACAATATAGCAGACACAATGTCAACAAACGAAGCAAAGGAAGATCCCTAGTTTCAGGGTCTTGACGGCAACTCAAATGAGACCTGAAAGACTATCGGAGATCATCCCACACCAGCGCGGAGTGGTCATGACTCATCGGGGCTCCTAAACTGAGCCCAACCTCAAGTAAAAGCGGCATGGAATATCCTTACCGTTAGCTCTTTCGATGGTGATGTCACCTGGAAGATTACTTGAAGACGTCTTGTCCATCCCCCGAAGGGATCAGAAACACGACAGTCGCGGGGCTACTCGAACAGCAAGATTGCGTATTGTAATACCCAGCCCCCTTTTTATACCAATATCTATATTTCTCTTTCACTGATAAAATTTATTTATTTTATTTATAATTATTTATTTATTTTAAAACCCCAAATCTTTCCTTTTCTTTTTCCTTATTCCAAACCCCAACCCATATTAAGTTAAGCCATAGCAAATTAATTTAAAGTATAACATTAAACACCAAACCCCGGCCTTTTCTCAGCCCAGCGTCCTCAGCCCAGAGGGCTTCCCCTTTAATTTAAATCCCCGGCCCACTTCTTTCTTTTTCCCCAATTGATTTCCTTTCCTCTCCACTGGCCCATACCCCAAGCCCACACTTTCTGAACCAGACCCGACTCGCTTCTCCCCTAACTCTCCTTCTTCCCAACGGCTATATTTTCCCGCTCACTTCTTCCGTTCCCGATCCGCTCTCTTCGCCGCACCCCATGCCCACGCCTTGCCGTTTCCCCACGACGCGCACCCCTCAACGTTCTCCTCTCGTCTCCCCTTACTCCTTACACTCTCTAAACTCTCCAACTTTCAACCTCTCTCTCGTTCCCCCAAAAATCTTCCCACGAACCCACTGCGCACCCTTCACCCACTGCACCCCGACGACGACGACGACCACCCAAAATCTTCTCGTCGTCCTCCCTCACATCTCTCTCCTCTTCACCCACTACTCCACCCCTCGCTGCATACCCAACCCACAGTCGAGCTCGAACCCCCTGCACGCCCTCCGCCACCGAGTCTTCCCCCGCAGCCCCGACCTCGTCATCATCGTTGTCGCCTCGTGATCGACACCAACTCACCCAACGCCCTCTCCTTTATCCTCTTCTCTCATGCACACCCGAGAGAACCCGACCCCAAGCACCCTGTACCCATCACCGGAACTTCACGCCGGCAACGAGCTCTCAACCTAACCCGACACCCTCATGCCGGCGATCTCCACATCACGTCGTCGACGTCTCTGCACCCCCGCATCATCATCATCATAGCCCAAGCCCCATTTCTCCCCTCTGCAACTCCTCTCTCTCCCTCTCTCTGCAACTGCTCCTCTCTCTCTCTACATCTCTCTCTCTCTGTTTCCCTCTCTCTCTGAGTTTCTCTCTCTCTGTCTCTCTCTCTCTTTCTCACTCTCTCTCTCGAAATCTCTCTGTTTCTCTCCCTCTCAATCTCTCTGCCTCTCTATCTCAATCTCTAAATCTCTCTCTCTCTCTCCTCCTTCCCGCGCCTCCTCCTTCGAATACCATTGCCATTCTCTTGCCGTCATCACCTTCTCATTTGACAGCCGTAGCCCTCCAACCGCCAGCCCGCACCCACGAGCCCCTTTGTTGCGCCGCATCAACATCAAATCCAAGCTCGAACCAAAGTCGAGACTTTTGTCACTAGTGGGCCGTGCCGTGCCGAAATCGTCGTTGCTGTGACGCGCGTGTGTCGTTGCAACTGCCGTGCGTCTCCAGGCAAGTTCCATACTTGCTACATGCTAAATTGTGTTAGTTACGAACTATAATCATATAGATTCCATACTTACTATTCTCGATAAATTATATGACGCAATTGTTCGATGCATGATCTCAATGGAAATACTCATTTAATTTGACGGAACTCAATTTCATAGTCTGGCCCGTATGGCTGTGAACCTAGTGTGTGAATTTCATTGGAAAATATGACCGTTAATGACAAAAACGAATACCCCCAAATACATCCGTAAAACTGGAAATTTCCCGTATCTGAAAATCGTTAAAATCACCATAAATTAGGTACACACTGAAATGATGCGTTCAAGGGCTTAAATCGAAGACGACTCGACAAAATATAACCCTATGCAAATTTCTATTGGTTTCTATACTGATATTGTGACGATATTTGGATCGGAGTGCGACTCTGGACTGCAGTCCAGAGCGACTCTGATTATTGTTTACTGTTCCGTAACGTGTACCACTTGTTTTCCTGAACTCGTATGTTGCGGAACTCTGCAGATCATTAAAGGTGAATCTGTTAGCTAAATAAAACGAGTGGTTTCATTCTGTTTCATCATCGTTTGCTATTTAATTGTAAATTAAAAGGGGCAGTACGTATAACAGTCCAGAACAGATTCAGAAGTGACATACTAGTGTTAAATAGTGTATAACTTTCGACGTACAGACATTATTGAGAATCCATCTATTGTGTTGAAAACCTTATTGAAAACCCTAGATTTCATTCAACTGTAGCATCGCTAAAATCTGATCCCAACTGGAACTAAAATGCGTTGCGAAACGGACTTCCGATTCTGAAACCGGATTTCCAGCAGTGAGCGCTTAAAATGAAATGGCCATATCTAGTAAACCTGAAACCCGATTGACGTGAAACCAAATTCGCTGGATAGATAATCACACATACTACTTATCCCCTGTTCATTGTTTTGCTAAATTTTGGCATATATTATTTATGATAAATTATGCAAGTGGTAGGATTCTGACATATGATATATTAAACCTGCTTTACATACTGTTTTCTTATCATATCATATGTATATGTTATCGCATTAGTAGCCTAGTGATCATGTGCATTACCCAGTGTTAAGTATTAGTGGTGATTGTGGCAAGTACGTTAGTGTTCGTGCATGAGTGGATAAGTGAAAGTGACACGTACTTGTACACAATCAGTGAACCCTATTATTCTATTTGCATTGTCGACGTCTGTGGGACGTATGTAAGTGTGACTATAAGTGGTATGGGACACTTATGGAAGCTCTTGCATGCGTGTCACAGTTAAGGCACCAGACATTGCCCATTTATCTTGGGTATTAGTCGGGACGTGCTTGATGGAGATCATGTCTCCAGTTCTCGCGCAGACTTGTCATGGACCGACCGGTATTTGAGGTTATGGTTGGCGTTTGATGTAGACCACGGGGTGTGGGGTAGTTTGAATGTGAGTTCAACAGAATCTCGGGAGTCCCATGCCGGCTTATATATATGGAGATATATGGAGATTTACAGGGTACATGATTATTACCGTGAGTTACATTTTGGGCCCGTGGTCCCTTGCCCTTGGATCCTACCCTTGGATGGAGGACACTCGCGAGTGGTTGAATCTCACACTCGGACTGACGATAGGCTTAGTGACCTGTATAGTGAGACTTAGAGACTAATAGGGATAGTGACATTGACATGCATTACTTACTGTATTGACACACACCTGCATACTATACTGTTGCTTTATTGTTCACCTGATCTATTAGACACTGCATTGGTCACTCTATGTTCATATATTTACTGTGTTGGTTTACTGTTATACAACCATTATTACTCTACGAGTTACCACATGCACTTAAATATATATTGCTATTGTGTCGCTCTGACGACCTGAGTATGCATGCTCAGAGTGAGGAGTGGATCTAGCCTGGACCAGGACCAGACGTACATCGCGGACATCTTGATCAGCTATCCAGATCTATACTCTTTTACCTCCATCAGGTCAGTTCTTTGTATTTGTTTTGTTTCAGTTACTGCATTTCTCATTACCTGTGCGTTGTTTACTGCTTACCACGTAAAGCTAGAAGCCGAAGTGTAACTACGGTAGGATAATTCCTTGACCGTAGGAGCATGGCTGGCCTTGTCAACCCCTCGTATTCCGTATTTTGGGAAGCGGGGCGTGACATGGTTTTGTTGGTATCAGAGCCAGGTTTTGCTTCCTTTGGGATTGCAGTTCCGTATAGTGTTTGACAATTTAAGACATCCTTCAGTCTGGATTGTGAAGTTGTTATTCTTAATCTTGATTCACATAGTATATTCGGCTATTCATTTTGATCTATCCGCTAGGGTTTGAGTGACTTGGAGTTCTACAGTGATTTCCACTTGTAATAAATTTCATCACATCTGATATTCTTGAATCCTTGCCTAATCCATATTATATTTTGATTCTTATAGCTTGTGCCTTATATCGTCCTCAAAATTGTTGTTTCAGGATCATGTCTTCCAACGACTCTTCCTCTATCTCCACTCCCCAGAACCAGGCCGTAGAGATCTTGACCGCACTGCAAAGTCTGAAGGAAGCCCAGGAGCGAACAAACGACCTGTTAGCTGAAGGACCGAGAAGGCAGGTGAATCAGGCACCAGCGGGAGTCTCTAATCGCAAAGAGATCCCTGTTAGACGAGGAAAAGAGAAGAAGATGAAGCGCCCATTTGTTTCCCTGAGACAGAAGAAGCAGAAGACCCAATGTTGTGGGTACTGCAGGAGGCCAGGACAACTTCAGAGGGATTGTCGCCGCGCCCAGGGGAAATGCCTGATTTGCGGATCCAACGAACATCTTATCAACGGTTGCCCTAATAGGAAGGAGCTATAAGGAGGCAGTTCGCCCACACTCCCCACTCCTGCTAATTGATGGATATTTCATAGATCGAGCTTCGAGGATAGTGCGGACCCAGCTTAGGATTCAACCCGTATGACGAGATTGCAGCGGTCCAGAAATCAAAGAAGAGTTATTATGTTTTCTGCTTTCAATAATAATGCTGTTACCCCTTTTGTAAAAGTTTCCTTTCGTTTGAAATCTTGTATCTGTCGAACTCTTGGCTGAATGCAATAAAACTTTGAGTCATGATGCATGTATCATTCTCTTATTATCTCTCTCATTTATACTATTCATTACAACAGCATTTTTTATTTTGATTTTTCAGTCCTTGCCTACCGCATATTTTCTTGTACTCTGTATCCTGGGTTATTTTCTCAATGTGTCCCACTATCTAATCATGATTCTTTCTTTTCAGGCCATGGCCCACCCTGGAGCAGCGCCGCATCTAGATGAGGATGCACAGTCATGCGTTTCCTTAGACCGCATGCTGGTGAGTTCTGACGATGAGATCAACGGCCCCCAGGTTATTTTCGGAAACAGCGATTCCGAGGGTGAGGGAGCCGCCGCCCCAGAGGTTGACAGGATCGGCAATTCTGACGAGGAAGAAGGAGACCCTGAAGAGAACCCGATAGAGGAAGATCCCGAGGAAGGCCCGATAGAAGAAAACCCAGTGGGGGAAAATACCATGGGAGAGGATCCAGAAGAAGAGAATCACATGGAAGCAGACCTCGATGAAGAAGCTCTAGCCGAGGAAGAAGGACCGGAAGAACAAGACCCTGTAGCGGGAGAACTCCCAATAGCGGCCCCTGCGATGCGCTATGAGAATGGACGCCCCCACCTGAGCGCGCGAGCCTACCGCAACCTGCTGAATCTCCACAACCGCGACTGACAGGATTTTTAGCTGTTGTCTTCTCGGGCCAAATAAACCTATGTATAGTTTAGGGCCATCCGTTACTTTTCGAGAGTGCTTTATTCAAATTTTCTAGAATGAAATAAACTTTCTGAGTTCGCAAATCTTCTTGATTACTGGTTCACTTGATGTTTTGATTTTTCCCTATACCGTTAATTTCCTCCTGAGATCCCTGACTGTCCATCCCTGTACCTCATGCTGTTTCGACCCTCACTTAGAATAACGAGTACCGCACCCTGATCTTTTGAATGAGCCACACTCCATTGTAATCCCTACCCTAGCTAACCCTATACATTTCTGTGCTTTTCCCTGTTACCCTAACCATATTTAGGGACATCATTATTCGAAAATTTAGTTTTCATTATTTTGAATTTATCGAAGTGTGCGTGTTATTGACTACTCCGTTTTATGTATTTTAAGTACACTACTACTTTTCTCATTTTTCGGTAGCGCGACCATATGTATTACACTTATTATTTTGGTGCTATGCTTCTTATTTTCACCATGTGGTTTTCTAATTTATGTTGAAATGGTTTGATTGATACGTTATTCTAAAAATGTTTTAAACCACCGACAAGTACTTCACTGCTTCATTAGAATTATGCCTTATACTTATTATTTCTGCTGTGCTACTTTTGATATACTTATATGTGCACATATTTGAGTTTCGATTTTATCGAACACGCTTTGAATATTATTGTTCGTTATTGTTATTCTCGTATACATGTAGTTTGTCCTTATAGTTGTTCCTGCCTTATACTTATTTAGACCTATCCTTTTGTATGTTGTTCTTACATATATATACCTTCAAAATTTTATCCATCCGTTTTAAGTAAATCACTATGTATTTGTGTTCGATGTGGTAACTTTTAGCTTATTATTTTATAGCTTGTCGTTTCTTTTAAATTTCGAGGACGAAATTTTTGTAAGGGTGGTATGATATAATACCCAGTCCCCTTTTTATACCAATATCTATATTTCTCTTTCACTTATAAAATTTATTTATTTTATTTATAATTATTTATTTATTTTAAAACCCCAAATCTTTCCTTTTCTTTTTCCTTATTCCAAACCCCAACCCATATTAAGTTAAGCCACGACAAATTAATTTAAAGTCTAACATTAAACACCAAACCCCGGCCTTTTCTCAGCCCAGCGCCCTCAGCCCAGAGGGCTTCCCCTTTAATTTGAATCCGCGGCCCACTTCTTTCTTTTTCCCCAATTGATTTTCTTTCCTCTCCACTGGCCCATACCCCAAGCCCACATTTTCTGAACCCGACCCGACCCGCTTCACCCCTAACTCTCCTTCTTCCCAACGGCTATATTATCCCGCTCCCTTCTTCCGTTCCCGATCAGCTCTCTTCGCCGCACCCCACGCCCACGCATTGCCGTTTCCCCATGACGTGCACCCCTCAATATTCTCCTCTCGTCTCCCCTTACTCCTTACTCTCTCTAAACTCTCCAACTCTCAACCTCTCTCTCGTTCCCCCAAAAATCTCCCCACGAACCCACTGCGCACCCTTCACCCACTGCACCTCGACGACGACGACGACCACCCAAAATCTCCTCGTCGTCCTCCCTCACATCTCTCTCCTCTTCACCCACTACTCCACCCCTCGCTGCATACCCAACCCACAGTCGAGCTCGAGCCCCCTGCACGCCCTCCGCCACCGAGTCTTCCCCCGCAGCCCCGACCTCGTCATCATCGTTGTCGCCTCGTGATCGTCGCCAACTCACCCAACGCCCTCTCCTCTATCCTCTTCTCTCATGCACACCCGAGAGAACCCGACCCCAAGCACCCTGTACCCATCACCGGAACTTCATGCGGGCGACGACCTCTCAACTTAACCCGACACCCTCACGCCGGCGATCTCCCCATCACGTCGTCGACGTCTCTGCACCTTCGCATCATCATCACCACAGCCCAAGCCCCATTTCTCCCCTCTGCAACTCCTCTCTCTCCCTCTCTCTGCAACTGCTCCTCTCTCTCTCCCTACATCTCTCTCTCTCTCTGTTTCCCTCTCTCTCTCTGAGTTTCTCTCTCTGTCTCTCTCTCTTTCTCACTCTCTCTCTCTCTAAATCTCTCTGTTTCTCACCCTCTCAATCTCTCTGCCTCTCTATCTCAATCTCTCAATCTCTCTCTCTCCTCCTTCCCGTGCCTCCTCCTTCGAATACCATTGCCATTCTCTTGCCGTCATCACCTTCTCATTTGATAGCCGTAGCCCTCCAACCGCCAGCCCGCACCCACGAGCCCCCTTGTTGCGCCGCATCAACATCAAATCCAAGCTCGAGCCAAGGTCGAGACTTTTGTCACTGGTGGGCCGTGCCGTGCCGAAATCGTCGTTGCTGTGCCGCGCGTGTGTCGTTGCCACTGCCGTGCGTCACCAGGCAAGTTCCATACTTGCTACATGCTAAATTATGTTAGTTACGAACTATAATCATATAGATTCCATACTTACTATTCTCGATAAATTATATGACGCAACTGTTCGATGCATGATCTCAATGGAAATCCTCATTTAATTTGACGGAACTCAATTGCATAGTCTGGCCCGTATGGATGTGAACCTAGTGTGTGAATTTCATTGGAAAATATGACCTTTAATGACTAAAACGAATACCCCCAAATACATCCATAAAACTGGAAATTTCCCGTATTTGAAAATCGTTAAAATCACCATAAATTAGGTACACACTGAAATGATGCGTTCGAGGGCTTAAATCGAAGCCGACTCGACGAACTATAACCCTATGCAAATTTCTATTGGTTTATGTACTGATATTGTGACGATATTTGGATCGGAGTGCGACTCTGGACTGCAGTCCAGAGCAACTCTGATTACTGTTTACTGTTCCGTAGAGTGTACCACTTGTTTTCCTGAACTTGTATGTTGAGGAACTCTACAGATCATTAAATTTAAATCTGTTAGCTAAATAAAACGAGTGCTTTCATTCTGTTTCATCGTCGTTTGCTATTTAATTTGTAAATTAAAAGGGGCAGTACGTATAACAGTCTAGAACAGATTCAGAAGTGACATACTAGTGTTAAATAGTGTATAACTTTCGACGTACAGACATGATTGAGAATCCGTCTATTGCGTTGAAAACCTTATTGAAAAACCTAGATTTCATTCAACTGTAGCATTGCTAAAATCTGATCCCAACTGGAATTAAAATGCGTTGCGAAACGGACTTCCGATTCTGAAACCGGATTTCCAGCAGTGAGCGCTTAAAATGAAATGGCCATATCTAGTAAACCTGAAACTCGATTGACGTGAAACCAAATTCGCTGGATAGATAATCACACATACTACTTATCCCCTGTTCACTGTTTCGTTAAATTTTGGCATATATTATTTATGATAAATTATGCAAGTGGTAAGATTCCGACATATGATATATTAAACCTGCTTTACATACTCTTTTCTTATCATATCATATGTATATGTTATCGCATTAGTAGCCTAGTCATCATGTGCATTACCCAGTGTTAAGTATTAGTGGTGATTGTGGTAAGTACGTCAGTGTTCGTGCATGAGTGGATAAGTGAAAGTGACACGTACTTATACACAATCAGTGAACCCTATTATTTTATTTGCATTGTCGACGTCTGTGGGACGCATGTAAGTGTGACTATAAGTGGTATGGGACACTTATGGAAGCTCTTGCATGGGTGTCACAGATAAGACACCAGACACTGCCCATTTATCTTGGGTATTAGTCGGGACGTGCTTGATGGAGATCCCGTCTCCAGTTCTCGCGCAGACTTGTCATGGACCGACCGGTATTTGAGGTTATGGTTGGCGTTTGATGTAGACCACAGGGTGTGGGGTAGTTTGAGTGTGAGTTCAACAGAATCTCGGGAGTCCTATGCCGGCTTATATATATGGAGATATATGGAGATTTACAGGGTACATGATTATTACCGTGAGTTACATTTTGGGCCCGTGGTCCCTTGCCCTTGGGTCCTACCCTTGGGTGGAGGGCACTCGCGAGTGGTTGACTCTCACACTCGGACTGACGATAAGCTCAGTGACCTGTATAGTGAGACTTAGAGACTAATAGGGATAGTGACATTGACATGCATTACTTACTGTATTGACACACACCTGACATACTATACTACTGCTTTACTGTTCACCTGATCTATTAGACACTGCATTGGTCACTCCATGTTCATATCTTTACTGTCTTGGTTTACTGTTATACAACCATTATTACTCTACGAGTCACCACATGCACTTAAATATATATTTCTATTGTGTCGCTCTGACGACCTGAGTATGCATGCTCAGAGTGAGGAGTGGATCTAGCATGGACCAGGACCAGATGTACATCGCGGACATCTTGATCAGCTATCCAGAGCTATACTCTTTTACCTCCATCAGGTCAGTTCTTTGTATTTGTTTTGTTTCAGTTACTGCATTTCTCATTACCTGTGCGTTGTTTACTGATTACCACGTAAAGCTAGAAGCCGAAGTGTAACTACGGCAGGATAATTCCTTAACCGTAAGAGCATGGCTGGCCTTGTCAACCCTTCGTATTCCGTATTTTGGGAAGCGGGGCGTGACATGTTTCGAGGAAAACATCAGCTAACGCGACGGTACGACAGACAAAAACCCTAGTACCATAGACCCTAACGGAATTCTATCAGCAGAGGTTAACTGTGACGTTAGGACATTCTTGCGAGAACTTCTCGATTCGTCTCGACTCGTAGGGAAAACAATGTTCCTGCAAGAACTTCTCGACTCGTAGGAAAAAAGCCTTAGGCAATGGGGATATCAACCTATTTCCTAAGCACTGGGGTCCTGAAAGTAGGTCCAAGATGGACTATTGTATACTATCCACGGGCCACTCTCCAAAGTCGAATATCGATAAGGAGGAAAAAAACCACTTACGAGTCCTCTCGACTTGTAAAGGGGAAAATTCTCATATAAAATCCTTACGACTCTCAAGAGAAAATGCACTTAGAAGTCCTCACAACTCCTAAGGTGAAAATACACCTACGGGATCCTCTCGACTCGTAGGGAGAAAAGTCTTTATGAGACCCTCACGGCTCATAAAATTGAAAAGTCTTAGACGGCAGATCTGAACATGTTTCCTAAACCATCGCTGCTCTACAAGGAAGTCAAGATGGACTATCTACGAGCCACATTTGCCAAAGTTATATGCCACTGAAATAAAGAAGCTACTTACGGGTCCTCACGATGCGAATGAGATCCTTGCGGCTCACGAAAGCGATGAACACTTAGAGATCCTCACGATTTCTGGGGAGAATATGCTCTCCCGACGGCAATATAACCTAGGAGATTATCTGAGGACGTCTTCTCCAGCCTTCGAAGGGATCAGGAACATGACAGTCGTAGGGCTCACGGACAAGAAGACCATCTGGAGCCAAATGGAGCCGAAAGGGAGAGGAGATCCTCTACGAGTCAAGAACTCGTGCAACACCGTATCAATTTGGTCATCCGTAAGAGTAGGGTTTGCCAAGCGTGTAGCAAAACGAGGAATAATTTCCTCAACAGGAACCTCCCATGGCTGCCGGTGAGCATATGGATGATTACAGACCATAGCTCTTCTCTGTTAAAATGATTCTCTGAACGTGAGAGAGAAGAGAGGCATTGCTTCAGATTATGAAAGGAGACATTTAAGTCTAGGCAAAGAAAATGTTGTGCATGATGGACAATTTCCAAGCTCTGTTAAAAGAAGGCATTGGGAAAGAGAAGTTTGACTCAGTAAAAGCAGAGAAAGAAGGTGAAAAGACACCTTCAGTAATGAGGCAGCGCCTCACGTACCTTGCACGAGAGTGCCAACGCCAAAAACTCTGAGGCAGCGTCTCACATGCCTCGCACGTATAACACGGGGACCCCAGCATTATATATATATATATATATATATATATATATATATATATATATATATATATATATGAGTAGCTACTACTTCACATGAGGCACCTATGAGCAGTGGTATAAAAGAAAGGGAAGTTTTGCCATTCGTACTTGGGGAAATTTATACATCGGTGATAACAACAAACAAAAATATCATCAAAATATTTACAATGGCAAGACACTGAATCCCGGACATGGATTTAGTAATTCAGAAGTAAAGCCAAGTAAAATGCTTCTGGCTTCTCTGACCATTTTCTTCTGCATTTTCTCACGAATGCAAGCGTCGGGATTCCCGCTAATATTGTCCGTCCTCTAGTAGGCAGAGATTATCGCCGTCTGTTAGAAGATTTGATGCAAAATATCGACTAGATCATCTCCCCACCTCTTCGAGATCAAGCCTATCAGATATACTGAGTGCACCTTGTCTTCGGCATCAAGTGCCTCAAGCGGCATGATCTCGTTAAATTCAGGAAGTGCTTCCCAAATCGCCCCCACGATAATTTTCAAAAGAGCGGAACGATGGGGGAGTAGTCGACAGTTGTATTCATCGAAGCGACGCATCACCTCAGCGTATTGGGCATTCGTAAACTCCTGGCCTTGACAGCGACCTTGGACGTGAATGTCTTCATAGGAGATAAACTCGTCAAGATCATACAGATAAGCAGCCATAGTATCTAGGAAAAAAATTCAGTAAAAGATTAGTAATTAAATATCAAGATTCTTAAAGTCTAAAATAAAAACAGTGGTGACGTTCCATCATTGAGGGGGCAGTCACCCATTAAGGAGGGAGTCCTAAAAGGATTCTCATTTAATGAGAAGCCTTATTGGGCTAAGGAGTTAAACTCCCTCGAGAGCTGTGCTTTGCAAACAGATTTCACATCTGTCAACTTTAATTAAGAGGGGAATAAAATTTCCTAAAAAATTCTAAGAGCTATGCTCTGTAAAGACGATGGGGTAATCTACCAGAACCCTCAAAAGCAAAGCTTTTTAACAGGGTAAAACCCCAAGATCTTTAAGATCTGCAAAACAAACTCTAAGAGTTCTTCATGGAAGATGAGCAAAGCTCTAATTAATGGGTTAAGTAACCCTAAAAATACATCTGAAGATCTATGATCTAAGAAGAGCAAAGCTCTGATTAATAGGTTCGATTATGATTCTTACCAAATTTTTTGGCAGAGTTCTAACTATAGAGAGGATTTCTTTGGGCAAAGATCTAAGCTCTGAAAGGAGAATTAAATTCTCAGAAGAAGTAAGAACAAAAGAAGATGAACAGTAGTTATCTCAAGGGCCAAAGGCCCTACTTATAGGCACAGGAAGACGATTCAACTTCCAAGAAAATCCAAAGGTGGAAAAGCTGCCACCGTTGCACTCACGCTTGAGTCACGTGGGGGCAACGGTTGGGGGCATTTGTTTCCCCCCAATAAGAGAGCAAGACTCTGTTCAAAATTTGAAAAGAGGCAGCGCCTCACGTGCCTCGCACGAGAGCGCCAGCGCCAAGAGTTAAAAACTCCAAGGCAACGCCTCACGTGCCTCGCACGAGGGTGCCTACGTCAGAACTAAAAGTTCTCTGCCATTGGATCAAAGATCCAATGGGGATGACAAATCATCAAAATACAGAATTAAATTCTATTGAGGAAATATTTCTCAAATCTTTCTAAACGAGAAAGATTATTCTCTGTAAAACAGAGTACCGTTGGATTAAAAATCCAATGGTGATTAAAAATCACCAAGCTACAGAATAAGCTCTGTATAGGAAAATATTTCCCCAATCTTGTTAAAAACAAGAAAAATATTTTCTGTAAAACAGAAGTCTTTGGATCAAAAATCTAATGGTGGATAAAATCCCCAAATCAATTAAGGATCTCTCAATGAGGGATTTCTTCAACTAAATCAACAGACTTGCATCTACTATATAAAGGACCCAAGACTTCAAGTCTTGTACAGAGAAACCCCCCACCCCCTATAAACTTCAAGCTCAAAAAAAAGAGCAAGCAAAAAGAAAGCTTTAAGAGGGAAGAAAGAAAAAGAACTTTCTTCGAGGTAAATAAAAGTGATAAAGATCAGAGCATCTCATCTGCATATCCAAGGGTTTAACCTTTATTAAAGAATTTAGTTCTTTTTCTGGATCCGAGATCCATGAGACAAGTCTCCTATAAATGAGAATTTAATTCTCATGGGGATGAACTTGCTCTTGGGGATCAAAGATCCAGAAAAGAACAGAGAATTGAACTTTCAGAACATAATACACGAAAAAAACCAGCGCCTCGCGTGCCCTTCACGTGGGCGCTGCTCAATAAAGAGTGCTTAGCACTCAATGGTGGGCACTCAGCGCCAAGCGCCTGACGTGCTCCTCATGTGGGCACCGCTCAATAAAGAGTGCTTAGCACTCAGTGGTTGGCGCTTAGCGCTAAGTGCCTCACATGCTCCTCACGTGGACGCTGCTCAATAAAGAGCGCTTAGCACTCAGTGGTTGGCGCTCAGTGCCAATCGCCTCACGTGCTCCGCACGTGGGCGCCATAAAAGTATTAAACACTCCATAAAAACAAAAAAAGAGGGAAATAAAGTAAAGTAAAGGGTGAGCTTCAGAACCCATATCAATGCCCAGCATTGTTTACACAGAAAAGGGACTGATCCCAAGCAAGTGTTTAACATTTTATTCAAAGACTGAGTGGGCTGAGTCCAAGTTGACCAAGAATCCCTAATTCAAATCAACCAAGCCCATGTGCTCATCATTTTCCAAATTGGTCTTAATCCCAAACACGAATACTGATCTTCCAACGGATATTAGTTCAAGGGTACATCTCCTCACACCTCTAATACATATCGTTGTAATTCTTCAGCGGCTTCAGAGAGGTGGTGAATCCCGATAACCAACAACTATTTGGTGCACTCCCAAATTGATGGGAATATTCAAATATGGACCGCAACGTCCTTAAACTACAACGGACCGAAACGTTCTTAAACTAACAACGGACCGTAACGTCCTTAAACTAAAATAATAGAGCCCAAATGCTCTTTTGTTAGATCTGAATGATCCTAAAACCCTATTAAGTAGATCTTAGTCTCAAATTAGACTAACGTATCCTTAACAAAAATTTAATTTGATCTTAATCTTAAACTAGATTAACGATCCTTAAATAAAAACCCAAAATATACGGATTTGGACTAATCGCGCCCTACGGGGGACGACATAAATTAGTCTCTGTATACAATCCACGGGCAACCAAAGATAAAACAAACACATACGGCATGAAGTGAAGTTCTGGAGCAGGAGAAAGTGGTTACCGCGATGCGGTAACGTAATTAACTGCAGGGGCTTGCGCCTGCAGGGAAGAGCGTCCCCACAATCAAAAACCTCTCGCAAACGAGGAGGAATCTGACGAAATCTGATACAACGGCCGCATCCGTCCAGACCTCCGATACACGATGCCATAAATCAACTTGGCATATTCGGAGAGGTGGACAAATAAATTCAAATAGCATCTGCCTCCAAATTCAAGCAGAACGACCCATCCCGGTTTCGTCTCCCGTTTTCGGCGGGAAACATCGGTGCCCCAGATTATCAATGGCCACCATGGGTTGGTTGGGTATCCTGGTCATTGACAGCTCGAGTCGACCCATGGGAGTCCAGTTAGTCGCCTCCACCGGATAAGCATTCCGTAGGCATTCCGTCAGTGATATAGGAAGGATGGGTTTTGTCGACGCTTCACAGGTAAAGCTACGGCGGCCCCGATGATATGACCGTACCACATCCCCTACAAGAGAAGACCGGTATGGTCCCTGTCATGTGCACAAATCATCGCAATAACCTTCTCGTCCGATGGCGATTGCGGAAAAGTGACTTCTGAGCGAGTGTAAAGGAAGTCGGGAAGTGAGGCCATCGTTCCTGAAATAAAAGGAAAGGAAAAACCCATTAAAATAATAATAATAATAAATAAGGTAAAATAAAATAGAATAAAAGAAAACCGTGATGTGTATTTTACGGGACCACTGCCTGCAAAACCAATGGACCCCATAAAATCTAAATAGTGGCTCACCAATGATAAGGCAGAATAATCATTATGAGAATCAAAAGGATTCTCATCAAGTAAATGGTGAAGTTTAAATGACTATTAAAACGAGTTCTGTTGAAATGCATGACAGATTCAAATCTGTATTAGGGTCATTAAAACCCTAAAATACTCGAGAACGATAAGGAATAAAATTCCCAAAAGTGTCGTAGTCTTTCAGGGCTAAGCACTGTAAATACGGAATTAAATTCCTTTAACAAAGGGATTAAATCCCAGAAAACCCCTATGGAAAGGAGGCAAAGAAAATGGGATTAAATTCCAAGGATCCTTAAAGATCGGTGACAGGGTAAAACCCTAAGAGGAGAATTGACAATCCCCATTGATTCAACACCTCAGAGTCTACAAAAACAAAAACAAAAAAAATGTGTTTGATTTGCATCTTTAGGAAATCAATTTGAGAAAAGAGCAACGCTCTGTCGATGGATTTAAAATCCAGGGCAAAAACAGAAAAGGGTTCCGATCATAATCCTTACCAAAGAAAGAGTTTTGACAGAGTTTAACTCTGAAATTTCAACGGGCAGAGAACTAAACTCTAAAGAAGAGAATTAAATTCTCAAGAAAAATAAGCAAGGAAAAAGATGAAAGAACAGTGGTCATCTCAAGGGCCAAAACCCCCCGCATTTATAAGACATGATGGGGAGCGGTTCATCTTCCCATTCCCCTAGGCAATCTAACTGCTGTAAAAGCAGACAGCGTTGCACTCACGTGCAAACTACGTGAGAGCAACGCAGGGTGCATTTGTTCCCTTATAAAAAAAAAGGATAAGGGAAAGTTCCCCACTATTCAAAGCCTCACATTTTAAACACATGAGTGTCTATATGCAATGCATATAGGCACTGCGATTAAAACAACTGATAGACTAAAACGACCTCACGTATTTAACACGTGAGTACCTATATGCAACGCATATAGGCACTGCAATTAAAACAACTACTAGGCTAATGGAGCCTCACGTGTTTAACACGTGAGTGCCTATATGCAACGCATATAGGCACTACAATGCAAGCAAACTATAGGCTAATAATCCTCACGTGTTAAACACGTGAGCGCCTATATGCAATGCATATAGGCGCTGCAAATCAAACAGCTGAAAAACTAAATAAATCTGAGGGCACCTCCCTACGTAGAATTAAATTCTACTCAATAGGAATTGTTGGATCAAAAATCCAATGGTGATTAAGCATAGAATTAAATTATATTAAGGAGAGATATTTTCTGTTAAAACAGAAAGTTGGTGGATCAAAGATCCTATGAGATGGAAAATATTTTCATATCTTTCTAAATATAGAAAGATCGTGCTCTGTTAAGCCGAGCACCCTTAGATTAAAAATCCAATGATGCTATTTTACAGAATAAGATTCTGCATATGGGAAAATATTTTCCCAATCTTGATAAAAATAAGAAAAATATATTCTGTAAAATAGAAACCCTTGGATCAAAAATCCAATGGTGGGAAAAATTCCCTAAGTCAATTTTGAAACCAATTAAATCAATTAGGATCTCTCAATGAGAGATTTTCTCAGAATTAAACAAACTTCTATATATATATAAGGGACCAGAGACTTCAAGTCTCAAAGGGGAGATAGAGTGAAGAGAGGTCGAGAGAAAAACAAAGGAATCCCCTCAGAAGCTTAGAAAAAAAAAAAAGAAAAGCTTAAGAGAAGAAGAAAGAAAAGCTTCAAAAGAAATAGAGAATTTAATCCTCACAATAGAAGACTCATTTCATTAAGACCCTAGGTAAAGAGAAAACAAAACACAGAGATCATTTCATCTCTCTTTCGCCTCTCCAAGGATTTAACCCTTCATATAAGAACTTAGTTCTTCCTCTGGTTGAGTTGAGAATTTAATTCTTATCGGGGAGATTTTGTCATGCAGATTCAAAACTTAGGGGAAAGAATTGAATTCAAAGAATTTGATTATTACAAAACATATGGGAATTTAATTCCTCCAAAAGCTAGGGTTCAAACCCTATAAAAAGAATTTAATTCTTGCAAAAGAACAAAAGGAGAATTTGATTCCTCAGCCCAGACGACGATAATAACCTGAGAACTTCCAAACCTAAATCCTAATGACTAGAAATGTCATTAATAAGAGATCAAAATCTCTAAAAACACAGAAGAACAGCCTGATGATTTGTTAGTGTTTAACACTATAATGAGACCTCACGTGTTTTCCACGTGAGTGCTCCTAATGAACAAAAAAAGGAAAAGAAAAAGGAAATGGCCGAGACTGCTTCACGTGTTTCCCACGTGAGCGCTTAAAAGAAGAGTAAAGAGCACTTCCTAAGGCAGTCACGCGCTTTGCACACCACCCCAACCCAGTGCTTAGCACTTATATAAAAAGGGGAAATGAAACCCAAAGGGCAGAGCCCATATTTGGGGTGCCTCACGTGGTCACACGTAAGCGCCTCCAGAGTTCAGTGTTTAACACTATTCAGCGTCTCATATGGGATACACATGAGTGCTGCATATACCAGTGCTTAGCACCGTTGGGTAACAATGGAGACTCAGACCTAGCCCAAATTGGCTATGTTTTCCCGAGGTCAAAACCTCTTCGATTTCCAATCAACCGAGCCCCCCTGTGCTCATGATTCCCCAAATTGATCTTGGTCCCTAACATGACTAATGATCGCTCAACTGATGATATCCAAAACGATATCCGTCCCACACTCTCCCTAGAAAATATTAGTCTCAAAATACGACTAATGATTCCTGGGTTTACCATTAATCCCTTTTCTCTCAAATACGGGAATTAGTTCAAAGGTACATCTCTCTATACCTCTGATACATGTCGTTGTAATTCCTCAACGTCTTCAGAGAGGTGGCGGATCTCGACAACCAACTGCTTTTTGGCACACTTCCCAAACTGACGTGCACATCCTAAATCAAAACACATCCCAAACTGGATGCATCCCATATCATCGTTGCTCATCCCGTCACGTAACAAACACATGTGCACACAAGATGGATAATGGACCGAAACGTCCTTAAACTAACAACAGAGCGAGACATCCTTAAACTAAAACCACACCTCCAAAATGATGATTAGCGGACCGAGACGTCCATAAACTAAAATCTCACCTCCAAAATGATGATCAACAGACCGAGATGTCCTCAAACTAAAACGTCGCCTCCGGGATAATGAACCGAAACGTCCCTAAACTAAAACAAAAGAGCCCAAATGCTCTCTTGTTGGATACGAAACAAAAAGATGATCCTAAAACCCCGTTAAGTAGATCTTAGTCTCAAATTAGACTAACGTATTGTCACGACCCAAATTTAGGAACGTGAACGACACTTAAACCACGTGACGTCGACAGGTGTAACGCAATTTAAGTAAGCCGAAAACCCAGAAATCTAAACCATAAAAAGAAGTAAGTGATAAAAACATTGTTAAAACATTTGGAAATCTCAAGTAAAAATCTTAAATCTTAAGTTTATTATCTTAAAAATTTTGGCAGCACCTTCTTTGTAAAACTAGCCTCGAAACGGGTACAAACATAGGATATAAATAAAGCATTCCCAAACGGGAGCAAATCATGCCCAAAGGGGGAAAATAATCACCACAAGCATATATACGACGTTGTAACAAAGAAATGGACAATAAAAATGAAAACAGCATAAAGAGATAAAGCAACATAAGAAAAAGCCGGCTCACACGAGCATGACACCCAGAGTCATAAAACATACAATATCGATCCTCACAAACTCATCTCTAAGTCAATACATGAAAGCGGTAGATGGAGAGTACTAGATACAATGAAATATACAATGGATATAATCGGATAACCGCAAACCCACCTACAGCAAAAAGGCCTCACAGCCAACCGTAGCGGTATCCGCTGAAATAGATACAATAGGAAGCCCTGTTGCGACTACTCTGAGGGTCAAGCCTGCAAAACACTGTGGCACAACGGAGGCGAGTTTCCAACTCGTGAATAGGAAGTAACATCATACAGATAATCGCAAGTATGCACGAACAGCGATAATCCATCACATGCAATCTGTAGTATAAGTATAGCAATATGGATATGCAACAATCAGGATCAAGGTACAGCATCAGAGTACTACAACTATATGAAACAATGCATATCTAATGAATCCTGAGTGTGGGATAAAACAAAACATCATCAATGAATGATCATCGTGGAAAATCCCGGTGTCCATCAACGACACCCCAAATCCCAATACCTCAGGCATCGTCACTTTGATCGGCCCTCATATCCGTAAATCTCATAGAACCTAAGTGCCCAACATCGACACTCGAAACATCATGAAAATCCGTGTCCAATATCGACACGTAAATCTATATAACTCGGGCTCAGTCAGTCCGGATCAGCCCATATCCATCTCACGACTCTGGTCGGTATCCTCCAGATAACCGCCGGGTCCAAACTATCACCGGTAGGTAGTAGTCCCTCTGCCAGGCTCATCGTCTACTGCACAACATACCTTTCTTGCCTCGAGGTACCATATTGGGTCCACCATGAACCCGCAAACGGATCATCCATCTCCTCGAATCGGATTTCTAGAACCAATCTCAGAACCGAGAAAACTCATGGTAGACGTATCGAAATATCATATCAAGAGAAACCGGGTTTTCAAAACAATTCATATTTTCTTGAAATATAACCATGGTTCTCAAATCCATAAATCATATGAAATCCGTATCTCAATGCGTAAATCCATGAAATATAATGTATGCAATATAGAACAGTAATATAAGCATATCAAAGGAAAAGCGCTCTTTTAAATGAATCAAGTTTTTAATAATATCATGTGGTTCCCACATTCTCCAAAGTCATATGCAACATCATATAAAGGTGTATATATAACTATAACAAGGTATGTGTGTATGCATATAGGTGTGTATGCATGATGCATTTCATATGCGCAATAGAACAAGAATCATTGTCTATCTATTGATAATAGTGAAGGCGGAACAATACGCATTCCCTTAGTAAGGTGGTACAAGAACAACTGCCTCAATATCAATAATGAATGAAGTACCACGTATATGTATATATTGTGCGTGTCATGGAAATTTCCAACGGTGTGTGTGTGGCATACAATTTAGTGCTCGTGCAACATAAACCATCAGTAATGGTGCAGTGTCCAATAGATACTAAGTCAAGGTACAACAAGTAATGGTATGTAATGATGCTCATGGACAATCAACTCATATGCATATAACATATGGCTATAACATCATATCTAGCCCTCGGCGCTTAACGCCATACGGGCGATTTCCCCGTAGATGTTAAATCTACTCACCGATGATCTCGAGCTAGGTAAATCCAACCACCTACTTTCCCTTCTTTGTAGCGTCTGAAGTCCCCGCAATCGGTCCTAATATCACACAAAACATAATAAGTGCAACTTAGAAACCGTTCAATAATACATACAAACTACATTTAGATCGACGCACCGACTCCAACAAACTCTCAAGTGTTCGCTTACTGGATAACGTGTTTAGCTACATTCTAGATCAAACCTAAGTACAGCAAGCTACACCAAGAACGCGAACCGTGTCGGATTTCATAACGCGCATAGTCGAAACACTAGAAATTAGCAACGTGTTCCCAGATTTTGACTACAGTCAACACATAAAAATCAAACAGTACCAAACACCCAGGATAGCCTACAGGTAGCTACCCTAAAAAACACAACCCCCCAGGTCCCTACAAATCCGGCGACGCCGGAATTTATCCCTATCTTGCCGGTCCAACTAGGTGGGGTGGGTTTCGGGTTTCAGGTGAACACTCAGGGCTTCTAACACAACACCACTACATTGCTAGATTTTATAGTAACCTATCATGGTGATAGCAGATCACAGACACTCCAATATCTCACTAAAAATACGATATTACACAAAAACTATAACTTTAGTGTTCTAAACAGCAACTACTAGGCAACAGAACATTATAAAGACCTAATTAACAGTTAGAGATCACTACCTTACAACACTTGCTCAAAAACCCTAGCTTTCCATGCTCCAAGTCATCTTTAGTGGCTTAACTTAACTTTTTGAGGGTTTAGATAAAGTTTAGTGATGATTTGGCTTGGTTTAGTGAAGAACTAGGCAGGGTTTCAGTTTGGGGATGAGAATGAGGAGAAGAACACAAATGAGAGAGTATGAGTGATGGGAAAATGAGGGTGTGAGAGTGGTGAAGGAAAATGGGGGTGTGAGGTTAAGAGATGAGCCATGCCCATTCTCTCTCCTCCTTAAATGCTCCCCATGCTTGCCCCATGCCTCATCATTCTCATTGTGAACTCTCTCTCTCTCCCTCTCTCTCTCTCAAGTCAACCCTAATTCAAATAATTAAATAAATACATATAACAAAATGGCATGAGGGTTAAGGTGCCATGGCTACTTAAGCATGGTTAACACTTCCATAATCCCCAAGTTAACATGCACATGTGTGTGCGAACCAAAACAAATAATAATAAAATATTAATTAATTTTTATAAAATATGTGAAAACTATTTTGGTTAACTTTTTTACTAAAAACCCGCATTATCGCTTAATTAATACTAATCGCATTCTAAGGTGTTACAATTTTCCCCCCTTAAAAAAATTCGGTTTCCAAATTTTAAAATCTTACTATGCGTACTTTCAAAGAGATGAGGGAATTTCTTCCGCATCTCACTCTCGGCTTCCCAAGTGATCTCTTCACTATTCAGCCCATGCCAAAGAACCTTCACAGATAGCAAGACCTTTGACCAAAGTGTCTTCACCTGCCGATCCAATATAACTACCGGCTGCTCGGTGAACGAAAGATCACGCTTTAGCTGAACGGTCTAGTGCTGGATCATGTGAGAAGGGTCATGAAGGTACTTGCGAAGAATCGATACATGGAATACGAGGTGAACATCCGGAAAATTGGGCGGAAGTGCCAAACGATAGGCAACGGCACCAACTCGCTCAAGGATCTCAAAAGGACCTACAAATCTGGGACTAAGCTTTCCTATCTTCCAAAATCTCATCACGCCCTTCATCGGAGAAATCTGTAGGAATACATGATCCCCCACTGCGAACTCGAGCCTGCGACGACGATGGTCGGCATAAGACTTCTGTTTGCACTGGGCTGCTCTCATCCTATCCTTAATCAACTGGATCTTCTCTGTAGTCTCTTGAACTAGCTAGGGTCCCAATATCCTGCTCTCGCTGAGTTCGGTCCAACAGACTAGCGATCGACACTTTCTACAATACAAAACCTCAAAAGGTGCCATCTGAATCGTCTCTTGATAACTGTTATTGTAGGAGACCTCTATCAACAGCAAGTGACGATCCCAACTACCACCAAAATCAAGCACGCACGTACGAAGCATATCCTCCAGAGTCTGTATAGTCCACTCTGACTGACCATCGGTCTGCGGATGGAAAGCAGTGCTAAAACTTAATCGGGTACCCAAAACTTCCTAAAGCTTCTGCCAAAGACGGATGGTAAACTGGGTGCCCCTATCGGATATGATGCATGTGGGAACGTCGTGTAAATGCACAATCTCATCAATATACAACTGAGCATACTAAGCATAACCGAAAGTGGTCTTCACTGGAAGGAAGTGAGCCGCTTTCGTCAACCGGTCAACAATCACCCAAATGGAGTCATACCCTTGACTGGACCTAGGTAGACCCACAACGAAATCCATGGAGATATATTCTCATTTCCACTCCGGAATAGGTAAAGGCTACAACTCTCCTGCTGGTCTCTGATACTCAGCCTTGACTTGCTGACAAGTCAGGCACCTCGAAACGAAGTCCGAAACATCACTCTTCATCCCTGCCCACCAGTAGATATCTCTCAAGTCATGATACATCTTGGTGGAACCTGAGTATAAGCTGACTGATATGCCTGCTCTAGGATCTCGCGTCTTAACCCATCGGTATCAGGTACACACAAACGAGTTCCAAAATGTAGCACACCCTGGTCATCAATCAAGAACTCCAAATCTTTACCCTGCCGAACATGCTCAAGAATCTCAGACAAACAGGTATCGTCGGGCTGTGCCTCACGAATACGATCAAGTAGAAGTGGACGGGCATAAACATGAGCAAGCTGTCCCCCAGTGGAAGTGAACTCAAACTGTACTCTACCATTGCACAATATCTGCTAATCTGCAAAAGACTGTCTCTGAACTGCGCTCAACTGGGACAAGCTACCCCCGGGCCTACGACTCAAAGCGTCAGCTACCACATTCGCCTTGCCCAGGTGATAAAGGATCTCACAATCATAATCCTTCACGAGCTCCATCCAACAGCGCTATCTCAAATTCAGATCCCACTGCTGGAAGATGTACTTTAAGCTCTGGTGGTCTGTGAAAATTAGACATGACTCCCCGTACAAGTAATGTCTCTAAATCTTAAGTGCAAAGACCACCGCGGCCATCTCAAGATCATGAGTGGGATAATTCTGCTCGTGCTTCTTCAACTGCCGGAAAGCATAAGCGATAACTCTATCATGCTCCATCAATACACAACCGAGTCCCACTCGAGAAGCATCACAGTAAACAACAAAGCTGCCCGATCCAGAAGGCAAAGATAAAACTGGTGCAGTCGTAAACCGAGTCTTCAAATGCTGAAAATTCAGCACGCATGCCTCAGTCCAAAAAAAAGGAACCCCCTTCCTGGTCAGTCCGGTCAACGGTGCAGCGATACTCGAGAAGTCCTGCATGAAACGGCGGTAATAACCGGCTATGCCCAAAAAGCTACGGACCTCTGTCACTGATACAGGTCTGGGCCAAAGCTATACGGCCTCGATCTTCCTCAGGTCCACACGAATACCATCTCTTGTAACCACATGACCTAAGAAGTCAACACTATCAAGCCAGAAGGCACACTTCAAGAATTTAGCAAACAGCCGGTACTCTCTCAATGTCTGCAAAGCAATCCTCAAGTGCTGCTCATGCTCCTCTCAACTCTTGGAATAAACCAGAATGACATCAATAAACACAATAATAAACTGGTCGAGGAACGTCCTGAAAATCCAGTTCATCAAATCCATGAACACTGCTGGGGCATTGATGAGTCCGAACGACATCACCAAAAACTCATAATGCCCGTAGTGCGTACGAAAAGCAGTCTTCGGAACGTCATCATTCCGAACCCGCAACTGAAGATAACCCGATCTTAAATCAATCTTAGAAAAATGTCCCGCACCCTGGAGCTGATCAAACAAATCATCAATGCGAGGAAAAGGATACCTATTCCGTACTGTAACTCGGTTCAATTGACAATAATCAATGCACAACTTCAAACTGCCATCCTTCATCTTGACGAATAGAACAGGAGTTCCCCAAGACGAAACACTCGGACGCACAAGTCCCCTATCAAGAAACTCTTGCAGCTGATCCTTAAGCTCCGCTGGGGCCATTCAGTAAGGCGGCATAGAAATAGGCCCCGTACCGGGGATCAAATCAATGCAGAACTCAATCCCACACTCTGGTGGCAATCCAGGTAACTCATCGATAAAAAACATTAGAAAACTCTCTCACAATAGGAACCCAGTCAAACAAATCTACCGTGGCTCCGGTATCACGAATGGAAGCTAAGAATCCTCGACATCCACTCCTCAAGAGCCGACTAGCGTAATGGGTAGAAATCAAATTGTGAGGGGCGGCACCACGGTCCCCCTGCACAACAAGAACCGACTCGCTCGGAAAACAAAATCTGACTGTCTTCTCACGGCAGTTCATAGACGCGTAGAAAGTAGCTAACCAGTCCATGCCCAGGAGAACGTCGAAATCCAACATCTCAAGAAGGATCAAGTCGACAGACGAATCTCTATCTCCAATCTGAACGGCACAAGACCGAAACACGTGTCGCGCAACAAAAGACTCTCCAACAGGAGTAGTCACGACAAGCGACTGATCTAGCAAACACGACTCTCGGCCCAACCTCGGCACGAAGTGTGTAGAAACATATGAGTGCATAGATCCCGGATCAAACAAAACGCGTGCATCGAAGGAACATACTGAAAGAGTACCTGAAACCGATGCATTGGACGCCTGCGCGTCACGAAGTGTGTAGAAACATATGAGTGCATAGATCCCGGATCAAACAAAACGCGTGCATCGAAGGAACATACTGAAAGAGTACCTGAAACCGATGCATTGGACGCCTGCGCGTCCTGATAAGTCAAAGGAAATACTCGAGCCTGCTCTCTACTGACGATTGGTTGTCCTCCGCCTCCACCACCCCGTCCTCTCTGAGCAAAACCTCCGTCACCACGACCTCTCTGAGTATAAGTCTGACGCGGAGCAACAACAGGCGTAAGGGGCAACGCTCTTTGAGGTGGAGAAGGTGGTAAGGTAACATGTGATACGGCTGCCTCGTCCTTACATGCCACGGTACAATCTCTGACGCGATGATAAAACTCCCACACTGGAAACATCCAGACGATGACTGCTGACCCTCCTGGGGATAAGAGCTAAATAACTGGCCTCGTCCCAAGCCTCTGCTACTCCCAAGACCTGAACGAAATCTATCGCGGCGTCTATATATCTGTCTCCGGACTGATATACCAGTACAAACCCTCTTCGGTTCCAGAACGACCAAAGTCTCGGAAAGACGCTCCTCAACCAGTAGGGCTGCGTCCACTGCGGCTGCATATGTGTCAAAATGCTGGGCGCTAATAGCGAGGAACAACTGGGTAAGCAGTCATTGCACAAATCTCTTGATCCGCATCTCCTCAGTGTACACCAAATATGGAACATACACAGATAGCTGGGTAAACTGAATATCGTACTCTGCCACTGTCATACCCGGAGTCTGGCATAACGACTCAAAACTGTGAGCTCGAGCATCCCTGACACTCTGCAGTAGAAAATGGGCAAGAAAAACCGTCACGAACTCATCCCAGGTCATAGGAGAAAGACATGTGGCTCTGCCCCTTTCTAAAGACTCGCACCATGTCTGGGCAAGACCCTCCAGACGAAAACTCGCGAACTCTACCCATCTCGCATCGAAGCATCTCAGCAAATGATAGATCCTGGCCATCCGATCGATAAACGACTGGGGATCCTCAGATGTATCTGTGCTGGTGAAAACCGGAGGCTTCAGCCTCATGAACTCAGATAATGATATGGTGATAACCTCCGTAGCTGTAGGTACGACTGCCTGAACAGTAGGAACCATCACGATCCCCATTATAGGTGGGACAACCTCCTGCCTCTGCGCTCGACTGGCCTCAACCAACGACCCCACCATCTGGCGCAAATCCTGCATACCGGCCTCTAGCCTAGTAATACGATCTATCGAAGGTGGATCAATCCGCTCCTGTGGAATGGGCATACCGCCCTTGTCAGTCCTCGTCTCTGACGAGCCTACCCTGATCTCGGCTCTCGCGGCCGCTCTCTACGCCCTCGTAGTCTTCGATGGCATAATGGCTAGAAATGAAAACAGGATTCGATAAGAATATAGGAATCGAATCATAATGATACATGGAATCAAGGAAGGAATTACAAGCAATATGTCCTAAGGTCATTTAGGTGGAGTATCGTGTCGTAAGTATGCTGCGGAACATACACACGCTACGTCACTCTGCTTAAACTACCTACTCTATCATACCAAGGTCATCCTACACTTCGAAAGGTAAAACCTAGCGCTCTGATACCAACTTTCTCACGATCCAAATTTACGAACGTGACCGGCACCTAAACCACGTGACGTCGACAGGCGTAACGCAATTTAAGTAAGCCGAAAACCCAGAAATCTAAACCATAAAAAGAAGCCCTCCCCTAAGCTTGACCACCTCTCTGTGAAGAAACCCTTGTTCGAGTTCTTCCTTGCTCTCTTCGATATGCGACATCACCCTCGAAGTGATAAAAACATTGTTAAAACATTTGAAAATCTCAAGTAAAAATCTTAAAGCTTAAATTTATTTTCTTAAAAATTTTGGCAGCACCTCCTTTGTAAAACTAGCCCCGAAACGGGTACAAACATAGGATATAAATAAAGCATTCCCAAACGGGAGAAAATCATGCCCAAGGGGGGAAAACAATCTCCACAAGCATATATACGACACCGTAGCGAAGAAATAGACAATAAAAATGAAAACAGCATAAAGAGATAAAGCAACATAAGAAAAAGCCGGCTCACACGAGCATGACACCCAGAGTCACAAAATATACAATATCGATCCTCACAAACTCGTCTCTAAGTCAATACATGAAAGTGGTAGATGGAGAGTACTAGATACAATGAGATATACAATGGATATAATCGGATAACCGCAAACCCACCTACAGCAAAAAGGCCTCACAGCCAACCGTAGCGGTATCCGCTGAAATAGATACAATAGGGAGCCCTGTCGCGACTACTCTGAGGGTCAAGCCTGCAAAACACTGTGGCACAACGGGGGTGAGTTGCCAACTCGTGAACAGTAAGTAACATCATACAGATAATCGCAAGTATGCACGAACAACGATAATCTATCACATGCAATCTGATAGCATAAGTAAGGAAATATGGATATGCAACAATCATGATCAAGGTACACCATCAGCGTACTACAACTACATGAAACAATGCATATCTAATGAATCCTGAGTGTGGGATAAAATATAACATCATCAATGAATCATCATCGTGGAAAATCCCGGTGTCCATCAACGACACTCTAAATCCCAATACCTCATGCGCTGTCACTCTGATCGGCTCTCATTTCCGTAAATCTCATGGAACCTGAGTGCCCAACATCGACACTCGAAACATCATGAAAACCCGTGTCCAGCATCGACACGTAAATCCACATAACTCAGGCTCCGTCAGTCCGGATCGGCCCATATCCATCTCACGACTTCGGTCGGTATCCTTCGGATAACCGACAGGTCCAAACTATCACCGGTAGGTAGTAGTTTCTCTGCCAGGCTCATCGTCTACTGCACAACATACCTTTCTTGCCCCGGGATACCATACCGGGTCCACCATGAACCCGCGAAAGGATCATCCATCTCCTCGAATCGGGTTTCCAGAACCAATCTCAGAACCGAGAAAACTCATGGTGGACGCATCGAAATATCATATCAAGAGAAACTGGGTTTTCAAAACAATGCATACTTTCTTGAAATATAACTACGGTTATCAAATCCATAAATCACATGAAATCCATATCTCAATACGTAAATCCATGAAATATGAAGTATGCAACATAGAACAGTAATATAAGCATCAACAACAACAACAACAACTGAGCCTTTTATCCCAAGCATATGGGGTAGGCTACATGAACCAACATGAGAATCACGCCGGGTCCAGCACATGAATCCTCTGTCTCCACTCACTTCTATCGAACAATATACTTTCATTGAGTCCTTTGGCAACCATATCGTTTCGTATCACCTCCATCCATGTTTTCTTCGGTCTCCCTTTTGCCCTTTTGCCATTACCCATATCGAGAGTATCTATTCGTCGAACCGGTGCTTCCATAGGTCTGCGTCGCACATGACCAAACCATCTAAGCCGGTTTTCCCGCATCTTCTCCTCCACGGGTGCTACACCAACTTTTGCACGAATATCCTCATTTCGCACCTTGTCTTTTCTAGTGTTACCGCACATCCAACGAAGCATGCGCATCTCCGCTACGTGCATCTTCTGTGTATGATGCTTCTTAGGAGCCCAGCATTCTGTACCATATAATAAGGCTGGCCGAATAGCGCTCCGATAAAACTTCCCTTTCAATTTTAACGGAAAGTTACGATCACACAAAATCCCTGTTGCACTCCTCCATTTCAACCAACCAGCTTGGATCCTTTGATTAACATCACTATCGATCTCCCCATTCCTTTGGATGATGGAACCTAGATATCTAAACTGGTCGCTCGGTGATATCTCTTGCCCTTCCAATGTTATACCAATATGGTTTTGACTTCTCTGGCTACTAAATTTGCAGTGCATATATGCTGTCTTGGACCTGCTCAATCTGAATCCCCGAGATTCCAATGTTTGTCTCCATAATTCCAATTTTGCATTAACCCCTGCTTTCGTCTCATTTACTAGAACAATATCATCAGCGAATAGCATACACCAAGGGACCTCATCTTGGATAGTTCTAGTAAGCTCATCCATCACGATGGTAAACAGGAAAGGACTTAATGCAGATCCTTGATGTAAACCAATAGTAATCGGAAAATCACTTGTTAAGCCACCGCAAGTTCTGACATTTGCCACTACTCCGTCGTACATATCCTTGATTATGTCAATATACTTGACGGGGACCCCCTTTTTCATCATTGTCCCCCATAATACCTCTCTAGGTACCTTGTCGTACGCTTTTTCTAAATCAATAAATATCATATGCAAATCTCTTCTCCTCTCTCGAAAGCGCTCGACAAGTTGACGAAGCAAATGGATCGCCTCTGTCGTCGATCGTCCAGGCATGAAACCAAATTGGTTCTCTGTTATCTTAATATCCTTCCTTAGCCTGTGTTCAATCACTCTCTCCCAAAGTTTCATGGTGTGACACATTAGTTTTATTCCACGGTAGTTTGAGCAACTTTGAATGTCACCCTTATTCTTGTAGATAGGTACAAGGATACTTTTCCTCCATTCATTTGGCATCTTTTTTGTCTGCCAAATCTTATTAAACAGATCTGTCAGCCATTTAACGCCTATTTCTCCTAAGCATCTCCAAATCTCGATAGGAATCCCGTCAGGACCAACCGCTTTTCTTAAACCCATTCTGTTCAAAGCTTCTTTAACCTCAGTAAGTCTTATTTTACGCATGAAATCACGATTTATATCTTGAGATTGAATGACAAGTCCATCCAAATTCTTAGTAAAGCTCTCATTGAACAATTTGTCAAAATAATCTCTCCATCTTTCCTTGATATCCTCATCTCGAACTAAAACCTTCTGATTTTCATTTTTGACACACTTCACCGCACATAAGTCTCTAGTCTTCCTTTCCCGCATTCGAGCAATCCGGTATATATCATTTGCAGCCTCTTTAGTGTCTAATTTCTCGTACACCTCCTTGTAGACCTTAGATTTAGCTTCCCGAACAGCTTTCTTAACTTCCTTTTTAGCCATTTTGTACTTCTCAAATCGCTCCACATCTCTACTTTTCTTCAAATCTTTATAAGAATCTCTTTTAATTTTAATAGCAGCCTTTACATCTTCATTCCACCATGATATGTCCTTAGATGGTGGAGCACCATGTCTCGACTCACCAAGTAGATCTCTAGCTACTTTCTTGATACAACTAGCCATTTTGTTCCATGTTTTGTCTGGATCATCTTCCGACTGCCAATCCGCTTCTTGTACTACACGATCTATAAAAGCCTTTTGATTACCTTCTTTCAATCGCCACCATTTAATTTTAGGCTCTACCTTACGTCTAATCTTCCTAGGTTCTCTTCTAAATCGAAAATCTAGAACTAAAAGTCTATGTTGAGTAGTTACACTCTCACCTGGCACTACCTTACAGTCGATACAACAACCTCTATCTATTCTTCTCGTCAAAAAAAAGTCTATTTGACTAGCATTTGATCCGCTCCTAAAAGTGATAAGGTGGGACTCTCTTTTCCTAAACCAGGTGTTTGCTAAGATCAAGTCATAAGATAAAGCAAAATCTAGAATCGAGTCACCTACTTCATTCCTTTGTCCGAAACCAAAACCTCCATGGATAGTATCAAACCCACTACGACTAGTACCTACATGTCCATTAAGATCACCACCAATAAATAACTTCTCTCCACTGGGTATACTTTGCACCACCTCGTCTAAATCCTCCCAGAATAGACGCTTACTAGCGTCATCAAGACCTATCTGTGGTGCATAAGCACTAATAACATTAAAGATCTCTCCACCTAGAATAAGCTTAACCAGTAAAATTCTATCACCTTTTCTCCTAATCTCAACTACATCCTCAAGCAACCGTCTATCTATGATTATACCTACCCCATTACGATTTTTATCTCTACCCGTATACCAAAGGGAAAACCGCTCTTTTAAATGAATCAAGTTTTTAATAATATCATGTGGTTCCCACATTCTCCAAAGTCAAATGCAACATCAAATAAAGGTGTATATGTAGTTATAGCAAGGTATGTATGTATGCATGTAGGTATGTATGCATGATGCATTTCATATGCGTAATAGAACAAGAATCAACGTCTATCTATTGATAATAGTGAAGGCGGAACAATACACATTCCCTTAGTAAGGTGGTACAAGAACAACTGCCTCAATATCAATAATGAATGCAGTACCACGTATATGTATATGTTGTGCGTATCATGGCAATTACCAACGGGTGTGTGTGTGGCATACAATTTAGTGCTCGTGCAACATGAACCGTCAGTAATGGTGTAGTGTCTAATAGATACTTAGTTAAGGTACAACAAGTAATTGTATGCAATGATGCTCATGCACAATCAACTCATATGAATATAACATATGGCTATAACATCATATCTAGCCCTCGACACTTAACGCCATACGGGCGATTTCCCTATAGATGTTAAATCTACTCACCGATGATCTCGAGCTAGCTAAATCCAACCACCTGCTTTCCCTTCTTTGTAGCGTCTGAAGTCCCCGCAATCGATCCTAATATCACACAAAACATAACAAGTGCAACTTAGAAACCGTTCAATAATACATACAAACTACGTTTAGATCGACGTACTGACTCCAACAAATTCTCAATTGTTCGCTTAGAGGCTAACATGTGAAGCGACATTCTAGATCAAACCTAAGTGCAGCAAGCTACACCAAGAACGCGAACTGTGTCGGATATCGTAACGTGCATAGTCGAAACACTATAAATTAGCAAAGTGTTCCCAGATTTTGACTACAGTCAACACATAAAAATCAAGCAGTACCAAACACCCAGGATAGCCTACAGGTAGCTACCCTCAAAAACACAACCCCCCAGGTCCCTACAAATCCGACGACGCCGGAATTTATCCTTATCTCGCCAGTCCAACTAGATGGGGTGGGGTTCGGGTTTCAGGTGAACACTCGAAGCTTCTAACATAACACCACTACATTACTATATTTTACAGTAACCTATCGTGGTGATAGCAGATCACAGAGACTCCAATATCTCACTAAAAAACACGATATTACACAAAAACTATAACTTTAGTGTTCTAAACAGCAACTACTAGGCAACACAACACTATAAAGACCTAATTAATAGTTAGAGATCGCTACCTTACAACACTTGCTCAAAAACCCTAGCTTTCCATGCTCCAAGTCATCTTTAGTGGCTTAACTTGACTTTGTGAGGGTTTAGATGAAGTTTAGTGATGATTTGGCTTGGTTTAGTGAAGAACTAGGTAGGGTTTCAGTTTGGGGATGATAATGAAGAGAAGAACACAAATGAGAGAGTGTGGGTGATGGGGAAAATGAGGGTGTGAGAGTGGTGAAGGAAAATGGGGGTGTGAGGTTAGGAGATGAGCTATGCCCATTCTCTTTCCTCATTAAATGCTCCCTATGCTTGCCCCATGCCTCATCATTCCCATTGTCAACTCTCTCTCCCCCTCTCTCTCAAGTCAACCCTAATTCAAATAATTAAATAAATACATATAACAAAATGGCATGAGGGTTAAGGTGCCATGGTTACTTAAGCATGGTTAATAATTCCATAATCCCCAAGTTAGCATGCACATGTGTGTGCAAGGCAAAACAAATAATAATAAAATATTAATTAATTTTTATAAAATATGTGAAAACTATTTTGGTTAACTTTTTTACTAAAAACCCGCATTATCGCTTAATTAACACTAATCACATTCTAAGGTCTTACACGTATCCTTAACAAAAGACTAACCAAGCCCCAACTGCTCACATATATTTAAGTCGATCTTAATCTCAAACCTGATTAACGATCCTTAAATAAAGCAAACCCCAATCTAAGATATACGGATTTGGACTAATCCACGCCCTACGAATGACAACATAAATTAGTCTCCGTATACAATCCACGGGCAACAAAAAATAAAACAAACACACACGACACGAAGTGAACTTCTGGAGCAGGAGAAAGTGGTTATCACGATACGGTAGCGTAATTAACTGTAGGGGCTTGCACCTGTAGGGAAGAGCGTCCCCACAATCAAAAAACCCTCGCAAACGAGTGGGAATCTGACGAAGTCTGCTACAACGGCCGCATCCGTCCAAACCTCCGATACACGGTGCCATAAATCAACTTGGCATCTTTGGAGAGGTGGACGGATAAATCCAAATAGTATCTGCCCTTAAATTCAGGCAAGACAACCTACGCGGTTCGTCTCTGTTTTTCGGCGGTGAACATCCCCTCCTCTCATTCTAGTCTAAAACATCCTCATTTCAAAACTCATCGGAAGCGGAGTTATTCCGACTTCCGAATCTCTTTTCTTTAAAAATTCAACTTTTCCTAAACAACAAATTAACCAACTCTTCTCATATTGTTTAGCAACCAAAAAATAACAATTCGACCAAGTTTCAATTCAAAATATAATATTAAACAACTTTTATTTAATTTTTACGGTAAAATACCATCTAGTTTACATACGACATTTCCTTCTAGTTTTGCTCATATTACGTTTAGAAAACTCACGAGGTAATGACCTATCTCATCACAACACTCATCCTTAACATAGCATGATGGCTTTTGTAACAATTCTTGTGGGACGAAATACAATATTTCATTAAAATACCTTAAACCAATAAAACCGTATTCTTTAAGTTGTATTATCCCAATTCCATACGATTATGTCCTTACAACCCATTCGTGGGGAATCCGATTTTGTTGGTGCGGATTATCGCACATCCATCGGACTAGTAGGGCGAGATGCAGACCTCCTCACGGAGCATACGATCTCGATGGAATTTGTTTTACAATTTTAAGAAAAACGTGATTTCTATTTAAAAAATAAATTCTATTTTTATAAATATATGTATATAAATATTATCAAAATATCTATTTTAAATAATATATATATATATATATATATATATTCCATATTTTCTAAATCAAAGGAATCACAAATTTCATGAAACTACCATTACAAATCAATACAATTCCAATATTACACTAAAATACCATATACAATGCAATCTAGGTTCTATCCACTAGAAAACTTCATATTATAAAAATTACATCTATGAACACCTTAAAGACGATAAATAAATACTTGAGATTTATTTTGAAAATATATCAAAACTATTTTTTCATAAAACCCCCTCAAATTATATTAATTTATAATAAGGACCCTAGTAAATATAGGTTTAAGCGGTACCAGTTCTCTTGAGCCTCAGGGAGCCGGAGAATATGGGTGCTTGCCTATCTAAGGTAGACAAACTAAAAACGGTGTTATTAATACGGTAATTGTCTTGGAAAAAGACACAAATCCTGCCTTCCATATGCAGCAGTTACCGATAACACTAAAACTAATTCAGGACTTCAATTCTGTTTAAATGTCTGACTCAGGCGGAGTCTCAGTTTGATCTGATTCAATCTATCCTTGAATATTATTCCAGTATAACTCTAATTCAACATGAATCCATTCAATCTATATCAACATGAACATGATTTGACCGAACCATGGATATACTTTTAACTGGTCTACATGACTATCCGTCTATATCCTTTTCTTTTACATGAATTACTGATATCATGGTTTCGGCAAGTCCATCTACAATATTACTACAAAACAATACAATCAATACAAAAGATATTACGGGGTTTTAAAGGGGTAGACCGGTACGGAATTTGTTAGAAGTGGCACGAAACGGTCACTTTAATATACCTAACCTGAATATCCATTGTTGTTGTACCATAGCTTAACAGTTCCTTGTAATCTATAAACTATAGTCCACGGGGAAAGTTAGACTTCTCTCGTAAACACTGGCATATTCTGTACCAAGTTACAAACAACCGCATTAACATTATAATTAAACATTACTAGTTATACTCTCTTATCTATTTACTCTATTTCTATCTCTCTTTGGGACTTACCGAGCGATTGTTCGTTGACGACATTTCTTCTCTCTTCTTTTTTTGGAATGTTATCAGGTGGATCCGACTCATTGGAGATCGAGCCCAGTTCAGAGGTCATGGATCTGTTCAGCGAGGGCCCCGAGCTTTAGACTCTTGTATATACTTTACTTTCATGTCCATGCCATTGTTTAGGCATTGCTTTCATCATTGTATTTACTTTTCAGTTGTATTGTAAAGAAATGTTTAATAAATAAAAGTTGTTGTTCAGTTACATATCTTGTCATATTTCTTGTGTACATTTATTATATTGCTTATTACGCTTAGCGTGTTTACTTCTGACTAAATACATAGCGGGCCTCGTTGCGTCTCCTTACCCGTACACTGGGAAGCGGGGCATGACAAGTTTTGTTGGTGGCCTATGCAGGTCAGTTCTGCATAGACATACAGGTCAATTCTGCATGAAGTCCTAAGCAATATAACATAAGAATCAGCAACTAAAATCATTCTTTACATTTCATATTTCTTGAATATTACAATTTCATATTCTTTGAATCGATCCTAACCCTATTTTTATTTCAAGGTTATGGATTCTCCCAACAACACGAGTACCAAAGTCAACAACACACCACCACCTCTTCCACTTACACCTACCGTTGCAGCTCCGATCAACGAACAAACGATATTGCTTGAGGCAATCTGAAGCCTCCTGGAAGGACAGCAGCAGCAAACTGCTATATTATTGAACCGCCCAGAAGCGGAAGCACCCGGAGTGAAGCAATTCAGGGCATTGCACCCGAAGCAATTTTCTGGGAAAGAGAGCCCTTTAGAAGCTGAAGAATGGGCTCAGAGCATTGAAGACGATCTGGCAGCAGCACAAGTGCTAGAGATCGCTTGGGTTCGGGTTGCGAAGCTGTAACTCACTGACAACGCCCGTGTATGGTGGAAAGCGGAAGAAAGCCGTCTTGCCCAGCTTATCGAATGGAAGACTTTTCGCAACATGTTCGACGTGAAGTACTTTCCAGAGACTGTCCGATTTGACATGGAGTAGCAATTCATCCATCTACAACAGGGTTCGATGCGGACCAAATCTGTAGATGGGTATGATGATGAGTTTACCATGCTCAGTTGGTAAGATATGTCTCAATATTCAATTTTCTTATATCACATACTACACAGCTAACACAAGACCGTAACAGGTTCGCGGCACAACTCATTCCGACTACTGAGATCAGGTCCAGACGATTTCAGCAAGGGTTAGATCCGGAGATCCAAGCTGTCTTAGCTACAGGGGATTTTCTAACTCACGAACTGGCTCTAAAAGCTACCCATCGATATGAGTCAGTAGTGAAGATGAAGGGCAGACACCAATCTGCCGGAGTGAAGTGCCCTGCCACCCAGATAGCAAGAGGAGCCTCTTCAAGGCTACCTTTTGTACCCAGGAGACCCGGAGTACCTTTCAACTGGTCCAGCCCAGCCTTTTATACCTACTGCAAGAGAGATGGACACCTGGTGAAGGATTGTAGGTGTGTTAATCTCCTTTGCTTAGTCTGCGGCTCAACCTCACATGATATTGGATCCTGTCCTCGAAGACTCAATCTAAATGTTGCACCCAGACCAGCATTTACCTATCCGCAGTGGCCAGCTATCCAAGCACCTGCTCCATGATTCGCTCTCCCAGCTCCACCTCCTCATGGACCTACTGCACCTCCTCTTCGTCAGTTCCACCAAGCTCAAAAGAACTTACCTCAAGTACAGAGGAACGGACAAAGGAATGTTCCTCCAGTAAGGAGGAATGTACCGAGGCGACAGGCTTTCACAATGACGGTGGAAGAAGCTGAAGCCACTGGTCAAGTCATTACTGGTAACCTTTCAATCTTTCAAAGTTGTTCAATACTTGTTATATCCATATATCTTTTTCTATACCTAAAACCTATCCCATATAACTTAGGTACGATCTTAGTAGCCTCACTTCCTGCACTAGCACTCTTCGATACTGGAGCATCTCATTGCTTTATATCGCAACGGTTCGTCCGAACTCATGCAATTCCAGTCAAACCTCTCGTATCCAGCTGGAATGTCAGTTCAGGGAACGGCGTACTAAAGGAAACAATGGGATACGACCTGTGTCCAGTAGTCGTCTGTGGCAGAGAATTCTATGCTGACTTCAAGGTGCTGGACATACCGAATTTCGATGTCGTTTTGGGTATGGATTGGCTAGGAACATTCTATGCTACCATTAACTGCCGTCAAAGGAGGGCAGTGTTCGAGATTCCAGAACATCTGGTCTTTTATTTCAAAAGTGGAGACCATACCCTGGAGCCAAGTACATACAAATCAAAACCGAAGAAGGCAGTGATTGCAACATTTAAAGCAGAGGAAGGATCGAAGCCAGACGTAGTTCGAAAGTTCGATGACGTATTTACTGAAGACATATCAGGTTTGCCTCTCGATCGAGCTCTTGAATTTAGCATTGATTTAGTACCTGGAGCACAACCGGTGATCAAAGCTCCGTATCACTTGAGTCCCGAAGGTTTGAAAAAGATCCAAACTCAGTTGGACGAATTATTGAAGAAAGGATGGATTCGTCTCAGCACTTCAAGTTGGGGATCGCCAGTTCTGCTTGTGAAGAAGAAAGAAGGTTCATATCGAATGTGCATTGATTATAGAGCTCTGAATGAAGTAACTATATAGAACAAGTATCCACTTCCGCGCATCGACGATCAGTTCGATCAGGTAAGTGGATCTTGCATTTTCTCCAAGTTAGATCTTCGCTTAGGTTATCATCATGTGAAGGTCAAAGAGTCTGATATTCCGAAGACGGCATTCAGGACTCGCTATGGTCATTATGAGTTTCTTGTGATGCTATTTGGAGTGACCAACGCACCAGCTATATTCATGAACCTAATGAATCAAGTTTTCCGAGAATATCTAGACATGTTTGTTGTCATCTTCATCGACGACATCCTGGTGTATTCTAAGAGTCGGAAAGAACATGCCGAGCATCTACGAATTGTCCTGGAGACTTTACGACAGCATTAACTCTATGCTAAGTACAGCAAGTGCGAGTTTTGGCTAGATCAAGTCGGCTTTCTCGGACATATTGTATCAGGCGATGGAATCTCTGTAGATCCAGCTAAGCTATCAGCAGTAAGCGAATGGCCGATACCGAAGTCAGTGAAGGACATTCGAAGTTTCTTGGGTTTATCAGGATATTACAGAAGATTCATTGAAGGATTTTCGAATATTGCAACACCCCTGACCAAGCTCACACGTAAAGATGAAGAATTCATGTGGTCAGAAGCATGCGAACAAGCTTTCGTAGAACTTAAGTCAAGATTGACATCAAGACAGCTGAAATTTCATGAGCGCAACTATCCGACG
The DNA here is from genome assembly GCA_030015575.1 of Agapanthus africanus. Classification (NCBI taxonomy): domain Eukaryota; kingdom Viridiplantae; phylum Streptophyta; class Magnoliopsida; order Asparagales; family Amaryllidaceae; genus Agapanthus; species Agapanthus africanus. Next base: position 375,724,155 of record JASDDO010000019.1, on the reverse strand, counting down.
CATGATCTAGAGTTGGCAGTCGTCATCTTTGCTCTTAAGATTTGGCGCTATTATTTTTTTGGAGAACGAGTGGACATATACACGAACCATAAGAGTCTGAAATATGTGTTTACTTAGAAAGAGTTGAATATGCGGCAGAGGAAATGGTTAGAACTTATGGCGGACTTCGACATCAACCTACAATATCATCCAGTGAAGGTGAATGTAGTACCTGATGCACTTAGTCGCTAACCACTATCAATGAATCTCACCGCACAGTAGAAGCTTCAACAAGATTTGCATCAGATGGAGATAGAAGTGGTCATGCCAGGGAACGCTTCAAATTTGATGAACTTACAAGTTCAGTCTACTATTATCAATCAGATCAAAGCAGCTCAAGCAAGTGATGCCAAGTTGCAAAAGATCAGAGAACAAGTAGAAAGTGGACTTCGAACAGACTTCATCATCCATGAAGACGGATTTTTGAGATACGGCACTAGATCGTGTGTACCACAAGGTCCTATTCAGGAAGAATTGATGAAAGAAGTTCACAGCTCTCTCTATTCAGTACACCCTGGTGGTACAAAGATATACAAAGATCTGCGGCAACATTACTGGTGGTATGGAATGAAGCGTGAAGTAGCCAGAAGCGTCGCTAAATGTTTAGTGTGTCAACAAGTGAAAGCTGAACATCACAGGACTGCTGGTTTACTTCAACCATTATCTATTCCAGAATGGAAGTGGTAACACATCACTATGGATTTCGTGACTGCTCTTCCTCGCAGCACGAAAGGTAACGATGCTGTATGGGTTATTGTGGATCGACTTACGAAGTCGGATCACTTCATCTCATTTCGAGTTGGCCAATCTACTGAGACATTAGCAAAGAAGTACATGGAGGTAAGAATCTAAGTAAGATTTAAACTCTTCATAATGTACTATTTTTGATGCCCATGAACTCATGCAGGAGATCGTGAGATTACATGGAGTACCGGTTTGCATTGTCTCCGATCGTGACACCAGATTTCGATCGCAATTTTGGCAGAGTCTGCAAGCTAGCTTGGGAACAATTCTGAACTTTAGTACAGCTTATCATCCATATACAGATGGACAGTCTGAGCGAACGATTCAGATACTTGAAGATATGCTAAGAGCGTGTATGTTAGATTTCGGAGGATCGTGGGAAGATCACCTATATCTTGTGGAGTTTTCATACAACAACATCTACCAAGCAAGTATTGGAATGACACCCTTTGCAGCTCTATATGGAAGGAAGTATCGATCACCATTAAGTTGGGACGATATCGGAGAGAGAGAACTCCTTGGACCTGAGATGATAGTGGCAACTATCGATGTAGTTCACACTATCAAGGAAAGAATGCGCATAGCCCAAGACTGACAGAAGCACTGGGCCAACGCAAAGCGCCGTCACTTGGAGTTCCAACCGAGAGATCACGTATTTCTAAAGATTTCTCCAAACCGTGGAGTGATTCGCTTTGGAAGGCGGGGTAAGCTAAGTCCAAGGTACATTGGACCGTTCGACATACTCGAACGAGTCGGAGAAGTGGCTTATCGCTTGACACTTCCACCCTCATTGGAAGGAGTGCACAATGTGTTCCACATATCCCAACTCAGAAGGTATGTGAGTGACCCCAGTCATATTCTTGATCACTCCGAGCTCACTGTACAGACGGATCTATCTTATGAGCAACAACCTGTCGAAATCCTGGATAGAAAGAAGTCACTTCGGAACAAGGAAGTAAACTGGGTTCGAGTGATGTAGAGAAAAAACTCACCGGGAGAATCAATATGGGAACGTGAGGAAGACATGCATGCAAGATACCCTCACTTATTTATAAATTAGTCCTTAAAATAATTGTAAATTTCGAGAACGAAATTTTTGTAAGGAGGGTAGAATGTAACAACTCTGTTTCAGTGTACAGAAAATTTGTTTAAAAGATATTGTACAAATGGAGTATTTGCAATCATGTGTATGTTATAAATATTTGATTTGCTTTTGAACAGCAAGAAATCACTTGTAGCTCATTGGTAAAAGCCTTGCACTGCTGTGACATAGCCCCTGTGTTCAAATCCCCTCAACCACATATATTTTTGTTGATTTTTCTTTTAAACTTTTAGAATTCCAAAGGTTTGCACGTGCACTGCACGTAAAATGAAAAGTAGCAATAAAAACAAACATGTGGAAAATGATAATTAAGCAGCATAGGATACGTGGCCCCAATCCAAAACCCCCCACCCTCTTGATGACCGGCGAGATCATCATCAAGGACCGGCACCGCCGGGTAAGTCCGTAGGGAATGCCTCCAAAAATTTTCCCTAGCATCTCTTGGCCTACCCCACTACCCCCATGGTGTTTGATTTCTCTGCAAATTTATAGAGGGGTTAAATTCACCTCTTTAATCCATTTTAATGTAAATTTTTAATTCATTCTTCATTACCCTAAACCCTAATTCTAACCTATAAATACCCCCTGCACCATAGTCATCTCTATTCTGAAAATTATCACAAAAACTCTCTAAAATTTCCAAGTCCAAAGTTATACAAATGGAGTTAGCCAAGGTCGAAGTTCCGGCGACGTTTCGGGACAAATCCGGCAACGGAATGACTCCACGACACCTTCGGAAGTTCACTATACCTCTTCCCTCTTCTACAAATCAGTAAGTCCCCTCTCCCCTCCACTCATTCTAGTCTAAAACATCCTCATTTCAAAACTCGCCGGAAGCGGAGTTATTCCGACTTCCTATTCTCTTTTCTGTAAAAATTCAACTTTTCCTAAACAACAAATTAACCAACTCTTCTCATATTGTTTAGCAACCATAAAACAACAATTTGACTAAGTTTCAATTCAAAATATAATGTTAAATGACTTTTTTTTCACTTTTACGGTAAAATACCATCTAGTTTACATACGACATTACCTTCTGGTTTTGCTTATACTACCTTTAGAAAACTCACGAGGTAATGACCTCTCTTATCACAACGCTCATTCTTGACATAGCACGATGGCTTTTGTAACAATTCTTGTGGGATGAAATACAATATTTCATTAAAATACCTTAAACCAATAAAATCGTATTCTTTAAGTTGTATTATCCCAATTCTATACGATTATGTCCTTACAACCCATTCGTGGGGAATCCGATTTGGTTGGTGCAGATTTTCGCACATCCATCGGACTAGTTGGGCGAGATACAGACCTCCCCACGAAGCATACGATCTCGATGTAATTTGTTTTACAATTTTAAGAAAAACGTGATTTCTATTTAATAAATAAATTCTATTTTTATAAATATATGTATATAAATATTATCAAAATATCTATTTTAAATATAATATATATATATATATATATATTCCATGTTTTCTAAATCAAAAGAATCATAAATTTCATGAAACTACTATTACAAATCAATACAATTCCAATATTACACTAAAATACCATATATAATGCAATCTAGGTTCTATCCACTAAAAAACTTCATATTATAAAAATTACATCTATGAACACCTTAAAGATGATAAATAAATACTTGAGATTTATTTTGAAAATATATCAAAACTATTTTTTCATAAAACCCCCTCAAGTTATATTAATTTACAACAAGGACCCTAGTAAATATAGGTTTAAACGAGACCAGTTCTCTTGAGCCTCAGAGAGCCGGAGAATATGGGTGCTTGCCTATCTAAGGTAGACAAACTAAAAACGGTGTTATCAATACGGTAATTGTCTTGGAAAAAAACACAAATCCTTCCTTCCATATGCAGCAGTTACCGATAACACCAAAACTAATTTAGGACTTCAATTTTGTTTAAGTATCTGACTCAGGCAGAGTCTCAGTCTGATCTGAATCAATCTATCCTTGAATATAATTCAAGTATAACTCCAATTCAATATGAATCCATTCAATCTATATCAACATGAACATGATTTGATCGAACCATGGATATACTTTTTACTGGTCTACATGACTATCCGTCTATATCCTTTTCTTTTACATGAACTACTAATATCATGGTTTCAGCAAGTCCATCTACAATATTACTACAAAACAATATAATCAATACAAAAGATATTACGGGGTTTTAAAGTGGTAGACCGGTACAGAATGTGTTAGAAGTGGCACGAGACGGCCATTTTAATACACCTAACCTGAATATCCATTGCTGTTGTTCCGTAACTTAACGGTTTCTTGTACTCCGTATACCATAGTCCACGGGGAAAGTTGGACTCCTCTCGTATACACTTGCATAATCTGTACCAAGCTACAAACAACTGCGTTAACATTATAATCAAACATTACCAGTTATACTCTCTTATCTGTCTACTCTGTTTCTATCTCTCTTTGGGACTTACCGAGTGATTATTCGCTGATGACATTCCTTCTCTCTTCTTTCTTTGGAATGTTGTTAGGTGGATCCGACTCATTGGAGATCGAGACCAGTTCAGAGTTCTTAGATCTATTCAGTGAGGACCCCGAGCTTTAGACTCTTGTATATACTTTACTTTTATGTTCATGCCATTGTTTAGGTATTGCTTTCATCATTGTATTTACTTTTCAGTTGTATTGTAAAGAAATGTTTAATAAATAAAAGTTGTTGTTCAGTTACATCTCTTGTCATATTTCTTGTGTACATTTATTATATTACTTATTACGCTTAGTGTGTTTACTTCTGAGTAAATACGTAGCGGGCCTCGTTGCATCTCTTTACCCGTACACTGGGAAGCGGGGCGTGACAGCTCCCCAATGGGCAATGGCAAATGATGAGTCGCTCCTGGTATTGCTTCAGTATTAGCGGTGCCGATGCCGACCCAAAACCCAAATCCTAGGTCTTCCCAAAGGCAAATGATGAGTCACTCCTGGCACTACGTTTCAGTGTTAGCGTTGCTAATGCCGACCCAAAAACTAAATTCCAAGTCCTCTCGGAGCAAATGATGAGTTGCTCTTAGTATTATTCTAGTTCAGCAATGCTGATGCCGACCCAAAAACTAAATCCCAAGTCCTCCCGGGGCAAATGATGAGTTGCTCCTGGCATTATTCCAGTGCAGCAATGTTGAGCCCGACCCAAAAACTAAATCCCAAATCCTCCTGGTGCAAATGATGAATTGCTCCTGGCATTATTCCAGTGCAGCAATGCTGATGCTAAACAAAATCCAAGTTCCAAGTTCCTCTCAAATTCATAAGTCCCGCCAAATAAGGCAGAAATCAAACAGATCAAATTAATGTCCCACCCGGTAACGCTTCCAAGCTCAAAAGTCCCGCTGGACGGGTAGGGAACTCCCAAAATAAATCAAATCAAACAAATCAATCCTGATATCGTAGAAAGCGGAGCAAGTCAACTTTAATCCCGACACCGCAGAAAGCGGAGCAAGTCAAATCAAATCCCAACACCGCAGAAAGAGGAGCAAGTCAAATCAAATCACCGACCGTCCAAGTCGCAAAAATGGTAACAACGACCGTCCAAGTCGCTAAAATGACAGCACCGACCGTCCAAGTCGCAAAAAGGGAAGCAATGACCATCCAAGTCGCAAAAAGGGCAGCAACGACCGTCCACGTCGCTAAAATGGCAGCACCGACCGTCCAAGTCACAAAAAGGACAGCAACGACCATCCACGTCGCAAAAAGGGTAGCACCGACCGTCCAACTCGCAAAAAGGGCAGCACCGACCATCTATGTCGCAAAAATAGTAGCACCGACTGTCCAAGTCTCAAAAAGGACATCACCGACCGTCCACGTAGCAAAAAGAGCAGCACCGACCGTCCAAGTCGAAAAAAGGGCAGCAACGACCGTCCAAGTCGCAAAAATGACAGTATCGACCGTCCAAGTCGCTAAAATGGCAGTATCGACCCTCCACGTCGTCAAAAAGGAACCCAACCAAATCAAGTTCCATATAGAACAAGATCCATCAATTTCATGCACACAACCCACGCAGTGTGCATTTATTAACAGGGGCATTTGTTGGGGTCAAAAATTACATCCAGGTTGACCAAGTCAAAATCAAAGTCAACCCCAAGCCAAGTGGGCCCAAACCCAGGTCAAGACCGAGCATGGAAGGGACCGGCCCCATGACAAAAAGAATGAAACCATAAATTGGTTTAATGTAATTTTATTTATTTATTATTATTATTATTATAGAAATAAATGTATGAAAAAATGGGCAGAATGCCAAAATTTTGTAAACCCCATGGCTTATATACAAAAAGAAATAAGCACATAAGGCAGGGAGTGGCATAAATGTCATTTGGTAAAGCCTAAGGGGCTATATGTAAAGTGTGTAGCCTATAAAAGCAAACATGATGAAAGAAAAAAGGACTTTTTTCATTCTCTCAAAAATTAGGGTTATGTGCCTCATTCTCCTTCCTCAAGGTTTTAAACCCTCTTTCTTTTTTTTGAATTAAATCAATAGTTTAATTCTTTTTTATCCAAAAGGAAACAATTTTCACTATAAAACCCTTGAAGGGAATACCTGGATCTTCCATCAAATCCCCAAAATGGGAGATTTTTTTAAGTCTCACCCCTTTTTCTCCAAGATCCAGCCAACAGAGAGGAGGAGGAAGGAGACCCATTTCCCAAACACCCTAGTTCAGGAAAATGCAAGGCTCAAAAAAAGATCCAGGACTAAAGAGGAGAAGAAAGGGGTCCTCTTTGATCCTTCCCTTTTTCGGGAGTTTCCAAAGTCTCTCAGGAGTTTAACTCCAAATCCAAATCTTTTGGGAGTTTAACTCCAAATTTATACCTAATTTTTGTTTAGGAGTTCAACTCCAAAGCCTCTCGAAAGTTCAACTCCTAGCTCAGGGGCTAAGCCCCTTTCTCTGCTGGTGTTTCCAGCGGTCGCGTGCCGCGCACGTGGCCCGCTGGAGCCCAGCGGTTGCATGTCGCGCCCGTGACCCGCTGGCATCCAGCGTCCATGCGCAGGGCACGTGACCCGCTGGTACCCACACGCAAGGTATGTGGCTCGCCGGCGTCCACACGCCGAAAACGTGGCCCGCGGGTACCTAGCGGCCACGCTCAAGGCACGTAACCCGCGGTCGCCCACGCGCCACTCATGTGTCCTTAGGACGCTCCTCGGCCCTCTTTTTTTCATACACTCCACATTCAAAACACGTCCCCCATTAGAAAAAATTCTAACGGGGCGCTGCTAGCCCTTTTCACCCCCAGCCTGCTATCCGGGTAGCGGGCCCCCCGTAAACTCTGCGAGGCCCCCCGATATACCCAAAACCCTTCAAAACACACATACGCACACTGCACATTGAGTTCGCATGACTAGTTGACCCAGCAATCGGAGGTTCCTTCGCTTCAAAGGTGAGGGGTAATTAATGGCAGCTTAGTCCGTGGCTGTCGGAGATTCAGGTCCTCACAATCAATAAACCCCAGCCTATCCTAGGCGGGGGAAATCTGTATATGCCTGATAAGCGACATGTATTCCCATCTCAATGGGGTGACAAAAAACACCCTACAGACGCATTGTTTGATTTTCTGGAAACTAGACTCGATGGGCTTTCAAATGAATTCTTATTTGTCCCCAATTGACCAAGTGTGCTGAACTCTATATGCATTCAAACTCGGCTTATATGCAGATGCATCGGTACCCGATTTGTGTACCTTTGAGAGTCAATATTTTTTACTCTAACAAATGTCCTCCTATTAATATCATGTATACAACATGTATATATAAGTTCGATATATGATATTAATGCATTTTTTGTCAACACTCACCTCCCAGAGATGCACTATTGTTCTCATAATCCGCTTCATAAACATCCATTGGAACATGCACCATGCTCCACCTGCAGTGAACATTTCACTGTCATCATTGTCTCTAACACGAGTATCATGATCATTACAACCCGTGCTGCACGAACAATCTCTGATATCTCACAAGCACTTATGATCACTACACCGTACTCTCCCTCCGAGCACTCATGATCACTACACCATACTCTACACTGTACTCTCCTCAAAAGAAACAAGATCAGGCAACATACTGTGCACCAGGTTTTCATGGCCATCTCACTGCTCCACCTCGATCAAGCCCCCGGGATCCAATACCGAAACACACTCGATGACATACTCACCACATGGCAACTAAGTCTGAACACATCATGCATCTATGAACCACAAGGACCACATCTCATCGCACATGATAATGCTCCCATCAACTCCGAATCAACCCCTATCTACCGAATCATCATAAATACATGATCATCGCCGAACAAGCACAACATTGTGCCATATCAACCCAAAAAATGGAATTTCACAAATCCAACACCACTACTGCATCTGGAGCACCTCAAAACATAATATTTAATATCCGAATCACCAAATCGGACTTCAAATCATCAATCTACACAAATTAATCCAAGCCGTTGTTTTTTTAGTAACCCTTTTAATTTCCACTAGCCAATATCGCTGCTTAATGTTTGAACCCTCCAACCATATCATCACACCCTTTGCCTCCTCTCATGATCAACCAGAGGGCTAGCATCTATTACCATAAAAAGAAAATTCTCACGTGCTTTGCACGTGATAAACCCTAGCTTTCTTCTCCATGTGATTCATGCGTAGCCACAGGCTGAGAGCCAATCGCTGCTCCATTCTCAATCAACTCCGGATCTCTATACCACCGCCGGCACCGCTAGAGCCACAACGAGGACCATTAGACAAGGCCGTTTACATTCCAGAACCACTATTCTTCTCCGATTTCACAAATATCCGGCCCAATCCGAGCACCTCTCTTTGTCCCATACAAGTGCATATATTATTCATCACACCACTGTCTCGTGAACACTTAGAATCGCAACCGAATACCCTAGGTTCTGATAGCACTTGTTGCGAAATTGTTCCTCTAGCCATATAAAGCACATCAAGATCATAAATAGTACAATCACACTAAAGAAGAAGAACACCGGATTTAATGTGGTTCGACCATCTCGGCCTATACCTACGGGACTAAATACTAGAATTTCATTAAGCACACAAAATAGATTACAAAGTACTCACACCACTCAACAATCTCTCTCTCTCATCCCTCACTCCTGCTCTCACACTACAAACTCCTGCTCTCACACTACAAGAGAGGGAAAGCACAAAACATCCTTGCATAATTATATCTTTCAAGCCAACCTATCTCTTCCACACACACACACACACATATAGACACACACAACTAAAAATCCTAGCATCTATTAGTAGCTCACATCCTGATGACCCGTCCTAAATGGTTCACAAACGCATACGGATTAGAGACAAAATCCTTACACTTTTATAATCCAAATTCCAAGTGTCTTGAATTGATTCGTCTATGGTTTTTTTTCTTTTCATATTTTTATAAAAAGGTATAAAGAGCAACAAGAATCCCCAATTGAATTATATCGCTTTAAGCTATTTATATCATCAACTATTAAAATTTTTAATCCACCGGTCACACGTAATACAAATTTCACCAAAGGATCATAGTTTTTTTCCCCATTGTATCAAAACTTTCCCCCTCAAAATATTGAGAGGTCACCGGGTAGATTTTTAACGGGGTCGTATACCAAAAAAACACAAACTTCAAAGACATCACATAGATCATTATTTAAAATTTTCAATTGGATCTTTTAATTTCAACCATCCAGTTTCTCACTCTCTTCTCTCTCTATCCCCTCACTCTCAAACACTCCAGAAAAATATATAAAAATGTAAATTTTTATCACATGCATAATACGACGAAAAGCCAGTTTGTGTTAATTAGAAGATAAAGTGCTAATTATTTAGTATCATGAAGGATTATCTGCTAAGAATATACCTTTTCTATCCATTTATGCTCCTACCTGCATGCTAACTAGATAAACATCACATGTGAACGCTCTTTTGGGAAGCGGGACGTGACGGTAACGGCACATGACAAATCCGCGATGTATTTATTCTGAGAAAGAAATTTCCCGTAATAAATACGCTAAACGTTTATAAGCAATATAACAACAATCAAGAATTTATAAGTGTAATTAAAATTCAACAGCAAATTTATTTACATTCACTTCTATAAGTTTTGATACAAGATAACTGAAAAATGAAAATGCCTAACAGGTGGCATACTTAAAAGAAAAACTGATTAAGGAAACTGATAGTCTGGCTGAGCTGGAATCTGATCGAAATCTTCCTGTTTTGGCTCGATCTTCTCTGTCTCTAGATCACCTGACGAACATTTCTAAGAAAAAGAAACAAAGTGAATGTCGTCAGCGAACTAGCGATCGGTAAGTCCCTAAAAAGAAATGGAATAATGACCAGGTAGAAAATATAGACAAAGTGATAGGATGATATAGAAATTAATAGATCATAACAATTCAAATATAATATGACAAGACAAATAAAAACTATGTAAGCATGGTAGGGTAACACGAGTATAGAAAACCAAGTATATCATAGCCGTGTAGTGTAGGTATAGTGAACAAATAACTATAAAAAGTGGAGAACACGTAATGAATAGCAATGTATCTTAAAAAGATCACTAAAAAGGTATGCTAACTAACGTGAGTTCAAGTGTAAATGTCAACCAAATCTAAAGAGTGTTTTCAAACCAACAGGCTATCGTTAAGGGGTAAGGAATCACGAGCCCGAATTAAGAGTGTTAGTAATTGGACTTCAAAGTAGTGTTGAAGTATTCCAAACCCAACATGCTATCGTCCAGGGGCTTGAAAATACGGACCCTCGTGATAGATTGAATGTGTTAGTATTCATGAATTCATGTACTAGGGGTACTCCTGAGATTTCGTTAGATTCATACTTAAACTATCCAACACCCCGTATATTCTAGATTACAGTTAAAATTACTAGTCTTGCTCGAATCCATGAATATATCAAGTTGCAAGATTGAGTTCATGTCAAGATCAAGTATTCATGTCATGTGTTTACGTATTCATGTCAAGTTGTATTCATAGTTTGAGTCAAGTCAGTTCAAGAGTATATATTGGGTTCAGATTTTCATATTGGATTCATGTATTCATGTCAAGTTCATATCAAGTTATATTCGAATATTCAAGTTTAAATTCAAGTGTTCAAGTTTCGAGTTTGGTTATTCAAGTTCAAGTTCAAATGATCGAGTTCAAGATTAAGTTTGAATTTGAGTTCAAGTCAAGTTAGAGTTTGTATTCAGATTCTAGGAATATCTTATTAATAGATTTAACTTGTGAAGTTCTTAAGTTTGGGAAATCATCGACAGCCGCTGCACAGGGACGTCAGGATTTGTGTTTTTTTTCAAAGACGGTTGCCATTAATAAATTCCATCATAAGGTTACGATTTATATTTAGGGAGAGACAAGTGGCGCATCATTGTCTTCAGCAACCCTGAGGCACTGACAAGAGAAAATACCACTCAAATCTATCTGCAACCTAAACACGAAATCTAGACTAGTCTTTTAATTTCTATGGTATTTTAATGAAGATGCCATTTAAAAATTCTCGAGGGTTTTTAATCCGTTCTAAAATCTCAAATAAGTTTGTAATAAAAATATGTTGTTTAAAAAGTCAAGATTTTTGTATAAAAACGTATTTTATATTTTGTGGTATTTTAGTGTAAAAATCTAACTATTAAAGTTTATGATATTTTAATAAAAACTGCCACTTTTGGAAACTTGATGGAATTTTTGTGTAACTTTAATCTTTCATTTAAAAAATATAGTTTTTACAATTTTCTTTCATTGAAAATACGGATTTACGATTTATATTATTTTCCAATTATTTAATTTGTTTTAAAAGTCGTATTTTCTTAAAAAATCGTATCTTATTCCTTTCGAGACCGAATTCTCGGTGAGTAGTTCTGCATCTCACTCTACTATCTCAAGAATATGCGATAATCCACACTGTTTCCCCCAATCAGAGCAAAACTCTGATCAAATTTCGAAATTTGAAATAAAGCAGCGCTTCATAAAAGCGCTGGCGCTAAGAGCCAGCGCTAAGAGTCAAAGACTCTGACGCAGCGCTCACGTGCAAAGCACGAGAGCGCTGCGCTAAGTGCGCCAGCGCCAAGAGTCAAAGACTCTGATGCAGCACTCACGTGCAAAGCACAAAAGCGCTCGCGCTAAGTGCGCCAGCGCCAAGAGTCAAAGACTCTAAAGCAGCGCACACGTGCAAGGCACGAGAGCGCCAAGCACTAAAATTAAATGTTCTCCACCGTTGGATCAAAGATCCAACGAAAATGATTAAAAATCATCAAATTAGTAGAATAAAATTCTGTTGAGAAAATACTCCTCAAATCATTCCAAACAAGAAAGATTGCTCTGTAAACCAGAGCACCATGGGATCAAAGATCTAATGGTGATTAAAAATCACCAAGATACAGAATAAGTTCTGTATGGAAAAATATTTTCCCAATCTTGTTAAAAAACAAGAAAATTGCCTTCTGGAAAACAGAAGCTCTTGGATCAAAGATCCAACGGTGGGAAATATCTCCAAATCAATCAGAGGAAAGATTTCCTTAACTGATTCAACAAATCGGCCTCCCCTATATAAAAAAACCCAAGACTTCAAGTCGAGAAGAGAGAGAGGAACCCCCCCCCATAAACTTCAAAAAGAAAAAGAGAAGAGCAAGCTCTGAAAAGAAGAATTTCTTCAAGGTAAATAAAATAGAGAAATCAAAGCATCTCATAAAAAAAAAAGAAGAACTTAGTTCTTTTCTAGATCATAGATCTACAAAGACAGAAGTATTTCATAAGAGTAGGAGAGATTGGAGCATCTCATCATAAAAAAGGAGGATGAAGAACTTAGTTCTCTTTAGATCACAGATCTATAAGACAAAGACAAAGACAAAGTCTTTCACAAAAACAGAAGAGATCATAGCGTCTCCTATTAAAATAAGAACTTAGTTCTTAAATCCACGAGACAAAATCTCTTATAAATGAGAACTTAATTCTTAGAGCACAGAATTACGCTCTGCACTCTAAGTCTGGCGCTCAGAGCTATACGCGCCACGTGCTCCTCATGTGTGCGCTATTTCATAAGAAGCGCTTTAGCGTTCCAAGTCTGGCGCTCAGCGCCAAGCGCGCCACGTGCTCCTCACGTGTGCGTTATTTCATAAGAAGTGCCTCAGCGCTCCAAGTCTGGCGCTCAACGCCAAGTGCTCTGTACATAAAGGCTCTGTATATAAAGTGCTTTGCGCTACAAAGAGTGTTCAACACTCAATAAAAGACAAAAGAAAAAGGGGTGTCAGAATCCAAAATTAATGCTTTGCATTATTGAACAAAAAGGGCCTGAACCCAAACAAATGTTAAAATTTTGTTCCAAAATAAATAGACTGAGCCAAATAAGTGTTCAAACACTTTAACTGAATGGGTCGAGCCCAAGTAGGCCATAAATCCCCCAATTCAGATTAACTGAGCCCATGCGCTCCCGATATTTTTAATTGGTCTTAGTCCTAAACCTGACTATAGATCCCCCAACCAACATTGGTTCAAGGGTACATCTCTTCACACCTCTAATATGTGTCGTTGTAATTCTTCAACGTCTTTAGAGAGATGGCGGGTCCCGACAACCAAACACTTTATGGACCGCAACGTCCCTAAACTAAACTCTATGGACTATGATGTCCTTAAACTTATGGACCGTAACGTCCCTAAACTAAACCCCACAGACTATGACGTCTTTAAACTCCATAGACTATGATGTCCTTAAACTCTACGGACTATAATGTTCTTAAACTTATGGACCGCAGTGTCCCTAAACTAAAACGATAAAGTCCAAATATTCTTTCGTTGGATCTAAATGATCCCAAAATCCTGTTGAGTAGATCTTAATCTAAAATTAGACTAACGTATCCTCAACAAACGTTTAAGTTGATCTTAATCTCAATGAGATTAACGATCCTTAAACCCAAATCTAAGAAAATACGGATTTGGACTAATCCATGCCCTACGGGCAACAACATACATTAGTCTCCGTATACGATCCACGGGAAACCGAAAATAAAACAAATACATACGACACGAAGTGACCATCTGGAGAAGAAGAAAGTGGTTACCGCTATGCGGTAGCATAATTAACTGCAGGGGCTTGCGCCTGCAGGAAAGAGCTTCCCCACAATCAAAAACCCCTCATAAACGAGGGGGAATCTGACGAAATCTGCTACAACGGCCGCATCTGTCTAAACCTCTGATATACGGTGCCATAAATCAATTTGGTATCTTCGGAGAGATGGACAGATAAAACCAAATAGCATCTATCCCAAAAATCAGGCCGGACGTCCCAACGTCCCGGTCGCGTCTTTCAGTGGAGAACAGATTCTGGCACGCCCGGTGGGACCTTTTCCTCTTTCCACTCCACACTTCGTGTGTCGTGTTCGTGAACGAATCGCGGTTTGATATAGTTGCCCTTGGATTTGAGGTACTAAGATTTGGTGTCTTGCTCCCATGCAAAGAAAATGGCTTCCAACTGCACTAGCTGCAACAACAACTCCGTCCTCGCCGGAGGAGTGACTTATGGGCCTCAAGCGGCCTCCCTTTTTACGATGCCAGTGGAACAGGTGACGCAAGCCACCACTGGGCTGTTTTTTGGGATTATGCTTCCACCAATGAGCTTCAACGCCCCAGTGTCATCGCAAGAAGCTCCAAAGAAGTCGGTCTTTGATCGGCTTGCAACTACCACGGTCCCTCTCAACGGATCGCCTAAATCCAACGCCTCGGTCTTTAATAGACTGAGCCAAAGCTCCAATGGGTCCATGAAAAAGCCCGCAATACCTGAAGGGGTTATCCCGAAACGGATAGCCATCCCTGCTCCAGTAAATGAAGTCATTGTAAGTCCACGTTGCGACCCCCGGTTCTTACGGGGAGGCGGAAACGGTATAAAAATCAAATTTTTAGCGCATGGGGCAACATGGACTAACAAAGTCGGGATCTTTTCCTAAACTAAAACTAGCAAACATGCTAAAGAGAGTTAGCTACTCGGAAAGATGGTTATACCTAAACTTGAACTCCTTCTTCTTCAAACTTTGTAGAGGTTGATGGTTCTTTCCTCGTCGCCTTCTTCCGTCAAAGATGGATCCACCTGAGGGTTCAACCTTCGGGCTCTTTCTCGAACTTTGAGAGAACTAGAGTCTTCGGCTTGCTAAACCTTTGATCCTAGAGTGAGTAGAGAGTGTCTAGGGGTTGTTTTCTTTTCAAGGAGAGGGATTCTCAACACATGAGAAGGATTCTCCTTGAGCTTGAGGAAGAAGAAGATGAAGTGAGGAGAGAGAATGATTATGATAGAATGAGCTATCTTTTTCCTTTTTGCAACCATATCAAAAGAAAAAGAATTATCTAATTAGTAATAATAATTCAAATGAGAATAGTTGATGGTTGTTTTGGAATGACCACTATCATACTTCATTAAATGAATGTTGGCAAGAATCAAGGAGCATCCTTGCAAAATAATGATGATGGTCAAACATTCAACCATGGTCAACAAGTCAACCATGGTCAACAAGTCAACAAAACCAACCATAACATAATTTCATTTAATTACTATTATTAATAGATATCTCACTAATTCATTAGGGTTTGGAAAAAAGACGACTGTCAACTGTGCATGCGCACCCGTTCCGAAACCCTAATGAAAAACCTCTTCTTCCGCCTCAAACAACTGTGCATACACACCTGCATTCTTGTTCCGAGGAACATGAATACTGAGAGATAAAAGTAACCCCAAAACATATACCAGTATCCGGCTCAAACCAGAGCCCGCTGGCAATATCCGTCCGGACTCCAAACGTGCACAAGTGCGCGGATGAGAACGAACCCTGTCGCAAAACCATGCGACCTCTACTCTGTTTTGCCCAGAGGCGAATACCCTCTGTGTGGGACTCTAAAGACTCGACACTACGCTGGCAGTGGGTTTAACCACAGACCGCAAGCGGCACTAGCTGTGCGTAACGGTCCCCAGGTAGAAGCCGACAAGAAGGTTGACGAGGTGAACCCCATCTGAACTCCTACTGAGTCTGAATGTGACATTCTCCGTACAGTCCGGTCTGTTCGTCTGATACATCGCATGGCGGACCTAGGGGGCGGTAAACATCAGTCCCCTAATAGCGGTACAAGTCGTGTCGGAGTGAAGCCCAAAACACCCTGAGATAACACTGGAACCCTACCAGTATATCTCGCTTGCCCTGGCCAGGGACTACTCGTGTAATGGCTCTCCTAGACACAGCGCGATGTCAACCCCCAATACCGGGAGAGACGAATCCTGTCTAACTGTCACTGCCTCCAAGTGCTTCGGGACTGCACCCAACTACCACCTGTTTGCACGACTCCTTTGAGCCGTGGTAGGGTAGTAGTCAAAGTACAGTGGGAACACACTCGAGGCGAAGTGCCAGTGTCAAGTCAGCGGACTAAGCTGTACTCATGTCACCTGGGAACTGATAACTGACGATAGGTATAATACCAACCTGTCAGTTCCCGACGAGTCCTGTCCAGTGTACTCGTAACCCAACGAGCACCCGTATACTATCTCCAGTACGACGTACTGATGGCTGTGGGACAGACCATCTCCCATACTGGGATGAGAAGCGCATACGCTAGTCTACTCCGGAGTATCGATGCCCTGTCTCGATAGTCCTACGACTAGGGACCTGTATAAGGATGTGCTTATAGATTACCCAGCCCCCACTAGTGTGACTGCCATCACAACGCTGGTAATCAAGCAAAGATCCTAAGGGCTCCACTAATGTGTATAGGTGATATCGCAAAATAAACATATACACACATTGAAGTAGAAACAAACCAAGTAGCATACTACTATATTGAGCAAGATTATTTATACAAGGTGAATATCCCAAGCTTCCATTAAGTAATATACAAACTAGTATGATACAGTAATGGCCTCTAGGGCATATACACTAACAATCTCCCACTTGCACTAAGGCCATGTACTGGCGTATCGAAGACCTATCATCTCGATCAGCCGCTCGAACTAAGTCTGGGGTAGGGCCTTGGTGAATGGATCTGCAGTGTTTTCTTCTGAAGCAACCCTCCGAACCTCGATCTCCTTGCGATCCACGATCTCCCTGATCAGGTGATACCGCCTCAAGATGTGCCTGGATCTCTGATGGGACCTGGTTCCTTCGCTAAAGCTATAGCCCCGTTGTTGTCGCAATACAGAGGTATTGGGTCAACAATGGACGGAACCACCTGAAGTTCTTTCAAGAACTTCCTCATCCAGACAGCTTCTTTTGCGGCATCAGATGCAGCGATGTATTCCACTTCCATCGTCGAGTCTGCAACGGTTTCCTGTTTGGAACTCTTCCAACACACCGCCCCTCCATTGAGGGTAAAGACAAAACCCGACATGGACTTGGAATCATCCTTGTCACTCTGGAAGCTGGAGTCAGCAAAGGCCTCGATCTGGAGGTCTTTTCCGCCATACACCAAGAACATCTCCTTAGTCCTTCTCAGGTACTTGAGAATGTTCTTTACTGCTATCCAGTGTTTCTCCCCAGGGTTTGACTGATACCGGCTTACTACACTCAGTGCATAAGCTACATCCGGTCTGGTACACAACATCGCATACATTATAGAGCCTACCGCAGAAGCATAGGGTATAATAGACATGCGATCCCTCTCCAAATCTGTCTTGGGAGACATCTCTTTAGAGAGGGTGATTCCGTGACAAGCCGGTAGGTTACCGCGCTTGGAATCTTCCATACTGAATCTTTTCAGTACTGTGTCGATGTACCTGGACTGTGAAAGTCCTAATATCCTCTTGGATCTATCACGATGGATCCGGATCCCCAGGATGTACGAAGCATCACCCAGGTCTTTCATGGAGAACCTTTGTGACAAGAACCCCCTGACAGATTGTAGCATAGGAATGTCATTTCCTATTAAGAGAATGTCATCCACGTATAAAACGAGGAATACTACAGTTCTCGCTACAAATCTACTATAGATGCATGGTTCATCTGGATTTTTGATAAAGCCAAATTCCTTGACCGTCTCATCAAAACAGATGTTCCAACTCCGCGATGCCTGCTTTAGTCCATAGATGGACTTAAGCAACTTGCACACCTTTCCGCTGCTCCCACTCTGAATGAAACCCTCTGGCTGATCCATATAGACACACTCCTCTAAATTTCCATTTAGAAAAGCGGTTTTTACGTCCATCTACCAAATCTCATAATCGTGGAAGGCAGCAATGGCCAGAAGGATCCGAATGGATTTCAGCATAGCCACTGGAGAAAAGGTTTCGTCATAGTCCAAGCCAGGTCTTTGACGGAAACCCTTTGCTACAAGTCTAGCTTTATAGGTCTCAACCTGTCCATCTACACCAATCTTCCTTTTGAAGATCCACTTGCATCCTACGGGTTTTACCCCGTCTGGAGCAATGTCCAACGTCCATACTTTGTTGGTGTACATGGACTCCATTTCGGTCCGCATTGCATCCAGCCATTTTACCGAGTCAACGCTCTGAACGGCCTGCTGGAAGCTAGTAGGCTCATCATAATCTATGATGCAATCCTCTCTATCCCCGTCTATGAGAAAACCGTAGTATCTCTCGGGCGGATGAGACTGCCTACTACTCCTGTGGAGTGGCGTAGGAATGTCCTGTTCTTTTGAACCCTCTGGTTCCACTAAGCTTTCAGTAATAGTCTGAGGTTCTGGAATTTCATCCAGTTCTACTGCGCTCCCACTTATCTGATTTTCTAAAAACTCAGTTTCCAAGAAGCGGGCATGACGAGAAACAAGGACTTTTTGCTCCTCTGCGTAATAGAATAGATACCCCTTTGAGTTCTTTGGGTATCCCACAAACTTGCACTGTACTGAGCGTGCCTCGAGCTTGTCCGCATGCTGCTTTTTTACAAAAGCCGGACATCCCCATGTCTTAAAGGATTTAAGACAGGGTTTCTTCCCACTCCACATCTGATATGGAGTGGTAGGCACAGTCTTAGTAGGAACTTGGTTCAAGAGATGTGCAGCTGTTTCTAGTGCATATCCCCAGAAAGATCGCGGTAACTCAGCCTTACTCATCATGGAACGTACCATATCCAATAGGGTTCGGTTCCGTCTCTCTGATACACCGTTGTGTTGCGGAGTGTATGGAGGAGTAAGCTGAGAGAGAATTCCGTTCTCTTTTAAATAATTCAGGAACTCGGCACTCAAGTATTCACCACCTCGATCTGATCTTAGGATCTTGATACTTTTGCCTGTTTGTTTTTCAACTTCATTCTTGTAATCCCGAAATTTCTCAAAGGCCTCGGATTTGTGCTTCATTAAGAAGACATGTCCATACCTAGAGAAATCGTCTGTGAAAGTAATGAAGTATGAATAACCGCTTCGCGCATGTGTAGACATTGGACCACACACGTCACTGTGTATGAGTCCTAAGAGCTCGCTCGCTCTTTCTCCGTGTCCAGTGAACGGAGTCTTTGTCATCTTTCCCATGAGACAAGATTCACAAGTGGCATAAGACTGATACTCGGACGGATCCAAGTATCCTTCATTATGTAACTTAGTCAACCGTGTCTCATTGATGTGACCCAGTCTACAATGCCATAAGAAAGCCTGATTGATATCTGGAGACTTTCTTTTGTGTGTATTCTGGATATTGAAAATCTGTGGTTGGTTTAATACGTATATACCATTGCTCAGTGTACCTGACCCAATCAGAACTTGATTAAGGTGAATGTTTACAACATTACTTACAAACGCAAATTCATAACCTTCTTTAGAAACCAAAGATACAGAAATGATATTACAAGTTGCGTTGGGTACAAAAAAGCAATTACGCAAAACCAAAACATGTCCATCTGACATTCCCAGGTGATAGTCCCCCACGGCTTTAGCATCCATGCTAGCTCCGTTCGCAACTCTGAGGGTCATGTCACCTGCCTTCAAAAACCTACGGTTTCTCAACGCCTGCAAAGAATTACAGATATGAGATCCTGATCCGGTATCCAATACCCAGGAAGTAGAGTTTATAGAAAGACAGTTTTCAATAACATACACACCTGAAGCTGAAGCCGCAACCTGCTTCAGTTCCTGTGTCCTGGCCTTCCAAGCCCTGCAATCTTTCTTCCAGTGTCCACTCTTGTGACAATAGAAGCATTCCTCTTTACCCACAAGCTTCCCCGCTATCTTTGTTGCCTTTGCTTTTCCCTTCGTATCCACTTTACTAACACCGCCCCTTGGTTTGGCGGGGGCTTTCCTCTTCTTTCCCTTGGCTTTCGCCTTGGACCTAGAAGAAGAAGATCCTCCTACAAACAAAGTGGATGTTTCCCTACCTTTCTGTAGGGTGCCCTCTGCACTCCTCAGCATGTTGAGGAGTTCTGAAAGTTCAACTTCCTTTTCTTGCAAGTTGAAATTCAGTATGAACTGGGCGTAAGTGGAAGGAAGGGACTGGAGAACTAAGTCCGTATAGAGCTCACTCTCCAACGTGGTCCCAAGTTCTGCGAGCTCCTCAATGTAGCCTATCATCTTAAGCACGTGGTCCGCTACCGATGATCCGACGGCCAACTTTGCCGAAAATAACTTCTTCGACACTTCGTATCTTGCGATACGAGACTGCTCTCCATACAGTTCTTTTGTATGAAGAAATATGGATTCCAAGTCCATATTCTCGTGCCTCCTCTGATGTTCCATGTCCATAGAGGCAAGCACGAGGCATCTGGTCTTCGCGCAATCAATCTCCCAAGTCTTACGGATTTCCTTATCCGCGACGCTGGAGGTGGGACCTGGGACGGGGGGAGCTTTGGTGGTAAGAAGATACCCCAGCTTGTCGTAAGTGATTGCCATTTTGACATTCCTTAGCCAATCTTTGTAGTTTGGCCTTGTCAGTATGTTTTTATCTAGAAGTAACTTAAGTCCAGTCATTTCGATTTGGTTGCTGCAGGGGGGAGAGAAGAAACACTTTAGCACGATGCTCTTGCAAGTTTAGAATGGTTTTTAATTTGTCTAAACAGGATGGCTCCCACTGTCTCTCGAATCCCTCCTCAAACCACAAAGGAAGAATTAGCCGGGATCAATCCCACCGCACAATACTTGCTTAACCGTTCAGCCAGGCCAGTGTCGGTACTTTGAGGGAGGTTTTCCAACGCTTTCGCGAAGTTCCTTAATTTAAGAACCTCTTTTCCCTGGGGGCGTAGCCCCGCTAACACCTTTCTAGGCACCTACTAGGTTTATAGCATTGATCGTTTAGTGAGAAATTTCCCGAGGAGTAGCATATACTCACAGTAGGATCGGGATCCAAATATCATCGCGTGACGAAACTGAAGGAATCCTACCAGAATCATCACACTCCAAATGGTATGCAAATCTAGCAAGTTTCAGTACTTATGAAACTCCCGATGTGGATTTTTGCCCCATGCTCTTATGACCTTGACTAAGGCCAACAAATCATAAGTCACATGTCAAGTTCTACCCGTCGTTATCCAGGTTAATTTGAACCCACCCGTATATACCCTTGACTATGGACAACAAGGCAATACGACTGTCCCAAACCAACGCATTCTATCTATGCAACATATGAATACCTACCAGCTACCAAACACTGTGCCTTGACTAAGGCCAACAAACACAGCTTGAATACTGTTGAATATTCATATGAAACGACGGAGGGCTACGGATGGTTTTGGCGAAACCGTGAACGTAGTGAACTTGATATAATCGATGGAACGAGATAGCTTTTAAGAGGAGTGGCTCAAGCTCCGCATTTAAAAGTTAGTTTTGAAAAGAACCGAGTGGTTTTTTGAAAGTGTTCCAACGATTTTAACTTGGTTTATTATCTTGCATTAGTTCTTTTAATGCGTGATATTCTTGCATTAGTTCTTTTAATGCGTCCCATCATTTAATCCTACCATTGCAGAAAACAACCAAAATATGACGTACGCTTATGCCATTCGCATTCGCCACGGGGTCCCGTCATCACTCGTTAGGTTACTTAACTAACGACAGAGCGGGGGCTGGGCTAGCGCGGCTGTAAAACATAAGCAACGCCTAAATATAAAGCAATGATAGACATTACAGATCACAGATGAATACATTGGATATACTAGCAATCCGCAATCCGTTCGAGCCTGCAACGAAAAGCGGATTACACGGTCGCGGTGAATAGCAAATACCCCACCCAAGACCCTTACGGGTGCGGCAAACTACCCGCCAAGAACCCGGTAGTTTGTGCACCCCTCCATGGGTCTATCCTCGGAGCAAAAACAGTAAAAAGAATTATACAATGACGGCTACAACCCCGACCCGGTTGTGCGGCCATACAAATAATATTATTACATCAATTTACATTTACAAATGAATGAAAGAAAAACAAAAGCTCATCTCACATCCACCCGGGCTATTCACCCGCGACAGTCCAACACATTCATATACACATTCCAATATCAAACACAGATCACAGAGATGTATAACCCCGACTAATCGACTTATAGCGATTAGTCGACGTTCAATACATACAAACATCACAGATATAACCATCATAGTCAAAATGTAGTGAAGTCCGGAAAAAAAATACGGAATTATAGGCCCCCAAAAACAAATCTCTATTCTGGAAAATCTGGGCACATATAATATATCTTAAAAATCCTAAAACCAATAAAGAGATACACTGCACCAAAAACGAGGCAGAGAGGAGACAAGACGGCCGCGGATCCGCGGCGACATAGCTTGCTGTCGCCGCGGAAACGCGCTCTTCTGGTCAGATCTCTGGCTCGTGTTTGGTGGTTATCTTTAAAAAACCCTGAGATGATTTTACGTATATAACAAATTTTGTTTTGACCAGAAAAAAAAATTAACAGAAACTAGGGTTTTTGCAAAGTTTGGTTTTTGGATTTTTCGGTTCCGAACTTCGTTACACTTCACTACCTTGCTAGTTTAAGTTTAGTTAGGCTCTGATACCACTGTAAGTCCACGTTGCGACCCCCGGTTCTTACGGGGAGGCGGAAACGGTATAAAAATCAAATTTTTAGCGCATGGGGCAACATGGACTAACAAAGTCGGGATCTTTTCCTAAACTAAAACTAGCAAACATGCTAAAGAGAGTTAGCTACTCGGAAAGATGGTTATACCTAAACTTGAACTCCTTCTTCTTCAAACTTTGTAGAGGTTGATGGTTCTTTCCTCGTCGCCTTCTTCCGTCAAAGATGGATCCACCTGAGGGTTCAACCTTCGGGCTCTTTCTCGAACTTTGAGAGAACTAGAGTCTTCGGCTTGCTAAACCTTTGATCCTAGAGTGAGTAGAGAGTGTCTAGGGGTTGTTTTCTTTTCAAGGAGAGGGATTCTCAACACATGAGAAGGATTCTCCTTGAGCTTGAGGAAGAAGAAGATGAAGTGAGGAGAGAGAATGATTATGATAGAATGAGCTATCTTTTTCCTTTTTACAACCATATCAAAAGAAAAAGAATTATCTAATTAGTAATAATAATTCAAATGAGAATAGTTGATGGTTGTTTTGGAATGACCACTATCATACTTCATTAAATGAATGTTGGCAAGAATCAAGGAGCATCCTTGCAAAATAATGATGATGGTCAAACATTCAACCATGGTCAACAAGTCAACCATGGTCAACAAGTCAACAAAACCAACCATAACATAATTTCATTTAATTACTATTATTAATGATATCTCACTAATTCATTAGGGTTTGGAAAAAAGACGACTGTCAACTGTGCATGCGCACCCGTTCTGAAACCCTAATGAAAAACCTCTTCTTCCGCCTCAAACAACTGTGCATACACACCTGCATTCTTGTTCCGAGGAACATGAATACTGAGAGATAAAAGTAACCCCAAAACATATACCAGTATCCGGCTCAAACCAGAGCCCGCTGGCAATATCCGTCCGGACTCCAAACGTGCACAAGTGCGCGGATGAGAACGAACCCTGTCGCAAAACCATGCGACCTCTACTCTGTTTTGCCCAGAGGCGAATACCCTCTGTGTGGGACTCTAAAGACTCGACACTACGCTGGCAGTGGGTTTAACCACAGACCGCAAGCGGCACTAGCTGTGCGTAACGGTCCCCAGGTAGAAGCCGACAAGAAGGCTGACGAGGTGAACCCCATCTGAACTCCTACTGAGTCTGAATGTGACATTCTCCGTACAGTCCGGTCTGTTCGTCTGATACATCGCATGGCGGGCCTAGGGGGCGGTAAACATCAGTCCCCTAATAGCGGTACAAGTCGTGTCGGAGTGAAGCCCAAAACACCCTGAGATAACACTGGAAGCCTACCAGTATATCTCGCTTGCCCTGGCTAGGGACTACTCGTGTAATGGCTCTCCTAGACACAGCGCGATGTCAACCCCCAATACCGGGAGAGACGAATCCTGTCTAACCGTCACTGCCTCCAAGTGCTTCGGGACTGCACCCAACTACCACCTGTTTGCACGACTCCTTTGAGCCGTGGTAGGGTAGTAGTCAAAGTACAGTGGGAACACACTCGAGGCGAAGTGCCAGTGTCAAGTCAGCGGACTAAGCTGTACTCATGTCACCTGGGAACTGATAACTGACGATAGGTATAATACCAACCTGTCAGTTCCCGACGAGTCCTGTCCAGTGTACTCGTAACCCAACGAGCACCCGTATACTATCTCCAGTACGACGTACTGATGGCTGTGGGACAGACCATCTCCCACACTGGGATGAGAAGCGCATACGCTAGTCTACTCCGGAGTATCGATGCCCTGTCTCGATAGTCCTACGACTAGGGACCTGTATAAGGATGTGCTTATAGATTACCCAGCCCCCACTAGTGTGACTGCCATCACAACGCTGGTAATCAAGCAAAGATCCTAAGGGCTCCACTAATGTGTATAGGTGATATCGCAAAATAAACATATACACACATTGAAGTAGAAACAAACCAAGTAGCATACTACTATATTGAGCAAGATTGTTTATACAAGGTGAATATCCCAAGCTTCCATTAAGTAATATACAAACTAGTATGATACAGTAATGGCCTCTAGGGCATATACACTAACAGTCATCAGAGAGACTTCTGCTGCTAAGGGGTCGGTCTTCACAAGACTGGCCGTTCCAACTCCCGCTCCAGGTGAAGTCACCAAGACTGCTTCCCCTGCTCGAAAGTCTGCCTTCGACAGGTTGGCCATCCCCTTTCAACGGACGTCAGTCTTTGACAGGCTGACACCAACAGCAGTTTCTCATCAAAGCATGAAGCACGATGCAGCTACCCCAACAGCAGAGGTGATCTCGGCCACTCGACATGCTCGACGTCGCCACTGACGCCGAGTGAGGAAAGCTGGGGGCAGTTCCCCTTCTGGACTTACCTCACCAGCTCCAACGATGGAAGTTGATGCTGCTGTTCCAATTGGGGACAGCTTTGAACAACTTAACAAGGTACGCAGGAATTCGCCAACTGCTGTGTTGAAAAAATCTCCTCCACATGTGGAGAACGCTACAAAGGTAAAGCTAGAGCAGCCCCCTCAGCGGCTGTCTTCCAAAATTCACAGGGTCTGGCGAAGGGTCCAAGACTCTGTGATTAACCAAGACTATTCCCGCCAACCAAAGAAAATGAAGGTTCGGCAAGAGAAGGACCACCCTGTCATACCACAGAAGGTGTCATCTACTTAGGTGCCCGCTGCAACGGCCCCCTCAGCTTCGACCGCCCATAAAAGGAGAAGGCCGGAGAAGATCCCTGTGTCCGCGACAAATCTCAAGGGCACTGAATCCAAACGCCCCAAGTCTGGAGGTATGGTGGTGCACGCCATTTACATGACTTCCGGGAAAGAGGATAGCCGAATCTCCACATGCCATCGACTACTCACGCGATCAGTAACTAAGGCTCGAGAGCAACAACAACAAAAACTCCAAGAGATGCTGACAACCATGGCCGCACTCACTGGGCCAAAAGAAAGCCCGGAAACATCGTCGGAACAGCGTCAGGAACAAGAAACCGATGCCGAATTCCTCCGAAGAATGCTCAAGAGGAAAGAAAATGAGGTCACGGAACAAGCGGCCAACATAAAACAAATGGCGCTTTTATTCCAAGATATGGTCGGAATGATGGTACAGCTGAATCCTCCAGCTGAAGACCCTCCGATTGTCCTTGAAGACGACAGAGGGGAGACATCAAACCCTCTTCCTGCTTGTTCAGCGGCCAAGGAGGAGACCATCTCTAAAGCCGCCCTTGATGACTATATAGCTCAACAGATACGAGTTCATCAGGCGAGCCTAGCGGCTGGCCAAATCGTCAAGACTGGACGACCCTATCCGGATTGGTACGACCAAATAAAGTACCCGCCGGGATGGGTAATCCACACAAGCACGTTGCTCAATTCAGAGCCCTGTACGGTAATACTAGGGGTGACGACAAACCGCTGCTTCGCCAGTTTGTTGGCAGCTTGTCGAAGACGGCGTTTGAATGGCACTCTGAGCTCCCGAATGACTCCGTTAAGACATTTGCAGAAATGGAGCTACTGTTTACACAAATGTTCACAAGCGCCAACGAACGCACCCCAATCACGGCGTTGATCAATGCCAGGGTGAAGCCGGGAGAAACATGGGTTCAGTATGCAATCCGGTGCGGAACCTATGGTCGAAATGCGAACAACGCATCGAAGAAGCTCCTGCAGTAGGCATGTTCGTGGGTACCCTCGATCCGCAGACGACTATATCCCAGTTCATGATGTTTTTCAAGCCGACTACCTTCCAGGCCTTGATTGACAAGCTGGCCCAAATGGATCAAATGGGCCATAGACCGTCTTCCTCGAAAATGGAGCCTCCAAACGAAAAGGGAAAAGGGAAAGTGACCTTTGTCGCCAATGCTCAGTAGCAGCCCAGCGGCCCAAACCAGCTGATCGCCAAAACAATAGACAACGATTCATCAACGAGAAGCTAAAACACCCTTATTCGTTTCCCCGGGATAAAACGAGGAGACTGTTCGAGCTGGCGGTGCGCAACAAGCTCATCAATCTGCCAGATCCAAGAAGTCCACTACAACCCGGCGACGCCAACAATCCTAATTACGGTCCCTACCACCGAGCAGTAGGCCATCCAGTCGAAGATTGCTTCGTCTTGAAAGGCTGGATTGAGGACCAATACCAACAGGGCAAATTCACGCTGTCTGATAATTGGAAGGTAAGCCCGCCCCAGCCACACGCTCCTAAAAAGGTGGACACGCCGGGGGCATCGTGCTCTTTTATAGATGAAGCTCCATGGGAGGTCGCTATTTTAGCCAAAACGAAAAGAATGTTGAAAGATCTCCAAGAATGTCCGGCGATTAAGTGGAAGAGCCCGTTGGAACCTGAGATTATTTAGGGGATGCTGAAGCCGTGCCCAGTGCTGAATATTGGTCAAGGCGGACAAAACGTTCAGGCCAAACCTCCAAATTCTTTAAAGAAAAAGAAGAAGGCTAAGAAGCCCGTCCAACTTGAAGACAGTCATACAGATCTGCAGAAATATATCGATGCACTGGAAGAATATAACCAGAAGGCTCGGACCCCAATCACGTTGGATGAATTCTTTAAGCATGTTCTTGAGAATGAAGCCGATGATACTTATGAAGGAGACAATTCTTCAGAAGAGCCCGAGGATTACGTAGCAAGCTGCTATGTAATCTCCCACTCATCAATAAATGACAAAGAAGCTCCTGATGCAAAGAAACCGGGGGCAGATCCAGAACCTGAATCAAAATCTCTGGAGCCATCGGACGAATTGATTGACAGACTGCTGAGCGAAGCTCTTCAGAAAATCAAATCTGACCGAGAGAGTAAAACGGTCATATATGAAAGGGCCAAATGTTGGCGTCGCATTGAAGAAGCTCCAGTATTGAGAAGTCATAGAGTACCCTAACCGGATAGAACTACTTCTGCCGCAAGCAAAAGCAAGTTTAAGATAAGGAAGCAGTTCGCCAAAGCCCTGTCGATGGGAATAAAGTTGCCACCTTTCAAAGAAGACACTTCATAAAATACGTTTCCTGACGAACTAGATGCACATTTAAACTATTGCTTATACCATCGAAGGATCACACACCCTACCGAGGAATGCATGGCCTTTAAAAATTGGTGGCAGGGATACGTTGCTCATCGACAGCATTTCAAGCGGATGAATCGCAAAACTCGTCGAGAGCAGAGAAGCACGACAGAGGAGCGCAAAAGAACTTCCGGCGACTGTCACATGGTTAAGTCTGGGGAATCGCAAGTCCTCACCTTCGGGAGCGATTCTGATGAAGAAATAGCCCTTGGCCCTCTCTTCAAGGAATCCATCTCCGAAACAGAAGAGGTGAAGACCTGTGAGAACATTCAACTGCGTAATCGTACGTTTCCCGAAAAGAATCTCGGACCCATAAGTAAGGGAGCGGAAAAAAAGGATAAGGGGAAAGAGAAAGTCCCAGAAGATATCGCCCTCAATGACTGAGTCGTCGAAGAGCTAGCAGCCAAAAACCCGCCAAAGAAAAACAAGGTGGATTACAACGATCTGGCACACCTAAGAAAGATGCCCTCGCAGCTAAGCATTCTCGATGCCCTTCTGCTATCTAAAGAGGCGAGAGATTCATTGATCAAGGCACTACAAGTGCCCGAGCAGTTTCAAGACTTCCTTGCCGAAGAGAAGATGAAGGACGAGCTGGAAGAAGTGCACACAGTTGACGTCACTTTTGGCGATGAAGATCTCCTCCTCGGAACATGCGAGCACAACCGTCCCTTATATATCACCGGGTACTGCCACGACATTAAGATAGGGAAAATTCTAGTTGACAACGGGTCCTCCGTCAACCTCCTAAATATTAGAGTGCTAAAAGAAATCTGCATGAGCGTTCAGCACCTAGCTCGGGATAAGATTACCATCTTCGGTTTTGACTCTCAGTCATCATGGACGCTTGGGTCCGTAATATTGACGTTACGCTTCGGGCTGCTCATCACTGACATCAAATTTCATGTCATTGACGCCAAGACTTGATACAACGCTTTGCTCGGCAGGCCTTGGTTACATGAGTACAATATCATCCCTTCTACACAACATCAGTGTATGAAGTACTTCAAAGATGGTCTCGAATATACCGTGACGGGGAACTGAACCCATTCTCCATAAATGAAGTGCGCAAGTATGAAAACGCAAAGTACTTTCTGCCAGACTTTGAAGACACGGAAAGATGCCATAAACCAGAGAATAAGCAAAAAGATATTACCACTATTCCGGTCTTTGGGAGCGATACCGAAGAGGAGGAAGAGATAGTCTATTCAGGGCCGCTCCAATACAACAAGCCCGGGCCGTCTACCCCTATGTTGATCTTCGGTAGCGACTCTGAGGATGAGGTCAATGCAGTATTTTCTGTTCGGCCATCAATACAGGCCCTCATCGGAGATGATCAGAGTTTGAAAATCGACATGGTTCCGCAGAAGCATTACAAAGAGCTCGACGCACTTGATACCTATAGTGTGCAAGAACCGCAGACGTTCTACGTCCCTCTCAGGCCAAAAGATGAAAAGGCGATCCTCTTTTATCAATCCACGGAAACCAAAGTGGAGAAAGAAATCTGGCAGGGTGCCGATTCTACACTTGACAGGCTCCAGGCCATCCGTCTTCCCAGATACTACACAGAAGGATTAAAAAGGCTGTTGAGGTGCCAAGGCGTACCCTTCAAACAGACTGTTCGACAAGCTCAGTTCTACAACAAGATCTGGAACGTCCCCAGAACTCAGCAAAAATTGCCCAACGGGAGAATGGAAATGATCAGGCTTGGATATGTTCAATCCAAGAAACGATAGTGATTCCATGGCTGCTACATTATACATAACCTCGATGAAGAAGGAGATGCTCTGTCAGAAGACAATGCAATTGAACCAAAACGAGATCCCGCTGTAAAAATGCTAAGTCCGTCGTTTGAAGAACTGATGGACAAGCTAATAAGGGAAGCGGGTCAAAAGGCCCGGGATGACCACAACCGTGAAATGACCATTTACGAGAAAGCCAGGATGCAGCGCCTCCTTCAGCAAGCTACGGAGAATGACGATGCCCTTCGTCGCCAGCTCGTCATACAGAAGACCCGACGCAGAGGCAAAAATAAGTCAAAGAACGGAAAAAAGGTTCGGCAATGGCAAAGCGGGTCCAATAAGCTTCGCGATCAAGGAAAGGTCAGCCGGAATCCATCACTGATGAAGAAGATGGATCAGAAATATTCTTTTCCCCGAGACAAGACAAGGAAGATATTTAATCTTGTCATGAAACATCAAATGATTATGCTCCCGGAGTCCAA
This sequence comes from Agapanthus africanus, assembly GCA_030015575.1. NCBI lineage: Eukaryota > Viridiplantae > Streptophyta > Magnoliopsida > Asparagales > Amaryllidaceae > Agapanthus > Agapanthus africanus. The sequence continues at coordinate 375,693,994 of JASDDO010000019.1, read as the reverse complement.
ACACCCCGAACAAGCAGATAAGGTCTCTCACCCGGATTATTGCTCCTATCACCTAGCGATAGGACATTCTCTTGAAGACTGCTTCACATTCAAAAACTGGGTTGAAGACCAATATCAGCAAGGCAGGTTCGCTCTATCCAGCAGTTGGAGGGTAACCCCACCACAGAAGCATGTTCCAAAAGCAACGTACATAGCGAGAGTAGAACTAGATCAACATCGGTCTTGGAAACGATCTCGTACCTGTCATGCGATAACGCTGTCAGAAGAAGGAGTACGCGAGGATATAGATGACCTCTCCTGGTGCTTCGAAAATGAAGATGAAGATGAGTTGATCTCAGAACTTCCACCGGCACCAAAAGAGCTGGAAGATGGGATACATACTACTGCGGACAACCTAAGGAAAATCGACTTGGGGACGGCAAACGACCCGATGCCTACGTTCGTCGGTGAGCTGATGTCCGAAGAACAGGTAGAGACGCTAAGAGACGTGCTTATGCAGTATAAAGACTGCTTCGCATGGAACTATTCCGATATGCCGGGGCTAGATCCAGAGATAGCTGTGCATAAATTGGCGACATCTCAAGATGTCAAGCCAGTCAAACAAGCACCAAGAAGAATGCGGCTCGAACTTGAAATGAGCATCAACGTCGAAGTCAAGAAGCTAATTGACTCCGGCTTCTTCCAAGAAGTTCAGCACCCTGACTGGATTGCCAATATCGTCCCAGTGATGAAGAAGAATGGGACGGTGCTCATCTGCGTGGACTTTCGGGACCTCAACAAAGCATGTCCGAAGGATGAATTTCCCATACCAGTTACCGAGCTGATGATAGACAACACGTCCACTCACGAAATCTTCTCCTTCATGGACGGCTCATCAGGGTACAATCAAATAAAGATGCATCCTGAAGACCAGAAGCATACCGCTTTCCGGACCCCGCTGGGAAATTCTGCTATAAAGTGATGCCTTTCGGTCTGAAGGACGCCGGCGCTACCTATCAGAAGGCCATGATGAAGATCTTCGATGATCTCATACATGAAATCGTCAAATGCTATATCGACGACCTCGTGGTGAAAAGTAAATCGCACGGGGACCATTAGGAGCATCTGGAGATAGTGTTCCAGTGCCTTCGGAAATACAACCTGAAGATGAACCCCCTCAAATGTGCGTTCGGAGTTTCCTCGGGAAAATTCCTAGGATTCATCGTACGACACCGGGGCATCGAAATAGACCCATCAAAGATCAAAGCGATCATGGAAATGTCTCCGCCAAGAACTCTCAAGCAACTGCGGTCTCTCCAAGGAAAGCTCGCATATATCCGACGGTTCATAGCCAACCTCTCCGGAAAATGCCGCCCCTACAGCCATTTAATGAAGAAGGAGACCCCGCTCATTTGGGATCGCAAATGCCAAAGCGCACTGGACGAAATCAAGCAATACATGCAGATTCCACCGGTACTGACCGCTCCAGTCAAGGGAAAGCCTCTCATCCTGTACATAACCGCCCTTAAAGGCACCTTAGGCGCACTATGGGCACAGGAAAATGGCTAAGGGAAAGAGAGAGCCCTCTACTATTTGAGTCGAGTTCTCCTCGGGGCAGAAAATAACTACTCCCCTATCGAAAAATATTGCCTGGCGTTAATCTTCGCTATAACGAGGCTTCGGCATTATGCTTTGGCGCATGAGGTCCATCTCATATCAAAAGTGGATCCTCTCAAATATTTGATGTCAAGAGCCATATTAACAGGACGACTCGCTAAATGGGCCCTCTTCTTGATGAAGTTTTCGATAGTCTATCGACCTCTCAAAGGGGTGAAAGGCCAAGCCATCGCCGACTTCCTCGTTGAGCATCCGATACCTGTCGACTCCCAAAATTGCGAATTGCCAGACGAGCACGCATTTGACACGATCGATATGGAGAAAAAAGAGAGTGACACCCGATAGGAACTTTACTTCGATGGGGTATCTTCCATGAAGAAGCGAAATCATAGCTCCCCTATAATCAAATCTGGGGTAGGCCTTATTTTCGTGACTCCACAAGGAGAGATAATGCGTTTTGCTTTCTCCTTAACAGAGCCGAGAACAAACAATGAAGCCAAGTATGAAGTTTTGATAGCAGGTCTAGAGATCGCTGTCGACGTGGGAATCGAAAACCTCCTTATATACGGAGAACAGTTGGTCGTTAGTCAAGTAAACGGCAACTATCAGACGTGCAAACCGGAGTTGGTAAAGTACGGTGAGAGAGTGTTGCAACTGCTGGCCCAAATCCCCTCCTACATGCTGGAGAGCATACCGCTCACGGAAAATAGCAAAGTTGATGCACTAGCCAAGCTCGCTAGAGAATTGGCTGATGAAAATCTCGATGACGTAAGAATCGTCGTGCAAAGCCGTCGGGTTCTCGCACCGGCAGAAATTCTCCGAAGTCATCTGAAGAAAAGGAAGAGACCAAGCAAGCGGCTCTACAAATAGAGGACCAAGAAAAGGTTAAGGATTGGAGAGAAGTCTTCATAAACTACTTCAAATCCCGTCGAACACCCGAAGATGCATCCTTGAGACATCAGCTCATGAAACGAGCTCTGTCTTTTGCCTTCATCAATGACACGCTATATAAGAGGTCGTTCGACTCTCTATGGCTGAGATGACTGGGACCAGAAGAAGCAAGGAGAGTCGTCCAAGAAACTCAAGACGGACTTTGCGGTTTTCATCAAGCCGGACCAAAGATGAAGCTGAAGATCAAAAGAATGGGCTACGATGATTCAGGACTGCCTTGAATATATGAAGCAATGCCATTCGTACTAGATTCATGGAGACTTCATCCACCAGCATCCAAACCCACTACACCCAACAGTGGCTAGCTGGCCGTTCGAAATGTGGGGAACCGACATAATTGGGCCCATAGAACCAACATCGTCCAGAGGACATCGGTTCATATTGGCGATAACCGATTACTTCTCTAAGTGGGCAGAAGCAGTACCGCTAAAAGAAGTGAAGACAGAGAATATCCTCCATTTCTTCAAGACATACGTCATTTATCGGTTCGGCACTCCGCGATGGATTATCTCTGATAACGGGCCAGCCTACAGAAGTCACAAAATCAGCCGCTTTGCACAGCAGCATAATATAGACTGGAGATACTCTTCGGTCTATAATCCCCGAGATAATGGTCTACCTGAGGCTTTCAACAAGACCTTGACGAAGATCATAAAGAAGACGGTGTTCCGAAATAAGAAGGATTGGCACGAGAGACTGCATGAAGCTCTCTGCGCATATTGGACCACATTCAAAACGGCCACGAATACAACGCCGTATGCATTGGTATTCGGCACTGAAGCAGTACTCCTCTTGGAGATAGAGCTACCCTCCCTACGAGTGGCGGTTCATTATGTGCTGACAGATGAAGAGAATGCTTATCTTCGGCATGAGGAGCTCGACGCCCTTAACGAAACCCGGCTCATGACGCAGCAAAACTTGGAGGCTTACAAAGCAAAGAAGACGCACTCATATGAAAGATTGACTAGACCGAGGACATTCCGCCAAGGCGAACTTGTGCTAGTAGTCAAGAGACCTATGATCCCCAATCATGCCAAACGGGGGAAGTTCGAGCCGAATTATGAGGGACTGTACATCATAAACAAGGTCTACCAAGGTGGGGCTTACTTGCTCATGAATATGCATGGCGAAAGACCCTTCCGACCAATAAATGGCCGGTTCTTGAAAAAATACTACGCCTGACGAGTCACGGCCTAGGTCAACGATAGATGACGACGCCTATGTCCGCTCGCTATCTTCCCAAGCTCAAACTTTATAAGTAGTATCCGGTGAAACCTCGCCTCAAAAACGTGCGATGGACCGAAACGTCCCTAAACTAATAGCGGACCGAAACGTCCCTAAACTAATAGCAGACCGAAACGTCCCTAAACTAATAATGGATCGTAATGTCCTAAAACTAGTTATGGACCGAAATGTCCTAAAACTAACTACTGACCGAAACGTGTTTAAACTATTACAAACCTGCAGCATCCTTGGGCTGACGCGTAAAAAAAATGGTATGTCCACAAGCAAAGTGGGCACGGATGAAAACCCGAAAGGGCTCCGTGAGTAAAAACAGCAGGGCTACCGGCAAGTTTATGAAAACCCAAAAGGGCACAGACTAAAAAAAAAGGGTACGTCCACAAGTAAAATGGGCACGGATGAAAACCTGAAAGGGTTCCGTGAGTAAAAACAGCAGGTCTACCGGCGAGTTTGTGAAAACCCGAAAGGGCGCAATCTCGTTAAAAGACACTTGCAAGGTCCTCTTGACCTTGTAAGGAGAAAACCACCTGCGTGAGATCCTTACGACTCACAAAGGAGCAACACACTTAGGAATCCCCACAATTCCTAAGGAGAAATTAAACTTACGAGATCCTCACGACTCGTAAGGAGAACCTCTTATGAGACCCTCACGGCTCATAAGATTCAAAAGCCTTAAGCTATAGGGATCTGAACCTGTTCTTAAGCCATCACCTTTCCCAGATTGCCCTACAAGCGGTTAAATACTTACCCTTGTATACAATCAACGGGCACAAATAATCATTTCCTTGCCGAGTCCCACCAACGACGAGGAATGCCCTCATTTGATGTACAAATACTTGTAGGTCCTCTCAATTTACAAGGAGAAAACACTCTTGCAAGATCCTTACGACTTACAAGAAAACATACACTTAGGAATCCTCACGATTCCTAAGGAGAAAAGACACCTACGAGATCCTCACGACTTGTAGGGAGAAACATCTTTATGAGACCCTTACGGCTCATGAAGTCAAAGGCCTTAGTCGACAGGATCTTAACCCTGTTTGCTAAGCCATCTTTGTTTGAACCGACAAAGGCAGATGATGATTCGCCCATGGCAACATCCCAGTTGTAACGATGCTGATGTCTAAATCGGTATCAAATTCCAAGTCCTTTCATGGTAAATGATGAGTCGCTCCTAGCAACATTCCAGTCCCAGCGATATTGATGCAATATTAGTATCAAACCATGAGTTCCATGACCGAAAAAAATGCACATGAAATAGCCGAAATGTTTGGACAACTCGCAATAAAAATCAGCGAGTAAAATATATGCATACAAAAATAGCCGAAATGGTTGGGCAACTCGCAATAAAAAACAGCGAGTAAAAAGGAAAAGACAGCCGAAATGATTGGGCACCGCGAAAAATAGCCGAAATGATCGGGCAATTGCGACTTTCGCGATACAAAAAGCTGAAATGATAGAGCATCGCGGAAAGAAATAAAAAAATGAAATGAAACTTTTTGCCCTGTAGGTAAGTCCATACTGACCCCTGTATACAATCCATAGGCATAAACGAAAAGTGAATCACATGTCCCAACAAACTCCATCAAAGGGAGAGTCGGGTCTCAGCGGCAATATCTACATCCCAGAAAACCAGCAACGACGTTCCTCCCCATTCCAACAAGACACGTATGTGACACTACCAATTGGAGCCACGGCAAAGCCCCCAGTTCCAAAACTCTGCGGTTCACAGACAACCTAGAGTCAACCCTGACACCGTAGAAAATGGAGAAAGTCGATCCCGACACCGTAGAAAATGGATACATGTCAACCTCTGACCTCCCTGTCGTCAAGCAATGCTTCGACATGGATACATGTCAACTCCTGACCTCCATGTCGTCAAGAAACGCTGCGACACGGATACATGTCAACTCCTGACCTCCATGTCGTCAAGAACCGCTTCGACATGGATACATGTCAACTCCTGACCTCCCTGTCGTAAAGCAACGCTTCGACACAGATACATGTCAACTCCTGACCTCCATGTCATCAAGCAACACTTCGACATGGATACATGTCAACTCCTGACCTCCCTGTCGTAAAGCAGCGCTTCGACACGGATACATGTCAACCCCTGACCTCCCTGTCGTAAAGCAACGCTTCAACTCGGATACATGTCAACCCCTGACCTCCTTGTCGTAAAGCAACGCTTCGACTCGGATACATGTCAACCCCTGACCTCCCTGTCGTAAAGCAACGCTTCGACTCGGATACATATCAACCTCTGACCTCCATGTCGTCAAGCAATGCTTTGACACGGATACATGTCAACCCCTGACCTCCTTGTCGTAAAGCAACGCTTCGACGCGGATACATGTCAACCTCTGACCTCCCTGTCATCAAGCAACGCTTCGACACGGATACATGTCAACTTCTGACCTCCTTGTCGTAAATCAATGATTCGACTCGGATACATGTCAACCTCTGACCTCCCTGTTGTAAAGCAACGCTTCGACTCGGATACATGTCAACTTCTGACCTCCATGTCGTCAAGCAATACTTCGACACGGATAAATGTCAACCCTTGACCACCTTGTCATAAAGCAACGCTTCGACTCGGATACATGTCAACCTCTGACCTTCCTGTCGTCAAGAAACGCTTCGAAACGGATACATGTCAACTCCTGACCCCCTTTTCGTAAAGCAACGCTTCAACTCGGATACATGTCAACCTCTGACCTCCTTATCGTCAAGCAACGCTTCGACTTGGATACATGTCAACTCCTGACCTCCTTGTCGTCAAGCAACGCTTCGACTCGGATACATGTCAACTCCTGACCTCCCTGTCGTAAAGCAACGCTTCGAAACGGATACATGTCAACTCCTGACCTCCATATCGCCAAGCAATTCTTCGATACAGATACATGTCAACTCCTGACCTCCTTGTCGTAAAGCAACGCTTCTCCTCGGATACATGTCAACCCCTGACCTCCCTGTCGTCAAGCAACGCTTCGACTCGGATACATGTCAACCCCTGATCTCCCTGTCGTAAAGCAATGCTTCGACTCGGGAACCAGTCAACTCATCAACCATTTACGAGTCCTCTCAACCTGTAAGGGAGAAAATTCTCTTGCGAGATCCTTATGACTCTCAAGAGAAAGCACGCTTAGGAATCCTCACGATTCCTAAGGAGAAAATATACTTACGGGATCCTCTCGACTCGTAGCGAGAAAAGTCTTTATAAGACCCTCACGGCTCATAAAATTGAAAAGTCTTAGGCAGCAGACCTGAACCTATTTCCTAAGCCATTGCTACTCTACAAAGAGCTTAAGATGGACTGCTATCTACTATCTACAGGCCACATTTGCTAAAATTACATGCCAATGACAAAGCAAAGAAAAGAAGGCGGTAGTCGGAGATAAAAAAAAATCTACTGAGAAGGAGGCAATTTTAACAAATCAGCAAGCCGCTCGCGCACTCCTCTCAGCTCCTTTTCATGATCAGCCGCCGCGGATAGCTCCGCTTCGACTTGGGCTCGCTGCCGCAAACAAGATGAAAGTTTCTCGTCGATCTCCCGCTGAGATGCCTCACGACTCTGCGTATCCTGCTCAGTAAGGTCGAGCTTCTGCCTCAGCGTCAGCCCGTCAGAAATACATTGTAGGAGGCCCTCAAAGATAGATTTCAACTATGCAGCATTCGCGTCAACCTGAGCGCGCAGCCGGGAAGATTCGCCTAAAGCCTCCTCACGTTCCTTCCGCCTCAAGGTCGCCTCCTGTTCAAAAATAGCAAAGAAAAGGAACACTCTGCTTGACCCATGCAGCACGTTGAGAGTTCAGAGCTAATACTTCGAGAGCCGGACGTTTAAGCTCAATTTCATGCAGGAAGGCCTCGATCTTCCTGTAATAATTAACCCAAGAATCGACGACGCCTTCGCTATGAAAGATTACGAGCGTCGCCAGCATGGGATTAACCTCCGCGGAAAAATCCGCAACAGATGCAAGGGCCTCAGCATCAAGATCCTCGACGAACTCGCTCAACATTCGCAGGCTCGTCGTAGCCCTCCTAGAAGATGGGCGCCTAGCAAAGGGCCCTGCCGGTATTAGGAGATGAGACTCAAAGGGAGCCAGAGTTGACGCGATTGCTGCAAAACAAACTATAGTTAAATGTCGACTCGAAAGATGAAAAAAGAATGCACAAGCGATGGAGTCTACTATACTGGCTGCGGCAGATGGCAAAGTTGGGAGTACCGGAAGCGCTGTTATTCTTTCGTCCCCTCCTCCAATCTGTAACGCTAAAATAAATTCAAAGAAGAATCAGCAACATGTCTATTCATAAAAGAAAGAAGGGGACACTAGCTGAAGGATATACTCACCGACACCAGCAGGTGAAGCAATCTCCGACTGGAAGGAGAAATGCGGGTTCAGCACCTGATATAGGTGGTCAAAAAGGACTCCTGCAAGGTGGTAACAACACAATGTCAGTACAAAAAGTGTATTACCCCTAATGAAACCGATAAGTCGCAGACATATACCTTCCAGCACTCAAGACAACACGGGAGAAGGCGGCGGAACAACAGCCATCACGGCGGCGACCAGAGGCGCTTCAGATGGCGTAATCTCCACATTTACTGCACCTACACTCAAAACGAATAAAATTTTATCGGATGAGGATGAACGGGATCGAAAGATAAAAAGAAAACAGTGACCCTAGATCTACTTGATAGGTCTGTTGAAGTCGAAAATTGCACCCCGGTTGACCAAGTCAAAGTCAAAGTCAACCCCAAGCCAAGTGGACCCGTGCCCAGGTCGAGTCCGAACATGAAGCGGCCGGCCCTCCCCCATGCCAAAATGAAATCATGTAATAAATAGTTTTTATGTAATTTTTTATGCATGAATGTAAACAAAATGGGCATAAAGCCAAATTTTTGTAAGCCCATGGCTCATGTGCAAAAAGAAATAGCACATGAGACATGGGATGGGGAAAATGCCATTTTGTAAAGCCTAAGGGGCTATATGTAAATGCATAAGCCTATATAATGCAACATGATGATGAATAAAAGAGGAGATTTTTCTTTTCCCTAAAAAATCTAGGGTTTGTGCCTCTTTCCCCTTTCTGAAGGTTCTAAACCTTCTCCCTTCTTTTGAATTAAATCAAGAGTTTTACTCTTTCTTTTCCAAAACTAAATAGTTTTTCACCACAAAACCCACAAATGGGAGCTTAGATCTCCCGTCAGATCTCAAAAGAAGAGATTTTTAAAATCTCACATCTCTTGATCTTCAAGATCCTGCCAACAGAGGAGGAAGAAGGAGGCCCATCTCCGAAAACCCCATTTTGGGAAAGACCCAGGGCTCCAAAGAAGAACCCCTTTCATCAACTCCAAAACATCTTAGGAGTTTAGCCACACTCTAAATCCTCTTTTGGGATTTTAAATCCTATTTCTGGGATAAAAAGCCCCATTTTTCCTCGCCGGCGTCCAAACGCCTGAGCGCTCAAGCGTCCGGCGCCCGAGCGCCCGAGCGCTCGGTGCCCACGTGCCGGGCCCGTGGTGCGCTAGCGCTTGAGCGCCTTGCGCTCGAGCGCCTTGTGCTCGAGCGCCTTGTGCTCAATCGCCCGGCGCCCACGTGCCGGACACATGGTGCGCTAGCGCTCGAGCGCCCGGCGCCCACGTGCCGGGCACATGGTGCGCTTGCGCTCAAGCGCCCTGCGCCCACGTGTCAGGCACGTGGTGCGCCAGCGCCTAAGCGCCCAGCGCTCGCGTTTTAGATACGCGAGGCGCTGGCGCCCCCCTCCCCCACGCATCCTTTGGATGCCTTTTCCTTATATATATATACACACACACATACACACACACACATACTCCACACTAAAAACACCTCCACCATTAGAAAAAATTTCTAACGGGGCGCTGCCCCCGCACCCCGTAAGGGGGCTGCTAGCCTCCTTGACCCCCAGCCCGCTATCCGAGTAGCGGGACCCCCGTAAAAACTCTGCGGAGCCCCCGATATGTCCAAAACCCCTTCAAAACACGACACTGCACATTGAGTTCGCATGACCAGTTTAACCCGTCAATCGGAGGTTCTCTCGCTCCAAATACGAGGGGTAATTAACGACAGCTTAGTCCACGGCTGCCGGAGATTCGGATCCCCACAATCAATAAACCCCAGCCTACCCTAGGCAGGGGGAATCTGTAATGCGCCTGACAAGCGCGCGCGTATTCCTATCTTAATGGGGTGACGAAAAACACTCTACAGATTCTGGCATGCCCGGTGGGACCTATATTTCCTCCCATATCTCGGGTTAAACGTTCATGCGAACTCAATCAATATGCATACCCATATCTATACTAAAATAATGCTTTTTCATGCAGGTTTCAAGCAATCACTTTTCAACAATGTCTCCAAAGATGAACTCAGCTCTCAGCACGGCTCCCGTCTCCTACACGGTGAAGATAGACTCCAGGACAGTCCTTCTGGCCACTCTCGGGTGACAATGGGAGGAGCCGCCGCTACTATTTGGCTTTATTCTGTTCGTGTCAGCTAACGCCATCCCAGCTCCTCAAGCCCCGGTGACAGACAAACCGGTCTCGACAGGCAAGAGGCCAAATGTGGTGGTCTCGAAGGCGCCCCAACTCAAACGCAAGTCGGTGTTTGAGCAGCTCTCCTTGGCCCCAGCTGGGGGCAAGGCCATCAACACCAACAAAGCTACAATGCGTCCCGAGCAAGCTCCGGCGGTGCCCCTAACAACTGCTTGATCGGGTGTCTTCTTTAAGCTCCCTATCAATCGACTCATGGTGGCTTCACAGAAAACAGATGCCCGTCAAGCCCTTAAAATCAAGAAGCTAAGGCAGAAAAGGCTCAGATACAGAGCCAACAAAAGGGCTAGGGCTCATACTAGGCTGAGCTTCATGAGGCTCCAAGAACGGGGTTACCTCGCTAAAGATAAAGAGACGGCTGGATATGTGGTCCATACTGTCTACATGGTCGGACATGAAGAAACGAACCCTCCTATGCTTCACAGCCAGGGTGATGATACGGTGGACACTACCTAACGTCAACTTGGTCTAAATGACGAAGAGCTCGCTCAGGCCGATAAGCCAAAAGAGCCTGGGGTTCCTGCGGAATTGAACTCAGGAAATAAGGATGACCCGGTTGTCATAACCGGAACTACAGAACAAGAATTATTCTGATGGCTTCAGAGGCAGCTTCAGGACAGGGATGAGAAGTTAGCAAAGGTACAGTCTAAGATCGACGAATTGGCAAACGTCACGGCAGATCTCGCGACCAAAGTCGCCCGATTGCAATTACAGCAGAATCAAATTTTGGTTCATGAGCCAGGGATTGATACCCGGAGGCAGCCAACTAATACCCCCTTCAACTTAAGACCAGAGCGCCTTCGCGAAAAACGGCCGCGATCGGCCTCCAGTCCCTCCGATACATACACCGGAGGAGAATCTACACTGAAAGAGAAACTGGATAAGGTCTATTCCTTCAGAAGGGACAAAATCCGTAAAATATTCAAAGACGCCTTAAGAAACGGTCTACAACTGCCAGAATCAAAGAGACCGCAAGAAGCGAATATGACTGACGACCCAAAATATTGCCCCTATCACAGAGTGATAGGTCATGCCATTGAGGACTGCTTCGTCTTCAAAGATTGGGTCGAAAGGCAATAAAAGACGGGAGAGATAAAACTGTCTAAAGGCGTGCTAGCAAACAGTCAAGCTACGACCGCCGATTTTATACAAATGGAGACCGAAGCCTTTCGGGAACACAATCCTCCCAGACATGTGCCATTATCTGAAAAGGGTGAACCAAAGACTGATCAGCCTCAAGGACCGGCATCAGTAAGGGCAGCTACTCTAATGGAGAGAAAGAAGAAGATGTACTCCTTCAGGAGGGATGAGGTCCGCAATATATTCGAGGAAGCCTTGAACAACGGTCTGCAATTGCCTATTCCGAAGAGGCCATATGAAATGAATATGACCGGCAATCCCATATACTGCCCATACCATAGAGTGGTGAATCATACCATTGAAGACTGCTGTGTTTTCAAAGATTGGGCAGAGGACCAATACAAGCTTGGAAAAGCCTCACAATCCTCGGATGTATCGGCAAGCCACAGAGCTACGGTCATCAACACAGCTCCGCCAAGATCAAAGTTCAAGGAGCTGGGATAAGCTAAGAGGACCGCCACGTCGTTAAACTAGGAACACCAGTCGACCGCCACGTCGTTAAACTGGGAACACCAGTCGACCACTACGTCATTAAACTGGGAATAATCGACCTCTAAGTCGTTAAACTGGGGATGTAAAAATGTGTAAATAAATAAATATATATATATATATATATCTAAAAAGCCGAAATGATGGCGCAACTCGCAATAAAAATCAGCGAGTAAAAATAAAAATAAAGCCGAAATAATGGGCAACCGCGAATAAAAGCCGAAATGATAGGGCAATCGTGACCTTCGCAATAAGAAAAGCTGAAATGATAGAGCAATCGCGGTAAATCAAAAAAAAATAAAACAAGTGGCGAATGATGAATCGCTCCTGGTACCATATTCCAGTGCAGCGATACAGACGCCAACCAAATTCCAAACCCCATACCACAAGTGGCGAATGATGAGTCGCTCCTGGTACCATATTCCAGTGCAGCGATGCAGACGCCAACCAAATTCCAAATCCCAAAATGGCGAATGATGAGTCGCTCCTAGTACCATATTCCAGTGCAGCGATGCAGACGCCGACCAAAATCCAAATCCCCAAGTAGCGAATGATGAGTCGCTCCTGGTACCATAGTCCATTGCAGCGATGCAGACGCCAACCAAATTCCAAACCCCATACCCTAAGTGGCGAATGATGAGTCTCTCCTGGTACCATATTCCAGTGCAGCAATGCAGACGCCAACCAAATTCTAAATCCCAAAATGGCGAATGATGAGTCGCTCCTGGTACCATATTCCAGTGCAGCGATGCAGACGCCAACAAAGTCTCAAAATTTTTCCGGCCTTACGGTCTGGATCATACATCCTACAAAACCGTATACAATCTACGGGCGTAAAACAATCCCAATCTCTCCCGAGTCCTACCGGTGAGACAAAATTCAAAGTCCAAAAAAAAGGAATGTCCACAAGCAAAATGGGCACGAATGAAAACCCGAAAGGGCTCCGTGAGTAAAAACAGTAGGACTGCCGGCGAGTTTGTGAAAATCCGAAAGGGCGCAAACTTGTAAAAAAGAAATGAAATGCACTCGCAGAGTCCTCCCGACTTTGTGAGGAGAAAATTCCCGCGTGAGATCCTTACGACTCACAAAGGAGCAACACCCTTAGGAGTCCCCACGACTCCTAAGGAGAAAATACACCTACGGGATCCTTGCGAACCGTAGGGAGAGAATGCTTGTGGGACCCTTACGGCCCATAAAATTGAAAAGCCTTAGGTGATAGGGATCTAAACCTGTCTCCTAAGCCACCAATTTCCAAATCCTTCCAGGGAAAATGATGAGTTGCTCCTGGCATTACTCCAGTGCAGCAATGCAGATGCTGACCCAAAAACAAATTCCTAAATCCTCCCGGGGCAAATGATGAGTTGCTCCTGGCATTATTCCAGCACAGCAATGCAGATGCCAAACAAAAACCAAAATCCTAAAATCCTTTCAAAGACAGATGATGATTCGCTCCTGGTACCATATTCTAGTATAGCGATGCTGATGTCAACCCAAATCACAATCAACAAGTCAACTTCAACTCCGACACCGCAGAAAGCGGAGCAAGTCAGAATCCAATCTCAACACCGCAAGAAGTGGAGCAAGTCAAGTTCACCCTTGACACTGCAGGAAGCAGAGCAAGTCAAATAGAGCGTCGACCGCCTATATCGCAAAAAGGGCAGTGCAGACTTCCCACAAATCGGGAACCAAATCGCTCCGGATCAGAGCGTCGACCGTCCATGTCGCAAAAAGGGCAGTGCAGGCTTCCCACAAATCGGGAACCAAATCGCTCCGGATCAGAGCGTCCACTGTCCATGTCGCAAAAAGGGCAGTGCAGGCTTCCTACAAATCGGGAACCAAATCGCTCCGGATCAGAGTGTCGACCGTCCATGTCGCAAAAAGGGCAGTGAAGGCTTCCCACAAATAGGGAACCAAATCGCTCCGGATCAGAGCGTCGACCATCCATGTCGCAAAAAGGGCAGTGCAGGCTTCCCACAAATTGGGAACCAAATCGCTCCGGATCAGAGCGTCGACCATCCATGTCGCAAAAAGGGCAGTGCAGGCTTCCTATAAAGCAGGAACCAGATCACTCCGGACCAGGGAAAAGTCTACCACGGACACTCCGTCTCGGAGACGCGTCAAGCGTTGCCGTCCATGTCGCAAAAAGGGCAGTGCAGGCTTCCTACAAAGCAGGAACCAGATCACTCCGGGCCAGGGAAACTTCTACCATGGACACTCCGTCTCGGAGACGCGTCAAGCGTCGACCGTCCATGCCGCAAAAAGGGCAGTGCAGGCTTCCCACAAATCGAGAACCAAATCGCTCCGGATCAGAGCGTCGACCGTCCATGTCACAAAATGGGCAGTGCAGGCTTCCTACAAATCGGGAACCAAATTGCTCCGGATCAGAGCGTCGACCGTCCATGTCGCAAAAAAGGCAGTGCAGGATTCCTACAAAGCAAGACCAGATCACTCCGGACCAGGGAAAAGTCTACCACGGACACTCCGTCTCGGAGACGCGTAAAGCGTCGACCGTCCATGTCATAAAAAGGGCAGTGCAGGATTCCCACAAATCGGGAACCAAATCGCTCCGGATTAGAGCGTCGACCGTCCATGTCGCAAAAAGGGCAGTGCAGGCTTCCCACAAATTAGGAACCAAATCGCTCCAGACCAGAACGTCAACCGTCCATGTCGTAAAAAGGGCAGTGCAGGCTTCCCACAAATCGGGAACCAAATCGCTCCGGGTCAGAGCGTCGACCGTCCATGTCGCAAAAAGGGCAGTGCAGGCTTCCCACAAATCAGGAACCAAATCGCTCCGGACCAGAGGGTCGACCGTCCATGTCGTAAAAAGGGCAGTGCAGGCTTCTTACAAATCGGGAACCAAATCGCTCCGGATCAGAGCGTCGGCCGTCCATGTCGCAAAAAGGGTAGTGCAGGCTTCCTACAAAGCGGGAACCAGATCGTTCCGGGCCAGGGAAACGTCTACCAGGACACTCCGTCTCGGAGACGCGTCAAGCGTCAACCGTCCATGTCGTAAAAAGGGCAGTGCATCCCAAAACGTGGGAACCAAAGCAAGTCGCCTCCACACGAAAGAAGATCCATCAATTTCATGCACACGACTCACATGTATGGTGTGCATTTATTGATGGGGGGCACTTTGTTGAAGTCGAAAATTGCACCCCGGTTAACCAAGTCAAAGTCAAAGTCAACCCCAAGCCAAGTGGGCCCATGCCCAGGTCGAGTCCGAACATGAAGCGGCCAGCCCTCACCCATGCCAAAATGAAATCATGTAATAAATAGTTTTTATGTAATTTTTTATGCATGAATGTAAACAAAATGGGCATAAAGCCAAATTTTTGTAAGCCCATGGCTCATGTGCAAAAAGAAATAGCACATGAGACATGGGATGGGCAACATGCCATTTTGTCAAGCCTAAGGGGCTATATGTAAATGCGTAAGCCTATATAATGCAACATGATGATGAATAAAAGAGGAGATTTTTCTTTCCCCTAAAAAATCTAGGGTTTGTGCCTCTTTCCCCTTTCTGAAGGTTCTAAACCTTCTCCCTTCTTTTGAATTAAATCAAGAGTTTTACTCTTTCTTTTCCAAAACTAAATAGTTTTTCACCACAAAACCCACAAAGGGGAGCTTAGATCTCCCGTCAGATCTCAAAAGAAGAGATTTTTAAAATCTCACATCTCTTGATCTTCAAGATCCTGCCAACAAAGGAGGAAGAAGGAGGCCCATCTCCGAAAACCCCATTTTGGGGAAGACCTAGGGCTCCAAAGAAGAACCCCTCTCATCAACTCCAAAACATCTTAGGAGTTTAACCCCACTCTAAATCCTCTTTTGGGATTTTAAATCCTATTTCTGGGACTAAAATCCCCCTTTTCCTCGCCGGCGCCCGAGCGCTCAAGCGCCCGGCACCCACGTGCCGGGCACGTGGTGCGCTAGCGCTCGAGCGCCTGGCGCTCGTGTGTCGGGCACGTGGTGCGCTAGCACTCTGCGCCCACGTGCCAGACACGTGCTGCGCCAGTGCCTAAGCGCCCAGCGCTCGCGTTTTAGACACGCGAGGCACTAGCCCCCACGCATCCTTTGGATGCCTTTTCCTTATATATATATATATATATATATAGATAGATAGATATATACACACACATACACACACACACATACTCCACACTAAAAACACCTCCCCCGTTAGAAATCCCCGTTAGAAAAAATTTCTAACGGGGCGCTGCCCCGCACCCCGCAAGGGGGCTGCTAGCCCTTTTAACCCCCAGCCCGCTATCCGAATAGCGGGACCCCCGTAAAAACTCTGCGGGTCCCCCGATATGTCCAAAACCCTTTCAAAACACAACACTGCACATTGAGTTCGCATGACCAGTTTAACCCGTCAATCGGAGATTCACTCGCTCCAAATGCGAGGGGTAATTAACGGCAGCTTAGTCCGCGTCTATCGGAGATTCGGATCCCCACAATCAATAAATCTTAGCCTACCCTAGGCAGGGGGAATCTGTAATGCGCCTGACAAGCGCGCGCGTATTCCCATCTCAATGGGGTGACGAAAAAGACCCTACAAGGTCGCCAACCGAAACCGCGACGAGAGCATCACTAGGCACAGCGACTCCTTCTCTCTCCACCATCGGAATAGTTTCTGCGCCCATGGTCTCATCCCCCGATTTGACAAGGGTCGTCGTGATACTCACAATGCCCCCTGATAGCAAGGAGCCACAAGGAGAAAGGCCGGCGGTTGGGGCAGTCCCAGACTCCCGAGAGAGAGTAGCCGCTTCGAGCTCTGTGGTCGCCATCTTCTCGCCTGCCACCTCACCGCCGATACTTGGCCCTGCAAGACATGGTATATCAGAATTTACGGATCGAATAAAAATGAAAAGACCGGGCTTTACATTACCTTGTGAAAGATTCTGGGTTGCCTCCCGAGCCGCGCGCACGACCTGTCTATGAGCGGTAGACAGAGCAGCTGGAGCATCCTCTGGAGGAATAGAAACAGATGGGGTGGCGCTTAAACTTGCACCCACAACTAAGCTGGCATCGCGTTCCCTCACCGCACGCTTTCTGCACTTCTTGTCGGCCCTAGTAGTGAGAATTGATCTCCTCAAGACCTCCGTCAAAGGTATGCCGTCGTCTGAGCTGAGCTCTGCCTCTGGCGCCGCTACGACGTCCATCATCGGCTGCTTTAGCGAGACCCTTTGCGGTGGCTTGTGGGTAGCCGTAGCTGCTGTAGCCGGCTTTAACGGTGGCGCTGCATCACCACTTGCGATAGGAACTACACTTGGGATATCAGTTGAGGTAGTCCCTGAAACAGAAGGGGAGAATGAATCAGAACGCGAGTAAAGAAAGAAATAGAGACATAGTGAGCAGAATTTTACCAAGACCCAAACAAGCCCGAAGCCTCTCTTCCTCTTCAAAGTTTTGAGGGAAGCCGCAAGAACCTCTTCGGCGGAGATACCTGTTGAAGAAGAAAGCGTCAGTAAAGGCCTAATAATGGAGAAAGGATAAAATATATATATACAACTGAGGCATACTTGACTTCGCAATAGTGATTAAGGCTGCTTCATCACGAGCCAGTCGTTCGGAAGCCGCGAAGGCAGCTTGAAGATCGGTATCATCCGCGGGCGCAATAAATAGACCCTCATTGGTCCCATATTCGCTCAAACCCTCGCTGTAAGGAGCATGAGTCTCCTGACCGAATGCGACATCGGCAGCAAATAGTGACTTCTTCTTCTTCTGTGAGCGGACGCCGACAACAGAAGCTTGCGCTTAGCGGGTAATTTTGGACGACGAGTCCCAATCTCCGTGCCCACGCAAGAATCAGGAGACGCTGCAGCCACCGCTTCTACAGGCACGTGAGGTAAAGGCTTCTCAGGCATAGCGCGCAAGACCACAACCGCAGCAGTTTCTCTCAAGGGGACAAACGATGGTCTGTCGCTTTAAAGGAACGGTCGGATTACCAGCAGGGGCCGTACCCTTACGATCGAGCAGCAGCTTCTTTTCTTCCCTAATGACAGCGCCCATCGCATGCTGGTACCATGCCACATATACGTTCAAGGATTTTGGAACGCAGCTTGGCTCGCTGATAAAGAAATTAGACCCAGTGTTGAGCTGCATGAAATGGTGTAGCGCATTGCGGATGCCCTCTTCCGTGGCGACCGGCTCAGCTAAGAAGGCCTCAAGCGGGACAGCCTGAGAGTAGCTTGATTGTTGAGCGAAGCGATGCGGGTTGTATCTCATGAACAACGCCGAATCGTTATGCCTAAACACTAAAAATCCTGGCCTTATCGAATATAAGTGAAGAATCTCACGAGCTTTCAAAGTAGAGGCCCCGTCTTTGAAAGTGTCCCGCAGCGGCTGCATCGTCTTAGCAGATTCCTTGCCGATAGTCATAACCTTGTCGGCAAAGGTCATACCATCTCCGACCGTACGCGGGCGAAGAATCAAACCCCGAGCCTCTCTCTGAGTCGGTTCCAAGACGGAAGCGTCAACCAGCCGCATAACCCGAGGAAAGTTATAACTTTCATAGAAACGGGGCCGCTTGTGAGCTCCGAAAGCGCCAAACACATGCAGCTCGAGCCACGAAGTGAAGTAATGCATCGGGGGGTTTATGGGATGCACCCCTGGCTGAGTGGTGTTTGCTGCCAAGCTAAGGCCATGATATAAATAAGCCAACCCGGCAATCCCAACAGCAACCTACGTCCCTTCAACCATTCGGTGAGCCGGGTAGAAAACGGACGGCCTCATGTAGCGAGGGTGCATGGGGAGCGCGAACCAACATAACCATAAGCCGAGGAATCCCATAAAGAACGTCTCTTCGTCGATGTCTTGGGCGGCGAGTTCCGTAAAGGGGACAACCGCGGCGTTCGAGAGGAAAAAATTCTTTTGATCCGCTTCCGCTGTCGGCCGGCTATCTAAGCCAAAACCGAAAGGATCTTCGAGCTTGGCAAACTTCGCACCTTGTTTCTACAAGACTTCCGGGTGAAGAAAACGGGCGATGAAATCCGTAAAGCTGACCTCGTGGCTTTCGGATTCGAGAAATAGGATCTCGTAAATATTTAGCACCTTGATCAAGCTTGGGAATCGGTGTTGAATAGCATTCTCCGGGGTCAGACCCATCACTACTAAGCGAGTGGAGAAAATATACTCGTCAGGGGGTAATATCTCCTCATAATGCTCCCCTCTAACAGGCAAGCTAGAGATCTCCGCGAACTCCTCTAAAGAGATTGAAACTTCTCGATCCAGTAGAAGGAAGGTATGAGTTAGAACGTTCCATTGTTCCAAAAAGAGTTTAACCCACCATACAGGAGGTGTGGAATACTGGAAGAAAGAAGCATAAATAGCAAGGTATAGCCCAAGCTTCAGCAGCTGCGATTTCTTGGCCGACGAGATATACCGAGTCTACTGCAAATATCCGGCTGGGTGGCGGGGAGTCAAACCTATCATGTACAGTTGCCCCCACGGGCATGACTCACCTTGACATATACGCCGCCCCAAGATATCCAAAGCCACCGGCGGGTGTATAGGTATCGCAGCCATGGAAGGCTAAAGGCAACCCTCTGAAGTCCAATTGACCTCCTCTACAGCGTAATTCACTGGGGGTGGGTCGGCATAATGAATGGCAGAGATCGCCTCCAAAGGTGCTGCACAAGAAAAGCTGTGTCGGCCCCTGATAATTTGATTGTACCACATTCCCCATAGATGAAAGTTCTTTTGCTCCGGGTCGTGATCTTTGATCAACGCGAAGACTTCCCTGTCTACATATGTTTCAGGGAATCCGCTTTCCGAACGAACGAACGGGAAAGAAGTGTCGAAAGACACAGTACCTGTGCGAAAAAAACAGAAGATTAGCCGTCAATGCTACAGTTTAAAGTTTCGGGTACGGGTACTTTAAATTTTTACCATACTGCAATGCAGTGGAAGGGGACCAAAGGGGACCCACAAAATCTAGAAGATGGCTCATCATTGATGAGACGGTCTCATCATTTATGAGACAGTCATTCATTAAATAGAAAACCCTAAAAGGATTCTCATTTAATGAGAGGCCCCCTCGAGCCAAAGAGTTAATCTCCCTTGAGAGCAGCACTCTACAATAGAATGACATCTGTCAACTCTAATGATGAATGGAATAAAAATTCCCCAAAAAAATTCTGAAGAGCTATGCTCTGTGAGGATGATGGAGTAACCCATCAGAAACCCTAAAAGCAAAGCTTTTAATGAATTGAAAATTCTGAGATCTTCAAGATCTATGAACAAACTCTAAGAGTTCTTCATGAAAGATTAACAAATCTATATGATTTGAAAAGAACAAAGCTCTGTTAATAAATTAAGAAACCCTAAGAAAGATCTCTTTAGATCTATGATTCAAGAAGAGCAAATCTCTGTTGAGAAAACCCTAAAAATTTCTTTAGATCTATGATCCGAAAAGAGCAAAGCTCTAATTAATGGGTGAAACCCTAGATTATAAAGTAATCCCTTCAAAAATTTAATCTTTACCTAAAAATTTTGAAAGGGTTCTGTCTCTAAAAGAATTCTTAAGACAAAGAGCTATGCTCTGAAGAGAGAATAAAATTCTCAGAAAAACAATAAATCAAGAAGATCAACAGAGGCCAAAGGCCCTATTTATAGGCAGGGGAAGTCGGTTCAACTTCCAAGATTTATCCAACGGAGAAAAAACTGCCACTACTGCACTCACGTGTAAACCACGTGAGCGCAACGGTAGGGGGCATTTGTTTCCACCAATCAGAGCAAAGCCCTGTTCAAATTTCGAAATTTGGAATGAAGCGGCGCTTCACAAAAGCGCTCGCGCTATGAGCGCCAGTGCTAAGAGTCAAAGACTCTGACGCAGCGCTCACGTGCAAAGCACGAGAGCGCTAGCGCTAAATGCGCCAGTGCTAAGAGTCAAAGACTCTGACGCAGCGCTCACGTGCAAAGCACGAGAGTGCTAGCGCTAAATGCGCCAGCGCCAAGAGTTAGACTCTAATGCAGCGCTCACATGCAAAGCACGAGAGTGCTAGCGCAAAGTGCGCCAGCACCAAGAGTCAAAGACTCTGATGCAGCGCTCACGTGCAAAGCACAAAAGCGCTCGCGCTAAGTGCGCCAGCGCCAAGAGTCAAAAACTCTGAAGCAGCGCTCACGTGTAAGGCACGAGAGCGCTAAGCGCTAGAACTAAATGTTCTCCACCGTTGGATCAAAGATCCAACGAAAATAATTAAAAATCATCAAATTACCGGAATAAAATTCTGTTGAGGAAATACTCCGCAAATCTTTCCAAACAAGAAAGATTGTGCTCTGTAAACCAGAGCACTGTGGGATCAAAGATCCAATGGTGATTAAAAATCACCAAGATACAGAATAAGTTCTGTATGGGAAAATATTTTCCCAATCTTGTTAAAAACAAGAAGATTGCCTTCTGCAAAACAGAAGCCCTTGGATCAAAGATCCAACGGTGGGAAACATCCCCAAATCAATCAAAGAAAAGATTTCCTTAACTGATTCAACAAATCAGCCTCCCCTATATAAAGGACCCAAGACTTTAAGTCGAGGAGAGAGAGAGGAACCCCCCCCCATAAACTTCAAAAAGAAAAAGAGAAGAGCAAGCTCTGAAAAGAAGAATTTCTTCAAGGTAAATAAAACAAAGAGATCAAAGCATCTCATAAAAAAAAGAGAAGAACTTAGTTCTTTTCTAGATCATAAATCTATAAAGACAGAAGTCTTTCATAAGAGTAGGAGAGATTGGAGCATCCCATCATAAAAAAGGAGGGAGAAGAACTTAGTTCTTTTTAGATCACAGATTAATAAGACAAAGTCAAAGTCTTTGACAAAAACAGAAGAGATCATAGTGTCTCCTATTAAAATAAGAACTTAGTTCTTAGATCCATGAGACAAAGCCTCTTATAAACGAGAACTTAATTCTCAGAGCACAGAATTAATAAAGAGCGCTCTGCACTCCAAGTCTGGCGCTCAGCGCCAAGCACGCCACGTGCTCCACACATGTGCGCTATTTCATAAGAAGCGCTTTAGCGCTCCAAGTCTGGCGCTCAGCGCCAAGCGCGCCACGTGCTGTACACATGTGCGCTATTTCATAAGAAGCGCTTTAGCGCTCCAAGTCTGGCGCTCAGCGCCAAGCGCGCCACGTGCTCCTCACGTGTGCGCTATTTCATAAGAAGCGCCTTAGCGCTTCAGGTCTGGCACTCAGCGCCAAGTGCGCCACGTGCTCCTCACGTGTGCGCTATTTCATAAGAAGCGCCTCAGCGCTCCAATTCTGGCGCTCAACGCCAAGTGCTCTGTACATAAAGGCTCTGTACATAAAGTGCTTTGCGCTACAAAAAGTGTTCAACATTCAATAAAACACAAAAGAAAAAGGGGTGTCAGAATCCAAAATAATGTTTTTCATTATTGAACAAAAAGGGCCTGAGCCCAAACAAATATTAACATTTTGTTCAAAAATAAATGGACTGAGTCCAAATAAGTGTTCAAACACTTTAACTGAATGGGCCAAACCCAAGTAGGCCATAAATCCCCCAATTCAGATTAACTGAGCCCATGCGCTCCCAATATTTTTAATTGGTCTTAGTCCCAAACCTGACTATAGATCCCCCAACCAACATTAGTTCAAGGGTACATCCCTTCACACCTCTGATATGTGTCGTTGTAATTCTTCGACGTCTTCAGAAAGGTGGCGGGTCCCGACAACCAGACACTTTATGGACCGCAACGTCTCTAAACTAAACTCTATAGACTATGATGTCCTTAAACTTATGGACCGCAACGTCCCTAAACTAAACTCTATGGACTATGATGTCCTTAAACTTATGGACCGCAACGTCCCTAAAGTAAACCCCACAGACTATGACGTCTTTAAACTCCATGAACTATGATGTCCTTAAATTCTACGGACTATGATGTCCTTAAACTTATGGACTGCAACGTCCCTAAACTAAAACGATAGAGTCCAAATATTCTTTCGTTGGATCTAAATGATCCCAAAATCCTGTTGAGTAGATCTTAGTCTAAAATTAGACTAACGTATTTGTAAGTCCACGTTGCTCATCCCGGTTCTTACGGGGAGGCGGAAACGACGAAAAACAATGATTTGGCGCAAGGCAACATAGACTTAAAGCACGGATCTTTGCTAAACTAGAAACTAGTAAACTACAAGAGGCTATAACTACTATGCTGTAGAAAGTATATCTCACGAAACCGGTCCTTCGGGTCTTCATTCCGCTGTCCCGTTCGTCCATCCAAGCTCTAAGTGCTGATCCGGACCTTAGGCACCTCCGCGGCCTTCTTGAGTCGAAGACGATCCACCCGAGAGATGTACACCGAGCTCCACCTCGAGCCGAGGCAACTAAGGCAAAGAGATTGCTTGTCAAGAAGCCCTAGGATGTGTAGAGGAGATGTATGGATGTGTTTGTCAAGTGGAATCCTTTTTCTCACAACACATGAGATCAAAGGAAGAATCAAGAGGAGGAAGAAGGAGGAGAAACCATGGAAATGTTTCTCATTTTCTTTTCTATGAGAGAGAATGAGAATGAACAAATGAAAAGCTTCACCAAGAGAAAACACAACCATGGTTGCAATAATACTCATTTTCATCATTACTAATCCTATCATGATAAAGTTGATGGCACTAATGACATGACCATTTTCATAACAAAAAGGAAAAAGAAAACCAAAGAATACTTTAGACCTTTCAAGAAAATCCTAGTCAACTTTGGTCAAACGGTCAACAAAGTCAAGATGGTCAAATGGTCAATGTAATTAGCCATAACAAAATTATCAATAAATGGATTAGTAAATAATGTCCCCGGCTCATAATGGTTTTGACCGAACCAACTGTCAAAACCCTAATGAGGCACCTCCTCCTTCTCCACTCCGCAAATCTGTGCATACACACCCGCATCCGCATTCCGTAGAATGTGAATGCACAGAAGACAAAACAAATCCATCTGTGCAATACTAGAATCCGGCTTAAACCAAAGCCCACTAGTATTGCCTGCCCGAACAACATACGCACACAAGTGTACGCAAGTGATCGCAGCCTTGCCGTAAAACCATACGGCCTCTACACGTTTCGCTCAATGCAGGGAAGCTTTCTGTGTGGGACTCTAAAGACTCGACACTACGTTGGCAGTGGGTCTAACCACAGACCGCAAGTGGCACTAGCTGTACGTAACGGTCCCCAGGTAGATGTCGATAAGAAGGCCGATGAGGTAAACCCATCCAAACTCCTACTGAGCCTGTATGTGAAAATCTTCGTACAGTCCGGTCTGTTTGTCTGATACATCGCATGGCGGGACTAGGAGGGCGGTGAACGTCAGTCTCCTAATAGCGGTACAAGTCGTGTCGGAGTGTAGCCCAGAACACCCTGAGATAACACTAGAAACCTACCAGTATATCTCGCTTGCCCTGTCCAGGGACTACTTATTTAATGGCTCTCCTAGACACAGCGCGATGTCAACCCCCAATATCGGGAGAGACGAATCCTGTCTAACCGTCACTGCCTCCAAGTGCTTCGGGACTGCACCCA
This sequence comes from Agapanthus africanus, assembly GCA_030015575.1. Taxonomy (NCBI): domain Eukaryota; kingdom Viridiplantae; phylum Streptophyta; class Magnoliopsida; order Asparagales; family Amaryllidaceae; genus Agapanthus; species Agapanthus africanus. The sequence goes on along the minus strand of JASDDO010000019.1, from coordinate 375,669,485 downwards.
ACTACTACCTGTTTGCACGACTCCTTTGAGCTGTGGTAGGGTAGTAATCTAAGTACAGTGGGAACACACTCGAGGCGAAGTGACAGTGTCAAGTCGGCGGACTAAGCTGTACTCATGTCACCTGGGAACTGATAACTGACGATAGGTATAATACCAACCAACAGTTCTCGACGAGTCCTGTCCAGTGTAGTCATAACCTAACGAGCACCCGCATACTATCTCAAGTACGACGTACTGACGGCTGTGGGACAAACCGTCTCCCCCGCTGGGATGAGAAGCGCATACGCTAGTCTACTCCGGAGTATCGATGCCCTGTCTCGATAGTCCTACGACTAGGGACCTGTATAAGGATGTGCTTATGGATTACCCAGCCCCCACGAGTGTGAGCGCCATCACAACGCTGGTAATCAAGCAAAGATCCTAAGGGCTCTACTAATATGTATATAAGCGATATGCTAAAAGAAACACATGCACATATTGAAGTAGAGACAAACCAAGTAGCATACTACCATTTTGAGCAAGATTGTCTATACTACTGTGAATATCCTAAGCTTCCATCAAGTAATATACAAGCTAGTATGATACAGTAATGGCCTATAGGGCATATACATTAACAATCTCCCACTTGCACTAAGGCCATGTACTGGCGTATCGAAGACCTATCATCTCAATCAGCAGCTCGAACTGAGTCTGGAGTAGGGCCTTTGTGAGTGGATCTGCAATGTTGTTCTCCGTATTTACTCTCTTCACCTCGATCTCCCAGCGATCTACGATCTCCCTGATCAGGTGGTACCGCCTCAAAATGTGCCTGGACTTCTGATGAGACCTGGGTTCTTTCGCTAAAGCTATAGCGCCGTTGTTGTCGCAATACAGCGGTATTAGATCAATAATGGTAGGAACCACCTGAAGCTCCGTGAGGAACTTCTTCATCCAGACAGCTTCCTTTGCGGCATCGCAAGCAGCTATGTACTCCGCTTCCATAGTTGAGTCTGCAATGGTCTCCTGCTTGGAACTCTTCCAGCAAACCGCCCCTCCATTGAGGGTAAAGACATAACCCGACATGGACTTCGAGTCATCCTTGTCACTCTGGAAGCTGGAGTCAGCAAAGGCCTCGAGCTGGAGGTCTTTTCCGCCTTACACCAAGAACATCTCCTTAGTCCTTCTCAGGTACTTGAGAATGTTCTTTACCGCTATCCAGTGTTTCTCCCCTGGGTTCGACTGATACCAGCTTACAACGCTCAATGCGTATGCTACATCTAGTCTAGTACATAACATCACATACATTATAGATCCTACCGCAGAAGCGTAGGGTATAATAGACATGCGATCCCTTTCCAAATCAGCCTTGGGAGACATCTCTTTGGAGAGGGTGATCCCGTGACAAGCCGGTAAATTACCGCACTTGGAATCTTCCATACTGAATCTTTTCAGTATGGTGTCGATGTACCTTGACTGTGAAAGTCCCAACATCCTCTTAGATCTATCACGATAGATCTGGATCCCCAGAATATAGTTGGCATCGCCCAGGTCCTTCATGGAGAACCTCTGCGACAAGAATCCTTTGACTGACTGTAGCATAGGAATATCATTTCCTATTAGGAGAATGTCATCCACGTACAAGACGAGCAATACCACAGTTCTCCCTACAATCTTACTGTAAATGCATGGTTCATCTGGGTTTTTGATAAAGTCGAATTCTTTGACAGTATCATCAAAGCAGATGTTCCAACTTCGCGATGCTTGCTTAAGTCCATAGATGGACTTTAGCAACTTGCACACTTTACCGTTGCTCCCACTCTGAATGAATCCCTCCGGCTGATCCATATAGACGCACTCTTCTAAATTTCCATTTAGGAAAGCCGTCTTTACGTCCATCTGCCAGATTTCATAATCGTGGAAGGCAGCAATGGCAAGAAGGATCCGAATGGATTTCAGCATAGCCACTGGAGAAAAGGTCTCGTCATAGTCCAAACCAGGTCTTTGACGAAAACCCTTTGCAACAAGTCTAGCTTTATAGGTCTCAACCTGCCCATCTACACCAATCTTCTTTCTGAAGATCCATTTGCATCCTACGGGTTTTACCCCTTCTGGAGCAAAGTCCAAAGTCCAAACTTTGTTGGTGTACATAGACTCCATCTCGGCCCGCATTGCATCCAGCCATTTTACCGAGTCGCCGCTCTGAATGGCTTGCTGGAAGCTAGTAGGCTCACCATAATCCATAGTGCAATCCTCTCTATCCCCGTCTATGAGAAAACTATAGTATCTCTCGGGCGGATGAAACTGCCTACTACTTCTGCGGAGCGGCGTAGGAATGTCCTGATCTTTCGAACCCTCTGGTTCTACTAAGCTTTCAGTAATAGCTTTTGGTTCTGGAATTTCTTCCAGTTCTATTGCGCTCCCACCTATCTGATTTTCCAAAAACTCAGTTTCCAAGAAGCGGGCATGACAAGAAACAAAAACCTTTTGTTCCTCTGCGTAATAGAAAAGATACCCCTTGGAGTTCTTTGGGTATCCCACAAACTTACACTGTACTGAACGTGCCTCGAGCTTGTCCGCATGCTGCTTTTTTACAAAAGCTGGACATCCCCATGTCTTAAAGTGTTTAAGACTGGGTTTCTTCCCACTCCACATCTGATATGGTGTGGTAGGCACTGACTTAGTAGGAACTTGGTTCAAAAGATATGCAGCTGTTTCTAGTGCATAACTCCAGAAGGATCGTGGCAACTCAGCCTTACTCATCATGGATCGAACCATATCCAATAGGGTTCGATTCCGCCTTTCCGATACACCGTTGTGTTGTGGTGTGTATGGAGGAGTAAGCTGAGAGAGAATTACATTCTCTTTTAAGAAGTCCAGAAACTCGGCACTCAAGTATTCACCACCTCGATCAGATCTCAGTGTCTTAATACTTTTGCCTGTTTGTTTTTCAACTTCATTCTTGTATTCCCGAAATTTCTCAAAGGCCTCGGATTTGTGCTTCATCAAGAAGACATGCCCATACCTAGAGAAATCATCTGTGAAAGTAATGAAGTATGAATAACCACTTCGCGCATGTGTAGACATTGGACCACACACATCATTGTGTATGAGTCCCAAGAGCTCACTTGCTCTTTCTCCGTGTCCAGTGAACGGAGTCTTTGTCATCTTTCCCATGAGACAAGATTCACAAGTGGCATAAGACTGATACTCGAACGGATCCAAGTATCCTTCTTTATGTAACTTTGTCAACCGTGTCTCATTAATGTGACCCAGTCTACAATGCCATAAGAAAGCCTGATTCAATTCCGGAGACTTTCTTTTAAGTGTGTTCTGGACACTGAAGACCTGAGCTTGATTCAAAACGTATATACCGTATTTCAATGTACCTGACCCAATCAGAACTTGATTTAGGTGGATGTTTACTACATCTCTTACAAAAGTAAAATCATATCCTTCCTTAGAAAGTAAGGATACAGATATGATATTACAAGTCGCACCTGGTACATAAAAACAGTCACGCAGAATCAATATCTGCCCAGTTGTCAGTCCTAGATGATATTCCCCTACGGATTCAGCATACATGCTCATTCCGTTAGCAACCCTGAGAGTCATATCACCTTTCCTGATAAACCTACGGTTTCTCAGAGCCTGTAACGAATTATAGATATGAGATCCTGATCCGGTATCCAATACCCAGGAAGTAGGGTTAACTGACATACAGTTCTCTATTACAAACACACCCGAAGCCGAAGCCACAACATGCTTCGAATTCTGGCTACTGGCTTTGCAAGCCCTGCAATCCTTCTGCCCATGTTCATTCCCGTAACAATAAGAACATCCCTCTTTTACTACATCCATTCCCAAAACTTCTGCCCTTCCCTTTCTTTCTACTTCCCTGGTTTCCTTCAGGGTAGTAGGTAAGGATTGTTGAACTAAGTCAGCATCTGACCCGTTCTTCAACGTGGTCTTCAGGTCCGTGAGCTCGAAAGAGCTGGTCTCTGTAAGGACGTTGCCCCCTACAGATGACCCGATAGCCAACCTCGCTGGAAGCAATTCGTTCAAGGTCTCATATCTTGCGATACGAGATTGCTCTCCATATAAATCTTTGTTATGGAGGAAGATAGAAACTAAGTCCATCTTCTCGTGCTGCCTCTGGTATGCACCATCAACTGAGGCTAACACGAGGCACTTGGCTTTCGCATATTCCTTTTCCGATGTCTCGCGGATATGAATATCCGTGACATGGGAAACTGGACCTGAGACGGCAGGGGTTGGATCAGTCAAGAGGTGTCCCAGCTTGTCATGGGTAATGGACATCTGGACAGACCTTTGCCAGTCATAACAGTCAGATTCAGTCATTTTATTATCTAGATGTAACCTAGGTGCGGTCACTGGGTCGCTGCAATTAAGAGAGAGAGAAGAAAACACTCAGCATGATGCACTTACAAGTTTAGATTGGTTTTTAATTTATCTAAACAGGATGGCTCCCACTGTCTCTCCAATCCCTCCTCAAACCATAAAGGAAGAATTAGTCAGGATCAATCTCACCGTACAATACTTGCTTAACCGTTTAGCCAGGCCAGTGTCGGTACTTCGAGAGAGGTTTTCCAACGCTTTCGCGAAGTTCCTTAATTAAGTAACCTCTTTTCCCTGTGGGCGTGGCCCCGCTAACACCTTTCTAGACACCTACTAGGTTTATAGCATTGATCGTTAAGTGAGAAAGTTCCCGAGGAGTAGCATATACTCACAGTAGGATCGGGATCCAAATATCATTGCGTGATAAAACTGAAGGAATCCTACCAGAATCATCACACTCCAAATGGTATGCAGCGCTAGCAAGTTTCAGTACTTTTGAAACTCCCGATGTGGATTTTTGCCCCATGCTCTTATGACCTTCACTAAAGCCAACAAATCATAAGTCACATGTCAAGTTCTACCCGTCGTTGTCCAGGTTGATTTGAACCCACCCGTATATACCCTTGACTATGGCCAACAAAGTAATACGACTGTCCCAAACCAACGCATTCTATCTATGCAACATATGAATACCCACCAGCTACCAACACTGCGCCTTGACTAGAGCCAACAAACACAGCTTGAATACTGTTGAATATTCATATGAAACGACGGAGGGCTACGAATGGTTTTGGCGAAACCGTGAACGTAGTGAACTTGATATAATCGATGGAACGAGATAGCTTTTAAAAGGAGTGGTTCAAGCTCCACGTTTAAAAAGCTGGTTTTTGAAAAGAACCGAGTGGTTTTAAAACTGTTCCAACGACTTTTACTTGGTTTATTTTTCTTGCATTAGTTCTTTTAATGCGTCATCATTTAATCCTACCATTGCAGAAAACAACCAAAATATGACGTACGCTTATGCCATTCGCATTCGCCACGGGGCCCTGTCATCACCCGTTAGGTTACTTAACTAACGACGGAGCGGGGGCTGGGCTAGCGCGGCTGAAAAACATAAGCAACGCCTAAATAGTTATCATATATAGATATATAGCAATGATAGACATTACAGATCACAGATGAACACTTTGGATATACTAGGAATCCGCATTCCGTACGAGCCTGTAACGAAAAGCGGATTACACGGTCGCGACGAATAGCCAATACCCCACCCAAGCCCCCTACGGGTGCGGCAAACTACCCGCCAAGTACCCGAAGCGAAGCAACCTCCCTTAACACCGTGAGTAGGCCACTCGACACTTCGGGATACCCGGTAGTTTGTGCACCCCCTCCATGGGTCTATCCTAGGAGCAAAAACAGTAAAAAGAATTATACAATGACGGCTACAACCCCGACCCGGTTGTGCGGCCATACAAATAATATTACATCAATTTACAAATTTTACAATGAATGAAAGAAAAAAGAAACTCTCATCTCACATCCACCCCGGCTATTCATCCACGACAATCCACCGAGTTCATATCCACAAACCATCAACATTACAGATCACAGATATGTATAACCCCCACTAATCGACTTATAGCGATTAGTAGACATTCAATACATATATCACAACACAGATAATATCCATTAGCCAAAGTGTACAGAATACCGATCAAAATTCAGATTTTTGACTACCCCAAAAGTCAATTTGCTCTCTGGAAAATCTGGGTAGAAAAATCATGTATTAAAAATCCCAAAACAGCCAAACTAAAACACTGCACAAAACCCGATCCAGTGTCGAGTCAAAACGGCGGCGGAACCGCGGCAATAAGCATGTCATTGCCTCGGAACCGCGGTCGTTTTATCGAATCACTGGTTCGTTTTTCTGCAGTGTTTTTACAAAACCCTGAGACGATTTTTCATATATTTTAAATCACTTTTTGAGCAGTATGAAAATCGACAGAAACTTGAGGTTTTGCAGACGTGTTTTGCGACTTTTTTCCGATCGATATTCTAAACACTTTGCTAACTTACTAGTTTATGTTTAGCTAGGCTCTGATACCACTGTAAGTCCACGTTGCTCATCCCAGTTCTTACGGGGAGACGGAAACGACAAAAAACAATGATTTGGCGCAAGGCAACATGGACTTAAAGCACGGATCTTTGCTAAACTAGAAACTAGTAAACTACAAGAGGCTATAACTACTATGCTGTAGAAAGTATACCTCACGAAACCGGTCCTTCGGGTCTTCATTCCGCTGTCCCGCTCGTCCATCCAAGCTCCAAGTGTCGATCCGGACCTTGGGCACCTCCACGGCCTTCTTGAGTCGAAGACGATCCACCCGAGAGATGTACACCGAGCTCCACCTCGAGCCGAGGCAACTAGGGCAAAGAGATTGCTAGTCAAGAAGCCCTAGGATGTGTAGAGGAGATGTATGGATGTGTTTGTCAAGTGGAATCCTTTTTCTCTCAACACATGAGATCAAAGGAAGAATCAAGAGGAGGAAGAAGGAGGAGCAACCATGGAAATGTTTTTCATTTTCTTTTCTATGAGAGAGAATGAGAATGAACAAATGAAAAGCTTCACCAAGAGAAAACACAACCATGGTTGCAATAATACTCATTTTCATCATTACTAATCCTATCATGATAAAGTTGATGGCACTAATGACATGACCATTTTCATAACAAAAGGAAAAAGAAAACCAAAGAATACTTTAGACCTTTCAAGAAAATCCTAGTCAACTTTGGTCAAACGGTCAACAAAGTCAAGATGGTCAAATGGTCAATGTAATTAGCCATAACAAAATTATCAATAAATGGATTAGTAAATAATGTCCCCGGCTCATAATGGTTTTGACCGAACCAACTGTCAAAACCCTAATGAGGCACCTCCTCCTTCTCCACTCCGCAAATCTGTGCATACACACCCGCATCCGCATTCCGTAGAATGCAAATACACAGAAGACAAAACAAATCCATCTGTGCAATACTAGAATCCGGCTTAAACCAAAGCCCACTAGTATTGCCTGCCCGAACAACATACACACACAAGTGTACGCAAGTGATCGCAGCCCTGCCATAAAACCATACGGCCTCTACACGTTTCGCTCAATGCAGGGAAGCTCTCTGTGTGGGACTCTAAAGACTCGACACTACAATGGCAGTGGGTTTAACCAAAAACCGCAAGCGGCACTAGCTGTACGTAACAGTCCCCAGGTAGATATCGATAAGAAGGCCGATGAGGTAAATCCATCCGAACTCCTACTGAGCCTGTATGTGACAATCTCCGTACAGTCCGGTCTGTTCGCCTGATACATCGCATGGCGGGCCTAGGAGGGCGGTGAACGTCAGTCCCCTAATAGCGGTACAAGTCGTGTCGGAGTGTAGCCCAGAACACCCTGAGATAACACTAGAAACCTACCAGTATATCTCGCTTGCCCTGGCCAGGGACTACTTGTGTAATGGCTCTCCTAGACACAGCGCGATGTCAACCCCTAATACCGAGAGAGACGAATCCTGTCTAACCGTCACTGCCTCCAAGTGCTTCGGGACTGCACCCAACTACTACCTGTTTGCACGACTCCTTTGAGCCGTGGTAGGGTAGTAATCTAAGTACAGTGGGAACACACTCAAGGCGAAGTGACAGTGTCAAGTCGGCGGACTAAGCTGTACTCATGTCACCTGGGAACTGATAACTGACGATAGGTATAATACCAACCAATAGTTCCCGACGAGTCCTGTCCAGTGTACTCGTAACCTAACGAGCACCCGCATACTATCTCAAGTACGACGTACTGACGGCTATGGGACAGACCGTCTCCCCTGCTGGGATGAGAAGCGCATACGCTAGTCTACTCCGGAGTATCGATGCCCTGTCTCGATAGTCCTACGACTAGGGACCTGTATAAGGATGTGCTTATGGATTACCCAGCCCCCACGAGTGTGAGCGCCATCACAACGCTGGTAATCAAGCAAAGATCCTAAGGGCTCTACTAATATGTATATAAGCGATATGCTAAAAGAAACACATGCACATATTGAAGTAGAGACAAACCAAGTAGCATACTACCATTTTGAGCAAGATTGTCTATACTACTGTGAATATCCCAAGCTTCCATCAAGTAATATACAAGCTAGTATGATACAGTAATGGCCTCTAGGGCATATACACTAACAGTATTCTCAACAAACGTTTAAGTTGATCTTAATCTCAATGAGATTAACGATCAAATCAAACCCAAATCAAAGAAAATACGGATTTAGACTAATCCACGCCCTACGGGTGACAACATACATTAGTATCCATATACGATCCACGGGCAACCAAAAATAAAACAAACACACACGACACGAAGTGACTATCTGGAGAAGGAGAAAGTGGTTACCGCTATGCAGTAGCGTAATTAACTGCAGGGGCTTGCGCCTGTAGGGAAGAGCGTCCCTGTTCCCTCCCCCGAAAACCGGGAAGACAAACGCCTTTCCTGAATTTGGGGGCAGATGCTAATTGGTGCTATCCGTCCACCTCTCCGAAGATGCCAAGTTGATTTATGGCACCGTGTACCGAAGGTTTAGACGGATGCGGCCGATGTAGCAGACTTCGTCAGATTCCCCCTCGTTAAGGGGTTTTTGATTGTGGGGACGCACTTCCCTGCAGGCACAAGCCCCTGCAGTTAATTACGCTACCGCATCACGGTAACAACTTTCTCCTTCTCCAGATGGTCACTTCGTGTCGTGGGTGCTTGTTTTGTTTTTGGTTGCTCGTGGATCGTATGCGGAGACTAATTTATGTTGTCGCCCATAGAGCGTGGATTAGTCAAAATCCGTATTTTCTTAGATTTGGGTTTGGGGGTTGGGTTTAAGGATACGTTAGTCCCATTTAAGACTAAGATCAACTTAAACGTATGTTGATACGTTAGTCTAGTTTTAAACTAAGATCAACTTAACGGGATCGTTTAGATCCATCAAAAGAGCGTTTGGACTCCATTGATTAGTTTAGGGACATTGCGGTCGATTTCCAGTTTAAGAACATGGTGGTCTAATACCAGTTTAAGGACATAGTGGTCCAAGGTTAAGGACATCGTATTCCATGGGTTTAAGGACCCCACAGTTCGAGGTTAAGGACATCATAGTCCGTGGGTTAAAAGTGACCCCACAGTCCGAGGTTAAGGACATCGTAGTCCTTGGGTTTAAAGGGACCCCACATTCCGAGGTTAAGGACATCGTAGTCCGTGGGTTTAAAGGGACCCCACAGTCCGTGAAATGTATGGTTGTCGGGACCCGTCACCTCTCTGAAGACGTTGAAGGATTACAACGACAAATATCAGAGGAGTAAAGAGATGTACCCTCGAACCGATGTGAGTTGGTTGGAAGATCTGTAGTCCAATTTGGGACTAAGATCTGTTGAAATATTTATGAGCGGATGGGCTCAGTTCAATATAAGTTGAGGACTCATGGCCAATATTGGGCTAAGTCCAATAAGATTAAAATGTTTAACATTTTATTGTTCTGGGCTGTTGAGCCTTTATTTGGGCTTAGCCCTTTTAATAATGCTGAGCATTGGATATTGACATTTTTTTGTCTTGTATTGAATGCATAGCATTCATCAGAACAATGTGTGTTCTGACAGCGCGCCACGTGGCGCACCAGGCGCTTTGCGCCAATTAAAGAGCGCATTGCGCTTCTGCCAAGTAGTGCACACGAACAGGATACGTGTCGCGCTAAGCGCTAAGCACTAGATGATGAGCGCATTGTGCTTCTGCTGAGTAGCGCACACGTGAGTGACACGTGGCGCGCTTGGCGCTGAGCGCCAGATTATGAGCGTATTGCGCTATTGGTTCAGTGGCCCACACATAAATGACACGTGGCTCGCTTAGCGCTTTGCGCCAGTCCATGAGCGCAGTGCGCTATTTCAAGAGCGCATTGCGCTATTGGTTCAGTGGAGCACACATGAATGACACATGGCGCGCTTTGCGCCAGTCCATGAGTGCAGTGCGCTATTTCAAGAGCACAAGCACAAGTTGCCTATGTGGTTAACACGTGGCACGTTTTGGCGCTGAGCGCCGGTCCAAGGAGCGCAAAAGCGCAGTTCATGAGTGCAAGGCACTTTTTCAATAGCGCAAAGTGCACTTGATCAAATTTATGATCAGAGAACAAGTTTATGTTCTTTTAAAAGGAGGCTTTGCCTCAAGATTCAAGAACAGCTCTTGTTTTTTTGAAAGGGCTTTGCCTTTGTAGATCAATGATCTATAAATGAAGTAAATACTTCTTTATTGTTTGATGAGATCTTTTGATCACCTTTATGAAAGACCTTGGTCTTTTTTGGATCTATGATCTTTTTTAGAAGATAGTTTTTCTTTTCATGAGATGATTTCATCTCTGTGTTCAAGAATCATTCTTTACCTTGAAGAAATGATCTTCTTTTGCTAAAAGCTTACTTTTCTTTTTTTGAGTTTTCTCAAAATTTGTAGGGGGGTTTCTCTATCTCAGACTTGAAGTCTTAGGGCCTTTATATAGGGCAAATTGATTTGTTAAATCAGTTGAAGAGATCTTTCTCTGATTGATTTGGGGATGTTTCCCCACCGTTAGATCTTTGATTCTAGGGCTTCTATTTTACAGAAGGCAATCTTCTTGTTTTTAACAAGATTGGAAAATCTTTCCATAACAGAATTTTAATTCTGATTAATTAATAATTTATCATTATTATTAGGTCTTTTAATCTAAGGGTGGGGAATTTTTAATTCCAGTGCTAGCGCACCCGTGCTTTGCACGTGGTGCGCTGCTTAGAGCGCAGTGCACTTTGTGCTAACACACCTACGTTTGACACGTGGTGCGCTGCCAAGAGCGCAACGCAGCCTGCGCTAGCGCACTCTTGTCCGACACGTGGCGCGCAGCGCGCCTAGCGCTTGCGCACACATGGTGCGCTGCCTAGGGCGCAGCGCACCTGGCGCTAGCGTATCCGTGTTGGACACGTGGCGCGCAGTGCGCCTAACGCTGGATCTGAAGCGTTGCTTCAATTTTTGAATTTTGAATTTTAAAACAGAGTTTTGCTCTAATTGGGGGCGCGCTGTCTAGGACGCAGCGCACCTTGCGCTGAATCTGAAGCGTTGCTTCAGTTTTTAAAATTTTGAATTTTAAAACAGAGCTTTGCTCTGATTGGGGGAAACAAATGTCCCCCCACCGTTGCGCTCACGTGGCGCACACGTGAGTGCAGCGGTGGCAGCATCTGAGCCCATGGATCAACTCAGAAGTTGAACAGGCAGTTCAATGCCTATAAATAGGACCTTTGGTCCCTTAGATGATTATCATCTTCTTTCTTTGAGAATTTCTGTTCAGGACCCAGCTTTTTTGTTTAAGAACTTCTCAAGAGTAAAAACTCTTTGCAAACTTAGGTAAAGTTTTAAAAATTTTAATAAATTTGGGTTTTACCCATTAACAGAGCCTTGCTCTTTATAGATCTTTGATCTACAGAAAACTCATTTAGGGTTTCATTAGTAGAGCTTTGCTCTCATGAACCCATAGATCTAAAGAGATCTTTTGGGGTTTCTTAGCCCATAAATAGAGCCTTGCTCTTTTGAATCATGTGTAGATTTCCCAATCTTTGATGAAGAACTCTTAAGAGTTTTTTTCATGGATCTTGAAGATCCCAGAATTTTTTAATTCCTAAAAATTAATTGATTTTAATTTTCTTTTTCTGATGGGTTTTTCCATCATTATTACAGAGCCAGGCTCTTTAAGGAATTTTATTCCTTCATGATCAGAGTTTAACAAGTGTCACTCTGTCATAGAGCTTTGTTCTCAAAGGGAGATTTTCTCCTTTTCCCGAGGGATCTCTCATTCAATGAGATTTTTCTTGAGGATTTCCTCATTAATTAACAGTCTCATCCAATAATGAGGCTGTTTTATTAATTATTAAATGATGAATTGTCATCTAGATTTTGTGGGTCCCCTTTTGGTCCCTTTCCCACTGCATTGCAATGTGGTACAACTTTTAAAGTACCGAGTGTCAGAAATTTAAAATTAAATTATAGCACTGACACTTGATTTCTGTCCCTTTTTTTTGCAGGCGACATGTCTTTCGATGCCTCATTTCCGTTCGTTCGTTCAGAGGGAGGATTCCCTGAGGCACCGGTGGACCGGGAGGTTCTCGCACTTATCCGAGACCATGACCCAGAGCACAAAAAACTTCACCTGTGGGGTAGGTGGTACGACCAGATTATTAGAGGTCGTCGAAGCTTCTCTTGCGCGACGCCGTCGGAACCTGTCTCATCGATCCCGTATGCGGATGCACCCCCGGTGAACTATGCCGTGGAGGTTGTCAATTGAACTTCGGAGGGTCTTCTTCAACCTTCGATCGCCACCGTACCCATGCAGCCGCCGGCGGCTTTGGATACCCTAGGGCGGCGCATATGCCAGGGCGAGTCACGCCCTTGGGGATAGCCCTACAACATCGGGGTAACCCCCCGTCATCCGGCCGGGTACTTGCAGTAGGCCCAGTACATCTTGTCGGCGAAAAAATCGCAGCTGTTAAAGCTCGGCTTATACCCTGCGGTCTACTCTTCACTGTTCCAGTAATCTGCACCTCCCACATGGTGGATTAATGCGTTCTTGGAGCAGTGGAACATCCCTACTCATACCTTCCTTCTACTGGACAGAGAGGTCTTCATTTCCTTGGAAGAATTCACCGAGGTTTCTGGTCTACCGGTCAGGGGGAGCATTACGAGGAGCTGCTTCCTCCAAATGAATACGTTTTTGCCGCCAAGCCGGTGGTGATGGGACTCACGCCAGAGAACGCCATTCAACACCAGTTCCCTAGTCTGATAAAGGTATTGAACATGTACGAGAGCCTCTTCCTGGAATCCGGAGGTCGGGGGGTCAGTTTTGCGGACTTCATTGCCCGGTTTCTTCGCCCGGAGATTTTGTCGCAACGAAGCGAAAAGTTTGCCAAGCTTAATGATCCCTTCGGCTTTGGCTTGGACCGTCAGCCGGTACTGGAAACTGACCAGAAAGGCTTTTTTCTTCCTGATGTTGCGATCATCCCTCTGTCAGAAATCGCCGCTCCGGGCATTGACGAGGAGGCTTTCTTTCTTGGGTTTCTTGGGCTATGGTTGAGTTGGTTCGCGCTCCCTATGCATCCTCGTTACATGAGGCCTTCCGTCTTCTACCCCGCGCATCGCATGGTTGCCGGAATACAAGTGGCCATCGGGATCGCCGGGTTAGCCTACCTATACCACGGTCTTAGCATGGCGGCGGATACCACTGAGCCGGGGGTGCATCCTGCCAACTTCCTGATGCATTACTTCACTTCGTGGATGGAGACGCACGTGCTCGGGGTCTTTGGCATTCACAAGAGACCTTCGTTTTACGAGACATGCAAGTTCCCGCGAATTATGCAGCTGGTTGACGCCTCCATAGTGAATCCGTCACAGCGGGAAGCTAGGGGCTTGCTCCTTCGTCCGCGCACAGTCGGAGATGGTATGTCTTTCACGGACAAAGTCCTGACGATCAGCCAGGAAACTTCCAAGACGGTGTTAGCATTGCACGACGTTTTTAAGGACGGGGCCTCCGTGTTGAAAGCCCGGGAGATTCTCCATTTATACTCCATCAGGCCGAGCTTTCTTGTATTCAGGGAAAATGGTGCGACGCTATTCATGAGTTACAACCCCCATCATTTTGCCCAGTAGCTGAGTTATAATCACGGGGTCCTGCTTGAGGCTTTCTTGCTAGAACCCGCTGCCAACAGAGAGGGAATACGAGGTGTGCTGCATCACTTCATGCGCTTGAATACGGGCTCTTACGTCTTTATCAGTGAGCCAAGTTGTGTCCCGAGGGCCCTCAACGTACACGTGGCCTGGTATCAACACGCAATGGGTGTTGTTATCAGGGAAGAGAGACGGCTGCTGCTCGATCGCAAGAGTGCGCCCTCTGCCGGCGATCGCAATGTCCCTTTGAAGCGACAGACCACTGTCCCCCTCCGCTAAGAGAGGTTGCTGCAGTTGACCCTCCACGTGTGCTAAGCCCTACGCGTGGGTTGCCCCCTTCCAGCGCGTCTGAAAAAGAAGTGGCAGCTGCCTCTCCCGAGAACAGGCCTGAGCTACCGGTGCCCCGTGCTCCCGTGGAGACGGTAAATATAGCTTCTCCCGAATCTGGCGTGGGCTCAGATATCGGGACTCATCGCCCCAAGGTGCCTACCAAGCATAAGCTTGTGCTTGCTGCTACTGGAGCTCACGCGCAGAAGAGGAAGAAGAAGTCGGTCCACTCTCTAGATGTTGTGCTTGGCCTGGAGCCTCATGCTCCTTACGGTGAGGGCTTGAGCGAGTATGGGAAAAATGAGGGCTTATTCATGCCGCCAGATGATACTGATCTGGCGGCTGCCATTGCAGCTTCTGAGCAATTGGCAAGCCACGAAGAGGGGTTAGCTATCCTCGCGCGATCAGATAATCATTAGCTGTATCTTTCGCCATTGCATTGTATTTCTATTATCGTGTTTTGACTGATGCTTTTCCTTCTTTAACAGGCATTTCTACCGAAGAAGCTCTCGCAGCTTCTCTCAAGACTTTTGAGGAAGAGGAACGACTTCAAGCATCCTTAGGCATCGGTACATTTTGGTTCACCATGTTCCCGCCCCCGTTTTTTTATGAGTAATCTGACCCTCCTTTTTTTATCACAGGAACTACCTCTACTCATGTTATTCCGGGCGTGGCACCGACTTCGCAGGGCGGTGCGGAGACGCTTACTGGGCCGACCAGCTCAGTTCTGCCAGTATTGTTGAAAGAAGCGTCACTTAAGCAACCGATGACGGATGCCATAACGGCTCTAGAGGTAACCCTTGGCACGGATGGCGACGTCCTATTGATGGAGGTGTCTAGAAGATCCACTTTGACGGCTCGAGCAGAGAGAAAGCGCAGAATGCCCGTGGCAAGAGAGCGTAGTGCTGCCTTGGCCGTGGGTGCGGGTTCGAGCACCGCTACCCCTGCCCCTACTCCTTCAGAGGAATCCCCGGCTGCCTTGTCCACTGCCTATAGACGGGCAGCACGTGCGGCTCGGGAAGCAGTCGGAAGACCAACTCAAGGTAATGTGACACGGGGTTCCGTTGTCAAAGTTTAAAATACCAGTTCTCATATATCTTATCTTGTAGGTCCGAGTCTTACCGAAGAAGTGGCAGCGACCGCCGAGCCTGGGGTATCGGTAGAGGAGGTAACCGTGATTTCCGAACCAGAGGCGGCGGTAGGCGAGGTGGCCGCAATTGCCGAGATCGAGGCAGCGGCTGGTGAAACAGTCACGATTGCTGTGCCTGAGATAGCTGCCATTGCCGAGCCCGAGGTGGCAACGGGTGAGACGGCTACCATTGTCGAGCTCGAGGTGGCGGCGGGTGAGATGGCTACAATTGCTGAGACCGAGGTGGCCGCTCCCTCTCAAGAGTCGGGCACCGTCCTGATCGTTGCTCTTTCCGCCTGCGGCTCTTTGCCATCTCCTGTCGTCGCAAGCGTTATGACGGCTCTCGTAGAGTCAGGGGATGAGGCGACGGGAGGTGAGACCATCCCGATGGAAGAGGATGAAGCGGTTGCTGTATCAAGTGACGCCCTCGTCGCGGTTCCGACTGGCGACCCATCAGGTAGATTTTGGGTCATTGCTTTTCTTTTTATTCTGCAGTCCTTTTCAATCTTTCCTGACAATATTTATCTCGTTTCTAATGCAGGTGCGGCGAGCGTTGAGGCTGCACTACCCGAGGCAGCGCCATCAGTTATCGCTTTGGTGGTGACCACTCCTCTACCCTCTCTCATACCATCTCAGATGTTGGAAGGTGCGGATTCGTGACCCATCAGTCTTATTTTTAAGTTGTATAACTTATGTACCGACGTCGCATTACTGCGTCCTTGCAGGAGTCCTTTTTGACCACCTGTATCAGGTGCTGCACCCACACTTCTCCTTCCTGTCAGAGATTAGTCCATCTGCTGGTGTCGGTGGGTATCTTTTCTAAACGACATCCTTTCTTTAACAGGCAGTCTCATTATTGCTAATCCCTTTTGTATTGCTTATAGCCTTACAAATCGAAGGCGGGGACGATGCTATTGTTGCGCCACCAATACTCCCAGCTCTTCCCCCTGTTATAGCCGGTATAGTAAACTCTATTTTTCGTACATTTTCTTTATTTCCTGAGCCGACTTCTGACTATGATTTATTTTGCAGCAATCACATCGACTCCAGCCCCGTTCGAGTCTCGCATTATGATGCCGGCAGGGCCCTTTTCCAGACGTTTATCCTCGAAAGGCGCCGCGAATAGTCTGCGCATGCTGAGCGACTATATTAAGGAGCTCGACGTGGAGACTCCTACATCTACTGCGAATTTTGCTGCGGAGGTTAACCCTATGCTGGCTACGCTCGTGAACATTCATGGTGAGGGCGTCGTTGAGTCTTGGGTTAATCGCTGCAAGGAAATTGAGGCTTGCCTGCATGAGCTTGAGCTTAGGCGTCCTGCTCCTGAGATTCTAGCTGTGAGCACTCAATGGGCTGCGTGGGTCGAGCAGAGTACTTCTTACTTCCACCATCTTGAACAAGAAGTGTCTTTAAAGCAGAAGGAATGTAAAGAAACTTCAAGCGAATCTGCTCGACTGCATGCTCTGGTTGATGCGAATGCTGCCCAGTTGAAAGTTATTTTCGAAGGCCTTCTGCAATGCATTTCTGACGGGTTAACACTGAGGCAGAAGCTCGACGTCGTCGAGCGGGATGCACAAAATCGTGAAGCAGTTCAGCGGGCCGTCGAGGAACAACTTCCGTCTTACTTGCAGCAGCGAGCCCAGGTCGAAACGGAGTTGGCCGCGGCAGCTGATCAAGAAGAGGGGCTGAGTGAAGTGCGCGAGCGGCTGATCGAATTGTTGAAAGCGCTTCCCTCTTAATAATTGTTTTTGTACCATTTGTAATTTCGAATAAAATGTATCCATTTTTTATTCTTTCATATGGTGTATTTTGTATCCAATTGAACTTATAAATAAAAGATACACTTCTTCCGCAATGTCTTGTGTTATTTCTTGCTTTCTTCTTTCTTTTGTTATCAGCATGTCACCTCAGCAAACATAGCCGGCAGATGATAAAGTGAGCATCTTGTTTTGGCTTCTTCGAGGGGTAGTGATAGCTTAGAAAGCAAGTTCAGGTCTGCTGCCTAAGACTTTTCAATTTCATGAGCCGTGAGGGTCTCATGAAGATTTTTCTCCCTACGAGTCATGAGGATCTCGCAGGTGCATTTTCTCCTTAAGAATCATGAGGATTCCCAAGTGCGGTTTCTCTTGAGATTCGTAAGGACCTCATAAGAGAATTTTCCCCTCTTACAAGTCGAGAGGTTTCGTAAGTGGTTATTTTCCTCCTTGTCGAGATTTGACTTTGGAGAGTGTGGCCTGTGAATAGTATGCGAGAGTCCATTTTGGGACCAACTTGCAGGGCCCCAGTGCTTAGGAAACAGGATTTTTAATCCCCATTGCCTAAGGCTTTGCCTTACGAGTCAAAACGAATCGAGAAGTTTTCGCAAGGATTTCCTGATGTCACAGTTAACCTTTGCTCTTTACGACAGAGGTCCGTTAGGGTCTGTGGTACTAGGATTTTGTCCGTCGTACCGTCGCATTGGCTGATGTATTCCTCGACAGCAATCTTGTTGTTCGAGCAGCCTTGCGACTGTCGTGTCTCTGATCCCTTCGGGGGCTGGACAAGACGTCTTCAAGCAATCTTCCTAGGCAGTTTGACCGTCGGAAGAGTAAGCGTTAGGAATTTTGCCATGCCGCTTTTTACTTGAGGTTAGGCTCATTTAGGACAGCCCCGATGAGTCATAACCACTCCGCGCTGGTGTGGGATGATCTCCGATAGTCTTTCAGGTTTTAAATGAGTTGCCGTCAAGACCCTGAAGCTAAGAATTTGGCCTTCGCTTCGTTTGCTGGCACTGCATCTGATGTATCGAGATGAATGTCGCGGTTGTCTCTAGGTTGCATGTGAACCGTCGAGGTTTGGAACTAGGGATTTTGCCATGGCTCCGTTGTTTAATTATCGCGTCTGAGTCCTGTTGGAGGAAGAACATTGGGGTGATATCTCGTCTGCTGTATCGAGATGAACGTCGAGGTGGTGACCGCTCCGCGCTGATGTAGGATGATCTCCGATAGTCTTTCACGTTTTATATAGGTTACCGTCAAGACCCTGAAGGTAGGAATTTGGCCTTTGCTTCGTTTGCATTGGCGCGTCCGAATCCTGTTGAAGGAAGGGCGCTGTAGTGGCATCTCGTCTGCTGTATCAAGACAAACGCTAAGGTGGAGCTGGGATTTTGCCGTCGCTCTGCTTTGCTTCAACCGTGAGGTCTTTTGTTGACGTTGCGTCTGCATTCTGCTGGACTGCGGAGGAACGCCGTTGTTGATATCGTGTCTACTGTATCGAGACGAATGCTGAGGTGGAGCTGGGATTTTGCCGTCGCTCTGCTTTGCTTCGACCGTGAGGTCTTTTGTTGACGTTGCGTCTATATTCTGCTGGACTGCGGAGGAACGTCGTTGTTGGCATTGCGTCTGCTGTATCGAGACGAATGCTGAGATGGTCTCTAGGTTGTCTGTGAACCGTCAAGATTTGGAACTGGGGACTATGCCGTGGCTCCGTTTGATGGTGTAACATCTGTGTCCTGCTGGAATGAGGAGGCCCACCATTGTTGGTCTCCAGGCTGTAGATGTGGCCATTGAGATTTGGAACTAGGGACTTTGCCATGGTTCCATTTCGATGCGACTCTGAGGTAGGTTGTTGACGTTACGTCCGCATCTAGTTAAAGTGAGGAGAAACGTCGTCGGTGATCTCTAGGTCGTCGATGTTGACGTCGAGACCCTGAAGCTAGGGATTTTCCTTTGCTTCATTTGTTGACATTGTGTCTGCAATATTGCGACAAATGTCGAGGTTGTCTCTAGGTTGTCTATGAACCATCGAGATTTGGCTTCGCTTTCTGATGGAGCATGTTGGGAAGGTATGGTTCCCTCTTTGTTTGTGCCCCTAGATTGTATACAGGGATCGATGCGATCTCACCTGTAGGGCAAAAAGTTTCATTCTTTCATTTTTTTATTCTTTCCGCGATGCTCTATCATTTCAGCTTTTTATATCACGAAAATCGCGATTGCCCAATCATTTCGGCTATTTTTTGTGGTGCCCAATCATTTCAGCTATTTTTCTTTTTACTCACTACTTTTTATTGCAAGTTGCCCAATCATTTCGGCTGTTTTTGTATGCATACATTTTTACTTGCTGATTTTGTTGCAAGTTGCCCCATCATTTCGGCTATTTCTTATGCATTTTTGGCTCGCTGATATTTTTATCGCGAGTGTGGAACTTGGAATCTGGCGCCAATCTCAGCATCAGCATCGCTGCGACTAGAATATTGCAAAGAGCGAATCATCATTTGCCATGAAAGGACTTGGAATTTGATACCGATTTAGGCATCAGCATCGCTACAACTGGGATATTGTCAGGAGCGAATCATCATTTGCCTCTGCCGATGTCGAACAAAGGTGGCTTAGCGAACAGGGTTAGGATCCCATCGACTAAGGCTTTTAACTTCATGAGCCGTAAGGGTCTCATAAAGGTATTTCTCCCTACGAGTCATGACGATCTTGTTGGTGCGTTTTCTCCTTAGGAATCGTGAGGATTCCCAAGTGTATAGTCTCTTATAAGTCGTACGGATCTTACAAGAGCGCTTTCTCCTTATAAGTCGAGAGAACTTACAAGTGTAATTTCTCCTTAGGAATCGTGGGGATCCCTAAGTGTGTCGTTCCCTTGTGAGTCGTAAGGATCTCACGCAGGTAGTTTCTCCTTACAGGGTCGAGAGGACCTTGCAAGTGTCTTTTAATGAGGTTGCGCCCTTTCGGGTTTTCACAACTCTCGCCGGTAGCCCTGCTGTTTTTACTCACGGAGCCCTTTCAGGTTTTCATCCGTGCTCATTTTGCTTATGGACATACTGTTTTTCTTTTTCTTTTTTTTTATTATTTTTTTTTGTGTCAGCCTTGGGATGCTGCGGTCCGTAGTAGTTTATCGACGTCTCGGTCAATATCCAGTTTTAGGACATAGTGGTCCATTGTTAGTTTAATGACATTTCGGTCTGCCGTCTCCATATTTGAGGCGAGTTTCTAGTTTATGGACTTTTTGGTCCAAGAGGTTTTCTCTATGAATGATCACGATGCCCCCAGCATGTCCACCTTTTTCTGAGCATGTGGTTGTGGCGGGTTTACCTTCCAGTTGTCAGACAACGCGAATTTGCCCTGTTGGTATTCATCCTCAACCCAGCCTTTGAAGACGTAGCAATCTTCGAGTGGGTGACCCATTACTCTGTGGTAGGGACAATAGTTAGGATTGTTAACGCTACCCGGTTGCGACGGATGTTTTGGATCTGGCAGCATGATGAGCCCGTTGCGCACTGCCAGTTCAAACAGTCTCCTTGTTTTATCCCTGGGAAATGAGTAAGGACGTTTCAACTTCTCATCGAGGGATCGCGGCTTGTTGTTTTGACGAGCAACCGGTCTCGGGCCACTTGGTTGTTGTTGAACGTTGGTGACGAAGGTCGCTTTTCCCTTCCCCATATCCTTTTTACTTGATCCCTTGTTTGCAGGTCCGAGATCCTTTTCAGGTAGCGTGCGATTGCGTAGCGGAATGTTCTCGCAGCTCTTCGTTTCTTCCTCTTTTCCTGAGGTGGATTCCTTGAAGAGAGGGATGAGAGTAATTTCTTCTTCAGAATTTCTCCCGAAGGTGAGAACTTGCGACCTCCTGCTATCAACCATGTGACAGTTGTCGGCAGCTCTTCCTCATTCGTCTCTCGCATTTTTCTGCTGTCGACGAGTTTCACGCTCCGTCCTCTTGAAGTGCTGCCTGTGAGCGACATACCCTTGCCACCAATTTTTAAAGGCGTTGCACTCTTCGGTGGGGTGTGCAATCCTTTGATGATATAAACAGTAATTAAGATGCACATCCTCATCGTTAAGGCGTATATCGCCAGGAGAATTTTCTCTAAAAGAGGGCAGCTTCATTCCCATCGATATGGCTTTGGCGAACCTTTTCCTCGTCTTGAACCTTCTTTTTTTCGCGGTAGATGAAGTGCTTCGATCTGGGGGGAGTGTTTTAACCCTTTCGTCCAGTCGCGGGCATTTGGCCATTTCAAATATGGCCATCTCACGCTCTCGATCAGCTTTGCTTTTAAGACGGGCTTCGTTCAGGAATGCATCAATCATTTCGTCTGATGGTCCTAGAAGTTCCGGCTCAGCATCTGCCCCCAGATTCTCTGCATAAGGAGCTTCTTCATCGTCTATTGACGAGTGAGAGATCATATGGCAGCTTACCATATAATCTTCAGGTTCATCCGACGAGTCTTCTCCATTGTCATTATCTCCGTCCTCAAGAACGTGGCTGAGAAATTCTTGGAGTGTGACTGGAGTCCACACCTTTTGATTATATTCTTCCAGCACGTCAATCTGCTTTTGCAGGTCCGTGCGTTTGTCACCAGGCTTCACGGGCTTCTTAGATTTTTTCTTCTTCTTCGAAGATTTCGACGGCTGGGTGTGAGTGCTTTGGCTATCACCACTGATCTTTGGAGTTGGGCGTGACTTCAGCATTCCCTCGATAATCTCGGGTTCCAGCGGATTCTTCCACCTGGTTGCCGGGCATGTTTGGAGATCCTTCAGCATTCTTTTAGTTTTGGCTGAAAGAGCGACCTCCCATGGAGATTCTTCTATGAAAGAGCATAATGCCCCAGCGTGTCCGTCTTCTTGGGAGCGTGTGGCTGTGGTGGGTTAACCTTCTGTTCCCCTCCGAATAGGCGGCACGACGAACGTCTTGCCTGAAATTTGGGGCAGATGCTAATTGGTGCTATCCGTCTACCTCTCCGAAGATGCCAAGTTGATTTATGGCACTATATATCGAAGGTTTAAACGGATGCGTCCGATGTAGCATACTTCATCAGATTCCCCCTCGCTTGAGGGGTTTTTTGATTGTGGGGACGCTCTTCCCTGCAGGCGCAAGCCCCTGCAGTTAATTACGCTACCGCATTGCGGTAACAACTTTCTCCTTCTCCAGATGATCACTTCGTATCGTGTGTGTTTATTTTGTGTTTGGTTGCCCGTGGATTGTATACGGAGACTGAGTTATGTCGTCGCTCGTAGGGCGTGGACTAGTCCAAATCCGTATTATCTTAATTTGGGTTTGGGGGTTGTGTTTAAGGATACGTTAGCCTCATTTGAGACTAAGATCGACTTAAACATTTGTTAAGGAGACGTTAATCTAGTTTTTTTTTTTTAGACTAAGATCAACTTAACGGGATCGTTTAGATCCAACAAGAGAGCAATAAAAGGGGGGCTCTGTTGTTTAGTTTCGTGACATTGCGGTCAATCGGTAGTTTAAGGACATTGCGGTCCATGGGTAGTTTAAGGACATTGCGGTCCAATGTTAGTTTTAAGACGTTGCGGTCAAGGTTAAGGACCTCATAGTCCGTGGATTTAAGGACTCCACAGTCCAAAGTTAGTTTTAAGACATCTCGGTCAAGGTTAAGGACCTCATAGTCCGTGGATTTAAGGACTCCACAGTCCGTAGTTAGTTTTAAGACATCCCGGTCAAGGTTAAGGACCTCATAGTCCGTGGATTTAGGGACTCCATAGTCCGTTGTTAGTTTTAAGACATCACGGTCAAGATTAAGGACCTCATAGTCCGTGAGTTTAAGGACCCCACAGTCCGTATCAATATGTGGTCATCGGGACCCGTCACCTCTTTAAAGACGTTGAGGAATTACAACGCCACGTATCAAAGGAGTGAAGAGATGTACCCTTAAACCGAGGTAGATTAAATAATCTTTGGCCCAATTTGGAACCAAGACCAATTAATTATATTATGAACCCATTGGCTCAGTTGAATTTGAATTGAGGACTTATGGCCAGCTTGGGCTAAGTCCAATCATGTTTAGGATATTGGCCCTCTGTTGGTCCATTAAAGGAGAGGCTTTGCCTCTGGATACTTAGCCAATTAGGCTGAAGTTAGTGTTAAACACTAGCAACAGGGGGTTCAAATTAGTGTTAAACACTAAAACAAATCAGTGTTAGACACTAGCAACAGAGATCTCAAATTAGTGTTAAACACTAAGATAATCAGTGTTAAACACTGGTGACGGAGATTTTAATTTGGTGTCGAACACCAAGAAAATTAATGTTAAACTCTGTTAACAGAGATTTAATTTAGTGTTAAACACTAAGAAATTCAGTGTTAAACACTGCAAGAAAGCTTTTTAATTAGTGTTGAACACTAAAGCAAAACAGTGTTTAACACTGGATTCAGGGGTTCCAATTTAGTGTTAAACACTAAGGCAAGAGGGGTCACGTGGTAGCACGTGGGGCGCCCTCCCCTTTATTTGTTCTGCTGAGGATATTAAATACTTTGGAGCATCACGTGCCATCACGTGATGGGCATTTAAATGCTTGTATGTTAAAGCTTCTGCCAAGGGTCACGTGGGTCACGTGAGGCACTGCCTCAAAGGGCCTTTTCTGTGGATCTTTTCGGGGGTCACGTAGTAGCACGTGACCCTGCCTCTTTATATGTTTTTTAGAAGATTTGTTAATCTCTTTAAGAATTAAATTCTTCGCAGGGTTGAACCCTAACAATAATTTTTTGAGGAATTAAATTCCTATTTCCTTCTGAAGATTTATATTCTGGGATAGAGTTGAACTCTGAATTTTCTGTTGGAATTAAATTCCTCATATATGTGAAGAACTGCATTCTATCATAGGGTTAAACCCTAATAACAGCTTTAAGGAATTAAGTTCTCATTCTCTTTTAGAGAATTATTCTGAGGAATGAGATTCTGTCATAGGGTGAAACCCTAATTTCTTAAATTCCTGTTATTTTAACAGAACTAAGTTCTTAACCAGGGTTAAACCCTGATTCTATTCATTCTGAAGGAATTAAATTCCCATAACATAGGGTTAAACCCTAATTTTATTTTAAAGGAATTAAATTCCTATAGTTCTGTGAGAATTAAATTCTCAAGCTTCCATTCCCTCTCTATGCTTTGGATCTGCATGGCAGGATCTCAACCCAATGAGAATTAAATTCTCAATTCAAAGGGAGATGTGCACTTTACTGATCCTCCACTAAAGAGAGAACTATGTTCTTCTTTTTAAGAGTTGAACTCTTTTGAGAATTAAATTCTCTTTTAAGGCCTTCCCTTTCTTACCTAGGATTTTCTTTTGCAGAAGATCCAAATTCCTCCAAAGTATCAAGGCTTTATTTTTCTCTCTCTTTTTATCGATCCTCCTCTATATCGATCTCTCTTTTTTATCTCTGTTTCCCTTGGCTCCTATTTATAGGAGAAGGAGCAGAATCAATTAGTTTCGATGAATCATTCATTGAGGGATCTGATTTGTATTCACCATTCGTTTGGACCTTTGGATTATTAGGTAAATTTTATTCTCCATTGGATTTTAAATCCAAAGATATTCCTTTGTTATTTCGGTTAGATTTTAAGGGGAAATCTTTCCAAGTTCAAGATTTTTCCATAGATAGGTGATATTTAATCACCTTTAAATTTTTAATTCAATCGGTTCCAAACAATCATTTTCCTTTGGAAAGATTTGAGTGATCTCTTCAGAATTTGATTCTGTTAAATAAATAGGCTTTGAAAGCCGGTCACGTGTGGCCACGTGACCCCTGGTCACGTGTGGGCACGTGACCCCTTGGAACGAGCCCTCTTCTTCTTTTTGCGCTCTGCCTTCTGGCCGCTGCTTAGCCGTCACGTGCCACCACGTGACCCCTGGTCACGTGTGAGCACGTGACCCTCGTCTGGAGCCTTTTTTTCTTGATTTAATCAGAGAATGAGTCCGCTGTTTTTAAATGTCACGTGCCAACACGTGACCCCTGGTCACGTGTGAGCACGTGACCTCTTCTGAAGCATTTTCCTTGATTTGATAGGGAACTGATGTGCCTTTGAAGCTGCTTTTAAATGTCACGTACCAACACGTGACTGCTGGTCACGTGTTAGCACGTGATGCCTCTTCCGTACGCTTTCCTGATTTTAAATCAGGAAACAAATGCCCCCACAGCGTTGTTCTCACGTGTCTGCACGTGAGTGCAACGCTGTCATCTCTTGTGACCGTTGGATTCCTCTAGGGATTTGGGAAGATGAAGCATTTCCATCACCTCCTATAAATATTGGGGTCATTTCAGAGACGCCTCCACTTTGCTCATCTTCTTCCTTGCATACTTTTCTTTCTGAGAATTTAATTCTCCTCTCCAGAGCTTAGTTCTCTGCCTTGAACAATTTTCAGAGTTTAACTCTGCCCGAAAAGAATTCTTTTCTTCAGGTAATGCTCTCGCATGAACGATGAACTCTCACATTCCTCTAGATTTTAATTTCAAAACAAGGGTTTTTACCCTTTAAACATGAACCCATGAAACCAATTAATCTTCAGCAGTAAATCTCTTTTAGGGTTCATCTGATCCTCCAAGGAGATGATGATGGCAGTTCAAATCCATGGAGTTTAACTCCGTTCACAGAAAAAAGTTTCTGGGGATTTAATTCCCCTTTCCAAAAGGAATTCAATTCCTGTGAAGAACTAAGTTCTTCCCCATAGAGGCTTCTTGGGGTTTCCTTCGCCCCAGGTTGTCCTTCTGTAATCAGTGAAGAAGACGGTTGCAATGATTTCTTTTGTGGGAATTTAATTCTCCTGATCCTGTTTGATTTGTTATGGAGCACGAGGCAGATTTATCTTCCAAGAGATGTGCAGGGTCACTTGAAACCCACTCCTTATTTAATGAGGATATCCCCTTTTGTCTTATTATAACTGCTTGGCTTCATTATTAACAAGCCGTCATCCTGATTCTGTGGGGCCCAATGGCTCCATAAGAGAGTCTGCTGATGCTTTCTTTAACTAGTCTTCATGTTCATGCATGTGTATATACTGTTGACTTTGCTTTTGACAGTCTTCTTTTATTCGATTTCAGGTGCGATGGCTTCTGTTCCGTGTTTTCCCTTTACTCGTTCAGAGGCCGCTTTTCCTCAATCACCATCTGACGAGGAAGCAATGACGATGATCCGGGCTCATGACCCGA
The DNA here is from genome assembly GCA_030015575.1 of Agapanthus africanus. Taxonomy (NCBI): domain Eukaryota; kingdom Viridiplantae; phylum Streptophyta; class Magnoliopsida; order Asparagales; family Amaryllidaceae; genus Agapanthus; species Agapanthus africanus. Next base: position 375,643,022 of record JASDDO010000019.1, on the reverse strand, counting down.
ACTGCACCAACTTGCTTCTATGGGGAACTTGGTACAGCCATATTATCCGGGGTCGCCGGAGTTTCCTCTGTGCAGTACCAACAGAGCCTACTTTCCCATTCTTGCCGATGGACCCTCCGAGAACGGTTTTTGCTGTGGAGATGCCTAACTGGACTCCAACGGGGAGGCTCGAGCCTTCGACGACCGGTATCCCAAACCATCCGATCCCCGCTATAGATATCCTGGGGTGTCGCATTTGTCAGGGTGAGGCCCATCCATGGGGGCAGATTTATAAGATAGGGCTTACTCCTCGACACCCCACGGGCTACCTTCTCCGGGCTCGCTACATCCTTTCTGCCCATCGTGCGCGATTGCAGAAGGTCGGACTTTATCAGGCAATATACGCGTCACTCTTTCATTATAAGTCCCCGCATGTCTGGTGGGTTAAGGCGTTCTTGAATCAATGGAATCTCCCCACCAACACTTTTATTTTAGGAGATCGCGAGGTTTCGATTTCTCTGGCAGAATTTTATAAAATCTCGGGATTGCCAATCAGGGGTGCACTGTATGAGGAGTTGTTGCCTCCTGACGAGTATGTCTTCGAGCCCGAGCCTGCACCGGTTGACGGCTTGTCTGTTGAGAACGCCGTTCGCCACAAGCGTCCCAGTTTGATCAAGGCGCTAGGTATCTTCGACCGATTGTTCACCGAATCCGAAGAGCAGGGTGTTACTTTCAAGAGCTTCATTGCTTGTTTCTTTCGTGAGGACGTCGTGTCGAAGACAGCTCCGAAGTTCGCCAACATTAGAGATCCCTTTGGGTTTGGTCCGAAGAAGCTGCCGACCACTGAATCGGATCTACCTCAATACTATATCCCCATCATGTCGCCGATGTCTTTTGAGTCCATTGCAGCACCCAGTATGGATGAGGAGACGTTCTTCGTGGGGTTTGTCAGTGTCTGGCTCAGTTGGTTCGTTATCCCCATGCATCGCCGCTTCATGAGAGCCTCGGTTATCTACCCAGCTCATCGTATTGCTGAGGGGACACGGTTGGCCATCGGCATCCCGGCCTTGGCGCACCTTTATCATGGGTTGGGCACCGCAGCTAATACCTCTACTCCCGGCATGGATGTAGTAAACTTTTCGCTTCATTATTTCACGTCCTGGATCGAAATGCACGTGTCGGGGGCTTTTGATATGCATCAGAGGCCCTCATTTTACGATGCCTACCCCTTCCCACGACTTATGCGATTGGTGGATGCTTCTGCCGCCGAGCCGACCCAATTTGGGGCTATTCGGGTGCTGATTTCTCCTTACGCTGCCGCTGGCGGGCTGGTTTTTAATGATCGGGTCTTGTCTACTCCCTCAGGTCCAGTTCAACAACTCTGGGACCAGTCGAAAGACAACGCACCTTCTTTGAAGCCCCGGGAGGCCGCGCACTTGTATACAATTAGACCGGGCTACTTGGTGTTTCGCCAGGACAGTGCAGCTCTTTTCATGCGGTACAACCCGCATCGATTCGCCCGACAGCTTAGGTACGACCAGGGCGTTCCCTTTGAAGCTTTCATCGTTGCGCCAGTCCCTTCACTTGATGCCGTTCGCGATGCCGCACATCATTTTGTGAGGTTGAACACCAGCTCCAATTTTATGATTCCTGAAGCTGAGCATACGCCCCGGTGCGTGGGGGCGTTTACGGGATGGTATCTCCATCGGGTGAACCCGATTATTCTTGAGGAAAGAAGGGTGCTTCTTGGTCATGATGCCCCTCCTCAGGCTCTGGGAGCTAAGCTGCGACCGAGGGCTCCGGTCCACTTCCCTCTGAGAGAGATTGGCACCGCGCTCATTCCGGGGGAGTCAGGGGTAGACCTTACTCCAACAGCTGGTATGCCCTTGGGTTCCCGATCGCTGGGTAGACGGGCCCCAGTAGTAGCACCACCGCCGGTGGCAGCACCGCCCCCCGTGGCGTCGACAATGGCGGTGTCATCCTCGGTTGTGGCACTGAGCGAGAGTAATAGGGATGAGGGTGTCGAGGGCGATGTGGGTCGGCGCCACCCTAAGGCTTCACGGGGGAGGAAGCGGTCATCCTCGGCGACCGACTCTGGGTCTAAGCGGCGGAGGAAAGCGGCCACCAATCTGCTCGATTCTTTGGCGGAGTCTGAGCCTATTCTTAAAGACGAACCATTGGCCCTGCAAGAGTCAGACGCTGGACTTCTCTTCCCGAGTTGGGCCGATGAGGAGGCCGCGCAGTTGGCTGAGGCCATACGGCGTTCCAAAGACGTGTCTCATAACGCCAGGGTTCCGAAGAAGTCCTATCCCGCTGTAATTTTCTACGAAGACCCTTCGTGGATTCGGAGGCGATTTATCGGTCCTTTGGAGGAATGGGGGGAAAGGGCTCTAAAGCAGGCCGCTTCAGAAGATGCAGCGGACGCACTTTCTTTATGGACCGGCGGCCATGAGTCTACCCTTGAACCCCGGCGAGCCCACCTCCTTGAGAAGGAGCAGCGGCTTGAAGAAGCCATATTGAGGGCTTCTTTGGGCATCGGTACGTTGTGGTTCTTTTTGTAGTTCTTCAAATTATTTATGCCCGTGCATATGTATCCTTATTCTTATTTGAATCGTACAGAATCTTCGACGCTAGGGGAGCTCCCTACGGGCTCATTAAAGCTAAAGCCCGCCGAAATTCTCGATGAAGCCTCGCTTGATGTGGAGGGGGCTGATGAGGCTGCTCCTCTCATGGTAGAGCCTCCCGCGGCGGTTCTTGATCAGGGAGTGCTTGCCCCTTTAGGGGAGGCTCCTTTGGAGGTTGCTGCTCCAACGGCTCTTCCCGAAGGCGGCCCAGAAGCTGAGATGTAGGTAGTAGGGACTACCCTCCCTCTGTTGGAGCCCGAGGTTCCGGCAGAGGCTGTTGAAGCCGCTATCCCCCCGACTCAGAACGGGAGAAGTGTTGAAGGTAACCCTCTGCATTTTAAATTAGCAACCCTTCCATGGTCTAAACTCTTCTATATTTCCCAGAATTGCGCGGTTTGGCGGCCACTATCGCTGATCTGTCGCCTCGACAGTCATTTCAGCGTTTATTTGAGATGGCAGCTCCGCAGGCGATCTCCCCTCAGCACATTGTCCTTTCCTCTGGGCAGGGTTAGCGTCATTCGCCATTTTTTTTATTATAGCATTGTCGCCATTTTTTTATTTTGCGAAATGACGTTGATGTCTCTTATATAGTTTTGGAAGCTGACGACGAGGTCGAGGTCGTTGAAGGGCCAGGGGAACCTTCAGCTCCGACTGTCGGTAAGCGACATTTCATCATAATCCTGTTTGTTCTGTGCTTAAGAATTTTATTAACATCTTTCAAATTTGAACAACCCTGCCAGTCTCCATGGCGTTGGAATCGCGCATCATGACGCCACCCGGCCCTTATGCTTTGCGGGCTTCAGAACCCTTGGCCTAATTAAGCCTTGTCTCCCTGTCCTCTTTGATCGAGGAGCTTCGTGGTGGCAGCGCAACCACAGCTGAAGCATTTGCTGCCGAGGCTAACGGTTCTCTTCCTTTTTTTGCCACCTACCATAGCGAAGAGGTGGTGCGAGTCTGGGTGGAGTTCTGTCGGCAGGTGGAGGCTTGCTTGCACGCACTTGAATGTTCCCGTCTTTCCTCGGAGGTCGTGGCTGCAAAGGCGGACTTGCGGGGGCTGATAGCGCGGTGCGCGGCAAACATGACATCGTGCGAGAGGAGGCTTAGCCGCAAATTCTCGGAGAGGGAGCTGGCTTCTAAAGCGCTGAGCGAGCTTCTGGCGAGTCTTACTGCCAAGGCCAACAAAGCGTATGAACTCTGGCGGGTGCTTCAAGAGTCTATCAGGAAGGTGGTGACTCTTGATAAAGCTGTCACGTTCACTCGTGAGAGGGTCGAGGCTCATAAGGCTACCGAGAAAGAGCTTGAAGGCCGGCTCACTTCGTATCAGGCCCAGCAGGCTCAGGCGGAGGCCCGTCTTCTGGCGATCCTGAATCATGAGGCCGTGGCCCAACAAAAGCAGGATGAGCTGACCAAGCTGCTAAATCGCCCGCCGGCTTGAAACATTTGTATCTTTTCCTTCCTTCTTGTATATACTCATAGATGAGAGTATCTTCTTTTGTTCTTTCATGAATTGTAGTTTGTATCCATTTTGGTTTATGAATAAAAGATGCATTTTTCTTCTTAATGGTGCGTCTCCTTTTTGTTGAATGTGTTTTGCGGACAATTTATCTTGATCTCCTTGCAGGGAAGCGATGGCTTAGGATTCAGGGTTAAGATCTGCTTCCTAAGACTTTTGCGCCTTATGAGCCAGGAGGGTCTCATAAAGAGTTTTTCTCCCCATGGGTCAAAAGGATCCCATAGGTGTAAGTTCTTCTTAAGAATCGTGAGAATTCTTAAGCGGGTTTTCCCTTGAGAGTCTTAAGGATCTCACCAGAGAGCTTTTCTTCCTTACAGGTCGTGAGGACCTGCAAGTGCTGGATGTGGTCACCCTTATTCGTGTTTCACGGGTCGGGGGCTGCTCAAGGCATCATAGTTTAAAGACATCGCGGTCAAGGTTAAGGACATTATAGTCCGTGGATTTAAGGACTCCACAGTCCGATATTAGTTTTAAGACATCTCGGTCAAGGTTAAGGACCTCATAGTCCGTGGATTTAGGGACTCCACAGTCCGATGTTAGTTTTAAGACATCACGGTCAAGGTTAAAGACCTCATAGTCCGTGGATTTAGGGACTCCACAGTCCGATGTTAGTTTTAAGACATCTCGGTCAAGGTTAAGGACCCCATAGTCTGTGGATTTAAGGACTCCACAGTCCGATGTTAGTTTTAAGACATCTCGGTCAAGGTTAAGGACCTCATAGTCCGTGGATTTAGGGACTCCACAGTCCGATGTTAGTTTTAAGACATCTCGGTCAAGGCTAAGGACCTCATAGTCCGTGGATTTAAGGACTCCACAGTCCGATGTTTAGTTGCAGGGATCCATCACCTCTTTGAAGACGTTGAGGAATTACAACGCCAGGTATCAAAGGAGTGAAGAGATGTACCCCTAAACCAAGGCAGAATCCGTAGGGAATCGGGGTGGTTGATCGTTAGTTTTAAGACATTACGGTCGAGGTTAAGGACATCATAGTCCATGGATTTTAAGGACTCCACAGTCCGGTGTTTGCTCTGGATGCTTCATACGGGTTCACTGCCGTGCTTGGCGAGGACCAGGCTCCGCTCTGGGCATTTTCCGTGGGGTCAAAGAGTGACGTTATCCGCGTTCCACGTAACCAGGAATTTTGCACTAGATGCTTCACACCGGTTCACTGCCGTGGTCGGCGAGGACTAGGCTCCGCTCTGGATGCTTCACACGGGTTCACTGCCGTGCTCTGCGAGGACCAGGATCCGCTCTGGACGTTTTCCACGGGGTTAAAGAGTGACGTTATCCGCGTTCCACGTAACCAGGAATTTTGCACTAGATGCTTCACACGGGTTCACTGCCGTGCTTGGCAAGGACTAGGCTCCGCTCTGGATTCTTCATACGGATTCACTGCCGTGCTCTGCGAGGACCAGGATCCGCTCTGGACATTTTCCACGGGGTCAAAGAGTGACGTTATCCGCGTTCCACGTAACCAGGAATTTTGCACTAGATGCTTCACACGGGTTCACTGCCGTGCTCGGCGAGGACTAGGCTCCTCTCTAGATGCTTCACACGGGTTCACTGCCGTGCTCTGCGAGGACCAGGATCCGCTCTGGACGTTTTCCACGTGGTCAAAGAGTGACATTATCCGCGTTCTACGTAACCAGGAATTTTGCACTAGATGCTTCACATGGGTTCACTGCCGTGCTTGGTGAGGACTAGGCTCCGCTCTGGATGCTTCACATGGGTACACTGCCGTGCTCTGCGAGGACCAGGATCCGCTCTGGACGTTTTCCACGGGGTCAAAGAGTGACGTTATCCGCGTTCCACATAACCAGGAATTTTGCACTAGATGCTTCACACGGGTTCACTGCCATGTTCGGCGAGGACTAGGCTCCGCTCTGGATGCTTCACACGGGTTCACTGTCGTGCTCTGCGAGGACCAGGATCCGCTCTGGACGTTTTCCACGGGGTCAAAGAGTGACATTATCCACGTTCCACGTGACCAGGAATTTCGTTGATTGTATCCGTATTCCACGGAGTCGGGATTTGACTTTTCGGTGATTAGTATATCGCCGAGCCATGGAACTGGGAGTTGCCGCTGTTCCATTTCGCTTGAGGTTGTGTCCGTCGTTACGAGACAAGTGTTGAGATGATCTCTAGGTCACTTGCAGCCCGTCGAGATTTGGCTTCTTCTTCTGATGAAACCTGGGGGAGAAGTATGATCCCTTTTTTGTTTACGCCCTTGGATTGTATACAGGGTGTGATGGAACATCGCCTGTAAGGCATAAATTAAAACTTTTTTTATTTTATTTCTTTTTCCGCGATGCTCTATCATTTCAGCTTTTATATCGCAGGGGTCGCGATTGTCCTATCATTTCGGCCATTTTTCGCGGTGCCCAATCATTTCGGCTATTTATTTTATTTTTACTCGCTGCTTTTATTGCGAGTTGCCCAATCATTTTGGCTATCTGTCATGCATACATTTTTGCTTGCTGCTTTTTATTGCAAGTTGCCCCATCATTTCGGCTATTTCGTATACATGTGTGGCTCGCTAGCTTTTTCGCTGCAAGTTTGGATTTTAGACACCGATTTCAGCATCAGCACCGCTACAACTGGGATGTTGCCAGGAGCGAATCATCATTTGCCTCTGTCAATGTTGAACAAAGGTGACTTAGTAAACAGGGTTAAGGGTCCTGTCGACCAAGGCTTTTGACTTCATGAGCCGTAGGGGTCTCACAAAGGTATTTCTCCCTACAAGTTGTGAGGATCTTGTAGGTGCGTTTTCTCCTTAGGAATCGTGAGGATTCCTAAGTGCATGTCCTATTGCAAGTCGTAAGGATCTTACAAAAGGGTCTTCTCCTCATAAGTCGAGAGGACTTACAAGGGTTGCTCACCATATGGACATATCCCTAGTCACGGGTGGGACTTTGCTGGGGAAATGTTTATTCGCGCACGTGGATTGTATACAAGGGTTAGTATTGAGCCACTTGTAGGGCAATGTCGAAGGGTATGGGGGATTTTGCTTAAGCACAGGTTTAGGTCTCTGTGACTTAAGACTTTCAAATCTTATGAGCCGTGAGGGTCCCATAAGAGAGTTCTCCTTACGAGTCGTGAGGATCTCGTAAGTGTATTTTCTCCTTAGGAATCGTGGGGATCCCTAAGTGTGTCGTTCCCTTATGAGTCGTAAGGATCCCACGCGGGTGGTTTCTCCTTACAAGGTCGAGAGGATCTTGTAAGTGTCTTTTAACTAGGTTGCGCCCTTTCGGGTTTTCACAAACACTCGCCGATAGTCCTGCTGTTTTTACTCACGGAGCCCTTTCGGGTTTTCATCCGTGCCTCTTTTGCTTATGGACATACCGTTTTTTTTTATTCTTTTTCTCTTTCTTTTTACAAGGTCGCGCCCTTTCGGGTTTTCATGAACACTCGCCTGTAGCCCTGTTGTTTTTACTCACGGAGCCCTTTCGGGTTTTCATCCGTGCCCATTTTGCTTATGGACATACCGTTTTTATTTTTTCATTTTTTTATTTTTTTATTTTTTATCCCGTCAGCCTAAGAATGCTGTGGTAGTAGTTTAGGTACGTTTCGGTCCGTCGTTAGTTTAAGGACATTTCGGTCCGTCGTTAGTTTAAGGACATTTCGGTCCGTCGAGGAGAGGGCCGGCTACTACTTATAGAGCTTTGAGCTTTAGGAAAACAGCGAGCGGACATAGTCGTCGTCATCTATCATTGACCTAGGCTGTGGCTCATTAAGCGTAGTATTTCTTTAGGAAGCGGTCATTTATTGGCCTAAAAGGCCTTTCACCGTGCATGTCCATGAGTAGATAGGCTCCACCCTGGTAGACCTTGTCTATGATATACGGGCCTTCATAGTTTGGCTCAAACTTTCCCCGCTTGGCACGATTGGGGATCATAGGTCTTTTGACCACTAGTACGAGTTCGCCTTGGCGGAATGTCCTCGGCCTGGTCAATCTTTCGTACGAGCGCGTCATCTTTGCTTTGTAGGCCTCCAGATTTTGTTGCGCTATGAGCCAGGTTTCATCTACGACATCAAGCTCCTCAAGCCGAAGGTGAGCATTTTCTTCGTCCGTCAGCTCGTAGTGGACTACCACTCATAGAGAGGGTAACTCTATCTCGAGGGGGAGTACTGCTTCCGTCCCGAATACCAGTGCGTATGGCGTCATGTTCGTGGCCGTCTTGAATGTAGTTCGATATGCCCAAAGGGCCTCTTGCAGCTTCTCGTGCCAGTCTTTCTTATTTCGGGACACCGTCTTTTTTATGATCTTTGTCAAGGTCTTATTGAAGGCCTCGGCCAGACCATTAGCTCGCAGATTGTAAACTGAAGAATATCTCCATTCTATATTGTGCTGCTGCGCGAAGCGGCTAATCTTATGGCTTCTGTAGGCTGGCCCGTTATCGGAGATGATCCGTCACGGAGTTCCAAACCGATATATGACATGCGTCTTGAAGAAATGGAGGATATTCTCCGTCTTAACTTCCCTCAGTGGTACTGCTTCTGCCCATTTGGAGAAGTAGTCAGTCGTCACCAGGATGAACCGATGTCCTCTAGACGATGCTGGTTCGATGGGGCCGACTATGTCAGTCCCCCACATTTCAAATGGCCAGCTAGCCACCGTCGGATGTAGTGGATTTGGATGCTGGTGGATGAAGTCCCCATGGATTTGGCATGAATGACACTGCTTCGCATATTCGAGGCAGTCCTGAATCATCGTGGGCCAGTAGTAGCCCATCCGTTTAATTTTTAACTTCATCTTCGGGCCTGCTTGATGAGAACCACAGATTCCGTCATGAACCTCTTGAACGACTCTTTCTGCTTAGTCATGTCCTAAACATCTCAGCCACAGAGAATCAAACGACCTCTTATACAGAGTATCATTGACGAAAGCGAAAGATAGAGCTCGTTTCATGAGCTGATGTCTTGAGGACGCTTCTTCGGGGATTCGGTGGGACTTAAAGTAGTCTATGAAGACTTCCCTCCAGTCCTCAGCCTTCTCACGGTCTTTTATTTGTAGGGTCGTCTGCTCAGTCGCTCCCTTTTCTTCGTATGATTCGGGAGATATTTCTGCTGGGGCGAGCACTCGACGGCTTTCTACCATGATTTTGACGTCATCGAGGTTCTCGTCGGCCAATTCTTTAGCGAGCTTAGCTAACGCGTCCACTTTGCTGTTTTCCGCGCGTGGTATGCTTTCCAAAGTATAGGAGGGAATTTGGGTCAATAGTTGTTGCACCCTTTCACCGTACTTCACCAACTCCGGTTTGCACGTTTAGTAGTCACCATTTACTTGACTAACGACCAGTTGAGAATCCCCGTATATAAGGAGGTCTTCAATTCCCATGTCAATGGCGATCTCGAGGCCCGCTATCAAAGCTTTGTATTCGGCTTCATTGTTCGTCCTCGATTCCGTTAAGGAGAAAGCAAACCGCATTATCCCTCCTTGCGGGGTCACGAAGATGAGGCCTACTCCCGATTTGATTATTTGCACTTCTTCATGGAAGATGCTCCATCAAAATAGAGTTCCCATCGGGTATCACCGCCGCCGATCGCATCAAATGCATGTTCGTCCGGCAAATCGCAGTTCAGAGGAGAACCGGCAGGTACTGGATGCTCAGCAAGGAAGTCAGCAATAGCTTGGCCTTTCACTGCCTTAAGAGGCCGATATGTTATTGAAAACTCCATCAGAAGCAGGGCCCATTTAGCGAGTCTCCCCGTCAATATGGCCTTTGAAATTAGATATTTTAGGGGATCCACCTTTGATATGAGACGGACTTCATGTGCCAATGCATAATGCCTGAGTTTTGTTATCGCAAAGATTAATGCCAGGCAATGTTTTTCGATCCGGGAGTAATTGCTTTCTGCCCCCAAAAGAACTCGGCTTAAATAGTAGAGCGCTCTCTCCTTCCCTTGGTCGTCTTCTTGGGCCCATAATGTGCCTAAAGAACCTTCTAGGGCAGTTGTATAAAGAATGAGAGGCTTTCCCTTGACCGGCGCAGCCAACACTGGAGGGTTCTGTAGGTACTGCTTGATCTCGTCCAGTGCGCCTTAACATTTGTGATCCCAAACGAATGGAGTTCCCTTCTTCATCAGGTGGCTATAAGGACGGCACTTGCCTGAAAGATTGGCGATAAACCGCCGGATGTATGCGAGCTTCCCTTGGAGAGACCGCAACTGTTTGAGGGTTCTTGGCGGAGGCATTTCCATGATCGCCTTGATCTTAGATGGATCTATTTCGATACCTCGGTGTCGGATGATGAATCCCAGGAATTTACCCGAGGAGACTCCGAACGCGCATTTGAGGGGATTCATCTTCAAATTATATTGCCGAAGGCATTGAAATACAGTCTTCAGATGCTCTAAATGCTCTTCGTATGACATGCTCTTCACTACGACGTCATCAATATAGCACTCGACGATTTCATGTATGAGATCATCGAAGATCTTTGTCATGGCCCTTTGATAGGTAGCACCGGCGTTCTTTAGACCAAAGGGCATAACCTTGTAGCAGAATATACCCAAAGGAGTCCTGAAGGCGGTGTGCTTCTGGTCTTCGGGATGCATCTTTATCTGATTGTACCCTGATGAACCGTCCATAAAGGAGAAAACCTCGTGAGTGGACGTGTTATCTATCATTAGCTCGGTTACCGGTACTGGGAAATCGTCCTTCGGGCAGGCTTTATTGAGATCCCTGAAATCCACGCATGTGCGCACCGTCCCATTTTTCTTCATTACCGGGACGATGTTGGCAATCCAGTCAGGATATTGGACTTCTTGGATAAATCCAGAATCGATCAGCTTCTTGACTTCAGCGTTGATGCTCATTTCAAGCTCGAGCCGCATCCTTCTCGGCGCCTGCTTGACTGGCTTGATATCCGGGGATATTGCTAATTTATGCACAGCAATCTCCGGATCTAATCCTGGCATCTCGGAATAGTTCCACGCGAAGCAATCTTTATGCTGTAGAAGCACGTCCTTTAACGCAGCCACCCTTTCTTCAGATAGCAGCTCGCTGACGAATGTCGGTCGCGGATCATCTGTCGATCCCAACTCAATCTTCTTGAGGTTATCTGCAGTGGTATGTATGCCATCTTCCAGTTCTTTCGGAGCCGGTGGAAATTCTGAGATTACCTCATTGTCATTGTTTTCGAAGCACCAAGGGAGCTCATCTATGTCCTCGGGCTTTTCTTTTAACATTGTAATCATGTGACAAGTGCGAATCCGCTTCCAAGACGGGTGTGGATCTGGCTCTGCTCTTGCGGCTTTAGGTTCGTGCTTTTGTGGCGGCGTTACCCTCTAGCTGCTAGATAAAGCAAATCTGCCTTGCTGGTACTGGTCTTCAACCCAGTTCTTGAACATGAAGCAGTCTTCGATAGGGTGTCCTATGGCTCGGTGATAAGAGCAATAGCCCGGATGGGAAACTTTGTTAGCTTGCTCAGGGTGCTTAGACTCCGGAAGTGCGATCATTTGATATTTTATAGCGAGCTCGAGTAGCTTCTTCGTCTTGTCTCGAGGGAAGGAATATGCTCGACTCATCTTCTTCATGAGGGACAAATCCGGACAGCGCAATGCCCCATCACACGACTCTCTAATCCTGCATCATTGTTGTCGGCTCCACTTTCCGCTCCTTGACATACTTCTGCCTCTGCGTCGGGTCTTTTGCACAACGGGTTGACAGGGAGGAGCATCTTTGTCTTTTGCAGCCTGTTGAAACAGACGTTGCGTCCTGGCCTTCTCGTAGATGGCCATCTCGCGGTTGTGGTCTTCCCGAGCCTTTTGACCTGCTTTCCTGATAAGCTTGTCCACTTGTTCTTCAAATGACGGACTCGGCACTTCACTCGCGGGATCCAATTTTGACGAGGGGTTAGCATTCTCCGACGAGGTGTCCTCCTCCCCATCGAAGTTATATATGGCGTAGCTGCTGTGGACTCGCTCCCGTTTCCCGGATCTCACATATCCAATCCCAAGCGTTTCCATTCTCCCGTTGGGCAATTTGCGCTGAGTCCCAGGGACATTCCAAATCCTGTTGTAGAACCGAGCTTGTCGAACAGTCTGTTTTAAGGGTGCTCCTTGGTGCTTCAATAGCCTCTTTAGTCCATTTGTGTAATATCTGGGCAAACGGATGGGTTGGAGCCTGTCGAGTGCAGCATCCGCGCCATGCCACATCTCTTTCTCCACTCTCGTTTCTGTGGATTGGTAGAATAGGATCACCTTTTCACCCTTTCGCCTGGGAGGGACGTAAAACGTCTGCAGGTCCCGCACATTGTAAGCTTGAAGTGTGTCGAGATCTTTGTAGTGTTTCCGCGGCACCATGGTGATTTGCAAACTCTGATCATCACTAGGGGATGCCTGTATTGACGGCCGACTGTAGAACACAGCATTAACTTCATCTTCCGAGTCACTTCCGAAGATCAACATGGGGGCGGGCTTTCCCGGGTTGTTGCGTCGAGACGGCCCAGCATAAACTATCTCTTCTCCTTCTTCGGTATCGCTCCCGAAGACAGGGATGGTGGCGGCGGCTTTGTTCTCCGGCTTACGACACCTTTTTGTATCCTCGAAATCTGGCAAAAAGTACTTCGCATCTTCGTACTTGCGGATTTCGTTCACGAAAAATGGGTTCAGCTCACCTGTTACGGTATATTCGAAGCCATCCTTAAAGTATTTCATACACTGATGCTGTGTAGAAGGGATGATGTTGTACTCATGTAACCAAGGAAGACCGAGCAAGGCGTTGTATCAGGTCTTGGCGTCAATGACGTGAAATTTGATGTCCGTGAAGAGTAGTCCAAAGCGTAATGTTAGTATTACGGATCCGAGAGTCCGTGACGACTGGGAGTCGAAACCGGAGATGGTAATTTTGTCACGAGCGAGGTGTTGTACGCTCATGCAGATTTCCTTCAACACCCGAATATTAAGGAGATTGACTGAGGATCCATTATCCATCAGGATCTTGCCTATCTTGATATCATGGCAGTATCCAGAGACATATAGGGGACGGTTGTGGTCGCACGTCACGAGAAGGAGGTCTTCGTCACCGAAAGTGATGTCGGCCGTATGCACTTCTTCCAGTTCATTCTTCATCCTTTCTTCGGCGAGGAAGGCTTGGAATTGCTCGGGTTCTTGTAACGCCTTGATTAATGAATCTCGCGCTTCTTTTGATAATAGGAGGGCGTCGAGAATGCTGAGCTGAGAAGGTAGCTTTCTTAGGTGCGCTAGGATGTTGTAGTCCACCTTACCCTTCCTGAGAGGATCTTTGGTAGTCAGCTCTTTCATGACTTGGTCATCTAAGGCGATATCCCCAGTGACCTTCTCCTTTCCCTTATCTTTTCTATTTGCGGGCCCGAGATTCTTTTCCGGGAGGGTGCAATTGCGCAGCTGAATGTTTTCGCAGGCCTCTGGTTCTTCCTTTTTCCCTAAAACGGATTCTTTAAAGAGAGGGCCCAGAACCATTTCCTCATCAGAGTCGCTCCCAAAGGTGAGAACTTGTGATCCTCTGGCGTCGACCACGTAACAACTACCGGTAGTTCTTTTGTGCCTGTCGGTTGTACTTCTTTGCTCCCGACGAGTTCTGTGTTTCATGCGCTTAAAATATTGCCGATGAGTAACATATCCCTGCCACCATATCCTAAAGGCGTCGCACTCCTCCGTAGGGTGTGAAATTTTCCGATGATATGAGCAATAATTAAGGTGCCTCTCCGCCCCATCGAGCGTGTTTTCTTCCGAGGGTGGTAGTTTCATTCCCATTGACACGGCCTTGGCAAACCGTTTCCTCGTCTTGAATATCTTTTTGTCTGCGTCGGATGCCTTTCGATCTGGCGGGAGTACATCAACTCTTTCTTTTAGTCGCCTGCGTTTGGCTCCTTCCGATGCGGCCATCTCACGCTCCTGATCCGCTTTACTCTTCAAACGAATCTCGTCTAGAAAGGCGTCGATCATTTCATCTGTTGGCCACACAAGCTCTGGTTCAGGCTCTGTCCCCAGTTTCTTAGTGCCAGAAGTTTTTTCATCATCGGTAAACGAGTGGGAGATTACGTTACAACTCGCCACATATCCCTCGGATTCATCCGACGAACTCTCTCCATCATCTTCCTCTTGAAAGATGTGGTTGAGGAACTCTTACAGCGTGACGGGAGTCCGCGCCTTTTGATTGTACTCCTCCAGCGCGTCAATCTGTTTCTGTAAATCCGTGCGCTCGTCTCTAGGCTTCACGGGCTTTTTGGATTTCTTCTTCTTTTTCTTCGAAGATTTTGACGGTTGGGTGTGAGTATTTAGGCCATCACCATGAGTCTTCGTAGTCGGGCGCGGCTTCAACATCCCTTCGATGATTTGAGGTTCAAGCAGGTCCTTCCATTCGACCGCCGGGCACGCATGAAGGTCCCTCAGCATTCTTTTGGTTTTAGTTGACAGCACGACCTCCCATGGAGCTTCTTCAATAAGGGAACAGGTTGCCCCCGGTGTATCTGCTTTCTTGGGAGTATGCGGCTGTGGCGGGTTCACCTTCCACTTTTCGGATAGTGCAAACTTCCCCTGGAGGTATTGATCTTCAATCCATCCTTTAAAAATGAAGCAATCCTCAATCGGATGGCTTACCATTTGATGGTAGGGGCAATAGTTGGGGTTGTTCACCTCAGTGGGTAGTGGCGGTCATCTTGGATTTGGCAGGTTTATAAGTCTGTTGCGTACTGCCAACTCGAATAACCGTTTCGTCTTATCCCGCGGGAACGAGTAGGGGCGCTTCATCTTCTCATTATAATACCGGCGTCTTTCTTCCAGCTGATCTGCTAGCTTTGGGGCACTGGGTTGTTGCTGTGCGTTCGCAACGAAGGTTGCCTTCCCTTTACCCTTGTCATTCCGAGGTTCTGGCTTCGGGGGAGGCGGTCTATGACCCATCTGGTCCATCTGAGCCAACTTGTCGATTAGAGCCTGGAATGTGGTTGGCTTAAAGAACATCATAAACTGGGAGATAGTTGCATGAGGGTCTAGGGTACCCACGAACATGCCCACCGCGGGTGCTTCCTCAATGCGTTGCTCGCATTTCGACCATAAATTTCGCCAGCGTATAGCATACTGGACCCATGTTTCGCCTGGTTTCACCCTGGCATTAATTAATGCCGTTATTGGAGTGCGTTCGCTGGCGCTTGCGAATCGCTGAGTGAATAGCAACTCCATTTCAGCGAACGTCTTGATAGAATCGTTCGGGAGTTCCGAATACCATTCGAACGCCGTTTCTGATAGGCTGCCCACGAACTGGCGAAGCAACAGTTTATCATCACCGCCAGTGTTACCGCAAAGGGCCCTGAACTGGGCAACATGTTGGTGGGGATTGCCGGTCCCCTTATACACATGGAATTTTGGTATTGTATAACCCGGCGGATATTTAATTTGGTCGTACCAGCTTGGATACGGCCGCCCCATTTTTACGACTTGACCAGCTGCCTCAGTCGCATGATGAACCCGGATTTGCTGGGCTATATAGTCGTCCAAGTCAGCCCTAGAGATTATCTCCTCCTTAGTCGTTGAGAGAGCCGGTGGTGGATTTGACGTTTCTCCCCTGTCGTCTTCAAGGACGATCGGGGGATCCTCAGCGGGTGGGTCTTGTTGGATCATCATTCCCACCATATCCTGGAATAAGTGGGCTTTCTGCTTTATATTGGCTGCTTGTTCCGCAGCCTCTTTATCTTTCTTTTCCAACATCCTCCGAAGGAACTCAGCGTCGGTTTCCTGTTCTTGTTGCTGATCCGAGGACGCCTCGGGGCTTTCTTTCGGCCCAGTAAGTGCGGCCATTGCGATCATCATTTCCTGGAGCTTTTGCTGTTGCTCCTGAGCTTTGGTCACCAACCATGTAAGCGGTTTATGACCTGTAGACGCACGGCTGTCTTCCTTCCCTGATGCCATGTATACAGTATGGACCATCCTGCCCCCAGCCTTAGGGCGTCTGGGCTAAGCGCTTTTAGCTTTCGTTGCAGGCCCGGGGATCTTCTCCGGCCTCCTCTTTTTATGAGCAATGGGAGTTGAGGGGGCCGTTGAGGTGGGCACCCAGACAGCTTTTCGTGGCTTAGCCTGGTGACTGGCTTCCTGTTGGATTTTCAGCTTCTTGTGCTGGCGGGAGAAGTTTGGATCGATCATCGAGTCTCGGGCCTGCCGCCAGACTTTATAGATTCAGGAGGACAGCCGTTGAGGAGATTGGGGCTGTTCTGTTTTTACTTCTATAGCTCTTTTCAGCGAATGGGGAGACTTCTTTAGCGCCGCGGTAGGAGAATTCCTACGCACCTTATTTAGCATCTCAAAGCTGTTCCCAGTTGGAACAGCAGCATTAACTTCTACCATCGGGGCTGGAGGAGTTAGCCCAGAAGGGGAGTTGCCTCCGGCCTTCCTCATTCGGCGCCAGTAACGACGTCAAGCGCGTCGTGCTGATGAAACCGGCTTGGTGAGGGCGATAGTCTCGTCTTGCCCCCTGTGTAGGTGGGGGTCGCTGCTAGTGTCAGCCTGTCAAAGACCGATATCCTTTGGGTAGCAGGAGCGGGAGCTGGAGCCGTCAATCTTGTAAAGACCGACTTTTTGGCAGGGGAAGCCACCTTGACGACTTCAGGAGCAGGGCTGGTTACTTTCTTAGGAGCAGCCTTCTCTGGGATTGTAGGCCCCATTAAGGGTCCACAGGAGTTCTGGCCCAATCTAGAGAAGACCGAGGCACTGGTGTTGGGCGACCCGTTGAGAGGGGTCACGGTAGGTGTAAGCCGATCGAAGGCCGACTTCTTAGGAGCTTCCGTTGTCGGCGTAGGGGCGGTGAAGCTCGTTGGCGGGAGCATGGTCCGAAAAAACAACCCTGTGGTGGCTCGAGTGACCTGTTCCACGGGTATGGTGAATAGCGAAGCAGCTTGGGGTCCGTAGGCTACACCTCCTGGCGAGACAGGGCGCCGGTTGCAGTTGCAGTTGCAGTTGGAGCATTTCGCACAAGTAAAAGCCATCAATTCTTTGCTTTCTGCAATAAGCAAGACGCCAAGTCTTAGTACCTTGAAACCCATGGGCAACCATTTGCGAACCGCGATTGGTTCGCGAATCACGACACACGAAGTGTGGAGTGGAAAGAGGAAAAGGTCCTACCGGGCATGCCAGAATCTGTTCCCCTCCGAATAGGCGGCGTGACGGACATCTTTCCTGAAATTCGGGGCAGATGCTAATTGGTGCTATCCGTCTACCTCTCCGAAGATGCCAAGTTGATTTATGGCACCATGTATCGAAGGTTTAAACGGATGCGTCCGATGTAGCAGACTTCATCAGATTCCCCCTCGCTTGAGGGGTTTTTTGATTGTGGAGACGCTTTTCCCTGTAGGCGCAAGCCCCTGCAGTTAATTACGCTACCGCATTGCGGTAACAACTTTCTCCTTCTCCAGATGATCACTTCGTGTCGTGTGTGTTTATTTTGTGTTTGGTTGCCCGTGGATTGTATACGGAGACTGAGTTATGTCGTCGCCCGTAGGGCGTGGACTAGTCCAAATCCGTATTATCTTAGATTTGGGTTTGGGGGTTGTGTTTAAGGATACGTTAGCCTCATTTGAGACTAAGATCAACTTAAACGTTTGTTAAGGATACGTTAGTCTAGTTTTTTTTTTTAGACTAAGATCAACTTAACGGGATCGTTTAGATCCAACAAGTGAGCAATAAAAGGGGGGCTCTATTGTTTAGTTTCGTGACATTGCGGTCAATCGGTAGTTTAAGGACATTGCGGTCCATGGGTAGTTTAAGGACATTGCGGTCCAATGTTAGTTTTAAGACGTTGTGGTCAAGGTTAAGGACCTCATAGTCCGTGGATTTAAGGACTCCACAGTCCAAAGTTAGTTTTAAGACATCTCGGTCAAGGTTAAGGACCTCATAGTCCGTGGATTTAAGGACTCCACAGTCCGTAGTTAGTTTTAAGACATCCCGGTCAAGGTTAAGGACCTCATATTCCGTGGATTTAAGGACTCCACGGTTCGTTGTTAGTTTTAAGACATCACGGTCAAGGTTAAGGACCTCATAGTCCGTGAGTTTAAGGACCCCACAGTCCGTATCAATATGTGGTCATCGGGACCCGTCACCTCTTTGAAGACGTTGAGGAATTACAACGCCACGTATCAAAGGAGTGAAGAGATGTACCCTTAAACCGAGGTAGATTAAATAATCTTTGACCCAATTTGGAACCAAGACCAATTAATTATATTATGAACCCATTGGCTCAGTTGAATTTGAATTGAGGACTTATGGCCAGCTTGGGCTAAGTCCAATCATGTTTAGGATATTGGCCCTCTGTTGGTCCATTAAAGGAGAGGCTTTGCCTCTGGATACTTAGCCAATTGGGCTGAAGTTAGTGTTAAACACTAGAAATAGGGGGTTCAAATTAGTGTTAAACACTAAAACAAATCAGTGTGAGACACTAGCAACAGAGATCTCAAATTAGTGTTAAACACTAAGATAATCAGTGTTAAACACTGGTGACGGAGATTTTAATTTGGTGTCGAACGCCAAGAAAATTAATGTTAAACTCTGTTAACAGAGATTTAATTTAGTGTTAAACACTAAGAAATTCAGTGTTAAACACTGCAAGAAAGCTTTTTAATTAGTGTTGAACACTAAGGCAAAACAGTGTTTAACACTGGATTCAGGGGTTCCAATCTAGTGTTAAACACTAAGGCAAGAGGGGTCACGTGGTAGCACGTGGGGCGCCCTCCCCTTTATTTGTTCTGCTGAGGATATTGAATACTTTGGAGCATCACGTGCCATCACGTGATGGGCATTTAAATGCTTGTATGTTAAAGCTTCTGCCAAGGGTCACGTGGGTCACGTGAGGCACTGCCTCAAAGGGCCTTTTCTGTGGATCTTTTCGGGGGTCACATGGTAGCACGTGACCCTGCCTCTTTGTATGTTTTTTAGAAGATCTGTTAATCCCTTTAAGAATTAAATTCTTCGCAGGGTTGAACCCTAACAATAATTTTTTGAGGAATTAAATTCCTATTTCCTTCTGAAGATTTATATTCTGGGATAGAGTTGAACTCTGAATTTTCTGTAGGAATTAAATTCCTCATATATGTGAAGAACTGCATTCTATCATAGGGTTAAACCCTAATAATAGCTTTAAGGAATTAGGTTCCCATTCTCTTTTAGAGAATTATTCTGAGGAATGAGATTCTGTCATAGGGTGAAACCCTAATTTCTTCTTTCTTAAGGGAATTAAATTCCTGTTATTTTAACAGAACTAAGTTCTTAACCAGGGTTAAACCCTGATTCTGTTCATTCTGAAGGAATTAAATTCCCATAACATAGGGTTAAACCCTAATTTTATTTTAAAGGAATTAAATTCCTATAGTTCTGTGAAAATTAAATTCTCAAGCTTCCATTCCCTCTCTATGCTTTAGATCTGCATGGCAGGATCTCAACCCAATGAGAATTAAATTCTCAATTCAAGAGGAGATGTGCACTTTACAGATCCTCCACTAAAGAGAGAACTATGTTCTTCTTTTTAAGAGTTGAACTCTTTTGAGAATTAAATTCTCTTTTAAGGCCTTCCCTTTCTTACCTAGGATTTTCTTTTGCAGAAGATCCAAATTCCTCCAAAGTATCAAGGCTTTATTTTTTTCTCTCTCTCTTTTTATCGATCCTCCTCTATATCGATCTATCTTTTTTATCTCTGTTTCCCTTGGCTCCTATTTATAGGAGAAGGAGCAGAATCAATTAGTTTCGATGAATCATTCATTGAGGGGTCTGATTTGTATTCACCATTCGTTTGGACCTTTGGATTATTAGGTGAATTTTATTCACCATTGGATTTTAAATCCAAAGATATTCTTTTGTTATTTCGGTTAGATTTTAAGGGGAAATCTTTCCAAGTTCAAGATTTTTCCATAGATAGGTGATATTTAATCACCTTTAAATTTTTAATTCAATCGATTCCAAACAATCATTTTCCTTTGGAAAGATTTGAGTGATCTCTTCAGAATTTGATTCTGCTAAATAAATAGGCTTTGAAAGCCGGTCACGTGTGGGCATGTGACCCCTGGTCACATGTGGGCACGTGACCCCTTGGAACGAGCCATCTTCTTCTTTTTGCGCTCTGCCTTCTGGCCACTGCTTAGCCGTCACGTGCCACCACGTGACCCCTGGTCACGTGTGAGCACGTGACCCTCGTCTAGAGCCCTTTTTCTTGATTTAATCAGAGAATGAGTCCGCTGCTTTTAAATGTCACGTGCCAACACGTGACCCCTGGTCACGTGTGAGCATGTGACCTCTTCTGAAGCCTTTTCCTTGATTTGATCAGGGAACTGATGTGCCTTTGAAGCTGCTTTTAAATGTCACGTGCCAACACGTGACTGCTGGTCACGTGTTAGCACGTGATGCCTCTTCCGTAGGCTTTCCTGATTTTAAATCAGGAAACACCTTCCAATTCTCAGACAGGGCAAATTTATCCTGTTGGTATTGATCTTCAATCCATCTTTTAAAGACGAAACAATCCTCAATTGGATGGCTTACTGCTTGGTGGTAAGGGCAGTAATTAGGATTGTTGACATCGTCTGGCTGCAACGGACGTTTTGGATCCGGCAGATTGATGAGTCTGTTGCACACTGCCAGCTCGAACAGTCTCTTTGTTTTATCCTGGGGAAACGAGTAAGGACGTCCCAGTCTCTCCTCGAGGGATGGGCATGAACGCACGTTGTTTTGTCAAACAACCGGCTTTAAGTTGCTCGACTGTTGTTGTGTAGTGGCAACGAAAGTTGCTTTTCCTTTCCCCTTTTCATTCCGAGGATCCGTCTTTGAAGGAGATGGTTTATGACCCATTTGGTCCATTTGGGCCAGCTTGTCAATCAAGGCCTGAAAAGTAGTTGGCTTGAAAAACGTCATGAACTGGGAGATGGTCGCCTGCGGATCAAGAGTGCCCATGAACATGCCCACCGCCGGCGCTTCTTCGATGCGCTGTTCGCATTTCGACCACAGATTCCGCCATCGTATTGCGTATTGAACCCATGTTTCTCCAGGCTTCACCCTGGCATTGATCAATACCGTTATTAGGGTGCGTTCACTAGCGCTCGCGAATCTTTGCGTAAATAACAGCTCCATCTCCGCAAAAGTTTTGACGGAGTCGTTGGGAAGTTCAGAGTACCACTCGAATGCCGTTTCCGACAAGCTGCCGACGAATTGGCAAAGTAGCAATTTATCATCGCCTCCGGTGTTGCCGCACAAGGCTCTGAATTGAGCGACGTGCTGATGCGGATTTCCCGTCCCTTTGTATACATGAAATTTAGGGATCGTATATCCCAATGGATACTTTATTTGGTCATACCATCCTGGATATGGTCGCCCAGTCTTAACGACTTGGCCGGCCGCTTCATTCGCCTGGTAAGCTCGTATTTGCTGAGCAATATAGGCATCCAGAGCGGCCTAGGAAATGGTTTCCTCTTTGGCTGCTGAAAGAGCCGGAGGAGGGTTCGATGTCTCCCCTCTGTCGTCTTCAATGATAATCGGGGGGTCTTCAGCTAGAGGTTCCGGCTGTAACATCATCCCGACCATATCTTGGAAGAGAAGCGCCATTTGTTTTATATTGGCCGCTTGTTCCGCGGCCTCTTTGTCCTTCTTCTCAAGCATTCTCCGAAGGAATTCAGCATCAGTTTCCTGCTTACGGCGCTGCTCCGAGGATGTCTCCGGGCTTGCTTTCAGTCCTGTAAGTGCAGCCATAGCTGTTAGCATCTCTTGAAGTTTTTGTTGTTGCTTCTCTTGTGCCTTAGTCACTGATCGCGTAAGCGGTCAACGACCTATGGAGATGCGGCTATCCTCTTTTCCAGATGCCATATAGGCAGTATGTACCATCATGCCCCCAGCCTTGGGGCGTTTGGGTTCAGTGGTCTTACGATTCATCGCAGACGCAGGGATTTTCTCCGGCCTTCTCCTCTTGTGGGCGGTCGAAGTTGAGGGGGCCGTTGCAGCGGGCACCCAAGTAGCTGTCGCCTTCTTGACAGGATGGTCGTCTTCTCGCTGAACTTTCACATTTTTCTGTCGGTGAGAGTAATCTTGATCAATCACCGAGTCTTGGACTTGACGCCGGACCTTATAAATTTTAGAGGACAGCCGTTGATGGGGCTGCTCCAGCTTCGCCTTTGTGGCATTCTCCATAGGTGGAGGATATCTCTTCAGCACTGCAGTAGGAGAGTTCCTGCACACCTTATACAGCAATTCAAAGTTGTTCCAGGTTGGAACAGCAGCATCGATCTCCACCGTTGGGGTTGGTGAATGTTTCTCCCAATCAGAGCAAAACTCTATTTTTAAAAAATTAAAAATTCAAAAATTGAAGCAACGCTTCAGATCCGGCGCTAGGTGCAGGTGCGCTGCGCGCCACGTATCAAATACGGGTGCGCTAGCGCAGGTGCGCTGCGCCCTAGGCAGTGCACCATGAGTGCGCTAGCGCTAGGCGCGCCGCGCGCCATGTGTCAAACATGGGTGCGCTAATGCAGTTGCGCTGCGCTCTGCGCTGCGCGCCACGTGTCAAACGTGGGTGCGCTAGCGCAAAGTGCGCAGCGCTCTGAGAAGCGCACCACGTGCAAAGCACGGGTGCGCCAGCGCTGGAATTAAAAATTCCCTACCGTTAGATCAAAAGATCTAATAATGATAAACCATTAATCAGAATTAAAATTCTATTATGGAAAGATTTTCTCAATCTTGTTAAAAACAAGAAGATTGCCTCCTGTAAAATAGAAGCCCTAGGATCAAAGATCCAACGGTGGGGAAACATCCCCAAATCAATTAAAGAAAGATCTCTTTAACTGATTTAACAAATCAATTTGCCCTATATGAAGGCCCCAAGACTTCAAGTCTAATATACAGAAACCCCCTACAAACTTTGGGAAAACTCAAAAAGAAAGAGAGCAGACTCTTGAAAGAAGATCATTTCTTCAAGGTAAAAAGAATGATCCTTGAACGCAGAGATGAAATCATCTTCTAAAAAGAGGAACTATCTTCTAAGAAAGATCATAGATCTACAAAAGACCAAGGTCTTTGATAAAAAAAAAGGAGATCAACAGATCTTATCATAAAACAAAACAAAAAAAAAGAAGTATTTACTTCATTCACAGATCATTGATCTGCAAAGGCAGCGCCTTTTTATAAATAAGAACTTTTGTTCTTAAATCTTGAGGCAAAGCCTCCTTTAAACAAAACATAAACTTGTTCTCTGATCATAAATTTGATCAAATGCGTTTTGCGCTACTGAAAAGTGCCTTGCACTCATGAACTGTGCTTTTGCGCTCCTTGGACCGGCGCTCAGCGCCAAAACGTGCCACGTGTCAACCACATAGGCGGCTTGCGCTTGCGCTCTTGAAATAGCACACTGCGCCCATGGACTGGCACAAAGCGCCAAGCGCGCCACGTGTCATTCATGTGTGTGCCACTGAACCAATAGCGCAATGCGCTCATCATCTGGCGCCCAGCGCCAAGCGCGCCACGTGTAATTCACGTGTGCGCTACTCAGCAGAAGCGCAATGCGCTCATCATCTAGCGCTTAGCGCTAAGCGCGACACATGTCCTGTTCGTATGCGCTACTTGGCAGAAGCGCAATGCGCTCTTTAATTGGCATATAGCGCCTGGTGCGCCACGTGGCGCACTGTCAGAACACACATTGTTCTGATGAATGCTATGCATTCAATACAAGACAAAAAAATGTCAGGATCTAATGCTCAGCATTATTAAAAGGGCCAAGCCCAAGTAAAGGCTCAACAGCCCAGAACAATAAAATGTTAAACATTTTAATATTATTGGACTTAGCCCAATTCTGGCCATAAGTCCTCAACTCATATTTCAACAGACCTTAGTCCCAAATTGGACTACAGATTTTTTTTAACCAAATCACACCGATTCGAGGGTACATCTCTTTACTCCTCTGATATTTGTCGTTGTAATCCTTCAACGTCTTCAGAGAGGTGACGGGTCCCAACAACCATACATTTCATAGACTATGACGTCTTTAAACTGGACTGTGGGGTCCTTAAACTCATGGACTACGATGTCCTTAACCTGGACTGTGGGGTCCTTAAACTCACGGACTACGAGGTCCTTAACCTAGACTGTGGGGTCCTTAAGCCCACGAACTATGATGTCCTTAACCTTGGACCACCATGTCCTTAAACTGGAACTGGACCACCATGTCCTTAAACTGGTAATCGACCGCAATGTCACTAAACTAAACAATTGAGTACATATGCTCTCTTGTTGGATCTAAATGATCCTGTTAAGTTGATCTTAGTCTAAACATTAGACTAACGTATTCTTAACTAACGTTTAAGTTGATCTTAGTCTCAAATGAGACTAACGTATCCTTAAACCAAATACCCAAACCCAAATCTAAGAAAATACGGATTTGGACTAATCCACGTCCTAGGGTGACAACACAAATTAATCTCCGTATACAATCCACGGGCAACCAAAAACAAAACAAACACCCACGACACGAAGTGACCATCTGGAGAAGGAGAAAGTGGTTACCGCGATGCGGTAACGTAATTAACTGCAGGGGCTTGCGCCTGCAGGGAAGAGCGTCCCCACAATCAAAAACCCCTCAAACGAGGGGGAATCTGACGAAGTCTGCTACATCGGCCGCATCCATTTAAACCTTCGATACATGGTGCCATAAATCAACTTAGCATCTTCGGAGAGGTGGACGGATAGCACCAATTAGCATCTGCCCCTAAATTCAGGCAAGACGTTTGTCTTTTCGGCTTTCGGCGGTAAACAGATTCTGGCACGCCCGGTGGGACCTTTTCCTCTTTCCACTCCACACTTCGTGTGTCGTGTTCGCGAACGAATCGCGGTTTGATATGGTTGCCCCTGGATTCGAGGTACTAAGATTTGGTGTCTTGCTCCGTGCAGAAAACAGAAGATTAATGGCTTCAAACTGCACTAACTGCAACTGCAATTCTCACTCCGTTCCGTCCGGAGGAGTGACCTACGGGCCCCAGGCAGCCTCCTTGTTCACGATGCCGGTGGACCAAATAACTCAGACCACCACTGGGCTGTTCTTTGGGACTATGATCCCGCCTATGAGCTTCAATGCCCCGACGCTGCCGCAGGAAGCCCTAAAGAAGTCGGCCTTTAATCGACTTACCACTACCGCGGCCCCTCTCAATGGGTCGCCCAACTCTAATGTCTCAATTTTCAACAGACTGGGCCAGAATGCCAACAAGCCCGCAATACCTGAAGCAGCCATCCCAAAGCGGATAGCCATCCCGGCTCAAGCAGACAAGATCATTGGACAGGCTTCTCCTGACAAGAAGTCAGTCTTCACAAGGCTGGCTATCCTGGCTCCTGCTCCAGACGAAGTCACCTCTGCCCAGAGATCTGTATTTGATAGGTTGGCTATCCCCACTCAACGGACGTCAGTATTCGAGAGGCTGATACCAGCAGCAGCTGATCAGAACAGGGGGCATGACGAAACCATCCCCATAGCTGAACCAACACCATCCTCGCGACATGCTCGCCGTCGTCACTGGCGCCGAGTAAGGAAGTCTGGGGGCAGCTCTCCGTCTGGATTTACTCCACCAGCCCCAACAATGGAAGTCAATGCCGCTGTTCCAACAGGGAACAGCTTCGAGCTCCTTAACAGGGTGTGCAGGAATTCACCCACCGCCATACTGAAAAGATCTCCTCTACACATGGAGAATTTTATAGAAACGAAGCCGTAGCAGCCCCCTCAGCGGCTGTCCTCTAAGATTTACAAAGTCTGGCGACAGGTTCAAGGGTCGGTGATTGACCAAGACTATTCTCGCCGGCCAAAGAAGCTTAAAGCTCGACAAGAAGAAAACCATCCTGTCAAGCCAACGAAGACGTCATCCGTTTGGGTGCCCGGTGCAACGGCCCCCTCGACTTCAACTGCTCACAAGAGAAGAAGGCCAGAGAAAGCCCCTGTGTCTGCGACGAATCGCAAGACCACTGAACCCAAACACCCCAAGTCTGGGGGCATGGTGGTCCACACTATTTATATGACATCCGGAAAAGAGGATAGCCGTATCTCTATGGGTCATCGACCGCTTAAGCGATCCGTAACAAAGGCTCAGGAGCAACAACAACAAAAGCTCCGAGAAATGCTAACAGCTATGGCCGCACTTACGGGACCGAAAGCAAGCCCGGAGACATCCTCGGAGCAACGCCGTGAGCAAGAAACTAATGTTGAATTCCTTCGGAGAACGCTTGAGAAGAAGGATAATGAGGCCGCGGAACAAGCGGCCAATATAAAACAAATGGCCCTTCTGTTCCAAGATATGGTGGGCATGATGATCCAGCCGGACCCTCCAGCCGAAGATCCTCCAGTAATAATTGAAGATGATAGAGGAGAGACATCAAATCCTCTGCCGGCTCTGTCAACAGCCAAGGAGGAGACAATCTCCAAAACTGCCCTGGATGATTACATCGTTCAGCAGATACGAGTTCATTAGGCGAATGAAGCGGCTGGGCAAATTGTTAAAACGGGACGATCCTATCCGAGTTGATACGACCAAATAAAGTACCCGCCGGGATACACGATCCCCAAATTCTACGTATACAATGGGACAGGAAATCCGCATCAGCACGTCGCTCAATTCAGAGCCTTATGCGGCAACACTGGAGGTGACGATAAGTACTGCTCCGCCAGTTTGTTGGCAGTTTGTTGGAGACGGCATTCGAGTGGTATTCCGAACTCCCAAATGACTCTTTCAAGACATTCGCAGAGATGGAGTTGCTATTCACTCAGCGTTTCGCAAGCGCTAGCGAACGCACTCCAATCACGGCACTGATCAATGCCAGGGTGAAACCGGAAGAAACATGGGTCCAGTATGCAATACGGTGGCGTAATCTATGGTCGAAGTGCAAGCAGCGCATCGAAGAAGCGCCTGCGGTAGGCATGTTCGTGGGTACTCTTGGCCCTCAACTGACCATATCCTAATTCATGATGTTCTTCAAGCCGACCACCTTCCAGGCTTTGATTGACAAGCTGCCCCAAATGGACCAGATGGGCCATAGGCCTTCCTCTCAAAGATGGAACCTTGGAATGAAAAGGACAAAGGGAAAACAACCTTCGTTGCCAATACTCAACAACGGCCGAGCAACTTAAAGCCGGTTGTTCGCCAAAACAACGTGCGTCCACGCCCATCCCTTGAGAAGAGACTGGGACGTCCTTAGTCGTTTCCCCAGGATAAAACAAAGAGACTGTTCGAGCTGGCAGTGCACAACAGACTCATCAATCTGCCGGATCCAAAACGTCCGTTGCAGCCAGGCGATATCAACAATCCTAATTACTGCCCTTACCACCAAGCAGTAAGCCATCCAATCGAAGATTGCTTCGTCTTCAAAAACTGGATCGAGAACCAATACCAACAAGGCAAGTTCGCATTATCCGAAAACTGGAAGGTGAACCCGCCACAACCTCACGCCCCTAAAAAGGTAGACATGCCGGGGGCATCGTGCTCATTCATAGAGAAAACCCCATGGACCGAAAAGTCCGTAAACTAGAAACTCGCCTCAAATATGGCGACGACGGACCGAAACGTCGTTAAACTAACAGTGGACCGCAATGTCCTAAAACTTGCAACAGACCGAAACGTTGTTAAACTAACAATAGACCGCAATGTCCTAAAACTTGCAATTGATCGAAACGTCGTTAAACTACTACCAACCCGCGGCATCTTCGGCTGACGTGGTAAAAAAACGGTACGTCCACAAGCGAGATGGGCACGGATGAAAACCCGAAAGGGCTCCGTGAGTAAAAACAGCAGGACTGTCGACGATATTTGTGAAAACCCGAAAGGGCGCAGACTCGTAAGAAAAGGAAAAAAAAGATACGTCCACAAGCGAGATGGGCACGGATGAAAACCCGAAAGGGCTCCGTGAGTAAAAACAGCAGGGCTACCGGCGAGTATTGTGAAAACCTGAAAGGGCGCAATCTCGTTAAAAGACACTTGCAAGGTCCTCTCGACCTTGTAAAGAGAAAGTACCTGCGTGAGATCCTTACGACTCACAAGGGAGCAAAACACTTAGGGATCCCCACGATTCCTAAAGAGAAATTACATTTATGAGATCCTCACGACTCGTAAAGAGAGCTCTCTTATGAGACCCTCACGGCTCATAAGATTCAAAAGCTTTAAACTACAGGGGTCTGAACCTGTTCTTAAGCGGCCACCACAACCTCCAATGCCGCCCTACAAGCAGTTCAGTATCGACCCTTGTATACAATCCACGGGCATGAATAAACATTTCCCTAACAAAGTCCCACCAGAGACTGGGAATATGCTCGCACGGCAAACAATCCTTGTAAGTCATCTCGACTTATAAGAAGAAAACACTCTTGTAAGATCCTTACGACTTATAAGAGAACATACACTTAAGAATCCTCACGATTTTTAAGGAGAAAACACATCTACGAGATTCTCACGACTCGTAAGGAGAAACACCTTTATGAGACCCTTACGGCTCATAAAGTCAAAAGACTTAGTCGACAGGATCTTAACCCTGTTGGCTAAGCCACCTTGGTTCGACATCGACAGAGGCAAATGATGATTCGCTCCTGGCAATATCCCAGTTGTAGCGATGCTGATGCATAAATCGGTATCAAATTCCAAGTCCTTTCATGGCAAATGATGATTCGCTCCTGGAAATATTCCAGTCGCAGCGATACTGATGCTAAGATTAGCACCAGATTCCAAGTTCCACACTCGCGATAAAAAATCGGCGAGCCAAAAATGCATATGAAATAGCCGAAATGATGGGGCAACTTGCAAACAAAATCAGCAAGTAAAAATATATGCATGCAAATAGCCGAAATGATTGGGAAACTCGCAATAAAAAGCAACGAGTAAAAATAAAATAAAAAGCCGAAATGATTGGGCAACTCGCAATAAAAAGCAGCGAGTAAAAATAATATAAATAGCCAAAATGATTGGGCAATCGCGATTTTCGCGATATAAAATGCTGAAATGATAGAGTATCGCGGAAAGAATTTAAAAAAATGATGAAAGAATGAAACTTTTTGCCCTACAGGTGAGATCACATCGATCCCTTTACATAATCCAGGGGCACAAACAAAGAGGGAACCATACCTTCCCAACAGGCTCCATCGGAAAGCGAAGCCAAATCTCGACGATTCATAGACAACCTAGAGACAATTTCGACATTTGTTGCAATATTGCAGACATAATGTCAACAAATGAAGCAAAGGAAGATCCCTAGCTTCAAGGTCTCGACGTCAACATCGACAACTTAGAGATCACCAACGACGTTTCTCCTCACTCCAACCAGATGCAGACATGACGTCAACAACCGACTTCAGAGTCGCAACGAAATGGAACCATGGCAAAGTCCCTAGTTCCAAATCTCAATGGCCACATATACAGCCTGGAGACCAACAACGGTGGGCCTCTTCATTCCAGCAGAACACAGATGTTACACCATCAAACGGAGCCACGGTATAGTCCTTAGTTCCAAATCTCGACGGTTCACAGACAACCTAGAGACCATCTCAGCATTCTTCTCGTTACACCAGACGCAATGTCAACAACGGCGTTCCTTCACAGTCCAGCAGAATGCAGACGCAACGTCAACAAAAGACCTCACGGTCGACACCAAAAGCAGAGCGACGGCAAAATCCCAGCTCCACCTCGACGTTCGTCTCGATACAGCAGACGTGATGTCACCCCGGCATGTTTTTCCCTCAGCAGGATGCGGACGCAACGTCAACAAAAAACCTCACGGTCGAAACAAAGCGGAGCGACGGCAAAATCCCAGCTCTACCTCAGCATTCGTCTCGATACACCAGACACAATGCCAACAACGGCGTTCCTCCGCAGTCCAGCAGAATGCAGACGCAATATCAACAAAAGACCTCACGGTCGAAACAAAGCGGAGCGACAGCAAAATCCCAGCTCCATCTCAGCATTCGTCTCGTTACACAAGACGCAATGTCAACAACGGCGTTCCTTCACAGTCCAGCAGAATGCAGACGCAACGTCAACAAAAGACCTCACGGTCGACACCAAAAGCGAAGCGACGGCAAAATCCCAGCTCCACCTCGACGTTCGTCACGATACAGCAGACGTGATGTCACCCCAGTGTTTTTTTCCCTCGGCGGGATGCAGACGCAACGTCAAAAAAAGACCTCACGGTCGAAACAAAGCGGAGCGACGGCAAAATCCCAGCTCCACCTCAACATTCGTCTCAATACACCAGACGCAATGTCAATAACGGCGTTCCTCCGCAGTTCAGTAGGATGCAGACGCAATGTCAACAAAAGATCTCATGGTCGAAACAAAGCGAAGTGATGGCAAAATCCCACCACCTCGACGTTCTTCTCGATACAGCAACGAGATGTCACTACAGCGCCCTTCCTCCAACAGGATTCGGACACGCCAAAGCAAACGAAGCGAAGGCTGAATTCCTAGCTTCAGGGTCTTGAAGGCAACTCATATAAAACCTGAAAGACTATCGGAGATCATCCCACATCAGCGCGGAATGGTCACCACCTCAGTGTTCATCTCGATACAGTAGACGAGATGTCACTACAGCACCCTCCCTCCAACAGGATTCGGACGCGCCAAAGCAAACGAAGCAAAGGCCAAATTTCTAGATTCAGGGTCTTGACAGTAACTTATATAAATCCTGAAAGACCATCGGAGATCATCCCACACCAGCACGGAGCGGTCACCACCTCGACGTTCGTCTCGATACAGCAGACGAGATGTCACCCCAGCGTTCTTCCTCCAGCAGGATTCAGACGCGACAATCAAACAACGGAGCCACGGCAAAATCCCTAGTTCCAAGCCTCGACGGTTCATCAACAACCTAGAGACAACCGCGACATTCGTCTCGATACAGCAGACGCAATGCCAATAAACGAAGCAAAGGCCAAATTCCTAGCTTCAAGGTCTTGACGGCAACTCATATAAAGCCTGAAAGACCATCGGAGATCATCCCACACCAGCACGGAGCGATCACCACCTCGACATTCGTCTCGATACAGCAGACGAGATGTCACTACAGCGTCCTTCCTCCAACAGGATTCGGACACGCCGAAACAAACGAAGTGAAGGCCAAATTCCTAGCTTCAGGGTCTCGACGGCAACTCATATAAAACCTGAAAGACTAGCGGAGATCATCCCACACCAGCGTAGAGTGGTCACCACCTCGACGTTCATCTCGATACAGCAGACGAGATGTCACCCCAGCGTTCTTCCACCAACAGGACTCGGACGTGACAATCAAACAGCGGAGCCATGGCAAAATCCCTAGTTCCAAACCTCGACGGTTCACATGCAACCTGGAGACAACCGCGACATTCGTCTCGATACAGCAGACGCAGTGCCAGCAAACGAAGTGAAGGCTAAATTCTTAGCTTCAGGGTCTTGACGGCAACTCATATAAAACCCGAAAAACTATCGGAGATCATCCCACACCAGCGCGGAGTGGTTATGACTCATCGGGGCTCCCCAAAATGAGCCTAACCTCAAGTAAAAAGCGGCATGGCAAAATTCCTAACGCTTGCTCTTCCGACGGTCAAACTGCCTAGGAAGATTACTTGAAGACGTCTTGTCCAGCCTCCGAAAGGATCAGAGACACGACAGTCGTAGGGCTACTCAAATAGCAAGATTGCCTATCGAGGGATACATCAGCCAACGCGACGGTACGACAGGCAAAACCCTAGTACTACAGACCCTAACGGACCTCTGTCGTAAAGAGCAGAGGTTAACTGTGACGTTAGGACATCCTTACGAGAACTTCTCGATTCGTTTTGACCCGTAAGGCAAAGCCTTAGGCAATGGGGATTAAAAAACCTGTTTCCTAAGCACTGGGGCCCTGCTAGTCAGTTCAAGATGGACTCTTGCATACTATTCATGGGCCACACTCTCCAAAGTCGAATCTCAACAAGGAGGGAAACAACCACTTACAAGTCCTCTCGACTTGTAAGAGGGAAAAATTCTCTTGTGAGATCCTTACGACTCTCAAGAGAAACCACACTTGGGAATCCTCACGATTCTTAAGGAGAAAATATACCTGCGAGATCCTCACGACTCGTAGGGAGAAAAATCTTCATGAGACCCTCACGGCTCATGAAATTGAAAAGTCTTAGACAGCAGACCTGAACCTGCTTTCTAAGCCATCACTACCCCTCGAAGAAGCCAAAACGGAATGCTCTCTCTATCATCTATAGGCTACGCTTACTAAGGTAACATGCTGGCAACAAAGAAAAGGAGAAGAAAGCGACAGTAAAGAGCACATTTGATTTACGTTCAGTTAAGTATTCAAGACATACCCATTCATGCATGTGCAAAAAAGTTTGATGTATAAGATAAACGCATGGAAATGAAAAAGCTTGCTATTCATACTTCAGAAAATGCTTACATTGAGGAAAACAGTAAACAAAAAACATAATTAGAATGTTTACAAAGGCACGACATCAAATCCAGGGCATGAATTAAGAAATTCAAAAGTAAGCCATCTAAAATGTTCCAGGCCTTTCGAACATCCTAGTATGCTTCCTCTCGCGATCATAAGCGTCGGAGTCCTCACTGATGTCCTCCACCCTTCGATAGGCAGCGAGTATTGCCGCCTGTTGAAAAGCTTGATGTAGAAGATCAACAAGATTGTCTCGCCTTTTCTTTGAGATTAGGCCCATCAGATACACCGAGTGCACCTTGTCTTCGGCATCATCCAATGCCTTAAGCGGCATGCCGGCACAGAATAGAGGAAGTGCTCCCCAAATCGCTCCCACAATAAGCTTCAAGAGAAAGGAACGTCGAGGAAGTAGTCGACCATTGTATGCATCAAAGCGATCCATTATTTCGGCCCACTGGACGTTTGTGAGTTCTCGGTTTTGAGAACGACCAAGTGCGCGAATGTCGCTATAAGAGATAATCTCATCAAGGTCATACATATGAGCGTCCATAATGTCTGAAAAAGAAAATCAGCAAGAGTTAGTGGACAGACTAATTAAGAAAATTCTTATTAAAAACAGGCGCATGGATTTAAACGACTCTTGATATCCCCATAGAGAAAACAAATTCTAATTATGACACCTAGCAAATTCGAATTTGTGAGAAATCCCAAAAAAGGGAATCTCATTTAATGAGCGACCCCTCGGGTCTAGGAGTTAAACTCCTCGAGAGCAATGCTCTGCAGACAGGAGTGACACCTGTCAAAGTCAATTATGAGGGGAATTTCTTTAAATTTCCCGAGAATGCTAAGAGCCATGCTCTGCGAAGAAGATGAAGTAACCCATCAGGAACCCTAAAAGCAAAGCTTTTAATGAGTTTGAAATCCATGAATAAAACTCTTAAGAGTTTTTCATCAAAGATTAACAAATCAACATGGTGAGAGGGAGCAAAGCTCTGTTAACAAAACCCTAAAGGGTTTTCTTAAGGTCTATGAAGAGCAAAGCTCTGTTAATGGGTAAAACCCTAAAAACATTTTGAGATCTATGATCTGAAGAAGAGCAAAGCTCTATTGATAAAGTTCAAATCTTACCAAAAAATCTGACAGAGTTTTGACTCTTAACTTTCTTAAGAAAGAGAGCAATGCTCTGGAAAAGAGATAATTCTCAGAAAATAAGAAGAAGATGAAGATCATCTAAGGGACTAAAGGTCCTATTTATAGGCATTGAAACGCCTCTTCAACTTCTGAGTTGATCCAAGAGCACAGATGCTGCCACCGCTGCACTCACATGTGGTCCACGTAAGCGCAACGGTGGGGGGGCATTTGTTTCCCCCAATCAGAGCAAAGCTCTGTTTTTAAAAAATTCAAAATTCAAAAATTGAAGCAACGCTTCAGATCCGGCACTAGGCGCACTGCGCGCTACGTGTCAAACATGGGTGCGCTAGCACAGTTGCGCTGCGCCCTAGGCAGTGCACCATGAGTGCGCTAGCGCTAGGCACACTGCGCGCTGCGTGTCAAACACGGGTGCGCTAGCGCAGTTGCGTTGTGCTCTGCACTGCACGCCACGTGTCAAATGTGGGGGCGCTAGCGCAAAGTGCGCTGCGCTCTGAGCAGCGCACCACGTGCAAAGCACGGGTGCGCCAGCGCTGGAATTAAAAATTCCTCACCGTTAGATCAAAAGATCTAATAATGATAAATCATTAATCAGAATTAAAATTCTGTTATGCAAAGATTTTCTCAATCTTATTAAAAACAAGAAGATTGCCTTCTGTAAAACAGAAACCCTAAGATCAAAGATCCAACGGGGGGGGAAACATCCCCAAATCAATCAGAGAAAAATCTCTTTAACTGATTTAACAAATCAATTTGCCCTATATAAAGGCCCCAAGATTTCAAGTCTAACATAGAGAAACCCCCCTACAAACTTTGGGAAAACTTAAAAACAAAGAGAGCAGGCTCTTGAAAGAAGATCATTTCTTCAAGGTAAAAAGAATGATCCTTGAACGCAGAGATGAAATCATCTCCTAAAAAGAAGAACTATCTTCTAAAAAAGATCATAGATCTACAAAAGACCAAGGTCTTTGATATAAAAAAAAGGAGATCAACAGATCTTATCATAAAACAAAACAAAAAAAGAAGTATTTACTTCATTCACAGATCATTGATCTGCAAAGGCAGCGCCTTTTTATAAATAAGAACTTTTGTTCTTGAATCTTGAGGCAAAGCCTCATTTAAACAGAACATAAACTTGTTCTCTGATCATAAATTTGATCAAATGCGCTTTGTGCTACTGAAAAGTACCTTGCACTCATGAACTGCACTTTTGCGCTCCTTGGACCGGCGCTCAGCGCCAAAACGTGCCACGTGTCAACCACATAGGCAGCTTGCGCTTGCGCTCTTGAAATAGCACACTGCGCTCATGGACTGGTGCAAAGCGCGAAGGGCGCCACGTGTCATTCATGTGTGCGCCATTGAATCAATAGCACAATGCGCTCATAATTTAGTGCAATGCGCTCATCATCTGGCGCCCAGCGCCAAGCGCGCCACGTGTAATTCACGTGTGCGCTACTCAGTAGAAGCGCAATGCGCTCATCATCTAGCGCTTAGCGCTAAGCGCGACACGTGTCCTGTTCGTATGCGCTACTTGGCAGAAGCGACATGCGCTCTTTAATTGGCATAAAGCGCCTGGTGCGCCACGTGGCGCACTGTCAGAACACACATTGTTCTGATGAATGCTATGCATTCAATACAAGACAAAAAATGTCAGGATCTAATGCTCAGCATTATTAAAAGGGCCAAGCCCAAGTAAAGGCTCAACAGCCCAGAACAATAAAATGTTAAACATTTTAATATTATTGGACTTAGCCCAATTCTGGCCATAAGTCCTCAACTCATATTTCAACAGACCTTAGTCCCAAATTGGACTACAGATTTTTTTTAACCAACTCACACCGGTTCGAGGGTACATCTCTTTACTCCTCTGATATTTGTCGTTGTAATCCTTCAACGTCTTCAAAGAGGTGACGGGTCCCAACAACCATACATTTCATAGACTATGACGTCTTTAAACTGGACTGTGGAGTCCTTAAACTCATGGACTACGATGTCCTTAACCTGGACTGTGGGGTCCTTAAACCCATGGACTACGATGTCCTTAACCTGGACTGTGGGGTCCTTAAACTCATGGACTACGAGGTCCTTAACCTGGACTGTGGGGTCCTTAAGCCCACGGACTACGATGTCCTTAACCTTGGACCACCATGTCCTTAAACTGGCACTGGACCACCATGTCCTTAAACTGGTAATCGACCGCAATGTCCCTAAACTAAACAATTTAGTCCAAATGCTCTCTTATTGGATCTAAATGATCCCATTAAGTTGATCTTAGTCTAAACATTAGACTAACGTATCCTTAACTAACGTTTAAGTTCATCTTAGTCTCAAATGAGACTAACGTATCCTTAAACCAAACTCCCAAACCCAAATCAAAGAAAATACGGATTTGGACTAATCCACATCCTACGGGTGACAACATAAATTAATCTCCGTATACAATCCACGGGCAACCAAAAACAAAACAAACACCCACGACACGAAGTGACCATCTGGAGAAGGAGAAAGTGGTAACCGCGATGCGGTAGCGTAATTAACTGCAGAGGCTTGCGCCTGCATGGAAGAGCGTCCCCACAATCAAAAACCCCTCAAACGAGGGGGAATCTGACGAAGTCTGCTACATCGGCCGCATCCATTTAAACCTTCGATACATGGTGCCATAAATCAACTTGGCATCTTCAGAGAGGTGGACGGATAGCACCAATTAGCATCTGCCCCCAAATTCAGGCAAGACGTTTGTCTTCCCCGCTTTCGGCGGTAAACAGTGAAGTTAGCCCAAAAGGGGAGTTGCCTCTGGCCTTTCTTACTCGGCGCCAGTGGCGACGTCGAGCTTGTCGAGCCGATGGTGTTGGTTCGGTAACGGGTATGTCTTCGTTATGCCCCCTATCTTGGTGAGGCGTTGCTGGTATCAGTTTCTTAAAGACCGACGTCCGTTGGGCAGCAGTATCCAATCTGTCAAAGACCAACATTTGAGCGGGGACGGGAGCCGGGGTGGCCAACCTCGTAAAGACCGATCCCTAGACGGGAGAAGCTTCTTTAGTGACCTCAAGAGCAGGAATGGCTATCCGTTTTGGGATGGCCGCTTCAGGTATCGCAGGCTTCTTCATGGACCCACATAAGTTTTGGCCCAGTCTGTCAAAGACTGAGGCGTTGGAGCCAGGGGACCCGCTGAGAGGGGCCGCGGTAGTTGTGAGCCGATTAAAGACCGAGCTCTTCGGGGCTTCTTGCAATAGCAGAGGGGCATTGAAGCTCATTGGCGGGAGCATGGTCCCGAAGAACAATCCAGTGGTGACCTGAGTGACCTGTTCCACCGGCATAGCGAAGATGAAGGCCGCTTGGGGCCCGTAAGTCACTCCTCCGGACGGGACGGAGCGAGAGTTGCAGTTGGAACATTTCGTGCAAGTAGACGCCATTGATCTTTTGTTTTCTGCACGGAGAAAGACACCAAATCTAAGTATCTCGAATCCACAGGCAACCATAACAAACCGCGATTTGTTCGCGAACACGACACAGGAAGTGTGGAGTGGAAAGAGGAAAAGGTCCCACCGGGCGTGCCAGAATCTGTTCCCCACCGAAAACCGGGAAGACAAACGTCTTGCCTGAATTTGGGGGCAGATGCTAATTGGTGCTATCCGTCCACCTCTCCGAAAATGCCAAGTTGATTTATGGCACCGTGTATCGAAGGTTTAGACGGATGCGGCTAATGTAGCAGACTTCGTCAGATTCCCCCTCGTTGAGGGGTTTTTGATTGTGGGGACGCTCTTCCCTACAAACGCACGCCCCTGCAGTTAATTACGCTACCGCATCACGGTAACAACTTTCTCCTTCTCCAAATGGTCACTTCGTATTGTGGGTGCTTGTTTTGTTTTTGGTTGCCCGTGGATCGTATACGGAGACTAATTTATGTTGTCGCCCGTAGGGCGTGGATTAGTCCAAATCCGTATTTTCTTAGATTTGGGTTTGGGGGTTGGGTTTAAAGATACGTTAGTCCCATTTGAGACTAAGATCAACTTAAACGTATGTTAAGGATACGTTAGTCTAGTTTTAGACTAAGATCAACTTAACGGGATCGTTTAGATCCAACAAAAGAGCGTTTGGACTCTATTGTTTAGTTTAGGGACATTGCGGTCGATTACCAGTTTAAGAACATGGTGGTCCAATACCAGTTTAAGGACATAGTGGTCTAAGGTTAAGGACATTGTAGTCCATGGGTTTAAGGACCCCACAGTCCGAGATTAAGGGCATCGTAGTCCGTGGGTTTAAATGGACCCCACAGTCCGAGATTAAGGACATCGTAGTCCGTGGGTTTAAAGAGACCCCACAGTCCGAGATTAAGGACATCGTAGTCCGTGGGTTTAAAGAGACCCCACAGTCCGTGAAATGTATGGTTGTCGGGACCCGTCACCTCTCTGAAGACGTTGAAGGATTACAACAGCAGATATCAGAGGAGTAAAGAGATGTACCCTCGAACCGATGTGAGTTGGTTGGAAGATCTGTAGTACAATTTGGGACTAAGATCTGTTGAAATATTTATGAGCAGATAGGCTCAGTTCAATATAAGTTGAGGACTTATGGCCAATATTGGGTTAAGTCCAATAAGATTAAAATGTTTAACATTTTATTGTTCCGGGCTGTTGAGCCTTTATTTGGGCTTGGCCCTTTTAATAATGCTGAGCATTGGATCTTGACATTTTTTTGTCTCGTATTGAATGCATAGCATTCATCAGAACAATGTGTGTTCTGACAGCGCGCCACGTGGCGCACCAGGTGCTTTGCGCCAATTAAAGAGCGCATTGCGCTTCTGCCAAGTAGTGCACATAAACAGGACACGTGTCGGGCTTAGCGCTAAGCGCTAGATGATGAGCGCATTGCGCTTCTGCTGAGTAGCGCACACGTGAGTGACACGTGGCGCGCTTGGCACTGAGCGCCAGATGATGAGCGCATTGCGTTATTGGTTCAGTGGCGCACACATGAATGACACATGGCGCGCTTGGCGCTTTGCGCCAGTCCATGAGCGCAGTGTGCTATTTCAAGAGCGCATTGCACTATTGGTTCAGTGGCGCACACATGAATGACACGTGGCGCGCTTGGCACTTTGCGCCAGTCCATAAGCGCAGTGCGCTATTTCAAGAGCGCAAGCGCAAGTTGCCTATGTGGTTGGCACGTGGCACGTTTTGGCGCTGAGCGCCGGTCCAAGAAGCGCAAAAGTGCAGTTCATGGGTGCAAGGCACTTTTTCAGTAGCGCAAAGCGCACTTGATCAAATTTATGATCAGAGAACAAGTTTATGTTCTTTTAAAAGGAGGCTTTTCCTCAAGATTCAAGAACAACAGTTCTTGTTTTTTTTAAAGGGCTTTGCCTTTTTAGATCAATGATCTGTGAATGAAGTAAATACTTCTTTATTGTTTGATGAGATCTTTTGATCTCTTTTATGAAAGACCTTAGTCTTTTTTAGATCTATGATCTTTTTTAGAAGATAGTTCTTCTTTTCATGAGATGACTTCATCTCTGTGTTCAAGAATCACTCTTTACCTTGAAGAAATGATCTTCTTTTGCTAAAAGCTTGCTTTTCTTTCTTTGAGTTTTCTCAAAATTTGTAGGCGGGTTTCTCTATCTCAGACTTGAAGTCTTGGGGCCTTTATATAGGGCAAATTGATTTGTTAAATCAGTTGAAGAGATCTTTTTCTGATTGATTTGGGGATGTTTCCCCACCGTTAGATCTTTGATCTTAGGGCTTCTGTTTTACAGAAGGCAATCTTCTTGTATTTAACAAGATTGGAAAATATTTCCATAACAGAATTTTAATTCTGATTAATTAATGATTTATCATTATTATTAGGTCTTTTAATCTAAGGGTGGGGAATTTTTAATTCCAGCGCTAGCACATCCGTGCTTTGCATGTGGTGCGCTGCTCAGAGCGCAGCGCACTTTGCGCTAGCGCACCTACGTTTGACACGTGGTGCGCTGCCCAGAGCGCAGCGCAGCCTGCGCTAGCGCACCCTTGTCCGACACGTGGCACGCAACGCGCCCAGCGCTAGCGCACACATGGTGAGCTGCCTAGGGCGCAGCGCACCTGGCGCTAGCGCATCCGTGTTTGACACGTGGCACGCAGTGCGCCTAGCGCTGGATCTGAAGCGTTGCTTCAATTTTTGAATTTTGAATTTTAAACAGAGTTTTGCTCTGATTGGGGGCGCGCTGCCTAGGACGCAGCGCACCTGGCGCTAGCACATCTGTGTTTGACACGTGGCGCGCAGCGCACCTAACGCTGAATCTGAAGCGTTGCTTCAATTTTTTAAATTTTGAATTTTAAAACAGAGCTTTGCTCTGGTTGGGGGAAACAATCCCCAAAATCAAAAATCCCTCGTAAACGAGGGGGAATCTAACGAGGTCTGCTACAATGGCCACATCTGTCTAAACCTCCGATATACGGTGTCATAAATCAACTTGGAATTTTCGGAGAGGTGGACAGATAAAACCAAATAGCATCTGCCCCCAAAATTCAGGCCGGACGTCCCAACGTCCCGGTCGCGTCTTTCGGTGGAGAACACACACCAAACACAAACAGGTCCCCTAAAGAAGGTTGTAGAGACGTAATTGCAAAAGATTTGAATTATCGTTAATTTATCGTATTTTGAATGTAAGGGCATTTTATTAAAAATTAATTTCGTTTCAAATAACGCTACAAGTAAATGATCGTGCTATGATTTCTAAGTGTGCGTGTGGGTAGGTCATTACCCCGAGCATGATCCACAAACTTTTAACAATAAACTACCATAATGATGAATAAGAGAACATGGTATTTATTTGTTATCTACGAGTAATGTTTAACGAAACAATATGTTTTTTATTTGTGTAGTCAATGGGTATGGAGGTATGTTCATGTTTCAGTGACAATATATGTTTCTAATAGGTATGGCATGTATGAATTGACATTAACATGTTATATAATATGTGATTAACAATTTAGAACATTAATAACAAATAAATTTGACAAATCATAGTCGCATATAAACTATGTTCTAAAACATTGCAAGGTGATATCAATGATTTCTCGAAGAGTGGTGAGACCAAGGAAAGAGAAAGGAGGAAGGAAAGATATCGAGGAGAGGAAGAAAGTGGGACTTACGGTTTTGCGCTTGATCTAGATAGGAGAAGATGAAGGAGGAGAAGCCGACGACACGAGAGGAAGGATGCGAGCTAGGGGCTTCTTGGCTTCAAAAGGAACTTGGTTTGGAACTTGGTTTGGAACTTGGTTTGGAACTTGGACTTGAGAAAGTAATTTAGAGAGAATTTTCAAAGGGAAATTTTGAGAGAAAACTTTTGGAGCAGCCATGAATTTATAGGATGAGGAAAAGGGTGTAGGGTGGATTAAAAATGCATTAAAAAGAGTTTTTAATTGAGTATTAAAAAGATTTAATGGAGTAAATGAAAATATTCAGCAGTCTCGGGTTGAATGGGGGAGTTTGGGATATTGAAACGAACAGTCGAGAAGTTAAAGGATGCACGGGTCCAAAACGGACCCACTTGGAGTCGACCAGGCCAAAAAACTTGGCCAAAGCTCGGCCCTGCTTTGAGCTTTGAGCTCATGGCTCGGGATTTAGGTTCGGGTCAGTGTCTGAATTCTATCTTTATATATCTTTTATTTGATGACTTTTCATAACTCCGTGTGAAGCCCGTGTAAACTCTTGAGCTTCCAAAAAGCCAAAAAGAAATATAAAAATATTATTATGGCTAATGGGATTCGAACACGCAGGCTAAGGAACAACGGTAGAGAGTATTAACCAGTGAGCAACAAGTTATTTCTTGCACTTATTTCCCAAGAATTTTCTTATAACTCAAAATCAGAATAAAATACCTCCTCTTTTATGAACTTAAATGAAAGAGATGGTATATGAGATTTAGGGTCGTTACATCCTACCCATCTTAGAAAAAATTTCGTCCTCGAAATTTACACAAGAAGGAAGATGTATCAGATTCAAGGAACATTTTAGGTTAGTGTCGTCGTGAAGACCGGGATAATATCTTATCGAAGATGGGTGGAAAGAAAGAATGCAAGAAATAGCTGAAAAGATGAAAGGGAATTTACCAGTGTTATATTGACCCATGGTTTCGGCCTTTATAGCCGACAAAGTGAGTCCGGTGTCTCGACACTTTTCTCTGCACCTGATGATACACTCGTTGTTGAAAGGGTAAGGGTTGTTCGCGCTAATTAGGGCTGGAAGAGCTAAACGGGTAGGAGGAACTTGAATAGCTGGTCTAGCTGCGGGGCTGAGCAAGCTCGATTCAGTAAGCATGTTCTTATAGTGTGTGATGGCAAACCACAGATCAAACACACAGGCTAAGGAACAACGGTAGAGAGTATTAACCAGTGAGCAACAAGTTATTTCTTGCACATATTTCCCAAGAATTTTCTTATAACTCAAAATCAGAATAAAATACCTCCTCTTTTATGAACTTAAATGAAAGAGATGGTATATGGGATTTAGGGTCGTTACATCCTACCCATCTTAGAAAAAATTTCGTCCTCGAAATTTACACAAGAAGGAAGATGTATCAGATTCAAGGAACATTTTAGGTTAGTGTCGTCGTGAAGACCGGGATAATATCGTACCGAAGATGGGTGGAAAGAAAGAATGCAAGAAATAGCTGAAAAGATGAAAGGGAATTTACCAGTGTTATCTTGACCCATGGTTCGGCCTTTATGGCCGACAAAGTGAGTCCGGTGTCTCGACACTTTTCTCTGCACCTGATGATACACTCGTTGTTGAAAGGGTAAGGGTTGTTCGCGCTAAGTTAGGGCTGGAAGAGCTAAACGGGTAGGAGGAACTTGAATAGCTAGTCTAGCTGCGGGGCTGAGCAAGCTCGATTTAAGAAGCATGTTCTTATAGTGTGTGATGGCAAACCACAGATCAAACAAAAACCATTTGCTCGATGGCAATTCTCGACCTGATGTCCAGTCCTCTTGCAATAAATACAGAAACTTAGTTCAGTCTTGAAAAATGATCCTCCTGGCCTCATAGGTGGCGCTGAAAGTTAGCCTTAAGAAGACTCCTTCTGCAATCTGACTAACTGGGTGTTTCATATCGGTTGACTGTGGCCTGCCCTTCTTCTTCACAATGGCTTCATAGCGACGGGTTGCCTTCAGAGCAAGTTCGTGAGTTGGATAGTCCCCTGTTGCTAGAGCAGCCTGAATCTCGGGGTCTAATCCTTGCAGGAAGCACCTGGCCCGGATTTCGGCGGTAGGGATCAAGTGGGCAGCGAACCTGCCGAGCATGGTAAATTCGGCATCGTACTCGTCTATCGACTTAACCCACATCGATCTTTGTTGCATGTGGATGAATTTCCATTCCATCTCGAAATGTGCAGTCTCTAGAAAATACTTGGTGTCGAAAAGGTCACGAAACGTCCTCCACTCGATCGGCTGCTCAAGACGGCTCTCTTCAGCCTTCCACCAAACTCCGGCATTGTCAGTAAGTTGAAGTTTTGCAGCACGAACTATCACGCCCCGGTTCCCAACATATGGAAGCGGAGACGTGGCAAGCCCGCAACATATTTATTAAGAAATAAATACGTTAAGCGTAATTAAGCAATATATATAAAATGCACAAGAATGACAACTGATATAAAATAAATAACAACTTTTATTAACATTCATCTTTACAATACAACTGTTTTGAAAAAGAAAGATACAAAGATATAAAGAAATGCCTAAACAGTGGCATACAAATTGAAATAAGTACAAAATGAGCTAGAAGTCCGGCTAGGCAGTGAACTGGTCCAAGTCCTCCTGGCTCGGCTCGATATCCTGAGAGTCCGGTCCTCCTGACGAACATTCCAAAGAAAGAAATAGACAGGAATGTCATCAGCGAACTAGCGCTTGGTAAGTCCCAAAAGAAGGAAATGGAATAGAACAAGTA
Source organism: Agapanthus africanus (assembly GCA_030015575.1). NCBI lineage: Eukaryota > Viridiplantae > Streptophyta > Magnoliopsida > Asparagales > Amaryllidaceae > Agapanthus > Agapanthus africanus. Next base: position 375,599,480 of record JASDDO010000019.1, on the reverse strand, counting down.
ATGAGAATTGAACTATTAAGTTGTACAGTAACAAAATTGCTATTCTAATGCAGTTGTTTGTAGCTTGGTACAGAAGGTATTTGTGTATACGAGAGGAGTCCATCTTACCCCGTGGACTATGGTAATATATAGTACAAAGCCCTGTCAAAACCCACGGGACAATGGCACGAGAGTTCATGTAGGTGTCTTTTAGTGACCATCTCATGCCACGTTAATACATTATGTACTACCCCGTTATCCCCGCATAATGTATTGTATTGATTATAGTTACAAGTCTTGCCGAAACCATGGATACGAGTTGTTCAAGTAGTCAGGTTCAGAATGTAATCTTGTAGTCATGTCAAATTATAGCCATGGTTCGGTCAAGTCAAGTCATGTATTCAGGTTTGATATTGAAGTTTGAATTCAGGTATTCAGGTTCAAGTTCAAGTATACATGTTAGAGTTTGGATTCATGTTTGAATTGGACTCTGATTTGAGTTTGGATTCAGGTTTAATTTAGACTCAGACTGAGTCAGACACTTGTAACTGATTTAGATCCTGAATTAAGTTCGGGGGTCATCGATAACTGTTGCACATGGACAGCAGGATTTGTGTCTTTTTCCAAGACAATTACCATTGATAACTCCGTTAAGTTTTTTCTATCTTAAATAGACAAGCACTCACTTTCTCCGGCTACCTGGGGCTCAAGAGAATTGATCCCGCTTAAACCAGTATTTACTAAAGTCCTTAACTGTTGTTTTATATAACTCGAGGGGGTTTTATGAAAATATTTTTAATATAATTAAAAATAAACTTCGAGAAGTTATTTATATTATTTAGGGTTTGTATGGATGTAAATTTTAAGGATTTGAGGTATTTTAGTGATAATATCTTAGCTTAAAAGTTCGTGGTATTTTAATATAAAACTTGTCTTTTGTTGGTAACTTGATAGTATTTTGGTGAAACTTGTAATTCTTTCATTTAAAAACAAATGTAAGTTTATTATATTTTGAAAATATATGGATTTGTAATATTTATATAATTATTAAAAATTAAATTTTTAATTAAGTAGAAAAATTCGTTTTTCTTAAAAACCGTATTCTTAACCTTTTGAGACTGAATACTCCGTGAGGAGGTCTACATCTCGCTCTACTAGTCCAAGGATGTGCAATAATCTACACCATCCAATAGAGGGTCCCCTAAAAAGGGTTGTAGAGGTATATTTCCAAAGGAATTTATAAGAAATCCGGTTTTCATAGTAAATGGTATTTTCTTGTAATATTGTAATCGTAACAAAAATACATTCAAAGAGTATCGTGTTATGGAAACCAAGCGTGTACGTGAGAAGTAGGTCGTTACCTCGTGAGTTTTCCTAAAGGTATGTTTAAGCAAAATATTAAAAGATGATATACAAAGTTCATGGTATTTTAATGTAAAAGTTAAATTAAAGTAATTTTGCATGATACTTTTGATTAAAAGTTGGTTCTAAGTATTGGTTTTATGATTACAAGCATTGGGTAAGAATATGGATGAACAATATTTAAGAAAAAGTGGAATTTCAAGAGTTTAGAAAAAGATGTCGATATTAACTCCACTTACCGACATATATTTTGAAACAAGATTTGCAAGGAAGAAGAAGAGAGATTGAGAGGGACTTACAAGTTATTTAGGTTAAAAAAAGATAGAAGAAGAAAGGGTTGTCGTCGCGGCGTAGTGGGAGCTCCGGAATTGTTTCGATTCTTTGTCAGAAGTTGACCGCTTGCTAACTCCACTTGTACTTCATTTGTATTTGAGAGTTTTAGCTAAGAATTTCAGAATGATGAAGGGATAGGGTATGGGGTAGTATTTATATTGTAGAATTAGGATTTTGGAATTAAAATGGTCAATTAAAATGCATTAAAAAAGTGATAAATTAGGAATTGAAGGATCTCTATTTGATTGCAGAGCAATCAAACAGTGCAGAGGAGTTAGGGGTAGGGGAAAGGTTTTGTGTGCAAAACCCGTGCCTCATTGGGCTCGGGCCGACCGTCGATACCGGCCTAAGGATGGTTTTGGCCAGCCGATCTATGGGATAAGGCCGTTGGATTCTTGCCACGTGTAATACTCAGTGTTAACACCTTTTTGCACATGTTTAATTTTTCTGACTTTTCGTTTTTGTGTGTATTGCACGTGTATGTTTCCTCCTATCAGAGCAGAGCTCTATTTGAATTTCAAAATTTCAAAAATTGAAGCAACGCTTCAAATTCCTTGCGCTGCACGCAACGCGCCACGTGTCAAAAGCTGGCATGCCAGCGCAGCGCTCGAGGCAGCGCACCCAATCAAAGCAAGGCTCTATTTAAAATAAAATTAAAGGAAGCAATGCTTCAGTTGCACTGTGCACTGCGCTGCGCGACACGTGTCAGCGCAGTTGCGCTGCGCTCTGCGCTACGCGACACGTGTCAAGCGCAGGTGCGTTTGCGCCAAACAGAATTAAAATTCCAGTAAGACCTTTTTGTTCTTGTTAAAACAAGAAGATTGTCTTCTGTAAAACAGAAGCCCTTAGATCAAAGATCCAACGGTAGGGAAAAATCCCTAAATCACTCAGAAAAAGATCTCTTTAACTAATTTAACAAACTAATTGGCACTATATAAAGGCCCCTAGACCCCAAGTCTAAAACACACAGAAAACAGAGAGAGAATTCAGAGAACTCCTAAGAAAGAAAGTTTGAGAAGAATTCAAGAAAGAAAAAAGAAAGGTAAACCTTTGAAAAGAAGAATTTCTTCTGAAAAGATCAATGATCTAAGAACAAGGTCAAGATCTTAAAATAAAAAGGAAAGATCAAATAATAACAAAAAATAAGAAGAAGTAATATACTTCTTTAGATCATTTGATCTACAGAAAGGCATTGCCTTTTGATGAACCACTGGTTCTGGAATCTTAAAAGATTCTTTTCTTGAATCCAAAATTGGATCAAGATATTAAAACAGTGCCTTGCACTTGTAAATCCGCACTGTTGAGCTCTTAGGTTGGCGCAAGCCATCAGAGAGCGCCACGTGTCAGCTCCAGAACAACTTGCGCTATGCACTTTAAAAACAGAGCACTGCTCTCTTAAATTTGGCGCAAGTCACCAAAGCGCGCCACGTGTCAGCAGCGCAACAGCGCAGCGCACTGTCGCAGCGCACTGCGCTTGCGCTCACCAGAGTGCGACATGTGTTACCTCCACATGCGTTTGCGCCTTGCACTGGCGCAAAACGTCTGAAAAGCCACGTAGCGCTTTGTCAGGCTAATTAATGCACTGCATTATTAAAAAAGGGACAGAGCCCAACTAAAAAGGCCTAACAGGCCTAATAAAAAATGCAATGCATTATTAAAAATAGGCAGAGCCCAAACAAAGGTCTGTCAGACCAAAACAGATGCTGTGCATCATTTAAAAAGGGCAGAGCCCAAATAAAGGTCTAATAGACTAAGCAAAAATGCCATGCATTATTAAACAGGGGCAGAGCCCTAGTAAAGGCCTAACAGGCCAAATGCAAATAAAAATGTTGAACATTCTCAACTGGACTTAGCCCAATTCTGGCCGTAAGTCCTCAAATTAAATTGACTGAGTACGATTGCTCTCTTAATCAATTTACACCAAGGGTACATCTCTGAACTCCTCTGATATTTGTCGTTGTAATCCTTCAACGTCGTCGGAGAGGTGACGGATCCCGACAACCACATATTGATACGGACTGCGGGGTCCTTAAACTCGTGGACAGAAACGTCCTTAAATTAATATTCGTCCCAAAATGGGAACGTTGGACCGAAATGTCCTTAAACTAATGTTCGTCCCCAAATGGGAATGATGGACCACCAAGTCCCTAAACTGGCAATGGACCACTATGTCCCTAAACTGGAACAATAGAGCCAATTACTCTCTTGTCGGATCCAAACGATTCCGTTAAGTTGATCTTAGTCTGGAGATTAGGCTAACGTATCCTTAACATACGTTTAAGTTGATCTTAGTCTCAAATATGGCTAACGTGTCCTTAAACTAATATCCGTCCCCAAAATGGGAATGTTGGACCACTATGTCCCTAAACTGGAACAACAGAGCCCAAATGCTCTTTTGTCGGATCTAAACGATCCCGTTTAAATTGATCTTAGCCTCAAATATGGCTAATGTAGCCTTAAACCCTCAAACAGACTTTAGTCCCAAATTGGACTATAGATCCCTCCAATCAACTTTGGTTCAAGGGTACATCTCTGAACTCCTTTAACATCTGTCGTTGTAATCCTTCAACGTCGTCAAAGAGGTGATGGGTCCCGATGGCCATACATGTAATGGACCACCATATTCCTAAACTGGAAATCGACCGCAATGTCATTAAACTAAACAACAGAGCCAATTGCTCTCTTGTCGGATCCAAATGATCCCGTTAAGTTGATCTGAGTCTGGAGATTAGGCTCACGTATCCTTAATGAACGTTTAAGTTGATCTTAGCCTCAATAGGGCTAACGTATCCTTAAACTAAAACCCCAAACCCAAATCTAAGTAAATACGGATTTGGACTAATCCACGTCCTACGGGCGACGGCATAACTTAGTCTCCGTATACAATCCACGGGCATTCACAAACAAAACAAACACACACATGACACGAAGTGAAATTCTGTAGAAGGAGAAAGTTGTTACCGCGATGCGGTAGCGTAATTAACTGCAGGGGCTTGCGCCTGCAGGGAAGAGCGTCCCCACAATCAAAAACCCTTCAAGTGAGGGGGAATCTGATGAAGTCTACTACATCGGCCGCATCCGTCTAAACCTCCGATGCACGGTGTCATAAATCAACTTGGCATCTTCGGAGAGGTGGACGGATAAAACCAAATAGCATCTGTCCCGAATCTTAGGCAAGACGAACCTACGCGGTCGCGTCTCTGTGTTCGGAGGGGAACAGATTCTGGCACGCCCGGTGGGACCTTTTCCTCTTTCCATTCCACACTTCGTGTGTCGTCTTCGCGAACGAATCGCGGTTTGTTAATGGTTGCCTTTGGGTTTCAAGTTACTAATATTTGGTCTTTTACCTGGCGCAGAAATCAAGCATCAATGGCATCCAACTGCTCAAACTGCTCCAAGTGCAACTGCAACCAGCGCTCCGTCTCACCTGGAGGTGTGGCTTACGGGCCTCGAGCGGCCTCCATCTTTGCTATGCCGGTGGAACAAGTAACTCTGGCTACCACCGGTCTGTTCTTCGAGACCATGCTCCTGCCGGTGAACGTTAACATCCCAGTGCCCGTACCGGAAGCGCAAAAGAAGTCGGTCTTCGATCGGCTTACTACTACCACGACCCCTCTCAACGGGTCGTCCAATGTTATGCCGGCAGCCTCGGTCTTTACCAGGCTGAACCAGAACTCCGATGGGCTCGCCAAGAAGCCCATGAACCCTGAAATGGCCGTCCCGAGGAAGATAGCCACCTCTGCTCCTGAGGTCGTCAAGGCGGCTTCTCCCGTTAAAGAGTCGGTCTTTTCAAGGCTGACTATTCCGGCTCCTGCTCCTGCTCGAGGGTCTGTCTTTGACAGATTGGACATCGCCACTCAAAAAACATCGGTCTTTAAGAGGCTGGCACCAACGGCGCCTCATCAAGAAAGGGGGCAAGACGAAACTATCCCTATCGCCGGGCCAGCCCCAACAGCTCATCACGCTCGACGTCGCCACTGGCGCCGGGTAAGGAAGGCCGGGGGCAACTCCCCCTCTGGGTTAACTCCACCGGCTCTAATGGTGGAAGTCAATGTTGCTGTTCCGACTGGGAACAGCTTTGAACCGCTAAGGAGGGTACGCAAGAACTCTCCGACTGCCACGCTGAAAAGATCTCCTCCGCTTGCGGAGAGCGTTACAGATACAAAGCCGGAGCAGCCCCCTCAACGGCTGTCCTCCAAAATTTATAAGGTCTGGCGATGGGTCCAAGACTCAGTAATCGACCAAGATCACTCTCGCCAGCAAAAGAGGGTGAAGGCTCAGGAAGAAAAGAACCGTCCTGTCAAACAGCAAAGGACGACAACTACGTGGGTGCCCGCAGCAACGGCCCCCTCAACTTCGACGGCCCACAAAAGAAGAAGGCCGGAGAAAATCCCCACGCCTGAGGTAAATGTCAAAGGCGGTGAGCCCAAACGCCCTAAGTCCGGGGGCATTGTGGTCCATACCGTCTACATGGCGTCCAGGAAAGAGAACAGCCGTACATCTACAGGTCATAGACCGCTTACGTGATCGGTGACTAAAGCTCAGGAGCAGCAGCAGAAGCTCTAAGAAATGATGAATGCGATGGTCGCACTCACTGGGCCAAAAGAAAGCCCCGAAGCGTCCTCGGATCAACGCCAGGAGCAAGAAACTGACGCTGAATTCCTTCGCAGGATACTGGAAAAGAAGGATAAAGAGGCTGCAGAACAAGCAGCCAATATAAAACGAATGGCCCTTCTGTTCCAGGACATGGTGGGTATGATGATCCAGCAAGATCCTCCTGCTGAAGATCCTCCGATCGTCCTTGAAGATGACAGGGGAGAAACGTCAAATCCTCCACCGGCTCTGTCAACAGCTAGGGAGGAGACAATCTCCTAAGCTGACTTGGACGAATATATAGCTCAGCAGATACGGGTTCATCAGGCGATTGAGGCAGCCGGTTAAGTTGTCAGGACAGGGCGACCATATCCGAGCTGGTATGATCAGATCAAGTACCCTCCGGGCTATACAATACCGAAATTCCATGTCTATAAGGGGACTGGCAATCCCCATCAACATGTTGCCCAGTTCAGGGCTCTTTGTGGAAATACCGGCGGTGATGATAAGTTATTGCTTCGCCAGTTCATCGGTAGCTTGTCGGAGATGGCATTTGAGTGGTACTCCGAGCTCCCAAACGACTCTATTAAGACATTTGCTGAAACGGAGTTGTTGTTTACCCAGCGCTTCGCAAGTGCCAGCGAACGCACCCCGATAACAGCATTGATTAATGCCAGGGTGAAGCCGGGTGAGACGTGGGTCCAATACGCGATACGGTGGAGGAACCTATGGTCGAAATGCAAACAACGCAATGAAGAAGCGCCGGCAGTGGGCATGTTCGTGGACATCTTAGATCCTCATGCAATTATTTCACAGTTCATGATGTTCTTTACACCAACCACGTTCCAGGCCCTAATCGACAAGCTAGCCTAGATGGACCAGATGGGTCACAGACCGTCTCCTCCAAAGCCGGACTCTCGAAATGAGAAGGGGAAAGGGAAAGCGATCGTCGTCGCCAATGCTCAACAACGGCCGAGCAACTTGAAGCCGGTTGTTCGTCAAAACAATATGCGTCCACACCTATCCCTCGAGGAGAGGCTGGGACATCCATACTCGTTTTCTCAAAATAAAACGAGAAGACTGTTTGAACTGGCATTGCGTAACAGACTCATTAGTCTGCCGGAGTCAAGACACCCGTCATAGCCAAGCGACGTCAATGATCCCAATTACTGTCCCTATCACCGAGTATTGGGGCATCCGATGGAAGATTGCTACGTCTTCAAAAACTGGATTGAAGATCAATATCAGCAAGGCAAGTTTGCGTTATCCGAAAGATGGAAGGTGAACCCGCCGCAACCTCATACCTCTAAAAAGGTGAATACGCCGGGGGCAACGTGCTCCCTCGTTGAAGAAGCTCCATGGGAGATTGTGCTATCGGCCAAAACTAAAAGGATGCTGAATGATCTCAAGACATGCCCGGCGGTTAAGTGGAAGAACCCGCTAGAACCCCAGATCATTGAAGGGATGCTGAAGCCGCGCCCAACTCCGAAGATCGGTGGTGATGGCCCGAGCACTCACAACCAGCCGTCAAAATCTTCAAAGAAGAAGAAGAAGAAATCCAAGAAGCCCGTGAAGCCTGGCGACAAGCGCACGGACTTACAGAAACAAATTGACGCGCTGGAGGAATACAATCAAAAGGCATGGACTCCCATCATACTCCAGGAGTTCCTCAACCACGTCTTTCAAGACGAAGATGAGGGAGAGAGCTCGTCAGATGAATCCGAGGAATACGTGGCGAGCTGCCATGTGATCTCTCACTCGTTTACGGACAATGAGAGAACTCCTTGCACTGAGAAGCTGGGGGCAGATTCTGAACCGAAACTTCTGGGGCCATCTGATGAAACTATTGATGCATTCCTCAATGAAGCTCTGTTGAAAAGTAAGGCTGATCGGGAACGCGAGACGGTCCTATTTGAAAAGGCCAAGCGCCGGCGATTAGACGAAAGGATTGAGGCACTCCTGTCAAATCAAAATACATCCATTGCGGACAAAATCAAATTCAAGACGAGGAAAAGGTTTGCTAAAGCCGTATCACTGGGGATGAAGCTACCACCTTCTCAAGAAAATAGTACCGGCAAAGCAGAAATGCACCCCTCCTATTGCTTATATCATCGAAAGGTTTCGCACCCCACCGAAGAGTGCAAAGCTTTCAATAAATGGTGGCAGGGGTATGTCACTCACCGGCAACATCTTAAATGGGAGAAGCGCAAAACTCGTCGGGAACGGAAAAGTACGACCGAGGAGCCTAGAAGAACTACCGGAGATTGTCGCATGGTTAACGCCGGGAAAGCGCAAGTTCTCACATTCGGAAGCGACTCTGACGAGGAAATGGAGCTTAGCCCTCTTTTTAAAGAGTCCATTTCGGGAAAAGAGGAAGAGCCAAAAGCCTGCGAAAATATCCGGCTACGTAGTCTTACGCTACCCGAAAAGAATCTCGGACCCTCAAACAAAAAAGATAAGGGAAAAGAGAAGGTCTCTGAGGATATCGCCCTAGATGACCAAGTTGTGGAAGAGTTAACCGCCAAGGACCCGCCAAAGAAAAATAAAGTGGACTATAACGTTCTGGCACATTTGAGGAAGTTACCCTCGCAACTCAGCATTCTTGACGCCCTTTTACTATCAAAAGAAGCGAGGGATTCACTGATCAAAGCGCTACAGGACCCAGAGCAATTCCAAGATTTTCTCGCCGAAGAAAAGATGAAGGATGAGCTGGAGGAAGTACACACAGCCGATTTCACTTTCGGTGATGAAGACCTCCTCCTTGGGACGTGCGAACACAACCGCCCCCTCTATGTCTCAGGATACTGCCATGATATAAAGATAGGCAAAATCCTGGTCGACAATGGATCCTCCGTTAATCTCCTCAATGTCCGGGTATTGAAGGAAATCTGCATGAGCGTCCAGCACCTCGCTCGGGATAAGATCACCATCTCCGGGTTCGACTCTCAATCATCACGGACTCTTGGGTATGTTATACTGACGCTACGCTTTGGGCTGCTCGTCACAGACATTAAATTCCACGTAATCAACGCCAAAACATGTTATAATGCTCTGCTCGGCCGACCATGGTTACACGAGTACAACATCATCCCTTCTACACAGCATCAGTGTATGAAATATTTTAAGGATGGTCTCGAGTATACCGTAACGGGAGAACTGAACCCGTTCTCCGTGAACGAAGTCCGCAAATATGAAGATGCCAAATACTTCTTACCGGATTTCTAAGACACGGAGAGGTGTCACAAGCCAGAGAACAAAGCTAACGCTACCATCCCCGTCTTCGGGAGTGATACCGAGGAGGAAGAGGAGATAGTTTATTCAGGCCTGCCCCAATACAACAAGCCAGGACCATCCGCTCCTATGTTGATCTTTGGTAGTGACTCGGAAGATGAGTCCCATGCTATATTCTCTGCTCGGCCTTCAATACGAATATCCGCTGACGAAGAGCAAAGTCTGCAAGTCGCCATGGTTCCACTTAAACATCATAAAGAACTGGATGCACTCGATACCTACAGCGTAGAGGAGCTGCGAACGTTCTATGTCCCTCCCAGGCGAGAAGGCAAAAAGGCAATTCTATTCTACCGCTCTAAAGAAACCAAAGTGGAGAAAGAAATCTGACACGGTGCGGATCCTACGCTTAACAGGCTTCAGCCCATCTGTTTGCCTAGATTTTATACAGAATGCTTGAAGAGGCTGTTGAAGCGCCAGGGGATACCCTTTAAATAGACCGCTCGAAAATCCAAATTCTATGACAGGGTCTGGAACGTCCCCGGAACTCAGCACAAGTTGCCTAGTGGGAGGATGGAAACAATCGGGCTTGGGTACATTCGATCCAAGAAACGAGAGCTACTCCGCGATTGCTATGTCGTGCATGACTTCAATGAAGAAGGGGATGCTCAATGGGAGGACGCTAATCCTAAACCAGAAAAAGTTCCTAATGCAAAGATGCCCAGTCCGTCATTCGAAGAACAAATGAATAGGCTTATAAGGGAAGCTGGTCAAAAAGTCCGAGACGACCACAACCGCGAAATGGCCATCTACGAGAAAGCCAAAACGCAACGCTTCCTACAACAGGCCGCGAAAGATGAAAGTGCCGCTCCCTGTCAACCTGTGGTAAAAAAGGCTCGACACAGAGGCAGAAACAAGTCAAAAAGTGAAAAAGGCGCTCGACAGCAACAAAGTGAGACTAGGAAGCCACGCAAGCGGGAATCGAGCGGTCCAGATCTCTCCCTTGTAAAGAATATGAGTCGAGCATACTCTTTTCCTCAGGACAAGACGAAGAAGATACTTGACCGAGCTATAAAGTACCAGATGCTTACACTGCCGGAGTCCAAGCACCCTGAGCAAGCAGGCGAAGTCTCACACCCGAACTATTGCTCTTATCATCAAGTAATAGGCCATCCTCTCAAAGATTGCTTCACCTTCAAGAATTGGGTCGAAGATCAGTATCAGCTCGGCAAGTTCGCTCTGTCTGACAGCTGGAGGGTAACGCCGCCACAGAAGCATGAACCCAAAGCTACGAGAGCAGAACAAGATCCACATCGGTCCTGAAAGCGAGCTCGTACTTGTCACATGATAACAATATCAAAAGAAGGGTCCGAGAATATGGATGACCTTCCCTGGTGCTTCGAAAACAGCAACGACGAGGTGATCTCAGAATTTCCACCAGCACCGAAAGAGCTGGAGGATGGAATACATACTACTGCAGATAACCTCAAGAAAATTGAGTTGGGGACGGCGAACGACCCGCGACCGAAATTCGTCGGCGAGTTGCTATCTGAAGAAAGGGTGGCTGCGTTAAAAGACGTGCTTATGCAGTATAGAGATTGCTTCGCATGGAACTATTCTGAAATGCCAGGACTAGATCCAGAAATTGCTGTGCATAAACTGGCGATATCCCCGGACGCCAAGCCAGTCAAACAGGCGCCGAGGAGAATGCAGCTCGAGCTTGAGATGAGCATCAACGCCGAGATCAAGAAGTTAATCGACTCTGGCTTCATCCAAGAAGTTCAATATCCCGACTGGATCGCTAACATCGTCCCAGTGATGAAGAAAAATGGGACAGTGCGCATATGCGTGGACTTCCGGGATCTCAATAAAGCTTGCCCGAAGGACGATTTCCCAGTGCCAGTCACCGAGCTGATGATAGACAATACGTCCACTCACAAGGTTTTCTCCTTCATCGACGGCTCGTCAGGGTATAATCAGATAAAGATGCATCCCGAAGACCAGAAGCACACCGCTTTCCGGACCCCTCTGGGGATATTCTGCTACAAGGTGATGCCCTTCGGTCTAAAGAACGCCGGTGCCACCTATCAAAGGGCCATGACAAAGATCTTCGATGACCTTATACATGAAATCGTCGAATGCTATATCGACGACCTCGTGGTTAAAAGAAAATCATACGAGGAACATCTCGAGCATCTGAAGACCGTATTTCAACGCCTTCGACAATACAACTTGAAGATGAACCCTCTCAAGTGTGCATTCGGAGTTTCCTCGGGAAAATTCCTAGGATTCATTGTCCGACACTGGGGTATCGAAATAGATCCGTCAAAGATCAAGGCGATCATGGAAATGCCTCCGCCAAGGACTCTCAAGCAATTGCGTTCTCTCCAAGGGAAGCTCGCGTACATCCGGCGATTTATAGCTAACCTTTCAGGCAAGTGCCGCCTTTACAGTCACCTGATGAAGAAGGGAACCCCGTTCGTCTGGGATCATAAATGCCAAGACGCGCTGGATGAAATCAAGCAGTATCTACAGAATCCGCCAGTGCTGGCTGCTCCGGTTAAGGGAAAGCCTCTCATTCTTTATACAACTGCCCTCGAAGGTTCCTTAGGCGCATTATGGGCACAAGAGAACGACCAAGGAAAAGAAAGAGCACTCTATTATGTGAGTCGGGTTCTACTGGGGGCAGAAAGCAACTATTCCCCCATTGAAAAACACCGCCTGGCGTTGATCTTTGTGATAACAAAGCTCAGGCACTATGCGTTGGCGCATGAAGTCCGTCTCATTTCGAAGGTGGACCCCCTTAAATATTTAATGTCGAAGGCCATATTGACAGGGAGGCTCGCTAAATGGGCCTTTCTTTTAATGGAGTTCTCGATAACCTATCAGCCTCTTAAGGCAGTGAAAGGCCAGGCCATCGCTGACTTCCTCGCTGAGCATCCGATACCTGCCGATTCTCCTCTGAATTGTGAACTACCAGACGAACATGCGTTTGACGCGATCAACGGTGGTGATACCCGATGGGAACTCTATTTCGATGGAGCGTCCTCCATGAAGAAGCGCAAACAAAGTACCCCTATAATCAAATCGGGGGTAGGCCTCATCTTCGTAACTCCACAAGGAGGGATAATGTGCTTTGCTTTCTCCTTAACAGAGCCGAGGACGAATAATGAAGCCGAATACGAAGCTTTGATAGCAGGCCTCGAGATCGCCATCGACATCGGAATTGAAAACCTTCTTATATACGGAGATTCTCAACTGATCATCAGTCAAGTAAATGGCGACTACCAGACGTGCAAACCAGAGTTGGTGAAGTACGGCGAAAAGGTGCAACAACTGTTGACCCAAATTCCTTCCTACACTTTGAAAAACATACCGCGTGCGGAAAACAGCAAAGCGGACGCGTTAGCAAAGCTCGCTAAAGAACTGGCTGACGAAAACCTCGATGACGTAAGAATCGTGGTACAAAGCCTTCGGGTCCTCACACCGGCAGAAATATCTCCGGAATCATCTGAGGGAAAGGAAGCAACCGAGCAAATGGCTATGCAAATAAAGGACCAAGAAAGGGCTGAAGATTGGAGAGAAGTCTTCGTAGACTACTTCAAATCCCGTCGAAAGCTTGAAGATGCGCCCTCAAGACATCAGCTTGTGAAACGAGCTCTGTCCTTCGCCTTCGTCAATAATACTCTGTACAAGAGGTCATTTGACTCTCTGTGGTTGAGATGCCTGGGACCTGACGAAGCGAAAAGAGTCATTCAGGAAGTTCACGACGGACTCTGTGGTTCTCACCAAGCAAGCCCGAAGATGAAGTTGAAGATTAAACGGATGGGTTACTACTGGCCCACGATGATCCAGGACTGCCTCGAATATGCGAAGCAATGCCACTCATGCCAAATACATGAGGACTTCATCTACCAGCATCCAAATCCACTACATCCGACAGTGGCTAGCTGGCCGTTCGAGATGTGGGGAACTGACATAGTCGGCCCCATCAAACCAGCATCGTCCAGGGGACATCGTTTCATCCTGGCGACGACTGATTACTTCTCCAAATGGGCAGAAGCAGTACCGCTGAGGGAAGTGAAGACGAAGAATATCCTCCATTTCTTCAAGATGCACGTTATTTATCGGTTTGGAACTCCGCGACGGATCATCTCCGATAACGGGCCAGCCTACAGAAGCCACAAGATCAGTCGCTTCGTGCAACAGTATAATATAGACTGGAGATATTCCTCAGTTAATAATCCGCGAGCTAACGGTCTAGCGAAGGCCTTCAATAAGACCTTGACAAAGATCGTGAAGAAGACGGTGTCCCGAAATAAGAAGGACTGGCACGAGAGACTATAAGAAGCTCTCTGGGCGTATCGAACTACGTTCAAGACGGCCACGAACACAACGCCGTACGCGTTGGTATTCGGTACAGAAGCAGTACTCCCCCTCGAGATAGAGTTACCCTCTCTGCGAGTGGCAATCCACTACGAGCTGACGGACGAAGAAAATGCTCACCTTCGGCTTGAGGAGCTCGATGCCCTTGATGAAACACGGCTTATAGCGCAACAAAATCTGGAGGCTTATAAAGCAAAGATGACGCGCTCTTATGAAAGATTGACCCGGCCGAGGGCATTCCGCCAAGGCGAACTCGCGCTAGTGGTCAAAAGACCTATGATCCCCAATCGCGTCAAGCGGGGAAAATTCGAGCCGAACTATGAAGGCCCGTACGTCATAAACAAGGTCTACCAGGGTGGAGCCTATCTACTCATAGATATGCACAGTGAAAGGCCTTTCAGGCCAATAAATGGTCGCTTCCTAAAGAAATACTACGCTTAATGAGTCGCAGCCTAGGTCAATGATAGATGACGACGACTATGTCCGCTCGCTATCTTCCTAAGCTCAAACTCTATAAGCAGTAGCCAGCCTTCTCCTGAATGGACCGAAACGTCCTTAAACTAACGACGGACCACTATGTCCTAAAACTAGTCGTTGACCGAGATGTCGATAAACTACGGTGGGTTGCAACATTTCAAAACCGATACAAAAAAATAATTAAAAAAATAATAAAAATAAAAACGGTATGTCCATAAGCAAAATGGGCACGGATGAAAACCCGAAAGGGCTCCGTGAGTAAAAACAGCAGGGCTACCGGCGAGTGTTCGTGAAAACCCGAAAGGGCGTGACCTCGTAAAAAAAAGAGAATAAAAAGAATAAAAAAAACGATACGTCCATAAGCAAAATGGGCACGGATGAAAACCCGAAAGGGCTCCATGAGTAAAAACAGCAGGACTATCGGCGAGTGTTTGTGAAAACCCGAAAGGGCGCAACCTCGTTAAAGGACACTTACAGGGTCCTCTCGACCTTATAAGGAGAAACCACCCGCGTGAGATCCTTACGACTCACAAGGGAGCAACACACTTAGGGATCCCCACGATTCCTAAGGAGAAAATACACTTGCGAGATCCTCACGACTCGTAAGGAGAACTCTCTTATAGGACCCTCACGGCTAATAAGATTTGAAAGTCTTAAGTCACAGAGACCTAAACCTGTGCTTAAGCAACCCCCAGAACCTTCGATATTGCTCTATAAGTGGCTCAGTACTGACCCTTGTATACAATCCATGGGCGCGAATAAACATTTCCCTAACAAAGTCACATCCATGATTGGGGATATGTCCATGTGGTGAACAACCCTTGTAAGTTCTCTCGACTTACAAGGAGAAAACCCTCTTGTAAGATCCTTACGACTTACAGAGGGACATGCACTTAGGAATCCTCACGATTCCTAAGGAGAAAATACACCTACAAGATCCTCATGACTTGTAGGGAGAAATACCTTTGTGAGACCCTTACGGCTCATGAAGTCAAAAGCCTTAGTCGGCAAGACCCTAACCCTGTTCGCTAAGACACCTTTGTTCGACATCGACAGAGGCAAATGATGATTCGCTCCTGGCAACATCCCAGTTGTAGCGGTGCTGATGCCGAAATCGGTGTCCAATTCCAGGTTTACGGCGAAAAGCCAGCAAGCCGCGCATGCATACAAAATAGCCGAAATGATTGGGCAACTCACAATAAAAAACAGCGAGTAAAAATAAAATAAATAGCCGAAATGATTGGGCACCGCGAAAAATAGTCGAAATGATTGGGCAATCGCGACCTTCGCGACATAAGAGCTGAAAAGATAGAGCATCGCGGAAATAAAATAATAAAAAAATGAATGAAATTTATGCCCTACAGGCGATATCACAGCAATCCCTGTATACAATCCAGGGGCACAAACACAAAAGGAAATATATCATCCCTCCCTATGCTCCATCAGAAGACGGAGCCAAGTCACGACAGCAACTCATATAAGGCCCAGAAGACAATCGGAGATCATCTCACCCCAGCGTGGAGTGATCACCACTTCGACGTTCGTCTCTACACAATAGACGAAATGTCACTACAGCGTCCCTCCTCCAACAGGATTCGGACACACCACAGCAAGCGAAGCAAAGGCCATATTCCTAGCTTCAGGGTCTTGACGGCAACTCATATAAAACCTGAAAGACCACCAGAGATCATCTCAACTCCAGGGAAATCAGTGTCCTTGGCAAATACCTCAATTCAGGGAAACTAGCGTCCTTGATGAGAACTTCTTGATTCGCGTCGGCCCGCAGAGAAACCAGTGTCTTTGCAGGAATACTTCGATTCGTTTCAACCCCAGGGAAATCAGTGTCCTTGGCAACCTCCTCGACTCAGAGAAATCAGCGTCTTTGCAGGAACACCTCGATTCACGTCGGCCCGCAGAGAAACTAGCATCTTTGAAGGAATACCCCGATTCGTTTCAACCCCAGAGAAATCAGTGTCCTTGGCAACCTTCTCGACTCAGGGAAACCAGTGTCCTTGATGAGAGCACCTCGATTCGCGTCGACCCGCAGAGAAACCAGCGTCTTTGCAGGAACACCTCGATTCGTTTCAACCCCAGGGAAATCAGTGTCCTTGGCAAATACCTCAATTCAGGGAAACTAGCGTCCTTGATGAGAGCTTCTTAATTCGCGTCGGCCCGTAGAGAAACCAGTGTCTTTGCAGGAACACTCCGATTCGTTTCAACCTCGAGGAAACCAGTGTCCTCGGCAAAATACTTCGACTCAGGGAAACCAGTGTCCTTGACGAGAACATTTTGATTCGCGTCGACCCGCAGAGAAACCAGCGTCTTTGCAGGAACACCTCGATTCGTTTCAACCCCAGGGAAATCAGTGTCCTTGGCAAATACCTTGATTCAGGGAAACTAGCGTCCTTGATGAGAGCTTCTTAATTCGCGTCAGCCCGCAGAGAAACCAGTGTCTTTGCAGGAACACTCCGATTCGTTTCAACCTCGAGGAAACCAGTGTCCTCGGCAAAATACTTTGACTCAGGGAAACCAGTGTCCTTGACGAGAACATCTTGATTCGCGTTGGCCCGCAGAGAAACCAGTGTCTTTGCAGGAACACTCCGATTCGTTTCAACCTCGATGAAACCAGTGTCCTCGGCAAAATACTTCGACTCAAGGAAACCAGTATCCTTGATGAGAACATCTTGATTCGTGTCGGCCCGCAGAGAAACTAGCGTCTTTGCAGGAATACCCGATTCGTTTCAACCCCAGGGAAATCAGTGTCCTTGGCAAATACCTCAATTCAGGGAAACTAGCGTCCTTGATGAGAGCTTCTTGATTCGCATCGACCCGCAGAGAAACCAGTGTCTTTGCAGGAACACTCTGATTCGTTTCAATCTCGAGGAAACCAGTGTCCTCGGCAAAATACTTCGACTCAGGGAAATTAGTGTCCTTGACAAGAGCTATTCGATTCGTCTCGACTCGTGAGGAAATTAGTGTCTTCGCGAGGACTTCCCGATTCATCTCGACTAGCAAGTTAAAGCCTTAGGCAGCAGGGATTAAAAAACTTGTTTCCTAAGCACTGGGACCCTGCAAGTCGGTCTAAAACGGTCTCTTGCATACTATCCACGAGTCTCGCTCTCCAAAGTCGAATCTCGGCAAGGAGGGAAACAACCGCTTATGAGTCCTCTTGACTCGTAAGAGAGAAAATTCTCTTATAAGATCCTTACGACTTATAAGAGAAAACGCACTTAGGAATCCTCACGATTCCTAAGGAGAAAATACACCTACGAGATCCTCTCGATCCGTAGGGAGAAAAGTCTTTATGAGACCCTCATGGCTTAAAAAGTTGAAAAGTCTTAGACAGCAGATCTGAACCTGCGGCCTAAGCCATCACTGTAAGTGTACGGTAGTGCCCCGGCCGTCTATAGACGCTAAATGCGGAACAAAAACTTTTTAGCTAGCGCTATCGTATACTATAACCCGGATCTGCCATTATTGCTAAACTAACAAACTACAAAGAGGGTAGAAAGGTTATACCGAACGATCTGAGTCCTTCATTCTTTAACCATCACCTCACGCTTTGTTGCGGCTGCTCCGATCTCCTCGTCCAGGTGGCACCACGTCAACGGATCTTTAAACGGGCTCCCGCCTCTGACTCGAGGCAACTCGGTCATCAAGTTTGCTAAAAGAGATGACCAAGATTGATGTAGAGAATGAGTAGAACACTTTGTCTCACTTCGTCCAAAGCCGTGGACGAACGGTTAATGAAGTTGCCACTCGAAATGAAATGGAATGAGAAATGAACTATGAAATTTCCATGTATCCAAAACTTTAATCTTTTCAAAAAACAACCATCATCTTTCCTCAAGGGGCTGGCCAAGATATAGTGGGGGGGTGAGTGTAGGAGTGGAAATGGTGACCTTAAAGATAAAGCTTATCATGAAGAAAAAAACTTAGCACAAACAAAATGCATTAATGTAATGAATGACTCATCTAAACCTAGTCATCATATAATTAATGCTAATGAATGAGTCACCATCCTTGTCACCATTCTAGAAGCTTCTAGAACCACGACTCACCTCATGACTCACCCTCAAGAAGAAAAGATAAATCTGTATTTAACCGAATGTCAAATACGGCTGATAGAAAACTGGAAACTGGCAACTTCTAAAAGTGATCCTGAAATGAATTTCAGGATAACCCCGTAACAGTATAAACATACCCGCATTTATATTACGACCGAATACAAATGCAACTGAGACAAAGATATTATATCTACACAGTATAATACTCGAATCCGGCTTAAACCAAAGCCCACCAGTATTATCTGCCCGAAATATGACACGTGCGTAAACGCACGTGCATTTTCCGAACCCTGCCAACCATACGGCCTCTACAATATTTCGCCCGAACTTGGGAAACTATCTGTGGGGGACTCTAATGACTCGTCAGTACCCTGGCAGTGGGTTTAACCACAAGCCGTCAGCGGCACTAGCTGTGCGTAACGGCTGCCCATGTACTGACCTCAAGGGTAGCCGATGAGCGAACTCATCCTGAAACCCTACTGAGCCTAACAGTGACAATGTATATACAGTCCGGTCCGTTCGTCTATGAGTATCGCATATCCGGCCTAGGGAGCTAGTAACGTCAGACGCCAATAGCGGTATAAGTCGTGTCGAAGACAAGCCCTAAACACCCTGAGATACTACTGGAGTACCTACTAGTAAATCTCACCTGCCTTGGCCAAGGACTTGGTGTAATGGCTTTCCTAGACACAGCACGATCTCACTCCCAATACCGGGAGAGACGAATCCCCTGCCGATCCGCTAACATGCCTCCATGTGGCTCGGGACTGTACCCAAAAACTACCTGTTTGCACGACTCCTTTGAGCCGTGGTAGGGTAGAAATCAAAGCACAGTGTGAACTCACACAAGACAAATAATGACCTCAGGTCGATGAACTAACCTGTACACATGTCACCAGGGAACTGCTATCTGACGATATGTATAATACCAACTAACAGGTTCCCGGCGAGTCCTTTCCGGTGTACTCATAACCCAATGAGCACCTGTATACATCTTAGGTGATCCAACTGACACCAGTGGATTGTGAGACCGGCCACCACCCCTCGTCGGGGTCTCGACTGTATACACTAGTCTACTCCGGAGTATCGATGCCCTGTCTCGAAACTCCCACGACTAGGGACCACTTTTAAGGATATACTTATAGACTACCCAACTCTCACGTATATGATCGCCCTCATACTGTTGGTAGTCAAGCAAGATCCTAAGGGCTCTATCAACGTATAATCGTGATCAGTCACCTGAACCTATACACGACTGATAAAGGCAAACCAGATAGTATACTATCATCTCGAGTAAGACTGTGCTACCGGTATAGGTCCTCCGCAATCATTGCAATCACGTGCCTGCGATCCAATAATTGACTTTGAGGGCACTATAACCAGCAATCTCCCACTTGCACTTAAGGCTAATTATTGCGATGTCGCATACTCACAGCCCGTGTGATACCGAACACCCAACTCCTCTACTAATCAGTTTCACAAAGCCCGTTCGTAAAACTCTTGTCTTCGAGAAATAGCCTCAGTGAGTGGATCCGCCCTGATGTTTCTTTCTATGTCTCTCTTAATCTCAAGTTCGCGGAGAAAGCTATCTCCCGAATTGAGTAATACCTGTCTTAGAATATGTCTGGATATCTGATAGGACCTAGTTCATAAATGAACTCCAAATCCAAACTTCTTAGACTGTATCGTCAACTGAACCTAATCAGTATCCAGCACCATGCCTCCCTCAGTATCCTCTTGGACCACCTGTCCATAATACTGCCCCCTTCGTCAGAGGGAAAACTATAACTCTGACAATCACTCTGTCAGCCATGTCACCTTTGAAGTCTGGAATGATAACCGTCTCCTGAAGGAGGCTGCCGTCATCAAATCCGTAGAATATCCACTTATGTTCTAAAACTGCTTCCTTATGTTTCTCCAGGATTAGATTAATATAAACTTATTGCATCGAGTGCAAAAACAACATCTAGTGTGGTACTTGACATCTCATGATTGACTCAATTGCCTAAGCAAGTGATCTGCCAATCATGCACATCCCTCTCCCCTTTAGTCTGTAAGACACCTTTAGAGAGGGTGACTCCATCACCTGCAGGTACACCACCATGCCAGGAGTCATTTATTCTAAAAACCATTAGAATACTGTCAAAGTACCCATATTGGGAAACTACCCAAATCCAGATCTAAAACCATAGATCTAGAAACTAGAATGTCAGATATTATATCCATATCCTGTCTAGAGAAACAACTGTGTGACGACCACAGTACAACCGATTGTAGTATAGGAATTTTACTTCCTACTCTGTGTATGTCATTCAAATACCAGGACATCACACCCTACTACCTTCTTAATAGATCCATCCCCTATTCTGATGAAGTCAAACTCATGACTGTCATATCAAAATTAGATGATCTATCTCCGCTATAACTGCTCAAGTCTATAAATAGATATAAGCTATTTGCCCACTATGATTCCGCTGCTCCCACTGACCACAACAACCCTCCTACCGGGTCTCATAGCCTGGAACAACAGTAGTGTCAAGTCTAGGTAGATAAGAACCTCCCTGTCACCGTCCTTGAGGCTACCGGAGTACCTCTCGGGTGTCTGAGGTTACCCACCAAAACTGCGGAGTGGCTAATGGAATATCAAACCTGATTGAATCTATAGATCCTATTAAATTTTCCGTAATCGTTTGCGGTTCTGGAATCACTTCCAGTTCTACCATACTCCCACTACTGTTTTCTGAAAAAATCCATTTTACTAAAACTATGGCGAGTCAAGAACAATATCACAATTGATCTTCCAGATGGTAGAAAGTCAACCCTCGATATAGCCCGGGCCAACCCACAAACTGCCATTACAGAAACGTGCCTTGAGTTATCCAGAGTCTGGTTTTAACCATAAGCTGGACAACTCCCTGTACCTTAACATCGTTAAGATATGAACCATTCTATATCCAATATAGAAACTTTGGCACTTATTTAATTGGAACCAGATTCTAATCATACAATTGTCTTCAGTGCATATCAACTTAATGGAGAGAGGCTAATCAGCATTACTCAACTTAGGAATCCATCCAATTATGAGTAACCTGAAAGAGAAACAAGTTTCTCAAAAACATCACTATCAACTGAATGCCAATCACAAGTATCTACATCTTCGATCTCTTTGAAGAATCCCGATACTTGCGACATCTGGTTCTCTACTTTATTCCTATACCACAACTTCTCAAAACTTAGACCTTGTATTTCTACGAAACACTTGTCTAAAAACTAGAGAAGTCATAAGTAAACAGAACATAGTACGAGAACCAACCCCTTTGTCTTGATGGACACTGGACAACATACAATACTCTGTATAAGTCCGCTGAGTTGAATAACTCAAAACCTGTGCATCATAGGTTGAAAACTGTACTTATGGTTAAGAACTACTCCGCTGTTCAATACTCCTTACCCAATCATCAACTGATATAGGTAAATGTCATCGACATAATATCAAAAAGTTATATCTCACTTTATAAAAATAAACGTACAAATATATCATTTTGAAATTGGTGCACAACAACGGATACTCAAAACCAAATACATGCCTTCCGGCAATAACCTAGGCGACTTCCTCAAATATCACCAATTACAACGAATTCCGACATAATGAGGATGATCACCTTATTCCCAATAACTTACTCCCACTCATCATCTGTAAAACCATACAGATATGAGAATGAAACCTGGTAAATACATACCCTGGAGTAAGTATCTAATCGGGAAAACAGTTTTCCTTTAACAATGCACAGTGAAACTGAAACATGAAAATGTTTCGTAGGGGTATCCTGGTATTCATAGTAATGCCTCTTCCATAATCCAATTCATGACTTTAACCGTATATTTCTTTGCTGTCTCTCCAAATCCCTTAATTTGTCTTTAGTCGTTATCTTCTGTACACCATCGTTAGGCTAAATCGTTTTCTTCCTTCCCTACCGTTCGGCACCAGCCTATGGTTTGGAAGAAAACTATCCAGTAAGCATAATAGGTGTGCCCTCTTAAACTAAGGAGTACTCGCAATCTGAGAGAAGGTGATGATAAAAGACAACTGAATAATACCTTATTCTTTTAAAGGTGAAATAGGAGTGGCGATGAAGTACGCGGTTTGGTCGTGAATGATAACAGTCGCAATTTACTTTGCCCTCTTTCTAATCCCTTTATTTTGTCTTTACATATTACCTTCTGTACACCCTACTTAGGCTAATTGGTTTTCTTCATTCCCTACCTTTCGGCACCTGCCTATGGTTTGGAAGAAGACTATCCAATAAGCGTAATAGGTGTACTCTCCTAAACCACGGAGCCCTCGCAACCTAAGAGAATGTGATAATAAAAGACATCTGAATAAACTAATTCTATTTCTCCTGAACCTAGATCCATCCTCGAAGAAGTCCCTTTGAGTTCGTATATAACCATACGATGGATCTATCCAATGGAAGTGGATACCCGTAGTGATACGAGGTGTTCTGAGAAATGCAAAGGGTAAAAGAAGGAGTGGCAATGACTTATGCAACTTAGACAATCCAAAAGCCAGTATTTTAAGAAGGTTCGGTCAACTTGGTCACTGAGTCATAGTCTAGGGTCGGTCAAAGGTCGCTGCCAAAGAGAGAGAGAAAAGAAATACTCTGCGTGCACTCTAACCTAGATCAGAAAGGTTATCACTTTATCTAATTCGGAAACCTCCCACTGTACTGTCAAATTCTCCTCCAAACCTGAAAGAAGAATTAATCGGGATCACCCGAAGAGTAAACCAACTCATCAGTGGGAATCGGGATCCAACTCTCATCGCATGATAATGTGACGGAATCCACTCACGTTATCACACTCCAGAAGGCTGGCAAGTTTCAGTTTCTTTAGAAACTCCCGATATGATTTTTACCCCATGCTCTTATGATCGTGACTAAGGGCCAACCCATCATAAGTCACATGCCAAGTTCTACCCGTCATTATCTTGTCTATTTGAACCCACCCGTACTCGCCATGACTAAGGGCCAACAAGGCTGTACGACTGTCCCAAACCAACGCATCTATCTATGCAACATGTGAACACCCCAGCAGCTACCAATCACTATGTCCTGGCTAAGGGCCAGACCAACATAGCTTGAATACTACTGACTATTCATATGAAATGACGGAGGGCGACGGCTGGTTTTTGGCGAAAAACCTTTAACGTAATGAACTTGATCTCGTTGAAGGAACCTGATAGCTTTTTATAAAAATATAGTGGCGAAAACCTTTGCTAAAGAGGTCACTCCCGGTGAAGGGATCTCGACTCTTTCCTCGTAGAATGAGGTGCAGGATATTCCACTAAATACCGCGATGCAAAGCAACTTGTAATCGACTATAGTGAAGTTATTACTCTGACACAAACTTCTGCCCAAGGGGTCACTCCCGGTAAAGGGATATCGACCCTTGCCTCGTCGAATGAGGTGCAGGATATTCTAACCGAATACTACTATGCATAACAAAAGGAAACATCTTTGTAATAACACCTTTTAAATTTGTTCCAATAACATCCAAACAGGTTTGTTTTCCATTGCATTGATCAGAATCAACGCAGTCCCATCAATTAATCACACCAGAAAAGAACGAAAATAAAATGTACGTATATGCTATCCGCATTCGTCTCTGGGTCCCGTCATCACCCGTTAGGTTACTTAACTAACGACAGAGCGGGGACTGAAGTAGCGCGGGTGTAAAACATATACAACATCTACTAGTATATATACCAATATACAATAATCGCTCCAGGCGTGATAATATGCAACATTACAGAAAAGTAATAAGCATCACAGAACAATACAGATAATCTGGGATCCCCGAGTTTCACAGAGCCGCTGCTGAAACCCGACGTTCCCCTGTCGTGTGGATAGCCTGTGCAATGAAACCTAGACCCCTACGGGTGCGGCAAGTTACCCGCCAAAACCTGAAGCGATGCAGCCACCTACAGCAAAGTGAATGGACCACCCGGCACTTCACGTAATCCGGTAACTTGAGCACCCCTTCTTGGGTCAACCTGTACCCCCTATGAGTACGGCGAATAGTCTGCCAATTCTAGAGTGAGGCCCCTCTGCCTCTCAAAGCCATGAGATGCGGACCCGTTGCCCTCCAGAACCCGGCTATCCGTGCACTCCGTCGCGGGGTAAAACCTAGTACAGAAATGAAAAATATGTACAACGGATACATCGACCTCAACCCGGTCGTGTCCCAAAAGAATATTATACAAACAGGCAGTGACGGCAGTCCACATGTTGGACGCTCGCCCCGCAATATCAAATGTACAAATAAACTCAAACTGCACTACCATTGCACACTGCTATCCACCACGACAAATCCGCAACATCACAGCACAACACAGAACATCAACGCGAATGTCACGTTCGCAAATCCGTCTAAAAGGACTATAGCAATTAGACGCAATTTACCGCTCGAATGACATTCACGGTCGGAGATATAATGTAAGTACTGTAAACTGACACGTTTAAATTTCGATCGACTAAATTTCTCGAAGTGGGCCCCATGAACATCTGCTGTACAGTAACCAAATCTGGGCCCAAAAGAAATATACCAAAACCCACAATTTACCAAGTCAAGCACACTGAAGAAATTTGCACCACGGTTCCTATATACTGGCCGCGGATGCGCGGTCAAACCCTAGGTTTGACCGCGAATCCGCGGCGGTACAGTAAGATCACGTGACCGAATTTTTTGAGTGTGCTTAAAAAACCCTGCTAAATATTCTGGGATCGTCAAAATAATTTTTAAACTAGATTTAAAGTCGACAGAAACATTGAACAGAAAAATTGTAGTTTTTGAAATTCGGTCCGATCGATGTTTTAAACGTGTTAGCACAAGTTAGTAAAGCCTAATAACCTGGCTCTGATACCATGTAAATGTACGGTAGCGCCTCGGCCGTCTACAGACGCCAAATGCGGCACAAAAACTTTTTAACTGGCGCTATCGTATACTATAACCCGGATCTGCCATTATTGCTAAACTAACAAACTACAAAGAGGGTAGAAAGGTTATACCGAACGATCCGAGTCCTTCGTTCTTTAACCATCATCCCACGCTTTGTTGCGGCTGCTCAGATCTCGTCGATCTCCGATCTCCTCGTCCAGGTGGCACCACGTCAACGGATCTTTAAACGGGCTCCCGCCTCTGACTCGAAGCAACCCGGTCATCAAGTTTGCTAAAAGAGATGACCAAGATTGATGTAGAGAATGAGTAGAACACTTTGTCTCACTTCGTCCAAAGCTGTGGACGAACGGTTAATGAAGTTGCCACTCGAAATGAAATGGAATGAGAAATGAACTATGAAATTTCCATGTATCCAAAACTTTAATCTTTTAAAAAAACAACCATCATCTTTCCTCAAGGGGGCCGGCCAAGATATAGTGGGGGGTGAGTGTAGGAGTGGAAATGGTGACCTTAAAGATAAAGCTTATCATGAAGAAAAAAACTTAGCACAAACAAAATGCATTAATGTAATGAATGACTCATCTAAACCTAGTCATCATATAATTAATGCTAATGAATGAGTCACCATCCTTGTCACCATTCTAGAAGCTTCTAGAACCACGACTCACCTCATGACTCACCCTCAAGAAGAAAAGATAAATCCGTATTTAACCGAATGTCAAATACGGCTGATAGAAAACTGGAAACTGGCAACTTCCAAAAGTGATCCTGAAACGAATTTCAGGATAACCCCGTAACAGTATAAATATACCGGCATTTGTATTATGACCGAATACAAATGCAACCGAGACAGATATTATATCTACACAGTATAATACTCGGATCCAGCTTAAACCAAAGCCTACCAGTATTATCTGCCCAAAATATAACACGTGCGTAAACGCACGTGCATTTTCCGAATCCTGCCATAAAACCATACGGCCTCTACAATGTTTCGCCCGAACTTGGGAAACTATCTATGGGGGACTCAAATGACTCATCAGTACCCTGGCAGTGGGTTTAACCACAAGCCGTCAGCGGCACTAGCTGTGCATAACGGCTGCCCATGTACTGACCTCAAGGGTAGCCGATGAGCGAACACATCCTGAAACCCTACTGAGCCTAACAGTGACAATGTATATACAGTCCGGTCCGTTCGTCTATGAGTATCGCATATC
Source organism: Agapanthus africanus (assembly GCA_030015575.1). Classification (NCBI taxonomy): domain Eukaryota; kingdom Viridiplantae; phylum Streptophyta; class Magnoliopsida; order Asparagales; family Amaryllidaceae; genus Agapanthus; species Agapanthus africanus. Next base: position 375,572,881 of record JASDDO010000019.1, on the reverse strand, counting down.
CGGCCTAGGCGGCTAGTAACGTCAGACCCCCAATAGTGGTATAAGTCGTGTCGGAGACAAGCCCTGAACACCCTGAGATACTACTGGAGTACCTACCAGTAAATCTCACCTGCCTTGGCCAAGGACTTGGTGTAATGGCTTTCCTAGACACAGCACGATCTCACCCCCAATACCGGGAGAGACGAATCCCCTGCCGATCCGCTCACGTGTCTCCATGTGGCTCGGGACTGTACCCAAAAACTACCTGTTTGCACGACTCCTTTGAGCCATGGTAGGGTAGAAATCAAAGCACAGTGGGAACTCACATGAGGCAAATGATGACCTCAGGTCGATGAACTAACTTGTACACATGTCACCAGGGAACTGCTATCTGACGATATGTTAATACCAACTAGCAGGTTCCCGGCGAGTCCTGTCCTGTGTACTCATAACCCAATGAGCACCTGTATACATCTTAGGTGATCCAACTGACACCAGTAGCTTGTGAGACCGGCCACCGTCCCTCGTCAGGGTCTCGACTGTATACACTAGTCTACTCCGGAGTATCGATGCCCTGGCTCGAAACTCCCATGACTAGGGACCACTTTTAAGGATATGCTTATAGACTACCCAACTCTCACGTATATGATCGCCCTCATACTGTTGGTAGTCAAGCAAGATCCTAAGGGCTCTATCAACGTGTAATCGTTATCAGTCACCTGAACCTATACACGACTGATAAAGGCAAACCAGATAGCATACTATCATCTCGAGTAAGATTGTGCTACCGGTATAGGTCCTCCGCAATCATTGCAATCACGTGCCTGCGATCCAATAATTGACTTTGAGGGCACTATAACCAACAATCGCTATCTCTTGAAGAAGCCAAGACAAGATGCTTGCTCTATCATCTGTTAACCATGTTTACTAAGGCAGCATACTGATAATAAAAGAAGGAAGAAGGAGCAGAGATGACACAAGACATTGCAAAAGGAAATGTGTATATCTTTATTCATGAATTCAATTAAGTACAAGGAGAATCGTATAAAAGAATAAAGAATGTGTACATTTTATTCAAAAAATTATTACAAGTGTATGACTGATACAAAGGCAGCTACTGGGAAGGAAGCGTCTTAAATAGCCTTATCAATTGCTCACGCACTTCCTTCCATGCTTTCTCCTGATCGGCTGCCACCGCCAGTTCTGCTTCCACTTGAGCCCGCTGCTGTAGGAAGGTTGAGAGCTGCTCCTCAACTGCTTGCTGAGCTGCGTTGCGACCTTGGGCATCATGCTCAGCGGCATCGAGCTTCTGCTTCAGTGCTAGCCCATCAGAAAGACTTTGCAGAAGGCCCTCGAAGATAGCGTTCACCCGAGCAGCATTCGCGTCAACTTCAGCACGCAGGCGAGCAGTCTCGCTTGAAGACTCTTTACATTCCCTCAGCCTTAAAGCTGATTCTTGTTCCAAATGGCGGAAGTAAGAAGCGTTTTGCTCGATCCATGCTGCCCGTTGAGTGCTCGCGGCCAAGGTCTCAGGGGCAGGATGCGTAAGCTCCAGCTGATGCAGGCGGGCCTCAATTTCCCTGCAGTGATTAACCCAAGACTCGACGACGCCTTCAATATGAAAATTTACAAGCACCGCCAGCATCAGGTTAACCTCCGCAGCGAAATCTGCAGCACATGGGGGAGCGTCTGCATCAAGCTCTTCGACGTATCTGCTCAGCATGCCTAAGCTCATTGCGGCACCCTTTGAAGATGGACGTCTCAGAAAGGGGCCTGCCGGCATTATGACGCGAGACTCAAAGAGCGCCGGAATCGGAACAACGGCTGAAAAAACAAAATACGATCAGATGACGGTTCAAGAAATATGAAAAAGTCATCGATGGGATGGTTTACTATACCAGCTGCAACAGGCAGCAAAGCCGGGAGGGCAGGTGGCGCGGTAGATCTTTCAGCTCTTCCTTCGATTTGTAGCACTGCAATCAGGACGAGGAAGAATCAGAAATAATTCCATTATTTAAAAAAAGAAAGGCATCGATTGGAACTATACTCACCAGCGCCACTGGAGGAAGAAGCGAGTTCATATGGGAAGGAGAAGAGCGGGTGCAACACCTGGTAGAGGTGATAAAAAAGCACTCCTGCAAAGACGCAATAGTACGACATTAGTACATAAATTATGCGGCCGAAAGATAAAACTAATGGGTTGCAAATCCATACCTTCCAGCATCTGCGATGGTACGAAAGAAGGCTGAGAGGTGGCCACCGCCAAGGCAGTAGCTGACGGTGCTCCCTCGAGCAATGGAGCGTCAGCACTGGCCGCACCTGCGTTAAAAACAAGGATAAACCTGTCAGGAAGGATTGCAAGATAAAGAAAAAAGACAATAACTTGAAATTTACCTGATGAGCCGCCAGCCGAAACGGAGGAATCTCCCTCCTCCATCGACATGAGTCCACCTCCCGTGGCCTCATCACCCGACTCTACGAGGGCTGTCGTCGTGCTCGCACGGCCAGGAGACGGCGGAGGACCGTAGACGGGGAGAGCAATGATTGGAGCATTGCCAGACTCTTGAGAAAGAGCGGCTGGCTTGTCCCCGGGAGTCATGCCCGTCTCACCCGTTACTCCCTCGGGCTCGGCAGTCGCTGCTGTCTCATCAGCCGTCGCCATAGGGTCGCCGGTCTCAGGCGCTCCGTCCGTCGCTGCCCCAGGCTCAGTTGTAGCAGTCGTCTCATTTGCCGCTACCTCGGGCTCGACATCGACGACCTTCTCTGGCGTAGTTTCCTCAGCCCCCAGCTCAGGTCCAGCCACCCCGGCGACGTCGCCCACCGTTGGCTCGGGTTCAGCCGGTGCCTCTTCCTCTGTCCCCTTAGGTTCGACGGTTCCCGCCTCCCCTTCGGTTGGACTTGGCCCTGCAGAACAAGATATATGAGAACCGACAGGTTTACAATTCTTACAACAAAATCTTGAAAGACACATTACCTGAGGTGGACTGATCGTTAGCCTCCCGAGCTGCACGCACCGCCTGTCTATGAGCGGTAGACAAGGCGACCGGGGGCTCTTTCGAGGGAGTATCAGCACGAGGGGCGGTGCTTAGGCCCGCTCCCACGGCCAAAGTAGCTCTGCGTGCCTTCGCCTCGCGCCTCAACCGCTTTCTCTCCTCCCGAGCCGTCAAGACTGACCTCTTCGAAGCTTCCTTCATTAAGGCATCATCGTCCACGTACAGGGATGCCTCCAAACCCTTCAAGGCATCCTTCACCGACTTTTCGAGTTGAGACTCTCGCGGTAGCCCGGAAAAGGCAGGGACTTCGGTAGCTGGCTCGGGAAGAGTCCCCGCATCGGCTTGCACGGTCCCTGCAAAGAAACAAAGAGAAGATCAGATAGGCTATATAAAAAAAAGAGAAAGGAAATAAAGACTCAACAAGCCAAGACGTACCAACGCCCAATAAAGCGCGCTTCCTTTCCTCCTCCTGGAAGGTTTTTAGAGAGGCAGCGATGGCTTCTTCAGTAGTGACACCTGTTAAAAAAGGGAAAAGCATTAGTCAAAAATAATGATAAAATGCGATGAAATGACGAAAAGTGCAGCTAATGATTACCTGACTGAGTGAGTTTAGTCAACATCGCTTTGAGCCTGGCTGATCGCTCAGAAGCCGTGATGGCGGCCGCCAAATCAGTGTCTGCTGGATCTACCGAGAAGCCCTTATTGCTGTCGTACTCGCTTATACCTTCGGTAAGAGGGGCCTGAGGCTCTAAACCGAGGATAGCATCGAGAGAGAGGAGCGACTTCTTCTTCCTCTTCTGCCCGCCAGCCCTGGGTGCACCCGAGATCGACTTGCGCTTTGCAGGCACCTTAGGGCGGCGGGTCCCGATATCCGCGCCCATGCCGGACTCCGGCGAAACCACATTTACCGTCTCCACTGGAGCACGGGGCGCTGGTGGCGCATCCACAGTATCACGGAGCGGCAATCCGCGCGGAGGGTTCAGCACGCGCGGTGGCCCAGCTCCGGCATCTTTCAGCGGAGGAACGACCGGGGTCCTTGGCTTCAGGGGAGCCTTGCGGTCACCGCCGGGAGGCGCATCCTTGCGGTCAACCAACATGCGCTTCTCCATTTGGATGACTGCACCCATTGCGTGCGCGTACCAATCCACGTACACGTTAAGGACCCGGGGAACGCAGCTTGGCTCGCTGATGAAGAAGTAGGAGCCCGTATTCAGCCGCATGAAATAGTGCATCGCGCTCCGTATCCCCTCCCTGCTGGCCGCGGGCTCGTCCAAAAACGCTTCCAGCGGGATCCCCTGATTATTGCTTGATTGTTGGGCGAACCGGTGGGGGTTGTACCTCATGAAAAGCGCCATCTCGTTCTGCCTGAACACCAGGTAACCCGGCAAGATGGAGTAGAGGTGAAGGATCTCCCGGGCTTTCAGTATGGAGGCCCCCTCCTTGAAGTCGTCACGCAGCGAGATCACCGACTTGGAGGTTTCTGAGCCGATAGTTATGACTTTATCCACAAAAGAAATCTCCGCTCCGACCAGGTGTGGACGAAGGAGCAACCCCCTAGCCTCCCACGGAGGCGCAGTCACGATCGAGGCGCCGATCAGCCGCATGACTCTTGGGAGTCTACACCTCTCAAAAAACGAAGGGCTCTTATGGACGCCAAACACCCCGTGTACATGCATTTTCCATCCACGAGGTGAAGTAATGCATCGGGAAATTAGCATGCTGCACCCCAGGTTCATTAGCGTCCGCCGCCACGCTAAGTCCATTGTATAGGTGAGCCAACCCGGCGATTCCTACTGACAACTGCAGGCCAGCCACCATCCGATGCGCTGGGTAGAAAAAGGAAGGCCGCATGTAACACGGGTGGATAGGGAGCGCGAAGCTGCACAGCCACAATCCCAGGAACCCCAAAAAGAAGGTCTCCTCATCCATGCCCAGGACGGCAATTTCTGACAAGGGCATGATGGCGGCGCCGGGGAGATAAAAATCCTTTTGGTCGTCTTCCTATAATGGTCGACGGTCCAAGCCGAAGCCGAAAGGGTCATCGAGCTTGGAGAACTTCTCGCTCCGCTCCGATAGGAACTCCAGTCGAAGGAAGCGGGCGATAAAATCTGCGAAACTGACTCCCCGGACTCCTGATTCCAGATAGAGCCCTTCGTATATGGTCAGCACCTTCACCAAGCCCGGAAACTGGTGCTGAATAGCATTCTCCGGCGTCAAGTCAAACACCAGCGGCTTGGTGGCGAAGACGTACTCGTCAGGAGAAAGCATCTCCTCGTAATGATCCCCCCTCACCGGCAAACCCGAGATCTCAGCGAACTCTTCCAGGGAGATGGAGACTTCCCTGTCCGTCATAAGGAAGGTGTGGGTGGGGATATTCCATTGTTCGATGAAAGCTTTAATCCACCACGTTGGAGGAGCGGGGTACTCAAAAAGCGAGACGTAAATTGCCGAGTACAAACCAATCTTCATCAGATGAGTCCTCTTCGCTGATAGGATGTACCTGGCCCACTGCAAATATCCGGCCGGTTGTTGCGGGGTCAATCCAATGTTATAAGCCTGTCCCCAAGGGCGTGCTTCACCCTGACATATTCGCCTCCCCAAAATGTCCACGGCCGGCGGCGGCTGCACGGGAATGGCACCAATCGCGAGCTGGAGAAGATCCTCCAAATTCCAATTCTTAACCTCCACGGCATACTTCACCGGGGGTTCATCCGCATAGGGGATCGATGAGATGGGCTCAGACGGCGTCGCGGAACCGAAGCTTCGGCGACCCTTGATGATATCGATATACCACCTACCCTATAGGTGAAGGTTCTTGTGCTCGGGGTCATAATCCTTGATGAGAGCGAGCACCTCTCGATCCACTGGTGCCGCCGGAAATCCTTCCTCCGAGCGAACAAACGGGAATGACAGGTCAGCAGACATGTTTCCTGCGGAGGGACAAAAATCAGCCGTCAGTGTTGTAATTCCAACGCTTGGTATTTTAAAATTTATACCACACTGCAATGCAGTGGGTAGGGGACCAAAGGGGGACCCACAAAATCTGGATGACAGTGCATCAGTTAATAAGACAGCGCCATCATTGGATGAGACTGTCAATTAATGAAAAGATCACCAAAAGAATATTATCATTAATGAGAAATCCCTAGAGACAAGGAGAAAATCTCCTCTTTCAGAGTAAAGCTCTGTCACAGAGTGACACTTGTCAAACTCTGGTCTCAAAGGGATAAAATTCCCTAAAAGAGCCTAGCTCTGTTATAATGATGGAAAAATCCATCAAAAGAAAAATCTAACTCTTGAAAAATTAAAAATTCTGGGATCTTAAAGATCCATGAAAACTCTTAAGAGTTCTTCATTTTTTTAGATCAAAAAGATCTACATTTGGTCCATGAGCAAAGCTCTGTTCATGAGTTAAAAACCCTGAAACAAGATCTCTTTAGATCTATGGATTCTTGAGAGTAAGGCTCTGTTGGTGAAACCCCAAAGGGGTTTTCTTTAGATTAAAGATCTATAAGAGTAAGGCTCTATTGATTAAAGTTAATTTAATTTAATTTAAGTTAAATTTTACCTAAGATGTTCTAGAGTTTGAACTCTGAAATTCTTGAAAAACAAGAGCAAGTCTCTAAAGTTCTTAAAAGCAAGAGCAGGGCTCTGAAAATAAAAGATTCTTGAAGATGGTAATCATCTACTGAGGACCAAGGGTCCTATTTATAGGCGCTTGCGCCCCTTCAACTCCTGAGTTAATCTGACCGTTGGGATCTTGCCACGCAGCACTCACGTGTGTGCCACATGATCGCAACGGTGGGGGGGCATTTGTTCCCCCAATCAGAGCAAAGCTCCGTTTGAATTTCAAAAATTCAAAAATTGAAGCAACGCTTCAAATTCCTTACGCTGCGCGCAATGCGCCACGTGTCAAAAGCTGGCACGCCAGTGCAGCGCCCGAGGCAGCGCACTGATTAGTTCAAAAATATAAGTTAACTGTAATCAGAAACGGCGTCGCTTTGCAGCTAGCCAGTGAGTACGGGTCGATCCACAGAGATGGGTAATTTTCTTAATGTGTTTTTACGAGTTGATTCCAAATGTTGTTTGGATTGATTTATTATGTCTAAAAAACCTAGATCTATCAATAAACTAAATTAATCTAAATTAAAGTCTTGCTAGGGTTAGGCTTAGGCGAAATTTGGAGATTAAAGGTTTCCTCACCGCTTTCAATGCCTTATTTTTGATCTATTAGATGTTACGGTAATTATCAATAAAGTGGATTAGAATCTTTTGGGAAGATGTTTCTTCCTCTAGATTCTTATCCTTCCTTTATCGATAATTACCCTAACCTCCATGGAAAACGCACGCAACCGGGCCTTTACACTACGGTGTCATCGTTACCTCGAGGGGTAGGATGCCGTAGGGCGCGGTGTGTGCGCGTATGCATGGAGTTCTAATTCCTATGTGTGAATGGCATGAAAGGGGTGAGAGATCTCATCTCTCAAACCTTTCCCTAAGGCTAATCCTAACAAGCGAGGAGATTACTCGCTCATTAGGGGATTAAAAGACATTCTAAATTAAAAGACAATTAAAACAAAGAATTCAAAATAACTTACTAATTTTATTGATGGCTCCCTCCAAGCAAGAATACAGAACAGATCTGAATTTGTGTATTGAAAAGAGGCATGAGTTTTACAGATCTGTGATTACAATTTATAAGTAAACAGGGAAATTAGGGTTACAGATTCTCGCACACATGATTTTACAGATATGCCCACAGAAAATCCCAACACCCACACCGACGCACCGACACAGAAAATTTGCACCGACACGGACTTTAAATGGCCGCGGAACCGCGGCATTGGTGGGCTTGGGCCGCGGTTCCGCGGCCCTTTGGTAAGATCTCTTGGTGAAATTTCCTGGGTTGCTTCTTGTTGGCTTAGGCTTCTTATTTATATATATCTTTTTCCATTTGGGCTTCTAGGTTGGTTCCAGATCTTCAGTGAACAATTTGCAATGGATTTTTAACCGTTCGCTTTGAGTCGATGTCTTGAATCTTGCTTTGTGAATTGTTCCTTATGTAGGCTTGATCAAGATTCTCTGTTTGTTGGTTAAAGTCCACATTTTCATCGTCTTTACATCGTTTGCACTGTTTTCTGTCCAAAAACCTGTAACCTGTAACATGTAGCAGACATGCGTCAAAAGCACCTGTTTATTTATAAAATGAATAAGAATTGGGGAATATAAACTGCAATATTATGATATGAACAAATACCCCAAACTTATCTTTTGCTCGTCCTCGAGCAAACTTATTTTTATTCACTAAAATCCTAACCGCACTTTCGCAGGGAAACGCGATTGCACTGAGCACGTGCAACAAGCCGTTAAACCTCTAGGTGTCCCTAGTAGGAGGAGTGTTGTCTCCTGAGGGTTTTCAGCGGATTACACCCATAAAATCCTATCAACTCGGCTTTTCGACTTTTGTTCTTCCATTAGGTTTTCTAACAAGGAATTCTATTATCTTTTGACTCGTAAATTATCCACCCATATTCGTCACACTTGCTCATTATTTAATTTAAGATTATATATGTTATGTATACCTACTTAGCTTTCGGCATTTTTTAAGTTTTCCTTCTAGAGTTCCATCTCCACTTAGGAATTTCTATCAACTCTACTAAAGATACAAGTTCTATTCTTCATCCCTTTCTCTTATCTAAACTCCAATCACATATCCCTACGTGTGTGTAAATATCACCCCTACACTTGGAAATTCAAATCAAGCAATCGTACTCTCGTCCATTGTCCAAAGCACTTATTAATTAGTGAATTTTTAAATGAAATTTGCTTACACATCCTTCATGCGACCGTTAATACTTCTTGAGGTACCAACAACCGATTACAAGATGCGTCAGCACTTTAAAGCGTACTTCCTAGTTTTGCAACACCCAAGGGTTTAGCAGTGACTCCCAAACCAGTTGGTCTAAGGCACTAGGTGATGAAGCACCTTCGCTAAATATTTTTTTATTTTTTACAGCCTTAAGTAATCACAAAAACCAGTGTCCAATTTTCTTTATTCGCTTTTTTTTCTTTATTTTTCATTGTACTAAGGACTTTAGACAAGAGCATTTCAAGGTCTCTTCTACTATTCCAAGTTTCAAGGTGAGTGATTGTGCGATTTGTAGGGTATACGTTTTCGGAATCTAGACTTAAGCTAGAAACTATTTTTCAAACTTATACTCTAATAAGAACATCAATATTCTTCTCTTGTTTTGACTTAGTCCAAGAAGTGAACCCAAAATTTGCCTATTTCTAAATAAACTACAAGGCATATACTTTCTACCGTTAAACTTTAAGGAATGTTATTTTTAGGGTTTTTAATTCACTAAGTTTAAGATCTAGTTGCTCCTAGCTAGTTAACCTATATGTTAAACTCTAGTCAAATAAGGCCAAAATTGAATACAATTATTTTTATAATTTTTCAAAATTTTTCAATTTTTATGGGTTTTCAAATAAGTATGCAAATGCAAAAATATGTACAAATGAATGCGAAGGAAGAAGACGTACCGAGCATACCCCCAAACTTGAACTTGACAGTGTCCTCACTATCATGCTAAACCAAGAGGGTCAAAATACCGGCACTTCCCAGTTTATTTATTTATAATTTTTTTTATTGTTAAGAAAAACAAAAATATATACAGAAAGGCCCTCCCCCAAACTTCATCTAAACTATGTTAGACATTACTGCCAAACCTTGCATAGACCAAACGTTAACACCAACCAGTTGAAAAATTTATCAGTAAAGAGTATTAGTTGGTGGAAGAATAAGTCATAGCGATCCATAAAGAATTAGGGAAGATAGAAGTGGTGGTATGGAAGGTATGGAGGTGAATAGACAGGAGGTGGTGATGAATCAAAACGAGAATGCGAATGATCAGCAATCAGTGGAATGTTGGAATTCTCGTAGCTTCTTAAAAGAAATGGGGGTGGTTCAACTTCTAAAGGAGGAGGTTGACTAACCACAATACCCCCAAAATGTTCCTGTGGGTTCTCTATTGACTTGGCATCATCCATCAATTTCATATGATATTCAATTATAAGGGAACTGATCTCCTCGATGTCCGCCATAGTCCAACCGAAAACTTTCTGCCTATCTTGTAAGACTTTTAAAATAGCGTTCTCTTGCTCGAAGGCTAGAGAAGCTGATATTATAATGGAAAAAGTCTCATTCTCACCTATGTAAGCATATTTAAGGTGAGGCGGTAAGGACATGAGTTCGAGTTTCGGAGGCGAAAGAATCATTGCGGAATCTACCTCGAACTCAAAGGACTCCAACACAGGTTCGAACTCACTGCAAACAACCGATTCGGATGGTTCAACTAACTCATCCACAAATTCAAAAGACTCATATTCGGGCTGTGAGTCATCATCATCCGAAAAAGTGAAACATTCATAATCCATATCGGTTGTGTCAACGGTGGTAGGCTCAAGGAGGGACGCACTAGTGGCGTCAAAACTGTTTTCATCAAACAAAAATCTTTCAAGCTCGCAGTCCTCCTGCGTGATTTCGTGAACAGAGCAAACTTCTCGTGTACTAGTTTTAGGCACGGGGGGCAGACTTCCCATCTTATAAATATTGAACTCACTAGACATCTTCCCAAAGGATAGAGTCATGGAGCCATTGCAACAGTTTATTACAGCATTGGAAGTGGCCAAAAATGGTCGACCGAGGATCACCGGAATTTGGTTCCGTGGGTTAGCAACAGGTTGTGTATCCATAACAATAAAATCAACGGGGAATATGAACTCCCCAACTTTGATCAACACATCCTCTGGCTCACCCCTTGGATGGGTGATTGATCGATCAGCCATTTGGAGAGTACAACGAGTGGGTTTCAACTCTCCAACCCCTAATTGTTCGTACACAGAGTAGGGAAGCAGGTTAACACTAGACCCAAGATCTAAAAGTGCTCGATTAATTTTCTTATCCCCAATTGTGATTGAAATCGTAGGACAGCCGGGGTCCTTTCATTTTTGGGGTAAGGTTTGAGTGTGGTTAATAGCATTGCTCACTGCACTAGCCACTAGCACTTTCTTAGGTACTTGAGATGCCTTTCTCTTCGAGGTGCATAAGCCCTTTAAGATTTTCGCGTATGAAGGGACTTGTTGGATAGCATCCAAGAGAGGTATATTTATGCTAACCTGTTTCTCCACTTGTGCAGTTGGTTTATTGGGACTCAACCTGTTTGGAAATAGAGCATTTTGAAAATTTGTTGAGTCAAATGTCTGTGGAGTAGAATGTGGAGTAGGAACGGATCCCAGTATGGATGTGTTCGTGTTGTGAGAATGGGTCCGTTCGAGTTAGAAGAAGTAGAGCCGTGTGAAGGGTGGAGAATAGGCTCTAAAGAAAAAGGTGAAGAAGAAAGTGAAGAAAATGAAGAAGGAGAAGATGACGATGGAGGAGAAGAAGAAGAACCACCGGCGGGGATGTCATCACTAATACCCACATTATTTTGCAACACTCTTCCGGATCTCAACGTGGTCACCGCATTTACATTGTGATTGTGATATGCGTTTTGAGTGTGACCGGGATTTGGCAATGGTTGAGATGGAAGCTTTCCCTTTTCTCTCTCGCTCAACGCAGCAGTTAATTGTGCAATTTGTGCCTCAATAGATTTGATACTTTGATCGTGTGAGGCATTGTTATGCATCAAAGATTGAACATAATTTTCAAATCTTGCTGCGGATTCTGTAGATTGCTTGAGAAATGCATCTAGACTTTTTTCTAGCGAGATAACCTTATCATCATTTGATTGAACCAAATTGTTCGTTTGATTTGTATAAGGTTGTTGTTGGAAAGGTTGCTGGTTTTGAGTTTGTGAAGGTGCTTGTTGTTGTTGTGGAGGAGGAGGTCTTTGAAAATTGTTATTTCCTTGGAATTGTTGATTTTGGTTCCAAGCGAAATTTGGGTGACTCCTCCACCCCGGATTGTATGTCGAAGAGTACGGATCGTTTCTTTGTCGTTGCTGAAATGCAGCATTGACTTGATCATGTCCTTGAGTAGATGCATTATAAGGACACTCTTCGGTTAGATGCGATGGATCCGCACAACAAGCACAAATAGTTCGTGGAGGCATAACAGGGGCAGGAGAAGGCGAAGAGATTTTGGTCTCAATGGCTTCTAGCTTTTTCATAAGTGCGGCCATCTCGGCCTTCATAGCTATCGACATATCTACTTGATGTATGTCTGCCCTAGATTGACCACTAGAAGAAGATGATGTGGTCTTGGTACTCTCCCACTGAATTGTTTGCTCACTAAGATCCTCAAGAAACTGCCACGCTTCGTCGCTAGACTTGGAGAGAAAATGACCTTGACATATGGTTTCTAGCAACTGCTTCGTTGCCGAGTTCAATCTCTCGTATAATGTTTGGCAAAGTTGCCAACTTTCGATCCCATGATGAGGGCATTGAACGAGTAGGTCTTTAAATCTCTCGAAGCACTTCCAAAATGGTTCGGAAGGAAGCTGTGAAAATTGTATAATCTCGTTACAGATTCTAGCAGTTTTGTGATGAGGATAGAACTTTTTCAGAAAAGCTTTCACAAACTCGTCCCAATTTCTAATGGAATGTGATGCGGTGCTGTATAGCCACTTCTCGGCTAGGTCACATAAGGTAAAAGGAATGACCCTTAGCCTTATAGCGTCATCACTTAATTGGGTCGTTTTCATCATAGCGCACACATTTTGGAATTTATTGATAAAGATATATGCATCTTCAGATTCCAAACCATGAAATTTTGGCAGCATATTGATGAAATGTGGTTTTATTTCAAAATTGTCCCCATTTGCCGGTGGGGGTGAAAGACATGTAGGTAAAGAAGTGCGGACGGGGTAGAAGAGATCCTGGAGCGCAACTCGTACGGGCACTACAACAGGCGGAAGATTCAGGTTATTCGCACCTAACGGAGGTGGAATCATTCCCGTCGGTAATGTATTGTTGGGGTTGGATCCCGACATACCTTCGAAAGAAGAATTTGAAGGTGGAGGTAAGGAAATGGAGGGAATTTCGACTTCAGTGTCGAAAGGTTCGTCGGTCGGTACCAACGAAACACGGACTAATCGGGCGTTAGTATCCCTAGTCCAAAGTGACATACACTAAAGGGGTAGTGTAGTCAGAAAAAGGAAAGACAGAATGTGGAGGTAAGATAACGTCAGTGAAGGGAAGTGGTGGAAGTGAGTTGCAAGTTTCCTTTAGCGACAAGTTGCAAGTTTTGAAAAGATTTTTCTTTTTTTTTTATGTGAGAATGTTTGCAAAGAGGTTTTTTTTTTTGAAAATAGACTTATGACATAAATGTATCAACCACACATGCACAATCAGGCCTCGATCTAGGGTCACCTAGGTCTGCTAGACAGCTCCTAACTAGGGCTAGAAATAGGACCTCAAACCGCCTCTTCACCGACACTTGCGGCCAGGTAAGTGCCAGGTAAGTGGGAAGGAACCACAGTAATGGGCCTAATTAAAAACCACTAGCCTAGACACACTTTCCTAGACACCGCAGAGTCAGTTAGGATAAACGGTCGATACCTATACTAGTCCTTTTTCCTATTGAGCTCGACGTCCTTAGGGCTGAGTCTAGTATTTTTTAATTAATTGTGGTCAATGCAAATGCTTTAGGTGTTTTCTGGGGTCCTGGGAAGGGTGATGAAATCCCCACCCAATCTGAGTTTGGTCAATTAGCCCCTTAAAGTCCGATTAAATTATGCAAAACAATAAATTCACTTGCAATCAAATTTTTAGCGCGGCGCAAAGAAACCTGCAGAAAATCTGTTATTTAGAAGGGGGAGAAAGAATTTTTTAGCGCAAAGAATTCCTGCAGAAAGTTTTTACAGAGAGATATATGGAGGTTGCAGAGGAGGGGTACAGAAAACAAACCAGCTAAATTTGAGGTGCTGAAAAGGCAAAAGGGCCGCGGTTCCGCGGTCTGGGGTGCTCCTTGGTCACGGTTCCGCGGTCTGGTAGTGGGTTCAGACTCTGAAAAAATTTGTGTCGCTCCTGTTCACCAATTCTCCTCTGTTCTGATATGTACTTTTCTGTTCAGCCTTCTGTAAATTTCCAGATTCGCGATTCTTCGCTGTTCCTGCAAGATTCAAACAATAAACCCTTCAAACAGATAAAAATTGATAAAATTTTTGTACCTTTTTTTTTATATTTTCAGATTTTTATAATTTTTAAAATTTATATCAACCCGAAATCACACAAAAGAAATTTTTACGCCATCCCCGGCAACGGCGCCATTTGATTAGTTCAAAAATATAAGTTAACCGTAATCAGAAACGGCGTCGCTTTGCAGCTAACCGGTGAGTACGGGTCGATCCACAGAGATGGGTAATTTTCTTAATGTGTTTTTACGAGTTGATTCCAAATGTTGTTTGGATTGATCTATTATGTCTAAAAAACCTAGATCTATCAATAAACTAAATTAATCTAAATTAAAGTCTTGCTAGGGTTAGGCTTAGGGGAAGTTTGGAGATTAAAGGTTTCCTCGCCGCTTTCAATGCCTTATTTTTGATCTATTAGATGTTACGGTAATTATCAATAAAGTGGATTAGAATCTTTTGGGAAGACGTTTCTTCCTCTAGATTCTTATCCTTTCTTTATCGATAATTACCCTAACCTCCATGGAAAACGCGCGCAACCGGGCCTTTACACTACGGTGTCATCGTTACCTCGAGGGGTAGGATGCCGTAGGGCGCGGTGTGTGCACGTATGCATGGAGTTCTAATTCCTATGTGTGAATGGCATGAAAGGGGTGAGAGATCTCATCTCTCAAACCTTTCCCTAAGGCTAACCCTAACAAGCGAGGAGATTACTCGCGCATTAGGGGATTAAAAGACATTCTAAATTAAAAGACAATTAAAACAAAGAATTCAAAATAACTTACTAATTTTATTGATGGCTCCCTCCAAGCAAGAATACAGAACAGATCTGAATTTGTGTATTGAAAAGAGGCATGAGTTTTACAGATCTGTGATTACAATTTATAAGTAAACAAGGAAACTAGGGTTACAGATTCTCGCACACATGATTTTACAGATATGCCCACAGAAAATCCCAACACCCGCACCGACGCACCGACACAGAAAATTTGCACCGACACGGACTTTAAATGGCCGCGGAACCGCGGCATTGGTGGGCTTGGGCCGCTGTTCCGCGGCCCTTTGGTAAGATCTCTTGGTGAAATTTCCTGGGTTGCTTCTTGTTGGCTTGGGCTTCTTATTTATATATATCTTTTTCCTTTTGGGCTTCTAGGTTGGTTCCAGATCTTCAGTGAACAATTTGCAATGGATTTTTAACCGTTCGCTTTGAGTCGATGTCTTGAATCTTGCTTTGTAAATTGTTCCTTATGTAGGCTTGATCAAAATTCTCTGTTTGTTAGTTAAAGTCCACATTTTCATCGTCTTTACATCGTTTGCACTGTTTTCTGTCCAAAAACCTGTAACCTGTAACATGTAGCAGACATGCGTTAAAAGCACCTGTTTATTTATAAAATGAATAAGAATTGGGGAATATAAACTGCAATATTATGATATGAACACGCACCCAATCAGAGCAAGACTCTATTTAAAATAAAATTAAAGGAAGCAACGCTTCAGTTGCACTGCGCTCTGCGCTGCGCGACACGTGTCAGCGCAGTTGCGCGCTCTGCGCTGCGCGACACGTGTCAGCGCAGTTGCGCTGCACGACACGTGTTAAGCGCAGGTGCGTTTGCGCCAAACAGAATTAAAATTACAGTAAGATCTTTCTGTTCTTGTTAAAACAAGAAGATTGTCTTCTGTAAAACAGAAGCCCTTAGATCAAAGATCCAACGGTAGGGAAAAATCCCTAAATCACTCAGAGGAAGATCTCTTTAACTAATTTAACAAACTAATTGGCACTATATAAAGGCCCCTAGACCCCAAGTCTAAAACACACAGAAAACAGAGAGAGAATTCTGAGAACTCCTAAGAAAGAAAGTTTGAGAAGAATTCAAGAAAGAAAAAAGAAAGGTAAACCTTTGAAAAGAAGAATTTCTTCTGAAAAGATCAATGATCTAAGAACAAGATCAAGATCTTAAAATAAAAAGAAAAGATCAAATAATAACAAAAAATAATAAGAAGTAATATACTTCTTTAGATCATTTGATCAACAGAAAGGCATTGCCTTTTGATGAACCACAGATTCTGGAATCTTAAAAGATTCTTTTCTTGAATCCAAAATTGGATCAAGATATTAAAACAGTTCCTTGCACTTGTAAATCTGCACTGTTGCGCTCTTGGGTTAGCGCAAGCCACCAGAGAGCGCCACGTGTCAGCTCCAGAACAACTTGCGCTATGCGCTTTAAAAATAGAGCACTGCTCTCTTAAATTTGGCGCAAGTCACCAAAGCGCGCCACGTGTCAGCAGCACAACAGCGTAGCGCACTGTCGCAGCGCACTGTGCTTGCGCTCACCAGAGCGCGACATGTGTCACTTCCACATGCGTTTGCGCCTTGCGCTGGCGCAAAGCGCTTGACAAGCCACGTGGTGCTTTGTCAAGCTAATTAATGCACTGCATTATTAAAAAAAGGGACAGAGCCCAACTAAAAAGGCCTAACAGGCCTAATAAAAAATGCAATGTATTATTAAAAATAGGCAGAGCCCAAACAAAGATCTGTCAGACCAAAACAGATGCTGTGCATCATTTAAAAAGGGCAGAGCCCAAATAAAGGTCTAATAGACCAAGCAAAAATGCCATGCATTATTAAACATGGGCAGAGCCCTAGTAAAGGCCTAACAGGCCAAATGCAAATAAAAATGTTGAACATTCTCAACTGGACTTAGCCCAATTCTGGCCGTAAGTTCTCAAATTAAATTGACTGAGTATGATTGCTCTCTTAATCAATTTACACCTGGTTCAAGGGTACATCTCTGAACTCCTCTGATATTTGTCGTTGTAATCCTTCAACGTCGTCGGAGAGGTGACGGATCCCGACAACCACATATTGATACGGACTGCAGGGTCCTTAAACTCGTGGACCGAAACGTCCTTAAATTAATATTCGTCCCAAAATGGAAACGTTGGACCGAAATGTCCTTAAACTAATGTTCGTCCCCAAATGGGAATGATGGACCACCATGTCCCTAAACTGGCAATGGACCACTATGTCCCTAAACTGGAACAATAGAGCCAATTGCTCTCTTGTCAGATCCAAATGATCCCGTTAAGTTGATTTTAGTCTGGAAATTAGGCTAACGTATCCTTAACAAACGTTTAAGTTGATCTTAACCTCAAATATGGCTAACGTGTCCTTAAACTAATATCCGTCCCCAAAATGGGAATGTTGGACCACTATGTCCCTAAACTAGAATAACAGAGCCCAAATGCTCTTTTGTCGGATCTAAACGATCTCGTTTAAGTTGATCTTAGCCTCAAATATGGCTAATGTAGCCTTAAACCCTCAAACAGATTTTAGTCCCAAATTGGACTATAGATCCCTCCAATCAACTTTGGTTCAAGGGTATATCTCTGAACTCCTTTGACATCTGTCATTATAATCCTTCAACGTCGTCAGAGAGGTGATGGGTCCCGACGGCCATACATGTAATGGACCACTATGTTCCTAAACTGGAAATCGACCGCAATGTCATTAAACTAAACAACAGAGCCAATTGCTCTCTTGTTGGATCCAAATGATTCTGTTAAGTTGATCTAAGTCTGGAGATTAGGCTCACGTATGCTTAACGAACGTTTAAGTTGATCTTAGCCTCAATAGAGCTAACGTATCCTTAAACTAAAACTCCAAACCCAAATCTAAGTAAATACGGATTTGGACTAATCCACGTCCTACGGGCGACGGCATAACTTAGTCTCCGTATACAATCCACGGGCATCCATAAACAAAACAAACACACACGACACGAAGTGAAATTCTGGAGAAGGAGAAAGTTGTTACCGCGATGTGGTAGCGTAATTAACTGCAGGGGCTTGCGCCTGCAGGGAAGAGCGTCCCCACAATCAAAAACCCCTCAAGTGAGGGGGAATCTGACGAAGTCTACTACATTGGCCGCATCCGTCTAAACCTCCGATGCACGATGTCATAAATCAACTTGGCATCTTCGGGGAGGTGGACGGATAAAACCAAATAGCATCTGCCCCGAATCTCAGGCAAGACGAACCTACGCGGTTGATTGATTCGAATGAGTGTTTGTTTGTAATTTAACCACAATCAATAACGGTGTCGCACGTAGGTAGACCGAGATGAGTACGGGTCGTCCTCTGGGAAACGTGGAACCTTTTACTTTTACTTTAGATGTGTTGAGAAAGAGAGGAGGGATAAAGAATTTTATAGAATGGTTTCTAGATCTACGTTAAACAAGAATGTAAAATATAGATCTAGATTATTTTAGAGATGTAGTTAATATAATAAGGGGGTTTGTAGGGTCCGTTAGGATTTAGTAGTTATGGACGATTAATTAAAAATTACCCTTTTTATCCATTAATAGATTTAGAACTAAAACGACGGTGATGCGTGTAGATTAGGGTTTCTGGAGGGAAAAGGAATCCCACTCTTAACTCTTATCTCGACACGGAACTCCGTTCATATCTAGCCTTTACCAAAACAATCATTAATCTAATCTCTAATCGCGGTCGGAACTAGCAAAGAATTGCTAGCGCGCCCGATTAGGATGTTAATGATTCTTTTGATAAAGTTCCTAAACTTTATAGGATTTAAAAAGGGTTTAGTTATTTTCATCGTCCATTAGCCTATCCTAATCCTACGAACCCTAACAAGCGGAGAATTACTCGCGCATGTTGGGAAAAGAAGATGAAAAGACAGAGAGGGAAAACATAATGTAAAATGCAAAAGAATTAAATAAAACAACTACCTTTATTAATCAACTTGAACAATCTACACTTTGATTCCTTAGAAAATGATTACAAAGACTAGTTTGCTTCTCGATCTCTTCCAAGGAGGTAGACGAACAGTTGATGATCAGCCTGGATGCGTGAGCGTCTGGGGCTTCGTGATCTCTTCGGCTTGATGAATTTTCCAAGAGGCTCTCGGTGCCCTTTTATAGTGCAAAACCAGAATCTTATTGTTGAAAACTTGGTAAAATTCATCATAGATTTATGCCAAAAAATCTTGCCTCCCAATTCCCTATTATTGCGGCGGATCCGCGGCAAATGGGGGCTAGGGCCGCGGATCCGCGTTTAAATGGTGAGATCTCTTTATGATTTTTCTTGTGCTTGCATCTTGTGACATGTGGCAATCCTAGGCACCTTCAGAATTCAGAAATCTTCTCTCGGTTGCTCCCAGACTTGGTCTCCAAGTTTTGCTTCTTAATTTGGCAAGTCTTCTTCAACAGCTTGATTTCTTTGATATATTCTGCATAACAACTTGGAAAATTCTGCACAATAATCTTCAATAATATTTAGTAGACCTATTTCTACTAGGATTTGGTCAATAGATTTATTTGCATACATTTTCCTACCAAATGCTAATTAAAATATATTAACACATGGAAAATAATGTTTTTACACATACCACCATATGTATGATATATTATAATAAAGTCCTTTTTTAATATGAAAATGGTAGGAAAAATGTAATACAAATGTGCAGTTTTATCAACTGAACAAATACCCCCAAACTTAGTTTTGATCGTCCCGAGCAAACTAGTTTATTCAAGAGGAGAAAAAGAAAGGAGAAAACTAAGCACACTTTCGTAGGCAGACACGATTGCACTGAGCACGTGCAACAAGCCGTTAAACCTCTAGGTGTCCCTAGTAGGAGGAGTGTTGTCTCCTGAGGGTTTTCAGCGGATTACACCCACAAAATCCTATAACAAAAGAGAGATGGTGAAATTTACATATAAAGATAAGAACCATAAAAGAAAGACTTTGAAAATAAGAGTTTCCAACTATACTAGCTTTTCAGTTGTCATGAGCCCTATCTTAATAGTCATGAAAAGGTGTTAGAAATCACATCATCCCTCAATAAAACATCGTCTTTATTCTTCATTCCTACCTTTCATCCAAACATTGATCATATACCCCTACGTGTGTGAAATGGACATCCCTACACTCGGAGAATTCAATTCAAGTTGTCCATCTACCTCAGTACTTTTTAACTTGATGAATATTCAGATTTGCTCACACATTTTCATGCGACCGTTAATACTTCTTGAGGTACTAACCGACCGATTACTCATATGCTTGCTGATTAAGTGATAATATTTTTCTCGTCTTGCACCACCTAAGGCTTAGCAGTGACTCCCAGACCAGTTGGCCTTAGGGCACTAGGTGAAGAGGCACCCTCGCTATATTTTTTTATTGCTTCCTTGGCGAAAAAAAAACCAGTGTTCATTTTTCTTTTCACCATTTTTATATTTTCTTCATTTTTTTTCATTTCCTTCATACTTTGGCTTTTAGACAAGAGCATTTCAAGGTATTCTCTACTATCCCGAGTTTCAAGACGTGTGAAAGTGCATATAGTAGGGTATCAACATTCAAATGTTTGGCTTCCAGAATAGAAACTATTTTTCAGACTTATTTTTATTCTCAGATTAGTGACTTCCTTCATCTTACTAACCCTTGGGACAACAGCTCATAACCGCTTATTACTAGTTCATTTAAGAAAACTTCTAATTTTCTTGGTTTTCTTAAACTATTCCTATCTTTTGGATGTAATTTTTCACTTTCTACTCTTTTGTTATAAAAGAAAAAATTTTAAAATTGTTGAAAATGTTGTGCTTATGCAAAGTATGATGCAAATTGATGTGTAAATAAGCACAAACCTCCCCCAAACCTGTTTACAGCAGTGTCCTCACTGTTGCTATCTGCTGGATCATAAAAACCTGTAAAGCTTGGAAGGACATTATTAATGGGGGCAAGAATATATGAAAGTGAAAATGCTTCCCCAAACTTATTTTTGGCTCACAAATTTGAGGACAAAAGTTATATTCAAGAGCCAAAAATATACCCCCTCAAACATGAGTTAGACAATACGAAGCATTTTAAGAGGGGGTGAGTCATTTGGTCAAAGTAAGACTTTACAAAGACCAAAAGTTAACACCAACCATTCAAAGATTTTATCAGTATAGCGTATAGGTTGGTGGAAGAATGTGTTGTATCGAGTCAAGAAAAAGTGGGGAAGGGATAAGAGGTAGTTTGGAAAGGGTTTGAAATTAGAGAAAAGAAAGAATGAGGATGAATGTGAATGATTAAGAAGAAGGAATGGTGATGGTTCAACCTCTATAGGTGGAGATTGATCAATCACAAAATCCGTATTGTTTAAAAATTCAAGTTCGTCAGCAAAAAGTTCTTCAAAACTTTTATCAATGGTGTGATTGAACATTCTGCTGTCAAAGAGTTTTGTGCCAGAATTTATCCTACTTGATTCAAAAATTATTAAGGTAGAGGACTCGAAAAACTCATCTACCTCATTTTCAAAAATATCCAAATCAAGTTGAATTTCTGGTATTATTGAACTTGAATTAACGGATTGTGATTCATCAAAACTCACTGAAACTATAGGAACAGAAGAAGAACCGGAGAAAGTAGAAGGTGAAATGGGTAAACAAATTGGTGTGTCGAGTGTTGCTGAACCAGATGTAGAAAATGGAGGCTGTATTTCGGTCTGATCTTCGGGTATACCATTATCATCAACTTCAAGACATATTTGGGGTTCGGGAAGAATTAAAGGCTCAAGATGATGACCACAATGAAGTGAAAGGATTTGATGAATTGGTGGGACAAAATCATCCAAAATTTCGGGTTCATCAATCAATATATCCCCAACGTCAATCACCTCATTCAAGTGAAGGTTAAAATTCTCAAACACCTTATCAAAAGTATGGTTTTCAATCAGTTTTGGTTCAAGAGTGGAGGTGTAGAGATCACAAGGGTTGGGTATGGTTTCACTTGAAATGGACCCTTCACAGTCGGGTAAATCAAACAATACAAAGTCACACAACTTATCAGTCATTCTATTTGGTGTACTTGATGAATCTATGAAACTGGAGTTGTGGATTTCAGTTTGGAAAGGGGAGGTTTGATTAGGAAGGGTATATAATTCTGTCTCTCTACCCAAATTCTCATTTTGTCCAATGCCCGTATTATATACTGAAAAATTTTGGGCTGGTTCGGAACTCGTTGCCCTTTCATATTTAGCCACGCTTTCCTTCCATTCCTCTCTAATGCGGTTCATCATCACTATATCTTCTTCTAATTTCCGCTCAAGACTAGACTTTGGTTGATAAGGGGTTTCGGTATAAGATTGAAATTCCTGTGGATAATTAAAACTCCCAAATGACTGATTAAAAGAACTGTCTAGAGAAGATGGAAAAGTCGAATTGGATTGATAGGAATAGAATGGTTGCGAAAATTGGGTAGGAGTAGGATTAAAATTATGATAAGAAGAATATTGATATGGGTTGGTAGGTTGGCTATCAAACTCTTCTTTGGAAAGTGGAGGTGATGGTTGATATCGGTCCGGGTTGAAACTTTGGCCTCTAGCCCTAGCTATATGCTCAGCAATGGACATACGTCTAGGGGCTTCCCCACTCTGGGTATCAATTGAAACAGGTGTAGGATTAGGATACGGTTGATAAGACCTAGACTGAGGTGGCCAACTGTTTCTTCCTGCTTGTTCTATATGATCTCTTAAGGACATGGAAGAGCCGGACGGTATACCGAAGAGATTTCGAAAACAAGAGATATCTGGTTGTGGACAGCAAAGCTCGGCAAGTGTTCTTTTGTTTAGGTTACCCATTATAAGAATAGAAGAAGGGGGAAGGGGTAAAAAGAGGAGAAAATAATTGGTTTGTTTTGAAAAAAGACGGATTTAGACAGATCACACAAAAATGAACAAACAACCCTAGAACTATGGTTACCTAGGTCCAGTCTCTAGACCGCTCCTAAACTTCCAAAGGACAAGCCGCAGGATCAATCCTCTACCGCCTCCGTACTACCCTTGTAGCCAGGTAAGTGCCAGGTAAGTGGGAAGGAACCACAGTAGTGGGCCTAATTAAAAACCACTAGCCTTTGACACACTTGCCTAGGCACTACAAAAGTAATGCGGATAAGCGATAGATTACCCACGACCTTCCTCTGTCCTTATTGAGCGTGACAGTCCTTAGAGTCTGGTCGAGATATTTTTTTAATTAATGAAGGGTTGATGCAGATGCTCGGTTTGTGATTTGTGGGGCTTAGGAAGGGTGATGAAATCCCCACCTAATCTGGATTTTGGTCTTGCCCCTTAAAAATCCGTATTAAAATATGCAAAAACAAACCACAAAACAAAACTTTGCAAAAAGATTTTTTGAGCGGCGCTTATTTTGCAAAGAATCCTGCAGAAAATAGATTTTATTGGATTTAGAGGAGAGAGAAAGAGTTAAGAAAGATACCAGAGAAGTGTGAAACCCTAGATCTCCTGTTTTCTCAAGTCCGTGACTCCAGATTCCCTCGCAAAATTCACACACAAATCGTTAAATATGCAATTTGCAGTTTTGTTTTAATAATGATATGAATCGTCTAAGAATTCAACACAAATAGCAAGAATAAATAATTACGCACGTTTCCCCGGCAATGACGCCATTTGATTGATTCGAATGAGTGTTTGTTTGTAGTTTAACCACAATCAATAACGGTGTCGCACGTAGCTAGACCGAGATGAGTACGGGTCGTCCTCTGGGAAACGTGGAACCTTTTACTTTTACTTTAGATGTGTTGAGAAAGAGAGGAGGGATAAAGAATTTTATAGAATGGTTTCTAGATCTACGTTAAACAAGAATGTAAAATATAGATCTAGATTATTTTAGAGATGTAGTTAATATAATAAGGGGGCTTGTAGGGTTCGTCAAGATTTAGTAGTTATGGACGATTAATTAAAAGTTACCCTTTTTATCCATTAATAGATTTAGAACTAGAACGACGGTGATGCGTGTAGATTAGGGTTTCTGGAGGGAAAAGGAATCCCACTCTTAACCCTTATCTCGACACGGAACTCCGTTCATATCTAGCCTTTACCAAAACAATCATTAATCTAATCTCTAATCGTGGTCGGAACTAGCAAAGAATTGCTAGCGCGTCCGATTAGGATGTTAATGATTCTTTTGATAAAGTTCATAAACTTTATAGGACTTAAAAAGGGTTTAGTTATTTTCATCGTCTATTAGCCTACCCTAATCCTACGAACCCTAACAAGCGGAGAATTACTCGCGCATGTTGGGAAAAGAAGATGAAAAGACATAGAGGGAAAACATAATGTAAAATGCAAAAGAATTAAATAAAACAACTACCTTTATTAATCAACTTGAACAATCTACACTTTGATTCCTTAGAAAATGATTACAAAGACTAGTTTGCTTCTCGATCTCTTCCAAGGAGGTAGACGAACAGTTGATGATCAGCCTGGATTCATGAGCGTCTGGGGCTTCGTGATCTCTTCGGCTTGATGAATTTTCCAAGAGGCTCTCGGTGCCCTTTTATAGTGCAAAGCCAGAATCTTATTGTTGAAAACTTGGTAAAATTCATCATAGATTTATGCCAAAAATTCTTGCCTCCCAATTCCCTATTATTGCGGCGGATCCGCGGCAAATGGGGGCTAGGGCCGCGGATCCGCGCTTAAATGGTGAGATCTCTTTATGATTTTTCTTGTGCTTGCATCTTGTGACATGTGGCAATCCTAGGCACCTTCAGAATTCAGAAATCTTCTCTCGGTTGCTCCCAGACTTGGTCTCTAAGTTTTGCTTCTTAATTTGGCAAGTCTTCTTCAACAGCTTGATTTCTTTGATATATTCTGCATAACAACTTGGAAAATTCTGCACAATAATCTTCAATAATATTTAGTAGACCTATTTCTACTAGGATTTGGTCAATGGATTTATTTGCATACATTTTCCTACCAAATGCTAATTAAAATATATTAACACATGGAAAATAATGTTTTTACACATAAACCCCCATATGTATGATATATTATAATAAAGTCCTTTTTTAATATGAAAATGGTAGGAAAAATGTAATACAAATGTGCAGTTTTATCAACTGAACAGCGGTCGCGTCTCTGTGTTCGGAGGGGAACAGTGTAATCTTTTGGGCTTCCAAAAAGTTTAAAAGAAAAATCAGAAAAAAATAATGTGTCTGATGGGATTCGAACACAGGAATACATCACAGAAGTACATGGTTTTACCGGTGAGCTACAAGTTGTTTCTTGCTATTATTTAACAAAATTAACTTATAATTTGTACTCAGGCTTATAAACTCCTTTCTGTACATTAAACTGGAAAATTCCGTACTGTAAATTCAGCGTAGTTACACGAACCCAAGCCACTTCTGGAACTTGGGCTGCCGTCAGGTCATCCTCAATACTCTGAGCCCATTCTTCTGCTTCTAACGGGCTCTCTTTCCCAGAAAAGTTCTTCGGGTGCAATACCCGAAACTGTTTCACGCTAGGTGCCTCCACTTCAGGGCGAGTCAGTCCTTGGTGAAGGAGTGTAGTCTACTCCTGTTGTCCCTCGAGTAGGCTCTTGATCGCCTCCAAGAGAATCGTCCGATCGTTGAGCGATGCTGCAGTAGGTGGTGGTGGTAGAACTATAACAGTAGGCGGTGGTGGTGGTGTATTGCCGTTAACGTTGGTACTGGTGTTGTTGGGAGAATCTATTATCTTAGATAGAAAAGAATTGATTAGGATAGATTCAAAGGGAATTGAAATTGAAAGGAATTTGGAATTGAAGAGAATGTAAAAGTTGTTGAATTTCATATTTCTTGCGGTATATTGCTTTTGACGTCCACGCAGAACGACCTGCATGGAACATCAATAAAACCTATCACGTGCCGTTACCGCTCTTTTGAAAAGCGGGACATGACATAAATTCTTTGACTTTAATACATTTATTCACAATAGCCTGTAAGAGACAACCACCACAGTCTTAACATTACTCAGACTTTCATTTACACAAACCCCACTTTGCACAATGACACTTTAATATACACCAAAATACCACTCAATTACTTAAAGTTTAAAAGATTGACACTTTAATACATAAAAGTTTGTTTTCTGTGTAACTACAACCATTGTATAGAAAAATATGCATTTTCTTCTAAATCATCAATGCAAAGAGAAAAAAAGGGTGACAAAGTCATATGAGAATCATTTGGATAACAATAAAGTAGTAAAGCGGCGGAAAATTGTTCATTAGGTATTAAATTCCACATTATAAACTTTAAGTATTTAAATGCTCTATCAGATGAAATATTATGTTTGCACTGCCATCTATCGTGTATACTGATATGCTATATTTTTATCATTCTAGCCCATTATAGAGTAATATTTTATGGAAACCGATGATGCTCATAGGTGGGAACTCCCCAGATCGTGACACGCGGCAGATGCTGTGTCCCAATGCACATGAAGAGAGGGCAAGGACCGCAAATTGGAGGCATCCCCCGGGCTATCGTCCCGCTGCCTGGACCCGACCTTCGAGGACTCCCTGAAGAGTCCTGTGGTCGGTGGGTAAACGACCATTGGCTCACCTCGAAGCCCTCTTACACGCTGAGCTTTCTCAGCCCTCCCAGCTCATCTCCAAGCTATCACATAACCGAGCTTTCTCGGCCTCCCGCTCGCCTCCGAGCCTCCCGCCGAGCTAAGCTTCCTCGGTTCTATTGAGCGGCCCAGAACGCAGATTACAGGCGTCTCCGCCACGGCTCCGCGAATCTCGCCAGACGCGAGATATCCACCGTCCCACGATCCCCTGTTACACGCCATCACATCCCCCCATTAACGAGCGTATCTCGTCAATAATGGGGGATCCCGCCATTCTCACCGGTGCAATGCCAGGGGCGTAACGGCCGGCGAGAATCTTGCGCCCGCTATCTCATAGCTGCCACTATATAAATCTCTCTCTCAGATGACTCAGGTAAGGCATTTCTTATCCAATAGGCCGCTACTCTGCCCAAATACCTCGACTAACTTGATCGTCGGAGGGTCCACGGTGGTACAACCACCCCGGGACTTCTTTGTAGGTAGCTCGGCTTCACACCCAACCAAGCCTATTAAGATCCACACGCCTCCAGAGACAATCCCTAAATCCAACATCAGCCGTTCGCCAACGCTGTCGGCAGAACATCGGAAGACAACATCTGAAGGAGATCAAGAGCTCCATCAGTTGGCGCCGTCTGTGGGAATCGAAAATTCCACTCATCGAAAGTTGATCTTCCGATCTCGGGCTGATGGTGAGTGATCATCGCGATGATCCCAGCACTAGCCGCTGTCCTCCCCACAACAGAGGCATGAACGGATCCTCTCTTCCCCCTAACGCAGTTCACGCCCTGTCTGCACGGATCGACAGGCCCGCGTCCATCGTGGATGCTCATGTCCGTGTCCAAACAGCTGGACAATCCCCCCAGGTCGCCGTTCCCCTACCTCAGGACCGTGATTTCTGCAGAGGGGGAGATGACACTGCCCATGCTGGCATGACTGAACAGCGTCTCGCTATTTCTGGCGGCCACAGATCCTCTGTGACGACCAATTCAATGACCCGCTGGGCACTTCGCAGCTCTGCGCTGAGGTCTCATGAAAGAGCACCCCGCCCCGAGCCCATCGCTCTCATGCCCCTCCCAAAGAGATGTCGGTCAGCTCACCTGCTCCCAGGCATAGTCGGCACCCTCTCACTCGACAGGGTCGCACGGACGGCACTCATCATGGTGGCTCAAGGACGACCTCGCCAGGGGACCTGAGGAACCTCATAGAACGGAACCGGAATCACGGCCAGGTGCAGTCCGCCAGCGGAAGACGCCATAACTCTGAGTACATCAAATCCTCGGGGTACCACGACCGTCTTGATGCCCTCGAAAAGAAAATCAAGGGTATACATCGGAAGAGTCGTCCTTCAAGCAAGGGGGTCAAGTATACCTCTGACTCGCTTACGAATCCCTTCACTGAAGAACTGCTCGTTGTTCACGTCTCCTCCGGAAATAAGCCTCCAAAGGTGGCCCTCTTCGACGGAAAATCCGACCCGAAAGACCACCTAGACGCGTTCACGGCGGGAATGAGCTTCCAGGACAACTCCGACGCCGCCCAATGCCGAGCGTTCCCCGCCACTCTCATCCGCGCCGGACGAGATTGGTTCCGAGGACTCACGCCACGCTCCATCTCTACCTTCGATGAGCTGGCCGTCCAGTTCCTCGGGCATTTCGTCGGGAACATACGGCAGAAGCAGACCGTTGATTACCTCTTAACTATAAAGAGCAGGGACAAGGAATCCTTCAAAGAATACGTCACCCGCTTCTACAACGCTCTTTTTGAGGTCCCAGAGCACCGGGACGAGATTGTCATCACGGCCCTTAGGTCGGGTCTGAACCATAAGGGGTGGCTCCGCTCCTTTGCATTAGCGCAACCTAAGACCATGGCCAAGGTAAAAGCCTGGACCGAGCGAGAAATCCAGCTCGAGTCTGAGGTAAATGTGAACCTACCCTGGAGCGACCAGGCCGATCAAAAGAAGAGGGGTAGAGAAGAGAAGAAGAAGATTGACCGACCAAAGCCATACTCCCCGAAGTTCTAGGAGTATACCCCGCTCAACATCTCCCATACATAGCTATTGGAGGAGGAAAAGGGCAAGCGATTTTTCAAACTCCCTCCAGTCGCCAATAGAGCGGCTAAACGGACACAAGGCCCTTACTGCACCTTCCACAGGTCGCAGGGACACCACACCGAGAATTGCAAATAGCTCCGCGACTACATCGAGGAGTTGATTCGCTCAGGGCACCTGGCAAAGTACTTGCGGGAAAAGCGACAAGCAGACCGGGAACAAGTGAACCATCCCCCTCCCGGCGAGTTGACGATCGGCCAAATCATGGTCGTATCAATGGGAGTGCGCCTGGAGCCAGCGAGATTCGACGTCTCCTGCAAGTCGAGGGGACTAACAGCCAGCCCCGGAATAAGAGCAAAGCATCCAAGCCCATCACCTTCACCGACGAGGACCTCCACGGGATATCCTTGCCTCATAATGACCCACTGGTGATTACAGCACGGGTCCACCGCTATGAGGTTCAAAGGATACTGGTCGACTCAGGGAGCTTGGCAGACATCCTTTTCTACGACTGCTTTTTACTTATGAGGCTCAGCCCGTCGGACCTGAAGCCGACTGCCCACATTCTGTCGGGGTTTACTAACCACTCCATCCTGGCAGAAGGAGTGGTCACCCTCCTACTTAACATCGAGGAGGGAGGCCGTACGCGAACCGTACCAGTGGAGTTCATCGTCGCTAGAATTCCATCGACCTACAATATCCTCCTGGGACACCCGACGCTAAACTCCCTTCGGGCCCAGATCTCGACCTACCACCTCACGATCAAGTTTCCACTCGACCAAGGCGAAATAGACCGGGCCTACGGGAACCAGCAAACCGCAAAGATTTGCTTCACAGCAACATCTATACCCGAGGAACGAAGCAACGACATTGAAAGCATGGGTGATTTCCAGGGGTTCTTGGATACTCGGGATGAACAAAAAGAAATCCAAGGGGCCCCGGTGGAGCCGCTAACAGAGGTTCCCCTCGTCGAAGGGGACAATGAACGAACTGTCCAAATCGGGTCACTCTTAATGGGGAACCGGCGCGACGACGTAGTCCACTTCCTCAGAGGGAACTCTGACTTGTTCGCTTGGGTGCCCGCCGACATGCCCGGGATTAACCCCAAAGTAATATCATATAAGCTCGGGGTCAACCCGACAGTCTGACCCGTCAGGCAGAAGAAACAAAGTTTCGCTCCGATCAAACAAAAGGCAATCGAGGACGAAGTTGACCGGTTGCTTGCAGTAAACTTCATTCGAAACGTGGCCTACTCAGAATGGCTGGCGAATGTGGTCATGGTTAAAAAAGCAAGCGGGAAGTGGCGCATGTGCATCGACTTCACAGACCTCAACAAGGACTGCCCAAAAGACAACTATCCCCTCCCTCGGATAGATCAGCTCGTCGACAGTTCGGCAGGCCATGAGTTACTCAGCTTCATGGATGCTTTCTCCGGCTACAACCAGATCCGTATGAACCCGGCAGACGAAGAGCTCACCGCATTCACAACGGACTGGGGTATACTGCTATAAAGTGATGCCCTTCGGCCTCAAAAATGCTGGGGCTACATACCAACGCTTGGTCAACAGGATGTTCAAAACACAGATCGAGAGGAACATGGAGGTTTATGTCGATGACATGCTCGTTAAATCGACCTCGTCAAATGAGCACGCTAAAGATCTTCGCGAGACTTTCGACATTCTCTGCAGATACAAAATGAAGCTGAATCCCGCCAAGTGCGCGTTCGGGGTCACTAGTAGAAAGTTCCTCGGATTCATGGTTACCGACCGAGGAATCGAGGCTAACCCAGAGAAAATCAGCGCCATCCTCAACATGGACGCGCCAAAGACTAACGTCGAAATCATGCGGCTCACTGGGAGGGTAGCCGCTCTGAGTCGCTTCATGTCAAGGTCCGGAGAAAAGTGCCTCCCATTCTTCAAAGCCCTGAGAAAGATCCTGAGATTCGAATGGTCGGAGGAGTGTCAGATCGCTTTCGAGCAATTGAAAATGCACCTGGCGACTCCCCCACTACTCACCCGGCCAATTGAGGGAGACGAGCTATCACTGTATCTAGCGGTATCCGACCAGGCTGCAGGCTCGGTGCTCGTCCGAGAAGTCAAAGGAGTCCAGAAGCTGGCATACTACGTAAGCCACGTCTTTAAGGACGTGGAAACAAGGTACCCGGTCATAGAAAAGATTGTCTTGGCGCTTGTCGTGGCCTCAAGGAAACTACGACACTACTTCCAGGCACACACTATCCTCGTTCTCACCGAGCGTCCTTTAGGGGCTATTCTCACCTCCCCCGAGTCTTCTGGTCGTTTGGAGAAGTGGAGGTGGGAGTTATCTCAATTCGATATCAAATACTGCCTAAGGCGGGCTATCAAGGCACAAGTCCTGACCGATTTTATTGTCGAATGTACTATCCCCAACAAGGAGGCGGTGTCAGTGTTGGCCCCCGGATCTCAACCCTCAATCGAAGAGAGGCTCGACTCCATCCCTGATTGGGTCCTTTACATCGATGGGTCGTCAACCGATGGCTGTGGTGCTGGCCTTATCATTCGAGGCCCGAATGAAGCAGAGATGGAGTACTCTTTGAAGCTCGGGTTCAAAGCCTCAAACAACGCCGCGGAGTACGAGGCCTTGCTAGATGGACTACGAATCGCCTCCGGAGTGGGGCTGAAGACGATCTGAATCCGCAGTGACTCCACCTTGGTCGTAGGCCAGGTGACTGGCCGTTTCGAGGCATGGGAGCCTCTGATGGTGAAATATTTAGCCGAGGTAAGAAGACTGCGAAAAGACTTCGACGAAGTTCAAGTAGAGCAGATCCCCCGGCACCTAAACGCCCAGGGCGATGCTTTGAGCAAGCTAGCTTCCTTCTATATAGCCAACAACAAGAGAAATATCTTCTACGAGGTCTTGCCACGCCCCAGCGTGGAAGACAGAGCGACAGCACTTCAAGTTTACGCTACCCGGGAAGAAGACCGAGATTGGAGGAAGCTCCTCGTAGAATTCCTGAAGGAGGGTACTCTCCCGGAAGATCGAGGGGAAGCATGCCGCCTCCGAGCCAAAGCCCTCCATTTCGTTTGGAGCAGTGGAAACCTCTACAAGAAATCCTTCACTCAACCTCTGCTTCGGTGCGTCGACCCCCACGAGGCCAACTACGTCCTCCGTGAGGTCCACGAAGGGGTCGGCGGAGCGCATCAAGGGGCCCGTACCTTAGTCCAGAAGACGCTACTCCAAGGATACTATTGGCCTGCCATCCATCGGGACGCTCAGAAGCTCGTCAGAAGGTGCAAGAGTTGCCAACTCCATGGCAGCATACCCCGTCTTCCAGCTACCGTGCTAACAGCCCTGACCTCCCCCATGGTCATTTACCCAGTGGGGAATGGACATGATAGGCCAACTCCCTACTGGTACGGGTGGGCACAAATACATCCTCATCACGGTGGACTACTTTACGAAGTGGATCGAGGTCATCCCCATCAGAAAACCGGACGCCTCCATGACCATCAAGTTCCTGCAAAACAACATAATATTCCGGTTCGAGATCCCGAGGTGTATCGTTACCGACCATAGGACGAATTTCAAAAACAACAAAGTTAAAGGATTCTGCAGCGAATACTGTAACCTCCAGCCCTTTTATACCAATATCTGTACTCCTATTTCACTTGTAAGATTTATTTAGAATTTTACTTATAATTATCTATTAATTTATTTATTTTAAAACTCATTTTTAACCCAAATCCAAACTATAATTACTTTTCTCCAAGCCCACTTCATTTTCTGTGGCCTATTTCCTTATTCCCAATTTCTTTTCCTATTTATTTCGGGCCCGCGTTCCCTCACAGCCCAAGCTATTTTCAGTTATAAAGTAATGGATTTTTAAAGAACTCTCCTAGTCCGTTTCTTTTCATTCAACTCAATTTCCTATAATTCACTTATTCTATTTGAGCCAGCAGCCCAACAAAGCCCGGTTCCCCGTATTAATTATTTTGTTCTTTTATTTTCTCAAACCGGCCTTTTCCTTCTTATTCATTTTTATTTTACTTGGCCCAATCTCTTAACCCAATCCACTCTTTTCCTCAGCCCATCCTTCTCTAATTTGTTTTCTGTTTTTCATTTCAACCCAGGCCGGCCTCACCCATTTTTCCCCACAATTTTTCAATTTCCTAATCTATTTATTATCCCAGCCCACTCCCATTTCCCCTGGCCCGTTTCCCTTTCTCCTCTAATTCTTTATTACTAATTCCTGGCCCAGCCCACTCCAAAAGCCCACTCCCAGCCTCCAACCCGACCCGACCCCCACAACTGCTCATCTTCCTTAAATCCCCAACGGTAACACTCCCCCATTTCCGCGCGCGCTTCTCGCGCCGCCCCCTCCGCCTGCGCCCACGTCGCCGGGCCGTTACTCCCCACGACGCACGCCCTTGACCCCTCCTCCTCGTCTCCCCATCTCTTTCCCCTGACTTCCAGCACTCCCTCATTCCACTCCTCTCTCGAACCCGCACTCACACTCCCGAGCCCCTGTGCACAACTCGCGACGACGACGACCAATTCCCAATTCTTCCATCACCTCCTCCACGTCGCCGCTTCACCACCGCCGACCACCGTCACTACCCTCTTCCTCCACTGCCCGAGCACTCACCCGCACGCCCAGCACCCCTGCACCCGACCCATTTCACCTGAGCCGGTCACTTGCTACCCCGCCGACGATCCCACTGCCTCGTCGGCCGCCTCATCATCATCATCGTCGTCGTTCTCTCTCCCGACCACTCTCTCTGCAATCTCTAACTCTCTCTCTTTCACACTCTTCTCTCTCACTTTGTGATCTCTCTCTCCCAGATCTTTTCTCACTCTATCTATCTCTCTCTGCATCTGTCACTCTCTCACTCTCTTTCCCTGAATCTCACTTCCCTCTCTCTCTCACTGCCTCTCTACCTCACTCACAGTTCTCTCTCTCTCTCACTCACATTTCTCTCTTTCTCTCTCTAACTCTATTCACACACTCTCTCTTTCTATACTCTCTCTTTCACTGTGCCTCTTTCTCTCTCTCGAACCCACGTCCCGGACACCTCACCTGAAACCGCCAGCATCCACCCTCGCCCCCTCAAGCCGAGTCAAGATCACCGCAAAACATTCGAGCTTTGGCATTTCACCGAGCACTTCCCATACGTCGTCGATCCCTGCTGCCTCGGTCGTTGCCGCTACTGCCGTACAACCCCAAGACGTTCCAGGCAAGTTTGTACTTGCTTACATGCTATTTACCTTTGGTACCGTCACTAAATACATAGATGTTACAGTTACAAATTTAACCCAATTTTTATGCCATAACTGTTCGATGCTTGTTCTCATAGAAAATTATTGTCAATTTTGTCGGAACTGAATATAATACTTTGGCTCTTGTTATGTTGAATGCCTTGTGCAAATTTCGCTGTATAATGTGATCGTTAAAGATTAAAATAACTGCCCCGAAGTTTAACCGTAAAACTGAAATTCTGCTGCACCTGAAAATCGTTAAATTCACCATAAATCTTATACATAGTAGAATGGTGCGTTCGAGGGCTCAAATCGAAGCCAACTCGACGAATTTTAACCCTGTACTAGTTTCCAGACATTCCTGTACTTAAACCATGATGATATTTGGATCGGAGTGCGACTCTGGACTGTAGTCCAGAGCGACTCCAGTTATTGGTTGCTGTTCCGTAATGGGTACCACAGGATTTACTTAACTCTTAGGTTGTGGAACTCCACTGTTTATTGTAGATAAACCTGTTATCTAGACAACCCAACTGGTTTCATTCTGTTTCGTTACCGTTTGATATTTTATCGGTAATTTAATATATCGGGACACATAACAGTCCCAGCAGATTCAGAATTGACATGTTGATATTAAACAGATTATAACTCCTAACGTACAGACGCGATTGAAGATCTGTTGGTTGCGTTGAAAACCTTACTGAAAACCCTAGAATTCATCCAACTATAGCGTCGCTAAAATCCGATCCCAACTGGGATCAAAATGCGTTGCGAAATGGACTTCTGATTCTGAAATTAGATTTCCAGCCGCGTGCGCTTAAAAGGAAATAATCATAACTAATGATCCTGGAACCCGATTGACTTGAAACAAAATTCTATGGATAGCTAACTGAACATATTAATTACTACCTGTTTATCATTTCGCTAAATTATATACATATGTTTCATGATAAATCATGCAAGTGATAGACGGTTGTTTTTATGACACCTTAATTGTGCTTCTTATACTGTTCATGCATCACATCATACCCATATCATTGTAGTGATAACCTAGTGACATCGTGCATTTACCCAGTGTTAGATTTTAGTGATGATTGTGACAAGTACGTCAGTGTTCGTGTATTCGTGATTAAGTGAAAGTGATACGTACTTGTGCACAATCAGAGTTCCTTTTATTCTATTGCATTGTCGACGTCTGTGGGATGTGTGTACGTGTGACTATAAGTGGTATGGGACACTTATGGGAGCGCTTGCACGGATGTCACAGATAAGGCATCCGACACTGCCATTTATCTTAGGTATTAGTCGGGACGTGCTTGATGGAGGTCCTGCCTCCAGTTCTCGCGCAGACTTGTCACGGATCGATTAGTATTTAGGGTGATGGTTAGCGTTTGATGTAGACCACGGGGTGTGGGGTAGTTCAAGTGTGAGTTCAACAGAATCTCGGGAGTCCCATGCCGGCTTATATATTTAGGGAGTTATATGGAGATTTACAGGGTACGTGATATATACACCGTGATATTCTTGTTACATGTTGGGCCCGTGGTCCCTTGCCCTTGGGTTCTACCCTTGGGTGGAGGACACTCATGAGTGGTTGACTCTCACACTTGGACTGACGATAGGCTTATTGACCTGCGCAGTGAGACTTAGAGACTGATAGGGTTACTGTCTTTTATATTCCTTCTATACTGTGTTGACTTTCGTGACATATTGTTATACTGCTTTACTTTTCCGCTGCATTGATTACTGCACATTCATTTTCATGCTGTCATTGATTTACTGTTATTCATATCCTTTACCATTGTTAGAACTGTTACTTGATTATATACATTATATTGCTATTGTGTCGCTCTGACGACCTGAGTATGCATGCTCAGTGTGAGAAGACGATTTAGCCTGGACCAGTGCATCACAGACTTCTTGACTTGCCTTCCCGAGTTACATTCATTTGTTCCACCTCAGGTCAGTCTTTACATTGTTTACTTCAGTTACTGCATTTCTCATTACCTGCGCATTATATACTGTTTACCATGATAA
Organism: Agapanthus africanus; assembly: GCA_030015575.1. Lineage (NCBI taxonomy): Eukaryota > Viridiplantae > Streptophyta > Magnoliopsida > Asparagales > Amaryllidaceae > Agapanthus > Agapanthus africanus. Next base: position 375,537,049 of record JASDDO010000019.1, on the reverse strand, counting down.
ACTAGAAGCCGAAGTGTGACTATGGCAGGGCATTCCCTTGGCCGTAGGAGCATGGCTGGCCTTGTCTACCCCTCGTATTCCGTATTTTGGGAAGCGGGGCGTGACATGGTTTAGTTGGTATCAGAACCAGGTTTTGCATCGTTTGGGATTGCAGTTTTCCGTGCATAGTTTGGCAATCTAAGACATTCCTCGGTCTAGATTGTAAACTTGTCATTCTTGATTCATATTCATATCGTGTGTTCAGCTATCCATTCGCTATGGTTCGGGTAACTTGACAAGGTTACGGGATTTGCATTTGCACTACCGTACTCTAATCAAGTGACTTAAAGTCATACAGTTGATTCTCTACTTGTTATGATATTCATCATCTCTGATATTCTTGAATACTTGTTCTATCCATATCCTATTTTGATTCATTTAGCGTGTGACTTATATCATTCTCAATATGGATGTCTCAGGATCATGTCTTTCAACGACTCTTCGTCTATACCCACTCCTCAGAATCAGACTGTTGAGATCCTTGGTGTACTACAAGATTTAAAGGAGGCCCAGGAGCGAACAAACGACTTATTAGCTGAAGGGCTGAAGAGACAGGTGAATCAGACCCCAGCGGGAGTCTCCTATCATAAAGGAACTCCTATTGGACGAGGAAAGGAGAAGAAGGTGAAGCGTCAACAGAAGCATCAGAAGGACCCCTGCTGTGGATATTGTAAGAGGCCAGGACATCTTCAGAAGCATTGTCGCCGCGCCCAAGGGAAATGTCTAATATGCGGTTCCAACGAACATCTCATCAACGGTTGCCCAGAAAGGAAGGAGCTACAAGGAGGAGATTCATCCACACTCCCCACTTCTGCCAAGTGAAGATTGCCGCGTAGTTCGGACTTCGACGATAAGGCGGATCAAACGCAGGATTCAACTCACGCGACGAGAATGCACTGTTATAGCAGACGAAGAATGATTTTTTTCATGTTATCTACTTTCAGTAATAATATTGTCACTTTATGAATGTTTCTTTCCGTTTGAAACCTTGTATCCGCTGAACTTTTAGTTGAATGCAATAAAATTTGAATCGTATTATATGTATCATTCTCTTGTCATTTCCCTTGTTCATATTATTCCGTAGCATAACATTTTAATCTTGATTTTACAATTCCTGCTACCGCATATCTTTTGATACTTCGTACACTTGGCCTTTTTCCTTATTCATTCCATTGTCTAATCATGACTCTCTTTCCTTTCAGACCATGGCCCACCCTGGAGCAGTGCCGCATCTAGACGAGGATACCCAGTCATGCGTTTTTTTAGACCGCGCACTGATGGATTTCGACGATGAGATGAACGGTCCCTAGGTCAACGTCGAAAACAATGATTCAGAAGACGAAGGAGCAGCCGCCCCAGAGTTTGGCATGATAGATGATTCTGACGAAGAAGAAGTAAATCCCGAAGAGAACCTGATAGAGGAAGACCCCGAGGAAGAACCGATGGAAGAAAACCCAGTGGAGGAAAATCCCATGGAAGAGAATGCAGAAGAAGAAAACCACATGGGATCGGACCTCGATGAAGAAGTTCTATCCGAGGATGAAGGACCAGAAGATCAAGACCCTATGGTGGAAGGACTTCCAATAGAGGTACCTGCGAGACGCTATGGAAATGGACGCCTCTACCTGAGTGCGCGAGCCTACCGCAACCTACTGAATCTCCACAACCGCGACTAATGGGATGTATTTTGATGTTGTCTTTCTGGCTAAATAAATTGTGTATAGTTTAGGGCCACTTTTCGTCTTGGACAATGTTTTGTTTCAAATTTTCTTGGATGAAATAAATCTTCTAGATTCGTAAATCTTTTGATTATTGGTTCGCTTGATACTTGGTTATTGCCCGTATCCATTTATTTTCTGCTAAGTTCCCTGATTATTCACCCCTACTCATTGTATAGTTTTCACCCTCAATTTCGACTAGAACGTACCGCACCCTGATCCTTGGAATGAGACACCCTTTATCCTTCGTCTGTACCCTGTTTGAGATCTTTCTGGGAGGAGGACCTTCCTTATGAATTACCGAGTTCATTAACCATTCAAATTCTTGATTCATAGAACTTACCGATCGTTAGTCTCCCCCATTTTTGTCTTGTAGTCCTTTCGTTGCTCACCCTTAATTTCTATGCTGACCCGATCCCAGTCTCCTTGGTCTTCAGCCTAAAGCCACCACACTCCGACCTTCTGACTGAGCCACTCTTCCTTGTAATCATTATCCTAACTAGCCTATGCAAATTTTGTGTTCTTTGTATTACCCTAACTATATATAGGGACTGTGTTATTCGAAAATTTAGTTTTCGTTATTTTGGTTTGTGTTATTGCTTACTCCGTTTTTGTATTGTAAGTACAACTATTATTATTTTCAGTTTTCAGTAGCGCACTCTTATACCGCGCAAATTTTGTTCCATGTTTCTTAGATTCACTATACAAGTTTTCTAAATCATTTTAAACCTATTTTTCGATACGTTTTCCTAAAACGTTTTAATCTACTGACTAGTTTTCACTACATTATCGTCGTTACTTTAATTTTGGGTTTTGTGCCTACGATTACTATTATATATAGTTGAACCTTACACTTATTTCTCTGTTTGCTATTTTGATATACTTAGATGTGCACACATTTGGGTATCGATCTTATTGAACACGTCTTGATTATTTCCGTTCGCTATTGTTACCTATATTCTCGTGTACTTATAGCTCGACCATATAGTTGTTCATGCCGTATACTTAATTAAATCCTTTCTGTGTATGTTGTTCTTGCATATATATATATCTTCATAAATTTCATCCACCCGTTTTAAGTAAACCATTATGAGTTAGTTTTTGACATGGTAGCTTACGTTTTTGATTTTACAACTTATCATTAGTTTTAAATTTCGAGGACGAAATTTTTATAAGGGTGGTATGATGTAACCTCCAGCCCTTTTATACCAATATCTGTACTCCTATTTCACTTGTAAGATTTATTTAGAATTTTACTTATAATTATCTATTAATTTATTTATTTTAAAACTCATTTTAAACCCAAATCCAAACTATAATTACTTTTCTCCAAGCCCACTTCATTTTCTGTGGCCTATTTCCTTTTTCCCAATTTCTTTTCCTATTTATTTCGGGCCCGCGTTCCCTCACAGCCCAAGCTATTTTCAGTTATAAAGTAATGGATTTTTAAAGAACTCTCCTAGTCCGTTTCTTTTCATTCAACTCAATTTCCTATAATTCACTTATTCTATTTGAGCCAGCAGCCCAACAAAGCCCGGTTCCCCGTATTAATTATTTTGTTCTTTTATTTTCTCAAACCGGCCTTTTCCTTCTTATTCATTTTTATTTTACTTGGCCCAATCTCTTAACCCAATCCACTCTTTTCCTCAGCCCATCCTTCTCTAATTTGTTTTCTGTTTTTCATTTCAACCCAGGCCGGCCTCACCCATTTTTCCCCACAATTTTTCAATTTCCTAATCTATTTATTATCCCAGCCCACTCCCATTTCCCCTGGCCCGTTTCCCTTTCTCCTCTAATTCTTTATTACTAATTCCTGGCCCAGCCCACTCCAAAAGCCCACTCCCAGCCTCCAACCCGACCCGACCCCCACAACTGCTCATCTTCCTTAAATCCCCAACGGTAACACTCCCCCATTTCCGCGCGCGCTTCTCGCGCCGCCCCCTCCGCCTGCGCCCACGTCGCCGGGCCGTTACTCCCCACGACGCACGCCCTTGACCCCTCCTCCTCGTCTCCCCATCTCTTTCCCCTGACTTCCAGCACTCCCTCATTCCACTCCTCTCTCGAACCCGCACTCACACTCCCGAGCCCCTGTGCACAACTCGCGACGACGACGACCAATTCCCAATTCTTCCATCACCTCCTCCACGTCGCCGCTTCACCACCGCCGACCACCGTCACTACCCTCTTCCTCCACTGCCCGAGCACTCACCCGCACGCCCAGCACCCCTGCACCCGACCCATTTCACCTGAGCCGGTCACTTGCTACCCCGCCGACGATCCCACTGCCTCGTCGGCCGCCTCATCATCATCATCGTCGTCGTTCTCTCTCCCGACCACTCTCTCTGCAATCTCTAACTCTCTCTCTTTCACACTCTTCTCTCTCACTTTGTGATCTCTCTCTCCCAGATCTTTTCTCTCTCTCAATTTCTCACTCTATCTATCTCTCTCTGCATCTGTCACTCTCTCACTCTCTTTCCCTGAATCTCACTTCCCTCTCTCTCTCACTGCCTCTCTACCTCACTCACAGTTCTCTCTCTCTCTCACTCACATTTCTCTCTTTCTCTCTCTAACTCTATTCACACACTCTCTCTTTCTATACTCTCTCTTTCACTGTGCCTCTTTCTCTCTCTCGAACCCACGTCCCGGACACCTCACCTGAAACCGCCAGCATCCACCCTCGCCCCCTCAAGCCGAGTCAAGATCACCGCAAAACATTCGAGCTTTGGCATTTCACCGAGCACTTCCCATACGTCGTCGATCCCTGCTGCCTCGGTCGTTGCCGCTACTGCCGTACAACCCCAAGACGTTCCAGACAAGTTTGTACTTGCTTACATGCTATTTACCTTTGGTACCGTCACTAAATACATAGATGTTACAGTTACAAATTTAACCCAATTTTTATGCCATAACTGCTCGATGCTTGTTCTCATAGAAAATTATTGTCAATTTTGTCGGAACTGAATATAATACTTTGGCTCTTGTTATGTTGAATGCCTTGTGCAAATTTCGCTGTATAATGTGATCGTTAAAGATTAAAATAACTGCCCCGAAGTTTAACCGTAAAACTGAAATTCTGCTGCACCTGAAAATCGTTAAATTCACCATAAATCTTATACATAGTAGAATGGTGCATTCGAGGGCTCGAATCGAAGCCAACTCGACGAATTTTAACCCTGTACTAGTTTCCAGACATTCCTGTACTTAAACCATGATGATATTTGGATCGGAGTGCGACTCTGGACTGCAGTCCAGAGCGACTCCAGTTATTGGTTTCTGTTCCGTAATGGGTACCACAGGATTTAATCAACTCTTAGGTTGCGGAACTCCACTGTTTATTGTAGATAAACCTGTTAGCTAGACAACCCAACTGGTTTCATTCTGTTTCGTTACCGTTTGATATTTTATCGGTAATTTAATATATCGGGACACATAACAGTCCCAGCAGATTCAGAATTGACATGTTGATATTAAACAGATTATAACTCCTAACGTACAGATGCGATTGAAGATCTGTTGGTTGCGTTGAAAACCTTACTGAAAACACTAGAATTCATCCAACTATAGCGTCGCTAAAATCCGATCCCAACTGGGATCAAAATGCGTTGCGAAATGGACTTCTGATTCTGAAATTAGATTTCCAGCCGCGTGCGCTTAAAAGGAAATAATCATAACTAATGATCCTAGAACCCGATTGACTTGAAACAAAATTCTATGGATAGCTAACTGAACATATTAATTACTACCTGTTTATCATTTCGCTAAATTATATACATATGTTTCATGATAAATCATGCAAGTGATAGACGGTTGTTTTTATGACATCTTAATTGTGCTTCTTATACTGTTCATGCATCACATCATACCCATATCATTGTAGTGATAACCTAGTGACATCGTGCATTTACCCAGTGTTAGATTTTAGTGATGATTGTGACAAGTACGTCAGTGTTCGTGTATTCGTGATTAAGTGAAAGTGATACGTACTTGTGCACAATCAGAGTCCCTTTTATTCTATTGCATTGTCGACGTCTGTGGGATGTGTGTACGTGTGACTATAAGTGGTATGGGACACTTATGGGAGCGCTTGCACGGATGTCACAGATAAGGCATCCGACACTGCCATTTATCTTAGGTATTAGTCGGGACGTGCTTGATGGAGGTCCTGCCTCCAGTTCTCGCGCAGACTTGTCACGGATCGATTAGTATTTAGGGTGATGGTTAGCGTTTGATGTAGACCACGGGGTGTGGGGTAGTTCAAGTGTGAGTTCAACAGAATCTCGGGAGTCCCATGCCGGCTTATATATTTAGGGAGTTATATGGAGATTTACAGGGTACGTGATATATACACCGTGATATTCTTGTTACATGTTGGGCCCGTGGTCCCTTGCCCTTGGGTTCTACCCTTGGGTGGAGGACACTCGCGAGTGGTTGACTCTCACACTTGGACTGACGATAGGCTTATTGACCTGCGCAGTGAGACTTAGAGACTGATAGGGTTACTGTCTTTTATATTCCTTCTATACCGTGTTGACATTCGTGACATATTGTTATACTGCTTTACTTTTCCGCTGCATTGATTACTGCACATTCATTTTCATGCTGTCATTGATTTACTGTTATTCATATCCTTTACCATTGTTAGAACTGTTACTTGATTATATACATTATATTGCTATTGTGTCGCTCTGACGACCTGAGTATGCATGCTCAGTGTGAGAAGACGATTTAGCCTGGACCAGTGCATCACAGACTTCTTGACTTGCCTTCCCGAGTTACATTCATTTGTTCCACCTCAGGTCAGTCTTTACATTGTTTACTTCAGTTACTGCATTTCTCATTACCTGCGCATTATATACTGTTTACCATGATAAACTAGAAGCCGAAGTGTGACTATGGCAGGGCATTCCCTTGGCCGTAGGAGCATGGCTGGCCTTGTCTACCCCTCGTATTCCGTATTTTGGGAAGCAGGGCGTGACAAATACCATATACTGATGAAGTTTTTCGCGGTCGCGCATCCCCAATGCAATGGGCAGGCCGAGGTCGCTAATCGAGACATCATTCGAGGTCTTCGAACTCGCCTGGAAGGAAGGCAGGGCAGTTGGGTCAACGAATTACCCCAGGTTTTATGGGCCTTGTGCACATTGAAGAAGACCCCCACTGGAGAGACCCCCTTCAGCCTCTGCTACGGCACCGAGGCGATGGTCCTAGCAGATATCGGGCTGCCCAGTTACAGGGTCGAGCAGTTCGACGACGAAGCAAACAGCTCGGCCCTCCGGACTAATTTGGACATCTTGTTGGAGAAGCGGGACTGGGCACAGATCAAAGCTGCTGCTTATCAATAGCAAACTGCCCGCTACTATAACGCATGAGTCAAGCATCGCGCCTTTAAGACCAGAGATTTGGTCCTAAGGCGAAACAAGTTCATTGACCAGGACAAGTTGCACAAGTTTTTCCCGAAGTGGGATGGCCCATTCCTCGTCTCCAAAGTATTTCCCGGCGGGGCCTATCACTTACAAGACGCGGCGGGTCGCAAATTTCTATGGCCTTACAACGCCGAGAAGCTCAAGTTGTAACATTGAAAATTGTATCTATGAATATATGTTTCTTCTTTGCCAAAGTGATGTAAATTTTTCTAAGTCTTTTGAATTAGAAGAAACCCCTCCTATGTGTTTCCCTCTTCCTCAGTTCAAAGGTCGCAGATTTCGTTTCGTGAAAATACTCAAACGTACCCAGAAGACAAAAAGGAAACAATAGTGCGTCGCAAAAAGAGAACTTTATTTATCAAAGGTATTGTGGGCTCCTAAGCCTTACATGAAAATTGAAATTACAACAGAGGGGATACGGGGTCGAGAAAGCACTGCTGGTGGTACTCCGTGGAGATCTCCGCCAGTCGAGCCCTGGCCTCTTCAGCCCGCTCCCACCGATGCTGCCTACATACCCGGAACGCTACGAAAGCACCGAGCCCCCCATCCACCGGGCAGGCGCCCGTGATCTGCCTCTTTTGGAAACATTCCAAAATAAGGGCCACTGATCGGTCGTACCTGTTCTTCGAGATGAGGCCAAGGACATAGAGCGTACGCATCTTGTCGAGCGCCTCATCTAGCAGCTCCTCGGAGAGGGGGTTGTACAGCCCCGGGGACCTCCTCCAAATTGCATACATCAGCAATTGGAGGAGGGACGACTGGTGAGAAAGTAGACGGCCGATATGGTCCTCGATGCACTAGGCCACACCCCGGTACGTCTCCTCGGAGAGGGACTGGTTGTACAAGTAGACGTCATCGGAAGTAACGATCTCTTCGATCGTGTAGATGCGCCCGGCCATCTCAGAAAAGCTATGATGAAAGAAACCCATCTCCATCTCTATTTATAGCCTAAACAGAATCCCCAAGGGCCCAAATTTGCGCGCGCGTGGATGCGAATCCTGGGATTTTCTCAACTCTTCCAATACCAAACCGCCACGTGGCGGGAATCCTGTCACGCCCCGCTTCCCGATATACGGCGAAGGGGACGGGACTGGCCCGCTACGTATTTACTCAGAAGCAAATATGCTAAGCGTAGCTAAGCAATATAAAAGAAAAAGTACACAAGAGAAAAGGTATAATAAAAACAGCAACTTTTATTTATTAACATTCTTTTGTACAATGCATGAAAAGGAAATACAACTGAAATAAAACGATGCCTAAACAATGGCATAACAGGATATGAAAAGTACTGAATGGAAAATGTACGATGAAACTAGAGCTCTGGTTCTTCAGCAAACTTCTCCAAGTCTTCTGCAGATGGCTCGATCTCTGCCGGGTCCAAACCACCTGACGACATTCAAAGAAGAAAGAATAGAATGTCGTCAGCGAACAGGTCGCTTGGTAAGTCCCAAAGATAAAAGGAAAGTATAATAGACAGAATAAGAAGGTATCTTCTAAAGTTGTATTATCTTATAGTAATGTCGTGTTAACGCTGTTGTTTGTAGCTTGGTACAGAAGGATGCCAGTGTATACGAGAGGGGTCTCTATATGCTAGAGACCAGGGCAAACGGAATGTACAAGGAACCGTTAAGCCACGGTATAACAGCAACGGAATATAGGTTAGGTGTCTTAATCTTACCACCTCGTGCCACTTTTAACACCTTCCGTACCAATCTACCCCTTAAAACCCCATAGTGTTTTGATTGTATTGTTTGTGCTGTAAATTGAATTGATTGTATAATTGATTGACTGACCGAAACCATGATATTGGTAAACGGATATAACTGCAGAATCATGTAAATGGAATAACTGGAGAACCATGTAAATGGAATGTATATCCATGGTTCGGTTCAGTCAAGTCGTATAGATTGATAATTGGATTCATGGATTCATGTTGAAAATTGTAAATTGTAGATTGACTTGAATCATATTCAAGTCAGATTAATCAGACTCAAACCCGAGTCAGCCAATTAAAAATGTAAGTCGAAGTCTTGATTATTTCTTAAATCTATAATTGCTAGGGTCCTTAGGTAATTTATAAAACTTGAGGGGGTTTTATGTAAAAATACTTTTATATACTTTTCAAAATACACCTCAAGTATTCATTATTCATCCTTAGAGTTGTAATGAAGGTGTATTTTATATTGTGATATTTCTAGTGAAAATATCCTAGATTCATAATTAAAGGTATTTATTTATAGTATTGATTTATTTGGAATTCATGGTATTTTAGTGTAAAATTTGTTCTTGTGATTTTTAGAAAAAAGGTGGAATATTTATATCATAACAAAATAGATATTTTAATGATAAATATACATATAATACAAAAATAAATTTAATAAATATTTTATATTCTAAAAATCTCATTTTCTTAAGAGGTCATATTTTAAATCTTTCGAGACCGAATGCTCCTTGCGGAGGTCTGAATCTCGCACTACTAAGCCCGAGGGTGTGCGATAAACCGCACCATCCCGAACGGGTTCCCCAAAATGGGTTGTAGCGGCGCTTTGCAAACATTGTAAAATACTAAATCCTTTAGAAAACGGTTTTATAAAGTAAATGGTATTTATTGGTAAAAATGTCAATTTTCCGTATTTTAGGTTCTAGGGTTTCCTAAGTCAACTAGACTATTTCTAAATAGTCTAAACGATAAGTCGTGAGATGCCTCAAATCGCCTCTTCACCGCCAATTGTGGCCAGGTAAGTACAAATGAAGAAAGGAGGGATCCGCTCACGAATCACCGTGAGACGGGCCTTTTAAAGTTACCTTTCTCACTTGCCTAGCCTAGATACCATAAAGTCAGGTTTAGATAAATGACCGATGTCCACAACTTATCGTATTTTTATAATAAGATGTATTTATTTAAAAGTGTACCAACTCTAACTCTTTTAGAAATAGTTTTATTAAGTGTATGGTATTTAAATGTAAATACTTGTTTTCTCGTATTCTAAGGTTTCAATGGTATCGTGTTAGGTTGTAAGTAAGTGTGTGAGGAGGTAGGTCATTACCTGTGATCTACTTTAAATGTATAGCAAGTTTGATGGGTTAAATGAAGGATTGAAACAATGTGGTATTTAAGTGAAAAAATACGATAATTTGAGAAAGCTGTCATTTCATGTGATGAAACTTGTTCAAATTGTTTAATTAGTGTTTAATAATCAACATGAGGAAGTTTAAGAATGATTGTATTAGTGAGAAGTGAAATTTTATAGAAAACTGAATCGGAAATTGGATTTGTTCTGATTCCGTCGGGTTTTGTAATTTCGTATTTTTCTTGAATAGGGAAGAGAGATAGAAAGGGACTTACGGGTTTTCGATTACACTAGAGAGTAAGAGGGAACTAGAGGGATCGCCGATGTTGCGTCGTCACCGATAGTTCCGCCGGAATTTCGTCGGAGCTTCGCCTCGAGCTTGTTTTCAAAGTACACGACTCTTGGAAAAATTTTGAGAGAGTGGGCTCAGGATTTTGGGGTGAGGGGGTAGAGGGTAGGGGGTGTATTTATAGGGTAGGCTAGGGGTAGGGTAGGTGAAGGGTTTTTTATAAAAAAATTTATAAAAATATAGAAAATTCATTAAAAATTGGAGTAATTAAGTGTTAATGGGCATTCTGGAACCGATCCAATAAATTAGAGTATGCAGGGGAGTTTAGGAGACGAAGAGGCAAAACTTTGGTGTTGGGGACTCGGCCGTCAGGCCGAGTCCGGCCGGCGGTGCCGGCCCGAGTCGGGGTTCCGGAGGGTGGAGGTCTTCAGGTGGGGCCTCTGGTATATTTAGTTTTTAAAGTGTAGTTCAAGTTTTGGGAGTTATGGTGTGTGGACTGTTGGGCTTCCAAAGGATTTAAAACAAAATAATATAAAAAATAATGTGGGGCATGAGATTTGAACTCTGGTGGCTTAGTTCAGCAGCGCAAGGCATTACCAATGAGCTACAAGCTCCTTCTTGTAATTATTGTGTGAAATAAATACTTAAAGAGATATCAATAACATTAAATACTCTAAGTATACTTTGAATTTAAATCAATTCTTTGTACATTTAAAATGGAGTTGTTACACATCCCGTATTTCTCGGCAAACCGAAGTCGGAACGACGCGGATATTGGAACGCCTCGCCTCCCTTATGCATTTCTGCCACGTGTCGCTCGCGACGGCCACTCTTCCAGATTTTCACATGTCGAGGGAGGTCGGGCGATACCTCGCAAAACCGGGCAGCTTCCTTGCTCGGCCAATCCATGGCTGGTAGTTTACTACCCACCGACGCCAAGGATCGAAAGCCCTCATCAAGAGGCCACCGAGCAGCTTCACTGCCCGGTCCATCCTTAGTGGGTAACTTCTTACCCATCTACGCTAAGGATCAAAGCCCTCCTTAAGAGGCCACCGAGTAGCTTCCCTGCTCGGTCAATCCATGGCTGGTAGTTTACTACCCACCGACACCAAGGATCGAAAGCCCTCATCAAGAGGCCGCCGAGCAGCTTCACTGCTCGGTCCATCCTTAGTGGGTAACTTCTTACCCATCTGCGCTAAGGATCAAAACCCTCATTAAGAGGCCACCGAGCAGCTTCACTGCCCGGTCCATCCTTAGTGGATAACTTCTTATCCATCTACGCTAAGGATCAAAGCCCTCCTCAAGAGGCCACCGAGCAGCTTCACTGCTCGGTCTATCCTTAGTGGGTAACTTCTTACCCATCTACGCTAAGGATCAAAGCCCTCCTCAAGAGGCCACCGAGCAGTTTCCTTGCTCGGTCAATCCATGGTTGGTAGTTTACTACCCACCGACGCCAAGGATCGAAAGCCCTTATCAAGATGCCGCCGAGCAACTTCACTTCTCGGTCAATCCCTAGCGGGCGACTTCCTACCCATCTATACTAAGGATCAGAAACCCTCAACCTCGGCAAACGCCGACCTATCCAAGCTAGGCTCTTGTCTAACTCATTCTAAGAGAAGTGGTCACCTGTCCAACTCAAAGGAATGGGCAAATTTATGCCTTTCTACTCGAAGGAGCCAACCGACGTGCCTTAAGTGAGCGATCGCCACCTCGACTTCGAGGCCATAAGGACACCGGCCTAACACTGGCCTTTGTACACTTGAAAAATAATTGGATTTCACTCGACGCACGATCGCCAACTAAAGGACCGGTCACCGACTTGCGGTTTGACTCATCAGGCAGGGAAAATGCTAACATGCTCACACAAGAAAACGTTGCCACACGGTTAAAAATTCGCAAAACGGCTTTATTCACAACTTGGGAGTCTTTACAAAGGTATTAGAAGCTTCTCAACCTTACAAAATTGCCTGAAGGGTTACAAGATTCCAAATCAAAAAAAGAAGAACACAGAAAGGCTCAGGCCTCGGGACTGGGGAGAACCTCGATTTGCTCCGCGCCAGCATCGGTAGTCTGGGTGGTGGATTTAGGGTCGGCACCCCCAACAGGAGCTTCGGAGCTAGGAGCCGGAGTGATCGCCTTATCCCCAACGCTCCTACCGGGAGCCTCTCCCCCGGGGTCACTTCCGGTGGCATCCCCCTACATCTCATCCTCGAGGGGGTACTCGAGCTGGAGCCCGCCGTCGGCAAACTCCGGCATCAACGCCTTGACGGTATCGAGAGCCTGATGCCAGACGAGGGCCAAGGCGTCAGCAAGGTCGGTGTAGAATTGATCTGACATCTTGTAACTCTCCACCGCCTTTGCGGCCCGGAGGTTGGCGCGCTTCATTCCTTCCTTCGCCGCCTCGTTTTCCCTCTTAAGGGTGTCCCGCGTCTTCTTCAGAGTGGCGTTGAGCACCCTGGCCTCCTTTAACTTGTAGGGTTGCTAGGCACGCACACAAGGGTCTACGAGGCATCAACCATGCCCAATTAAAATTTTAGCCGTGCCGAACATCCCGAAGCCGGATCTTTAAACTAGAGTTTAGGCGAAAACTAACATGCTAAACACTTTAGCACTAAGTGAGAGGGATTACAACCTTTGTAGATCCGGTCCTTCACTTCATAAGCTCCGTGTTGTGGTCCCTTCACTGCGATCATCGGGTTCCGGACTCTCGAGAGGTTCCACGAAGAGAAAGATGCAGTCTTGCTTCCGATCTTCGATACAAAGATGATCTACCTTGAAGTTTCATTAACACAAGCTAACACTCACTAAAATTGAGTGAACACTCTCATCTAAAGGGCAAGGGAAGATGAGGATGATGAAGTAGGATTTTTGCTCTCTTTATTTATCTTTTTCTCACATTTATTCATCACTTGGAAAAAAGCTAGTAAGCTTTTTCCATGAAGAAAGAAGAAGGAAGAAGATGATGAATTATGATAGAATTCCTTTTGTGATGAATAATGCAAAGAAGATAATGATCAATAATGCAACCATGGTTAAATTAACCTTTGTAGAGAATTAACCAAGGCTAGGGTTTGGGTTAGGTTAAGAATGAGTCACTTGAAAATATCTTTTCCAAAACAAAAAAGAAAACCTTCTAGAATCTACTAGAAGTCATTAACCCAAATCAAACCCTAATCTTGATTAATCTTTACTAAACATGTTGCATTAGTTATCATATCATGTTACAATATTATCTATCACATATATAATATTTATTGTAACCAAATAAAATAATACAATTAACATATATCGCATATATATCAATGTATTACCCGAGTGAGAAAAAGAATCTTTTAGTGAGCTAATATTCGATAATGTAATTTAATATATCATATATATTATTATACATTAAATCATCGAATCAACACTTGATCCGACAATCCGGCTATATCGCATATAACCGACTAATATTTATCCGTACCGATTCATCGAATCAACACTTGATCCGATGACCCGGCTGATATCAAATATCGCGAGAATAGAATACGGTATCTCATATCGTATTATCCTCGGTCCCGCACATATCACATATATGCCCCTACTCCGTTTTGCCTGAGCCAAGAAACCTCTGTGTAGGACTCTAAAGAATCGTCAATACGCCGGCAGTAGGTGATGATCATATCAAACACCTACAAGCTGCAAGCGGTCAGCTAAACGTAACATCTACCCAGGTATTGAGCGCTCAGAAGATCAACAAGCAAGCCTGTACATTCTCCTGTGAATCCAAACAGTAACACTCCCGTACAGTCCGGTCTCGTCGTCTGATATATCGCATATCTCGCCTAGGGGTGGTAAACGTCAGACCCCAGTAGCTCGATAAGTCGTGTCGATATGAGGTCTATAACAGTTCGAGAAACTACTGATAACACTTACCAGTAAATCTCAGCAACCCTGGCCAGGGATTTCCGGTTATAGCCAATCGAACACAGCACAACATCAACTCCCTATACCGGGAGAGACGGATCCCCTCCTATCGCTCATTGCCTCCATGTGATTCGGGACTGTACCCAAAAGCCACCTTTTTGCACGCCCTCTTGGACGTGGTATGATGGAAATCAAAGCACAGTGGGAATCATACAAGACACTATGACGATCTCGGGTCAACAGACTACTCTGTACCAGTGTCACCGGAGAACTGCCATCTGACGTGAGGTATAATACCATCTGGGAGTTCTCGGCGAGTCCGTCCAGTGTACCCAGTCTCCACTGAGCACCCGTACACCATCCTTGATGTCAAACACCGATGGATATGGGATCATCCATCGCCCATCATATAGGTCAAGATGCGTATACGCTAGTCTACTCTGGTGCATCGATGCCCTGTCTCGATACACCCTCGACTAGGAACTGTTATAGGATGTACTCGTCGACTACCGTGGCCCCACTAGTATGATCTCATCATAGTCCCAGTAGTCGAGTACATATCCTAAGGGCTTTATCAACATGTAATATAGAGACAATCAGAGTACATGTTAAGATAAAGTACAACCAGATAGTATACTATCATGTCGAGCAAGAAAGTCATCCCTATATATGTCCAAGCGTCCACTACAATATACATCAAATGTACAGTAATGGCCTCTAGGGCATACATATAACTAACAATCTCCCACTTGCACTAGGGCCATCTGTTATGGTATCACATACCCAACAATTAGCTGTGGTTGAAGTATCTCATACTCAACCATCCCATAAAAGTCTCTACTGGGAAAAAGGCCTTTGTGAGTGGATCCGCGCTGTTGTCCTCTGTGTCTACTCTCCTAACCTCGATCTCCCTGGAGATCAACCATCTCCATGATCAGGTGATACTGCCTAAGAATTATATCTGGATTTCTGATGGGACGGTAGTTCCTTGGCTAAAGCCACAACTCCATTGTCATACAATGGTAGGAACGAAGTTCATCTTATGAACTTATATCTATCCAGACTGCCTCTTTGGTAGCATCTTTGGTAACGATGTATCTTGCCTTTAATCGTCTAGTAAGTCACGGTATCTAGTTTGGAACTCTTCTAACATACCGTCCCTCCACTGAGGGTAAAGACAATGCCTGTGACTGACATTTAGTCGTCCTTATCACCCTGGAACCTTTCCAGTGATTCTCCCCAGGATCGATTGATACCATCTCACTACAACTAGTGAGTATCCTAACATCCAATTATATCTATCTCATAGATTCAAAACGCAGGATTTAGGAGGTATCACTTTGATCCTATATGGAGAATCCTTGTGATAAGCGGAGTTTGACCGAGCGTAGCATAGGAAACTCCTTCCCTATCAAGAGTATGTCATCCACGTACTCTACGAGGATCACCACCATACTCTCTACTACCTTTTTGTATATACAAGGTTCATCTACCATTTTGATGAAGTCAAACTCTTTGACTACCACATCAAAACAGATGTTCTAACTCCGCGATGCCTGTTTTATCATATAAAACATCTTGCACACGTTTCCGCTGCTCCCACTGTCTACGAAGCCCTCTGGCTGTGTACTTATAGACGCTCTTTTCTAAAACATCATTTAGAAAAGCAGTCATGACACCCAACCGCCAGATATCGTAGTCATGGTATGTAGCCGTGGCAAGTAGGATCTGGATGGACTTAATCATAGCTTTGAAAGTCTCAACTTTTCCATGTACACCAAGTAATCTTCTCAAAATATACTTGCTCCTGATGGGGATTTAACCCTTCAGATAAAGCAACCAAAGTCCATACTTTGTTGGTGTATAAGGATTCCATCTCAGATCACTAAGCATCCAGCCATTCTTATAGAGTCCCACTCCTGATGGCCAGCTCAAAACTAGTTGGGTCATTATCTCATGATGCAATCCTCGCTCCCACTGTCATAGAGAAACCGAAGTATCTCTCAGGTGGGTGAGGAACCCTACTAGATCGGCGGAGAGGCTGAGGTTCGTTGGAAACTATTGAATCCACATTCAATAGGTATGCAGCTTCACAAGTGCATAACTCCCAAAAGGAAATAGGAAACTCAGTAGTACTCATCATAGAGCACACCATATCACATAGGGTGCTATTGCTCCGCCCCGATATACCATAGTGCTATGGTGTATACGAAGGAGTAATGCTGAGAGAGAATCTCATTCTCTTTTAGAATAGTCCAGGAATTCCGTGCTCAAGTATTCTCTTCCTTGATCACATCAAAGTACATAATACTTATACCCGTTTTTGGTTCTCTACTTCTAACTTATATTTTGTGAATATCTCAAAAACTTCAGACTTGTGTTTCAACAGGAACATATGTCTGAATCTTGAGGGATCATCAGAGAATGTAATGAAGTACAAAGAACCGGTCTTGGCATGTGTAGACAGGGGACCTTCATACATCAACATGTATCAATCCCAAGAGCTCACTAACTCTTTCTCTGTTTCCAATAAACAGAGATGTGGTCATTTTATCTTTGTGACATGACCGGCAAGTTTCACAAGATGTAAATTCAAACAAATTTAAATATGCATCTTCATGTAATTTCAGCTAGTCGGGTCGCATTGATATGACCTAGTCTACAATGCCTCAAGAAGGATTCGTTCATTTCTGAACTATTCCTCTTATGTGTGTTCTATATACTAAGAACTGTAGTTTGATTTAGAACGTCGATGCTTTTAGATAACGTGCCTGAACCGATCAACTCTTGATATAGGAAATGTTCAAAACATTATCCAACAATACAAAATTATATCCTTTCTTTGCTAATAAAGAGACTGATATGATTTTGTATATCAGGTTCGGTATCTAATAACATTCGTTCAGAATCAATGTATTCTGGTAATACAGGGTGATAGTGACCAACAGACTTGGTTGCAACACTTGCACCATTTTCTATCTCATGAAACTTATCACCCGTTCTCAGTTCTCTACCTTTCTGTAGCCCATGTAACAGATTACATATACGGGATCCTGATCCGGTATCACATACCTAGGACTTAAAGGATACTGAGAAACAGTTCTCTGTAATGAACACACCCGAAGATGATGCATCAACATGCACTTTCTTCGTTTGGGCGGCACGGGAAATCTGGTATTCCCCAATTTCCTGCTCTGTCTTATAACAATTATAAGTTGGAGCGGGACCAATGTTCCCCAGCTCAGTATAACAAGCGGGTTCGGTAAATACATCTGTTTTATTATCTTGATTAAGGCGTGATATGGTCGCTACCTGGAGAGAGAGAAGAAAACACTCAGCGTATGGTCTTGCAAGATTAGATTGGTTATCTAATATATCTAATCAGGATGTCTCCCACTGTTTTAATCAAATCTTCCTTCAAACCCTAAAAGGAAAGACTAGCCGGGATTAATTACACGCTACAAGTTCGCCAATCTTTCAGCCAGGCCAGTGTCGGTACTTTGAGGGAGGTCCCCCGTGCTTTCGCACGAACCTAATTAAAGTAAACCTCATTTTCCCAGGGGCGTAACCCCGTTAACACCTTCCTAGACACCTACTTGATCGGCTAATTGTAATGTGTAAAACTCTCCCAGGAGTAACTCTTACTCGCAGCGGGTATCGGGATCCAACTATCTCATAGAAGGTATGCAATCTCATTGCAAATTTCAACACATGAAATTCCCAATAATATTTTTGCCCCAAGCGATCTATGACCTTGACAAGGTCAACAAACCATAGACCACAAGTCAAGTTCAATCCGTCATTTCCTGATTGAATTAAACCCACCCGCACGACCCTTGACAAGGTCAACAAAGTCGCACGACTACCCTAATCCAATCGCATCATATGCTTATGCAGATAAGCATAAATAGCTACCGCACACTACGCCTTGACAAGGTCAACAAACGCAGCACGAATACTATGAAGTACTTATCTGAAATGACGGAGGGCTACGATGGATTTTTAAGAAAACCCTTTGCGTAATGAACTTGATGTCGTTGTAGAATCGAGTGATTTTTAAATGGAATGTTTCTGAGGCTTTTCTAGTTTTGCTAAAGGGGTCACTCCCGGTGAAGGGATCGTCGGCCCTTTCCTCATCGAATAAGGTGCAGGATATTTCACAAATACCACTATGCAAAGTAAGAACTATAGAAGCAATCAAAAGACAAACCGAGTTTGTAGTATCTGCTAGTTTCACTAAAGAGGTCACTCCCAGTGAAGGGATCTCGGCTCTTTCCTTATCGAATAAGGTGCTGGATGTTCTACAAGGAACATCGCTATGCAAAGCAAGAACTAGAGCTACCAGTTTTTAAACAAGTTTCTACAACATCTTAGGTTTCTTTTATTTTATTAATCTCATTAATGAAGTCCCATTTTATTATGCTTCACAAGCATCTCTTTTGAAACGAAATCTGCAATATAACATATATCTCATATATATAATATAAACATTCGTCACAGGCAGTAATATAATCTCATCACAGAACATTGCAGCAGAAGAACATATATGAAATATTGGATATACCAGGACGTCCGTGTTTTCAATACGAGCCAGTATAAAACACGGATTCTACGGTCGCGATGAATAGCCAAACCCACATCCCTAGACCCCTACGAGAGCGGCAAACAACTCTGCCAATTCCAGGGTTAGGAGACCTGGTCTCGACTCCTCGAGATGGTCTCCCACTGGACCCTAGAACCCGGTTACTTGTGCTCCCCGCCTTGGGTCTACCTAATGCGGAAAAGTAAATAATATACAACGGTGACATCTTCCGCAACCTGGAAGTGCCCCAATAAAAGAATATTACATACAAATGAATTTTACATGAATGAAAAAAAAACTCTCATCTCACATAAAAACCCCGGCTATTCAAAACACGACGATCCAATATAACATATCACAGCAACACATAATATCTCATATCATCAACGTAAGCAAGTATGCGTATCCCGATTGCCGTTGATGTATAGCAACGAAGCCGGCGACACACCACATACTATGCTTACGGTCACAGAAAAGAAAGTGTAAAACTACAACAGTTGGAATCCGCAACCTCCTTAGATATCGCATGCCTAACCAAATGAATTCCTTAGACATCGCATGCCTAACAATTATAAACCCCGCATTTTAGTCTCATTATCGAAAACTCTTTTCAATATCAAGTCGGGCAATTCAACAGGATTCCCGACATTCTGATCGAATGCTCGTCGCAAACTTTAGTAGACGGCCGCACCCCCGACGCCGTCGACGAAGTGCACCAAGGCGGAACACCGCTACCGCGAGCACCCGAACGGATGCTTTCGGCGACGGGGTTCTCCTACAGTCACTTGGTCGGGGCTATGGGGCGTGGCTGTCTGTTAAGTTTACCCGGCGAGTATCCGCGTACGCTACGTGATTGCGACGGACTTTTAATCACATCAAAATTCCGTGGCAACCGATCAAGTGAGACTAAAGTGGTATGTTTATAACATTCATATTAGTTATCTCATAACCACTTGTGAATTCCAAATGTTGTATCACATTCCAGATAAATAGAAAATGTTAAACTTTCCGATCGAATAATTAAACACCCAAGATTTCCCCAATTTATCTCAACACTTGAAATCAGTTTAAAAGCATCCATCACATGCCACAGTACCAATAGTCCAGCCGTAGAAGGGTCAAGCCAACGCCTCACATGTGGCACGCCGTACTGCCCCAAACCCTAAGGTTCAAAAGGCAGTTCAAGACGGTCACATAATCGAGTTAAGGTTTGTTGTCTTCTAGAGGGTCCACCGCGTTACTTGCACGACTTAGAACGTTCTTAAACACGAGAAAAAATCCAACTTTTGAAAAAATTTCCGACAGGGGAAAAAGTGAGTTATTGATATCCGTTCGAACTTTTTAACAGTTTCTAAAAATTATCCGGACAAAACTAAACGAAATTAAATTATTCGATCGAAACATCGAGTCCCTAATACAACCCTTGAAAACTCAACACTTGAGTGGAATTAACATATTCCCAGAAAAAATTGCCAAGAAAGGACCTAATAATAAATACAAGAAATTCCAGGGACTAACTCGA
Organism: Agapanthus africanus; assembly: GCA_030015575.1. NCBI lineage: Eukaryota > Viridiplantae > Streptophyta > Magnoliopsida > Asparagales > Amaryllidaceae > Agapanthus > Agapanthus africanus. Next base: position 375,516,502 of record JASDDO010000019.1, on the reverse strand, counting down.
AATTTTGGCCGCTGAACCGCCGCAAAACCCATGGTTTGGCCGCGGTTCCGCGGTCATTTTAGCGAATTAGAAGTCTGTACTTCACAGTAATTCTTAGTTTTTCCTGCTTGTTTTTCTGAGCATTTTTAATTAATAAAAAACCACATTTTTGAAAAATGTACAGAGAAGGGTAAACATCGGGGTTTCGGGTTTCGATCGGACTTTAAACTTCGTCTACACTTCGCCTAAACCTCTAGCTTGGCTCTGATACCACTGTAGGGTTGCTAGGCACGCGCACAAGGGTCTACGAGGCATCAACCATGCCCGATTAAAATTTTAGCCGTGCCGAACATCCCGAAGCCGGATCTTTACACTAGAGTTTAGGCGAAAACTAACATGCTAAACACTTTAGCACTAGGTGAGAGGGATTACAAACTTTGTAGATCCAGTCCTTCACTTCATAAGCTCCGTGTTGTGGTCCCTTCGCTGCGATCATCGGGTTCCGGACTCTCGAGAGGTTCCACGAAGAGAAAGATGCAGTCTTGCTTCCGATCTTCGATACAAAGATGATCTACCTTGAAGTTTCATTAACACAAGCTAACACTCACTAAAATTGAGTGAACACTCTCATCTAAAGGGCAAGGGAAGATGAGGATGATGAAGTAGGATTTTTGCTCTCTTTATTTATCTTTTTCTCACATTTATTCATCACTTGGAAAAAAGCTAGTAAGCTTTTTCCATGAAGAAAGAAGAAGGAAGAAGATGATGAATTATGATAGAATTCCTTTTGTGATGAATAATGCAAATAAGATAATGATCAATAATGCAACCATGGTTAAATTAACCTTTGTAGAGAATTAACCAAGGCTAGGGTTTGGGTTAGGTTAAGAATGAGTCACTTGAAAATATCTTTTCCAAAACAAAAAAGAAAACCTTCTAGAATCTACTAGAAGTCATTAACCCAAATCAAACCCTAATCTTGATTAATCTTTACTAAACATGTTGCATTAGTTATCATATCATGTTACAATATTATATATCACATATATAATATTTATTGTAACCAAATAAAATAATACAATTAACATATATCGCATATATATCAATGTATTACCCGAGTGAGAAAAAGAATCTTTTAGTGAGCTAATATTAGATAATGTAATTTAATATATCATATATATTATTATACATTAAATTATCGAATCAACACTTGATCCGACAATCCGGCTATATCGCATATAACCGACTAATATTTATCCGTACCGATTCATCGAATCAACACTTGATCCGATGACCCGGCTGATATCAAATATCGCGAGAATAGAATACGGTATCTCATATCGTATTATCCTCGGTCCCGCACATATCACATATGTGCCCCTACTCCGTTTTGCCTGAGCCAAGAAACCTCTGTATAGGACTCTAAAGAATCGTCAATACGCCGGCAGTAGGTGATGATCATATCAAACACCTACAAGCTGCAAGCGGTCAGCTAAACGTAACATCTACCCAGGTATTGAGCGCTCAGAAGATCAACAAGCAAGCCTGTACATTCTCCTGTGAATCCAAACAGTAACACTCCCGTACAGTCCGGTCTCGTCGTCTGATATATCGCATATCTCGCCTAGGGGTGGTAAGCGTCAGACCCCAGTAGCTCGATAAGTCGTGTCGATATGAGGTCTATAACAGTTCGAGAAACTACTGATAACACTTACCAGTAAATCTCAGCAACCCTGGCCAGGAATTTCCGGTTATAGCCAATCGAACACAGCACAACATCAACTCCCTATACCGGGAGAGACGGATCCCCTCCTATCGCTCATTGCCTCCATGTGATTCGGGACTGTACCCAAAAGCCACCTTTTTGCACGCCCTCTTGGACGTGGTATGATGGAAATCAAAGCACAGTGGGAATCACACAAGACACTATGACGATCTCGGGTCAACAGACTACTCTGTACCAGTGTCACCGGAGAACTGCCATCTGACGTGAGGTATAATACCATCTGGGAGTTCTCGGCGAGTCCGTCCAGTGTACCCAGTCTCCACTGAGCACCCGTACACCATCCTTGATGTCAAACACCGATGGATATGAGATCATCCATCACCCATCATATAGGTCAAGATGCGTATACGCTAGTCTACTCTGGTGCATCGATGCCCTGTCTCGATACACCCTCGACTAGGAACTGTTATAGGATGTACTCATCGACTACCGTGGCCCCACTAGTATGATCTCATCATAGTCCCAGTAGTCGAGTACATATCCTAAGGGCTTTATCAACATATAATATAGAGACAATCAGAGTACATGTTAAGATAAAGTACAACCAGATAGTATACTATCATGTCGAGCAAGAAAGTCCTCCCTATATATGTCTAAGCATCCACTACAATATACATCAAATGTACAGTAATGGCCTCTAGGGCATACATATAACTAACACAACTTAGCCTCGACGACCTTGTTGGACTCCTTTAAAATTCGGATGGACTCCCTGCAGTTGGAGTTCACCCCTTCCTCGGCAGCCACCCGATCTTCGAGGGCGCGATCCTCTCCCTCGCCTGATGCAGCTCCCGGCTCAGGCCCTCCTCCCACGAGGAAGACTCGCCCGCTGTCTGGATCGCCGGAGCAATTTCCTCGTGCTCCATATTTGCGATGAGGGCACAGTGCTAGAGGACCTGAGGAAAACAAAAGGAGGGGTTAAAAAGTATCTGATCCGACAAACAAAAGATGCTTAATGAAAACCCAAACGGGAGGCAGATACTGACCTGTACAGCCTCCTAAGCTATGGCGGCGAGTTGGGCCTTGAGGGTCCCCCGGGGTATTTTGCCCCCGGCCGATCGTTCCATCTCCGAAAGCAAGCTATCGGCGACAGAAAGCCCCGAGGGCACCTCCAAGCAGATGTCCCCCTCCTGCATGAAGATCGGGGAAGATGGAGGTCGGGATACCGTCCTTTTGTGCCGCTTGAGGGGGACTTCGGGGGGGTCGGCCTCATCCGCCGCCTCCAAAACCCGGGGCTTCGGCTCCGGAGCATGTTTACGGCTCTCCCTGCGGCTGGTCTCCAGAGCCCGGAGCATGGTGGAACGCTTAGCCGGTGCGGCCGCCAATGGGGCCGGGCTCGGAGCGGGGCATGACGAGCCGGCGCCTCCGGTCTTCCTCCCCTTCTTCTCGGCCATGGCAGCCAGGAATTTAGATCGGTCCATCGGTTCTGCAAAAAAGGGAAAATACACAAAGGGAGTTAGTGACACAAGAAAGAACAGAGGAAAAATATGCAAGTCTAGACAGGTTGCCTAGGCTCCTAACTTACCCATGAATTGAGCGGGGCTGAGCCCGACCCAACTAAGGGCCTGCTCGGAAAGCAAAACATTGGCCCGTTGGATAGGCTCCCACGCCGACACCGCCCTCGCTTCGGGAGAGGACGACCGCTTCACCCGCGGGCAGTCGGCCCTGTGCCACTGAACAGGCATAGGCCAATCCTCACTCTCGGGTGGCCCGACAAATAGGAACTTCTCCTTCCATTCATGGATGGAAGAAGGAACTGCTATGACCCCCGACCCGGCCGCCCCTCCCCTATATTTTCTAAAGGAAACATACACCAGCTCGGCTCGGTATTATAGGTGCCGGGATGATTTTTGTAGCAAAGGGAGGAAAGGAGAAGGGTCAAGCTGAAGGGGATTTTTTCGAGTCTCAACTGGACCAGGAACCCGAGGAGAATCCTCCACGGGTTCTGTAACAACCGAGCCCAATGCTACTAGTTTCTGTTACCGTATGAATGGTGTATGGTATTTATTTCATTGATCCTAATTGACTATTGCTAGTATAAATTTTACCCGACAATTCATTTCTGCATATAACAATTTAAGGCATCTAAAATAAAATTAAAATATTCGTCATGGCATACTTGACACCCCTAACCCTGTTGTAGCGTCCGTGCATCGTGTTCTCGTCCCGTTCAGTGAAACGGGCGAGTTTGGACGGCTACACGCACGTACGTGTGTCCGTTTTGGGGGTATGCTTTTTGATTGTAAAATACTTCATTTTAAATTTTGGATCCCGCCTAAAATTTTCGTATTTCAATTTCAAATTTTTGGACCCGATCTGGGCGCAATTTGGAAATACTTTACATTTGCGCCAAATCCCAATTTCTAAATTTTTTAACCGTTGAATATATAAAATTTAACCCCTTATAATATATTTTCCTATTTCTGAAAAGATTTCTTTTCCTAACTAATAACCCCACAAATCTTTTCTCCCAGCCAATCATCTCCTTTCTTTAACCCCCGTGGGCCCCACCCTTTCCTACGCCTCTCTCTCACTCTCTTTCTCTCTCGCTACAATACAAACTTCTCTCTCCTCCCCGATTCTCTCTCCCCTTTCGATCTCTCTCCTCTCTCTCTCCTCTCGTAATCCCTCTCTCTCCCCCCGTCTCTCTCCTCTCTCTCTCTCTCCCCATCTCTCTCTATCTCTCTCCTCTCCTCTCGTAATCCCTCTCTCTCTCCCCGTCTCTCTCTCTCTCTCCTCTATATATATTCCTCCCTCCTCCTTTTTTTTTCTTTTCACCGAAGGAACCCAACCTTGCGAGAAACCTAGCCGCCTCGTCCTTCCTCGTCCTTGCCCCCTCGCTCTCATCATCGGCCTCCTCGCCCCCTCGCTCTCATCATCTTCACGGCATCTCCTTCCTCCTTTCCCCTTCTTTCCGAATACCCTGCACGAGGCCGCGCACCCACCGGCAGTCGCAGCTCGTCGTGGGATCGCCGCCGGCGATCTCCATACGTTCCCTAGCCTCGCAAGCACCCTCCTCGGTGAGCTTAACATCCTCTCCTCTTCTCCTTTCTTCTTTTTTCTTCCCTGCTCATGGTTTCTTGATCTACAGTTCCGTCGCCGTCGTCGTAGGCTGGCCGCCGGAGCTCCGTTGATGTGATCGGCGACCACGACCTCCCCACAGATCTTCGTGAGCATCCCCTTCTCTGTCCTCCTTCCCTTCTTCTTTATTTTCTTTTCTTTTCTTGTTGCATTCTTGATCGTTCACTGTTTTTGTATCTCGCCGGAATCCGGCTGTGCCGGCGACGTGTCTCGACGATCCAGCGAGATACCCTGACCTGTGTGGTTCCACTGTTCGTCGTTTGGGTTCATTCCGTGAACCGTGTGCCCGTCGCGAGTTTCCCCGCCGACGTTTTACGTTCCGTTTTCCCGTTTCGCGACCCGTCGAGGCAAGTACCCCTTGCTACATGCTAAATAATATTTACATATACACTGATAACACCCTAAACCTGCAGTTTAACTTTAGTACTATAATTTCCCATTTTCATGTTCAATGTCGTGTTATATCATTTTATTCTCCCAAGCTTGAAACCTACCGTTTGAAATTACTGTATTTGAATCTAATAATCACGTTTACATGTTTTAATCACACTTTCACTAATGACATAGCCTATGGCACTTTCTCTATAGTTTTACTTCATTCGGACATTCGTGTACGTTTAACCTGTATTAGCTGTGATTTCATCCATTGAACCTATATATATATATATATATATATATATATATATATATATATATATATCATTGCGTCCATAAAATTCTTAAACTTGTTAACATGATTTAACGGCCCTAACTGTCATATTGTATTCTTATAATGTTGATAACACACCTCTGGAACACAATTGATAATTGTGCTGCTAATTAATTGAACCTTCTTTATTGTTTAATTTGTTGCTTAAATTTATGTTGTTGATGACCATGCTTGATTATGTAACTGAGTATGAGCACACCCATGATATCGTTTACATCTTGACCTGACTTGCTACATACATATTGATTGACCCGACATGGTACCGTATACTGCTTGACTTGACCTGTTGTACCATAACTTGACTCGTTACCTGATCTTGTGTCTAATGCCAACAAACCTGACATGTAGTCCTCATGGACCGTTCCTGTTGTCTATCCAGACAATCCTGTTTATCTGATCCTGTATTGGCATTAGTTCTTGATTACGGGATACCTGACTTGACATACACACATAACTTGGGGGTATGGGGAAATCAAAGGTGAAACCTGACTTGTAACTCAACAGTTCGCTACTTGTTCTGACCAGTTTTAGAGGCTAGGCCAGTCTTGGAATGATGCTGCTGACATCATTCATCTGTACACATTCCTGTTTAGTGCCTAGCGGCATGTCTCGGTTTCAGCCCGAGAATCTGGGCCGTGGTCCCGGGTATGTACGGGATATTATTGAGTTACATCGATGATTCATCAATTTGATTTCAAAGACTTTAGAACAGAAAACCTGATAAAACAGTTTAGTTTACCCACTGCACTGCTCTGATTTATATTATTGTTACCCTTGCTTTATTCATGTTTATATTCGCATTGCCTATTACCCTGTTTATATGTTATTACTTGATGACTTGACGCGCTGACGTCTGGGTTTTGCATGGCTCAGATTCTGTACCGCTGTTGCAGTCTGAGCAGGAGTACTTCAGCCAACAGGCTGAGCTGTGAGTGTCAGCAGTAGTTAGTTTTTCTTTCCTGCATTTTTATTCCTGATGTGAGCCCGCATTATGGGACATACATTCCAGTTATTTTGTATTGGATCTTTCGCCTCCGCATTTTATTATTCTTGATTCATGTTATCTTGGATTATGGACATGTTTTAGATAGTTTTATTTTGTTCTTGATATCTCTACAGCCGTAATGTGACTGTGGATGAATACTTCCTACCCACAGGTAGCATGGTTGGCTATGTCACGTGCCCACTTTAGCGTATTCTGGGAAGCGGGGCGTAACAGGTTCAGCACTAGCTCGCCCGGATCTAGTTGAAAACAACGCCGCGCCCAGCTTACCTCGGGGGAGAAGGGCAGACCCATTCCAGCCCAAAAGGCATCCAGGTATAAGGCAATCTCCTTGCCCCGCATCTGGTCCGCCCTCTCTCCCTCCCCAGCCAAGCGAAGCGAATAGCTGGGGGGAATGTGGAAGCGAGCCCGGATTGTGGTGAGCTTGTCCATATTCCTCAGGGGGGAGGACGTGTCGCGAGCATTCCTGATACGCGCTTTGGGGACCGTCCCTGTCGCACGACCACGGGAAGCACGGGTAGCCCTAACTCTATGGGGGGAATCCGACTCGGATGGGGCAGAGGAAGAAGCAGCGGAAGACTCCCTAGACTATACCCTAATTACCTCAACAAACTCCCAAGAGGAAGACATCTAACTTGAGTCAAAGAAGGAGTCCTCCGAGGAAAGAGCGCGAAAGATCCGACCTAAAGGAAAGAGCGCCGAGCTAACTCTCGCAGTGATGGAGAAATGATAGCGAAGTGTGGACCCTGGGGGGATCCCGCCTCTATTTATAGCGTATCGACAAACACATCCGACAGCTTTGATCGTTTCCCGCCAAAACAATGCTTCGCGTTCGACGGCCATCGGCGTTCCACGTGTCGCACGACCATCGAACGCGCCCATTCAAGCATAAAAGACAGCTGCAACCCGTCACCTCAGTCAACCGCCGTCAGACACGTGGCCTGGCTCCTCATCGAACGTACGATCGAATCGGCGCTCCCTCCTTAATGGACGATCTCCTCTCTGAGCCGCTGACGTCATCCAAGGATATGCCTAATCATCTCGGGAATCCGCGCCAACGATGTCTTCAACTAAGAACTGAGCCCGGGTGATCGACCGGACCACTCTTGTCCTAACCCATGAATAGGTCGGCACGAGAGTGGGGGGCTAATGATGATGCTCGTAGATGGGAACTCCCGGATCGTGACACGCGGCAGATGCCGTGTCCCGATGCACATGGAGAGAGGGCAAGGACCGCACATTGGAGGCGTCCCCTGGGCTATCGTCCCACTGCCTAGACCCGACCTTCGAAGATTCCCTGAAGAGTCCTGTAGTCGGTGGGTAAACGACCATTAGCTCACCTCTGAGCCCTCCTACACGCTGAGCTTCCTCAGCCCTCCCAGCTCGCCTCCGAGCTATCGCAGAACCGAGCTTTCTCGGCCTCCCGCTCGCCTTAGAGCCTCCCGCCGAGCTAAGCTTCCTCAGTTCTATTGAGCGACCCAAAACGCAGATCACAGGCGTCTCCGCCACGGCTCCGCGAGTCTCGCCAGACGCGAGATATCCGCCGCCCCACGATCCCGCGTTCCACGCTGTCGCATCCCCCCGTTAACGAGCGTATCTCGTCATTAATGGGGTATCCCTCCATTCTCGCTGGCGCAACGCCAGGGGTATACGGCGAGAATCTCGCGCCCGCTATCCCACGGCTGCTGCTATATAAACTCCTCTCTCAGACGACTCAGGTAAGGCAATTCTTATCTAATAGGCCGCCACCCTGCCCAAATACCTCGACTAACTTGATCGTCGAAGAGTCCACGGAGGTACACCCACCCCGGGACTTCTTTGCATGTAGCTCGGCTTCACACCCAACCAAGTCCATTGAGATCCACACGCCTCTGGAGACAATCCCCAAATCCAACCTCAGCTGTTCGCCAATGCTGTCGGCAGACCGTCGGAAGACAACATCTGAACAAGATCCAGAGCTCCATCGGACACCAATTATGGTCACTTTATCTTGGTGCATTTTTTTTTTAATTTGCACAAAAAATTAATATTCTAATCCAATAAATAATCGACACCTTTCATTATAAGCTAACAACACCTCAATCGCTCTCCCAATTTTCTTTTATTTTAAAAAAAAGAACCCGTCACCTCACCGCGCTTTTTTCTCCTCCACTATAAAAACCCACGCCTAAAAAATTCCCACCCAAAGGTTGAATTTTTCTCCCTTCTTTCCCCTCATTTCCTCGGCGATCCCCAAATCCAAGTCCTAATTAGGGATCACTGGAGCTCAATCCGACTTCCAAATCCCCAAATTCGCCCCCAAATCTCATGAATTAGGGCCCAATTTGGTTATTTCTCATCATTAAGGACACGATGGATGTCGTCGGTCAGTTGAAGCGAGGGATCTCGCGTCAGTTCTCGACGGGATCAATCAAGAGGAACGGCCGATTCAGCTTCCGGCGGCAGTCGTCGTTCGATCCGAGGCTGAGGAACGCGAATCGGTTCATTTTTGGACGGCTGCCGTCGCTCGATCCGAATCGGAGGAGCCCGATCGCTGAGGAGCTGACGGTGCCAGAGAATCTCGACTTGACAATGCAGTTGCTGTCCATGGCGTGCCGTGGAGATGTGAAGGGGGTCGAGGAGCTGTTGAAGGAGTGGGTTGATCTGAACAGCATCGATCTTGATGGAAGAACCGCGCTTCATATCGCGGCATGTGAAGGGCATTTGGAGATTGTGAATTTGCTGCTCAATTGGAAGGCCAATATTGATTCCAGAGATCGATGGGGAAGCACGGTAAAGAAAAAAGTTACTTTCTTCTTCTTCTTATTTGCAGCCCCAAATTCATCTTTCATACACCTAGTTTCGTATCCATATAGTAGTTTTTTTTTTAAATAAGCAATAGTGTAAAACCTCTAGCTATTAAAAATTATGTGGTTAATCTGATGACAAGTTAATTGTTGGATGAAGAAATGTATAAAGGGCTAATCCGGAGGGAATTAAAAGATTTCTGGGTGAAATGAAAAAATGTTCCGTTTTATGGCGTTTTCTTAAAGTAAGAGTGAATACTATATATATATATATATATATATATATATATATATGGGAGTGATCTATTGCAAACCGGTCCGCGTTTTTTAAAAATGGGAACTCTCGATCTACGATATATTTTAACGATCCGCCCCCGTTCAAGTTGATCACCCTACCCTCAAATGTATGTGTGTGAAAAATCAAAGGATTTGAAGACCTCTAACCTATACATCGATAGGTGCAAAAATGAACGTTTTTCGATTATACAATATAAACTACATCTTATGCATAAGTTAAAGGTCTTCTAATCCTTTGATTTTTCATGCACATACATTTGAGGGTATGGTGATCAACTTGAACGGATCGGATCGTTAACACACGTCGTAGATTGAGAGTTGGCTTTTTAAGAAACACGGACCGGTTTGTAATGGATCACTTATATATATATATATATATATATATATATATATATATATATATATATATATATATATATAATGAGAGGGGGGGATAATGGTGAAAAGGTGCTATATGATGAAATTTCCTCCCATGATGTCGAAAATCTATATACTCCATGTTTTTTTCGACGATCGGTATCCATCATCATCATCTTTATTATGTAAGATGCGGATACACCAAATTTCATGTGATTCCATCACTTTTTCAACGTTGATTTAGTGGGTGCAAAATTAACGGTTTACTGACAATAGAACTTTTTACATTGCTAATTCAAAGGTGAAAAGTGGTGGAATCATATGAAATTTGGTGTATCCATATCTTACATTGATGATAATGGGTGTCGATCGTCGAAAAGAATCATGGAGAATATAGATTTTTGACGCCGCCTAATAAAAAAACCTCATAGGGCCTCTTTTCTTCATTATTCTCATATATATATATATATATATATATATATATATATATAAAGAGGGTTTTTGAATCTTAGGTTAGTTGAAATTTGGTTTCCTTGGGCTTTGAAATAAGGTGTCGTGTTTTTTTTTTTAACGTAGCCTGCTGTGTAGCCTGCTGCGGATGTGAAGTATTATGACAACATTGAAGTGTACAATATCTGGAAACACGAGGAGCGAAATTTTCGGTAGGCTGTAATACTTCTTTGTTGATTTGGGGGAACTTTGAAAGATAATTAGTCATTGGTTTGGTTGTTTTATGAAAACAAGGAAGACTCCTATTGACCCACGAGATGTTCCAGAATATGATGTGAACCCTATGGAGGGCCAGTTTGGGTGAGCGGTGTGAAACCATGATTTTGTTGTGAAACCGTGGTTTTGTAATCAAACCATATTTTGAGGTGTATTCGGAACAGTTGTTTTGAAATCACGGGGTCCCACCATTATAATTAAAAAAAATAAAAGGAGGACCGCCATTTAAAAAAAACAAAAAAGAATTAAAAAATACAACACAACTCACATACCATTTAATTTTTTAAAAAAAAGAATTAAAATGGGGGGCCGCCCTTTCTTCCCTACCGCTCCCATGAGTGGTAGGAAAAGCTCGCCGCTCCCCTATTTGGGGGAGCGGCGAAACGTTGAGCGGCGGCGCCCCCAACTTCGACGAGGTGCGATGGAGGTCCTCTTCAGGTCTCCGTCAGATATTTTCTTCCGTTGATCTCCCGGTGGATTTTAATGGTGATCTTCTGTTGCGTGTGGGTCTCAATGGATTTTGGTGAAAGAGGTGGTATGAAGAGTTTGGCGCCAAGTACCTGCAAAGAAGTCCCGGGGTGGTTTGGTACCACCAAGGACCCTCCGACGATCAAGTTACTGATGAGATCCGAGCAGCGTAACGGCTTAGTAGAGTAAAGCATGGCTTACTTGACCCCTCCGTGATGGGAGTTTATATAACGTTGAAGGCACACAGCAGCAGGCGCGAGAATCTCGCCAGCAGTTACGCTCCCGATGTCACACCCGCGTAGAGAGCGGATCGCCCATTAATGGGGATCGCGGGAGCGTGGAACGTGGGATGTTGCTGGCGGAGAATCCGCGCATGGCGAGATTCACGGAGCGGCGGTTACGCCTGTGAGCGGTGGAGCTGGTCGGCGGACCAAGGGAGACCTCCTCGGCTGGGGGCTCGGGGACGAGCGAGAAGGCCGAGGAGTCTTGGTCTTGCGGCAGCTCGGGGCGAGCTGAGGGCCGAGGAAGCCAGTTTGCAGGGGGCCCCGAGGAGGGCCAGCCTGTGATTGTAGGTCGGGTACAGGGTGGCCTGGTCGACCCTTTCTTCTGAGTCCTAGGACACGTCATTTGCCACGTGTCCTGATTTTGGAGATCGCCAATATTGAGCACCATCATTAGCCCCCCACTCTTGTCCCGACCAGCTAGCGGGTCGGGTCAGGAGTGGACTGCTAGGCCTCCCGAGACGGGCTCCTTCCTAGGTCTTTTGTCGGGACGAGTTCTCGGATCATCAGTTGTCTTTTCTGTTAGCGAATCAGAGTGAGATCTTTGCATTTAAAGAAGGTGCGCCGGTTCGTGCATTTCGCCACTGAAGCGACGGTCCACGTGTCAGGCGTCGATTGGCTGACGTATGCGGGCCTGCGGCGTATGATGGGACGCGGTCCAGCACAGGATCGACACGTGGAGCGATCGGAGCCGCTGGGCGCGAGGAGTCGTTTCGGCGGGAGATGACGGGCGCCGTTGGATGAGGCCGCTTGCAGCAATAAACAGGGGCGGGGTTCGCCCTTGGGCCCTTACTCCTTCATATTTCCCTCTCTAAAGTCTTGGTTGCTCGGCGCTTGTCTCCTTTCTCCCGCTTTCGGCCCCTAAAGATTCCCTTTTCCAAGATTAGATGTCTTCCTTTGTAGAGTCGGTAGATGTTGTAGGAGTAGGTTCTAGAGTTCTTTTAGTTGCGTCTGAGTCCTTCCGGGGAGCAGGGGTTGGATCCTTTTCTCGGGATCGTGAGGCGGGGGCAGCCCCCAGGGAGGAGGCGGCAGATGCGGCCCCTGGCTCCTCGTGCTGGGTGAGGCATGAGGACGAGCTCGCCAATGCTCGGGCTCGCTTCCACATTCCTCCGCGCTACACGCTCCGACTGGCCAAGGAGGGAGAGAGGGCGGATCAAGTACGGGGTAGAGAGAGGGCGGATCAAGTACAGGGTAGGGAAATCGCCCTGTACTTGGAAGTTTTTTGGGGCGGAATGCGCCTGCCCTTCTCTCCCGAGGTCGTCGCTGCGCTGAATTTTTTCGGTTTAGCTCCCGGCCAGTTAGTGCCGAACTCATGAAGGATCCTCTTCAGGTTCTTGATCCGCCTGAAGTTACAGGCGGTTTCCTTCAGCCTTTCCCTTCTTGATTCTTCTCTCGTCTTCAAGAGTCACCCTGGTAGTCGAGCGGGCGACCCCAGATGGGTTTATCTCTCTTTCAGGAAGCGGCCGGGGGCGCTGCCGGGACCGGGGTCGTGGCCTTACCCTCTTCTATTCATGATTGGAAAAGGAAATTTTTCTTTGTCTCCCCTCCCGAGGGCGAGGACTGGCCGTGCCTACCAAGTGGTCGAGAGAGAAATGTTTGCCGGGAAACCAGTCTGATGACCCTGCCGCGGTGAGAGTGGCGTCGTGGGAGCCCATCCCCCGACCTGACGTGCTGCTGTCTGAGAGGGTCCTGAGCTGGGCCGGGCTTAGCCCCGTCGAGTTCGTCGGTAAGTTAGGCTTGCTTTTTTGGCTTGTGTTTTGTTCGTGTCACTGACTCGTTGGGTATTTGTTTTGTGCAGGATCCATGAACTTCGACTCACTTAAAACCTCCATGCGCCAGCCGAGGAAGGTTACGAAGGCTGGGGGCGCCGGCTCTTCTCGCGCGAAGCCCGCCTCGGCTCCTACTGCTCCGATGGTGGTGCCCCGCGAGCGCTCGGGGGCGGACCCCATCTCGGGTCCTATCAGAGTGTCGGGCCGGAAGTAGGCCCTAATTTTGGAGGACCCGGCCTCGGAAGAGGAGATCGGCTCTCCCTCGGAGCCGCTCAAGAGGAGCTCTCGGGGACCTTCCCGGGGACGGTCCTCGCCGACCGTGGTGGAGGAAGGGGGCCTCCGGTTTGCGGTGCTATCGGGACTGTCCGTTGCGGACAGCTTTCTCTGCGAGATAGAGACCTCGGCAGGGGGTAGAGTCCCCAGGGGGACCTTCAGGGCTCAGCTGGCGTCCATCGCCCAGGAGTCCGTGCAGGTAAGTTTCTCTTGGTTCATTGTGAGATTCGGTGCCTCCTTCATCTTTCTGATCTTTTCCTTGTCTCCCAGGTTCTCCAGCACGTAGCCCTTGCCCTGCGTATGGAAGCCGAGGTGGTAGCCCCGGCGCTGGAGACCGCAGGCTGGCTCGCATCGCTGCAAGAGAGCTCCAGGTGGGAGCTGGAGGCGATGACGGCGAGGGTCGCCGCCCTGGAAGGCGAGGTGGAGGCCGGGAAACGGGAGGTAGCCCGACACCGCGAGGCCGCCGTGATTGTCGAGGTTAAGCTCGAGGATGCCCAGGTGCTCGCCGGCAACCTGAAGAGGACGGTGAAGACCCTCCGAAAGGAGCTGGGGACGGCGGCCGAGGCGGCCAAGTCGGCTGAATCGAGAGCGGTGGAGGGCTATAAGAAGTCGAGGGACTTCTATGACGACTTGGCCGTGGCTACGACCCGTATTTGGCACGACGCTCTCGATGACGTTAAGGCTCGGATGCCGGAGTTTGCCGACGGAGATCTCCGGGCCGAGTCCCCCCTCGTGGACGCCGATGAGCAGGGGGAAGAGGTTCCTGACGAGGAAGCCGCCGAGAACCCCGCGCGTCACGTGGTGGAGGTCGAGAACCTCGAGGTCGTACCTGGCCCCTAGGTGTAGAGCCCCGTCTTCCTCCTTTTATTTTGTTTTTGAATTTTTGTAAGGCTGGGGAGCCCTAAAAAATACCCTTTATAAAGCTTTTGTCTTTGGTAGCAATAAAAAAATTTCTTTGGCTTCGTCGAATCGTGCTCTACCATCTGTTTGTGAAGAATTCCATCTCTTTGTGAAGAATGCTCGTAGGATATCTCTGCTAGCACCATTGTGTTTTTATGTTAGGTTTTGCCGCTTGTCTAGCAATCGTCCGTCGGGTTGACTTCGATCACTCGCCATCGAGCATGCTAAGCGCTGCCGAGGAGGGGAGGTATCCCTATGGCCCCCGAAGTTGAGAGGAGATTTCTTAGACCTGGATAGATCTGATGCTCCTCACTGGGGTCTCGGATCCTCTGCGGGTGACGGGCAGAGCGCTGTTCACCGTACTCGAGCTGAGCGTGAGTGGGCACCTGCTCGTTGGCTCTATGGGGGGTGCCATCTTTTGACCTCGGTCAACGCGAGCATCGACCACCAGCCGGGGGTGACGGAGCAGGGTAGCTGCTCGGTTGCCTCTTGCTAGGGCTCTCTGATCCCTGGCGTTGCGGTAGGGAAGCTACCCGCAAGGTACGGCCGAGCAGGGTAGCTGCTCGGTTGCCTCTTGCGAGGGCTTCGGACCTTAGCGTTGGAGGGCCCGTAAGAAGCCCACCAAGGATGACCGGGCAGGGGAGCCGCGCGGTTGCCTCCTGACGAAGGCTTTGATCCCTGTCGGTTGTGGTAGGAAGCTACCAGCCGGGGATAGCCGAGAAAGGACTCGATTGCCTCTGGGAGGACTTTGGTCCTTAGCGCTGGAGGGGCGGTAAGAAGCCCGCTAAGGGTGACCGGGCAGTAAAGCTGCGCGGTTGCCTCTTGGCGAGGGCTTTGACCTCTGGCGTCGTGGGTAGGCAACTACCAGCCTGGGACGGACGAGCGGGGTAGCCGCTCTGGTGCCTCTTGTGAGGGCCTTCGATCCCTGGCGTCGTGGGTAGGGAGTTACCAGCCGGAGTTGACCGAGCAGGGTAGCTGTTAGGTTGCCTCTTGCGAGGGCTTTGATCCTTCAGGACGGGGACCGAGCATGGTTACTGCCCAGTGCCTCTTGGCGAGAACTTTGATCCCTGTCGATTGTGGTAGGAAGCTACCAGCCGGGGATAGCCGAGCAAGGACTCGACTACCTTTGGGAGGACTTTGGTCCTTAGCGCGGGAGGGGCTGTAAGAAGCCCGCTAAGGGTGACCGGACAGTGAAGCTGCGCGGTTGCCTCTTGGCGAGGGCTTTGACCTCTGGCGTCGTGGGTAGGCAACTACCAACTTGAGACGGACGAGCGGGGTAGCCGCTCTGGTGCCTCTTGTGAGGGCCTTCGATCCCTGGCGTCGTGGGTAGGGAGCTACCAGCCGGAGTTGACCGAGCAGGGTAGTTGTTCGGTTTCCTCTTGCGAGGGCTTTGATCCTTCAGGACGAGAACCGAGCAGGGTTACTGCCCAGTGCCTCTTGGCGAGGACTTTGATCCCTGTCAGTTGTGGTAAGAAGCTACCAGCCGGGGATAGCCGAGCAAGGACTCGACTGCCTCTGGGAGGACTTTGGTCCTTAGCGCAGGAGGAGCTGTAGAAGCCTACCAAGGACCCTTGGCCTGGCAGGGTTACTGCCCAGTGCCTCTTGGCGAAGGCTTTTGTCCTGAAGGATAGCCGAGCGAGGGATCCTCGGGCTTGACTGCCTCTGGGAGGGCTTTTTGGTCCTTAGCGTCGAAGGAGTTGTAAGAAGCCCACTAAGGACGACTGGGTAGTGAAGCTGCGCGGTTGCCTCTTGGTGAGGACTTGGATCTTTGGCGTCGTGGGTAGGGAAGCTACCCACCAGGCATAGCTGAGCAGGGTAGCCGCTCGGCTAATTCTTCATGAAGTTTCACCCGACCATCCCGTTGCATGTATGGGGAACAGGAACGGTCACGGCGACTATGCGCGCAGCATGTGCATTGAATGCCGCGGAAGGAGAAGTGCTAGGGGCGCGTCGTTTCGATTCCGCCAGAAAGGGCTCGACGGTCGCCGCGTGGCCGCGACTTAATGGGCGGAAGAGGGCGACTGTTGAGCTCCGTTGGGACGCAGTGGGCTATATAAGGCCGAAGGAGTGCTGACCCTTCCTTCCTTCGTATACAGATCGCCGAGAATGCAGGACTTCCCCTTCACCATCCCTGAGATCATTAACTTCGAAGATGTGTACCTTTACGACCAGAATTGCATCGAGGACACGGTGCAGCTGGTCTATGGGAGCATTGAGTACCATTTCGGCCGGCTGCTCCTCCGACGCTCCCCCCTGCTGCAGCTGTTGATGTACTCCATCTGGAGGGCATCGCCGGGGCTTTACAACCCCTTGTTCGAGCAGCTCTATGACGAGGCCGTGGGCAAGCTGCGGTCTCTGAGGCGCTTCGGCCTGATCTCCACGAACCGGCTGGCCCGCTCAGAGGCGCTCGTCCGCGAATGCTACGAACTGAGGCTTGAGATCGATGCGCGCGGTTGGAACTGGGGACAGAGGTTGGACCTCACTAGGCCACGGCTGGCGGAGATCTTTACCGAGTACCACGAGCAGTGCTCGCTGCACCCCCTTCCCTCCACTGTTGTAATTTCCTTTTCTTTTTGCGTGTATGGCTGAAGAGCCTATAATACCTTTTGAATAAACAAGGTTTTTCTTTCTTTCTTCGCAATGTTCCATTGATATTTATTAAATTAACAATAGATCCTAGGAAAAGTTTACATTGCCCTAAAGGAAAGGTACAGGCTAGTAGATGATATTATTGGCTTGGCTCGAGCTTCCCGGAGGACTGTGGGCCTCCGTGCTTGGCGCAGGGTGCGGGGCTCCCTGAGTTCCGTGCTGGCCGTCCGCCGAAACGAGCATGATCTGACCGATGATCAGGTCAGCGGAGGGCGATGCTGCTCCTGCTCGCGGTCGGCCTGCCGTTTGTCCTTTAAGTATGCGGCGAGATGTCCCGATCGGATGAGCTCTTCGATGTAGTCCCTGAGTTGCTTGCAATCCTCCATGGCGTGGCCCAGTGTCCGGTGGAAAGCGCAGTAAGGGCCCCGGGTTCGCTTCGCAGCCTGGCGCGGGATCGGAGGGAACTTGAAGAACCCCTCGTTCTGGGCCTCCTCTAGCAGTACTGCGAGGGAGACGTTGAGAGGGTATACTCCTGGAACTTCGGGTGGTAGAGCTGCTGACGCTCCGGCCTCTCCTCCCGAGCCTTCTTCTTCTGGTCGGATCGTTCTGCTCGGGGGAGGTTAGCGTTCACCTCGGATTCCAGCTGAACCTCGCGCTCGGTCCACGCCTTGACCTCGTCCATGGTCTTAGGTTGCGCCAACGCGAAGGAGCGTAACCACTCCTTGTGCCTTAGACCAGATCTAAGCGCCGTGACGACGGTCTCGTCCCGGTGCTCGGGCACCTTGAGAAGGGCGTTGTAGAAGCGGGTGATGTAGGCCTTGAACGTTTCCTTGTCCCCACTTTTAACCGTGAAGAGATAGTCGACCGTGCGCTTCTGTCGACGGTTCCCGACGAAATGGCCGAGGAACTGAGTAGCCAGCTCGTCGAAGGTCGAGATCGAGCGGGGCTCGAGCCCCCGGAACCAGTCCCGACCTGCGAGGATAAGGGTGGCCGGGAAGGCCCTGCACTGGGCGGTGTCGGAGTGGTCCTGGGAGCTCATCCCCGCGGTGAAAGCGTCCAAATGGTCCTTCGGATCGGTTTTCCCGTCGAACGGAGAAACCTTTGGGGGCTTGTTGCGCGAGGAGACGTGGACGGCGAGCAATTCCTCGGTGAACAGCATTGTGAGCGAATCGGAGGCGTACTTAGCCCCGTCGCTCGAGAGGTGAGCCTTCCGGCACATGCCCTCGATTTTCTTCTCGAGGGTGTCGAGCCGACCGTGGTATCCCGAGGAATCGGCGCCTCGGGATCCCAGGCCTCCGCTGCGGGTGGCCTGCGTCTGGGAGCGGCCCCAGTTCCTCTCGATGAGATGCCTCGGATCCTTGGGCGAGGTGGCTCTTGAGCCGCCGAGGCGAACCCTTTATGCGCGGCCCCGTCGAGGGTGGTGGTGTCGACCATGCCTGTGGATAGGTGAGGTGACTGACATCTTCTCAGGGGGATAAGGGTCGCGAGGAGGCTCGAGGCGAGGCATTCTGGCGGCGGACCCCGGTGTGGAGCCGTAGGGTGCCCAGCGGGCCTCGGGGGTACCGGCTCGAGGGATCGGCGGCCAGGGGTCGCAGGCAGCCGGTGGAGTGGCGATCTGGGGCCCGGCCGCTTAGACGCGGACGAGCGCCTCCACGAGGGACTGCAACCGATCTATTCGGCTGGTGAGGGCGTTGATGAGGGTCGCTGGAGGAGGCTCGTCCACGCCTTCGGTGAGGTGAAGGCGGCGGCTGGTGCCGGGATCTTCAGGATGGTTGCTCGCCATGCGGGCGGAGATCGGAAGGCCGACTTTGTTTTTGTGGAGTTTGTGTTCCCACAGACGGCGCCCACTGATGGAGGTCCTTTTCAGGTCTCCGTCAGATGTTGTCTTCTGTTGATCTCCCGGTGGATTTTAATGTCGATCTTCTGTTGCGTGTGGGTCTTAATGGGTTTTGGTGAAAGAGGTGGTATGAGGAGTTTGGCGCCGAGTACCTGCAAAGAAGTCCCGGGATGGTTTGGTACCACCAAGGACCCTCCGACGATCAAGTTAGTGATGAGATCCGAGCAGAGTAACGGCTTAATAGAGTAAAGAATGGCTTACTTGACCTCTCCGTGATGGGGGTTTATATAACGTTGATGGCACGCAGCAGCAGGCGCGAGAATCTCGCCAGCAGTTACGCTCCCGACGTCACGCCCGCGTAAAGAGCGGATCACCCATTAATGGGGATCGCAGGGGCGTGGAACGTGGGATGTTGCTGGCGGAGAATCCGCGCATGGCAAGATTCACGGAGCGGCGGTTACGCCTGTGAGCGGTAGGGCTGGTTGGCGGACCAAGGGAGACCTCCTCGGCTGGGGGCTCGGGGACGAGCGAGAAGGCCGAGGAGTCTTGGTCTTGCAGCAGCTCGGGGCGAGCTGAGGGCCGAGGAGGCCAGTTTGCAGGGGGCCCTGAGGGGAGCCAGCTTGTGATTGCAGGTCGGGTACAGGGTGGCATGGTGGGCCCTTTCTTCTGAGTCCTGGGACACTGCCATGTGTCCCGATCTTGGAGATCGCCAATATTGAGCATCATCAAGGTGAGGATGGCTAAAGGTATAATCATGTTCACTTGATCATAATTTAGTTTGTTTGACATGTAAAGACGTTATTAATGACAACTTGCTTATCAATTATTTGCAGAGCACTTCTCAGGTAGCCAAGTGGAATGGGACAAAGGTTTATGTGAAAGTAATGGAACGAGAGCTTCTCAGATCCAGATAGCATGTACTAATCCTACTCATGACCTTTCCATCTTCTAGCTGATTTCAATATTTTTAGGCTTAAATAAAAAAAAACTACCAAATAGTTTTCCAGTGTGGCAACCAACTACCAAATAGTATTAAAATTACGAGAAATTACCAAGATTAACTGTGACACCTCAGCCCTAACAGATGCCATGTCGTCGCCACGTCAGCACTGATAATTAAATTGCCACATCATAAAAAAATCCCAAAACTATCCTTCTTTTTCATCCCATCTCTAACCCTAACCTAGCTGCCAACACCATCAACATCTTCCTCAGACGTTGTCGTCACCGCCACGCCAACCACCTTCTCTGACCTAGCCTCATCGTAGAAACCATCATTCTCTCATCATCATCGCATTCCTCAATTCCCCTCATCAATGTCATCGATCTGATCTCTAACTCTGCCAACCTTGCCTCCTCGCCGCCGACGTCCAAACTACCTCGCCTTCGCCGTCTTAGCCTCCGCGACGCATCCCATTCATCATCATCTTCTTCTTCTTCTACCCTAAATCTTAACCCTAACCCGAATCACCCTGTCGTCCGCCCCTCTCTTTCGCCGCCGATGCCTCCCTAGCCACCTCGCCTCTGCTGCTCTGGCCGCCTCGCCGCGTCATCGACATCGTCGTCGTCTCCTTCTCCTCCTTCCATTTACTAACCCAAACGCTAACCCTAGTTCTAACCAAAGCCACAACCGGCCGCCCTACTCTCTCCCTCGCCGCCACTGTAGCCACTTCTTCCCCTCCTCCCTCGCCGCCACCGTCGACCACCTCCTCCATCACCGGTTTGCATATTAATTAATTAACAATTATTAATAATAATTAATAAAATAATTAATAATTAACTAATTTAATTAAAGGGTAAAATGGTCATTTTACTACACAGTTAACACCGTTAGGCATTGGCGGTTAATAGTCGTAATTTTGGGACATTTTGGTAGTTAGTTGCCAAACATGAAAACTATTTAGTAGTTTTCTAGATTTAAGCCACATTTTTATTAGGCCTTCAATTGTTCCACATATGTTCTCTGTATTGTAATACCGATATTTTGGTAACATGTAACATGTAGGGATTGGAAATATCGTTTCTTCTATACTTATAGTTGGTATGCATCCACTCATTGTTCATGTATCGAGTTTGAACGAAGTTTATGTTACCTTATGTAAGGATATTTACTGTAGTTTGCAGAAACATATTTTTCAACAATATTTTGAGCTTCCTATTTCTTTTTCTTTTCCAACTTAATCTTTTTTCCCTCAAAAGCAATATATTAAATTTAAAAATCATGTTGAATTTTGGTCCATACATTTTTTAGGTGTCTGAGCAATAAGTGGCGCAGATTGTCCTTGTATATGACCTAGATGGCGTGCACCATAGTGTTAAAATCTGACCCTTTGTAACACCAGATGCAAGGGAAGATTAGCATTTCGATGCTATATGTCCTCAATAATTTGTGATGGATATAACATACAAGTGAATTTGGATGTAACTTTACTTGGAGCCTTTGCCTATGGATGTCATATAAAATTTTCAATGACATACATGGAGATATCCATACTTATCCATTCAATTTTTCTCTTGTCCTCTCATTCTATGGCTCTCTTGTACAGAAATGCTTTCAAGCAAAGAGTTGACAGTATTACAGAAGATTCAGCATCCAAATGTTGTGCAGTTTGTGGGAGCTGTTGCTCAAAATATTCCCATGATGATTATTTCAGAGTACCATCCAAAAGTAAGCTTCGGTTGCTGGTGCAAGAAGAATTTGAAACAGAAAATTATTTAGGTTTATTTGTCACTAAAAATATGGATTCTCATTTTCGTGTTTTCATTGTATTGATTTTATTTATGTCCTCAAAGACACTTGCTTGGGTTTTCAATAAGTTACTGTGACAAATGCAAGCTTATGTAGATCATAGAATGTAATTTATAGGACTTCTGTTTTTGTTTTTGTTTTTCCTAATCGCAGGGTGATTTGGCAAACTATATTCAGAAAAAAAAAGGACGTTTGCATACTCATAAAGCTCTTAGATTTGCTCGTGATATTTCCAGGCATGTATTTTAAAGATTGAACTTTAAAGGGTTTTTTTTCGAAATAGAGCACTGTAGATTTAAAATTAGGGGAATAGGATGGTGAAAATTAAAATTAGGAGAATAGGACGGTTTGGGGCCACGTAGGCGTGGCTCCAAAATTTTGGTATATCCCATATTGAGAAAGCGGGTTTCAAGAACCCGCCTTTCCCTATTGTAGGGAAAGGCGGGTTCCAATAACCCGCCTTGACCCAAAAAAGTTTTAGGGCCCCAGGTCGCAATTTTGCACCTCTTTCTCCCTTTTGACCCCTATTTTCCCACACTAATCTTCTTTTTCCCCACAACCCAATGTTCTGGTCCTTTTTCTTGAACCCAAGACGACCCAGTGATCCCTTTTTTTCTAAAAATAAGATGAACCCGTGACCATTTTTTCTGAAACCAAGACGACACCGTGATCCTTGTTTTTACCAAAGACGACCAAATATCTACAAAATCCTTTTCTCCCCCATTCTACTCCTGTTTGCATCTGCATCTCTTCAAAAAAACCTCAATATCTTAACCCTCTAGATCTATCAAAGTTCTCCACAGATCTATCTATCAAAGTTCCCGATTCATAAAGATAATGTAATTTTTATTTACCGTTTATTAAAGTTTTAGTGAATATTATCATTACCATGCAAATCATACTCAGTTGTTAGCGTAAAATATTTATCGTTGGGTTGATATTGTTTGATGTAGATAATGTCAAGTTTAAGTTTAATTGTTCTATATAAATACAATGGCAAGATTGTGACAAGTGCATAAGGTCCTGAGTATGTGTACGGGTATGCAAGGCCTATACGATTAGCAATATCAAGTAAATTCACTGAACTTGATAATAAAGTGTTTAAACTCATGAAATATGATCCCGTGAAATCAAGGTTAAGCTAAGTTATATATGGCCTCATTTTAGTGGAAAAGTATTGGTTGAAATTATAGACGATGAAACAACTTCTATGTTGATAGACTTCGGTTTGGCAAACCATGTGCATTATTTTGAACTTTTAGTTGAAAAAAAAGAGTTGCAAGTATCAGGTATAGATCTAACACACTATTTTGATGGTAACGCTGGAGGTAGTTCCTGGGGATACAGTCGCATGGTTAACGATGATACATTCAATCTCAGTGGATACAACTACACGCATGATTATGTACACCTTCAAACTCAAAGGTAAACCCGCTAAAATTAGTGTTTAGATTTATTTTCTTTGTAATACCAAAATACTAATACATTTTATATATTAAATGCAGGTATTCCCAAACGGTTGATGTAGTGGAATGTACACCTGAAGAACAATAATGATTACCAATCACAACATTCTCTCGTGTAACAAACTATGCATTTTAAAGTAAATTTGTTAAAATTGATGATTGTTTTCTCCCCAAAAAGAGAAACAAACAATGTGCTACTTAGTTCTTTTTTTGGATCTGAGATCCACAAAACAAATCTTCCATAAAGAGAATTTAATTCTCATAGGGAAGATCTCGTTCTTTAAACTTGAAGATCCATGGGGAACAATATTGTTTTACCATCCCCATATGAACAGAAGAAAAGAACAAAAAGAGAGAGAGTTTATACTCCAGGAACTTAGTTCCTTCAAAATATGTTTCAAAAAAGGTGGTTCTTATATAAAGAAATTAAAATAACTTAGTACTTATGAAAATGAAAATGACAGCAGGAAAACAAACTGGCTTAGAGATTTTTTCTCTACAAGAGTTTAACTCTAAATAAAAGTAAAATTTAATCTCTGAGGCTGGGCTCATGTGATAGCACGTGAGCGCCCATGAAAATAAGGGCCCACGTGATAGCACGTGAGCATCCAAGGAAACAACAGCCCACGTGATAGCACGTGAGCGCCAGAGAAGGAAACGGTTTAGTGCTTTAGCGCTACCCACTTTATAGCAAGTGAGCGCCAAAGAAGCCAACGTCTCACGTGACAGCACGTGAGCGCTGAAGCAAGCAGGATATTATATCCTATGATAAAGATTAACCTTCTCGGCTTTGTTCTTAACACTGTTGGGTTATATAAAATCCAAAACAAAATATATGGCCTAGTGCTTAGGATCCGCCCCCAGATTCAGGCTGGACGCGCTTCCCGCGTCTCAGTTTCTTGTTTTCCGGCGGTAAACAATGATTATATTTATTTTCTTTATAAGACAAAAATACTAATAAATTTTTCAAACTAAATGCAGATTTTCCATGTAAGCTCTCGAAGCTAAAAAGAGGGTGTGCATCACGTGGTGTACACGTGAATGCTATATGATTGAGTGCTTATCACTGCTGGGTGATATAGAAACCCAATCTTAGCCTCCAAATTGGCTAAGTTTGTGAAGCTTAAGTTTCTTTGAGTCCATATACTCATATGTTTAAGTTGTTTTTAATCTGAAACAAGATTAACGATCCTTGAACATATTTTTTGAGTTGATCTTCGGAGAGGTGGATGGATATGTTCTATATAGTATCTGCCTTCGCATTCAGGCTGGATATGCTTTTCGCGCCTCAGTTTCTTATTTCCGGCACTAAACAATGATCTTGTTTGTAAGGAGACGTATAACCTTTGTTTTGATGTAATGTGTTGTCATGCAATGTTTTAGTTTAGTATGATCTTTTTGCATTATTCGTTGGAGGCTAATTTACTGTAAACTATCCTTAAAATTGTAATATGTAAATTGATATTAAAATAAGTAAAAAAATTAGGCAGCGAAGAATAACACATGAATCTAACAATATCAACATCCAAAATCATACACCTAATACTTTCTTTTTCCCTTTCCGAGAAGCCTTGACAAACACCCAAGCCTCTTTGGTTTGCTCGACGACGCCCTCCCTCCTATATATGTAGCGGTGGTGTCTTCTCATCTACTTGTTCTTCCGCTGGCGCTTTTGCTTCGTCTTCGTCTTCAGCTTCGTCGTGGACAGGTTTCGGATTTGTGCTGCTTTCCAACAACTGTATGTAGGACGCAAAACATGTCCCCTACGGCGGTTGCTGCTGCGCAAAAACTGTTCCCCAAGGCTATTGCTGCTGCGAAGAACATGTCCCCAAGACTACTGCTGACCGTACGATGTTCCGAACCACTGATACTGCTGCTCTGGTTCTGGCTCATGTTGTAGCTCTGGTTTCGGCTCATGTTGCGACTCTGGTTCTGGCTTATGGTCCAGCTCCAGCGATGGCGACAAATGTGGGAGTATATGATATGAACTATAATTCCAATATATGAGTCTACAGTAGAAAATACAGCTTGACTGTCTAGACCAGCATCTGCAGGATACAGATCTTGTATCAATGATTGTATATGATGCAACACTTGATCCTGTCGTTACATAAAAATAATATATAATTATAGATATACAAAAATTTAGTTAAAACTAATTTAATTTAAAAAAAATTAACTTGCCATTCTTCGTTCGACGTGGCCTCTAGGCTCGTACCGCTAGATATTCGAAAAATCGGTAGAAGTAGAAAGATATGTGACACGTTTATACCATTATAGGTATATTTCTGTAGCTCCGGTCGGGATTAGGTCACATATTTGCTGTACGACAATATTACCAAACCTGGCTTCCCATATTAGCAAATATTAATGATACTCCTTTCAATCACGCTCCATCTTTCATCACAAGTCTCCTTCTACTGTCATAGGCACATGCGGCGGATTAGGAATACGTTGCAATCAATTAAACTGTCGCAACACCCGGTACAATAAGTGCATCACCGCGATATTAATACATAGTATTGGGCATCGAGCCCGCCATACCGTTTCTCCTTCGATACAGATACCGGATAATCTTTGCAGACGATCTTCTGTATAATGTGTCTATATGAACTACAAAAACAAAGTACAGAAATATGAAATAATGTTAATTAATAATTTCAATCAAATTTAATTATCTAATTAATGATTACCTGAATCGCCACCATTCGATCCAACCCATCTCTATAATACTTAAGCACTCAACGAGAAGCCTTATATGATTTCTTGTCATTCCACCAACAGTCGAGAGGTCTTCCAAGGACATCCTCAGCAACAATACGAATCTTATCCGGTCTATCAATGTACATGTGCTCTCATGATCAAATCTATATATAAAATATTATATACCAATGTACATGCGCTCCCGTTATACCAATATTATGATTTTTTAAAATAATTAGTTCAAAAATAATATGTACCTGAAGTAATGTAAAGCAACCACAAATTTTATTCTTCGTCGGAGCACATGTCTTATCTAGTTACTTGTAAAAATATGCCATGGCTCCTGCTTTCCAAGCATACTAAAAGTGTTTATGAGCACCACCACTGGGTTTTAGTGTTTTACTAGTATCAAGCATGCCAATTTAAAAAATTTCGGAATGCTAATCAACACTAACCTAGAATCTAAACTAGATGATTAGGGTTTATGGTTTGATATCAACTAAACTAGCTAAGAGAAGGAGGCAACAATCTTTATAGACCGTGTCCTTCCCTTCAAATGCTCCGGGTAGTAGTCCCTATGACTCCACTAGACTCCACTTGAAGTTGGATCGAGCTTCCTTTACAATCTTCGTGCCGAAGATGATCCATCCGAAGTTCTGCTAATCCAAGCTATCTCTTCACTAAACTATCTTTAGTGAAGGAAACACACTACACCAAAGTGCTAATCTAGTGTAGGATGGTGAAATAGGGGTGTTTAGCTCACTAAGGATCCTTACAAGTCCTAGGTTTCACAACTCATGTGAGTGTTAGGGCTTGGAGGTGGAGGTGAAGAAAATGGAGAGTGCTAGAGAGATGAGCTCAAGAAATGGCTAAGGCAAAAATGAACCAAGTAAAGAATGGCTTAAAACCCTCACATTATTGAAATAATCAATATTCATCAATATAGAATTGTAACCATGCTTCAATAGTGTAGGATGATGAATAAAAAATTCATCAAGCCATACTTTCCACCATACCACAAAAGTCTCCCCATTTTCCACCTCATTTTCTATTTTCACAAAATAGAAAATCCAACCATGCTTCATATATATATATATATTATGAAGAAAATAATTAGTGAGCAATAAGATTAGTTAACATATAATTATATCAAATATAAATATATATCAAATTATTAAATCAACACTTGATTTAATAATCCTGTTATATCACATATAACCGACTAATATCATTTATCTGCATATCATATTATCAAATCAACACTTGATTTAATAATCCAGTTATATCACATATAACCTAACTGATATCAAATAACCGCCCGATTAAAATACGGTATCACATACTCGTATTTAATCAGGCCCCCGTACATATCAGTATATATGCCCTACTTCGTTTCGCTTGAACTAGGAAAGCTTTATGTAGGACTCTAAAAACTCGTCAATATGCCAGCAGTAGGTAATGATCACATCAGTTACCCACAAGCCGTCAGCGGTACTAGCTGGACGTAACGGCTACTCAGGTATTGAGCGAATAGAAGATCAACAAGCAAGGTTGTCCAAACTCCCATAAAGCCTATAAGTAACACTTACCGTACAGTTCGGTCTCTTCATCTGATATGTGGCATATCGAGTTTAGGGGTGGATTCGTCAGACTCCAGTAACTTGATAAGTCATGCCGATATATGGCTCATAACGGCTCGAGAAACTACTGATAACTCTTACCAGTAAATCTCATCAGCTATGCCCAAGGACTTACTGTTATATCCAATCGAGCATAGCGCAACATCAACTCCCAATACCGGGAGAGACGTAACCCCTCCTATCGTTCATCGCCTCCAGGTAACTCGGGATTGTACCCAAAATCACCTGTTCGCACGACTCCTTTGAGCCGTGGTAGGAAGGAAATCAAAGTATAGTGGGAACCACACAAGACTCTATGACGATTTCGGATCTACAGACTAACATGTACCAGTGTCACCAGAGAACTACTATCTGACGATAGATATAGTACCAATTAGGAGTTCTCGGCGAGTCCTGTTCGGTGTACTCATTCTCTAATGAGTACATGTGTACAATCTTTGATGTCAAACACCAATGGCTATGGGATCAACCATCGCCCCCTACAGGATCAAGAAACATACACACTAGTCTACTTTGAAATATCGATGCCCTGTCTCGATACTCCCTCGATTAGGAACTGTTAAAGGATGTGCTTGTGGACTACACAAGTCCCAGTAGTATGATCCGCATCATAGTCTTGGTAGTCAAGCAAACATTCTAAAGGCTTTATCAACATGTGTCAGAGAGACAGTATAATAATACTAGTGTACATGTTAAGATAAAGAGCAACCAGATAGTATACTATCATGTCGAGCAAGAAAGTCCTCTATATATATATGTCCAAGCATTCACTATATTATACAATAATGGTCTCTAGGGCATACATATTCCTAACACATACTGACCACACTTATCGAAATCCTTAAGAAACCCAAGGTATAACGGATGGACATGCATTGCTGACTGGTCCGGCATCAACCACGAACCGGTCATGTGTAGAATGTAGGCGCGTGCATATCTATCCAAAATATCATCAGTTGCTTCATTAGGATATTAGAAAAGGTATCTATGAGTCAGCTTAAACTGATTTTATTTCCCTTAATATACCCTTCGGGTACCTGAATTTTGCAATTAATCATTAATTAATATGACTGTAATATAGTTCAATTTTTAATTTAAAGAAAATAAAAAGTATACCTGTCCGAAAACCAACTCCACATATGTATCCCAAATTGGGTACTCAATTCCCGGATGTACAATCATACCTCCAACCAATTCAACTCCATTCACTCATAAACCAAACAAGAGAGCAATATCTTGGATTGTGATAGTAGTCTCACACCATTTAAGATGAAAAATATGAGTCTCTCTTCTCCAACACTCAATTAGAGAGATAATGAGACCGTGGTCGAGTTGGATGTGACGCATTAATGAACCTTGATAAAAACCAGCTCTGCGAAGATGCACGATAATACGAGGATCGGTAACTTGCCATTTGTCACAATTATGGCTGACGACTATATGCAATCTCTCTAAATTTAAAATAACTTGCTATATTGCAATTCCCATAATCACATCTATATGCCTATAAATTCACATTTTTTAGCTTATAATATACAAGTCTACCAAACTAACATATTTCCATAGTATGATTAAGAAAAATAGGTTTCGAATCTTACCTCTCCGTGTAATATACCGAAAGATCTATACTCATTTTGATATACAAGAAGTAATCTATTGAATGGTTGATTCTCCATTATATTTGGGTTTTTTTACAAACTCAAACAAATTAAAGATTGGAAAAGGGCAGTGAAGATAGAAGTGAGATTGGGGAAGAAATGGGGTAAGGGGAGAGAAGAGGGGAGAGAAGGTGTTTTTAAAGGGGGTTTTGGGGAGACGGTTAGAGTAAAACAAGGCAGATATGGCCCAACGAGGAAAAGTGAGGGAAAAAGAGAACATGCGCGGCAGACAGTGTGGAAACAAGACAAGCGTGCCAGTGGGTAAAACAGCTCCCATTTCACTCAGAATTATAATTGATAATTAGGGACCTGAAAATAATCGGGGCCATGTCATGTGGCCCCAAAAAATTTTTGCGGCAAGGCGGGTGCTTGGAACCCGCCTTCTCAATATGGGATATACCAAAATTTTGGGGCCACGCCTACGTGGCCTCAAACCGTCCTATTCTCCTAATTTTAATTTTCACCACCATATTCCCCTAATTTTAAATCTACGGTACCCTATTTCGGAAAAAAAACCAACTTTAAATTATGTTAATGGGTGTCCTGCAGGCCTTTTCTTCTGTTCGATTCTATTTCATCATTAAAAGAAAAGAAAAGGGTTTCCCCTACTTTTTTTGGTCGAGGAGGGATCATTCGACTTAATATTATTATTTAAATTGTTTAATGATGAGACAAAGCAGTGGCACAGGTGGATATGTGTCCAAAGCTTTCATGAGCTGTGCTGCTGCTTCTACCAAACTGTATATTTTGATGACAAGAAAGTTACAGCATTTTATTGGTTGATAAATTCATACCAACCCATGCTGTTTTTCTGGAAATATTCTTTTCTTACCAACTGTGCTTAGGTACAAGTAAACGTTTCAACACCTAACATGTGATCTGCCTTTGTCCCAGCATAATGCATAATATGATATTTCATGCATGCACATTGTTATGGTTTTAACAGGTGGAAGGCAGCTAGAATACGCCAGTAATGAGCACTCGGATAGGAATATGTAAAACATATGAAAAGTATCAGTAGAACTTTTTCATCTGTATCCTTTTGAGTTTCTAATAGCACATTTTTCTTAAGTACAGGGGCATGAATTATCTTCATGAGTGCAAGCCTGACCCGATTATCCATTGCAATCTAAAGCCGAAGTAAGATGAACAAGTGAAGGAAGCTAGCTTACTATAGATATGTTAGCACTTTCAGATTGAAAATTATTTGTGTTTCTGTTATGTGCTGTACTTTACCGTTTGGTCTTTTGGTAAGGTGCCAGAAATATTTTGCTGGATAATGGTGGCCAGCTAAAGGTGGCAGGATTTGGATAGTTAAAGCTCTCAAAACTATCATCATATAAAGTCAAATTAGCTCGTGCCGCAGCTGACGCCAACAATACAAGTAAGTTTCTCCCTTCTGTTGATTTAATCCCATGCGTTATTGAAGCACGTTTTATAGAAAGGCTTAATTCTATCCAACTAATAATTTTATGATAACTTGTTATATTTTGCTTAATTAGAATCAATTACATCTATCGCCATCCTCTTAGAG
Organism: Agapanthus africanus; assembly: GCA_030015575.1. Taxonomy (NCBI): domain Eukaryota; kingdom Viridiplantae; phylum Streptophyta; class Magnoliopsida; order Asparagales; family Amaryllidaceae; genus Agapanthus; species Agapanthus africanus. The sequence goes on along the minus strand of JASDDO010000019.1, from coordinate 375,485,911 downwards.
GAGAGAACTGCTGCATCGAAAAACTGTTGTGTATTAGTATGGTTGTATTTGTATCTTCCTACAAGGGATGACATACCAAGTTATAGAGATATAATGTAAGTTTCCAACTTTTTTGGGCGTCTCTCCGAATGCTTAAGAAATTTATAAAATTCGGTTGCCACCCTTCGAGCCATTTGAGATCGGGCTTCGTTTTGTCAACAGTTGAACCTCTGGGATATAAGTTACGAATACACATGCACTTGTATAATATATACGCATCCACATTGTTTACTAAAATAACATGGAAGCAACTGTTACATTGATACATCTGTTGTACTTCTGTTACACTGTACAAATCCTTCTGTTACATTGATATACATCTGTCACACTGTAGAAATCCTACTGTAGGATTTCTACATTAAAATATGCCTGTAATATTTTTATACTTCAGATAGGTTGCGAAATTATTGATTGTAGTATCATGGATCCATACTCGGTTTGTAAATTTTTGTATGAGAATCTCGTTTTTGTATCATCATTAGCATCTTAGGTTAGGAGAATTGTGGACCACTGATCCTCATTTGATTTATTGAGTTTTTAAATTATTACTGATGCAACTTCCTAAAGAAATGAGAAGGCTAGAATGCTTTAGCATTGAATGGATTAAGAAATACACTTTCTCCTATCATTTTTGTAGTAGTTTTATATAATATGGCATTATGGATATTTAGAAAGTTAACTAGGAGATAGTGTGTGTCCAGAATCTTAAATATTTGTGCATGGAAGAACTTGCAGTTTGAAATCACTCGCTCATGCACTTTTCGTAGAAGGGGACGGCTTTCAAGCATGAATGCAAAATGAGTAGGTTCAATGGGAGATAGATTGAATTGAATTTGTGATCTGATGTCAACCAATCATTTTAATTGCTTAAACCACTTGATTTGGGATTGAATATTTCCTATCTGCTCTGAAATATCGTTGCTTACATAGAGTTAATGGTAACATAGTGTCATTCTGTGACATGATTAGTATAATTAATTTATCCAATATCACTGCATTTGATAGTGTGATAATTTATGCATCTCAGGTCTATATATGGCACCTGAAGTCTATAGAGATGAAATCTTTGACAAAAAAGTTGATTCATTCTCCTTTGGTCTCATTCTCTATGAGGTAACTCATTTATGCATTACTAGTTATGTTATAACCTTCCCATCTGCTAAGGTACACATCTTATGGTTTGAGCACTTAGATAGTGGTGTTTAAGATGCACTATATAGAGTCACATGCTTTGTATCTCTGGTCAAATTAGAAACCTTTTATTTATTAAAATTACTTTGCTATTTTTAATGATAACATGAGGATTGCTACAAAAAATCATCCGAATTTCTATTTTCTCTAATACACCGTTGGAGTATAAATTGTTGTTGAGTCTTCATCATCTCCATCACCTAAGCCTTCTCCCCATAAAGATAAAGTCAGTTATGAAGCAAAGCTTTATTAAAATTGACATAGTTTTTCGATCGCCTGGCATCAACCCTCACAATTATTTCGTGCCAAATTTGTGGCCCGGAACTATGACAAGAGAGGGGCTTGTCGTAATCCTAGGCGCTCTCTAACGACTATGGGTAAAAGTCGAGAAGGGAAAAAGAATGGGGAATTACATTCATCTTTAAGGAATAAATAAAGCCAAGAGTGAAACTTAACATATCCCCACATATATTTGGTCAATATTCCAATTAATATTTGATTGGTAAATGGGTTGATCCATATATTGGTATTTTTGAGTTATGACTACTTCAGACTGAAGGTATATTCCTCACTTCAGATCTTAATTAGTGCACCTTAATTAAATATTATGGCCTTGATCCATCCAACACTGATCAGGTTAATATATCGTATTGCATATTAATAATATATATGAACAGTATCATTTTCATTCATTAATTAGCTTCTTTGGCAAGCTTAGTTATTCATATTTGACATTTTTCCATTCAGTGCTTATATAAAGTAACCTCTCAGGTTTTTACCTTCATCTTTAATTTGACTCACTTGTTAGAATTTAGAAACTAAAATACTTGTAGCTTGTTCTCTTTTTCCATTTATAGGATTGATGATGAGTCCAGACACTACTACAAATAAGGGTTGCCCCTACGGATATATCCGTAGGGGCAAGAAAATACCCTGTAGGTGCAAACGCCGTAGGTGCAAGTTTTAGCCTTGAACATGCCCCTACGGGCAAAAACTTTCCCCTACGGAGTAATGTGTAGGTCCAGTTGTCCCTACGGATTAGGCCGTAGGGACAAAAAATTTATTTAATTTATCTGTTTATAAAATAAATTAGGTGTCCCTACGGACTTATCCGTAGGTCCAAAGAGTTGCCCCTACGGATAAGTGTGTAGGTCTGGATCTGTAAGGACAAAATATCATGTATCCTGATATTTTGTCCCTACGGATTTCTGTGTAGGGGCATTTGTTTGCCCCTACGGATATATCCGTAGGGACAAGCGTAAACCTTAATACTGAGATCATAAGGGCAAAATATCAGGTATCCTGATATTTTGCCCCTACGGATAAATCAGTAGGGGCAAAGAAGGTCCCTACGGATTAATCCGTAGGTACATATTATCAGGCTTTTTTTTAAAAAAGGGCTGTCTATTTTTTTCTCGCCCTGTGCACAATAATATATACATCATATATAAAATTAATCAGCACGCAGAACATATATCGCAGTATTCATAATCACATCTCACGCATAATATACAAAAGAAATCAATAAGCAGAATATGATATCAATATAAACACGCAAACACCACCAATATCAATATCGTCCAAAATATAGTACAATATGTATCATATAAATAAATACATGTTTAAAATATAAGAATTAAAAAGCTACCCTAGCTCGGTCCAGCTACACATCTGATAAACGCCATAATCTGGCTCGCCTGCTCCTCGGATATACCCTGAGTCAATAAATCATGCAATGCGGAGTGTGCGGGAGTCTGAGCGGGCTGTGGAGCTATAGGAGTGGTCTGCGCAGCCGCCGCCGAGGTAGTGGCTTGCGAAACCGCGGCTGCGGGAGTCTGAGCGGGCAGTGGAGCTATAGGAGCTGTCTGCGGAACCGCAGCTGATGTAGTGGCTTGCGGAGATGCATGTGGAGTCTCGGCCGATATACCTTGTCACGTCTGGACCTACGTGTATAATAAACGAGTAAGAACTGTGTATTAGTCGAGTTCGTATCATTATCAAGTTATTTCGAAACCCCAATCTATGTATACTTAGGGACTTAGGCCTCGTTTGGATATCTAGTTTGGAAAACCGTAGTTTATTTTAATTAGATATGTATGTATGATTAATCAAAGCTAAGTCTACAACCAAATAACCTCAGGCTACGTACTAATATTGGATATGTTGCTATCTATAATATGACATAATATTTTACTATTAAACAGTATACATACCAACATCTCCTTCAACTCCTGAACGGTGGCCTTCAAGCTCTCCAGTTCTTGCTGGAAACGTCGCTCACTGGAGACGGAGGAAGTAACCGCCGGAGTGGAGTCCAACCTCATATGGGCCCTACTAGGGCCCAGTCCCCGGCCTCTCTCCCAACCTCCGTGATGCCCTCCGTGTGCGGCGTCCAGGACTGGGATCAGCAGCATTGGATTGTTCTGTCCAGTAAAATCGATCCCCGATGCCTCGGCCTACTCAACCATCCGCTCCTACACCCACATTAACCAGTAAAATATAAGTATATCATTTAAATTTGAACCTTTCAAAACTAAAATTTCAAATAGGGGTTGAATAAATATTAACACTTACGCAATACTCCTGGGTAGCGACGTCGGGGTATCGAAGCTCGCCCGTGGCGGGATCTGTCGAGGTGCCGTGGACGGCAAGATATACGGACAGCACACTCGGTGTACCACCTTGCGCCAGGGTCTGAGCTCTCTGCAATATTAGAAAATAACTCTTAATATTAGATATATTAGAAAATAACTCTTAATATTGCATTATATCACAAAGGCCGGTCTATTGTAATTTACCGATAACTCCATGGCATGAGTAATATTCCTCGAGCCACCTGTATAAGTAGGGCGACCCCTCCTCGCCGACTTTCTATTCTCTTTATTTTGATCGGCCTGTTTCTGCACAACACATTCACATTTAGTTTTCTAATTAAGCAACACAAAAATATAAATTATATACTAAACAATGAATTACATTTAAAATACATACCTGTTTGCGTTGAGAGTCGAAATATTCGCACAATAGAGGCCATGTCTCTACGTCGACTCTCGCAAAGGCCGGAGTAGATAGGAGGGCCGCTCTCTCTGTCTCGGGGGTCGCCAACCACAGGGAATAGGAGTCGGTCTTCAGCTCATTCCTGTTGTATCAGATCTTCGTCTGCATGTTCTTCATCAGGCCATTGTATAGAGCGTGAAGATCGAGCATCCTCCCAGGATGATCAGGGTCGGGTACAGGCTGAAAATCGTAATCCAACTGAAAATACAAAAAAAACATTGTTATTAGATTGCAAGTGTTAATAATAAATATATTGGATAAATCAAATGAAAATATATATTAATACTCGAGCCTGATCCCAGAAGAGAGCGAATGAGCGCCGATGCTGGTCGCCCCACTCAACGTGAAGTGGATAGTTCTTCATGAGCCGGCTCTCATCCCCATATACCGGCCGAACCTCTCGGCATGATCGCCAGTATAGCGATAATCATGGGTAAAAAAGAGGGGGAATGATGCCTTCCCCCTAGCTCTGTCGGGCCTCAGCCTGTGGGGCTGATTCGGACCTCGAGTCCCCCTCTGGGGATGGAGAGGCCCTGCGTCTGCAAGAAATATCAAGACAATCAATATTAAGACAAAATTGTATTAAGAAATCAAGATTTAACGAAAATTGAAGTGTGATATATACCTCCGGTGACTAAAGCACGAGCCTGGGCCCGGGCAGCAGCACGAGCGAGACGATAGTTCCTCCGGTGAGGAACAGCCGGTGACCCGGATGCGGACGCATCCCCTCTAACTAGAAAATAAATATTGACACTAAATTTCCATGAAGTTCATATTTATTCTTTAGAGGATATGTAAAATGAATAAATATTTTATATTTATTCATACTAACCTACAGAGTGAGCGGAGGGTACGGAAGTGGCGGGAGTGGCCTTTGCGTCAGATGTGAACGCACCACTTATAATTAGACAATTAAAAATAGATTATATAAGTAATTGCAAAAAAATATGTAGATCAATAATATAACATTCTAAAAAAATGATTATCTAAGTAAGAGCAAAAGGAATGTGTATATATTTATGATATAGCATTCTAAATCAATATACATGCACTATATGATATATAAACATACCTGGAGGTGCGGGAGTGGCCTCTGTCCCTGATGTGGACGCATCACCAACAGTTAGACAATCAAATATTGACAATATAAGTAATTTTGATATAAACAGGCATGTATATCTATAATATTACATTAAAAATGGATATGCGTGCAATATACCTGGAGGTGTGGCAAAGTCCACACGGAAGGAGGCATCAGAAAGGGTCTCCGATCAGGGTGCAAGACCGGCCCTCTGAACCTCCCTACGCAGCTCTCCGGGCGGCAGAACCGCTATGCCTCTGCCTCTGCCGGTGCCGCGGCTGGAGCTCCTGCCGTCCCTCGCTGCTCCCGTCATCGTCATCAAATCTAGATAAAACGGTTCGTGGACGCATTAGACAATCATTACAAGCATTGACTATATATGTATAGATCGTAAAATCTGAAGTAATAATATAACATTACTGATAACCTTTTTCGTTTTGTGGGCGCATTAGACATCTCTACTTGGATTTCATCATCGATATCATTTCTAACCCACGTAACTTCATGATCAGCCGAAGACAATCCGTCTTTCGAAACAGACGGTCGGAGCACTCTAAGTCTTCTCTCTTCTTCATTCTCATCGCTGTCCTCGAATTCTGGGACATCGTAGACATCCCTGGGTTTCCAACGGCATACGACACTCCATCCGGGATGCTTCAAACACTGTGAGTAGTATACTTGGAACGCTTGGTTCGGAAAGATAAACGGATCTTCCTGACCGTAAAATCGAAGTGTATTCACACTGATCAATCCATATTCATCTTTCCAAGTCCCAAGATTGCTTCTCCACTTATCCGTATCGGTTCGTGTATCGTACAAAGTATACTGGAATATATAAAAAGGTTCTGATCGTCCGGAATAGTGGATGCCGAGTATATAATTTAAGTATCCATAATAAATCACACCGTCCGATCCTACCGTCCCAATCCCACTATTCTGAGTGGTTCTAGATGTTTCTATGTCCTTAATTTCGAATTTGTATCCAAGGACACCGAATCCTTTATAATATTCAACCTCCATACTAGGAAATTGAGCTAAACATCTTGAATCACTCTCAAATGATGCAGACAAGTTCGGATCGTAGATCTAATAAAACAAAATTTACGACAAATACATAACGATATAAGTTTAGATTAAAACTGATAGCAATAACATGTTATTCGAATAACTTACATGATCTGTGACCCAATCGCAAAAATTATCCTGATGATATTTTTCCAATCGTTCATCGTTCCAATCAGGATGCCCCTCACGTACCTCGTTAAAATGAATTCTGTTTTCGACAATAAATTATGACATTAATATTATATCATTTCATACACACACAAACACAAATATAACAATTAATCCAAAAAAACTTACTCTCTAATTTGTTCAAGACATGCGCAATTAAGCAAGATAAACTGGTATATCTTGTTGATAAATATAGTGTCTACCCTCTTATAATCGGCTTTACCATATGGCCCGTTTTGAATTTTTCGAGGCCGGTTAAGTCTCGTCTCAATGTTCTCGTCCAGATAGCGGGAACAAAATGTGGTTGCTTCATCAAGAAGATAACCTTGCATGATAGAACCCTCTGGTCGATTTCTATTGCGTATATACTTTTTAAGAGTGTAGAGGTACCTAAAGAAAATATGTTGAATAAATAAATACGGGTATACAAGACAACAATAATTTTAAAAATTGCGCGATACGAAAAATTCCACGTATCTTTCGGCGGGATACATCCATCAATATTGTATCGGCCCGGCTAATTTAGCCTCAGTTGCAAGATGAACAGGTGATTATGATATCGAAGAATGACGGTGGGAAAATACGCTCAAACTTACAAAGTATCAACGCAATAGAATTTTCTAGTTTATCCAGCGTCACAACCTCTAGTGTTTTATCACACAACTCTCTAAAAAAACAACATAGGTCGTTGATTACTAGACCAACCGATTCGGGAAGAGAAGTCCTGAGAGCTAATGGAAGAAGGTGCTCCACGATAACATGGTGATCATGACTTTTCAGCCCATCGATCTTGCCTTTCACAATTTTTATCTTCTTGCTGAATGATCCTGAGAAACCTGTGGGAACTTTCAAATCATGCAACACCTGCAGGAATCTTTTCTTCTCCGGTTGTGACATATGATAAGCGGCATTGGGAAGTACAAACTTACCTGGTTTACCCGCTACCGGTCTAGGATGCAATTCACTTCTTAGTCCCCACTCCTGTAGATCCATCCGAGCATTCAGGTTGTCTTTCGATTTCCCGTCTTTACAAAGAAGAAAGTTAAGTATGTGCTCTGATACTCCCTTCTCTATATGCATGACGTCCAGACAATGACGCACTAAATTTGTTGACCAGTACGGAAGCTCGAAGAAAATGCTTAACTTGTTTCAAAATGGTGCTTTGACCTGTTTTGTCGGATCCATCCCGAAGGTCACATTATTGTAACCATCCCACTGAGCAGTCACGTCCTCTCCGGACAATGGGGCTGGAGGTCCAAGAAACTCCTGATGACCATCAAAGTGAATAGTGTCTAACCTGTAGGGGTGGTCTAGAGGCAGGAAACGTCGATGGCCGCAATAACAAACCTTCCTGCTAAAATTCAAGAATTTCGATGTTGTGTGTTGATGGCAATGAGGACATGCTTTGTGACCATGTACGGACCAACCTGATAGCATTCCATAGGCAGGAAAGTCATTAATTGTCCACATTAAAGCCGCACGCAGTATGAAGGTTGTATTTGTGTTTGCATCGCAAGTCTCTACACCATCAATGAACAAAGATTTTAACTCCTCGATCAGAGGTCGGAGATAGACGTCGATATTGTTTCCCGGTGAGTTTGGTCCGTCGATAAGAAGAGGCATCATAAAGTATGATTGGTCCATAGCCAACTAAGACGACAGATTATAAATTATCATTACAAAGAGCCATGTGCTGTGACTTCCAGCCATATAGTTGAATGGGCAGAAGCCATCACTAGCCAGTCCGAGCCGGACATTACGAGGATCGCTACTGAATATTGCATGCCTCCTATCGAAATTCTTCCATGCCGGTGAATCTCTTGGATGACTCATTTTTCCATCTTCACTTGAAGGAGCACGGTGATGCCAAATTATTACCTCGGCTGTTTTCTTGCACCTGAATAGCCTCTGTAGCCTCTGTGTTATGGGAAAGTATCGTGCTATCTTGACAGGTATATCGGGCTTCTTATCAGAATCTTTCGGCTTATACCTGGTCTCTCCGCATGTTGGACACTCTTTCAAATCTGAATTCTCTTTCCGGTACAACACGCAATTTTTAGGACATGCTTGAATCTTCTCACACTTCAGATCCAAATCAGAAATCATCTTCTGGGCTCCGTACCAGCTGTCGGGCACGTTATTTCCCGGGTGTATAGAATCTTTTAAGAACGAAAGAAGCATTGTGAATGACTTGTTGCTCCATCCATTTAGGCACTTAATCTGGAAAAGTTGGACAAACCATGAGAGGGTGTAATACTTTGCATTCTCATAAATTGATTTTCTAGCATCATTCATGAAATTTTCATATTTATCCGCACGCGGTCCTTAACCGGAACGAATGTCATCTTCGGTACGAATAGATTCACCTAGGGCAGCCTCTACCATATCCTCCACTTCTTCTGATGGAAATAAATTACCGTTTTCTTCTTCTGCCACATTACCGTCTTCTCCTTCTTTTCCTACCGTATTATCGTGTTCTCCTTCTTCTTTTGCCGCATTACTGCGTTCTTCTCCTTCCCCGTGATATTTCCAAGTTGTATAAAATCTAGTAAAACCATATTTTACGATATGAAGTTCTGCCAATTCTACCTTCTGCCAGTACTTATTCTCATATCTATCGCACGGGCAGAGAATCTTCTCTATCACGATCTTATTATGTGCGCGTGCAAATTCAATAAAAGCAGCAACTCCTGCGACAAACTTAGGTTGCATACGTTGTTGCCAATCCACATACATTCAGTCCTTAACTCTGACGTACTCATGGGCCATGTTAGACTGTATAACATATAAATTGTAGGTTATGGTGACTATATTGAGAAATCTAATAATGGAATGGTTACCAACAAAGGAGAAAATCCGTGTATATGCTTTGTGTATGCGTTTGTCGTTGAAAAGAATAAATTATCGAACGTATGTTAACCGATAGGCGGGGACTAAGTGGCGTTTTGAGTTTCATATATGAGTATCGATGAGAATATGAAAGTTTCATATTATCATCGAGTATCATGTATTGGTTTTAACTTGAGCATCTTGAATCACTCTATAATGATGCGTTTGTTGTGTATTCTTGTTGTATGTCTGTGTTTCGGCTGTCGGGGGTAAGGCTTCTATCCCATTAAGAATGTATAGAGCGAACACCCATTCGCTTGTGCTTTCAACCGTTTCGAGTAAATTTCGGCAGCACCTCCCCGCTGTTCTCCGAGTACACTGTAATAGAATAGATAATCATTTCAAAGCTGTGAAACAACGTTGAAATGAACATCTAATCTATCTTTGTACACGGAGAACCAGCGGAAAGATACCGACGAAATATCTCAAAACGGATGAAAACACAAGTGAATGAAGGTATTTGCTTTATACATTCCTAACTTGTCCACACGGGACAAATCTATCGTTATCATACGATTGAATTTTCTCGTCACATAGACTATACGACGGTTGTTAGTATCGAGCTATACTGTCCGATATTTAACAATCTTCGTATAGTTCTATGTCACGACGAACATCGAACGTATGTTAACCGATAGACGGGGACTAAGTGGCGCTTTTAGTTTCATATATGAGTATCGATGAGAATATGAAAGTTTCATATTATCATCGAGTATCATATATTGGTTTTAACTTGAACATCTTGAATCACTCTCTAATGATGCGTTTGTTGTGTATTCTTATTGTATGTGTGTGTTTCGGCTGTCGGGGGTAAGGCTTCTATCCCATTAAGAATGTATAGAGCGAACACCCACTTGCTTGTGCTTTCAACCGTTTCGAGTAAATTTCGACAGCATCTCCCCGCTGTTCTCCGAGTACACTGTAATAGAATAGATAATCATTTCAAAACTGTGAAACAACGTTGAAATGAACATCTAATTTATCTTTGTACACGGAGAACCAGCGGAAAGGTACCGACGAAATATCTCGAAACGGATGAAAACACAAGTGAATGAAGATATTTGCTTTATACATTCCTAACTTATCCACACGGAACAAATCTATCGGTTATCATACGATTGAATCTTCTCGTCACATAGACTATACGACGGTTGTTAGTATCGAGCTATACCGTCCGATATTTAACAACCTTCGTATAGTTCTATATCACGACGAACATCGAACGTATGTTAACCGATAGACGGGGACTAAGTGGCGCTTTGAGTTTCATATATGAGTATCGATGAGAATATGAAAGTTTCATATTATCATCGAGTATCATATATTGGTTTTAACTTGAACATCTTGAATCACTCTCTAATGATGCGTTTGTTGTGTATTCTTATTGTAGGTGTGTGTTTTGGCTGTCAGAGGTAAGGCTTCTATCGGTTATCATACGATTGAATCTTCTCATCACGTAGACTATACGAAGTATTTAAATAAAATATAAAGTAACTGATATAACATGATTTTAAACTTATGAAATAATACTTGCTTAGTTACTTGCAAGTTGCAACTTGAGAATAAGATATATGAAGAATTGAGTATTAAAGAACTAAGATGCATTAGACTTGAGATTGAGATACATAACTTCAACATAGAAAAGAAATCAATAAACAAGATGAATATAATATAAATTCAAGTTGAAAGAATATATATCAAATAAATTCAAGTTGAAAGAAGTGATCAAATATATTATTTCCTTGGTTATATTTTGTTATCCTACATCCAATCAATTTAATTTTTCAATGTAAAATCTATCGTACATCTAACTAAAATAATCAAAAAAGACAAAAGAAAAACTCAAACAAAAATAAAGATATTACTTCGGTTCCTCCTTTCAAATGCAATTAAACTTTGCCAGCCTCGTCCAATCAAATAACGGCACACATCAGTTTTTCTCTTTTCCTTTCACAAGTAAATATGTCAATTTCTATCTTTTTCTTTGTACAAGTATGCATCAACTTTACCGGTTGAACTGTTGCAAAATCAATCATAGTTTCAATTAAACTATTAATTAGAAAGGCACCAAAGAAAAACTCGAAAAATAGCTAGGTTTTTTTTATATGTAAACATTGCCCTCCAAAACTTTCATATTCATGCTTAACCCTTCTTAAATCTTTATTTTATACTTTGACATATGTTTGGAATACGTAATTTTTAAGAATTATGTATATATTATTTTTCCCTGTTCCCGCGCTAGCTTCCCCCCTAAATATTCTGTGTACATTCTGTTAAAAAACAGCTGTAAAAAGTTAGGATTTATAGTCAATAAAATCAATGACAAAGATACACACATCAAAAACAAATCAATAACCTACCAAAAAACCAAAACCCTAAACCCCCTCATCATTCACACAGATTCATCTCTATCCTTATTCATCGATCTCTCCAAAATAGCAACAATTCTCTGCCGTAAATGATTGGCTTCTAGTTATCACACAATCAAACACAAGTTTGTGGTAGCCATTGCACGGTTGCACCTCGCATTAACCCTACGTTAATCCCTAACCCTAACCCCAGCCCCAGCCGAACCCCAACCCCAACCCCAGCCCCAACCGCAACCCCAACCCCAACCGATGCCTAACCCTAACCCTCATCGGTACCCAAACCATGAACCCTAGCCCTAAAATAATCAAAAATTTGTTTAATTGAAGATTTACTAACCTGTGCGGTGGAGGAGACGATCGATCGGTGGTCGACAACGCGCGCAATCGACGACGAGGAAGAACGAGGGCGGTGGCGACAACGAAACGGAGGGTGGTGGCGACGACGAGAACGACGATCGGCGGGAACGAGAGATTTGGGGATTTTGGGAATTTCGCGCGCGAGAGATCGAGAGAGATAATCAGCGTAGGGCATTTCTGTGCCTTTTTAATTAAATCTCCATTTAGATGCCCCTACGGATTAGTCCGTAGGTCATTGGTTTGCGGCTCCGTAGGGGCAAACAACAATTTACGATTTAATATTTTTAAATTAATATGTCTGGGACCGTAGGGGCAACCGTATGGACCTACGGATAATGAAATCCGTAGGGCCAAAATAAATCTGCCCCTACGGATTTCATTATCCGTAGGGGCAACCCTCTATTTTAGTAGTGAGATGATTGAAGGAGCACCAGCTTTCCACCCAAAGTCTTCGAAGAGCTGCTAAGTTGATATCCTTGGATGGATTGCGGCCAACTTTAAAAAAAACAGTCGAAAAGCTCTCTTCCTGATCTTAAGGAGTAAGCTCTTTTTCCAGTAAACTTTAATTTTCTTTTGAGTGTTTGTCTTGCCACTGGAGCATGGATGCATTTTCTATAAAACTAACCAGTTTTAGCAGGTTCTATTTACTCAAATATTTCTTTATTCTTTTAAATTATCGATAAGGATGTTGTGCATAATGACTACTAGTTTCCGATACATGCATTGAATGTGGGGTGAAAACAAGAAATATATACTTTAGGGTGTATAAGCATGGCATACTGGAAGAAAAATGATGTATAACTACTTTTTAAATAAAACATATGAACTCAAATTAGGTATAGAAATTACTTTTGATATTATGCTTTCCCGTCTCCATAATATAGTGGCAAGAAAAATCATGAACTGGAATTCAAAAAGTGTGTGCGCGCGCGCGCCCCACTATAGAAACTGTATACTCTGACTAATCACATGCACGCTCACGTGCACATAGGAGAAAATGGATTATAAAGATTAATTGCACATGAATCAGTATTGATATTTAATATTTCTTGTGCAAATAATTTACGTTGAAAGCAACTTTGTAAATAAGAAAAGTGGAATTATTGTGCACCAAAGTGTAATTGTTTATTACAACTGTCATATGTTTGTAGAGTTTTTTAATTAAAGTTCAATTAATCATGAAAATTTTACATGTTTTTTAACCAGGAATGTTCAGTTAACTATTCTGGAGTACATGAGTTTCAGTTGAGTGTTACATAAGTAGCAAACTGGTTGGTTTACACTTGGATTAGCGTTATTAAAAGCTGGAGGGGACCAATGTTCACATAAACTTACTACTAATATATTTTATTCTTTTCATTGGCTCTTCTGCCCTAGAAACCAGATTATCAAGTTGTGTCACTATCGACAATGCATGACTGTGAACCCTTTTTTTCCCAAAAATTTTGCTGGTTGATTGAAGAATGTTGGAATGTAGACCCAGCAGTGAGGCCATCATTTTCAGAGATAATTGTGAGACTGGACAAACTGTATTCTACTTACTCAAAGCAAGGCAGATGGAAAGATACCTTTAAGCTTCCTTGGTACGTATGAGTCATAGACATTTGCAATATTTGTACTAATCTACCTTGCTAGCAAAACACTACGATCTCCTGTGTTAAACTTAGAAGTGTCAAACGGGCGGGACGAGCCACCCGCAGGTGGGTGACTGCGGGTGGCGGGTAAAATAGGTACGGGTAAAAATGCCTGGATTTAAACAGGTGCTAATTTTTGTGCCCATTACCCAACCCATATACGGCGGGCACGTGTGCGTGTAACCCGTGTATGGATAAACAGGTCATCCATGAATGGGTTAAAGGGTTAATGGTAACTTAAGTTGTTTATTTATGGTTGTTTCAAAAATGGCTTGCAATATAATGTAAAATTTTTGTTTTTAAACCTTTTGGTGTTTGAATAGATTAATTATTATAACTAAAGATGATGATTATATATGAACGTACATTTTAAGAACCGATTAAAATTTTATTGAAAATGAAAAAAAAAACTATGATAAGTTGCCTTATTTTTTATTTTCAATGCGGGCCGAGTAAAACCCATAAACCCACGGGTTTGGTCATCCAACGGGCAAACTTACCCGCGGGTCGGGTCGACCCAGTGATACTTTTAACGGTGGGTCGGCTACGGGTAAATTTTAAACGGGTTATAAATGTTTGACCCATGACCAGTATTTTACGGGTTGACCCTCGTGCCAAACCGGTTAGTAGTCATGATATAACTTAAACTTGCGGAAACTCATGGTTTCATGTATTATCAGCAACAATTTCATACCAAAGGCTTAATTGAAAATGCCACTAGTTAGATTTTATTTCATTTCTAATTTTTCTGACATCAAGCCATGTTAAAGTAAATAGTTCATACCAAAGAAAAAACATCCTAGATCTTTCATTTCACACGTGATTGCCACTAGCCTCTGCAAACTGCCAAATCCTCCTTAATCAACGGTTGCACAATTAGCGCTAAATGATTTCCATTGATTATTCGGTTGAAAACCTTATTTGCACCTACACTTGGGGAGATTTGAACGAAAGACTTGTCGCATGGAATGAGTGTTGTTACAGCTTGAGTTACGCTCAGTTGATCACATGAACACTTAGGTATTTGACTTTGAGAACAACTGAAATCAAGAAGGTATTTCATAATTCCTGATGATTAAAATTCATTTCATTGGGGAACCAAATAGCTGATAAGTGACTTCATCTATGCATAGATTCTTCAAGACATATTGCTTTGCAAGTGCCACCGCCTCTTGATTGAAAAGCCCCTTGCTGCCAATCAAAAGGCTGGGGGTTCAAAAGCCCACTTGAGTTGCAGCCTATTATCCAAAAATAGTGGAATAGCTTTAATTTCTCCATCAGGCGACTGTGGTAGATGAACTATATATAACTCAGAAATATTTTGAATGCATTAAGTGTGAATGAATAAATTATCATAAGACGGAATCTAATTTTTACCAAAAGTCTTGCTGTCAAAACTATTAGATATGAATCGTATCATTTATTCATGCCAGTGATCCTGCAATATCCAATGAAAGGGCATGTAATTATAAGTTTACAGGTACAAGTACCATTCTTTTAGATTTGCTTGTATTTAAGAAGTTTCATAAATAAAGCCAATTCCCAAAAAGATGGGATGATAGAAAAAAAAAATATTGGTTTAATGCCTGCTTAGGTTGCTTTGGATACTCTTGACTCAATAATTTTTTTCTGTTCTTCATTATATTTATTTTACAATGAAAACTGCTATAGTAACCTGACTTTATCGGTATTTTGGTTTCTGTTTGATGCATATTCCTGTCAATTTGTTATCTCATATTCTTACCCTAACATACATTAATTATATTTCATCCTTACTAAGTTCATGCTATAGTACCCTGCACTTTTCGCAAAACTAGGATTCTTATTTCCCTTCAAATTATTTGGGATTGCGATCTGTTTTGTATCTCTGCCTTAAAAGTTGACATTATTTCCTCAAGCAAATTCTGTCATTTTCTCTCTTCTGCAAATTAATCATTCCCCCCTTCTACCAATACAATCAATTCCTCGAACTATTGGCAATATAATTGAAGGGACCGTCATCATATCATGTAAGCCTTTTCCATCAAAATGGGATCAACTAAAAATCAATGCTCCAAAAAATAGTTGACAAATGGTTACCATTGGTTATAAACTTGACATGGACCGCTTGTTATTTCTTTTTCTTATTCCGTTTTTCCCCTTTTCTTTTCTTCATATTTTTTTTTCTTTTTTTCTTCGTTTCTTTTTCCTTTTCCTTTTCAAGAAAACCCCATGGTTTAAAATCTCGATATCGGGACCTGGACGGTTACTTTTGGGATCAGAATCAGCAATCTAGACTTCGTCGGTCGTCTCAGATCATGAATATCGAATTTTATATCGTTTAAGAAATAGAAGTTTTAAGAATTAGGAATCTTTATTTCAAAAAATAAGCTACTATAGTAACTATACTAATTTGGCGAATTCGTTAGTAAATAATGATGTGAAAAGCCGTATTAATGGTGTCAACTTAACCAAGGTAACCTGATAACGTATAATAAACCAATTAAACCATTAATGAACCTAATAGCTCATCAATAAACCCATTAACCATTAATAACCTCAACACTAAAACCCCTACTAGTCAAATGGTAAACCCAGTATTACTTGGTATCGGTCTAGAACTTGGACATTCATCTTTGGGATCGGAATCGGCCGAGAGATTTCAATCCATGGAGAAAACATCCAACTTCTTTTAATAGTGTCAAATTCCTTGCCAATGAAACCGAGGAAGGGATTTGCATGATCATCATTAACTAGTTACCATCCTCGAAATTCTGTAACCAGGTCCAAAAGAGGTAAGGTATATATATTTGCTATTGACTATAAGGGTAAAGCAAAGAGCAAAACTAGGATGCTACCTCTATAATATCTTCAATTTCTTGCACGTATTATATAACAAATTTGGTTGATTACGACTAATTTTTTGTACTGCTCCAGTCTGGTTAACATGTCCTTATTAATTGTCAGTTTTGCTGTGTTCGTTATTTAGGATTCTCAAAGCTGTCGCTTTTCGTTATCATATGCCTTATTGAATTTTTGAACTCGAATCTTTGCAGGAAATTAGTGCAGAACAAGGTTGCTCCCACAGGATTTTCATCGAGGCATATATTACACGTCAAAGGAATAAAGCTTCTTTTTAGCAAAAGTATTACAAAATAATTGAAGTGGTAGTCCTCTCTTGTTTAAGAGTCTCAAAACACTGATTCTGTGCACTATGTATACTATGCTACTGTTCTGTTGTGTAGACAAAAACTCAGCCGTTTCATAACTAATTTGTTCCCTAATTTGTAGTTACTTAATGTTATCACTATATATGCAATGCTACTGTTCTTCCTTATATTCTATTTTATCGCTGGATGTTATCTGCAAGCTTTATGTCACCATTAGATTTACAACAAACTTCTATTTTACCATGCATTATTATTGTCTTGTGAGTAGAATCCTTTGACTGAATAACAAGCATCATATCTTTTTAACTGTCATTGTTGTTATCACTGACGTCTAACCGTCCTTCTTCATACGGAGGACATTTCTCTACATATTTCTTTGCATCTTTCAATCTCATTCATACGGAGGAAATGGCTTCTCTGCTATATTTCTTTGCATATGTCAATCTCTATTTTTATAATGCAAACTTATAGCTCATGTCATCAACTGATGGACGTTTTTTAATATAAGAATTGAAAAAATAAGGAAAATCATTCAATCAATTCTTAAAATATCCATATATATATCATCATCCCACTCAAATATTTTAAGGGAAATTTGATTTTGGGGCGTAAGAGTGGAACTAATTTATTTTGAAACCAATCAACTTCCATCCAAAGAAAATGCAATTATTTATATATATATATATAGATATAGATATAGATATAGATATATAGATATACACTCACTTATTCTTAAAACCATGACCTACATTCATAGTATGAATCTTGTGTATTATAAAGTAATTCGTTTTGGAAGACAATAGCATCCTTCTTCCATCTCAAACACATTGAGAACAGAAAGAAAAACCCATTGTAGATTTCTGGTTTAATTATTTGCTCTATGTTTTTATTTTTTTCTTTCTCGTTGTCTACTTTCAGTACTCATGTTATTCATATCAATACCTTCTATCAATTAAAAATGTCAATAACAGGCTTTGGCAAACCAATGACATATTAACGGGAACAACTTTATGAAAAGAAAATCAAATGTTTAATTAATATTACCAAAAATATATATAACTACACTCTAAAATATATTGTAAGTTAAGATGAAGGAACACCGATTGAGATGTTTTGGACATCTGCAACGGAGACTAATTGATATCCTATTTTAAAAAATTGATAAAATTATAATCAATGGCGTAACTAAAACTAAGGGATAAATCTAGACAAACATGACTAGAGATGATTACTAACTACATATCAATTGTTAGTTTAAGCTAGAAGATGGCCCTTGATAAAGGGCAAAATCATATATGCCTATCCAAAATTTCTTCTAGTTTTTTTTTTGAAGAATCATGAGGAACCAAGCAAATTTACATGCGTGTCATTATCTGTTATTTTTCTTTCCTTTAATCCAATAATCAATTTTGGTTTCCTTTGTGGCATATATTGGTTATCTCAAATATCTCATTATAAATTATACAAAACATCATATTTTTAAATTAAGAAAAAAAAACAATAAACATTATAATTATTGTTGGTTTTGTGCTTATTTCCCAGCCCTCACCTCCATATTTTACATAGTGAAAACCAAGTACTATCATTTCAATGTGGTAAGCCAATTGAAAAGCACGAGGGAAAATATACTTTGTGTGTACTTCAATAGTGAAAGCATTGTGAAATACAGACCGCAAATTCCGAACTTGAACGACTTGGGTCAGTTCGAGTTTGAGTTCATTTCGTTTACTTTTAGCTCGGCTCGAATTAAACTCTAGTTGGTTTCTAACCGAGGTTGATTGGCTTAAGTTCGGATCGACCCATTTACCTTGACTCAAGTTCAGATCGTTAAGGGCTCAATACAAAATGAACCGAGCTTAAAATGAACAAACAAGCTTGACTTTAGGTTTTTCTGTGAGTTCGGTAGCTTACAAACCAATATCACCCAAAGACCATCAATAATAAATAAATAAAAGGAGGGAGGAGAAGAAGAAAAGGAGAGATATTCCATCGCATTTTCATATAATTTTACTAATGGTGTCACTTTTTGGATTGATATTTATGTATAGAATATTAGAGTATAATGGAATAAATGTGTCATTTAAGCGAATTTCCTTAATTGGCGTCGAAAAAGTACACATTTTTTTCGATGATCGGCATCCATCATCATTATTTTTATCATGTAAGATTTGGATACACCAAATTTCATGTGATTCCATCACTTTTTACTGTTGATTTAATAGGTGCAAAATTAACGGTTTACCGACAATAAAACTTTTTACATTACAAATTCAATAGTGAAAAAGTGGTGGAATCACAAGAAATTTGGTGCATCCACATCTCTTACAAGATAAAGACGATAATGATAGATGCCGGTCATTGAAAAAAATCGTGGAGTATGTAGATAATTGACAACACCTAACAAAAAATCTCTCATAGGACTCCTTTCTTCATTATTCTCAGTATATTAACTATATTCGAAAAATATAAAAATATAATACAATACTGGGTGGAGGGGTGCACGCCCCCTCCATGTTTTCAATGAGGGTTTCTAATTACTTTTCCAATTATTGAATAGTTTACTATATATTTGCTAATTACTTTAATATTTGGCTCCAATCACACTTCCAATTAAAGCAAGGGACCAATAGCTTACTATATTTGCCCCTAATGGCCTCCAATTGCTCTTCCAATTACACAATTTTTTTTTATTACTTACTAACATTGCCTTTTAAAATAGGATTATTGGATGTATTGTTCTGAACTGTAAGGATTTGCCTTTCAAAAGGATCTTTGTAATTTATGTGCCAAAATTATAGCCCTTATATGGAATCTTCAGAATTTGGTATAAGCCTTTTCTTCGTCTAAATAAAATTTATATTATCACAACAAAACCAACAAACTATGGGTAATAATGATAAAAAAAATTGCAAAATATAAATTTTGAACGAGGAAACGGGTTATCAGCTAGCTGGCTGATATTAAACCGTCAACTACCCTATTACATAACTCAATCTGACCATCAAATCGACGATCCGCTCCGGCCACCTTATTCCACACATGGAGTGGTCTATATGTGTGAAATTTTGATCGATATGATGCACTACAAGTGATGGATCGAGCATTCAAAAACTAGATGGCTGTTAAACACGATAAAAATGTTATATATTGGGGACACTTGATCGAAGACATAGATGGTGTCAAAGGGATCAAAATTTCACATGCGTAGATTATTCCATGTGTGAATCAAGGTAGCCGGAGCGGATCGTCGATTTGATTTTCGGATTGGGATAGGTAATAGGCTAGCTGAAGGTTTGATATCAGCTAGCTAACTGATAGGCCGTTTTCTCATTTGGCATATATCATCATATTAGCCTTGATTTTGTCAAACAACAAAATAAAAATACTTAGTCTTAATTGAAACTCTTTTCAAGAGCAATTTCTTTTCAAATTGCGTTAAGAGGGAAACAGTCAGTTCAATATTAAAAATAGCGATAGCGTAAACTACATGATTTATTAATTTATTTATAATAATTATTATTATGATCTTATTCATAATAAATTATATTATTATAAATATATAAAATTAGTTTTTAGAACATAGAAATTAATAGCCATCATAAACACAATAATATTTTCTAAATTTTCAATCCTCAAGTTCATATGTATCATTTATATTAGTATTAGACCTATCTATTAGGTTTATAAATGCAAATTAATTAAAATCCTTAACTGAAAAGCTTATAAAAAAGTAGCGTTAGCGTAGTGTAAGCTATTTGTTAAAAACGTAAGCTACCTGACAAAAAAAGCGTAAGTTGCTTTATATTTAAGCTATTTTGGAATGTTATGTAGCGAATAGGTTAAGCTACGCCACATAGTGTAAAATAGCGAGTCATGTAGCTAGCTATTTTAAGCGACTCAATTTTCTAATAATTTTTCTTTTTGAATTATGGCTTTGAGATAGCAACCGTAAGAAATGAAAATATATATGAACATTTTAACAGAATATCTTTTTACCCAAACACTTTCTAACATTTTTTTCTTATAATTACTATTACTTTTGATTTAGAGAATATTGCTCTCAATGATTCCACCCCACCCCTCCTACCCACGCCCACCCCCCCAAAGCAATTTCTCCTGGCTCGTCAATACATTTACCAACCGAACTTAAACTATAAAAAGCAAGCGATCGTTAACTTAACGGGCCTAATTTTTAGCGCAAGAGCCGGTTTGTTTATTAGCAAACCGAACTCGAACAGGCTCTTAACGAACCAAAATCAAACCGAATCCAAGCCGGCTCCGTATGATTAACATCCCTATGTGTGGCTGCAGCTAATGTTTTAAATGGTTTTTATTTATAAAATTTAATCTGCTTTTATCATATTTATTGCATGTATAAAGCCAATCTTTATTAACCTGTGAAATATCTCTAAAACTAACTGTTTATATTTATTAGAGTTTAATGTAGCCGGGGACCTAGGGCTGTTAAAAAATCTCAAAGCTCGGAACTCGGCTTAGGATCAGCTTGTTAAAAGCTCGGTTCGGGCTCGTTTGACAACTAAACGAGCAGAGCTTAAACAAAAATCTAAGCTCGGTGAAATAAACGAACAAACACGATCACGGCAGGTTTGAGCTCGGCTCTTGTTGAAGCTCGGCTTGTTTAAGGCTCATATAAAGTTGGAAAAATTTGTATCTTATTTGGTATTCACTACGAATAAATATATGATTATTTGTTCTTAGATTTAGATTATAATTATTAAATTGTTAGTGTTAATTGGGAATTACATCATGATAAATATTGAATCAAATATTATTATGCTAATATATTAAAGAATTTAATCATTAATAACTTTTAATTTTATCGTCAAAATTTAGAACAAGTTTTAAAATCGCTTATTTAATTATAATAACTGGAATGTGCTGCTCATTTTGTCATATATATTATTGAACATTGATATGTTGTTTTTATATATTGATGTAATTGTTTATGGCTTGTTTATTTAGATTTTAGACGAGCTCGATAAAGCTTGAAGCTCGCTCAGGCTCGATGAAGGCTCTCGGCTCGGACTTGTTTGATACTAAACGAACCAAGCTTGAATAAGTTTTAAGAACGTTTAAATAATTGAACCAAACCGAACAACCTAGAACTCGGCTTAATAGCCCTAGTCGGGGTTCCGCAAGCACAAGAAAGAAAGGGGGGTGGGTGGGACCCATCCCACTCAAACCCAAGCGGGCCCCTCCCACACAACCCTCTCTCAGCCATTTGGCTGACATAATTCTCTTTGTTAAATTATTTGAAGCACAAAAGTATCAAGCAATAAAAGGAATACAACCCACAAACTCTCTTTTTATGCTATATATTAAAAAACCTTCAAAAAAAATTAAGAACGGTCATTTTTCTTTCCTTAGATAAGAATCTAATGAAGAACTTTTAACAAAGGGGTCAAATAACATCCATCCCAATTTGCAAAATGTAACTTCCAAAAATATTCTAGACAAAACAAATATAGGAAGTAGCAAAATACACCCAAGTTTTGTACGGCTTCTGAGGACTGGGCAGTAAGAGAGGATTATCATCACATAGATTACATAGCATTGAACTTCATTCAAGCATTCACAGAGAATTACTTCAAATTCCAATCCCAACTTGATAAAAGCATAGAGGATGACAGCCCCTCAGTTTAGAAAAATAGGAAAATTAATCATTTTACAAGTATGGTATCTTTGAAATGCTACAAAGTAGAATCTAGTCCCTTATACCTATTAGGCAAAAAATCAACAGTTTACAAACAAAATATTTGACTGCGTGTTATTAATGGAAAAACCCTCGACTATCAGCTCAGAAAAATATAGATAGAAGGGGAATCTGTGACCACGGTTACATTGATTATCTATTTCCTGCATCGTCATTGTTTGCGTCCTCGGCTTGGCTGGCGAGCTTGACTATATCTTCCACAAGAATCTTGCCATCTGTAGTACAAAAAAATTATTGTATAAACAATATGCAAAACGTAAATTTGAAAAGAGAAATTCACTAAAAAGAAATGTGTGGCTTGCCTTTATCTCTAGAGAGGCTGCTGATGAGTTCTTGGACGCTTTCCTTGCCTAAGGTGTCTTTAAGATACATGGTTGCAGCTGCAACTTCCTCCGGCGTCACTTTGCCATCGTGGTCCCTGGGCATTGAAATAGGCATATGAGCAATAAGTGAAAAGTTTGAAGGGGTGATGGATTAAATCGCACCGCACTATATTTTTGTGCTCCGATTTCAGCTTTAATAGTATAAAGGCTATTCATTCAATAGAACAAAAATAAACGGCAATCATTTGAACAGCTATAGTGAACTGAGATTCCTGGTTTAGAAAATTATTTAGAAAAGGCTAAATGCAGGAAACTCCCATGTCTACCAGGAAATCATTAGTACTATTTGAATAAGCGCAGTTTATCAATCATTAATATGATACAGAGTAGGGTTGGTCAAATGAATCTTTTGTAGTCAAAGAACTATTTTTATGTTTTCCTCATTTTCCCTTGAATTTATTCATATTCCCTTAACTATCCTTGATCCTATGGCTAATAATAATTGCTAGGAATTTGGAATTAAAAAAAATGAATAATATTTGTATCTAAATAACAAAAATAACAAATAATAGCATATGTCTTTTTTCAAAGACAAAAAATCAAGAATGTTTCAAATACCAGGTTTTACATTTACTTACAGAAACTACGCTTGCTTTAAAGTTGATGCTATAATTTCACGATTCAAATAGTTATTTTGTTTAAATATTTACTAATTAATGGATGCACTGACGGATTTTTTTTTACCTAAAGACAGTGTTTATATAGCTATCATGATTGCTCTTGGTATCTATTTACAAGTCACAAAATATATGGCATTTATGTTAAAAAAACCACCAAAAGATTGTGTAATCATGAAATGTAAAACTAATATATATATATATATATATATATATATATATATATATATATATATATATATATATATATATATATTTTATCCTGCATTGTTTACGTGTTAAGATGTAACAACTCTATGTAATGTATGGATAAGTCTATAGAAGATTATATTTGAATCAGTGCCAAAAAAAATTATATTTGAATCAAAATAACAAAAGACGACTAACAACATCATATATCTTTTTTCAAACATAATAAAAACATGTCTATTTATCTTTTTTTTCAAACGTAGCTAAAACTAATACTCTATAAATATATTCGATTATCTTTTAATCCCACGCGTTACGTGTGGGGTTAAAGTCAAGTAAATTTAACAGCTGGTAAACTTTTCGCTTTTTACCATTTCTTTCAGTCCAAAATACCCCTCTAAAAAGTGCAGAAATGCAATTTCAAGTGAAAAAATGGTAGACAGTCGAGGATAATGTGGAAATAACATGGCATAAACGGAATTCCAGGCGGTGGTTAGGTAGGGGTACGGCAGAATTTTATAAGTGATGGCGGTTTTCAACAGACAAAAGTAATAGGGTTTCTTGCAATTTAGCCTTTCAGAAATACTGCTTCAGAGAGGAGTAAACACGTAGATACAACAATATTGTGACCTGTTGAACTTTTCCCTTATTTGCTTACACCTTAATTTGAGCAAAACTAACACAGTTCAGTCCTATTCTTTTTAAATGGACTGGGTGTTCTAGTGTTATCTGATCAATTTAACAAGACAAGAATATAATAGCAAATAGACAATTTAGGTCAACAGAATAATGTCATGCCCATCAGATGTAACTGCAAAATCTAATGTTAAGATTTATAGAGTGCACGTGCATGATTTGATTGCAGATAATTCAGAGCGAGGATACGATGATGGACAACACCATAACAAGAACAAGGTATCAGGTACAAAAAAAATAAACCCGTAAATAAAATACATTTCTAAATAATCTTATTAATAATTTGAAACATGGCAGCAATAAATAAAGATACTGGAGAAAGCATTCCATGCAAGTTAAATGATAAAAGACGCTGTAGAATAGCAATTACCTGTCGAGTAGATTGTAATGATCACCTATTTTAGCATCTACATCATCAATTTCTTTTTCAAGGCTTTGAAGCATGGTAGCAATCTGAAAGATATCAAAACAGAACCGAAAAGATACTAATTGTTAAATGAAATCTGAGTACAGAATGGATGCAGGTGAATGCGTTATTCAAAACCTAAAGAACGCCATAGGTGTACACTAAATTCTTACAGCCTATGTTTGGTCTGGAAGAAAGTGAGAGAGGAAAAATAAATGAGGGAACTCGATGTTCTTGCTTGAAGAAGTATCATTAATTTCCTTTTATGTTCTTTTTTGTTTCCAAACTAAACCACCCATACTGTACTGAAACTTGTCTGAAAAGGTCCTTAAATTATCTTGAACCCAGTGAATGACCTCATCATCATCCTCTTGTAAAGTCATCTATAAACAAGCTCACTAAATTATATGAAACTATCTAGAAAACTCAAAACCTAAACATAACCCAAATCATCTCTACGCTGTAGCAAAAGATTCTCAAGTTCTATATGCCGCATATTTCGGATTTCCTATAGCAAAAAACTATTGCTTGACTAGCAGATGTTTGACCCATACTCATCCAAAGAATGAAAACTGCTAGTCAGTATACATGTCAAAGACGTCGCATTGATTTAGCCTTCAAAAAATAAAAAGAGAATAACCAAGGCTGGACACAACAAAGATATGATAGAAAAGTAAATGTAACAATCATGAGTCTCTAAGTAGTCACTTACCCTATCTTGAAGCGAGGAAGTGACCTTATCCCCTGAAGCAACTTCAGCAGCTTTGTCCCTAGCAGCTCTATATAATTTCTTCGCCTCTTCTTCCCCATCAGTACCCTCTTTCTCCAATAAAGTATTATATAATTCTATCTGCAGTTGGCAATCAATAGTTTATGCTCATTCAGCCAACTGATTGTTTAAAAAATAAATAAAAATAAAAATAAAAAAACCTCTGGCTTTCACAAAGAAAGCCATAGCAGTTACCTCCTTGTTTACTAAGCTCAAGAACTCCTGACGCTCCCTACTGACTGACTGCATATGGTAGATAAGTAGTAATAAATTAGCTATTAAAGTGGTAATATCATCTAAAATAATTTAATGTCATGAGCTCATATAAATATAAGGAAATAACAAAGCGGGGCCTTACGGAAGCTGAAGCTAGAACAGCCAGAGCACGGCTAATTCTACAAAGTTGTTCTTGTTTTTCCAATATTTTCAATTGTGCCAGCTCCTCTGCTTCTCGAGCAGTAGGACCAGTCATCTCTTTTAAAGCCACATCCTCCTCGCTAATCGCAGATTCCTTGATCTTAGCTTTCTCTTCTTTCTCTTGCTTTTTCTCTTCCTCCTAAAAGAACAGTAATGCACAGAGACAACAAGTTCAAAATCACAATTAACATCGAAAAAGATCAGAATAAACTGCTAAGTTAGTAAAGACCAAATATTGGTAGTAATACCCAAGCATTTCTCTAAGTAATACCCAAGCATTTCTCTAAGTAAAATCAAATCTATGCAAGGTTGGTGCTAATCTCCTTGTTCAGCTATTAAACACTTGGTACAGGCAAGAAAGTTGCAAGATCGAGAAGCCAAGTTGGCAAGCTAGCAGGTGTCATTAACTACATTATGGATGTGTTCTCGAAGCTCATCCAAGGTGCAATCCTCCACAATCGTTGTCCAGAAGAAACAGGTTTCCAAGAACACAGGAAAGTGCAGCAATTGCGCTAATTATTACATGAGTCTTTCACCCTAAACGTATACTAGAGTCAAATATGAGGCACAACTCTGTATGATTGTGAATTGAAAAAAATGTGTAATCATTGATCAATATGTATATGCAAGTCAATATGCAGAATATTATGTGAGTTAATTTGTGTGACCGCACACTATAAATTTTTTAACAAGTCAACCATATAGCATTTTGCTCTCAGAGAACGGTTGAAATTCTGAAGTATGTTTTCATTTAATATTGGTGGCATTAACAACAGGATTACACAGTATAAAACAATACTTGTTGCTATATACAGAGCAGCTGTTCTACGGTCCTGAGCAAAGCCAAATTTCTGAAACAAAGTTCCTATATTAAATGAACAATCATGTAAACTAGTCATACAAAATCAACATGCTCTCAACAGAGATTACAATAAAAAAAAACGTGACGAAATGAAAAAACCAAAGACATGAGGACTGAGAATTTGCAGAACAAGTTTAACAGGTGAAGAGAAAAACAAAACAACAGCTACCAGCAGAGTGCAGCAGATGTGCTCTATCCTCTCAAATCAACCGCAATTTAGATTAATGGGACTATGCAAAAAGTTTTAACTTTCAGAATTGCAACTGTGTCAAATAAACACTGCACTCAAGGGACAAGAACATATCTCCAGTAATCAATCTTAACATACGCATGATGGAAAATGAAGAGAATTACTTCTTCAAGAAAAGGTTGCAGAAACTGACTTGAGGATGAATTTGCAAAATAGGTTATTAGTCAGGAAATCTACACAAGTTTTTTGATTTTCGAAATAAATTTTCATGCAATATTACTGCAGATGCAGACAGAGTTATTTATGAAACCGAGAAAAAGACGGTTAAAGTGAAAGAAATGCCTTGAGACAATCCTTCCTATTAGAGTAAACACAAGTAAAATAAATTATAAAAATCATCTTCAGTAAAATCCTTTTCATATTTATGTGCTTATAATATTGAAGTATAAAAATTTTCAAAGCATTAGAATTAGTACCTTGATAAGTTCTTCTTGCATTTCAAGGAACTCCAGCTTCCTCCTCCTCTCTGAAACAGAATCTTCAGAAGGCAATCCAGTACCAACAGTATCGACGACCTCATCTGGTAGAGATGAAAGTGTAGCTACAACAGCCTCTTCAGGCCTAATCTTTCCAGATACAGTGAAGGCTCTGAAAAAGAAATGTATTAGAAAGACCCAGGTGAGCAACAAGAGAAATTATCCAGCTTCTTTTTTCTTCTTTAATGATAATTATTATCCAGTATACTAATTTACCTAGAAAGTATCATGAGAGAAGATGGGACGGAGTGATTAAGAGATAGATCCAACCAATCTCGGAGCTGCATAAGAAAATTAGAATGAGACAGCTTTAATTTAAAAGAAACAAATGCCTCAGATACATTTAAACTTATAATAGCAATTAAAGAAAATTATAAAAATATATAAAGTCGAATGTTGATGAATGTTCCTGTAAATTTAGAAAGGCATAAAAGTAGCAAGGGAAGAATAATGGAGGAAATGTGCCATAGGAGGGAATTTCCTCCTATGGCGTCGAATAAATACACCCTCCACGATTTTTTACGACGATCGGTATTTATCATCTTCTTCTCTATCATCTAAGATGTGGATACACCAAATTTTGTATGATACTACCACTTTTTCACCGTTGATTTGGTGGGTGAAAAATTAACGGTTTACCGACAATAGTTCTTTTTACATTGCTAATTCAACGGTGAAAAGGTGGTAGAATCATATGAAATTTGGTGTATCCACATCTTAGATGATAAAGACGAAGATGTTGAATGCCGATCGTCGAAAAAATGTGGAGGATATAGATTTTTTACGCCGCCTAACGAAAAAGCCTCCTAGGGCCTCTCTCTCTCTCTCTCTCTCTCTCTATATATATATATATATATATATATATATATATATATATACACCTCCTAGGGCCTCTTTCCTTCATGACTGAGAGAGAGAGCTAATGAAGGAAAGAGGCCCTAGGAGGTGTGTGTGTGTAAAGAGAGAGAGAGAGAGAGTAATGAAGGAAAGAGGCCCTAGGAGGTGTGTGTGTGTGTAGAGAGAGAGAGAGAGAGAGAGAGAGAGAGTAATGAAGGAAAGAGGCCCTAGGAGGCTTTTTCGTTAGGTGGCGTCAAAAATCGAGATCCTCCACGATTTTTTTCACGATCGGCATTCAACATCTTCGTCTTTATCATGTACGATGTGGATACACCAAATTTCATATGATTCCACCACGTTTTCACCGTTAAATTAACAATGTAAAAGGTTCTATTGTCGGTAAACCGTTAATTTTGCACCCACCAAATCAACGGTGAAAAAGTAATGGAATCACATGAAATTTGGTGTATCCACATCTTAGATAATAAAGATGATGATGGGTGCCGATAGTCGGAAAAAATCGTGGGGGTGTACTTTTTTCGACGCCATAGGAGTAAATTCCCTCCTATGGCACATTTCCTCCATTATTCTATATATATATATATATATATGATAAATTTTCAAATGGAAGGCACAAGAATTGACTGAAACAGAAAACAAGAAAAGACAATAAGCAACAATATTTTTTGTACATATTCAAATGAAATCACACCTGCTGGCGCATTTCCTCTGTTGAGAGCAAACCCAAGTGGCCCCGATCACGACATGCTTGCCGGAGTTCCTCGTCTGAAAGAGACTCTACACCCTCTGCTTGAATGAGTTTATCGTCCTCTTTTATCCTGAATAAACAAAGCAGTAAAATTTCATTCCTCCCAATTATAAAGGCTAAATTTAGTATGCAGTAATGAACAGAATTGTGTGTATTGGTAAAATAAAACAAAGAAAATCCACCAATAACAAAGAGATAATAGCATGGAGTAACATTGATTAAAATGTAGAATGCATTGGACTGCCAATATTTATGTAAATGAAGAAAAAGGAACTCCCAGATGACACTTTAAGCTAGAAATTAAGCTTGCGCTCATTAATCATCAGAAACTTCAAAATAGATCATGGTTTAGCCATTAATTTTAAGAACTGCAGCCAGATCCTCAACATGTTTACTCGGCATAAATATTCAGAAAAAAGGATTTGTGATTCTAAAATACCTTTTAAAATTAATAGAATGTCTTATAATGTCCTCTAAGTTGTATTGTATATAATAAACAGCTACAAACAGTTTTATGGAACCACCGTATATAAGAAGGGGGTATATAAATAGATTTGATATAAAAAAAAGAATTGCATTATATCAAGATACAAATAATGTCAGGACTCATGAGCCAAACCAAACACATCCTCAAAACTACCATCACCATGATTATAATATTAAGCATTTTTTCCATCATAATTCTTAAGCCTTTCACACTCACACACACACACACACACAATAATGGAGGAAAGGGGCCAAAGGAGAAAATTTCCTCCTATGACGTCAATAAAAATCAATCATATAACATTTTATTCGACGATCGACATCCATCATCTTCATCTTTATCATCTAAGATGTGGATACACAAAATTTCATGTGATTCTACTACTTTTTCACTATTGAATTAGCAATGCGAAAAGTTGTATTGTCGGTAGACCATTAATTTTGCACCCACTAAATCAACGATGAAAAAGTTGTAGATCACATGAAATTTGGTGTATCCACATCTTAGATGATAGAGATGAAGATGATGGATGCCAATGGTCGGAAAAAATGGTGGAGGGTGTGCTTTTTCGACGCCATAGAAAGAAACTCTCTCCCTCTCTCTCTCTTATATATATATATATATATATATATATATATATATATATATATATATATAAAAGAATAATGGAGGAAAGGTGCCATAGGAGAGAATTTCCTCTTATGGCATCAAAAAAATACGCCCTCCATTATTTTTTTCCGACGATCGTCATTCTTCATCTTCATCTTTATCATCTAAGATGTGGATACACCAAATTTCATGTGATTCTATCACTTTTTCACCATTGAATTAGCAATGTAAAAAGTTCTATCGTCGGTAAACTGTTAATTTTGCACCCACTAAATCAACGATGAAAAAGTGGTAGAATCATATGAAATTTGGTGTATCCACGTCTTAGATGATAATGATGAAGGTGATGAGTGCCGATCGTCGGAAAAAATGGAGGGTGTTTTTTCGACGCTGTAGGAGGAAATTCCCTCCTATGGCCTCTTTTCTACATTATTTTATATATATATATATATATATATATATATGGTCAAGTGGCCCTAAGGTTTTTCCTTAGGATGCAATCTAAGAAGTCATCCATTTTGCACTTCATAAATGATTTTAACTCATAAATGTATGGGCCCTCATTATTTACATTGACATTTATTTATGAGATAGAGCCTCTCATGAAGTGCCACATAGGCGACTCTTTAAATTGGACCCTAAGGTGTCACCTTAGGAACATTTTTCCTATATAGGGTCAAGTGGCCCTAAGATGACTTCTTAGAATGCAATCTAAGGAGTCATCCATTTTGCACCTAATGAATGTTTTTAACTCATAAATGCATGGGCCCTTATTAATTACATTGGCATTTATTTATGAGATATGGCCTCTCATGAAGTGCAATGTAAGCGACTCAGGTTGCACCCTAAGGTGTCGCCTTGGGAACGTTTTTCCATACACACACACACACACACACACAGAGAGAGACCAGCTACGGAACGGAACACATATCAATGGTGAAAATTGAAAGGAGCTCACATCAATGGTGAAGAACAAACTGAAAAGACGCAATTTTGGGCAGCTGTCAGCTTGACATTAATGTGCTATATTCCTAACCAAGGTAAATATCAGAAAAAAAGTAAAGCTGCAACGGTTGAAGCATGGAGCATTGATGACCAAGGTGACCTCCTGTTTCATGCCGAACTAAACCTATAGATAAAAGGGAAATACAATATGATTTGCAATAGGAAATCATATTCATTATAACACATAATAAGCCATAGAATCGAATCGAATAAATGCTTATATACTAATCGATGAGTGTTACCTGAACATCTAGTGTATAATGTGTTTGAAACTACAAGTCTACAACTAAGGCAGACTGCCTTTCTGGGTTATGGAAACCAAAATATCTTGAAGAAAATTCACATTTGACGGTGCAAGGAAAACAGTCTTTGATGAATCCACAATTCTCGAATAGCTGTAAAATAAATAAGTAATTGAGACGATACTAAAGTTATTAGTTACATAGAGCCATATTTTTCCCAATACAGGTTTTACTGATGGCCCTTATGAATTTTCAATTAACTTGGCAAGGGCAGCAAAATGAACAGAAAAAATATTCTTATTTTGAAAAGGTCGATCTCTGACAGAATGCAAGCAAAATGCATGTCTCCAAGCTTTTTAAATAGGGCGTAATATAATGCAATGCAGACTAGTGTATCACGTCTTGCTTTTTATATGATATCTATATAAGAGCCTCGTATAGAATTGGTCACAGTTTCCAATCCAATTCACTGGCTGAGAATCTCTAATGTCTTCAAAAAGAAAAGTTCAGCTCTTTAATCAACCTTTATACTCATCTCATCTGTCTCATTTCATCCCATATTATGTAGGTGTGGTATCTCAGACAAGTGTCTCCAAACCCAAGACTCTTTTAGAGAACCTCACAAGTTAAGGATGCAAAGAGAGCTGGAACTGCTTAAGAGGAAAAAGAGAGAGAAAAGGGGAAAGAAGAACAGCACAGAGATTAAAGATTCAAGCATTTCACCTACTTATAAAAGGCGTTCTACATCAATATAAATATTATTTACTGGCCCAATATGCATCTTATATAAATTATCTATGCACTATAGTGGTGAAAGATAAATTTGTACAAAGAATAACTTTATTCCATCCATATTCATTATAACATGAAATGCATCAATTCACAATTTTATCATATGACCTCATAATTTTCAACAATCTTCTAATAATATAAAGGGCTGGTGTTACCTTGTACAAATATAATCTACAAAATCAAAACTATAAAGTCAAAGTAAAATAGTTATGCATGAGCTAACAAATGTTATTTAGCTACCTCACTCCACCAATGAAACTTGTCACACACACATCCCAAAAAAATCATTTGTCATGTTGTTATGCGAAGCCAGATTTTTTATGCAAAGACAAGCTCTTGTTATTAACTCTCAGGTAAAATTATAATAGTTGAATTGGAAAAACTGCAATTTCACATTATTTTGCTTTTCGTCTCCTTGAATGAACAAAAAACTTGATTCCTCTCTTTTTATCTATGTTTTCCCCTCCGTGCAATTAATTTAGATGTCTTAATATGAAGAACAAGCGGAGAACCGATTCTGATGATGGTTAACAAACATTTATGTAAAAAAGATTAGAAGGACCAATCATCGTCTTAAGGGTAGGATGGCATAGAAGAAAGTGACTGAAGATTTTGAAGAAATTAATCTTTCCCTGCAACACAAGACATGTTATAAAAGCTATGGCTAAAGCCGCTAGACCCTAGGTTTAATATAAGCGGCAATAAGTGTATATATTATTGTACAACAAGGCCTCTCATGTAAAATATTATTCATCATGTATAAATGAAAATTATTTCTGACATTATCTGATGACTGCATCACAAATTTCAGAAGAGAGATGTCCCTATAATAATTAAATTTTACATACTTACACGATTCCATACATATGACAGTTAAATTGCCTAAATACCATTTACCAATAATGATAATTATTACAGAAACAGTGATAAAAAGATCTGAAATGATCATTACGAAACATTGGATGCTTTAGTGTATAAGTAGCATGTTGCTGATCAAACTTCCCACTTTGAAAAGCAAGATTTTAATTTAAATATTTGAAGAAAAATTAGCTATTCCTAAATATGGATGAAAAAATGAACTCACTGTTGCAATTTTTTTCGAAGCATGTAGCGTAAGTAATTATCCGTTCCATATGGTGGAATCCCCATATACTTGCACATATTGATCAATCTTGGCCTGGACACAGAAATAATACTAGTTTTCAGTAATAAGTATTCAAATGAAAGAAGACCATAAAGTAACCGGGAAAAGCATAAGTTGCAACCTGCTGATATTATCCAGAGTCAACTCGTCATTGAACAATTTTGCAAAGCTTAGGATTTCATCGTTTGAAATATTAGCACCAGTCCTCACCTAATTCCACATACAATTATTAAAGAAACAGAAGATAAAACGCAGGTTTCGATATTGTCAAGAAAGGAACGTGACACACTAGCAATACCTTATTCAAAAACTCATCTAGATCTTCTGCTGTCTGTTTCGTTTCTCCAGTACGTGAGAGCTGTACCTCTTTTGCCATTTCCTTAGCAGTGTCCTGCAAAAACTTTGCGTACTCTATCCTTGCATTGAGTCTCCTTTTTAATGCTTCCTACAGGATTAGTGTCAAAAAATAAAGAAGTGAGGATTCAGAAGCATTGCTGGAAAGTAGTATTGAAATAAAGAAATCATAAAAAGATGGGCTACTAGGGCAGGAGGCGCAACACTAACAAGTGACCTTACAGAGGTTATTTACCAAAAAACTCCTAGTTTCATTTAACTGACATATACCATAGAAAACTTCCCAAGTTTACTTTCAAATTGATACCACTTCCATGTATAATGTTATCCTAGATATCAACTAAATTATTCGCCAGCACAGAATTGCAAGTAATGTTCATAGTACCTGTTCTTTCATCTTGTCCTGAAAGGTGGATGGAAGCATGTTTGGAAACAATTTAAGGAACACAGGGAGTAAAAACTCCATGAATGGAATTATGATAAAAACAGCAACTGGGACCAGCCTGAATATATCAGCCGTGGTGCGAGTCAACTGCTGCCTTTCTCGTCTGGTAAGGATTCTCCCACTAGCAAGTTTTAGCAATAATCTCGACGAAATCCTGACATCTGCCCACAGTAACTTCAGACCAAGCCAATAATGCTGCAAAGTAGATATAAATTCATCCTTCCAATGGCGCAACTTCACAGCCCAATCTGCCCTGCAGTGAAACCCAAGTCAGTGCCACATAAAACTTCGAGATGGTCTTGATCTCTGAAGCCATGTTTGATGTTGGAGTTATGTTAAAACAACCCAAGTTTTGTGAAGTTATCTAAAGATTCTAAACTTCATGCTGAACAATTAATTTAACCTTGTTGGTCTTTCATTTTGAATTTGGGACAATCAGGGTTACTTAAACTCCACTTCTACCTTATTAGCCTAAAACCCAAAAAAGGGATGAAGTCGACTCATTCAGAGCTTGCATAAGTCCAGAACTAAACCCTCACCAATCTTATTTAAGTGTTGGTAGGGCTTTGCAAACTAGAGTTTGCATAACCTATACCTTCACTTTAAATATAATTATGGTTATCCAAACTCCAAAGCCAAACATTGTCTGGATAAATATAACTTTGAAACATTGCCTGGATTAATATAATGAAAGAGACTATACCTACTCATGGAAGCAACTGCTCGCAAAGCAGGACCGATTCCTAAAAGCTTTGCCCAAAACTTGCGTATAATTGATTGAGAATCTTTCTGGGATTCTTGAAGCTTTTTGGCTTTTGCTTTAGCCTTTGCAGTACTTAAGCCTTCCACCGCTTGATCACATTCCTCTGGCGATGCCTCCTTTGTCTGTTTTGGGCTTTTATCATCTTTATCAGGTTGACCGGCTGTAGCCGTCGATGCAGGCCGGATGGACTGCAACAACCATCTGACTCCTAAGGGGAGAAAAGACTCTGATCTACCATATCGATTACCCAAATTATAAGTTGGATGGTTAAGAAATCCTTTGGAAGAAAAGTTAAAGTGCTCTTTGAGTGCTGAAACTAACTCCCGCGCTTTACATTCCGAGCTATTAGAACCATCAGCCTTTGTATCTGAATCCTGAGGAAACCTTCCATGTGCAAAACTAGAAAAACCAGAACATGACCGAATGGGTACACTCAGGTGATCTAAGATGTACTTTTTCCTTCTGATAATTGCTCTTGAAGTCATTTTCGATATCCTTTTCTTTATTTGAGGGTAACACTATGATCATATCTTTCCGGGAACCTCCTTGAATCAACCAATCCTTCTCAGCACATGATCATAAAAATACATTTAGATGAATAGAAAGGACGAAATGCATGCAAATGTAAGCCTCAGCTAGTCTATCATAGCAATATTAACAGCAGATCCTATGTTAACAATACATGCTATAATAACAAAAACAATTTTATTGGCAGAAACCGTGGTAAGTGGGGGAAAAGCAGAAAGGGGGGAAAATGGGTTCCTTGTAAACCCTGATTGAAGAAAGGTGAGGTTTTTAGTGAGTTCATAATAGATTCAGGTCACTTATCAACTTGCTTCGCCATTCATTAGGTCTTAGAGCAAAAGCAACTAGATTCAAGCATTTCAACAAAATCAAAAGAAACTGCTAAGAAATTTCCCCAAAAAAAAACCAATCTGATTCAGATCCAAACTTCTTACAGCCACGATACCTTATAGACAAACAAAAATGACAGGTCAAAATCAGAGCTCCAACGGTTCATTTCAAGGGTTTCGGTCATCAAATCAATCAAAAACACTTGAATCGAAAGAAAACCTCACCGGAAAAAGCTCCAGACCTGTTCCCCGCGCAAAACACGGATAAGATGCCAGAATCGAGCTTCGTGTTGTTCGAAGAGCTCGAATCGAAAGAGGGGAGGGGTTTAGGGTTTTAAGAGAAGAGATAAAAGAAGAGACGCAATTGGGCGAGAAAATTAGAGGAGAGAGAGAGAGAGTAAGGAATGGGTATTTA
Source organism: Agapanthus africanus (assembly GCA_030015575.1). Lineage (NCBI taxonomy): Eukaryota > Viridiplantae > Streptophyta > Magnoliopsida > Asparagales > Amaryllidaceae > Agapanthus > Agapanthus africanus. Next base: position 375,449,397 of record JASDDO010000019.1, on the reverse strand, counting down.
TAAAGGAGAGAGAGAATGCGAGGAAGCGGGGACTGCGAACAGGCTTCTCTTCTCTGGGAGAGGAAGCCAGAGGGTGTTTCCGTAATTTCAGCAATTGGACAGGGGATTTTGTTTCTCTAATTTTAACGTGATGAAAATGATTATTTATTTATTTATTATTTTTGTAATATTATTGTCTGACCTTAATGAATTGTTTTGTTATAATCTGGTTTTAATATAAATCTAAAACAATTCTACAGGCTTTTTAATTTACTATGTATTTGATGTCTTTGTCGAGCATGGTTTCATGTTTGTGTTTAGTCGTTCGATTAGCACAAAATTTCAGACAAAATCCTATTCCAAAAAGGATATTTTTTTTATTTATTTTTTGCACTGACCCGAAAGTTTTAGAAAATGATAAGTTAGTATGGGAAAAAATGTACATTTCAAAAAATTAGTTGGTTTGGTAAACGAAGAAGAACAAAAAAAGTTGATGACCTTAGCGTCATTTCTTAGTTAATCACTTAATCACCATCATGAAACTTGACATTGACAAGCATGTCCACAACAGAATTATTGGGATAAACAACCATTCTTTTGCTAATTCAAACTTCAAAGGATTGTGACGTGAGAATACTCGCTCGTTTGGAATATTCGGCATCCAAGCATTTATTCCTTCCCCCCAAATTTTCCATTCACCTGGAGTTTTATGTGTTTGGTGGTTTGGTGTGAATGTGATGTTTGAGTTGTTTTAAAGATTTTTGCTCCATGATGCTATGAAGAAAGCAAACTTAATCAATCCTTCATTGCATGTGACCTTCTCCTCGCTTCATTTTCTACAATTGCCTTACACCGGAAATTGCCTTGAATTGAGTGGTATTATAGATAACACGTTGTCTGGATGATGATGCTCGTAAGTGGGAATTCTCCGGATCACGACACGTAGCGAATGACGTGTCTCCACGTAAGCCCGCTAGAACTCTGGGACTACGGAGCTGGAATAAGCATGATGCATTGGGAACATGCATCGGCGTCTCACTTCCGAGGTTGCACCCGACCTTTTAGAAGAACTTCCCGGTGTACGTTCCTCCTACAGCTGACGGTCAGCCAATAGCTCGTCTCCGAGGTATCCTATAGTTGAGACTCCTCAGCTCCCGTGCTCATTTCTGAGCTATCCTATATTTAAGATTCCTCAGAGTCCCTGCTTGGCCGGGAGCATGGAGCCCGAGCGCCTCCGTAACGGCTCCGTGTATCTCGCCGCGACGAGATCTTCGCTGTCACGTCCCGCTTCCAAAATACGGAATACGGGAGACGACTAGGCCAGCCGTACTCCTATGGTCAGAGAATAATCCCGCCGTAGTCACATCTCAGCTTCTATCACTACATGGTAATCAGTAAACATAGTACAGAAATAAAGAAAACACATCGCTAGCTTATTACATCAACCTTCATTGTTCACAATTTACAATAATTCAATAGAAAAGAAAACCACTAACCAAGTGTGAATACAAGGTCGCTTTCTGGGAAGCAATATAAGTACTGAAAATACAAACGTCTAAATCTCTGCGAGCTCAAATGGTAGATTTGACTCCTGAGCTGTGTCCTCTCCAAGTTCTGAGCATGCATGTTGGTGATAGTGCCCTCATAGTCAATTATTGGATCGCAGGTACGTGATTGCAATGATTGCGGAGGACCTATATCGGTAGGACAGTCTTACTCGAGATGATAGTATGCTATCTGGTTTGCCTTTATCAGTCGTGTACATATTCAGGTGACTGATTACATGTTACACTTTGATAGAGCCCTTAGGATCTTGCTTTACTACCAACAGTATGATGGCGATCATATACGTGAGAGTTGGGTAGTTTATATGCATATCCTTAATTGTGGTCCCTAGTCGTGGGAGTTTCGAGACAGGGCATCGATACTCCGGAGTAGACTAGTGTATACAGTCGAGACCCCGACGAGGGGCGGTGGCCGGTCTCACAAGCCACTGGTGTCAGTTGGATCACCTAAGATGTATACAGGTGCTCATTGGGTTATGAGTACACCGGACAGGACTCGCCGGGAATCTGCTAGTTGGTATTATACATATCGTCAGATAGCAGTTCCCTGGTGACATGTGTACAGGTTAGTTCATCGACCTGAGGTCGTCATTTGTCTCGTGTGAGTTCCCACTGTGCTTTGATTTCTACCCTACCACGGCTCAAAAGAGTCGTGCAAACAGGTAGTTTTTGGGTACACTCCCGAGCCACATGGAGGCACGTGAGCGGATCGGCAGGGGATTCGTCTCTCCCGGTATTGGGGGTGAGATCGTGCTGTGTCTAGGAGAGCCATTACACAAAGTCCACGGCCATGGCAGGAGATTTACTGGTAGGTACTCCAGTAGTATCTCAGGGTGTTATTAGGCTACACTCCGACACGGCTTATACTGCTATTGGGGGTCTGACGTTACTAGCCCCCTAGGCAGATATGCGATACTCATTGACGAACGGACCGGACTGTATATACATTGTCACTGTTAGGCTCAGTAGGGTTTCCGGATGAGTTCGCTCATCGGCCTCCCTTGAGGTCAGTCCATGGGCAGCCGTTACGCATTGCTAGTGCCGCTGACGGTTTGTGGTTAAACCCACTGCCAGAGTACTGACGAGTCATTAGAGTCCCCCACAGACAGTTTCCTAAGTTCGGACGAAACGTTGTAGAGGCCGTATGGTTTTATGGCAGGGTTCAAAAAATGCACGTGCGTTTTCCGCACCTGTTATTTTTTCGGGCAGATGATACTGGTCGGCTTTGGTTTAAGACGGATCCGAGTATTGTATTGAGTAGATATAATATCTTTATCTCAGTTGCATTTGTATTCGGTCGTAATACAAATGCGGGTATATTTATACAGTTACGGGGTTATCCTGAAATTCGTTTCGGAATCACTTTTGGAAGTTGCCAGTTTCCAGTTTTCTATCAGCCGTCTTTTAACATTCGGTTAAAGACGGATTTATCTTTTCTTGGAGGAGAGTGAGTCGTGCTTCTAGAAGGTTCTAGAGAGGGTGACTTGGCTTGGTGAGTCATTAGTGCATTAATGGAGTCATTAATGACTTGATGAGGTGTATAATGACTCATGCTTTAAGCTTTATTGTTTCTTGTTTTCTTAAGGATATTTTCTCTTGATCTTTTGCTTATGGTTACCCTCACATTGCTCCTACACTCACCCCCTCTCCATATATATGGCCGGCCCCCTCCTCTCTCTCTCTCACTTGTTGTTTCATTTTGGAAAAAAAGATTATGATAGCTTTGGGGTGTATGGAAATATCATTGCTCATTTCTTTCCATCACCCGGACCAATTGGCAACTTCATTAACCGTTCGTCCATAGCTTTGGACGGAACGAGACAAAGTCTTCTACTCATTCTCTACATCATTCTTGGTCGTCTCTTTTAGCAAACTTGACGACCGAGTTGCCTCGAGTCAGAGGCGGGAGCCCGTTTAAAGAATCGTTGACGTGGTGCCACCTGGACGAGAAGATCGGAGATCGACGAGATCGGAGCAGCCGCAACGGAGCGTGGGATGATGGTTAAAGAACGAAGGACTCGGATCGTTCGGTATAACCTTTCTACACTCTTTACAATTTGTTAGTTTAGCAATAATGGCAGATCCGGGTTAAAGTATACGATAGCGCCAGTTAAAAGTTTTTGTTCCGCATTTGGCGTCTGTAGACGGCCGGGGCGCTACCGTGGACTTACAGTGGTATCAGAGCCTCACCATTTTGCTTTACTAACTTGTGCTAACACGTTTAAAACATCGATCGAACCGGAAATCAAAAACCGCATTTTTCAATTTCACAGTTTCTGTCGATTTTAAATGATGTCCTAAAATTATTCCACATATCACAGAAAGTTGTGCAGGGTTTCATAAGTACACCGACCAAATTTGAGCACGTGATCCCACCAAACCGCCGCGGAGTCGCGGCCAAACCCATGGTTTGGCCGCGCATCCGCGGCCATTCTATGGGATCAGTGCACCAAATTTGGTCTGTGTCTTCTCTGTTAGAATTTGGGTTTTTTGGTATATATCTTTTGGGCCCAGATTTTGTTACTGTTCACCAGTTGTTCGTGGGGCCCACTTTGTGATATTTTGTCGATCGAAATTTAAACATGTTAGTTTACAGTGCTTACATTATATCTCCGACCGGGAATGTCATTTGATCGGTAAACCGCGTCTGATTGCTATAGTTCTTTTAGACGGGTTTGCGAACATGACATTCGCGTTGATGTTCTGTGTTGTGCTATGATGTTGCGGATTTGTCGTGGTGGATAGCAGTGTGCAATGGTAGTGCAGTTTGGATTTATTTGTACATTTGATATTGCGGGGCGAGCGTCCAACATGTGGACTGCCGTCACTGCCTATTGTATAATATTCTTTTGGGGCACGACCAGGTTGCGGTCGATATACCTGTTGTACTATTATTTATTACTGTACTACGTTTTGCCCCGCGACGGAGTGCACGGATAGCCGGGTTCTGGGGGGGCAACGGGTCCGCATCTCATGGCTTTGAGAGGCAGAGGGGCCTTATTCTGGAATTGGCAGACTATTCGCCGCACTCGTAGGGGGTACAAGTTGACCCAAGGAAGGGTGCTCAAGCTACCGGATTCCGTGAAGTGCAGGGTGGTCCATTCACTTTGCTGTAGGGGGCTGCCTCGCTTCAGGTTTTGGCGGGTAACTTGCCGCACCCGTAGGGGTCTAGGTTTCATTGCACAGGCTATCCACACGACCAGGGGAACGTCGGGTTTCAGCAGCGGCTCTATGAAACTCGGGGATCCCAGATTATCTGTATTGTTCTGTGATGCTTATTACTTTTCTGTAATATTGCATATTATCACGCCTGGAGCGATTATTGTATATTGGCTTATATACTATTAGATGTTGTATATGTTTTACACCCGCGCTAGTCCAGTCCCCGCTCTGTCGTTAGTTAAGTAACCTAACGGGTGATGACGGGACCCAGTGACGAATGCGGATGGCATATACGTACATTTTATTTTCGTTCTTTTCTGGTGTGATTGATTGATGGGACTGCGTTGATTCTGATCAATGCAAAGTAAAACAAACCTATTTGGCAGTTGTTGGAACAATTTAAAAAGTGTTATTACAAAGATGTTTCCTTGTGTTTTGCATAGCGGTATTCAGTGGAATATCCTGCACCTCATTCGACGGGGCAAGGGCCGATATCCCTTCACCGGGACTGACCCCTTGGGCAGAAGTTTGCGTCAGGGTAATAACTTCACTATAGTCGATTACAAGTTGCTTTGCATCGCGGTGTTCAGTGGAATATCCTGCACCTCATTCCACGAGGAAAGAGCCGAGATCCCTTCACCGGGAATGACCTCTTTAGCAAAAGGTTTTCGCCACTATATTTTAAAAAAAGCTATCAGGTTCCTTCAGCGATATCAAGTTCACTACGTTAAAGGTTTTTCGCCAAAAACCAGCCGTAGCCCTCCGTCACTTCTTTTGGGTATTCAGTAGTATTCAAGCTATGCATTTTAGCCAAAGTTAAGGTATAGTGTTTGGTAGCTGCTGGGTATTCAATTGTTGCATAGATAGATGAGTTGGTTTGGGACAGTCGTTCTGCCGATTGGCCAAAGTCAGGGGCATGTGCGGGTGGGTTCAAATTGACAAGATAGTGACGGGTAGAACTTGGCATGTGACTTATGACATTTTGACCAAAGCCAAGGTTATAAGAGCATGGGGCAAAAATCTTATCGGGAGTTTCTAAAGAAACTGAAACTTGCCAAGTATGCGCATACCTTCTGGAGTATGAGTAACGTGGATGCATTCCATCACGTTATCATGCGATGAAAGTTGGATCCTGATTCCCACTGATGAGTTGGTTTACTCTTCGGGTGATCCCGATTGATTCTTCTTTTAGGTTTGGAGGAGAATTTGACGAGACAGTGGGAGGTTTCCGGATTAGATAAAGTGATAACCATTCTGATCTAGGTTAGAGTGCACGCAGAGTGTTTCTTTTCTCTCTCTCTTTGGCAGCGGTCTTTGACCGACCCTAGACTATGACTCAGTGACCAGGTTGACCGAACCTTCTTAAAATACTGGCTTTTGGATTGTCTGAGTTGCATAAGTCATTGCCACTCCTTCTTTTACCCTTTGCATTTCTCAGAACACCCCGTATTACTACGGACATCCACTTCCATTGGATAGATCCATCGTATGGTTATATACGAACTTGAAGGGACTTCTTCGAGGATGGATCCAGGTTCAGGAGAAATAGAATTGGTTGATTCAGTTGTTTTTTATTATCACCTTCTCTCAGGTTGCGAGGGCTCCTTGGTTTAGGAGAGTACACCTATTACGCTTATTGGATAGTCTTATTCCAAACCATAGGCTGATGCCGAAAGGTAGGGAATGAAGAAAACCAATTAGCCTAAGTAGGGTGTACAGAAGGTAATATGTAAAGACAAAATAAAGGGATTAGAAAGAGGACAAAGTAAATTGCGACTGTTACCATTCACGACCAAACCGCGTACTTCATCGCCACTCCTGTTTCACCTTTAATAGAATAAGGTATTATTCAGTTGTCTTTTATCATCACATTCTCTCAAGATGTGAGTACTCCTTGGTTTAGGAAAGTACACCTATTATGCTTACTGGATAGTCTTCTTCCAAACCATAGGCTGGTGCCGAACGGTAGGGAAGGAAGAAAACCATTTAGCCTAACGAAGGTGTACAGAAGGTAACGACTAAAGACAAATAAAGGGATTTGGAGAGAAGGCAAAGAAATATACGGTTAAAGTCATGAATTAGATTATGGAAGAGGCATTACTAGGAATACCAAGATACCCCTACGAAACATTTTCATGTTTCGGTGCATTGTTAAAGAAAAACTGTTTTCCCGATTAGATACTTACTCCAAGGGTATGTATTTACCAGATTTCATTCTCATATCTGTATGGTTTTACAGATGATGAGTGGGAGTAAGTTATTGGGAATTAGGTGATTATCCTCATTATATCGGAATTCGTTGTAATTGGTGATATTTGAGGAAATCGCCAGGGTACAGTTTTCAACCTACGAAGCACAGGTTTTGAGTTATTCAACTCGGCGGACTTATACAGAGTATGGTATATTGTCCAGTGTCCATCAGGACAAAGGGGTAGGTCCTCGTACTTTGTTCTGTTTACTTATGACTTCTCTAGTTTTTAGACAAGTGTTTCGTAGAAATATAAGGTCTAAGTTTTGAGAAGTTGTGGGTATAAGAATAAAGTAGAGAACCAGGTGTCACAAGTATCGGGATTCTTCAAAGAGATCGAAGATGTAGATTCTTGTGTTTGGTATTCAGATGATAGTAATGATTTTGAGAAACTAGTTTCTCTTTCAGGTTACTCATAATTGGAAGGATTCCTAAGTTGAGTAATGCTGATTAGTCTATTTCCATTAAGTTGATATGCACTGGAGACAGCTGCATGATTGAATATGGTTCTAATTAAATAAGTGCCAAAGTTTCTATATTGGATATAGAATAGTTCGTACCTTAAAAGATGTTAAGGTACGGGGAGTTGTCCAGCTTATGCTTAAAACCAGACACTGGATAACTCAGGGCACGTTTCTGTAATGGCTGTTTGTGGGTTGACCCTGGCTATGACGAGGGTTGATATTCTACCATTTGGAAGATCAATAGTGATATTGTTCTTGACTCGCCACAGTTTTAGTAAAATGGATTTTTTCAGAAAACAGTAGTGGGAGTATGGTAGAACTGGAAGTGATTCCAGAACCGCGAACGATTACGGAAAATTTAATAGGACCTATATATTCAATCAGGTTTGATATTCCATTAGCCACTCCGCTGATATGGTGGGTAACCTCAGACACCCGAGAGGTACTTCGGTAGCCTCAAGGACGGTGACAGGGAGGTTCTTATCTACCCAGACTTGACACTACTGTTGTTCCAGACTATGAGACCAGGCAGGAGGATAAGTATAGCGTCGTTCTAAACTAGCTTTAGAAGTGCACGTGTATATTATTCTGCCAGAGGGTTGTCGTAGTCAGTGGGAGCAGCTGAAGCATAGTGGGCAAGTAGCTTATGTCTATTTATAGACTGGAGCAGTTATAGCGGAGATAGATCATCTAATTTTGATGTAACAGTCATGTGTTTGACTTCATCAGAATAGGGGATGGATCTGTTAAGAAGGTAGTAGGGTGTGATGTCATGGTATCTGGATGACATACACAGAGTAGGAAGTAAAATTCCTATACTACGATCAGTTGTACTGTGGTCGTCACACAGTTGTTTCTCCAGACAGGATATGGATATAATATTTGACATTCTGGTTTCTAGATCTATGGTTTTAGATCTAGATTTGGGTAGTTTCCCAATGTGGGTACTATGACAGATATTCTAATGGTTTTTAGAATAGTTGACTCCTAGCATGGTAGTGTACCTGCAGGTGATAGAGTCACCTTCTCTAAAGGTATCGTATAGACTAAAGGGGAGAGGGTTGTGCATGATTGGCAGATCACTTGCTTAGGCAATTGAGTCAATCGTGAGGTGTCAAGTACCACACCAGATGTTGTTTTTGCACTAGATGCGATAAGTTTGTATTAATCCAATCCTGGAGAGACATAAGGAAGCAGTTTTAGAACATAAGTTGATGTTCTACAGATTTGATGATGGCAGCCTCCTTCGGGAGACGATTATCATTCCAGGCTTCAAAGGTGACGTGGATGACAGAGTGATTGTCAGAGTTTTAGTTTTTTTCCCTCTGACGAGGGACAGTATTATGGACAGGTGGTCCAAGAGGATACTGTGGGTGGCATGGTGCCGGATACTGATTAGGTTCAGTGATCGATACAGTCTAAGAAGTTTTGGATTTGGAGTTCATTTATGAACTAGGTCCCATCAGATATCCAGACATATTCTAAGACATGTATTACTCGATTCGGGAGATGGCTTTCTCCGCGAACTTGAGATTTAGAGAGATATAGAAAGAAACATCTAGGCGGATCCACTCACTGAGGCTATTTCTCGAACACAATAGTTTTACAAACGAGCTTTGTGAAACTGATTAGTAGAGGAGTTGGATGTTCGGTTTCACACGGGCTGTGAGTAGTCGACATCGCAATAATTAGCCTTGAGTGCAAGTGGGAGATTGTTGATGATAGTGCCCTCATAGTCAATTATTGGATCGCAGGTACGTGATTGCAATGATTGCGGAGGACCTATATCGGTAGGACAGTCTTACTCGAGATGATAGTATGCTATCTGGTTTGCCTTTATCAGTCGTGTACATATTCAGGTGACTGATTACATGTTACACTTTAATAGTGCCCTTAGGATCTTGCTTTACTACCAACAGTATGATGGCGATCATATACGTGAGAGTTGGGTAGTTTATATGCATATCCTTAATTGTGGTCCCTAGTCGTGGGAGTTTCGAGACAGGGCATCGATACTCCGGAGTAGACTAGTGTATACAGTCGAGACCCCGACGAGGGGCGGTGGCCGGTCTCACAAGCCACTGGTGTCAGTTGGATCACCTAAGATGTATACAGGTGCTCATTGGGTTATGAGTACACCGGACAGGACTCGCCGGGAATCTGCTAGTTGGTATTATACATATCGTCAGATAGCAGTTCCCTGGTGACATATGTGTTAGTTATATGTATGCCCTAGAGGCCATTACTGTACATAGGATGTATATTGTAGTGGATGCTGGGACATATATAGGGAGGACTTTCTTGCTCGACATGATAGTATGCTATCTGGTTGCACTTTACCTTAACGTGTATACTGATTGTCTCTCTGTTACATGTTGGTAAAGCCCTTAGGATCTGTACTTGACTACCTGGACTATGATGCGGATCATACTAGTGGGGACATGGTAGTCCATAAGTACATCCTTCAAAGTCCCTAGTCGTGGGTGTATCGAGACGGGGCATCGATATACCAGAGTAGACTAGCGTGTACCTTCTCGACCCATATAGATAGGCGATGGATGATCCCATATCCATCGGTGTTTGACATCAGAGATGATATACGGGTGCTCAGTAGAGACTGGGTACACTGGACGGACTCGCCGAGAACTCCCAGATGGTATTATACCTCACGTCAGATGGCAGTTCTCTGGTGACACTGGTACAGAGTAGTCTGTTGACCCGAGATCGTCATAGAGTCTTGTGTGGTTCCCACTGTGCTTTGATTTCCATCTTACCACGTCCAAGAGGGCGTGCAAAACGGTGGTTTTTGGGTACAGTCCCGAGTCACATGGAGGCAATGAGCGATAGGAGGGGATTCGTCTCTCCCGGTATAGGGGGTTGATGTTGCGCTGTGTTCGATTGGCTATAACAGGAAATCCCTGGCCAGGGTTGCTGAGATTTACTGGTAAGTGTTACCAGTAGTTTCTCGAACAGTTATAGACCTCATATCGACACGACTTATTGAGCTATTGGGGTCTGACGTTTACCACCCCTAGGCGAGATATGCGACATATCAGACGATCAGACCGGACTGTACGGTAGTGTTACTGGTCGGATTCACTGGAGTGTGAGCGGGCTTGCTCGTCGATCTTCAGATCGCTCAATACCCGGGTGGCCGTTACGTTTAGCAGACCGCTTGCGGCTTGTGGATGTTTGATATGATCATCATCCGCTGCCGGCGTATTGACGAGTCTTTAGAGTCCTACACAGAGGTTTCCTGGCTCAAGCGAAACGAAATAGGAGCGCATATGAGATATGTGCGGGACCGAGAATAATGCGTGTATGTGATACCGTATTCTATTCTCGCGATAAATGTATCGAATGGTTGTATGCGATATAACCTAGTTATCGATTCAAGCGTTGATTCGATAAGCCGATATATTGTATACTAGTCGGTTGTGTGCGACATAACCGGATCATTGAATCAAGTGTTGATTTAATGATTTAATGCATATTTATATATTTGATATATTACTTTGCATCAACTAGTATCGGTTTACTTAAGATGGATTTTCTCACTCGGATGTGCGCATTACATATGCGATATGATTTTGTGCATTTGATTGTATCATGTTTGATGATACATGTTTACTTGGTTAAGTGCAAAGATTTAAACCATGGTTAAAAGAATGGTTAGGGTTTCATTTCCTTTATTTATCTATTTATTTATTTATTTATTTTCTTTTTGGAAAAGGAAATGAGGAAAATGGTGGCTTGTTTTGGATTGTAGTTGAAGATTCATGAACCTTTGACTTTGTCCACCATTCTTATCTCATGCTTAACCTAACCATTTGAATTAACCCTAGTTCAATCTCTACACATAACCATGGTTATGTTATGATAAGAATGATTTAATTATTCTTTTTATTCTAGAACTTATCATAACTATTTTCCTTCTTCTTCTTCCTTGAACTTGAAGAAGAAAGCTTACCTCATCAATGGTGATTGATGAATTAGAGTGAGAAATCCAATTCTAAAGTTAACCCAACTCCTATTTCTTCATCCTCTACCTCTTGCCAAGTAGTAGAGTGTGTTTACTTCACAAGTTTCATGACTTGGTGAAGTTGTGAGCTTGATCTAGTGATGCCTCGACGTAGATCATCTTCGGCATGGACATCGACGACCTAGCTTGCCCATTCTCCGACGAAGCCGACTCTAGAGCCCAGATTTGATTTGGACAGCGGAGAGGACCTCGTTGCGGAGCTATGGAGGTGGAGCACCGGATCTACAAAGGTTGTATTTCCGTTAAACTTTTAGTTAAGTGTTAACTAGTTAGTTTTTCGCCTAGACATCTAGCCGACGATCCGTAGTTTAGGGTTTGTAGGCACCGTAAAATTTTAATATGGCATGTTCGATGCCTTGTGAGACCTCCTTGGGGTGCCTAGGAACCCTACAATATGTACAGGTTAGTTCATCGACCTGAGGTCGTCATTTGTCTCGTGTGAGTTCCCACTGTGCTTTGATTTCTACCCTACCACGGCTCAAAGGAGTCGTGCAAACAGGTAGTTTTTGGGTACAGTCCCGAGCCACATGGAGGCACGTGAGCGGATCGGCAGGGGATTCGTCTCTCCCGGTATTGGGGGTAAGATCGTGCTGTGTCTAGGAGAGCCATTACACAAAGCCCACGGCCGTGGCAGGAGATTTACTGGTAGGTACTCCAGTAGTATCTCAGGGTGTTATTGGGCTACACTCCGACACGACTTATACTGCTATTGGGGGTCTGACGTTACTAGCCCCCTAGGCAGATATGCGATACTCATTGACGAACGGACCGGACTGTATATACATTGTCACTGTTAGGCTCAGTAGGGTTTCCGGATGAGTTCGCTCATCGGCCTCCCTTGAGGTCAGTCCATGGGCAGCCGTTACGCATTGCTAGTGCCGCTGACGGTTTGTGGTTAAACCCACTGCCAGGGTACTGACGAGTCATTAGAGTCCCCCACAGACAGTTTCCTAAGTTCGGGCGAAACGTTGTAGAGGCCGTATGGTTTTATGGTAGGGTTCGGAAAATGCACGTGCGTTTTCCGCACGTGTTATTTTTTCGGGCAGATGATACTGGTCGGCTTTGGTTTAAGCCGGATCCGAGTATTGTATTGAGTAGATATAATATCTTTGTCTCAGTTGCATTTGTATTCGGTCGTAATACAAATGCGGGTATATTTATACAGTTACGGGGTTATCCTGAAATTCGTTTCGGGATCACTTTTGGAAGTTGCCAGTTTCCAGTTTTCTATCAGCCGTCTTTTAACATTCGGTTAAAGACAGATTTATCTTTTCTTGGATGAGAGTGAGTCATGCTTCTAGAAGGTTCTAAAGAGGGTGACTTGGCTTGGTGAGTCATTAGTACATTAATGGAGTCATTAATGACTTGATGAGGTGTATAATGACTCATGCTTTAAGCTTTATTGTTTCTTGTTTTCTTAAGGATATTTTCTCTTGATCTTTTGCTTATGGTTACCCTCACATTGCTCCTACACTCACCCCCTCTCCATATATATGGCCGGCCCCCTCCTCTCTCTCTCTCACTTGTTGTTTCATTTTGGAAAAAAAGATTATGATAGTTTTGGGGTGTATGGAAATATCATTGCTCATTTCTTTCCATCACCCGGACCAATTGGCAACTTCATTAACCGTTCGTCCATAGGTTTGGACGGAACGAGACAAAGTCTTCTACTCATTCTCTACATCATTCTTGGTCGTCTCTTTTAGCAAACTTGACGACCGAGTTGCCTCGAGTCAGAGGCGGGAGCCCGTTTAAAGAATCGTTGACGTGGTGCCACCTGGACGAGGAGATCGGAGATCGACGAGATCGGAGCAGCCGCAACGGAGCGTGGGATGATGGTTAAAGAACGAAGGACTCGGATCGTTCGGTATAACCTTTCTACACTCTTTACAATTTGTTAGTTTAGCAATAATGGCATATCCGGGTTAAAGTATACGATAGCGCCAGTTAAAAGTTTTTGTTCCGCATTTGGCGTCTGTAGACGGCCGGGGCGCTACCGTAGACTTACAATGCATACTCAGGATGTCAGGGCGACGCAATAGCAGTAATATGATAACAATGAGGCATGAAATAAAAGTAATAACAGTGGAAACAGTGAATGCAGGTAATCGATATGTCTACAATTAATGTGATGTATGACCTATGTTCCTACTAGTCTCTAAGTCAATTTTGAAATCGAGTTTGCGGAAAGGAGTGGTCATGTTTAACGAGGGTCTCATACGTGTAGGGTGCTTTTCGTTACCCCATCGAGATAGGAATGCGCGCGCTTATTAGGCGTATACAGATTTTCCCTGCCTAAGGTAAACCGGGATTTATTGATTGTGGGGATCAGAATCTCCGGCAACCGCGGACTAAACTACAGTTAATTACCCCTCGCTTTTGGAGCGAGAGAACCTCCGATTGACGAGTCAAACTGGTCATGCGAACTCAATGTGCCGCGTACGTGTGTTGTGTTTTGAAGCGTTTTGGATATATCGGGGGACCCGCAGAGTTTATAGGGGTCCTGCTACCCGGATAGCGGGCTGTGGGTTAAGGGGGCTAGCAACCCCCTTTCGGGATGTGGAGCAGCGCCCCGTTAAAAAAAATTAACGGGGAATGTATTTTTAGTGTGAAGTGTATGGGAAAAAGAGGGGTGAGTAGTATTCTAAGGACGCGAGGGCGCTGGGCGTCCGCGGGCCACGTGCAAGGCGCATGGGCGCTGGGCGTCGGCGCCTCACGCGTCCGGTACGTGGACTCTAAGCATTTGCAGAAAAAAAGGGGGCTTAGCCTCGGGATTAAAAGTTAAACTCCCTAGAGACTTTGAAACTTCCAGAAAAAGGGAGGATTTTTATCTTTATGGAGTTAAACTCTCAAAAGGATTTTGAGTGGAGTTAAACACTCAAAAGGATTTTGAGTGGGGTTAAACTCCCAAAAGAATTTTATTTATGGAGTTGAACCCCAAAAAATCTTCGGAGATGATCAAAGGGGACCTCTTTTTTCTTTCTTGAGCCCTGAATCCTCTCCCAAGTCTCGGATCTTCCCTAAAACGGGATTTTTAAAGATGGGTCTCCTTCTCCCTCCTCTCTGTTGGCTGAATCTTAGAGAAAAGGGGGCGAGACTTAAAAATCTCCCTTTTTAGAGATTTGATAGGAGATATGAGCTCCCCTTCATGGGTTTTGTGGTGAAAAACTATTTCTTTTTAGAAAAAGAAGAGTTAAGCTCTTGATTTTATAACAACCCTACACTTTCTGTACAATTTTTTTTTAAAATACAGAAAGGAACACATAAGCCTGAGCACGAGTTATAAGTTTGTTTTGTTTTTGAATAGCAAGAAATAACTTGTAGCTCACTGGTAAAGCCTTGCACTGCTGTGACGTAGCCCATGTGATCGAATCCCCCCAGCCACATATATTTTTAATTAATTTTTTTAAATATTTTTAGAAACCCAAGAGTCTACACGTGCACTACACGTAAACTGAAAAGACACAGAATAAACAAACACGTGCACGAGAGTATACCAAACGACCCCAACACATGACGTGAATCCGAGCCCCTCTCAGCGGTATCTGACCAGTGACAATTGCTTTGGGGACCGGCACCGCCGGGCCCCCCGTAGGCAATGCTTCCCAAAATTTGCCCATTGCAACCTTTCAGCTACCCCACTTTTCCCATATTGCTTGTTTACTCTGAATTTATCCAGAGTGCAATAAAATACCCCTTTAATCCAATTTTAATGCAAATTTTAATGCATTCTTCATCATCTCTAAACCTTAATTTCCCCTATAAATACCACACCATATTTCACCCATCCTCACCAGAATTTCATTACAAAAACTATACAAAATTCCCAAGTCTTAATTATGTGCAAGTGGAGTTAGTAAAGGGTGAAGTTCCGGCGATGATCCAAGGAGTTTCCGGCGACGAAACGACGCACCGGCGCTTCCCTAATCTTCCCTCTTCTCCCCTCTATCTTAAAAGCCAGTAAGTCCTCTCTTCCTCTCTCCTTCTCCATTCTAAAAATCTTAAATACTAAAACCCGACGGAAGCGGAGTTAATCCGACTTCCGATTCGGTTTTTCTTTAAAAAACATATTTTTCTTAAACAAGAAAATACCAAACTTTCATATCATATTCAATAAACATTAACAAACATATTAAACAAGTTTCACATCAAAAGAATTTATATTGCAATTTTTATCGCAGTTTTACAGTAAAATACCACATACTTTAGTTTCCGACATAAACAACAAATTATCTTTAGATAGTTCATGAGGTAATGACCTAGCTCATCACAACACACATCTCTATCATAGCACGATGATGTTTTGGGAATTTATTCTTGAGATAAAACGACTTTACAAATAAATACCTTCAACTTATAAAACTATTTCTATAAAAAGATGTATTAAATATTTCCATGCAATTGCGCCTCTACAACCCACTTTTGGGGGCCCCGTTCGGGATGGTGCGGATTATCGCACATCCTCGAGCCTAGTAGAGCGAGATGCAGACCTCCGCAAGGAGCGTTCGATCTCGATGGAATTTTTATCATTTTTCTTTAGAAAATGAGATTTCTACAAGAAAATAAATAAATTATTTTCATTAAATATAAATATATCTATTATCAAAATACCTATTTTAATTATATACATATTCTAATGTTTTCTAAAATCAAAGGAATCACTATTACATGAAAATACCATCCAAATACAACACAAGTACAGTATTTCAATAAAATAGCATATATTATAAAATTAGGTTTTACTCACTAGAAATTCCACCGGTATAAAATATACATCTTTGAAAACCCTAAAGACGATAATTAAATGCTTGAGGCGTATTTTGAAATTATGCCAAAACTATTTTTTACATAAACCCCCTCAAGTTATACTAAATTACAATAAGGACCCTAGTAAACATAGGTTTAAGCGGGACCAGTCTCTTGAGCCTCAGGGAGCTGGAGATATGGGTGCTTGCCTATTTAAGGTAGACAATCTAACAAACGGTGTTATCAATACGGTAATTGTCTTGAAAAAAAACACAAATCCCATGTGCAACAGTTACCGATAACACCAAAACGTAATTTAGAACTTCAATTTCTTTTCTAATTGTCCGACTCAGACTGAGTCTCAATCTAATCAATCTGACTTGAATATGATTCAAGTATAAACTTATAAACTACAATTCAATATGAATCCGTCTGTACAATCTATTTCAATATATAAGTTGATTGAACCGAACCATGGATATACATCTATCTACATGATTCTCCAGTTATATCTATTTACTGGTATCAACAAACAATATAAACAATACAATCAAGACATCGCGGGGTTTATAAGGGGTAGATTGGTACGGAAGATGTTAAAAGTGGCACGAGACTGTAATCATAATACACCTAACCTGAATATCCATTGCCGTTGTACCGTGGCTGAACGGTTTCTTGTGCTCCGTATACCTTAGTCTCCGGAATAGTGGGACTCTTCTCGTATACACTGGCATTTTCTGTACCAAGCTACAAACAACAGCGTTAACAATATAATACAACTATAAAAAGTTACATTCTCCTTCTGTTTATTCTGTCTATATATATTCTTTGGGATTTACCGAGTGGTTGTTCGCTGACGACATTCCTTTCTTCTTTCTTTGGAATGTTGTCAGATGGATCGGACCTTCTGGAGACAGAGCCCACCAGCAAGAACTTGGATCAGATAGCCTTCGACCCAGAGCTCTAGTTTACTTATATATATTTTCATTTCTGTCATGCCATTGTTTAGGCATTGCTTTCATTCTATATATTTACATTTCAGTTGTATTGTAAAAGAATGTTTAATAAATAAAGTTGTTGTTCATTTACATTCATGTATCTTGTGTACTTTACTTATATTGCTTAGATACGCTTAGCGTGTTTACTTCTGAGTAAATGCGCCGCGTGACCCGTCGCGTCCTCTGCCCGTACACTGGGAAGCGGGGCGTGATAGATTTAATTCAAGAAAAAGGAAGAATGTTTAGAACCTTGAGAAAGGAGAAGGAGGCACAGAATCCTAATTTTTTGAGAGAATGAAAGTTCTAGTTGATTTTATCATCATGTTTGCCTTTATCACACTTTATATATAACCTCTTAGGCTTTTCCAAATTGCACTTGTGCTACCCCATGTCTTATGTGCCTTTTTTTTTTGCACATAAGCCATGGGGTTTACAAAATTTTGGCTTTCTGCCCATTTTTCATACATTTGTTTCTAAAAAATTGCATTGGACTAATTTATTGCTTCATTCTTGGCATGGAGCCGGCCCCTTCCATGTTTGGTCTTGACTTGGACTTGGGCCTACTTCGCTTGAGCTTGGGCCCGCTTGGCTGAGGGTTGACTGACTCTGGCTTGGTTGACTGACTCTGGCTTGGTCGACTAGAGTATAATTTTTGACCCCAACAGTACGTACCCGAGACTACGGCTCACTGTTACCCGGGACATAACCCTGTCAGCTAGACCGCTAAGTCCAGACCTAATATATATAAGAGTCGTTGTTCGAATGATCATCCTTTAAATCACTAACCTCGCTAAATACAGGTTCCTTTCCATTTCGATTTCTCCTTTCCCCCCAGGTTTCAATAAATGTATGTATGGGCTAGATGTGTACAGGTACGCACCAATAACACTATTTTGATCGCTATTCACTGTATTGTTCACTATCATAAATTGTTCACTTTTCACTGGCGTACTCGACACAACTAATCTGATACAACTCACGCTCGGCAATGCAATATACATTAGGAATTAATAAGGGTGCTCACTATTGCTGAAGGTATCACAATCGGGTAAATATATGAATTATGCCGCTAAGCAAGTCATATGCAATATAAGTCATTACGCGTCTTAAGAATTTAGAAAAATTCACATTAAATTGTACGATAAGAATTAAGCAAAATTATAAAAAGGGGTAGAAAGTAAACTTAATTAGCAATTCAATGAAATTAGTTTCAAGTCAATCGGGTTTCAGATTTACGAATTACGGTTGTTTCTTTTTAAGTGTTCTCTGCTGAAAATTCGGTTCTTGAACCGAAAGTCCGTTTTGTAACACGGTTTTCACTTTGTTGGGATCATAATTAGGAGACGTTACAGTTGGGTAATATTTAGATCCATTAATTAGGTTTCCAACACACCAGACGGATTGACATTATCCACTGTGTGCCGGAAGATATGCATTATTTAAGATCAGAGTATACGTTGTGCCCCTGCTTGGGACTGCAGCAAGTAACGACAATTTAAAATATGATTAAAATAGCAAACGATGGTAAAAACGAATGAAACCACCACCGATAGATCATTTTCACATAGAGTTATAAAAACATTTTAAATCAGGTGTCAACAAGCAGTACTGCTCTAAACTACAGTCCAGAGCCGTATTCCCGAACAGTTTTCGTTATCGTGTTATAATAGTATCGAAATATAAATTATAGAGGGTTCTAGGCTGTCGAGTCAGCTTTGATACGAGCCTTCGAACACTGCATTCCAGTATGTATCCAAATTCTATGATTTTCACAAGTTAGGTGTCACGCCCCGCTTCCCAAAATAGGGAATAGAAGGGGTGACAAGGCCAACCGTGCTCCTACGATCAAGCAAATATCCTGCCGTAGTCACACTTCGACTTCTAGAATTACGTAGTAATCAGTAATCAATACACAAGTAATGAGAAATGCAGTCACTACATCTATTAGAATAGATAAAAGATATACCAGATATAGATTAAGGGAAAGATAGCGCTGGCGTGGCTGATATAGATGTCCGCGATATCCTCGAGGTACGACCGATCCAAGCTCGGCCCACTTCTCACTCTGAGCATGCATACCCAGGTCATCAGAGCGACATAATAGCAATATATATAAACATATATAAACACGTGCAATGATGATGAACATGAAGCAGTAAATATAGAACAATGACGCGAGCATGAAATAATCCGTACGGGCAAACAATAAAGCAGGTATATCGAATCAGTTATCAATGCAATGTCCATGTTGTTTCCCCCAATCAGAGCAAAGCTCTGTTTTTTGAAATTCAAAATTCAAAAGTTGAAGCAACGCTTCAGATCCAGCGCTAGGTGCGCTGCGCGTCACGTGTCAAAAACGGATACGCTAGCGCCAGATGCCCTTCGCCCTAGGCAGCGCACCCCCAATCAAAGCAAAGCTCTGTTTTAAAATTCAAAATTCGAAAATGTTGAAGCAACGCTTCAGATCCAGTGCTCTGCGCTGCGCGCCACGTGTCAAACATAGGTGCTCTAGCGCAGGCTATGCTGCGCGCCACGTGTCAAACGTAGGTGCGCCGGCGCATTTGCGCTGCGCGCCACGTGTCAAACGCAGGTGCGCCGGGGCAAGGTGCGCCGGCGCTGGAATTAAGAATTCCCCACCGTTAGATCAAAAGATCTAATAATAATAAATCATTAATTAATTAGAATTAAAATTCTAATATGGAAAGATCTTTCCAATCTTGTTAAAAACAAGAAGATTGCCTTCTGTAAAACAGAAGCCCTAGGATCAAAGATCCAACGGTGGGGAAATATCCCTAAATCAATCAGAGAAAGATCTATTTAACTGATTTAACAAATCAATTTGCCCTATATAAAGGCCCCAAGACTTCAATTCTGAGATAGAGAAACCCCCCTACAAACTTTGAGAAAACTCAAAGAAAGAAAAGCAAGCTTTCAGCAAAGGAAAATCATTTCTTCAAGGTAAAGAACATGATTCTTGAACACAGAGGTGGAATCATCTTATGAAAAGAAGAACTATCTTCTAAAAAAGATCATAGATCTATAAAAGACTAAGGTCTTTGATAAAAAAGAGATCAAAAGATCTCATCATGAAAACAAAAGAAGTATTTACTTCATTCACAGATCATTGATCTAAAAAGGCAAAGCCCTTTCATAAATATAAACTTTTTGTTCTTGAATCTTGAGGAAAAGCCCCCTTTAAAAGAACATAAACTTGTTCTCTGATCATAAATTTGATCAAATGTGCTTTGCGTTTTTGGAAAGTGCTTCGCACTCATGAACTGCGCCTTTGCACTCCTTGGACTAGCGCTCAGCGCCAAAACGTGTCACGTGTCAACCATAAACACAATTTGCGCTTTGCGCTTCTGAAACAGCGCACTGCGCTCATGGGCTGGTGCTCAGCGCCAAGCGCACCACGTGTCACTCACTGGTGCGCCACCGAGCTAGCGCAACGCGCTCATAAATTGAAAGCGCAATGCGCTAATAAACCGGCGCTCAGCGCTAAGCGTGACACGTGTCCTTTTCGTGTGCGCTATTTGGCAGAAGCGCAATGCGCTCTTTAATTGGTGAAAAGCGCCTGGCACGCCACGTGGCGCGCTGTCAGAACACATATTGTTCTGATGAATGCTATGCATTCAATACAAGACAAAATTTGTCAGGATCTAATGCTCAGCATTATTAAAAGGGCCCAGCCCAAGTAAAGGCTCAACAACCCAGAACAATAAAACGTTAAACATTTTAATCTTATTGGACTTAGCACAATTCTGGCCATAAGTCCTCAACTTATATTGAACTAAGCCCATCTGCTCGCGAATATTCAACAGATCTCAGTCCCAAGCTGGGCTACAGATCTTCCAATCAATTCACACTGGTTCAAGGGTACATCTCTTTACTCCTATGATATCTGTCGTTGTAATCCTTCAACGTTTTCAGAGAGGTGACGGGTCTCGATAACCACACATTTCTACGGACTACAATGCCCTTAAACTTCATGGACTACGATGTCCTTAAAATTCATAGACTACGATGTCTTTAAACTATGGACTACGATGTCCTTAAACTTCATAGACTACGATATCTCTAAACTGGACTACGATATCCTTAAACCTGATAGACTACGATGTCTTTAAACTGGACTACGATGTCCTTAAACCTGATAGACTGCGATGTCTCTAAACTGCACTACGATGTCCTTAAACCTGATAGACTACGATGTCTCTAAACTGCACTACGATGTTCTTAAACCTGATAGACTACAATGTCTCTAAACTGGACTACGATGTCCTTAAACCTGATAGACTACGATGGCTCTAAACCGGACTACGATGTCCTTAAACTTCATAGACTACGATATCTCTAAACCGGACTGTAGGGTCCTTAAACTCATGGACTACGATGTCCTTAAACTTTATAGACTACGATGTCTCTAAACTGGACTGTGGGGTCCTTAAGCCCATGGACTATGATGTCCTTAACCTTGACTGTGATGTCTTTAAACTCACGGACTATGATGTCCTTAACCTCGGACCGAGACGTCTTTAAACTAACATTGGACCATAATGTCCTTAAACTAACATTGGACCATAATGTCCCTAAACTAAACATTAGAGTACAATTGCTCTTTTGTTGGATCTAAACGATCTCGTTAAGTTGATCTTAGTCTAAAATTAGACTAACGTATCCTTAACAAACGTTTAAGTTGATCTTAGTCTCAAATGAGACTAACGTATCCTTAAACCTAACCCCCAAACCCAAATCTAAGAAAATACGGATTTGGACTAATCCACGCCCTACGGGCGACAACATAAATTCGTCTCCGTATACAATCCACGGGCAACCACAAACAAAACAAACACCCACGACACGAAGTGACTATTTGGAGAATGAGAAAGTGGTTACTGTGATGTGGTAGCGTAATTAACTGCAGGGGCTTGCGCCTGCAGGGAAGAGCGTTCCCACAATCAAAAACCCCTCACCATGAGGGGGAATCTGATGAAGTCTGCTACATCGGCCGCATACGTTTAAACCTTCGATATATGGTGTCATAAATCAAATTGGCATTTTCAGAGAGGTGGACGGATAGCACCAATTAGCATCTGCCCCGAAATTCAGGCAAGACGTTTGTCTTCCCGTATTTTCGGCGGGGAACAGATTCTGGCACGCCCGGTGGGACCTTTTCCTCTTTCCACTCCACACTTCGTGTGTCGTGTTCGCGAACGAATCACGGTTTGCTAATGGTTGCCCTTGGGTTCGAGATACTTAGATTTGGTGTCTTGCTTGGTGTAGAAAACGAAAGATCAATGGCGTCTACTTGCACGAAGTGTTCCAGCTGCAACTGCCACTCACGCTCCGCCTCATCTGGAGGTATAGCTTACGGGCCCCAGGCGGCCTCCCTGTTCACAATGCTGATAGAACATGTGACACAAGCTACCACCGGTCTATTCTTTAGGACCATGCTCCCACCAATGAACATTAACATCCCACTGCCGCAAGAAGCCCCCAAGAAGTCGGTCTTTGATCGACTTACCACTACAGCGGCCCCCTTCAACGAGTCATCCAGCTCCAGCGCCCCAATCTTCGCCAGATTGGGCCAGAGTTCATGTGGGCCTATGATGAAGCCTGCAATTCCAGAACAGGTTATTCCGAAGAGGATAGCCATCCATGCTCCCGAAGTCGTCAAGGCGGCTTCTCTTGCCAAAGGGTCGGTCTTCATAAGACTGACTGCTCTGGCTCCCGTTCTTGCGCAAAAGTCTGTTTTTGATAGGTTAGACACTGCTGCTCAACGGACCTCGGTCTTCAAGAGGCTGGTACCGGCAGCGCCTCACCTGAACAGGGGGCAAGTCGAAGTCACCCCTCAAGCTGAAACCATCCCAACAGCTCGACGCGCTCGACGTCGCCACTGGCGCCGAGTAAGGAAGACTAGGGGCAACTCTCCCTCTGGGCTAACTCCACCAACCCCAACGGTGGAAGTCAATGCTGCTGTTCCAACTGGGAACAGCTTTGAATTGCTGAATAAGGTGCGTAGGAACTCTCCTACCGCCGTACTGAAAAGATCTCCTCTACCGGTGGAGAATGTTACAGAAATAAAACCGGATCAGCCCCCTCAACGGCTGTCCTCCAAAATTTACAAAGTCTAGAGACAGGTCCAGGAGTCGGTGATTGATCAAGACTATCCCCGTCGACAGAAGAAGCTGAAGGTTCAGCAGGAAGCGAACCGTCCTGGCAAGCCACAAAGGACGACAATCACCTGGGTGCCCGCTGCAACGGCCCCCTCAACGTCAACCACTCAAAAGAGAAGGAGGCCAGAGAAAGCCTCTGTAACTACGGCGGATCACAAAGACGCTGAGCGCCCCAAGTCTGGGGGTATAAAGGTGCATACTGTTTACATGGCTTCCGGAAAAGAGGAAAGCCGTGCTTCTACAGGTGATCGAACGCTCAGCCGATCCGTGACAAAAGCCCAGGAGCAGCAACAGAAGCTTCAGGAAATGCTGACGCAAATGGCTGCACTCACCGGGCCAAAAGAAAGCCCGGAGGCATCATCAGAACATCGTCATGAACAACAAACCGATGCTGACTTCCTCCGCAGAGTCCTCGAAAAGAAGGACAGAGAAGCAGCAGAACAAGCGGCTAACATAAAACGAATGGCGCTTCTCTTCCAAGACATGGTCAGGATGATGTTACAGCCGGATTCTCCAGCTGAAGACCCTCCGATCATTATTGAAGATGACAGAGGGGAGACATCGAACCCTCCTCCGGTTCTTTCAGCAGCCAAAGAGGAAACCATTTCCAAGGCCGTCCTGGATGATTATATAGCTCAGCAAATACGAGCTCACCAGGCGAATGAAGCGGCCGGCCAAGTCGTTAAAACTGGGCGACCGTATTCAGGCTGGTATGACCAAATAAAGTACCCGCCGGGATACACGATCCCCAAGTTCTATGTGTACAAGGGGACAGGCAATCCCCATCAACATGTCTCTCAGTTTAGGTCTCTTTGCGGCAACACCGGGGGTGATGATAAGCTTTTGCTCCGCCAATTCGTCGGCAGCTTATCGGAGACGGCATTTGAGTGGTACTCCGAACTTCCAAATGACTCCGTCAAGACTTTCGCAGAAACGGAGTTGTTATTTATCAAGCAATTCGCGAGTGCTAGTGAACGCACCCCAATAACGGCATTGATCAATGCCAGGGTGAAGCCAGACGAGACGTGGGTTCAATATGCAATACGATGGCGGAATCTGTGGTCGAAATGCGAACAACGCATTGAAGAAGCACCGGTGGTGGGCATGTTCGTGGGCACTCTGGACCCACATGCAACTATTTCCCAATTCATGATGTTCTTTAAGCCGACCACATTCCAATCCTTGATCGACAAGTTGGCCCAAATGGACCAGATGGGTCATAGACTGTCTCCTCCAAAGCCGGACTCTCGAAATGAGAAGGGAAGGGGGAAAGCGATCGTCGTCGCCAATTCTCAACAGCAGCCTGGTGGCCCGAGACCAGTTGATCGCCAAAATAATAGAACTCGATCTCTCGAAGATAAAATAAGACACCCTTTCTCGTTCCCTCGAGACAAGACGAAGAGGTTATTTGAGCTTGCACTGCGTAACAGGCTCATCAATCTGCCGGAGCCAAGACGCCCGGCACAACCAGGCGACATTAGCAATCCAAAATATTGCCCTTATCACCGAATGTTGGGCCATCCGATCGAGGATTGTTACATCTTCAAAAGCTGGATAGAAGATCAATACCAGCAGGGCAAATTCGTATTATCTGAGAATTGGAAGGTGAATCCGCCTCGGCCACACACTCCCAAGAATACGGATACACCGCGGGCATCATGCTCTTTCGTAGAAGAAGCTCCATGGGAGGTCGCTCTTTCAGCCAAAACAAAAAGAATGCTGAAGGATCTACACACATGTCCGACAATTAGGTGGAAGAATCCACTGGAGCCTGAAATCATCGAGGGGATGCCGAAACCGTGACCAACTCCAAAAATCGGTGGTGATAGCCAAAGCACTCATACCCATTCGTCAAAATTTTCGAAGAAGAAGAAGAAGACCAAAAAGCCCGTGAAGCCTAGCGACAAGCGCATGGACCTACAAAAACAGATTGACGCGCTAGAAGAGTATAATCAGAAGGTGCGGACTCCAATCACACTCCAAGAGTTTCTCAGCCACGTCCTTGAGGACGGAGATGATGGAGAAGACTCGTCGGAAGAATCTGAAGATTACGTGGCAAGTTGCCATGTAATCTCTCACTCATCGATAGACAATGAAGAAACTCCTTGCACCGAGAATCTGAGGGCAAACCTTGAACCAGAACTTCTAGGACCATCGGACGAAATAATTGATGCATTCCTAAACGAGGCTCTTTTAAAAAGCAAAGCCGATCGAGAGCGCGAGATGGCCATATTTGAAAAGGCCAAACGCCGGCGACTGGACTAAAGGGTTGAAACACTCCCGCCAGATCAAAATACTTCCGTCGCAAATAAAAATAGGTTCAAGACGAGGAAGAGGTTCGTCAAAGCCATTTCAATGGGAATGAAGCTGCCACCTTTCGAAGAAAACACTCTTGGTGAAGCGGAAACACATCCTAACTACTGCTTATATCACCGAAAGATTGCGCACCCCACCGAAGAGTGCAACTCTTTTAAAAGATGGTGGCAGGGATATGTTGCTCACCAGCAAAATTTTAAGCGAATGAAATGCAAAATTCGTCGGGAGCAAAGAAGTACGACCGAGGAGTATAAAAGAACTACCGGCAACTGTCGCATCGTCAATGCCAGGGGATCGCAAGTTCTCACATTCGGGAGCGACTTGGACAAAGAAATGGCTCTTGGCCCTCTCTTAAAGAGTCTACCTTGGGAAAAGAGGAGGAATCAAAGACCTATGAAAATATTCAGCTGCGCAACCGTACGCTGCCCGAAAAGAATCTTGGGTCCTCGAATAGTGGGTCAAATAGAAAAGATAAGGGGAAAGAAAAAGTCTCTGAAGATATCATCCTTGATGACCAAGCCGTCGAGAAGCTGACAGCCAAGGACCCGCCAAAGAAAAACAAGGTAGACTACAATGTTCTGGCACACCTGAGAAAGCTACCTTCGCAACTAAGCATTCTTGATTTCCTTTTGCTATCCAAAGAGGCGAGAGATTCATTGATCAAGGCACTACAAGAGACAGAACAATTCCAAGCTTTCCTCGCCGAAAAAAAGATGAAGGATGAGCTGGAAGAAGTGCACACCGTGGATATCACCTTCGGCGATGAAGATCTCCTCCCCGGGACGTGCGAGCATAACCGTCCCCTTTATGTCTCCGGATACTGTCATGATATCAAGATAGGAAAAATCCTGGTTGACAATGGGTCCTCCGTCAATCTCCTCAATGTAAGAGTGTTGAAAGAAATCTGCATGAGCGTTCAGCACCTTACTCGTGAAAAAATCACCATTTCTGGGTTTGACTCCCAGTCATCACGGACGCTCGAGTCTGTGATACTGACGCTGCGTTTCGGGCTACTCGTCACGGATATTAAATTTCATGTCATTGACGCCTAGACCTGCTATAACGCTTTGCTCGACCGGCCTTGGTTACACGAGTACAACATCATCCCTTCTACACAACATCAGTGTATGAAGTATTTCAAGAATGGTCTCGAGTATACCGTAACAGGAGAGCTGAACCCATTCTCCGTAAATGAAGTCCGCATGTACAAAGATGCAAAATACTTCTTACCCGAATTTGAGGATACAGAAAGATATCACAAACCGGAGAACAAAGCTATCACCACCATTCCGGTCTTCGGAAGTGATACCGAGGAGGAAGAAGAGATAGTCTATTCAGGGCCGCCCCACTACAACAAACCGGGAACGTCCACCCCTATGTTGATCTTTGGCAGCGACTCAGAAGATGAGGTCAATGCCGTATTCTCTGCTCGGCCATCAATACAAGCCCTCGCTGATGAAGATCAAAGTTTGCAAGTTGCCATGGTTCCGCCCAAGCATCATAAAGAGCTGGATGCGCTTGATACTTACAATGTGGAAGAACTGCAAACATTCTACGTCCCGCCCACGTGAAAGGGTGAAAAGGCGATCCTATTCTACCGATCCGGGGAAAAAAATGGAGAAAGAAATCTGGCATGGCGCGGATTCTACACTTGACAGGCTCCAGCCCATCCGCTTGCCCAGATATTACACGGACGGACTAAAGAGACTCTTGAGACGCCAATGTATATCTCTTAAGCAAACGGCGCGACAAGCACGGTTCTATAATAGGATCTGGAACGTTCCCGGAACTCAACGAAAGTTTCCCAACGGAAGAATGGAAACGACCGGGCTTAGGTATGTTCAATCCAAGAAACGGGAGCTACTCCGCGACTGTTACGTCATACACGACTTTGATGAAGAAGGAGATGCTCTGTGGGAAGATGCAAACCCTAAACCAGAAAGAGCTCCCACCGTGAAAAGGCCCAGTCCGTCATTCGAAGAACAAATGGACAAGCTTATAAGAGAAGCATGTCAAAAGGTTCAAGACGACTATAATCGCGAAATGGCCATCTACGAGAAAGCCAGGACGCAACGCCTCCTTCAGCAGGCTGGGAAAAATGAAAATGCTCCGCCTTGTCAACCCATTGTACAAAAGGCCCGACGCAGAGGCAGGAACAGACCAAAGAATGGGAAAGCCGTTCGACAGCGACAAAGCGGGTCCAAGAAGCCACGCAGTCAGGAATCGAGCAGTCCGGATTTGTCTCTTATGAAAAGATGGGTCGAGCATATTCTTTTCCCTAAGACAAGACAAAGAAAATACTTGATCTTGCCATGAAATATCAAATGATTATCCTCCCGGAATCCAAGCACCCCGAGCAAGCAAGCGAAGTCTCTCGCCCGGACTACTGCTCCTATCACAAGGCAATATGACATCCTCTCGAAGACTGCTTCACCTTCAAGAACTGGGTATAAGACCAGTATCAGCAAGGCAAGTTTGCTTTATCCAGCAGTTGGAGGGTAACCCCGCCGCAGAAGCATGAATCCAAAACCACGAGAATAGAACCAGATCAACATCGGTCTTGGAAGCGAGCTCGTACCTGTCACGTGATAACGCTGTCAGAAGAAGAACCCGAGAATATGGATGACCCCCCTAGTGCTTCAAAAACGATGATAACGAGGTAATCTCAGAGTTTCCACCTGCGCCAAAGGAGCTGGTTGACGGGATACATACTACTGCAGATAACCTTAAGAAGATTGATTTGGGGACAGCAAGTGACCCGCGGCTGACGTTCGTCAGTGCGCTGTTGTCTGAAGAAAGGGTGGCTACGCTAAAAGACGTGCTCATGCAGCATAAAGATTGTTTCGCATAGAACTATTCAGAGATGTCGGGACTCGATCCAGAGATTGCTATACACAAATTGGCAATATCCCCGGACGTCAAGCCAAACAAACAAGCACCGAGAAGAATGCGGCTCGAGCTTGAGATGAGCATCAACGCAGAAGTCAAGAAGCTAATCGACTCTGGCTTCATCCAAGAGGTTCAGTATCCTGACTGTATCGCCAACATTGTCCCAGTAATGAAGAAAAACGGGACGGTGCGCATATGTGTAGACTTTCGGGATCTCAATAAAGCCTGCCCGAAGGATGACTTCCCGGTACCAGTCACCGAGCCGATGATAGACAATACGTCTACTCATGAAGTTTTCTCCTTCATGGACGGCTCGTCAGGATACAATCAGATAAAGATGCATCCCGAAGACCAGAAGCATACTGCTTTCCGGACCACTTTGGGCATATTTTGTTACAAGGTGATGCCTTTCGGTCTGAAGAACGCCGGTGCCACCTATCAAAGGGCCATGATGAAGATCTTCGATGACCTCATACATGAAATCATCGAATGTTATATCGATAATTGTTCCCCTCCGAAAGACGGCGCGACGGACGTCTTGCCTGAAATTCGGGGCAGATGCTAATTGGTGCTATCTGTCTACCTCTCCGAAGATGCCAAGTTGATTTATGGCACCGCATATCGAAGGTTTAAACGGATGCGTCCGATGTAGCAGACTTCGTCAGATTCCCCCTCGCTTGAGGGGTTTTTGATTGTGGGGACGCTCTTCCCTGCAGGCACAAGCCCCTGCAGTTAATTACGCTACCGCATTGCGGTAACAACTTTCTCCTTCTCCAGATGATCACTTCGTGTCTCGTGTGTTTGTTTTGTGTTTGGTTGCCCATGGATTGTATACGGAGACTAGTTATGTCGTCGCCCGTAGGGCGTGGACTAGTCCAAATCCGTATTATCTTAGATTTGGGTTTAAGGATACGTTAGCCTCATTTGAGACTAAGATCGACTTAAACATTTGTTAAGGATACGTTAGTCTAGTTTTTAGACTAAGATCAACTAAACGGGATCGTTTAGATCCAACAAGAGCGCAATTAAGGGGGCTCTGTTGTTTAGTTTAGTGATATTGCGGTCAATAGGTAGTTTAAGGACATTGCGGTCCGTAGGTAGTTTAAGGACATTGCGGTCCAATGTTAGTTTTAAGACATTGCGGTCAAGGTTAAGGACATCATAGTCCATGGGTTTAAGGACTCCACAGTCCGGCGTTAGTTTTAAGACATCACGGTCAAGGTTAAGGACATCATAGTCCGTTGTTAGTTTTAAGACATTCCGGTCAAGGTTAAGGACATCATAGTCCATGAGTTTAAGAACCCCACAGTCCGTATCAATGTGTGGTCATCGGGACCCGTCACCTCTTTGAAGACGTTGAGGGATTACAACGCCAAGTATTAAAGGAGTGAAGAGATGTACCCTTAAACCAAGGTAGATTAAATGATCTTTGGCCCAATTTGGAACCAAGACCGCTTAATTATATTATGAGCCCATTAGCCCAGTTAAGTTTGAATTGAGGACTTATGGCCAGCTTGGGCTAAGTCCAATCATGTTTGGAATATTGGCCTTCTGTTGGTTTATTGAAGGAGAGGCTTTGCCTTTAGAAACTTAGCCAATTGGGCTAAAGCTAGTGTTAAACACTAAAGACCAAAAATGTTGAACACTGAGATCAAGATTAGCAAGTTAGTGTTTAACACTAAAAGATAGTCAGTGTTAAACACTAGCAATAAGGCTTTCAAATTAGTGTTAAATACTAAAGCAAATCAGTGTTAAACACTGGCAATAGAGATTTCAAATTAGTGTTTAACACTAAGGCAAATCGGTGTTAATCACTGGGAACGGAGATTTTAAATTAGTGTTAAACACTAAATAAAATTCAGTGTTAAACGCTGCAAATAAATTTTTTTCAAATTAGTGTTTGAACACTAGAGCAAATCAGTGTTAACACTGGATACAGAGATTTTAATTTAGTGTTAAACACTAAGGCAAGAGGGGTCACGTGGTAGCACGTGAGAGCGCCCTGCTTCCCTTTATTTTGTTCTGTCAAAAGTATTGAATACTTTGAAGTATCACGTGCTGTCACGTCATGGGAATTTGGGTGTTTGTCTGTTAGAGCTTCAGCCAAGGGGTCACGTGGTAGCATGTGAGAGCGCCCCAGAGCTCTTTTCTGTTTCTTTTGCCTTTTTCTCTGTGTGCTCCAGGGGTCACGTGGGGCACGTGAGGCGTTGCCTCAAAGATCTTTTCTGTGGATCTTTACAGAGGTCACGTGGTAGCACGTGATTCTGGTTCTTTGTATGCTTTAAAGGTCTGTTCATCTTTTAAGAATTAAATTTTTCATAGGTTTAAACCCTAGCAATAAATTTTAGAGGAATTAAATTCCTGTTTTCTTCTGAAGAATTATATTCTTAGATAGGGTTAAACCCTAATTTCTTTTCTGTAGGAATTAAATTCCCCATATATGTAAAGAATTAAATTCTGGCATAGGGTGAAACCCTAATTTCTTTTTAAGGAAATTAAATTCCTGTGAGTTTTAGAGAATTAAGTTCTCAATTAGGGGTAAACCCTGGATCTGTCCATTTTTAAGGAATTAAATTCCTATAATATAGGGTTAAACCCTAATTTTATCTCAAAGGAATTAAATTCCTATAATTCTGTGAGAATTAAATTCTCAAAACTCAATTCCTCCTCTATATTTTAGATCTGCATGGCAGGATCTCAACCCAATGAGAATTAAATTCTCAATTCATGGGGAGATGTGCACTTTGCAGATCCTCCACCAGAGAAAGAACTAAGTTCTTTTCTTTATATTAAGAGTTAAACTCTTTTGAGAATTAAATTCTCTTTTGAAGCCTCTCTTTTCTTACCTAGGGTTTTTCTTTTTGTAGAGAATCAAATTCTTCCTTCTGAATTTCCAGATTCCAAGGCTCGCTCTCTCTATCTCTCTATCTCCCCTTCAAATTCTCTCCTTTTGCTCTTATTTATAGGAGAAGGAAAAGAATCAATCTGTTTTAGTGAATCTTTCATTGAAAAATTTGATTTGTTTATTGAGAGATTTGATTTATCTTCATCATTAATCTGGGCCTTTAGATTATCAGGGGAATTTTATTCACCATTGGATTTTAAATCCAAAGATATCTTTTTGTTATTTCGGTTAGATTTAAGGAGAAATCTTTCCAAGCCCAAGGTTTTTCCATAAATTGGTGATATTTAATCACTTTTAGATTTTTAATCCAACGGTTTCAGATAATTCTTTTTCATTTTGGAAAGATTTGAAAGATCTTTCCTCATAATTTAATTCTTGTTAAAGAATAAGGCTTTTAACGCCAGTCACGTGTGGCCACATGACTGTTGGTCACGTGTGGCCACGTGACCCCTGGTCACGTGTGAGCACGTGACCCTTGGAATGGGCTTCTTTCCTTCTGCACTCTGTTCTCTGGCCGCTGCTTAGTCATCACGTGCCAACTTGTGACCACTGGTCACGTGTGAGCACGTGATGCCTCTTCTGAAGCTTTTTCTTGATTTTTAATCAGGGGATGAATGTGCTCTGTGCCGCTGCTTTAAACGTCACGTGCTAACACGTGACCGCTGGTCGCGTGCTAGCACATGATGCTTCCTCTGAAGCTTTTTCCTGATTTTAAATCAGGGAACAAATGCCCCCACAGCGTTGTTCTCACGTGTCTGCACGTGAGTGCAACGCTGTCACTTTTGTGACCGTCGGATCTGCTTTGGGAGTAGGGTAGATGAAACGTTTTCCATCCCATCCTATAAATGCCCATGTCCTTTCAGAAGAGCCCCCACTTTGCTCATCTTCCTCCTTTGAGAACTTCCTTCTTTTGAGAATTTAATTCTCTTTTTTCAGAGCTTAGTTCTCTGCCTTGAAAAATTTTCAGAGTTTAACTCTGTTCAAGAAAGACTCTTCCTTTCAGGTAATGATGTTGAACGATCGAAGAACCTTCATTTTAAAAAAAACTCTCTGGATTTTAAATCCACATCAAGGGTTTCACCCCTTTTAACATGAACCCATTTTTTCTTCAAGTTCATCAACAAGAACAGAGACCCATCTAATTTTCAAACTGTAGATCTCTTAGGGTTTCTCTAATCTTTTAGGGAGATGATAATGTCCATGGAATTTAATTCCATCCCGAGGAGCTCTGGCTTTGGAACAAAAATTTCTGGGAATTTAATTCCCTTTTTCAAAAAGGAATTTAATTCCTCTGAAGAACTAAGTTCTTCCTAGAGAACTTTGTGTTTTCTTGCCTTGAGTCATCTTCTTCACAATCCAGAAACAGTTTGCACTGTTGGTCTTTGGGAATTTAATTCCCTTGATTCTGTTTGATTCATCACAGAGTCCAAGATGGATTTGTCTTTTAGGGGAGTATATAGGGTCACTTGAAACCTACTGCCTATGTAATGAGAATATTCCCTTTGTCTCATTATAATTGCTTGGCCTCATTATTAACGAGCCGTCAACTTGATTCTGTGGGGCCCATGTGTTTTGTAGCCAATGGCCCCATAAAAAGAGTCTGCTGTCGCTTTCTTCAACTGTCTTCATATATATATTTAAGTTCATGTATGTGTGTGTATATATATATATATTGCTGGCTTCGCTTTTGACAGTTTTCCTTTATTTGATTCCAGGTGCGATAGCTTCTGTCCCGTGCTTTCCCTTCACTCGCTCGGAGGCCGCTTTTCCTCAATCACCATCCGACGAGGAAGCGATGGCGATGATCCGAGCTCATGACCCGAACTGCACCAGCTTACTTCTATGGGGAACTTGGTACAGTCATATCATCCGGGGTCGCCGGAGTTTCCTCTGTGAAGTGCCGACAGAGCCCACTTTCCCGTTCTTGCCAATGGACCTTCCGAGGACGGTTTTCGTTGTGGAGATGCCAAATTGGACTCCAACGGGACGGCTCGAGCCTTCAACAACCGGTATCCCGAACCATCCGGTCCTCGCTATAGATATCCTGGGACGACGCATTTTTCAGGGTGAGGCCCACCCATGCGGACAGATCTATAAGATTGGGCTCACTCCTCGACACCCCACGGGCTACCTCCTCTGGGCTCGCTATATCCTTGCCACCCATCGTGCGTGGCTGCAGAAGGTCGGACTCTACCAGGCGATATATGCGTCGCTCTTCCATTATCAATCCCCGCATGTCTGGTGGGTAAAGGCGTTCTTCAATCAATGGAATCTCCCCACCAACACTTTTCTTCTGGGTGACAGAGAGGTTTCGATCTCTTTGGGGGAGTTTTATGAGATCTCGGGGCTGCCCATTCGAGGGACACTTTATGAGGAGTTGCTGCCTTCTGATGAATATGCCTTTGAACCCGAGCCCGCGCCGCTTGACGGCTTGTCTGCTGAGAATGCCGTCCGCCACAAACGTCCCAGCTTAATCAAGGTGCTAGGTATCTTTGACCGATTGTTCACCGAATCTGAGGAGCAGGGCGTTACTTTTAAGAGCTTCACTACCTGTTTCCTTCGCGAGGGTGTCTTGTCGAAAACAGCTCCGAAGTTTGCAAATATCAAAGACCCCTTTGGGTTTGGTCCGAAGAAGCTGCCGACCAATGAATCGGATCTACCGCAGTATTACATCCCCATAATGTCGCCGATGTCTTTTGAATCCATCGCAGCTCCCGGCATGAATGAGGAGACGTTCTTTATTGGGTTTATCAGTGTTTGGCTCAGCTGGTTTGTCATCCCTATGCACCGCCGCTTTATGAGAGTTTCGGTCATTTATCCGGCTCACCGTATTGCTGAGGGAACGCGGCTGGCCATCAGCATCCCGGCATTGGCGCATCTTTATCATGGGTTGGGCGCTGCGGCTAATACTTCCACCCCTGGCGTAGATGTGGTAAACTTTTCGCTTCACTACTTTACGTCTTGGATCGAAATGCACGTCTCGGGTGCTTTTGCTATGCATCAAAGGCCCGCATTCTACGATGCCTATACTTTCCCTCGGCTTATGCGATTGGTGGATGCTTCTGCCGCTGACCAGACTCAATTCGGGGCTATTCGGGCGTTGATTTCTCCTTACGCTACTGCTGGCGGGTTAGTATTTAATGATCGAGTCTTATCTTCTTCCGCGGGTTCAGCCCAGCCGCTTTGGGACCGGTCAATAGATAACGCGCCCTCTTTGAAGCCCCGGGAGGCCGCGCGCTTATACGCAATCAGACCGGGTTACCTGGTATTCCGTCAGGATAGCGCGGCCCTCTTCATGCGGTACAATCCGCATCGCTTTACCCGGCAATTTGGCTACGATCAGGGCGTCCCATTTGAAGCTTTCATAGTCGCACCGGTTCCTTCGCTCGAGGCCGTTCGAGATGCCGCCCATCATTTTGTGAGGCTGAACACCGGTTCTCAGTTCATGATCCCCGATGGTGATTACATGCCCCGATGCGTGGGGTCGTTCACGGGCTGGTATCTCCATCGAGTTAACCCAATTATTATTGAGGAAAGAAGGGTACTTCTTAGTCATGGTGCCCCTACTCAGGTTCCGGCCACGGGAGCTACGCTACGACCGCGCGCCCCGGTCCGCTTCCTCTGAGGGATACCGGCACCGCGCTTATTCCGGGGGAGTCGGGGGTGGATCTTACTCCAACAGCTGGTATGCCCCTGGGTACTCGGTCACGGGGTAGACGGGCTCCGGTAACAGCGCCACCACCCGAGGCAGCACCGCCCTCCGTGTCATCGACAATGGCGGTGTCATCCCCGGTTGTGGCACCGGGTGAGGGTGACAGGGATGAGGGCGTTGAGGGCGACGTGGGCCGGCGCTGCGCTAAGGCTCCGCGGGAAAGGAAGCGGTCGTCCTCGGCGACCGGCTCTGGGTCCAAGCGTCGAAGGAAGGTTGCTACTAATTTGCTCGACTCCTTAATAGAGTCTGAGCCTATTCTTCAGGATGAACCGTTGGCCTTGCAGGAATCAGATGCTGGACTACTTTTCCCGAGTTCGGCCGCCGAGGAAGCCACACAGTTGGCTGAGGCCATACGGCATTCTAAAGATGAGTCTCAGAACGCAAGGGTTCCCAAGAAAGCTTACCTCGCCGTGATCTTCTACGAAGACCCCTCATGGATCCGGCGACGGTTTATCGGCCCTTTCGAGGAGTGGGGTGAAAGGGCGCTGAAGCAGGCCGCTTCGGAGGATGCTGCGGACGCACTTTCTTTATGGACTGGCGGTCACGAGTCCACCCTCGAACCCCGGCGAGCACGCCTCCTTGAGAAGGAGAATCGGCTTGAAGAAGCCATATTGAAGGCTTCCCTGCGCATTGGTATGTTTTTTTATACTTCTTTGCAATTTTTCGGATTTTTTATGCCCGTATATATGTATTTTGATTCTTGTGTGGATTGTGCAGAGTCCTCGGCGATGGGGGAGGTCCCTACAGGCTTGTTGAAGCTAAAGCCCGTTGACGTTCCCGATGCAGCCTTGCTCGATGTAGAGGGGGCTGACGAGACTGTTCCTCTTGCCATAGAGCCTCCAGTGGCGGTTCCTAATCACGGAGCGCTTGCTCTTTTGGAAGAGGCTCCTTTGGGGGTTGCCGTCCCAACGACCCTTCCTACGGGCGGCCCAGAGGCTGGAGGAGAGGTAGTGGGGACTACCCTCCCTTTGCTGGAGCCGGAGATGACGGCGGAGGCTGTTGAAGCCGCCATCCCCCTGACTCAGAATGGGAGGAGTGTTGAAGGTAACCTTCTACATTTTAAACTAGCAATCTTTCTGTTGTCTAAACTCTTTTGCTTTCCTAGAATTGCGCGGGCTGGCGGCCTCTATCGCTGATTTGTCTCCTCGGCAATCGTTTCAGCATCTATTGGAGATGGCAGCTCCACAGGCAATCACCCCTCAGTGCATCGTCCTTTCCTCTGGGCAAGGTTAGCGTCGTTCGCCATTTTTATTATAGCATTGTTGCTATTTTGCGAAATGATATTGAAGTCTCTTACAGTTTTGGAGGCCGATGACGAGGTCGAGGTCGTTGAAGGGCCAGGGGAAACTTCAGCTCCTATTTGCATGACCGTAGGTAAGTGACATTTCAATGTAGTCCCACTTGTTCTTTCGCTTAAGAGTTATACTGACATTTTTCAAATCCGAACAGCCCTGCCAGCCCCCATAGCGCAGGAATCGCGTATCGCTATGCCGCCCGGCCCCTATGCTTTGCGAGCCTCAGAACGCTTGGCGCGGTTAAGCCTTGTCTCCTTATCATCTTTGATCGAGGAGCTTCGTGCTGGCAGCGCAACTACAGCTGAAGCATTTGCCGCCGAAACTAACGGTTCTCTTCCTTTTCTTGCCACATACCATAGCGAAGAGGTGGTGCGAGTCTGGGTGGAGTTCTGTCGGCAGGTGGAGGCTTGCTTGCACGCCCTTGAGTGTTCCCGCCTTTCCTCGGAAGCCGTGGCTGCAAAGGTGGACTTGCGGGGGCTGATAGCGCGGTGCGCGGCAAACATGGCATCATGCGAGAAGAGGCTCGGCCGCAAATTCTCGGAAAGGGAGTTGGCCTCTAAGGCATTGAGCGAGCTTCAAACCAGCCTTACAGCCAAAGCCAATAAAGCGTATGAACTCTGGCGGGTACTTCAAGAGTCTATCAGAGAGGTGGTGGCTCTTGATAAAGCTGTCGTGTTCACTCGCGAAAGGGTCGAGGCTCACAAGGCCACTGAGAAAGAGCTCGAAGGCCGGCTCGCCTCGTATCAGGCCCAGCAGGCTCAGGCAGAGGCCCGTCTTCTGGCAATCCTGAATCATGAAGCTGTGGCCTAGCAAAAATAGGATGAGTTAGCAAAATTGCTAAATCGCCCGCCGGCTTGAAAACTTGCATCTTTTCCTTTCTTTTTGTACATACTCCTGAATGAGAGTATATTCTTTTTGCTTTTTCATGAATTGTACTTTGTATCCATTTTGGTTTATGAATAAAAGACATATTTTTCTTCTCAATGGTGTGTCTCTTTTTATTGAATGTGTTCTGCGGACAGGTTATCTTGGTCTCTTTGCAGGGTAGCGATGGCTTAGAATTCAGGGTTAAGATCTGCTTCCTAAGACTTTTGAGCTTTATGAGCCGTGAGGGTCTCATAAAGAGTTTTTCTCCCTACAGGTCGAGAGGATCCCGTAGGCGTAAGTTCTTCTTAAGAATCGTGAGGATTCTTAAGCGGGTTTTCCCTTGGGAGTCGTAAGGATCTCACAAGAGAGTTTTCTTCCTTACAGGTCGTGAGGACCCGCAAGTGCTGGGTGCGGTCACCCTTATCCGTATTTCACGGGGTCAGGGGTTGCTTTGGGATGTTTTTCAAGGTACCGTAGTTTAAAGACATCGCGGTCAAGGTTAAGGACATCATAGTCCATGGGTTTAAGGACTCCACAGTCCAACGTTAGTTTTAAGATATCATGTTCAAGGTTAAGGACGTCATAGTCCGTGGATTTAAGGACTCCACAGTCCGATATTAGTTTTAAGACATCACGGTCAAGGTTAAGGACCTCATAGTCCGTGGATTTAAGGACTCCACAGTCCGATGTTAGTTTTAAGACATCACGGTCAAGGTTAAGGACCTCATAGTCCGTGGATTTAAGGACTCCACAGTCCGATGTTAGTTTTAAGACATCACGGTCAAGGTTAAGGACGTCATAGTCCATGGATTTAAGTACCCCACAGTCCGATGTTAGTTTTAAGACATCACGGTCAAGGTTAAGGACGTCATAGTCCGTGGATTTAAGGACTCCACAGTCCGATGTTAGTTTTAAGATATCACGGTCCAGGTTAAGGACATCATAGTCCGTGGATTTAAGGACTCCACAGTCCGATGTTAGTTTTAAGACATCACGGTCAAGATTAAGGACCTCATAGTCCATGGATTTAAGGACTCCACAGTCCACGAAACGTGTGGTTACTGGGACCCGTCACCTCTTTGAAGACGTTGAGGAATTACAACGCCAAATATCAAAGGAGTGAAGAGATGTACCCTTTAACCAAGGTAAAATCAGTCTAGAATCATCATGGTTGATCGTTAGTTTTAAAACATTACGGTCGAGGTTAAGGACATCATAGTTCATGGATTTTAAGGACTCCACAGTCCGATGTTTGCTCTGGATGTTTCACACGGGTTCACTGCCGTGCTCGGCGAGGACCAGGCTCCGCTCTGGGCGTTTTCCGTGGGGTCAAAGAGTGACGTTATCCGCGTTCCATGTGACCAGCAATTTTGCACTAGATGCTTCACACGGGTTCACTGCCGTGTTTGGCGAGGACTAGGCTCCACTCTGGATGTTTCACACGGGTTCACTGCCGTGCTCTGCGAGGACCAGGATCCGCTCTGGACGTTTTCCACGGGGTCAAAGAATGACGTTATCCGCGTTCCACGTGACCGGGAATTTTGCACTAGATGCTTCACACGGGTTTACTGCCGTGCTTGGCGAGGACTAGGCTCCGCTCTGGACGTTTTCCACGGGGTCAAAGAGTGACGTTATCCGCGTTCCACGTGACCAGGAATTTTGCTCTGGATGCTTCCCACGGGTTCACTGCCGTGTTTGGCGAGGACTAGGCTCCGCTCTGGATGCTTCATACGGGTTCACTGCCGTGCTTTGCGAGGACCAGGATCCGCTCTGGACGTTTTCCACGGGGTCAAAGAGTGACGTTATCCGCGTTCCACGTGACCAGGAATTTTGCTCTAGATACTTCCCACGGGTTCACTGCCGTGTTCGGTGAGGACCAGGCTCCGCTCTGGATGCTTCACACGGGTTCACTGCCGTGCTCTGCGAGGACCAGGATCCGCTCTGGACGTTTTCCACGGGGTCAAAGAGTGACGTGATCCGCGTTCCACATGACCAGGAATTTTTGACTTTGTCTGTATTTCACGAAGTCGGGATTTGACTCTCTGTCGGCTGTACGCTGCCGAGTTATGGAACTGGGAGTTGCCGCTGTTCCGAGTGTTGAGATGATCTCTAGGCTGTCTGTGAACCATCGAGATTTGGCTTCTTCTTCTGATGAAACCTGGGGGGGAAGGAGTATGATCCCTTCTTTGTTTGCGCCCCTGGATTGTATACAGGGATTGATGTAACATCACCTGTAGGGCATAAATTTAATTTTTTTTTTTTTTCCGCGATGCTCTATCATTTCAGCTTTTATATCGCGAGGGTCGCGATTGCCCCATCATTTCGGCTATTTTTCGCGGTGCCCAATCATTTCGGCTATTTATTTTATTTTTCACTCGCTGCTTTTTATTGCGAGTTGCCCAATCATTTCGGCTATTTTTCATGCATAGATTTTTACTTGCTGATTTTGTTGCAAGTTGCCCCATCATTTCGGCTATTTCGTATGCATGTGTGGCTTGTTGGCTTTTCGCTGCAAGCTTGGATTTATACACCGATTTTGGCATCAGCACCTCTACGACTGGGATATTGCCAGGAGCGAATCATCATTTGCCTTTGTCGATATTGAACAAAGGTGGCTTAGTAAACAGGGTTAAGTGTCCTGTCGACCAAGGCTTTTGACTTCATGAGCCGTAAGGGTCTCACAAAGGTATTTCTCCCTACAAGTCGTGAGGATCTTGTAGGTGTGTTTTCTCCTTGGGAATCATGAGGATTCCTAAGTGCATGTTCTCTTGTAAGTCGTAAGGATCTTACAAAAGGGTTTTCTTCTTATAAGTCGAGAGGACTTACAAGGGTTGTTCACCATATGAACATATCCCTAGTCACGGATGGGACTTGGTTAGGGAAATGTTTATTCGCGCCCGTGGATTGTATACAAGGATCAGTATTGAGCCACTTGTAGGGCAATATCGAAGGTTGTGGGGGGTTGCTTAAGCATAGGTTTAGGTCTCCGTAACTTAAGACTTTCAAATCTTATGAGCCGTGAGGGTCCCATAAGAGAGTTCTCCTTACGAGTCGTGAGGATCCCGCAAGTGTATTTTCTCCTTAGGAATCTTGGGGATCCCTAAGTGTGTTGCTCCCTTGTGAGTCGTAAGGATCTCACGCGGGTGGTTTCTCCTTACAAGGTCGAGAGGACCCTGCAAGTGTCTTTTTAACGAGGTTGCGCCCTTTCGGGTTTTCACAAACACTCGTCGTTCGCCCTGCTGTTTTTACTCACGGAGCCCTTTCGGGTTTTCATCCGTGCCCATTTTGCTTATGGACATACCGTTTTTTTTATTCTTTTTTTTTTACTCTTTTTATTCTTTTTTTTTTCTAACGAGGCCGCGCCCTTTCGGGTTTTCACGAACACTCGCCGGTAGCCCTGCTGTTTTTACTCACAGAGCCCTTTCGGATTTTCATCCGTGCCCATTTCGCTTATGGACATACCGTTTTTTTTATTTTATTTTTTTTATATTCATCTCGTCTGCCTGAGGATGCTGCGTTAGTAGTTTAAGGACGTTTCGGTCCGCAGCTAGTTTTAGGACGTTTCGGTCCGTTGTTAGTTCAGGGACGTTTCGGTCCGTTGTTAGTTTAGGGACGTTTCGGTCCGTTGTTGAAGAAGGCCGGTTACTACTTATAGGGTTCGGGCTTAGGAAGATAGCGAGCGGACATAGTCGTCGTCATCTATCATTGACCTAGGCCTTGACCCATTAAGCGTAGTATTTCTTCAGGAAGCGACCGTTTATTGGCCTGAAAGGTCTTTCACCGTGCATATCCATGAGTAGATACGCTCCACCCTGGTAGACCTTGTCTATGATGTACGGGCCTTCATAGTTCGGCTCGAATTTTCCCCGTTTGGCGCGATTGGGGATCATAGGTCTTTTGACCACTAGCACGAGTTCGCCTTGGCGGAATGTCCTCGGCCTGGTCAATCTTTCGTATGAGCGCGTCATCTTTGCTTTGTAAGCCTCCAGATTTTGTTGCGCTATGAGCCGTGTTTCATCAAGGGCATCAAGCTCCTCAAGCCGAAGATGAGCATTTTCTTCGTCCGTCAGCTCGTAGTGGATTGCCACTCGTAGAGAAGGTAGCTCTATCTCGAGGGAGAGTACCGCTTCCGTACCGAATACCAACGCGTATGGCGTTGTGTTCGTGGCTGTCTTGAACGTAGTCCGATACGCCCAAAAAGCTTCTTGCAGCCTCTCGTGCCAGTCCTTTTTGTTTTGGGACACCGTCTTCTTCACGATCTTTGTCAAGGTTTTGTTGAAAGCCTCAGCTAGACCGTTAGCTCGCGGATTATAAACTGAGGAATATCTCCAGTCTATGTTGTGTTGCTGCGCGAAGCGACTCATCTTGTGGCTCCTGTAGGCTGGCCCGTTATTGGAGATGATCCGTCGCGGAGTTCCAAACCGATAAATGACGTGCGTCTTGAAGAAATGGAGGATATTCTCCGTCTTCACTTCCCTCAATGGTACCGCTTTTGCCCATTTGGAGAAGTAATCAGTCGTCGCCGGGATGAAACGATGTCCCCTGGACGGTGCTGGTTCGATAGGGCCGACTATGTCAGTTCCCCACATTTCGAACAGCCAGCTATCCACTGTCGGATGTAGTGGATTTGGATGCTGGTGGATGAAGTCCCCATGGATTTGGCATGAGTGGCATTGCTTCGCATATTCGAGACAGTCCTGAATCATCGTGGGCCAGTAGTAGCCCATCCGTTTAATCTTCAACTTCATCTTCGGGCCTGCTTGGTGAGAACCGCAGAGTCCGTCGTGAACTTCCTGAACGACTCTTTTCGTTTCGTCGGGTCCCAGGCATCTCAACCATAGAGAATCAAATGACCTCTTGTACAGAGTATCATTGACAAAGGCAAAAGACAGAGCTCGTTTTATAAGCTGGTGTCTTAAGGATGCATCTTCAGGCGTTCGACGGTATTTGAAGTAGTCTATAAAGACTTCTCTCCAATCATCAGCCTTTTCCCGGTCTTTTATTTGCAGGGTCATCTGCTCAGTCTCTCCCTTTTCTTCGGATGATTCCGGAGATATTTCTGCTAGTGCGAGGACCCGACGGCTTTGTACCACGATTCTGACGTCATCGAGGTTCTCATCAGCCAGTTCTTTAGCGAGCTTGGCTAACGCGTCCGCCTTGCTATTTTCTGCACGCGGTATGCTTCCCAGCATGTAGGAGGGAATTTGAGTCAGCAGTTGCTGTACTCTCTCTCCATACTTCACCAGCTCTGGCTTGCATGTCTGGTAGTCGCCGTTTACTTGACTAACGACCAGCTGGGAATCTCCGTATATGAGGAGGTTTTCAATTCCTATGTCGATGGCGATTTCGAGGCCTGCTATCAAAGCTTCATACTTAGCTTCATTGTTCGTCCTTGGCTCTGTCAAGGAGAAAGCAAAGCGCATTATCCCTCCTTGTGGAGTTACGAAGATAAGGCCTACCCCTGATTTGATTATAGGGGTGCTTTGTTTGCGCTTCTTCACGGAAGATGCTTCATCGAAATAAAGCTCCCATCTGGTATCACTTCCGTCGATCGCGTCAAACGCATGTTCGTCTGGCAGATCGCAATTCAGAGGAGAATCAGCAGGTATCGGATGTTCAGCGAGGAAGTCGGCAATGGCCTGGCCTTTGACTGCTTTAAGAGGTTGATAAGTTATCGAGAACTCCATCAAGAGCAAGGCCCATTTAGCGAGTCGACCGGTCAATATGACCTTCGACATTAAATATTTAAGGGGGTCCACCTTTGATATAAGACGGACTTCATGCACCAACGCATAATGCCGGAGTTTCGTTATCGTGAAGATCAACGCCAGGCAGTGTTTTTCGATGGGGGAGTAGTTG
The DNA here is from genome assembly GCA_030015575.1 of Agapanthus africanus. NCBI lineage: Eukaryota > Viridiplantae > Streptophyta > Magnoliopsida > Asparagales > Amaryllidaceae > Agapanthus > Agapanthus africanus. The sequence goes on along the minus strand of JASDDO010000019.1, from coordinate 375,406,174 downwards.
CTTTCTGCCCCCAGAAGAATTCGACTTAAATAGTAAAGCGCTCTCTCTTTCCCTTGGTCGTTCTCTTGTGCCCATAATGCGCCTAAGGAACCTTCGAGGGCTGTCGTATAAAGAATAAGAGGCTTTCCCTTGACTGGCGCGGCTAACACCGGCAGGTTCTGCAGGTATTGCTTGATCTCGTCCAGTGCGCCTTGGCATTTGTGATCCTAGACGAACGCGGTTCCCTTCTTCATCAGGTGGCTGTAAGGGCGGCACTTGCCTGAAAGGTTGGCTATAAATCGCCGGATGTACGCGAGCTTCCCTTGGAGAGACCGCAATTGTTTGAGAGTCCTTGGCGGTGGCATTTCCATGATCGTCTTGATCTTCGACGGATCTATCTCAATACCTCGGTGCCGGACAATGAATCCTAGGAATTTGCCTGAGGACACCCCGAACGCGCATTTGAGGGGGTTCATCTTCAAGTTGTACTGCCGAAGGCGTTGAAATACAGTCTTCAAATGCTCTAAATGCTCTTCGTATGACATGCTCTTGACCACGAGGTCGTCGATATAGCATTCGACGATTTCATGTATGAGGTCATCGAAGATCTTTGTCATGGCCCTCTGATAGGTGGCACCGGCGTTCTTTAGACCGAAGGGCATCACCTTGTAGCAGAATATACCCAAAGGGGTCCGAAAAGCGGTATGCTTCTGGTCTTCGGGATGCATCTTTATCTGATTATACCCTGATGAGCCGTCCATGAAAGAGAAAACCTCGTGAGTGGACGTGTTATCTATCATCAGCTCGGTGACCGGTACTGGGAAGTCGTCCTTCGGGCAAGTTTTATTGAGATCTCGGAAGTCCACGCATATGCGCACTGTCCCATTTTTCTTCATTACCGGGACAATGTTGGCGATCCAATCCGGGTACTGAACTTCCTGGATAAACCCAGAGTCGATCAGCTTCTTAACTTCGGCGTTGATGCTCATCTCAAGCTCGAGCTGCATTCTTCTCGGCGCCTGTTTGACTGGCTTAACGTCCGGGGATACCGCCAATTTATGGACAGCTATTTCTGGATCTAGTCCTGGCACTTCGGAATAGTTCCATGCGAAGCAATCTCTATGCTGCATAAGTACGTCTTTTAATGCCGCCACCTTTTCTTCAGATAGCAGCTCGCTGACGAATGTCGGTCGCGGGTCGTTTGCCATTCCCAACTCAATCTTCTTGAGGTTATCTGCAGTAGTATGTATGCCATCTTCCAGCTCTTTTGGTGCTGGCGGAAATTCTGAGATTACCTCGTCGTCATTGCTGTTTTCAAAGCACCAGGGAAAGTCATTCATGTTCTCGAGCTCTTCTTTTGATACCGTTATCATATGACAGGCACGAGCTCGCTTCCAAGACCGATGCGGGTCTGGTTCTGCTCTTGTGGCTTTGGGTTCGTGCTTTTGTGGCGGCGTTACCCTCCAGCTACTGGATAGAGCAAACCTGCCTTGCTGGTACTGGTCTTCGACCCAGTTCGTGAAGGTGAAGCAGTCTTCGATAGGGTGTCCTATGGCTCGGTGATAAGAGCAATAGCCCGGATGAGATACCTCATTAGCTTGCTCAGGATGCTTAGATTCCGGAAGTGTAATCATTCGATGCTTTAAAGCGAGATCGAGTATCTTCTTCGTCTTGTCTTGAGGGAAAGAATACGCTCGACTCATCTTCTTCATGAGGAGCAAATCCGGACCGCGCAATACCCGATCACATGACTCTTTGATCCTGCGTTGTCGTTGTCGACCTCCTTTTCCGCTTTTTGACTCACTTCTGCCTCTGCATCGGGCCTTTTGCGCAACGGGTTGACAGGGAGGAGCATCTTCATCTTTTGCAGCCTGTTGAAACAGACATTGCATCCTGGCTTTCTTGTAGATGGCCAACTCGCGATTATGGTCGTCCTGAGCTTTTTAACCTGCTCTCCTGATAAGCTTGTCCATTCGTTCTTCAAACGACGGACTCGGCACTTCGATTGCGGGATCTAGTTTTGATGAGGGGTTGGCATTTCCTGACAGGGCGTTCTCTTCTTCATCGAAGTTATATATGGCGTAGCTACCGTGGACTTGTTCCCGTTTCTCGGATCTCACATATCCAAGCCCAAGCGTTTCCATTCTCCCGTTGGGCAATTTGCGCTGAGTCCCAGGGACATCCCAAATCCTGTTATAGAATCGAGCTTGTCGAATAGTCTGTTTTAAGGGTGCCCCTTGGCACTTCAATAGCCTTTTTAATCCGTTTGTGTAATATCTGGGAAAACGGATGGGTTGGAGCCTGTCGAGTGTAGAATCCGCGCCGTGCCAGATTTCTTTCTCCACTCTTGTTTCCGTAGACCGGTAGAACAGGATCGCCTTTTCACCTTTTCGCCTGGGAGGGACGTAAAATGTCCGCAGCTCTTGCACGTTGTGAGTTTCAAGTGCGTCAAGGTCTTTGTCGTGCTCCCGCGGAACCATGGTAATTTGCAAACTCTGATCATCGCCAGGGGATGCTTGTATTGACGGCCGACTGGAGAACACAGCATTAACTTCATTTTCCGAGTCACTTCCGAAGATCAATATGGGGGCGGACGGTCTCGGATTGTTGCGTCGAGCCGGCCCAGCGTAATCTATCTCTTCTTCTTCTTCGGTATCACTCCCGAAAATAGGAATGGTGGCGGCGGCTTTGTTCTCCGGTTTGCGACACCTCTATGTATCCTCGAAATCTGGCAAAAAGTATTTTGCATCTTCGTATTTGCGGACTTCGTTTACCGAGAACGGGTTCAGCTCTCCTGTTACGGTGTACTCGAGACCATCCTTGAAGTACTTCATACACTGGTGTTGCGTAGAAGGGATGATGTTGTACTCGTGTAACCAAGGACGACCAAGCAAAGCATTGTAGCAGGTCTTGGCGTCAATGACGTGAAACTTAATGTCCGTGACGAGTAGTCCGAACCGTAATGTTAGTATTACAGATCCGAGAGTCCGTGACGACTGGGAATCGAAACCGGAGATGGTAATTTTGTCCCGAGCGAGGTGCTGAACGCTCATGCAGATTTCCTTCAACACTCGAACATTAAGGAGATTGACGGAGGATCCGTTATCAACTAGGATTTTGCCTATCTTAATATCGTGGCAGTATCCAGAGACATATAGGGGACGGTTGTGGTCGCACGTCCCGAGGAGAAGGTCTTCGTCACCGAAAGTGATATCGGCCGTGTGTACTTCTTCTAGTTCATCCTTCATTCTCTGTTCGGTGAGGAAGGCTTGGAATTGCTCGGGCTCTTGTAGCGTCTTGATTAATGAATCTCTCGCTTCTTTTGATAATAAGAGGACGTCGAGAATGCTGAGCTGCGAAGGTAGCTTCCTTAGGTGCGCTAGGATGTTGTAGTCCACCTTACTCTTCTTGGGGGGTCCTTGGCAGTCAGCTCTTTCATGACTTGGTCATCTAAAGCGATATCCTCAGCGACCTTTTTCTTTCCTTTATCTTTTCTAGTTGCGGGTCCAAGATTCTTTTCCGAGAGCGTGCGATTGCGCAGCTGAATGTTCTCGTAGGCCTCCGGTTCTTCCTCTTTCCCTAAGACGGATTCTTTAAAGAGAGGACCCAGAGCCATTTCCTCATCAGAGTCGCTCCCAAAGGTGAGAACTTGTGATCCTCCGGCGTTGAACGTGTAACAGTCGCCGGTAGTTCTTTTATGCCTGTTGGTTGTACCTCTCTGCTCCCGACGAGTTCTGCGTTTCATTCGCTTAAAATGTTGCCGGTGAGCAACATACCCCTACCACCATGTCTTAAAGGCGTCGCATTCCTCAATAGGGTGTGAAATCTTCCGATGATACGAGCAATAATTAGGGTGCCTCTCCGCCCCATTGAGTGTGTTTTCTTCCGAGGGTGGTAGCTTCATTCCCATTGACATGGCTTTGGCAAACCTTTTCCTCGTCTTGAATATGTTTTTATCCGCATCGGATGTCTTTTGATCTGGCAGGAGTGCTTCGCATCTTTCGTTTAGACGGTTGCATTTGGCTCCTTCCGATGCGGCCATCTCACGCTCCCGATCGGCTTTACTTTTCAAACGAATCTCGTCTAGAAAGGCGTCGATCATTTCATCTGTCGGTCATACAAGTTCTGGCTCAGGCCGTGCTCCCAGTTTCTCAGTGTCAAGAGTTTTCTCATCGTCCGTAAACGAGTGGGAAATCACATGACAGCTCGCCACATATCTCTCGGATTCATCCGACGAGCTTTCTCCATCATCTTCCTCCTGAAAGACGTAGTTGAGGAACTCTTAGAGTATGACGGGAGTCCGCGCCTTTTGATTGTACCCCTCCAGCGCGTCAATCTGCTTCTGCAAGTCCGTGCGCTCGTCTCCAGGCCTCACGGGCTTCTTGGATTTCTTCTTCTTCTTCTTTGAAGATTTTGACGGTTGGGTGTGAGTACTTGGGCCATCACCACTGATCTTTGGAGGTGGGCGCGGCTTCAGCATCCCTTTAATGATCTGAGGTTCAAGCGGGTTCTTCCATCTGACCGCCGGGCACGCATGAAGATCACTCAGCATCCTTTTGGTTTTAGCTGATAGCACGACCTCCCATGGCACTTCTTCAATGAAAGAACAGGTTGCCCCCGGTGTATCCGCCTTCTTGGGAGTATGCGGCTGTGGCGGGTTCACCTTCCACTTCTCGGACAGCGCAAACTTGCCCTATAGGTATTGATCTTCAATCCATCCTTTGAAGACGAAGCAATCCTCAATCGGATGGCTTACCGTTTAATGGTAAGGGCAGTTGTTAAGGTTATTCGCCTCACTGGGTTGCGGCGGTCGCCTTGGGTTTGGCAAGTTGATGAGCCTGTTGCGTACTGCCAGCTCGAATAGCCTCTTCGTCTTATCCTGCGGGAATGAGTAGGAGCGCTTCATTTTCTCATTATAATACCACCGTCTTTCTTCCAGTTGGTCTGCCAACTTTGGGGCACTGGGTTGCTGCTGAGCGTTCGCAACGAAGGTTGCCTTCCCTTTACCCTTGTCATTCCGAGGTTCCGGCTTCGGAGGAGGCGGTCTGTGACCCATCTGGTCCATCTGGGCCAACTTGTCGATCAAAGCCTGGAACGTGGTTGGCTTAAAGAACATCATGAACTGTGAGATGGTTGCATGAGGATCTAGGGTACCCACGAACATGCCCACCGCGGGCGCTTCCTCAATGCGTTGTTCGCATTTCGACCATAAGTTTCGCCAGCATATAGCGTACTGGACCCACGTCTCTCCCGGTTTCACCCTGGCATTAATCAACACCGTTATCGGGGTGCGTTCACTGGCGCTCGCGAATCGCTGCGTAAATAGCAGCTCCATTTCAGCGAACGTCTTGACGGAATCGTTCAGGAGTTCAGAATACCATTCGAACGCTGTTTCTGACAAGCTGCCGACGAATTGGCGAAGCAAGAGCTTATCATCGCCACCAGTGTTGCCACAAAGCGCCCTGAACTGGGCCACATGTTGATGGGGATTGCCCGTCCCCTTATAGACATGGAATTTCGGTATTGTATAGCCCAGCGGGTACTTGATCTGGTCATACCAGCTCGGATATGGTCGCCCCGTTTTTACGACCTGACCGGCAGCCTCAGTCGCCTGATGAACCAGTATCTGCTGAGCTATATATTCGTCCAAGTCAGCTTTGGAGATTGTCTCCTCCTTGGCTGTTGACAGAGCCGGTGGAGGATTTGACGTTTCTCCCCTGTCGTCTTCAAGGATGATCGGAGAATCTTCAGCAGGAGGATCTTGTTGGATCATCATACCCACCATGTCCTGGAACAAGAGGGCCATTCGCTTTATATTGGCTGCTTGTTCAGCCGCCTCTTTATCCTTCTTTTCCAGTATCCTGCGGAGGAATTCCACGTCAGTTTCTTGCTCCTGGCGTTGATCAGAGGACGCTTCGGGGCTTTCTTTTGGCCTAGTGAGTGCGGCCATCACGTTCATCCTTTCTTGGAGCTTCTACTGTTGCTCCTGAGCTTTGGTCACTGACCGTGTAAGCGGTCTATGACCTGTAGATGCACGGCTGTCCTCCTTTCTCGACGCCATGTATACAGTATAGACCACGATGCCCCCGGACTTAGGGCGTTTAGGCTCACCGCCTTTGGCATTTGCCGCAGGCGCGAGGATTTTCTCTGGCCTTCTTCTCTTGTGGGCCGTTGAAGTTAAGGGGGCCGTTGCAGCGGGCACCCTGGCGGTTGTCGTCCTTTGTTGTTTGACAGGATGTTTCTTCTCTTCTTGCACTTTCGCCCTTCTCTGTTGACGAGAGTGATCTTGGTCGATTACGGAATCTTGAACCCTCCGCCAGACTTTATAAATTTTGGAGGACAGCCGTTGAGGGGGCTGTTCCATCTTCGTTTTTGTAACCCTCTCCGCTGGTGGAAGAGATCTTTTTAGCGTAGCAGTCGGAGAGTTCTTACGTACCCTCCTTAGCGGTTCAAAACTGTTCCCAGTTAGAATTGCAGCGTTGACTTCCATCACTTGAGCAGGTGGAGTTAGCCCTAAAGGGGAGTTGCCCCCGGCCTTCCTTATTCGGGGCCAGTGGCGACGTCGAGCATGTTGAGCTGTCGGGACTGGCTCTGCGATAGGGATAATTTCGTTTTGCCCCCTATCCGGATGAGGCGCCGCTGGTGCCAGCCTCTTAAAGACTGATGTTGTCCTTTGGGTGACGATGTTCAATCTGTCAAAGACAGATCCTTGAGTAGGAGCAGGAGCCGGGATGGTCAACCTTGAAAAGACTGACTCTTTAACAGGAGAAGCCGCCTTGACGACTTCGGGAGCAGAGGTGTCTGTCTTCCTCGGGACGGCCATTTCAGGGTTCATGGGTTTCTTGGCGGGCCCATCAGGGTTCTGGTTCAGCCTGGCAAAGACAGAGGCTACCGGTTTGATGTTGGACGACCCATTGAAAGGGGCCGTTGTAGCAGTGAGTCGATCGAAGACCGACTTCTTGTTCGCTTCCGGTGCGGGCACCGGCATGGTGAAGCTTGCAGGCGGGAGCATGGTCCCGAAAAACAGACCGGTGGTGGCCTGGGTCACCTGTTCCACCGGCATGGCAAGGATGGAGGCCGCTTGAGGCCCATAGGCTACACCTCCAGGTGAGGTGGAGCGTCGATTGCACTTGCATTTTGAGCAGCTCGAGCAGTTAGAGGCCATTGATGCTTGATTTCTGCGCCAGGCAAAAGACCAAATCTTAGTAATTTGAAATCCAAAGGCAACCATTAACAAACCGCGATTCGTTTGCGAAGACGACACACGAAGTATGGAGTGGAAAGAGGAAAAGGTCCCACCGGGCGTGCCAGAATTTGTTCCCCTCCGAAAGACGGCGCGACGGACGTCTTGCCTGAAATTCGGGGCAGATGCTAATTGGTGCTATCCGTCTACCTCTCCGAAGATGCCAAGTTGATTTATGGCACCGCATATCGAAGGTTTAAACGGATGCGTCCGATGTAGCAGACTTCGTCAGATTCCCCCTCGCTTGAGGGCTTTTTGATTGTGGGGACGCTCTTCCCTGCAGGCGCAAGCCCCTGCAGTTAATTACGCTACCGCATTGCGGTAACAATTTTCTCCTTCTCCAGATGGTCACTTCATGTCGTGTGTGTTTGTTTTGTGTTTGGTTGCCTGTGGATTGTATACGGAGTCTGAGTTATGTCGTCGCCCGTAGGGCGTGGACTAGTCCAAATCCGTATTATCTTAGATTTGGGTTTAAGGATACGTTAGCCTCATTTGAGACTAAGATCGACTTAAACATTTATTAAGGATACGTTAGTCTAGTTTTTAGACTAAGATCAACTTAACGGAATCGTTTAAATCCAACAAGAGCGCAATTAAGGGGGCCTTGTTGTTTAGTTTAGTGACATTGCGGTCAATAGGTAGTTTAAGGACATTGCGGTCCGTAGGTAGTTTAAGGACATTGCGGTCCAATGTTAGTTTTAAGACATTGCGGTCAAGGTTAAGGACATCATAGTCCATGGGTTTAAGGACTCCACAGTCCGGCGTTAGTTTTAAGACATCACGGTCAAGGTTAAGGACATCATAGTCCGTTGTTAGTTTTAAGACATTCCGGTCAAGGTTAAGGACATCATAGTCCATGAGTTTAAGGACCCCACAGTCCGTATCAATGTGTGGTCATCGGGACCCGTCACCTCTTTGAAGACGTTGAGGGATTACAACGCCAAGTATCAAAGGAGTGAAGAGATGTACCCTTAAACCAAGGTAGATTAAATGATCTTTGGCCCAATTTGGAACCAAAACCGCTTAATTATATTATGAGCCCATTAGCCCAGTTAAGTTTGAATTGAGGACTTATGGCCAGCTTGGGCTAAGTCCAATCATGTTTGGAATATTGGCCTTCTGTTGGTTTATTGAAGGAGAGGCTTTGCCTTTAGAAACTTAGCCAATTGGGCTAAAGCTAGTGTTAAACACTAAAGACCAACAATGTTGAACACTGAGATCAAGATTAGCAAGTTAGTGTTTAACACTAAAAGATAGTCAGTGTTAAACACTAGCAACAAGGTAAAGCAAATCAGTGTTAAACACTAAAGCAAATCAGTGTTAAACACTGGCAATAGAGATTTCAAATTAGTATTTAACACTAAGGCAAATCAGTGTTAATCACTGGGAACGGAGATTTTAAATTAGTGTTAAACACTAAATAAAATTCAGTGTTAAACACTGCAAATAAAGTTTTTTTCAAATTATTGTTTGAACGCTAGAGCAAATCAGTGTTAACACTGGATACAGAGATTTTAATTTAGTGTTAAACACTAAGGCAAGAGGGGTCACGTGGTAGCACGTGAGAGCGCCCTGCTTCCCTTTATTTTGTTCTGTCAAAAGTATTGAATACTTTGAAGTATCACGTGCTGTCACGTAATGGGAATTTGGGTGTTTGTCTGTTAGAGCTTCAGCCAAGGGGTCACGTGGTAGCACGTGAGAGCGCCCCAGATCTCTTTTCTGTTTCTTTTGCCTTTTTCTCTGTGTGCTCCAGGGGTCACGTGGGGCACGTGAGGCGTTGCCTCAAAGATCTTTTCTGTGGATCTTTACAGAGGTCACGTGGTAGCATGTGATTCTGGTTCTTTGTATACTTTAAAGATCTGTTCATCTTTTAAGAATTAAATTCTTCATAGGGTTAAACCCTAGCAATAAACTTTAGAGGAATTAAATTCCTGTTTTCTTCTGAAGAATTATATTCTTAGATAGGGTTAAACCCTAATTTCTTTTCTGTAGAAATTAAATTCCCCATATATGTAAAGAATTAAATTCTGGCATAGGGTGAAACCCTAATTTCTTTTTTAAGGGAATTAAATTCCTGTGAGTTTTAGAGAATTAAGTTCTCAATTAGGGGTAAACCCTGGATCTGTCCATTTTTAAGGAATTAAATTCCTATAATATAGGGTTAAACCCTAATTTTATCTTAAAGGAATTAAATTCCTATAATTCTATGAGAATTAAATTCTCAAAACTCAATTCCTCCTCTATATTTTAGATCTGCATGGCAGGATCTCAACCCAATGAGAATTAAATTCTCAATTCATGGGGAGATGTGCACTTTGCAGATCCTCCACCAGAGAAAGAACTAAGTTCTTTTCTTTATATTAAGAGTTAAACTCTTTTGAGAATTAAATTCTCTTTTGAAGCCTCTCTTTTCTTACCTAGGGTTTTTCTTTTTGTAGAGAATCAAATTCTTCCTTCTGAATTTTCCAGATTCCAAGGCTCGCTCTCTCTCTCTCTATCTCCATCTCCCCTTCAAATTCTCTCCTTTGGATCTTATTTATAGGAGAAGGAAAAGAATCAATATGTTTTAGTGAATCTTTCATTGAAAGATTTGATTTGTTTATTGAGAGATTTGATTTATCTTCATCATTAATCTGGGCCTTTAGATTATCAGGTGAATTTTATTCACCATTGGATTTTAAATCCAAAGACATCTCTTTGTTATTTCGGTTAGATTTAAGGGGAAATCTTTCCAAGCCCAAGGTTTTTCCATAAATTGGTGATATTTAATCACCTTTAGATTTTTAATCCAACGGTTTCAAATAATTCTTTTTCATTTTGGAAAGATTTGAAAGATCTTTCCTCAGAATTTAATTCTTGTTAAATAATAAGGCTTTTAAAGCCGGTCACGTGTGACCACGTGACCGTTGGTCACGTGTGAGCACGTGACCCCTGGTCACCTGTAAGCACGTGACCCTTGGAATGGGCTTCTTTCCTTCTGCGCTCTGTTCTCTGGCCGCTGCTTAGCCATCACGTGCCAACACGTGACCACTGGTCACGTGTGAGCACGTGATGCCTCTTCTGAAGCTTTTTCTTGATTTTTAATCAGGGGATGAATGTGCTCTGTGCCGCTGCTTTAAACGTCACGTGCCAACACGTGACCGCTGGTCACGTGTTCGCACGTGATGCTTCCTCTGAAGCTTTTTCCTAATTTTAAATCAGGGAACAATGACTTCGTAGTTAAAAGCAAATCATACGAGGAACATTTAGAGCATCTGAAGACCGTGTTTTAGCGCCTCCGGCGATACAACTTGAAGATGAACCCTCTCAAATGCGTGTTTGGAGTTTCCTCAGGAAAATTCCTAGTATTCATCGTCCGACACCGTGGCATTGAGATAGATCCGTCAAAAATCAAGGCGATTATGGAAATGCCTCCGCCAAGGACTCTCAAGCAATTGCGGTCTCTCCAAGGGAAGCTTGCGTATATCCGGCGATTCATAGCCAATCTTTCCGGCAAGTGTCGCCCCTACAGTCACCTAATGAAGAATGGAACCCCGTTCGTCTGGGATCACAAATGCCAAAGCGCGCTGGACGAAATCAAGCAATATCTGCAGAATCCGCCAGTACTAGTCGCTCCCGTTAAAGGAAAACCTCTTATCTTGTATACGACTGCCCTCGAGGGTTCTTTAGGCGCGCTGTGGGCACAAGAAGACGACCAAGGGAAAGAGAGAGCCCTCTACTACTTGAGTCGGGTTCTACTGGGGGCAGAAAATAATTACTCTCCCATTGAAAAACACTGCCTGGCGTTGATCTTCGCAATAACGAAGTTCAGACACTATGCATTGGCACATGAGGTCCATCTCATATCAAAAGTGGGTCCTCTCAAATATTTGATGTCGAAGGCCATATTAACGAGACGACTCGCTAAATGGGCCTTGCTCTTGATGGATTTCTCGATAACTTATCGGCCTCTTAAGGCAGTTAAAGGCCACGCCATCGCCGACTTCCTCGCTGAACATCCGATACCCGCCGATTCTCCTCTGAACTGCGAATTGCCCGACGAACACGCATTTGACACGATCGACGGGGAGAGAAGAGAGAATGATACCCAATGGGAACTCTACTTTGACGGAGCATCTTCTATGAAGAAGCGAAAGCACAACTCCCCCATAATCAAAACAGGGGTATGCCTCATCTTCGTGACTCCACAGGGAGGGATAATGCGTTATGCCTTCTCTTTAACAGAGCCGAGGACGAACAATGAAGCCGAATACGAAGCTTTGATAGCAGGTCTTGAAATCGCTATCGACATGGGAATTGAAAACCTTCTTATATACGGTGACTCCCAACTGGTCGTTAGTCAAATAAACGGCGACTGTCAAACGTGCAAACCAGAGTTAGTAAAGTACGGCGAGAGGGTGCAGCAATTGCTGACCCAAATTCCTTCCTACACCTTGGAAAGCATACCACGCGCGGAAAATAGCAAAGCGGATGCATTAGCCAAGCTCGCTAAAGAACTGGCTGATGAGAACCTCGATGACATGAGGATCGTTGTGCAAAGCCGTCGTGTTCTTGCACCGGCAGAAATATCTCCGGAATTGCCTGAAGAAAAGGAAGATACCGAGCAAACGGCCCTACAAATAGAAGACCAAGGAAAGGCTAACGATTGGAGAGAAGTCTTTATAGATTACTTCAAATCCCGTCGAACGCCTGAAGATGCGTCCTCAAGACATCAGCTCATGAAACGAACTCTATCCTTCGCCTTCGTCAATGACACTCTATATAAGAGATCATTTGACTCTTTATGGCTAAGATGCCTGGGACCAGAAGAAGCAAAAAGAGTCATCTAAGAAACTCATGATGGACTCTGTGGTTCTCACCAAGCCGGCCCTAAGATGAAGCTGAAGATTAAAAGGATGGGCTATTATTGGCCCACGATGATTCAGGACTGCCTCGAATATGCGAAGCAGTGCCACTCGTGCCAGATTCACGGAGACTTCATCCATCAGCATCTACATCCACTACATCCAACAGTAGCTAGCCGGCCGTTCAAAATGTAGGGGACTGACATAATCGACCCCATCGAACCAGCATCGTCCAGAGGACATCGATTCATTTTAGCGACAACTGATTACTTTTCCAAATGGGCAGAAGCAGTACTGCTGAGAGAAGTGAAGACGGAGAATATCCTCCATTTCTTCAAGACACACGTCATTTATCAGTTTGTAACTCCAAGACGGATCATCTCCGATAACGGGCCAGCCTACAGAAGCCACAAGATCAGCCGCTTTGCACAACAGCATAACATAGACTGGAGATACTCCTCAGTCTATAATCCCCGAGCTAACGGTCTAGCTGAGACTTTCAATAAAACCTTGACGAAGATCGTGAAAAAGACGGTGTTTCGAAATAAGAGGGACTGATACGAGAGACTGCATGAAGCTCTATGGGCTTATCGAGCTACGTTCAAAACGGCCACGAACACAACGCCGTACACGTTGGTATTCGATATAGAAGCGGTACTCCCTCTCGAGATAGAGTTACCCTCTCTACGAGTGGCAGTTCATTATGAACTAACGGACGAAGAGAATGCTCACCTTCGGCTTGAGGAGCTCGATGCCCTTGATGAAACCCGGCTCATAGCGCAACAAAATCTGGAGGCTTATAAAGCAAAGATGACGCGTTCATATGAGAAATTGACTAGGCTGAGAACATTCCGCCAAGGCGAACTCGTGCTAGTGGTCAAGAGACCCATGATCCCCAATCGTGCTAAACGGGGGAAATTCGAGCCGAACTATGAAGGCCCATATATCAAGACAAGGTCTACCAGGGTGGAGCCTATCTACTCATGGACATGCATGGCGAAAGGCCCTTCAGGCCAATAAATGGTCGCTTCCTAAAAAAATACTATGCTTGACGAGTCACGGCCTAGGTCAATGATAGACGACGACGACTATATCCGCTCTCTATCTTCCTAAGCTCGAACTCTATAAGTAGTAACCGGCTAACGGACCGAAACGTTCTTAAACTAAAGTCGGACCGAAACGTCCTTAAACTAACAACGGACCGAAACGTCCTTAAATTAATGATAAACCACTATGTCCTAAAACTAGCTGTCGACCGAGATGTCGATAAACTACGGTGGATTGCAGCATCCCAAAGCTGATACAAAAAAAATTAAAAAAGAAGAAGAAAAAACGGTATGTTCATAAGCAAAATGGGCACGGATGAAAACCCGAAAGGGCTCCGTGAGTAAAAACAGCAGGGCTGCCGGCGAGTTTTGTGAATACCCGAAAGGGCGCAACCTCGTTAGAAAAAGAAAGAAAAAGAAAAAAAACGGTATGTCCATAAGCGAAAAAGGCACGGATGAAAACCCGAAAGGGCTCCGTGAGTAAAAACAGCAGGGCTACCGGCGAGTTTTGTGAAAATCCGAAAGGGCGCAATCTCGTTAAAAGACACTTGCAAGGTCCTCTCGACCTTGTGAGGAGAAACCACCTGCGTGATATCCTTACGACTCATAAGGGAGCAACACACTTAGGAATCCCCACGATTCCTAAGGAGAAATTGCACTTGCGAGATCCTCACGACTCGTAAGGAGAACTCTCTTATGGGACCCTCACGGCTCATAAGATTCAAAAGTCTTAAGCTACAGGGATCTGAACCTGTTCTTAAGCAGTTACCACAACCTCCAAATATGCCCTACAAGCGGTTCAGTATTGACCCTTGTATACAATCCACGGGCGCGAATAAACATTTCCCTAACAAAGTCCCATCTGTGACTAAGGATATGTTTGCACGGTGAACAACCCTTTTAAGTCCTCTCGACTTATACGGAGAAAACACTCTTGTAAGATCCTTATGACTTATAAGAGACCATACACTTAGGAATCCTTACGATTCCTAAGGAGAAAACACACCTACGAGATTCTCACAACTCGTAGGGAGAAATACCTTTATGAGACCCTTACGGCTCATGAAGTCAAAAGCCTTAGTCGACAGGATCCTAACCCTGTTCGCTAAGCCACCTTTGTCCGTCATCGACAGAGGCAAATGATGATTCGCTCCTGGAAATATCTCAGTTGTAGCGGTGCTGATGCCGAAATCGGTGTCTAATTCCAAGTTTGCAACAAGAAGCTAGCAAGCCACATATGCATACGAAATAGCCGAAATGATTGGGCAACTCGCAATAAAAAGCAGCGGGTAAAAATAAAATAAACAGCCGAAATGATTGAGCACCGCGAAAAATAGCCGAAATGATTGGGCAATCGCGACCTTCGCGATATAAAAGCTGAAATGATAGAGCATCGCGGAAAGAAATAAAATAGAATGAAACTTTCGCCCTACAGGTGATATCACATCAATCCCTATATACAATCCAGGGGCGCAAACAAAGAAGGAATCACACCTTCCCTCCCTAGGCACCATCAGAAAATGAAGCCAAATCTCGATGGTTCCCAAACAACCTGAAGACCGCTCTGATATGCGTCTCATTACAACAGACGCAACGTCATCCACATGACCCCGCTCGGAAATACGACATCCACATGACCCCATTCGGAAATACGTCATCCACATGACCCCGCTCGGAAATACGTCATCCATATGACCCCGTTCGGAAATACATCATCCGCATGACCCCGTTCGGAAATATGTCATCCATATAACCCCGTCACGGAAACACGACATCCATATGACCCCGTTTCGGAAATACGTCATTTACATACCAATCCCACTAAACACTTACGGATCTTCTCGATTCGTAAGGAAGAAAACACTTTTATAAGATCCTTACGACTTATAAGGGAAAACGCACTTAGGAATCCTCACGATTCCTAAGGAGAAAATACACCTATGAGATCCTCACGACTCGTAGGGAGAAAAATCTTTATGAGACTCTCACGGCTCATAAAATTAAAAAGTCTTAAGTGACAAATCCTAAACCTGTTCCTTAAGCCATCACCACCCTACAAAGAGTCCAAGATGGACAGCTATATGCTATCTACAGGCCACACTTGCTAAAATCGCATGGCAACAACACAGCAAGGAGAAGAAAGCAACAATAGAACAAAAAAATGTGTATCTTTTATTCATGAATTCAATCGAGTACAAGGCAAATCATATAAAAGAATAAAAATGGATACATGTTATTCAAAGATTACAAGTGTTCAATCTATACAAAAACAGCTACTGGGAGGGAGGCGTCTTCAATAAATCAGCTAGCTGCTCGCGCACTCCTTTTAACTCCTTCTCACGATCAGCCGCCGCGGCCAGTTCTTCTTCAATTTGAGCCCGTTGCTGCAGACAGGATGAAAGTTTCTGATCAATTTCCTGCTGAGCGGCCTCCTGACTCTGTGCAACCTACTCACTAAGATTAAGCTTCTTCCTCAACACTAGCCCGTCAGAGATACATCGTTAAAGGCTTTCAAAGATGGAGTTCAGCTGGGCAGCATTTGCTGCAACCTCAGCGCGCAGTTGAACAGATTCGGCGGAAGTCGCCTCATGTTCCTTTCGCTTAAAGGTTGCCTCTCGTTCGAAATGGCGAAGGAACGGGACGCTCTGCTCAACCCATGCGGCCCGCTGGGAGTTCAAAGCCTGAGTCTCAGGGGCGGGACACATAAGCTCAAGCTCGTGCAGGCAGGCCTCAATCTTCCAGCAGTAGTTAACCCAAGACTCAACGACGCTTTCATTATGGAAGTTCATAAGCGTCGCCAGCATTAGATTAACCTCCGCAGCAAAGTCCGCAGCAAATGCGGGAGTCTCCACGTCAAGTTCCTCAATATAGTCGCTTAACATGCGCAGACTATTTATGGCACCCTTCGAAGATGGACGTCTGGAAAAGGGTTCGGCCGGCATTATGATGCGAGACTCGAACGGGGCTGGAGTCGAGGTGACCGCTGCAAAATAGATCACAATCAGATCACGGCTCGAGAAATAAAAAATACATACACAAAAAAATAAAGTCTACTATACCGGCTGCAACAGGAGGCAGAGCTGAGAGTACTGGTGGCGCAACGATAGCCGCGTCCCCGCCTTCGATTTGTAGGGTTACAACCAATACGAAGAGGGATCAGCAATAATGTGACTTCCCGTTAAAAAGAGGACGTTGTTTAGAAAAGATACTCACCGACACCACCTGGCGGACTAATCTCTGACAGGAAGGAGAAGTGTGGATGCAACACCTGATACAAGTGGTCAAAAAGGACTCCTGCAAAGACATAGTAATGCAATGTCAGTACGTAAATTATACAGCCTAGATGTAAGACTGATGGGTCACAAATCTGTACCTTCCAACATCTGAGATGGTGCGAGAGAAGGTAAAGAAGGAGTCACCGTCAAAACGGTAGCTGATGGCATTGCCTCGGGTAGCGCGACCTCAGCGCTCGTCACACCTGCATTAGAAACAAGATAAACACTGTCAGGAAAGATCGAAAAGGATTGTAGGATAAGAGGAAAAGCAGTGAAAGGCAAAATCTACCTGATGAGTCGCCAGTCAGAACCGCGATGAGAGCGCCACCTGATACAACAATGGCTTCTTCCTCTTCCATAGGGATGGTCTCACCTCCCGTCACCTCATCCCCTGACTCTACAAGAGCCGTCGTAACGCTCGCGACACCAGGAGATGGCCAAGAGCCGTAAGCGGGAAGAGAAATGACTGGGGCGGTACCCGACTCTTGAGAGGGAGCGGCCACCTCGGGCTCAGCAATGGTGGCCGTCTCACCCATCGTCACCTCGGGCTCGGCGATGGCAGCTATCTCAGGCACAGCAATCGTGACTGTCTCACCAGCCGCTGCTGCGAGCTCGGAATTGCCGCCACCTCGTCTATCGCCACCTCAGGTCCGGCAATCACGGCTACCTCCTCTATCACTGCCCCAAGCTCAGCGGTCACCGCCACTTCTTCGGTAAGACTCGGCCCTACAAAATAAGATATGTGAGAACTGGTAATTAAAACTTTGACAACAGAACCCCATGTCACATTACCTTGAATTGATCTTCTGCTTGCTTCCCGAGCCGTACGTGCTGCCCGTCTGTAAGCAGAGGACAAGGCAGCCGGAGATTCCTCTGAGGGAGTAGGGGCAGGGGTAGCGGTGCTCGAACCCGCACCCGCGGCTAAGGCAACACTACGCTCCCTTGCTGCACGCATTCTGCGCTTCCTTTCCGCCCGGGCCGTGAGAGCCGACCTTCTCAAGACCTCCATCAATGGGACGTCATCATCCACGCCAGGAGCTACCTATGGAGTCGTTACGGCATCCGTCATCGGTTGCTTGAGTAAAGCCTCTTTTTGCAACCTTAAGGAGGCCGGGACTTCGATGCCTGGCCCGGGAAGAATCTCCGCATCAGCTTGCGGGATCGGCGTTGTGGTCCCTTTAATAAGACAAAGAAGGGGTCAGATTACTCATAAGAAACGGGAGTGGGAACATGGTGAACCGAAATGTACCGATGCCTAAGGATACTCGAAGTCTTTCCTCTTCCTCAAAGGTCTTGAGAGAAGCTGCGAGAGCTTCTTCAGTGAAAATGCCTGTTAAAGAAGGAAAAGCGTCAGTCAAAACACGATAATAGAAATACGATGCAATGGCGAAAAACACAGCTAATGATTACCTGAGCGCACAAGGATAGCCAACCCCTCTTCGTGGCTGGCCAATTGCTTAGAAGCTGCAATGGCAGCCGCCAGATCAGTATCATCTGGCGGCATGAATAAGCCCTCATTTGTCCCATACTCGCTCAGGCCCTCGCCGTAAGGAGCGTGAGGCTCCTGGCCAAGTACAACGTCGACAGAAAGGATCGACTTCTTTTTCTTCTTCTGTGAGCGAGCTCCGGTCGCAGCCAGCACCAGCTTGCACTTGGTGGGCACTTTGGGACATGAGTCCCGATGTCTGAGCCCACGCCAGATTTGGGAGAAACTACATTTACCGTCTCCACGGGAGCACGGGGTACCGATGGTACATCCACCGTCTCCACAGGAACACGGGGCAACCCACGCATAGGGCTTAGCACACGTGGAGGCTCGACTGCAGCGATCTCTCTTAGCGGAGGGGGGACAGTGATCCTTCGTTTCAAAGGGACGTTGCGATCGCCAGCGGGGGGCGCACTCTTGCGATCGAGCAGCAGCCACCTCTCTTCCCTGATAACAGCACCCATTGCGTATTGATACCAGGCCACGTGTACGTTGAGGGCCCTCAGGACGCAACTCGACTCGCTGATAAAGAAGTGAGAGCCCGTATTCAAGCGCATGAAGTGATGCAGCACACCCCGTATTCCCTCTTTGGTGGCAGCGGGTTCTACCAAGAAAGCCTCCAGCGGGACCCCCTGATTATAACTCAACTGCTGGGCAAAATGATGAGGGTTATATCTCATGAATAGCGCCGCATCATTTTGCCTGAATACGAGAAAGCCCGGCCTGATGGAGTATAAATGGAGAATCTCCCGGGCTTTCAACACGGAGGCCCCGTCCTTGAAAACGTCGCGTAATGCCAGCACCGTCTTGGAATTTTCCTGGCCGATCGTCAGGACTTTGTCCGTGAAAGACATACCATCTCCGACTATGCGCGGACGGAGGAGCAAGCCCCTAGCTTCCCGCTGTGACGGACTCACGATAGAGCCGTCAACCAGCCGCATAATTCACGGGAACTTGCATTTCTCATAAAACGAAGGTCTCTTTTGAATGCCAAAGACCCCGAGCACGTGTATCTCCATCCATGAAGTGAAGTAATGCATCGGGAAGTGGGTTGGATGCACCCCCGGTTCAGTAGTATCCACCGCCACGCTAAGACCGTGGTATAGGTGGGCTAACCCGGCGATCCCGACGGCTACTTATATTCCGGCAACCATGCGATGCGCGGGGTAGAAGACGGAAGGCCTCATGAAATGAGGATGCATGGGGAGCGCGAACCAACTCAACCATAGCCCAAGAAACCCAAGATGCTGGGTAATTAATGGAATCTTCGCTTTGGAAGAAAGCCTCCTCGTCAATGCCCGGAGCGGCGATTTCTGACAGAGGGATAATCGCAGCATCAGGAAGGAAAAAGCCCTTCTGATCAGTTTCCAGTACCGGCTGACGGTCCAAGCCAAAGCCGAAGGGATCATCGAGCTTAGCAAACTTTTCGCCTCGTTGTGATAAAATCTCCGAGCGAAGAAATCGGGCAATGAAGTCTGCAAAACTGACCCCCCCGACCTTCGGACTCCAGGAAGAGGCTCTCATACATGTTCAACACCTTAATCAGACTAGAGAACTTGTGCTGAATGGCGTTCTCTGGCGTAAGGCCCATCACCACCGGCTTGGTGGCGAAAACGTATTCATCCGGAGGAAGCAGCTCCTCGTAGTGCTACCCCCTAACCGGTAGACCGGAAACCTCAGCAAATTCTTCCAGGGAGATAGAGACCTCTCTGTCCAGTAGAAGGAAGGTATGGTTCGGGATGTTCCACTGCTCTAAGAACACCTTAATCCATCATGTGGGAGGAGCAGAATATTGGAACAACGAAGCATAGACCGCAGGGTATAGGCCGAGCTTTAGCAGTTGCGACTTCTTCGTCGACAAGATGTACCCGGCTCACCGCAAATACCCGGCCGGATGACGGGGAGTTAGCCCGATGTTGTAAGGTTATCCCCAAGGGCGCGACACGCCCTGGCATATGCGCCGCCCCAGGGTATCCAAAGCCACTGGAAGCTGCATGGGTACGGCGGCAATCGAAGGTTGAAGATGACCCTCCGAAGTCCAACTGACAACCTCCACGGCATAGTTCACCGGGGGTGCATCTGCATACGGAATCGCCGAGATAGGTTCCGACGGCGTCGTACAAGAGAAGCTTTGACAATCTCTGATAATCTGGTCATACCATCTACCCCACAAGTGAAGATTGTTGTGTTCCGGGTCACAGTCTTTGATGAGCGCGAGAACCTCCCGGTCCACAGGTGCCTCTGGGAATCCTCCCTCTGAACGGACGAATGGAAATGTAGCATCGAAAGACATGTCGCCTGCAAAAGGGGGGGACAGAAGTCAACTGTCAGTACTATAATTTAATTTTAAATTTCTGACACTCGGTACTTTAAAAGTTGTACCACACCGCAGTACAGTGGAAAGGGGACCAAAGGAGGACCCACAAAATCTAGATGACAATTCATCGATTAATAATTAATAAAACAGCCTCATCATTGGATGAGACTGTTAATTAATGAGGAAA
Source organism: Agapanthus africanus (assembly GCA_030015575.1). NCBI lineage: Eukaryota > Viridiplantae > Streptophyta > Magnoliopsida > Asparagales > Amaryllidaceae > Agapanthus > Agapanthus africanus. The sequence goes on along the minus strand of JASDDO010000019.1, from coordinate 375,385,797 downwards.
TCCTCAAGAAAATTCTCATTGAATGAGAAATCTTTCGAGAAAATGAGAAAATCTCCCTTTGAGAGCAAAGCTCTATGACAGAGTGACACTTGTCAAACTCTGATCATGAAGGAGTAAGATTCCTTAAGAGCCTGGCTCTGTAATGATGATGGAAAAATCCATCAAGAATTAATTAAAATTAATTTTATGAGTTAAAAATTCTGGGATCTTCAAGATCCATGAAGAAACTCTTAAGAGTTCTTCATCAAAGATTAAGAAATCTACACATGATTCAAAAGAGCAAAGCTCTGTATATGGGCTGAGAAACCCCAAAAGATCTCTTTAGATCTATGGGTTCATGAGAGCAAAGCTCTGCTGATGAAACCCTAAATGGGTTTTCTGTAGATCAAAGATCTATAAAGAGCAAGGCTCTGTTAATGGATAAAACCCTAACTTATTAAAATTTATTAAAATTTTTTAGAAAAAAATTTTACCTAAGTTTGGAAAGAGTTTTTACTCTTGAGGAGTCTTAAACAGAAGAGCTGTGCTCTGCACAAAAATTCTCAAAGAAGATGATAATCATGTAGAGGACCAAAGGTCCTATTTATAGGCATTGAACCGCCTATTCAACTTCTGAGTTGATCCAAGGGCTCAGATGCTGCCACCGCTGCACTCACGTGAGCGCAACGGTGGGGGGCATTTGTTTCCCCCAATCAGAGAAAAGCTCTGTTTTTTGAAATTCAAAATTCAAAAGTTGAAGCAACGCTTCAGATCCAGGGCTAGGTGCGCTGCGCGCCACGTGTCAAAAACGGATACACTAGCGCCAGGTGCGCTGCGCCCTAGGCAGCGCACCCCCAATCAGAGCAAAGCTCTGTTTTAAAATTCAAAATTCGAAAAAGTTGAAGCAACGCTTCAGATCCAGTGCTCTGCGCTGCGCGCCACGTGTCAAACACAGGTGCTCTAGCACAGGCTGTGCTGCACTCTGCGCTACGCGCCACGTGTCAAACATAGGTGCGTCAGCGCATTTGCGCTGCACTATGCGCTACGCGCCACGTGTCAAACGAAGGTGCGCCAGCGCTGGAATTAAGAATTCCCCACCGCTAGATCAAAAGATCTAATAATAATAAATCATTAATTAATTAGAATTAAAATTCTAATATGGAAAGATCTTTCCAATCTTTTAAAAAACAAGAAGATTGCCTTCTGTAAAATAGAAGCCCTAGGATATAAGATCCAACGGTGGGGAAATATCCCCAAATCAATCAGAGAAAGATCTATTTAACTGATTTAACAAATCAATTTGCCCTATATAAAGGCCCCAAGACTTCAAGTCTGAGATAGAGAAACCCCCCTACAAACTTTGATAAAACTCAAAGAAAGAAAAGCAAGCTTTCAGCAAAGGAAAATCATTTCTTCAAGGTAAAGAACATGATTCTTGAACACAGAGGTGGAATCATCTTATGAAAAGAAGAACTATCTTCTAAAAAAGATCATAGATCTATAAAAGACTAAGGTCTTTGATAAAAAAGAGATCAAAAGATCTCATCATGAAAACAAAAGAAGTATTTACTTCATTCACAGATCATTGATCTAAAAAGGCAAAGCCCTTTCATAAATATAAACTTTTTGTTCTTGAATCTTGAGGAAAAGCCTCCTTTAAAAGAACATAAACTTTTTCTCTGATCATAAATTTGATCAAATGCGCTTCGCGCTATTAGAAAGTGCTTCGCACTCATGAACTGCGCCTTTGCGCTCCTTGGACTAGCGCTCAGCGCCAAAACGTGCCACGTGTCAACCAAAAACACAATTTGCGCTTTGCGCTTCTGAAACAGCGCACTGCGCTCATGGGCTGGCGCTCAGCGCCAAGCGCGCCACATGTCACTCACTGGTGCGCCACCAAGCTAGCGCAACGCGCTCTTAAATTGAAAGCGCAATGCGCTAATAAACTGGCGCTCAGCGCTAAGCGCGACATGTGTCCTTTTCGTGTGCGCTATTTAGCAGAAGCGCAATGCGCTCTTCAATAGGCGCAAAGCGCCTGGCACGCCACGTGGCGCGCTGTCAGAACACATATTGTTCTGATGAATGCTATGCATTCAATACAAGACAAAAATTGTCAGGATTGAATGCTCAGCATTATTAAAAGGGCCCAGCCCAAGTAAAGGCTCAACAACCCAGAACAATAAAATGTTAAACATTTTAATCTCATTGGACTTACCCCAATTCTGGCCATAAGTCCTCAACTTATATTGAACTGAGCCCATCTGCTCGCGAATATTCAACAGATCTCAGTCCCAAGCTGGGCTACAGATCTTCCAATCAATTCACACCGGTTCAAGGGTACATCTCTTTACTCCTCTGATATCTGTCGTTGTAATCCTTCAACGTCTTCAGAGAGGTGACGGGTCCCGACAACCACACATTTCTACGGACTACGATGTCCTTAAACTTCATAGACTACGATATCTTTAAACTACGGACTACGATGTCCTTAAACTTCATAGACTACGATGTCTCTAAACTGGACTATGATGTCCTTAAACCTGATAGACTACGATGTCTCTAAACTGGACTACGATGTCCTTAAACCTGATAAACTACGATGTCCTTAAACTTCATAGACTACGATGTCTCTAAACCGGACTGTGGGGTCCTTAAACTCATGGACTATGATGTTCTTAAACTTTATAGACTACGATGTCTCTAAACTGGACTGTAGGGTCCTTAAGCCCATGGACTACGATGTCCTTAACCTTGACTGTGATGTCTTTAAACTCACGGACTATGATGTCCTTAACCTCGGACCGATGCATCCTTAAACTAACATTGGACCGTAATGTCCTTAAACTAATCGACCGCAATGTCCCTAAACTAAACATTAGAGTACAATTGATCTTTTGTTGGATCTAAACGATCCCGTTAAGTGGATTTTAGTCTAAAATTAGACTAACGTATCCTTAACAAACGTTTAAGTTGATCTTAGTCTCAAATGAGACTAACGTATCCTTAAACCTAACCCCCAAACCCAAATCTAAGAAAATACGGATTTGGACTAATCCACGCCCTACGGGCGACAACATAAATTAGTCTCCGTATACAATCCACGGGCAACCACAAACAAAACAAACACCCACGACACGAAGCGACTATCTGGAGAAGGAGAAAGTGGTTACCGCGATGCGGTAGCGTAATTAACTGCAAGGGCTTGCGCCTGCAGGGAAGAGCGTCCCGACAATAAAAAACCCCTCACCATGAGGGGGAATCTGACGAAGTCTGCTATATCGTCCGCATCCGTTTAAACCTTCGATACATGGTGTCATAAATCAAATTGGCATCTTCGGAGAGGTGGACGGATAGCACCAATTAGCATCTGCCCCGAAATTCAGGCAAGACGTTAGCCTTACCGTGTTTTCGGCGGGGAACACATGTCATTAAACCTACCAGTCTCTAAGTCTCACTGTCCAGGTCGCTAAACCTATCGTCGGTCCAAGTGTGAGCGTCAACCACCGTAGGAGTATCCCCAACCCATGGGTAGGCCCCAGGGGCAATGGAACACGGGCCCGAATCACGCTCACTAATAATCAGTAATATCACCCATATGACTCCCAAAATCGCTGTATATACCGGCAGTGGGACTCCCGAGATTCTGTTGATTGAACTCACACTCAAACTACCCCATACCCACGGTCTACATCAAACACCGACCATGAACCCAAATACTAGTCGCTCCATGACAAGTCTACGCGAGAACTGGAGACAGGATCTCCATCATGCATGGCTCGACTGGTATTCAAGATAAATGGACAGTACTCGATGTCTTATCTATGACACTAGTATAAGTGTTTCCATAACCGTCCCATACCAGTTATAGTTACACTTACATATGCCCCATAGGCGTCGACAATGCAATAATTAACTGGTTCCGCTGATTGTGTAAAAGTACGTGTCACTTTCACTTATTCATCCACGCTTTAACACTAACGTACTTGCCACAATCCAAACGCTGATATTTATCACTGGGTAATGTAACACGGTCATTAGCTTATCAATGTTTATGACCACTATTCAAATGAGGATATAACCGCTACATGACGTGATAAGAATGCAATAAATTTTAATACGAATAAAATATAGCAGCAGTGTCATACCACTCGCAAGGTTTACTACAACTCACACTGCAGAATTAAGCAAAACGATATAAAAGGGGGAAGCAGTATGTTTAATTATCTGTCCATCAAAATTTGTTTTGCGTCAATCGGGTTTCAGGTTTGCTAGTTATGGTTATAAGTGTTCGCCGCTGGAAATCCAATTTCTGAACTGGAAGTCCGTTTCATAACACGCTTTACTCCCAGTTGGGAGAAAAATTAGGCGACTCTACCGTTCAACTAATTGTAGGGTTATGACTTAACTTTACAGAACAGGAGACGGATCAACAATATTCATTTTTGTTTTGGAGTCATGATCGAATTATCGATGAAGGGAGCAGGCTGAACTGGCAGAAAACTGCCGTACAAGTCATCCGTTTAAAATATAATTTAAATACCGAATGACACTGGATTTTAGTGAAACTGGTATCGTTGGAAAGATGAAATAATTTTTTATGCAGCGGTAATTGTCTCCACATGCTATCACAATTAAAATTTAAGGTTTCAGGAGTTCAAATGCATGTCAAGGGTAAGTTCCTGCTCTGGACAGTAGTCGAAGGTCAGGTAAGTTCCTTGTTTTTGATATTCATGGGATATATCTAATTGTAAAGCTATATGTCAGGTTAATTATTATGCAGTACCCTTCGGAACGAACCTGAGAACACTGTGATTGGATTTTTCTAGAATTAATTATGAATTTTACAGTGTCAAGTGTTCGATAAATTGTAAGTTTCGGTATTAAGGTTAGGGCATCACTTATGTGTGAAAACGATATCGGTTTGCCACCAAATTTGTACATAGTATTTGTTAACAATGTTAGGGTTGAAATATCATGAGTTCTGCCATTTCAAAACACGTCTTACTTTAGGTATTGCATCGAGCAGTTAGCACAACATATCACGGATTTTCGGGATCTTATGCCATCTAGCCGACTCGAATATGATATCAATCCCTATAGTCTCCATGCCTTTAACGCCTGATTCTAAACTCAGTCCCAATCATTTACGCATAGGAAACTAAGCAGTACGACGTCGTTGCAATACGAACGATCATTTACTACAATTATAAATGTATATATAGTCTAATGACCACTTAGCCCTTAATTAGTATAATATTAGCATGTAGGAGCAAGTGAAGGGTTCACTTGCCTCGGTCGCTTGATATGGAAGAGACACCATGTGCAGGATCCGTCTCGTCACACGAGACGATGTGATGCGGGACACGTGCACGATGCGGGCGCGATGCGCGGTGACTCGGTACTGGATGCAGTGGCAACGCGAGCGTGATACGGCAGTGGACATGGCGATGACGCAGGCGCGACACGGCTCTGGGCACGGTCTTGACTCGGTGCGTTGTGCGGGAGAGGCACGGTGCGTGCACTAGATCGGGCACGGTGTGGCACGGGGACTGGGTACGACGTGGCATGAGGACTGAGCACGGTGTGGCACGGGGCTAGCACGACGCGAGTCTTGAGTGTGATACACACTGCGACGGACATGTGCGGTGTTGCGACGGCGACTACATTGACGACCATGATGGTCACAGGGACCGAGGCCATAGCTTGGACGGCGACAGAGGTGACGGTAACAGCGGTTACGGCGACAGCAACCGGGCATTCGATGAAATGACGGGCTGTTTGGAGAAGATGGGATAAGGCTCGACAGCTGGATGGGGTTCGAAGTGCTTGGAGCTCAGAGGGGTGCTCGAGGAGGAAGGGGACGATGGTAGCGTCACTCGGCGATGGAGGCGACTCCGGTGTGGTGCGGCGATGACTGTGGCGTGAGGGGCTAGGGAGATGGGTTGAAGCGGAGGTTGCCGATGGGTTCGTCGGCAGAGTTGCGGGTGAAGGGAGAGACGAAGGTAGAGGTGCTCGGTTGGATATGGTCGGCGACGAGAGGAGGTGGTCACGGCAGTTTAGGGGGTGAGCCGGTAGGGAGGTTGCAGGGTGCTCGTCGGGGAGGCAGGGATAAAGGGGTCATCAGTGGTTGGGGACCCCGGCGAGGAGGTGATCTCGAAAGGTCGGGGAGCTCGGTGAAAGAGAAGTCGTCGGAGAGGATTCGGCGATGAGTTCGGTGCAGTGGAGGAGGTGGTGGTTTGGTGATGGAGATGAAGACGATGAGTTTGGTGAGGTCATCGGCGGTTAGGTTGGTGCAAAGGCGTTGCAGAGGTGAAAAGCGAAGGTGATAAGAAGAAAATAGAGGGTGATGGAGATGAGGAACTCGTCGTGGTAGAGCGCGGGTCGTGCGGGGGTTGTTGGGGTCGTGGGCTTCGTCGTCGTGGAGGTGGGCGTGGGATTCGCAGCAGAGGAGAGGAGGCAGTGAAGGGGAGTGGGTGCAACTGTCGCGGCGTGGGCGTGGGTCGTGGGGAGCGGTTGCGAGAAGAGAGGGAGGCATTGGCGAGAGAGGGGAGCTGGTCGTGGGGGTGGTCGCGGGTCTCGCAGAGCGGGCACGGTGACATGGTCGTGGGGGTGGCGCGAAGGAGAAGCGGGAAAAGAGGTGGAGAAGAATATGAGGGAGATGGGGAATTCGGGCCGGGTAGGGTCTGTTCGGGTCGGGTAGGTGTGGGGTTCTTGGGCCGATCCATGAAGAAAATAAATTAAAAGAGAGAGAGGAAAGGAATGGGCCTGGTTGGGTTGAGGTTTGGATTAGGGTAAAAAGAATTAGGGTTTCTAAGTTTAAAACTAAGAATAATCGGTTAGGGTTTGGGTTTAGGTTAGGAAAATATAGGAATTATATTTAGAAAAAAATAGAAAAATTTGGGTTAAAACATTGGGGAATTATTTATTAAAATGCGGTTACGGTATAGTCGGAACTGGGTATTACATCATACCCACCTAAAAAGAAAATTACGTCCTCGAAATTCAAAGAATGAAAACAAGCTACACAAACATATGTGGAAAACACCGACTGCCATCCTCGCGTTCTCGGGTAGAATTTCCTGGAGAAACCCAGTAGATTATCGACGGACACCACGGCAACTCAACTGTGGTTAAGGATCCACCGCGCTTCCGATGCGTGGCTCTGATAAAAACTTCGAGGTATAGAATTTGCTTTGATAAGTTTGAAGAGACGAAGATGTGAAAGCGCATCAGGTTCGGAAAGAAACGTAAGCTTGAATTAGATCGTCAAGAATGGTACAAGAACGAAAAGATGGAGAACATATTTGAAAACCCAGAAACGATATAAGCTATAGGCAGCAACAACTGGCTCATTCGTATGTATGCTGAACAACGCCTCAATCATCATGAATAGGAGATACACCAATGGTCATCACATTCTTGCTGGCTCCTAGCCGTAGCCTGATCCTCTGGTACCGATCGGTACGTCCGGGAAATCTTGTAAAAGCGATCAGTCAAACGCTCATGGCGTGAAAACACAATAAGACGACGCCTCTATATGCAATCGTGTCTTTGGAATCACGCCCTGGTCAGTCCTCGTCCATGAAGAGCTCATGCTGACGCAACTCGAGCCGTAGCTCACTCTGCTCGTGCAATCGTGGCAGCAAAATCATAACCAGTATCGATGAGGATAGATTATAGGAATGAATATAATACTGTGCAAAGAAATGTACATCCTAAGGTTTCTTAAGCGAAGTGGCGTGTCGTAAGTATGCCGCGGAACATACTTACGGTACGTCACTCTACTCAAACTACATACTCCATCAACCAAGGGTCATCCTATGCGACGAAAGTTCGGGTATAATACCCCCTCGACTAAGTCTAAGTTCCGTAAGGTCAAGCCTAAGTTCCGTATATATATATACGCCCTAGGCTCCACATAGTCAAACTTAGACTCGAACCAAGGTTAACCTAGCGCTCTGATACCAACTTTGTCACGACCCGAAATAGCTCATGACTGGCCCTTGAATCATATGAAGTCTATAGGACCCCATCTAATCCAAGTAAGCCAAAGCCCAGAAATCTAAAACCATTTTAAATAATAAATGAAGGAAAAATAGTTTAAGAAGTGAAGAAAATATGTTTTAAAAGCAAGGTTTTTAAATAAGTAGGCCGAATGTGCATTTTTAAAAGGTATAGTCTTTTCTGAAAATTTCGGCAGAGTTCCCTTTGTAAATACTGGCCCCGAACGGGGTACAACAAGAATAATATATATATGTAATGATAGAAGGCATCCCCAAGCGGGAGCTAGCTCTTCGTCAATCGACGGTCACAACCACGCAAGTAATAAAATATACAACGCCGAAAGGCGAGGATCAAAACTCAGAAAAAGAAACTCGAACAGCCTGAAAACCGTAATACTACAACGCGTGACTCTTAGGTCGAAATAATACATAACTGATTTCTAAGTCTGAAACAATATACAAGTTTTGTTGATGGAATTTCTAAATACAAAAGAATAATACATGTACAATGGTGGTTCTGATGCAAAAGAACCCACCTACCGAAGCAAGTCACCCGTAAGGGAAGCAATGTGCCAGAAATGCCGCTATGGAATATGTGGCAAAAACCTAGGTCAATACGATCCTATATATATATATAAAGCTCAATATGAATAAGTCTGAAGCATGCTAAACTGTTAAGGTAACCTCTATACATAAGTGTAGTGCCAAGTGCTCGTGCCAGTGTCTCAGGTAATAGCATATCATAAATATGAGGTATGATCAATGTAATCAAATCTGCATGTATGTGGATCCCATCCACTCGTCACCCAATGACAATAACCATCATGCATGTAAATATCATAAAGCATATGCATGGAAATATGAGAATATAAACCATCTGTGTCCCTCGCGACACGTTAAAATCATGGAACCGGAGTGCCCAGCAACGACACTCGAAAACATCATGAAAGCTGTGCCCAGCATCGGCACGTAAATCCTCATATATCGGGCTCCATCAGTCCGAATCAGCCCACGGGCTCTGTCTGCGGAATCGGCCCTCGGCCCCAGCAGTACGCCCATATCCATCTATCGACTCTGGTCAGTATCCTCCGGATAACCACCAGGTCCAACCAATTACCGGTAGGTACTTGCCACCCTGCCAGGCTCATCGTCTACTCCACGAAAAACATTTCTTGCCCCGGGGAACCATACCGAGTCCACCATGTACCCGCAATCGGCCTCATCCGCCTCCTCGAATCGGGTTTCACATGTCGCTCTCAGCACCGAGAAAACACATGGTGGACGCATTGAAATATCATATCAAGGGTAACCGGGTTTTTAAAACAATTACATATTCTCTTTTGAAATACCCACGGTTCCCTAAATCCAGAAATATCATGGAAACAACATATCTCAAGACGTATAATCAGAAAGCATGATGTATGCGACGTGTAAAAGAAATGTAAGCATATCAGTATGTCATGCAAGGGTCATATTTTGAATGCAACAGTACTGCAGTTTAGTGGCATGGCAATTATCGATGATGAAGTGTGTGAGCCGGCAAGCGGTGTACGTGGAACATACGCATCATCGATAATGGTGCTGGTGTCCTAACGGCATGATTGTAATATAGCAATAAACACAAGCAATGCAATGCAAATAGCATGAACATGCGGAATCGAATAATCAACGCAACAGTGAAGAATCTACCTCAATAAATATATCATGCAGCTTTGCCATTTGAAATAAGACGAATCGGGGTTTTTGGTAAATTAAGGGCTACGGTGTTTTAAGAAAAGATGCTTCGTTTGAAAATATCCGCAGAATCCCTTTTGCCTATCTTTAAAATATCCCCGACTCGTAGTTTTGAAATAGGTATGACTCGGGTCTAGTCTAATGTCTACTAAGTAATCTACATACCCAACTAAGAAGCTAAACAGGAGGGGTATGAAACCACCTACATCTGAGTCGATATATGTATATAAATATAACAATCAGTGATCCCGCCTCAATAGTATCACATACGATACAATCTACATCATATAATATCCTCGAGTCATGAGTGCGGATCTATCATCAATATAAAGCTCGCACGGTAAATCGTCGTACGGCATCCGAATAGCTGGATACGGGTCAATATCACACCAGGGGTTTTAAGGTCACCACAAGCCTCAATTTCACTTTTGATTTCAGATCTAACCCTAAACCCTAACTTGGAACTCCAAGGTCCACAAAACGACACAATATCGACATGAAACTATTATGGATGCGCAAGAAATTGGAGTACTATACTAAGGGTGCAGAATTTACCTCCTTTTGCAACTCAAGAAAATTCTTGAGTTGCTCAAAGTCCTCAAGATCCACTCTTCCTTAGTCCAATGCGTTCCTCACGAGCTCGTGCACCTTTTTTGTGAAAGGGAATTGGTGTTTTGAGATGATTTTTGTGGTGTTTTAGAGGTTTGAAGAGGGGAAGGAATTGTGGGCAGCAGCAGCAGCAAGAGGGTGAGGGAGAAGAGAGAGAGTGAGTTGAAGAATGGGGAGGATGAGAGTATGGCAAGTCAAAGTAACCATCTCATTTTCTCTCTCTCCAACCTACTACTAAATTCTTTATTCAAACCTTTTCTTTTCTTTTCTAAATTCTTCTCACTCAAATAGTAGACCCAAAACACCCATGGTAGGAAATGTAACACAAGTGTAGGAAAAAGATATGTGCATGTTTTGCACAAAAATACTAAAAAACCGATTAGCGATTTTTAATCGCGATTAGCACTAATTTAGTGTCAAACTAATCATAAAAACTTAAAAATGGCATAATTCTATAAAATACCCAATTTTTGAATCTTCCATATTTTTTCCAAAATTTTCCCTTTTATCGGTATTTAATTATACCTAAATATTAAAATATTTATTAAAATAATATTAAATTATAAAATTTCCTAAAAAATAATATTTTATTTTTTTGAAATGTTACAACTAGCTTGTTCTAACGTGTTTAAAACATCGATCGATCGAAATTTTCGAATTGTATTTTCATTTCAGCGTGCTTGCTGTCGAATTTCAAAGTTGTTCAAAAAATTATTTTAGGCATCTTAAAAATACATGCAGGCATAACTAAAGCTACAGAAAAAGTTTGGAGACCTAACTCCAAAATTCCACCGCGGAATCGCCGCGAAATGTTGCATTTAGCGGCCCTTCAGCGGCCCTTTTTAGGCTACAGTAACCCAATTTTTTTCTGGGGCTTTAGTTCACGGAAATATGATTTTTGTGATATATAGTTTTGTCCCAGATTCATTTGAGTGCTGGATTTGCAATTGGGGCCCACTTTGGGAAGTTTTGTCGATCGAAATTTTAAATACGTTCGTTTACAGTACTTACATTGTATCTGCGAGCGTGAATGTCATTTGATTGGTAAATCTTGTCTAATCGCTATAGCTCTTTTAAACGGATTTGCGAATGTGACATTCACGTTGATGTTCTGTATTGTGCTGTGATGTTGCGGATTTGTCATGATGGATAACCTGGATGCAATGGTAGTACAGTTTGGTTATATTTGTACATTTGATAGTACGGGACGAGCGTCCGACATGTGGACTGCCGTCACTGCCTGTTTGTATATTATTCTTTTGGGGCACGACCGGGTTGAGGTCGATGTACCTATTGTACTTTTTTTTTACTTTTTGTACTAGGATTACCCCAAGGTGGAGTGTACGGATAGCCGGATTCTAGAGGGCAACGGGCCCGCATCTCATGGCTTTGAGACGGAGGGGCTTCACTCTAGAATTGGCGGGCTATTCGTCGCACTCGTAGGGGGTATAGGTTGACCCAAGGTGGGGTGCTCAAGTTACCGGATTCAGTGAAGTGCTGGGTGGTCCATTCACTTTGCTGAAGGGGGCTGCCTCTCTTCTGGTTTTGGCGGGTAACTTACCGCACCCGTAGGGGTCTAGGTTTTTATTGCACAGGCTATCCACACGACCAGGGGAACGTCGGGTTTCAGTTGCGGCTCAAAGGAAATCCGGGGCTCCTAGATATCTATATTGTTCTGTGATGCTTATTACTTTTCTGTGATGTTGCATTTATCACGCCTGGAGCGATTATTGTATATATATATATATATATATATATATATGTTTCCTCAATTAGAGCAAAGCTCTGTTCAGAATTCAAAATTTGAATTAAAGCTGCGCTTTTATAAAAGCGCTTCGCTACAACTAGCGCACCCCGTGCAAAGCGCATAGGCGCTAGCTCTAGATGCGCTGCGCTCCAAGTAGCGCACCACGTACAAAGCACATGTGCGCTAGCGCTAAGAGCACTGCGCTCCAAGTAGCACATCATGGGCAGAGCGCACCATGGGCAGAGCGCATAAGCGCTAGCGCTGGAACTAAATGTTCCTCACCGTTGGATCAAATATCCAACGGATATGATTAAATCATCAATTAACAAGAATAAAATTCTGTTGAATCTTTTCAAACAGAAAAGATTGTGCCCTGAATTTGGAACACCGTTGGATCAATGATCCAACGGTGATTAAAAATTACTAAAATACAGAACAAATTCTGTAAATAAGGAAAGATTTCGCAATCTTGTTAAAACAAGAAGATTATCTTCTGTAAACCAGAAGCCTTTGGATCAAGGATCCAACGGTGGGGAAATTCCCAAATCAATTGGAGAATAAATCTCTTTAACTGATTCAACAAATCAGCCTCCCCTATATAAAGGACCAAAGACTTCAAGTCTCACACAGAGGAGAAACCCCCCTACAAACTTTGAGAAAACTCAAAAGAAAGAGAGCAAGCTCTTGAAAGAAGATCATTTCTTTAAGGTTCAAAGAACGATTCTTGAACAAAGAGATGAAATGATCTTATTAAAACAGAAGAATTATCTTCTTAAAAGATCATAGATCTACAAAAGACCAAGGTCTTTTATAAAAAAAAAAGAAGATCAAAAGATCTCATCATAAAAACAGAAGAAGTATTTACTTCATTCACAGATCATTGATCTATAAAGGCAAAGCCCTTTCAAAAATAAGAACTATTTGTTTACCCCAATCAGAGTAAAGCTCTGTTCAAATTTCAAAGCGGAAAACGAAGCAACGCTTCTGTTTCCCCCAATCAGAGCAAAGCTCTGTTTCGAAAATTAAAATGAAAATAAATAAAGCAACGTTTCAGATCCCCTGCGCTGCGCGCAGAGTGCCACGTGACAAAATCAGACACGCCAGCTTAGGGAGCGCAGCGCCCAAGGCAGCGCACCCAATCAGAGCAAAGCTCTGTTTGAAATTCAAACTTTAACTAAAGAAGCAACGCTTCAGCTGACTTGCGCTCTGCGCTGCGCGCCACGTGGCAGCACAGTTGCACAAGCGCTGCGCGACACGTGTCAGAGCAAGCGCAGTTGCGCTGCGCGACACGTGTCAGCACAGTTACGCTACGCTGTGCGCTGCTTGACACGTGTCAAGCACTGGTGCATCTGCGCCAAAAAGAATTAAATTCCAGAAAGATATTTTTGTTCTTGTTAAAACAAGAAGATTGTCTTCTGTAAAACAGAAGCCCTTGGATCAAAGATCCAACGGTGGAGAAAATTCCCCAAATCACTCAGAGAAATATCTCTTTAACAAACTTAACAAATCTATGGGCACTATATAAAGACCCCTAGACCTCTAATCAAAGGCATCAACATTATCATTGAGAACTCGGAAGAATTGGAGAGAATTCCTCAAGAACAAAAAAGGTAAAAACCTTTAGAAAAAAGAGAAAATTCTCTTAAAAACGGATCATTAATCTGAGAAGAAGATCAATGATAAAAAGAAAAATATGTAATAATAGTGCTTTGCACTTTTCTTATGAACCATTGGTTCTCTGAGATCGAGAAAAATAAGAAACACTTGTTTTCTTTGATCTAAATTGGATCAAGAAATCAAATAGTGTTTTGCACTTCTTTTATGAACCATTGGTTCTGGAATCTAAAAGATTCTCAAGATAACAGTGCTCTGCACTTGCAAATCTGCACTGTTGCGCTCTTGGGTTGGCGCAAGCCACCAGAGAGCGCCACGTGTCCGCATCTGAACCATTTGCGCTATGCGCTTTTGAGATAGAGCTTTGCTCTCTGAAATTGGCGCAACTCACCAGAGCGCGCCACGTGTCTGTAGCGCAAGCGCAGTGCATTGGCGCAGCGCACTGCGCTTGCGTGACACGTGTCAACACCATAAGCGCTTGCGCTCAGTGATTGGCGCAAAGCGCCTGACAAATGCAATGCATTTTCTAAAGGGCCAGACCCAAATCAAAAAGACCTAACAGGCCAAATTAAATTGCAAGGCAATAAAGGGCAGAGCCCAAGTAAAATTGATGCTGCGCATCATTTATAAATGGGCAGAGCCCAAAACAAATTGATGCTCTGCATCCTTCATGGATAGAGCCCAAATAAAAATAAAAAGAAATGCAATGCAAATGCAGATAAAATGCTGAACATCTTCAATTGGACTTAGCCCAATCATGGCCGTAAGTCCTCAAATTAAATTGATTGAGCACGGCTGCTCCCTAAATCGATTTACGACCGGTTAGAGGGTACATCTCTGAACTCCTCTGACACCCATCGTTGTAATCCTTCAACGACGTCAGAGAGGTGACGGGTCCCGACGACCACATATGAATATGGACTGAGGGTCCTTAAACTCGTGGACCGAGACGTCCTTAAACTAATATTGGACCGAGACGTCCTTAAACTAATATTGGACTACCACGTCCCTAAACTGGCGATGGACCGAAATGTCCTTAAACTAATGACGGACCACCACGTCCCTAAACTGGAATACGGACCACCACGTCCCTAAACTGGAATACGGACCACCACGTCCCTAAACTGGCAATGGACCCCCATGTCCCTAAACTGGAACACGGACCACTACGTCCCTAAACTGGAACAATAGAGCATCCAAATGCTCTTTTGTCGGATCTAAACGATCCCGTTTAAGTTGATCTTAGCCCCAAACACGGCTAACGTATCCTTAAACATTCAAACGGACTATAAAACTCCAAATCGACTTTGGTTCAAGGGTACATCTCTGAACTCCTCTGACACCTATCGTTGTAATCCTTCAACGACTTCAGAGAGGTGATGAGTCCCGACAGCCATATATTAAATGGATCACCACGTTAAGTTGATCTTAGTCTCAAATCAGACTAACGTATCCTTAACGAACGTTTAAGTTGATCTTAGCCTTAATACGGCTAACGTATCCTTAAACTAAAAACACCAAATCCAAATCTAAGTAAATGTGGATTTGGACTAATCCACGTCCTACGGGCGACGGCATTAGTCAGTCTCCGTATACAATCCACGGGCAACCACAAACAAAACAAATACACACGACACGAAGTGAAATTCTGGAGAAGGAGAAAGTTGTTACCGCGATGCGGTAACGTAATTAACTGCAGGGGCTTGCGCCTGCAGGGAAGAGCGTCCCCACAATCAAAAACCCCTCAAGCGGGGGGGAATCTGACGAAATCTGCTACATCGGCCGCATCCGTCTAAACCTCCGATACACGGTGCCATAAATCAACTTGGCATCTTTAGAGAGATAGACGGATAAAACCATATAGCATCTGCCCCGAATCTCAGGCAAGACGTCCTCAGCGTCGTCGGCCGCCGTTCGGAGGGGAACACTATTGTTCTTGAATCTTGAAGCAAAGCCTCCTTTAAAAGAACATAAATTTGTTCACAGATCATAAATTTGATCAAATGCGCTTTGCGCTATTAAAAAGTGCCTTGCACTCTTGAACTGCGCTTCTGCGCTCCTTGGACCGGCGCTCAGCGCCAAAATGTGCCACGTGTCAACCACGTATGCAACTTGCACTTTGCGCTTCTAAAATAGCGCACTGTGCTCATGAGCTGGCGCTCAGCGCCAAGCGCGCCACGTGTCATTCACGTGTGCGCCACTAAACTAGCGCAATGCGCTCATAAACTGGCGCAATGCGCCCATCATCTGGCGCTTAACACCAAGCGCGACACTGTTCACCGCCGAATACAGAGACGTGACCGCGCGGGTCCGTCTTACCTGAAATTCGGGGCAGATGCTAATTGGTGCTATCCGTCCACCTCTCCGAAGATGCCAAGTTGATTTATGGCACCATGTATCGAAGGTTTAGACGGATGCGGCCGATGTAGCAAAGTTCGTCAGATTCCCCCTCAATTGAGGGGTTTTTGATTGTGGGGACGCTCTTCCCTGCAGACACAAACCCCTGCAGTTAATTACGCTACCGCATCACGGTAACCACTTTCTCCTTCTCCATGTGGTCACTTCGTGTCGTGGGTGTTTGTTTTGTGTTTGGTTGCCCGTGGATTGTATACGGAGACTAAGTTATGTTGTCGCCCGTAGGACGTGGATTAGTCCAAATCCGTATCTTTCTTAGATTTGGTTTTTGTGGGGTTTGTGTTTAAGAATACGTTAGCCTTATTTGGGGCTAAGATCAACTTAAATGTTTGTTAAGGACACGTTAGTCTAATTCTAGACTAAGATCAACTTAACGGGATCGTTTAGATCCAACAAGAGAACAATTGGGCTCTATTGTTTAGTTTAATGACATTGCGGTCGATAATTAGTTTAAGGACATTGCGGTCCATTGTTAGTTTTAAGACATCGCGGTCGAGGTTAAGGACATCATAGTCCGTGGGTTTAAGGACTTCACAGTCCGGTGTTAGTTTTAAGACATCGCGGTCGAGGTTAAGGACATCATAGTCCGTGAGTTTAAGGACATCACAGTCCGGTGTTAGTTTTAAGACATCGCGGTCGAGATTAAGGACATCATAGTCCGTGAGTTTAAGGACTTCATAGTCCGATGTTAGTTTTAAGACATCGCGGTCAAGGTTAAGGACATCATAGTCCGCGGATTTAAGGACGCCACAGTCCGATATTAGTTTTAAGACATCACAGTCGAGATTAAGGACATCATAGTCCGTGGATTTAAGGACTCCACAGTCCGTAGTAATGTGTGGTTGTCGGGACCCGTCACCTCTCTGACGACGTTGAAGGATTACAACGACAGATATCAGGGGAGTAAAGAGATGTACCCTCGAACCGGGTGTAAATTGATTGGAAGAGCAGATGAGCTCAGTTCAATTTAAATTGAGGACGTATGGCCAGAATTGGGCCAAATCCAGTTAAAAAATGTTTAACATTTTATTTTTGTTCTGCCTGTTAGGCCTTTGTTTGGGCTCTGCCCTTTTAATAATGCCAAGCATTGGGCTCTGACATTTTTTGTCTTGTATTGAATGTATCGCATTCATCAGAACAATATATGTTCTGACAGGGCGTCACGTGGCGCACTAGGCGCTTTGCGCCAGTCAAAGAGCACGTTGCGCTTCTGTCGGTTAGCGCACCAGAGGAGGACACGTGTCGCTTAGCGCTAAACGCTAGTTTGTTAGCGCACTGCGCTTTTAATTTATGAGCGCGCTGCGCTAGTTTATGGGTGCGCCAGTGAGTGACGCATGGCGCGCTTGGCGCTGAGCGCCAACCTAAGAGCGCAGTGCGCTGTTTTCAGGAGCGCAAAGCGCAGATCGTGTCTATGGTTGACACGTGGCATGTTTTGGCGCTGAGCGCTAGTCCAAGGAGCGCAAGGGCGTAGTTCATGAGTGCAAGGCACTGTCTAATAGCGCAAAGCGCATTTTGATCAATTTTAAGATCAAAGAACAAACTTATGTTCTTCAAAGGAGGCCTTGCCTCAAGATCCAAGAACAAAAGTTCTTGTTTTTATGAAAGGCTCTGCCTTTATAGACCAAAAGATCTGTGAAGTAAAAATACTTCTTTTTTATATTTTTATGATTAGATCTTGATATTTTCTTTTTATTCAAAGACCTTGGTCTTTTTTTATAGATCTAAGATCTTTTTAGAAGATGTTTATTCTTTCTACGAGATGGTTTTATCTCTATTGTTCAAGAATTAATTCTTTACCTTGAAGAAATGATCTTCTTTTTAGCTAAGGGCTTGCCTTTCTTTCTCTTTGAGTTTTTCTCAAAATTTGCAGAGGGTTTTCTCTATATCAGACTTGAAGTCTTGGGGCCTTTATATAGGGCCAATTGATTTGTTAAATCAGTTTTGAGAGATCTTTCCCTTGATTGATTAGGGAATACTTCCCACCGTTGGATTTTTGATCCTAAGGTTTCTGTTTGAGAGAAAATAATCTTATTATTTTAATAAGATTGAGAAATCTTTTCTTGTAGAATTTGTTCTGTGTTTGGTAATTCATTATTTACCATTGGATCATTGATCCAGCGGTGCTTAAAGCACAATCTTGTTGTTTGGAAAGATTTTGAGAAATCTTTCCTTAACAGAATTTAATTCTGGTTAATTAATGATTTATCATTATTATTAGATCCTTTGATCTAACGGTGGGAATTTTAATCCCAGCGCTGGCGCACTTACGTTAGACACGTAGCGCGCAGCGCAGAGCGCAGCGCAACTGCGCTAGCGCGTCCATGCTTGACACGCGGCGAGCGGCGCGCAGAGCGCTGGATCTGAAGCATTGCTTCAGCAGAGCGCTGGATCTGAAGCGTTGCTTCAGCAGAGGTGTCTTTTCACCTTCCTTTTTAAGTCAAACTTATATTCCCGAGAATCTTTCATTTCCCAATCTTGGAAATAGTTCCATTGTTCACAAAATTTTCTGTGCTTCGTCTTTATAACTCGAAGCAAAGCTTCTTCCTTTTCTCACCTCCAAAGAACTTCCTCAACTATGGCTTGTAACCGCCCTCATGCTCGTAGACAGCCGTGGGAAGTGCCCATTGAGGACATTGTTCCTCGGTTTGCTGCGCGCTTGGTGGATCCTTCTCTCACGGATGCCGAGTGTGATGCGGTGAAGTATGAACTTGTGATCCGTAAGGGGTCCCCTCTTCCAATGGGATCCATTTGGCTCCGGATGATTCTTCTTGCTGTGCTCGATGACATCCCCCTCACCCAGCGGAGATGACCCCGGTGATGCTTGATTCGGCTGAAGACAAGCTCGAGTGTTTCCATGAGGCGTGCCTGATTACTCAAGCTCTGAAAGACTGCTCGGTTTACTTGTTGAGCCAGATAAGAGCCCGGCGGGCTATCATATCTGCTTTTGCGGATGAACACGGTGCCAATCGGTGGAGAGCCACTCCTCGTGAAAATTGCCGTTTTGATGTGCTGGAGAAGGCGGCGAGGGAGTTAGAAAATTTTGTTTATTGTTTTGTTCACCCTTGTGCCACTGATCCCTTATTTGGTGATCTTTTTTAAATGTAATAATAATAATAATATTAAAAAAAGATGTTTTAATTTAGTATTTTACTATCTGTTAAATGTTCTCTTGTTTTTAATTCTTTGTTACTCCTCTGTAAGATGTTTATGCGCTGCATAATTTAATTTGCTATAATTATGTGCAAGTAATTCTTGTAAGGATAAAGCGCTTCTGGCACCTAGCGCTTCTGGTGCCTAGCGCTCTCGTGCTTTGCACGTGGGCGCTGTTTCAGAGTCTTTGACTCTCATCGTAAGCGCATTTGATGTTAGTATCTTTCATGAAGCGTTGCTTCGCTTTCCAATCTTGGAAACAGAGCTTTGCTCTAATTTGGAGTGCGCAGCGCAATTGCGCTAGCGCTAGCGCAATTGCGCTAGCGCTAGCGCATTCGTGTTTTGATACGTGGCGCACAGCGCGCCTAGCGCTAGCGCACTCATGCTCAACACGTGGCGCGCAGCGCTGGGCGCATCGCAACTGCGCCAGCGCACCAGTGTTAGACACGTGGCGAGCAGCGCAACGCGCAGCGCACCTGTGTTAGACACGTGGCGCGCAGCGCAGAGCGCAGGATCTGAAGCGTTGCTTCAATTTTTGACTCTTAAATTTCTAAACAGAGCTTTGCTCTGATTGGGGGAAGCAGAAGCGTCGCTTCATTTCCAGCCTTGGAATTTGAACAGAGGTTTGCTCTAATTGGGGGAAGTGTCGCTTCATTTCCAGTCTTGGAATTTGAACAGAACTTTGCTCTGATTGGGGGAAGCGTCGCTTCATTTCTAATCTTGAAATTTGAACAGAGCTTTGCTCTGATTGGGGAAACAAATGCCCCCCCACCGTTGCGCTTACGTGGCCCCAAACGTGAGTGCGGCGGTGGTAGCATCTCAGTCATTGGATTAACTTTTGGGGAGTTGAAACGGCTCTCAATGCCTATAAATAGGACCTTTGGTCCCCAGATGATTACCATCTTCATAAGAATTTTTATTCAGAACCTTACTCTTCCGTTCACGAACTTTCAAGAGTTAGAACTCTTTCCAAAGTTAGGTAAAATTAAATTAATTTTAAGAAATTAAGGTTTTTACCCATTAACAGAGCCTTGCTCTTAATAAATCTTTGATCTAAAGAAAACCCATTTAGGGTTTCACTAGCAGAGCTTTGCTCCATAGGTCTAAAGAGATCTAAAGAGAACTAAAGAGAACCCTATTAGGGTTCCATTAATAGAGCTCTGCTCTCTAAAATGATTTTTCTTGTGATTTCTTAATTCATTGATGGAGCTTTGCTCCTTTCAAATTATATAGAAGAACTCTTGAGAGTTTTTCATGGATCTTGAAGATTAAAGATGGAATTTTATTTTTGATGAATTATATCATCTTTTCATAGCAAAGCTCTCAATGTTCTCGGGGGATTTCTTTAAATTCCCTTCATAACTGATTTTGACAGGTGTCACTCCTGTCTGTAGAGCATTGCTCTTGAGGAGTTTAACTTCCTGTGCCTGTTTTTAATAAGAAATTGCTTAATCAGTCTGTCTGCTAATTTTGTTGATTTTCTTTTACAGGAGCAATGGACGCTCACATGTATGATCTCGACGAGATTATCTCTTATGGAGACATCCGCTCACTCGGCCGTTCTCAGAATCGAGAATTCACAAACGCCGAGTGTGCCAAAATTATGAGTCGCTTTGACGCATACAATGGTCAACTGCTTCCTCGGCGTTCTCCTCTCCTGAAGCTTATTGTGGGAGCGATCTGGGAAGCGCTCCCTCTATTCTGTACCGGCGTGCCGCTCAGGGCATTGGATGCCGCTTAGGATAAGATGCACTCGGTGTATCTGATGATCCTAATCTCAAAGAGACGGCGAGACAATCTTGTCGATCTGCTGCACCAGGCTTTTCAACAGTCTGCTATACTTGCTGTCTATCGGAGAGTGGAGGACATCCGTGAGGATCCCGACGCTTGTGATCGTGAAAGAAATCATACTAGGATGGTCCGCCAGGCCTGGAAAATTTTGGACAAAGTCAATTTTGAGTTCCTCAATCCATACCCTGGGTCTGAGGTTTTGCCATTGTAATTATTTTGATAGTG
Source organism: Agapanthus africanus (assembly GCA_030015575.1). Taxonomy (NCBI): domain Eukaryota; kingdom Viridiplantae; phylum Streptophyta; class Magnoliopsida; order Asparagales; family Amaryllidaceae; genus Agapanthus; species Agapanthus africanus. The sequence goes on along the minus strand of JASDDO010000019.1, from coordinate 375,364,530 downwards.
TCTTTGTTTATTGTTTTTATAATTGTAAGAACCTTTTTACAATATGAATGGCAAATTTCCTATTTTAATGTATTTTATTTCATGTTCTGAATCTTTTGTACATGCATGAATGGGTGTGCCTCAAACGCTTAATTAAATGCAGATCAGCTGTTCTCCTTGTTGCTTTCTTCTCTTTGCCATGTTGTTGCCATGTGATTTTAGCAAGTATATAACTGTCACTCTTGTGCTCTTTGTAAGGTAGTGATGGCTTAGTAAACAGGGTTAGGATCTGTCACCTAAGACTTTTCAACTTTATGAGCCGTGGGGGTCTCATAAAGAATTTTCTCACTACCGGTCAAGAGGATCCCGTAGGTGTAATTTCTCCTTAGGAATCGTGAGAATTCCTAAGTGCGTTTTCTCTTGAAAATCGTAAGGATCTCACAAGAGAATTTACTCCCTTACGAGTCATAAGGACCCGCAAGTGATGGGTAAAGTTGTCCTTATCCGTATTTCACGGAGTCAGGGGTTACTCTGGATGCTTCCCACGGGTTTACTGCCGTATTTGGCGAGGACCAAGCTCCGCTCTGGACGTTTTCCAGGATATCGTAGTTTAAAGACATCGCGGTCGAGGTTAAGGACATCATAGTCCATGGATTTAAGGACTCCACAGTCCTTTGTTAGTTTTAAGACATCACGGTCGAGGTTAAGGACATCATAGTCCGTAGATTTAAGGACTCCACAGTCTGTTGTTAGTTTTAAGACATCACGGTCGAGATTAAGGACATCATAGTCCATGAGTTTAAAGACCTCACAGTCCAATGTTAGTTTTAAGACACCACGTTCGAGGTTAAGGACATCATAGTCCATGGGTTTAAGGACCCCACAGTCCGATATTAGTTTTAAGACATTACGGTCGAGGTTAAGGACATCATAGTCCATAGGTTTAAGGACCCCACAGTCCGATGTTAGTTTTAAGACATTACGGTCGAGGTTAAGGACATCATAGTCCGTGGGTTTAAGGACCCCACATTCCGATGTTAGTTTTAAGAAATTACAGTCGAGGTTAAGGACATCATAGTCCATGAGTTTAAGGACCTCACAGTCCGTGAAATGTGTGGTTGTCGGGACCCGTCACCTCTTTGAAGACGTTGAGGAATTACAACGAGAAATATCAAAGGAGTGAAGAGATATACCCTTGAACCAAGGTAAAATTAGTTTAAGGACATTACGGTCCATTATTAGTTTTAAGACATCACGGTCGAGGTTAAGGACATCATAGTCCGTGAGTTTAAGGACCTCACAGTTCGATATTAGTTTTAAGATATTACGGTCGAGGTTAAGGACATCATAGTCCGTGGATTTAAGGACTCCACAGTCCGATATTAGTTTTAAGACATCAAGGTCAAGGTTAAGGACAACATAGTCCGTGAGTTTAAGGACCTCACAGTCCAATGTTTGCTCTGGATGCTTCCTACGGGTTCACTGCCGTGTTTGGCGAGGACCAGGCTCCGCTCTGGACGCTTCACACGGGTTCACTGCCGTGCTCTGCGAGGACCAGGATCCGCTCTGGACGTTTTCCACGGGGTCAGAAGTGACATAATCCGTGTTCCACGTAGCCAGGAATTTTGCTCTAGATACTTCCCATGGGTTCATTGCCGTGTTCGGCGAGGACTAGGCTCTGCTCTGGATGCTTCACACGGGTTCGCTGCCGTGCTCTGTGAGGACCAGGATCCGCTCTGGACGTTTTCCACGGGGTCAGAAGTGACATAATCCGCATTCCACGTAGCCAGGAATTTTGCTCTAGATGCTTCCCACGGGTTCACTGCCGTGTTCGGCGAGGACTAAGCTCCGCTCTGGATGCTTCACACGGGTTCACTGCCGTGCTCTGCGAGGACCAGGATCCGCTCTGGACGTTTTCAACGGGGTCAAAAGTGACATAATCCGCGTTCCACGTAGCCAGGAATTTTGCTCTGGATGCTTCCCACGGGTTCACTGCCGTGTTCGGCGAGGACCAGGCTCCACTCTGGATGCTTCACACGGGTTCACTGCCGTGCTCTGCGGGGACCAGGATCCGCTCTGGACGTTTTCCACGGGTCAGAAGTGACATAATCCGCGTTCCACATAGCCAGGAATTTTGCTCTAGATGCTTCCCACGGGTTCACTGCCGTGTTCGGCGAAGACTAGGCCCCGCTCTGGATGCTTCACACGGATTCACTGCCGTGCTCTGCGAGGACCAGGATCCGCTCTGGACGTTTTCCACGGGGTCGGAAGTGACATAATCCGCGTTCCACGTGGCCAGGAATTTTGCTCTAGATGCTTCCCATGGGTTCACAGCCGTGTTCGGCGAGGACTAGGCTCCTCTCTGGATGCTTCACACGGGTTCACTGCCGTGCTCTGCGAGGACCAGGATCCGCTCTGGACGTTTTTCACAGGGTCAGAAGTGACATAATCCGCGTTCCATGTAGCCAGGAATTTTGCTCTAGATGCTTCCCACGGGTTCACTGTCGTTTTCGGCGTGGACTAGGCTCCACTCTGGATGCTTCACATGGGTTCACTGCCGTGCTCTGCGAGGACCAGGATCCGCTCTGGACGTTTTCCACGGGGTCAGAAGTGACATAATCCGCGTTCCACGTAGCCAGGAATTTTGCTCTGGATGCTTCCCACGGGTTCACTGTAGTATTCGGCGAGGACCAGGCTCCGCTCTGGATGCTTCACACGGATTCACTGCCGTGCTCTGCGAGGACCAGGATTCGCTCTGGACGTTTTCCACGAGGTCAGAAGTGACATAATCCGCGTTCCACGTAGCTAGGAATTTTGCTCTAGATGCTTCCCATGGGTTCACTGCCGTGTTCAGCGAGGACTAGGCTCCGCTCTGGATGCTTCACACGGGTTCACTGCCATGCTCTGCGAGGACCAGGATCCGCTCTGGACGTTTTCCATGGGGTCAGAAATGACATAATCCGCGTTGCACTTAGCCAGGAATTTTGCTCTGGATGCTTCCCACGGGTTCACTGCCGTTTTCGGCGAGGACCAGACTCCGCTCTGGATGCTTCACACGGGTTCACTGCCGTGCTCTGCGAGGACCAGGATCCGCTCTGGACGTTTTCCACGGGGTCAGAAGTGACATAATCCGCGTTCCACGTAGCCATGAAGGGTTGACTTTATCCGCATTTCACGGAGTCGGAATTTGACTCTCGGTCATCTGTACACCGCCGAGTCATGGAACTGGGAGTTGCCGCTGTTCCGCTTTGCTTGATGTTGTGTCTGCTGCAATGAAACGAATATTGAGATGATCTCTAGGCTATCTGTGACCCGTCGAGATTTGGCTTCTTCTTCTGATGAAACCTAGGAGGAGGAGTATGACTCCCTCTTCGTTTGCGCCCCTGGATTGTATAGAGGGATTGATGTAATATCACCTGTAGGGCATAAACTTCATTCATTCATTTTTTTATTTCTTTCCGCGATGCTCTAACATTTTAGCTTTTATATCGCGAAGGGCGCGATTGCCCAATCATTTCGGCTATTTTTCGCGGTGCCCAATCATTTCGGCTATTTGTTTTATTTTTACTCGCTACTTTTTATTGCGAGTTGCCCAATCATTTCGGCTATTTTGCATGCATACATTTTTTACTTGTTGCTTCTGTTGCAAGTTGCCCCATTATTTCGGCTATTTCGTATGCATGTGTGGCTTGCTAGCTTTTCGCTGCAAGCTTGGGATTAGACATCGATTTCGGCATCAGCACCACTATAACTGGGATATTGCCAGGAGCGAATCATCATTTGCCTCTGTCGATATCGAACAAAGGTGGCTTAGCGAACAGGGTTAGGATCCTGTGGACTAAGGCTTTTGACTTCATGAGCCGTAAGGGTCTCACAAAGGTATTTCTCCCTGCGAGTCGTGAGGATCTCGTAGGTGTGTTTTCTCCTTAGGAATCGTAAGGACTCCTAAGTGTATGTTCTCTTATAACTCATAAGGATCTTGCAAGAGTGTTTTCTCCTTATAAATCGAGAGGACCTACAAGGGTTGTTCACCGTGTAGACATATCCCTAGTCACGGATGGGATTTTGTTAGGGAAATATTTATTCGCCCCCGTGGATCGTATACAAGGGTTAGCGTTGAGCCGCTTGTAGGGCAATATTGGATGTGGTGGGGGCTGCTTAAGAACAGGTTCAGGTCTCTGTAACTTAAGACTTTTGAATCTTATAAGCCGTGAGGGTCCCATAAGAGGTTTCTCCTTACGAGTCGTGAGGATCTCGCAAGTGTAATTTCTCCTTAGGAATCGTGAGGATTCCTAAGTGTGTTGCTCCCTTGTGAGTCGTAAGGATCTTACGCAGGTGGTTTCTCCTTACAAAGTCGAGAGGACCTTGCAAGTGTCTTTTAACGAGGTTGCGCCCTTTCGGATTTTCACAAACACTCGCCGGTAGCCCTGCTGTTTTTACTCACGGAGCCCTTTCGGGTTTTCATCCGTGCCCATTTTGCTTATGGACATACCGTTTTCCCCCTTTTTTTGTTTTTTCTTATTCTTTTTTTTAACGAGGTTGCGCCCTTTCGGGTTTTCACAAGACTCGCCGGTAGCCCTGCTGTTTTTACTCACGGAGCCCTTTCGGGTTTTCATCCGTGCTCGTTTTGCTTATGGACATACCGTTTTCTTTTTTTTTTCTTTTCTTTTTTTTTGTATCAGCTTTGGGATGCTGCAATCCGCCGTAGTTTATCGACATCTCGGTCAACAGCTAGTTTTAGGACATAGTGGTTCGTTGGTAGTTTAAGGACGTTTCGGTCCGCTGTTAGTTTAAGAACGTTTCGGTCCACTGTTATTTTAAAGACGTTTCGGTCCGTTGTAAAGTAAGCCGGTTACCACTTACAGAGTTTGGGCTTAGGAAGATAGCGAGCGGACATAGTCATCGTCATCTATCATTGACCTAGGCCGTGACTCGTCAAGCGTAGTACTTCTTCAGGAAGCGACCGTTTATTGGCCTGAAGGGCCTTTCGCCATGCATGTCCATGAGTAGGTAGGCTCCACCCTGGTAGACCTTGTCTATGATGTACGGGCCTTCATAATTCGGCTCAAATTTCCCTCGTTTAGCACGATTGGGGATCATAGGTCTTTTGACCACTAGCACGAGTTCGCCTTGGTGGAATGTCCTCGGCCAGTCAATCTTTCATATGAGCGCTCATCTTTGCTTTATAAGCCTCTAAATTTTGTTGCGCTATGAGCCGGGTTTCATCAAGGGCATCGAGCTCCTCGAGGCGAAGGTGAGCGTTCTCTTCGTCCGTCAGCTCATAATGGACTGCCACTCGTAGAGAGGGTAGCTCTATCTCGAGGGGGAGTACCGCTTCTGTACCGAATACCAATGCGTATGGAGTTGTGTTCGTGGCCGTCTTGAACGTAGTTCGATATGCCCAGAGAGCTTCATGCAGTCTCTCATGCCAGTCCTTCTTATTTCGGGACACCGCCTTCTTCACGATCTTCGTCAAGGTCTTGTTGAAAGCCTCAGCTAGACCGTTAGGGGTTATAAACTGAGGAGTATCTCCAGTCTATATATGTTGTTGTGCGAAGCGGCTGATCTTGTGGCTTCTGTAAGCTGGCCCGTTATCGGAGATGATCCGTCGCGGAGTTCCAAACTGATAAATAACGTGCGTCTTGAAGAAGTGGAGGATATTCTCCGTCTTCACTTCTCTCAGCGGTACTGCTTCTGCCCATTTGGAGAAGTAATCAGTTGTCGCCAAAATGAATCGATGTCCTCTGGACGATACTGGCTCGATGGGGCCGATTATGTCAGTTCTCCACATTTCGAACGGCCAGCTAGCCACCGTCGGGTGTAATGGATTTAGGTGCTGACGGATAAAGTCCCCATGGATCTGGCATGAGTGGTATTGCTTCGCATACTCGAGGCAGTCCTGGATCATCGTGAGCCAATAATAACCCATCCGCTTGATCTTCAGCTTCATCTTCGGCCCGGCTTGGTGAGAACCGCAGAGTCCGTCGTGAACTTCCTGAACGTCTTTCTTCGCCTCTTCAGGTCCCAGGCATCTCAACCACAGGGAATCAAATGACCTCTTGTACAGAGTGTCATTGACGAAGGCAAAAGATAGGGCCCGCTTCATGAGCTGATGTTTTGAGGATGCATCTTCAGGTGTTCGGCGGGATTTGAAGTAGTCTATAAAGACTTCTCTCCAATCCTCAACCTTTTCTTGGTTTTTCACTTGCAGAGCCATTTGCTCGGTCGCTCCCTTTTCCTCGGATGACTCCGAAGATATTCCTGCCGGTGCAAGAACCCGATGGCTTTGTACCACGATTCTTACGTCATCGAGGTTTTCGTCAGCCAGTTCTTTAGCGAGCTTAGCTAGTGCATCCGCTTTGCTATTTTCTGCACGCGGTATGCTTTCCAAGATGTAGGAAGGTATTTGGGTCAGCAGTTGTTGTACCCTCTCGCCGTACTTTACCAGTTCTGGTTTGCACGTTTGGTAGTCGCCATTTACTTGACTGACGACCAGTTGGGAATCTCCGTATATGAGGAGGTTTTCAATTCCCATGTCAATGGCGATCTCCAGGCCTGCTATCAAAGCTTCATACTCGGCTTCATTGTTTGTCCTCGGCTCTGTTAAGGAGAAAGCAAAGCGCATTATCCCTCCTTATGGAGTCACGAAGATGAGGCTTACCCCTGATTTGATTATGGGTGTGTTCTGTTTGCTCTTCTTCATGGAGGATGCTCCATCGAAATAAAGTTCCCACCGGGTGCCACCACCGTCGATCGTATCAAACGCATGCTCATCTGGCAGTTCGCAATTTAAAGGAGAATCGGCAGGTATCGGATGCTCGGCGAGGAAGTCGGCGATGGCCTGGCCTTTCACTGCCTTAAGAGGCTGATAAGTTATTGAGAACTCCATCAAGAGCAAGGCCCATTTAGCGAGCCGACCTGTCAATATGGCTTTTGACATCAAATATTTGAGAGGTTCCACCTTCGATATGAGATGGACTTCATGTGCCAATGCATAGTGCCGGAGTTTCGTTATCGCGAAGATCAACGCCAGGCAGTGTTTTTCGATGGGAGAATAATTGCTTTCTTCCCCCAGGAGAACTCGGCTCAAGTAATAGAGAGCTCTTTCTTTCCTTTGGTCGTTCTCTTGTGCCCATAATGCGTCTAAGGAACCTTCAAGGGCTGTTGTATAAAGAATAAGAGGCTTTCCCTTGACCGGAGCAGCCAGCACTGGCGAGTTCTGCAGATACTGCTTGATTTCGTCTAGTGCGCATTGGCATTTGTGATCCCAGACGAACGGGGTCCCCTTTTTCATCAAGTGACTGTAGGGGCGGCACTTGCCGGAGAGATTGGCTATAAATCGCCGAATATACGCGAGCTTTCCTTGGAGAGACCGCAATTGCTTGAGAGTCCTTGGCGGGGGTATCTCCATAATTGCTTTGATCTTTGAAGGGTCTATTTCGATGCCTCGGAGTCGGACAATGAATCCTAGGAATTTGCCTGAGGAAACTCCGAATGCGCACTTGAGAGGGTTCATTTTAAATTTGTATTGACGAAGGCGTTGAAATACGATCTTCAGATGCTCAAGATGTTCCTCGTATGATTTGCTTTTAACTACGAGGTCGTCGATATAACATTCGACGATTTCATGTATGAGGTTATCGAAGATCCTCATCATGGTCCTCTGATAGGTGGCACCGACGTTCTTTAGACCGAAGGGCATCGCCTTGTAGCAGAATATACCCAAAGGGGTCCGGAAAGCGGTGTGCTTCTGGTCTTCGGGATGCATCTTTATCTGATTATATCCTGACGAGCCGTCCATGAAGGAGAAAACTTCGTGAGTGGACATGTTATCTATCATCAGCTCGGTGACCGGTACCGGGAAGTCGTCTTTTGGGCAGGCTTTATTGAGATCCCGAAAGTCTACGCAGATATGCACCGTCCCATTCTTCTTCATCACTGGGACGATGTTGGCGATCCAATCAGGATACTGAACTTCTTGGATGAAGCCGGAGTCAATTAGCTTCTTGACCTCGGCGTCGATGCTCATCTCAAGCTCGAGCCGCATTCTCCTCGGTGCTTGTTTGATTAGCTTGACGTCCGGGGATATTGCCAGCTTGTGGACAGCAATCTCTGGATCTAGTCCTGGCATCTCGGAATAGTTCCATGTGAAGCAATCTTTATGTTGCATAAGCACATCTTTTAGCGTAGCCACCTTTTCTTCAGATAGTAGCTCACTGACGAATGTCGGTCGCGGTTCATTTGTTGTCCCCAAATCAATTTTCTTGAGGTTATCTACAGTAGTGTATATTCCATCTTCTAGCTCTTTTAGCGCTGGTGGAAACTCTGAGATCACCTCGTCGTCATTGTTCTCGAAGCACCAGGGGAGGTCATCCCTATCCTCAGGCTCTTCTTTTGATAGTGTTATCATATGACAAGTACGAGCTCGCTTCCAAGACCGATATTGTTCTGGTTCTACTCTCGCTGCTTTGGGTTCATGCTTCTGCGGCGGTGTTACCCTCCAACTGCTGGATAGAGCGAATTCGCCAAGCTGATATTGATCTTTGACCCAGTTCTTGAAGGTGAAGCAATCTTCGAGAGGATGTCCTATTGCTCGATGATAAGAGCAATAGTCTGGGTGAGAGACCTCGTTGGCTTGCTCGGGGTGTTTAGACTCCAGAAGTGTAATCATTTAATGTCTTATGGCGAGATCAAGTATCTTCTTTGTCTTGTCTTGAGGAAAAGAGTATGCTCGATTCATCTTCTTCATAAGGGACAAATCCGGACCGCTCGATTCCCGATCGCGTGACTTCTTTGTCCCGATTTGTCGCTGTCGAACGCCTTTTCCGCTTTTTGACTTGTTTCTGCCTCTGCGTCGGGCCTTTTGCACAACAGGTTGACAGGGAGGGGCATTTTCATCTTTCGCAGCCTGTTGAAGAAGGCGTTGCATCCTGGCTTTCTCGTAGATGGCCATTTCACGATTAGGGTCGTCTCGAACTTTTTGACCAGCTTCCCTTATAAGCTTGTCCATTTGTTCTTCGGACGACGGACTGGGCATTTTCACGTCGGGGGCTCTTTCCGGTTCAGGGTTAGCATTCTCCCATTGAGCATCTCCTTCTTCATCAAAGTCATGTATGACATAACAATCGCGGAGTAGCTCCCGTTTCTTGGACCGAACATATCCAAGCCCGATTGCTTTGATTCTTCCGTTGGGCAACTTGCGCTGAGTTCCGGGAACGTTCCAGATCCTGTCATAGAACTTAGCTTTCCGAGCGGTCTGTTTGAAGGGCATCCCTTGGCGCTTCAACAGCTGTTTCAAGCCTTCTGTATAATATCTAGGCAGACGGATGGGCTGGAGCCTGTCAAGTATAGAATCCGCGCCGTGCCGGATTTCTTTCTCCACTTTGGTTTCCCCAGAGCGGTAGAATATGATCGCCTTTTCGCCTTCTCGCCTGGGAGGGACATAGAACGTCTGCTGCTCTTCCACACTGTAGGTATCAAGTACGTCTAGTTCTTTATGATGTTTGGGCGGAACCATGGCAATTTGCAAACTTTGCTCTTCATCAGCGAATGTTTGTATCGAAGGCCGAGCGGAGAATATAGCATGGACCTCATCTTCCGAGTCGCTGCCAAAGATCAACATAGGAGCGGACGGTCCTGGCTTGTTGTGCTGGGGTGGACCTGAATAAACTATCGCTTACTCTTCTTCAGTATCACTCCCGAAGACTGGAATGGTGGTGATAGCTTTGTTCTCCGGTTTGTGACACCTCTCCGTGTCCTCGAAATCTGGCAAAAAGTATTTTGCATGTTCGTACTTGCGGACTTCGTTCACGGATAATGGATTCAGCTCTCCTGTTACGGTATACTCGAGACCATCCTTAAAGTATTTCATACACTGATGTTGTGTAGATGGGATGATGTTGTACTCGTGTAACCAAGGTCGGCCGAGCAAAGCGTTATAGCATGTCTTGGCGTCAATGACATGAAATTTAATATCCATGACAAGTAATCCGAATCGTAATGTCAATATCACAGACCCGAGAGTCCGTGATGATTGTGAGTCAAAACCGGAGATGGTGATTTTATCACGAGCGAGATGCTGGACGCTCATGCAGATTTCCTTCAACACTCGCACGTTGAGGAGATTGACGGAAGACCCATTGTCGACCAGGATTTTTCCTATCTTTATATCATGGCAGTATCCTGAGACATAGAGGGGACGGTTGTACTCTCACGTCCCAAGGAGGAGGTCTTCGTCGCCGAAGATGATATCGGCTGTGTGTACTTCCTCCAGCTCGTCCTTCATCTTTTGTTCGGCGAGAAAAGCTTGGAATTGCTCCGGTTCTTAGAGCGCCTTAATCAATGAATCTCTCGCTTCTTTGGATAGTAGAAGGGCGTCGAGAATACTGAGCTGCGAGGGTAACTTTCTCAAGTGCGCCAGAACGTTGTAGTCCACTTTACTTTTCTTTGGCGGGTCCTTGGCGGTCAGCTCTTTCATGACTTGGTCATCCAGGGCGATATCCTCAGAGACCTTTTCTTTTCCTTTATCTTTTCTACTCGTGGGTCCGAGATTCTTTTCTGGAAGCGTGCGATTGCGCAGCTGGATGTTTTCGCAGTCCTTCGGTTCTTCCTCCTTCCCCAAGGTGGATTCTTTAAAGAGAGTGCCAAGAGCCATCTCTTTGTCAGAGTCGCTTCCGAAAGTGAGAACCTGCAATCCCCCGGTGTTGACCATGCGACAGTTACCGGTAGTTCTTTGATGCTCCTCGGTCGCCCTTCTTTGCTCCCGACGAGTTTTGCATTTCATCTGCTTAAAATGTTGCCGGTGAGCAACATATCCCTGCCACCATCTTTTAAAAGCGTCGCACTCTTCGGTAGGGTGCGAAATCTTTCGATGATATAAGCAGTAGTTAGGATGTGTTTCTGCTTCACGGGGGGCGTTTCCTTCAGAGAGTGGTAGCTTTATTCCCATTGATATGGATTTAGCAAACTTTTTCCTCGTCTTGAACTTGTTTTTATCCGCGACGGATGTTCCTTGATTCGGCGGGAGTGCCTCGACTCTTTCGTCCAGTCGCCGGCGTTTGGCTCTTTCAAATATGGCCATCTCACGCTCCCGATTGGCTTTACTTTTCAAATGAATCTCATTCAGGAAGGCATCGATCATTTCGTCTGACGGCCATAGAAGTTCCAGCTCGGGACCTGCCTTCAGTCTCTCTGTGCATGGAGCTTCTTCATTGTCTAGCGATGAATGAGAGACCACATGGCAGCTTGCTACGTAATCCTCAGATCCATCCGACGAGTCTTCTCCATCATCTTCGTCCTCAAGGACGTGGCTGAGGAACTCTTGGAGCGTGATTGGAGTCCGCGCCTTCTGGTTATACTCTTCCAGTGCGTCAATCTGCTTCTGTAGGTCCGTGCGCTTGTCGCCAGGCTTCACGGGTTTCTTGGATTTCTTCTTCTTTTTTGAAGATTTCGGCGGCCGGGTGTGAACGCTTTGGCTATCACCGCCAATCTTTAGAGTTGGGCGCGGCTTCAGTATCCCTTCGATGATCTGGGGTTCCAGCGGGTTCTTCCACCTGATCGCCGGGTATGTCTGGAGATCATTCAGCATCCTTTTGGTTTTGGCCGAAAGAACGACCTCCCATGGAGCTTCTTCAACAAAAGAGCACGTTGCCCCCGGTGTGTCCATTTTCTTAGGAGTGTGCGGTTGTGGTGGGTTTACTTTCCACTTCTCAGACAGCGCAAACTTGCCTTGTAGGTACTGATCCTCGATCCATCCCTTAAAGACGAAGCAATCTTCGATTGGATGGCTTACCGTTTGGTGGTAAGGGCAATAATTGGGATTATTCACTTCGCTGGGTTGCAGTGGTCGCCTTGGATTTGGCAAATTGATAAGCCTGTTGCGCACCGCCAGCTCGAACAGCCACTTTGTTTTATCCTGCGGGAATGAGTAAGGGCGCTTCATTTTCTCATTGTAATAGCTTCGTCTCTCCTCCAGTTGATCCGCTAGCTTTGGGGCACTGGGCTGCTGTTGGGTGTTTGCAACGAAGATCGCCTTCCCTTTACCCTTTTCGTTTCGCGGTTCCGACTTCGGGGGAGACGGTCTGTGACCCATCTGATCCATCTGGGATAGCTTATCGATTAAAGCCTGGAACGTGGTCGGTTTGAAGAACATCATGAACTATGAAATAGTTGCATGAGGGTCTAGGGTGCCCACGAATATGCCCACCGCTGGTGCTTCTTCGATGCGCTGCTCACACTTTGACCACAGATTCCGCTATCGGATTGCGTATTGAACCCAAGTTTCGCCCGGCTTCACCCTTGCATTGATCAATGCCGTTATTGGAGTGCGTTCACTAGCACTCGCGAATCGTTGGGTGAATAACAACTCCATCTCTGCGAAAGTTTTGACAAAATCATTTGGGAGTTCAGAGTACCACTCAAACGCCGTCTCTGATAAGCTGCCGACGAATTGGCGGAGCAAAAGCTTATCATCGCCCCCGGTGTTGCCGCAAAGAGCCCTGAACTGAGCGACGTGCTGGTGGGGATTGCCCGTCCCCTTGTATACGTGGAATTTGGGGATCGTGTATCCCGGCGGGTACTTTATCTGATCATACCAGCCTGGATACGGTCGCCCGATTTTGACAACTTGGCCGGCTGCTTCATTTGCCTGGTGAACTCTTATTTGCTAAGCAATATAGTCATCTAGGGCAGCTTTAGAGATTGTTTCCTCTTTGGCTGCTGAAAGAGCCGGAGGTGGATTTGATGTTTCTCCTCTGTCGTCTTCGAGAATAATCGGAGGATCTTCAGCTGGAGGGTCCTGTTGGATCATCATACCCACCATGTCTTGGAACAGAAGAGCCATTTTCTTTATATTGGCCGCTTGTTCCGTAGCCTCCTTGTCCTTCTTTTCAAGTATTCTCCGAAGGAATTCAGCATCAGTCTCGTGTTCGTGACGTTGTTCCGATGACGCCTCCGGGCTTTCTTTTGGCCCGGTGAGTGCGACCATTGCAGTCAGCATCTCCTGGAGCTTCTGCTGTAGCTGTTCCTATGCCCTTGTGATGGATCGGGTGAGTGGTCGGTGGCCCGTAGAAGTGCGGCTATCCTCTTTCCCGGAAGCCATGTAAACAGTATGGACCGTTATGCCCCCAAACTTAGGGCATTTGGGCTTAGTGCCTTTAACATTTGTCGCAGGCATGAGGATCTTCTCCGGCCTTCTTTTCTTATGAGCGGTCGAAGTTGAGGGGGCCGTCGCAGTGGGTACCCAAGTAGTCGTCATCTTTTGTGGCTTAACAGGACGGTTTTCTTCCTATCGGACCTTCAGCTTCTTTTGCTGGCGGAAGAAATTTCGATCAATCACCGAGTCTTGGACTTGATGCTAGACCTTGTAGATTTTAGAGGAAAGCCGCTGAGGAGACTGTTCTGGCTTTGCTTCCGCAACATTCTCTACCGGAGGAGGAGATCTTTTCAGTATGGCGGTAGGAGAATTCCTGCGCACCTTATTCAGCAGCTCGAAGCTGTTCCCAGTTGGAACAGCAGCATTAATTTCCGCCGTTGGGGCTGGTGGAGTTAGCCCATAGGGGGAGTTGCCCCAGGCTTTCCTTATCCGGCGCCAGTGGCGACGTCGAGCGCATCGAGCTGATGGAATTGGTTCAGTGACGAGGATGGCTTTGTCTTGCCCCCTGTTCAGGTGAAGGGCTGTTGCTGGTGTCAGCCTGTTGAAGACTGATGTCCTTTGAGTAGCAGGAGCGGGAGTGGGAGTTGGGACAGTCAGTCTTGTAAAGACCGACCCCTTGGCGGGAGAAGCCGTCTTGACGACTTCAGGAGCAGGGTTGGTTACTCTCTTCGGAATAACTTTCTCTGGGATCGCAGGCTTCATTGTGGGCCCACAGGAATTTTGGCCCAATCTAGAGAAGACCGAGGAGCCGGTGCTGGACGACCCGTTGAGAGGGGTCGCAGTAGCTGTAAGCCGATCAAAGACCGACTTCTTGGGAGCTTCTGGTACGGGTACGGGAGCGGTGAAGCTCGTTGGCGGGTGCATGGTCCCGAAAAACAACCCTGTGGTGGCCTGAGTAACCTGTTCCACGGGCATCGTGAACAGGGAAGCCGCTTGGGGCACGTAGGCTATGCCCTCAGTTGAGGCAGGACGTGGGTTGCAGTTGCATGTGGAACACTTTGAGCAGGTAAACGCCATTGATCTTTTGCTTTCTGCACCAAGCAAAACGCCAAATCTTAGTACCTCGAAACCCAAGGGCAACCATTAGCAAACCGCGATTGGTTCGCGAACACGACACACGAAGTGTGGATTGGAAAGAGGAAAAGGTCCCACCGGGCGTGCCAGAATCTGTTCACCGCCGAATACAGAGACGCAACCGCGCAGGTCCGTCTTGCCTGAAATTCGGGGCAGATGGTAATTGGTGCTATCCGTCCACCTCTCCGAAGATACCAAGTTGATTTATGGCACCATGTATCGAAGGTTTAGACGGATGCGGCCGATGTAGCAGACTTCGTCAGATTCCCCCTCAATTGAGGGGGTTTTTATTGTAGGGATGCTCTTCCCTGCAGGCGCAAGCCCCTGCAGTTAATTACGCTACCGCATCGCGGTAACAACTTTCTCCTTCTCCATGTGGCCACTTCGTGTCGTGGGTGTTTGTTTTGTGTTCGGTTGCCCGTGGATTGTATACGGAGACTAAGTTATGCTGTCGCCCGTAGGACGTGGATTAGTCCAAATCCGTATCTTTCTTAGATTTGGTTTTGGGGGGTTTGTGTTTAAGGATACGTTAGCCTTATTTAGGGCTAAGATCAACTTAAACGTTTGTTAAGGACACGTTAGTCTAATTCTAGACTAAGATCAACTTAACGGGATCGTTTAGATCCAACAAGAGAGCAATTGTGCTCTATTGTTTAGTTTAATGACATTGCGGTCGATAAATAGTTTAAGGACATTGCGGTCCATTGTTAGTTTTAAGACACCGCGGTCGAGGTTAAGGACATCATGGTCCGTGAGTTTAAGGACTTCACAGTCCGGTGTTAGTTTTAAGACATCGCGGTCAAGGTTAAGGACATCATAGTCCGTGAGTTTAAGGACTTCACAGTCCGGTGTTAGTTTTAAGATATCGCGGTCGAGATTAAGGACATCATAGTCCGTGAGTTTAAGGACTTCACAGTCCGATGTTAGTTTTAAGACATCGCGGTCAAGGTTAAGGACATCATAGTCCGTGGATTTAAGGACTCCACAGTCCGATATTAGTTTTAAGACATCACGGTCGAGATTAAGGACATCATAGTCCGTGAATTTAAGGACTCCACAGTCCATAGTAATGTGTGGTTGTCGGGACCGTCACCTCTCTGACGACGTTGAAAGATTACAACGATAGATATCAGAGGAGTAAAGAGATGTACCCTCGAACCGGGTGTAAATTGATTGGAAGAGCAGATGAGCTCAGTTCAATTTAAATTGAGGACTTATAACCAGAATTGGGCTAAGTCCAGTTAAAATATGTTTAACATTTTATTTTTGTTCTTCCTGTTAGGCCTTTGTTTGGGCTCTGCCCTTTTAATAATGCCAAGCATTGGGCTCTGACATTTTTTGTCTTGTATTGAATGCATAGCATTCATCAGAACAATATATGTTTTGACAGCGCGCCACGTGGTGCACTAGGCGCTTTGCGCCAGTCAAAGAGCGTGTTGCGCTTCTGTCGGTTAGCGCACCAGAGGAGGACACGTGTCGCTTAACGCTAAACGCTAGTTTGTTAGCGCACTGCGCTTTTAATTTATGAGCGCGCTGCGCTAGTTTATGGGTGCGCCAGTGAGTGACACGTGGCGCGCTTGGTGCTGAGCGCCAACCTAAGAGCGCAGTGCGCTGTTTTCAGGAGCGCAGAGCGCAGATCGTGTCTATGGTTGACACGTGGCATGTTTTGGCGCTGAGCGCCAGTCCAAGGAGCGCAAGGGCATAGTTCATGAGTGCAAGGCACTGTCTAATAGCGCAAAGCGCATTTTGATCAATTTTAAGATCAAAGAACAAACTTATGTTCTTCAAAGGAGGCCTTGCCTCAAGATCCAAGATCAAAATTTCTTGTTTTTATGAAAGGCTCTGCCTTTATAGACCAAAAGATCTGTGAAGTAAAAATACTTCTTTTTTATATTTTTATGATTAGATCTTGATATTTTCTTTTTATTCAAAGACCTTGGTCTTTTTTTATAGATCTAAGATCTTTTTAGAAGATGTTTATTCTTTCTATGAGATGGTTTCATCTCTGTTGTTCAAGAATTAATTCTTTACCTTGAAGAAATGATCTTCTTTTTGGCTAAGGGCTTGCCTTTCTTTCTTTTTGAGTTTTTCTCAAAATTTGCAGAGGGTTTTCTCTATATCAGACTTGAAATCTTGGGGCCTTTATATAGGGCCAATTGATTTGTTAAATCAGTTTTGAGAGATCTTTCTCTTGATTGATTGGGGAATACTTTCCACCGTTGGATCTTTGATCCTGAGGCTTCTGTTTGACAGAAGATAATCTTATTATTTTAATAAGATTGAGAAATATTTTCATGTAGAATTTGTTCTGTTTTTGGTAATTCATTATTTACCATTGGATCATTGATCCAGCGGTGCTTAAAGCACAATCTTGTTGTTTGGAAAGATTTTGAGAAATCTTTCCTTAACAGAATTTAATTCTGGTTAATTAATGATTTATCATTATTATTAGATCCTTTAATCTAACGGTGGGAATTTTAATCCCAGCGCTGGCGCACTTACGTTAGACACGTGGCACGCAGCGCAGAGTGCAGCGCAACTGCGCTAGCGCACCCGTGCTTGACACATGACGCGCGGCGCGCTGGATCTGAAGCGTTGCTTCAGCAGAGCGCTGGATCTGAAGTGTTGCTTCAGCAGAGGTATCTTTTCACCTTCCTTTTTAAGTCAAACTTATATTCCCGAGAATCTTTCATTTCCCAATCTTGGAAATAGTTCCATTGTGCACAAAATTTTCTGTGCTTCGTCTTTATAACTCGAAGCAAAGCTTCTTCCTTTTCTCACCTCCAAAGAACTTCCTCAACTATGGCTTGTAACCGCCCTCATGCTCGTAGACAGCCGTGGGAAGTGCCCATTGAGGACATTGTTCCTCGGTTTGCTGCGCGCTTGGTGGATCCTTCTCTCACGGATGCCGAGTGTGATGCGGTGAAGTATGAACTTGTGATCCGTAAGGGGTCCCCTCTTCCAATGGGATCCATTTGGCTCCGGATGATTCTTCTTACTGTGCTCGATGACATTCCCCCTCACCCAGCGGAGATGACCCTGGCGATACTCGATGCGGCTGAAGACAAGCTCGAGTGTTTCCATGAGGCGTGCCTGATTACTCAGGCTCTGAAAGACTGCTCGGTTCACTTGTTGAGCCAGATAAGAGCCCGGCGGGCTATCATGTCTGCTTTTGCGGATGAACACGGCGCCAATCGGTGGGGAGCCACTCCTCGTGAAAATCGCTGTTTTGATGTGCTGGAGAAGGCGGCAAGGGAGTTAGAAAATTTTGTTTATTGTTTTGTTCACCCTTGTGCAACTGATCCCTTGTTTGGTGATCTTTTTTAAATGTAATAATAATAATAATAATAAGATGATTTAAATTAGTATTTTGCTATCTGTTAAATGTTCTCTTGTTTTTAATTCTTTGTTACTCCTCTGTAAGATGTTTATGCGCTGCATAATTTAATTTGCTATAATTATGTGCAAGTAATTCTTGTAAGGATAAAGCGCTTTTAGCGCCCAGCGCTTCTAGCGCCCAGCGCTCTCGTGCTTTGCACGTGGGCGCCGTTTCAGAATCTTTGACTCTCATCTTAAGCGCATTTGATGTTAGTATCTTTCATGAAGCGTTGCTTTGCTTTCCAATCTTGGAAATAGAGCTTTGCTTTAATTTGGGGTGCGTAGCGCAATTGCTCTAGCGCTAGCGCATTCGTGTTTTGACACGTAGCGCACAGCGTGCCTAGCGCTAGCGCACTCGTGCTCAACACGTGGCGCGCAGCGCAACTGCGCCAGCGCACCAGTGTTAGACACGTGGCGAGCAGCGCAACGCGCAGCGCAACTGTGCCAGCGCACCTGTGTTAGACACGTGGCGCGCAGCGCAGAGCGCAGGATCTGAAGCGTTGCTTCAATTTTTGACTCTTAAATTTCTAAACAGAGCTTTGCTCTGATTGGGGGAAGCAGAAGCGTCGCTTCATTTCCAGCCTTGGAATTTGAACAGAGCTTTGCTCTGATTGGGGGAAGCGTCGCTTCATTTCCAGTCTTGGAATTTGAACAAAACTTTGCTCTGATTGGGGGAAGCGTCGCTTCATTTCCAGTCTTGGAATTTGAACAGAGCTTTGCTCTGATTGGGGAAACAGACACGTGTCCTTTTCGTGTGCGCTACTTGGCAGAAGCGCAACGCTCTCTTTAATTGGCGCAAAGCGCCTGGCACGCCACGTGGCGCGCTGTCAAAACATACATTGTTCTGATGAATGCTATGCATTCAATACAAGACAAAAAAAAGTGTCAGGATCTAATGCTCAGCATTATTAAAAGGGCCAAGCCCAAATAAAGGCTCAACAACCCAGAACAATAAAATGTTAAACATTTTATTGTCCTGGGTTGTTGAGCCTAGACTTAACCCAATATTGGCCATAAGTCCTCAACTCATATTGAACTGAGCTCATCTGCTCATGAATATTTAACAGATCTTAGTCCCAAACTGGACTACAGATCCTTCAACCAACTCACACCGGTTTAAGGGCACATCTCTTTACTCCTCTGATATCTGTCGTTGTAATCCTTCAACGTCTTCAGAGAGGTGACGGGTCCCGACAACCATACATTTCACGGACCGTGGGGTCCTTAAACTCATGGACTATGATGTCCTTAAATTTTATAGACTATAACGTCTTTAAACTATGGACTGTGGGGTCCTTAAACTCATGGACTATGACGTCCTTAAACTTTATAGACTATGACGTCTTTAAACTACGGACTGTGGGGTCCTTAAACTCATGGACTATGATGTCCTTAAACTTTATAGACTATGACGTCTTTAAACTACGGACTGTGGGGTCCTTAAACTCATGTACTACGATGTCCTTAATCTGGACCGAAATGTCCTTAAACTAACAATGGACCGTAATGTCCTTAAACTAATTATCGACCGCAATGTCACTAAACTAAACAATAGAGTCCAAATGCTCTCTTGTTGGATCTAAACGATCCCGTTAAGTTGATCTTAGTCTGAAATTAGACTAACGTATCCTTAACAAACGTTTAAGTTGATCTTAGTCTCAAATGAGCCTAACGTATCCTTAAACCCAACCCCCAATCCCAAATCTAAGAAAATACGGATTTGGACTAATCCACGCCCTACAGACGACGGTATAAATTAGTCTCCGTATACAATCCACGGGCAACCAAAAACAAAACAAACACCCACGACACGAAGTGACCATCTGGAGAAAGAGAAAGTTGTTACCGCGATGCGGTAGCGTAATTATCTGCAGGGGCTTGCGCCTGCAGGGAAGAGCGTCCCCACAATCAAAAACCCTCACAATGAGGGGGAATCTAACGAAATCTGCTATATCGGCCGTATCCGTTTAAACCTTCGATACACGGTGCCATAAATCAACTTGGCATCTTCGGAGAGGTAGACAGATAGCACCAATTAGCATCTGCCCGAATTCAGGCAAGACGGACCTACGCGGTCCCGCTTCTGTGTTCTGCGGGGAACAATTTACTAGTAGATGTTGTATATGTTTTACACCCGCGCTAGTCCAGTCCCCGCTCTGTCGTTAGTTAAGTAACCTAACGGGTGATGACGGGACCCAGTGGCGAATGCGGATGGCAAATACGTACATTTTTTTCCGTTCTTTTCTGGTGTGATTAATTGATGGGATTGCGTTGATTCAGATCAATGCAAAGAAAACAAACCTGTTCGATGTTGTTGGAACATTTTTCTAAAAGCTATTATTACAAGGACGTTTTCTTTTGTTTTGCACAGTGGTATTCAGTTGGAATATCCTGCACTTCATTCGACGAGGCAAGGGCCGAGATCCCTTCATTGGGAGTGACCCCTTGGGCAGAAGTTTACGTCAGGGTAATAACTTCACTATAGTCGATTACTTTTTGCTTTGCATCGTGGTATTCAGTTTGGAATATCCTGCACCTCATTCTACGGGGAAAGAGCCGAGATCCCTTCACCGGGAGTGATCTCTTTAGCAAAGGTTTTCGCCATTATATTTGTAAAAAGCTATCCGGTTCCTTCAACGATATCAAGTTCATTACGTTAAAGGTTTTTCGCCAAAAACCAGCCGTAACCCTCCGTTATTTCGGATAAGTAGCGCATAGTATCCGTGCGGTGTTTGCTGACTAAAGTTAAGGTATCGTGTGTGGTAGCTGTGTGTTGCTTGTCCGTTGCATAGATAGATGCATTGGTTTAGGACAGTCGTACCACTTTGTTGGCCAAAGTCAAGGGTGTGTGCGGGTGGGTCTAAATCAATCAGGACAATGACGGGTAGAACTTGACTTGTGGCTTATGATTTGTTGGCCAAAGTTAAGGTCATAAACCGCTTGGGGTAAAAACACACATCGGGAGTTTCTAAAGAAACTGAAACTTGCCAGGTATGCGCATACCTTCTGGAGTGTGATAACGTGAGTGGATTCCATCACGTTATCATGCGATGATAGTTGGATCCCGATTCCCACTGATGAGTTGGTTTACTCCTCGGGTGATCCCGACTAATTCTTCTTTCAGGTTTGGACGAAAATTTGAGGATATAGTGGGAGGTTTCCTGATTAGATAAATTGATAACATTCTTATCTAGGTTAGAGTGCACGCAGAGTGTTTCTTTTCTCTCTCTCTTTGACAGCGACCATGGCCCGGCCCTAGACTATGACTCAGTGATCAAGTTGACCGAACCTTCTCAGAACACTGGCTTTTAGATTGTCAGAGTTGCACACCTCTTTGCCACTCTTACTTTTACCCTTCTCTCCAGAACACCTCGTATTACTACGAACATCCACTTCTATTGGATAAAACCATCGTATGGTTATATACGAACTCGAAGGAACTTGTTCCATATTCGAGGATGGTTTCCGGTTCTGGAGAAAATGAATAGGACTATTCAGTTGTCTTTTCCTTTTACCTTCTCTCAGGTTGCGAGTGCTTCTTGGATTAGGACGATACACCTATTACGCTAATTGGATAGTCTTCATCCAAACCATAGGCAGGTGCCAAAAGGTAGGGAATGAAGAAAACCGATTAGCCTAAGTGAGGTGTACAGAAGGTAATAAGTAAAGACAAATAAAGGGATTAGAAAGAGGGCAAAGTAAATTGCGATTGCTATTCACAACCAAACCAAGTATTTCATCGCCACTCCTATTTCACCTTTGTCTTTCTCCAGAACACCCCGTATCACTACGAAGATCCACAGTTATTTGGATACTCCATCGTATGGTTATATACGAACTCGAAGGAACTTGTTCCAGTTCGGGGATGGATTCTGGTTCAGGAGAAATAGAATAAGCTTTATTCAGTTGTCTTTTATCTTTACCTTCTCTCGCGTTGCGAGTGCTCCTAGGATTAGGACAGTGCACCTATTACGCTTATTGGATAGTCTTCTTCCAAACCATAGGCCGGTGCCGAACGGTAGGGAAGGAAGAAAACCATTTAGCCTAAAGGTGGTGTACAGAAGGTAACGACTAAAGACAAATAAAGGGATTTGGAGAGATGGCAAAGAAATATACGGTTATAGTCATGAATCTGGATAATGGAAGAGGCATTACTAGGAATACCCGGATACCCCTATGAAACATTTTCATGTTTCAGTTTCACTGTGTATTGTTAATAGAAAACTGATTTCCCAATTAGTCCTTGCTCCAGGGTATGTATTTACCAGGTATGATTCTCACATCTGTATGGTTTTACAGATGATGAGTGGGAGCAAGTTATTGGGAATTGGGTGATCATCCTCATTATATCGGGATTCGTTGTAATTGGTGATATTTGAGGAAATCACCTGGGCTTTTACCGGACGGCAAATATTTGGTTTTGAATATTCGTTGTTATGCACCAATTTCAAACTGATATATCTGTACGTTTATTTTTATAAAGTGAGATGTAACTTTTTGAAAGTATGTCCATGACATTTACCTATATCAGTTGATGGTTAGGTAAAGAGCACTCAACAGCAGTGTAATTCTTCATAACCATAGTACAGTTTTCAACCTATGACGCACAGGGTTTGAGTTATTCAACTCAGGGGGCTTATACAAAGTGTTGTATGTTGTCCAGTGTCCATAAGGACAGAGGGGTTGGTACTCGTACAATATTCTGTTTACCTATGACTTCTCTAGTTTTTAGACAAGTGTTTCGTAGAAATACAAAGTCTAAATTTTGAGAAGTTATAGGTATAAGAATAAAGTAGAGAATCAGGTGTCGCAAGTGTCGGGATTCTTCAAGGTGATTGAAGATATAGATATTTGTGTTTGGTATTCGGTTGATAGTAATGGTTATGAGAACTTGCTTCTCTTTCAAGTTACTCATATCTGAATGTATTCCTAACTTGAGTAATGTTGATCGGCCTCTCTCCATTTAGTTGACATGCACTGGAGACGGCTGCATGATTTGAATCTGGTTCCAATTAAATCAGTGCCTCTATTTCTATATTGGATATAGAATAGTTCATATCTTAACAATGTTAAGGTACGGGGAGTTGTCTGGCTTATGCTTAAAACCAGACTCTGGATAACTCAAGGCAGGTTTCTGTAATGGCTGTTTGTGGGTTAACCCGGGCTATGACGAGGGTTGACTTTCTACCATCTGGAAGATCAATAATGATATTGTTCTTGACTCGCCACAGTTTTGGTAAAATGGATTTTTTCAGAAAAACAGTAGTGGGAGTATGGTAGAACTGGAAGTGATTCAAGAACCGCAAACGATTACTGAAAATTTAATAGGACCTAAAGATTAAATCTGGATTTTCATTTCATTAGCTACTCCGTAGATGTGGTGGGTAACCTCAGGCACCCGAGAGATACTCCGGTAGCCTCAAGGACGGTGACAAGGAGGTTCTTGTTTACCCAGGCTTGCCTTACTGCTGTTCCAGACCATGAGATCCGGCATGAGGATGAGTATAGCATCTTTCTAAACTAGCTTTAGAAGTGCACGTATATATGACTCTGCCAGAGGGTTGTCGTAGTCAGTGGGAGCAGCGGAAGCATAGTGGACAAGTAGATTATGTCTATTTATAGACTAAAGAGGATATAGCGGAGATAGATCATCTATTTTTGATGTGGCAGTCATAGGTTTTGACTTCATCAGAATAGAGGATGGATCTGTTAAGAAGGTAGTAGGGTGTGATGTCCTGGTATTTGGATGACATACACATAGTAGGAAGTGAAATTCCTATACTACGATCGGTTATACTTTGGTTGTCACACAGTGGTTTCTCCACATAGGATATAGATATAATATTAGACATTCCGGTTACTAGATCTATGGTTTTAGATCTAGATTTGGGTAGTTTCCCAATCTGGGTACTTAGACAGTATTCTAAAAGTATTTTAGAATGGACGACTCCTGTTATGGTGGTGTACCTGCAGGTGATGGAGTCACCCTCTCTAGAGGTGTCTTATAGACTAAAGAGGAGAGGGATGTGCATGATCGGCATATCACTTGCTTAGGCAATTGAGTCAATCATGAGATGTCAGGTACCACACCAGATGTTATTTTTGCACTAGATGCAATAGGTTGAGATATTAATCCAATCCTGGAGAAACGTTCGGAAGCAATTTTAGAACATAAGTGTATGTTCTAGGGATTTGATAACGGCAGCCTCATTAAGGAGACGGTTATCATTCCAGGCTTCCAGGGTGACCTGGATGACAGAGTGACTGTCAGAGTTATAATTTTTCCTCTGACGAGGGGCAGTATTTTGGACAGGTGGTCCAAGCAGATACCGAGGGAGGTGTGGCGCAAGATACTGATTAGGTTCAGTTGATGATACAGTCTAAGAAGTTTGGATTTGGAGTTCATTTATGAACTAGGTCCCATCAGATATCCAGACATATTCTAAGACAGGTACTGCTCATTTCGGGAGATGGTTTTCTCCGCGAACTTGAGATTAAGAGAGACATAGAAGGAAACATCAGGACGGATCCACTCACTAAGGCTATTTCTCGAATGCAATAGTTTCACAAACAAGCTTTGTGAAACTGATCAGTAAAGAAGTTGGGTGTTCAATATCACACGGGCTGTGAGTATACGACATCGCAATAATTAGCCTTGAGTCCAAGTGGGAGATTATTGGATATAGTGCCCTCAAAGTGAATTATTGGATCGCAGGCACGTGATTGCAATGATTGAGGGAGGACCTATACCGGTAGGACATTCTTACTCGAGAGGATTGTATACTATCTGGTTTGTCTTTATCATCATGTACATGCTGGAGGTGACGTTGCAGTTCACTATTACACGTTGATAGAAAATAGTATGCTAACTGGTTTACCTTTATCATCGTGTACATACTTTAGGTGACATTACAGATCACTATTACACGTTGATAGAGCCCATAGGATTCTTGCTTGACTGCCAGCAGTATGATGGCGATCATATACGTGGGAGCTGGAGTCTATAAGCACATACTTAAAAGGTCCCTAGTCGTGGGAGTTTCGAGACTGGGCATCGATACTCCATCAGTAGACTAGTGTATACAGTCAAGACCCCGACAAGGGGGCGGTGGCCGGTCTCACAAGCCATTGGTGTCAGTTGGTTCACCTAAGATGTATACAGGTGCTCATTAGGTTATGAGTACACCGGACAGGACTCGCCGGTAATATGCTAGTTGGTATTATACCTAGCGTCAGATAGCAGTTCCCTGGTGACATGTGTACAGGTTAGATCATCGACCTGAGATCGTCATTTGTCTCGTGTGAGTTCCCACTGTGCTTTGATTACTACCCTACCACGGCTTAAAGGAGTCGTGCAAACAGGTTTTAGTTGGATACAGTCCCGAGCCACATGGAGGCAGTGAGCGAATCGGCAGGGGTTTCGTCTCTCCCGGTATTGGGGGTGAGATCGCGCTGTGTCTAGGAGAGCCATTACACGAAGTTCTTGGCTAAGGTAGGAGATTTATTGGTAGGTATTCCAGTAGTATCTCAGGGTGTTCTAGGCTACACTCCGACACGACTTGTACCGCTTTTGGGGGTCTGACGTTTACCAGCCCCTAGGCCCGACATGCGATATTCATAGACGAACGGATCGGACTGTACGGATATTGTCACTGACAGGCTCAGTAGGGTTCCAGGATGAGTTCGCTCATCGGCTTCCCTTTTTGTCGATACATGGGTAGCCGTTACGTACAGCTAGTGCCACTGACGTGCTAGTGGTTAAATCCATAGCCAATATATTGACGAGTCTTTAAAGTCCCCCACAGACAGTTTCTCAAGTTTCGGGCGAAACATTGTAGAGGCCGTATAGTATTATGGCAGGGTTCGATCATGTACATGCACTTCTGCGCGGATCATGATCGGACGGATCATACTAGCGGGCTTTGGTTTAAGCCGGATCCTAGTATTAGATTTGTTGGATTACTTTAGTCTCATCGCATTCGCATTCAGTCGAAATGCGGATGCAAGTATGTACATACAGGTGAGGGGTATTCTTGTGATCCGTCACGAGTTTTCTTTAGATGATGCCGTTCTTTTTATTGTCATAAATATTTGGGTTAATATTTTGGTGGAAATTGTGAGTGGATTTCATCATGAGGAGCATTTATTGTGACATGTACATAAGTGGTGACTCATAGTCTCTTTATTTGTGCATATGTCACATTTTATTTTGATTAATGTGTTGAAATGATAAGTGGAGAGAGAAGGGGCAGCCATGAGGCAAGGGGTTAGCTCTTGGATTCATTATGCTTGCTCACTTTATTATTCCAACACATTAAGAAAAGAAAAGCTCTTCTTCTTCTTCCTCCTCTAGCTCATAACTTCCACCAATGATATCATCTTCAACCTCCATCCATACACTCTCATGTGTTGAGAATCAATGGATGCTTGAGACAAAACTATCACACACATTCTCTACATCACCTTGGACATGTCGGCTAACAAACTTCATGTTCGAGTTGTTTCGGATGAAGCGGGAGCCCGTAAAAAGACTCATTGATGTGGTGCCCTTCCGACGAGGAGACCGGAGATCGGAGATGTCGCGAGGAGCTTGGGATGGTGGCCAAAGACCGAAAGATACGGATCGATCGGTATAGCCACTCTCACTTCTTAGTAATTTGCTAGTTTAACGTTAATGGTTCGATCCGGGTGAAAGACTACGATAGCGCCGGTTCAGTAAAAAGTTTTTGTTTCCGCACTTGGCCCTGGATTGACGGTCGGGGCGCTACCGTAGACTTACATTTGCACTGCTGAACCAAAGCACCAGAGTTCAAATCCTATCTCCCACATTATTTTTAATATTGTTTTCTTTTAAATTTTTAGAAGTCCAAGGGTCTACACGTGCATAGCTCGTAAAAACCAAAAGTCACATATAAAACAAACTACCCCACTGTGCATACCAACCGACGAGCTTGGACTGCTGTGGATATATCTAATTGTAAAGCTACTCGGGCCGCCAACTCGGCCGGCGGCGCCGGGTTGACTCGGTTGAATCCGAGTTGACCCTTCTGTGGAGTTGTGTCTTTTGATCTTCTGGTAACCCCTGCATAGTTTAAATTACCTGCAATTTAACAGAGTCTTTAAAAATCTAATTTAATCTATTTTAATGCAATTTATTTCAATTTAATTTCTATCAAACCCTAACCCTAACCTTACCCTATAAATATCACACCTAAATACACCCTCCTCGCTTCCAAATTCTGTCCAAAACACTCAAGAAAACTCTCTAGAATTTTGTGTACAAGTGGAGTTAGCGAAGGGCGAAACTCCGGTGATTTTCCGACGACGACTCTAGGAGATCCCGGCGACGAAACGATGAACCGGAGCTACTTCCACTCTCTCTTCCTCTCCTCTAAACCAAAATCCAGTAAGTCCGTCCTCCCTTTCCTCTTTTCTATTCTTAAAACTCATATTTCTAAAACCTGATGGAAGCGGAGTTAATCCGACTTCCGATTCGGTTCTTCTTAAAAATTCCACATTTTCTTAAATACAAACATATTAAACCCTTGCATCTTGACTATTAAACATTAACAAAACATATGGAACAAATTCCATTGCAAAAGAATGTATATTTCAATTTCTATCGCACTTTTTCAGTAAAATACCATGTAGTTTAGTTTCGGTTTTAAAACATCATTAATCTTGCTATACCTTTAGATAGATCATAAGGTAATGACCTATCTCTTCACAACACTCATATACAACATAGCACAATACTTTTTGGGAAATATGGATTCGGGAAATACCGTTTTACACAAAACTACTTTTAACCTATAAAAACCGTTTTCTACAAGATTACGTTATTTTTACAAATCTTTGCAAAGCGCTGCTACAACCCATTTGAGGAACCCGTTCGGGATGGTGTGGATTATCGCACATCCTCGGGCTTAGTAGTGCGAGATGCAGACTCCGCAAGGAGCATTCGGTCTCGAGAGATTTAAAAATACAAATATCTTAAGAAAAAATGAGATTTCTAGAAATATAATATATTAAAATTATTTTTATATAAATATATATATATATATATGTATCACCAAAATATCTATTTTTGTGATAATATAAATATTCCAACTTTTCTAAATCACAAAAATTACTTTACATGAAAATACCATGAAATTCCATACAAGTTCAATATTACAATTAAATACCTTATATTATAAAATTAGGTTATTTTCACTAGAAATGTCACATATATAAAATCTACATCTATGACAATTCTAAAGACGATAATTAAATACTTGGGATATACTTTGAAAATTATACAAAAGTATTTTTACATATAACCCCCTTAAGTTCTATAAATTACCCTAAGGACCCTAGTAAACATAGGTTTAAGCGGGACCAATCTCTTGAGCCTCAGGGAGCCGGAGAAGTGGGTGCTTGCCTATTTAAGGTAGACAACTTAACAAACAGTGTTATCAACATGGTAATCGTTTTTGAAAAAAACACAAATCCTGCCGCCCATGTGCAGCGGTTACCGATAACATCAAAACTTAATTCAGGATTCAATTTCTTTTCTAATTGTCTGACTCAGACTGAGTCTCATTATAAATAATCTGATTTGAATATGATTCAAGTACAATTTACAATACTACAATTCAATATGAATCCATATATACATATATTCAATATATTCAATCTATATTGACTGAACCAAACCATGGATATACTTCCATTTACATGATTCTCCAGTCACATCCATGATTCTCCAGTTACATCCATTTACTGATATCATGGTTTCGGCAAGTCATCCATCTATACAATTCAATTTACAAAACAATACAATACAATACAGTACAATACCATCAGTACAATCATTACTATCAATACAATAAAACCACGGGGTATTGAGGTAGTTCATGCGTGAATCCAACAAAATCTCAAGAGTCCCCCTGGATCATGAATTCATGTCTACTAACACAAGCAAGCTATCATGAGGGCCCGTGTTTCCTTACTTCTGGA
The DNA here is from genome assembly GCA_030015575.1 of Agapanthus africanus. Lineage (NCBI taxonomy): Eukaryota > Viridiplantae > Streptophyta > Magnoliopsida > Asparagales > Amaryllidaceae > Agapanthus > Agapanthus africanus. The sequence continues at coordinate 375,335,945 of JASDDO010000019.1, read as the reverse complement.
TTACAGCCTGTTGAGTTTGGAATATTTCAACACTAGCTTGAAGTCCCGTTACTAACACTTGATTCGGACCCGTGGTTCCCTACCCCTGGATTACAGCCAGTTGGGTTCGAGAACACTCTTGAGATTGGTTGACATTCACCTTTAAATTTACGTAAACAACAACGTTAATAAATACAACATATAATACAAAAAGTTACTCTCTCTCTCTCTGTTTATTCTACTTCTCCCTTATTCTTGGGACTTACCGAACGAATTGTTCGCTCATGACATTCCTTCTCTTTCTTCTTTGGAATGTTGTCAGGTGGATCGGACGCACTAGAGCACGAGACCATTCAGAAGCATTCGAAGCAGGCCCTTGAGCAGTACACCGAAGACCCAGAGCTGTAGCCACTTGTACCTATTTTATTTCGGTACTTTTCATTTCTGTTATACCGCTGTTTAGGCATCGCTTTATCCCATGTATTTATTTTTTCATGTATTGTAAAAAGAATGTGAATAAATAAAGTTGCTGTTCAATTATATCTTCTGTCTCTTATGCTTTATATTTATATTGCTTAGATACGCTTAGCATATTTGCTTCAGAGTAAATACGTAGCGGCCTCGTCGCGTCCTCTGCCCGTATACTGGGAAGCGGGGCGTGATAACAAAGAGAGGGCTTGGTGAAGGTCGTCGGAGGCAATAATAAGGAGCCGAAGGTGATGGCAGTGACTCTGGTGGGGCTTGGTGGAGTTTTGAGAGGGAGAGGGAGATCGATAGGAGAGGGAGAGTAATAAAATGAATAATTAAAGTAATTAAATTTGTGTTAATTAATATTAATTTAAGAATCAGGGATTTAAATGGAAATTGATTTGGTTATTAAGTGGGCTTTAAAAAGGAGCTTTAAAAAGGAAGATTCAAAAGAGAAGGTGGCAGTTGGGGAGAGGCTTGGGTTTAGGCTATGGGGCTTGGGCTAGGTTTAGCTTAGTGAGACTGATTGGGTAAAATATAGATTAGGATGTTGGTAAAATAAATAAAATATTTTAGTATAGGAAAAGTATAAATAAAATGAAAATGGTTAAATTATTTATAACAACATTTTATTTTAAATACGGGTATTGGCGTACAAAGGGAACTGGGTATTACATTCGCCGCTCTACGTCCCGCATCCCACGCCAGCATATCTCGCCATTAACGGTCGTATCCCGCTCTCAACGCGAACATGATGTAGGGGTGTAACGGACGACATGAATCTCACATTGGCTCACTCCATACGACTGCTATATAAACCCTTCTTCCAGACGACTTAGGTATTTCGAACTCATTCCAATACGCCGCTACTCTGCCCTAATATTTCTTGGTATTTGATCATCGGAGGGTCCTACGGTGGTTTTCCACCCGGGACTCCCCTGCCGGTAGCTTGACGTTAACAACAACCAACAACCCATTAAGATCCACACGCTCAATCCTCATCTTAAAGCTCAACCGCTCACCACGGCTGGCAGCAAGATCGACGGAAGACAACATCTGAGGGAGATTCAGACATCCATCATATGTATTCTAATTTTTTTTGCTGAACCACTGCTTAGAGCGCGTTTACTTAAATATACACTAAACCTTTTAAGCTTTTTAGTTGAATAGTTTACGCTTTATATCTACCAATAAATGTCATGAATGGAACATATATAAATATCATAAACTATCTAAGTTTTTTGATGTGATACTTGTGCAGCAAGCAAGCAGGGAACAACATGCAAAAGTGTACAATATAAAACAAGGTCTTACTGGATCCTAGGATACTAAATTGAAAATAGGTGAAATTTTGTGGTATTATACAATTGCCGTGTAATTATTGCTTTAGCATGTCATGTTGTTGATACTACATCCAATTGCATTGGGCCCACGCGCGTTGACGTCCTGAATAATTTACTAGTTCCAAACAAACGAACTGATTGCGGTATATCTAGTTAGGCTCACAATTATCCCAAAAAGAGCTTCGGAAAAAGGGTTAATTGCACGGAACATCCTTTAGTTTACCTCGTATAACACTTATGTCTCCTCGTGTGATTTATAAACGCAGAGACATCATTTTTCTGTTGACCAAAAAAATCCTTTAACACTAGATTTTACATTAACATAGTTGCTTAATTTTGCTTCAGCTTTATTGTATGTGTCTCTTTAAGGTTTTAGTGGATTTACGGAGGAGGGGTTTGCTCTAATAAATTACAAAAGCGGTTCCTGCTAAAAGATGTAACCTATAGTCTACATGAGATTTTTCCAGCAAATAACTCCCGAAGAATGAGTTAAACCGTTAACATAAAGAAGAGGAAGTGAACTTGTTGGCGTTTCATTCTTTCTTCTTCTTCTAAAAAAATATTGCTTGCCTTTTGCCTCATCTATTATTATAACCACAAAACCTAAGAATTGATTTCGATTTGATGGTATAACGTAACCTCAAATATAACCGCATCTGCTATTATAGTGCTTAAAGAGAGGTCACCAATTTTAAAATCGATTGATGACATGGCTATGTATCCTTCAAGAGAAATCGTTTTTAAAAACCCACAAAAATCTAATCAACTAACCCCACATCCCTTTAAAATTGCAACTAACCATGTCTCTTCTCTCTCCCCCTCCCTCCCTCTATCCCAAACTGTTATGTCCATTTAGAATCATCAAAACCTATGTGCATCGCGCGTGTAAATTACCAGTATTCAATAAATACAATCACCAACCGAATTAGCTATAACTATACAATCATCTCTATCGCTCTTAAATAACGACCATAATCATTGTGAATCATTTTGAAAACGAATTAACCACTGCTATAAGATTTAATCTTCTATTATCTTTTTTCTGGATTTCAAATTAATAAAATTAAACATAATTTTTATTTGAACACATGCATCGCACATGAAAGACATGCGTTCGAATAAAATTATAATGGGATAGGGAACAAATACAGATCCCTAGGATTATAACATCACATTAATCCCATGGGAAACCAATATACTATAAGGTTATTAATAAAAAAAGGTCAAAAAATAATGTGTCCATCCATGCTCAGTTGTTGGAGCTCTCGCAACCCATCTCTCTCTCGAGGAGATTCTCCTCCACCACTTTACCATGCACATTAAACCAAGTAATTTTATTAGAAACATCTTTGCAAACTGGAGGATTTTTATGGACCGAGGCATTTATTCTTTATATGCGCAAAAAAAATAAAAATAAAATCATATCCAAATCTTAAACAATTGCAAGACTGATTTTCACTACAACACCATAAACTTTAATCAATTTTTAATAGATAATTAAACCTAACCAATGAAAAAAATACCATGAAGTTTTTAAATTGTAAATTAGTTTCATATGTCCTCTTTCAATATTCTTTTCAAAGTTAAGATTATAGGAACTCATGAAAGGGTATTTTCTTCATCATCCTCAACATTTGACTATTTTTATACACCATATCAGAAACTTTATACTTTATATTTTATATCTAAAATCTACCAGTTATTCAAATTTTCTGTCTTCTTGATATTGCACGGCGCATGCAAATAACAAGTTCATTTAGCCTCATATTTTGGCCATCAATTCTTCGAAACATTGATGGTCCTGACTCCTTCATATCTTATTGAACTTTAGCTCTTATGGATTTTATTGAAAAACTATTTGGAAAAAACCAACGCTGAAGTTTTGGGTAAATTAATAAATTCAGTTAGCACCCTCATCAATGCTGACCTCATTCTTGCAGCAACATCTCTCTAATATAATATATTAGCATCTTTATAGTCAAAACCTCTCTCATCCTCTCCCCATTCTCATCTCATCTCCAAATTTATTGAAAAAACCCTAAAAGAGACATCTTTTTTCTTTCCTACCAATGCTCAGAAATCGTTAGCCCTAATTCTCCCAATATAAAAAATCAAACCTAATCTCTGAATTCTTCGCCCTCTATCGAGTCGATTCTGTTGAATTTCTCTGCGATTTGAAGAAAATGGGGAAGAACCAAGCCTACAAAGCCATGCAGAGGGCGAAGCTGGGTTCGGCCTCAGGCGGGCCCGAGGAGATCGAAGACGGAATGGTTTGTACCCTTTCATACTACCATTGAATTTTTTAGGGTTTGAAGTTTGATACCAGTTTAATTTGTAATTAGTGAGTCTCTTGATGCTTGTTGTTCAAATTGATATGGAAGAGATTTCAAATTCTATAGCAAATAAAACCCTAGCGAATAGATAAAGCTATGGATTGGACCTTGCAGAGAATTTCTTGAATTGGCAGTGCATTCAGCAGAGTTACTGTATTTCTAGCTACAAGTAGGTTTTTTGTTGATTGAGTGAACAAGCGCATGAATGTTGGTGGGAGTGGGTGTGGGAGTACTTCTCCATAGCCTTGTTTATCATTATGCTCATCACTAAGGGTCTGTTTGGGAATGGAGTTAAGTTTTCTAAACCGGAGTTTCATAAAGTTAGCAAAACTTAACTCCAAAATGCTAACTTTGCCATGTTTGGCATCCATTTTGGAGTTTAGATAACTACATTTACCTCAGCTCCAAAGCAGACATAACTACAGTTATCTAAACTCCAATATTATCTAAGTTTAGTAAACTCCATTTTCCGAAACACATCTCTACAAACATAGCCATAGTTTATTGAAAATAGAGTTTGGGGCTTGCAAACCATAGTTTGCATCCCCTCTACCTCCACTTAAAAATAAACTATACTTTTCCTAACTCCGTATCTGTTTGGTCTATTATTATTTCATTCACAATTGTTGAGTTGAGGGTTTCTGTTCCGATGTTGAAACCAGTGACTTTGTGTTAATATTGATTACAGGTAGTCTGGTATTGACACACCTCCACTAAATCTTGCCTGTTGCTTATCCTTAATAAGATTAGACGAAGGAAACCAGTCTGAAGAAAGCATCACCTTGTAGTGTTATCATGTTGTTAGAGGAAGTGGTAACGGAAGGTGGCAGTGGCATGCTATTCATGGTCTTAGATTATTTTTGGGGGAAGCATCACTTTTAATAATTCCAGTTCATAGTGTCCACTTACTTTGGACTTGGTGAATAGATGGTAGAGCTAGAGAAATATTTCGCTTACTTGCCTTGAAGAAACCAAGACTACTCGAATTGAATGAATTCATTTTATTGGAAAGTCCATGGTTACAAAACTTAAAGGCATATGTCAATTTTGAGGCTCGGATAGCAAGGTTATCAGAAAATGTCCCTGCAACATGGATTTCTATAATGGTCTAGTTGAATTAAGAACATAGTTACTGAAACATTTCAATTTAGTTTTATAAACTTGATTTCTGTAAGGATTTTGTAAAATCAAGATCGTGGATAATGAAATCTGTCTGATAACAGGCGGATGTTTATAAAGCCTTACATGTCAACTTAGAACTATTGGATTTTCCATTGCCGGTTAACCTGACAATTCTAAAGACTGCATCACTACTCCCTCTCTATTCTGGTTTAACGTCAATACAGAAAAATGTATTTGCAAGTCCTCGTATCCTTTGAGTCATGATTTTATCTTTTTATCAACCTCAACCACCTACATTGGGTTGTTACTCTACAATTTTTTCATATCTTTCAAGTTATTTTGTTGATGCCTTGTCGAGTCAGTTGTAATTTTTCCTTGTCCATACTTTTCCATTTTGTATAAAATGTTTAGTGCAAACACTATTCATGTATTATCGTTTATCAACTTGTGCATTATGTCCAAAGTTACGGCACCAACAGAATCAACAAATTTATATTCATATTTTACAGTAATTTTTTCCCGTCACATGTGGGCATTGAACTCTTTGTGTAGCAGAGTTACGATTCACAAGTGTAAGCAGATCAGAAATTCTAAATTATGCATGGCATCAGATACGCTGCGTCAGCGGATAATTCTTACAAGAACCTGCAAGCACAAGACTTTTATTTACATTGTAAGGACACATAACACATGCAGTGTGTGTAGAATAGTGTGTAGGGCATTGCATGCTTATAGCTAGAATAGTCCAAATTATACTTCAAATACTTTGGGATGCATGAGTCCAACTTTGTGCATATGCGTTTTATATGCGGCTGCTTATTTGGATCCGAAGACATGCTTTAGTGGCTCCATAACCATTCATAATAAAGTTTTTATAAGGTCCTTTTTGAAACTTTTCACTCTTAATTTTCAAACTACATATTTGCACAACCAATAGTTTATTTTTCCTTGAATTTTTACTAACGAAGACCGACACAGATGGATGGTTCGTTTCATTCACCAGAGTGGCATGCTGCTCGTTTGGCCAGCCTTAATACTTCTCACACTGTTACATGGGAAGAATTCAAAAGAAAACAGAAGGTAATACTTTTTGCAATTGAAAGAGTTCTCTTATGATTGAAGGCAAAGTTTTACCTGGAAACTTTAACTCCTTTTTAATAATATGGTAGTATATAGTTGACTCTTCTATGTCTCCAATTGAGATGTCATTTTTTTTGCATAACATCTTTCCTAAATGCTCATTATGATTCTCAGTTTCCTTTTTTACTTTTGGGCACAGTTTGAAGTTTTAAGGTATTATCTTCGTTTCTATATCTGCATGTTGTTTTGGACTTGGGCATCTGTAGTTTTATTGCACTCTTCACCGGGTAATTTAGGCTATTTCAAAGAATGCCGTATATTTTGAATTTATCTGAGACAGTTTGCTAACTTCTAGAGTTACGATTCAAGTACTACTAATTTGTTGATTACACAATAATACGCACTACCATGTGGAAAGAGCGGTAGATATGACGAGATGTGACAATGTGTTGTCCCAATAAGTCCATCCATCATTTCTTTGTGCATGAAAATTCAGATCTTTAATTTAGTGTACTTAAACCTGTTATTCATATTCAGACAAACTGGCTCATAAATTAGAAAATTGTAAAAAGATCCTTCATGAGTGTCAACCCCCCATTACGTTATTTGGTTTATCTCGTGTCGTAATAATGAATGTAAATCTCGGTTGCAAAACTTAGCAGTCCTTTTTTCCCCTTTTGTGTGTGTGTTTGGGGGGGGGGGGTCTAGGGAACTTCAAGCTTATTGGTGGAGCTTTCATCTTATGAGTTATCCTTACTGGCCAATTTCACTTAGATGGAAAAGGCTTAATCCATGTATCACAGGTTCGGATACGGGACATGATACATTGTCAGAATCACGGATTTACAATTTTCCAAACATCAATGATACAATTTATTAGGACACGCTAAGTTTTTATTGGATTAAATATTTATACATATTTACAAAAAATATTATATCAGCAAACCTAAACTAAAAGTACAATATATATATTCATTTTTTTATGTGTCGTTAGTTGATGTATAAGTCGGTCACCCAAGTTTCCTACATCTAGTACATAATATAAGTTTAGAGTGTGCCAAAAAGAGTTCCATAAGCATTCTAGACAAATCCGAAAGAATCTAACATGGATACGTGTCCGATATGATACGTCTCCTCGACAAGGTATCCGTGATGCATAGGGCTTGATGATGATGATGATGATGATACTTGTAGTTTCAAAACTAACCAGAGAGAGGTTAAATATAAACATGCATGCAGTTTGTTGTAGGAGTTTCTTGCACCTATTTCCTTGAGTTGCTTTAGATTTAATCTTAGTGAAATAGAATAAATGCATCCTTTACAAAGACACTGCATCACAATCTACCTGCATATGCTTGATTTATTACACCATGCCAGGGTCCATGCGGTTCGAATGGATTCTTAACATACTATGTATGAGTTTTGTGTTTTCGTCCATAACTCCATCTAAGCAAACTGACATGATAAGATATTTGGCAAAAAAGACATGATAAGATACGGAACACAGCCTGATGCTGTGATACATATATCTCAAACTTTGAAAAACCTTGCCAGAGGGATGATGAGGATACAACAATAGAAATTATGTAAATACATATAAAATCTTTGTTAAATTAATTTTTTTTTATGAAAAGAACAAATATTGGCTCTTGACAAGTTGGCTAAACTATTATGCTTCAGCTCATACATTTAAATGGATACATAATTAAAAAAAACCTTCCTTTTGAGTTCCTTATTGTTGATGAATCTCATGTCTTATGTTCAAACAAGACATGGAACAATTAAAAAAACTTCCTTTAAGATATTTGGCAAATAAGACATGAGAGATACGGAACACGGCCTGATGCTGTGATACATAAATCTCAAACTTTAAAAAACCTTTGCTAGAGGGATGATGAGGATACAACAATAGAAATTATGTAAATACATATAAAATCTTTGTTAAATTAATTTTTTTTATGAAAAGAACAAATATTGGCTCTCGACAAGTTGGCTAAACTATTATGCTTCAGCTCATACATTTAAATGGATACATAATTAAAAGGCTTCCTTTTGAGTTCCTTATTGTTGATGAATTTCATGTCTTATGTTCAAACAAGCTACTATTCTACTATTATTTTAGAAGCATTATAATTCAACTTGAAACGTGAGTGGAAAAAATTCATAACCCAATATGTGCTGTACAAATCAAGCATTAGAGCAAGCGTGAATATGCATCTGAGAAGAATTGCAGGTTTGCTATACAATTATGTGCATGCTAGAGAAGTGTAGTAAATATGGAGCAATTGTCGATATGCGTCTGAGAAGAATTACAACTATGTTATATAGTTGTGGATCTGTTTGATAGCTGTCCTTAAAAGTATCAACTATCAAAAGAGTATACTAGAACCTGTTACCTTTACATATGGATACTGTTTCACAATATGGTGATATGTTATAAGCATGTTAGGTTCTTAGCTGCTCTAGAATGGTTGCGTGCAGTTAGGGAGTCTGGTAATAATCACAACCCTTATCTGGACCGTTCAATAATCCGTGATCCACTTTGGTAATTGTTAACAACCATGCTGATCTTTAAGTTCAATTATAGATTTACATCCTTATGCTACTCTTAATGTCTCTTTTCCATATGATTACTTCAACTCTGTTATTACATTTATAGATTATTAGTCTCTTTCCTTGTATTTAGAATTGTTTCAAATTTAATAACCACCATTTTTCTAGCATTATATGAAGACTATTGTTATGGTTTCCTTTTACTAGTGTGGTCTCATATACAGGAAGATGAGCTCAAAAGGGGTGAGCTGGAAGCTGACAAGGATAAAATGATGAGAGAATACAGGGCTCAACTGGATGCTGAAAGAGCACGCAAGCTTTCCCTTGGAAGAAACTACTCCAGCAGCAAGTCACATAGCAAGAAAGGTAAAATAAAACTTGTAGTTTACACGTCCTCCAATTCTTTACCTTCAGCTGTTACATTACTGACTTGGAGGCATGCCAATGCAGAGAAGAAGGATAAAGATGCGAAGAAACGAAGTAGCAGAAAGAGAAAGGTTTCTTGATTTCCAAACCTTTTAAGTTCTTTACTTTTTGTATTGTACACCTACATCATATTTCCAGTAATGCACAGACTAGTTACGACTATCATTATAACATATTTCCTTGTCCCTTTTGTCTATATGTGCGTATTTGCATAGCTGAAGTGCTATGATGGAATCATAGTAGATTGCTGCAAAAGTTGAAAGCGTCATCTGCATCACATTAAAAAACATACAGATGCTAAGGTTTCCACATCCCGAATAAATGATCTACCAGGATTCAATTTCAGTTTTAAAAGTTGGTAGAAAACTTAAATACTTATCGAAGGAAAATAAATGAAGCATACTTGACTTGGAGGTATGTATTCTTTTAACATTGGCAGGACAACATATTTAACATGCATCTGTCATGGAGGGAGATGAGAATGGCAATTTCACGGTGATACCAAGACACAACAACAACAACAACTGAGCCTTTTATCCCAAGCATATGGGGTAGGCTACATGAACCAACATGAGAATCACGCCGGGTCCAGCACATGAATCCTGTGTCTCCACTCACTTCTATCGAACAATATACTTTCATTGAGTCCTTTGGCAACCATATCGTTTCGTATCACCTCCATCCATGTTTTCTTCGGTCTCCCTTTTGCCCTTTTGCCATTACCCATATCGAGAGTATCTATTCGTCGAACCGGTGCTTCCATAGGTCTGCGTCGCACATGACCAAACCATCTAAGCCGGTTTTCCCGCATCTTCTCCTCCACGGTGATACCAAGAAAATTGGGAAAATATTGCTTGCTTAGTGCTATGTTGTTCGAGATGCCTTTTAGGCTTATAAACTGTAACAATTATTTGATGAATGGCAGTTTATATTAAAGTAGTGTCAACTTTTCCAAACTATTGTTCAAGTGTCCATAACACAGTGAAAATTGGGTATTCAATTTCTTTGTTAAATGGACCCTGGTTTTGCTTTTATCATCCTTAATTATTTGCCCTTAAAAAAATTGTATATTTACTTTTTTTACTGAAAGGTATCCTAAAGTACCCAAAAAAACAACAGTATGTATGTATACAGTTTGTTTAATCATGTACTATAAATTTAGGTTTTAAAATAACATGAAAACGGTCATTCAAGCAGTGTTTGATTCCCCAAAGAGCAAGAGGAACGACTGAAATAAGGAAGAGCGGCACCCACCTTTTTTTTATTGCAAAAGACTGCTAACATAGGAAGAAGAAAAGGAAAGTTTAAGGCTATCGTAATTTGACTACTTAGCCGAGCCTTGAGCTATTGAGATGCAACTCTTATCAAGGAACCAAGACTAGGTTCAAAGCTATGAAGCACGGCCCCACGGGTACGAACACGGATACGACACGAAACATGGGAAACTTGTAAAACGCAAGACACATGAACATGACTATTATTTTATTTACATATAATTATGTGTGCATTAATCAAAATATAATTATTTTAGTAGAAAACATACAACGATACAACTTCAAAAGCACAACATATGCTATTAAACTTTCATCTGTAATCATAAGATTTCTTGAGCATACACAAACTTATATGTGTGTGCACGCGCACGTCAAAAATTAACATATAAGAACCACAATTCATAAGGATAAAAGAAAGAGATTTTTACTAAAAAGCCTCCTTATACTTCGCTCATTACTAAAAAGCATCATATATCGTATTTATTTAAAAGACCCCTACCCCCTTACATTTAAGCCGCACTAAAAAAACCTCGCTAATTTTCCAGCCAAAGTTAACATCATGTTAGGGAGATGGAGCTTGAGCTATTCTTTTACCTTCTAGGTATTCTTTCTCGCACAAAAAGAGCCCACATCTTCGCTTAGTTGAAGATTGAGATTTATGGCAACTAAAGAATCGTTTAGGTTGCCCACTCATTCGAAGCTTGCAATTGAAGGACAACGGCACTCGAGAAGCTCATTGCTAGAAAAGATTGAGGAAGACGAGCCAGTTTTCATGATCAATTTTGAGAGAATTTTGATTGAAACTCTAATCCTAAAAGCCAATTTGGGGGGAAATTAAGAATTTTAGGAGAAGAAGAGGGACTGGGAGGGTTTAAAACCCTAATATGATACTCGTTGTTAGCCCGTTAACGGAGTAATGAAAGATGCTAAAAAGATCATCTTTTTGGTCAGATTACGATTTTTTAGTGCAACTTAAATGTATGGAGGTCTTAAGTAAATACGAAGTATGAGAGGCTTTTTAATAAAAAGCCCTAAAAGAAAATAAAGTGTTAACACTTGCATAGATCTTTCATAGACACGATTTCATCATTGCATCATTTTGAAACTTTACTCTTAATCTCATTTATCAAGAGATCAGCAATATGCAATATTATCTTCCCTTAAAGATATTGAGGCCGACCATACCAATATCCTACATTCTTCTCTCAACCTCATGTGCTGATAGAAGGGTTTGACACTGTCAATTTGGCCGACATGGCTTAAACGTGTCGGATACGGCGTTAGGTGCCGTGTCCTAGTATTTGTGACCGATAAGTGTCGAACACGGAAAAGAACACGTCAACCCAAGGTAAGTGCCTGATATATCAGATATCATCTTAGACCTCTCTAACAATCAATCCAATAGGTCCATGGATGGGAATGTTGTGAGGAATATGATAGTATGCAATTCTCTATCAGAACATTATTGGTGCATAGATTTAGAATCCAAAGGATTTACCATAAAACCCAAGGGGGATGGTTTTGATTGTTATAAATATTTTGATACTTTGTATATATAGATGTATTGATTGTGGGCCGTGTCCTAGTTACTTAATACCCAAGCTATCTTTGTATACAAATATTCATTTATCTAATATAAAACATATTGCATTCTTTCCCGATTAAAGTTTCATGGTATTAGAACTAGAATTTCTCATGTTTTGTAAATTCCAGCTCCCAATCAAATCCCTAGTACTCTCTCAAAGCAAACTTCCATGTACCATAGCAGTAAACACTTTATTTATCTTAGGTAGGAAGATCAATAACACAAAATACACCAAGGTAACATGTGAATAGTCGTCAATATTAATAACAGATTTCATTGTATGAAGCGATGAGAGCGAGTCCCCGAACATCAGAATAAACTCGCTGAAAAGCGAAACTAGGCTCAAATTTGCTATAAGGAAAAAATGAGTACATTGTTTATGTGGTTGACACCCTATGCAAGTACAAAGACTAGATAAGGATACTTGACCTAAAATATCTTTGTGACGAGCAACGAAACACGATTAAGCGCTACATGATCACATATAATGATGCCATAGATCACAAAATAATGAAGGCGGAGGTGGCGTGAGTGTTGGAAAATGAAACAACGGAGTTGGGTGCCTGGTGTAGGTTATCCTCAATACAAAGCTCATTAATTCGACACCCTTGATCATTTACAAAACTGAATATTGATCCTGTGGAGAACAATATGTAGAGTTAAATGTAGTGTGGTCATGGTCATAAATTTGGCTGATATAAAACAAGGTCAATGAAAGATTCGGTATATGTGGACAACGCTGAGCCGGCTGGAAGAGGGGTACCATTAAGAGTAAAATGCTAAAATCTTAATCTAAGAGATAATGTGTGGCATAGACATTTGGAAAGAACTAAGAGTCGGCTTAAAGCAATATCCTCATGTTACGAGGATTGAGAGATTTAGGATTAGGGATTGAATTGAGTAACTCTTAAGGTTTGCAAGTGGAAAGAAACCCTAGCTCCGATGCTTGAAATTTTAACTAAGAGAGAATTATATATATATATATATATATATAATGGAGAAAAGAGGCCCTAAGAGGATTTTTCGTTAGGTGGCGTCAAAAGTCTATATCCTCCATGATGTTTTCCGACGATCGACGCCCATCATCACCTTTATCATGTAAGATGTGGATGCATCAAATTTCATATGATTCCACCACTTTTTCACCGTTGAATTAGCAATGTAAAAAGTTCTATTGTTGGTAAATCGTTAATTTTGCACCCACTAAATCAACGGTAAAAAAGTGATGGAATCACATGAAATTTGGTGTATCCACATCTTACATGATAAAGATGATGGATGCCGATTGTCGGAAAAAATCTCGGAGGGTGTATTTTCTAGACGTCATAGAAGAAAATTCCATCCTATGGTACCTTTCCTCTCTCTCTCTCTCTCTATATGGTATGGCTAATTTACTCTCAGGGCATAACCAATTTAGTTATACCATGTGAATCATTTCTCCCTTTGCAATCTTGTATGGATAAAATATGGATATCTGTCATTTTCAAGGAGAGAAGTAGAAAATCCTTTGAGATTCTCTCTAGTATTAATCAATTGCTCATTAATTACAAGATTATTTATCTTATCTCATTAAAAATTACAAAACCTACCCCTACTTTATTCATGAATGAAGGGCCAAATGAAATAATTATGCACATGACATAACTAAGCCGGTTACGCCCAGCGAGTAAATTAGTCTTACCCCATATATATGGATTCAACTAGGATCCTATCGGAAGGATTTTCCAAATCCTTCCCACTTTTTCACCATTAGATTAATTTTGGGATTTGTGCATTCAGTTATGTTATGTTTAGTAATAAATAAAAGTTTTTATTCATAATTGTTAGCACACATTTCAAAGTTAAATCTAATGGTGAAAAAGTGGGAAGGATTTAGACAAATCCTTTCGATAAGATCCTAGTCGAACTCTATATATATATATATTTGTATTTTTTCGACGCCATGGGAGGAAATTCCCGCCCATGGCATCTTTTCTCCATTATTCTCATATATATAGGGGGGTGATCTATTGCAAACATGTCCGCATTTTTAAAAAAATGGAAACTCTCGATCTAAGATATATTTTAACGGTCCAATCCGTTCAAGTTGATCGCCGTATCCTCAAATGTATGTGCATGAAAAATCAAAGGATTTAAAGACCTTTAACCTATGCATTGATAGGTGCAAAAATGAACGATTTTCGATTATGCAATATAATGCAATATAAACTTCATCCAATACATAAGTTAAAGGTCTTTAAATCCTTTAATTTTTCATGCACATACATTTGAGGGTATGGCGATCAACTTGAACGGATCGGATCGTTAAAATATGTCGTAGATCGAGAGTTCCCATTTTTAAAAACGCAGACCGGTTTGCAATAGATCACTTCTATATATATATATATAACCCAGGGAGTAAATTAGCTTCACCCACCCACAAAGAAAGAGGCCCTAGGAAGGTTTTTTGTCAGCTGGCGTCGAAAAAATATCTTCCAGCATTTTATTCAACGGTCGGCATCCTTCATTATCATCTAAGATGTAGATACACCAAATTTCATGTGATTATATCACTTTTTTCACTGTTGAATTAGTAATGTAAAAGGTTCTATTGTAGGTAAACTGTTAATTTTGCACCCACTAAATCAACAGTGAAAAAGCGATGAAATCATAAAAAATTTGGTGTAAACATCTTAGATGATAAAGATGAAGATAATGAATGTCGGCCATCGAAAAAAAATCATTGAGGGTGTATTTTTTCGATGCCATAGGAAGAAATTCTCTCCTATGGCACCTTTCTTGCATTATTCTCTCTCTCTATATGCTTTCTAAATGAATTTGAAAAGAAGCAGAAGATCCCTTGGTTTGAGTTTGCCGAAGGATACTTGCTATAAGCACATAAATTGAATTGGTTTTTCTATAATTGAATTGGATGATTTTCTCGCTAGGATGTAACTGATTTTAGCCTGGATACATACTAATATTAGCACCACATAAATAATAGCAAGAGTTGGTTTCATCTAGAAGTTGGCTGGTTATCTCACAAGAAATTTCTTTATGTAATTGATGATGCCAAAACAGAAGACCCTTGTTTTCCAATTGAACATCGAATGCATACTAATATTACTACTACAAAAATACTAGTAAGAGTCAAGGTTTGATAATGCAATAGTGAGCAGGGCTAAAATCAGAACACATGATTTTTTGTGATAAAAAACAGTGAATTATAATGGTATTGCTTAGGAGAGCTGTCAGGTTCATGTTGCACAGTCCAAGGAATACTGAAACTGTGATTTTTCATAATTGGCCCTACTGGTTTATATGCCTAATTACCCTTATCCCTGGAATGTCAGCTTTGTAACAAAATATATGGAGCTCGATAAATGTATTAGTTGTCCGGATTGCAATCTTTCTCAAGTTTAGGTAATAAATTTTTCCATGTTATGTGCCACCATTCATTTCGTTTACCTCATTTTTGCTGTATAACAGGATAGCACTCTCTTCCCAAAAGCTTCACTTTAGCTGTAGTTTGCCATATAATTCAAGTGGCAATAACTATTTCCCGTTTGTATAGTCTCTTTATCCCAGAGATATCCCTGATTTTCCAGCTCATTTTTATTGACATTGCATATCAATATGTGAATTGAAAGGTATTTTGGAATAAAATAGTAGTAGAAACAGAAAAGGTTAAATTCTTGCTATACTACCGAGCAAAGTGCAGCTTTTAAAAGAGAGGATGGCACACTGCTTTTTCCGGATGCGATATAAACACCCTAACCTGTGTGTTTGAATTGTATTTTACACAGCACAAGCGGAGGTCATCATCTGAATCCAGTTCCTCAAGTTCATCCTCCGAATCTTCCAGCAGCGATGACGAGAGGGAATCAAAGCGGTCTAGGTCAAAGTCAAGATCGAAGAAATCGAAGAAGGAAAGGAAACACAGGTCAAGGGCCAAGCACACTAGCAGTGATAGTGAGAGCGATGGTCCATTGCCGCTCTCCAGATTTTTCGGCACTGTAAAGAGCTGAAGCAGCTTTCATTCTTGGTTGAGTTAATATAGATAGGTTTTTCTCTATTAGACATAAAATATGTTATGTTATTGTGAAGTGTTTGAATTGCCTTTTCCATAGAACTCCATGTAATTGGATTATTTGTTTAAGGTTTTTAAAGAGGATTTGACAGCCGTTTGTATGGTATTGATTAGTAATTTACATTTGCTGTTTTATCTCTCTATACTTGAGTTTGTCTCGTAGAATGAAATGTATACAAAATTATTGGACGCAAACCCTTGCGGTTTTTGCCATATTCCAAATATTTCCAATATTACATGCCTCTTTTGAAACCCCGTAATACTTGCATACTTGCTTGCCGTACGGCATTTTCTATAGACAGCAGCACCGGCCTATCATTTGATATAAGTAGATCAAAGTTTATATATATATTTTTCTTTTTATATAAAAAATTTCTGTAAATTTTTTTTTGGGCTTTTGAGCCCCCAAAACGATTGCTATTTACAAAATAAGTGAATTAGCCCATTTCAGCCCTCTATCTATTATGTTGTGCCCTCGGTAATAACATCCATACCAATTTTCCAATATGGAGCAACATCATATCATGACTGTCGAATTTGATATAAATTTTACGAATACAACCCTGAACGCCTCAAGATGAAATTTACATGAACAGTTCGAGATATTGTTCAAATGCTGCATCATCACCAGGCAAGATAATCCAAAACCTTGAACTTCAACCATGACCAGAGCATAACACAGCTTCAAAGTTCGTCTTAATAGCAGGCATTCATGTCGACAAGCCATTATAGAGTTCAGAAACAAAGAAAAAATCAAAACCCAAATGAGATAATAATAGATGTATATCAACATATGGGCAGCCTCAATCCAACAAGCACATGGCTATTTAGTTTCCACACATTACAACAATTCAAAGGTTCTTTAACCTTCAACTAGAGTATTTTGCATTTATCAGTTTTGCACCAGATCGAATTTACAACACTTGAGCCTGCTTAAGTTCTGTAAAAGTGCACACCCTGATGGCATTTTACTTCTTGTACCGTGAGCTCTTCTCACGTTGTGTTGGATATTTTAGGTTTTAAATGCACCTAGCGAAGTAGGTCTGGCCAATGTAGCCCCCAGCCATAGCCCTCTTCACGTTGGTCTCAAACAATCTTGGGTTGTCGCGCAGAACAGCAGCCGCTTCATGATTTAGTGGGTCCTCGTCGTTGGGTTGCTGCAGATAATAATGAAGTAGGCTTTTTAAAAGAAAAACGATTAAAAAAACATGCATAGGTAATGATAAATCAGCAAATGATTGAGCAAAGATGACTATCGGATTATTTGAGAAACAGCTAGAGATTTAGGGTTCTAGCATTGTCGAGTTCTGCTATTTGTTTTCGCAATGTACAAAGAGGCCACAAATTAAGCACCAGTGAGAAACAATTATTACATCCATCTGATTAGAGATAACAAGCATCGACAAAGGCAAATATTTGTGATCGCATTCATATTATTCGTGTGCAAAAGAAAATAATTCACAGGGAACAGCCAGTGGTTCACCTGAAGTATCATATCATAAAAGGGCCTAGCAGTAACTCAAAAACAAAGCCATGCAACTACAGTGGAAGAAAAATTCTAGTGCTTGCTTCAACCTTTCCCCCCAAAAAAGTAGAAATATGAAGTAAAACAAGAAAATAAATAAATAATGTTACTTCCATTAGTTGTGTTTGTTTGGTGGGAAAAACAATCGGTAATAGCTTTCTTTCAGAAGCGACATCGAGAAAAGAATTGCGGGATTGCTTTTGTAACATTGTTATCTTCCATAGACACCTTCAGAGTCGTCAAGGCTTTTACTAGATTGAAGAAGAATGACACTTGGGATCCACATCTAACTTCAGGTCTGACAAGATTGGAGAAGAATGGTACTTTGGAACATTGGAAGATATACTGCACAAAAGAGAAGATAGCAGCAGATGCAATGAGGCCACATCAAGAATGCAAAAGAACCTCTTATGTGCAATTGGGACACAGATACCGCTCAGGGGGGTTACTCCATCCTCAACCAGACACTACATATGTCACAAGATTTTAGATAACCCATCTTTTTACATAGGCTAAACAAATACGGTTCAAGAGACGAATCATCACTTAACCCATTGGCAAGAGGAGCCCGGGCGTCACAGGAAATTCAGAAAAATTGGGAATCTATTATATACGCATCTGTTTCCTTATTGGCACTGCCCCTATAGTCGAATATAATTCTCTTTAGTGGATCGTTCATCTTTCATGTTCTAGACTTACCACTGAGTCTAGGAGACTCTGGAGAATGATTCTTCATTTAGGATAATAGAAAGACCTAAATTGTGTATTAAGTTCTTTATCCATAAAGTTCGCACTAATTAAAAGAGGGTGAGCATAGGGTCAACAACAAGGACAAAACTTTGTCAAGATTTTTATGGCACCTTGCTTCATAAAAACTAGAACAACCATATAACTGTTGAAACTCAGAGAGAGAGAGAGAGAGAGAGAGAGGTCTGGCAGATCAAATGTCAATAGCCGTGTAAGTTTGCAACATACAGTGATATCATCGCTTTGAACAAGTGAGAATATAAAAAGGCTAATATGAATGTAAGCATAAAGACCAATGGCCAATCAGAATAGATTATCAGCTAGATCTTGTCTTTATTATTCCACATAAAATCATCCGCTCAACGCCTAAAATTTGTCCCGCCTTATCTTACAGACCAGCTACCGATGGCTTCCATATAGAAATGGAAATACATATTTATCTGGCAAAGAGGGGTTCCTGAGATGTGCACATGTCCTGAGTGTGTGTATGATTATATACCATGCCCTATGGCTGATCAATATTGACAATAACAACACATTATCCCAACTTCATGGATCTTTTTTCTCCATTGAGCTCTATCGAGGGCATCTCAAACAACAAGCAGCATACCCAATTTATTGAAATCAATCTATATTGATTGTTGTCTACATCCAGCCTTCATGGCTCCTTGTAATCTTTTACTGTTCTTTTGTTCATGCGTCAGTCGTCACTGAGGCGCATGCCACCCATCTCAAACAATTGCTGCTCATATTTTCTTGGTTGAAGCTACTTAAAACTAATTGCAAGTAAATGTTTTTTAGTCTATATTTCCATATATTGCAGATCATGCATCTCAACATTCTCATTCAGGTATAATTATCTTTGATATGTTTCTCAATTGCTCCCTTGTAAAAGTAATGGTATTTTCATGATAACACGTATATTTAGTATATTCATAAATGGAATCACTGCGCCAATACTGCACATGTTTAGAATCAGTCTGATTATATATCAATTATAGTTTAGAACAATCAGATGGGATACTCTGAATGTCAGAACGATATATTTTTGCAAGTTCTTTATGTTTGTGCCCGAGCAGACAGACAAACCACAAGCCTTTAGTGTTGAAATTATTCTAATCTAAATTTTTAGTAGGTAAACCTGGTGGTTTAGTTAAGAGTTAAGGCTAACGGAATACCATAGGAATTATACAAAACAGCTTGCATCAATAAATATTTGGAGTGCGGGATCATGATAAATTTCCTAGTCACAACATAAATATATGCGCTTTATGATGGGGAATTGAACAAAGAGGTCCTTGCCTCACAATTTACTCTCAGGCGGCCGAGAAAGTACATACTCAGTTAAAAGGTAGAGAGAACTTGTTAATATTATTTTTCAATTTGGACTAAAACAGAAAAACCATGATGACTGTATATCAGTGAGAAGATGTATACCGAGAAAAGAAGATTCAAGCCATAGATAATAGTGTTTATGTTGAGCACGGGCTTCCAGTCCTCACGCAGAATGTTGAGGCATACATTTCCCTCGAGGTCAATATTCGGGTGGTAAACCTGTATTAGACAATTTTAAGAAATAAAAAACACAGATTCACTGGTAAAGAGAGACTAAAAGAAGCTTTCGGGCAAGAAAATGGAAATTACCTTCGTCTTGCACTTGACTTTAGGTGGTTCATGAGGATAAGAAGGAGAGACTTGGAAGGTAAATAGAAATGTGCCACCTCTATGGAAAAGTGTCAGATATAATTAGAAGACAGGTTATTGCACTAAAATGGGTAAACGCATTTGATAAAAAGCATACAATGTGAAACATAAGAATGATTAAAAGAAGCTTATGAACAAAAAAGGTGAAATGTAAAGGCACAGAGCATTCCACAAGGCATTCAAATTGTAGGCGTGTTACTTTGAGCAATTGGCATTTAAGAAAATGTTCAAATTTTAACTAATTAATCTAATTGGCCGTCAAATTTTCGGCTTAAAAAGATTTGATACCAATTTTAATTACTTTTTGGAAATAATCAAAACAATATTTCAACAGATTTCTCGAGAAATTAAAGGATAGTTCAAAAGCAATCACCCGTGACCCGTCGACAACACATTAAATTATTTCCCGATTTGTCACAAATTAAAAATGGTTTGACGATTGAAATTGATTCAAAAGATTGAACAATTCGACGAGAGACTTCGATCGGCCGTTCGTTGAACTAATGTTACAGAACTGCCAAAACAACTCAAAATTCACAAAGATCTCGTTACCATCCTATGAATAGAGCCCCCCTCATTCGGAAGTCTTTACTCCAAAGTATACAACCTCAGCAAAATATAGATAGCAATACTAGGACCTTCAGAGAGTTTTGGCCAGGGTTTGGTTGTTAATAAAGTGGCTTTGCAAGATACGGACGAGTTGCGGCACAACAACGATCCTCTATCATGCTCCATTGACAAAGAAAACAGGCTCACTCTATTGCTTTTCTTACTTCCTTTATTAGCATTTGTATTTGTTTTTAGGCCCTGCATTTCTTATAATCACTTAACACATGACAAAAAACAAAACAATTTTTTTAATCGCTTGAGGCATAACCATGCATAAAATCAACCTGAACAGGCAGGAATGAGGCAATTTCCTCAACTAAACAGCTGGTGAGTTTTCACTCCTCTCATCTCTTACATGATTTTTTTCTTATCAAATAGATGCTACATTGAAGGTCCCGATCAGGGTTCTCTTTCTTTGATACGGAACAACATGTATTTACGGAAGCAGCCCCTCGGAGTGCCCGTGCTTACGAGGAAGGTAAACAGACCACAACAATCAAAATAAAGTGCATGTTATATTCAGGGTAAATTTTATAAAGCACAATCGATCTTTCAGAGTTTAGTTTTTGCGATACCACCATTGAATTTTAAAAATGCCATGAACCCCCACTAAAGCGGCGTTGTTGGAAAATGCTAGTTTCGTTAACTTGTTTACGGCACAAATGGACCAAATAACACCATGATGACCTTGTACATGAGCTAAATAGCCTCAAAATAAATTGACTATGGCATTTTTTGTCCATTTCTTTGACAAAATTACCCTTTAAGTGGGGTTCACGCATTTTTAAAGGTCAATGGTGCTTCCTCAAAAATTTTGAAAGTTCAGTTGTGTTTACAAAATTTACCCTTATGTTTAAATCGCTAATATTGAATTATATGTATCTGATATATTAACTAAAACAAAAGGTGGTCACAAATCGAACTCGAATGAAATGATTAGTGAAATAATAGAGCAAAAAGGGGGAAAGATAAATAAAACAGCTTTTTTTAATTAGAAAATATTGAATCTAGATAAAAAGAGAAATAAAAGAATAAGTCAATAATAAGTGTTGATTTTTTTAAGTTGAATTAACTTTTTACTGTTTATCATATTTTGTACACATGCAGCACATCTGCAAAAAAAACACTAGTTTCAACTAATGCTTCGTCCATCCATTAATGTTTCCCATGTCCCCAAACTAAAAATATTCATCGCATCAATATTCAACTAACGGGAGACAACTATCACTTATGGCAAGCTCAGTCTCATCCGTACCTCCACAGTCAAGAATCTTTTGCTATGTCGACAGATCTCTCCATACCCCAGCAAAATTTCCTGATGCCTCGCAAGTCGAACATGGAGTTACATCGCCCCAGCCAAATCCAACATATGCACATTGGTATGAACCAGATCAACTGATCTTGAGTGCATTAATTTCTTTGCTTTCTGAAAATATTCTTGCTCAAGTAGTCAGAAATCCCTTATCCTCCTTCGAACGTGCCTAGATGGCATTAACTGCCTGCACGACTCATAACACGCTCTTCCACATGTTTGCATGTTAGGGACAATCACATTCGACCAAAACTTATTTATCTGAATAGTAATTTCGGCTTATGATTTTGTCCTCGGGCTCGGCCCAAGCGTCAAGAGTTGTAGTGGCCATTATTCCCATAGCTGAAATTTGGTGCCAAAAAAAAAACTGCCCCCTCACTTGTTATTTTCTCAAGAAAGGAGTTAGAACATGTCAGTTTGCATTTAATGTTTCAGATTCCGTCGGATATCTTCTTCCTCAAATATCGCAAAAGTTGATGATTACACTGGGTAGGTGGGCCGACGTGCGTTTGATAAACATATTGCCTCTATGATTAATGCCACAATTGAGCAGCATGTTTTTGCACAAAAAAGGGATAAATGAATTTCAAAAGTCTACAGCATGAACCAACAAGAAAACATGAGACCTATGATGACAAAATAGTGAAAAGGAAATGGAGGATTGGCGGCATCCACAAGAAATTTAAAGTGTGACTTTATAGGTAGGGCAGATGGCTACGAAATGAATCATCATCAAAGCTTTTTGCCATCAGAATAAAGTCAGTTATGATGCAAGAATCCATAAGAGAATTGAGTTATTTGACGAACTTTTACGACTGGTTTTCTGCATGATAAATTGGCGTCATCAAATTATCTGACAAACTTTTACGACTGGTTTTCTGGATGATAAATTGGCATCCTCAAATTATCCGAGGAGGAGGAGGAGGAAGAAGAAGATTTAATAGATTTGCTATAGAAAATTATGTTTAAGCACAAGGCTTAAAAAAGCAAGGGCGAAACAGAACACATTCCCCTATGCATTGAATTGACTAAAAAAAATTGGAAATGTTGAGTAGCAGTGGAGTACTTGTATATGTAAAATAAAGCTAAAATTGAGAGAACGGCGTATAATCAGTAAAGCACACTTACAAATAATATCCTTCATCAGGTCGAATGTTGATCTCAAAATTCATCAGATCATCCTTGCCATTGGGAAAAGAGAGAGTAGTAGTCTTTGGTAGGTTCAGCTCACTGATATCTGCAAAAATTAGAAACCAAAAAGTACAAATAAATATCTTGACCTGATATAAGAAAACAGAATGCCTTTCCTGATGAGTGAATATTTAAATTAAGAAATAAATACACAATACCCCAAAGTAATAACTTCAGGGTTTCAAGTACAAAAATACGGTAGTATATAGTACAAGCTCACATCTGAAAACAAATGATGGCGAGCACTAACAAATCAAAATAAGTCTATGTTCATTAAAGGTCAGATATAGGTTTATTTATGTTTATTTATGAAAGGTTGCCTTGCTCCCTTGATAGTGTTTTAAAACGTTGCGGAAACGGTTTTTGAAAAATTCATGAAAGCAAAGCAAACCTTAACACAAAATCTTTCCTAAAGGCTAAAGATTTTATCTAAACTAAGAGTTTTAAACTACTATGATTAAAACTACAACCTTTGTAGTCAAGTCCTTCTCTTCAAAAGCTCATTTTGATTCTTGGAATAAGCTAGGTAGAAGATCCCCCAAGCCAAAGATGATCCACCTTGAGGTTGCTCCAACACAAACTTCTACTTCACAAACTACAACTAGCGGTGAAGCAACTAACTAAACTAATTTGCTAAAAGAGTTTAGAAAGATGATGTAGGAATTTTGCTCATGATTTTCTTCTCTTTTTCTTTTTCCCTTAATGACAACTCAAAAGAGCCAAAGAAGTGATGAGAATAATTAAGGTTAGAAGATGGGAACTAAAGATAAGCTTTAAGGATAAAACAAGAATGAGTAATGATTTCTACACCATCCTAAAAGAAATGACTCGTTCTTTTTATTCTAAAAAGAAATCTTAGTTCTTATCCTTAAACCTACGTGATTCTTATACTTACTACTTGTATGTATATACACACATAACAGATAGATAATAACATTTATATCAAATATAAACATTATAAAAGAGAAGGAAAAAAAATAAAGTAAGCATGATATTAGTATGTATGTGTGTGTATAAATCAACACATGATTTAATAATCCGGTCATATCAATATATATCCTGGCTAATATCATTAAACACCGGATTATAATACGTGTATCACATATACGTGTTGGATCAAACTCCTGCATGTATCCCTATACATGCCCTACATCGTTTCGCTTGTGCTGGAAAACATTTGTGACACTCTAAAAACTCGACAATACGCTAACAGTAGGTTAGGATTATATCTAACCCACAAGGATGTCAGCGGCACTAGATACCCGTAACGGCTATCCAGGTATTGAGCGAAAAGGAAGATCGACAAGCTAGCTCATTTGAAATCCTACAGAGCTAAAAAGTGACAGTTTCCGTACAGTCCGGTCTCTTCATCTGAAAATGTCGCATATCAAGTATGGAGGTTGGTATTTGTCTGACCCCCAATAACCTGATAATTTGTGCCAATTAGTGACCTATAACTACCATAGATACAACTGATAACACTTATCGGTATCTCATCCGTCCTGACCAGGGACTTTATGGTTACAGTCGATCAGACACAGCACGACATCAACTCCCTATACTGGAAGAGACGAAACCCTTCCGACGCTCACTGTCTTCATGTGGTTCAGGATTGTACCCAACTAAAACCTGTTTGCACAGCTCTTTAAAACCGTGGTAGGGTAATAATCAAAGCGACTACTATGTACTCATGTCACCAGAGAACTGATATCTGACGATAGGTATAATACCATCTAAGAGTTCTCTATGAGTCCGTTCGGTGTATTCATTCTCTAATGAGCACATGTATACAATCTTTGATATTAAAAACCAATGGCTATGGGATTAACCACCGTCCTGGTCAGGATCAAGAAACGTATACACTAGTTTACTATGGAATATCGATGCCCAATCTCGATATTCTCTCGACTAGGGACATTTAAGGATGTGCTTATAGACTGCACATGCCCCATTAGTATAATTCGTATTATAATCCTGATAGTCAAGCAAAAATCCTACGTACTTCATCAACGTGTATAACCGACAGTGATAATAATTAAAACTATACACATGAATGATAAAGTCAAACCAAATAGTATACTATCATATCGAGCAAGACAGTCCTATACATACATACATACATATATATATATCCAACAATTACAATAATTGTCTCCAGGGCATACATTTCTAACATCTCACTTGCACTAAGGCCAATTATTGGCGTATCGCATACCCAAACTCTCGAAAAGTCGCTCAAACTGTACTTGAGAGATGGTCTTGGTGAATGGATCTGTTGTGTTCTCCTTTGTATCGACTCTACGAATCTGGATCTCGCGGCGATCAACTATCTCCCGGATCATATGATACCGTCTACGGATATGTCTGAATCGCTGATAGGACTGTGCTTCCTTCGCTAATGCCATAACTCCACTGTTATCACAATACAAGGGTATTGGATCAACAATGGTCAGAACCACCTCAAGCTCTGTGATAAACTTCTGCATCCAGACCGCTTCTTTGGCAGTATCGTTTGCAGTGATATACTCAGTTTCCATCGTCGAGTCAGCTACGGTGTCCTGTTTGGAACTCTTCCAACAGATCGTCCCTCCATTGAGGATAAACAGACAACTCGAGACAGATTTGATATCATTTATGTCACTAAGCTGGAATCGGTGAAGGCCTCCATCTGGAGATCGTCATTACATTACACCAATAACATTTTTTTAGTCTTTCATAAGTACTTAAGAATGTTTTTCACCGCTATCCAGTGTTTTTCCCGGGATTAGATTGATACCGACTTACTATACTCGGTGCGTAAGCTATATCCGGTCTAGTACATAATATCACATACATTATAGATTCTGCAGCCGAAGCATAGGGTATAATGCTCTTGTGACCCTCTCCTCATCAGTCTTGGGAGACGTCTCTTTAAAGAGGATGATTTCATGACAAGCGGGTAAATTACCGCGTTTGAAATCTTTCATACTAAACCTCTTTAGTATGGTGTTTATGTACCTATATTGGGACAATCCCAACATGCGTTTAGATATATCTCTATAGATTTTTATCCCTAAAATATTGGAGGCATCACCCATGTCCTTCATGGAGAATTTAAGTGACAAAAAGAGTTTAATCGAATGCAACATAAGAATGCCATTTTCTATTAGAAGAATATCATCCACGTACAATACAAGCAATGTGACATTGTTCTTTACACTTTTTTTATAAACACAAGCTTCATCTACATTTTTGATAAAATCAAATTCTTTGATTGTATCATCAAAGCAGACGTTCCAACTCCGTGATATCTGCTTTAATCCATGAATGGATTTATGCAACTTGCATACTTTCCCGCTGCTCCCACCGTCGATGAAACCCTCTGGTTGATTCATATAAACACATTCTTCTAAATTTCCACTTAGAAAAACGGTTTTAACATCCATCTACCAGATTTCATAGTCATAGAAGACGGCAATGGCAAGCAGGATCGGTATGGATTTGAGCATAGCCACTGGAGAAAAAGTTTCGTCATAGTTCAAACCCGATCTTTGATGAAAACCTTTTGCAACAAGTCTAACCTTATAAGTCTCTACCTGTCCATCTGTACCAATCTTTTTGAAGATCCATTTGCATCCAACGGGTTTTACCCCTGAAGGAGTATTGTCCAAAATCCAAACTTTGTTGGTGTACATGGACTCCATTTCGGATCACATAACATCCAGTCACTTCACCGAGTCTCCACTCGTGATAGCTTTGAAAACTAGTAGGGTCATCATCTTCCATGATGCAGCCTTCTCGATCACCGTCTATGAGAAAGCCGTAGTATCTCTCAAGCGGATGAGAAGGCCTACTAGATCTACAGAGTGGTCAAGTTTCATTGGGTTATATTGAAGCTTCAGATTCAACCAAATCTTCAGCAGTTGTATGTGGTTCAGGAATCTATTCTAGTTATACGCGCTCTCGCTAATTTCTTTATCAAGATATTTACACTTCTAAAAAGGTGGTGTCGAGAAACAAATATTTTTTTTCTCGGTGTGGTAGAAAAGATACCCTAGAGACTTCTTGAGATATCCCACAAACTTGCATAAAACTGAACGTGCGTTGAGCTTACCCAGATTTTGCTTTTTAATATAAGCCGGACAACCCCATATCTCAACAAACTTAAGAAATGGCCTTTTCCCACTCCATATCCCATATGGAATAGAAGTCATAGATTTGGTCGGAACCTGATTCAACAGGTATGCTGTTGTTTCTAGTGCAAACCCCCAGAAAGAAAGCAGTAACTCAGCATTACTCATCATAGAGCCACCATACCCAATAGAGTATGGTTTCTCCGTTCCGATACACCATTATGTTGCGGTGTATATGGAGAAATACGTTGAGAGTGAATCCCATTCTCTTTTAGGAACTCGGTGCATAAGTATTCTCCAGCTCGATCTGGTAGAAGTATTTTAATACCTTTGCCCGTTTGTTTCTATGCTTCATTCTTATATTCTTTGAACTTTTCAAACCTTCGGACTTAAATTTCAATAAGAACACATGTCCATATCTTGAAAAATCATAGGTAAAAGTAACGAAGTAGGAGTAACCACTTCTCGCATGTGTAGACATTGGACCACATACATCACTATGTATGAGTCCTAAGAATTCAGTAGCTCTTTTTCCGTATCATGTAAACGGAATTTTGGTCATCTTACCTTTTAGACACGAGTGACAAGTTGCATAAGATTGATATTCGAACGGAATCAGATATCCTTCTTTATGTAACTTGGTCGGTCTTGTTTCATTGATATGACCAGGTCTACAATACCATAAGAAAGCTTCATTCATGTATGAAGTCTTTCTTTTGTTAGCGAGTTGAACGTTGGAAACTGTGTTGATTCAGGACGTAAATTCCGTTATTTAATGTTCCGTACCCAATCAACTGTAGATTCAGGTGAATGTTCATAACATTACTCTGCAACATAAAATGATATCTTTTTTTATCTAATAAAGATACTGCTATTATATTACATAACATGTTCGGTACAAAATAACATGGTTCCAAAACCAATATACATCCTGCAGGCAACCCTAGGTGATACTCTCCAACGGCTATGACATCAACACTTAAACCACTCCCAACGCGAAGAGTCATAACATCTTTCTTAAAAAATTTGCTATTTCTCGGCCCCCGCACACAATTACAAATGTAAGAGGCTGACCCAGTATTCAATACCCAGAAAGCAGAGTTAATTAAAAAACATTTTTCGGTGACAAACACACCTGAAGCAGAAGCATTGCCATGCTTTTTTTCCTTACGTTCGACGAGATAAGCCTTACAATTCATTCTCCAATGCCCGGTCTTATGACAGTGGAAACATTTGCCCTTCCTCGTTCCCGCATCCCCAGAAGTGTCATTTCCCTTTGCCTTTGACACCACCTTTTGGCTTGGTGGGTATCTTTTTCTTCTTTCCTTTTGCCTTAAGCTTTGGGGCCAGAAGAGGAAGATTGCCCAACAAGAAAAAAAGGTGTTTTCTCCTTCTTAAAGGTGCTCTCAACAGTCTTCAACATATTGAGGGGCTCATGAAGTGTCTTTTCCATGTTGTGCATGTTGTTATTCGGCACAAACTGAGCATAGGCGAGGGAAGAGATTGTAGAACTAGATTAGTATATAGTTCATTTTCCAGCGTCCAGCCCAGGTCTGCGAGCTCTTCGATAACGCTAATATTTAGAACGTGGTCCCCAGTAGATGATCCAGCAACTATTCTCATCTGAAACAATTTCTTAGAGGTCTCGTATCTAGCTATACGAGATTGCTCTCCATACATATCCTTTGTATGGAGAAAGACGGAATGAGCGTCTATCTTCTCGTGCTGTCTCTGATACAAGTTATCCATCAAGGCTAACACGAGACACTTGGTTGTTGCACAGTCCCGATCCTATGTTTTGCGGATCTCCTTATCCATAATTGGGCAATCAGGTCATGTGAGCTAGGGTGCGGGGGCTGTGAGGACGTATGAAACCTTATCATAGGTCAGGGCAATAGTAACGTTCATCAGCGAGCCCTTATAGTTCGGTCCTGTGAGTTTATTCTTCTCTAGTAAAACGTTAAGTCCCGTTATAGGGTGCTGCCTGTTAGAAAATTACTCAGCGTGCGCTTTTGTAAGATTAGAATAGTTTATTATCTTATCTAATCAGGATTGCTCCCACTGTTTTGTCGAATTCTCCTTAAAAACTTAAAAAGAGAATTACCCGGAATTAATTACACCCTATAACTTCGCTAACCGGTCAGTCAGGTTACTGTTGGTAATCCGAGGGAGTCTCTCCGTGTTTTCGCACGGAACTAATTAAATAACCTCGTTCCGGCATAGGCATAGCCACGTTAACACCTTTCTAGACACCTATTGGATTAGCTCTTGTAAAGTAGAAAATTCTTCCGGGAATAACTATTACTCACAGTGGGAATCGGGATCCGACTATCGCATAGAAGGTATGCAATCACAGTGCAAGTTTCAACACTTGAAACACCCAATAAGGTTTTTGCCCTTAGGACCCTTTGACCTTGACGAATGATCAAATCAAAGATTCCTACTCAAGTTCTATCCGTCATTTCATGATTAATTTAGACCCACCCGCATGACTCTTGACGAATGATCAACAAAGTCGTACGAATGTCCTAACTAATCACATCATCTGCGGCAAATAAGCATCACTTAGCTACCATACACTACGCCTTGACGAATAATCAACGTATCACGAATACTGAGTACTTTACTCATTTGAAATGACGGAGGGGTATGGCTAGTTTTGATGAAAACCATTAACGTAATGAACTTGATACCGTTGGAAGAACCGATTGATTTGTAAAAGGAGTGGTTTGAGCTCCGCATTTAAAATCATTGGTTTCTGATGAAAAAGCCGAGTGGATTTCAAATTTGGTTCTTACAACATCATTTTTAGGTTTATTTATAACATTAATCCAAATTAATATGGTCCCATTATTTAGATCATAGTCACACCAGAAATAACGAAAATAGAATGCACATATATGCCATCCACATTCGTCACGGGCCCCGAGTCTTCACCGTAGATTAACTTACGGCAGGACGAGGTGGGGCTAGCGCGGATGCAAAACATATATAGCGTTTATATATATCATATATATATATATATATAGTTATCTCAGGCAGTTATATCGTCATAGAAAAATGAAAAAATTGGATATCCTGAGAATTCTCGTGTTTCGTTCGAGCCGCAACCGAAACACGAGTTTCCTAGTTTGTGTGAATGGCTAGATCAACATTTATCCTAGACCCCTTACGAGTACGGCAAGCTACCCGTCAATCCTAGAATTGGATGACCCGGATCTCAACTTCTTGAGATGGCCACCCACTGAATTCTAAAACCCTGTAACTTGTGCACCCCTTCGCTGTTCACTCCTAGATGCAGAATAATAAATATATATACATCAAATGGTAACAACCTCATTCTTGAAAGTGCCCCAATAAAAGAATATACAAATATTTACATAAAAAAATAATGAATTACATATTACATTTCACACCACCATTCATATGACTATCCACTTTTCCATCGCAACACAATCATAAACATCAACACATGCGCAACCTCGACTAATTGTTCATATAGCAATTAGCAACGTTTACCAACGCATTGTCACAGAAAAGCAATAGAAAACTAATCTACAGCCAAACTATATCGATTCATGTTCATCGTTCGATCGAAATTCCAAAACTTGAACTTCGAACGAACTCCGACGTCCAAAAAACCATTCTTTTTGTGTCGAAACGGGTTCGGAAAAAACCCGAAACGGGTTCGGAAGTTTCCAAAAACCCAAGGGGTAAAATTAACTTGCATTATAGGGGGTTCGAGGGTTTAGGCCCAAACCCGAGAGCATCCATGATGGTGCCCTCGGGTTTGGTCCCCAAACTCGAGCGCACCACTTGGTGCCCTTGAGTTTGGGTGCCTCCCGGACCTTCCCGTTAGCTTACTAATTATGTTCAAGCTTCGATCAAGACCTTGGTCCAAACCAAAAACCTCGGGAGTTCAAGTTTAAAGCAAAAGGTTGACTTTTTAGGAAATTTCTAAAACTAAGTTTTTTAAATTGGATTTTCGATGTCTTTTTGGCTATCAATTCCAAGTTTTAGTCTTTAGGTTGGCTCTAATACCATAAAAAGTTGCCTAGGTCACTTGATAGTGTTTTAAAACGCAGCGGAAACGGTTTTTAAAAAATTCATGAGAGCAAAGCAAACCTTAACACAAAATCTAGCCTAAAGACGAAAACTTTTATCTAAACTATGAGTTTTAAACTACTATGATTAGAACTACAACCTTTGTAGTCAAGTCCTTATCTTCAAAAGCTCATTTTGATCCTTGGTACAAGCTAGGTAGAAGATCCTCCAAGCCTGCTCCAACACAAGCTTCTACTTCACAAACTACAACTAGTAGTGAAGCAACTAAACTAATTTTCTAAAAGAGTTTAGAAAGATGATGTAGGAATTTTGCTCATGATTTTCTTCTTTTTTTCTTTTTCCCTTAATGAAATCTCAAGAGAGCCAAAAAAGTGATGAGAATAATTAAGGTTAGAAGATGGAAACTAAAGATGAGCTTTAAGAATAAAACAAGAATGAGTAATGATTTCTACACCATCCTAAAAGAAATGACTCACTTTTTATTCTAAAAAGAAATCTTAGTTCTTATCCTTAAACCTACGTGATTCTTATACTTACTACTTGTATGTATATACATACATATCAAATAGATAATAACATTTATATCAAATATAAACATTATAAATGAGAAGGAAAAAGATAAAGCATGATATTAGTATGTATGTGTATAAATCAACACATGATTTAATAATCCGATCATATCAATATATATCCTAGCTAATATCATTAAACACCATATTATAATACGTGTATCACATACACGTGTTGGATCGAACTCCTTCACGTATCCATAAACATGCCCTATATCGTTTCGCCTGTACTGAAAAAGCTCTGAGTGGCACTCTAAAGACTCGACAATACGCTGACAGTAGCTTAGGATCATATCCATAGCCCACAAGCATGTCAGTGGTACTAGCTGCATATAACGGCTACTCAGGTATTGAGCGAAAAGGAAGATCGATAAGCTAGCTCATCTAAAATCCTACAGAGCCAAAAAGTGACGGTTTCCGTACAGTCCGGTCTTTTCATCTAAGAGTGCCGCATATCAAGTTCTGGAAGATGGTATTTGTCAGACCCTCAATAACCTGATAGTTGTGCCGATCAGTGACCTATAACCACCATAGATACAATTTATAACACTTATCAGTTTATCTCACTCGCCCTAACCAAGGACTATGGTTACAGTCAATTAGGCACAGCATGATATCAACTCCCTATACCGGGAGAGACAAAACCCTTCCGATCACTCACTACCTTCATGTGGTTCGGGACTGTACCCAACTAAACTATGTTTACACAGCTCTTTAAAGCCATGGTAGGGTAATAATCAAAGCACGGTGGGAAACACACAAGACACTATGATGATCTCAGGTCTACAGACTATTTTGTACTCATGTCATCAGAGAACTGCTATCTGACGATAGGTATAAAACAATCTAGGAGTTCTCGGCGAGTCCGTCCTATGTACTCATTCTCTAATGAGCACATGTATACAATCTTTAATGTCAAAACACCAATGGCTATGTGATTAACCACCGTCCTGGTCAGGGTCAAGAAACATATACCCAAGTCTACTCTGGAATATCGAGACTAGGGAATATCGATGCCCAGTCTCGATATTCCCTTGACTAGGGACATTTAAGGATGCGCTTATAGACTGCCCAAGCCTTATTAATACAATCTCTATCATAATCCTAACAGTCAAGCAAAAATCCTACGGGCTTCATCAACATGTATTAACGACTGTGATAACAATTAAAACTATACACATAAATGATAAAGTCAAACCAAATAGCATACTATCATATCGAGCAAGACAGTCTTATACATATATATGTCCAACAATTACAATAATTGCCTCTAGGGCATACATATCTAACGATTTATTCATAATACTGATCCTGGCTAGAGTTCCATAAGTCTCAAGAGACACCACATATGTACAAATTTGAAAACACAAGTTTTCTAAAATTAAGGATTAAGATCAAACAAAAACATATGAGCAAATTTTGCACATATTTAGTGTCTTAAGGCATACTTTGAATCAAAATATAAGCTCACAATTCAATTTATAATAAAATAATGCTTGATTTTGGAACACACTGACTCACAGGTCTGAATACTGCACTATTTGTACAGATAATTAATGAAAACAAAAGTATAAGGTAATATCATACAAAGTACCCCACCCCCACCCCCGAAAATGGGAACAATGGACGGTTCAAACTGCTGTTGTAACTTAGAAGCATATTTACGAGTGCCGGGTTTCGGATTATATGTGTTCAATAGGAGAAGAAGCTTTTTGTTAAATTATGGTCCAGGCTCGAGCAAAAAAAATCCAATTGTCTCTTTGTTGACCAATATTCAGGACAAAAAATCGTTGATAACAAGTATTCAAGTAAATATTAAATCTAATCAAGGGTAAAGGGAAACAAAATACTGATAAATTAACAAAATTCAACGATAAAGCTAAGTATCAGAGACACCATTTGCATTGGAAACTTGCAAGGATGTTGCAGCCTTGTAGGTATTAAAATCATCTACTCCCACATGTTGAAAACAAGAGAGAAAAGTAACTAAGCCGTCACCTACAAGTTTATATCCACCTAGAAATCTAGTCAATTCGATTTTCACTTAACTGACCTAATTAAGTGAGGTTGGCACTTTTAAGGCAATTAAGCGGGTAGGCCTGGCAGCAGCTCCCGCCCCAGATTGTAGGCCTGTCACAAAAAAGTCTGCGTGCACGCCTACACGGTCCAACTCGCTTAATCAGTTGCTTTATAATTGCAAACAAGTGAGATTTTATACGATTTGTCCCCCTTTGACAAAAAAACAAACTCGAGCCCAGACTTCACAAATCTATCATTTTACTCACCAAGTACCCCGTCTCTCCAGCCCAAAATATTGCTAATTAGAAAAAAATATTACAACTGTCTAGCACTGCCTAGTGCTTTTTAAAACCTTGGAAAATGGAAACATTGTCAAACCTAGTTTTTTGCAGACATTATTGTTCTTGAACTGACTTATAGCCAAAAGAAATTCAAAAACTTATCTAACCTGGGCATCCATGAATATCTAATACCATCAAGAAAAATTACTTACAAATATACAAAAAAAAAGTACAGCCCAAATAATGGTAAGTAGGCAGTTTGCATTGACACAAAAGGTTATCTTATGAACAGATACCAGAACAAGTAAAGATAATTGGTTCAATTTTATCTTACACAAAGAAAGAATGATCAAGGAAACTAAGGGATACAACCAAGGAACTAAGAACTGAAGGAAGAGAAGGGCCAGTGACATGGTTAGGAATCTTGTGGAAAAATTCATTAATAACAGATGGTAGCGGGCCCACATGTTTCCAGCTCTAATTGATATATGCACATCATTCCAGCCATATTATAAAGATTGTATTGCATGATGGAAGATAGTAACATACAATTGCTAGAACACAGTGTAACTATAATTGTCATCTATTCATCTTGGTAACCAAGTACAGACTGTTCCCTAAAAGACAGGTACATATAGGAATATTAATTTCCTAGGAGGGTGTCGGTTAATTAGAACCTTTAGATGGCACTGGAGTTTGTTGGGGTAATTTTACTTTTAGTGTTAGTCAATAGATATGGAACCGCGACTCTAATTTTTTTGTGTTAGTCATGGATGGAACTGGAACTGATGAGTTAAAAGTTCCAACTTTTAATTCAATCATATAAAAACTTCTAATTTTAGCTTAATAATTACCCCACCTATTTGAGTGGAACGAACAATAAAAAAATGGAACTATAAATAAAAAATCCACCTCCCCCTTTCTCCCCTCCCCCATTCTCCCCTGCATCCATCACTCTATTTCTTTCTCCATCCCTTTTCATTCTCCTCTCTCTCCTCCCCCTTCCCCGCACGCGCGCCCCATTTTGTTATTCTCTCGTGTCATAAATTATATTATTGCTAATATTAATTAAATATAATCGATTGATTTGTTATTTAAAAAATGAAATTAGAATTATATATTTTCAAGAGTTCAACTAAAATATTTTTTCCCCAGTTTTTTGGTCTATTATTATTATGTTAT
The DNA here is from genome assembly GCA_030015575.1 of Agapanthus africanus. NCBI lineage: Eukaryota > Viridiplantae > Streptophyta > Magnoliopsida > Asparagales > Amaryllidaceae > Agapanthus > Agapanthus africanus. Next base: position 375,300,397 of record JASDDO010000019.1, on the reverse strand, counting down.
AGTGACTAAACATGCTATGATTATTATGAGCATGAAATGCCATATTTGATTTAATTAATAGAACGTTCATGTATTTATCATTCAAAAAATTGCTCTACGTTTTGAAGAAAATAATGTACACCGATTTTTGTTTTAAATTTAACGTAATATTACTACTCAGTAATTTTATTTTAAATTCTTATTAATAATTATTTCTTGATAGCCTCATTAGTATTATTAAATTACAGTTAATTCTATAATATTATTTACATGAAAAAATAATTTTGGTCATATATAAATAACATAAGTTCATGTCATAAAAGTTATAATAAAGTTCATGTTTTCAGTTCTAATTCTAATAGTATAGTTCTTTAATCCCATTAAAATAGCTCAAATTCCATAAAATGGTTCAATTTAACATACCCCGGTTCTATTTAAAAATCCCAATCGACTAACCGGGCCTAAGGAACACAATCTAAGAAACCTGGCTCTGGTGGAATTGTGAGAAATAGAAATATCCAAAACACAAAGGTGCCCTCAGAATGAAATTTAGAGCTACTGCAAAAAGAAGAACCGATACATGTAGGCCGAGCCGTAAATACCAAACTAACATTCAGTGTTCTTGCCTAGTTTATGAAGGATTTAGGTTTAAGTGTGAAACCATACGAACAGAAAACAGATTTAACTGAAAACAAATTTGATCAGAAACAAAAGTAAAAAAAAGGGAAAGAAAACATCATTCTCTATTATCAATAACTATAGTTTCCTTCATAAACTGCATGATGAGCTACCATCAAATCTGACCATCAGGATTGGGAAGTATGGATGATAATTAAACTTTAATTAGATATAATTGGCTGTTAACAATTCAATAACCAACAGAAATAGTTAGGACCTACAATATAGGAATCAGAAGTTTTAGGCCATGATAATAGCTGACGAACAAAGCAATATTATCTTACTAATATATCAACAACAAAAGAATATATCAACAACAAAAGTGTTTCGGCTAGTACTGGTGATACACCCTTCAAAAGGTTTCAGTTTTTCAGAACATTACAATGTTATCAATCCATATAAAGTGAATTTCGCATATAAGAAGAGTACAGTCAGAAGATGATACCCAAAAAAATTATTTTGATTTCAGACACAAAAATGTGAAGTAGCATTCTAAAGCAAGTTACAAAACATTTAATGCTTCCATACATGCAATTGATCATTTCCATGTAATTAATAATTACAACAGCAAGCTCCACATTAGATAATATCTGGCCGCAAAGCCATATATAATTATATATAAAAATGAGTGTAATAAGTAACCTTTGCACAAGAAGTAATTACTAGATCGCATCCACAATAATAAACTAAACCATAGCAAACCGTGTCATTTCCCAACTTTATTCGCCTATAGTTCAATAAATTAATCCTAAGTGGTAAACTTTGCAGCTCAAGGTCAGCATGCTAATGAGGTTGTAAAACTAAAAGCACAAGAACAAACAAGCAGTTCTGGCCATGGCTAAACCTTTGTGGAGACGAAGTTCTCCCGCGCTTTGCCTTTTTCCAGGAGCCCTGCCGTTGGCATTTCCAGCTTCTTCCTTCTTCTGATCTTTGATCTTTAACAGTCTTATCATTCTTCTACCAAAAAAATTTAAAAGATCTGTCAAAATCAATCTAAAATCCCTCCCAAGGCTTTGAAAACAATTATACGGATCATGGATCATTCTCATTCATTCTCTTTGATCACTCACAAAGCTTCGAGCTTGTTCTACGCTCAAGATTACAATCAATATGGAGTTTTGACATGAGATCACAGAAGAAAAAACGATATTTTGTGATCCATTAGCTATATCTAGCCCAAAAATAAACAATGATTCTAATTTAAAAGCAAATACATCATCGAATGCATACAATTCTCTAATCAAATTTACCGATTGAAGAGAAGCCACGCAAAAAAGAAACCCTAGATCTTTGCAACAGAGAAAAGTAGGGATTTTGATGATGAAAATTGATAATTAGGTTTCAGAAGCTCACCTTTTTGGAGAGAAATTGGAGAGGAGGGTTCGCAGGAGAGAGATGAACGATCGCAGAAAAGGTGCTGAGAATAGGCGTGAAGGGAATTTAACTCGTAAAGAAATCGGAATTTTCTCATATCACACCCAACTTATTTGTAATTTAAAATAACGGCCTGTGATTTTAGATCTTCTATTATATTGCACCCTTGACTCAGACACCTTTGTGCTAAACGTTTTATTCTTTCACCGCTGTTTCATCCAGGATAAAATGGCAAAGGGCTGCGGTCTGCTATCAGCATAAAACATAGTCGAACCTCCTGATCTCTGCTGTTATAGGGGCAAAATGAAGGGGGTCATTTGATTTTGAAATTGATTGATATAGTGGGTTCTTATTATTTTGGATAAATCAAACAAAAAAACACCATTGATTTATGTGTAACGCACATAATTAAATGCCGTGTCATTGTTATTTAACAAGTGCGATGCGCGTAATTAAATTACTATGTCGTCATTATTTTATAGCGAGATACATGTGTTGGGTTTTGGTGCCCGCGCCGCGGAAGCCGCGGCCGAGACGGAAGCGAGAACAAAAACTTTTGCGAGCACTGAACACCCGTAAAATTCAAGATACGATCCAATAACCTAAACTAGCTAACTAAGAGTGCAAAGTTTGAGAAACTACAACCTTTGTCGCGTGTTCACCCAATTGTGGAAGACCCCTCCTAGCTCGTAGCAGCCGGGATCGCGCTTGAAAATCGACCACTCTCACCGAAAACGATCCATCCGAAGAAAACCGTAGGAGGCACTAACCGATGATCCAGATTTGATAGAAGTGGATGGTCGGTGATGTAGAAATACTTCACTAAACTTTTTCTTCTTCGAATCTATGCTTAAATGAGAGCAAGTTGAAGGAATTGAGGAGAAGATGCTTGCTCACGCTTGCAATCCATGAGCATGAGGAATTAGAGTAAAAATGAAAAACCAAGTGATGATGCCCAATGTTGGCGACGCCAGGATCAGGACACGTGGCGGAAGGCATGTCCCATAACTCGGAAGAAAGGGCTCACAGAGGCCGACTAGGCCTCCTCTGTACCCGACCTGCAATCACAAGCTAGCCCTCCTCGGGGCTCCCTGCAGATTCGCCTCCTCGGCCCCTCTGCTCGTCCTGAGCTGCCACAAGACTAAGTCTCCTCGGCCTTCTCGCTCGTCTCCGAGCCCCCCGGCCGAAGCCGTCTTCCTCGGTCCTCCGACCAGTTCCACCGCTCACAGGCGTAACCGCCGCTCCGTGAATCTTGCCATGTGCGGATTCTCCGTCAGCAACATCCCAAGTTCCACGTCTCCGCGATCCCCATTAATGGGCGATCCGCTCTTTACGCGGACGCGACGTCGGGAGCGTAACCGCCGGCGAGATTCTCGCGCCTGCTGCTGCGTGCCATCACCGCTATATAAACCCCCATCACAGAGGGGTTAAGTAAACCATTTTGACTCACTTAGCCATTACGCTGCTCGGATCTAGTACTAACTTGATCGTCGGAGGGTCCTCGGTGGCGTCAAACCACCCCGGGACTTCTTTGCAGGTACTTGGCGTCCAACTCCTCCAATCACCAAATCTCCTCAAAATCCATTGAGACCCACACACAACAGGGGATCCCCTCCAGAATCCACCGGGAGATCGACGGAAGACAACATCTGAAGGAGATCTGAAAAGGACCTCCATCTGTTGGCACCGTCTGTGGGAACGCAAACTCCACAAAAAATAAAGTTAGCCTTCTGATCTCCGTCCACATGGCAAGTGACCATCCTGAAGATTCGGGTACCAGCCGCCGCCTCCCCCTCATCGGAGGCGCGGATGAACCCCCTCCAGCGACCATCATCCACGCCCTCGCCAGCCGAATAGATCGGCTACAGTCCCTCGTGGAGGCGCTCGTCCGCGCCCAAACGGTCGGGCCTGGGCCCCGCCCCGCCGCTCCTCCGCATCCTGAATGCTCTGCCCCCGTAGGCACGGCCGACTACCGGCAGGCTGCGACTCCTGACCACGGATCTCACGGACCGATACTCCCTGAGGCCTGTTGGGCGCCTCGCGGCTCCACCCCAAGGTCCGCCGCCGGAGCACCACGCCTCGAACCTCCTCGCGACCTTTGCCTCCCTGAGGAGATGTCGGTCACCTCGCCTGCCTACAGGCATGGCCGGCACCCTCTCCCCCGACGGGGTCGCACAGAAGGGGCTTGCCACGACGGCTCGAGAGCCACCGCGCTCGGGGATCTGAGGAACCTCATCGAGAGGAACCGGAGCCGTGCCCAGACGCAGGTCTCCCACAGCGAAGGCCAAGAATCAGGAGGCGCCGAGTCCTCGGGGTACCACGGCCGACTCGACGCCCTCGAATAGAAGATCGAGGGCATGCGCAGGGAAGGTCACCTCTCGGCCGACGGGGCCGAGTACGCCGCCGACTCGCTCACCAAACCGTTCACCGAGGAACTGCTCGTTGTCTACGTCTCCTCGCGCAACAAACCCCCGAAGGTCTCTATTTTGACGGGAAAACCGACCCCAAAGACCATTTGGATGCTTTCACCGCGGGAATGAGTTTCCAGGACCATTCCGATGCCGCCCAGTGCAGGGCCTTCCCAGCCGCCCTCATCCGTTTTGGTCGGGACTGGTTCCGAGGACTCGAGCCTCGCTCAATCTCGACCTTCGACGAGCTGGCTACTCAGTTCCTCGGCCACTTCGTTGGGAACCGTCGGCAGAAGCGCATGGTCAACTACCTCTTCACAATTAAGAGTGGAGACAAGAAGACGTTCAAAGCTTACATCACCTGCTTTTACAACGCCCTCCTCGAGATTCCCGAGCACCGGGATTAGACCGTCATCATGGCGCTCAGATCCGGTCTGAGGCACAAGGAGTGGCTGCGCTCCTTTGCATTGGCACAGCCTAAGACCATGGCCGAGGTCAAGGCATGGACTAAGCGCGAGGTTTAGCTAGAGTCCGAGGTGAACGCGAACCTCCCCCGGGCAGAGCGATCCGACCAGAAGAAGAGGGCTCGGGAGAAGAGGCCGGAGCGTCGGTAGCCCTATCACCCGAAGTTCCAGGAGTACACCCCGCTCAACATCTCCCTCGCAGTGTTACTGGAGGAGGCCCAAGGCGAAGGGTTCTTCAAGTTCCCTCTAATCCCGCGTAAGGCCTCAAAGCGGACATGGGGCCCTTACTGTTAGTGTTTATGCTCTAGAAGGCCATTACTGTATCATACTAGTTTGTATATTAATTAATGGAAGCTTGGGATATTCACATGTATATAACAGTCTTGCTAAAACATGGTAGTATACTACTTGGTTTTTCTATCTTAATATGTGAGTATATATATTGATAGAGCTCTTAGGATCTTGCTTGACTACCAGCGTTGTGATGGCAGTCACACTAGTGGGGGCTGGGTAGTCTACAAGCACATCCTTATTCAGGTCCTTAGTCGTTGGATTATCGAGACAGGGCATCGATACTCCGGAGTAGACTAGTGTGTACACTTCTCATCCCAGTTGGGGAGATGGTCTGTCCCACAGCCGTCAGTACGTCGTACTAGAGATAGTATGCAGGTGCTCGTTGGGTTACGGGTACACCGGACAGGACTCACAGGGAACTGTTGGATGGTTTTATACCAGTCGTCAGTGAACAGTTCCCAGGTGACATAAGTACAGCATAGTCCGCAGACTTGACACTGCTACTTCGCCTTGAGTGTGTCCCACTGTTCTTAGATTGCTACCCTACCACGGCTCAAAGGAGTCGTGCAAACAGGTAGCGGTTGGGTGCAGTCCCGAGCACTTGGAGGCAGTGGCGGTTAGACAGGATTCGTCTCTCCCGGTATTGGGGGTTGATATCGCGCTGTGTCAGAGAGCCATTACGCAAAGTCCCTGGCCAGGGCAAGCGAGATTTGCTGGTAGGTTCCATTAGTTTCTCAGGGTGTAATGGGCTTCGCTCCGACATGACTTATACAGCTATTAGGGGACTGACGCTTGCCGCCCCCTAGGCCCGATATGCGATAGTCTTAGACGAACGGACCGGACTGTACGGAGATTGTCACATCAGACTCAGTAGGAGTTCGGATGGGTTTCCTCATCGGCCTTCTTATCGACATCTACCTGGGGACCGTTACGTACAGCTAGTGCCGCTTGCGGTCTGTGGTTAAACCCACTGCCAGCGTAGTAGTCGAGTCTCTAGAGTCCCACGCAGAGAGTTTCCCTACTCCAGGCGAAACGATATAGAGGTCGTATGGTTTTACGACAAGGGTTCGGACGCATACTTGTGTTTATGCACGTACGACTTTCGGACAGTTTTTACTAGTCGGCTTTGGTTTAAGCCAGTTACTAGTATCCGGTTATTGGATTTATACAGTCTAAAGTTTTTCCGTGTTTTCACGGATAGGAGGGGCGTTCTCGTAATTGCACGAGAAGCTTCTAGAAGATGGTGACTAAGGAGGTTTAGGTGGCATATACATTGAATGAGATTAGTGAGTCATATGGATGATTCATCCATGTCATTAATGCTTCATAATTGCTTAATGACTCATGGAGATGAATCACCACAAGATATTTATCAAGCATGGTTGTAAATCATTTTCTTTTCTTTTCTTGATAAAATAAAATGCTTGATATATATTATGAGAACTCATTTTCTCTTCTCATTATTATGTTCATCTTCTCTCTCCTCAAGCTCTCTCTCTTCAAACCCTAATTCTCCCCTCTCATGTGTTGAGTATAAGGATTAGTTAGACTACTTAATCCATAACCATACTCTATTTCATCTAGGTACTTTGATTAGCACTTAAAGATACCTAGTTGCCTCAAGTTTAGAGGCAAAGCTTGGAGTTAAGCTCTCGAGGTGGATCGTCTACTACTTGGAGAAGGCCGAGGAGGAGGTGGAGTTCGTAAAGACGAAGGACACAGTTCTTTAGGTATAATCCCTTTACATAGTAGTTTAGAACTTCTATGTTTGATGTTAGTTATCGTTTAGCTTCGATTCATGCGGTTAGTCGATGTTTAAGCATAGAACAAGATCGTTTTTCATATTTCCGCCTCCCCGCAAGTCATGGGGTGTTGTACATCGACTTACAGTGGTATCAGAGCCTCGCTAAACAATAAATAACTCACTTGCAAAATTGTATGAATTTCGAACGGAAAAAACCAAAACCGGAGAACCCCGATATCATGGTTTCTGTCGATTTTTAAATGAAGTCCAAAAATTTTTCAGGCAGGTTCAGAAAGCCCAAAATGATAGTATTAGAACACCCAAGAAAACTGGGCTCACGAATCGACTAAACCGCCGCGGAACCGCGGCGAATCCCCCCGATCCGCCGCGATTCCGCCGCCGAGTTGCCGATTCACAAGCCCAATTTTCCTGTGCTGGTTCTCTATAATATTTGGTATTTTCTGGAATTTTTAATTTTTGCTCAGGTTTCAGATTTACAGAGAAGTATTGGAGCAAAATTAAATGTGTTTAATCGATCGAAATTATACGGTATTTGCTTATTGGATTATATCTGTGTTTGTATAATGTGTTCGTAAACCTCCCCTAACTGCTGGTATGTCGGTTGGTAAGAGGTTGCACATTTCTGTAATGGATTTTATCTGTTTGTGTATATGAACTGTGTTAGACTGTTGTGATGTATAGCCGGGGTTATGTGATGGGTTATTATTTAATTCATTTGATGAAAATGTAATTTGTTGTAATATTATTTTGCGGGGCACATCCAGGTTGCGGTTGTAGCCACCGTTGTATTATTTCATTTTACTGTTTTTGCTCCTAAGACAGACCCAAGGTGGGGTGCACAAACTGCCGGGCGGGTAGTTTGCCGTACCCGTTAGGGTCTTGGGTGGGGTAAAGGCTATTCATCATAACTGTGTAATCCGTCTTTTGTTGCAGGCTCAAAACAAACACGGATTGCTTGCAAATCCAATAAAGTTCATCTGTGATCTGGAATGCCTATTATTGCGTCTAACGAATGTACAATATCTATATATGATAGCTATTTAGATGTCACTTATGTTTTACACCCGCGCTAGCCCAGCCCCCGCTCTGCCGTTAGTTAAGTAACCTAACGGGTGATGACGGGACCCCGTGGCGAATGCGGATGGTATAAGAGGACGTTGTATTTTCGTTGTTTTCTGCAATGATAGGTTAATGATGGGACGCATTATTTATAATGCAAAGAAAATAAACCAAAAAGTTGAATCGTTGGAACAATTTAAAAGAAACCACTCGGTTATTTTAAAAGGGCAGAATTTTTAATTGCGGAGCTTTAACCACTCCTTTTAAAAAGCTATCAGGTTCCTTCGATTATATCAAGTTCACTACGTTCACGGTTTCGCCAAAACCAGTCGTAGCCCTCCGTCATTTCTTATGGATGGTCAGTAGTATTCAAGCTATGTTTGTTGGCTTTCGTCAAGGCATAGTGTTTGGTAGCTGCTGGGGTATTCATTTGTTGCATAGATAGATGAGTTGGTTTGGGACAGTCGTATAACCTTGTTGGCTTTCGTCAAGGGTATATACGGGTGGGTTCAAATTAACAAGATAATGATGGGCAGAACTTGACATGTGTTTTATGATTTGTTGGCTTTCATCAAGGTCATAAGAACATGGGGGAAAAAATCTATATTGGGAATTTCTAAAGAAACTGAAATTTGCAAAGAGATGCATACCATTTGGAGTTTGATGAATGTTGGTAGGATTCCTTCAACATTATCATACGATGATATTTGGATCCCGATCCTACTGTGGGTATATGCTACTTATCAGGAGATTCATCACTTAACGATCAATGCTATAAACCAAGTAGGTGTCAAGAAAGGTGTCAGCGGGGTTACGCCCCCAGAGAAAAGAGGTTATTTAATTAAGGAACTTCGCGAAAGCGTTGGAAAACCTCCCTCGAAGTACCAACACTAGCCTGGCTGAACGGTTAAGCAAGTATTGTACAGTGAGAATAGTCCTGGCTAATTCTTCTTTTATGGTTTGAGGAAGGATTCGAGAAACAGTGGGAGCCATCCAGTTTAGATAAATTAAAAACCAATCTAAACTTGCAAGAGCATCATGCTAAAGTGTTTTCTTCTCTCTCTCTCATTGCAGCGACCTTGTGAGCATGACTAGGTTACATCTAGATAACAAGTTGACTGAATCTAACTTATATGACTGGCAAAGGTCTGTCCAGATAACCATTGCCTATGACAAGCTGGACCACCCTATTACTACTCAAGATCCCGCCGTCCCAGGTCCAATTTCCACCGTCGCGGATATAGATATCCGTCAGACAAAGGAAAAGAATAAAGCGAAAGCCAAGTGCCTCTTGTTGGCTTCAGTTGATGGTATAAACCAGAAGCAGCACGAGAAGATGGACTCAGTTTCCATCTTTCTCCATAACAAAGATTTATATGGAGAGCAATCTCATATCACAAGATATGAGGCCTCGAACGAATTAATTCAAGCGAGGTCGGCTGACGGGTCATCAGTAAGGGACGACGTCCTTACGATGACTAGCTATATTGATGAGCTCAAGGACCTGGAGACCACGTTGGGAAACATGTCATATGCTGACTTATTTCCACAGTCCTTACCCTCTACTTATACCCTGAAAGAAACCCTGGAGACACAAGCTCTGCTTAATGGGGGACCTTCTTCTTCTACATCCAGGGCGAAAGCAAAGGATGAAAAGAAGAAGACCTCTACAAAGCCGATATACAGTGTCAGTAAAGTAGAAGGAAAGGAAAGAGCAAAAGTTTCGGGACTTGGTGTAGGCAAGGAGGGATGTTCCTATTGTTATGGGAACGGACATTGGCAGAAAGATTGCAAGGCTTTGGAAGCCAGTAGCCAGGATACGAAGCATGTTGTGGTTTCAGCCTCAAGTGTGTTTGTAATTGAGAACTGTTTGTCAATTAACTCTATTTCCTGGGTACTAGATACCGAAGCAGGATCTCATATCTGTAATTCGTTACATGCTTTGAGAAACCGTAAAGTTATAAGGATAGGTGATTTGTCTCTCAGAGTAGAAAACGGAATGAGCGTGGACGCTGAATCCGTGGGAGAATATCGCCTAGGTTTGACAAGTGGGCAGATATTGATTCTGCGTAACTGTCTGTATGTACCTAGTTTGACTTGTAATATCATATCAGTGTCCTCACTTTCAAGAGAGGGATATGACTTTACATTCGTAAGCGATGTAGTTCACATCCACCTAAATCAAGTTCTGATTGGGTCCGGTACATTAGATGACGGTATATACGTATTGAATCAAGCTCAGATTTTCAATGTCCAGAACACACTTAAAAGAAAGTCTCCAGAAATGAATCAGGTTTTCTTATGGCATTGTAGACTAGGTCATATCAATGAAACACGATTAACGAAGTTATATAGAGAAGGATATTTGAATCCGTTTGAATATCAATCTTATGCCACTTGTGAATCTTGTCTCATGGGAAAAATGACAAAGACTCCGTTTACTGGAAACGGAGTAAGAGCGAGCGAGCTCTTATGACTCGTACACAGTGACGTGTGCGGTCCGATGTCTACACATGCGCGAGGTGGTTATTCCTACTTCATTACTTTTACGGATGATTTCTCTAGGTATGGACATATCTTCTTGATGAAGCATAAATCCGAGACCTTTGAGAAATTCCAAGAATACAAGAATGAAGTGGAAAACCAAACAGGCAAAAGTATTAAGACACTGAGATCTGATCGAGGTGGTGAATACTTAAGTGCCGAGTTCCTGGGTTACTTAAAAGAGAAAGGAATTCTCTCTCAGCTTACTCTTCCATACACACCACAACACAACGGTGTATCGGAAAGGAGGAATCGAACCCTATTAGATATGGTTCGTTCCATGATGAGTAAGGCTGAGTTACCGCGATCATTCTGGGGTTATGCGCTAGAATCAGCGGCATATCTTTTAAACAAGGTTCCAACCAAGACTGTGCCTACCACGCCATATCAGATGTGGAGTGGGAAGAAACCCTATCTTCAGTACCTGAAGACATGGGGATGTCCAGCTTTTGTAAAAAAGCAGCATCCGGACAAGTTCGAGGCACGCTCAGTAGAGTGTAAGTTTGTGGGATATCCAAAGAACTCCATGGGATATTGCTTCTCCTACGCAGAGGAACAAAAGGTTTTTGTTTCTCGTCATGCCCGCTTCTTAGAAACTGAATTTTTAGAAAATCAGAAGAGTGGGAGCGCAGTAGAACTGGAAGAAATTCCAGAACCACAAGCTGTTACTGAAAGTTTGGTAGAACAAGAAGTTTCAGAAGAAAGGGACATACCAGCGCCTATCCGCAGAAGTAGTAGGCAGTCTCATCCGCCCGAGAGATACTACGGTTTTCTCATAGACGGGGATCGAGAAGATTGCGTCATTGATAATGACGACCCTACAAGCTTCCAACAAGCCATTCAGAGCGGCGACTCGGTAAAATGGTTGGATGCAATGCGGACCGAAATGGAGTCCATGTACACTAACAAAGTATGGACTTTGGATACTGCTCTAGATGGGGTAAAACCCGTAGGATGCAAGTGGATCTTCAGAAAGAAGATTGGTGTAGATGGACAGGTTGAAACCTATAAGGCTAGACTTGTTGCAAAGGGTTTCCGTCAAAGACCTGGTTTGGACTATGACGAAACCTTTTCTCCAGTGGCTATGCTGAAATCCATACGGGTCCTTCTTGCTATTGCTGCCTTCCACGATTATGAGATCTGGCAGATGGACGTAAAGACGGCTTTTCTAAATGGAAATTTAGAAGAGAGCGTCTATATGGATCAGCCAGAGGGATTCATTCAGAGTGGGAGCAGCGGTAAAGTATGCAAGCTGCTTAAGTCCATTTATGGACTAAAGCAGGCATCGCGGAGTTGGAACATCTGTTTTGATGATACTGTCAAAGAATTCGACTTTATCAAAAATCCAGATGAACCATGCATATACAGTAAGATTGTAGGGAGAGTTGTTGTATTCCTCGTCTTGTACGTGGATGACATTCTCCTAATAGGAAATGATATTCCTATGCTACAGTCAGTCAAAAGATTCTTGTCACAGAAATTCTCCATGAAGGACCTGGGTGATGCCACCTACATTTTGGGGATCCAGATCTATCGTGATAGATCAAAGAGGATGTTGGGACTTTCACAGTCCAGGTACATAGACACCATATTGAAAAGATTCAGTATGGAAGATTCTAAGCGCGGTAACCTACCGGCTTGTCACGGAATCACCCTCTCCAAAGAGATGTCTCCCAAGACTGATTTGGATAGGGAACGCATGTCGATTATACCCTACGCTTCTGTGGTAGGCTCTATAATGTATGCGATGTTATGTACAAGACCAGATGTAGCATACACATTGAGCGTTGTAAGCCGGTATCAGGCAAACCCAGGGGAGAATCACTGGATAGCAGTAAAGAACATTCTCAAGTACCTGAGGAGGACTAAGGAGATGTTCTTGGTTTACGGCGGAAAGGACCTCAAGATGGAGGCCTATGCTGATTCCGGCTTCCAGAGTGACAAGGATGACTCCAAGTCCATGTCGGGTTATGTCTTTACCCTCAATGGAGGGGCGGTCTATTGGAAGAGTTCCAAGCAGGACACCGTTGCTGACTCAACGATGGAAGCGGAGTACATAGCTGCTTGCGATGCCGCAAAAGAAGCTGTCTGGATGAAGAAGTTCCTCACAGAACTTCAGGTGGTTCCTACCAGTGTTGGTCCAATACCTCTGTATTGCGACAACAACGGCGCTATAGCTTTAGCGAAGGAACCCAGGTCCCATCAGAAGTCCAGACACATCTTAAGGCGGTATCACCTGATCAGGGAGATCGTAGATCGCCGGGAGATCGAGGTAAAGAGAGTAAATACAGAGGATAATATTGCTGATCCATTCACTAAGGCCCTACCTCAGATTCAGTTCGAGAGGCTATTCGAGATCATCGGTCTTCGATACGCCAGTACATGGCCCTAGTGCAAGTGGGAGATTGTTAGTGTTTATGCTCTAGAAGGCCATTACTGTATCATACTAGTTTGTATATTACTTAATGGAAGCTTGGGATATTCACATGTATATAACAGTCTTGCTAAAACATGGTAGTATGCTACTTGGTTTTTCTATCTTAATATGTGAGTATACATATTGATAGAGCTCTTAGGATCTTGCTTGACTACCAGCGTTGTGATGGCAGTCACACTAGTGGGGGCTGGGTAGTCTACAAGCACATCCTTATTCAGGTCCCTAGTCGTTGGATTATCGAGACAGGGCATCGATACTCCGGAGTAGACTAGTGTGTATGCTTCTCATCCCAGTTGGGGAGATGGTCTGTCCCACAGCCGTCAGTACGTCGTACTAGAGATAGTATGCAGGTGCTCGTTGGGTTACGGGTACACCGGACAGGACTCACAGGGAACTGTTGAATGGTTTTATACCAGTCGTCAGTGAACAGTTCCCAGGTGACATGAGTACAGCATAGTCCGCAGACTTGACACTGCTACTTCGCCTCGAGTGTGTCCCACTGTTCTTAGATTGCTACCCTACCACGGCTCAAAGGAGTCATGCAAACAGGTAGCAGTTGGGTGCAGTCCCGAGCACTTGGAGGCAGTGGCGGTTAGACAGGATTCGTCTCTCCCGGTATTAGGGGTTGATATCGCGCTGTGTCAGAGAGCCATTACGCAAAGTCTCTAGCTAGGGCAAGCGGGATTTGCTGGTAGGTTCCAGTAGTTTCTCAGGGTGTAATGGGCTTCGCTCCGACACGACTTATACAACTATTAGGGGACTGACGCTTGCCACCCCCCTAGGCCCGATATGCGATAGTCTTAGACGAACGGACCGGACTGTACGGAGATTGTCACATCAGACTCAGTAGGAGTTCGGATGGGTTTCCTCATCGGCCTTCTTATCGACATCTACCTGGGGACCGTTACGTACAGCTAGTGCCGCTTGCGGTCTGTGGTTAAACCCACTGCCAGCATAGTAGTCGAGTCTCTAGAGTCCCACGCAGAGAGTTTCCCTACTCCAGGCGAAACGATATAGAGGTCGTATGGTTTTACGACAAGGGTTCGGACGCATACGTGTGTTTACGCACGTACGACTTTCGGACAGTTTTTACTAGTCGGCTTTGGTTTAAGCCAGTTACTAGTATCCGGTTATTGGATTTATACAGTCTAAAGTTTTTCCGTGTTTTCACGGATAGGAGGGGCGTTCTCGTAATTGCGCGAGAAGCTTCTAGAAGATGGTGACTAAGGAGGTTTAGGTGGCATATACATTGAATGAGATTAGTGAGTCATATGGATGATTCATCCATGTCATTAATGCTTCATAATTTCTTAATGACTCATGGAGATGAATCACCACAAGATATTTATCAAGCATGGTTGTAAATCATTTTCTTTTCTTTTCTTGATAAAATAAAATGCTTGATATATATTATGAGAACTCATTTTCTCTTCTCATTATTATGTTCATCTTCTCTCTCCTCAAGCTCTCTCTCTTCAAACCCTAATCCCCCCCTCTCATGTGTTGAGTACAAGGATTAGTTAGACTATTTAATCCATAACCATACTCTATTTCATCTAGGTACTTTGATTAGCACTTAAAGATACCTAGTTGCCCCAAGTTTAGAGGCAAAGCTTGGAGTTAAGCTCTCGAGGTGGATCGTCTACTACTTGGAGAAGGCCGAGGAGGAGGTGGAGTTCGTAAAGACGAAGGACACAGTTCTTTAGGTATAATCCCTTTACATAGTAGTTTAGAACTTCTATGTTTGATATTAGTTATCGTTTAGCTTCGATTCATGCGGTTAGTCGATGTTTAAGCATAGAACAAGATCGTTTTTCATATTTCCGTCTCCCCGCAAGTCGTGGGGTGTTGTACATCGACTTACACTTACTGCGCCTTCCACCGGACGCTGGGTCACGCCACCGAGGATTGCAAGCAACTCCGGGATTGCATCGAGAAGCTCATCCGATCGGGGCACCTCGCTGCTTACTTAAGGGATAAACGGCAGGCCGACCGTGAACAGGAGCAGCGTCCTCCTCCTGCCGAGCTGACCATCGGCCAGATCATGCTTGTCTCCTCAGACGACCAGTCCGGCGCCCGGATAGCCCCGTACCCGGTGCCAAGCACGGAGACCAGCAAGCTGCCAGGAAGCTCGGGCCACGCTGATAGGGTCATCTATTAGCATGTACTTTTCTTTTGAGGCAATGTAAACTCTCCCTAGGGCCTATTGTCAATTTAATAAAGATCAGCAGAATATTGCGAAGAAAGTAGAAAAGATCTTATTTATTCAAAAGGGGGGGGGGGTATTATGCGCTCCTCAGCCGTACATGAAAAAAGAAAAAAAATATTACAACAGCGGGGGAAGGGGGTGCAGAGAGCACTACTCATGATACTCGGTGAAGATCTCCGCCAGCCGAGGCCTCGCGAGGTCCAACCTCTCCCCTCGGTTCCCCCCATGCACGTTGATCCCGAGCCTCAGCTCAAAGCACTCGCAGACGAGCGCCTCCGAGCGAGCCAGTCGGTTCGCGGAGATGAGGCCGAAACGCCTCAAAGACCGTAGCTTGCCCATGGCCTCGTCATAGAGCTGCTTGGACAGGGGGTTGTAGAGCCCCGGCGACGCCCTCCAGATAGAGTACATCAGCAGCTGCAGCAGGGAAGAACGGCGGGGGAGCAACCGGCCGAAGTGATCCTCGATGCTCCCGTACACCAACTGCACTGTGTCCTCGGTGCAGTTCTGGTCATACAGGTACACGTCTTCGAAATTGATGATCTCGGGGATGGTAAAGGGGAAGTCCTCCATTCTCAACGCTCTGTTTACAAGGGAAGGAAGGACTAGTACTCCGTCAGCCTTATATAGCCCGCTGCGCCCCCAAGGGAACCTAACGGTCGCCCGCTCTCGCCTAAGGAATCACCGCCATGCGGCGATCATTAAATCTCCCCCGACGAAATCGAAGCGACGCGCGCCTCCCCCCACGTTCAATGCGCATGCTGACCGTTCCTGTTCCCCATGTCTGCAAGTGATGGTCGGGCGAAACCTCATGAAGATTCGGCCGAGCGGCTGCCCTTCTCGGTTATCATTAGCTGGCCTCCTCAGGCCCACTAGCGCTAAGGAACCAAATCCCTCACCAAGAGGCAACCTATCAGCTGCCCTGCTCGGTCATCCCAGGCGGGTAGCTCCCCTACCGCAACGCCTGGGATCAGAAAGCACTCCCAGAGGCAGTCGGGCCCCACCATCATTTGGCTATCCCTGGTGGGTAGCTCCCCTACCGCAACGCCAGGGATCAGAAAGTCCTCTCAGAGGCAGTCGAGCCCAACCATCGCTCGGCTATCCCTGGCGGGTAGCTTCCCTTCCTCAATGCCAAGGATCAGAAAACCCTTCCAGAGGCAGTTGAGCCCGAGGATCCCTCGCTCGGCTATCCTTTAGGACAAAAGCCCTCGCCAAGGGGCACCGGGCAGCAACCCTGCCCGGCAAAGGGTCCTTGGTAGGCTTCTACAGCCCCTCCCGTGCCAAGGACCAAAGTCCTCCCAGAGGCAGTCGAGTCCTTGCTCGGCTATCCCCGGCTGGTAGCATCCTACCACAACCGACAGGGATTAAAGTCCTCGCCAAGAGGCACTGGGCAGTAACCCTGCTCGGTCCCCGTCCTGAAGGATCAAAGCCCTCGCAAGAGGCAACCAGCAGCTGCCCTGCTCGGTTATCCTTGGCGGGTAGCCTCCTTGCCGCAACGCCGGGGACCAAAGCCCTCACCAAGAGGCAACCTAGCAGCTCCCCTGCTCTGTCATCCCCGGCGGGCATCTCTCCTACCTCAACGCTAAGGATCAGAAAGCCCTCCCAGAGGCAGTCGAGCCCAAGGATCCCTCGCTCGGCTATCCTTCAGGACAAAAGCCCTCGCCAAGAGGTATCGGGCAGTAACCCTGCCCGGCCAAGGGTCCTTGGTAGGCTTCTACAGCCCCTCCCGCGCCAAGGACCAAAGTCCTCCCAGAGGCAGTCGAGTCCTTGCTCGGCTATCCCCGGCTGGTAGCTTCCTACCACAACCAACAGGGATCAAAGTCCTCGTCAAGAGGCACTGGGCAGTAACCCTGCTCGGTCCCCGTCCTGAAGGATCAAAAGCCCTCGCAAGAGGCAACCGGGCAGCTACCATGCTCGGTCCAAATAAGGCGGACAACCCTCCGTCCACCACGCACAGACGGCCCGAGCTGCCAACCAGGGGCATCAGGTCTATCCAAGTCTCGAGCGATCTCCCCTTGAATTCGGGGCCATGGGGACGCATGGAGGCGCCTTCTCCTCAGCAGCGCTTGAATCAACTCGACGGACGATCGCTAGGCAGATAGCCGACCTGACATGGAGGCCTTACAGCGCAAGAAGAAAAATTTTACAAGTATTCTTCATGCACAAAAGACAAAAGCGCAAATCAAGGAAACCAAAGAAAGAAAAAGTTTTATTACTAAAAGGCGGTCTTTACAGAGGGTATTTTTCGCTCCTCAGCCTAACAAAATGCCCGGAGGCTTACAAAGTTCTAGACGCAGCAAAATAAAAGAGGAGGAAGACGGGGGCTTTAGGCCTCGGGGCTAGGAGCGACTTCAGGGCCCTCGACATCCACCACGAGACGAGCTGGGTCCTCGGCGACTTCCTCATCATTAATCTACTACCCCTGTCTACTGGTGTCCGCGAGGGGGTACTGGGCCCGGAGCTCTTCATCGGCAAACCCCCGCACTCGGGCCTTAACAGCGTTGAGGGCCTCGTGCCGGATGAGGGTCGTCGTGACGGCCAAATCATCATAGAAGTCTTTCGACTTCTTGTATCCCTCCACCGCCTTCGCCGCCGAGAGGTCGGCCAACTTGGCCACCATCAGGTCGGCCGACTTCGCCCACTCGGCCGCTGCCCCCAGCTCCTTCCGGAGGGATTTTACTGTCTTCTTCAGATTGCCGGCCAACACCTGAGTGTCCTCAAGCTTGGCCTCAGCGACCGTGGCGGCCTCGCGGTGCCGGGCAACCTCCCGCTTCCTGGTCTCCACCTCACCCTCCAGGACGACGACCCTCGCCTTCATCGCCTCCAGCTCTTGCTTGGAGCTCTCTCCCAGCGAGGCGAGCTGGCCCGCAGCTTTCATCGCCGGGGCTACCACCTCGGCCTCCATGCGCAAGGCAAGGGCGACGTGCTGAAGGACCTGAAAGGCAGAAGAGAGATCAGGAAAATGAGAAAGGCACCGAACCTCAAATAGTAGTGAAAGACAAGCGCTTACCTGCACGGACTCCTGGGCGATGGACACCAGTTGAGCCCTGAAGGTACCCCCGGGGACTCTACCCCCGGCCGATACCTCTATCTCATGCAGCAGGCTATCCGCGACGGATAGCCCCGAAGGCACGGCAAACTGGAGACCGCCTTCCTCCACAGTGATCGGCGAAGACGGTCCCCGGGCAGATCTCCTCTTGAGCGGCCTCGAGGGAGAGCCGGTCTCCTCCTCCGAGGCCGGGTCCTCCAGAATCCGAGCCCTCCTTCGACCCGACGTTCTGCTGGGCCCCAGGGCGAGATTCGCTATCGAGTGCTCGCGGGGTACTACCGCCGGGGGAGAAGGAGCCGGGGCAGGCTGTGAACGGGAAGAGACGGCGCCCCTAACCTTTGCAGCCGGCCTCAGCTGGTGCATTGAAGCCCGGAGCGAGTCTATGTCCATGGGTCCTGCACAGAACCAAATGTAGAGGGAGTCAGCGATACGGGCAATATACAAACCAAAAAGGAAAACCTAAACTTACCGACGAACTCAATAGGGCTGAGCCCGGCCCAACTCAGAACCCTCTCAGACAACAGCACGTCGAAACGGGAAATGGGCTCCCACGACGCCACTCTCACTGCAACGAAGTCACTGGACTGGTTCCCCGGCAAGTGCTTCTCCCTCGACCACTCTGTAGGCACGGGCCAGTCCTTGCCCTCGGGAGGGAAAATGAAGAAGAACTTCTTCTTCTAGTCGTGAATTGAAGAAGGCAGGGCCACAATCCCCGTCCCGGCGGGCCCCCTGGTCGCTTTCTGAAAGAGAGATAAACCCACCTCGGGTCACCCGCTCGACCACCGAGATGATTTTTGAGGATGAGGGAAGAATCAATGAGGGAACGGCTGAAGGGAATCGCCTGTAACTTCAGGCGAACTAGGAACCCGAGGAGAATCCTCCACGAGTTTGGCACCAACTGACCAGGGCTAACCCAAAGAAGTTCAATGCTTCAACGACCTCAGGAGAGAAGGGCAGACGTATTCCACCCCAAAATGCTTCCAAATACAGGGCGATCTCCCTGCCCCGTACTTGGTCTGCCCTCTCTCTCTCTTTGGCCAGGCGGAGCGTATAGCGCGAGGGGATGTGGAAGCGAGCCTGCGCGTTGGCAAGCTCGTCCTCATGCCTTATCCAACACAAGGCACTAGGGGCAGCATCTACCGCCTCCTCCCTGGGGGCTGCCCCCGCCACATGATCCCGGGAAAAGGGGACAACCCCTGCCCCCCGGGAGGACTCAGGCTCACCTAAGGGGTTTCTAGAACCTACCCCAACGACATCTACCGACTCGACAAGAGAAGACATCTAATCTTGGGAAGAATGATCCTCGGGGAACGAAAGTGGAAGGAAGAAGACGAGCGCCGAGCAACCGAGACTTGGAACGGGAAATATGAAGGAGTAGGGGCCCCGGAATGGGCCCCACCCTTATTTTATCGCCACAAGCGACCTCATCCAACGGTGCCCTTCATCTCCCGCCAAGACGCCTCCTCGCATCTGATGGCCCCGATTGCTCCACTTATCGTCCCCACACTGGACCGCATCCTTTCAGACGTCGCAGGTCTGCACACGTCGCGTCAGCCAACCGACGCTCGACACATGGGCCGTCACTTCAAAGGCAAGATACACGAGCCGGCGCACCCTCCTTAAATGCGGAGATCTCACCCTGATTCGCTGGCAGAAACGATAGCTCGCGGCCCGGGGACGCGTCCCGACTAAACCATTAGGAGGGAGCTCACCCCGGGCGGCCCGGCGGTCTATTCCTGACCCGACCCTCTGGCTGGTCGGGACAAGAGTGGGGGATAATGATGATGCCCAATGTTGGCGACGCCTAGGATCAGGACACGTGGCGGAGGGCATGTCCCATAACTCGGAAGAAAGGGCCCACAGAGGCCGACCAGGCCTCCCCTGTACCCGACCTGCAATCACAAGCTAGCCCTCCTCGGGGCTCCCTGCAGATTCGCCTCCTCGGCCCCTCTGCTCGCCCTGAGCTGCCACAAGACTAAGTCTCCTCGGCCTTCTCGCTCGTCTCCGAGCCCCTCGGCCGAAGCCATCTTTCTCGGTCCTCCGACCAGATCCACCGCTCACAGGCGTAACCGCCGCTCACAGGCGTAACCGCCGCTCCGTGAATCTTGCCATGCGCGGATTCTCTGCCAGCAACATCCCACGTTCCACGCCTCCGCGATCCCCATTAATGGGCGATCCGCTCTCTACGCGGGCGCGACGTCGGGAGCGTAACTGCCGGGGAGATTCTCGAGCCTGCTGCTGCGTGCCATCACCGCTATATAAACCCCCATCACAGAGGGGTCAAGTAAGCCATTTTTGACTCACTTAGCCATTACGCTGCTCGGATCTAGTACTAACTTGATCGTCGGAGGGTCCTCGGTGGCGTCAAACCACCCTGGGACTTCTTTGCAGGTACTTGGCGTCCAACTCCTCCAATCACCAGATCTCCTCAAAACCCATTGAGACCCACGCACAACAGGGGATCCTCTCTAGAATCCACCGGGAGATCGACGGAAGACAACATCTGAAGGAGATCTGAAAAGGACCTCCATCACCAAGTCATCAAATGTAGAAAGTGAATGCTTACTTTTTTACAACCATGCATCAATAGTGTGTCCAAATGATTTTATCATTTTAAAAACAAAGCTATACCTCTCTACATGTTTGCATTCATGCCTCATGCCGCCTCCTTACCATTTAATTTTCTAAATAGAAAATCAAATATGATGTGTTCTTCTTCTAAAAGCATTCCTGTATAAATACGGAATACTTCACCTGCTATATGTATCGCTACATATATGCATATCCGTATAAAAATATGGATATCACCAAAGAGAGAAAATAAATAGTGAAAATACTAAAACATATATATCAAAATACATATATAAATTATTAAATCAAATCCTGATTTAATAATCCGGCTTAATTCTAAGCTGACTAGTATTACTACCGCCTGATTAAAGTCCGTGTATTCTGTACATGTATTTAATCGAACCCCTGCACGTTCCAACGTACATCTTGTACATCTGTCGTCTGAATCTGGAAAATGCTCTGTGTGAGACTCTAAAGACTCGACAATATGCTAGCAGTGGGTTTAACCACAAACACATCAGCGGCACTAGCAATACGTAACGGCTATTCAGGTACTTGTCGAAAGGGGGGTCGACAATCAAGTATGTTCTTATCTTACTGGGCCCCTGAATGTGACTGTAACACCTTAGTACATTTATACTATATATTTTGGGGTATTTCAAATCTTGCGGCAAAATTCATTAATATTGTTGCTTTTGGATTACGAATGATGCAATTAGTAGCTGTGGTTATTATCCGACCCGACCCGCATGGTTGAAACCCAACATGGTTCGAGATTATATCAAATATTTGCTAGTACAGTGTATACATATGAATCGTGTGCTATATATATATATATAATATATTTTCAAGCTCTACATATCTTTTTAAAATACAATATAACACCAAATAATATTTTTCCCATCTAGCCTTACATGTCAAAATGCCCTATATCGGGTGGTTGCGCCCATATATCATGTTCGTATCCTAAGAGTTAGACAAATAGATCATTGGATCGCTACGTTTATTTACATAAATCTTTATTTGGGGGTATATATTTTTAATTTTAGGATATTGCATCATGATTTAAATCTTTACGTATATTTTTCATATTTAAAAACTAGATTTTTAAAAAGATACGGATAATATTTAGAGAGATCCGGTATTGTCTGTAAAATCCTACCATATATATATATTATATTTTCTTATAACTAAAATATATAACAGTTTAATATATATATAAATATATATTATATATTTAATTTTTTTATTAAAAACTCTCAACTCTCTCTCTCCTCCTATATATATAATATATATAAAAATATTAATATAATATTTTATTTATTAAAAAAAAACCCTCTCTCTCCCTTTCTTTTCGTCTTCTTCTCCCTCTCGTCCTCGCTCATGCTAAAATCTAACCTTCGCCATCTCCCTCTCATTGCCGTCGTCCCCATCTCCTCGCCTCCCCTTCGCCGTCCGCATCTCCTCCTCCCTCTTTTTCCCCGAGATCTCGACTGAAGACCATCCGAGTCGACCCCAAGCCAGAACCCACCTTCAACCCCCTCGTTGCCGAAACACGACCACCACCCTCACCTTCTCGTCTCATCGGCAATCCCAGAGCACCCACCCACCACCAACACATCTTCTTCTTCTTCCCCTTCTCATCCCCGATCACTATTAACCCTCACGGCCATGACACCTCGTCGCCGTCGGCCTCCCTGTCACCTCGTCTCCACCATCTCTCCTTGCCCTTGCTACCCCCTGAACACCAGCAACCCCGCCATCTTCTTCTTCTTCTTCTTCTTTTCTTCTTTTCCTCTTCTTCTTCTTCTTCTTTCTTTTCTTCTCTTTTCCAATCGACTTCGTCGGAGTTGCGCACGTCGCTGATGATCCAGACGACCAGTCACCGTCGTCGTCTAGCCCAATTATCACGTCACGCAGTTGCTCAGCCATGTCAAGTCCTGCGTATGTGAGTTTTGCATCGTGACGTTATTCGGCGTCGGAACGTGATATCCGTATCTCGACGTGAAATTCGATCAGGCAAGTTCTAAACTTGCAATATACTATTTTTTTAAATCGATATTTATATGCTTGACTATAGTACATACGTATTAATATTCAGCAAATAGTAGCAATTTACAGTTTTATATCATCAGTATGTATTCGTACCGATAATGGTTTATCTAGTTCTATGCCGGATCATCACAATGTTATTATAATACTATATCAGTTCAGTATTTTATCTAGTTTGCAATATATATGGTAATGACGTAAAACGGTTATTACAGATAGATACATATGCATCCTGGCATTAGTTATGTTTACCGTGTTCGATATTGGTTACAATTTTACATTTGGTGTCTATTTTGGTTAATATACATTGCATGAAAGGTTCACGACCCATTACCAGACCTGTTACTTAGATCATCCGCTAAGGCCGACAATCCTGACTTGTTGTCATGATGAACATGACTTGTTGTCTACATAGACAAGACCTGTATCTGCTTGATCCTATATTGGCATTAGATTTATATCATCAATACCTGACTTTAACACAAAACCTTGGGGGTAAGGGAAAATCAATAGTGAAATCTGACTTATAACTCAACAATTTGAAACTTCCAGATACTGATCAGTCTATACGGGTTTGGCCGGCCCCGGAATGATGCTGCTGACATCATTCGTCTGTACATGATACATGTTTTACTGCATAGCGACACGTCTCGGATTTAGCCCCGAGAGTCTTGATCGTGGTCCTGGGCACGCACGAGACACTATTGAGTTACATCGACGATTCCATTAAATTGATTTCAAAGACTTGTAAAATAGATAACTTAGAAGCACAGACTTTATGATACACATCACATACCTATACCTCACTGTTTTATATCTGGGTTTATTATTTATACCCATGTTTAATCATATCATCCTATCTTGATTATTACTATTATTTTGATATCTATGATGCACTGACGTCTGGATTTTGC
This sequence comes from Agapanthus africanus, assembly GCA_030015575.1. NCBI lineage: Eukaryota > Viridiplantae > Streptophyta > Magnoliopsida > Asparagales > Amaryllidaceae > Agapanthus > Agapanthus africanus. The sequence goes on along the minus strand of JASDDO010000019.1, from coordinate 375,276,603 downwards.
ATGGCCCAGTTCCTCTGACATTATCATAGGCAGATCAGGAGTATTTTAGCAAGTAAGCCGAGCAATGAGGAGCTAGATGTTTAGTTTTAGAGATACTTAGTTTATTTTATTCCGTAGTTTTATTTTGTCGATGTGATCCCATAAGGGACGTGATTCAGATATTGTTATTTATTGGATCATGATTCGTTTCCGCTATATGCTTTTCTTGATTTTATTTATTGTGGCAGATGGACATGTGTTAGCTAGATTTTATTTTACTGTTCTTGATATCCGACTGACAGCCGTAATATGACTATGGAGGGATTATTCCTAGCCATAGGTAGCATGGTTGGCTCTGTTACGTGCCGTGTTTACGTATTTTAGGAAGCGGGGCGTGACAGAGTTTGTTTGGTATCAGAGTCATAGTATTTAGGGTTAGTCGGGTTTGGTTCTTTGGTTGTTGGGTATTGAACCCAATACACTGACCAGGAAACCCGGAATTAGGAACTGTCCTGCCACATTACTATCTTGCCAGTGTTGAATCTATAGTTATCAATATCCTGTTTATTGAATCATGTTTACCATTACTAATCCCCTTCAGAGTCTTGGCTTCAGGACCATGGCGGATAGAGATCTACGGTCATACCAGAGGCGTGTTGATAACGCCATATTGCTTGGTGTTGTACGTGGTATGCTTGAAAACCAGAAGTGACAAACTGAGCTAAATTAGCGGCAGGCCGAGGCTTTCTAGGAGGGTCTGCGGACGGTCCAGCAGTCCGCAGTTGCAGTAACACCCAGGCCAACACAGCGTGAGGGCACCGTGGCGGACTTTAGAAATCTCGGTCCGTCCATATTTACAGAATTGGAGGAGCAATTGCCAGCGGCGCAGTGGCTAGTTGATACAGAGAACCTGCTCGTTGCCGCGCAGATTCTAGATGAGAAAATGGTGGATGTAGTACGCATCCAATTGGTAGATTATGCTCGCGAGTGGTGGCTCGTAGAGGAGACCCATCTGACTAAGCCGATCAACTGGGAAAATTTTTCGCGTAGTTTCTTGGAGAAGTTCTTTCCGCGGTTTGCTCGGGAGAAAATGGAAGAGAAGTTCATTAGCTTGAAGCAGAATGACGGATCCGTTGATACACATGCGGCTGAGTGGACCCAGCTCAGTCGATTGCAGGGCCCTTGGTTGCCAATGAGGCAGATAACGCACGGCGGTTTATGCGTAGGTTGGATGTGGAGATTCAGAGACACATCATATCTCTGGGATTGACCACCTTCTTCCAAGTTCTCAAGGAAGCGAGAGAGCATCAGAGTTTATCAGTAAAAGAAAAAAGTGATCTACAGCAAGAGGCTGTAGTGCGAAAGCCAGTGTTTACGCTAAACAGAGCTTCTGTATGCAGAAGCATTCCGGTAAACAAGCGAGACACTGTATCTATGAAGAAACCTTTTGTATCCGATCAGAAAAAGGGTACGATTTGTGACTTTTGCCATCTACCGGGACACACGCAGAAGGACTGTCGAAAGAGGCTCAGACTCTGTTTAGTTTGTGGATCAGCTGACCATACCATCAGTGTTTACCCTTCGAAACTACGATCGAGAGACGATATTCAGAAACCACTGCAGAAGCAGATTCATGGGCAGAAGCTGATCACTCAGAGGCCTAATCAAGCACGAGCCTTTACCTTGACGGCCGAGGAGGCCAAGGCGTCAGATGATGTTGTTTAAGGTATCCTACTTGTTTATAATTTTCCCGCATTGGTATTATTCGATTCAGGTGCATCCCATTGCTTCATGTCGTCCAAATTTATTAGTGCACACTCCGTTCCACACACGGCCCTGTCTAGTTGCTGGGATATACATACTGGGAATGGGAGAATTGTATCCAGCAGAGAGTGCAAGGGTTGCTCGATTGTTATTTGCGGACGGGAGTTATTCACGGATTTCTTGGGGATTGATACTGGCAGCTACGATATTGTCTTGGAAATGGATTTTCTTGGCATTTTCCATGCTCACATTGATTGTAGGGCAAAGAAAATGATTTTCCAGATTCCCGGACATCCGGAGTTTATATTTTTGGGAGGTAGCAGATCTGTCAGGCCAGTCGAATTTAGGGCTAGGCCGACTAGTGCCGTTCTTTCGTCAATGGAAGTAAACAAGAAAGAAGCGCTAGCAGTAGTTCGGGATTTTATGAATGTGTTCGAGAACATATCGGGTTTACCACCAAAACAAGATGTGGAGTTCACGATTGATCTTATTTCTGGAGCAACGCCGATTTCGAAGGCTTATGATCTAATGGCACCGGTGGAACTGGAAGAAGTAAAGAAACAAGTTACAGCATTACCGGAGAAGGGTTGGATTTGCAGCAGTGGTTCAACATGGGGAGCCCCAGTTATTCTAGTCAAAAAGAAGAATGACATGTGGAGGATGTGTATCGACTATCGGGAATTAAATAGGGTGACTATTAAGAACAAGTATCCAATCCTTCGCATCGGCAAATTATTCGATTAACTCAGTGGCGCGAGAGTATTCTCGAAGTTGGACTTGCGATCTGGGTATCATCAAGTTCTGGTGAAATCAGAAGACATTTGCAAGACAGCGTTTCGAACTCGATATGGGCATTACGAGTACTTAGTGATGCCATTTGGAGTTACTAACGCACCGGCAATATTTATGGACTTGATAAACCGAATCTTTTCACCATACCTAGATCAGTTCGTAGTGGTGTTTATTGATGATATTCTGGTTTATTCAAGGAGTAAAGAAGAGCATGCAGAACACTTGAGGATCGCACTGCATATGTTGAGACAAGAAAAGTTATATGCTAAGATGAGCAAGTGCGAATTTTGGCTCGAAGAAGTGATGTCCTTGGGTCATGTTGTATCCGGTGATGGAATTGCCGTTGACCCTAAAAAAATTGCAGCTATTCATGATTGGCCAATTCCAAAAAATATAGGGGAGATTAGAAGTTTTCTTGGGCTTGCCAGATATTATAGAAGGTTTGTGGAGAATTTCACTCGAATAGCAGAAGCATTGACCAAGCTAACATGAAAGGAGATACCGTTCGTATGGACCGAGAAGTATGCGTTAGGTTTTAAAGCGCTGAAGCAAAAATTGACAACCGCTCCTATTCTGACAGTGCCAGATGGTTTCGGAGGACTAGTTATTCACAGCGACGCATCTGGGAAAAGCTTGGGATGCGTTCTAATGCAGCATGGGAAGGTCATAGCATATGCGTCGAGAAAATTGAAGACTCATGAGAAAAACTACCCAACTCATGATCTGGAGTTAGCAGTAGTGATTTTTGCTCTGAAGATTTGGAGACACTACTTATTGGGTGAAAGGGTAGACGTATTTACCGATCACAAAGCCTAAAATATGTGTTCACACAGAAAGTGCTCAACATGAGACAACGTAGATGGTTAGAACTAATGGCTGACTATAATATTGATCTAAATTATCATCCGGGGATAGTTAATGTAGTGCCGGATGCTCTAAATCGGTTGCCAACTGTTCCCGCTAAAAATTTCTGCGTAAAAGAGCCAAAGGTATCAAATGGCAGCAATACGCTTAAGAAAATACAAACCAGTATTTTCCGGGCTATATTTTGCCAAACTCCCGAATGAGAAGCAGGAAAATTTTGATGGCATCGAAAGCGTCTCGAAAAATCCCTCAATTTTATATATTACGGGCCTCATAACTCATCCGGAATCAAAAGTTATGATCAAATGTACTATGCACGTATAGTCTAAGTAATACTCTATCACATGGGGGGTACATTTTTAGTCTCACATCGGGAAAAAGAGAGTTCCCTTCTCTACAACTCCCCTATAAATAAGAGGGGATACCTCTAAGAAAAAATGGGGATTCAATCCTCAAAGGAGCTTAGTTCTCCAAGTTAGGACCTTAGCCGCCCTTCCCATAATGCGCATATACGCAAGCGCCATGTGCGCCATGTGTGACACACGTGCGCTCGCCACGTGCGTGTTGGTTATACCGCCCTCAAAGCAATTATCGTAATCGCAGGCAAGTGATTATGGTGATTAAGGGAGGACCTATACCGGTAGAACAGTCTTACTCGAGATGATAGTATGCTATCTGATTTTTCTTTATCATCATGTACATGTTGATAGAGCCCATAGGATTCTTGCCTGACTACCAGTATTATGATGGCGATCATATACGTGGGGGCTGGGGGTCTATAAGCACATCCTTAAATGGCCCTAGTCGTGGGAGTATCGAGACTAGGCATCGATACTCCAATGTAGACTAGTGTATACTGATCGAGACCCCGACGAGGGGCGGTGGCCAGGTCTCACAAGCCATTGGTGTTAGTTTGTTCACCTAAGATAGTATATATATGCTCATTGGGTTATGAGTACACTGGGCGGACTCGCCGAGAACGTACTAGTTGGTATTATACCTATTGTCAGATAGCAGTTCCTAGGTGACATGTGTACAGGTTAGTCTGTCGACCTGAGATCGTCATTTGTCTCGTGTGAGTTCCCACTGTGCTTTGATTACTACCCTACCGTGGCTCAAAGGAGTCGTGCAAACAGGTTTTAGTTGGGTACAGTCTCGAGCCACATGGAGGCAGTGATCGGATCGTCGGGGATTCGTCTCTTCCGATATTGGGGGTTGATGTCGCGTTGTGCACGGGTGGCCGTCACCAGAAATCCATGGCCATGGTGGACGAGAATTACCGATCCAGGATCGATAGTTTCTCAGGTGGTGATGGGTTTCATACCGACACTAAATGTTGCGTTGTTAGGGGTCTGACTTTATCCATCCCCCTAGACTCGATATACGATACTCTTAGACGAACAGACCAGACTGTACGGATATTATCACTGTCAGGCTCAGTAGGGGTTCAGGATGAGTTTGCTCGTCGTCCTCCCTTTCACTCAATACCTGGGTAGCCATTACGTACAGCTAATGCCGCTGACGTGCTTGTGGTTAAACCCACTGCCAGCGTATTGACGAGTCTTTAGAGTCCCACACAGAGGGTTTTCACGGTTCAGGTGATATGGTGTAGATGACGTATGTTGGTACATACAGGTGTCCGATTAAATATGTGCATATGCTGCACAGACTTTAATCGGACGATTGATAGAACTAGCGGCTTAGGATTAAGCCGGATTATTAAATCAGGTTTTGATTTAATAATTTATATATGTATTTATTCTAGTATTATTGTTCACTATTCATTTTCTCTCTTGGCTATTCGTATTTTTGTACGAATACGCGTATATGTATTTCGATACGTGTACCGGGTTGCATTCCGTATTTATACGGAATGGCTTCTAGAAGATGACCACTTCATTATTGGATTTTCTTTTTAGAAAATCAAATAAGGAAATGAGGTGGATGGGTGAGTTGGCATGAGCATGGGTTTGAGCATGTAGAGAGGTATGGGCATTGATTTGTTTATTGAAAAAGGAAATGGGATTTTTTTGATTGCATGAGAGAGAGAGAGAGAGAGGAGAGGGGGGAGCCACAATTTGGAGAGGGTTTGCTCATTTCATTTTCTCCACTTGATTTCTTTGCTTGCTTCATCACTCACTCATTCATTCTCACTTGGAGAAAAACTCAGCCACTTTCTTTAGTTGCTCATGCCACATGTTTCCTCACCTCCTTCTTCATCTTCTATGGTTACTCATTGAGCACATATGATGAGAGAAAATTATAGTGACACATTCCTACACCTCCACTCTTCATTGCTAGCAATCTTGGAGCATCGGTTGCCTCGCTCGGCGAGGCTGAAGCTTGCGCCGTTTTCCTCAGGTGGATTATCGTAGATGGAGGAAGACCGGCAACCAAATTCGATCAAGGAGCTTCTAGGAGCTTGGGGATGATGGTTGAAGACCGAAAGACACGGATCAACTCGGTATAACCATTCTAACTTCTTTTTAAAACTTGCTAGTTTAGGGTTTAGGGTAGATCCGGGCATAGGGTAATGGTAGCGTCAATTTAGTAAATTTTTGTTCCGCATTTGGCCATAGTTTGATGGCCGGGGCGCCGCCGTAACCCAACATGGTATCAGAGCCAGCCTTTAAACCCTTAGCTAGCTAATTTAGACAATGTTAAAGTATCGAAACCGAAATAACTCCGAAACAGTGCACTGCACATTCCAGTCTCTGTCGATTTTGAAAGTCTTCAAAAAATTATTTTAGTAACTGCAGAAGACTACTTAGATGACCACTAAACTGCACCCCAAATACGAGCCGCTTCCACCCATTTTGGACCGAGCACAATGGCTAAAAATCCGAGGAGGCTGGTGTTCCCCTCCGAATCACGGAGACGCGACCGCGCAGGTCCGTCTTGCCTGAAATTCGGGGCAGATGCTAATTGGTGCTATCCTTCCACCTCTCCGAAGATGCCAAGTTGATTTATGGCACCATGTATCGAAGGTTTAACCGGATGCGACCGATGTAGCAGACTTCGTCAGATTCCCCCTCGTTTGAGCGGTTTTTGATTGTGGGGATGCTCTTCCCCGCAGGCGCAATCCCCTGCAGTTAATTACGCTACCGCATCGCGGTAACAACTTTCTCCTTCTCCATATGGTCACTTCGTGTCGTGGGTGTTTGTTTTGTGTTTGGTTCCCCGTGGATTGTGTACGGAGACTAATTTATGTTGTCGCCCGTAGGGCGTGGACTAGTCCAAATCCGTATCTTTCTTAGATTTTGGTTTGGGGGTTTGGTTTAAGGATACGTTAGCCTCATTTGAGACTAAGATCAACTTAAACGTTTGTTAAGGATACGTTAGCCTAATTTTAGACTAAGATCAACTTAACAGGATCGTTTAGATCCAACAAAAGAGCAATTGGACTCTATTGTTTAGTTTAGTGACATTGCGGTTGATTAGTTTAAGGACATCACGGTCCATTGTTAGTTTAAGAACATCTCGGTCCAATGTTAGTTTAAAGACATCGCGGTCGAGGTTAAGGACATCATAGTCCGTGGGTTTAAGGACCCCACAGTCCAGTATTAGTTTAAAGACATCACGGTCGAGGTTAAGGACATCATAGTCCATGGGTTTAAGGACCCCACAGTCCAGTGTTAGTTTAAAGACATCACGGTCGAGGTTAAGGACATCATAGTTCATGGGTTTAAGGACCCCACAGTCCAATGTTAGTTTAAAGACAATACGGTCGAGATTAAGGACATCATAGTCCATGGGTTTAAGGACCCCACAATCCAATGTTAGTTTAAAAACATCACGGTCGAGGTTAAGGACATCATAGTCCATGAGTTTAAGGACCCTACAGTCCGTGAAATGTGTGGTTGTCGGGACCCGTCACCTCTTTGAAGACGTTGAGGAATTACAACGACAAATATCAAAGGAGTGAAGAGATGTACATTTGAATCAAGGTTGATTGGTGATCTGTAGTCCAATTTGAAACTAAGATCCATTAATTATATTATGAGCACAATGGATCAATTAAGTCTGGATTGAGGACTTATGGCCAACTTGGGCTAAATCCAATTAAGTTTGGAATATTGGCCCTTTGCTGGACCATTAGACATTTGTCTGGTTTCAACCCACATTATTTAGCAATGCTAAACAAGAGTTTGAGGGCTTCGGTAACATTTTTTTATCTTTAATTGAGCAGTGGACATTATAGTTCTGATTTTACTCAATTTTGAGATGCAGTTGAAGGGGAGACTTTTGCCTCTGGAAAATTAGCCAATTTGGCTAAAAGTAGTGTTAAACACTAGAGAACAGTAGTGTTAAACACTAGAAATAAAGCTCTCGAGTTAGTGTTAAACACTAGAGAATGACAGTGTTAAACACTGGAAATATAATCCTCGACTTAGTGTTAAACACTAGAAATAAATTAGTGTTAAACACTGGAAATAAAACTCTCAAGTCAGTGTTAAACACTAGAAAATGACAGTGTTAAACACTGGAGATAAGTCCTTTAAATTAGTGTTTAAACACTAAATAGGAATGGGTCACGTGGGGCCACGTGAGGGCACCCAGAGGTGGGACCAGATCCCCTTTTACTTTTGCTTTGCGAATAAGTGTTAAACACTTTTTTTATTTTTTATTCTTAGCATCACGTGTCGACACGTGATGGAGATTTATGCACTGATTATTAAAGCACTTGCTGAGGGGTCACGTGGGGACACGTGAGAGCGCCCAAAGCTTAGATTTCCTTTGCTTTTTCTCTCTGTGTTTTGGAGGTCACGTGGGAGCACGTGAGGCATTACCTCAAAGCTTCTTTTCTTCTCCTTTTCAGGGATCTTTTCAAGGGTCACGTGGGGACACATGACCTTGGTTCTTTGCATACATGGAGATCTTTTAAGTCTCCTTATTTCTTTAAGAATTAAATTCCTACGTAGGGTTAAACCCTAATTTCTTTTAGAGGAATTAAATTTCCAAATATGTAAAAGAATTAAATTCTTGTGTAGGGTGAAACCCTTATTTCATTTTAGGAGGAATTAAATTCCTGTTAATTTGAGAGAATTAAATTCTCAATTAGGGTTAAACCTTAGTTCTGTCCATCTTGAAGGAATTAAATTCCTATATTTTTAGGAGAATTAAGTTCTCAGATAGGGTTTAAACCCTAATTTATCTTGAAGGAGTTGAATTCCTGTAAATTGGGAGAATTAAATTCTCAAATAGAGTTTAAACCCTAATTTATCTTGGAGGAATTAAATTCCTATGAGTTTTGGGAGAATTAAATTCTCATATAGGGTTAAACCCTAATTTCATCTTGGAGGAATTAAATTTCTATAAATCTGGGAGAATTAAATTCTCTGAACTCAATCCTCCCTCTAAGTTTTGGATCCGCATGGCAAAATCTCAACCTGATGAGAATTAAATTCTCAACCTATGGGAAGATTTGCTTGTGCAGATCTTCAACTAGAGGAAGAACTAAGTTCTTTTTGCAGAAGAGTTGAACTCTTAGATTTTGAGAATTAAATTCTCTTTTTTGAAGTTTTGATCCCCTTTCTTTTCTTACATAAGGTTTTCTTTGTTGAGAATTAAATTCTCCTTTCTTTTCTCTCTGAAATTTCAAGATTCCAAAATTCTATATCCAAAATTCTTTTTTTTAATTCTCCCCCCTTGGCTCCTATTTATAGGAGAAGGAAAAGAATCAATTTGTTTAGTAATCTCTCTTTGAAAGATTTTGTTTGTTTTTATAATTAATATGATCCTTTAGATCATTCAGTGAATTTTATTCACCATTGGATTTTCAATCCAAAGATATTCTGTTTGTTATTTTCGGTGAGATTTAGGGAAATCTTTCCTTGTCTAAGATTTTTCCATAAATTGGTGATTTTTAATCACCTCTGGATTTTTAATCCAACGGTTCCCTATAACCCTTTTCCATTTGGAAAGATTTAGAGGAATTTAGAATTTAATTCTATTAAACTGTAAGGCTTTCAAAATCTGTCACGTGCTGGCACGTGACCCCTGGTCACGTGTGGGAACGTGACCCCTGGTCACGTGTGGGCACGTTACCCCCAATTAAGTTATTTCCTCAGCCGCTTGTTTTCATTTCTGTTTTAACCATCACGTGTCAACACGTGACCATTGGTCACGTGTGAGCACGTGATACCTCATTGAGATAGTTCCTGATTTTTAATCAGGGAACAAATGCCCCCACAGCGTTGCTCTCGCATGTCTGCACATGAGTGCAACGCTGTCACTTTTGTGACCGTTGGATCTATCTAGGGAATAGGGGAGATGAAACGTTTCCATCACATCCTATAAATGCAGGGGCCTATTCAGAAGCGCCTCCACTCTTTCATCTTCTTCCTTGCAAATTTTTTATTTTGAGAATTTAATTCTCCTTTCCAGAGCTTAGTTCTCTGCCTCGAATATTTTCAGAGTTTAACTCTGTTCAAAAAAGACCCTTTCTTCTGGTAATGATCTTTGAACGATCGAAGAACTTTCGCAGAAAGCTTCACTGGATTTTAAATCCATACCAAGGGTTTTCCCTTTTAACAAGAATCCATTTTTTCTTTAAGTTCTTTAAAAAGAAAACCATCCAATCCTTAAACAATAGACCTCGCTAGGGCTTCTCTGGTCTTCAGGGGTCAGTGGTGGTGTTTGTCTTTTCCATGGAATTTAATTCCATATCAAAGAGCTTTGGCTCTGAAGAAATGTCTCTGGGAATTTAATTCCCCTTTTTCAAAAGGAATTTAATTCCTATGAAGAACTTTGTTCTTCCCAGAGGGCTTCTTGGGGTTTTCTTGCTCTGAGTTGTCTCTTTGCAACCAAGAAGAAGAGGTTTGCAGTGGTGCTTTCTGGGAATTTAATTCCCTAGCTTCTGCTTGATTTGTTGCAGAGTCCAAGATTAATTTCTTTTTGAGGAATGTGTTGGGTCATTTAAAATCCACTGCTCATTTATTGAGAATCTTCTTTTTGTCTCATTGTAATTGCTTTACCACATCATTAGCAAGCCGCCATCTCGATTTTGTGGGACCCATGTGTTTTGTAACTAATGGTCCCATAAAATGAGTCCCCTGTCGCTTTCTTCCACTGTCTTTGTATATATATACATTTATAAACATATATATATATATATATATATATATATATATATATATATATACACTGTTGGCTTCACTTTAACAGTTTCCCCTTCTTTTATTTCAGGTACAATGGCTTCTGTTCCATACTTCCCTTTCACTCGCTCGGAAGCTGCTTTTCCTCAGTCACCGTCTGACGAGAAAGTAATGGCTATGATCAGGGCTCATGACCCAAATCGCACCAACTTGCTCTTGTGGGGGACCTGGTACGGTCACATCATCCGCGGTCGCCGAAGTTTTCTTTGTGAGATACCGACGGAGCCTACTTATCCATTCCTGCCGATGGATCCTCCACAGACTGTCTTTGCCGTGGAGATGCAGAATTGGACCCCTATAGGGCGGCTTGAGCCTTCAACGACTGGTATTCCAAACCATCCGGTGCCGGCTATAGATATCTTGGGGCGCCGCATTTGCCAGGGCGAAGCCCAGCCATGAGGGATGCTTTACAAAATAGGGCTTACCCCTCGACACCCCACGGGCTACCTTCTTTGGGCTCGTTACATCTTGTCTGCCCATCGCGCGCGATTGCAGAGGGTTGGGCTTTATCAGGCGATATATGCGTCCCTTTTCCACTATCAATCTCCTTACGTCTAGTGGGTTAAGGCTTTCCTGAACCAGTGGAATCTCGCCACCAACACTTTCCTCCTAGGGGATCATGAAGTTTCGATTTCCTTGGAAGAATTTCGTGAGATCTCGGGACTGCCGATCAGGGGGACACTTTATGAAGAGTTGCTGCCTACCGACGAGTACGTCTTTGAGACTGAGCCTGCAATGCTTGACGGCTTGTCTACCGAGAATGCCGTCCGCCACAAGCGCCCGAGTTTGATCAAGGCCCTGGGCATCTTTGACAAACTGTTCACGGAATCAGAAGAGCAAGGCGTCGCTTTTAAGAGCTTTACCGCTTGCTTCCTTCGCGAGGGTGTCCTATCGAAGACGGCTCCGAAGTTTGCGAACATTAATGACCCTTTTGGGTTTGGTTTGAACAGGCAGCCGACTAAGGAAGGGGACTTGCCGCGGTACTATATTCCTATCATGTCGGCGGTATCTTTTGAATCGATTACAGCTCCCGGCATGGACGAGGAGACATTCTTTGTGGGTTTTATCAGTGTTTGGCTTAGCTGGTTCATTATCCCTATGCATCGCCGCTTCATGAGAGTCTCGGTTATCTATCCTGCTCATTGCATCGCTGAGGGGACACGACTAGCCATAGGCATCCCAGCGCTAGCGCATCTTTATCACGGGTTAGGCGCCGCGGCTAATACCTCAACTCCCGGTGTGGACGTAGTAAACTTTTCTCTCCATTACTTCACGTCTTGGATTGAAAGGCATGTGTTGGGGGCCTTTGTTGCGCACCAGCGACCCGATTTTATGACGCCTATACTTTTCCGCGGCTCATGCGGCTAGTGGGTGCTTCTGCTCCTGACCCGACTCAGTCTTGGGCCATTCGCGTGTTGATTGCTCCCTATGCCAGCATGGGCGGATTGGTATTCGTTGATCGGGCCCTATCCTCTCCTTCAGGTCTAATTCAACAACTCCACGACTTGTCGAAAGAGGGGGCACCTTCTCTGAAGCCCAGGGAGCCCATGCATCTGTATGCGATCAGACCAGGTTATCTGGTATTTCGTCAGAACAGTGCGGCCCTTTTCATGCGGTATAATCCGCACCGCTTCGCCCGGCAGCTTGGATATGATATGGGCGTCCCCTTCGAGGCTTTTACAGTTGCGCCGGCCCCTTCACCTGAAGCTGCTCGTGATGCTGCTCATCACTTTGTGAGGCTAAACACTGGTTCTTACTTCATGATTCCTGAAGCTGACCACATTCCCCGATGTGTGGGATCCTTCACGGGCTGGTACCTTCATCGGGTCAGTCCGATTATTGCTGAGGAGAAGAGGTGCTTCTTGGATACAGTGCTCCTATTCCGGTTCAGGCCATGGGAGTTCCGCTGTGACCGCACGCACCGGTCCGCTTTCCCCTGAGGGACACCAGTGTTGCGCTCATTTCGGGGGAGTCGGAGGTGGACCTCACTCCCACAATTGGTATGCCATTAGATACCTAGGCTCAGTCGAGTGGTAAAAGGGCGCCAGTAGCAGTACCACCGCCCGCGACATCAACGATGGCCGTGTCGTCCTCGGTCGCAGCGCCAAGCGAGGGGGTCGGGAGTGAGGGCGTTGAAGGCAAAGTAGGTCAGCGTCGTGCCAAGGCTCCACAGGGGAGGAAACGCTCATCCTCGGCGGTCGGTTCTGGATCCAAGCGACGGAGGAGGACGGCTACTAATCTGCTCGACTCTGTAGTATAGTCTGAGCCCATTCTTCAGGAGGAACCATTGGCTCTGCAAGAATAAGACGCTGGCTTACTTTTTCCGAGTTCAACTGCCGAGGAAGCCGCACAATTGGCTGAGGCTATAAGACGTTCTCAAGACGAGTCGGAGAATGTAAGAATTCCGAAGAAGCCCTACCCAGCCGTCATTTTTTATGAAGACCCTACGTGGATCAGGCGACGATTCATCGGCCCTTTGGAGGAATGGGGTGAACGGGCCCTTAAACAGGCTGCTTCGGAGGATGCCGCGGATGCGCTTTCACTGTGGACCGGTGACCACGAGTCCACCCTCGGACCTCGGCGAGCACACCTCTTTGAGAAGGAACGTCGGCTTGAGCAAGCTATACTGAAAGCTTCCTCGCGCATTGGTATGTTCCTATATTTCTTTGTAATATTTCATATTGTTTGCATACATATATATGTATCCTTATCTTTGTACAAACTTTGCAGGGACTTCGGCGGCGGCGGAGGCTCTAAGTCGTGCCTTGACCGTAGAGTCTGCTGATATCCCCAGTGAAGCGCCAATCAGTGTGGAGGGGGTTGATGCAACTGTTGCTCTCGCGATAGAGTCTCCCTCGGTGGTTTCCGCTTCCCAAGCGCTTGCTCCCTCGGAGGAGGCATCTTCGTCGGTCGCCGTTCCGATGGATCTTTCTGAGGGCGGCTCGGAGACTAGGGTGTAGGTAGCCGGGGCTACCGTCCTTTCGTTGGAGCCCGCATCGGCAACCGCTGCTCCTTCCTCAGAGGCTGTTGCGCCAGCCCGCGTCCCTGATATTGTGCCCGAGGTCGCGGCGGAGGCCGTTGAAGCTGCTATCCCTCCAGCTCAGAATGGGAGGAGCGTCGAAGGTAACCTTCCATATTTTAAATTAGTAATCTTTCCATTATTTGAACCCTTTTGTCTTTTCAGAGTTGCGCGGGCTGGCGGCCTCTATTGCCGATCTGTCTCCCCGGCAGTCCTTTCAGCGTCTGCTGGAGATGGCTGCTCTGCAAGCGATATCTCCTCAGCGCATCGTCCTCTCGTCTGGGCAAGGTTAGTGTTGTTTACCATCCTTTTCACAGCATTGTCACTTTTTCATAGAATGACATTGACGTCTTTTACAGTTATGGAGGCCGATGATGAGGTTGAGGTTCTTGAAGGGCCAGGGGAGTCTTCAGCTCCTTCTTACATGACCGTGGGTAAGTAAAGTCCCAACGTTGTTCCATTTGTTCTTTTACTTACACATTCAGCTGACTGTTTATAAATCTGAACAGCCCTGCCAGTTCTTACTGCGCTGGAGTCGCGCATCGCCATGCCACCCGGCCCTTATGCCCTGCGTGTTTCGGAACGGATGGCTAAACTAAGCCTTGCCTCTCTGTCATCGCTGATCGAGGAACTTCGCACTGGCAGCGTAATTACAGCCGAAGCATTTGCCGCCGAGGCTAATGGCTCTCTTCCCTTTCTTGCCACCTATCATAGCGAAGCAGCGGTGAAAGTCTGGGTTGAGTTCTGTCGGTAGGTGGAGGCTTGCTTAAATGTGCTCGAGTGTACCCGCCTTTCTTCGGAGGCCGTGGCTGCGAAGGCGGGCTTGCGGGGTCTGATAGAGCGGTGCGCGGCAAACATGGTGTCGTGCGAGAAGAGGCTCGGCCGTAAATTTTCAGAGAGGGAGCTGGCTTCTAAGGCGCTGAACGAGCTCCAAGCCAACCTTACAGCTAAAGCCAACAAGGCGTATGAACTCTGGCGAGTGCTTCAAGAGGCCATCAAGGAGATGGTGTCCATCGACAAAGCCGCCGTGTTCACTCGTGAAAGGGTTGAGGCTCACAAGGCTACCGAGAAAGAGCTCGAAGGCCGGCTTGCCTCATATCAGGCCCAGCAAGCTCAAGCGGAGGCCCGTCTTTTAGCGATACTGAACCATGAAGGCGAGGCCCAGCGAAAGAGGGATGAGCTGACCAATCTGCTAAATCGCCCGCCGGCTTAAAGACTTGTAGATGTATATTTTTTTTATTCTCTCTCTGTACATACTCCTGAATAAGAGTATATATTTTTTTGTTTCATGAATTGTACTTTGTATTCATTTTGGTTCATGAATAAAAGACATATTTTTCTTCTCAATGTCGTGTCCCCTTTTATTGAATGTATTCTATGGATAGTCTATCTCGCTCTCTTTGCAGGACAACGATGGCTTAGGATTCAGGGTTAAAATATGCCTCCTAAGACTTTTCAACTTTATGAGCCGTGAGGGTCTCATAAAGAATTTTCTCCCTACCGGTCGAGAGGATCCCGTAGGTGTAATTTCTCCTTAAAAATCGTGAGGATTCCTAAGTGTGTTTTCTCTTGAAAGTCATAAGGATCTCACAAGAGAATTTGCTCCCTTACGAGTCGTGAGGACCCGCAAGTGATGGGTGAAGTTGCCCTTATCCGCATTTCACGGATTCAGGGGTTGCTCTGGATGCTATCCACGGGTTCACTGCCGTGTTCTGCGAGGACTTGGCTCCGCTCTAGACGTTTCCCATGGGGTCAGAGTTGACATTATCCGCGTTCTACGTGACCAGGAATTTTGCTCTAGATGCTTCCCACGGGTTCACTGCCGTGTTCGGCGAGGACTAGGCTTCGCTCTGGACGTTTCCTACGGGGTAAGAATTGACGTAAGCCGCGTTCCACGTAGCCAGGAATTTAGCTCTGGATGCTTCCCATGGGTTCACTGCCGTGTTCGGCGAGGACCAGGCTCCGCTCTGGATGCTTCACACGGGGTCATTGCCGTGCTCTGCGAGGACCAGGATCTGCTCTGGACGTTTCCCACGGGGTCAGAGTTGACATTATCCGCGTTCCACATGACCAGGAATTTTGCTCTGGATGCTTCCCACGGGTTCACTGCCGTGTTCGGCGAGGACCAAGCTCCGCTCTGGATGCTTCACACGGAGTCATTGCCGTGCTCTGCGAGGACCAAGCTCCGCTCTGGATGCTTCACATGGGGTCATTGCCGTGCTCTGCGAGGACCAGGATCCGCTCTGGACGTTTCCCATGGGGTCAGAATTGACATTATCTGCGTTCCACGTGACCAGGAATTTTGCTCTGGATGCTTCCCACGGGTTCACTGCCATGTTCGGTGAGGACCAGGATCCGCTCTGGACGTTTCCCACGGGGTCAGGATTGACATAAGCCGCGTTCCATGTAGCCAGGAATTTTGCTCTGGATGCTTCCCACGGGTTCACTGCCGTGTTCGGCGAGGACCAGGCTCCGCTCTGGATGCTTCACACAGGGTCATTGCCATACTCTGCGAGGACCAGGATCCGCTCTGGACGTTTCCTACGTGGTCAGAATTGATATTATCCGCGTTCCACGTGACCAGGAATTTTGCTCTGGATGCTTCCCACGGGTTCACTGCCGTGTTCGGCGAGGACCAGGATCCGCTCTGGACGTTTCCCACGGGGTCAGAGTTGACATTATCCGCGTTCCACGTGACCAGGAATTTTGCTCTGGATGCTTCCCACGGGTTCACTGCCGTGTTCGGCGAGGACCAGGATCCGCTCTGGACGTTTCCCACGGGGTCAGAGTTGACATTATCCGCGTTCCACGTGATCAGGAATTTTGCTCTGGATGCTTCCCACGGGTTCACTGCCGTGTTCGGCGAGGACCAGGATCTGCTCTGGACGTTTCCCACAGGGTCAGAGTTGACATTATCCGCGTTCCATGTGACCAGGAATTTTGCTCTATCCGTATTTCACGGAGTCAGGGTTTGACTCTCGGTCATCTGTGTACCGCCGAGTCATAGAACTGGGAGTTGCAACTGTTCTACTTTGCTTGATGTTGTGTTTGTCGTAATGAAACGGATATTGAGATGATCTCCAGGCCATCTGTGAACCGTTGAGATTTGGCTTCTTCTTCTGATGAAACGTGGGGAAGAAAGGCATGATTCCTTCTTTGTTTGTGCCCCTGGATTGTATACAGGGATTGATGTGATATCACCTGTAGGGCATAAATTTCATCATTTTTTTTATTTCTTTCCGCGATGCTCTATCATTTCAGCTTTTATATCGCGAAGGTCGCGATTGCCCAATCATTTCGGCTATTTTTCCTGGTGCCCAATCATTTCGGCTATTTGTTTTATTTTTACTCGCTGCTTTTTATTGCGAGTTGCCCAATCATTTCGGCTATTTTGCATGCATACATTTTTACCTGCTGACTTCTTATTTGCAAGTTGCCCCATCATTTCGGCTATTTCGTATGCATGTGTGGCTTGCTGGCTTTTCGCTGCAAGTTTGGGATTAGACACCGATTTCGGCATCAGCACCGCTACAACTGGGATATTGCCAGGAGCGAATCATCATTTGCCTTAGTCGATGTCGAACAAAGGTGGCTTAGTAGACAGGGTTAGAATTCTGTCGACTAAGGCTTTTGACTTCATGAGCCGTAAGGGTCTCATAAAGGTATTTCTCCCTGCGAGTCGTGAGGATCTCGTAGGTGCGTTTTCTCCTTAAGAATCGTGAGGATCCCTAAGTGCATGTTCTCTTATAAGTCGTAAGGATCTTACAAGAGGATTTTCTCCTTGTAAGTCGAGAGGACTTGCAAGGGTTGTTCACCATGTAGACATATCCCTATTCACGAATGGGACTTGTTAGGAAAATATTTATTCGCGCCCGTGGATTGTATACAAGGGCCAGTGTTGAGCCGCTTGTAGGACAGTATCAGAGGTTGTGGGGGCTGCTTAAGAACAGGTTCAGATCTCTGTAACTTAAGACTTTTGAATCTTATGAGCCGTGAGGGTCCCATAAGAAGGTTCTCCTTACGAGTCGTGAGGATCTCGCAAGTGTAATTTCTCCTTAGGAATCGTGTGGATCCCTAAGTGTGTTTCTCCCTTGTGAGTCATAAGGATCTCACGCAGGTGGTTTCTCCTTACAAAGTCGAGAGGACCTTGCAAGTGTCTTTTAACGAGATTGCGCCCTTTCGGGTTTTCACAAAACTCGTCGGTAGCCCTGCTGTTTTTACTCACGGAGCCCTTTCGGGTTTTCATCCGTGCCCTTTTTGCTTATGGACATACCGTTTTCTTTTTTTCTCTTTTTTTCTTTATTTTAACGAGATTGCGCCCTTTCGGGTTTTCACAAAACTCGCCGGTAGCCCTGTTGTTTTTACTCACGGAGCCCTTTCGGGTTTTCATTCGTGCCCATTTTGCTTATGGACATACCGTTTTTTTTATATTTCTTTTTTTATCAGCTTTGGGATGCTACAATCCACCGTAGTTTATTGACATCTCGGTCAACGGCTAGTTTTAGAACATAGTGGTCCGTTGTTAGTTTAAGGACGTTTCGGTCCGTCGTCAGTTTAAGGATGTTTCGGTCCGTTGTTAGTTTAAGGATGTTTCGGTCCGTTGTCGGTTACTACTTATAGAGTTTTGGCTTAGGAAGACAGCGAGCGGACATAGGCGTCGTCATCTATCATTGACCTAGACCGTGACTCGTTAGGCGTAATATTTCTTCAGGAAGTGACCATTTATTAGTCTGAAGGGCCTTTCGCCATGCATGTCCATGAGTAGATAGGCTCCACCCTGGTAAACTTTGTCTATGATATACGGGCCTTCATAGTTCGGCTCGAATTTCCCCCGTTTGGCATGATTGGGGATCATAAGTCTTTTGACCACTAGCACGAGTTCGCCTTGGCGGAATGTCCTCGGCATAGTCAATCTTTCGTATGAGCGCGTCATCTTGGCTTTATAAGCCTCCAGATTTTGTTGCGCTACGAGCCGGGTTTCATCGAGGGCGTCGAGCTCTTCAAGCCGAAGGTGAGCGTTCTCTTCGTCCGTTAGCTCGTAATGAACTGCCACTCGTAGAGAGGGTAACTCTATCTCGAGGGGGAGTACCACTTCTGTACCGAATACCAATGCGTACGGTGTTGTGTTCGTGGCCGTCTTGAACGTAGTTCGATATGCCCAGAGAGCTTCATGCAGTCTCTCGTGCCAGTCTTTCTTATTTCGTGACACCGTTTTTTTTTCACGATCTTCGTCAAGGTCTTGTTGAAAGCCTCAGTTAGACCGTTAGCTCAGGGATTATAAACTGAGTAGTATCTCCAGTCTATGTTGTGCTGTTGTGCGAAGCGGCTGATCTTGTGGCTTCTGTAGGCTGGCCTATTATCGGAGATAATCCGTCATGGAGTTCCAAACTGATAAATGACGTGTGTCTTGAAGAAATGGAGGATATTCTCCGTCTTTACCTCCCTCAGCGGTACTACTTCTGCCCATTTGGAGAAGTAATCAGTTGTCGCCAAAATGAATCGATGTCCTCTGGACGATGCTGGTTCAATGGGGCCGATTATGTCAGTCCCCCACATTTCGAACGGCTAGCTAACCACCGTCGGATGTAGTAGATTTGGATGCTGATGGATAAAATCCCCATGTATCTGGCACGAGTGGCATTGCTTCGCATACTCGAGGCAGTCCTGGATCATCGTGGGCCAATAATAACCCATCCGTTTGATCTTCAGCTTCATCTTCGGCCCGGCTTGGTGTGAACCGCAGAGTCCGTCGTGAGTTTCTTGGATGACTCTCTTTGCCTCTTCAGGTCCCAGGCATCTTAGCCATAAAGAATCAAATGACCTCTTATACAGAGTATCGTTGACGAAGGCGAAATATAGGGCTCGCTTCATGAGCTGATGTTTTGAGGACGCATCTTCAGGCGTTTGACAGGATTTGAAGTAGTCTATAAAGACTTCTCTCCAATCCTCAACCTTTTCTTGGTCTTTCACTTGTAGAGCCATTTGCTCGGTCGCTCCCTTTTCCTCGGACGATTCCGGACATATTTCTGCCGGTGCAAGAACCCAACGGCTTTGTACCACGATTCTTACGTCATCGAGGTTCTCATCGGCCAATTCTTTAGCAAGCTTGGCTAATGCATCCGCTTTGCTATTTTCTGCATGCGGTATGCTTTCCAAGGTGCAGGAAGGTATTTGGGTCAGCAGTTGCTGTACCCTCTCGCCGTACTTCACCAGTTCTGGTTTGCACGTTTGATAGTCGCCGTTTACTTGACTAACGACCAGTTGGGAGTCTCCGTATATGAGGACATTTTCAATTCCCATGTCAATGGCAATCTCGAGACCTGCTATCAAAGCTTCATACTCGGCTTCATTGTTTGTCCTCGGCTCTGTTAAGGAGAAGGCATAGCGCATTATCCCTCCTTGTGGAGTTACGAAGATGAGGCCTACCCCTGATTTTATTATGGGGGTGTTTTGTTTGCGCTTCTTCATGGAGGATGCTCCATCGAAGTAAAGTTCCCACCGGGTATCATCCCCGTCGATCGTGTCAAACGCATGTTCGTCTGGAAATTCGCAGTTCAAGGGAGAATCGGCAGGTATCGGATGCTCAGCTAGGAAGTCGGCGATGGTCTGGCCTTTCACCGCCTTAAGAGGCTGATAAGTTATCGAGAACTCCATCAAGAGCAAGGTCCATTTAGCGAGCCGCCCCGTCAATATGTCCTTTGACATCAAATACTTGAGAGGATCCACCTTCGATATGAGGCGGACTTCATGTGCCAACGCATAGTGCCTGAGCTTCGTTATCGCGAAGATTAATGTCAGGCAGTGTTTTTCGATGGGAGAATAATTGCTTTCTGCCTCCAGTAGAACTCGACTCAAATAGTAGAGGGCTCTCTCCTTCCCTTGGTCGTTCTCTTGTGCTCATAATGTGCCTAAGGAACCTTCAAGGGCGGTTGTATACAGAATGAGAGGCTTTCCCTTGACCGGAGCAGCCAGCACTGGCGGATTCTGCAGGTATTGCTTGATTTCATCCAGCGCGCTTTGGCATTTGTGATCCCAGACGAATGGGGTTCCCTTCTTCATCAGGTGACTGTAAGGACGACATTTGCCAGAAAGATTGGCTATAAATCGCCGGATATACGCGAGCTTCCCTTGGAGAGACCGCAATTGCTTGAGAGTCCTTGGCGGGGGCATCTCCATAATGGCCTTGATTTTTGACGGATCTATCTCGATACCTCGGTGTCGGACGATGAATCCCAGGAACTTGCCCGAGGAAACCCCGAACGCGCATTTGAGAGGGTTCATCTTCAAGTTGTATTGCCGAAGGCATTGAAACACGATTCTCAGATGCTCTAAATGTTCCTCGTATGATTTGCTTTTCACCACGAGGTCGTCGATATAGTATTCGACGATTTCATGTATGAGGTCATCGAAGATCTTCGTCATGGCCCTATGATAGGTGGCGCCGGCGTTCTTTAGACCGAAGGGCATCACCTTGTAGCAGAATATACCCAAAGGGGTCCGGAAAGCGGTATGCTTCTAGTCCTCGGGATGCATCTTTATATGATTATATCCTGACGATCTGTCCATGAAGGAGAAGACTTCATGGGTGGATGTATTGTCTATCATTAGCTCGGTGACCAGTACTGAGAAGTCATCCTTCGGTCAGGCTTTATTGAGATCCTGAAAGTCCACACATATGCGCACCGTCCTATTCTTCTTCATCACTGGGACGATGTTGGCGATCCAGTCGGGATATTGAACCTCTTGGATAAAGCCGGAGTCGATTAGCTTCTTGACCTCGGCGTTAATGCTCATCTCAAGCTCGAGCCGCATTCTTCTCGGTGCTTGTTTGATTGGCTTGACGTCCGGGGATATTGCCAGTTTGTGGACAGCAATCTCTAGATCTAGTCCTGGCATCTCGGAATAGTTCCATGCGAAGCAATCCTTATGCTGCATAAGCACGTCTTTCAGTGTAGCTACCCTTTCTTCAGACAGCAACTCACTGACGAATGTCGGTCGTGGATCACTTGCCGTCCCCAAGTCAATTTTCTTGAGCTCATCTGCAGTGGTATGTATTCCATCTTCCAGCTCTTTCGGCGCCGGCGGAAACTCCGAGTTCACCTCGTCATCGTTGTTTTCGAAGCACCATGGGAGGTCATCCATATCCTCGGGCTCTTCTTTTGATACCGTTATCATATGACAAGTACGAGCTCGCTTCTAAGACCGGTGTTGGTCTGGTTCTACTCTCGCTGTAGGTACGTCTTTCGGTTCGTGCTTCTGTGGCGGATTTATCCTCCAACTGCTGGATAGAGTGAACCTGCCGAGCTGATATTGGTCTTCGACCCAGTTCTTGAAGGTGAAGCAATCTTCGAGAGGATGTCCTATTGCTCGGTGATAAGAGCAATAGTCTGGGTGAGAGACCTCGTTGGCTTGCTCGGGGTGTTTAGGCTCCGGAAGTATGATCATTTGATGTCTAATGGCGAGATCAAGTATCTTCCGTGTTTTGTTCTGAGGAAAAGAGTATGCTCGACTCATCTTCTTTATAAGAGATGAATCCAAATTGCTCGCTTCCCGATCGCGTGGCTTCTTGGTCTCGCTTTGTCGCTCTCGAACGCTTTTCCCTCTCTTTGATTTATTTTTGTCTCTGCGTCGAGCCTTTTGTATGACGGGTTGATAAGGAAGAGCATTGTCATTCTCCGCGGCCTGTTGAAGGAGGCACTATGTCCTGGCTTTTTCGTAAATGGCCATCTCGCGGTTATGGTCGTCCCTGATCTTTTGACCCGCTTCCCTTACTAGCCTGTCCATTCGTTCTTCAAATGACGGACTCGGCGCTTTGATGACCGGACCTTGTTTTGGTTCAGGATCAACATCTTTTAACAGGGCGTCCTCTTCTTCATCGAAGTCATATATGACGTAGATACCATGAACTCGTTCTCGTTTCTTGGATTGGACAGAGCCCGACCGTTTCCATTCTCCCGTTGGGCAGCTTTCGTTGAGTCCCGGGGACGTCCTAAATCCTGTTGTAGAATCGAGCTTGTCAAGTGGTCTCTCTGAAAGGTACCCCTTGGCGCTTCAATAGCCTTTTCAAGCCTTCCGTGTAATATCTAGGCAGACGGATGGGCTGGAGCCTGTCGAGCGTAGAATCGGCGCCATGCCAAACTTCTTTCTCTACTTTAGTTTCCGTGGATTGATAAAAGAGGATCGCCTTTTCATCTCTTTGCCTGGGAGGGACGTAGAATGTCTGCAGTTCTTGCACACTACAAGTTTCAAGTGTATCGAGATCTTTGTAATGCTCTTGAGGAACCAAGGTTATTTGCAGATTCTGATTACCGCCAGCGAAGGCTTGTATTGATGGCCGAGCGGAAAATATAGCGTTAACCTCGTCTTCTGAGTCGCTGCCGAAGATCAACATGGGGGCGGACGGTCCCAGGTTGTTGCGTTGAGGCGGCCCTGAATAAACTATCTCTTCTTCCTCCTCGGTATCACCCCCGAAGACTGGAATAGTGGTGATAGCTTTGCCCTTCAGTTTGTGACATCTCTCTGTGTCCTCGAAATCTGGCAAGAAGTATTTTGCATCTTCGTACTTTCGGACTTCGTTCACGGAGAATGGGTTCAGCTCTCCTGTTACGGTATACTCAAGACCATCCTTGAAGTATTTCATACACTGATGTTGTGTAGAAGGGATGATGTTGTACTCGTGTAATCAAGGCCGGCCGAGCAAAGCGTTATAGCAGGTCTTGGCATCGATGACATGAAATTTAATATCCGTGATAAGTAGCCCAAAGTGTAGTGTCAGTATCACCGACCCAAGGCTCCGTGATGACTGGGAGTCAAAACCGGAGATGGTGATTTTATCACGAGCGAGGTGCTGAACGCTCATGCAGATTTCCTTCAATACCCGTACGTTGAGGAGATTGATGGATGACCCATTGTCGACCAGGATTTTGCCTACCTTGATATCGTGACAGTATCCGGAGACATAAAGGGGACGATTGTGTTCGCACGTCCCAAGGAGGAGATCTTCATCGCCGAAGGTGATATCGGCTGTGTGCACTTCTTCTAGCTTGTCCTTCATCTTTTCTTCGGCGAGGAAAGCTTGGAATTGCTCGGACTCTTGTAGCGCCTTGATAAATGAATCTCTTGCTTCTTTCGATAGAAGAAGAGCATCAAGAATACTGAGCTGCGAGGGTATCTTCCTTAAGTGTGCGAGAACATTGTAGTCCACCTTACTCTTCCTCGGCGGGTCCTTGGTTGTCAGCTCTTTCATGACTTGGTCATCTAGGGCGATATCCTCAGAGACCTTTTCTTTTCCCTTATCTTTTCTATTCGTGGGTTCGAAATTCTTTTCGGGCAACGTACGATTGCGCAGCTGGATGTTTTCACAGGTCTTCGACTCTTCCTCTTTCCCCGAGGTGGATTCTTTGAAGAGAGGGCTAAGAGTCATCTCTTCGTCGGAGTCACTTCCGAAGGTGAAAACTTGCGATGCCCCGGCGTTGACCGTGCGGCAGTTGCCGGTGATTCTTTTATGCTTCTCGGTCATACCTCTTCGCTCCCGGCGAGTTTTGCGTTTCATCCGCTTAAAATGTTACCGGTGAGCAACATACCCTTGCCACCACCTTTTAAAAGCGTTGCATTCCTCAGTGGGGTGCGCAATTTTTCGATGATATAGGTAGTAGCTATGATGCATTTTTGCTTCACCAAGAGTATTTCCTTCGGAAGGTGGTAGCTTCATTCCCACTGATATGGTTTTCGCAAACTTTTTCCTCATCTTGAACTTGTTTTTATTTGCGACAGATGTCCTTTGATTCGGCGGGGATGTCTCGACTCTTTCGTCCAGTCGCCGGCGTTTGACCTTTTCAAATAAAGCCATCTCACGCTCCCGATCAGCTTTACTTTTCAGAAGAGCTTCGTTCAGGAATGTGTCGATCATTTCGTCTGATGGCCCTGGAAGTTCCGGTTCAGGACCTGCCCCCAGTCTCTCGGTGCAAGGAGCTTCTTCATCATCTATGGACGAATGAGAGATCGCATGGCAACTTGCTACGCAATCCTCAGATTCATCCTACGAGTCTTCTCCATCATCTCCGTCTTCAAGGACGTGGCCAAGGAATTCTTGGAGCGTGATTGGAGTCCGTGTTCTGGTTGTACTCTTCCAGCGCGTCGA
The DNA here is from genome assembly GCA_030015575.1 of Agapanthus africanus. Classification (NCBI taxonomy): domain Eukaryota; kingdom Viridiplantae; phylum Streptophyta; class Magnoliopsida; order Asparagales; family Amaryllidaceae; genus Agapanthus; species Agapanthus africanus. The sequence continues at coordinate 375,251,888 of JASDDO010000019.1, read as the reverse complement.
TCTGTTTCTGCAGGTCCTTGCGCTTATCGCCAGGCTTCACGGGCTTCTTGGATTTCTTCTTCTTTTTCGAAGATTTTGACGGCTGGGTGCGAACACTTTGGCTATCACCACCAATCTTTAGAGTTGGACGCGGCTTCAGCATTCCTTCGATGATCTGGGGTTCCAGCGGATTCTTCCACCTGATCGCCGGGCATGTTTGGAGATCATTCAACATTCTTTTGGTTTTGGCCGAAAGAACGACCTCCCATGGAGCTTCTTCAACAAAAGAGCACGTTGCCCCCGGTGTGTCCATCTTCTTAGGAGTATGTGGTTGTGGTGGGCTCACTTTCCACTTCTCAGACAACGCAAACTTGTCTTGTTGGTACTGATCCTCGACCCATCCCTTAAAGACGAAGCAATCTTCGATTGGATGGCTTACCGTTTGGTGGTAAGGGCAATAATTGGGATTATTCGCTTCACCGGGTTGCAATGGTCGCTTTGGATTCGGCAGATTGATAAGCCTGTTGCGCATCGCCAGATCGAAGAGTCTCTTCGTTTTGTCCCGTGGGAACAAGTAAGGACGCTTCATTTTCTCATTATAATAGCGCCGTCTCTCTTCCAATTGATCCGTTAATTTTGGGGCACTGGGCTGCTGTTGGGTATTCGCAACGAAGGTCGCCTTCCCTTTTACCTTTTTCGTTCAGCGGCTCCGGTTTCAGAGGAGACGGTCTATGACCCATCTGGTCCATCTGGGCCAGCTTGTCGATCAAAGCCTGGAATGTGGTCGGTTTGAAGAACATCATGAACTGTGAAATAGTTGCATGAGGGTCTAGGGTGCCCACGAACATGCCTACCGCTGGTGCTTCTTCGATGCGCTGTTCGCATTTCGACCACAGATTCTGCCATCGGATTGCGTACTAAACCCACGTCTAGCCTGGCTTCACCCTGGCATTGATCAATGTCGTTATTGGGGTGCGTTCACTAGCACTTGCGAATCGCTGGGTGAACAACAACTCCATTTCTGCGAAAGTCTTGACGGAGTCGTTTGGAAGTTCAGAGTACCACTCAAATGCTGTCTCCGACAAGCTGCCGATGAATTGGCGGAGCAAAAGCTTATCATCACCCCCAGTGTTGCCACAAAGAGCCCTGAACTGAGCGACATGTTGATGGGGATTTCCCGTCCCCTTGTACACATGGAATTTGGGGATCGTGTAGCCCGGCGGGTATTTTATATGATCATACCAGCCTGGATATGGTCGCCCAGTTTTGACGACTTGGCCAGCCGCTTCATTCGCCTGGTGAACTCGTATCTGCTGAGTGATGTAATCATCTAGGGCAGCTTTGGAGATTGTTTCATCCTTGGCTGTTGATAGAGTCGGCAGAGGGTTTGATGTTTCTCCTCTATCATCTTCAATTATTACTGGAGGATCTTCGGCTGGGGGATCCGGCTGGATCATCATGCCCACCATATCCTGGAATAGAAGGGCCATTTGCTTTATATTGGCCGCTTGTTCCGTGGCCTCTTTGTCCTTCTTCTCAAGCATTCTCCGAAGGAATTCGGCATCAGTTTCCTGCTCATGGCGTTGCTCCGCGGATATTTCCGGGCTTTCTTTTGGCCCGGTGAGTGCGGCCATCGCAGTCATCATCTCCTGAAGCTTTTGCTGCTGCTTTTGGGCTTTTGTCACGGATCGCGTAAGCGGTCGATGACCCATGGAGATACGGCTATCCTCTTTTCCGGATGCCATATAGACGGTATGCACCACCATGCCCTCAAACTTGGGACGTTTAGGCTCAGTGCCCTTGACATTTGTCGCAGACATGGGGGCTTTCTCCGGCCTTCTCCTCTTATGAGCGGTCGAAGTTGAGGGGGCCGTTGCAGTGGGCACCCAAGTAGCCGTCGCCTTCTGTGGCTTAACAGGACGATTTTCTTCCTGTCGGACCTTCAGCTTCTTTTGCCGGCGGGGATAGTCTTGATCAACCACCGACTCTCGGACTTGCCGCCAGATTTTGTAAACTTTGGAAGACAGCCGTTGAGGGGACTGCTCCGGCTTTATTCCTGTGACAGTCTCCACCGGTGGCGGGGATCTCTTCAGTATGGCAGTAGGCGAGTTCCTGCGTACCTTGTTCAGCAGCTCAAAGTTGTTCCCGGTTGGAACAGCAGCATTAACTTCCACCGTTGGAGCTGGTGGAGTTAGCCCAGAGGGAGAGTTGTCCCCAGCCTTTCTCACTCGGCGCCAGTGGCGACGTCGAGCATGTCTAGCTGTTGGGGTTGGTTCGTCGATGGGGATGGCTTTGTCTTGCCCCCTGTCCAGGTGAGGCGCCACCGGTGCTAGCCTCTTGAAGACTGACGTCTTTTGAGTAGCGGTATCCAGTCTGTCAGAGACAGACCTTTGAGCAGGGGCGTGAGCCGTAGTGGGAGTTGGAACAGTCAGTCTTGTAAAGACCGACCCTTTGGCAGGCGAAGCCGCCTTGACGACTTCGGGGGCAGGGTTGGTTACTCTTTTCGGAATAACTTTCTCTTGAATTGCAGGCTTCATCTTGGGCCCTCAGGAACTTTGGCCTAATCTGGAGAAGACCGAGGTGCTGGAGCTGGACGACCTGTTGAGAGGGGTCGCAGTAGTTGTAAGTCGGTCAAAGACCGACTTCTTGGGAGCTTCCGGTGTTGGCACAGTTGCGCTGAAACTCATCGGTGGGAGCATGGTCCCAAAGAATAAACCAGTGGTGGCCTGAGTCACCTGGTCCACCGGCATCGTGAACAGGGAAGCTGCTTGGGGCCCGTAAACTATGCCTCCAGATGAGGCAGAACGTGAATTGCAGTTGCAGCTGGAGCACTTCACGCAGGTGGATGCCATTGATTCTTCGCTTTCTGCACCAAGCAAAATGCCAAATCTTAGTATCTCGAAACCCAAGGGCAACCATTAGCAAACCGCGATTCGTTCGCGAACACGACATATGAAGTGTGGAGTGGAAAGAGGAAAACGTCCCACCGGGCGTGCCAGAATCTGTTCCCCTCCGAATCATGGAGACGCGACCGCGCAGGTCCGTCTTGCCTGAAATTCGGGGCAGATGCTAATTGGTGCTATCCGTTCACCTCTCCGAAGATGCCAAGTTGATTTATGGAACCATGTATCGAAGGTTTAAACGGATGCGGCCGATGTATCAGACTTCGTCAGATTCCCCCTCGTTTGAGGGGTTTTTGATTATGGGGACGCTTTTCCCTGCAGGCGCAAGCCCCTGCAGTTAATTGCGCTACCGCATCACGGTAACAACTTTCTCCTTCTCCATATGGCCACTTTGTGTCGTGGGTGTTTGTTTTGTGTTTGGTTGCCCGTGGATTGTGTACGGAGACTAATTTATGTTGTCGCCCGTAGGGCGTGGACTAGTCCAAATCCGTATCTTTCTTAGATTTTGGTTTGGGGGTTTGGTTTAAGGATACGTTAACCTCATTTGAGACTAAGATCAACTTAAACGTTTGTTAAGGATACGTTAGCCTAATTTTAGACTAAGATCAACTTAACGGGATCGTTTAGATCCAACAAAAGAGCAATTGGACTCTATTGTTTAGTTTAGTGACATTGCGGTCGATTAGTTTAAGGACATCACGGTCCATTGTTAGTTTAAGAACATATCGGTTCAATGTTAGTTTAAAGACATCGCGGTCGAGGTTAAGGACATCATAGTCTATGGGTTTAAGGACCCCACAGTCCAGTGTTAGTTTAAAAACATCACGGTCGGGGTTAAGGACATCATAGTCCATGGGTTTAAGAACCCCACACTCCGGTGTTAGTTTAAAGACATCACGGTCGAGGTTAATGATATCATAGTCTATGGGTTTAAGGACCCCACAGTCCAATGTTAGTTTAAAGACATCACGGTCGAGATTAAGGACATCATAGTCCATGGGTTTAAGGACCCCACAGTCCAATGTTAGTTTAAAAACATCACGGTCGAGGTTAAGGACATCATAGTCCATGAGTTTAAGGACCCTACAGTCCGTGAAATGTGTGGTTGTCGGGACCCATCACCTCTTTGAAGACGTTGAGGAATTACAACGGCAAATATCAAAGGAGTGAAGAGATGTACCCTTGAACCAAGGTTGATTGGTGATCTGTAGTCCAATTTGGAACTAAGATCCATTAATTATATTATGAGCACAATGGCTCAATTAAGTCTGGATTGAGGACTTATGGCCAACTTGGGCTAAGTCTAATTAAGTTTGGAATATTGGCCCTTTACTGGACCATTAGACATTTGTCTGGTTTCAGCCCACATTATTTAGTAATGCTAAACAAGAATTTGAGGGCTTTGGTAACATTTTTTTATCTTTAATTGAGCAGTGGACATTATAGTTCTGATTTTACTCAATTTTGAGATGCAGCTGAAGGGGAGACTTTTGCCTCTGGAAAATTAGCCAATTTGGCTAAAAGTAGTGTTAAACACTACAGAACAGTAGTGTTAAACACTAGAAATAAAGCTCTCGAGTTAGTGTTAAACACTAGAGAATGACAGTGTTAAACACTGGAAATATAATCCTCGACTTAGTGTTAAACACTAGAAATAAATCAGTGTTAAACACTGGAAATAAAACTCTCAAGTCAGTGTTAAACACTAGAAAATGACAGTGTTAAACACTGGAGATAAGTCCTTTAAATTAGTGTTTAAACACTAAATAGGAATGGGTCACGTGGGGCCACATGAGGGCACCCAGAGGTGGGACCAGATCCCCTTTTACTTTTGCTTTGCGAATAAGTGTTAAACACTTTTTTTTATTCTGAGCATCACGTGTCGACACGTGATGGAGATTTATGCACTGATTATTAAAGCACTTGCTGGTGGGTCACGTGGGGACACGTGAGAGTGCGCAAAGCTTAGATTTCCTTTGCTTTTTCTCTCTGTGTTTTGGAGGTCACGTGGGAGCACGTGAGGCATTGCCTCAAAGATTCTTTTCTTCTCCTTTTCAGGGATCTTTTCAAGGGTCACGTGGGGACACGTGACCTTGGTTCTTTGCATGCATGGAGATCTTTTAAGTCTCCTTATTTCTTAAGAATTAAATTCTTACGTAGGGTTAAACCCTAATTTCTTTTAGAGGAATTAAATTCCCAAATATGTAAAAGAATTAAATTCTTGTGTAGGGTGAAACCCTAATTTCATTTTAGGAGGAATTAAATTCCTGTTAATTTGAGAGAATTAAATTCTCAATTAGGGTTAAACCTTAGTTCTGTCCATCTTGAAGGAATTAAATTCCTATATTTTTAGGAGAATTAAGTTCTCAGATAGGGTTTAAACCCTAATTTATCTTGAAGAAATTGAATTCCTGTAAATTGGGAGAATTAAATTCTCAAATAGGGTTTAAACCCTAATTTATCTTGGAGGAATTAAATTCCTATGAGTTTTGGGAGAATTAAATTCTCATATAGGGTTAAACCCTAATTTAATCTTGGAGGAATTAAATTCCTATAAATTTGGGAGAATTAAATTCTCTGAACTCAATCCTCCCTCTAAGTCTTGGATCTGCATGGCAAAATCTCAACCCGATGAGAATTAAATTCTCAACCTATGGGGAGATTTGCTTCTGCAGATCTTCAACTAGAGGAAGAACTAAGTTCTTTTTGCAGAAGAGTTAAACTCTTAGATTTTGAGAATTAAATTCTCTTTTTTGAAGTTTTGATCCCCTTTCTTTTCTCACACAAGGTTTTCTTTGTTGAGAATTAAATTCTCCTTTCTTTTCTCTCTGAAATTTCAAGATTCCAAAATTTTATATCCAAAATTCTTTTTTTTAATTCTCCCCCCTTGGCTCCTATTTATAAGAGAAGGAAAAGAATCAATTTGTTTAGTAAATCTCTCTTTAAAAGATTTTGTTTGTTTTTATAATTAATATGATCCTTTAGATCATTCAGTGAATTTTATTCACCGTTGTATTTTCAATCCAAAGATATTCTGTTTGTTATTTTCGGTGAGATTTAGGGAAATCTTTCCTTGTCTAAGATTTTTCCATAAATTGGTGATTTTTAATCACCCCTGAATTTTTAATCCAACGGTTCCTTATAACCCTTTTCCATTTGGAAAGATTTAGAGGAATTTAGAATTTAATTCTATTAAACTGTAAGGCTTTCAAAGCCTGTCACGTGCTGGCACGTGACCCCTGGTCACGTGTGGGCACGTTACCCCCAATTAAGTCATTTCCTCAGCCGCTTGTTTTCATTTCTGTTTTAACCATCACGTGTCAATACGTGACCATTGGTCACGTGTGAGCACGTGATACCTCATTGAGATAGTTCCTGATTTTTAATCAGGGAACAGCTGGCCTATTTCATGAGTTGGGGCTTCGTATTTTAGGTGTGGTTTAGTCTCTGGAATGTTGATTCAGTGGTATTGCTAGTTTAACCCATTTTGGATATTATGTTATCTGTTGTTCAGGGGCAATTCGGGGTGTTTCGAAGTCGATAATTTAGCACTGTTTAAATGTTTATCAGTACATGCATTGCTATCTGCGACCGTGAATGTCATTAGAGCGGTACAACTCGTCTAATTGCTATATGTCATTTTAGACGAGTTTGCGAACGTGACATTCACGTTGATGTTCTGTGTTATGCTGTGTTGTGGTTGGATCGTCATGGTGGATAGCTTGGGTGCAATGTTAGTACAGTTTAGTTTTTATTTGTACATTTGAGATTGTGGGGCGAGCGTCCGACATGTGGACTGCCGTCACTGCCAGTTTGTATATTATTTGTTTGGAGCACGACCGGGTTGAGGTCGATGTCACCCTTGTATATTATTTTCTTTTCTGTACTAGGATTACCCCGCGGTGGAGTGCACGAATAGACGAGTTCTAGAGGGCAACGGGTCCGCATCTCATGGCGTTGAGACGGAGGGGACCTTACTCTAGAATTGGCGGGCTATTCGCCGCACTCGTAGGGGGTATAGGTTGACCCACGGAAGGGTGCTCAAGTTACCGAATTCCGTGAAGTGCTGGGTGGCCCATTCACGTTGATGAAGGGGGTTGCCTCACTTCTGGTTTTGGTGGGTAACTTGCCGCGCTCGTAGGGGTCTAGGTTATCATTGCACAGGCTATCCACACGACAGTGAACGCCGGGTCTCATTTGCGGCTCAAGTGACACCCGGGGCTCCAAGATTATCCACCATTCTGTGTTGCTTCTGTGATGTTGCTTATATCATGCCTGGGACGAATGTTATATATATTTATATATACTAGTAGATGTTGTATATGTTTTGCATTCGTGCTAGTCCAGTCCCCGCTCTGTCGTTAGTTAAGTAACCTAACGGATGATGACAGGACCCAGTGGCGAATGCGGATGGCATATACGTACATTTTATCTTCGTTCTTTTTTGGTGTGATTAATTGATAGGGCTGCATTGATTTTGATCAATGCAAGGATAAAACAAACCTATATGATATTGTTGGAACCAAGTTTTTAAAACTGACATTACAGACGTTCTCTTTTGCTTTGCACAATGGTATTCGGTTATGAATATCCAGCACCTCATTCCACGAGGCAAGTGACGAGATCCCTTCATCGGGAGTGACCCCTTGGGCAGAAGTTTGCATCAACTTAATAACTTCACTATAGTCGATTCTTTTGCTTTGCATCGTGGTATCCAGTTTGGAATATCCTGCACCTCATTCGACGAGGAAAGAGCCGAGATCCCTTCACCGAGAGTGACCTCTTTAGCAAAAGTTTTCGCCACTATAAATTTGTAAAACCTCTCGGTTCCTTCAACGATATCAAGTTCATTACGTTAAAGGTTTTTCGCTAAAAACCAGCCGTAGCCCTCCGCCATTTCAGATTAGTATTGCTTAGTATTCGTACTACGTATGTCGTGCTTAGCCGAGGCATAGTGTTCGGTAGCTATGTAGTGCTTTTCTGTTGCATGGATATGCGATTGGTTAGGACAGTTATACGGTCATTTTGGCTTAGTCAAGGACTCGTGCGGGTGGGTTTAATGCAATCAAGATAATGACGGGTTGAATTTGACTAGGACCCTTGATATATTGGCTCAGTCATGGTCACTTAGGTCTTAGGGGTAAAAACACACATCGGGAGTTTCAAACATACATGAAACTTGCCAGGCATGCGCATACCTTTTGGAGTGTGGTGACTTGAGTGGCTTCCATTAGGTTATCATGCGATGATAGTTGGATCCCGATTCCCACTGATGTGTAGGTTTACTCCTCGGGTGATTTTTGATGATCCTGACTAATTCTTCTTTTGGGTTTGGAGGAGAATTCGAGGAAACTGTGGGAGCCATCCTGATTAGATAAAGTGATTTACCATTCTGATCTAGGTTAGAGTGCAAGCTGAGTATTTCTTTTCTCTCTCTTTGGTAGCGACCATGGCCCGACCCTTGACTAAAACTCATGAACCAAGTTAACCGAACCTTCTTAAAACACTTTGGCTTTTGGAATGTCATGGTGTCGCATATATCATTGCCACTTCTAGATCACCTTTGCATTTCTCCTGAATACCCCGTATCACTACGAACATTCATTTCCATTGGATAAATCCATCGTATAGTTACATACGAACTCGAAGGAGCTTGTTCCAGATTCGAGGATGGATTCTGGTTCTGGAGAGATTGAATAAGATTATTCGGTTGTCTTTTCCTTTTACCTTCTCTCAGGTTATGAGGGCTCCTAGGATTAGGAGAGGGTACACCTATTGAGCTTATTGGATAGTCTTCTTCCAAACCATAGGAAGGTGCCGATAGGTAGGGAAGGAAGAAAACCAATTAAGCCTAAGTATGGTGTACAGAAGGTAATAAGTAGAGACATATAAAGGGACTAGAATAATGGCAAAGAAAATTGCGGCTGCTATCATTCACGACAAAACCGTGTATACCCCTGCCACTCCCATATGTAGGGTTCCTATGAACGACAGCAAGGTTTCGGGAGGCATCGTCTATACCATTTTCAAAATTTTGCCGTTTTAAAGAACCCTAAACTATAATCTTTAACTAAAGAATCATACGAAACATAAAGTAAACTACTTTACTTCTAAGTGATAACGGAATACAACCTTTGTAGACCGGTCCTTCACTTCAATAGCTCCTTGTAGTAGTCCCTTTGCTCCAAGTAGTGATCTACCGGACTCTAGCATGGCTTCTCAAGGTGAAAGGAATGAACTTGCTTGAAGTCTTCGAGGCCGAAGATGATTTACGTCGAGGAGAAACTAACTCAAGCTACTACTTCACTAATAAGAGATTAGTGAAGCTAACACCCTATACTAAAGTACTAATCTAGTAGAGAATGATAAAGTAGGATTTTTGCTCACTTTAGAATTAATTTTCTCACTTTTATTTCTCACTTGAACAAAACCTAGAGAGCTCTTGAGCTTTGAAGAAGAAGATGAAGAGAGATAATGTTGTGAGAGTGAATGGCAACCATGGGTGAGAAAACATCTAATATTACTCATGTAGAGACTTAACCATGAGTTTAGACAATGGTTGGGTTAACAAATATCTAGTGTAAGACAAACTAGTGGACCAAGTCAATGGATCTCAAAGCTTCATGAAGCTTCATGCTATGTGACTAATTTCCAACTAATAATTGAATTATCATAAATAAATAAACCCTACATTATCTTTATCATGGTGTAAGTCTCATACACCCATGTTGCATGTATCATTAACCATGACACATAATAAAACACAATTAATATATATCATATATATATTAAGTGTGCACATGTGAGAAAAATAAATGCTTAAGTGGGCTAATATTAGTTAATGTAAACTAGTATATCAAATATACTATCATACACTAAATTATCAAATCAACACTTGATTTAATAATCCGGCTATATCACATATAACCGACTAATATTATATGTACCAACTTATCGAATCAACACTTGATTCGATAACCCGACTATATCACATATAACCGACCGATACATATGTCGCGAGAATAGAATACAGTATCACATACTCGTATCAATCTCGGTCCCGCACATATCACATATGTGCTCCTACTTCATTTTGCCTGAGCCAGTAAAACCTCTATGTAGGAATCTAAATACTCGTCAATACGCCGGCAGTAGGTGATGATCACATCAAGCACCCATAAGCCGTCAGCGGTACTAGCTGGACGTAACGGCTTCCCGGGTATTGAGCGATCAGAAGATCAACAAGCAAGCCTGCTCTAGCTCCTGTAAAGCCTGTCAGTAACACTACTGTACAGTCCGGTCTCTTCGTCTGAGATGTCGCATATCAAGTCTAGGGGTGGTAAACGTCAGACCCTAATAACTCGATAAGTCATGTCGATACGAGGCTCATAACGGGTCGAGAAACTACTGATAACAATTATCAGTAAATCTCTAAATTATCCCTGGCCAAAGACTTCCAGTTATAGCTAATCGAGCACAGTACGACATCTACCCCCAATACTGGGAGAGACAAAATCCCCTCCTATCGCTCATTGCCTCCATATGACTCGGGACTGTACCCAAAAACCACCGTTTTGCACGTCCTCTTAAACGTGGTAAGGTGGAAATCAAAGCACAGTGGGAATCACACAAGACTCTATGACGATCTCGGGTCTACAGACTAACCTGTACCAGTGTCACCAGAGAACTGCTATCTGACGTCAGGTATAATACCATCTAGGAGTTCTCGGCGAGTCCGTCCAGTGTACCCAGTCTCCACTGAGCACCCGTATACCATCTCTGATGTCAAACACCAATGGATATGAGATCATCCATCGCCTATCTCATGGGTCGAGAAGTGTATACGCTAGTCTACTCTGGTATATCGATGCCCCATCTCGATACACCCACGACTAGGAACATTAAAGGATGAACTTATAGACTACCATGGTCCCACTAGTATGATCTGCATCATAATCCTGGTAGTCAAGTACACATCCTAAGGGCTTTACCAACATGTAACCATGAGACAGTATCAAGAGACAAGTATACATGTTAAGATAAAGAGCAATCAGATAGCATACTATCATGTCGAGCAAAAAAGTCCTCTCTATATATGTCCAAGCATCCACTATAATATACATCATATGTACAATAATGGCCTCTAGGGCATACATACAACTAACACCACATCCACTTTGGATTTCTCTAGAACACTCCGTATCACTACGGATATCCACTCCTGTTGGATATGCCATCGTATAGTTACATACGAACTCGAAGGAATTCGTTCCAGATTCGAGGATGGTTTCCGGTTCATGAGAAACAGAATAGGATTATTCAGATGTCTTTTCCCATTACCTTCTCTCAGGTTGCGAGAGCTCCTAGAATTAGGAGAGTACACCTATTGTGCTTATTAGATAGTCTTCTTCCAAACCTTAGGCTGGTGCCGAAGGGTAGGGAAGGAAGAAAACCAATTAGCCTAAAGAAGGTGTACAGAAGGTAATAAGAAAAGACATAATATAGGGATTGGAGTGAGGGTATGTAAGTATATGGTTACTGTCATGAATCAGGATAGTGAAAGAGGCGTTACTAGGAATACTAGTTAACCCCTTTATGAAATATTTTTATGTTTCAGTTTCACTGTGCAATGTTAATTAAAAACTGTTTTCCCAATTGGAATCTAACTCCAGGTATGTGTTTACCAGATCAGTTTCTCACATCTGCATGCTATTACGAATGGTGAGTGGGAGTAAGATATTGGGAATTGGGTGATTAGATCCTCATTATATCGGAATTCGTTATAATTGGTGATATTTGAGGAAATCATCTGGTTTTTTCCGGACGATAAATATTTGGTTTTGAATATCCGTCGTTATGCACCGATTTCAAACTGATATATCTGTATGTTTATTTTTATAAAGCGAGATGTAACCTTTTAAAATTATGTATATGACATTTACCTATATCAGTTGGTGATTAGGTAAGGTGCATTCAACAGCGGTGTAATTCTTCTTAACTATAGTACAGTTTTTCAACCTACGACGTACAAGGTTTGAGTTATTAAACTCGGTGGACTTATACAAAGTATTGTATGTTGTCCGGTGTCCATTAGGACAATGGGGTTGGTACTCGTACTATATTCTGTTTACTCATGACTTCTCTAACTTTAGACATGTATTTCGTTGAAATGCAAGGTCCAGATATTGAGAAGTTATAGGTATAAGAATAAAATAGAGAACCATTTGTTAGAAGTATCATGATTTTTTGATGAAGTCTAAGATGTAGGTACTTGTGTTTGGTATTCCGTTGATAGTAATGGTTTTGAGAACTTGCTTCTCTTTCAGGTTACTCATATATGGATGCATCCCTAGATGAGTAATGCTGATTGGACTTTTTCCATTTGGGTGATATGCACTGGAGACAGCTGCATGATTTTGAATCTGGTTCCAATTAAATTAGTGCTTTTGTTTCTACATTAGATATATATAGAATCAATTTATATCTTAACGATGTTAAGGTATAGGGAGTTGTCCGACTGATGCTTAAAACCAGAATCCGGATAAACTCGAGGCACGTTTCAGTAATGGCTGTTTGTGGGTTATCCCGGGCTTTGACGAGGGTTAACTTTCTACCATCAAGAAGATCAATATTTATATTGTTCTTGACTCACCACAGTTTTAGTAAAATTGATTTTTTCAGAAAAACAGAAGTGGGAGTATGGTAGAACTGGAAGTGATTCCAGAACCACAAAATGTCACTGAAGATTTAATAGAACCTGAGGATTCAATTGGTTTCAACGTTCCATTAGCCACTCCGCAGATTTGGTGGGTAACCTCAGGCACCCGAGAGGTACTTCGGTCTTCTCAGTGACGGTGACAGGGAGGTTCTTGTTTATCCAGACTTGCCATTGCTGCTGTTCTAGACTATAAGACCCGGTAGGAGGATGAGTATAGCATCGTTCTAAACTAGCTTTAAAAGTCCATGCGTATATGACTCTGCCAGAGGGTTGTTGTAGTCAGCGGAAGTATAATGGGCAAGTAGCTTATATCTATTTATAGACTAAAGCAATTAAAGCTGAAATAGATCATCTATTTTTGATGTGACAGTCATAGGCTTTGACCTTATCAGAATAGGAGATGGATCTGCTAAGAAGGTAGTAGAGAGTGATGTCCAGGTATTGGGATGACATGCACTTGATAGGAAGAAATATTCCTATACTACGATTGGTTATACTGTGGTTGTCACAAAGTTGTTTCTCCACATAGGATATGGATATAATATCAGGGTTTCTGGTTACTAGATCTATGGTTTTAGATCTAGATTTGGGAAGTATCCCAATCTGGGTAGTTTGACATTATTCTAAAGGGATTTTAGAATGGACGACTCCTGACATGGTGGTGTACCTGCAGGTGATGGAGTCACCCTCTTTAAAGGTGTCTTACAGACTAAAGGGGAAAAGGATCTGCATGATTAGCATATCACTTGCTTAGGCAATTGAGTTAGTCATGAAATGTCAAGTACCACACCAGATGTTGTTTTTGCACTAGCTGCAATAAACATATATTAATCCAATCCTGGAGAAATGTAGGGAAGCAGTTTATGAACATAAGTGAGTGTTCTTAGGATATGGTAACGGCAGTCTCCTTCAGGAGACGGCTATCATTTCAGGCTTCTAAGGTGACCTGGATGACAGAGTGACTGCCAGAGTTATAGTTTTTTTCCCCTCTTTTGAGGGACAGTATGTTGGACAGGTGGTCCAAGCGGATACCGAGAAAAGGCATGGCACAGGATATTGATTAAATTCAGTGGATGATACAATTTGGAGTTCATTTGTGAACTGGGTTCCATCAGATATCTAGATAAATTCTAAGACAGGTATTGCTCATTTCGGGAGATAGCTTTCTCCGCAAAGTTGAGATATAGAGAGATACATAAAGAAACATTGGAGCAGATCCACTCACTGAGGCTATTTCTCGAACGCAATAGTTTCGCAAACGGGCTTTGCGAAACTAATTAGTAGAGAAGTTGGGTGTTTGGTATCACACGAGCTGTGAGTATGCGACATCGCAATATTTGGCCTTAAGTGCAAGCGGGAGATTGTTGGCTATAGTGCTCTCAAGGCAATTATCGTAATCGCAAGCAGGTGATTATGATGATTGAGGGAGGACCTATACCGGTAGAACAGTCTTACTCGAGATGATAATATGCTATCTGGTTTGTCTTTATCATTATGTACATGTTGATAGAGCCCATAGGATCTTGTTTGACTACCAGCATTATGATGGCGATAATATACGTGGGAGTTGGGGGTCTATAAGCACATTCTTAAATGTCCCTAGTCATGAGAGTATCGAAACTGGGCATCGATACTTCAATGTAGACTAGTGTATACTGATCGAGACCCCGACGAGGGGCGGTGGCCAGGTCTCACAAGCCATTGGTGTTAGTTTGTTCAACTAAGATAGTATACAGGTACTCATTGGGTTATGAGTTCACTGGACAGACTCGCCGGGAACGTGCTAGTTGGTATTATACCTATTGTCAGATAGCAGTTCCCAGGTAACATGTGTACAGGTTAGTCTGTCGACCTGAGATCGTCATTTGTCTCGTATGAGTTCCCACCGTGCTTTGATTACTACCCTACCACGACTCAAAGAAGTCATGCAAACAGGTTTTAGTTGGGTACAGTCCCGAGCCACATGGAGGCAGTGATCGGATCGTCGGGGATTCCTCTCTTCCAGTTTTAGGGGTTGATGTCGCGTTGTGCACGGGTGGCCGTCACCAGAAATCCATGGCCATGGTGGACGAGAATTACCGATCCAGGATCGATAGTTTCTCAGGTGGTGATGGGTTTCATGCCAACACTAAATGTCGCGTTGTTAGGGGTCTGACTTTATCCACCCCCTAGACTCGATATGCGATACTCTTAGACGAACAGACCGGATTGTACGGATATTGTCACTGTCAGACTCAGTAGGGGTTCAGGATGAGTTTGCTCGTCGGCCTCCCTTTCACTCAATACCTGGGTAGCCGTTACGTACAGCTAGTGCCGCTGACGTGCTTGTGGTTAAACCCACTGCCAGCGTAATGACGAGTCTTTAGAGTCCCACACAGAGGGTTTTCACGGTTTAGGCGATATGGTGTAGATGACGTATATTGGTACATACAGGTGTCCGATTAAATATATGCACATGCTGCACAGACTTTAATCGGACGGTTGATAATACTAGCGGCTTAGGATTAAGCCGGATTATTAAATCAGGTTTTGATTTAATAATTTATATATGTATTTATTCTACTATTATTGTTCACTGTTTATTTTCTCTCTTGGCTATTCGTATTTTTGTACGAATACGCGTATATGTATTTCGATCGTGTACCGGGTTGCATTCCGTATTTATACGGAATGGCTTCTAGAAGATGGACACCTCATTATTGGATTTTCTTTTTAGAAAATCAAATAAGGAAATGAGATGGAGGGGTGAGTTGGCATTTGGCCACGGTTTGATGGCCGGGGCGCTGCCGTAACCCAACAGTGCGTCCGCCACGTGCGAGGATTAAATCCTCAAAAGAGCTTAGTTCTCCAAGTTAGGGCCTTAGCTGCCTTCCCATAATGCGCATATGCGCAAGCGCTATGTGTGCCACGTGCAACGCACGTGAGCCCGCTACGTGCGCACCATGTGCAACGCATGTGCGTCCGTCACGTGACGCACGTGCGCCTGCCACGTGCTAGGATTCAATCCTCAAAGGAGCTTAGTTCTCCAAGCTAGGGCCTTAGCTGTCCCCCATGATGTGCATATGTGCAAACGTCACGTGCGACACACGTGTGCCCGCCATGTACGCACTACGTGCGATGCATGTATGCCCGCCAAGTGCGCAACATGTGCGCCCAAGCTGTGCGCAACACGTGCAATGCACGTGCTCTCAACACGTGCGCCGCACGTGTGCGAACACAAAGAAGCCTTTTTCAGTAGTTAGGAGTTTAAGCTCTAACCTGTTCTTCCCCATGGTGAGTGGGACATGGTTCAAAGAGTACATCCCCCTACACTTTCGATATATGGCGCTGTAACCCCTTAGCGTCGTCGGAGAAGTGGTGGGTCCCAACGATCAATGACCTCTCTTTCCAAATAAGGAAGAGACCAACCCATAATCTTCTGTAAAAATACAGAAAGCTCTCAAAACAACAGAGAATTTAATTCTCAATAAAGAAGAAGATCTTCCTCCTCTCAAACCCTAGGTAAAGAACCACAGAGATCAAAACATCTGCTTTACCTATCATAACATATCTAAGGGTATAACCCTTCTCAAGAACTTAGTTCTTTCTCTGGATCTGAGATCCACAAGGCAAGTCTTCCATAAGTTGAGAATTTAATTCTCATCGAGAAGATCTTGTTCTTGAGAATTAAAAATTCAGAGAAGAACAAAGTTGAAAAGAAAGAAGACGAAGTCTATAATACTCCAGGAACTTAGTTCCTCACAAATCAAGAACTTAGTTCTTAAAGAACCTGATCTCAGATCCTCAAAATAGTGATCTTGGTGATCGTTAATGGTCATAATACCATTAACAAAGATTTAACCTCTCTGAAAACATGAACAAGAGAACATGGATAAAAGAACACGGAGAGGATGGAGGCCATAATACTCCAGGAACTAAGTTCCTTCAAATTAAGAACTTTGTTCTTAAAGAATCTGATCCTACATCCTCAAAATAGTGACCTTGGTGATCGTTAATGGTCATAATACCAATAACAGAGGTTTAACCTCTCTGAAAACATGAATAGGAGAACATGGAGAACATGGAGTCCATAATACTCCAGGAACTTAGTTCCTTCAATCAAGAACTTAGTTCTTAAAGAATCTGATCCCAGATTCTCAAAATAGTAAGTTTAGTGATCATTAATGGTCAAAATATCATTAACAGAGGTTTAAGTTCTCTAAAAATATCAACAAAGATAAATCTCCAAAGAACTCAGCGCCTCATGTGAAAAGCACGTAAGCACCCAAGGCCAAGTTATATAGTGCCGCACGTGAAACACACGTGAGCGCCAGAAAACAAAAAAGTTTAGTGCTTAGCACTAGTGCAGCGCCTCACGTGAAACACACGTGAGCGCCAGACGCTCAGCACCTCACGTGAACACACGTGAGCGCCACAAAAGACTAGTGCTTAGTACTATTTCAACGCCTCACGTGAAACACACGTGAGCGTTATATGCAACTGAGTGCTTAGCACTGCCGGGTGATATAGAAACCCAATCTTAGCCCAAATTGGCTAAGTTTATGTTCGTGATATCCAAACCGATCTTAGTCCCATACATGACTAACGATCTTCATCTCATACTTTCTAAGTTAATCTTAGTCTCAAATAAGACTAATGATTCTTAGATGATCCACCATGATCTTTTCCCTTAAATACGGGATTTGGTTTAAGGGTACATCTCTCCACACTTCTGATATATGTCGTTGTAATTTCTCAATGTTTTCAGAGAGGTGGCGGGTCCCAACAACCAACTTTTTTCTCGTCCCAACTTGATGTAAAATTTCATCGAAACAGGGAATGATACATCACACATTGATGTACTTCCAAATTGACGTGCACACCTTAAATAGGATCACACCTCAAATTGTACGCATTCCATGTCACCATCGTTCACTCCGCCACGTAACAAATATACGTGCGCGCAAGATGGATAATGGACTGAGATGTCCCTAAACTAGACATTCGCCCCAAACACAGGAATGTTGGGCCGAGATGTCCCTAAACTAGCGCGTCGCCCCAAACACGGTGATAATGGACCGTGATGTTTTTAACTAAAATAATTGAGCCCATATGCTCATTTGTTTCTAAATTGATCTTAGTCTCAAATATGACTAATGATCCTTAGATCAAACTCAAATATCTAATGAACGGATTGTTAGTTATATGTATGCCCTAGAGGCCAGTATTGTACAGATGTTGTATATTATATTGGATGCTTGGACATATATAGAGATGACTTTCTTGCTCGATATGATAGTATGCTATCTGGTTACTCTTTATCTTAACATGTATACTAGTCTTTTTAAACTGTCTTATGGTTACATGTTGGTAAAGCCCTTAGGATGTGTACTTGACTGCCTGGACTATGATGCAGATCATACTAGTGGGGACATGGTAGTCCATAAGTACATCCTTCAAGGTCCCTAGTCGTAGGTGTATCGAGACGGGGCATCGATATACCAGTGTAGACTAGCGTATACGCTTCTCGACCCATGAGATGGGCGATGGATGATCCCATATCTATTGGTGTTTGACATCAGAGATGGTATACGGGTGCTCAGTGGAGACTGGGTACACTGGACGGACTCGCCGAGAACTCCCAGATGGTATTATACCTCACGTCAGATGGCAGTTCTCAGGTGACACTTGTACAGGTTAGTCTGTAGACCCGAGATCGTCATAGAGTCTTGTATGATTCCCACTGTGCTTTGAACTCCACCTTACCACGTCCATGAGGGCATGCAAAACGGTGGTCTTTGGGTACAGTCCCGAGTCACATGGAGGCAATGAGCGATAGGAGGGGTTTCGTCTCTCCCGGTATTGGGGGTTGATGTTGCGCTGTGCTCGATTGGCCGTAACAGGGAAGTCCTTGGCCAGGGCTGATCAGAGATTTGCTGGTAAGTGTTACCAGTAGTTTCTCGACCCGTTATGAGCCTCACATCGGCACGACTTATCGGTTATTGGGGTCTGACGTATACCACCCCTAGACTTGATATGCGACATATCAGACGAACAGACCGGACTGTACGGTAAGTGTTACTGGTTGGATTCACAGGAGTGTGAGCGGGCTAGCTCGTCGATCTTCTGATCGCTCAATACTCGGATGGCCGTTACTTTTAGCAGACCGCTTGCGGCTTGTGGGTGCTTGATATGATCATCATCTGCTACCGGCGTATTGACGAGTCTTTAGAGTCCTACACAGAGGTTTCCTGGCTCAAGCGAAACGAAATAGGAGCGCATATGAGATATGTGCGGGACCGAGAATAATGCGTGTATGTGATACCGCATTTCATTCTCGCGATGAATGTTTCGATTGGTTATATGCGATATAACCTAGTTATCGAATCGTAGATTGATTCGATAAGTCGATACATAGGATACTAGTCGGTTATATGCGATATGACCGGATCGTTAAGTCAAGTGTTGATTTAATGATTTAATGTATAATTATATATTTGATATATTACTTTGCATTAGCTAGTATTAGTTCACTTTATATGGATTTTCTCACTTGATGTGCAAGAAGTATATGTGATATACTTTTGTGCATATATTTGTATCATGTTTGATGATACTTGATACTTTAGTTAAGTGTATAGAATTAAACCATGGTTAATTTGATAATTAGGGTTTTGCATATTCATTTATTTATTTATTTGTTCATTTATTTATTTGGAAATGATTTAAAGAGAATGGTGGCTTTCTTTTGTCATTAGTTGAAGCTTCATGAAGCCTTGACTTTTGCAACCATTCTTGTCCTCATGCTTAACCCTAACTCTCCAAATGACCATGGTTTATTCTCTACACTTAACCCTAGTTAGATTATGATAAGTATGAATTTTTCTTTTCATTTTATATAACTTATCATAAAACTTGCTTCATCTTCTCCTTCTTCTTCAAGATAGAAACCTTGATTCCATCAATGGCAACTTGAGTTCTAGTGAGAGAAATCAAATTCTAAAGTGAACCCACCTCCTATTTCTTCACCCTCTACCTCTTGCCAAGTTGTTTTGGGTGTTTTCTTCACAAGTTTCACAACTTTGTGAAGTCGGAGCTTGAACTTGTGATGCCTCGACGTAGATCGTCTTTGACACGAAGTCGCCGACCTAGCTCGCCCGTTTCTCCGATGAAGCCGACGATTGAGTTCGGGATTCATGATGGACAGCGAGAGGACACCAACGTGGAGCTAAGGAAGTGGAGAACCGGATCTACAAAGGTTGTAGCATCTAACTTTTAGTTAAGTAGTTAACTAGATTATCTTTTCGCCTAAACTTCTAGTCAACGATCCGTATTAGGGTTTCTCGGCACCCATAATTTTTGAAATTGGCATGGTTGATGCCTTGTGAGACTTCATTAGAGTGTCTAGGAACCCTACAGTTGTATCAGAGCCTAGCTAGAGCCTTAGGCGAAGTCTAGACGGAGTTTGAAGTCCGAACGAACCGAAACCCTAACTCACAAAATGCTCTCTGTACATTTTCTAAAATCTGGGATTTTTCCAAATTAAAAATATGCAGAAAAATCAGCAGGTGATTCTAAGAGTTATTGTGAAATTCGACAGCCCAAATCCACCAAGTCGCCGCGGTTCCGCGGCATGAGCATGGCTCATGCGGCGGTTCCGCGGCCGTACGGCCTCATTAAACAAAGAATTCTGCACAGTAATTCTCATTTTCCAGTGCTGGTTTTCCTGGGAATTTTTAAAATTTATTCAAGAGTTGCATTTTCTGGGGTTGTTTTGGAGCTTCGATAGTTCGATCGGATTATCAAATTTCGTCTATGTGTTTTTCCGGATATTTTAAGAATATGTTAGAAAGTTCAACCGGATGAAAATACCCAACTTTTCCCCTGCCGGAATATTTCCAAGTGTTGGATCTTTCTATGGTTTAAAGACGTTCTGAGTAGTGCAAGTAATGCGATGGTCCCTCTAGAAGACAACAAACCTTAACTCGATTATGTGACCGTCTTGAACTGCCCTTTGAACCTTCGGGTTTGGGGCAGTACGGCGTGCCACATGTGAGGCGTTGGCTTGACCCTTCTACGGCTGGACCGTTGGTACTGAGGCATGAAATGAATGTCTTTGAACTTATTTCATGTGTTGATCGGTGTCGGGAAAACTTGGGTGTTCGAATGTTCGATCGGAAAGTTTAATATATTCTATTTATCCGGAATATGATACAATAATTGGAATTCACAAACAGTTATGAGATAACTGAATGAATCTTATAAATCTAGCGGTTTAGTTTCAATTAATATTGAAAAGAGTTTTCGATAATGAGACTAAAATGCGGGGTTTATAACTGTTAGGCATGTGATGTCTAAGTATTTCATTTGATTAGGCATGCGATGTCTAAAGAGATTGCGGATTCCAACTGTTGTAGTTTTACACTTTCTTTTCTGTGACCGTAAGTGTAATATGTGATATCGCCGGTTTCGTTGCTATATGTCAACGACAATTGGGATGCGCATATTTACTTACGTTGATGACATGTGATGTTATGTGTTGCTGGATATGTTATATTGGATCGTCGTGTTTGAATAGCCGGGGGTTTTTATGTGAGATGCGTGTTTTTCATTTTCATTCATGTAAAAACTTGTATGTAATATTCTTTTATTGGGGCACTTCCAGGTTGCGGAAGCTGTCACCGTTTGTATATTATTTACTTTTCCGCACTAGGATAGACCCAAGGAGGGGAGCACAAGTAACCGGGTTCTGGAGTCCAGTGGGAGACCAACTCGAGGAGTCGAGTCCGGGTATCCTAACTCTAGAATTGGTAGGGTTGCTTGCCGCTCTCGTAGGGGTCTAGAGGTGTGGGTTTGGCTATTCATCGCGACCGTGGAATCCGTGTTTTATACTGGCTCGTATTGAAAACACGGACGTCCTAGTATATCCAATATTTCATATGTTTCTTCTGCTGCGATATCTGTGATGTGATCATGTGATGTTCTGTGATGGATACTGTATATAGTATATATGATATATTATATAGACGTTACTTATGTTTTACACCCGCGCTAGCCCTGCCCTGCTCTGTCGTTAGTTACCTAACCTAACGGTGCACGAGGGGACATCGAGGCGAATGCGGATGGCATAAGTGTACGTCGTATTTATATGTGATGTTTAGGTACTTAAATGATGGGACTTCATTAATGTGATTAATGAAAGAAAAGAAACCTAAGATGTTGTAGAATCGAATTTCAAAATAAAAACAGGTAGCTACAGTTCTTGCTTTGCACAGCGGTATATGTGATATATCCTGCACCTTATTCGATAAGGAAAGGAACGAGATCCCTTCACCGGGAGTGACTCCTTTAGCAATAACTGGCAGATGCTACACACGCGGTTTGTCTTTTGATTGCTTCTATAGTTTCTGCTTTGCACAGTGATATATATGATATATCCTGCACCTCATTCGACGAGGAAAGGACCGACGATCCCTTCACCGGGAGTGACTCCTTTAGCAAAACTAGAAAAGCCTCAAAGACGCTCCATTTCAAAATTCATTCGATCCTACAACGATATCAAGTTCATTACGTAATAGGTTTTCAGAAAAACCTGTCGTAGCCCTCCGTCATTTCAGATAAGTAGTAGTTAGTATTCGTGCTGCGTTTGTTGGCCTTTGTCAAGGCGTAGTGTGCGGTAGCTAACTGGTGCTTATCTGCTTATGCATATGATGCAGATTGGGTTAGGGTAGTCGTGCGACCTTGTTGGCCTTTGTCAAGGGTCGTGCGGGTGGGTTTAATTCAATTAGGAAATGACGGGTTGAACTTGACTAGCTTCCTATGGTTTGTTGGCCTTTGTCAAGGTCATAGGAGGTTAGGGGCAAAAGATTATCGGGATTTTCAAGTGTTGAAATTTGCAATGAGATTGCATACCTTCTATGAGATAGTTGGATCCCGATACCCACTGCGAGTAAGAGTTACTCCTGGGAGAGTTTTACAAATTACAATTAGCCGATCAAGTAGGTGTCTAGAAAGGTGTCAACGGGGTTACGCCTTTGGGAAAACGAGGTTTACATTAATTAGGTTCATGCGAAAGCACGGGGGACCTCCCTCAAAGTACCGACACTGGCCTGGCTGAAAGATTGGCGAACTTGTAGCGTGTAATTAATCCCGGCTAGTCTTTCCTTTTAGGGTTTGAAGGAAGATTTGATAAAAACAGTGGGAGCCATCCTGATTAGATAAGATAATAACCAATCTGATCTTGCACGAGCATACGCTAAAGTGTTTTCTTCTCTCTCTCTCCAGGTAGCGACCATTTCATGCCTTAATAAAGATAATAATATGGATGTATTGACCGAACCCGCATGTTATACTGTGCTGGGGAACGTTGGTTCCGTTCTTACCTATAAGAGTTATAGGACTAAACAGGATATAGGGGAATACCAGGATTCCCATGCCACCCGAATGAAAAAAGTACATGTTGATGCATTTTCTTCGGGTGTGTTCGTTACAGAGAACTGTTTCTCCATTTGCTCCACGTCCTGGGTATTAGATACCGGATCAGGATCCCATATATGTAATCAGTTACATGGGCTTAGGAAAGGTAGAGAACTTGGAGAAGGTGATAAAGACATTAGAGTTGGAAATGGTGCAATTGTTGCAGCTAAGACTGTCGGGGAATATCACCTTGAATTACCAACTGGTATTACATTGGTTCTGAACGAATGCTATTACATGCCGAACCTGATATGCAACATTATATCGGTTTCTTTATTGAGTAAAGAGGGATATAATTTTGTATTAAAGGATAATGTTATGAACATTTTCCGTAACCAAAAGTTGGTTGGATCAGGCACGTTGTGCAATGACATTTATGTTCTAAACCAATCAACAGTTCTGAGCATAACAAACACACACAAGAGGAAGAGTTCAGAACTGAACGAATCCTTCTTGTGGCATTGTAGACTGGGTCACATCAATGCGACACGACTGGCTAAGTTGCATAAGGATGGATATTTAAATCCGTTTGAATTTTCATCTTATGACACTTGCCAGTCATGTCTCAAAGGCAAGATGACCAAAACTCCGTTTACGGGACACGGAGAAAGAGTTACCGAACTCTTGGGACTGATACATAGTGATGTATGCGGTCCCATGTCTACACATGCCAGGGATGGTTCTTCGTACTTCATTACATTCACTGATGATCTCTTTAGATTCGGATATGTGTTCCTGATGAAACACAAATCAGAAGCTTTTGAGAAATTTAGAGAATATAAACAAGAAGTCGAGAACCAAACCGGAAAAAGTATTAAAATCCTACGATCTGATCGAGGAGGGGAATACTTGAGCATTGAATTCCTGGACTTCCTAAAAGAGAATGGGATTCTCTCTCAGCTAACTCCTCCATATACACCACAGCACAACGGTGTATCTGAACGGAGAAACCGCACCCTATTAGATATGGTGCGCTCAATGATGAGTACAGCTGAGTTACCTATTTCCTTCTGGGGATATGCGCTTGAGACAGCCATGGACCTATTGAATAGAGTTCCTACCAAATTAGTGCCTACCACTCCATATGAGATATGGAAAGGGAAGAGACCACATCTTAATTATATTAAGATATGGGGTTGTCCAGCCTATGTCAAAAGACAAAATCCGGACAAACTCGAGGCAAGATCTGTCTTATGTAAGTTTGTAGGATATCCCAAGAATTCACAAGGGTATATCTTCTACCACCCCGAGGAACAAAAGGTGTTTGTTTCTCGACATGCCACTTTCTTAGAAAAAAGTTTTCTTATGAAACAGATAAGTGGCATTGAGATAGAACTGGAAGAGGTTCCAGCGACACAGACTACAACAAAAGATTTGGTTGAACCAGAGGATTCCGTAGTTCCCGATGAACCCCAGCCACTCCGCCGATCTAGTAGGGTTCCTCGCCAACCTGAGAGATACTACGGTTTTCTCATGGATGGAGGGAGCGAGGATTGCATCATGGAGGATGATGACCCAACTAGCTTCGAGCAGGCCATCACGAGTAGGGACTCAGTGAAATGGCTGGATGCTATGCGGTCCGAGATGGAATCCATGTACACCAACAAAGTATGGACTTTGGAAGTTGCTCCTGAAGGGGTAAAACCCATTGGGAGCAAGTGGATCTTCAAGAAGAAACATGGTGTAGATGGGAAAGTGGAGACTTTCAAAGCTAGACTTGTAGCAAAGGGTTTTCGTCAAAGACCAGGTGTGGACTATGACGAAACCTTTTCTCCAGTGGCTATGCTTAAATCCATCCGGATCATGCTTGCCATTGCTGCATATCATGATTACGAAATCTGGCAAATGGATGTTAAGACCGCCTTTCTAAATGGTGATTTAGAAGAGTGCGTGTACATGACTCAGCCAGAGGGGTTCGTAGACAGTGGGAGCAGCGGAAAGGTGTGCAAGCTGCTTAAATCCATTTATGGATTAAAGCAAGCATCGCGGAGTTGGAACATCTGCTTTGACGTCGTTATCAAAGAGTTTGATTTCGTCAAAAACCCAGATGAACCTTGTATTTACAAGAAGGTGGCAGAGAGTAAGGTTGTCTTCCTCGTATTGTACGTGGACGACATACTCTTGATAGGAAATGATATTCCTATGCTGCAATCGGTCAAGCTCTTCTTATCACAAAGATTCTCAATGAAAGATCTTGGTGATGCCTCCTGCATATTGGGGATCAGGATCTATAGAGATAGATCCAAACGGATACTGGGATTGTCCCAATCCAGGTACATTGACACCATACTAAAGAGGTTTAGTATGGACGAATCCAAGCGTGGGAACTTGCCCACGATCTCTGGAGTCACTCTCTCCAAAGAGATGTCTCCCAAGACTGATTTGGAGAGAGCTCGCATGCACGGGATACCCTATGCTTCGGCTGTAGGCTCTATCATGTATGCGATGCTATGTACCAGACCCGATGTAGCATACTCACTAAGTGTAGTGAGCAGGTATCAAGCTGATCCTGGAGAGAGTCACTGGACAGCTGTGAAGAGCATTCTCAAGTACTTACGAAGGACTAAAGAGATGCTCTTGGTGTAAGGTAACGGAGAACTCCAAGTGGAGTCCTTTACCGATTCGAGCTTCCAGAGTGATAAGGAGGACTCTAAGTCGCAGTCGGGATTTGTCTTTACCCTTTACGGAGGGGCGGTTAGCTGGAAGAGTTCCAAGCAGGAAACCGTGGCAGACTCGACGATGGAGGCTGAATACATCGCTGCCAACGATGCTGCCAAAGAGACTGTCTGGATCAAGAAGTTCATTACTGAACTTGGAGTGGTTCCATCCATTGAGCATCCAATACCTTTGTATTGTGATAACAATGGAGCGGTGGCTTTGGCCAAGGAACCCAGGTCCCATCAGCGATCCAGGCATATTCTGAGGCGGTATCACCTGATCCGGGAGATAGTTGATCGCCGGGAGATCGAGGTCAGGAGGGTTGACACGAAGGACAACACGGCGGATCCACTCACGAAGGCCATTCCCCAGATACAGTTTGAGAGACTCTTCGGGATGCTCGGTATGCGATACTACAGCAGCTGGCCCTAGTGCAAGTGGGAGATTGTTAGTTGTATGTATGCCCTAGAGGCCAGTATTGTACAGATGTTGTATATTATATTGGATGCTTGGACATATATAGAGATGACTTTCTTGCTCGATATGATAGTATGCTATCTGGTTACTCTTTATCTTAACATGTATACTAGTCTCTTTAAACTGTCTTATGGTTACATGTTGGTAAAGCCCTTAGGATGTGTACTTGACTGCCTGGACTATGATGCAGATCATACTAGTGGGAACATGGTAGTCCATAAGTACATCCTTCAAGGTCCCTAGTCATAGGTGTATCGAGACGGGGCATCGATATACCAGTGTAGACTAGCGTATACGCTTCTCGACCCATGAGATGGGCGATGGATGATCCCATATCCATTGGTGTTTGACATCAGAGATGGTATACGGGTGCTCAGTGGAGACTGGGTGCACTGGACGGACTCGCCGAGAACTCCCAGATGGTATTATACCTCACGTCAGATGGCAGTTCTCAGGTGACACTTGTACAGGTTAGTCTGTAGACCCGAGATCGTCATAGAGTCTTGTGTGATTCCCACTGTGCTTTGATCTCTACCTTACCACGTCCATGAGGGCGTGCAAAACGGTGGTCTTTGGGTACAGTCCCGAGTCACATGGAGGCAATGAGCGATAGGAGGGGTTTCGTCTCTCCCGGTATTGGGGGTTGATGTTGCGCTGTGCTCGATTGGCCGTAACAGGGAAGTCCCTGGCCAGGGCTGATCAGAGATTTGCTGGTAAGTGTTACCAGTAGTTTCTCGACCCGTTATGAGCCTCACATCGGCACGACTTATCGGTTATTGGGGTCTGACGTATACCACCCCTAGACTTGATATGCGACATATCAGACGAACAGACCGGACTGTACGGTAAGTGTTACTGGTTGGATTCACAGGAGTGTGAGCGGGCTAGCTCGTCGATCTTCTGATCGCTCAATACTCGGATGGCCGTTACGTTTAGCAGACCGCTTGTGGCTTGTGGGTGCTTGATATGATCATCATCTGCTACCGGCGTATTGACGAGTCTTTAGAGTCCTACACAGAGGTTTCCTGGCTCAAGCGAAACGAAATAGGAGCGCATATGAGATATGTGCGGGACCGAGAATAATGCGTGTATGTGATACCGCATTTCATTCTCGCGATGAATGTTTCGATTGGTTATATGCGATATAACCTAGTTATCGAATCGTAGATTGATTCGATAAGTCGATACATAGGATACTAGTCGGTTATATGCGATATGACCGGATCGTTAAGTCAAGTGTTGATTTAATGATTTAATGTATAATTATATATTTGATATATTACTTTGCATTAGCTAGTATTAGTTCACTTTATATGGATTTTCTCACTTGATGTGCAAGAAGTATATGTGATATACTTTTGTGCATATATTTGTATCATGTTTGATGATACTTGATACTTTAGTTAAGTGTATAGAATTAAACCATGGTTAATTTGATAATTAGGGTTTTGCATATTCATTTATTTATTTATTTGTTCATTTATTTATTTGGAAATGATTTAAAGAGAATGGTAGCTTTCTTTTGTCATTAGTTGAAGCTTCATGAAGCCTTGACTTTTGCAACCATTCTTGTCCTCATGCTTAACCCTAACTCTCCAAATGACCATGGTTTATTCTCTACACTTAACCCTAGTTAGATTATGATAAGTATGAATTTTTCTTTTCATTTTATATAACTTATCATAAAACTAGCTTCATCTTCTCCTTCTTCTTCAAGATAGAAACCTTGATGCCATCAATGGCAACTTGAGTTCTAGTGAGAGAAATCAAATTCTAAAGTGAACCCACCTCCTATTTCTTCACCCTCTACCTCTTGCCAAGTTGTTTTGGGTGTTTTCTTCACAAGTTTCACAACTTTGTGAAGTCGGAGCTTGAACTTGTGATGCCTCGACGTAGATCGTCTTTGACACGAAGTCGACGACCTAGCTCGCCCGTTTCTCCGATGAAGCCGACGATTGAGTTCAGGATTCATGATGGACAGCGAGAGGACACCCACGTGGAGCTAAGAAAGTGGAGAACCGGATCTACAAAGGTTGTAGCATCTAACTTTTAGTTAAGTAGTTAACTAGATTATCTTTTCGCCTAAACTTCTAGTCAACGATCCGTATTAGGGTTTCTCGGCACCCATAATTTTTGAAATTGGCATGGTTGATGCCTTGTGAGACTTCATTAGAGTGCCTAGGAACCCTACACGGATGTACCTCACAAATATGAGAAATGCATTCTGAGTTCATTCCTGTTGGCAAACCAAGCTACCAACGTGGACCCCGTCAAGCAAATCCTTGACCCAAACCCAAATCTCAAATATACGGATTTAGACTAATCCACGCCCTACGGGCGACGACCTAAACTAGTCTCCATATACAATCCACATGCAACTACATAAAAACAAAATAACACATGACACGAAGTGAACTGCTGGAGAAGAAGAAAGTGGTTATCGCAATGCGGTAACGTAATTAATTGCAGAGGCTTGCGCCTGCAGAGAAGAGCGTCCCCATAATCAAGAACCCCTCACAAATGAAGGGGAATCTGATAAAGTCTGCTACATCGGTTGCATCTATCAAAACTTCCGATATACGGTACTATAAATTAACTTGGTATCTTCGGAGAGGTGGATGGAGAAGTCCAAATAGCATCTGCCCCCAAATTCAGGCAAGACGATCTATCCCAGTCCGTCTCTGTTTTCGGCTGTGAGCAGATTCTGGCACGCCCGGTGGGACCTTTTCTTCTTTCCACTCCATACTTCTTGTGTCGTGTTTCACGAACAAAATCGCAGTTCGCTATAGTTGCCCTTGGATTCGAGATACTATAACTTGGTGTCTTGCTCCTGTACTAGAGAAATCGATTGCTTCCCAATGCACCTCATGCAACAGCAACTCTCACTCCATCCCAACTGGAGGAGTGGCCTATGGGCCTAATGCGGCCTCTATTTTCTCAATGCCAGTGGGGCAAGTCACACAAGCCACTACTGGATTGTTCTTCGGGACCATGCTTCCACCGATGAGTTTTGGTGCCTCAGCGCCGCAAGAAGAAGCTCCCAAAAGGTCGGTCTTCGATCAACTGGCAA
This sequence comes from Agapanthus africanus, assembly GCA_030015575.1. NCBI lineage: Eukaryota > Viridiplantae > Streptophyta > Magnoliopsida > Asparagales > Amaryllidaceae > Agapanthus > Agapanthus africanus. The sequence goes on along the minus strand of JASDDO010000019.1, from coordinate 375,222,628 downwards.
CCATAACGGTTCCTCTCGACAAGCCATCCAAATCTGGCGTCTCAGTCTTCAACAGGCTGAGCAAGAACTCAAACGGGCCTGCAAAGAAGCTCGTGATACCTGAAGGGGATACCCCAAAACGGCTAGCCCTCCCAACTCCTACTGCAGGCAAAGCCGTCAAAAGTGCTTCCCCCATCAGAAAGTCGGTCTTCGAAAGATTGGCCGGCCCTCCTCAAACTTAGGTGGATCCCGTCTACGTGTCACCCAATGACAACAAGCATCATGCATGTAAATATGAGGATATGGTCAAAATCATGGAAAATCATCATGAAACCTGTGCCCAACATCGGCACAAAACATAGCCTCAATCTCAATATCTCAATGTCTCTGATAAGTCTCACTATCTAGGGCGCCGTCAATCCAGACCGGCCCCTACCATCAATCTCAAGACCACGACGGTATCCTCCGGATATCCGACGCTTCGGGTAAAATCACTGGTCGGTAGTGCTCCCCTGCCAGGCTCAACGCCATCTCCTGCAATCTTCTTGCCCCGGGGTACCGCACCGGGCCCACCATGTACCCGCAATCGGCCTCATCCGCCTCCTCGAATCGGATTTCACATGTCGCTCTCAGCACCGAGAAAACACATGGTGGACGCACTGAAATATCATATCAGGGGTAACCGGGTTTTTAAAACAATTACATAATCTCTTTGAAATACCCACGGTTCCCAAATCCAGAAATATCATAGAAACAGCATATCTCAATGCGCATAATCAGAAAACATGATGTATGCGACATATCAATGAAGTGCAAGTATAACAGTATATCATGCAACATGGAATAATAGTATGCACATACAAGGGTCATATCCTGATGCAATCATACTACTGTGTAGTGACATGGCAATTACCGATGAAGATGTGTGTGAGCTGGCAAATAAGTGTACGTGGTACATACGCATCATCGGTAATGGTGCTGGTGTGCTAACATCATGATATCAATAATGGAATATGAATCACAACAGTATGTAATGCGGAGCAACAACAATAATGTGCGGGAACTGAATACCAAACACAATGATAGCTAAACTGCATCTAATGTCATAAGAGTCATATAGCTACACCACTATATGGCTGAGCTAAAGCTAACAATAGGTAAGGGAAGCCGCCTAACCTCTGAGTCGATACATATATATATATATATATATATATATATACAGTCGGTGATCCCGCCTCGATAATATCACATCCGATACCATATCTCTATAATCAGTCATTCCCAAATCAAGAGTGCGGATCAAACATCAAATTATAGCTCGTACGTAGATCCGTCGTACGGCATCCCCAAATCTGGGTACGAGTCAATATCACATTCGTCATATCATTCATCTGGTATTCTCTATATCAAATCTCATAATCTGGATACTGACCTACGTCTAGTACAAAGCTAACATCATCACTATCATCATGATCTGACTACTGATCAACAGTTTCGTATGAATCGATATCATCAGCACATATCATCTCAAGGAGTATACCTCGCCCAAGGCGGCCTATCATAAATATCTTGTCATATCATATCATATCATATCCTATCTCGTATCGTAATCATATGTCGATCATTTTATATATATATCACTATTCCTATGGCATCATTATCCCAAAATCCGCTAAAGCATCAAGACGTATCTCAAATATGAATTTACCATATCACCGATATCATAATCTCGGATCAAATATCATCGACTCATCTCAAACCCAAGTATCATCCTCAAATCCGTATGTGAACACATAATCCCATACCCATGAGAACACATATCTATATAGAATCCCCTAACCACATATGAAGTAAGGATGTATGCAAGTATGTATGTGTGTATATGTATGTGTAGTGCACCCACCACCTAGGGTTTCATAACCTTTCACCAATCCAACACACCAATATCCATCTTAACATTAATAATTAATCCCAAACAACATATATTAATTGTTAGTGTGTATACACATCCGTATACATCACTACGAACTGCGGGGGTGCTATACGCCATCCACCCGACTTCTCCCCGTAGATATAAATCTACTCACATTTCTTTATGCGTGCCGGTACCGATGTCGCCATTGCATCTCCAACGCCTCGACGTCACGTGGGGTACCTACAAGAATATCACACGCTAAAACACATGAAAACCATATCGGAAGCCAAAATGGTACACGCTACGCCGATAGGTAAAAACCTACAGCCTCGCATGCAAACACAGCCAATATCCCTCTGCCGTTGGCGTTCAAACGCCATCCGACAAAAACGAATCATCGAATACCAAAATCCATAAGAAAACAAGTCATAAATCATGCGCCAACACAAGAAAATCAACCCAGATTCTACCCTGGTTGGAACCAGACAAAACTAGACATACCCAGGGTCAAGTTTACAGGTAAAAGAGCCGTGCATGCAAAACGAGGCAGTTCCCTCCTGCTCTGGCCGCAAATTGCGGCCAGAGGGATTAAATCTGTGGCCGAAGTAAGGTGGTTGGGGATAGGGCTTTGGGTTTTGGTTTCTACCAGCCTGCACATCTCACTGCCAAGTCAATTTTATTTTAGGAGGTCCGGATTGATAGCAGTTTCCAGAAAGGCCACAAAGTTGACAAAATCGATAAAATACGCCAAGTCGGAACATTCAGGTAACTTACTGGGAATCTGGGGTAATCTTGGTTAAACTGGTCTCAAATACACCTAATAGGGCTATACCAACCATCACAACCATCTCTTGGCCGAATCTCACTCAAATTTATCTAAACTAGCACTAATCTACTCAATTAACACTAAGTTTCAGTTTTACGACCATAATCAAGCAAGAAAAGAGTTGGGTTGTGAGATTATACCTCAAGGAAATCCTAGAATGTAGGAGAAGAGAGGAAGGAGGAAGGAGGGGTGTTGTGCTGCTGCTGGACTGCTGGTGTTGCTGCTGATGTTGTTTCTGCAGCCATGCCGAAGCTGTTTTTCAACAGCAGTATGTTGCTGATGCTGGAATTGTTGTGGCTGTTGTTGTTGTTACTTTGGTGTTGTGGGAATGGTTGTGGTGGTGTGGTGGTGTTGTTTTGAATGGTATTGTTTCAGCTGATGCAGAATTGGGGCTGAAGTGTTGATATTGGGGGCTGAAGTGTTGGTATTGGGGGCTGATGTTTTACATCAGCTGCTGTTGCAGCAGATGATGATGCTGCTGATGCTTTGTTGTAGCTGATGTGATAAAAAGTGGGGCTGAAGTTGCGCTGATGTAGCTGTAGTAGGTGTTGGGCTATGGTGTGTTGATGTTGTTGATATTGGGGGCTGTTGTTAGGATGGGTTTGGGCTGCTGATGTTATCTTCACTGCTGATGCAGTTGCTGATGCAAGTGTTGTTGTTGCGGTTGTTTTGGTTGATGTAGGGTGAAGTGTTGTGTATTTGATGGTGGGGTGTGAGAGTGAGAGATGTGCGTGTGAGAGAGAGAGTTGAAGTGAAATGAGATTGTGACACTTGCTTTAAGCCACATTCTCTCTCTCTCTCAATAGATGCTAGCATGACAACCTTCATGGCTCTCTCTTTCCCCTACACAAGTCAACCCTAACCTAATCACCCTTAACAAAGCTAAAAACCCTTAATTAACCCCAATTATCTTAACCAAATGGTTAACCCATCATGGTTGGCTAAACATGGTTAACCTACCATGCTCATCTAAACACGGTAACCCTAGACTTAACCCAAGTTAACATGCACAAGTGTGTGCAGTCCAGATAAAATTCCAATAAAATAACCGTAAAACCAGAAAAATATTTAAAAGCCATTTTGGTAAACTTTTTACCAAAAACCCCACATTAAACACAATTACCACTAAATAACATATTTTTGAATTTCCATAATGTTTTGTCCAGAATTTTCCCAAAAATAATATTTTTTTTTGAAATGTTACACGCGCATATGAGATATGTGCGGAAGCTCGATTAAATACGAGTATGTGATACTGTATTTTAATCGGGCATTTTATACTAGTCGGGTCGTATGAGATATGACCGATTTATTAAATCAAGTGTTGATTTAATATTAACTTTTATATTATTATTTATTTAAATCCTTTTTCTTTTTATGGATGCATGCATGTATATGTACATGATGATGTGCATACACACATACATACATGAAAAAGTATCATGGTTGATGATACAAGAATGATGGCAATATAAGAATCACATAGTAGATAAATACATATATGGATATTTTTCATTAAAGTTAAAAGTAAAGGAAAAAGAATAATGACTCATTTCTTTGTTCATGACTCATTCCTTCTACACAATTCCATGGTTGAATTTGACTCAACCATGGTTCTTTTTCCCTTTGTCTTTAACTCAAATGAAAATATCTAGATATTATTTAACTATGGTTATTCTTATGATATTATATCTCTCTCTCTCATTTTCTTTTTGATTATTCATTCCAAAAGAAAAAAGAAAAGAGCCATCTTCTTCTTCCACTCTCTAGCTCTCTTTTAAATGTTAAAATTGAGTTAGATAAATAAAAGAAAAGGTATTAAATAATATTGGCAACCACTTCATCATCCTACACAACCTTTGCTACCTTGTGCAGGGTGTTGTGCTTCAAGATTCTTAAAGATCGAGGGAAGCAACAAGCTTAGGGCAAAGGACTTCGGGTGGATCGTCGTGGACGAGGAGGTGATCAAGCGAACCTTTCCAAAGCAAAGGAGTCTTCCAAAGAGGTCTACAAAGGTTGTAGTCTCATCACTTAGTATAAATTAAGTTTTAGATTTGATACCATTAATAGTTACTTCATAAATTCTAGTTCGATTCCTAGTTTAGTTTACTTAGCACCTCATAATTTTAATGTAATGGCATGTGTGATGCTTCCAAACCCTAAAAGAGGTGTTAAGAAAACCCTACAGTTTGAGCTGGCGGTGCACAACAGGCTTATCAATTTGCCGAATCCAAAACGCCCATTGCAATCCGGTGAGGCTAATAATTCTAATTATTTCCCCTATCACCAAGCGATAGACCATCCAATTGAAGATTTCTTCATCTTCAAAGGCTGGATTGAAGACCAATACCAACAGGGCAAATTCGTCCTGTCTGAGAATTGGAAAGTAAGCTCGCCTCAACCGCACGCTTTTAAAAGAGGGGACACACCGGGGGCATCGTGCTCTTTTGTCAAAGAAGCTCCATAGGAGGTCGCTCTTTCAGCCAAAACCAAAAGAATGCTGAAGGATCTCCAAACATGCTCGGCGATCAAATGAAAAAGTCCGTTGGAACCTGAAGTCATTAAGGGAATGCTGAAGCCGCGCCCAACTCCAGAAACTGATGGTGATAGTCAAAGCGCCCACACCCAGCCGTCAAAGTCTTCGAAGAAGAAGAAGAAAATCAAAAAGCCCCTGAAGCCTAATGACAAGCACATGGACCTGCAAAAACATATCGACACACTGGAAGAGTATAATCAGAAAGCGCGGACTCCAGTCACACTCCAAGAATTTCTCAGCCACGTCCTTGAGGACGGAGATGATGACAATGGAGAAGACTCATCGGATGAACCTGAGGATTATGTGGCAAGTTGCCATATGATCTCTTACTCGTTAATAAACGGTGAAGAAGCTCTGGACGCAGAAAAACTGGGGGCAGATCCTGAGCCGGAACTTTTAGGACCATCAGACGAAATGATTGACGCATTCCTGAACGAAGCTCTTCTGAAAAGCAAAGCTGATCGTGAGCGCGAGATGGCCATATTTGAAAAGGCCAAACGCCGGCGACTGGACGAAAGAGTTGAAACACTCCCACCAGATCAAAGTACATCCGCCGCAAATAAAATCAGGTTCAAGATAAGGAAAAGGTTCGCCAAAGCCATATCGATGGGAATGAAGCTGCCCTCTTTCAGAGAAAATTCTCCTGGCAGTATACATCTTGATGAAGTGGACGTACATCCTAACTTCTGCTTATATCATCAGAAGATCGCACACCCTACTGAAGAATGCAATGCTTTTAAAAATTGGTGGCAAGGGTATGTCGCTCACAGGCAGCATTTCAAGAGGATGAAGCGTGAAGCTCGTCGACAGCGGAAAAATGTGACAGACGAACGTGGAAAAGCTGCCGGCAACTGTCACATGGTTGATAGCAGGGGATTGCAAGTTCTCACCTTCGGGAGTGATTCTGAAGAAGAAATGGCTCTTGTCCCTCTCTTCAAAGAATCCACCTCAGGAAAAGAGGATGAAACGAAGAGCTGCGAGAACATTCAGCTGCGCAATTGCACATTACCTGAAAAGAATCTCGGACCCGTAAACAAGGGGTCGAACAAAAAGGATAAGGGGAAAGAAAAGATCCCTGAAGATATCATCCTCGATAACCGAGTTGTCGAAGAGTTGACAGCCAAGGACACGCCAAAGAAAAGTAAGGTGGATTACAACGTTCTGGCACACCTGAGGAAGATACCCTCACAACTCAGCATTCTCGACGCCCTTCTGCTATCCAAAGAGGCGAGAGATTCGTTGATCAAGGAACAACAAGAGCCCGAGCAATTTTAAGATTTTCTCGCCGAAGAAAAGATGAAGGACGAGCTGGAAGAAGTGCACATAGCCGATATCACCTTCGGTGATGAAGATCTCCTCCTCAGGACGTGCGAGCATAACCATCCCCTTTATGTCTCCGGATACTGTCATGATATCAAGATAGGAAAAATACTGGTCGACAATGGGTCCTCCGTCAATCTCCTCAATGTAAGAGTGTTGAAGGAAATCTGCATGAGCGTTCAATACCTCGTTCGGGATAAGATCACTATCTCCGGGTTTGACTCCCAGTCATCAAGGACGCTCGGATCTGTGATACTGACGTTACGCTTTGGGCTACTCATCACGGACATCAAATTTCATGTCATTGACGCCAAGACATGTTACAATGATTTGCTCGGCAGGCCTTGGTTACATGAATACAACATCATCCCTTCTACACAGCATCAGTGTATGAAGTACTTCAATGATGGTCTCGAGTATACCGTGACAGGGGAGTTGAACCCATTCTCCGTGAATGAAGTCCGAAAGTACGAAGATGCAAAATACTTCTTACCATATTTCAAAGCCACGGAGAGATGTCACAAACCGAAGAACAAAGCTATCACTACTATCCCGGTCTTCGGGAGTGATACCGAGGAGGAAGAAGAAATAGTTTATTCAGGACCGTCCCAATGCAACAAGTCGGGACCGTCCACCCCTATGTTGATCTTCAGCAGCGACTCGGAAGATGAGGTCAATGCCGTATTTTCTGTTCGGCCATCAATACAAGCATTCGCTGGCGATGATCGAAGTTTGCAAATTGCCATGGTTCCGCAAGAGCATTACAAAGAGCTTGGCGCGCTTGATATCTATAGTGTGAAAGAATTGCAGACATTCTACGTCCCTCCCAGGTGAAAAGATGAAAAGGCGATCCTCTTTTACCGATCCATGGAAACCAAAGTGGAGAAAGAAATTTGGCATGGTGCTGATTCTACACTTGACAGGATCCAGCCCATTCGTCTGCCTAGATACTACACGGAAGGATTAAAAAGGCTGTTGAGGTGCCAAGGCGTACCCTTCAAACAGACTGCTCGGCAAGCTCAGTTCTATAACAGGATCTGGAACGTCCCCGGAACTCAGCGAAAATTGCCCAACGGGAGAATGGAAACAATCGAGCTTGGATATGTTCAATCTAAGAGACAGGAGCGATTCCATGGCTGCTGCATCATACATGACTTCGATGAAGAAGGAGATGCTCTGTGGGAAGATGCTAACCCTGAACCAAAACGAGGTCCCGCCGTAAAAATTCCAAGTCCGTCTTTCAAAGAACAGACGGACAAGCTAATAAGGGAAGCGGGTCAAAAGGTTCGGGATGATCATAGCCACGAAATGGCCATCTACGAGAAAGCCAGGACGCAGTGCCTCCTTCAGCAAGCTACAAAGAACAACGAAGCCCTTCGTCGCCAGCCCGTCACAAAGAAGACTCGACGCGGAGGCAAAAATAAACTGAATAACGGAAAATAAGTTCGATAGCAGTGTAGTGGGTCCGAAAAGCCACGCGAAGCAGAAATGAGCAACCGAGATCCGTCTCTTATAAAGAAGAGGGGTCGAGCATATTCTTTTCCCCAAGACAAGACAAAGAAGATATTTGATCTTGTCATAAAACATCAGAAAAATCAACTATTGCTCCCGGAGTCCAAGCACCCCGAGCAAGCAGACGATGTCTCTCACCCAGACTATTGCTCCTATCACCGAGCAATAGGACATCCTCTTGAGGACTGCTTCACCTTCAAAGACTGGGTAGAAGATCAATATCAGTAAGGTAGGTTTGCTCTATCCAGCAGTTGGAGGGTAACCCCACCACAGAAGTATGAACCGAAAGCCACGTATGCGACGAGAGTAGAGCCAGACCAACGTCGGTCTTAGAAGAGATCTCGTACCTGTCACGTAATAACGCTGTCAAAGGAAGAACCCGAGAATATGGATGATCTCCCCTGGTGCTTCGAAAACGACGAAGACGAGGTGATCTCAGAATTTCCACCAGCGCCAAAAGAGCTGGAAGATGGGATACATACTACTGCAGATAACCTCAGAAAAATCGACTTGGGGACAGTAAGTGACCCACGGCCGATATTCGTCAGTGAGCTGTTATCTGAAGAAAGGGTGGCTACGCTAAAAGACGTGCTCATACAATATAAAGATTGCTTCGCATGGAACTATTCAGAGATGCCGAGACTCGATCCAGAGATTGCTGTCCACAAATTGGCGATTTCTCCAGACGTCAAGCCGATCAAACAAGCACCGAGAAGAATGCGGCTCGAGCTTGAGATGAGCATCAATGCCGAAGTCAAGAAGCTAATCGACTCCGGCTTCATCCAAGAGGTTCAATATCCTGACTGGATCACCAACATCGTCCCAGTGATAAAGAAAAATGGGACGGTGCGCATATGCGTAGACTTTCGGGATCTTAACAAAGCTTGCCCGAAGAACGACTTTCCAGTACCGGTCACTGAGCTGATGATAAACAACACGTCCACTCACGAAGTCTTCTCCTTCATGGACGGCTCATCAGGGTACAATCAAATAAAGATGCATCCCGAAGATCAAAAGCATACCGCTTTCCGGACCCCTTTGGGCATATTCTGCTACAAGGTGATGCCTTTCGGTCTAAAGAACGCCGGTGCCACCTATCAGAGGGCCATGACAAAGATTTTCGATGACCTCATACAAGAAATCGTCGAATGCTATATCGACGACCTCGTAATTAAAAGCAAATCATACGAGGAACATTTAGAGCATCTGAAGATCGTGTTTCAGCGCCTTCGGAAATACAACTTGAAGATGAACCCTCTCAAATGCGAATTCGGAGTTTCCTCAGGCAAGTTCCTGGGATTCATCGTCCGACACCGAGGCATCGAGATAGACCCGTCGAAGATCAAGGCGATTATGGAAATGCCCCCGCCAAAAACTCTCAAACAACTGCGGTCTCTCCAAGGAAAGCTCGCGTATATCCGGCGATTTATAGCCAATCTTTCTAGCAAGTGCCGCCCCAACAGTCACCTGATGAAGAAGGGAACCCCTTTTGTCTGGGATCGCAAATGCCAAAGCGCGCTGGACGAAATCAAGCAATACCTACAGAATCCGCCGGTGCTGACCGCTCCGGTCAAGGGAAAGCCTCCCATTCTATATACAACCGCCCTTGAGGGTTCTCTAGGCGCATTATGGGCACAAGAAAACGACCAAGGGAAGGAGAGAGCCCTCTACTACTTGAGTCGAGTTCTTCTGGGGGCAGAAAACAATTACCCCCCATCGAAAAACACTGCCTGGTATTGATCTTCGCAATAACGAAGCTCAGGCACTATGCGTTGGCAAATGAGGTCCATCTCATATTAAAGGTGGATCCTCTCAAGTATTTGATGTCAAAAGCTATACTAACAGGACGGCTCGCTAAATGGGCCCTATTCTTAATGGAATTCTCGGTGACTTATCGACCTCTCAAGGCAGTGAAAGGCCAGGCCATCGCCGACTTCCTTGCCGAACATGGTATACCTGCCGACTCTCCTTTGAACTGTGAATTGCCTGACGAGCACGCGTTTGACATGATCGATGGGGAGAGAAGAGAGAATGATACCTGATGGGAACTCTATTTCGATGGAGCATCTTCCATGAAGAAGCGCAAACAAAGCATCCCCATAATCAAATCCGGGGTGGGCCTCATCTTCATGACTCTATAAGGAGGGATAATGCGCTTTGCCTTCTCCTTAACAGAGCCGAGGACAAACAATGAAGCTGAATATGAAGTTTTGATAGCGGGTCTTGAGATCGTTGTCGATATGGGAATTGAAAACCTCCTAATATACGGAGACTCCCAACTGGTCGTTAGCCAAGTAAACGGCGACTATCAGACGTGCAAACCGGAGTTAGTAAAGTACGGCAAAAGGGTACAACAATTGCTGACGCAAATCCCTGCCTATGCCCTGGAAAGCATACCGCGCGCAAAAAATAGCAAGGTGGATGCATTAGCCAAACTCGCTAAAGAACTGGCCGATGAAGACCTCGATGATGTAAGGATTGTCGTGCAAAACCGTCGGGTTCTTGCTCCGGCAGAAATATCTCCGGAGTCGTCTGAAGAAAAGGAAGCGACCGAGCAAACGACCCTACAGATAGAGGACCAGGAAAAGATTAAGTATTAGAGAGAGGTCTTTATAGACTACTTCAAATCCCGTCGAGCACCTGAAGATGCGTCGTCAAGACATCAGCTTATGAAATGAGCTCTATCCTTCGCCGTTGTCAATGATACTCTGTATAAAAGATCATTCGACTCCCTGTGGCTAAGATGCCTGGGACCTGAAGAAGCAAAGTGAGTCGTCCAAGAAACTCACGACGGACTCTGCGGTTCTCACCAATCCGGGCCAAAGATGAAGCTGAAGATCAAAAGGATGGGCTACTATTGGCCCACAATGATCCAAGACTGCCTCGAATACGCGAAGCAATGCCACTCGTACCAGATTCACGGGGACTTTATCCACCAGCATCCAAATCCGCTACACCCAATGGTGGCTAGTTGGCCATTCGAAATGTGGGGAACTGACATAATCGGACCCATCGAACCAGCATCGTCCAGAGGACATCGATTCATATTGGCGACAACGGATTACTTCTCTAAGTGGGCAGAATCAATAGCACCAAGAGAAGTGAAGACGGAGAATATCCTCCATTTCTTCAAGACACACGTCATTTATCGGTTCGGCACTCCGCGATGGATTATCTCCGATAACGGGCCGGCCTATAGAAGCCACAAGATCAGCCGCTTCGCACAACAGCATAATATAGACTGGAGATACTCTTCAGTCTATTATCCCCGAGTTAACGGTCTTGTTGAGGCTTTCAACAAGACCTTGACGAAAATCGTGAAAAGATGGTGTCTCGAAATAAAAAGGACTGGCACGAGAGACTGCATGAAGCTCTCTGGGCATATCGAACCACGTTCAAAACGGCCACAAACACAACGCCGTATGCCTTGGTATTCGGTACAGAAGCAGTACTCCCCCTCCAGATAGAATTACCCTCTCTACGAGTGGCAGTTCATTACGAGCTAACGGGCGAAAAGAATGCTCATCTCCGGCTTGAGGAGCTTGATGCCCTCGATGAAACTCGGCTCATGGCGCAACAAAACTTGGAGGCTTATAAAGCGAAGATGACGCGCTCATATGAAAGATTGACTAGGCCGAGAACATTCCGCCAAGGCGAACTCGTGCTAGTGGTCAAAAGACCCATGATCCCCAATCATGCCAAGCGGGGGAAATTTGATCCGAACTATGAAGGCCCGTATATCATAGACAAAGTTTACCAGGGTGGAGCCTATCTACTCATGGACATGCATGGTGAAAGACTTTTCAGGCCAATAAACGGTCGCTTCCTGAAAAAATACTACGCCTGACGAGTCACGGTCTAGGTCAACGATAGATGACGACGCCTATGTCCGCTCGCTATCTTCCTAAGCCCAAACTCTATAAGTAGTAACCGGCTACGGACCGAAATGTCCTAAAACTAACAACGGACTGAAACGTCCCTAAACTAACGATGGACCACTATGTCCTAAAACAGGCTACTGACCGAGACGTCAATAAACTACTATGGATCGCAGCATCCCAAAGCTGACACAAAAAAAGGTATGTCCATAAGCAAAATGGGCACGGATGAAAACCCGAAAAGGCTCCGTGAGTAAAAACAGCAGGACTACCGGCGAGTTTTTTGAAAACCCGAAAGGGAGAAACTCGTTAAAAGACACTTGCAAGGTCCTCTCGACTTTGTGAGGAGAAAATACCTGCGTGAGATCCTTACGACTCACAAGGGAGAAATACACTTAAGAATCCCCACGATTCCTAAGAAGAAATTACACTTGCGAGATCCACACGACTCGTAAGGAGAATTCCCCTTTGAGACCCTCACGGCTTATAGGATTCAAAAGCCTTAAGCTACAGGGATCTGAACCTGTTTTTAAGCCATCACAACATCCAGTGTTGCCCTACAAGCGTCTCGACCCTTGTATACAATTCACGGGCACGAATAAACATTTCCCTAACAAAGTCCCACCAGAGACTGGGGATATGCTCGCAAGGTGAACAACCCTTGTAAGTCCTCTCGATTTATAAGGAGAAAACACTCTTGTAAAATCCTTACGACTTATAAGAGACCATACACTTGGGAATCCTCACGATTCTTAAGGAGAAAATGCACTTACGGGATCCTCATGACTCGTAGGGAGAAATACCTTTATGAGACCCTTACGGCTCGTAAAGTCAAAAGCCTTAGTCGACAGGATCCTAACCCTGTTCGCTAAGCCACATTTGTTCGACATCGACAGATGCAAATAATGATTCGCTCCTGGCAATATCCCAGTTGTAGTGACCCTGATGCCTGAATCGGTATCAAATCCCAAATTCGCAGTGAAAAGCCAGCAATCCACAAATGCATATGAAATAGCTAAAATGATAGGGCAACTTGCGACAAAATCAGCAAGTAAAATATATGCATATGAAATAGCCGAAATGGTTGGGCAACTCGCAATAAAAAGTAGCGAGTAAATAAAACAAATAACCGAAATGATTGGGCACCGCGAAAAATAGCCGAAATGATTGGGCAATCGTGACTTTTGCGATATAAAAGCTGAAATGGTAGAGCATCACGGAAAGAAAAAATATATATATAAAATGAAACTTTTTGCCCTACAGGTGAGATCACATTAATCCCTGTATATAATCCAGGGGCACAAACAAAGAGGGAACCATACCTTCCCACCAGTCTCCATCAGAAAAAGAAGCCAAATCTCGATGGTTCACAGACAACCTGGAGATCATCTCAGCATTCGTCTCATTACAACAGACGCAACATCAGCAAATTGGAACTACAGCAATTCCCAGTTCCATGACTCGGCGGTGCACAGACAACTGAGAGTCAACCTCCGACTCCGTGAAATGCGGATAAAGTCAACCCCTCCTGGTCTAGTGGAACACGGCTAATGTCAATCCTGACCCCATGGGAAGCGTCCAGAGCGGATCCTGGTCCTGTGGAACACGGCTAATGTCAATTCTGACCCCGTGGGAAGCGTCCAGAGCAAATTCGGGTTTAGTGGAACACGACTAATGTCAATCCTGACCCCGTTGGAAGCGTCCAGAGCGGATCCTGGTCCTGTGGAACACGGCTAATGTCAATCCTGACCCCGTGGGAAGCGTCCAGAGCAAATCCTGGTCTTGTGGAACACGACTAATGTCAATCCTGCCCCCGTGGGAAGCGTCCAGAGCAAATCCTGGTCTAGTGGAACACGGCTAATGTCAATCCTGACCCCGTGGGAAGCGTCCAGAGCGGATCCTGGTCCTGTGGAACACGGCTAATGTCAATCCTGACCCCGTGGGAAGTGTCCAGAGCGGATTTTGGTCCTGTGGAACACGGCTAATGTCAATCCTGACCCCGTAGGAAGCATCCAGAGCAAATCCTGGTCTAGTGGAACACGACTAATGTCAATCCTGACCCCGTGGGAAGCGTCTAGAGCAAATCTTGGTCTTGTGGAACACGGCTAATGTCAATCCTGACCCCGTGGGAAGCGTCCAGAGCGAATCCTGGTCCTGTAGAACACGGCTAAAGTCAATCCTGACCCTGTGGGAAATAGCCAGAGAGAATCCGGGTCCCGTGGAACACGGCAAAAGTCAATCCTGACCTCGTGGGAAACGCCCAGAGCAACCCCTGACTCCGTGAAGTGCGGATAATGTCAACCTCATCAATCACTTACGAGTCCTCTCGACTCATAAGGAAGTAAACTCTCTTGTGAGATCCTTATGACTCCCAAGAGAAAACACACTTAGGAATTCTCACGATTCCTAAGGAGAAAATACACCTACGAGATCCTTTCAACTCGTAGAGAGAAAAGTCTTTATGAGACCCTCACGGCTCATAAAATTGAAAAGCCTTAGGCAGCAGATCTGAACCTGCTTCCCAAGCCATCACTACCTCTCGAAAAGTTCAAGATGGAATGCTCTCTATCATTTACAGGTTACACTAGCTAAAAGTAACATGCCAGCAACAAAGAAAAAGAGAAGAAAGCGACAGTTAGGAGAATATTTGATTCACATTCAGTTAAGCATTCAAAGTGCACCCATTCATGCATGAGTGAAAAGGTTTAATGTATAAGATAAACACATGGAAATGGAAAAGCTTGCCATTCATACTTCAGAAAATTCTTACATTAATGAAAGTGGTAAAAAAAACTCCATTAAAATGTTTACAAAGGCAAGACATCAAATCCAGGACATGGATTGAGAAATTCAAAAGTGAGGCCATCCAAATTTTTTCGGGCCTCTCGGACCATCTTTGTGAGCATCCTTTCACGATCACAAGCGTCAGGATCCCCACTGATGTCCTCCACCCTTCGATAGGCAGCAAGTATCGTCGCCTGCTGAAAAGCTCGATGCAGGATATCAACAAGGTTGTCTTGCCTTTTCTTTGAGATTAAGCCCATCAGATACACCGAGTGCACCTTATCTTCGGTGTCGTCCAATGCTGTAAGCGGCATGCTGGCGTAGAATAGAGGAAGTGCTCTCCAGATCGCTCCCACAATAAACTTCAAGAGAGAGGAACGACGGGGAAGCAGTCGACCATTGTATGCATCAAAGCGACCCATAATTTCAGCACACTGGGCGTTTGTAAATTCTTGGTTTTGAGAACGGCAGAGTGCACGAATGTCTCCGTAAGAAATAATTTCGTCGAGATCATACATATTAGCGTCCATAACGTCTGAAAAAGAAAATCAGCAGGAGTTAGTGGACAGACTGATTAAGAGAATCCTTATTAAAAACAGACACGAGGATTTAAACGACTCTTGAAATCCCCAAGGAGGAAATAAGTACTAATTAAATCACCCCACGAATTTAATTCTGTGCAATTAAGAAAGGAATCCAAAAAAGGATTTCGCATTTAACAAAAGGTTCCTCAGGCCAAGGAGTTAAACTCCTTGGGAGCAATGCTCTGCAGACAGGAATGACACCTGTCGAAGTCAATTATGCGGGGAATTAAAAATTCTCGGGGAATTTTAATAGCCTTGCTTTGAAAAAATGATGGAATAATCCATCAGAAAAATTAAAATCAATTTTTATATGAAATTAAAATTCTGAGATCTTCAAGATCCATGAACAAACACTTAAAAGTTCTTCATAAAAGATTAATAAATCTACATGATTTGAAAAGAGCAAAGCTCTGTTAATGGGTTAAGAAACCCTAAAAAAAGATCTCTTTAGATCTGTGATTCCAAGAGAGTAAAGCTCTGTTAATGAAACCCTAAAAGGGTTTTCTTTAGATCTAAGATATATGAAGAGAAAAGCTCTGTTAATGGGTAAAACCCTAAAAACATTTTGAGATCTATGATCTGAGGAAGAGCAAAGCTCTATTGATAAAGTTCAAATCTTACCAAAAATTTGGCAGAGTTTTGACTCTTGAAGGTTCTTAAAATGAAGAGCTATGCTCTGAAAGAGAATAAAAATTCTCAGAAGACAAAAATAAAGATGAACAGAAATCATCCTAAGGGCCAAGAGTGCTATTTATAGGCACTGAAATGCCGTTTCAACTTCTGAGTTGATCCAAAGGCGCAGATGCTGCTACCGCTGCACTCACATGTGGGCCACGTGAGCGCAACGGTGGGGGAGGGCATTTGTTTCCCCCAATCAGAGCAAAGCTCTGTTCAAATTTTGAAATGAAGCAACGCTTCATAGTAGCGCCAAGTGTGCTGCGCCCTAAGCAGCGCACCACGTGCAAAGCACGTGTGCGCTAGCGCTAAGAGTGCTGCACTTAAGCAGCGCACCACGTGCAAAGCACGTATGTGCTAGCGCTGGAACTAAAAGCTCCCCACCGTCAGATCAAAGATCTAATAAAGATGATAAATCATCAATTAATCAGAATAAAATTCTGTTAAGGAAAGATTCCTTAAAATCTTTCCAAATAAGAAGATTGTGCTCTGTAAATCAGAGCACCGTTGGACTAATGATCCAAAGGTGATTTAAAATCACCAAAATAAAGAATAAATTTTATATGGAAAAAATTTCCCAATCTTGTTAAAAACAAGAAGATTGCCTTCTGTAAATCAGAAGCCCTTGAATCAAAAATCCAACGGTGGGGAAATCCCTAAATCAATTGGAGAAAAGATCTTCTTAACCGATTGAACAAATCAACTTGCCCCATATAAAAGCCCCAAGACTTCAAGTCTGATATAGAGGAACCCCCCCTAAACTTTGAGAAATTTCAAAGACAAAGACCAAACTCTTAGAAGAAGAAGATTTTCTTCAAGGTAAAAATAGACCGAGAGATAAAATCATCTCATATTAAAAAGAAGAATTCACTTCTTTCTTTAAGATCATAGATCCATAAGACCAAGATCTTTCACAAAGAGATTAAAAGATCTCACCATAAAATAAGAAGAAGAACATAATTTTTCTCACAGATCATAGATCTATAAAATAAAAAGGGGGAGAATAATTCAATTCCCTTTGATCACAGATCCATAAAGGCAAAGCCTTTCATTAAAATGAGAGATTAAGACATCTCCTACAAAAGTAAGACCTTGAGACAAAGTCTCTTATAAAAAGAGAATTTAATTCTCAGGGCGCAAACTGATCTAAGTCGCATAAAAGAAGAGTTTCAGCGCTCCACATCTAGCGCAAAGCGCTGCAGAGCCTTAGCGCTCTTAATCTAAAAGGAACCCTAGCGCTCCAAATTTAAAAAAGCGCTCAGCGCTCAAGACTGGCGCACAGCGCCAAGCGCGCCACGTGCTCCTCACGTGTGCGCTACTTAACAGAAGCGCCTCAGCGCTCCACATCTAGCCTCAGCACTACAAATATAGCGTACTGCGACTGGCGCTAGCGCTAAGCGCACCACGTGCTCCTCACGTGTGCGCCACTGAACAAATAGCGTTTTGCGCTCATAAAAAAGCGCAATGCGCTCATAATCTGGCGCTCAGCACTAAGATCACCACGTGCCCCTCATTTATGCGCTACCCAGCAGAAGCGCTCTGCGTTCTTTGATTGGCGCAAAGCGTCAAGCGCGCCACGTGCTCCGCACGTGTGCGCTAAAAGAACATAAATTGTTCTATAAGTAAAGCCTAGAGTTATGATGAATTCTAAGCATTCTGTAAAAGACAAAAATATTGTCAGAACTCAAATCAATACTCAGCATTGTTAAATGTTTAACATTTTAATTGAATGGGCCGAGCCCAAAATGGCTACAGAACCCTCATTCAGATTAATTGAGCCATATGCTCATAAATCTTTGATCTTAGTCCCAAATTGGACTATAGATCTCCCAACCAATATTGGTTCGAGGGTATATCTCTTCACTCCTCTGATATTTGTCGTTGTAATCCTTCAACGTCTTCAGAGAGATGACGGGTCCCGACAACCAGACATTTCATAGACTGTGGGGTCCTTAAACCCATGGACTATGATGTCCTTAACCTCGGACTGTGGGGTCCTTAAACCCATGGACTATGATGTCCTTAACCTTGGACCGCAATGTCCTTAACCTTGGACCGCAATGTCCTTAAACTAATTACGGACCACAAAGTCCTTAAACTAAACAATAGAGCCCAAATGCTCTTTTGTTGGATCTAAATGATCCCGTTAAGTTGATCTTAGTCTAAAATTAGACTAACGTATCCTTAACAAACGTTTAAGTTGATCTTAGTCTCAAATGAGACTAACGTATCCTTAAACCCAAACCCAAATCTAAGAAGATACGGATTTAGACTAATTCACGCCCTACGGGAGACAACATAAATTAGTCTCCGTATACAATCCACGGGCAACCAAAAACAAAACAAACACACACGATATGAAGTGACCATCTGGATAAGGAGAAAATGGTTACCGTGATGCGGTAGCGTAATTAACTGCAGGGGCTTGCGCCTGCAGGGAAGAGCGTTCCCACAATCAAAAACCCCTCCAATGAGGGGGAATCTGACGAAGTCTGCTACATCGGCCGTATCCGTTTAAATCTTCGATACATGGTGTCATAAATCAACTTGGCATCTTCGGAGAAGTGGACGGATAGCACCAAATAGCATCTGCCCTCGAAATTCTGGCAAGACGAACCTACGCGGTCTCGTCTCTGTTTTCGGCGGAGAACAAGGACGTGCAAAACGGTGGCTTTTGGGTATAGTCCCGAATCACATGGAGGCAATGAGCGATAGGAGGGGTTTCGTCTCTCCCGGTATTGGGGGTTGATATTGCTATGTGTTCGATTGGCCATAACCGGAAGTCCCTGGCCAGAGCTGATATGGAGATCTACTGGTAGATGTTATCAGTAGTTTCTCGACCCGTTATGAGCCTCACATCGACATGACTTATCGGTTACTGGGGTCTGACGTTTACTACCTCTAGACTGGATATGCGACATATCAGACGAACAGACCGGATTGTACGGTAGTGTTATTGATTGGATTCACAGGAGTGTGTGCTGGCTTGCTTTTCGATCTTCTGATCACTCAATACCCGGGTGGCTGTTACGTTTAGCTGACCGCTTGCAGCTTGTGGGTGATCGATATGATCATCACCTACTGCCGGCGTATTGACGATTCTTTAGAGTCCTACACAGAGGTTTCCGGGCTCAGGCGAAACGGAGTAGGAGTACATATGTGATATGTGCGGTACCGAGATTAATACGATATGAGATACCGTATTCTATTCTCGCGATATGAGATATCGGGCAGGTATTTGAGATATAGCCGGATTATCGGATCAAGTGTTGATTCGATAAAAGGTACATATTATATTAGTCGGTTGTATGTATTATAGCCGGATTATTAAATCAAGTGTTGATTTAATAATTTAATGTATAATTATATATGTGATATATTACATTACATTAACTAATATAAGCTCACTTAAATGATTCTTTTTCTCACTTGATAATACATTGATATATATGTGATATATGTTAATTGTATTATTTTCTTTTGTTACATTATATATTATATATGTGATATATAATACTGTAACATGTTAGGGTTACAAATGCAACTAGAGTTTTGAGATTAAACCATGCTAAGGTTTGGATTAGGGTTAATGTTTTGTTTTGGGTTAATTCTAAATTATGTGAGATATTTGTCATGGTTGACAAAGTCCACTCTTTAGATATTTTCCTTGATATTTATTAACCCAACCCTAACCCTACCTCATGGTTTATTCTCTACAAGGGTTAAGCATGCCATGCTTAACCCATGGTTGCATTTCTAACCTCAAGAATAGTTCATTTTCATCACAACAAAAACTTCATCTTCTTCTTGCTTTTGAAAAAGCTTGCTTGATTTTTCTTTTGTGATGAATGAATGTGAGAAATAGAAAACTAAAGAGAGCAAAATTCCTACTTCATCATCCTCATCTATTCTAGCCACTTAGATTAGGGTGTTTGCTTCACTAATACCTCATTAGTGAAGCAAGAGCTTGGGTTTATGTTTTCTCAAGGTAGATCGTCTTGGATTTCGAAGACTTCAAGCAAGATGCATCATTCATCTCATGGAGCCACTTGAGAGCCCAGGAACTTGATGATCGCAGTGAAGGGACCTCAATTCGGAGCTTATGAAGCGAAGGAACAGACTACAAAGGTTGTAATCCATATCACATAGAAGTAAAGTAGTTTACTTGTTGTTTATAACCCTAATTATGTAGTTAAGATCCTTGCTTAGGTTGTTTGGCACTTGAAAAATTTAAATCCGGCATGTTTGATACCTTGTAGAACCTTATTCTAGTGCCTAAGAATCTTATAATGGGAACGTTGGACCGAAATGTACTTAAACTCGTATTTCCCCCAAACATGGCGATAATGGACCGTGATGTCCTTAAACTAAAACAAACTGTGCCACAAATGCTCATAGATGTTTAAGTTGATCTTAATCTCAAATCAGATTGACGATCCTTAAATCAACCCTAACCCAAATCTAAAAGTATACGGATTTGGACCAATCCACGCCCTACGGGAGATGACATAAATTAGTCTCCGTATACAATCTACGGGCAACCAAAATAAAACAAACATACACACGGCACGAAGTGAACCTCCGGAGCAGGAGAAAGTGGTTATCGCGATGCGGTAACGTAATTAACTGTAGGGGCTTGCGCCTGCAGGGAAGTGCATCCCCATAATCAAAAACTCCTCGCAAATGAGGGGAAATCTGATGAAGTCACACTACAAAGGCCGCGTCCGTCCAAACCTCCGATATACGGTTCCATAAATGAACTTGGCATCTTCGGAGAGGTGGACGGATAAATCCAAATAGCATATACCCTCAGAATTCAGGCCAGACGTCCCGACGTCCCGTTCTGTATTCCGGCGGTGAACATATGGTAACGGAGAACTCCAGGTGGAGTCTTTTACCGATTCGAGCTTCCAGAGTGATAAGGACGACAGTAAGTCGGTCTCGGGTTTTGTCATCACCCTCAATGGAGGGGCGGTATGTTGGAAGAGTTCCAAGTAAGATACCGTGGCAGACTCGACAATGGAGGCTGAATACATCATTACTGAACTTGGTGTGGATCCATCCATTGAGCATCCAATACCCTTGTATTGTGATAACAATGGAACTGTGGCTTTGTCCAAGGAACCCCAGTCCCATCAACGATCTAGACATATTCTTAGGCGGTATCACCTGATCCGGGAGATAGTTGATTGCCAGAAGATCGAGGTCAGAAGAGTTGACACGAAGGATAACACAGCGGATCCACTCACGAAGGCCCTTCCCCAGACGCAGTTTAAGAGGCTTTTGGGATGTTGGGTATGCAATACTAAAACAACTGACCTTAGTGCAAGTGGGAGATTGTTAGGAGTATGTATACCCTAGAGGCCATTATTGAATGATATAGTGGATGCTTGGACATATATATAGAGGACTTTCTTGCTTGACATGATAGTATGCTATCTGGTTGCTCTTTATCTTAACATGTACATTTGTATTGTTATACTGTCTCTTTGATACATTTTGATAAATCCCTTAGGATGTTAGCTTAACTACCGGGACTATGATGCAGATTATACTAATGGGGCTTGTGTAGTCCACAAGCACATCCTTTAAGCAGTTCCTAGTCGAGGAAGTATCGAGACAGGGCATCGATATTCCAGAGTAGACTAGTGTGTACGTTTCTTGACCCTGTATGGGGCGATGGTTGATCTCACATCCATTGGTGTTTGACATCAAAGATTGTACACAGGTGCTCATTAGAGAATGGGTACACCGAACAGGACTCGCCGAGAACTCCTAGTTGGTACCATACCTATCGTCAGATAGCAGTTCTTTGGTGACACTTGTACAGGTTAGTCTGTAGACCCGAGATCGTCATAGAGTCTTGTGTGGTTCCCACCGTGCTTTCATTTTCTCCCTACCACGGCTCAAAGGAGTTGTGCAAACAGGTGGATTTTGGGTACAGTTCTGAGTCACATGGAGACAATGAGCGATAGGAGGGGTTTCGTCTCTCCCGGTATAGAGAATTGATGTTGCGCTATGCTTGATTGGCTATAACAGCAAGTCCCTGGCCAAGGCTGATGAGATTTACTGGTAAGTGTTATCAGTAGTTTCTCGAACAGTTATAGGCCACACATCGGCATGACTTATCAAATTACTGGGGTCCAACGATTTCACCCCTAGACTCGATATGCGACATATCAGACGAAGAGACTGGACTATATGGTAAGTGTTGCTTATAGGTTTTGCGGGAGTTTAGACAAGCTTTCTTGTTGATCTTCTATTCGTTCAATACCTGGGTAGCCGTTACGTCCAGCTAGTACCGCTGACGGCTTGTGGGTGACTGATGTGATCATTACCTACCGCTGGCGTATTGACGAGTCTTTAGTGTCCCACATAGAGTTTTCCTAGCTCAAGCGAAAAGAAGTAGGGAACACATGGTGATATGTGCGGGAGCTTGATTAAATACGAGTATGTGATACCGTATTCTAATCATGCGATATTTGATATCGGTTAGGTTATATGAGATATAACCGGATTGTAGAATCAATTGTTGATTCAATGATATGTTATGTATGTGTGTGTGTGTGTCTATATATATATATATATATATATTTGATACTGGCCGGTTATATATGATATGACCGGATTATTGAATCAAGTGTTAATTTAATGTAGTATTGAATATTTTTCGGTTATATTTGATATGATCGGGTTATTGAATCAAGTGTTGATTTGATAATTTGATATACATATAAATGATATTAGTCGGTGTTTCTCTTAATCAGAGCAAAGCTCTGTTCAAATTTCAAATTTTGAAATACAGCAACGCTTCATAGTAGCGCTAAGTGCGCTGTGCCCTAAGCAGCGCACCACGTGCAAAGCACGTGTGCGCTAGCGCTAAGAGCGCTGCACTTAAGCAGCGCACCACGTGCAAAGCACGTGTGCGCTAACGCTAAGTGCGCTGCATTCTAAGCAGCGCACCACATGCAAAGCATGGGTGTGCTAGCGCTGGAACTAAAAGCTCCCCACCGTCAGATCAAAGATCTAATAAAGATGATAAATCATCAATTAATCAGAATAAAATTCTGTTAAGGAAAGATTCCTTAAAATCTTTCCAAATAAGAAGATTGTGCTCTGTAAATCAGTGCACCGTTGAATCAATGATCCAAAGGTGATTAAAAATCACCAAAATACAGAATAAATTCTATATAGAAAAGATTTCCCAATCTTGTTAAAAACAAGAAGATTGCCTTCTGTAAATCAGAAGCCCTTGGATCAAAGATCCAACGATGGGGAAATCCCCAAATCAATTGGAGAAAAGATCTCCTTAACCGATTGAACAAATCAGCTTGCCCTATATAAAGGCCCCAAGACTTTAAGTCTAATATAGAGGATCCCCCCATAAACTTTAAGAAATCTCAGAAAGAAGAGCCAAGCTCTTGGTAAAAGAAGAAGATTTTCTTCAAGGTAAAAATAGACAGAGAGATGAAATCATCTCATATTAAAAAGAAGAATTCACTTCTTTCTTTAAGATCATAGATCCATAATACCAAGGTCTTTCACAAAGAGATTAAAAGATCTCACCATAAAATAAGAAGAAGAACATAATTCTTCTCACAAATCATAGATCTATAAAATAAAAGGGGGAGGGGGAATAATTCAATTCTCTTTGATCACAGATCCATAAAGGCAAAGCCTTTCATTAAAATGAGAGATTGTGACATCTCCTACAAAAGTAAGAACTTTGTTCTTAGAACGTTGAGACAAAGTCTCTTATAAAAAGAGAATTTAATTCTCAGGGCGCAAACTGATCTAAGTTGTATAAAAGAAGAGCTTCAGCGCTCCACATCTAGCGCAAAGCGCTGCAGAGCCTTAGCGCTCTTAATCTAAAAGGAGCGCTAGCGCTCCAAATTTAAAGAAGCGCTCTGCGCTCAAGACTGGCGCACAGCGCCAAGCGCGCCACGTGCTCCTCACGTGGGTGCTACTTAACAGAAGCGGCTCAGCGCTCCACATCTAGCGCAAAGCGCTGCAGCGCCTCGGCACTCCAAATATAGCGCACTGAGACTGATGCTAGCGCTAAGCGCACCACGTGCTCCTCACGTGTGCGCCACTGAACAAATAGCGCTTTGCGCTCATAAACAAGCGCAATGCGCTCATAATCTGGCGCTCAGCACCAAGCGCACCACGAGCTCCTCATGTGTGCGCTACCCAGCAGAAGCACTCTGCGTTCTTTGATTGGCGCAAAGCGTCAAGCGCGCCACGTGCTCCGCACGTGCGCGCTAAAAGAACATAAATTGTTCTATAAGTAAAGCCTAGAGCTATGATAAATGCTAAGCATTCCATAAAAGACAAAAATATTGTCAGAACTCAAATCAATGCTCAGCATTGTTAAATGTTTAACATTTTAATTGAATGGGCCGAGCCCAAAGTGGCCGTAGAACCCTCATTCAGATTAATTGAGCCCATATGCTCATAAATCTTTGATCTTAGTCCCAAATTGGACTATAGATCTCCCAACCAATATTGGTTCGAGGGTACATCTCTTCACTCCGCTGATATTTGTCGTTGTAATCCTTCAACATCTTCAGAGAGGTGACGAGTCCCGACAACCAAACATTCCATGGACTGTGGGGTCCTTAAACCCATGGACTATGATGTCCATAACCTCGGACTATGGGGTCCTTAAACCCATGGACTATGATGTCCTTAACCTTGGACTGTGGGGTCCTTAAGCCCATGGACTATGATGTCCTTAACCTTGGACTGTAATGTCCTTAAACTAATTACGGACCGCAAAGTCCTTAAACTAAACAATAGAGCCCAAATGCTCTTTTGTTGGATCTAAATGATCCCGTTAAGTTGATCTTAGTCTAAAAGTATACTAACATATCCTTAATAAACGTTTAAGTTGATCTTAGTCTCAAATGAGACTAACGTATCCTTAAACCCAACCCCAAACCCAAATCTAAGAAGATACGGATTTGGACTAATCCACGCCCGTAGGGCGACAACATAAATTAGTCTCCGTATACAATCCATGGGCAACCAAAAACAAAACAAACACATACGACACGAAGTGACCATCTGGAGAAGGGGAAAGTGGTTACCGTGATACGGTAGCGTAATTAACTGCAGGGGCTTGCGCCTGCAGGGAAGAGCGTCCCCACAATCAAAACCCCTCCAATGAGGGGGAATCTGACGAAGTCTGCTACATCGGCCGCATCCGTTTAAACCTTCGATACATGGTGTCATAAATCAACTTGGCATCTTCGGAGAGGTGGACAGATAGCACCAAATAGCATCTGCCCTCGAAATTCAGGCAAGACGAACCTACGCGGTGTCATCTCTGTTTTCGGCGGAGAACAGATTTTGGCACGCCCGGTGGGACCTTTTCCTCTTTCCACTCCACACTTCGTGTGTCGTGTTTCGCGAACGAATCGCGGTTTAACATGGTTGCCCCTGGATCCGAGGTACTGAGATTTGGTGTCTTGCTCCGTGCAGAAAATAGAAGATCAATGGTTTTAAACTGCACTAACTGCAACTGCAACTCTCGCTCCGTCCCGTCCGGAGGAGTGACTTACGGGCCCCAAGCGGCCTCCATCTTCGCTATGTTGGTGGAACAGGTAGCTCAAGCCACCACTGGGCTATTCTTCAGGACCATGATCCCACCAACGAGCTTCAGCGCTCCTATGCCATCTCTTGAAGCTAAGAAGAAGTCGGTCTTTGATCGGCTTGCAACCACCATGGCCCCTCTTACCGGGTCGTCCAACTCCAGCGCCTCAGTCTTTAACAGATTGGGCCGAAGCTCCAATGGGCCCATGAAGAAGCCCACAATTCCTGAAGAGGTTATCCTAAAATGGATAGCCATTCCTACTCTTGAAGTCCCCAAGGCGGCTTCCCCTGTTAAGGAGTTGGTCTTTGCAAGACTGACTGTTTCGGCTATCGCTCCAAACAAAGTCACCAAGACTGCTCCTGTTCGAAAGTCAGCCTTCGACAGGTTGGCTATCCCCGCTCAGCAGACGTCCGTTTTCAATAGGCTGGCGCCAATAACAGCACCTGACCAGAACAGGAGGCACGATCAAGCCACCCCTATTACTGGGACAGTACCGGTCGCACGACATGCTCGACGTCACCACTGGCGCCGAGTAAGGAAAGCTGGGGGCAATTCCCCTTCTGGACAGACTCCGTCAGCTCCAATGGTGGAAGTTGATGCTGCTGTTCCAACCGGGAACAACTTTGAATTACTTAACAGGGTGCGCAGGAATTCACCAACTGCTGTGCTGAAAAGATCTCCTCCACCTATGGAGAGTGCCCCAAAGGCGAAGCTGGAACAGCCCCCTCAGCTGTCCTCCAAAGTTTATAAGGTCTGGCGTCAAGTCCAAGACTCGATAATTGATCCAGATTACTCCCGCCGACAGAAAAAGATAAAGGTTCGGCAAGAAGAGAACCACCCTGTCAGGTCATAGAAGGTGACAACTACTTGGGTGCCCACTGTAATGGCCCCCTCAACTTCGACCGCCGATGAAAGGAGGAGGCCGGAGAAAATCCCTGAGTCTGCGATGAATCGCAAGACCACTGAGCCTAAATGCCCGAAGTCTGGGGGCATGGTGATGTACACCATCTAGATGGCATCTGAAAAAGAGGATAGCCGTATCTCCACAGGTCATCAACCGCTTACGCGATCAGTGACTAGGGCTCAGGAGCAACAACAACAAAAGCTCCAAGAAATGCTAACAGCTATGGCCGCACTTACGGGACCGAAAGCAAGCCCGGATACATCCTCGGAGCAGCGCCGTGAGCAGGAAACTGATGCTGAATTCCATCGGAGAATGCTTGAGAAGAAGAACAAAGAGGCTGCAGAACAAGCGGCCAATATAAAACAAATGGCCCTTCTGTTCCAAGATATGGTGGGCATGATGATCCAGCCGGACCCTCCAGCTGAAGATCCTCCAATAATAATTGAAGACGATAGAGGAGAGAAATCAAATCCTCTGTCGGCTCTGTCAACAGCCAAGGAGGAGACGATCTCCAAAGCTGCCCTGGATGATTACATCCCTCGGCAGATACGAGTTCACTAGGCGAATGAAGCGGCCGGCCAAATTGTTAAAACTGGACAAACCTATCCGGGTTGGTACGGCCAAATAAAGTATCTGCCGGGATACACGATCCCCAAATTCCACGTATATAAGGGGACGGGAAATCCGCATCAGCACGTCGCTCAATTCAGAGCCTTGTGCGGCAACGCTGGAGTTGACGATAAGCTACTGTTTCGCCAATTCGTTGGTAGCTTGTTGGAGACAGCATTCGAATGATATTCCGAACTCCCAATTGACTCTGTCAAGACATTCGCAGAGATGGAGTTGCTATTCACCCAGCGTTTCACGAGTGCTAGTGAACGCACCCCAATCACGGCATTGATCAATGCCAGGGTGAAGCCTGGAGAAACATGGGTTCAGTATGCAATACGGTGGCGGAATCTATGGTCGAAGTGCGAGCAGCGCATCGAAGAAGCGCCTGCGGTAGGCATGTTCGTGGGTACTCTTGACCCTTAAGCGACCATTTCACAATTCATGATGTTCTTCAAGCCGACCACTTTCCAGGCCTTGATTGACAAACTGGCCCAAATGGACCAGATGGGTCATAGACCGTCTTCTTCAAAGCTGGAATCTCGAAACGAAAAAGGGAAGGGGAAAGCGACCTTCGTCGCCAATACTCAACAACAGCCGAGCAACTTAAAGCCGGTTGTTCGCCAAAACAACGTGCGTCCAGTACTCGTTTCCCCGGGATAAAACGAGGAGACTGTTCGAGCTGGCAGTATGCAACAGGCTCATCAATCTGCCGGATCCAAAATGTCCGTTGCAGCCAGGCGATGTCAACAATCCTAATTATTGCCCTTACCACCAAGCAGTAAGCCATCCAATCGAAAATTGTTTTGTCTTCAAAAGCTGGGTTGAGGGCCAATACCAACTGGGTAAATTCACGCTGTCTGAAAACTGGAAGATGAACCCGCCACAACCACATGATCCGAAAAAGATGGACATGTCGGGGGCATCGTGCTCATTCATAGAGAAAGCCCCATGGACCGAAAAGTCCGTAAACTAGAAATTTGCCTCAAATATGGCAACAACGGACTGAAATGTCCTTAAACTAACGATGGACCGAAACGTCTTTAAACTAACGATGGACCACTATGTCCTAAAACTGGCTATTGACCGAGACATTTATAAACTACTACCGACCGCAGCATCCCAAGGCTGACGAAAATAAAAACGGTATGTCCATAAGCGAGATGGGCACAGACGAAAACCCGAAAGGGCTCCGTGAGTAAAAACAGCAGGGCTACCGGCGAGTTTTGTGAAAACCCGAAAGGGCGCAATCTCGTTAAAAGACACTTGCAAGGTCCTCTCGACCCTGTAAGAAGAAAATACCTGCGTGAGATCCTCACGACTCACAAGGGAGCAACACACTTAGGGATCCCCATGATTCCTAAGGAGAAATTACACTTACGAGATCCTCACGACTCGTAAGGAGAATTCCCCTTTGAGACCCTCACGGCTCACAGGGTTCAAAAGCCTTAAGCTACAGGGATCTGAACCTGTTCTTAAGCCATCACAATCTTCGATGCTGCCCTACAAGCGGTTCAATGCTGACCCTTATATACAATCCACGGGCGTGAATAAACATTTCCCTGACAAAGTCCCACCAGAGACTGGGGATATGCTCACTTGGTGAACAGCCCTTGTAAGTCCTCTCAACTTATAAGGAGAAAATACTCTTATAAGATCCTTACGACTTATAAGAGAACACACACTTAGGAATCCTCACGATTCCTAAGGAGAAAACGCACCTACGAGATCCTCACGACTCGTAGGGAGAAATACCTTTATGAGACCCTTACGGCTCATGAAGTCAAAAGCCTTAGTCGACAGGATCTTAACCCTGTTTACTAAGCCACCTTTTTTCGAACCGACAAAGGCAAATGATGATTCGCTCCTGGCAATATCCCAGTTGTAGCGATACTGATGCCTAAATCGGTATCAAATCCCAAACTCGCAGTGAAAAGTCAGCGAGCCACAAATGCATATGAAATAGCCGAAATGATGGGGCAACTTGCAACAAAATCAGCAAGTAAAATATATGCATGCAAAATAGCTGAAATGGTTGGGCAACTCGCAATAAAAAGCAGCGAGTAAATAAAACAAATAGCCGAAATGATTGGGCACCACGAAAAATAGCCGAAATGATTGGGCAATCGCGACTTTTGCGATATAAAAGCTAAAATGATAGAGCATCACGGGAAGAAAAATATATAAAATGAAACTTGTTGCCCTACAGGTGAGATCACATCGATCCCTGTATACAATCCAGGGGCGCAAACAAAGAGAGAACCATATCATCCCATCAGGCTCCATCAGAAAAAGAGCCAAGTCTCGACGGCTACATCTACAGCCTGGAGACCCACAACAACGTTCCTCCTCATTCCAGTAGGACTCAGATGCAACATCACCAAACAGAGCCACAGTAAAGTCCCTAGTTCCAAATCTCGACGGTTCACAGACAACCTAGAGACCACCTCGACATTCGTCTCGTTACAGCAGACGCAACGTCAGCAAACGGAGCCACGGCATAGTCCCTAGTTCCAAATCTCGACGGTTCACAGATAACCTAGAGACCACCTCGACGTTCGTCTCGTTACAGCAGACACAACGTCAGCAAAGCGGAGTGACGGCAAAATCCCAGCTCTACTCCAGCATTTGCCTCGTTACACCAGACGCAATGTCAACAATGGCGTTCCTTCGCAGTCCAGCAGGATGCAGATGCAACGTCAACGAAAAGACCTCACGGTCGAAACAAAGCGGAGTGATGGCAAAATCCCAGCTCCACCTCAGCATTCGTCTCGTTACAGCAGACGCGATGTCACCCTAGCGTTCTTCCTCCAACAGGATTCGGACGCGCCAAAACAACGAAGCAAAGGCAATATTCCTAGCTTCAAGGTCTTGACGGCAACTCATATAAAACCTGAAATACTATCGAAGATCATCCCACACCAACGCAGAGTGGTCACCACCTCGACGTTCGTCTCGAAACAGCAGACGCGATGTCACCCCAGCGTTCTTCCTCCAACAGGATTCGGACGCGCCAAAACAAACGAAGCGAAGGCAATATTCCTAGCTTCAGGGTCTTGACGGCAACTCATATAAAACCTGAAAGACTATCGGAGATCATTCCACACCAGCGTGGAGTGGTCACTACCTCGACGTTCGTCTCGATATAGCAGACGAGATGTCACCCCAGCGTTCTTCCTCCAGCAGGATTCAGACACGACAATCAAACAACGGAGCCACGGTAAAGTCCTTAGTTCCAAGCCTCGACGGTTCACACGCAACCTAAAGACAACCGCGACATTCGTCTCATTACAGCAGACGCAATGCCAGCAAACGAAACAAAGGCCAAATTCCAAGCTTCAGGGTCTTGACGGCAACTCAAATAAAACCTGAAAGACTATCGGAGATCATCCCACACCAGCGCGGAGTGGTCACCACCTCGACGTTCGTCTCGATACAGCAGACGAGATGTCACCCCAGTGTTCTTCCTCCAGCAGGATTCAGACGCGACAATCAAACAATGGAGCCACGGCAAAGTCCCTAGTTCCAATCCTCGACGGTTCACAAGCAACCTAGAGGCAACCGCGATATTCGTCTCATTACAGCAGACGCAATGCCAGCAAACGAAGCAAAGGACAAATTCCTAACATCAGGGTCTTGATGGCAACTCAAATAAAATCTGAAAGACTATCGGAGATTATTCCACACCAGCACAGAGTGGTTATGACTCATCGGGGCTCCCCAAACTGAGCCTAACCTCAAGTAAAAAGCGGTATGGCAAAATTCCTAACGCTTGCTCTTCCGACGGTCAAATCGCCTAGGAAGATTACTTGAAGACGTCTTGTCCAGCCCCCGAAGGGATCAGAGACACGACAGTTGTGAGGCTACTCAAACAGCGAGATTGCCTATCGAGGAATACATCAGCCGACGCGGCGGTACGACAGACAAAAACTCTAGTACTACAGACCCTAACGGACCTCTGTCGTATAGAGCAGAGGTCAACTGTGACATCCTTGCGAGAACTTCTCGATTCGTCTTGACTCGTAAGGCAAAGCCTTAGGCAATGGAGATTAAAAAACCTGTTTCCTAAGCACTGGGGCCCTGCAAGTCGGTCCAAGATGGACTCTTACATACTATTCACGGGTCACACTCTCCGAAATCAAACATCGACGAAGAGGGAAACAACCACTTACGAGTCCTCTCGACTTGTAGGTGGGAAAATTCTCTTGTGAGATCCTTACGACTCTCAGGAGAAAACACACTTAGGAATCCTCACGATTCCTAATGAGAAAATACACCTACGGGATCCTCTCGAACTGTAGGGAGAAAATTCTTTATGAGACCCTCACGGCTCATAAAGTTGAAAAGCCTTAGGCAGTAGATCTGAACCTGCTTCCTAAGCCATCGCTACCTCTCAAAGAGTTCAAGATGGAATGCTCTCTCTGTCATCTACAGGCCACACTTGCTAAAATCACATGGCAACGACACAGCAAAAAGAAGAAAGTAATAGTAGAACAAAAAATGTGTATCTTTTTTTCATGAATTCAATGGAGTACAAGTTGGATCATATGAAAGAATAAAAAATGGATACATGCTATTCAAAGATTACAAGCATTCAATCTATACAAAACAGTTACTGAGAAGGAAGAGTTTTCAATAAGTCAGTAAGTTGCTCTCGCACTCCTTTCAGTTCCTTCTCGTGATCAGCCGCCGCGGCCAGCTCCGCTTCAATTCAAGCCCTTTGCTGCAAGCATGATGAAATCTTCTCATCGATTTCCCGTTGGGCAGCTTCGTGACTCTGCGTAACCCGCTCAATAGAGTCAAGCTTCCGCCTTAATACAAGCCCGTCTGAGATACATTGCTGCAAGGTGTCAAAAGCAGCTCTCAGTTGCGCGGCATTCGTTTTAACTTGGGCGTGCAGTCGGTCAGATTCATCTGAAGCCTCCTCGCGTTCCTTCCGCCTCAAGGTTTCTTCTTGTTCAAAATTGCGGAGAAAGGACACGCCCTGCTCAACCCACGCAGCCCGCTGGGAGTTCAAAGCCTGAATTTCAGGAGCAGGACGCCTAAGCTCAAGCTCATGCAGACATGCCTCAATCTTCCTGCAGTGGTTGACCCAAGACTCAACGGCGCCTTCGTTATGGAAGTTCACAAGCGTTGCCAGCATTGGATTAACTTCGGCAGCAAAATCTGCAGCAAATGTAGGGGCCTCCGCGTCAAGCTCCTCGATATAATTGCTCAACATACGCAGACTGATCACAGCGTCTTTTGAAGATGGACGTCTAGAAAAGGGCCCTGCTGGCATTATAATACGAGACTCGAACGGAGCTGGAGTCGGTGTGACCGCTGCAAAACAAATCATAATCAGATGTTGGCTTAAGAAATAAAGAAAAATACATGAACAAAAGAGTCTATTATACCGGCTGCAATAGGGGGCAGAGCTGGGGGTTCCGGTGGCGCTATGATACCCTTGACCCCTCCTTCAATTTGTAAGGATACGAGTAATGCAAAGAAGAATTAGCAATAACATGACTGCCCGTTAAAGAAAAGAAAGACGTCGGTTAGAAAAGATACTCACCGACACCAGCGGGCGGACTAATCTCTGACTGGAAGGAGAAGTGCGGGTTCAACACTTGATACAGGTGATCAAAGAGAACTCCTGCAAGATTACAATAATACATGGTCAGTACACGAAAGATGCTATCCCTGATTTAAATTAGTCGTGAACCCATACCTTCCAGCATTTGAGAAGATATAAGAGAGGACGAAGGGGCAGCGACCGTTAAAGCGGTAACTGGTGGTGCTTCTTCAGGTATCGCAACCTCGGCGCTCACAACACCTACATTCGAAAGGAAAAGAATGTCATCAGAAAGGATTGCAAAACGAAAAGAATGCAGCTACCCGAGACCTACCAGACAGGTCATCATCCAGAACTGTGACGGGAGCATCGCCAACCATCATGACTTCTTCAATATCATTCGGGGGGATGGTTTCGCCGCTCGTAGCCTCGTCCCCCGATTCCACGAGAGCTGTCGTGACGCTCGCGACGCCAGGAGATGGCAGGGAACCGCAAGTGGAAAGAGCGGAAATCGGAGCAGTCTCGGACTCCTGGGAAAGAGTAGCCGCTTTGGGCGTAGTAGTTTCCGTCATCTCACTTGCCACCTTCTCACCAGGACTTGGCCCTGCAGGATAAGATGTATGAGAATCTGAAGATCAAATTCTGACAAAAGGACTCAGTGTTACGTTACCTTGGGTCGACATTTCAATTGCTTCTCGAGCCGCACGTGCCGCCTGTCTATGGGCGGTAGACAGGGTGCCCGGAGCACTCTCTGAAGAAGCAGGGACAGGGGGAGCAGCGCTCGAGCCTGCACCCGCGGCCAAGGCGGCGTTACGTTCTCTCGCTACACGCCTCCTACGCTTCCTTTCCGCCCGGGCTGTGAGGGCTGATCTTCTTAGGACCTCCGTCAAGAAGACATCATCGTCCGCGCCAGGAGCTAACTCTGGAGCCGTTACGGCGTCCATCATCAGTTGCTTAAGTAAAGCCTCTTTTGGCAATACTGGGGAAGCTGGGACTTCGGTAGCCAGCCTTGGGGGCTCCCCTGCACCACGCTGCAAAGTCGGCACTGTACTGGGGATGACCTGAGTCGAGATAGTCCCTGCGATAAGATGAAAAAGGGGTCAGATTACCCATAAGAAAGGGGAATGAAGACACAATGAGCCGAAATATACCAAGGCCCAGCGAAGCACGAAACCTCTCTTCCTCCTCAAAAGTCTTGAGGGAAGCCGCGATAGCCTCTTCAGTGGAAATACCTGTTAAAGAAGGAGCGTCAGTAAAAACATGATAAAAAAAACATAACAACAAAAAGATACGGTTGAAGTTTACTTAATTGTGCAAGGATGATCAGTCCTACTTTGTGGCTAGCTAGATGCTCGGAAGCTGCGATGGCAGCCTTCAGATCAGTATCATCCGGCGCCATAAATAAGCCCTTGTTGGTCCCATATTCGCTAAGGCCCTCGCTATAAAGAGCATGAGGCTCCTGGCCAAGTACAACGTCTATAGAAAGAATCGACTTCTTCTTCTTCTTTTGCGAGCGAGTACCGGTCGCCGCTAGCACAAGCTTACGCTTGGTAGGCACCTTGGGACGACGAGTCCCGATATCTGAACCCACGCCAGACTCGGGAGACGCCACAGTCACCGCTTCAACGGGAGCACGGGGAATCGGTAGCTCAGTCATATCACGTGGCGCCACAGTCGCAGCAGCTTCCCTTAGGGGAGGATGGACAATGGTCCGTCGCTTCAGAGGAATATTTGGATTACCAACTAGCGCTGCACCCTTGCGATCAAGCAGCAATCTTTTTTCCTCTCCAATGGATTGTGATTGGAGAGCAAAAGGTCTCTATCTATCTTGAATATACTTTATTGGTTCAAGCTCAGCTCTGTTCTCTTGGTTGAAGGTTCAGCAGGCTACAGATTCTCTATGAAGGCCAGAAGTAGCTGTGGGTTATGTGGCCTGCCTCTCTAAAGCGGGGAGGAATAGCCCACTGTAGTGAAGTAAGGTAACGAGTGCAGTTGTTTGCTTCAGTCTTCATCAAGGTAGTTCGGCTTGCTTGTTTTAAGCATCTTACCTTGGGGATTGCAACTGAGAAAGTCCTGGCACTTGGTTTCCCTTTCTCAGCTTCTTGCTCTCGCCCACGACTCATAGCAGAATAGTAGAATGATCTGGTAACCTTACCCGCTGGGCTGACGTGCTTACTTCCGGTAACCTCATTTTTCTAAAAAGTTTGAGTCAATCGGATGAAAGGTATTGTTGAATTTCTGAATATGAGGCAATGAAATTGTCCTACTGGTGCGAGAAAGGAGGTGAACAATTCCACCAACTTAACTATAAAAAGCGCCCATCGAATGTTGATACCACGCCACATACACATTCAGGGCCTTCGGAACACAGCTCGGTTCACTGATGAAGAAGCTGGACCCTGTGTTTAGGCGCATAAAATGATGCAGCGCGCTCCAGATACCCTCTTCGGTAGCAGCGGGTTCTACCAGGAAAGCCTCAAGCGGGACGCCCTGATTATAGCTTAGCTGCTGGGCAAAATGATGCGGGTTGTATCTCATGAACAACGCCGCATCATTCTGCCTAAATATGAGAAAGCCCGGCCTGATGGAGTACAGATGAAGAATCTCCCGAGCTTTCAGCACAGAGGCCCCGTCTTTAAAAATGTCCTGCAATGGCAGCACCGTTTTTGTAGATTCCTGGCCGATGGTCAAAATTTTATCGGTGAAGGACATACTATCTTCAACCGTGCGTGGATGAAGGAGCAAACCCCTAGCTTCCCGCGGTGTCGGATTTACGATGGATGCGTCGACTAACCGCATTATCCGAGGAAACTTACATTTGTCATAAAAGGAAGGTCTCTTGTGAATACCGAAGACGCCAAGCACGTGCAACTCGAGCCACGAGGTAAAATAATGCATTGAGAAGTTGGCAGGCTGCACCTCTGGCTCAGTGGTATACACTGCCAAGCTGAGGCCGTGATACAAGTGGGCTAACCCAGCGATCCCGACGGCCGCTTGTATCCCAGCAACCATTCGATGCGCTGGGTAGAAGATAGACGGCCTCATATGGCGAGGGTGCATCGAAAGCGCAAACCAGCTCAGCCATAACCCGAGAAACCCCAAAAAGAACGTTTCTTTGTCGATCCCAGGAGCTGCCAGCTTTGCAAAAGGGACGACCGGGGTGCCGGGGAGAAAGAAATTCTTCTGATCCGCCTTCGCCATCGGCAAGTTGCCCAAACCTAAGCCAAAAGGATCTTCGAGTTTGGTGAACTTCGCGGCTTCCTTCGATAGTACTTCCGTACGGAGAAAACGAGTGATAAAATCCGTAAAATTAACCCCGTAGCCTCCGGATTCGAGAAAGAGGCTCTCATAGATATTCAACACTTTTATCAAACTTGGGAATTGGTGTTGAATGGCGTTCCCTAGGGTAAGACCCATTACCACTGATTTGGTAGCAAAAATATACTCATCCAGAGGAAGCAGCTCTTCGTAATGTTCTCCCCTAATAGGTAAACCAGAGATCTAGGCAAATTCCTCTAAGGAAATGGAGACTTCTCGATCCAATAGGAGGAAGGTGTGAGTCAGAATGTTCCATTGCTCTAGAAACGCCTTGATCTACCATGTAGGAGGTGCGGAATACTAGAATAAGGAAGCGTAGATCGCAGGGTACAGTCCGAGCTTTAGCAGTTGTGACTTCTTCGCCGATAAGATATATCGGGCCCACTGCAGGTATCCGGCCGGGTGACGGGGAGTTAGTCCTATGTTGTATGGCTGTCCCCAAGGGCGCGATTCGCCCTGACATATGCGCCTCCCTAGAGTGTCCAAAGCTACCGGCGGCTGCACGGGTATTGCGGCCATAGAAGGCCGAAGGAGACCTTCTGAAGTCCAATTCACCTCCTCCACAGTATAGTTTATCGGGGATGCATCTGCGTAAGGGATTGCCGAGATAGGCTCCAAGGGTGTCGCACAAGAAAAGCTCCGGCGGCCTCTGATAATTTGATCGTACCATCTATCCCATAGATGAAGATTCTTGTGCTCTGGGTCATGATCCTTTATCAACACGAAGACTTCCCTATCCACTGGCGCTTCAGGGAATCCGCCTTCCGAACGGACGAACGGGAAAGAAGTGTCGAAAGACATACTACCTGCGCGGAAAAGAACAAATTTTCAGCCGCCAATGCTACAGTTTAAGTCCGGTACTCGGTACTTTGAATCCGTACCACACTGCAATGCAGTAAAAAGGGGCCAAAGGGGACCTACAAAATCTAGATGATAACTCATTGTTAATAAAACAGTCTCATCATTTGATAAGACTGCCATTAAATGAGGAAATCCTCAATTGATTCTCATTCAATGATAACCCTTGGGCAGAGGAGTAAATCTCCCCTTGAGAGCAGTGCTCTGTGAAAGAATGACACCTGTCAGATTCTAATGATGAAGGAGTAAAATTCCTCAAGAAAATTCTAAGAGCCTTGCTCTGTAAAAATGATGGAATAACCCATCAGAAAAATTGAAATAATTTTTTTTAATGAATTAAAATTCTGAGATCTTCAAGCTCCATGAACAAACACTTAAGAGTTCTTCGTAAGAGATTAATAAATCTACATGATTTGAAAAGAGCAAAGCTCTGTTAATGGGTTAAGAAACCCCAAGAAAGATCTCTTTAGATCTATGAGAGCAAAAGCTCTGTTAATGAAACCCTAAAAGGGTTTTCTTTAGATCTAAGATCTATGAAGAGCAAAGCTCTGTTAATGGGTAAAACCCAAAAAACATTTTGAGATCTATGATCTGAGGAAGAGCAAAGCTCTATTGATAAAGTTCAAATCTTACCAAAAATTTGGCGGAGTTTTGACTCTTGAAAGTTCTTAAAACAGAGAGCTATGCTCTGAAGGAGAATAAAAATTCTCAGAAAAAATGAAGATGAACAGAAATCATCCTAAGGGCCAAGGGTCCTATTTATAGGCACTGAGATGCCGTTTCAACTTCTGAGTTGATCTAAGATCACAGATACTGTCACCGCTGCACTCACATGTGGGCCATGTGAGCGCAACAGTGAGGGGGCATTTGTTTCCCCCAATCAGAGCAAAGCTCTGTTCAAATTTCAAATTTTGAAATGAAGCAATGCTTTATAGTAGCGCCAAGAGCGCTGCGCCCTAAGCAGCGCACCACGTGCAAAGCACGTGTGCGCTAGCGCTAAGAGCGCTGTACTTAAGCAGCGCACCACGTGCAAAACACGTGTGCGCTAGCGCTAAGTATGCTAGCGCTAAGTGCGCTGCACTCTAAGCAGTGCACAACGTGCAAAGCACGGGTGTTCTAGTGCTAGAACTAAAAGCTCCCCACCGTCAGATCAAAGATCTAATAAAGATGATAAATTATCAATTAACCAGAATAAAATTTTGCTAAGGAAAGATTCCTTAAAATCTTTCCAAATAAGAAGATTGTGCTCTGTAAATCAGAGCACCGTTGGATCAATGATCCAAAGGTGATTAAAAATCACCAAAAATAAATTCTATATGGAAAAGATTTCCCAATCTTGTTAAAAACAAGAAAATTGCCTTCTGTAAATCAGAAGCCTTTGGATCAAAGATCCAACGATGGGGAAATCCCCAAAACAATTGGAGAAAAGGTCTCCTTAACCGATTGAACAAATCAGCTTGCCCTATATAAAGGCCCCAAGACTTCAAGTCTAATATAGAGGAACCCCTCCCCCCCATAAACTTTGAGAAATCTCAGAAAGAAGAGCCAAGCTCTCGGTAAAAGAAGAAGATTTTCTTCAAGGTAAAAATAGACAGAGAGATGAAATCATCTCATATTAAAAAGAAGAATTCACTTCTTTCTTTAAGATCATAGATCCATAAGATTAAGGTCTTTCACAAAGAGATTAAAAGATCTCACCATAAAATAAGAAGATAAACATAATTCTTCTCACAAATCATAGATCTATAAAATAAAAGGGGGGAGAATAATTCAATTCTCTTTGATCACAGATCCATAAAGGCAAAGCCTTTTGTAACAACTCCATTTTTAGTATACATAAATTTGATTTAAATTTAAAGTATACTTGGAGTATTTAATGTTGCTGTTACCACTTTAAGTATTTATCTCACACCATAATTACAAGAAGAAGCTTGTAGCTCATTGGTAATACCTTGCATTACTAAATCAAGCCACCAGAGTTCAAATCCCATACCCCGCATTATTTTTAATATTGATTTTTTTAAAACCTTTAGAATACCAAGGGTTTACGTGTGCATATCTCACAAAAACCCCACTACACCCAAAAATGTAACATTGCCAGAGGTTAGATGAACCGTCGGGGGGGATCCTGGTCACCTGACTCGGCCGGGAATCGGCCAAATCGGCCCCGACTCGGTCGACTCCGTCTTCCGACAGAGTCACGGCCGAGTCAAGGCCGAGTCGGCCGATTCCGGCGATGTCCCCAACATGAAAATTGTGTCTTTTCATATTCCCTATGTACCTGCAAAATTTTAGCCTCAGACCATTTCCAGAGCTCTTTTAAAACCCCAATTACTCCACTTTTAATACATTTTTAATACATTTTATCACATTTTTCATTTTAACCTTTCACCTACCCTAACCCTAGCCAACCCTATAAATACCACCCCTAATCTCTACCCTCTCACCCCAAACTCTGAGCCAACTCTCTAAAATTCTCAAGAACTCTTGTGTGCAATCGAATTGAGCAAAAGGCGAAGCTCGGCGAGTTTTTCGGCGGAATTTCCGGCAACGACCGTAGGAACTCCCGGGGACGAAACGACGCACCGGCGACTCCTCCCATTCCACCTCCCTCTCTTTGTTGTCCTAAACCCGTAAGTCCCATTTTCTATCTCTTTTTTCTATTCTAAAAATACGGATTTACAAAACCCGACGGAATCGGAACAAATCCGATTTTCGATTCAGTTTCTTCATAAAACTCCACTTCTCGTTAATACAATTATGCTTAAACTCCCTCATGTTGACTATTAAACACTAATCAACCAAATTGATCAAGTTTCATTTCATAAAATAATGGCTATTTCAATTTATCGTATTTTTCACTTAAATACCACATTGTTTCAATTCTACATTTAACTCCATTAAACTTGCTATACCTTTAAGTAGATCACGAGGTAACGACCTACCTCCTCACACACTCATATGCAACATAACACGATACCCTCGAGAACTTAGAATACGGGAAAACAAACATTTTCATTTAAATACCATTTACTTAATAAAACCATTTCTAAAACATTTAGTATTGATACATCTTTACAAATAAATACCACTTATTATGAAAATAGGATAAAGTTGTGGGCATTCAGTCATTTATCTAAACCTGACTTTGTGGTGTCTAGACTAGACAAGTGAGAAAGGTAACTTTAAGAGGTCGTCTCACGGTGATTCGTGAGCGGATCCCTCCTTTCTTCACTTGTACTTACCTGACCACAATTGGCGGTGAAGAGGCGATTTGAG
Source organism: Agapanthus africanus (assembly GCA_030015575.1). NCBI lineage: Eukaryota > Viridiplantae > Streptophyta > Magnoliopsida > Asparagales > Amaryllidaceae > Agapanthus > Agapanthus africanus. The sequence goes on along the minus strand of JASDDO010000019.1, from coordinate 375,182,502 downwards.
GTATCTCACAACTTGTCGCTTTGGACCAGTTAGGAGCAGTCTAATTGACTTAGGAGACCCTAGAACATAGGATACGGGAAAACGACACTTTTTCATTTAAATACCATAATTAATAAAACCGTTTTCCTTAATGATTAATATTTATACAAATCTTTGCAAAGCGCCGCTACAACCCATTTGGGGAACCCGTTCGGGATGGTGCGAATTATCGCACATCCTCGGGCTTAGTAGTGCGAGATTCAGAACTCCGCAAGGAGCATTCGGTCTCAAAAGATTTAAAATACGACATCTTAAGAAAACGAGATTTCTAGAATATTATATATATATACAAAAATTATTTTCATATAAATATATGTATATGTAACATAAACATATCTATTTTTAAAGTATTATAAATATTCCACATTTTCTATAATATCACAAGAATCAATTTTACACTAAAATACCATGAATTCCATACAAATCAATATTACAAATAAATACCTTTATTTCTGAAATTAGGATATTTTCACTAAAAATATCACAATATAAAATTCATATTCATTACAACTCTAAAGACGAATAATAAATGCTTGGGTATATTTTGAAAAGTATATAAAAGTATTTTTACATAAAAACCCCTCAAGTTCTATAAATTTTCCTAAGGACCTTAGTAAACATAGGTTTAAGCGGGACCAATCTCTTGAGCCTCAGGGAGCCGGAGAAGTGGGTGCTTGCCTATCTAAGGTAGACAAATTAATAAAAACAATCAGGACTTCAATTTACTTTGCTAATTGTCCGACTCAGAGTGAATCTCATTATAATCTGACTTGAATAGGATTCAAGTACAATCTACAATCTACAGTCTACAATCTACAATCTACAATCTTCAATATTACAATTCAATATGAATCCATGAATCCAATTATCAATCTATACAACTTGACTGAACCGAACCATGGATATACATTCCATTTACATGGTTCTCCAGTTATTCCATTTACATGATTCTACGGTTACATTCGGTTACTGATATCATGGTTTCGGTCAGTCATCCAATTATACAATCAATATAATTTACAAGACAAACAATACAATCAAAACACTACGGGGTTTAAAAGGTAGATTGGTACGGAAGGTGTTAAAAGTGGTACGAGACTGTAAGACTTAATACACCTAACATGAATCCAGTTGCTGTTGTACCGTGGCATAAACGGTTCCTTGTACTATACTTGCCTCTAGTCTCTGGCATATAGAGACTCCTCTCGTATACACTGGCATTCTTCTGTACCAAGCTGTAAGTCCACGGTAGCGCCCCGACCGTCTAACAGACGCCAAATGCGGAACAAAAACTTTTTACAAACTGGCGCTATCGTGTACCGTAACCCGGATCTGCCATTAAAGCTAAACTAACAAACTATAAAGTAGGTAGAAGAGTTATACCGAACGATCCGAGTCCTTCGGTCTTCAACCATCATCCCACGCTTATTGCGGCTGCTTCGATCTCCTGAATCTCCAGTCTTCTCGTCCAGGTGGCACCACGTCGACGGATCTTTAAACGGGCTCCCGCCTCTGACCCGAGGCAACTCGGTCGTCAAGTTTGCTAGAAGAGACGACCAAGATGAAGTAGAGAATGAGTAGAACACTTTGTCTCGTTACGTCCAAAACTATGGACGAACGGTTATGGAAGTTGCCTTTTGGATCGATATGAAATGAGAAATGTAGTATACTAATTTCCATGAACCAAAATCCTTAATCTTTTGAAATGAAATCACTATCAATTCCCACAAGAGGGGGCCGGCCATATATAGGAGAGGGAGAGTGAGTGTAGGAGGGAAAAACATGGTGACCATAAGCATTCATACTTATCATAGCCATTAAAGAAAGAATGAGTCATGTATGAACACATTAAATGCACCATTAAAGCACCATTAATTTTGAAATGAAGCAATGCTTTATAAGCATTCATACTTATCATAGCCATTAAATGCATCTGAGACAAAGATATTATATCTACATAGTATAATACTGGGTTCCGGCTTAAACCAAAGCCTACCAGTATTATCTGCCCGAAAAATGACACGTGCGAAAACGCACGTGCATTTTCCGAACCCTGCCATAAAACCATACGGCCTCTACAACGTTTCGCCCGAACTTGGAAAAGTGTCTGTGGGGGACTCTAATGACTCATCAACACACTGGCACTGGGTATAACCTCTAGCACGTCAGAGGTACTAGCTGTACGTAACGGTTTGCCTGTGTATTGATTGGAAGGGAAGCTGACGAGCGAACTCATCTCTAAACCCTACTGAGCCTAACAGTGACAATATACATACAGTCCGGTCCGTTCGTCTATGAGTATCGCATATCTGCCTAGGAGCTGGTAACGTCAAACCCCCATTAGCGGTATAAGTCATGTCAGAGAGTGGTCCAGAACACCGTGAGATACTACTGGAGTACCTACCAGTAAATCTCCTGTCTCGGCCGAGGGCTTTGTGTAATGGCACTCCTAGACACAGCGCGATCTCACCCCCAATACCGGGAGAGACGAATCCCCTGCCGATCCACTCACTTGCCTCCTGTGGCTCGGGACTGTACCAAAAAAAGACCTGTTTGCACGACTCCTTTGAGCCGTGGTAGGGTAGAAATCAAAGCACAGTGGGAACTCACACGAGGCAAATGACGACCTCAGGTCGATGAACTAACCTGTACACATGTCACCAGGGAACTGCTATCTGACGATATGTATAATACCAACTAGCATGTTCCCGGCGAGTCCTGTCTGGTGTACTCATAACCTAATGAGCACCTGTATACATCTTAGGTGATCCTACTGACACCAATGGCTTGTGAGACCGGCCATCGCCCTTCGTCGGGGTCTTGACTGTATACACTAGTCTACTCTGGAGTATCGATGCCCTGTCTCGAAACTCCCATGACTAGGGACACTTTAAGGATGTGCTTACAGACCCCAGCTCCCACGTATATGATCGCCATCATACTGCTGGTAGTCAAGAAAGAATCCTATGGGCTCTATCATCATGCAATAGTAAACTAAAGTATGTATACGATGATAAAGACAAACTAGATAGCATACTATCATCTCGAGCAAGACTGTCATATCGGTATAGGTCCTCCCTCAATCATTGCAATCACGTACCTGCGATCCAATAATTGACTTTGAGGGCACTATCTCCAACAATCTCCCACTTGCACTTAAGGCTAATTATTGCGATGTCGCAAACTCACAGCCCGTGTGATACCGAACATCCAACTCCTCTACTAATCAGTTTCACAAAACTAGTTTGTAAAACTCTTGTGTTCGAGAAATAGCCTCAGTGAGTGGATCCGCCCTGATGTATCTTTCTATGTCTCTCTTAATCTCAAGTTCACGGAGAAAGCCATCTCCCGAATCGAGTAATACCTGTCTTAGAATATGTCTGGACATCTGATGGGACCTAGTTCATAAATGAACTTCAAATCCAAACTTCTTAGACTGTATCGATAACTGAACCTAATCAGTATCCAGCACCATGCCTCCCACAGTATCCTTTTGGACCACATGTCCATAATACTGTCCCTCGTCAGAGGGAAAACTATAACTTTGACAATCACTCTGTCATCCATGTCACCTTTGAAGCCTGGAATGATAACCGTCTCCCGAAGGAGGCTGCCGTCATCAAATCCGTAGAACATTCACTTATGTTCTAAAACTGCTTCCTTATGTTTCTTCAGGATTGGATTAATATAAACTTATCGCATCAAGTGCAAAAAAAAAATACATCTGGTGTGGTACTTGACATCTCATGATTGACTCAATTGCCTAAGCAAGTGATCTGCCAATCATGCACGTCCCTCTCCCCTTTAGCCTGTAAGACACCTTTAGAGAGGGTGACTCCATCACCTGCAGGTACACCACCATGCCAGGAGTCATCTATTCTAAAAACCATTAGAATATTTTCAAAGTACCCACATTGGGAAACTACCCAAATCTAGATCTAAAACCATAGATCTAGTAACCTGAATGTCAGATATTATATCCATATCCTGTCTGGAGAAACAACTGTATGACGACCACAGTACAACCGATCGTAGTATAGGAATTTTACTTCCTACTCTGTGTATGTCATCCAAATACCAAGACATCACACCCTACTACCTTCTTAACAGATCCATCCCCTATTCTGATGAAGTCAAACCCATGACTGTCACATCAAAAATTAGACGATCTAATCTCCGCTATATCTGCTCAAGCCTATAAATAGACATAAGCTACTTGCCCACTATGCTTCCGTTGCTCCCACTGACTACGACAAACCCTCTGGCAGAATAATATATACGTCCATTTCTAAAACTAGTTTAGAACGACGCTATACTTATCCTCTTGCCGGGTCTCATAGTCTGGAACAACAGTAGTGTCAAGTCTGGGTAAACAAGAACCTCCCTGTCACCGTCCTTGAGGGTACCGGAGTACCTCTCGGGTGTCTGTGGTTACCCACCATATCTGCGGAATGGGTAATGGAATGTCAAACCTGATTGAATATATAGGTCCTATTAAATTTTCCGTAATCGTTTGCGGTTCTGGAATCACTTCCAGTTCTACCCTACTCCCATTACTGTTTTCTGAAAAAATCCATTTTACTAAAACTGTGGCGAGTCAAGAACAATATCACTATTGATCTTCCAGATGGTAGAAAATCAACCCTCGTCGAAGTCATGGTCAACCCACAAACTGCCATTACAGAAACGTGCCTTGATTTATCCAGTGTCTGGTTTTAAGCATAAGCTGGACAACTCCCCGTACCTTAACATCGTTAAGATATGAACCATTCTATATACAATATAGAAATAGAGACACTAATTTAATTGGAACCAGATTCAAATCATGCAGCTATCTCCAGTGCATATCAACTTAATGGAGAAAGGCTAATCAGCATTACTCAACTTAGGAATGTATCTAATTATGAGTAACCTGAAAGAGAAACAAGTTTCTCAAAACCATTACTATCTACTGAATACCAATCACAAGTATCTATATCTTCGATCTTTTTGAAGAATCCTGATACTTGCGACATCTGGTTCTCTACTTTATTCTTATACCCACAACTTCTCAAAACTTAGACATTGTATTTCTACGAAACACTCGTCTAAAAACCTAGAGAAGTCATAAGCAAACAGAACATAGTACGAGGACCTACCCCTTTGTCCTGATGGACACTGGACAACATATAATACTCTGTATACGTCCGCTGAGTTTAATAACTCAAAACTTGTGCATTGTAGGTTGAAGACTGTACCCAGGCGATTTCCTCAAATATCACCAATTACAACGAATTCCGATATAATGAGGATAATCACCTAATTCCCAATAACTTACTTCCACTTATCATCTGCAAAACCATGCAGATATGAGAATGAAACCTGGTATACATACCCTGGAGTAAGTATCTAATCGGGAAATCGGTTTTCCTTTTAACAATGCACAGTGTAACTGAAACATGAAAATGTTTCGTAGGGGTATCCTGGTATTCTTAGTAATGCCTCTTCCATAATCCTATTCATGACTTTAACCGTATATTTCTTTGCCATCTCTCCAAAAATCCCTTTATTTGTCTTTAGTCGTTACCTTCTGTACACCAACGTTAGGCTAAATGGTTTTCTTCCTTCCCTACCGTTCGGCACCAGCCTATGCTTTGGAAGAAGACTATCCAGTAAGCATAATAGGTGTACTCTCCTAATCCTAGGAGTACTCGCAACATGAGAGAAGGTGATGATAAATGACAACTGAATAATACCTTATTCTATTTCTCCCGACCTGGGGAAAAAGTAAAGGTGAAATTGGAGTGGCGATGAAGTACGTGGTTTGGTCGTGAATTATAACAGTCGCAATTTACTTTGCCCTCTTTCTAATCCCTTTATCTTGTTTTTAGTTATTACCTTCTGTACACTCTACTTAGGCTAATTGGTTTTCTTCATTCCCTACCTTTCGGCACCAGCCTATGGTTTGGAATAAGACTATCCAATAAGCGTAATAGGTGTACTCTCCTAAACTAAGGAGCCCTCGCAACCTGAGAGAAGGTGATAAAAGACAACAGAATAAACTAATTCTATTTCTCCTGAACCTGAATCCATCCTCGAAGAAGTCCCTTCGAGTTCGTATATAACCATACGATGGATCTATCCAATTGAAGTGGATATCCGTAGTAATACGAGGTGTTCTGAGAAATACAAAGGGTAAAAGAAGGAGCGGCAATGACTTATGCAACTTAAACAATCCAAAAGCCAATATTTTAAGAAGGTTCGGTCAACTTGGTCACTGAGTCATAGTCTAGGGTCGGTCAATGGTCGCTGCCAAAGAGAGAGAGAGAAAGAAACACTCTGCGTGCACTCTAACCTAGATCAGAATGGTTATCAATTTATCTAATCAGGAAACCTCCCACTGTTATCTCAAATTCTCCTCCAAACCTGAAAGAAGAATTAGTCGGAATCACCCGAAGAGTAAACCAACTCATCAGTGAGAATCGGGATCCAACTATCATCGCATGATAACTTGATGGAAGCCACTCAAGTTATCATACTCCAGAAGGTATGCGCATGCCTGGCAAGTTTCCTGTATCTTTAGAAACTCCCGATATGATTTTTTTTGCCTCATGCTCTTATGACCCTGACGAAGGCCAAAATATCATAAGTCACATGTCAAGTTATACCCGTCATTGTCTAGGTCAATTTGAACCCACCCGTACATACTCTTGATGAAGGCCAAAATAGTAGTACGACTGTCCCAAACCAACGCATCTATCTATGCAACAAATGAATACCCAGCAGCTACCAAACACTATGCCTTGACGAAGGCCAACATACATAGCTTGAATACTACTGAATACCCAAAAGAAATGACGGAGGGCTACGGCTGGTTTTTGGCGAAAAACCTTTAACGTAATGAACTTGATCTCGTTGAAGGAACCTGATAGATTTTTATAAAAATATAGTGACGAAAACGTTTTGCTAAAGAGGTCACTCCCGGTGAAGGGATCTCGGCTCTTTCCTCGTGGAATGAGGTGCAGGATATTCTAACTGAATACCACGATGCAAATCAACTTGTAATCGACTATATTAAAATTATTACCCTGACGTAAACTTCTGCCCAAGGGGTCACTCCCGGTGAAGGGATCTCGGCCCTTGCCTCGTCGAATAAGGTGCAGGATATTCCAACTGAATACCTCTATGCAAAACAAAAGGAAACATCTTTGTAATAACACCTTTTAAAATTTATTCCAACAACATCAAAAATAGGTTTGTTTTATCCTTGCATTGATAAGAATCAATGCAGTTCCATCAATCAATCACACCAGAAAAGAACGAAAATATAATGTACGTATATGCCATCCGCATTCGTCACTGGGTCCCATCATCACCCGTTAGGTTACTTAACTAACGACAGAGCGGGGACTGGACTAGCGCGGGTGTAAAACATATACAACATCTAATAGTATATATACCAATATACAATAATCGCTTCAGGCGTGATAAAATGCAACATTACAGAAAAAGTAATAAGCATCACAAAACAATACAGATAATCTGGGATTCCCGGGTTTCACAGAGCTGCTGCTGAAACCTGACGTTCCCCTGGTCGTGTGGATAGCCTGTGCAATGAAACCTAGACCCCTACGGGTGCGGCAAGTTACCCGCCAAAACCTGAAGCGAGGTAGTCCCCCACAGCATAGTGAATGGAACACCCGGCACTTCACGGAATCCGGTAAATTGAGCACCCCTTCTTGGGTCAACCTGTACCCCCTACGAGTGCGGCGAATAGTCTGCCAATTCTAGAGTGAGGTCCCTCTGCCTCTCAAAGCTATGAGATATGGACCCGTTGCCCTCCAGAACCCGGCTATCCGTGCACTCCGTCGTGGGATAAACCTAGTACAGAAATAAAAATATGTACAACGGGTACATCGACCTCTGCCCGGTCGTGTCCCAAAAAGAATATTATACAAACAGGCAGTGACGGCAGTCCACATGTTGGACACTCACCCCGCAATATCAAATGTACAAATAAATCCAAACAACACTATCATTGCACCCTGCTATCCACCACGACATATCCGCAACAATACAGCACAACACAGAACATCAACGCGAATGTCACGTTCGCAAACCCGTCTAAAAGAACTATAGCAATCAGACGCGGTTTACCGATCAAATGACATTCCCGGTCGGAGATATAATGTAAATACTGCATACTAACAATTTGAAAATTTCGATCGACTAAATTTCCCGAAGTGGGCCCCACGTACATCTGCTATACAGTAACAAAATCTGGGCCCAAAAGAAATATTTCAAAACCCACAATTTCCCAAAACAAGATCACTACAAAAAACTGGATCACTGTTCCTACATAACGGCCGCGGTTCCGCGGTCAAACCCTAGGTTTGACCGCGGATCCGCAGCGTTACTGTAGGATCACGTGCCCAATTTTCTGTCGTATGCTTAAAAAACCCTGCTTAATTTTCTGGGATGATCAAAATAATTTTTAGACACTATTTAAAATCGACAGAAACTTTAGCGCTTGAAAATTGTGTTTTTCGAAATTCGGTTCGATCGATATTTTAAACGCGTTAGCACAAGTTAGTATAGCTTAATGGTAAGGCTCCGATACCACTGTAAGTCCACGGTAACGCCCCGGCCGTCTAACAGACGCCAAATGCGGAACAAAAACTTTTTACAAACTGGCGCTATCGTGTACCGTAACCCGGATCTGCCATTAAAGCTAAACTAACAAACTATAAAGTGGGTAGAAGAGTTATACCGAACGATCCGAGTCCTTCGGTCTTCAACCATCATCCCACGCTTGTTGCGGCTGCTTCGATCTCCTGAATCTCCAGTCTTCTCGTCCAGGTGGCACCACGTCGACGGATCTTTAAACGGGCTCCCGCCTCTGACCTGAGGCAACTCGGTCGTCAAGTTTGCTAGAAGAGACGACCAAGATGAAGTAGAGAATGAGTAGAACACTTTGTCTCGTTACATCCAAAACTATGGACGAACGGTTATGGAAGTTGCCTTTTGGATCGATATGAAATGAGAAATGTAGTATACTAATTTCCATGAACCAAAATCCTTAATTTTTTCAAATGAAATCACTATCAATTCCCACAAGAGGGGGCCGGCCATATATAGGAGAGGGAGAGTGAGTGTAGGAGGGAAAAACATGGTGACCATAAGCATTCATACTTATCATAACCATTAAAGAAAGAATGAGTCATGTATGAACACATTAAATGCACCATTAAAGCACCATTAATGAACAAATGAGTCACAAGCCTAATCACCACTTCTAGAACCTTCTAGAAGCATGACTCACCCTCAAGACGAAAAGACAAATCCGTATTTAACCGAATGTTAAATACGGGTGATAGAAAACTGGAAACTGGCAACTTCCAAAAGTGATCCTGAAACGAATTTCAGGATAACCCCGTAATGGTATAAACATACCCGCATTTGTATTACGACCGAATACAAATGCATCTGAGACAAAGATATTATATCTACACAGTATAATACTGGGTTCCGGCTTAAACCAAAGCCTACCAGTATTATCTGCCCGAAAAATGACACGTGCGAAAACGCACGTGCATTTTCCGAACCCTGCCATAAAACCATACGGCCTCTACAACGTTTCGCCCGAACATGGAAAAGTGTCTGTGGGGGACTCTAATGACTTATCAACACACTGCCACTGGGATAACCTCTAGCACGTCAGAGATACTAGCTGTACGTAACGGTTTGCCCATGTATTGATTGGAAGGGAAGCTGACGAGCGAACTCATCTCTAAACCCTACTGAGCCTAACAGTGACAATATACATACAGTCCGGTCCATTCGTCTATGAGTATCGCATATCTACCTAGGGGATGGTAGCGTCAGACCCCCATTAGCGGTATAAGTCGTGTCAGAGAGTGGCCCAGAACACCCTGAGATACTACTGGAGTACCTACCAGTAAATCTCCTGCCTCGGCCGAGGGCTTTGTGTAATGGCTCTCCTAGACACAGCGCGATCTCACCCCCAATACCGGGAGAGACGAATCCCCTGCCGATCCGCTCACTTGCCTCCATGTAGCTCGGGACTGTACCCAAAAAAGACCTGTTTGCACGACTCCTTTGAGCCGTGGTAGGGTAGAAATCAAAGCACAGTGGGAACTCACACGAGACAAATGACGACCTCAGGTCGATGAACTAACCTGTACACATGTCACCAGGGAGCTGCTATCTGACGATATGTATAATACCAACTAGCATGTTCCCGGAGAGTCCTGTCCGGTGTACTCATAACCTAATGAGCACCTGTATACATAGGTGATCCAACTGACAACAATGGCTTGTGAGACCGGCCATCGCCCCTCGTCGGGGTCTCGACTGTATACACTAGTCTACTCTGGAGTATCGATGCCCTGTCTCGAAACTCCCACGACTAGGGACACTTTAAGGATGTGCTTACAGACCCCAGCTCCCACGTATATGATCGCCATCATACTGCTGGTAGTCAAGCAAGAATCCTATGGGCTCTATCATCATGCAATAGTAAACTAAAGCATGTATACGATGATAAAAACAAACCAGATAGCATACTATCATCTCGAGCAAGACTGTCATATCGGTATAGGTCCTCCCTCAATCATTGCAATCACGTACCTGCGATCCAATAATTGACTTTGAGGGCACTATCTCCAACACAAGCTACAAACAACAGCGTTAATACAATATTACTACAAGATAATACAACTTTAAAAGATACCTTCTTATTATGTCTATTCTACTTCCCTCTTATCTTTGGGACTTACCGAGCGACCTGTTCGCTGACGACATTCTCTTTCTTTCTTCTTTGAATGTCGTCAGGTAATTTGGACACGTCAGAGATTGAGCCTACTGCTGAAGACTTGGATCAGTTTGCTGAAGAACCAGAGCTTTAGTTTCATTGTACACATTTCCTTTCAGTACTTTACATTCCTGTTATGCCATTGTTTAGGCATCGCTTTTATTTCAGTTGTATTTACTTTTCATGCATTGTACAAAAGAATGTTAATAAATAAAGTTGTTGTTCAGTTTATATATCTTGTCTCTTGTGTATTTACTTTTATATTGCTTAGATACGCTTAGCGTATTTACTTCACAGTAAATACGTAGCGGCCTCGTCGCGTCCTCTGCCCGTATACTGGGAAGCGGGGCATGACAGGTTTTCTTGGTGGCCCATGCAGGTCCGAGCTGTATGGAACCCTAAGCAATATAAAACACAAGAACCAGCAACTAAAACATTCTTTACAATTCATGTTCCTTAAATCTTATCATTTCATGTATTTGAATCTGTCCTAACCCAAATTTTTCTTTAAGGTTATGCATTCCCCGGACAACACCAACACCAATGTCAACAACACACCTCCACCACTACCTCTCACACCTGCTGTTCCTGCGCTACCCACCGAGCAAACGGTTCTACTTGAGGCGATCCACAGCCTCCTTGAAGGACAGCAACAACTCCTGAATCGTTCCAAGACTGACGCACCTGGGGTAAAGCAATTCAGGGCTTTACATCCCAAGCAGTTCTTCGGAAAGGGAATCCCACTTGAAGCTGAGGAATGGGTATAAAGCATAGAGGATGATTCGGCGGCAGCACAAGTGCCAGACATAGCTTGGGTCCATGTGGCGAAACTGTAGCTCACGGACAATGCTCGCAACTGGTGGAAGGCAGAATAAAGCCGCCTTGTACAGCCTATTGAATGGAAGACTTTTCGCGATAAGTTCGACGCGAAGTACTTCCCTGCGACTGCCGGGTTTGCCATGGATTAGCAGTTCATTCATCTACAACAAGGTTCGATGTGGGACAAGTCAGTAGATGAGTATGACGCTGAATTCACCATGCTATGTCGGTAAGATATGTCACAATATTTCAAATTTTTAAAATATCACATAATATACAGCTAACACAATCCTTTAAACAGATTCGCGGCATACTTGATACCGATGGACGAGATCAGAGCCCGTCGCTTTCAACAAGGCTTGGACACGGAAATTCAGGCTGCTCTAGCCACAGGGAAATTTCCAACTCATGAGGAGGCTCTGGAAGCTGCCCACAGTTATGAGGCAGTGATAAAAGCAAGAGGCGGTCCTCAGTCTGCAGGAGTTAAGTGCCCTGCCAACCAGATGGCAGGAGGAGCCTCGTCCAGGCCATCTTTTGTGCCAAGGCGACCCGGAGTACCAAACAACAGGCCCAACCTAGCCTTTTGTAACTACTGCAAGAGACATGGGCATCTGGCGAGAGATTGTCGGCATGCGAACAACCTTTGCTTGATCTGCGGCTCAGCTGCTCATGGTATTGGGTCTTGTCCTCATAAACAAAATCCAATTGCTGCACCCAGGCCAGCAAACAATTACCCACAGCGCCTAGCCATCCAAGCCCCTACTCCAAGACTTGCACTACCTGCACCATCTAGAGGACCACAAGCTGCACCACCTCCTCGTCAATTCCATCAAGCTCAAAGGAACGTTCCGAGGAATGCTCCTCAAGCCAGTAGGAATGTACCAAGGCGCCAGGCTTTCACGATGACAATGGAAGAAGCTGAAGCCACTGGCCAAGTTATCATTGGTAACCATTTCTTTCTCAAATTTCTTTCAGTCTTGATAACTATCCTACATACGTTTCCCTATACCTAAAACATATCCCACATACCTTAGGTACAATCTTAGTAGCCTCACTACCTGCACTAGCACTGTTTGATACTGGAGCATCTCACTGCTTTATGTCGCAACGGTTCGTCCGAACCCATGCGATTCCAGTCTCATGCTTGTATCCAGCTGGAATGTCAGTTCAGGAAATGGCGTTCTAAAGGAAACCATGGGATACAGCTTGTGTCCAGTCGTCGTCTGCAGCAGAGAGTTTTATGCTGACTTCAAAGTGCTGGACATACCGAACTTCGATGTGGTTCTAGGAATGGATTGGCTTGGAAATTTTTATGCTACCATCGACTGTCGTCAAAGGAGGGTAGTATTCGAGATTCCAGACCATTCGGTCTTTTATTTCAAAAGCGGAGACCGTACCCTGGAGCCAAGTACTTACAAAGCGAAGCCAAGGGAAGCAGTAGTTGCAGCAGCTCAAGCGGAGAAAGAATCAAGACCAGATGTGGTTCGAGAGTTCGACGATGTATTTCCTGACGATATATCAGGTTTGCCTCCCAATCGAGCTCTTGAATTCAGTATTGATTTAGTACCAGGAGCACAACCGGTAATCAAAGCACCTTATAGATTAAGTCCAGAAGGTTTGAAGGAAGTCCGAACACAGTTGGACGAATTATTGGCGAAAGTTTGGATTCGTCCCAGCACATCAAGTTGGGGAGCACCTGTACTACTTGTGAAGAAGAAGGAAGGTTCATACAGAATATGCATCGATTATAGATTCTTGAACGAAGTCACGATAAAGAACAAATATCCACTTCCGCGCATCGACGATTTATTCGATCAGCTAAGTGGATCTTGTGTGTTCTCTAAATTGGATCTTCGTTCAGGTTATCCTCAGGTGAAAGTCAAGGAAGCTGATATTCACAAAACAGCTTTCAGAACTCGCTATGGACATTACGAATTTCTAGTGATGCCATTTGGAGTGACCAACGCACCAACAATATTCATGAACCTAATGAACCAAGTTTTTCAGGAGTACTTAGACAGGTTTGTTGTCATCTTCATCGACGATATCCTGGTGTATTCTAAGAGTCGGAAAGAGCATGCAGAGCACCTACGAATTGTCCTGGAAACTCTTCGACAACATCAGCTTTATGCCAAGTACAGCAAGTGCGAGTTTTGGCTAAAGCCAGTTGGTTTTCTTGGACATATCGTATCAGGAGAAGGAATCTCTGTGGATCCAGCGAAATTTTCAGCAGTTAGCGAATAGCCTACACCAAAGTCAGTGAAGGACATTCGAAGTTTCTTGGGTTTAGCTGGATATTACAGAAGGTTCATTGAAGGCTTTTCAAAGATAGCAATACCCCTGACCAAGCTCACACGTAAAGATGAAGATTTTGTGTGGTCAGAAGCATGCGAACAAGCTTTCGTAGAACTCAAGTCAAGATTGACATCAACGCCTATTCTCGTCATACCGGATCAATCTGGAGGATTCGAGGTGCATTGCGATGCATCCGGTAAGGGATTAGGATGTGTTCTATATCAGCATGGGAAGGTTGTGGCTTATGCTTTAAGACAGCTGAAGATTCATGAGCGCAATTATCCGACGCATGATCTGGAGTTGGAAGCCGTCATCTTTGCTCTCAAGATTTGGCGCCATTATCTACTTGGTGAACGAGTGAACATATACATAGATCACAAGACCCTGAAATATGTGTTTACTCAGAAGGAGTTGAATATGCGGCAGAGAAGATGGTTAGAACTCAAGGCGGACTTTGACATCAACTTGCAATATCACCCAGGGAAGGTGAATGTAGTACCTGATGCTCTTAGTCGCCAACCGTTAGCAATGAATCTCACCGCTCAGTGGAAGCTTCAACAAGAATTGCATCAGATGGAGATTGAAATAGTCATGCCAGGTAACGCTTCAAGTTTGATGAATTTACATGTTCAATCAACCATTGTCAATCAGATCAAAGCAGCTCAAGCAAGTGATGCTAAGTTGCAAAAGATCAGAGAACAAGTGGAGAATGGACTCAGAACAGACTTCATCATCCATGAAGACGGATCTTTGAGATACGGCATCAGATTGTATGTACCAAAAGGTCCTGTACGGGAAGAGTTAATGAAAGAAGCTCACAGCTCTCCCTACTCAGTACATCCTGGAGGTACCAAAATGTACAAAGATCTACGTTAGAATTATTAGTGGAATGGAATGAAGCGTGAAGTAGCCAGAAGCGTCGCAAAATGTTTGGTGTGTCAGCAAGTAAAGGCTGAACATCACAGGACAGCTGGACTACTTCAACCGTTACCAATCCCAGAATGGAAGTGGCAACACATCACGATGGATTTTGTGACTGCTCTTCCTCGCAGAACAAAGGGTAACGATGTCGTATGGGTCATTGTGGATCGACTCACAAAGTCGGCTCACTTCATCCCATTTCGGGTTGGCCAATCAACTGAGACACTAGCAAAGAAGTACATGGAGGTAATAATCTACTTAAAGATTTAAACTCTTCAGAATGTACTATCTCTGATACCCATGAACTCATACAGGAAATTGTGAGACTTCATGGAGTACCGGTCTGCATTGTCTCCGATCGTGACACCAGGTTCCGATCGCAATTTTGGCAGAGTCTGCAAGCAAGCTTGGGAACAAGTCTGAACTTCAGCACGGCTTATCATCTACAAACAGATGGTAAGTCTGAGCGAACTATTCAGATCTTAAAGGATATGCTCAGAGCATGTATGTTAGACTTCAAAGGATCGTGGGAAGATTACCTGCATCTTGTGGAGTTCGCTACAACAACAGCTATCAAGCAAGCATAGGAATGGCACCTTTTGCAGCATTGTATGGAAGAAAGTGTCGATCACCATTAAGTTGGGACGACATCGGAGATAGGGAACTTCTTGGACCAGATATGATAGTAGCGACCGTTGATGTGGTTCGTACTATCAGGGAAAGGATGCGCATAGCCCAAGATCGACAGAAGCACTGGGCTGATGCAAAGAGACGACACTTGGAGTTCCAGCCAGGAGATCACGTATTCTTGAAGATATATCCGAACCGCGGAGTGATCCGATTTGGAAGACGGGGTAAATTAAGTCCGAGATACATTGGACCGTTCGACATACTCGAACGAGTCGGTGAAGTGGCATACCGCTTAGCGCTTCCACCCTCATTGGAAGGAGTGCATAATGTGTTCCACATATCCTAACTCAGAAGGTATGTGAGTGACCTCGTCCATGTTCTTGATCATTCCGAACTCACTATACAACCCGACTTGTCTTGTGAGCAACAGCTTGTGGAGATCCTGGACAGGACAGTGAAAACACTTCGGAACAAGGAAGTTAACTTGGTCCGAGTGATGTGGAGGAAAGACACTCCAGGAGAGTCCACTTGGAAAAGGGAAGATGAAATGCGTGCAAGGTATCCTCACCTCTTTGTAAACTAGTCCTTAAATAAAAGTTGTAAATTTCGAGGACGAAATTTTTGTAAGGAGGGTAGACTGTAACAACTCTATTTTTAGTGTACATAAATTTGATTTAAATTTAAAGTATACTGGGAGTATTTAATGTTGTTGTTACCATTTTAAGTATTTATCTCACACCATAATTACAAGAAAGAGCTTGTAGCTCATTGGTAATACCTTGCATTGCCGAACCAAGCCACCAGAGTTCAAATCCCATACCCCACATTATTTTTAATATTAATTTTTTTTAAAACCTTTAGAATACCAAGGGTTTACACGTGCGTATCTCACAAAAACCCCACTACACCCAAAAAAGGAACATTGCCGGAGGTTAGATGAACAGTCGGGGGATTCTGGCAGCCTGACTCGGCCGAATCGGCCCCGACTTGGCCGACTCAGTCCTCCGACCGAGTCAAGGCCGAGTCGGCCGATTCCGGCGACGACCCCAACATGAAAATTATGTCTTTTCACATTCCCTATGCACCTGCAAAATTTTAGCCTCAGACCATTTCTAGAGCTCTTTTAAAACCCTAATTACTCCACTTTTAATACATTTTTAATACATTTTATCACATTTTTCATTTTAACCTTTCACCTACCCTAACCCTAGCCTAACCCTATAAATACAACCCCTGCCCTCTACCCTCTCACCCCAAACTCTAAGCCAACTCTCTAAAATTCTTAAGAACTCTTGTGTGCAATCGAATTGAGCGAAAGGCGAAGCTCCGGTGAATTTTTCGGCGGAATTTCCGGCAACGACCGTAGGAACTCCCGGAGACGAAATGACGCACCGGCGACTCCTCCCGTTCCACCTCACTCTCTTTGTTGTCCTAAACCCGTAAGTCCCATTTTCTATCTCTTTTTTCTATTCTAAAAATATGGATTTACAAAACTTGACGGAATCGGAACAAATCCGATTTTCGATTCGGTTTCTTCATAAAACTCCACTTCTCGTTAATACAATTATGCTTAAACTCTCTCATGTTGACTATTAAACACTAATCAACCAAATTGATCAAGTTTCATTTCATAAAATGATGGCTATTTCAATTTATCGTATTTTTCACTTAAATACCACATTGTTTCAATTCTACATTTAACTCCATTAAACTTGCTATACCTTTAAGTAGATCACGAGGTAACGACCTACCTCCTCACACACTCATATGCAACATAACACGATACCCTCGAGAACTTAGAATACGGGAAAACAAACATTTTCATTTAAATACCATTTACTTAATAAAACCATTTCTAAAAGATTTAGTATTGATACATCTTTACAAATAAATACCACTTATTATGAAAATAGGATAAGGTTGTGGGCATTCAGTCGTTTATCTAAACCTGACTTTGTGGTGTCTAGGCTAAACAAGTGAGAAAGGTAAATTTAAAAGACCGTCTCACGGTGATTCGTGAGCGGATCCCTCCTTTCTTCACTTGTACTTACCTGGCCACAATTGGCGGTGAAGAGACAATTTGAGGTATCTCACAACTTGTCGCTTTGGACCAGTTAGGAGCCGTCTAATTGACTTAGGAGACCCTAGAACATAGAATACGGGAAAACGACACTTTTTCATTTAAATATCATAATTAATAAAACCGTTTTCCTTAATGATTAGTATTTATACAAATCTTTGCAAAGCGCCGCTACAACCCATTTGGGGAACCCGTTCAGGATGGTGCGGATTATCGCACATCCTCGGGCTCAGTAGTGCGAGATTCAGACCTCCGCAAGGAGTATTTGGTCTCGAAAGATTTAAAATACGACATCTTAAGAAAACGAGATTTCTAGAATATTATATATATATATATAAATTATTTTCATATAAATATATGTATATTTAACATAAACATATCTATTTTTGAAGTATTATAAATATTCCACCTTTTCTACAATATCACAAGAATCAATTTTACACTAAAATACCATGAATTCCATACAAATCAATATTACGAATTAATACCTTTATTTCTGAAATTAGGATATTTTCACTAAAAATATCACAATATAAAATCCACATTCATTACAACTCTAAAGATGAATAATAAATGCTTGGGGTGTATTTTGAAAAGTATATAAAAGTATTTTTACATAAACCCCCCTCAAGTTCTATAAATTTCCCTAAGGACCTTAGTAAATATAGGTTTAAGCGGGACCAATCGCTTGAGCCTCAGGGAGCCGGAGAAGTGGGTGCTTGCCTATCTAAGGTAGACAAATTAATAAAAACAATTAGGACTTCAATTTAGTTTGCTAATTGTCTAACTCAGAGTGAATCTCATTATAATCTGACTTGAATAGAATTCTAGTACAATCTACAGTCTACAGTCTACAGTCTACAATCTACAATTTTCAATATTACAATTCAACATGAATCCATGATTCCAATTATCAATCTATACAACTTGACCGAACCGAACCATGGATATACATTCCATTTACACGGTTCTCCGGTTATTCCATTTACATGATTCTACGGTTACATCCGGTTACTGATATCATGGTTTCGGTCAGTCATCCAATTATACAATCAATAAAATTTACAAGAGAAACAATACAATTAAAACACTACGGGGTTTAAGAGGTAGATTGGTACGGAAGGCGTTAAAAGTGGTACGAGACTGTAAGACTTAATACACCTAACATGAATCCAGTTGCTGTTGTACCGTGACATAAACGGTTCCTTGTACTATACTTGCCTCTTGTCTCTGGCATATAGAGACTCCTCTCATATACACTGGCATTCTTTTGTACCAAGCTACAAACAACAGCGTTAACACAACATTACTACAAGATAATACAACTTTAAAAGATACCTTCTTATTCTGTCTATTCTACTTCCCTCTTATCTTTGGGACTTACCGAGCGACCTGTTCGCTGACGACATTCTCTTTCTTTCTTCTTTGAATGTCGTCAGGTAATTTAGACACGTCAGAGATCGAGCCTACTGCTGAAGACTTGGATCAGTTTGCTGAAGAACCAGAGCTTTAGTTTCATTGTACACATTTCTTTTCAGTACTTTACATTCCTGTTATGCCATTGTTTAAGCATCGCTTTTATTTCAGTTGTATTTACTTTTCATGCATTGTACAAAAGAATGTTAATAAATAAAGTTGTTGTTCAGTTTATATATCTTGTCTCTTGTGTATTTACTTTTATATTGCTTAGATACGCTTAGCGTATTTACTTCACAGTAAATACGTAGCGGCCTCGTCGCGTCCTATGCCCGTATACTGGGAAGCGGGGCGTGACACCTTTCATTAAAATGAGAGATTGAGACATCTCCTACAAAAGTAAGAACTTTGTTCTTAGAACCTTGAGACAAAGTCTCTTATAAAAAGAGAATTTAATTCTCAGGGCGCAAACTGATCTAAGTTGCATAAAAGAAGAGTTTCAGCGCTCCACATCTTGCGCAAAGCACTGCAGAGCCTTAGCGCTCTTAATCTAAAAGGAGCCCTAGCGCTCCAAATTTAAAGAAGCGCTCTGCGCTCAAGACTGGCGCATAGCGCCACGTGCTCCTCTCATGGGCGCTACTTAACAGAAGCGCCCCAGCGCTCCACATCTAGCGCAAAGCGCTGCAGCGCCTCAGCACTCCAAATATAGCGCGCTGCGTGCTCCTCACGTGTGCGCCACTGAACAAATAGCGCTTTGCACTCATAAACAAACGCAATGCGCTCATAATCTGGCGCTCAACACCAAGCGCACCACGTGATCCTCAAGTGTGTGCTACCCAGCAGAAGCACTCTGCGTTCTTTGACTGGCGTAAAACATCAAGCGCGCCACGTGCTCCGCACGTGTGCGCTAAAAGAACATAAATTGTTCTATAAGTAAAGCCTAGAGCTATGATGAATGCTAAGCATTCCATAAAAGACAAAAATATTGTCAGAACTCAAATCAATGCTCAGCATTGTTAAATGTTTAACATTTTAATTGAATGGGCCGAGCCCAAAGTGGCCACAGAATCCTAATTCAGATTAATTGAGCCCATATGCTCATAAATGTTTGATTTTAGTCCCAAATTGGACTATAGATCTCCCAACCAATATTGGTTCGAGGGTACATCTCTTCACTCCTCTGATATTTATTGTTGTAATCCTTCAACGTCTTCAGAGAGGTGACGGGTCCCGACAACCACACATTCCATGGACTGTGGGGTCCTTAAACCCATAGACTATAATGTCCTTAACCTCGGACTGTGGGGTCCTTAAACCCATGGACTATGATGTCCTTAACTTTGGACTGTGGGGTCTTTAAGCCAATGGACCATGATGTCCTTAACCTTGGACTGTGGGGTCCTTAAGCCCATGGACTATGATGTCCTTAACCTTGGACCGCAAAGTCCCTAAACTAAACAATAGAGCCCAAATGCTCTTTTGTTGGATCTAAACGATCCCGTTAAGTTGATCTTAGTCTAAAATTAGACTAACGTATCCTTAACAAACGTTTAAGTTGATCTTAGTCTCAAATGAGACTAACGTATCCTTAAACCCAACCCTAAACCCAAATCTAAAAAGATACGGATTTGGACTAATCCACGCCCTACGGGCGACAACATAAATTAGTCTCCGTATACAATCCACGGGCAACCAAAAACAAAACAAAAACATACGACACGAAGTGACCATCTGGAGAAGGAGAAAGCGGTTACCGCGATGCGGTAGCGTAATTAACTGCAGGGGCTTGCGCCTGTAGGGAAGAGCGTCCCCACAATCAAAAGCCCATCCAATGAAGGGGAATCTGACGAAGTCTGCTACATCGGTCGCATCCGTTTAAACCTTCGATACATGATGTCATAAATCAACTTGGAATTTTCGGAGAGGTGGACAGATAGCACCAAATAGCATCTGCCCTCAAAATTCAGGCAAGACGAACCTATGCGATCTCGTCTATGTTTTCGGCGGAGAACAGTCGGCTATATATGATATAACCGGATTATTGAATCAAGTGTTGATTTAATAATTTAATATATATTTATATATTAACTAATATTTTGCTCACTAATGATTTTCTTCTCTTGCTCTCTCTCTCTCTCTCTCTATATATATATATATATATATATATATAATACTATTGTGTCATGGTGGATGATACATAGAACATGGGTGTATGAGATTTACACCAAGGATAAAGATAATTAGGGCGATTATTTATTAAGAGGAAAATTGGAAATGAGTTGGAAATGAGCATGGCTTAAATGCTTGTAGAAGCATGTAGAAGCCATGACTCATCCCATTTATTTTGTTTTACTCTAGATATTTTATCACCCAACCATTATATTTAGCACACGGTTAACTCTCACATTCATCACTTGAGATATTTTTACCTCACCCAAGTTCATCTTCTTCCTCTCTAGGTTTTCTTGAGTTGGAAAAATAAAAAGAGAAATACATTTTAAAGTGAGCAAAATTCCTACTTCATCAACTTACTCTTATCTAGCCTATAAGATTAGGTTATTTGCTTCACTAATTTTTTATTAGTGAAGAGGTGGCTTGAGTTAGAGAAACTTCAAGGTGGATCATCTTTGGCATCGAAGATTCATTAGCAAGCTCGTTCCTTTCCCCAAGTGAAGCCTAAGAAGAGTTCTAGGGACTACTACTTAGAGCTTAAGAAGTGAAGGACCAGTCTACAAAGCTTTTATTCTTTATTCACTTAGTGTAAAACTTGTTTACATGTTTAGAAAACCCTAATTCTCTAGTTGGATTCTAGGTTAGTGTAGCTTAGCACTCTAGATTTTTTAAAATTGCATAATTGATGCTTGTCTAAACCTATTGGTAGTGATAAGACACACTTTCAAGAAAATCCCACCGCCGGCGGCAAATCTCAAAGGTGATGGACCCAAACACCCTAAGTCTAGGGGTACGATCGTGCATACGGTTTACATGGATTCCGGAAAAGGAGAAAGTCGTGCTTCCATAGGTCACCAACCGCAAACTCGGTTGTTGACAAAAGCTCAGGAGCAACAACAAAAGCACCAGGAAATGTTGACCAAAATGGCAGCGCTTACCGGGCAGAAAGAAAGCCCGGACACAACAACCGAACAGCGCCAGGAGAAGGAGACCGATACAGAGTTCCTGCGAAGGGTATTTGAGAGGAAGGATAAGGAAGCTGTTGAGCAGACTGCTAACATAAATCAGATGGCTCTCTTATTCCAGGATATGGTTGGAATGATGATCCAGCTAGAACCTTCAGCTGAAGATCCGCCGATAATCATCAAGGATGACAGAGGGGAAACATCAAACCTTCTTCCGTCCTTATCCGTGGCCAAGGAGGAAACGATCTACAAGGCTTCTCGTGATGATTATATTGCTCAAAAAATACGAGCTCATCAAGCTAGTGAAGTTGCTGACCAAATCATCAGAACCGGACGGCCATACCCAAGCTGGTATGACCAAATCAAATACCCGTCGGGATATACGATCCCCAAGTTCCATGTGTACAAAGGGACAGGTAACCCACACCAACATGTCGCGCAATTCAGAGCTCTGTGCGGTTACACTAGAGGTGATGACAAACTGTTGCTTCGCCAGTTCGTTGGCAGCCTATCAGAAACGGCCTTTCAATGGTACTCGAAGCTCCCAAATGACTCCGTAAAAACATTCGCAGAAATGGAACTGCTGTTCACCCAGCGTTTCGCCAGCACGAGCGAGCGCACTCCAATCACGGCATTAATCAATACCAGGGTAAGGCCGGGAGAAACCTGGGTCTAATACGTGGATCCGATGGCGGAACCTATGGTCTAAGTGCGAACAATGCATCGAAGAATCCTCCGCCATGGGCATGTTCATCGGGACCCTAGTTCCTCAAACGACCGTGTCCCAGTTCATGACGTTCTTCAAACCAACTACCTTCTAGGCTCTAATCGATAAACTGTCCCAAATGGACCAGATGGGCCACGGGCCTTCCTCCTCGACCCTCGAAACGCCAAGGATAAAGGGAAAGCGTCCTTCGTCGCCAACACTCAACAACAACCGAGTGGCCCAAAACCGGAAGCTCTCCAAAACAACACACGCCCATGCTTATACCTGGAGGAAAGGCTAGGATGCGCTTACTCGTTTCCCCACGACAAGATGAGGAGACGGTTCTAGTTGGCAGTTGTTCTCCGCCGAAAGACGCGACCGGGACGTTGGGACGTCAGGCCTGAATTTCGAGGGCAGATGCTATTTGGTGCTATCCGTCCACCTCTCTGAAGATGCCAAGTTGATTTATGACACCATGTATCGAAGGTTTAAATGGATGCGGCCGATGTAGCAGACTTCGTCAGATTCCCCCTCGTTTGAGAGGTTTTTGATTGTGGGGACGCTCTTCCCTGCAGGCGCAAGCCCCTGCAGTTAATTACGCTACCGCCTCGCAGTAACCACTTTCTCCTTCTCCAGATGGTCACTTCGTGTCGTGTGTGTTTGTTTTGTTTTTGGTTGCCCGTGGATTGTATACGGAGACTAATTTATGTTGTCGCCCGTAGGACGTGGATTAGTCCAAATCCGTATTTTCTTAGATTTGGGTTTGGGGTTTGGGTTTGAGGATACGTTAGTCTCATTTGAGACTAAGATCAACTCAAACGTTCGTTGAGGATACGTTAGTCTAATTTTGGACTAAGATCAACTCAACGGGATCGTTTAGATCCAGCAAGAGAGCATTTGGGCTCTATTGTTTAGTTTAGGGACATTGCGGTCGATTACCAGTTTAAGGACATGGTGGTCCAATGTTAGTTTAAGGACATCTCGGTCCAAGGTTAAGGACATCATAGTCCGTGAGTTTAAAGACATCACAGTCAAGGTTAAGGACATCATAGTCCATGAGTTTAAGGACCCAACAGTCCAGGTTAAGGACATCATAGTCCGTGAGTTTAAAGACCTCACAGTCAAGTTTAAGGACATCAAAGTCCGTGAGTTTAAAGACCTCACAGTCAAGGTTAAGGACATCATAGTCCATGGGCTTAAGGACCCCATGGTCCAGGTTAAAGGATATCATAGTCCATGAAATGTATGGTTGTCGGGACCCGTCACCTCTCTGAAGACGTTGAAGGATTACAACGACAATACCAGAGGAGTTCAGAGATGTACGCTTAAACCGATGTGGGTTGAGAGACCTGTAGTCCAATTGGGACTAAGATCTGTGATTTATGAGCATATGAACTTAATTAATCTGAATTGAGGACTTATGGCCAATTTGGGTTAAGTCTATTCAATTACAATGTTCAACATTTGTTTTTGAGTCGTTAGATGTTTGTTTGAGCCCAATCCCCTTAAAAATGCTAAGCATTGGTTTGGTCTCTGACAATGTTTTGTCTTTAGTTGAATGTTGTGCATCTGTCATAGCTTCAGGCTTATTCAAAGAACAGTTTATGTTCTGTCCAAGCGCACTGTTCCCCTCCGAATACAGAGACGCGACCACATAGGATCGTCTTGCCAGAGATTCGGGGAAGATGCTATTTGGTTTTATCCGTCCACCTCTCCGAAGATGCCAAGTTGATTTATGGCACCGTGTATCGGAGGTTTAGACGGATGCGGCCGATGTAGCAGACTTCGTCAGATTCCCCCTCGCTTGAGGGGGTTTTGATTGTGGGGACGCTCTTCCCTGCAGGCGCAAGCCCCTGCAGTTAATTACGCTACCGCATCGCGGTAACAACTTTCTCCTTCTCCAGAATTTCACTTCGTGTCGTGTGTGTTTGTTTTGTTTGTGGATGCCCGTGGATTGTATACGGAGACTAAGTTATGCCGTCACCCGTAGGACGTGGATTAGTCCAAATCCGTATTTACTTAGATTTGGGTTTGGGGTTTTAGTTTAAGGATACGTTAACCATATTGAGGCTAAGATCAACTTAAACGTTCGTTAAGGATACGTTAGTCCTATTGGAGACTAAGATCAACTTAACGGGATCGTTTAGATCCGATAAAAGAGCATTTGGAGGCTCTATTGTTCCAGTTTAGGGACATGGTGGTCCAATGCATGTATGGCCGTCGGGACCCGTCACCTCTCTGACGTCGTTGGAGGATTACAACGACAGGTGTCATAGGAGTTCAGAGATGTACCCTTGAACCAAAGTCGATTGGGGGGTCTATGGTCCAATTTGGGACTAAAGTCTGTTTGAAGGTTTAAGGATACGTTAGCCGTATTTGAGGCTAAGATCAACTTAAATGGGATCGTTTAGATCCGACAAAAGAGCATTTGGGGGCTCTATTGTTCCAGTTTAGGGACATAGTGGTCCACTGCCAGTTTAGGGACATGGTAGTCCACTTCCAGTTTAGGAACATGGTGGTCCATCATTCCCATTTTGGGGACAGGTGTTGGTTTAAGGACGCATAAGTCCATGAGTTTAAGGACCTCACAGTCCGTATTGTTGGTTTAAGGACGCATAAGTCCATGAGTTTAAGGACCCCACAGTCCGTATTGTTGGTTTAAGGACGCATAAATCCATGAGTTTAAGGACCTCACAGTCCGTATCGATGTGTGGTTGTCGGGACCCGTCACCTCTCTGACGACGTTGAAGGATTACAATGACAAGTGTCAGAGGAGTTCGGAGATGTACCCTTGAACCGGATGTAAATTGATTTAAGGGAGCAGTCATGCTCGGTCAATTTAATTTGAGGACTTACGGCCAGAATTGGGCTAAGTCCAGTTGAGAATGTTCAACATTTTTATTTGTGGTTGGCCTGTTAGGCCTTGGCTTGGGCTTTACCCTTTGTTTAATAATGCATAGCATTAATCTTGGTCTCTGTTGGACCTTTATTTGGGCTCTGCCTCTTTTTAAATGATGCACAGCATCTGTTTTGGTCTGACAGACCTTTGTTTGGGCTCTGCCCTTTTTTTTAGAATAATGCATGGAATTTTATTAGGCCTGTTAGGCCTTTTTTAATTGGGCTCGGCCCTTCTTTTCAATAATGCAGTTCATTAATTATTTGACACTGACCATGTGGCCTGTCAGGCGCTTTGCGCCAATTAATGAGCGCAAGCGCATGTGGAGGTGACACGTGTCACGCTCTGGTGAGCGCAAGCGCAGTGCGCTGCGCCGGTGCGCTGCGCTGTTGCGCTGCTGACGCGTGGCGCACTCTGGTGAGTTGCGCCAATTTAAGAGAGCAGTGCTCTATTTTAAAAGCGCATAGCGCAAGTTGTTCTGGAGCTGACACGTGGCGCTCTCTGGTGGCTTGCGCCAACCTAAGAGTGCAACAGTGCAGATTTACAAGTGCAAGGCACAAGTTCTTATTTCTTTTGCTAGAGAGGTTTTACCTCGAATTTTCAAGAACCATTGGTTCATAAAAAAGGCAGTGCCTTTGTGTAGATCAAATGATCTAATAAAGAAGTATATTACTTCTTTTTTTTTATTATTTGATCTTTTCTTTTTATTTTAAGATCTTGATCTTGTTATTAGATTATTGATCTTTTCAGAAGAAATTCTTCTTTTCCAAGGTTTACCTTCTTTTCTTTCTGATTTCTTCTCAAACTTTCTTTTTAGGAGTTCTGTGTCTCTCTGTGTTTCTCTGTGTTTTAGACTTGGGGTCTAGGGGCCTTTATATAGTGCCAATTAGTTTGTTAAATCAGTTAAAGAAATCTTTCCCTGAGTGATTTAGGGATTTTTCCCCACCGTTGGATCTTTGATCCAAGGGCTTCTGATTTACAGAAGACAATCATCTTGTTTTAACAAGATCAGAAAGATCTTTCAGAATTTTTCTGTTTGGCGCAAGCGCACCTGCGCTTGACACGTGTCGCGTAGCGCAACTGCGCTGACACGTGTCGCGCAGCGCAACTGCGCTTACACGTGTCGCGCAGCGCTGAGCGCAAATCATCTGAAGCGTTGCTTCTTTTGTTTTTTACTTTAAATAGAGCCTTGCTCTGATTAGGTGCGCTGCCTTGGGCGCTGCGCTGGCGTATCAGCTTTTGACACGTGGCGCGTTGCGCGCAGCGCAAGGAATTTGAAGCGTTGCTTCAATTTTTGAATTTTTGAAATTCAAACAGAGCTTTGCTCTGATTGGGGGAAACAAATGCCCCCCCTACCGTTGCGCTCACGTGGCGCACACGTGAGTGCAGCGGTGGCAAGATCCTGGCTGTTGGATCAACTGAGGAGTTGAAGGGGCGCAAGCGCCTATAAATAGGACCTTTGATCCTCAACAGATGTTCACCATCTTCAAGAATTTTAATTCTCAGAACTTCAGAGCCTTGCTCTTGCTTTCAAGAACTCCAGAGCCTTGCTCTCATTTCCAAAGTTAGAACCTTTAGAAAAATTTTAGGTAAAATTAATCTTAAATTAAATTAATTTTAATTAATCTTAACCAACAGAGCCTTGCTCTCATAGATCTTCTGATCTAAAGAAAACCCCTTTGGGGTTTCACCAACAGAGCCTTACTCTCAAGAATCCATAGATCTAAAGGGATCTTGTTTCAGGGTTTTTAACCCATGAACAGAGCTTTGCTCATGGACAAAACATAGATCTTTTGATCTAAAAATGAAGAACTCTTAAGAGTTTTCATGGATCTTTAAGATCCCAGAATTTTTTAATTTTTTAGGAGTTAAATTTTCCTTTTGATGGATTCTTCCATCATTATTACAGAGCTAGGCTCTTTTAGGGAATTTTATCTCTTTGAGACCAGATTTTGACAAGTGTCTCTCTGTGACAGAGCTTTGCTCTGAAAGATGAGATTTTCTCCTTGTCTCTAGGGATTTCTCATTAATGAGGATATCCTTTTGGGGATCTCCTCATTAATTGACAGTCTCATCCAATGATGAGACTGTCTTATTAACTGATGCACTGTCATCTAGATTTTGTGGGTCCCCCTTTGGTCCCCTACCCACTGCATTGCAGTGTGGTATAAATTTTAAAATGCCAAGCGTTGGAATTACAACACCGACGGCTGACTTTTGTCCCTCCGCAGGAAACATGTCTGCTGACCTGTCATTCCCGTTTGTTCGCTCAGAGGAAGGATTCCGTGAAGCACCAGTGGATCAGGAGGTGCTCGCCCTCATTAAGAATCATGACCCTAAGCACAAGAACCTTCACCTTTGGGGCAGGTGGTATAATGATATCATCAAGGGTCGCCGAAGCTTCGGTTTCGCGACACCGTCTGAGCCCATCTCGTCGATCCCCTATGCGGACGAACCCCCGGTGAAGTATGCCGTGGAGGTCAAGAACTGGAATTCGGAGGATCTTCTCCAGCCTGCGATTGGTGCCATTCCCGTGCAACCGTCGCCGGCCGTGGACATTTTGGGGAGGCGAATATGTCAGGGTGAGGCGCGCCCTTGGGGACAGGCTTACAACATTGGATTGACCCCGTGACAACCGGCCGGATGTCTGCAGTGGGCCAGGTACATCCTATCGGCGAAGAGGACTCATCTGATGAAGATTGGTCTATACTCGGCAATCTACGTCTCGATTTTTGAGTACTCCGCTCCTCCGACGTGGTGGGTTAAGGCCTTCATCGAACAATGGAACATCCCCACCCACACCTTCCTTATGACGGACAGGGAAGTCTCCATCTCCCTGGAAGAGTTCGTCGAAATCTCGGGTTTCCCGGTGAGGGGGAAGCATTACGAGGAGCTGCTTCCTCCTGACGAATACGTCTTCGCCACCAAGCCGCTGGTGTTTGATTTGACGTCGGAGAATGCTATTCAGCACCAGTTTCCGAGCTTGGTGAAGGTGCTGAACATATACGAAGGTCTCTATCTGGAATCAGGAGTCCGGGGAGTCAGTTTCGCAGATTTTATCGCTCGCTTCCTTCGACCGGAGATTCTATCGGAGCGGAGTGAAAAGTTCGCCAAGCTCGATGACCCTTTCGGCTTCGGCTTGGACCGTCGACCAATATCGGAAGACGATCAGAAGGATTTCTATCTCCTCGACGCCGCCATCATGCCCTTCTCAGAAATCGCCGCCCCGGGCATTGATGAGGAGACCTTCTTTTTAGGGTTCCTGGGATTGTGGCTGTGCAGCATCGCGCTCCCCATGCACCCGCACTACATGCGGCCGTCCGTTTTCTACCCAGCGCATCGGATGGTGGCTGTCCTACAGTTATCAATAGGAATCGCCGGGTTGGCTCACCTATATAATGGACTTAGCGTGGCGGCGGACGCTAATGAACCCGGGGTGCAGCCTGCCAATTTCCCGATGCACTACTTCACTTCGTGGATGGAAATGCATGTGCACGGGGTATTCGGCGTCCATAAGAGCCTTTCGTTTTTTGAGAGGTGCAGACTCCCAAGAGTCATACGGCTGATCGGTGCCTCGATCGTGAATGCGCCTCCGCGGGAGGCTAGGGGGTTGATCCTTCGTCCACACCTGGTTGGAGCGAGGATTTCTTTTATGGATAAAGTTATAACCATCGGCTCAGAAACCTCCAAGGCGGTAGTGGCACTGCGTGATGGCTTCAAGGACGGGGCCTCCATACTGAAAGCCCGGGAGATTCTTCACCTCTACTCTATTCGGCCGGGCTACCTGGTGTTCCGGCAGAACGAGACGGCGCTTTTCATGAGGTACAACCGCCACCGGTTCGCCCAACAATCCAGCTATAACCAGGGTGTTCCGCTGGAAGCGTTTTTGGAAGAGCCCGCGGCCAGCATGGAGGGGATACGGAGCGCGATGCACCATTTTACGCGGCTGAATACGGGCTCCCACTTCTTCATTAGTGACCCGAGCTGCATCCCCCGGGTCCTCCACGCGTATATGGCTTGGTACGTGCACGCAATGGTGTTTCCTGATTTAAAATCAGGAAAGCTTATGGAAAAGGCTTCAGAAAAGGGTCACGTGTTTACACGTGACCAGCAGTCACGTGTTGGCACGTGACATCTAAAAGTATCAGCAAAGCAAATTTAGCTTCCCGACTACATCAAAGAAAAGGGCTTCAGAAAGGGTCACGTGTTAGCACGTGACAATTAAAAGCGGCTTCAAAGGCAAACCGGTTCCCTGATCAAATCAAAGAAAAGGCTTCAGAAGAGGTCACGTGCTCCCACGTGACCAGGGTCACGTGTTGGCACGTGATACTCAAAAGCAGCAGACCTGTTCTCCGGTTAAATCAAGAAAAGAGTCCAGACGAGGGTCACGTGCTCACACGTGACCAGGGGTCACGTGATGGCACGTGACGGTTAAGCAGCGACCAGAAAGCAGAGCGCAAAAAGAAAGAAGAGAGCTCGTTCCAAGGGGGGTCACGTGCCCACACGTGACCAAGGGTCACATGGCCACACGTGACCAACTTCAAAGCCCATTTGTTAACAGAATTAAATTCTGAGAAAAGACCTCTCGAATCTTTCCAAAAACAATCGATTAAATTAAAGATTTAGAGGTGATTAAATATCATCTATATATGGGAAAATCTCGAATTTGGAAAGATTTCCCCGTAAAATCTAACCAAAATAACGGAGGAGAATCTCTGGATTTAAAATCCAATGGTGAGTAAAATTCACCTAATAATCCAAAGGTCCAAAACGAATGATGGATGCAAATCAAATCTCTCAATGAAAGATTCATCAAAAACTAATTGACTCGGCTGCTTCTTCTATAAATAAGAGCCAAGGAACACACAGAAGAGGATATACGCAGAGGGAAGAAAAGAGAGAGAGCCTTGATACTTTAGAGGAATTTGGATCTTCTGCAAAAGAAAACCCTAGGTAAGAAAGGGAAGGTTTCATTGAAAGAAAAGAGAATTTAATTCTCAACAGAGTTTAACTCTGATATAAAACAGAAGGACATATTTCTTCTCTCTTTGATGGAGGATCTGTAAAGTGCACATCTCCCCTTGAGTTGAGAATTTAATTCTCAATGGGTTGAGATCCTGCCATGCAGATCCAAAGCATAGAGAGGGAATGGAAGCACGAGAATTTAATTCTCACAGAACTATAGGAATTTAATTCCTTCAAAATAAAATTAGGGTTTGACCTGTGTTATGGGAATTTAATTCCTTCAGAATGAAAAGAATCAGGGTTTAACCCTAGTTAAGAACTTAGTTCTGTTAAAAAAACAAGAATTTAATTCCCTTAATCTTATTCCCCAAAATAATTCTCTAACAGAGAGTGGGGGTTTAATTCCTTAAAGCTTTTATCAGGGTTTAACCCTATTCAGTTCTTCACATATATGAGGAATTTAATTCCTACAGAAAATTCAGAGTTCAACTCTTCAAAAGGAACTAGGAATCTAATTCCTATGAAATTATTGTTAGGGTTCAACCCTACGAGGAATTTAATTCCTGAAAGGGATTAACAGATTTTCTAAACAACTACAGAGAAGCAGGGTCACGTGTCACCACGTGAACCCCCCAAAAGATCTACAGAAAGCCCTTTGAGGCAGTGCCTCACGTGACCCACGTGACCCTTGGCAGAGGCTTTAACATAGTCCATTCAAACACCCGTCACGTGATGACACGTGATACTCCAAAAGATGCGATCTTCTCAGCAGAACAAACGAAGGGAGGGCGCCCTCACGTGCTACCACGTGACCCCTCTTGCCTCAGCGTCTAACGCTAAATTGGGACCCCTGAATCCAGTGTTAAAACATTGTTTGGCCCTAGTGTTCAACACTAAGCAAAGAACTTTATTCGCAGTGTTCAACACTGGTTACCTTAGTGTTCAACACTAATTTGGAATTTCTGTTGCCAGTGCTTAACACTGGACTGTTTTAGTGTTTAACACTAATTTGAAAGCCTTGTTGCTGGTGTTTGACACCAACTATCTTTTAGTGTTAAACACTAACTTATCAATCTCATTCTCAGTGTTCAACACTGATTGGTCTTTAGTGTTTAACACTAGGCATTGGCCCAATTGGCTAAATGGCCAGAGGCAAAGCCTCTCCTTCAAGGGACCAACAGGAGGGCCGATGTCCCAGACATGATTGGACTTAGCCCAAGCTGGCCATAAGTCCTCAATTCGTAATTAACTGGGCTAATGGGCTCATAACATAATTAATCGGTCTCAGTCCCAAATTGGGCCAAAGACTATTTAATCCACTCCGGTTCCAGGGTACATCTCTTCATTCCTTTGATACTTGGCGTTGTAATCCCTCAACGTCTTCAAAGAGGTGACGGGTCCCGATGACCACACATTGATATGGACTGTGGGGTCCTTAAACCCATGGACTACGACGTCCTTAACCTTGACCGAGATGTCTTAAAACTAACAATGGACCGCAATGTCCTTAAACTACCCACGGACCGCAATGTCCTTAAACTAGCAATGGACCACTATGTCCTTAAACTGGAACAATAGAGCCCAAACGCTCTTTTGTCGGATCTAAACGATCCTGTTTAAGTTGATCTTAGCCTCAAATATGGCTAACGTATCCTTAAACCTTCAAACAGACTGGACTATGAATCCTCCCAATCAACTTCGGTTCAAGGGTACATCTCTGAACTCCTCTGATATCTTTCGTTGTAAATCCTTCAACGTCGTCAGAGAGGTGACGGGTCCCGACGGCCATACATACAATGGACCATCATGTCCTTAAACTGGAACAATAGAGCCCAAACCCTCTTTTGTCGGATCTAAACGATCCCGTTAAGTTGATCTTAGTCTCAGGTCAGACTAACGTATCCTTAACAAACGTTTGAGTTGATCTTGGCCTCAAGTATGGCTAACGTATCCTCAAACCAAACCCCCAAACCCAAATCTAAGATAATACGGATTTGGACTAGTCCACGCCCTACGGGCGACGACATAACTCGGTCTCCGTAAACAATCCACGGGCAACAAAACACAAAACAAGCACACACGACGCGAAGTGACCATCTGGAGAAGGAGAAAGTTGCTACCGCGATGCGGTAGCGTAATTAACTGCAGGGGCTTGCGCCTGCAGGGAAGAGCGTCCCCACAATCAAAAACCCCTCAAACGAGGGGGAATCTGACGAAGTCTGCTACATCAGCCGCATCCGTTTAAACCTTCGATACACGGTGCCATGAATCAACTTGGCATCTTCGGAGAGGTGGACGGATAGCACCAATTAGCATCTGCCCCGAATTTCAGGCAAGAGACGCCATGTCGCGCCGTCGTTCGGAGGGGAACAGATTCTGGCATGCCCGGTGGGACCTCTTCCTCTTTCCACTCCACACTTCGTGTGTCGTGATTCGCGAACCAAACACGGTTTGCTAATAGTTGCCCTGGGGTTTCAAGGTACTAAGATTCGGCGTCTTGCTCATTGCAGAAAACAAAGGATCGATGGCTTCTACTTCTGCGAAATGCTCCAACTGCTCTGACTGCAATTGCGACCAACGCTCTGCCTCGCCAGGAGGTATAGCCTACGGACCCCAAGCTGCTTCATTGTTTACTATGCCCGTGGAACAGGTCACTCGAGCCACCACAGGATTGTTCTTTGGGACCATGTTCCCGCCGACAAGCTTCACCGCTCCGATGCTGACAAAGGAAGCTCCCAAGAAGTCGGTCTTTGATCGTCTTACCCCTGCCGTGGACCCTCTCAACGGGTCGCCCAACACCAACGCCTCGGTCTTCTCTAGATTGGGCCAAGACTCCTGTGGATCCACAATGGGACCCACAATCCCAGAGAAGGCTGCTTCTAAGAAAATGACCAGTCCTGCTCCCGAAGTCGTCAAGGCGGCCCCCTCTGCCAAAAAGTCGGTCTTTACGAGATTGACTGTTCCAGCTCCCGCTTCTGTTACCCAAAGGACATCGGTCTTTGACAGGCTAACACCAACAGCAACCCCCCACCTACACAGGGGGCAAGACGAAACCATTCTTACCGCTGACCCAACGCCGTCCGCTCGACACGCTCGACGTCGCCATTGGCGCCGAGTAAGGAAGGCTGGGGGCAACTCCCCCTCCGGGTTAACTCCATCAGCCTCGATGGCAGAAGTTAATGCTGCTGTTCCAACTGGGAACAGCTTCGAGATGCTAAATAAGGTGCGAAGGAATTCTCCTACTGCAGTGCTAAAGAGGTCTCCTCCCCCATTAAAAAAGGTTGTGGAAATAAAATCAGAACAGCTCCGATCCCCTCAACGGCTGTCTTCCAAAATCTATAAGGTTTGGCAGCAGGCCCGAGACTCGATCATCGATCCAAACTTCTCCCGCCAGCACAAGAAGCTGAAAATCCAACCGGAAGCTGGTCACCAGGCTAAACCCCGAAAGGCTGTCTGGACGCCCACCTCAACGGCCCCCTCAACCTCCATGGCTCATAAAAGGAGGAAGCCAGAGAAGATCCCCCAGCCTGCAACGACAGCTAATAGCACTAAGCCCAGACGCCCTAAGTCTGGGGGCATGATGGTCCACACTGTATACATGGCGTCAGGAAAAGAAGACAGCCGCGCGTCCACGGGTCATAGACCGCTTACACGGTCAGTGACCAAAGCTCAGGAGCAGCAGCAAAAGCTCCAAGAAATGATGAATGCTATGGCCGCACTTACCGGGCCAAAAGAAAGCCCAGAAATGTCCTCAGACGCACGCCAGGAGGAAGAAACCGACGCTGAATTCCTTCGCCGGATACTGGAGAAAAAGGACAAAGAGGCTGCTGAACAAGCAGCCAATATACAGCGTATGGGCCTTCTCTTCCAAGATATGATAGGAATGATGATCCAGCAGGACCTACCCGCCGAGGATCCCCCAATCGTTCTTGAAGACGACCGAGGAGAAACGTCAAATCCACCGCCAGCCCCCTCAACGGCCAAGGAGGAGACGATCTCTAAAGCTGACTTGGTTGACTATATAGCCCAGCAAATCCGGGTTCATCATGCGACTAAGGCAGCTGGTCAAGTCGTAAAAACGGGGCGGCCGTATCCAAGCTGGTACGACCAAATCAAATACCCGCCAGGCTATACGATACCGAAATTCCATGTGTATAAGGGGACCGGCAATCCCCATCAACATGTTGCCCAGTTCCGGGCCCTCTGCGGTAACACCGGCGGTGATGATAAACTGTTGCTTCGCCAGTTCGTGGGCAGCTTATCGGAAACAGCGTTCGAATGGTATTCGGAACTCCCGAACGATTCTATCAAGACGTTCGCTGAAATGGAGTTGTTATTCACTCAGCGATTCACAAGTGCCAGCGAACGCACTCCAATAACAGCATTGATTAACGCCAGGGTAAAACCAGGCGAAACCTGGGTCCAGTATGCTATACGCTGGCGGAATTTGTGGTCGAGATGCGAACAACGCATTGAGGAGGCACCCGCAGTGGGCATGTTCGTGGGAACCCTAGACCCCCACGCAACTATCTCCCAGTTTATGATGTTCTTTAAGCCAACCACATTCCAGGCTTTAATCGACAAGTTGGCTCAGATGGACCAGATGGGTCATAGACCACCTCCCCCGAAGTCGGAACCTTGGAATGACAAGGGTAAAGGAAGGGCAACCTTTGTCACGAATACCCAACAGCAACCTAACGCCTTGAAACCGGCAGATCAACTGGAAGAAAGACGCCGGTATTATAATGAAAAGATGAAACGTCCTTACTCGTTCCCACGAGACAAGACGAAACGGTTATTCGAGCTGGCAATACGCAACAGACTTATAAACCTACCAAATCCAAGGCGACCGTCGCAACCCACGGAGGTGAATAACCCTAACTATTGCCCTTACCATCAAACGGTAAGTCATCCGATTGAAGATTGCTTCGTCTTCAAAGGATGGATCGAAGATCAATACCTCCAGGGGAAGTTTATACTGTCAGAAAAGTGGAAGGTGAACCCACCACAGCCGCATCCTCCTAAGAAAGCGGATACACCGGGGGCAACCTGCTCCTTTATTGAAGAAGCTCCGTGGGAGGTCGTGCTATCAACTAAAACCAAAAGAATGCTGGGATACCTTCATGCGTGCCCTATGATCGAATGGAAGGACCCTCTTGAACCTCAAATTGTCGAGGGAATGTTGAAGCCCCGCCCAACTACGAAGACTCGCGATAAGGGCCCAAATACCCACGCCCAACCGTCAAAATCTTCGAAGAAAAAGAAGAAGAAATCCAAGAAGCCCGTGAAGCTTGGAAACGAGCACACGAACTTGTAGAAGCAAATCGACGCGCTGGAAGAATACAATCAAAAGGCGCGAACTCCTGTCACACTGCAAGAGTTCCTCAACCACATCTTTCAAGAGGAAGATGATGGAGAGAGCTCGTCGGATGAATCCGAAGGATATGTGGCGAGTTGTAACGTAATCTCCCACTCGTTTACCGATGATGGGAAAACTCCTGGCACTAAGAAGCTGGAGGCAGAGCCTGAACCAGAGCGTGCATGGCCAACAAATGAAATGATCAATGCCTTTCTAGACGAGATTCGTCTAAAGAGTAAAGCGGATCAGGAGCGTGAGATGGCTGCGTCAGAAGGAGCCAAATGCAGGCGACTGAACGAAAGAGTTGAACTACCCCTGCCAGAGCGAAAGGCATCCGAAGTAGACAAGAAGATATTCAAGACGAGGAAAAGGTTTACCAAAGCCATGTCAATGGGAATGAAGCTACCACCCTCGAAGGGAAACACGCACGATGGGGTAGAGAGGCACCCTGATTATTGCGCATATCATCGGAAAATTTCACACCCCATGGAGGAGTGCGACGCCTTTAAGATATGGTGGCAAGGATATGTTGCTCATCGGCAACATTTTAAGCGCATGAAACGCAAGATCCGTCGGGAGCGAAGAAGTACTGTCGATGGGCACAACAGAACTACTGGCAACTGTTACATGGTTAACGCCAGGGGGTCACAAGTTCTCACCTTTGGGAGTGACTCTGATGAAGAAATGGCTCTGGGCCCTCTCTTTAAAGAATCCGTTTTAGGGAAAGAGGAGAAATCGGAGGCCTGCGAGAACATTCAGCTGCGCAATCGCACATTCCCAGAAAAGAATCTCGGGCCCGCGAGTAGAAAAGATAAGGGAAAGGAAAAGGTCACTGAAGATATCACTTTAGATGACCAAGTCATGAGAGAGCTGGCTGCCAAAGACCCTCCTGGAAAGGGTAAGGTGGACTATAACATCCTAGCACACCTAAGGAAGCTACCTTCTCAGCTTAGCATTCTCGATGCCCTCCTATTATCAAAAGAAGCGCGAGACTCACTAATTAAGGCGTTACAAGAACCTGAGCAATTCCAAGCCTTCCTCGCCACTGAAAGGATGAAGGATGAACTGGAGGAAGTGCATACGGCCGACATCACTTTCGGTGACGAAGACCTCCTTCTCGGGACGTGCGACCACAACCGTCCCCTATATGTCTCCGGATACTGCCATGATATCAAGATAGGCAAGATCCTGGTGGACAATGGATCCTCCGTCAATCTCCTTAATGTTCGGGTGTTGAAGGAAATCTGCATGAGTGTGCAACACCTCGCTCGTGACAAAATTACTATCTCCGGTTTCGATTCGCAATCGTCACGGACTCTCGGATCCGTGATACTAACATTACGCTTTGGACTCCTCGTCACAGACATCAAATTCCATGTCATTGACGCCAAGACCTGCTACAACGCCTTGCTCGGTCGCCCTTGGCTACATGAGTACAATATCATCCCTTCTACACAACATCAGTGTATGAAGTACTTTAAGGATGGTTTCAAGTATACCGTAACAGGTGAGTTGAACCCATTTTCCGTGAACGAAGTCCGCAAATACGAAGATGCGAAGTACTTTTTGCCAGATTTCGAGGATACAGAAAGGTGTCGCAACCCGGAGAACAAAGCCGCCGCCACCATCCCTGTTTTCGGGAGCGATACCGAAGAAGAGGAAGAGATAGTTTATGCAGGGCCATCTCAACGCAACAACTTGGGGACGCCCGCCCCTATGTTGGTCTTCGGAAGTGATTCAGAAGATGAAGTTAATGCCGTGTTCTCCAATCGGCTGTCAATACAAACACTCCCTGGCGATGACCATAGTTTGCAAATCACTATGATACCGCGAGAACACTACAAGGATCTCGACACACTTCAAGCTCACAATGTGCAGGACCTGCGAACATTTTACGTCCCTCCCAGGCAAAGAGGTGAGAAGGCGATCCTATTCTACCGATCCTCAGAGTCGAAAGTAGAGAAAGAGATCTGGCATGGCGCGGATGCTACACTCAACAGGCTCCAACCCATCCGTCTGCCCAGATACTATACAAATGGATTAAAGAGGCTATTGAAGCGCCAAGGAGTACCCTTAAAACAGACTGTTCGACAAGCTCAGTTCTACAACAGGATTTGGGATGTCCCTGGGACCCAACGCAAATTGCCCAACGGGAAAATGGAAACACTTGGGCTTGGATACGCGAGAATCGGGAAACGGGAACGGGCCCACGGTAGCTATGCTATATATACCTTTGATGAAGAGGAAGACGCCCTGTCAGGAAATGCCAACCCCTCATCAAAACTAGATCCCGCGACTGGAGTGCCGAGTCCGTCGTTTGGACAACGAGTGGACAACCCTATCAGGAAAGTGGGTCAGAAAGCTCGGGAAGACCACAACCGCGAGATGGCCATCTACGAGAAGGCCAGGACGCAACGCCTATTTCAACAGGCTACAAAAGACAAAGATGTTCGTCTTTGTCAACCCGTTGTACGAAAGGCCCGACGCAGAGACAAAAATAAATCAAGAAGCGGAAAAAGGAGCCGACAACAACGATGCAGGATTACAGAGTTACGTGATCGGGTATTGCACGGCTCGGATTTGTCCCTCATGAAGAAGATGAGTCGAGCGTACTCCTTCCCCCGAGACAAGACGGAGAGGTTACTCAAGCTCGCTTTAAAACATCAAATGATCACGCTTCCAGAGTCTAGACGCCCTGAGCAAGCTAACAAGGCGTCTCATCTGAACCATTGCTCTTATCACCGAGCCATAGGACATCCTACCGAAGACTGCTTCACCTTCAAGAACTGGGTCGAGGACCAGTACCAACAGGGCAGATTCGCTTTATCCAACGGCTGGAGGGTAACGCCGCCACAAAAGCACGAACCCAAAGCCGCAAGAGCAGAACCGGATCCACCTCAGTCCTGGAAGCGAATTCGCACCTGTTATACGATTACGATATTAAAAGAAGAGCCCGAGAACATGGATGACCTTCCCTGGTGCTTTGAGAACAGCGATGATGAGGTGGTCTCAGAATTTCCGCCAGCTCCAAAAGAACTGGAAGACGGTATACATACTACTGCAGATAACCTCAAGAAGATTGAGTTGGGATCGGCAGATGACCCGCGACCGACATTTGTCAGCGAGCTGCTATCTGAAGAAAGGGTGGCTGCTTTAAAGAACGTGCTTCTACGACATAAAGACTGCTTCGCGTGGAACTATTCCGAGATGCCAGGATTAGATCCGGAGATTGCTGTGCATAAGTTAGCAATATCCCCGGGTATCAAGCCAGTCAAGCAGACGCCAAGAAGGATGCGACTCGAGCTTGAAATGAGCATCAACGCCGAAGTCAAGAAGCTGATCGATTCTGGATTTATCCAAGAAGTCCAATATCCCGACTGGATCGCCAATATCGTCCCGGTAATGAAGAAAAATGGGACGGTACGCATATGCGTGGATTTCAGGGAACTCAATAAAGCCTGTCCAAAGGATGATTTTCCAGTACCAGTAACCGAGCTAATGATAAATAACACGTCCACTCATGAGGTTTTCTCCTTCATGGACGGTTCGTCAGGATACAATCAGATAAAGATGCATCCCGAAGACCAGAAGCACACCGCTTTCCGGACCCCTTTGGGTATATTCTGCTACAGGGTTATGCCCTTTGGTCTAAAGAACGCCGGTGCTACCTATCAAAGGGCCATGACAAAGATCTTCGATGATCTCATACATGACATCGTCGAGTGCTATATCGATGACCTTGTAGTGAAGAGCATGTCATACGAAGAGCATTTAAAGCATCTGGAGACTGTCTTTCAACGCCTTCGTCAATATAATTTGAAGATGAATCCCCTCAAATGCGCGTTTGGAGTCTCCTCGGGTAAATTCCTGGGATTCATCATCCGACATCGAGGTATCGAAATAGATCCATCTAAGATCAGGGCGATCATGGAAATGCCTCCGCCAAGAACCCTCAAACAATTGCGGTCTCTCCAAGGGAAGCTCGCATACATCCGGCGGTTTATCGCTAATCTTTCAGGCAAATGCCGTCCTTACAGTCACCTGATGAAGAAGGGAACCCCATTCGTCTGGGATCAAAAATGCCAAAGCGCGCTAGACGAGATCAAGCAATACCTGCAGAACCCGCCGGTGTTGGCTGCTCCGGTTAAGGAAAAACCTCTCATTCTTTATACAACCGCCCTCGAAGGTTCTTTAGGCGCATTATGGGCACAAAAGGACGACCAAGGGAAAGAAAGAGCACTCTACTACTTAAGTCGAGTTCTGCTGGGGGCAGAAAGCAACTACTCTCCCATTGAAAAACATTGCTTGGCGTTAATCTTCGTGATAACAAAGCTCAGGCACTATGCGTTGGCACATGAAGTCCGTCTCATCTCGAAGGTGGACCCTCTTAAATATCTGATGTCAAAGGCTATATTGACGGGTCGACTCGCTAAATGGGCTCTACTCCTGATGGAGTTCTCAATAACGTATCGACCTCTTAAGGCAGTGAAAGGCCAGGCCATTGCCGACTTCCTCGCTGAACATCCAGTAGCTGCTGGTTCTCCTCTGAACTGTGAGTTGCCAGACGAGCATGCATTTGATGCGATTGGCGGCGGTAGTACCCGATGGGAACTCTATTTCGATGGAGCATCCTCCGTAAAGAAACAGAAACAAGGTATCCCAATGATCAAATCGGGGATAGGCCTCATCTTCGCAACTCCACAAGGAGGGATAATGCGCTTCGCCTTCTCCTTAACAGAGCCGAGGACAAACAATGAAGCTGAATACGAAGCTCTGATAGCAGGCCTCGAGATCGCCATCGACATGGGAATCGAAAATCTCCTTATATACGGGGATTCCCAATTGGTCGTTAGTCAAGTAAATGGTGACTACCAAACGTGCAAACCAGAATTGGTGAAGTACGGCGAAAAGGTGCAACAACTATTGACCCAAATTCCCTCCTATACTTTGGAGAACATACCGCGTGCGGAAAACAGCAAAGCAGACGCGTTGTCCAAACTTGCTAAAGAACTGGCTGATGAGAACCTTGATGACGTCAGAATCGTGGTACAAAGCCGTCGAGTGCTCGCCCCGGCAGAAATACCTCCGGAATTATATAAAGAAAAGGGGGCGACTGAGCAGACGACCCTACAAATAAAAGACCGTGAGAAGGCTGAGGACTGGAGGGAAGTCTTCATAGACTACTTTAAGTCCCACCGAATGCCCGAAGAAGCGTCCTCAAGACATCAGCTCATGAAACGAGCTCTATCTTTCGCTTTCGTCAACGATACTCTATACAAGAGATCGTTTGATTCTCTATGGCTGAGATGCTTAGGACCTGACGAAGCAGAAAGAGTCGTTCAGGAAGTTCACGACGGACTTTGCGGGTCTCACCAAGCAGGCCCAAAGATGAAGTTAAAAATTAAACGGATGGGTTACTACTGGCCCACGATGATCCAGGACTGCCTCGAGTACGCGAAGCAATGCCACTCGTG
This sequence comes from Agapanthus africanus, assembly GCA_030015575.1. Lineage (NCBI taxonomy): Eukaryota > Viridiplantae > Streptophyta > Magnoliopsida > Asparagales > Amaryllidaceae > Agapanthus > Agapanthus africanus. The sequence continues at coordinate 375,140,952 of JASDDO010000019.1, read as the reverse complement.
CTAGATTCATGGAGACTTTATCCACCAACATCCGAATCCACTACATCCAACGGTGGCTAGCTGGCCATTCGAAATGTGGGGGACTGACATAGTCGGCCCCATCGAGCCAGCATCGTCCCTGGGGCATCGTTTTATCCTGGCGACAACCGATTACTTCTCCAAATGGGCAGAAGTAGTACCACTGAGGGAAGTGAAGACGGAGAATATCCTCCACTTCTTCAAGACGCACGTCATCTATCGGTTTGGAACCCCACGGCGGATTATCTCCGATAACGGGCCAGCCTACAGAAGCCATAAGATTAGCCGCTTCGCGCAGCAGCACAATATAGACTGGAGATATTCTTCAGTTTACAACCCACGAGCTAACGGTCTGGCCGAGGCCTTCAATAAGACCTTGACGAAGATCATAAAAAAGACCGTTTCCCGGAATAAGAGAGACTGGCACGAGAGGCTGCAAGAGGCCCTTTGGGCCTATCGAACTACATTCAAGACGACCACAAACACAACGCCGTACGCGTTGGTATTTAGGACGGAAGCAGTGCTCCCCCTCGAGATAGAGTTACCCTCTCTACGAGTGGCAGTCCACTACGAGCTGACGGACGAAGAAAATGCTCACCTTCGGCTTGAGGAGCTTGATGCCCTCGATGAAACCCGGCTCATGGTGCAACAACATCTAGAAGCCTACAAAGCAAAGATGACGCGCTCTTATGAAAGATTGACCAGGCCGAGGACATTCCGCCAAGGCGAACTCGTACTAGTGGTCAAAAGACCTATGATCCCCAATCGTGCCAAGCGGGGAAAATTTGAGCCAAACTATGAAGGCCCGTACATCATAGACAAGGTCTACCAGGGTGGAGCCTATCTACTCATGGACATGCACGGTGAAAGGCCTTTCAGGCCAATAAACGGCCGCTTCTTAAAGAAGTACTATGCTTAATGAGCCACAGCCTGGGTCAATGATAGATGACGACGACTATGTCCGCTCGCTATCTTCCTAAGCTCAGACTTTACAAGCAGTAGCCGGCCCTCCCCTGAACAATGGACCGATACGTCCTTAAACTAACGATGGACCGAAACGTCCTTAAACTAACGATGGACCGAAACGTCCTTAAACTAACGACGGACCGAAACGTCCTTAAACTAACGACGGACCGAAACGTCCTTAAACTAACGACGAACCGAAACGTCCCTAAACTACTACCGCAGCATCCTTAGGCTGACGAGGTAAAAAAAAAAGAGGAAAAGAATAAAAGAACGGTATGTCCATGAGCAAAATGGGCACGGATGAAAACCCAAAAGGGCTCCGTGAGTAAAAACAGCAGGACTACCGGCGAGTGTTTGTGAAAACCCGAAAGGGCGCAACCTCGTTAAAAGACACTTATAGGGTCCTCTCGACCTTGTAAGGAGAAACCACCTGCGTGTGATCCTTACGACTCACAAAGGAGCAACACACTTAGGGATCCTCACGATTCCTAAGGAGAAAATACACTTACGAGATCCTCACGACTCGCAAGGAGAACTCTTTTATGAGACCCTCACGGCTCGTAAGATTTGAAAGTCTTAAGTTACAGAGACCTAAACCTGTCCTTAAGCAATCCTCCACAGCCTTCGATATTGCCCTATAGGCGGCTCAATACTGGCCCTTGTATACAATCCACGGGCGCGAATAAACATTTCCCCAGCAAAGTCCAACCCTTGTAGGTCCTCTCGACCCATAAGGAAAAAGCCCTCTTGTAGGATCCTTACGACTTACAGAGGAACACACACTTAGGAATCCTCACGATCCCTAAGGCGAAAATACACCAATAAGATCCTCACGACTTGTAGGGAGAAATACCTTTGTGAGACCCTTACGGCTCATGAAGTCAAAAGCCTTAGTCGACAGGACCTTAACCCTGTTTGCTAAGCCACCTTTGTTCAACATCGACAGAGGCAAATGATGATTCGCTCCTGGCAATATTCCAGTTGCAGCGATGCTGATGCCTAAACCGGTATCAAATCCCAAGTTCTTTCATGGCAAATGATGATTCGCTCCTGGCAATATTCCAGTCGCAGCGATGCTGATGCTAAGATTGGTATCAGATCCCAAGTTCCACACTCGCGATATATAAAAAATCAGCGAGCCAAAAATGCATATGAAATAGCCGAAATGATGGGGCAACTCGCAATAAAAAGCAGCGAGTAAAAATAAATAAATAGCCGAAATGATTGGGCACCGCGAAAAATAGCCGAAATGATGGGGCAATCGCGACCTTCGCGATATAAAAGCTGAAACGATAGAGCATCGCGGGAAAAAGAAATAAAATAAAAATAAAATTTATGCCCTGCAGGCGATGTTCCATCACACCCTGTACACAATTCAAGGGTGTAAACAAAAAAGGGAACATACCTCCCCCCAGGTTTCACCAAAGAAAGAAGCTAAATCTCGACGGGTCTCAAGCGACCTAGAGATCATCCCAACACTCGTCTCGTAACGACAGACACAACTTCAAGCTAAGCGGAACAGCGGCAACTCCCAGTTCCATGGCTCGGTGGTATACATATCACCAACAGTCAAACCTCCATCCTGCGAAATGCGGATACAATCAGCAAAATTCCTGGTTACGTGGAACGCGGATAACGTCACTCTTTGACCCCGTGGAAAACGTCCAGAGCGGATCCTGGTCCTCGCAGAGCACGGCAGTGAACCCGTGTGAAGCATCCAGAGTGGAGCCTAGTCCTCGCCAAGCACGGCAGTGAACCCATGTGAAGCATCTAGTGCAAAATTCCTGGTTACGTGGAACGCGGATAACGTCACTCTTTGACCCCGTGGAAAACGTCCAGAGCGGATCCTGGTCCTCGCAGAGCACGGCAGTGAACCCGTGTGAAGCATCCAGAGCGGAGCCTAGTCCTCGCCGAGCACGGCAGCGAACCCGTGTGAAGCATCTAGTGCAAAATTCCTTGTTACGTGGAACGCGGATAATGTCACTCTTTGACCCCGTGTGAAGCATCCAGAGCGGAGCCTAGTCCTCGCCGAGCACGGCAGCGAACCCGTGTGAAGCATCTAGTGCAAAATTCCTGGTTACGTGGAACGCGGATAATGTCACTCTTTGACCCCGTGTGAAGCATCCAGAGCGGAGCCTAGTCCTCGCCGAGCACGGCAGTGAACCCGTGTGAAGCATCTAGTGCAAAATTCCTGGTCACGTGGAACGCGGATAATGTTACTCTTTGACCCCGTGGAAAACGTCCAGAGCGGAGCCTGGTCCTCGCCAAGCACGGCAGTGAACCCGTGTGAAGCATCCAGAGCAAATACCGGACTGTGGAGTCCTTAAAATCCACGGACTATGATGCCCTTAACCTCGACCGTGATGTCTTAAAACTAACGATCAACCACCCCGATTCCCTACAGATTCTGCCTTGGTTTAAGGGTACATCTCTTTACTCCTTTGATACCTGGCGTTGTAATTCCTCAACGTCTTCAAAGAGGTGACGGGTCCCTGCAACCAAACATCGGACTGTGGAGTCCCTAAATCCACGGACTATGAGGTCCTTAACCTTGACCGTGATGTCTTAAAACTAACATCGGACTGTGGAGTCCTTAAATCCACGGACTATGAGGTCCTTAACCTTGACCGTGATGTCTTTAAACTACGATACCTTGAGCGACCCCTGACCCTGTGAAACACGGATAAGGGCGACCACATCCAACACTTGCAGGTCCTCACGACCTGCGAGGAAGAAAAACTCTCTTGTGAGATCCTTACGACTTTCAAGGGAAAACCTACTTAAGAACCTTCATGATTCTTAAGAAGGACTTACACCTATGGGATCCTCTCGACCTGTAGGGAGAAAAGCTCTTTATGAGACCCTTGTGGCTCTTAAAATACAAAAGTCTTAGGAAGCAAATCTTAACCCTGAGTCCTAAGCTATCGCTGCCCTGCGAGGAGATCAAGATAAATTGTCCACAAATGCATTCAATGAAAGGGGACACCTCATTAAGAAGAAAAATGTATCTTTTATTCATAAACCAAAATGGATACAAAGTACAATTCATGAAAGAAACAGAAAAGAAAGATACTCTCATTCATGAGTATGCAAAAAAAAAGGGAGAAAAGATACAAGTCCTCAAGCCGGCGGGCGGTGCAGTAATTTTACCAGCTCATCGTCCTGTTGCTGAGCCACGGCTTCATGACGCAAGATCTCCAGAAGACGAGCCTCCGCCTGAGCTTGCTAAGCTTGATACGAAGCAAGCCGAGCCTCGAGCTCTTTCTCGGTGGCTTTATGAGCCTCGACCCTCTCACGAGTGAACGTGGCAGCTTTATCGAGAGCCACCACCTCTTTTATGGACTCCTGGAGCACTCGCCAGAGTTCGTATGCTTTGTTGGCCTTGGCTGTAAGGCTGGCCTGAAGCTCGCTCAGCGCCTTAGAAGCCAATTCCCTTTCCGAGAACTTACGGCCAAGCCTCTTCTCGCATGACGTCATGTTAGCCGCACATCGTGCTATCAGACCCCGCAACTCCGCTTTTGCAGCCACGGCTTCCGAGGAAAGGCGAGAACATTCAAGAGCGTGCAAACAAGCCTCCACCTTCCTACAGAACTCCACCCAGACCCGCACCACCTCCTCGCTATGATAGGTGGCGAGAAAAGGAAGAGAGCCGTTAGCTTCAGCGGCAAACGCTTCGGCCGTGGTCGCGCTACCAGCACGGAGCTCCTCGACGAAAGATGACAGGGAGACAAGGCTCAATTGGGCCAAGCGTTCTGAAGCCCGCAAAGCATAAGGGCCGGGCGGCATCACGATGCGCGATTCCAACGCCATGGAGACTGGCAGGGCTGTTCAAATTTGACAAATGATTAGTAAAATTCTTAAACACAGAACGAACGGGATTATAATAAAATGTCACTCACCGACAGTCATGCAAGTAGGAGCCGAAGGTTCCCCTGGCCCTTCAACGACCTCGACCTCATCGTCAGCTTCCAAAACTATAAGAGACATCAACGTCATTTCGCAAGATAGTAACAATGCTATGGTAAAAGAAAAATGGCGAATGACACTAACCTTGCCCGGAGGAAAGGACAATACGCTGAGGGGAGATCGCCTGCGGAGCCGCCATCTCCAATAAACGCTGAAATGACTGTCGAGGCGACAGATCAGCGATAGTGGCCGCCAAACCGCGCAATTCTGGAAAAGATAAAAGAGTTTAGACTATGAAAGGGTGGCTAAATTAAAATGCAGAGGGTTACCTTCAATGCTCCTCCCATTCTGAGCCGAGGGGATAGCAGCTTCAACAGCCTCCGCCATAACGTCAGGATTCAACAAAGGAAGAGTAGTCCCGACTACTTCTCTTCCAGCCTCTGAGCCGTCTTCAGTAAGGGTCATTGGGGCGGCGACCTCCAAAGGAACTTCCCCCAAAGGGGCAAGCGCTCCCTGATCAAGAACCACCGCTGGAGGCTCTACCATGAGAGGAGCAGCCTCATCAATCCCCTCTACATCAAGCGAGGCTTCATCGAGAATTTCGGCGGGCTTTAGTTTTAATGAGCCCGTAGGGAGCTCCCCCAGAGTCGAAGATTCTGCAAGATTCAAATAAGAATAAGGATACATATGCACGGGCATAAACAATCTGATGAACTACGAAAAGAACCACAACGTACCGATGCGCAATGAAGCCCTCAATATGGCTTCTTTAAGTCGCTGCTCCTTCTCAAGGAGGTGGGCTCGCCGGGGTTCGAGAGTGGACTCATGGCCGCCGGTCCATAAAGAAAGTGCGTCAGCTGCATCTTCTAAAGCGGCCTGCTTCAAAGCCCTCTCCCCCCATTCCTCCAAAGGACCGATAAATCGCCGCCGAATCCATGAAGGGTCTTCGTAAAAGATTACAGCGGGATAGGACTTCTTCGGAACCCTGGCATTATGAGACACATCTTTGGAACGCCGTATGGCCTCAGCCAACTGTGCGGCCTCCTCATCGGCCGAACTCGGGAAAGGAAGTCCAGCGTCTGACTCTTGCAGGGCCAACGGCTCGTCTTCAAGAGTAGGCTCAGACTCCGCCAAAGAATCGAGCGAATTGGTGGCCACCTTCCTTCGACGCTTAGACCCAGAGCCGGTCGCCGAGGATGACCGTTTCCTCCCCCGCGAAGCCTTAGGGCAACGCTGACCCACATCGCCTACGACGCCCTCATCTCTATTACCCTCGCCTGGTGCCACGACCGAGGATGACACTGTCATTGTCAATGCCACGGGGGGCAGTGCTGCCACAGGCGGTGGTGCTACTACCGGGGCCGTTGGAGTAAGGTTCACCTCCGATTCTCCTGGGATGAGCGCAGTGCCGGTATCCCTTAGAGGGAAGCGGACCGGAGCCCTCGGTCGCAGCTTAGCTCCTGGAACCAGAGGAGGGGCATCGTGGCCAAGAAGCACCCTCCTTTCCTCAAGAATGATTGGGCTGACCCGATGAAGATACCAACCCGTAAACGCGCCCACGCACCGGGGCAGGTATTCAGCTTCAGGTACAATGAAGTGGGAGCCGGTGTTTAGCCTCATGAAATGATGAGCTGCATCGCGAACGGCATCGAGCGAAGGGATTGGGGCGACTATAAAAGCCTCGAAAGGAACACCCTGGTTGTATCCAAGTTGTCGGGCAAATCGATGCGGATTGTACCGCATGAAAAGAGCTGCACTGTCCTGGCGAAACACCAAGTAGCCCGGTCTAATTGTATATAAATGCGCAGCCTCCCGGGGCTTCAAAGAAGGTGCGTTGTCTTTTGACAGATCCCAGAGTTTTTGAACTGGACCTGAGGGGGTAGACAAGACCCGATCATTAAAAACCATCCCGCCAGCGGCAGCATAAGGAGAAATCAGCACCCGAATAGCCCCGAACTGAGTCGGGTCGGCGGCAGAAACATCCACTAATCGCATAAGTCGTAGAAAGGGGTAGGCATCGTAAAATGAGGGCCTCTGATGCATGGCAAAAGCCCCCAACACGTGTATTTCGATCCAGGACGTGAAATAATGAAGCGAAAAGTTTACCACATCCACGCCAGGAGTAGAGGTATTAGCTGCGGTGCCCAACCCATGATAAAGATGCGCCAACGCCGGGATGCCGATAGCCAATCGCGTCCCCTCAGCAATACGATGAGCTGAGTAGATAACCGAGGCTCTCATGAAGCGGCGATGCATGGGGATAACGAACCAACTGAGCCAAACACTGACAAACCCCACAAAGAAGGTTTCCTCATCCATACCGGGTGCTGCAATGGACTCAAAAGACATCGGCGACATGATGGGAATATAGTATTGTGGCAGGTCCGATTCAGCGGTCGGTAGCTTCTTCGGACTGAACCCAAAGGGGTCTTTGATGTTAGCAAACTTCGGAGCAGTCTTCGATATGACGTCCTCACGAAGGAAGCGGGAAATGAAGCTTTTAAAAGTAACACCCTGCTCCTCAGACTCAGTGAACAATCGATCAAAAATACCCAGCGCCTTGATCAAGCTGGGGCGCTTGTGGCGAACGGCGTTCTCAGTAGACAAGCCATCAACCGGTGCAGACTCCGGCTCAAAAACATACTCATCTCGGGGCAACAACTCCTCATACAGTGCACCCCTGATTGGCATTCCCGAGATTTCATAAAATTTTGCCAGAGAAATCGAAACCTCGCGATCTCCTAAAATGAAAGTGTTAGTAGGGAGATTCCATTGATTCAAGAACGCCTTGACCCACCAGGCATGCGGGGACTTATAATGGAAGAGTGAAGCGTATATTGCCTGATAAAGCCCGACCTTCTGCAGCCGCGCACGATGGGTAGAAAGGATGTAGCGAGCCCAGAGAAGGTAGCCTGTAGGGTGTCGAGGAGTAAGCCCTATCTTATAAATTTGCCCCCACGGGTGGGCCTCACCCTGGCAGATACGCCGCCCCAAAATGTCTATGGCCGGGATCGGATGGTTCGGAATACCGGTCGTCGAAGGCTCGAGCCTCCCCGTTGGAGTCCAGTTGGGCATTTCCACAGCAAAAACCGTCCTCGGAGGATCCATCGGTAAGAATGGGAAAGTGGGCTCCGTCGGTACCGCGCAAAGAAAACTCCGGCGACCCTGAATAATCTGACTATACCAATATCCCCATTGAAGAAGGTTGGTACAGTTCGGGTCATGGGCCCGGATCATCGCCATCGCTTCCTCATCAGATGGCGACTGAGGAAAAGCAGCCTCCGAGCGAGAAAAGGGAAAGCAGGGAACAGAAGCCATCGCACCTGAAATCCAATAAAAGGAGACCGTTAAAAGCAAAGTCAGCAATATATATCCATGCATGAACATGAAGACTAGTTAAAGAAAACAACAGCAAAGTTTTCTGGGACTATTGGTTACAAAACACATGGGCCCCACAGAATCCGGATGACGGCTCATTAATAATGAGACCAAATAGCTATAATAAAACAAAGGGAATATCCTCATTAAATAAAGACTGAGATTCAGGTGACCCTACACATCCCCCCTAGAAGACAAATCTGTCTCGAGCCCCACAACAGATCCAACAGGAGCAAAGGAATTAAATTCCCACAGAAGATATCATTACAAAACTCCTGTTCCATCAATTGCAGAAGGACACCCTCGGGCCAAGAGGCCCCAAGAAGGCTCCATGTGAAGAAACTGAGTTCTTCACAGGAATTAAATTCCTTTTAGAAAAGGGAATTAAATTCCCATAAGACATTTTTGGGACGGAATTAAATTCCATAGATTGTCGTCATCATTTCCCTAAAGACCGCTTAAGCCCTAAGAGAGCTACAGTTTGAAGATTAAATGGCTTTCTGTTCGTGTTGATGAATTTGAAGAAAATGGGTTCATATTAAAAGAGTAAAACTCTTGTTTTGAATTTAAAATCCAGAAGAATGTGAAAGTCCATCGTTTGCCCAAGAACATTACCTGAGGGAAAGAAGTCCTTTCAAACAGAGTTAAACTCTGAAAATTGTTTCAAGGCAGAGAACTAAGCTCTGAAAGAAGAGAATTAAATTCTCAGAGAAAGTTTGCAAGGAGGAAGACAAGCAAAGTGGAGGCGTCCCTAAGATGACCCCTATATTTATAGGAGGTGATGGAGACGTTTCATCTCCCCAAATCCCTAGAGGAATCCAACGGTCACAAAAGGTGACAGCGTTGCACTCACGTGCGGACACGTGAGAACAACGTTGTGGGGGCATTTGTTTCCTGATTTAAAATCAGGAAAGCTTATGGAAAAGGCTTCAGAAAAGGGTCACGTGTTTACACGTGACCAGCAGTCACGTGTTGGCACGTGACATCTAAAAGCATCAGCAAGGCAAATTTAGCTTCCCGACTACATCAAAGAAAAGGGCGTCAGAAAGGGTCACGTGCTCCCACGTGATCTGGGTCACGTGTTGGCATGTGACAATTAAAAGCGGCTTCAAAGGCAAACCGGTTCCCTGATCAAATCAAAGAAAAGGCTTCAGAAGAGGTCACGTGCTCCCACATGACCAGGGTCACGTGTTGGCACGTGATACTCAAAAGCAGCAGACCTGTTCTCCGGTTAAATCAAGAAAAGAGTCCAGACGAGGGCCACGTGCTCACACGTGACCAGGGGTCACGTGATGGCACGTGACGGTTAAGCAGCGACCAGAAAGCAGAGCGCAAAAAGAAAGAAGAAAGCTCGTTCCAAGGGGGGTCACGTGCCCACACGTGACCAAGGGTCACGTGGCCACACGTGACCAACTTCAAAGCCCATTTCTTAACAGAATTAAATTCTGAGAAAAGACCTCTCGAATCTTTCCAAAAACAATCGATTAAATTAAAGATTTAGAGGTGATTAAATATCATCTATCTATGGGAAAATCTCGAATTTGGAAAGATTTCCCCGTAAAATCTAACCAAAATAACGGAGGAGAATCTCTGGATTTAAAATCCAATGGTGAGTAAAATTTACCTAATAATCCAAAGGTCCAAAACGAATGATGGATGCAAATCAAATCTCTCAATGAAAGATTCATCAAAAACTAATTGACTCGGCTGCTTCTTCTATAAATAAGAGCCAAGGAACACACAGAAGAGGATATACGCAGAAGGAAGAAAAGAGAGAGAGCCTTGATACTTTAGAGGAATTTGGATCTTCTGCAAAAGAAAACCCTAGGTAAGAAAGGGAAGGTTTCATTGAAAGAAAAGAGAATTTAATTCTCAACAGAGTTTAACTCTGATATAAAACAGAAGGACATATTTCTTCTCTCTTTGATGGAGGATCTGTAAAGTGCACATCTCCCCTTGAGTTGAGAATTTAATTCTCAATGGGTTGAGATCCTGCCATGCAGATCCAAAGCATAGAGAGGGAATGGAAGCACGAGAATTTAATTCTCACAGAACTATAGGAATTTAATTCCTTCAAAATAAAATTAGGGTTTGACCCTGTGTTATGGGAATTTAATTCCTTCAGAATGAAAAGAATCAGGGTTTAACCCTAGTTAAGAACTTAGTTCTGTTAAAACAACAAGAATTTAATTCCCTTAATCTTATTCCCCAGAATAATTCTCTAACAGAGAGTGGGGGTTTAATTCCTTAAAGCTTTTATTAGGGTTTAACCCTATTCAGTTCTTCACATATATGAGGAATTTAATTCCTACAGAAAATTCAGAGTTCAACTCTTCAAAAGGAACTAGGAATCTAATTCCTCTGAAATTATTGTTAGGGTTCAACCCTACGAGGAATTTAATTCCTGAAAGGGATTAACAGATCTTCTAAACAACTACAGAGAAGCAGAGTCACGTGTCACCACGTGACCCCCCCCAAAAGATCTACAGAAAGCCCTTTGAGGCAGTGCCTCACGTGGCCCACGTGACCCTTGGCAGAGGCTTTAACATACTCCATTCAAACACCCGTCACGTGATGACACGTGATGCTCCAAAAGATGCGATCTTCTCAGCAGAACAAACGAAGGGAGGGCGCCCTCACGTGCTACCACGTGACCCCTCTTTCCTCAGCGTCTAACGCTAAATTGGGACCCCTGAATCCAGTGTTAAAACATTGTTTGGCCCTAGTGTTCAACACTAAGCAAAGAACTTTATTCGCAGTGTTCAACACTGGTTACCTTAGTGTTCAACACTAATTTGGAATTTCTGTTGCCAGTGCTTAACACTGGACTGTTTTAGTGTTTAACACTAATTTGAAAGCCTTGTTGCTGGTGTTTGACACCAACTATCTTTTAGTGTTAAACACTAACTTATCAATCTCATTCTCAGTGTTCAACACTGATTGGTCTTTAGTGTTTAACACTAGGCATTGGCCCAATTGGCTAAATGGCCAGAGGCAAAGCCTCTCCTTCAAGGGACCAACAGGAGGGCCGATGTCCCAGACATGATTGGACTTAGCCCAAGCTGACCATAAGTCCTCAATTCGTAATTAACTGGGCTAATGGGCTCATAACATAATTAATCGGTCTCAATCCCAAATTGGGCTAAAGACTATTTAATCCACTCCGGTTCCAGGGTACATCTCTTCATTCCTTTGATACTTGGCGTTGTAATCCCTCAACGTCTTCAAAGAGGTGACGGGTCCCGATGACCACATATTGATATGGACTGTGGGGTCCTTAAACCCATGGACTACGACGTCCTTAACCTTGACCGAGATGTCTTAAAACTAACAATGGACTGTGGGGTCCTTAAACCCATGGACTACGACGTCCTTAACCTTGACCGAGATGTCTTAAAACTAACAATGGACCGCAATGTCCTTAAACTACCCACGGACCGCAATGTCCTTAAACTAGCAATGGACCACTATGTCCTTAAACTGGAACAATAGAGCCCAAACGCTCTTTTGTCGGATCTAAACGATCCCGTTTAAGTTGATCTTAGCCTCAAATATGGATAACGTATCCTTAAACCTTCAAACAGACTGGACTATGAATCCCCCCAATCAACTTCGGTTCAAGGGTACATCTCTGAACTCCTCTGATATCTGTCGTTGTAATCCTTCAACGTCGTCAGAGAGGTGACGGGTCCCGACGGCCATACATACAATGGACCATCATGTCCTTAAACTGGAACAATAGAGCCCAAACCCTCTTTTGTCGGATCTAAACGATCCCGTTAAGTTGATCTTAGTCTCAGGTCGGACTAACGTATCCTTAACAAACGTTTGAGTTGATCTTGGCCTCAAGTATGGCTAACGTATCCTCAAACCAAACCCCCAAACCCAAATCTAAGATAATACAGATTTGGACTAGTCCATGCCCTACGGACGACGACATAACTCGGTCTCCGTAAACAATCCACGGGCAACAAAACACAAAACAAGCACACACGACGCGAAGTGACCATCTGGAGAAGGAGAAAGTTGCTACCGCGATGCGGTAGCGTAATTAACTGCAGAGGCTTGCGCCTGCAGGGAAGAGCGTCCCCACAATCAAAAACCCCTCAAACGAGGGGGAATCTGACGAAGTCTGCTACATCGGCCGCATCCGTTTAAACCTTCGATACACGGTGCCATGAATCAACGTGGTATCTTCGGAGAGGTGGACGGATAGCACCAATTAGCATCTGCCTCGAATTTCAGGCAAGAGACGCCACGTCGCGCCGTAGTTCGGAGGGGAACAAATGGGTCCAGTTATCCGTGAGGAGAAGCGAATGTTGGTTGACCGCAAGGGCGCGCCTCCCGGCGGCGACTGCAAGGCTCCCCTGAAGCCGAGGACCCCGGTCATTCCTCCACTGAAAGATGCTGGAGTTGGACCAACGCGCGTGTTGAGCCCTCCGCGAGGATTGTCGCTTTGCGATACTGTGGATGCGCCACCAGCCCCCCATGCTCCAGTGGAGACGGTAAATGTGGTTTCGCCGGAGTCCGGCGTCGGTGCGGACATTGGGACCCGCCGCTCTAAGGTGCCTGCGAAACGTAAAATGATCTTGGCGCCGACCGGGGCTCGTGCACAGAAGAGGAAGAAGAAGTCGCTCCTCTCTCTCGATGCTATCCTCGGCTTAGAGCCTCAGGCCCCTCTCACTGAAGGCATAAGCGAGTACGGCAGCAATGAGGGCTTCTCAGTAGATCTAGCAGACACCGATCTGGCGGCCGCCATTGCGGCTTCTAAGCGAACAGCCAGACTCGAAGCGATGTTGGCTAAACTCACTCAGTCAGGTAATCATTAGCTGCACTCTTCGTCATTTCACCGCATTTTTATCATTATCTTTGACTAATGCTTTTCCCACTTTTTTAACAGGTGTCACTACTGAAGAAGCCATCGCTGCCTCTCTAAAAACCTTCCAGGAGGAGGAGAGGAAGCGCGCTTTATTGGGCGTTGGTACGTCTTGCCTCATTAAGACTTTATTCTCTTTTCTTATGGCCAACCTAACCTTCTTCCTTTGTCTCTTTGCAGGGGCTGCACCAGCCGATGCGGGGACTCTCCCTGAGCCAGCTACTGAAGTTCCGGTGTCATCAGGGCTGCCGCGAGAGTCTCAACTCGAAAAGTCGGTGAAGGATGCCTTGAAGGCTTTGGAGGCATCTCTGTATGTAGACGATGATGCCTCAATGAAGGAAGCCTCGAAGAAGTCCGTCTTGACGGCTCGGGAGGAGAGAAAGCGGTTGAGGCGCGAGGCGAAGGCACGCAAAGCTACTTTGGCCGTGGGAGCGGGCCCAAGCACCATTATTCCCACTGCTTCTCCTTTCGAAGAGCCCCCGGTCGGCCTGTCTACCGCTCATAGACAGGCGGTGCGTGCGGTTCGGGAGGCCAACGATCGGTCTACCTCAGGTAATTTGTCTTTGAAGATTTTGTTGTAAGAATTGTAAACCTATCGGTTCTTACATATCTTATCCTGCAGGACCAAGTCCAACCGAGGGGGAGGCGGAAACCATCGAGCCTAAAGGGACAGAGGAAGAGGCACCGGCTGAACCCGAGCCGACGGTGGGCGATGTCGCCGGTGTTGCTGGACCCGAGCTAGGGGCTGAGGAAACTGTGCCAGAGAAGGCCGTCGATGCCAAGCCCGAGGTAGCGGCAAATGAGACGGTTGCTATAACTGAGTCTGGGGCAGCAGCGGACGGAGCGCCTGAGACCGGCGACCCCATGGCGACGGCAGACGAGACAGCAGCGACCGCCGAGCCCGAAGGAGTAGCGGGTGAGACGGGCATGACTCCCGAGGACAAGCCAGACGCTCTTTCTCAAGAGTCTGGCAATGCTCCAATCATTGCTCTCCCCGTCTACGGTCCTCCGCCGTCTCTTGGCTGCGCGAGCACGACGACAGCCCCCGTAGAGTCGGGTGATGAGGCCACGGGAGGTGGACTCATGTCGATGGAGGAGGGAGACGCCTCCGTTTGGACTGGCGGCTCATCAGGTAAATTTCGAGTTACTGTCCTTTTTTCTTTATCTTGCAATCCTTCCTAACAGGTGTATCTTTGTTTTTAACGCAGGTGCAGCCAGTGCTGACGCTCCATTGCTCGAGGGAGCGCCGTCAGCTACTGCCTTGGCGGTGGCCACCTCTCAGCCTTCTCTCGTACCATCGCAGATGCTAGAAGGTATGGATTCGTGACCCATCAATTTCATCTTTCGGCCGCATGATCTATGTACTGATGTTGTACTGCTGCGTCTTTGCCGGAGTGCTTTTTGATCACCTCTACCAGGTGTTGCACCCGCACTTCTCCTTCCCGTCTGAACTCGCCTCCTCCAGTGGTGCTGGTGAGTATAGTTTCCAATTGATGCCTTTCTTTTTTCAATAATGGAATTATTTCTGACTCTTCCTCGTCCTGATTGCAGTGCTACAAATTGAAGGAGGAGATGAAAGATCGGTCGCGCCACCGGCCCTCCCGGCTTTGCCGCCTGCTGCAGCCGGTATAGTACACTATCCCATAGATGACTTTCTGATATTTCTTGAACCGTCATCTGATCGTATTTTATTTTTTCAGCTGTCGTTCTGGTTCCGGTGCCCTTCGAGTCCCACATCGTAATGCCGGCGGGCCCCTTCTTGAGACGTCTATCTTCAAAGGGTGCCGCAATGAGCTTGGGCATGCTGAGCGGATACGTTGAAGAGCTTGACGCAGACGCTCCCCCATATGCTGCAGATTTCGCTGCAAAGGTTAACCTGATGTTGGCGGCGCTTGTAAATTTTCATAATGAAGGCGTCGTCGAGTTTTGGGTTAATCACTGCAGGGAAATCGAGGTCCGCCTGCATCAATTGGAGTTTATACGCCCTACCCCCGAGACCTTAGCTGCAAGCACTCAACGAGCAGCATGGATCGAGCAAAGCGCTTCTTACTTCCACCACTTGGAACAAGAAGCGGCTTTAAGGCTGAGGGAATGCCAAGAGACCTTAAGCGAGACGACTCGTCTGCGTGCTGAGTTTGAGGCGAACGCTGCCCAGGTGAAGGTTATCTTCGAGGGCCTTCTGGAAAGTATCTCTAATGGGCTAACACTGAAGCAAAAGCTCGATGCCGCCGAGCGTGATGCCCAAGGCCGCGAATCAGCTCAGCAGGCAGTTGAGGAGCAGCTTTCATCCTTCTTGCAGCAGCGGGCTCAAGTGGAAGCAGAATTGGCGGTGGCGGACGATCAGGAGAAGGCATGGAAGGAAGTGCGCGAACAATTGATAGGGCTATTTAAGACGCTTCCTTCCCAGTAGCTGCCCTTGTATCGATCATATACTTGTAATTAATTTTTTTTTCCGAATAAGATGTATCCATTATTTATTCTTTTATACGATTCACCTTGTACTTGATTGAATTGATGAATAAAGACTTTTCAACTTTATGTATCCATTATTTATTCTTAGTAAACATGGTTGACAGGTGATAGAGCGAGCATCTTGTCTTGGCTTCTTCAAGAGGTAGCGATGGCTTAGGCCATAGGTTCAGATCTGCTGCCTAAGACTTTTCAACTTTATGAGCCGTGAGGGTCTCATAAAGACTTTTCTCCCTACGGATCGAGAGGATCTCATAGGTGTATTTTCTCCTTAGGAATCGTGAGAATTCCTAAGTGTATTTTCTTTTATAAGTCGTAAGGATCTTACAAGAGAATTTTCCCTCTTACGAGTCGAGAGGACTCGTAAGCGGTTGTTTCCCTCCTCGTCGAGATTCGACTTTGGAGAGTGAGACCCGTAAACAGTATGCAGAGACCGTTCTAGACCGACTTGCAGGGTCCCAGTGCTTAGGAAACAAGTTTTTTAATCCCTGCTGCCTAAGGCTTTATCTTGCAAGTCGAGACGAATCGGGAAGTCCTCGCGAAGACACTAATTTCTTCACGAGTTGAGACGAATCGAGCAGCTCTCTTCAAGGACACTAATTTCCCTGAGTCGGGGTATTTTGCCGAGGACACTGGTTTCCTCGAAGTTGAAACGAGTCGAAGTATTCCTGCAAAGACACTGGTTTCTCTGCGGGTCGACGCGAATAAGGAAGCTCTCATCAAGGACGCTAGTTTCCCTGAGTTGAGGAGGTTGCCAAGGACACTGATTTCCCTAGGGTTGAAACGAATCGGGGTATTCCTGCAAAGACGCTAGTTTCTCTGCGGGCCGATGCGAATCGAGGTGCTCTCGTCAAGGACACTGGTTTCCCTGAGTCAAGGAGGTTGCCAAGGACAAAGATTTCCCTGGGGTTGAAATGAATCGGAGTATTCCTGCAAAGATGCTAGTTTCTCTGTGGGCCGACGCGAATCGAGATGCTCTCGTCAAGGACACTGGTTTCCCTGAGTCGAGGAGGTTGCCAAGGACACTGATTTCCCTGGGGTTGAAACGAATCGGAGTATTCCTGCAAAGACGCTAGTTTCTCTGCGGGCCGACACGAATCGAGGTGCTCTCGTCAAGGACACTGGTTTCCCTGAGTCGAGGAGGTTGCCAAGGATACTGATTTCCCTGGGGTTGAAACAAATCGGGGTATTCCTGCAAAGACGCTAGTTTCTCTACGGGCCGACGCGAATCGAGGAGTTCTCATCAAGGACACTGGTTTCCCTGAGTAGAGGAAATGTGTCTTTCGAGTTTTATATGAGTTACCGTCAAGACTTGGCTCAGTTTTCTGATGGAGCACGAGGAGGAAAGGTGTGATTCCTTCTTTGTTTGCGCCCCTGGATTGTATACAGGGATTGCTGTGATATCACCTGTAGGGCAAAAGTTTCATTCATCATCATTTTTTTTGTTATTATTTTATTTCCGCGGTGCTCTATCATTTCAGCTTTTATATCGCGAAAGTTGTGATTGCCCAATCATTTCGGCTATTTTTCGCGGTGCCCAATCATTTCGGCTATTTATTTTATTTTTACTCGCTGCTTTTTATTGCGAGTTGCCCAATCATTTCGGCTATTTTGCATGCATACATTTCTTTTTACTTACTGATTTTTACTGCAAGTTGCCCCATCATTTCGGCTATTTCATATGCATTTTTACCCACTGCTTTTTATTGTGAGTGTAGAATTTGGAATCTGGTGCCAACCTCAGCATCAGCACCGCTACAACTGGAATATTGTCAGGAGAGAATCATCATTTGCCATGAAAGGACTTAGAATTTTATACTGATTTAGGCATCAGCATCGATAAAACTGGGATATTGCCAGGAGCGAATCATCATTTGCCTCCGTCGATGTCGAACAAAGGTGGCTTAGTAAACAGGGTTAAGATCCTGTCGACTAAGGCTTTTAACTTTATGAGCCGTAAGGGTCTTACAAAGGTATTTCTCCCTACGAGTCGTGAGGATCTCGTAGGTGTATTTTCTCCTTAGGGATCGTGAGGATTCCTAAGTGTATGTTCCCCTGTAAGTCGTAAGGATCTTACAAAAGGGTTTTCTCCTTATAAGTCGAGAGGACTTATAAGGGTTGTTCACCAAACGGACATATCCCTAGTCACGGATGGGACTCGGTTAGGGAAATGTTTATTCGCGCCCGTGGATTGTATACAAGGGTCAGTATTGAACTACTTGTAGGGCAGTATCGAAGGTTGTGGGGGTTGCTTAAGCACAGGTTTAGGTCTCTGTAACTTAAGACTTTCAAATCTTATGAGCCGTGAGGGTCCCATAAGAGAGTTCTCCTTACGAGTCGTGAGGATCTCGCAAGTGTATTTTCTCCTAAGGAATCGTGGGGATCCCTAAGTGTGTTGCTCCCTTGTGAGTCGTAAGGATCTCACGCGGGTGGTTTCTCCTTACAAGGTCGAGAGGACCCTGCAAGTGTCCTTTAACGAGATTGCGCCCTTTCGGGTTTTCACAAACACTCGCCGGTAGTCCTGCTTTTTTTACTCACGGAGCCCTTTCGGGTTTTCATCCGTGCCCATTTTGCTTATGGACATACCGTCTCTTTTTTTTCTTTTATTCTTTTTTTTCTAATGAGATCGCGCCCTTTCGGGTTTTCACGAACACTCGCTGGTAGCCCTGCTATTTTTACTCACGGAGCCTTTTCGGGTTTTCATCCGTGCCCACTTTGCTTATGGACATACCGTTTTATATATATATATATATTTTTTTCTCTTTTTTTTATCTCGTCAGCCTGAGGATGCTGCGGTAGTAGTTTAAAGACGTTTCGGTCGTCAGCTAGTTTTAGGACGTAGTGGTCCGTCATTAGTTTAAGGACGTTTCGGTCCGCTGTTGAAGAAGGTCGGCTACTACTTATAGAGTTTGGGCTTAGGAAGATAGCGAGCGGACATAGTCGTCGTCATCTATCATTGACCTAGGCTGTGACTCATTAGGCGTAGTATTTCTTTAGGAAGCGACTGTTTATCGGTCTGAAAGGCCTTTCACCGTGCATATTCATGAGTAGATAGGCTCCATCCTGGTAGACCTTGTCTATGATGTACGGGCCTTCATAGTTTGGCTCAAATTTTCCCCGCTTGGCGCGATTAGGGATCATAGGTCTTTTGACCACTAGCACGAGTTCTCCTTGGCGGAATGTCCTCGGCCTGGTCAATCTTTCATATGAGCGCGTCATCTTTGCTTTATAAGACTCCAGATTTTGTTGCGCTATGAGCCGGGTTTCATCAAGGGCATCAAGCTCCTCAAGCCGAAGGTGAGCATTTTTTTCATCCGTCAGCTCGTAGTGGACTGCCACTCGTAGAGAGGGTAACTCTATCTCGAAGGGGAGTACTGTTTCTGTACCGAATACCAACGCGTACGGCGTTGTGTTCGTGGCTGTCTTGAACGTGGTTCGATACGCCCAGAGAGCTTCTTGCAGTCTCTCATGCCAGTCCTTCTTATTTCGGGACACCTTCTTCTTCACAATCTTCGTCAAGGTTTTGTTGAAAGCCTCGGCTAGACCGTTAGCTCGGGGATTATATACTGAGGAATATCTCCAGTCTATGTTGTGTTGTTGCGCGAAGCGGCTGATCTTGTGGCTCCTGTAGGCTGGCCCATTGTCGGAGATGATCCGTCTTGGCGTTCCAAACCGATAAATGACGTGCGTCTTGAAGAAATGGAGGATATTCTCCATCTTCACTTCCCTCAACGGTACTGCTTCTGCCCATTTGGAGAAGTAGTCAGTCATCGCCAGGATGAAACGATGTCCCCTGGACGATGCTGGTTCAATAGGGCCGATTATATCAGTTCCCGACATTTCGAATGGCCAGCTAGCCACTGTTGGGTGTAGAGGATTTGGGTGTTGATGGATGAAGTCCCCATGAATGGCATGAGTGGCATTGCTTTGCATATTCGAGGCAGTCCTGAATCATCGTTGGCCAATAGTAGCCCATCCGTTTAATTTTCAATTTCATCTTCGGGCCTGCTTGGTGAGAACCGCAGAGTCCGTCGTGAACTTCCTGAATGACTCTTTTCGCTTCGTCAGGTCCCAGGCATCTCAACCACAGAGAATCAGACGACCTCTTGTACAGAGTATTATTAACGAAGGCGAAAGACAGAGCTCGTTTCATGAGCTGATGTCTTGAGGACGCATCTTCAGGCGTTCGATTGGATTTGAAGTAATCTACAAAGACTTCTCTCCAATCCTCAGCCTTCTCCTGGTCTTTTATTTGCATAGCCACTTGCTCAGTCGCTCCCTTTTCTTCGGATAATTCCAGAGATATTTTGGCGAGGGCAAGCACCCGACGGTTTTGTACCATGATTCTTACGTCATCGAGATTCTCGTCGGCCAGTTCTTTAGCGAGCTTGGCTAACGCGTCTGCCTTGCTATTTTCTGCACGCGGTATGCATTCCAAAATATAGGAAGGAATTTGGGTCAACGGTTGTTGCACCTTTTCGCCGTATTTCACCAACTCTGGTTTGCACGTTTGGTAGTCGCCATTTACTTGACTGACGACCAGTTGAGAATCTCCGTATATGAGGAGGTTTTCAATTCCCATGTCGATGGCGATCTCAAGACCTGCTATCAAAGCTTCGTATTCCGCTTCATTGTTCGTCCTCGGCTCTGTCAAGGAGAAAGCAAAGCGCATTATCCCTCCTTGTGGAGTTACAAAGATGAGGCCTACCCCCAATTTGATTATAGGCGTGTTTTTTTTGCGCTTCTTCATGGAAGAAGCCCCGTCAAAATAGAGTTCCCACCGGGTATCACTACCGTCGATTGCATCAAACGCATGTTCGTCTGGCAGTTCGCAATGCAGAGGGAAATCAGCCGGTATTGGGTGCTCAGCGAGGAAGTCGGCGATGGCCTGGCCTTTCACTGCTTTGAGAGGCTGATAGGTTATTGAAAACTCCATTAAGAGCAAGGCCCATTTAGCGAGGCTCCCTGTCAATATGGCCTTCGACAATAAATATTTAAGGGGGTCCACCTTCGAAATGAGACGAACTTCGTGCGCCAACGCATAGTGCCGGAGCTCTGTTATCGCGAAGATCAATGCCAGGCAGTGTTTTTCGATGGGGGAGTAGTTGCTTTCTGCCCCCAGGAGAACTCGACTTAAGTAATAAAGAGCTCTTTCTTTCCCTTGGTCGTTCTCTTGTGCCCATAATGCGCCTAAGGAACCTTCGAGGGCGGTTGTATAAAGAATGAGAGGCCTCCCCTTAACCGAAGCAGCCAACACTGGCGGATTCTGCAGGTATTGCTTGATTTCGTCCAGCGCGCTCTGGCACTTGTGATCCCAAACGAAAGGGGTTCCCTTCTTCATCAAGTGGCTATAAGAACGACACTTGCCTGAAATATTGGCTATAAATCGCCGTATGTACGCGAGCTTCCCTTGGAGAGACCGCAATTGCTTGAGAGTCCTTGGCGGAGGCATTTCCATGATCGCCTTGATCTTTGACGGATCTATCTCGATACCTCGGGTGTCGGACGATGAATCCTAAGAATTTGCCCGAGGAAACTCCGAATGCACACTTGAAAGGATTCATCTTCAAGTTGTATTGTCGAAGGCATTGAAATACGATCTTCAGATGCTCGAGATGTTCCTCGTACGATTTGCTTTTCACCACGAGGTCATCGATATAGCATTCGACGATTTCATGTATGAGGTCATCGAAGATCTTCATCATGGCTCTCTGATAGGTGGCACTGGCGTTCTTTAAACCGAAGGGCATCACCTTGTAGCAGAATATTCCTAGAGGGGTCCGAAAAGCGGTGTGCTTCTGGTCTTCGGGATGTATCTTTATCTGATTATATCCTGATGAGCCGTCCATGAAGGAGAAAATTTCGTGAGTGGACGTGTTATCTATCATCAGCTCAATGACTGGCACTGGGAAATCGTCCTTCGGGCAAGCTTTATTGAGATCCCGGAAGTCCACGCATATGCGTACTGTCCCATTTTTCTTCATCACCGGAACGATATTGGCGATCCAGTCAGGATATTAAACTTCCTGGATAAACCCAGAGTCGATCAGCTTCTTGACTTCGGCGTTAATGCTCATCTCAAGCTCGAGCCACATTCTTCTTGGTGCTTGTTCGATCGGCTTAACGTCCGGGGATATCGCCAATTTATGCACAGTAATTTCTGGATCTAGTCCCGGCATTTCGGAATAGTTCCATGCGAAGCAATCTCTATACTGCATAAGCGCGTCTTTTAATGCAGCCACCCTTTCTTCAGATAGCAGCTCGCTGATGAATGTCGGTCGCGGGTCGTTCGCCGTCCCCAACTCAATTTTCTTGAGGTTATCTGCAGTAGTATGTATTCCATCCTCTAGCTCTTTCGGTGCTGGTGGAAATTCTGAGATCACCTCGTCGTTGCTGTTTTCGAAGCACCAGGGAAGGCCATCCATGTTCTCGGACCTTTCTTTTGATATTGTTATCATGTGACAAGTACGAGCCCGCTTCCAAGACCGATGTGGATCTGGTTCTGCTCTCGTAGTTTTGGGTTCATGCTTCTGTGGCAGCGTTACCCTCCAGCTGTCAGACAGAGCGAACTTGCCGAGCTGATACTGATCTTCGACCCAATTCTTGAAGGTGAAGCGGTCTTCGAGAGAGTGCCCTATTACTCGGTGATAAGAGCAATAATTTGGGTGAGAGACTTCGCCTGCTTGTTCGGGGTGCTTGGACTCCGGCAGTGTAAGCATCTGGTATTTTATAGCTTGGTCAAGTATCTTCTTCGTCTTGTCCCGAGGAAAAGAGTGTGCTCGACTCATCTTCTTTACAAGGGAGAGATCTGGACCGCTCGATTCCTGCTTGCGTGGCTTCTTAGTCCCGCTTTGTTGCTGTCGAGCGTCTTTTTCGCTTTTCGACTTGTTTCTGCCTCTGCGCCGAGCCTTTTTTGCAACAGGATGACATGGAGAGACATTTTCATCTTTCTCAGCCTATTGAAGGAGGTGTTGCATCCTAGCTTTCTCGTAGATGGCCATTTCGCGGTTGTGGTCGTCTCGGACTTTTTGACCAGCTTCCCTTATAAGCCTGTTCATTTGTTCTTCGAATGACGGACTGGGCACCTTTGAATCAGGAACTTTTTCTGGTTTAGGATTAGCGTCCTCCCATTGAGCATCCCCTTCTTCATTGAAGTCATGCACGACGTAGCAATCGCGGAGTAGCTCTCGTTTCTTGGATCGAATGTATCCAAGCCCGATTGTTTCCATCCTCCCACTAGGCAACTTGTGCTGAGTTCCGGGAACATTCCAGACCCTGTCATAGAACTTGGCTTTTCGAGCAGTTTGTTTGAAGGGTATCCCCTGGCGCTTCAACATCCTTTTCAAGCCTTGTGTATAATACCTAGGCAGACGGATGGGCTGAAGCCTATCAAGCGTAGGATCCGCACCGTGCCAGGTTTCTCTCTCCACTTTGTTTTCTTCAGAGCGGTAGAATAGAATTGCCTTTTCGCCTTCTGGCCTGGGAGGGACATAGAACGTCCACAGCTCCTTCACGCTGTAGGTATCGAGGGCATCCAGTTCTTTATGGTGTTTAAGTGGAACCATGGCGACTTGCAGACTTTGCTCTTCGTCGGCGGATGTTTGTATTGAAGGCCGAGCAGAGAATATAGCATGGACCTCATCTTCTGAGTCGCTGCCGAAGATCAGCATGGAAGCGGACGGTCCTGGCTTGTTGTGCTGGGGTGGCCCGGAATAAACTATCTCCTCTTCCTCCTCGGTATCACTCCCGAAGACAGGGATGGTGGCGTTAGCTTTGTTCTCCGGCTTGTGACATCTCTCCGTGTCTTCGAAATCCGGTAAGAAGTATTTGGCATCTTCATATTTGCGGACTTCGTTCACGGAGAACGGGTTCAGTTCTCCCGTTACGGTATACTCGAGACCATCCTTAAAATATTTCATACACCGATACTGTGTAGAAGGGATGATGTTGTACTCGTGTAACCATGGTCGGCCGAGCAGAGCATTGTAGCATGTCTTGGCGTCTATGACGTGGAATTTAACGTCCATGACGAGCAGCCCAAAGCGTAACGTCAGTATCACAGACCCGAGAGTCCGTGACGATTGAGAGTCGAACCCGGAGATAGTGATCTTATCCCGGGCGAGGTGTTGTACGCTCATGCAGATTTCTTTCAATACCCGTATATTGAGGAGATTGACGGAAGACCCATTGTCAACCAAGATTTTGCCTATCCTTATATCGTGGCAATATCCCGAGACATATAGGGGGCGGTTGTGTTCGCATGTCCCAAGGAGGAGGTCTTCATCACCGAAAGTGACATCGGCTGTGTGCACTTCTTCCAGTTCATCCTTCATCTTTTCTTCGGCGAGAAAGGCTTGGAATTGCTCGGGTTCTTGCAGCGCTTTAATCAATGAATCTCTTGCTTCTTTTGATAATAAAAGGGCATCGAGGATACTGAGCTGCGAGGGTAACTTCCTCAAGTGTGCCAGAATGTTATAGTCCACCTTATTTTTCTTTGGCGGGTCTTTGGCGGTTAACTCTTCCACAACTTGGTCATCTAGGGCGACATCCTCAGAGATCTTCCCTTTCGCTTTATCTTTTTTATTTGAGGGTCCGAGATTCTTTTCGGGTAGCGTACGATTACGCAGCCGGATATTTTCGCAGGCCTTCCGCTCTTCCTCTTTTCCCGAGGTGGACTCTTTAAAGAGAGGGCTAAGAGCCATTTCCTCGTCAGAGTCGCTCCCGAACGTGAGAACTTGCGATCCCCCGGTGTTAACCATGAGACAATCGACAGTAGTTCTTATAAGCTCCTCGGTCGTACTTTTCCGCTCCCGACGAGTTTTGCGCTTCTCTCGCTTAAAATGTTGTCGGTGAGCAACATACCCCTACCACCATCTATTAAAAGCTTTGCACTCTTCGGTGGGGTGCGAAACCTTTCGATGATATAAGCAATAGGAAGGGTGCATCTCTGTTTTGCCGGCAATGTTTCCTTCAGAGGGTGGTAGCTTCATCCCCATTGATACGGCTTTGGAAAACATTTTCCTCGTCTTGAATTTGATTTTGTCCGCAATGGATGTACTTTGATTTGACGGGGGTGCCTCAACCCTTTCGTCTAGTCGCTGATGCTTGGCCTTTTCAAATATGACCGTCTCGCGTTCCCGATCAGATTTACTCTTCAACAGAGCTTCGTTGAGGAATGCATCAATTGCTTCATCTGATGGCCCCAGAAGTTTTGATTCAGGATCTGCCCCCAGCTTCTCAGTGCAAGGAGTTCTCTCATCGTCCGTAAACGAGTGAGAGATCACATGGAAGCTCACCACGTATTCCTCGGATTCATCCGACGAGCTCTCTCCCTCATCTTCCTCTTGAAAGACGTGGTTGAGGAACTCCTGGAGTGTGATGGGAGTCCGTGCCTTTTGATTGTATTCCTCCAGCGCGTCAATTTGTTTCTGTAAGTCTGTGCGCTTGTCGCCAGGCTTCACAGGCTTCTTGGATTTCTTCTTCTTCTTCTTTGAAGATTTTGACAGCTGGTTGCGAGTGCTCGAGCCATCACCACCGATCTTCGGAGTTGGGCGCGGCTTCAGCATCCCTTCAATGATCTGGGGTTCTAGCGGGTTCTTCCACTTGACCGCCGAGCATGTCTTGAGATCATTCAGCATCCTTTTGGTTTTGGCTGATAGCACAACCTCCCATGGAGCTTCTTCAACGAGGGAGCATGTTGCCCGGGCGTATTCACCTTTCTAGAGGTATGAGGTTGCGGCAGGTTCACCTTCCATTTTTCGGATAACGCGAACTTGCCTTGCTGATATTGATCTTCAATCCAGTTTTTGAAGACGTAGCAATCTTCAATCGGATGTCCCAATACTCGGTGATAGGGACAGTAATTGGGATCACTGACATCGTTTGGCTGCGACGGACGTCTTGACTCCGGCAAATTAATGAGTCTGTTACGCAATGCCAGTTCAAACAGTCTTCTCGTTTTATTTTGAGGAAACGAGTAAGGACGTCCCAGCCTCTCCTCGAGGGATAGGTGTGGACGCATATTGTTTTGATGAACAACCGGCTTCAAGTTGCTCGGCTGTTGTTGAGCATTGGCGACGACAATCGCTTTCCCTTTCCCCTTCTCATTTCGAGAGTCCGGCTTTGGAGGAGATGGTCAGTGACCCATCTGGTCCATCTGGGCTAGCTTGTCGATTAGGGCCTGGAACGTGGTTGGTTTAAAGAACATCATGAACTGTGAAATAGTTGCATGAGGATCTAAGGTGCCCATGAACATGCCCACTGCCGGCGCTTCTTCAATGCGTTGTTCGCATTTCGACCATAGGTTCCTCCACCGTATCGCGTATTGGACCCACGTCTCGCCCGGCTTCACCCTGGCATTGATCAATGCTGTTATCGGGGTGCGTTCGCTGGCACTTGCGAAGCGCTGGGTAAACAACAACTCCATTTCAGCAAATGTCTTAATAGAGTCGTTTGGGAGCTCGGAGTACCACTCAAATGCCGTCTCCCATAAGCTACCGACGAACTGGCGAAGCAACAACTTATCATCACCGCCGGTATTGCCACAAAGAGCCCTGAACTGGGCAACATGTTGATGGGGATTGCCAGTCCCCTTATAGACATGGAATTTCGGTATAGTATAGCCCGGAGGGTACTTGATCTGATCATACCAGCTCGGATATAGTCTCCCCGTCTTGACAACCTGACCGGCTGCCTCAGTTGCCTGGTGAACCTGTATCTGCTGAGCTATATATTCTTCCAGGTCAGCCTTGGAAATTGTCTCCTCCTTGGCTATTGACAGAGCCGGTGGAGGATTTGATGTTTCTCCCCTTTCATCTTCAAGGACAATCGGAGGATCTTCAGCAGGAGGATCTTGTTGGATCATCATACCCACCACGTCCTGGAACAAAAGGGCCATTCGCTTTATATTGGCTGCTTGTTCCGCCGCCTCTTTATCCTTCTTTTCCAGTATCCTGCGAAGTAATTCAGCGTCAGTTTCCTGCTCCTGGCGTTGATCCGAGGATGCTTCGGGGCTTTCTTTTAGCCCAGTGAGTGCAGCCATCGCATTAATCATTTCTTGGAGCTTCTGCTGCTGCTCCTGAGCTTTAGTCACCGATCGCGTGAGCAGTCGATGACCTGTAGATGTACGGCTGTCTTCCTTCCCGGACACCATGTAAACGGTATGCACCACCATGCCCCCAGACTCAGGGCGTTTAGGCTTAATGTCTTTGACATTTGCTGCAGGCGTGGGGACTTTCTCCGGCCTACTTCTCTTTTGAGTGGTCGACGTGGAGGGAGCCGTTGCAGCCGGCACCCAAGTGGTTGTCGTCCTTTGTTGTTTGACAGGACGGTTCTTTTCTTCCTGAACCTTCACCCTCTTCTGCCGGCGAGCGTGATCTTGGTCGATTATGAGTCCTGTACTCGTCGCCAAACCCTGTAAATCTTGGAGGACAGCCGTTGAGGGGGCTGCTCCGGCTTTGTTCCCGCAGCACTCTCCACAGGTGGAGGAGATCTTTTCAGCGTAGCAGTCGGAGAGTTCTTGCGTACCCTCCTAAGCGGTTCAAAGTTGTTCCCAATTGGAACAGCAGCATTAATTTCCACCATTGGAGCCGGTGGAGTTAACCCAGAGGGGGAGTTGCCTTCGGCCTTCCTTACTCGGCGCCAATGGCGACGTCGAGCGTGTCGAGCTGTTGGGATTGATCCAGTGACGGCTTCGTCTTGCCCCCTGTTCTGGGGAGGGGCTGCTGCCGATGTCAGCCTCTTGAAGATTGACGTTCGTTGAGAAGCTACGTCCATCCGGTCAAAAACAGATCTCTAAGCAGGAGCGGGAACGGGGGTAGTCAGTCTCGCGAAGACCGACCCTCTGGGAAGAGAAGCCGCCTTGACGACTTCGGGAGCAGCTATTTTCTTTGGGATGGCCACCTCATGTATCATGAGCTTCTTGGCGGGCCTTTTGGAGTTCAGGCTCAGTCCGGTGAAGACCGAGGAGTTGGATGACCCGTTGAGAGGGGCCGTGGGAGTAGCAAGTCGATCAAAGACCGACTTCTTTGAAGCTTCTGGTACGGGCACTAGGATGTTAACGTTCACCGGCGGGAGCATGGTCCCAAAGAACAGACCGGTGGTAGCTTGAGTCACTTGTTCCACCGGCATAGCAAGGATGGAGGCCGCTTAAGGCCCATAGGCTACACCTCCAGGTGAGGTGAAGCGTCGGTTGCATTTGCATTTGGAGCAGCTCGAGCAGTTGGATGCCATTGATGCTTGATATCTGCGCCAGGCAAAAGACCAAATCTTAATAACTTGAAACCCAAAAGCAACCATTAACAAACCGCAATTCGTTCGCAAAGACGACACATGAAGTGTGGAGTGGAAAGAGGAAAAGGTCCCACCGGTCGTGCCAGAATCTGTTCCCCTCCGAATACAGAGACGCGACCGCGTAGGTTCGTCTTGCCTGAGATTCGGGGCAGATGCTATTTGGTTTTATCCGTCCATCTCTCCGAAGATGCCAAGTTGATTTATGGCACCGTGTATCGGAGGTTTAGACGGATGCGGCCGATGTAGCAGACTTCGTCAGACTCCCCCTCGCTTGAGGGGTTTTTGATTGTGGGGACGCTCTTCCCTGCAGGCGCAAGCCCCTGCAGTTAATTACGCTACCGCATCGCGGTAACAACTTTCTCCTTCTCCAGAATTTCACTTCGTGTCGTGTGTGTTTGTTTTGTTTGTGGATGCCCGTGAATTGTATACGGAGACTAAGTTATGTCGTCGCCCATAGGACGTGGATTAGTCCAAATCCATATTTACTTAGATTTGGATTTGGGGTTTTAGTTTAAGGATACGTTAACCATATTGAGGCTAAGATCAACTTAAACGTTCGTTAAGGATACGTTAGTCCTATTGGAGACTAAGATCAACTTAACGGGATCGTTTAGATCCGACAAAAGAGCATTTGGAGGCTCTATTGTTCCAGTTTAGGGACATGGTGGTCCAATGCATGTATGGCCGTCGGGACCCGTCACCTCTCTGACGTCGTTGGAGGATTACAACGACAGGTGTCAGAGGAGTTCAGAGATGTACCCTTGAACCAAAGTCGATTGGGGGGTCTATGGTCCAATTTGGGATTAAAGTCTGTTTGAAGGTTTAAGGATACGTTAGCCGTATTTGAGGCTAAGATCAACTTAAACAGGATTGTTTAGATCCGACAAAAGAGCATTTGGGGGCTCTATTGTTCCAGTTTAGGGACATGGTGGTCCACTGCCAGTTTAGGGACATGGTGGTCCACTGCCAGTTTAGGGACATGGTGGTCCATCGTTCCCATTTTTTGGACAGGTGTTGGTTTAAGGACGCATAAGTCCATGAGTTTAAGGACCCCACAGTCCGTATTGTTGGTTTAAGGACGCATAAGTCCATGAGTTTAAGGACCCCACAGTCCGTATTGTTGGTTTAAGGACGCATAAGTCCATGAGTTTATGGACCTCATAGTCCGTATTGTTGGTTTAAGGACGCATAAGTCCATGAGTTTAAGGACCCCACAGTCCGTATCGATGTGTGGTTGTCCGGACCCGTCACCTCTCTGACGACGTTGAAGGATTACAACGACAAGTGTCAGAGGAGTTCGGAGATGTACCCTTGAACCGGATGTAAATTGATTTAAGGGAGCAGTCATGCTCGGTCAATTTAATTTGAGGACTTACGGCCAGAATTGGGCTAAGTCCAGTGGAGAATGTTCAACATTTTTATTTGTGGTTGTCCTGTTAGGCCTTGGCTTGGGCTTTACCCTTTGTTTAATAATGCATAGCATTAATCTTGGTCTCTGTTGGACCTTTATTTGGGCTCTGCCTCTTTTTAAATGATACACAGCATCTGTTTTGGTCTGACAAACCCTTGTTTGGGCTCTGCCCTTTTTTTTAGAATAATGCATGGTATTTTATTAGGCCTGTTAGGCCTTTTTTAATTGGGCTCGGCCCTTCTTTTCAATAATGCAGTGCATTAATTATCTGACACTGGCGATGTGGCCTGTCAGGCGCTTTGCGCCAATTAATGAGCGCAAGCGCATGTGGAGGTGACACGTGTCACGCTCTGGTGCTCGCAAGCGCAGTGCACTGCGTCAGTGCGCTGCGCTGTTGCGCTGCTGACACGTGGCGCACTCTAGTGGGTTGCACCAATTTAAGAGAGCGGTGCTCTATTTTAAAAGTGCATAGCGCAAGTTGTTCTGGAGCTGACACGTGGTGCTCTCTGGTAGCTTGCACCAACCCAAGAGCGCAACAGTGCAGATTTACAAGTGCAAGGCATAAATTCTTGTTTCTTTTGCTAGAGAGGTTTTACCTCGAATTTTCAAGAACCATTGGTTCATAAAAAAGGCAGTGCCTTTGTGTAGATCAAATGATCTAATAAAGAAGTATATTACTTCTTCTTTTTTTTATTTGATCTTTTCTTTTTATTTTATGATCTTGATCTTGTTCTTAGATCATTGATCTTTTCAGAAGAAATTCTTCTTTTCAAAGGTTTACCTTCTTTTCTTTCTGATTTCTTCTCAAACTTTCTTTTTAGGAGTTCTGTGTCTCTCTGTGTTTCTCTGTGTTTTAGACTTGGGGTCTAGGAGCCTTTATATAGTGCCAATTAGTTTGTTAAATCAGTTAAAGAGATCTTTCCCTGAGTGATTTAGGGATTTTTCCCTACCGTTGGATCTTTGATCCAAGGGCTTCTGCTTTACAGAAGACAATCTTCTTGTTTTAACAAGATCAGAAAGATCTTTCAGAATTTTTCTGTTTGGCGCAAGCGCACCTGCGCTTGACACGTGTCGCGCAGCGCAGAGCGCAGCGTAACTGCTCTAGCGCAACTGCGCTGACACGTGTCGCGCAGCGCAATTGCGCTAGCGCAACTGCGCTGACACGTGTCGCGCAGCGCTGAACGCAAATCATCTGAAGCGTTGCTTATTTTGTTTTTTACTTTAAATAGAGCCTTGCTCTGATTGGGTGCGCTGCCTCGGGCGCTGCGCTGGCGTATCAGCTTTTGACACGTGGCGCGTTGCGCGCAGCGCAAGGAATTTGAAGCGTTGCTTCAATTTTTGAATTTTTGAAATTCAAACAGAGCTTTGCTCTGATTGGGGGAAACACGCACATAAAAGCATGTGGCGCACTTGGCACTAGCGCCAGTCGATGAGCACAGTGCGCTATGGTTAAAGCGCTAATGAAGAGCACTGATGCGCTTAGCGCTTTGCGCTAGATGTAGAGCGCTGATGCGCTATAGTTGAAGCGTTGAGGCGTTTGGCGTTGGTGCCATATAATGAGCGCAAAGCGCTTTTAGTAATGCAGCGCATACGTGAGGAGCATGTAGCGCGCTTAGCGCTGAGCGCTAGCCAATGAGCGCAGTGCGTTGTGTTTGAAGCGCTATGGCACTGCAGCGCTTAGCGCTAGATGAAGAGCATTAAGGCACTTTTAAATTAGGAGCGCTAAGGCTCTTCTTAGGTTAACTTTGCGCTTTGAAGATTATCTTTTCTTTGATAAGAGACTTTGTCTCAAGATTCTAAGAACAAAGTTCTTAGTTTATAGGAGATATTTCAATCTCTTTTTGATGAAAAGTTTTGCCTTTATGGATCTGTGA
Source organism: Agapanthus africanus (assembly GCA_030015575.1). NCBI lineage: Eukaryota > Viridiplantae > Streptophyta > Magnoliopsida > Asparagales > Amaryllidaceae > Agapanthus > Agapanthus africanus. The sequence goes on along the minus strand of JASDDO010000019.1, from coordinate 375,109,763 downwards.
TCTTAAGAGAATTGAATAATTCTCCCCCCCTTTATAATGAGATGTTCATAATCTCTTTTGTGAAAGACAATTTGTCTTATAGATGTATGATCTGTGAAAGAAGTAAATACTTCTTTTTATATTGCGATGATTTCGTCTTTCTATTCTTTTTTACCTTGAAAAGAATTGTCTTCTTTTGCCGAGAGCTTCTTCTTCTACTTCCTGAGATTTTCTCAAAGTTTATAGGGGGGTTCTTCTCTCTGAGACTTGAAGTCTCGGGGCCTTTATATAGGGCAAGCTGATTTGTTCAATCCGTTAAAGAGATTTATTCTCTAATTGATTTGGGAATTTCCCCACCGTCAGATCTTTGATCCAAGGGCTTCTGGTTTACAGAAGATAATCTTCTTATTTTTTAACGATATTGGGAAATCTTTCCCCCTTACAGAATTTGTTCTGTATTTTAGTGATTTTTAATCACCATTGGATCATTGATCCAATGGTGTTCCAAATTCAGGGCACAATCTTTTCTGTTTGGAAAGATTCAACAGAATTTCATTCTTGTTAATTGATGATTTAATTATATCCGTTGGATATTTGATCCAACGGTGAGGAATATTTAGTTCCAGCGCTAGCGCTTATGCGCTCTGCCCATGGTGCGCTACTTGGAGTGCAGCGCTCTTAATACTAGCGCACACGTGTTTTGCACGTGGTGCGCTACTTGGAGCGCAGCGCATCTAGCGCTAGCGTCTATGCGCTTTGCACGAGGTGCGCTAGTTGTAGCGCAGCGCTTTTATACAAGCGCGGCTTTATTTCAAATTTTGAATTATGAACAGAGCTTCGCTCTAATTGGGGAAACACCTTCGTGTCAAGAACTTAGTTCTTAAAAGAACATGATCCTAGATCTTCAAAATAGTGATCTTGGTGATCGTTAATGGTCAAAATATTAGTAACAGAGATTTAAGTTCTCTAAAAAACATCAACAGAGATTAAATCTCCATATAAAAGAAACTAGCACCTCACGTGCTTCCCACTGGGCGCCCTTCTTTAACAGCACCTCACGTGCTCCTCACGCGGGCGCCACATAAAAAGTGCTTAACACTTCATATACAGCAAAAATGGCTAAGTGCTTAGCGCTGATTGGGCAGCGCCCAGCGCCTCACGTGCTCCTCACGCGAGCGCCACATAAAAAGTATTTAGCACTTCACATGCAGCCAAAACGGCTAAGTGCTAACCTTGGGGAGTAAGGCTTCGAACGATCGACCTTCTTTTTCTCCTCCCTGTCCCTTTTCTTTCTGTCTGGCTGGTCCGCCCGGGGCAGGTTTGAGTTCACCTCGGACTCGAATTAGATTTCTCGCTCGGTCCAAGCTTTCACCTCGGCCATGGTCTTAGGTTGTGCTAATGCAAAAGAGCGGCGCCACTTTTTGTGCCTAAGACCCGACCTCAGCGCGGTGATGACGGTTTCATTGCGGTGCTCGAGAGCCTTGAGGAGCGCGTTGTAGAAGCGGGTGACATATCCTTTGAAGGATTCTTTGTCTTCGCTCTTAACGGTGAACAGGTAGTCGACCGTCCTCTTCTGTCGCTGATTTCCGATGAAGTGGCCGAGGAATTGGGAGGCCAGCTCGTCGATATCGAGATGGAGCGTGGCGTAAGTCCTCGGAACCAGTCCCGGCCAGCCTGGATCAGGGTGGTGGGGAAAGCTCGGCATTGGGCTGCGTCGGAGTTATCCTGGAAGCTCATTCCTGCCGTAAATGCGTCTAGGTGGTACTTCGGGTCGGATGTCCCGTCGAAGAGGGCCACTTTTGGCGGCTTGTTCCTGGATGAGATGTGCTCGGCCAGCAGCTCTTCCGTAAAGGGCTTCATCAGTGAATCGGCGGAGTATCTGGCCCCTTTGCCGGACGCATGGCCGTCCCGTCATATGCCCTCGATTTTCTTCTCAAGGGCTTCGAGTCGGTGGTGGTACCCCGAGGATTCTGCACAGTCAGAGTGGTGGCTACCACCGCTCTGGGTTTGTGCGAGGTTGCATCTTCGATTTCGCTCTATCACGTGTCTCAAATCCTCGGACGAGGCCCTTCTCGAGTAGTTTATGCGCTCGTCATTCGCGCGATCCCTGCGAGAGTGGGGGCGTCGGTCATGCTTGAAAGCAGGCGAGCTGACCGACGCCTCCTCAGGGGGAGAGAACGCACGACGGGCATTAGAGCGACGGCCCAGTCTTCCCTGGGACCGCGGCGTGGAGCTGTCTGGCGCCCAGCGGGTCATGGAATCAATCACCGCGTATGGGTTAAGGTAGCCGGAGTCGGCCCGCCATCGCTCGGTGGTGTTGTGATGAGGGTGAAGGAGATTGAGGGCTTGAGTGTGACCATCCGTCCTTCGGCGGACGTCGTTATCCCGGGAAAGGGGAGCCGTGGTCTGGAAGGTAGGGCCCACCGCTTGAACGCGGACGAGGGCATCCACCAGCGATGTGAGCCTGTCTATCCGGGCGGACAAGACGTGGATGGAATTAAGTGGGGGAGGCGAGCCACTCCCGCCTCCGTTGTGGCGGCTCGTATTCGGATCATTGCAGTCGTCGCTCGCCATTAGATCGAGGGCGGAAGATCAACATTATTGGTGGAACAAAAAAAGTATTTCGTTCCCACAGACGGCGCCAACTGATGGAGCTAAGGATCTCCTTCAGATGTTGTCCTCCGTCGATCCCTGCGATGGCGGTCTTTGACGGCTGAGATCTGGTTTAGGAGTTATTGAGTGTGGATCTAAATGGTTTGGTGTTGGACGCCGAGCTACCTGCAAAGAAGTCCCGGGGTGGGTGACCATCGTAGGACCCTTCGACGATCAAGTTAGGGCCGAGGTATAGGCGCAGAGTAGCGGCGTATTGAAAATAAATTCGAGATACCTGAGTCTTCTGAGAGAGGGGTTTATATAGGGGTCGTGTGGAGCGAGAAATCGCGAGATCATCGTCGTCAGTTATGCCCCAGCATTATCCTTGCCTTGAATGGCGGGATGTGCCTATTAATGGCGGGATGCGCCCATTAATGGGGGGATGCGCTAGCATAGGACGCGGATCGTGGGGAGGCGGATATCTCGTCCTGGCGATATACGCGGAGCCTTTGCGGTGCGCATGGGATCCGCGGTCCTGGTTGATCGGGGAGGCCGAGGAAGCTCGTCACGTCAGGGGCTCGGAGACGAGCCGGGAGGCCGAGGAAGCTCGGCACGTCAGGGGCTCGGAGACAAGTAAGGAGACTGAGATAGCTTGAAGACGAGCTGTTGGTAGTTTCCTAAGTGAAGGTGGAATGGATTCAAGGAGGTCTCCGGGAAGGTCGGACACGTTTCTCGAGACGAAGTCCCGATGAATTCTCATAATGTAACTAATTTATTCCACCTCCGTAGCCTTCGGGACACGTCATCCGCCACGTGTCGTAGTCTGAGGAGATACCACTTGTGAGCATCATCAGAAACCAATACAAATTTTTGAAAATTCTAATCCAAAAGAAGCCTAGAATGATGCAAATCTTAACATGAAAGAAAAAGCAATCAACACTTACAAAATAGAACGCCCAAATCAAACAAATTTTATAAGCAAACCTAACTCGATCAACCAATTTTTGTTTTAGGAATTTGAAAACACGTAGGGAATAAGAAGAGATCGTGAGTGATATTTATATATTTTTTTATCGATTTCTGTCAAAATTAACCATCGTTTAATGATGGTGTATTAAAAAAACCTAAATAATTTTGGGAGGTGCAGATAATATCAAAGAATAACAAGGTATATCAAATTTGCATAGAATTGTAGGGGATATTTCAAAAAACCCTTGATATAAATATCCTAGTTGAATATTTAAACGAAGAGTATTTTTGGAATCAATTATATTTGAAGAGAGAAAAAGTGCTGGTTTAAGAAAGTTAGAGGTATTTTGTGACATTGCGATAAATGTTAAAGGTACTTCCTGCCATTTAGCTATATATAAAATGTAACAATTATTTCCCTCTTAAATCCCCTCCTAATAAAGGGATCCCATGCCATAATTCTATAGAAGCTAGCCACATATTTCTCTTAATCTATTCCGTGAGACACCAGAAAAGATCCAGATAACCCAATCAAATCATTAAAATACCCACCCAAAATTTTAGAACAAATTCGACGACAAAGATTGGTCCATTTGTATGAAAAGCGTGGCCAAGGTTTATTTGGCCTCCACAATTATTAATTAAAAAAAATCATTGTAAAATCGCCTGTTCCTTTCTTCAACCTCGCTGAACGCTGCACAAGTGTCTCGACATATTTCTGCTTCGATTATTTTAAATTATTTTCTGGTGAGTTTAATTTCGAATCCAGCCGATGCTGAATCGATCTCCAGTTCAAGATTTGTTTGTAGTTTAGTTTCAGATCTTGCTTTGTTTGTGATTCGAATGATTGGGATTTGCGCGTTTGTTTTTTATGATGCTCGATATCGATGATCTCTTAGATGGCGACACGTGGCAGATGACGTGTCCCGAAGCTCACAAGGAAGGACCTAAAGTGGCCGACCAGGCCACTCCTATGCCCGTCCTACGAACAACTGCTGGCTCACCTCCGAGCCCCCTGCACAATTGGCCTGCTCGGCCTCTCAACTCGTCTCCGGGCTATCGCAGAACCAAGATACCTCGGCCTACCGCTCGTCCTGAGCTTTCCCGCCGAAGTCATCTTCCTCGGTTTCATCGACCGACCGACGGCACCACTCACAGGTGCAACCGCCATCCCGCGAATCTCGCCATGCGTGAGATATCCGCCGGTCATCCCACGTTTCACGCCATCACGATCCCCCATTAATGAGCCTGTCTCGCCATTAATGCGGGATCCCACCCATCACGCGGGCGTGACGTCGGAAGCGTAACGGCTGGCGTGATTCTCGCGCCCGCCTGCCTGCTGCCACCGCTATATAAACCCATCCTTCAGACGGTTCAAGTAAGTCTTTTTCACTCCACTAAGCCGTTACTCTGCTCAAATTTCCTGTCTAACTTGATCGTCGGAGGGTCCTCGGTGGTACAACCACCCCAGGACTTCCTTGCAGGTAGCTCAACAACAACAACCTCAAACCCATTGAGATCCACACCCTTCAGGAGCCAGCCTCCAACTCCAATCTCAGCCGTCCATCGTCGCTCCCAGAGGATCTACGGAAGGTAACATCTTGACGTGATCCGACGCACGTCAACTGGCGCCGTCTGTGGGAACATCTTGATTCCAACAAAACAAAAAGTTCATCTTCCGATCCAACCCAATGGCAAGCGATCACCCCGACGATCCAAGCATTAGTCGTCACCTCCCCCTCAACGGAGGCGTGGACGAATCTTCTCTCCCGAACGCCATCAACGCCCTAGCCGGCCGGATAGACTGACTCGCGTCCGTCGTGGAGGGGCTCATCCACGTCCAAATGGTAGGGCAAGATCCCCAGGTCGCCACTCCCCTACCTCGGGACCGGGACCCCTACAAAGGGAGAGAAGACTCTGCTCGCGTCGGTACTGCCGACCACCGCCCCGCTACCTTCCACGGCCGCAGATCGCCCGGGCCGATACATTCTATGACCCGCTGGGCACCCCACAGCTCGACACCGAGGTCCATCTCCAGAGAGCCTCGCCTCTCGCCCCGTCGTGCCCCTGACCCTCCCGAGGAGATGTCGGTCAGCTCGCCTGCTCCCAGGCATGACCGACACCCCTGTTCCCCGCCGAACATAGAGACGCGACCGCGCAAGTCCGTCTTGCCTGAAATTCGGGTCAGATGCTAATTGGTGCTATCCGTCCACCTCTCCGAAGATGCCAAGTTGATTTATGGCACCATGTATTGAAGGTTTAAACGTATGCGGCGGATGTAGCAGACTTCATGAGATTCCCCTTCGTTTGAGGGGTTTTTTTTATTGTGGGGACGCTCTTCCCTGCAGGCTCAAGCCCCTGCAATTAATTACGCTACCGCATCGCGGTAACAACTTTCTCCTTCTCCAGATGGTCACTTCGTGTCGTAGGTGTTTGTTTTGTTTGTGGTTGCCTGTGGATTGTATACGGAGACTAATTTATGTTGTCGTCCGTAGGGCGTGGATTAGTCCAAATCCATATCTTCTTAGATTTGGGTTTTGGTTTGGGTTTAAGGATACGTTAGCCTCATTTGAGACTAAGATCAACTTAAACGTTTGTTAAGGATACGTTAGTCTAATTTTTAGACTAAGATCAACTTAACGGGATCGTTTAGATCCAGCAAAAGAGCATTTGAACTCTATTGTTTAGTTTAGGGACATTACGGTTGATTGGTTTAAGGACATTACGGTCCAGTATTAGTTTAAGGACATCTCGGTCTAATGTTAGTTTAAGGACATCTCGGTCCATGAGTTTAAAGACCCCACAGTCCGTAGTTTAAAGACGTCATAGTCTATAAAGTTTAAGGACATCATAGTCCATGAGTTTAAGGACTCCACAGTCCAAGGTTAAGAACATCGTAGTCCATGGGTTTAAGGACCCCATAGTCCAAGGTTAAGGACATCGTAGTCCATAGGTTTAAGGACCTCACAGTCCAGTTTAAAGACATCGTAGCCTATAAAGTTTAAGGACATCATAGTCCATGAGTTTAAGGACCCCACAGTCCATGAAATGTGTGGTTGTCGGGACCCGTCACCTCTCTGAAGACGTTGAAGGATTACAACGACAAATATCAGAGGAGTAAAGAGTTGTACCCTTAAACCGGTGTGAATTTGAGGACTTATGGCCAGAATTGGGCTAAGTCCAATAAACATTTTGTTTATTCTGACTATTAAGCCTTTACTTGGGCTTGGCCCTTTTAATAATGCTGAGCATTGTATCTTGACACCTTTTTTGTCTTGTATTGAATGCAAAGCATTCAGCAGAGCTCTGGCTCATTAAAGAACAACTTGTGTTCTGTCAGCGCAACCTATGGTGCGCTAGGCGCTTTGCGCCGATCAAAAAGTGCAGTGCGTTTCTGCCACGTGGCGTGCATGTAAGGGACGCGTGTCATGTTCTGCACTAGGAGCCAGATGATGAGCGCAGTGCGCCAGTTTATGAGCGCTGAGCGCTAATTTATGAGCACATTGTGCTAGTTTAGTGGCGCACACGTGAGTGACACGTGGCGCGTTAGGAGCGGAGCGCCAGCCCATGAGCGCAGTGCGCTATTTCAGAAGCGCAAATTGTTTAATTGGCGCATGCGTGGTTGACACGTGGCGCATTTAGCGCTGAGCGCCGGTTCAGAGAGCGCATAGGCGCTGTTCAAGAGTGCAAGGCACATTTTATGAGCGCAAAGCGCAATTGATCAATTTTATGATCTGTGAACAAATTTATGTTCTTTTAAAAGAGACTTTGTCTCAAGATTCAAGAACAACAGTTCTTGTTTTTGAAAGGGCTTGCCTTTATAGATCAATGATCTGTGTGAAGAATATAATCTTCCTTTTTTTATGTGACGAGATCTTTTGATCTTTTTTATGAAAGACCTTGGTCTTTGTAGATCTATGATCTTTTAAGAAGATAATTCTTCTTTTTATGAGATGATTTCATCTCTGTGTTCATCGTTCATGATCTTTACCTTGAATAAATATTCTTCTTTCAAGAGCTTGCTCTCTTTCTTTTGAGTTTTCTCAAATTTTGTAGGGGGGTTCCTCTATATCAGATTTGAAGTCTTGGGGCCTTTATATAGGGCAAATTGATTTGTTAAATCAGTTAAAGAGAATTTTATCTGATTGATTTTGGGGTATTTTCCACCGTTGGATCTTTGATCCAGGGGCTTCTGTTTTGCAGAAGATAATCTTCTTGTTGTAATAAGATTGAGAAATCTTTCCATGCAGAATTTATTCTGTCTTTGGTAATTTTTATTTACCATTGGATCATTGATCCAACGGTGCTCTGATTTACAGGGCACAATCTTGTTGTTTGGAAAGATTTGGAGGAGTCTTTCCTTAATAGAATTTAGTTCTGATTAATTAATGATTTATCATTATTATTAGATCTTTTGATCTAAAGGTGGGGATTTTTAATTCCAGCGCTAGCGCACCTGTGCTTTGCACGTGGTGCGCTTGCTCAGAGCGCAGCGCACTTAGCGCTAGCGCACCAGTGTTTGACACGTGGTGCGCTGCTCAGAGCGCAGCCTGCGCTAGCGCACCCGTGTTTGACACATAGCGCGCGACGCGTCTAGCGCTAGCGCACTCATGATGCGCTGCCTAGGGTGCAGCGCACCTGGCGCTAGCGCATCCGTGTTTGACACGTGACGCGCAGCGTGATTGATGTCAAAAATATGAGTTTACCGCAATCAGAAACGGCGTCGCTTCGCAGCTAGCCGGTGAGTACGGGTCGATCCACAGAGACGGGTAAATTTCTTTTATGTGTTTTAACGAGTTGATTCAAAATGTTGTTTTGGTTGGTTTATAAAAATCTATAAAAACTGGATCTAATTAATCTAATTAAGAGTCTTGCTCGGGTTAGGCTTAGGGGAAGTTTTGGAGATTAATGTTTTTCTTCACCGCTTTCAATGCCTTCTTTTTTAGATCTATTAGATGTTAAGATAGTTATTAATAAAGTGGATCCAAACTTTTGGGAAGATGTTTCTTCCTCTAGATTTGTATCCTTCTTTTGTTGATAATTACCTTAACCCCCACGGAAAACGCGCGCAACCGGCCCTTTATACTACGGTTCATCGTTACCTCGATGGGTAGGATGCCGCAGGGAGCGGTTGTGCTCGTATGCGTGGAGTTCTAATTCATTAGGTGAAAGTGGCATTGAAAGGGGTGAGAGATCTCATCTCTCAACCCTTTCCCTAAGGCTAACCCTAACAAGCGAGGAGATTACTCGCTCATTAGGGGATGAGAAAACATTCTAGAAAATAAAAGAAATGAAATAAAATTACCTACTGATTTGATGGCTCCCTCCAAGTAGAAGACAGAAGAGATCTGAATATCATTCCCAGAAATTCTGAATTTTATTTATTGAAAAGAGGCATAGGGTTTTACAATTTTGAGATTACAATTTATAAGTAAACAGGAGAATTAGGGTTTCAGAGTCTCGCACATGCGCAATTACTGATTTGACCTCTAAAAATCCCAACACCCGAACCGTCGCGGCAACAGAAGAAAAATCCACCGACACGGGCATTAGACGGCCGCGGATCCGCGGCATTGGTTGGCTTGGGCCGTGGATCCGCGGCCCTTTGGTGGTCTTGGGCCGCCAAACTTTTGGGCTCAATTCAGTGGTTCTTGGGCTCTGTATTTTTATATGTATTTTCTCTGTTGGGCTTCTGGGTCTTCTCCAGATCGTCAGTGAAAACTTGTTCGTATCTTTTGACCGTTCACTTGACATTTTGGACCTTGTACTGTTCTTCGTCTAGGCTTGACTAGGATCCGTCTAATAGTTGGTCAAAAGTCCCTTTTTCTGTTGTTTTGTGTCTTTTTCACTGTATTTGCTCCAGAAACCTATATCCTGTAATATGCAACAAACGTGCGTCAAGAGTACCTGTTTATTTATAAAAAGGATAAGAATAGGGGAATGATAAATATAATATTATGGTCTGAACAAATACCCCCAAACTTACCTTTTGCTCGTCCTCGAGCAAACTTATTATTTATTCACTAAAATCCTAACCGCACTTTCGCAGGGAAACGCGATTGCACTGAGCACGTGCAACAAGCCGTTAAACCTCTAGGTGTCCCTAGTAGGAGGAGTGTTGTCTCCTGAGGGTTTTCAGCGGATACTACCCACAAAATCCTATCAACTCGGCCCATTGACTTTTGTTCTCCAATTAGGTTTTCCAACAAGGAATTCTATTATCTTATACTTGTAAATTATCCACCCATATTCTTCACACTTCCTCATCATTTAACTTAAGATTATATATGTTATTTAGACTTACTTAGCTTTCGGCATTTCTTAAGTCTTCCTTCTAGGGTTCCATCTCCACTTAGGAATTTTTATCAACTCTATTAAAGATACAAGTTCTATTCTTCACTCCTTTCTCTCATCTAAACACCAATCACATACCCCTACGTGTATGTATAAGTCACCCCTACACTTGGAAATTCAAATTAAGCAATCAACCCCTTGTCCGTTGTCCAAAGTACTAATTAGTTGGTGAATTTAAATGAAATTTGCTTACACATCCTTCATGCGACAGTTAATACTTCTTGAGGTACTAACGACCGATTACAAAATGCGTTTGCACTTTAAAGCGTACTTCCTAGTCTTTGCAACACCCAAGGCTTTAGCAGTGACTCCCAAACCAGTTGGTCTAAGGCACTAGGTGATGAAGCACCCTCGCTAAATATTCTTCTATTTTTACAGCCTTAAGTAATCACAAAAACCAGTGTCCATTTTTTTCTTTATTCACTTTTTTTTTCTTTTTATTTTCATTGTACTAAGGACTTTAGACAAGAGCATTTCAAGGTCTCTTCTACTATTCCAAGTTTCAAGGTGCGTGAATGTGCAAATTGTAGGGTATACATTTTCAGAATTTAGACTTAAGCTAGGAACTATTTTTCAAACTTATACTCTAATAAGAACATCAATACTCTTCCCTTGTTTCGACTTATCCCAAAAAGTGAACCCAAATTTTGCTTATTTCTAAATAAACTACAAGGCATATACTTTCTACCGTTAAACTTTAAGGAATGTTATCTTTAGGGTTTTTAATTCACTAAGTCTAAGATCTAGTTGTTCCTAGCCAGTTAACCTATTTGTCAAACTCAAGTCAATTAGCCAAAATTGAATACAATAGTTTTTATAATTTTTGAAATTTTTCAATTTTTATGGGTTTTTCAAATAAATATGCAAATGCAAAAATATGTACAAATGAATGCGAAGGAAGAAAACATACCGAGCATACCCCCAAACTTGAACTTGACAGTGTCCTCACTGTCATGCTAAACCAAGAGGGTCAAAATACCGATACTCCCCTGTTTATTTCTTTATAATTTTTATTGTTAAGGAAAACAAATATATATACAGAAAGGCCCTCCCCCAAACTTCATTTAAACTATGTTAGACATTACTGCCAAATTTTGCATCGGCCAAAAGTCAACACCAACCAGTTAAAAAATTTATCAGTAAAGAATATTGGTTGGTGGAAAAATAAGTTGTGGTGGTCCGCAAAGAATTGGGGAAGATAGAAGTAGTGGTATGGGAGGTGTGGAGGTAAATATACAGGTGATGGTGATGAATCGAAACGAGAATGTAAATGATCAGCAATCAGTGGAGTATTGGCATTCTCGTAGCTTATTAAAAGAAATGGGGATATTTCAACTTCTAAGGGAGGAGGTTGACTCACCACAATACCCCCAAGATATTCCTGTGGGTCCTCTATTGACTCGGCATCATCCATCAATTGTATATGATACTTAATTATGAGGGAACTTATCTCCTCGATGTCCGCCATAGTCCAACCGAAAACTTGCCGCCTATCTTGTAAGACCATTAAGAGGGCGTTCTCTTGCTCAAGGGCTAGAGAGGCCGATATGATAATGGGAAAGGTCTCATTCTCACCTATGTAAGCAAATCTAAGGTGAGACGGCAAGGGCGTGAGTTCGAGTTTCGGAGGTGAAAGAATCATTGCGGAATCTACCTTGAACTCAAAGGACTCCAACACAGGTTCGAAATCACTGCAAACAACCGATTCGGATGGCTCGACTGACTCATCCAAAAATTCAAACGACTCATATTCGGGCTGTGAGTCGTCATCATCCAAAAAAGTGAAACATTCATAATCAACATCGGTTGTGTCAACGGTGGTAGGCTCAAGGAAGGACGCACTAGTGGCGTCAAAACTGTTTTCATCAAACAAGAATCTTTCAAGCTCGCAGTCCTCCTGCGTGATTTCGTGAATAGAGCAAACTTCTCGTGTACTAGTTTTAGGCACGGGGGGCAGACTTCCCATCTTATAAATATTGAACTCACTAGACATCTTTCCGAAGGATAGAGTCATGGAGCCATTGCGACAATTTATTACGGCATTGGAAGTGGCCAAAAATGGTCGACCAAGAATCACCGGAATTTGGTTTCTTGGGTTAGCAATCGGTTGTGTATCCATGACGATAAAATCAACGGGGAATATGAACTCCCCGACTTTGATCAACACATCCTCTAGTTGACCCCGTGGATAGGTGATTGATCGATCAGCCATTTGGAGAGTGCAACGAGTAGGTTTCAACTCTCCAACCCCTAATTGTTCGTACACGGAGTAGGGAATCAGGTTAACACTAGACCCAAGATCTAAAAGTGCTCGATTAATTTTCTTATCCCCAATCGTGATTGAAATAGTAGGACAGCCGGGGTCCTTTCGTTTTTGGGGTAAGGTTTGATGGTGGTTAATAGCATTGCTCACTGCACTAGCTACTAGCACTTTCTTAGGTACTTGAGATGCCTTTCTCTTCGAGGTGCATAAGCCCTTTAAGATTTTCGCGTATGAAGGGACTTGTTGGATAGCATCCAAGAGAGGTATATTTATGCTAACCTGCTTAAATATCTCCACAATCTTCTCCACTTGTGTATTTGGTTTATTAGGACTCAACCTGTTTGGGAATGGAGTGTTCTGAAAATTTGTTGAGTCAAAAGTCTGTGGAGTAGAATGTGGAGTAGGAACGGATCCCAGTGTGGATGTGTTCGTGTTGTGAGAAATGGGTCCGTTCGAGTCAGAAGAAGTAGAGCCGTGTGAAGGGTGGAGAATAGGCTCTAAAGAAAAAGGTGAAGAAGAAAGTGAAGAAAATGAAGAAGGGGAAGGTGACGATGGAGAAGAAGAAGAAGAACCACCGGCGGGGATGTAATCATTAGTTTCCACATTATTTTGCAACTCTCTTCCGGATCTCAACGTGGTCACCGCATTTACATTGTGATTGTGATATGCGTTTTGTGTGTGACCGGGATTAGGCAATGGTTGAGATGGAAGCTTTCCCTTTTCTCTCTCGCTCAACGCAGCAGTTAATTGTGCAATTTGTGCCTCAATAGATTTGATACTTTGATCATGTGAGGCATTGTTATGCATTAAAGACTGAACATAACTTTCAAATCTTGCTGCGGATTCTGTAGATTGCTTGAGAAATGCATCTAGACTTTTCTCGAGCGAGCTAACCTTATCATCATTTGGTTGAACTAAATTGTTCGTTTGATTTGTATAAGGTTGTTGTTGGAAATGTTGCTGGTTTTGAGTTTGTGAGGGTGCTTGTTGTTGTTGTGGAGGAGGTCTTTGAAAATTATTATTCCCTTGGAACTGTTGATTTGGGTGACTCCTCCACCCCTGATTGTATGTCGAAGAGTACAGATCATTTCTTTGTCGTTGCTGAAATGCAGCATTGACTTGATCCTGTCCTTGAATGGGTGCATTATAAGGACACTCTTCGGTTAGGTGCGACGGGTTCGAACAACAAGCACAAACAGTTCGTGTGGGTAGAGTAGGGGCAGGAGAAGACGATGAGATTTTGGTCTCAATGGCTTCTAGCTTTTTCATAAGTGAAGCCATCTCGGCCTTCATAGCAATCGACATATCTACTTGATGTATGCCTGCCCTAGATTGACCAACAGAAGAAGAAGATGTGGTCTTGGTACTCTCCCACTGAATTGTTTGCTCACTAAGATCCTCAAGAAACTGCCAAGCTTCGTCGCTAGACTTGGAGAGAAAATGACATTGACATATTGTTTCTAGCAACTGCTTCGTTGCTGCGTTCAATCCCTCGTATAATGTTTGGCAAAGTTGCCAACTTTCGATCCCATGATGAGGGCATTGAACAAGTAGGTCTTTAAATCTCTCGAAGCACTTCCAAAATTGTTCGGAAGGAAGCTGTGAAAATTGTATAATCTCGTTTCGGATTCTAGCAGTTTTATGATGAGGATAGAACTTTTTCAGAAAAGCTCTCACAAACTCGTCCCAATTTCTAATGGAATGTGATGCGGTGCTGTATAGCCACTTCTCGGCTAGGTCACATAAGGTAAAAGGAATGACCCTTAGCCTTATTGCGTCATCACTTAATTGGGTTGTCTTCATCATGGCGCAAACGTTTTGGAATTTATTAATAAAAATATACGCATCTTCCGATTCCAAACCATGAAATTTTGGCAGCATATTGATGAAATGTGGTTTTATTTCAAAATTATCCCCATTCGCCGGTGGGGGTGAAAGACATGTAGGTAAAGAAGTGCGGACGGGGTAGAAGAGATCCTGGAGCGCAACTCGTGCGGGCGCTACAACAGGCGGAAGATTCGGGTTATTCACACCTGGCGGAGGTGGAATCATTCCCGTCGTTAAGGTATCGTTGGGGTTGAATCCCGACATACCTTCGAAAGAAGAATTTGAAGGTGGAGGTAAGGAAATGGACGGAATGTCAACAAAGGGTTCGTCGAAGGGTTCGTCGGTCGGGACCAACGAAACACGGACTAATCGGGCGTTAGTATCCCTAGTCCAAAGTGACATACACTAAAAGGGATAGTGTAGTCAGAAAAAATAGAAAAACAGAATATGGGGGTAAGATAACGTCAATGAAGGAGAATTGGTGGAAGTGAGATGCAAGTTTTCTTAGCGGCAAGTTGCAAGTTTTGAAAAGATTTTTCTTTATTTTTTTTTTATTGGAGAGTTTTGCAAGAAGGTTTTAGAAAATGGGACTCGTGACACAAATGTATCAACCACACATGCACAATCAGGCCTAGATCTAGGGTCGCCTAGGTCCACTAGACAGCTCCTAACTAGGGCTAGAAATAGACCTCAAACCGCCTCTTCACGGACAAGTACGGCCAGGTAAGTGGGAAGGAACCACCACTACACTGGGCCTAATTAATAACCACTAGCCTAGACACCGCAAAGTCGGTTAGGATAAACGGCCGATGCCTACACTAGTCCTTTTCCTATTGAGCTCGATGTCCTTAGGTCTGAGTCTAATCTTTTTTATTAATTGTGGTCGATGCAAAATGCTTTAGGTGTTTTCTGGGGTCCTGGGAAGGGTGATGAAATCCCCACCCAATCTGAGTTTGGTCAATTAGCCCCTTAGAGTCCGGTTAAATTATGCAAAACAAATAAAATTTCACTTGCAATAAATTTTTAGCGCGGCGCAAAGAAACCTGCAGAAAATCTGTTATTTAGAAGGGGGAGAAAGACTCTTTACGCAAAGAATTCCTGCAGAAAACTTTCACAGATAGAGATATGGAGGTTTCAGAGGGGAAGAAAAGAAAACAAACCCACTAATTTTGAACTGCTGACGTGGCCAAGGTGCGGCGGAAACGCGGTCAGGGACCCCTAATGCGGCGGAAACGCGGCTAAGTGAGGGGATCAGGTTCTGGAAAAAATTCTGTGGTTCTGTACATTCAATTCCTCTCTGTTCTTCTGTACCGATTTTTGTTTTGCCCTCTGTAAATTTCCAGATCCTCAATTCTTCGCTGTTCCTGCAAGATTCAAAAGATACACCCTTCAAACAGATCAAATTTGATAATTTTTTTATTTTTTTATATTTTCAGATTTTTATAATTTTCAAAATTTATATCAACCCGAAAATTCATAAAAAGAAAGATTACGCCGTCCCCGGCAACGGCGCCATTTGATTGATGTCAAAAATATGAGTTTACCGCAATCAGAAACGGCGTCGCTTCGCAGCTAGCCGGTGAGTACGGGTCGATCCACAGAGACGGGTAAATTTCTTTTATGTGTTTTAACGAGTTGATTCAAAATGTCGTTTTGGTTGGTTTATAAAAATCTATAAAAACTGGATCTAATTAATCTAATTAAGAGTCTTGCTCGGGTTAGGCTTAGGGGAAGTTTTGGAGATTAATGTTTTTCTTCACCGCTTTCAATGCCTTCTTTTTTAGATCTATTAGATGTTAAGATAGTTATTAATAAAGTGGATCCAAACTTTTGGGAAGATGTTTCTTCCTCTAGATTTGTATCCTTCCTTTGTTGATAATTACCTTAACCCCCACGGAAAACGCGCGCAACCGGCCCTTTATACTACGGTTCATCGTTACCTCGATGGGTAGGATGCCGCAGGGAGCGGTTGTGCTCGTATGCGTGGAGTTCTAATTCATTAGGTGAAAGTGGCATTGAAAGGGGTGAGAGGTCTCATCTCCCAACCCTTTCCCTAAGGCTAACCCTAACAAGCGAGGAGATTACTCGCTCATTAGGGGATGAGAAAACATTCTAGAAAATAAAAGCAATGAAATAAAATTACCTACTGATTTGATGGCTCCCTCCAAGTAGAAGACAGAAGAGATCTGAATATCATTCCCAGAAATTCTGAATTTTATTTATTGAAAAGAGGCATAGGGTTTTACAATTTTGAGATTACAATTTATAAGTAAACAGGAGAATTAGGGTTTCAGAGTCTCGCACATGTGCAATTACTGATTTGACCTCTAAAAATCCCAACACCCGATCCGTCGCGGCAACAGAAGAAAAATCCACCGACACGGGCATTAGACGGCCGCGGATCCGCGGCATTGGTTGGCTTGGGCCGCGGATCCGCGGCCCTTTGGTGGTCTTGGGCCGCCAAACTTTTGGGCTCAATTCAGTGGTTCTTGGGCTCTGTATTTTTATATGCATTTTCTCTGTTGGGCTTCTGGGTCTTCTCCAGATCTTCAGTGAAAACTTGTTCGTATCTTTTGACCGTTCACTTGACATTTTGGACCTTGTACTGTTCTTCGTCTAGGCTTGACTAGGATCCGTCTAATAGTTGGTCAAAAGTCCCTTTTTCTGTTGTTTTGTGTCTTTTTCACTGTATTTGCTCCAGAAACCTGTATCCTGTAATATGCAACAAACGTGCGTCAAGAGTACCTGTTTATTTATAAAAAGGATAAGAATAGGGGAATGATAAATGCAATATTATGGTCTGAACACAGCGCGCCTAGCGCTGGATCTGAAGCGTTATTCAACTTTTGAAATTCAAATTTCAACAGAGCTTTGCTCTGATTGGGGGTGCACTGCCTAGGGCACAGCGCACCTGGCGCTAGCGCATCCATTTTTGACACGTGGCGCGCAGCGCGCTTAGCGCTGGATCTGAAGCGTTGCTTCAATTTTTGAATTTTAAATTTCAAAACAGAGATTTGCTCTGATTGGGGGAAACAAATGCCCCCCCACCGTTGCGCTCACGTGGCGCAAACGCGAGTGCAGCGGTGGCTGCATCTGCGCCCTTGGATCAACTCAGAAGTTGAAGAGGCGTTTCAATGCCTATAAATAGGACCTTTGGTCCCTTAGATGATTTTCATCTTCTTCTTGAGAATTATCTCTTCTATTCAAAGCATTGCTCTCTTGTTTAAGAACTTTTTAAGAGTGAAAACTTTGTCAAAACTTTAGGTAAAGTTTAAAACTTTTAATAAGTTAGGGTTTTACCCATTAACAGAGCCTTGCTCTTCATAGATCTCTGATCTAAAGAAAACCCATTTAGGGTTTCATTAACAGAGTCTTGCTCTCATGAACCCATAGATCTAAAGAGATCTTTACTTGGGGTTTCTTAGCCCATGAATCAGAGCTCTGCTCTTTTGATAACATGTAGATTTCCTAATCTCTGATGAAGAACTCTTGAGAGTTTGTTCATGGATCTTGAAGATCCCAGAACTTTTTAATTCATAAAAATTAATTTTAATTAATTCTTTTCTGATGGGTTTTTCCATCATCATTACAGAGTCAGGCTCTTGAGGAATTTTATTCCTTCATGATCAGAGTTTGACAAGTGTCACTCTGTTATAGAGCATTGCTCTCAAAGGGAGATTTTCTCCTTTTCCCGAGGGATCTCTCATTCAATGAGAATTTTCTTGAGGATTTTCTCTTTTAAATGACAGTCTCATCAAATGATGATACTGTTTTATTAATTGATGCATTGTCATCTAGATTTTGTGGGTCCCCCTTTGGTCCCCTTTCCACTGCATTGCAGTGTGGTACAATTTTAAAGTACCGAGTGTCAGAATTTTTTTAAAAAAAATTAAATTATAGCACTGACAGTTGACTTTTGTCCCTTTTTTGCAGGCGACATGTCTTTCGATACTTCGTTCCCGTTTGTCCGTTCAGAGGGAGGATTCCATGAGGCACCTGTGGACTGGGAGGTTCTCGCGCTCATCAAGGACCATGACCCGGAGCACAAAAAACTTCACTTGTGGGGTAGATGGTACGACCAGATTATTAGAGGTCGTCGAAGCTTCTCTTGTGCGACGCCTTCGGAGCCTATCTCGGCGATCCCGTATGCAGATCCGCCCCCGGTGAACTATGTCGTGGAGGTGGTTAATTGGACTTCGGAGGGTCTCCTTCAAGCTTCGATCGCCGCCGTACCCATACAGCCACCGGCGGCTTTGGACACCTTAGGGCGGCGCATATGCCAGGGCAAGTCGCGCTCTTGGGGACAGCCCTACAATATCGGGCTAACTCCCCGTCATCCGGCCAGGTACTTGCAGTGTGCCCGGTACATCTTGTTGGCGAAGAAATCGCGGCTGCTAAAGCTTGGCCTATACCCTGCGGTCTATGCTTCGTTGTTCCAGTATTCTGCACCCACCACATGGTGGATCAAGGCGTTTTTGGAGCAGTAGAACATCCCGACTCATACCTTCCTCCTACTGGACAGAGAGGTCTCCATCTCCTTAGAAGAATTCGTCGAGGTTTCTGGTCTGCCGGTCAGGGGAAAGCACTACGAGGAGCTGCTTCCTCCAGACGAATATGTTTTTGCCACCAAGCCAGTGGTGATGGGCCTCACGCCAGAGAACACCATTTAGCACCAGTTCCCCGGTCTGATAAAGGTGCTGAACATGTACGAGAGCCTCTTCATTGAATCCGGAGGACGAGGGGTTAGTTTTGCGGACTTCATTGCCCGTTTTCTTCGCCCGGAGATTCTGTCGCGACAAGGCAAAAAATTTGCTAAACTTGACGATCCCTTCGGCTTTGGCTCGGGCCGTCAACCGATACTGGAAGCTGATCAGAAGGGCTTCTTTCTCCCTGACGTCGCGATCGTCCCCCTGTCAGAAATTGCCGCTCCGGGCATTAACGAGGAGGCGTTCTTTCTCGGGTATCTTGGGCTATGGTTGAGTTGGTTCGCGCTCCCTATGCATCCTCGTTACATGAGGCCTTCCGTGTTGGATATAGTGCCCTCAAAGTCAATTATTGGATCGCAGGCACGTGATTGCAATGATTGAGGAGGACCTATGCCGGTAGGACAGTCTTACTCGAGATGATAGTATGCTATCTTGTTTACCTTTATCAGTCGTGTACAGATTCAGGTGACTGATCACATGTTACACGTTGATAGAGCCCTTAGGATCTTGCTTGACTACCAACAGTATGAGGGCGATCATATACGTGAGAGTTGGGTAGTCCATAAGCACATCCTTAATAGTGGTCCCTAGTCGTGGGAGTTTCGAGACAGGGCATCGATACTCCGGAGTAGACTAGTGTATACAGTCGAGACCCCGACGAGGGGCGGTGGCCGGTCTCACAAGCCACTGGTGTCAGTTGGATCACCTAAAATGTATACAGGTGCTCATTGGGTTATGAGTACACCGGAAAGGACTCGCCGAGAACCTGCTAGTTGGTATTATACATATCGTCAGATAGCAGTTCCCTGGTGACATGTGTACAGGTTAGTTTATCGACCTGAGGTCGTCATTTGTCTCGTGTGAGTTCCCACTGTGCTTTGATTTCTACCCTACCACGGCTCAAAGGAGTCGTGCAAACAGGTAGTTTTTGGGTACAGTCCCGAGCCACATGGAGGCAAGTGAGCGGATCGGCAGGGGATTCGTCTCTCCCGGTATTGGGGGTGGAGATCGCGCTGTGTCTAGGAAAGCCATTACACCAAGTCCTTGGCCAAGGCAGGTGAGAATTACTGGTAGGTACTCCGGTAGTTTCTCAGGGTATTCAGGGCTTGTCTCCGACACGACTTATACCGCTATTGGGGGTCTGACGTTACCAGCCCCCTAGGCCCGATATGCGATACTCATAGACGAACGGACCGGACTGTATATACATTGTCACTGTTAGGCTCAGTAGGGTTTCTGGATGAGTTCGCTCATCGGCCTCCCTTGAGGTCAGTACATGGGCAGCCGTTACGCACAGCTAGTGCCGCTGACGGCTTGTGGTTAAACCCACTACCAGGGTACTGACGAGTCATTAGAGTCCCCCACAGATAGTTTCCCAAGTTCGGGCGAAACGTTGTAGAGGCCGTATGGTTTTATGGCAGGGTTCGGAAAATGCACGTGCGTTTACGCACATGTCATATTTCGGGCAGATAATACTGGTGGGCTTTGGTTTAAGCCGGATCCGAGTATTATACTGTGTAGATATAATATCTTTGTCTCAGTTGCATTTGTATTCGGTCGTAATACAAATACGGGTATGTTTATACTGTTACGGGGTTATCCTGAAATTCGTTTCGGGATCGCTTTTGGAAGTTGCCAGTTTCCAGTTTTCTATCACCCGTATTAAACATTCGGTTTAATACGGATTTATCTTTTCTTGAGGGTGAGTCATGAGTATGGAAGCTTCTAGATTGGTGACTAGGATTAGTGAGTCACTCATTTACATTAATGGTTGATGATTAGGCTTATGACTCATTAGTTTTCATTTAATGTTTTTGATGATGTGTTTTATGAGTCACCCTTTACCATTAATTCCTTTTGTTTGCATGAAGGATATTTGATTAAGATCTTTTACCTTGTGGTCACATCCCTTGTTCCTACACTCACCTCCCCCTCTTGATAAATGGTCGGCCCCTCATTTGCAAGGAGATATGGTTGTTGATTAAAAAGTTTATGTTATTTGGTGTATGGAAATTTCATAGCTCATTTCTCATTTCATATCATTCCAAAAGGCAACTTCATTAACCGTTCGTTCATGGTTTTTGACGAAGTGAGACAAAGTGTTCTACTCATTCTCTACATCAATCTTGGTCATCTCTTTTAGAAAACTTGATGACCGAGTTGACGTGGTGCCACCTGGACGAGGAGATCGAAGATCGACGAGATCGAAGCAGCCGCAACGGAGTATGGGATGATGGTTAAAGAACGAAGGACTCGGATCGTTCAGTATAACCCTTCTACTCACTTTGTAGTTTGTTCGTTTAGCTTTAATGGCGTATCCGGATAATAGTATGCGATAGCGCCAGTTATAAAAGTTTTTGTTCCGCATTTGGCGTCAGATTGATGGCCGGGGCGCTACCGTAGACTTACATTCCGTCTTCTACCCCGCGCATCGCATGGTTGCCGGAATACAAGTGGCCATCGGGATCGCCGGGTTAGCTCACTTATACCATGGTCTTAGCGTAGCGGCGGATACCACTGAACCGGGGGTGCATCCTGCCAACTTCCTGATGCATTACTTCACTTCATGGATGGAGCTGCACGTGCTCGGGGTCTTTGGCATTCACAAGAGACCTTCGTTTTACGAGAGATGCAGGTTCCCTCGGATTATGCTGCTGGTTGACGCCTCCATCATGAGTCCGTCACAGCGGGAAGCTAGGGGCTTACTCCTTCGTCCGCGCACGGTCGGAGATGGTATGTCTTTCACAGACAAAGTCTTGACCATCGGCCAGGAAACTTCAAAGGCGGTGCTGGCACTGCAAGACATTTTTAAGGACGCGGCCTCCGTGTTGAAAGCCCGGGAGATTCTTCACTTGTACTCCATCAGGCCAAGCTTTCTTGTATTCAGGCAAAATGATGCGGCGCTATTCATGAGATACAACCCCCATCATTTTGCTCAGCAGCTGAGTTACAATCAGGGAGTCCCGCTGGAGGCTTTCTTGGTAGAACCCGCTGCCACCAAAGAGGGAATGTGGGGCGCGCTGCATCATTTCATGCGCTTGAATACGGGATCTCACTTCTTTATCAGCAAACCGAGTTGTGTCCCGAGGGCCCTTAATGTACACGTGGCCTGGTATCAACATGCAACGGGTGCTGTTATCAGGGAGGAGAAGCGGCTGCTACTCGACCGCAAGGGTGCACCCTCTGCTAGGGACCGAAACCTCCCCTTGAAACGACGGACCATTGTCCTTCCTCCGCTAAGAGGAGCTGCCGTGATTGCAGTCCCCGACGACAGGCCTGAGCTACCGATGCCCCGTGCTCCCGTGGAGACGGTGGATGTACCACCGGTGCCCCATGCTTCCATGGAGATGGTAAATGTAGCTTCCCCCGAATCTGGCGTGGGCTCAGATATCGGGACTCGTCGCTCCAAAGTGCCCACCAAGCGTAAGCTTGTGCTGGCCGCGACTGGAGCTCGCTCGCAGAAGAGGAAGAAGAAGTCGGTCCTCTCTCTAGATGTTGTACTCGAGCTGGAGCCTCATGCTCCTCATGACGAGGGCCTGAGCGAATATAATACCAATGAGGGTTTCTTCATAGCGCCAGAAGATACCGATCTCGAGGCCGCCATTGCAGCTTCTATGCAATCCGCAAGCCACCAAGCAGAAATGGTCGTCTTTGCGCAATCAAGTGAGTGTAAGCCGTAACTTCTGTTATTGCGTTATATTTTTTTTATTTTTATTATCATATCTTGACTGATATTTTTCTTACTGTAACAGGCTTTACCACTGAAGAGGCTTTGGCGGCTTCCCTCAGGACCTTTGAGGAGGAGAAGAGAAATCGCGCTTTGTTGGGCATTGGTATGTCTCGGCTCATTACATCTTCATTCTCCTTTCTTATAGACAATCTGACCCCTTCTCTATCTTATCGCAGGGACTAGAATGCCAATCCTACAAGGTGATGTGGAGATTCTTCCCGGGCCAGCCATCGAAGTCCCGGCCTCCTCGGCACTGCCTAAAGAGGCCTTACTCAAATGACCGATGACGGATGCCTCGACGGCTCCAGAGGTAACCCTTGGCGCGGACGATGACGTCCTGTTGATGGAGGCTTCTAGAAGATCCACTCTAACGGCCCGAGCGGAAAGGAAGCGCAGAATGCGCGCGGCAAGGGAGCGTAGTGTCGCCTTGGTCGTGGGTGCGGGTTTGAGCACCGCTACCCCTGCCCCTACTCCTTCAGAGGAATCTCCGGCTGCCTTGTCTACTGCCTACAGACGGGCAGCACGTGCTTCTAAGGAAGCAATCGAAAGACCGACCCAGGGTAATGTGACATTGGGTTCGGTTGTCAAAGTTTTAACTTTCAGTTCTCATATATCTTATCTTACAGGGCTGAGTCTTACCGAAGAAGTGGCGGCGACCATTGAGCCTGGGGTAGTGGTAGAGGAGGTAGCCATGATCGCCGAACCCGAGGCAGCGGTAGGCGAGATGGCTACAATTGCCGAGCTCGAGGTAGCGGTGGGTGAGACAGTCACGATCGCCGAGCCCGAGATGTCGGTAGGTGATATGGCTACCACTGTCGAGCTCGAGGTAGAGGCGGGTGAGATGGCTACAATTGCTGAGCCCAAGGTGGCGGTAGAGGACGTAGCCATGATCGCCGAACCCGAGGCAACGGTGGGTGAGATGGCGGCAACCATTGAGCCTGAAGTGGCCACCCTTTCTCAGGAGTCCGGAACTGCTCCAATCGTCGCTCTTTCCCCTTGCGGCTCCCTGCCGCTGCCGGGCGCTGCGAGTATCACGACGATTCTCGTAGAGTCGGGGGATGACGCCACGGGCGGCGAAACCATTCCGATGGAGGAGGGTTAAGCAATCGTTATATCAAGTGACGCCCTTGTTGCGGTTCCGACCAGCGACTCACCAGGTAGATTTTGAGTCATTGCTTTTCTTTTTATTCTGCAATCCTTTTTCAATCTTTCCTAACAGTATTTATCTCGTTTCTAATGCAGGTGTGGCGAGCGTTGAGGTTGCGCTCCCCGAGGCAGCGCCATCAATTACCGCTTTGACGGTGACCACTCCTCTACCTTCTCTCGTACCATCTCAGATGTTGGAAGGTGCGGATTCGTGACCCATCAGTCTTATTTTTAGGCTGTATAACTTATGTACTGACGTTGCGTTACTACATCTTTGTAGGAGTCCTTTTTGATCACCCGTATCAGTTGCTACACCCACACTTCTCTTTCCAGTCAGTGATTAGTCAGCCCGCTGGTGTTGGTGAGTATCTTTTCTAACCGACGTCCTTTCTTTAACGGGCAGTCACATTATTCCTAATTCTTCTTTGTATTGCTTGTAACCTTACAAATTGAAGGAGGGGACGAGGCTATCGTTGCACCACCAGTACTCCCAGCTCTGCCCCCTGTTGCAGCCGGTATAATAGACTCTATTGTTCGTGTATTTTCTTTATTTATTGAGCGGACATCCGATTGTGATTTGTTTTGTAGCGGTCACATTGACTCCAGCCCCATTCGAGTCTCGCGTTATAATGCTGGCCGGACCCTTTTCTCGACGTGCATCCTTGAAAAGCGCCGCGAATAGTCTGCGCATGTTGAGCGACTATATTGAGGAGCTTGACGTCGAGACTCCTACATTCGCTGCGGATTTTGCCGCGGATGTTAATCCCATGCTGGCGACGCTCATGAACTTTCATAGTGAGGGCGTTGTTGAGTCTTGGGTCAACCTCTGCAGGAAGATTGAGGCCTGCTTGTATGAGCTTGAGCTTATGCGTCCTGCTCCAGAGGTTCAGGCTTTGAACTCCCAGCGGGCCGCATGGGTCGAGCAGAGTGTGTCCTTCCTCCGCCATTTCGAACAAGAGGCAACCTTGAGGCGGAAGGAACATGAGGCGACTTCTGCTGAGTCTGTCCAATTGCGTGCCCAGGTCGAAGTGAATGCCGCGCAACTGAGAGCTGCTTTTGATACCTTGCAGCAATGTATTTCGGACGGGCTTGTATTGAGGCGGAAGCTCGACTCTATTGAGCGGGTTATGCAGAGTCGCGAAGCTGTCCAACAGGAAATCGATGAGAAGATTTCATCGTGCTTGCAGCAAAGGTCTCGAATTGAAGCGGAGCTGGCCGCGGCGGCTGATCATGAGAAGGCGCTGAAAGAAGTGCGAGAGCAGTTAGCGGACTTGTTGAAAACGCTTCCTTCTCAGTAGCTGTTTTTGTATCAATTAAACGCTTGTAATTTTTCGAATAACATGTATCCATTTTTTATTCTTTTATACGATGTATCTTGTATTCAATTGAGCTCATGAATAAAGACACATTTTTCCTATCTCCCACTGTCGTTTTCTTCTCTTTTCTGTGTTGTTGGTGTGTCACTCTGGCAAGTGTAACCTGTAGATGACAGAGAGCATTCTGTCTTGAATTCTTTGAGAGGTAGTGATGGTTTAGGAAGCAGGTTCAGATCTGTTGCCTAAGACTTTTCAACTTCATGAGCCGTGAGGGTCTCATGAAGACTTTCTCCCTACGAATCGAGAGGATCTCGTAGGTGTATTTTCTCCTTAGGAATCGTGAGGATTCCTAAGTGTGTTTTCCCTTATAAGTCGTAAGGATCTTATAAGAGAGTTTTCTTCCTTACGAATCGAGATGACCCGTAAGTGTTTAGTGAGATTGACATGTAGATAACGTATTTCAGCGACGGGGTCATGTGGATGACGTATTTCCGAGACGGGGTCATGTGGATGACGTATTTCCGCGACGAGGTCATGTAGATGATGTATTTCTGAAACGGGGTCATGTGGATGACGTATTTCCGCGACGGGGTCATGTGGATGACGTATTTCCGCGACGGGGTCATGTGGATGACGTATTTCCGAGACGGGGTCATGTGGATGACGTATTTCCGCGACGGGGTAATGTAGATGACGTATTTCCGAGACGGGGTCATGTAGATGACGTATTTCCGCAACGGGGTCATGTGGATGACGTATTTCCGAGACGGGGTCATGTGGATGACGTATTTCCGTGACGGGGTCATGTGGATGACGTATTTCCGTGACGGGATCATGTGGATGACGTATTTCCGAAACGGGGTCATATGGATGACGTATTTCCGAGACGGGGTCATGTAGATGACGTATTTCTAAGCCGGGGTCATGTGGGTGACGTATTTCCGAGACGGGGTCATGTGGATGATGTATTTCCATGACGGGGTCATGAGGATGACGTATTTCTGAAACGGGGTCATATGGATGACGTATTTCCGTGACGGGGTCATGTGGATGATGTATTTCCGCAACGGGGTCATGTGGATGGCGTATTTCCGAGACAGGGTCATGTGGATAACGTATTTCCGAAACGGGGTCATATGGATGACGTATTTCCGAGACGGGTCATGTGGATGACGTATTTCCGAGACGGGGTCATGTGGATGACGTATTTCCGTGACAAGGTCATGTGGATGACGTATTTCCGAAACAGGGTCATATGGATGACGTATTTCCGTGACGGGGTCATGTGGATGACGTATTTCCGAAACGGGGTCATGTGGATGACGTATTTCCGCGACGGGGTCATGTGGATGACGTATTTCCGAGACGGGGTCATGTGGATGACGTATTTCCGAGACGGGGTCATGTGGATGACGTATTTCCGAGACGGGGTCATGTGGATGACGTATTTCCGAGACAGGGTCATATGGATGACGTATTTCCGAGACGGGGTCATGTGGATGACGTATTTCCGAAATGGGGTCATATGGATGACGTATTTCCGTGACGGGGTCATGTGGATGACGTATTTCCGAAACGGGGTCGTGTGGATGACGTATTTCCGCGACGGGGTCATGTGCATGACGTATTTCCGAGACGGGGTCATGTGGATGACGTATTTCCGAGACGGGGTCATGTGGATGACGTATTTCCATGACGGGATCATGTAGATGACGTATTTCTGAGACGGGGTCATGTGGATGACGTATTTCCTATACGGGTTCATGTAGATGACATATTTCCGAGACTGGGTCATGTGGATGACGTATTTCCGTGACGGGGTCATGTGGATGACGTATTTACAAAACGGGGTCATATGGATGACATATTTCCGAGATGGGGTCATGTAGATGACGTATTTCCGCAACGGGGTCATGTGGATGACGTATTTCCGAGACGGGGTCATGTGGATGACGTATTTCCGTAACGGGGTCATGTGGATGACGTATTTCCGAAACGGGGTCATATGGATGACGTATTTCCGAGACGGGGTCATGTGGATGGCGTTGTGTCTGTTGTAATGAGACGAATGTCGAAGTGGTCTCCAGGTTGTCTGGGAACCATCGAGATTTGGATTAGGGGTTTTGCCGTAGCTCCAGGGTAGATTGCAGCGTCTGAATCCTGCTGGAATAGAGAGGAACGCTGTTGATGATCTCTAGGCTATCCCTGAACCGTCGAGATTTGGCTTCGTTTTCTGATGGAGGCTGGGGAGGGAAGGTGTGATTCCTTCTTTGTTTGCGCCCCTGGATTGTATACAGGGATTGATGTGATATCACCTGTAGGGCATAAATTTTCATTTTATTTTATTTCTTTCCGCGATGCTCTATTATTTCATCTTTTTTTATCGCGAAGGTCGCGATTGCCCAATCATTTCGGCTATTTTTTCGTGGTGCCCAATCATTTCGGCTATTTATTTTATTTTTACTCGCTGCTTTTTATTGCGAGTTACCCTATCATTTCAGCTATTTTGCATGCATACATTTTTTTACTTACTGATTTTGTTGCAAGTTGCCCCATCATTTCGGCTATTTCGTATGCATGTGTAGCTCGCTAGCTTCTTGCTGCAAGTTTGGAATTAGACACCGATTTCGGCATCAGCACCGCTACAACTGGGATATTGCCAAGAGCGAATCATCATTTGCCTCTGTCGATGTCGAACAAAGGTGGCATAGCAAACAGAGTTAGGATCCTGTCGACTAAGGCTTTTGACTTCATGAGCCGTAAGGGTCTCTTAAAGGTATTTCTCCCTGCGAGTCGTGAAGATCTCGTAGGTGCGTTTTCTCCTTAGGAATCGTGAAGACTCCTAAGTGTATGATCTCTTATAAGTCGTAAGGATCTTATAAGAGTGCTTTCTCCTTATAAGTTGAGAGGGCTTACAAGGGGGTTCACCGTGCAAACATATCCCTAGTCACGGATGGGATTTTATTAGGGAAATGTTTATTCGCGCCCGTGAATTGTATACAAGGGTCAGCATTGAGCCGCTTGTAGGGCAAAATTGGAGGTTGTGGTGGCCGCTTAAGAACAGGTTCAGATCCTTGTAGCTTAAGACTTTTGGATCTTATGAGCCGTGAGGGTCCCATAAGAGGGTTCTCCTTACGAGTCGTGAGGATCTCGTAAGTGTACTTTCTCCTTAGGAATCGTGGGGATACCTAAGTGTGTTGCTCCCTTGTAAGTCGTAAGGATCTCACGCAGGTGGTTTCTCCTCACAAGGTCGAGAGGACCTTGCAAGTGTCTTTTAACGAGATTGCGTCCTTTCGTGTTTTCACAAAACTCACCGGTAACCCTGCTATTTTTACTCACGGAGCCCTCTCGGGTTTTCATCCGTGCCCTTTTCGCTTATGGACATACCGTTTTTTCTTTTTCTTTCTTCTTTTTTTGTGTCAGCCTTGGGATGCTGCAGTCTACAGTAGTTTATCGACGTCTCGGTCAACAGCTAGTTTTAAGACATAGTGGTCCATCGTTAGTTTAAGGACGTTTCGGTCCGTTGTTAGTTTAAGGACGTTTCGGTCCGTCTTTAGTTTAAGGACGTTTCGGTCCGTTGTTAGTTTAAGGACGTTTCGGTCCGTCTTTAGTTTAAGGACGTTTCGGTCCATTGTTAGTTTAAGAACGTTTCGGTCCGTTGTTAGTTTAAGAACGTTTCGGTCCATTAGCCAGCTACTACTTATAGAGTTTGGGCTTAGGAAGATAGCGAGCGGACACAGTCGTCGTCATCTATCATTGACCTAGGCTGTGACTCGTCAGGCGTAGTATTTTTTCAGGAAGCGACCATTTATTGGCCTGAAGGGCCTTTCGCCATGCATGTCCATGAGTAGATAGGCCCCACCCTGGTAGACCTTGTCTATGATATACGGGCCTTCATGGTTCGGCTCGAATTTCCCCCGTTTGGCACGATTGGGGATCATAGGTCTTTTGACCACTTGCGGACTTCATTCACGGAGAATGGGTTTAGCTCTCCTGTCACAGTATACTCGAGACCATCCTTGAAGTATTTCATACACTGATGTTATGTAGAGGGGATGATATTGTACTCATGTAACCAAGGCCGGCCGAGCAAAGCATTGTAGCATGTCTTGGCGTCAATGACGTGGAACTTAATATCAGTGACAAGCGGCCCAAAGCGTAGTGTCAATATTACAGACCCCAGCGTCCGTGATGATTGGGAGTCAAATCCGGAGATGGTGATTTTATCACGAGCGAGGTGTTGAACGCTCATGCAGATTTCCTTTGACACCTTCACGTTAAGGAGATTGATGGAAGACCCATTGTCGACCAGGATTTTACTTATCTTGATGTCATGACAGTATCCGGAGACATATAGGGGACGGTTGTGCTCGCAGGTCCCAAGGAGGAGGTCTTCATTGCCGAAGGTGATATCGGCTGTGTGTACTTCTTCCAGCTCGTCCTTCATCTTTTCTTCGGCGAGGAAAGCTTGGAATTGCTCGGGCTCTTGTAATTCCTTGATAGCGAATCTCTCTCCTCTTTGGATATCAGGAGGGCGTCGAGAATACTGAGTTGCGAGGGTATCTTCCTCAAGTGTGCCAGAACGTTGTAGTCCACCTTGTTTTTCTTTGGCGGGTCCTTAGCTGTCAGCTTTTCGACGGCTTGGTCATCAAGGATGATATCCTCAGAGACCTTTTCTTTCCCCTTATCTTTTCTATTTGACCCACTGTTCGAGGGCCCAAGATTCTTTTCGGGCAGCGTACGGTTGCACAGCTGATTATTTTCACAGGCCTTCGGTTCTTCCTCCTTTCTCAAGGTGGACTCTTTAAAGAGAGGTCTAAGAGTCATTTCATCATCAGAGTCACTCCCGAAGGTGAGAACTTGCGATTCCCCAGCATTGACCATGCGACAGTTGCCGGTGGTTCTTTTACGCTCCTCGGTCGTGCTTCTTTGCTCCCGATGAGTTTTGCGTTTCATCCGCTTGAAATTTTGCCGGTGAGCAACATATCCTTGCCACCATCTTTTAAAAGTGTTGCACCCTTCGGTGGGGTGCGCATTCTTTCGATGATATAAGCAGTAGCTAGGATGCATTTCCTCTTTACTAAGGACGTTTCCTTCGGAGGGTGGCAGCTTCATTCCCATTGATAGGGCTTTGGCGAACCTCTTCCTCGTCTTGAACCTGTTTTTATTCGCGATGGATGTATTTTGATCTGGCGGGAGTGTTTCAACCCTTTCGTCCAGTCGCCGGCGTTTGGCTTTTTCAAATATGGCCATCTCACGCTCTCGATCAGCTTTGCTTTTTGAACGAGCTTCGTTCAGGAATTCATCAATCATTTCATCTGATGGCCCCAGAAGTTCCGACTCGGGATTTGCCCCTGGTTTCTTTGTGCAAGGAGCCTCTTCATCGTCTATCGACGAGTGAGAGATCACATGGCAACTTGCCACATAACCTTCAGATTGATCCGATGAGTCTTCTTCATTATCGTCATCTCCATCCTCAAGGACGTGGCGAAGAAACTCTTGAAGTGTGACTGGAGTCCGTGCCTTCTGGTTATACTCTTCCAGCGCGTCAATTTGCTTTTGCGGGTCCGTGCGCTTGTCACCAAGTTTCACGGGCTTCTTGGATTTCTTCTTCTTTTTCGAAGATTTCGACGGTTGGGTGTGTGTGCTTTGGCTATCACCACCGATCTTTGGAGTTGGGCGCGGCTTCAGCATTCCTTCGATGATCTCAGGTTCTACTGGATTCTTCCACCTGATTGCCGGACATGTGTGGAGATCCTTCAGCATTCTTTTAGTTTTGGCTGAAAGAGCGACCTCCCATGGAGCTTCTTCTACGAAAGAGCATGATGCCCCCGGTGTATCCGTCTTCTTGGGAGTGTGTGGCTGAGGCGGGTTCACCTTCCAATTCTCGGATAATACGAATTTGCCCTGCTGGTACTGATCTTCTATCCAGCTTTTGAAGATGTAACAATCCTCGATCGGATGGCCCAACATTCGGTGATAAGGGCAATAGTTAGGATTGCTAATGTCGCCTGGTTGTGCTGGGCGTCTTGGCTCCGGTAGATTGATGAGCCTGTTGCGCAATGCAAGCTCAAATAACCTCTTTGTCTTGTCTCGAGGGAACGAGTAAGGGCGTCTCATTTTATCTTCGAGAGATCGAGTTTTATTATTTTGGCGATCAACTGGTCTTATACCGCTAGGCTACTGTTGAGCATTAGCGACGACGGTCGCTTTCCCTTTTCCTTTCTCATTCCGCGGGTCCGGCTTTGGAGGAGACGGTCTATGACCTATCTGGTCCATTTGGACCAGTTTGTCGATCAAGGCTTGGAACATGGTTGGCTTGAAGACATCATGAATTGGGAAATGGTTGCATGAGGGTCCAGAGTGCCCACGAACATGCCCACCGCCGGCGCTTCTTCGATCCGCTGTTCGCATTTCGATCACAGATTCCGCCATCGTATTGCGTATTGAACCCATGTCTCTCCAGGTTTCACCCTCGCGTTAATCAATGCTGTAATCGGGGTGCGTTCACTGGCACTCACGAATCGCTGGGTGAATAATAGATCCATTTCCGCAAATGTCTTGACAGAATCGTTCGGGAGTTCGGAGTACCATTCGAACGCTATTTCCGACAGGCTGCCAACAAACTGACGGAGCAAAAGTTTATCATCACCCCCGGTGTTGCCATAAAGAGCCCTGAACTGAGCGATATGTTGATGGGGATTTCCTGTCCCTTTGTATGCATGAAATTTGGGGATCGTATATCCCGGCGGATACTTTATTTGATCATACCAGCCTGGATATGGTCGCCCAGTTTTAACGACTTGGCCGGCCGCTTCATTCGCCTGATGAAATCGTATTTCTGAGCAATATAGTCATCCAGAGCGGCTTTGGAAACGGTTTTCTCTTTGGCTGCTGAAAGAGCCGGAGGAGGGTTCGATGTCTCCCCTCTTTCGTCTTCAATGATGATAGGAGGGTCTTCAACTGGAGGTTCTGGTTGTTACATCATCCCGACCATGTCTTGGAATAGAAGCGCCATTCGTTTTATATTAGCCGCTTGTTCTGCGGCTTCTCTGTCCTTCTTTTCGAGGACTCTGCGAAGGAAGTCAGCATCGGTTTCTTGTTCATGACGCTGCTCCAATGACGCCTCAGGGCTTTCTTTTGGCCCGGTGAGTGCGGCTATTTGAGTTAGCATTTCCTGAAGCTTCTGTTGCTGCTCCTGGGCTTTTGTCACGAATCGGGTGAGCGGTCGGTGACCCGTAGAAGCGCGGCTTTCCTCTTTTCCGGAAGCCATATAAATAGTATGCACCATTATGCCCCCAGACTTGGGGCGTTTGGACCCAGCGTCTTTATGGTCTGCTGTAGTCGCAGGGGCTTTCTCTGGCCTCCTTCTCTTCTGAGCGGTTGACGTTGAGGGGGCCGTTGCAGCGGGCACCCAGGTAGTTGTTGTCCTTTGTGGTTTGACAGGACGGTTCTCTTCCTGCCGAACCTTCACCTTTTTCTTCCGGCGAGAGTAATCTTAATCAATTACTATGTCCTGAACCCGTCGCCAGACCTTGTAAATTTTGGAGGACAACCGCTGCGGGCGGTTGCTCCGGCTTTGTTTCTGTAACATTCTCCACGGGTGGAGGAGATCTTTTCAGTACAGCGGTAGGAGAGTTCCTGCGCACTTTGTTCAGCAATTCATATCTGTTCCCGGTTGGAACAGCAGCATTGACTTCCACCGTTAGGGTTGGTGGAGTTAGCCCAAAGGGGGAGTTACCCCCAGATTTCCTTACTCGGCGCCAGTGGCGACGCCGAGCGTGTCGAGCCGTCGGGATTGTTTCAGCTTTAGGGGTGACTTCGTCATGCCCCCTGTTTTGGTGAGGCGCTGCTGGTACCAGCCTTTTGAAGACCGACGTCCGTTCAGCAACAATATCCAGTCTGTCAAAGACAGACCTTTGAGCAAGAACGGGAGCCGGGGTGGCCAGCCTCGTAAAGACTGATCCCTTGACGGGAGAAGCTTTTTTAGTGACCTCAAGGGCAGGAATGGCTATCCGCTTTGGGATGGCCGCTTCAGGTATCATGGGCTTCTTGGCAGGCCCATTGGAGTTCAGGCTCAGCTATTAAAGACTGATGCTGTTGGCTTGACATCGGACGACCCGTTGAGAGGGGCCGTGGTATTAGTGAGCCGATCAAAGATCGACTTCTTTTGCACTTCTTGCGCCAGCGGGATATTAATGTTCACTGGTGGGAGCATGGTCCCGAAGAACAAACTGGTGGTAGCCTGCGTCACCTGCTCTATCGGCATTGTGAACAGGGAGGCCGTATGGGGCCCATAAGATATGCCTCCAGATGAGGCGGAACTCGAGTTGCAATTGCAGCTGGAACACTTCGCGCAAGTAGACGCCATTGATTTTTCGTTTCTGCACCAAGCAAGACACCAAATCTTAGTACCTCGAACCCAAGGGCAACCATTATCAAACCGTGATTCGTTCGCGAACATGACACACAAAGTGTAGAGTGGAAAAAGGAAAAGGTCCCACCGGACGTGTCAGAATATATTTCCCGCCGAACACAGAGACGCGACCGCACAGGTCCGTCTTGCCTGAAATTCGAGGCAGATGCTAATTGGTGCTATCCGTCCACCTCTCCGAAGATGCCAAGTTGATTTATGGCACCATGTATCGAAGGTTTAAACGGATGCGGACGATGTCGCAGACTTCATCAGATTCCACCTCGTTTGAGGGATTTTTTTATTGTGGGGACGCTCTTCCCTGCAGGCGCAAGCCCCTGCAGTTAATTACGCTACCGCATCGCGGTAACAACTTTCTCCTTCTCCAGATGGTCACTTCGTGTCGTGGGTGTTCGTTTTGTTTGTGGTTGCCCGTGGATTGTATATGGAGACTAATTTATGTTGTCGCCCGTAGGGTGTGGATTAGTCCAAATCCGTATCTTCTTAGATTTGGGTTTTGGTTTGGGTTTAAGGATACGTTAGCCTCATTTGAGACTAAGATCAACTTAAACGTTTGTTAAGGATACGTTAGTCTAATTTTTAGACTAAGATCAACTTAACGGGATCGTTTAGATCCAGCAAAAGAGCATTTGAACTCTATTGTTTAGTTTAGGGACATTACGGTCGATTAGTTTAAGGACATTACTGTCCAGTATTAGTTTAAGGACATCTCGGTCTATGAGTTTAAGGACCCCACAGTCCGTAGTTTAAAGACGTCATAGTCTATAAAGTTTAAAGACATCATAGTCCATGAGTTTAAAGACCCCACGGTCCAAGGTTAAAGACATCGTAGTCCATGGGTTTAAGGACCCCACAGTCCAAGGTTAAGAACATCGTAGTCCATGGGTTTAAGGACCCCACAGTCCATTTTAAAGACATCGTAGGCTATAAAGTTTAAGGACATCATAGTCCATGAGTTTAAGGACCCCACAGTCCATAAAATGTGTGGTTGTCGAGACCCGTCACCTCTCTGAAGACGTTGAAGGATTACAACGACAAATATCTGAGGAGCAAAGAGATGTACCCTTGAACCGGTGTGAATTTGAGGACTTATGGCCAGAATTGGGCTAAGTCCAATAAACATTTTGTTTATTCTGGCTATTGAGCCTTTACTTGGGCTTGGCCCTTTTAATAATGCTGAGCATTGTATCTTGACACCTTTTTTTGTCTTGTATTGAATGCAAAGCATTCAGCAGAGCCCTAGCTCATTAAAGAACAACTTGTGTTCTGTCAGCGCAACCTATGGTGCGCTAGGCGCTTTGCGCCGATCAAAAAGTGCAGTGCACTTCTGCCACGTGGCGCGCATGTAAGGGACGCATGTCATGTTCTGCGCTAGGCGCCAGATGATGAGCGTAGTGCACCAGTTTATGAAGGTTGAGCACTAATTTATGAGCACATTGCGCTAGTTTAGTAGCGCACACGTGAGTGACACGTGGCGCGCTAGGAGCGGAGCGCCAGCCCATGAGCGCAGTGCGCTATTTCAGAAGCGCAAAGCGCAAATTGTTTAATTGGCGCATGCGTGGTTGACACGTGGCGCATTTGGCGCTGAGCGTCGGTTCAGAGAGCGCATAGGCGTTGTTCAAGAGTGCAAGGCACATTTCATGAGCGCAAAGCGCAATTGATCAATTTTATGATCTGTGAACAAATTTATGTTCTTTTAAAAGAGACTTTGTCTCAAGATTCAAGAACAACAGTTCTTGTTTTTGAAAGGGCTTGCCTTTATAGATCAATGATCTGTGTGAAGAATATGTTCTTCTTTTTTTTATGTGACGAGATCTTTTGATCTTTTTTATGAAAGACCTTGGTCTTTGTAGATCTATGATGTTTTAAGAAGATAATTCTTCTTTTTTATGAGATGATTTCATCTCTGTGTTTATCGTTCATGATCTTTACCTTGAAGAAATATTCTTCTTTCAAGAGTTTGCTCTTTTTCTTTTGAGTTTTCTCAAAGTTTGTAGGGGGGTTTCTCTATATCAGATTTGAAGTCTTGGGGCCTTTATATAGGGCAAATTGATTTGTTAAATCAGTTAAAGAGATTTTTATCTGATTGATTTTAGGGTATTTTCCACCGTTGGATCTTTGATTCAGGGGCTTTTGTTTTGCAAAAGATAATCTTCTTGTTGTAATAAGATTGAGAAATCTTTCCATGCAGAATTTATTCTGTCTTTGGTAATTTTTTATTTACCATTGGATCATTGATCCAACGGTGCTCTGATTTACAGGGCACAATCTTGTTGTTTGGAAAGATTTGGAGGAATCTTTCCTTAATAGAATTTAGTTCTGATTAATTAATGATTTATCATTATTATTAGATCTTTTGATCTAAAGGTGCGGAATTTTTAATTCCAGCGCTAGCGCACCTGTGCTTTGCACGTGGTGTGCTTGCTCAGAGCACAGCGCACTTGGCGCTAGCGCACCAGTGTTTGACACGTGGTGCGTTGCTCAGAGCGCAGCGCAGCCTGCGCTAACGCACCCGTGTTTGACACGTGGCGCGCAGCGTGCCTAGCGCTAGCGCACTCATGATGCGCTGCCTAGGGCGCAGCGCACCTGGCGCTAGCGCATCCGTGTTTGACACGTGGCACGCAGCACGCCTAGCGCTGGATCTGAAGCGTTGCTTCAACTTTTGAAATTCAAATTTCAACAGAGCTTTGCTCTGATTGGGAGTGCACTGCCTAGGGTGCAGCGCACCTGGCGCTAGCGCATCCGTTTTTGACACGTGGCGCGCAGCGCGCCTAGCACTGGATCTGAAGCGTTGCTTCAATTTTTGAATTTTGAATTTCAAAACAGAGCTTTGCTCTGATTGGGGGAAACAACCCCCTCCCTCGACGGGGTCACGCGGACGGGACTCGTCCCGGTAGCTCAAAGACTACCTCGCCCAGGGACCTAAGGAAACTCATTGAAAGGAACTGGCGCCGTGGCCAGGTCCTGGCCTCCTACAGCAGAGGCCAAAGATCAGAATGTGCCGAATCGACGGGGTACCACGGCCGCCTCGATGCCCTCGGAAAGAAGATCGAGGGTATGCATCTGGAAGGTCAACGTTCGAGCGACGGGGCTAAGTACGCCGCCGACTCGCTCACAAAACCCTTTACCGAGGAGTTGCTCGCCGTCTGTGTCTCCTCCCGGAACAAGCCCCCGACGGTCTCTCTCTTCGACGGTAAGTCCGACCCGAAGGACCATTTGGATGCATTCACCATGGGGATGAGCTTCCAAGACAACTCCGATGCCGCCCAATGCCGAGCTTTCCCGGCCACTCTCATCCGCTCTGGACGAGACTGGTTCCGAGGACTTGCGCCATACTCGATCTCAACTTTCGACGAGCTGGCCACCCAATTCCTCGGCTACTTCGTCGGGAACAGGCGGCAGAAATGGACCGTCGAGATGGTCATTACAACGCTCAGGTCTGGTCTTAGGCACAAGGAGTGGTTACGCTCCTTTGCATTAGCGCAACCTAAGACCATGGCCGAGGTGAAGGCCTGGACCAAATGTGAGGTCCAGCTGGAGTCCGAGGTGAACGCAAATCTCCCCGGGGCAGAGCAAACCGACCAAAAGAAAAGGGCGAGGGAAGAGATGAGGAGACTCGAGCGGACAAAGACCTACTCCCCGAAGTTTCAGGAGTACACCCCACTCAACGTCTCCCAGACTGTACTGCTAGAAAAGGCTAAGGGTGAGGGGTTCTTCAAGCTTCCCCCGATCTCGCTCATGGCCTCAAAGCGCACCTGGGGCCCTTACTGCGGCTTCCACAGATTGCAGGGCCACTCCACGGAGAGCTGCAAGTAGCTCCGAGACTACATCGAGGAGCTCATCCGTTCGGGACACCTCGCGGCGTAATTGCGAGACAAGCGGCAAGCTGACCGCGAGCAGGAGCAGCGTCCCCCTCCCGACGAGTTGACAATCGGCCAAATCATGATCATGTCAGCAGAGGGAACGTCGGATACCTACGAGGCTCAGCATCCCGCGCCGGAAGCGGAGGCCAACAGACATCCGAGGGGCTCAAGCTGCGCAAATGAAAAGAACATCTACTAACGTGTACTTCTTTTTACTAAGGCAATATAAATCTTTCTCGAGATCTTTTTGTTTATATAATAAAGGGATCAATAAAACATTGCAAAAAGAAGGATCTTATTCATTCAAAAAAGTACTATGGGCTCCTCAGCCATACATCGAAAAAGAAAATTTACAGTAGCGGGGGAAGGGGGTGCATAGAACATTGCTCGTGGTACTCCGAGGATGTCTCCGCCAGCCAAGCCCTCGCGGCATCAGACCTCCGCCCCCGATGCCGCCCGCGAACGTCGGCATCATGCCTCAATTGGTAGCATTCAAGAATGAGCGCCACCGAGTGGTCCCGCCGACCCGCGGAGATCAGTCCGAAGCGCTGCAGAGACTTTAACTTACCGACCGCCTCGTCCCTCAGCTGCTCGAATAAAGGGTTGTAGAGCCCCGGCGACGCCCTCCAGATGGAGTACATTAATAGCTTTAGCAGAGAGGAATGCCGAGGAAGCAGTCGGCCGAAATGATCCTCAATGCGGCCTATCACCAACCGCACCGTGTCCTCGGTGCAGTGCTGGTCGTAGAGGTAGACGTCCTCGAAGCTCACGATGTCGGGGATGGTGAAAGGGAAGTCCTCCATTCCTACGTTTTTGGTGTGAAAGATGGAGTGATCAACACTCCCTCCGTTTTATATCGAACGACCCCCCAGGAGTCCAACAGTCGCCCACCCACGACTGTACCGCCACGCGGCAGGCACCTAGCCTTTCTCGGCAAAATCGAAACGACGCGGCTCCGGCTCTTCGTCTCCCCCACGCGTTCATGGCACGTGTCACACGCGTCTGTCCCTTTTCCCGATGCTCACACCGAGAAGGCTGGATAGAACCTCATGAATCAACTAGGCTGGGCTTGCTCGGCTATCCCTGGCTGGTAGTTCCCTACCCCGCAGCTCCAGGGATCAAAGCCCTCACCAAGAGGCGGCCGAGCGGCTACCCTGCTCGGCTATCCCTGGCTGGTAGTTCCCTATCCTGCAGCTCCAGGGATCAAAGCCCTCACCAAGAGGCAGCCGAGCGGCTAACCTGCTCGGCTATCCCTGGCTGGTAGTTCCCTACCCCACCACGCCAAGGATCAAAGACCTCACCAAGAGGCAGCCGAGCGGCTACCATGCTTGGCTATCCCTGGCTGGTAGTTCCCTACCCCACAACGCCGGGATCAAAGCCCTCGCCAAGAGGCACCGGGCAGCAACCCTGCTCGACCATCCTTAAGGATCTAAGCCCTCGCCAAGAGGCACCGGGCAGCAACCCTGCTCGGCCCGTCCTTAGTAGCCCTCTTATGGCCCCTCCCGTGCTAAGGATCAAAAGCCCTCGCAAGAGGCAACCGGGCCCGCCCTTGCTCGGTAATCCCTGGCCGGTAGCTCCCTACCCCACAACGCCAGGGATCAAAGCCCTCGCCAAGAGGCACCGGGCAGCAACCCTGCCCGGCCCGTCCTTAAGGATCAAAGCCCTCACCAAGAAGCAACCGGGCCCGCCCTTGCTCGGTTATCCCTGGATGGTAGCTCCCTACCCTACAACGCCAGGGATCAAAGCCCTCACCAAGAGGCACCGAGAAGCAACCCTGCTCGGCCCATCCTTAGTAGGCCTCTTACGGCCCCTCCCGCGCTAAGGATCAAAAGCCCTCGCAAGAGGCAACTGGGCCCGCCCTTGCTCGGTTATCCCTGGCTGGTAGCTCCCTACCCTACGACGTCAGGGATTAAAGCCCTCGCCAAGAGGCACCGGGCAGCAACCCTGCCCGGCCCGTCCTTAAGGATCAAAGCCCTCGCCAAGAGGCAACCGGGCCCGCCCTTGCTCGGTTATCCTTGGCTGGTAGTTCCCTCCCCCACAACGCCAGGGATCAAAGCCCTCACCAAGAGGCAACCGAGCGGCTACCCTGCTCGGCTATCCCAGGCTAGTAGTTCCCTACCCCACAGCGCCAGGGATCAAAGCCTTCACTAAGAGGCACCGAGCAGCTTCATTGCTCGGTCCATCCTTAGCAGGCCTCGTACGGCCCCTCCAGTACTAAGGACCAAAGCCATCACCAAGAGGCAGCCGAGCGGCTACCCCACTCGGCTATCCCTGGCTGGTAGCTCCCTACCCCACAACGCCAGGGATCAAAGCGCTCACCAAGAGGCAGCCGAGCGGCTACCCTGCTCAGCTATCCCTGGCTGGTAGCTCCTTACCCCACAACGCCAGGGATCAAAACCCTCCCCAAGAGGCACCGGGCAGCAACCCTGCTCGGCCATCCTTAAGGATCAAAGCCCTCGCCAAGAGGCACCGGGCAGCAACCATGCTCGGCCCGTCCTTAGTAGGCCTCTTACGGCCCCTCCCGCGCTAAGGATCAAAAGCCCTCGCAAGAAGCAACCGGGCCCGCCCTTGCTCGGTTATCCCTGGCTGGTAGCTCCCTACCCCACAACGCTAGGGATCAAAGCCCTCGCCAAGAGGCACCGGGCAGCAACCATGCCTAGCCCATCCTTAAGGATTAAAGCCCTAGCCAAGAGGCAACCGGGCCCGCCCTTGCTCGGTTATCCAGGTAGTTCCCTACCCCACAACGCCAGGGATCAAAGCCCTCGATAAAAGGCAACGGGCAACAACTCTGCTCGGCCCATCCTTAGTAGGCCTCTTACGGCCCCTCCCGCGCTAAGGATCAAAGCCCTCACCAAGAGGCAATCGAGCCCGCCCTTGCTCGGTTGTCCCTGGCTGGTAGCTCCCTACCCCACAACGCCTCGAATCAAAGCCCTCACCAAGAGGCATCCAGTTTATCTACGTCTGAGCGATCTCCACCTCGACTTCGGGGCCATGGAGATACCGTCTTCCCACCAGTCTTTGCACACTCGAAAAATGAGCAGATTCAACTCGACGTGTAATCGCTAGACGAAAGAACCGATATAACACGAAGGCAGTACTGTGAAAATATGACTGCAAAAAGTTTTTATTTATTCACAAAGTCAAAACTTTTACAAGGGTATTGTGGGCTCCCCAGCCTTACAAAATGCCCGGAGGCCTACAAAATTCCCGATGCAACAAAAGAAGAGAAACAAGAAGACGAGGGGCTTCAGGCCTCATGGCCAGGCACAACCCCGGGGAGCTCAATATCTACTACGACTCGGGCTGCGTCTGGAGGATCAGCGCCCATCACAGGAGCCTCGGCGTCGCCCTCGCCCTCGCCGGGAGTCCCTTCCCCGGCAGTTCTCCCGGGGGCATCCCCTGCACGTCGTCCCCCCGAGGATATTCATTCCGGAGCTCTTCATCGGGGAACTCCGGAATCCGAGCCTTAACGGCGTCGAGGGCCTCGTGCCAGATGAGGATAGTGGTTGCGGCTAGGTCGGTGTAAAAATGGTCCGGCTCTTTATAGTCCTCCACCGCCTTCGCCGCCCTGAGCTCGGCTCGCTTCGTCCCCTCTATCGCCTCCCCCGGCTCCTTTTGGAGGGTGGCCGCCGACTTCTTCAGGGTGCCGACGAGCACCTTGGAGTCCTGAAGCTTGGCCTCGACGTCCTAGGCGGCCTCACGGTACCTGGCGACCTCCTGCTTCTCGGCCGCAACCTCCTGCTTTCTGGCCGCCACCTCACCCTCTAAGGCGGCGACCCTCGCCATCGCTGCCTCCAGCTCCAACTTTGAGCTCTCCTCCAGTGAGGAAAGCTCGCCCGTGGCTCGCATCGCCGGGGCAATTTCCTCTTCCTCCATCTGGACGACGAGGGCGACGTGCTGGAGGACCTGAAGAAATCAGAAGGGGGTCAGAAAGAAAAGGGGGGCACCAAATCTCGTGAATGATGAGACGCTGAGTGAAAAATCAAGTGAAGTGCGAGCACTAACCTGCACGGTCTCTTGGGCGATGGCCGCCATTTGCACCTTGAGAGTCCCCTGAGGGACCTTGCCCCCAGCCGACCTCTCCATGTCGGCCAGCAAGCTGTCAGCGACGGAGAACCCCGAGGGCACCTCAGAGTGGAGGTCCCCCTCGTCCACCAAAATCGGGGAGGTCGGGGTCCGCGGAATCGTTCGGGGGAACCTCTTGAGAGACGGCGGCGGGGAGCCAGTCTCTATCTCCGAAGCCTAGGCCTCCTGTTCCTGAACCCGCTTTCGGCTCGGGGCCTGGCTGGGCTCCGGGGCACGGCCCGCACTCGAAAGCTGGGGTGGGACGGCTG
Source organism: Agapanthus africanus (assembly GCA_030015575.1). Classification (NCBI taxonomy): domain Eukaryota; kingdom Viridiplantae; phylum Streptophyta; class Magnoliopsida; order Asparagales; family Amaryllidaceae; genus Agapanthus; species Agapanthus africanus. The sequence continues at coordinate 375,068,250 of JASDDO010000019.1, read as the reverse complement.
CTGAGGGAGCCAGGACCGACGTCAGACGAGAAGAGCTGGCACCTCCAGCCTTCGATCCCTTCTTCGGCTGGCGCATGGCTGCTCGAAGCTTGCTCGAGTCCATGGGTTCTGCCCAAGACAAGATACAATGGAGTTAACAATACAAATAGAAATGAAAATAAACGCAAGTCTAACAGATCGCCTGCAAGCTCCTAACTTACCGACGAACTGGGTGGGGCTGAGCCTAGCCCAACTAAGGGCCCGCTCAGAAAGTAGCACGTCGGCCCGGGGAATGGGCTCCCACTCCGCCACTTTCACCGTGTCGGGATCGTTGGACTGACTTTCCCGCCAGCGCCTATCTCTAGACCACTGGGTGGGCACGGGCCAGTCCTCACCCTCTGGCGGCCCAACAAAGAAAAACTTTTTCTTCCAATTGTGGATGGAAGAAGGAAAGACGACGACTCCCGACCCGGATGCACTTCCCCGTTGTTTCATAAAGGAGAGGTAAACCCACCTTGGGTCGCCTGCGCGAGTGCCGGGGTGACTTTTGTAGATAAGAGAAGAAGCAAGGGTAGACAGCTTGAAAGGGATCAACTGCAACTTCAAACGGACCAGGAACCCAAGGAGAATCCTCCAGGAGTTCGGCACTAGCTGGCCCGGGGCTAACCCAAAATGATTCAGCGCTCTAACGACCTCGGGAGAGAAGGGCAGGCGCATTCCAGCCCAAAAGGCTTCCAAGTACAGGGCAATCTCCTTGCCTCGTACCTGATCTGCCCTCTCCCCTTCCTCGGCCAAACGCAGCGTGTAGCCGGGAGGATTATGGAAACGCCTCTGAACGGTGGCAAGATCATCCTCGTACCTCATCGTGGATGACACGCCAGGTGCATCCATGACCTTCGTTCTGGGGACCACCCCCGTCGCGCGACCCCGGGAAGAGGATTTGACGCTAACTCCCTGGGGAGACTCCGATCCGGAAGAAGGAGGAGGAGGAGAAGAAGAAGAAGAAGAATGAGAAGAGGAAGAATCTACAGAGGGCTCCCCAAACTCTACCCCAACTACATCTACAGACTCCTCAGATGAAGACATCTAACCTGATGAGGAGGATTCCTCAGAAGAGAAAACACGTGTATCCCGACCTAAAGAGGAGAACGCCGAGCTGACAAGACCAAAGAAGAGGAAATTATGAAGAGGAATAGGCTCTCATGTGGACCCAACCTCTATTTAAAGCAGCCGGCGTAACACATCCAACGGCGACAGTCATCTCCCGCCAAAACGACTCTTCGCACTCAACGGCCACCATCGCTCCACCTGTCATGCACACATTGGCCGCACCCCATCGGGCGCAGGAAACCTGCGGCCCGTCGCATCAGCCAACCGGCGTCCGACACGTGGGCGGTCGCTTCAGTGAACGTAGGCACCATCCGGCGCATCCTCTTTAATAGAAGATCTGATCTCTGATTCGCTGACGTCATCAAGATAATACGACAGATTGCCCGGGAACACACCCCGACGATATCTTCGAAAGTGAGCTCACCTCGGGTGACCCGGAAGACCACTCTTGACCCGACCCGTCAGCTGGTCGGGACGAGAATGGGGGGCTAATGATGATGCTCGATATCGGTGGTCTCCCAGATGGCGACTGTTCATATCATAATTTTGCATTATTATATTCCCCATTCTTAATCATATTGCAAATAAATAGGTGCTTTTGATCCATGTCTGCTAAATAGTTGCAGGTTACAGGTTCTCGGAACAATACAGTGAAAATGGTGAAAAGACGCTACAAAAGTGAGACTACGACCAACAAATAGATGAATCTGCAAGATGCCGCCTACAGTTAAGGAACAAATGAAGATCAATGAACAGTTCGATTTCACAAAGCACGAAGGCAGCATAAGATTCAAGACTTCAACACGAAGCGAACGGTAAAAGTCCACAACATTTCTGCACTGTGCAAATCTGGAAGAAACTAGAAAAGATTCTGAAGAACCAAGTGAAGAAAACAGAAGCAAATAGCAACATGAAGCAATCCAGAGAAATAGAGACAGAGACCCCATCATATGGCCGCGGATCCGCGGCCAAACATGGCTTATGGCCGCGGTTCCGCGGCCGTGCTGAGCACGTGTCGGTGGGTGTCGGTGCGTTGACCAGGCTTCTCAGGATAGTTTTGTAATTTTAGATATGGATCAGATGTAAACCCTAGGTTTTCTATTATCTATAAATAGGAAGCCTACTGCTCTTTTTGGAACATGCCTCTTTTTAATTCCTAGTTTAAAATTTTCATTCCTTATAATTGTTCAAAGAGTGCATCAATAAAAAATAAGTTTTTTTTATCTTGCTGTAGTTATTTTCTGCAATTTTATTTCTTTGCAGTTTTTTTATCTGCCGTAGTTATTTTCCGCTAGTTAATTAGGTTATTAAAAATAAACAAAAATGAATTCCTTTGTTAATTCCCTAATGAGTGAGTAGTTCCACACTTGTTAGGGTTAGGTTTGGGAAAGGTTTGAGAGATGAAAATCTCTTACCCCTTTCTTTCCCGTTCAATATTTTAAAGTAGGACTCTATGCAAACATACACACACCGCTCACTACGGCACCCTATCCCACGAGGTAGCGGTGATTCCATAGTTAAAGACTGGTTGTGTTTGATTTCCATAGAGGTTAGGGCTAAGAGTTAAGAAAGGACGGACAAGGACCAAAAGGAAGAAACCTAGTTTCTTCCCGATCGTGCTAATCCCTTTTGTTAGCTATTACCTTAACACCTAAAAGTTTTTAATTAGGACAAAGAAAGTGGTGAGAATAATTGATTTTCCAAACTAACCTAATCCTAACCCTTACAAGGTTTTAATCCTAATCAAACTCAACTTCAGTTTTTATTGAAAATCAAAACCTACCATAAATAGGAATTGACTCGTTAGAACAACTAGAAAATACACGTTTTCTCTGTGGACCGACCCGTACTCAACCGGCTAGCTACCAAGCGACACCGTTCTTGATTGCGGTTAATTCTTTGATTTCAAAAAGCATACGCAAAACCATCGCTCAATCAAATGGCGCCGTTGCCGGGGATAACGGTAGTTATTTTCTTTTTGTAATTTCGGGTTAGTTAAAAATTGAAAAAAATCATAAAAACTGAAAAGAAAAAAAAAATCATCTTATTCTTTTTGAGAGGTATTGTGTGAACTGCGCAGGAAAAGAAGATGGACTGATTCAGATCTGGAAAAAGCCAGTGAACATATCAACAAACAGAATGAACAGACAGAGGAGAATCACAACCGATAACAGAAAAAATTTGGAGATCCAAACCAACTTAACCACCGCGGAACCGCGGCGGATTCAAGCGTTTGACCGCGGAACCGCGGTCAACTACTGACGTCAGCGTCCCAAAATTTTCTGTAAGTATTTTTGTCCCCTCTCCTACACTGAGCTCCACTGAAAATTTTTCCTGCAGGGTTCTTTGCGCAAAATTCTTCTCCCTCTCCAATAAATTGTTTTTGTGCAGGATTCTTTGCGCTGCCAAATAAAAAAAATGCAACTGTTTTAGATTTTTTTGGTGTGTTAACTGCTTTGCATAATTAATACGGAATCTAAGGGTCTATAACACCAACTCAGATTGGATGGGGAATTTCACTACACTTCCTAAGACCCCAAAAATCACAAAAAAGCATATGCATCACCCTCGAGTTAATTAAAAAATATTTAGACTCAGCCAATTAAGGACTGTCGCGCTCATTAGGACGGAGGAAGAATGTGGGCAATCGGTCGTTTATATAAACCTGATTTTGTGGTGCCTAGGCTAGACAAGTGGGAAAGGTAATTTTAAAAGGCCCGTCTCACGGTGATTCGTGTGCGGATCCCTCCTTTCTTTACTTGTGCTTACCTGGCCACAATTGGCGGTGAAGAGGCGATTTGAGGGATATCTCACAACTTGTCCTTTGGATCAGTTAGGAGCAGTCTAGTTGACTTAAGAGACCCTAGCTCTAGGCTTGATTGTGCATGTTCAAATTGTGATTGTTTGAAATTGTGCCGTAGTTCCGTACAAATTTTTGCAAAACTCTTTTTAAAAAAAACACTTTAAAAAATTTCAAAACTCCAAAAACAAACAATTTTTTTTTTTAAAAAAAATCATCATATTCTTTTTTCTCCTTTCTCGCATTATGGGTACCCCACCTCGCAAAACTCTTGCCGAACTTTGGTACCCTCAACCAGACATTACTTCCTACGCGCATTGTTTTAGTCGAATTTCGGACGACCCCTCCATGCCCAAAATTTCTTTGAAAGATCGAATAGACGCGTTTAGGAGAAACAGTTGGACTCCGCAATCCACTTTGTATCAACCATTTCAATCTTCACCGCCTTCTTATGTTGATACTCCTTTTTCGAGTTCTGTTGTGACTCCAAAACCCATGTCTATTGCTAAATATATTGAACAATCTCGTAACCGATCTTTCATTCCTTTCAACACTTCCAGTTCTTAGGATCAACAAGTCCATTCACCTTTTTATCCAAATGTTGATCCTGCTCCTATCCAACCATTCAATTCCTACCAGTTCTACCCGACCTTTGCACCTTCCCTAGACAAAGCTTTTACACAACCATTTGGGAGTTTCCAGTATCCAAACAACTTTGAATTTTTTACTGAAACCCCTTCACAACCCATGTCTAGTCTGGAACAGTCGTTGGAAGATTTTATGGTAGAGTCAAGACAACAGATTAAGAATTTGAATGCATCCATGGCCGCCCTTACACAACCTAATGACCCGGTAGTTAGTTTCCAACTAGCTCCAAATTTTCCAATGTATGATGAGGCGGTTGGACAGATTGAGAATTTGAGTGGTGAGAGTGAGCTGTACACACTTCCAAATCAAACCTACCCATCTCCAATTGAATCCCACAACTCCGGTTTTGAATGTCTATCAAGTGTTCCAAAAGATTCACCAGTTGAAGATAAAACGTCTAAAGAGTTGTGCGACTTTGTAGTGTTTGATTTACCTGATTGTGAAGGGTCCCTTTCGAGTGAACCCACACCCAATCCTTTTGAACTCTACACCTCCACTCTAGAACCTGAATTAATTGATATCCATGCTTTTGATGTGGTGTCTGAAAAATTTAATTTTCACTTGGATATTGACGCTGGAAATATTTCGGATGATGAACCCGTAGATTTGACTGAATTTTTCTCTCCAATTCATCATCCCGGGTCATTAAATGTTTTTCCCGAACTTCATATGCGTCTTGATTTTGATGAGAATTGCATGGAGAGTATTGAGGAAATTATTGAGGATGAAGCAGATTTACTTGAGGAGTCGAATTTTCCAATTCATTCTATCCCTTTCATTGACTGCGCACACCCTCCTGAATCTTTACCCGTTACCCTTCCTCAATCACTTCCCTCCATCCTCGTTCCGACCTTGCAAAAAACCGTTACACTTTCATTTTCAATGTCTGGTTTACGAAGTTCAACATACCCATGTTTTCTTGCGAATCTTGAGGGATTTGACCACATTTCTCGACGGGTTGATAGATTAGCACAATCGCTTTTAACACATCGGTCATCACAATTTGTGCTAATTTATTCACTCAATTTACACCCTCAAGTTTGTACTACACTTCTTTCTCTCTTCCGCCATTCTTCTCCTAATATACCGAGACCATATTCCACCTTTCTTCCCATACGGTCTCGTGTGTTTCTCATTTCTTTTCTCTACACCCTATTCTTTCATCAACCACACCATTATAACGATAAAAAATTTGAATGGTTGGTGCTAACCTTTGGACTGTGTAAGACCTTGTATAGTGTTTTTTCTCCCCCCTAACTCTGAACTTTAACGCTTAAACATTGGAAATACTGTTTCACTTAAGTTTGGAGGGGGGCCTTTTTGTGTATATATATTTTTTGTTTTCTTTTTCTGTTAATAATAATAAGAAAATAAAAAAACAGGGGAGTGCCGACAATTTTGACCCTCTTAGTGTAGCCTGACAGTGAGGACACTGTCAAGTTTAAGTTTGGGGGTGTGCTCGGTAAGGTTTCTTCCTTCGCATTCATATGTATATTTTTGCATTTTGCATACTTATTTTAAAACCCATAAAAATTGAAAAATTTTAAGAATTATAAAAATTGAAAAATTCAATTTTGGCCATAATTGACTTAAATTTGACAAGACGGTTAACTAGCTATGAAAAACTAGATCCTAAACTTAGTAAATTAAAAACCCTAAAAATAACCTTTCTTAAAATTTAACAGTAGAAAATATATGTCCTTGTAGTTTATTTAGAAATAGGCAAATTTTGAGTTCAGTTCTTGGGCTAAGTCAAAATAAGGGAAGAGTATTGAAATTTTTATTGAAGTGTAAGTCTGAAAAATAATTCTGAACCTTTAGTCTAAATTCTGAAAATATATACCCTACAACTCGCATAAACACGCACCTTGAAACTTGGAATAGTAGAGGATATCTTGAAATGCTCTTGTCTAAAATCCTTAGTATGAAGGAAAATAAAATTATAAGTGTGAATAAAGAGATATAAAAAAAATGAACACTGGTTTTGTAATTACTTAAGGCTGCGTAAAATAAAAAATATATAGCGAGGGTGCTTTATCACCTAGTGCCTTAAACCAACTGGTTTGGGAGTCACTGCTAAAGCCTTAGGTATTACAAGACGAGAAATTACGTTTTAATGCGCAAACACATTTTGTAATCGGTCGTTAGTACCTCAAGAAGTATTAACGGTCGCATGAAGGATGTGTGAGCAATTTCATCTAAAAATTCACCAACTAAAAGTACTTTGGACAATGGACAAGAGTATAATAGCTTGAATTGAATTTCCAAGTGTAGGGGTGATACATACACACACGTAGGGGTATATGATTGGGGTTTGGATGAGAGACAAGAATGAAAAACAGGACTTATATCTTCAGTAGAGATGATAAAAATTCCTAAATTGAGATGGAACCTTAGAAGGAAAATTCAAAAGATGCTAAAAGCTAAATAAATTTACAGAACATATACAATCTTAAGTTAAATGATAAGGAAGCGTGAAAAATATGGGTTGATGATTTCTAAGTTGAAGATAATAGAATTTCTTGCTAGAACACCGAATTGAAGAATGAAAGTTAATAGGCCAAATTGATAGGATTTTGTGGGTAGTATCCGCTGAAAACCCTCATGAGACAACACTCCTCCTACTAGGGACACTTAGAGGTTTAACGGCTTGTTGCACAAGCTCAGTGCAATCGCATTTCCCTGCGAAAGTGAGGTTAGGCTTTTTCGAGAATAAAACTAGTTTTGCTCGGGACGAGCAAAAGATAAGTTTGGGGGTATTTATTCATATCATAATTTTGCATTATTATATTCCCCATTCTTAATCATATTGCAAATAAATAGGTGCTTTTGATCCATGTCTGCTAATTACTTGCAGGTTACAGGTTCTCGGAACAATACAGTGAAAATGGTGACAAGACGCTATAAAAGTGAGACTACGACCAACAAATAGATGAATCTGCAACATGCCACCTACAGTTAAGGAACAAATGAAGATCAATGAACAGTTCGATTTCACAAAGCACGAAGGCAGCACAAGATTCAAGACTTCAATACGAAGCGAACAGTAAAAGTCCACAATATTTCTGCACTGTTGAAATCTGGAAGAAACTAGAAAAGATTCTGAAGAACCAAGTAAAGAAAACAGAAGCAAATAGCAACATGAAGCAACCTAGAGAAATAGAGACAGAGATCCCATCATATGGCCGCGGATCCATGGCCAAACATGGCTTATAGCCGCGGTTCCACGGCCGTGCTGAGCACGTGTCGGTGCATTTTGTCGGTGAGTGTCGGTGCGTTGACCAGGCTTCTCAGGATAGTTTTGTAATTTTAGATATGGATCAGATGCAAACCCTAGGTTTTCTATTATCTATAAATAGGAAGTTTACTGCTCTTTTTGGAGCATGCCTCTTTTTAATTCCTAGTTTAAAATTTTTATTCCTTGTAATTGTTCAAAGAGTGCATCAATAAAAAGTAAGTTTTTTTTATCTTGCCGTAGTTATTTTCTGCAATTTTATTTCTCTGCAATTTTTTTATCTGTCGTAGTTATTTTCCGCTAGTTAATTAGGTTATCAAAAATAAACAAAAATGAATTCCTTTATTAATTCCCTAATGAGTGAGTAGTTCCTCACTTATTAGGGTTGGTTTAGGGAAGGTTTGAGAGATGAAAATCTCTCATCCCTTTCTTACCCGTTCAATATTTTAAAATAGGACTCTATGCAAATATACACACACTGCTCACTACGGCACCATATCCCACGAGGTAGCGGTGATTCCATAGTTAAAGACCGGTTGTGTTTGATTTCCATAGAGGTTAGGGTAAGAGTTAAGAAATGACGGACAAGGACCAAGGGAAGAAACCTAGTTTCTTCCCGATCGTTCTAATCCCCTTTGTTAACTATTACCTTAACACCTAAAAGTTCTTAATTAGGGCAAAGAAAGCGGTGAGAATAATTGACTTTCCAAACTAATATAATCCTAACCCTAGCAAGGTTTTAATCCTAATCAAACTCAACTTCAGTTTTTATTGAAAATCAAAACCTACCACAAATAGGAATTGACTCCTTAGAACAACTAGAAAATACACGTTTTCCCTGTGGACCGACCCATACTCAACCGGCTAGCTACCAAACTGTTAGTTATATGTATACCCTAGAGGCCATTACTGTACATTGGATGTATATTGTAGTGGATGCTGGGACATATATAGGTAGGACTTTCTTGCTCGACATGATAGTACGCTATCTGGTTGCTCTTTATCTTAACATGTATACTTTCTGTCTCTCTGTTACATGTTGATAAAGCCCTTAGGATGTGTACTCGACTTCCAGGACTATGATGCAGATCATACTAGTGGGGCCTGGATAGTCCATGAGTACATCCTTCAATGTTCCTAGTCGTGGGAATATCGAGACGGGGCATCAATATTCCAGAGTAGACTAGCGTATATCTTCTCGACCCATGTGATGGGCGATGGATGATCCCATATCCATTGGTGTTTGACATCAGAGATGGTATGCGGGTGCTCAGTGGAGACTAGGTACACTGAATGGACTCGTCGAGAACTCCTAGATGGTATTATACCTCACGTCAGATGGCAGTTCTCTGGTGACACTGGTACAGCTTAGTCTGTTGACCCGAGATCGTCATAGAGTCTTGTGTGTCTCCCACTGTGCTTTGATTTTCACCCTACCACGGCTCTACTGAGTCGTGCAAACAGGTGGTTTTTGGGTACAGTCCCGATTCACATGGAGGCAATGAGCGATAGGAGGGGATTCGTCTCTCCCGGTATTGGGGGTTGATGTTGCGCTATGCTCGACTGGCCATAACAGGAAATCCCTAGCCAGGGTTGCAGTGATCTACTGGTAAGTGTTATCAGTAGTTTCACGAATGTTATGGACCTTACGTCGGCATGACTTATCAACCTACTGGGGTCTGACGTTTACCACCCCTAGGCGAGATATGCGACATATCAGACGAACAGACCGGACTGTACGGTAAGTGTTACTGGTTGGATTCACAGGAGTGTGAGCGGGCTTGCTCGTCGATCTTCTGATCGCTCAATACCCGGGTGGCCGTTATGTTTAGCAGACCGTTTGTGGCTTGTGGGTGTTTGATATGATCATCATCTGCTGCCGGCGTATTGACGAGTCTTTAGAGTCCTACACAGAGATTTCCTGGCTCAAGCGAAACGAAATAGGAGCGCATATGAGATATGTGCGGGACCGAGAATAATGCGTGTATGCGATACCGTATTCCATTCTCGCGATGAATGTATCGAATGGTTGTATGCGATATAACCTAGTTATCGAATCAAGGATTGATTCGATAAGTCGATACATTGGATACTAGTCGGTTATATGCGACATGACCGGATCATTGAATCAAGTGTTGATTTAATGATTTAATGTATAATTATATATTTGATATATTACTTTGCATTAACTAGTATTGGTTCACTTTAAATGGATTTTCTCACTTGAAATGCACATTGTATATGTGATATATTTTTGTGCACAAGATTGTATCATGTTTGATGATACATGAATGTTTGGGTGTATGTTTAGTTTAAACCATGGTTATGTTAATGGTTAGGGTTTTTATTTTCTTATTCATTTATTTATTAAGTCATTTTGAAAGATAAAGAGAAATGGTGGCTTGATTTGTTTTCTAGTTGAAGCTTCATGAAGCTTTGAATAAGTCCACCATTTTTGTTTCATACTTAACCCTAACCATTCAACCTAACCCTAGTTTATTCTCTACACCTAACTATGGTTGAAAATATGATAAGTATCATTTTATTTTCTATTTTCAAATAACTTATCATATTCTTCTTCTTCTTCTTCTTCTTCTTCTTCTTCTTCTTCAACAAGAAGAGAGCTTGCTACCATCAATGGCAACATGAGAAAAAGAGTGAGAAATCCAATTCTAAAGTGAACCCACTTCCTATTTCTTCATCCTCTACCACTTGCCAAGTAGTATAGGGTGGTTTCTTCACAAGTTTTATGACTTGGTGAAGTTGGAGCTTGATCTTGAGTTGCCTCGACGTAGATCATCTTCGGCATCGAAGTCGACGACCTAGCCCGATCAGTTCTTCGATGAAACCACCGCGAGAGTCCGGGATCCGAAGGGTACAGCGGAGGGTCGTCAACATGGAGCTAGAGAGGTGGAGGACCGGATCTACAAAGGTTGTAATCACTTTCCTCTTAGTTAAAGTAGTTAACTCGCATTGCATCGCCTCATTATCTAGTTAACGATCCGTATTAGGGTTTGTAGGCACATGAAAAATTTGAATTGGGCATGTTTGATCACTTGTGAGACCTCATTAGTATGCCTAGGAACCCTACAGTGGTATCAGAGCCTAGCTAGAGCCTTAGGCGATGCGTAGACGAAGCTAGAAACCCGATCGAACCCCGAAACCCTAGAATTCAACCCTCTCTGGACATTTTTTAAAAACTGGGTTTTTTCCAGATTAAAAATTCTTAAAAAATTCAGCAGGAAGTTCTAAGAATTATAGTGCAAAATGGAGCTCCTGAATCATCTAAACCGCCGCGGAACAGCGACATAAGCCTGGCTTCTGCAGCGGTTCCGCGGCCGTACGGTCGCATTGCCTATTATTTTTTGCACAGTAATTCCTATATTTTGGTGCTGGATTTTCTGGGATTTTTTAAATATCACTCAAGAGTTGAGTTTTCTGGGTTGTATTGGGAGTTCGTAGATTCGATCGGATAATCAAACTTTGTCTGTGTGTTTTCCAAAAATTTTAGAATATGTTAAAGAGTTCGACCGGATATAAATACCCACTTTTTCCCCTGCCGGGAAATTTCCAATTGTTGGATTTTTCCGTAGTTTAACGACGTTCTAAGTAGTGTAAGTAACGCGATGGTCCCTCTAGAAGACAACAAACCTTAACTCGATTATGTGACCGTCTTGAACTGCCCTTTGAACCTTAGGGTTTGGGGCAGTACGGCGTGCCACATGTGAGGCGTTGGCTTGACCCTTCTACGGCTGGACCGTTGGTACTGAGGCACAAAGTGAATGTTTTTAAACTTATTTCATGTGTTGAGCTGTTTCGGGAAAACTTGGGTGTTCGATTATTCGATCGGAAAGTTTAACATTTTCTATTTACCCGGAATGTGATACAACATTTGAAATTCACAAGTAGTTATGAGATAACTGAATGAATGTTATAAACATAGCTGTTTAGTCTCACTTGATCGGTTGCCACGGAATTTTGATGTGATCAAAAGTCCGTCGCAATCACATAGCGTACGTGAACACTCGCCGGGTAAACTTAATAGACAGCCTCACCCCATAGCCCCGACCAAGTGACTGTAGGAGAACCCCGTCGCCGAAAGCATCCGTTCGGGTGCTCGCGGCAGCGGTGTTCCGCCTTAGTGCACTTCGTCGACGGTATCGGAGGTGCAGCCGTTCACTAAAGTTTGCGACGAGCATTCGATCAGGATGTCGGGAATCTTGTTGAATTCCCCGACTTGATATTGAAAAGATTTTTCGATAATGAGACTAAAATGCGGGGTTTATAATTGTTAGGCATGTGATGTCTAAGAAATTCATTTGATTAAGCATGCGATGTCTAAATAGTTTGCGGATTCCAACTGTTGTAGTTTTACACTTTCTTTTCTGTGACCGTAAGTGTAATATGTGATATCGCCGGTTTCATTGCTATATGTCAACGATAATTGGGATGCGCATATTTACTTACGTTGATGACATGTGATGTTATGTGTTGCTGGGTATGTTATATTGGATCGTCGTGTTTGAATAGCCGGGAGGTTTTTATGTGAGATGAGTGTTTTTCATTTTCATTCATGTAAAAACTTGTATGTAATATTCTTTTATTGGGGCACTTCCAGGTTGCGGATGATGTCACCATTTGTATATTATTTACTTTTCCGCACTAGGATAGACCCAAGGAGGGGAGCACAAGTAACCGGGTTCTAGGGTCCAGTGGGAGACCATCTCGAGGAGTCGAGTCCGGGTCTCCTAACCCTAGAATTGGTAGGGTTACTTGCCACTCTCGTAGGGGTCTAAGGGTGTGGGATTGGCTATTCATCACGACCGTAGAATCCGTGTTTTATACTGGCTCGTATTGAAAACACGAACGTCCTAGTATATCCAATATTTCATATGATATTTTCTGCTGCGTTATCTGTGATGTGATCATGTGATATGTTCAGATAGATATTATATATAGTATATATGATATATTATATAGACGTTGCTTATGTTTTACACCCGTGCTAGCCCTGCCCCGCTCTGCCGTTAGTTACCTAACCTAACGGTGCAGACGGGACATCGAGGCGAATGCGGATGGCATAAGCGTACGTTATATTTATCTGTGATGTTTAGGTGGACTTAAATGATGGGACATTCATTAATGAGATTAATGAAAGAAAATAAACCTAATTGATGTTGTGGAATCGAATTTCAAAAATAAAAAAAGTAGCTACAGCTCTTGCTTTGCATCGCGGTGTTCATTGTAGAACATCCTGCACCTTATTCGATGAGGAAAGGACCGAGATCCCTTCACCGGGAGTGACTCCTTTAGCAATAACTGGCAGATGCTACAACCCTCGGTTTGTCTTTTGATTGCTTCTATAGTTTCTGCTTTGCACAGTGATATATATGATATATCCCGCACCTCATTCGACGAGGAAAAGGCCGACGATCCCTTCACCGGGAGTGACCCCTTTAGCAAAACTAGAAAAGCCTCAAAAACATTCCATTTAAAAACCATTTGATTTCGCAACGAGATCAAGTTCAAAGCGTTAAAGGTTTTCATAAAAAACCATTCGCAACCCTCCGTCATTTTAGGAAGTAGAGTACTTGGTATTCGTGTTGTGTTTGTTGACCTTAGTTAAGGCACAGTGTACGGTAGCTAAGTGATGTCTTCCTACACCGCATATGATGCGATTAGTTAGGACAGTCGCGTGACTTTGTTGACCTTAGTTAAGGGTCATGTGGGTGGGTTTAATTAATCATGAAATGACGGGTAGAACTTGACTAGTGCTTATGATTTGTTGACCATAGTTAAGGTCATAAGTGCTAGGGGTAAAAATCTTTATCGGGAGTTTCAAGTGTTGAAATTTGCAATGAGATTGCATACCTTCTATGTGATAGTTGGATCCCGATACCCACTGCGAGTAATTGTTACTCCTGGGAGAGTTTTGCACTTTTCAATTAGCCGATCAAGTAGGTGTCTAGAAAGGTGTCAACGGGGTTACGCCTCTGGGAAAACGAGGTTTACTGTAATTAGGTCCGTGCGAAAACACGGGGAACCTCCCTCAAAGTACCGACACTGGCCTGGCTGAAAGATTGGCGAACTTGTAGAGTGTAATTAATCCCGGCTAGTCTTTCCTTTTAGGATTTGAAGGAAGATTTGATAAAAAACAGTGGGAACCATCCTGATTAGATAAAATAAATAACCAATCTAATCTTGCAAGAGCGCACGCAAAGTGTTTTCTTCTCTCTCTCTCTCTAGGTAGCGACCATATCACGCCTTAATCAAGACAATAATATGGATGTACTGACCAAACCCGCTTGTTATACTGAGCTGGGGAACGTTGGTCCCGCTCCAACTTATAATTGTTATAAGACAGAGCAGGAAATAGGGGAAAACCAGAATTCCTATGCCGCCCAAACGAAGAAAGTTCATATAATGCATCTCCTTCGGGTGTGTTCATTATACAGAACTGTTTCTCAGTATCCTCTGCATCCTGGGTATCTGATACCGGATCAGTATCCCGGATATGTAATCTGCTACATAGGGCTACATGAAGGCAGAGAACTGAGAACGGATGATAAGTTTTATGAGACAGAAAACGGGGCAAGTGTTGCAGCCAAGTCTGTTGGTCACTGTCATCCTGTATTACCAGTACATTAATTCTGAACGAATGTTATTAGATACCGAACCTGATATACAAAATCATATCAGTCTCTTTATAAGTAAAGAAATGATAAAATTTTGTATTGTTGGATAATGTTTTGAACATTTCCTATATCAAAAGTTGATCGGTTCAGGCACGTTATCTAAAAGCATTGATGTTCTAAATCAAACTACAGTTCCTAGTATACAGAACACACACAAGAGGAAGAGTTCAGAAATGAACGAATCCTTCTTGAGGCATTGTAGACTAGGTCATATCAATGCGACCCGACTGGCTGAAGTTATATTTTAGATGCATATTTAAATCTGTTTGAATTTATATCTTGTGAAACTTGCCAGTCATGTCACAAAGATAAGATGACCATAGCTCTGTTTATTGGAAACAGAGAAAGAGTTGGTAAACTCTTGGGACTGATACATAATGATGTATGTAGGGTCTCCTGTCTACACATGCCAGGACTGGTTCTTTATACTTCATTACGTTCTCTGATGATCTCTCAAGATTCAGACATATGTTCCTGTTGAAACACAAGTCCGAACCTTTTGAGATATTCACAGAATATAAGATAGAAGTAGGGAACCTGTAACATTTCGAAATAATCGAAATATTATTTTTAGGGAATATTTATAATTTAATATTATTTTATTGAATATTTTAATAATTCGGTATAATTAAATACAAATAAATAGGGAAAAATTATGGAAAATTCTAAAATAGAGTAAATTAGAGAATTATGCCATTTCTAAGTTTAATTGGTTAGTTATATTCTAATTTAGTGCTAATCGCGATTAAAAATCGCTAATCGGTTTTTCTAGCTTTTTGTGCAAAACATGCACATATCACTTTTCACACTTGTGCATTTTCTTGCCATGGTTCACTTTGGGTTTACTATTCTTGGGAGAAGGGTTTTTAGAGAAAAGAAAAGAAATGGAAAATGGGTTTATATTAAAGAAATGAGGTATGGTGAGAGAGAGAAAGGTATGGGTTTTCTTTGACTTTGGACTTAGCCATTTCCTTCATTCCCTTCACTCATTTCTCTCCCTCTCCTTCAAGTTGCTGCTGCTGCTCTTGCTCCTCACCCCACCTCCCCTCTTCAAGCCTCAAATCACCATGAAAACAACTCCAAAACCCCACTCTCATTTCATTAAAAGTGTGCACAAGCTCAAGATCTACACATTGGACCAAGGAAGCAAGGATTTTGGCCACTAGGGGCAACTCAAGAATTTTCTTGAGTTGCCAAATGAGGTATTTTGTAACACCCGAGCCCAATAATACTATTTCTGTTACTGGTTGAGTGGTTGACATTGCTCATTTCATTTATCTTGCTTGTTTGGTGCTTGTTGCTAAATTTTAACCGGCTAAGTTATTTTTGCCTATAACAAATTTTAACACCTAAAATGAAATTAAAAATATCCATATTGGCCTACTCGTCACCACTAGTCGCGTGGTAGCGTCCGCGCGTCGAGATTTCATCCCGTTCGGTGAAACGGGCGAGTTTGGACGGCTACGCGCGCGTGCAAGTGTCCGACTTGGGGGCATGCATTTTAATCATAAGACATCTCATTTTAAAATTTGGAACTCGCTTAAAATCCTATTATTTGAATTTCAAATATTTGGGCGCAACCCGGACGCGATTTGGAAATGTTTCATTTAGCGCAAAATCACAATTTAATTAAATCTACTAAACTATAAATTATAATCGAAACTTTAAACCTGTTACATATTTTCAACCAATCAAATATTTAGAAAAATCTTTTCTTGGTTTTCTCTGTTTTCCGCCAGCCAATCACGAGGGATTTTATCCCTCGTGGGCCCTGCCTCACCCTCTCTCTACCTCTATCTCTCTTCTGCGATAATCTCTATATCTCTCCCTCTCTCTTCAAATTTCTTTATCTCTCTCTTCAAATTAATCTCTCTCTCTCTTTTCATATATTCTCTCTCTACCCTATATTTTCACTGTTCCTTCGTCCTCGTTCTGCAGAAACCCACGCGAGAACCACCACGAAGCCTCGTCGCAACCCTAGCCGCCGCAGCCTTGCCGCCGACCTCCCCACGACCTCAACCACCTCTGCACCTCCCTCATCCCTCTCTCCATTTCCCCGACCAGGACCCGGCAACACCCCGTCGCAGCCAACCCAAGAAACCCAACTCTCCGACCTCGTCGCCGTCACCCTCGCATTTGCTGTCGACCTCGACCTCTTCACCTTCGTCCTCGCAACCACCACCTCCACTTCCTCTCTTCAACCCCGACGACCCAAACCCTCGACGAGCTTCCCTGCAACCCACGAGACCTGCGGCACCCATCGCCTCACGCCGGTGACCCCTCGCCGTCGCCACCGCCCTCGTCACCACATCCGTCTCCTTGCCTCTCCCTGCAAACCCTCGACACCACAACCACCACCACATCACCTTCATCCCTGTACCCAAGAACCCGCAAACCCTAACCCCGATGCCTCCTACAGAAAACTCCAACCCCCTCTCGCCTGAGACCCACGACTCATCGACGTCACCGCCCCTCGCCTCCTCTGACCCAGAGCTCAATACCAGAGCCACACCATAGTTCCCTTTCTTCTTCTTCTTTCTTTTCTTTTCTTTAGTTCTGGATTTTGTATTTCATAGTTCGCCGGAGCCGGCTCGACGTCGACGATCCCGACGACCCAGCGAGTGTGCCTGACCCGTGTGATCACCTTGTCCGTTGTTTGGATCCGTTCCGTGACCCGTGCATCCGTCGCGTGTTTTCCGCCGACGCTACGTTCGTGTTTTCCGGTTTGCGAAACCGTCGAGGCAAGTATTACTTGCTACATGCTATGTTATGCTAATTAAGTGTGCTTGACTCATAAAACCTGCAAAGATTAGCTAGTGTTGTTACTTTTCTCATTTGGACGAAATATGATACATATCATGATACTGCAACCTAAACCGTATTTTGCCACTGTAACCCTAATAACAAACTACCAGTTAATCTTTTTGCTATTTAAAGGACGATAGCCGTACACATATATCTTCATTACTTTCTGTTATTAATATTGCGCTACCCTGTGATTATTGCACCCCAAGGGTGCTCGAACCTGTTAATATGATAATACAATTGCACTATAGTAGTGCACCATTGCGATTAAATGAACTGTTATTGTTATTTACTTTATTTCCTGCTGTTGTTCCTTATTCGCTTCTATACCTGTTATGAGCACACATTCGATTGCATTACATATTGACCTGACCTTGCTACACATGATATATATATACATACCGATGCACCGGACATGGTATCCTTTACTACCAACTCAACCTGTTGTACCATGACCTGACTTGTTACCTGATCTCATGCCTAATGCCAACAAACCTGACTTGGGGTCCTCATGGACATTCCTGTTGTCTATCCAGACAAACCTGCTTTTACCTGATCCTGTGTTGGCATTAGTTCTTGATTACTGAATACCTGACCTGACATACATAACTTGGGGGTATGGGGAAATCAAAGGTGAAACCGACTTGTAACTCAACAGTTAGATACCTGTTCTGATCAGTCTTACAGGCTTGGCCAGTCTGGGAGTGATGATGCTAACATCACTCGTCCATCCTGCTACCTATTACTGCCTAGCGGCACGTCTCGGATTCAGCCCCGAGGGTCTTGACCGTGGTCCCGGGCATGCACGGGATACTATTGAGTTACATCGACGAGTCATCAATTGATTTCAAAGACTTTAGAATAGAAAACCTGATAGAACAGTTTAGTTACCCACTGCAAATTACCCTGCACTGTTGTTTCATGTTACTGCTTATTCATGTTTACTTTCCTGCATTGCTTATTACCATGTTCATATTATATTATTGGTTGACATGACGCGCTGACGTCTGGGTTTTGCATGGCCCAGATTCTTTACCACTGTTGCCGACCGAGCAGGAGTACTTCAGCCAGCAGGCTGATTTGTGAGTTCTGTAGTGGTTAGTTCATTTATTGCATTTTATTTCCAGGTGTGATCCCGCATTATGGGACGTACCTTTCTATTATTGTATTGGATCATTTGCTTCCGCACTTATTTATCATTGACTCTTGTTATTCTGGTTTTGGACATGTGTTACATAGTTTATTTATCTTGTTCATGATATCTCTACAGCCGTAATGTGACTGTGGATGGATACTTCCTACCCACAGGTAGCATGGTTGGCTATGTCACGTGCCCATTCTTGCGTACTCTGGGAAGCGGGGCGTGACATGGTTCTTTTGGTATCAGAGCCATAGGTTAGTTGAGTTGATTCTTTTGTAGTTGGGTATTGTACCCAATACACGAATCAGAATACCCGTATTTAGGAAACATGTCCTGCCACCTTGACCGTTTTTACCATTCTTGAATCACATTCTTCCGGATTACATCTTTTACGACGTGCAAACTTACTTTGCATGTCGGCTCGGAAACCTGATTTCTTGTTATCCCTAGGACTTGGGCGACTTGGGTGGAGTTAAGTAATTGTGGCTATGATACCGCGGCATAGCTACAATGCAGTACTCTATTTAAGTATCTTGGAGTTCTAGCCTTGATCCACATTCAGAATCTATCATCATGCTAATGTTGGGTGTTTTGAGTTCAGGATTATGACAGGTAAGAAGTTGAAGACGTACCGGAGGCGTGTGAACGAAGCCGCCATGCTTGGAGTGATAAGAGGAATGCTGGAAATCAAAGAAACAGACCGAGCTGATCCAGCAGCAAGCGGACTCGTTTCAGGAAGGTTTGCAGATCGTTCAGCAGTCTGTGAACGAGGTTGGAACTAGACCAGTCGAACGAGTAGGGACTGTAGCAGATTTCAGACTTTTGGGTCCGTCTACTTTCACTGGTCTGGAGGAGCCGTTGCCAGCCGAGCAGTGGCTAGTGACACGGAGAATTTGCTGATTGCGACACAGATTCCAGAGGACAAAGGAGTTGAGGTGGTGCGCATTCAGCTAGTGGATTACGCCCGAGAGTGATGGCTTGTGGAGGAGACCCGCTTGCCAAGCCGATCAGTTGGGCGGATTTATCTGAGAGTTTCCTGGAGAAATTCTTCCCGCGGGCTGCGCGGGAGGAAATGGAGGAGAAATTTATTGGGCTGAGGCATAATGGAGCAGCCGTGGACGTGCATGCAGCAGAGTGGACGAGACTCAGTAGTCTCGCTGGACCTTTCGCGGCCAACGATGCAGACAGCAGTTACGGTAAGGAAGCAGTTCTGTCGGGCCAATCGAGTTTAAGGCTAGGCCGACACACAGTGTTCTTGCAGCTATGAAAGTTGATGGGTGTGAAGAACCGGTGGTAGTTCGCGATTTCATGGACATAGTAAAGATATCGGGTCTACCACCGAGGAGAGGCGTGGAGTTCGCGATTGACCTTAGTCCTGGTGCAGCGCCAGTATCTAAAGCTTACTATCCAATGGCACCAGTGGAATTGGAAGGAGTTCAGAAGCAAGTTGGTGAATTACTTGAGAAGGGTTGGATTCGAAGCGGCAACTCGCCTTGGGGAGCTCCAGTTCTTTTAGTAAAGAAGAAGGATGGCACGAGAAGGATGTGCATTGATTATCGAGAATTGAACCGGATGACTATTAAGAACAAGTACCCGATCCCTCGCATTGGAGAACTTTTTGAGCAGCTTAGTGGCGTGAGAGTATTCTCGAAACTGGATTTGCGATCCGGATATCATCAGGTCCGAGTGAAAGCAGAAGACATTTGCAAGACGGCGTTTCGAACTCAATATGGACATTTCGAGTATCTGGTGATGCCCTTCAGAGTAACGAATGCGCCGGCAATATTCATGGATTTGATGAACAGAATCTTTTCACCATTCTTGGACCAGTTTATTGTGGTATTCATTGACGATATTCTGGTGTACTCGAAGAGTCCGGAGGAGCATGCTGAGCATTTGAAGATCGCACTGCAGACGCTGAGACAGGAGAAATTGTATGCGAAGATGAGTAAGTGCGAATTCTGGCTGGAAGAAGTGAAATTTCTGGGACATGTCATGTCGGGCGATGGAATCGCCGTCGATCCCGAAAAGTTTGCAGCAGTTCGAGATTGGCCTATTCCAAGGAATGTAGCTGAGATAAGAAGTTTCCTTTGATTAGCCGGATACTACAGGTTATTTGTGGAGAACTTCGCTCGTTTGGCAGAACCGTTGACCAAGCTTACGCGCAAGGAAGTACCTTTTATTTGGACGGATGGATGTGCATTGGCCTTCGAGACGTTGAAGCAGAAGTTGATAACTGCCCCTATCCTGACCATACCAGACCATTCAGGAGGACTGGTGATTCACAGCGACGCATCTGGAAAAGGATTGGGATGTGTTTTGATGCAGAATGGGAAGGTCGTAGCTTACGCATCGAGACAACTGAAGACCCATGAGAAGAATTACCCGACTCATGACTTGGAGCTTGCGGCCGTGATCTTCGCCTTGAAAATTTGGAGACACTACCTTTTGGGCGAGAGAGTCAAAGTTTTTACAGATCACAAGAATTTGAAGAATGTGTTCACTCAGAAGGAGTTGAACATGAGGCAACGCAGATGGTTGGAGCTGATGGCCGACTACGACCTTGATCTTAAGTACCATCCGGGAAAAGTTAACGTCGTGCCGGATGCGCTTAGTCGGTTACCAGCGATTCAGGTATTGACTACACAGAGGGAGATCATTGCGGATTTTCGAAGATTTGACTTGGAGGTTGTGCTACCACGTGCTACGGGATAGTTGATGCAGTTGCAAGTACAGTCGTCCTTAGTTGAGAAGATTAAAGCGGCACAATCGCAGGATCCTAGACTGCAAAGGTTTCGAGAGCAGGTTGTAGCCGGACTATGAACAGATTTACTGATCCATGAAGATGGTTCGTTGAGGTATGGTAGCCGTGGGTGTGTGCCAAAGAGAGATGTGCGTGAAGAGCTTATGAAGGAGGCACACAGTTCAGCTTACTCTGTACATCCGGGAGGTACAAAGATGTACCGAGATATTCGACAGCACTTCTGGTGGGAAGGTATGAAACGGGAGATCGCTCGCTTCGTGGCTAAGTGCTTGGTGTGTCAGCAAGTCAAGGCTGAACACCAAAGGGTTGCTGGTTTGTTGCAACCACTTCCGATTCCTCAGTGGAAGTGGGAACAGATAACCATGGATTTCGTGACGGCTTTACCGCGGAGTCCAAAGGGAAACAATGCAGTATGGGTGATTGTCGATCGATTGACCAAGGCGGCTCACTTTATTCCTTTTCGGGTTGGTCAATCGACGGAGACCTTGGCAGAGCGGTACATGCAGGAGATTGTGAGATTGCATGGAGTACCGGTGAGCATCGTGTCCGATCGGGACACTCGGTTCTTGTCGCACTTCTGGAGGAGTTTACAAGAAAGTTTGGGGACTCGATTGAAGTTTAGCACAGCTTATCATCCTCAAACTGATGGACAATCGGAGAGAACGATCCAGACTCTTGAAGATATGTTGAGAGCATGCATGTTGGACTTCAAAGGTTCTTGGGAGGATCACCTACACTTGGTGGAGTTTTCGTACAACAATAGCTTCCAAGCGACTATTCAGATGGCTCCGTTTGAAGCGTTGTATGGTCGTAAGTGCCGTTCACCTGTTTGTTGGGATGATGTTGGTGAACGAAGGTTACTAGGACCAGATTTGGTGGTACAGACAGTCGAGAAGGTGAATACAATCAGGAAGCATATGAAGGCAGCTCAAGACAGACAGAAGAGTTGGGCTGACGCGTCAAGAAAACCCCTAGAGTTCGCCGCGGGTGATTTGGTATTCTTGAAGATATCACCGACTAGAGGGGTGATTCGCTTTGGGAGTCGGGGAAAGCTTAGTCCTCGATTCGTTGGACCCTTCGAGATATTGGAGCGTGTTGGAGAGGTAGCATACCGTTTGGCGTTACCACCGTCCTTGGCAGGAGTGCACGATGTGTTTCATGTATCTCAACTACGGAGGTATGTTCGAGATAAAACCCACGTCTTGGATCATTCGGAGTTGACTGTACGGGAGGACCTAACTTTTAAGGAGCGACTGGTTGAAATCAAGGATCGAAGAGAAAAGGTCCTTAAGAACAAGGTTATCCCTCTTGTGCTAGTTTCTTGGGGTAATCGATCGCATGGAGAATCCACTTGGGAGCGAGAAGACGAGATCCGGCAGAAGTTTCCTCACCTTTTCCTATAGCTATCTATCTTGTATTCTTGGAATTTCGAGGACGAAATTATTTTTGTAGTTGGGTATGATGTAACACCCTAGCCCAATAATACTATTTCTGTTACTGGTTGAGTGGTTGACATTGCTCATTTCATTTATCTTGCTTGTTTGGTGCTTGTTGCTAAATTTTAACCGGCTAAGTCATTTTTGCCTATAACAAATTTTAACACCTAAAATGAAATTAAAAATATCCATATTGGCCTACTCGTCGCCACTAGTCGCGTGGTACCGTCCGCGCGTCGAGATTTCATCCCGTTCGGTGAAACGGGCGAGTTTGGACGGCTACGCGCGCGTGCAAGTGTCCGACTTGGGGGCATGCATTTTAATCATAAGACATCTCATTTTAAAATTTGGAACTCGCTTAAAATCCTATTATTTGAATTTCAAATATTTGGGCGCAACCCGGGCGCGATTTGGAAATGTTTCATTTAGCGCCAAAATCCCAATTTAATTAAATCTACTAAACTATAAATTATAATCGAAACTTTAAAACTGTTACATATTTTCAACCAATCAAATATTTAGAAAAATCTTTTCTTGGTTTTCTCTGTTTTCCGCCAGCCAATCACGAGGGATTTTATCCCTCGTGGGCCCCGCCTCACCCTCTCTCTACCTCTATCTCTCTCCTGCGATAATCTCTATATCTCTTCCTCTCTCTTCAAATTTCTCTATCTCTCTCTTCAAATTAATCTCTCTCTCTCTTTTCATATATTCTCTCTCTACCCTATATTTTCACTGTTCCTTCGTCCTCGTTCTGCAGAAACCCACGCGAGAACCACCACGAAGCCTCGTCGCAACCCTAGCCGCCGCAGCCTTGCCGCCGACCTCCCCACGACCTCAACCACCTCTGCACCTCCCTCATCCCTCTCTCCATTTCCCCGACCAGGACCCGGCAACACCCCGTCGCAGCCAACCCAAGAAACCCAACTCTCCGACCTCGTCGCCGTCACCCTCGCATTTGCTGTCGACCTCGACCTCTTCACTTTCGTCCTCGCAACCACCACCTCCACTTCCTCTCTTCAACCCTGATGACCCAAACCCTCGACGAGCTTCCCTGCAACCCACGAGACCTGCGGCACCCATCGCCTCACGCCGGTGACCCCTCGCCGTCGCCACCGCCCTCGTCACCACATCCGTCTCCTTGCCTCTCCCTGCAAACCCTCGACACCACAACCACCACCACATCACCTTCATCCCTGTACCCAAGAACCCGCAAACCCTAACCCCGATGCCTCCTGCAGAAAACTCCAACCCCCTCTCGCCTGAGACCCACGACTCATCGACGTCACCGCCCCTCGCCTCCTCTGACCCAGAGCTCAATACCAGAGCCACACCATAGTTCCCTTTCTTCTTCTTCTTTCTTTTCTTTTCTTTAGTTCTGGATTTTGTATTTCATAGTTCGCCGGAGCCGGCTCGACGTCGACGATCCCGACGACCCAGCGAGTGTGCCTGACCCGTGTGATCACCTTGTCCGTTGTTTGGATCCGTTCCGTGACCCGTGCATCCGTCGCGTGCTTTCCGCCGACGCTACGTTCGTGTTTTCCGGTTTGCGAAACCGTCGAGGCAAGTATTACTTGCTACATGCTATGTTATGCTAATTAAGTGTGCTTGACTCATAAAACCTGCAAAGATTAGCTAGTGTTGTTACTTTTCTCATTTGGACGAAATATGATACATATCATGATACTGCAACCTAAACCGTATTTTGCCACTGTAACCCTAATAACAAACTACCGGTTAATCTTTTTGCTATTTAAAGGACGATAGCCGTACACATATATCTTCATTACTTTCTGTTATTAATATTGCGCTACCCTGTGATTATTGCACCCCAAGGGTGCTCGAACCTGTTAATATGATAATACAATTGCACTATAGTAGTGCACCATTGCGATTAAATGAACTGTTATTGTTATTTACTTTATTTCCTGCTGTTGTTCCTTATTCGCTTCTATACATGTTATGAGCACACATTCGATTGCATTACATATTGACCTGACCTTGCTACACATGATATATATATACATACTGATGCACCGGACATGGTACCCTTTACTACCAACTCAACCTGTTGTACCATGACCTGACTTGTTACCTGATCTCATGCCTAATGCCAACAAACCTGACTTAGGGTCCTCATGGACCATTCCTGTTGTCTATCCAGACAAACCTGCTTTTACCTGATCCTGTGTTGGCATTAGTTCTTGATTACTGAATACCTGACCTGACATACATAACTTGGGGGTATGGGGAAATCAAAGGTGAAACCGACTTGTAACTCAACAGTTTGATACCTGTTCTGATCAGTCTTACGGGCTTGGCCAGTCCGGGAGTGATGATGCTGACATCACTCGTCCATCCTGCTACCTATTACTGCCTAGCGGCACGTCTCGGATTCAGCCCCGAGGGTCTTGACCGTGGTCCCGGGCATGCACGGGATACTATTGAGTTACATCGACGAGTCATCAATTGATTTCAAAGACTTTAGAATAGAAAACCTGATAGAACAGTTTAGTTACCCACTACAAATTACCCTGCACTGTTGTTTCATGTTACTGCTTATTCATGTTTACTTTCCTGCATTGCTTATTACCATGTTCATATTATATTATTGGTTGACATGACGCGCTGACGTCTGGGTTTTGCATGGCCCAGATTCTTTACCACTGTTGCCGACCGAGCAGGAGTACTTCAGCCAGCAGGCTGATTTGTGAGTTCTGTAGTGGTTAGTTCATTTATTGCATTTTATTTCCAGGTGTGATCCCGCATTATGGGACGTACCTTTCTATTATTGTATTGGATCATTTGCTTCCGCACTTATTTATCATTGACTCTTGTTATTCTGGTTTTGGACATGTGTTACATAGTTTATTTATCTTGTTCTTGATATCTCTACAGCCGTAATGTGACTGTGGATGGATACTTCCTACCCACAGGTAGCATGGTTGGCTATGTCACGTGCCCATTCTTGCGTACTCTGGGAAGCGGGGCGTGATATATTTTCTGGACTATTAGATTAGTTTTAGCATTACTTATACCCCCATGTTTAGATTGAACCGATATTGTTGATTTTGTGGACTTAAAGAAAACCTAGTTAGGGTTTGAGGAAATTATGAGTTGTAATGTGAAATTGAGTTCAGTAGAGGCTACACCAACACCCTAGTGCATGAATTGAGACCCCAACCTAAGACTTAAGGCCCGGAATACGGATTTAGAAACCGATATCGGAGAATTTGTGAAATCTGTGAAGGTTAATTGAGATCTGCTATCACCCGAGACATCCTAAAATAAAATTGAATGGACAGTGGCATGTGCAGTCACCCAGGAAGCTACCACCAAGACCCTAGCCCCTAACTCCCTGACCCGGCTGCCAATTAATTCCCTCTGGCCGCAAATTGCGGCCAGACCTGCACCAAATTGGGTCGTTTTGGTTCTGCTACTCCTACATCTGTAGTTTAGGCCCCTGGCATGTATAGATTTGTCTAATTTGACCTATGGTGGAATCTGGAGCCTATTTCCTAAGTTGCTGTTTTGGATTCG
This sequence comes from Agapanthus africanus, assembly GCA_030015575.1. Classification (NCBI taxonomy): domain Eukaryota; kingdom Viridiplantae; phylum Streptophyta; class Magnoliopsida; order Asparagales; family Amaryllidaceae; genus Agapanthus; species Agapanthus africanus. The sequence continues at coordinate 375,042,100 of JASDDO010000019.1, read as the reverse complement.
TGTTTCCGTATTCCGTATTTTTTTAGTTCTGAATTGTGTATTGCGTTTTACCTCGACTAATTGGCGTTTACACGACGATATCGAGTATTTGTTGATGGTTTTGAAGGCGTGCCCATAGGTTCTAACCTATAGGCCCCTTATCGTATCGTTTTGGGTTTCGTGTACCGTGTTAGCTTGGATTTGGTTTTAATACGCATATACGATACTTTGATGTGTAGGTACCCCATGAAGACTTCGGGACGACATGAAAAGCGCGTGGCGACGTTGACAAATGAAGACGCAAGGTGAGTAGATTATATCTACTAGGGGAAGTCGGGTGGATGGCATATAGCACCCCCGCAGTCCGTAGTTGGTATACTATATATTATGTTTGATAGTTATAGTGTGTCATGGATATTGTGTTAGGTGTAGTATGGTTAGCTTAGGGTTAGCAATAAACTAGTATAGTTTATAGTCACGAACCCTAGAATAGGTTTACACCACACGCGCACCCTTGCATATTCACTATACTTACACAGTGTTGATGATGATATTGGATGACATTGGAGATGAGTCGATGATTTTGGGCATTGTGCCGTGAGATCGGTGATGTGATGTGATTTGTACTTGCGGTACGACATGTGATCTTAGCGGGCCGTTGGGCATGTGTTTTACCCCCGCTTTCATACTTATATAGATGGTATTGATTTGTACTAGACTTAGATCTGTACCCCATATTATGTGATATGATGATAATGATACCTGATATTTGATGAGAGGAGTGTGATACTGACCCGTACCCAGCTATTGGGATGCCGTACGACGATTTACCATACGAGCTTTCTATTGATGTTAGATCTGCACTCATGACTCGAGGATGTTAAATGATATACCGTATCGTACGTGATACTATTGAGGCGAGATCACCGACTATTGTATATATATATATTTGTATATCGACTCAGATTTAGGTGGTTTCCATACCCCTCCCGATTGACTTGGTACTTAGATCTGTAGTTTGCATAATAGATGTTAAACTAGACCCGAGTCATTCTTATTTCAATTGGCATAATTGCATGACATATACATATGGGTGTAGATTCTCTACTGTTACGTTGATTATTCAATTTCCGCATATTCCTGCTATTCACATTGCCTTGCATATGTTTACTGCTATACTGCTATCATGTTGATAGGACACTAGCACCATTATCGATGATGCGTATGTTCCACGTACACTTGCTTGCCGGCTCACACACTTCTTCATCGATAATTGCCATGTCACTACACAGTAGCATTGTTGCATCAGGATATGACCTGGTATGTGCATACTATTAATTCCATGTTGCATGAGATACTGTTATACTTGCATTTCATTTATATGTCACATACCCACACTTGTACACATATAGTGATATCTTCATACCTGCGCACCTACACACTGTACATTCATACCAGTGCACACATACATTGATATCTTCATACTTGCTTAGATTACGCATTGAGATATGTTGCTTCCATGTTAATTCTGGATTTGGGGAACCGTGGACATTTCAAAAGAGAATAGTTAATTATTTAAAAACCCGGTTTCCCTTGATATGATATTTCGGTGCGTCCACCATGTGTTTTCTCGATGCTAGAGTGATATATGTGAACCTGAATTGAGGAGTTGGATGAGGCCGATTACGGGTACATGGCGGACCCGGTATGGTACCCCGGGGCGAGAACGGTTTCGCTGTGTAGTAGACGGTGAGCCTGGCAGAGGGACTACTACCTACCGGTGATTGGTGGGACCTGGCGGTTATCCAGAGGATACTGACCAGAGTCGATGGATGGATATGGGCGTACTGCCGGGGCCGAGGGCCGATTCCGCAGACATAGCCCGTGGGCTGATCCGGACTGACGGAGCCCGATAGATGAGGATTTACGTGTCGATGCTAGCACGGGTTTCATGATGATTTCCATGATTTTGATTATATCCTCATATTTGCATGCATGACGTTTATTGTCATTGGGTGACGGGTGGACGGGTTCCACGTTTATTGTCATTGGGTGACGGGTGGACGGGTTCCACGTTTATACAGACATTGATTACATACAGCCCTTGACTACATTGATCATACTTCATTTGTATATATAACAGGGTACGAGGGCGCTGTTATATATACCCTTACACCAATATTAGTGGAATGGGACGCTAGTATATGTGTATTGACATCCATTTGATACTTCATCATGTTTACTTCATGCAGACATACCTTACATTATGACATGTTATTATCTGAGGCACTGGCACGAGTACTTGGCACTACCTACATGATTAGATGTTATACTGCCACATTTTCATGCTTCAGACTTACTCTTGAGGGTTATATTATATACTGATTGTATTGACTTAGGATTATGTCTTGCATTCGATTTCTGCTTGTAAATATTTTCTATTCACGAGTTGGCAACTCACCCCCGTTGTGCCACAGCTCTTGCAGGGCTTGCCGTACAGGTTCCATAGCGGCACTTCTGGCACACTGTTTTCCTTTGCGGGTGATTTGCTTGGTAGGTGGGTTCTTTGTATCAGAACCGCCGTTGTACTTGTATTATTCATTGTATCTAGAAATTCCATCAACCAAAAACTTGTATATTGTTTCAGACTCAGACACTAGTGATGTATTATTTCGACCTTAGAGTCGCGCTTAGTAGTGTTACAGTTTTCATGCTTATTTGGGCTTCTTTTAAATTTTGATCCTCGCCATTCGGCGTTGTATAGTATATTGCTTGTTTTTTATTTATTCTTAAAATGGTATTAGATTTCTGGGCTTTTGGCTTACTTGGATCAGATGGAGTCCTATAGACTTCATATGGTTCAAGGGCCAGTCACGTGCTCTTTCGGGTCGTGACAGAACCAATATGGGTATAAGTATTATGTCCTTTGATGTGATCAGGGAGAAGAATACTTGTGCATAGAATTCCTGGATTATTCTAAAAGAGAATGAGATTCTCTCTCCGTATTACTCCTCTGAATATACCACATCACAACGGTGTATCAGGGCGGAGCAATAGCACCCTATATGATATAGTGTGCTCTATGATGAGTATTACTGAGTTACCTGTTTCTTTTAAGGGGGTTATGCACTTGAGAAGCTGCATACCTATTGAATTGGGTTCGAATCAAATCAGTGCCTACCACTCCATATAAGATATGGTATGGGAAGAGCCTATCTCTTAAGTAAGTTAAGATTTGGGATTGTCCGGCCTGTGTCAAAAGCAAAATCCGGACAAGATCGAGGCAATGTCAGTTCTGTAGAATTGGAAAGGTTCCAGCTATACAAAACTGCAGTTGATGATTTGATAGAACCAAAGGATTCAATAGTTCCCGACGAACCTCAGCCTCTCCGCCGATCTGGTAGGGTTCCTCACCTACCTGAGAGATACTTCGGTTTCTCGATGACAGTGGGAGCGAGGATTGCATCATGAGATGATGACCCAACTAGTTTCGAGCAGGCCATCGAGAGTAGGGACTCTGTAAGAATGGCTGGATGCTTAGCTATCTGAGATGGAATCCATGTACACCAGCAAAGTATGGACTTTGGCTGCTATATCTGAAGGGTTAAATCCCCATCAGGAGCAAGTATATCTTGAGAAGATTACTTGGTGTAGATGGAAAAGTTGAGATTTTCAAAGCTAGACTTGTTAAAGGTTTTCGTCATCGACCAGGCGTGGATAATGATGAAATCTTTTCCAGGGACTATGCTTAAGTCCATCCAGATCCTACTTGCCATTGCTACATACCATGACTACGATATCTGGTGGTTGGGTGCCATGACTACTTTTCTAAATAATGATTTAGAAGAGAACATCTATAAGAACACAGCAAGAGGGCTTCGTAAACAGTGGGAGCAGCGGAAACGTGTGCAAGTTGCTTTACAGAATAAAGCAGGCATCGCGGAGTTGGAACGTCTGTTTTGATGTGATAGTCAAAGTGTTTGACTTCATCAAAATGGTAGATGAACCTTGTATATACAAAACGGTAGTAGAGAGTAAGGTGGTTATCCTCGTATTGTACGTGGACAACATACTCTTGATAGGGAAGGAGTTTCCTATACTACGCTCAGTCAATCTCCGCTTATCACAAGGATTCTCCAATAGGATCAAAGTGATACCTCCTAAATCCTGAGTTTTCATCTATGAGATAGATGTAATTGGATGCTAGGATTCTCACTAGATGTAGTGAGATGGTATCAATCGATCCTGGGGAGAATCACTGGAACGGTTCCAGGGTGATAAAGACGACTGAATGTCAGTCACAGGCATTATCTTTACCCTCAGTAAAGGGACGGTATGTTGGAAGAGTTCCAAGCTAGATACCGTGGCAAACTAGACGATAAAGGCTGGTAACATCGCTATTAAAGATACTACCAAAGAGACAGTTTGGGTGTATATTGGTTCATAAGATGAACTAGGTTCCTACCATTGTATGACAATGGAAGTGTGGCTTTGGCCAAGGAACCCCGATCCCATCAGTGACCCAGACATATTCTGAGGCAGTATCACCTGATCATGGAGATAGTTGATCTCCAGGGTGATCGAGGTTAGGAGAGTAGACTCAGAGGACAACACGGCGGATCCACTCACGAAGGCCTTTTCCCAAAGAGAGACTTTTAGGGGATGGTTGAGTATTAGATACTACAACTACTGCTACAGATGGCCCTAGTGCAAGTGGGAGATTGTTAGCTATATGTATGCCCTAGAGGCCATTACTGTACATTGGATGTATATTGTAGTGGATGCTGGGACATATATAGGTAGGACTTTCTTACTCGACATGATAGTATGCTATCCGGTTGCTCTTTATCTTAACATGTATACTTTCTGTCTCTCTGTTACATGTTGATAAAGCCCTTAGGATGTGTACTCGACTTCCAGGACTATGGTGCAGATCATACTAGTGGGGCCTGGATAGTCCATGAGTACATCCTTCAATGTTCCTAGTCGTGGGAATATCGAGACGGGGCATCGATATTCCAGAGTAGACTAGCGTATATCTTCTCGACCCATGTGATGGGCGATGGATGATCCCATATCCATTGGTGTTTGACATCAGAGATGGTATGCGGATGCTCAGTGGAGACTGGGTACACTGAACGGACTCGCCGAGAACTCCTAGATGATATTATACCTCACGTCAGATGGCAGTTCTCTGGTGACACTAGTACAGCTTAGTCTGTTGACCCGAGATCGTCATAGAGTCTTGTGTGTCTCCCACTGTGCTTTGATTTCCACCCTACCACGGCTCTACTGAGTCGTGCAAACAGGTGGTTTTTGGGTACAGTCCCAATTCACATGGAGGCAATGAGTGATAGGAGGGGATTCGTCTCTCCCGGTATTGGGGGTTGATGTTGCGCTATGCTCGACTGGCCATAACAGGAAATCCCTGGCCAGGGTTGCAGTAATCTACTGGTAAGTGTTATCAGTAGTTTCACGAATGTTATGGACCTTACGTCGGCATGACTTATCAAGCTACTGGGGTCTGACGTTTACCACCCCTAGGCGAGATGCGACATATCAGACGAACAGACCGGACTGTACGGTAAGTGTTACTGGTTGGATTCACAGGAGTGTGAGCGGGCTTGCTCGTCGATCTTCTGATCGCTCAATACCCGGGTGGCCGTTATGTTTAGCAGACCGCTTGCGGCTTATGAGTGTTTGATATGATCATCATCTGCTGCCGGCGTATTGACGAGTCTTTATAATCCTACACAGAGGTTTTCTGGCTCAAGCGAAACGAAATAAGAGCGCATATGAGATATGTGTGGGACCAAGAATAATGCGTGTATGCGATACCGTATTCCATTCTCGCGATGAATGTATCGAATGGTTGTATGCGATATAACCTAGTTATCGAATCAATGATTGATTCGATAAGTCGATACATTGGATACTAGTCGGTTATATGCGACATGACCGGATCATTGAATCAAGTGTTGATTTAATGATTTAATGTATAATTATATATTTGATATATTACTTTGCATTAACTAGTATTGGTTCACTTTAAATGGATTTTCTCACTTGAAATGCACATTGTATATGTGATATATTTTTGTGCACAAGATTGTATCATGTTTGATGATACATGAATGTTTTGGTGTATGTTTAGTTTAAACCATGGTTATGTTAATGGTTAGGGTTTTTATTTTCTTATTCATTTATTTATTAAGTCATTTTTGAAAAATAAAGAGAAATGGTGGCTTGATTTGTTTTCTAGTTGAAGCTTCATGAAGTTTTGAATAAGTCCACCATTTTTGTTTCATGCTTAACCCTAACCATTCAACCTAACCCTAGTTTATTCTCTACACCTAACTATGGTTGAAAATATGATAAGTATCATTTTATTTTCTATTTTCAAATAACTTATCATATTCTTTTTCTTCTTCTTCTTCTTCTTCTTCAACAGGAAGAGAGCTTGCTACCATCAATGGCAACATGAGAAAAAGAGTAAGAAATCCAATTCTAAAGTGAACCCACTTCCTATTTCTTCATCCTCTACCACTTGCCAAGTAGTATAGGGTGTTTTCTTCACAAGTTTTATGACTTGGTGAAGTTGGAGCTTGATCTTGAGTTGCCTCGACGTAGATCATCTTCGGCATCGAAGTCGACGACCTAGCCCGATCAATTCTTCGATGAAACCACCGCGAGAGCTCGGGATCCGAAGGGTACAGCGGAGGGTCGTCAACACAGAGCTAGAGAGATGGAGGACCGGATCTACAAAGGTTGTAATCACTTTCCTCTTAGTTAAAGTAGTTAACTCGCATTGCATCGCCTCATTATCTAGTTAACGATCCGTATTAGGGTTTGTAGGCACATGAAAAATTTGAATTGGGCATGTTTGATCACTTGTGAGACCTTATTAGTGTTCCTAGGAACCTTACACAAACGACACCATTCTTGATTGCGGTTAATTCTTTGATTTCAAAAAGCATACGCAAAACCATCGCTCAATCAGCGACACGTAGCAGATGACGTGTTCCGAAGCTCACAAGGAAAGACCTACAGTGGCCGACCAGACCACTCCTATGCCCGTCCTATGAACAACCGCTGGCTTACCTCCGAGCCCCCTGCACAATTGGCCTCCTCGGCCTCTCAGCTCGTCTCCGGGCTATCGCAGAACCAAGATACCTTGGCCTCCCGCTCGTCCCCGAGCTCTCCCGCCGAAGTCATCTTCCTTGGTCTCATCGACCGACCAACGGCACCACTCACAGGCGCAAACCGCCATCCCGCGAATCTCGCCATGCGCGAGATATCCGCTGGCCACATCCCACGTTTCACGCCATCACGATCCCCCATTAACGAGCATGTCTCGCCATTAATGCGGGATCCCATCCATCACGCGGGCGTGACTTCGGGAGCGTAACGGCCGGCGTGATTCTCACGCCTGCCTGCCTGCTGCCACCGCTATATAAACTCCTCCTTCAGACGGTTCAAGTAAGTCTTTTTCACTCCACTAAGCTGTTACTCTGCTCGGATTTCCTGTCTAACTTGATCGTCGGAGAGTCCTCGGTGGTACAACCACCCCGGGACTTACTTGCAGGTAGCTCGGCAACAACAATCTCAAACCCATTGAGATCCACACCCTTCAGGAGCCAGCCTCCAACTCCAATCTCAGACATCCGTCGTCACTTCCAGAGGATCTACGGAAGGTAACATCTTGACGTGATCCGACGCACGTCAGCTTCAGATCTGCGGAGTTGGTTTGAATGGATCAAGAGGAGCTGACTACTGAAGAGGTTTGTGATCGATTCGTTCTCATTGTTTGAATTGAGAAATGTTTGTGGAGATTTATTAGGGGGTTCATGTTTAAATTGAGAAATGTTTTCAGATGCTATTGTATTGGATAGCGATTAATCACAAAAAAAGAAACTTGTGAATGTGATCAACAGGGGGGATTTAGTATGACAGAAAGTATAAGTGAAATCTATAATAGAATCGTTTTTGGTAGGTTATGTTGGAACATCATTATATAGATAGGGATGGCATCATCATCATCATAATCATCGCCTTTTCACATCGAAATGAGGTCGGCTATGAAACAAAGCTCCGCTAAAGATCCGATAAAGTTTTACGGCTAGCCGTCGACACGACGTTAACCTTCACCAAACAAGTGCCAAATTTTAGTTTAATAAAATTATGACAAAGGGAGGGTTGTTATAGTCCTAGACGACCGGTTGGAATTCTCCAAATTCCTATAGACCGCGGAGAAGTCCAAATGAATGGGAAAAGATGATTTGCAATATGGAATTATGTTATAACTCTAAGGCACAAATTTAACGAAGAGTGAAATGAAACATATTCCATAAACAAGGATGATAGTATACGCAAAATCATCATCATCATCAAGATTTGATAAAGTCTTAACGAGTGCCAAAGTCCTTACTCGTGGAAATTATAGAGAGAGAAAAGAGACATATTTTACTCCTTAGTAACAGGGCATCCTTTAGATTATTCTTTACCAAGGAAAATATCTTGAAAATATGAAAAGATTCATTGATGATCGGTTTGCTATAAGAAGTTATGTTTGACTGTAAAGCACATGCCAAGTAAAGAATGAAGGGAAACAAGTTTTGGTAAAAGAAAAAAATGCAAAATAGAGAAGGAAATTGTTGTTCATCATTAATAAGTTATCTTGGAACATCTTGAGATGAATAGAGATGACAAGTGAAGCAAAATCTACAACAAAATTGCTTAGCAAAATCAATATAAATTTTTTTTCAAGTCATTGTAGGCTATCTTCATTCTGTGTTACTTGAAAACTATGTAACCTATGTGTTCGCCTCCGAAAGGGTCCTGGGGTACTTTCTGTCCCATTGGGGATCTAAAGGGGTTAGATCGATGCGGATTCGTCTGGTTCCTCAATGCAGCGTGTTGCCATGACGTGAGATGAATGTGAGTGCGGCTGAGGGGCCAAACGGATGCGACCGATATAGCGTGACTTCACAGATCCACCTTTCGGAAAAGAGTTTTTTTATTGTGAGGACTAGATTTCCTACGGACGCAAGCCTTTGTAGTTAATTACCCCTCCGCATTGAACGGATGAAACTTTCTATGAGTGGTTTATTTCTAAAAAAGCAACACATTAAATGGCAATAACAACACAAATAAAACAGGAGCAACAATCATAGCATTTATTTCTAGTTATCATTCATAATGAAGTACATCTTGAGTTATACATATTCAGCCACACTGTTCATTATGTACATTACAAAAATACTTCTCCTGTCGTATTTGAGAAGACACGCATTCTCGCTGTTGATTACATCCTTAGATTGTATACGATTTTGTAGAATGTATGATTCAGACCGTAGGACAGATCTGACATACTCGGCAGGACAGTTGACTTCTGTGTCACGACAGGGGAATCCGACCACATGGTATGTTGCAGGGTATACCTGGTGGGACGATTGACTTCTATGCCATGAAGGGTTACCCGTGGATTGTATACGGTAGATACTATTATCTGGTCGTAGGGCAGTCTTGGGCAATTAATGGAATTTATATAATTATCAGAATAGGGTTGGCCATGCCAGGTGGGACAAGGATGCATTGGTTTAAAGTCATTTCGGACGTAGATATTAGTTTAAGGCCATCCCGGATCAGGCAGTAGTTTAAGGTCATTTCAGACCATGTAGTAGTTTAAGATCGTTTCAAACTTGGCAGGATTATGTTGCAGACATTTGAGGTTTACAGGTTTGTCGACCTTTATGTCATGATGGGATTGGCTTCTATACCACGATGGTAGCCCATAGATAGTATATGAGAAGTTATTTTACTTGCCATAAGGCAGGAGAATTTGTGTGGGTTTTCGACTTCAATGTCACAATGGTTGGATTCTGTGCTACGATGGTAGTCCGTGTATAGTATATGGGAAGTTATTTTACTTGCCATAAGGCAATTTAGTATAAGGGTGGGTATGACTATCGACTTCTGTGTCACGTGTGATTGGCCTCTATGCCACGATGGTAGCTCGTGGATAGTATATAGAAGCTAAATTTCAGCTAGCCATAGGGTAAGGTTATATACTGGAATTAGCCAGTATCTTGACTTTAAGCTCACAATGGTTGGCTTCTATACCACGATGGTAGTTCGTGGATAGTATATGGAAAGTTATTTATCTCGGCATAAGGCAGAGTTATATATGTGCGGATTGACTTCCATGTCACGATAGTAGCCCGTGGATTGTATATGATAGATTTAAAGTCATGTTAATCTGCCATATAGCATTTTGGTATTTGGTGTGTTGGGATATAATATATTTGTCGACTTCTATGTCACGATAGACGGTTTCTACGCCATGATGGTAGCCCGTGAATTGTGTATGACAAAGTATTTTTATAATTTGCCCTATGGCAATTATATAGAGTTGTTGGTCGGTGTTTTGACTTCAATGTCACAATGGTTGGTTTCTATACCACGATGGTAGCCCGTGGATGGTATATGGGAAGTTATTTAACTCGCCATAGGGCAATTTAGTATTTGGTTTCACATGAAAGATATTGAAACAAGTTGGATAAATAGTATAGGGGCTTTGAGGCGCCTGGCATAGGTTTTTAGTGCGTGGACCTGTGAGGGGTGCCGCCATGTGGGTTTAGTAAAGTATAGACTTCTAGGGTTGCCGCCAAAGGGGTATGATTGATGTGGGACCCGCTAAAAAGGTGCCGCCATGTGTTTGTAGGTGCGGAGCCTATTGAAGGGTTTCCGTCGCGGGAGGTCTCCGCCCGCAGGGGTTTTCCGCTCGCAGGAACCCTTTTGAGTGGCCTCCGCCAAGAGTTCTTAGTGCTGGTGGGTCTCCACCATTCTTTTGGAGCTTCAGGGACCATTGCCATCTGCTTGGGTTGGTTCAAAACTTTATAGAGGTCTCCGCCAGCATTTTGGAGATAAATCTTTATCGCATGGTTTCATGTTCAGTGTGTATGTGCATTTGTTCATCATTTCGACCCATGTATACGTTCACAGAGTCCGTTAAGAGGACCATCACATGAAGGATAACTCGAACAAGCATCTGTATACATGAGATAACTCTGAGGAGCATCCGGGAGAGGATAACTTTTGCAAGCATCCCGTAACTTTTTCAAAAAGCCATCATAAAGCTTAACGAAGGATTTTATATTATTGAACAGTTCTTAGCGGTGTCATTTTATTTTGCATTTTTGAGGATAACTCTTTTATTTGAGCATCCTATAAGTCATTTGTTTTCGAAGCAGTTGAAACATGGAGCCTCATTGGTGCACGGAGAATTTTCAGAGCATCACCGAAGTTTAGGGAATTGCGTAGAAGAGGAGATTCGCTACTCCATACTTATGTTTGGTTAAACGTTTCTCTTCTTCTTCTTTAGAATTTGGACTATTGGATATTTCTTGATGTTCTTCAGGGCTCTGACGGCAGTGCTTAGTCATCTAGTATTATTTTGAGTGCTGCGAAATGATTATGAGTGCGTCACCCTTTCCTCAGTGTAAAAGAGGAGCTTTTATAGCCTTGTAGGCGTTTTGGGATCGTTGCACTGAACGTGGGCTACGATTAAGGACGTAGGGCGTATAACTCGCCACTCCCCTCTTTTTGTGAGTACCACCCGCCATCGGGGACCCCGTCTTATGCATGGGGTTTGGGGTTCCCGCTTCAGAGACCCTCTTGGCTTGGGCTAGGGGCTTCTGCTTCGAGGACCCCACTTTGCTTGGGTTAGGGGCTCCCTCTTCGGGGACCCCGCTTTGCGTAGGCTAGGGGTTCCCGCTTCAGAGATCCCTTTCTGCTTGAGTTAGAGGTTCCCGCTTCGGGTACCCCTCTTCGCTTGGATTAAGGGGCTCCCGCTTCGGGGACCGGGGCTCGTTTAGGGGACTTCATTGTGCATAGCGGTGACAGAGACCCTTGTTTGACTCCTTCATGATTTTTTGAACGTTTTCTCCTCTTTTCCAGTGCTTTCCCTTGATCAACGCTTGAGAATTGTTCCTTCTTTAATACCATGCAACGTTTGGTGTGCTAGAGTTTTTGTGCTCTCTCTTTGTAAATTGATGAGGGGCTTCATTTTCTTCTTCACTTGCAAAGAGAGAGAATAATGGCTTGCAATCGTCCGCATGCTTCTTGACCGCCATGGGAAATGCCCCTCAGAGACATTGTCCCTCGTTTTGCTGCGCGTCTGATAAATCTGAACTTCTCAAATGCTCAATGTAACGAGATGATGCATGAGCTTGTGACTCGTGTAAGGTCTCCTCTGCCGGTCGATTCTATCTGGCTTCGGATGGTTTTTCTTGCCATTCTCGATGTCATTCCTCCTCATCCAGTGGAGAAGAATTTGGCAATGCTCGATGCTGCGGAGGACAAAATTGACGCTATCCGTGAAGCTTGTTTGATTACCAAGCCTCTGAGGGATCACTCCATCCATCTTTTAAGCAAGATGCATGCTCGACAGGCCGTCATGTTTTCTTTTGCCTACGGATGTAGCAATAATAGGTGGACAGATATTTCGCGTGAAGGGCGTCGCTATGACATGATGGAGAAGGCCGAAGGGAACTCCAAAACTTTGAGATTTGTTTTGTTCACCCCTGTAGTCCAGGTCCCGAGTTCGAAGATCTCTTTGTATGATCTGAAGTGGATATGTAATGTTTGCTTGTCTTATCTGAATGAAATAACATTTGTCTTTAGTTGGTGAATTTTTCGCAATGCTACGTTTTCCATTATGAAACTTTCAATCCGAAACGTAGAACTGTTTCATACAAATATAAGTTTGGCATTCGAAATGATAATTACAACACAATCACTTTTTCACTTCGTATTAATTTTAAAAACATCTTTTTTAATTTCTTCTCACAACCAACAATTCCAACATATAGAAAGTCTCAATGCGTGATAATGAAAAGTAGCCGCTCAAGATTTTGGAACTAGCTAGTTAGCCTAGTTATAATATCTGTCTTTGAAAAGTATTCATTTTAAGTTGTTTAGGAATATCCTAAGATGGATAGGGATGATGCTCCTTATAATTGAATGAAATGCTAAAAATAGAGTAAGTATAGGCACACAATATCATGTCATGGAAATATGGAATCATCAAGAGATTGTGATTAATGTTCTCATTATGACAAAGTCTCAACATTCTCTCCATAATAGCATAGCATAGCAACCGTTTTGAAGGCAACTTCGTTACCTTAATGGCACATTGACAACTTTTGCTCAGTTAAAGAATGAATGTGTCAAATAAAGATGCTAAACCAACCGATAGTAGATCGATCATTTATGAATTTAGGAGGTGAAAGAGAAATAATGTCATAAGAAACAACCTGTTTTTAAGATGGACAAGTTTCTCGTATAACATGTAGTCATGTATTGGGTGGCATACTTTAACAAACCTTTTGAAGGCTGATGGCTTGAAGATCACTCTTATAAGTTCGAAGCAAAGTTGTTGAATCATGATATGTATCGTATATAGTTTCTTGTGTATCATATCGTACATCGTATCGATTGGATTACATATCATCATATATATTGTTCGCTTGTGCAATAGCTAAGCAATCGAGCGTACAACTATATATTTCATAGCAATTGAGCACACAATAATATAGAACCATACATAAGAAGAAGAATATTTAGTAAAGCACCGGTCACACAACTCATAATAAGTACAATAAAAAACAATATACATGAATCAACAAAAGTTATGTGAACGGTCATAATCAACAAGATAATTAAGCAAAATGATACCATAGAGTGTAATTTGTAAACCGCATGACATGACATAACTTTAACATATGCTTCATAAATAAAACTTCCTAACCAAGTTCACATATCATAAGCTTCCAAACAATAACAATTTTTTTTTGGAAGCAGGTCAAGGAGAGGAGAGATGACAATATTTTAAAATGTAGACGCTGAATCGGCAGAAGGCTCTGGTTTTTACCGTTTAAGTGAGATGATATTCTCACCCATAAATCGAGTAATTATACTACTTCTCATTGACAGGGTGCATTTAGAGGTTTATGGGTACTTTATTATCACACCTTATGTATTGATGTTAACACCGTGACAGAGTCTTATAATGCGTAAACATGTATTGCATTTGGTGTGATGGTATTGTTTAAGTTAACCCTAGATCCGTATTATTTTCGTGTTGTTTACGTTTTCTTCTATGGTCGAGACTTTGAACTAGAGTTTGGAGACTTCGGTGTCAACTTGGAGGCTTCGACTTTGACGTCAAGGCTTCCATGCTTCGACTTTGAGCATGTAAGATTTTCGACTTGGAGACTTCAACTTCAAGCTTGGAGGAGAATTGATTCTGGCTTTGTACCAAGCGATCGAAGAGCTAAAGTTTTTATTTTGATTTCAAACCTAGGGTTTTAGAGTAGCTTCTATTTCAAGCTACAAGCAACTTTGACTTCGAGTTTTTGATTTTGACTTCAGGTAGTATCGATTTTGACTTCGAGAATCGACTTGTCAGAGGCTTAGGTATTTTAAAAAAAAGTTAAAATCCCCATTAGAATCAATAAGTAACAAACAATTTATAAGAATAAATAAAATTAAACCAAAAGAAGATGTTGATTCGAAGCGGCCTAAAATTAAATCAATGTGAGCGCGGGGGGGGGGAGGCCAGGCCCCCCCAAAGCACGGAGGTGAGATTTCTCGTGAACAGGTGACTAGGGTTTTGATCGAAAGAATTTGGGTATGTTTGGAAGTGGATCTCTATATATTATAGACTATTAGCTTTTAAAACCCGACCTGTAAAGTGCAGATCCGACCAATATAAATTTGGGTCTCCAATCTGTGTCATAAATATAGTATATCATAAATTTTTGTATCGTAGCGTAAGATACATATCGTTTATGATACGATACGATCATTATTACGATATATACTACCGATTTGTATCGAAATCCTATCGTATCGTATCATAAGATACATATCATATATTGTATGATTTTGACAACTATGGTTTAAAGTTATTTGACAGATTTGCATGTGACAATTTGAAGATAAAAACATCAGTTATCTTTCATTGCTAACTTACTCATAAAAATTTCTACGTTCTCATGCGGGACATACCATGGGAGACTTATATGACATCGAAGCTTATAAAAAGGGACATGCCTGCAGCTGTTAAGGCGCTATGACCACAAATCGGAAAGCCGAAGAGCTGCATTGCTTGATGATGCAAGTATTACACTTCCATCACCAAAATCAGTAATTCCGTTTTGTTTTTACAGGACGCTGTTTCTGTTGTTTCTTGTATCATCCATAGTAGAAAGGATCTATCTCCCCCATCTCTTTTCCTTGTTTTCTCTTTTTTTGGTAGAGAAGATTGCTATTATCAATAAGGTGCACACACATACATCTTCTAATCTACTTTAGACCTGTAGGAAGTCAAAACCCTGTTATATGAACTCAGGAATATGTATTTATATTTTTCTTATGATGTCTAAGCTTGCTGACTGTCATTGCTGCTTGTAGTATGTTCGAAAGCAAGTTGGCTCTTGATATCTTTTTTTTTTACTACACTTTATGTAGTTTATTGATGAGTCAGCTGTTTCTGTACAGGCCAATTCCTGACGCATAATAATAATTGTTTAACCCAAAACTTACGATGTGATGCTCTTTTTATGTGCACCAAGCTTCTGTCCATAGCCATGCTTCTGATCTTCATTTGGTTCTTTCAAGCCTTTCATGAACTCTAAGTATAAATGAACGCTATATCCACTGAAGAGTTCAATCAAGATACATAATTCTTTCCATTATTGTTTATAAAATTCTTGCAGGAGGGGCCTGCTTATGTTCGGGTTTTTGTGAATATCTTACGTGATATTTCCATGGAAGAAACAGTGGAATATGTCCTTGCTCTTATTGATGAAATGCTCACAGGTAAATTTAATGAACAAACAGACACAATCCAATTTAATATGAACATGTTTACCAACACTGTTTTTCTTGCAGCAAATCCCAAACGTGCTAGGCTGTTTCATGACAGATCCCTATCAAGTACAGACACTTATGAACCTTTCTTAAGTTAAGTTCTCTATGGAACTGTGATACTTGGACATTTTCCCCTTCTTAATATGCTCTTTCATTATGGTATAGTACATGGAATTTTCTGTTATAAAACTAGACCTAGGGGCCAAGTATCTGTCAATCTGACAGGACACTCCTTGGATACTCATACAGTTGCAGTGATCTTTTCTTCATGTGTTCTCAATTTTGTAAGTATGTTTTATTTCTAGGTTCAGACACATTTTCTTACACTTCTCAAACATTTTGATTTGCCTATGTGGATAGGGTTATTGGATGTGTATCTTTTTTTTTTATTAATGCTATAATTTTTTTAAAAATCTTCTTTAGAAATATAAATTTGAACTTAGGGTATCTTTGGAATTCGGATATACGACGTAAGATGCGCTAGCCTTTGTTGTAGCCAGACAGAGATAAAGCCACAGGCTGTTGCATATTATAAAGTAATTCAATATATATGATGCTAACATTAACTTATGTAATAGTAGTCGAGTCACATTGCCACAAGTTGATGCTTGATATCCATGATGAGAGGTTGTGGAACTTACTCGTTTTTTCTATTTTTGTTTCATACCCATGCATGTTATGTTTCCTGCTCATGTCCGTTACAGTCTTATTTCCCTGTTGTGTTATGTCGCTACTCTGACCTTGTGTAAATATTTATGATCTAGGTATCTTTACCATGTCATTCGCTCCTATATTTATGTTTAACCTTGTAGTCGACCAAACTAAAACCTTTGAAGCTGTTGCTTTTGACTGACTTGTCAAAAATACTATTCAATATCACTCATCTGTTCTTTCAATATATATATATATATATATATATATATATAGAGGGGAGTAATCCATTGCAAACCGGTCTGCGTTTTTATGGGAACTCTCGATCCACGACTTATTTTAACGGTCCGATCCGTTCAAGTGGATCACCCTACACATAAATATATGTGTATGAAAAATCAAGGGATTTGAAGACCTCTAATCTATGCATCAAATGAAGTTTATGTTACATTATCGAAAGACGTTTATTTTTGCATCTATGCATCAAATGAAGTTTATGTTACATTATCGAAAGACGTTTATTTTTGCATCCATCAATCCATGGGTTAGAGGTCTTCAAATCCTTTGATATCTCATACACATATATTTGAGGGTAGGGTGATCAACTTGAACAGAACTATATATTCCACCACCTATTATTTCAAGTGGTATGTTCTAGATATGCAGTCCCTAACCATACTAAAGCTTACTTAGGTATTAGATTGCTTACACCAGTTTTTAATCTTCAAGTATGTTATCTTGATGGGCCTCATAGATAGTCTGCGATAATGCGTTCAATTTATCTTTGCTTTCTATGAATTTCATATTAGATGCCAGCTATGACCTTTGCGGTGCTAGTTCAATTTTGGGGTTTAGCAATCGATTTGTCTTGATTGCAAGCAATGTGCCTCTATGTATTTTATTAGATTATTTTCCCTATATATTAAGTTGGCTGATTCATTTCTTATTTTTTCAGATTGCTTCTCATACAAGAAAAGAGCTGTAAAATATTGTCCCTCATAGTGAGGTGATTGAAATAGTCAGTTGCTAAGATGATTAGAACTAGTGAACTGCCTTTTATCGGAATATTTTTGTTCTTGCAGTGTTCGACCTAAGCCTCAGGAGGGTATATATTCAAATGGAGAAGCTACACATTCTAAGAGCACATTTACGTCTATCGATGATGTGTTGAATGGATTGGTCGAGTGGTTCTGTTCACAGGTTAGTGTTTCTTGAAGAAGTTGCAAATTTAAATGAAGTACTATTTTCCCAACTGGGAGTTGTTTGATCGACTTTATGGTGCTTCATATTTTAACTCATTGATATCAATGCATTTAGTATCATTTAGCTTTAAGCAACTGCTAGGAGAAGTAATTCATGGTAATTTAAATTTTTAGGGTAATCAATAGATATTTATTCATTCATCAACTGCTTAGAACAGAAGTATTTGATTGAAATTTAAATTCTGCTAGTCTCAGATTGGAATATGGGAAGTTCATCGAGATTGCAGCATGTAATCATACATCATAGGTTGAGAATTTGATTAAGCAGAGATGGTTCATCCTATTCAGATATTCTTTAGGTATTCATGACCAAGAGGTACTAAATTATCTGCCGGATAGGGAGAAATTAGCACTTCTTGGCGAAATAGGTTTTTTAGAATCAATTTTGAACCATTAATGCTGTAAATTAGCTATCAGTGCATGAGATTTAAGCATAATGCTATACATGCAGCTGAAGACTCCGTCTCATCCCACTCGTTCCGTCCCAACATGTATCAACTGCCTCTCTACGTTGCTATGAGAACCTACTGTTCGAGCTTCGTTTGTTCAAGCAGACGGTGTGAAATTACTCATTCCTTTGGTTTCTCCAGCCTCTACTCAACAGTCAATTCAGGTGAAGTAACTATATTCTTTGCATAATGCATTATGCATAATGCATAATGCATTATGCCTTGTTGTAATTAAGAGTGGAATCATATAATCATCAAATCATTGAACAACATTACCTGGGCAGTTTGAGCTGGAAGCAAGTTAATATTGACAACGGCTTCCTATTCTTTACTGATTTTATATTGGTGCCGCTTTGAATTAAGCAATGCACCTTTCTTTCATATACTGTTATATGATAACTATCCTATATCTTGCTATTTGACCATTAGAAATGGGTAAATGAAAGGGCCTATCATAGGATTAGTACACAAATCACAACTACGAGGCAGGGGTGGAGCCAGGAAATTGAAACCGGGAAAAGAGAGGGGGGCTGGGGGCTGGGCTTGACAAAATACTTGAAAGTTGAGGAAAAATAAAACCACACTTAAATACCCTTAACTATCAAAGGTTTCTAGTAACTACACTTAAAGTATTTTTAATACGAAAAGTTATCTTAAAGTGCTATTTTTGAGGTATTTTAGTGGAAAAGTCCATTTAAAACCGAAGTTCAAGGGATTCTCCTGCAATAAAAAAAGCTTTAAGGTAGTTCAGTGGAAAAACTATGATGGTTTGGGATATCTTAGTGTAATTTATCGAAAAAAATCTTAGACTAAATGTCGCTGAGTGAAAAATTTGAACAAAATGTAAGATTTCTTGTTTTAGATTTCATATATTAGATGGAAGAATGGTGGAGCCTGTATGCAAGATAAGAGAAAAGAGAGATTTGGATGATGAGAGAGATAGAGAGAACATTTTTTGAATTGCTATATGGTGGGGTTTCTCAAAAATAAAAGAAGAAAAGAAGGAAGCAAAAAAAAATTGCAATCTGGTGGGGGTGAGAGAGACATAGTTGCCATGATGAAAGAATATAGAGTTCTGGGGTTTTTAAGTGAATTGGGTATTATTATTGTGGGTTTAAAACCCACAATCCAACTCAAATCCTTAATATTCCTTCTTCCCCGAATGTATGCAGCACCCGATTTTCCCCGTAAACTCGCACCATCAATTCGTGTGAGCGGCTTCTAGGGTGGGCCATGCATCTACGGGGCTGTTTTTGGAGGAGTCATCAATGTGGCTCTCTGGTTCTCGTCGGACTGGCTGCTGTTTTTTTTTTGGTGGACTTGCCTCCTCCCCTGCTTCCTGGCATACTCTAAAGGGACCAAAATAGGGCTGTTGACTAGTATCCTAAAAAACTTTTGCCAAAGTTGTATATTTAAACATCTTACTGGGCAATATCTTATCATTTGGATTTTTGAAGCAAAACTTCCAATACTGTTTGGTTCCAATTTTAGTATCTTATGAAGGTAGATACCCATTAAGTCATGCAAAGTATTACCTTATCTCGCTGATGCAGGCTACAAGTTATCCATGCTTCATATTCTTCATAAAAAATAATTTCTCTAATCATACAGGCAGAATGTGTGCGCGCGCGCGCATCATCCAAACAATCAGGAGAATACCGATGCATGTTTTTTTATATGCATGTTTGAGTTGATTACAGGATTTTTTTAGAAATTCATTTGTAATGTCATAGTCTGGTCATCTGTCTCATATAAGCATGATTTTTGAAGTGCAACTTTAGTGTTTCATGTCGAACGGACCATTAAAATATCTTTCATATCGATGGAACACAGGATCTTATATCATATGGCCTTCCATAGTATCTGTGTGATTTATAGGCCAAGAATTTGTGCCCATAGTGTTACAGGGAATTTGATTAACGTTTGTATTCATCTTGCAGCTCCTTTATGAAACATGCCTCTATGTTTGGCTCTTGTATGGAAATCATATCTGTGAATGTCTATCCTTCAGCATTTGTTTGCCAAAGAAGCACAAAGCATGTCCATTTTTACCCATGTACTGTAACTGCCATTCGCGATATTTACACAGCACAGTTTCTAGTATCATAAATACTAGAGTCAAGTATAAAATACCTACTGTTGGTATACAAAAAGTTGCTAAGTCTAACCGTATCGAAATTGTTCCAAGTTCAAACTTGATTTATACAGTAGCAAGCTTGAGTTGAATTAACATTTCGGTTTTGAACTTCCATAATAACAGCTTTATTTTTTTCAATAAGCATGAGAGAGATCAATGTATTTTTATTTGAAATTGAGAGATCTATGTATTGGTCCAAAGTTCTGGAATCAAGGCTTTGTTATTTTTCCTGTCGTGGTAATATATGTATGCATTGGTCTCTCATACAAGTTCGAGTTCCAATATGGAAGCTGTTGTTATTTATACAGTAGCAAGCTTGAGTTCGAGTTCCTGTCATGGAAAAAAAGATTCCCCGACTGGGGGGGACCCGCACAAAGGGAACACTGTAATTTGTATCAGAAGAGTTTAACTGATGGAATTAGATTCATGGTTAGTAATGAATATTTTCTGATACCATCAGATAAAATGTGCTTTTTCTAGTAGATGATATATCGAAAATTTTCACACTATGATCACTATTTCACTGCTGAACTGCACTTGATAGTCCATTTTCTTATTGCTGCTGTTTGCAGTATATATATTATGCCTTCACACATTTGTTAGCATCATCTATCAGCTATTGGAAACGAAAATTGAGTTCCTTTGATAAATATAAGCAAGAAGTTCTTCTGGGTCATCTTGACTGCTCTCCAATGCACAAGGATCCTGCATTCTGGCGTGAGAATATTACAAATTTTGAGGAAAACGATTTCCAGGTATTGGTTTAAAAACTATATTGTTGTATGCTTTTATGGAGCATTAATTTGTTGGTGAGAAGCATATTTTTCTTATGTCAATTTGTTTAAGAGGGTTGCCAAAAGCCTTAGATTCAAACGACCATTTTGATTGGTTTCCATTTTGCATCAAAAGCCTCTTCGTACGAAGTGTTGGGCATGTTTCCCCCTTGAACGCTTCTGCTATCTTACTATAGTTTTATGATTCTAGGCTTAAATAGTATGTGAATTCGGGTGTCGAGCGAAGATGAAATAGGAATTCTCGGATAGCCATAACTTACTATTTTTAAATTTCAGCAGGTTTTGGTTCTCCCAGCTTTCAGTTAAAGCCCGACTATACCAGCTCTAAAGTTTTAGACCTTAAATACATTTTCTTGGATAAGAAAAAAAATAGTATCTTTCTCTGAAATATGAATTTCCTTTATGAATTCTCTTTGTGAAACTTATAATTATAATAATACCATCCTAGTGGCCGAATCATCGTCACGGATCTCAAAGCAAAAGAGCGAGTGATGAAGCTCAAGAATCACGAGAACTCCGATGTTACAAAGCACGCGCTGTTTTGCATCCAGAGGCTGTTCCTTGGTGCCGAATATGCTAGCTTCTTGCAATCATAAATATGTGTGATTATTATTGGTATAATTCTTTTCTCAGGGTTGAAAAAGTTTTATTTAGGTCGATGATGTGAAAACATCGGGTATTATGCCCTGCGGTTACATCTTTTGATGAAGTTCATGTATTTGCTGTAGAATAAAGTTGTTTAGCCATGCTTGTAATAATAAATTATATGGATTGTTCTGTCGGCATAAACTCCATCCTATGCGAGGGCGTGTTGTTTGTACTTTGTCGCCCCTGTTTTAATCGAAATACTCTGCTTATATATCTGATATATATTATTTGTTTCTGATTTTAGATATTTGTGTAGAAATGCAACGTTATGGGAGAATTGAAAGAATAGCTCTATTATCTTATTTTGTTTTATCGATTGATGCTATAATTATTTTGTTCCGAGAAGAAAATATAGTAGCAATCCTCGTTCAAATTTTCTGTACTTGTACTCGAATTGTAATAAACAACTTTTCTAGGTAGGAGAGAAGTTGCTACAAAAGGGTTGCGGATCAACAATCAAATACGCTCTTTTTATCTGATCTTTTAATGTGCTACCACTCATCCATCTTAATATTCTTATTTCAAGCACTCCTTAGTTAGACATCATTTTTAATTACCCAACATTATGATCAATAAAAAATGCAAGTCTTAACGTACTCTTATAAAATTTTCCTTTCAATTTCAAAGTCCTAAAGCGCTTCTTAATTTCAACCATTCTGCTTTGATCCCAATAATTCTGAATCCAATATTTCACCTACTTCTGATAATTTGTTGCATGAGGATGCACCAATTAGCAAAACAGTAGCACTGAGAAATTGAATGAAGCCAAACAAAAAAATATCTCTTGTTTACATAAGTACACTCCCTTGGCAAAATACTAGCAAAGACCTCGCACTTGTGCAGGGTCATTGTCATATCATTTCATTTCTGGAAAAAATACATATATTAACTTGGTCTAGAAAAAATAAAATATCAAGTGTATTTGTAATATATACCATCATTTTGATGTACACTCGAAGCAGTCAAACCATGATTTCATATCCAAAGTTTATCCGATCAAAATCGTCAAAGGAGCTTGGTATTGACAAACAAGCGTCATGTACTTTTCCGTTCATCACTCAAACCAATCAAACCATGATTTCACGTCCAAGGTTTATCGGATCAAATGCGCACAATATTTGACAACAAGCATCATGGTTGTATTTTTTCCTTCTTGGTTGATTGGTGTGAAAACAGATATTAAATTTACACAGGAAATTATACCTTTGAAATTAGTACTGGCGTATTGACAACAACCATCTAACCTGGAGCCTAATGAGCTTACCACGTTATTATTTAGATTTTACCGACTCAACGTCATCTATAGCCCCTGGTTTAAAATCTTGATCCCAATTCGAGTTGGCAATTCCGATCCAACGAATGCCGGCCCAAGGTCCCGGTACGGATATCAAGATTTTAAACCTTGGTACCTGCTGCAAATATGACCGCATGAGTACCACTACCACGAAATTAAACGGATATAGGATGTGGTTTTGCTGCTTAAAAAAAATTCTGTAGAGCATAGATATCATTAATTAATGATAAACATGTCAAAAAATTTATGTTTATTTTTACTATGTATTAGAAAACCACTCGAGGCAAAATCAATTACTCAAAATATATCAATTTTAAAAAAATATTTTTACCATTTATCTTAACAATTTACCCATCAATCATTCAAACCGTGTCAATTTTTTTATAGTGAATTTTACTGTTGATCTTAACAATTTACCCTTTAATTATAACTATCAAACAAAGAAAAATTCAATAGTTCTATCCGGAACAACCGATACAGCTGAGATGGCGGATTCTAACCCCCAAAATGACCCTAAGATACTTAGATTTAACACCTTGCCCTTAAAAAAATCGATATTCACAAAATCTAAACAAATGGATTCAATAATGTTAGGCCCGAAGGTCAAATTATTCCATGTGCCGGCTATATAGACCCGGGCAAGAGAGAGAGAAAATAGAAATGTTGGCCTCACAGGCTGTTTAATGATGCTCAATATTGACGATCCCCAAGATCAGGACGCGTGGCAGATGACATGTCTCGGAACTCAGAAGAAAGGGCCCACAGAGGTCGACCAGGCCACCCCTGTGCCCAACCTGCAAGCAAGCTAGCCCTCCTCGGGGCCCCCTGCAGATTGGCCTCCTCGGCCCTTCAGCTCGCCCCGAGTTGCCACAAGTCCAAGACTCCTCGGCCTTCTCGCTCGTCCCCAAACCCTCCCGGCCGAGGCCGTCTTCCTCAATCCTCCGACCAACTCCACCGCTCACAGGCGTAACCGCCGCTCCATGAATCTCGCCATGCGTGGATTCTTCGCCAGCAACATCCCACGTTCCACGTCTTCACGGTCCCCATTAATGAGCAATCCGCTCTCTACTCGGGCATGACGTCAGGAGCGTAACTGCCGGCGAGATTCTCGCGCCTGCTGCTGCGCGCCGCCACCGCTATATAAAATCCCATCACAGAGGGGTCAAGAGAGCCATTTTTTACTCCACTTAGCTGTTACGCTGCTCGGATCTAGTACTAACTTGATCGTCGGAGAGTCCTCGGTGGTACCAAACCACCCCGGGGCTTCTTTGCAGGTACTCGGCGTCAAACTCCTCTAAATCACCTATCTTCTCAAAACCCATTGAGATTCGCACGCAACAGGAGATCACCTTCAAAACCCATCAGGAGATCGACGGAAGACAACATCTGAAGGAGACCTAAAAAGGACCTCCATCAGTTGGCGCCGTCTGTGGGAAACACAAACTCCACAAAAACAAAGTTGGCCTTCCGATCTCCGTCCACATGGCAAGCAACCATCCTGAAGATCCGGGTACTAACCGCCGTCTCCCCCTCACCGGAGGCGCGGATGAACCCCCTCCGGCGACCATCATCAACGCCCTCGCCAGCCGAATAGATCGGCTGCAGTCCCTCGTAGAGGCGCCCATCCGCGTACAAACGGCCGGGCCTGGGCCCCAGATCGCCGCTCCTCCGCCTCCAGAAGGCTCTGCCCCCGTCGGCACGGCTGACCACCGGCAGGCTACGACTCCTGACCACGGATCTCACGGGCCGATACTTCCTGAGGCCCATTGGGCGCCCTACGGCTCCACACCAAGGTCCGCCGCCGGAGCGCCTCGTCTCGAACCTCCTCGTGACCCGTACCCCCCTGAGGAGATGTCGGTCATCTCGCCTGCCCACAGGCATGACTGATGCCCCCTCCTTCGACGAGGTCACACAGAACAGAAGGGGCTCGCCACGACGGCTCGAGGGCCACCTCACCCGGGGATCTGAGAAACCTCATCGAGAGGAACCGAGGCCGTGCCCAGATGCAGGTCTCCCATAGCAGAGGCTAGGGATCGCAGGGCGCCGAGTCCTTAGGGTACCACTGCTGACTCGACGCCCTCGAAAAGAAGATCGAGGGCATGCGCCGGGAAGGTCACCTCTGGGCCGACGGGGCTGAGTACGCCGCCGACTCACTCACCAAACCGTTTACCGAGGGACTGCTCGCTGTCCATGTCTCCTCGCGCAACAAGCCCCCAAAGGTCTCTCTGTTTGACGGGAAAACCGACCCCAAAGACCATTTGGATGCCTTCACCGCAGGGATGAGCTTCCAGGACCATTCCGACGCCGCCCAATGCAGGGCCTTCCCAGCCACCCTCATTCGCGCAGGTCGAGACTGGTTCTGAGGGATCGAGCCTCGCTCAATCTCAACCTTCGACGAGCTGGCTACTCAGTTTCTCGGCCACTTCATTGGGAACCGTCGGCAGAAGAGGACAGTCGACTACCTCTTCACAATAAAGAGCGGAGATAAGAAGACGTTCAAGGCTTACATCACCCGCTTCTACAACACCCTCCTCGAGGTCCCCGAGCACCGGGACGAGACCGTCATCACGGCGCTCAGATCTGGCCTTAGGCACAAGGAGTGGTTGCGCTCCTTTGCGTTGGCACAGCCTAGAACCATGGTCGAAGTCAAGGCGTGGACGAGCGCGAGGTTCGGCTGGAGTCCGTGGTGAACGCGAACCTCCCCCGAGCAGAACGGTCCGACCAGAAGAAGAGGTCTCGGGAAGAGAGGCCAGAGCGTCAGCAGCCCTATCACCCAAAATTCCAGGAGTACACCCCGCTCAACGTCTCCATCGCAGTGTTACTGGAGGAGGCCCAAGGTGAGGGGTTCTTCAAGTTCCCCCCAATCCCGCGTCAGGCCTCAAAGCGAACCCGGGGCCCTTACTGCGCCTTCCACCGGACGCTGGACCGCGCCACGGAGGATTGTAAGCAACTTCGGGACTACATCGATGAGCTCATCCGATCGGGGCACCTCACCGCCTACTTAAGGGACAAACGGCAGGCCGACCGCTAGCAGGAGCAGCGTCCTCCTCCCGCCGAGCTAATCATCGTCCAGATCATGCTTGTCTCAGCAAACGACCAGTCCGGCGCTCGAGAAGCCCCGTACCCAGTGCCGAGCACGAAGACCCGCAAGTCTCCGGGAATCTCGGGCCACGCTGATAGGGTCATCTATTAGCATATACTTTTTTTTGGGGCAATGTAAACTCTCCCCAGGGTCTATTGTTGATTTAATAAAGATCAACGGAACATTGCGGAAAAATAGGAAAGATCTCATTTATTCAAAAAAGGTATTATGGGCTCCTCAGCCGTACATACAAAAAGAAAAAGAAAATTACAACAGCGGGGGAAGGGGGTGCAGAGAGCACTGCTCATGATACTCGGTAAAGATCTCCACCAGCCGAGGCCTCGCGAGATCCAACCTCTCCCCTCGGTTCCCCCCGCGCGCGTTGACCCCGAGCCTCAACTCGTAGCACTCGCGGACGAGCGCCTCCGAGCGACCCAACCAGTTCGCGGAGATTAGGCCGAAGCGCCTCAAGGACCGCAGCTTGCCCACGGCCTTGTCATAAAGCTGCTCGGACAGGGGGTTGTAAAGCCCCGGCGACGCCTTCCAGATGGAGTACATCAGCAGCTGCAGCAGGGAGGAACGTCGGGGGAGCAGCCGGCCGAAGTGGTCCTCGATGCTCCCATATACCAACTGCACCGTGTCCTCGGTGCAGTTATGGTCATAGAGGTATGCGTCTTCTAAGTGGATGATCTCGGGGATGGTAAAGGGGAAGTCATGCATTCTCGACGCTCCGTTTACAAGGAAAGGAAGGACTAGTGCTCCTTCAGCCTTATATAGCCCGCTGCGCCCCAACGGAACTCAACGGTCGCCCGCTCTCGCCCAAGAAGTCGCTGCCACGCGGCGATCATCGAGCCTTCTCTAACGGAATAGAAGCGACGCGACCCTGGCGCTTCGCCTCCCCCCACATTCAATGTGCATGCTGCGCGCACACCCGCCGCGACCGTTCCTGTTCCCCAAACCCACAACTGGATGGTCGGGCGAAACCTCATGAAGATTCGGCCGAGCAGCTACCCTGCCCGGTTGTCCTTAGCCGGCCTCCTCAGCCCCCCCCCAGCGGTAAAGATCAAAGTCCTCCGCAGAGGCGGCCGAGCGGCTCCCCTGCTCGGCTATACCTGGTCTGTAGCTTCCCTACTCGCAACGCCAAGGATAAAAGCCCTCACCAAGAGGCAACCCGGCAGCTATCCTGCTCAGTTATCTATGGCGGTTAGCTTCCCTACCGCAACGCCATGGATCAGAAAATCCTCCCAGAGGCAGTCGAGCCCAACCGTCGCTCGGCTATCCCTGGCGGGTAGCTTCCCTACTGCAACGCCAAGGATCAGAAAGCCCTCCCAGAGGCAGTCGAGCCCGAGGATCCCTCGCTCTGCTATCCTTCAGGATAAAAGCCCTCGCCAAGAGGCACCGGGTAGTAACTCTGCCCGGCTAAGGGTCCTTGGTAGGCTTCTACAGCCCTTCCTACGCCAAGGACCAAAGTCCTCCCAGAGGCAGTCGAGTCCTTGCTCGGCTATCCCTAGCCAATAGCTTCCCACCACAACCAACATGGATCAAAGTCCTCGCCAAGAGGCACTGGGCAGTAACCCTGCTCGGTCCCCATCCTGAAGGATCAAAGCCCTCGCAAGAGGCAACCGGGCAGCTACCCTGCTCGGTCATCTTCGGCTGGTAGCTCCCTACCCATGACGCCAGGGATCGAAGCCCTCATAAGAGGCGTCCGAGCGGCTACCCCGCTCGGTCATCCCAGGCTGGTAGTTGCCTACCTACGGCACCAGAGATCAAAGCCCTCACCAAGAGGCAACCGCGCAGCTTCACTGACCGGTCATCCCTGCTCAGTTATCCCCGGTGGGTAGCTTCCCTACCGCAACGCCTGGGATCAGAAAGCCCTCCCAGAGGCAGTCGAGCCTGAGGATCCCTCACTCGGCTATCCTTCGGGACCAAAGCCCTCGCCAAGAGGCACCGGGCAGTAACCCTGCTCGGTCCCCGTCCTGAAGGATCGAAGCCCTCGCAAGTGGCGACCGAGCGGCTGCCCTGCTCGGTCAACTCTGGCTGGTAGCTCCCTGTTGGGTCCCGGCGGCATCCCGGCCGTCAAAACGCTGCCAAAATGCGGAACAAAAATTTTCTAAACCAGCGCTACCGCTACCCGATTTACGGATCGACCTTAAACCCTATTCTAGCGAGCTAACTAAGAGTTAGAATTGTTATACCGAGTTGATCCGAGTCCTTCGGTCTTCATTCCAAGCTCCTAGCGGCTCCTTGATGATATTTGGTTGCCGGTCTTTCTCCATCTCCAATGATCCACCCGAGGGAAACGGTGCAAGCTCCAACCTCGTCGAACGAGATAACCGACGCTCCAAAGTCGCTAGCGATGGAGAGTCGAGGTGTATGAAAGTGTCACCACAATTTTCTCTCAACATATGAGCTCAATGTGAAACTCAAGAACGATGAAGAAGGAGTGAGCAAAACCAATGGCATGAACAAAATGGTTAAGTGTTTTTGGAGCATGAGAGCGAGAGAGTGAGGAGGCTAGTGTTTGTAATCATATCCAAATGAAAATGAACCCCCACCCCCAAAATATTGGCCGGCTCCCCCCCCCCTCTCTCTCCCATAAAAAATAATACAAATTTCAATAAACAAATCCAACCATACTTTGCCCATACCATGAACCATGTTCATGCCACCTCACACCCTCCACCTCATCATTAAACAAATGAATTTCCATAAATGGAAAATCAAATAATGAGGTGGCAAAACTTCTAGAAGTTATCCCGTATAAAATATGGAATACTTCCCGGAACATGTATCGAAATACATATATGCGTATTCGTACAAAAATACGAATAGCCAAGAGAGAAAATGAATAGTGAACAATAATACTAGAATACGTATATACACATATATAAATTATTAAATCAAAACCCGATTTAATAATCCGGCTTAATCCTAAGCCGCTAGTATTATCAACCGTCCGATTAAAGTCTGTGCAGCAAGTGCACATATTTAATCGGACACCCGTATGTACCAACATACGACATGTACACCATATCGCCTGAACCGTGAAAACCCTCTGTGTGGGACTCTAAAGACTCGTCAATACGCTGGCAGTGGGTTTAACCACAAGCACGTCAGCGGCACTAGCTGTACGTAACGGCTACCCAGGTATTGAGCGAAAAGGAGGCCGACGAGCAAACTCATCCTGAACCCCTATTGAGCCTGTCAGTGACAATATCCGTACAGTCCGGTTTGTTCGTCTAAAAGCATCGCATATCGAGTCTAGGAGGGTGGATAAAGTCAGACCCTCAACAACGCGATATTTAGTGTCGGCATGTAACCCATCACCTCCTGAGAAACTATCGATCCTGGATCGGTAATCCTCATCTAACATGGCCATGGATTTGTGGTGATGGCCATCTGTACACAACGCGACATCAACTCCCAATACCGGGAGAGATGAATCCCCAACGATCCGATCACTGCCTCCATATTGCTTGGGACTGTACCCAACTAAAACCTGTTTGCACGACTCCTTTGAGCCGTGGTAGGGTAGTAATCAAAGCACAGTGAGAACTCACACGAGACAAACGACGATCTCAGGTCGACAGACTAACCTGTACCAACTAGCAGGTTCCCGGCGAGTCCGTCCAGTGTACTCATAACCCAATGAGCACCTGCATACTATCTTAGGTGAACAAACTAACACCAATGGCTTGTGAGACCTGCCCACCGCCCCTTGTCGGGATCTCGATCAGTATACACTAGTCTACACTGGAGTATCGATGCCCGGTCTCGATACTCCCATGACTAGGGACATTTAAGGATGTGCTTATAGACCCCCAGCTCCCACGTATGTGATTGCCATCACAATGCTGGCAGTCAAGCAAGAATCCTATGGGCTCTATCAACATGTATATAATGATAAAGACAAACTAGATAGCATACTATCATCTTGAGTAAGACTGTTTTATCGGTATAGGTCCTCACTCAATCATCATAATCATAAGTCCGCGACTATGATAATTGCCTTGAGGGCACTATAGCCAACACTCCCTACCCATGTCGCCAGGGATCAAAGCCCTCGAAAGAGGCCTCCGAGCGGCTACCCCGCTCCGTCATCCTAGGCTGGTGGTTGCCTACCCACGACGCCAGAAATCATAAGCCCTCGCCAAAGGGCAACGGAGCAGCTTCCATCTATCCTCGTCACAAATAAAGCGGACAGCCCTCTGCCCATCGCATGCAGAGGATCTGAGGCATCAGGTCTATCCAAGTCTCGAGCGATCTCCCCTCAACTTCGAGGCCATGGAGATGCCTCCTTCTCAGCAGCGCTTAGCACGCTTGGCAAGTAATCGAAATCAACTCAACGAACGATCGCTAGGCAAGTAGCCGACCTAACATGGAAGCCCAACAGCGCAGGGAGAGAAATTTTACGAGCATTCTTCATGAACAAATGAAAAGGTGCAAAGCGATGAAACCAAAGAAAAAAATTTATTATTAAAAGGCAAAGTCTTTACAAAGGGTATTTTTGGCTCCCCGGCCTTACAAAATGCCCGGAGGCTTACAAAATTCCAGAAGCAACAAAATAAAAGGAGGAGAAAGACGGGGGCTTTAGGCCTCGGGGCCAGGAGCGACCTCGGGGCCCTCGACATCCACCACGAGGCGAGCTAGGTCCTCAGCGACTTCCTCGCCAGGAATCTCCTGCCCCTGCTCATCGGCGTCCATGAGGGGGTATTCGGCCCGGAGCTCTTCGTCGGCGAACCTCGGCACCCGGGCCTTAACGGCGTCGAAGGCCTCGTGCCAGATGAGGGTCGTGGCAACGGCTAGGTCATCGTAGTAGTCTTTCGACTTCTTGTAGCCCTCCACCGTCTTCGCCGCCGAGAGGTCGGCCCACTTCGCCATCCTCAGGTCGGCCGACTTCGCCGACTAGGCCGCCGCCCCCAGCTCCTTCCGGAGGGTTTTCACCGTCTTCTTCAGGTTGCCGGCAAGCACCTGAGCGTCCTGGAACTTGGCCTCGGCAACCGCGAAGGCCTCGCGGTGCCGGGCGACCTCCCACTTTCCGGCCTCCACCTCGCCCTCCAAGGCGGCGACCCTCGCCATCACCGCCTCTAACTCCCGCTTGGAGCTCTCTTCCAGCGAGGCGAGTTGGCCCGCAGCCTTCATCGCCGGGGCTATTACCTTGGCCTCCATGCGTAAGGCGAGGGCAACGTGCTGGAGAACCTGAAAGGCAGGAGAGAGATCAGAAAGACGAGGGAGGCACCGAATCTCAAAAAATATATAATAATAAAAACCAAACACTTACCTGCACGGACTCCTGGGCGATGGACGCCAGCTGAGCCCTGAAGGTCCCCCCGGGGACTCTACCCCCGGCCGATGTCTCTATCTCGTGCAGTAGGCTATCCGCAACGGATAGCCCCAAAGGCACTGCGAACCGGAGGCCCCCTTCCTCCACCATGATCGGCGA
Organism: Agapanthus africanus; assembly: GCA_030015575.1. Taxonomy (NCBI): domain Eukaryota; kingdom Viridiplantae; phylum Streptophyta; class Magnoliopsida; order Asparagales; family Amaryllidaceae; genus Agapanthus; species Agapanthus africanus. The sequence goes on along the minus strand of JASDDO010000019.1, from coordinate 375,010,425 downwards.
AGACGGTCCCCGGGATGACCTCCTCTTGAGCGGCTCTGAGGGAGAGCCGGTCTCCTCCTCCGAGGCCGGGTCCTCCAGAATCCGAGCCCGCTTCCGGCCCGACACTCTGCTGGGCCCCGGAGCGAGATCCGCCTCCGAGCGCTCGCGGGACGCGACTATCGGAGGAGAAGGAGCCGGGGCAGGCTTTGAGCGGGAAGAGCCGGCACCCCTAGCCTTCGTGACCATCCTCGGCTGGTGCATGGAAGCTCGGAGCGAGTCCATATCCATGTGTCCTGCATAAAACCGAATGTAAAGTGGTCAGCGACACAGGAAATATATAAGCCAAAAAAGCAAACCTAAACTTACCGACGAACTCAATGAGGCTGAGCCCGGCCCAACTCAGGACCCTCTCAGACAACAGCACGTCAAAACGGGGGATGGGCTGACGCCATTCTCACTACGACGGGGTCACTGGACTGGTTCCCCGGCAAGTATTTCTCTCTCGACCACTTTGTAGGCATGGGCCAGTCCTCGCCTTCGGGAGGGGAAACGAAGAATAACTTCTTCTTCCAGTCGTTAATGGAAGAAGGCAGGGCCGCCACCCCCGTCCCGGCGGCGCCCCCTGTCGCTTTCTGAAAGAGAGATAAACCCACCTCGGGTCGCCCGCTCGACCACCAGGGTGATTTTTGAAGACAAGGGAAGAATCAAGGAGGGAGAGGCTGAAGGGGATCGCCTGTAACTTCAGGCAGATCAGGAACCCGAGGAGAATCCTCCACGAGTTCGGCACTAACTGGCCAGGGGCTAACCCGAAGAAGTTCAACGCTTCAACGACCTCAGGAGAGAAGGGCAGGCGCATTCCACCCAAAAAAGCTTCCAAATACAGGGTGATCTCCCTACCCCATACTTGGTCTGCCCTCTCTCCCTCCTTGGCCAGACGAAGCGTATAACGTGAGGGGATGTGGAAGCGAGCCCGAGCATTGGCAAGCTCGTCCTCATGCCTCACCTAACACGAAGCGCCGGGGGCATCATCTACCGCCTCCTCCCTGAGGGCTGCCCCCGCCGCACGATCCCGAGAAGAGGGCCGGACCCCTGCTCCCCGGGGGACTCAGGCTCACCTAAAGGGTTCCTAGAACCTACATCAACAACATCTACTGACTCGACAAAAGAAGACATCTAACCTTGAGAAGAAGGATCCTCGGGAAACGAAAGTGGAAGAAAGAAGATGAGCGCCGAGCTACCAGGACTTAGAATGGAAAAATATGAAGGAGTAAGGGCCCTGGAACGGGCCCCACCCCTATTTATCACCACGAACGACCTCATCCAACGGCGCCCTTCATCTCCCGCCAAAACGCCTCCTCGCGTCCAACGGTTCCGATTGCTCCACTTGTCGATCCCACACTGGACCGCACCCTTTCAGGGATCGCAGGTCTGCACACGTCGCGTCAGTCAACCGACGCTTGACACGTGGGCTGTAACAACCCTAAATTTCCTATACAAGTTTCTACAAAAAAAATTCAAAATTTCATAAAGGGGTTTTTATTGCCTGAGCACAAGACTTAAGTAATTAATTAGCAATTTAATTACAAGAAGGAGATTGTAGCTCATTGGTAATACCTTGCACTGCTGAACCAAGCCACCAGAGTTCAAATCCTATACCCCACATTATTTTTAATATTGATTTTTTTAAAACCTTTAGAATACCAAGGGTTTACGCGTGCATATCTCATAAAAACCCCACTACACCCAAAAATGTAACATTGCCAGAGGATAGATGAACCGTCGGAGGGATTCCGGCCGCCGGACTCGGCCGAAAATCGGCCGACTCGGCCTCGACTCGGCCGACTCAGTCCTCCGACCGAGTCACAGCCGAGTCACCCCCGAGTCGGCCGATTCCGGCAACGACCCCAACATGAAAATTGTGTCTTTTCACATTCCCTATGCACCTGCAAAATTTTAGCCTCAGACCATTTCCAGAGCTCTTTTAAAACTCCAATTACTCCACTTTTAATATATTTTTAATACATTTTATTACATTTTTCATTTTAACCTTTCACCTACCCTAACCCTAGCCTAACCCTATAAATACCACCCCTATCCTCTACCCTCTCACCCCAAACACTGAGCCAACTCTCTAGAATTTTCAAGAAACTTTTCTGTGCAATCGAAGTGAGCGAAATGCGAAACTCCGGCGAATTCTTCGGCGGATTTTCCAGCAACTTCCGTAGGAACTCCCAGCGACGAAACGACGCACCACCGACTCCTTCCAAACCATCTCCCTTTTCTAGTTGTCCAAAACCCGTAAGTCCCCAAATTCTACCCCTCTTTTCTTTTCTAAAATACGGATTTACAAAACCCGACGGAATCGGAACCAATCCGATTTCCGATTCGGTTTCTTTATAAAACTTCACTTCTCGTTAATACAATTATACTTAAACTCTCTCATGTTGACTATTAAACACTAATCAACCAAATTGATCAAGTTTCATGTCACAAAATAATTGCTAGTTCCTTTTACCGTATTTTTTCATTTAAATACCACATAGTTCCTTTTGCAACATTTAAACCATTAAACTTGTTATACCTTTAAGTAGATCACGAGATAATGACCTACCTCCTCACATACTCATACGCAACATAGCACGATACCCTCGGGAATATAGAATACGGGAAATCGACATCTTTACAAATAAATAATCTTTGAGTTAATAAAAAAAAATCTAGACTCAGCCAATTAAGGACTGTCGCGCTCATTAGGACAGAGGAAGGTTGTGGGCATTCAGTCATTTATCTAAACCTGACTTTATGGTGCTTAGGCTAGACAATTGAGAAAGGTAACTTTAAAAGACCCGTCTCACGGTGATTCATGAGCGGAACCCTCCTTTCTTCATTTGTACTTACCTGGCCACAATTGGCGGTGAAGAGGCGACTTGAGGGATATCTCACAACTTATCGCTTTGGACCAGTTAGAAGCAGTTTAGTTGACTTAGGAGACCCTAGAACATAAAATACGGGAAATCGACATCTTTACAAATAAATACCATAATTAATAAAACCGTTTTTCCTTAATGATTAATATTTATACAAATCTTTGCAAAGCGCCGCTACAACCCATTTGGGGAACCCGTTCGGGATGGTGCTAATTATCGCACATTTTCGGACTTAGTATTGCGAGATGCAGACCTCCGCAAGGAGCATTCGGTCTCGAAAGATTTAAAATACGATATCTTAAGAAAACGAGATTTCTAGAATATTATATATATACTAAAATTATTTTCATATAAATATATGTATATGTAACATAAAAATATCTATTTTGAATTATTACAAATATTCCATTTTTCTAAAAATGTCACAAGAATCATTTTACACTAAAATACCATGAATTCCATACAAAACCAATATTACAAATAAATACCCTTTATTATGGAATTAGGATATTTTTACTAGAAATATCACAATATAAAATCTACATTCATTACAACTCTAAAAATGATTAATAAAACTTGAGGTGTATTTTGAAAAGTATATAAAAGTATTTTTACATAAAACCCGCTCAAATTCTATAAATTACCCTAAGGACCCTAATAAATATAGGTTTAAGCGGGACCAATCTCTTGAGTCTCAGGGAGTCGGAGAAGTGGGTGTTTGCCTATCTAAGGTAGACAACTTAACAACGGTGTTATCAATACGGTAATCGTCTTTGAAAAAGACACAAATCCTGCCGCCCATGTGCAGCGGTTACCGATAACATCAAAACAATCAGGACTTCAATTTACTTTTCTAATTGTCTGACTCGGTTTGAGTCTCATTATAATCTGACTTGAATATGATTCAAGTACAATCTACAATCTACAATTTACAATCTACAATATTACAATTCAACATGAATCCATGAATCCAATTATCAATCTATACAACTTGATTGAACCGAACCATGGATATACATTCCATTTACTTGGTTCTCCAATTATTCCATTTACATGATTCTACGGTTACATCCGTTTACTGATATCATGGTTTCGGTCAGTCAATCAATTATACAATCAATACAATTTACAAAACAAACAATACAAACAAGACATCTGGGGATTTAAAGGGTAGATTGGTACGGAAGGTGTTAGAAGTGACACGAGACGGTAAGACTTAATACACCTAACATGAATCCAATTGCTGTTGTACCGTGGCATAAATGATTCCATGTACTATACTTGCCTCTAGTCTCTGGCATATAGAGACTCTTCTCGTATACACTGGTATTCTTCTGTACCATGCTACAAACAACAGCGTTAACACAACATTACAACAATATAATATAACTTTAAAAGATACCTTCTTATTCTGTCTATTCTACTTTCCTCTTATCTTTGGGACTTATCGAGCGATCTGTTCGCCGACGACATTCTCTTTCTTTCTTCTTTAAATGTTGTTAGGTGATCTGGACCCGTCAGAGATCGAGCCTACTGCTGAAGACTTGAACCGGTTCAGTGAAGGCCCCGAGCTCTAGTCATTGTACACTTTCCATTCAATACTTTCATTTCTGTTATGTCATTGTTTAGGCATTGCTTTTATTCAGTTGTATTTACTTTTCATGCATTGTACAAAAGAATGTTAATAAATAAAGTTGATGTTCAGTTTATATCTCTTGTCTCTTATGCTTACTTTTATATTGCTTAGATATGCTTAGCGTATTTACTTCAGACTAAATATGTAGCGGATCAGTCCCGTCCTCTTCGCCGTACACCGGGAAGCGGGGCGTGACAGGTTTTGTTGGTGGCCCATGCAGGTCAGAGCTGTATAAACTCTATCGTCCAGTTCTGTTCTGCTTGAATAACCTAAGCAATATAACACAAGAGCCGGCAAGTAAAACATTCTTTACAATTCATGTTCCTTGAATCTTATCAATTTCATATTCCTTGAATCATATATTTTGAATCTGTCCTAACCTAAATTTTTCATTCAAGGTTATGAATTCCCCAACCAACACAAGCGCCAACTTCAACAACACTCCACCTCCACTACCAATCGTTCCTACTGTTCTTGCTCCACCCACCGAGCAAACAATTCTGCTTGAAGTGATCCGCAGCCTCCTTAAGGGACGACAACAGCTCTTGAACCGTCCCGAGGCTGAAGTACCTGAGGTGAAGCAATTTAGAGCTTTACATCCCAAACAGTTCTCAGGAAAGGAGAGCCCACTGGAAGCTGAGGAATGGGCTCAGAGTATCGAGGATGATCTGGCAGCGGCACAAGTGCCAGATATAGCTTGGGTTCGTGTGGCAAAATTACAGCTCACGGACAATGCTCACAACTGGTGGAAGGCGGAAGAAAGCCGTCTTCATTAGCCTATTGAATGGAAGACTTTTCGCGATAAGTTCGACGCGAAGTACTTCCCTGTGACTGCCAGGTTTGCCATGGAACAACAGTTCATTCATCTACAACAAGGTTCTATGTGGGTCAAGTCAGTAAATGAGTATGACGCTGAGTTCACCATGCTCAGTCGGTAAGATATGTCACAGTATTTTAAATTTTTAATATCACATACTACACAGCTAACACAGGACCATAACAGATTTGCAGCACACCTCATACCGACGGATGAGATCAGAGTCCGTCGATTTCAACAGGGTTTGGACACGGAAATCCAGGCTGCACTAGCCACAGGGAAATTTCCGACTCATGAAGATACTTTGGAAGCTGCCCGCAGTTATGAGGCAGTGATAAAGGCGAGGGGCAGACCCCAATCTGCCGGTTTGAAACGCCCTGCCACTCAAATGGCAGGAGGAGCCTCTTCCAGGCCATCGTTTGAACCCAGGAGAACTGAAGAAATTTGCCACTACTGCCATAGAAAGGGACACTTGTGGAAGGACTGTAGGCGCGCAAAAAGCCCGTGTCTAATTTGTGGCGCATCCAACCACGGAATTGGGAATTGTCCTTATAATAGCAAACCAGCTCACACACCTACCAACTACCCGCAGCGGCCAGCTATCCAGGCTCCTGCAACTCGTCCTGCACTCCCAGCACCACCTCCACATAGAACTCCTGCACAGCCTACTCGCCAATTCCAACAGGCAATGAGGAACATGCCTCGAGGGCAGAGAAACAGGCCCAAGGACAGAATGTGCCTCCAGCTAGAAGGAATGCACCACGGCGACAGACTTTCACATTAGCAGCCATAGAAACCGAGACAGTTGACCAAGGTAACACCGGTAAGCCTTTTTCACATTTTTAAACCCTTGCACCACTTTATTATTAGTCATGCACTATCAGTACTTCAGTTACCAAACTTTCCTTGAATCTGTTACACTTTCCTTTTATAAATTTCTAGGACGAATTTTTTTCAGGGAGGGTAGAATGTAACAACCCTAAATTTCCTATACAAGTTTTTACAAAAAAATTTCAAAAATCCATAAAGGGGTATTTATTGCCTGAGCACAAGACTTAAGTAATTAATTAGCAATTTAATTACAAGAAGGAGCTTGTAGCTCATTGGTAATATCTTGCACTGCTGAACCAAACCACCAGAATTCAAATCCCATACCCCACATTATTTTGAATATTGATTTTTTTAAAACCTTTAGAATACTAAGGGTTTACACGTGCATATCTCACAAAAAACCCACTGCACCCAAAAATGTAACATTGCCAGAGAATAGATGAACCGTCGGGGGGGATTACGGCCGCCGGACTCGGCCGGAAATCGACCAACTCGGTCTCGATCGGCCGACTCAGTCCTCCGACCGAGTCACGGCCGAGTCACCCCTGAGTCGGCCGATTTCGGCAACGACCCCAACATGAAAATTGTGTCTTTTCACATTCCCTATGCACCTGCAGAATTTTAGCCTCAGACCATTTCCAGAGCTCTTTTAAAACCCCAATTACTCCACTTTTAATACATTTTTAATACATTTTATCACATTTTTTATTTTAACCTTTCACCTACCCTAACCCTAGCCCAACCCTATGAATACCACCCCTATCCTCTACCCTCTTACCCCAAACTCTGAGCCAACTCTCTGGAATTTTCAAGAAACTTTTGTGTGCAATCGAAGTGAGCGAAATGCGAAGCCCCGGCGAATTCTTCGGCGGATTTTCTGGCAACTTCCGTAGGAACTCCCAGCGACGAAACGACGCACCGCCGACTCCTTCCGAACCATCTCCCTCTTCTAGTTGTCCAAAACCCGTAAGTCCCCAAATTCTACCTCTCTTTTCTTTTCTAAAATACGGATTTACAAAACCCGACGGAATCGGAACCAATCCGATTTCCGATTCGGTTTCTTTATAAAACTTCACTTCTCGTTAATACAATTATACTTAAACTCTCTCATGTTGACTATTAAACACTAATCAACCAAATTGATCATGTTTTATATCACGAAATAATTGCTAGTTCCTTTTACCGTATTTTTTCATTTAAATACCACATAGTTCCTTTTGCGACATTTAAACCATTAAACTTGTTATACCTTTAAGTAGATCATGAGGTAACGACCTACCTCCTCACACACTCATATGCAACATAGCACGATACTCTCAGGAACATAGAATACGGGAAATCGACATCTTTACAAATAAATAACCTTTGAGCTAATAAAAAAATATCTAGACTCAGCCAATTAAGGACTGTCGCGCTTATTAGGACAGAGGAAGGTTGTGGGCATTCGGTCGTTTATCTAAACCTGATTTTGTGGTACCTAGGCTAGACAAGTGAGAAAGGTAACTTTAAAAGGCCCGTCTCACGGTGATTCGTGAGCGGAACCCTCCTTTCTTCATTTGTATTTATCTGGCCACAATTGGCGGTGAAGAGACGATTTGAGAGATATCTCACAACTTATCGCTTTGGACCAGTTAGGAGCAGTCTAGTTGACTTAAGAGACCCTAGAACATAGAATACGGGAAATCGACATCTTTACAAATAAATACCATAATTAATAAAACCGTTTTTCCTTAATGATTAATATTTATACAAATCTTTGTAAAGCGCCGCTACAACCCATTTGGGGAACCCGTTCGGGATGGTGCAGATTATCGCACATCCTCGGGCTTAGTAGTGCGAGATGCAGACCTCCGCAAGGAGCATTCGGTCTCGAAAGATTTAAAATACGATATCTTAAGAAAACGAGATTTCTATAATATTATATATATACTAAAATTATTTTCATATAAATATATGTATATGTAACATAAAAATATCTATTTTGAATTATTACAAATATTCCACTTTTCTAAAAATGTCACAAGAATCATTTTACACTAAAATACCATGAATTCCAAACAAAACCTATATTACAAATAAATACCCTTTATTATGGAATTAGGATATTTTCACTAGAAATATCACAATGTAAAATCTATATTCATTACAACTCTAAATACGATTAATAAATACTTGGGGTGTATTTTGAAAAGCATATAAAAGTATTTTTACATAAAACCCGCTCAAATTCTATAAATTACCCTAAGGACCCTAGTAAACATAGGTTTAAGCGGGACCAATCTCTTGAGCCTCAGGGAGCCGGAGAAGTGGGTGCTTGCCTATCTAAGGTAGACAACTTAACAACGGTGTTATCAATACGGTAATCGTCTTTGAAAAAGACACAAATCCTACCGCCCATGTGCAGCGGTTACCGATAACATCAAAACAATCAGGAATTCAATTTACTTTTCTAATTGTTTGAGTCAGTTTGAGTCTCATTATAATCTGACTTGAATATGATTCAAGTACAATCTACAATCTTCAATATTACAATTCAACATGAATCCATGAATCCAATTATCAATCTATACAACTTGACTGAACCGAACCATGGATATACATTCCATTTACATGGTTCTCCAATTATTCCATTTACATGATTCTACGGTTACATCCATTTACTGATATCATGGTTTCGGTCAGTCAATCAATTATACAATCAATACAATTTACAAATCAAGCAATACAAACAAGACATCTCGGGGTTTAAGGGGTAGATTGGTACGGAAGGTGTTAGAAGTGGCACGAGACGGTAAGACTTAATACACCTAACATGAATCCAGTTGCTGTTGTACCGTGGCATAAACGGTTCTTTGTACTATACTTGCCTCTAGTTTCTGGCATATAGAGACTCCTCTCGTATACACTGGTATTCTTCTGTACCATGCTACAAAAAACAGTATTAACACAACATTACAACAATATAATACAACTTTAAAAGATACATTCTTATTCTGTCTATTCTACTTTCCTCTTATCTTTGGGATTTACCGAGCGATCTGTTCGCCGACGACATTCTCTTTCTTTCTTCTTTGAATGTCGTCAGGTGATCTGGACCCGTCAGAGATTGAGCCTACTGTTGAAGACTTGGACCAGTTCAGTGAAGACCCCGAGCTCTAGTCATTGTACACTTTCCATTCAGTACTTTCATTTCTGTTATGTCATTGTTTAGGCATTGCTTTTATTCAGTTGTATTTACTTTTCATGTATTGTACAAAAGAATGTTAATAAATAAAGTTGCCGTTCAGTTTATATCTTTTATCTCTTGTGTTTGCTTTTATATTGCTTAGATACGCTTAGCGTATTTACTTCAGAGTAAATACGTAGTGGACCAGTCCCGTCCTCTTCGCCGTACACCCGGAAGCGGGCGCGTGACATAGGCCGTCACTTTAAAGGCAAGATGCACGAACCGGCGCACCTGTAGGGTTCCTAGGCACGCTTGTGAGGTCTCACATGGCATCAACCATGCCAATTTCAAACTTTACGGTGCCGAGAAACCCTAGACTAGATCGTTAACTAGAATTTTAGGCGAAACAAATGCAACTAGTTAACAATTTAACTAGAAGAACGGAAATACAACCTTTGTAGATCCGGTCCTCCACCTCCATAGCTCCATAATGAAGTCTCCTCGCTGTCCAAATGGAATCCCGGGCTCTAGCGTCGGCTTCATCGGAGAAATGGGCAGGCAAGGTCGTCGGCTTCTCGCCGAAGATGATCTACGTCGAGGCAACATAAGTTCAAGCTCCAACTTCACCAAGTTGTGAAACTTGTAAAGAAAACACCCTATACTACTTGGCAAGAGGTAGAGGATGAAGAAATAGGAGTTGGGTTCACTTTAGAATTGGATTTCTCACTCAATTACTCAAGTTGCCATTGATGAAGCAAGCTTTCTTCATTGAAGAAGATGAAGAAGAAGAAGAAAGAATATCATAAGTATTATTGAAAAAGGATAAATTATATGAATACTTATCATATCCTAACCCTAGTTAAGTGTAGAGAATAGACCATGGTTTGTTTAAATGGTTAGGGTTAAGCATGAAGACAAAATGGTTAGAAAGTCAAACCTTCATGAAGATTCAACTACAAACAAAGAAAGCCACCATTTTCTTTTTATTCTTTCCAAAATAAATAAATAAATAAATAAGAAAGAAAAGCAAAACCCTAATTATTAACTTAACCATGGTTTAATCTTTACACTTAACCAAGTTAACATGTATCATCAAACATGATACAATCTTGTGCACAAAAATATATCACATATACAATGTGCACAAACAAGTGAGAAAAACCATTTAAAGTGAACCAATACTAGTTAATGCAAAGTAATATATCAAATATATAATTATGCATTAAATCATTAAATCAACACTTGATTTAACGATCCGGTCATATCGCATATAACCGACTAATATACAATGTATCGTTTTATCGAATCAATCCTTGATTCAATAACTAGGTTATATTGCATATAACCATTCGACACATTCATCGCGAGAATGAAATACGGTATCACATACACGCATTATTCTCGGTCCCGCACATATCTCATATGCGCTCCTATTTCGTTTCGCTTGAGCCAGGAAACCTCTGTGTAGGACTCTAAAGACTCGTCAATACGCCGGCAGCAGGTGATGATCATATCAAACACCCACAAGCCGCAAGCGGTCTGCTAAACGTAACGGCCACCCGGGTATTGAGCGATCAGAAGATCGACGAGCAAGCCCGCTCACACTCCAGTGAATCCAACCAGTAACACTACCGTACAGTCCGGTCTGATCGTCTGATATGTCGCATATCTCGCCTAGGGGTGGTAAACGTCAGACCCCAATAGCTCGATAAGTCGTGTCGATATGAGGTCTATAACAGTTCGAGAAACTACTGGTAACACTTACCAGTATATCTCAGCAACCCTGGCCAGGGATTTCCGGTTATAGCCAATCGAACACAGCGCAACATCAACTGCCTATACCGGGAGAGACGAATCCCCTCCTATCGCTCATTGCCTCCATGTGACTCGGGACTGTACCCAAAAACCACCGTTTTGCACGCCCTCTTGGACGTGGTAAGATGGAAATCAAAGCACAGTGGGAACCACACAAGACTCTATGACGATCTCGGGTCAACAGACTACTCTGTACCAGTGTCACCAGAGAACTGCCATCTGACGTAAGGTATAATACCATCTGGGAGTTCTCGGCGAGTCCGTCCAGTGTACCCAGTCTCCACTGAGCACCCGTACATCATCTCTGATGTCAAACACCAATGGATATGGGATCATCCATCGCCCATCTGTATGGGTCGAGAAGGTATACGCTAGTCTACTCTGGTATATCGATGCCCCGTCTCGATACACCCACGACTAGGGACCTTGAAGGATGTACTTATGGACTACCATGTCCCCACTAGTATGATCCGCATCATAGTTCAGGTAGTCAAGTACACATCCTAAGGGCTTTACCAACATGTAACAGAGAGACAATCAGTATACATGTTAAGGTAAAGAGCAACCAGATAGCATACTATCATGTCGAGCAAGAAAGTCCTCCCTATATATGTCCCAGCATCCACTACAATATACATCCTATGTACAGTAATGGCCTCTAGGGCATACATATAACTAACAGCACCCTCCTTAAATACAGAGATCTCGCCCTGATTCGCTGGCAGAAAAGACAGCTCACAGCCCGGGGACACGTCCAGACGAAACCTTAGGAGGGAGCTCACCCCGGGCGGCCCGACAGTCCACTCCCGACCCGACCCGCTAGCTGGTCGGGACAAGTGGGGGGGCTAATGATGATGCTCAATATTGGTGATCCCCAAGATCAGGACGCGTGGCAGATGACATGTCCCGAAACTCAGAAGAAAGGGCCCACAGAGGCTGACCAGGCCACCCCTGTGCCCGACCTGTAAGCACAAGCTAGCCCTTCTCGGAGCCCCCTGCAGATTGGCCTCCTCAGCCCCTCAGCTCTCCCCGAGTTGCCACAAGCCCAAGACTCCTCGGCCTTCTCGCTCGTCCCCGAACCCCCCGGCCGAGGCCGTCTTCCTCGATCCTCCGACCAACTCCACCGCTCACAGGCGTAACCGCCGCTCCGTGAATCTCGCCATGCGCGGATTCTCCGCCAATTAATGGGCGATCCGTTCTCTACGCGGACGTGACGTCGGTAGCGTAAATGTCGGCGAGATTCCCGCGCCTGCTGCTGCGCGCCACCACCGCTATATAAACCCCCATCACAGAGGGGTCAAGGGAGCCATTTTTACTCCACTTAGCCGTTACGCTGCTCGGATCTAGTACTAACTTGATCGTCGGAGGGTCCTCGGTGGTACCAAACCCCCCGGGACTTCTTTGCAGGTACTCGGCGCCAAACTCCTCTAAATCACCTATCTCCTCAAAACCCATTGAGATCCGCACGCAACAGGAGATCACCTCCAAAACCCATCAGGAGATCGACGGAAGACAACATCTGAAGGAGACCCAAAAAGGGCCTCCATCATTGTCCAAGACCGTTCGAAACTCTTCCCTTTCTCCCCCTGTCGGGATGTATTACGTCCAGCACACCGAATAATTTCTCAGCCCGAAGGAGCCAGGCAACAGTTGCTTAACCAAGAAGACGCTAATCCAGGAGATTCTTTAGCATTCTCAATAGATTGTCCCATCCTTCTGTGACCAGACACTTTTTGTTCCTTTAACAGGTTGAGAAAACTGCTTTGGCTGCTGACCAGCCCGCATATCAATTGCATCAATCATAAGAAATATATAAATATAATAAAAAGAAAGCTGAATTTCACTAAATTAGCATAAAATACCGCTGTTTATCACTAAAATACCGAATTCTTATCCGCATCTGTCTATTTTTTCCAATATTTGTTCATGTCCAACTTTCATCAAATATGAATTGTAATTTTCGTTTCCAATTAATTGCCTTTTTGCCCGTCCATTTACATCCATGCCTCCTTGTTGAAATACAACGGACACAAGTAATAATGCGTGTTTATCATTAGATCGGATCCAATCCGTTATACGCTCGTCTCTCTCTCTCTCTCTCTGCTCTCTGTAGGTCTCTCGATCTCGGTTGACAAAAACCCTAGTTCCCAATTCCCAAATCTCTGGCCGCCTCAAAGAGGTAAAATCTAATTTATTTTCTATGATTTGAGCATTTAAATTTTGTTTTGCTTCTTTCCTCTTATATGTTTCTTGTTGCTGTTATATAGCTTAGATAATTGTTGGTTTTAAACTCCCATAGATTTTTGAATATTTTGATGTCTTATATTTATGAGTAATTAACAAAATTATTATCAAGAGACCGAGGAACAATTTCTCTTACGAATAGAAACACAATTTGAGATTGTAATTCAAAAGCTAGTGTGTATTGGGGTGAAATGGACCAAGATTTGAAATGTTTGTAATTAGGGTGGAAATGTTCGCTTTTAGATGACATTATTGGTATCAATGTGTCATGGATGCTTTCAAAAAAAACCAATGACGTGAAAAATAAGATGCTGTGAAAGGGGCAGCTTTCATCTTTGATGTAGTAATGAATCATTCAAGTATTCAGAGGATTGAGGATTCATAAGGGGAATCATGATTTCTAAGCTAATTTTCGATTCATGGACCTCATTAATGAGTTAGTGTTGGTGTTTTGTATATGCTTGGTGAAGAATGAGTAAGGGTTTGTTTGAAGATTATAAAGGTCTGTTGGTGATCATCAGTCCTGACTTTCATTTCATCGTTCAATTCCTGGTCCTGGGTCATCTTTCTTTTAGCTTCTGTATGGCGATTCCTGTATAGAAATATGTCCGGTCTTAACTGGATCAATCGCTTTGTCGGAACTCTTACCTTGCTTGCTTTACGGTCTATTTACTTCCAGTAGATGCCTAAAATTATTTAGTTTGTTTTTAAATTCTTTCTGAAATCTGTTACAACGAGTCTTAAGAAACTTATCCAATCTGACTGAATATGTTGCTTGCCTACTATTTGGAGTAGCAAATAATTTGCTTTGTATTCTTACTTTGTTTTTGTTTCTTGTCGCCACAAAGTTTATTCCATTTTCCAGTGCTCCTTGAATTCCAATGGCATCCTGTGCATCTTCCTCCCTGATTTCTCCAACATCATGAACACCCTCGCCCTGCCCATGGCCTAGCAACTGTTTAAAGTGACATTCATCGGAAGCTTACTTTTAAAACTTTTTGGTCAAACCCCTCCCCCAAACCTAACCTTAGTCATGACTTCGACTCTGATTTATAACATTCCAATTAAATCGCTGTTGGATGTTCATGTTGGGATAATAATCATTTAGAATGGGAAAGTCTGGTTGGGGTCATAACTTGATTCCCTTATCAATTTAATGCCTAATTGTGTCATAGATGATAGCTATATTCCTGATTGTTTTATGGTGGTATTATCGGTCGGTATCGTCTAAGAAATTTTAAGAAAAGCTCCATTTGTGAATTTGTATCTTCAGCCTGTCTTCTAGGATATGGTTATCAGGATTGTGTTACACATAATTTCATGAAGTTGTGTATCTGCTGACCATGTGCTGTGCTGTGTTGATTTAAAGTATCTTATCTATGTAATGTATAAGTTCCTTATCTTTAGATAGCTATTCTTAAGTGACTTTCAATCAGGTTGATGTTTATTACTTACATTCCAAATGAAAACTTAATTAACAATTAAGATATCTAATTAATACTGGACATGCTCTTTGGTATCGTAGATTTATAAAGTGTTTGTGTCGCCATTAATATTACACTTTTGTGCCTGCAATTAACCACATACATCTTTTCCAATAACAAACTCCACAAATCCCTCTCAGAATCTAACTCCATATAACAGAGAACGTGCATCACACATGCAAAACACTTGTTGAGCATAATGGAAGAGAAGGACTCATATAGCCGACCCCGAAAATTTGGGATTAAGCCATGTTATTGTTGTTGTTTTATTACACCTTTATATCACACTCCGTCTACTTTTTCCTATAAAGAATCCTTCATAATCTAATTGTTCCAAGATTTCATCTTTAAATCTCTCATATTTAAGAACAACTTCCTCTTCCATTCTTATTGTGTCTAAGCTAAGAGTTTTTGTGCATCTCCCAATGGATGGGAAAACCCGATATTAATACACTTTTGTTTTCTATATTTTACACAACTTTTTGATATGTGTGATTGACGCAACAATATAAAAGTATTTTTAAAAAAAAACTGAGCAAGAGGTCTAATTTCCAATCAGGTTTATACCTTCATAAAAAAGAAATGCATGTATACGTTTTATTAAAAAAGAAGAAGTATGTTTTATTAAAAAAAAGATGTGTGTTTCCTAAATAGAATTTTACCATTATGCCCCCCAAATCCTATTTCTCCATTTCGTTTGCAATAGTGGCACCATCATCAATATGATATTGGTGTAACGTGGTAACATAGCCAGCAAGGAAAACTACGGTGACATGACAGTGTTGGTGGCAATAACATATACGAGAATGAGTTAGTTTTTTAAAAACATGAACTTTTACAATTTGCAGGTATGTGTTTAACTATTCTATGATATATAGAACGAGGAATGCAGGGATGCAATCGGATTCTCTCGGTTCAGACGTGATTGATGTAAAAAAGGGTTGTATATTTTTTATTTTTTAAAAAGAAAACACACAAATATAGAAACATACCATTTTCCCCTTAAATCCCTTCCTAATAAACGGATCCTATGGCAGCCACATATTTCCCCTAACCTGCCCCGCGAGGCACCAGAACGGATCCAGATAACCCAATCAAATCATTAAAAAACCCACCAAAAATATTTAAACATATTCGATGATAGAGATTGGTCTATTTGTATGAAAAGCGCGACCACGATTTTATTCGGCCTCCATGAATTGTTAAAAAAATCAGTGTAAAATTGTCCATTTCATTAACCTCGCCCTTCAAATCTGTCCACTCGAACGCTGCACAACTCTCTTGACAAATTTGCACTCGATTTTTAAAAATTATTTTCTGGTGCGTTTAATTTTTCGAGTTGAGTCGATGCTGAATCGATCTCGATTCGAGAATTGTTTGTAGTTTAATTTCAGATCTTACTTTGTTTGCGATTCGAATGATTAGGATGTCTGCGTCTTTTTCAGATCTGTGGAGTTGATCTGAATGGATCGAGGGGAGCTGACGACTGAAGAGGTTTGTGATCCATTCGTTCTCACTGTTTGAATTAAGAATTGTTTGTGGAGAGATTTATTAGGGTGTTATGTTTAAATTGAGAAATGCTTTCGGGTATTCTTGTGTTGGATTGCGATTATTCAGTAGAAAGAAACTGTGAATGTGATCAACAAGGGGTTTAATATGACAGAAAATATTAGTGAAATCTGTAACAGAATCGTCTATGGTAGGTTATGTCGGAACATCATTATATAGATAGGGATGACATCATCATCATCATTTAAGCCTTTTCCCATCCAAGTGAGGTCGGCTATGAAATAAAACTCCGGTAAAGATCCGACGAAGTTTTACGCCCAGTTGTCGACCTGACATTAACCCTCACCAAACGAGTGCCAAATTTTAGTTTAATAAAACTATGACAAGGAAAGGGCTTGTTATCGTTCTAAACGATCGGTTGGCATCCTCCAAATTCTCATAGGCCGCGAAAAAGTCCAAATGAAAGGGAAAAGATAATATATTTGTCGTGAAAATATGTTTTAACCCTAAGGCACAAATTTAACCACCAGTGACATAGAACATATTCCATAAGCACGAATGATAGTATAAGCAAAATTATCATCATCATATGAAATATTTGATAAAGTATTAATAAGTGCCGAAGTCCGTACTCGTGGAAATTATGGAGAGAAAAAGGAGACTTGCTTTACTCCTTAGTAACATGTCGGCCTTTAGATTATTCTTGACCAAGGAAAATATTTAGGAAAGATGAAAAGATTCATGATGACGGATTTGCTATAAGAAATTATATTTGACTGTAAAGCGCATGCAAAGCCAAGAATGAAGGGCGACAAGTTTTGGTAAAAGAAAAATGCAAAGTAGAGAAGAAAATTGTTTTTCTTCGTTAATAGGTTATCTTGAAACATCTTGAGATGGATAGGGATGACAACAGAGGCAAAAACTACAACAAAATTTCTTAACAAAATCATTATAAAAATTGTTTCTAATCGCTGTAATCTATCTTCTGTGTTATTTGAAAACTATGTAACCCATGTTTTCCATTCCGAAACTTTCAATTCAAAACGTGGAACTGTTTCGTATAATATAAGTTTTGCATTCCAAATGATAATTACAATACGGACACTTTTCACGGCATCTTAATTTTAAAAACTTCTTTTAAAATCTTTAATACCTATTTCACAACCAACAATTCCAACAGAGAGAGTCTCAATGCATGATAATGAAATGGGTTCAAGATTTTGGAACTAGGTAGTTATAATGTCTTTGAAAAGGTATTTGTTTCATCACCATATTGTATGCTAAGTTGTTTAGGATTATCCTAAGATGGATAGGGATGCTCTTCCTTATAATTGAATGAAAAGCTTAAAAATAGAATAAGTATAGGCACACATCATCCCATGGAAATATGGAATCATCAAGAGATTGTTCATTATGACAAAGTCTCAATATCCACTGCATAATAGCATAGCCTAGCAACCGATTTGAAAGCAACTTCATTTACCTTAATGGCACATTGACAGCTTCTGCTTAGTTAAACAGTGAATGTGTCAAATGAAGATGGTAAACCAACTGATAGGAGGTCAATCATTTATGAGTTTACGAGGTGAATGAAGAAATAATGTCACAAGGAAAAAACTGTTTTTAAGATGGACAAGTTCTTCGTATAACATGTATTGGATGACTTACTTTAGCAAATCTTTTGAAGGCTAATGGTGGCTTGAAGATCACTTTTATAAGTTCGAAGCAAAGTTGTTGAATCATGATATCTATCGTATATCATTGTTCTGGCATATCATATCATATATCATATCAATTGGATCGTATATCATTAGATATATTGTTCGCATGTTCAATAGCTAAGCAATTGACAACTATATATTTCATAGCAATTGAGCATATGATAATATAGAACCATAAATAAGAAGAAACATATTATTTAATAAAGCACCGGTCACACAACTCATAATAAATACATGCAAAAACAATGCACATGAATGGACAAAGGTTATGTGAACAATCATAATCAATAAGATAATTAACCAAAATGATACCATAGTGTTATTTCTAAACCACACAACACGACATAATGTTTACCCTTTTTAAGAACTTTAACGATTGAATGGATAAAAGATAGAGCTTAAACAAAACAACGTTTCGGTTTTAAAGTTTGACCAGAAAGTTTTGTGTTCATGACTTTCAATAAGCGCAAGCATGTACTGTTAATTTACACCATATTTTCTCAAGGAATACCGAGACGTGATAACTTGTTAGATCGTTCTAAATTATATCATTTAAACAAAAGACCATATTACAAATATATGTGCTTACAAAGGAAAGACAATATAAAAGAGTCATTAAAAGATTTCATTATGTTGCATTGGTTTTATGTACAATTTGAATACAAGTTACCGTTTACATTCCAAATTGTATAAGCTTTATAAAGAGAGCCATATCTTGCGCAAATTGAACATTTGAGATTTCAATGTCAGATGACACTGTTTGAAGCATAGGCATGTACTTCCCATTGTAGGGACCATAGGCTTAACATCTTAAACATAGGCGGGTAGCTCTTTGTGGGATCTATAGATGGGTACCTTTCTTGAGGCACCCGACTCCATATTACTAATAGCGGGAACCTTTCTTTGGGGTTCTTAACTTTATTTTTTTGGTGGACAGGAACCTCCTTGAGGTTCTCGACTTCTCATTTGTTGATGGCGGGAACCCTCCTTTAGGATTCGCGATGGCGGGATCCTATTTGGAGTTCCCGATCTTGCTTATTATGACGACGAGTAGCTCATTTGAGGTATCCGAAATTGCTTATGTTGGTATGATTTGGCCATGCCTAAGTTTTGTGAACATAATTATACGCGTTATTTCCAAATTTGTTTCGAAAAGAACATACAATTTTACTCTATGTTCAAAGTTCGTTCAAGTATATAAGTTTTATTTTCATGTCTATGCATGGTATTATTTCAAAGCTTAATGAGTTAGCTTTTATATTCTTCGAACGGTTCGTAATTTGGTGCTCTCAAGTGAGAGTTACGGCCGTTTTGCTCAGATGTGGTTGATCTAGCAAGTTCAACTCGAGAATGCTTGATGCAAATACCTCTTTGAGATATCCGAAAATCTATTATTTTAAAACCATTCATATTCATATATGGTATTGTTAATGAGTTAGCTTTTATATGCTTCGAACGACTCATAAGTTGGTCCTCTCTAGTGATTTATGGCCGTTTTGCTTAGATATGTCTGAGTTGGCATACTCAACACGAAAATCTGTTTTGAGAATATAGTGCTTTTTTCTATGTTCAAACTTTTGTTTGAGGATATAAGTTTGATTCTATATGTAGGGTGTTTTTTGTCACCCCCATTGAGATGAGAATACGCGCGCGCTTGTCATGCCTACTACAGATTCTCCCTGCTTAGGGTAGGCGGGAGTTTATTGATTGTGGAGATCCGAATCTCCGGCTGCCGTGGACTAAGCTGCCGTTAATTACCCCTTGTCTTTGGAGCGAAGGAACCTCCGATTGACGGGTCAAACCGGTCATGTGAACTCAATGTGCAGTGTGCGTATGT
The DNA here is from genome assembly GCA_030015575.1 of Agapanthus africanus. NCBI lineage: Eukaryota > Viridiplantae > Streptophyta > Magnoliopsida > Asparagales > Amaryllidaceae > Agapanthus > Agapanthus africanus. The sequence goes on along the minus strand of JASDDO010000019.1, from coordinate 374,990,459 downwards.
TTTGAAAGGGTTTTGGATATATCGGGGGCCCCACAGAGTTTACGGGGGTCCCGCTACCCGGATAGCAGGCTAGGGATCAAGAGGGCTAGCAGCCCCCTTGTGGGGTGCGGGGCAGCGTCCCGTTAGAATTTTTTTCTAACGGGGACAGTGTTGAGTGTGTATATAAAAAAGAAGAATAGCGTCTAAAGGATGCGTGGGTGCCGGAGCCACACGTGCGTGGCACGCGGACGCTGGGCGCCGGCACCCCACGTGCTTGGCAGTTGGGCGCCGGGCGTCAGCAGGAAAAGGGACTTGGTCCCTGCACTGGGAGCTGTGCTCCCGATTGACTTTTGGAGTTGAACTCTTGATAAAGAGGACAAAGAGCTTAGCCCCTGCACTGAGAGTTGTACTCCCAAAAAGAAAGATTTATTATTTTATATATGTATATATATATATATATTATTTTTTAGGAGTTAAACTCCTAAAATATTTTCGGAGCTGATGAAAGGGGACCCCTTTCTTCTTCCTTGGGTCCTGGATCTTCCCCAAAGTGGGGTTTTTGGAGGTGGGTCTCCTTCTTCCTCCTCCCTATTGGCTGTATCTTGAAGAAAAGAGGGTGTGATTTTATAAATCTCCCATTTTGGAGATTTGATGGAAGATCCTCGTTCTACTTTAAGGATTTTGTGGTGAAAAACTATTTCTTTTTGGAAAAAGAAAAGTAAAACTCTTGATTTAATTCAGAAAAGGGGAAGAAGGTTTAGAATCTTGAGGAAAGAAAAAGAGGCACAAAAACCATAGATTTTGAGAGAATGAAAAAGTTTTTTTTTATTTCATTATCATATTGCCTTATATAGGCATACAAATTTACATATAGCCCATTGGGTTTTACAAAATGGCATTTTGCCCCTCCCATGCCTCATGTGCTCATTTCTTTTGCACATGAGCTTTACAAAAATTTGGCTTTATGCCCATTTTCCTTACATTCATGCATAAAGAATCACATCAAAATTATTTATTACATGATTTCATTTTGGCATGGGGGTGCCCGGCTGCGGGGCTCAACTTGGGCATGGGCCCACTTGATTTGGGCTTGGGCCCGCTTATTTGGGGTTGATTTTGACTTTAACTTGGTTAACCGGGGTGTAATTTTCGACCCCAACAAAGTGTCCCCATCAATAAATGCACACCGCACATGAGTTGTGTGCATGAAATTGATAGACCTTGGAGTTGGACTTAAAGGTGAAACATCCTTCCGGGGGCGGAGTATTATTCCGGGAGCATAATTCCGGGGATCGGAGCATAATTCCGATTTGCGGAGTATGATTGTGTGCATGAAATTGATAGACCTTGGAGTTGGACTTCAAGGTGAAACATCCTTCCGGGGGCGGAGTATTATTCCGGGAGCATAATTCCAGGGATCAGAATATAATTCCGATTTGCGAAGTATGATTCCGAAGGTCGGAGCATGATTCCGGAGAGCGGAGCATGATTCTAAAGGGGCGGAGCATGATTCTGAAGATCGGAGCATGATTCTGAAGAGCGGAGCATGATTCTGGGGACCGGAGAATAATTCCGGAGAGCAGAGCATGATTCCAAGGGGTCGGAGCATAATTCCGAGGATCAGAGCATAATTCCGGAATGCGGCAGACATTCTGACCGAAGCATAATTTCGATGCTGAGGTTGATTACCAGGCGAAGCATAATTCCGACAGGGAAGGAAGATACTCCGAGGCGAAGCATGATTTCGACACTGGGTACATTCTGAGATGAAGCATGATCTCGTCACAGAGCTTGTTGGTTGACTTGATTCCGAGACGGAGCATAATTCCGACGGGGAGGTTATTGGTTGACTTGATTCCAAGGCGGAACATAATTCCGACAGGGAAGGCAGATACACCGAGACGAAGCATGATTTCGACACGGGGTACATTCTGAGACGAAGCATGATTCCGACGCAGAGCTTGTTGGTCTACTTGATTCCGAGATGGAGCTTAATTCCGACAGGGAGGTTGTTGGTTGACTTGATTCTGAGTCGGAGCATAATTCCAACGGGGAGGTCGCTGGTTAACTTGATTCCGAGTCAACATAATTCCGACAGGGAGGTCGCTGGTTGACTTGTCCCTGACACGGAGTGTCTGTGGTCGACGTTTCCCCAGCACAGAGTGTCACTGGTTTTGATGTAGAGGCTGATTTCCGGGTGAAGCATAATTCCGACAGGGAAGGTAGATACTCCGAGACGAAGCATGATTTCGACACGGAGTACATTCTAAGACAAGCATGATTCCGCTGCAGGGGTTGTTGGTTTGATTTGATTTGGGTTGACATCAGCATCGCTATACCGGAATATGGTACCAGGAGCTAATTGCCATGAGAGGATTTGGGGAATTTGGTTTTGGTCCGGCATCAGCATCGCTACACTGGACTATGGTACCAAGAGCGAATCATCATTTGCCATGAGGATTTGGGGATTTTGGTTTTGTTTTGGCATCAGCATCGCTGCACTGGAATATGGTACCCGGAGCGAATCATCATTTGCCATGGGGAGATTTTCCTCGTTCCCAGTTTAACGACCTAGGGGTCATTTATTTCCAGTTTAACGACTTGGAGGTTATCCGTTCCCAGTTTAACGACTTAGGGGTCTATTGGATCGGAAGTTTGGAATTTTGGGATAGGGGTTGGTATCAGCGTTGCTAACACTGAAGCACATGTGCCAGGAGCAATTCATCATTTGCCTTTACCTGTTGGGGAGCGATAGCTTAGGAGACATGTTTAGGTTCCTATCATCTAAGACTTTTCAATTTTATGAACCGTAAGGGTCCCATAAAAGCATTTTCTCGCTACGAGTCGAAAGGATCCCGTGGGTGTATTTTCTCCTTAGGAGTCGTGAGGACCCCCAAGTGTGTTTTTCCTTTGTGAGTCGTAAGGATCCCACGAAGATGTTTTCTTACGAGTCGAAAGGATCTCGTAAGTTTGTTCTCCTCATGTATCGTGAGGACACATGAGTGGGTCTTCCCAAATGGAGCATAATTCCAAGGGCGGAGACCGGCTGCTGACTGGTGGTTGCGGTAGGGCATGGGTGTGATGAGAATTATTTGAGCCCGTGGATTGTATACGGTAGTCAACTTGGGGATCAATCGTAGGGCTGGGAGAATTTTGGGAAATTGGATTTTGGTTGGCGTCTGCATCGCTGCACTGGAATATGGTACCAGGAGCGACTCATCATTCGCCGTTTTGGGATTTGGAATTTGGTTGGCGTCTGCATTGCTACACTGGAATATGGTACCAGGAACGACTCATCATTCGCCGTTGGGAATTTAGGGATTTGGGATTTGGTTGGCGTCTGCATCGCTGCACTGGAATATGGTATCAGGAGCGACTCATCATCCGCCATTTGGAAGGCTTTTTTTTATACCGCGATTGCTCTATCATTTCAGCTTTTTTTATCGCGAAGGTTCCGATTGCCTTATCATTTCGGCTATTTATTCGCGGTTGCCCCAGTATTTCGGTTTTATTTTCTTATTTATTTTACTCGCTGATTTTTATTGCGAGTTGCCCCGTCATTTCGGCCTTTCTTTTCTTTTATTTACATATTTTTTTATTTACACATTTTTTACATTCCCAGTTTAACGACTTAGGGGTCGTATGCTCCCAGTTTAATGACTTAGGGATCGTATGCTCCCAGTTTAATGACATGGTGGTCAGCTCCTTTCATGGGAAGGCAGATGTTTGAAAGAATCAGGTTTCTGAAAAACTTCGGTCTCTGTTTGTATGAAATTGGCAATCGCAGCTTGGCTGTTTGCTAACACGCCTTTAGACAGTTCTATCTCTCCTGTCTTGTATTGTTTTTCGACCCAATATTTGAAGACAAAGCAGTCCTCAATAGCAAGACTTATCACTATGTGATAGGGACAGTATTTAGGGTCGTCGGTCATATTCGCTTCTTGCGGTCTTTTTGATTCTGGCAATTGTAGACCGTTTCTTAGGGCGTCTTTGAATATTTTACGGATTTTGTACCTTCTGAAGGAATAGACTTTATCCAGCTTCTCTTTCAGTGGAGCTTCTCCTCTCTCTCCGAACACCGGCTTCCAAGGCTGGTTGACATTAGACCCGCTCATCCCTCGCTTATTTCGGTTAGCCGAAGTGTTGAAAGATTCGGTATCGTCGGAACTTCCGTCTTTACGATTATCGTTCTTTCGGTTTCTCCAGGACCTATTGTTATTTTGGAAATCAGAGGAGGACTCCTGCTTTGAGCGCCCCAACATCTGGACTTTTCTGGTCAGCTCTTAGAATATTTGAGACCATGGTGCATAGAAACGGGGCCATCCAATTGTTGAGATTTCCGACGAGGAGGCTGATAGATTGGTCCTGCTCTATCGGCGGTTCACACTTGACGGAGAGATTGCGCCATCGGGTTATAAAATCCGTGCTGCTTTCGTTGTTCTTTGGCTTGGTCCTTACGAGGCCGGCAATGGTGATTTTATCGCTGACACTCATGAACCTTTGTCGGAACAGAGATTCCATTTGGACGAAAGTAGTAACGGAGCCATCCGGTAACCTCACGTACTAGTCGAAAACGTCATCGGTTAAGCTATTAACGAACTGGCGGAAGAGAAGTGCATCATTGCCCCCAGTATTCCCGCGTGAGGCTTTAAAATCGGCGATGCGCTGATTCACATTTCCCGTCCCATCAAATCTTTCGAATTTGGGGATGACATAGACGCTAGTAAATTCTACCGGATCATACTGAGCAGGATATGGTCTCTCACTGCTGCTGATATCTTTTTGCGCTTCAGTTAAGGCTACCAATGTTTTGACTTTGTTGGCAACTAAAATCATGATTTGATTTTGAGTTAGCGGGCTACTGTCATCGGTAGCCAAGACATTTCCCGAGATAAGATGCGATTGACTTTCATGCGGTCCGCTCACCTTTGGATTTAAGGGAATAGGCGTCGGCTGCCTCGGGACACCGTTTTCCGGTTCATGACTAGAGCCCTGCGCTTGATTGGACGGCTGAGAGGCAACTTGGACCGTGAGTTGCATCACGACATTCGTCAAGTCGTCAATTTTGGAGTAAAGTCTGGTCATCTCTTTGTCTTTACTTCTGAGCTGTTTTCGGAGCTCTTGGAGAAGTTGCCGCTCTGCGTTTCTAGGACGGAAGATTGGCTTCTCTTCGCTTTCCGAGCCTGACTCCTCATGAACCGAGCGATCTCTCTGCTTATCAGTCTCACTGGAAGGGTTTTCATTACCTTCCAGAGGATGCTGGTCTTGAAAAGTGGCAGCCACATTCATGTCAGATTGGATTTGAGATGTGGTGGCCCCGTCCTTGCTTTTGCTGCGCGTGCCCACCATGTAGACAGTGTGGACCACACATCCAGCCATCTTTTTATCTTTGGCGGGGTTACCCTGTTCTTGGAGTCTCATGAAGTTCAGTCTAGCATGAATCCTAATCCTTTTGTTGGCTCTATATCTGAACATTTTCTGTCTTACTTTCTCGACTTTGAGGGCTTGGCGGGTATTCGTCATCCAGGAAGCCATCATGAGCCGATTAACGGGGAGCTTAGAGAAGATACCTAATTGAGCAGTTGTCAGGGGCGCCGCTGGAGCTTGCTCGAGATGCCTTGCTCCTTTGTTGGTGTTGATGGCGTTGCCCCCAGCTGGGGCCAAGAAAAGTCATTCAAACACCGACTTGTGTTTGGGTAGTGGTGTCCTCAAGATTACCACATTTGGCCTCTTGCCTTTCGAGGCCGGTTTTTCGGTTTGTCTGTTACCGGAGCTTGAGGATCTGGGATGGCGTTAGTTGACACGAACAGAATAGAGCCAAATGGTAGCGGCGGCTTCTCCCATTGTCGTCCGAGACTGCCCGGGAGGACCGTCCTGGCGTCCATCTTCATCGTGTAGGAGATGGGAGCTATGTCGAGAGCTTAGCTGATCCTTAGAGACATTTTGTTGCGTCCGGAGATTGCAATTTGAAATTTTTTAACCTGCACAAAGAAGCATGATTTCAGTACAGGCAATCGATATGTATATTGATTGAGTTCGCATGAACGTTTAACCCGAAATATAGGAGTAGAGATCAGTCCCACCGGGCGTGCCAGAATCTGTAGGGTGTTTTTCGTCACCCCATTGAGATGGGAATACACGCGCGCTTGTCAGGCGTACTATAGATTCCCCCTGTCTAGGATAGACGGGGCTTTATTGATTGTAGGGATCCGAATCGCAGCCGCGGACTAAGCTGCCGTTAATTACCCCTTGTCTTTGGAGCGAAGGAACCTCCGATTGACAGGTCAAACTGGTCATGGGAACTCAGTGTGCAGTGTGCGTATGTTTTGAAAGGGTTTTGGATATATCGGGGGTCTCGCAGAGTTTACGGGGTCCCGCTATCCGGATAGCGGGCTGGGGGTCAAGGGGGCTAGCAGCCCCCTTGCGGGATGCGGGACTTTGTCCCGTTAGAAACTTTTTCTAACGGTGACAGTGTTGTAGAGTGTGTGTATATAAAAAAAAGAAGAATAGCGTCCAAAGAATGCGTGGGTGCCAGCGCCCCACGTGCTTGGCACGCGGGCGCCGGGAGGAAAAGGGACTTGCTACCTGCATTGAGAGTTGTGCTCCCGATTGACTTTTGGAGTTGAACTCCTGACAAAGAGGACAAAAGGTTTAGCCCCTGCACTGGGAATTGTACTCCTAAAAAGAAAGATTTATTATTTTATATATGTATATATATATATATTATTTTTTTTTGAGGAGTTAAAATTTCTAAGATATTTTCGGAGCTGATAAAAGGGGACCATTTTCTTCTCCCTTGGGTCCTGGATCTTCCCCAAAGTGGGGTTTTTGAAGGTGGGTCTCTTTTCTCTTTATTGGCTGGATCTTGAAGAAAAGTGGGCGAGATTTTATAAATCTCCCATTTTGGAGATTTGATGGAAGATCCGTGTCCCCCTTCAAGGGTTTTGTGGTGAAAAAACTATTTCTTTTTGAAAAAGGAAGAGTAAAATTTTTGATTTAATTCAGAAAAGGAGAAGAAGGTTTAGAACCTTGAGGAAAGAGAAGGAGGCACAAAAATCCTAGAGTTTGAGGAAATGAAAACATTTTTCTTTATTTCATTATCATGTTGCCTTATATAGGCTTACAAATTTACATATAGCCCTTTGGGCTTTACGAAATGGCATTTTGCCTATCCCATACCTCACGTGCTCATTTTTTTTTGCACATGAGCCATGGGCTTTACAAAAATTTGGCTTTATGCCCATTTTCCTTACGTTCATACATAAAAAATTATATCAAAATTATTTATTACATGATTTCATTTTGGCATGGGGGAGGCCGGCCGCGGGGCTCGACTTGGGCATGAGCCCACTTGATCTGGGCTTGGATCCATTTATTTGGGGTTGACTTTGACTTGGCCAACCGGGGTGTAATTTTCGACCCCAACACTATGTCCGAAGTCTGAAAAATAAGGTTTCTCCTATTTTCAAGTTGTTGAAACATAGGGTTTCCTCAATATTGAGTATGTACAGAAACATAAGAATTTCTCTATGTTCAAAATATTGTTTGAGGACATAAGATTGGTTTTGTCCAAGGTTTGAAAAATAGGGTTTCTTCTATTTTCAAGTTATGTGAAGAATACAGGGTTGGCCCATATTCTTAGAATCTGCAGAAAGGTTTCCTTTATTTTCTAATTTGTATATAATAATGAGATTGCTCTCGTATTCTCTATTTGTCAAAGAAACATGAAGTTAATCGTGTTCTCAAGTCCATCAGGAAAATTCTTGATTGTCAGAATTGGTAAGAACTCTCCAAGTATTCTACCCAGTACCCCTAAATATTCTCTTTCGAAAGAAGAGATTAAGAAGAGAAAGTCTTCATCAAAGTCACCACGGTTTCTTTCTTCTTCTCCTTGGAGATAAGAACAAAGAGTAGCCTGTCGTAAGAATTTTCTTTAAAATTGAATAATGAGGGATCCTCTTTTCTTTCTTTGTTTTTTGGGTATATATATGAGTGGGAATGGTTTTACTCCCTCGTTTCGAGGGAAGTGGGGAAGTGAGTAACGCCTCATTTTTTTGGTTCCAACACATAACATTAACATAAGCTTCATAAATAGATAACTAAGTTCACATATCATAAGCTTTCAAACAAAAACAAAAAGTTAATCGATTCTGGCTTTGAAGTAAGGGATCGAAGAGCTAGAGTTTTGATTTTGAATGCTAAGGTTTTAGGGCAGCTTACATTTCAAGCTACGAGCAACTGTGACTTTGAGCTTTCGATTTTGACTTTAGGTAATATCGATTTTGACTTTGAGAATTGACTCGTGAAAGGCTCAGGTATTTTTTTTTAAAAAAAAAGTTAAAATCCCCATTAGAATCAATGTGTAACAAACAATTTATAAGAAAAATAAAATTAAACCAAAAGAAGACATTGTTGATTGGTGAATGGCCGAAGCGGCCATCACTCCGCTTTTTCCCCTTGCTTTTAAAGCACTGGAGAGGAGGCGAGATTTCTCGTGAACAAGTGATTAGGGTCTTGATCGAAAAAAATTAGGAAATTTTGGACAATAGATCTCTATATATTATACTGTTATAGACTATTAGCTTTTAAAAGATAAACTGCAGATCCGACCCAATATGAATTTGGGTCTCCAATCTTTGTATCGTAAATATAGTATATCATAAATTTTTGTATCGTAGGGTAAGACACATATCGTTTATGATACGATACGATCATTATTACAATATAAACTGCCAATTTGTATCAAAATTCTATTCTATCGTGTCGTATCATAAGATACATAGCGTATATTGTATGATTTTGACAACTATGGTTCAAAGTTATTTGACAGATTTGCATGTGACAATTTGAAGATAGAAACATCAGTTATCTTTCATTGCTAACTTTCTCATAAAAATTTCTAGGTTCTCAAGCGGGTCATACCATGGGAGACTTACATGACAACGAAGCTTATAACAGGGACATGCCTGCAGTTGTTAAGGCGTTATGACCACAAATCTGAAAGCCAAAGAGCCGCATTGCTTGATGATGTAAGTATTGCTCTTCCCTCACCAAAATTAGTAATTCCATTTTGTTTTTACAGGGACGCTGTTTCTGTTGTTTCTTGTATCATCCATAATAGAAAGAATCTATCCCCTCCCCCCTTCTTTTCCCCTTGTTTTCTCTTTTTTGGTAGAAAAGATTGCTAATATCAATAAAGTGTACACACATACATCTTCTAATCTTTAATCGTTTCTTTAGACGTGTAGGAAGTCAAAACCCTGTTGTATGAACTGAGGAATAAGTATTTATTTTTTTCTTGAGATGTCTAAGCTTGCTGACTGTCATTGCTCATTGTAGTATGTTCAAAAGCAAGTTGGCTCTTGATATCTTATTTATTTATTTTTACTACACTCTTACATAGTTTATTGATGAGTTGTCTGTTACTATACAGACCAATTCCTGAAGCATAATAATAATTGTTTAACTCATAGCTTACGATGTGATGCTCTTTCTATATGCACACAGTTTCTGTCCATAGCCATTCTTCTGATTTTAATTTGGTTCTTTCAAGCCTTTCATGAATTTGGAGTATAATTGGACGCCATATCCACTGAAGTTCGATCAAGATACATAATTCTTTCCATTATTGTTTATAAATTCTTGCAGGAGGGGCCTGCTTATGTTCGGGTTTTTGTGAATATCTTACGTGATATTTCCAAGGAAGAAACAGTGGAATATGTCCTTGCTCTTATTGATGAAATGCTCACAGGTAAATTTAATGAACAAACAGACACAATCCAATTTAATATGAACATGATTACCAACACTGTTTTTTCTTGCAGCAAATCCCAAACGTGCTAGGCTGTTTCATGACAGATCCCTATCAAGTACAGACACTTATGAACCTTTCTTAAGTTAAGTTCTCTATGGAACTGTGATACTTGGTCATTTTCCCCTTCTTAGTATACTCTTTCAGCATGGTATAGTACATGGAACTTTCTGTTATAAAACTGGACCTAGGTGCCAAGTATCTGTCAATCTGATAGGACACTCCTTGGATACTCATACAGCTGCAGTGATCTTTTCTTCATGTGTTCTCAATTTTGTAATATGTATTATTTGTAGGTTCAGATACATTTTCTTACACTTCTCAAACATTTTGATTTACCTGTGTGGATTAGGTTATTGGATGTGATTCTTTTTTATTAATGCTATAATTTTTTAAAAAAAAATTCTAGTGGAGCTATTTCTTCTTTTGAAATATAAATTTGAACTTAGGGCATGTTTGGAATTTAGATATATATGAGGTAAGATACATTAGCCTTTGTTGTAGGCAGATAGAAATAAAGCCACAGGCTGTTGCGTATTATAAAGTAATTCAATATATATAATGCTAACATTAAGGTGCGAAATGAGGATATTCGTGCAAAAGTTGGTGTAGCACCTGTGGAGGAGAAGATGCGGGAAAACCGGCTAAGATAGTTTGGTCATGACGCAGGCCTATGAAAGCACCGGTTCGACGAATAGATACTCTCGATATGGGCAATGATAAAAGGGCAAAAGGGAGACCGAAGAAAACATGGATGGAGGTGATACGAAACGATATGGTTGCCAAAGGACTCAATTAAAGTATATTGTTCGATAGGAGTGAGTGGAGGCGGAGGATTCATGTGCTGGACCCGGCGTGATTCTCATGTTGGTTCATGTAGCCTACCCCATATGCTTAGGATAAAAGGCTCAGTTGTTGTTGTTGTTATAATGCTAACATTAACTTATGTAATGGTAGTTGGGTCACATTGTCATGAATTAATGCTTGATATCCATCATGAGAGATTATGGAAGTTATTCATTTTTTTCTATTTGTTTCATATCCATGCATGTTATGTTTCATGCTCATCTCCATTACACAGAGTCTTATTTCCCTGTTGTGATATATCGCTACCCTGACTTTGTGTAAATATTTATGATCTAGGTATTTTTATCATGTTATTTGCTCCAATATTTGTGTTCATACTGTAGGTTAACTTTGTAGTCGGCTAAACTAAAACCTTTGAGACTGTTTCTTTTAACTGACTAGTCAAAAATACTATTCAATACCACTCATCTATTGTTTCGTTAGATATGTATAATGATCAAGCTATTTTACATGGACCCTCGGTTTCCCATCCCTTTTCACACTATTTTTTCCATCATCTAATATTTCTAGTGGTATGTTCGAGATATGCAGTCCCAAACCATACTAAAGCTTACTTAGCTATTAGATTGCTTACGTCAGTTTTTAATCTTCAATTATGTTATTTTGATGGGCCTCATAGATTGTCTGCGATAATGAGCTCAATTTCTCTTTACTATCTGTGATATGCCTGCTATCACCTTTGTGGTGCTAGTTTAATTTTGGGGTTTAGCAATGGATTTGTCTTGATTGCAAGCGTTGTGCCAGCATGTATTTTATTAGATTATTTTCTCAATATTTTTAGTTGGCTGATTCATTTCTTTTCCTTTTCAGATGGCTTTGGAAGGGAAATTGGTTCATACAAGAAAAGAGCTGTAAAATACTGTCGCTCATAGTGAGGTGATTGAAATAGTCAATTGCTAGGATGATTAGAACCATTGAACTGCCTTTTAACGGAATATTTTGTCCTTACAGTGTTCAACCTAAGCCTCAGGAGGGTATATATTCAAATGGAGAAGCTACAGATTCTAAGTGCACATTTACGTCTATCGATGATGTGTTGAATGGATTGGTCGAGTGGCTCTGTTCACAGGTAAGTGTTTCTTGAAGAAGTTGCAAATTTAAATGAAGCGCTGTTTTGCCAAGCGGGAGTTGTTTGATCGACTTTATGGAACTTCATCTTTTAACTCATTGATATCAATGCATTTGGTATCGTTTTGCTTTAAGCAACTGCTAGGAGAAGTAATTCATGGTTATTTAATTTGTTAGAGTAATCAATAGATATTTATTCATTCATCAACTGCGAAGTATTGAAATTTAAATTCTGCTAGTTCAAATTGGAATATAGGAAGCTCATCTTGATTGTAGCATGTAATCATACTTCATAAGTTGAGTATTTGATTGAGCAGAGACGGCTCATCCTATTTAGATATTCATCGGATATTCACGACCAAGAGGTACTGAATTCTCTTTCGTATAGGGAGAAATTAGCATGTCTTGGTGAAATAGTTTTTTGAAGATTCAATTTTGAACCATTGATGCTGTGGATTTGCTATTAGTGCCTGAGATTTAAGCATAATGCTATACATGCAGATGAAGACTCCGTCTCATCCCACTCGTTCTGTTCCAACATCTATCAACTGCCTCTCTACCTTGCTAAGAGAACCTATTGTTCGAGCTTCATTTGTTCAAGAAGACGGTGTGAAATTGCTCATTCCTTTGATTTCTCCAGCTTCTACCCAACAGTCAATTCAGGTGAAGTAACTGTATTCTTTGCATAATGGCCTAATACCTTGTTGTAATGAAGAGTGGAATCGTATAATCATCAAATCATTGAACAACATTACCTGGGTAGTTTAAGCTGGAAGCAAAGATAATATTGACAATGGCTCCCTATTCTTAACTGATTTTATATTGAAGCATCTTTGAATTAAGCAATGCACCTTTCTTTCATTTACTGTTCTATGATAACTACCCTATATCTTGTTATTTGACCATTAGAAGTGGGTAAATTAATGGGCCTATCATAAGATTAGTTCACAACCACAAGGCAGGGGCGGAGCCAGGAATTGGAACCGGAACGGGGAGTGCTGGGCTTGACAAAATACTTGAAAATTAAGGAACAATAAAACTACACTTAAAGTATTTTTAAAACGAAAAGTTATCTTAAATTGCTATTTTTGAGGGAGATGGAGAGCATTTGTTGAATTGCTATTTGGTGGGTTTTCTCAAAAATAAAAGAAGAAACGAAGGAAACAAAAAGAATTGCAATTTGGTATGGTGAGAGGGAGACAAAGTTCCCATGATGAAAGAATATAGAGTTTTGTGGGTTTTAAGTGAATTGGGTTTTAGTATTGTGGGTTTAAAACCCACGATCCAATATCCATTTAACTTAAACCTAAAATCCCTAATATTTCTTCTTCCCCAAATGTATGCGGCAACCAATATTCCCCTTAAACTCACGCCATCGATTTGTGTGAGTGGCTGCTAGGCTGGACCACACATCAATGCGACTGCTGGAGGAGTCATCCATGTTGTCCTCATCGGCCTGGCCTTTTTTTTTGTTTTTTTGGGGGGGGCACGCTAGCATGCCCCCCTTTGCCTCCACCCCCTGCTTCCTGGCATACTGTAAAGGGACCAAAATAGGGCGGTCCTAAAATCCTTATGCCAAAGTTGTCTATGCAAACATCTTACCAGGCAATATTCTTATCATTTGGATTTTTGAAGCAAAACTTCCAATATTGTTTGGTTCCGTATTTGGCATCTTATGGAGTTAGATACCCATAAGTCATGCAAAGTAACTATCTAACCTCGCTGATGCAGGCTACTAGTTATCCATGCATCATATTCTTCATAAAAAGTAGTTTCTCTAATCATACAGGCAGAATTAAGGGAAATAAATCAAGTTTTGTTGTTGTTGTTGTTGTTGTTGTGTGTGATGAAGGCATCATCCAAACTAGTTGGAGACTACCGATACATGATATTTTTGGATGCATATTTGACTTGATTACTGGATATTTTAGAAATTCATTTGTCATGTCAGTCTGGTCATCTGTCTCATATAAGCATGATTTTTGAAGTGCAACTTTAGTGTTTCTTGTCGTACGGCCCAGTAAAATATCTGTCATATTGATGGAACAGAGAATCTTATATCATATAGCCTTACATAGTATCTTTGTGATTTATAGGCCAAGAATTTTGTGCCCATAGTGTTGCAGAAGAAAACATGGGCTCTCAACTATACTTCAGTTTTGCAGAAAACATGAGCACATTAGCGAAGTACAATAAGATCGTTTGTATGCCCACTGTCTTAAAAATAAAATATTACTTGTGAGCGACTAAATGCAGCAAAGACTAGAGCTAGTAATTTGGTACTTCTGGTTATATTGTACTCTCATTGAGTGATTTGTACAACCGCTAAAAGCAGATGTAATTGGTTGCTCTTGTTATCACGCTGTTAAAGTCTAAATTATGATCACCTCGAACTAATGACGGAACACATGCACTCCATTGCAATTTCTATAGGCGAAGACATTTTTATTACTTCATCACTTGTTATTACATGCAGATAATTTTATATGATTATTCACATTTTCATGTGTTTTGTGATTCATGGTATGAAATTGGAATTTCTTTAGGTGAAGACATTTTTATTACTTCATCACTGGTTATTGCATGCATAGAATTTGATTAACGTTTCTATTCATCTTGCAGCTCCTTTATGAAACATGCCTCTGTGTTTGGCTCTTGTCATACTATGATGCAGCAGTGAACTACCTTTCCACTACTAGAGTTCTGCCAAGACTTGTTGAGGTTGTCAAAGGTTCCACTAAAGAAAAGGTGTTATTTCTTCACTGTTTTTTGTTGATGATTTTTGTTTCACTTATCCTTCTTACATTTACATTTCAACATGAAGACTAAATCTATTGACGTGCTGTAGGTTGTTAGGGTTGTCATATTGACCTTCAAGAATTTGCTTTCAAAGGGGGCATTTGGGGCTCAGATGGTTGATCTCGGATTCCCACAAATTGTCCAAAGTCTGAAAGCACAGGCCTGGAGTGATGAGGTGAGTGTTGAAGTCATATCTGACGGGGATGCATGATATTAAATTAATAAAACATATCCTTATTGGTGTCTGTGTACTTCTATCCTTCTGCATTTGATTGCCAAAGAAGCACAAAGCATGTCCATTTTTACCTATGTACTGTACCGGCCATTCACGATATTTACACAACACAATTTCTATTATCTTAAATGCTAGAGTCAAGTATAAAATACTTACTGTTCTACTAAAAAGTTGCCAGTTCTAACTGCATTGAAGCTGTTCCAAGTTCAAACTTGATTTATACAGTAGCAAGCTTAAATTGGATTAACTTGTTGATTTTGAACTTCCATAATAATATCTTTATTTTTTAAATAAGTATGAGAGAGATCTATGTATTGGTCTAAAGATCTGGAATCAAGGCTTTGTTATTTTTTCTGTCGTGGTAATATATGTATGCATTGGTCTCTCATACAAAGTCCGAGTTCCAATATGGAAGGTGTTGTTTTTTATGGTATATGTACTTTACTGTTGGAGGCAATCCTAGGGTAATGTAGCATTTAACTATGCATGTGGCTAGATGATTGCCTATTGGCTATTACTGTAGCCGTATAGGTCATGTGGTAATCTGCAGGCAGGTTTTGTATGAGTGAGGAATAGTCAGCCCGATGGCCATGAAGCCTCTCGAATAAAATTGTAATGAAGTGGTTGATGGTAAAGCATGTTAACAGTCAGCCTAAGGGGGGGGGGAATGAAGCTTGTATTGTTATTTTGCTGCCTTTGTTGGTTTCAACTTTGATGCCTTTCTTCGTGTTATTTATAAACATTGTGGCACATAGTCAAGGAGGTAATTCAGGCAACGGTGCAAAATGCTGTATGCCCTACCCCCACCCCCCAAAAAACCCAACTAGAGAGGACACACACACAAAGGGAACACTGTAATTTGTTTCCGAAGAGTTGACTAATGGAATGAGATTCATAGTTAGTCATGAATAGTTTCTGATACCATCAGATAAAATGTGCTTTTCTATCAGACGATATATCGAAAATTTTCGCACTATGAAGATTTTGCTATTTCAATGCTGAACTGCTCTTGATGATCCATTTTCTTTATGATGTTTGCAATATCTTATGCCTTGACAAGTTTGATAGCATCATCTATCGACTGTTGGAAACGAAAGTTATAATAATTATTTAGTCCGTTAATGTAAAAAAGTTATTTAGTAATAATTGCTTTCTCCTTAATTTTCTTCTAAGTCTCTTTTGCATCAGAAGCGTCACATTTAAACGATTTCTTCCGGAATGTAGGATTTGTTGGAAGCATTGAGTCAGCTAGAAGAAGCGCTTAAAGATAGCATTAGAAAATTGAGTTCCTTTGATAAATATAAGCAAGAAGTCCTTCTGGGTCATCTTGACTGGTCTCCAATGCACAAGGATCCTGGATTCTGGCGTGAGAATATTACAAATTTTGAGGAAAATGATTTCCAGGTATGTGTTTAAAGTACTATACTGTTGTATGCTTTTTATGGATCGTTTATTTGTTGGTGTGAAGCATATTTTTCTTATGTCAATTTGTTTAAGAGGGTTGCAAAAAGCCTTAGATTTAAACTACCTTTTTGACTGTTTCCTTTTTGCATCAAAAGCCTCTTCGTACAAAGTGGTGGGCACATTTCCTCCTTGAACGCTTCCACTATCTTTGCAAATTCAACTAACTTCGATTTTCCCTTGTGTATCACTTTTCAACTAATATTCAAGTCTGATATTTCAGTGTGCTAAAAGAAATTCTGCCCTTTTTCTTATTTCTACTTGGTTGGAATTTGTCGACCCCAAAAGCCCTTTTGTATCATTTCTATTTTGGGAACAAGTCTTGTTATTGTTGTAGCTGTATTTGTTGGTTAGAAATAGAAAAAGGTTGAGCACACCAAAAAAAGAAGGAAAAAAAAGATGGAGGTTTATGATTCTAGGCTTCAGGGTTAGAAAAACGGTTTAAACAGCCGTTTAGACGTAAACGGTGACAAAACGAACAGTAAAGTCATTAAACGGTCAATTATACGGTCAAAACGCTTACACGGTGATTAGACGGTTTAAACGGTTTAATGTGTTTATCTAATTTTAATAGTGTTTAAATGGTGTTTTTCCAATTTTAAACAATGATTATACGGTTTGATATTTTGTTGATTTTGAAGTTATTTGTAGCCCGTAGGCCTTTTGTGTTTGCTTATGTTTATATGACAGTGAGTAGTGACATAAGACATTTATTTGTTATTTTTGGTTTTATGCTTTTAGGCTTTAGCATGTATGCACTAGTGTTTGGTTATGTTTACGGGATTTCATGTTGCATTGCGGTGTAATTTGTCTTTTAGTACGAGCTATTTTTTGTTGCATAGCGAACGTTATATATTGTGTTTCAAAAAATTCCATTAACAAGAATGCATACCCAGTTGGATTCGAACCCACAATCTTCCGATTTTTTTCGGACGCCTTGCCATTTAGGCTACGGGTATATTTCAAATTTTCAATATCTATAATCCCTATATATTTGTCATAATTTTATATATAATAATTGTACTAAAATAATATAAAATATATGTGGCCGTATAATCTGTATAAAACGTTTAATCACCGAATAATCCGATTAAACGCTAAACACCTCCCGAACGAGTAGTGAACGAACACGTATTTTACAACATTGCTAGGCTTAAATAGTATGTGAATTGGGGTGTAGAGGGAAGATGAAATAGGTGTCTTAGAATAGCCATAATTTACTATTTTTAAAATTTCAGCAGGTTTGGTTCTCCCAGCTTTCAGTTGAACCCCACCGAATCCCACCTTATAGCTAAAAGCTCTAAAGTTTTAGACCTTAAATACGTTTTCTTGGATAAGAAAAAATAGGATCTTTCTCTGAAATTTGAATTTCCTTTATGAATTCTCAGTGTGAAACTGATAATTATAATAATACTTCTTAGATCCTGCTACCAAAACAAGAATATTAGTAGTTATTTTTTTATTGAAGAATTTGGATAAGATATCATGGAAAGTGTCTTAACTTGATAATTTCATGCGGTTTTCCTCCGATATGACCCTCCGAACTCAACTATTTGCTTATAGCTCCTGTTTAAGTTGATATTTTCACGTCTCTTCCAAAACCTTTCCATTATTTAAATAACCCCATGTCAGCGGTCACATGTTATCAATTTAACTTGACGACATCGCAATATAGTCACGGGCAACTCAATTGCTTAAACCTGCTTCCCTTATGATCAATTAAGACCCTTGGGCCTCGTATTGCACTTGCTGTCGCAGAGAAGGCTGTAAACCTGTAATTTTAACAGATGAAACGGCAAAGCGGTCATTTATCATTATCCCAATCCCCTAACGGCTGCAACGCACCTGTAACAGAATACACTCTTGACATTATTAGTTTGCACAATCAGAGGGAGTGATTCAGAATATCTAAATAGGCTTTAGGGGTAATATTCAAGAATACGAAGTTTAGGATATGTTATAGAGAAATAACCAGGTTTTGGGGGGTGACATGTAAGAAAACCCTTGGGTTTGCACTTGAGAAAGAATAGATACGGTTTTTATGAGTAAACAAATTTTTTTCTTACTGTAATAAGTAAACAAATATGATACAATCATAACAGCTGAAAATAATATCTAAAATTATTTTGTGCTAAGAAAAGATCACCAATACTCGAAAGCATTCTGTTACAGATCTTGCGCGTTCTTTTCACAATCCTCGACACCTCAAACGACACAACAGCTCTCGCCGTTGCCTGCTACGATCTGTCCCAATTCTTACAATACCACCCTAGTGGCCGAATCATCGTCGCGGATCTGAAAGCAAAAGAGCGAGTGATGAAACTCATGAATCACGAGAACTCCGAGGTTACAAAGTATGCGCTGCTCTGTATCCAGAGGCTGTTCCTTGGTGCCAAATATGCTAGCTTCTTGCAATCATAAATATATGTGTGATTGTTGTTATAATTCTTTTCTTGGGGTTGAAAAGGTTTATTTAGGTTGATGATGTGAAAACATCAAGTATTATGCCCTGCGGTTACGTCTTTGGTGAAGTTCAAGTATTAGCTGTAGAATAAAGTTGTTTATCCATGCTTGTAATAATAAATAATATCGATTGTTATGTCGTCATAAACTCGATCAATTTGCCCTTTGCGTGGTGGGCATGTTGTTTGTAGGCGCCCCTGTTTTAATCGAAATACTCTGCTTATATATCTGATTTATATTATTTTTTTCTTCCTGAGTTTGGATACTTGTGTATAAATGCATCTTTATGGGAGAATTGAAAGAACAGCTCTAATTATTTTATTTATTTTATTTTTTGTTTCTTTTTTATTGATAGGTGCTATAATTATTTTGCACCAGTGCACTGAAGTGTAATAAACGACTTTTCTGGGTTGCCACAAAAGGGTTGTGGATCAACAATCAAATCGCCTGAGAATAGTAATCAGTTAATGGAATCTATGGTTAAATTTTCTCATCAGATAGGTGTGATACTGGTTTGGTTGGTGAATCGCCCAGTGGATTCTACTGCAAGGCCTTGCAAGTTCGACAACACCTTTTTTCAAATATTTTGGGGTCGAATCCTTTTCTTCTATTCTATTATGTTCTATTAAGGTCCGTCTTTGCAGTCAATTTAACAATCTACTTATCGTTCTTAATTACTTCTATCCATGTTCGTTTAGATCTATTCTTATCCCTAGTTACGTCATGAACTTAATATTATCATTTTTTTCCTCTAACCGGGGCATTGATTGATTTCCCTTGCATATGTCCAACATATCTCAATCGGTTTTCTTGCATTTTGTCTTTTATAGGAGTTATTTTTACCTCGTTATGAATACTCTTTTATCTTATATTCTTACCATCCATCCATCTTAGGGTTTTTTTCTTTGTTGAAATAAGTTATAATAAAATTAAAATTATTAAAATAAAATAATTTTTTCTAATTTATCAAAATAAGACGGTTTGGAACCCGACCCAATCCATTAAATAAGAGGGCGGGTTCCTAGAACCCGCCCTCTATAGGAGAGGGTAGGGGGTAGGTTCCCAGAACCCGCCCCCTTTTTTAATAAAAAAAAATAAAAACAGAAATTAATTAAATATCGACTAAAAAAATAAACAATAATATTAGTGTTGTTTAAATATGAATCTTGTATACACTCTAATAACAAAATGAATCCGTCAAATTTATAATACAAAAAAATTATCTGTTTGTAAAAGTATACAATTATCGCTTTCCCTTTTCCTTTCCCAATCCGAGAAGGCTTGACATAAGCCTATGCCTTTTGGGATTACTGGACGACCCTCCCGTTTCTTGGGTATATGGCGGCGGCGGCGGCGTCTACTCTTCTGCTTCAGCTTCAGCTTCAGCTTCGTCTTCAGCATCGTCTTGGACAGGCTGTTGTTCCGCAAATCCTGAATGTGAGACATGTGTCGGATATGTGCTGCCTCCCAACAACTGTATGTAGGACGAAAAATCCGTCTCCCAAGTGGGCTGTTGTTGCGAAGAACCTGTCCTGGTTTCATGCTGCTGCTGTTGCACAAAACCTGCTCCCTATGGTTTCGCAAATCTTGACCCCCAATATTGCTGTTGTTGCGCAAAACCTGTCCCCCAAAACTGTTGTTCCTCCGGTTGTTGCGCTTGTTCAGTATGCCACGGTTGCTGTTGAAAGTATGGTGTTCCAAACCACTGATTCCGCTGCTCTGGATCTTCCTGATGCTGCGGCTCTGGTGCCGGCTCATGCTGCTGCTCTGGTGCCGGTTCATGCTGCTGCTCTCGTGATGGCGATAAATGTGGAAGTATATTATATGAACCGAATATACCACCATTATATGAGTCTACATTTGAAAATAAAACCTGAGTATCTGGATCAGCATCAGTCGGATATGGATCCTGCATCATTGATTGTATATGATGCAACCCACGAGCCTGTCGTTACATTAAAAATAAGAAATAATTATTGATTCACACCGCCGGATGTTAAAAACTAATATAATTTAAAGAATTTAACTTACCAGTTCTCGTTCCACGTGGCCTCTAGGCTCGTACTGCTGGATGTTTGGAAAGTCGTTAGGGGGAGCAGAAAGTTATCTTATAGTGACATGTTTATACCATTGTAGATATGTTACTGTAGCGTCGGTGGTTGTTTGGTCACCTATTTCCTGTAAGGCAATATAACGCTGTCTATCCTCTCATCTCAGCAAATATTGATGATGATGATCCCTCCAATCACGCTCCGCCTTTCCTCCTCGCATGTCTCTCTCTATTGTCATAGACGCAGGTGGCGGAACAGGAATATGTTGCAATCTACTGAACTGTGGCAACACCCG
This sequence comes from Agapanthus africanus, assembly GCA_030015575.1. NCBI lineage: Eukaryota > Viridiplantae > Streptophyta > Magnoliopsida > Asparagales > Amaryllidaceae > Agapanthus > Agapanthus africanus. The sequence goes on along the minus strand of JASDDO010000019.1, from coordinate 374,969,430 downwards.
GTCCGATAGGTGCATGACCACGATATTAATGCAGAGTAGTGGGCATCGAGCCCACTAAATCGGCTCTCCTTCGATACAAATGCCGGGTAATCCTTGCAGACGGTATGTTGTATAAGGCGTCCACGTGAACTGCGCAAATAACATAGTACAAAATTATAATGAAGCTAATTTAAAATTTTCAAACAAAGTTAATTACCTAAGTTATGGTTACCTGAGTCGTCTCCATGCGATCCAACTCATCTCTATAATACCTAAGTACTCAATGAGGAGCCTTATAAGATTTCTTGCGACTCCACCAACAGCCGAGAGGCTTTCCAGGGGTATCCACGGCAGAAATATTAATGCGATCTAGTCTTCCCATACACATGTGCTCCCATGACCAAATCTATATATAAAGTGTCAGATGATAAGAGAAAGAATCAATATTAAAAATTTGCAAATGTCTAGCTGTTAAAAATAAGGAATGTACCTGAAGTAATATAATCCAGCCACAAATTTTATTCTTCGTAGGAGCATATGCTTTATCTAGTTCCTTGTAAAGATAGACCAAGACCCCTGCTCCCTAAGCATACTGGCCATACACATCAAGGTCCGTAAGAAACTCAAGGTATAAAAGATGGACATGCGTTGCCGATTGGTCCGGCATCAACCAAGAACCGATCATGTACAGAATGTAGGCACGTGCATGTCTATCCAAGACTTCATCGGTAGCTTCTTCAGGGATATTAGTAAATATATCTTTGAGCCAGTTTAACCTAATCTTATACCCCTTAGTATAGCCTCCTGGTGCCTGAATTTTACAAATAATTGTTAATTAATATCACTGTAACATACTTAAACTTTTGATTTAAAAAATTACGAATTATACCTGTCCGAGAACAGACTAGGCATATGTATCCCAGTATGGGTGCTCGGTATCTGGACTCACAATTTTACCTCCGACCAATCCAAGCCCATTCACCCGTAAACCAAGTAAGAGGCCAATACCCTGGAGTGTGATAGTGGCTTCACCCCATCTAAGATGAAAAGTGTGGGTCTCTTTTCTCCAACGCTCAACAAGAGAGATAACGAAACTGTAATCGATTTGGATATGACGAAGCAATGAAGCTTCATAAAATCCGGCTGTTCGAATCCGCTCGATTATACGATAATCGGTAACTTGCCATTTGTCAGAACTATGACTAACGACTGTAAGATTATCTCCACCCTGCAAAATTTAACCATATTATTTTCAACTATCAGAATTAAAAGAAACGGGGAATTAAAACAAATTGAATAAGTTTTGAATCTTTCATCCCCGTATAATATACTGAAAGATCTATGTTCGTTTTGATATACGAGCAGTGATTTGTCGAATGGTTGATTCTCCATTGAAATTATTTAGATATTACAATCACTGAAAAATTTAGATAGGAGACATGGGTTTAGAAAGGAATTTGGATAGAGATAGTGAAATAAAGATAGCGAAAATCAGAGTGAAGAAGACGTGGTTTTTATAGGGAAATGAGGCCGTGTTCCGACAACCCGCCCTCATCTTTGCAAACAGAACGATACAATTTTTTCCATATTGTGTTGTCAATTCAGTGTTGTCATGTTGTCAAATCAAATTGTGTTGTCATGTTGTCAAATCAATGTCAAATCTCACTTTTAACAATAAACACATCATTCTTCAAAGATGAGGGCGGGTTCTTAGAACGCGCCACCTTCAATAATAATTATCATTTCTGTTTTTTTGTGTTGTCAAATCTCTACTGTTTTTTAGTTTTGTCAAATCTTACTGATAATAATTATCATTTTGCAAAGAAGATGGTGGGTTCTTAGAACACGTCCCCTTCAATAATAATTATCATTTCTGTTTTTTCGTGTTGTAAAATCTCTTCTGTTTTTTAGTGTTATCAAATCTTACTGATAATAATTATCATTTTGCAAAGAAGATGGCGGGTTCTTAGAACGCGCCCCTTCAATAATAATTATCATTTCTGTTTTTTTGTGTTGTCAAATCTCTTCTGTTTTTTTATGTTGTCAAATCTTATTGATAATAATTATATTTTGCAAAGAAGAAGGCGGATTCTTAGAATGCGCTCCTTTCAATAATTTTATGCCAGTGGGTTCCAAGAACCCGCCCTCATCTCTTCTGTTTTTTCCTGGCAGATCATTTGTTTTTTTCTTAAATCATATTGTTGTCAAATCTTACTGATAATAATTATGTGTGGTCATATTATTTTGCAAAGAAGGGGGCGGGTTCTTAGAACGCGCCCCCTTCAATAATTTTATACCAGCGGGTTCTAAGAACCCGCCCTCATCTCTTCTGTTTTTTCCAGTCTTTTGTTTTTTTCTTAAATCATATTGTGTTGTCAAATCTTACTGATAATAATTATGTGTGGTCATATCATTTGCAAAGAAGAGGCCGGGTTCTTAGAAAGCGCCCCCTTCAATAATTTTATACCAGCGGGTTCCAAGAACCCGCCCTCCTTAATATTTTAAATAATTTTAATTTATCCAAGACAAACCCGTGACCCCTTTACCACCAAACACCTATAAAAACTGTTAGTTATATGTATGCCCTAGAGGCTATTACTATACATGAGATGTATATTGTAGTGGATGTTTGGACATATATAGGGAGGACTTTCTTGCTCGACATGATAGTATACTATCTGGTTCCTCTTTATCTTAACATGTACACTGATTGTCTCTCTGTTACATGTTGGTAAAGTATCGAATCAAATAGTCCCCGGCAACGGCGCCATTTTGATTGATCGTTTTTCCCGTTGTGTAGTATATAGAGAAATTTGTAAAGAACTTCACAACCAAAAACTATTTTGACCGCAATCAAACTACGGTGTCGGATGTAGTTTGTAGTAAGTGCGGATCGTCTACAGGGATTGCACGATTCACTTGTATTTCGATACGTTTGAAATGAAAAGTTAAGCAACAATAAAAGAAAATATGATTCAAGAATGATTTGTATTCGAGTGTCACTATTCTTTATGCAAGAATCAAGAAACTATAAACAATCAAGAATCGGTGTTTCGATAATATTTCCAATCAACAATCAAGAATATAAGAGAGGCTCGTAGGAATCGATAGGATCAATAGACGTGATGTAATCTAAAGATATCGTGTTCTTGTCCTTCGAAGGATTGATACTAGATTGATGATGATCGACGAGAGTTGGGGCTTTCTCGTGAAACTAGGGTTTCATCCTATAACCCTTGTTCTTTCGTCGATATCATTCCTTTTCTAGCCTCTACCAAATTCAAGAAACGATCGTAACTCCCCAATTTCGATCGATGTCAATCAAGAAAGCATCGAAACGAAATGGGTCATCGTTTCTTGAACTAGCTAGGGTTTACAAAACTCGTGGGAATCAAGAATCGATTAAAGCTATGTTACATCATCATTCTATTATCCGTCTCGACTCCTCGACGAGCGGAGTTTTATTCACACATCACCACAAAGACAATATTCAAGAATTGTAAAGATAACATGATGCGGAATTTAAAGAAAACAAGATAAAAGAATATCACCTTTTATTTAATCAACAATTTCAATACATTCTTTCAAGAATCTACAAGAAGAAGAAATCGATCGTTGACTCGGCTTCGCTCGTCTCCGTGGATCGTGGATCTACTTTGATCTCTTGCCCGATTGAAGATCGGCTCGGCTCATAAAAGGGTTGAAGGCATCTTGCTTGGCTTGCACTCAAGATCTTGAATTGTGGTTGGATTTAGGGTTAGGGTTTCCTACAAGCTCTCTCACTAAACTTGAGGAAGAAGGAGATGAAGAATGGGAATGATTTTTCTAAACTTTCCCAAGGTTCAATAATCTTTTCTTACAATGAGCCTAGGGTCTTATTTATAGAACTCCCAAACCCTAAGTTTAGGTTTGAATTAGAACTTTCCCTCCCAAAGTTTGTTGAAGAGTTTCTAGAAGGAGTTTGTTAGGAGTTAGCTTAGGGTTTAAGCTAGGGTTTAGGGAAAGTTCTAGAATGATTAGGCTAATGTAATGTAACTCAAGGTGTTTGCTGATCTGGTAGAAGTCTCTGGAGTTTTCTGGAACTTTGGATGTCTTTCTGAACTGTAGGCCATGAAACAGGAGTTGTGGTACAAAATTTGAGAGGTGATCGCCTGGGCCCACCGCGGATCCGCCGCATGTACACACTTAATGCCGCGCTTCCGCGGCTTGTTAGTGAGCTTGGGCCCAGTGGCTTCTTCTGTGGTCTTGGGCTGCTGTTTTTGGCTTCCTTTGATGTTTAGATTTGTATTTCCTCTTCTGTATTGATACCAGATCTGAGCTAGTGAGTTTACGAGCAATTGTAATGGTCGAGCAATATAATGATCGAGCAAGCTTCTCTTTTCCTGCACAGACTTCGAAACACGGGTTGCAAGATATAGAAAATATGCTATATAATGCAATACAGTCAATTTCCCTAGAAATGCCGGTTTTAAGGTCTAGTACATGTAATTTGATATTTTGCGACCGATTTGCTAATATGTGAATTATGAATACCGTACACTTCTATAAGGATGCAAATGATAAGGAAATTGCCGGTTAAAATATGCAATATTTTCGACTGATCAGGACCGGTCTACAAAGGTTGTATTCATCATTCACTTCTATTAAAGTTGTTTACATCTTAGTATTACTCCTAAAACTCTAGTTAGATCCCAGGTTAGGCTTGTTTGACACACTAAAAATTTTAAATATAGCATGTTTGATGCCTAGTGAAACCTTGTTGTTGTACCAAAGAAGCCTACAGTGGTATTAGAGCCTTGCTAGAGCTTTAGGAGTTGTCTAGGCGAAGTTAGAAGTTCGAACGAACTCCGAAAACCCAATATTGCCCACTTTCTGGAATTTTTTCAAAATGTTGGAATTTTTCACATTAAAAGTTCTCAGAAAATCATGCAGGTAATTTTATGGACCCTTTAGAAGAACGATACCCAATCTCGACAACATGACCGCGGAACCGCGGCCAAATAGGCTATTTTGTGGCGGTTCCGCGGCCCCATGTGTGAGACATGGGTTGGCCCTTCTACGGTTGGTCCGTATGTACTGGGGCATGTTTCTGGGTATTTTTAATACTGCTCAAGTGTTGAGCTTTCTTGGAAATTTTGGGAATTCGTTGATTCGATCGAAAGGTTTAACATCGTCTAGCTATCTGTGATTGTGATACAATACTTGGAATTTACAGTATTTGAATTTTATAAATCTAGCAATTTAGTCTCATTTGATAGGTTGCCACGGGATTTTGATGTGATCAAAAGTCCGTCGCAATCAAGTAGCGTACGCGGATACTCGCCGGGTAACCTTACTAGATAGCCACGCCCCATATCCCCGACCAAGTGACTGTAGGAGAACTCCGTTGCCAAAAGCATCCGTCAGGGTGCTCGCGGCCGTGGTGTTCCGGTTAAGTGCATTTCGTCGATGGTATCGGGTGCGGCCCTCTACTAAAGTTTCCGACGAGCATTCGATCAGGTTGTCGGGAATCTTGTTGAATTGCCCGACTTGATATTGAAAAGTGTTTTCGATGTCGAGACTAAAATGCGGGGTTTATAATTGTTAGGCATGTGATGTCTAAGGAATTCATTTGGTTAGGCATGAAATCCGAAGTATGTGATACATTGGGTTTATGATGTCTGAGATGAATGCGGATTCTAATTGTTGTAGTTTTTCACTTTATTTTCTGCGACCGTAAGTGTAATATGCGGGGTATCGCCGGTTTCGTTGCTATATGTTAACGACAATTGGGATACGCATATTTACTTACGTTGATGACATGTGATGTTATGTGTTGCTGTGGTATGTTATATTGGATCGTCGTGTTTAAATAGCCGGGTTTTTTTTATGTGAAATGAGAGTTTTTATTTTCATTCATGTAAAATTCAATGTATGTAATATTCTTTTATTGGGGCACTTCCGGGTTGAGGATGATGTCGCCATTGTTGTATATTATTTACTTTTCCGCATTAGGATAGACCCAAGGAGGGGAGCATAAGTAACCGGGTTCTAGAGTCCAGTGAGAGACCATCTCGAGGCGTCGAGTCCGGGTCTACCAACTCTAGAATTGGTAGGGTTGCTTGCCGCTCTCGTAGGGGTCTAGGGATGTGGGTTTGGCTATTCATCGCGACCGTGGAATCCGTGTTTTATACAGGCTTAATATAAAACCCGGAAATCCTAGTATATCCAATATTTCATATGTTGTTTTCTGCTGCGATATCTGTGATGTGATCATTTGATACGTTGAGATAGATACTGTATATAGTATATGTGATATATTATATAGACGTTGCTTATGTTTTACACCCGCGCTAGCCCTGCCCCGCTTTGCCGTTAGTTACCTAACCTAACGGTGCATGACGGGACATCGAGGCGAATGCGGATGGCATAAGCGTACGTTGTATTTACCTGTGATGCTTAGGTAACTTAAATGATGGGACTTCATTAATGAGATTAATGAAAGAAAATAAACCTAATGATGTTGTGGAATCGAATTTTCAAAAACAGGTAGCTCTAGTCATTGCTTTGCATAGCGGTATTCCTTATACAATATCCATCACCTTATTCGATAAGGAAAGAGCCGAGATCCCTTCACCGGGAGTGACCTCTTTAGCAATAACTGGCAGATGCTACAACCCTTGGTTTCGTCTTTTGATTACTTTTCTAGTTCTTGCTTTGCATAGTGGTATTGTGAATATCCTGCAACTCATTCGACGAGGAAAGAGCCGAGATCCCTTCACCGGAAGTGACCTCTTTAGCAAAACTAGCAAAGGCCTAAAAAACACTCCATTTTAAATCATTTGATTCTACAACGATATCAAGTTCATTATGCAAGAGGTTTTCTTAAAAACCTGTCGTAGCCCTCCGTCATTTCAGATAAGTATTTCATAGTATTCGTGCTGCATTCGTTGGCCTTTGTCAAGGCGTAGTGTGCGGTAGCTATTTAATGCTTATCTGCTTGAGCATATGATGCGATTGAGTTAGGGTAGTCGTGCGACCTTATTGGCCTTTGTTGTCACGCCCCGCTTCCCAGAGTGCGCTAAGATCGGTACGTGACAGAGCCAACCATACTACCTGTGGCTATGAAACATCCCTCCACAGTCACATTACGGCCATTTATAAGATATCAAGAACAGTAGAAATAAAATAAATTATCTAGTACATGTCCATATGCCAGAATAAACGAGTCAAGAAATAATATGCGGAAGCAATAAATCCAAATAATAATAACATCTGGAAAGAACGTCCCAAAATACGGGCTCACATCAGGAATGAAAGTACGAAAATAAAACTAAACTAACTAGCTACTAACGGGGTCCTCACTGCTCGGCCTGTTGGCTGAAATACTCCTGAACGGCCTGCGGCAGAGATAGAGGATCTGGGCCATACAAAATCCAGACGTCGGTGCGTCATAATATCAAACAATAAAATATAATCAGGAGGTAACAAGATATGCATGCATGAGTAGTAACAGTAATGAGCGTATAACAGTAACACGGGTATGAACAGTGAAGTGTATACGTGCGGGTGAAGTGCGGTAAATAATCTAAACTGTGCTACTGGGTTTTCTCTTCTAAATTTATTCGAAATCAATTGATGTACTCCTCATGTAACTCAAAGAATATGTCCTGTTACCCCCCGGGACCACGGATCAAGATATGTGAACCAAGAATAGTTATGTCCCGTTACCTCCCGGGACCACGGATCAAGAAGAATCACGAATGATTCTGTCCCGTTACCCTCCGGGACCACGGATCAAGTAATACCCTTTTAAGTTACACTAGGTTCCACCTTTGATTTCCCTATACCCCCAAGGTTATGTGTTCAAGTCAGGTATTGATAAACCGGAGCTAATGCCAATCCAGGATCAAGCAGGTACAGGTTTGTCTATGCAGACAACAGGATATGTCCATTGGGACAACATGTCAGGATTGTCGGCATTAGAAACAGGATCAGATAACATGTCAAGTAGTGGTGTATCAGGTCATGTCAAGTAGTGCGCAATGTAATATATAGGTGTCCAACAGTAAAATGTAGCAAGTATTGAATCACGGTAGAAGTACGGATGTACGGTAAAAACATGGATGCACAAATATCTATCAGGGGTTACATCATGACTAGGTAGGATGCACATTGTCAAGCATGGGATACTAATGTAACAATAATATGAGTTAATGTAATATGGCATGCAACTAGGTATGCAGAATTAATGGTATGGATACACAATAAAACATGGATGCTCAATTAACTATCAGGGGTTATAACTACCATTCCACGACTATGTAGGATGCACATTATCAAGCATGAGGTGTTAGTATAACAGTAATATGAAATAATATGACATGGCATGCAACTAGATATATAATTAATGGTATGGATGCACAAATATCGATCAGGGGTTACATTTATAGCTCCAAGACTAAGTGGGATGCACATTATTAAGCATGGGGTGTTACTATAACAATAACATGAATTAATATGATCTGTAAATGCAGCTACATATATAATAGATGATATGGATGCATACGGGTATCCGAAAACAGTAAAACTTTAATATGGATGTATAATGCAATCAACATGTAATATTTGTATTCATATGGATGCAAGATAAGTATTATAGCATGTAGCAAGTTAAACTTGCCTGAGCGGAACACACGACGGGTGCGTACGGCACGTCCGACGTTGGGTAAACGTCGCAACGCACACACGGCACGTGGGACGGGTCCAGGTAAGGTAAGAGGGTAACCACGCAGGTGGGGACGTTCACTGGATCGCCTGAATCATCAGTGCCGAGCACGGCTCCGGCGGATGATCACCGAAAAAGAAACAAGAAATCAAGAAAGAAAAGAAAAGAGAAGGAGAAGAAGAAGAAGAAGAAGATGGTCTGGGGTTTTGGGACAGAGGGGAAGGCGATGAGGTGGTTGTGATGACAAGTGCACGGAGGCGACGGGGTCGGGGCTTCGGTGAGGAAGCAGGTGAGGCAAGGTGTGCAGTAGGGGTTTCTTGATGTCGGGGTCAGGTTCTGTGCATGGGAGAGATGATGTTAGGAGGTAGTGGTGATGGTGGTGAGATAAAGTCGACGAAGTGAGGTCGTCGGGGATGAGGGGACGATGGCGAGGCGAGGCAAGGCTAGGTCGGGTTGGGTTCTTGGGTTCTTGTGCTCGTGGGTGTGCAGGGTTCTTAGGCTTGGAGGGGGAGGAGAGGAGAGGAAGGAGGTCGAGGAAAATGAGGAAGCGAAGGAGGAGAGACGGGAGAGATGAGATGAGCGACGTCGACGAAGAGGAGGCGGTTAGGGTTGGGGTTCTGTGGGTTCGTGGCGGCAGAATTTAAAGAGGGAGGAAGGAAGAAGGGAGGTGAGCGTAGTGGATGAGGGAGGTGACAGGATCTCGGGAGTGAATAGGATTCGCGAGAGGGGGGAGAGAGAGAGAGAGAGAGATTTAAAAAAATCTAAAAGATTTTAGTTCGTAGGTAAACTGTTAAAATATAATATAATATTAATAAAATTTGATATTTTGGCTAATACAAAAATAGTCCAAAACACGCTCAGGTTGGGTCTAAAAATCCAGTTTTAAAATACGGAAAATATATATGTCAACCAAGACCAAAACAGGATATCCGGGTAACGAAAATGCATACCCTCAAGAACGGATGCACGCACGTGCACGTAGCCATCCAAAATAGTCCAAAACACGCCCAGGTTGGGTCTAAAAATCCAGTTTTAAAATACGGAAATATATGTGTCAACCAAAACCAAAACAGGATATCCGGGTAACGAAAATGTATACCCCCAAGAACAGATGCACGCACGTGCACGTAGCCATCCAAACAGGTCCGTTTCACTGAACGGGACGAGAACAAGATGCGCAGATGCTACGACAGGGTTAGAGGTATCATGCAGGCCATGCTAGATATTTTTAAAATATTTTATTTGACTTTATATGTTATATTGAAAAATATGCAGATGCCAGATAAATGTCAGTATGCAGTATATAAAAAAATGAAAGTGCACGGATCCACATAATAAGTCGGGATAAATCATAAATAGGAATCAAGACGGGTTTCCAGTAAGCGGTTCGGGTCGGATACAAATACAGATGTCAAATACACTATTCGCATCCAAAACGCAGTAAATCAAGAAAATGCCATAAATAAAGAAATACTCAAAATAGAATTGGTATAAATGAACTAGGGTGTTACATTTGTCAAGGGTCGTGCGGGTTGGGTTTAATTCAATCATAAAATGACGGGTTGAACTTGACTAGCATCCTATAGTTTGTTGGCCTTTGTCAATATCATAGGAGGTTAGGGGCAAAATTATCGGGAATTTCAAGTGTTGAAATTTGCAATGAGATTGGATACCTTCTATGAGATAGTTGGATCCCGATACCCACTGCGAGTAATTGTTACTCTTGGGAGAGTTTTACACATTACAATTAGCCGATCAAGTAGGTGTCAACGGGGTTACACCCCTAGGAAAACGAGGTTTATTTTAATTAGGTCCGTGCGAAAGCACGGGAAAGCTCCCTCAAAGTATCGGCACTGGCCTGGCTGAAAAATTGGCGAACTTGTAGGGTGTAATTAATCCCGGCTAGTGTTTCCTTTTAGGGTTTGTCTTGTGTCTCCGTAACAAATGGTCCATTTATTTTTGAAGGAAGATTTGATAAAAACAGTGGGAGTCATCCTGATTAGATAAAACAATAACCAATCTAATCTTGCAAGAGCATACGCTGAGTGTTTTCCTCTCTCTCTCTAGGTAGCGACCATGTCACGCCTTAATCAAGATAATAATATGGATGTATTGACCGAACCCGCTTGTTATACTGTGTTGGGTAACGTTGGTCCCGCTCCAACTTATAATTGTTATAAGACCGAGCAGGAAATAGGGGATTGCCAAGATTCCCGTGCCTCCCAAACGAAGAAAGTGCATGATGATGCATCTTCTTCGGGTGTGTTCAATACCGAGAATTGATTCTCAGTATTCTCTACGTCCTACGTATGAGATACCGGATCAGGATCCCACATATGTAATCTGTTACATGGGCTACAGATAGGTAGAGAACGGAGAACGGGTGATAAAGTTTCAAGAGTTGGAAACGGTGCAAATTGTTGCAGCCAAGATGTTGGCGGTTATCACCCTTTACTATCAAGTACATTGATTCTGAACGAATATTATTAGATACCGAACCTGTATACAACATCATATTAGTCTCTTTATTTAGTAAAGAAGGATATAATTTTGTATTGTTGGATAATATTTTGAACATTTCCTACATCAAGAGTTGATCGGTTCAGGCGCGTTATCTAAAAGCATATACGTTCTAAATCAAACTACAGTTCTTAACGTACAGAACATACACAAGAGGAAGAATTCAGAAATGAACGAGTCCTTCTTGAGGCATTGTAGACTAGGTCATATCAATGCGACCCGACTAGCTAAATTACATTAAGATGCAATGTAACAACCCTAAATTTCCTGTACAACTTTCTGTATAATTTTTTTTCAAAAAAATACAGAAAGAGATATTTTTGCCTGAGCACAAGTTATAAGTTTGTTTTGCTTTTTAATAGTAAGAAGGAGCTTGTAGCTTATTGGTAATACCTTGCACTGCTGAACCAACCCACCATAGTTCAAATCCTATACGCCGCCGCCGGCCGGACTCGGCCGGACCGCCGAGTCCCCAACATCAAAGTTGGGCCTCTTCACCTCCCCTCTACTCCTGCATACTTTATTTCCTTAGACCAGTACCAGAGACTCTTTAAAATCCTAATTACTCCATTTTTAATACATTTTAATACAATTTTCAATTCACCCTTTCACCTACCCTAAACTCTAGCCTTACCCTATAAATACAACCCCTAAACACCCCCCTCACTCCAAAATTCTAATCAAAACTCTCAAGAAATCCCTAGAATTTCAGTGTACATTTGGAGTTAGCGAAAGGCGAAGCTCCGGCGAAATTCCGACGACAACCCTAAGAGCTCCCGGCGACGAAACGACGCAGCGGCGCCTCCTACTGTTCTCTCTTCCTCTCCTATAATCTGAAAACCCGTAAGTCCCTCCTCCCTCTCCTCTTTTCTATTCTGAAAACACGTATTTCTAAAACCCGACGGAAGTGGAGTTAAATCCGACTTCCGATTCGGTTTTCTTTGTAAAGTTTAATTTTCCTTAACACAACCATACAAAACTCTTACATCTTGACTATTAATCATTAATAAAACATGTTGAATAAATTTCATAGCAAAATATTTCATCTTGTAACTTTTACCGTTCTTTTTCAGTAAAATACCATGTAGTATACTTTCGACTTTAAAACATCACAATCTTGCTATACCTTTAAGTAGATTACAAGGTAATGACCTACCTCCTCACAACACTCATATGCAATATAGCACAATACCTTTCGGGAACATAGAATACGGGAAAACGAAACTTTACATATAAATACCACTAACTATTAAAACCGTTTTCTATAAGATTACGTATTTTTATAAATCTTTGCAAAGGGCCGCTACAACCCATTTTAGGGAACCCGACTGGGATGGTGCGGATTATCGCACATCCCTGGGCTTAGTAGTGCGAGATGCAGACCTCCGTAAGGAGCATTCGGTCTCGAAAGATTTAAAATACAAATATCTTAAGAAAAATGAGATTTCTAGAAATATAATATATATTAAAATTATTTTTATATAAATATGTATATATGTATCATTAAAATATCTATCTTGTGATAATATGAATATTCCAACTTTTTCCTAAAATCACAAGAATCACTTTACATTAAAATACCATGAATTCCATACAAGTTCAATGTTATAATTAAATACCATGTATTATGAAAAATAGGTTATTTTCACTAGAAATATCACAAATATAAAATCTATATCTATGACAACTCTAAAGACGATAATTAAATATTTGGGGTGTATTTTGAAAATTATACAAAAGTATTTTCACATAAAAACCCCTCAAGTTCTATAAATTACACTAAGGGCCCTAGTAAATATAGCTTTAAGCGGGACCAATTTCTTGAGCCTCAGGGAGCCGGAGAAGTGGGTGCTTGCCTATTTAAGGTAGACAACTTAACAACGGTGTTATCAACACGGTAATCGTCTTTGAAAAAGACACAAATCCTGCCGTCCATGTGCAGCGGTTACCGATAACATCAAAACCTAATTCAGGACTTCAATTTCTCTTTCTAATTATTCTGATTCAGACTGAGTCTCATTATGAATAATCTTACTTGAATATGATTCAAGTACAATCTACAATACTACAATTCAACATGAATCTATGAATCCATATATTCAAACTATTCAATTTATTCAATCTATATTGACCGAACCGAACCATGGATATACTTCCATTTACATAATTCTCTAGCTACATCCATGATTCTCCAGTTACACCCATTTACTGATATCATGGTTTCGGCAAGTCATCTATACAATTCAATTTTCAAGACAATACAATACAATACAATACAATACAATACCATCAGTATAATCATTACTATCAATCCAATAAATACACGGGGTATTGGGGTAGTTCATTCGTGAATCCAACAGAATCTCAAGAGTCCCCCTAGATCATGAATCCAAGTCTAGTAACACAAGCAAGCTATCATGAGGGCCCGTGTTTCCATGCTCCTGGATTACAGCCTGTAGAGTTTGGAATACTTCGATGACGGTCGAAGTCCCGTTACTAACAATTGATTCGAACCCGTGGTTCCCTACCCCTAGATTACAGCCTGTTGGGTTTGAGAACATTCTCGAGATTGGTTGACATTCACTCTTGAACTTACGATAACAACAGCATTAATACTAAATACAACAGTATAGCAATATCATACAACTTTAAAAGCTACTTCCTCTCTCTGTCTATTCTATTTCTCCTTTATCTTTGGGACTTACCGAGCGATTGTTCGCTGACGACATTCCTTCTCTTTCTTCTTTGGAATGTTGTCAGGTGATCTGGACACTCAGAAGATCGAGCCTACTAGTTAGGACTTGGACCAGCTATCCTACGACCCAGAGATCTAGCTTCATTGTACACATTTTTATTTCAGTACTTTTCATTTCTGTTATGCCACTGTTTAGGCATTACTTTCATTCAGTTGTATTTACTTTTCTATGTATTGTAAAAAGAATGTGAATAAATAAAGTTGCTGTTTTATTATATCTTGTCTCTTGTGCATTTATATTTATATTGCTTAGATACGCTTAGCGTATTTACTTCAGAGTAAATACGTAGCGGCCTAATCGCGTCCCCTTCGCCGTATACCGGGAAGCAGGGCGTGACATTCATATTTAAATTAGTTTGAATTTACATCTTGGGAAACTTGTCAGTCATGTCACAAAGATAAGATGACCACAACTCCGTTTACTTGAAACAGAGAAAGAGTTAGTGAACTCTTGGGACTGATACATAATGATGTATGAAAGTCCCCTGTCTACACATGCCAGGACTGGTTCTTTATATTTCATTACATTCACTGATGATCTCTCAAGATTCGGACATATGTTCTTGTTGAAACACAAGTCTGAACCTTTTGAGAAATTCAATGAATATAAATCAGAAGTAGAGAACCAAAATGGGTATAAGTATTATGTCCTTTGATGTGATCAGGGAGGAGAATACTTGAGCACGGAATTCCTGGACTATTCAAAAGGAGAATGGGATTCTCTCTCAGCATTACTCCTCCGTATACACCACAGCACAACGGTGTATCGGGGCGGAGCAATCGCATCATATTAGATATGGTGCGCTCTATGATGAGTACTACCTGTTGGGGTCGAAAATTGCATCCTGGTGACCAAGTCAAAGTCAAAGTCAATCCCAAGCCAAGTGGGCCCAAGCCCAGGTCAAGTGGGCCCATGCCCGAGTCGAGCCCGAACATGAAGTGGCCGGCCTCCCCCATGCCAACATAAAAATCATGTAATAAATAATTTTATTGTAATTTTTTATGCATGAATGGGTATAAAGCCAAATTTTTATTAAGCCCATGGCTTATGTGTAAAAAAGAAATAGCACATGAGACATGGGATGGGCAAAATGCCATTTTGTAAAGCCCAAGGGGCTATGTGTAAATATGTAAGCCTATATAAGACAACATGATGATGAATAAAAAAAGCAACTTTTCATTCTCTAAAAAAATCTAAGGTTTTTGTGCCCTCTTCTCCTTCCTCCTTCTTCGTTCTTTTGAATTAAATCAAGAGTTTTACTCTTCCTTTTCCAAAACTAAATAGTTTTTCACCACCAAACCCATAAAGGGGAACTCAGATCTCCCATCAGATCTCAAAAATAAGAGATTATTAAAATCTCATACTTCTTGTTCTTCAAGATCCAGCCGATAGAAGATGAGGAATGAGACCCATCTCCAAAAATCCCACTTTGGAGAAGATCCAAGGCTCAAGGGAGAAGCCCCTTTCATCAGCTGCAAAAATATCTTAGGAGTCCAACTCCATAAGTCAAATCGGGAGCACAGCTCCCAGTGCAGGGACCAAGTCCCTTTCGCTGCTGGCACACAGCACCCGCGTGCCAGGCACGTGGGGTGCAGGCGCTCTGGCGCACAGCGCCCGCGTGCCAGGTACGTGGTGCTCTGGCGCACAGCGCCCGTGTGCCTGGCACGTGGGGCGCTGGCCCACGCATCCTTTGGATGCCCTTTCCTTATATATATATATATATACACATGTATATATAAACACACACGCACACACATACTCCACGACACTGTCTCCCGTTAGAAAAAATTTCTAACGGGACGCTGCCCCGCACCCCGCAAGGGGGATGCTAGCCCCTTTGACCCCCGACCCGCTATCCGGGTAGCAGGACCCCCGTAAAAACTCTGCGGGGCCCCCGATATATCCAAAACCCTTTCAAAACACAACACTGCACATTGAGTTCGCATGACCAGTTACCCATTAATCGAAGGTTCTCTCGCTCCAAAGAAGAGGGGTAATTAACGGCAGCTTAGTCCACGGCTGCCGGAGATTCGGATCCCCACAATCAATAAACCCCAGCCTACCCTAGGCAGAGGGAATCTGTAATGCGCCTGACAAGCACGCACGTATTCCCATCTCAATGGAGTGACGAAGAACACCTTACAGATTCTGGTGCAGGGTTACCTAGCACGACAGCAAGGTTTCGGGAGGTATCGTCCATGCCAAATTTAAAAATTTGTCGTTCTAGCTAACCCTAACTATGAATCGTTAACTAGAAATCGACGGAATAACATATGTAAACACTTTACATCCTAAGTGAGCAAGGAATACAACCTTTGTAGACCGGTCCTTCACTTCAATAGCTCCGTGTAGTAGTCCCTTCGCTGCGATCAAGAAGTCCCGGACTCTAGAGAGGCTCCGATGAAGAAACGAACATGCTTGCTTCGAAGTCTTCGAGGCCGAAGATGATCTACGTCGAGGAGACACTAACCCAAGCTATCTCTTCACTAATTATGGAATTAGTGAAGCAAACACCCTATACTAAATGGAAAGTAGTAGAGGATGATGAAGTAGGAAGTTTGCTCACATTAGAATTCATATTCTCACAAGTTTTCATCACAAACTCAAACCCTAGAAAACACTTTTCTCATTTGAGCTCATGAAGAAGATGGAGAATTATCAAGAGAGAATGAATTATTGTTGAGGTTGAAAATGCAACCAAGGGTTAAGCATGTCATGCTTAACCCTTGTAGAGAGTTAACCATGGCCATGGGTTAAAGGGTTGGGTTAAATAAATATCCTAAGCTAGACAAAAGAGTGGACAAAGTCAAAGATGCTTACAAGCTTCTACAAGCTTTCAACAAATATCAACCATGATAAAATCCACAATTTTGAATAACTTAATGATAAATATAAAACCCTAATCTTAACCCTAGCATGGTTTAACCCTCAATAACCCTAGTTGCATTTGTAACCTAGCTTGATACATTTAACATATATCGCATATACATCAATGTATCCAAAGTGAGAAAAGAAATCATAAGTGAGCTAATACTAGTTAATGTAATGTAATATATCAAATATATAATTATACATTAGATTATCAAATCAACTCTTGATTTAATAATCCGGCTATATCACCTATAACCGACTAATATCATATGAATCAACTTATCGAATCAACACTTGATCCGATAACCCGGCTATATCATATATAACTGACCGATATCTCATATCGTGAGAATAGAATATGATATCGTATCAATCTCGGTCTCATACATATCACATATGTGCTCCTACTCGGTTTTGCTTTAGCTAGGAAACCCCTGTGTAGGACTCTAAAGACCCGTCAATACGCCGGCAATAGGTGATGATCATATCAAACACCCACAAGCCGCAAGTGGACTGCTAAACATAATGGCCACCCGGATATTGGGTGATCAGAAGATCAACAAGCAAACCTACTCGTACTCCTGCGAATCCAATCAGTAAGACTACCGTACAGTCCGGTCTCTTTATCTGATATGTCGCATATCTCGTCTAGGGGTGGTAAACGTCAGACCACAGTAACTCGATAAGTCGTGTCGATATGAGGCTTATAACAGGTCGAGAAACTACTGATAACACTTACCAGTATATCTCTGAAGCAACCTTGGCCAAGAACTTCCTGTTATAGCCAATCGAGCACAGCGCAATATCAACTCCCAATATCGGGAGAGACGAAACCCCTCCTATCGCTCATTGCCTCTATGTGACTCGAGACTGTACCCAAAAGCCACCGTTTTGCACATTCTCTTGAACGTGGTAAGGTGGAAATCAAAGCACAGTGGGAATCACACAAGTCTCTATGACGATCTAGGGTCTACAGACTAACCTGTACCAGTGTCACCAGAGAACTGCCATCTGACGTTAGGTATAATACCATCTGGGAGTTCTCGGCAAGTCCGTCCAGTGTACCCGGTCTCCACTGAGCACCCGTATACTGTCTCTGATGTCAAACACCAATGGATATGGAATCATCCATCGCCCATCTACATGGGTCGAGAAGCTATACGCTAGTCTACTCTGGTATATCGATGCCCTGTCTCGATACACCCACGACTAGGAACATTTGAAGGATGTACTTAACGACTACTCTGTCCCCACTAGTATGATCTGCATCATAGTCCTGGTAGTCAAGTACTCATCCTAAGGGCTTTATCAACATGTAACATAGAGACAATCAGCGTACATATTAAGATAAAGGGCAACCAGATAGCATACTATCATGTCGAACAAGAAAGTCCTCCATATATATGTCCAAGCATCCACTACAATATACATCGTATGTACAGTAATGGCCTCTAGGGCATACATATAACTAACATCTGGCACGCTCGGTGGGACCAATCTCTCCTCCCATATTTCGGGTTAAACGTTCATACGAACTCAATCAATATACATATCTATATTTATACTAAAATAATGCTTTTTCATGCAGTTTTCCAAGCAATCAATTTTCAACAATGTCTCCAAAGATGAACTCAGCTCCTATCTCCTACACGATGAAGATGGACTCCAGGACGGTCCTCCCGGCCAGTCTTGAGCGACAGTGGGAGGATCCGCTGCTACAGTTCGGCTCTATTCTGTTCGTGCCAGCTAACGCTATTCCTGCACCTCAAGCTCCGGTAACCGATAAACCGGTCTCGAAAGGCAAGAGACCAAATGTGGTGGTCTCGAGGGCGCCCCAACCCAAACGCAAATCCATTTCCGAACGTCTCTCCGTCACTCCAGCTGGGGGCAAAGCCATTAACGTCAACGAAGCAACGGGGCATCTCGAGCAAGCTCCAATGGTACCCTCGACAACTGCTTGATCGGGTGTCTTCTCTAAGCTCCCTGCCAATGATAAAGAGACAGCTGGATATGTGGTCCATTTTATCTATATGGTGGGCACGCGCAGCAAGAGCAAGGAAGGGGCCACTACATCTCAAATTCAATCTGGTATGAATATGGCTGCCACATTCCAAGACCAACCTCCTCTGGAAGGTAATGAAGACCCTTCCAGTGAAGCTGATAAGCAGGGAGAGCCCTTAGTTCATGAGGAGTCGGGCTCGGAAAACGAAGATGAACCAACTTTCCATCCTAAGACCGCAGAGCAGCAACTTCTCCAGGAGCTCCGAAAGCAGCTCAGAAGTAGAGACAAGGAGATGGCCAAGCTCTACTTAAAAATTGACGACTTAACAAACATCGTCTTACGGCTCACAGCTCAAGTTGCCTCTCAGCCACCCAATCAAGCGCATGGTTCTACTCATGAACCGGGAAACGGTGTCCCGAGACAGCCGACGCCTATTCCCTCAAATCCAAAGGTGGACGAACCGCACGAAAGTCAGTCGCATCCTATCTCGAGAAATGTCTTGGCTACCGATGACAGCAACCCGCTAACTCAAGATCAAATCATGGATTTGGTTGACAACAAAATCAAAACATTGGTAGCCGAAGCCGGAGAGCAAAAAGAGGTCAGTAGCAGCGGGAGACCATACCCTGCTCGATATGACCTTGTGGAGTTTACTGGTTATGTCGTCCCCAAATTTTAAAGGTTCGATGGGACGGGAAATGCGAACCGGCACATTGCCCAATTTAAAGCATCATGTGCGAACACTGGGGGCAATGATGCGCTCCTTCTCTGCCAGTTTTTCAATAGTTTGACCGATGTTGCTTTCGATTGGTATGCAAGCATACCGGATGACTCGATCACGACGTTTGCTCAAATAGAATCCATGTACAAGCAAAGGTTCATGAGTGTCAGCGATAAAATCACCATTGCTGACCTTGTAAGGACCGAGCCAAAGAACAACGAAAGCAACATAGATTTTATAGTCCGATGGCGCAATCTCTCTATCAAATGCGAACCGTCGTTAGAGCAAGACCAATCCGTCAGTCTTCTTATAGAAAATCTGAACGACTGGATGAAACCTTTCCTGTGCACCGCAGGGCTCAAAACATTCCAAGAGCTGACCAAGAAAGTTCAAATGTTGGAACGCTCAAAGCCCGAGTCCACTCAGAATCTCCAGTTCACAAACAGACCGAGACATCGGAGGGACGACAATTGGAAAAGCGAAAGCTCCAACATCACCGATTCTCTGGATAAGCAGAGAGCGGGCGGAGCAAAGACTAACAAATCTCAAGAGCCAACTTTGGAGGAAAGAAGAAATAAGGTTTACTCTTTCCGAAGGGACAAGGTCCACAAAATTTTCAAAGATGCTCTGAAGAATGGCTTGCGGCTACCAGAACCAAAAAGGCTAAGTGAAGTGAACAGGACTGATCATCCCAACTTTTTCCTGTACCACTGAGTGCTGGGACACACTATTGAAGACTGTTGCATCTTCAAGGATTGGGTCGAGAAACAATACAAGGCGGGAGAAATATCGTTGTCCCTTGGCGTGTTAACAAACAATCAAGCTGCGACCGCTAATTTCATACAAATGGAGACCGAAGTTCTACAGGGACCCAATTCTCTCAGACACCTGCCTTTCTCTAAAAAAAGCAGACCAAGGCAACAAGCTAAGAGCCAAGCGAGCCACATTGCCAGTGAAGAAGCAATAGACGGGCACACAACCCATACGACCTATATGATGGAGCTCGGAGGAGCAAGTCCTCCTACGCCTTATATCCATGACAATGATGCGGTTGTTGCTATCCAACACCGGCTTGATCCAAATGATGAAGAGCTCGCTCATGTGATTAAGCCCAAGGAGCCCGTAGTTCCTGCAAAATCGAGCCCAAGCTCCAACAGCTGACCACCACGTCGTTAAACTGGGAATGATAGACTTCTAAGTATTTAAACTTGGAACCGTCGACCACCACGTCATTAAACTGGGAACAGTCGACCTCTAAGTCATTAAACTGGGGATGTAAAAATGTGTAAATAAAATATATATATATATATATATGTATATATAAATAAAAAGTCGAAATGATGGGGCAACTCGCAATAAAAATTAGCGAGTAAAAATAAAAATGAAAATAAAGCCGAAATGATGGGGAAACCGCGAATATATAGCCGAAATGATAGGGCAATCGCGACCTTCGCGATAAGAAAAGTTGAAATGATAGAGCAATCGCGGTAAAATAAACCGGCGAATGATGAGTCGCTCCTGGTACCATATTCCAGTGTAGCGATACAGAAGCCAACCAAATTCCAAATCCCAAATCCCAAAACGGTGAATGATGAGTCGCTCCTGGTACCATATTCCAGTGTAGCGATGCAGACGCCAACTAAATTCCAAATCCCAAAACGGCGAATGATGAGTCGCTCCTGGTACCATATTCCAGTGCAGCGATGTAGACGCTAACCAAAATTCTAAATTTCTGAATATCCCAACGGCGAATAATGAGTCGCTCCTGGTACCATATTCCAGTGCAGCGATGCAGACGCCAACCAAAATTCAAATTCCCAAAATTCTTCCGGCCCTACGGTTAGTCCCCAAGTTGACTACCGTATACAATCTACGGTCTCAAATAATTCTCATCATACCCATGCCCCACCGCAATCACCAGTTATGCGGCTGGTCTCCACCCTTGGAATTATGCTCCATTTGAGAAGACCCACTCATGTGTCCTCACGATACATGAGGAGAATAAACTTACAGGATCCTCACGACTCGTAAGAAAACACCTTCGTGGGATCCTTACGACTCACAAAGGAAAAACACACTTGGGGGTCCTCACGACTCCTAAGGAGAAAATGCACCTACGGGATCCTTATGACTCATAGGGAGAAAATGCTTTTATGGGACCCTTACGGCCCATAAAATTGAAAAGCCTTAGGTGATAGGGATCCAAACCTGTCTTCTAAGCCATCGCTTCCCAACAGGGAAAGGCAAATAATGATTCGCTCCTGGTACCATATTCCAGTATAGCGGTGCTGACGCCGACTCAAAAAACCAATTCCCAAATTCTCCCGGGGCAAATGATGAGTTGCTCCTGGCATTATTCCAGTGAAGCAATGCAGATGCCGACAAAAAAACCAATCACTAAATCCTCTCAAAGGTAAATGATGATTCGCTCCTGATACCATATTCCAGTGTAAGAGGTGTTGATGCCAAACTAAAACCAAAATCACAAGTCCTCCTGGGGCAAATGATGAGTTGCTCCTGACATTATTCTAGTGCAGAAATACTGACGCTAAACAAATTCCAAATTCCTCTCAAATTCAAAAGTCCCGCCGAACAAGGCAAAAATCAAACAAATCAAACCAACCAATTCCAACATCGACCTCTGCGTCAAACAGCGACACTCTGTGCCGGGGAAACGTCAAGCAGACACTCCGTACCGGGGAAACGTCAAGCAGACACTCTGTACCGGGGACACGTCGACCGGCGACATTCCGTACCGGGGAAATGTCAAGAAGACACTCCGTACTGGGGACACGTCGACCGGCGACACTCCGTGTCGGGGAAACGTCAAGCAGACACTCCGTACCGGGGACACATCAACCAGCCGACACTCCGTACCGGGAAAACGTCAAGCAGACACTCTGTACCGGGGACACGTCAACCAGCAACACTCCGTGATGGAGAAACGTCAAGCAGACACTCCGTTTCGGGGACACGTCAACCAGCTGACACTCCGCCTCGGGGAGACGTCAAGCAGACACTCCGTGCCGGGGGCACGTCGACTACAGACACTCCGTCTCGGGGACACGTCAATCATCTGACACTCCGCCTCGGGAAAACGTCAAGTAGACACTCCATGACGGGGGCACATCGACTACAGACACTCCGCTTCGGGGAAACGTCGACTGAAGACCCTCCGTGCCCGGGAAACGTCAAGCAGACACTCCGTACCGGGAACACGTCAACCAGCTGACACTCCGTACCGGGGAAACATCCAACAGAGACACTCTGTACCGAGTACACATCAACCAGCCGACACTCCGCCTCGGGGAAACGTCACGTAGACACTCCGTGCCGGGGGCACGTCGACTATAGACACTCCGCTTCGGGGAAACGTCGACCAGCGACACTCCGTGCCGGGGAAACGTCCAACAGCGATACTCTGTAACGGGGAAACGTCAAGCAGACACTCCATGCTGAGGACACGTCAACCAGCCGACACTTCGTAATGAGGAAACGTCAAGCAGACACTCCGTCTCGGGGACACGTCAACCAAGTCGACACTCCGCCTCGGGGAAACGTCAAGCAGACACTCTGCCTCGGGGAAATGTCGACCAGCGACACTCCATGTCGGGGGCACGTCTACCAAATCACTCCAGGCCAGAGAAACGTCTACCACAGACACTCCGTCTCGGAGACGCGTCGAGCGTCGACCGTCCATGTCGTTAAAAGGGCAAGCATCCTAAAAAGTGAGAACCAAAGTAAGTCGCCTCCACATGAAAGAAGATCCATCAATTTCATGCACACGGCCCACCTATGTGGTGTGCATTTATTGATGGGGGGCACTTTGTTGGGGTCGAAAATTGCACCCCGATTGACCAAGTCAAAGTCAAAGTCAACCCCAAGACAAGTGGGCCCAAGCCCAGGTCAAGTGGGCCCATGCCCGAGTCGAGCCCGAACATGAAGCAGCTGGTCTCCCCCATGCCAACATAAAAATCATGTAATAAATAATTTTAATGTATTTTTTTATGTATGAATGGGCATAAAGCCAAATTTTTGTAAAGCCCATGGCTTATGTGCAAAAAAGAAATAGCACATGAGACATGGGATGGGCAAAATACCATTTTGTAAAGCCCAAGGGGGTATGTGTAAATATGTAAGCCTATATAAGGCAACATGATGATGAATAAAAAAACAACTTTTCATTCTCTAAAAAATCTAGGGTTTTTGTGCCTCCTTCTCCTTCCTCAAGGTTCTAAACCTTCTTCTTTCTTTTGAATTAAATCAAGAGTTTTACTCTTCCTTTTCCAAAACTAAATAGTTTTTCACCACCAAACTCACAAAAGGGAACTCATATCTCCCATCAGATCTAAAAAATAAGAGATTTTTAAAATCTCATACTTCTTGTTCTTCAAGATCCAGCCGACAGAAGAGGAGGAAGAAGACCCATCTCCAAAAATCCCACTTTAGGGAAGATCCAGGGCTCAAGGGAGAAGCCGCTTTCATCAGCTCCAAAAATATCTTAGGAGTCTAACTTCATCAGTCAAATCGGGAGCACAGCTCCCAGTGCAGTGACCAAGTCCCTTTCGCTGCTGCCGCCTAGGGCCGCGTGCCAGGCACATGGGGCGCTGGCGCTCTGGCGCCGCGTGCCAGGCACGTGGGGCGCTGGCGCTCTGGCGCACAGCGCCCGCGTTCCAGGCACGTGGTGCGCTGGCGCTCTGGCACACAGCGCCCGCGTGCCAGGCACGTGGTGCGCTGGCGCATAACGTCCGTGTGCCTGGCCCGTGGGGCGTTGGCCCACGCATCCTTTGGATGCCCTTTCTTTTTTTTTTTATATATATATACATGTATATATACACACACACACACACGCACATACTCTACGACACTGTCCCCCATTAGAAAAAAATTCTAACGGGGTGCTGCCCCGCACCCCGCAAGGGGGCTGCTAGCCCCCTTGACCCCCAGCCCGCTATCCGGGTAGTGGGACCCCCGTAAAAACTCTGCGGGGCCCCCGATATATCCAAAACCCCTTCAAAACACAACACTGCACATTGAGTTCGCATGACCAGTTTAACCCATTAATCGACGGTTCCCTCGCTCCAAAGGCGAGGGGTAATTAACGGTAGCTTAGTTCCCGGCTGCCGGAGATTCGGAACCCCACAATCAATAAACCCCAGCCTACCTTAGGCAGGAGGAATCTGTAATGCACATGACAAGCACGCGCATATTCCCATCTCAATGGAGTGACGAAGAACACCCTACACTACCGAGTTGCTTATTTTCTTTTGGGATTATTCACTTGAGAAGCTGCATACCTATTGAATAGGGTTCCAACAAAATCAGGTGCCTACCACTCCATATGTGATATGGTATGGGAAGAGCCCATGTCTTAAGTAAGTTAAGATTTGGGGTTGTCCAGCCTATGTCTAAAAGCAAAATCCAGACAAGCTCGAGGCAAGGTCAGTTTTATGAAAGTTTGTTGGATATCCCAAGCATTCGCAAGGGAATATCTTAAACTAATAGCTGATGTTTTGGTAGAACAGGAGGATTCAATAGTTTCCGATGAACCTCAGCCTCTCCGCCGATCTGGTAGGGTTCCTCACCCACCTGAGAGATACTTCGGTTTTCTCTATGACAGTGGGAGTGAGGATTGCATCATGAGATGATGACCCAACTAGTTTCGAGTAGGTCATTAAGAGTGGGACTCTGTAAAAATGGCTAGATGCTAAGGGATCTGAGATGGAATCCATATACACCAACAAAGTATGGACTTTGGTTGCTTTATCTGAAGGGTTAAACCCCCATCAGGAGCAAGTATATCTTGAGAAGATTACTTGGTGTAGATGGAAAAGTTGAGACTTTCAAAGGTAGACATGTCGTAAAAGGTTCTCGTCATCGACCAGGTATGGTTTATGAAGAAAATTTTTCTCCATTAGCTATGCTTAAGTTCATCCGGATCCTACTTGCCATTGCTACATACCATGACTACGATATCTGGCAGTTGTGTGTCATGACTGTTTTTCTAAATATTGATTTAAAAGAGAGCGTCTATAAGTACACAGCCAGAGGGTTTCGTAGAAAGTGGGAGCAGCGGAAACATGTGCAAGATGCTTTACAGGTTAAAGCAGGAATCGCGGAGTTGGAACATCTGTTTTGATATGGTAGTCAAAGTATTTGACTTCATCAAAATAGTAAATGAACCTTGTATATACAAAAGGGTAGTAGAGAGTATGGTGGTATTCCTCGTATTGTACGTGGATGACATACTCTTGATAGGGAAGGAGTTTCCTATGCTACACTCGGTCAATCTCCTCTTATCACATTGATTCTCCATGTAGGATCAAGTTGATACCTCATAAATCCTGGGTTTTGGATCTATGAGATAGATCTAAGTGGATGTTAGGATTCTCACTAGGTGTAGTAAGATGGTATCAATCGATTCTGGGGAGAATTACTGGAAGCTTCCAGGGTGGTAAGGTCGACCGAAAGTCAGTCACATGCATTGTCTTTACCCTCAGTGGAGGGACGGTATGTTGGAAGAGTTCCAAGCTAGATACCGTGGCAAACTAGACGATAAAGGCTGGATACATTGCTACCAAAGATGCTACCAAAGAGGCAGTCTGGGTGTATATTAGTTCATGAGATGAACTTGGTTCCTACCATTGTGTGACAATAGAGTTGTGGCTTATGCCTAGGAACCCCCGTTCCATCAGTGATCCAGACATATTCTTATAGGGTTACTAGGCACACTCAAGAGGTTCCACAAGGCATCAACCATGCCAAACTCAAAAATTTATGTGCCGAGAAACCCTAATGCTAGATCGTTAACTAGAGGTAAAGGCGAAAACAAGCAAGCAAACTACTTTGCTACAAAGTGAAAGGGGCTACAACCTTTGTAGATCCGGTCCTCCACTTCTTTAGCTCCGTGTTGACGTCCCTCCGTTGCGATCATCGGAATCCCGGACTCTAGCGTCGGCTTCATCGGAGAAATGGACGGGCTAGGTCATTGACTTCGATGCCGAAGATGATCTACGTCGAGGCGACTCAAACTCAAGCTCCATCTTCACTAGGTCATGGATCTTATGAAGAAAACACCTTATACAACATGGCAAGTGGTAAAGGGTGAAGAAATAGGAAGTGGGTTCACTTTGAATTTGGATTTCTCACTTGATTTCATCACTTAGAATTTTCTAGCAAGCTTTTCTTTTCTTCATGAAGAAGAAGAAGAAGAAGAAAAAGAATTATCACAAAAAGAAAATTCAAGTGATATCCATCATATTGCAACCATGGGTTAAATAAACTCATGTAGAGAATAAACTAGGGTTAAGGTAAATGGTTAGGGTTAAGGAATAAAACAAAATGGTAAGACTTTTTCAAAGATGATAGAAATATCATGAAGCTTCTTGCACAAAACAAAGAAAGCCACTACCATTTTATTTTTGCCAAAAATGAATAAAGAAAATAAATGAGTAAATCAAACCCTAACCATTAACCTAATCATAGTTTAAAGCATACACATACCCAAGTTTGCATGTATCATCAAACATGATACAAACAAGTGCACAAAAATATATCATATATACAATGTGCACAATCTAGTGAGAAAATAATCTTAAGTGAACAAATACTAGTTAATTTAAAGTAATATATCAAATATATAATTATACATTAAATCATTAAATCAACACTTGATTTAATGATCCGGTCATACTGCATATAACCGACTAATATCAATTGTATCAATGTATCGAATCAGCACTTGATTCGGTAACCCGGCTATATCTCATATAACCGTCCAATGATACAGATCGCGAGAATAGAATACAGTATCACATACTGGTATTATTCTCGGTCCCGCACATATCTCATATGCGCTCCTATTTTGTTTCGCTTGAGCCAGGAAACCTCTGTGTAGGACTCTAAAGACTCGTCAATACGCCGGCAGCAGGTGATGATCATATCAAACACCCACAAGCCGCAAGCGGTCTGCTAAACGTAACGGACACCCAAGTATTGAGCGATCAGAAGATCAACGAGCAAGCCCGCTCACACTCCTGTGAATCCAACCAGTAACACTTACCGTACAGTCCGGTCTCGTCGTCTGATATGTCGCATATATCGCCTAGGGGTGGTAAATGTCAGACCCCAATAGCTCGATAAGTCGTGTCGATATGAGATCTATAACAGTTCGAGAAACTACTGGTAACACTTACCAGTAAATCTCAGCAACCCTGGCCAGGGATTTCCGGTTATAGCCAATCGAACACAGCGCAACATCAACTCCCTATACCGGGAGAGACGAATCCCCTCCTATCGCTCATTGCCTCCATGTGATTCGGGACTATACCTAAAAACCACCGTTTTGCACACCCTCTTGGACATGGTAAGGTGGAAATCAAAGCACAGTAGGAATCACACAAGACTCTATGACGATCTCGGATCTACAGACTAACCTGTACCAGTGTCACCAAAGAACTGCCATCTGACGTAAGGTATAATACCATCTGGGAGTTCTTGGCGAGTCCGTCCAGTATACCCAGTCTCCACTGAGCACCCGTATATCATCTCTGATGTCAAACACCAATGGATATGGGATCATCCATCGCCCATCTGTATGGGTCGAGAAGGTATACGCTAGTCTACTCTGGTGTATCGATGCCCCGTCTCGATACACCCATGACTAGGAACCTTGAAGGATGTACTTATGGACTACCATGTCCACACTAGTATGATCCGCATCATAGTCCAGGTAGTCAAGTACTCATCCTAAGGGCTTTACCAACATGTAACAGAGAGACAATCAGTGTACACGTTAAGGTAAAGAGCAACCAGATAGCATACTATCATGTCGAGCAAGAAAGTCCTCCCTATATATGTCCAAGCATCCACTACAATATACATCCTATGTACAGTAATGGCCTCTAGGGCATACATATAACTAACAATCTCCCACTTGCACTAGGTCCATCTGTAGCAGTGGTTGCAGTATCTCATACTCAACCATCCCATAAAAGTCTCTCTCTGGGAAAAGGCCTTTGTGAGTGGATCCGCCGTGTTTTCCTCTGAGTCTTCTCTCCTAACCTCGATCCCTTAGAGATCAACCATCTCCATGATCAGGTGATACTGCCTTAGAATATGTCTGGATCACTGACGGGACGGGAGTTCCTTAGCATAAGCCATAACTCCATTGTCACATAATGGGAGGAACGAAGTTCATCTCATGAACTAATATACACCCAGACAGCCTCTTTGGTAGCATCTTAAGTAGCGATGTATCCAGCCTTTATCGTCTAGTAAGCCACGGTATCTAGCTTGGAGCTCTTCCAACATACCGTCCCTTTATCAAGGGTAAAGACAATGCCTGTGACTGACATTCAGTCGTCCTTATCACCCTAGAACACTTCCAGTGATTCTCCCCAGGATCAATTGATACCATCTCACTGCATCTAGTGAGTAACCTAACATCCAATTACTTCTATCTTATAGATCAAAACTCAGGATTTCGGAGGTATCACTTTGATCCTATATGGAGAATCCTTGTAATAAGCGGAGATTGACCGAGCGTAGCATAGGAAACTCCTTCCCCATCAAGAGTATGTCATCCATGTACTCTACTAGGATCACCACCATACTTCCTACTACCTTTTTGTATATACAAGGTTCATCTACCATTTTGCTCTTTGACTATCTCATCAAAACAGACGTTCCAACTCCGCGATGCCTGTTTTAATCTTATAAAGCATCTTGTATACGTTTTCGCTGCTCCCACTGTCTACGAAGCCCTCTGGCTGTGTACTTACAGACGCTCTCTTCTAAAACATCATTTTAGAAAAGCAGTCATGACACCCAACCGCCAGATATCGTAGTCATGGTATGTAGCCGTGGCAAGTAGGATCTGGATGGACTTAAGCATAGCCACTGAAAAAGGTTTCATCATTATCCACGCCTGGTCGATGATGAAAACCTTTAACATGTCTAGCTTTGAAAGTCTCAACTTTTCCATCTACACCAAGTAATCTTCTCAAGATATACTTGCTCCTGATGGGGATTCAACCCTTCAGATAAAGCAACCGAAGTCCATACTTTGTTGGTGTATAAGGATTCCATCTCAGATCGCTAAGTATCCAACCATTCTTACAGAGTCCCACTCCTGATGGCCAGCTCGAAACTAGTTAGGTCATCATCTCATGATGCAATTCTCGCTCCCACTGTCATAGAGAAACCGAAGTAACTCTCAGGTGGGTGAGGAACCCTACTAGATCGGCGGAGAGGCTGAGGTTCGTTGGAAACAATTGAATCCTTTGGTTCTACCAAATTATCAGCTGCAGTTTGTGTAGCTGGAACATTTTCAGTTCTACATAACAGATCTTGCCTCGAGCTTGTCCGGATTTTGCTTTTCAGACATAGGCTAGACAACCCCAAATCTTAACAAACTTAAGATATGGGCTCTTCCCTTTCCATATCACATATGAAGCGGTAGGCAACTGTTTTGATTTGAACCATATTCAATAGGTATGCAGCTTCTCAAGTGCATAACTCCCAAAAGGAAATAGGAAACTCAGTAGTACTCATCATAGAGCACACCATATCACATAGGTTGCTATTGCTCCGCCCCGATATACCATCGTGCTATGGTGTATACGGAGGAGTAATGCTGAGAGAGAATCTCATTCTCCTTTAGAATAGTCCAGGATTTCCGTGCTCAAGTATTCTCCTCCTTGATCACATCAAAGGACATAATACTTATACCCGTATTTTGGTTCTCTACTTCTAACTTATATTCTGTGAATATCTCAAAAGGTTCGGACTTGTGTTTCAACAGGAACATATGTCTGAATCTAAAGAGATCCTCAGAGAATGCAATGAAGTACAAAGAACCGGTCCTGGCGTGTGTAGACATGGGACCTTATATACATCATCATGTATCAGTCCCAAGAGTTTACTAACTCTTTCTTTGCTTCCAATAAACAGGGTTGTGGTCATCTTATCTTTGTGACATGACCGGCAAGTTTTCGCAAGATATAAATTCAAACAGATTTAAATATGCATCTATGTGCAACTTAGCTAGTCGGGTCGCATTGATATGACCTAGTCTACAATACCTCAAGAAGGATCCGTTCATTTCTGAACTCTTCCTCTTGTATGTGTTCTGTATACTAAGAACTGTAGTTTGATTTAGAATGTCTATACTTTTAGATAACGTGCCTGAACCGATCAACTTTTGATATAGGAAATGTTCAAAACATTATCCAACAATACAAAATTTTATCATTTTTTTACTAATAAAGAGACTGATATGATTTTGTATATCAGGTTTGGTATCTAATAACATTTGTTCAGAATCAATGTATTTGGAATATAGGGTGACAGTGACCAACAGACTTGGCTGCAACACTTGCACCGTTTTCTGTCTCATGAAACTTATCACCCGTTCTCAGTTCTTTACCTATCTGTAGCCCATGTAACAGTTTACATATGCGGGATCCTGATCCGGTATCACATACTCAGGACGTAAATGATACTGAGAAACAGTTCTATGTAACGAACACACCCGAAGATGATGCATCAACATGCACTTTCTTCGTTTGGGCGGCACGGGAAATCTGGTATTCCCCAATTTCCTGCTCTGTCTTATAACAATTATAAGTTGGAGCGGGACCAACGTTCCCCAGCTCAGTATAACAAGCGGGTTCGGTCAATATATCCGTTTTATTATCTTGATTAAGGCGTGATATGGTCGCTACCTGGAGAGAGAGAGAAGAAAACACTCAGCGTATGCTCTTGCAAGATCAGATTGGTTATTATTTTATTTAATCAGGATGGCTCCCACTATTTTTATCAAATCTTCCTTCAAACCTTAAAAGGAAAGACTAGCCGGGATTAATTACACGCTACAAGTTCGCCAATCTTTCAGCCAGGCCAGTGTCGGTACTTTGAGGGAGGTTCCCCATGCTTTCTCACGTACCTAATTAAAGTAAACCTCGTTTTCCCAGAGGCGTAACCCTGTTGACATCTTTCTAGACACCTACTTGATCGGCTAATTGTAATGTGTAAAACTCTCCCAGGAGTAACTCTTACTCGCAGCGGGTATCGGGATCCAACTATCTCACAGAAGGTATGCAATCTCATTGCAAATTTCAACACCTGAAATTCCCGATAATATTTTACCCCTAGCGTCCTATGACCTTGACGCAGGCCAACAAACTATAGTCCGCTAGTCAAGTTCAACCTGTCATTTCTTGATTGAATTAAACCCACCCGCACGACCCTTGACGCAGGCCAACAAAGTCGCATGACTACCCTAATCCAATTTGCATCATATGCATAAACAGATAAATACTAGTTAGCTACCGCACACTACGCCTTGACGCAGGCCAACAAACGTAGCACGAATACTAAGTAGGACTTATCTGAAATGACGGAGGGCTACGACAGGTTTTTCTGAAAACCTATTGCGTAATGAACTTGATATCGTTGTAGGATCGAATGAATTTTGAAATGGAGTGTTTTTGAGGCTTTTCTAGTTTTGCTAAAGGGGTCACTCCCGGTGAAGGGATCGTCGGCCCTTTCCTCATCGAATAAGGTGCAGGATATATCATATATACCGCTGTGCAAAGCAATAACTATAGAAGCAATCAAAAGACAAACCGAGGGTTGTAGCATCTGCCAGTTATTGCTAAAGGAGTCACTCCCGGTGAAGGGATCTCGGTCATTTCCTTATCGAATAAGGTACAGGATGTTCTACAAGGAACACCGCGATGCAAAGCAAGAACTGTAGCGACATGTTTTTATTTTTGAAATTCGATTCCACAATATCTTTTAGGTTTATTTTCTTTTATTAATCTCATTAATGAACCTCCCATCATTTAAGTCCACCTAAACATCACAGATAAATATAACGTACGCTTATGCCATCCGCATTTGCCTCGATGTCCCGTCTGCACCGTTAGGTTAGGTAACTAACGGCAGAGCGGGGCAGGGCTAGCGCGGGTGTAAAACATAAGTAACGTCTATATAATATATCATATATACTATATACAATATCTATCTGAACATATCACATGATCACATCACAGATAACGCAGTAGAAAATATCATATGAAATATTGGATATACTAGGACTCCGTGTTTTTAATACGAGCCTGTATAAAACACGGATTCTACGGTCGTGATGAATAGCCAAACCCACACCCCTAGACCCCTACGAGAGCGGCAAGCAACCCTACCAATTCTTGAGTTAGGAGACCCAGACTCGACTCCTCGAGATGGTCTCCCACTGGACCCTAGAACCCGGTTACTTGTGCTCCCCTCCTTGGGTCTATCCTAATGCGGAAAAGTAAATAATATACATCAACGGTGACATCTTCCGCAACCTGGAAGTGCCCCAATAAAAGAATATTACATACAAGGTTTTTACATGAATGAAAATAAAAAACACTCGTCTCACATAAAAAAACCCGGCTATTCAAACACGACGATCCAATATAATATATCCAGCAACACATAATATCACATGTCATCAACGTAAGTAAACATGTGTATCCCAATTGTCGTTGACATATAGCAACGAAACCGGCGATGTCACATATTACACTTACGGTCACAGAAAAGAAAGTGTAAAACTACAACAGTTGGAATCCGCAAACGCTTTAGACATCGCATGCCTAAATAAATGAATTCCTTAGATATCGCATGCCTAACAGTTATAAACCCCGCATTTTAGTCTCAATATCGAAAACACTTTTCAATATAAAGTCGGGCAATTTAACAAGATTCCCGGCATCCAGAACGAATGTTCGTCGCAAACTTTAGTAGACGGCCGCACCCTCGATACCGTCGACGAAGTGCACTAAGGCAGAACACCGCTGCCGCGAGCACCCGGACGGATGCTTTTTGGCGACGAGGTTCTCCTACAGTCACTTGGTCGAGGCTAAGGGGTGTAGCTGTCTATTAAGTTTATCCGGCGAGTATTCGCGTACGCAACATGATTGTGACGGACTTTTGATCGCATCAAAATTCCGTGGCAACCGATCAAGTGAGACTAAAGTGCTAGATTTATAATATTCATTCAGTTATCTAATAACTACTTATGGATTCCAAATATTGTATCACATTCCGGATAAATAGAAAGTGTTAGACTTTCCGATCGAACAATCAAACACCCAAGTTTTCCCGAAACAGCTCAACACATGAAATAAGTTTAAGAACATTCACTTCATGCCACAGTACCAACGGTCCAGCCGTAGAAGGGTCAAGCCAACGCCTCACATGTGGCACGCCGTACTCCCCAAACCCTAAGATTCAAAGGGCAGTTCAAGACGGTCACATAATCGAGTTAAGGTTTGTTGTCTTCTAGAGGGTTCATCGCGTTACTTGCACTACTCAGAACGTTCTCAAGCTACGGAAAAATCCAATAGTTGGAAATTTTCCGGCAGGGGAAAAATTAGGTATTTATATCTGGTCGAACTTTTTAACATATTCTAAATTTACCCGGAAAAACACATAGACGCAGTTAAAATTTTCGATCGAATCATCGAATCCCCAAAACACCCTAGTTTACTCAACTCTTGAGTGTAAATTAAAATTACCCAAAACACAGAGGACTACCATGTGGACATTACTGTAGAAACAGTGGAGCAAGAAGCCACTTTCTTGCCGCGGAACCGCCGCCCAACCAGGGGTTAGGCCGCGGTTCCGCGGCTCAATGATGGAATCAGGGCCACGTGTTTCACTGTAATTCCTAGAAAACCCTGCTGAATTTTTTGAGTATTTTTAATTCACAAAAATCCACGATTTCAGAAAATGTACAGAAAGGGGTGAAATTTAGGGTTACGGGGTTCGATCGGGTTTCTAACATCGTCTACACTTCGCTTAAGGCTCTAACTAGGCTCTGATACCACTGTAGGGTTACTAGGCACACTCAAGAGGTTCCACAAGGTATCAACCATGCAAAACTCAAAAATTTATGTGCCGAGAAACCCTAATGCTAGATCGTTAACTAGAGGTAAAGGCGAAAAACAAGCAAGCAAATTACTTTGCTACAAAGTGAAAGGGGCTACAACCTTTGTAGATCTGGTCCTCCACTTCTTTAGCTCCGTGTTGACGTCCCTCCGCTGCGATCATCAGAATCCCGGACTCTAGTGTCGGTTTCATCGGAGAAATGGGCGGGCTAGGTCATTGACTTCGATGCCGAAGATGATCTACGTCGAGGCGACTCAAACTCAAGCTTCATCTTCACTAGGTCATGGATCTTGTGAAGAAAACACCCTATACAACATGGCAAGTGGTAGAGGGTGAAGAAATAGGAAGTGGGTTCACTTTGGATTTGGATTTCTCACTTGATTTCATCACTTAGAATTTTCTAGCAAGCTTTTCTTTCATTCATGAAGAAGAAGAAGAAGAAGAAGAAGAAAAAGAATTATCACAAAAAGAAAATTCAAGTGATATCCATCATATTGCAACCATGGGTTAGATAAACTCATGTAGAGAATAAACTAGGGTTAAGGTAAATGGTTAGGGTTAAGGAATAAAACAAAATGGTAAGACTTTTTCAAAGATGCTAGAAATATCATGAAGCTTCTTGCACAAAACAAAGAAAGCCACTACCATTTTATTTTTGCCAAAAATGAATAAAGAAAATAAATGAGTAAATCAAACCCTAACCATTAACCTAATCATAGTTTAAAGCATACACATACCCAAGTTTGCATGTATCATCAAATATGATACAAACAAGTGCACAAAAATATATCATATATACAATATGCACAATCTAGTGAGAAAATAATCTTAAGTGAAAAAATACTAGTTAATATAAAGTAATATATCAAATATATAATTATACATTAAATCATTAAATCAACACTTGATTTAATGATCCGGTCATACTGCATATAACCGACTAATATCAATTGTATCAATGTATCGAATCAACACTTGATTCGGTAACTCGGCTATATCTCATATAACCGTCCAATGATACATATCGCGAGAATAGAATATAGTATCACATACTGGTATTATTTTCGGTCCCGCACATATCTCATATGCGCTCCTATTTCGTTTCGCTTGAGCCAGGAAACCTCTGTGTAGGACTCTAAAGACTCGTCAATACGCCGGCAGCAGGTGATGATCATATCAAACACCCACAAGCCGCAAGCGGTCTGCTAAACGTAACGGCCACCCGGGTATTAAGCGATCAGAAGATCAATGAGCAAGCCCGCTCACACTCCTGTGAATCCAACCAGTAACACTTACCGTACAGTCCGGTCTCGTCGTCTGATATGTCGCATATCTCGCCTAGGGGTGGTAAACGTCAAACCCCAATAGCTCGATAAGTCGTGTCGAAATAAGGTCTATAACAGTTCGAGAAACTACTGGTAACACTTACCAGTAAATCTCAGCAACCCTGGCCAGGGATTTCCGGTTATAGCCAATCGAACACAGCGCAACATCAACTCCCTATACCGGGAGAGACGAATCCCCTCCTATCGCTCATTGCCTCCATGTGATTCGGGACTGTACCCAAAAACCACCATTTTGCACGCCCTCTTGGACGTGGTAAGGTGGAAATCAAAGCACAGTGGGAATCACACAAGACTCCTTGACGATCTCGGATCTACAGACTAACCTGTACCAGTGTCACCAAAGAACTGCCATCTGACGTAAGGTATAATACCATCTGGGAGTTCTTGGCGAGTCCGTCCAGTGTGCCCAGTCTCCACTGAGCACCCGTATATCATCTCTGATTTCAAACACTAATGGATATGGGATCATCCATCGCCCATCTGTATGGGTCGAGAAGGTATACGCTAGTCTACTCTGGTGTATCGATGCCCCGTCTCGATACACCCACGACTAGGGACCTTGAAGGATGTACTTATGGACCACCATGTCCACACTAGTATGATCCGCATAGTCCAGGTAGTCAAGTACTCATCCTAAGGGCTTTACCAACATGTAACAGAGAGACAATCAGTGTACACGTTAAGGAAAGAGCAACCAGATAGCATACTATCATGTCGAGCAAGAAAGTCCTCCCTATATATGTCCAAGTATCCACTACAATATACATCCTATGTACAGTAATGGCCTCTAGGGCATACATATAACTAACAATTCTAAGGCAGTATCACCTGATCATGGAGATGGTTGATCTCCAGGAGATCGAGGTTAGGAGAGTAGACTCAGAGGACAACACGGCGGATCCATTCACAAAGGCCTTTTCCCAGAGAGAGACTTTTATGGGATGATTGAGTATGAGATACTTCAACCACTACTATATGATGGGCTTAGTGCAAGTGGGAGATTGTTAGTTATATGTATACCCTAGAGGCCATTACTATACATAAGATGTATATTGTAGTGGATACTTGGACATATATAGAGAGGACTTTCTTGCTCGACATGATAGTATGTTATCTGACTACTCTTTATCTTAACATGTACATTGATTGTCTCTCTGTTACATGTTGGTAAAGCCCTTAGGATGTGTACTTGACTACCTAGATTATGATGCGGATCATACTAGTGGGACAATGGTAGTCTGAGAGTACATCCTTTAATGTCCCTAGTCATGGGTGTATCGAGACGGGGCATCGATATACTATAGTAGACTAGCGTGTAGCTTCTCGACCCATGTAGATGGGCGATGGATGATCCCATATCCATTGGTGTTTGACATCAGAGATGGTATACGGGTGCTCAGTGGAGACTGGGTACACTGGACGGACTCGCCGAGAACTCCCAGATGGTATTATACCTCACATCAGATGGCAGTTCTCTGGTGACACTAGTACAGGTTAGTCTGTCGACCCGAGATCGTCATAGAGTCTTGTGTGATTCCCACTGTGCTTTGATTTCCACCTTATCACGTTCATGAGAACATGCAAAACGGCGGTTTTTGGGTTCAGTCCCGAGTCATATGGAGGCAATGAGCGATAGGAGGGGATTCGTCTCTCCCGGTATTGGGGGTTGATGTTGCGCTGTGCTCGATTGGTTATAATAGGAAGTCCCTGGCCATGGTTGTTTCTGAGATTTACTGGTAAGTGTTACCAGTAGTTTCTCGACCCGTTATGAGCCTCACATCGGCACAACTTATCGAGTTATTGGGGTCTGACGTTTACCACCCCCAGACGAGATATGCGACATATCAGACGAAGAGACCGGACTGTACGGTAGTGTTACTGATTGGATTCGCAGGAGTATGAGCAGGCATGCTTGTTGATCTTCTGATCGCTCAATACCCGGGTGGCCGTTACGTTTAGCAGACCGCTTGCGGCTTGTGGGTGTTTGATATGATCATCACCTACTGCCGGCGTATTGACGAGTATTTAGAGTCCTACACAGAGCTTTCCTGGTTCATGCGAAACGGAGTAGGAGCACATATGTGATATGTGATGGACCGATATTAATGCACGTATGTGATACCGCATTCTATTCTCGCGATGTGTGACATCGGTCGGTTATATGTGATATAGCCGGGTTATCGGATCAAGTGTTGATCCGATAAGTTGTTACATTTGATATTAGTCGGTTATATGTGATATAGCCGGATTATTAAATCAAGTGTTGATTTAATAATTTAATGTATAAGTATATATTTGATATACTAGATTACATTAACTAATATTAGCTCACTTAAACATTTCTTTTTCTCACTTTGTGCTTTAGTATATATGTGATATATATTAATGTACAACTATTGTGTCATACTAGATGCCACATGTGACATGAGTGTATAAAACTTGCACCATGCTTAATAATGTGACGGGTTTATATTTATCTAAGTTAATCAAAATTAGTGGGATTAAGTCACATGGTTGAAACTTGTAGAAGCTTGTGGAACCATTGACTAAGTCCACTAAGTTTGTTTTACTTATAGATATTTATTAACCTAACCATTATTAACTAGCCATGGTTTATTCTCTACATGGGTTAGTGTATGACACTAACTCACCCATGGTTGCTATTCTCACCTCATGAGTTCACTCTCTCATCTCTTCACTTGAGCTTCTTCTTCCTCATGAGAAAAGCTTACTAGCTTTTCTCAAGGTGAGAAAATATTGTGAGAAAAATAAATTTAAAGAGAGCTCACTTTCTACTTCATCATCCTCTAATACTTGCCATTTAGTTTAGGGTGTTTGCTTCACTGATTTCACAATTAGTGAAGAGGTAGCATGAGCTTGAGTCTCCTCGACGTAGATCATTTTTGGCCTCGAAGACTTCGAGCAAGATGGTTCATTTCTCCGGGAGAACCCATACAAGAGTTCGGGAGATCGATACTCGCAGCGAAGGGACTACTACTACATGGAGCTTTAGAAGTGAATGACCGGTCTACAAAGGTTGTATTCATCATTCATTTCTATGTAAAGTTGTTTACATCTTAGTATTACTCCTAATACTCTAGTTAGATCCTAGGTTAGGGTTGTTTGGCACACTAAATTTTTTAAATATAGTATGTTTGATGCCTAGTGAAACCTTATTGTTGTGCCTAAGAAGCCTACAAAAACAGCTCTCTCTCTCTCCTCTCCATTTGCTCTCCATTCCGCTCCAATTTGCATCTGCACTCTCCTCCCATTTGCTCTCCATTCTGCTCCGATTTGCATCCGCACCTCCTACAAAATCTCATCCTGCTCCGATTTGCATCTGCACCTCTTACAAAATCTCATCTGCACCCCTTCAAATGTACGAAAATTTATTTTAACGTTTATTTATTTTTCAATGAATATAATCATTATATAAGTTGTTAACGCTTTTTTTTATTGTTGGCTTGATATTGTTTGATGCAGATAATGGCTAATTCAAGTTTATTTGTTGTATGTAAATACGATTGCCAGATTGTCACAAGTGCACAAGGTCCCGAGTATATGGGCGGGTGCGTAAGAATTATGCGATTAGAACCATCAATGACTTATAAGGAAATTGAGAATAAAGTGTTTAAAATCACGAAATACGATCCCCGTGAAATTAAGCTTAAGTTAAGTTGTATATGGCCTATGTTTAGTGGAAATGCATTGGTTGAAATTATAGACGATGTATCAATATCTTCGATGATAGATTTCGGTCCGGCAAACGCCCAGTATTCTTTTGAACTTTTAGTTCAGAAGGAACAATTGGAAGTATCAGATATTGCTCCAACGGGTAATTTTTATGGTAATGCTGGAGGTAGTTCCTGGGGGTATTGTCCCATGGTTAACGATGATACCGTTAGTTTAAATGGATACGACTATACACAACATTATTCAAACCTTCAAACTCAAGGGTAAATATTTTATAAATCCACATTTTATAATACCAAAATACTAATATATTTTATATATTGTTTACAGATTTTCCCAATCGACTGCTGCAGTTACATGCACCCCTGAAGAACAGCAAGGATTACTATATACAACCTTCCAAAGGTAAATAAATCTGAAACAAGTGGTGATTATGTTTGTATTCTTAGTAATACGAAAATATTAAGGAAAATTATATAAGAACAATTTATATACTAAACGCAGATTTTCCCATACCTCCGTATCATTCCAACACGATCCAAGTAGCGCATTCCAAGCATGTCCATCCACACATTTCCGGTCTTTTCACCCTGAACCATCCACATTACACCGACCTCAACCATCATATATTGCACCCGAGCCTTATATTGCTACGGGTGACATTAATATGTGTGGTAGTGATGATGATGAAACTGATGAAGGTCATCAAGGGGAGGATAGCGTGGAATATGCTGCTGGATTGAATGGAGTAGCATTGATTGATGATATGGCTGCGAATAATGATTTTATTGAACTAGAAGATCCCGACCTCGATCCGCTGGAAGATAATAGTTGGGTAGACTTAGCCGTGGCAGAAGTAAATACTGAACCCTATTTGGAAGCGACCGTAGCAAGCGAAGATTACGTCACTGTTGGAGATATGTTTCAGGAAAAATGAGATCTTATTTGTAAACTGAAGTCATGGGCTATTCAAAAAAAATGTTACATTTAAAATCGAAGAGTCAAATAAGACGTACTATACCGTGGTATGTACGAAAGCTCCTGAATGTAAGTGGAGATTGCATGCATGTTGTTCCAAAAGAACCAAAGCTTAGAAGGTCACGAAATACAATTAAGAATATACTTGCATCAATTCTATTATATTAAAAGATCACAGGAATTGCACTTCATCTTACACTTGCTCACTAATCATGCCACTAATCCGTACAGATGTGGCGATGACTCCCCGAGAGATACGGCTTTACGTCAGCGGAGAGCACAAAATTCAGATTTCGTATGTGAAGGCATGAGATACTCGTAGAAAGGCTTTATACAAGATATTTGGGGATTGAGAAAGCTCGTACAACTCACTAGTCCTTTTTATGGAAGCCATGAAAGCATCAAATCCGGGGTCCGTATACCGGTTAAAAACCACAGAAACAGATGTCGATGGCTGTGTCAGGTTTCAAAGAATTTTCTGGTGCTTTGCTCCTTGTGCGGTTGGTTTCACACAATGTCGGCCGGTATTGTGCGTGGATGGGACGTATCTATATGGTAAGTACAGAGGTTGCATGTTAATTGTTATAGGTGTTGATGCTAATAACGGTATATTTCCGTTGGGATTTTTTATTGTCGATGGTGAAAATACATCATCCCGGTCATGATTTTTCCGTCAACACAAAAGTATCCCATCTGTTATTGATAAAACAGATTTATGCATCATATCTGATAGACATATAGGAATACTAGCTGTAATGAGAGCTGTATTTTTGACGACCCCATATAGGTTTTGCCTGCGGCACTTCAGGCAAAATTTTGATAGAAAATTTAAAAATTCAGATCTACATAAGCTTATGTACAAAGCCGGTGAAACGTCTGACCCTAATGTTCATGACATGTACATGACGAAAATTGGAGAGATGAGTCAAGCCGCGAAAGCGTGGTTAGATGAGTATCCAGTACGCATGTGGTCGCAAGCATGTGATAATGGATGCAGATATCTACTAATGACCACTAATATGTCTGAAAGTTTCAACGGGATCCTTAAAGGTGTTAGAAGTTTACCGATACATGGGTTAATTGTTCGAACCTTTTTCAGAGTGAATACTTAATTTGTGCAAAGAAGGGAAACGTCCTTGGTGATGGAGACTCCATTCACCGTGTATTACGAAAATATATTCCGGAAAAAAGAGCGCAGAGCACAATACTACAGATCTGAAAGGTTTGACACAGCGGAGTTTCAAGTTACGGGGAGTAATGGGAATCAATATACCGTAAATTTTAGAGATGAAGGACTCTCTTCGTGCACATGCGGTGTTTTCCAGCAACAATATTTACCTTGTGCCCACGCAATTACTGCTGCGAGCAGCATGCATAACTCACATTACAATTTTGCTTCCCGTTACCATACAGTTTCCAATTACCAAGGCGCATACGATCCAAAATTTCATCATATACCAGACAGTCGCTATTGGCACTATTATACTGGGAACAGACAAACACGGACTGTATTACCGCCAGACAAAAATATAGGGCCCGGAAGACCTAAGGTGCGTCGAGATCGAATGATAATGGATGCTGATCCTCAGCAAAGGCACGACAGATGTAACATATGCAAACAACCAGATCATTATAGGACCAGATGTTCAGGACAGTCAACGGGGGCGGGACCTTCGAGATCGTGACAAGTGCACAGGAAGAAAATCGGTCAGCGCTTGTAAAGAAACTTGTACAATTTACCTTTTATAAACAGATATGGTTTTTTTGTATTTTAAATTTGACGTATTATTTTGTTATTGGAGTGTATACACGATTCATATTTATAGTAATTCTATATGAACTGTAATAACAATTGGCCGGAACCAAAACAACACTAATATTATTGTTTATTTTTTTAGTCGATATTTAATTAATTTCTGTTTTTAATTTTTTTTTTAATTAAAGGATGGGTGTGGGGGGGGGGGGGGGGGGTGTTGTATGTTTTCCCCGAACCCGCCTCTCCTTTATAAAGGAGAGGACGGATTCTGAGAACCCATCCCCTACCCTCTCTTATAGAGGACGGCTTTTAGGAACCCGCCATCTCCTTTATAAAGGAAAGGACGGGTTCATAAAGGAGAGGACGGGTTCATAAAGGAGAGAGGGTAGGGCCGGGTTCCAAACCGTCCTATTTTGATAAATTATAAAAAATTATTTTATTTTAATAATTTTAAATTTATTATACCCTATTTCACAAAAAACCTTCCATCTTAACATTCTCATTTCAGTCACTCATTTTTTGGACATGTTATTTAACGGTCCAACATTTTGATCCATAAAAAAATGCATATCTCCAGATGCTTACGCCGGATGGAATACTCTGAGCAGTTTCGGCTCTTATATATCCGTAGTTGGGATTCGTTGTTTCTTCGTGGTCGTCACAATCACTTTAAGCAGTGGAAACAACAAAAAATGTGCTCCAAGTCCTTGGGCTGTTGAACAGAATTCAACCACACTTGAATGGATGGTACAAAGTCCTCCAGCTTTTCATACTTTTGGAGAACTTCCAGCTATTAAGGAGACGAAAAGCTATGTGAAGTAAAAGAAGAAAAGGTCGCCGACTGCTACTAAGAACCTAACAGAACAAAAAAATCCGGTCCGAGTGACTGAGACTCGTCTTACTAAAATTTCCTTTCAACTTTAAAGTTATCCTACAGTCCCTAGCAATCCTCAAGCACTTCACAATTTTAACCGTCCCATTTTGATCATATGAATTCTGAATCCAATATTTCAGCTGCTTTTACTAATATGCTGCATGAAGACGCACCAATTAGCAAAACAGTAGCACTGAGAAATTGAATGAAGAGAAACCAAAAACAACTTGTTTATGTTAGTACACTTCCCTTGGCAAAATACAACCACTGGGAAAAATTCTCCAGCCCAATCACAAATCTTATTTTATCTTACATCCTTAAAACACAAATCCATTTCTGGAAAAAATACATACATTAACTTGGTGTAGAAAATTACGATGACCATAATTTAACCACAAAAGAAAACGAGTTCAGTAGATGCCGTGCACTTTTCACAACTTCTTGAATAATCAAAAATCATATAATATCCACGAAAACTTCCTAATCTTCTAATATCCACATCATGAGTTTTACGGTTCCTCGGCCTACAAATTCTGTTATTCTTCTCGAGTAGTGAGTAGTTAACATCGACTTTCATCTGCCTCTGAACCTGAAAAACATGTGCAGATTAAGATACTGACTCCTCAAACATAATCAAAGATAAATGTGAAATATGTAGTTCGCGCTCACTTGGCCGAAATTTATTTCA
Source organism: Agapanthus africanus (assembly GCA_030015575.1). Classification (NCBI taxonomy): domain Eukaryota; kingdom Viridiplantae; phylum Streptophyta; class Magnoliopsida; order Asparagales; family Amaryllidaceae; genus Agapanthus; species Agapanthus africanus. The sequence goes on along the minus strand of JASDDO010000019.1, from coordinate 374,925,596 downwards.
GTTTGGCTCCAAGAATTGATCTTGATGAGATTGTTGGTCTGACATAATATGCCTACAAACTACGAAGACAGATTTGTAGATTTTTTAAGCAAGAAATCACATGTGAACACAGGACCGAAGTAGCAAAGAGAAATGTCAGATTAATTATGCGCCTTTTCAGCAAGAATCATACGTTAAACACAGGAATGGAAGCAACAAAAAAAATCAAGTGTATTCGTAATATCATCATTTGGATGTACACTTGAAGCAATCAAATCATGATTTCATGTCCAAGGTTTATCATATCAAATGCACTTGGTAATTTGACATGAGGCATCATGATTGTACTTTCCGAAGAAAAAATAAAATTTCGAAAATATTTTTGATTAAGCCCCCAAATAATTTCAGACCCGACAAATATTCTCATATGATATACTAATCCAACCATCTAACTCGAAGCCTAATTAACTTACCTAGTTATTATTTAGATTTTACCAGCTCGACGTCATCTAGAGCCCATGGTTTTGAATCTCGACCGATCCCAATTCGAGATTGCCAATTCCGATCCAAGGAATGACGGTCCAATGTCCGAGTATAGATATCGAGATTTTAAACCTTGGTACGTGGTGCAAATATGTCCGTATGAGTACCACTACCGATATATTAAAACAATTTAGAATGTGGTTTTGCTGTTTAAAAAAACTACTGTAGAGCATACATATCATTAATAATGATAAACATGTCAAAATATTTATATTTATTTTTATTATGTATGTATTAGAAAACCACTCTAGACAATCAATTTCTCAAAATATATCAATTTAAAAAAATTATTTTTACTATTTAGCTTAACAATTTACTCATCAATCAATTAAAATATGTCAATTTTTTAAAAGTAATTTTTAGTATTTATCTTAACAATTTACCCTTTTATTATAACCTCCGCTGTCAAACAAAGAAAAATTCAATAATTCTATCCGAAACAACTGATGCAACTGAGATGGCCGATTCCAACCCCCAAAATGACCCTAAGATACTCAGATTTAAAGCCTTTCCCTTAAAAAAATCGATATTCACAAAAGCTAAACATACGGATTCAATATTCGATAGATAATTAAACATATACCTAGGGCTAGCTAACCATTCATTTGAGCAGGAGATATCGACCTAGAAGGTACTTGGGCCGAAGATGTTGGGCCTGAAGGAGCCAGGGTACTAGTTGCTTGACCAGGAGGCGCTAATCCAGGAGATTCTTTAGCATTCTCAATAGATTGCCCCATCTTTCTACGACGAGACACTTTTCGTTTCTTAACTGGTTGAGAAAGCTCCTTTGGCTGCTGACCAGCCTGCATATCAATTGCATCAACCAAAGATATATATATATATATATATATATATATATATATATATATATATATATATATATATATATAAGGGTAAATTTCACTAAAATATTGTAAACTATCTCTGTTTATCACTAGACTGTCATAAAGTTTTAAATAATATATCCTTAAATGTAGCACTTAAAGGGGGCTTACAGCATTTTTTATAAAATAAATAAATAGAAAAGTAAAGTTGGTTTAGCGAAAAAATAGTGACAGTTAAGTGTATTTTAGTGAAATTGAGAGGGGAAAAACTAATAGGCTGAAAATAGTGATGCAAACAATATAATCTAGACCTGGTACATATGCTGATAGATCCATGGCATCATTGTTCCATTTCCAAGCGTTTGTGGATCATACCCGCCCTATCATGCAAAATTGCTTGATAAGAGTCAATAAAAGTGCCATTTTATTATTTAGAGACATCAAGCATCAGTTTACTTATATATTTGTGTAAATATCACACCGGAAACATATAGACGACACTTGGTCCCATTGCTTGATTGCCAATATATTGTTGGGGATGCATCGGTACCCCAAACTGGCCAGCAATCGGCAAAGCGTTTGGAGTTGCTCCATCCTATATAAATGCAGACAAATAAATGCTATATACAGTAAAATATACATGCAAAAAAACGAAGAAGAAAGAACAAAAAACAAGAGATAATATAAAAACCATTTGCTTGGCGTTTGGTTGCATCCCAACACAGGGTTGAATGTAAGGTACAGCTGGAACAACATGAAATTGGTGTCCCTGATTGCCAACCTTGGCTGTTTCTTGAGGAACCTGGACATTCAAATATAGAGAAAATCAATTAGCACCATTGAACTTTTCTCATCTTCATTAAACACCAATGAATTTTAATAATTCATTAAGCACCCTAGGACGCTCAAAGAGTGGATTAAGAACTACATAAACCACAGTCCAAAAGTTGCATTAAAGACAATGCCAGTGGTGGTATGTTTAACTTTCAAGTTCGATGGTGTTTTTGCACGGAACTGGTAAAATTCGATGGTGTCAATGTAATTTACCTAACCACGTACTAACTACTGTTATTTTGATGATTAAGATATCGTGCAAACCTGGGATTCTTTTGCTTGCGATGACCGGCCACGCCTCCTTCGTTCTTCGTTTCCAGTTTCAACACCCACTCCCTTTCCAAGGCCTTGAAGCTCACCCACTTCCGGTTTATTTGCTTTATTTACACGAGAAACAATCTTAGGTCGTGTATCATCGTATGTGTTACCACTCAGAAGAAATTTCTCTGCCTCCCTAATCAACTTCAGAGCAAGTTGATATTTATCAGATAATACCCCAACCTCAACAAGCTTAAGGCATCTCATTGTCAAATAATCATAACGATCCACACGGTTGTTGGCTACAACATCTTCTGAAGGACGATTCATCACATGCAAGTGCTTGAAGTCTTTTCTCCATCTATCTAGAACATATTGAGATGGAATCTCATGCACTTGCTGCAATTTAAACACAGACAAAGCATGCCTACACAAAATCCCTCGAAACTCAAATGAGCCACAAATGCAGCGTATGTCCTTTTTCTCTGAATCATAAAAGACTATATGGTTCTTATGCATCGTTCTTTTCCCATCTTCAAGAAAGATACATTCTTTGACATCAAAGGTAGAATTTGATCCATTCACATTGACAACCGAAGCGTGACAATACATTATGGCCTCGATCTCATCCTGAAATTTTTTGAACATGTTAATAGTGTAAACCTTAGACAACTGCTCTTCCATGTAAAATTTCGAAACTGCAGGCCTCCTCTTGTGGAACGTCTCGAAATCCGCTTGAGCTTCCTTTTCATATTTACTCCGCAAGGCCATCTCATACTTACTAAAGAACTGCTTCAAAGAGGTTTTTGCATCAACATACCCTTCAAAGAAAGGACTAAGAGAATCGTTCCGTTGTGTTGAGGACATACCAGCCCAAAACGCATCTTTTAAATATACCGGGACCCACGAATGCCGAAACTCATATAACGAATTTAGCCACTCGCTCCCTTGGATCCCATATCTTTCTATCATGATTCTCCACTCCTCATCAAACTCACCTGTCCTCAACGAGTCATACACGGCCTTTTGCAATTGTTTATGAATAGCTCTATATTCGGCTAACCCACCCAATTTCTCAGGAACCTTTTTCATTATTTGAAACAAACAGAACCGATGGCGAACCCCTGGTAAAACCTCGGCAACTGCACTCTGAATCCCTTTACAATAATCGGAAATCACCACGTCTGGAGAAAACCCCGCCATGCAAGCAATCCAAGCCTTCAACAACCAAATGCAAGTCTCCGCTGTCTCATCAGCAAGCAAACCACACCCCAACAACACAGGTTGTCCATGGTGATTGGCACCAACAAAACAAGCAAGAGGCAAATCATACTTGTTCACTATATATGTCGTATCCAACATGACCACATCACTATAGTATTGATATGCAGCCCTAGACCTAGCATCAGCCCAAAACACGTTTCTTGCACACCCGTCCTCATCCAAATCAACCACGTTGAAGAAGTTTGAATTTTTTGCCTGCATTCGTGTAAAAAACAACCTAAGCGCTTCAGCGTCTCCTTCTCCAAGCCTCAACCTCCCTCTTTGAACAAAACTATGGCATCTGCTTTCCCCAAACAACAACTCCTCGAGCTCACTCAATCTATCAATTTGAGTGGATTGGGTCGCGGGCTCATCCGAGTGAGCCGCTAAATTCTCTTCTTGTTCCTTTAAGGCCTTCTTCTTTGCGAAACCAGTCAAATGTTTATAACAATTCAAGAACCGAGCCATCGAAGGGCTTACCGGATGATTGTGATCCAAATCAGCCAACTCCAAATGCAGTAACCCATCCCCCCACAACTTAACCCTAATCCTTGCTTGGCAGTCGGTAGTCGCACTAGTCCTCTTCCTAAACTTGGGCTCGGGCCTTTTTCTACCCCCTTTACAACACATCAACTCTAAGTACAAGCAATGCCCTTCTTTAGTAAACGAAGATCTACGAACGGATACACCGAAACCAACTCTACGAGCATAACTCTTATAAAACTTAGAAACTTCTTGATGAGTTTTGAAGATCATACCAACTTCAGGGACGCCATTATAAACACTATCATCATCATCATCATCATCGATTGAGTCGTTGTCTTCGAGCAATTGGGCGTCGTCGTCCTGAAAATAGGAAAAAAAAGATTGGATTTTTAGGTTTTTTTTTTTTGAAACCCTATAAATTGGGGGTTTTAGGGTTTGGGTACCTGAGAGTTGAGGTCGCGGTGAGTGAGGCGAGCGCGCCTAGGGTTTTTGGCGGGTCGAGAGCTGGTGCCTTCTTCCATCGTCGGTGGTGACAGCACCGACGGTGACCAGATCGCCGGCGAGGGCTTTTCTTAAGGGGGAGAGGCAAAGGGGGAGGTGAAGGGACAGCAGGTGAGGTTTGATTTGGGTGCGTTTTGGGTTAGGCGTGTGTGTGGAAGTATGGGTGCCACGTAGGATGGGTGTGCAGGCGAGTGCTACGTGAAATTGAACCAGGGTTTGGGACCATGACTCTATGATGTGGATTGGGATGATAACGGATCGGGTCTTGATCTGCATCCGACCCGATTGAATCATCATCAACTCCAACAACCGCAAGCCTTTGTCCTGAAGTTTGAGGTCGGCCATATAAAACTTTTCTTCCTTCCTGCATTGTTAAGAGCCATTTCTTTGTCTCTATCAATCAATTGTCATTTAAGACTATCTGTGGGTGTTCTATCCCTGGTTGCGCCATTAAACACAATTTTTGTTACTTCTTCTGAGGACATGTTTGTTGACATGAAGAACCATAGATGTAGTGGAACTAAGGCATTAGGAAGTTACTTCCCTACTTCGGGTCCGTTTAGATAAGCAGAAGTGCAGGAAATAATTAGGAAGCAGCTTCCAAAACGTTGTCATGGAATTAAACCTAAAACTTAAGACTTGCTTAGTTGTTTGGAAATACCGGAAGTAATATTGAAGTAACTTCCAAAAAAATAGTCATAGAAACAGATCTAAATTTTACCTCTAATGCTTGTATATTTTTTGAAGAAGGAAGTAAAAGATGAACTTCCTAGGTTTATTTCATAAAAAAACAAACACAAAAATAACTTAACAAACACAAAAATAACTTTTTGATGGTAATATATTATTACTCTTTCGAAGTAATAAAGAGGAGGAATAAATAATTAATTCGTTTTCTTGTTTCTAGAGCTCTATAGTTACTTCCCCTCCAAAATGAGAGGAAGAAAATTTTGGAAGTAACTATACTATATAGGATCCATCTCATCACCAAGAAGTTGTTAGTGTTTATGTCCTAGAGGCCATTACTGTATCATACTAGTTTGTATATTACTTAATGGAAGCTTGGGATATTCACAGTTGTATTGACAGTCTTGCTAAAAATGGTAGTATACTACTTGGTTTGTTTCTACTTTAATATGTGCATGTGTTTCTTTTAACATATCGCTTATATATATTAGTAGAGCCCTTTGGATCTTTGCTTGATTACCAGCGTTGTGATGGCAGTCACACTAGTAGGGGCTGGGTAGTCTACAAGCACATCCTTTTTCAGGTCCCTAATCGTAGGATTATCGAGACAGGGTATCGATACTCCGGAGTAGACTAGTGTGTACGCTTCTCATCCCAGCAAGGGAAATGGTATGTCCCACAGCCATTAGTACGTTGTACTGGAGATAGTATACAGGTGCTCGTTGGGTTACGGGTACATCGGACAGGATTCGCAGGGAACTGTTGGTTGGTATTATACCCATCGTCAGTTAACAGTTCTCAGGTGACATGAGTACAGCATAGTCCGCAGACTTGACACTGCTGCTTCGTCTCGAGTGTGTTCCCACTGTTCTTAGATTGCTACCCTACCACGACTCAAAGGAGTCGTGCAAACAGGTAGCAGTTGGGTGCAGTCCCGAAGCACTTGGAGGCAGTGGCGGTTAGATAGAATTCGTCTCTTCCGGTATTGGGAGTTGATATCGCGCTGTGTTTGGAAAGCCATTACGCAAAGTCCCTGGCCAGGGCAAACGAGATTTACTGGTAGGATTTCCAGTAGCTTCTCATGGTGTAATGGGCTTCACTCCGACACGACTTATACAGCTTTTAGGGGACTGACGCTTGTCGCCCCCCTAGGCCTGATATGCGATAGTCTTAGACGAATAGACCGGACTGTATGAAGATTGACACATCAGGCTCAGTAGGAGTTCGGATGGGTTTCCTCATCGGCCTTCTTATCGACATCTACCTGGGGACCGTTACGTACAGCTAGTGCCGCTTGCGGTTTGTGGTTAAACCCGCTGCCAGCGTAGTGTCGAGTTTTTAGAGTCCCACACAGAGAGTTTCCCTGCTTCGGGCGAAACGATATAGAGGTCGTATGGTTTTACGACAGGATTCGGACACATATGTGTTTTTACGCACATACGATGTTCGGACAGTTTATACTAGCAGGTTTTGGTTTAAGCCAGATTCTAGTATTGGATTATTGGATTTATACAGTCTCAGTATTTCCGTGTTTTCACGGATGGGAGGGGCATTCTCGTAATTAGTCGAGAAGCTTCTAGAAGATTGATGAGTTGGAGGCTTAGGTGGAATTTGCATTAAATGGATTAGTGACTCATGGTGTGATTCATCCAAATGAGTTAATGAAGCATTTATTGCTTAATGACTCATGAGATGATTCACCCAAAGAGAGTTAATGAAGTATGGTTGATATTATTATTATGTTATTCATTTAATAATTATCATGCTTCATATATTCTAAAATGAGACATAATTCATTATCATTCTCACTCTCACTTTCTCTCTCCTCAAGCTCTCTCTCTTCAAAGAACTAACCCTAACCTCTCATGTGTTGAGATCCAAGAATTAGCAAGACTAATAAATCCCTAATTCTCTTCTATATCCTCTAGGTTACCTTAATTAGCACTCATAGCAACCTAGTTACCTCAAGTGAGAGGTTAAAACTTGGAGAAGTAGCTCTCGGGTGGATCTTCTATCACAACGAGGAGGCCGATGAGGAGGTGGTCAATGAGAACAAGAAGGACTTGATTCATTAGGTATAATCATCTATCATAGTAGCTAATCACTTCTAGATAGTTGTTTGTTAGGGTTTAGCAAAGATCCGTAAAGTTAGTCGATGTTAGTTTAAACAAAATGATTGTTTTACCTATTCCGCCTCCCCTCATCTTGTGGGGTGTCTAACATCGATTTACAGTGGTATCAGAGCCTCGCTAAACCATAACTAACTTGTTAGCAAAGTCGTTAGAAATTCGATCGCAAAACGAACCTGAAAATACGACGTTTTAACCAAGTTTCTGCCGATTTTAAAACGGGGTCTAAAAATTTTTCAGGGACCCTTAAAAATACAAGCAGAGAATTATAAGATTACTGGAGAAATTTGGGATCGTGACTCGGCCAAAACGCCGCGGAACCGCGGCCGATCCAAGCGATCCGCCGTGGATCCGCGGCCGAGTTGAAGCCGAGTCAGCCCAAATTTGCCCAGTAACTCTTCTATGTTGATGTTGTATTTTCTGGAATGTTTTATTTCTGCTCAGGTTTCAGGTGCACAGAGAATTATTTGGAGTAGAATCATTTGTGTTTGCTTGATCGAAATTCTAAGATGTTTGACTAACTTGATTATATCTGTGATGTGTTTAATGTGTTCGTAAACCTCCCCTAACTGCTAGTATGTCGGTTAGCAGGGGGGTGCACATTTCTGTAAAGGTTTTTACTGGTTTGTGTTTGTGAACTTGTTGGATTGTCATGAATGGATAGCCGGGGATGTGAGACGAGTGTTTCTTTCATTCAAATGTAATTTGTAAATTGTTGTAATATTCTTTTGCGGGGCACATCCGGGTTGAGCTTGTAGCCACCGTTGTATTATTTCATTTACTGTTTTCTGCTCCTAAGATAGACCCAAGGTGGGGTACACAAACTACCGGGTATTTTGAAGTGTTTAGTGGCCTACTCACGTTGTTGAGAGAGACCGCTTCATTTCGGGTACTAGGCGGGTATTTTTCCATACCCGTAGGGGTCTAGGGTAAGGTTTTGGCTATTCATCGCGACTGTGTAATCCGTCTTTCTTTGCAGGCTCAAAAGGAATGCGGATTCGTAGAAAATCCAATATGTTCATCTGTGATCTGAAATGCCTATTATTGCGTCTGATGAATGTACAGTATCTATATATGATATCTATTAGGTGTCACTTATGTTTTGCACCCGCACTAGCCCAGCCTCCGCTCTGTCGTTAGTTAAGTAACCTAACGGATGAATGACGGGACCCAGAGGCGAATGCGGATGGCATAAGAGGACGTTGTATTTTCGTTGTTTTCTGCAATGATAGATTAATGATGGGACGCATTATATTAATGCAAAGAAAATAAACCAAAGTTGAATCGTTGGAACAGTTTAAAAGAAACCACTCGGTTATTTTAAAAAGAGCAGAATTTTTAATTGCGGAGCTTTAACCACTCCTTTTAAAAAGCTATCAGGTTCCTTCGGTTATATTAAGTTCACTACGTTCACGGTTTCATCAAAACCAGTCATAGCCCTCCGTCATTTCATATGAATGGTCAGTAGTATTCAAGCTATGTTTGTTTGGCCCTTAGTCAAGACATAGTGAGTGGTAGCTGCTGGGGTGTTCACATGTAGTATAGATAGATGCGTTGGTTTGGGACAGTCGTATTATTTTGTTTGGCCCTTAGTCAAGAGTATATACGGGTGGGTTCAAATTAACAAGATAATGATGGGTAGAACTTGACATGTGACTTATGATTTGTTGGCCCTTAGTCAAGGTCATAAGTGCATGTGGCAAAAATCCACATCGGGAGTTTCTAAAGAAACTGAAACTTGCTAAAGTTGCATACCATTTGGAGTGTGATAATTCTGGTAGGATTCCTTCAGGTTTGTCACACGATGATATTTGGATCCCGATCCTACTGTGAGTATCCGCTACTCATCAGGAGATTCGTCACTTAACGATCAATGCTATAAACCAAGTAGGTGTCGAGAAAGGTGTCAGCGGGGCTTCGCCCCTAGAGAAAAGAAGTTATTTAATTAAGGAACTTCGCAAAAGCGTCGTAAAACCTCCCTCGAATTACCGACACCGGCCTGGCTGAACGGTTAAGCAAGTATTGCACGGTGAGAATAGTCCTGGCTAGTTCTTCCTTTTTGGTTTGAGGAGGGATTCGAGAAACAGTGGAAGCCATCCTGTTTAGATAAACTAAAAACCACTCTAAACTTGCAAGAGTATCATGCTAAAGTGTTCCCTCTCTCTCTCTTTGCAGTGACCTTGTGACCATGACTACGTTACATCTAGATAACAAGTTGACTGAATCTGACTTTTATGACTGGCAAAGGTTTGTCTAGATGTCCATTGCCTATGACAAGCTGGACCACCCTATTACTACTCAAGCCCCCGCCGTCCCAGATCCAGTTTCCACCGCGCGGATGTAGGGTGTTTTTCGTCACCCCATTGAGATGGGAATACGCGCGCGCTTATCAGACGCATTACAGATTCCCCCTGCCTAGGGTAGGCCGGGGTTTAATGATTGTGGGGATCCGAATCTCCGGGAGCCACGGACTAAGCTTCCGTTAATTACCCCTCGCCTTTGGAATGAGGGAACCTCCGATTGACGGGTTAAACTGGTCATGCGAACTCAATGTGCAGTGTTGTGTTTTGAAGGGGTTTCGGATATATCGGGGGCCCCGCAGAGTTTTTACGGGGGTCCCGCTACCCGGATAGCGGGTTGGGGGCCAAAGGGGCTAGCAGCCCCCTTGCAAGATGTGGGGCAGCGCCCCGTTAGAAATTTTTTTCTAACAGGGACAGTGTCGTAGAGTATGTGTGTATGTATATATGTATACATATGTATATATATAAAAAAAAAAAGGGAAAACGCATCCAAAGGATGCATGGGGCCAGAGCGCAAGAGCGCTAGCGCACCACGTGTCGGCACGTGGGCGCTCGGGAACTAGCGCACAGAGCGCTAGCGCGCCATATGTCAGCACGTGGGCGCTAGGGCGCTAGCGCACTGAGCGCTAGAGCGCCACGTATCAGCACGTGGGCGCTCGGGCGCTAGCGCTTTGGGCGCGGACGCTAGCGCTTTGGGCGCTCTGAGCGCAAACGCGCCACGTGTCAGCACATGGGCGCCAGAGCGCTAGCGCGCAACGTGTCAACACGTGGGCGCTCGAGCGCTAGCGTTTTAGGCGCTAGCGCTCTGAGCGCAAACGCGCTAGCACTATGAGCGCTAGCGTGCCGCGTGTCAGCACGTGGGCGCTCGAGCGCTAGCGCTCTGGGTGCAAGAGCGCTAGCGCACCACGTGTCAGCACGTAGGCGCTCGAGCAGCAAAAGGGACTTAGTCCCTGCAATGGGAGTTGTACTCCCAGAAAGGAGCACTTATTATTCTATATATATATATATGAGGAGTTAAACACCTAAGATGTTTTGAAGCTGATGAAGGGATTCTCCCCTTGAGCCTTAGTTCTTCCCCAAAGTGAGGTTTCTGGAGATGGGTCTCCTTCTTCTTCTTTGGTTGGCCAGATCTTGAAGATCAAGAGATGTAAGATTTTAAAAATCTCTTCTTTTTGAGATCTAATGACAGATCCAAGTTCCTCTTTATGGGTTTTGTGGTGAAAAACTATTTAGTATTGGAAAAGGAAGAGTAAAACTCTTGATTTAATTCAAAAGAAAGAAGAAGGTTTGGAACCTTCAGAAAGGGGAAAGAGACACAAACCCTAGGTTTTTGAGAGAATGAAAAGTAGATTGCTTTATTCATCATCATGTCGCCTTATATAGGCTTACATATTCACATATAGCCCCTTGGGCTTTGCAAAATGGTATTTTTCCCATCCCATGGTTCATGTGCCATTTCTTTTTGCGCATAAGCCATGGGCTTACAAAAAATTGGCTTTATACCCATTTTGCATACATTCATGCACAAAAAATTACATCAAAATTATTCGTTACATGATTTTTATTTTGGTATGGCGGAAGGCCGGAGGCTTCGTGTTCGGGCTCGACCCGGGCATTGGCCCGCTTGCTTGGGCTTAGGCCCACCTGGCTTGGGGTTGACCTTGACTTTGACTTGGTCAACCGGGGTACAAATTTTGACTCCAACAAAGTGCCCCCCATCAATAAATGCACACCACATATGTGAGTCGTGTGCATGAGATTGATGGATCTTCTTTCGCGTGGAGGCGACTTGTTTTGGTTCCCACTTTTTGGGATGCACTGCCCTTTTTACGACATGGACGGTCGACGCTTGTCGCGTCTCCGAGACGGAGTGTCCGTGGTAGACGTTTCTCTGGCCCGGAGTGATCTGGTTCCTGCTTTGTAGGAAGCCTACACTGTCCTTTTTGCGACATGGACGGTCGACGGTCTGATCCGGAGCGATTTGGTTCCCGATTTGTGGGAAGCCTGCACTGCCCTTTTTGCGACATGGACGGTCGACGCTCTGATCCGGAGCGATTTGGTAGACGTGCCCCCGGCACAGAGTGTCGCTGGTCGACGTTTCCCCGAGGCGGAGTGTCGGCTGGCTGACGTGTCCTCGAGGCGGAGTGTCTGCTTGACGTTTCCCCGTTACAGAGTGTCTGCTTGACGTTTCCCTGTTACGGAGTGTCGTTGTTTGACGTTTCCCTGTTACGGAGTGTCTCTGTTGGACGTTTCCCTGATGCGGAGTGTCTGTGTTGGACGTTTCCCCGATTCAGAGTGTCGCTGTTGGACGTTTCCCTGATGCGGAGTGTCTGTGTTGGACGTTTCCCCGATGCAGAGTGTCGTTGGTTGACGTGTCCCCAAGACAGAGTGTCTGCTTGACGTTTCCCCGTTACGGAGTGTCTGCTTGACGTTTCCTCGTTACAGAGTGTCGTTGTTGGACGTTTCCCTGATGTGGAGTGTCTGTATTGGACGTTTCCCCGATGCAGAGTGTCGCTGGTTGACGTGTCCCCGAGACGGGGTGTTTGCTTGACGTTTCCCTGTTACGGAGTGTCTGTTGTCGATGTGCCCCCGGCACGGAGTGTCTGCTTGACGTTTCCCCGAGGCGGAGTATCGGCTGGTTGATGTGTCCCCGAGACAGAGTGTCCGTTGTCGATGTGCCCCCGACACGGAATGTCTGCTTGACGTTTCCCCGAGGCGGAGTATCGGCTAGTTGACGTGTCCCCGAGATGGAGTGTCTGTTGTCGATGTGCCCCCGGCACGGACTGTCTGCTTGACGTTTCCCCGAGGTGGAGTATCGGCTGGATGACGTGTCCCCGAGATAGAGTGTCTGTTGTCGATGTGCTCCCGGCACGGAGTGTCTGCTTGACGTTTCCCCGAAGCGGAGTATCGGCTGGCTGACGTGTCCCCGAGACGGAGTGCCTGTTGTCGATGTGCCCCCGGCACGGAGTGTCTGCTTGACGTTTCCCCGAGGCGAAGTATCGGCTGGCTGATGTGTCCCCGACACGGAGTGTCTACTTGACGTTTCCCCGGCGCGAAGTGTCGCTGTTTGACGCAAAGGTCGTTGTTGGAATTGGTTGGTTTGATTTGTTTGATTTTAGTTGACATCAGTATCGCTATACTGGAATATGGTACCAGGAGCAAATCATCATCTGTCATGAGAGAATTTGGGGATTGGTTGTTTTTTTTTGTTTGGCATCTGCATTGCTGCACTGGAATAATGCCAGGAGTAACTCATCATTTGCCCCAAGAGGATTTGGGAATTGGTTTTTGCTTGGCATCAGTATCGCTACACTGGAATATGGTACCAGGAGCAAATCATCATTTGCACTTGTTTATCAGGAAGTGATGGCTTAGGAGACAGGTTTTAGGTCCCTATCACCTAAGACTTTTCAATTTTGTGAGCCGTAAGGGTCTCACAAAGCATTTTCTCCCTACGGGTCGTAAGGATCCCGTAGGTGTATTTTCTCTTTAGGAGTCGTGGGGACTCCTAAGTGTGTTGCTCCTTTGTGAGTCGTAAGGATCTCACGCGGGGATTTTCTCCTCACAAAGTCGAGAGGACTTTGTGAGTGTATTTCATCTCTTTTTCACGAGTTTGCGCCCTTTCGGGTTTTCACAAACTCGCCGGCAGTCCTGCTGTTTTTACTCACGGAGCCTTTTCGGGTTTTCATCCGTGCCCATTTTACTTGTGGACATACCAATTTTTTTTTCCTTTATTTTTGGTGGGACTTTGAATGTGGTCTCACCGGTAGGACTTGGGAGAGATTGGGGTTGTTTTACGCCCATGGATTGTATACGGTTTTGCAGGATGTATGATCCAGACCGTAGGGCCGGAAACATTTCGGGACTTTGTTGGCGTCTGCATCGCTGCACTGGAATATGGTACCAGGAGCGACTCATCATTCGCCATTGGGGTATGGAAGTTAGAATTTGGTCGGCGTCTGCATCGCTGCACTGGAATATGGTACCAGGAGCGACTCATCATTCGCCGTTTTGGGATTTGGAATTTGGTTGGCGTCTGCATCGCTGCACTGGAATATGGTACCAGGAGCGACTCATCATTCGCCACTTGGGGATTGGGGAGCGATGGCTTAGGAGACAGGTTTAGATCCCTATCGCCTAAGGCTTTTCAATTTTATGGGCCGTGAGGGTCCCATAAAAGCATTTTCTCCCTACGAGTCGTAGGGACCATGCAGGTGTATTTTCTCCTTAGGAGTCGTGAGGACTCCTAAGTGTGTTTTTCCTTTGTGACTCGTAAGGATCCCACAAAGGTTTGTTCTCCTCATGTATTGTGATGACACATGAGTGGGTCCTCTCAATGGGGCATAATTCCAATGGCGGAGACCGGCCGCGTAACTGATGATTGTGGCGGGGCATGGGTATGACGAGAATTATTTGAGTCCGTGGATTGTATACGGCAGTCAATTTGGAGACTGGCCGTAGGGCTGGGAGAATTTTGAAGATTTGAATTTTTGTTGGCGTCTACATCACTGCACTGGAATATGGTACCAGGAGCGACTCATCATTCACCTTTTTTTTACCGCGATTGCTCAATCATTTCAGCTTTTCTTATCGCGAAGGTCGCGATTGCCCTATCATTTCGGCTTTTTATTCGCGGTTGCCCCATCATTTCGGCTGTTTATTTTCATCTTTATTTTTACTCGCTGATTTTTATTGCGAGTTGCCCTATCATTTCGGCTTTTCTTTTTTCTTCTTTTTATTTAAACATTTTTTTTATTTACACATTTTTTTACATTCCCAGTTTAACGACTTAGAGGTCGACTGTTCCCAGTTTAATGACGTGGTGGTCGATTGTTTTCAGAGAAAGGCAGACGTCTGAGAGAATCAGGTCCCTGAAGGACTTCGGTCTCCGTCTGTATGAAACTGGCGGTCGCAGCTTGATTGTTTGTTAACACGCCAGGGGACAATGATATTTCTCCCGCCTTGTATTGTTTCTCGACCCAATCCTTGAAGATGCAACAGTCTTCAATAGTGTGCCCTAGAACTCGGTGGTATGGGCAAAAATTGGGATGATCGGTCCTGCTCACTTCACTTAGCCTTTTTAGTTCTGGTAGCCGCAGGCCATTCTTCAGAGCATCTTTGAAAATTTTGTGGACCTTGTCCCTTCGGAAAGAGTAGATCTTATTTCTTCTTTCCTCCAAAGTTGGCTCTCGAGATTTGTTAGTTTTTGCTCCGCCCGCTCTCTGCTTATTTAGAGAATCGGTGCTGTTAGAACTCCCGTCCTTTCGGTTGTCGTCCCTCCAAGGTTTCGGTCTGTTTGTGAACTGAAGATCCTGAGTAGACTCGGGCTTTGAGCGTTCCAACATTTGGACCTTTTTGGTCAGCTCTTGGAATGTTTTAAAGCCTGCGGTGCACAGGAAAGGTTTCATCCAGTCCTTCAGATTTTCAATAAGAAGACTGACGGATTGGTCTTGCTCCAATGGCGGTTCACATTTGACAGAGAGATTGCGCCATCGGACTATAAAATCCATGTTGCTTTCGTTGTTCTTTGGCTCGGTCCTTACGAGGTCGGCAATGGTGATTTTATCACTGACACCCATGAACCTTTGCTTGAACATGGATTCTATTTGAGCGAACGTCGTGATCGAGTCATCTGGTATGCTTGCGTACCAATTGAAAGCAACATCCGTCAAGCTATTAACAAACTGACGGAGAAGGAGTGCATCATTGCCCACAGTATTTGCGCACGATGCTTTAAATTGGGCAATGTGCCGGTTCGCATTTCCCGTCCCATCGAACCTTTCAAATTTGGGGACGACATAGCCAGTGGGAAACTCCACAAGATCGTACCGAGCAGGATATGGTCTCCCGCTACTGCCGGCATCTTTTTGCTCTCCGGCTTCGGCTACCAACGTTTTGACTTTGTTGGCAACCAAATCCATGATTTGATCTTGAGTTAGCGGGTTGCTGTCATCGGCCGCCAAGACATTTCCCGAGATAGGATGTGACTGGTCTTCATGCGGTCCGCCCACCTTTGGATTTGAGGGAATAGGCGCCGGCTGTCTCGGGACACCATTTCCTGGTCCATGAGCAGAGCCCCGCGCTTGATTGGACGGCTGAGAGGCAAGTTGGGCCGTAAGCCGTAAGACGACATTTGTCAAGTCGTCAATCTTTGAGTAGAGCTTGGCCATCTCCTTGTCTTTGCTTTTGAGCTGTTTTTGGAGCTCTTGGAGAAGTTGCTGCTCTGCGGTCGTAGGATGGAAAGTTGGTTCATCTTCGCTTTCGGAGCCCGCCCCCTCATGGATCGAAGGGTCTTTCCGCCGATCATCCTCATCAAGAGGGTTTTCATCACCCAGCAGAGGCGGCTGTTCTTGAGAAGCGGCCACCACATTCAAGCCAGATTGGATTTGAGATGTGGTGGCCCCGTCCTTACTCTTGCTGCGCGTGCCCACCGTGTAGACAGTGTGGATCACATATCCAGCTATTTCCTCATCTTCGGCGGGGTAACCATGTTCTTTGAACCTCATGAGGTTCAGCCTAGCAGGAGCCCTAGCCTTTTTGTTGGCTTTGTACCTGAGCCTTTTCTGTCTCAGCTTCTCGATTTTGAGGACTTGGCGGACATCCGTTTTCTGGGAAGCCAACGTGAGTCGATTGATAGGGAGCTTAAAGAAGATACTCGATCGAGCAGTTGTCGAGGGTACCGCTGGGGCTTGCCTGAGTTGCCCCGCTGCCTTGTTGACGTTGATGGCCTTGCCCCCAGCTGGAGCGATGGAGAGTCGTTCGGAAACAGATTTACGTTTGGGTTAGGGCGCCCTCGAGACCACCACATTTGGCCTCTTTCCTTTCGGGGCCGGTTTGACTGTTACCGGAGCTTGAGGAGCTGGGATGGCGTTAGCTGACACGAACAGAATAGAGCCGAATGGTAGCAGCGGCTCTTCCCATTGTCGCCCAAGACTGGCCGGGAGGACCGTCCGAGAGTCCATCTTCATCGTGTATGAGATGGGAGCTGAGTTCATCTTTGGAGACATCGTTGAGAAGTGATTGCTTGAAAACCTGCATGAAAGAGCATTATTTCAGTATAAATATAGGTATGTATACTGACTGAGTTCACATGAACGTTTAACCCGAATTATGGGAGGAGAGATTGGTCCCACCGGGCGTGCCAGAATCTGTAGGGTGTTTTTCGTCACCCCATTAAGATGGGAATACACGCGTGCTTGTCAGGCGCATTACAGATTCCCCCTATCTAGGATAGGCCGGAGTTTAATGATTGTGGGGATCCGAATCTCCGGCAGCCGCGGACTAAGCTGTCGTTAATTACCCCTCGCCTTTGGAGCGAGAGAACCTCCGATTGACGGGTTAAACTGGTCATGCGAACTCAATGTGCAGTGTTGTGTTTTGAAGGGGTTTCGGATATATCGGGGACCCCGCAGAGTTTTTACGGGGGTCCCGCTACCCGGATAGCGGGCTGGGGGCCAAAGGGGCTAGCAGCCCCCTTACGGGGTGTGGGGCAGCGTTCCGTTAGAAATTTTTTTCTAACAGGGACAGTGTCGTGGAGTATGTGTGTGTACATATGTATACATATGTATATATATAAAAAAAAAGGGGAAAACGCATCCGAAGGATGCGTGGGGCCAGAGCGCAAGAGCGCTAGCGCTTTTGACTGCTAGCGCACCACGTGTCGGCACATGGGCGCTCGGGCACTAGCGCACTGAGCGCTAGCGCGCCATGTGTCAGCACGTGGGCGCTAGCGCACTGAGCGCTAGCGCGCCATGTGTCAGCACGTGGGCGCTCGGACGCTAGCGCTCTGAGCGCAAAAGCGCTAGCGCACTGAGCGCTAGCGTGCCACGTGTCAGCACGTGGGCGCTCGGGCGCTAGCGCTTTGGGCGCTAGCGCTCTGAGTGCAAGAGCGCTAGCGCACTGAGCGCTAGCGCGCCACGTGTCAGCACGTGGGCGTTCGGGCGCTAGCGCTCTGAGCGCAAGAGCGCTAGCGTGCCACGTGTCAACACGTGGGCGCTCGAGCGCTAGCGCTTTGGGCGCTAGCGCTCTGAGCGCAAGCGCGCTAGCACTATGAGCACTAGCACGCCGCGTGTCAGCACGTGGGCGCTCGAGCGCTAGCGCTCTGGGCGCAAGAGCGCTAGCGCACCACGTGTCAGCACGTAGGCGCTCGAGCAGCAAAAGGGACTTGGTCCCTGCAATGGGAGTTGTACTCCCAGAAAGGAGCACTTATTATTCTCTCTCTGTGTGTGTGTGTGTATGTGTGTGAGAGAGAGGAGTTAAACTCCTAAGATGTTTTGAAGCTGATGAAGGGCTTCTCCCCTTGAGCCTTAATTCTTCCCCAAAGTGGGGTTTCTGGAGATGGGTCTCCTTCTTCTTCCTTTGTTGGCCGAATTTTGAAGATCAAGAGATGTGAGATTTTAAAAATCTTTTTTTTTTGAGATCTAATGACAAATCCAAGTTCCCCTTTGTGGGTTTTGTGGTGAAAAACTATTTAGTTTTGAAAAAGGAAGAGTAAAACTCTTGATTTAATTCAAAAGAAAGAAGAAGGTTTGGAACCTTCAAAAAGGGGAAAGAGGCACAAACCCTAGGTTTTTGAGAGAATGAAAAGTATATTGCTTTATTCATCATCATGTCGCCTTATATAGGCTTATATATTTACATATAGCCCATTGGGCTTTGCAAAATGGCATTTTGCCCATCCCATAGTTCATGTGCCATTTCTTTTTGCACATAAGCCACGGGCTTACAAAAAATTGGCTTTATGCCCATTTTGCATACATTCATGCACAAAAAATTACATCAAAATTATTCGTTACATGATTTTTATTTTGGTATGGCGGAAGGCCGGACGCTTCGTGTTCGGGCTCGACCCGGGCATTGGCCCGCTTGCTTGGGCTTGGGCCCACCTGGTTTGGGGTTGATCTTGACTTTGACTTGGTCAACCGGAGTGCAAATTTTGACCCCAACAGCGGATATGAATATCCGTCAGACAAGGGAAAAGGACAGTGCGAATGCCAAGTGCCTCGTGTTGGCTTCAGTTGATGGTGTATATCAGAAGCAACATGAGAAGATGGACTTAGTTTCCATCTTCCTCCATAACAAAGATTTATGTGGAGAGCAATCTCGTATCGCAAGATATAAGACCTCGAACGAATTGTTTCAAGCGAGGTTGGCTGTCGGGTCATCTGTAGGGGACGACGTCCTTACGATGACTAGCTATATTGATGAGCTCACGGACAAGGAGACCACGTTGGGAAACGGGTCATGTACTGACTTATTTCCACAGTCCCTACCCTCTACTTACACCCTGAAAGAAACCAGGGAGACACCTGCTCTGCTTAATGGGGGACCTTCTTCTTCTACATCCGGGACGAAAGCAAAGGGTGAAAAGAAGAAGACCTCCACAAAACCGATATACGGTGTCAGTGAAGTAGAAGGAAAGGGAAGAGCAAAAGTTTTGGGACTTGGTGTAGGGAAGGATGGATATTCCTATTGTTATAGGAACGGACATTGGCAGAAAGATTGCAGGGCTTTGGAAGCCAGTATCCAGGATTTGAAGCATGTTGTGGTTTCGGCCTCGGGTGTGTTTGTTATTGAGAACTGTTTGTCAATTAACTTTACTTCTTGGGTACTAGATACCGGAGAAGGATCTCATATCTGTAATTCATTACATACTTCGAGAAACCGTAGAGTTATTAGGGTAGGTGATTTGTCTCTCAGAGTTGCGAACGGAATGAGCGTGGACGCTGAATCTGTGGAAGAATATCGCCTAGGTTTGACAAGTGGGCAGATATTGATTCTACGTAACTGTTTGTATGTATCTAGTTTGACTTGTAATATCATATCAGCGTTCTCACTTTCGAGAGAGGGATATGATTTTACATTCGTAAGCGATGTAATAAACATCCACCTAAATCAAGTTCTGATTGGGTCCGGTACATTAGATGACGGTATATACGTATTAAATCAAGCTCAGGTTTTCAATGTCCAGAACACACTTAAAAGAAAGTCTCCGGAAATAAATCAGGCTTTCTTATGGTATTGTAGACTAGATCACATCAATGAAACACGGTTGACAAAGTTATATAGAGAAGGATATTTGAATCCGTTCGAATATCAATCTTATGCTACTTGTGAATCTTGTCTTATGGGAAAAATGACAAAGACTCCGTTTACTGGACACGGAGTAAGAGCGAGCGAGCTCTTGGGACTCGTACACAGTGACGTGTGCGGTCCAATCTACACATGCAAGAGGTGGTTATTCCTACTTCATTACTTTTACGGATGATTTCTCTAGGTATGGACATATCTTCTTGATGAAGCATAAATCCAAGGCCTTTGAGAAATTCCGAGAATACAAGAATGAAGTGGAAAACCAGACACGCAAAAGTATCAAGACACTGAGATCTGATCGAGATGGTGAATACTTAAGTGCCGAGTTCCTGAGTTACCTAAAAGAGAAAGGAATTCTCTCTCAGCTTACTCCTCCATACACTCCACAACATAACGATGTATCGGAAAGACGGAACCGAACCCTATTGGATATGGTACGTTCCATGATGAGTAAGGCTGAGTTACCGCGATCTTTCTGAGGTTATGCACTAGAATTAGCTACATATCTTTTGAACCAGGTTCCAACCAAGACTGTGCCTACCGCACCATATCAGATATGGAGTGGGAAGAAACCCTGTCTTAAACACTTTAGGACATGGAGATGTCCAGCTTTTGTTAAAAAGCAGCATGCGGACAAGCTCGAGGCACGCTCAGTACAGTGTAAGTTTGTGGGATATCCAAAGAACTTCAAGGGGTATTATTTCTATTACACAAAGGAACAAAAGGTTTTTGTTTCTCGTCATGCCCACTTCTTGGAAGCTGAATTTTTAGAAAATCAGAAGAGTGGGAGTGCAATGGAACTGGAAGAAATTTCAGAACCACAAGCTGTTACTGAAAGTATGGTAGAACCAGAAGTTTCAGAAGAAGGGACATCCCAGCGCCTATCCGCAGAAGTAGTGTAACGACTGTGTACCTTAGATACGTAATAAAAACATTTTATAATTTTTTCGAGATCAAAACAATTATTTTACTGCTTATATTGGTATAAAACACTTTAAAAATATTTTTCCATGTTTAAAATAAATTAATATGATTTTTAGGAATTTTTAGGAATTTTTGGGAATTTTTAAGAATTTAAATGTTTTTTTTATCGAAGGGAAATTTTTTTATAACCGATGAGAAGATCTATTTTAGACCAAATTTGGTTGCAAAAGATATAAAATATCGAAATACATTTTATATAATTTTTTTCGATTTTAAAAATATTTTTACTATTTTAAAATAATTTCTAGAAGACAAAAACAATTTTTAAAGATTTTTAAATAATAAAAATAATTTTATTTTATATTATTAAGCTGAAATAAATCTGGACCGTCAGATTTAAAAATCAACGGCCCAGATCTTGCTGACAGATTTTTTTTAATATATATATATATATATATATATATATATATATTATTTAAATATATATATATATATATATATAGATGCCTTTAATCTGGACTGTCAGATCAAGATCCAACGGTCAAAGATCATCCACAACAACTCCCGCCACTGTTCAAACGTGAAAAACGTGGGCCGTCGGATCTGACCAAATCAACGGTCGGATCTGATCGGCTACTGTAGCAAAATATTTTTTTAATCCCAAAAATCCCTATAAATAGCCTTGAACTTCTAAAATTCACCACAAAATATCTGTTTGACACAAAAATCTCAAAAAATATCCAGAGCTTTCTCTTTGAGTCCTCTACACTCTGGGCTAAGTCTAAAAGGTAGAAAAGTTCTCAGATTCAAGATATTTATTTTCTCGTACACCACGACGTTCACCGAATTTTATTTTCCTAGATCATTTCAGATAAGATCTCTCAACACTTGACCCCTTGTTGTCTTCATCATGAAAATACCTATCTATGAAAAATATTTTAGGACCTAATTATGAAGTTTTAACCGTATTATCTATTTTTTGAATATGATGATTAAAAAACAATATTAAACTATAATAATATAACGAATTTTTAGCAGTTATCATTCATGATAAAATCACGGGATAACAAAGAACCCTGAATTCATGCTTGGACATATTGAACTAAGTCATAAGACAACTATCATGACCGGGATAACTTTTGCCGGAATAAATGTAATTATTTTACGGTTTAATAAAACTTATCGATAATTAGTTTATTAATTATTAAAATATGGAAAAATTTATATTAAACTTTATATATTGTTTTTCTCAAAAATAAAATTAATTGTAAACATTTAAAACCATATTTTCGCTAATTTGGGTATTTCACAATAAATACCATGCTATGTAACTTTTATTGCACTTTTACGTTTAAATACCATAAACTTTACATACGATATCTTTTATCATATTTGTTTATATTACTTTTAGAAAACTCACGAAGTAATGACCTACCTCTCACAACACACATCTTGATATAGCACGATTGCTTGAAAACAATATTTTGGGACAAATATGAATTTACATTTTCATACCATGAAATTCCATACAAGTTCAATATTGCAAATAAATACCATATATTATGAAATTAGGATTTATTCACTAGAATTGACACATTGATAAAATATACATTTATGAAATTTCTAAAGACGATAAATAAAATACTTGAGGTGTATTTTGAAAATATATATATAAATTATTTTTACATAAAACCTCCTCAAGTTTTATAAATTACAATAAGGACCCTGGTAAACATAGATTTAAGCGGGACCAATCTCTTGAGCCTCAGGGAGACGGAGAAGTGTGTGCTTGCCTATTTAAGGTAGACAACTTAACAACGGTGTTATCAACACGGTAATCGTCTTTGAAAAAGACGCAAATCCTGCCGCCCATGTGCAGCGGTTACCGATAATATCAAAACAATCAGTACTTCAATTTTCTTTTCTAATTGTCTAACTCAGACCGAGTCTCATTATATACAATCTATAATATTCTGATTCAACATGAATCCCTATATTCAATCTATTCAATACATTCAATCTACATTGACTGTACCAAACCATGGATATATATCCATTTACATGATTCTCCAGATATTCCATTTACATGATTATACAGTTACATCCGTTTACTAATATCATGGTTTTGGTCAGTCATCCAACTATACAATCTATACAATATAATACAATACAACAATACAATCAAAACACTACGGGGTTTAAGGGGTATACTGGTACGGAAGGTGTTAAAAGTGGCACGAGACAGTAAGATTAAGACACCTAATCTATATTCCGTTGCTGTTGTACCGTGGCCCAACGGTTCCTTGTACATTCCGTTTGCCCTGGTCTCTAGCACATAGAGACCCCTCTCGTATACACTGGCATCCTTCTGTACCGATGTAACACCCAGCCCTTTTATACTGAAATTCGTGTTTCTCATTAGCTTATATGAATTTACTCTATTTAGAATTATTTATTATTTTAATTATTTTAGAACTTCATTAAACCCTAAGCTTCCAATCCTTTTCCCCCGCTATTTTTCTCAAACCCTAATTCCAATCCCTTATGTTCTTTTCCCATTTTCATAAAGATCGATTCCGGTCTAGAACTCCATTTCGTTTTGATTATTCCCTTAAGCCCATTTCTTTATAAATGAACTTATTTCTTTTCAGCTTTCTCCCGGCCCATTCCTTATTATTTCCATTTAAATTCCAAGCCCGGCCCCAATTCTTTTCTAATTAAATCGTCAATTCCTTCACTGGCCCAGCCCATATCCTTTTCTTAATT
Source organism: Agapanthus africanus (assembly GCA_030015575.1). Taxonomy (NCBI): domain Eukaryota; kingdom Viridiplantae; phylum Streptophyta; class Magnoliopsida; order Asparagales; family Amaryllidaceae; genus Agapanthus; species Agapanthus africanus. Next base: position 374,902,010 of record JASDDO010000019.1, on the reverse strand, counting down.
ATTCTCTATTACCTTTTCGCAAGCCCAGCCCATTTCTCCTGCCCGCGCCCTCTTCGCACCCGACCCGACTACTGTACATCCCCTTCAAAATCTCCAACGGCTCCTTCCCCCTCTCGCGCGCGCGATCCACGATCTCCGCCGCTTCCTCCGCCCACGATCGCGAGCCGTTACCTCCAACGACGCGCGCGTTTTCCCTTCCCTACGACCCGCTCGCCTCCAACGACGCGCGACCCCTCGCACTCCCCGTCTCCAACTCCTTCTCGGATCTCTCTCTCGCAAACCCAACCTCCACCCACCGCCTCCAAGCTGCAGCCACTCCCCTCGACGACGACGTCGAACCACCTCCTCCTTCAACGCCTCACCCTAACCTCCTCCAACCACCGCAGAACCCTCCCCTGCACAACGAACCCCTGCCCAACGAGCTCAGCCACCGAGCTTCCCCGCCGCCGGCACCCACGACGTCGGCAAGCGCTCCACTACATCTCGTCGTCATCCCTCTCACCATTCTCCTTCACACACTCTCGAGTTCCTGCACTCCATTTCACTCGACGACGACGGCATCCCACTCTCGAGCCCACACCCACGCCCCTCCGCCGACCATCTCGTCGGGCCCTCGTCACCGACCCCATCTTCTCATCACTCCTCTACTCTCGTCACTCGTCTCTCTAACTCCCTCTGTGTCCTCTCTTGCTCATCCCTCTAACTCTCTCTCCCTCACTCTCTCAGCTCTCTATCTCTCTGTCTCCCTCAGTTATCCCTCACTCTCTCTGTCTTTAACCCTCTCTCATTCTGCCCCTCTCTCACTCTCTCTCTCTCTCTCTCCCTCTCTCAATCCCTCTATCTCTCTCATTCTCTGTCTCTCTCTCTCTAACACCGCTTTGTGAACCACTACACTCACCGTCAAGACCCCAGCAACCGAGCCTTGATGCCATGCTCGAGCTTCAAGCCTAGTCCAAGTTCCGAGGCCGAGCCAAGATCGAGCCAAGGACAACACTTATCATGATCGCGTCGGGTCATCACAACAGACCGCGTCGCTGCCTTGCATCCCCGAGACGTTCCCAGGCAAGTATTCTACTTGCTTACATGCTATTTACCTAAGTTACAATCGTTAAATACATGAATTATAATGTTACAAGTTTAAAACTATTATGTGCCGTAACTGTTCGATACTTGTTCCCTTAGGAAAATATTATCAAATTTGACGGAACTCAATGGTGTAGGTTGGCCCGTAGGGCTGTGAATATAGTGTGTGATTTTTGTTGGATGATGTGATCGATAACGACTAAAACAACTACCCCTAAGTTTGATCGTAAAACTGTAATTTTGTTGCACCTGAAAATAGTTAAATTCATCATAAATCATATACATATTAGAATGGTACGTTCGAGGGCTCAAATCGAAGCTAACTCGACGAACTTTAACCCTATGCTAGTTTCCAGACATTCCTGTACTTAAATCGTGATGATAATTGTATCGGAGTGCGACTCTGGACTGCAGTCCAGAGCGACTCAAATTGTGCTTGCTGTTCTGTAATGGATACCATAGGATTTCCTTAACTCGTAGGTTACGGAACTCCGCTGCTTATTGTAGGTAACTCTGCTAGCTAGACAACACAATTGGTCTCATTCTGTTTCGTTACCGTTTGATATTTAAACTGTAATTTGGAAGATCGGGACGCATAACAGTCCCAACAAAATCAGAACTGACATATTAGTGTTAAAAAGATTATAACTCCTAACGTACAGACGCGATTGAAGATCCGTTTGTTGCGTTGAAAACTTTACTGAAAACCCTAGAATTCATCCAACTGTAGTGTCGCTAAATTATGATCCCAACTGGGGTTAAAATGCGTTGCGAAATGGATTCCTGATTCTGAAACCGGATTTCCAGCCGCGTGCGCTTAAAATGAAACAGTTATAACTAATGATCCTGAAACCCGATTGGCTCGAAACCAAATTAGATGGATAGCTAACTGAACATATTAATTACTACCTGTTTATCATTTCGCTAAATTATATACATATGTTTCATGATAAATCGTGCAAGTGATAGAATGTTGTTTTATGATACCTTAGTTGTGCTTCTTATACTGTTCATGCATCATATCATACCTATATCATTGTAGTGATAACCTAGTGACATCGTGCATTTACCCAGTGTTAGATTTTAGTGGTGATTGTGGCAAGTACGTCAGTGTTCGTGTATCCGTGATTAAGTGAAAGTGATACGTACTGGTACACAATCAGCGATCCTATTATTTCATTGCATTGTCGACGTCTGTGAGATGCGTGCACGTGTGACTATAAGTGGAATGGGACATTTATGGAAGCGTTGCACGGGTGTCACAGATAAGACACCAGACACTGCCGTTTATCTTAGGTATTAGTAGGGACGTGCTTGATGGAGGTCCTGCCTCCAGTTCTCGCGCAGACTTGTCACGGATCGATTAGTATTTAGGTTGATGGTTAGCGTTTGATGTAGACCATGGGGTGTGGGGTAGTTTAAGTGTGAGTTCAACAGAATCTCGGGAGTCCCATGCCGGCTTATATATTTAGGGAGTTATATGGAGATTTACAGGGTACGTGATATATACACTGTGATATTCTTGTTACATGTTGGGCCCGTGGTCCCTTGCCCTTGGGTTCTACCCTTGGGTGGAGGACACTCACGAGTGGTTGACTCTCACACTTAGACTGACGATAGGCTTAGTGACCTGTACAGTGAGACTTAGAGACTGATAGGGATACTGGCATTTTATTCATGATATATTGTGTGGCATACGTGACATATCGTTATACTGATTTACTGTTCCGCTGCATTGATTACTGCACATCCATATTCATACTGTCATTGATTTACTGTTATTCATTTCCATTACCACTGTTAGAACTATCACTTGATTTTATATATATATAATTGCTATTGTGTCGCTCTGACGACCTGAGTATGCATGCTCAGTGTGAGGAGAAGATTTAGCTTGGATCAGAACTAGACGAGCATCACCGACTTCTTGATTTGCTACTCCGAGTTACTTTCGTTTGTCCACTTCAGGTCAGTTTATATTATTGTACCTTTCAGTTACTGCATTTCTCATTACCTGCGCATCGTTTACTGTTTACCATGATAAACTAGAAGCCGAAGTGTGACTACGGCAGGACATTTCCTTGACCGTAGGAGCATGGCTGGCCTTGTCTACCCCTCGTATTCCGTATTTTGGGAAGCGGGGCGTGACAACCAAGCTACAAACAACAGCGTTAACACAACATTACATCAATATATTACAACTTTAAAAGATATTTTCTTATTCTGTCTGTTCTATTTCTCCCTTATCTTTGGGACTTACCGAGCGACCTGTTCGCTGACGACATTCTCTTTCTTTCTTCTTTGAATGTCATCAGGAGATCTGGACACTTCAGAGATCGAGCCCACTGCTGAAGACTTGGACCAGTTCAGTGAAAACCCTGAGCTCTAGTCATTGTACACTATCCATTCAGTACTTTCCATTTTTGTTATGCTATTGTTTAGGCATCGCTTTATTCCATGTTTTTACTTTTCCATGTACTGTAAAAGAATGTTAATGAATAAAGTTGCTGATATATTTTGTCTCTTGTGCATTTTATTTATGTTGCTTAGACACGCTTAGCATATTTACTTCAGAGTAAATACGTAGCGGGCCCGTTACGTCCCCTTCGCCGTACACCGGGAAGCGGGGCGTGACAAGTAGTAGGCAGTCTCATCCGCCCAAGAGATACTACGGTTTTCTCATAGACGGGGATCGAGAGGATTGCATCATTGACAATGATGACCCTACTAGCTTCCAGCAGGCCATCCAGAGCGGCGACTCGGTAAGATGGCTGGATGCAATGCGGACCGAAATGGAGTCCATGTACACTAACAAAGTATGGACTTTGGACACTGCTCCAGATGGGGTAAAACCCGTAGGATGCAAATGGATCTTCAAAAGAAGATTGGTGTATATGGACAGGTTGAAACCTATAAGGCTAGACTTGTTGTAAAGGGTTTTCATCAAAGACCTGGTTTGGACTATGACGAAACATTTTCTCCAGTGGCTATGCTCAAATCCATTCAGGTCCTTCTTGCCATTGCTGCCTTCCACGATTATGAGATCTGGCAGATGGACATAAAGACGGCTTTTCTAAATGGAAACTTGGAAGAGTGCGTCTATATGGATCAGCCAGAGGGATTCATTCAGAGTGGGAGCAGCGGTAAAGTGTGCAAGTTGCTTAAGTCCATTTATGGACTAAAGCAGGCATCGCGGAGTTGGAACATCTGTTTTGATAATACTGTTAAAGAATTCGATTTTATCAAGAATCCAGATGAACGATGCATATACAGTAAGATTGTAGGGAGAGCTGTAGTATTCCTCGTCTTGTACGTGGATGACATTCTCCTAATAGGAAATGATATTCCTATGCTATAGTCAGTCAAAGGATTCATGTCACAGAAGTTCTCCATGAAGGACCTGGGTGATGCCACCTACATTCTGGGGATCCAAATCTATCGTGATAGATCAAAGAGGATGTTGGGACTTTTGCAGTCCGGGTACATAGACACCATATTGAAAAGATTCAGTATGGAAGATTCTAAGCGCGGTAACCTGCCGGCTTGTCACGGAATCACCCTCTCCTAAGAGATGTCTCCCAAGACTGATTTGGAAAGGGCTCGCATGTCGACTATACCCTACGTTTCTGCGGTAGGCTCTATAATGTATGCGATGTTATGTACCAGACCAGATGTAGCATACGCATTAAGCGTTGTAAGCCGGTATCAGGCAAACCCAGGGAAGAAGCACTGGATAGCAGTAAAGAACATTCTCAAGTACCTGAGAAGGACTAAGGAGATGTTCTTGGTGTATGGCAGAAAGGACCTCTAGATCGAGGCCTTTGCTGACTCCAGCTTCCAGAGTGACAAGGATGACTCCAAGTCCATGTCAGGTTATATCTTTACCCTCAATGGAGGGGCGGTGTGCTGGAAGAGTTCCAAGCAGGACACCGTTGCTGACTCGACGATGGAAGCGAAGTATATAGCTGCTTGCGATGCCGCAAAAGAAGCTGTCTGGATGAAGAAGTTCCTAACAGAACTTCAGGTGGTTCCTACCAGTGTTGATCTAATACCTCTGTATTATGACAAAAACGGCGCTATACCTTTAGCGAAGGAACCCAGGTCCCATCAGAAGTCCAGACACATCTTAAGGCAGTGTCACCTGATCAGGGAGATCGTAAATCGCCAGGATATCGAGGTGAAGAGAGTAGATACGGAGAATAACACTGCTGATCCATTCACAAAGGCCATTCCTCAGATGCAGTTCGAGAGGCTATTCGAGATGATAGGTCTGCGATATGCTAGTATATAGCCCTAGTGCAAGTAGGAGATTGTTAGTGTTTATGCCCTAGAGGTCATTACTGTATCATACTAGTTTGTATATTACTTAATGGAAGCTTGGGATATTCACAGTTGTATTGACAGTCTTGCTAAAAATAGTAGTATGCTACTTTGTTTGTTTCTACTTTAATATGTGCATGTATTTCTTTTAACATATCGCTTATACATATTAGTAGAGCCCTTTGGATCTTTACTTGATTACCAGCGTTGTGATGGCAGTCACACTAGTGGGGGCTGGGTAGTCTACAAGCACGTCCTTTTTCAGGTCCCTGGTCGTAGAATTATCGAGACAGGGTATCGATACTCCGGAGTAGACTAGTGTGTACGTTTCTCATCCCAACAGGGGAAATGGTCTGTCCCACAGCCATTAGTACGTTGTACTGGAGATAGTATACAGATGCTCGTTGGGTTACGGGTACACCGGACAGGACTCGCAGGGAACTGTTGGTTGGTATTATACCCGTCGTCAGTTAACAGTTCCCAGGTGACATGAGTACAGCATAGTCCGCAGACTTAACACTGCTGCTTCATCTCGAGTGTGTTCCCACTGTTCTTAGATTGCTACCCTACCACGACTCAAAGGATCCGTGCAAACAGGTAGCAGTTGGGTGCAGTCCCGAAGTATTTGGAGGCAGTGGCGGTTAGATAGGATTCGTCTCTCCCGGTATTGGGAGTTGATATCGCGCTGTGTTTAGAAAGCCATTACGCAAAGTCCTTGGCCAGGGCAAACGAGATTTACTGGTAGGATGTCCAGTAGCTTCTCAAGGTGTAATGGGCTTCACTCCGACACGACTTATACAGCTTTTAGGGGACTGACGCTTGCCGCCCCCTAGGCCTGATATGCGATAGTCTTAGACGAATAGACTGGACTGTACGGAGATTGTCACACCAGGCTCAGTAGGAGTTCGGATGGGTTTCCTCATCGGCCTTCTTATCGACATCTACCTGGAGACCGTTACGTACAGCTAGTGCCGCTTGTGGTCTGTGGTTAAATCCGCTGCCAGCGTAGTGTCGAGTCTTTAGAGTCCCACACAGAGAGTTTCCCTGCTTCGGGCGAAACGATATAGAGGTCATATGGTTTTACGACAGGGTTCGGACACATACGTGTTTTTACGCATTTACGATGTTCGGACAGTTTATACTAGCAGGCTTTGGTTTAAACCAGATTCTAGTATTGGATTATTGGATTTATACAGTCTCAGTATTTCCGCGTTTTCATGGATGGGAGGGGCTGATTTAAATGTAGGATTTTATAGATCAAAAATATATTACCGCAATCAAGAACGGCGTCGCTTGGTAGCTAGCCGGTGAGTACGGGTCGGTCCATAGGGATTTTTTGTTTTCTTAATCGCTCTAACGAGTTAATTCCGATGGGTATCAGATTGATTATTTCTAAAACCTAATTTGATTTATACTAAGATTATCTAGATCTAAGTCTACCTAGGGTTAGGTTTAGGGGAAGTTGAGAGGTTAAAGGTTTCCTCACCGCTTTCAATGCCCTATTATAGATCTATTAGGTGTTATGGTAATTATCAATAAAGTAGATTAGAATCATTTGGGAAGATGTTTCTTCCTCTAGGTTCTTGTCCTTCCTTTATCGATCCTTACCCTAACCTCCATGGAAAACACGCGCAACCGGTCCTTTATACTACGGTATCACCGTTACCTCGAGGGGTAAGGTGCCGCAGGGAGCAGTGTGTGCATGTATGCATGGAGTTCTAATTCTTATGTATGAAGGGGCAAGAAAGGGGTGAGAGATCTCATCTCTCAAACCTTTCCCTAAAACTAACCCTAACAAGCGAGGAGACTACTCGCTCATTAGGGAAATTAAAGACATTCTAAATTAAAGTAAACTAAAGCAAAGAAATGAAAGGAACTTACTAATTTTTATTGATGGCTCTCTCCAAACATGAATGTAACGTGTTAAAAATGATTAAATAAATAATTAAATGAATAAAAGTGTTTAAGTGAATTTTAGGATTTTCGGTAAAGTAAAATGTATTTTTCGTAAAACCAAACCGTGATTGTTTTCATTATAATTTTTAAAATATCTATTTTAATTATGAAATTACTAGTAAATGGTATTTATTTAGCCACTTATAAATTTTTAGTTTAATAAAATATTTTTCCTAAATTAATTATTTTAAATATTAACATAAGCTTTATTTTTACACTAAATTAGTGTAAATTACAAATTTAAATGGTTTTAATTTGCAAAAATGAACCATGGCATATTATAAATTAGTGTGTATCATGCAAAATTTATTTGCAAATTTTTCCTATTTTCTAGAGCTTTCTTGAGTTGCTATAGTAAAGAAATAAATAAATAAATAAATAAAGCATGAAAAGACTTTTATTGATGTTTCTTCTCTTGAAACTTCTACACACTATTCCCACTCTCTTCTTTCTCTCCCTCACCTCTCTAGGGCCGGCCACAACCCCCCATGGCTTCCCCCCCCCCATTTCCCACATCATTTTTATTCAAAATTCATCAAAAACACATCAAAAATTCAATTAAAATTCCACAAAATCCTATTTATTCCATACTCTTTATTCCTTGCTCATTTTTATATGAAATTTGGAGATGGAAGGCATGCATTTTGGAGGCTCATTTCTTGTTTGGATTTCACATTTTGAAGGTATAATTTTCTTTCTTTTGATTTATTGTTATTAGATGTTCATATTAAGCTTAATTAGATTTAATGAATTAATTCTATGTTCTTTTTTTTTAAAATGCAAGCTAGGGTTCTAAATTCAAGTTATGATTTTTAATAATTAATTAGGGTTATAGTAGTTAGTTTAACACTTTTAGTATTAGGAAATCTTGCATGGTTATTGTTTAACAAATTGTTATTCAAAAATTGTTTTAAATTAGGAATTTAGTTAACTAGGTTTTTGCAAAATGTGGTTGTGGTTAATATAAAATTCTAATTTGGGTTGTTATCATTGGATTATAGTTTTAGTGGAAATATTATCATGTTAATGGAAAGAAAAACTTAGTTTGATTGCTAGTTTCTATGGTTAATTGATAAAGTGTGATAAAAATTGCTAATTTTGTAAACTAGATTTTAGAAATTCCTATATAAATGAGATTAAAAATATAATTATGGTTTCATTATATCATTATCATCATGAATTGTGGTTTAAGTCATTAATTTATGCAAAATCATGTTTTGTGGTGGAATTGTGGTATTTTGCTTGAAAAATGTTGAAAATTGTTAAAGGGTGCAAACTAGAAATTTCAAATTTATACAAAATTGTGTAATAAAAATATAGTAATGGTTTGTATAGTCTAGTAATGCTATTTAATGAGTTTTATGACCATTGGTTTCATTTAAATGTCAAGTTTTGATGAAAAACGGTAAATTGGCATTTTCGGGTTTTTCGAAAACGGACGATTTGATTGATTTTAGGGTTTTGATGGATTAAATCATGTTTTATATTATAAGTAACGAGTTTTCTAAACTACAAGCTGTTTGTTGATGTTTATCTCGATCCATCGGAGTTTGTACGCCGATATCGAGCGGTATTTGGTTCTTTTGCGTGGACGGGACATAGGTTTTAACCTATGCTTGTTCCTTGTATCGTTTGACTTTTGTATGTGATTCGGTTTACGATGCTATTTATATGTTTGCGTTTAGGTACCCCTCACGTGGACTGCGGGCGATGAAGAGGAGGATGGAGACACCGTCTTCGGCAGACATGGACCAGGTGAGTAGATGTATATCTACGGGGGGAAGTCGGGTGGATGGCGTTTAGCACCCCCGCAACGTAGAATCGGAATAGTGCTTATTGACATTAGGAAACCAGATGTGACCCTAGATTCTTAATTAGTAGGACCCTAGTATTGACCCTAGGCTGGACTAGACTGATTTAGGAAAACCATATCAGAGGATGAGTACCTTGGAAGAGGTTCGTAGGTTTCAGATAGAAACACACACACGCACACACTGAAACTCGACATGGGGTATACGTGTGTGTGTATATATATAAAACTAGGTATAGGTGTATATATATATACAACACGTATATGGGATTCATTGATGTGATATGATATCTGAGGTATGATGAAACAGTATAACTGGGCTTGATGCCGTGATTCTTGACTATACAGTCGTATTAAAGTGTTAGCGGATCATTAGAGAATGAGATAATGAACATGAATATATAAATTATAAAGGGTGGTGGTGATATTGAGGTACATGGGATGCTAAAATAGTACCTGGGCTGTAGCTTGTGACTGATCACGATATGATATATGTATGACTTGATTACGACATCATATAGGTGTGACCTGATGTCGATATCGTATAGGTGTGACTTGATGATGATAAGATATCGGTATAATTTAATCACAATATGACACATGTGACATGATATTTCTGAGGATAAACTAAGGATTATTCTATGATGGCAATGATATACGATTGATGTATGCGATTATAGTTTAGAACCTTGATCATGAGATGTGTTGATGATGACATTATACGAATGATGAGACACCTAGGAGATACTTGACCCGTACCCCGATATTGGGATGCCGTACGATGGATTTTACCGTACGAGGCCTAGATATGATGATTGATCCGCACTCTTGGTTCGAGGAAGCCGTACTACGTACGTGACGCTTTTGAGGCTGGATCGCCGACTATTAGAGATATTGGTTCAGACCTTAGGTAGATGCTTGTTTCTTATTGACCAGTTTCTTAGGTTAGTTCCTTAGGATATTAGATGGACACTAGTTTAGGTTCGACTCACATAGTGGTAGTTGTACTCGTATTTCGCAGAGGAGTGGATAATGCACATCTGTATTTACATTCATACTGTAATCATCATGGTGCATGTTCTTACATATGTTGCTATAATCAGTATAAACCTTACCTGTTAGGACACCAGCACCATTACCGATGATGCGCATGTTCCACGCACACTTATTTTCCGGCTCACACACATCATCATCGGTAATTGCTATGTCACGTACACTTTAGATCATATTATCTTTTTTTGATAGAATCAGTTAACCACTAAACCGATAAAATATTGTGATTTCTCTCTTATGTTAGTATAAGACATGATATTTATTACTTAGACATTCATGCATTCATATTTTCATGTTATCGCGCAGTATTATGGGCATATGCCGACACTTATCATATACTTACTCATGATTTTGAGATTTGGATTTCTATGAGATTTCTGGATTTTTGGGGAAAACCGCAAAAATATATAAAAACTTCTCTCTCTCTCTCCTCTTCTCTTTTCAAGATAAGATGCGGTTTTCTCGTGATGTATGTGTCGTCCACCATGAGATTTCATGTTTTCTGATGGATTTCGAGACCCGATTCGAGGAGTGGATGAACCGTCTCGGGTACATGGTGGGCCCGGTATGGTACCCCGGGGCAAGAAGATCGAGTTGTAGACGATGAGCCTGGCAGGGGAAGGCTACCTACCGGTGATGTCTGGCGCGGCGGATATCCGGAGGATACCGACCGTTGTCGTGAGATTTGATGATATGGGCCGATCCGGACTGACGGAGCCCGAGGTATTGAGACTATGAGACTTGAGATTTACATATTTGTGTCGATGCTTGACACGGATTTCCATGGATTTCATTGTTTAGATTTCAGATTCTTATACACATTTTACTATGATAACAGCCAAAGATTTCTTATACAGATATACCTGGATTTCAGGATTGCGTATTTTACATTCATGGTGCATGCATATCCATTCATATGACATAGTACTATATGAGGCACTGACACGAACACGGAGTATCTGCACTTACACGTATTATTACCCTGCTATTACTTGAGGTTTGAGACTTAGTAGTGTATTATTATGACCTAGGACAGCGTCGTGCATTCGATTTCTTTTTGTAAATGTCTTCTACTCACGAGTTGGCAACTCGCCCCCGTTGTGCCAAATTTTATTACTGGTTCGATGTACAGGTTTCCCGGGCAGCTTGCTGGCACATCTTTTATTTCAGGGTGATTTGCACGGTAGGTTGGTTCACTTGTATCTGAACCACCATTGTATTTTATTCATTCATTTGTATCTAGTAAGCTCCATCAACCATACTTGTATTACTTGATAAGTTTATTGGACCAGACTTTTGTTTCGACCTTAGAGTCGCGCATGTATTATTCTGATCTGGTGGTTTTGTTTTCTTTTGAGTTTTGAGCCTCGCCCTTTGGCGTTGTATATTATTGTGCTTGTTGTGGTTGTTTCCGTCTGTTGGCGTTGAGTTAGCTCCCGTTTGGGGATGCTTTTTATTGTTGTTTATGTATATTATACTTGTTGTACCCGTTTGGGGGCCAGTTTTTATAGAGGAGACTCTGCCGAAATTTTTGGAAAAATTTGCTGATGTTTTAAACTTGTTCCTTCATGTTTTCTTTACTGCTTCTTCTTCTTTTTCATGGTTTAGATTTCTGGGCTTCGGCTTACTTAGGTTACGTGGCGCCTCTAGACGCTTCGTAATCTAAGTGCCGGTCACGTTCCGTACTTTCGGGTCGTGACAAAGTTGGTATCAAAGCGCTAGGTTTAACCTTGTATAAATCTAGGTGACCCTTGGTTGATGGAGTAGGCGATTTAGGTAGAGTAACGTACCGTGGGTATGGTCCGCGGCATACTTACGATACGCTACTCTGCTTAAGGAGCCTTAGGATGTACATTTGTTTGCACTGTATTTCATTCGTTCCTTTGATCTATCTTCGTCGATGTCGGAGGGTGGTTCTGTTACCACGGGCGCACGGGCAGAGGGAGCTGCGGCTCGAATGCGATAACCATTAGAGTATTGGTTATTCTTGAGGATTGAAGCATTGCTTAGCGTGCGGACGAAGGGTATTCACATGCCGTCCGGATGAAGTTAAAGGGTTCGAACGATTATCAGAAAACCATTTTCCCAAGTTTAAAGTATTCGGAAGAACATACAGGTATTTCGATGGACCCTCTAGAAGAATGAAACCCTAACTCGACATAATGACCACGAGAACGCCCTTGAACCTTAGGGTTTACGGCAGTTCCGCGGTGCCATTAGTGAGGCTTGGGTTTGCCCTTCTACGGCTGGATCATCGATGCTGGGGTATGTACCGGATATTTTTAAACTGTACTTGAGTGTTGAGCTCTCGGGGAATTATGGGATTTTGATGGATCGATCGAAAAGTTTAATGTAGTCCGGATATCAAGTGAAGGGATCGACTATGTGGGAGACTCTAGACATGAGTATTGCCGTTGGTAGCGCAGTCAGCACACCTATGAAAGAACGAGTTCGAAGCAGTCGACATCAGAGGAAAGAGGCGCACATTGACGATAGTGTTTACGATTGTGATTTAGTGATTTGAATTTCCTATTTTCGTTGATGGGATTTTTTTATTTTGAGGACTTTGTTCTACGATTGGTATTTCCTGTGTGTACCTTCATTCTATCTGTGTTTCATATATCAGTTGTATTGATGTGGTTTAGTATGCACCCAGTACACTTGATTTGGTTTTATATATTTTGAGATTTTTGATTTGATTTCGTGCATAGGGGTTACACATGATTTTGACATATGTTTTGACTTAGTTTTCATGCATTTTCGTACCGTGATTTTGATTTTGATATTCGAGGTATGTTTTCATGCACCATGTGCACCTGATTAGGATTCTTGCGCATACTTGGCGCACTTGATGCGATTTTGTGCATACCAGATGCACTAAATCGGGGTTTTGTGCAGATTAGATGCACCTGATATTGTGTCGTGCACGCCCGTTGCACTTGACAGATGTTTTTGGTGCACACCTGTTGCACTTAGTTTTGTTTTGTGGGTATTCATGGTATCTGTAATTGGTTTCGATTTCAGTGCGCACCGGACGCACATGACATTTTATTGATGTGATTGGGATTGATTTTAGTTTGAGCAGTATGTTTTCCTAATTATTATTATTGATTTAGTAACCAGGCGGGACGTGTATGTTAAATAAACGATATATATATATATATATAGTTATTTTTTTTAAATTTAAACGTCCGTTACTTATGCCGTGACACGTGCATTGCACGGCGATTTTCAAGAGGGGTTTTTGTATGCTTCTTTATTATGATGATTCGGCGATTTTACTAGGATGCGAACTATATATAAGTTATAGATTGATGTATATTATGATGGTTTTCATATTGAGTTTTGATATTTTATTCTTGCCATAACTCCGATGATTGCGTTATGCTTGACGGAGTTGATTTTTGTTATGTATTGATGATTTCGGAGCCCCGACGATTTGAATGTTTTGCTAAACGTTTTAGTATTTGGAGGGGGAATTTTAATTTAAATTCGGGGACCGAATTTATAAAAGGGGGGAAGATTGTAACGTGTTAAAAATGATTAAATAAATAATTAAATGAATAAAAGTGTTTAAGTGAATTTTAGGATTTTCGGTAAAGTAAAATGTATTTTTCGTAAAACCAAACCGTGATTGTTTTCATTATAATTTTTAAAATATCTATTTTAATTATGAAATTACTAGTAAATGGTGTTTATTTAGCCACTTATAAATTTTTAGTTTAATAAAATATTTTTCCTAAATTAATTATTTTAAATATTAACATAAGCTTTATTTTTACACTAAATTAGTGTAAATTACAAATTTAAATGGTTTTAATTTGAAAAAATGAACCATGGCATATTATAAATTAGTGTGTATCATGCAAAATTTATTTGCAAATTTTTCCTATTTTCTAGAGCTTTCTTGAGTTGCTATAGTAAATAAATAAATAAATAAATAAATAAAGCATGAAAAGACTTTTATTGATGTTTCTTCTCTTGAAACTTCTACACACTTTTCCCACTCTCTTCTTTCTCTCCCTCACCTCTCTAGGGCCGGCCACAACCCCCCATGGCTGCCCCCCCCATTTCCCACATCATTTTTATTCAAAATTCATCAAAAACACATCAAAAATTCAATTAAAATTCCACAAAATCCTATTTATTCCATACTCTTTATTCCTTGCTCATTTTTATATGAAATTTGGAGATGGAAGGCATGCATTTTGGAGGCTCATTTCTTGTTTGGATTTCACATTTTGAAGGTATAATTTTCTTTCTTTTGATTTATTGTTATTAGATGTTCATATTAAGCTTAATTAGATTTAATGAATTAATTCTATGTTCTTTTTTTTTAAAATGCAAGCTAGGGTTCTAAATTCAAGTTATGATTTTTAATAATTAATTAGGGTTATAGTAGTTAGTTTAACACTTTTAGTATTAGGAAATCTTGCATGGTTATTGTTTAACAAATTGTTATTCAAAAATTGTTTTAAATTAGGAATTTAGTTAACTAGGTTTTTGCAAAATGTGGTTGTGGTTAATATAAAATTCTAATTTGGGTTGTTATCATTGGATTATAGTTTTAGTGGAAATATTATCATGTTAATGGAAAGAAAAACTTAGTTTGATTGCTAGTTTCTATGGTTAATTGATAAAGTGTGATAAAAATTGCTAATTTTGTAAACTAGATTTTAGAAATTCCTATATAAATGAGATTAAAAATATAATTATGGTTTCATTATATCATTATCATCATGAATTGTGGTTTAAGTCATTAATTTATGCAAAATCATGTTTTGTGGTGGAATTGTGGTATTTTGCTTGAAAAATGTTGAAAATTGTTAAAGGGTGCAAACTAGAAATTTCAAATTTATACAAAATTGTGTAATAAAAATATAGTAATGGTTTGTATAGTCTAGTAATGCTATTTAATGAGTTTTATGACCATTGGTTTCATTTAAATGTCAAGTTTTGATGAAAAACGGTAAATTGGCATTTTCGGGTTTTTCGAAAACGGACGATTTGATTGATTTTAGGGTTTTGATGGATTAAATCATGTTTTATATTATAAGTAACGAGTTTTCTAAACTACAAGCTGTTTGTTGATGTTTATCTCGATCCATCGGAGTTTGTACGCCGATATCGAGCGGTATTTGGTTCTTTTGCGTGGACGGGACATAGGTTTTAACCTATGCTTGTTCCTTGTATCGTTTGACTTTTGTATGTGATTCGGTTTACGATGCTATTTATATGTTTGCGTTTAGGTACCCCTCACGTGGACTGCGGGCGATGAAGAGGAGGATGGCGACACCGTCTTCGGCAGACATGGACCAGGTGAGTAGATGTATATCTACGGGGGGAAGTCGGGTGGATGGCGTTTAGCACCCCCGCAACGTAGAATCGGAATAGTGCTTATTGACATTAGGAAACCAGATGTGACCCTAGATTCTTAATTAGTAGGACCCTAGTATTGACCCTAGGCTGGACTAGACTGATTTAGGAAAACCATATCAGAGGATGAGTACCTTGGAAGAGGTTCGTAGGTTTCAGATAGAAAAACACACACGCACACACTGAAACTCGACATGGGGTATACGTGTGTGTGTATATATATAAAACTAGGTATAGGTGTATATATATATACAACACGTATATGGGATTCATTGATGTGATATGATATCTGAGGTATGATGAAACAGTATAACTGGGCTTGATGCCGTGATTCTTGACTATACAGTCGTATTAAAGTGTTAGCGGATCATTAGAGAATGAGATAATGAACATGAATATATAAATTATAAAGGGTGGTGGTGATATTGAGGTACATGGGACGCTAAAATAGTACCTGGGCTGTAGCTTGTGACTGATCACGATATGATATATGTATGACTTGATTACGACATCATATAGGTGTGACCTGATGTCGATATCGTATAGGTGTGACTTGATGATGATAAGATATCGGTATAATTTAATCACAATATGACACATGTGACATGATATTTCTGAGGATAAACTGAGGATTATTCTATGATGGCAATGATATACGATTGATGTATGCGATTATAGTTTAGAACCTTGATCATGAGATGTGTTGATGATGACATTATACGAATGATGAGACACCTAGGAGATACTTGACCCGTACCCCGATATTGGGATGCCGTACGATGGATTTTACCGTACGAGGCCTAGATATGATGATTGATCCGCACTCTTGGTTCGAGGAAGCCGTACTACATACGTGACGCTTTTGAGGCTGGATCGCCGACTATTAGAGATATTGGTTCAGACCTTAGGTAGATGCTTGTTTCTTATTGACCAGTTTCTTAGGTTAGTTCCTTAGGATATTAGATGGACACTAGTTTAGGTTCGACTCACATAGTGGTAGTTGTACTCGTATTTCGCAGAGGAGTGGATAATGCACATCTGTATTTACATTCATACTGTAATCATCAGGGTGCATGTTCTTACATATGTTGCTATAATCAGTATAAACCTTACCTGTTAGGACACCAGCACCATTACCGATGATGCGCATGTTCCACGCACACTTATTTGCCGGCTCACACACATCATCATCGGTAATTGCTATGTCACGTACACTTTAGATCATATTATCTTTTATTGATAGAATCAGTTAACCACTAAACCGATAAAATATTGTGATTTCTCTCTTATGTTAGTATAAGACATGATATTTATTACTTAGACATTCATGCATTCATATTTTCATGTTATCGCGCAGTATTATGGGCATATGCCGACACTTATCATATACTTACTCATGATTTTGAGATTTGGATTTCTATGAGATTTCTGGATTTTTGGGGAAAACCGCAAAAATATATAAAAACTTCTCTCTCTCTCTCCTCTTCTCTTTTCAAGATAAGATGCGGTTTTCTCGTGATGTATGTGTCGTCCACCATGAGATTTCATGTTTTCTGATGGATTTCGAGACCCGATTCGAGGAGTGGATGAACCGTCTCGGGTACATGGTGGGCCCGGTATGGTACCCCGGGGCAAGAAGATCGAGTTGTAGACGATGAGCCTGGCAGGGGAAGGCTACCTACCGGTGATGTCTGGCGCGGCGGATATCCGGAGGATACCGACCGTTGTCGTGAGATTTGATGATATGGGCCGATCCGGACTGACGGAGCCCGAGGTATTGAGACTATGAGACTTGAGATTTACATATTTGTGTCGATGCTTGACACGGATTTCCATGGATTTCATTGTTTAGATTTCAGATTCTTATACACATTTTACTATGATAACAGCCAAAGATTTCTTATACAGATATACCTGGATTTCAGGATTGCGTATTTTACATTCATGGTGCATGCATATCCATTCATATGACATAGTACTATATGAGGCACTGACACGAACACGGAGTATCTGCACTTACACGTATTATTACCCTGCTATTACTTGAGGTTTGAGACTTAGTAGTGTATTATTATGACCTAGGACAGCGTCGTGCATTCGATTTCTTTTTGTAAATGTCTTCTACTCACGAGTTGGCAACTCACCCCCGTTGTGCTAAATTTTATTACTGGTTCGATGTACAGGTTTCCCGGGCAGCTTGCTGGCACATCTTTTATTTCAGGGTGATTTGCACGGTAGGTTGGTTCACTTGTATCTGAACCACCATTGTATTTTATTCATTCATTTGTATCTGGTAAGCTCCATCAACCATACTTGTATTACTTGATAAGTTTATTGGACCAGACTTTTGTTTCGACCTTAGAGTCGCGCATGTATTATTCTGATCTGGTGGTTTTGTTTTCTTTTGAGTTTTGAGCCTCGCCCTTTGGCGTTGTATATTATTGTGCTTGTTGTGGTTGTTTCCGCCTGTTGGCGTTGAGTTAGCTCCCGTTTGGGGATGCTTTTTATTGTTGTTTATGTATATTATACTTGTTGTACCCGTTTGGGGGCCAGTTTTTATAGAGGAGACTCTGCCGAAATTTTTGGAAAAATTTGCTGATGTTTTAAACTTGTTCCTTCATGTTTTCTTTACTGCTTCTTCTTCTTTTTCATGGTTTAGATTTCTGGGCTTCGGCTTACTTAGGTTACGTGGCGCCTCTAGACGCTTCGTAATCTAAGTGCCGGTCACGTTCCGTACTTTCGGGTCGTAACAATGAACACAGTACAGATCTGAATTTATGAAATGAAAAGAGGCATACCTCAAAAGAGGTGTTTGGGTTTCTATTTATAGGACATAGAAACCCTAGGGTTACAATTGACTCGCATATATGCTATTACAAAAATACCCTCTAAGAAAAGACCTAGTCAACGATACGCGCACCGCCAGAGTTTTGGTAAAATTTTCCGCCGACACGTGCTATACCCGGCCGCGGAACCGCGGCCGAAGCCAGGGTCTGGCCGCGGTTCCGCGGCCCAATGAAGAGATCAATGGCTGAAAATTCTGGGCTTGGTTCTGGTTGTTTTGGGCTTCCTACTTGTTTGGTTCTTTCTTTAAAATAGCTTCTGTTTCTCTTCCAGATTTTCCAGTGAATAATTGTGGTGGACTTTAACCGTGGCTTTGTAATTTTGGACCTTACGTTGCCTTATACTGATCTTTTGTGTAGGCTTGATTAAAATCCTTCTATTTGTTGGTCAAAGCCCCTCTTTTGTATCGTCTTTTGTCTTTTTCACTGTTTTAACTCCAAGAACCTGTAACATGTACTTATGTAGCAGACATGAGTCAAAAGCACTTGTTTATTTGTAAAATACATAAGAATGGGGAATATAATAATGCAATATTATGGTATGAACAAATACCCCCAAACTTATCTTTTGCTCGTCTTCGAGCAAACTTAGTTTTATTCTCGACAAAAACCTAATCTTACTTTCGCAGGGAAATGCGATTGCACTGAGCTCGTGCAACAAGCCGTTAAACCTCTAGGTGTCCCTAGTAGGAGGAGTGTTGTCTCCTGAGGGTTTTCAGCGGATACTACCCACAAAATCCTATCAATTCAGCTTTTCGACTTTTATTCTCCAATTAGGTTTTCTAACAAGGAATTCTATTATCGTCGACTCGTAAATTATCCACACATATTCTTCACACTTCCTTATCATTTAACTTAAGATTATATACATCCTTGTGAATTTACTTAGCTTTTGGCATCTCTTAAATTTTCCTTCTTGGATTCCATCTCCACTTAGGATTTTTTATCAACTCTATTAAAGATACAAGTTCTATTCTTCATTCCTCTCTCTTATCTAAATCCCAATCACATACCCCTACATGTGTGTATAAATCACCCCTACACTCGGAAATTCAAATCAAGCAATCATACTCTTGTCCGATGTCCAAAGCACTTCTTAACTGGTGAATTTTTAAATGAATTTTGCTTACACATCCTTCATGCGATCGTTAATACTTCTTGAGCTATCAACGACCGATTACAAAATGCGTTAGCACTTTAAAGCGTAATTCCTAGTCTTGCAACACCCAAGGCTTTTTAGCAGTGACTCCCAAACCAGTTGGTCTAAGGCACTAGGTGATGAAGCACCCTTGCTAAATATTTTTTCATTAATACAACCTTAAGTAATCACAAAAACCAGTGTTCATTTTTTTTTCTTTTTATGCACTTTTTTCTTTTATTTTCTTTGTACTAAGGACTTTACACAAGAGCATTTCAAGGTCTCCTATACTATTCCAAGTTTCAAGGTGCGTGATTGTGCAATTTGTAGGGTATATATTTTCAGAATTTAGACTTAAGCTAGAAACTACTTTTCAAACTCATACTTTAATAAAAACATCAATACTCTTCTCTTGTTTTGACTTAGCCCAAAAAGTGAACTCAAAATTTGCCTATTTCTAAATAAACTATAAAGACATATACTTTCTACCGTTAAACTTTAAGGAAGGTTATTTTTAGGGTTTTTAATTTACTAAATCTAAGATCTAGTTGTTCCTAGCCAGTTAACCTATTTGTCAAACTTAAGTCAAATAAGGCCAAAATTGAATACATTAATTTTAATAATTTTTGAAAATTTTCAATTTTTTATGGGTTTTAAAATAAGTATGCAAATGCAAAAATATGTATAAATGAATGCAAAGGAAGAAGACTTACCGAGCATACCCCCAAACTTAAACTTGACAGTATCCTCACTGTCATGCTATACCAAGAGGGTTGAGAATGTCGGCACCCCCCCAAACTTCATTGAAACAATGTTAAACGTCATTGCCAAACTTTGCAAAGACCAAACGTCAACACCAACCATTCGAAAAATTTATCTGTATAGAGTATCGGTTGGTGGAAGAATATGCTGTACCGATCCAAAAAGAATTGGGGAAGATAGAAGTAGTGGTGTGGAAGTGAATAGATAGGAGGCGGTGATGAATCAAAACTAGAATGTGAATGATCAGCAATCAGTGGAATATTGGCATTCTCGTAGCTTATTAAAAGAAAAGGGGGTGGTTCAACTTCTAAAGGAAGAGGTTGACTATCCACACTATCCCCAAGATATTTCTATGGATCCTTTATTGACTTGGCATCATCCATCATATGCATATGATATTCAATTATGAGAGAACTAATCTCCTCGATGTCCGCCATAGTCCAGCCGAAAGTTTGCCGCCTATCTTGTAAGACCATTAAAAGGGCGTTCTCTTACTCGAGGGCTAGAAAGGCCGATATGATAACGGGAAAGGTCTCATTCTCACCTATGTAAGCATATTTAAGGTGAGATGGCAAGGGCGTGAGTTCGAGTTTCGGAGGCGAAACAATCATAAGCAAAATTGGGAAATCTACCTCGAACTCAAAGGACTCCAACACAGGTTCGAAATCACTGCAAACAACCGATTCGGATGGTTCAACTAACTCATCCAAAAATTCAAAAGACTCATATTCGGGCTGTGAGTCGTCAAAATCATCCGAAAAAGTGAAACTTTCATAATCAATATCGGTTGTGTCAACTGTGGTGGATTCAAGAAGGGACGCACTGGTGGCGTCAAAACTGTTTTCATCAAATAGAAATCTTTCAAGCTCGCAGTCCTCCTGCGTGATTTCGTGAATAGAGCAAACTTCTCGTGTACTAGTTTTAAGCACGGGGGGGGGGGGCAGACTTCCTAACTTGTAAATATTGAACTCACTAGACGTCTTCTCAAAAGATAGAGTCATGGAGCCATTGCGACAATTTATTACGGCATTGGAAGTGGACAAAAATGGTCGACCGAGTATCACCGGAATTTGGTTCCGTGGGTTAGCAACAGGTTGTGTGTCCATAACAATAAAATCAACGGAGAATATGAAATCCCCAACTTTGATCAACACATCCTCTAGCTCACCCCTAGGATGGGTGATTGATCGATCAGCCATTTGGAGAGCACAACGAGTGGGTTTCAACTCTCCAACCCCTAATTGCTCGTACACGGAGTAGGGAAGCAGGTTAACACTAGACCCAAGATCTAAAAGTGCTCGATTGATTTTCTTATCCCCAATTGTTATAGAAATCGTAGGACAGCCGAGGTCCTTTCGGTTTTGGGGTAAGGGTTGAGGTTGGTTAATAGCATTGCTCACTGCACTAGCCACTAGCACTTTCTTGGGTATTTGAGACGACTTTCTCTTTGAGGTGCATAAGCCCTTTAAGATTTTTGCGTACGAAGAAACTTGTTGGATTGCATCTAAGAGAGGTATATTTATGCTAACCTGCTTAAATAACTCCACAATCTTCTCCATTTGTGCAGTTGGTTTATTGGGACTCAACCTGTTTGGAAATGGAGCATTTTGAAAATCTGTTGAGTCCAATGTTTGTGGAGTAGAATGTGGAGTTGGAACGGATCCCAGTGTGTGTGTTCTTGAAGTGAGAAGTGGGTCCGTTCGGATTAGAAAAAGAAGAGCCTTTTGAAGAATGAAGAATAGGCTATAGCGGAGAAGATGAAGGCGAAGAAGAGGATGGAGAGGAAGAAGAAGAAGAAGAAGGAGAACCACCTGCGGGGATGTCATCACTAATACCCATATTATTTTGCAACACTTTTCCCGCATTTACATTGTGATATTCATGTGCGTTGTGTGTGTGACCGGGATTTGGCAATGATTGAGATGGAAGATTTCTTTTTTCTCTCTCGCTCAACGCAGCAGTTAATCGTGCAATTTGTGCCTCAATAGATTTGATGCTTTGATCGTGTGAAGCATTGTTGTGCACCAAAGACTGGACGCAATTTTCCA
Organism: Agapanthus africanus; assembly: GCA_030015575.1. NCBI lineage: Eukaryota > Viridiplantae > Streptophyta > Magnoliopsida > Asparagales > Amaryllidaceae > Agapanthus > Agapanthus africanus. Next base: position 374,879,621 of record JASDDO010000019.1, on the reverse strand, counting down.
ATCTTGCTGCGGATTTTGTAGATTGCTTGAGAAACGCATCTAGACTTTTTTCTAGCGAGATAACCTTATCATCATTGGGTTGAACCAAATTGTTCATTTGATTTGGATAAGGTTGTAGTTGGAAAGGTTGCTGGTGTTGAGTTTGTTGGCGTGCTTGTTGTTGTGGAGGAGGAGGCCTTTGAAAGTTGTTGTTTCCTTGGAGTTGTTGATTTTGATTCCAAGCAAAATTTGGGTGACTCCTCCAACCCGGATTGTAGGTCGAAGAGTAAGGATCATTCTTTTGTCGTTGCTGAAAGGCAGCATTGACTTGATCTTGTCCTTGAACAGGTGGATTGTAAGGACACTCTTCGGTAAGGTGTGATGGATACGAACAACAAGCACAAACAGTTCGTGGGGGTAAAGCAGGGGCAGGAGAAGACGATGAGATTTTGGTCTCAATGGCTTCTAGCTTTTTCATAAGTGCGGCCATCTTGGCCTTCATAGCAATTGACATATCTAATTGATGTATGCCTGCCCTAGATTGACCAATAGAAGAAGATGAGGTGGTCTTTGTGCTCTCCTACTGAATTGTTTGTTCACTAAGATCCTCGAGAAATTGCCATGCTTCCTCACTAGATTTGGTTAGAAAGTGACCTTGACAAATGGTTTCTAGCAACTGCTTCGTTGCCGGGTTCAATCCCTCGTATAATGTTTGGCAAAGTTGCCAATTTTCGATCCCATGGTGAGGGCATTGAACAAGTAGGTCTTTGAATCTTTCAAAACACTTCCAAAATGGTTCGAAAGGAAGCTGGGAAAATTGTATTATCTCATTGCGAATTCTCGCGGTCTTGTGATGAGGATAAAACTTTTTAAGAAAAGCTTTAACAAACTCGTCCCAATTTCTAATTGAATGTGATGTTGTGCTGTATAGCCACTTCTCGGCTAAGTCACATAAGGTGAAAGAAATGACCCTTAGCCTTATTGCGTCATCATTTAATTGGGTTGTTTTCATCATGGCGCAAACGTTTTGGAATTTATTGATAAAGATATAAGTATCTTCGGATTCCAATCCATGAAATTTGGGCAGCATATTGATGAAGTGGGGTTTTATTTCAAAATTGTCCCCATTTGCCAGTGGGGGTGAAAGACAGGTAGGTAAAGAGGTGCGGATAGAGTAGAAGAGATCCTGGAGCGCGATTCGTTGGGGCGCTACAACAGGCGGGAGATTCGGGTTATTCGCACCTAACAGAGGTGGTATCAGTCCCGTGGGTAAGGTGTTGTTGGGATTATATCCCGACATACTTTCGGAAGAAGAATTTGAAGGTGGAGGTAAGGAAGTGGAAGGAATTTCGACTTCGGAGTCGAAAGGTTCGTCGGTCGGTACCAACGAAACACGGACTAATCGGACGCTAGTGTCCCTAATCCAACCAGACATACACTTAAAGAGGTAGTGTAGTCAAAAAAAGTGAAAAACAGAATGTGGGGATAAGAAAATGTCAATGAGAAGAAAGTGAGTGGTGGTGGGGTGCAAGGATTTTACGCGACAAGTTGCAAGTTTTTATAAAAGATTTTTTCCTTTTTCCCTTTTTTTTTATTTGGAACTGTTTGCAAAAAAGATTTTTGATAAAGGGCTAAGACACTCTTTCGATCAACCAAAAATGCACAATCAGGCCTAGATCTAGGGTCACTTAGGTCAGCTAGACAGCTCCTAACTGTTCCAAAGGGCTAGAGATAGGACCTCAAACCGCCTTTCACCGCCAATTGCGGCCAGGTAAGGGCCAGGTAAGTGGGAGGCTCCCCGCTACAAGTAGCGGTCCTAATTAATAACCACTTGCCTTAGACACACTTGCCTAGACACCGCAAAGTCAGGTTAGGATAAACGGTCGATGCCTATAACTAGTTCTCTGTCCTATTGAGCTCGAAGTCCTTAGGGCCGAGTCTAGTATTTTTTTAATTAAGATATAGTCAATACAAATGCCTTATGTGATTTCTGGGGTCCTGGGAAGGGTGATGAAATCCCCACCCAATCTGAATTGGTCAAAAGCCTCTTAAAATCCGATTAAAGATATGCAAAACAGTAAATCACTTGCAATCAAATCTTTTTATTTTATGCGTGGCGCAAAGAATCCTGCACAAGATTTGTTGTTGAGAAGGGGAAAGATTTTTTTTTTAAGCGCAAAGAAATCTGCAGGAGATTTTACAGAAGATATATCGAGATTTGCAGAGGGGAGAGAAAAGATCTTACAGTGCAAATTTGGTCAAATGATGAGGTCACCAGAGCGCAAATCCGCGGCCCAAGTGCGTTTTTGCCGCGTTTTCGTGGTTGAATTTGCAGATCAGACCCTGAGATTTTTTTCACGCGCTGAATCCCCCAAGCCGCCGCGGATGCGCGGTCGGAGGTGGCCTGGAGCGGCGGTTCCGCGGTCAACCCAACAGTTCAGTTCCCCAGATTTCTTCTGTCCCTCTGTTTTGATTTTCCCCTATTTTTCAGATCTTTATTTTTCTGTTTCGCTCTCTGGATTTTTCCAGATCCGTCGATCCTGCAAACATTCACAAAAAAAATCCTTCAAACAATAAATGATAAATTTTTTAATATTTTTTTTCTTCTGTTTTTATGATTTTTTTAATTTAGATTAACCCGAAATTGCAATAAGGAAATACTACGCCATCTCCGGTGACGGCGCCATTTGATTTAAATGTAGGATTTTATAGATCAAAAATATATTACCGCAATCAAGAACGGTGTCGCTTGGTAGCTAGCCGATGAGTACGGATCGGTCCACAGTGATTTTGTGTTTTCCTAATCGCTCTAACGAGTTAATTCCGATGGGTGTCGGATTGATTATTTCTAAAACCTAATTTGATTTATACTAAGATTATGTAGATCCAAGTCTTGCTAGGGTTAGGTTTAGGGGAAGTTGAGAGATTAAAGGTTTCCTCACCGCTTTCAATGCCCTATTATAGATCTATTAGGTGTTATGGTAATTATCAATAAAGTATATTAGAATCATTTGGGAAGATGTTTCTTCCTCTAGGTTCTTGTCCTTCCTTTATCGATCCTTACCCTAACCTCCATGGAAAACACGCGCAACCGGTCCTTTATACTACGGTATCACCGTTACCTCGAGAGGTAAGGTGCCGCAGGGAGCGGTGTGTGCGTGTATGCATGGAGTTCTAATTCTTATGTATGAAGGGGCAAGAAAGGGGTGAGAGATCTCATCTCTCAAACCTTTCCCTAAAGCTAACCCTAACAAGCGAGGAGACTACTCGCTCATTAGGGAAATTAAAGACATTCTAAATTAAAGTAAACTAAAGCAAAGAAATGAAATGAACTTACTAATTTTTATTGATGGCTCTCTCCAAACATGAACACAGTACAGATCTGAATTTATGAAATGAAAAGAGGCATACCTCAAAAGAGGTGTTTGGGTTTCTATTTATAGGACATAGAAACCCTAGGGTTACAATTGACTCGCACATCTGCTATTACAAAAATACCCTCTAAGAAAAGACCTAGTCAACGATACGCGCACCGCCAGAGTTTTGGTAAAATTTCCCGCCGACACGTGCTATACCCGGCCGCGGAACCGCGGCCGAAGCCAAGGTCTGGCCGCGGTTCCGCGGCCCAATGAAGAGATCAATGGCTGAAAATTCTGGGCTTGGTTCTGGTTGTTTTGGGCTTCCTACTTGTTTGGTTCTTTCTTTAAAATAGCTTCTGTTTCTCTTCCAGATTTTCCAGTGAATAATTGTGGCAGACTTTAACCGTGGCTTTGTAATTTTGGACCTTGCGTTGCCTTGTACTGATCTTTTGTGTAGGCTTGATTAAAATCCTTCTATTTGTTGGCCAAAGCCCCTCTTTTGTATCGTCTTTTGTCTTTTTCACTGCTTTAGCTCCAAGAACCTGTAGCCTGTACTTATGTAGCTGACATGGGTCAAAAGCACCTATTTATTTGTAAAATACATAAGAATGGGGAATATAATAATGTAATATTATGGTATGAACATGGGCATTCTCGTAATTAGTCGAGAAGCTTCTAGAAGATAGATGAGTTGGAGGCTTAGGTGGAATTTGTATTAAATGGATTAGTGACTCATGGTGTGATTCATCCAAATGAGTTAATGAAGCATTTATTGCTTAATGGCTCATGAGATGATTCACCCAAAGAGAGTTAATGAAGTATGGTTGATATTATTATTATGTTATTCATTTAATAATTATCATACTACATATATTCTAAAATGAGACATAATTCATTATCATTCTCACTCTCACCTTCTCTCTCCTCAAGCTCTCTCTCTTCAAAGAACTAACCCTAACCTCTCATGTGTTGAGATCCAAGGGTTAGCAAGACTAATAGATCCCTAATTCTCTTCTATATTCTCTAGGTTACTTTGATTAGCACTCATAACAACCTAGTTACCTCAAGTGAGAGGTTAAACCTTGGAGAAGTAGCTCTCGGGTGGATCTTCTATCACAACAAGGAGGCCGACGAGGAGGTGGTCAACGAGAACAAGAATGACTTGATTCATTAGGTATAATCATCTATCATAGTAGCTAATCACTTCTAAATAGTTGTTAGTTAGGATTTAGCAAAGATCCGTAAACTTAGTCGATGTTAGTTTAAATAAAATGATTGTTTTACCTATTCCGCCTTCTCGCATCTTGTAGGGTGTCTAACGTCGACTTACAAAAGTAACTTTCAAGATCTACTTCTGTCAAAACAAACAACCGAAGTTGCAGAAGTAAGCTTACTTCCAGTACTTTTATGTTACTTCCGTGCAAACAAACATGTCCGTACTTTCAATATTTGTTTGTAATATTTTTTGAAGAAGGAAGTAACTAATGGAGTAAATTATTTATTTATTTTATTATGAAAAACAAAAAAAATAAAATAATAACAAATCATTACATTTTGGATGTATTAAAGAGAAGCAATAAACAATAAATACTTTTTCTTGTTTCCTGTGCTCCATGATAGAAATTATTCGGTATGTCGGGTGTAATACACTTAGATAAGGGATGAGACAGAGAGAAGAGTTTCGGACAGTTTTGGACAGCGTGTGAGGTCCACACTTCTATTTCTTCTCTCACTTAACTGGATATATACGGCCGACACATAGAATAGTTTTTTCTCTTCATGGATTCTTCCAACCCAAAATGACTCAAGATGAGAACAAGAAAATTTGAAACCAGGCATACCATATAGGATCCCTCTCATCAATTTGAAGTAACTTCCAAGTTCTTCTTCAATCAAATAAACACTTAAAGTACTGGAAGTTGGTTTACTTCCGGTACTTCCATGTTATTTCATATCAAACAAACATGTCCTTCATATAAGAAGTACAAGAAGTTACTTCACAACTATTTTTTCTTCCAAAAATATGTAGACGAACACTAGAAGTAAATCCTAGGACTTCTTATATCACATTTTTTTATGGTATTTCGAGGATACTTCACGTTTATCCATCCAGTAGTTCCGGTCATCCAAAAGGACCCGATGTATTTATCAGCCTTTGTTGCACATGTTCAAGCCATCTAATTAGCAATCTCTCTCTTCTTATTATCATAACTTGTTATGAATACAATCATTTTTATCTTATCTTTGTGTATTATCACACAGACATCTTAATCTTCGCAATCTAAACGATTGAATCAACTTTATTCGAAGTTTAGAGGGAATAAAGAAAAGATTCCTTATATATGAACCCACAAATCTTTACTATTTTGAAAAAACACCCTTCCAAATCTTTCTATTTTGAGAAGCCACAAACAAAAAAGAAACACACACACATAAAAAGAAGAGAAAACGGTAACCAAAAAAGAAAGAAAGAAAGAAAAACAGTAACTAAAAGGCTCCCACTACAATGATGGTAAATACAACCGCTAGAACTAAAATTACTCCTTTACTCGTTATATTGGAGACTTAGGTTCAAGATGTCGTTCTTAGCTGAGATAAATTGTTTCAAGCTGGAGCTTATGGAATTCGGACAGAGATTGAGGATGGTTTAAGGAATTAACGACCCTCAGTCAGAAACTCGAGTTAAATCGACAAAATGGCTTCCCATAACAGTAACAATTTGGGAGGCATTTGATACTAAGGTCTAGGAGATGTTTTCCTGAACAGCAAGGAATCGAGGGACCATATAAAAAACCCGTATGACGAGAAAAAATTTATCAAACCCCACAAAAATTGAAAGACGATGCTGAAAACAATACATATGCAACGCACATGCTTAAAAAACTAATTAAAACTGCATCATAGCTCCAAAATTTATGGTGCCTGCTGGCAGAAGAACAAAAACAGCACATAACAAAACAAATTGTGCAGGGAGTAAACTTTTTTATTAAAAAAAAACATACTATAAATTAAAATTTGTATAGTGTGCGTCTGTTTCCAAATAAATTAAAATTTGCAGCTATATTCTATTCACAAAAAATGCCAAATATTTCCTCTATAACAAGAACTCTGAACATCACTTGCTTGTACCGAGTTTTGGTGGTCGAACATGTAATGCTCATGCGAAACTACAGTTCCTGCTGACATTCTCAAAGAATCTTTATCCCGATGCAGCAATTTAGCTTCAGAATATTCAAACTCTATCTCATACGAATCGTTCTAGATTCTAGATTCAAACTTCAAACTCTTTGATCTTCATCACTCAAAAATTTTCAGATTGTCTGCATTCAAACCTACATTCAGATCTGCTTCTCTGCAAAAACATGCACATCTTCTTTTAAATCTTTGCAAATATTCAGATCAGTATGTATTGCACACATTTTGACTTCTTTTTCCCATGAAGCATATGGCAGTTTTTTTTTATATATTATTCGTGATGAACAATTCTGTTGCCAGAGACGGACCTTTGAACAGAAGGAACTTTAGGTATCTGATCCTCCTGCATTTTATCACATCAAACAAACTTTTAAACAAGCGAACATAAGAAAAACATATCAAATAGCATTCAAACTTTTTTCTGATTTTTCCATATAATGCCATTGCACTTAGAAAAAGAGTATTTAACACTATCCAAAGTTGCATTAAAACACCATGCTACTGGTGGATTAATATTTTTTTCTAAAAATTCCAATGGTGTAAAAACCGAAAAAAAAAGCTGGTGTTTTCTGTCATTTACCCTAAAAATATATGAGCCGCAAAAAGGGTAAATTAAAGACCTGAAGAATTTGCTGATATATCCACGGAAACCCGTTCCGATTTCCCATTATTTGTTGTTCATATTGACCCTGCAACATAAGAGGCAAGTACATATAATTTGGGCATGTAATTAATAATATATCGGTGACAAAAGGAAATTAATTGTTTTTCCCCCTCTTCGAAACAACTTCGGTGCACTGAACCTTCATAGCATGACCAAATAGAAAGGCAGAAGATTTTACAAGATTAAACCACAAACCTGCAATAGAGTGTTTGGCTGTAGCCTTGGTTGATTGCTCATATGATGTTGTGCATTAACATGCAAGTCAAAGTGCTCGCCAAATGACAAGTCATTTGGATTCAAATCTTCCTGAATTAAATTTCCAGAAGTAAATAAATAGATAGACAAGATGCGCTTAGAGTTATATGGTATAAATATAATAGAAGTAGAAACAAGAGATGGAGAAGAGACCATTAAATCAATGCCTCCTTGTCCTATATGAGCATCAAGATGAGAAACAGTGGAGGCAGCTTGAAGAACATTGTCCTCACTTGCAATCATTGCTGATCTTAGAAAATCCTGTATAATACAAGAAATATTTGTTGTACGTTATATTTAACAGTAAAATATGGGCAAAACATCCAAAAATCAAAGCCTAGATTACACTAAACTAACTTAACTATTGCTGTTTATCACTAAATTGCAAAGTTTTTTTATTACAGCAAGTTCCCTTAAAAGTGCTACATTTAAGGTTACTTCAGTAAAAATAAAAATAACTTTCAAGGTTCAAGGGAGTTTACTATAATAGAAACTTTAAGGTAGTTTGGTGACAAAAAACAGTGGTACTACTTAAGGGTAGTTGAGTGTAACTTAGCCGAAACACAATACCTGTTCCTTATTTGTCCGAACTAATGGCTCTGTAATAGTTTCTCTTCCCTTTTTTGATGGCCTACCTCTCCTCTTCACTGGTATCAAATTAGAATAGGAACTCATATTTCCCTCAGAGAATCCAAATTGAGAAACCAAAAGATTCTGAACATTTTGGTTCGCATGCGTCTCAAAACTCAGAAGCTTCGGTTGCCTTTCCCTGCTCGATGTGTCATCAAGAAGAGATTTCTCTAACTCTCTTATTAACTTCAAAGACAGTTGGTATCTATCCTCAGATATGAATCCTACATCCACAAGCTGAAGAAATCTCATCGATAAATGATCATAACGCTCCGACAAATCATTAACTATGACGTCGTTCGAGGATTGAGCCAAAGCATGCAATCTTTTATAGTCTTTTTTCCAACGATCGAGAATATAGTGAGACGGGATCTCGAAAATTTGCTGAAACTTAAACACAGATAAAACGTGTCTACACAAAATACCGTGGAAATTAAAAAACCCACATACGCATTGCACTGCAAGGTCATCTGCATTGAAGAAGACTTCATGATCTTTGCTCTCTGTTCTTTTACCATCTTCAATATACGAACATTCTTTGATCTCAAAGGTGAAGATTGAACCATTTACCTTGATTGGTGTTACATCACAATACATAGTGGCTTTTAGCTCGTCTTGGAATTTTTTGAACATGTTAAGGGTGTAGACTTTTGATATTTGCTCTTCCATATAAAACTTTGAGATTATGAGTGGCGTCTTATGAAAAGACTCGGCGTCTATTTGAGCTTCTTTCTTGAATTTGCTGAGCAAGGTAATCTCATATTTACCGAAGAATTGCTTTATCGAAGTTCTTGGGTACACACACCCGTCGAAGAAAGTATTTATGCTTTCGCCATGTTGGAAAATGGACATTCCAGCCCAAAATGTGTTTTCTTTAAGAAAAACCGGGGCCCACAACTGCCGATCTTCATATAGCGTTTTGATCCACTCGTTATTTTCGAGTCCATACACATCTATCATCCTTTTCCAATTTTCTTCAAATAATTCAACTCTTAAAGAGTTGTATGCAATTTTCTTTAGCACCTTCTTAATCGCTTTGAATTCTGCAAGCCCTCTCAACTTGTCTGGAATCTTTTTCAATATATTAGATAAGCATAAACGATGCTGAGTTCCTGGGAAAACATCTGCAACCGCATTTTGAATGGCCTTACATTGATTGGTGATGATGGCATTTGGTGGGCAAGCTAACATACAAGTTAACCACGCCTTAAATAACCAAAGATAGGTTTCAGTGGTTTCATCTGATGTCAAACCACAACCCAACAAAACTAAATGGCCATGATGATTCACCCCAACAAATGAAACAAGAGGCAAATCGTGTTTATCAGTCAAATATGTCGTATCAAATGTCACAACATCCCCAAAGTATCGGTACGCTGCCCTAGATCTCGCATCGGCCCAAAACAAATTCCTCAAACGCCCGTGTTGGTCCAAATCTTCTAAGTAAAAGAAATTTGGATTTTTATTCTGCATGCAAGCAAAAAATTGATGAATTGCTTCATCATCTCCTTCTGCTAGCTTCAATTTCCCGATTTCAGTAGCGTTTCCAAATTCATTATCGACCAGTTGCATATTATTATCTCCACTTGAATTCTCAACTGCATCTTCCACAATTGAATTGGCCATCCTCTTATAGCATCTCATGAACCTAGCCATTGAAGGATTTACCGGATGATTGTGTTCAAGCTTAACTTCCACCAAATGTAACAACCCATCGTCACTTGACTTTGCAGATATCATAACTTCGCAATTAGTTTTCGCGGTTCTTCTAGCTTGGTACATTGCGTCATTTTTACCTGTGCCGCCCTTAGAACACACGAGAACGAGACGCCGACAAATTCCTTTTTTTGTGAATGATGATTTCTTGATGGCGACACCAAATCCTACGCGTAATGCGTACTGCTTGAAGTAGTTATTGAGTTCATCATACGATGTAAATATCATTCCTACTTGAGGTCTCTCATTTCTTCCATTTATGTTAGGGTTCTCATTTAGTTCACCTTCGATATTTTTCTTTGCATCGTTAGATTGGTCATCATCATCGAGAACTATTACTTCTTTGCCCCCAGTTCGTGGACACTCCTTGGGATCACTTAGCGTCTTCTAAGGGGGAAAAAGGAGAATCAAACAAATAGAGATCGCAAATTTTTATGATTAACGCAGAATTTAAATACCGAACAACTTTTACCTCGGTCGTCTTATTGGTTTCGGTTGTTGTCCTATCAATCTCAATCTCCTTTCCTCTACCAATGCCAGCATCAGTAACATTTGACATATCCAAGGAAGAACCATCTGCCATACTGTTTCCTGTTTACGGAATCTATATAAAGTATCAAAATGATTGTATCAAAAGAAAACAAATCCATATCGTAAATAAAAGGTCAAAAGAGAAGACGCAACCCACACGCGGCAATGGAGACACAAAAATTCTACCAAGCAGCAATTGAAAATATAAATGATCCTTAGATGGTGGGGGTCTAAATTAAACTTGATTATAATCTACTAGTACAAAGCAACCAGTGAAATCAACTCAAATCTTATGTATACAGTATGGTTCCTTCGTTTCTCTTTGGCTTACATTGCACGCATGAAATTCTTGCGATCCCCACATTAAACTATTAGCCTATCCTCCAACATTGAATTATGGAAATCAGGAATTTTTTTACTCCATAGACCTCCCCATTTTGATAGTAGATAAAGCTCAATGACAATTTGAAGTTACACGAAGGCAGAACCCATTGCCAACTACTTGAATTACATCTCTCTTATTCAAACTAATGGCAACAAGCTACTATGATCATAAAAACCTAACACCTATCTACAAACTCAAAATCAAACATTTAAGCAGAACGCACAAAATAAAATAAAAAGTTGGAATCTTTGACAGAATTAGGCTTGAAATTGGATTGAGGAGAGCGAGAGAGATAACTTACCGATGAGAATGGGATCAATCAGCGCTGTTCATGGGCTAATCGAAAGAGGGATTCGATTAGAAATTTTCGGTCGATCTCGAAACTGAGAGTGGGGAATCGAATTTTTTAAAAATTGGGGGTGAAAATTGGGGTTTTTAGGGTTTCGAGTGCGCCGAAAGAAATGAGAGGAAGAGAGATTGGGTGGAAAAGTCGAAGAGACTCGTGAACAATTGGCCCAGTTACGCACCTCTCTATAGGAAAGCGGGCCCCAGGGAGAGGACGGCGACATATTTTCGATGTGAATGGGTCCAGCTTTGGTATAAAGCTGGGTTGATACGAAAATGTTTTGTGCAAAATAATGTGGTTTCTGTTTTGGGTTTCATTTTCTCGCGCCACCCACTTATTGCCCAAAGATTTGGATGTGAGAGCAATTTTATACTCGCTTTTATATAAATTTTTGCTGCCAAGGCATATGGTGGCCGATGCAGCTAATTTGCAGGTAATGCTCGAAGTAGGAAGAAACGGAGGATGATTCTTCGGATACTTTTCTAATGCAACGTATCTGATCTTTCAGGAGACCTTCCTGAATACATTCCATCTTCATTTAGGAAACTACAAACAGCTCGTTTCCGAGCCTTTCGACATGCCGAGCTTCCTCGGCCTCCTTGCTCGTCTCTGAGCCTTCTGACATGCCGAGCTTTCTCGGCATCCCGCTCGTCTCCGAGCTCCTGACATACCGAGCTTCCTCGGTTTCTCCCCAATCAATCAAGAGCGTGGATCCGTTGCGTCCCGCAATGGCTCCGCGTATCTCGACAAGACGAGATATCCGCCGCACCACACTCCGCGTCTCACGCAGACTCGTTCCCCCAATAACGAGCGGATCCCGCCATTAATGTGGACGTAACGTAAGAACGTAACTGACAGCGAGGATCTCGCACCGGCTCGTTCCATGCGACCACTATAAAAACCCCTCTTCCAGACGACTCAGGTATCTCGAACTGATTTGAATACGCCGCTACTCTGCACTTATACCTCGGCACTAACTTGATCGTCGGAGGGTCCTACGGTGCTCACCCACCCCGGGACTTCTTTGCAGGTAGTTCGGCGTCCAACACCAACTCATTGAAATCCACACTTAACCACTTCCAAAGCAAATCTCAGCCGTCAAAGGCCATCATCACAGGATCGACGGAGGAAAACATCTGAAGGAGATCCTAAGCCCCATCAGTTGACGCCGTCTGTGGGAAGCGTTTCAGAAGCTTCTCCACCCCTAAAGTTGATCTTCCACCTTCGACCCGTTAGCGAGCGACAATCCGAATACGAGCCGCCACAACGGAGGCGGGAGCGGCTTGTCTTCCTCTCCTAACGTGATCAACGCCCTATCCGCTCGGATAGACAGGCTCACATTGCTGGTGGACGCACTCTTCCGCGTTCAAGCGGTAGGCCCTACCCACCAGACTGCCGTTCCCCCTTCCCGGGATAACGACATCCGCAAAAGGACAGATGGGCACGCTCAAGCCCTCGATCTCACTCATGCTCATCCCAGCGTCACCGAGCGCCGGCGTGCCGACTCCGACCACCGTGACCCGCATACGGCCATTGATTCCATGACCCGCTGGACACCGGATAGCTCCATGCCCCGATCCCGGGGAAGACTGGGCCGTCGCCCTGATGCCCGTTGTGCGTTCTCTCCCTCTAAGGAGGTGTCGGTCAGCTCGCTTGCTTCCAGCCATGACCGCCGCCCCCATGCACGTCGGGGCCACGCAAACAGCGAATGCCGAGACCATACGAAGAGGACCTCACCCGAGGATTTGAGAAATTTGATAGAACGGAATCGGAGCCGCACCATTGCGCAGACCCAGAGAGGAGGTAGCCACCACTTCGACCGTGCAGAATCCTCGGGGCACCACCTCCGACTGTGCAAAATTCTCGGGGCACCACCTCCGACTTGAAGCCCTCGAAAAGAAACTTGAAGGCATACGACGGGATGGTCATGCGTCCGGCGAAAGGGCCAGGTACTCCGCTGACTCATTAACAAAGCCCTTTACAGAAGAGCTGCTGGCCGAGCACGTCTCGTCCAGGAACAAGCCGCCAAAAGTGGCCCTCTTTGACAGGAAATCCGACCTGAATGACCACCTAGACGCATTTACGGTGGGCATGAGCTTCCAGGATAACTCGGATGCGGAAAAATGCCGAGCTTTCTCCACCTCCTTCATCCAGAAAGTCAGGCTTCGAAAGATTGGCCGTCCCCTCTTAACGGACATCAGTCTTCGACAGGCTGGCACCAGCAGTAGCCCTTCATCAGAGCAGGGGCATGACGAATCCACTCCCATAACTGAGGCAATCCCACTGCAAGGCATGCTCGACGTCGCCACTGGTACCGAGTGAGGAAAGATGGGGGCAACTCTCCCTCTAGATTTACTCCACCAGCTCCAATGGTGGAGGTTGACGCTACTGTTTTAACCGCGAACAGTTTTGAACCGCTTAGGAGGGTGCGAAAGAACTCTCCGACCGCAGTGTTGAAGAAAACCCTACTTCCTGCTGAAAATATGAAGCAGGCGAAGCTAGAGCAGCCCCCTCGGCGGCTGTCCTCCCGAATCCACAGAGTCTGGCGGGAAGTCCAAGGTTCTGTGATCAACAAGAACTACTCTCGTCAACCGAAGAAAATGAAGGTTTGATAAGAGGAAAATCATCCCTCTAGCATACATCGAGGGACTTCTTTCACGCTGGCGCCTATTACAATGGCTCCTTCAACTTCGACTTCTCACAAAAAGAGAATGCCGGAGAATCTCTCATCGCCGGCGGCAAATCCCAAGGGTGCTGGATCCAAACGCCCCAAGTCTGGGGGCATGATCGTGCACACGGTGTACATGGCTTCTGGAAAAGAGGAGAGCCATGCTTCCGTGGCTCATCGGCCGCAAACTCGGTTGTTGACGAAAGTTCAGGAGCAGCAACAAAAGCCCCAGAAGATGCTGACGAAAATGGAAGCACTCACCGGGCAGAAAGAAAGCCCGGAAGCAGCGTCTGAACAGTGCTAAGTGCAGAAGACAGATACATAATTCTTGCGAAGGGTGCTGGAGAGAAAGGATAAGGAGGTCACGGAACAAGCGGCTAATATAAAACAGATGGCGCTCCTATTCCAAGATATGGTTGGGATGATGATCCAGCCAGAACCTCCAGCTGAAGACCCACCGATAATTATTGAGGACGACAGAGAGGAAACATCAAACCCTTTTCTAGCTTTATTGACAGCCAGGGAGGAGACGATCTCCAAGGCTGCCTTTGATGACTACATAACTCAGCAAATACGAGCTCATCAGGCAAGCGAAGCGGCTGGCCAAGTCGTCAAGACCGGAAGACCGTACCCAGGCTGGGACGACCAAATCAAGTATCCGTCGGGATATACGATCCCCAAGTCTACGTGTACTGCGAGATGTTGTCCGGAGGTAGTGAAGGATTATGACTGCGAGATTTTATACCATCCGGGCAAGGCGAATGTGGTGGCAGATGCTTTGAGTAGGAGGCCCGGAGGTAGTTTATCTTGTTTGAGCGCAGTACAGATGCAGTCGACGGCGGATTGGCAGGTTTTATGTGATAGCAGAGTGCAGTTCGAGTTTACTCCTACAGGGGGACAGCTGGCCCATTTCAGAGCACGCCCACAGTTACTTGACCGTATCCACGAGGCACAGTCCGGCGATGCCCGTACATTAGAGATTATTGAGCAGATTCGGCAGGGCAGAGTTTCTGAGTTCGTGATTGATGATCAGGGGATACTTCGATTTGGGACTAGACTGTGTGTGCCAGATTCAGAGGGACTGAGGCGTGCTATTCTCGAGGAGGCACATAGATCAGTATACAGTGTTCATCCAGGTTCCACCAAGATGTACCATGATTTGAAAGAGGTTTACTGGTGGGACGGGATGAAGAAGGATATTACAGACTTTGTGTCGAGATGCCTGACTTGTCAGCAAGTCAAGGCCGAGCACCAGAGGCCAGCCGGCGAGTTACAGCCTTTGCCCATCCCTGAGTGGAAGTGGGAGCGGGTCTCCATGGACTTCGTTGTGGGTCTACCCAGGACCAGTCGAGGGTACGACTCTATTTGGATGATTGTGGATCGACTGACGAAAGCGGCTCACTTTCTGCCAGTGAAGACCACTTTTGGATTTTCTCAGTACGCCCAGGTTTATATTGATGAGATAGTGCGACTGCATGGTGTTCCGACTTGCATCGTGTCCGACAGGGGCACCCAGTTTACCAGCCGATTGTGGCAGAAACTCCAGGAAGCTTTGGGCACCCGATTGAGTTTTAGCACAACCTTTCATCCTCAGACTGACGGTCAGTCGGAGCGTACGATTCAGACTCTTGAGGACATGCTCAGAGCTTGTGTTTTAGATTTCAGTGGTAGCTGGGATCGTCATTTGCCTTTGATCGAGTTTTCCTACAATAATAGCTTCCAAGAGACGATTCAGATGGCACCTTTCGAGGCTTTATATGGGAGGAGATGTCGATCGCCTGTATGTTGGACAGAGCTTAGGGAGAGCAGTATTTTGGGGCCGCAGATCGTACAGGAGACGACCAAGAAGATACAGCTGATTCGGGACAGGATGAGAGCGGCACAGAGTAGGCAGAAATCATATGCTGACAAGCGTCGTCGCCGACTCGAGTTCGCTGTTGGCGATCATGTTTTCCTGAAGGTCTCTCCGATGAAAGGTGTGATGAGATTTGGGCGGAAAGGGAAACTGAGTCCTAGATATGTTGGTCCTTTCGAGATCCTAGAGCGTGTTGGTCCAGTCGCTTATCGGTTAGCTCTTCCGCCCAGCTTCCCCGATGTTCACCCCGTATTCCATGTCTCGATGCTCCGCAAGTACCTTCATGATCCTTCCCAGGCGATTCAGCACCAGACGATCCAGCTAGAGCATGATCTTTCTTTCACCGAGCAGCCGGTGGTCATTTTGGATCGGCAGGTGAAGAAATTGAGGTCGAAGGTTATACCGTCCGTCAAGGTCCTTTGGCGTGGCCCGAACAGCGAGGAGGTCACCTGGGAGACCGAGGTCGAGATGAGGAAGAGATATCCCCATCTTTTTGAAGGTACGCGTAGTTAAATTCTAAATTCGGGGACCGAATTTCTTTAAGGGGGGAAGATTGTAACCCTTCGAAAATCGTTTAGGCAGTTTTTCGGTAATCGGCTAATTTTTCGGCTTTTTCCGTAAAAAGTCAAAATAGGTATTTTTCATTGTAGATCTAATTATACAAAATTTAGATAAGATATTACTATAATTTTGTCACTAAAATGTCACTTATAATTTTCTAGTTAAATAAATTTTTTTTTCGTAATTAATTATTTTTTATTATTTTAAGCTTTTAAAAATACATTAAATTAGTGATAAATACAAATTTAATTAGGTAAATTTCATAATTAGGAATCTTTATAAGCTAAAATATGGTGTTAATAAAATTGTATCATGGCTTGCAAATTTTTGGTTTTAGGGTTGGAAATTTTATGAAAAAAATGAATTAAAATGAGGCTTTTTGTGAAAATATTGATGTGAAAGCATTAAATGATAACATATGGTGTTTTATTGACCTAGAAACTTCTCCAAAAATCCCACACCTCCTCCTCAAGCTGCTGGTCGAGCCTCCTTGCTGAAATCCCTCATCTTCTCACTTCATTCTTGCTTCTAAAATCATGATAAAATCAAGAAAAATCCACAAAATTGCACCATTTTCTTCATAGATTCAAACCAAAACCTTAATCCCTCCATTCCCTAACCCTAATTAGTTAGAGAAGTGGAGAAAGGAGGCCACTTTGGAGGCTTAGTGCAAGTTGGGGTTCACTTGGGAGGTATAATTCCTAAACTAGTTGTTAATTTGTAGTTTAATAAAGCTACTTTAGTATTTTAAAGTGGTTAATTTCATTGTAATGGTTAGTTTTGAAATTTCAAGAAAGGGATGATGTTCTAGATTAGGGTTTGTAGCATGGTGGTTGGATTTAAGTTAGGGTTTGGTTATCTAATTGATTGGAGTGGTTAATTGTGTAGTGTTATGCTCGCTAAATCGACAAAATTACGATGTTTGTATCGAATCGGTAAGCAAATTGCTTACTAGATTTTTATAAAAATTAGAATGCAATCAAATTGCGTTATGTTAGCGATATAATTAGCTTCGTATAGGACTATTAGAGTGCGCGAACGCGGGGTTTCGTTTAGTCGGGTTGTAGTTTTGTCGATTTCCCCAAAATGACGATTCTAGTTAAAGGTTAGCGATTTTCGTGCGTTTTCCCGCGCACCGAGTGTATGCTATGTTTAATTCGAGAGCGTTGATAATTGTATATTGTGACTTGCATCATTTTAGGTCTTGTAATCTTATGCTTGGTATTGTGCAAATATAGGATCGGTCGGGGAAATATCGGACACGGCACGTAAAGGCAAGGCGGTGGTCGGATCGGATTAGCGGGGATTTCAGATGAGTAGATGTATTCATCTATGGGGGAATCGTCTGAATGGCACGAGGCGCCCCCTAGTTAGGATTACCCTACTTTTTGCAAGATTTATTTTGTTAGCTAGCTTATCCATTCATGTACACTGCATACCCTTATAGCGAACAGTATATTAAATTGCATGGACATTCATCTATACTTATCCGATATCACTTCGTAGGACACGAACACCATTACCATTGGCATCTGCTGCACGCGCACTATTCATGTGACACACACGCCTTTGGCAATTGCCATGCCACGTGCACTATAGAACCTGTTTATCATAATATCGCCACTTGCATTCATACTTGATCTATGAAATTGCATAGCATACGTATACCTCGCATCATCATCATATTTATATAGATTTCTAGCCAAAATTCACATCGTATGCATTGATATCATAGACATTTATCATATATAACATGTGGACATTATGATTTTCTTAAGGATTTCAGTATTGCTGCGATTTCTGGATTTTTGGGGAAAACCGCAAGAATTTAACAAAACCTTATATTTATCATTTTCAAAACAAAGTTGCGGTTTTCTCGTGATGTATGTGTCGTCCACCATGAGTTTTCATGTTTTCTGTTGGATTTCGAGACCCGATTCGAGGAGTGGATGAACCGTCTCGGGTACATGGTGGGCCCGGTATGGTACCCCGGGGCAAGAAGATCGAGTTGTAGACGATGAGCCTGGTAGGGGAAGACTACCTACCGGTGATGTCTGGCGCGGCGGATATCCGGAGGATACCGACCGTTGTCGTGAGATTTATGATATGGGCCGATCCGGACTGACGGAGCCCGATATTGAGACAGATATGATTCCTACTTGGTGTCGATGCTTGACACGGGTTTTCAGATGATTTCTTGATGGTACTTAGCTATTATACAGATATTCATTTTCTAAAGTTAAGAACGCAGTATACATGTGCATGCATTGTATACATGTGCATGCATACTAGAGCTATTATATCACATATGGACATGCATGTTGTGGTGCATTGCGTGCATTCTTACGATTGCCTTATTAGATGTTATATTTACTCACGAGCTGGCAACTCACCCCCGTTGTGCCACAGTGTCTTGCAGGTCGGACTCGTCAGTCTTGTAGCGGCGGGCTATCTTATCATCAGTTCCTTTTGCTCAGACTCGCGACATCGCCCGTAGGTGGGTTGCGAGCACACTTTATTTCTTTTGCTTTATCATTGTATCTAGTATTCTCCATCTACCACTTTATATTGTATATGTGACCTAGTGATGAGACTGAGAGGTTTGTATATTTGTGGTTTCTTTTGGGTCGAGCTCACTTGAGCCGGCATTGTGTTTTCTGATATTTTAGGTTTCTTTTATGCTCTTTTCTTGATATTGTTATTATATTGCATGTGGTTGTGATCCGCCTTGGACGAAGAGTTAGCTCCCGCTTGGGGATGCCATTTTATGATTACAGGTTTATTATCTTGTTGTACCCATTTTGGGGGATAGAAAATACAGGGGAGACTCTGCCGAAATTTTCAAAAATTTATGATGATTTTAAAAAGGGATTCTATGCAACCTAAATGATTTTAAAAACCATTTTCATTAAAGGTTTTCCTTCACTCTCTTTTGTTTTCGGTTTAGATTCTTCTGGGCTTTGGCTGACTTAGGTTACGGTACGCCTTTAGACGTCTCGTAATCTAAGTGCCAGTCGCGTTCCGTACTTTCGGGTCGTGACAACCTCCGACTGTGCAAAATTCTCGGGGCACCACCTCCGACTTGAAGCCCTCGAAAAGAAACTCGAAGGCATACGACGGGATGGTCATGCGTCCGGCGAAAGGGCCAGGTACTCCGCCGACTCATTAACAAAGCCCTTTACAGAAGAGCTGCTGGCCGAGTACGTCTCGTCCAGGAACAAGCCGCCAAAAGTGGCCCTCTTTGACAGGAAATCCGACCTGAATGACCACCTAGACGCATTTACGGTGGGCATGAGCTTCCAGGATAACTCGGATGCGGCAAAATGCCGAGCTTTCTCCACCTCCTTCATCCAGAAAGTCAGGCTTCGAAAGATTGGCCGTCCCCTCTTAACGGACATCAGTCTTCGACAGGCTGGCACCAGCAGTAGCCCTTCATCAGAGCAGGGGCATGACGAATCCACTCCCATAACTGAGGCAATCCCACTGCAAGGCATGCTCGACGTCGCCACTGGCACCGAGTGAGGAAAGATGGGGGCAACTCTCCCTCTGGATTTACTCCACCAGCTCCAATGGTGGAGGTTGACGCTACTGTTTTAACCGCGAACAGTTTTGAACTGCTTAGGAGGGTGCGAAAGAACTCTCCGACCGCAGTGTTGAAGAAAACCCTACTTCCTGCTGAAAATATGAAGCAGGCGAAGCTAGAGCAGCCCCCTCGGCGGCTGTCCTCCCAAATCCACAGAGTCTGGCGGGAAGTCCAAGGTTCTGTGATCAACAAGAACTACTCTCGTCAACCGAAGAAAATGAAGGTTTGATAAGAGGAAAATCATCCCTCTAGCATACATCGAGGGACTTCTTTCACGCTGGCACCTATTACAATGGCTCCTTCAACTTTGACTTCTCACAAAAAGAGAAGGCCGGAGAATCTCTCATCGCCGGCGGCAAATCCTAAGGATGCTGGATCCAAACGCCCCAAGTCTGGGGGCATGATCGTGCACACGGTGTACATGGCTTCTGGAAAAGAGGAGAGCCATGCTTCCGTGGCTCATCGGCCGCAAACTCGGTTGTTGACGAAAGTTCAGGAGTAGCAACAAAAGCTCCAGAAGATGCTGACGAAAATGGAAGCACTCACCGGGCAGAAAGAAAGCCCGGAAGCAGCGTCTGAACAGTGCTAAGTGCAGAAGACAGATACAGAATTCTTGCGAAGGGTGCTGAAGAGAAAGGATAAGGAGGTCACGGAACAAGCGGCTAATATAAAACAGATGGCGCTCCTGTTCCAAGATATGGTTGGGATGATGATCCAGCCAGAACCTCCAGCTGAAGACCCACCGATAATTATTGAGGACGACAGAGAGGAAACATCAAACCCTTTTCTAGCTTTATTGACAGCCAGGGAGGAGACGATCTCCAAGGCTGCCCTTGATGACTACATAACTCAGCAAATACGAGCTCATCAGGCAAGCGAAGCGGCTGGCCAAGTCGTCAAGACCGGAAGACCGTACCCAGGCTGGGACGACCAAATCAAGTATCCGCCGGGATATACGATCCCCAAGTCTACGTGTACAAGGGGACAAGCAACCCGCATCAGCACGTCGCCCAGCTCAGAGCTTTATGCGGCAATACTAGAGGTGACGACAAATTGCTGCTTCGCCAGTTCGTTGGCAGCTTGTCGGAAACGGCATTTGAATGGTACTCGAAGCTCTTAAATGACTCCGTCAAAACATTCACAGAAATGGAGCTACTATTCACGCAGCGGTTTGCAAGCGCAAGAGAGCGCACCCCGATCACAGCATTAATCAATGCCAGGGTGAAGTCAGAAGAGAACTGGGTTCAATACGTAATCCGGTGGTGGAACCTATGGTCGAAATGCGAACAACGCATAGAAGAGGCTCCTGCCGTGGGCATGTTCATAGGGACTCTCGATCCTCAGGCTACTGTGTCCCAGTTCATGACGTTCTTTAAGACGATCACCTTTCAGGGTTTGATCGACAAGCTAGCCCAAATGGACCAGATGGGCCATGGGCCTCCTTCTTCAAAAATGGACCCTCGGAATGCAAAGGGTTAAGAGAAAGCGGCCTTCGTTACCAACACTCAACAACAGCCGAGCAACTTGAAACCGGTTGCTCGCCAAAGCAACGTGCGCCCGCGCCAATCCTTCAAGGAGAAGCTAGAACGTTCTTACTTGTTTCCCCGTGATAAAACTTGGAGACCGTTCGAACTGGCAATGCGCAACAAGCTTATCACACTGCTGGATCCAAGACGTCCGCTACAACCCGGTGACGTCAACAGTCTCAACTACTGCTCCTACCATAGAGTAGTGGGCCACCCAATTGAGGATTGCTACATCTTCAAAAACCGGGTCGATGACCAATACCAACAAGGGAAGTTTGCGCTGTCCGAAAACTGGAGGGTGAACCTACCGCAGAAGCACGTTCCTAAAAAGGTAGATATGCCGGGGGCATAATGGTCGTTTGTGGAAGAAGCTCCTTGGGAAGTGGTCATTTCAGTTAAAACTAAAAGAATGCTGAAGGATCTTCAAGCATGTCCGGTGATCAAATGGAAAAGCCCGCTGGAGCCCGAGATCATTGAGGGGATGCTTAAACCACGCCTAACACCGAAAGCTGGTAACGATGGGCAAAACACCTAGGTCAAGCCTTCAAAGTCATCGAAAAGAAAGAAGAAGACCAAGAAGCCCATACAGCCTGACGACAAACGCACGGACCTGCAAAAATACATCGACGCGCTGGAGGAGTACAACCAAAAGGCGCGGACCCCAGTCACTCTCGAAGAGTTTCTCAATCATATCCTTGAGAACGGAGACAGTGACATTGATGAAGGAAACGAATCGTCGGAAGAACCCGAGGATTATGTAGCGAGTTGCCATATGGTCTCTCACTCATCGTTAAAATATGAAGAAACTCCCTCGGCGTCAGAAAGCAACGCAGAGGAATTGGGGGCAGGACCAGCGCCAAAATCCCTGGAACTATCAGAAGACCCATTTGACAGGCTGCTAAACGAAGCCCTTCAAAAGAGCAAAGCTGACCGAGAACGTGAAACGGCTATATGTAAGTCCATGTCACGCACCCCACGAGCTTGCGAGGAGGCGGAATATATGAAAAACAATTATCAAAGCTTCGTAATACGGACTTGAGCACACAGATCGTGTCTAAACCATTACTAGCAAACTACGAAAGGTTTAACTACTCTGATTCGAAGTTATACCTCACGTTACTTGACCTTCGGGTCTTCATCGCTATCCTCCACGCCTCGTAGGCTCTATGGAATGTCGGCACCTCAACGGCCTCCTCGAGTCAAAGACGATCCACCCGAGAGTCTATAGTCCGAGCTCCTATCTCGAATCTGAGATAACTACGGCTCCTAGATCGCTAATCTAGAAGTCCTAGAGGGTGTAGAGTAATAAGATGGATTAGATAGTCACTTAAACCCTAGGTTTCTCAACTCATGAGAGCTATTAGGGTTTGAGGAAGAAGATGAAGAAGTGAGGAGAGAGAAAGCTTTTGTGATAATGAAATGAATAATAACTCATGAAAGAATAATATCAAGCATACAAATATCTCTTTGATAAATATCTAGAAATATCTTGTAAGCTTCATTTAATTCTAAAATGGTGAATCACCTCATGAGTCATTAAGCATTTAATGAAAACCTACACCTCATCTCTCCACCTCATTTGTTTAAATCCTAAAAAGAATTAATCACAAATGAGTCACCTTCTCCTAGAAGCTTCCCGACAAATTACGAGACTCCCCCTCCCATCCGTATTTTCGAAAAACACGGATAATCTTGGACTGAATAAATCCATCTGTATAATACTAGAATCTGGCTTAAACCAAAGCCCACTAGTATTATCTGCCCGATCATAATACGTGCACAAGTGTACGTAAGTGACCGCGGCCCTACCGTAAAACCATACGGCCTCTACACCTTTTGCCCGGTGCAGGGAAACTCTCTGTGTGGGACTCTAAAGACTCGACACTACGCTGGCAGTGGGTTTAACCACAGGCCGAAAGCGGTACTAGCTGTACGTAATGGTCCCCAGGTAGATGTCGATAAGAAGGACGATGAGGAAATCCATCCGAACTCCAACTGAGCCTGATGTGACAATCTCTGTACAGTCCGGTCTGTTCGTCTAGGACTATCGCATATCGGGCCTAAGGGGGCGGTAAACGTCAGACCCCTAATAGTGGTATAAGTCGTGTCGGAGTGAAGCCCATTACACCTTGAGAAACTACTGGAAGCTACCAGTAAATCTCGCTTGCCCTGGCCAGGGACTTTGTATAATGGCTCTCCATACACAACGCGATATCAACCCCCAATACCGGGAGAGACGAATCCTGTCTAACCGCCACAACCTCCAAGTGCTTTGGGACTGCACCCAACTACTACTTGTTTGCACGACTCCTTTGAGCTGTGGTAGGGTAGTAATCTAAGAACAGTAGGAACACACCCGAGGTGAAGTAGCAGTGTCAAGTCGACGGACTAAGCTGTATTCATGTCACCTGGGAACTGCTATCTGACGATGGGTATAAATCCAACCTGCAGTTCCCGGCGAGTCCTGTCCGGTGTACCCGTAACCTAACGAGCACCTGCATACTATCTCCAGTACGACGTACTGATGGCTGTGGGACAGACTATCTCCCCAACAGGGATGAGAAGCGTACACACTAGTCTACTCCGGAGTATCGATGCCCTGTCTCGATAATCCTACGACCAGGGACCTGTATAGGATGTTGCTTATAGACTACCCAGCCCCCACCAGTGTGACTGCCATCACAATGCTGGTAATCAAGCAAAGATCCTAATGGCTCTACCAATATGTATAAGCAATACGTTAAAAGAAACATATGCACATATTAAAGTAGACTCAAACCAAGTAGCATACTACCATTTTTAGCAAGACTGTCAATACAACTGTGAATATCCCATGCTTCCATTAAGTAATATACAAACTAGTATGATACAGTAATGGCCTCTAGGGTATAAACACTAACAATCTCCCACTTGCACTAAGTCCATGTACTGGCATATCGCAGACCTATCATCTCGAATAGCCTCTCGAACTGCGTCTGAGGAATGGCCTTTGTGAATGGATCAGCAGTGTTATTCTCTGTATCTACTCTCTTTACCTCGATCTCCCGGCGATCTACGATCTCCCTGATCAGGTGATACCGCCTTAAGATGTGTCTGGACCTCTGATGGGACCTGGGTTCCTTCGCTAAAGCTATAGCGCCGTTGTTGTCGCAATACAGAGGTATTGGATTAACACTTTGGATTAACACTGGTAGGAACCACCTGAAGTTCTGTGAGGAACTTCTTCATCCAGACAGCTTCTTTTGCGGCATCGCAAGCAGCTATGTACTCCGCTTCCATTGTTGAGTCAGCATCGGTGTCCTGCTTGGAACTGTTCCAACAGACCGCCCCACCATTAAGGGTAAAGACATAACCCGACATGGACTTGGAGTCATCCTTGTCACTCTGGAAGCTGGAGTCGGCAAAGGCCTTGATCTGGAGGTCTTTTCCACTGTACACCAAGAACATCTCCTTAGTCTTTCTCAGGTACTTGAGAATGTTCTTTACTGCTATCCAGTGCTTTTCCCCTGAGTTTGCCTGATACCGGCTTACAACGCTCAATGCGTATGCTACATCTGGTCTGGTACATAACATCGCATACATTATAGAGCCTACCGCATAAGCGTAGGGTATAATCGACATGCGATCCCTTTCCAAATCAGTCTTGGGAGACATCTCTTTGGAGAGGTTGATTCCGTGACAAGCCGGTAGGTTACCGCGCTTAGAATCTTCCATACTGAATCTTTTCAATATGGTGTCTATGTATCAGGACTGCGAAAGTCCCAACATCCTCTTTGATCTATCACGATAGATCTGGATCCCTAGAATGTAGGTGGCATCACCCAGGTCTTTCATGGAGAACTTCTGTGACAAGAATCGTTTGACTGACTGTAGCATAGGAATATCATTTCCTATTAGGAGAATGTCATCCACGTACAAGACGAGGAATACTACAACTCTCCCTACAATCTTACTGTATATGCATGGTTCATCTGGATTCTTGATAAAGTTAAATTCTTTGACAGTATCATCAAAACAGATGTTCCAACTCCGCGCTGCTTGCTTTAGTCCATAAATGGACTTAAGCAACTTGCACACTTTACCGCTGTTTCCACTCTGAATGAATCCCTCTGGCTAATCCATATAGACGCATTCTTCCAAATTACCATTTAGAAAAGCCGTCTTTACGTCTATCTGCCAGATCTCATAATCGTGGAAGGCAGCAATGGCAAGAAGGACCCGAATGGATTTGAGCATAGCCACTGGAGAAAAGGTTTCGTCATATTCCAAACAAATCATAAGTCACATGTCAAGTTCTACCCATCATTATCTTGTTAATTTGAACCCACCCGTATATACTCTTGACTAAGGGCCAAACAAAGTAATACGACTGTCCCAAACCAACTCATCTATCTATGCAACAAATGAATACCCCAGCAGCTACCAATCACTATGTCTTGACTAAGGGCCAAACAAACATAGCTTGAATACTACTGACCATCCATAAGAAATGACGGAGGGCTACGACTGGTTTTGGCGAAACCGTGAACGTAGTGAACTTGATATAATCGAAGGAACCTGATAGATTTTTAAAAGGAATGGTTAAAGCTCCGCAATTAAAAATTCTGCACTTTTAAAATAACCGAGTGGTTTCTTTTAAATTTGTTCCAATGATTCAACTTTGGTTTTTTTCTTTGCATTAAAATAATGCGTCCCATCAATTAACCTATCATTGCAGAAAACAACGAAAATACAACGTCCTCTTATGCCATCCGCATTCGCCACTGGGTCCCGTCATTCATCCGTTAGGTTACTTAACTAACGACAGAGCGGGGGCTGAGCTAGCGCGGGTGTAAAACATAAGTAACGTCTAATAGCTATCATATATAGATATTGTACATTCGTCAGACGCAATAATAGGCATTCCAGATCACAGATGAACATTATTGGAAATACAAGCAATCCGCGTTTCCTTTGAGCCTGCAACGAAAGATGGATTACACAGTTGTGATGAATAGCCATTACCCACCCTAGACCCCTACGGGTACGGCAAACTACTCGCCAAGTACCCGAAGTGAAGCGGTCTCCCTCAACAACGTGAGTAGGCCACTAAACACTTCAAAGTACCCGGTAGTTTGTGCACCCCACCTTGGGTCTATCCTAGGAGCAAAAAACAGTAAATGAAATAATACAACGGTGGCTACAAGCTCAGCCCGGATGTGCCCCGCAAAAGAATATTACATCATATTACAATTTACGTCGAATGAATGAATATAAAATCTCATCTCAAACCCCGGCTAATCATCACAACGATCCAATCAAGTTCATATACACAAGCCAGTAAAAACCATTACAGAAATGTGCAACCCCTGCTAACCGACATACTAGCAATTAGGGGAGGTTTACGAACACATTAAATATCACAGATAAAACCCGATTAGCAAATAACTTAGAATATCGATCGACAACCTTTTTCCGTGTCTACCCCAAATGCAAGCCAGCACTGAAGTAACCTGGATAGAAACAGAATATACAGGAAAACAAAACACCAAAAACTAAGAATTACTGTGCATATCCGAGTCAACTCGGAGTTGACTCGGCGGCGGGTCTGCGGCGGATAGCACTAATCTGCCGCGGTTCCGCGGCCTTATCACCGAGATAGAAGCTCGGATTTTCCCAGATTTCTTAGAATTCCCTGCTGTGAATTTTCGTACATATCAACTAATTTTATTGACACGTTTAAAATTGACAGAAACTTGAGGGGTCCGGGGTTATGTTTTCGCGTTTTTCCGACGATCGAAGTTCTAATTAGTTGCTAACAAGCTAGTAAAGGTTTAGTAGGCTCTGATACCACTGTAAGTCCATGTCACGCACCCCACGAGCTTGCGGGGAGGCAGAATAGATGAAAAACAATTATCAAAGGTTCGTAACACGGACTTGAGCACACGGATCATGTCTAAACCATTACTAGCAAACTACAAAAGGTTTAACTACTCTGATTCAAAGTTATACCTCACGTTACTTGTCCTTCGGGTCTTTATTGCTATCCTCCACGCCTCGTAGGCTCTATGGAACGTCGGCACCTCAACGGCCTCCTCGAGTCAAAAACGATCCACCCGAGAGTCTATAGTCCGAGCTCCTATCTCGAATCTGAGATAACTACGGCCCCTAGATCATTAATCTAGAAGTCCTAGAGGGTGTAGAGTAATAAGATGGATTAGTTAGTCACTTAAACCCTAGGTTTCTCAACTCATGAGAGCTATTAGGGTTTGAGGAAGAAGATGAAGAAGTGAGGAGAGAGAAAGCTTTTGTGATAATGAAATGAATAATAACTCATAAAAGAATAATATCAAGCATACAAATATCTCTTTGATAAATATCTAGAAATATCTTGTAAGCTTCATTTAATTCTAAAATGGTGAATCACCTCATGAGTCATTAAGCATTTAATGAAAACCTACACCTCATCTCTCCATCTCATTTGTTTAAATCCTAAAAAGAATTAATCACAAATGAGTCACCTTCTTCTAGAAGCTTCCCGACAAATTACGAGACTTCCTCTCCCATCCGTATTTTCGAAAAACACAGATAATCTTTGACTGAATAAATCCATCTGTATAATACTAGAATCCGGCTTAACCAAAACCCGCTAGTATTATCTGCCCGATCATAATACGTGCACAAGTGTACGTAAGTGACCGCGGCCCTGCCGTAAAACCATACGGCCTCTACACCTTTTGCCCGGTGCAGGGAAACTCTCTGTGTGGGACTCTAAAGACTCGACACTACGCTGGCAGTGGGTTTAACCACAGGCTGAAAGCGGTACTAGCTGTACGTAATGGTCCCCAGGTAGATGTCGATAAGAAGGACGATGAGGAAATCCATCCGAACTCCAACTGAGCCTGATGTGACAATCTCCGTACAGTCTGGTCTGTTCGTCTAGAACTATCGCATATCGGGCCTAGGGGGGCGGTAAACGTCAGACCCCTAATAGCGGTATAAGTTGTGTCGGAGTGAAGCCCATTACACCTTGAGAAACTACTGGAAGCTACCAGTAAATCTCGCTTGCCCTGGCCAAGGACTTTGCGTAATGGCTCTCCATACACAGCGCGATATCAACCCCCAATACCGCGAGAGGCGAATCCTGTCTAACCTCCACTGCCTCCAAGTGCTTCGGGACTGCACCCAACTACTACCTGTTTGCACGACTCTTTTGAGCCGTGGTAGGGTAGTAATCTAAGAACAGTGGGAACACACCCGAGGCAAAGTAGCAGTGTCAAGTCGACGGACTAAGCTGTACTCATGTCACCTGGGAAGTGCTATCTGACGATGGGTATAAATCCAACCTGCAGTTCCCGGCGAGTCCTGCCCGGTGTACCCGTAACCTAACGAGCACCTGCATACTATCTCCAGTACGACGTACTGATGGCTGTGGGACAGACTATCTTCCCAATTGGGATGAGAAGCGTACACACTAGTCTACTCCGGAGTATCTATGCCCTGTCTCGATAATCCTACGACCAGGGACCTGTATAGGATGTTGCTTATAGACTACCCAGCCCCCACTAGTGTGACTGCCATTACAACGCTGGTAATCAAGCAAAGATCCTAAGGGCTCTACTAATATGTATAAGCAATACGTTAAAAGAAACATATGCACATATTAAAGTAGACTCAAACCAATTAGCATACTACCATTTTTAGCAAGACTGTCAATACAACTGTAAATATCCCAAGCTTCCATTAAATAATATACAAACTAGTATGATACAGTAATGGTCTCTGGGGCATAAACACTAACAATCTCCCACTTGTACTAGGGCCATGTACTGGCATATTGCAGACCTATCATCTCGAATAGTCTCTCGAACTGCGTCTGAGGAATGGCCTTTGTGAATGGATCAGTAGTGTTATTCTCTGTATCTACTCTCTTTACCTCGATCTCCCGGTGATCTACGATCTCCCTGATCAGGTGATACCGCCTTAAGATGTGTCTGGACCTCTGATGGGACCTGGGTTCCTTCGCTAAAGCTATAGCGTCGTTGTTGTCGCAATACAGAGGTATTGGATTAACACTTTGGATTAACACTGGTAGGAACCACCTGAAGTTCTGTGAGGAACTTCTTCATCTAGACAGCTTCTTTTGCGGCATCGCAAGCAGCTATGTACTCCGCTTCCGTTGTTGAGTCAGCAACGGTGTCCTGCTTGGAACTCTTCCAACAAACCGCCCCTCCATTGAGAGTAAAAACATAACCCGACATGGACTTGGAGTCATCCTTGTCACTCTGGAAGCTGGAGTCGGCAAAGGCCTCGATCTGGAGGTCTTTTCCGCCGTACACCTAGAACATCTCCTTAGTCCTTCTCAGGTACTTGAGAATGTTCTTTACTGCTATCCAGTGCTTCTCCCCTGAGTTTGCCTGATACCGGCTTACAACGCTCAATGCGTATGCTACATCTGGTCTGGTACATAATATCGCATACATTATAGAGCCTACCGCAGAAGCGTAGGGTATAATCGACATGCGATCCCTTTCCAAATCAGTCTTGGGAGACATCTCTTTGGAGAGGTTGATTCCGTGACAAGCCGGTAGGTTACCGCGCTTAGAATCTTCCATACTGAATCTTTTCAATATGGTGTCTATGTACCCGGACTGCGAAAGTCCGAACATCCTCTTTGATCTATCACGATAGATCTGGATCCCCAGAATGTAGGTGGCATCACCCAGATCCTTCATGGAGAACTTCTGTGACAAGAATCCTTTGACTGACTGTAGCATAGGAATATCATTTCCTATTAGGAGAATGTCATCCATGTACAAGACGAGGAATACTACAACTCTCCCTACAATCTTACTGTATATGCATGGTTCATCTGGATTCTTGATAAAGTCGAATTCTTTGACAGTATCATCAAAACAGATGTTCCAACTCCGCGATGCCTGCTTTAGTCCATAAATGGACTTAAGCAACTTGCACACTTTACCGCTGCTCCCACTCTGAATGAATCCCTCTGGCTAATCCATATAGACGCATTCTTCCAAATTACCATTTAGAAAAGCCGTCTTTACGTCCATCTGCCAGATCTCATAATCGTGGAAGGCAGCAATGGCAAGAAGGACCCGAATGGATTTGAGCATAGCCACTGGAGAAAAGTTTCGTCATAGTCCAAACCAGGTCTTTGACGAAAACCCTTTGCAACAAGTCTAGCCTTATAGGTTTCAACCCGTCCATCTACACCAATCTTCTTTCTGAAGATCCATTTGCATCCTACGGGTTTTACCCCATCTAAAGCAATGTCCAAAGTCCATACTTTGTTAGTGTACATGGACTCCATTTCGGTCCGCATTGCATCCAGCCATTTTACCGAGTTGCCGCTCTGAATGGCTTGCTGGAAGCTAGTAGGGTCATCATTATCAATGATGCAATCTTCTCGATCCCTGTCTATGAGAAAACCATAGTATCTCTCGGGCGGATGAGACTGCCTACTACTTCTGCGGATAGGCGCTGGTATGCCCCTTTCTTCTGAAACTTCTGGTTCTACCAAACTTTCAGTAACAGCTTGTGGTTCTGGAATTTCTTCCAGTTCCATTGCGCTCCCACTCTTCTGATTTTCTAAAAATTCAGCTTCTAAGAAGTGGGCATGACGAGAAACAAAAACCTTTTGTTCCTCTGCGTAATAGAAATAATACCCCTTGGAGTTCTTTGGATATCCCACAAACTTACACTGTACCGAGCGTGCCTCGAGCTTGTCCGCATGCTGCTTTTTTACAAAAGCTGGACATCCCCATGTCCTAAAATATTTAAGACAGGGTTTCTTCCCACTCCACATCTGATATGGTGTGGTAGGCACAGTCTTGGTTGGAACCTGGTTCAAAAGATATGCAGCTGATTCTAGTGCATAACCCCAGAAAGATCGCGGTAACTCAGCCTTACTCATCATGGAACGAACCATATCTAATATGGTTCGATTCCTCCTTTCCGATACACCATTGTGTTGTGGTGTATATGGAGGAGTAAGCTGAGAGAGAATTCCATTCTCTTTTAAGTAACCCAGGAACTCGGCACTTAAGTATTCACCACCTCGATCAGATATCAGTGTCTTGATACTTTTGCATGTTTGGTTTTCCACTTCATTCTTGTATTCCCGGAATTTCTCAAAGGCCTCGGATTTATGCTTCATCAAGAAGATATGTCCATACCTAGAGAAATCATCCGTAAAAGTAATGAAGTAGGAATAACCACCTCGCGCATGTGTAGACATTGGACCACACACGTCACTGTGTACGAGTCCCAAGAGCTCGCTCGCTCTTACTCCATGTCCAGTAAACGGAGTCTTTGTCATCTTTCCCATGAGACAAGATTCACAAGTAGCATAAGATTGATATTCGAACGGATTCAAATATCCTTCTCTATATAACTTAGTCAATCGTGTTTCATTGATGTGAGCTAGTCTACAATGCCATAAGAAAGCCTGATTTATTTTTGGAGACTTTCTCTTAAGTGTGTTCTGGACATTGAAAACCTGAGCTTGACTCAATATGTATATACCGTCATCTAATGTACCGGACCCAATCAGAACTTGATTTAGGTGGATGTGAACTACATCGCTTACGAATGTAAAGTCATATCCCTCTCTTGAAAGTGAGGACACTGATATGATATTACAAGTCAAACTAGGTATATACAAACAGTTACGTAGAATCAATATCTTCCCACTTGTCAAACCTAGGCGATATTCTCCCACGGATTCAGCGTCCACTCTCATTCCGTTTGCAACTCTGAGAGACAAATCGCCCACCCTGATAACTCTACGGTTTCTCAAAGCATGTAATGAATTACAGATATGAGATCCTGCTCCGGTATCTAATACCCAGGAAGTAGAGTTAATTGACAAACAGTTCTCAATTACAAACACATTCGAGGCCGAAACCACAACATGCTTTGTATCCTGGCTACTGGCTTCCAAAGCCCTGCAATCCTTCTGCCAATGCTCGTTCCTATAACAATAGAAACATCCTTCCTTCCCTACACCAAGTCCCGAAACTTTTACTCTTCTCTTTCCTTCTACTTTACTGACACCGTATATCGGCTTTGTGGAGGTCTTCTTCTTTTCACCCTTTGCTTTCGCCCTGGATGCAGAAGAAGAAGGTCCCCCATTAAGCAGAGCTTGTGTCTCCCTGGTTTCTTTCAGAGTGTAAGTAGAGGGTAAGGACTGTGGAAATAGGTCAGCATATGACCTGTTTCCCAACGTAGTCTTCAGGTCCGTGAGCTTATTAATATAGCTAGTCATTGTAAGAACGTCGTCCCCTATAGATGACTCGACAGCCAACCTCGCTTGAAGCAATTCGTTTGAGGTCTCATATCTTGCGATACGAGATTGCTCTCCATATAAATCTTTGTTATGGAGAAAGATGGAAACCAAATCCATCTTCTCGTGCTGCTTCTGGTATACACCATCAACTGAAGCCAACACGAGGCACTGGGCATTCGCATTATCCTTTTCCCTTGTCTGACAGATATCCATATCCGCGATGGTGGAAACTGGACCTGGGACGGTGGGGCTTGAGTAGTAATAGGGTGGTCCAGCTTGTCATAGGCAATGGACATCTGGACAGACCTTTGCCAATCATATAAGTCAGATTCAGTCATTTTGTTATCTAGATGTAACCTAGTCATGGTCACAAGGTCGCTGCAATGAGAGAGAGAGAGAACACTTTAGCATGATGCTCTTGCAAGTTCAGATTGGTTTTTAGTTTATCTAAACTAGATGGCTCCCACTGTTTCTCAAATCCTTCCTCAAACCATAAAAGAAGAATTAGCCAGGACTGATCTCACCGTACAATACTTGCTTAACCGTTCAGCGAGGCCGGTGTCGGTACTTCGAGGGAAGTTTTCCAACGCTTTCACGAAGTTCCTTAATTAAATAATCTCTTTTCTCTGGGGGCGTAGCTCCGCTGACACCTTTCTCGACACCTACTTGGTTTATAGCATTGATCGTTAAGTGACGAATTACCTGATGAGTAGCGGATACTCACAGTAGGATCGGGATCCAAATATCATCATGTGATAATGCTGAAGGAATCCTACCAACATTCATCAAACTCAAAATGGTATGCAACACTAGCAAGTTTCAGTTTCTTTAGAAACCCCGATGTGGATTTTTGCCCCATGTTCTTATGACCTTGACTAAGGGCCAACAAATCATAAGTCACATGTCAAGTTCTACCCATCATTATCTTGTTAATTTGAACCCACCCGTATATACTCTTGACTAAGGGCCAAACAAAGTAATACGACTGTCCCAAACCAACTCATCTATCTATGCAACAAATGAATACCCCAGCAGCTACCAATCACTATGTCTTGACTAAGGGCCAAACAAACATAGCTTGAATACTACTGACCATTCATAAGAAATGACGGAGGGCTATGACTGGTTTTGGTGAAACCGTGAACGTAGTGAACTTGATATAATCGAAGGAACCTGATAGATTTTTAAAAGGAGTGGTTAAAGCCCCGCAATTAAAAATTCTGCTCTTTTAAAATAACCGAGTGGTTTCTTTTAAATTTGTTCCAACGATTCAACTTTGGTTTTTTTTCTTTGCATTAAAATAATGCGTCCCATCAATTAACCTATCATTGCAGAAAACAACGAAAATACAACGTCCTCTTATGCCATCCGCATTCGCCACTGGGTCCCGTCATTCACCCGTTAGGTTACTTAACTAATGACAGAGCGGGGGCTGGGCTAGCGCGGGTGTAAAATATAAGTAACGTCTAATAGCTATCATATATAGATATTGTATATTCGTCAGACGCAATAATAGGCATTCTAGATCACAGATGAATATTATTGGATATACAAGCAATCCGCGTTTCCTTTGAGCCTGCAACGAAAGATGGATTACACAGTTGTGATGAATAGCCATTACCCACCCTAGACCCCTACGGGTACGGCAAACTACCCGCCAAGTACCCGAAGTGAAGCGGTCTCCCTCAACAACGTGAGTAGGCCACTAAACACTTCAAAGTACCCGGTAGTTTGTACACCCCACCTTGGGTCTATCCTAAGAGCAAAAAACAGTAAATGAAATAATACAATGGTGGCTACAAGCTCAGCCCGGATGTGCCCCGCAAAAGAATATTACATCATATTACAATTTATGTCGAATGAATGAATATAAAATCTCATCTCAAACCCCGGCTAATCATTACAACGATCCAATCAAGTTCATATACACAAGCCAGTAAAAACCATTACAGAAATGTGCAACCCCTGCTAACCGACATACTAGCAATTAGGGGAGGTTTACGAACACATTAAATATCACAGATAAAACCCGATTAGCAAATAACTTAGAATATCGATCGACAACCTTTTTCCGTGTCTACCCCAAATGCAAGCCAGCACTGAAGTAACCTGGATAGAAACAGAATATACAGGAAAACAAAACACCAAAAACTAAGAATTACTGTGCAAATCCGAGTCAACTCGGAGTTGACTCGGCGGCGGGTCCGCGGCGGATAGCACTAATCTGCCGCGGTTCCGTGGCCTTATCATCGAGATAGAAGCTCGGATTTTCGCAGATTTCTTAGAATTCCCTGCTGTGAATTTTCATACATATCAAATAATTTTTTCGACACGTTTAAAATTGACAGAAACTTGAGGGGTCCGGGGTTATGTTTTCACGTTTTTCCGACGATCGAAGTTCTAATTAGTTGCTAACAAGGTAGTAAAGGTTTAGTAGGCTTTGATACCACTGTAAGTCCATGTCACGCACCCCACGAGCTTGCGGGGAGGCGGAATAGATGAAAAACAATTATCAAAGCTTCGTAACACAGACTTGAGCACACGGATCGTATCTAAACCATTACTAGCAAACTACGAAAGGTTTAACCACTCTGATTCGAAGTTATACCTCACGTTACTTGTCCTTCGGGTCTTCATCGCTATCCTCCATGTCTCGTAGGCTCTATGGAACGTCGGCACCTCAACGGCCTCCTCGAATCAAAAACGATCCACTCGAGAGTCTATAGTCCGAGCTCGTATCTCGAATCTGAGATAACTACGGCCCCTAGATCGCTAATCTAGAAGTCTTAGAGGGTGTAGAGTAATAAGATGGATTAGTTAGTCACTTAAACCCTAGGTTTCTCAACTCATGATAGCTATTAGGGTTTGAGGAAGAAGATGAAGAAGTGAGGAAAGAGAAAACTTTTGTGATAATGAAATGAATAATAACTCATGAAAGAATAATATCAAGCATACAAATATCTCTTTGATAAATATCTAGAAATATCTTGTAAGCTTCATTTAATTCTAAAATGGTGAATCACCTCATGAGTTATTAAGCATTTAATGAAAACCTACACCTCATCTCTCCACCTCATTTGTTTAAATCCTAAAAAGAATTAATCACAAATGAGTCACCTTTTTCTAGAAACTTCCCGACAAATTACGAGACTGCCCCTCCCATCCGTATTTTCGAAAAACATGGATAATCTTTGAATGAATAAATCCATCTGTATAATACTAGAATCTGGCTTAAACCGAAGCCCGCTAGTATTATCTGCCCGATCATAATACGTGCACAAGTGTA
The DNA here is from genome assembly GCA_030015575.1 of Agapanthus africanus. Taxonomy (NCBI): domain Eukaryota; kingdom Viridiplantae; phylum Streptophyta; class Magnoliopsida; order Asparagales; family Amaryllidaceae; genus Agapanthus; species Agapanthus africanus. Next base: position 374,843,792 of record JASDDO010000019.1, on the reverse strand, counting down.
CGTAAGTGACCGCGGCCCTGCCGTAAAACCATACGGCCTCTACACCTTTTGCCCGGTGCAGGGAAACTCTCTGTGTGGGACTCTAAAAACTCGACACTACGCTGACAGTGGGTTTAACCACAGGCCGCAAGCGGTACTAACTGTACGTAACGGTCCCCAGGTAGATGTCGATAAGAAGGACGATGAGGAAACCTATCCGAACTCCAACTAAGCCTGATGTGACAATCTCTGTACAGTCCGGTCGGTTCGTCTAGGACTATTGCATATCGGGCCTAGGGGGCGGTAAACGTCAGACCCCTAATAGCGGTATAAGTCGTGTCGGAGTGAAGCCTATTACACATTGAGAAACTACTGGAAGCTACCAGTAAATCTCGCTTGCCCTGGCCAGGGACTTTACGTAATGGCTCTCCATACACAGCGCGATATCAACCCCTAATACCGGGAGAGACGAATCCTGTCTAACCACCACTGCCTCCAAGTGCTTCGGGACTGCACCCAACTACTACCTGTTTGCACGACTCCTTTGAGCCGTGGTAAGGTAGTAATCTAAGAACAGTGGGAACACACCCGAGGCGAAGTAGCAGTGTCAAGTCGACGGACTAAGCTGTATTCATGTCACCTGGGAACTGCTATCTGACGATGAGTATAAATCCAACCTGCAGTTCCCGGCGAGTCTTATCCGGTGTATCCGTAACCTAACGAGCACCTGCATACTATCTCCAGTACGACGTACTGATGGCTGTGGGACAGACCATCTCCCCAATTGGGATGAGAAGCGTACACACTAGTCTACTCCGGAGTATCGATGCCCTGTCTCGATAATCCTACGACTAGGGACCTGTATAGGATGTTGCTTATAGACTACCCAGCCCCCACTAGTGTGACTGCCATCACAATGCTGGTAATCAAGCAAAAATCCTAAGGGCTCTACTAATATGTATAAGTAATACGTTAAAAGAAACATATGCACATATTAAAGTAGACTCAAACCAAGTAGTATACTACCATTTTTAGCAAGACTGTCAATATAACTGTGAATATCCCAAGCTTACATTAAGTAATATACAAACTAGTATGGTACAGTAATGGCCTCTAGGGCATAAACACTAACACTATATACGAAAAGGCCAAGCATCGGCGTCAGGCTAAAGAAGCTGTGGTAAGGATGAGTCGTAAAGTAATCCAACCGGGCTAAAGCACACTTTCCACCAACAAGAGCAGGATCAAGATAGGGAAGCAGTTCGCCAAACCTCTGTCAATGGGAAAGAAACTTCCACTTCTCAAGGAAAACACTTCCAGGAGTATGCGCCTCGACGAAGCAGATGTACATCCGAACTACTGCTTATACCATCGGAGGGTTACACACCCCACCGAAGAGTGCGGTGCCTTCAAGAAGTGGTGGCAGGGATATATTGCCCACCGACAACACTTCAAGCGGATGAAGCGCAAAGCCCATCGGGAGTAGAGAAGCACGACAGATGAGCGTGAAGGAACGGCTGGCAATTGTCATATGGTTAATACCAGTTCGACAAGAGTAAAATCTCAAGTTCTTACCTTTGGGAGCGATTCTGAAGAAGAAATAACACTCGGCCCTCTCTTAAAAGAATCCACCTCTGGAAAAGAAGAAGAGGTGAAGAACTACGAGAACATTCAGCCGCGTAACCGTACGTTGCCTGAAAAGAATCTCAGGCCTACAAAAAAAGGTTCAAGCAAAAGAGACAAGGGGAAGGAAAAAGTCCCTGAGGAAATTGCCCTCGATGATAGCGTCGTCAAAGAGCTCGCAGCCAAGGATCCGCCTAAGAAAAACAAGGTAGATTACAATGTCCTGGCACATCTGAGGAAGATACCTTCATAACTTAGCATACTGGATGCCTTCCTCCTGGCCAAAGAGGCACGAGATTATCTGATCAAGGTATTACAAGAGCCTGATCAGTTCCAAGCTTTCCTTGCAGAAGAAAAGATGAAGGACGAGCTGGCAGAGGTTCATACAGCCGACGTTACATTCGGCGATGAAGATCTCCTCCTTGGGACGTATGATCACAACCGTCCTTTATATGTCACTGGGTACTGCCACGACATTAAGATAGGGAAGATCCTGGTCCACAATGGGTCTTCTGTCAACCTTCTCAACGTGAATGTACTGAAGAAGATTTGCATGAACGTTTAGCACCTGGTCCGGGACAAAATTACCATCTCCGGCTTCGACTCACAGTCATCACGGATGCTTGGGTCCGTGATATTGACATTACGCTTTGGGATGCTCGTCACCGACATCAAATTTCATGTTATTGACACCAAGACTTGCTATAATGCTCTGCTCGGCCGGCCTTGGTTATATGAGTACAACGTCATCCCTTCTACACAACATCGGTGTATGAAGTACTTCAAAGACGGCCTCGAGTACACAGTTACAGGAGAGCTAAACCCGTTCTCCCTAAATGAAGTCCGCAAATATGAAGACGCCAAGTACTTCTTACCAGACTTCGAAGACACAGAAAGATGTCGTAAACCGGAGACTAAACAAAAAGCCATCGCCACTATCCCGGTCTTTGGGAGCGATACCGAAGAAGATGAGGAGATGGTCTACTCGGGGAAACCTTAAGGCAACAGGCCAGGACCATCTACTCCTATTTTGATCTTTGGCAGTGACTCTGAGGACGAGGTCAACGCCGTGTTCTCCACTCGCCCGTCAGCACAAACCATTACTGGAGCTGACCAGAGCTTGCAAATCACCATAATTCCGCAGCGGCATTACAAAGTACTCGATGCGCTTGATACATACAGCATACAAGAACTGCAGACCTTCTACGTCCCTCCTAAACGAAGAGGTGAAAAGGCGATCCTCTTCTATCAGTCTACGGAGACCAAAGTAGAGAAAGAAGTCTGGCATGGTGCCGAACTTGCGCTTGACAGGCTTCAAACAATCTGTCTACCCAGATATTACGCAAAGGGATTGAAAATGCTTTTAAGATGCCAAGGTGTACCCTTCAAGCAAACCGCTCGACAAGCTCAGTTCTACAACAAGATCTGGGACATTGCCGGGACTCAGCGAAAGATGCCCAATGGGAGGATGGAGACGACTGAGCTTGGATATGTTCGGTCCGAGAAACGGGAGCAATTCCATGGCTGCCATGTCATAAATAACTCCAGTGGAGAAGCGAATGCTTTTCCAGATAGCGCTGATATTGAACCAGAGCGAGATCCCGCCGTAAGAATACCAAGTCCGTCATTCGAAGAACAAATTGATAAGCTAATGAGAGAAGCCGGTCGAAAGGTTCGGGATGACCACAGCCGCGAAATGGCCATTTACGAGAAAGCCAGGACGTAGCGTCTCACTCAGCAGTCTGCGGAGAGAAAAGACTATAATGCCCTTCAACCTCAGCCCGCTGTGCGCTCTCGTAGTAAGGGAAAAGTCCAACGCAGAGGCAAAAACATGGAGGAGAACGAGAATGGTGTTCTAAAACAGCGAAGCGGATCCAAGAAGCCACGCAATCGAGAAAGAGTCAGCCGGAATCCGTCTTTTATGAAGAAGATAGGTCGGGGATACTCTTTCCCCCAAGATAAGACAAGGAAAATATTTGACCTTCTCATCAAGCATCAAATGATGACGCTCCCGAAGTTTCGGCATCCTGAACAAATAAACGAGATCCATCATCTGGCTTATTGCTCCTACCATCGAACAGTAGGACATTCTCTTGAAGACTGCTTCACCTTCAAAAACTGGGTCGAAGACCAGTATCAGCAAGGCATGTTTGCTCTATCCGACAGTTAGAGGGTAACCCCACCATGAAAACATGAGCCAAAAGTGACCTATGTCGTGAGGGTAAGTCCAGATCAACATCACGCTTGGAAACGAACTCGTACATGCCACGTGATAACATTCTCCAAGGAGGGGGAGTGCGAGAATATGGACGACCTCTCCCGGTGCTTCGCAGATGAGCATGAAGACGAGGTATCTCAGAATTTCCACCGGCACCAAAAGAGTTGGAAGATGGGATACACACCACGGCTGACAATCTAAGGAAAATTGACTTAGGGACGGAAAACGATCTAAGGCCAACGCTCGTCAGTGAGCTATTGTCTAAAACGCAGGTGGCCACACTAAAGGACGTGCTTATGCAGTATAAAGACTGCTTCGCATGGAACTATTCCGAGATGCCGGGATTAGATCCAGAAATAGCGATGCATAAACTGGTTATATCGCTGGACGTTGAGCCAGTCAAGCAAGCGCCGAGAAGAATGCGGCTCAAACTTGAAATGAGTATCAACGCCGAAGTCAAGAAACTAATTGACTTCGGCTTCATCTAGGAAGTTCAATATCCTGACTGGATCGCCAATATCGTTCCGGTGATGAAGAAAAATGGGACAATACGCATCTGTGTGGACTTTCGGGATCTCAACAAAGCTTGTCCGAAGGATGACTTCCCAGTGCCTGTTACCGAGCTGATGATCGATAACACGTCTACCCATGAGGTCTTCTCCTTCATGGACAGATCTTTGGGGTATAATTAAATAAAGATGCATCCTGAAGACCAAAAGCATACTGCCTTCCGGACTCCGCTGGGTATATTCCGCTATAAAGTGTGCCCTTCGGTTTGAAGAACGCTGGCGCTACCTACCAGAGGGCCATGACAAAGATATTTGATGACCTCATACACGAGATTGTCGAATGTTATATCGACAACCTTGTGGTGAAAAGCAAATCGTATGAGGAGCACTGGGAGCATTTGAACATAGTATTCCAGCGTCTTCGGAAGTACAAATTGAAGATGAATCCTCTGAAATGTGCGTTTAGAGTCTCCTCAGGCAAATTCCTAGGCTTCATCATATGATACCGAGGCATCGAAATAAACCCATCAAAGATCAAGGTGATTATAGAAATGCCTATGCCAAGAACTCTAAAACAATCGCGGTCTCTCCAAGGAAAGCTCGTGTATATCCGACGGTTCATAGCTAACCTCTCCGGAAAATGCCGTCCCTACAGCCATTTAATGAAGAAGGGGACCCCGTTCGTTTGGGATCATAAATGCCAAAGTGCGGTACTGACCGCTCCGGTTAAGAGAAAGCCCCTTATCCTATACACAACAGCCCTTGAAGGTTCTTTAGACGCGCTATGGGCACAGGAGAACGACCATGGGAAGGAGAGAGCTCTCTACTATTTGAGTCGAGTTCTCCTGGGGGTAGAAAACAACTACTCCCTCATCGAAAAGCATTGTCTAGCACTGATCTTCGCGATAACGAAGTTTCGACATTATGCCTTGGCACATGAGATCCATCTTATATTAAAAGTGGATCCTCTCAAATATTTGATGTCAAGAGCTATACTAACGGGAAGGCTGGCCAAATGGGCCCTCCTCTTGATGGAGTTCTTGATAACGTATAGACCCGTCAAGGCAGTGAAATGCCAGGCCATCGCCAATTTTCTCGCTGAGCATCCAATACCAGCTGATTCTCTCTTAAATTGCGAATTGCCAGACGAACACGCGTTCGACACAATCGAAGGGAAGAGGGAGGAAAATAATGTCCAATGGGAACTCTACTTCGACAGAGCATCTTCCCTGAAGAAGCGAAAGTAAAGCACCCCCATAATCAAAGCTCGGGTGGGCCTTATCTTCGTGACTTCGCAAGGAGGGATAATGCGTTTCGCCCTTTCCTTAACAGAGTTGAGGACAAACAATGAAGCTGAGTACGAAGCTTTGATAACGGGTCTTGAGATTGCTGTCGACATGGGAATCGAAAACCTCCTCATATATGGAGTCTCCCAGCTAGTCGTTAGCTAAGTAAATGGCGACTATCAGACGTGTAAACCGGAGTTGGTAAAATATGGCGAAAGAGTGCAGCAACTGCTGACTCAAATTCCCTCCTACATCTTGGAAAGCATACCGCTTGCGGAAAATAGCAAAGCGGATGATTTATCTAAGCTCACTAAAGAACTTGCCGACGAAAACCTCGATGACGTAAGGATCATTATGCAAAGTCGCCGGATTCTCGTGCCAGCAGAAATATCTCCGGAGTCGTCTGGAGGAGAAGAAACGACCAAACAAGCGGTCCTCCAGATAGAAGACAAAGAAAAGGGAAAGGATTGGAGGGAAGTCTTCATAGACTACTTCAAATCCCCTCGAATGCCCGAAAACGCATCATCAAAACATCAGCTCATGAAGCGAGCTCTGTCTTTCGCCTTCGTCAATGATACTCTATATAAGAGATCATTCGACTGTCTGTGGCTGAGATGCCTGGGATCAGAAGAAGCAAAAACGGTCGTCCAAGAAACTCATCACGGACTCTACGGTTCCTATCAGGCCGGGCTAAAGATGAAGCTGAAGATCAAGAGAATGGGTTACTATTGGCCCATGATGATTCAGGAATGCCTCGAATATGCGAAGCAGTGTCACTCGTGCCAAATCCACGGGAACTTCATCCACCAGCATCCAAATCCGCTACACCCAACATTGGCTAGCTGGCTGTTCGAAATGTGGGGAACCGATATAATCGGGCCTATCGAACCAACATCATCCAAAAGACATCAGTTCATATTGGAAACAACCGATTACTTCTCTAAGTGGGTAGAGGCAGTGCCGGTAAGGGATGTGAAGACGGAGAACATCCTCCATTTCTTCAGGACACAAGTCATCTACCGATTCGGCACTCCGCGACGGATCATCTCGGATAATGGGCCGGCCTACAGAAGCCATAAGATCGGCCGCTTTGCGCAGCAGCATAATATAGATTGGAGATACTCTTCAGTCTATAATCCCCGAGCTAACGGTCTAGCTGAGGCTTTCAACAAGACCTTGACTGAGATCATAAAGAAAACGGTGTCCAGAAACAGAAAGGACTTGCACGAGAGACTGCATGAAGTTCTCTGGGCGTATCGAACCACGTTCAGAATGGCTACGAATACAACACCGTACGCGTTGGTATTCGGCACTGAAGCGGTACTTCCCTTAGAGATAGAGCTACCCTTTCTACGAGTGGCAGTTTGATATGAGCCGACGGATGAAGAAAATGCCTATCTTCGGCTTGAGGAGCTCGATGCCCTCGATGAAACTCGTCTCATAGCGTAGCAAAATCTGGAAGTTTACAAAGCAAGGATGACGCGCTCATACGAAAGACTAACCAGACCAAGAACATTCCGCCAAGGCGAACTTGCTCCAGTCGTAAAAAGACCTATGATCCCTAACCGTGCAAAGCGGGGAAAATTCGAGCCGAACTATAAGGGTCCGTACATCATAGACAATGTCTACCAAGGTGGGGCCTACTTGCTCATGGATATGCATGGTGAAAGATCATTCCGGCCAATAAATGGCCGGTTTCTTAAGAAATACTACGCATGACAAGTCATGGCTCAAGTTAATGATAGATGACGACGCTCGTGTCCGCTCGCTGTCTTCCTGAGCCAAGACTCTATAAGTAGTATTCGGCAAAACTTCGCCTCGAAGCTGGCCCTGGATCGAGATGTCCCTAAACTAATAATGGACCGTAATGTCCTTAAACTAATACGTCGCCTCAAGCACGGCGATAATGGATTCAAGTCCACAAGTCCCAACGGCAAGGACTGCAACTCAAGTCCTGCTGGCTACACAGCTACCCCGGTGGCGGAGTCCCTCCTAAGTTCCATTGGTAAAAAAAATGGTACGCCCACAAGCGAAATGGGCACAGATGAAAGCCCGAAAAGGCGCCGTGAGTAAAAATAGCAGGGCTACCGGTGAGCTTGTGAAAACCTGAAAGGGTGCAATCTCGTTGTAAAAAAAACGGTATGTCCACAAGCGAAATGGGTACAGATGAAAACCCAAAAGGGCACCGTGAGTAAAAACAGCAGGGCTACCAGCGAACTTGTGAAAACCCGAAAGGGCGCAATCTCGTAAAATTTTCACTTTATCCTCTCAACCCGTAAGGAGAACTCCTCCTATGAGACCCTCACGGCTCATAGGATTCAAAGTCTTAAGGGATCTAAACCTATCCTTAAGTCGTCATATTCCCCACGTTGCCCTACAGGCAGTCCGCATATTGGCCCTTGTATACAATCCACGGGCACAAATAAACGTTTCCCCCATCAAGTTCCACCAATCACGAGAAATGTCCCCATATGGTGAACGACACTTGTAAGTCCTCTCGACTTATAAGGAGAAAACACTCTTGTAAGATCCTTACGACTTATAAGAGAACACACACTTAAGAATCCCCACGATTCCTAAGAAGAAAACACACCTATGAGATCCTCACGACTCGTAGGGAGAAATACCTTTATGAGACCTCTACGGCTCGCGAAGTCAAAAAGCCTTAGTCGACAGGATCCTAACCCTGTTTGCTAAGCCACCTTTATTCAAATCGACAAAGGCAAATGGTGATTTGCTCATGGCAATATCCCAGTTGTAGCGATGCTGATGCCTAAATCAGTATCAAATTCCAAGGCCTTTCACGGCAAATGATGATTCGCTCCTCGCAGTATTCCAGTCGCAGCGATGCTGATGTCAAAATTGGTATCAAATTTTAAGTTCCAGCTTGCAATAAAAATCAGCTAACAAAAAAAATGCATATAAAAATAGCCGAAATGATTGGGCACCGCGATAAAAGGCCGAAATGATTGGGCAATCGCGACTTTCGCGATATAAAATGCTGAAATGATAGAGCGTCGCGGAAAGAAATAAAAAAATGAATGAATGAAAATGAAACTTTTGCCCTGCAGGTGAGTCACTGTATATAATGCATGGGCACAAACAAAAAGGGAACCACATTTTCCCACCAGGCTCCATCAGAAGGAGAGCCAGATCTCAACGGTTCACAGACAGCCTAGAGATCAACAACGGCGTTTCTTCTCACTCCAGCAGAATGCAGACGCGACGTTAACAAGCGACCCCAGGGTCAACAAACCGGAGCCATGGCAAACTCCCTAGTTCTAAGTCTCGACGGTTTACAGACAACCTAGAGACCATCTCGACACTCATCTCGTTACAGCAAACGCGGTGTCAACAACGGCGTTTCTTCTCACTCCAGCAGGATGCAGACGCGACGTCAACAAGCGACCCCAGGGTCAACAAAGCAGGGCTATGACAAAGTCCCTAGTTCCAAGTCTCGACGGTTCACAGACAACCTAGAGACTACCTCGACATTCGACGTAGTGTCAACAACGGCGTTTTTTCTTACTCCAGCAGGATGCAGACGCGACGTCAACAAACGACCCCTGGGTCAAAACAAAACAGAGCCATGACAAAGTCCCCAGTTCCAAGTCTCGATGGTTCACAGACAACCTGGAGACTACCTCGACACTCATCTCGTTACAGCAAACACAGTGTCAACAACGACATTTCTTCTCACTCCAGCAGGATGCAGAAGCGATGTCAACAAGAGACCCTAGGGTCAAAACAAAATGGATCCATGGCAAAGTCCCTAGTTCCAAGTCTCGACGGTTCACAAAACAACTTAGAGATCACCTCGATATTCGTCTCATTACAGCAGACGCAGTGTCGACAAAGGAAGCGAAGGCCAAATTTCTAGTTTCAGGGTCTTGACGGCAACTCAAATAAAACCTGAAAGACTATCGAAGATCATCCCACACCAGCGCGGAGTGGTTATGACTCATCGGGGCTCCCAAACTTAGCCTAACCTCAAGTAAAAAGCGGCATGGCAAAATTCCTACCACTTGCTCTCTCGACGATAATATGACCTAAGGAGATTACTTGAAGACGTCTTGTCCAGCCCCCGAAGGGATCAGAGACACGACAGTCGCGGGGCTACTCGAACAGCAGCATAAAGTCTGCATATCGGGGAATGCATCAGCCAACGCGACTGTACGACGGACAAAAACCCTAGTACCACAAAACCTAACGGACTTCTGTTGTAAAGAGCAGGGGTTAACTGTAACGTTAGGACAGGTTTGCCTACAAGCCCGAGGGTGGTAAACTAAACAAACTCCGAAATGAGTCCATAAAATACAAACTCCGAAATGAGTTCATAAACTAGAGATTCCGGGATGAGTGAATAAATTACAAACTCCGAAATGAGTATATAAACTACTTCATACCAGATGAAGACGTCGAAGAAAAGAGAAATGCTAGTATGAAATAAATATGTCTTTTATTCATGAATTCAAGTGGCTCGTATTTGGGGTATAGTCTAAATATAGCACAATACAGAACATCAATACAGAACATCAACGTGAATGTCACATTCGCAAACCCGTCTAAAAGGATTATAACAATTAGACAAGGTATACCGCTCGAATGACATTCACGGTCGCAGATAGTAATGTAAGTACCGTAAACTTTAAACAATGTTAGAAAATATCGAGTTCGAAATAACCCCGAATAGCCCGAAACAACTAGATAAAACTATATTCAAACTGGGCTAAACTAGCAATACCACTGAACCAACATTCTAGAGACAAGACCACACCCAAAAAACGAAACCCTGAAGCCTCCAGAAAACCGACATGCTCGGTTTTATGAGCAATGCGCTCGGCCAAATTTTGGTGGAAGTGGCTCGTATTTGGGATATAGTCTATAGGTCATGTCAGTAGTCTTCTTGTTAGTTATATGTATGCCCTAGAGGCCATTACTGTACATACGATGTATATTGTAGTGGATGGTTGGACATATACATTGTTGGAGATAGTGCCCTCAGAGTCAATTATTGGATCACAGGCACGTGATTGCAATGATTGAGGGGAGGACCTGTCCCGGTAGGACAGTCTTACTCGAGATGATAGTATGCTATCTGGTTTATCTTTATCATCGTGTACTGCTTTAGGTGACCTTTCGAGTCGCTATTACACGTTGATAAAGCCCCTAGGATTCTTGCTTGACTTCCAGCAGTATGAGGGCGATCATATAAGTGGGAGCTGGGGTCTACAAGCACATCCTTAAAAGGTCCCTAGTCATGGGAGATTCGAGACAGGGCATCGTTTCTCCAGAGTAGACTAGTGTATACAGTCGAGACCCCGACGAGGGGCGGTGGCCGGTCTCACAAGCCACTGGTGTCAGTTGATTCACCTAAGATGTATACAGGTGCTCATTGGGTTATGAGTACACCGGACAGGACTCGCCGGGAACCTGCTAGTTGGGATATACCAGACGTCAGATAGCAGTTCCCAGGTGACATGTGTACAGGTTAGTTCATCGACCTGGGATCGTCATTTGTCTCGTGTGAGTTCCCACTGTACTTTGATTACTACCCTACCACGGCTCAAAGGAGTCGTGCAAACAGGTTTTAGTTGGGTACAGTCCCGAGCCACATGGAGGCAGTGAGCGGATCTGCAGGGGTTCGTCTCTCCCGGTATTTGGGGTGAGGTCGTGCTGTGTCTAGGAGAGCCAGAACATGAAAAGTCCTTGGCCAAGGCAGGAGATTTGCTGGTAGGTATTCCAGTAGTATCTCAGGGTGTTCTGGGCTACACTCCGACACGACTTGTACCGCTTTTGGGGGTCTGACTTTTACCAACCCCCTAGGCCCGCCATGCGATGCTCATAGACGAACGGACCGGACTGTACGGATATTGTCACTGACAGGCTCAGTAGGGTGTCAGGATGAGTTCGCTCATCGACGTCCCTTTTGGTCGATAGCTGGTGGCCCGTCACGTATGGCTAATACCTCTGACGTGCTAGTGGTTGAATCCACAGCCATAGTATTGACGAGTCTTTAGAGTCCACCACACAGACAGTTACTCAAGTTTCGGGCGAAACGCTGTAGAGGCCGTATGGAGATATGGCAGGGTTCGATCAGATACGTGCGGTATTGCACAGATCGTGATCGGACGGTTTTTACTAACCGGCTTTGGCTTAAGCCGGATTCTAGTTTTAGATAGTGTAGTTTTGTCTCTTTGCATTTGTGTTCAGTGCGAATACAAATGCGGGCATGTATTTGCAGTAGTGGGGTTTTCCTGTAATTTATTACGGGATCGGTTTTCTGAAGTTGCCAGTTTGCATTCCGTTCCGGCCGTTTTTCTTTTATTCCTTCACGGCCGGACTTTTCGTTGGAGGGTGTTAATTGCAAGTTTGCAATTAACACTTAGTGGAGGGGCTTTCTTGCTTATTTGTGGCATCATGATTGTTGCTTCATCATGAGATTCCATATTGGTCTCATCTTTGCTTTTCTTGTCCATTTGATGGCTTTTCATTTGATGGTTTGTGAAAGGAAATTGTTGTGACCATTATTCTTTTTGGATTTTCCTTTTCTCCTTTGAAAATTCACTCATCCATTTTCCCACCAATTCCTTCTTGGGCCGGCCACTGTTTTTGATTGGGGTGGGGCCGGCCACTAGAGTGAGGGAGAGAGATGTTTGTGTTTGTGGGTGTGCTGGTGTTTTAATTTGGAGTGAGGTTTAATTTGGTGGAGATTTTTCCTTCATGTATTTTTCCATGGGTCCCCCCATTTTGTGAGTGGGTGCTGGTGGTTTTGTTTGAAGTGGGAATTTCATTGGGTTGAATAATTTTAATTCATACACTTCACACATCCAATTTCCAGTGGACATATATTACATTGGCCGAGCTCCTTTCTCCAGGGGATGCTCATTTTTTTCTTAGCATCAATCCATGAAAATTCTTGTGCTAAAATTCCTTCAACCATGGCAACCTCATAACCCCAAGAGACAAGTTTACTACACTATTCTATAGCAAGTCTTGGACGCGTCGGCTAGCCAACTTCGCGCCCGAGTTGCCTCGGTCAAGAGGCGGGAGCCCGTAAAAGATTCCGGCTACGTGGTGCCCTTTCCGACGAGCGAGGAGGTGACGGAGATTCCGTGGGAGATCGGAGTGGAGACGAAGACCGAAGGACACGGATCGCTTGGTATAGCTTCTCTACTCTTTTCTTTTTGCTAGCTAGCTAGGTTAATGGCCCGATCCGGGTGAAAAGTCCGCGGCGGTGCCGTTTTGCAAAGTTCGCAAAGTTTTTGTTTTCCGCGTTTCCGGCGTCGGATCGACGGCCGGGGCGCCCCCGTGGGCTTACAATGGTATCAGAGCTAGGCCGTTAACCTAGCCTAGCTTGCTCTAGCGCGTTTAGAACTCGATCGAACAAAAACCCGAAAACCGTATTTTTGTGCACATGTGTTCTCTGTTAAAAATTTTTGAGCTCCTAAAATTTTTCTGGTGATTGTAGAGACATGTACAACAAATTATAAGAATTCTGGGAAAATACGATCCACTGATTCCTCACTTCGACCGCGGAAGCGCAGCCAAAACACTGGTTTGGCCGCGCTTGCGCGGCGGAAAAGAGGAATCGTGGCACCATATTTTCCCAGTAAGCTTATGTGTTGGAAATAGGGCTTTTGGGATATTTTCTTTGGGCCCAGATTTTCTGTAAGTGCTACAGTAGTGTGTGGGGCCCACTTTGATAAATTTGTTCGATCGGATATTTTAAACATGCTAGTTCACAGTTTTTACATTATATCTGCGACCGTGAATGTCACTTGATCGGTAAATCCCGTCTAACTGCTATAGCCCGGTTAGACGGATTTGCGAACGTGATTTTCACGTTGATGTTCTGTGATTGTACTGTGTTGTTGCGGATCGGTCGTGGGGATAGCCTGGTTGCAGTGGTAGTACAGTTCTGTTTTATATGTACATTTGATATTGCGGGGCGAGCGTCCGACATGTGGACTGCCGTCACTGCCTGTTTGTATTATTATTTTGGGGCACGACCTGGTTGCGGTCGATGTACCCGTTGTATGTATATTTTACTTTCTGTACTAGGATTACCCCGCGGAGGGGTGCACGGGTAGCCGGGTTCTGGAGGGCAACAAGCCCGCATCTCATGGCATTGAGATGGAGGGGGCTTCACTCTAGGATTGGCGGGCTATTCGCCGCACTCGTAGGGGGTATAGGGTTGACCCAGGAGGGGTGCCCAAGTTACCGGATTCCGTGAAGTGCTGGGTGGTCCATTCACGTTGCTGAAGGGGGCTGCCTCGCTTCAGGTTTTGGCGGGTAACTTGCCGCGCCCGTAGGGGTCTAGGATTTCATTGCACAGGCTATCCACACGACCAGGGGAACGTCGGGTTTCAGCGGCTCTGTGAAACCTGGGGATCCCAGATATCTGTATTGATCTGTATTGCTGTACTTTTCTGTGCTGCATTGTTTATCACGCCTTGAGCGAATACTATATATTGGTATATATATTAGTAGATGTTGTATATGTTTTTCATCCGCGCTAGTCCAGTCCCCGCTCTGTCGTTAGTTAGCTAACCTAACGGGTGATGACGGGACCCAGTGGCGAATGCGGATGGCATATACGTACATCAGTATATTTTCGTTCTTTATGGTGTGATCAATTGATGGGACTGCATTGATTCGGATCAATGCAAGTTAAACAAACCTAATCTGATGTTGTTGGAACACTTTTTCAAAAAGCTGTTATTGCAAGGGCGTTCCCTTTTGTTTTGCACAGTGGTATTCATTTGGAATATCCTGCTCCTCAGTCGACGAGGCAAGGGCCGAGATCCCTTCACCGGGAGTGACCCCTTGGACAAAAGTTTGCGTCAGGGCATTAACTTCACTATAGCCGATTACTTTTGCTTTGCACCGTGGTATTCAGTTGGAATATCCTGCACCTCATTCTACGGGGAAAGAGCCGAGATCCCTTCACCGGGAGTGACCTCTTTAGCAAAGGTTGTCGTCACTATATTTTTATAAAGCTATCAGTTCCTTCAACGATATCAAGTTCATTACGTTAAAGGTTTTCGCCAGAAACCATTCGTAGCCCTCCGTCGTTTCAGACGGGTAGCATGTAGTATTCATGCTATGTTTGTTGGCCTTCGTCAAGACATAGTGTATGGTAGCTGCTTGTTGCCTTTCTGCTGCATAGATAGATGCGTTGGTTTGGGACAGTCGTATAGCCTTGTTGGCCTTCGTCAAGGGCTTGTGCGGGTGGGTTCAAATCAACCTGGAGAATGACGGGTAGAACTTGACATGTGACTTATGATTTGTTGGCCTTCGTCAAGGTCATAAGAGCATGGGGCAGAAATCACATCGGGAGTTTCAAAAGTACTGAAACTTGCCAGATATGCGCATACCTTCTGGAGTGTGATAACGTGAGCGGATTCCGTCACGTTATCATGCGATGAGAGTTGGATCCCGATTCCCACTGATGAGTTGGTTTACTCCTCGGGTTATCCCGGCTAATTCTTCTTTCAGGTTTGGGGAAGAATTTGACGTTACAGTGGGAGGTTTCCAGATTAGATAAATTGGTAACCATTCTGATCTAGGTTAGAGTGCACGCTGAGTGTTTCTTTTCTCTCTCTCTTTGGCAGCGACCATTGACCCGACCCTAGACTATGACTCAGTGACCAAGTTGACCGAACCTTCTTAACACAGGCTTTTGGATTGTCAGAGTTGCAAACCTCATTGCCACTCCTACTTTTACCCTTTTCTCCAGGACACCCCGTATTACTACGAACGTCCACTTCCATTGGACAAAACCATCGTATGGTTATATACGAACTCGAAGGACTTCGAGGATGGTTTCAGGTTCTGGAGAAAACGAATAGGACTATTCAGTTGTCTTTACCTTTTTTCCTTCTCTCAGGTTGCGAGTACTCCTTGGTTTAGGAGATAGTACACCTATTACGCAAATTGGATAGTCTTCTTCCAAACCTTAGGCTGGTGCCGAACGGTGGGGATTGAAGAAAGCCAATTAGCCTAAACGGTGTACAGAAGGTATTAAGTTCAGACAAAGCAAGGGATTAGTAAGAGGGCAAAGTAAATTGCGACTGCTATTCACGACCAAACCATGTACTTCTTTGTCAATCCTAAATCACCTATGAATTAAGTTCATTCGGTTGTCTTTTATCCTCACCTTCTCTCGCATTGCGAGTGCTCCTAGGACTAGGACAGTACACCCATTATGCTTATTGGATAGTCTTCTTCCAAACCATAGGCTGGTGCCGAACGGTAGGGAAGGAAGAAAACCATTTGGCCTAAAGGGGTGTACAGAAGGTAATGACTAAAGACATGTAAAGGGATTTGGAGAGGTGGCAAAGAATTATACAGTTATAGTTGTGAATCTGGATAATGGAAGAGGCATTACTAGGAATACCAGGATACCCAATCGAAACATTTCAATGTTTCAGTTTCACTGTGTACTGTTAAATGAAAACTGATTTCCCAATTAGGCACTTGCTCCAGGGTATGTATTTACCAGGTATGAGTCTCACATCTGTATGGTTTTACAGATGATGAAGGGGAGTAAGTTATTGGGAATTAGGTGACCATCCTCATTATATCGGGATTCATTGGAATTGGTGATATTTGAGGAAGCCACCTGGGTTGTTTGCCGGTCGGCAAATATTTGGTTTTGAATATCCGTTGTTGTGCACCAATTTCAAATTGATATATCTGTACGTCTATTTTTTATAGAGTGAGATATACTTTTTGAAATTATGTCCATGACATTTACCTATATCAGTGGATGGTTAGGTAAGGAGCATTGAACAACGGTGTAATTCTTCTTAACCAAAAGTACAGTTTTCAACCTACGACACACAGTGAATGAGTCACTAGACTCAGGGGACTTATACAGAGTATTGTATATTGTCCAGTGTCCATTAGGACAGAGGGGTTGGTCCCCGTACTATATTCTGTTTACTTTTAACTCCTCTAGTTCTTAGACATGTGTTTCGTAGAAACACAGGGTCTAAGTTTTGAGGAGTTATAGGTATAAGAGTAAAGTAGAGAACCAGGTGTTACAAGTATCGGGATTCTTCAAGGTGATCGAAGATGTAGATACTTGTGATTGGTATTCAGTTGATAGTAATGATTAAGAGAACTAGCTTCTCTTTCAGGTTACTCATAATTGGAAGTACTCCTAAGTTGAGTAACGCTGATCGGCCTCTCTTCCATTTACTTGACATGCACTGGAGACAGCTGCATGATTTGAATCTGGTTCAATTAAATCAGTGCCTCTGGTTCTTGGATATAGAACAGTTCATATCTTGACATTGTTAAGATACGGGGAGTTGTCCGGCTTATGCTTAAAACCAGACACTGGACAACTCAAGGCACGTTTCAGTAGTGGCTGTTTGTGGGTTGACCCGGGCTATGACGAGGGTTGATTTTCTACCATCTGGAAGATCAATAGTGATATTGTTCTTGACTCGCCACATTTTTAAAGAAATGGATTTTTTCAGAAAAACAGGAGTGGGAGTATGGTAGAACTGGAAGTGATTCCAGAACCGCAAACGATTACTGAAGATTTGATAAGAACCTAAAGATTCAATCTGGTTTGACATTCCATTGGCCACTCCGCAGATATGGTGGGTAACCTCAGGCACTCGAGAGGTACTTCGGTATGCTCAAGGACGGTGGCAGAGAGGTTCTTGTTTACCCACACTTGCCATTGCTGTTGTTCCAGGCTGCGAGACCCGGCGGGAGGATGAGTATAGCGTCGTTCTAAACTTGCTTTAGAAGTGTACGTGTATATGACTCTGCCAGAAGGTTGTCATAGTCAGTGGGAGCAGCGGAAGCATTGGTGGACATGTGGCTTATGTCTGTTTATAGACTAAAGCAGATATAGCGGAGATAGATCATCTATTTCTGATGTGACAGTCATAGGTTTGACTTCATCAGAATAGGGGATGGATCTGTTGAGAAGGTAGTAGGGTGTGATGTCCTGGTATTTGATGACATACACAGAGTAGGAAGTGATATTCCTATACTACGATCGGTTATACTTTGGTCGTCACACAGTAGTTTCTCCACATAGGAATTGGATCTTATATCAGACATTCTGGTAACTAGATCTATGGTTTTAGATCTAGATTTGGGTGGTTTCCCAATCAGGGTACTTTGACAGCATTCTATAAGTATTTAGAATGGACGACTCCTGGCACGGTAGTGTACCTGCAGGTAATGGAGTCACCCTCTCTAAAGGTGTCTTACAGACTAAAGGGGAGAGGGATACGCATGATTGACAGATCACTTGCTTAGGCAATTGAGTCAATCATGAGATGTCAAGTACCACACCAGATGTTGTTCTTGCAGTAGGTGCAATAAGTTGATATTAATCCAATCCTGGAGAAACAGTCGGAAGCAGTTTTAGAACATAAGTGGATGTTCTAGGGATATGATAACGGCAGTCTTCTTCGGTGGACAGTTATCATTCCCGGCTTCCAAGGTGACCTGGATGGCAGAGTGGCTGTCAGAGTTATAGTTTTCCCTCTGACGAGGGGCCGTATCTTGGACAGTTGGTCCAGGTGGATACTGAGGGAAGGCATGGCGCAGGGATACTGATTAAGTTCAGTTGACGATACAGTCTAAGAAGTTTGGATTTGGAGTTCATTTATGAGCTAGGTCCCATCAGACATCCAGACATTCTAAGACAGGTATTGCTCATTTCGGGAGATAGTTTTCTCTGCGAACATGAGATATAGAGAGATATAGAAAGAAACATCAAAGCGGATCCACTCACTGAGGCTATTCCTCGAACGCAATAGTTTCGCAAACGAGCTTTGTGAGACTGACTAGTAGAGGAGTTGGGTGTTCGGTATCACACGGGCTGTGAGTATGCGACATCGCAATAATTAGCCTCGAGTGCAAGTGGGAGATTGTTGGAGATAGTGCCCTCAGAGTCAATTATTGGATCACAGGCACGTGATTGCAATGATTGAGGGGAGGACCTGTCCCGGTAGGACAGTCTTACTCGAGATGATAGTATGCTATCTGGTTTATCTTTATCATCGTGTACTGCTTTAGGTGACCTTTCGAGTCGCTATTACACGTTGATAAAGCCCCTAGGATTCTTGCTTGACTTCCAGCAGTATGAGGGCGATCATATAAGTGGGAGCTGGGGTCTACAAGCACATCCTTAAAAGGTCCCTAGTCGTGGGAGATTCGAGACAGGGCATCGTTTCTCCAGAGTAGACTAGTGTATACAGTCGAGACCCCGACGAGGGGCGGTGGCCGGTCTCACAAGCCACTGGTGTCAGTTGATTCACCTAAGATGTATACAGGTGCTCATTGGGTTATGAGTACACCGGACAGGACTCGCCGGGAACCTGCTAGTTGGGATATACCAGACGTCAGATAGCAGTTCCCAGGTGACATGTGTACAGGTTAGTTCATCGACCTGGGATCGTCATTTGTCTCGTGTGAGTTCCCACTGTACTTTGATTACTACCCTACCACGGCTCAAAGGAGTCGTGCAAACAGGTTTTAGTTGGGTACAGTCCCGAGCCACATGGAGGCAGTGAGCGGATCTGCAGGGGTTCGTCTCTCCCGGTATTTGGGGTGAGGTCGTGCTGTGTCTAGGAGAGCCAGAACATGAAAAGTCCTTGGCCAAGGCAGGAGATTTGCTGGTAGGTATTCCAGTAGTATCTCAGGGTGTTCTGGGCTACACTCCGACACGACTTGTACCGCTTTTGGGGGTCTGACTTTTACCAACCCCCTAGGCCCGCCATGCGATGCTCATAGACGAACGGACCGGACTGTACGGATATTGTCACTGACAGGCTCAGTAGGGTGTCAGGATGAGTTCGCTCATCGACGTCCCTTTTGGTCGATAGCTGGTGGCCCGTCACGTATGGCTAATACCTCTGACGTGCTAGTGGTTGAATCCACAGCCATAGTATTGACGAGTCTTTAGAGTCCACCACACAGACAGTTACTCAAGTTTCGGGCGAAACGCTGTAGAGGCCGTATGGAGATATGGCAGGGTTCGATCAGATACGTGCGGTATTGCACAGATCGTGATCGGACGGTTTTTACTAACCGGCTTTGGCTTAAGCCGGATTCTAGTTTTAGATAGTGTAGTTTTGTCTCTTTGCATTTGTGTTCAGTGCGAATACAAATGCGGGCATGTATTTGCAGTAGTGGGGTTTTCCTGTAATTTATTACGGGATCGGTTTTCTGAAGTTGCCAGTTTGCATTCCGTTCCGGCCGTTTTTCTTTTATTCCTTCACGGCCGGACTTTTCGTTGGAGGGTGTTAATTGCAAGTTTGCAATTAACACTTAGTGGAGGGGCTTTCTTGCTTATTTGTGGCATCATGATTGTTGCTTCATCATGAGATTCCATATTGGTCTCATCTTTGCTTTTCTTGTCCATTTGATGGCTTTTCATTTGATGGTTTGTGAAAGGAAATTGTTGTGACCATTATTCTTTTTGGATTTTCCTTTTCTCCTTTGAAAATTCACTCATCCATTTTCCCACCAATTCCTTCTTGGGCCGGCCACTGTTTTTGATTGGGGTGGGGCCGGCCACTAGAGTGAGGGAGAGAGATGTTTGTGTTTGTGGGTGTGCTGGTGTTTTAATTTGGAGTGAGGTTTAATTTGGTGGAGATTTTTCCTTCATGTATTTTTCCATGGGTCCCCCCATTTTGTGAGTGGGTGCTGGTGGTTTTGTTTGAAGTGGGAATTTCATTGGGTTGAATAATTTTAATTCATACACTTCACACATCCAATTTCCAGTGGACATATATTACATTGGCCGAGCTCCTTTCTCCAGGGGATGCTCATTTTTTTCTTAGCATCAATCCATGAAAATTCTTGTGCTAAAATTCCTTCAACCATGGCAACCTCATAACCCCAAGAGACAAGTTTACTACACTATTCTATAGCAAGTCTTGGACGCGTCGGCTAGCCAACTTCGCGCCCGAGTTGCCTCGGTCAAGAGGCGGGAGCCCGTAAAAGATTCCGGCTACGTGGTGCCCTTTCCGACGAGCGAGGAGGTGACGGAGATTCCGCGGGAGATCGGAGTGGAGACGAAGACCGAAGGACACGGATCGCTTGGTATAGCTTCTCTACTCTTTTCTTTTTGCTAGCTAGCTAGGTTAATGGCCCGATCCGGGTGAAAAGTCCGCGGCGGTGCCGTTTTGCAAAGTTCGCAAAGTTTTTGTTTTCCGCGTTTCCGGCGTCGGATCGACGGCCGGGGCGCCCCCGTGGGCTTACAATGGAGGACTTTCTTGCTCGACATGATAGTATGCTATCTGGTTGCTCTTTATCTTAACGTGTACACCGATTGTCTCTCTATGTTACATGTTGGTAAAGCCCTTAGGATTAGTATTTGACTACCAGGATTATGATGCATATCATACTAGTGGGGACAGGGTAGTCGCTAAGTACATCCTTCAAATGTTCCTAGTCGTGGGTGTATCGAGACAGGGCATCGATATACCAGAGTAGCCTAGCGTATAGCTTCTCGACCCATGTAGATGGGCGATGGATGATCCCATATCCATTGGTGTTTGACATCAGAGACAGTATATGGGTGCTCAGTGGAGACTGGGTACACTGGACGGACTCGCCAAGAACTCCTAGATGGTATTAT
Source organism: Agapanthus africanus (assembly GCA_030015575.1). Lineage (NCBI taxonomy): Eukaryota > Viridiplantae > Streptophyta > Magnoliopsida > Asparagales > Amaryllidaceae > Agapanthus > Agapanthus africanus. The sequence goes on along the minus strand of JASDDO010000019.1, from coordinate 374,822,552 downwards.
ACCTATCGTCAGATAGTAGTTCTCTGATGACATTGGTACAGGTTAGTTTGTAGACCCGAGATCGTCATAGAGTCTTGTGTGATTCCCACTGTGCTTTGATTTCCACCTTACCACATTCAAGAGAACGTGCAAAATGGTGGCTTTTGGGTACAATCCTAAATCACATGGAGCCAATGAGCGATAGGAGGGGTTTCGTCTCTTCCGGTATTGGGGGTTGATGTTGCGCTGTGCTCGATTGGCTATAACAGGAAGTCCCTGTCCAGGGTTGCTTCATAGATATACTGGTAAGTGTTATCAATAGTTTCTCGACCCGTTGTGAGCCTCATATCGACACGACTTATCGAGTTACTGGGGTCTGACATTTACCACCCCTAGACGAGATATGCGACATATCAGACGAAGAGACTGGACTGTACGGTAGTGTTACTGATTGGATTTGCAGGAGTATGGACAGGCTTTCTTGTTGATCTTCTGATCGCTCAATACCCGAGTGGCCGTTACGTTTAGCAGACCGCTTGCGGCTTGTGGGTGTTTAATATGATCATCACCTACTGCCGGCGTATTGACGAGTCTTTAGAGTCCTACATAGAGGTTTTCTGGCTCAAGCGAAACGGAGTAGGAGCGCATATGTGATATGTGCGGGACCGAGATTAATACGATATGTGATACCCTATTCTATTCTCGCGTCATGTGACATCGGTCGGTTATATAAGATATAGCCGGGTTATCGAATCAAGTGTTGATTCAATAAGTTGTTACATTTGATATTAGTCGGTTATATGTGATATAGCCGGATTATTAAATCAAGTGTGGATTTAATAATTTAATGCATAATTATATATATTTGATATATTAAGTTACATTAACTAATACTTGCTCACTTATGATTTCTTTTCTCACTTGATGTGCACATTGTATATATGTGATATGTATATTTGTGTACATGTTTGTGTCATGCTAGGTTACATATGCAACAAGGGTATATGAGACTTATACCAAGCTAGGGTTTATGTATGGGTTTTATTTATCATTAAGTAATTCACAAAACATTAGAATTAGTCATGGATAAGCTTGTAGAAGCTTATGGATACATTGACTTATTCAACTCTTTTGTCATTACTTAAGATATTTATGAACCCAACCCTTAACCTTAGTCCTTGGTTTATTCTCTACATGAGTTAGGCACGAGAGGATAACTCACCATGGCTGCATTTCTAACCTCATGAATTATTCATTCATAACTCTCATTCATCTCTCTTCTTCTTCTTCTTGATGAGCTCAAGAAAAATGTTTTCTAGGGTTTTGAGAGGTGATGAAATATTATGAGAAAAATAAATCTAAAGTGAACCCACTTCCTACTTCATCATCCTCTACTACTTTCCATTTAGTATAGGGTGTTTACTTCACTAATTTCACAATTAGTGAAGAGATAGCTTGGGTTAGTGTCTCCTCGACGTAGATCATTTTCGGCCTCGAAGTCTTCTAGCAAGCTTGATCCGTACATCTTGTGGAGCCTATTTAGAGTCCGGAAGTTCATGATCGCAGCGAAGGGACGACTACATGGAGCTAATGAAGTGAAGGACCGGTCTACAAAGGTTGTATTCCTTGTTCACTTTTAGTTACAAAGTGTTTGTATTTTATTCCGTCGGATTTCTAATATACTATTTTAGGGTTAGGGTTAGGGTTAGCTAGAACGGCAAAAGTTTTAATATGGCATGGATGATACCTCCTGAAACCTTGCTGCCATGCTAGGCAACCCTGCACTTCTGCAGTTACTAAAATAATTTTTGAAGACACTTAGAAAATCGACAGAAACTGCAATGCATCGGGTGTTGTTTTGGGGTTGTTTCGGTTTCGATAGATTAACATTGTCTAAACAACTAGTATACTGTTAATGGGTTGGCTCTGATACCATGTAAGGCTATGCCAGCGCCCCGGCCGTCAATCCGAGGCCAAACGCGAAACAAAAACTTTTAAAACTGGCGCTAACGTAACCATAAATCCTGGATCGAACCATTAACCCTATACTAGTAAACTGTAAAGTGGTTTAAGAGATTATACCGATCGATCCATGTCCTTCGGTCTTCAATCTCTTTCCCAAGCTTGTCGTGGCTGCCCCGAACAAGTTCGCTCTCCGGTCTCCCTCGTCGAAGAGGCTCCACGTCGAGGATTCTTTATACGGGCTCCCGTTTCAAAAACCGAAGCAACTCGAGCAACTAATTTGCTAGCCTAGGTGCCCAAGATGAAGTAGAGATAGTGTATGATTACTTTGTCTCATAACACTTTAGGATTCTCAACACATGAGAGAGATAGAGTGGAGATTGAAGAAGAAGCCATTGGAGGAAGAAGTTGTGAGCTTAAGAAAATAGCTAGTGAAGAAAATGGCATTGCTATTGTGAGAGATATCTTGTGAGAGCTCAAAAACAACTCAAGATAAATCCTAAGCCTCAAGTGGCTGCCCTGCCTCACTCCACAAAATATCCCACACAATAAATCAACAAAGAATTAGACATGGCACAAGTAAACACACCACGAGTCACCAAAAATGCACATGCCACATTCAATGCTCTAGGTCAAAACTTGCACTCACAATTTCTTGATTAAACATTAAACTAAATGTTTAATCAAGAAGAGAATAGCAACTTCTAAAGTAAACTCGTAACGGATCACAAGAATACCCCTCATTTGTTTATACATACCTACATCCGTATTCCGACTGAATACGAATACAACGAGACGAAAATAATCCAACAATCTAATACTAGTATCCGGCTTAAACCAAGGCCTACTAGTATGATCCGTCCGATCATGATCCGTGTACGATTGCACGTTTATGATCGAACCCTGCCATAAAACCATACGGCCTCTACAACGTTTCGTTCGAACTTGGGAAACTCTCTGTGTGGAACTCTAAAGACTCGTCAATACACTGGCAGTGGGTTTAACCATAAGCACGTCAGTGGCACTAGTTGTACGTAACGGCTGCCCAGGTATTGAGCGAAAGGGAGGCCGACGAGCAAACTCATCCAGAAACCCTACTGAGCCTGACAGTGACAATATCCGTACAGTCCGATCCGTTCGTCTATGAGTATCGCATATCGGGTCTAGGGGGGTGGATAAAGTCAGACCCCTAATAACGCAATATTCAGTGTCGGTATGAAGCCCATCACCACATGAGAAACTACTAATCCGAATCAGTAATTCTTGACTACCTTGGCTAAGGATTTCTGGTGATGGCCACCCGTGCACATTGTAATCTCAACCCCCAATACCGGGAGAGACGAATCCCCTAACGATCCGCTCACTGCCTCCATGTGGCTCGGGACTGTACCCAACTAAAACCTGTTTGCACGACTTCTTTGAGCCGTGGTAGGGTAGTAATCAAAGCACAGTGGGAACTCACATGAGACAAATGACGATCTCAGGTCGATAGACTAACCTGTACACATGTCACCAGGGAATTGCTATCTGATAATAGGTATAATACCAACTAGCATGTTCCCGGCGAGTCCGTCCGATGTACTCATAACCCAATGAGCACATGTATACTATCTTAGGTGAACCAACTGACACCAATGGCTTGTGAGATCGGCCACCGCCCCTTGTTGGGATCTCGATCCGTATACACTAGTCTACTCATGGAGTATCGATGCCCAGTCTCGAAACTCCCACGACTAGGGACACTTTAAGGATATGCTTATAGACTACCCAACTCTCACGTATATGATCGCCATCATACTGCTGGTAGTCAAGCAAGAATCCTATAGGCTCTATCAACATGTAATAGTGATCTGTAATGTCACCTGAAATATGTACACGATGATAAAGACAAACCAGACAGTATACTATCATCTCGAGTAAGACTGTCTTCCCAGAATAAGTCCTCCCTCAATCATTGCAATCATGTGCCTACAATCCAATAATTGACTTGAGGGCACTATATCCAACAATCTCCCACTTGCACTTAAGGCTAATTATTGCGGTGTCGCATACTCACAGCCCGTGTGATACCGAATATCCAACTTCTTTACTAATCAGTTTCACAAAGCTCGTTTGTGAAACTATTGCGTTCGAGAAATAGCCTCAGTGAGTGGATCCGCTCTGATGTTTCTTTTTATATCTCTCTTTATCTCAAGTTCGCGGAGAAAGTCATCTCCCGAAATGAGCAATACCTGTCTTAGAATATATCTGGATATCTGATGAGACCCAGTTCACAAATGAACTCCAAATCCAGCAAACTTCTTAGACTGTATCGTCAACTGAATTTAATCAGTATCCTGCACCATGCCTCCCTCAGTATCCGCTTGGACCACCCGTCCAAACTACTGCCCCTTGTCAAGAGGGAAAACTATAACTCTGACAGTCACTCTGTCATCCATGTCACCTTGGAAGCCTGGAATGATAACTGTCTCCCGAAGGAGGCGTCGTTATCATATCCCTAGAACATTCACTTATATTCATAAACTGCTTCCGAACGTTTCTCCAGGATTGGATTACTATATCAACTTATTGAATCTAGTGCAAAAACAACATCTGCTGTCGTACTTGACATCTCATGATCAACTCAATTGCCTAAGCAAGTGATATGCCAATCATGCACATCCCTCTCCTCTTTAGTCTGTAAGACACCTTTAGAGAGGGTGACTCCATCACCTGCAGGTACACCACCATGTCAGGAGCCGTCCATTATAAAACACCTTTAGAATACTGTCTAAGTACCCATATTGGGAAACTACCCAAATCTAGATCTAAAACCAAAGATCTAGTAATCAGAATGCCTGATATAATATCCAAATCTTATGTGGAGAAACCACTGTGTGACAACCACAGTATAACCGATTGTAGTGTAGGAATTTCACTTCCTACAAAATCTATGTCATCCAAATACCAGGACATACCATCCTACTACCTTTTTAACAGATCCATCTCCTATTCTGATGAAGTCAAAGCTTATGACTGTCACATCAAAAATAGATGATCTATTTCCGCTATACCTGCTTTAGTCTATAAATAGACACAAGGCACTTGTCCACTACGCTTCCGCTGCTCCCACTGACTACAACAACCATTTGGCAGAGTCATATACACGTGCACTTCTAAAGCTAGTTTAGAACGCCACTATACTCATCCTCCTGCCGGGTCTCATAGTCTAGAACAGCAGTAATGACAAGTCTGGGTAAACAAGAACCTCCCTGTCACCGTTTTTGAGGATACCGAAGTACCTCTCGGGCGCCTGAGGTTACCTACCATATCTGCGGAGTGGCTAATGGAATGTCAAACCCGATTGAATCTTTAGGTCATATTAAATTTTCAGTAATCGTTTGTGGTTTTGGAATCACTTCCAGTTCTACCATACTCCCACTATCGTTTTCTGAAAAAGTCCATTTTACTAAAACTGTGGCGAGTCAAGAACAATATCACTATTGATCTTCCAGATGGTAGAAAGTTAACCCTCGTCATAACCCGGGTCAACCCATAAACTGCCATTACAGAAACGTGCCTTGAGTTAGAGTCTGGTTTTAAGCATAAGCCGACAACTTCATATATCTTAACATCGTTAAGATATGAACCATTCTATATACAATATAGAAACAGAGGCACTGATTTAATTGGAACCAGATTCAAATCATGCAGCTGTATCCAGTGCATGTCAACTAAATGGAAGGAGGCCGATCAGCATTACTCAACTTAGGAATGCTTTCATATATGAGTAACCTGAAAGAGAATCAAGTTCTCAGAACCATTACTATCAACTGAATACCAAACACAAGTATCTACATCTTCGATCATCTTGAAGAATCCTGATACTTGTAACACATGGTTCTCTACTTTATTCTTGTACGTATAACTTCTCAAAATTTGGACATTGTATTTCTACGAAATACCTGTCTAAAACTGGAGAAGTCACAAGTAAACAGAATATAGTACGAGCACCAACCCCTCTATCCTAATGGACACTAGATAACATACAATACTTTGTATAAGTCCCCTGAGTTGAATAACTCAAACCCTGTGCGTCGTAGGTTGAAAACTGTACTATGGTTATGAAGAATTACACCGTTGTTTAATACTCCTTACCTAACCATCAACTGATACAAGTAAATGTCATTGACATAATTTCAAAAAGTTATATCTCACTTTATAAAATAAACGTATAGATATATCAGTTTGAAATTGGTGCACAACAACGGATATTCAAAACCAAATAATTGCCATCAAGCAAAACCCCAAGCGATTTTCTCAAATATCACCAATTACAACGAATTCCGATATAATGAGGATGATCACCTAATTCCCAATAATTTACTCCCACTCATCATTTTTAAAAACATACAGATGTGAGAATCAATCTTGGTAAATACATACCGTGGAGTTAGGATCTAATTGGGAAATCAGTTTTCAATTAACAATGCACAGTGAAACTGAAACATAAAAAATGTTTCGAAGGGGTATCTTAGTAATGCCTCTTCCATTATCCAGATTCATGACTATAACCGTATATTTCTTTTCTATCTCTCCAAATCTCTTTATTTGTTTTTACTCATTACCTTCTGTATACCACCCTTAGGCTAAATGGTTTTCTTCCTTCCTTACCGTTCGGCACCAGCCTATGGTTTGGAAGAAGACTATCCAATAAGCGTAATAGGCGTACTCTCTTAATCCTAGGAGCCTTCGCAACCTGAGAGAAGGTAAAGATAAAAGACAACTGAATAAGCCTTATTCTATTTCTCTTGAACCAGAATCCATTCTCGAACTGGAACGAGTTCTTCGAGTTCGTATATAACCATACGATGGATAATCCAATAATTGTGGATCTTCGTAGTGATACAGGGTGTTCTGGAGAAATTCAAAGGTAAAGTAGGAGTGGCGATGAAATACGTGGTTTGGTCGTGAATGATAGCAGTCGCAATTTACTTTGCCCTCTTTCTAATCCCTTTATCTGTCTTTACTTATTACCTCCTGTACACCACACTTAGGCTAATTGATTTTCTTCCTTCCTCACCTTTCGGCACCTGCCTATGGTTTGGAAGAAGACTATTCAATAAGCGTAATAGGTGTACCCTCTCCTAATCTTAAGAGCCCTCACAACTTGAGAGAAGGTAAAAGGAAAAGACAATTGAATAGTCCTATTCAATTTCTCCAGAACCGGAAACCATCCTCGAATCTGAAACAAGTTTCTTCGAGTTCGTTTGTAACTATACGATGGTCATATCCAATAACTGTAGATCTTCGTAGTGATACGGGGTGTTTCGGAGAAATTCAAAGGGTAAAAGTAGGAGTGGTAATGATGTATGCAACTCTGACAATCCAAAAGTCAATGTGTTTTAAGAAGGTCCGGTTATCTCGGTTACTGAGTTATAGTCTAGGGTCGGGTCATGGTCGCTGCCAAAGAGAGAGAGAGAAAAGAAACACTCTGCGTGCACTGCAACCTAGATCAGAATGGTTAATCACTTTATCTAATCAGGATGTCTCCCACTGTATCCTCAAATTCTCTTCCAAACCTGAAAAAAGAATTAGTCGGGATCATCTAAAATCACCCGAGGAGTAAACCAACTCATCAGTGGGTATCGGGATCCAACTATCATCGCATGATAACCTGATGGAATCCACTCACGTTATCACACTCCAGAAGGTATGCCCATGCCTGGCAAGTTTCCTGTATGTTTGAAACTCCCGATGTGATTTTTACCCCATGCTCTTAAGACCTTGACGAAGGCCAACAAATCATAAGACACATGTCAAGTTCTACCCGTCATTGTCCAGGTTAATTTGAACCCACCCGTAGATACCCTTGACGAAGGCCAACAAAGTAGTACGACTGTCCCAAACCAACGCATCTATCTATGCAACAGAAAGGTAACAAGCAGCTACCATACACTATGCTTTGACGAAGACCAACAAACATAGCATGAATACTAAGTGCTACCCGTCTGAAATTACGGAGGGCTACGAATGGTTTTTGGCGAAAAACCTTTAATGTAATGAACCTGATATCGTTCAAGGAACCGGATAGCTTTTTACAAATATATAGTGGAGAAAATCTTTGCTAAAGAGGTCACTCCCGGTGAAGGGATCTCGGCTCTTTCCCCGTAGAATGAGGTGCAGGATATTCCAACTGAATACCGCAATGCAAACCAAAAAGTAATCGACTATAGTGAAGTTATTACCCTGACGCAAATTTTTGCCCAAGGGGTCACTCCCGATGAAAGGATCTTGGCCCTTACCTCGTCGAATGAGGTGCTGGATATTCATAACCGAATACCACTGTGCAAAACAAAAGAAAATGTCCTTGTAATAACAGCTTTTGAAAATTTGTTCCAACAACATCGAATAGGTCTGTTTTCCTTGCATTGATCTAAATCAATGCAGTCCCATCAATTAATCATACCACAAAAGAACGAAAATATAATCCACGTATATGCCATCCGCATTCGCCACTGGGTCCCGTCATCACCCGTTGGTTACTTAACTAACGACAGAGCGGGGACTGGACTAGCGCGGGTGTAAAACATATACAACATCTACTAGTATATATATAGCAATATACAATAATTGCTCCAAGCGTGATAAATGCAACATCACAGATAAGTAATAAGCATCACAGAACAATATAAATAATCTAGGAGCCCCGGGTTTCCTTAGAGCCGCAAGTGAAACCCAACTTCCCCTGGTCGTGTGGATAGCCTGTGCAATGAAAACCTAGACCCCTATGAGCATGGCAAGTTACCCGCCAAAATCAGAAGCGAGGCAGCCTCCTCAGCAAAGTGAATGGGCCACCCGGCACTTCACGGAATCCGGTAACTTGAGCACTCCACCTTGGGTCAACCTGTACCCTCTACGAGTGCGTCGAATAGCCCGCCAATTCTAGAGTGAGGCCCCCTCCATCTCAACACCATGAGATGTAGACCCGTTGCCCTCCAGAACCCGGCAATCCATGCACTCCATCGCGGGGTAATCCTAGTACAGAAAAGAAAATATATACAACGGTGACATCAACCTCAACCCGGTCGTGCCCCAAAAGAATAATATACAAACAGGCAGTGACGGCAGTCCACATGTCGGATGCTCGCCCCGCGATATCAAATGTACAAATGAAACTAAACTGTACTAATATTGCACCTAAGCTATCCACCACGACGAATCCACAACAACACAGCACAATACAGAACATCAACATGAATGTCACGTTCGCAAACCCATCTAAAAGGACTATAGCAATTAGACAAGTTGTACCGCTCGAATGACATTCATGGTCACAGATAGTAATGTAAGTACTGTAAACTTTAAACAATGTTAGAAAATATCGAGTTCAAAATAACCCCGAATAGCCCGAAACAACTAGATAAAACCATATCGAAACTGGGCTAAACTAGCAATACCGTTGAACCAACATTCCAGAGACAAGACCACACCCAAAAAACGAAACCCTGAAGCCTCCAGAAAAATGGCCTGCTCGGTTTTATGAGCAATGTGCTCGGCCAAATTTTGGTGGAAGTGGCTCGTATTTGGGGTATAGTCTATAGGTCATGTCAGTAGTCTTTTGCAGTTACTAAAATAATTTTTGAAGACACTTAGAAAATCGATAGAAACTGCAATGCATCGGATATTGTTTTGGGGTTGTTTCGGTTTCGATAGATTAACATCGTCTAAACAACTAGTATGCGGTTAATGGGTTGGCTCTGATACCATGTAAGGCTACGTCAGCACCTCGGCTGTCAATCCGAGGCCAAACGCGGAACAAAAACTTTTAAAACTGGACCTAACGTAATCATAAATTTCGGATCGAACCATTAACCCTATACTAGTAAACTGTAAAGTGGTTTAAGAGATTATACCGATCGATCTGTGTCCCTCGGTCTTCAATCTCTGTCCCAAGCTTGTCGCGGCTGCCCCGAACGAGTTCACTCTCCGGTCTCCCTCGTCGAAGAGGCTCCACGTCGAGGATTCTTTATACGGGCTCCCACTTCAAAAACCGAAGTAACTCGAGCAACTATTTTGCTAGCCTAGGTGCCCAAGATGAAGTAGAGATAGTGTGTGATTACTTTGTCTCATAACACTCTAGGATTCTCAACACATGAGAGGGATAGAGTGGAGGTTGAAGAAGAAGCCATTGGAGGAAGAAGTTGTGAGCTTAAGAAAATAGCTAGTGAAGAAAATGGCATTGCTATTGTGTGAGATATCTTGTGAGAGCTCTAAAAACAACTCAAGATAAATCCCAAGCTCAAGTGGCTGCCCTGCCTCACTCCACGAAATATCCCACACAATAAATCAACAAAGAATTAGACATGGCACAAGTAAACAAACCATGAGTCACTAAAAATGCACATGCCACATTCAATGCTCTAGGTCAAAACTTGCACTCACAATTTCCACATAATTAAACATTAAACTAAATGTTTAATCAAGAAGAGAATGGCAACTTCTAAAGTAAACTCGTAACGGATCACAAGAATACCCCTCATATGTATATATATATATACATGCATCCATATTCCGACCGAATACGAATACAACGAGACAAAAATAATCCAACAATATAATACTAAGATCTGGCTTAAACCAAAACCAACCAGCATGATCCATCCGATCATGATCCGTGCACGAGTGCACGTATATGATCGAACCCTGCCATAAAACCATACGGCCTCTACAACGTTTCGCCCGAACTTGGGAAACCCTCTGTGTGGAACTCTTAGGACCCGTCAATATGCTAGCAGTGGGTTTAACCACAAGCACGTTAGTGGCACTAGCTGTACGTAACGGCTGCCCAGGTATTGAGCGAAAAGGAGGCCGACGAGCAAACTCATCCAGAAACCCTACTGAGCCTGACAGTGACAATATCCGTACAGTCCGATCCGTTCGTCTATAAGTATCGCATATCGGGTTTAGGGGGTGGATAAAGTCAGACCCCTAATAAGGCAATATTCAGTGTCGGTATGAAGCCCATCACCACATGAGAAACTACTGATCCGAATCAGTAATTCTTGACTACCTTGGCCAAGGACTTCTGGTGATGGCCACCCGTGCACACTGCAACCTCAACCCCCAATACCGGGAGAGACGAATCCCCTGACGATCCGCTCACTGCCTCCATGTGGTTCGGGACTGTAACCAACTAAAACCTATTTGCATGACTCCTTTGAGCCGTGGTAGGGTAGTAATCAAAGCACAGTGGGAACTCACATGAGACAAATGACGATCTCAGGTCGATAGACTAACCTGTACATATGTCACCAGGAAACTGCTATCTGACAATAGATATAATACCAACTAGCATGTTCCCGGCGAGTCCGTCCGGTGTACTCATAACCCAATGAGCACATGTATACTATCTTAGGTGAACCAACTGACACCAATGGCTTGTGAGACCGGCCACCGCCTCTCGTCGGGGTCTCGATCCATATACACTAGTCTACTCATGGAGTATCGATGCCCAGTCTCGAAACTCGCATAACTAGAGACACTTTAAGGATGTGCTTATAGACTACCCAACTCTCACGTATATGATCGCCATCATACTGCTGGTAGTCAAGCAAGAATCCTATGGGCTCTATCAACATGTAATAGTGATCTGTAATGTCACCTGAAGCATGTACATGATAATAAAGACAAACCAGATAGCATACTATCATCTCGAGTAAGACTGTCCTCCCGGTATAGGTCCTCCTTCAATCATTGCAATCATGTGCCTACGATCCAATAATTGACTTGAGAGTACTATAGCCAACAATCTCCTACTTGCACTTAAGGCTAATTATTGCGGAGTCACATACTCACAACCCGTGTGATACTGAACACCCAACTCCTCTACTAATTAGTTTCACAAAACTCGTTTGCGAAACTATTGCATTCGAGAAATAGCCTCAGTGAGTGGATCCGCTCTGATGTTTCTTTCTATATCTCTCTTTATCTCAAGTTCGCGGAGAAAGCCATCTCCTAAAATGAGCAATTCCTGTCTTAGAATATGTCTGGATATCTGATGGGATCCAGTTCACAAATGAACTCCAAATCCAGCAAACTTCTTAGACTGTATCGTCAACTGAATTTAATCAGTATCTTGCACCATGCCTGCCTCAGTAACCGCTTGGACCACCCGTCCAAACTACTGCTCCTCGTCAAGAGGGAAAACTATAACTCTGACAGTCACCCTGTCATCCATGTCACCTTGGAAGCCTGGAATGATAACTGTCTCCCGAAGGAGGCTGTCGTTATTATATTCTTAGAACATTCACTTATGTTCATAAACTGCTTCCGAACGTTTCTCCAGAATTGGATTAATATATCAACTTATTGTATCTAGTGCAAAAACAACATCTGCTGTGGTACTTGATATCTTATGATCAACTCAATTGCCTAAGCAAGTGATATGCCAATCATGCACATCCCTATCCTTTTTAGTCTGTAAGACACCTTTAGAGAGGGTGACTCCATCACCTGCATGTACACCACCATGCCAGGAGCCGTCCATTATAAAACACCTTTAGAATACTTTCTAAGTACCCATATTAGAAAACTACCCAAATCTAGATCTAAAACCATAGATACAGTAACCAGAATGCCTGATATAATATCCAAATTCTATGTGGAGAAACCACTGTGTGACAACCACAGTATAACCGATTGTAGTGTAGGAATTTCACTTCCTACAAAGTGTATGTCATCCAAATACCAGGACATACCATCCTACTACCTTTTTAACAGATCCATCTCCTATTCTGATGAAGTCAAAACCTATGACCGTCATATCAAAAATAGATGATCTATCTCCGCTATACCTGCTTTAGTCTATAAATAGACACAAGCTACTTGTTCACTACGTTTCCGCTGCTCCCACTGACTACAACAACCCTCTGGCAGAGTCATATACACGTGCACTTCTAAAACTAGTTTAGAATGACGCTATAGTCATCCTCCTGCCGGGTCTCATTGTCTAGAACAGCAGTAATGGCAAGTCTGGGTAAATAAGAACCTCCCTGTCACCGTCTTTGAGGATACCAAAGTACCTCTCGGGCGCCTGAGGTTACCCACCATATCTGCGGAGTGGCTAGTGGAATGTCAAAACTGATTGAATATTTAGGTCCTATTAAATTTTCAGTAATCGTTTGTGGTTCTGGAATCACTTCCAGTTCTATTATACACTCACTACTGTTTTCTGAAAAAGTCCATTTTACTAAAACTATGGCGAGTCAAGAACAATATCATTATTGATCTTCTAGATGGTAGAAAGTTAACCATCGTCATGGCCCGGGTCAACCCACAAACTGCCATTATAGAAACGTGCATTGAGTTATCCAGAGTCTGGTTTTAAGCATAAGCCGGACAACTCCATATATCTTAACATCGTTGAGATATGAACCATTCTATATACAATATAGAAACAGAGGCACTGATTTAATTGGAACCAGATTCAAATCATGCAGCTGTCTCCAGTGCATGTCAACTAAATGGAAGGAGGCCGATCAGCATTACTCAACTTAGGAATGCATCCATATATGAGTAACCTAAAGGAGAATCAAATTCTTAGAACCATTACTATCAACTAAATACCAAACACAAGTATCTATATTTTCACTCACCTTGAAGAATCCTGATACTTATAACACATGGTTCTCTACTTTATTCTTGTACCTATAACTTCTCAAAACTTGGACCTTGTATTTCTACGAAATACTTATCTAAAACTGGAGAAGTCACAAGTAAACAGAATATAGTACGTTCACCAACCCCTCTATCCTAATGGACACTGGACAATATACAATAATTTGTATAAGTCCCCTGAGTTGAATAACTCAAACCATGTGCGTCGTAGGTTGAAAACTGTACTATGGTTATGAAGAATTACACCGTTGTTTAATGCTCCTTACCTAACCATCAACTGATATAGGTAAATGTCATGGACATAATTTCAAAAAGTTATATCTCACTTTATAAAATAAACGTACAGATATATCAGTTTGAATTTGGTGCAGAACAACGGATATTCAAAACCAAATAATTGCCATTAGGTAAAACCCCAGGCGATTTTCTCAAATATCACCAATTACAACGAATTCCGATATAATGAGGATGATCACCTAATTCCCAATAACTTACTCCCACTCATCATCTGTAAAACCATACAGTTGTGAGAATCAAACCTGGTAAATACATACCCTGGAGCAAGGATCTAATTGGGAAATCAGTTTTCAATTAACAATGCACAGTGAAACTGAAACATAAAAATGTTTCGAAGGGGTATCCGGATATTCTAAGTAATGTCTCTTCCATTATCCAGATTCACGACTGTTAATAGAAGCATAACAAAGAGAGAAGGGATAGGCGCAGAAGAATATAACTGAAGTATACCTGACTTCGCGATAGAGATCAACGCCGCTTTCTCGCGAGCCAGTCGCTCGGAAGCTGTGAGGGCAGCCTGTAGATCAGTATCGGTCGCAGGCGTGTCGAACAAACCCTCGTTGGTACCGTATTCGCACAAGCCCTCACTGCAGGGAGCATGTGGCTCCTGGCCAAATACGACATTGGCAGAAAATAGAGAATTCTTTTTTTTTCTGCGAACGGACACTAGCGGCCGATGAAAAAAGATCTTGCGCTTGACAGGAATTTTCAGGCGACGGGTCCCGATTTCCGTACCAGCGCCAGATTCCGGGGACGCCACGGCTACCGCAGTTGCGGGATCACCCGATTGAATCTTCTCAGGGAAAGCTCGTGGGATCATACCCGTAATATCTTCTTTTAAGGAGGGACGAACGGCAGTCTTTAAGGGGACAGATGGATTACCAGCAGAGACTGCATCCTTGTGATCGAGAAATAACCGCCTTTCTTCCTTAATAACAGCACCCGTCGCATGCTGGTACCACGCCACGTAAGCGTTTGAAGCTTTCGGCACATAGCTCAGCTCGCTAATGAGAAAATTGGACCCCGTATTTAATCGCATAAAGTGGTGCAACGCGCTGCGAATACTGTCCTCCGTAGCAGCTGGCTTGGCTAAGAATGCCTCGAGAGGAACACCCCAATTATATCCCGACTATTGAGCGAAGCGGTGCGGGTTGTACTTATGAACAGTGCCGCGGCGTTCTGTCTGAATACTAA
This sequence comes from Agapanthus africanus, assembly GCA_030015575.1. Taxonomy (NCBI): domain Eukaryota; kingdom Viridiplantae; phylum Streptophyta; class Magnoliopsida; order Asparagales; family Amaryllidaceae; genus Agapanthus; species Agapanthus africanus. Next base: position 374,807,462 of record JASDDO010000019.1, on the reverse strand, counting down.
AAAGCCCGACCTGATAGAATACAAGTGCAAGATTTCCCGAGCCTTCAACGTGGAAGCCCAGTCTTTGAAAGTGTCACGCGACAGTTGCACCATCTTAGTAGATTCCTTGTCGGTAGTTAAGACTCTATCGACAAAGGTCATGCTATCCCCAACCATGCGCGGGTGGAGGACCAGTCGTCGAGCCTCTTGCTGCGATGGGTTTGACGCAAAAGCGTCGACCAAATACAAGACCCGAGAAAAGTTGTAGCTGTCGTAGAAGCGGGGTCGTTTGTGAATACCGAAAGTGTCTAGCACGCGCATCTCGATCCACGACGTGAAGTAGTGCAACGGAATATGTACGGGCTTTACCCCCGGCTGAGCAGTGTCTGCCGCTAAGCTCAAGTCGTGATATAGAGGAGCCAGCCCTGCGATCCCAATGGCCACACACATCCCTACAATCATGCGGTGGGCCGGATAAAAGACGGACGACCTCATATAGCGAGGATGCGTCGGAAGCACAAACCAATTCAACCATAGGCCGATGAACCCCAGAAAGAACGTCTCTTCGTCGACATCTGGAGCAGCGAGCTTTGCGAAAGGGATGACCAGAACGTCTGGAATGAAGAAATTCCTCAAATCCGCCTCTGCCGCCGGCAAGTTATCCAAGCCAAAACCGAACGGGTCATCAAGCTTAGTGAATTTCGTGGTCTGTTTTGACAAGACTTCTGCGCGAAGAAAGCGGACGATGAAATTTGCAAAGCCAACTCCGTGCCCTCCAGACTCTAAGAACAAACTCTCATAAATATTCAACACCTTGATTAGGCTTGGGAACCGGTGTTGAACAGCATTCTCCAGAGTAAGGCCCATCACCACTGATTTGGTGGCAAAGATGTACTCATCAGAGGGAAGTATCTCCTCATAATGTTCTCCTCTGACGCGTAAGCCGGAAATTTCCGCAAACTCCTCCAAGGAAATTAAAACCTCCCAATCCGATAGAAGAAATGTGTGGGTTGGGATATTCCACTGTTCCAGAAAAGCCTTAACCCACCATACATGAGGCGCGGGATTTTCGAAAAGGGACGCATATATTGCAGGATACAGCCCAAACTTCAGCAGCAGCGACTTCTTGGCCGACAAGATATACCGAGCCTACTGCAGGTAGTCGGCTGAATGGCGAGGAGTCAACCCTATCATATAGACTTGCCCGAAGGGCGCGACCCGCCTTGGCATATGCGCCGCTCCAAAATATCCAAAGCCATCGGTGGCTGTACGGGTATTGATGCCATGGAGGGCTGAAGGCGACCCTCCGAGGTCCAGTTGATCTCTTCTACAACATAAATCACTTGAGGCGAATCAGCGTAATGAATCGCTGAAATTGGATCTGAGGGCGCTGCACAAGAAAAACTGCGCCAACCCCGAATGATCTGATTATACCACGACCCCCACAGGTGAAGAGATTTCTGCTCCGGGTCATGATCTTTAATAAGTACGAAGACTTCTCGATCCATGGGTGCGTCGGCAAAGGCGCTCTCTGAACATACGAAAGGGAAGGAAGAGTCGAAGGCTATTGCACCTACACAAAAGGAGAAGGTTCAACTATTAACGTTATGTTCAGAACTTTAACGTTCTTTGATACATAAAAAAAAAATTGAACTGCATTGCAGTGGGACAAAGGGGGCCTACAAAATTAAGGTGATGCCCCATCATTGATGGGGCAGTCACTCATTAAGAATAGAATCCTAAAAGAATTCTCATTTAATGAGAAATATCATTAGACTAAGGAGTTAAACTCTCTTGAGAGCTGTGCTCTGCAAACAGATCTCACATCTGTCAGAAAATTAACGAAGGAATAAAATTCCCCAAAATTTCTTAGAGCCATGCTCTGTAAAACAATGGGGTAATCTACCAGAATCCTCAAAAGCAATGCTTTTTAACAGGGTAAAACCCCAAGATCTTTAAGATCTGCAAGACAAATATTAAAAACTCTAAGAGTTCTTCATGAAAGATGAGCAAAGCTCTGATTAACGGGTTAAGAAATCCTAAAATACATTTTAAAGATCTACGATCTAAGAAGAGCAAAACTCTATTAATGGGTTCGATTGTAATCCTTACTAGGTTTTTGGCAAAGTTCTAACTCTAAAAGAGTTTCCTTGAGCAGAGATCTAAGCTCCGGAAAGAGAATTATATTCTCAGAAAGAAGAAATTTAGTGAAGATGAACAACAGTCATCTTAAGGGCCGAAGGCCCTACTTATAGGCACAAAGAGACGGTTCGACTTCCGAGAAGATCCAACGGTGGAAAAAATGCCACCACTGCACTCACGTGTGAGCCATGTAAGCGCGGTGGTGGGGGGGCATTTGTTTCCCCAATAAAAGAGCAAAACTCTGTTCAAAACTCAAGAGGCTGTGCCTCACGTGTTTGCCACGAGGGCGCCAGCGCCAGGGTTAAAAACTCTTAAAAGAGGAAAACTCTGTTTAAAACTCAAAAGGCAGCGCCTCACGTGTTTGCTACGAGGGCGCCAGCGCCGGAGTTAAAAACTCTTATTGGCACCGCACGTGCACAGCATGTGAGCGTCGGCGCCTGGTAGAATTAAATTCTACTCTTTGTTAAACAGAGCCGTTGGATCAAATATCCAACGGAGATGATAAATCATCAGAATGCAGAATTAAATTCTGTTGAGAAAATATTTCTCAAATCTTTCTAAACAAGAAAGACTACTCTCTGTAAAACAGGGTACCGTTGGATTAAAAATCCAATGGTGATCAAAGAATCACCGAGCTACAGAATAAATTCTGTATGGGAAAATATTTTCCTAATCTTGTTAAAAACAAGAAAAATATCTTCTGTAAAACAAAAATCCTTTGATCAAAGATCCAACGGTGGGTAAAATCCCCAAATCAATTAGGATCTGTCAATGAGAGATTTCTTCAACTAATCAACAGACCTGCCTTTACTATATAAAGGACCCAAGACTTCAAGTTTGAGGGGGAGTAACCCCCCCATAAGTTTTGAGAAAAAAAGAAGAGAAAGTTTCGAAAGAACAGAGAATTAAATTCTCGAGAAAGAAGAACTCTCTTCTTGGAAATTTTAGGTAAATAAAAGAAGATGAATGGTCCGGTGGATCATTCAAAAAAAAAAGAAAAGAAGAGAAAACTCAGGAGTGCTTAGCACTCAGTGGACGGCGCTCAGCGCCCAGCGTCCTACATGCCCCTCACATGGGCGCTATAAAATAAAGAGTGCTTAGCACTATGTGGGCGGCGCCTAGTGCCCAGCGCCCCACGTGCCCCTCACGTGGGCGCCATAAAATAAAGAGTGCTTACCACTCAGTGGCTGGTGCTCAGTGCTCAGTGTCTCATGTGACCCTCATACAGGCGCCACAGAAAATAAAGTGCTTGACACTCATCATTCAGCACCTACCGCCTAGCGCCTCACGTGCTTCGCACATGGGCGCCATAAAGAGTGCTCGGCACTCCGTATAGAGACAAAGAAAAGAGAGAATAAAATGTGAGCGTTAGAACTCATATAAGTGCTCAGCACTTTTTGCAAGAAAAATGGGACTGAGTCCAAACCAGTGCTCAGCACTTCTTTCAAACAAAAGAAAATTGAGTGGGCCAAGCCCAAGTTGGCTAGCTCCCTAATTCAGATCAACTGAGCCCATGGATTCATTGTTTCCAAAATACGACTCACGACATCTAAAAACATGTTCATCCCATATTTCCTAAGTTAATCTTAGTCCCCCATCAATGGCTAATGATTCTTAGATGGTCCACCATGATCTCTTCCCTCAGACACGGGAATTGGTTCAAGAGTACATCTCTCCATACCTCTGATGCATGTCGTTGTAATTCCTCAACGTCTTCAGAGAGGTGGCGGGCCTCGACAACCAACTGTTTTTGGGTGCGCTTCCCAAGATGACTGTTTCCCCCAATCAGAGAAAAGCTCCGTTTGAATTTCAAAAATTCAAAAATTGAAGCAACGCTTCAAATTCCTTGCGCTGCGCGCAACGCGCCACGTGTCAAAAGCTGATACGTCAGCGCAGCGCCCAAGGCAGCGCGCCCAATCAGAGCAAGGCTCTATTTAAAACAAAATTAAAAGAAGCAACGCTTCAGATGATCTGCACTCTGCGCTGCGCGCCACGTGGCAGCGCATAAGCGCTAGCGCAGTTGCGCTGCGCTCTGCGCTGTGCGACACGTGGTAGCGCAGTTGCGCTCTGCGCTGCGCGACACGTGGCAGCGCAGTTGTGCTTGCGCAGGCGCGCTGCGCTCTGCGCTGCGTGACACGTGTCAAGCGCTGGGGTGTTTGCGCCAAACAGAATTAAAATTCCAGTAAGATCTTTCTGTTCTTATTAATACAAGAAAATTGTCTTCTGTAAAACAGAAGTCCTTGGATCAAAGATCCAACGGTGTGGAAAATTCCCCAAATCACTCAGAGAATGATCTCTTTAACAAATTTAACAAATTAATGGGCACTATATAAAGGCCCCTAGACCCCAATTCAAAAACAACAGAGAGAAAACAAAAAACTCAGAAACAGAGAGAACTCTGAAGAATTATGAGAAGAACTCAAGAAAAGAAAAAAGGTAAAAACCTTTATAAAGAAAAAGAAGAACTTCTTCTGAATAGATCATTGATCTAAGAACAAGATCAATGATCTTCAATAAAAAAAATATATAATAATAACAGTGCCTTGCACTTTTTTATGAACCATTGGTTCTGAAATCTTAAAGATTCTTCTTTTAAATCCAAAATTGGATTAAGTTATTAAAACAGTGCTCTGCACTTGCAAAATTGCACTGTTACGCTCCTAGGTTGGCGCAAGCCACCAGGGAGCGCCACGTGTCAGCTCCAAGACCACTTGCGCTATGCACTTTTAAGATAGAGCATTGCTCTTTAAAGTTGGCGCAACTCACCAGAGTGCGCCACGTGTCAGTAGCGCAACAGCGCAGCGCACTGCGCTATTGCGCTTGCGCTCACCAGAGTATGACACGTGTCACCACGACAAGCACTTGCGTTCAATAATTGGCACAAAGCGCCTGAAAAACCACTGTCAAGTAATTAATGCACTGCATTATTTACAGAAGGGCCAAGCCCAATTAAAAAAGGCCTAACAGGCCAAATTAAATGCAATGCATTATTTGAAAGAAGGGCAGAGCCCAAACAGATGCTCTGCATCATTTATAAAGGGACAGAGCCCAAATCAGAAAGGCCTAGCAGGCCAAAATAAATTGCAGTGCATTATCAAACAGGGGCAAAGCCCTAGCACAGGCCTAATAGGCCAAAGATAAAAAACGTTGAATATTCTCAACTGGACTTAGCCCAATCATGGCCGTAAGTCCTCAAATTAAATTGACTGAGCAAGACTGCTCTCCTAAATCAATTTACATCCGGTTCAAGGGTACATCTCTGAACTCCTCTGACCCCTATCATTGTAATCCTTCAACGACGTCAGAGAGGTGACGAGTCCCGACAACCACACATTGATACGGACTGCGGGGTCCTTAAACTCGTGGACCGAAACGTCCTCAAACTAATATTCGTCCCAAAATGGGAACGTTGGACCGAAATGTCCTTAAACTAATGTTCGTCCCCAAATGGGAATGATGGACCACCATGTCCCTAAACTGGAAATCGACCGCAACGCCATTGAACTAAACAATAGAGCCAATTGCTCTCTTGTCGGATCCAAACGATCCCGTTAAGTTGATCTTAGTTTGGAGATTAGGCTAACGTATCCTTAACAAAAGTTTAAGTTGATCTTAGCCTTAAATAGGGCTAACGTATCCTTAAACAAAAACCCCAAACCTAAATCTAAGAAAATATGGATTTGGACTAATCCACGTCCTACGGGCGACGACATAACCTAGTCTCCGTATACAATCCATGGGCAACCACAAACAAAACAAACACACACGACACGAAGTGAAATTTCTGGATAAGGAGAAAGTGGTTACCGCGATGCGGTAACGTAATTAATTGCAGGGGCTTATGCCTGCATGGAAGAGCATCCCTACAATCAAAAACCCCTCAAGCGAGGGGGAATCTGACGAAGTCTGCTATATTGGCCGCATCCGCCTAAACCTCCGATACACGGTGCCATAAATCAACTTGGCATCTTCGGAGAGGTGGACGGATAAAACCAAATAGCATCTGCCCCGAATCTCAGGCAAGACGTCTTCACGTCGTCGCCGTCTTTCGGAGAGGAACAGATTCTGGGACGCCCGGTGGGACCTTTTCCTCTTTCCACTCCACACTTCGTGTGTCGTCTTCGCGAACGAATCGCGGTTTGTTAATGGTTGCCTTTGGGTTTCAAGTTACTAAGATTTGGTCTTTTTCCTGGTGCAGAAATCAAGTATCAATGGCCTCCAACTGCTCGAGTTGCTCCAAATGCCAATGCAACCGACGCTCCGCCTCACCTGGAGGTGTAGCTTATGGGCCTCAAGCGGCCTCCATCCTTGCCATGCCGGTAGAACAGGTGACCCAGGCTACCACCGGCCTGTTTTTCAGAACTATGATCCCGCCTGCAAGCTTCACCATGCCAGTGCCCGCACCAGAAGCGAACAAGAAGTCGGTCTTCGATCGGCTCACTACTACAACGGCCCCTTTCAACGGGTCGTCCAATATCAAACCGGCAGCCTCTGTCTTTGCCAGGCTGAGCCAGAACCCTGATGGGCCCGCCAAGAAGCCCATAAACCCTGAAATGGCCGTCCCGAGGAAGAGAGCCACCCCTACTCCTGAAGTCGTCAAGGCGGCTTCTCCTATTAAAGAGTCAGTCTTTTCAAGGCTGACTATTCCGGCTCCTGCTCCTACTCGAGGATCTGTCTTTGACAGATTGAACATCGCCACTCAAAGGACAACATCAGTCTTTAAAAGGCTGACACCAGCAGCACCTCATTCGGACAGGGGGCAAGATGAAGCTGTCCCTATTGCCGAACCAGTCCCAACGGCTCGTCATGCTCGACGTCGCCACTGGCGCCGAGTAAGAAAGGCTGGGGGCAACTCCCCCTTAGGGCTAATTCCACCTGCTCCAGTTGTGGAAGTTAATGCTGCTGTTCCAACTGGGAACAGCTTTGAACCACTTAGGAGAGTACGTAAGAACTCTCCAACTGCTACGCTAAAAAGATCTCCTCCACCTGCGGAGAGGGTTCCGGAAACGAAGCTGGAGCAGCCCCCTCAGCGGCTATCCTCCAAAATTTATAAAGTTTGGCGAAGGGTTCAAGACTCCGTAATTGACCAAGGTCACTCTCGTTAGCAGAAAAGGGCGAAAGTGCAGGAAGAAAAGGACCGTCCAATCAAACAGCAAAGGACGACAATCACTAGGGTGCCCGCTGCAACGGCCCCTTCAACTTCAACGGCCTACAAGAGTAGGAGGCCGGAGAAAATTCCCACGCCCGCGGCAAATGCCAAAGGCGGTGAGCCTAAACGCCCTAAGTCCGGGGCCATCGTGGTCCATACTGTATACATGACGTCGGGGAAAGAGGACAGCCGTGCATCTACAGGTCATAGACTGCTTACACGGTCAGTGACCAAAGCTCAGGAGCAACAGCAAAAGCTCCAGGAAATGATGAACACGATGGCTGCACTCACTGGGCCAAAAGAAAGCCCCGAAGCGTCATCTGATCAACGCCAGGAGCAAGAAACTGACGCTGAATTCCTTCGCCGGATATTGGAGAAGAAGGATAAAGAGGCTGCTGAACAAGCAGTCAATATAAAGCGAATGGCCCTCCTGTTCCAGGACATGGTGGGAATGATGATCCAACAAGATCCTCTTGCTGAAGATCCTCCAATCGTCCTTGAAGACGATAGGGGAGAAACGTCAAATCCTCCACCGGCTCTGTCGACAGCCAAGGAGGAGACAATATCCAAAGCTGACTTGGACGAATATATAGCTCAGCATATACGGGTTCATCAAGTGACTGAGGCAGCCGGTCAGGTTGTAAAAACGGGGCGACCGTATCCGAGATGGTACGATCAGATTAAGTACCCGCCGTGCTATACAATACCAAAATTTCATGTGTATAAGGGGACGGGAAACCCGCACCAGCATGTTGCCCAGTTCAGGGCGCTCTGCGGCAACACCGGCGGCGATGATAAATTGTTGCTTCGCCAGTTCGTCGGTAGCTTATCGGATACAGCATTCGAGTGGTACTCCGAGCTCCCAAACGACTCTATCAAGACATTTGCGGAAATGGAACTGCTGTTTACCCAGCGTTTCGCAAGCGCCAGCGAACGCACCCCGATAACGGCATTGATTAATGCCAGGATGAAGCCGGGCGAGACATGGGTCCAATATGCTATACGGTGGCGGAACTTGTGGTCAAAATGCGAGCAGCGCATTGAAGAAGCGCCAGCACTGGGTATGTTTGTGGGAACTCTCGATCCACAAGCGACCATATCCCAATTTATGATGTTCTTTAAGCCGACTACCTTCCAGGCCCTGATAGACAAGCTAGCTCAAATGGACCAGATGGGCCATAGACCGTCCCCCCAAAGCCGGACTCTCGAAATGAGAAGGGGAAGGGAAAAGCAATTGTTGTCGCTAATGCTCAACAACAGCCGAGCAACTTGAAACCGGCTGTCCGTCAAAATAATATGCGTCCACACCTGTCCCTCGAGGAGAGGCTGGGACGTCCTTACTCGTTTCCCCGAGATAAAACGAGAAGATTGTTCGAGCTGGCCTTGCGCAACCGACTCATAAATCTGCCGGATCCCAGACGTCCGTCGTAGCCAAACGACGTCAATGATCCCAATTACTGTCCTTATCATCGAGTATTGGGTCATCCGATCGAGGACTGCTACGTCTTCAAAAATTGGATTGAGGACCAGTACCAACAGAGCAAGTTCGCGTTGTCTGAAAGATGGAAGGTGAACCCGCCGCAACCTCATACCTCTAAAAAGGTGAATACGCCGGGGGAATCATGCTCTCTCGTTGAAGAAGCTCCATGGGATGTTATGCTATCAGCCAAAACAAAGAGGATGCTGAACAATCTTCAAACATTCCCAGCGATCAAGTGGAAGAACCCGTTGGAACCTCAGATCATTGAAGGGATGTTGAAGCCGCGTCCAACTCCAAAGACCGATGGTGGTAGCCCAAGCACTTACAACCAGCCGTCAAAATCTTCAAAGAAGAAGAAGAAGAAATCCAAGAAGCCCGTGAAGCCTGGCGACAAGCGCACGGACTTACAAAAACAAATTGATGCGCTGGAGGAATACAACCAGAAAGCACGAACTCCCATCACGCTCCAGGAGTTCCTCAACCACGTCTTTCAAGAGAAAGATGAGGGAGACATCTCGTCGGATGAATCTGAAGAATACGTGGCGAGCTGTCATATGATTTCCCATTCGTTTACAGACGATGAGGAAATTCCTTGCGCTGAGAAGCTGAGGGCAGATCCTAAACTGGAAATTCTGGGGCCATCGGATGAAACAATTGACGCATTCCTCAATGAAGCTCTTGTAAAAAGTAAAGCTGATCGGGAATACGAGACGGTCATATTTGAAAGGGCCAAGTGCCAGCGACTTGACGAAAGAGCTGAGACACTCCCGCTGGAGCAAAATACATCCACTGCGGATAAAAGAAAATTCAAGATGAGGAAAAGGTTTGCTAAGGCCATATCAATGGGTATGAAGTTACCATCCTCTGAAGGAAGCATTACTGGTGAAGTGGAAATGCACCCCTCCTACTGCTTGTATCATCGAAAGATTTCGCACCCCACTGAAGAGTGCAAAGCTTTCAATAGATGGTGGCAGGGATATGTTGCTCACCGATAACATTTTAAGCGGGAAAAGCACAAAACTCGTCGGGAGCAGAACGGTACGACCGAGAGGCTTAACAGAACTACCGGCGATTGTCACATGGTTAACGCCGGGAGATCGCAAGTGCTCACATTCGGGAGCGATTCTGATGAGGAGCTAGCTTTTAGCCCCATCTTTAAAGAGTCCACCTCGGGAAAAGGAGAAGAGCAGAAGGTCTGTGAAAATATCCGGCTGCGTAATCGGACGCTGCTCGAAAAGAATCTCGGACCCTCAAACAAAAAAGATAAAGGGAAAGAAAAGATCTCTGAGGATATCGCCCTAGATGACCAAGTCATGGAAGAGCTAACTGCCAAGGACCCGCCGAAGAAAAATAAGGTGGATTACAACGTTCTAGCGCATCTGAGGAAGCTACCCTCGCAGCTTAGCATTCTTGACGCCCTTTTACTATCAAAAGAGGCTAGGGATTCGTTAATCAAGGCACTACAGGAGCCGGAGCAATTCCAAGCTTTCCTGGCCGAAGAAAATATAAAGGATGAATTGGAGGAAGTGCACACGGCCGATGTCATTTTTGGCGATGAAGACCTTCTCCTTGGGACGTGCGAACACAATCGCCCTCTCTATGTCTCAGGATACTGCCATGATATAAAGATAGGCAAAATCCTGGTCGATAATGGATCCTCCGTTAATCTCCTTAACGTGCGGGTGTTAAAGGAAATCTGCATGAGCATCCAGCACCTTGCTCGGGATAAGATCACCATCTCTGGGTTCGACTCCCAATCGTCAAGAACTCTTGGGTCTGTGATACTGACGCTACTCTTTGGGCTGCTCGTCACAGATATTAAATTTCACGTCAAAGATGCCAAGACATGCTACAATGCTCTGCTCGGCCGACCATGGTTACACGAGTATAATATCATCCCTTCTACACAGTATTAGTGTATGAAATATTTTAAGAATGGTCTCGAGTATACCGTGACGGGAGAACTGAACCCGTTCTCCGTGAACGAAGTCCGCAAATATGAAGATGCCAAATACTTCTTACCGGATTTCGAAGACACGGAGAGGTGTCACAAGCCGGAGAACAAAGCTAACGCCACCATCCCTGTCTTCGGAAGTGATACCGAGGAGGAAGAGGAGATAGTTTATTCGGGTCCGCCCCAATACAACAAGCCAGGACCATCCGCTCCTACATTGATCTTTGGTAGCGACTCGGAAGATGAGGTCCATGCTGTATTCTCTGCTCGGCCTTTAATTCAAACGTCCGCTGACGAAGAGCAAAGTCTGCAAGTCGCCATGGTACCGCTTAAACACCATAAAGAACTGGATGCACTCGATATCTACAGTGTAGAGGAACTGCGGACATTCTATGTCCCTCCTTGGCGAGAAGGCGGAAAGGCAATTCTATTCTACCGCTCTGAAGAAACCAAAGTGGAGAAAGAAATCTGGCACGGCGCGGATCCTATGCTTGACAGGCTTCAGCCCATCCGTTTGCCCAGATATTATACAGAAGGCTTGAAGATGCTGCTGAAGCCCCAGGGGACATCCTTCAAACAGACCGCTCGAAAAGCCAAATTCTATGACAGGGTCTGGAACGTCCCTGGAACTCAGCACAAGTTGCCTAGTGGGAGGATGGAAACAATCGGACTTGGATACATTCGGTCCAAGAAACGAGAGCTACTCTGTGACTGTTACGTCGTGCATGACTTCAATGAAGAAGCGGATGCTCAATGGGAGGACGCTAATCCTGAACCGGTAAAAGTTCCTGATGCAGAAGTGCCCAGTCCGTCGTTTGAAGAACAAATGAACAGGTTTATAAGGGAAGCTGGTCAAAAAGTCCGAGACGACCACAACCGCAAAATGGCCATCTATGAGAAAGCCAAAACGCAACGCCTCCTCCAACAGGCCGCGAAAGATGAAAGTGCCGCTCCCTGTCAACCTGTTATAAAAAAGGCTCGACGCAGAGGCAGAAACAAGTCGAAACGCGAAAAAGACTCTCAACTGCAACAAAGAGGGACTAAGAAGCCACGCAAACGGGAATTGAGCAGTTCTGATCTATCCCTTGTGAAGAAAATGAGTCGAGCGTACTCTTTTCCTCGAGACAAGACAAAGAAGATACTTGACCGAGCTATAAAATACCAGATGCTTACGCTGCCGGAGTCTAAACACCCCGAACAAGCAGGCGAAGTCTCACACCCAAACTATTGCTCTTATCACCGAGTGATAGGACATCCTCTCGAAGACTGCTTCACCTTCAAGAACTGGGTGGAAGATCAGTATCAGCTCGGCAAGTTCGCTCTATCTGACAGTTGGAGGGTAATGCCGTCACAGAAGCATGAACCCAAAGCTATGAAAGTAGAACCAGCTCCACATTGGTCTTGGAAGCAAATTCATACTTGTCACATGATAATAATATCAAAAGAAGAGCCCGAGGATATGGATGACCTTCCCCGGTGCTTCGAAAACAGCAACGATGAGGTGATCTCGGAATTTCCACCAGCACCGAAAGAGCTGGAAGATGGAATACATACCACTGCAGATAACCTTAAGAAAATTGAGCTGGGGACGGCGAACGACCCGCGATCGACATTTGTCAGCGAGCTGCTATCTGAAGAAAGGGTGGCTTCATTAAAAGACGTGCTTATGCAGTATAGAGATTGCTTCACATGGAACTATTCCGAAATGCCGGGACTAGATCCAAAAATTGCTGTACACAAATTGGCGATATCCCCGGACGTTAAGCCAGTCAAACAGGCACCGAGAAGAATGCGGCTCGAGCTTGAGATGAGCATCAACGCCGAAGTCAAGAAGTTAATCGACTCTGGTTTCATCCAAGAAGTTCAATATCCCGAATGGATCGCCAACATCGTCCCGGTGATGAAGAAAAATGGGACGGTACGCATATGTGTGGATTTCCGGGATCTCAATAAAGCCTGCCCGAAGGACGATTTCCCAGTGCCAGTCACCGAGCTGATGATAGACAATACGTCCACTCACGAAGTCTTCTCCTTCATGGACGGCTCATCAGGGTATAATCAGATAAAGATGCATCCCGAAGACCAGAAGCACACCGCCTTCAGGACCCCTTTGGGTATATTCTGCTACAAGGTGATGCCCTTCGGTCTAAAGAATGCCGGTGTCACCTATCAGAGGGCCATGACGAAGATCTTCGATGACCTTATACATGAAATCGTCGAATGCTATATCGACGACCTCGTGGTTAAGAGCAAATCATACGAGGAACATCTCGAGCATCTGAAGACCGTATTTCAACGCCTTCGACAATACAACTTGAAGATGAACCCTCTCAAGTGTGCATTCGGAGTTTCCTCGGGAAAATTCCTGGGATTCATCGTCCGACACCGAGGTATTGAGATAGATCCGTCGAAGATCAAGGCGATCATGGAAATGCCCCCGCCAAGAACTCTGAAACAGCTGCGGTCTCTTTAAGGGAAGCTCGCGTACATACGGCGATTTATAGCCAATCTTTCAGGCAAGTGTCGTCCTTATAGCCACTTGATGAAGAAGGGAACCCCTTTCGTTTGGGATCAGAAATGCCAGGGCGCACTGGACGAAATCAAGCAGTATCTGCAGAATCCACCAGTGCTGGCTGCTCCAGTCAAGGGAAAACCCCTCATTCTTTATACAACCGCCCTCGAAGGTTCCTTAGGCGCTTTATGGGCGCAAGAGAACGATCAAGGGAAAGAAAGAGCACTCTACTATTTAATTCGAGTTCTGCTGGGGGCAGAAAGCAACTATTCCCCTATTGAAAAACACTGCCTGGCGTTGATCTTTGCGATAACAGAGCTCAGGCACTATGCGTTGGCGCATGAAGTCCGTCTCATTTCGAAAGTGGACCCCCTTAAATATTTAATGTCGAAGGCCATACTGACAGGTCGGCTCGCTAAATGGGCCCTGCTCTTGATGGAGTTTTCAATAACTTATCAACCTCTCAAGACAGTGAAAGGCCAGGCCATTTCCGACTTCCTCGCTGAGAATCCGATACCTGCCGATTCCCCTCTGAATTGCGATCTGCCAGATGAACATGCGTTTGACGCGATCGACGATGATGATACCCGATGGGAGCTTTATTTCGATGGAGCATCCTCCATGAAGAAGCGCAAACAAAGTACCCCCATAATCAAATCAGGGGTAGGCCTTATATTCGTGACTCCACAAGGAGGTATAATGCGCTTTGCTTTCTCCTTAACAGAGCCGAGGACGAACAATGAAGCCGAATATGAAGCTTTAATAGCAGGCCTCGAGATTGCCATCGACATGGGAATTAAAAACCTCCTCATTTACGGAGATTCCCAACTGGTCGTCAGTCAAGTAAATAGCGACTACCAAACATGCAAATCAGAGCTGGTGAAGTACGGCGAAAAGGTGCAACAACTGTTGACCCAAATTCCCTCCTACACTTTGGAAAATATACCGCGTGCAGAAAATAGCAAGGCGGACGCGTTGGCCAAGCTCGCTAAAGAACTGGCCGACGAAAACCTCGATGGCGTAAGAATCGTGGTACAAAGCCGTCGGGTGCTCGCCCCAGCGGAAATATCTCCGGAATCACCCGAAGAGAAGGGAGCGACTGAGCAAATGGCTATGCAAATAAAAGACCGGGAAAAGGCCGAGGATTGGAGAGAAGTCTTTATAGACTACTTCAAATACCGTCGAACGCCCGAAGATGCGTCCTCAAGACATCAGCTTATGAAACGAGCTCTGTCTTTCGCCTTCGTCAATGATACTCTATACAAGAGGTCGTTTGACTCTCTGTGGTTGAGATGCCTGGGACCTGACGAAGCGAAAAGAGTCATTCAGGAAGTTCATGACGGACTCTGCTGTTCTCACCAAGCAGGCTCGAAGATGAAGTTGAAGATAAAACGAATGGGTTACTACTGGCCCACGATAATTCAGGACTGCCTCGAATATGCGAAGCAATGCCACTCATGCCAAATCCATGGGGACTTCATCCATCAACATCCAAATCCGCTACATCCATCGGTGGCTAGCTGGCCGTTCGAAATGTGGGGAACTGACATAGTCGGCCCTATCGAACTAGCATTGTCTAGGAGACATCGTTTCATCCTGGCGACGACTGATTACTTCTCCAAATGGGCAGAAGCAGTACCACTGAGGGAAGTGAAGACGGAGAATATCCTCCATTTCTTCAAGACGCACGTCATATATCGGTTTGGAACTCCGCGACGGATCATCTCCGATAACGGGCCAGCTTACAGAAGCCACAAGATCGGTCGCTTCGCGCAGCAGCATAATATAGACTGGAGATATTCCTCAGTTTATAATCCGCGAGTTAATGGTCTAGCCGAGGCCTTCAATAAGACCTTGACAAAGATCATGAAGAAGACGATGTCCCGAAATAAGAAGGATTGGCACGAGAGACTGCAAGAGGCTCTCTGGGCATATCGAACTACGTTCAAGACGGCCACGAACACAACGCCGTACGCGTTAGTATTCGGTACAGAAGTAGTACTCCCCCTCAAGATAGAGTTACCCTCTTTACGAGTGGCAGTCCACTACGAGCTGACGGACGAAGAAAATGCTCACCTTCGGCTCGAGGAGCTTGACGCCCTTGATGAAACCCGGCTCATAGCGCAACAAAATCTGGAGGCTTATAAAGCAAAGATGACGCACTCATATGAAAGATTGACTAGGCCGAGGACATTCCGCCATGGCGAACTCGTGCTAGTGGTCAAAAAACCTATGATCCCCAATCGCGCTAAGCGGGGAAAATTCGAGCCGAACTATGAAGGCCCGTACATAATAGACAAGGTCTATCAGGGTGGAGCCTATCTACTCATGGACATGCACGGTGAAAGGCCTTTCAGGCCAATAAACGGTCGCTTCCTGAAGAAATACTACGCTTGATGAGCCACAGCCTAGGTCAATGATAGATGACGACGACTATGTCCGCTCGTTATCTTCCTAAGCTCAAGCTCTGTAAGTAGTAGCCGGCCTTCTCCTGACGGACCGAAACGTCCTTAAATTAATGACGGACCGAAACGTCTTTAAAACTACTACCGCGACATCCTTAGGCTGACGTGATAAAAAAAATAAAAAATAAAAAACGGTATGTCCATAAGCAAAATGGGCACGGATGAAAACCCGAGAGGGCTCCGTGAGTAAAAACAGCAGGGCTACCGGCGGGTGTTCGTGAAAACCCGAAAGGGCGTGACCTCGTAAAAAAAAAGAGAATAAAAAGAATAAAAAAAACGGTATGTCCATAAGCAAAAAGGGCACGGATGAAAACCCGAAAGGGCTCCGTGAGTAAAAACAGCAGGACTACCGGCGAGTGTTTGTGAAAACCCGAAAGGGCACAACATCGTTAAAAGACACTTACAGGGTCCTCTCGACCTTGTAAGGAGAAACCACCCGCGTGGGAGCTTTACGACTCACAAGGGAGCAACACACTTAGGAATCCCCACGATTCCTAAGGAGAAAATACACTTACGAGATCCTCATGACTCGTAAGGAGAACTCTCTTATGGGACCCTCGCGGCTCGTAAGATTTGAAAGTCTTAAGTTACAGAGACCTAAACCTGTGCTTAAGCAACCCCCACAACTTCCGATATTGCCCTACAAGTGGCTCAGCACTGACCTTGTATACAATCCACGGACGCGAATAAATATTTCCCTAACAAAGTCCCATCCGTGACGGGGGATATGTTTGCATGGTGAACAACCCTTGTAAGTCCTCTCGATTTACAAGGAGAAAACTCTCTTGTAGGATCCTTACGACTTACAGAGGAACATGCACTTAGGAATCCTCACGATTCCTAAGGAGAAAATACACCTACAAGATCCTCACGACTTGTAGGGAGAAATACCTTTGTGAGACCCTTACGGCTCATGAAGTCAAAAGCCTTAGTCGACAGGAGCTTAACCCTGTTCGCTAAGCCACCTTTGTTCGACATCGACAGAGGCAAATGATGATTCGCTCGTGGCAATATCCCAGTTGTAGCGGTGCTGATGCCGAAATCGGTGTCTAATTTCAGGTTTACGGCGAAAAGCCAGTAGGCCGCACATGCATACGAAATAGCCGAAATGATGGGGTAACTTGCAATAAAAAAGTAGCAAGTAAAAACGTATGCACACAAAATAGCCGAAATGATTGGGCAACTCGCAATAAAAAGCAGCGAGTAAAAATAAAATAAACAGCCGAAATGATTGGGCACCGCGAAAAATAGCCGAAATGATTGGGCAATCGCGACCTTTGCGATATAAAAGCTGAAATGATAGAGCATCACAGAAATAAAACAATAAAAAAAATATATGAAACTTTCGCCCTACAGGTGAGATCACATCGAACCCTGTATACAATCCAAGGGCGCAAACAAAAAGAGAATCATACCTTCCCAACAGGCTCCGTCAGAAAGCAAAGCCAAATCTCGACGGTTCACCAACAGCCTAGAGATAACCGCGACATTCATCTTGATGCAACAGACGCAGTGCCAGCAAACGAAGCGAAGATCAAATTCCTAGCTTCACGTTTTTGACGGTAACTTATATAAAACCTGAAAGACCACCACAGATCAGTTCAACCCCGAAGAAACCAGTGTCTTCGGCAAGATACTTCGACTCAGGGAAACCAGTGTCCTTGATGAGAGCCTCCTGATTCGTGTCGGCCCGCAGAGAAACCAGTGTCTCCGCCGGAATACTCCAATTCGTTTCAACCCCGAAGAAACCAGTGTCTTCGGCAAAATCCTTCGACTCAGGGAAACCAGTGTCCTTGACGAGAACATCCTGATTCGCGTCGACCCGCAGAGAAACTAGCGTCTTTGCAGGAATACATCGATTCGTTTCAACCCCAGGGAAACCAGTGTCCCTGGCAAATACCTCAATTCAGGGAAACTAGCGTCCTTAATGAGAGCCTCCTGATTCGCGTCGGCCCGCAGAGAAACTAGTGTCTCCGCAGGAATACTCCGATTCGTTTCAATCCCGAAGAAACCAGTGTCTTCGGCAAAATATTTCGACTCAAGGAAACCAGTGTCCTTGACGAGAACATCCTGATTCGCGTCGACCCGCAGAGAAACTAGCGTCTTTACAGGAATACATCGATTCGTTTCAACCATAGGGAAACCAGTGTCCCTGGCAAATACCTCAATTCACGGAAACTAGCGTCCTTGATGAGAGCCTCCTGATTCGCGTCGGCCCGAAGAGAAACCAGTGTCTCCGCAGGAATACTCCGATTCGTTTCAACCCCAAAGAAACCAGTGTCTTCGGCAAAATCCTTCGACTCAGGGAAACCAGTGTCCTTGACGAGAACATCCTGATTCGCGTCGACCCGCAGAGAAACTAGCGTCTTTGCAGGAATACATCGATTTGTTTCAACCCCAGGGAAACCAGTGTCCCTGGCAAATACCTCAATTCAGGGAAACTAGCGTCCTTGATGAGAGCCTCCTGATTCGCGTCGGCCCGCAGAGAAACCAGTGTCTCCGCAGGAATACCCCGATTCGTTTCAACCCCGAGGAAACTAGCGTCCTCGGCAAAATACTTCGACTCAGGGAAACCAGTGTCCTTGACGAGAACATCCTGATTTGCGTCGACCCACAGAGAAACTAGCGTCTTTGCAGGAATACATCGATTCGTTTCAACCCCAGGGAAACTAGTGTCCCTGGAAAACTCCTCGATTCAGGGAAACTAGCGTCCTTGATAAGAGCCTCCTGATTCGCGTCGGCCCGCAGAGAAACCAGTGTCTCCGCGAGAACTTCCCGATTCGTCTCAACTTGCAAGATAAAGCCTTAGGCAGCAGGGATTAAAGACCTTGTTTCCTGAGCACTGGGACCCTGCAAGTCTGTCTAAAATGGTCTCTTGCATACTATTCATGGGTCTCACTCTCCAAAGTCGAATCTCGACAAGCAGGGAAACAACCGCTTACGGGTCCTCTCGACTCGTAAGAGGGAAAATTCTCTTATAGGATCCTTACGACTTATAAGAGAAAACGCACTTAGGAATCCTCACGATTCCTAAGAAGAAAATCCACCTACGAGATCCTCTCGATTCGTAGGGAGAAAAATCTCTATGAGACCCTCACGGCTCATAGAGTTGAAAAGTCTTAGGCAGCAGATCTGAACCTGCGGCCTAAGCCATCGCTATTTCTTGAAGAAACTAAGACGCTTACTCTATTATCTGTCAACCATGTTTATTAAGACAGCATGCTGATAATAAGAGAAAGAGATAAAGCAAAAGAGCATACAAGACACTGCAAAGAAAAAAAGGTGTATCTTTATTTATTAATTCAATCAAGTACAAGGTGAATTGTACAAAAGAATAAAGAATGGATACATCTTATTCGAAAAAGAAAATTTTTACAATTATATTGATACAAAGGCGGCTACTGGGAAGGAAGCGTCTTAAATAGCCCTATCAGTTGTTCGCACACTTCCTTCCATGCCTTTCCCTGATCGGCCATCACCGCCAGTTCCGCCTCCACTTGAGCCCGCTGCTTCAAGAAAGTTGCAAGCTGCTCCCCGGCGGCCTGCTGAGCTGCTTCACGGCCTTGGGCGTCACGCTCGGCGGCATCAAGCTTCCGCTTCAAGTTTAGTCCATTGGAGATGCGCTCCAGAAGGCCCTCGAAGATAGCCTTCACCTGGGCAGCGTTCGCCTCAACCTCAGTGCGCAGACGAGCCGTCTCATTCGATGTCTCTTGGCATTCTTTCAGCCTTAAAGCCGCTTCTTGTTCTAGGTGACGGAAGTAGGAAGCGCTTTGCTCGATCCACGCTGCTCTTTGATTGCTTGCGGCTAAGGTCTCAGGAGCAGGGCGCACGAACTCCGACTGATGCAAGCGGACCTCGATTTCCCTGCAGTGATTGACCCAAAGCTCGACGACGCCTCCATCATGAAAATTCACAAGCGCCGCCAACATTGGGTTAACCTTTGCAGCGAAATCCGCAGCAGATGGGAGAGTGTCTGCGTTAAGCTCCTCGACGTATCCGCTCAGCATGCCCAAGCTCATTATAGCCCCCTTTGAAGACGGGCGCCTTAGGAAGGGGCCTGCTGGCATTATAACACGAGACTTAAAGGGCGCCGGGATTGGAAAGACAGCTGAAAAAACAAAATACGATTAGATGACAGTTCAAGAAATACAAAAAAAAATTCATCGATGTGATAGTTTACTATACCAGCTGCAGCAGGTGGAAAGGCCGGAAGGGCCGGTGGCGCGACCGATCTCTCATCCCCTCCTTCGATTTGTAGCACTGCAATCAAGACGAGGGAAAGTTAGAAATAATTCCATCACTAAAAAAAGAAAGACACCAGTTGGAAACTATACTCACTAGCTCCACTGGAGGAAGAAGCGATTTCAGATGGGAAGGAGAAGTGCGGGTGCAACACCTGATAGAGATGATCGAAAAGCACTCCTGAAAAGATGCAATAGTACAACATTAGTACATAAATTATGCGGCCGAAAGATAAAACTAATGGGTTGCAAATCCATACCTTCCAACATCTGCGATGGCACAAGGGAAGGCTGAGAGGCGACCACCACCAAAGCAGCAGTTGACGGCGTTCCCTCGAGCAATGGAGCATCGGTACTGGCCGCACCTGCATTAAAAACAAAGATAAACTTGTCAGAAAAAATTGCAAGATAAAATAAGAGGGGACGGTAACCCGAAATTTACCTGATGAGCTGCCAGCCGAGATGGAGGCGTCTCCCTCCTCCATCGATACGAGTCCACCTCCCGTGGCCTCATCACCAGACTCGACAGGGGCTGTCATCGTACTCGCCCGACCAGGAGACGGCGGAAGACCGTAGACGGGGAGAGCAATGATCGGACCATTGCCAGACTCTTGAGAAAGAGCGGCTGGCTCGTCCTCAGGAATCATGCCCGCCTCACCCGCTACTCCCTCAGGCTCGGCGGTCGCCATTGTCTCATCCGCCGTCACCATGAGGTCGCCGGTCTCAGGCGCCTCGTCCGCCGTTGCCCCAAGCTCAGTTATAGCGGTCGTCTCATTTGCTGCCACCTCAGGCTCGGCATCAACGACTTTCTCTGGTGCAGCTCCCTCAGTCCTCAGCTCAGGCTCAGCAACCCCGGCGACGTTGCCCACCGTCAGCTCAGGTTCGGCCGGTGCTTCTTCCTCTGTCCCCTTAGGTTCGACGGTTTCCGTCTGCCCTTCGGTTGGACTTGGCCCTGCGAGACAAGATATATAAGAACCGACATTTTTATAATTCTTACAACAAAATTTTGAAAGATACATTACCTGAGGTGGACTTATCGTTAGCCTCCCTATTTGCGCGCACCGCCTGTCTGTGAGCCATAGATAAGGCGGCCGGGGGCTCTTCCGAGGGAGTATCAGCATGAGGGATGGTGCTTGGGCCTGCTCCCACGGCCAAAGCAGCCCTGCGTGCCTTCTCCTCGCACCTCAACCGCTTCCTCTCCTCCCGGGCCGTCATGACGGACCTCTTCGACGCTTCCTTCATCATGGTGTCATCGTCCTCATTTAGAGTTGCCTCCAGAGCCTTCAAGGAATCTCTCATCGGCTCTTCAAGTCGGGTCTCTCGCGGTAGCCCCGAAGAGGCCGAAACATCAGTGGCTGGCCCGGGAAGAGTCTCTGCGTCACTTTGCGGGACCGACATTGTGGTTCCTGTGATGAGAAAAAGAAAGGGTCAGATCGACCATAACAAAAGGAGAATAAAGACTTAATGAATCGAAACGTACTGAGGCCTAAGGATGCTCTAAGTCGTTCTTCCTCTTGAAAAGTCTTGAGGGAAGCAGCGATGGCTTCTTCAGTGGTGATGCCTGTTTAAAAAAAAAAGAAAGGAAAAGCATTAGTCAAAGACAATAATAAAAGTACGATGCAATAAAAAATGCGACTAGTAATTACCCGATTGCGCAAGCCTAGCTAGCCATGCGTCGCGCCTTGCCAATCGCTCTGAAGCTGCGATGGCGGCCGCCAGATCAGTGTCATCTGGTGGCATGACCAATCCTCTATTGGTCCCATACTTGCCCAAGCCCTCGCTATAGGGAGCGTGAGGTTCCTGACCGAACGCAACGTCAGCTGAAAAGAGCGACTTCTTCTTCCTCTTCTGCCTACCAGCCCTGGGTGCACCCGGGATTGACTTGCGCTTTGCAGGCACCTTGGGGTGGCGGGTCCCGATGTCCACGCCCACACCAGACTCTGGCGAAGCCCCAACTATCGTCTCCACTGGAGCATAGGGCGCTGGTGGCGCATCCGCAGTATCAGGAAGCGGCAATCCGCATGGAGGACTCAGCACACGCGGTGGTTCGGCTCTAGCATCTTTCAGCGGAGGAACTACGGGGGTCTTTGGCACCAGAGGAGCTTTGCGGTCGCTGCCGGGAGGCACACCCTTACGGTCGACCAACAATCGCTTTTCTTCCTTTATAACGGCGCCCGTCGAATGATTGTACCACTCTGCATATGCATTAAGGATTCGTGGGGCGCAAGCCGGCTCGCTGATGAAAAAATGAGAACCCGTATTTAGACGCATGAAGTGATGCAGCGCGCTCTCCATCCCTTCTTCAGTAGCAGCAGGTTCCAGTAAGAAAGCCTCCAATGGTACCCCTTGGTTGTAGCTCAGTTGCTGGGCGAAACGATGCGGGTTGTATCTCATGAAAAGCGCCGCACCGTTGTGCCTAAACACTAGGAAGCCCGGTCTGATAGAATATAGATGGAGGGTCTCCCGGGTCATCAGAACTGAGGCCCCATCTTTGAAAGTGTCTTGCAATGGCCGCACTGTGGTGGTGGACGCCTTTCCAATGGTCAGCACTTTGTCAATAAAAGACATCCCGTCTCCAATGGTGTGGGGGCGAAGGAGCAAACCCCTGGCATTCCGTGGCGACGGAGTCACAATTGAGGCACCGATCGGTCGTATAATTCAAGGGAAGCTGCACCTGTCATAGAACGAGGGCCTTTTGTGCATACCGAAGACGCCCAATGTATGTAGCTCAAGCCATGATACGAAGTAGTGCATCGGGAAGATCACATGCAGTACCCCAGGCTCATTAGCATCCGCCGCTTGACTAAGGCCGTGATACAGGTGTGCCAAGCCGGCGATCCCAACGGCCACTTTTACCCCAATGGTCATCCGGTGAGCTGGGTAAAAGACAGAGGGCCGCATATGGCGAGAATGCATCGGGAGCGCAAACCAACTCAGCCATAGCCCAAGGAATCCTAAGAAGAAAGCTTCCTCGTCCATCCCAGGGGCTGCAATCTCCGCAAAAGAGATAACCGGAGAGTTAGGAAGGAAAAAGCCCTTTTGATCTACCTCCTTCGCTGGTAGGTTGTCCAAATCTAAACCAAAAGGGTCATCAAGAGTGGCGTACTTAGCGGCTTCTGCCGAGAGAACGTTTGGGTGAAGGAATCGGGCGATGAAATCCTCGAAACTGACCCCGCGGCTCCCACGTTCGATAAAGAGGGCCTCGTAGATGTTCAACACTTTGATCAAACTTGGAAATTGATGTTGAACAGCATTCTCCGGAGTGAGACCCCTTATTGCCGGCTTAGCACTGAAAACATATTCGTCTGTAGGAAGAAGCTCCTCATAATGCTCCCCTATAACCGGTAAGCCGGAGACCTCTGTGAATTCCTCCAAAGAAATCGACACTTCCCGGTCCATTGCGAGGAAAGTGTGAGCAGGGATGTTCTACTGCTCCAAAAAGGCCTTAAACCACCAGGTGGGAAGCGTGGGATATTGGAAGCGGGAAACGTAAACTGCAGTGTACAACCCTAGCCTCATCAACTGCGACTTCTTCGCTGATAAAATGTAGCGAGCCCATGGCAGATAGCCGATCGGATGGCGGGGGATCAGACCTATGTTATATGATTGCCCCCAAGGTCGCGCCTCGCCTTGACAAATACGACGTCCCAGGATATCCAAAACCATAGGAGGCTGAATCGGAATTGCATCTATAGCAGGATGAAGAAAGCCCTTTGAAGTCCAATCGACTATCTCCACGGCATACTGCACCGGGGGTGGGCTGGCATAGTGGATCGCCGTAATAGGCTCCGATGGTACTGCGCATGAAAAACTCTATCGACCCATGATAATTTGGTTGTATCACGACCCCCAAAGGTGAAGATTCTTATATTCCGGGTCGTGGTCCCTGATCATAGCTAGGACCTCACGGTCTACGGGTGCTTCGGGAAATCCTCCCTCCGAACGAACGAATGGGAATGAGGTATCGAAAGACATGTTTCCTGCGGAGGAACAAAAATTAGCCGTCAGTGTTGTAATTCCAACGCTTGGCGCTTTAAAAAATTTTAAATTAAAATTAATTACACCACACTGCAATACAGTGGGCAGGGGACCAAATGGGGACCTACAAAATCTGGATGACAGTGCATCAGTTCATAAGACAGACCCATCATTGGATGAGACTGTCAATTAATGAAGAGATCCCCAGGAAAATATTCTCATTAATGGGAAATCCCTGGAGACAAGGAGAAAATCTCCTCTTTCAGAGCAAAGCTCTGTCACAGAGTGACATTTGTCAAACTCTGGTCTCAAGAGAATAAAATTTCCTTAAAAGGAGCCTAGCTCTTTAATAATGATGGAAAGATCCATCAAAAGAAAATTTTAACTCCTAAAGATTAAAAATTTGGAGTCTTTCAAAATCCATGAAAACTTATAAAAAGTTCTTCACTTTCAGATCAAAAAAAAGATCTACATTCGATCCATGACCAAAGCTCTGTTCATGGGTTAAAACCCATGAACAAGATCTCTATAGATCTATGGATTTTTGAGAGCAAGGCTCTGTTGATGAAACCCCAAAGGGGTTTTCTTTAGATCAAAGATCTATAATAGTAAGGCTCTGTTAATTAAATTTAATTTAATTTAATTTTACCTAAGATGATTCTAAGTTCTGAACTCTGGAGTTCTTGAAAAGAAACGAGAGCAAGGTTCTGAAGTTCTTAAAAACAAGAGCAAAGCTCTGAAAATCAAAGTTCTTGAAAAATGGTAAACCATTTACTGAGGACCAAGGGTCCTATTTATAGGCGCCTGCGCCCTTTCAACTCACCGGTTGATCCAATGGCTAGGATCTTTCCACCGCTGCACTCACGTGTGCGTCACGTGAGCGCAACGGTGGAGGGGCATTTGTTTCCCCCAATCAGAGCAAAACTCTGTTTGAATTTCAAAAATTCAAAAATTGAAGCAATGCTTCAAATTTCTTGCGCTGCGCGCAACGCGCCACGTGTCAAAACCTGATATGTCAGCGCAGCGCCCAAGGCAGCGTGCCCAATCAGAGCAAAGCTCTATTTAAAACAAAATTAAAATAAGCAACGCTTCAGATAATCTGATTTAAAACAAAATTAAAATAAGCAACGCTTCAGATAATCTGCGCTCTGCGCTGCACGCCACGTGGCAGCGCATAAACGCTAGCGCAGTTGCGCTGCGCTCTACGCTGCGCGACACGTGGCAGCGCAGTTGCGCTAGCGCTCTGCGCTGCGCGACACGTGGCAGCGCAGTTGCGCTGCGCTCTGCGCTGCGCGACACGTGTCAAGCGCTGGGGCGTTTGCGCCCAACAGAATTAAAATTCCAGTAAGATCTTTCTATTCTTGTTAAAACAAGAAGATTGTCTTCTGTAAAACAGAAACCCTAGGATCAAACATCTAACGGTGGGGAAAATTCCCTAAATCACTCAGAGAATGATCTCTTTAACAAATTTAACAAATTAATGGGCACTATATAAAGGCCCCTAGACCCCAATTCAAAAACAACAGAGAGAAAACAAAAAACTCAGAAACAGAGAGAACTCTGAAGAATTGTGAGAAGAACTCAAGAAAAGAAAAAATGTAAAAACCTTTATAAAAAAAGAAGAATTTCTTCTGAATAGATCATTGATCTAAGAACAAGATCAATGATCTTCAATAAAAAAATATAATAATAACAGTGCCTTAAACTTTTTTATGAACTATTGGTTCTGGAATCTTAAAGATTTTTCTCTTAAATCCAAAATTGGATTAAGTTATTAAAACAGTGCCCTGCATTTGCAAAACTGCACTGTTGCGCTTCTGGGTTGGCGCAAGCCACCACGGAGCGCCACGTGTCAGCTCCAAGACCACTTGCGCTGTGCACTTTTAAGATAGAGCATTGCTCTTTAAAGTTGGCGCAACTCACTATAGCGCGCCACGTGTCAGTAGCGCAACAGCGCAGCGCACTGCGCTATTGCGCTTGCGCTCACCAGAGTATGACACGTGTCACCACGAAAAGCGCTTGCGCTCAATAATTGGCGCAAAGCGCCTGACAAACCACTGTCAAGTAATTAATGCACTGCATTATTTACAGAAGGGCCAAGCCCAATTAAAAAAGGCCTAACAGGCCAAATTAAATGCAATGCATTATTTTAAAGAAGGGCAGAGCCCAAACAGATGCTCTGCATCATTTATAAAGGGACAGAGCAGAAATCAGAAAGGCCTAGCAGGCCAAAATAAAATGCAGTGCATTATCAAACAGGGGCAAAGCCCTAGCACAGGCTTAATAGGCCAAAAATAAAAAAGGTTGAATATTCTCAACTGGACTTAGCCCAATCATGGCCGTAAGTCCTCAAATTAAATTAACTGAGTAAGACTACTCTCCTAAATCAATTTACATCCGGTTCAAGGGTACATCTCTGAACTCCTCTGACCCCTATCGTTGTAATCCTTCAACGACGTCAGAGAGGTGACGAGTCCCGACAGCCACACATCGATACGGACTGCGGGGTCCTTAAACTCATGGACCGAAACGTCCTCAAACTAATATTCGTCCCAAAATGGGAACGTTGGACCGAAATGTCCTTAAACTAATATTCGTCCCCAAATGGGAATGATGGACCACCATGTCCCTAAACTGGAAATCGATCGCAACGTCATTAAACTAAACAATAGAGCCAATTGCTCTCTTGTCGGATCCAAATGATCCCGTTAAGTTGATCTTAGTCTGGAGATTAGGCTAACGTATTCTTAACAAAAGTTTAAGTTGATCTTAGCCTTAAATAGGGCTAACGTATCCTTAAACAAAAACCCCAAACCCAAATCTAAGAAAATACGGATTTGGACTAATCCACGTCCTACGGGCGACGGCATAACCTAGTCTCCGTATACAATTCACGGGCAACCACAAACAAAACAAACACACACGACACGAAGTGAAATTTCTGGAGAAGGAGAAAGTGGTTACCGCGATGCAGTAACGTAATTAATTGCAGGGGCTTGCGCCTGCAGGGAAGAGCGTCCCCATAATCAAAAACCCCTCAAGCGAGGGGGAATCTGACGAAGTCTGCTACATCGGCCGCATCCGTCTAAACCTCCGATACACGGTGCCATAAATCAACTTGGTATCTTCGGAGAGGTGGACGGATAAAACCAAATAGCATCTGCCCCGAATCTCAGGCAAGACGTCTTCACGTCGTCGCCGTCTTTCGGAGGGGAACACTGACGTGCACACCTAAATCAAAACACACCCCAAATAGGTGTATCCCACATAATTTCCATGCATCCCGTCACGTAACAAATACACGGGCATAAAATGGTGATCTACGGACCGAAACGTCCTTAAACTAATAATGGACCGTAACGTCCTTAAACTAAAACAATAGAGCCCAAATGCTCTTTTGTTGGATCTGAATGATCATAAAATCTTGTTAAATAGATCTTAGTCTCAAATTGGACTAACGTATCCTTAACAAAAAAAATTAAGTTAATCTTAAACGAGATTAATGATTCTTAAATCAACCCAAACCCAAATCTAAGATATACGGATTTGGACTAATCCATGCCCTATGGGCGACAACATAAATTAGTCTCCATATACAATCCACGGACAACCAAAAATAAAACAAATACACACGACACGAAGTGAGCTTCTGGAGCAGGAGAAAGTGGTTATCGCGATGCAATAACGTAATTAACTGCAGGGGCTTGCACTTGCAGGGAAGAGCGTCCCCACAATAAAAAAATCCTCTCGCAAACGAGGGGGAATCTGACGAAGTCACGCTACAATGGCTGCATTCGTCCAAAACTTCAATATACCGTGTCATAAATCAACTTGGCATATTCGGAGAGGTGGACGGATGAATCCAAATAGCATCTACCCCCAAATTCAGGCACGAGGACCTACGCGGCCCGTCTCCATTTTCGGCGGTAAACGGACTCGTCCAGAAGCCGATGAGACTCCTTCAGCTTGGAGTTCGTCAGCCTCTCGGTGACCACACGAGTGTCGAGGAGAGCGGCCTTCTTCTCCGCTTGCCGCAGTTGGAGGCGGAGTTCCTCCTCCATCTTGGAGGACTCGCCCGCCTTTTTCATGGCCCGGGCTACCTCATCGGACTCCATGGCGATGAGGAGCGTACAGTGGTGGAGGACCTGATCAAAGCAACAAACGGGTTAGAAAGCTCAAACCGAGAAAACTAGAGTTAAAATAATTTCTGAGAAAAGTCAAGAACCGACCCGAACCGCCTCCTGGGCCTTCATGGCCCCCCGGGGTATTTTAACCTCGGCTGCCTGCTCCATGTCAGAAAGCAGATTGTCGGCGATTGCAACCCCCGAGGGCATTTCAATGCAGAAATCACCCTATTGCACTGGGGTCCCGGAAGGAGGTGGCCGGGAGACCGTCCACTTCTGCCTCTTGAGGGGGGCTTCGGCAGGCTCAGCCTCTTCCTCCTCCTCCCGCGCCCGGGACGCCGGGTCCCTCGAGTGCTTATGGCTCCCCCCGCGGCGTTCTTCTGAAGCTCGGGGAGTGGCGGAGGGCTTAGATGGTGGAGACGGCCTCGGGGCCGAGCTCAGACTGGGTCGGGACGAGCTAGCGCCCTCGGCCTTCTTTTCCTGGGTCTTGGCGGCCAAGGCGGCTAGGATTTTCGCTCAGTCCATGGGCTCTGCAAAAAAGGGAACACGCAAACAAAGGGGGTTAGCAACACCAAAACAGCAAAGGAAATTTGACAAAGTCTAAACAGATCGTCGAAAGCCTTAACTTACCCAAGAAACGCGCAGGACTGATCCCAGTCCAGCTCAGTGCCTGCTCGGATAGCAGGACATCCGCCCGTTGGATTGGCTCCCACTAAGACACCACCCTCGCTTCAGGGGAAGTCGACTGCTTTGCCCTCGGGCAGTCATCCCCGTGCCACTGTTTAAGCACGGGCCAATTCTCGCCCTCAGGCGGCCCGACGAATATAAACTTCTCCTTCCATTCATGGATGGAAGAAGGGACGGCTACTACCCCCGACCCGGCCACTCTGCCCTTACGTTTTTTGAACGAGAAATACACCCAGCTCGGCTCATCCTTACTGGTACCAGGGTGATTCTTATAATAAAGGAAAGAGACAAGGAAAGTCAAGCTGAAGGGGATATTTTCAAGTTTTAACCGAACCAGAAACCCGAGGAGAATTCTCCACGAGTTCGGTGCTAGCTGGCCCGGGGCGAGATGAAAGTAACGGAGCACCCTGCATACTTCAGTTAGGAAGGGCAGACGCATGCTTGCCCGGAATGCTTCCAAATACAGGGCAATCTCCTTGCCCTGCACCTGGTCTGCCCGCTCGCCCTCTCTAGCTAAACTGATGGAATAGTTAAAGGGGATGTGGAATTGAGCCTGAATTTTGGAAAGCTCGTCCATACTCTTCAAAACGGAGGGCGCATCGCGCGTGTTCCCGATGCGTACCTTGGGGGCCCTTGTTGCTGCCCGACGACAAGTAACAGGGGCAACCCTGACTTTAGGGGGAGAACCCGACACAGCGGACGAAGAAGAAAAAGAACCCTTTCGGCTATCTAAAGCCGAAGAGGAGGAGGACCCACTGGACTCGGCCCCAACAACGGGTGCCTCATCGTCCGAATCTACCTTTACCACCTCTATGGACTTCTTAGATGATGACATCAAACCTGATTCAAAGGGAGGGACTCACAGAGGAAAAGTGAACAAGGGATCCGATCTAAAAGAAGGAGCACCGGGCAATCTTCCACAACGAAAGAGAATTTGAGTAAATTGTCAGCCCTAAGACGGTCCCCTCCTATTTATACACCCCAAAGGAGAACATCCTACGGCCTCGATTGGTTTCCGCCAAAACAAAACGTCACGCCCAGCGACCGGCGGGGCTCCACGTGGCGATCGGCCATTAGGGACATCTTTTGGACTGCAAGAGTCAGAGACAGCCTGTCACTTCTGCCAACCGACGTCTGACACGTGGCCCGTATCTCAACTGCCGATCGACTGAAACGGCACCATCTCTTTAAAGCGCGATCATTTCATTGGTCCGTTGACGCCATCGGTGATATGCGTGAAAATTCGGGCACACAACGAAGCGACACGTAGGCCCAAAGATCGAAATGATGCAACCACCAAATGCCACGCCGTTCCCGAGCGATCCGCATTATGATTCTTGGCGCCAAACTGAGCAGAAGAAAAACCGAGCAGACCACTCTCGACCCGACCCGTGAATGTATCGGAACGAGAGTGGGGGCTAATGATGATGCTCATAGGTGGTATCTCCTCAGATTACGACACGTGGCGGATGATGCGTCCCGAAGGCTACGGATGTGGAATAAATGAGTTGCATTATAGAGGATTTCTCAGGATCCTCTTCTAATGCAACGTATCCGACCTTTTAGGAGACCTCCCTTAATACATTCCACTTTCATTTAGGAAACTACCAACAGCTCGTCGCCGAGCCTTCTGACATGCCGAGCTTCCTCGGCCTCCTTTCTCGTCTCTGAACCTTCTGACATGTCAAGCTTCCTCGGCATCCCGCTCGTCGAGCTCCTGACATGCCGAGCTTCCTCGGTTTCCCCCCGATCAATCAAGAGCGCGGATTCCTTGCGCCCCGCAACGATTCCGCGTATCTCGCCAAGGCAAGATATCCGCCGCCCTACACTCCGCGTCCCACGCAGGCTCGTTCCCCCATTAACGAGCGGATCCCGTCATTAATACGGGCGTAACGTAAAGGCGTAACTGACGGCGAGGATCTCGCACCGGCTTGCTCCATGCGACCACTATAAAAACCCCTCTTCCAGACGACTCAGGTATCTCGAACTGATTCCAATACGCCGCTACTTTATACTTATACCTCGGTGCTAACTTGATCGTTGGAGGGTCCTACGGTGGTCACCCATCTCGGGACTTCTTTGCAGGTAGCTCGGTGTCCAACACCAACCCATTGAGATCCACACTTAACCACTTCCAAAGCAAATCTCATCCGTCAAAGACCGCCATCACAGGATCGACGGAGGACAATATCTGAAGAAGATCCTAAGCTCCATCTCAAGGGTTGGGTCCTGCAGCCATAAGGCGGCCTCTTTTAATTCTTTAGTTATATGTTTTCTTCATGAAACTCAGAATGAATGTTAATGTTTTAAATGGAATAAATTTGATGAAAAAAATAAACAGTAAAAAGGACAAACCCAGCTTTGAAGCATCGTACCTTCAATTTGAATGTCTTTTGGAAGGCTCAGGACTCTTTGAAGGCAGGCTCGGAAGTTTTACCTTTTCCTTAGGTTTACACTGTAATTTAAAGTACATGAAACTTTTCCTAAACAACGGCAAGGATTCCAACTTCAAAAATTTTCACGCATAACTTCAAACTCATATCGTTTGCTCCATGGAAACATATAGACCCATATAGACTAGATACCTATTTTTTTTTCTTTTTTTCCTTGTTATTCTTCTTTTCTGACATTAATTTGTGCTGCAAGAAATCTTTATTTATGATAAAACGAGGAGTTTGTTTATGAATTAATTCTGAGCCGGAAGTTGATATTTTTCTTTTTCCCCCTTCCTTATTCTTTGGTTAATTGCATAATAATGCCTCAATGTTTTGCCCGTGTGCATTTTAACACCCATCGAATTTTTCACGGCATTGAAATACCTAATTTTTTTTTCGAGATGTCTTTAGTTATAGCTTTCTATGGAATAATATTCCCATGTACCTATCAGATCACTTATTTTAGAGTGTACCATTCAAATCCGAAACTAAATGACATTACATAGCATCTTCTTCTTTCCTTCATTTTTTTCAGGTAAACCCTAATCATAGCCTAACTATTTCCCAGTCTTAAACCCAAATCGAGACCATATTTCAGTTCCGATTTTCCTCTCTAATCTAAAAAAAAGAAAAAGAAGAAAAGAACGAATCCATTTTATGTCTTGTGTTCTCTAAATTCCTAAGCAATTTTCTCCCCTGGAACACAACCTTCTAAGATTTTAGTACTTTCGTGAGAATAAAGAGAATAAAAGTATTTTGAGATGAAAAAGGAACCTTTCATTTGACAGGACACTTCTACACCTTTTAACTGGGATTGAAAAAGTTGTACTTGTGAAACTCCTTGGACCAGCATGCCAACTTGCCTCAGCGGTTCTAGCGTTTTTGCACGTGTGATGCGCACGTGAGTATATTTTTAACCCTATTAATATCGAAGGCATGTGTAAGTTATTTTATTTTGGACATTACATGAAAATTTCTATAGATATTTATAGCTTTTCTAAATTTAAATTATATGAATGTGGTTAGTGGTAATATTAGAATGAGGTTAATGGAGAAAAGATGACATAGGAGGGAATTTCTTCCTATGACGTTGGAAAAATGCACCATCCATAACTTTTTTTGACGATCGGCATATATCACCTCTATCTTTATCATCTAAGATGCAGATACACCAAATTTCATGTGATTATACCATTTTTTTACCGTTGATTTAGTTGGTGCAAAATTAATGGTTTATTGACAATAGAACTTTTTACATTGCTAATTCAACGGTGAAAATGTGGTGGAATCATATGAAATTTGGTGTATGCACATCTTAGATGATAATGATGGATGCCGATGGTCGGAAAAAAATGGTGGAGGTTGTATTTTTTCGACGCTATAGAAAGAAATCCCCTCATATGGCTTCTTTCCTCCATTATTCTCTATTAGAATTGAGAAATTTATGAGTTATATAAAATAACAAAAACATAAACGGCTTATGTATAAATTTACAAGGCATATCCTTTTTTGGGCTTTGAAGGAAAGAGAGAGAGAGAGAGAGGGGATTGCTGACTTTTCATTTTCTTATTTTTGTGTTTTACAGTGGATGAGATAGACATCTTCAATATTTAATTTTGGCGATTAAAATTTTCTCATTTTTTCTATTTTTTATTTTGTTGATTAATTACATTATCTGCGGATCCATGGGCCGTGGGTCTGCTTCTGAACCTCAATATATCAAGAACTTAAAAAACGTTAAAAACTATAGTTGATAAAATCTCTCACAAGAACCATATAACAATTCGGACCAATTAATAGCTCAGATTTTGGTTTATACCATCCATACATTTAGGAGTTCAAATAGAGGCGAAGGAGACGGTTAAATGGTGAAACTAAGAATATTTGCCACAGTTTTATTCATTTAATGGATTTTAATGGAGCAAAAAAAAATCTTCCATGGAGCAGTAATTGTGCAATATCCCTCTTCTGTTTCTTTTTGCCGGAAGAATTCCTGAAGAAAACTTGATAAGGCTCATAAACGAGAGTATTCTCTAGATCACGACACGTAGCGGATGACGTGTCATCCACGTAAGCCCATCAAATTCCTGAGGGCTATAGAGCTGGAATAAGTATGCTGCATTGGGGACATTTTCCGGCACTTCGTCTCCGAGGTTGCATCCGACCTTTTGGAGACGTCTTCGGAGTACCTTCTCTATTCGCCTAGCAACCAGCCGACAGCTTTCTCGGCCTCCTCGCCCGTCTCCGAGCAATCCTACTGCCGAGCTTTCTCGGCCTCCTCGCCCGCCTCCGAGCTAAGCCACCGAGCTGCACTTACTCGGCTTTCCTGTTCAACCGAGAGCACGAAGCCCAAGCGCTCCCGTAACGACTCCGTGTATCTCGCCACGACGAGATCTCCGCCGCCCCACGACCCGTATCTCATGCTAGCGTATTTCGCCATTAATGGGCGTGTCCCGCCATCGACACGAACGTGACGCACGGACGTAACGGACGACGAGAATCTCGTGCTGGTTCACCTCATGCGAGCACTATATAAACTCCCTCCACCAGACGACTCAGGTAAGTTGAATTCATTCTAATACGCCGCTACCCTGCCATTATTTCTCGGTACTTACTCAATCGTCGGAGGGTCCTACGGTGGTTTCCCACCCTGGGACTTCCCTTGCAGGTAGCTTGGCGTCAACAACATCTTTCAACCCATTAAGATCCACACAGTCAATTCTCATTCTCAATCATAACCGTTCAGCATCGCTTGTAGCGGAATCGACGGAGGACAACATCTGAGAGAGATTCCAACCTCCATCAGTTGGCGCCGTCTGTGGGAAACACTTTCTTCTCCATCCAACAAGTTGATCTTCCGCCTTCGATTCTATGATAAGCGACAACCACGACGATCCCAGCACGAGCCGTCCTATCCTCCAAAACGGGGGCTGAAACGGCCCTACTCCCCCTCCTAACGTCATCAACACCTTATCTGCTCGAATCGATAGGCTCACGGTGATGGTGGATGCGCTCTCCAGCGTCCAAGCGGCCGGCCATGCCCGCCAAACCGCAGCATCCCCTCCCCAGGGTGACGACATGTGCAGGGAAACGAAAGGGCATGCTCAGGCACTTGACCTCACTTGTGCTTATCTTGATGTTGCCGAACATCGGTGTGCAGGTTCCGGCAGTTATGGCCCGTATGCGGGAAATGATTCCATGACCCGTTGGGCGCTGGATTGCTCGACATCCCGATCTCAGAGAAGACCGGGCTATCAATTCAATGCGCACCGCGCTTTCTCGCCCCCTGAGGAAGTGTCAGTCAAATCTCCTGATTCCAGGCTAGACCCCTGCCGCTACTTCCGTCACAGTCACGCATACGGCAAATGCCAGGGCTATCCACGAAGGGTCTGCCCCGAAGATTTAAAGAACGTGATAGAGCGGAGCCGAAGCCGCTCCATTGTGCAAGCCAGGAGCAGAGATAGCTGGCGCTCCGACTGCGAAGAATTCTCGGGGTACTAACAACGAATCGAGGCCCTCGAAAGGAAAATTGAAGACATACGACAGGATGATCGTACGGCAGGCGAAAGCGTGAAGTACTCCGCTGATTCACTCACAAGGCCTTTTACCGAACAGCTGCTAGCTAAGCGTGTCTCGTCCAGGAACAAACCGCCCAAAGTGGCCTTCTTCGATAGGAAGTCCGACCCGAAGGACCACTTGGACGCGTTTACGGCAGGCATGAGTTTCCAAGACAATTGAGACGCTGCTCAATGCCGAGCCTTTCCTACCACCCTCATCCGGGTTGGCTGAGATTGGTTCCAAGGGCTCGTGCCGCGGTCGATATCGACCTTTGATGAGATGGCGACCCAATTCCTCGATCATTTCGTCGGTAACCGACGGCAAAAAAAGATGGTCGACCATCTGTTTACCATCAAGAGCGGAGACAAGGAATCCTTCAAGGGGTACGTCACCCGCTTCGATAATGCCCTTTTAGAGGTTCCCGAGCATCGCGACGAGATGGTTATCACCGCCCTGAGGTCAGGTCTTAGGCACAAAGAGTGGCTCCGCTCTTTTGCATTAGCGCAACCTAGGACCATGGCCGAAGTAAAAGTATGGACCGAGCGAGAGATTCAACTCGAGTCGGAGGTGAACGCCAACCTGCTCCGAGGCGATCAAGAAAACTGAAAAAAAGGGATAGAGAGGACAAAAAGAAAGCCGACCGTCCAAAACCCTGTTCCCCGAGATTCCATGAGTATACTCCTCTGAACATATCCCAAAAAAAACTGCTAGAGGAGGCTAAAGACGAGAGGTTTTTCAAGCTCCCGTCGGCATCCCAAAGGGCGGGCAAGTGGCTCCGGGGCCAGTATTGCGCTTACCATAGGTCGCAGGGGCACCCAACCAAGAGTTGTAAACAACTCCGTGACTATATTGAGAAACTGATCCGCTCTGGTCACCTGGCGAAATACCTACGAGACAAGCGGCAGGCGGAACAAGAGCAAAAGGACCTACCCCTTTCCGGGGAGTTAACAATCAGACAGATCATGGTCATTTCGACGCATCCGACTCTGGACAGTGAGGCGGATCGCCGCCCCCTACTAGTCATGGCCATAAGTGATCTGCCCCAAAAGAAGCACAGGAAGGATGACCTGATCACCTTCACCGATGAAGACCTTCATGGCATATCACTCCCACACAATGACCCCCTTGTGATAGCAGCACGAGTTCACCATTACGTGGTCCGGAGAATATTGGTCGATTCATGGAGCTCAGCGGATATCCTGTTCTACGACTGTTTCCAGCGTATGGGATTAGGTCCCTCCGATCTCCAACTGACCTCTCATGTCCTCTCCGGGTTCACCAACCATTACATCCCGGCCGAGGGTTCGATCACCCTCCCCTCAACATTGAGGATGTCATGGCCCGCTTCCCGGTGTACGAGTAAAGAGACGTGGCAAGTACGCGACGTATTTACTCAGAAGTAAACACGTTAAGCGTAAATAAGCAATATAATAAATGTACACAAGAAATGACAAGAGATATAAATAAACAACTTTTTATTGATTAGACATTCGTTACATACAACTGGAAAGTAAATACAATGCTGGAAAGCGATGCCTAAACAATGGCATATGAACTGAAAGTAAAAGTATGTACAAGTAGAACTAGAGCTCAGGATCCTTAATGAACTGCTCCAAATTGTCCTGGCTGGGCTCGATCTCCTGAGAGTTGGGTCCTCCTGACAGCATTCTAAAGAAAGAAGAGAAAGGGAATGTCGTCAACGAACAATCACTCGGTAAGTCCCAAAAGTGATAGATCAAGTAAAAAGGAATAGATCTGGTAATTTGTTTATTTTTGTTATACTAACGTAGTTGTTTGTAGCTTGGTATAGAATATATCAGTGTATATGAAAGGAGGCCAACTTTCTCCGTGGACTAAGGCATACGGAGTACAAGGCCCCGTCAAAACCCACGGGACACCGACAATGGATATTCAGGTTAGGTGTATTATAGTGACCGTCTCATTCCACTTCTAATACATTCTGTACCAGTCTACCCCTTAGAAACCCCGTAATATATATTGTGTTGTTTTATAGATGTAAGACTTGTCGAGACCATGGTATAAATTGTTCATGTAAATGGATAATGATATAAACGGATAGTCATGTAGTCAAGTCAATATATATCTATGATTTGGTCAAATCAAGTCATGTTGATATTTGATAGTATTCTGGGATTCATTTTCAAGTTCCAGTATATATGGATTCATGTTGTATTGGAGTTATATTTGAATTGTATTCATGTATGGATTGTATTTAGATTAGACTGAGATTCTGACCGAGTCAGACACTTAAATAGAATTGGATTCCTAAATTAGGTTTTGGAGTTATCGGTAACTGCTGCACATGGACGGCAGGATTTATAACTTTTTCCAAGCCAATTACCATTGATAACCCCGTTTTAGTTTTCTGCCTTAAATAGGCAAGCGCCCACTTTCTCCGGCTCGCTGAGGCTCAACAGAATTGGTCCCACTTAAACCTATATTTACTAGGATTCTTATTGTAATTTAATATAAACCTATATCTACCCGTTCTTTAAGAAGATAGTGACGCCAAATCTTCAGTGCAAATATAACTGCTGCCAACTCTAAGTCATGCGTTGGATAATTGCGCACATGAATCTTCAACTGTCTTGATGCATAAGCTACAACTTTTCCATGCTGGTGTAAAACACATCCTAATCCCTTACCGGATGCATCGCAATGCACAACAAAATCTCTTGATTGGTCCGGTATTACGAGAATAGGCGCTGATGTCAATCTTGACTTGAGTTATACAAAAGCTTGTTCACATGCTTCTGACCACACAAATACTTCATCTTTACGTGTGAACTTGGTCAGGGGTGTTGCAATCTTCGAAAAGCCTTCTATGAATCTTTAGTAGTATTCTGCAAATCCCAAGAAACTTCGAATGTCCTTCACTGTCTTTGGTGTCGGCCATTCGTTTACTGCTGATACTTTAGCTGGATCCACAGAGATTCCTTCGCCTGAAATTATATGCCCGAGAAATCCGACTTGATTTAGCCAAAACTCGCACTTGTTGTACTTGGCATAGAGTTGACACTGTCGCAAAGTCTCTAGGACAATTCGTAAATATTTAGCGTGCTCTTTCCGATTCTTCGAATATACCAGGATGTTGTCGATGAAAATGACAACGAACCTGTCTAGGTACTCTCAGAAAACTTGTTTCATCAGATTTATGAATATGGCTGGTGCATTGGTCATTCCAGATGACATCATGAGAAACTTATAATGACCATAGCGAGTCCTGAATGCCATTTTCAGAATATCAGACTCTTTGACCTTCACCTGAAGATAAGCCGAACGAAGATCTAATTTTGAGAAAACGCAGGATCCACTTAGCTGATCGAACAGATCGTCGATTCGCGGTAGTGGATACTTATTCTTTATCGTGACTTCATTCAGAGTTCGGTAGTCAATGCACATTCTGTATGAACCTTCCTTCTTCTTCACAAGCAAAACCGGAGATCCCCAACTTGAAGTACTGGACGAATCTATCCTTTCTGCAGAAGTTCGTCCAGTTGAGTACGGATCTCCTTCAATCCTTATGGACTTAAGCGATATGGTGCTTTGATCACCTGTTGCGCACCAGATACTAAGTCAATACTGAATTCAAGAGCTCTATCGGGAGGCAAACCTGAGATGTCTTCAGGAAATACATCTTTGAACTCTCGAACTATCTCTGGCTTGTCTTCTTCAGCTTGTGTTGTTGCAATCACTGCCTTCCTTGGCTTAGCTTTGTAAGTACTAGGCTCTAGTGTACGGTCTCCACTCTTGAAATAAAATACCGGATACTCTGGAATATCGAACACTACCCTCTTTTGATGACAGTCGATGGTAGCGTAGAAAGTTCCTAGCCAGTCCATACCCAAGACTACACCGAAGTTCGGTATGTCCAGCACCTCGAATTCAGCATAAAATTCTCTGCTGCAGATGGCCATTGGACACAGGTCACATCCCAAAGTTGCCTTTAGAACGCCGTTCCCTGAACTGACATTCCAGCTGGATACGAGCGGTTTAACTGGAATCGCATGAGTTCGGACGAACCATTGCGACATAAAGCAATATAATGCTACAGTATCGAAGAGTGCTAGTGCAGGAAGTGAGGCTTCTAAGATTGTACCTAAGTTGTGTGGAATATATTTAGGTATAGGAAAAGATATTTTGATATGTATAAATGTTGAAGGAAAGTTCGAAAGGAAGGGAGTTACCAGTGATGACTTGGGCAGTGGCTTCAGCTTCTTCTACAGTTATTTTCAAAAGCCTGTCGCCTGGGTACATTCCTCCTTGCTGGAGGAGCATTCCTTTGTCCGTTCCTCTGTCCTTGTAGGTTCCTTTGTGCATGATGGAACTAACGAGGATGAGGTGCAGTAGGTCCATGAGGAGGTGGAGCTGGGAGAGCAAGTCGAGGAGCAGGTGCCTGATAGCTGGCCGCTGCGGATAGGTGATTGCTGGTCTGGGTGCAAGGTTTGGATTGAGTCTATGAGGACAAGATCTAATATCGTGTATGGATGAGCCACATACTAAACAAAGGCGATTAGCACACCTGCAATCCTTCGCCAGGTGTCCGTTTCTTTTGCAATATAAGCAGAAATCTGGACTGGGCCGGTTAAAAGTTACTCCCGGTCTCCTGGGTACAAACGGTGGCCTGGAAGAGGCTCTTCCTGCTATCTGAGTAGCAGAGCGCTTCACAACGGCAGATTGAGGTCTGCCCTCCTTCTTTACTACTGCCTTGTATCGATGGACAGCCTTCAGAGCTAGGTCATGGGTTGGGAAATCCCCTGTAGCTAGAGCAGCTTGGATCTCCTGGTCCAACCCTTGCTGAAATCGTCTAGCCCTGATCTCAGCAGTCGGTATGAGATGTGTCGCAAACCTATTATGGTCTTGTGTTAGTTGTGTAGTATGTGATATTAGAAATTCGAATATTTAAGACATATCTTACCTGCTCAACATGGTGAACTCAGTATCATACTCATTCATATATTTCTCCACATAGAGCCTTGTTGCAAGTGGATGAATTGCTGCTCTGTGTCGAATTGGGAAGTCTCGGGAAAATATTTTGCGTCGAACATCTCGCGAAAAATCTTCCATTCGATCGGCTGGATAAGTCGGATTTCTTTCGCCTTCCACTATACTCTGGCATTATCTATGAGTTGCAGCTTCGTAACCCTTACCCAAGCAATGTCCAGCACTTGTGCTGCTGCCAGATCGTCTTCGATCGACTGAGCCCATTCCTCTGCTTCCAAAGGGCTCTCTTTCCTAAAGAATTGTTTAGGGTGCAGTGCCCGGAATTGTTTCACACCAGGTGCCTCGGCTTTTGGGCGGTGTAGGAGGATAGCGGTCTGCTGTTGCTGTCCTTCCAAGAGGCACTTGATTGCCTCGAGCAATACCGTCTGATCGTTAATAGGAGCTGCTACGGTAGGTATAATTGGAAGAGGTGGTGGTTGGGTGTTTCCGTTGACGTTGTGCTCGTATTGTTTGGTGAATCCATAACCTTGAAAGAAAAAGTAGGGTTAGGATAGATTCAAGGAATATGAAATGTAAAGAATGTTTAGTTGCCGATTCTTATAATTCTTGTGACTTATATTGCTTAAGATTCCATGCAGAACTGACCCTATATGGTATGACTTTATATAGAACTGACCTGTATGGGTCGCCAACAAAACCTGTCACGCCCCGCTTCCCGGTGTACGAGTAAGGAGACGTGGCAGGTACGCGACGTATTTACTCAGAAGTAAACACGTTAAGCATAAATAAGCAATATAATAAATGTACACCAGAAATGACAAGAGATATAAATAAACAACAACTTTTTATTGATTAAACATTCGTTCCATACAACTGGAAAGTAAATACAATGCTGGAAAGCGATGCTTAAACAATGGCATATGAACTGAAAGTAAAAGTATGTACAAGTAGAACTAGAGCTCGAGATCCTCAATGAACTGCTCCAAATCGTCCTGGCCGGGCTTGATCTCCTGAGAGTCAGGCCCTCCTGACAACATTTCAAAGAAAGAAGAGAAAATGAATGTCGTCAGCGAACAATCGCTCGGTAAGTCCCAACAGAGATATATCAAGTAAAAAGGAATAGATCTGATAATTTATTTGTTTTTTTATTCTAACGTAGTTGTTTATAACTCGGTACAAAATATATCAGTGTATATGAGAGGAGTCCAACTTTCTCCGTGGACTAAGGCATATGGAGTACAAGGCCCTGTCAAAACCCACGGGACAATGGCAACGGATATTCCGGTTAGGTGTATTATAGTGATCGTCTCATCCCACTTCTAATACATTCCGTACCAGTCTACTCCTTAAAAACCCCGTAATGTATATTGTGTTGTTTTATAGATGTAAGACTTGCCGAGACCATGGTATAAATTGTTCATGTAAACGGATAAGGATATAAACGAATAGTCATGTAGTCAAGTCAATATATATCCATGGTTCGATCAAATCAAGTTATGTTGATATTTAATAGTATTATGGGATTCATGTTCAAGTTCCAGTATATGTGGATTCATGTTGTATTGGAGTTATATTTGAATTGTATTCATGTATGGATTGTAGATTAAACTAAGACTCTGACTGAGTCAGACACTTAAACAGAATTGGATTCCTGAATTAGGTTTTGGAGGTATCGGTAACTGCTGTATCTGGACGGCAGGATTTATGACTTTTTCCAAGCCAATTACCATTGATAACCACGTTTTAGTTTTCTAGCTTAAATAGACAAGCACCCACTTTCTTCGGCTCCCTGAGGCTCAAGAGAATTGGTCCCGCATAAACCTATATTTACTAGGGTCCTTTTTATAATTTAATATAACTTGAGGGGTTTTATGTAAAATATTTTTAATATAATTCCAAAATAATACTCAAGTATTTATTTATTGTATTTTTGGTTTTCATGGATGTAAATTTTAAAAGTGAGGTATTTTAGTGAATAAATACCTAGATTGAATAATATATGGTATTTTTTGTGTAAATTTGACTTGTATGGATTCTTGATGATATTTTCATGAAATTTGTGATTCTTTTCTTTTGTTTGGAAAAACATGGAATTTATTATATATTTAAAATGGATGATTTGATAATATTTATATATAATTATTAAAAATAAAATTTATTTATTAAATAGAAAATCACGTTTTTCTTAAAAATTGCATTAAAAATTCCATCGAGATCGGATGCTCTATGAGGAGGTCTGCATCTCACTGTACTAGTCCCGAGGATGTGCGATAACCGGCATCATCCCGATCGGGTTCCTCAAAATTGGTTGTAGAGGCATAATTGTAAGGAATGTAAATAATACAAATTTAAAGAATACGGTTTTTAATATTTTATGGTATTTTAATGTAAAAGTCATATTTGTCCCATAAGTATTGTTAAAAGAATATCGTGCTATGTCATGATGGGTGTTTGTGAGAGGTAGGTCATTATCTCGTGAGATTTTCTAAAGGTAATATGAGCAAAAATGATAAAAGATGTCATATGTAACTTTATGGTATTTAAACGTAAAAATATAATAAAAGTTGTTTTTATATGGAGTTTTGGAATGAAACTTGTTTATACTTATTGTTTTAATGATTAACAAACAAAGTATAATGATTTAGATATTTAGTTCTTAAGAAAAATTGTTATTTTAAAAGTTTTAGAAATAAATGTCGGTATAACTCCACTTACCGACATCATTGAAAGGTAGAAGTTTTGAGATGTGAAAAGAAGAGAGGGGACTTACTAGATGAAATGAGAGAGGGGGGTTGAGGAAGGATTTGGAAGCTTCGTAGAGTCGCGGGGTCGCCAGAATCGTCTCGAATCGTCGTCGGAACTTGACCTTGGACTTACTCCACTTGTACTCTTCTTTCACTTGGAAAATTTTAAGCATTTTAACAAGATCTTTCAGAATGAGGAAGGTTAGGATATGATGTGGTATTTATAGGGTAGAATTCGGGTTTTTGAGAATTAAAATGCATTAAGATTTGGGTAAAAAGCTTATTTTTAATTCTCTGTTTAATTGCAGGAAAAACAAACAGAAGAGGAGTAGTGGGGGCAGGCTAAAGGATAAGGGTTCAAATTTTAGGAGCATTCCCGACGGTTCAAACCGGGGGCGCCGGCCTTATT
Organism: Agapanthus africanus; assembly: GCA_030015575.1. Lineage (NCBI taxonomy): Eukaryota > Viridiplantae > Streptophyta > Magnoliopsida > Asparagales > Amaryllidaceae > Agapanthus > Agapanthus africanus. The sequence goes on along the minus strand of JASDDO010000019.1, from coordinate 374,764,640 downwards.
GAAATCTTCGCCGGTCGTTTGGAGTGGGTTGGGGCTTGGATTTGTGCCACATGTTACTATCTGTTCATATAACATTTTCCACATGTTTGTTTTCAGTGACTTTTCATTTTTACGTGTATTGCACGTGTAAACTTTTGGGCTTCCAAAAAGTTTAAAAGAAAACTCAGTAAAAATATATGTGGCTGATGGGATTCGAACACTGGGGCTACGTCACAGCAGTGCAAGGTTTTACTAATGAGCTACAAGTGCTTTCTTGTTGTTTTTCAAACAAAATAATACTTAAAGTATACTCAGGCTTGCAAATACTCTATTCAGTATATTAACTTTAAGAAAATTTTATACATTAAAACAGAGTCATTACAATGTAGGCAAAACGTGAACCATATTGGTGAACTTCCTCGTTGCCAAGATCCCGTCGTCCTATAACATCCTTCTGGGACGCCCCACCTTAAATGCCCTTCGGGCTCAGATCTCAACTGCCAGGATCTGCCTCATCTTAACATCTTCCGCCGGGGAGCAGGGTGACAATTTTGAAGATACGCATAATCCCCAGGGCACCTTGGACACACACGACGACCGGAAATTCGAGGCACACCGGTGGAAGCGTTAGCAGAAGTTCCCCTCATAGAAGGGTCGACGGCCGGACTGTACAGATCGGCTCTCTCTTGACAGGGGGCATCCGTGAAGACCTGAACCGGTTCCTCTGGAACAACTCAGATGTGTTTGCTTGGACGCCGGCTGACATGCCCTAAATCGATCCCAAGGTGATCTCCTACAAGTTCGGGGTTGACCCGAAAACCATGCCAATCCGATAAAAGAAGAGAAGTTTCGCGCCAATAAAACAAAAGGCGATAGAGAAGGAAGTGGACCGATTGCTCGCTGGCGATTTCATCAGGAACCTAGACTACTCAGATTGGCTAGAGAACGTGGGTATGGTCAAGAAAGCGAATGGGAAATCACTCATGTGCGTTGATTTCACAGACCTGAACAAGGCTTGCCCCAAAGACAACTACCCGCTTCCTCAGATAGATCAGCTAGTAGACAGCTCGGCCGGTCACGAATTACTAAGCTTCATAAATGCCTTCTCCGGTTATAATCAGATCCGAATGAACCCGGTCGATGAAGAGCTAACAGCCTTTACCACGAATCGGGGAGTATACTGTTACAGGGTAATGCCCTTTGGACTCAAAACCGCCGGAGCCACGTACCAGCGACTGGTCAACAAACTATTCAGACCATAAATTGGGAAAAACATGGAAGTCTACGTCGATGACATGCTTATGAAATCTGCCTCATCGGCCAGACACACAACAGACCTCGCCGAAACATTCGACGTCCTGCGAAAATACAAGATGAAGCTGAATCTAGCCAAATGCGCGTTCGGCGTCACAAGCGGAAAATTCCTTCGATTCATGGTTAGCCACCGAGGAATCGAGACGAACCCAGAGAAGATCAGCGCCATCATCAACATGGCGACGCCCAAAAGCAATGTCAATATCATACGACACACCGGGAGGGGGCCGCCTTAAGTCGCTTTATGTCCAGATCTGGGGAAAGATGCCTCCCTTTCTTCAGAGCCCTAAGGAAAATTCCCAGATTTGAATGGTCCGAGGAATGCCAAGACGCTTTAGAACAACTCAAGGCATACCTAGTGACCCCAACACTTCTTAACAGACCGGTCGAAGTCGATGAGCTGTTACTATATCTGGCTGTCTCCGAACAAGCCGCGGGCTTAGTGCATGTCGGAGAGTTCGAAGGAATGCAGAAACCAGTCTATTATGTGAGCCATGTTTTCAAGGACAAGGAAACCAAATACACGGACTTAAAAAAAATAATCTTTGCGCTTGTTATCACGTCCAGGAAACTACGACACTATTTCCAGACATACACAATCCTCGTCCTCACTGAACGACCTTTAGGGAATATCCCCGCCTCCCCCGAATCATCAGGCCACTTAGAGAAATGGAGGTGGGAGTGTTCCAGTCAAATTTTTTGGTTAAGAGCTACTTGTTCCCTTATTAAAAGGGGGAGAAAAAAGAGGAAAAGAATCCTCATAATTTGGCATCACGTGATAAACACGTGGGCACTTATATGCAAAGCATATAAGCGTTGAAAACAAATAACTAAAGGCTAAACAGGTCTTACGTGTTAAACACGTGAGCGCTCATATGCTCATATGAGCGCTGAATAAAATAAACCTAAAGGCCAAACTGGCCTCACGTGTTAAACACTTGAACGCTCATATGAAAAGCATATGAGCGCTGAACATAAATAACCAAAGGCTAAACATGTCTCATGTGTTAAATACGTGAGCGCACATATGCAAAGCATATGAGCGCTGAACATAAATAACCAAAGGCTAAACAGGTCTCCCGTGTTGAACACGTAAGCGCTCATATGCAAAGCATATGAGCGCTGAAAGTAAAAAGGCTAAAATCCACATTAGGGGTCACGTATTAAACATGTGAGTTCTCTTACCGCATTCTTTAGCAGCGCTCACATGCAAAGCACGTGAGCGCCCTAATTTAAAATGCTCCCATCTGATAGAATTAAATTCTATTTGCGAAATATTTTTCCTGATCTTTCTAATATGGAAAGATCTTTCTCTAACAGAGAATATTGGATTTAAAATCTAATGGTGATAAAAAATCACCAATTAAACCATCTGATAAAATTAAATTCTATGTGGGAAATATTTCCCTGATCTTCCTCAAACTAGAAAGATCTTCTGTAACAACTCCATTTTTAGTGTACAAATTTTTTTTTTTGCTTTAAAATTAATGTATACTTGGAGTAATTACTTTTGATGTTATCACTTTAAGTATTTAATTCACTCCTTAATTATAAGAAGGAGCTTGTAGCTCATTGGTAATACCTTGCACTGCTGAACCAAGCCACCAGAGTTCAAATCCCATACCCCACAATATTTTTAATATTATTTTGTTTTGAAATTTTTAGAATACCAACAGTCAACACGTGACAAATCCCAAAAACCCCACTACACCCAATAAAGTAAATGTTCCAGAGGCTACACCAGAAGACTCCCCACCTCCTGACCCATCAACTCGGCCCGACTCGGCCGGCAGACCGACCGACTCGGGCCGGCGCCGCCGACCTGACTCGGCCGGATGGCCGAGTCCCTATCTGAAAAGTTAGGGCTCTTGGCCTACCCTACCCCCCGCACACTCCATTTATTTAGATCGGTTTCAGAGAAGTCGTAAAGTCCCCTTTACTCCATTTTTATTGCATTTTAACATATTTGTTTACATTTTTTTAAATTAAAACCCTTCATTTACCCTAACCCTAACCTAACCCTATAAATACCAACCCTACACACTACCCCCTCACCCCAAACTCTGAGCCAACTCTCAAGAATTTTCAAGAAACCTTGTGTACTTTGAAAACGAGCAAGAACCAAAGCTATGGCGAATTTTCCGGCGAACTTCCGACGACCATCCTAGGAGCGCCCGGCGACGAAACGACGCACCGGCGACTCCTCCCGATCCATCTCCCTCTCTTTGTTATCCTAAACCTGTAAGTCCCATCTCTAACTTCTCTATTCTATTCTAGAAATACGGAATTATAAAACCCGACGGAATCGGAACAAATCCGATTTCCGATTCGGATTCTTTATAAAACCTCACTTTTCTTTAATACAATCATGCTTAAACCAATTCATGTTGACTATTAATTACTAATCAACCATATTGATCAAGTTTCATAATCATAAAGTAATTGCTATTTCATTTTACCGTATTTTTCATTTAAATACCACATAGTTTCAATTCTACATTTAACATCACAAAACTTGCTATACCTTTAAGTAGATCACGAGGTAATGACCTACCTCCTCACACACTCATATGAAACATAGCACCATACCCTTGGGAACATAGAATACGGGAAAGCGACACATTTTCATTTAAATACCATTTACTTAATAAAACCGTTTTCTAAAGGATTTAGTATATATACAAATCTTTGCAAAGCGCCGCTACAACCCATTTTGGGGAACCCGTTCAGGATGGTGCGGATTATCGCACATCCTCGGGCTTACTAGTGTGAGATTCAGACCTCCGCAAAGAGCATTCGGTCTCGAAAGATTTAAAAATACGACATCTTAAGAAAAACGAGATTTCTAGAATATAATATATATATTAAAATTATTTTCATATAAATATATGTATATATAACATTAAAATATCTATTTTGTAATAATATAAATATTCCAACTCTTTTCAAAAATCACAAGAATCAATTTTACACTAAAATACCATGAATTCCATACAAAACCAATATTACAAATAAATACCAATTATTATGAAATTAGGATATTTCCACTAGAAATATCACAATATAAAATCTATATTCATTACAACTCTAAAGACGATTAATAAATACTTGGGGTGTATTTTGAAAAGTATATAAAAGTATTTTTACATAAAACCCCCTCAAGTTCTATAATTTACCATAAGGACCCTAGTAAATATAGGTTTAAGCGGGACCAATCTCTTGAGCCTCAGGGAGTCGGAGAAGTGGGTGCTTGCCTATCTAAGGTAGACAACTTAACAAACAGTGTTATCAATACGGTAATCATTTTTGAAAAAGACATAAATCCTGCCGCCCATGTGCAGCGGTTACCGATAACATCTAAACAATCAGGATTTCAATTTACTTCTCTAATTGTCTGACTCAGATTGAGTCTCATTATAATCTGACTTGAATATGATTCAAGTACAATTTACAATCTACAATCTACAATTTATAATTCAACATGAATCCATGAATCCATTATTCCATATATTCAATCTATCAACTTGACTGAACCGAACCATGGATATATATCCATTTACATGATTCTACATTTATTCCATTTACATGATTATACAGTTACATTCGTTTACTGATATCATGGTTTTGATCAGTCATCCAACTATACAAGCTATACAATACAATACAACAATATAATCAAAACACTACGGAGTTTAAGGGGTAGATTGGTACGGAAGGTGTTAAAAGTGGCACGAGACAGTAAGATTAAGACACCTAACCTATATTCCGTTGCTGTTGTACCGTGGCTTAACGGTTCCTTGTAGATTCCGTTTGCCCTGGTCTCTACCATATAGAGACCTCTCTTGTATACACTGGCATCCTTCTGTACCAAGCTACAAACAACAACGTTAACACAATATTACAACAATATAATACAACTTTAAAAGATATCTCTTATTCTGTCTATTTCTCTCTTATCTTTGGGACTTACCGAGCGACCTGTTCGCTGACGACATTCTCTTTCTTTCTTATTTGAATGTCGTCAGGTGATCTGGACACTTCAGAGATCGAGCCCATTGCTAAAGACTTGGACCGGTTCAGTGAAGACCCCGAGCTCTAGTCATTGTACACTTTCCATTCAGTATTTTTCATTTCTTTTATGCCATTGTTTAGGCATTGCTTTATTTCAGTTGTATTTACTTTCCATGCATTGTACAGAAAGAATGTGAATAAATAAAGTTGCTGTTTTTATTATATATTGTCTCTTGTGCTTATTTTTATATTGCTTAGATACGCTTAGCGTATTTACTTCATAGTAAATACGTAGCGGCCTCATCGCGTCCTTTGCCCGTATACTGGGAAGCAGCGCGTGACAGGTTTTATTGGTGGCCCATGCAGGTCAGAGCTGTATGAAACTCTATCATGCAGTTCTATTCTGCTTGAACAACCTAAGCAATATAACACAAGAACTAGCAACTAAAATATTCTTTACAATTTATATTTCTTGAATCTTATCATTTCATGTACTTTGAATCTGTCCTAACCCAAATTTTTCTTCAAGGTTATAGATTCCCCGAACAACACCAGCACCAATGTCAATAACACACCTCCACCACTACCACTCACACCTGTCGTCCCTGCTCCGTTCAACGAGCAGACGATTCTATTTGAGGCAATCCGAAGCCTCCTAGAGGGACAACAGCAGCAGACTGCTCTTTTAATGAATCGTCCCGAGGCAGAAGCACCTGGGGTGAAGCAATTCAGAGCTTTGCACCCCCAAACAGTTCTCAGGAAAGGAGAACCCACTGGAAGCTGAGGAATGGGCTCAGAGTATCGAAGATGATCTGGCAGCGGCACAAGTGCCAGAATTAGCTTGGGTTCGTGTTGCAAAATTACAGCTTACGGACAATGCACGAAACTGGTGGAAGGCGGAAGAAAGCCGTCTTGAACAACCCATCGAATGGGAGACTTTCCGCGACATGTTCGACGCTAAGTACTTCCCTGAGACTGCCAGGTTCGACATGGAACAGCAGTTCATCCATCTGCAACAAGGTTCGATGTGGACCAAGTCAGTAGATGAGTATGACGCTGAGTTCACCATGCTCAGTCGGTAAGATATGTCTCAATAATTCGAATTTTTATATATCACATATTACACAGCTAACACAATATTTTTAACAGATTTGCGGCACACCTGATACCGACGGATGAGATCAGAGCCCGTCGATTTCAACAAGGTTTGGATTCGGAGATCCAGGTTGCACTGGCCACAGGAGATTTTCCGACTCATGAATCGGCTCTGAAAGCTGCCCGCCGTTATGAGGCAGTGGTAAAGGCGAGAGGAAGACCTTAATCTGCTGGATTTAAGCGCCCTGCCAACCAGATGGCAGGAGGAGCCTCGTCCAGGCCACTTTTTGTGCCAAGGCGACCCGGAGTACCGAACCATCATCCCAGTCCAGCCTTTTGTACCTACTGCAAGAGAACTGGACATATGATGAAAGACTGCCGGTGTGCCAACCATCTTTGCTTAGTCTGTGGCTCAGCTACTCATGATATTGGGTCTTGTCCCAAAGACAAAACCCAGTTGCTGCACCCAGGCCAGCAATTACTTATCCGCAACGACCAGCCCTTCAGGCACCTTCTCCAAGACTTGCACTACCTGCACCACCCAGAGGACCACAAGCTGCACCACCTCCTCGTCAGTTCCATCAAGCTCAAATGAACGTTCAGAGGAATGCTCCTCAGGCCAGGAGGAATGTACCAAGGCGCCAGGCTTTCATGATGACAGTGGAAGAAGCTGAGGCCACTGGCCAAGTTATCACTGGTAACCCTTTCTTTCTCAAAATTTCTTTCAGTCTTGATATTTATCCTACATACTTTTCCTATACCTAAAACATATCACACATACCTTAGGTACAATATTAGTATCCTCAATACCTGCACCAGCACTGTTTGATACTGGAGCATCTCATTGCTTTATGTCGCAACGGTTTGTCCGAACCTATGCGATTCCAGTCTCACCGCTTGTATCCAGCTAGAATGTCAGTTCAGAAAATGGCGTTTTAAAGGAAACAATGGGATACGGCTTGTGTCCGGTAGTCATCTGCAGCCGAGAATTTTATGCCGACTTCAAAGTGCTGGACATACCGAACTTCGATATGGTTCTAGGTATGGATTGGCTTGGAACTTTTTATGCTACCATCGACTGTCGTCAAAGGAGAGTAGTATTCGAGATTCCAGACCATCCGGTCTTCTATTTCAAAAGCGGAGACCATACCCTGGAGCCAAGTACCTACAAAGCGAAGCCAAGGGAAGCAGTAGTTGCAGCAGCTTAAGCGAAGGAAGAATCAAGACCCGATATGGTTCGAGATTTCGACGATGTGTTTCCTGACGATATATCAGGTTTGCCTCCCGATCGAGCCCTTGAATTCAGCATTGATTTAGTACCAGGAGCACAACCGGTGATCAAAGCACCTTATCGATTAAGTCCGGAAGGTTTGAAGGAAGTCCGAACACAGTTGGACGAATTACTGGCGAAAGGATGGATTCGTCCCAGCACTTCAAGTTGGGGATCACCTGTTCTGCTTGTGAAGAAGAAGGAAGGTTCATACAGAATATGCATCGATTATAGAGCCTTGAACGAAGTCACTATAAAGAACAAGTATCCACTCCCACGCATCGACGATTTATTCGATCAGCTAAGTGGATCTTTTGTTTTCTCTAAATTGGATTTTCGTTCAGGTTATCATCAAGTGAAGGTCAAGGAAGCCGATATTCACAAAACAGCTTTCAAAACTCGCTATGGACATTACGAATTTCTAGTGATGCCATTTGGAGTGATCAACACACCAGCAATATTCATGAATCTAATGAATCAAGTTTTCCGGGAGTACTTAGACAGGTTTGTTGTCATCTTCATCGACGACATACTGGTGTATTCAAGGAGTCGGAAAGAGCATGCAGAGCACCTACGAATTGTCCTGGAAACTCTTCGACAACATCAGCTCTATGCCAAGTACAGCAAGTGCGAGTTTTGGCTAAAGCAAGTTGGTTTTCTTGGACATATCGTATCAGGAGAAGGAATCTCTGTGGATCCAGCGAAAGTTTCAGCAGTTAGCGTATGGCCTACACCAAAGTCAGTGAAGGACATTCGGAGTTTCTTGGGTTTAGCTGGATATTACAGAAGGTTTATTGAAGGCTTTTCAAAGATAGCAACACCCCTGACCAAGCTCACACGTAAAGATGAAGATTTTGTGTGGTCAGAAGCATGCGAACAAGCTTTCGTAGAACTCAAGACAAGGTTGACATCGACACCTATTCTCGTCATACCGGATCAATCTGGAGGATTCGAAGTGCATTGCGATGCATCCGGTAAGGGATTAGGATGTGTTCTACATCAACACGGTAAAGTTGTGGCTTATGCTTCAAGATAGATGAAGATTTATAAGCGCAATTATCCGACGCATGATCTGGAGTTGGCAGCCGTCATCTTTGCTCTCAAGATTTGGCACCATTATCTACTTGGTGAACGAGTGAACATCTATACAGATCATAAGAGCTTGAAGTACGGGTTTACTCAGAAGGAGTTGAATATGCAGCAGAGAAGATGGTTAGAACTCATGGCGAACTTTGACATCAACTTGCAATATCACCCAGCGAGGGTGAATGTGGTTCCTGATACTCTTAGTCATCAACCTTTATCAATGAATCTCACCGCTCAGTGGAAGCTTCAACAAGACATGCATCAGATGGAGATTGAAGTAGTCATGCCAGGTAATGCATCAAGTTTGATGAATTTACAAGTTCAATCAACCATTGTCAATCAGATCAAAGCAGCTCAAGCAAGTGATGCTAAGTTCCAAAAGATCAGAGAACAAGTGGAGAATGGACTCAGAACAGACTTCATTATCCATGAAGACGGATCTTTGAGATATGGCAGCAGATTGTGTGTACCAAAAGGGTCTGTTCGGAAAGAATTAATGAAAGAAGCTCACAGCTCTCCCTATTCAATACACCTTAGAGGTACCAAAATGTACAAAGATCTACGTCAGAATTATTGGTGGCATAGAATGAAGCGTGAAGTAGCCAGAAGCGTCGCAAAATGCTTGGTGTGTCAGCAAGTAAAGGTTGAACATCACAGGACAGCTGGACTATTTCAACCGTTACCAATCCCAGAATGGAAGTGGCAACACATCATGATGGATTTTGTGACTGCTCTTCCTCGCAGCACAAAGGGTAACGATACCGTATGGGTCATTATGGATCGACTCACAAAGTCGGCTCACTTCAACCCATTTTGAGTTGGCCAATCAACTGAGACACTAGCAAAGAAGTACATGAAGGTAATAATCTACTTAAAGATTTAAACTCTTCATAATGTACTATCTCTGATACCCATGAACTCATACAGGAAATTGTGAGACTTCATGGAGTACCGGTCTGCATTGTCTCCGATCGTGACACTAGGTTCCGATCGTAATTTTGGCAGAGTCTGCAAGCAAGCTTGGGAACAAGTCTGAACTTCAGCATGGCTTATCATCCACAAACCGATGGTCAGTCTGAGCGAACTATTCAGATCTTGGAGGATATGCTCAGAGCATGTATGTTAGACTTCAAAGGATCGTGGGAAGATCACCTACACCTTGTGGAGTTCTCGTACAACAACAGCTACCAAGTAAGCATAGGAATGACACCTTTTGCAGCACTGTATGGAAGGAAGTGTCGATCACCATTAAGTTGGGATGATATCAGAGATAGGGAATTGCTTGGACCAGAGATGATAGTAGCGACTGTTGATGTGGTATGAACTATCAGGGAAAGGATGCGCATAGCCCAAGATCGACAGAAGCACTGGGCTGATGCAAAGAGAAATTACTTGGAGTTCCAGCCAAGAGATCATGTGTTCTTAAAGATATCTCCGAACCGCGGAGTGATCCGATTTGGAAGACGGGGTAAATTAAGTCCGAGATACATTGGACCGTTCTACATACTCGAACGAGTCGGTGAAATGGCGTACCGCTTAGCGCTTCCACCTTCATTAGAAGGAGTGCATAATGTGTTCCACATATCCCAACTCAGAAGGTATGTGAGTGACCCCAGCCATGTTCTCGATCATTCCGAGCTTACTATACAGCCTGACTTATCTTGTGAGCAACAACCTGTGGAAATCCTGGACAGGAAAGTGAAGACATTTTGGAACAAGGAAGTTAACTTGGTCCGAGTAATGTGAAGGAAAGACACTCCAGGAGAGTCCACTTGGGAAAGGGAAGATGAAATGCGTGCAAGATATCCACACCTCTTTATAAACCAGTCCTCAAATAAAAGTTGTCAATTTCGAGGACGAAATTTTTTTAAGGAGGGTAGACTGTAACAACTCCATTTTTAGTGTACAATTTTTTTTTGCTTTAAAATTAATGTATACTTGGAGTAATTACTTTTGCTGTTATCACTTTAAGTATTTAATTCACTCCTTAATTACAAGAAGGAGCTTGTAGCTCATTGGTAATACCTTGCACTGCTGAACCAAGCCACCAGAGTTCAAATCCCATACCCCATATTATTTTTAATATTATTTTGTTTTGAAATTTTTAGAATACCAACAGTCAACACGTGATAAATTCTAAAAACCCCACTACACCCAATAAAGTAAATGTTCCAGAGGCTACACCAGAAGACTCCCCACCTCCCGACCCATCGACTCGGCCGACTCGGCCGGCGGACCGGCCGACTCGGGCCGGCACCGTCGGCCTGACTCGGCCGGACGGCCGAGTCCCCAACTGAAAAGTTGGGGCTCTTAGCCTCCCCTACCCCCCTGCACACTCCATTTATTTAGATCGGTTCCAGAGAAGCCATAAAGCCCCTTTTACTCCATTTTAATGCATTTTAACATATTTTTTACATTTTTTAAATTAAAACCCTTCATCTACCCTAACCCTATAAATACCAATCCTACACACTACCCTCTCACCCCAAACTCTGAGCCAACTCTCAAGAATTTTCAAGAAACCTTGTGTACTTTGAAAACGAGCAAGAAGCGAAGCTACGGCGAATTTTCCGGCGAACTTCCGACGACCATCCTAGGAGCGCCCGGCGACGAAACGACGCACCGACGACTCCTCCCGATCCATCTCCCTCTCTTTGTTGTCCTAAACCCGTAAGTCCCATTTCTAACTTCTCTATTCTATTCTAGAAATACGGAATTATAAAACCCGACGGAATCGGAACAAATCCGATTTCCGATTCGGATTCTTTATAAAACCTCACTTTTCCTTAATACAATCATGCTTAAACCAATTCATGTTGACTATTAATCACTAATCAACCATATTGATCAATTTTCATAATCATAAAGTAATTGCTATTTCATTTTACCGTATTTTTCATTTAAATACCACATAATTTCAATTCTACATTTAACATCACAAAACTTGCTATACCTTTAAATAGATCACGAGGTAATGACCTACCTCCTCACACATTCATATGAAACATAGCACCATACCCTTGGGAACATAGAATACAGGAAAGCGACACATTTTCATTTAAATACCATTTACTTAATAAAACCGTTTTCTAAAGGATTTAGTATTTATACAAATCTTTGCAAAGCGCCGCTACAACCCATTTTGGGGAACCCGTTCAGGATGGTGCGGATTATTGCACATCCTCGAGCTTAGTAGTGCGAGATTCAGACCTCCGCAAGGAGCATTCGGTCTCGAAAGATTTAAAAATACGACATCTTAAGAAAAACGAGATTTCTAGAATATAATATATATATTAAAATTATTTTCATATAAATATATTTTTATATAACATTAAAATATCTATTTTGTAATAATATAAATATTCCAACTCTTTTCAAAAATCATAAGAATCAATTTTACACTAAAATACCATGAATTCCATACAAAACCAATATTACAAATAAATACCATTTATTATGAAATTAAGATATTTCCACTAGAAATATCACAATATAAAATCTACATTCATTACAACTCTAAAGACGATTAATAAATACTTGGGGTGTATTTTGAAAAGTATATAAAAGTATTTTTACATAAAACCCCCTCAAGTTCTATAATTTACCATAAGGACCCTAGTAAATATAGGTTTAAGCGGGACCAATCTCTTGAGCCTCAGGGAGCCGGAGAAGTGGGTGCTTGCCTATCTAAGGTAGACAACTTAACAAACGGTGTTATCAATACGGTAATCGTCTTTAAAAAAGACACAATCCTGCCGCCCATGTGCAGCGGTTACCGATAACATCTAAACAATCAGGACTTCAATTTACTTCTCTAATTGTCTGACTCAGATTGAGTCTCATTATAATTTGACTTGAATATGATTCAAGTACAATCTACAATCTACAATTTACAATATTACAATTCAACATGAATCCATGAATCCATTATTCCATATATTCAATCTATCAACTTGACTGAACCGAACCATGGATATACATCCATTTACATGATTCTACATTTATTCCATTTACATGATTATACAGTTACATCCGTTTACTGATATCATGGTTTTGGTCAGTCATCCAACTATACAACCTATACAATACAATACAACAATACAATCAAAACACTACGGGGTTTAAGGGGTAGATTGGTATGGAAGGTGTTAAAAGTGGCACGAGACAGTAAGATTAAGATACCTAGCCTATATTCCGTTGCTGTTATACCGTGGCTTAACGGTTCCTTGTACATTCCGTTTTCCCTGGTCTCTAGTATATAGTGACCCCACTCGTATACACTGGCATCCTTCTGTACCAAGTTACAAACAACAACGTTAACACAACATTATAACAATATAATACAACTTTAAAAGATACCTCATATTCTGTTTATTTCTCCTTTATCTTTGGGACTTACCGAGCGACCTGTTCGCTGACGACATTCTCTTTCTTTCTTATTTGAATGTCGTCAGGTGATCTGGACACTTCAGAGATTGAGCCCACTGCTGAAGATTTGGACCAGTTCAGTGAAGACCCCGAGCTCTAGTCATTGTACACTTTCCATTCAGTACTTTTCATTTCTGTTATGCCATTGTTTAGGCATTGCTTTATTTCAGTTGTATTTACTTTCCATGCATTGTACAGAAAGAATGTGAATAAATAAAGTTGCTGTTTTTATTATATCTTATCTCTTGTGCTTATTTTTATATTGCTTAGATACGCTTAGCGTATTTACTTCATAGTAAATACGTAGCGGTCTCGTCGCGTCCTCTGCCCATATACTGGGAAGCAGGGCGTGACATCTTCTCTGTTAAACAGAGGACCCTTGGATCAAAGATCCAACGGTGATTATAAAATCACCCATCGATCATCTGATAGGATAAAATTTTATCTTAGGAAAATATTTTCCTAATCTTGTTAAACTACCACGATATTCATATAACAAAATTAAATTCTATATTAGGAAAATATATTCCTAATCTTGTTAAACTAACAAGATATCCATATGATAGAATAAAATTCTAATCTTGTTAAACTAACAAGATATTCGTATGATAGAATAAAATTCTATCTTAAGAAAATATTTCCTAATCTTGTTAAACAAACAAGAAATCTTTTCTGTTAAATAGAGAGCATTTGGATTAAAAATCCAACGGTGAATAAAATTCACCGATTGATCTAAAGGATCTTTTTGATTGATCATAAAATCAATCGTGATCTCTTATCGAGAGATTTTCTCAACAAATTGATTTTTCTCTTCTCTTATAAATAGGAATAAAGAGATTAATCAAAAGAAAAAGAAAGACAGGGAGGAAAAAACAGAACGGAAAGAAGAGAGAACTTCCTACAAGCTTCTGCAAAAAAAAATACAGTGAGCTCTTAAGAGAAGAGAGAATTTAATTCTCATAGAAGAAGACTTTTCTCGTTGAAACCCTAGGTAAAGAAAACACAGAGATCATATTGTCTTTCATTTGCTTGCATAAGGGTTTAACTCTTCATATAAGAACTTAGTTCTTCCTCTGGTTGAGATTTGCAGAAGCAAATATCCCCACAAGTTGAGAATTTAATTCCCATCAGGAAGATTTTGTTTTGCAGATTCAAAACTTAGGGGAAAAGAACTAGGTTCAAGAAAAAAAGAAAGAGAATGAACATGAATATATGGGAATTTAATTCCTCAAAAAGGAAAAATTAAGGTTTAACCTTATATAATGAATTTTATTATTATAAAAGTATAAAAAAAACTTAGTTCTTCAATAAAAACAATGATGATGATTGTTCCCCGCCGAAACACGGAGACGCGACCGCGCGGGTCCGTCTTGCCTGAATTTCGGGGCAGATGCTAATTGGTGCTATCCGTCCACCTCTCCGAAAATGCCAAGTTGATTTATGGCACCGTGTATTGAAGGTTTAAATGGATGCGGCTGATGTAGCAGACTTCGTCAGATTCCCCCTCGTTTGAGGGGTTTTTGATTGTGGGGACGCACTTTCCTGCAGGCGCAAGCTGTTCATGTCATAATTTTGTATTATTATATTCCTCATTCTTACTCATTTTACAAATAAACAGGTGCTTTCAATCCATGTCTGCTACATAGTTGCAGGTTACAGGTTCTCAGAACAAAAATAATGAAAAAGATGAAAAGACGATACAAAAGTAAGACTACGACCATCAAATGGAAGAATCTTGATCAAGCCTACAGTTTGGAGAATAAACGAAGGTCAACAAACAAGTTCACAAGTACAAAGGCAGTGCAAGGTTCAAGACTTCGACACGAAGCAAACGGTAAAGTCCACGACATTATTCACTACGGAAATCTGGAAGAAAACTAGAAGACAATCTGAGAAAACAAGTGAAGAAAATAGAAGAAACAAAGCAACAGAAGAAGTCCAGAGAAATGCAACCAAAGACCCCACCATTTGGCCGCGGATCCGCGGACAAACATGGGTTTTGGCCGCGGATCCGCGGCCGTCCGTCGCGCGTGTTGGCGCGTATCGCGCGTGTCGGTGCGTCGGTGCATTACTTAGGTTTTTCTTAGGGTAAAATTGTAAATGCAGATCTGAATCGATTGTAACCCTAGGTTTCTATGTTCTATAAATAGAAATCCTAAACCTCTCTTTGAGGTATGCCTCTTTTTATTTCATCTATTCAGAATTTAATTCGGTGTAAATGTTTGGAAAGAGCCATCAAATAAAGTAAGACCTTTTATTTCATTGCCCTAGTTAATTTTCATTCTGCCTTAATATAATTTTTATTATCTGCCCTAGTTAGATAGTTAGAACATGTTTATCAATTCCCTAATGAACGAGTAATTCCTCCCTTGTTAGGGTTAGGAATATGGAAGGTTTGAGAGATGAAAATCTCTCACCCCTTTCTTGCCCATCACATATAATTAATAGGACTCCATGCATACACATACACCATTCCCTACGGCACCCTATCCCATGAGGTAGCGGTGATACCGTAGTATAAAAGACCGGTTGTATATGTTTTCCATGGAGGTTAGGGTAAGAATTAAGAAAGGAAGGACAAGAACCTAGAGGAAAAAACCTAGTTTCTTCCCGATGGTACTAATCCCCTTTATTAATTATTACCATAACACCTAAAGAGATCTAAATTAGAGCATTGAAAGTGGTGAGGAAATCTTTAACTTCCAAACTTAACCTAACCCTAACCCTAGCAAGATTCTAATCCTAGTTTAAATCAGTTTAGTTTTTAGTGATAATTAAACCAACACCGTTTGGAATTAACTCGTTAGAACAATTAGGAAATACACAACATCCCTGTGGACCGACCCGTACTCACCGGCTAGCTACCAAGCGACGCCGTTCTTGATTGCGGTAACAATTCTTTGATCACAAAACCCAACATTCAATCAAATGGCGCCGTTGCCGGGGATGGCGTTGTTATTTTCTTTTTGTAATTTCGGGTTAATATAAAATTGAAAAATCATAAAAACTGAAAAATAAAAAAATTATAAAAAATTTATCATCTTGTTATTTTGTGAAGGGTATTTTCGTTTGAATTGTGCAGGATCGAAGAACAAATTCAGATCTGGAAAAATCCAGAGAGCAAAACAGAAAATAGCAGATCTGAATAAACAGAGGATAACCACAACAGAGCAACAGAAGAAGTTGGAGGACTGAGTCAACGATCCCACTGCGGAACCGCGGTCAAAGGTAGGGTCCGGCGGCGGAACTGCGGCGCTTGGGTGACGTCAGCAAGGGGAAATCCCTCTGTAAGCTTTCTCTTCTTCTCTGCAACCCCATTATCTCCTCTGTAAAAATTTGCCTGCAGGATTCTTTGCGCCAAAAATTTCTCCCCTTCTCAATAATTGATCTTGTGCAGGATTCTTTGCGCCGCGCTAAAAATTTTTTTTTTGTTTGCAAGTGATTGTGTTTACTGCTTTGCATATTTTAATTGACCTTAAGGGGCTTGAACACCAATCCAGATTGGGTGGGGATTTCATCACCCTTCCCAGGACCCAAAAAATCACATAGGGCATATTGCATTGACCATCAATCTAATTAAAAAAGATTAGACTCAGCCCTAAGGACTTCGCGCTCAATAGGAAAAAGGAATAGTTGTAGGTATCGACCGTTGATCCTAACCTGACTTTGTGGTGCCTAGGCTAGACAGATAGTGAAAGGTAACTTTAAAAGGCCCGTCTCACGGTGATTCATGAGCAGATCCCTCCTTTCTCTACTTGTGTTTACCTGGCCACAATTGGCGGTGAAGAGGTGGTTTGAGGTCCTACTTCTTGCCCTTTAAAACAGTTAGGAGCAGTCTAGTTGACCCAGGTGACCCTAGATCTAGGCTTGATTTTGCATTTTGTGATTGATTGAACGTGTGTCTAAGCCTTTTATTGAAAATCTTTTTGCAAAAAAAGCTCCTTATTAAAAAAAAAACACGAAACGGAATTTTTTTTATAAAAACTTGCCACTTGTCGCTAAGAAATCTATTGCACCCCACTTGTACCCACATTCTTTTTCTTCTCCTTTCTTACATCATGGGTACCCCACCTCACAAAACTCTTGCCGAACTTTGGTACCCTCATCCAAATATTGCTTTATACACGAATTGTTTTGGTCGAATTACGGACGACCCCTCCATGCCCAAAATTTCTTTGAAAGATCGAATATAAGCGTCTAGGAGAAACAATTCGACTCTGCAATCCAATTTGTATCAACCATTTCAACTCTCACCACCTTCTTACGTTGATACTCCTTTTTCGAGTCCTGTTGTAACTTCGAAACCCATGTTTATAGCTGAACATATTAAACAATCTCGTAACCGATCTTTCACTCCTTTCAACACTTCCAGTTCTTGGGATCAACAAGTCCATTCACCTTTTTATCCAAATGTTGATCCTACTCCTGTCCAACCATTCAATTCCTACCAGTCCTACCCGACTTTCACACCTTCCCTAGACATTGTTTCTACAAAACCATTTGGGAGTTTCACGTATCCAAACAACTTTGAATTTTTTACTGAAACCCCTTCACAACCCATGTCTAGTCTGGAACAGTCGCTGGAAGCTTATATTATAGCGACAAATCAACAGATGAGGAATTTGGATGCATCCATTGCCGCCCTTAATTCATCAAGACAACCTAGTGACCCGGTAGATAGTTTCCAACTAGCTTCAAAAATTCCAATGTATGATGAGGCGGTTGGACAGAGTGAGAATTTGAGTGGTGAGAGTGAGTTCTACACACTTCCAAATCAAACCTACCCATCCTCAATTGAATCCCACAACTCTGGTTTTCAAACAAGTGTCCCAAATGATTCACTAGTTAAAAATAAAACGTGTAATGAGTTGTGCGACTTTGTAGTGTTTGATTTACCTGATTGCGAAGAGCCCTTTTCGAGTGAACCCAAACCTAATTCTTTCGACCTCTACACCTCCAATCTAGAACCTGAATTGATAAATATCCATGCTTTAGATGAGGTGTCCAAAAAAATTGATTTTCACTTGATTGAGGATATTGACGCAGGGAATATTTTGGATGATGAACCCGTACATTTGACTGAAATTTTCTCTCTAATTCATCATCCCGAGTCATTAAATGTTTCTCACGAACTTTATATGCGTCTTGATTTTGATGATAATTGCATGGATGAGATAACTTTTGAGGAGAATTATGAGGCTAGTATTGAGGAGAGTATTGATGATAGTATTGAGGATGAACCAGTTTTGTTTGATGTGTCGGATTTTCCAATTCATCCTCCTGAAGCTTTAACTGTTATACTTCCTAAATCAACCCCAGCATCCTTTCCATCATTCCGACCACGCAAGAGATCACGCAGGAGGACTGTGAGCTTGAAAAATTTCTGTTCGATCACAGCAGTTTTGACGCCACTAGTGCGTTCCTCTTTGAATCTGACACAGTTCTCACAGCCGATAACGATTACGAGTGTTTCACTTTTTCGGACGATTTTGAAGACTCACCGCCCGAGTTTGAGTCCTTTGAATTTTCAGATGAGTTAGTTGAACCATCAGACTCGGTTGCTTACAGTCATTTTGAACCATTGATGGAATCCTTCGAGTTCGAGACAGTTTACTTAGGTGAGAATAAGACTATCCCTAAATCACTCCCTTTCGCCCTTTCTATCGTTTCGACCGTGCAAGAATCCGTCATGCTTCCAATGGATGGTTTACCAAGTTCAACGTACCCATGTTTTCTCGCGAATCTTGAGGGATTTGACCCCATTTCTCGATGGGTTGATAGATTAGCACAATCGTTTTTAACACATCAGCCATCACAATTTGCGCTAATTTATTCACTTGATTTACGCCCTCAAGTTCGTACTACACTCTTCTTTCTCTCTTCCGCCATTCTTCTCCTAATAGACCGAGACCATATTCCACCTTTCTTTCCATATGGTCTCGTGTGCTTCTCATTTCTTTTCTCTACGCTCCATTTTATCACCAACCATACTATTATAACGATAAAATTTTTGAATGGTTGGTGCTAACTTTTGGCCTGTGTAAGGCCTTGTATAGTTTGATTTTTCTCCTCCCTAACTCTGAACTTTAACGCTTAAAACAGTGGAAACACTGTTTCACTTAAGTTTGGGGGGACCTTTTTTGTATATATATATATATATTTTTAACAATAAAAAAAATTATTATAAAAAAATAAACAGGGGAGTGCCGACATTTTCGACCCTCTTGGTGTAGCCTGACAGTGAGGACACTGTCAAGTTCAAGTTTAGGGGTATGCTCGGTAAGCCTTCTTCCTTCGCATTCATGTGTATATTTTTGCATTTGCATACTTATTTTAAAACCCATAAAAATTGAAAAATTTCAAAAATTATAAAAATTAAAACATTCAATTTTGGCCTTAATTGACTTAAGTTTGACAAATAGGTTAACTAGTTAGGAACAACTAGACCTTAGACTTAGTAAATTAAAACCCCTAAAAATAACCTTTCTTAAAATTTAACGGTAGAAAGTATATGTCTTTGTAGTTTATTTAGAAATAGGCAAATTTTGAGTTCACTTCTTGGGTTAAATCGAAATAAAGGAAGAGTATTGATATTTTTATTAAAGTATAAGTTTGAAAAATAATTCCTAAGTTTAAGTCTAAATTCTGAAAATATATACCCTACAAATTGCACAAATACGAACCTTGAAACTTGGAATAATAGAAGATACCTTGAAATGCTCTTGTCTAAAATCCTTAGTACGAAGAAAAATAAAATAAAAATACAAGTGTGAATAAAGAGATAAAAAAAATGAATACTGGTTTTTGTAATTACCTAAGGCTGCATTAATAGAAAAAATATTTAGCGAGGGTGCTTCATCACCTAGTGCCTTAGACCAACTGGTTTGGGAGTCACTGCTAAAAGCCTTAGGGATTACAAGACTAGGAATTACGGTTTAATGTGCGAACACATTTTGTAATCGGTCGTTGGTACCTCAAGAAGTATTAACGGTCGCATGAAGAATGTGTGAGCAATTTCATCTAAAAATTCACCAATTGAAAAGTACTTTGGACGATGGACAAAAGTATAATAGCTTGTTTTGAACTTCCAAGTGTAGGGGTGATATATACACACATAGGGGTATGTGATTGGGGTTTAGATAAGAGATAGGAATGAAATATAGGACTTATATCTTTAATAGAGATGATAAAAATTCCTAAGTTGAGATGGAACCCTAGAAGGAAAACTTTAAAGATGCTAAAAGCTAAGTAAATTCACAAGAATATATATAATCTTAAGTTAAATAATAAGGAACCGTGAAAAATACGGGTGGATAATTTCTGAGTCGAAGATAATAGAATTCCTTGTTGGAAAACCTAATTGGAGAATGAAAGTCGATGAGCCGAATTGATAGGATTTTGTGGGTAGTATTCGCTGAAAACCCTCAGGAGACAACACTCCTCCTACTAGGGACACCTGAAGGTTTAACGGCTTGTTGCACGAGCTCAGTGCAATCGCGTTTCCTTGCGAAAGTGAGGCTAGGTCTTTTTCAAGAATAAACTAGGTTTGCTTGAGGACGAGCAAAAGATAAGTTTGGTGGTATTTGTTCATGTCATAATTTTGCATTATTATATTCCCCATTCTTACTCATTTTATAAATAAACAGGTGCTTTTGATCCATGTCTGCTACATAGTTGCAGGTTACAGGTTCTCGGAACAAAAACAGTGAAAAAGATGAAAATACGATACAAAAGTGAGACTACGACCATCAAATGGAAGAATCTTGATCAAGCCTACAGTTTGGAGAATAAACGAAGGTCAACAAACAAGTTCACAAGTACAAAGGCAGTGCAAGGTTCAAGACTTCGACATGAAGCAAACGGTAAAGTCCACGACATTATTCACTGTGGAAATCTGGAAGAAAACTAGAAGACAATCTGAGAAAACAAGTGAAGAAAATAGAAGAAACAAAGCAACAGAAGAAGTCCAGAGAAATGCAACCAAAGACCCCACCATTTGGCCGCGGATCCATGGCCAAACATGGGTTTTGGCCGTGGATCCGCGGCCGTGCGTCGCGCGTGTTGGCGCGTGTCGCGCGTGTCGGTGCGTCGGTGCATTACTTAGGTTTTTCTTAGAGTAAAATTGTAAATGCAGATCTGAATCGATTGTAACCCTAGGTTTCTATGTTCTATAAATAGAAATCCTAAACCTCTCTTTGAGGTATGCCTCTTTTTATTTCATCTATTCAGAATTTAATTCGGTGTAAATGTTTGGAAAGAGCCATCAAATAAAGTAAGACCTTTTATTTCATTGCCTTAGTTAATTTTCATTCTGCCTTAGTATAATTTTTATTATCTACCCTAGTTAGATAGTTAGAACATGTTTATTAATTCCCTAATGAGTGATTAATTCCTCACTTGTTAGGGTTAGGAATATGGAAGGTTTGAGAGATGAAAATCTCTCACCCCTTTCTTGCCCATCACATATAATTAATAGGACTCCATGCATACATACACACACCGTTCCCTACGGCACCCTATCCCACGAGGTAGCGGTGATACCGTAGTATAAAAGACCGGTCGTATATATTTTCCATGGAGGTTAGGGTAAGAATTAAGAAACGAAGGATAAGAACCTAGAGGAAGAAACCTAGTTTCTTCCCGATGGTACTAATCCCCTTTATAAATTATTACCATAACACTTAAAGAGATCTAAATTAGGGCATTGAAAGCAGTGAGGAAATCTTTAACTTCCAAACTTAACCTAAACCTAACCCTAGCAAGATTCTAATCCTAGTTTAAATCAGTTTAGTTTTTAGTGATAATTAAACCAACATCGTTTGGAATTAACTCATTAGAACAATTAGGAAATACACAACATCCCTGTGGACCGATCCGTACTCACTGGCTGGCTACCAAGCGATGCCTATCTTGATTGTGGTAACAATTCTTTGATCACAAAACCCAACATTCAATCACAAGCCCTGCAGTTAATTACGCTACCGCATCGCGGTAACCACTTTCTCCTTCTCCAGATGGTCACTTCGTGTCGTGGGTATTTGTTTTGTTTTTGGTTGCCCGTGGATTGTATACAGAGACTAATTTATGTTGTCGCCCGTAGGGCGTGGATTAGTCCAAATCAATATTTTCTTAGATTTGGGTTTGGGGGTTGGGTTTAAGGATACGTTAGTCTCATTTGAGACTAAGATCAACTTAAACGTATGTTAAGAATACATTAGTCTAATTTTTAGACTAAGATCAACTTAACAGGATCGTTTAGATCCAACAAGAGAGTAATTGGGCTCTATTGTTTAGTTTATGAACATTACGGTCGGTTAGTTTAAGGACACTGCGGTCCGTCGTTAGTTTAAAGACATCACGGTCGAGGTTAAGGACATCATAGTCCGTGAGTTTAAAGACCTCACAGTCGAGGTTAAGGACATTATAGTCTGTGAGTTTAAAGACCTCACAGTCAAGGTTAAGGACATCATAGTCCGTGAGTTTAAAGACCTCACAGTCAAGGTTAAGGACATCATAGTCCGTGAGTTTAAAGACCTCACAGTCAAGGTTAAGGACATCATAGTCCATGAAATGTGTGGTTGTTGGGACCCGTCACCTCTCTGAAGACGTTGAAGGATTACAACGACAAATATCAAAGGAGTGAAGAGATGTATTCTTGAACCAAAGTTGATTTGGGGATCTGTAGTCCAATTTGGAACTAAGATCAATTAATTAGATTATGAGCACATTGGCTCAGTTAAATCTGAATTGAGAACTTATGGTCAATTTGGGCTAAGTCCAATTTGATTAGAAATGTTGGCCCTTTATTGGACCATTAGACATTTGTCTGGGTTCAGCCCCTCATCACTTAGCAATGCTAAACAAGAGTTTGAGGGCTCTGATAACATTTTTGTCTTTGACTGAGCATTAAACATTATAGCTATGAGTTTTACTTTGTATGTCATATGAAATGATCAATTTTGAGATTCAGTTGAAGGGGAGGCTTGTCTCTGGAAAACTTAGCCAATTTAGCTAAGATTGGGTTTAAAATAGTGTTAAACACTAGAGGATATCCGGTGGTCACGTGTCCTCACGTGATGTATTTAAAACAGTGTTAAACACTGGAAATGAAATGCTTTAAAATAGTGTTAAACACTAGAAAGGAAGGGGTCACGTGGGGGCGCGTAAGGGCATCCAGAGGTGGGGCCAGACCTCCTTTATTTTGTTCTCAGAACTGCAAATAAGTGTTAAACACTTTTTAATCTTCTGGCCATCACGTGTTGACACGTGATGTGTATTCATGTATTGATTATTAAAATGTTTATTAGGGGTCACGTGAGGACACGTGAGAGCGCCCAAAGCCAGTACTGCCTTTTCTTTTGTTCTCTTTGTTTTGGAAGTCACGTGGGAGCACGTGAGGCATTGCCTCCAATCTTTTCCCTTCTCATTTTGGGAGATTTGTTTAGGGGTCACGTGGGGGCACGTGACCTAGTTTTATTCTTTCTTTTCTGATCACCACGGATTGTGGTCACGTGTCATCACGTGACCGAATGTTCTTTATGTACATGGAGATCTTTCAAGTCTCTTTATTTTAAGAATTAAATTCTCTGTAGGGTTAAACCCTAATTATGTTTTTAGAGGAATTAAATTCCTATGTATGTGGAAGAATTAAATTTTTATATAGGGTTAAACCCTAGTTCTGTCTTGGAGGAATTAAATTCCTATGAATTAGGAGAATTGAATTCTCATGCAGGGTTGAACCCTAATTTTATTTGGAGGAATTAAATTCCTATGAAATTGAGAGAATTAAATTCTCATATAGGGTTAAACCCTAGTTTTATCTTGGAGGAATTAAATTCCTGTGAATTTGGGAGAATTAAATTCTCATATAGGGTTAAACCCTAGTTTTATCTTTGGGAGAATTAAATTCTCTAAACTCAATTCTCTCTCTAAGTTTTGGATCTGCATGGCAGAATTTCCCCGATGAGAATTAAATTCTCAACTTGTGGGGAGATTTGCTTCTGCAGATCTTCAACCAGAGGAAGAACTAAGTTCTTTTGTAGAAGAGTTAAACTCTTAGATTGAGAATTAAATTCACTTTTTTGTTTTATGGAGCTTTGATCTCTTTCCCCTTTCTCGCCTACGGTTTCTTTTCTTGAGAATTAAATTCTCCTTTCTTTTCTCTCTGCTATTTTTCTTCAGAAAATTCCAAGATCCAAAAATCTATTTTTTCTTCTTCTCCTCTTCTTGGCTCCTATTTATAGGAGAAGGCAAAGAATCAATTTGTTTAGTAAATCTTTCATTGAAAGATTTTTGGTTGTTTTTGTAACTAACATGATCTTTTAGATCACTCAGTGAATTTCATTCACCATTGGATTTTTAATCCAAAAGATATTCTGTTTGTTATTTTTTGTGAAATTTAGGGGTATCTTTCCTTGTATGAAATCTTTCCATAAATTGGTGATTTTTAATCACCATTGGATTTTTAATCCAACGGTGCTCCACTTTACAGAGCATAATCCTTTTTGTTTGGAAAGATTTAAAGAAATACTTTCCCAGTTAGGGTCTTTGATTTCCCTTAATTAGAATTTAATTCTATTAACTCATAAGGCTTTTAGAGCCCATCACGTGTTGGCACGTGATCCCAACGTTTGACCATTGAAATAGAATTTAATTCTATCAATTAAAGAGCTGAGACCTGTCACGTGTTCGCACGTGGCCCTATTTTATTCAGAATTTAATTCTGCCTTTGAACAGAGCTAAAGGACCATCACGTGTCAGCACGTGACCCTTGGTCACGTGTGAGCACGTGATGCCCCATTGTGGTCTTTCCTTAGCTGTTTTGTTACATTTTTGTTTGATTAGAATTTTATTCTATAATGTATAGATCACGGGAAACTATCACGTGTCAACACGTGACCCTTGGTCACGTGTGAAAACGTGATACCTCATTGAGGTGTTTCCTAATTTTTATCAGGGAACAAATGCCCCTACAGCGTTGTTCTCACGTGTTTGCACGTGAGTGAAACGCTGTCACCTTTGTGACCGTTGGATCTGTCTAGGGAATAGGGGAGATGAAACGTTTCCCATCACATCTTATAAATGCCAGCGCCTTTTCAGAAGCGCCTCCACTTTGCTCATCTTCTTCCTTGCTTACCTTTTCCTTTGAGAATTTAATTCTCTTTCTCAGAGCTTAGTTCTCTGTTTTGAAAATTTTTAGAGTTTAACTCTGTTAAAAGATTCCCTTTTCTCAGGTAATGATCTTGAACGGGTGAAGAACTTTTGCAGAAATTTTCGTTGGATTTTAAATCCGTACCAAGGGCTTTTCCCTTTAATCAAGAACCCATTTTTTAAAGTTCTTTAAAAAGAAAACCACTCAATCTTTAAACAATAGACCTTTTAGGGTTTCTATGATCTTCAGGGATCGATGGCGATGCTTGTCTTTTCCCTGGAATTTAATTCCATTTCAAAGAGGTTCGGCTCTGAAAAAATATTTTTGGGAATTTAATTCCCCTGTTCAAAAGGAATTTAATTCCTCTGAAGAACTTAGTTCTTCCCCGAGAACTTCTTGGGGTTTTCTTTCCCTGAGTTGTTCTTTGCAACAAAACAAAAGAAAAGATTTGCAGTATGGTTTCATGGGAATTTAATTCCTTTGTCCTGCTTGATTTGTGCAGAGTCCAAGATGGGTTTCTTTTTGTGGAATGTGTAGGGTCATTTGAAATCCACTGTCCATTTATTGAGAATCTTCCTTTTGTTCTCATAATGATTGCTTTGCCTTATCATTAGTAAGACGCCATCTTGATTTTGTGGGACCCATGAGTTTTGTAACCAATGGTCTCATAAAATGAGTCCTCTGTTGCTTTCTTCCACTATCTTTTTATATATGCATTTACAAACATATACATACATATATATATATATATATATATATATATATATATATATATATATACACACACACACACATACATACACGTGTTGGTTTCGCTTAACAGTTTCCCCTTCTTTTATTTCAGGCACAATGATTTCTGTTCCATACTTCCCTTTCACTCGCTCGGAGGTTGCCTTTCCTCAGTCACCGTCTGACGAGCAAGTGATGGCGATGATCAGAGCTCATGACCCGAATCGCACCAATTTAATTTTATGGAGGACCTGGTACGGTCACATCATCCGCATTCGCCGCAGTTTTCTTTGCGAGATACCGACGGAGCCTACCCGTCCGTTTCTGCCGATGGATCCTCCACGGACCGCCTTTGCTGTGGAGATGCTGGACTGGACCCCTATGGGATGGCTTGGGCCTTCAAACACTGGTATTCCGAACCATCCGGTGCCGGCTATAGATATTTTAGGGCGTCGCATTTGCCAGGGCGAAGCCCATCCATGGGGACAGATTTATAAGATAGGGCTTACCCCTCGACACCCCACGGGCTACCTTCTCTGGGCCCGTTACATCCTGTCCGCCCATCGTGCGCGACTGCAGAGGGTCGGACTCTGTCAGGCGATATATGCGTCTCTTTTCCACTATCAGTCTCCCCATGTCTGGTGGGGTAAGGCCTTCTTGAACCAATAGAATCTTCCCACCAACAACTTCCTTCTAAGGGACCGCAAAGTTTCAATTTCTTTGGAAGAATTTCGCAAGATCTCAGGGCTACCGGTCAGGGGGACACTTTATGAAGAATTATTGCCTTCCGATGAGTATGTCTTCGAAACCGAGCCTGCCATGCTTGACGGCCTGTCGACCGAGAATGCCGTTCGCCACAAGCGCCCGAGTTTGATCAGGACCCTGAGTATTTTTGATAAACTGTTCACAGAGTCAGAGGAGCAGGGCGTCACTTTTAAAAGCTTTATCGCTTGCTTCCTTCGCGAAGATGTCCTCTCAAAGACGGCTCCAAAGTTCGCGAACATTAACGACCCTTTTGGGTTCGGTTTAAATAAGCGGCCGACTAAAGAAGAGGACCTGCCGCAGTACTACATTCCTATCATGTCAGCGGTATCTTTCGAGTCGATTGCAGCTCCTGGTCTGGATGAGGAGACTTTCTTTGTGGGCTTCATCAGTGTTTGGCTTAGCTGGTTCGCCATTCCCATGCATCGCCGTTTCATGAGAGCCTCGGTTATTTACCCTGCTCATCGCATTGCTGAGGGAACGCGACTAGCTGTAGGCATTCTAGGGATAGCGCATCTATATCATGGGTTAGGCGCCGCGGCCAATACCTCAACTCCAGGCATAGATGTGGTAAATTTCTCTCTTCATTACTTTACGTCCTGGATTGAGATGCACGTGCTGGGGGCCTTTGCTGCGCACCAAAGACCCAAATTTTATGACGCTTACACTTTTCCGCGACTCATGCGGCTAGTGGACGCTTCCGCTCCAGACCCGACCCAGGCTGGGGCTATTCGCGTACTGGTCAATCCCTATGCCAATACAGGCGGGATGGTATTTAACGACCGAGTTCTCTCTGCTCCCTCAAGAGCGGTCCAACAGCTCCACGACTTGTCGAAAGAGGGGGCACCTTCTCTGAAGCCCAGGGAAGCCATGCACCTGTATTTGATCAGACCAGATTACTTGGTATTTCGTTAGAACGGTGTGGCCCTTTTTATGCAGTACAACCCACACCGCTTTGCTCGGCAACTTGGATATGACCAAGGCGTCC
Organism: Agapanthus africanus; assembly: GCA_030015575.1. Taxonomy (NCBI): domain Eukaryota; kingdom Viridiplantae; phylum Streptophyta; class Magnoliopsida; order Asparagales; family Amaryllidaceae; genus Agapanthus; species Agapanthus africanus. The sequence continues at coordinate 374,736,827 of JASDDO010000019.1, read as the reverse complement.
CCTTTGAGGCATTTACGGTGGCGCCTAGCCTGTCGCCAGAAGCTGTTCGTGACGCCGCTCATCACTTCATGCGGCTGAACACTGGCTCCCGCTTCATGATTCCTGAAGCTGATCATATTCCTCGATGTGTGGGGTCATTCACGGGCTGGTACCTCCATCGAGTCAGTCCAATTATCGCTGAGGAGAGGAGGGTGCTTCTTGGATATGGGGCTCCCACTCCAATTCACGCCACGGGAGTTCCGCCGCAATCGCGTGCAACGGTTTGCCCTCCCTTGAGGGATACCAGCGTCGTGCTTATTCCGGAGGCGGTGGAAGTGGACTTAAACTCCCACAGCTGGTATGCCACTGCGTACTAGGGCTCAATCAAGGGCTAATAGGGCTCCAGTAGCAGTGTCATCGGCCGCGGTGTCAACAATGGCCGTGTCGTCATCGGTAGCACCGCCGAGCTAGGACATCGAAGGCGAAGTGGGTCAACGCCGTACCAAAGCTCCACGGGGAAGGAAACAATCATCTTCGGCGGTTAGTTCTGGGCCCAAGAGGTGGAGGAAGACGGTCACTAATCTGCTCGACTCTTTAATAGAGTCTAAGCCTATTCTTCAAGACGAACCACTAGCCGTGCAAGAATCGGATGGTGGTCTACTTTTCCCGGGTTCATCTGCCGAGGAAGCCGCACAATTGGCTGAGGCTATAAGATGTTCGCAAGATGAATCCGAGAACGTAAGGATCCCAAAGAGGCCTTACCCTGCCGTTATCTTTTATGAAGACCCTCCATCGATACGGCGGCGATTCATAGGTCCTTTGGAAGAATGGGGTGAGAGGGCCCTTAAGCAGGCTGTTTCGGCCGATGCCGAGGACGCGCTTTCATTGTGGACCGGTGGCCACGAGTCTACCCTCGGACCTCGGCGAGCACATCTCCTCAGGAAGGAGCGTCGGCTTGAACAAGCCATATTAGAGGCTCCCTTGCGCATCAGTATGTTCATGTATCTCCTTTTAATCTTTTGTATTGCTCGTGTACATATACATATATCCTTATCTTTGTACAAACCTTGCAGGGACTTCGGCGATGGCGGAGGATCTGGATTTAAGTCGTGCTTTGACTGTAGACTCTGCTAATATCCCCAATGAAACACTAATCAGTGTGGAGGGGGTCGATGCAACCGTTGCTCCTGCAATGGGGCCTCCCTTGGTGACTCCCGCTCCCCAAGTACTTGCTCCCTCGGGAGAGGCATCCTTGTCGGTCGCTGATTTGATGGATCTTTCTAAGGGCGGCCTAGAGATTAGGGGACAGGTAGTCGAGGCTAGCGTACTTTCGCTGGAGCCTGCAGTGGCGGCTACTGCCCCTCGCTCAGAAATCGTTACATTGGCCCACGTCCTCGATGATGTGCCTGGGGGCACGGAGGAGGCCGCCAAAGATGCTATCCCTCCAGCCCATAATAGGAGAAGCATCGAAGGTAACCTTTTATATTTTACATTAATGATCTCTCCATTATCTGAACCCTTCTGTCTTTTCAGAGTTGCGTCGATTGGCGGCATTTATTGCCGATCTATCTCCCAGGAAGTCCTTTCAGCACCTGTTGGAGATGGCCGCTCCGCAGGCGATATCTCCTCAACGCATCATCCTTTCTTCCGGGCAAGGTCAGTGTCTTTTGCCTTCTCCTCACCGTGTTATTATTATTTCATATAATGACATTAATGTCTTCTACAGTTCTGGAAGCTGATGACGAGGTTGAAATTCTTGATAGGCCTGGGGAGCCTTCAGTCCCCTCTTGCATGACCGTGGGTAAGTAAAGTCTCAACGTCATTCCATTTGTTCTTTGCTTACAAGTTTCGCCGACTGTTTATAAATCTGAACAGCTCTGCCAGTTCTCACCACGCTGGAGTCTCACATCGCCATGCCATCCGGCCCCTATGCTCTGCGCGCCTCAGAATGGATGGCAAAGCTAAGCCTCCACTTCTTATCAGCCCTAATTGAGGATCTTCGTGCTGGCAGTCAGATCACGGCTGAAGCATTTGCCGCTGAAGCCAATGGCTTTCTTCCCTTTCTTGCCACCTACCATAGTGAAACGTTGGTGCATGTCTGGGTTGAGTTTTTTCGGCAGGTGGAGGCTTGCTTGCATGTCCTTGAATGTACACGCCTTCCTTCGGAGGTTGTGGCCGCGAAGGCGAGCTTGCGGGGTCTAATTAAGCGGTGTGCTGCGAACATGGTATCATATGAGAAAAGGCACAGCTGCAAGTTTTCGGAGAGGGAGCTGGCTTCCAAAGCGCTGGGGGAGCTTCAAGCCAGCTTTACGGCCAAGACCACTAAAGCATATGAACTTTGGCGAGTGCTTCAAGAGGCTATCAAGGAGGTAGCAGCTATTGATAAGGTCGCCGTGTTTACTCATGAAATGGTCGAAGCCCATAAGGTTACTGAAAAAGAGCTTGAAGGCCGGCTTGCCTCATACCAGGCTCAACAGGCTCAAGCGGAGGCCTGCCTTTTGACGATACTAAATCATGAAGCCGAGGCCCAGCGAAAAAGGGGTGAACTGGCAAACCTGCTAAATCGCCCGCCGACTTGAAAAATTGTATATATATTTTTTCATTCTTCTTTTGTACATACTCCTGAATGAGAGTATATTTTTTTGTTCTTTCACGAATTGTACTTTGTATTCGTTTTGATTCATGAATAAAATGCATATTTTTCTTCATGATGGTGTGTCCCTTTAGTAAGTGTATTCTGTGGATAGTCTATCTCGATTTCTTTGCTGGACAACGATGGCTTAGGATTCAGGGTTAAGATCTGCCTCCTGAGACTTTTCAACTTTATGAGCCGTGAGGATCTCGTAAAGAATTTTCTCCCTACAGGTCGAGAGGATCCCGCAGGTGTAATTTCTCCTTAAGAATCGTGAGGATTCCTAAGTGTGTTTTCTCTTGAAAGTCGTAAGGATCTCACAAGAGAATTTGCTCGCTTACGAGTCGTGAGGACCCACAAGTGATGGGTGAAGTTACCATTATCCGCATTTCACGGAGTCAGGAGTTACTCTGGATGCTTCCCACGGGGTCATAGCCGTATTCTGCGAGGACCAGGCTCCGCTCTGGACGTTTCCCACGGGATCAGGATTGACATAGGCTGTGTTCCACATGACCAGGAATTTTGCTCTAGATACTTCCCACGGGGTCATAGCCATGTTCTGCGAGGACCAGGCTCCGCTCTGGATGTTTCTCACGGGGTCATTGCCGTGTTCTGTGAGGACCAGGATCCACTCTGAACATTTCCCATGGGGTCAGGATTGACATAAGCCGCGTTCCACGTAACCAGGAATTTGCTGTGGATGCTTCCCACGGGGTCATAGCCGTATTCTGCGAGGACCAGGCTCCGCTTTGGATGCTTCCCACGGGGTCATTGCCGTGTTCTGCGACGACCATGATCCGCTCTGGACGTTTCCCACGGGGTCAGGATTGATATAAGCCGCATTCCACTTAACCAGGAATTTGCTCTGGATACTTCCCACGGGGTCATTGCCGTGTTCTGCGAGGACCAGGCTCCGCTCTGGACGTTTCCCACGGGGTCAGGATTGACATAAGCCGCGTTCCACATAACCAGGAATTTGCTGTGGATGCTTCTCACAGGGTCATTGCCTTGTTCTGCGAGGACCAGGCTCCGCTCTGGACGTTTCCCATGGGGTCAGGATTGACATAAGCCGCATTCCACGTAACCAGGAATTTGCTCTGGATGCTTCTCACGGGGTCATAGCCGTGTTCTGTGAGGACCAGGCTCCGCTCTGGATGCTTCCCATGGGGTCATTGCCGTGTTCTGTGAGGAACAGGATCCGCTCTGGACGTTTCCCACGGGGTTAGGATTGACATAAGCCGCGTTCTACGTAACCAGGAATTTGCTCTGGATGCTTCCCACGGGGTCATTGCCGTGTTCTGCGAGGACCAGGCTCCGTTCTGGATGCTTCCCACGGGGTCATTGCCGTGTTCTGTGAGGACCAGGATCCACTCTGGACGTTTCCCACGGGATCAGGATTGACATAAGCCGCGTTCCACGTAACCAGGAATTTGCTATGGATGCTTCCCACGGGGTCATAGCCATGTTCTGCGAAGACCAGGCTCTGCTTTGGATGCTTCCCACGGGGTCATTGCCGTGTTCTGCGAGGACCAGAATCCGCTCTGGACGTTTCCCACGGGGTCAGGATTGACATAAGCCGCGTTCCACATAACCAGGAATTTGCTCTGGATGCTTTCCACGGGGTCATAGTCGTGTTCTGCGAGGACCAGGCTCCGCTCTGGATGCTTCCCACGGGGTCATTGCCATGTTCTGCGAGGACCAGGATCCGCTTTGGACGTTTCCCACGGTGTCAGGATTGACATAAGCCGCGTTCCACATAATCAGGAATTTGCTCTAGATGCTTCCCACGGGGTCATAGCCATGTTCTGCGAGGACCAGGCTCCGCTCTGGATGCTTCCCACGGGGTCATTGCCGTGTTCTGCGAGGACCAGGATTCGCTCTGGACGTTTCCCACAGGGTCAGGATTGACATAAGCCGCGTTCCACGTAACCAGGAATTTGCTCTGGATGCTTCCCACGGGGTCATAGCCGTGTTCTACGAGGACCAGGCTCCGCTCTGGACGTTTCCCACGGGGTCAGGATTGACATAAGCCGCGTTCCACATAACCAGGAATTTGCTCTGGATGCTTCCCACGGGGTCATAGCCGTGTTCTGCGAGGACCAGGCTCCGCTCTGGATGCTTCCCACGGGGTCATTGCGTGTTCTGCGAGGACCAGGATCCGCTCTGGACGTTTCCCGCAGGGTCAGGATTTATATAATCCACGTTCCACGTGACCAGGAAGGGTTGACTTTATCTGTATTTCATGGAGTCGGGATTTGACTCTCGGTCAACTGTGCACCGCCGAGTCATGGAACTGGGAATTGCCGCGATTCCGCTTTGCTTGATGTTGTGTTTGTTGTAATGAGACGTACGTTAAGATGATCTCCAGGTTATCTGTGAACCGTTAAGATTTGTCTTCTTCTTCTGATGAAACTTGGGGAGGAAAGGTGTGATTCTCTCTTTATTTGTGCCCCTGGATTGTATACCGGGATTGATGTGATATCACCTGTAGGGCAAAATTTTCATTTTTTTATTTCTTTCCGCGACGCTTTATCATTTCAGCTTTTATATCGCGAAGGTCGCGATTGCCCAATCATTTCGGCTATTTTTCGCAGTGCCCAATCATTTCGGCTATTTGTTTTGTTTTTACTCGCTGCTTTTTATTGCGAGTTGCCCAATCATTTCGGCTATTTTGCATGCATATATTTTTACTTTCTGCTTTTTATTTGCATGTTGCTCCATCATTTCGGCTATTTCGTATGCATGTGTGGCTCGTTGGCTTTTCGCTGCTAGGTTGGGATTAGACACCGATTTCGGCATCAGCACCGTTACAACTGGGATATTGCCAAGAGCGAACCATCATTTGCCTCTGTCAATGTCGAACAAAGGTGGCTTAGTAGACAGGGTTAAGATCCTATCGACTAAGGCTTTTGACTTCATGAGCCGTAAGGGTCTCATAAAGGTATTTCTCCGTACAAGCCGTGAGGATCTCGTAGGTGCATTTTCTCCCTAGGAGACTTGAGGACTCCTAAGTGTATGGCTTCTCGTAAGTCATTAGGATTTTACAAGAGTATTTTCTCCTTCTAAGTCGAGGGGACTTACAAGGGCTGTTCACCGTGTAGACATATCCCTAGTCACGGATGGGACTTTGTTAGGGAAATGTTTATTCGCGCCCGTGGATTGTATACAAGGGTTAGCATTGAGCCGCTTGTAGGGCAGTATTGGAGGTTGTGGTGGCCGCTTAAGAACAGGTTCAGATCCCCGTAACTTAAGGCTTTTGAATCTTATGAGCCGTGAGGGTCTCATAAGAGGGTTCTCCTTACGAGTCGTGAGGATCTCACAAGTGTAATTTCTCCTTAGGAATCATGGGGATCCCTAAGTGTGTTGCTCCCTTGTGAGTCGTAAGGATCTCACGCACGCGGTTTCTCCTCATAAGGTCGAGAAGACCTTGCAAGTGTCTTTTAACGAGGTTGCGCCCTTTCGGGTTTTTCATAAAAACTCGCCGGTAGCCCTGCTGTTTTTACTCACGGACCCTTTTCGGGTTTTCATCCGTGCCCATTTTGCTTATGGACATACTGTTTTCTTTTTCTTTTTTTTATTCTTCTTTTTTTGTATCAGCCTTGGGATGCTGCAATCCACAGTAGTTTATCGACGTCTCGGTCAACAGCTAATTTTGGGACATAGTGGTCCATTATTAGTTTAAGGACGTTTCGGTCTGTCGTTAGTTTAAGGACGTTTCGGTCCGTGGTTAGTTTAAGGACATTTCGGTCTATAAACCGGCTACTACTTCTAGAATTTGGGCTTAGGAAGATAGCGAGCGGACATAGACATCGTCATCTATCGTTGACCTAGGTCGTGACTCGTCAGGCGTAGTATTTCTTCAGGAATCGACCGTTTATTGGCCGGAAAGGTCTTTCACCATGCATGTCCATGAGTAGGTAGGCTCCACCTTGGTAGACTTTGTCTATGATATACGGGCCTTCATAATTCGGCTCCAATTTTCCCTGCTTGGCACGGTTGGGGATCATGGGTCTCTTGACCACTAGCACGAGTTCGCCTTGGCGGAATGTTCTCGACCTAGTCAATCTTTCATATGAGCGCGTCATCTTTATTTTATAAGCTTCTAGATTTTGTTGCGCCATGAGCCGGGTTTCATCAAGGGCATCGAGCTCCTCAAGCCGAAGGTGAGCATTCTCTTCATCTGTTAGCTCGTAATGAACCGCCACTCATAGCGAGGGTAACTCTATCTCGAGGGGGAGTACCGCTTCTGTGCCGAATGCCAACGTGTACGGCGTTGTGTTCGTGGCAGTTTTGAACGTAGTTCGATATGCCCAGAGAGCTTCATGCAGTCTCTTATGCCAGTCCTTCTTATTTCGTGATACCGTCTTTTTTACGATCTTTGTCAAGGTCTTGTTAAAAGCCTCAGCCAGACCGTTAACTCGAGAATTATAGACTGAAGAGTATCTCCAGTCTATGTTATGCTGTTGTGCGAAGTGGCTGATCTTGTGGCTTCTGTAGGTTGGCCCGTTATAGGAGATGATCCGTCGCGGAGTTCCAAACCGATAAATGACGTGTGTCTTGAAGAAATGGAGGATATTCTCCGTCTTCACTGTTGGAGATAGTGCCCTCAGAGTCAATTATTGGATCGCAGGTACGTGATTGCAATGATTGCGGAGGACCTATACCGGGAGGACAATCTTACTCGAGATGATAGTATGCTATCTGGTTTGCCTTTATTAGTCGTGTACATGTTCTGGTGACTGATTACATGTTACACTTTGATAGAACCCTTAGGATCTTTCTTTACTACCAACAGTATGATGGCGATCATATACGTGAGAGTTGGGTAGTTTATATGCATATCCTTAATTGTGGTCCCTAGTCGTGGGAGTTTCGAGATAGGGCATCGATACTCCGGAGTAGACTAGTGTATACAGTCGAGACCCCGACGAGGGGCGGTGGCCGGTCTCACAAGCCACTGGTGTCAGTTGGATCACCTAAGATGTATACAGGTGTTTATTGGGTTATGAGTACACCGGACAGGACTTGCCGGGAATCTGCTAATTGGTATTATACATATCGTCAGATAGCAGTTCCCTGGTGACATGTGTACAGGTTAGTTCATCGACCTGAGGTCGTCATTTGTCTCGTGTGAGTTCCTACTGTGCTTTGATTTCTACCCTACCACGGCTCAAAGGAGTCGTGTAAACAGGTAGCTTTTGGGTATAGTCCCGAGCCACATGGAGGCACGTGAGCGGATCGGCAGGGGATTCGTCTCTCCCGGTATTGGGGGTGAGATCGTGCAGTGTCTAGGAGAGCCATTACACAAAGCCCACGGCCGTGGCAGGAGATTTACTGGTAGGTACTCCAGTAGTATCTCAGGGTGTTATTGGGCTACACTCCGACATGACTTATACTGCTATTGGGGGTCTGACGTTACTAGCCCCCTAGGCAGATATGCGATACTCATAGACGAACGAACCGGACTGTATAGACATTGTCACTGTTAGGCTTAGTAGGGTTTCCGGGTGAGTTCGCTCATCGGCCTCCCTTGAGGTCAGTCCATGGGCAGCCGTTATGCATAGCTAGTGCCGCTGACGGTTTGTGGTTAAACCCACTGCCAGGGTACTGACGAGTCATTAGAGTACCCCACAGACAGTTTCCCAAGTTCGGGCGAAACGTTGTAGAGGCCGTATGGTTTTATGGCAGGGTTCGGAAAATGCACGTGCATTTACGCACGTGTCATATTTCGGACAGTTGATACTGGTCGGTTTTGGTTTAAGCCGGATCCGAGTATTATATTGAGTAGATATAATATCTTTGTCTCAGTTGCATTTGTATTCGGTCGTAATACAAATGCGGGTATATTTATACAGTTACGGGGTTATCCTGAAATTCGTTTCGGGATCACTTTTGGAAGTTGCCAGTTTCCAGTTTTCTATCAGCCGTATTTAACATTTGGTTAAAATACGTATTTATCTTTTCTTGAGATGAGTGTGGATGCTTCTAGAAGGTTCTAGAAGCGGTGAGGTGTTTTGTGACTCATGGTGCATTTATTGTGTTCACACTAGATATTTATTTGTGTTCACACTAGATATTTATCCTTATGGTTACCTCCCCTCTCCTACACTCACCCCCCCACCTATATATGATGGCCGGCCCCTTCCCCCCTCTCTTACTCTCACTTGATGTTTGGAAAAGATTATGATAGTTTTGCGGTGCATGAAAATTTCATAGCTCATTTCATTCCATCACCCGATTCGAGTGGCAACTTCATTAACCGTTCGTCCATAGCTTTGGACGTAACGAGACAAAGTATTCTACTCATTCTCTACATCATTCTTGGTCGTCTCTTTTAGCAAACTTGACGACCGAGTTGCCTCGAGTCAGAGGCGGGAGCCCGTTTAAAGAATCGTTGACGTGGTGCCACCTGGACGAACAGATCGGAGATCGACGAGAACGGAGCAGCCGCAACGGAGCGTGGGATGATGGTTAAAGAACGAAGGACTCGGATCGTTCGGTATAACCTTTCTACACTCTTTACAGTTTGTTAGTTTAGCAATAATGGCAGATCCGGGTTAAAGTATACGATAGCGCCAGTTAAAAAGTTTTTGTTCCGCATTTGGCGTCTGTAGACGGCCGGGGCGCTACCGTAGACTTATAGTGGTATCAGAGCCTCGCCATTTTGCTTTACTAACTTGTGCTAACACGTTTAAAACATCGATCGAACCGGAAATCAAAAACTGCAAAATTCAAGTTCACAGTTTCTGTCGATTTTAAATGAAGTCCAAAAATTATTCTACATATCACAGAAAGTTGTGCAGGGTTTTAGAAGCACACCGACCAAATTTGAGCACGTGATTCCACCAAACTGCCGCGGAATCGCGGCCAAACCCATGGTTTGGCCGCGCATCCGCGGCCATTCTATTGAATCACTGCACCAAATTTGCACAGTGTCTTCTCTGTTGGAATTTGGGGTTTTTGGTATATATCTTTTGGGCCCAGATTTTGTTACTGTTCAACAGATGTTCGTGGGGCCCACTTTGTGATATTTAGTCGATCGAAATTTAAACATGTTAGTTTACAGTGCTTACATTATATCTCCGACCGGGAATGTCATTTGATCGGTAAACCGCGTCTGATTGCTATAGTTCTTTTAGACGGGTTTGCGAACGTGACATTCGCGTTGATGTTCTGTGTTGTGCTGTGATGTTGCGGATTTGTCGTGGTGGATAGCAGTGTGCAATGATAGTGCAGTTTGAATTTATTTGTACATTTGATATTGCGGGGCGAGCGTCCAACATGTGGACTGCCGTCACTGCCTCTTGTATAATATTCTTTTGGGGCACGACCAGGTTGCGGTCGATGTACCCATTGTACTATTTTTCTATTTCTGTACTAGGTTTTACCACGCGACGGTGTGCACGGATAGCCGGGTTCTGGAGGGCAACGGGTCCGCATCTCATGGCTTTGAGAGGCAGAGGGGCCTTACTCTGGAATTGGCAGACTATTCGCCGCACTCGTAGGGGGTACAGGTTGACCCGAGGAGGGGTGCTCAAGCTACCGGATTCCGTGAAGTGCACGGTGGTCCATTCACTTTGCTGTAGGGGGCTGCCTCGCTTCAGGTTTTGGCGGGTAACTTGCCGCACCCGTAGGGGTCTAGGTTTCATTGCACAGGCTATCCACACGACTAGGGGAACGTCGGGTTTCAGCAGCGGCTCTGTGAAACCCGGGGATCCCAGATTATCTGTATTGTTCTGAGATGCTTATTATTTTTCTGTAATGTTGCATATTATCATGCCTGGAGCGATTATTGTATATTGGTTTATATACTATTAGATGTTGTATGTGTTTTACACCCGCGCTAGTCCAGTCCCCGCTCTGTCGTTAGTTAAGTAACCTAACGGGTGATGACGGGACCCAGTGACGAATGTGGATGGCATATACGTACATTTTATTTTCGTTCTTTTCTGGTGTGATTGATTGATGGGACTGCGTTGATTCTGATCAATGCAAAGTAAAACAAACCTATTTGGCAGTTGTTGGAACAAATTTAAAAAGTGTTATTGCAAAGACGTTTCCTTTTGTTTTGCATAGCGGTATTCAGTGGAATATCCTGCACCTCATTCGACGAGGCAAGGGCCGATATCCCTTCACCGGGAATGACCCCTTGGACAGAAGTTTGCGTCAGGGTAATAACTTCACTATAGTCGATTACAAGTTGCTTTGCATCGCGGTATTCAGTGGAATATCCTGCACCTCATTCCACGAGGAAAGAGCCGAGATCCCTTCACCGGGAGTGACCTCTTTAGCAAAAGGTTTTCGCTACTATAGTTTAAAAAGCTATCAGGTTCCTTCAGCGATATCAAGTTCACTACGTTAAAGGTTTTTCGCCAAAAACCAGCCGTAGCCCTCCGTCATTTCTTTTGGGTATTCAGTAGTATTCAAGCTATGTAATTTGATCAACGCCAAGGCATAGTGTTTGGTAGCTGCTGGGTATTCATTTGTTGCATAGATAGATGAGTTGGTTTGGGACAGTCGTTCTGCCATTTTGGCCAACGTCAAGGGCATGTGCGGGTGGGTTTAAATTGACAAGATAGTGACGGATAGAACTTGGCATGCGACTTATGATATTTTGACCAATGCCAAGGTCATAAGAGCATGGGGCAAAAATCATATCGGGAGTTTCTAAAGAAACTGAAACTTACCAAGTATGTGCATACCTTTTGGAGTATGAGTAACGTGGATGCATTCCATCACGTTATCATACGATGAGAGTTGGATCCTGATTCCCACTGATGAGTTAGTTTACTCTTTCGGGTGATTCTTCTTTCAGGTTTGGGGGAGAATTTGACAGTACAGTGGGAGGTTTCCGGATTAGATAAAGTGATAACCATTCTGATCTAGGTTAGAGTGCACGCAGAGTGTTAGACTATGACTCAGTGACCAAGTTAACCGAACCTTCTTAAAATACTGGTTTTTGGATTGTCTGAGTTGCATAAGTCATTGCCACTCCTTTTTTTACCCTTTGGATTTCTCAGAACACCCAGTATTACTACGGACATCCATTTCCATTGGATAGATCCATCGTATGGTTATATACGAACTCAGAGGGACTTCTTCGAGGATGGATCAAGGTTCAGGAGAAATAGAATTGGTTTATTCAGTTGTCTTTTATTATCACCTTCTCTCAGGTTGCGAGGGCTCCTTAGTTTAGGAGAGTACACCTATTACGCTTATTGGATAGTCTTATTCCAAACCATAGGCAGGTGCCGAAAGGTAGGGAATGAAGAAAACCAATTAGCCTAAGTAGGGTGTACAGAAGGTAATATGTAAAGACAAAATAAAGGGATTAGAAAGAGGGCAAAGTAAATTGCGACTGTTATTATTCACGACCAAAACCGCGTACTTCAATCGCCACTCCTATTTCACCTTTAAAAGAATAAGGTATTATTCAGTTGTCTTTTATCATCACCTTCTCTCGAGATGCGAGTACTCCTTGGTTTAGGAGAGTACACCTATTATGCTTACTGGATAGTCTTCTTCCAAACCATAGGCTGGTGCCAAAAGGTAGGGAAGGAAGAAAACCAGTTAGCCTAACGACGGTGTACAGAAGGTAACGACTAAAGACAAATAAAGGGATTTGGAGAGAAGGCAAAGAAATATACGGTTAAAGTCATGAATTGGATTATGGAAGAGGCATTACTAGGAATACCAGGATACCCCTACGAAACATTTTCATGTTTCAGTGCATTGTTAAACGAAAACTGTTTTCCCGATTAGATACTTACTCCAAGGGTATGTATTTACCATGTTTCATTCTCATATCTGTATGGTTTTACAGATGATGAGTGGGAGTAAGTTATTGGGAATTAGGTAATTATCCTCATTATATCAGAATTCGTTGTAATTGGTGATATTTAAGGAAATCGCCAGGGTACAGTTTTCAACCTACGAAGCACAAGTTTTGAGTTATTCAACTCAGCGGACTTATACAGAGTATTGTATGTTGTCCAGTGTCCATCAGGACTAAGGGGTAGGTCCTCGTACATTGTTCTGTTTACTTATGACTTCTCTAGTTTTTAGACAAGTGTTTCGTAGAAATACAAGGTCTAAGTTTTGAGAAGTTGTGGGTATATGAATAAAGTAGAGAACCAGGTGTCACAAGTATCGGGATTCTTCAAAGAGATCGAAGATGTAGATTCTTGTGATTAGTATTCAGTTGATAGTAATGGTTTTGAGAAACTTGTTTCTCTTTCGGGTTACTCATAATTGGATGTATTCCTAAGTTGAGTAATGCTGATTAGCCTCTTTCCATTAAGTTGATATGCACTGGAGACAGCTGCATGATTGAATATGGTTCCAATTAAATAAGTGCCAAAGTTTCTATATTGGATATAGAATAGTTCGTACCTTAAAAGATGTTAAGGTACGGGGAGTTGTCCAGCTTATGCTTAAAACCAGACAATGGATAACTCAGGGCACGTTTCTGTAATGGCTGTTTGTGGGTTGACCCTGGCTATGACGAGGGTTGATATTCTACCATTTGGAAGATCAATAGTGATACTGTTCTTGACTCGCCACAGCTTTAGTAAAATGGATTTTTTCAGAAAACAGTAGTGGGAGTATGGTAGAACTGGAAGTGATTCCAGAACCACGAACGATTATGGAAAATTTAATAGGACCTATATATTCAATCAGGTTTGACATTTCATTAGCCACTCCGCACATATGGTGGGTAACCTCAAACACCTGAGAGGTACTCCGGTAGCCTCAAGGACGGTGATAGGGAGGTTCTTATCTACCCAGACTTGACACTACTGTTGTTCCAGACTATGAGACCAGGCAGGAAGATAAGTATAGCGTCGTTCTAAACTAGCTTTAGAAGTGCACGTGTATATTATTCTGCCAGAGGGTTGTCATAGTCAGTGGGAGCAGCGGGAGCATAGTGGGCAAGTAGCTTATGTCTATTTATAGACTAGAGCAGTTATAGCGGAGATAGATCATCTAATTTTGATGTGACAGTCATGGGTTTGACTTCATCAGAATAGGGGATGGATCTGTTAAGAAGGTAGTAGGGTGTGATGTCATGGTATCTGGATGACATACACAGAGTAGGAAGTAAAATTCCTATACTACGATCGGTTGTACTGTGGTCGTCACACAGTTGTTTCTCCAGACAGGATATGGATATAATACTTGACATTCTGGTTTCTAGATTTATGGTTTTAGATCTGGATTTGGGTAGTTTCCCAATGTGGGTACTTTGACAGTATTCTAATGGTTTTTAGAATAGGTGACTCCTGGCATGGTGGTGTACCTGCAGGTGATGGAGTCACCCTCTCTAAAGGTGTCGTATAGACTAAAGGGGAGAGGGCTATGCATGATTGGCAGATCACTTGCTTAGGCAATTGAGTCAATCATGAGATGTTAAGTACCACACCAAATGTTGTTTTTGCACTAGATGCAATAAGTTTGTATTAATCCAATCCTGGAGAAACATAAGGAAGCAGTTTTAGAACATAAGTGGATGTTCTACGGATTTGATGACGGCAGCCTCCTTCGGGAGACGGTTATCATTCCAAGCTTCAAAGGTGACATAGTTGACAGAGTGATTGTCAAAGTTATAGTTTTCCCTCTGATGAGAGACAGTATTATGGACAGGTGGTCCAAGAGGATACTGTGGGAGGCTTGGTGCTGGATACTGATTAGGTTCAGTGATCGATACAGTCTAAGAAGTTTGGATTTAGAGTTCATTTATGAACTAGGTCCCATCAGATATCCAGACTTATTCTAAGACAGGTATTACTCAATTTGGGAGATGGTTTTCTCCGCGAACTTGAGATTAAGAGAGATATAGAAAGAAACTTCTAGGCGGATCCACTCACTGAGGCTATTTCTCGAACACAATAGTTTTACAAACGGGCATTGTGAAACTGATTAGTAGAGGAGTTGGATGTTCGGTTTCACACGGGCTGTGAGTAGTCAACATCGCAATAATTAGCCTTAAGTGCAAGTGGGAGATTGTTGGAGATAGTGCCCTCAGAGTCAATTATTGGATCGCAGGTACGTGATTGCAATGATTGCGGACGACCTATACCGGTAGGACAATCTTACTCGAGATGATAGTATGCTATCTGGTTTGCCTTTATCAGTCGTGTACATGTTCAGGTGACTGATTACATGTTACACTTTGATAGAGCCCTTAGGATCTTGCTTTACTACCAACAGTATGATGGCGATCATATACGTGAGAGTTGGGTAGTTTATATGCATATCCTTAATTGTGGTCCCTAGTCGTGGGAGTTTCGAGACAGGGCATCGATACTCCGGAGTAGACTAGTGTATACAGTCGAGACCCCGACGAGGGGCGGTGGCCGGTCTCACAAGTCACTGGTGTCAGTTGGATCACCTAAGATGTATACAGGTGCTCATTGGGTTATGAGTACACCGGACAGGACTCCCCGGGAATCTGCTAGTTGGTATTATACATATCGTCAGATAGCAGTTCCCTGGTGACATGTGTACAGGTTAGTTCGTCGACCTGAGGTTGTCATTTGTCTCGTGTGAGTTCCCACTGTGCTTTGATTTCTACCCTACCACGGCTCAAAGGAGTCGTGCAAACAGGTAGCTTTTGGGTACAGTCCCAAGCCACATGGAGGCACGTGAGCGGATCGGCAGAGGATTCGTCTCTCCCGGTATTCGGGGTGAGATCGTGTAGTGTCTAGGAGAGCCATTACACAAAGCCCACGGCCGTGGCAGGAGATTTACTGGTAGGTACTCCAGTAGTATCTCAGGGTGTTATTGGGCTACACCCCAACACGACTTATACTGCTATTAGGGGTCTGACGTTACTAGCCCCCTAGGCAGATATGCGATACTCATAGATGAACGGACCAGACTGTATATACATTGTCACTATTAGGCTTAGTAGGGTTTCCGGGTGAGTTCGCTCATCGGCCTCCCTTGAGGTCAGTCCATGGGCAGCCGTTATGCATAGCTAGTGCCGCTGACGGTTTGTGGTTAAACCCACTGCCAGGGTACTGACGAGTCATTAGAGTCCCCCACAGACAGTTTCCCAAGTTCGGGCAAAACGTTGTAGAGGCCGTATGGTTTTATGGCAGGGTTCGGAAAATGCACGTGCGTTTACGCACGTGTCATATTTCGGACAGTTGATACTGGTCGGCTTTGGTTTAAGCCAGATCCGAGTATTATATTGAGTAGATATAATATCTTTGTCTCAGTTGCATTTGTATTCGGTCGTAATACAAATGCGGGTATATTTATACAGTTACGGGGTTATCCTGAAATTCGTTTCGGGATCACTTTTGGAAGTTGCCAGTTTCCAGTTTTCTATCAGCCGTATTTAACATTTGGTTAAAATACGTATTTATCTTTTCTTGAGATGAGTGTGGATGCTTCTAGAAGGTTCTAGAAGCGGTGAGGTGTTTTGTGACTCATGGTGCATTTATTGTGTTCACACTAGATATTTATTTGTGTTCACACTAGATATTTATCCTTATGGTTACCTCCCCTCTCCTACACTCACCCCCCACCTATATATGATGGCCGGCCCCCTTCCCCTCTCTCTCTTACTCTCACTTGATGTTTGGAAAAGATTATGATAGTTTTGGGGTGCATGGAAATTTCATAGCTCATTTCATTCCATCACCCGATTCGAGTGGCAACTTCATTAACCGTTCGTCCATAACTTTGGACGTAACGAGACAAAGTATTCTACTCATTCTCTACATCATTCTTGGTCGTCTCTTTTAGCAAACTTGACGACCGAGTTGCCTCGAGTCAGAGGCGGGAGCCCGTTTAAAGAATCGTTGACGTGGTGCCACCTGGACGAGCAGATCGGAGATCGACGATAACGGAGCAGCCGCAACGGAGCGTGGGATGATGGTTAAAGAACGAAGGACTCGGATTGTTCGGTATAACCTTTCTACACTCTTTACAGTTTGTTAGTTTAGCAATAATGGCAGATCCGGGTTAAAGTATACGATAGCGCCAGTTAAAAAGTTTTTGTTCCGCATTTGGCGTCTGTAGACGGCCGGGTCGCTACCGTAGACTTACATTCACTTCCCTCAGCGGTACTGCTTCTGCCCATTTGGAGAAGTAATCAGTTGTCGCCAAAATGAATCGATGTCCTCTGGACGATGCTGGTTCGATGGGGCTGATTATGTCAATTACCCACATTTCGAATGGCCAGCTAGCCATTGTCGGATGTAGTGGATTCGGATGCTGGTGGATAAAGTCCCCATGGATTTGGCACGAGTGGCATTGCTTCGTATACTCGAGGTAGTCCTGAATCATCGTGGGCCAATAGTAGCCCATCCTTTTAATCTTCATCTTCGGCCCGGCTTGGTGAGAACCGCAGAGTCCGTCGTGAACTTCTTGGACGACTCTCTTTGCCTCTTCAGGTCCCAGGCATCTTAGCCACAAAGAATCAAATGATATTTTATACAGGGTATCATTGACGAAGGCAAAAGATAGAGCTCGCTTCATGAGCTGATGTTTTGAGGACGCATCTTCAGGCGTTCGACGGGATTTGAAGTAGTCTATAAAGGCTTCTCTCCAATCCTCAACCTTTTCTTGGTCTTTTACTTGTAGAGCCATTTCCTCGGTTGCTCCCTTTTCCTCGGACGACTCCGGAGATATTTCTGCCGGTGCAACAACCCGACGGCTTTGTACAATGATCCTCACGTCATCGAGGTTCTCGTCAGCCAGTTTTTTAGCGAGCTTGGCTAATGCATCCGCCTTACTATTTTCCACACGTGGTATACTTTCCAAGGTATAGGAAGGAATTTGAATTAGCAGCCGCTGTACTCTCTCGCCGTACTTCACCAACTCTGGTTTGCACGTTTGGTAGTCGCCATTTATTTGACTAACGACCAGTTGGGAGTCTCCGTATATAAGGAGGTTTTCAATTCGCATGTCGATGGCGATCTCGAGACTTGATATCAAAGCTTCATACTCGGCTTCATTGTTTGTCCTCGGCTCTGTTAAGGAGAAGGCAAAGCGCATTATCCTTCCTTGTAGAGTCACGAAGATGAGGCCTACCCCTGATTTGATTATGGGGGTGCTTTGTTTGCGCTTCTTTATGGAAGACGCCCCATCAAAATAGAGTTCCCACCGGGTATCATTCTCTCTTCTCTCCCCGTCGATTGTGTCAAACGCGTGTTCGTCCGGCAGTTCGCAGTTCAAGGGAGAGTCGGCGGGTATCGGATGCTCAGCGAGGAAATCAGCGATGGCCTGGCCTTTCACTGCCTTGAGGGGACGATAAGTTATCGAGAACTTCATTAAGAGCAGGGCCCATTTAGCAAGCCGCCCTGTTAGTATGGCCTTTGACATCAAATACTTGAGAGGATCCACTTTTGATATGAGATGGACCACATGTGCCAACGCATAATGTCTGAGCTTCGTTATCACGAAGATCAACGCCAGGCAGTGTTTTTCAATGGGAGAGTAATTGCTTTCTGCCCCCAGGAGAACTCGACTCAGATAATAAAGGGCTCTCTCTTTCTCTTGGTCGTTCTCTTGTGCCCATAATGCACCTAGCGAGCCCTCGAGGGCTGTTGTATACAGGACGAGAGGTTTTCCTTTAACGGGAGCGGCCAGCACTGGCGGATTCTGTAGGTATTGCTTGATTTCGTCTAGTGCGCTTTGGCATTTATGATCCCAGACGAACGGGGTTCCCTTCTTCATTAAGTGACTGTACGGGCGGCATTTGCCTGAGAGATTGGCTATAAATTGCCGGATATACGCGAGCTTCTCTTAGAGAGACCGCAGTTGTTTGAGAGTGCTTAGCGGAGGCATTTCCATAATCGCCTTGATCTTTGACGGATCTATCTCGATGCCTCGGTGTCGGACGATGAATCCTAGGAATTTGCCCAAAGAAACTCCGAACGCGCATTTGAGAGGGTTCATCTTCAAGTTGTATTGCCGAAGGCGTTGAAATACGATCTTCAGATGCTTTAGATGTTCCTCGTATGATTTTCTTTTAACTACGAGGTCGTCGATATAACATTCGACGATTTTATGTATGTGGTCATCGAAAATCTTTGTCATGGCCCTCTGATAGGTGGCACCGGCGTTTTTTAGACTGAAGGGCATCGCCTTATAGCAGAATATACCCAAAGGGGTCCAGAAAGCGGTGTGCTTCTGGTCCTCGGGATGCATCTTTATCTGATTGTATCCTGATGATCCATCCATGAAGGAGAAGACTTCGTGAGTGGATGTGTTATCTATCATTAGCTCAGTGATTGGTACTGGAAAGTCGTCCTTTGGGCAACCTTTGTTGAGATCCTGAAAGTCCACGCTTATGCGCACCGTCCCATTTTTCTTCATCACTGGGACGATGTTGGCGATCCAGTCAGGATACCGAACCTCTTGGATGAAGCCAGAGTCGGCATTGATTCTCATCTCAAGCTCGAGCCTCATTCTCCTCAGTGCTTGTTTGATTGGCTTGACGTCCGGGGATATTGCTAATTTGTGGACAGCGATCTCTGGATCTAGCCCTGGCATCTCGGAATAGTTCCATGCGAAACAGTTTTTATGCTGCATAAGCACGTCTTTTAGTGTAGCCACCCTTTCTTCAGACAGTAGCTCACTGACAAATGTTGGTCGCGGGTCACTTGCCATCCCCAAATCAATTTTCTTGAGGTTATCTGCAGTAGTATGTATTCCATCTTCCAGCTCTTTTGGCGCCGGTGGAAACTCTGAGATCACCTCGCCATCATCATTTTCGAAGCACTAGGGGAGGTCATCCATATTCTCGGGCTCTTCTTTTGACAGCGTTATCGCGTGGCAGGTACGAGATCACTTCTAAGACCGATGTTGATCTGGTTCTACTCTCGTTATACATGTGGCTTTCGGTTCATGCTTCTGTGGCGGGCTTACCTTCCAACTGCTGGATAGTGCGAACCTGCCCTGTTGATATTGGTCTTCGACCCAGTTCTTGAAGGTGAAGCAGTCTTTGAGAGGATGTCCTACTGTTCGGTGATAGGAGCAATAGTCTGGGTGGGAGATCTCGTTCGCTTGCTCAGGGTGCTTAGACTCCGGCAGTGTCATCATCTGATGCTTTACGACAAGATCGAATATCTTCTTTGTCTTGTCTTGAGGAAAAGAATATTCCCGACCCATCTTCTTTATAAGGGACGGATCCCGGCTGCTCGACCCTTACTCGCGTGGCTTCTTAGACCCGCTTGGCTGCTGTCGAACGTTTTTTCCGTTCTTTGGTTTATTTTTGCCTCTGTGCCGGGTTTTTTGTATGACGGGCTGACGACGAGGAGCATTGTCATTCTCCGCGGCTTGTTGAAGGAGGCGCTGCGTCCTGGCTTTCTCATAAATAGCCATCTCGTGGTTATGGTCATCCCGGACCTTTTGACCCGCTTCCCTGACCAATTTGTCCATCCGTTCTTCAAACGACGGACTCGGCGTTTTGATAACAGGATCTTGTTTTGGTTCAGGATCAGCGTCTTTTAATAGAACGTCTCCTTCTGCATCGAAGTTATGTATGACGTAGTTGCTATGGACTCGCTCTCGTTTTTTGGATTGAACATATCCAAGCCCGATCGTTTCTATTCTCCCGTTGGGCAACTTTCGCTGAGTCCCGGGGACGTCCCAAATCCTATTGTAGAATCGAGCTTGTTGAGTGGTCTGTTTGAAGGATACACCCTGGCGCCTCAACAGCCTTTTCAATCCTTTTGCGTAATATCTAGGCAGACGGATGGGCTAGAGCCTGTCAAGTGTAAAATCCGCGCCATGCCAAATTTCTTTTTCCACCTTGGTTTCCCCGGATCGGTAGAATATGATCGCCTTTTCACCCTTTCGCCTGGGAGGGACGTAGAATGTCTGCAGTTCTTCCACACTATAAGTTTTAAGTGCATCGAGCTCTTTATAATGCTCTTGTGGAACCATGGCAACTTGCAAACTTTGATCTTTGTCGGCGAAGATTTGTATCGACGGCCGAATGGAGAATTCAGCATATACCTCATCTTCCGAGTCGCTGCCGAAGATCAACATAGGGATGGATGGTCCCGGTCTTTTGCGTTGGGGTGGACCTGAATAAACTATTTCTTCATCCTCCTCGGTATCACTCCCAAAGACCGGAATAGTAGTGATGGCTTTGTTCTTCGGTTTGTGACATCTTTCCATGTCCTCAAAGTCTGGTAAGAAGTTTTTTGCATCTTCGTACTTTCGGATTTCGTTTACGGAGAATGGGTTCAGCTCTCCTGTTACGGTATACTTCCTTGAAATACTTCATACACTGGTGTTGTGTAGAAGGGATAATGTTGTACTCATGTAACCAAGGCCTGCCGAGCAAAGCATTGTAGCATGTCTTGGCGTCAATGACATGAAACTTAATATCCGGGACAAGCAGCCCTAAATGTAGTGTCAATATTACAGACCCAAGCGTTCGTAATGACTGAAAGTCAAACCTGGAGATGGTGATTTTATCACGAGCGAGATGCTGAACGCTCATGCAAATTTCCTTCAATACTCTCACATTGAGGAGATTGATGAAGGACCCATTATCGACCAGGATTTTGCCTATCTTGATATCATGACAGTATCCGGAGACATAAAGGGGACGGTTGTGCTCGCACGTCCCAAGGAGGAGATCTTCATCGCCGAAGGTGATATCGGCCGTGTGTACTTCTTCCCGCTCGTCCTTCATCTTTTCTTCGGCGAGGAAAGCCTGGAATTGTTCAGGCTCTTGTAGTGCCTTGATCAACGAATCTCTTGCCTCTTTGGATAGCAAAAGGGTGTCGAGAATGCTTAGCTGCGAAGGTAGCTTTCTCAAGTATGCCAGAACGTTGTACTCCACCTTACTTTTCTTTGGCAGGTCCTTGGCATTCAGCTCTTTGACGACTTGGTCATCTAGTGTGATATCTTCAGGGACTTTTTCTTTTCCCTTATCTTTTCTATTCGCAGGTTCGAGATTCTTTTCGGGCAGCGTACGATTGCGCAGCTGAATATTTTCACAGGTCTTCGGTTCTTCCTCTTTTCCTAAGGTGGACTCTTTAAAGAGAGGGCCAAGAGTCATTTTTTTGTCAGAGTCGCTCCCGAAGGTAAGAACTTGCGGTCCCCCAGCATCGACCATGTGACAGTTGTCGGTAGTTCTTTTAAGCTCCTCGGTCGTATTTCTTTACTCCCGACGAGTTTTGCGTTTCATCTGCTTGAAATTTTGCCGGTGAGCAACATATCCCTGCCACCATCTTTTAAAAGCGTTGTACTCTTCGGTGGGGTGCGCAATCTTTCGATGATATAAGCAGTAGCTAGGATGCATTTGCGCTTCACCAAGAATGTTTCCTTCAGAGGGTGGCAGCTTCATTCCCATTGATATGGCTTTGGCGAACCTCTTCCTCATTTTGAACCTGCTTTTATTTATGGCGGATGTAATTTGATTTGGTGGGAGCGTTTCAACCCTTTCGTCCAGTCGCCTGTGCTTGGCTTTTTCAAATATGGCCATCTCACGCTCTCGAGTAGTTTTGCTTTTTAGAAGAGCTTCATTCAGGAATCCATCAATCATTTCGTCTGATGGCCCTAGAAATTTCGGCTCGGGACCTGCCCCCAGTTTTTCTGTGTAAGGAGCTTCTCCATCGTCTATCGACGAGTGAGAGATCACATGGCAACTTGCTACGTAATCTTTAGATTCATCCGACGAGTCTTCCCCATCATCTCCGTTCTCAAGGACGTGACTGAGAAATTCTTGGAGTGTGATTGGAGTCCGCGCCTTCTGGTTATATTCTTCCAGCGCGTCAATCTGCTTTTGCAGGTCTGTGCGCCTGTCACCAGGCTTCACGAGCCTCTTGGATTTCTTCTTTTTCTTCTTCGATGGCTTTGACGGCTGGGTGTGAGCACTTTGAATATCACCGTCAATTTTTAGAGTTGGGCGCGGTTTCAGCATTCCCTTAATAATTTCGGGTTCCAGCGGATTCTTCCACCTGACCGCCGGACATGTTTGGAGATCGTTCAGCATTCTTTTAGTTTTGGCTGAAAGAGCGATCTCCCATGGAGCTTCTTTTACGAAAGAGCATGATGCCCCCGGTGTGTCCGTCTTCTTGGGAGCGTGTGGCTGTGGTGGGTTCACCTTCTAATTCTCAGACAACGCAAACTTGCCTTGTTGGTATTGGTTCTCGATCCATCCCTTAAAGAAGAAGCAATCTTCAATTTGATGGCTTACCGTCTGATGGTAAGGGCAATAATTGGGACTATTAGCCTCGCCAGGTTGCAATGGTCGTTTTAGATCCCGCAGATTGATGAGCCTGTTGCGCACTGCCAGTTCGAACAGTCTCTTCGTTTTGTCCCGGAGGAACGAATAAGGACGCTTCATTTTTTCATTATAGTATCGCCGTCTCTCTTCTAGTTGATCCATTCGTTTTGGGGCACTGGGCTGCTGTTGAGTATTTGCGACGAAGGTCGCCTTCCCTTTAACCTTTTCGTTTCGCGTCTCCGGCTTTGGAGGAGATGGTCTATGACCCATCTGGTCCATTTGGGCCAGTTTGTCAATCAAGGCCTGGAACGTGGTCGGCTTGAAGAACATCATGAATTGGGAAATAGTTGCCTGAGGGTCTAGAGTGCCTACGAACATGCCCACCGTCGGCGCTTCCTCGATGCGCTGTTCACATTTTGACCATAAATTTCGCCACTGTATTGCGTATTGTACCCAAGTTTCGCCTGGCTTCACCCTGGCATTAATTAACACGGTAATCGGGGTACGCTCGCTAGCGCTCGCGAATCGCTAGGTGAATAATAGCTCCATCTCTGCGAAAGTCTTGACGTAGTCGTTTGGAAGTTCAGAATACCACTCGAATGTCGTCTCTGACAAGCTGCCGATGAACTGGCGAAGTAGCAATTTATCATCACCTCCGGTGTTGCCACATAGAGCCCTGAACTGCACGACATGCTGGTGGGGATTGCCCATCTCTTTATATACATGAAATTTAGGGATCATATATCCCGGTGGGTACTTTATTTGATCATACCAGCCTGGATGTGGTCGCCCAGTTTTAACGATCTGCCCGACCGTTTCGCTCGCCTGATGAGCTCGTATTTGCTGAGCAATGTAATCATCCAGAGCGGCCTTGGAGATGGTTTCCTCCTTGGCTGCTGAAAGAGCCGGAGGAGGGTTTGATGTCTCCCCTCTGTCGTCTTCGAAAATAATCGGAGAATCTTCAGCTGGGGGATCCGGCTGTAACATCATCCCGACCATGTCTTGGAATAAAAGAGCCATTCGTTTTATATTGGCTGCTTTTTCCGCAGCCTCTTTTTCCTTCCTCTCGAGCATTCTTCGGAGGAACTCGGTGTCAGTTTCTTTTTCCCGACGCTGCTCCGAGGTTTCTGATTTTCTTTTGGCCCAGTGAGTGCGGCCATTGCAGTTAGCATCTCCTGAAGCTTCTGCTGCTGTTGTTCCTGAGCCTTCGTTATCGATCGAGTGAGAGGTCGATGGCCTATAGAAGCACGGCTTTCCTCTTTTCCGGAAGCCATATAAACAGTATGCACCATCATGCCCCCAGACTTGGGGCTTTTGGGCTTAGCATCTTTGCGGTTCGCTGCGGTCACAGGAGCTTTCTCTGGCCTTCTTCTCTTGTGAGCAGTTGAAGTCGAGGGGACCATTGCAGTGGGCACCCAAATAGCTGTTGCCTTTTGTGGCTTGACAGGATGGTTCTCTTCTCGCTGGACCTTTATCTTTTTCTGTCGGCGAGAGTAATCTTGATCAATCACCGACTCCTGGACCTGTCGCTAGACTTTATAAATTTTGGAGGACAGCCGCTGAGGGGGCTGCTCCGGCTTCTTCTCTGGAGCATTCTCCACGGGTGGAGGAGATCTCTTCAGCACTGCAGTAGGAGAGTTTCTGCGCACCTTGTTGAGCAGTTCAAAGCTGTTCCCGATTGGAACAGCAACATCGATCTCCACCGTTAGAGCTGGTGGAGTAAATCCAGACGGAGAGCTGCCCCAGCCTTCCGTATTCGGCGCCAGTGACGACGGCTAGCATGTCGCGCAGATGGTGTTGGTTCAGCTATGGGGATGGCTTTGTCATACCCTCTGTTCTGGTGAGGCGCTGCTGGTACCAGCCTCTTGAAGACCGACGTCCGTTGAGCAGCAGTATCCAATCTGTCAAAGACAGACCTTTGAGCAGGAATGGGAGCCGGAGTGGCCAGCCTCGTAAAGACCGATCCTTTGACGGGAGAAGCTTCTTTAGTGACTCAAGAGCCGGAATGGCTATCCGCTTTGGGATGGCCGCTTCAGGTATCGTGGGCTTCTTGACGGGCCCATTGGAATTTAGGCTCAGCCTATCGAAGACCGATGCTGTCGGCTTGGCATTGGATGACCCATTGAGAGGGGCCGTGGTGGTAGTGAGCCGATCAAAGACCGACTTCTTCTGCGCTTCTTGTGGCAGCGGGATGTTAACGCTCACTGGTGGGAGCATGGTCCCGAAGAACAACCCGGTGGTAGCCTGCGTTACCTGCTCTACCGGCATTGTGAACAGGGAGGCCGTCAGGGGCCCATAAGTTACACCTCCAGATGAGGCGGAACGGGAGTTGCAGTTGCAGCTGGAACATTTTGTGTAGGTAGACGCCATTGATCTCTCGTTTTCTGCACCGAGCAAGACACCAAATCATAGTATCTCGAATCCAAGGGCAACCATATCAAACCGCGATTCGTTCACGAACACAACACATGAAGTATGGAGTGGAAAGAGAAAAACGTCCCACCGGGCGTTCCAGAATCTGTTCACCGCCGAAAACAAGGAGACGCGACCGCGCGGGTCCATCTTGCCTGAATTTCGGGGCAGATGCTAATTGGTGCTATCCGTCCACCTCTCCAAAGATGCCAAGTTGATTTATGGCATCGTGTATCGAAGGTTTAAACGGATGCGGCCGATGTAGCAGACTTCGTCAGATTCCCCCTCGTTTGAGGGGTTTTTGATTGTGGGGACGCTATTCCCTGCAGGCGCAAGCCCCTGCAGTTAATTACGCTACCGCATTGCGGTAACCACTTTCTCCTTCTCCAGATGGTCACTTCGTGTCGTGGGTGTTTGTTTTGTTTTTGGTTGCCCGTGGATTGTATACGGAGACTAATTTATGTTGTCTCCCGTAGGGCGTGGATTAGTCCAAATCCGTATTTTCTTAGATTTGGGTTTGGGGGTTGGGTTTAAGGATACGTTAGTATCATTTGAGACTAATATCAACTTAAACATATGTTAAGGATACGTTAGCCTAATTTTTAGACTAAGATCAACTTAACAGGATCGTTTAGATCCAACAAGCGAGTAATTGGGCTCTATTGTTTAGTTTAGGGACATTGCGGTCGGTTAGTTTAAGGACATTGCGGTCCGTCGTTAGTTTAAAGACATCACGGTCGAGGTTAAGGACATCATAGTCCGTGAGTTTAAAGACCTCACAGTCAAGGTTAAAGACATCATAGTCCGTGAGTTTAAAGACCTCACAGTCAAGATTAAGGACATCATAATCCGTGAGTTTAAAGACCTCACAGTCAAGGTTAAGGACATCATAGTCTGTGAGTTTAAAGACTTCATAGTCAAGGTTAAGGACATCATAGTCCGTGAAATGTGTGGTTGTTGAGACCCATCACCTCTCTGAAGACGTTGAAGGATTACAACGACAAATATCAAAGGAGTGAAGAGATGTACCCTTGAACCAAAGTTGATTTGGGGATATGTAGTCCAATTTGGAACTAAGATCAATTAATTAGATTATGAGCACATTGGCTCAGTTAAATCTGAATTGAGAACTTATGACCAATTTGGGCTAAGTCCAATTAGATTAGAAATGTTGGCCCTTTATTGGACCATTAGACATTTGTCTGGGTTCAGCCCCTCATCACTTAGCAATGCTAAACAAGAGTTTGAGGGCTCTGATAACATTTTTATCTTTGACTGAGCATTAAACATTATAGCCTTGAATTTTACTTTGTATGTCATATGAAATGATCAATTTTGAGATTCAGTTGAAGGGGAGGCTTGTCTTTGGAAAACTTAGCCAATTTAGCTAAGATTGGGTTTAAAATAGTGTTAAACACTAAAGGATATCCGGTGGTTACGTGTCCTCACATGATGTATTTAAAACAGTGTTAAACACTGGAAATGAAATGCTTTAAAATAGTGTTAAACACTAGAAAGGAAGGGGTCACGTGGGGGCGCGTGAGGGCACCTATAGGTGGGGCCAGACCTCCTTTATTTTGTTCTCAGAACTGCAAATAAGTGTTAAACACTTTTTAATCTTCTGGCCATCACGTGTTGACACGTGATGTGTATTCATGTATTGATTATTAAAGTGTTTATTAGGGGTCACGTGAGGACACGTGAGAGCGCCCAAAGCCAGTATTGCTTTTTCTTTTGTTCTCTTTGTTTTGGAAGTCATGTGGGAGCACGTGAGGCATTGCCTCCAATCTTTTCCCTTCTCATTTTGGGAGATCTGTTTAGGGGTCACGTGGGGGCACGCGACCTAGTTTTATTCTTTCTTTTCTGATCACTGCGGATTGGGGTCACGTGTCATCACGTGACCAAATGTTCTTTATGTACATGGAGATCTTTCAAAACTCTTTATTTTAAGAATTAAATTCTCTATAAGGTTAAACCCTAATTATGTTTTTAGAGGAATTAAATTCCTATGTATGTGGAAGAATTAAATTCTTATATAGGGTTAAACCCTACTTCTGTCTTGGAGGAATTAAATTCCTATGAATTGAGAGAATTGAATTCTCATGTAGGGTTGAACCCTAATTTTATTTGGAGGAATTAAATTCCTATGAAATTGAGAGAATTAAATTCTCATATAGGGTTAAACCATAGTTTTATCTTGGAGGAATTAAATTCCTGTGAATTTGGGAGAATTAAATTCTCATATAGGGTTAAACCCTAGTTTTATCTTTGAGAGAATTAAATTCTCTAAACTCAATTCTCCCTCTAAATTTTGGATCTGCATGGCAGAATCTCCCCTATGAGAATTAAATTCTCAACTTGTGGGAAAATTTGCTTCTGCAGATCTTCAACCAGAGGAAGAACTAAGTTCTTTTGCAGAAGAGTTAAACTCTTAGATTGAGAATTAAATTCTCTTTTTTGTTTTATGGAGCTTTGATTTTTTTCCCCTTTCTCACCTAGGGTTTCTTTTCTTGAGAATTAAATTCTCCTTTCTTTTCTCTCTGCTATTTTTCTTCAGAAAATTCCAAGATCCAAAAATCTTTTTTTTCTTCTTCTCCTCTTCTTGGCTCCTATTTATAGGATAAGGCAAAGAATCAATTTGTTTAGTAAATCTTTCATTGAAAGATTTTTGGTTGTTTTTGTAACTAACACGATCTTTTAGATCACTCAGTGAATTTCATTCACCATTGGATTTTTAATCAAGAAGATATTCTGTTTGTTATTTTTGGTGAAATTTAGAGGAATCTTTCCTTGTATGAAATCTTTCCATAAATTGGTGATTTTTAATCACCATTGGATTTTTAATCCAACGGTGCTCCACTTTACAGAGCATAATCCTTTTTGTTTGGAAAGATTTAAAAAAATACTTTTTCAGTTAGGGTCTTTGATTTCCCTTAATTAGAATTTAATTCTATTAACTCATAAGGCTTTTAAAGCCCATCACGTGTTGGCACATGATCCCAACGTTTGACCATTGAAATAGAATTTAATTCTATCAATTAAAGAGCCGAGGGACCTGTCACGTGTTGGCAC
Source organism: Agapanthus africanus (assembly GCA_030015575.1). NCBI lineage: Eukaryota > Viridiplantae > Streptophyta > Magnoliopsida > Asparagales > Amaryllidaceae > Agapanthus > Agapanthus africanus. The sequence continues at coordinate 374,708,529 of JASDDO010000019.1, read as the reverse complement.
GCGACCCTCTTTTATTCAGAATTTAATTCTGCCTTTTAACAGAGCTAAAGGACCATCACGTGTCAGCACGTGACCCTTGGTCACGTGTGAGCACGTGATGCCCCATTGGGGTCTTTCCTTAGCTGTTTTGTTACATTTTTGTTTGATTAGAATTTAATTCTATAAAGTAGAGATCACATGAAACTATCACGTGTCAACATGTGGCCCTTGGTCACGTGTGAACACGTGATATCTCATTGAGGTGTTTCCTGGTTTTTATCAGGGAACAATGATCCAAGATCTTCAAAACCGAAATCTTGATGATCATCACTGACTAAAATTGTTATTAACAGAGATCAATATCTCTGAAAATAAACAACAAGAATAACTTGGAGTCTAATTGCTTAGCACTGTTATGAAGCCTCACGTGTTTCCCATGTGAGTGCTTAAAACAAGCAAAAGAAAAGCTAAAACTGCCTCACGTGTTTCTTCCGTGGGCGTCTGAAGAGCAAAGAAAAATCCCTTTGTCAATTAAGAAGCCACCAAATAAAACCCCAAAAGAAAGTAGTCACGTGTAATACATGTGAAACGCTCTTGGAAACCCAAAGTGCTTAGCACTTCTGTAAAAAGAGGGGAAGTGAAAAAATGAAACCCAATGCTCACGTGCTTCCTATGTGAGTACCATGCAAAGTGTTTAGCACTTTAAGATTAGTTAAAATATCTAAAGTGCTTCGCACTAATTGGGGCAATGCTCGAGGGACTCATGTGTTTCACACGTGAGCGCCGCGGGACTCTAGTGCTTCGCACTAATCCAGCGCCTCACGTGTTTCACACGTGAGTACTGTATGCCCCAGTGCTTAGCACTTTTGGGTAATTATGGAAACTCAATCTCAGCCCAAAATTGGCTAAGTTTTCTGAGGTTAAACCCCTTTGTTTTTAAATCAATCGAGCCCATATGCTCTTGATTTCTAAGGTCTCAAATATGACCAAAAATTCTTAAGCCCACAACAACCTCTTTTCCCCCAAATACGGGATTTGGTTTAAGGGTACATCTTTTCACACTTCTGATACATCTCGTTATAATTCCTCAACGTCTTCAGAAAGGTGGTAGGTCCCGACGAACAACAACTTCTTTCGTTGATGCACTTCCAAATTGATGTGCATGCCTCAAAGCGGATCGTGCCCCAAATTGGGCACATTCTATATCAACATTGTTTGCTTTGTCACGTAACAAATACGCGTGCGCGCAAGATGAATAATGGACCGAAATGTCCTTAAACTAATATTCGTCCCCAAATACGACGATAAAGGACCAAATCATCCTTAAACTAAAATTTCGCCTCAAACATGGCGATAATGGACCGCGATGTCCTTAAACTAAAATAATCGAGCCCAAATGCTCATATGTTTAAATTGATCTTAATCTCAAACCAGATTAACGGTCCTTAAATAAACCAAACCCAAATCTAAAATATACGGATTTGGACTACTCCGCGCCCTACGGACAACGACATAAACTAGTCTCCGTATACAATCCACAGGCAACCAAAACAAACAAAAACACACACGACACGAAGTGAACTTCCGGAGCAGGAGAAAGTGGTTATCGCGATGCGGTAACGTAATTAACTGCAGGGGCTTGCGCCTGCAGGGAAGAGCGTCCCTACAATAAAAAAACCTCTCATAAACGAGGGGGAATCTGACGAAGTCCGCTACAACGGCCGCATCCGTCCAAACCTCCGGTATATGGTGCCATAAGTCAACTTGGTATTTTTGGAGAGGTGGATGGATAAATCTAAATAACATCTACCCCCAGATTCAGGCAAGACAATCCATCCCGGTTCGTCTCCATTTCCGGCGGTGAACAGATTCCGGCACGCTCAGTGGGACATTTTCCTATTTCCACTCCACACTTCGTGTGTCATTTTCAAGAACAAAATCGCTATTCGCTGTGGTTGCCCTTGGATTCGAGGTACTAAGATTTGGTTTCTTGTTCCTGTGTAGAAGAAGAGAATATCGATGACTTTCAGCGGCACAACTTGCAACAGCAACTCCCGCTTTGCCCTAACTGGAAGAGTGACTTATGGGCCCAACGTGGCCTCCATCTTTTCAATGCCGGTGGGGCAAGTAACTCAAGACACTACCGGATTGTTCTTCGGTACCATGATCCTACCAACGAGTTTCAATGCCCCAGCGCCGTAGGAAGAAGCTCCCAAGAGGTTGGTTTTCGATCGACTTGCAACCACAATGGCCCCTCTCAACAGGTCGTCCAAATCTCTGATGTCTCGGTCTTCAACAGGTTGAACCGAAGCTCAGACGTCTCAGTCTTCAATAGGCTAGGCATGAACCCAAACGGGCCCGCAAAGAGGCTCGTGATACCTGAAGGGGATGCCCTAAAATGGATAACTCTCCTAACTCCTGCTATAGGTAAAGTCGTCAAAAGTGCTTCCTCTACCAGAAGATCGGTCTTCGGAAGATTGGCCATTCCTCCGCAAACCCTACCAAGGACATCAGTCTTCAATAGGCTGACACCAGCAACAGTCCCTTATCAAAGCCAAGGACGCGAAGAAGCCACTTCCAAAACTGAGGCGGTCTTCTCTGCAAGACATGCTCAATATCGCCACTGGCGCCGAGTGAGAAAAGCTGGGGGAAACTCCCCCTCTGGATGTACTCCACCTGCTCCAACGGTGGAAGTTGATGTTGTTGTTCTAACCGGAAACTGCTTTGATCTGCTCAGGATGGTACGTAAGAACTCTCCAACGGCGGTGCTAAAGAAATCGCTCCTGCTTGCAGAAGCCACAGTGCAGGCAAAGACGGAGCGCCCCCATTAACGTCTCTCATCCTAAATTCCTAGAGTCTGGCGGAAAGTCCAAGACTCTGTGATCAGCAAAGATTCCTTTTGTCTGAAAATGTTTGTTAGCACCACCACTGGGTTTTACTAGCATCAAGCATGCCATTTAAAAAAATTTCGGGGTGCTAATCAACATTAACCAAGATCTTAAACTGATAATTAGGGTTTAACTATGATATCAAAAAAACTAGCTAAGAGAAAGGTGGCTACAACCTTTGTAGACCGTGTCCTTCTCTTCTCAAGCTCCGTGTAGTAGTCCACACGACTCCACGAGGCTCCACTTGAAGGTTGAACGAACTTGCTTCAATGACCTTCGTGCCGAAGATTATCCACTCGAAGTCCGCTAATCCAAACTACCTCTTCATTAAACTCTTTAGTGAAGAAAACACACTGCACCAAAGTCATAATCTAGTGTAGGATGGTGAAGTAGGGGTGTTGTGTGCTCACTAGGGTTCTCACAAGCTCAAGGTTTCACAACTCATGTGAGGGATTGAGCTTAGAGGAGGAGGTGAAGAAAATGGAGTGAGCTAGAGAGCTAAGGAAAAAATGAGCTCTAGAAAAACTCAAATGTAGAATGAAGTGTAGAATGACTCTTCATTAGCTCACCCATTATTGAAGCATACAATTTTTAACAATTAAAAATTGTAGCCATGCTTCAATAGTGCAAGTAAATGAATAGAAAAAAGAATAAGCCATGCTTTGCTTCATACCACAAAAAGTGTAACGCCTTGAAAAGTCGTTTTGGTGTTTTCCTGAAAATCGGTGAAAATTCGGTATTTTTCCGTAAACCGTCTTTTTGTTATTTTGCAGTTTAGTACTAATTATACCTAATTTGGATAGGTAATTGCTTGTTCTTAGTAGCAAATGAGTTACTTATGAAATTCTGGTCGTTTAAAAATTTTCCCTAATTTTTCAATTTTTAATATTATTTTAAGCCGGTAAGAAAATACATTAAATTAGCGATAAATACAAATTTAAATGGACTAAATTTAAGCTTTAAAATCATTTTAATTAAAATCTAGTTGTAACATAAATTTTTAGTAATTTATTTTAAGTTTTAACTAATTTTTATTATGGAAAACGAAATTTATTGAATTTTAAGCTAAAACTTGCAATTTTGAGCTAAAACTTGCAATTTTGGACTTGTAGGGGTTCTTTTTGCATAGAATTTTTTGTGTAAAACCTCTCTCACTCTTCCCTCACCCCTAGGCCGGCCCCACCTCAGTAGCAAGCCCACAAAATTTTTCCCCATCTCATTTGAACAAAATGATATGATAAGGGCTTTAATATATTAAATTGGGTATGGGTTTTGTTGTTTGACTTGGTCTTTTGACTTTGAAACTTCTCTACACTTTTCCCCAACTCCCCCACACCTCTCCCCACTCCCTCCTCAGCTCAGAAATCCTGCACCAACAGCCCCAAATATTTTCCCCATTTCTTCTTCTCTTTTGCTTCATTTTCATCTCAAAAATTCAACAAAATCCACAATTTCCTTCACAAATTCAACACAAAACCATATTCCATCTCTTCTCCAACCTAATTTGGTTCAAATCTTGGAAAGATGGCATCTTGGGAGGCTTTAGCAACATAGGGTTTGGGTTTGTGAGGTATAATTTCAATCTTTGGTTAAATTGTAGTTTAAAGTGTGCTAATTAGAACTTTGAAAATTGTTTTAGTGTTAATTTTAGTGCTATTTGCATACTAGTTTTTTTAAAGTTTGTGGTTTGAAATTAATTTAGGGTTTAGAACACCATTAAGAGATTAATTAAGCTATTTTGTTACTTAGTTATTTTGTTAGCTTAATCTAAGTGGTTAACTTGCTAATTGGGCCAAAAATCTAGTGTTAATTTAGTGTTAGTTTCTAATATAGTTTTTAAAGGTTTATGGTTAGAATTAAACTAGGGTTTTTAGAAACCATTATTTAGTTAATTAAAGCTAATTAGCTATCTAGTTGTTCACTTAACCAATCTATAAGGTTACTTTGCTTAAGTGGCTTGATGTTATGCTAATCTATGTTAAACTTGTATGAAATTTTCATTAAGATTGCTATTTACCAAATTCAAGAAAGGGTTGTGTTTGGATATTGGGTTTTATAGCATGGTAAATGAGTTAAAATTTGTGTTATTGTGGCTAACTAGTTGTGTGGTTGGATGGTTGTGTTGGACTGTGATAACTTTGTCGCTAATTGTCAATGTTTGCACCAAATTGCAAATTCTAGCTTACCAGTTTTTATTAAAATATTGTGATGAATTATTTGCGATGTCTTGATGACATTTTTAGCGTATCCTATGACTTTTAGGATGTGTGAGTGCGGATTTTTGAGTGTTCGGGTTTTAGTTTTTCCGGGCGACCAAATCGACGATTCTAGTTAGTTTTGCGATTTTCGCGTGTGTTCCGCGCACTTTGTGCACGTTCTACCTAGCTTGTGAACTATAGTATTTTCGTTAGGGAATTGCGTCGTTCTTGATATGTAACCTTATGTTTGGTATTGATGTAATTCCAGGTTCGGTCGCGGAGACGTCAGACGCGGCACGAAAGGGGAAAGCGGTGATTGGACGTGACTAGCTAGGGATTCCGGTGAGTAGATGTAACATCTACGGGGGACTATCGTTGGATGGCGCAAGTCGCCCGATAGTTTTAGTAGCTTAAAAGATTCTTAGTAATGTTAGTAATTAGGGGTGTAATACTTGTATGATTATTTGCTACATTCATGCCTTATATTGACATACATATGCGAAACCATTTTATAGGACACCTGCACCATTGGCAGGGTTTTTATATGCAGCACGAGCACTATTCATGCTTACACACACACCCTGGTAATTGCCATGCCACCACACTAGATAACCTTTAAATTGAAACCTTTTACTATAATTGATACTTAAACTCGCGCTATTGCTTTAATTCCTTAAAATGAAATCGTAGGATTGCTATTCATGTGCATGTGCTTCATCATATTAATTGTTCATGCCTAATCTATTAATCACAAATCGCAACTTGATTATTGATACCATATGTATTCATTATCATTGACATATGCACTTATGAGGATTTCTTGAGATTTTATGATATTTCTGGATTTCGGGGGAAAGCCGCAAAATTTCTAAACTTATTATATTTTTAAAATATGTAAATTGCGGTTTTCTAGTGATGTAAGTGTCGTCCACCATGAGTTTGCTGTGGTTTTCGAGATCCGTGTCGAGGAGTGGAGGAACCGTCACGGGTACATGGTGGGCCCGGTAAGGTACCCCGGGGCAAGAGGAATGTGGTGTTGACGTTGAGCATGGCAGGGGACGGATTACCTACCGGTGACTGTTTGGGACGGCGGATATCCAGAGGATACCGACCGTGGCCGCGAGATGATGAGATATTGATATTTGAGATGGGTCAGCCGGACGGCTGAGGCCAGAGATACATTGATATGAGATTTGAGACAGTTTTGAGGTGTCGATGCTGGACACAGATTCTTGTTGATTCTATTGGTATTGTGCTGGTATTTCAAAAGAGATTCCTAAAGGAAAAACATGATTCTCATACTTACACATTCAGATCATGAGTTGATTCGCATTGCATTTATACTTGCTAGTATATTCATATTGCATACATATCTGCTATTATGTCCTGCCTTACCTGTATTTTAGATGCTAGGATGCTTGTGTGCATGCATTCGATAGCCTGTGTAGATGTTATTTATTACTCACGAGTTGGCAACTCACCCCCGTTGTGCCACAGCCTTTTTTAGGTCCGCTCCGTCAGTACAGTAGCGGCGGGTGCACTTGTTTCTTTTGCCTCCCTTGCCTGGACTCGAGGTTTTGCTCTTAGGTGGGTTATATTATTATTTTTGTACCACCTTGTATATTCCTTGTATCTAGTGCACTCCATCTACTGTATCTACCAGTATTGTTGTATATTGACCTAGAGATGAGACTGTGGGATTTGTGGACTTTTTATGCTGTATTTTGGGGTCGAGCTCACTTGAGTCGACATGCTGTTTTTCTCATGCTTCTTTATGATCATTTCGCATGTTGTTGTTTTATATTCCGTGGGATTTGTGACCTCCTTGTGGCGAAGAGCTAGCTCCCGCTTGGGGATGCCTTATTTGTTGGATTCATATATATTCTTGTTGTACCTATTTTGGGGGCCAGTATTTACAAAGGAGACTCTGCCGAAATTTTCGGAAAAAATTGTATTGTTTTTAAAAATGTTTTTATATGACTTATTTGATAAACTCGCTTTCAATGGATTGGTTTTCCTTCATTCTTTTGCTTATTTGGTTTTGGTTTCTGGGCTTTGGCTTACTTATTTTACGGACGTCTTGAGACGTTTCGTAACTTAAGTGCCAGTCACGTTCCGTACCCTGCGGGTCGTGACAAAGTTGGTATCAGAGCGATAGGTTTTACCTTTTTGAGTGTAGGATGACCCTTGGTAGATGGAGTAAGTGACTTAAGCAGGGTAACGTAGCGTATGTATGTCCGCGGCATACTTGCGATACGGTATTCCGCCTAAGTGACTTTAGGATATACTTGCTTGAAAATTCCTTTTTCAATTCCGTATATCCTATGATCTTATTGCACTGTTCTTATTATCCGTTTTCCTGTAACAGCCACTATGCCGCCGAAGGCTACGAGGGCATAGAGGGCTGCCGCCCGAGACAAGATTCGAGCTGGCTCATCCGAGACTAGGACCGAGCAGGGTGGTATGCCTACGCCGCAGGGACAGACCGATCCACCTTCCCCAGGCCGTATGGATAGGCTCGAGACTGGTATGGAGGAGTTGCGACAGATGATGGGGGCATGCAGGAGCTACGTCAGATGGTAGGATCCCTAGTTGCAGCCAGTCGTACACCGAGGCCGGATGACATACCTACTACATCACAGACGACCATGATACCTGCTCCTACTACTACCACCGTGGCCATCCCGGTTTCACTACAGGATTTCATGAGGCTGAGACCTCCAGTATTCACCAGCACCGAGGCAGCGGAGGACCCACAGACGTTCCTTGACTGTTTAGCCAGGATCTGCCGTTCGCTGAGATGTTCGGATGATCGATGGGTAGAGCTTGCGAGTTTCCGACTAGAGGGTCTCGCGCAGACATGGTGGGAGTCAGTCTTGAGGGGTCGAGCTGCAGGTCTACCGCCTATGACGTGGGCCGAGTTTACAGCAGTCTTTCTAGCTCGTTTCCTCCCAGAAAGCGTTCGTGACGCCAGAGCTCGTAGCTTCGAGGCCTTAGTCAAGACACCTGGGATGACGGTGTCTGAGTATGACATCCAGTTTACACAGTTATCCCGATATGCTCAGTATTTGGTGGATACCGAAGAGAAGATGGTGAAGAGGTTCGTACAGGGACTTGATGCCCAGCTATATCTTGCCATTGGCGTCCAGCACTACGACACTTATTCAGCTGCTATGGATACGGCATTACGGATGGAGGCACGCATATCACAGGCTTCGGCCGTTTCTGGGCCGAAGAGGATTCGCACCGATATACCGTCTCAGAGGCAGCGCGCCGGATTCTTTCCGAGAGGTAGGCCTGGCAGAGGATTTGGACGGGGACAGTTATATGGTTCTTATCCCCAGGGGCAGCAGCCGTCGCCAGGGTGTTTTGGGTGCGGGAGTCCGCACCATCTTGTCAGAGACTGTCCGGCGAGACGACAGGGAGCAGCGACAGTTCCGTATGTGACCCTACCACCATCACCACCCCCTCCTCAGAGAGCCCTACTTCCTACCACCGGCGATGCTCCACGCCAGTTAGGTGCACCCAGAGGCCGTGGACGCGGCGGTCCTGTTCAGAGAGGACGAGGAGGCAGAGGCCGAGGTCGAGGTCAGCCCGCTATCGGTGGAGGACTGGCCCGAGTATTTGCTTTGACACCGCTGGATGCGCAGGCATCCAATGCCGTTGTGACAGGTACCTTGCCAGTTTGTTCTTTCGATGCACGGGTATTATTCGACCCAGGTTCCACACATTCGTACGTATCTACACACTTTGCACCGATGTTGGACCGTGAGTCGTCGTCGTTAGATCATCCGCTTGTTGTTAGTACTCCGGTAGGCGAGGCGTTTGTCGCTCGTTTTGTATTTCGTTTGTGTTCCGTTCGTATCGGGGAGAGGGATTCATCGGTTGATTTGATTCTCCTCGATATGTTGGACTTTGATGTGCTTCTGGGCATGGATTGGCTAGCCACTTGTTATGCTTCGGTGGACTGCCGTGAGATGGCAGTCATATTTAGCTTTCCGGGAGAGCCAGTCCTTGTTATTCAGGGAGACCGCAGCGTCACCCTTCCCAGCTTGATTTCGTCTCTTCGTGATGGTCAGCTCTTGCGGAAGGGATGTCAGGGATTCTTAGCGTATATTTGTGATACTCGAGCTGCGGAGGTTCCGTTGGACCGGTTCCCGATTGTTTATGAGTTCCCTGATGTTTTCCCTGATGAGCTACCTGGGCTACCGCCTGAGCGCGATGTTGAGTTCTGCATTGATTTGATTCCCGGCTCGGGGCCTATTTCTATACCGCCTTATCGGATGGCCCCGGCAGAGCTTCGAGAGCTGAAGGATCAGTTGCAGGAATTGTTAGATAAGGGGCTTATTCGACCTAGTGTTTCTTCGTGGGGTGCTCCGGTCCTGTTTGTCAAGAAGAAGGATGGAAGTTTGCGCTTATGCATCGACTACCGCCAGCTGAACAAAGTTACCGTTCGGAACAGATATCCGTTGCCACGCATTGATGATTTGTTCGACCAGCTTCAGGGTACGGGGTATTTTTCGAGGATCGACTTACGATCAGGATACCACCAGCTGCGAGTCCGACAGGAGGATATACCGAAGACAGCCTTCCGTACACGCTATGGCCACTACGAGTTTTTGGTGATGTCGTTCGGACTCACCAACGCCCCAGCAGCATTCATGGATTTGATGAACCGTACATTCAGGCCGTATCTTGACTTGTTCATCATCGTGTTTATTAACGATATCTTGGTGTACTCCCGGAGCAGAGAGGAGCACGAGCAGCACTTGCAGATTACGTTACAGACTTTGAGGGAGCACCAGTTGTTCGCAAAGTTCTCCAAGTGTGTTTTCTGGCTGGACAGCGTCGGATTCTTGGGTCACGTGGTTACGAGAGACGGCATATGTATGGACCCGAAGAAGATTGAGGCTGTTCAGCAGTGGCCCCGACCTACATCGGTTACTGAGATCCGTAGTTTTCTAGGCCTGGCAGGCTACTACAGGCGTTTTGTTCAGGACTTCTCCCGTATAGCTGCACCTTTGACCGGTTTGACCCGGAAGGGAGTTCCTTTCGTTTGGACAGAGGAGTGCGAGCGCAGTTTTCAGCAGCTACGGACTTGTTTGACTACGGCGCCGGTATTATCTTTGCTTTCGGGATCAGGCGGATTTGTGGTCTACTGTGATGCTTCGCGAGTGGGGTTAGGATGCGTATTGATGCAGCATGGCCGGGTGATCGCTTATGCTTCTCGGCAGTTGAAGAAGCATGAACAGAACTACCCCACTCATGATTTGGAGATGGCTGCAGTGGTCTTTGCATTGAAGATTTGGCGACATTACCTATATGGCGAGTCGTGCCAAATATTCACAGACCACAAGAGCTTAAAATACATATTTCAGCAGCGAGACCTGAACTTCAGCACAGCGTTTCATCCGCAGACCGACGGCCAGTCAGAGCGGACTATTCAGACTCTCGAGGACATGCTCAGAGCGTGCGTTTTAGACTTCGGCGGTAGCTGGGATCGTCATTTACCGTTAGTGGAGTTCTCCTACAACAACAGCTTCTAGGATACTATTCAGATGGCACCTTTCGAGGCATTGTATGGGAGGAGATGCAGATCGCCAGTCTATTGGACCGAGCTCAGCGAGAGCAGCATTTTGGGGCCGCAGCTTGTTGAGGAGACGACAGCGAAGATACAGTTGATCCGAGACCGGATGAGAGCGGCTCAGAGCAGGCAGAAATCGTATGCAGACAGGCGCCGTCGCAGACTAGAGTTCGCAGTTGGCGATCATGTTTTTCTGAGGGTCTCTCCGATGAAGGGCGTGATGCGATTTGGGCAAAAAGGAAAGCTTAGTCCCAGATTTGTTGGTCCCTTCGAAATCCTCGAGCGTGTCGGCGCTGTTGCATATCGTTTGGCTCTTCCACCCAGCTTTCCTGATGTTCACCCCGTCTTCCATGTTTCGATGCTCCGCAAGTACCTTCACGACCCTTCGCATGCGATTCAGCACCCGACAGTCCAGCTAGAGCGCGACCTTTCTTTTGCAGAGCAGCCGGTGGCCATCCTGGATCGGCAGGTGAAGAAGTTGAGATCGAAAGTTATACCGACCGTCAAGGTCCTTTGGCGTGGCCCGAGCAGCGAGGAGGTTACCTGGGAGACCGAGGGCGAGATGAGGAAGAAATATCCCCATCTCTTTGAAGGTACGCGTAGTTATATTTTTAAATTCGGGGACCGAATTTCTTTAAGGGGGGAAGATTGTAACGCCTTGAAAAGTCGTTTTGGTGTTTTCCTGAAAATCGGTGAAAATTCGGTATTTTTCCGTAAATCGTCTTTTTGTTATTTTGCAGTTTAGGACTAATTATACCTAATTTGGATAGGTAATTGCTTGTTCTTAGTAGCAAATGAGTTACTTATGAAATTCTGGTCGTTTAAAAATTTTCCCTAATTTTTCAATTTTTAATATTATTTTAAGCCGGTAAGAAAATACATTAAATTAGCGATAAATACAAATTTAAATGGGCTAAATTTAAGCTTTAAAATCTTGTTAATTAAAATCTAGTTGTAACATAAATTTTTAGTGATTTATTTTAAGTTTTAACTAATTTTTATTATGGAAAACGAAATTTATTGAATTTTAAGCTAAAACTTGCAATTTTGGACTTGTAGGGGGTCTTTTTGCATAGAATTTTTTTGTTGTAAAACCCCTCTCACTCTTCCCTCACCCCTAGGCCGGCCCCACCTCAGTAGCAAGCCCACAAAATTTTTCCCCATCTCATTTGAACAAAATGATATGATAAGGGCTTTAATATATTAAATTGGGTATGGGTTTTGTTGTTTGACTTGGTCTTTTGACTTTGAAACTTCTCTACACTTTTCCCCAACTCCCCCACACCTCTCCCCACTCCCCCCTCAGCTCAGAAATCCTGCACCAACAGCCCCAAATATTTTCCCCATTTCTTCTTCTCTTTTGCTTCATTTTCATCTCAAAAATTCAACAAAATCCACAATTTCCTTCACAAATTCAACACAAAACCATATTCCATCTCTTCTCCAACCTAATTTGGTTCAAATCTTGGAAAGATGGCATCTTGGGAGGCTTTAGCAACATAGGGTTTGGGTTTGTGAGGTATAATTTCAATCTTTGGTTAAATTGTAGTTTAAAGTGTGCTAATTAGAACTTTGAAAATTGTTTTAGTGTTAATTTTAGTGCTATTTGCATACTAGTTTTTTTAAAGTTTATGGTTTGAAATTAATTTAGGGTTTAGAACACCATTAAGATATTAATTAAGCTATTTTGTTACTTAGTTATTTTGTTAGCTTAATCTAAGTGGTTAACTTGCTAATTGGGCCAAAAATCTAGTGTTAATTTAGTGTTAGTTTCTAATCTAGTTTTTAAAGGTTTATGGTTAGAGTTAAACTAAGGTTTTTAGAAACCATTATTTAGTTAATTAAAGCTAATTAGCTATCTAGTTGTTTACTTAACCAATCTATAAGGTTACTTTGCTTAAGTGGCTTGATGTTATGCTAATCTATGTTAAACTTGTGTGAAATTTTCATTAAGATTGCTATTTACCAAATTCAAGAAAGGGTTGTGTTTGGATATTGGGTTTTGTAGCATGGTAAATGAGTTAAAATTTGTTTTATTGTGGCTAACTAGTTGTGTGGTTGGATGGTTGTGTTGGACTGTGATAACTTTGTCGCTAATTGTCAATGTTTGCACCAAATTGCAAATTCTAGCTTACCAGTTTTTATTAAAATATTGTGATGAATTATTTGCGATGTCTTGATGACATTTTTAGCATATCCTATGACTTTTAGGATGTGTGAGTGCGGATTTTTGAGTGTTCGGGTTTTAGTTTTTCCGGGCGACCAAATCGACGATTCTAGTTAGTTTTGCGATTTTCGCGTGTGTTCCGCGCACTTTGTGCACGTTCTACCTAGCTTGTGAACTATAGTATTTTCGTTAGGGAATTACGTCGTTCTTGATATGTAACTTTATGTTTGGTATTGATGTAATTCCAGGTTCGGTCGCGGAGACGTCAGACGCGGCACGAAAGGGGAAAGCGGTGATTGGACGTGACTAGCTAGGGATTCCGGTGAGTAGATGTAACATCTACGGGGGACTATCGTTGGATGGCGCAAGTCGCCCGATAGTTTTAGTAGTTTAAAAGATTCTTAGTAATGTTAGTAATTAGGGGTGTAATACTTGTATGATTATTTGCTACATTCATGCCTTATATTGACATACATATGCGAAACCATTTTATAGGACACCTGCACCATTGGCAGGGTTTTTATATGCAGCACGAGCACTATTCATGCTTACACACACACCCTGGTAATTGCCATGCCACCACACTAGATAACCTTTAAATTGAAACCTTTTACTATAATTGATACTTAAACTCGCGCTATTGCTTTAATTCCTTAAAATGAAATCGTAGGATTGCTATTCATGTGCATGTGCTTCATCATATTAATTGTTCATGCCTAATCTATTAATCACACATCGCAACTTGATTATTGATACCATATGTATTCATTATCATTGACATATGCACTTATGAGGATTTCTTGAGATTTTATGATATTTCTGGATTTCGGGGGAAAGCCGCAAAATTTCTAAACTTATTATATTTTTAAAATATGTAAATTGCGGTTTTCTAGTGATGTAAGCGTCGTCCACCATGAGTTTGCTGTGTTTTTCGAGATCCCTGTCGAGGAGTGGAGGAACCGTCACGGGTACATGGTGGGCCCGGTAAGGTACCCGGGGCAAGAGGAATGTGGTGTTGACGTTGAGCCTGGCAGGGGACGGATTACCTACCGGTGACTGTTTGGGACGGCGGATATCCAGAGGATACCGACCGTGTCCGCGAGATGATGAGATATTGATATTTGAGATGGGTCAGCCGGACGGCTGAGGCCAGAGATACATTGATATGAGATTTGAGACAGTTTTGAGGTGTCGATGCTGGACACAGATTCTTGTTGATTCTATTGGTATTGTGCTGGTATTTCAAAAGAGATTCCTAAAGGAAAAACATGATTCTCATACTTACACATTCAGATCATGAGTTGATTCGCATTGCATTCATACCTGCTAGTATATTCATATTGCATACATATCTGCTATTATGTCCTGCCTTACCTGTATTTTAGATGCTAGGATGCTTGTGTGCATGCATTCGATAGCCTGTGTAGATGTTATTTATTACTCACGAGTTGGCAACTCACCCCCGTTGTGCCACAGCCTTTTTCAGGTCCGCTCCGTCAGTACAGTAGCGGCGGGTGCACTTGTTTCTTTTGCCTCCCTTGCCTGGACTCGAGGTTTTGCTCTTAGGTGGGTTATATTATTATTTTTGTACCACCTTGTATATTCCTTGTATCTAGTGCACTCCATCTATTGTATCTACCAGTATTGTTGTATATTGACCTAGAGATGAGACTGTGGGATTTGTGGACTTTTTATGCTGTATTTTGGGGTCGAGCTCACTTGAGTCGACATGCTGTTTTTCTCATGCTTCTTTATGATCATTTCGCATGTTGTTGTTTTATATTCCGTGGGATTTGTGACCGCCTTGTGGCGAAGAGCTAGCTCCCGCTTGGGGATGCCTTATTTGTTGGATTCATATATATTCTTGTTGTACCCATTTTGGGGGCCAGTATTTACAAAGGAGACTCTGCCGAAATTTTCGGAAAAAATTGTATTGTTTTTAAAAAGGTTTTTATATGACTTATTTGATAAACTCGCTTTCAATGGATTGGTTTTCCTTCATTCTTTTGCTTATTTGGTTTTGGTTTCTGGGCTTTGGTTTACTTATTTTACGGACGTCTTGAGACGTTTCGTAACTTAAGTGCCAGTCACGTTCCGTACCCTGCGGGTCGTGACAAAAAGTCTCTCCATTTTCCACCTCATTTTTTCTATTTTCTAAAAATAGAAAAACCATGCCAGGCTTTATATTATATATATATATATATATAAATAAGCAAGTAATTAGTGAGCTATAATATTAGTTAATGTATAATTATATCAAATATAAATACACATCAATTTATTAAATCAACACTTGATTTAATAATCCGGTTATATCACATATAACCGACTAATATCATTTATCTGTATATCACATTATCAAATCAACACTTGATTCAATAATCCGGTTATATCACATATAATCTATCCAATAATAAACAACAGCCAGATTAGAATACGGTATTACATACTCGTATTTAATATGGCCCCCGCACATATCAGCATATGTGTCATACTTCGTTTCGCTTGAACTAGGAATCTTCTGTATGAGACTCTAAGACTCGTCAATACACCAGTAGTAGGTAATGATCACATCAGTTATTCACAAGTCGTCAGCGGTACTGGCTGGACGTAACGGCTACCTAGATATTGAGCGATTAGATGATCAACAAGCAAGCTTATCTAAACTCCCATGAAGCATATAAGTAACACTTACCGTATAGTCTGGTCTCTTCGTCTGATATGTCGCATATCGAGTCTGGGAGAGGAATCGATAGACCCCAATAACTTGATAAGTCACTGTTAACCGCCGAAAAAAGAGACGAACCGCGTAGGACGTCTTGCTTGAATTTGGGGGCAAATGCTATTTGGGTTTATCCGTCCACCTCTCCGAAAATGCCAAGTTGATTTATGGCACCGTATATCGGAGGTTTGGACGGATGCGGCCGTTATAGCTGATTTCGTCAGATTCCCCCTCGTTTGTGAGAGGTTTTTGATTGTGGGGACGCTCTTCCCTGCAGGCGCAAGCCCCTGCAGTTAATTACGTTATCGCATCGTGATAACCACTTTCTCCTGCTCCGGAAGTTCACTTCGTGTCGTGTGTGTTTTTATTTGTTTTGGTTGCTCGTGGATTGTATACGGAAACTAATTTATGTTGTCGCTCGTAGGGCATAAATTATTCCAAATCTGTATATTTTTAGATTTGGGTTTGGGTTGATTTAAGGATCGTTGATCCATTTTGAGATCAAGATCGACTTAAATGTATATGAGCAGTTGGGGGCCCGGTTGGTTTTTTGTTAAGGATACGTTAGTCTAATTTGAGACTAAGATCTACTTAACAGGGTTTTAGGATCATTTTTGTTTCAGATCCAATAAGAGAGCACTTAGGCTCTGTTGTTTTAGTTTAAGGACGTTTCCGTCCCTTATCGCCATTTTGGAGGTGAAGTTGTAGTTTGAGAATATTTCGGTCTGTAGATCACCAATTTTTGAGATGAGGTATTAATTTAAGGACGTTACGGTTGTTCCCTCATGAGAACTAAATAAAGCAGCAAGCAAATACACAAGAGGACCATCACGTGTCCACACGAGATCGGGCATCACGTGGGGACACACGACCTTCTATGAGCAAAGTTATAGACGCTGAGATACAAAATTTGAGATGGGGTCACGTGCCAGCACGTGATGGATTCCTGAACCCTTTGAACTAATAGATTTGAATTCTGATTAAAAGGGGTCACGTGCCCATACGTGATGGGCCTTTAAACCCACTGAAAGGAATTAAAAGGTATAATAAAACAGCAAGAAAAAACCCCCAATGGGGCATCACGTGCCCACACGTGACCAAGGGTCACGTGCCGACACGTGACCAAGGGTCACGTGCCGACACGTGATGAGTTCCCGAGCTCTTTAAAAGAATGGAATTAAATTCTGATTAAATGGTCAATGAGTGGGGTCACGTACTAACACGTGATAGGCTTTTAAACCTTCTGAACTAATAGATTTAAATTCTAATTAAGGGAAATCAAAAACCCTGATATTTCCCTAGATCTTTCCAAACAAAAAGATTGCGCTCTGTAAAGTGGAGCACCGTTGGATTAAAAATCCAAAGGTGATTAAAAATCACCAATTTATAGAAAGATTCTATACAAGGAAAGATTTTCCTAAAATCTGTCAGGAACAACAAACAAAATATCTTTTGGATTAAAAATCCAATATGAATAAAATTCACCGAGTGATCTAACAGATCATGTTGGTTATAAAATCAATAAAATCTTTCAATGAAAAATTGACTAAACAAACTGATTCTTTTCTTTCTCCTATAAATAGGAGCTAAAAAGAGAATAGAAAAAAGGGGAGAGACAACAACATAGAGAGAATACAAAAGAAAAGAGAATTTAATTCTCCAGAGAGAAAAGAAGGTCTCTTTAGAAAAGAAAGAAATCCTAGATAAGAGATCATCCTATAAGCTCTAACAAAATAAAAAGAGAATTTAATTCTCAATCTAAGAGTTTAACTCTTCTGAATAAGAACTTAGTTCTTCCTCAGGTTGAAGATCTGCAGAAGCAGATCTTTCCATAAGTTGAGAATTTAATTCTCATCGGGGAGATTCTGCCATGCAGATCTAAAACCTAAGGGAGGACCCAAGTTCAGAGAATTTTATTCTCCTACAAAGCACATAGGAATTTAATTCCTCCAACAAAGATAGGGTTTAACCCTTAATGTAAGAACTTAGTTCTTCTTCATGGTAATAGATCTGCAGAAGCAGATCTCCCCATAAGTTGAGAATTTAATTCTCATCGGGGAGATTCTGCCATGCAGATCCAAAACTTAGAGGGAGAACTGAGTTTAAAGAATTTAATTCTTTCGAATACATAGGAATTTAATTCCTTTAAATAAAATTAGGGTTTAACCCTATAAAAGAATTTAATTCTTAAACAAGGGACTTAGACTTTTCATGCACGTAAAAAGATCAAGTATCCAACATGATCACATGGCAACACGTGACCCTCCTGCCGAGAGATCAAAAGAGAATGAATAAGATAGGGTCACATGCTCCCATGTGACCCTTGGATAAATTCCTCAAAATAAAGAGAACAAAGACAAGTCAGAACAGATTTCGGGCGCCTCACGTGCCCCCACGTGACCCCTGACAAACACTTCTTTAAAAAAAAGAAAACGAGGTAAAACTGAGGTGTTAATACCCAATGCATGGGCACTATCACATGTTCACACGTGATGATTAAGTGTTTAACACTTACTTGCATATTCTGAGAGTAAAATAAAGGAAGTTTGGCCCAATCTTCAGGTGCCTCACGTGACCCCATGTGAGTGCTTCACTTTTAGTGTTTAACACTATTTTGTGCGCATCACGTGGGAGCACGTGATTGCCAAATGTACTCTAGTGTTTAACACTATTTTCAAATCAATCTTAGCTTGAACTAGCCAAGTTTTTCAGAGGCAGTACCCCTTTTTGACTGAACCTCAAACACACTTTTGTCTTCCAAAATTGGTCATCTCATATGACATTCAAAGTAGAACCCAGAGCTTTTCAGACAACTTTGGTTCAAGGGTACATCTTTCCACACCGCTGATGCATGTCGTTGTAATTCTTCAACGTCTTCAGAGAGGTGGTGGGTCCCAATGGCCAATAACTATTTGGTGCATTTCTAAATCCATGTTTGCATTTGAACTTGGACCGCAATGTCCCTAAACTAAACAATATAGCCCAAATGCTCTTTTGTTGGATCTAAATGATCCTGCTAAGTAGATATTAGTCTAAAATTAGACTTACGTATCCTTAACAAACATTTAAGTTGATCTTAATCCCAAACGAGATTAACGATCCTTAAATCAATCCAACTACAGATCCTCCAACCAATATTAGTTCAAGGGTACATGTAACGTTTTAAAAATAAATAAATAAATAATTAAATAAATAAAATCCTTTAGGTGAATTTTCTGATAATCGGTAAAATAAACCGTATTTTCCGTAAAACTCAACTACAGTTATTTTTCAATATAAATTTAAATACGCCTATTTTAACTATGTAATTACTAGTAAATGGTGTTTATTTAGTGACTTATAAATTATTAGTTTACTAAAATATTTTCCGTAATTAATTAAATTCAAATATTAATATAAGCTTTTAATTATACATTAAATTAGTGCAAATTACAAATTAGAAATGGGTAAATTTTACAAAGTGAACCATGACATATTAGAATCTAGTTTGTAGCATGCTCTTCTCTTCTTGAATTGTCTTCAAAATTCTAGAGATTTCTAGGAAAAGGTTGAATTGAAAAATTTAATAGTTAAGGGTTTAAGTGAAAAGATGCAATTATTAATGATGTTTCTACACAATTCCACCCATTCACACCTCACTCTCTCTCCATTTTAGCCTTTGGCCGAGCAAGGCAGCCCCCATTTCCCCAAGTGTTCATCTCATTTTCTCTTCAAAAAAATTTTTTCAAAAAATTCTTCAAAAATCCACAAAAACATCACTAATTCCTAATTTAAATCCTACCCATTATTATTTGACCTATCTAGTTTGGATCCATGAAGCAAGAAACTAATTAGTGAGGCCATGTTGTAAGCTTGATCTCTTGAATGTTGAGGTATAATTCTAAGCCCTTGGTTTGATTGTTAGTTAATTACTTTAACTTAGCTTATTAAGTGTTTAATTAGGTTTTAATTTCAAACTTGAAAATTAAAGATTAGGGTTTGTGATCAAGTGAGGATTTTTATTAATTATTCATGGTTTTAATGAGGAGATTAACATGTTAATGGAATGCAAAACCTAATCTAGTTACTAGTTGCTAATTGTTAGTTTAAAATTATGCTAATTATGCTAATTTTGCTAACTAGGTTTTTAGAAATTGATTAAATAATTGGGATTAAAATCTAATTAGGGTTTCATGACATTATTAACATTTTAAATTGTAGTTTAATACTTTAGCTAAAGCAAAACTAAGCTTAGTTGTTGAATTGTGAATTTTGCTTGAAAAAGTGTTAAAATTTGATATTTTTGCAAACTAGAATTTTGGATTTAATACAAATTGATGAGATTAAATTATGGTTTTGGTTTGTATGACTTAGTTATGATATTTAGTGAATATTATGGCCATTAGTTTTGTTAAAACATCAAGTTTCTAATTAAAACGAAAATTTAGTGCTTTCTAGGTTTTCGGAAATAAATCGATTTGATTTATTTTGAGGTTTTGATGAGTTGCAATCTATTTCATATTATAATTAGTGATTTGTGAAACCACAATTGGTGTGTTTGGGTTTTTCTCGATCAATCGGCGTTTGTACGCCGATGTCGAGGGTTATTTGGTTATTTTGCATGAGCGGGTCATATGTTTTAACCTATGCACGTTTCGTGCGTCGTTTTGGTTTTGTCCGCGATTTCGGTTTATGATATTATATATGTTTGCGTATAGGTATCTCTCACGTGGAATTCGGACGATGAAGAAGTGGATGGCGGCATCTACTTCGGTAGATAAGGACCAGGTGAGTAGCTGTATATCTACGGGGGAAGTCGGGTGGATGGCGTATAGCACCCCCGCAAGTGTAGTATAAAGATATTACATATTATTATTAGGATGTCGGACGTGACCTTAGATTCTTAGCGAGTAGGGTACTATTGAAGACCTTAAGTTGGATTAGACTGATTTAGAAAGACTTAACCAGAGAATGATTGCCTTGGAGGGAAGTCGTAAGTTTCATGTAGACCCACACACACGCACACACACATACACTTGACTTGGGGTGTGTGTGTGTGTGTGTGTGAATGTGTGTAGGTTTCTATATGTGTGTGTGTGTGTGTGTGTGTGTGTGTGTGTGTGTGTGTGTGTAACATATATACGTGATATGAGGATGTTATACGATACCTGGGGATGAGTCGGTATGATTGGGCTTGATGCCGTGAGATATGAGATATACGATCGAATTATGATATGAGATGTATTATGATACTAGCGGATTATTAGGAAATGAGAAAGTGTATATTTATACATAAATGATAATAGGTGATGATGACATTAAAATATACGAGACTCTAGAATAGAACCCGGATTGTAATATGTGACTTAATCACGATATGATATATGACATGCTATTTTAGTGGATCATTTGATGAAGTATATTTACACAGACGATGATATATGATTGATGATATTGGGATGTATGTGATTATAGTACAGTACCCTTAATCATGATATTGTTTGATGATGATACTATACGAAGATGATGTATATATGTGATAGTTGACCCGTACCCCGATTTTGGGATGCCGTACGATGGATTTTACCGTACGAGGTATAGATGTGATGATTGATCCGCACTCTTGACTCGAGGAAGTCGTACTATATACGTGACGCTATTGAGGCTGGATCGCCGACTACTAGAGATATCGACTCAGACTTTAGGAGGATTCTTCTTACCTTTCGACTAGTGTCTTTAGTCAGTTCCTTAGTTGGTTAGGTAGATCTTTGTTTAGGCTTGAGTCATACTTATTTTCAAAACTAATGAATCGTGCGTATTTTTAAAGACAGCCTGAGAGATACTACGGATTTTTCAAAGGACATATCTTTTCTTAAAAACTCCGTAGCCCCTAATTTTCTAAAAACCACGATTCGTGCTTTTTCAAACAACAAACTGTATGACTCATAATTAGTATGTATTCTCTAGTTGTGCGTTTACTACACATTCATCGTTATATTCATGTTGTATTCATCGCATTGCATGTTCATACATATGTTTCTTTAGCTAATATGAAACTCTGCCTGTTAGGACACCAGTACCATTACCGATGATGCGCATATTCCACGCACACTTATTTGCCGGCTCACACACATCATCATCGGTAATTGCCATGTCACGTACACTTTAGAACATATTATCTTTATTGATATAATCAGCTAAATGCTAGTCTAATATAATATTGTGTGATTATTCTCATGTGCTAATTTAGACATTGCATTTATTACTTAGACACTTCATGCATTCACATATTCATATTATCATGCAGTATTGTAGGGCTTATGCCGATACTCATTGTTTACTTACTCATGATTTTGGGATTTTGGATTTCTATGAGATTTCTGAATTTTGGGGAAAACCGCAAGAATATATATAAAAACTTCTCTCTCTCTCTCCTTCTCATTTTAAAATACAAGTTGCGGTTTTCTTGTGATGTATGTGTCGTCCACCATGAAATTTCATGTTTTCTGTTGGATTTCGAGACCCGATTCGAGGAGTGGATGAACCGTCTCGGGTACATGGTGGGCCCGGTAGGTACCCCGAGGCAAGAAGATTGCAGATGATGGCATTGAGCCTGGCAGGGGCACGGACTATCTACTGGTGATGTCTGGCGCGGCGGATATCCGGAGGATACCGACCGTTGTCGTGAGATTTGATGATATGGGCCAATCCGGACTGCCGGAGCCCGAGATAAAGAGATATTGAGATTCGAGATACAAAAATATTGAGATTTGAGATACAGAGATATGGGATATTGAGATACAGAGATATACCTATTTTGTGTCAATGCTTGACATGGATTTCTGTCGATTTCACTGATGAGGTTTCAGTTTTATTATACAAGATGCATTGATGTTTTTCTTATATCAGATTATTCAGATTTCATGGTTGATTTTCTCATTCATGATGCATTCATACATCAGATATGTGACATATTACTGTTTAGTGACACTGACACGATGCACTGAACATTGCACTTATGCATAGATTATTACCCTGTCACTACTAGATGACTAGTGTTATGTAAGTATATTATTATAACCTAGGAGAGCGTCGTGCATGCGATTTCTAACCGCAGATGTCTTCTACTCACAAGTTGGCAACTCACCCCCGTTGTACCAAAATTTTCTTACAGGTTTCGATATACAGGTTTCCTTGGCAGCTTGCTGGCACATCATTTCATTCAAGGTGATTTGCTTGGTAGGTTGGTTCACTTGTATCAGGACCGCCGTTGTACTTTTATTATTTCATTTGTATCTAGTAAGCTCCATCAACCAGACTTGTATTATTGGTAGTTTTAGAAGACCAGTTGATTTTATTTTGACCTTAGAGTTGCGTTTGTATTATTATGATTTTCTGGTGGATTTGGTTTTCTTTTGAGTTTTGAGCCTCGCCCTTCGGCGTTGTTTATTTTAGTGCATTGTGTGGTTGTTTCCGTCTTTTGGCGTAGAGCTAGCTCTCGCTTGGGGATGCCTTTTTTGTTGTTGCTTATGTATATATTCTTATTTGTATCCGTTTGGGGCCAGTTTTTACAAAGGAGACTCTACCGAAATTTTTGAGAAATTTGATGTTGTTTTTAAAATATGTTTTTCTTTGCTTCTTCTTTCAATGGTTTATATTTCTGGGCTTCGGCTTGCTTAGATTACGTTACGCCTTTAGACGTTTCGTAATTTAAGTGCCGGTCACGTTCCGTACCTTCGGGTCGTGACAAAGTTGGTATCAGAGCGCTAGGTTTAACCTTTGTCTAAGTCTAGGTTGACCTTGGTTGATAGAGTAGGTGACTTAGGTTGAGTGACGTACTGTGGGTATGATCCGCGGCATACTTACGATACGTTACTCTGCTTAAGAAGCCTTAGGATATACATTTCTTTGCACCGTATTCTTTTCATTCCTTTGATCTATCCTCGTCGATATCGGATGGTGGTTTCTGTTACTACGGTCGCACAGGTAGAGAGAGCTACGGTTAGAATGCGAAGACCGTTAGGGTATTGTCTATTCTGGAGGGTTGAAGAATTGTTTAGCGTGCGGACGAAGGGTATTCACATGTCGTCCAGACGAAGTTAAAAGGTTCGAACGAATGTCAGAAACCCATTTTTCCAAGTTTAAAGTATTCGGAAGAACATGCAGGTAGTTCTATGGACCCTCTAGAAGAATGAAACCCTAACTCGACATAATAACCATGAGAACGCTGGTAAACCTTAGGGTTTGTGGCAGTTCTGCGGTGCCATTAGTGAGGCTTGGGTTTGCCCTTCTACTGCTGGTCCACAGGTGCTGTGGCATGTACTGGATATTTTTAAACTGTACTCGAGTGTTGAGCTCTCGGGGAATTTTGGGACTTTGATGAATCGATCGAAAAGTTTAACTTAGTTAGGATATCGTGTGATGAGATACATTACTTGGGAGACTCTAGATATGAGTATAGCCGTTTGTAGCGCCGTTCATACAGCTACGAAGTGACGAGTTCGAATTAGTTGACACCAGAGGAAAGAGGAGTACATTGACGTCGGTGTAACGATTTGCGATCTGGTGATTCGAGTATCACATTTCCGTTGTTTGGATTTTGGTATTTTGAGGATTTCATTTTATGATTGGTTTTCCTATGTACTCATTCTTTGCACTCGATTAGTGTTCCGTGTATCAGTTGTATTGATGTTCAATTTGTGCATACCTATTGCATTTGATTTTGATTTATATATATTTTGAGACATTGATTTGATTTCGTGCATATGGGTTGTACATGATTTTGATGTATGCTTCGGTATAGTTTTCATGCACTTTTCGTACTGTGATTTCGATTTGATATTCGGTATATGTTTTCGTGCACCATGTGCACTTGATTGAGATTTTTGCACATACTTGGCATACTTGATGCGATTTTGTGCACACCAGATGCACTAGATCGGGATTTATGCAGATTAGATGCACCTGATATTGTTGTCGTGCATGCCCGCTGCACTTGACAGATATTTTTGGTGCACACCCATTGCACTCAGTTTTGTTTTTATGCATATTTGTGGCTTCTGTATTTGGTTTCGATTTCAGTGCGTACCAGACGCACATGATATTTTTTATGCTGTGATTGGGATTTATTTCATTTTGAGCAGTATATTTTTATAATAATTACTATTTGGTTTAGTAACCAGGCGGGACGCGTATGTTAAATAAAAGATATATATGTATAGCTATTTTTTTAAAAATGAACGTCCGCTGCTTGTACCGTGTTTTGCGTATCGCACGGTGACTTGGGAAAAGGTTTTGCATGGATTTCTTTTCAGATGTTTGGACGGTTTTATAACGATGCGTATCATATATATATGTTTAAGTTTTGAGTATATCATGTTGGTTTTTGTATTGGACTTTGACATTGTATTTTCACCATAACTCCGATGATTGCGTTAAGCTTGACGGAGTTTTCATTTAGAGTTATGTACATGTTTTTCATGCGCATGCATTGCGCTAAGATGTGTTTTATGTATTGAGATTTCGGAGCCCCGACGATTTGAGTGTTTTGCTAAAAGTTTCAGTATTTGGGGGGAGTTTTAGTTTAAATTCGAAGACCGAATTTTTTTAAGGGGGGAAGATTGTAACGTTTTTGTCACGATCCGAAATAGCACGTGTCTGGCACTTGAATCATATGAAGTCTATAGGACCCCATCTAATCCAAGTAAGCCAAAAGCCCAGAAACCTAAAACCATTTTAAGGAGTAAATAAGGAAAACTAGTTTTTAAGAAGTAAGAAAACATGTTTATAAACAAGGTTTTTAAATAAGTAGCCAAATATGCATTTGTAAAATCCTCAATGTCTTTTCTGAAAATTTCGGCAGAGTTTCCTTTGTAAATAATGGTCCCGAACGGGGTACAACATGAATAATATATATATGCACAATGAAAAGGAATCCCCAAGCGGGAGCTAGCTCTTCGTCAATCGACGGTCACAACCACGCAAGCAATATAATATACAATGCCAAGGGCGAGGATCAAAACTCAAAGGAAAACTCAAATCTGCTTGAAAACCATAATACTACAACGCGCGACTCTAAGGTCGAAATAATACACAACTGGTTTTCTAAGTCTGAAACAATATACAAGTTTGGTTGATGGAATTACTAGATACAACTGAATAAATAATACAAGGATGGTCACGATGCAAGTGAACCCACCTACCAATGCAATCACCAAGAAAGGAAGCAGTGTGCCAGAAAAGCCGCAATGGAATCTGTACGACAAAACCTGCAAGAACTGTGGCACAACGGGGGTGAGTTGCCAACTCGTGAATAGAAAAAATCACAGAGCAGAAATTGTATGTATGCCACAATTCTAGGTCAATACGATTAGATATATATATATATATATATATATATATATATATATATATATATATATAAAGCTCAAATGAATAAGTCTGAAGCATGATAAGGTGGCAATATAACATCTATACATGAGTGTAGTGCCAAATGCTTGTGCCAGTGCCTCAGGTAATAACGTATCATAAGTATGAGGTATGATCAATGTCGACTATATCATGAAGTCTATAAGTATGTGGATATCATCCAATTATGTAATCAATGTCATCATGTATGTGGATCTCGTCCAACTATGTGATCAATGTTATCAATGTCAACTATATGTATGTGGATACCGTCCACGTGTCACCCAATGACAATAAACATCATGCATGTAAATATCATGAAGCAAATGCATGGAAATATGAGGATATAAATCAACATGTGTCGCTCGCGACATATCAAAATCATGGAACCTGAGTGTCTAGCATCGACACTCGAAAACATCATGAAACCTGTGCCTAGCATCGGCACGTAAATCCTCATACATCGGGCTCCGTCAGTGCGGATTGGCCCACATCATCTCTCGACTCCGGTCGGTATCCTCCGGATATCCGCCGAGCCCAAATACTATCACCGGAAGGTAGTAGTCCCTCTGCCAGGCTCACCGTCTGTATACACAGCATCCCTTTCTTGCCCCGGGGTACCATACCGGGCCCACCATGTACCCGCAATTGGCCTCATCCGCCTTCTCGAATCAGGTTTCACATGTCGCTCTCAGCACCGAGAAAACACATGGTGGACGCACTGAAATATCAGATCAAGGGTAACCGGGTTTTTAAAACAATTACATACTCTCTTTTGAAATATCCACGGTTCCCAAATCCAGAAATATCATGGAAACAACATATCTCAATGCGTATAATCAAAAGCATGATGTATGCGACATGTAAAAGAAATGTAAGCATATCAGTATATCATGCAATATGGAATAGTAATATGCACATATTGAGGGAAACCGCTCTTTTAAAATGAATCAGTTTTAAAGAGTATCTTGCAGTTCCCAAATCTCCAAATCCAGCGAGAATCATCTATGTATGTGCGAATACGTATGCATGCACGTATGGGTGTACAATAGGTATGTACACAAGTATGCCATACAAGGGATCATATCCTGAATGCAACAGTACTACAGTGTAGTGACATGGCAATTATCGATGATGAAGTGTGTGAGCCGGCAAGCAGGTGTACGTGGAACATATGCATCATCGATAATGGTGCTGGTGTCCTAACAGCATGAGTTTAATATAACAGTAACCATTTGCACATTCAATGCGATGCGAATAACAAGAATATGCAGGAATCGACTAATAAACGCAATAGTGACGCATCTGCATCAATATAAAAATGTCATACAGTTTGCCTTTTGAAATAAGACGAATCGGGGTTTTTAGTAAAATAAGGGCTACGGTGTTTTTAAAAAAAGATGCGTCTTATGAAAATATCCGTAGTATCCCTGTGCCCATCTTTGAAATACTTCCGATTCGTTAGTTTTGAAATAGGTATGACATCGGCCTTGCCTAACCTTTACTAGCCAAACTACAGCTCTAACTAGCAAGTCAATCAGGAGGGGTATGAAAACCACCTAAATCTTAGTCGATATATATATATATATATAAAAGTATAATAGTCGGTGATCTCCCCTCAAAGGTACCGCGTATGATACAATATCATATGACATTCTCGAGTCATGAGTGCGGATCTATCATCAATATGAAGCTCGTACGGTAAATCATCGTACGACATCCCAAAAGCTAGGTACGGGTCAATATCACATTCCTCTCATCAATTATCAGGTATCCTTATCATCATATCTCATGATCTGGGATACTGATCTAAGTCTAGTACAAATCGATACCATCTATATAAATATAATTGCGTGTGTGGAACACACGCCCAAAGGCCCGCTAAAATCACATGTCGTATCCCAAATACGAATAACATCATATCACCGATCTCATGGCACTATGCCCAATCTCATCGACTCATCTCCAAATATCATCCACTATCCTCATCATGTAGGTATATATGTAGCAATAAGCATGTGTGTGCGTGTGAGTGTAAACTTATTCTAGGGTTCGCATCTAGGAAACTATACTAATTTACATCTAAACCCTATTCTATCCATAGTACACCTACTCACATCTGAATATCCAAGTCACACATAACGCTATCATACATATATATAGTGTATATCTAGTATACTAAGTATCGAACTGCGGGGGTGCTATACGCCATCTACCCGACTTCCCCCATAGATATAATCTACTCACCTTGCATCTTGCGTGTCGGTGTCGATGTCGCCTTCATCTTCTTCATCGTATGGAATCTACATGAAGGTATCTACATAGATAACAATATCGGAATGCGTATTAAAATCACATCGGGAATACCAAAACGATACGCTAAGGCCTATAGGTTAGAACCTATGGGTACGCTTCCAAAACCATCAAACAATCCTCGATATCGTCGTACAAACGCCAAGTAATCGAGGTAAAACACAAATACGCAATTCCAGAATTCAAAATACGAGAAACGAAAATACGAATCAAAACAGCAACTCAGGAAACAGGTTCCAGATTCTACCCTAGGTCAAATTGGTCAATTTTGCACATGCCAGGGGTCTAATTTACTGGAGATGGGGCCATGGAAGAAACACGAACCCAAATAGGCCAGGTATGGCCGCAATTTGCGGCCAGAGGGATTAAATTTGCGGCTGGGGAATGGACTCAGGGGCTGGGGTCTTGGGGTTATCTTCCTAGGTGCCTGCACACTCCTCTGTGTTTGCAAAATAATTTTTAGAGGCTCTGGGTGATAGCAGATTCCAATTTCCCTACACAACTCTCACAATTTTCCATATCTGTAGAATTTAAAGTTCGCAACCTGGGATTTGTCTAAGGTTTTAATCTATAATAATATCACTACAGGGGTTGTAGTCCTCAATCACACCTCAATTACACTATCTCTACTCAAATCACACCCTAAACCCTAACTAGAATTTTCAAAGTTCACCAAATCGCACCGAATCATAACTAAACACATATATGGTTTAAAGTGAATGAAAAACTACACTAAGTGTGAAGGGATTACCTCGTTTGGCACTCATGAAACTCCTACAGCGCCAAAACGTAAGCTTTCTTGGTCCAATGGGTTGCTTGAGAGCTTGTGCACATATTTTGTGAAGGGAAGACGGGGTTTTGATGAGGGAAATGAGATGTTTGTGAGGGTTTGATGAAGAGGGAGATGAGCTTCAGCCATGGGCTGAAGAGGAGAGGAAGTTGAAGAGGAAATAATGAAGGAGGGAAAGCTATGACCAAGGTTGACCCCCTCACCACTCTCTCTCTTGTTCATACCTCACACTATGCACATTTTTAAATGTTTTCCTTTTCTTTTCTATTTTCTTTTCCCCTCTCTAATAAATCATCAACCATGATAAAAATATGTAGGAAAGCCATGGAAAAATATGTAACAAGTATAAAAATGATACGGTGCATGTTTTGCACAAAATACGCTTAAAGCGCGATTAGCGATTTTTAATCGCGATTAGCGCTAAAATAGTGTCAAATAAGTCATAAAAACTTAAAATTTGCATAATTCACATAAAACACCCTCTTATAGTAATTTCCATAATTTTCCAAAATTTCCCCCCATTTATCGGTATTTAATTATACCGCTTTATTAAAATATTCAATATTTTATTATTTAATTATAAAAATTCCCAGAAGTAATATATTTTTTTTGAAATGTTACAATCTTCCCCCCTTAAAGAAATTCGGTCCCCGAATTTAATTAAAAACCCCTCAAATACTAAAACATTTCAATAAAAGTCCAAGTCGTCGGGTTCCGAAATCATCAATACATAAAACGCATCATAGCGCAATGCATGCGCATGAGTAATGAGCAGATAACTCCAAATCAAAACTCTGTCAAGCTTCCCGCAATCATCGGAGTCATGGTCAAGACACAAATGTCAAATCCAAAATAAAACCAATATGATATAAATCAGAACTATACATGTAGACGTCAAATCTATACATGTAAATAGCTGAAGTAAATGCATGCCAAATCTTTTTAAGTCGCTGTGCGATGCGCATAACACTGCACAGTGGCGGACGTCTATTGTAAGAAAATAGCCATATACGAATATATCTTTGTTCAATATGTACGTTCCGCCGTTTTTAAAACAATTTAGAAGGGTTCCCTTGTTTTAAACGCGTCGTGTCATATCAGACACATAGGTAAATACTGAGACTATAGCTCTCTTTTTGGAAATCCTTTTGATAACTATCAATGCATGCAAAATATATCCAGGTATTGTCCTCTGACTAGTCCTGCTCAGTACGAAAACAAATAGCACATATCATAAAAACGTACTGCTCCATAAGAAATCAATCCCAAAATGTATATAAGAATACCCTGTGCGTCTGGTGCGCACGGAAATTAAAATCCATATATGTGCCATACATGCGCACAGAAACAACATCTAGGTGCAACGGGTGTGCACGAAACATCTGTCATAGGCAACGTGTGTGCCTGACAGCAAAATCAGGTGCATCTGACATGCACGAAGAATCCCGATTTAGTGCATCTGGTGTGCACCAAAATCGTATCTCAAAACATGCGCTCAACACGCGCGAAAATCCAAATCAGGTGCATCCAACATGCACGAATAAAATCCAAATCCTGCGCACTCAACATGCACGAAATCATGAAATCCAATATCAAGCGTCGAACATGCGCAAGTCCAATCAAATGCACGGAGTGAAGGAAATCAATATCAGAATCAAAATCGGCGGTATAAAATACGGCTCAATCAAAATCAGGTATACCGCGGTATATAAACTCACAACTATGTGCATCAGCATGCACAATTCAAATCAAAACACTAAAAGTTCATGTAAACGATGCCGAAGGCATAAGTCAAATCGCATGCATAACATAGGCATGAAATCAAAATCAACATATCGAATGACATCAAATCGATGTCAGGTGCAACCGTAGTGCACGAAAACAGAAATCATAGAGCTCAGCCATCAAGACCAAATCATGCGAATAGATCGCCCAAAAACACCGAAATCCAAGGTGACGGATACGTGATAATCGAATCACAAAATCACAAATCATAAATACCGTCGTCGGTATATCCTCCTTCAAAGTTGAGAAGGTGTTGGTGCATCCAATGCTAGCAGCGCAAGATATCTACTTGCCTCTTGCTCACGGTCTGGCGTCCTCTACCTCTGGGTCCTTATCTTCTCTGCGGATTACCTATCTCGCAATCAATCGGTTCATCGGCCCTGTCAGGTGTGCTAACGGGGACGATTCCGTTGTGGCACTTCTCTGGTCATCTGCGTCCTCAGCACAGCATATTCCTCGAAAACTGGTCGCATCCCAACGCCTCTGTAGACATATCCGATCTTTAATCTTAACAGGGAGTAACAACAGCTCGTCAGCATCTTGCACGAACCTCTTGTCCCGCTTGTCTATATCATCGTCTACTCCGACATCACGTCTCTATCTGCGCACTGCAATTGTTCTCGGCTACGGTCCATCCGAATTCTCTCACACGGACTCGAAATCACGAACTCGGTATCTTCATCACTCTGTAAAAGATATCTGGCCGAACACGTCCTCGAGAACTCGTCCCAACCTGCGGAGGTATACTCCATATTCGTCCATTCTTGATCAACTCACAACGCCTCTGTATGCGTATCGCAGCTCTGATATCAGCGGAGTGAAACGCCATCTCGTCGAATTCTCGTGCGAACTCCTTACTCCACTCTATTCTAATGTCGACTGATTTGGACTCATTTCATCATGGCTGTATGGACTGCGCTCCAACGGCTATGCTCGTATCTGGAATCTCTCAAGCAATGTGTCCCATCACATGATATCCGAATGATGTCGAACCATCCGATCGGCTCATCAAAACCTCATAATCCCCCAAGAGATCAACACCTTGAGTACAGTTTAATAGTATTCCAGTATATACCACAGCACCTGTGGACCAACCGTAGAAAGGCAAACCCAAGCCTCACAAATGGCACCGCTAAACTGCCGCAAACCATAAGGTTCGATGGCGTTCCATGGTAATTACATCGAGTTAGGGTTTCATTCTTCTAGAGGGTCCATAGCATTACTTTCATTGTCTTCCGAATACTTTAAACTTGGAGTCGGGTTCCTGACATTCGATCGTTTCTATCGACTCTCAACGAATCTGCGTGAAGTCGTCTTTAGCTGGAACCAATCTATCCGATGACCTCGCATCGAGGTAAGCGAACGAACCACATGTCATAGTCCTTCATCCTTGGGTGACTAGTGACCTTCCATCATATCTCTAAGTATATACTCATGCTGCAGTAGCTCCAACATCTGGGCAATATCTCATCATTTGCAGCAACAACTGGCTCATTCGTCTGTATGCTAAACAGCGTCTCAATCATCATGAATAAGCGATATATTAATGGTCATCACATTCTGGCTGGCCTCTAGCAGTAGCCTGATCCTCTGGTGCCGATCAACACATCCGGGAAATCTCGTAACAGCGATCTGTCAAACGCTCATGGCGCAAAAACACAATAAAACAAAGCCTTCTATGCAGTCGTACATCTCTGGAATCATGCCCTGGTCAGTACTCATCCGTGACGAGCTCATGCTGACGCAACTCTAGCTGTAGCTCTCTCTGCCCGTGTAACCGTGGCAGCAAAATCATAACCAATATCGATGAGGATAGATCATAGGAATGAATATAATACTGTGCAAGGAAATGTACATCCTAAGGTTTCTTAAGCGGAGTAGCGTATCGTAAGTATGCCGCGGAACATACGTACGGTACGTCACTCTACTCAAGCTACCTACTCAATCAACCAAGGGTCATCCTACGCGACGAAAGTTCGGGTATAATACCCCCTCGACTAAGTCTAAGTTCCGTAAGGTCAAGCCTAAGTTCCGTATATATATAAACGCTCTAGGCTCCACATAGTCAAACTTAGACTCGAACCAAGATTAACCTAGCGCTCTGATACCAACTTTGTCACGACCCGAAATAGTACGTGACTGGCACTTGAATCATATGAAGTCTATAGGACTCCATCTAATCCAAATATGCCAAAAGCCCAGAAACCTAAAACCATTTTAAGGAGTAAATAAGGAAAACTAGTTTTTAAGAAGTAAGAAAACATGTTTAAAAACAAGGTTTTTAAATAAGTAGCCAAATATGCATTTGTAAAATCCTCAATGACTTTTCTGAAAATTTCGGCAGAGTTTCCTTTGTAAATACTGGCCCCGAACGGAGTACAACATGAATAATATATATATGCACAATGAAAAGGCATCCCCAAGTGGGAGATAGCACTTCGTCAATCGACGGTCACAACCACGCAAGCAATATAATATACAACGCCAAGGGCGAGGATCAAAACTCAAAGGAAAACTCAAATCAGCTTGAAAACCATAATACTACAACGCGCGACTCTAAGATCGAAATAATACACAACTGGTTTTCTAAGTCTGAAACAATATACAAGTTTGGTTGATGGAATTACTAGATACAACTGAATAAATAATACAAGGGTGGTCACGATGCAAGTGAACCCACCTACCAATGCAATCACCCAGAAAGGAAGCAGTGTGCCAGAAAAGCCGCAATGGAACCTGTACGGCAAAACCTGCAAGAACTGTGGTACAACGGGGGTGAGTTGCCAACTCGTGAATAGAAAACATCACAGAGCAGAAATCGTATGTATGACACAATCCTAGATTAATACGATCAGATATATATATATAAAACTCAAATGAATAAGTCTGAAGCATGATAAGGTGGCAATGTAACATCTATACATGAGTGTAGTGCCAAGTGCTTGTGCCAGTGCCTCAGGTAATAACTTATCATAAGTATGAGGTATGATCAATGTCGACTATATCATGAAGTCTATAAGTATGTGGATCTCATCCAACTATAAAATCAATGTCATCATGTATGTGGATCTCGTCCAACTATGTGATCAATGTCATCAATGTTAACTATATGTATGTGGATACCGTCCACGTATCACCCAATGACAATAAACATCATGCATGTAAATATCATGAAGCAAATGCATGGAAATATGAGGATATAAATCAACATGTGTCGCTTGCGACATATCAAAATCATGGAACCTGAGTGTCTAGCATCGACACTTGAAAACATCATGAAATCTGTGCCTAGCATCGGCACGTAAATCCTCATACACCGGGCTCCGTCAGTGCGGATCGGCCTACATCATCTCTCGACTCTGGTCGGTATCCTCTGGATATCCTCCGAGCTCAAATACTATCACCGGTAGGTAGTAGTCCCTCTGTCAGGCTCACCGTCTGTATACACAGCATCCTTTTCTTACCCTGGGGTACCATACCGGGCCCACCATGTACCCGCAATCCGCCTCCTCGAATCGGGTTTCATATGTCGCTCTCAGCACCGAGAAAATACATGGTGGACGTACTGAAATATCATATCAAGGGTAACCGGGTTTTTAAAACAATTACATACTCTCTTTTGAAATATCTACGGTTCCCAAATCCAGAAATATCATGAAAACAACATATCTCAATGCGTATAATCAAAAGTATGATGTATGCGACATGTAAAAGAAGTGTAAGCATATCAGTATATCATGCAATATGGAATAGTATTGTGCACATATTGAGGGAAACCGCTCTTTTAAAATGAATCAGTTTTAAAGAGTATCTTGCGGTTCCCAAATCTCCAAATCCAGCGAGAATCACCTATGTATGTGCGAATACATATGTATGCACGTATGGGTGTATAATAGGTATGTACACAAGTATGCCATGCAAGGGATCATATCCTGAATGTAACAGTACTACAGTGTAGTGACATGGCAATTATCGATGATGAAGTGTGTGAGCCGGCAGGCAGGTGTACGTGGAACATATGCATCATCGATAATGGTGCTGGTGTCCTAACAGCATGAGTTTAATATAACAGTAACCATTTGCACATGCAATGCGATGCGAATAACAAGAATATGCAGGAATCGACTAATAAACGCAATAGTGACGCATCTGCATCAATATAAAAATGTCATACAGTTTGCCTTTTGAAATAAGACGAATCGGGGTTTTTAGTAAAATAAGGGCTACGGTGTTTTTAAGAAAAGATGCGTTTTTTGAAAATATCTGTAGTATCCCTGTGCCTATTTTTGAAATACTCCCGATTCGTTAGTTTTGAAATAGGTATGACATCGGCCTTGCCTAACCTTTACTAGCCAAACTACAGCTCTAACTAGCAAGTCAATCAGGAGGGGTATGAAAACCACCTAAATCTGAGTCGATATATATATATATATATATATATATATATATATATATATATAAGTATAATAGTCGGTGATCCCGCCTCAAAAGTACCGCGTACGATACAATATTATATGACATCCTCGAGTCATGAGTGCGGATCTATCATCAATATGAAGCTCGTACGGTAAATCATCGTACGGCATCCCAAAAGCTGGGTACGGGTCAATATCACATTCCTCTCATCAATTATCAGGTATCCTTATCATCATATCTCATGATCTGGGGTACTAATCTAAGTCTAGTACAAATCGATACCATCTATATAAATATAATTGCGTGTGTGGAACACACGTCCAAAGGCCCACTAAAATCACATGTCGTATCCCAAATACGAATCACATCATATCACCGATCTCATGGCACTATACCCAATCTCATCGACTCATCTCCAAATATCATCCACTATCCTCATCATGTAGGTATATGTATAGCAATAAGCATGTGTGTGCGTGTGAGTGTAAACCTATTCTAGGGTTCGCATCTAGGAAAGTATACTAGTTTACATCTAAACCCTATTCTATACATAGTATACCTACTCACATCTGAATATCCAAGTCACACATAACGCTATCATACTTATATATAGTGCATATCTAGTATACTAAGTATCGAACTGCGGGGGTGCTATACGCCATCCACCCGACTTCCCCCGTAGATATAATCTACTCACCTTGCATCCTGCGTGTCGGTGTCGATGTCGCCTTCATTTTCTTCATCGTATGGAATCCACATGAAGGTACCTACATAGATAACATAATCGGAATGCGTATTAAAATCACATCGGGAATACCAAAACGACACGCTAAGGCCTATAGGTTCGAACCTATGGGTACGCTTCCAAAACCATCAAACAATTCTCGACATCGTCGTACAAACGCCAAGTAATCGAGGTAAAACACAAATACACAATTCCAGAATTCAAAATACGAGAAACGAAAACACGTATCAAAACAGCAACTCAGGAAACAGGCTCCAGATTCTACCCTAGGTCAAATTGGTCAATTTTGCACATGCCAGGGGTCTAATTTGCTAGAAATGGAGCCATGGAAGAAGCACGAACCGAAATAGGCCAGGTCTGGCTGCAATTTGCGGCCAGAGGGATTAAATCTGCGGCCGGGGAATGGACTCAGGGGCTAGGGTCTTGGGGTTATCTTCCTAGGTGCCTGCACACTCCTCTGTGTTTGCAAAATAATTTTTAGAGGCTCTGGATGATAGCATATTCCAATTTCCTTACACAACTCTCACAATTTTCCGTATCTGCAGAATTTAAAGTTCACAACCTGGGGTTTGTCTAAGGTTTTAATCCATAATAACATCACTACAGGGGTTGTAGTCCTCAATCACACCTCAATTACACTATCTCTACTCAAATCACACCCTAAAACCTAACTAGAATTTTTAAAGTTCACCAAATCGCACCGAATCATAACTAAACACATTTATGGTTTAAAGTGAATGAAAAACTACACTAAGTGTGAAGGGATTATCTCGTTTGGCACTCATGAAACTCCTACAGCGCCAAAACGCATGCTTTCTTGGTCCAATGGGTTGCTTGAGAGCTTGTGCACATATTTTATGAAGGGAAGATGGGGTTTTGATGAGGGAAATGAGATGTTTGTGAGGGTTTGATGAAGAAGGAGATGAGCTTCAGCCATGGGCTGAAGAGGAGAGGAAGTTGAAGAGGAAATAATGAAGGAGGGAAAGTTATGACCAAGGTTGACCCCCTCACCACTCTCTCTCTTGTCCATACCTCACACTATGCACATTTTTAAATATTTTCCTTTTCTTTTCTATTTTCTTTTCCGCTCTCTAATAAATCATCAACCATGATAAAAACATGTAGGAAAGCCATGGAAAAATATGTAACAAGTGTAAAAATGATACGGTGCATGTTTTGCACAAAATACGCTTAAAGCGCGATTAGCGATTTTTATTCGCAATTAGCGCTAAAATAGTGTCAAATAAAACTTAAAATTTGCATAATTCACATAAAACACCCTCTTTTAGTAATTTCCATAATTTTCCAAATTTCCCCCCCATTTATCGGTATTTAATTATACCGCTTTATTAAAATATTCAATATCTTATTATTTAATTATAAAAATTCCCAGAAGTAATATTTTATTTTTTTTGAAATGTTACAGATTTAAAAATAATTAAATAAATAAAATCTTTTAGGTGAATTTTCTGATAATCGGTAAAATAAACCGTATTTTCCGTAAAACTCAACTACAGTTATTTTTCAATATAAATTTAAATACGCCTATTTTAACTATATAATTACTAGTGAATGGTGTTTATTTAGTGACTTATAAATTATTAGTTTACTAAAACATTTTCCGTAATTAATTAAATTCAAATATTAATATAAGCTTTTAATTATACATTAAATTAGTGCAAATTATAAATTAGAAATGGGTAAATTTTACAAAGTGAGCCATGACATATTAGAATCTAGTTTGTAGCATGCTCTTCTCTTCTTGAATTTTCTTCAAAATTCTAGAGATTTCTAAGAAAAGGTTGAATTGAAAAATTTAATAGTTAAGGGTTTAAGTGAAAAGATGCAATTATTAATGATGTTTCTACACAATTCCACCCATTCACACCTCACTCTCTCTCCATTTCAGCCCTTGGCCGAGCAAGGCATCCCCCATTTCCCCAAGTGTTCATCTCATTTTCCCTTCAAAAAAAATTCTTCAAAAATTGCTTCAAAAATCCACAAAAACATCACTAATTCCTAATTTAAATCCTACCCATTATTTTTTGACCTATCTAGTTTGGATCCATGAAGCAAGAAGCTAATTAGTGAGGCCATGTTGCAAGCTTGATCTCTTGAATGTTGAGGTATAATCCTAAACCCTTGGTTTGATTGTTAGTTAATTACTTTAACTTAGCATATTAAGTGTTTAATTAGGTTTTAATTTCAAATTTGAAAATTAAAGATTAGGGTTTGTGATCAAGTGAGGATTTTTATCAATTATTCATGGTTTTAATGAGGAGATTAACATGTTAATGGAATGCAAAACCTAACCTAGTTACTAGTTGCTAATTGTTAGTTTAAAATTATGCTAACTATGCTAATTTTGCTAACTAGGTTTTTAGAAATTGATTAAATAATTGGGATTAAAATCTAATTAGGGTTTAATGACATTATTAACATTTTAAACTGTAGTTTAATACTTTAGCTCATGCAAAACCAACCTTAGTTGTTGAATTGTGAATTTTTCTTGAAAAAGTGTTAAAATTTGATATTTTTGCAAACTAGAATTTTGGATTTAATACAAATTGATGAGATTAAATTATGGTGATGGTTTGTATGACTTAGTTATGATATTTAGTGAATATTATGGCTATTAGTTTTGTTAAAACATCAAGTTTCGAATTAAAACGAAAATTTAGTGCTTTCTAGGTTTTTGGAAATAAATCGATTTGATTTATTTTGAGATTTTGATGAGTTGCAATCTATTTCATATTATAATTAGTGATTTGTGAAACCACGATTGGTGTGTTTGGGTTTTTCTCGATCATTCGGCGTTTGTACGCCGATGTCGAGGGTTATTTGGTTATTTTGCATGAGCGGGTCATAGCTTTTAACCTATGCACGTTTCGTATGCCGTTTTGGTTTTGTCCGCGACTTCAGTTTACGATATTATATATGCTTGCGTATAGGTACCTCTCACGTGGACTTCGGACGATGAAGAAGAGGATGGCGGTATCGACTTCGGCAGACAAGGACCAGGTGAGTAGATGTATATCTACGGGGGAAGTCGGGTGGATGGCGTATAGCACCCCTGTAAGCGTAGAATAAAGATATTACATATTATTATTAGGAAGTCGGACGTGACCTTAGATTCTTGGCGAGTAGGGTACTTTTGAAGACTTTAAGTTAGATTAGACTGATTTAGAAAGACTTAACCAGAGGATGATTGCCTTGGAGGGAAGTCGTAAGTTTCATGTAGACCCACACACACGCACACACACATATACTTGACTTGGTGTACATGTGTGTGTGTGTGTGTGTGTGTGTGTGTGTAGGTTTCTATATGTATATATATATATCAATCATATATACACATGATATGAGGATGTTATATGATACCTGGGGATGAGTCGGTATGATTGGGCTTGATGCCGTGAGATATTAGATATACGATCGAATTATGATATGAGATGTATTATGATATTAGCGGATCATTGGGAAATGAGAAAGTGTATATTTGGACATAAACGATAATAGGTGATGATGACATTGAAATGTACGAGACTTTAGAATAGAACACAGATTGTTTAATCACAGTATGATATATGACATGATATTTTAGTGGATCATTTGACGATGTATATTTACATAGACGATGATATATGATTGATGATATTAGGATGTATGGATTATAATACAGTACCCTTGATCATGATATTATTTGATGATGATATTATACGAACGATGATGTATATATGTGATAGTTGACCCGTATCCCGATTTTGGGATGCCGTACAATGGATTTTACTGTACGAGGCATAGATGTGATAATTGATCCGCACTCTTGACTCGAGGAAGTCATACTATGTAGTGATGCTATTGAGACTGGATCGCCGACTACTAGAGATATCGACTCAGACTTTAGGAGGATTCTTCTTACCTTTCGACTAGTGTCTTTAGTTAGTTCCTTAATTGGTTAGGTAGATCTTAGTTTAGGCTTGAGTCATACTTATTTTCAAAACTAACGAATCGTGCGCATTTTTAAAGACAGCCTGAGGGATACTACGGATTTTTCAAAGGACATATCTTTTCTTAAAAACTCCGTAGCCCCTAATTTTCTAAAAACCACGATTCGTGCCTTTTCAAATAACAAACTGTATGACTCATAATTAGTATGTATTCTCTAGTTGTGCGTTTACTATACATTCATCATTATATTCATATTGTATTTATCGCATTGCATGTTCATACATATGTTTCTTTAGCTAATATGAAACTCTGCCTGTTAGGACACCGGTACCATTACCGATGACGCGCATGTTCCACGCACACTTATTTTCCGGCTCACACACATCATCATCGGTAATTTGCATGTCACGTATATTTTAGATCATATTATCTTTATTGATATAATCAGTTAGATGCTAGTCTAATATAATATTGTGGTTACTCTCATGTGCTAGTTTAGACATTGCATTTATTACTTAGACACTTCATGCATTCAAATATTCATATTATCATGCAGTATTGTGGGGCTTATGCCGATACACATTGTTTACTTACTCATGATTTTGGGATTTTGGATTTCTATGAGATTTCTGGATTTTGGGGAAAACTGCAAGAATATATATAAAAACTTCTCTCTCTCTCTCCCTCTCATTTTAAAATACAAGCTGCGGTTTTCTCATGATGGATGTGTCGTCCACCATGAGATTTCATGTTTTCTGTTGGATTTCGAGACCCGATTCGAGGAGTGGATGAACCATCTCGGGTACATGGTGGGCCTGGTAGGTACCCTGGGGCAAGAAGATCGCAGATGATGGCGTTGACCCTGGCAGGGGCATGGATTATCTACCGGTGATGTCTGGCGCAGCGGATATCCGGAGGATACCGACCGTTGTCGTGAGATTTGATGATATGGGCCGATCCGGACTGCCGGAGTCCGAGATACAGAGATATTGAGATACGAGATACAGAGATATTGAGATTTGAGATACAGAGATATGGGATATTGAGATACAGAGATATACCTATTTTGTGTCGATGCTTGACACGGATTTCTGTCGATTTCACTGATGATGTTTCAGTTTTATTATACAAGATGCATTGATGTTTTTCTTATATCAGATTATTCAGATTTCATGGTTGATTTTCTCATTCATGATGCATTCATACATCAGATATGTGACATATTACTGTTTAGTGACACTGACATGATGTACTGAGCATTGCACTTATGCATAGATTATTACCCTGTCACTACTAGATGACTAGTGTTATGTAAGTATATTATTATGACCTAGGAGAGCGTCGTGCATGCGATTTCTAAACGCAGATGTCTTCTACTCACGAGTTGGCAACTCACCCCCGTTGTGCCAAATTTTTCTTACAGGTTTCGATGTACAGGTTTCTTTGGCAGCTTGCTGGCACATCATTTTATTCAGGGTGATTTTCTTGGTAGGTTGGTTCACTTGTATCAGGAACGCCGTTATACTTTTATTATTTCATTTGTATCTAGTAAGCTCCATCAACCAGACTTGTATTATTGGTAAATTCAGAAGACCAGTTGTTTTTATTTCGACCTTAGAGTCGTGCTTGTATTATTATGATTTTCTGGTGGATTTGGTTTTCTTTTGAGTTTTGAGCTTCACCCTTCGGCGTTGTTTATTTTAGTGCATTATGTAGTTGTTTCTGCCTTTTGGTGTTGAGCTAGCTCCCGTTTGGAGATGCCTTTTTTTATTGTTGCTTATGTATATATTCTTATTTGTACCCGTTTGGGGTCAGTTTTTACAAAGGAGACTCTGCCGAAATTTTTGAGAAATTTGATATTGTTTTTAAAACATGTTTTTCTTTACTTCTTTCAATGGATTAGATTTCTGGACTTCAGCTTGCTTAGATTACGTTACGCCTCAAGATGTTTCGTAATTTAAGTGCCGGTCATGTTCCGTACCTTTGGGTCGTGACAGTACATCTCTTCACTCCTCTGATATTTGTCGTTGTAATCCTTCAACTTCTTCAGAGAGATGATGGGTCCCGACAACCAAACATTCCATGGACCGTGGGGTCCTTAAACCCATGGACTATGATGTCCTTAACCTTGGACTGTGGGGTCCTTAAACCCATGGACTATGATGTCCCTAACCTCGAACTGTGGGGTCCTTAAGCCCATGGACTATGATGTCCCTAACCTCGGACTGTGGGGTCCTTAAGCCCATGGACTATGATGTCCTTAACCTTGGACCGTAACGTACTTAAACTAATTATGGACCGCAATGTCCCTAAACTAAATAATAGAGCCCAAATGCTCTTTTGTTGGATCTAAATGATCCTGTTAAGTTGATCTTAGTCTAAAATTAGACTAACGTATCCTTAATAAACGTTTAAGTTGATCTTAGTCTCAAATGAGACTAACGTATCCTTAAACCCAACCCCAAACCCAAATCTAAGAAGATACGGATTTGGACTAATCCACGTCCTACGAGCGACAACATAAATTAGTCTCCGTATACAATCTACGGGCAACCAAAAACAAAACAAACACATACGACATGAAGTGACCATCTGGAGAAGGAGAAAGTGGTTACCGCAATGCGGTAGCGTAATTAACTGCAGGGGCTTGTGCCTGCAGGGAAGAGCGTCCCCATAATCAAAAACCCCTCACAATGAGGGGGAATCTGACGAAGTCTGCTAGATCGGCCGCATCCGTCTAAACTTCCGATACACGGTATCATAAATAAACTTGGCATCTTCGGAGAGCTGGACGGATAAAACCAAATAGCATCTTCCCCCAGATTCAGGCAAGACGTCAGTCTTCACGGTTTCCGGCGGTAAACAAATTCTGGCACGCCTGGTGGGACCTTTTCCTCTTTCCACTCCACACTTCGTGTGTCGTGTTTCACGAACGAATCGCGGTTTGCTATGGTTGCCCCTGGATTCGAGGTACTAAGATTTGGTATCTTGCTCCGGCAGAAAAAAAAATAGAAGATCAATGGCTTCAAACTGCACCAACAGCAACAGCAATTCCCACTCCGTCCTCGCTGGAGGAGTGACTTATGGGCCCCAAGCGGCCTCCATCTTCGCCATGCCAGTGGAACATGTGACTCAGGCCACCACTGGGCTATTCTTCAGGACCATGATCCTACCAACAAACTTCAACGTTCAGATGCCGTCGCACGAAGCTCCAAAGAAGTCGGTCCTTGATCGGCTTACAACTACCACGACCCCTTTCAACGGGTCGCCCAAGTCCAGTGCCTCAGTCTTCAAAAGACTAGGTCAAAGCTCAAGTGGGCCCGCAAAGAGACTCGCAATGCAAGAGAAGGACACACTAACTACTGCTACAGTTGAGGTCGTCCAAGCTGCTCTCCCTACTCGAAGGTCGGCTTTCGACAGGTTGACCGTTCCCTCTCTGCGGACGTCCGTCTTTGACAGGCTGGCGCCAACAACAAACTCTCATCAGAACAGGGGGCATGGAAAAGCTGATTCAACAATGGAGGTGGTCCCGGCCGCTCGCCATGCTCGACGTCGCCACTGGCGCCGAGTGAGGAAGGCTGGGGGCAGCTCTCCTTTCAGACCGACTCCACTAGCTCCGATGATGGAAATTGACGTTGCTGTTCCAACTGGGAACAGCTTTGAACTACTTAACAGGGTGCGCAGGAATTCGCCAACTGCCGTGCTAAAAAAATCTCCTCCACCTGTGGAGAGCGCTACAAAGGCGAAGCTGGAGCAACCCCCTCAGCGGCTGTCCTCTAAAATTCACAAGGTCTGGCGACAGGTCTAAGACTCCGTGATTGATCAAGACTACCCCCGCTGACAGAAAAAGATGAAAGTTCGGTGAGAAGGGGATCACCCTATTAAGCCACAGAAGGTGTCATCTGTTTGGGTGTCC
The DNA here is from genome assembly GCA_030015575.1 of Agapanthus africanus. Classification (NCBI taxonomy): domain Eukaryota; kingdom Viridiplantae; phylum Streptophyta; class Magnoliopsida; order Asparagales; family Amaryllidaceae; genus Agapanthus; species Agapanthus africanus. The sequence continues at coordinate 374,664,689 of JASDDO010000019.1, read as the reverse complement.
GCTCCAACGGCTTCCTCAACTTCGACCGCCCACAAAAGAAGGAGGCCGGAGAAGAGCCCTGCGTCTTTGGCAAATCACAAGGACGCTGAATCTAAACGCCCTAAGTCTGGGGGCATGATAGTGCATATGGTTTATATGGCTTCCGGAAAAGAGGATAGCCGTATCTCCACGGGTCACCGACCACTTACACGGTCTGTGACTATGGCTCAGGAGCAACAACAACAAATGCTCCAAGAAATGCTGACAGCCATGGCTGCACTCACTGGACCAAAAGCAGGCCCGGAGACATCTTCGGAGCAACGTCATGAGCAGGAAACGGATGCCGAATTCCTTCGGAGAATGCTTGAGAAGAAGGACAAAGAGGCTGTGGAACAAGCGGCCAACATAAAACAAATGGCCCTTTAATTCCAAGATATGGTCAGGATGATATTACAGCCGAATCCTCCAGCTGAAGATCCTCCGATAATCCTTGAAGACGACCGAGCGGAGACGTCAAACCCTCTTCCAGCTTGTTCAGCAGTCAAAGAGGAGACCATCTCAAAAGCTGCCCTGGATGATTACATCGCTCAGCAGATACGAGTTCATCAGGCGAATGAAGCGGCTGGGCAAATTGTTAAGACTGGACGACCCTATCCGGGTTGGTACGACCAGATAAAGTCCCCACCAGGATACACGATCCCCAAATTCCACGTATATATAGGGACGGGAAATCCATACCAGCATATTGCTCAATTTAGGGCTCTGTGCGGCAACATCGGAGGTGACGATAAGCTACTGATTCACCAATTCATTGGCAGCTTGTCAGAGACAGCATTTGAGTGGTATTCCGAGCTCCCGAATGACTTCGTTAAGACGTTCATAGAAATGGAGTTACTCTTTACACAGAGGTTCGAAAGAGCTAGCTAGCGCACCCCGATCACTGCATTAATTAACGCCAGAGTAAAGCCAGGCGAAACATGGGTGCAATACACGATACGGTGGTGGAATCTATGGTCGAAGTGCGAACAGTACATTGAAGAAGCGCCTGTGGTAGGTATGTTCGGGGGGACCCTCGAACCTCAAGCGACCATTTCCCAATTCATGATGTTCTTCAAACCAACTACTTTCTAGGCCTTGATTGGTAAGTTAGCCCAAATGGATCAGATGGGTCATAGGCCATCTTCTTCAAAATTGGAATCTTGAAACGAAAAAGGAAAAGGGAAAGCGACCTTCGTCGCCAATGCTCAACAGCAGCCCAGTGGCCCAAAATTAACTGATCGCCATGACGAGAGACGGCGATTCTTTAATGTGAAAATGAAGCGCCCTTATTCGTTTCCCCGGGACAAAACGAGGAGATTGTTCGAGCTGGCGGTGCGCAACAGGCTCATCACCTTGCCGGATCCAAAATGCCCATTGCAACCCGGTGAGGCTAATAATCCCAATTATTGCCCCTATCACCAAGCGATAGACCATCCAATCGAAGATTGCTTCGTCTTCAAAGGGTGGATTGAGAACCAATACCAACTGGGTAAATTTGCACTGTCCGAGAATTGGAAAGTAAACCCGCCCCAGACGCATGCTTTCAAAAAGGCAGACACACCGGGGGCATCATGCTCCTTTATAAAAGAAGCTCTATAGGATGTCGTTCTTTCAACTAAAACGAAAAGAATGCTGAAGGATCTCCAGACATGCCTGGCGATCAAATGGAAAAGTCCGCTGGAACCTGAAGTCATCAAGGGAATGCTGAAGCCACACCTAACTCCAAAAATTGGTGGTGATAGTCAAAGCGCCCATATCCAGCCGTCAAAGCCTTCAAAGAAGAAGAAAAAGACCAAAAAGCCCGTGAAGCCTGATGACAAGCGCACGGACCCGCAAAAACATATTGATGCGCTGGAGGAATATAACCAGAAAGCGCTGACCCAGTCACACTCCAAGAATTTCTCAGCCACGTCTTTGAGGACGGAGATGATGACAATGGAAATGACTCGGCGGATGAATCTGATAATTATGTAGCAAGCTGCCATGTGATCTCTCACTCGTCGATAGACGGTGAAGAAGCTCCTGACGCAGAGAAACTGGGGGCAGATCTTAAAATGGAGCTCCTAGGACCGTCAGACGAAATGATTGACGCATTCCTGAACGAAGCTCTTCTGAAAAGAAAAACTGATTGAGAGCGTGAAATGGCCATATTTGAAAAGGCCAAACGCCGGCGACTGGACGAAAGGGTTGAAACACTCCCACCAGATCAAAGTACATCCATCGCAAATAAAAGTAGGTTCAAGACAAGGAAAATGTTCGCCAAAGCCATATCGATGGGAATGAAGCTGCTCTCTTTTAGAGAAAATTCTCCTGGCGGTATACATCTTGATGAAGCGGACGTGTATCCTAACTTCTTCTTATATCATCAGAGGATTTCACACCCTACTGAAGAATGCAACGCCTTTAAAAATTGGTGGCAGGGGTACGTTGTTCACCGGCAGTATTTCAAGCGGATGAAGCGCAAAACTTGTCGGGAACAAAGAAGCACGACAGATGAGCGTAAAAGAATTGTCGGCGACTGTTATATGGTTGATTCAGGGGGATCACAAGTTCTCACCTTCGGGAGCGACTCCGACGAAGAAATAGCTCTCGGCCCTCTCTTTAAGGAATCCATCTCTGAAACGGAAGAAACGAAGAGCTGCGAGAACATTCAGCTGCACAATCGCACGTTACCCGAAAAGAATCTCGGACCCGCAAATAAGGGATCGAACAAAAAGGATAAGGGGAAGCGAAGAGCGACCTTCGTCGCCAACGCTAAACAACAACCGAGTGGCCCGAGACCGGTTGTTCGCCAAAGCAACAAGCGTTAATCCCTCGATGAGAAGTTGAGACGTCCCTACTCGTTTCCCCAGGATAAAACAAGGTGGTTGTTCGAGCTACCAGTGCGCAACGGGCTTATCACTCTACCGGAGCCGAAATACCCACTACAACTAAACGATGTCAACGATCCCAATTACTGCCCCTACCACCGAGTATTGGGCCATCCGATCGAAGATTGTTACGCCTTCAAAAATTGGGTTGAAGACCAGTATCAACAGGGCAAGTTCGTGCTGTCCGAAAACTGGAAGATGAATCAGCTACAACCACATGCTCCGGAAAAGATGGACATGCCGGAGGAATCGTGCTCATTCATAGAGAAAGCCCCATGGACCGAAAAGTCTGTAACTAGAAATTCGCCTTAAATATGGCAACCATAGACCGAAACGTCTCTAAAATAACAACGGACCGCAATGTCCTAAAACTTGCAGCTAACCGAGACGTCTATAAACTATTACGGACCGCAGATCCCAAGGCTGACGAGAAAAAAAAACGGTACGTCCATAAGCAAAATGGGCATGGATGAAAACCTGAAAGGGCCCCGTGAGTAAAAACAGCAGGACTACCGGCGAGTTTTGTGAAAACCCGAAAGGGCACAATCTCGTTAAAAGACACCTGCAAGGTCCTCTCGACCCTGTAAGGAGAAACCACCTGAGTGAGATCCTTACGACTCACAAAGGAGAAACACACTTAGGGATCCCCACGATTCCTAGGGAGAAATTATACTTGCGAGATCCTTACGACTCGTAAGGAGAACCCTCTTATGAGACCCTCACGGCTCATAAGATTCAAAAGCCTTAAGCTACAGGGATCTGAACCTGTTCTTAAGCCATCACAATCTCCAATGCTACCCTACAAGCGGTTAAATGCTGACCCTTGTATACAATCCACGGGCACGAATAAACATTTCCCTAACAAAGTCCCATCAGTGACTAGGGATATGCTCGCACGGTGAACAACCCTTGTAAGTCCTCTCGACTTATAAGGAGAAAACACTCTTGTAAGATCCTTACGACTTATAAGAGACCATACATTTAAGACTCCTCACGATTCTTAAGGAGAAAATGCACCTACGCGATCCTCATGACTCGTAGGGAGAAATACCTTTATGAGACCCTTACGGCTCATGAAGTCAAAAGTCTTAGTCGACAAGATCTTAACCCTGTTTGCTAAGCCACCTTTGTTCGACATCGATAGAGGCAAATGATGATTCGCTCCTGGCAATATCCCAACTGTAGCGATGCTGATGCCTAAATCGGTATCAAATCCCAAACTCGCAGCAAAAAGTCAGCGAGCCACAAATGCATATGAAATAGCCGAAATGATGGGGCAACTTGCAACAAAATCAGCAAGTAAAATATATGTATATAAAATAGCCGAAATGGTTGGGCAACTTGCAATAAAAAGCAGCGAGTAAAAAGAAAAAATAGCCGAAATGATTGGGCACCGAAAAAAATAGCCGAAATGATTGGGCAATCGTGACTTTCGTGATACAAAAAGCTGAAATGATAGAGCATTGCGGAAAGAAATAAAAAATGAAATAAAATGAAATTTTTTGCCCTACAGATGAGATCACAACGATCCCTGTATACAATCCAGGGGCACAAACAAAGAGTGGATCATATCATCCCATCAGGCTCCATCAGAAAGAGAGCCAAGTCTCGACAGTTCACAGACAGCCTAGAGATCACCAACAGCATTCCTCCTAATTCCAGCAGGATTCAGATGCGACGATCAACCTTAGAGCCATGGGAAAGTCATTGTTCCAAACCTCGACGGTTCACAGACAACCGAGAGAGCACCTCCTGGTCCCGTAGAACATGGCTAAAGTCAATCCTTACCCCGTGGGAAACGCCCAAAGCAAATCCTGGTCCCGTAGAACACGGCAAAAGTCAATCCTGACCCGTGGGAAATGACCAGAGCACCTCCTGGTCCCATAGAACACGGCAAAAGTCAATCCTGGCCCCGTGGGAAACGCCCAGAGCAAATCCTGGTCACGTAGAACACAGCTAAAGTCAATCCTGACCCCGTGGGAAACGCCCAGAGCACCTCCTGGTCCCGTAGAACACGGCAAAAGTCAATCCTGACCCCATGGGAAACGCCCAGAGCAAATCCTGGTCACGTAGAACACGGCTAAACTCAATCCTGACCTCGTGGGAAACGCCCAGAGCACCTCCTGGTCCCGTAGAACACGACAAAAGTCAATCCTGACCCCGTGGGAAACGCCCAGAGCAAATCCTGGTCATGTAGAACACGGCTAATGTCAATCCTGACCCGTTGGGAAACGACCAGAGCACCTCCTGGTCCTGTAGAACACGGCTAATATCAATCCTGACCCCATGGGAAACGCCCAGAGCACCTCCTGGTCATGTAGAACATGACTAATGTCAATCCTGACCCCGTGGAAAACGCCCAGAGCACCTCCTGGTCTTGTAGAACACGGCTAATGTCAATCCTGACCCAAAGGGAAACTCCCAGAGCACCTCCTGGTCCCGTAGAACACGGCTAATGTCAATCCTGACCCCGTGGGAAACGCCCAGAACACCTCCTGGTCCTGTAGAACACGGCTAAAGTCAATCCTGACCCCGTGGGAAATGCCCAGAGCACATCTTGGTCTCGTAGAACATGGCTAATGTCAATCCTGACCCCGTGGGAAACGGCCAGAGCAACCCCCGACACCGTGAAATGCGGATAAAGTCAACCCCTCATGGCCCCGTAGAACACGGCCAAAGTCAATCCTGACTCCGTGGGAAACAGCCAGAGTAATCCTTCGAAACTCCTCATCAAAGCAATGCTTTGACTCGGGAGGAGGTCAACTCATTAATCATTTACAAGTCCTCTCGACTCGTAAGCAAGAAAAATTCTCTTGTGAGATCCTTACAACTCTCAAGAGAAAACGCACTTAGGAATCCTCACGATTCCTAAGGGGAAAATACATTTACGGGATCCTATGGATCTGTAGGGAGAAAATTCTTTATGAGACCCTCACGGCTCATAAAGTTGAAAAGTCTTAGGTGGCAGATCCTAACCCTGTCTCCCAAGCCATCATTGCCTCACAGAGAGGTCAAGGTAGACTTTCTACAGGCCACACTCTCTGACAAGAAAGGAATCAATCACTTACAAGTCCTCTTGACTCGTAAGCAAGAAAAACTCTCTTGTGAGATCCTTACGACTCTCAGGAGAAAACGCACTTAGGAATCCTCACGATTCCTAAGGAGAAAATACACCTACGAGATCCTCTCGACTCGTAGGGAGAAAAATATTTTTGAGATCCTCACGACTCATAAAGTTGGAAAGTCTTGGGCGGCAGACTTGAACCTGCTTTCTAAGCCATCGATACCCTACAAGAAAGCTATGACGAAATATTCTCTACGCTTCCCAGAGTAACATAGTGACAATACAGCAAAGTGGAAAAATGATAGAGGGAGACAAGAAAAATATGTCTTTTATTCATGAATCAAAATGAATACAAATTACAATCTATGAAAGAATAAAAAAATACTCTCATTCAGGAGTATGTACAAAAGAAGAATAAAAGAAAAAATATACAATTTTTCTAGCCGGCGGACGATTTAATAGATTTGTCAGTTCATCCTTTTTCCGCTGGGCCTCGGCTTCATAATTTGTTATCGCTATGAGACGGGCCTCCGCTTGAGACTGTTGGGCCTGGTACGAGGCAAGACAACTTTCAAGCTCCTGTTCGGTGATTTTGTGGGCTTCAACCATCTCGCGGGTAAAAATGACGGCTTTATCAATAGCTACCACCTCCCTATTAGCTTCTTGAAGCACCCGCCAGAGTTCATAAGCACGAGTGGTCTTGGCTGTAAGTTCAGTCTGAAGTTCCCCCAGCGCATTTGAAGCAAGCTTCCTCTCTAAAATTTTTTGGCTGAGCCTCTTCTCGCATGACAACATATTTGCGGCGCAAAGTTCAATCAGCCCCCGCAAGCTCGCCTTTGCAGCCACAACCTCTGAAGGAAGGCGCGTACATTCAAGACTATGCAAACAAGCCTCCACCCGACGACAAAACTCGACCCAGACTTACACCAATGTTTCGCTATGGTAAGCAGCAAGAAAAGGAGGAGAACTGTTGGTTTCAGCGGCAAATTCTTCGGCCATGATCAAACTACCAGCACGAAGGTCTTCGATCAGAGCTGACAAAGAGTGAAGGCTTAGCTTTGCCATCCATTCAGAGGCATGTAGAGTATAGGGGCCGGGTGGCATGACGATGCGAGATTCCAGCGTGGTAAGAACTGGCAAAGCTATTAAGATTTATAAACAATCAGCGAGACTTGTAAGCAAAGAGCAGATGGAACAACGTCAAAACTTTACTTACCCACAATCATGCAAGAAGGGTCCAAAAGATCCCCAGGCCCGTCAAGAATCTCAACTTCGTCATCGGCTTCCAGAACTACAGAAGACATCAGTATCGTTATATGAAATAATAATAATGCCGTGAGAAGAAGGCAAATAACACTAATCTTGCCCGGAAGAGAGGACGATGCATTGAGGGGTTATTGCCTGCGGAGCGGCCATCTCTAGCAAACGCTGAAAGGATTTTCAAGGAGACAGATCAGCGATAGACGCCGCCAACCCGCGTAATTCTGAAAAGACAGAAAGGTTCAGATGATGGAGAGATTATTAAAATAAAATATAGAAGGCTACCTTCGATGCTCCTCCCGCTCTGAACAGGAGGGATAGCCGCTTCGGTAGCTTCCTCCATGCCTTCAGGCGCATCATCGGGGACACGGGCCGGTATAACAGCTTCCAATTGAGGAGCAGCGGCCACTGCTGCAGGCTCCAATGAAAGGACGGTGGCATCAACTACTTGTCCCACAGTCTCCGGGCCATCACCGGAAAGATCCATTGAATCTGCGGCCAATGAAGATGCCTTTTCCGGAAGAGCAAGCACCGAGAGAACGGAAGCCACCAATGGAAGTTCTGTGGCAGGAATAATAGCTGTATCGACCCCCTCCACATTTACTGGTGTCTCATCGGGGATGTTTACAGAGTCCATAGTCAAGGCGCAACTCGAACTCAGATCCTCTGTCATGGCCGAAGTCCCTCTAAAAGTTTTGCGAAGATAAGAAGACGTAAAAAGCGAAACAAATTATTTGCCAAAGGAAAAATACAGAAATCATGCAAACCGATATGCCAGGATGCCTCTAATATGGCTTTTTCAAGTCGACGTTCCTTCCTGAGGAGGTATGCTTGCCAGGGTTCGAGTGTAGACTCGTGGCCACTAGTCCACAACGACAGCGCATCTTCGGCATCGGCCGAGATAGGCCGCTTAAGGGCTATCTCACCTCACTCTTCCAAAGGACCTATAAATATTCACCGTATCGATGGAAGATCTTTGTAGAAGATAACGGCAGGATAAGGCCTCTTCGGGACCCTCACATTTTCAGTCTCATCCTGGGAGCATCTTATAGCCTCAGCCAATTGTGCGGCTTCCTCGGCAGATGAACCTGGAAAAAGAAGACCACCATCCGGCTCTTGCACAGCTATTGGTTCATCTTGAAAGATAGGCTCGGATTCCACTAAAAAGTCAAGCAGATTGGTGACCGTCTTCTTTCGCCTCTTTGACCCAGAACTAACACTAGAAGACGATCGCTTCTTTCCCCTCGGTGCTTTGGTGAGACGTTGACCCACTTCGCCTTCAGTATCCTCTCTTGGCGGTGCTACTGATGATGACACTGCCATCGATGACACTGCAACTAATGGAACTACCGCCGGCACATCGGCGGAAGCCTTTGCCCGAGCTCTAGTACGCATCGGCATCCTGGCAATGGGAGGAATCGACTCGGTATCTGCGGCCTGCGAGATGACGACCGCACCGCCATCCTTCAAAAGAGGGCAAACGACTGACCGCAGTCATAACGGAATGTGAGCAGCTTGAGTTGGGGCAGGAGTTTTATATTCAAAGAGCACTCGCCTTTCCTCGGTAATGATAGGACCAACCCGGTGGCGATACCAGCCCACAAAGGAGCCTACAGACCTGGGGAGATAGTCAGGTTCTGGGATCATGAACACGGAGACAGTATTCAGCCGCATAAAATGATGAATAACATCGCGAATAATTCCTAACAATGAAGTAGGCTCAACCAAGAACTCTTCAAAGGGGACACCCTGATCATAACCCAGTTGCCGGGCAAAGCGGTGCGGATTATATCGCATAAGGAGAGCCGTATCATTCTGGCAAAACACCAAGTAGCCCAGCCTGATCGAGTACAGATGCATGATCTCCCTAGGCTTTAAAGAGGGTGCTCCCCCTTTTGACAAGTCGAACAACTGCTGGACAGGCCCCGCAGGAGCAGAAAGAACGCGATTAATAAACATCATTCCTCCCTCGTGGGTATATGTATTAAGCAGAACACGGAGGGCCCCTAATTGAGTCAGATTGGGAGCGGAGGCATCCACCAATCTCATAACTCGGGGGAAAATGTAGGAATCATAGAAGTTCGGCCGTTGATGTGCTGCGAGTGCCCCCAGCACGTGCATTTCAATCCAAGATGTGAAGTAATGAAGGGGAAGATTCACAACATCTACACCTGGAGCCGAAGTGTTGGCCGCAACACTTAACCCGTGATAAAGATGTGATAGTCCCGTGATGCTGACGGCCAACTTTGCCCCTTCAGCTACAAGATGGGCGGGATAAAAGACGGAAGCTCTCATGAAGCGTCGGTGTGACGGTATCACAAACCAGCTGAGCCAAAGGCTAATAAAGCCGACGAAGAAGGTCTCTTCGTCTATGCCAGGGGCCGCAATTGCATCAAAAGACATGGCCGACATGATCGGAATGTAGAACTGCGGTAGATCTTCTTCTTTGGCCGGCAATTTATTCAACCCGAAACCAAACGGGTCGTCAATGCTCGCAAACTTCGGGGCCTCCTTAGATAAAATATCCCCCCGAATAAAACAACCGATAAAGCTATCGAAAGTGACACCTTGCCCTTCTGACTTCGCAAATAATCTGTCGAAAATTCCCAGGGCCTTGATCAGACTGGGATACCTATGATGAACGGCAGTTTCGGCTGTCAGACCATCGAGCATAGCCGGCATGGTAGAGAAAACGTATTCATCTGGAGGCAACAGTTCCTTGTAATGCTCCCCCCTAATGGGCAGTCTTGAAATCTCACGGAATTCATCCAATGAGATAGACACTTCTCGATCCCCTAGCAGGAAGGTGTTGATGGGCAGATTCCACTGGTTCAAGAAAGCTTTGATCCACCAGACGTGGGGAGCATGGTAATGAAAAAGCGATGCATACACCGCCTGATATAGTCAAACCTTCTGCAGTCTTGCACGGTGGGCAGAAAGAATATAGCGAGCCCAAATAAGGTAGCCCACTGGGTGCCGGGGGGTGATACCCACTTTATAAACCTACCCCCAAGGTCAAGCTTCACCCTGGCAAATCCGACGCCCCACGATGTCTATAGCTGGCAAGGACTGGTTAGGTATCTCAGAAGTAGAGGGCTCTAGCCGGCCTGAAAAAGTCCAATTAGTCACTTCTACTGCATAAGCGGTCTGTGGGCGTTCCATTAGCAATATAGGACGAAGAGGTTCCATCGGCTCCCCGCAAATAAAACTCCGGCGACCCCGGATGATATGACCGTACCAGGTTCCCCACAAAAGAAGACTGGTGTGATCCGGGTCATGGGCTCTAATCATTGCGATCGCCTCTTCGTCAGACGGTGACTGAGGAAAGGCAGCGTCCGAGCGGGTAAAAGGGAAGTATGGAAGAGGGGCCATTGTTCCTGAAACAAAGGAAGGGGAAACTGTTAATGAAACCCACACGTGTATATATATCTATATCTATCTATCTATCTATATATATATATGTATATGTATAAAGATAGTTGAAGAAAACGACAAGCCACTTATTTCATGGGACCATTGGTTGCAAAACACAGGGGTCCCACAAAATCAATATGGCGGCTCACTAATAATGAGGCCGAGCAATCATCATGAGAACAAAAGGAAGATTCTCAATAAATTCAAACAACTCTACACATTCCCCCAAGGAGAAAACCCATTGCAGAAACTCTGTGCAAATCGAGAAGGGTCTCTTCTAAACTATTTTTGCAAGAACAACTCAGGATGAAAAATCCCAAGAAGTCTCCTTTTAAGAACTAAGTTCTCTAGAGGAATTAAATTCCTTTTGAACAGAGAAATTAAATTCCCAGAATTTTTTTTTCCAGAGCTAAGCTTTTTGAAATGGAATTAAATTCCAGAAGGAAACAGGTACCATCATTAAACCCCTGAAATCAGAAAATGCCCAACATTTGGGATTTACTACCTAAAGATCGAAAAGATGAGTTCTTTGAAGAGAAAAACTCTTGGTGTGAATTTAAAATCCAAAGAGTTTATATATATAAAAGTTCTTCGGTTGTTCAAAACCATTACCTGAAGAAAAGATTCTTTCTTAAACAGAGTTAAACTCTGAAATTTTTTTAGAACAGAGAACTGAGCTCTGAGAAAGAGAATTAAATTCTCAAAGGAAAATGAACAAGGAAGAAGATGAAAGAGTGGAGGCGCTTCTGAAGAGACCCTTGCACTTATAGGATATGATGGGAAACGGTTCATCTGCCCCCTTCCCTAGTCAAATCCAACGGCCACAAAGATGACAGTGTTGCACTCACGTGCAAACACGTGAGAACAAGCTGTGGGGGCATTTGTTCCCTCATGGGAACTGAATAAAGCAGCAAGGAAATACACAAGAGGAGTATCATGTGTCCACCCGTGATCGGACATCACGTGGGGACACGTGATCTTCTATGAGCAAAGTTATAGGCGCTGAGATACACAATTTGAGATGGGGTCACGTGCCAGCACGTGATGGATTCTTGAACCCTTTGTACTAATAGAATTGAATTCTGATCAAAAGGGGTCACGTGGCCACACGTGATGGGCCTTTAAACCCACTAAAATGAATTAAAAGGTATAATAAAACAGCAAGAAAAAAACCCCAATGGGGGCATCACGTGCCCACACGTGACCAGGGGTCACGTGCCCACACGTGAACAGGGGTCACGTGCCAACACGTGATGAGTTCCCGAGCTCTTTAAAAGAATGGAATTAAATTCTGATTAAATGGTCAATCAGTGGGGTCACGTGCTAACACGTGATAGGCTCTTAAACCTTCTGAACTAATAGATTTAAATTCTAATTAAGGGAAATAAAAAACCCTGATATTTCCGTAGATCATTCCAAACAAAAATATTGTGCTCTGTAAAGTGGAGCACCGTTGGATTAAAAATCCAATGGTGATTAAAAATCATCAATTTATAGAAAGATTCTATACAAGGAAAGATTTTCTTAAAATCTGCCAGGAACAACAAACAAAATATCTTTTGGATTAAAAATCTAATGGTGAATAAAATCCACCGAGTGATCTAACAGATCATGTTGGTTATAAAATCAGTAAAATCTTTCAATGAAAGATTGACTAAACAAACTGATTCTTTTCTATCTCCTATAAATAGGAGCCAAAAAGAGAATAGAAAAAAGGGGAGAGACAACAATAGAAAGAGAATACAAAAGAAAAGAGAATTTAATTCTCCAGAGAGAAAAGAAGGTCTCTTTAGAAAAGAAAGAAATCCTAGGTAAGTGATCATCCTATAAGCTCCCACAAAATAAAAAGAGAATTTAATTCTCAATCTAAGAGTTTAACTCTTCTGAATAAGAACTTAGTTCTTCCTCTGGTTGAAGATCTGCAGAAGCAGATCTCCCCATAAGTTGAGAATTTAAATCTTATCGGGGAGATTCTACCATGCAAATCTAAAACCTAAGGGAGGACCCAAGTTCAGAGAATTTTATTCTCCCACAAAGTACATAGGAATTTAATTCCTCCAACAAAGATAGGGTTTAACCCTTAATGTAAGAGGGTTTAACCCTTAATGTAAGAACTTAGTTCTTCTTCATGGTAATAGATCTGCAGAAGCAGATCTCCCCATAAGTTGAGAATTTAATTCTCATCGGGAAGATTCTGCCATGCAGATCCAAAACTTAGAGAGAGAATTGAGTTTAAAGAATTTAATTCTTTCAAATACATAGGAATTTAATTCCTCTAAATAAAATTAGGGTTTAACCCTATAAAAGAATTTAATTCTTAAACAACGGACTTAGACTTTTCATGCACGTAAAAAGATCAAGTATCCAACATGATCACGTGACAATACGTGACCCTCCCCCTGAGAGATCAAAAGAGAATGAATAAGATGGGGTCACGTGCTCCCACGTGACCCTTGGATAAATTCCTCAAAATAAAGAGAACAAAGCCAAGTCAGAACAGATTTCGGGCGCCTCACGTGCCCCCACGTGACCCCTGACAAACACCTCTTTAAAAAAGAGAAAACGAGGTAAAACTGAGGAGTTAATACCCAATGCATGGGCACTATCACGTGTCCACACATGATGATTAAGTGTTTAACACTTACTTACATATTCTGAGAGTAAAATAAAGGAAGTTTGGCCCAATCTTCAGGCGCCTCACATGACTGCACGTGAGTCTTCACTTTTAGTGTTTAACACTGTTTTATGCGCATCACGTGGGAGCACGTGATTGCCAAATGTACTCTAGTGTTTAACACTATTTCTAAACCAATTTTAGCTTGAACTAGCCAAGTTTTCCAAAGGCAGTACCTTTTTGACTGAACCTCAAACACACTTTTGTCTTCCTAAATTGGTCGTCTCATATGACATTCAAAGTAGAACCCAGAGCCTTTCAGACAACTTTGGTTCAAGGGTACATCTCTCTACACCTTTGATGCATGTCGTTGTAATTCTTCAACGTCTTCAGAGAGGTGGTGAGTCCCAATGGCCAATAACTATCTGGTGTATTTCTAAATCCATGTTTGCATCTGAACTTGGACCGCAATGTCCCTAAACTAAACAACAGAGCCCAAATGCTCTTTTGTTGGATCTAAATGATCCTGTTAAGTAGATATTAGTCTAAAATTAGACTAACGTATCCTTAACAAACATTTAAGTTGATCTTAATCCCAAACGAGATTAACGATCCTTAAATCAATCCAACTACAGATCCCCCAACCAATATTAGTTCAAGAGTGCATCTCTTCACTCCTCTGATATTTGTCGTTGTAATCCTTCAACGTCTTCAGAGAGGTGATGGGTCCCGACAACCAAACATTCCACGGACTGTGGTGTCCTTAAACCCATGGACTATGATGTCCTTAACCTTGGACTGTGGGGTCCTTAAACCCATGGACTATGATGTCCCTAACCTCGGACTGTGGGGTCCTTAAGCCCATGGACTATGATGTCTTTAACCTTGGACCGTAACGTTCTTAAACTAATTATGGACCGCTATGTCTCTAAACTAAACAATAGAGCCCAAATGCTCTTTTGTTGGATCTAAATGATCCTGTTAAGTTGATCTTAGTCTAAAATTAGACTAACGTATCCTTAACAAACGTTTAAGTTGATTTTAGTCTCAAATGAGACTAACGTATTCTTAAACCCAACCGTAAACTCAAATCTAAGAAGTTACAGATTTGGACTAATCCACGCCCTACGGGCGACAACATAAATTAGTCTCCGTATACAATTCACGGGCAACCAAAAACAAAACAAACATACACGACATGAAGTGACTATCTGGAGAAGGAGAAAGTGGTTACCGCAATGCGGTAGCGTAATTAACTGCAGGGGCTTGCGCCTGTAGGGAAGAGCGTCCCCACAATCAAAAACCCCTCACAATGAGGGGGAATCTGACGAAGTCTGCTACATCGGTCGCATCCGTCTAAACCTCCGATAAACGGTGCCATAAATCAACTTGGCATCTTCAGAGAGGTGGACGGATAAAACCAAATAGCATCTGCCCCCAGATTCAGGCAAGACGTCGGTCTTCCCGGTTTCCGGCGGTAAACAACGGTCCGTTGTAGCCATTTTGGAGGCAATGTGTAGTTTGAGGACATTTCGGTCTGTAGATCATCATTTTTTGAGATGAAGTTTTAGTTTAAGGACGTTACGGCCCGTCGTCGCCATTTTGGATGCAACATTTAGTTTGAGGACATTTCGGTCCGTTGTAGTTTAAGAACGTTTCGGTCTGTTGTTTATCTTGCGCGCACGCGTATTTGTTACGTGTCGGGATGAGCAACGATGATATAGGATACATCCAGTTTGGGATGTGGTTTGATCTGGGATATGCACGTCAGGTTGGGGAGTGCACCAAAAAGCAGTTGGCTATCGGGACCCGCCACCTCTCTGAAGACGTTGAGGAATTACAACGATATGTATCAGAGGTGTAGAGAGATGTACTATTGAACTAGTTCCTGTATTTGAGGGAAAATGTATTAATGGTAAACCCGGAAATCGTCAGTCGTATTTTGAAACTAAGATTTCCTCAGGGGAATGTGGGACAAATCTCGTTTTGGGATATCATCAGTTGGGAGATCGATGGTCGTATTTAGAACTGGGATCAATTTGGAAAATAATGAACCCATGGGCTCGGTTGATCTGGGTTAGGGACCTAGCCAACTTGGGCTTGATCCGCTCAGTTTTCTTTTTATTTGAAAAGAAGTGCTAAGCACTTGTTTGGGCCCAGTCCCTTTTTTTGTGCAAAAAGTGCTGAGCAATTATGTAAGTTCTGATGCTCACAATTTACTCTTTTTGTTTTCTGTCTCTATATGGAGTGTTGAGCACTTTTTATGGCGCCCACGTGAGAAGCACGTGAGGTGCTAGGCACTGCCTGGTGAGTGTCAAGCACTTTTATGTTCTGTGGCGCCCACGTGAGAGACACGTGAGGCGCCGGGCGCTGCACACTGAGTGCTAAGCACTCTTTATTGAGAAGAGGCCACGTGATGGGGCATATGGGACGCTCGGCGCTGAGCGCTAGTCAATGAGTGCTAAGTACTCCTTATTGAGTAGCGCCCATATGAAGAGCACGTGAGGCGCTGGGCGGTGATTTTCCATGTATATTTTGTTTTGAGAAGTTCAATTTCCTTGTTCTTTTCTGAATCTTTGATCTCCAAGAACAAGTTCGTCTCGATGAAAATTAAATTCTCAACTTGTGGGAGGCTTATCTTGTGGATCTAAGATTCAGAGAAAGAACAAAGTTCTTCTTTTGAAAGAGTTAAACCCTTCAATAGATAAACGAGATACTTTGATCTCTCTTCTTTTTTATTTACCTAAAGCTTCTTTCTGAGAAGTGAGATCTTCTTCTTTCTTCCTTTTTGAAGTTTTTTGCTTTGTTTTTTCGAAGCTTATGGGGGGGTTCCTCTATCTTAGACTTGAAGTCTTGGGTCGTTTATATAGTAAAAGTGAATATGTTGATTAGTTGAAGAAATCTCTTATTAAGAGATCCTAATTGATTTGGGGATTTTACCCACCGTTGGATCTTTGATCCAAGGACTTCTGTATTACGGAAGGTATTTTCTTGATTTAACGAGATTAGGGAAATATTTTCCTATACAGAATTTATTCTGTAAATTGGCGATTCTTTAATCACCATTGGATTTTTAATCCGACGGTACTCTATTTTACAGAGGGCAATTTTTCTTGTTTAGAAAGATTTGACGAATATTTTCTCTCAACAAAATTTAATTCTGCATCCTGATGATTTATCATCCCCGTTGGATTTTTGATCCAACGGCTCTGTTTAACATGAGAGTAGAATTTAATTCCACAAGGCGCCGGTGCTCATGTGCTATGCACGTGGGCGCTTATTAAGGTTTTAAATTTCTTATGTGTTTTGCACATTGGCGCCCACGTGAGGAGCACGTGCGGCGCCAATGACTCTGGCGCTAGCGCCCTCGTGGAAGGCACATGAGGCACCGCCTCTTGAGTTTTGTACGCTTTGCACACGGGCACTGCTCATATAAGAGTTTTTAACTTTGGCGCTGGCTCCCTTGGGAAGGCACGTAAGGCACTGCCTCTCGAGTTTTGAACAGGGCTTTGCTCTTTTATTGTGGAAACAAATGCCCCCCGTCGTTGCGCTTACGTGGCTCACACGTGAGTGCAGCGGTGGCACCTTTTCCACCATTCGTGAAGTGCTGGAATCGGTTCACCTTCTTGCTCTGATTCCTATGGGTCAACTGTTAATTATGTGTATGCCCTAGAGGCCATTATTATACAAATTATGTATATTATAGTAGATGCTTGGACATATATAAAGAGGACTTTTTTGCTCGACATGATAGTATGCTATCTGGTTGCTCTTTGTCTTAACATGTAGACTTGTATTGTGATACTGTCTACCTCTCACATGTTGATAAAACCCTTAGGATGTGTACTTGACTACCAGGACTATGATGGAGATCATACTAGTAGGGTCAGGATAGTCCACAAGTACATCCTTTAAATGTTCCTAGTCGAGAGTGTATCGACACAGGGCATCGATATTCCAGAGTAGACTAGCGTATACGCTTCTTGACCCATATGATGGGCGATGGATGATCCCACATCCATTGGTGTTTGACATCAAAGATGGTATACGGGTGCTCAGTGGAGATTGGGTACACTGAACGGACTCCCCGAGAACTCCTAGTTGGTATTATACCTATCGTCGGATAGCAGTTCTCTGGTGATACTGGTACATGTTAGTCTGTAGACCCGAGATTGTCATAGAATCTTGTGTGATTCCCACTGTTATTTGATTTCCACCTTACCATGTTCAAGAGCGTGCAAAACGGTGGCTTTTGGGCACAGTCCCGAATCAACTGGAGGCAATGAGCGATAGGAGGGGATTCGCCTCTCCCGGTATCGGGGGTTGATGTTGCACTATGCTCGATTGGCTATAATAGGAAGTCCCTAATCAGGGCTGATACGGAGATTTACTGGTAAGTGTTATCAGTAGTTTCTTGACCCGTTATGAGCTTCATATCGGCAAGACTTATCGGCTACTGAGGTCTGACGTTTACCACCCCTAAACTAGATATGCGACATATCAGACGAAGAGACCGGACTGTACGGTAGTGTTACTGACAGGCTTTACAGGAGTATGAGCAGGCTTACTTGTTGATCTTCTGATCCCTCAATACCCGGGTAGCCATTATGTCCATCTAGTACAGCTAAAGGCTTGTGGGTGCCTGATATGATCATCACCTACTGCCGGCGTATTGACGAGTCTTTAGAGTCCTACACAGAGGTTTACTGGTTCAGGCAAAACGAAGTAGGAGCACATATGTGATATGTGCAGGACCGAGATTAATACGAGTATGTGATACCGTATTTTATTCTCGCGATTTATGATATCGGTCGGTTATATGAGATATAGCCGGGTTATCGAATCAAATGTTGATTCGATAAGTTGATACAAATAATATTAGTGTGTCATATGAGATATAGCCGGATTATTAAATCAAATATTGATTTAATGATTTAATGTATAATTATATATTTGATATATTAATTTGCATTAACTAATATTACCTCACTTAAGCATTTCTTTTCTCACTTATGCATTTAATATATATGTGATATAGATTAATTGTATTTCTTTTTGTGTCATGCTTGATGATACATGCTACATGGGTGTATGAAACTCACACCATGCTCACGATAATTTAAGGTTTATTTATTTAAAGTAAATCCAAATTAGTTGGAAATTAGTCACATGGGTGAAGCTTGTGGAAGCTTGTAGACCCATGGACTTAGTCCACTAGTTTTGTCTTACTTTAGATATTTATTAAACTAACCATTATCTAAACCCATGGTAAAGTCTCTACATGAGTTATATGAGATATTTCTCACCCATGGTTACCATAACATTATTGGCTTCATCTTCTTCATCAACAAGAGAGAGCTCTTTAGGTTTTGGAGAGGCGAGGAAAATTAGTGAGAAAAAGATTTCTAAAGTGTGCAAAAATCCCACTTCATCATCCTCTACTAGATTAGCCATTTAGTTTAGGGTGTTAGCTTTACTAACCCCTAATTAGTAAATAGGTAGCTTGAGTTGGTGTCTCCTCGACGTAGCTTATCTTCGGCCTCGAAGACTTCGTGCAAGCATGTTCCTTTAATCTTGTGGAGCCATTCTAGAGTCCGGAAGATCACTACTTGGAGCGAAAAGACTACTACACGGAGCTATTGAAGTGAAGGACCGGTCTACAAAGGTTGTATTCCATGTTCACTTAGATGTAAAGTTGTTTACATGTTGTATTGTTTAATTCTCTAGTGAAGATTCTAGGATTAGGGTTGTTTAGCATGGCAAATTTTTGAAAATGGCATGGACGATGCCTCCCGAAACCTTATTGTCGTGCTAGGCATTCCTACAGTGGTATCAGAGCTACTAGGCATTGGATATCGACCTATGGGAGGTCCTCACTGTGTGACAGTGTGGCGAAGCATAGGCTCTTACCCCCAAGGTGTCCCGAGACCGGAAGGTGTTCCAGCGGGTTATAGTCCTCGCGAGGGAGCATGCGTAAAAAGTAGCTGCTGAGGGACCTGTAGGTGCCACGACAACCCCATTGGATGGGGTGGCTGCCTGACTACAATGGTATCAGAGCCAAGTTAGAGAATTAGACGATATTTGTAGAATTACGAAACCGAAACAACTCCGAAACACTCGAAACAAAAACCTAGTTTCTGTCCAAATTTTTAAGTCTTATAAAAAATTTTTAAGCAACTGCAGAATGTTATATGAGATGTAACATGAACACTGGACAAATATGAACCCATTTCGCCGGATTTGACCCGGCGAGATACCCATTAAATCCGGCCTGGCCGGCCCATTCATTTCATTTGGGGTTCGTTTTGGTTTTGTGTTCTGGTTTCTGGGTTTTGGTGTTTCAGGTGTTGCTTGTTTTTTCTAAAATTGCATGAGATGTTAATTTTCTATAAAGGCAATTCAGAGTGTTTCGTAGTCGTAATTCTAATATCATTTCAGGTTATTTAGACGACGTTAAAATGTTCGAATGAATATCAATAACCCATTTTCTCCCTCGCTGGAAATTTTCCAAGAGTTGGATTTTTCCGAGTTTAAAACATTCAAAAATCATGCAAGTAATTCGATGGACCCATAAGAAGAACGAAACCCTAACTCGATTCTATGACCGTAAGAACCGCCGCCAAACCCTAGGGTTTGCGGTAGTTCCGCGGCGCCATAGGTGAGGCAAGGGTTGGCCCTTCTACGGTTGGTCCATAGGTACTATGGCATATTTTGAGTATTTTTAAACTGTGCTCAAGTGTTGAGCTCTATGGGAAATTTTGGGTATTTGTTGATTCGATCGGAATGTTTAATATCGTCTAGCTATCTGTGGAATGTGATACAATATTTGGAATTCATATTGTTAGGTATGAAATCCGAAGTATGTGATATTTCGGGTTTATGATGTCTAAGGTGATTATGGATTCCAAATGTTGTAGTTTGACATTTTCTTTTCTGCGATCGAAAGTGTAATATGTGGTGTATCGCTTTTTTCGGTTCTATATGTCAACGACAATTGGGATACGCATATTTACTTAATTTATGATATCGGTCGGTTATATGAGATATAGCCGGGATATCGAATCAAGTGTTGATTCGATAAGTTGATACAAATAATATTAGCCAGTCATATAAGATATAGCCGGATTATTAAATCAAGTGTTGATTTAATGATTTAATTTATAATTATATATTTGATATATTAATTTATATTAACTAATATTAGCTCACTTAAGCATTTCTTTTCTCACTTATGCATTTAATATATACGTGATATATATTAATTGTATTTCTTTTTGTGTCATGCTTGATGATACATGCTACATGGGTGTATGAGACTCACACCATGCTCATGATAATGTATGGTTTATTTATTTAAAGTAAATTCAAATTAGTTGGAAATTAGTCACATGGGTGAAGCTTGTGGAAGCTTGTGGACCCATTGACTTAGTCCACTAGTTTTGTCTTATCTTAGATATTTATTAATCTAACCATTATCTAAACCTATGGTAAAGTCTCTACATGAGTTATATGAGATATTTCTTACCCATATTTGCCATAACATTATTGACTTCATCTTCTTCATCAACAAAAGAGAGCTCTCTAGGTTTTGGGGAGGTGAGGAAAATTAGCGAGAAAAAGATTTCTAAAGTGAGAAAAAATTCTATTTCATCATCCTCTACTAGATTAGCCATTTAGTTTAGGGTGTTAGCTTCACCAATCCCTAATTAGTGAAGAGGTAGCTTGAGTTGGTGTCTCCTCGACGTAGATCATTTTCAGCCTCGAAGACTTCGTGCAAGCTTGTTCCTTTAATCTTGTGGAGCTATTCTACAGTCCGAAAGATCACTACTTGGCACGAAGGGACTACTACACGGAGCTATTGAAGTGAAGGACCGGTCTACAAAGGTTGTATTCCATGTTTACATAGATGTAAAGTTATTTACATATTGTATTATCTAATTCTCTAGTTAAGATTCTAGGGTTAGGGTTGTTTAGCATGGCAAATTTTTGAAAATGGTATGGACGATACCTCCCGAAACCTTGCTGTCATGCTAGGCATTCCTACATCAACTATCTTCTTTCCCCATGCCCTTTTTCCCGGCCTTGGAAATAGTTCCACCATGCACAGAATTTTCCGTGCCTAGATTTGAATGCTTCACTTTATAACCCGAAGCTATGTCCTCCTCCTTCTTCCTAAAGAGAAATCCATTTCTATTAATAGAACTCAAGGTAACCATTTTCTAAAGGAACAAACTGAAAGCTATGGCTTGCGATTGTCCTCATGCTTGTTGGCAACCATGGGAGGTGCCCATCGAGGAAACTATTCTTCACTTTGCTGCACGGCTAGTGGATCCCCTTCTTACCGACGCTCAATGTGACGCGGTGATGTATGAGCCCCTGACTTGTAGGGGCTCTCCTTATCCTATGGGCTCCATTTGGCTCCGAATGATTTTCCTATTCATGCTTGCCGACATCCCCCCTCATCCGGCAGAGATGACTTCGGCAATTCTCAATGCGGCGGAGGACAAGATTGAGTGCTTTCACGAGGCATGGTTGATTACCCAGTCTTTGAGGGACCGTTCGGTTCAGTTGCTAAGCCAGATACGGGCTCAGCGGGCTATCATGTCTGCCTTCGCTGATGAGCCCGGTGCTAATCGATAGGGAGAAACTCCTCGCGAAGACTGCTGCTTCGACATGGTGGAGAGGGCAGAGTGGGAATTGGGGAACTTTGTTTATTGTTTTGTTAACTTCTGTATCTCTGATCGCATATTTGGTGATCTCTTCCTTGTAGAGTAGTATGTTTATTTCAATGTATTTCTCTTATTATTGATTATTGAATGTTTTCTGTTGAATGTTTCCTCTTCATTATATATTCGTACGTGTATCTCGCCTCTGTGCATGAGCTTTATACTTTACCTTTAGGAATTTTTGCTAAGTGTGAGCGCCATTGTTGTGTTATGTGCTAATCTTTCTCACACATACATAAATCAGCAAGGTTTGAACACTATTTCCATTTAAGTATGCAGTTGTGAATGAACGCTTAGTTGGGTGTGAATCAAGTACTCTCCTTACTGCTTTGCATAGTACACGATTGGTGCTCATGGGTTGCGCCTTTCTGTCTTGACTTGACGTGAAGTAGTTTATCAACTCATTTCGGAGCTTGTAGTTTATTCACTCATCCCGGAGTCTCTAGTTTATCAACTCATTTCGGAGCTTGTAGTTTATTCACTCATCCCGGAGTCTCTAGTTTATGGACTTATTTCGGAGCATGTAGTTTATTCACTCATCTCGGAGTCTCTAGTATGAACTCATTTCGGAGCTTGTAGTTTATTCACTCATCCCGGAGTCTCTAGTTTATAAACTCATTTCGAAGCTTGTTAGTTTACCTCACTTGGGCTTGTAGGCAAACTTGCCCTAACGCATGGATAACCCCTGCTCTTTGCGACAGAGGTCCGTTAGGTTTTGTGGTACTGGGGTTTTTATCCGTCGTACCGTCGCGTTGGCTGATGCATTACTCTATATGCAGACTTTACGTTACTGTTCGAGTAGTCCCGCGACTGTCGTGTCTCTGATCCCTTCGGGAGCTGGACATGATGTCTTCAAGTGATCTCCTTAGGTCATATTATCGTCGAGAGAGCAAACGTTAGGAATTTTGCCATGTCACTTTTTAATTGAGGTTAGGCTCAGTTTGGGAGCCCCGATGACTCATAACCACTCCGCACTGGTGTGGGATGATCTCCGATAGTCTTTCGGGTTTTATTTGAGTTGCCGTCAAGACCCTGAAGCTAGGAATTTGGCCTTCGCTTCCTTTGTCGATACTATGTCTGCTGTAATGAGATGAATGTCAAGGTTATCTCTAGGTTGTTTTGTGAACCATAGAGACTTAGAACTAGGGACTTTGCCATGGCTCCGTTTTGTTTTGACCCTGGGGTCGATTGTTAACGTTGCGTCTGCATCCTGCTAGAGTGAGAAGAAACGCCGCTGTTGACACTGCGCCTGTTGTACAGAGACGAGTGTCGAGCTGATTTCTAGGTTTTTTGTGAACCGTCGAGACTTGTAACTTGGGACTTTGCCATAGCTCTGTTTTGTTTTGACCCTGGGGTCTTTCGTTGACGTCGCGTCTGCATCCGGCTGGAGTGAGAAGGAACGCCGTTGTTGATACTGCGTATGCTGTACCGAGACGAGTGTCGAGGTGATCTCTACGTTGTCTATGAACTGTCGAGACTTGAAACTAGGGACTTTGCCATGGTTCTGCTTTGTTTTCACCCTGAAGTCGCTTGTTGATGTCGCGTCTGCATCCTGCTGGAGTGAGAAGAAACGCCGTTGTTGATACTATTTCTGCTGTAACGAGACGAGTGTCGAGGTGGTCTCTAGGTTGTTTGTGAACCGTCGAGACTTGGAACTTGGGACTTTGCCATGGCTCTGCTTTGTTTTGGCCCTGAGGTCGCTTGTTGACGTCGTGTCTGCATCCAGCTGGAGTGAGAAGAAATGCCGTTGTTGACACTATGTCTGCTGTAATGAGACGAGTGTCTAGTTGGTCTCTAGGTTGTCTATGAACCGTCGAGACCTAGAACTAGGGAATTTGCCATGGCTTCGCTTTGTTTTAACCCGGGAGTCTTTGTTGACGTCGCGTCTGCATCCTGTTGGAGTGAGAAGAAATATCGTTGTTGACGCTATGTCTGCTGTAACGAGACGAGTGTCGAGGTGGTTTCTAGGTTGCCTGTGAACCATCGAGACCTATAACTAGGGATTTTGCCATGGCTCCGCTTTATTTTAACCCTGGCGTCTTTGTTGACGTCGCGTCTGCATCCTGTTGGAGTGAGAAGGAACACCGTTGTTGACACTACGTCTGTTGTACCGAGACGAGTGTCGAGGTAGTTTTTAGGTTGTTTTGTGAACCGTCAAGACTTGGCTCTCCCTTTCACGGAGCCTGGTGGGATAAACATAGTTCCCTTTTCATTTGTGCCCATTGATTGTACACAGGGGTCGGTGTAGACCCACCTGCAGGGCAAAAGTTTCATCATTTTTTCATTCCGCGATGCTCTATCATTTCAGCTTTTGATATTGCGAAAGTCGCGATTGCCCAATCATTTCAGCTATTTATCGCGGTGCCCAATCATTTTGGCTATTTTTTTAATATTTTTGCTTGCTGCTTTTTATTGTGAGTTGCCCAAACATTTCGGCTATTTCATATGCATATATTTTTTTGGCTCGCTGATTTTTATTGCGAGTTGCCCCATCATTTCGGCTATTTCATATGCATCTACTTTTGTTGCGAGTCGAGAACTTGGATCCTGACACTAATTCCGGCATCAGTATCGCTGCGACTGGGATATTAATAGGAGCGAATCATCATTTGCCTTAATAGGACTTTAAATTTTATACGGGTTTATGCATCAGTATCGCTGCGACTGGAATATTGCCAGGAGCGAATCATCATTTGCCTTGAAAGGACTTATAATTTGATACCAATTTAGACATCAGCATCGCTACCACTGGGATGTTGCCAGGAGCGAATCATCATTTGCCATTGTGGGTTTGAACAAAGGTGGCTTAGCAAACATGGTTAAGGTCCTGTCGACTAAGGCTTTTTGACTCTCTGAGCCGTAGGGGTCTCATAAAAGGTTTTTCTCCCTACGAGTCGAGAAGATCCCGTAGGTGTAAGTTCTCCCTAGAAGTCGTGAGGACTCCTAAGTGATATTTTCTCTTACAAGTCGTAAGGATCTTATAAGAGTGTTTTCTCCTTACAAGTCGAGAGGACTTATAAGTATCACTCACCATATGGGAAAATTTTTCGCCAGTGGTTGAACTTGGTGAGAGGATATTTATTCGTGCCCGTGGATTGTATACAAGGGTCAATATGGACCTCTTGTAGGGCAATTCTGGAGATATGATGGCTTAAGAACAGATTTAGATTCCTGTAGCTTAAGACTTTTGAATCCTATGAGCTGTGAGGGTCTCATGGGGGGATTCTCCTTACGAGTCGTGAGGATCTCGTAAGTAAATTTTTTACGAGATTGCACCCATTCGGGTTTTCACAAGCTCGCTAGTAGCCCTGCTGTTTTTACTCACGGCGCCCTTTCGGGTTTTCATCCGTTCCCATCTTGCTTTTGAACATACCATTTTTTTAATGACAAGATTGTGCCTTTTCAAGTTTTCACAAGCTCGCCAGTAGCCCTGCTGTTTTTACTCACGGCGCCCTTTTGGGTTTTCATCCATGCCCATTTTGCTTGTGGACGTATACTTGGGTTGCAGTCTTTGCCATTGGAGTTTTGATTGTAACATAGATCTCAAGAGAAGATATCGCCGTATTTGGAGCGATGCGCCATGTTCGAGGCGGGGTACTAGTTTAGGGACATTCCGGACCATCGCCAGTTTAAGGACGTAGTGGTCCATTATCACCCTTTTTTTTTGATGTGAAGCGCTAGTTTAAGGACATTCTGGTCCATTGCCAGTTTAAGGACGTAGTGGTCCATTATCACCCTTTTGGTGACGATGGTTAGTTTAAGGACATTTCGGTCCGTTGTTAGTTTAGGGACATCTCGGTCCATTGCCAGTTCAAGGACGTAGTGGTCCACTATCACCCTTTTGGTGATAACGGTTTGTTTAAGGACATTTCGGTCCATTGTTAGTTTAGGGACATCTCGGTCCATTGCCGCCATGTTTAGGGCAGAAATTCTATTGGATACTACTTTTAGAGTTTTGACTCAGAAAGATACCGAGCGGACATGAGCGTCGTCATCTATCATTAACCTGAATCATGACTTATCAAGCGTACTATTTCTTAAGGAACCAGCCGTTTATTGGCCGAAAGGGTCTTTCTCCATGCATATCTATGAGCAAGTAGGCCCCACCTTGATAGACTTTGTCTATGATATACGAGCCTTCATAATTTGGCTCGAATTTCCCCCGTTTTGCATGATTGGGGATCATAGGTCTTTTGATGACTAGCACGAGTTCGCCTTGGCGGAATGTTCTTGGCCTAGCTAGTTTTTCGTATGAGCACATCATCCTTGCTTTGTAAGTTTCTAGGTTTTGCTGTGCCATGAGACGAGTTTCATCAAGGTCATCGAGCTCCTCAAGCCGAAGATGGGCATTTTCTTCATCCGTTAGCTCATATCGAACTGCCACTCGTAGAGAGGGTAGCTTTATCTCCAAGGGAAGTACCGCTTCCGTGCCGAATACTAACGCGAATGGCGTTGTATTCATGGCCATTTTGAACGTGGTTCGATACGCCTAGAGAGCTTCATGCAGTCTCTCGTGCCAGTCCCTTTTATTTCTGGACACTGTTTTCTTTATAATCTTGGTCAGGGTCTTATTGAAAGCTTCAGCTAGACCGTTGGCTCGGGGATTATAGACAGAGGAGTATCTCTAGTCTATTTTATGTTGTTCTGTGAAGCGGCTGATCTTATGGCTTCTGTATGCCGGCCCATTATTCGAGATGATCCGTTGCGGAGTGCCAAACCGGTAAATAACATGTGTCCTGAAGAAATGGAGGATGTTCTCCGCCTTCACTTCCTTTAGCAGTACAGCCTCTGCCCACTTAGAGAAGTAATCGGTTGTTTCCAATATGAACCAATGTCTTTTGGATGACGCTGGTTCAATGGGCCCAATTATATCGGTTCCCCACATTTCAACTAGCTATTGTTGGGTGTAGCGGATTTGGATGTTGGTGGATGAAGTCCCCGTGAATCTGGCACGAGTGACACTGCCTCGCTCTTGTTGGAGTACTTTGTGACTCTTCCTCGCTGCGTCTTCTTCATCCTGACACCGATACTTGACCTTTTTATATATAGCCATTTCATATTCTCGGTCAGCTCTGCTCTTTTGAAATGCTTCGTTTACCAGCTTGTCAATTAGGCCTTCTGGAAGCTCCGGAGATTTTGGCACCGATCCTGCCCCCAGTTCCTCTGCGTTGCTTCCCGACGCTGAGGGAGTTTCTTCATTATTTAATGACGAATGAGAAATCATGCGGCAACTTGCTACCTAATCTTTAGTTTCTTTCGACGAGCCATTTCCCTCATCATCATCACTATCTCCATTCTTAAGGATATGCTTGAGAAACTCTTCGAGATTGACTGGGGTCCAAGCCTTCTGGTTGTAATCCTCCAGCGTGTCGATATACTTTTGCAGGTCTATGCGCTTATCGTCAGGCTGCACGGGCTTCTTGGTCTTCTTCTTTCCCGTCGAAGACTTTGAAAGCTTGACCTGGGTGTTTTGCCCCTCGTTAGAGTTTTCGATGTAGGACGCGGTTTCAGCATCCCTTCAATGATCTCGAGCTCCAGCAAGCTTTTTCACCTGATCGCTGGACATGCTTGAAGATCCTTCAGCATTCTTTTGGTTTTAGCTGAAAGGAAAACTTCCCACGGAGCTTCTTCCACAAACGATCATGATGCCCCCAACGTATCCACCTTTTTAGGAGCATGCCTCTGTGGTGGGTTCACCCTCCAGTTCTCAGACAGCACGAATTTCCCTTGGTGGTACTGGTCCTCTACCCAGTTCTTGAAGATGCAGCAATCCTCAATGGGGTGGCTCACTATTCGATGATAGGATCAGTAGTTGGGATTGTTGACATCCCCGGGCTGCAGTGGACGTCTCGGATCCGGCAGTGTGATGAGTTTTTTGCACACTGCCACTTCGAACAGTCTCCTCATTTTATCACAGGAAAATGAGTAAGCATGTCCTAGCTTCTCTTCGAGGGATTGGCGCATGTGCGCGTTAATTTGGTGAGCAACCGGTTTCAGGTCGCTCAGCTGTTGTTGAGTGTCGGCAACGAAAGCCGCTTTCCCTTTACCTTTTGCATTCCGAGGGTCCATTTTTGAAGAGGAAGGTCCGTGGCCTTTCTGGTCCATTTGGGCTAACTTGTCGATCAAAGCGTGGAAGGTGGGTAGCTTAAAGAACATCATGAACTAGGACACAGTCGCATGAGGATCGAGAGTCCCAATGAACTTGCCCACAGAAGAAACCTCTTCGATACATTGTTCGCATTTTGACCATAGGTTCTGCCATCGAATTGCATATTGAACCCAGGTCTCTCCTGGGTTCACCCTGACATTGATTAATGCCGTGATCGGGGTGCGCTCGATTCCGCTGGCAAACCGCTGTGTGAAAAACAGTTCCATTTCCATGAATGTTTTGATGGAGTCATATGGGAGCTTCGAGTACCATTTAAACGCCATCTCTGACAAGCTGCCAACGAACTGGCGAAGTAGCAATTTTTCATCGCCTCCACTATTGCCGCACAAAGCTCTGAACTGAGCTACGTTCTAATGTGGATTTCCGATCCCCTTGTACACATGGAATTTGGGGGACGGTATATCCCGGCGGGTATTTGATTTGGTCATACCATCCCTGGTACGATCGCCCAGTTCTGACGACTTGGCCAGCCGCTTCATTCGCTTGATGAGTTGGAATTTGTTGAGCTATGTAATCATCAAGGGCAGCTTGGAGATCGTTTCCTCCCTGGCTGTCGATACAGCTGGAAGAGGGTTTGATGTTTCTCCTCTGTCGTCTTCGATAATTATCGGCGGGTCTTCAGCTGGAGGTTATGGATGGATCATCATCCCCACCATGTCTTGGAACAGGAGCACCATCTGTTTTATATTAGCAGCCTGTTCCGCAGCCTCCTTATTCTTTCTTTCCAGCACCCTCCGCAGGAACTCCGTATCGGTCTCCTGCTCCTAGCGCTGCTCACTTGCTGATTCCGGACTCTCTTTTTGCCCGGTGAGTGCTGTCATTTTTGTCAGCATCTTCTGGAGCTTTTGTTGTTGCTCCTGAGCCTTTGTCAATGACCGAGTTTGTGGCCGATGACCCATAGAAACACAGCTTTCCTCTTTTCTGGAAGCCATATAAACCGTGTACACGATCATGCCCCCAGACTTGGGGCGTTTAGATCCATCACCTTTAGGATTTGCCGCTGGTGGTGGTAGATTCTCCGGCCTTCTCTTTTTGTGAAAAGTCATAGTTGAAGGAGCTATTGTAACAGGCGCCTTCGTGAAAGAAGTCCCTCGCTGCATGGTGGAGGGATGGAACTCCTCTTGCCGAGCCTTTGTTTTCTTCAGTAAGCGAGAGTAGTCTATATTGATCACATAATCTTAGACTTTCCGCCAGACCCTGTGGACTTGGGAGGACAGCCGCTAAAAGGGCTGCTCCGGTTTCTCCTATATCATGTTTTCAACAGGTGGGGGAGATTTCTTTAGCACCGCGGTCGGAGAGTTCTTTCGCACCCTCCAAAGCAGTTCAAAGCTGTTCCCGGTTGGAACAGCAGCGTCAACTTCCACCACTGGAGCTGGTGGAGCAAGTCCAGAGAGAGAGTTTCCCCCATCTCTTCTCACTTTGTGCCAATGGCGACGTCGAGCGTGCCTTGCAGATGGGACCACCTTAGTTGTGGAAGCGGCTTCGTCATATCCCCTGCTTTGGTGAAGGGCTACTGCTGGTGCCAGCCTGTTGAAGACTGACATCCGTTGAGAGGGGATGGCTAATCTTTCGAAGGCCGACTCTCTGGTAGGGGAAGCACTTTTGATGATTTCATTTGTAGCAAGAGTTGGAACGGCCAATCTTGTGAAGACCGATCCTTTAGTAGGAGAATCCCCGTTGACAACTTCACCCACCGGAGCTGGAATGGCTATCCGTTTTGGGATAACCCCTTTAGGTATTGAGAGCCTCTTTGCGGGCCTACTTGAGCTTTGGCTCAGCTTATTGAAGACTGAGGTGGCAGACTTGGACAACCCGTTGAGAGGGGCCGTAGTGGTTGCAAGTCGATCGAAGACCGACTTTTTTGGAGCTTCCCCTTGCGGCACTGAGGCGCTGAAGCTTGTTGGCGGGAGCATGGTCCTAAAGAACAATCCAGTGGTGGCCTGAGTCACCTGCTCCACCGGTATTGAAAAGATGAAAGCCGCATTGGGCCCGTAAGTCACTCCTCCAGTCAAGACGGAGCGGGAGTTGCTATTGTAGGTATACTTGGAAGCCATTGATCTTTTTTTCTCTGCACAGGAGCAAGACACCAAATCTTAGCACCTCGAATCCAGGGGCAACCATAGTAAACCGCGATTTGTTCGCGAACATGACACACGAAGTGCGGAGTGGAAAGAAGAAAATGTCCCACCGGGCGTGCCGGAATCTGTTTACCACCGAAAACAGAGACGAACCGCGTAGGTCGTCTTGCGTGAATTTGGGGGCAAATACTATTTGGGTTTATCCGTCCACTTTTCCGAAGATGCCAAGTTGATTTATGGCACCGTATATTGGAGGTTTGGACGGATGCGGCCGTTGTAGCAGATTTCGTCAGATCCCCTTTGTTTGTGAGGGGTTTTTGATTGTGGGGACACTCTTCCCTGCAGGCGCAAGCCCCTACAGTTAATTACGTTATCGCATTACGATAACCACTTTCTCCTGCTCCGGAAGTTCACTTCATGTCGTGTGTGTTTTTATTTGTTTTGGTTGCCCGTGGATTGTATACGGAGACTAATTTATTTTGTCGCCTGTAGGGCGTGGATTAGTCCAAATCCGTATATTTTTAGATTTGGGATTGGGTTGATTTAAGAATCATTGATCCGTTTTGAGATCAAGATCGACTTAAATGTATATGAGTAGTTAGGGGCTCGGTTGGTTTTTTGTTAAGGATACGTTTGTCCAATTTGAGACTAAGATCTACTTAACAGGGTGTTAGGATCATTTTTATTTTAGATCCAACAGGAGAGCACTTGGGTTCTGTTGTTTTAGTTTAAGGACGTTTCGGTCCCTTATCGCCATTTTGGAGGTGAAGTTGTAGTTTGAGAACATTTCGGTCTGTAGATCACCAATTTTTGAGGTGAGCTTTTAGTTTAAGGACGTTGCAGTCCGTTGTCGCCATTTTGGAGGCAACGTTGTAGTTTGAGGACATTTCGGTCTGTAGATCACCATTTTTTGAGATGAGGTTTTAGTTTAAGGATGATACGGTCCGTTGTCGCCATTTTGGAGGCAACGTTTAGTTTGAGGACATTTCGGTCCGTTATAGTTTAAGGACGTTTCAGTCCGTTGATCATCTTGCGCGTACGTGTATTTGTTACATGTCAGGATGAGCAACGATGATATGGGATACATCTAGTTTGGGATGTGGTTTGATCTAGGATGTGCACATCAGTTTGGGGAGTGCACCAAAAAGCAGTTGGCTGTCGGGACCCGCCACCTCTCTGAAGACATTGAGGAATTACAACGACATGTATTAGAGGTATAGAAAGATGTACCCTTGAATCAGTTCCCGTATTTGAGGGAAAAGGATTTAATGGTAAACCCGGAAATCGTCAGTCGTATTTTGAGACTAAGATTTCCTCCGGGGAATGTGGGACGAATCTCGTTTTGGGATATCATCAGTTGGGAGATCGATAGTCGTATTTGGAACTGGGATCAATTTAGGAAATAATGAACCCATGGGCTCGGTTGATCTGGGTTAGGAACATAGCCAACTTGGGCTTGATCCGCTCAGTTTTCTTTTTATTTGAAAAGAAGTGCCAAGCACTTGTTTGGCCCAGTCCCTTTTTTGTGTAAAAAGTGCCGAGTACTTATGTAAGTTCTGATGCTCACACTTTACTCTTTTTGTTTTCTGTCTCTGTATGGAGTGTTGAGCACTCTTTATGGCGCCCACGTGCGAAGCACGTGAGGCGCTAGGCGCTAGATGCTTCCTGGTGATTGTCAAGCACTTTTATGTTCTGTGGCGCCCACGTGAGAGACACGTGAGGCGCTGGGCACTCGGCGCCGCACACTGAGTGTTAAGAACTCCTTATTGAGTAGTGCCCATATGATGGGGCACGTGGGACGCTGGGCGCTGAGCGCCAGTCACTGAGTGCTAATCACTCCTTATTGAGTGGCGCCCACATGAGGAGCACGTGAGGCGCTGGGCGGTGATTTTTCCTGGTATTTTTGTTCTGAGGAGTTCAATTTTCTTGTTCTTTTCTGAATCTTTGATCTCCAAGAACAAGTTCGCTCCGATGAGAATTAAATTCTCAACTTGTGGGAGACTTGTCTTGTGGATCTCAAATCCAGAGAAAAAATTAAGTTCTTCCTTTAAAAGGGTTAAACCCTTCAATAGGTAAACGGGATGCTTTGATCTCTTTTCTTTTTTATTTACCTAAAGCTTCTTTCTGAGAAGGGAGATCTTCTTCTTTCTTCCTTTTTGATGCTTTCTGCTTTGTTTTTTCGAAGCTTACGAGGGTTCCTCTATCTTAGACTTGAAGTCTTGGGTCCTTTAAATAGTAGAGGCGAGCCTGTTGATTAGTTGAAAAAATCTCTCATTAAGAGATCCTAATTGATTTAGGGATTTTACCCATCGTTTGATCTTTGATCCAAGGACTTCTGTTTTACAGAAGGAATTTTCTTGTTTTTAACGAGATTAGGGAAATATTTTCCCATATAGAATTTATTTTGTAGTTGGTGATTCTTTAATCACCATTGGATTTTTAATCCGACGTTACTCTGTTTTTACAGAGGGCAATCTTTCTTGTTTAGAAAGATTTGACGAATATTTCCTCTCGACAGAATTTAAGTCTACATCCCGATGATTTATCATCCCTGTTGGATCTTTGATCCAACGGCTCTGTTTAATAAAGAGTAGAATTTAATTCTACAAGGCGCCGGTGCTCATGTGTTGTGCACGTGGGCGCTTATTAAGGTTTTAATTCTCTTATGTGCTTTGCACATTAGCGCCCATATGAGGAGCACGTGCGGAGCCAATGACTCTGGCGCTGGCACCCTCGTGGAAAGCACGTGAGGCGTTGCCTCTTGAGTTTTGTGTGCTTTACACACGGGCGCTGCTTGTTGGGACTTCACCCGCGCGTGCAAATGCGTATGTTTTGGAAATAGAATCAGTTTTGGAAATAATGCGCATGCGAGTTCGGTCTCGTTTTAAAATTTATAAACCGCAAGTGCACGGCGCGTTGTAGCTAGCCGGCAAGTACAGGTCGATCCGCAGGGAATTGGAGATTAGGTAGTATCGCTTAAGGTTCGAGAAACAAAGGAATTTGGTTTGGTTGTCACTAAAACTAAAAATACGATATTATAGAAACAAGTTTAGAAGAAAGGTGGCCGTGGCTTTGGCTCAGATGGTTGAATCGCGATGATTCCTTCGACAATCCCTTGATTATGAGTTTTCCGTCCTTGTGTCGATCCTGACGCGAAGCATGAATTGTCAACGCGGTTGCAAAGCACAAATTATCATGTTATCGGATTTCGTCACAAAACACGAAACGAATCCGTTACGTTCTTACTTACCATTCTTAT
Source organism: Agapanthus africanus (assembly GCA_030015575.1). Lineage (NCBI taxonomy): Eukaryota > Viridiplantae > Streptophyta > Magnoliopsida > Asparagales > Amaryllidaceae > Agapanthus > Agapanthus africanus. Next base: position 374,631,217 of record JASDDO010000019.1, on the reverse strand, counting down.
GTCCATGCATGATGTATCAATACTAAGCACAAGGGTTAGTAAGCATACAACATCAATACACATCAATTTGCAAATAAGAAGTAAAAGTTCGTATTATTCTTGTTAAGTAGGTGGGTGAGAGTATATGGTATATGCTTGAATGAGAGTTGTCAAGAAACATAAGCAAGATACCATATCTCAACTACCTAGTAAGTTTAACACAATTGATTCTAAGCTTAACCTTGCAAATGGTGAACATGAAGAAATAGGATATGAGATAAAGGTTACAAATAACCATCAAAATCATCATATCATATCAAACACTTCCATTTAGCAATCTTAAGCTTACAATCACAATTAAGCACTTTAAACAATAACAAGAGGAAGAGGAAGGCAAAGCCTTTCATCTCACATCCTCACCATCACCACAACCATTGATTATTCAAGCATTATAAAAAGAAAATGAAAAACAAAAGAAAGAACACATAAGAAAACACAAGAACAAAAGCTAAAGCAAAAGAAAGTGCAAGTTCTTTATTAACAAAATGGAGGGCTTGAGCTACAAGGTAGATAGAAACTTCAACATCCTTAATGGAGCACTCAAGTGAGAGCTCAAAGAGCGAAGAAGAAGAAGCTATCAAATGTTACAAACTGTTTTCTCACTCCAAAAGCCTCCAGAACTATATCTGTGATCTGCTACTTATAGGGAACCAAAAATAAAAAGTTGCATATGCCATTGGACTTGTATGACCACCAGGGACCCACACAAAGAGAACGAGCCCATTTGGCCCCAACTTGGCTGCAAATTGCGGCCAAAATGATTAAATCTGCGGCCCAATTTTGGAGAGTGGGGCCCATCTTTGGTCAATGTTCTTCTGGTCCTCTGAGCATCTCTCTGTAATTGCAATTTCTTTTAATTCACACCAGAGTGTAATCTGGAGTAATGTACAGAGAGGAGATCGAGTGGGTGTATGTGTGTTCACACTTCAAATCACAACTTTTCCAAATACATTGAACCATACCCACTTGCTTGCACCACTTACAAGACACCATGATGGTGTTTGCAACTTGATGCTTCATGATAGCTCATGCCCACTTGATCCATGATGGTTTAAACATGAGATTTAATATTGTATCATGTTGGACCAAAACTAAATATTTATTTGTACACAATATTATTTTGTTTGCAAAACTTAATGTCATGATCTGTTATCTGTCCCGTTTGCAGTTTCGGCTAAAAACCGTCGTTTCTGTTCGTGTTGTGTACCATCTCCAGTGTTTTTCCCTGTGTACCTGTATACTGTACTAATGAGCAGACAGAGATAAAATAGCACTGTTTATTGACAAAATGATAGGAATTGAGCGGTACTAAAATGTAATAAATCGTGCCGAACACTGCTCATATAAGAGTTTTTAATTCTAGCGCTGGCGCCCTCGTGGAAGGCACGTAAGGCTCTGCTTCTCTAGTTTTGAACAGAGCTTTGCTCTTTTATTGGGGAAACAATCACGCCGATGTGTGTAGCCTATAACAGTATGAGAAAATACGGATAACTCTTACCAGTAAATCTCATCAACAGCCCTGGCTAGGGACTTCCTGCTATAGCCAATCAAGAATAGCGCAACATCAACTCCCTATACTGGGAGAGATGAAACCCCTCCTATTGTTCATTACCTCTATATGACTCGGGACTGTCCCCAAAATTCATCTGTTTGCACGACTCCTTTGAGCCGTGGCAGGGAGGAAATCAAAGCACAGTAGGAACCATACAAGACTCTATGACGATCTCGAGTCTACGGACTAACCTGTACCTGTGTCACCAGAGAACTGCTATCTGATGATAGATATAGTACCATCTAGGAGTTCTCGACGAGTCCTGTTCGGTGTACCCATTCTCTAATGAGCACTTGTGTACAATCTTTGATATCAAACACCAATAGATATGGGATCAACCATCGCCCCCATACAGAGTCAAGAAACGTACACACTAGTCTACTCTGGAATATCGATGCCCTGTTTTGATATTCCCTCGACTAGGAACAATTGAAGGATGTGCTTGTGGACTACCCAGGTCCCAGTAGTATAATCCGCATCATAGTCCTGGTAGTCAAGCCAACATCCTATGGGCTTTATCAATATGTATATGAGAGATATTATAATAATACCAGTGGACATGTTAAGATAAAGACAACTATGTTAGTTATATGTATGCCCTAGAGGCCATTACTGTACATTGGATGTATATTGTAGTGGATGCTGGGACATATATAGTAGGACTTTCTTGCTCGACATGATAGTAAGCTATATGGTTGCTTTTTATCTTAACATGTATACTTTCTGTCTCTCTGTTACATGTTGATAAAGCCCTTAGGATGTGTACTTGACTTCCAGGACTGTGATGCAGATCATACTAGTGGGGCCTGGGTAGTCCATGAGTACATCCTTCAATGTTCCTAGTCGTGGGAATATCGAGACGGGGCATCAATATTCCAGAGTAGACTAGCGTATATCTTCTCGACCCATGTGATGGGCGATGGATGATCCCATATCCATTGGTGTTTGACATCAGAGATGGTATGCGGGTGCTCAGTGGAGACTGGGTACACTGAACGGACTCGCCGAGAACTCCCAGATGGTATTATACCTCACGTCAGATGGCAGTTCTCTGGTGACACTGGTACAGCTTAGTCTGTTGACCCGAGATCGTCATAGAGTCTTGTGTGTCTCCTACTGTGCTTTGATTTCCACCCTACCACGGCTCTACTGAGTCGTGCAAACAGGTGGTTTTTGGGTACAGTCCCGATTCATATGGAGGCAATGAGCGATAGGAGGGGATTCGTCTCTCCCGGTATTGGGGGTTGATGTTGCGCTATGCTCGACTGGCCATAACAGGAAATCCCTGGCCAGGGTTGCATTGATATACTGGTAAGAGTTATCAGTAGTTTCACGATTGTTATGGACCTCACGTCGGCATGACTTATCGAGCTATTGGGGTCTGACGTTTACCACCCCTAGGCGAGATATGCGACATATCAAACGAACAGACCGGACTGTACGGTAAGTGTTACTGGTTGGATTCACAGGAGTGTGAGCGGGCTTGCTCGTCGATCTTCTGATCGCTCAATACCCGGGTGGCCGTTACGTTTAGCAGACCGCTTGCGGCTTGTGGATGTTTGATATGATCATCACCTGCTGCCGGCGTATTGACGAGTCTTTAGAGTCCTACACAGAGGTTTCCTGGCTCAAGCAAAACGAAATAGGAGCGCATATGAGATATGTGCGGGACCGAGAATAATGCGTGTATGTGATACCGTATTCTATTCTCGCGATGAATGTATCGAATGGTTGTATGTGATATAACCTAGTTATCGAATCAAGGATTGATTCGATAAGCCGATACATTGGATATTAGTCGGTTATATGCGATATGACCGGATCGTTAAATCAAGTATTGATTTAATGATTTAATGCATAATTATATATTTGATATATTACTGTGCATTAACTAGTATTTGTTCACTTTAAATGGATTTTCTCACTTAAAGTGCACATTGTATATGTGATATATTTTTGTGCACTTGTTTGTATCATGTTTGATGATACATGCAACCTTGGGTTTGTGTAAAGAGTTAAACCATGGTTATGTTAATGGTTAGGGTTTTGATTTACTTATCTTTTCATTTATTTATTTATTCATTTTTGAAAGATAAATAAATCATGGTGGCTTTCTTTGTTTGCTAGTTGAAGCTTCATGAAGTTTTGAATAAGTCTACCTTTTTTGTTTCATGCTTAACCCTAGCCATTCAACCTAACCCTAGTTTATTCTCTACACTTAACCATGGTTGCTATATGATAAGAATCAACTTATTTTCTATTTTCAATAAGATTATCATATTCTTTCTTCTTCTTCTTCTTCTTCAACAAAGAAGAAACCTTGCCTCCATTAATGGCAACTTGAGAAAAAGAGTGAGAAATCCAATTCTAAAGTGAACCCACTTCCTGTTTCTTCATCCTCTACCACTTGCCAAGTAGTATAGGGTGTTTTCTTCACAAGTTTCATGACTTGGTGAAGTTGGAGTTTGATCTTGAGTTGCCTCGACGTAGATCATCTTCGGCATCGAAGTCGACGACCTAGCCCGATCTTTTCTCCGATGAGACCACCACGAGAGTCTAGGATTCCGATGGGTACAGCGGAGGGACGTCATCACGGAGCTATGGAGGTGGAGGACTGGATCTACAAAGGTTGTAGCCCTTTTCCTTTAAGTTAAAGTTGTTTACTTGCACTGCATCGCCTATACATCTAGTCAACGATCCGTATTAGGGTTTGTAGGCACATAGAAATTTTTTAAATTGGCCATGTTTGATCACTTATAGAACCTCATGGGTGTGCTTAGGAACCCTACAGTGGTATCAGAGCCTAGCTAGAGCCTTAGGCGATGCGTAGACGATGTTAGAAGTCCGATCGAACCCGTAAACCCCGACAAAACCCTTCTCTGTACATTTTTCAAAACAGTGGATTTTTGTGAATTAAAAATTCTCTGAAAAACAAGCAGGAAAAACTAAGAATTACTGTGAAGTACGATCCACTAAGTCAATAATTTGACCGCGGAACCGCGGCGAAAGCATGGGTTTGGCGGCGGGTCCACGGCCAAAATTTGGACTTAGTCCCTGGAATTTCATATATTTATTCTTAGGTCCTTTCTTGGCAATTTTTTATGGGAATTTTTTAATTCCACTCAAGTGTTGAGTATTCTAGGGTTTTATTGGGGACTCGTTAATTTGATCGGATAATTTAATTTCGTTTAAGTTTTTCCGGATATTTTAGAAACTGTTAAAAAGTTCGACCGGATATAAATACCCATTTTTTCCCCCGCCGGGAAATTTCCAAGTGTTGGATTTTTCCGTAGTTTAATGACGTTCCAAGTAGTGCAAGTAACGCGATGGTCCCTCTAGAAGACAACAAACCTTAACTCGATTATGTGACCGTTTTGAACTGCCCTTTGAATCTTAGGGTTTAGGGCAGTACGGCGTGCCACATGTGAGGCGTTGGCTTGACCCTTCTACGGCTGGACCGTTGGTACTGAGGCACGAAGTGAATGTTTTTAAACTTATTTCATGTTTTGAGCTGTTTCGGGAAAACTTGGGTGTTCGATTGCTCGATCGGAAAGTTTAACATTTTCTATTTATCCGGAATGTGATACAATAATTGGAATCCATAAGCAGTTATGAGATAACTGATTTGGATGTTATAAATCAAGCACTTTAGTCTCACTTGATCGGTTGCTACGGAATTTTGATGCGATCAAAAGTCCGTCGCAATCGCGTAACGTACGCGGATACTCGCCGGATAAACTTAATAGACAGCTACACCCCATAGCCCTGACCAAGTGACTGTAGGAGAACCCTGTCGTCGAAAGCATCCGTTCGGGTGCTCGCGGTAGCGGTGTTCCGCCTTAGTGCACTTCGTCGACGGTATCGGGGGTGCGACTGTCTACTAAAGTTTGCGACGAGCATTCGTTCAGGATGTCGGGAATCTTGTTGAATTTCCCGACTTGATATTGAAAAGAGTTTTCGATAATGAGACTAAAATGCGGGGTTTATAACTTTTAGGCATGCGATGTCTAAGGAATTTATTTGGTTAGGCATGCGATGTCTAAAGAGTTTGCGGATTCCAACTGTTGTAGTTTTACACTTTCTTTTCTGTGACCGTAAGTGTAATATGTGATATCGCCGGTTTCGTTGCTATATGTCAACGACAATTGGGATACGCATGTTTACTTACGTTGATGACATGTGATGTTATGTGTTGCTGGATATGTTATATTGGATTGTCGTGTTCGAATAGCCGGGGATTTTTTATGTGAGATGCGTGTTTTCCATTTTCATTCATGTAAAAACTTGTATGTAATATTCTTTTATTGGGGCACTTCCAGGTTGCGGATGATGTCACCATTTGTATATTATTTACTTTTCTGCACTAGGATAGACCCAAGAAGGGGAGCACAAGTAACGGAGTTCTGGGGTCCAGTGGGAGACCATCTCGAGGAGTCGAGTCCGGGTCTCCTAACCTTAGAATTGGTATGGTTGCTTGCCGCTCTCGTAGGGGTCTAGGGGTGTGGGATTGGCTATTCGTCACGACCGTGGAATCCGTGTTTTATACTGGCTCATATTGAAAACACGGACGTCCTAGTATATCCAATATTTCATATGATATTTTCTGCTGCGTTATCTGTGATGTGATCATGTGATTTGTTCAGATAGATATTATATATAGTATATATGATATATTATATAGACGTTGCTTATGTTTTACACCCTCGCTAGCCCTGCCTCGCTCTGCCGTTAGTTACCTAACCTAACGGTGCAGACGGGACATCGAGGCGAATGCGGATGGCATAAGCGTACGTTATATTTATCTGTGACGTTTAGGTGGACTTAAATGATGGGACATTCATTAATGAGATCAATGAAAGAAAATAAACCTAATTGATGTTGTGGAATCGAATTTCAAAATAAAAACAGGTAGCTACAGTTCTTGCTTTGCATCGCGGTGTTCCTTGTAGAACATCCTGCACCTTATTCGATAAGGAAAGGACCGAGATCCCTTCACCGGCAGTGACTCCTTTAGCAATAACTGGAAGATGCTACAACCCTCGGTTTGTCTTTTGAATGCTTCTATAGTTTCTTCTTTGCACAGTGATATATATGATATATCCCGCACCTCATTCGACGAGGAAAGGGCCGACGATCCCTTCACCGGGAGTGACCCCTTTAGCAAAACTAGAAAAGCCTCAAAAACATTCCATTTAAAAACCATTTGATTCCGCAACGAGATCAAGTTCAAAGCGTTAAAGGTTTTCATAAAAACCATTCGCAACCCTCCGTCATTTTAGGAAGTAGAGTACTTAGTATTCGTGCTGTGTTTGTTGACCTTAGTTAAGGCACAGTGTACGGTAGCTAAGTGATATCTTCCTACACCGCATATGATGTGATTAGTTAGGACAGTCGCGTGACTTTGTTGACCTTAGTTAAGGGTCATGTGGGTGGGTCTAATTAATCACGAAATGACGGGTAGAACTTGACTAATACTTATGATTTGTTGACCATAGTTAAGGTCATAGGTGCTAGGGGTAAAAACCTTTATCGGGAGTTTCAAGTGTTAAAATTTGCAATGAGATTGCATACCTTCTATGTGATAGTTGGATCCCGATACCCACTGCGAGTAATTGTTACTCCTGGGAGAGTTTTGCACTTTGCAATTAGCCGATCAAGTAGGTGTCTAGAAAGGTGTCAATGAGGTTACGCCTCTGGGAAAACGAGGTTTACTGTAATTAGGTCCGTGCGAAAGCACGGGGAACCTCCCTCAAAGTACCGACACTGGCCTGGCTGAAAGATTGGCGAACTTGTAAAGTGTAATTAATCCCGGCTAGTCTTTCCTTTTAGGGTTTGAAGGAAGATTTGATAAAAACAGTGGGAGCCATCCTGATTAGATAAAATATATAACCAATCTGATCTTGCAAGAGCGCACGCAGAGTGTTTTCTTCTCTCTCTCTCTCCAGGTAGCGACCATATCACGCCTTAATCAAGATAATAATACGGATAGGATATTGACCGAACCCGCTTGTTATACTGAGCTGGGAAACGTTGGTCCCGCTCTAACTTATAATTGTTATAAGACAGAGCAGGAAATAGGGGAATACCAGAATTCCTATGCCGCCCAAACGAAGAAAGTACATATGATGCATCTCCTTCGGGTGTGTTCATTACAAAGAACTGTTTCTAAGTATCCTCTGCATCCTGGGGATCTGATACCGGATCAGGATCCCATATATGTAATCTGTTACATAGGGCTACCGAAAGGTAGAAAAACTGAGAACGGGTGATAAGTTTCATGAGACAGAAAACGGGGCAAGTGTTGCAGCCAAGACTGTTGGTCACTGTCACCCTGTATTACCAGTGCATTGATTCTGAACGAATGTTATTAGATACCGAACCTGATATACAAAATCATATCAGTCTCTTTGTAAGTAAAGAAATGATAATATTTTGTATTGTTGGATAATGTTTTGAACATTTCCTATATCAAAAGTTGATCGGTTCAGGCACGTTATCTAAAAGCATTGACGTTCTAAATCAAACTACAGTTCCTAGTATAAAGAACACACGCAAGAGGAAGAGTTTAGAAATGAACGAATCCTTCTTAAGGCATTGTAGACTAGGTCATATCAATGCGACCCGACTGGCTGAAGTTATATTTTAGATGCATATTTAAATCAGTTTGAATTTACATCTTGTGAAACTTGCCAGTCATGTCACCAAGATAAGATGACCATAGCTCTGTTTATTGGAAACAGAGAAAGAGTTAGTGAACTCTTGGGACTGATACATGATGTATGTAAGGTCTCCTGTCTACACATGCCAGGACCAGTTCTTTATACTTCATTACGTTCTCTGATGATCTCTCAAGATTCAGACATATGTTCCTGTTGAAACACAAGTCCGAACCTTTTGAGATATTCACAGAATATAAGTTAGAAGTAGAGAACCAAAATACGGGTATAAGTATTATGTCCTATGATAAGATCAGGGAGGAGAATACTTGTGCATGGCATTCCTGGACTATTCTAAAGGAGAATGAGATTCTTTCTCAGTGTTACTCCTCTAAATACACCACAGCACAACGGTGTATCGGGGTGGAGCAATCGCACAATATTAGATATGGTGTGCTCTATGATGAGTACTACTGAGTTTCCTATTTCCTTTTGGGAGTTATGCGCTTGAGAAGCTGCATACCTATTGAATAGGGTTCAAATCAAATCAGTGCCTACCACTCCATATAAGATATGGTATGGGAAAAGCCTATCTCTTAAGTAAGTTAAGATTTGGGATTGTCCGGCCTATGTCAAAAGCAAAATTCGGACAAGATCGAGGCAAGGTCAGTTCTGTAGAACTGGAAAGGTTCCAGCTATACAAAACTGCAGCTGATGATTTGACAGAACCAAAGGATTCTATAGTCCCCGACGAACCTCAGCCTCTCCGCCGATCTGGTAGGGTTCCTCACTTGCCTCAGAGATACTTCGGTTTCTCGATGACAGTGGGAGTGAGGATTGCATCATGAGATGATGACCCAACTAGATTCGAGCAGGTCATCAAGAGCAGGGACTCTGTAAGAATGGCTGGATGCTTAGCGATCTTAGATAGAATCCATGTACACCAACAAAGTATGGACTTTGGTTGCTATATCTGAAGGGTTAAATCCCCATCAGGAGCAAGTATATCTTGAGAAGATTACTTGGTGTAGAAGGAAAAGTTGAGACTTTCAAAGCTAGACTTGTTAAAGGTTTTCGTTATCGACCAGGCGTGGAAAATGATGATACCTTTTCCAGTGACTATGCTTAAGTCCATCCGGATCCTACTTGCCACGGCTACATACCATGACTACGATATCTGGCGGTTGGGTGCCATGACTACTTTTCTAAATAAGGATTTAGAAGAGAATGTCTATAAGTACACAGCCAGAGGGCTTCGTAAACAGTGGGAGCAGCGGAAACATGTGCAAGTTGCTTTACAGGATGAAGCAGGCATCGTGGAGTTGGAACATCTGTTTTGATGTGGTAGTCAAAGAGTTTGACTTCATCAAAATGGTAGATGAACCTTGTATATACAAAAAGGTAGTAGAGAGTAAGGTGGTCATCCTCGTATTGTACGTGGACAACATACTCTTGATAAGAAAAGAGTTTCCTATGCTACGCACGGTCAATCTCCGCTTATCACATGGATTCTCCATATAGGATAAAGATGATACCTCCTAAATCCTGGGATTTAGGTCTATGAGATAGATCTAAATGGATGTTAGGATTCTCACTAGCTATAGTAAGATGGTATCAATCGATCCTGGGGAGAATCACTGGAAGGGTTCCAGGGTGATAAAGACGAATGAATGTCAGTCACAGGCATTGCCTTTACCCTCAGTGGAGGGACGGTATGTTGGAAGAGTTCCAAGCTAGATACCGTGGTAAACTAGACGATAAAGGCTGGTAACATCGCCATTAAAGATACTACCAAAGAGGCAGTTTGGGTGTATATTGGTTCATGAGATGAACTAGGTTCCTACCGTTGTATGACAATGGAAGTGTGACTTCGGCCCAGGAACCCTGGTCCCATCAGTGACCCAGACATATTCTGAGGCAGTATCACCTGATCATGTAGATAGTTGATCTCCAGGGTGATCGAGGTTAGGGAGTAGACTTAGAGGACAACACGGCGGATCCACTCACAAAGGCTTTTTCCTAGAGAGAGACTTATATGGGATGGTTGAGTATGTGATACTGGAACCACTGCTACAGATGGCCCTAGTGCAAGTGGGAGATTGTTAGTTATATCTATGCCCTAGAGGCCATTACTGTACATTGGATGTATATTGTAGTGGATGCTGGGACATATATAGGTAGGACTTTCTTGCTCGACATGATAGTAAGCTATCTGGTTGCTCTTTATCTTAACATGTATACTTTCTGTCTCTCTGTTACATGTTGATAAAGCCCTTAGGATGTGTACTCGACTTCCAGGACTGTGATGCAGATCATACTAGTGGGGCCTGGGTAGTCCATGAGTACATCCTTCAATGTTCCTAGTCGTGGGAATATCGAGACGGGGCATCGATATTCCAGAGTAGACTAGCGTATATCTTCTCGACCCATGTGATGGGCGATGGATGATCCCATATCCATTGGTGTTTGACATCAGAGATGGTATGCGGGTGCTCAGTGGAGACTGGGTACACTGAACGGACTCGCCGAGAACTCCCAGATGGTATTATACCTCACGTCAGATGTCAGTTCTCTGGTGACACTGGTACAGCTTAGTCTGTTGACCCGAGATCGTCATAGAGTCTTGTGTATCTCCCACTGTGCTTTGATTTCCACCCTATCACGGCTCTACTGAGTCGTGCAAACAGGTGGTTTTTGGGTACAGTCCCGATTCACATGGAGGCAATGAGCGATAGGAGGGGATTCGTCTCTCCCGGTATTGGGGGTTGATGTTGCGCTATGCTCGACTGGCCATAACAGGAAATCCCTGGCCAGGGTTGCAGTGATATACTGGTAAGAGTTATCAGTAGTTTCACGATTGTTATGGACCTCACGTTGGCATGACTTATCGAGCTATTGGGGTCTGACGTTTACCACCCCTAGGCGAGATATGCGACATATCAAACGAACAGACCGGACTGTACGGTAAGTGTTACTGGTTGGATTCACAGGAGTGTGAGCGGGCTTGCTCGTCGATCTTCTGATCGCTCAATACCCGGGTGGCCGTTACGTTTAGCAGACCGCTTGCGGCTTGTGGATGTTTGATATGATCATCACCTGCTGCCGGCGTATTGACGAGTCTTTAGAGTCCTACACAGAGGTTTCCTGGCTCAAGCGAAACGAAATAAGAACGCATATGAGATATGTGCGGGACCGAGAATAATGCGTGTTTGTGATACCGTATTCTATTCTTGCGATGAATGTATCGAATGGTTGTATGTGATATAACCTAGTTATCGAATCAAGGATTGATTCGATAAGCCGATACATTGGATATTAGTCGGTTATATGCGATATGACCGGATCGTTAAATCAAGTATTGATTTAATGATTTAATGCATAATTATATATTTGATATATTACTTTGCATTAACTAGTATTTGTTCACTTTAAATGTATTTTCTCACTTGAAGTGCACATTGTATATGTGATATATTTTTGTACACTTGTTTGTATCATGTTTGATGATACATGCAACCTTGGGTTTGTGTAAAGAATTAAACCATGGTTATGTTAATGGTTAGGGTTTTGATTTACTTATATTTTCATTTATTTATTTATTCATTTTTGAAAGATAAATAAATCATGGTGGCTTTCTTTGTTTGCTAGTTGAAGCTTCATGAAGCTTTGAATAAGTCTACCTTTTTTGTTTCATGCTTAACCCTAACCATTCAACCTAACCCTAGTTTATTCTCTACACTTAACCATGGTTGCTATATGATAAGAATCAACTTATTTTCTATTTTCAATAAGATTATCATATTCTTTCTTCTTCTTCTTCTTCAACAAAGAAGAAACCTTGCCTCCATTAATGGCAACTTGAGAAAAAGAGTGAGAAATCCAATTCTAAAGTGAACCCACTTCCTATTTCTTCATCCTCTACCACTTGCCAAGTAGTATAGGGTGTTTTCTTCACAAGTTTCATGACTTGGTGAAGTTGGAGTTTGATCTTGAGTTGCCTCGACGTAGATCATCTTCGGCATCGAAGTCGACGACCTAGCCCGATCTTTTCTCCGATGAGACCACCGCGAGAGTCTAGGATTCCGATGGGTACAGCGGAGGGATGTCATCACGGAGCTATGGAGGTGGAGGACCGGATCTACAAAGGTTGTAGCCTCTTTCCTTTAAGTTAAAGTTGTTTACTTGCACTGCATCGCCTATACATCTAGTTAACGATCCGTATTAGGGTTTGTAGGCACATAGAAATTTTTTGAATTGGCCATGTTTGATCACTTGTAGAACCTCATGGGTGTGCTTAGGAACCCTACAAACCAGATAGCATATTATCATTTAGAGCAAGAAAATCCTTTATATATATGTCCAAGCATCCACTATATCATACAATAATGGCCTCTAGGGCATATATATTCCTAACAATCTCCCACTTGCACTAAAACCAGTTGTTGTTGTATCTCATAACCAACATCCTAAAAAGTCTCTCGTATCGTATCTGGGGAAGGACCTTCATGAGTGGATCCGCTGTGTTATCCTTCGTGTCAACTCTCCTGACCTCATTCTCCCAGTGATCTACTATCACCATGATCAGTTGATTCCGTCTAAAAATATGTCTGGATCACTGATGGGACAGGGGTTTCTTGGCCAAAGCCACAGCTCCATTGTTATCATAATACACAGGTATTGGATGCTCAATGGATGGAACCACACCAAGTTCATCCTATGAACTTCTTCATCCAGAAAGCCCCTTTGGCAGTGATGTATTCATCCTCTATCGTCAGGTATGCAACGGTATCTTGCTTGGAACTCTTCCAACATACCGCCCCTCTATTGAGGGTGAAGACAAAACCCGAGACCGACTTACTATCGTCCTTATCACTCTGTAAGCTCGAATCGGTAAAGGACTCCATCTGGAATTCACCATTACCATACACCAAGAACATTTCTTTGGTCCTTCTCAAGTACTTAAGAATGTTCTTCACAGCTGTTCCCGCCAAAATTTTTGGTAAAGAGCTATTTGTTCCCTTATAAGAAAAGGGAAGAGCAAAAGAATCATCATAGTTTGGCATCACATGTTAAACACGTGGGCGCTTATATGCAAAGTATATAAGCGCTGAAAATAAATAACTAAAGGTCAAATTGGCCCTACGTGTTAAACATGTGAACGCTCATATGCAAAGCATATGTACGCTGAATAAAATAAACTTAAAGGCCAAACTAACACGTGAGCGCTCATAAGCAAAGCATATAAGCACTGAAAACAAATAACTAAGGGTCAAACTGGCCTCACGTGTTAAACACGTGAATGCTCATATGCAAAGAATATGAGCGCTGAACAAAAATAACCAATGGCCAAACATGCCTCACGTATTAAGCACAGAGCGCTCATATGCAAAGTATATGAGCACTGAAAATAAACATGCTAAAACCCACACTAGGGTTCACGTGTTAAACACTTGAGTTCTCTTGCAAAGTATGTGAGCGCCCCAATTTAAAATTAAACCATCTGATAGAATTAAATTTTATGTGTAAAATATTTTCCGGTTCTTTCTCAAACTAGAAAGATCTTCTCTGTTAAACAGAGAACCCTTGGATCAAAAATCCAACGGTGATTATAAAATCACCCATCGATCATTTGATAGAATAAAATTCTATCTTAGGAAAATATATTTCTAATCTTATTAAACTAACATGATATTCATATGATAAAATAAAATTCTAACAAGATATTCATATTATAAAATAAAATTCTATGTTAAGAAAATATCTTCCTAAACTTGTTAAAATAACAAGATATTAATATGATAGAATAAAATTCTAATCTTGTTAAAATAACAAGATATTAATAAGATAAAATAAAATTCTAATCTTGTTAAACTAACAAGATATTTATATGATAGAATAAAATTCTATCTGAGGAAAATATTTCCCAATCTTGTAAAACAAACAAGAAATCTTCTCTGTTAAACAGAGAGTCTTTGGATTAAAAATCCAACGGTGAGTAAAATTCACCGATTGATCTAAAAAATCATTTTTATTAATTATAAAATCAATCATGATCTCTTAATGAGAGATTTTCTCAAGAAATTGATTTCTTTCTTTCTCCTATAAATAGGAGCAAAGAGATGACAAACAAACAAAAAGAAGAGGAAAGGGGAGAAAAAGAGAAGACTCCCTATAAACTTCTGTAAGAATACAGAAGGCTCTCAAAACAACAGAGAATTTAATTCTCTCAGAGAAGAAGATCCCCCTCCTAAAAAACCCTAGGTAAAGAAAAAAGAAGAGATCAAAATATCTTCTTTACTTAACATACCATATCTAAGGTTTTAACCCTTCTCAAAGAACTTAGTTCTTTCTCTGGATCTGAGATCCACAAGTCAAGTCTCCCATAATTTGAGAATTTAATTTTCATCGGGAAGATCGTGTTCTTGAGAAACAAAGATTCAAGGAAGAACAAGGTTGAACATGAAGAACTTGGAGTTCATTATACTCCGGAAACTTTGTTCCTTCAAATCAAGAACATATTTCTTAAAGAACATGATCCCAGATTCTCAAAATAATGATCTTGGTGATCGTTAATGGTCAAAATACCATTAACAGAGATTTAAGTTCTCTAAAAACATCAACAGAGATTAAATCTCCAAAAGAACTCAGCGCCTCACGTGAAAAGCACGTGAGCGCTCAAGGCCAAGTATATAGCGCCTTACATGAAACGAACGTGAGCGCCTAGGTTAGTGCTTAGCACTATTGGAGCGCCTCACATGAAACGCACGTGAGCGCCAGAAAACATGAAAGTTAGTGCTTAGCACTAGTGCGGCGCCACAAAAGACTAGTGCTTAGCACTATTATAGCGCCTTTCGTGATATACACGTGATCTATATAGGCAACTGAGTGTTTAGCACTGCTGGGTGTTAAAGAAACCCAAACTAAGCCCAAATTGGCTACGTTCCTCTGGAGTCAATTGCAACTGAGCCCAAATGCTCTGTTGTTGGATCTTCACTAAAATTTGATGATCCTTAAATATTGCTAAGTTGATCTTAGTCTCAAATAAGACTAACGTATTCTTAGTTAAAACTAAATTGAGCCCAAATACCCATATGTGTAAGTTGATCTTAATCTAAAACTAGATTAACGGTTCTTAAACCAAACAAAACATTTTTGAACTAAAGGAACATATAACCTAAGTTCAAAATCCAAAACCCAATCTTAGCCCAAATTGGCTAAGCATGTATTTATGATATCCAAACCAATCTTAGTCTAAAAAATGACTAATGATCTCTCATTGATGATATCCAAAATGATATTCATCCCATATCTCCTAAGTAATCTAGGTCTCAAATATGACCAACGATTCTTAGGTCCACCACGACCCCTTCTTCCCTCAAATACGGGATTTGGTTTGAGGCTACATCTCTCCACATCTCTGATACATGTCTTTGTAATTCCTCAACGTCTTTAGAGAGGTGGTGGGTCCCGACGACCAGCTACTTCGTTTGCTGATGCATTTCCAAATTGACGTGCATGCCTCAAATTAGATTGTGCCCCAAATTGGGCACATTCCGTATCACCATCGTTCACTTCGTCACGTAACAAATACACGTGTGTGCAAGTTGAATGCTGGACCAAAATGTCCTTAAACTAATATTCGTCCCTAAAATGGGAATGCAGGACTGAAATGTCCTTAAACTAATATTCGTCCCCAAAATGGGAATGCTGGACTGAAAAGTCCTTGAACTAAATATTCGCCTCAAACAAGGCAATCCAATCCTAACCCAAATTGGCTATGCTTATGTTTATGATATCCAAACCGATCTTCATTCATATCTCCTAAGTTAATCGTAGTCTCAAATATGACTAACGATTCTTTGGTCCATCATAATTTCTTCCCTCAAATACAGGATTTGGTTTGAGGATACATCTCTTCACACCTCTGATATATGTCGTTGTAATTCCTCAACGTCTTTAGAGAGGTGGCGGGTCCCGGCAACCAACAACTCCTCTTAATGCACTTCCCAAATTGATGTGCATGCCTCAAATCGGATCATGCCCCAAATTAGGCACATTCCGTATCACCATCGTTCACTTCATCATGTAACAAATACACGTGCGCGCAAGTTGAATGATGGACCGAAATGTCCTTAAACTAATCTTCATCCCCAAACATGGCGACAATGGACCGAAATGTTCTCAAACTAATATTCGCCCTAAATATGGCGAGACTGAAATGTCCTTAAACTAACATTCGTCCCAAACAGGGAATGTTGGACCGCGACGTCCTTAAACTAATATGTTTTGTCCTGTGGACTGTCTCCATAATGACTATCATATACTATCCATGGGCTATTCATATATGATCTAACGATCAGTTGAGCTCATATGCTCACTGCTCGTAAATTGATCTTAGTCTCAAATATGGCTAATGATACTTAGATCAAACCCAAATATCCCCTGAACCGATGGACCTTACAAATGTGAGATCTGCATCCTTAGTTCATTCCCGTTGGCAAACCAAGATACCAACGTGGGCTCCTTCAAGCAAAATTCTTGACCTAAACCCAAATTTCAAATATACGGATTTGGACTAATCCGCGCCCTATGGGCACGACATAAACTAGTCTCCGTATACAATCCATGGGCAACCAAAACAAATAAAAACACACACGACACGAAGTGAACTTCCGGAGCAGGAGAAAGTGATTATCGCAATGCAGTAACGTAATTAACTGAAGAGGCTTGCGCCTGCAGGGTAGAGCGTCCCCACAATCAAAAACCCCTCGCAAAATGAGGGGGAATCTGATAAAGTCTGCTACAATTGCCGCATCCGTCCAAATCTCCGATATACGGCGCAATAAATCAACTTGACATCTTCGGAGAGGTGGACGGATAAATCCAAATAGCATCTGCCCCCAGAACTCAGGCCAGACGTCCCAACGTCCCGGTCCTTCTTCTGGCGGTGAACAGATTTTGGCACGCCCGGTAGGACCACTTCCTCTTTCCACTCCACACATTGTGTGTCGTATTTATCCACGATCAAATTATCGCGGTAAACATATGTTTGTAGTTTCCCTTGGGTGACGGGATATTGAAGCCGGCATTTCGTCTCTTTGTAGAATGGTGCTTGCTTCCACTCACTGCATCTCAGGCTCTGTCACATCTGGTGGAGTCAAGTATAGGCCACATGCAGTCTTAAATCTCTGCAATCCAGCTCTTCAAGAAATCAATGGGCTTATCTTTGGGTCTATGCTCTCACCTCCCACCCTCGGTACCTCAACACCGAAGGAGGAAGCACAGAAGAAGTCTATCTTCCACAGGCTGGCTCCTCAAGCTTCTACTTTGCCGACGAAATTGGTCTCCAAACAACTGGTACCTTCCAAAAGCCATGTTCGACATAGGGGGCAGAATACTCAAGCTCTCGAAGGAAATAGGGGGCAGGCTCAGCAAAATCCTGAAGCTAATCAAATTCCGGTCGTAAGAAACGGTCGACGTCGATATCGGCGTCATACAAAACAAGCTGGGGGCAGTTCTCCATATAGTCCTGTTTCAACCCCAGCGGTGAATGTTGTTGTTCCAACCGAGAACAGGTTCGAACTGCTGCGAAGGGTCAGACAAAATTCTCCCACCGTAACATTAAAGAAATCTCCACATCCTGTAGAGATCCAATGCGAGAAAAAAGCAGTTCGCTCCCCAAAAGAACTTTCCTCATCTATATATAAGGTGTGGAAGCAGGTGAAGGTCTCAGTCGTCGTCTGCGGCTCTTCCCTTAAACGTTAGCCAAATTCTGACATATCCCCTTTCAAATACAAAGGGACTCATCCTAAGGCGGTTCCTGCTACAACGGTTCCTCCCAAAGTCAAAGAGGCTTCTCACAAAAAAGAGAGGCCTAATAAGGCTCAAGCGCTTGAAACAAACTTCAAAGGCCAAAACTCTAAACACCCCAAGCCTGGGGGCATGATAGTTTATGCAGTCTACATGGTGAACTCCAAAGACGAAGTTCAAGCTTCCACTAGCCACGGCTGCATACTCGGTCCCTGACAAAAGTTCACGTGCAACATGAAAAGCTGCAGGAGGTGCTTGCTCAGACAGCGGCACTCGCTAATCCATCGTCTAAGGCAAATCCCGAAGACGCGCCTGGAGAAAGAACAGAGTAGGAGTCAGATATTGACTTCCTAAAGTGCGCTCTCAAAAAGAGAGATGAAGAAGCGGCAGAAATGTCCGTTAAAATGAACCAGATGGCCCTTCTGATCCAGAATATGGCTGGAATGATGGTTCAATCGGAACCACTGGCAGATGAACTGCCGGTAGTCGCTCTTAAAGATAAGGGTGATATTTCAAACCCTCTCCAAGTCTCATTAACGGCCGAAGAGGAAATGATTCCAAAAACAAAGCTGGACGAATATATCGCTTAGTGAATCAAAACTCACTATGTCGACGAAGCTACAAATAGGTCAATCAAGACTGGTCGACCATATACGGCATGGTACGATCAAATACAGTACCCTCCAGAATACATACTTCTGACATTCCACATGTACAAAGGAACAGGAAATCCTCACCAGCATATTGCGTGTTTTAAATCCATGTGCAGCAACACTAGAGGAAGTGATATACTGCTCCTCGGACAGTTCGTTAGCAGTCTGGCGGGTATCGCGTTCGAATGGTATGCAGAACTACCAAATGATTCTGTAACGACCTTCGACAAGATGGATATGCTCTTCTGTCAGAGATTCGCTAGTGTGAATAAACACACTACCGTGATGGCGTTGGTCAACGAAAGAGTTGGACCGAATGAGACCTGAGTTCAATATGTTACCCGATGGTGAAATCTCTGGCCAAAATACGAGCAACGCATCGACGAAACCGCAGCCATGGGAATGTTTATAGCCACCCTTGACCCAAATTCAAAGGCGTTCCTATTTATGGCCCTTTTCAAGCTGATGACCTTCCAAGAGCTTATGGACAAAATGACTCGATTGGATCAGATGGGTCAAGACCCTTCATCATCCGATGAAGATGAATGAAAAGTGGAGGCAAGGTGGCGTTTGTTGCCAACGCTCAACAAAAAAAACGATCGGTTCTAAAGCAACCTTTTGCCAAAATAGCGACGGCGTGGGTACTCGCTCTCCTCCGAGATATACACAGGGGACATATTTCTCACTGGCGAAAGAATCTCTACGTGGGATGGTCATTTCTTCTCAAAGAAAAGAAAGGACATCAAGGGACTTGCAAACGGGTTCTACAATCAAGTGGAATATCCCTCTTGAACAAAAAAAAGTCATGGGAGGGATGTGAAATCCATGTCCCACTCCGAATCAGACGATGAGGGGAAAAATCCCCCAAGTCAAGTTCATTCTTCCAAGGAAGATGAGGACTCGGCGGAAGGAATGACGTAATATCTCGTTCCTTCGTATATGAATAAGATGCTCCATCAGTTTCAGAAAGCAACATTGATGAGCAGGGGGCAGATGCCGTGTAAAATGCCCGGTACTTCTCACAAAACAACCCGATTGGCACGATGAAAGATGAAGCAGTCCAAGAAAGTGAAGATAGTCTAAGGCGTAAAGTGTCCATGCTAACAAAGGACAGGCAGCAGCGCTTCAGCAAGTAAGAGTTGGAAGGGATTAGTTATGCAACTTCTCGACCAAATGATAGATAATGGACCGAAACGTCCCTAAACTAATGAGTCGCTTCAAACACGGCGCGTCGCCTCAAATACGGTGATACTGGACAGAAAAGTCCTTAAACTAAAACATCACCTCAAACATGGTGATAATGGACCGAAACGTCCCTAAACTAACGTGTTCCCTCAAAAAAAGGGGAATGCTGGACCGAAAAGTCCTTAAACTAAAACTTCGCCATAAACATGGTGATAATAGACTGAAACATCCCTAAACTAATGTGTTCCCTCAAAAAACGGGAATGCTAGACCGAAAAGTCGTTAAACTAAAAATTCGCCTCAAACATGGTGATAATAGACCGGAATGTCCCTAAACTAGCGCATAGCCCCAAATACGGTGATATTCCCCTTTGAGATCTATATTGCAATCGAAGCCCCAATGACGAAGACTGCAACTCAAGTCCCATTGGCTACACAGCTACTCCAGCGATGAAGTCACCCCCAAGCCCCACTGGCAAACAGATGGGTCATTAAAAAAACGGTATGTCCATAAGCAAAATGGGCATGGATGAAAAACCGAAAGGGCGCCGTGAGTAAAAACAGCAGGATTACCGGCGAGCTTGTGAAAATCCGGAAGGGCGCAATCTCGTAAAGAATAGGGTATGTCTATAAGCAAAATGGGCACGGATGAAAACCCGAAAGGGCGCCGTGAGTAAAAACAGCAGGATTACCGACGAGCTTATAAAAACCCGGAAGGACGCAATTTCGTGTAAAAAAAAGTATGTCCACAAGCAAAATGGGCACGGATGAAAACCCGAAAGGATGCCGTGAGTAAAAACAGAAGGACTGCCGGCGAGTTTGTGAAAACCCGAAAGGGCGTGATCCCGTAAAATAAAAATTCATGGGCACTTACAAGGTCCTCTCGACCTTGTGAGAAGAAATACCTGCGTGAGATCCTTACGACTCACAAAGGAACAACACACTTGAGAATCCCTACGATTCTTATGGAGAAATTATACTTACAAGATCCTCACGACTCATAGGGAGAAACATCTTTATGAGACCCTTATGGCTCACAAAGTCAAAAAGCCTTAGTTGATAGGATCCTAACTCTGTTTGCTAAGTCACCTTTGTTCAAATCAAAAAAGGAAAATGATGAGTCGCTCATGGCAATATTCCAGTCGTAGCGATGTTGATGCCTAAAAAGGTATCAAACTTCAAGTTCTGTTAAGGCAAATGATGATCCGCTCCTGGCAATATCCCAGTTATAGCGATACTGATGTCTAAATAGGTGTCAAACTCTAAGTCTTTTCACGGCAAATGATGATTCGCTCATGGCAATATTCCAGTCGTAGCGATGCTGATGCCAAGGTTGGTATCAGATTCTAAACCCGCAATAGAAACAGCAGCGAGTAGAAAAAAGGTAAAAAAAATGCTTATAAATACAGCCGAAATGATGGGGCAACTCGCAATAAAAATCAGCGAGGAAAAAAAATATATATGCATATAAAAACAGCTAAAATGATGGGGCAACTCGCAATAAAAATCATCGAGTAAAAAAATATATATGCATATAAAAACAGCCGAAATGATGGGGCAACTCGCAATAAAAATAAGCGAGTAAAAATATATATATGCATATAAAAACAGCCGAAATATTTGGACAATTCGCAATAAAAAACAGTAAGTAAAAATATAAAAAAATAACCGAAATGATTGGGCAACGCGAAAAATAGCCGAAATGATTGGGCAATCGCGACTTTCGTGATATGAAAAGCTAAAAGATAGAGCATCGCGGAAAACTAAAAAAAATATAATAAAAAAAATGAAAATAAAATTTCCTCGACCCTGCAAGTATGTCCATATTGACTCTTGTATACGATCCATGGGGACAAATGAAAGAAAGGAAACGATATTTTCTCATCAAGCTCCGTCAAAGGGAAAGCCAGATCTCGACGGAAACATCTACAGCTTAGATATCAACTTGACGCTCTTCTTATTCCAACAGAGTGCAGACATGACGTCAACAAAGGCTCCAAGGAGCCAAATCAAAAAGGAGCGACGGCAAAATCCCAGTTCCATCCCGACGTTCTTCTCATTCTGAGAGGATGCAGATACAACACCAACAAAGCTCCCAAAACAAGAAACGGAGTAATGGAAAAATCCTAGATCTAACTTGACGTCCTTTTTATTCCAGCAAGGTACAGACGCGACGTCGACAAAGGCTCCAAGGAGCCAAATCAAAAAAAAGTGACGGCAAAATCCCAGCTCCAGCTTGACGGTTCCTTCTCAGTGCAAACGCAACGTCACCAAAGACCCAAAGGTCGAACAAAAATTGAGCAGCAACAAAGTCCTAACTTTAAGTCTTAACGGTTCATACACAACCTAGAGACTATCTCGACATGCTTCTCATTCCAGCAAGGTACAGACGCGACGTCGACAAAGGCTCCAAGGAGCTAAATAAAAAAAGAGTAACGGCAAAATCCTAACTCTAAATCGGCGTTCCTTCTCATTCCAGCAGGATGCAGACACAGTGTTAACAAAAGAATCAATGGTCGAAAAAAAATGGAGTGACGGAAAAATCCTAGCTCTAAATCTTAACGATTCATATACAACCTAGAGACAATCCCGGCATTAATTCTTATTCCGACAGGATGCAGACACGACGTCAACAAAGACTCAAGGGTCAAATAAAAAATGGGGCCATGGCAAAATCTTAGCTCCAAGTCTTAACAGTTCATATACAACTCAGAAACTACCCTGGTGTACCTTCTCATTCCATCAAAGTGCAGGCGTAACGTCAACAAAGCTCCAACGAGCCAAATCAAACTGGAGCAAAGGCATATTCCTAACTCCGGACTTCAATCGCAATACATACAGCGTAGAGGTCCTACAGATGTCTACCATACTTCAGCAAAGAAACAGTACGACATCGTCAAAACAAAAATCGGGTCTTGACGGCAACTCATATAAAGCCTCAGAGACTATCGGAGATCATCCCACACCAGCGCGGAATGGTTATGACTCATCGGGGCTCTAAATTGAGCTTAACCTCAAGTAAAAAGCAACATGGAAAATTTCTAACGCTTGCTCTTTCGACGGTCATATAGCCTAAGGAGATTACTTGAAGACGTCTTGTCCAGCCCTCGAAGGGATCAGAGACACGACAGTCGTGGGGCTACTCGAACAACGGTTTAAAAACCGCATATCGAGGAATATATCAGCCAACACGACGATACCACGGACTAAAACCCTAGTACCACAAACCCAACGGACCACTGTCGTAAAGAATAGAGGTTATCTATATTTCATATTAGGATACACCCGCGAAATCTTCTCGACTCATCTCGACTCGTAAGGAAAAACATCTTTATGAAATTATCACGGCTCATGAAGGTGAAAAGCCTTGGGTGATGGGGATATCAACCTGTTTCCTAAGCACCGTGGCTCTACAAGTAGGTCTAAATTGACTCTTGTATACTATCCACGGTCCACATTCTCCAAAGTCGCAAACCGATGAGGAGAAGAAGCCACTTACGAGTCCTCTCGATTCGTAAGGAGAAAATTCTCTTGTGAGATCCTTACGACTCTCAAAAGAAAACACATTTAGAAGTCCTCACGACTTTTAAGGAGAAAATACACCTACGAGATCCTCTCGACTCGTAGGGAGAAATGTCTTTATGAGACCCTCACGGCTCATAAAGTTGAAAAGTCTTAGGCGACGGATCTAAAACTGTTTCCTAAGCCATCGATGTCCTACAAGTAAGTCCAAATTGACTCTTGTATACTATACACGGGCCATATTCTCCAAAGTCGCATACCGACGAGGAGAAAAAACCACTTGCGAGTCCTCTCGACTCGTAAGGAGAAAAGTCACTTGTGAGATCCTTATGACTCTCAAGAGAAAACACACTCAGGAGCCCTCACGACTCTTAAGGAGAAAATTCACCTACGAGATCCTCTCGACTCGTAGGGAGAAAAGTCTTTATGAGACCCTCATGGCTCATAAAGTTGAAAAGCCTTAGACGACAGATCTAAACCTGTTTTCTAAACCATCGCTGCCCTACAAGTAGGTCCAAAATAACTCTTGTATACTATCTACGGGCCACATTTTCTAAAGTCGCATACCGACGAGGAGGAAAAACTACTTACGAGTCCTCTCGACTCGTAAGGAGAAAAGTGTCTTGTGAGATCCTTACGACTATCAAGAGAAAACACACTTAAGAGCCCTCATGACTCCTAAGGAGAAAATACACCTATGAGACCCTCGCGACTCATAGGGAGAAAAGTCTTTATGAGACCTTCATGGCTCATAAAGTTGAAAAGTTTTAGGCGACAGATCTAAACCTGTTTTCTAAGCCATCGTTGTCCTACAAGTAGGTCCAAAATGACTCTTGTATACTATCCACGGGCCACATTCTTCAAAGTCGCATACTGACGAGGAGGAAAAACCACTTGCGAGTCCTCTCGACTCGTAAGGAGAAAAGTCTCTTGTGAGATCCTTACGATTCTCAAGAGAAAACACACTTAGGTTCCCTCACGACTTTTAAGGAGAAAATACACCTACGAGATCCTCTCGACTCGTAGGGATAAACATCTTTATGAGACTGTCACGACCCGAAATTGGCACGTGATGGCACTTAAACCACGTAACGTCTACAGGCGTAACGCAGTTCAGGTAAGCCAAAAACCCAGAAATATAAACCATCAAAAGTAGTAAGTGATAAGAATATTGTTAAAAACTTTTGGGAATCTCAAGTAAAAATTCTTTAAAGTCCAATTTACTTTCCTTAAAATTTTGGCAGCACCTCCTTTGTAAAAACTAGCCCCGAAACGGGTACAACATAATATAAATAAAGCATCCCTAAACGGGAGCAAATCTCGCCCAACGGCGGAAAAAAACACCACAAGCATAATATACGACGCCGTAGCGAAGAAATATAACTAAAAACAACATAAGGAGATAAAACTATATAGCAAAGGCCGGTTCCCATGAGCACAGCACCCAAAGTCATAAATAATACAACATCGATCCTCACAACTCGTCTCTAAGTCAAATACATGAAGGTGGTAGATGGAGAGTACTAGATACAACAAAAGATATACGATGTACAAAAACGGATAACCGCGAAACCCACCTATAGCAAAGGCTCAAGCCAACCGTAGCGGTATCCGCAAAAGTGGAGATAATATGAAGCCCTGCCGCGACTACTCTGAGGGTCTAACCTGCAAAACATTGTGGCACAACGGGGTTGAGTTGCCAACTCGTGAATAGTAAATAATATCATGCAGGTAATCGCAGGTATGCATGTACTGCGATAATCTATCACATGCAAACTGATAGTATAAGTATGGCAATATGAATATGCAACTATCATGATCAAGGTACACCATTAGGGTACTATATCTACATGAATCAAATGCATATCAAATAAATCCTGAGTATGGGATAAATAATAAACCTCATGCACAAATCAACAGCATGGAAAAACCTGGTGTCTATCAATGACACCCCAAATCCCAAAATCCTCAGGCGCTGTCACCAGGACTGGCCCTCATATCCTGTAAATCTCATGGAACCTGAGTGCCCAATATCGGCACTCGAAAATATCATGAAATACTCGTGTCCAACATCGGCACGTAAATCCACATATCGTATCTGTACATCTCACGGAACCTGAGTGTCCAAACTGACACTCGCAATCCACGGAACCTGAGTGTCCAATCTCGACACTCGCAATCCACATATCCATACATCTCACGGAACCTGAGTGTCCAACCCGACACTCGCAATCCACAGAACCTGAGTGTCCAAGCTCGACACTCGCAATCCACATATCAATAGAAACCGGGTTTTCAAAACAATATACATTTCTTGAAATATCCCCGCGGTTCTCAAATCCAGAAAATCACATGAAATCCATATCTCAATGCGTAAATCCATGTAATATGATGTATGCAATATAGAACAACAATATGAGCATATCAAGGGAAAATCCGCTATTTAAATGCATCAAGTTATTAAATATATCACGCGGTTCCCAATTATTCAAATCCAATGCAATGTCATATAAAGTGAACATGTAGCTATAGCAAGGTATATGTGTAAGCATGTAGGTATGCATGTATGCTATATTTCATATGCGCAATAGCACAATAATCAATGTCTTAATATCAATGACAATACAATACCACATAGGGGTATATGTAACTATAGCAATATATGTGTTACGCGTGTTATGGCAATTACCAATGGTGTGGGTGTAGCACACAATTTAGTGCTCGTGCAACATGAACCGTCAGTAATGGTGCAGTGTCCAATAGGTACCAAGTCAAGGCACAACAGGTAATAATATGCAATGATGCTCATGTGCAATCAACTCATATGCGTATAAACATGCAGCAATAATATCATATCCAGCCCTGACGCATAACGCCATACGGGCGATTTTCCCGTAGATGTTAAATCTACTCACCGATGACCTTGAGCTAAGTAAATCCGACCACCTGCTTCCCTTTCTTCGCAGCGTTCGAAATCCCCACTTGCGATCCTAAATTTCACAAACACAACACATAAGGCTAAATATTCTGCGCCGACACAAAGACAACGAAACGCAAGGATAACGTCCACAAGATATACACACTGTGCACTTAGTGCTCAAAACGCGTACGATATCAGCACAACCTCAACTAGGAATGCTAAACGACATAACCACCAAGCCTACACCCCGATCGTACCGATCGCGCATTCACAACACAATATATATCGTGGAAGATAATATATATAATATCGCAACGTCAAAAGAAACCCACGCCTAATTTATCCGAAAACCTAGTAAGCAACTTTCAATCATTTTAGCTCAAGTCTAGAAATTTAAACAAATCTAGCGATCACAATCATCACATAGTAGCTTAATTAAGTCACACAAACCTTTACCAAAATTTTAATCTCACCCATATAAGATTTAGTAAAACTTAGTTTGCAATTAAGCTTAATTAGATAATTAGGAAAAATATCATTTAACAATCTCACAACTAGGTTAAGTTTTCCAAGTCTAAACTTCTCGATTAACCATTTCAAACAATCAAAACCCTAACTTGATCTTCACAACTCTTTCATGAATTTCTAAACAAGCTAATTAAAGCTATATTTAAACATCTAATAACTAGATTAAGGTATTTAAACAACACTAAAACTTAGGGTTAGGATTTTATACCTCAAACTTGATTCTAAACTTGCAACAAGATTTTCAAAATAGCCTCCAAAATGCTAACTTTCATGAAGATCCAAGCTTGGTTAAGGCTAAAGAATAAAGGGTATGGATTTGTTTTTGAGTTTGTGGGATTATTTGATGATTTTGATGAATTTTAGAAGCTTGAAGAAGTGAAAATGGAGTGGGGAAAAAATGGGCAGCCAAGGGAGAGGGGGCGGCCACTTGAAGGAAAGAAAGAATGTTGTGGAAGTGTGTGAAAAAATCTAGGTTAAAAACATCATTAAAGATCAATTACTTTATGCCACCTCAAATCCTTTTAATTAAAATTTTCATTAACCTTCAAAATATCTAGATATTTTTCCAAGATATTATGGAAACAAGACAAAATGCTTAATCTTGTGATTAGGTTGGCATGGATCAAATTAGCATAATTAACCTAATCAAATTTGTAATTACCACTAATTAAGTGTATAATTAAAAGCTTATAATAATATTTTAATTAAGCAAAAAAATATTTAAATGAACTAAAATTTTCAAGTGACTAACTAAATACCGCAACTTGCAATTTCTTAGTTAAACTAGGTGCAGTTAATTCTATATAGAAAAATGATCACTTTTAGGTTTTTACGGAAAAACATAATTATTTTGCCTAATATCGGAAAATTTGCCTAAACGATTTTTAAAACATTACAGAGACCCTCACGGCCCATAAAATTGAAAAGCCTTAGGTGACGGGTCTAAACCTATTTCCTAGGCCATCGCTGCCCTACAAGGAGGTCTAAACTGACTCTTGTATACCATCCATGGGCCACATTCGCCAATGAAATGAAGAAGTTACTTATGGGACCTCACGACTCGTAAAGAAAAGAAGAATAAGAATACCCGAGTGAGATCCTTACGACTCACGGAGGCGATGAACACTTATAAATCCTCACGATTTCTAGGGAGAATATACACCTATGAGAACTTCAAAACTCATAGGAAAAAAAACCCTTCTTGAGACCCTTATGGCTCATGAAGATAAAAAAAAGCCTCAGGCTATAAGGATCCTAAACTTGTCTCCTAAGCCATCAATTGTATGGTCATGCACAACTCTGCACTACTTCACCCACGTATATACGTGAGCAAAGTTGTGGGGGGCATTTGTTCCCGCCAAAATTTTTGGCAAAGAGCTATTTGTTCTCTTATAAAAAAAGGGAAGAGGAAAATAATCCTCATAGTTTGGCATCACGTGTTAAACACGTGAGTGCTTATATGCAAAACATATAAGCACTGAAAACAAATAACTAAGTGTCAAATTGGTCTCACGTGTTAAACACATGAGCGCTCATATGCTTTGCTGAATAAAATAAACTTAATGGCCAAACTGGCCTCACGTGTTAAACACGTGAGCGCTCATATGCAAAACATATCAGCGCTGAAAACAAATAACTAAGGTTCAAACTGGCCTCACGTGTTAAACACGTGAGCGCTCATATGCAAAGCATATGAGCGCAGAACATAAATAACCAATGGCCAAACAGGCCTCACGTATTAAGCATATGAGCACTGAAAATAAAAAGGCTAAAACTCACACTAGGGGTCACGTGTTAAACATGTGAGTTCTCTTACCGCATTCTTTGGCAGCGCTCACATGCAAAGCATGTGAATGCCCCGATTTAAAATTAAACCATTTGATAAAATTAAATTCTATGTGGGAAATATTTTCCTGATCTTTCTCAAACTAGAAAGATCTTCTCTGTTAAACAGAGGATCCTCGGATCAAAAATCCAACGGTGATTATAAAATCACCCATTAATCATTTGATAGAATAAAATTCTATCTTAGAAAAATATATTTCTAATTTTGTTAAACTAACAAGATATTCATATAATAAAATAAAATTTTAACAAGATGTTCATATTATAAAATAACATTCTATGTTAAGAAAATATCTTCTTAATCTTGTTAAAATAACAAGATATTAATATGATAGAATAAAATTCTAATCTTGTTAAAATAACAAGATATTAATAAGATAAAATAAAATTCTAATCTTGTTAAACCAACAAGATATTTATTTGATAGAATAAAATTCTATCTTAGGAAAATATTTCCTAATCTTGTAAAACAAACAAGAAAACTTCTCTGTTAAACAGAGAGTCTTTGGATTAAAAATCCAACGGTGAAAAAATTCACCAATTGATCTAAAAGATCATTTTGATTGATTATAAAATCAATCATGATCTCTCAATAAGAGATTTTCTCAACAAATTGATTCCTTCCTTTCTCCTATAAATAGGAGCAAAGAGATGACAAACAAAAAAAAGAAGAGGAAGGAGAAGAAAAGGAGGAGACCCCCTATAAGCTTCTGTAAAAATACAGAAGGCTCTCAAAATAACAGAGAATTTAATTCTCTCAGAGAAGAAGATCTCCCTCCTAAGAAACCTTAGGTAAAGAAAAAAGAAAAGATCAAAATATCTCCATTACCTAACATACCATATCTAAGGGTTTAACCCTTCTCAAAGAACTTAGTTCTTTCTCTGGATCTGAGATCCACAAGAAAAGTCTCCCATAAGTTATGAATTTAATTCTCATCGGGAAGACCTTGTTCTTAAGAATCAAAGATTCAGGAAAGAACAAAGTTGAACATGAAGAACATGGAGTTCATAATACTCCGGGAACTTAGTTCTTAAAGAACATGATCTCAGATCCACAAAATAATGATCTTGGTGATCGTTAATGGTCAAAATACCATTAATAGAGATTTAAGTTCTCTAAAAATATCAACAGTGATAAAATTTCCAAAAGAACTCAGCGCCTCACGTGAAAAGCACGTGAGCGCTCAAGGCCAAGTATATAGCGTCTCACGTGAAACGTGAGTGCCTAGGTTAGTGCTTAACACAATTGGAGCGCCTCACGTGAAATGCACGTGAGCGCCAGAAAACAGGAAAGTTTATGCTTAGCACTAGTGCAGCGCCATAAAAGAATAGTGCTTAGCATTATTACAGCGCCTCACGTGATATACACATGAGCGTTATAGGTAACTGAGTGCTTAGCACTGCTGGGTGTTAAAGAAACCCAAACCAAGCCCAAATTGGCTAAGTCCATTTGGAGTCAATTGCAACTGAGCCCAAATGCTCTGTTGTTGGACCTCAACTAAAATTTGATAATTCTTAAATATTGCTAAGTTGATCTTAGTCTCAAATAAGACTAACGTATCTTTAGTTAAAAATAAACTGAGCCCAAACGCTCATATGTTTAAGTTGATCTTAATCTCAAACTATATTAACGGTCCTTAAACCAAACAAAACATTTTTGAACTAAAGGAACATATAACCTAAGTTCAAAATCCAAAACTCAATCTTAGCCCAAATTGGCTAAGCATGTATTTATGATATCCAAACTGATCTTAGTCTCAAACATGACTAATGATCTCTCATTGATGATATCCAAAATGATATTCATCTCATATCTCCTAAGTAATCTAAGTCTCAAATATGACCAACGATTCTTAGGTCCGCCATGACCCCTTCTTCTCTCAAATACGGGATTTGGTTTGAGGGTACATCTCTCCACACCTTTGATACATGTCGTTGTAATTCCTCAACGTCTTCAGAGAGGTGGTGGTTCCAGACGACCAGCGACTTTTTTTCCTGATGCATTTCTAAATTGACGTGCATGTCTCAAATCGGATTGTACCGCAAATTGGGCACATTCCGTTTCACCATCATTCACTTCGTCAAGTAACAAATACACGTGCGCGCAAATTGAATGCTAAACCGAAATGTCCTTAAATTAATATTCATTCCCAAAATGGGAATGCAGGACCGAAATGTTCTTAAACTAATATTCGTCCCCAAAATGGGAATGCTGGACCGAAAAGTCCTTAAACTAAATATACGCCTCAAACATGGCAACCCAATCCTAGACCAAATTGGCTAAGCTTATGTTTGTGATATCCAAATTGATATCCACGCCGATCTTCATTCATATCTCCTAAGTTAATCGTAATCTCAAATATGACTAACGATTTTTAGGTCCATCACAATTTCTTCCCTCAAATACGGGATTTGGTTTGAGGGTACATCTCTTCACACCTATGATATATATCGTTGTAATTCCTCAATGTCTTCAGAGAGCTGGTGGGTCCCAACAACCAACAACTCCTCTTAATGCACTTCCCAAATTGACGTGCATGCCTCAAATCGGATCATGCCCCAAATTAGGCACATTCCGTATCACCATCATTGACTTCGTCATGTAACAAATACACGTGCGCGCAAGTTGAATGATGGACCGAAATGTCTTTAAACTAATCTTCGCCCCCAAACTCGGCGACAATGGGCCGAAATATTCTCAAACTAATATTCTCCCCAAATACGGCGATATTGGACCGAAATGTCCTTAAACTAACATTCGTCCCAAACGGAGAATGTTGGACCGCGACGTCCTTAAACTAATATGTTTTTTCATGCGGACTGTCTCCATAATGACTACCGTATACTATCCATGGGCTATTCATATATGATCTAATAATCAGTTGATCCCATATGCTCACTGCTCATAAATTGATCTTAGTCTCAAATATGGCTAATGATACTTAGATCGAACCCAAATATTCTCTGAACCGATAGACCTCACAAATGTGAGATCTGCGTCCTAAGTTCATTCCTATTGGCAAACCAAGCTACCAATATGGGCTCAGTCAAGCAAAATTCTTTACCTAAACCCAAATCTCAAATATACGGATTTAGACTAATCCGCGCCCTAAGGGCAGGACATAAATTGGTCTCTGTATACAATCCACGGGCAACCAAAACAAATAAAAACACACACGACACGAAGTGAACTTCCGGAGTCAGAGAAAGTGGTTATCGCAATACGGTAACATAATTGACTGCTGGGGTTTGCGCCTGCAGGGAAGAGCATCCCTACAATCAAAAAACCCTTGCAAAATGAGTGGGAAACTAATAATGTCTGCTACAACGGCCGCATCCATCCAAACCTCCGATATACGGTGCCATAATCAACTTGGCATCTTTGAAGAGGTTGACGGATAAATCCAAATAGCAGCTGCCCCCATAATTCAGGCCAGACGTCCCAACGTCCCGGCCCGTCTTCCGGCGGTGAACTACAACTGTCCAATATTTCTCCCCTGGATTTGATTGATACCTACTCACTACACCTATTGAGTAAGCTATATCTGGTCTGGTCCATAACATTATATACATGATATACCTGACTGCCGAAGCATAGGGTATCCCTTGTATGCGAGCCCTCTCCAAATCGGTCTTAGGAGACATCTCTTTGGAGAGAGTGATTCCTGAACAAGTGGGTAAATCACCACGCTTAGAATCTTCCATACTAAAGCTCTTTAGTATGGTGTCTATGTACCTGGATTGGGACAATCCCAACATTCATTTAGATCTATCTCTATACATCTTTATCCCCAGGATGTAGGAGGCATCATCTAGATCTTTCATGGAGAACTTTTGTGATAAGAAGAGTTTGACTGAGTGTAGCATAGGAACATCGTTTCCTATCAAGAGTATGTCATCCACGTACAATACGAGAAAGACAACCTTACTATCTACTACCTTCTTATATATATATGGCTCATCTACATTTTTAATGAAGTCAAACTCTTTGACAGCTTCATCGAAACAGATGTTCCAGCTCCGCGATGCCTGCTTTAATCCATAGATTGATTTAAGAAGCTTGCACACGCTTCCGCTGCTCCCACCATCTACGAAGCCCTCTTCTGTGTCATGTACACGCCCTCTTCTAAATCACCATTTAGAAAAGCGGTCTTAACATCCATCTACCAGATTTCGTAGTCATGGTATGCAGCAACGGCAAGTAGGATCCTGATGGACTTAAGCATAGCGACAGGAGAAAAGATTTCATCATAATCGACACCGGGTCAATGACGAAAACCCTTTGCTATAAGTCTAGCTTTGAAAGTCTCAACTTTTCCATCTACACCAATTATCTTCTCAAGATTCACTTGCTCCCGATGGGTTTTACCTCTTCAGGAGCAACTTTCAAAGTCCATACTTCGTTGGTGTACATGGATTCGATCTCAGATCGCGTAGCATCCAGCCATTTCACAGAGTCTCCACTTGTGATGGCCTGCTCGAAAGTAGTTGGGTCATCATCTTCCATAATGCAATCCTCGCTTCCACCGTCTATAAGAAAACCGTAGTATCTCTCAGGTAGATGAGAAACCTACTAGATCTGCGGAGTGGCTGAGGTTCGTCGGGGACTATTGAATCCTCTGGTTCCACCAAATCATCAGTTATAGTTTATGTTGCTGGAACTTCTTCCAGTTCTACCTCATTACCACTAATTTCTTTCACAAGAAATTCCTTTTCTGAAAAGGTGGCATGTTGAGAAACAAACGCCTTTTGTTCTTAGAAGATATACCATCGCGAATGTTTGGGATATCCTACAAACTTGCACAGAACTGATCTTGCCTTGAGCTTTTCCGGATTTTGCTTTTTAACATGGGCCGGACAACCCCACATCTTAACTCATTTAAGAAATGGTCTCTTCCCATTCCATATCTCATATGGAGTGGTAGGCACGGATTTGGTCAGAACTCTATTCAATAGGTATGCAGCTATCTTAAGTGAATGTTTCTAAAAGGAAAAAGGTAACTCAACAGTACTCATCATAGAGCGCACCATATCTAATAGGGTGTGATTCTTCCGCTCCGATACTCCATTGTCCTGTGGTGTATATGGAGGAGTAAGCTGAGAGAGAATCCCATTCTATTTTAAGTAGTCTCTGAATTCCGTGTTCAAGTATTCTCCTCCCCGATCAGATCGAAGAATTTTAATACGTTTACCCGTCTGGTTATCAATTTCGTACTTATATTCCTTGAATTTCTCAAAAGATTTAGATTTGTGTTTCATCAGGAACAGATGTCCGTATCTTAAGAGATCATCGGTGAATGTAATAAAGTATGAGGAACCATTCCTGGTATGCATAGACATAGGACCGCATACATCACTATGTATCAGTCCCAAGAGTTCAGTAGCTCTTTCTCCATGTCCAGTAAACGGAGTTTTGGTCATCTTGCCTTTGAGACATGACTGGCAAGTTTCATAAGATGTAAATTCGAGCAGATTCAAATATGCATCCTTATGCAACTTAGCCAGTCTTGTCGTATCGATATGACCTAGTCTATAATACCATAAGAAGGCTTCGTTCATTTCTGAACTGTTCCTCTTGTGTGTTATGTATACTTAGAACTGTTTTGTGATTTAGAACGTATATACCGTTATACAACGTACCATACCCAATCAACACTTGATTTAGGAAAACATTCACAATATTTTTTATACGAAATAACAGTCACTCAGAATCACTGTGTTACCACTTGGTAATACAATGTGATATTCGCCAACTGCCTTGGCTGCAACAATTGCACAATTCCCTTCTTTGAGGGACATATCACCTTTTCCCAGTTCTTACCTCTCTTTAGCCCATGTAACAAATTAAATACGTGGGATCCTGATCCGGTATCCAATACTCAGGACGTAGAGCAAATTGAGAAACAGTTCTCGGTTATGAACACACCCGAAGAAGATGCATCAGCATGCTCTTTCTTCGTTTTGGGTGGCATGGGAATCCGGGTATTCTACTATTCCTTGCTCAGACATATGACAGTTATAAGATAGAGCGGAACCTAGCCCTGTATAATAAGTGGGTTCGGTCAATACATCCATATTATTATCTTGATTAAGGCGTGTCATTGGTCGCTACCAGGAGAGAGAAGGATAATCACTTTTGCGTGCGCTCTTTGCAAGATTAGATTGGTTATTATTTTATCTAATCAAGATGGCTCCCACTATTTTATCAAATCTTCCTTCAAACCCTGAAAGGTAAGATTAGCCGGGATTAATTATACCCTACAAGTTCACCAATCGGTCAGCCAGGCAGGTATTGGTACTCTCAGGGAGTCTCCCCATGCTTTCGCATGGAACTAATTAAATAACCTCGTTTCCATGGGGGCATCATCCCGTTAACACTTTTCTTAGACACCTAATAGATCGGCTAATTATAAAGTGGAAAACTCACCCAGGAGTAACACTTACTCGCAGTGGGTATCGGGATCCAAATATCTCTTAAAAGGTATGCAATCTCATTGCAAATTTCAACACTTAAAATTCCCAATATCTGTTTTTACCCCTAGCAACTTATGACCTTAACTATGGTCAACAAATCATAAGTGCTAGCCAAGTTCAACCCGTCATTTCATGATTGAATTAAACCCATCCGTGCAACCCTTAATTATGATCAACAAAGCCGTACGACTACCCTAATCCAATTGCATCACATGTGGCAGATAAGCAATAATCAGCTACCGTACACTATACCTTGATGGAGGCCAACAAACGCAGTACGAATACTAAATAGTATTTATCTGAAATGACGGAGGGTTACAGCTGGTTTTAAAGAAAATCTTTAACGTAATGAACTTGATATCATTGTAGAATCTAATGATTTTTAAAAGGAGTGGTTTAAGCTCCACTTTTAAAATCGAGTAGTTTTCAAAAACAAACCGAATAGCTTTTACTAGTTTTTACCAAAAAGGTCACTCCCGGTGAAGGAATCTCGTCTCTTTCCTCATCGAATGAGGTGCTGGATATTCATCAAGGAATACCACTATGCAAAGTAAGGACTACAAAAGTTATGATGATAAACCGAGTGGGTTGTAGCATTTGCTAGTTTTGCTAAATAGGTCACTCCCGGTGAAGGGATTTCGGCTCTTTTCTCATCAAATGAGGTGCTGGATATTCATCAAGGAATACTACTATGCAAACCAAGAACTAGAGCTACCTTTTTAAAAACTTTTGATTCTACAATATCTTTAGATTTCTTTTCTTTTCATTAATCTCATTAATGAAGTCCCATCATTTATATTTCCCTAAACATCACAGAAAAAAGAAACGAAAATAGAACGTACGCTTATACCATTCGCATTCGCCACAGGGCCCCGTCATGCACCGTTAGGTTACTTAACTAACGGCAGAGCAGAGGCTAGACTAGCGTGGGTGCAAACCATAAGCAACGTTTATTATATATATCATATATATATATATATATAGCATTCGTCTCACGCAGTTATATGATCATATCACAGAACCAAGAAGCAGAAATCAACATATGAAATATTGGATATACTAGGAGGTCCATGTTTTAAATTCAGCTAGTAATGAAAAACACGGATTCTACGGTCGTGATGAATAGCCAAATCCACATCCCTAGAACCCTACAAGAGTGGTAAGCAACCCTGCCAATTCTAGAGTTAGGAGACCCGGTCTTGACTCCTCAAGATGGTCTCCCTTTAGACTCCAGAACCCGATTACTTATGCTCCCTGCCTTGGGTCTATCCTAATGCGGAAAAGTAAATAATATACATCAATGGTGATATCATCCTCAACCCGGAAGTATCCTAATAAAAGAACATTACATACAATTTATACATGAATGAAAATTGAAAAACTCTCATCTCACATAAAAAAAACCCGGCTATTCATTCACGACGATCCAATATAACATACAACAACAACACATAACATCACATGTCATCAACATAAGAAAATATGTGTATCCTAAATTCCGTTGACATATAACAACGAGATTTGGGATACCACACATATTACACTTACGGTCGCAAAAAAGAAATGAAAAACTACAATAATTAGAATCCGCATTTCCTTAGACATCATAAACCCGGAATATCTCATATTCCGAATTTCATGCCTAACCCTATAAACCTTGCATTTTAGTCTCATATCGAAAACACTTTTCAATAACTTAGTCGGGTAATTCAACAAGATTCCCAACTACCCGATCGAATACTCGTCGAGAACTTTAGTTGATGGCCGCACCCCCAATACCGTCGACCAAGTGCACTTAGGCGGAACACCATGGCTGCAAGCACCCGAGTGGATGCTTTTGGTAACGGGGTTCTCCTGAAATCACTTTGTCGGGGCTATGGGGCGTGGCTACCTAGTAAAGTTATCTGACGAGTATTCGTGTATGATATGCGATTGTGATGAAGTTTCGATCCGAATCGAAACATCGTGAC
The DNA here is from genome assembly GCA_030015575.1 of Agapanthus africanus. Classification (NCBI taxonomy): domain Eukaryota; kingdom Viridiplantae; phylum Streptophyta; class Magnoliopsida; order Asparagales; family Amaryllidaceae; genus Agapanthus; species Agapanthus africanus. The sequence continues at coordinate 374,594,064 of JASDDO010000019.1, read as the reverse complement.
AATCGATCAATAGAGACTAACATGCTAGATTTACAAACAAACTAGTTTTCACAAAACTAATTTAATATGGATTCCAACTACTACATCACATATCAAACTTAAACCCAAAACGATGTTAAAAACACAACTATGAAACACTCCAAATAGCCCCAATAGGAAAGTTAACATCACATGCAAACTGGGCTAATCAAACATAAACATGAAACCCTAAACCCAACATATCAGAGCACAAAAAAAATTCGAGCCCAAAATTTTGCAATAGGACCTGCGACGCCGGCCAAATACCCATTCTCGCCGGGTCAATGTTTGAATTTTGGTCTCGAATTTTCATAGTGCTCTAGTAATATCTCATACAACATACTGCAGTTGTTTAAAAAAATTTCAGAGTCCATTTTAAAATCTACAGAAAGTTGATGTTTGGGTTTCCGGTTTCGGAGTTGTTTCGGTTTCGTGGTTTTACAAACATCGTCTAATCTTCTAGCTTTTGCTCTGATATCATGAAAGTGTTTGTTAGCACCACCACTGGGTTTTACTAGCATCAAGCATGCCATTTAAAAAAATTTTGGGATGCAAATCAACGCTAACCAAAATCTTAAACTAGATGATTAGGGTTAACTATGATATCAAAAAAAACTAGCTAAGAGAAAGGTGGCTACAACCTTTGTAGACCGTGTCTTTCTCTTCTCAAGCTCCATGTAGTAGTCCACACGACTCTACTAGGCTCCACTTGAAGGTTGAACGAACTTGCTTCAATGACCTTCATGCTAAAGATGATCCACCCGAAGTCCGCTAATCCAAGCTATCTCTTCATTAAACTCTTTAGGGAAGGAAACACACTATACCAAAGTGCTAATCTAATATAGGATGGTGAAGTAGAGGTGTTGTTGTTGGATATAGTGCCCTCAGAGTCAATTATTGGATCACAGGCACGTGATTGCAATGATTGAGGGAGGACCTATGCCGGTAAGACAGTTTTACTCGAGATGATAGTATGCTATCTGGTTTATCTTTATCATCGTGTACAGCTTTAGGTGACCTTACAGGTCACTATTACCGTTGATAGAGCCTTTAGGATTCTTGCTTGACGGCCTGCAGTATGATGGTGATCATATACGTGGGAGCTGGGGTCTATAAGCACATCCTTAAAGTGGTCCCTAGTCGTGGGAGTTTTTTGAGACTGGGCATCGATACTCCATTAGTAGACTAGTGTATACAGTCGAGACCCCGACGAGGGGCGGTGGCCGGTCTCACAAGCCATTGGTGTCAGTTTGTTCACCTAAGATGTATACAGGTGCTCATTGGGTTATGAGTACACCGGACAGGACTCGCCGGGAACATGCTAGTTGGTATTATACCTGTCGTCAGATAGCAGTTCCCTGGTAACATGTGTACATGTTAGTTCATCGACCTGAGATCGTCATTTGTCTCGTGTGAGTTCCCACTGTGCTTTGATTACTACCCTACCACGGCTCAAAGGAGTCGTGCAAACAGGTTTTAGTTGGGTACAGTCCCGAGCCACATTGAGGCAGTGAGCGGATCGACAGGGGTTTCGTCTCTCCCGGTATTGGGGGTGAGATCGCGCTGTGTCTAGGAGAGCCATTACATGAAATCCTTGGCCAAGGCAGGAGATTTACTGGTAGGTATTCCAGTAGTATCTCAGGGTGTTCTGGGCTACACTCCGACACGATTTGTACCGCTTTTGGGGGTCTGACTTTTACCAACCCCCTAGGTCCGCCATGCGATGCTCATAGACGAATGGACCGGACTGTACGGATATTGTCACTGACAGGCTCAGTAGGGTGTCAGGATGAGTTCGCTCATCGACCTCCCTTTTGGTCAATACCTGGTAGCCCATTACGTACAGCTAGTACCACTGACGTGCTAGTGGTTAAATCCAAAGCCAAAGTATTGACGAGTCTTTAGAGTCCCCCACAGACAGTTTCTTAAGTTTCGGGCGAAACGTTGTAGAGGTCGTATGATATATGGCAGGGTTCGATCATATACGTGCGGTAGTGCATGGATCATGATCGGACGGATCATACTAGTAGGCTTTGGTTTAAGACGGATCCTAGTATTAGATTTGTTGGATTATTTTAGTCTCATCGTATTCGCATTCGGTCGGAATGCGGATGCAGGTATGTATATACAGGTGAGGGGTATCTTTGTGATCCGTCACGAGTTTACTTTAGATGTTGCCGTATCTTTTATTGTTGCAAACATTTGGATTAATGTTTGCATTTGGAAATTATGAGTTAGAAATCATCATGAGGTGCATTTAATGTGACACATGCAACCTAGTGACTCATGGTCTCTTTTATTGTGCATATGTCACATTGTGTGATGGATGTGTAGGTTGAAATGAGAGGAGGAGAGAGAAAGGCAGCCATGTATGAGAACTAGCTCTTGTGTTTTTGATACTCACTTTCTCATTTCATCACACATACACCCAAAAGAAAAGGGGACTTCTTCTTCCTCCTCCTCTAGATCACAACCTCCATTAATGGCATCATCTCTAACCTCCATCCATGCAATGGATGCAAGAGACAAAGTTGTCACAAACATTCTCTACTTCTCCTTGGACACGTCGGCTAGCGAACTTCGTGCCCGAGTTGCTTCGGATGAAGCGGGAGCCCTTAAAAAGACTCGAAGATGTGGTGCCCTTTCCGACGAGGAGACCGAGACCGGAGATGCCACGAGGAGCTTGGGATGGTGGCCAAAGACCGAAGGACACGGATCGATCGGTATAGCTTTCCAACCCTTTCTCTAGTTGCTAGTTATAGGTTAATGGTTCGATTCGGATTTATAGTATACGATAGCGCCAGTTTCAAGTTTTGAAAAAGTTTTCGTTTCCGCATTTTGGGCTCGGACAGACGGCCGGGGCGCTACCGTAGACTTACATGGTATCAGAGCCACGCCATTAACCTTTACTAGTTTGCTCTAACGTGTTTAGAACTTCGATCGAACGAAAATTCTGAAACCGCGATTCCAAGTCATCAAGTTTCTGTCGAATTTCTTTTGTGCTCTAAAAAGTTTTTTGGGTATGTCAGAAAATCAGGCAGGGTTTTTTAAGAACACTGTTGAAATTTGGTACCATGATCTCGTCATTGCGCCGCGGAACCGCCGCACTAACCTTGTTTTGGCCGCGGTTCTGCCGCGCTACTGTAGACTTAGGGCGCCATTTTTCATGCAGTGGTCTCTGACTTGGAAATGAGGTTTCTGGTATTTTTTGTTTGGGCCCAGATTTGTCTGAGTACTGGGAATTGTACTTGGGGCCCACTTCGGGAAATTTTGTCGATCGAAAAATTTAAACATGTTAGTTCACAGTATTTACATTATATCTGCGACCGTGAATGTCATTTGATCGGTAAATCTTGTCTAATTGCTATAGCCCTTTTAGACGGATTTGCGAACGTGACATTCACGTTGATGTTCTGTGTTGTGCTGTGATGTTGCGCATTTGTCGTGGTGGATAGCCTGGTTGCAATGGTAGTACAGTTTGGTTACATTTGTACATTTGATATTGCGGGGCGAGCGTCCGACATGTGGACTGCTGTCACTGCCTGTTTGTATATTATTCTTTTGGGGCACGACCGGGCTAAGGTCGATGTACCCGTTGTATATTTTTACTTTCTGTACTAGGATTACCCCTGTAGGGTTCATAGGCACACTAGTGAGGTCTCCCAAGCCATCAACCATGGCAATTTCAAAAAATATGGTGCCGAGAAACCCTAAACTACGGATCGATAACTAGATGTCTAGGCGAAAAAGAACTAGTTAACACTTAACTAATGAGAAAACGGAAATACAACCTTTGTAGATCCGGTGCTCCACCTCCATAGCTCCGCAACGAGGTCCTCTTCGCTGTCCAAGTCAAATCCGGGCTCTAGGATCGGCTTCGTCGGAGAATGGGCAAGCTAGGTCGTCGATGTCCATGCCGAAGATGATCTACGTCGAGGCATCGCTAAATCAAGCTCCGACTTCACCAAGTCAAGAAACTTGTGAAGTAAACACACTCTACTACTTGGCAAGAGGTAGAGGATGAAGAAATAGGAAGTGGGTTAACTTTAGAATTGGATTTCTCACTCAAAAACATCAATCACCATTGATGAGGTAAGCTTTTCTTCACTTGAAGCAAGGAAGAAGAAGAAGGAAATAGTATGATAAGTTATTTAAAAATAATAGAAAAACAAATACTTATCATAATGTTAACTAGAGTTAAGTGTAGAGAATCAATCATGGTTAGTGGGAATGGTTAGGGTTAAGGATGAGATAAGAATGGTTGACTAGATCAATGTTTCATGAAGCTTCAACTAAACTCCAAAATTTGCCACCATTCTTTTCTCTTTTCTTTTATTCATTTATCAAAAATAAAAAGGATAATTAAATAAGATAAATGAATAATAAATAATAAACCCTAACCATTTCATTAACCAAGGTTTAATCTTTACACTTGAACCCTAGCATGACATGTATCATCAAACATGATACAATCAAGTGCACAAAAGTATATCGCATATACAATGCGCCCATCCGAGTGAGAAAATCCATCTTAAGTAAACCGATACTAGTTGATGCAAAGTAATATATCAAATATATAAATATGCATTAAATCATTAAATCAACACTTGATTCAATGACCCGGTTATGTCGCACACAACCGACTAGTATACAATATATCGGCTTATCGAATCAACGCTTGAATCGATAACTAGGTTATATCGCATACAACCATTCGATATATTTATCGCGAGAATAGAATACGGTATCACATACACGCATTATTCTCGGTCCCGCACATATCTCATATGCGCTCCTATTTCGTTTCGCTTGAGCCAGGAAACCTCTGTGTAGTACTCTAAAAACTCGTCAATACGCCGGCAGCGAATGATGATCATATCAAACACCCACAAGCCGCAAGCGGTCTGCTAAACGTAACGGCCACCCGGGTATTGAGCGATCTGAAGATCGACGAGCAAGCCCGCTCACACTCCAGTGAATCCGACCAGTAACACTACCGTACAGTCCGGTCTGATCGTCTGATCTGTCGCATATCTCGCCTAGGGGTGGTATACGTCAGACCCCAATAGCTCAATAAGTCGTGTCGATATGAGGTCTATAACTGTTCGAGAAACTACTGGTAACACTTACCAGTAAATCTCAGCAACCCTGGCCAGGGATTTCCTGTTATAGCCAATCGAACACAGCGCAACATCAACTCCCTATACCGAGAGAGACGAATCCCCTCCTATCGCTCATTGCCTCCATGTGACTCGGGACTGTACCCAAAAACCACCGTTTTGCACGCCCTCTTGGACGTGGTAAGATGGAAATCAAAGCACAGTGGGAACCACACAAGACTCTATGACGATCTCGGGTCAACAGACTACTCTGTACCAGTGTCACCATAGAACTGCCATCTGACGTGAGGTATAATACCATCTGGGAGTTCTCGGCGAGTCCGTCCAGTGTACCCAGTCTCTACTGAGCACCCGTATATCATCTCTGATGTCAAACACCAATGGATATGGGATCATCCATCGCCCATCTGTATGGGTCGAGAAGGTATACGCTAGTCTACTCTGGTATATCGATGCCCCGTCTCGAAATACCCACGACTAGGGACTTTGAAGGATGTACTTATAGACTACCATGTCCCCACTAGTATGATCCGCATCATAGTCCAGGTAGTCAAGTACAGATCCTAAGGGCTTTACCAACATGTAACAGAGAGACAATCAGCATACACGTTAAGGTAAAGTGTAACCAGATAGCATACTATCATGTCGAGCAAGAAAGTCCTCCCTATATATGTCCCAGCATCCACTACAATATACATCCTATGTACAGTAATGGCCTCTAGGGCATACATATAACTAACAATCTCCCACTTGCACTAGGGCCATCTGTAGCAGTGGTTGCAGTATCTCATACTCAACCATCCCATAAAAGTCTCTCTCTGGGAACAGGCCTTTGTGAGTGGATCCGCTGTGTTGTCCTCTGAGTCTACTCTCCAAACCTCGATCTCCCTGGAGATCAACCATCTCCATGATCAGGTGGTACTGCCTTAGAATATGTCTGGATCACTGATGGGACCGGCGTTCCTTGGCATAAGCCACAACTCCATTGTCTCACAATGGTAGGAACATAGTTCATCTCATGAACCAATATACACCCAAACAGCTTCTAGGGTAGCATCTTATGTAGCGATGTATCCAGCCTTTATCGTCTAGTATGTCACGGTATCTAGCTTGGAACTCTTCCAACATACCGTCCCTTTACCGAGGGTAAAGACAATGCCTGTGACTGACACTCAGTCGTCTTTATCACCCTGGAACCTTTCCAGTGATTCTCCCCAGGATCGATTGATACCATCTCACTACTACTAGTGAGAATCCTAACATCCAATTAGATCTATCTCATAGATCCAAAATCCAGGATTTAGGAGGTATCATTTTGATCCTTATGTGGAGAATCCATGTGATAAGAGGAGATTGATCGAGCGTAGCATAGGAAACTTCTTCCCTATCAAGAGTATGTCATCCACGTACTCTACGAGGATCGTCACCATATTCCCTACTACCTTTTTGTTTATACAAGGTTCATTTACCATTTTGATGATGTCAAACTCTTTGACTAATTCATCAAAACAGATGTTCCAACTCCGCGATGCCTGCTTTATCTTATAAAGCATCTTGCACACGTTTCCGCTGCTCCCACTGTCTACGAGGCCCTCTGGCTGTGTACTTATAGACGCTGTCTTCTAAATCATCATTTAGAAAAGCAGTCAAGATACCCAACCACCAGATATCGCAGTCATGGTATGTAGCCGTGACAAGTAGGATCTGGATGGACTTAAGCATAGCTACTGTAAAAGGTTTCATCATTATCCACGTCTGGTCGATGACGAAAACCTTTAACAATTCTAGCTTTGAAAGTCTCAACTTTTCCATGTACACCAAGTAATCTTCTCAAGATATACTTGCTCCTGATGGAGATTTAACCCTTCAGATATAGCAACTAAAGTCCATACTTTGTTGGTGTATAAGGATTCCATTTCAGATCGATAAACATCCAGCCATTCTTACAGAGTCCTACTCCTGATGGCCAGCTCGAAACTAGTTGGGTCATCATCTCATGATGCAATCCTCGCTCCCACTGTCATAGAGAAACAGAAGTATCTCTCAGGTGGGTGAGGAACCCTACTAGATCGGCGGAGAGGCTGAGGTTCGTGGGTTACTACTGAATCCTTCGGTTCTACCAAATCATCAGCTGCTGTTTGTATAGCTGGAACCTTTCCAGTTCTACATTACAGATCTTGCCTCGAGCTTGTCCGGATTTTGCTTTTAGACATAGGCCGGACAACCCCAAATCTTAACAAGCTTAAGACATGGGCTCTTCCTTTTCCATATCTCATATGGAATGGTAGGCAACTGATTTGATTGGAACCACATTCAATAGGTATGCAGCTTCTCAAGTGCATAACTCCCAAAAAGGAAATAGGTGACTCAGTAATACTCATCATAGAGCACACCATATCATATAGGGTGTAATTGCTCCGCCCCGATATACCATCGTGCTATGGTGTATACGGAGGAGTAATGCTGAGAGAGAATCTCATTCTCCTTTAGAATAATCCAGGATTTCCGTGCTCAAGTATTCTCCTCCTTGATCTCATCATAGGACATAATACTTATACCCTTATATCTGGTTCTCTACTTCTCACTTATATTCTGTGAATATCTCAAAAGGCTCGGACTCATGTTTCAACAGAAACATATGTCTGAATCTTGAGAGATTATCAGAGAATGTAATGAAGTACAAAGAACCAGTACTGGCATGTGTAGACAGGGGACCTTACATACATCAACATGTATCATCCCAAGAGTTTACTAACTCTTTCTCTGTTTCCAGTAAACGGAGCTATGGTCATCTTATCTTTGTGACATGACTGGCGAGTTTCACAAGATGTAAATTCAAACTAATTTAAATGTGCATCTTTATGTAACTCTAGCCAGTCGGGTCGCATTGATCTGACCTAGTCTACAATACCTCAAGAAGGATTCGTTCATTTCTGAACTCTTCCTCTTGTGTGTGTTCCGTATATTAAGAACTGTAGTTTGATTTAGAACATCAACGCTTTTAGATAACGTGCCTGAACCGATCAACTTTTGATATAGGAAATGTTCAAAACATTATCCAACAATACAAAATTATATCCTTTCTTTATTAATAAAGAGACTGATATGATTTTGTATATCAGGTTCGGTATCTAACAACATTCGTTCAGAATCAATGTATCGGTAATACAGGGTGATAGTGACCAACAGACTTGGCTGCAACATTTGCCCCGTTTTCTGCCTCATGAAACTTATCACCCGTTCTCAGTTCTCTACCTTTCTTTAGCCCTATGTAACAGATTACATATCTGGGATCCTGATCTGGTATCACATACCCAGGACGTAAAGGATACTGAGAAACAGTTCTGTATAATGAACACACCCGAAGATGATGCATCATTATGCACTCTCTTCGTTTGGGCGGCACGGGAAATCTGGTATTCCCCAATTTCCTGCTCTGTCTTATAACAATTATAAGTTGGAGCGGGACCAACGTTCCCCAGCTCAGTATAACAAGCGGGTTCGGTCAATAATCCGTATTATTATCTTGATTAAGGCGTGATATGGTCGCTACCTGGAGAGAGAGAGAAGAAAACACTCAGCGTGCGCTCTTGCAAGAATAGATTGGTTATTATTTTATCTAATCAGGATGACTCCCACTGCTTTTTATCAAATCTTCCTTCAAACCCTAAAAGGAAAGACTAGCCGGGATTAATTACACACTACAAGTTCGCCAATCTTTCAGCCAGGCCAGTGTCGGTACTTTGAGGGAGGTCCCCCGTGCTTTCGCACGAACCTAATTAATGTAAACCTCGTTTTCCCAGAGGCGTAACCCCGTTGACACCTTTCTAGACACCTACTTGATCGGCTAATTGTAATGTATAAAACTCTCCCAGGAGTAACTCTTACTCGCAGCGGGTATCGGGATCCAACTATCTCATAGAAGGTATGCAATCTCATTGCAAATTTCAACACTTGAAATTCCCGATAATATTTTGCCCCTAACCTCCTATGACCTTGACAAAGGCCAACAAACCATAGGATGCTAGTCAAGTTCAACCCGTCATTTCCTGATTGAATTAAACCCACCCGCACGGCCCTTGACAAAGGCCAACAAGGTCGCACGACTACCCTAACTCAATCTGCATCATATGCATAAGCAGATAAGCACCAGTTAGCTACCGCACACTGCGCCTTGACAAAGGCCAACAAACGCAGCACGAATACTAACTACTACTTATCTGAAATGACGGAGGGCTACGACAGGTTTTTCTGAAAACCTATTGCGTAATGAACTTGATATCGTTGTAGAATCAAATGATTTTAAAATGGAGTGCTTTTGAGGCTTTTCTAGTTTTGCTAAAGGAGTCACTCCCGGTGAAGGGATCGTCGGTCCTTTCCTCGTCGAATGAGGTGCGGGATATATCATATATATCACTGTGCAAAGCAAAAACACTTAAAAGCAATCAAAAGACAAACCGAGTGTGTAGCATCTGCCAGTTATTGCTAAAGGAGTCACTCCCGGTGAAGGGATCTCGGTCCTTTCCTCATCGAATAAGGTGCAGGATATATCGCATATACCGCTGTGCAAAGCAAGAACTGTAGCTACCTGTTTTATTTTGAAATTCGATTCTGCAACATCTTAGGTTTCTTTTTATTTCATTAATCACATTAATGAAGTCCCATCATTTAAGTACCTAAACATCACAGATAAATACGACGTACACTTATGCCATCCGCATTCGCCTCGATGTCCCCTCGTGCACCGTTAGGTTAGGTAACTAACGGCAGAGCAGGGCAGGGCTAGCGCGGGTGTAAAACATAAGTAACGCCTATATAATATATCATATATACTATATACTGTATCTATCACAGAACATCACATGATCACATCACAGATATCGCAGCAGAAGAATCATATGAAATATTGGATATACTAGGACGTCCGTGTTTTCAATACGAGCCAGTATAAAACACGGATTCCACGGTCGTGATGAATAGCCAAATCCACACCCCTAGACCCCTACGAGAGCGGCAAGTAACCCTACCAATTCTAGAGTTAGGAGACCCGGACTCGACTCCTCGAGTTGGTCTCCCACTGGACTCCAGAACCCGGTTACTTGTGCTCCCCTCCTTGGGTCTATCCTAGTGCGGAAAAGTAAATAATATACAAAAGGCGACTACTTCCGCAACCTGGAAGTGCCCCAATAAAAGAATATTACATACAAGTTTTTACATGAATGAAAATGAAAAACACTCATCTCACATAAAAACCCCCGGCTATTCAAACACGACGATCCAATATAACATATCCAGCAACACATAACATCACATGTCATCAACGTAAGTAAATATGCGCATCCCAATTGTCGTTGACATATAGCAACGAAACCGGCGATATCACATATTACACTTACGGTCACAGAAAAGAAAGTGTAAAACTACAACAGTTGGAATCCGCAATCTGCATAGATATCGCATGCCTAATCAAATGAATACCTTAGACATCACATGCCTAACAATTATAAACCCCGCATTTTAGTCTCATTATCGAAAACACTTTTCAATATCAAGTCGGGTAATTCAACAAGATTCCCGACATCCTGATCGAATGCTCGTCGCAAACTTCAGTAGACGGCCGCACCCCCGATACCGTCGACGAAGTGCACCAAGGCGGAACACCGTTGCCGCGAGCACCCGAACGGATGCTTTCGGCGACGGGGTTCTCCTACAGTCACTTGGTCGAGGCTATGGAGTGAAGCTGTCTATTAAGTTTACCCGGCGAGTATCCGCGTACGCTACGTGATTGCGACGGACTTTTGATCACATCAAAATTCCGTGGCAACCGATCAAGTGAGACTAAATTGCTACGTTTATAACATTCATTCAGTTATCACATAATTTATTGTGAATTCCAATTATTGTATCCCATTCCGGATAAATAGAAAATGTTAAACTTTCCGATCGAACATCCTAACACCCAAGTTTTCCCGATACAGATCAACATATGAAACTAGTCTAACAACATTCAGTTCGTACCTCAGTACCAACGGTCCAGCCGTAGAAGGGTCAAGCCAACGCCTCACATGTGGCACGCCGTACTGCCCCAAACCCGAAGGTTCAAAGGGCAGTTCAAGACGGTCACATAATCGAGTTAAGGTTTGTGTCTTCTAGAGGGACCATCGCGTTACTTGCACTACTTAGAACGTCGTTAAACTACGGAAAAATCCAACATTTGGAAATTTCCCGACAGGGGAAAATTTGGGTATTTATATCCGGTCGAACTTTTTAACATATTCTAAAATTTATTCGGAAAGCCACATAGACAAAATTTGATACCCCGATCGAAATACCGAATCCCCAAATCAACTCAGAAAATTCAACTCTTGAATAAATATTAAAAATTCCCAGAAAATCCAACTCTAGAAAATAGGAATTACTGTGCAAAGAAAAGTCAACGAATGTACAGTCTCGCCGCGGAAGCGCCGCGCCACGTGGCCTTAGGCCGCGGTTCCGCGCCGTGATGACGGTGTTACACCTCCGTTTTGCACAGTATTTCACAGTGAACCCTGCTTGATATTCTGGATATTTTTAATGTGGAAAAAGACCAGATTTTAAAAAATGGACAGAGAGCATGTTTGAATCGGGGTTTCGGGTTCGTTCGGACTTCAATTTCCGTCTAGACTTCGCCTAAGGCTCTAGCTAGGCTCTGATACCACTGTAGGGTTCATAGGCACACTAGTGAGGTCTCCCAAGCCATCAACCATGGCAATTTCAAAAAATATGGTGCCGAGAAACCCTAAACTACGGATCGATAACTAGATGTCTAGGCGAAAAAGAACTAGTTAACACTTAACTAATGAGAAAACGGAAATACAACCTTTGTAGATCCGGTGCTCCACCTCCATAGCTCCGCAACGAGGTCCTCTTCGCTGTCCAAGTCAAATTCGGGCTCTAGGATCGGCTTCGTCGGAGAATGGGCAAGCTAGGTCGTCGATGTCCATGCCGAAGATGATCTACGTCGAGGCATCGCTAAATCAAGCTCCGACTTCACCAAGTCAAGAAACTTATGAAGTAAACACACTCTACTACTTGGCAAGAGGTAGAGGATGAAGAAATAGGAAGTGGGTTAACTTTAGAATTGGATTTCTCACTCAAAAACATCAATCACCATTGATGAGGTAAGCTTTTCTTCACTTGAAGCAAGGAAGAAGAAGAAGGAAATAGTATGATAAGTTATTTAAAAATAATAGAAAAACAAATACTTATCATAATGTTAACTAGAGTTAAGTGTAGAGAACCAATCATGGTCAGTGGGAATGGTTAGGGTTAAGGATGAGATAAGAATGGTTGACTAGATCAATGTTTCATGAAGCTTCAACTAAACTCCAAAATTTGCCACCATTCTTTTCTCTTTTCTTTTATTCATTTATCAAAAATAAAAAGGATAATTAAATAAGATAAATGAATAATAAATAATAAACCCTAACCATTTCATTAACCAAGGTTTAATCTTTACACTTGAACCCTAGCATGACATGTATCATCAAACATGATACAATCAAGTGCACAAAAGTATATCGCATATACAATGCGCCCATCCGAGTGAGAAAATCCATCTTAAGTAAACCGATACTAGTTGATGCAAAGTAATATATCAAATATATAAATATGCATTAAATCATTAAATCAACACTTGATTCAATGACCCGGTTATATCGCACACAACCGACTAGTATACAATATATCGGCTTATCGAATCAACGCTTGAATCGATAACTAGGTTATATCGCATACAACCATTCGATATATTTATCGCGAGAATAGAATACGGTATCACATACACGCATTATTCTCGGTCCCGCACATATCTCATATGCGCTCCTATTTCGTTTCGCTTGAGCCAGGAAACCTCTGTGTAGGACTCTAAAGACTCGTCAATACGCCGGCAGCGAATGATGATCATATCAAACACCCACAAGCCGCAAGCGGTCTGCTAAACGTAACGGCCACCCGGGTATTGAGCGATCTGAAGATCGACGAGCAAGCCCGCTCACACTCCAGTGAATCCGACCAGTAACACTACCGTACAGTCCGGTCTGATCGTCTGATCTGTCGCATATCTCGACTAGGGGTGGTATACGTCAGACCCCAATAGCTCAATAAGTCGTGTCGATATGAGGTCTATAACTGTTCGAGAAACTACTGGTAACACTTACCAGTAAATCTCAGCAACCCTGGCCAGGGATTTCCTGTTATAGCCAATCGAACACAGCGCAACATCAACTCCCTATACCGGGAGAGACGAATCCCCTCCTATCGCTCATTGCCTCCATGTGACTCGGGACTGTACCCAAAAACCACCGTTTTGCATGCCCTCTTGGACGTGGTAAGATGGAAATCAAAGCACAGTGGGAACCACACAAGACTCTATGACGATCTCGGGTCAACAGACTACTCTGTACCAGTGTCACCATAGAACTGCCATCTGACGTGAGGTATAATACCATCTGGGAGTTCTCGGCGAGTCCGTCCAGTGTACCCAGTCTCTACTGAGCACCCGTATATCATCTCTGATGTCAAACACCAATGGATATGGGATCATCCATCGCCCATCTGTATGGGTCGAGAAGGTATACGCTAGTCTACTCTGGTATATCGATGCCCCGTCTCGATATACCCACGACTAGGGACTTTGAAGGATGTACTTATAGACTACCATGTCCCCACTAGTATGATCCGCATCATAGTCCAGGTAGTCAAGTACAGATCCTAAGGGCTTTACCAACATGTAACAGAGAGACAATCAGCATACACGTTAAGGTAAAGTGTAATCAGATAGCATACTATCATGTCGAGCAAGAAAGTCCTCCCTATATATGTCCCAGCATCCACTACAATATACATCCTATGTACAGTAATGGCCTCTAGGGCATACATATAACTAACAACCCCGCGGTGGGGTGCACGGGTAGCCGGGTTCTAGAGGGCAACGGGCACACATCTTATGGTTTTGAGACGGAGGGGGCTTCACTTTAGAATTGGCGGGCTATTCGTCACACTCGTAGGGGGTACAGGTTGACCCAAGGAGGGGTGCTCAAGTTACCGGATTCCGTGAAGTGTTGGGTGGTCCATTTACATTGTTGAAGGGGGCTGCCTCGCTTCAGGTTTTGGCGGGTAACTTGTCGCGCCCGTAGAGGTCTATGATTTCATTGCACAGGCTATCCATACGACCAGGGGAACGTCGGGTTTCAATAGCGGCTCTATGAAACCCGGGGATCCCAGATTATCTGTATTGTTCTGTGATGCTTATTAGATTTCTGTGATGTTGCATTTTATCACGCCTTGAGCGAATATTATATATTGATATATATACTAGTAGATGTTGTATATGTTTTACACCCGCGCTAGTCCAGTCCCCGCTCTGTCGTTAGTTAAGTAACCTAACGGGTGATGCCGGGACCCAGTGGCGAATGCGGATGGCATATACGTACACCGTATTTTCGTTCTTTTGTGGTGTGATTAATTGATGGGAATGCATTGATTCGGATCAATGCAAGCTAAACAAACCTAATCTGATGTTGTTGGAACATTTTTCAAAAAAGGCTATTATTGCAAGGACGTTCTCTTTTGTTTTGCACAGTGGTATTCGGTTATGAATATCCAGAACCTCAGTCGACGAGGCAAGGGCCGAGATCCCTTCACCGGGAGTGACCCCTTGGATAGAAGTTTGCGTCAGGGTAAAAACTTCACTATAACTGATTGCTTTTTGCTTTGCATCGTGGTATTCAGTTGGAATATCCTGTACCTCATTCTACGGGGAAAGAGCCGAGATCCCTTCACCGGGAGTGGCCTCTTTAGCAAAGGTTTTCGCCACTATATTTTTATAAAAGGCTATCCAGTTCCTTCAACGATAATAAGTTCATTACGTTAAAGGTTTTTCACCAAAAACCATTCGTAGCCCTCCGTCATTTCAGACGGGTAGCACTTAGTATTCATGCTATGTTTGTTGGCCTTAGTCAAGGCATAGTGTATGGTAGCTATTTGTTACTTTTCTGCAGCATAGATAGATGCGTTGGTTTGGGACAGTCGTACAACTTTGTTGGCCTTAGTCAAGGGCTTGTAAGAGTGGATTCAAATTAATCTGGACAATGACGGGTAGAACTTGACATGTGACTTATGATTTGTCGGCCTTAGTCAAGGTCATAAGAGCATGGGGTAAAAATCACATCGGGAGTTTCTAAAGAAACTGAAACTTGCCAGATATGCGCATACCTTCTGGAGTGTGATAATGTGAGTGGATTCCATCACATTATCATGCGATAATAGTTGGATCCCGATTCTCACTGATGAGTTGTTTTACTCCTCGGGTGATCCCAGCTAATTCTTCTTTCAGGTTTGGAGGAGAATTTGAGGTTACAGTGGGAGGTTTCCTGATTAGATAAATTGGTAACCATTCTGATCTAGGTTAGAGTGTGCGCAGAGTATTTCTTTTCTCCCTCTCTTTGGCAGCGACCATGGCCTGACCCTAGACTATGACTCAGTGACCAAGTTAACCGAACCTTCTTAAAACACTGGCTTTTGGATTGTCAGAGTTGTATACCTCATTGCCACTCCTACTTTTACCCTTTTCTCCAGAACACCCCGTATTACTACGAACGTCCACTTCCATTGGATAAAACCATCGTATGGTTATATACGAACTCGAAGGAACTTGTTCCAGATTCGAGGATGGTTTCTGGTTCTGTAGAAAATGATAGGACTATTCAGTTGTCTTTTCCTTTTACCTTCTCTCGGATTGCGAGTGCTCCTTGGATTAGGACAGTACACCTATTATGCTAATTGGATAGTCTTCATCCAACCCATAAGCAGGTGCCGAATGGTAGGGAATAAAGAAAACCATTTAGCCTAAAAGGTGTACAGAAGGTATTAAGTAAAGACAAATAAAGGGATTAGTAAGAGGGCAAAATAAATTGCGACTGCTATTTACGACCAAACCAAGTATTTCTTTGCCAATCCTATTTCACCTTTGTATTTCTCCGGAACACCCCGTATCACTACGAAGATCCACAGTTTATTGGATACTCCATCGTATGGTTATATACGAACTCGAAGGGACTTGTTCCAGTTCGGGGATGGATTCTGATTCAGGAGAAATAGGAATAAGGTTTTATTCAGTTGTCTTTTATCTTCACCTTCTCTCAGGTTACGAGTACTCCTAGGATTAGGAGAGTACACCCACTATGCTTATTGGATAGTCTTCTTCCAAACCATAGGCTGGTGCCGAACGATAGAGAAGGAAGAAAACCATTTAGCCTAAGGGGGTGTGCAGAAGGTAATGACTAAAGACATAAAAAGGGATTTGGAGAGATGGAAAAGAAATATACGGTTACAGTTGTGAATCTGATAATGGAAGAGGCATTACTAGGAATACCCGGATACCCCTCCGAAACATTTACATGTTTCAGTCTCACTGTGTATTGTTAAGAGAAAACTGATTTCCCAGTTAGCCCTTGCTCCAGGGTATGTATTTACCAGGTTTGATTCTCACATCTGTATGGTTTTACAGATGATGAGTGGGAGTAAGTTATTGGGAATTGGGTGATCATCCTCATTATATCGGAATTCGTTGTAATTGGTGATATTTGAGAAAATCGCCTGGGTTGTTTGCCGGACGGCAAATATTTGGTTTTGAATATCCGTTGTTATGCACCAATTTCAAATTGATATATCTGTACGTTTATTTTTATAAAGTGAGATATAACTTTTTGAAATTATGTCTATGACATTTACCTATATCAGTGGATGATTAGGTAAGGAGCATTAAACAGCGGTGTAATTCTTCTTAACCATAAGTACAGTTTTCAACCTACGACACACAGGGAATGAGTTATTAGACTCAGGGGACTTATTATATGTTGCCCAGTGTCCATGAGGACAGAGGGGTTGGTACTCGTACTATATTTTGTTTACTTATGACTTCTCTAGTTCTTAGACATGTGTTTCGTAGAAATGCAAGGTCTAAATTTTGAGAAGTTATAGGTATATGAATAAAGTAGAGAACCAAGTATTGCAAGTATCAGGATTCTTCAAGGTGATCGAAGATGTAGATACTTGTGTATGGTATTCAGTTGATAGTAATGATTATGAGAACTTGCTTCTCTTTCAGGTTACTCATAATTGGAAGCACTCCTAAGTTGCGTAATGCTGATCGGCCTCTCCCCATTTAGTTGACATGCACTGAAGACAGCTGCATGATTTGAATCTGGTTCCAATTAAATCAGTGCCTCTGTTTCTATATTGCATATAGAACGGTTCATATCTTAACGATGTTAAGGTATGTTGGAGATAGTGCCCTCAGAGTCAATTATTGGATCACAGGCACGTGATTGCAATGATTGAGGGAGGACCTATCCCGGTAGGACAATCTTACTCGAGATGATAGTATGCTATCTGGTTTACCTTTATCATCGTGTACTGCTTTAGGTGACCTTACGAGTCGCTATTGCACGTTGATAGAGCCCCTAGGATTCTTGCTTGACTACCAGCAGTATGAGGGCGATCATATAAGTGAGAGCTGGAGTCTATAAGCACATCCTTAAAAGGTCCCTAGTCGTGGGAGTTTCGAGACAGGGCATCGATTCTCCAGAGTAGACTAGTGTATACAGTCGAGACCTCGACGAGGGGCGGTGGCTGGTCTCACAAGCCACTGGTGTCAGTTGGTTCACCTAAGATGTATACAGGTGCTCATTGGGTTATGAGTACACCGGACAGGACTCGCCGGGAACCTGCTAGTTGGTATTATACCTGACGTCAGATAGCAGTTCCCTGGTGACATGTGTACAGGTTAGTTCATCGACCTGAGATCGTCATTTGTCTCGTGTGAGTTCCCACTGTGCTTTGATTACTACCCTACCACGGCTCAAAGGAGTCGTGCAAACAGGTTTTAGTTGGGTACAGTCCCGAGCCACATGGAGGCAGTGAGCGGATCTGCAGGGGTTCGTCTCTCCCGGTATTGGGGGTGAGGTCGCGCTGTGTCTAGGAGAGCCAGAACATGAAAAGTCCTTGGCCAAGGCAGGAGATTTGCTGGTAGGTATTCCAGTAGTATCTCAGGGTGTTCTGGGCTACACTTCGACACGACTTGTACCGCTTTTGGGGGTCTGACTTTTACCAACCCCCTAGGCCCGCCATGCGATGCTCATAGACGAACGGACCGGACTGTACGGATATTGTCACTGACAGGCTCAGTAGGGTGTCAGGATGAGTTCGCTCATCGACATCCCTTTTTGTCAATACCTGGTAGCCCGTTACGTATTGGCTTATACCTCTGACTTGCTAGTGGTTAAATCCACAACCAAGGTGTTGACGAGTCTTTAGAGTCCACCACACTCAGTTACTCAAGTTTCGGGCGAAATGCTGTAGAGGCCGTATGGAGATATGGCAGGGTTCAATCAGATATGTGCGGTATTGCACGGATCGTGATCGGACGGTTTTTACTAGCCGGCTTTGGCTTAAGCCGGATCCTAGTATTAGATAGTGTAGATATAGTCTCTTAGCATTTGTGTTCAGTGGGAATACAAATGCGGGGATGTATTTGCAGTAGCGGGGTTTTTCTGTAATTTATTACGGGATCAGTTTTCTGAAGTTGCCAGTTTGCATTCCGTTCCGGCCGGTTTTCCTTTGTTCCTTCACGGCCGGACTTTTCGATGGAAGGGGTTATTTGCAAGAGTGCAAATAACTTATTAGTGGAGGGTTTTCTTACATTTGTGGCTTTTTGATGAGACTAGCATCATGAGATTCCATTATGGTCATTTCCATTGCTTTTGTTTTGATGGTTGGTGAAAAGATTTGGATGAGATTTTTGGTGTGACCATTTTCTCTTCTATTTTGATTCCTTCCTTGCATTATTGCAAATGAGCTCCACCATTTTTTTCTTCACATGGTTATGGCCGGCCACTTGAGAGGAGAGAGGGGGGAGTTCCTTTTATATGTGGAAATTTGATTCATCTCAAATTCATTCTTTTGCTTGCTAAAATTCTAAAGCTCTTTCCTTGGTTCATTCTCTTCTCCTCCTCCATATACCATGGGAACTCCTATAAACCCCAAAGAGACTTGGCTTCAACAGTACATCTACAGCATCCCTTGGACGCGTCGGCTAGCCAACTTCGCGCCCGAGTTGCCTCGATCAAGAGGTGGGAGCCCGTAAAAGACTTTGGCGATGTGGTGCCCGTTTCGACGAGGAGGTGACGGACGAAGTATCCGCGGGAGATCGGAGTGGAGACGAAGACCGAAGGACACGGATCGCTTGGTATACTTCTCTACTCACATTTTAGTTTTCTAGTTGCTAGGTTAATGGCCCGATCCGGGTGAAAAGTGTGCGGTGGTGCCGGTTTTCTAGTTTGCAAAGTTTTTGTTTCCGCGTTTCCGGCGTCGGTTCGACGGCCGGGGCGCCGCCGCGGACTTACATTGGTATCAGAGCCACGCCATTAACCATGCCTAGCTTGCTCTTGTATGTTTAGAACTCGATCGAACAAAATCCCCAAAAACCGTATTTTCTATGCATCGTGTTTCTGTCGAAATTTTTTCTGCTCCAAAAATTTTTCAGGTTGTTGCAGAATACTGTGCATGGAAAAATAAGAATTCTGGTAAAATTTGGTCGCGAGATCCGTCTATACCGCCACGGAACCACGGCCAAACCCATGCTTGGGCCGCAGTTCCGCCGCGCTTTTAACTATTCATCGTGGCAAATTTTTCCAGAGGGCTTTTGACATGGAAATAGCGATTTTGGGATATTCCTTTAGGGCCCAGATTTTCTGTAAGTGCTACAGTACCGCTTGGGGCCCACTTGATAAAATTTGTTCGATCGGATATTTTAAACATGCTAGTTCACAGTATTTACATTATATCTGCGACCGTGAATGTCACTTGATCGGTAAATCCCATCTAACTGCTATAGCCCGGTTAGACGGATTTGCGAACGTGACATTCACGTTGATGTTCTGTGTGTTGCTGTGATGTTGTGGATCGGTCGTGGGGGATAGCCTGGATGCAATACTAGTACTATTTTGTTTTATATGTACATTTGATATTGCGGGACGAGCGTCCGACATGTGGACTGCCGTCACTGCCTGTTTGTATTATTATTTTGGGGCACGACCAGGTTGCGGTCGATGTACCCGTTGTATGTATATTTTACTTTCTGTACTAGGATTACCCCAAGGAGGGGTGCACGGATAGCCGGGTTCTAGAGGGCAACGAGCCCGCATCTCATGGTGTTGAGACGGAAGGGGCTTCACTCTAGAATTGGCGGGCTATTCGCCGCACTCGTAGGGGGTACAGGTTGACCCAGGAGGGGTGCCCAAGTTACCGGATTTCGTGAAGTGCTGGGTGGTCCATTCACGTTGCTGAAGGGGGCTGCCTCGCTTCAGGTTTTGGCGGGTAACTTGCCGCGCCCGTAGGGGTCTAGGATTTCATTGCACAGGTTATCCACACGACCAGGGGAACGCCGGGTTTCAGCGGCTCTGTGAAACCCGGGGATCCCAGATATCTGTATTGTTCTGTGCTGCTGTACTTTTCTGTGCTGCTGCTTTTTTATCACGCCTTGAGCGAAAATTATATATTATATATATACTAGTAGATGTTGTATATGTTTTGCATCCGCGCTAGTCCAGTCCCCGCTCTGTCGTTAGTTAGCTAACCTAACGGGTGATGACGGGACCCAGTGGCGAATGCGGATGGCATATACGTACGTCAGTATATTTTCGTTCTTTGTGGTGTGATCAATTGATGGGACTGCGTTGATTCGGATCAATGCAAGCTAAACAAACCTACTCTGATGTTGTTGGAACACTTTTTTTTTAAAAAGGCTGTTATTGCAAGGGCATTCTCTTTTGTTTTGCACAGTGGTATTCAGTTGGACTATCCTGCTCCTCAGTCGACGAGGCAAGGGCCGAGATCCCTTCACCGGGAGTGACCCCTTGGACAGAAGTTTGCGTCAGGGCAATAACTTCACTATAGCCGATTGTTTTTGCTTTGCATTGTGGTATTCAGTTGGAATATCCTGCACCTCATTCTACGGGGAAAGAGCCGAGATCCCTTCACCGGGAGTGACCTCTTTAGCAAAGGTTTTCGTCACTATATTTTTATAAAGCTATCAGTTCCTTCAACGATATCAAGTTCATTACGTTAAAGGTTTTCGCCAGAAACCATTCGTAGCCCTCCGTCGTTTCATATGGATAGTCAATAGTATTCAAGCCGTGTATGTTGGCCAAAGTCAAGGCACAGTGTTTGGTAGCTGTTGGGTATTCGTATGCAGCATAGATAGATGCGTTGGTTTGGGACAGTCGTACTGCCATTTTGGCCAAAGTCAAGGGTATGTATGGGTGGGTTCAAATCAACCAGGAGAATGACGGGTAGAACTTGACATGTGACTTATGATATGTTGGCCAAAGTCAAGGTCATAAGAGCATGGGGCAGAAATCCACATCGGGAGTTTCAAAAGAACTGAAACTTGCCAGATATGCGCATACCTTCTGGAGTGTGATAGCGTGAGCGGATTCCGTCACGTTATCATGCGATGATAGTTGGATCCCGATTCCCACTGATGAGTTGGTTTACTCCTCGGGTGATCCCGGCTAATTCTTCCTTCAGGTTTGGGGAAGAATTTGACGTTACAGTGGGAGGTTTCCAGATTAGATAAAGTGATAACCATTCTGATCTAGGTTAGAGTGCACGCTGAGTGTTTCTTTTCTCTCTCTCTTTGGCAGCGACCATTGACCCGACCCTAGACTATGACTCAGTGACCAAGTTGACCGAACCTTCATAACACTGGCTTTTGGATTGTCAGAGTTGCAAACCTTATTACCACTCCTACTTTTACCCTTTTCTCCAGGACACCCCGTATTACTACGAACGTCCACATCCATTGGACAAAACCATCGTATGGTTATATACAAACTCGAAGGAATTCGAGGATGGTTTCCGGTTCTGGAGAAAACGAATAGGACTATTCAGTTGTCTTTTCTTTTTACCTCCTCTCTCAGATTGCGAGTACTCCTTGGCTTAGGAGATAGTACACCTATTACGCAAATTGGATAGTCTTCTTCCAAACCTTAGGCTGGTGCCGACCGGTAGGGAATAAAGAAAGCCAATTAGCCTAAACGGTGTACAGAAGGTATTAAGTTAAGACAAAGCAAGGGATTAGTAAGAGGGCAAAGTAAATTGCGACTGCTATTCACGACCAAACCAAGTATTTCTTCGCCAATCCTAAATCACCTATTTCTAAGGTTTATTCGGTTGTCTTTTATCTTCACCTTCTCTCGCATTGCGAGTGTTCCTAGGACTGGGACAGTACACCCATTACGCTTATTGGATAGTCTTCTTCCAAACCATAGGCTGGTGCCGAACGGTAGGGAAGGAAGAAAACCATTTGGCCTAAAGGGGTGTACAGAAGGTAATGACTAAAGACATATAAAGGGATTTAGAGAAGCGGCAAAGAATTATACGGTTACAGTTATGAATCTGGATAATGGAAAAGGCATTACTAGGAATACCAGGATACCCCATCGAAACATTTCAATGTTTCAGTTTCACTGTGTACTGTTAAAAGAAAACTGATTTCCCAATTAGGCACTTGCTCCAGGGTATGTATTTACCAGGTAGGATTCTCACATCTGTATGGTTTTACAGATGATGAGTGGGAGTAAGTTGTTGGGAATTGGGTGATCATCCTCATTATATCAGGATTCGTTGTAATTGGTGATATTTGAGGAAGTCACCTGGGCTGTTTGCCGGTCGGCAAATATTTGGTTTTGAATATCCGTTGTTATGCACCAATTTCACATTGATATATCTGTACGTCTATTTTCATAGAGTGAGATATACCTTTTGAAATTATGTCTATGACATTTACCTATATCAGTGGATGGTTAGGTAAGGAGCATTAAACGGCGGTGTAATTCTTCATAACCATAGTACAGTTTTCAACCTACGACACACAGTGAATGAGTCACTAGACTCAAGGGACTTGTACAGAGTATTGTATATTGTCCAGTGTCCATTAGGACAGAGGGGTTGGTCCTCGTAGTATATTCTGTTTACTTATGACTTGTCTAGTTCTTAGACAGGTGTTTCGTAGAAACACAGGGTCTGAGTTTTGAGGAGTTATAGGTATATGAATAAAGTAGAGAACCAGGTATAGCAAGTATCGGGATTCTTCAAGGTGATCGATGATGTAGATATTTGTATATGGTATTCAGTTGATAGTAATGGTTGAGAGAACTTGCTTCTTTTCCAGGTTACTCATAATTGGAAGCGTTCCTAAGTTGAGTAACGCTGATCGACCTCCTTCCATTTAGTTGACATGAACTGGACACAGCTGCATGATTTGAATCTGGTTCAATTAAATCAGTGCCTCTGTTTCTTGGATATAGAACAGTTCATATCTTGACATTGTTAAGGTACGGGGAGTTGTCCGGCTTATGCTTAAAACCAGAATCCGGATAACTCAAGGCACGTTTCTGTAATGGCTGTTTGTGGGTTGACCCGGGCTATGACGAGGGTTGACTTTCTACCATCTGGAAGATCAATAGTGATATTGTTCTTGACTCGCCACAGTTTTAATAAAAATGGACTTTTTAAGAAAACGGTAGTGGGAGTATGGTAGAACTGGAAGTGATTCCAGAACCGCAAACGATTACTGAAGATTTGATAAGAACCTAAAGATTCAATCTGGTTTGACATTCCACTGGCCACTCCGCAGATACAGTCGGTAACCTCAGGCACTCGAGAGGTACTTCGGTATGCTCAAGGACGGTGGCAGGGAGGTTCTTGTTTACCCAGACTTGCCATTGCTGTTGTTCCAGACTGTGAGACCCGGCAGGAGGATGAATATAGCGTCGTTCTAAACTGACTTTAGAAGTGCACGTCTATATGACTCTGCCAGAGGGTTGTCGTAGTCAGTGGGAGCAGCGGAAGCATTGGTGGACATCAGGCATATGTCTACTTATAGACTAAAGCAGATATAGCGGAGATAGATCATCTATTTCTGACGTGACAGTTATAGGTTTGACTTCATCAGAATATGGGATGGATCTGTTAAGAAAGTAGTAGGGTGTGATATCCTGGTTTTTGATGACATACATAGAGTAGGAAGTAATATTCCTATACTACGATCGGTTATATTTTGGTCGTCACATTCGGAAGCAGTTTTAGAATATAAGTGAATGTTCTAGGGATATGATAACGGCAGCCTCCTTCAGGAGACAGTTATCATTCCAGGCTTCCAAGGTGACCTGGATGGCAGAGTAGCTGTCAGAGTTATAGTTTTCCCTCTGACGAGGGGCAGTATTTTGGACAGGTGGTCCAGAAGGATACTGAGGGAAGGCATGGCGCAGGATACTGATTGAGTTCAGTTGACGATACAGTCTAAGAAGTTTGGATTTGGAGTTCATTTATGAGCTAGGTCCCATCAGACATCCTGACATTCTAAGACAGGTATTGCTCATTTCGGGAGATGGTTTTCTCCGCGAACTTGAGATATAGAGAGACATAGAAAGAAACACCAGAGCGGATCCACTCACTGAGGCTATTCCTCGAACGCAATAGTTTCGCAAACGAGCTTTGTGAGACTGACCCGTAGAGGCGTTGGGTGTTCGGTATCACACGGGCTGTGAGTATGCGACATCGCAATAATTAGCCTTGAGCACAAGTGGGAGATTGTTGGAGATAGTGCCATCAGAGTCAATTATTGGATCACAGGCACGTGATTGCAATGATTGAGGGAGGACCTATCCCGGTAGGACAATCTTACTTGAGATGATAGTATGCTATCTGGTTTACCTTTATCATCGTGTACTGCTTTAGGTGACCTTACGAGTCGCTATTGCACGTTGATAGAGCCCCTAGGATTCTTGCTTGACTACCAGCAGTATGAGGGCGATCATATAAGTGAGAGCTGGAGTCTATAAGCACATCCTTAAAAGGTCCCTAGTCGTGGAAGTTTCGAGACAGGGCATCGATTCTCCAGAGTAGACTATTGTATACAGTCGAGACCCCGACGAGGGGCGGTGGCTGGTCTCATAAGCCACTGGTGTCAGTTGGTTCACCTAAGATGTATACAGGTGCTCATAGGGTTATGAGTACACCGGACAGGACTCGCCGGGAACCTGCTAGTTGGTATTATACCTGACGTCAGATAGCAGTTCCCTGGTGACATGTGTACAGGTTAGTTCATCGACCTGAGATCGTCATTTGTCTCGTGTGAGTTACCACTGTGCTTTGATTACTACCCTACCACGGCTCAAAGGAGTCGTGCAAACAGGTTTTAGTTGGGTACAGTCCCGAGCCACATGGAGGCAGTGAGCGGATCTGCAGGGGTTCGTCTCTCCCGGTATTGGGGGTGAGGTCGCGCTGTGTCTAGGAGAGCCAGAACATGAAAAGTCCTTGGCTAAGGTAGGAGATTTGCTGGTAGGTATTCCAGTAGTATCTCAGGGTGTTCTGGGCTACACTCCGACACGACTTGTACCGCTTTTGGGGGTCTGACTTTTACCAACCCCCTAGGCCCACCATGCGATGCTCATAGACGAACGGACCGGACTGTACGGATATTGTCACTGACAGGCTCAGTAGGGTGTCAGGATGAGTTCGCTCATCGACATCCCTTTTTGTCAATACCTGGTAGCCCATTACGTATTGGCTTATACCTCTGACTTGCTAGTGGTTAAATCCACAACCAAGGTGTTGACGAGTCTTTAGAGTCCACCACACTCAGTTACTCAGGTTTCGGGCGAAACGCTGTAGAGGCCGTATGGAGATATGGCAGGGTTCAATCAGATACGTGCGGTATTGCACGGATCGTGATCGGACGGTTTTTACTAGCCGGCTTTGGCTTAAGCCGGATCCTAATATTAGATAGTGTAGATATAGTCTCTTAGCATTTGTGTTCAGTGGGAATACAAATGCGGGGATGTATTTGCAGTAGCGGGGTTTTCCTGTAATTTATTACGGGATCAGTTTTCTGAAGTTGCCAGTTTGCATTCCGTTCCGGCCGGTTTTCCTTTGTTCCTTCACGGCCGGACTTTTCGATGGAAGGGGTTATTTGCAAGAGTGCAAATAACTTATTAGTGGAGGGTTTTCTTGCATTTGTGGCTTTTTGATGAGACTAGCATCATGAGATTCCATTATGGTCATTTCCATTGCTTTTGTTTTGATGGTTGGTGAAAAGATTTGGATGAGATTTTTGGTGTGACCATTTTCTCTTCTATTTTGATTCCTTCCTTGCATTATTGCAAATGAGCTCCACCATTTTTTTCTTCACATGGTTATGGCCGGCCACTTGAGAGGAGAGAGGGGAGAGTTCCTTTTATATGTGGAAATTTGATTCATCTCAAATTCATTCTTTTGCTTGCCAAAATTCCAAAGCTCTTTCCTTGGTTCATTCTCTTCTTCTCCTCCACATACCATGGCAACTCCTATAAACCCCAAAGAGACTTGGCTTCTACACTACATCTACAGCATCCCTTGGACGCGTCGGCTCGCCAACTTCGCGCCCGAGTTGCCTCGGTCAAGAGGTGGGAGCCTGTAAAAGACTTTGGCGATGTGGTGCCCGTTTCGACGAGGAGGTGATGGACGAAGTATCCGCGGGAGATCGGAGTGGAGACGAAGACCGAAGGACACGGATCGCTTGGTATACTTCTCTACTCACATTTTAGTTTGCTAGTTGCTAGGTTAATGGCCCGATCCGGGTGAAAAGTGTGCGGTGGTGCCGGTTTGCTAGTTTGCAAAGTTTTTGTTTCCGCGTTTCCGGCGTCGGTTCGACGGCCGGGGCGCCGCCGCGGACTTACAAGGTACGGGGAGTTTTCCGGCTTATGCTTAAAACCAGACTCTGGATAACTCAAGGCACGTTTCTGTAATGGTTGTTTGTGGGTCGACCCTGGCTATGACGAGGGTTGGCTTTCTACCATCTGGAAGATCAATAGTGATATTGTTCTTGACTCTCCATAGTTTTAATAAAAATGGATTTTTTCAGAAAACAGTAGTGGGAGTATGGTAGAACTGGAAGTGATTCCAGAACCGCAAACGATTACTGAAGATTTAATAGGATCTAAAGATTCAATCTGGTTTGACATTCCATTGGCTACTCCGCAGATATGGTAGGTAACCTTAGGCACTCGAGAGGTACTTCGGTATGCTCAAGGACGGTGACAGGGAGGTTCTTGTTTATCCAGACTTGCCATTGCTGTTGTTCCAGACTGTGAGAGCCGGCAGAATGATGAGTATAGCGTTGTTCTAAATTAGCTTTAGAAGTGTACGTGTATATGACTCTGCCAGAGGGTTGTCGTAGTCAGTGGGAGCAGCTGAAGCATAGTGGATAAGTTGCTTATGTCTATTTATAGACTAAAGCAGATATAGCGGAGATAGATCATCTATTTCTGATGTGACAGTCATAGGTTTGACCTTATCAGAATAGGGGATGGATCTGTTAAGAAGGTAGTAGGGTGTAATGTCCTGGTATTTGGATGGAATACACAGAGTAGGAAGTGAAATTCCTATACTACGATCGGTTATACTTTGGTTGTCACACAGTGGTTTCTCCACATAGGATATGGATATTATATCAGATATTCTGGTTACTAGATCTATGGTTTTAGATCTAGATTTGGGTAGTTTCCCAATCTGGGTACTTAGACAGCATTCTAAAGATGTTTTAGAATGGACGACTCCTAGAACGGTAGTGTACCTGCAGGTGATGGAGTCACCCTCTCTAAAGGTGTCTTACAGACTAAAGGGGAGAGGGATGTGCATGATTGGTAGATCACTTGCTTAGGCAATTGAGTCAATCATGAGATGCCAAGTACCACACCGGATATTGTTTTTGCCCGAGATGCAGTAAGTTGATATTAATACTATCCTGGAGAGACATTCGGAAGCAGTTTTAGAACATAAATGGATGTTCTAGGGATATGATAACAACAGCCTCTTTTAGGAGACAGTTATCATTCCAGGCTTCCAAGGTGACCAGGATG
This sequence comes from Agapanthus africanus, assembly GCA_030015575.1. Classification (NCBI taxonomy): domain Eukaryota; kingdom Viridiplantae; phylum Streptophyta; class Magnoliopsida; order Asparagales; family Amaryllidaceae; genus Agapanthus; species Agapanthus africanus. The sequence continues at coordinate 374,565,923 of JASDDO010000019.1, read as the reverse complement.
ACAGAGTGACTGTCAGAGTTATAGTTTTCCCTCTGAAGAGGGGCAGTATTTTGGACAGGTGGTCCAAGCGGATACTGAGAGAGGCATGACGCAGGATACTGATTAAGTTCAGTTGACGATACAGTCTAAGAAGTTTGGATTTGGAGTTCATTTATGAACTAGATCCCATCAGACATCTAGACATATTCTAAGACAGGTATTGCTCATTACGGGAGATGGCTTTCTCCGCGAACTTGAGATAAAGAGAGACATAGAAAGAAACATTAGGGCGGATCCACTCACTGAGGCTATTCCTCGAACGCAATAGTTTCGTAAACGGGCTTTGTGAGACTGATTAGTAGAGGAGTTGGGTGTTCGATATCACACGGGCTGTGAGTATGCGACATCGCAATAATTAGCCTTGAGTGCAAGTGGGAGATTGTTGGATATAGTGCCCTCAGAGTTAATTATTGGATCACAGGTACATGATTGCAATGATTGAGGGAGGACCTATGCCGGTAGGACAGTCTTACTCGAGATGATAGTATGCTATCTGGTTTATCTTTATCATCGTGTACAGCTTTAGGTGACCTTACAGGTCACTATTACACGTTGATAGAGCCCTTAGGATTCTTTCTTGACGGCCAGCAGTATGATGGCGATCATATACGTGGGAGCTGGGGTCTATAAGCACATCCTTAAAGTGGTCCCTAGTCATGGGAGTTTTTCGAGACTGGGCATCGATACTCCATTAGTAGACTAGTGTATACAGTCGAGACCCCGACGAGGGGCAGTGGCCGGTCTCACAATCCATTAGTGTCAGTTGGTTCACCTAAGATGTATACAGGTGCTCATTGGGTTATGAGTACACCGGACAGGACTCGCCGGGAACATGCTAGTTGGTATTATACCTGACGTCAGATAGCAGTTCCCTGGTGACATGTGTACAGGTTAGTTCATCGACCTGAGATCGTCATTTGTCTCATGTGAGTTCCCACTGTGCTTTGATTACTACCCTACCACGGCTCAAAGGAGTCGTGCAAACAGGTTTTAGTTGGGTACAGTCCCGAGCCACATAGAGGCAGTGAGCGGATCGGCAGGGGTTTCGTCTCTCCCGGTATTGGGGGTGAGATCGGGCTGTGTCTAGGAGAGCCATTACACGAAGTCCTTGACCTAGGCAGGATATTTACTGGTAGGTATTCCAGTAGTATCTCAGGGTGTTCTGGGCTACACTCCGACACGACTTGTACCGCTTTTGGGGGTCTGACTTTTACCAACCCCCTAAGCCCGCCATGCGATGCTCATAGACGAACGGACCGGACTGTACGAATATTGTCACTGACAGGCTCAGTAGGGTGTCAGGATGAGTTCGCTCATCGACCTCCCTTTTGGTCAATACCTGGTAGCCCGTTACGTACAGCTAGTACCACTGACGTGCTAGTGGTTAAATCCACAGCCAAAGTATTGACGAGTCTTTAGAGTCCCCCACAGACAGTTTCTCAAGTTTCGGGCGAAACGTTGTAGAGGCCGTACGATATATGGCAGGGTTTGATCATATACGTGCGGTAGTGCACGGATCATGATCGGACGGATCATACTAGTGGGCTTTGGTTTAAGTCGGATCCTAGTATTATATTTGTTGGATTACTTTAGTCTCATCGTATTCGCATTCGGTCGGAATGCGGATGCAGGTATGTATATACAGGTGAGGGGTATCCTTGTGATCCGTCACGAGTTTACTTTAGATGTTGCCGTATCTTTTATTGTTGCAAACATTTGGATTAATGTTTGCATTTGGAAATTATGAGCTAGAAATCATCATGAGGTGCATTTAATGTGACACATGCAACCTAGTGACTCATGGTCTCTTTTATTGTGCATATGTCACATTGTGTGATGGATGTGTGGGTTGAAATGAGAGGAGGAGAGAGAAAGGCAGCCATGTATGAGAACTAGCTCTTGTGTTTTTGATACTCACTCTCTCATTTCATCACACATACAACTAAAAGAAAAGGGCACTTCTTCTTCTTCCTCTTCTTCTTCTTCCTCTAGCTCACAACCTCCATTAATGGCATCATCTTTAACCTCCATCCACGCAATGGATGTAAGAGACAAAGTTGTCACAAACATTCTCTAGTTCGCTTTGGACACGTCGGCTAGCGAACTTCATGCCCGAGTTACTTCGGATGAAGCGGGAGCCCGTAAAAAGACTCGAAGATGTGGTGCTCTTTCCGACGAGGAGACCGAGACCGGAGATGCCGCGAAGAGCTTGGGATGGTGGCCAAAGACCGAAGGATACGGATCGATCGGTATATCTTTCCAACCCTTTCTCTAGTTGCTAGTTATAGGTTAATGGTTCGATCTGGATTTATAGTATACGATAGCGCCAGTTTCAAGTTTTGAAAAAGTTTTCATTTCTGCATTTTGGCCTCGGACAGACGGCCGGGGCGCTACCATAGACTTACAATTGTTTTCTCACTGGGGTTCTCACAAGCTCAAGGTTTCACAACTCATGTGAGGGATTGAGCTTGGAGGAGGAGGTGAAGAAAATGGAGAAAGCTAGAGAGCTAAGGCAAAAATGAGCTCTAGAAAAACTCAAGTGTAGAATGAAGTGTAGAATGACTCTTCATTAGCTCACCCATTATTTAAGCATACAATTTTTAACAATTAAAAATTATAGCCATGCTTCAATAGTGCAAGCAAATGAATATAAAAAAGAATAAACCATGCTTTGCTCCATACCACAAAAAGTCTCCCCATTTTCCACCTCATTTATTCTATTTTCCAAAAATAGAAAAACCATGCCATGCTTTATATTATATATATATATATATCACATATATATTAATATATATATATATATATATATATAAGCAAGTAATTAGTGAGCTATAATATTAGTTAATGTATAATTATATCAAATATAAATACACATCAATTTATTAAATCAACACTTGATTTAATAATCCGGTTATATCACATATAACCAACTAATATCATTTATCTGTATATCACATTATCAAATCAACACTTGATTCAATATATCACATATAACATATCCGATAACAAACAACCGCCAGATTAGAATACGGTATCACATACTCGTATTTAATCTGGCCCCCACACATATCAGCATATGTGTCCTATTTCGTTTCGCTTGAACTAGGAAACTTCTGTGTGGGACTCTAAACACTCGTCAATACGCCAGCAGTAGATAATGATCACATCAGTTATTCACAAGCCGTCAGCGGTATTAGCTGGACGTAATGGCTACCCAGGTATTGAGCGATTAGAAGATCAACAAGCAAGCTTGTCTAAACTCCCATGAAGTCTATAAGTAACACTTACCGTACAGTCCGATCTCTTCGTTTGATATGTCGCATATCGAGTCTGGGGATGGAATCGTCAGACCCCAATAACTTGATAAGTCATGCCAATATGTGTGGCCTATAATGGTACGAGAAACTATTGATAACTCTTACCAGTAAATCTCATCAACAGTCTTGGCTAGGGACTTCCTATTATAGCCAATCGAGCATAGCGCAACATCAACTCGCTATACCGGGAGAGACGAAACCCCTCCTATCGCTCATTGCCTCCATGTGATTCGGGACTGTACCCAAAATCCACTTGTTTGCACGACTCCTTTGAGCTATGGTAGGGAGGAAATCAAAGCACAGTGGAAACCACACAAGACTTTATGATGATCTCGGGTTTATAGACTAACCTGTACCAGTGTCACGAGAGAACTGCTATCTGACGATAGGTATAGTACCATCTAGGAGTTCTCGGCGAGTCCTGTACGGTGTACCCATTCTCTAATGAGCACCTGTGTATAATTTTTGATGTCAAACACCAATGGATATGGGATCAACCTGTAGGGTTCCTAGGCACACTAATGAGGTCTCACAAGGCATCAACCATGCCAATTTCAAAAATACAAGTGCCGAGAAACCCTAATACGGATCGTTAACTAGAATTTTAGGCGAAACAATGAAACTAGTTAACAACTTAACTATGTGAACGGAAATACAACCTTTGTAGATCCGGTTCTCCACCTCCATTGCTCCATGATGAAGTCCCCTTGCTGTCCAAATCCAATCCCCGGCTCTAGCATCGGCTTCATCGGAGAAATGGACGGGCTAGGTCATCGACAACGATGCCGAAGATGATCTACGTCGAGGCATCACAAGATCAAGCTCCCACTTCACCAAGTCATGAAACTTGTGATGAAAACACCCTATACTACTTGGCAAGAGGTAGAGGATGAAGAAATAGGAAGTGGGTTCACTTTAGAATTGGGTTTCTCACTCTTTTCATCAATTCACCATTGATGAAGCAAGGTTTTCTTCATGTGAAGAAGAAGAAGAAGATGAAGTATATTATGATAAGAATAATATTATAGAAAAGAAAATCAATTCTTATCATAATTTTAACCATGGTTTTGTGTAGAGAACTAACTTGAGTTTAGATGAATGGTTAGGGTTAAAAGAAGAAGACAAAATGGTCACTTGGTCAAAGCTTCATGAAGCTTCAACAAGCTTCATGAAAAGAAAGAAAGAAACCATTTTTGTTTTCTTTTATTTATTTCTCAAAAATGAATGGATAAATAAATAAGTGAATAAATCAAAACCCCAACCATTATCATAACCATGGTATAAGTCTTTACACAAAGCCAATTTTGCATGTATCATCAAACATGATACAAACAAGTGCACAACAAATATATCACATATACAATGTGCACATCCGAGTGAGAAAATCCATTTAAAGTGAACCGATACTAGTTAATGCAAAGTAATATATCAAATATATAATTATGCATTAAATCATTAAATCAACACTTGATTTAACGATTCGGTCATATCGCATATAACCAACTAATATCCAATGTATCGGCTTATCGAATCAATACTTGATTCGATAACTAGGTTATATCGCATACAACCAATCGATACATTCATCGCGAGAATAGAATACGGTATCACATACACGCATTATTCTCGGTCCCGCACATATCTCATATGCACTCCTATTTCGTTTCGCTTGAGCCAGGAAACCTCTGTGTAGGACTCTAAAGACTCGTCAATACGCCGGCAGCAGGTGATGATCATATCAAACACCCACAAGCCGCAAGCGGTCTGCTAAACGTAACGGCCACCCGGGTATTGAGCGATCAGAAGATCGACGAGCAAGCCCGCTCATACTCCTGTGAATCCAACCAGTAACACTTACCGTACAGTCCGGTCTGTTCGTCTGATATGTCGCATATCTCGCCTAGGGGTGGTAAACGTCAGACCCCAATAGCTCGATAAGTCGTGTCGATATGAGGTCTATAACAGTTCGAGAAACTACTGGTAACACTTACCAGTAAATCTCAGCAACCCTGGCCAGGGATTTCCGGTTATAGCCAATCGAACACAGCGCAACATCAACTCCCTATACCGGGAGAGACGAATCCCCTCCTATCGCTCATTGCCTCCATGTGATTCGGGACTGTACCCAAAAACCACCGTTTTGCACGCCCTCTTGGACGTGGTAAGGTGGAAATCAAAGCACAGTGGGAACCACACATGACTCTATGACGATCTCGGGTCAACAGACTACTCTGTACCAGTGTCAACAGAGAACTGCCATCTGACGTAAGGTATAATACCATCTGGGAGTTCTCGGCGAGTCCGTCCAGTGTACCCAGTCTCCACTGAGCACCCGTATATCATCTCTGATGTCAAACACCAATGGATATGGGATCATCCATCGCCTATCTGTATGGGTCGAGAAGGTATACGCTAGTCTACTCTGGTATATCAATGCCCCGTCTCGATACACCCACGACTAGGGACCTTAAAGGATGTACTTATGGACTACCATGTCCCCACTAGTATGATCTGCATCATAGTCCAGGTAGTCAAGTACACATCCTAAGGGCTTTACCAACATGTAACAGAGAGACAATCAGTGTACACGTTAAGGTAAAGAGCAACCAGATAGCATACTATCATGTCGAGCAAGAAAGTCCTCCCTATATATATCCCAGCATCCACTACAATGTACATCCAATGTACAGTAATGGCCTCTAGGGCATACATATAACTAACACAACCGTCGCCTCCATACAGGGTCAAGAAGCGTACACACTAGTCTACTCTGGAATATCGATGCCCTGCCTCGATATTCCCTCGACTAGGAGCAATTGAAGGATGTGCTTGTAAACTACCTAGGTCCCAGTAGTATGATCTCCATCATAGTCCTGGTAGTCAAGCCAACATCCTAAGGGCTTTATCAACATGTATATGAGAGACAGTTTAATAATACCAATAAACATGTTAAGATAAAGACAACCAGATAGCATACTATCATGTCGAGCAAGAAAGTCCTCTATATATATGTCCAAGCATCCACTATATCATACAATATTGGCCTCTAAGGCATACATATTCCTAACATCGTCGACCGAAGAAATCGAAGGCTCGGCAGGAGGAAGACCATCCCTCCAACATACAACGAGGGACTTCTTCCACACGAGTGCCTGTTACAACAGCTCCTTCAACTTCGACCTCCCATAAAAGGATGAGGTCGGAGAAAATCCCACCGCCTGCAGCAAATTCCAAAGGTGATGGACCCAAATGACCTAAGGCTGGGGGCATGATCGTGCATACGGTCTACATGGCTTCTGGGAAAGAGAAAAGTCATGCTTCCATGGCTCATCGACCGCAAACTCGGTCGCCAACAAAAGCTCAAAAAAATGCCAACCAAAATGGCAGCGCTTACGGGACGGAAAGAAAGTCCGGAACCAGCATCTGAATAGCGCCAGGAGCAGGAGACCAATACAGAGTTCCTGCGAAGGGTGCTTGAAAGAAAGGACAAGGAAGCTGCTGAGTAGGCTGCTAACATAAAACCGATGGCTCTCTTGTTCTAGGAGATGGTTAGAATGATAATCCAGCCAAAACCCCCAGCCGAAAATCCACCGATAATTGTCGAGGATGACAGGAGTGAAATATCAAACCCTCTTCCGGCCTTATCGGCATCCAAGGAGGAAACAATCTCCAAGGCTACTCTTGATGATTATATCAATCAACAAATATGAGCTCATCAAGCAAATGAAGCGGCCGGCCAAACTGTCAGAACTGGGCAACCGTATCCAGGATGGTATACCAAATCAAGTACCCGCCGGGTTATACGATCCCCTAGTTCCATGTGTACAAGGGGACAGGAAACCCATACCCGCACGTCATGCAGTTCAGAGCTCTGTGCGGCAACATTGGAGGCGACGACAAACTGTTGCTTCGCCAGTTCGTTGGCAGCCTGTCAGAGACAGCCTTTGAATGGTACTTAGAGCTCCCAAATGACTCCATGAGGACATTCATAGAGATAGACCTGCTGTTCACACAGCGGTTCGCCACCGCAAGAGAGCGCACCCCGATCACGGCATTAATTAATGCCGGGGTAAAGCCGGGAGAAACCTGGGTCCAATACGTGATCCGATGGCGGAACCTATGGTCTAAGTGCGAACAACGCATCAAAGAATCTCCCACCGTGGGCATGTTCATTGGGACCCTTGATCCTCAAACGACTGTGTTCCGGTTCATGACGTTCTTCAAGCCAACCATCTTCTAAGCTTTGATCGATAAACTAGCCTAAATGGACCAGATGGGCCATGGGCCTTCCTCCTCAAACAAGGACCCTCGAAACGCCAAGGGTAAAGGGAAAGCGGCCTTCGTCGCCAACACTCAACAACAACCGAGCGACCCAAAACCGGCTGTTTGCCAAAACAATGCACTGTTGGGTCGAAAATTATACCCCGGTTGACCAAGTCAAAGTCAAAGTCAACCTCAAGCTAAACGGGCCCAAGCCCAGGTCAAGTGGGCCCTTGCCCAAATCGAGCCCTACGGCCGGCCCTCTATGCCAAAATTATGTAATAAACAATTTTTATGTAATTGTTATAAATGTAAGGAAAATGGGCATAAAGCCAAAATTTTGTAAAGCCCATAGCTTATGTGCAAAAGAAATGAGCACATAAGACATAGGATGAGCAAAATGCCATTTTGTAAAGCCCAAGGGGCTAAGTGTAAATTTGTAAGCCTATAAAAGGCAACATGATGATGAAATGAAAACAATAATTCATTCCCCATCAAATCTCTAAAGTTTGTGCCTCCATCCTCAATCTCTCAAGTTCTTTTTCTTTCCTTTTCATTTTTCAATTAAATCAAGAGCTTAGCTCTCTTTTTTTAAACTAAATAAAGTTTTATCATAAACCCACTGAAGGAGAGTGTAACTTTCACATCCGATCAAAAAATAAAGGGGTAGATTTTCGCTACCTTCTTCTCCCTCCTCAAGATCGAATTTGAGAGAGGGAGAAGAAGGGAAACCCACCTCCCAAGATTTTATCAAGAGAAGAAAAAAGGGTCTCTTTTTTTATCATCCAAGATCTAAATCTTGGAATTTCAAGAGAACCCATTTTGGGTTTCTTCTCAAAAGAGAAAGGAGGAAATTTTTTAGAGTTATCCGTAAATAAAATTCTTTTGGAGTTTCACTCCATACTAAAAACTTTTTTTTAGGGATTTTAACTCCAAGTAAAATTGTTTTAGCAGTTTAACTCCGAATAAAATTGTTTTGGGAGTTTAAATCCAAATAAAATCTTATAGTGTTTAACTCCATCATAAAAAAAGAAAAAAAATGGGTCTTTTGGAGCTCCTGCTACCTCTCACGTGAGAGAGAGGGGATCTCCCACTAAGTGGGAGTTTTCCCTCCTTCTCACGTGAGGGGGAGGTGGGAGCCCCTCCTCCCTCTCACGTGAGGAAGAGGGAACTCCTACTAAGTGGGAGCTTTCTCCCCTCTCATGTGAGGGGGAGGCTCTTATTTAGTGGAGTTTAACTCCACACCAAATAAAAACCTTTTTGGAGTTGAATTCCATTTAAAATTCTTTTGAAGTTTAACTCCACAACAAAAATTCTTTTGGAGTTTAACTCCATAATAAAATTCTTTTTGAGGAGTATAACTCCACATTAAATCATTTTAGGAGTTGAACTCCATTTAAAATTCTTTTGGAGTTGAACTCCACAATAAAAATCTTTTGGAGTTTAACTCCATATAAATGTTTTTGGGGTCTAACTCTTTAAAAAAAAATAACTCTTTTGAAGCCCCTTTACTCCCTCTCCTGTGAGGGGGAGGCTCCCATTTTGGGTAGCTCCTTCTTATATGAGGGGGAGGCTTCTATTTTGGAAGCCCCTTTCTTCCTCTCATGTGATGGAGAGACTCCCATTTTGGGTTGCTTCTTCTCATGTGAGTGGATGACTCCCATTTTGGAAGCCCCTTTCTCCCTCTCATATGAGGGGGAGGCTCCCATCTTGGAAGCCCCTTTCTCCCTCTCATGTGAGGGGGAGGCTCCTATCTTGGAAGCCCCCTTGCTCCCTTTCACATGAGAGAGGGAAGCTCCCACTTTGTGATGGCTTCCTTTTAAAAATAAAAAATAAGGGTTTTGTCTTTGTAGTTCAACTCCACAATAAAAATTCTTTTAGAGTTTAACTCCATTATAAAATTCTTTTCTGAAGTTTAACTCTATTTAAAATTCTTTCGGACTTTAACTCCACAATAAAAATTCTTTCAGAGTTCAACTCCACAATAAAAATTCTTTCGGAGTTTAACTCCATTTTGTGAGATATATGTATGCCCTAGAGGCCATTATATATATAGTGGATGCTTGGACATGTATATATGTATATAGATAACTTTCTTGCTCGACATGATAGTATGCTATCTGGTTTACTTTATCTTGACATGTTCATTTGATCATGCATCTTATCCATTTGGTACATGTTTATAAAGCCCATAGGATATTTGCTTGACTACCGGGACTATGATGCAGATCATACTAGTGGGACACTTGTAGTTTATAAGCATATCTTTTAACTGTTCCTAGTCGTGGGTGTATCGAGACGGGGCATCGATATTCCAGAGTAGACTAGCATATACCATTCTTGTCCCATATGATGGACGATGGATGATCCCATATCCATATGGTGTGGTGACACCAAAGATTGTATGCGGGTGCTCAGTGGAGACTGGGTACACTGAACGGATTCGCCGAGAACTCCTATGTGGTATTATATCTATCGTCGGATAGTAGTTCTCAGGTGACACTGGTACAGGTTAGTCTGTAGACCCAAGATTGTCATAGAGTCTTGTGTGTCCTCCCACTGTACTTTGATCTCCACCCTACCATGGCTCTACTGAGTCATGCAAACAGGTGGACTTTGGGTACAGTCCCGAGGCACATGGAGGCAATGAGCGATAGGCGGAGTTTCGTCTCTCCCGGTATTGGGGGTTGATATTGTGCTATGCTCGTTTGGCTATAACAGGAAGTCCCTAGCCAGGGCCGCTGAGATTTATTGATAAGTGTTATCAGTAGTTTCTCGATCTGTTATGAGTCATACACCGGCATGACTTATTGAGTTATTAGGGTCGACGATTCCATCCCTAGACTCGATATGCAACATATCTGGCGAAGATACCGGACTGTACGGTAAGTGTTGCCAGTTGGCTCGACGGGAGTTTTGACAGCTTCGCTGGTTTTCTTCTGATCGCTCAATATCCAGGTGGCTGTTACGTTTAGCCGAACGCTTGCGGCTTGTTGGTGTTTGATATGATCATCACCTACTGCCGGCGTATTGACGAGTCTAAGAGTCCCACACAGGAGTTTCCTAGCCCAGGCGAAACGATGTGGTGTGCATATGAAATATGCACGGGGACCCGATTAAATACGTGCATATGATACCGTATATTAATTGGAGTTTTACTATTGGTTGGGTCGTATGTGATATGACCGGTTTGTTAAATCAAGTGTTAGTTTAACATTAACTTTTAGCTCATTTCTTTTAAACCCATTTCTTTGTTGTATGCATGCATGTATGCATATATTTATGTTGATGCACATGATGATGTGCATGCACACATATATGCATACATTCTTGTGTGTCATGGTTGCTGATACACAAGTGGTGGCAATACAAGACTTATATGGAAATAATTATCTATATATATATATATATATATCTATTTTTGAGCAAAACAAATGGAAAATAAACTCATGGTTGAAATTTGCTCTTATCTCTTCACTTAACCTTTCCTTTAACCATGAGTTATTTTCTATGGTTGTTGTTACTCCAAAAGAAATATCTAGATAATTATTAACCCATGGTTAAGTGTGAGAATGATTTAATATATAGATATTATTCATTCTCATTTTCTTTATGCTTATAACTTTGAGCTCTTTGGTTTGCATCATCTTCTTCCTCATTCTCTTGCTCTCTTGAGTTTTCAAAAGGAGTGAGTTAGTAGAAAAGATTGGGTTTTGAAGTGAGAAAACACACCACCTCATCATTCTACTCTAATCTAGCCAATTAGTTTAGAGTGTTAGCTTCATCTTCTTCTTTGATCAAGTGGAGCTAGGAGCTTGGACAAAGGGACTTCGGGTGGATCATCGTGGACTTGGAAGGCCTCCATCGATCCATTTCAAACTCTCATAGGTTGTATTCTTTTCACTTAGTGATAATATGTTCATAGTATGTGATACTTTAGATGTTACCCTAAACTTCTAGTTAAAGATTCATGTTTTGTTTGCTTAGCACCTCTATAAATTTTAAAGTGGCATGTGTGATGCTTCCATACTCTATAGTAGGTGCTAGGGAAACCTAATAAATGGTATCAGAGCCAAGCTAGAATTTTAGACACAGTGTTAAAACAATTACGAAAACGAAATCGACTCTGAAAAACACGATATGTGAAACCCTAATTTTGCTCTCTGGAAATTTTTTTAAAAGTCGTTTTAAAATTTTTTAAACAACTGCAGAACACTGTATGAGGAAAATTATGAACATAGGTGAAATACGGGGACCAGTGCTTGGATTTTGGCCGAGCACTTTCATGCCAAAACCGGCCTGCTCGGCCCCCTACCCCCAATCCCCCTCGTATTTCTCCAGTGCTCTGTTGTCTAGAATTTGGGGTTTCAGGTATTGTTTGCTTAGCCTAAATTTTCATGTGATGATTATTTTGATTAAGGGCTAATTCGTAGTGTTTCGTAGTCATATATTCTAACACTGTATTGGTAACATTGACAATGTTTAGCAGTTCGAACGAACTTCAAAACCCCACATCTTGACCCCGCTGAAATTTCCAAGTGTTGTAAATTTCCTAAGTTAACTTCATATTCAATAGTCGTGCAAGTGTTCCTATGGACCCTCTAGAAGAATAGAATAACATTAACTCGATTCTATGCCCACGGAACCGCGATCGAACCTTAGGGTTTGTCGTAGTTCCGTGGTGTCATAGGTGAGGCGTTGGTTAACCCCTTCTACGGCTGGTCCATAAACACTGTGACACGTTTTTGAGTATTTTGACTTTGCTCAAGTGTTGAGCTCTCAGGGTAATTTGTGGGTGTATGATGATTCGATCAAAACGTTAAATATCGTTTTGATATATGTGATTGTGATAATTACAATTGTTGTTTTTCACTTTCTTTTCTGCGACCGTAAGTGTAGTATGTGGTGTATCGCCGGTTTCGTTGCTATACATCAACGACAATCGGGATATGCATACTTGCTTACGTTGATGATATGAGATATTATGTGTTGCTGAGATATGATGTGCAGGATTGTCACGATCGAATAGCCGGGGTTTTATATGAGCTGAGAGTCTTTATTTTCATTCATGTAAAGATTAAATGTATGTAATATTCTTTTATTTGGGGCACTTCCGGGTTGAGGATGATGTCACCATTATTGTATATTATTTACTTTTCCTCATTAGGATAGACCCAAGGAAGGAAGCACAAGTGACCGGGATCTAGGGTTCAGTGGGAGGCCATCTCGAGGAGTCGAGACCGGGTCTCCTAAACTCTAGAATTGACAGGGTCACTTGCCGCTCTCGTAGGGATCTAGGGGTATGGGCTTGGTTATTCATCGCGACCGTGGACTCCGTATTTTCTATTGTTGGCTGAATACAAAATACGGACCTCCTAGATATCCTTTTATTTTCATATGTGCTTCTGCTGTTGATATTCTGTAATGTGATTACTTAGTATCTGAGATGAATGGATTATTATTATATATATGATATATAATAAACGTTGCTTATATTTTACACTCACGCTAGTCCCGCCCCGCTATGCCGTTAGTTAAGTAACCTAACGGTGCATAACGGGACACTGTGGCGAATGCGGATGGTATAAGTGTACGTTCTATTTTCGTTTCTTTTCTGTGATGGCTTAGGAACTTAAATGATGGGACTACATTAATAAGATTAATGTAAAGAAAAAGAAACCTAAAGATGTTGTAGAATCAGATTTGAAACCCACTCGGCTTTTTTTTATGAAAAATGCAAGTTTCAAAAGATGCGGAGCTTAAGCCACTCCTTTTCTAAATTGTTTTGATTCTACAACGAGATCAAGTTTAAAGTGTTAAATGTTTTCATAAAAATCATCCGCAACCCTCCGTCATTTTAGAAAGTAGAGTACTTAGTATTCGTGCTATGTATGTTGATCATAGTCAAGGCGTAGTGTACGGTAGCTAAGTGATGTCTTCCTATAAAGCATATGATGCGATCGGTTAGGACATTCATGTGATTATATTGATCATAGTCAAGGGTCATATGGGTGGGTCTAGTTAATCTCGAAATGACGGGTAGAACTTGACTAGTGCTTATGATATGTTGACCATAGCCAAGGTCATATGCAGCTAGGGGTAAAAACCATATCGGGAGTTTCAAGAGTTGAAATTTGCAATGAGATTGCATACCATCTATATGATAGTTGGATCCCGATCCCACTGTGAGTAAGTGTTACTCTCAGGAGAGTTTTGCACTTTACAATTAGTTAATCCAGTAGGTGTCTAGAAAGGTGTCAATGGGGTATGACCTCTGGGAAAACGAGGTTTACTTTAATTAGGTCCATACGAAAGCACGGGGAACCTCTCTTAAAGTACCGACACTAGCCTGACTGACTGATTAGCGAATCTGTAGAATGTAATTAATCCTGGCTAGTTTTCTTTTTAGGTTTTGAAAGAAAATTTGATAAAAGAAGGTGGAAGACATCGATTAGATAAGATAATAACCAATCTAATTCTTTGCAAGAGCATTTCGCTGAGTGTTTTCTTTTCTCTCTCCTAATGGCAGATACCGATGACGGGACTTAAGCTTCTTTTAAAGAAAAATAGACTGACAGGACCGAATTATAAAGAATGGTTGAGGAACTTGAACATTGCACTCATATATGATAAAGTATCATATGTCCTCACTACCAAAACCCCACCCATCCCAGGACCTGAATCATCTCTTTCGGATAGGGAGATCCGAAAAACATAGGATATTGACTGTGATACGGCCAAGTCCCTCGCGCTTGCTTCTATGGACAGTATTCATCAGAAACAGTACGAGAATATGGATGTACAATCCATCTTTCTTCATACAAAGGAGTTGTATGAAGAGCAATCTCGGACTTTGCGATACGAGGCATCTCGAAAGTTGTTTCGGATGCGTATGGCCCGTGGCACATTAGTAGGAGAATATGTTTTGAAGATGATTGGTCTTATAGAAGAACTTGAGGAACTGGGATAAACCATGTATAATGAGAAATATACAGATATTGTTCTACAGTCTCTCCTCCCTGCCTTTGCTCCGTTCATAGTGAATTTCAATATGAACGATTTGGAGAAATCATTGCTTGAACTTCTCAATATGTTGAGAAGTGCAGAGAGCACGCTTAAGACAGCGAAGACTCCTGCTCTGCTTGCTGGGCCATCTTTCTCTTCCATCCCAAAAGCTAAGGCCAAAGGAAAGAAGAAGAAGAAACCCATCAAACCGAAAGGTGGAGTTTGAAAGGCGAAGGGGAAAGACAAATCCGGGGCCGCAGGAAGTGGAAAAGGAGAATGTTTTTACTGCCACAAGTCGGGATATTGGAAACGCAACTGTGCTGTGTATCTTGCTGATCTCAAGAAGAAGAAGCATGCTGATACTTCCGCTTCAGGGATTGAGAAACAGTAGAGTTTTGAAGACTGGAGACCATACTCTGCGGGTTGGAAATGGTTCCAATGTACATGCTGTATCCATAGGAGAGTATCATCTGGGGTTGCCTTCGGGTTGTATTATGGTTTTGAACCCTTCTTATTTTGTACCAAGTATTCTATGTAATATAATATCCGTTTCTTTGTTGGACAATGAAGGATATCATTTTGTATTGCAGAATAATGTTATGAATATTAACTTGAATCAACAGTTGATTGGGTATGCTACATTGAATAACGGTATTTACGTCTTGAACCAACACACAAGTTTTAATATACAACATACTAATAAAAGAAAATTTTCAGATATAAATGAAGCTTTTCTTTGGCATTGTAGACTTGGTCATATTAATGAAACAAGACTAAACAAGTTACATAAAGATGAATATTTAAATCCTTTTGAATATAAATCTTATGCGACTTGCCAGTCTTGTATCAAAAGTAAAATGACCAAAACTCCGTTTACTAGACACGGAGAAAGAGTTGTGGAACTCTTAAGCCTCATACATAGTGATGTATGCGGACCAATGTCTACACATGCTAGAGACGGTTTTTCATACTTCATCACTTTTACTGATGATTTCTCAAAATTCAGACACGTGTTTTTATTAAAGCACAAATCCGAAGCTTTCGAGAAATTCAAGGAGTACAAACTTGAAGTAGAAAAACAAACAGGCTTGAGCATCAAGAAACTTCGATTGGATCGAGGTGGAGAGTATTTAAGTACAGAGTTTTCAGACTTCTTAAAAGAGAATGGGATTCTCTCTCAGCTCACTCCTCCTTACACACCACAGCACAATGGTGTGTCAGAACGAAGGAATCGTACCCTATTAGATATGGTACGGTCCATGATGTGTGATGCTGAGTTACCGCTTTCCTTTTGGGGACATGCATTGGAGACAACAATGTATCTGTTAAACAGGGTTCCAACCAAGACCGTGTCTACCACTCCATATGAGATATGGTGTGGAAAGAGACCATCTCTTAAAAGAGTTAAGATATGGGGTTGTCCGGCTTTTGTCAAACAGCAGAATCCGGATAAACTCAAGACACTACCGGTCATGTGTAAATTTGTGGGATATCCAAAACATTCATAAGGATATCTATTCTACCACAAAGAGGAACAAAAAGTGTTTGTTTCTCAACATACCATATTTTTGGAAAATGAAATCTTTACAAATAGTACTGATGGCAATGCGGTAGAACTAGAAGAGGTTCTAGAGATACAAATTACTCAGGATGAATTGGTTGAAACTGATGTTGCAGTAGAACTTCAAGAACCTCAGCCGCTCCGGAGATCTAGTAGAACTTCTCGCCCACCAGAGAGATACTATGGGTATCTCATTGATGGTGATAGAGAAGATTGCATCATGGATGATGATGACCCTACTAGTTTTCAGCAAGCTATCACGAGTGGTGACTCGGTGAAGTAGCTGGAAGCCATGAGATCCGAAATGGAGTCCATGTATACCAACAAAGTATGGACTTTGGATGTTGCACCTTCTAGGATAAAACCCGTAGGGTGCAAATGGATCTTTAAGAGAAAGATTGGTATAGATGGACAGGTGGAGACCTTTAAGCAAGGCTTGTAGCGAAAGGTTTTCGTCAAAGACCAGGATTGGACTATGATGAAACTTTCTCTCCAGTAGCAATGCTTAAATCCATTCGGATCCTACTTGCTATTGCTGCTCACTACGATTATGAAATCTGGCAGATGGACGTTAAAACTGCATTTCTAAATGGTGATTTAGAAGAATGCGTTTTTATGGATCAATTAGAGGGTTTCATTGACAGTGGGAGTAGCGGGAAAGCATGTAGGTTCCTTAAATCTATTTATGGATTAAAGCAGGCTTCACGGAGCTGGAACATCTACTTTGATGACACAATCAAAGAGTTTGATTTTGTCAAAAATATAGATGAACCATGCATTTATAAGAAGATTGTTGGGAGTACTGTCGCATTCCTCGTATTGTACGTGAAATACATTCTCTTGATAGAAAATGATATTCTTATGCTACAATCGGTCAAACTATTCTTATCACAAAGGTTCTCCATGAAAGACCTGGGTAATGCCTCGTGCATTTTGGGAATAAGGATCTATAGAGATAGATCCAAGAGCTTATTGGGATTGTCCCAATCAAAGTACATTGACACCATCCTAAAAAGGTTTAGTATGGAAGATTCCAAGCATGGTGTCTTACCCGCTTGTCATGGAATCACTCTCTCCAAAGACTTCTGTCCGAAAACTGATGAAGAGAGAGCTCGCATGGGCATTATACCCTACGCTTCGGCCATATGATCTATAATGTATGCGATGTTGTGTACTCACCCTGATATGGCTTATGCACTAGCTGTAGTGAGCAGGTATCAATCCAATCCAGGGGAGAAACATTGGATAGCAGTGAAGAACATTCTTAAGTACTTGCGAAGGACTAAAGAATTGTTCTTGGTGTATGGTAATGGGGATCTCCAAATGGAGGCCTTTACCGATTCCAGCTTCCAAAGTAATAAGGATGATAGAAAATCTATCTCAGGGTTTTGTATTTACCCTCAATGGAGGGGCGGTAAGTTGGAAGAGTTCCAAACAGGATACCGTTGCAGACTCCACGATGGAAGCTGAGTATATTGCTGCAAATGATGCTGCTAAGGAATCCGTCTGGATGAGGAAGTTCATCACGGAACTAGGAGTAGTTCCAACCATTGTTGATCCAATACTATTATATTATGATAATAATGGGGCTATGGCGTTAGCCAAAGAACCGAGGTCCCATCAGAAGTCCAGATACATCCTGAGGCGATATCATTTGATCTGGGAGATAGTAGATCGCTAAGAGATCGAGATTCGGAGAGTAGATACAAAGAATAACACTGCGGATCCACTCACCAAGGCCTTTCCACAGCCGCAGCATGAGCGAATTTTTGAGATGTTAGGTATGAGATACGCCAATAATTGGCCTTAGTGCAAGTGGGAGATTGTTAGATATATATATGCCCTAGAGACTATTATATGTATAATGGATGCTTGGACATGTATATATGTATATAGATGACTTTCTTGCTCGACATGATAGTATGCTATCTGGTTTACTTTATCTTGACATGTTCATTTGATCATGCATCTTATTCATTTAGTACATGTTGATAAAGCCCATATGATATTTGCTTGACTACTGGGACTATGATGTAGATCATACTAGTGGGACACTTGTAGTTTATAAGCATATCCTTTAACTGTTCCTAGTCATAGGTGTATCGAGACGGGGCATCGATATTCCAGAGTAGACTAGCGTATACCATTCTTGTCCCATATGATGGGCGATGGATGATCCTATATCCATCTGGTGTGGTGACACTAAAGATTGTATGTGGGTGCTCAGTGGAGACTGGGTACACTGAACGGACTCGCCGAGAACTCCTATATGGTATTATATCTATCGTCGTATAGCAGTTCTTAGGTGAAACTGGTACATGTTAGTCTGTAGACCCAAGATCGTCATAGAGTCTTATGTGTCCTCCCACTGTACTTTGATCTCTACCCTACCACGGCTCTACTGAGTCGTGCAAACAGGTGGACTTTTGGCACAGTCCCGAGGCACATGGAGGCAATGAGCGATAGGAGGGGTTTCGTCTCTCCCGGTATTGCGGGTTGATGTTGTGCTATACTCGATTGGCTATAATAGGAAGTCCCTAGCCAGGGCTGCTGAGATTTACTGATAAGTGTTATCAGTAGTTTCTCGATCTATTATGAGCCATACACCGGCATGACTTATTGAGTTATTGGGGTCGACGATTCCATCCCTAGACTCGATATGCAACATATCTGACGAAGAGACCGGACTGAATGGTAAGTGTTGCCAGTTGGCTCGACGGGGGTTTTGACAGCTTCGCTGGTTTTCTTCTGATCGCTCAATACCCGGGTGGCCGTTACGTTTAGCTGACCGCTTGCGGCTTGTGGGTGTTTGATATGATCATCACCTACTGTCGGTGTATTGATGAGTCTTAGAGTCCCACACAGGAGTTTCCTAGCCCAGGCGAAACGATGTGGTGTGCATATGAGATATGCACGGGGACCCGATTAAATATGTGCATGTGATGCAATATATTAATCGGGCGTTTTACTATTGGTTGGGTCATATGTGATATGACCGGTTTGTTAAATTAAGTGTTGGTTTAACATTAACTTTTAGCTCATTTCTTTTAAACCCATTTCTATGTTGTATGCATGCATGTATGCATATGTTTATGTTGATGCACATGATGATGTGCATGCACACATACATGCATACATTCTTGTGTGTCATGGTTGTTGATACACAAGTGGTGGCAATACAAGACTCATATGGAAATATATATATATATATATATATATATATATATATATATATATATATTTGAGCAAAACAAATGGAAAATAAACTCATGGTTGAAATTTGCTCTTATCTCTTCACTTAACCTTTCCTTTAACGATGAGTTATTTTCCATGGTTGTTGTTACTCCAAAAGAAATATCTAGATAATTATTAACCCATGGTTAAGTGTGAGAATGATTTAATATATAGATATTATTCATTCTCATTTTCTTTATGCTTATCACTTTGAGCCCTTAGGTTTGCCATCATCTTCTTCCTCATTCTCTTGCTCTCTTGAGTTTTCAAAAGGAGTGAGTTAGTAGAAAAGATTGGGTTTTGAAGTGAGAAAACACACCACCTCATCATTCTACTCTAATCTAGCCAATTAGTTTAGAGTGTTAGCTTCATCTTCTTCTTTGATCAAGTGGAGCTAGGAGCTTGGACAAAAGGATTTCGGGTGGATCATCATGGACTTGGAAGGCCTCCATCGATCCATTTCAAACTCTCATAGTGCCAAGGAGTCACCAAGGGAAGTCTACAAAGGTTGTATTCTTTTCACTTAGTGATAATTGTAGGGTGTTTTTTCGTCACCCCATTGAGATGGGAATACGCGCACGCTTGTCAGGCGTACTACAGATTCCCCCTGCCTAGGGTAGGCCGGGGTTTAATGATTGTGGGGATCCGAATCTTCGGCAGCCGCGGACTAAGCTGCCGTTAATTACCCCTCGCCTTTGGGGCGAGGGAACCTTCGATTAACGGGTTAAACTGGTCATGCGAATTCAATGTGCAGTGTACGTGTGTTCTGTTCTGAAAGGGGGGTTTTGGATATATCGGGAGCCACGCAGAGTTTTTACGGGGGTCCCGCTACCCGGATAGCGGGCTGGGGGTCAAGGGGGCGCCTTGCGCAGAGTATGTGTATGTGTACATTTATATACAAATGTATATATATGTGTATATACATAAAAAGAGGGGGAAAAGGCATCCAAGGGATGCGTGGCTTGCGCAGGTGCGCAAGCGCGCGCGCCACGTGTCGGCACGCGGGCGCCTTGCGCACTTGCGCAGGTGCGCAAGCGCGCGCGCCACGTGTCGGCACGCGAGCGCCTTGCGCACATGCGCAAGCGCGCAGGTGCGCAAGCACGCGCGCCACGTGTCGGCACGCGGGCGTCTTGCGCACTTGCGCAAGCGCGCAGGTGCGCAAGCGCGCGCGCCACGTGTCGGCACGCTGGCGCCTTGCGCACTTGCGCTGCGCGCCGGAGAGGCACAAGAGGCTTTTAGCCTAAGAACAGAAGCTGTGCTTCAGAAATGAAATATTTATTATGTATATATGTATGGAGTTAAACTCCTATGATATTTTGAAGCTGATAAAGGGGGTTCTTCTTCTTCCTCCTGTTGTTTGGCCGGATCTTGAAGATCAAGAAGTAGGAGATTTTAAAAATCACTCATTTTTGAGATCTGATGGGAGATCTGAGTTCCCCTTTGTGGGTTTTGTGGTGGAAAACCACTTAGTTTTGGAAAAGAAAGAGTAAAACTCTTGATTTAATTCAAAAGAAATGAGAAGGTTTTAGAACCTTGGAGAAGAAGCAGGAAAGAGCTCAGCTCTGAAACTTTTTTTGGAGAGAGAAAAAGTTATTTAGATATTTTCATTATCTTTTGCCTTTATAGGCTATACACTTTGCACATAGCCCCTTGGGCTTCACAAAATGGCATTTTGCCTATCCCATGGCTCATGTGCCATTTCTTTTTGCACATAAGCCATGGGCTTTACAAAAATTTGGCTTTATGCCTATTTTTCTTACATTTATCCATAAAACAAAACAGAAGAAATACAACAAAATTATTTATTACAAAATTTTTATCTTGGCATGGGGGGAGGCCGGCCGCTTCATGTTCGGGCTCGACCCGGGCATGGGCCTACTGGATCTGGGCTTGGGCCCACTTGGCTTGGGGTTGACTTTGATTTTGACTTGGTCAACCGGGGTGTAAATTTTTACCCCAACAAATTGCCCCCCATCAATAAATGCACACCACATATGTAGGTCGTGTGCATGAAATTGATGGATCTTCTTTCACGTGGAGGCGGCTTGATTTGGTTCCCACCTTTTGGGAAGCTGGCACTGCCCTTTTTACGACATGGACGGTCGGTTCTGCCCTTTTTGCGTCTTGGATGGTCGGTGCTGCCCTTTTAGCGACGTGGACGGTCGGTTCTGCCCTTTTTGCGACATGGACGGTCGATGCTGCCCTTTTAGCGACGTGGACGGTCGGTTCTGCCCTTTTTGCGACTTGGACGGTCGGTGCTGCCCTTTTAGCGACGTGGACGGTCGGTGCTGCCATTTTAGCGACGTGGACGGTCGATGCTGCCCTTTTAGCGACGTGGACGGTCGGTTCTGCCCTTTTTGCGACATGGACGGTCGGTGCTGCCCTTTTAGCGACGTGGACGGTCGGTTCTGCCCTTTTTGCGACATGGACGGTCGGTGCTGCCCTTTTAGCGACGTGGACGGTCGGTTCTGCCCTTTTTGCGACATGGACGGTCGATTCTGCCCTTTTTGCGACATGGACGGTCGGTGCTGCCCTTTTAGCGACGTGGACGGTCGGTGCTGCCATTTTAGCGACGTGGACGGTCGATGCTGCCCTTTTAGCGACGTGGACGGTCGATGCTTGACTTGACTTGCTCTGCTTCTTGCAGTGTCAGGGGTAGACTTGACTTGCTCCGCTTCTTATGGCGTCGAGTGGAAGTTGACTTGTTGATTTTGATTTGGGTTGACATCAGCATCGCTATACTGGAATATGGTACCAGGAGCGAACCATCATCTGTCATGGAGAGGACTTTGGAATTTTGGTTTTTGTTTGGCATCTGCATTGCTGCACTGGAATAATGCCAGGAGCAACTCATCATTTGCCCCGAGAGAATTTGAGAATTGATGGCTTAGGAGGCAGGTTTAGATCCCTATCACCTAAGACTTTTCAATTTTATGGGCCGTGAGGGTCCCATAAAAGCATTTTCACCCTACGAGTCGAAAGGATCTCATAGGCGTATTTTCTCCATAGGAGTCGTGGGGACTCTTAAGTGTGTTGCTCCTTTGTGAGTCGCAAGGCTCTCACGCGGGAATTTTCTCCTCTCAAAGTCGAGAGGACTTTGAGAGTGCATTTCATCTTCTTTTCACGAGTTTGCGCCCTTTCAGGTTTTCACAAACTCATCGGCAGTCCTGCTGTTTTTACTCACGGAGCCCTTTCGGGTTTTCCTCCGTGCCCATTTTGCTTGTGGACATACCCTTTTTTTTTCTTTCTTTTTTTTCTTTTTTTTTTTAGTGGGACTTTGAATGTGGTCTCACCGGTAAGACTTAGGAGAGATTGGGATTGTTTTACGCCCGTGGATTGTATACGGTTTTGCAGGATGTATGATCCAGACCGTAGGGCCGGAAAAATTTCGGGACTTTGTCGGTGTCTGCATCGCTTCACTGGAATATGGTACCAGGAACGACTCATCATTCGCCGTTGGGGTATGGGATTTGGAATTTGGTTGGCGTCTGCATCGCTGCACTGGAATTTGGTACCAGGAGCGACTCATCATTCGCCATTTGGGGACTTGGAATTTGGATCTTGTTTGGCATCAGCATTGCTGCACTGGAATAATGCCAGGAGCAACTCATCATTTGCCTTGGGAGGACTCGGGATTTGGGTTTTTGGTCGGCATCAGCACCGCTAACACTGAAGCGAAATGCCAGGAGCGACTCATCATTTGCCGTTGCCCGTTGGGGAACGATGGCTTAGGAGATAGGTTTGGGTCCCTACCACCCAAGGCTTTTCAATTTTATGGGCCGTGAGGGTCCCATAAAAGCATTTTCTCCCTACGAGTCGTAAGGATCCCGCAGGTGTATTTTCTCCTTAGGAATCGTGAGGATTCCTAAGTGTGTTGCTCCTTTGTGAGTCCTAAGGATCTCACGCAGGGGTTTTCTCCTCGCAAGGTCGAGAGGGCTTTGCGAGTGTATTTCATCTCTTTTCACGAGTTTGCTCCCTTTCGGGTTTTCACAGACTCGCCGGTTGTCCTGCTGTTTTTACTCATGGAGCCCTTTCGGGTTTTCATCCGTGCCCGTTTTGCTTGTGGACATACCGTTTTTTTTTTGTTTGTTTTTTTTTTGCCGTTGGTGGGACTTTAAAAGTAGTCTCACCGGCAGGATTTGGGAGAAATAGGGGTCATTTACGCCCGTGGATCGTATACGGTTTTGCAGGGTGTCTGATCCAGACCGTAGGGCCGATGTGCTCAATTCGCCTGCGACTTGGAGCATTCATGTGTAGTATTTCTTGAGATATCGGCCATTGATGGGTGGCATGGGCCTTTCTCCCTCGGCACTTATTAGTTGGTAGGATCCTCCGTCGAACACTTTCTCGATGACGTATGGTCCCTCCCAGTTCGGCTCGAATTTTCCCTTGGCATGTCGATTGGGGATGATCGGTCTTTTGAGGACCAACACCAATTCACCTTTCTTGAAAGCGCGGAGACGAGTTATCTTGTCATAGGCCCGTGACATTTGGGCTCGGTATAGCTCCAGATTTTGCTGCACTGCGAGCCTCTTTTCTTCGAGGGCATCGAGTTCTTCAAGTCGAAGGAGCACGTTTTCTTCCTCCGTCAACTCATGTTGGACGGCCATTCTTAAGCTTGGGACTTCGACTTCGAGGGGGAGGACCGCCTCCACTCCGAAGAGCAATGAGTATGGAGTGGACTGTGTTGGAGTACGGTGCGTGGTACGATATGCCCACAACGCCTCGTGAAGTTTGAGATTCCAGTCTCTCTTGTTGGCTGAAGCATTTTTCCTCAGGAGCTTGCATAAAGTCTTATTGAAGGCTTCGGCTAGCCCGTTGGCTCTTGGATTATAGATGGAGGAATATCTCCAGTCTATCTTGTGCTGAGTAGCGAACCTTGAGACATTGAAGCTCTTGAAAGAAGGCCCGTTGTCAGAAATGATTCTTCTTGGTGTACCAAAGCGGTATAGAATATTATGCTGGAAGAATGTCAGAATATCTTTTGTCTTGACTTCTTTTAGCGGGACAGCTTCAGCCCATCTGGAGAAGTAGTCTGTCGCGGCCAGTATGAACCGGTGGCCTTTAGATGACGGAGGATCAATTGGGCCAACAATGTCGGTGCCCCAAACTTCGAAGGGCCACGACGCCACTGTAGGATGCAATGGGTTGGGATGCTTGTGAATAAAATCACCGTGAATTTGGCAGATATAACATTTCTTTGCATGCTCTCCGCAATCCCGTATCATGGTGGGCCAGAAATACCCAAGCCGTTTGATTTGAAGTCGCATCTTGGGGCCAGATTGGTGAGCACCGCAAACGCCCGAGTGGACATCTTTCATGACCTTTTGGGCTTCGGCCAATGACAGACACCTGAGCCAGAGTTGGTCATATGACCTGCGGTATAACGTGTCATTTACAAACACGTATCGGAGAGCTCTTTTCTTCAGCTGAATCCTCGCAGATTTTTCTTCGGGCAGCTTGTCGTATCGGAGGTACTCTATGAAGGGTTCTCTCCAATCGGGCTCGTCTTGGATGATCGAAGCTTCTTCCGCAGGACTGCTCTTCTGTTCCGCGCTTTCCTCTTCTCGTAGAGAGACTGGGGGTAGAATTTGCCGGCTCCTGACTGTGATCAGAATTTCGTCCATTTCAGGATCAGCCAGTTCCTTGGCCAAGCGAGCGAGTACATCAGCCTTTCCGTTCAACGCTCTAGGGACTCTCGTTAGTTTGATATGAGTGAACCGTTTCATGAGTTCCACCACCCTACCTCTGTACCGAGCTAACTCGGGTTTGTATATCTTATAGTCGCCGCTTACTTGGTTGACGACAAGCTGGGAGTCACCGTAAACTCGTAGCCGAAGGATTTCCATTTCTATGGCGAGTTCCAAACCAGCTATCAGAGCTTCATACTCAGCTTCATTGTTCGTTCGAGGCTCGGTGAGAGCAAAAGAACGTCGTAGGGTTCCCATTGATGGTATGATGAACACCAATCCTATCCCTGCTTTTATCTCCGGGACGCTTGATTTACTGGAGGTCCTTATTGACGAGGCTCCATCGAAGTAGAGCTCCCAACATGGCTCATCTTCCTCGAGGTGCAGCACTTGTTCATCGGGTAACTCACAATTTAGCGGCGACCCTTCTGGTATGGGATGAGCGGCGAGAAAGTCTGCAATAGCTTGCCCTTTTACTGCTTTCTGAGGGGTATAAACTATGTCAAACTCAAGTAGCATGACAGCCCATCTTGCCATCCTGCCGGCTAGGCTTGCTTTGGTCATCAAGTGTTTGAGCGGGTCGACCTTGGAGATCAGCATAACCCGATGAGCCAGCAGATAGTGCCTCAGCTTCTTCACAGCAAATATCAGAGCCAGGCATTGCTTTTCGATTGGGGAATAGTTGTGTTCCGCCCCGACTAGAGTTCGACTGAGGTAGTAGAGGGCATTTTCCTTTCCCTCCTCGTTATTCTGGGCGAGGAGCGCACCGAGTGACTCATCTAGCGCGGCAGTGTAGAGAATCAACGGTTTATTTGGAATGGGAGCAGCCAGCACTGGAGGGTGCAACAAGTATTGTTTGATGCTTTCGAACGCTGCTTGACATTCGGCATCCCAGATAAAAGGAGCTCCTTTCTTCATGAGCTTTGAGAAGGGCCTACATCTCCCCGATAAATTTGAGATAAACCTCCGTATATAAGCAAGCTTGCCTTGAAAAGATCTTAGCTGCGTCAGACTCTTCGGAGGAGGCATCTCCATGATGGCCTTTATCTTTGATGGGTCAACTTCGATCCCTCGATGTCGAACTATGAAGCCCAGGAATTTTCCCGATGACACGCCAAAAGCGCATTTCAGAGGATTCATCTTCAGATCAAATTCCCTCAGTCTGGTGAGAACGGTCCTGAGATCTTGGATATGATCGGCCTTGGCTTTAGTCTTGACGACCAGATCATCAACATAGCATTCGACGACTTTATGGATTAGGTCATCAAAGATATTAGTCATTGCCCTTTGATATGTAGCACCTGCGTTCTTCAGTCCGAATGGCATTACCTTGTAGCAATATATTCCGATCGGGGTTCGAAATGCTGTGTGCTTCTCATCCTCAGGCGACATCTTGATCTGATTATATCCAGACGAGCCGTCCATAAAGGTGAACAGTTCGTAATTTGAGGTGTCATCGACCATCATTTCCATGACCGGCAGCGGAAAGTCGTCTTTAGGACATGCCTTGTTGAGATCCCTGAAATCGACACAAACTCGGATCTGCCCATTTTTCTTCTTCACTGGGACTATGCATGCGATCCAGTCCGCGTATTTCTCTTCCCTGATGAAGCCGGCATCGATGAGCTTCTTAGTTTCCTCGATGACCTTTTCTTCTAGTTCCCTTCTCATTCTTCGAGGAGCTTGTTTGACTGGCTTAGCATCAGGAGATATAGCCAACTTATGTACGGCCACTTCAGGGGAAAGGCCAGGCATTTCTTTGTATGTCCACGCGAAGCAGTCAACGAACTCACGCAACAGGGCAATTATCTGCTCTTTCATTTCCTCTGACAAGAGTGAGCTGATGTAGGTCGGCCTTGGATTATCGGGCGTTCCTAAGTCAATCTCGGTTAGCTCGTCAAAGGTTGCTTGTC
Source organism: Agapanthus africanus (assembly GCA_030015575.1). Taxonomy (NCBI): domain Eukaryota; kingdom Viridiplantae; phylum Streptophyta; class Magnoliopsida; order Asparagales; family Amaryllidaceae; genus Agapanthus; species Agapanthus africanus. Next base: position 374,538,904 of record JASDDO010000019.1, on the reverse strand, counting down.
CGCCATCTTCGAGCTCTTGAGGAGCTTCTTCTGGCTCGGCTATCTCGTCGTCATCTTTTGATCTTTCGCTGGCCTCACCAACATGGATCATGTAGCACGCTTTGGAATCAGGTTGAATGTAGCCTATGCCCCGTCTATCTGGAATTCGTCCATCGATGAGTGCTCGGACCTGGGGCGGATGCCATAGCCCTTCGTAAAACTTTGCTTCGGACTCCGTTTGATATAACCGGCATCCACACTTTTTAAAGTATTCCCGCATCTCGGGCGCATAGTATCTGGGATTGAGAACGGCTCTTATGCCTCTCTCATATGGAAGGCACGCGACAGACAGATCGCCCGGGTGCACAACGGGGTTTGACCCATAAAACAGGATGCCCTTCTGTCCACTTTTCCTCCCGGGAACGTAGAAAGTTTTCAGCTGGTCCATGGTGGAGATTGATAATGCATCGAGCTCTTTACACATTTGCTCTGGTACCTTTGTAACGGCTAGGGACCCTTCTGCAACTTCAAAGGTCTCTCGTAGTTTCGCTTGTTGCGTGGGGGTCCAATCTGCACCGCTGTTGCACGACAGGTCCTCCTCCTCTGACTCTTCAGTGTCGCTGCCAAGATGAGGGCGGACTTTGCTGCTAGACGGGCCTTCGGTAACAGATTCGTCCGTATCGCTGCCGAAACGATGGCGAGTTTTACGGGAGGACGGGCTTCCAGCATCGGACTCATCAGTGTCGCTGCCGAAATGCGGGCGCACTTGGGTATTTTTGCTTTTGAAAGTGACAGCCGGCGCAGATTTGCTTTTGAGTTTTGGGGCCGGTCTATCCTCGGTCAGTTGTAGCTTAGCATTTTGGTGGTTCATAAAGTACCGAGAATCTTCGTAGCGGACTTCATGCACACCGAACGGCTGGATGTCTCCGTCAATACGTATTTCTTCGCCATTTTTAGTATACTTCATGCATTGATGGAGAGTTGACGGAATGATGCCGTAATCATGGATCCACGGCCGCCCCAAGAGAATCTTATAAGATGTGTCGGCGTCGATCACGTATATCTTAGCTTCAGTTTGCAGATCCCTAAATTTGATTGGCAAAGCTATAGACCCTAGAACTTGCTGGCAATTTTGGTTGAACCCTTGAATGACAATCCTTTCCCTCGACAGGTGTCGGACGTCCATTGACAAACTCTTCAGAGTTCGCAAGTTCATGATGTTCACTGAGGACCCCGGATCAATCAATATACGATTAATTCGATCTCCGTCGCTGTACCCGGTCACGTAAAGAGGCCGATTATGCTCAGCCGTTCCCAGTAGCAAGTCTTCATCCTTAAATGTGACTGCGGCGGCATGCAAAGCGTGCTGGGCTTCTTTCATATTAATTTCCGCAAAGTGAGCCTGATACCGCTCGGGGTTTTGTAGAGCATGGATGAGAACGTCTCTAAGCTCCTTAGATAGGACCAAGGCGTCGTAGATGCTCAGGAGAGATGGAAGCTTCCGGAGATGTGCCAAGACATTATAGTCCACCGAGGAAGGACTTATGTTTTCATCGGCCGGTTCTCTGCCATCTTCTTCATTAGCGACATGTTTTTCCTTCCCTTTTGGGGCGTTGCCCTGATTTTGCGGTAGAGCCCTGCCGCTTCTGAGCTGGATTTGATTGGCCTTTGTGGTGAGCTCCTCGTCCTCTTCGGGAAAACAGAGATCATCCTCGGAGTCGCTGCCAAGATGGATGGCATAGCAGGTCACTACTGGGATCTCTTCATTGGAGTCTTCTTCTAACTCCTCCAGAATTTCAGCCGCTTGTACAGGGAAGAACTCCTTCAATTGAATCAATGTTCTTTCCTTTTGTTCATATTCTTCGAGGGAATCGATATATTTTTGAATGGTCGATCTCCCTGCAGACTCTTTTTCATGCCGAGCTGCACTTTTCTTCTTCTTGAGCTTCTTGGATTTTGAGCCTGATGGAGCCGCATAGGCAGCTGGACTGGTAGGCTTCTTCTGTTCTTCCCATTCCATCCTGGGCTCTTTCTGAAGTAGCTTTAGCATCTTCTTCGTCTTATTAGATATGTGCGTACTCCACGGAGGCCGCGATGAGTCAGTTTCATTTCTTAGGGCCGCGGGTTCGGCTGTCTGCTCCCAGAAGGCTTCGGCTTCCGTCTGTATAAAGTTGGCGGTTGCAACTTGATTGTTCACCAACACGCTTTTGGATAGCTCGATCTCTCCAGCCTTGTACATCTTCTCGACCCAGTCTTTGAAGATATAGCAATCCTCGATCGCATGGCTCACTACTCGGTGGTACGGGCAATACAGAGGATTGTCGGTCATTTTTGCTTCTTGGGGTCTTTTCGACTCCGGCAATTGTAAGCCGTTGTTCAAGGCATCTTTAAATATCTTACGGACCTTGTCCCTTCTGAAAGAGTAAACCTTGTTCTTCTTCTCCTCTAGGGAAGGCCCATCTCCTCCCAGCAATGGCTTTCGCGACCGGTTGGTTTTGGATTCGCCCGCCCTTCGCTTTTCTTCATTGTCGGAGGCATTGAAGACATTGGTACTGCTGGAACTCCCGCTTCTACGGTTGTCGTCCCGCTTGCTTTTCCAGGTTTTGTCTCTCTGAGTGTCCGGCGAGGACTCTTGCTTTGAGCGTTCCAGCATTTGGACTTTCTTGGTTAGCTCCTGAAATGTCTTGAGGCCCGCTGTACACAAGAATGGGACCATCCAATTGCTGAGGTTCCCAATGAGAAGGCTGACGGACTGGTCCTGCTCCAGCGGCGGTTCGCATTTGACTGTGAGATTACGCCATCGGGCGATAAAGTCGGTGTTGCTTTCATTCTTCCCCGGCTTAGTCCTCACAAGGTCGGCAATGGAGATTTTATCACTGACACTCATGAACCTTTGCCGAAACAGGGACTCCATTTGGGCAAAGGTAATGACGGACCCGTCCGGTATACTCGCATACCAGTCGAAGGCGACGCCGGTCAGGCTGTTGACAAACTGACGAAGAAGGAGCGCGTCATTGCCCCCTGTATTTCCGCACGATGCTTTGAAGTGGGCGACGTGCTGGTTTGCATTCCCCGTTCCATCAAATCTTCCGAACTTAGGAATGACGTAGCCGCTTGGGAACTCAATCAGATCGTACTGCGCGGGATATGGCCGCCCACTACTGCCGATTTCTTTCTGAGCTTCAGCCTCGGCCACCAATGTTTTAACCTTGCTGGTGACCAAATCCATTATCCGATCCTGTGTTAGCGGGATGGTGCTATCTGGGGCCAAGGCGTCCCCAGAAGCGGAATGTAGCCGGCTTTCATTTGGCTCGACCAGTCTTGGTCCCAAAGGAACAGGCATTGGCTGCCTCGGATTGTCATCACCCGGCTGATTAGTAGCGGCTTGTGCTTGATTAGGAGGCGCTCGAGCAATTTGAGCCGTAAGCTGCATCACCACGTTCGTTAAGTCGTCAATCTTCGAATAGAGCTTGGCCATCTCTTTAGCTTTGCTCCTGAGCTGTTTTCGAAGTTCTTGAAGCAGCTCTTGCTCCGCAGTCCTAGGGCGGAAAGTCGGCTCTTCCTCGCTGTCCGAGCTTGACTCTGCATGGACCGAGGGGTCTTTCTGCCTATCATCCTCATCGAGAGGGTTTTCTTCATCCAGCAGGGGCGGCTGTTCTTGGGCAGCGGCAACCACATTCGGGCTAGATTGAGCTTGGGATGTGGTGGCCCCATCCTTGCTTTTGCTGCGAAGGTTGTCGCTGGGGCGTCCTCCCGCCATATAGACCGTATGGATGATATATCCGGCCGTCTTTCTATCATTGGCAGTTGATTTCGTGGATCGCTGTCTTGACCCCCTTGTTTCGGTAGCTGGTAGTTGATTGAAGGCGTCTGGCTTAACCAGTTTCTTGAATAGTGCTGGCGCTTCTTTTCTGGGTTTTCCCCGCTGCTTTCGTGCGGCACAGAGTGCTTCATAGACTCTTGATGAGACAGTGTCATACTTTTTCTGTTGGGGCCGGGACACGTCTCTTTGCGGCACTGTTCGGACTGCTGTCTTCTTGATTCTGGCGGTCATGGCATTGTTCTGAACCCACTTTAGAGGCTCGAAGGAATTGCTGATTCTTACGTCCGACTCAGCCGTCGTCGCGGGGCAACTCTGCACTTGGAACTTCACACGATTCCATTTGGCCGAAGCCTTGGCCCTTTTGTTGGCTCGATACCTGAGCCGCTTCTGCCTTAACTTTTCTGTTCTAAGCACCTTGCAGACTTCGGCTTTTTGGGAAGACGCCGCATACCGGTTGATAGAGGGCCTTGGAGATACGCCCGATTGTGCATTTGTTGGAGTCATCGCCTGAGCTCGTCCGCAACTTTTAATGTTGCCCTTCACATCGGAAGTCTTGCCCCCAGCTAGAGCGCCAGGGACTCGTTCATACACCATCTTAAGTTTCGGTTGTGGTGCCTTGGCGATCACGACATTCGACCTCTTACCCCTTGAGACCGGCTTGGCCACCTGTTCCGCTGGGATCTCTGCCAGATGAGCGCTTCCGGCAGGGTAGATGATGACAGAGCCAAACTGGCGGGGCGGTTCCTCCCATTGTCGACTGAGGCTTGCGGGGAGAACTACACGAGCGTTGATCTTGACCACGTACGGAATCGGGGTCGCTTTGGAAGTTGAATTCGTCTGGGAAGACATTGTCGTTGAAGGTTGATTGCTGCACGGAAAAAAAACATCATTTCAGTATAGGCAATCGATATGTATATTGATTGAGTTCGTATGAACGTTTAACCCGAAATATGGAAGGAGAGATTGGTCCCACCGGGCGTGCCAGAGTCTGTAGGGTATTTTTTCGTCACCCCATTGAGATGGGAATACGCGCACGCTTGTCAGGCGTACTACAGATTCCCCCTGCCTAGGGTAGGCCGGGGTTTAATGATTGTGGGGATCCGAATCTCCGGCAGCCGCGGACTAAGCTGCCGTTAATTACCCCTCGCCTTTGGGGCGAGGGAACCTCCGATTAACGGGTTAAACTGGTCATGCGAATTCAATGTGCAGTGTACGTGTGTTCTGTTCTGAAAGGGGGGTTTTGGATATATCGGGAGCCACGCAGAGTTTTTACGGGGGTCCCGCTACCCGGATAGCGGGCTGGGGGTCAAGGGGGCTAGCAGCCCCCTTGCGGGGTTCGGGGCAGCGCCCCGGCCCGAAAAGTTTTTGGAGGGGGAGAATGTTGCGGAGTATGTGTATGTGTACATTTATATACAAATGTATATATATGTGTATATACATAAAAAGAGGGGGAAAAGGCATCCAAGGGATGCGTGGGGCAACACCTTGGGTGCAGGTGCGCAAGCGCGCGCGCCACGTGTCGGCACGCGGGCGCCTTGCGCACTTGCGCAGGTGCGCAAGCGCGCGCGCCACGTGTCGGCACGCGGGCGCCTTGCGCACTTGCGCAGGTGCGCAAGCGCGCGCGCCACGTGTCGGCACGCGGGCGCCTTGCGCACTTGCGCACTTGCGCAGGTGCGCAAGCGCGCGCGCCACGTGTCGGCACGCTGGCGCCTTGCGCACTTGCGCTGCGCGCCGGAGAGGCACAAGAGGCTTTTAGCCTAAGAACAGAAGCTGTGCTTCAGAAATGAAATATTTATTATGTATATATGTATGGAGTTAAACTCCTATGATATTTTGAAGCTGATAAAGGGGGTTCTTCTTCTTCCTCCTGTTGTTTGGCCGGATCTTGAAGATCAAGAAGTAGGAGATTTTAAAAATCACTCATTTTTGAGATCTGATGGGAGATCTGAGTTCCCCTTTGTGGGTTTTGTGGTGGAAAACCACTTAGTTTTGGAAAAGAAAGAGTAAAACTCTTGATTTAATTCAAAAGAAATGAGAAGGTTTTAGAACCTTGGAGAAGAAGCAGGAAAGAGCTCAGCTCTGAAACTTTTTTTGGAGAGAGAAAAAGTTATTTAGATATTTTCATTATCTTTTGCCTTTATAGGCTATACACTTTGCACATAGCCCCTTGGGCTTCACAAAATGGCATTTTGCCTATCCCATGGCTCATGTGCCATTTCTTTTTGCACATAAGCCATGGGCTTTACAAAAATTTGGCTTTATGCCTATTTTTCTTACATTTATCCATAAAACAAAACAAAAGAAATACAACAAAATTATTTATTACAAAATTTTTATCTTGGCATGGGGGGAGGCCGGCCGCTTCATGTTCGGGCTCGACCCGGGCATGGGCCTACTGGATCTGGGCTTGGGCCCACTTGGCTTGGGGTTGACTTTGATTTTGACTTGGTCAACCGGGGTGTAAATTTTTACCCCAACAATAATATGTTCAAAGTATGTGATACTTTAGATGCTACCCTAAACTTCTAGTTAAAAATTCATGTTTTGTTTGCTTAGCACTTCTATAAATTTTAAAGTGGCGTGTGTGATGCTTCCATACTCTACAGTAGGTGCTAGGGAAACCCAATACATTTAAATTCTTTTGGAATTTAACTCCACAAATAAAAATTCTTTTGGTGTTTAATTCCACAATAAATTTTTTTTAGGAGTTTAACTCCATTTAAAATTCATTTGGAGTTTAACTCCACAACAAAAATTCTTTTGGAGTTTAACTCCATATAAAAACTTTTGGGAATTTTACTCCAAATAAAATTGTTTTAGGAGTCTAATTCCAAATAAAATGTTTTGGAGTCTAACTCCATAAAAAAAATTATTTTTATTTTAATTTTGGAGCCCCCTCACGTGAGGGGGAGGCTCCCACCAAGTAGGAGCCCCTGCTCCCCCTCACGTGAGGGAGAGGGAGCTCCCACCAAATAGGAGCTTTTCCCCCTCACGTGAGGGGGAGGCTCCCACTTAGTGGGAGCTTCTTCCCTTCTTCACGTGAGGGGGAGGCTCCCAGTGGGAGCCTCTTTCCCACCTCACGTGAGTGGGGGGCTTCCCTTCTCTCTAATTTTTGTTTATTTAAAAAAAAGAAATAAATAAGTATAAATAAAAAAAATTTAGAAAAAATGCTTCTTTGAATAAAATAGATTTTAACTCCATACAGAAACTTTTCCGAATTTAACTCCAAACAAAATCTTCTGAAGTTTAACTCCATATAAAAAAAATGTTTATACAAAAATAAATATTTTAAAAAAAAATTAATAAAAAAAATCACATATGGAACAAAATAATGAACACGTCCCTATTGTTATGCATAAAAAAACACACCAATACATCATATTGAGTTCGGATGACCAGTTTTACCCATCAATCGGAGGTTCTCTCGCTCCAAAAGCGAGGGGTAATTAACGGCAGTTTAGTCCGCGGATGCTGGAGATTCGGATCCCCACAATTGATAAACCTCGGCCTGCCATGGGCAGGGGAAATCTGTACATGCCTAACAAGCGCACGCATTCTCATCTCAATAGGGTGACGAAAAACACCCTACATGCACGTCCACGCCTATTCCTGGAAGAAAGCCTAGAACGCACTTACTCGTTTCCCCGCGATAAGACGATGAGACTATTTGAGTTGGCAATGCGTAACAAACTCATCACATTGCCAGACCCACGGCGTCCACCGCAACCCGGCGACGTCAACAACCCCAACCACTGCTCCTATCACAGAATGGTAAGCCACCCAATTGAGGATTGCTACGTCTTCAAGAACTGGGTGGGAAGTTTGCGATTTCTGCGAACTGGAGGGTGAACCCACCACAGAAGCACATTCCCAAAAAAAGTGGATGCGCTGGGGGCATCATGCTCGCTCGTGGAAGAAACTCCATAGATAGTCATTCTTTCAACAAAAACCAAAAGAATGCTGAAGGATCTACAGGCATGTCCAGCAGTCAGGTGCAAAAGCCCACTTGAACCCGAAATCATCGAAGGGATGCTGAAACCACGTCCTATACCGAAAGTTGTTGACAAAGGGAAAAATCCCAAAGTCAAGCCTTCAAAGTCTTCAAAGAAAGAGGAGAAGACCAAGAAGCCTGTGCAACCTGCCGAGTATGACGACAAGCGCACAAACATATAAAAGTACATCGACGCGTTGGAGGAGTATAACTAGAAGGCACGAATACCAGTCACCCTCAAAGAGTTCCTCAAGCATATTCTTGAGAACGAAGATAGTGACAACGATGAGGAAAATGACTCATCAGAAGAAACCGAAGACTACGTAGCAAGTTGTCATATGGTCTCCCATTCGTCGTTAAATGGCGAAGAAGCTCCCTCGGCGTCAGAAAAAAGCACAGAGGAACTGGGGGAAGCATCGGCGCTAAAATCCCCGGAACTGCGAAAAGTCCCGATCGATAGGCTGTTAAATGAAGCCCATCGAAAAAGCAAAGCTGACTGAGAACGCGAGATAGCCATATACGAAAAGGCTAAGCGTCAGCGTCAGGATGAAGAAGCTGCAGTAAGGATGAGTCGTAAAGTACTCAAACCAAACCGAAGCACCCCGGCTATAAATAAGAGCAGGATTAAGGCAGAGAAGCGGTTCGCTAAAGCCCTGTCAATGGAAATGAAGCTGCCACCTCTGGTAGGAAACACTCCCGGGGTCATATGCCTCGACGGAGAGGATTCACATCCAAACTACTGCTTATATTATCGGAGGGTCACCCACCCCACCGAAGAATGCAGTACCTTCAAGAAGTGGTGGCAATGATATGTTGCCCACCAAAAACACTTCAAGAGGATGAAGCGCGAAGCTCATCGATAGCAAAAGAGTATGACAGATGCGTGTGAAAAAACGACTGGCGACTGTCATATGGTTGATACCAGTCCGGAAGGGGAAAAGCCCCAAGTTCTTACTTTCGGGAGCGATTCTGAGGACGAAATATCTCTCAGCACTCTCTTCAAAGAACTCCGCCTCAAATATGGCGATATAGGACCGAGATGTCCTTAAACTAGAAATTCGCCTCAAACATGGCGACACCGGACCGAAACGTTATTAAACTAAAAATTTTCCTCAAACATGGCAACACCAGACCCAATGTCCTTAAACTAAAAATTAGCCCCAAATATGGTGATGACGGACCGAGATGTCCTTAAACTAATTATTCGCCTCAAACTTGGCGATAACGGACCGAGAAGTTCTTAAACTAGAACCTCACCTCAAATATGGCGATATCGAACCGAGATGTTCTTAAACTAAAAATTCGTCTCAAAAACGGCAATATCGGACCGAAATGTCCTTAAACTAATTACTCGCCTCAAATATAGCGATATCGGACCGAAATATCCTTAAACTAAAAATTTGCCTCAAACATGGGAATAACGGACCGAGATGTCCTTAAACTAAAAATGCGCCCTAAATATGGCGATGATGGACAGAAATGTCCTTAAACTAATTATTCGCCTCAAATATGGCGATAACGGACCGAAATGTCCTTAAACTTAAAATTTGTCTCAAATATGGCGACATCGGACTGAGATGTCCTTAAACTAAAACTTCGTCTCAAAAACGGCGATGCCGGACTGAGTCATTAAACTAATTGTTCACCTCAAACAAGGCGACAGCGGACCAAAATGTCCTTAAACTAAAAATTTGCCTCAAACATGGCAAAACCAGACCGAAATGTCCTTAAACTAAAAATTCGCCTCAAACATGGCAATAACGGACCGAAATGTCCTTAAACTAAAAATTCGTCTCAACTATGGCGACATCGGACCGAGATGCCCTTAAACTAAAACTTCGTCTCAAAAACGGCGATACCGGACCGAGAAGTCCTTAAACTAATTGTTTGTCTCAAATAAGGCGACAACGGACCGAGAAGTTCTTAAACTAATTATTCGCCTCAAACATGGCGGTAATGGACCGATAAGTCCTTAAAACTAAAAATTTGCTTCAGAACATGGTGATAACGAAGCGAGATGTCCCTAAACTAGCACATCGCCTACAAAACGGTGATATGCCTCCTTAAGATCTATACTGCAATCGAAGTCTCAACGGCAGAGATTGCAACTCAAGCCACACTGGCTACGCAGCTATTTTAGCGATGAAGCCACCCTCAAATCCCATCAGTAAATAGATGGATCACCCACGGTGAAACTAATTTTGAGAGTTCCATCGTTCACAAAAAAGGGAATGTCCACAAGCAAAATGAGCACGGATAAAAAACCGAAAGGACGCCGTGAGTAAAAACAACAGGGCTACCGGCGAGTTTGTGAAAACCCGAAAGAGCACAATCTCGTTAAAAAAAAATGGTGTCTACAAGCAAAATGGGCATGGATGAAAACCCAAAAGGGCACCGTGAGTAAACATAGCAGGACTTCCAGCGAGTTTTGTGAAAACCTGGAAAGGGCGCAAACTCGTAAAATAAAAAATTCATGTGCACTTGCAAGATCCTTTCAATCTTATACACATGAGATCCTTACGACTCACAGAGGAGCAACACACTTAGAAATCCTCATGATTCCTAAGGAGAAATTACACTTGCGAGATCCTCACGACTCGTAAGAAGAATTCCCCTTATGAGACCCTCACGGCTCATAAGATTCAAAAACCTTAAGCTACAGGGATATGAACATGTTCTTAAGCCGTCATATCCCCTAAGTATGCCCTACAAGCGTTCCAATATTGACCCTTGTATACAATCCATGGGCACGAATAAATATTCCCCCACCAGGTTCCTCCAATGACAAGAAATGTCCTCATGTGGTGAACGACACTTGGAAGTCTGTTTACCCCCAATCAGAGCAAAGCTCTGTTCAAATTCCAAGGAGGGAGATGAAGCAACGCTTCTGTTTCCCCCAATCAGAGCAAAAATCTCCTTTGAAATTAAAGTTAAAATTAAAGAAGCAACGCTTCAGATTTCTTGCGCTGGGCGCAACGCGCCACGTATCAAAATCAGGCACGCCGGCGCAAGGAGCGCAGCGCACCCAATCAGAGCAAGTCTCTATTTAAAATAAAAAATAAAGGAAGCCATACTTCAGACAAGTTGCGCTCTGCGCTGCGCGACACGTGTCAGCACAGTTGCGCTGCGCGACACGTGGCAGCGCAGTTGCGCTGCGCGACACATGTCAAGCGCAGGTGCACTTGCGCCAACTGTGCCAGCACTAAAACAGAATTGAAATTCCAGAAAGATCTTTCTAATCTTATTAAAACAATAAGATTCTCTCCTATAAAACAGGAGACCTTGGATCAAAGATCCAACAGGGGGAAAAATCCCTAAATCACTCAGAGAAAAATCTCTTTAACTGATTTAACAAATCAATTGGCACTATAAAAAGGCCCCTAGACTCCAAGTCTAAAACAGATGAACAGAGAGAGATATTCAGAACTCCTCTAGAAAATTTTGAAAAGAGCTCAAAAAGATAAAAAAAAAGGTAAAAACCTTTAAATAAAAGAAGAACTTTCTTCTATAAAGATCAATGATCTAAGAACAAGATCAAGATCTTCAATTAAAAAGGAAAAAAGATCAAAAAGATCCAATCACAAAAAGATAAAAAAGAAGTAATTTACTTCTTTAGATCATTTGATCTACATAAAGGCATTGCCTTTTGATGAACCATTGGTTCTGGAATCTTAAAAAATTCTTTTCTTTGATCCAAAATTGGATCAAAATATTGAACAGTGCCCTGCACTTGTAAAATTTGCACTGTTACGCTCTTGGGTTGGCGCAAGCCACCATAGAGCGCCATGTGTCAGCCCCAGAACGAACTGTGCCTTGCGCTTCTAAAACAGAGCACCGCTCTCATAAATTGGCGCAAGTCACCAGAACACGCCACGTGTCGGCAGTGCAACAGCGCAGCGCACTGCGCTTGCGCTCATTAGAGCGTGACACGTGGCACCTCCACATGCGTTTGCGCCTAGCGCTGGCGCAAAACGCCTGACAAGCCACGTGGCGCTCTGTCAGACTAATTAATGCAGTGCATTATTAAAAAGAGGGGCAGAGCCCAAATAAGGGTCTGTCAGACCAAAACAGATGTTGTGCATCATTTAAAAAGGAGCAGAGCCCAAATAAAAGTCTAAACAGACCAAAATAAAATGTTTTGCATTATTTTAAAAGAGGGCAGAGCCCAAATAAAAGGCCTAATAGGCCAAACATAAATAAAATGTTGAACACCTTCAACTGGACTTAGCCCAATTCTGGCCATAAGTCCTCAAATTAAATTGACTGAGCACGACTGCTCTCTTAAATCAATTTACACCTAGTTCGAGGGTACATCTCCGAACTCCTCTGACATCTGTCGTTGTAATCTTTCAACGTCGTCAGAGAGGTGACGGGTCCCGACAACCACACATCAATATGGACTGTGGGGTCCTTAAACTCATGGACTGACGCGTCCTTAAACTCATGGACTAATGCATCCCTAAACTAACATCCGTCCCCGAAATAGGAATGTTGGACCACTATGTCCCTAAACTGGAAAAATAGTGCCCCCAAAAGCTCTTTTGTCGGATCTAAACGATCCCGTTTAAGTTGATCTTAGCCTCAAATATGGCTAACGTATCCTTAAACCTTCAAACAGACTTTAGTCCCAAATTGGACTATAGATCCCCTGATCAACTTTGGTTCAAGGGTACATATCTGAACTCCTCTGATATTTGTCGTTGTAATCCTTCAACGTCGTCAGAGAGGTGACGGGTCCCGACGGCCATACATTCAACGGACCACTATGTCCCTAAACTGGAACGATCGAGCCCTCAAACGCTCTTTTGTCGGATCTAAACGATCCCGTTAAGTTGATCTTAGTCTCAAACTGGGCTAACGTATCCTTAACAAACGTTTAAGTTGATCTTAGTCTCAAATATGGCTAACGCATCCTTAAACCAAAACCCCAAACCCAAATATAAGAAAATGCGGATTTGGACTAATCCACATCCTACGGGCGACGACATAAATTAGTCTCCGTATAAGATCCACGGGCAACTACAAACAAAACAAACACCCACGACATGAAGTGAAATTCTGGAGAAGGAGAAAGTTGTTACCGCGATGCGGTAGCGTAATTAACTGCAGGGGCTTGCGCTACAGGGAAGAGCGTCCCCACAATCAAAAACCTCTCATGTGAGGGGGAATCTGATGAAGTCTGCTACATCGGCCGCATCCGTCTAAACCTCCGATACACGGTGCTATAAATCAACTGGGCATCTTCGGAGAGGTGGACGGATAAAACTAAATAGCATCTGCCCCGAATCCCAGGCAAGACGAACCTACGCGGTCGCGTCTCTGTGTTTGGAGGGGAACAGATTCTGGCACGCCCGATGGGACCTCTTCCTCTTTCCACTCCACTCTTCGTGTGTCGTGTTCGCGAACGAATCGCGGTTTGCTGTGGTTGCCTGTGGATTCGAGGTACTAAGATTTGGTGTCTTGCTCCGTGCAGAAAATAGAAGATCAATGGCTTCAAACTGCACTAACTGCAACTGCAACTCTCGCTCCGTCCCGTCCGGAGGAGTGACTTACGGGCCTCAAGCGGCCTCCATCTTCGCTATGCCGGTGGAACAGGTGACTCAGGCCACCACTGGGTTATTCTTCGGGACCATGATCCCTGATAGATAGAGTTTTTCGTGTTCAAGTTTATTACCGCAATCAAGACGGTTTCGCTTGTAGCTAGCCGGTTGAGTACGGGTCGTCCGCAGGGAGATGGGAATCTTTTTCTATGTACTTTAACGAGTTAAGTCCAAATGTCCAGGTTTGTTTGAGATTAACTATGTGCTAAAATGTTATATAAAGAGAGCTTGTTAGGGTTAGGATTAGGTTAGTTTGAGTTAGGACTCGCTCACTTCTTTCGTTGCCACTCTTAATATCGGTGTTACGGTAATCGGCAACAACGGGGATTAGCACGACTAGGAAGGAATTTGTGAGTATAAGCTAGGCTTTCCAACGCTTAAGTTCTTCCTTTTGTTGCTTGTCCGTCCGTTCTTGGCTCTTAGCCTTAACCTCCGGTTAATTCAACCACAACCGGTCTCACTAAGGAATCACCGCAATCATGTAGGATAGGGTACCGTAGGGAGCGGATTGTGGTTCAATTAACGGGAGTCCGAATTAAGATGTTGGGCAAGGAAAGAGTGAGAGAGATTTCCTTCTCTCAAACTTTCCTTATCTTACCTTAACAAGTAAGAAAACTACTCACCCATTACAAGAAAAAGAAAATACAACAAAAGGAGGAAGATAGAAAGAAAGAGGTTAGAAGATTACAACTAGCTATTTGAGACCTCACATTGGTAAGAATCAAGCTTAAGCATCATTGTTGTTAAGGATAAAGAAAAAGAGAACAAGAAAGAAACAAACAACAAATAACAACAACTAGATTAGCAAATGAAAAATACAAGAAATTATAATTAACAACATAACAAGACAAGCATGGTAACAAAAAGAACTCTTTTATTCATCATTCACTCATAAAAAGCTCACTACAAGATTTTAATGGAGAAAAGATGAAAAGAGGAAGAAGACTACAAAATATATCCTAAACTTTTACACAAGAATAAGCACACTTGGCTTGGCAAGTTCTGGGCTATTTATAGGCAGGAAACAGAGAACCTAGGGCAACATTCAGGATCAACATGCAATGACCAAACTGCTCCTGAAAATTATTCAACTGCGGAGCCTATTAGGCCGCGGATCCGCGGCCAAAACGCCATGTTGGTCATGGATCCACGGCCATAAAGATGAGTTGGCTCATCAACTTTTGTGGTTTTCCCTGTTTTGATGTTTCCTTCAGTGTGGTATGTGTGGTTTTTCAGAAGCTCTTCAAATTTCTTCCAGAATTTCAGCAGATCAAAAGGTGATGTGATGTGGATCTTTTGCCATGATTTCCTTGAGCTCCGCGTAGATATCTTGGATTTTGTGTTGCCATTGTGCTTTGAGCATGAAAATGACCATTGATTTGCCATTTTGTCCCTTAAACTGGTGTGCGGCAACATACGGATAGAGAGCGGAGACCCGTATTTATCTGTGGTTGGCAGTAATCTAGAATTTGTTACGTTTTTCCATGAATTTCACTGTTTAGAGCCGAGAATCTGTATTCTGCAATTAACTAGCAAACACGGCTCAAGAGTACCTACCGATAAGCAATGTGATAAAAAATGGGCGATATAAAAATGCAAAAATCTGATATGAACAAATACCCCCAAACTTATCATTTGCTCGTCCCGAGCAAAGCCAATTTATTCACAAAAAATTCCTAACCTCACTTTCGCAGGGAACGCGATTGCACTGAGCATGTGCAATAAGCCGTTAAACCTCTAGATGTCCCTAGTAGGAGGAGTGTTGTCTCCTGAGGGTTTTCAGCGGATACTACCCACAAAATCCCGTCAAGCTAGATTTGCAAAATAACTATAATCCAAACCCAAGGGTTTTGTTTCAGAAAATAACAATTCTATTATCCTAAGTCTAGACTATCAAACCTTTATTTTTCACAGCTCGCTTCTTATTTAACTTAAGATTTTATATGTCTTTACGTGCAGTGCAAATAGTGTCGTTAAGTTCCAGAAGGATCGATTAAAGTCATCATGTCACACAATAAATCCTAGATAAAATTTTTTAAAAGGATCACATAAGTTTTATAAAGAGTTAAGTATTTTTCAAGTTTTGTTTTCCAGTAAGGTTTCAATTTCAGAATTTCTATCTTCCTTAACAGGAAACTAGGTCTTATTTTTCACTCCACCTTTTTCTTGTTTTCATTTCATACACACATCTGTGAACGTGCAATAGTCTTTATCATAGAATAAAACCTTCATATCTCCGCTAGAAATATTTTTTTATAAAAACCTGTCTTTTGTCAAGATTATTCTCACACACAGAACCGTTAGGAATTTTAACTCGGAGAGAACACTTGCTTAACTTTGTTTTAATCTGGACTTTCTAGGCTTCTTAACGAGCTTTGGGCTAATGCACCCAAACCAGTTGGCTTTAAAGCATTTGGTGTAGAGACACCCCAGCGGACTTAATTACTCAAGTTACCTAAGCCCAAAAACAAAAGACAATTTAGCGTGAAAATCATGATGATTCAATACGAACGGAGATATAACCGGAAGTTCAATTATTTTTTTGGATAAAAGACGTGTTTTAGTGGGTTCGGTGTGTAATCATTCCAATCAAGTTCCAGATGGGTTATTTTTCAGAATTAGTTCCAATTAAGGCATCAATAACATTCCTTCATATTCGCTTCATTTCATAAACTATTCTTGATATTACTTATTTCAGAACAAATCTATTTGATTCTCAGAAAATCATTTATCCATTTAAAAGTTTTTAGACATAATAGACTTGTCATCTAATTTCCAAAACTCACGACACGTGTAGTGTGATGTAAAGACGTATATCAGCTATAGTTAACTTCAAAAGAGAGTTATCTTTCAGGTTTTCAAAATCTAAAAATAAGATTTAGTTATTCTTATCTTATCAAACAAAACCGTCGAAATGTTGAATCTGAGTTCTCCCACTAGCTAACTTGACAAAAAAGTTTTTATGTTTTTAGAAAATTTTCTGATTTTTATGGATTTTATGGATTTTAGTATGCAGATGCAAAATATACATATGAATGTGAAGGTTAGAAATGCGTACCGAGCATACCCCCAAACTTAAACTGGACAGTGTCCTCACTGTCATTGCATGAAGAAATCATTGAAGGGTCAAAATTGTCGATTAGATATACAAAAAAAAAATTGTTTGTTTTCAAAGAAAATAAAAAAATGAATATGCACCAGACAAGAATATCCACATATATATACAAAATGGTATATACATACCCCCAAACTTATTTAAAACAGTGTCCACTGTTTTGGCTGGATAACCAAAGTTTGGTGGTAGGCAGAGGAAGATTATGCAGGGTAAACCGGCTCCTGTAAGACCAGGAGCTCCTTTGTTGGTTTGGCGCTAAGGTGCGGTTTTAGTCTGTGTCCGTTTACTTTGAAAAATGAACCGTCCTTTGGATTCTCCAAATCCACAGCGCCATGCGGATACACATTCCGCACTAAGTATGGCCCTTTCCAGCGAGATCTGAGCTTACCTGGATGGAAATGTAGCCGGGTGTCGTAAAGCAGTACCTGTTGACCAGGTGCGAATGTTTTGCGCTAAAGGTGTTTATCGTGAAACACCTTAGTTCGGTTCTTAACGACAACTGCGTTTTCGTAAGCCTCATCCCTAAGCTCGCTCAATTCGTTCAACTGCAGCTTCCGATGGCTACCCGCATCTTCGAGAGATAGATTCAGCTCCTTTATCGCCCAAAATGCGCGATACTCTATTTCCACAGGAAGGTGGCAAGCCTTTCCGTAAACAAGCCGATAGGGAGACATGCCAAGATCGGTCTTATAAGCAGTTCGAAATGCCCAAAGGGCATCAGTGAGTTTCAACGACCAATTCTTACGGTTCTTGAAAACCGTCTTCTCTAGTATCTGCTTGATTTGCCGATTTGAAACTTCGGCTTGCCCACAGGTTTAGGGGTGGTAGGGCATAGATAGCTTATGATTAATGGAATATTTCCGCATCAAGGCCTCGAAAGCCTTATTGCAGAAATGAGTTCCATTGTCGCTAATGATCGCTCGGGGGTGCACAAACCGGGAGAAAATGTTTTCCTTAAGAAATCTAACGACAACCTTGTTGTCGTTAGTCCGGCTAGGCACAGCCTCGACCCACTTAGAGACGTAATCAACAGCGAGAAGGATGTACAAGTTCCTAAAAGAGCTGGGAAATGGCCCCATGAAATCTATCCCCCAAACATCGAAAATCTCCACAACTAAGATTGGTTGGAGTGGCATCTCGTTTCTCCTGGATATCCGGCCAAAGTGTTAGCACCGGGAGCAAGTCTTGCAGTAGTCATGAGCGTCTTTGAAGAGTTGTGGCCAGTAGAAATCACACTGCAAGATCTTCTCTGCTGTCTTTCTGGGGCCAAAATGCCCGCCACATGCTTGATCGTGGCAAAATAACAGCACACTCTTGAATTCATTGTCAGGGACACACCGACGAATAATCTGGTCTGGACAGTACTTGAACAGATAGGGTTCGTCCCAGTAAAAGTGTTTTACTTGGGATAAGAATCGAAGTCTGTCCTGACTTGACCATTCGGTCGGTAGTAATCCTGTGGCCAAATAGTTCACAATATCTGCGAACCAGGGTTCGCAAGATACGGTCAAGAGCTGTTCATCCGGAAAAACGTCGTTGATCGGAATTTGAAGCGATGGCGAAGAAGGAAGTCGTGAGAGATGGTCGGCGACTACATTTTCACATCCTCTTTTGTCCTTGATGATAAGGTCAAACTCTTGAAGCAAGAGGATCTAACGTATCAGCCGAGATTTTGCATCTTTTTTCGCAAAAAGATGGCGCAGAGCAGAATGGTCCGTATAGGCGATGACTGGAGAGCCGATAAGGTAGGGCCTGAACTTTTCTAAAGCAAATACAACAGCCAAGAATTCCTTCTCAGTTGTTGTATAATTCAGTTGGGCGTCGTTCAGGGTTCGGCTAGCATAATAGATTACGTGCGGCATCTTGTTGATGTGTTGTCCAAGGACAGCACCGATGGCAAAGTCGGATGCATCGCACATAATCTCAAATGGGTGCGTCCAGTCAGGAGAAGAAAGAACGGGAGCAGAAGTGAGTGAGCTTTTTAATGACTCAAACGCAGTCACACAGTTTGAGTTGAAGTCGAATGGCGTGTCCTTGGCCAGCAAAAGAGTCAAGGGCCTAGCAATTTTTCTAAAGTCCTTGATGAACCGTCTATAGAAACCGGCATGGCCAAGGAAGGCTCGGATATCTCTGACGCATCGGGGAGGAGGGAGATTGGAAATGACCACAATCTTCGCTTTGTCAACCTCTATGCCATTTTGTGAAATGATATGTCCTAAGACAATACCTTCGCGCATCATGAAGTGGCACTTCTCCCAATTCAAAGTGAGGTTCTTGTCCTTACATCGGGTAAGGACAGCGTCGAGATGCAGCAAACACTCATTAAAAGAATCGCCGAAAATAGAGAAATCGTCCATGAAGATCTCCAAGAATTTTTCCACCATGTCTGAGAAGATTCCCATCATACACCGCTGGAAGGTAGCGGGCGCATTGCATAACCCAAAGGGCATGCGACGATATGCAAACGTGCCGAAAGGACAAGTGAATGTGGTTTTGTCCTGGTCTTTTTCGGCGATGGGAATCTGATTGTAGCCGGAGTAGCCATCAAGAAAGCAGTAGTACTCGTGTCCGGTCAATCGTTCAAGCATCTGGTCAATGAAAGGTAGCGGAAAGTGGTCCTTCCGCGTTGCGGCGTTGAGTTTTCTGTAACCGATGCATACTCGCCACCCAGTCTGGGTGCGAGTAGGGATTAACTCGTTCTCCTCGTTGGTTATGACCGTTATGCCTGATTTCTTGGGGACAACGTGAATGGGGATAACCCACTGGCTATCAGAGATAGGGTAAATGATACCACTATCCAGACACTTTACGATCTTCTTTTTTACAGCCTCCTTCATGACTGGGTTGAGTCGCCTTTGTGGATCCTTGGCTGGTTTGGCATCATCCATCAGATGAATGTGATGTTCAACGATCAGGGGACTAATCCCCTTGATGTCCGCCATTGACCAGCCAAAAGCTTGCCTATTGCTGTGTAAGACCGCAAGAAGGGCTTTCTCTTGCTCTGGAGCTAGAGAAGCCGAGATGATAACAGGGAGGGTCTCGTTCTCACCCAAGTAAGCGTACTTAAGGTGAGACGGCAAAGGCTTGAGTTCGAGCGTTGGAGGTGAAACGATGGAAGGCAAGATTGGTGAAAAGGTCTCGAACTCAAAGGATTCCAGCAAAGGTTCAAAATGAGTGTAAGCGACCGAGTTGGATGGTTCAGGTAACTCATCCGGAAATTCGAAGGATTCCAACTCGGGTGGTGACTGGCTAAGATCGGTCGAGAAAGTGAAACACTCGTAGTCATTGTCGGGCGCAGAAGCAGCAGCAGGTTCGAAGAGAAACGCACTAGTGGCGTTAAGGTTGTCGTGATCGAACAAAAACTCCTCGAATTCACACTCCTCAGGGGTGATCTCCTGGATTGAGCAGACGTCTAGTATATGAGCATTAGGTTCGGAGGGCTGATTCCCCAACCTAAAAATGTTGAGTTCAATCGTCATGTTTACAAAAGATAGGTTCATCGAACCATTTCGACAATTGATCACAGCATTTGAGGTTGCAAGGAATGGGCGACCGAGTATCACCGGAATTCGATTCCGGGGGTTAGCTACAGGCTGTGTGTCTAAAACAATGAAGTCAACGGGGAATATGAAGTCCCCAACTTTGATTAACACATCCTCTAGCTCACCCCTAGGATGGGTGATTGATCGGTCGGCCATCTGGAGAGTGCAGTGTGTGGGTTTCAGCTCTCCTACACCTAATTGCTCATATACTGAGTACGGAAGCAGGTTAACACTGGCACCAAGATCTAATAGTGCGCGGTTAATGTTTTTATCCCCAATAGTAATAGAAATCGTAGGACAGCCAGGGTCCTTCCGTTTTTGAGGTAAAGATTGGGTAAGGGCATCACTCACAGCACTAGCCAAGAAAACTTTCTTGGGTATCTGAGATTTCCTCTTTTTCGTGCACAAGTCCTTTAAGATTTTAGCGTAGGAAAGGACTTGTTGGACAGCATCTAAAAGGGGAATGTTGATGTTAACCTGCTTAAACAACTCCAGAATCTTCTCCATTTGTGGATTTTGTTTATTGGACCTCAACCGGTTTGGAAATGGAACGTTTTTAAAATTGGTTGAGTCCAATGCTTGTGGAGGAGATTGTGGAGTTGGAACGGATCCCAGAGCTGGTGTTTTCGTGGAGTGAGAAATGGGTCCGTTTAGATCAGAAGAAGAGGAAGAGCCTTTTGAAGAATGGAGAATAGGCTCAGAAGACGAAGAAGAAGAAGAAGAAGGAGCGTCTGGGGTGTCATTATCCTCAATTGTTGTGCCGATATTGTTATGCAGCATCCTTCCCGATCTCAATGTAGTCACGGCACTCACATTATGGTTCTGTTGTTCAAGAGCAACATGCACATTATGTGGGTGACCAGGATTTGGGAGTGGTTGAGATGGAAGCTTCCCCTTCTCTCCCTCGCTTAAGGCCGCATTCAGTTGTGCAATCTGGGCTTCGATGGTCTTGATGCTTTGCCCGTGTGCAGCAATGTGTTGCACCAAAGACTGAATAGACGACTGGATGTTTGCGGTGGATTGTGTCGATTGTTTAACGAACGCCTCCAGACTTCGTTCTAGCGAGGAAACCTTATCGTTGTTTGACGGAACAAAGTTGTTTTGAGGAAAAGAATTGTTGGGTGCAAAGTTGTTCGTCTGATTTTGAAAAGGTTGGGGTTGGAAGGGCTGCTGAAATTGATGTTAAGTTTGTTGTTGCGCTTGTTGTTGCGGAGGAGGGGGCCTCTGGAAATTGTTGCCTTGGAATTGATGCTGGTTCTGATTCCAGGAGAAATTGGGGTGATTCCTCCAACCGAGATTGTAGGTGGAAGAGTATAAATCATTTCTCGGTCTTTGCTGAAATGCAGCATTAACCTGATCCTGTCCTTTAGATGGTGGATTGTAAGGACACTCTTCGGTTAAGTGAGAAGGATCGGAACAACAAGCACAAATGGTACGAAGGGGAAGAACAGAAGCAGGAGATGAAAATTTGCTCTCTATCGCTTCAAGTTTTCTCGCTATTGCAGCCATTTCAGCTTTCATCGCAATAGAGACATCGAGTTGGTGAATGCCTACCCTAGACTGACCAGTAGAAGTGGAGGAAGAAGAAGAAGGAGTTGGTCTGGTGCTCTCCCACTGAAGCGTTTGTTCCGCGAGGTCGTCGAAGAATTGCCATGCTTCCTCATCAGATTTCGATAGGAAGTGGCCCTGACAAATGATTTCCAAAAACTGCTTGGTTGCTGGGTTCAGGCCCTCGTATAAGGTTTGGCAAAGTTGCCATTTCTCAATACCGTGGTGAGGGCACTGAACAAGAAGGTCTTTATACCGGTCAAAGCACTTCCAAAAGGGTTCAGTAGGAAGCTGGGAGAATTGGTTGATTTCGTTACGGATCCTCGCTGTTTTATGATTCGGATAGAATTTCTTGAGAAACGCTTTCACAAACTCGTCCCAACTGGTTATGGAGTGGGAAGCAGTGCTATACAGCCACTTTTTAGCAAGATCGCACAAAGTGAACGGAATGACCCGTAGCCGTATAGCATCGTCAGACAGTTGGGTCATTTTCATCATGGCACAAACATTCTGGAACTTGTTGATGAAGATATAGGCATCTTCAGATTCAAGCCCATGAAATTTCGGAAGCATGTTAATGAAGTAGGGCTTAATTTCAAAATTATCCCCATTGGCTGGTGGAAGGGAAAGACAGATGGGAAGTGCAGAGCGGGTGGGATAGAAACGATCCTGGAGCGCGATTCGCTGCGGCGCTACAACAGGCGGCGGTTGTGGGTTATTCGCATCCATAGGAGGTGGAATCAATCCCGGGGGAGTCAAAGGGATGTTTGGATTAAATCCTGACATCGCGGAAGAAGAGGTTGGTGATGGTGAAGGTGAGGATGTATGAACAGAATTCCGGTCAACGTCGGAGTTGGCCGGTAAAGTTAAGGGTGAAGGAGGCGTGGAAGGAGTTTCGACGTCTGAGTCGATCGCGTAGTCGGTAGCGACTAACGTAACGCGGACTAGGCGGGCGCTAGTGTCCCGAGTCCAAGCGGACATACACTAAACGAGTTTAGTGTAGTCAAAGCGGGGAAGGTGAGGGCAAGAAAACATCAATGGAGAAATACGATGGGAGGTGGGTGAAAAAATGGGATTCTGGCGACAAAAGGCAAGTTTTTATAAAAGTTTTTGTTTTGTTTTTTTTTTCTTTTTCAGAAAGAGCTTTACAGAAATATTTACGGACTCACGGCTTCAAACAATCACAGACAAAATATGCAGAATCACACCTAGATCTAGGGTCACCTAGGTCAGCTAGACAACTCCTAACTGTTCCAAAGGGCTAGAAATAGGACCTCAAACCGCCTCTTCTCCGCCAATTGCGGCCAGGTAAGTGCCAGGTAAGTGGGAGGCTCCCCACTACATAAGTAGTGGTCCTAATTAAGTAACCACTTGTCTTGGACACACTTTCCTAGACACCGCAAAGTCAGGATAGGATAAACGGCCGATGCCTACAACCAGTCCTCTGTCCTAGTGAGCGCGATGTCCTTAGGGCTGAGTCTGGTATTTTTTAATTAATTAATGGTCAATGCATATGCTTTTTGTGATTTCTGGGGTCCTGGGAAGGGTGATGAAATCCCCACCCAATCTGGATTGGTTTCAAGCCCCTTAAAGTCCGATTAAAATATACAAAGCGGTAACAATCAACTGCAATCAATTTTTTTTATTTTTTTAAGCGCGGCGCAAAGAATCCTGCACAAAAACAATTTATTGGAAGGGGGAAGAGAGTTTGCGCAAAGAATGCTGCAGAAAAACAGTTCAGTGGAGTTCAGAGGAGTGAGGAGGAGGTTAGAGACACTCACAGAAAAATTGAAATGCTGACGGCACCAGGTGGCCGCGGTTCCGCGGCTATAGCCTGCTTATGCCGCGGTTCCGCGGCAATAAGGTGGATTTGGGCCTTGAAATTCTTGTGGTATGCTAAGTTGGGTGTCCTCTTCTTGTCTGGAGCTCCTGAATCTTGATTTGCTTACTGGGTTTGCTCCAGAATTTTAAAGTAGACCGTTGGTTCCGTTTTGATCAAACGCGGTCTAGCCGCGAGATATGGGTCTAACTTCCTACGTCTTTGGCACTGAACTCGACCTTCTTTTTATCCTGCACACTTGCACAAAAACTAATAAAAAATAACAAGATGGTTTTTTACAATGTATTTTTTTTTTGTTTTGTTTTTCGGTTGTATTTATATTCATAAATTAACCCGAAATTACACAAAGAAATAAACTACCGTCTCCCCGGCAACGGCGCCATTTGATTGATAGAGTTTTGCGTGTTCAAGTTTATTACCGCAATCAAAACGGTTTCGCTTGTAGCTAGCCGGTTGAGTACGGGTCGTCTACAGAGAGATGGGAATCTTTTTCTATGTGCTTTAATGAGTTAAGTCCAAATGTCCAGGTTTGTTTGAGATTAACTATGTGCTAAAATGTTATATAAAGAGAGCTTGTTAGGGTTAGGATTAGGTTAGTTTGAGTTAGGAGTCGCTCACTTCTTTTGTTGCCACTCTTAATATCGGTGTTACGGTAATCGGTAACAACGAGGATTAGCACGACTAGGAAGGAACTTGCGAGTATAAGCTAAGCTTTCCAACGCTTAAGTTCTTCCTTTTAGTGCTTGTCCGTCCGTTCTTGGCTCTTAGCCTTAACCTCCGGTTAATTCAACCACAACCGGTCTCACTAAGGAATCACCGCTATCATGTAGGATAGGGTGCCGTAGGGAGCGGATTGTGGTTCAATTAACGGGATTCCGAATTAAGATGTTGGGCAAGGAAAGAGTGAGAGAGATTTCCTTCTCTCAAACTTTCCTTATCCTACCCTAACAAGTAAGAAAACTACTCACCCATTACAAGAAAAAGAAAATACAACAAAAGGAGGAAGATAGAAAGAAAGAGGTTAGAAAATTACAACTAGCTATTTGAGACCTCACCTTAGCAAGGATCAAGCTTAAGTATCATTGTTGTTAAGGATAAAGAAAAGGAGAACAAGAAAGAAACAAACAACAAATAACAACAACTAGATTAGCAAATGAAAAATACAAGTAATTATAATTAACAACATAATAAGACAAGCATGGTAACAAAAAGAACTCTTTTATTCATCCTTCACTCATAAAAAGCTCACTACAAGGTTTTAATGGAGAAAAGATGAAAAGAGGAAGAAGACTGCAAAATATATCCTAAACTTTTACACAAGAATAAGCACACTTGGCTTGGCAAGTTCTGGGCTATTTATAGGCAGGAAACAGAGAACCTAGGGCAACATTCAGGACCAACATGCAATGACCAAACTGCCCCTGAAAATTATTCAACTGCAGGGCCTATTAGGCCGCGGATCCGCGGCCAAAACGCCATGTTGGTCATGGATCCGCGGCCATAAAGATGAGTTGGTTCATCAACTTTTGTGGTTTTCCCTATTTTGATGTTTCCCTCAGTGTGGTATGTGTGGTTTTTCAGAAGCTCTTCAAATTTCTTCCAGAATTTCAGCAGATCAAAAGGTGATGTGATGTGGATCTTTTGCCATGATTTCCTTGAGCTCCACGTAGATATCTTGGATTTTGTGTTGCCATTGTGCTTTGTGCATGAAAATTACCATTGATTTGCCATTTTGTCCCTTAAACTGGTGTGCGGCAACATACGGATAGAGAGCGGAGACCCGTATTTATCTGTGGTTGGCAGTAATCCAGAATTTGTCATGTTTTTCCATGAATTTCACTGTTTAGAGCCGAGAACCTGTATCCTGCAATTAACTAGCAAACACGGCTCAAGAGTACCTACCGATAAGCAATGTGATAAAAAATGGGCGGTATAAAAATGCAAAAATCTGATATGAACAATCCCACCAATGAGCTTCAATGCCCCATTACCATCGCAAGAAGCTCCGAAGAAGTCGGTCTTCGATCGGCTTACAACTATCGCGGCCCCTCTCAACGGGTCGCCCAAGCCTAATTCCTCAGCTTTCAGCAAACTGGGCCAAAACATATGTGGGCCCATGAAGAAGCCTGCAATACCAGAAAAGGTTGTTCCGAAGAGGATAGCCATCCTTGCTCCTGAAATCGTCAAGGCGGCTTCTCCTGCCAAAGGGTCGGTCGTCACAAGACTGACTATTCCGGCTCCCGTTCCTGCTCGAAGGTCTGTCTTTGACAGATTGGATACCGCTACTCAAGAGACGTCAGTCTTCAAGAGACTGGCACCAGCAGCGCTTCATCTGGACAGGGGGCAACACAAAGCCATCCCCATCGCTGAACCAACGTCGTCCGCTCGACATGCTTGCCGTCGTCACTGGCGCCGGGTAAGGAAGGCTGGGGGCAACTCCCCTTCTGGGATAACTCCGCCAGCTCCGATGATGGAAATCAATGCTGCTGTTCCGACCTGGAATAGCTTTGAACCGCTAAGAAGGGTGCGCAAAAACTCGCCAACTGCCGTATTGAAAAGATCTCCTACACCTGTGGATAATGCCCCAAAGGTGAAGCTGGAGCAGCCCCCTCAACGACTGTCCTCTAAAATTTACAAGGTCTGGCGTCAAGTCCAGGACTCCGTAGTGGATCAAGACTATCTCCGCCGACAGAAAAAGATGAAGGTTCGGCAGAAGAAGGACTACTCTGTCAAGCCACCAAAAGCGACAGCTACTTGGGTACCCACTACAACGGCCCCCTCAACTTTGACCGCTCAAAAAAGAAGGAAGTCGGAGAAGATCCCTGTGTCTTTGGCAAATCGCAAAGACACTGAAGCTAAACGCCCCAAGTCTGGGGGCATGGTGGTGCACACCGTTTATATGGCTTCCGGAAAGGTGGATAGCCGCGCTTCGACGGGTCACCGACCGCTCACCCGATCCGTGACAAAAGCCCAAGAGCAACAACATAAGCTTCAGGAAATGATGACTGCAATGGCCGCACTTACCGGGCCAAAAGAAAGCTCGGAGGCATCCTCGGATCAACGCCGGGAGCAAGAAACTGACGCTGACTTCCTACGCAGAGTCCTCGAAAAGAAGGACAGAGAAGCAGCAGAACAAGCAGCTAATATAAAACAAATAGCGCTTCTTTTCCAAGATATGGTAGGAATGATGTTACAGCAGGATCCTCCAGCTAAAAACCCTCCGACCATTACTGAAGACGATAGAGGGGAGACATCCAATCCTCCTCCAGCTCTTTCAACAGCCAAGGAGGAAACCATTTCCAAGGCCGCACTGGATGACTATATAGCTCAGCAAATACGAGCTCATCAGGCGAGTGAAGCGGCTGAGTAAATTGTTAGAACCGGACGACCCTATCCGAGCTGGTACGACCAAATCAGTTACCCGCCGGAATATACGATCCCTAGATTCCACGTGTACAAGGGGACAGAGAATCCACACCAGCATGTCGCTCAATTCAGGGCCTTATGCGGCAACACTGGAGGCAATGACAAACTGCTGCTTTGCCAATTCGTCGGCAGCTTAGCAGAAACAGCCTTTGAATGGTATTCGAGCTACCTAACGACTCTGTCAAAACATTTGCGAAGATGGAGCTACTGTTTACACAAAGATTCGCGAGTGCTAGCGGACGCACCCCGATCACGGCATTGATCAACGCCAGGGTAAGGCCAGGTGAAACTTGGGTCCAGTATGCGATAAGGTGGCGTAATCTATGGTCAAAGTGCGAGCAGCGCATCGAAGAAGCTCCTGTCGTGGGCATGTTCGTAGGTACTCTCGACCCTCAAGCGACCATATCCCAATTCATGATGTTCTTCAAGCCGACCACTTTTCAGGCCTTGATTGACAAGCTGGCCCAAATGGACCAGATGGGTCATAGACCATCTCCTTCAAAGACAGAGCCTTGGAATGAAAAGGGCAAAGGAAAAGCAACCTTCGTTGCCAATACTCAACAACAGCCGAGCAACTTAAAACCGGTTGTTTGCCAAAACAATATGCGTCCACGCCCATCCCTCGAGGAAAGACTGGGACGCCCTTACTCGTTTTCCCAAGATAAAACGAGGAAACTGTTTGAGCTGGCAGTGCGCAACGGATTCATCAATCTGCCGAGTCCGAAACGTCCGCTACAGCCAGGCGATGTCAACGATCCTAATTACTGCCCCTACCATCGAGCAGTAAATCATCCAATCAAAAACGGCTACGTTTTCAAAGACTGGGTAGAAGACCAATACCAACAGGGCAAGTTCGCGTTGTCCGAAGAATGGAAGGTGAGCCCGCCACAACCACATGCTCCGAGAAAGATGGATATGCCGGGGGCATCATGCTCATTCATAGGGAAAGCCCCATGGACCGAAATGTCCTTAAACTAACGACGGACCACTACGTCCTAAAACTAGCTGAAGACCAAAACGTCCTTAAACTACTACCGCAGCATCCTCAGGCTGACGAGATAAATAAAGAGAATAAAGAATAAAAAAAGAAGAAAAAATGAAGAAAAAAAGAAGGAAAAAAAAGAAAGAAGCGGTGTGTCCATAAGCGAAATAGGCACGGATGAAAACCCGAAAGGGCTCCATGAGTAAAAATAGCAGGGCTACCGGCGAGTGTTCGTGAAAACCCGAAAGGGCGCGACCTCGTTAGAAAAAAAAAGAATAAAAAGAATTAAAAAAGACGGTATGTCCATAAGCGAAATGGGCACGGATGAAAACCCGAAAGGGCTCCGTGAGTAAAAATAGCAGGACTACCGGCGAGTGTTTGTGAAAACCCGAAAGGGCGCAACCTCGTTAAAAGACACTTACAAGGTCCTCTCGACCTTGTAAGGAGAAACCACCCGCATGAGATCTTTCCGACTCACAGGGAAGCAACACACTTAGGGATCCCCATGATTCTTAAGGAGAAATTACACTTACGAGATCCTCACGACTCGCAAGGAGAACTCTCTTATGGGACCCTCACGGCTCATAAGATTTGAAAGTCTTAAGTTACAGAGACCTGAATCTGTTCTTAAGCAACCCCCACAACCTTCGATAGTGCCCTACAAGCGGCTCAATACTGACCTTTGTATACAATCCACGGGCGCAAATAAACATTTCCCTAACCAAGTCCCACCCGTGACTGGGGATATGTCCATACGGTGAACAACCCTTGTAAATCCTCTCGACTTATAAAGAGAAAACCCTTTTGTAAGATCCTTACGACTTACAGGGCAACATACACTTAGGAATCCTCATGATTCCTAAGGAGAAAACACACCTACGAGATCCTCACGACTCGCAGGGAAAAAACCTTTATGAGACCCTTACGGCTCATGAAGTTAAAAGCCTTAGTCGACGGGATCCTAACCCTGTTCGCTAAGCCACCTTTGTTCAACATCGACAGAGGCAAATGACGATTCGCTCCTGGCAATGTCCCAGTTGTAGCGATGCTGATGCCTAAACCGGTATCAAATTCCAAGCCCTTTCATGGCAAATGATGATTCGCTCCTGGCAATGTTCCAGTTGTAGCGATGCTGATGCTGAGATTGTCGTCAGATTCCAAATTCCACACTCGCGATAAAAAAATCAGCGAGCCATACATGCATACGAAATAGCCAAAATGATGGGGCAACTTGCAATAAAAATCAGCAAGTAAAAATGTATGCATGCAAAATAGCCGAAACGATTGGGCAACTCGCAATAAAAAGCAGCGAGTGAAAATAAAATAAATAGCCGAAATGATTGGGCACTGCGAAAAATAGCCGAAATGATTGGGCAATCGCGACCTTCGCGATATAAAGCTGAAATGATAGAGCATCGCGGAAAGAAATAAAATGAAAAATATATATAACGAAATTCATGCCCTAAGGGCGATATCATAGCAATCCCTGTATGCAATCCAGGGGCGCAAACAAAGAAGGAAACACGCCTTCCCTCCCCATGCTCCATCGGAAAACGGAGTCAAGTCTTGACGGTAACTCATATAAAACCTGAAAGACTAACGGAGATCATCCCACATGGAGTGGTCACCACCTCGACGTTCGTCTCGATACAGCAGACGAGATGTCAACAATGGCGTTCCTTCGCAGTCCAACAGAATGCAGATGCAACGTCAACGAAAGACCCCATGGTCAAACAAGCGAAGTAACGGCAAAATCCCAGCTCCACCTCGGCATTCGTCTCGATACAGTAGACGAGATGTCACTACAGCGTTCTTCCCCCAACAGGATTCGGACGCGCCAAAGCAAATGAACCAAAAGGCCAAATTCCTAGCTTCTGGGTCTTGACGGCAAGTCATATAAAGCCTGAAAGACAATCGGAGATCATCTCGCACCAACGCGGAGTGGTCACCACCTCGACGATCGTTTCGATACAGCAGATGAAATATCACCCCAGCGTTCTTCCCCCAGCAGGATTCGGACGCGCCAAAGCAAATGAAGCAAAAGGCCAAATTCCTAGCTTTAGGGTCTTGACGGCAAGTCATATAAAGCCTGAAAGACAATCGGAGATCATCTCGCACCAGCGCGGAGTGGTCACCACCTTGACGATCGTCTCGATACAGCAGATGAAATATCACCCCAGCGTTCTTCCCCCAGCAGGATTCGGACGCGCCAAAGCAAATGAAGCAAAAGGCCAAATTCCTAGCTTCAGGGTCTTGACGGCAAGTCATATAAAGCCTGAAAGACAATCGGGGATCATCTCGCACCAGCGCGGAGTGGTCACCACCTCGACGATCATCTCGATACAGCAGATGAAATGTCACCTTAGCGTTCTTCCCCCAGCAGGATTCGGACGCGCCAAAGCAAATGAAGCAAAAGGCCAAATTCCTAGCTTCAGGGTCTTGACGGCAAGTCATATAAAGCCTGAAAGACAATCGGAGATCATCTCGCACCAGCGCGGAGTGGTCACCACCTCGACGATCGTCTCGATACAGCAGATGAAATGTCACCCCAGCGTTCTTCCCCCAGCAGGATTCGGACGCGCCAAAGCAAATGAAGCAAAAGGCCAAATTCCTAGCTTCAGGGTCTTGACGGCAAGTCATATAAAGCCTGAAAGACAATCGGAGATCATCTCGCACCAGGGCGGAGTGGTCACCACCTCGACGATCGTCTCGATACAGCAGATGAAATGTCACCCCAGCGTTCTTCCCCCAGCAGGATTCGAACGCGCCAAAGCAAATGAAGCAAAAGGCCAAATTCCTAGCTTCAGGGTCTTGACGGCAAGTCATATAAAGCCTGAAAGACATTCGGAGATCATCTTGCACCAGTGCGGGGTGGTCACCATCTTGACGTTCGTCTTGATACAGCAGATGTGATGTCACCCCAGTGTTCTTCCTCCAACAGGATTCGGACGTGACAAAGAAAACGAAGCAAAGGCCAAATTCCTAGCTTCAGGGTCTTAACGGCAAGTCATATAAAGCCTGAAAGACGATCGGAGATCATCTTGCACCAGTGTGGAATGGTCACCACCTCGACGTTCGTCTCGATACAGCAGACGAGATATCACCCCAGCGTTCTTCCTTCAACAGGATTCAGACGCGACAATCAAACAGCGGAGCCACGGCAAAGTCCCTAGTTCCAAACCTCGACGGTTCACCAACAACCTAGAGACAACCGCGACATTCGTCTCGATATAGAGGACGCAATGCCAGCAAACGAAGCAAATGCCAAATTCCTAGCTTCAGGGTCTTAACGGCAAGTCATATAAAGCCTGAAAGACTATCGGAGATCATCCCACACTAGCGCGGAGTGGTTATGACTCATCGGGGCTCTCCAAAATGAGCCTAACCTCAAGTAAAAAGTGACATGGAATATCCCTACGCTTGCTCTTTCGACGGTAAGATTACCTGGAAGATTACTTGAAGACGTCTTGTCCAGCCCCCGAAGGGATCAGAGACACGATAATCGCAAGGCTACTCGAACAGCAAGATTGCATATCGAGGAATATATCAGCCAACGCGACGGTACGACAGCCAAAACCCTAAGTACCACAGACCCTAACGGACCTCTGTCGTAAAGAGCAGAGGTTAACTGTGACGTTAGGATATTCTTGCGAGAAGTGCTCAATTAGTCTCGACTCGTGAGGAAAAGCCTTAGGCAGCAGGGATTAAAAAACCTGTTTCCTAAGCACTGGGACCCTGCAAGTCGGTCCAAAATGGACTCTTGCATACTATTCACGGGTCACACTCTCCAAAATCAAATCTTGATAAGGAGGGAAACAACCGCTTACGGGTCCTCTCGACTCGTAAGAGGGAAAAATCTTTTATGAGATCCTTACGACTCTCAAGAGAAAACGCACTTAGGAATCCTCACGATTCCTAAGGAGAAAATACACCTATGAGATCCTCTCGATCCGTAGGGAGAAAAGTCTCTGTGAGACCCTCACGGCTCATAAAGTTGAAAAGTCTTAGCTAGCAGATCTGAACCTGCAGCCTAAGCCATCACTACCTCTTGAAGAAGCCAACACAGGAAGCTCGCTCTATCATCTGTCAACCATGTTTACTAAGGCAGTATACTGATAATAAAAGAAGGAAGAAAGCGACAGAAAGAACATCCGATTTGCATTTAATCAAGCGTTCGAGACACACTCACTCATGCATGTGCAAAAGACTCAGAACGAGAAATAAGACAAGCTGAAATAAAAAAATTCTATTAATATTGCAAATGGTTCTTACAATTATAAAGAAATAAATAAAGACATTATCCAAATGATTACAATGGCAAAACCTCAGATCCAGGGCATGGATTAAGGAATTCGAAAGTAAGGCCATCCAGAGTCTTTCTGGCCTTTCTGATCATTCTCGTGTGCATCCTCTCGCGCTCACGTGTGTCAAGATCTTCGGCAAGACCCCCCATCCTTCGATAAGCAGCAATTTTCGTTGTCTGTTGAAAAATTTGATGCAGAATGTCGATGAGGCTATCTCACCGTTTCTTCGAGATCAGCCCCGACAGGTACACTGAATGCACCTTGTCTTCGGCATCATCCAGCGCATTAAGCGGCATGGCCTCATGAAACCTTGGAAGTGCTCTCCAAATTTCTCCCAGCACGACTTTTAAGAGAGCAGAACGGCGAGGCAGCAACCAACCAACGCGTGCGTTCAGATGACCCATAATCTCCGCACACTGAGCATCTGCGAACTCTTGGTTTTGGTGACGGCCCTGTACGCGGATATCCTCGTAAGTGATGAATTCGTGCAAACTGTATAGATGAACATACATAATGCCTGAAGGAAACATCATTGTAAGATTAGCAATGAGAAAAAAGACACAGGAAGTTAAATTCCTCGAGCGCAATGCTCTACAGACAAGAGTGACAGCTGTCAAAAAATCAGTTATGAGGAGAATTTGGAGAAAATCCCCTGAGAACATTGAGAGCTTTGCTCTAGAAAAATGATATAATTCAAAAAATAAAATCTTTTTGGAGAGTAAAGGCTCTATTATTGGAACCCTAATAGAGTTCTCTTTAGTTCTCTCTAGATCCTTTTAGAGCAAAGCTCTGCTAAATGAAAACCTAAATGGGTCTTTTTTAGATCAGCGATCTATTAAGAGCAAAGCTCTTGAAATTAATTTAAATTAATCCAGATTAATTTTTACCTAAAAAATTTTTTTTAGAGTTCTAACTCTTAAAAGTGCTTGAACAAGAGAGCAAGGCTCTGAACAGAAATTCTTATGAAGAGGTAAAAATCATCTAAGGGACCAAAGGTCCTATTTATAGGCATTGAGAGCCGCTTCAACTTCCAAAAGTTGCCGCAACAGTTGGAATTCTGCCACCGCTGCACTCACGTTTGGGGCCACGTAAGCACAACGGTGGGGGGGCATTTATTTACCCCCAATCAGAGCAAAGCTCTGTTCAAATTTCAATGTGGGAGATGAAGCAACGCTTCTGTTTCCCCCAATCAGAGCAAAGTTCTGCTTTGAAATTAAAGTTAAAATTAAAGAAGCAACGCTTCAGATTCCTTGTGCTGGGTGTAACGCACCACGTATCAAAATCAGGCACGCCGGTGCAAGGAGCGCGGCGCACCCAATCAGAGCAAGGCTCTATTTAAAATAAAAATTAAAGGAAGCAATGCTTCAGACAAGTTGCGCTCTGCGCTGCGCGACACGTGTCAGCGCAGTTGCGCTGCGCGACACGTGTCAGCGCAGTTGCGCTGCGCTCTGCGCTGCGCGACACGTGTCAGCGCAGTTGCGCTGCGCTCTGCGCTGCGCGACACGTGTCAAGCGCAGGTGCGCTTGCGCCAACTGTGCCAGCACTAAAACAGAATTAAAATTCCAGAAAGATCTTTCTGATCTTATTAAAACAATAAGATTCTCTCCTGTAAAACAGGAGCCCTTGGATCAAAGATCCAACGGTGGGGAAAAATCCCTAAATCACTCAGAAAAAGATCTCTTTAACTGATTTAACAAATCAATTGGCACTATAAAAAGGCCCCTAGACTCCAAGTCTAAAGCAGATGAACAGAGAGAGATATTCAGAACTCCTCTAGAAAATTTTGAGAAGAGCTCAGAAAGAAAAAAAAAGGTAAAAACCTTTAAATAAAAGAACTTTCTTCTATAAAGATCAATGATCTAAGAACAAGATCAAGATCTTCAATTAAAAAGGAAAAAAATCAAAAAGATCCAATCACAAAAAGATAAAAAAGAAGTAATTTACTTCTTTAGATCATTTGATCTACATAAAGGCATTGCCTTTTGATGAACCATTGGTTCTGGAATCTTAAAAGATTCTTTTCTTTGATCCAAAATTGGATCAAAATATTGAACAGTGCCCTGCACTTGTAAAATTTGCACTATTGCGCTCTTGGGTTGGCGCAAGCCACCAGAGAGCGCCACGTGTCATCCCCAGAACGAACTGCGCCTTGCGCTTCTAAAACAGAGCACTGCTCTCATAAATTGGCGCAAGTCACCAGAACGCGCCACGTGTCGGCAGCGCAACAGCGCAGCGCACTGCGCTTGCGCTCATTAGAGCGTGACACGTGGCACCTCCACATGCGTTTGCGCCTAGCGCTGGCGCAAAACGCCTGACAAGCCACGTGGCGCTCTGTCAGACTAATTAATGCAGTGCATTATTAAAAAGAGGGGCAGAGCCCAAATAAGGGTCTGTCAGACCAAAACAGATGCTGTGCATCATTTAAAAAGGGGCAAAGCCTAAATAAATGTCTAAACAGACCAAAATAAAATGCTTTGCATTATTTTAAAAGAGGGCAGAGTCCAAACAAAGGCCTAATAGGCCAAACATAAATAAAATGTTGAACACCTTCAACTGGACTTAGCCCAATTCTGGCCGTAAGTCCTCAAATTAAATTGACTGAGCACGACTGCTCTCTTAAATCAATTTACACCTGGTTCGAGGGTACATCTCCGAACTCCTCTGACATCTGTCGTTGTAATCCTTCAACGTCGTCAGAGAGGTGACGGGTCCCGACAAACACACATCAATATGGACTGTGGGGTCCTTAAACTCATGGACTGACGCGTCCTTAAACTCATGGACTGACGCGTCCTGAAACTCATGGACTAATACGTCCCTAAACTAACATCCGTCCCCAAAATGGGAATGTTGGACCACTATGTTCCTAAACTGGAAAAATAGAGCCCCCAAATGCCCTTTTGTCGGATCTAAACGATCCCGTTTAAGTTGATCTTAGCCTCAAATATGGCTAACGTATTCTTAAACCATCAAATAGACTTTAGTCCCAAATTGGACTATAGATCCCCCAATCAAATTTGATTCAAGGGTACATCTCTGAACTCCTCTGATATTTGTCGTTGTAATCCTTCAACGTCGTCTGAGAGGTGATGGGTCCCGATGGCCATACATTCAACGGACCACTATGTCCCTAAACTGGAATGATCGAGCCCTCAAACACACTTTTTTTGGATCTAAATGATCCCGTTAAGTTGATCTTAGTCTCAAACTGGGCTAACGTATCCTTAACAAACGTTTAAGTTGATCTTAGCCTCAAATATGGCTAACGCATCCTTAAACCAAAACCCCAAACCCAAATCTAAGAAAATGCGGATTTGGACTAATCCACGTCCTACGGGCGACGATATAAATTAGTCTCCGTATACGATCCACGGGCAACCACAAACAAAACAAACACCCACGACACGAAGTGAAATTCTGGAGAAGGAGAAAATTGTTACCGCGATGTGGTAGCGTAATTAACTGCAGGGGCTTGCGCGTACAGGGAAGAGCGTCCCCACAATCAAAAACCCCTCAAGCGAGGGGGAATCCGATGAAGTCTGCTACATCGTCCGCATCCGTCTAAACCTCTGATACACGGTGCCATAAATCAACTTGGTATCTTCGGAGAAGTGGAAGGATAAAACCAAATAGTATCTGCTCCAAATCCCAGGCAAGACGACCTACGCGGTCGCGTCTCTGTGTTCGGAGGGGAACAAAGTCCTCTCGACTTATAAGAAGAAAATACTCTTATAAGATCCTTACGACTTATAAGAGAACACACACTTAGGAATCCCCACGATTCCTAAGGAGAAAATACACCAACGAGATCCTCACGACCCGTAGGGAGAAATAACCTTATGAGACCCTTATAGCTCATAAAGTCAAAAAGTCTTAGTTAACAGGATCCTAACCCCGTTTACTAAGCCATCTTTGTTCAAATCGACAAAGGCAAATGATGATTTTGTAACATTTCAGAAAATATAAAATATTATTTTTGGAATTTAATATTAAAATAATATATTTTCCCGAAAACTGCCCGATTTGCGAAATTCGAGTTTTCGAAAAGGGTATAAATATATACCAATAATTGTGAAATAAATGAAAATTAAAATGATTTATTCAAAATATATATATATATATATATATATATATATATATATTTATAGGATTTGGCATTTTAAAAATTTATTATATGCAGTTTTGATAAAAACGTGATTAGGCCACTGCTAATCGCGATTAGGCCAAATCCGTATTTCTACAGTTTTCCACGGTTAGTGCACCATGACATGTTACATGTTGTTTCATTTGTGTTGTTTTATTGGGTTTATGGGTGTGTTGGTGAGAAAATAAATGAAAGGGAAAAGGTGTTATGATGACTTGAGGAGAAAGAGAGAGGGGACATCATGATGAGAGGTAAGCATGCTTGAGGGGAGGGGGAGAGAGAGAGAGAGGGGACATCATGATGAGAGGTAAGCATGCTTGAGGAGAGAGAGAGAGAGAGGTAAGGCTCCACCCCCACCTCATTCTAGACTTCATTTCTTCAACTCCCTCATCCTTCTTGATCTCCTTCTTCCTCCACCTCACTACCCATGGAAACCATCTCCAAAACCTTCTCAAAACCCCAAACTCCTTTCATTAAAAATGATCCCCACCTCACCCTCATCACATTGGACCCATCAAAGTTAAATTTTGAAGACGTGGGACTTTTAGGGTTTTGCTTGGGTGTAACCATGAGGTATATCTCTTTTCATTTAGGGTAGTTTTGATTTCCTAGCATTTTGTTTAAGTTTAGAATTTGTTTAGTGATAGATTTGTGAGCTTTGAAATTCTAGAGAAGGGTTTGGAAAATTGATGATGTTTTGTGGCTGCCAATTAGACTGTTGAGGTGATTCTTGACCTGGACCATAGCTTAGATCCCTAAATACGGATTTAGGATTTTAGCCATTTCGATTTTGTGAGGAATTGTGAGCCTACAGGAAATCTGGAGTAACCCGGGGATACTAAAAATTATTTAGCAAAGACAGTGAAATGAGCAGGTGATTGTGAGTGTACCCTAAAGACCCGAGACCCCAACTCAACTGCTGGGCCACAGATTTATTCATTATGGCCGCAAATTGCGGCCATATTAGGGAATTTAGGGCTGGTTCTTGGTATATGGTTCACTTATCGGATGATTAGACCCCCTATATATGAAAAATTGGCTAGTTTGACCCGAGTCAAAATCTGGGAGCACATTGGGGTGTTTTTGGCTATGTTTTCCGTATTTTTGAAATGTTTGGTTTTGCTATTTCGATTTGTTTTAGGTTGTTGGATGTTTGTACATCGACAACAAGGATTGTTTGATTGTTTTTGCACGCGTAGGCCATAGGTTCTAACCTATGAGAGCGTCGTATACCGTATCGGTTTTCCGGATTCAATTTTAATAGCGATTGCAATTGTGTATGATTGTAGGTACCTTTGCGTGGATTCCGAGGTGACGGAGCGAGGCGTCATCGACTTCGGCAAGTAAGGAGCAATGTGAGTAGATCTATATCTACGGGGGAAGTCGGGTGGATGGCGTATAGCACCCCCGCAAATTTTGATGGAAACCGATTTATCTATATAGATTATGATTAATGAAACCTTTAATAGAAAACTATAGATAGAGTTAAAAGGTAGTTAGAGAACCATATTAGAAACTAAGGATAGTTGGAAGTGATACGATACGACTAGTATGTGGTGACGGGATTTGAGGATGATATTTGATGATATTGCCGTTTAGGGTACTATAAGACTAGATGGTCGACGTAGATGTCACGTCCCGAAAGTACGGAACATGACCGGCACTTAAACTACGAAACGTCTCGAGGCGTACGTAATCTAAGTAAGCCGAAAACCCAGAAATCCAAAACCAAGAAAAGTAGTAGAGTGAAGGAAAACCAATTTAAAATCAAGTAGTTTTAATAGCATAAGCCGAATTATGCGGTTTAAAAAACATCAAATATTTCCTGAAAATTTCGGTAGAGTCTCCTTTGTAAATACTGGCCCCCAAACGGAATACAACATGAATAGTATACGAAATCAAAAAAAGGCATCCCCAAGCGGGAGCTAGCTCTTCGTCAATCGACGGTCACAACCACACAAGCAATATAATATACAACGCCGACGGCGAGGATCAAAACTCAAAAGGAAACTCAAAACCACAAGAAATCCACAGAAATATACGCGCGACTCTAAGGTCGAAAGAATAACATCACCGGTCTCTATCTCAAAAATAAATACATGTTTGGTTGATGGAACTTCTAGATACAACAGAATAATAATATACAAGATGTAATGATGGGTACGATACAAATAAACCCACCTACTAGCAAGTCACCCGGAAATGGAAATAGTGCCAGCAAAGCCGGAATGAAACCTGTACGGCGAAACCTGCAAGAACTGTGGCACAACGGGGGTGAGTTGCCAACTTGTGAGTAGAAGGACATCTACGCACAGAAATCGCATAAATAACACAACCTAGGTCAATGATCATAATATATCCTCAAATATATGAATAACATGCAGCCTATAACAATGGCTAGGGTAATATCTAACCCGAGTGTGATCTCATGTGCCCGTGTCAGTGCCTCAGGTAGCAATATATCATATGAATGAGGTATGAATGCATGAAAACAGAATACATGTAAATGAAGAACTGTTTGCATAAATTAGTGAGATTTCCTTTGTATTTTTAAAATGAGGTATCATAAATGAAATCAGCATCAACAGTGTCTAGCATCGACACAAAACATAAATCTCAATGTCTCAAAGCCTCAGGCTCCGGCTATCCAGACTGGCATGTATCATCAAATCTCAGTACCTCAATATCTCAAAATCTCAATGTCTCAATCTCAATCTCTAGGGCGCCGTCAGTCCAGACCGGCCCCTACCATCCATCTCAAGACCACGACGGTACCCTCCGGATATCCGACGCGTTGGGTAAAATCACCGGTAGGTAGTCTCCCCCTGCCAGGCTCATCATCATCACCACGAGCTTCTTGCCCCGGGGTACCTTACCGGGTCCACCATGTACCCGAAACGGTTCATCCAACTCCTCGAATCGGGTCTCGAAATCCATCAGCAAACTCATGGTGGACGACTCATACATCATGGGAAAAACAGCGCTTTTCATTTAAAAAGAGAAAGACGAAGTTTGTATATGTTTTGCGGTTTTCCCCAAATCCAGAAAATCTCATGGAAATCCGAATCCAAAACCTCAATAGCACGTAAAAAGTGAATATATGCATGAGAATCCATGAATGCGGCATAACAATGAATAACAATATGCATGAAGTAGCAGGTAATAACTACAATGTCTAAACTAACATATAAGGCATGTACACTAATATCATGTCTAAACTATTAGCTAACAGGCTATGTCAAGCAATAATATTTTCTAAGGTGTACGTGACATGGCAATTACCGATGAAGATGTGTGTGAGCCGGCAAGTAAGTGTACGTGGTACATACGCATCATCGGTAATGGTGCTGGTGTCCTAACCACAAGATATCAACAGTAGAATATGAAGCATAATATAAGCATGTGATGCGGAGCGAACAACAATAATGAGCGGGAGCTGAATACTAGACGCAACGATAACTAATCTGCATTAACCTAATATAAGTCCTACAATGGTGCCTTTTGAAATAACACGAATCGTGGGGTTTTGAAAATAGGGGCTACGGTGTTTTTAAGAAAAGATACGTTTTTGAAATATCCGTAGAATCCCTTGACTTGTCTTTTGAAATACGCACGATTCGTAAGCTTTGAAATAGGTAGGAACCGAATCTAATCTAACAACTAACTAAACTAAAGGGCTAAGCTACAAGCTAGACTACAGGTAAGGAAACCGCCTAACATCTGAGTCGATACATATACATACCTGTATATATATTAGTCGGTGATCCCGCCTCAATAATATCATATCCGATACCATATCTATAATTAGACATCCCAAGTCAAGAGTGCGGATCAATCATCAAGATATAGCTCGTACGTAAATCCGTCGTACGGCATCCCCAAATCTGGGTACGGGTCAATATCATATTCTTCACACTATTCCTCTGGTATCCTCTTTATCCAAGATCATAGTCTAGGGTACTGACCTATGTCTAGTACAATACTAATATCCTCAATATACTCATGATCTGACTACTGATCGACAATCTCGTACAAACCGATATCGTCAGCACATATCATCATCAAGGGGTATATATCGCCCGATATGGCCTAATATCAAAATCCTAGCATATCATGCCTCATATCACGATCACATGTCGACCATTTTATTTATAACACTATTCACCCGTATCGCCGCCCCAAGATCCGCTATAACACCAGGACGTACCTCAAGTACGAATCCTGCCATATCACCGATATCACAACCACAAAACAAATCTCATCGACTCAGCTCAATCCCAAGTATCATCCTCAAATCCGTATGTGAACACATAGTCCCATACCCATGTGAACACATAACTATAAAGAATCCCATGAGCATATATAAATAGGAATGTATGCAAGTATGTATGTGTGTATGTGTAGTGCAACACTACCCTAGGGTTCGCAACACTAAAATAATCCAACACACCAATATCCATCCTAACATCGTTATTAATCCCAAATAACATATAATAATTGTTGGTGTGTATACGCATCCGTATACACCACCACGGACTGCGGGCGTGTTATACGCCATCCACCCGACTTCTCCCCGTAGATATAAATCTACTCACCTGGTCCTCGCTCACCGGTGCCGACGTCGCCACGCGCTTGCATGTCGTCTCGAAGTCCACATGGGGTACCTACATATCATAATGCACCGTATCACATTAAAATCCGACTCATGACCAAAACGACACACGAATCCCACATAGGTCAAAACCTATGGTTGCTTTCACAAATCAACCCCAAAACCCTCGACATTGGCGTATAAACGTCGATTGATCAAGAAAAATACCAACCATACCAATCATGGTTTCAAAACTCGCTAACTGTATAAGAGATATGGTTAAATTCATCAAAACCACAAATTCACCTTAAAAGCCATTTTTCCGAAAATCTAGCAAGCAAAAATTACCCGTTTTAGTACAAAACTCGACGTTTAAACAAATCTAATGGCCATAATACTTATTAAATATCTTAAATAAGTCATAAAAACAATTTCCATAATTTAATCCCAATAAATTTCATTAACCCCAACATCCTAGTTTACAATATACCCAAATTTTAACAATTTAGCAAAAATGCACAAACAACAATTTAGCTTGGACTTTCATAAACTAAAAGCATTAAACCACTCAATACAATATTTATAATGATATGAAAACTTAATTATATTTTAATCTAAGCATTTGATAATTTTTCAAAAACTCTAGTTAGCAAACTAGCTTAATTAGGGCATTTATAAGAAATGGTTGTAATTAACAACTAGATTAGCTTTCAACAAGGCTTAGGATGTTAATCCACATCACATATCCATGCACAATTGATCACAACCCAATTCCACAACAAAACCCTAACTTGAATTCCTTAATCATGCAATTAAACTCATCTAAAACCTAATTAATCACTTAATTAACTTAGATTAAAGCAATAATCAACAATTTAACTACATGGTTAAGATTATACCTCCATAATTTTTTGTAGATCCCACTTGCCACTAGCCTCCCAAATTAGCTTCCATCCCCCAAGATCCATGCTAAATTGGCTAAAGAAAAATGGGTAGGGCTTTGATTTTGATTTTATGGGATTTTTGATGCATTTTTTGAATGGTTTTTGAGGTGGAATGAGAGGGGAAAATGGGGGAGATGGGGCTGCCATTTTCAGCCAGAAAATGAGGGAAGGATGAGGGGGTGTGGTGAGGGAATTATGGCCAAGTCAAGGAAAAAACCCCAAGTCAACAAAACCCATACCTCATTCTTTAT
The DNA here is from genome assembly GCA_030015575.1 of Agapanthus africanus. Lineage (NCBI taxonomy): Eukaryota > Viridiplantae > Streptophyta > Magnoliopsida > Asparagales > Amaryllidaceae > Agapanthus > Agapanthus africanus. Next base: position 374,496,824 of record JASDDO010000019.1, on the reverse strand, counting down.
TAGTTTTCTTTTAATTTCTTGTTTCCTTTTTCACTTTCTTTTTTACTTGAAGTGGGAAAACAATTAGGAAGGGCTGCTGAATTCTGCATAAAAGAGGAGGAAAAATGGGGGTGTGGGGGTGTGGGGGTGTGTGTAGCAAGTTCCAATTGAAGGAAATACCCCCTTATCTCAATTACATTAATTAACTTCACAATTTTAGCATTTTTCTTCGATATTTTCTAACATCGTTTGACAGTTCCATTTCATTTCAAAAACCATATGATAAAATTTTGTTTAATGTGTTATGATGCACAAAATTCGTTTCAACTCAATCCAGTTTGTAATTTTCCCTAATTAAATATATTAGTGACGGCTTAAAATAATATTAAAATAATTAATTTCGGAAAAATTTTCAGAAAATTAGAAATTTTACCAGTGGCTCAATAAACACCAAATACTAGTAATTACATAGCTAGAATATGTATATTTAATTTTATATTAAAGATATTTACATTTTGACTTTTTACGGAAAACCCCTTTATTTTACCGATTTTCCGAAATTACACCGAAACGATTTTCAAAACGTTACAGTAGATGTGTCATCCGAACCATACATATTTCCAAACTGAAGAATCGTATGAATCTTTTAAACAGGTATTTTGAGGGACGTTACGGGTTTTCAAATGATATATTTTCTTTAAAAACACCATAGCCCCTACTTTCAAAACTACGATTCGCATCTTTTAAAAACTGATTGTATGATTCAGGTGTGTTTGTAGATTAGATAGTTATGTTTAGTATAGTGTGAATGTATATATAAAATTGACTCGATGTGGGATAGAAATACGATGAAAAGAATATACGGTGTGATATGATGATTTGATGATATGTTGGGATACGGATGCGGGTCGAGTGAGATGATTTATACCCTGTCGGTCCCCTGATATGAGATTGTTGCGGATGTGACCTGAGACATAGGTATATAGAGATATTGTTATATATGTTGTGAATCGTAAGTGATAGCCGTACGAGACGTTAGGTCCGTACCCTCCTCGTCTTATAGGTTGATAGGATCCCTGATAGCTTAATGCCGCCGTACGATGATTTTCCGTACGTGATGAGTTTGACTTGATGATTGATCCATACCCTTGACTAGAGGATGTCGTACGACGGATTTTACCATACGCGGTGTTGTCAGGCTGGATGCCGATTGATAGATTCACCGACTCGATCATGCTAGATATGTATACCTTATAGCTTTTCGCTGATGATTTACCTTATGCTGTATTCATGTTATTCGCATTGCATTACTTATACTTGTGCTAGTACACCTGCACTATTATCGATGATGCGTATGTTACACGTACACAGATTTGCTGGCTCACACACTTCATCATCGATAATTGCCATGTCATTACACAGTATGATTGCTGTATCATGATATGACTCCTTGCATGCTATACTTGCGTATATACTACTGGTACATCCATATTGGCGTACATACATATTGTACACTCATACTTGCGTATATACCACTTGTACATCCATATTGGTGCACATACATATTGTACACTCATACTTGCGTATATACCACTTGTATATCCATATTGGCGCACATACATATTGTACACTCATACATGCCTATATACCACTTGTACATCCATACTTGCACACATACATATTGTATACTCATACATGCGTATATACCACTTGTACATCCATACTTGCGTGCATACATATTGTACACTCATACTTGCGTATATACCACTTGTACATCCATACTGGCGCACATACATATTGTACACTCATACTTGCGTATATACCACTTGTACATCCAAATTGGCGCACATACATATTGTACACTCATACATGCGTATATACCACTTGTACATCCATACTTGCGCACATACATATTGTACACTCATACATGCGTATATACCACTTGTACATCCATATTTGCGCACATACATATTGTATACGCATACTTGCGTATATACCACTTGTGCATCCATACCTACATACATACTTATTGCACATACGTAGATGATACTGGCTTTGGTTTTGGAGAATTGGGAACCGCGGGATATATTTTAAAATTGGAATCATTTAAAAGAGCGGTTTTCCGTTAATATGTCACATCACTGTTCCATGTTGCATGATGTACGGATATGCTTACATTTCTATCATATGTCGCGTACATCATGCTTTATGATTTTATACATTGAGATATGCTGTTTTCATGAGATTTCTGGATTTGAGAATCGTGGTCATTTTAAAAGAAAGTATGTATTATTTTAAAAACCTGATTTCTCTTGATATGATATTTCAGTGCGTCCACCATGCGTTTTCTCAGTTCTGAGACGTGTGACATGTGGAACCTGATTCGAGGAGCTGTATGAGGCCGATTGTGGGTACATGGTGGACCCGGTATGGTACCCCGGGGCGAGAAAGAATTTTCTGTGCAGTAGATGGTGAGCCTGGCAGAGGGACCACTACCTACCGGTGATAGTATTTCGGCTCGGCGGATATCCGGAGGATACCAACCGGAGTCGAGAGATGATGTGAGCCGATCCGGACTGACGAAACCCGAGATATGAGGATTTATGTGTCGATGCTGGACACGGGTTTCATGATGTTTTCGAGTGTCGATGTTGGACACCCAGGTTCCATGATTTTGATGTGTCGCGAGGGACACCCGTTGATTTATATCCTCATATTTTCATGCACATATTTTATGATGCATACATATATTGATTACATGGTTGGATGAGATCTACATGCATACATACATTGATTATATGGTTGGACGAGATCTACATGCATACATACATTGATTCTATGGTTGGACGAGATCCACATGCATATATACATTGATTATATTGCTGGATGATATCCACATGCTGATTGACATTGATATTAGTGTTGGCACATATACAGACTCAGTCACCGTAGATATCATAGTATTACCTTTATGATATAGTTGACCTAGAAGTCGTTGTTTATTCGATTTCTATCTGTAGATGTTTTTCTACTCACGAGTTGGCAACTCACCCCGTTGTGCCACAGTTCTTACAGGTTGACCGCACGGATCAGTAGCGGCTTCGCTGGCACACAGTTGCTTTTGGGTGGTTTGCTTAGTAGGTGGGACTTTTGTATCGTACCCACTCTTGTATTTACTATTTCACATTGTATCTAGTTAACTCCATCAATCAAAATTAGTAATTGTATAAGTAATGAGACTTAATGAGTTTGTGGTTGCGAGACTTAGAGCGAGGGGTATTCCGCTGCTTATGGTTTTGATGTCTTGCTTATTTCTTTATCTTTTTGGTGAACTTCGTCGTTGGGCGTCGTATACTTATATTTATACTTTGCGTGGTTGTGGATCCGCCGATTGGCGAAGAGCTAGCTCCCGCTTGGGGATGCCTTTATCATTATCTTGTATATGTGGTTTTGGATCAAAAAATACAAAGGAGGTGCTGCCTAAATTTTTAAAAGACGAAACATGTTTTCAAACTAATAAATTCCACTTGCATTTTCATGTACCTTTTCTATGCATTTTAAGAAAACTTGATTTCATTATACCTTTATTTCAAAACTTCACCTCTTTATTTTCTTAAAAAGGTTTAGATTTCTGGGTTTTGGCCTACTTGAATTATGTTACGCCTTTAGAAGTGGCATGATTTAAGTGCCGGTCACGAGCTAATATTTCGGGTCGTGACAAAGTTGGTATCGGAGCGCTAGGTTTAACCTTGGTTCGAGTCTATGTTTGACTATGCGGAGTCTAGGGCGGGTATGTATTTCGGAACCTAGGCTTGACCTTACAGAACATAGACTTGAACGGGGGTATTAGACCTGAACTTTCGTTTCATAGGTTGACCCTGATTGATGGAGTAGGTAGCTTGAGTAGAGTGACGTACCGTACATATGTTCCGCGGCATATTTATGAAACGATACTCCACTTAAGGAACCTTAGGATATACATATTTTTAAGACTTATGATTCTCTTCATACTCGTGATTATACATCCATTTGAGATCCTTGATTCTATTCGTTTCCAGGATCATACTCTCATTAATGTTGTTCCTTCTTATGATCATGTATCCATTCTGGATCTGTCGTTTCCTTTCATGCCTTTGATTTGTTTTCATCGATACTCGATTGAGGTTCCTGTCACCATAGTTTGAGCGCAGATAAGCTGCTGCTAGTGATGCGGTCAGGGCGAACTCGTCATGGACGAGGACTGACCATCGTGCTTTCTGGTGACACAGGAACATCTCGAGTTAGCGTTTGTGTCGTGACCTCTTATCTGAGGCGAGTGTTTGGTTTTGCACCGGATGATCGGGCCATTGACAGAGGCTGCCTGTTGTGAGAGGACTGTTGATGTACAGCCTACCTCAGAGATTGTGGTGTCGTCTACTGTGCAGACAGATGACCCAGCTGTTGCTGAGATTGATAGGATGTCGCCTCCAGACTTTACGAGCTGAGATCGCTGGAGCTTTAAGGTAGAGTTGCGACAGATGGAAGCTAGTTTATCCTAAGTTGAGAGACGAAGGTGTTTCGTCAGATTGATGCGCCGACGCAGGCCCAGTTGAGTTGAAGATTTTCAGTGTGGAGAGTCTTACTCAGGTCTAAAGTAGACCGGTCCAAAGACGACCGTGGATGTATCGTCTATCCTTGAGGATTGAGGCAGTGTTTAGCATGTGAACGAAAGGTGTTCACATGTCGTCTAGGAGGAGTTGAAAAGTTCGAACGAATGTCAGAAACCCATTTTTCCAAGTCTAAATATTCGGAGGAACATGCAAGTAATTCTATGGACCGTCTAGAAGAATGAAACCCTAACTCGACATGATGACCATGGAACCGCTTTTGAACCTTAGGGTTTGCGACGGTTTAGCGGTGTCATCAGTGAGGCTTGGGTTTACCTTTCTACGGCTGGTCTAGAGGTACTGTGGTATGTACCAGATATTATTCGACTGTGCTCAGGTGTTGAGCTTTCGGAATATTTTGGGACCTTGATGACTCGATCGAAAAGTTTAATATCGTCCGGATATCCTGTGATAGGAGACCAGTAAGCTGACTAGCTTCGGATAGAGGACCTCACCCAGATGCGTTGTAAGTTGATCGAGGACGGACGAGTATTGAGTATTCCTCCGACGGTTGGGACAAGTTCCCAAGGACGTGTTCGGCTAGAGATCTTTTACAGAGTGATGAAGATACCGAGTTCGTAATTTCGAGTCCATGCGAGACACTCCAGATTGACCGTAGCTGAGGACTATTGCAGTACATAGATAGCACGACGTGACATCGAAGTGGACGACGATACAGACGAGTGGAGCCAGAGGTTCGTGCGAGATGCTGACGAGCTGTTGTTATTTCCCGTTGAGATTAAAGATCTGATATGCACACAGAGGCGTGAGGTACGACCAGTTCTCGAGGAAATGTTGTGCTGAGAACGCAGATGTCCAGAAAAACGAGAAAGGATTATGCAAGAGTACCAGCCTCCGTATAGTTCGGCATAGGCGAGATTGGAAGAGACCCAGAGCAGGTTCCTTTCAGGACACTGCTGCAATAAGATTTGCACTGGGGATCAGTTGTGTCACGAGTATTCAGAGGACCAGAGGCCGACGCCAGTAACGTGCTGCTTTACGAATGGTCGTAATGATTGGCCGAGAGATGACCAGAGAAGTGCTAGAGCGGAATCGTTCCCGTTAGGACACCTGACCAGGCCGATGAGCCGATGGATTGCGAGATTGGTGAATCCACAGAGAAGATAAGGACCCAGAGACTGAGGACGCCAGACTGTGAGCAGAAGGCAAGCGGATATTCTTGTTCTGCCGGTTTTAGGCACATCGATTTATTTTTCGACATTGTAGGAGGTGTACCTCAATATCATTTATTGCGATTTGCGTTTGTGATCCGAGTATCACACTTATATCGCTTGGATTTGAGTTTTGATTATGAGTTTCCTGATATTGATTTCGTGCACCATGGCTGCACCTGCTGGGTATTTACATTTTTGCGCATAGTTATCGCACTTGATTATATTTTATACACCGTTGTGTTGATTTAAGATTTGTGCATATCCATTGCATTTGATGTCGATTTTGTACCTTCGTAGCATGTGTTTATGATTTCGTGGATTTCATTCGAATGATGTGATTTTTTTTGCACTCGGTATAGCTCGCATGTGCTTGCAGTGCATTGATACGTGTTTTGTGCACGCAGTTGCACACGTTTTTGATTTGTACACCTTGGTACACTCGGTGTTGCTTTTTATGCGTTGAGTTATTGATGGTATTTCATGCATTTGATGCACCAGATGTTGTTTTCGTGCACAATAGATGCACCAGATGTTGTTGTCGTGCACACCCGTTGCACTGGACAGATATTTTCGTGCACACTTGTTGCACTTAGTTTTGCTTTTGTGCATATTGTAGCACCTGTATTCGGATTTGATTTCCGGACGCACGGGATTGTTGGATACGCCTTTTGAGGCTGATTTTGCTTTTAAGCACTTTGTTTTCATGATGGGCACTATATTGTGTAGTAGCCAAACAGGACTGATCTGAGAACAGTACCTGGGTACTTTGCATGCATTAAAAGGTTAACAAAAGGTTTTCTAAAGGAGCTATAGTCTCGCTATTTCCTACGTGTCCGTGAGCGACACGAACGTTTTTAAAGGAAAACCTTTTGGGATATTTTGAAACGACGGAACGTATATTTAGAAAAACATATATGGGCATATATTATTATTTTACAAAAGAGCATCCGTCATTTATACCATGAGTTACGCATCACACGGCGATTCAGAAAAGATTTTGCATGTATTTTATTCAGATTTTGGAGTTTTCAAGGATGCGTACTATAGACGTATTATAGTATTTGACTAGTGTATATTGGATTTCAGTAGTGGATTTCGAGATCTGTATCTCTATTGTAACTCCGAGGATATGCGTGCAAATCCGATGATTTGCGTGACGCTGACGGAGTTCGATTTTGAGTTTTGTACTCGTTTTCATGCGCACGCGATGCGCTGTGGTATTTCTATATCTTCCGTGATTTCGGAGCCTCGTTGATTGATCTTATTATTGAAATGTTTTAGATTTTGGGGGTTTAAATTTAAATTTGGGGACCGAATTTATTTAAGGGGGGAAGATTGTAACATTTCAGAAAATAAAAAATATTATATTTGGAATTTAATATTAAAATAATATATTTTCCCGAAAACTGCCCGATTTGCGAAATTGGGGTTTTCGGAAAGGGTATAAATATATACCAATAATTGTGAAATAAATGAAAATTAAAATTATTTATTCAAAATATATATATATATATATATTTAAAGGATTTGGCATTTTAAAAATTTATTATATGCAGTTTGGATAAAAACCCGATTAGTGCACTGCTTATCGCGATTAGGCCAAATCCGTGTTTTTACATTTTTTCATAGTTAGTGCACCATGACATGTTACATGTTGTTTCATTTGTGTTGTTTTATTGGGTTTATGGGTGTATTGGTGAGAAAAGAAATGAAAGGGAAAAGGTGTTATGATGACTTGAGGAGAGAGAGAGGGGACATCATGATGAGAGGTAAGCATGCTTGAGGGGGGGGGGAGAGAAAGAGAGGTAAGGCTCCACCCCCACCTCATTCTTGACTTCATTTCATTTCTTCAACTCCCTCATCCTTCTTCATCTCTTTCTTCCTCAACCTCACTACCCATGGAAACCATCTCCAAAACCTTCTCAAAACCCCAAACTCCTTTCATTAAAAATGATCCCCACCTCACCCTCATCACATTGGACCCATCAAAGTTAGATTTTGAAGATGTGGGGCTTCCAGGGTTTTGCTTGTGTGTAACCATGAGGTATATCTCTTTTCATTTAGGGTAGTTTTGATTTCCTAGCATTTTGTTTAAGTTTAGAATTCGTTTAGTGATGGATTTGTGAACTTTGAAATTCTAGAGAAGGGTTTGAGAAATTGATGATGGTTTGTGGCTGTCAGTTAGACTGTTGAGGTGATTCTTGACCTGGACCATAGCATAGAACCCTAAATACGGATTTAGGATTTTAGCCATTTCGGTTTTGTGAGGAATTGTGAGCCTACAGGAAATCTGGAGTAACCCGGGGACACTAAAAATTATTTAGCAAAGACAGTGAAATGAGCAGGTGATTGTGAGTGTACCCTAAAGACCCGAGACCCCAACTCAACTGCTGGGCCACAGATTTATTCATTGTGGCCGCAAATTGAGGCCACATTAAGGAATTTGGGATTGGTTCTTGGTATATTGTTCACTTATCGGATAATTAGACCCCCTATATATGAAAAATTGGCTAGTTTGACCTGAGTCAAAATCTGGGAGCACATTGGGGTGTTTTTGGCTAAGTTTTCCGTATTTTTGAAATGTTTGGTTTTGCTATTTCGATTTGTTTTGGGTTGTTGGATGTTTGTACATCAACAACAAAGGTTGTTTGATTGTTTTTGCACACGTAAGCCATAGGTTCTAACCTATGAGAGCGCCGTGTGCCGTATCGGTTTTCCGGATTCAATTTTAATAGCGATTGCGATTGTGTATGATTGTAGGTATCTTCGCATGGATTCCGAGGCGACGGAGCGAGGCGTCATCGACTTCGGCAAGCAAGGAGCAATGTGAGTAGATCTATATCTACGGGGGAAGTCGGGTGGATGGCGTATAGCACCCCCGCAAATTTTGATGGAAACCGATTTATCTATATAGATTATGATTAATGAAACCTTTAATAGAAAACTATAGATAGAGTTAAAAGGTAGTTAGAGAACCATATTAGAAACTAAGGATAGTTAGAAGTGATACGATACGACTAGTATGTAGTGACGGGATTTGAGGATGATATTTGATGATATTACCGTTTAGGGTATTATAAGACTAGATAGTCGACGTAGATGTGTCATCCGAACTATACCTATTTCCAAACTGAAGAATCGTATGCATATTTTAAACAGGTATTTTGAGGGACGTTACGGATTTTCGAATGATATCTTTTCTTTAAAAACACCGTAGCCCCTACTTTCAAAACTACGATTCGCATCTTTTAAAAACTGATTGTATGATTCGGGTGTGTTTGTAGATTAGATACTTTTGTTTAGTATAGTGTGAATGTATATATAAAATTGACTCGATGTGGGATATAAATGCGATGAAAAGAATATACGGTGTGATATGATGATTTTATGATATGTTGGTATACGGATGCGAGTCGAGTGAGATGATTTATACCCTGCCGGTCCCCTGATATGAGATTGTTGCGGATGTGACCTGAGACATAGGTATATAGAGATATTTTTATATATGTTGTGAATTGTGAGTGATAGCCGTATGAGACGTTAGGTCCGTACCCTCCTCGTCTTATAGGTTGATAAGATCCCTGATAGCTTAATGCCGCCGTACGATGATTTTCCGTACGTGATAAGTTTGACTTGATGATTGATCCATACCCTTGACTAGAGGATGTCGTATGACGGATTTTACCATATGCGGTGTTGTGAGGCTGGATGCCGATTGATAGATTCATCACTCGATCATGCTAGATATATATACCTTATAGCTTTTAGCTGATGATTTACCTTATGCTGCATTCATGTTATTCGCATTGCATTACTTATACTTGTGCTAGTACACCTGCACCATTATCGATGATGCGTATGTTACACGTACACAGATTTGCCGGCTCACACACTTCATCATCGATAATTGCCATGTCACTACACAGTAGGATTGCAGTATCATAATATAACTCCTTGCATGCTATACTTGCGTATATACTACTGGTACATCCATATTGGCGCACATACATATTGTACACTCATACTTGCGTATATACCATTTGTACATCCATATTGGCGCACATACATATTGTACACTCATACTTGCATATATACCACTTGTACATCCATATTGGCGTACATACATATTGTACACTCATACATGCGTATATACCACTTGTACATCCATACTTGCGCACATACATATTGTACACTCATACATGCGTATATTCCACTTGTACATCCATAATTGCGCACATATATATTGTACACTCATACTTGCGTATATACTTGTACATCCATATTGGCACACATACATATTGTACACTCATACTTGCATATATACCACTTGTACATCCATATTGGCGCACATACATATTGTACACTCATACTTGCGTATATACCACTTGTACATCCATATTGGTCTCATACATGTGTATATACCACTTGTACATCCATACTTGCGCACATACATATTGTACACTCATACATGCGTATATACCACTTGTACATCCATACTTGCACACATAAATATTGTACACTATACTTGTGTATATACCACTTGTGCATCCATACCTATATACATACTTATTGCACATATGTAGATGATGCTGGCTTTAGTTTTGGAGAATTGGGAACCGCAGGGTATATTTTAAAACTGGAATCATTTAAAAGAGCGGTTTTCCCTTAATATGTCACATCACTGTTCCATGTTGCATGATATACGGATATGCTTACATTTCTGTCATATGTCGCATACATCATGCTTTATGATTTTACGTATTGAGATATACTGTTTTCATGAGATTTCTGGATTTGAGAACCGTGGTCATTTTAAAAGAAAGTATGTATTGTTTTAAAAACCTGGTTTCTCTTGATATGATATTTCAGTGCATCCACCATGCGTTTTGTAACAACCGAGTTCTGTTATACCAATTTCTATTGCCGTATGTGTGGTTTGTAGTGTTTACTTCATTTACTTTGTGGATGCGAATGGTAGTTACTTTATATTCGACCTGCTTGCGTGAGCTTGTTGTTCCTTAATTGTGGAATACCCTAACCTTACACTTTCTGCATATAACAATTTAAGTCATTTAAAAATACATGCCATGGCCTGCTCGATACCCCTAACCCTGTGGTAGCGTCCTTGCATCGTGTTCTCGTCCCGTTCAGTGAAACGGACGTGTTTGGACGACTACGCGCACATGCGTGCGTCCGTTCTTGGGGGTATGCTTTTTCATTACAAAATCCTTCATTTCAATTTTTGAAACTTGCCAGTAATTTTCTTATTTCAAATCCAAATTTTTGGACCCGACCTGGGCGCAATTCTGAAATATTTTGTATCCCGCCAAATCCTATTTAATTTTGAATTTCTTAAATCATTTAGAAAATATTTCACAGCTTACAGTATATTTTTCTCAACTAACAAGTTATTGTTTAAAACCGGTAAATCTTTTATATTTTTTCCCAAACCAATTCTTTATTTTCCCCAGCCAATCAAAACCCACGTTTCTCTTCTGGGCCCCACAGCTTTTTCTTTCTCTCCCCCTTTCTCCTTCTCTTTCTCTCTCTTTCTCCTTTCTCCCACCTCCACAAAACGCCAAGTTTATATCTCCTCTTCTTTCTCTCTCCTCTCTTTTCTCTCTATCTCTCTCTTCTCGCGCCGATTCTCTCTCCTCTCGCGAGAATCCCGTCACCGCCTCACGATATCCTCACGTCCCTTCTTCGTATCCTTCGTCTTCCTTGGTTATTTTTTTAAAACCCATGCACGAGAGAAAGAAACCCAGCTAACTCTCATCGCCTCCATCACCTTAACCCTGTTCCCCGTCGACACCCTCTGCAGCCACTCATCTCCATCATCTCTTCTCCTTCTTCCTCCCTCAAAAGAAACCCACTGAGCCCCGAAACACCCACTGTGGCCTTAACCCAGCACTGCCATCTCATCGCCGTCGACTCCCTCTTCTCGTCGTCACCACCTCCCTCTCCCTCTGCTCCTTCCCTCTGCTTTTTCCCGAGTACTTGACCCTGCAACAAACCCCCACCAAACATCAAACCAAACCAAACCCTAGCGCAACCCTAACCTCTTACCCGAGCACCTACACCCTCTCCGGAGCGCCGCCGACCCTCACCGACGACGCTGCCATCCCTCTGCAATCCAGTGAGTAAGTTCGTTCCTCAATCTCCTTTGTTCTCTGTCATTATTCTTGTTTCCAGTCCATGCATTCTTTTACCATCAAAGAGTTCACTGTTGTTTCTGTTTCCGGAATCCGACCGTGCCGGCGATGATCCCCGACGACCCAGCGAGGACCTCTGATCCATGTGATTCCACTGTTCGTCGTTTGGGCTCATTCCGTGTACCGTGCACGCGTCGCGACTTTTTCCGCCGATACGTAACGTTCCGTTTCCCGTATCGCGATCCGTCGAGGCAAGTGAAACTTGCTACATGCTATTCATACTATTCATATACTAATTTATCTGTTTTCCTATTAAATCTAAAGTATTCAATTACAAGTTAATAGCACAATGTTCTGTTTACATATTTCAGATCTAAAACTTGAAACCTAATTGTTGCATCTAGTTGACTATACCTAGTAATCACATTTATATGGTAGATCACATAATCATAATTGTTTTATAGCCATATTACCCTTTTATCCTATCGAATGACCGGTTGCATACATTTAGCCTTATTCACATTCAATTGCATCTCTAGATTGTTTTAATGCATATTAATATGATTTTATCATCCACATTTGTTATACTGCATTCCTGAAACGTTAAAATTATTCCTTAAACCTAAACTGATAGCCGTGCATCCCAGTAGTTTAATCCGTACCTATTTACATATCATATTACATGTGCCAGTTTCTTGTTCTAATAATAACCATGCTTGTTTATTTGTAACCATGATTCTGCTAGTTGATTATGAGCACCCACATGATATCTTGTACACCCTGTTGTGACTTGCTACACATATTACTTGACCCGATATGGTACCGCACACTCTTGACATGACATGACACCTAAATACACTACTTGACTTGACCTGATATAGCATAGCTTTACCCGTTACCTGATATTGTGTCTAATGCCAACAAACATAACCTGTAGTCCTTACGGACCATTCCTGTTGTCTATCTAGACAAATCTGTACTTGCCTGATCCTGTGTTGGTATTAGCTCCAGATTACTTGAATGCCTGACTTGAACACATATAACTTGGGGGTATGGGGAAATCAATGATGAAACCTGACTTGTAACTCGACAGTTACTTGCTTTTACTAATCAGTTTAGAGGCTAGGTCCGCCTCGGGATGATGATGCTAACATCATTCGTCATTACATATTCCCTGTTTTAGTGCCTAGCGGCACGTCTCGGTTTCAGCCCGAGAGTCTTAGACCGTGGTCCCAGGCATGCACGGGATACTATTGAGTTACATCGATGATTCATCAAATTGATTTCAAAGACTTGAGAGTAGATAACCCAATAGACCAGTCAGATTACTCACCGTACACTGCCTTTCACTGCCTTGATTTATATTGCTGTTACACCTGCTTTACAACTTATGACTATATTTGCATGCCTTGCTACATTATTACTGTTTGATGTTATGACGTGCTGACGTCTGGGTTTTGCATGGCCCAGATCCCGTACCTTTGCTGCAGTCCGAGCAGGAGTACTTCAGCCAGCAGGCTGAGCAGTGAGGATTCAGTAGTAGTTAGTTCTTTTACTTTCAGCATTTTTATTCCTGATGTGAGCCCGCATTATGGGACATACATTCCAGTTATTCTTGTATTGGATCTTTTGCTTCCGCATTATTATTATTCTTGACTCATTTTATTTTGGCTTATGGACATGTAATAGATAGTTTTATTTTGTTCTTGATATCTCTACAGCCGTAATGTGACTGTGGAAGGACAATTCCTATCTACAGGTAGCATGGTTGGCTATGTCATGTGCCTACTTAGCATACTCTAGGAAGTGGGGCATGACATGGTTCTTTTGGTATCAGAGCTATAGGTTAATCGGGTTAATTCTTTTTGTAGTTGGGTATGGTAGCCAATACATAAATCAGAATACTCATGATTAGGAAACATGTCATGCCACCTTGCTGTTTACCGTTCTTGAATCTAACCTCCTCCTGATTATATCTTTTACGGTGTGCAAACTTCCTTTGCATATCGACTCGAAACCTGATTCCTTGTTATCTCTAGAACTTAGGCGACTTGGGTGGAGTTATGTAATTGTAGCTATGATACCGCGGCATGGTTACAATGCGGTACTCTATTTAAGTAACTCGGAGTTCTAGCCTTAATCTACATTTTGAATCTGTGTCATGCTAATCCTTAGGTGTTTTGATTTCAGGAATATGGCAGACAAGAATCTGAAGACGTACCAAAGGCGTGTTGACGAAGCCGCTATGCTCGGAGTAATACGTGGGATGTTAGAGAATCAAAAGAGACAGACCGAGTTGATCCAGCAGCAAGCTGAATCTTTTCAGGAAGGTTTGCGGGCAATTCAGCAGTCCGTAAACAATGTTGGGGCCAGACCAGTAGATCGTGTGGGGACTGTAGCAGATTTCAGAAGACTGGGTCCATCTGTCTTTACTGGCCTGGAGGAGCCGTTGCCAGCGGAGCAGTGGCTGGTTGACATGGAGAATCTACTCATTGCGGCACAGATCCCGGATGATAAGAGGGTGGATGTGGTACGCATCCAGTTGGTGGATTACGCCCGCGAATGGTGGCTTATGGAGGAGACCCGCTTGCCCAAGCCGATCAAGTGGGCGTATTTTTCAAAGAGTTTCTTGGAGAAGTTCTTCCCGCGGACCGCACGGGAGGAAATGGAAGAGAAGTTCATCAGTCTAAAACAGAATGGTTCACCCATAGATGTACATGCAGCCGAGTGGACACGGCTCAGTAGATTCACTGGACCGTTGGTTGCCGACGATGCTGATAGGGCAAGGAGATTCATGCGCAGTTTGGATGTGGACATCCAGAGGCAGATTGTCTCCCTGGGTTTGACCACTTTCTCACAGGTACTTACGGCAGCCCGAGAATAGCAGAGCTTATCTGGGAAGACTGGGAGTTCACGGCAGACAGCAGTTACAGTAAGGAAGCCGGCATTTGTACCAAACCGAGCTCATGGATGCAGGGTATTCCAGTGGACCGTCGTGGTGTAACACCGATGAAGAAGCCTGCTGTCGTTGATCAGAGGAAGCCCGTGATTTGTAGCTACTGCCACTTACCCGGACATTTGCAAAGGGAATGTCGCAGGATGCGGGGACTTTGTTTGGTTTGTGGATCGGCGGATCATACTATTAATTCTTGTCAGTCGAAGCTTCGCACAAAGGATGATGTTCAGGAGCCACCGCAGAAACCATTTCAGGGACAGAAGCAGCTGACTCAAGGACCCAATCAGGATCGAGCTTTTACATTGACGGTTGAGGAAGCTAAGGCTTCAGGAGAAGTTGTTTCAGGTATTCTACTTGTTCATGGTTTTCCCGTATTAGCGTTATTTGATTCTGGTGCATCCCATTGTTTTATGTCGTCCAAGTTTATAGCTACACACTCGATTTCTTGCATGACCCTGTCTAGTTTCTAGGACATACACACTGGGAATGGGAAAATCATATCAAGTAGAGAGTGTAAAGATTGTACAGTTGTTGTTTGCGGACGGGAGCTTTTTGCAGATTTCTTGGTGATTGATACGGGCAGCTATGAAGTTGTCTTGGGAATGGATTTTCTTGGCACTTTCCACGCTCACATCGATTGTAGGGCAAAGAGAGTAATTTTCCAGATTCCCGGGAATCCACAGTTAAACTTTATTGGAGGAAGCAGTTCGGTCGGGCCAGTCGAGTTCAGGGCTAGGCCGACAACTAGTGTTCTTTCGTCAATGGAGGGTGATAAAATTGAAGCGCCAGCTGTTGTTCGAGATTTCATGGACGTGTTTGAAGACATATCAGGTTTGCCTCCGAGGCGAGACGTGGAGTTCGCGATTGATCTTATTCCTGGTGCAACGCCAGTATCTAAAGCGTATTATCCAATGGCACCAGTGGAATTGGAAGAAGTTAAGAAGCAGGTTACTGAATTACTCGAGAAGGGTTGGATCCAAAGCAGTAACTCACCTTGGGGAGCTCCAGTTTTTCTAGTTAAGAAGAAAGATGGCACAAGAAGGATGTGCATCGACTATCGAGAATTAAACCGGGTGACTATTAAGAACAAGTACCCGATCTCTCGTATTGGCGAACTTTTTGAACAACTTAGTGGCGTGAGGGTATTCTCGAAGCTGGATTTGCGATTCGGATATCATCAGGTCCGAGTGAAAGCAGAGGATATTTGCAAGACGGCGTTCCGAACTCGGTATGGACATTACGAGTACTTAATGATGCCCTTCGGAGTTACGAATGCACCAGCGATATTCATGGACATGATGAACCGAATCTTCTCACCATTCTTAGACCAGTTTATTGTGGTGTTCATTGACGATATTCTGGTCTATTCGAAGAGTATTGAAGAGCATGCTGAACATTTGAAGATCGCACTGCAGACGTTGAGACAAGAGAAATTATATGCAAAGATGAGCAAGTGCGAGTTTTGGCTGGAAGAAGTAAAATTTTTGGGGCATGTTGTGTCTGGCGATGGAATCGTCGTCGATCCCAAAAAGATTGCAGCAGTTCGTGATTGGCCGATTCCGAAGAATGTTGCGGAGATAAGAAGCTTTTTTGGACTCGCCGGGTATTACAGAAGATTTGTGGAGAACTTTGCTCGTCTGGCGGAGCCGTTGACCAAGCTTACGCGGAAGGAGATACCCCTTGTATAGACGAATAGGTGTGCATCAGCTTTCGAGGCGTTGAAGCAGAAATTTATTACCGCTCCTTTTCTGACCGTGCCAGACAGTTCCGGAGGATTAGTGATTCACAGCGACGCATCTGGGAAAGGATTGGGATGTTTTTTAATGCAGCATGGGAAGGTTGTAGCGTACGCATCGAGACATTTGAAGACCCATGAGAAGAATTACCTAACTCACGACTTCGAGCTTGCGGCTGTGATCTTCGCTTTGAAGATTTGGAGACACTACCTTTTGGGCGAAAGGGTCGAGGTGTTCACTGATCATAAGAGCTTGAAGTATGTATTCACACAGAAGGAGCTTAATATAAGGCAGCGTAGATGGTTGGAGCTGATGGCTGACTGCGATCTTGATCATAAGTATCATCCGGGGAAAGTTAATGTCGTGCCGGATGTGCTCAGTCGGTTACCAGCAATTCAGACGTTGACTGCACAGAAGGATCTCATTGAAGACTTTCGAAGATTTGATTTGGAGGTTGTGCTACCGCATTCTTCGGGACAGATGATGCAGCTGCAGGTACATTCGTCGTTGATCGAGAATATTAAAGCAGCGCAATCGCAGGACCCTAGATTGCAAAAGTTCCGAGAACAGGTTGAAGCTGGACTTCGAACTGACTTACTGATCTATGAAGATGGTTCGTTGAGATATGGTAGCCGTTTGTGTGTGCCAAAGGGTGATATTCATGAAGAACTTATGAAGGAGGCGCACAGCTCAGCTTATTCCGTACATCCTGGAGGCACGAAGATGTACCGAGACATACGACAGCATTTCTGGTGGGAAGGCATGAAACGGGAGATTGCCCACTTTGTGGCAAAGTGCTTGGTGTGTCAGCAAGTTAAGGCTGAACATCAATGGGTTGCTGGTTTATTGCAATAACTTCCGATTCCTCAGTGGAAGTGGGAACATATAACCATGGATTTCATGACAGCTCTACCGCGGAGTCCAAAAAGCAACAATGCAGTATGGGTGATTGTTGATCGTTTGACCAAGACAGCTCATTTCATTCCTTTTCGGGTTGGTCAATCAACAGAAGCTTTGGCAGAGCGTGTTAGTTATATGTATGCCCTAGAGGCCATTACTGTACATAGGATGTATATTGTAGTGAATGCTGGGACATATATAGGTAGGACTTTCTTGCTCGACATGATAATACGCTATCTGGTTGCTCTTTATCTTAACATGTATACTTGTTGTCTCTCTATTACATGTTGATAAAGCCCTTAGGATATGTGCTCGACTTGCAGGACTGTGATGTAGATCATACTAGTGGGGCCTGGGTAGTCTATGAGTACATCCTTCAATGTTCCTGGTCGTGGGAATATCGAGACGGGGCATCGAAATTCCAGAGTAGACTAGCGTATATCTTCTCGACCCATGTGATGGGCGATGGATGATCCCATATCCATTGGTGTTTGACATCAAAGATGGTATGCGGGTGCTCAGTGGAGACTGGGTATACTGAACGAACTCGCCGAGAACTCCCAGATGGTATTATACCTCACGTCGGATGGCAGTTCTCTGGTGACACTGGTACAGCTTAGTCTGTTGACCCGAGATCGTCATAGAGTCTTGTGTGTCTCCCACTGTGCTTTGATTTCCACCCTACCACGGCTCTACTGAGTCGTGCAAACAGGTGGTTTTTGGGTACAGTCCCGATTTACATGGAGGCAATGAGCGATAGGAGGGGATTCGTCTCTCCCGGTATTGGGGGTTGATGTTGCGCTATGCTCGACTGGCCATAACTGAAAATCCCTGGCCAGGGTTGCACTGATTTACTGATAAGTGTTATCAGTAGTTTCATGCTTGTTATGGACCTTACATCGGCATGACTTATCGAGCTACTGGGGTCTGACGTTTACCACCCCTAGGTGAGATATACGACATATCAGACGAACAAACCGGACTGTATGGTAAGTGTTACTGGTTGGATTCACAGGAGTGTGAGTGGGCTTGCTCGTTGATCTTCTGATCGCTCAATACTCGGGTGGCCGTTATGTTTAGCAGACTGCTTGCAGCTTGTGGGTGTTTGATATGATCATCACCTACTGCCGGCGTATTGACGAGTCTTTAGAGTCCTACATAGAGGTTTCCTGGCTCAAGCAAAACAAAATAGGATCGCATATGAGATATGTGCGGGACCGAGAATAATACCAGTATCTGATACTGAATTCTATTCTCGCGATTTGTATCATCGGACGGTTATATAAAATATAGCCGGGTTACCGAATCAAATGTTGATTCGATATATTGATACACTTGATATTAGTCGGTTATATGCAGTATGACCGGATCATTAAATCAAGTGTTGATTTAATGATTTAATGTATAATTATATATTAGATATATTACTTTACATTGACTAGTATTGTTCACTTAAGATTATTTTTCTCACTAGATTGTGCACATTGTATATATGATATATGTTTGTGCACTAGTTTGTATCATATTTGATGATACATGCAAACTTGGGTGTGTGTATGCTTTAAACCATGTTTAGGTTAATGGTTAGGGTTTTATTTTCTTTATTTATTTTGTTAAAACTAAATGGTGGCTTTTCTTCATCTTTGCTAGAAGTTTCATGATGCTTCAAGCATCTTTGAAAAGTCTTAACCATTTTGTTTTTTCCTTTAATCTAACCATTACCTCTAAACTCTAGTTTACTCTCTACATTAGTTACCTCACCCATGGTTGCTATATGATAGACTTCACTTGAATTTTCTAAATAAGATAATTAATTTTCTTTTCTTCTTCTTCTTCTTCTTCATGAAGAAGAAAACCTTTTCTAGAAAATTTCAAGTGATGAAATCAAGTGAGAAATCCAAATCCAATGTGAACCCACTTCCTATTTCTTCATCATCTACCGCTTGCCATGTTGTATAGGGTGTTATCTTCACAAGTTTCATGACCTAGTGAAGATAGAGCTTGAGTCTGAGTCGCCTCGACGTAGATCATCTTCGGCATCGAAGTCAACGACCTAGCCCGATCATTTCTCCGATGAAACCAACGCTAGAGTCTGGGATCCCGATGATCGTAGCGGAGGGACGTCATCACGGAGCTAAAGAAGTGGAGGACCGGATCTACAAAAGTTGTAATCCCTTTCACTTGTAGTTAAAGTAGTTAACTTGCTTAGTTTCGCCTTTACCTCTAGTTAACGATCTTGCATTAGGGTTTCTCGGCACATGAAAAATTTGATTTTGGCATGATTGATCGGCTGTTGAACCTCATGGGTGTGCCTAGGAACCCTACAGTGATATCAGAGCCTAGCTAGAGCTTTAGGCGATTGGTAGACGAAGTTAGAAACCCGATCGAACCCCGAAACCCTAAATTATACCCTTCTCTGTACATTTTTCAAAACAGTGTATTTTTGTGAATTAAAAATTCAGAAAATAGAGCAGGAAATTCTAAGAACAATTGCAGAAAACGACAACCTAACTCTACAGTAGCGCCGCGGAACCGCGGCCTTACCCTACTTGTTGCGGCGGTTCCGCGGCTGTATGTGATGATTAGGTGCTCTATTTTCTTCAGTTACCTCCATAGCAGTTTCCTCTGTTCTCTGGGAATTTTTAATATATACTCAACAGTTGAGTTTTCTGGGTTGTTTTGGGGACTCGATATTTCGATCGGATTGTTTAACTTTGTTTATGTTTTTCCGGGTATTTTAGAACATGTTAAAAAGTTTGACCGGATATAAATACCCACTTTTTCCCCAGCCGGGAAATTTCCAATTGTTGGATTTTTTCGAAGTTTAATAACGTCTAAGTAGTGCAAGTAACGCGATGAACCCTCTAGAAGACAACAAACCTTAACTCGATTATGTGACCGTCATGAACTGCCCTTTGAACCTTAGGGTTTGGGGCAGTACGGCGTGCCACATGTGAGGCGTTGGCTTGACCCTTCTACGGCTGGACCGTTGGTACTGTGGCATGAAGTGGATGTTTTAAAACTTATTTCATGTGTTGAGCTGTTTCGGGAAAACTTGGGTGTTTGATTGTTCGATCGGAAAGTTTAACATTTTCTATTTATCTAGAATGTGATACAATATTTGGAATCCACAAGTAGTTATGTGATAACTGAATGAATGTTATAAATCTAGCAGTTTAGTCTCACTTGATCGGTTGCCACAGAATTTTGATGCGATCAAAAGTCCGTCGCAATCACATAGCGTACGCGGATACTCGCCAGGTAAACTTAATAGACAGCCACTTCCCATAGCCCCGACCAAGCGACTGTAGGAGAACCCCGTCGCCGAAAGCATCCGTTCGGGTGCTCGCGGCAGCGGTGTTCCGCCTTGGTGCACTTCGTCGACGGCATCGGGGGTGCGGCCGCCTACTAAAGTTTGCGACGAGCATTCGATCTGGATGTCGGGAATCTTGTTGAATTGCCCGACTTGATATTGAAAACAGTTTTCGATTTTGAGACTAAAATGCGGGGTTTATAATTGGTTAGGCATGCTATATTTAAAGAGGTTGCGGATTCCAACTGTTGTAGTTTTACACTTTCTTTTCTGCGACCGTAAGTGTAATATGTGATATCACCGGTTTCGTTGCTATATGTCAATGACAATTGGGATATGCATGTTTACTTACGTTGATGACATGTGATGTTATGTGTTGCTGGATATGTTATATTGGATCGTCGGGTTTGAATAGCCGGGGGTTTTATGTGAGATGAGTGTTTTTCCATTTTCATTCATGTAAAAACTTGTATGTAATATTCTTTTATTAGGGCACTTCCAGGTTGCGGAAGATGTCACCGTTGGTGTATATTATTTACTTTTCCGCATTAGGATAGACCCAAGGAGGGGAGCACAAGTAACCAGGTTCTAGGGTCTAGTGGGAGACCATCTCGATGAGTCGAGTCCGGGTCTCCTAACCCTAGAATTGGTAGGGTTGCTTGCCGCTCTCGTAGGGGTCTAGGGGTGTGGGATTGGCTATTCATCACAACCGTGGAATCCATGTTTTATACAGGCTCAAAATAAAACACGGACGTCCTACTATATCCAATATTTCATATGATATCTTCTGCTGCATTAACTGTGATGTGATCATGTGATTTGTTTAGATAGATATTGTATATAGTATATATGATATATTATATAGATGTTGCTTATGTTTTACACCCGCGCTAGCCCTGCCTCACTCTGGCGTTAGTTACCTAACCTAACGGTGCAGACGGGACATCGAGGCGAATGCGGATGGCATAAGCGTACGTTATATTTATCTGTGATGTTTAGGTGGACTTAAATGATGGGACATTCATTAATGAGATTAATGAAAGAAAATAAACTTAAAAGATGTTGTGGAATCGAATTTCAAAAATAAAACAGGTAGCTACAGTTCTTGCTTTGCATCGCGGTGTTCCTTGTAGAACATCCTGCACCTTATTCAATGAGGAAAGGGCCGAGATCCCTTCACCGGGAGTGACCCCTTTAGCAATAACTGGCAGATGCTACAACCCTTGGTTTGTCTTTTGATTGCTTCTATAGTTTTTGCTTTGCACAGCGGTATATATGATATATCCTGCACCTTATTCGATGAGGAAAGGGCCGACGATCCCTTCACTGGGAGCGACCCCTTTAGCAAAACTAGAAAAGCCTCCAAAACACTCCATTTAAAAACCATTTGATTCCGCAACGAGATCAAGTTCAAAGCGTTAAACGTTTTCATAAAAACCATCCGCAACCCTCCGTCATTTTAGGAAGTAGAGTACTTAGTATTTGTGCTGTGTTTGTTGACCATAGTCAAGGCACAGTGTACGGTAGCTAAGTGATGTCTTCCAACACCGCATATGATGTGATTAGTTAGGACAGTCGCGTGACTTTGTTGACCTTAGTTAAGGGTCATGTGGGTAGGTCTAATTAATCACGAAATGACGGGTAGAACTTGACTAGTACTTATGATTTGTTGACCATAGTTAAGGTCATAAGTGCTAGGGGTAAAAACCATTATTGGGAGTTTCAAGTGTTGAAATTTGCAATGAGATTGCATACCTTCTATATGATGGTTGGATCCCGATACCCACTGCGAGTAATTGTTACTCCTGGGAGAGTTTTGCACTTTACTATTAGCCGATCAAGTAGGTGTCTAGAAAGGTGTCAACGGGGTTACGCCCCTGGGAAAACGAGGTTTACTTTAATTAGGTCCGTGCGAAAGCACGGGAAACCTCCCTCAAAGTACCGGCACTGGCCTGACTGAAAGATTGGCGAACTTGTAGAGTATAATTAATCCCGGCTAGTCTTTCCTTTTAAGGTTTGAAGGAAGATTTGATAAAAACAGTGGGAGCCATCCTGATTAGATAAAATATATAACCAATCTAATCTTGCAAGAGCGCACGCAGAGTGTTTTCTTCTCTCTCTCTCCAGGTAGCGACCATATCACGCCTTAATCAAGATAATAATATGGATGTATTGACCGAACCCGCTTGTTATACTGAGCTGGGGAACGTTGGTCCCGCTCCAACTTATAATTATTATAAGACAGAGCAGGAAATAGGGGAATACCAGGATTCCCATGCCGCCCAAAAGAAGAAAGTGCATGAGATGCATCTCTTTTGGGTGTGTTCATTATAAAGAACTGTTTCTCAGTATCCTCTACGTCCTGGGTATTAGATACCGGATCAGGATCCCAGATATATGTAATCCGTTATATGGGCTATAGAAAGGTAGAGAACTGAGAATGGGTGATAAGTTTCATGAGACAGAAAACGGTGCAAGTGTTGCAGCCAAGTCTGTTGGTCATGGTCACCCTGTATTACCAATACATTGATTCTGAACAAATGCTATTAGATGCCGAACCTGATATACAAAATCATATCAATCTCTTTATTTATTAAAGAAGGATATAATTTTGTATTGTTGAATATTGTTTTGAACATTTCAAAAGTTGATCGGTTCAGGCACGTTATCTAAAAGCATTAACGTTCTAAATCAAACTACAGTTCCTAGTATACAGAACACACACAAGAGGAAGAGTTCAGAAATGAACGATTCCTTCTTGAGGCATTGTAGACTAGGTCATATCAATGCGACCAGACTGGCTGAAGTTACATTTAGATGCATATTTAAATCAGTTTGAATTTACATCTTATGAAACTTGCCAGTCATGTCACAAAGATAAGATGACCATAGCTCTGTTTACTCGAAACAGAGAAAGAGTTAGTAAACTCTTGGGACTGATACATAGTGATGTATAAAGGTCCCAGTCTATATATGCCACAACTGGTTCTTTGTACTTCATTACATTCTCTAATAATCTCTCAAGATTCAGACATATGTTCCTGTTAAAACACAAGTCCGAACCTTTTGAGATATTCACAGAATATATTTTAGAAGTAGAGAACCAAAAACGGGTATAAGTATTATGTCCTTTGATGTGATCAAGGAGGAGAATACTTGAGCACGAGATTCCTGGACTATTCTAAATGAGAATAAGATTCTCTCTCAGCATTACTCCTCCGAATACACCACAGCACGTCGGTGTATCGGGGCGGAGCAATCACACCCTATATGATATGGTGCGCTCTATGATGAGTACTGCTGAGTTACCTATTTCCTTTTGGGAGTTATGAACTTAAGAAGCTGCGTACCTATTGAATTAGGTTCGAATCAAATCAGTGCCTACCACTCCATATGAGATATGGTATGGGAAGAACCCATCTCTTAAGAAAGTTAAGATTTGGGATTGTCCGGCCTATGTCAAAAGCAAAATCCGGACAAGATCGAGGCAAGGTCAGTTCTGTAGAACTGGAAGGATTTCCAGCTATACAAACTACATCTGATGATTCGATGGAACCAAAGGATTCAATAGTCCCCAACGATCCTCGGCCTCTCCGCCGATCTAGCAGGGTTCCTCACCTGCCTGAGAGATACTTTGGTTTCTCGATGACAGTGGGAGCGAGGAATGCATCATGAGATGATGACCCAACTAGTTTCGAGCAGGCCATCAAGAGTGGGGACTCTGTAAGAATGGCTGGATGCTTAGCGATCTGAGATGGAATCCATGTACACCAACAAAGTATGGACTTTGGTTGCTATATCTAAAGGGTTAAATCCCCATCAGGAGCAAGTATATCTTGAGAAGATTACTTGGTGTAGATGGAAAAGTTGAGACTTTCAAAGCTAGTCTTGTTAAAGGTTTTCGTCATCGACCAGGCGTGGATAATGATGAAACCTTTTCCAGTGGTTATGCTTAAGTCCATCCGGATTCTACTTGCCATTGCTACATACCATGGCTACGATATCTGGTGGTTGGGTGCCATGACTACTTTTCTAAATAATGATTTAGAAGAGAACGTCTATAAGAACACAGTCAGAGGGCTTTGTAAACAGTGGGAGCAGCGGAAACGTGTGCAAGTTGCTTTACAGAATAAAGCAGGCATCGTGGAGTTGGAACATCTGTTTTGATGTGGTAGTCAAAGACTTTGACTTCATCAAAATGGTAGATGAACCTTGCATATACAAAAAGGGTAGTAGAGAATAAGGTGATCATCCTCGTATTGTACGTGGATAACATACTCTTGATAGGAAAAGAGTTTCCTATACTATGCTCGGTCGATCTCCTCTTATCACAAGGATTCTCCAAATAGGATAAAGGTGATACCTCCCAAATCCTGGGATTTGGATCTATGAGATAGATCTAAATGGATGTTAGGATTCTCACTAGGTATAGTGAGATGGTATCAATCGATCCTGGGGAGAATCACTGGAAAAGTTCCACGGTGATAAAGATGACTGAATGTCAGTCGCAGGCATTGTCTTTACCCTCAGTGAAGGGACGGTATGTTAGAAGAGTTCCAAGCTAGATACCGTGGCAAACTAGACGATAAAGGCTGGTAACATCGCTATCAAAGATACTACCAAAGAGGCAGTTTGGGTGTATATTAGTTCATGAGATGAACTAGGTTCATACCATTGTGTGACAATGGAAGTGTGGCTTTGGCCCAGGAACCCTGGTCCCATCAGTGACCCAGACATATTCTAAGGCAGCATCACCTGATCATGGAGATAGTGGATCTCCAGGGTGATCGAGGTTAAGAGAGTAGACTCAGAGGACAACACGGCGGATCCACTCACAAAGGCCTTTCCCAGAGAGAGACTTATATGGGATGGTTGAGTATTAGATACTCTAACCACTGCTACAGATGGCCCTAGTGCAAGTGGGAGATTGTTAGTTATATGTATGCCCTAGAGGCCATTACTGTACATAGGATGTATATTGTAGTGGATGCTGGGACATATATAGGTAGGACTTACTTGCTCGACATAATAGTACGCTATCTGGTTGCTCTTTATCTTAACATGTATACTTGTTGTCTCTCTATTACATGTTGATAAAGCCCTTAGGATATGTGCTCGACTTCCAGGACTGTGATGTAGATCATACTAGTGGGGCCTGGGTAGTCCATGAGTACATCCTTCAATGTTCCTGGTCGTGGGAATATCGAGACGGGGCATCGATATTCCAGAGTAGACTAGCGTATATCTTCTCGACCCATGTGATGGGTGATGGATGATCCCATATCCATTGGTGTTTGACATCAGAGATGGTATGCGGGTGCTCAGTGGAGACTGGGTACACTGAACGGACTCGCCGAGAACTCCCAGATGGTATTATACCTCACGTCGGATGGCAGTTCTCTGGTGACACTGGTACAGCTTAGTCTGTTGACCCGAGATCGTCATAGAGTCTTGTGTGTCTCCCACTGTGCTTTGATTTCCACCCTACCACGGCTCTACTGAGTCATGCAAACAGGTGGTTTTTGGGTACAGTCCCGATTCACATGGAGGCAATGAGCGATAGGAGGGGATTTGTCTCTCCCGGTATTGGGGGTTGATGTTGCGCTATGCTCGACTGGCCATAACTGGAAATCCCTGGCCAGGGTTGCACTGATTTACTGGTAAGTGTTATCAGTAGTTTCATGCTTGTTATGGACCTTACATCGGCATGACTTATCGAGCTACTGGGGTCTGACGTTTGCCACCCGTAGGCGAGATATGCGACATATCAGACGAACAGACCGGACTGTACGGTAAGTGTTACTGGTTAGGTTCACAGGAGTGTGAGCGGGCTTGCTCGTTGATCTTCTGATCGCTCAATACCCGGGTGGCCGTTACGTTTAGCAGACCGCTTGCGGCTTGTGGGTGTTTGATATGATCATCACCTACTGCCGGCGTATTGGCGAGTCTTTAGAGTCCTACACAGAGGTTTCCTAGCTCAAGCGAAACGAAATAGGAGCGCATATGAGATATGTGCGGGACCAAGAATAATACCAGTATGTGATAATGAATTCTATTCTCGCGATTTGTATCATCGGACGGTTATATAAGATATAGCCGGGTTACCGAATCAAATGTTGATTCGATATATTGATACACTTGATATTAGTCAGTTATATGCAGTATGACCGGATCATTAAATCAAGTGTTGATTTAATGATTTAATGTATAATTATATATTAGATATATTACTTTACATTGACTAGTATTGTTCACTTAAGATTATATTTCTCACTAGATTGTGCACATTGTATATATGATATATGTTTGTGCACTAGTTTGTATCATGTTTGATGATACATGCAAACTTGGGTGTGTGTATGCTTTAAACCATGTTTAGGTTAATGGTTAGGGTTTTATTTTCTTTATTTATTTTGTTAAAACTAAATGGTGGCTTTTCTTCATCTTTGCTAGAAGTTTCATGATGCTTCAAGCATCTTTGAAAAGTCTTAACCATTTTGTTTTTTCCTTTAACCTAACCATTACCTCTAAACTCTAGTTTACTCTCTACATTAGTTATCTCACCCATGGTTTCTATATGATAGACTTCACTTGAATTTTCTAAATAAGATAATTAATTTTCTTTTCTTCTTCTTCTTCTTCTTCTTCTTCGTGAAGAAGAAAACCTTTTCTAGAAAATTTCAAGTGATGAAATCAAGTGAGAAATCCAAATCCAAAGTGAACCCACTTCCTATTTCTTCATCATCTACCGCTTGCCATGTTGTATAGGGTGTTATCTTCACAAGTTTCATGACCTAGTGAAGATGGAGCTTGAGTCTGAGTCGCCTCGACGTAGACCATCTTCGGCATCGAAGTCAACGACCTAGCTCGATCATTTCTCCGATGAAAGCAACGCTAGAGTCCGGGATTCCGATGATCGCAGCAGAGGGACGTCATCACGGAGCTAAAGAAGTGGAGGACCGGATCTACAAAGGTTGTAATCCCTTTCACTTGTAGTTAAAGTAGTTAACTTGCTTAGTTTCGCCTTTACCTCTAGTTAACGATCTTGCATTAGGGTTTCTCGGCACATGAAAAATTTGATTTTGGCATGGTTGATCAGCTGTTGAACCTCATGGGTGTGCCTAGGAACCCTACAGAGCGGTAAATGCAGGAGATTGTAAGATTACATGGTGTACCAGTGAGTATTGTGTCCAACCGTGACACTCGGTTCTTATCACACTTCTGGAGGAGCTTACAGGAAAGTTTGGGGACTCGATTGAAGTTTAGCACAGCTTATCATCCTCAAACAGATGGCAAGTCGGAGAAAACGATCCAAACTCTTGAATATATGTTGAGAGCTTGCATGTTGGACTTTAAGGGTTCTTGGGAGGATCATCTACATTTGGTGGAGTTTTCTTACAACAACAGTTTCCAGACAACTATTCAGATGGCTCCATTCGAAGCTTTGTATGGTCGCAAGTGTCATTCACCGGTTTTTTGGGACGATGTCGGTGAACGAAGGTTGTTGGGACTGGATTTGGTTGTGCAGACAGTTGAGAAAGTTACCGTTATCTGGAATCATATGAAAGCAGCACAAGACAGACAGAAGAGTTGGGCAGATACGTCGAGAAGACCTCTAGAGTTCGCCGTGGGTGATTTGGTATTCTTGAAGATATCACCGACTAGAGCGGTGATTCGTTTTGGAAGTCGAGAAAAGCTCAGTCCTCGATTCGTTGGACCCTTTAAGGTTTTGGAGCGTGTTGGTGAGGTAGCGTATCGTTTGGCGTTACCGCAGTTCTTGGCGAATGTGCATGACGTGTTTCACGTATCTCAACTCTGTAAGTATGTTCGAGATGAAACGCGTATATTGGATCACTCGGAGCTGACTGTACGAGAAGACTTGACTTTTGAGGAGCGACCGGCTGCGATTGTGGATCGAAGGGAAAAGGTTCTTAAGAACAAGGTTATCCCTCTTGTACTTGTTTCTTAGGGTAGTCGCTCACATGGAGAGTCAACTTGGGAGCGAGAAGATGAAATCCGGCAGAAGTTTCCTCATCTTTTCTTGTAGTTTGATTGATTGTTTATCTTTTCTTGTTTTGGAATTTCGAGGACGAATTTTTTTTTGTAGTTGGGTATAATGTAACAACCGAGTTCTGTTATACCAATTTCTATTGCCGTATGTGTGATTTGTAGTGTTTACTTCATTTACTTTGTGGATGCGAATGGTAATTGATTTATATTCGACCCGCTTGCATGAGCTTGTTGTTCCTTAATTGTGGAATACCCTAACCTTACACTTTTTGCATATAACAATTTAAGTCATTTAAAAACACATGCCATGGCCTGCTCGATACCCCTAACCCTGTGGTAGCGTCCTTGCATCGTGTTCTCATCCCGTTCAGTGAAACGGACGTGTTTGGACGACTACGCGCACGTACGTGCGTCCGTTCTTGAGGGTATGCTTTTTCATTACAAAATCCTTCATTTCAATTTTTGAAACTTGCCAGTAATTTTCTTATTTCAAATCCAAATTTTTGGACCCGACCCGGGCGCAATTCTGAAATATTTTGTATCCCGCCAAATCCTATTTAATTTTGAATTTCTTAAATCATTTAGAAAATATTTCACAGCTTACAGTGTATTTTTCTCAACTAACAAGTTATTGTTTAAAACCGGTAAATCTTTTATATTTTTTCCCAAACCAATTCTTTATTTTCCCCAGCCAATAAAAACCCACGTTTCTCTTCTGGGCCCCACAGGTTTTTCTTTCTTTCCCCATTTCTCCTTCTCTTTCTCTCTCTTTCTCCTTTCTCTCACCTCCACAAAACGCGAAGTTTATATCTCCTCTTCTTTCTCTCTCCTCTCTTTTCTCTCTATCTCTCTCTTCTCGCACCGATTCTCTCTCCTCTCGCGAGAATCCCGTCACCGTCCCACGATATCCTCACCTCCCTTCTTCGTACCCTTCGTCTTCCTTGGTTATTTTTCTAAAACCCATGCACGAGAGAAAGAAACCCAGCCAACTCTCATCGCCTCCATCACCTTAACCCTGTTCCTCATCGACACCCTCTGCAGCCACTCATCTCCATCATCTCTTCTCCTTCTTCCTCCCTCAAAAGAAACCCACTGAGCCCCGAAACACCCACTGTGGCCTTAACCCAGCACTGCCATCTCGTCGCCGCCGACTCCCTCTTCTCGTCGTCACCACCTCCCTCTCCCTCTGCTCTTTCCCTCTGCTCTTTCCCGAGCACTTGACCCTGCAACAAACCCCCACCAAACATCAAACCAAACTAAACCCTAGCGCAACCCTAACCTCTTACCCTAGCACCTACACCCTCGCCGGAGCGCCGCCGACCCTCACCGACGACGCTGCCATCCCTCTGCAATCCAGTGAGTAAGTTCGTTCCTCGATCTCCTTTGTTCTCTGTCATTATTCTTGTTTCCAGTCCATGCATTCTTTTACCATCAAAGAGTTCACTGTTGTTTCTGTTTCCGGAATCCGACCGTGCCGACGACGATCCCCGACGACCCAGCAAGGACCTGTGACCCGTGTGATTCCACTGTTCGTCGTTTGGGCTCATTCCATGTACCGTGCGCGCGTTGCAACTTTTTCTGCCGAAGCGTAACATTTCGTTTCCCGTATCACGATCCGTCGAGGCAAGTGAAACTTGCTACATGCTATTCATACTATTCCTATACAAATTTATCTATTTTCCTATTAAATCTATAGATAGAATCTAAAGTATTGAATTCCAAGTTAATAGCACAATGTTCTGTTTACATATTTCAGATCTAAAACTTTAAACCTAATTGTTGCATCTAGTTGACTATACCTAGTAATCACATTTATATGGTAGATCACATAATCACAATTGTTTTATAGCCATATTACCCTTTTATAGTTTTACCCAATCGAACGACCGGTTGCATACATTTAGCCTTATTCACATTCAATTGCATCTCTAGATTGTTTTAATGCATATTAATATGATTTTATCATCCACATTTGTTATACTGCATTCCTGAAACGTTAAAATTATTCCTTAAACCTAAACTGATAACCGTGCATCCCAGTAGTTTAATCCGTACCTATTTACATATCATATTACATGTGCCAGTTTCTTGTTCTGATAATAACCATGCTTGTTTATTTGTAACCATGATTTTGCTAGTTGATTATGAGCACCCACATGATATCTTGTACACCCTGTTGTGACTTGCTACACATATTACTTGACCCAACATGGTACCGTACACTCTTGACATAACATAACACCTAAATACACTACTTGACTTGACCTGATGTACTATGGCTTTACCTATTACCTGATCTTCTGTCTAATGCCAACAAACATAACCTGTAGTCCTTACGGATCGTTCCTGTTGTCTATCCAGACAAACATGTACTTGCTTGATCCTGTGTTGGCATTAGCTCCAGATTACTTGAATGCCTGACTTGAACACATATAACTTAGGGGTATGGGGAAATCAATGATGAAACCTGACTTGTAACTCGACAGTTGCTTGCTTTTACTGATCAGTTTAGAGGCTAGGCCCGCCTCGGGATGATGCTGCTGACATCATTCGTCTTTACATATTCACTGTTTTAGTGCCTAGCGGCACGTCTCGGTTTCAGCCCGAGAGTCTTAGACCGTGGTCCCGGGCATGCACGGGATACTATTGAGTTACATTGATGATTCATCAAATTGATTTCAAAGACTTGAGAGTAGATAACCCAATAGACCAGTTAGATTACTCACCGTACACTGCCTTTCACTGCCTTGATTTATATTGCTGTTACACCTGCTTTATAACTTATAACTATATTTGCATGCCTGGCTACATTATTACTGTTTGATGTTATGACGCGCTGAAGTCTGGGTTTTGCATGGCCCAGATCCCGTACCTTTGCTGCAGTCCGAGCAGGAGTACTTCAGCCAGCAGGCTGAGCAGTGAGGATTCAGTAGTAGTTAGTTCTTTTACTTTCAGCATTTTTATTCCTGATGTGAGCCCGCATTATGGGACATACATTCTAGTTATTCTTGTATTGGATCTTTTGCTTCTGCATTATTATTATTCTTGACTCGTTTTATTTTGGCTTATGGACATGTATTAGATAATTTTATTTTGTTCTTGATATCTCTACAGCCGTAATGTGACTGTGGAAGGTCAATTCCTATCCACATGTAGCATGGTTGGCTATGTCACATGCCTACTTAGCGTACTCTTGGAAGAGGGGCGTGACACGTTTTCTCGGTTCTGAGACGTGTGGCATGTGATACCCGATTCGAGGAGCTGGATGAGGCCGATTGCGGGTACATGGTGGACCCGGTATGGTACCCCGGGGCGAGAATGGATTTGTTGTGCAGTAGACGGTGAGCCTGGCAAAGGGACCACTACCTACCGGTGATAGTATTTGGGCTCGGCGGATATCCGGAGGATACCGACCGGAGTCGAGAGATGATGTGGGCCGATCCGGACTGACGGAGCCCGAGATATGAGGATTTACGTGTCGATGCTGGACACAGGTTTCATGATGTTTTCGAGTGTCGATGTTGGACACCCAGCTTCTATGATTTTGATGTGTCGCGAGGGACACCCGTTGATTTATATCCTCATACTTTCATGCACATGTTTTATGATGCATACATACATTGATTATATGGTTGGACGAGATCTACATGCATACATATATTGATTATATGGTTGGACGAGATCTACATGCATACATACATTGATTCTATGGTTGGACGAGATCCACATGCATATATACATTGATTATATTGTTGGATGATATCCACATGCTGATTGACATTGATATTAGTGTTGGCTCATATACAGACCCGGTCACCCTAGATATCATAGTATTACCTTTATGATATAGTTGACCTATGAGTCATTGTTCATTCGATTTCTATCTGTAGATGTTTTTCTACTCACGAGTTGGCAACTCACCCCCGTTGTGCCACAGTTCTTGCAGCTTGACCGCACGGATCAGTAGTTGCTTCGCTGGCACACAGTTGCTTTTGGGTGGTTTGCTTGGTAGGTGGGACTTTTGTATCATACACACTCTTGTATTTACTATTTCACATTGTATCTAGTCAACTCCATCAATCAAAATTAGTAATTGTATAAGTAATGAGACTTAGTGAGTTTGTGGTTGCTAGACTTAGAGCGAGGGGTATTCCGCTGCTTGTGGTTTTGATATCTTTCTTATTTCTTTATCTTTTTGGTGAATTTCACCGTTGGGCGTCGTATACTTATATTTATACTTTGCGTTGTTGTGGATCCGTCGATTGGCGAAGAGCTAGCTCCCGCATGGGGATGCCTTTATCATTATCTTGTATATGTGGTTTTGGATCAAAAAATACAAAGGAGGTGCTGCCTAAATTTTTAAAAGACGAAACATGTATTCAAACTAATAAATTCCACTTCCATTTTCATATTCCTTTTCTATGCATTTTAAGAAAACTTGATTTCATTATACCTTTATTTCAAAATAACACCTCTTTATTTTCTTAAAAAGGTTTAGATTTCTGGATTTCAGCTTACTTGAATTACGTTACGCCTTTAGACATGGCATGATTTAAGTGCCGGTCACGAGCTAATATTTCGGGTCGTGACAGATTCGCTCCTGGCAACATCCCAGTTGCAGCGATGCTGATACCTAAAAAGGTATCAAACTCCAAGTCTGCTCCTGGCAAATGATGATTCGCTCCTGGCAATATCCCGGTTGCAGCGATGCTGATGCCTAAAAAGGTATCAAACTCCAAGTCCGCTCTAGGAAAATGATAATTCACTCCTAGCAATATTTCAGTCATAGTGGTGTTGATGCTAAGGTTGATATCAGATTCCAAACTCGCAATAAAAACAGTAGCGAGTAAAAAAAATATGCATATAAAAACTGCCGAAATGTTTGGGCAACTCGCAATAAAAATCAGCGAGTAAAAGAATAAAAGAAAATAGCCGAAAGTATTGGGCACCGCGGATAAAAAGCCGAAATGATTGGACAATTGCAACTTTCGTGATATGAAAAGCTGAAAAGATAGAGCATCGCGGCAATAAAAAAATGAATGAAATGAAATGAAATAAAGTTTCCTCTGCCCTGCTGGTAGGTCCACACTGTAGGGTTCCTAGGCACTCTCAAGAGGTCTCACAAGGCATCAACCATGCCATAAATTTTACAAGTGCCGAGAAACTCTAATACGGATCGTTAACTAGAATTTTAGGCGAAAAAGGAAACTAGTTAACAACTTAACTAAAAGTAGGAAACTACAACCTTTGTAGATCCGGTTATCCACTTTCTTAGCTCCACGTAGTTGTCCCCTCGCTGTCCATCTCGAATCCCGGACTCTTGCGTCGGCTTCATCGGAGAAAATGAGCGGACTAGTCGTCGGGTACGATGCCGAAGATGATCTACGTCGAGGTTGCACAAGATCAAGCTCCAACTTCACCAAGTTGTGAAACTTGTGAAGAAAACACCCTATACTACTTGGCAAGAGGTAGAGGGTGAAGAAATAGGAGGTGGGTTCACTTTAGAATTGGATTTCTCACTCTTTTTCTCAAGGTGCCATTGATGGAGGCAAGGTTTTCTTCATGAAGATGAAGAAGAAGAAGATAGAATATGATAAGTGTTGTTAAAAAGAATAATTAAAATGAATACTTATCATCTTCTAACCTTGGTTAGGTGTAGAGAATAGACCATAGTTAGTGGGAATGGTTAGGGTTAAGGATGAAGACAAAATGGTCACTTTAGTCAAAGCTTCATGAAGCTTCAACAAGCTTCATGATAAAAAGAAACCATTTTGTTTTCCTTTATTTATTGTCAAGAAAGAATGGATAAATAAAATAAGTGAATAAATCAAAACCCTAACCATTATCATAACCATGGTTTAAGTCTTAACACAAAGCCAATTTACATGCATCATCAAACATGACACAATGTAGTGCACAAAAGTATATCACATATACAACTTGTGAACTACAAGTGAGAAAATCCATTTAAAAATGAACCAATACTAGTTAATGCAAAGTAATATACCATATATATAATTATACATTAAATCAACACTTGATTCAATGATTCGGTCATGTCGCACATAACCGACTAGTATACAATGTATCGATTTATCGAATCAATGATTCGATAACTAGGTTATATCGCATACAACCAATCGAAACATTCATCGCGAGAATTAAATACGGTATCACATACTCGCATTATTCTCGGTCCTGCACATATCTCATATGCGCTCCTATTTCGTTTCGTTTGAGCTAGGAAACCTCTGTGTAGGACTCTAAAGACTCGTCAATACGCCGGCAGCAGATGATGATCATATCAAGCACCCACAAGCCGCAAGCGGTCTGCTAAACGTAACGGCCATCCGGGTATTGAGCGATCAGAATATTGACGAGCTAGCCCGCTCACACTCCTGTGAATCCAACCAGTAACACTTACCGTACAGTCCGGTCTGTTCGTCTGATATGTCGCATATCAAGTCTAGGGGTGGTAAACGTCAGACCCCAATAACCGATAAGTCATGCCGATATGAGGCTCATAACGGGTCGAGAAACTACTGGTAACACTTACCAGCAGATCTCTGATCAGCCCTGGCCAGGGACTTCCCTGTTACGGCCAATCGAGCACAGCGCAACATCAACCCCCAATACCGGGAGAGACGAAACCCCTCCTATCGCTCATTGCCTCCATATGACTCGGGACTGTACCCAAAGACCACCGTTTTGCACGCCCTCATGGACGTAGTAAGGTGGAGATCAAAGCACAGTGGGAATCACACAAGACTCTATGACGATCTTGGGTCTACAGACTAACCTGTACAAGTGTCACCTGAGAACTGCCATCTGACGTGAGGTATAATACCATCTGGGAGTTCTCGGCGAGTCCGTCCAGTGTACCCAGTCTCCACTGAGCACCCGTATACCATCTCTGATGTCAAACACCAATGGATATGGGATCATCCATCGCCCATCTCATGGGTCGAGAAGCGTATACGCTAGTCTACACTGGTATATCGATGCCCCGTCTCGATACACCCACGACTAGGGACCTTGAAGGATGTACCTATGGACTACCATGTCCCCACTAGTATGATCTGCATCATAGTCCAGGTAGTCAAGTACACATCCTAAAGGCTTTACCAACATGTAACTATAAGACAGTTTAAAGAGACAAGTGTACATGTTAAGATAAAGAGCAACCAGATACCATACTATCATATCGAGCAAGAAAGTCATCTCTATATATGTCCAAGCATCCAATATAATATACATCATCTGTACAATACTGGCCTCTAGGGCATACATACAACTAACACACACCGACCCCTGTATACAATCCATAGGCACAAATGAAAGAAAGAGTACCGTATTTTCCCACCAAGCTCCGTCAAAGGGAGAGCCAGATCTCGACGGTTCACATACAACCTAAAGATCAGCTCGACATTCTTCTCATTCCAATAGGATGTAAACGCAACGTCAACAAAGGTTCCAAGGAGCCAAATCAAAAGGTGTGACGGCAAAATCCTGACTCCACCTTGACGTTCTTCTCATTCCAATAAAGTAAACGCAACGTCAACAAAGGCTCCAAGGAGCCAAATCAAAAGGAGTGACGGCAAAATCTAGACTCCAGCTCGACGTGCTTCTCATGTCGGCAGGATGCCGATGTAACGTCAACAAAAGATGGAGTCATGGCAAAATCCTGACTCCAAGTCTTGTCAGTTCATATACAACCCATAGACTATCTCGACATTCCCCCTCATTTCAGCAGGATGTGGATGCGACTATCAAATAAAATTGGTGCAATGGCATATTCCCAGCTCCAGACTTCAATTGCAATACATACAGCATAGAGGTACTTCAGCAAAGAATCGGCGCGACATCGTCAAAGCAAAGAACAAAGTGACGGCATATTCCTAGCTTCGGGTCTTGATGGCAAGTCATATAAAAATCCAAAAGACTATTGGAGATCATCCCACCCCAGAAGGGTGCAGTTATGACTCATCGGGGCTCCAAACTAAGCCTAACCTCAAGTAAAAAATGTCATGGCAAATTCCTAACGCTTGCTCTTCCAACGGTAATATAACCTAAGGAGATTACTTGAAGACATCTTGTCCAGCTTTCAAAGGGATCAGAGACACGACAGTCGTGAGGCGATGGTATATTCCTAGCTCCGGACTTCAATTGCAATGCATACAGCATAGAAGTCCTACAGATGTCTACCTTACTTCAGCAAAGAAATGGCACGACATCGTTAAAATAAAAATGAAGTGACGGTATATTCCTAGCTTCGGATCTCGACGGCAACTCATATAAAGCCTAAAAGACTATCGGAGATCATCCCACACCAGAACGGAGTGATTATGACTCATCGGGGCTCCAAATTGAGCCTAATCTCAAGTAAAAAGCGTCATGGAAAATTCCTAACGTTTGCTCTTTCGAAGGTAATATGACCTAAGAAGATTACTTGAAGACGTCTTGTCCAGCCCCCGAAGGGATCAGAGACACGACAGTCGTGGGGCTACTCGAACAGCGGCTTAAAGACTGCATATCGAGGAATACATCAGTCAATACGACTGTACCATGGACTAAAAACCTCGTACCACAAACCTAATGTACCCTATCGTAAAGAATATGGGGTATCTATATTTCACGTTAGGATACACCTGCGAGATCCTCTCGACTCATAGGGAAAAACATCTTTATGAAACCCTCACGGCTTATGAAGGTGAAAAGCCTTAGGCGACGGGGATATCAGCCTGTTTCCTAAGCACTGTGACCCTACAAGTAGGTCCAAACTGACTTTTGTATACTATCTATGGGCTACATTCACCAAAGTCGCATACCGATGAGGAGGAAAAACCACTCGCGAGTCCTCTCGACTCGTAAAGAGAAAATTCTCTTGTGAGATCCTTACGACTCTCAAGAGAAAACACACTTAGGAGCCCTCACGACTCCTAAAGAGAAAATACACCTTCGAGATCCTCTCGACTCGTAGGGAGAAATATCTTTATGAGACCCTCACGGCTCATAAAATTAAAAATCCTTAGGCGATAGATCTAAACCTGTTTTTTAAGCCATCGCTGCCCTACAAGAAGGTCCAAACTGACTTTTGTATACTATCTGTGGGCCACATTCGCCAATAAAGTGAAGAAGCTACTTACGGGTCTTCACGACTCGTAAGGAAAAAATACCCGAGTGAGATCCTTACGAATCACGGAGGAGATGAACACTTAGGAATCCTTACGATTTATAGGGAGAATATGCACCTATGAAGTCATCACGACTCATAGGGAGAAAAAGCCTTCTCGAGACCCTTACGGCTCATGAAGATAAAAAAAAGCTTTAGGCTACAAGAATCCTAAACTTGTCTCCTAAGCCATCAATTCTATGGCCATGCATAACTCTGCACTACTTCACCCACGTACATACTTACGTGGGAAAAGTAGTGGGGGCATTTGTTCCCGCCAAATTTTTTAGCTAAGAGCTACTTGTTCTCTTATAAAAAAGGGAGAGAAAAAAGAGGAAAAGAATCCTCATAATTTGGGATCACGTGTTAAACACGTGGGCGCTTATATGCAAAGCATATAAGCGTTGAAAACAAATAACTAAAGGCCAAATAGGTCTCACGTGTTAAATACGTGAACGCTCATATGTAAAGCATATGAGCACTGAATAAAATAAACCTAAAGGCCAAACTGGCCTCACGTGTTAAACACGTGAGCGCTCATATGAAAAGCATATGAGCGCTGAACATAAATAACTAAAAGCTAAACAGGTCTCACGTGTTAAACACGTGAGCGCTCATATGCAAAGCATATGAACGCTGAACATAAATAACCAAAATCTAAACAGGTCTCACATGTTGAACACGTGCAGGTTAAAATCCATATTAGGGGTCACGTGTTAAATATGTGAGTTCTCTTGCCGTATTCTTTAGCAACGCTCACATGCAAAGCACGTGAGCGCCCCAATTTAAAATTCTCCCATCTGATAGAATTAAATTCTATTTGGGAAATATTTTCCCTAATCTTTCTAATATGGAAAGATCTTTCTCTAATAGAGAATCTTAGATTTAAAATCCAATGGTGATAAAATATCACCAATTAAACCATCTGATAAAATTAAATTCTATGTGGAAAATATTTCCCTGATCTTCTTCAAACTAGAAAGATCTGCTCTGTTAAACAGAGGACCCTTGGATTAAAGATCCAACGGTGATTATAAAATCACCTATTGATCATCTGATAGAATAAAATTCTATTTTAGGAAAATATTTTCCTAATCTTGTTAAACTACCAAGATATTCATATAACAGAATTAAATTCTATGTTAGGAAAATATTTTCTTGATCTTGTTAAACTAACAAGATATTCATATAATAGAATAAAATTCTATCTTAGGAAAATATTTCCTCATCTTGTTAAACAAACAAGAAATCTTCTCTGTTAAATAAAGAGCCTTTGGATTAAAAATCCAACGGTGCATAAAATTCACTGATTGATCTAAAAGATCATTTTGATTGACCATGAAATCAATCATGATCTCTCAATGAGAGATTTTCTTAACAAATTGATTTCTCTCTTCTCTTATAAATAGGAGTAAAGAGATTAATCAAAAGAAAAAGAAAGACAGGAAGGAAAAACAGAACGGGGAGAAGAGAGAACTTTCCACAAGTTTCTGCAAAAAAGAATATAGTGAGCACTTGAGAGAAGAAAGAATTTAATTCTTATAGAAGAAGACTTTCTCATTGAAACCCTAGGTAAAGAAAACACAGAGATCATATTGTTTCTCCTTTGTCTGCATAACGGTTTAACCCTTCATATAAGAACTTAATTCTTTCTCTGGTTGAGATTTGCATAAGCAAATCTCCCCACAAGTTGAGAATTTAATTCTCATCGGGGAGATTTTGTTCTGCAGATTCAAAACTTAAGGGAAAAGAACTAGATTCAAGAAAAAAGAAAGAAAGAGAAGGAACAGGAACATATAGGAATTTAATTCCTCAAAAAGGAAAAATTATGGTTTAACCCTATATAAAGAACTTGGTTCTTATAAAAGTATAAAAGAACTTAGTTCTTCAATAAAAACAATGATGATGATCCAAGATCTTCAAAACAGAAATCTTGATGATCATCAATGACTAAAATTGCTATTAACAGAGATCAATATCTCTAAAAACAAACAACAAGAATAACTTGGCATCTCATTAGTGTTTAGCACTGTTATGGAGTCTCACGTGTTTCCCACGTGAATGCTTAAAACAAGCAAAAGAAAAGCTAAAACTGCCTCACGTGTTTCCCACGTGGGCGCCTGAAGAGCAAAGAAAAATCCCTTTGTCAATTAAGCAGCCACCAAATAAAACCCCAAAAGAAAGTAGTCACGTTTAATACACGTGAAACGCTCTTGGAAACCCAAAATGCTTAGCACTTCTGTAAAAAGAGGGGAAGTGAACAAATGAAACCCATTGCTCACGTGCTACCCACGTGAGTACCATGCAAAGTGCTCAGCGCTTTGAAATTAGTCAAAATGTCTAAAGTGCTTCGCACTGATTGGGGCAACGCTCATATCTGAGCGCCTCATGTGTTTCACACATGAGCGCCATGGGACTCTAGTGCTTAGCACTAATTCAGCACCTCACGTGTTTCACACGTGAGCGCTGTATGCCCAGTACTTAGCACTTTTGGGTAATTATGGAAAAATCTCAGCACAAAATTGGCTAGGTTTTCTGAGGTTAAACCCCTTTGTTTTTAAATCAATCGAGCCCACATGCTCTTGATTTCCAAGCTCTCAAATATGACCAAAAATTCTTAAGCCCACAACAACCCATTTTCCTTCAAATACGGGATTTGGTTTAAGGGTACATCTCTTCACACCTCTGATACACGTCGTTGTAATTCCTCAACGTCTTCAGAGAGGTGGCGGGTTCCGACGACCAACAACTTCTTTCGTTGATGCACTTCCAAATTGACGTGCATGCCTCAAATCGGATCGTGCCCTAAATTGGGCACATTCCATATAAACATTGTTCGCTTCGTCACGTAACAAATACGCGTGAGCGCAAGATAAATAATGGACCGAAATGTTCTTAAACTAATATTCGTCCCCAAATACGGTGATAAAGGACCGAAACGTCCTTAAACTAATATTTCGCCTCAAACATGGCGATAATGGACCGCGATGTCCTAAACTAAAATAATCGAGCCCAAATGCTTATATATTTAAGTTGATATTAATCTCAAACCAGACTAACAGTTCTTAAATAAACCAAACCCAAATCTAAAATATACGGGTTTGGACTACTCCACACCCTACGGGCGATGACATAAACTAGTCTCCGTATACAATCCACATGCAACCAAAACAAACAAAAACACACACGACACAAAGTGAACTTCCGGAGCAGGAGAAAGTGGTTATCGCGATGCGGTAACGTAATAACTGCAAGGGCTTGCGCCTGCATGGAAGAGCGTCCCCACAATCAAAAACCCTTCATAAATGAGGGAGGATCTGACGAAGTCCGCTACAACGGCCGCATCCGTCCAAACCTCCAATATATGGTGCCATAAATCAACTTGGTATTTTCAGAGAGGTGGGCGGATAAATTCAAATAGCATCTACCCCTAGATTCAGGCAAGACGATCCATCCCGGTTCGTCTCCGTTTCCGGCGGTGATAGGGTGTTGTCCCAGTTCGACATCAAATACCGACCCAGACGGGCAATTAAAGTACAAGCCTTAGCCAACTTCGTTGTCGAGTGCAGCATTCCCACTAAGGAAAGAACGACGACTCAATGCCCCGACCCACGGCCCTCGGTCGAGGAGGTGCCCGGCCTAATCCCGGACTGGGTACTCTATGTGGACGGATCCTCCACAGAGGAGGGGTGTGGGGCCGTCCTGATCATCCGCGGCCCGAATGAAGCAGAAATGGAGTACTCTCTGAGACTTGGTTTTAAAGCGTCAAACAACGCGGCAGAATACGAGGCCTTATTAGACGGGTTATGAATCTCCTTCGAAGTAGTGCTGAAGACCATCCGGATACACAGCGACTCTGTGCTGGTCGTCGGCCAAGAAACTGGGCGTTCCGAAGACCGGGAACCACTCATGATAAAATACCTGGCGGAGGTAACAAGGCTTCACAGAAAATTCGACGAAGTCCAAGTGGAGCAGATTCCCAGAAATCTGAACACTGAGGCCGATACCCTGAGCAAACTTTCCTCTTCCTATTCGGCCAATCACAAGAGAAACATTCTCTTCGAATTCCTACCACGACCCAACGTGGAAAATGGAGAGGCAATGCTCCAAATCTACATGACCCAAGAAGATGCCCCAGATTGGAGAAAGTCCATTATAGAATTTTTGAAAGATGGGATTCTTCCGAAAGACCGGGCCGAAGCTCGTCGGCTTCGAGCAAAAGCTCGCCATTTCGAATGGAGCAAAGAAAACCTATACAAAAAGTCGTACACTCAAGCTCTGCTCCGATGCGTCGATCCCCACGAAGCAGACTACGTCTTACGAGAAATACATGAAGGGGTCGGAGGGGCGTATCAAGGGGCTCTCAGCCTGTTCCAAAAGATACTGCTCTAAGGGTACTATTGGCCGGGAATACATCAAGATGTCGAGAAAATAGTCAGAAGATGCAAGAGCTGTCAACTCTTCGGCAGCATCCTTTATCTCCCCGCCACTGAACTAACGCCATTGAGTTCCCCTTAGCCATTTGCGCAGTGGGGGATAGATATGATAGGCCAGCTCCCTACCGGCATGGGTGGACATAGGTACATCCTTGTCTCCGTAGAATACTTCACAAAGTGGATTAAAGCCGTGGCTATCACGAAACTGGACGCCGCCTCTACGATTAAATTTCTGTAGAACAATATAATCTCCCGATTCGGGATCGCAAGGTGCATCGTCACTGACCATGGAACCAACTTCGAGAATGACAAAGTCAAAGTATTTTGCAACGACCATCATATATTAATGAAGTTCTCCATGGTCGCCCATCCCCAATGTAACGGGCAAGCCGAAATAGCGAACCGAAACGTCATTCGAGGGCTCTGAGCTCGCCTAGAAAGAAGGCAAGGCAACTGGATTAAGGAACTGTCTCGGGTACTATAGGCACTGCAGACGTCAAGAAAAACACCCACGGGAGAAACCCCGTTCAGCCTCTCCTACGGTACCGAGGCAATGGTCCCCACAGAAATTAGATTGCCCAGTTATCAGGTCGAGCACTTTAACGACGAGGCTAACACCTTGGCGCTACGAAGCAACTTGGACATCTTATTAGAAAAACGAGATCGAGCGCAAATCCATATGGCCGCATATCAGCAGCCAACCGCCCGCTACTACAACGCCCGAATCAGGCATCGAGCCTTCAAGACAGGAGACCTGGTCTTACGACGAAACGAGGTCGTAGACCAAGCGAAACTATATAAGTTCTCCCCGAAATGGGACGGGCCCTTCCTCGTGACAGAAGAACTGCCCGGTAGAGCTTACCGCTTCCAGGACTCCAAAGGGCGCAATTTCCTTCGGCCATATAACGCTGAAAAGCTTAAGTTGTACAGATGA
Source organism: Agapanthus africanus (assembly GCA_030015575.1). Classification (NCBI taxonomy): domain Eukaryota; kingdom Viridiplantae; phylum Streptophyta; class Magnoliopsida; order Asparagales; family Amaryllidaceae; genus Agapanthus; species Agapanthus africanus. The sequence goes on along the minus strand of JASDDO010000019.1, from coordinate 374,453,415 downwards.
ACATGTACCCCTTTTTCGGATAATGTAATTTCTTTCCACATCGACTAAATTTTCCAAACTGAGTCCTCACGCAAGATAGACTTCGACACCGACCCATAACCCAACCCTTCCTTCTTTTCCTCGGCCCCGAGTTAGGGGGTATGGAAGGGGCACAGGTCGACCGGTGCGCAAAAAAAAGGGGAGAGATAATACACCATAACCTTGAACAAATGAAAATTTATTTATACTTTATTCGGAGGTATTCTTGGCCCCGTAGCTTTACAACCATTACAGTAAAGGAGGAAGAGAATTATGAAAACATTAACGATGGTACTCGGAAGAGAGCTCCTCCAGCCGAGCTCAGGAAACCTCCGCCCGCTCCCTCTGACGTTGCCCGTGGACCCTAGAAGCTACGGATTCGTCGGGGTCCCCAACTGCCGAACACGACGCCACAACCAACCTCTGCTGGAAACATTCGAGATGAATGTCTACCGAGCGATCCCGACGGCTCTTCGAGATCAGGCCAAGCTCATGGACCGTATGCATCTTATCAAACGCCTCATCTATCGCTTGCGGGGACAGAGCATTATAAAAACAATACCAAATTCTTTAAAATTACCTAAAAGGACACATTTTTATGTTTCGGTTATATTTCTGTTGGTAGGGCATGAAAAGAAGAAAATACCCCTTTAATGGTGTTTGCTTCAGGCCCTTCTCATTTCTCACCTCGTCTTCCTCTTCTTCTCATGTCTCTTCAACCCTCTTAGTCTCTCTCCCCTCTCATTTTCTTATCTATTCTCTCTTAGAATATAGCAATCCCTCTTAGCTTTACTTTTCGATCACGGGATGTGAGTGACAACATTGGTCATGGTAACATGGTCTTTAATGATGGAGAAAAGCTTCATGGTTTTGTGAGCAAGTTCTTGTTGAGACTGTTAGTGTATGATGCTAGGGTGACAACACCTGCGGACCGCAACAGAAATATAGAAAAAAAATTCTAAACAATAGCATCGTAGGCTAAAACCAAGATCATCCAAATACTAACAATTGTAAAACAACAAGAGAGCTATCTAAAAATTTAAAGGGAGCTACAACCTTTGTAGCATGTCCACTCTCCAGTAGAAGATCCAAGTTTCGCTCCAAGCTTACGGGATCGAGCTTGACCTATGATCTCCTCGCCGAAGATGATGTACCTTGAAAGCAACTCACACAAGTTCCAACTTCACAAATGAACACTTCTTTGTGAAGTTACTAGCTCTCACAAATTGCTGGTAAGAAAGAGATAGAAGATGAAGTGGAAAAGCTCCCTTTTCTCTCCAGTTCTTCTATATTTGTTCTAATCACATGAAAGAGAAGATGAGGAGGAGAATGAATTAACCATCCCTTTTCTCTCTCTTCTATCATATAAAAGAGAAGGCATGAAGCTTATTTTCTCTAATGGCTCCTACCATCCACATGCCTCACTTGTCATTAAGTGACAAAGATTGGTGTATGTATCATATACATATACTAAATACTTGAAAGAGGGAGAGGGTGAGGGTGTGTATAATATACACAATACTAGTAAGCATATCATATATTGATATTAAGTCAACACTTGACTTAATAATCCGGCTTATAAATAAATCGGTTAGTATTATCAAACGTCCGATTAACATACGTGTATCATGTACACGTGTTTAATTGAACTCTCGCACGTATCGACCATACACAATACAAATCCATATCATCGTTTAGCCTGAGCGGGAACTTTCGGCGTGGGACTCTGAAGACTTAACAATACGCTGGCAGTAGGTTAATAGGATCATATCCGATTGAATCTGAAACAATTTCAAAACAATCTCCTAACGGGTTAACCCAGGAGCACGTCAGCGGCACTAGCAGTACGTAATGACCACCAAGGTATTTGTCAAAAGGTAAGTTAACATACAAACTCATCCGCGCCCAACAAAACCTTTCAGTGACAATTACCGTATAGTCCGGTCTCTTCGTCAAAGAGCGTATCGGGTCTGGGGGTGGATACTGTCAAACCCCTAATAACCCAATAAGTTATTCCGATATGATACTCATAAACGTCCGAGATACAACTAATAACCCTTATCAGTTTATCTCAACCATCTTGGCTAGAGACTTATGGTTACAGTCTAACATGCACAGCGCGATATCAACTCCCTCTACCGGGAGAGATGAATCCCCTCTTGACCGCTCACTGCCTCCATGTGCTTCGGGGCTATACCCAACAGAAACCTGTATGCACGGCTCTTTAAAGCCATGGTTGGGTAGAAGTTAAAGATTAGAGGGAACACACACAAGACACTATAGCGATCTCAGATTAAAAGACTAATCTGTACAATTGTCATCAGAGAACTGCTATCCGACAATAAGTATAATATCATTTAGGAGTTCTCGACAAGCCCATTCAGTGTACTTATTCTCAAATGAGCACATGTATACAATCTTCGGTGTCAAATACCAATAGTTGTGGGACCAGTCATCGCCCCGATTGGAGTCAAGTAACGTATACATTAGTCTATATTGTAGTACCTATATCCTGTCTCGATACTTCCATAACTAGGAACAGTTATAAATGTGTTTATGGACTATCCAGGCCCCACTGGTATGATCATATCATAATCCTGGTAGTCAAGCAAAGATCGTAAGGGCTTTATCGACATGTATTAGCGATACATAATAGCAAGTACAACATATACACATGAATGATAAAGCAAACCAGATAATATATTATCATCTCGAGTAAGAATGTTCTATCTATATAGGTCCATATACAATTACAATAATTGCCTTCAGAACACCTATATCTAACATAGACAAAAAACCAAAACATTTTGATGACATTGTTGGTAAGACCTTGGATGCCCATTTCATGAAAATTTCATGAAGGTATTGTCGCCATCATTTTATTCACCGTCGTCCATTTCTTCAAACATTTTGGTGGTTTTGTCGCCATCATTTTCTTCACCGTCATCCAGCCTCCTAATTCCTTTTAATACCGCCGCCATTTTATTTGTTGCCCTTTTCGCTATTGTCTCTACCGTCATGGTTGTCACCGTTCGTAGCCACCACAACCAAAGCCTTCTACCGCCATTGTGCATGTAGATTACCAGAAAGATAAGACTATACTAAGCACAACAATGCATCATTAATTTCCTGGATATAGTTAGACTCTTGGGGATTCCTGGTGATGTATTTCATATACCGAGCATTGTTTCAGGAATAATATTCCTTTATACCAAAATTTAAACTTTTCATGATATAGCAAAGTTTTCACTTTACTTAGCTGGGCTGGAGCACATATAGCCGTTGGATAAAAACGTTTCAAAATTAAAAGAGGGGGTTCAATCGCCAACGGTCACATTCCCCTCTCTCACTCTCTCCTTCAAATATCACTCTCCCCCTCCCCAATTCCCCTCAAACCCTCTCTCTCCTCTGCTCTCAAAACAAAATCTCAATCATTCATCAAGAATCTATGGGAATCCCCTCAGCTCTCCCTACCTCCGCAGCCGCCAGTGGCTCCACAACCAGCAGACCACCCGGACCCACAAGGCCTTCCTCATCTCCAACTATCTCCTCCTCGGGGCCGCCTCCAGCGCAGCCTTCCTCACCCTCTCGCTCCGCCTGGTCCCGTCCCCATCCGGCTTCCTCCTCATCCTCCTCCAGGCCCTCACCGTCTCCGCCTCCCTCCTCGACATCTCCGGCCGTGCCCATGGGGCCCACGTGGTCCTCGGTGTGCTCGCCGCCATCTTCCAGGGGGCCATCTCAGTCCTCGCCTTCACGCAGACCTACGAGTTCCTGGACGGGGGGCTGCGGAGCTATGTACAGGCGGACGACGGGGTGGTCATCTTGAGGATGGTCGGGGGGCTCTGCCTTGCCATATTCATGTTGGAGTGGGTGGCTCTGGTGTTGGGGTTCATCGTTCGATACGATGAGTACGATTGTGGGGAGGGGAAGGGTGGTACGGCGACGGTGAGGTGCGATGGCGATGAGATGAAGGACTGGCCATGGCCGTTTCAGGTCTAATTATACTGGATGGTGTTTGTGATTGGGAATTCTTTGTTTCGGTCTTGTGGATGTTAATTGGTCTAATTTTTTGCCTGCTTGTTTCGTTAAGGTTACATGTATCTAATTTGTGGATGTATTCCTCGGGTTTTAGACTTTTAGTTTTATAGTTTTAAGGTTTTGGATTTTCGATATTATGGATTTGTGCTGAGTTGCGCATTCATTATTTTGATTATTCTTCTTATCTTATGATGGAGGTCATTTTCGGGTCTCCTTCAGACGTTGTCTTCCGTCGATCTCCTGGCGGATTTTGGAGGTGATCTCCTGTTGCGTGTGGATCTCAATGGGTTTTAAGGAGATAGATGATCTGGAGGAGTTTGGCGCCGAATACCAGCAAAGAAGTCCCGGGGTGGTTTGGTACCACCGAGGACCCTCCGACGATCAAATTAGTACTAGATCCGAGCAGAGTAACGGCTAAGTGGAGTAGAAAAATGGCCTACTTGACCCCTCTGTGATGGGGGTTTATATAGTGGCGGCAGCACGCAGCAGCTGGCGCGAGAATCTCGCCGGTAGTTACGCTCCCGACGTCACGCCCGCATAAAAAGCGGATCGCCCATTAATGAGGATCGTGATGGCGTGGAACGTGGGGCGTTGCTGGCGGGGAATCTGCGTGTGGCGAGATTTACGGAGCGGCGGTTACGCCTGCGAGTGGTGGAGTTGGTCGGTCGGAGGATCGAGGAAGATGGCCTCGGCTGGGGAGCTCGGGGATAAGCGAGTGGGCCGAGGAGTGTTGGTCGTGCGGCAGCTCAGGGTGAGCTGAGAGGCCGGGGAGGCCGATTTTCAGGGGGCTCTGAAGAGAGCCAGCTTGTGCTTGCAGCTCAGGGTGAGCTGAGTGGCCAGGGAGGCCGATTTTTAGGGGGCTCTGAGGAGAGCCAGCTTGTGCTTGTAGGTCGGGTACAGGGGTGGCCTGGTCTTCTGAGTTCTGGGACACGTCATCTGCTACGTGTCCTGATCTTGGAGATCGCCGACCGATTTTCAGGGGGCTTTGAGGAGAGCCCGCTTGTGCTTGCAGGTCGGGTGCAGGGGTGGCCTGGTCTTCTGAGTTTCCGGGATACGTCATCTGCTACATGTCCTGATCTTGGAGATCGCCAATATTGAGCATCATCATTAGCCCCCCACTCTTGTCCCGACCAGCTAGCGGGTCGGGTCAGGAGTGGACTGCCGGGCCGCCCGGGGTGAGCTCCCTCCTAAGGTTTCGTTAGGACGCATCCCCGGGCCGTTAGCTGTCTTTTCTGCCAGTGAATCAGGGCGAGATCTCTGCATTTTAAGGAAGGTGAGCCAGATCGAGCATCCTGCCACTGAAGCGACGGTCCACGTGTCTAGCGTCGGTTGGCCGACGCGACGTGTGCAGACCTACGGCGTCTGATGGGGTGCGGTCCAGTGTGGGAACGACACGCGGAGCAATCGAAGCCATGGGACGCGAGGAGGCATTTTCGGCGGGAGATGAAGGGCGCCGTAGGATGAGCTCGTTTGCGGTGATAAGTAGGGATGGGGCCCACTTCAGGGCCCCTACTCCTTCATATTCCCCTATTCTCAGTCCTGGTTGCTTGGCGCTCGTCTTCTTTCTTCCACTTTCGTTTTCCAAGGATCCCTCTTCTCAAGGTTAGATGTCTTCTTTCGTAGAGTCTGTAGATATCGTAGGAGTAGGTTCTAGGGACCTTTTAGTTGAGCCTGAGTCCTCCCAGGTAGCAGGGGTCGGATCCTCTTCCCGGGATCGTGCGGCGGGGGCAGCCCCTAGGGAGGAGGCGGTAGACGCCGCTCCCGGCGCGTCATGTTGGGTGAGGCATGAGGACGAGCTCGCCAATTCTCGGGTTCGCTTCCGCATCCCCTCACGTTATACGCTTCGTCTGGCCAAGGAGGGAGAGAGGGCAGACCAAGTATGGGGTAGGGAGATCGCCCTGTACTTGGAAGCTTTTTGGGGTGGAATGCGCCAGCCCTTCTCTCCCAAGGTCGTTGAAACGCTGAACTTTTTCGGGTTAGCCCCTGATGTTGGATATATATGCCCTAGAGGCCTTCATTGTATAGGATACTAGGGATATGTATGAACATGACAATCTTGCTTGATATGATAGTACGCTATTTGGTTTGTCTTTATCTTAACGTGTGATATATTTTACGTTGTATTTATATACATGTTGATAAAGCCCGTAGGGTGTTTGCCTGACTACCGGCGTTGTGATGGCAGTCATACTTGTGGGAGCTGGATAGTCAATAGGCACATCCTTGAATGTCCCTGGTCGTAGGAGTATCGAGACTGGGCATCGATGCTCCAGAGTAGACTAGTGTATACATATCTAGACCCTGACGAGGGGCGATGGATTGGTCCCGCAGCCATTGGTGATATGCACCTAAGATTGTATACAGATGCTCACTGAGTGTGAGTACACCGGACAGGACTCGCCGAGAACTGACTGGATGGTATTATACCTAACGTCAGATAGCAGTTCTCAGGTGACATGTGTGCAGATAGTCTGTCGACTTGAGGTCATCATTTGTCTCGTGTGAGTTCCTACTGTGCTTTGATTACTATCCTACCACGGCTAAAAAGAGTCGTGCAAACAGGTTTTAGTTGGGTACAGTCCCGAGCCACATGGAGGCAGTGAGCAACTGTTAGGGATTCGTCTCTCCCGGTATAGGGAGTCGATATCACACTGTGATCGGTTGGTCATTACCATAAGTCCCTAACCAGGGCTGATAGAGAATTACTGGTGGACTGACCAGTAGATTCTCAGATGGTCTTGAGCTACACTGGCACGACTTGTACGGTTGTTAGGGGTCTGACATTTACCACCTCCCTAGACCATACATGCGATATTCTCAGACGAACAGACCGGACTGCACGGATATTGTCACGGACAGGCTCAGTAGGGGTTACGGGCGAGTTCGCTCGTCGGCCTCCTTTTCGACACGTACCTGGGTTGCCGTTACGTACAGCTAGTGCCACTGACGGACTTGTGGTTAAACCCATTGCCAGTGTACTGTCGAGTCTTTAGAGTCCCACACAGAGGGTTTCCCTGGATCAGGCGAGATGATGTAGACGCCGTATGGTCTTACGACAGGGTTTCGATCCCATTCGTGTACTGGCTACTCGAATGACGATCGGACGGATTATACTGGTAGGCTTTGGTTTAAGCCGGATACTAGTATTGTAGTATTGGATTATACTGATCTCGGTGTATCCGTATTTTTCAGAATACGGATACGGGTATGAAAATACGGAAAAAGGGCATTCTTGTAAATTCACAAGATTGACTTCTAGAAGGAGACACCTCATTATTGTTTTATTCTTTTTCATTAAAGAATTAATGAGGTGGAAATTAGGAGGCATGGGTTGAAGAATGGCTAAGTATTTGTTTATTTCATTTGGAGCCACTATTCAAGCATGGTTGTAGATTATATGATTTAATAATACCATGGTTGAATTATTGGCTCAAGACTTAACCATTCTTCTTCTCATTTTCAATTATCATTATCACAAAAGCATTCTCTCTCTTAGGTTTTCTTCTCTCCTTCTTCCTCAAGCTCATACACTTGCATGTGTTGCAAAACAATGAGCTTTGAGATCAAATAATCTAATGCACTCACTCTACATCTACTTAGTCTTCTCTCTTAGCAAGTTAGATCACTAAGTTATCTCATGGAGGTTGGAGCTTGACCATAGCCCTCGGGTGGATCCATCTTCGACACAAAGGAGACCGGCAACCGAGATCGTTCAAAAGCCAAAGCAAGGAGATCAAGAAGAAGGAGCTTGAACCAAGGAGTAAGGAGCAACTTGAAGACCCGAAGGACTAGGAACGAGAGTATAACTCCTTTACTTAGTAGTTAGCTCTCTCTCTTAGTCTGGTTTTTTGTTAGCTAAGGTTTAAACAAGATCCTAAAGTGAAACAAGTTCATGATACAAAGCTAAAATATGTTTCTTTTGAGGTGAGAAAATCGTTTTTAAGGTATTCCGCCTCCCCGCGAGCCATGGGGTGTGCATCATGGACTTGCACTGGTATCAGAGCCATATTAAACCTTAACTAACATGTTAGCAAAATGTTAGAAATTCGATCGCCGGAAAAATCCCGAAATCACATCCAAAAATGCATGTTTCTGTCGATTTTGAAATGTGGTCTAAAATTTTTTTCAGAAGGCTTAAAAATTCATGCATGTTTTTTTAAGAACACATAAAAAATTTGGACTCATGAATCGGTCAGACCGCCGCGGATCCGCGGCAAAACCATGCGTTCTGCCGCCGATCCGCGGCCGCGTCGACTCCGATTCAGTCCAAACTTTTTCTGTTATTCTTATTTTCTGGAATTGTGATTTTTGGGATATTTTGTTTCTGCCCAGATATTTTGTGTACTGTGTTAAACTGGGGATAGATTCAAATTTGCTTAATCGATCGAAATTCTAATTGCTTTAGCTAATCGGTTCTTCTGTAATGTTATATGTGTTTTGAAACGTCTGCTAATCGCTATACGACTATTAGTGGGGGTTGCACATATCTGTGATGATTGGTTTGTGTATATGAATCTTATTGGATCGTCGTGATGAATAGCCTGGGGGTGTGAGACGAGTGTTTTCTTTTCTTCCATTCAATATAATTTGTAAAATTGATGTAATATTATTTTTGCGGGGCACATCCGGGTTGAGGTTGTAGTCACCGTTATGTTATTTCGTTTACTGTTTTTGCTCCTAGGATAAACCCAAGGTGGGGTGCACAAACTACTGGGCACTTTGAAGTGCTAAGTGGCCTACTCACGTTGTTGAGGGAGACTGCTTCACTTCTGGTACTTGGCGGGTAGTTTGCCGCACCCGTAGGGGTCTAGGGTAGGGTTTTAGCTATTCATCACGACCGTGGAACCCGTCCTTCGTTATGGGCTTAAACGAATTGCGGAATTCCTAGTATATCCAATATGTTCATCTGTGATCTGAAATGCTTATTATTGCGTGCGACGAATGGATATATCTATATATGAAATTTATTAGGCGTTGCTTATGTTTTACACCCGCGCTAGTCCAGCCCCCGCTCTGTCGTTAGTTAAGTAACCTAACGGGTGATAACGGGGCCCAGTGGAGAATGCGGATGGCATAAGCGTACGTTGTATTTTCGTTGTTTTCTGCAATGATAGGATTAAATGATGGGACAGCATTAATTCATTAATGCAAAGAAAATAAACCTAAACTAAATCATTGGAACAATTTCAAAACCACTCGGTTTTCTTCAAAAAGCAAATTTTAAATGCGGAGCTTAAACCACTCCTTTTAAAAAGCTATCATGGTTCCTTCGATCATATCAAGTTCATTATGTTAACGGTTTTGCCAAAAACCAGCCGTAACCCTCCGTCGTTTCAAATAAACAACACATCGTATTCATGGTATGTTTGTTGGCCTACGTCAAGGCATAGTGTATGGTAGCAATGTGTTGCTTATTTGTTGCACAGATAGATGCATTAGTTTAGGACAGTCGTACAGCCTTGTTGGCTTACGTCAAGGGCGAGTATGGATGGATCTAAATTAACCAGGACAATGATGGATAGAACTTGACTTGCATCTTATGATTTGTTGGTCTACGTCAAGATCATAAGAGCTTGGGGTAAAAATCACATCGGGAGTTTCTGTAAGTGCACGGCGGCGCCCCGGCCGTCAATCCGACGGCCAAATGCGGAAGCGGTGATAAACTTTAAATTTTCTTGAACTGGCAAACCGCCGCGCACTAATACCCGGATCGAACCATTAATTAGTCCTAGCTATCAACAAGATAGGGAAGAGAAGTATACCGACAGATCCGAGTCCTCCGGTCTTCTCGTCGTCGTCCCGATCTCCTGCGGAATGTCCGTCTCCTCCTCGTCGCCGGAAGTGCACCACATCGCCTACTTCTTTTACGGGCTCCCACCTCAATGCCGAGGCAACTCGGGCACGAAGCCGGCTACTCGACGTGCCCAAGGTTCGCTGTAGAATATGTAGTCCTCAAGTCTCACTTTGGGGTTGTGGAATTGCCATTTGGTGGAGGAATGAAGCAAGAACAAATGTGAAGGAGCTTGGGGTATTTTGGAGCATGATATGAACCAAAAATAACCCACCCAAAATTTTGGACAGCCCACTTGTGAAGTGGCCGGCCATGCTAGAGAGAGGAGGGGAAGAATGAGATGGTGGCCAAAAATGAGAGAGTCATTCTCATATCAAAAAACCAGAGAGAGAGAGAGGAAAGTCTATCATGTAAAAGGGAATGATCACAAGGTAAACTCAACACTCAACACCACCATCATCACCTCACAAAGTCCAACCATCATGAACCATGATGACTCAAAAAGTCATGCCATCATGAAGAAATCAAGTCAAAGGATGGTGCTATAATCATGACATGATAAAAAATACAAAGACCCCCTCCACAATTGCTTATTTGCAACAATGCAAATAAGCCCTCCTCCACCAATCTTCGGCCAATGAACGGAACAATGGAAATTGGCCGAAACGGAAAGCAAACTGGCAACTCCAGAAAACTGGTCCCGTAATAAATTACAGGAAAACCCCGAAACTGTGTATACACACCCGCATCTGTATTTCGACCGAAATACAAATGCAATGAGACAAAATTTCCACTGTACTATACTAGAATCCGGCTTATACCACAACCGGCTAGTAATAACTGTTCGATCCTGATCCGTGCAATGCCGCACGTATCTGATCGAACCCTGCCATATAACCATACGGCCAGTAGTACAAACTGTCCGATCCTGATCCGTGCAATACCGCACGTATCTGATCGGACCCTGCCATATCTCCATACGGCCTCTATAACCTTTCACCCGAAAGCTGAGTAACAGAATGTGGGGGACTCTAAAGACTCATCAACACCTTGGTTGTGGATTTAACCACTAGCACGTTAGAGGTATAAGCCAATACATAACGGGCTACCAGGTATAGACCAAAAGGGACGTCTGTGAGCGAACTCAACCTGACTCCCTACTGAGCCTGTCAGTGACAATATCCGTACAGTCCGGTCCGTTCGTCTATGAGCATCGCATGGCGGGCCTAGGGGGTTGGTAAAAGTCAGACCCCCAAAAGCGGTACAAGTCGTGTCGGAGTGTAGCCCAGAACACCCTGAGATACTACTGGAATACCTACCAGTAAATCTCCTTGCCTCGGCCGAGGGCTTCGTGTAATGGCTCTCCTAGACACAGCACGACCTCACCCCCAATACCGGGAGAGACGAACCCCTGAAGATACGCTCACTGCCTCCATGTGGCTCGGGACTGTACCCAACTAAAACCTGTTTGCACGACTCCTTTGAGCCGTGGTAGGGTAGTAATCAAAGTACAGTGGGAACTCACACGAGACAAATGACGATCCCCAGGTCGATGAACTAACCTGCACACATGTCACCAGGGAACTGCCATCTGACGTCTGGTATATGACCAACTGGCATGTTCCCGGCGAGTCCTGTCCGGTGTACTCATAACCCAATGAGCACCTGTATACATCTTAGGTGATCCAACTGACACCAGTGGCTTGTGAGACCGGCCACCGCCCCTCGTCGGGGTCTCGACTGTATACACTAGTCTACTCTGGAGAATCGATGCCCTGTCTCGAAACTCTCATGACTAGGGACCTTTTAAGGATATGCTTATAGACCCCCAGCTCCCACTTATATGATCGCCCTCATACTGCTGGTGGTCAAGCAAGAATCCTAGGGGCTCTATCAACGTGTAATAGCGACGTGTCAGGTCACTTAAAACAGTACACGATGATAAAGGTAAACCAGATAGCATACTATCATCTCGAGTAAGACTGTCCTACCGGGATAGGTCCTCCATCAATCATTACAATCACGTACCTGTGACCTAATAATTGACTCTGAGGGCACTATCTCCAATAATCTCCCACTTGCACTCAAGGCTAATTATTGCGATGTCGCATACTCACAGCCCGTGTGATACCGAACACCCAACTTCTCTACTAGTCAGTCTCACAAAGCTCGTTTGCGAAACTATTGCGTTCGAGGAATAGCCTCAGTGAGTGGATCCGCTTTGTTGTCTCTTTCAATGTCTCTCTATATCTCAAGTTCGCGGAGAAACCCATCTCCCGAAATGAGCAATACCTGTCTTAGAATGTGTCTGGATGTCTGATGGGACCTAGCTCATAAATGAACTCCAAATCATAAATGAACTCCAAATCCAAACTTCTTAGACTGTATCGTCAACTGAACTTAATCAGTATCCAGCGCCATGCCACCCTCAGTATTGCCTTGGATCACCTGTCCAAAATACTGCCCCTCGTTAGAAGGAAAACAATAACTCTGACGACCTCCTTGTCGTCCAGGTCACCTTGGAAGCCTGGAATGATAACTGTCTCCCGAATGAGGCTGTCGTTATCATATCCTTAGAACATCCACTTATGTTCTATAACTGCTTCCGACTGCTTCCCCAGGATTGGATTAATATCAACTTATTGCATCTAGTGCAAGAACAACATCTGGTGTGGTACTTGACATCTCACGATTGACTCAATTGCCTGAGCAAGTGATCTGTCAATCATGCGCATCCCTCTCCGCTTTAGTCTATAAAACACCTTTAGAGAGGGTGACTCCATTACCTGCAGGTACACTACCGTGCCAGGAGTCGTCCATTCTAAATACTCTTAGAATGCTGTCTAAGTACCCTGATTGGGAAACCACCCAAATCCAGATCTAAAACCATAGATCTAGTAACCAGTATGTCTGATATAAAATCCATTTCCTATATGGAGAAACTTCTGTGTGACGACCAAAGTATAACCGATTGTAGTATAGGAGTTTCCTTTCCTACTATGTGTATGTCATCCAAATACCAGGATATCACACCCTACTACCTTCTCAACAGATCCATCCCCTATTCTGATGAAGTCAAACCTATGACTGTCACGTCAGAAATAGATGATCTATCTCCGCTATATCTGCTTTAGTCTATAAATAGACATAAGCCACCTGTCCACCAATGCTTCCGCTGCTCCCACTGACTACGACAACCCTCTGGCAGAGTCATATAGACGTACACTTCTAAAACTAGTTTAGAACGACGCTATACTCATCCTCCCGCCGGGTCTCGCAGCCTGGAACAACAGCAATGGTAATTGTGGGTAAACAAGAACTTCCCTGTCACCATCCTTGAGGCTACCGTAGTACCTCTCGAGTGCCTGAAGTTACCCACCTTATCTGTGGAGTGGCCAATGGAATGTCAATCCAGATTGAATCTTTAGGTTCCTATGAAATCTTCAGTAATCGTTTGTGGTTCTGGAATCACTTCCAGTTCTACCATACTCCCACTACTGTTTTCTGAAAAAAAATCCATTTTTAATAAAACTGTGGCGAGTCTAGAACAATATCGCTATTGTTCATCCAGATGGTAGAAAGTCAACCCTCGTCATAGCCTGGGTCAACCCACAAACAGCCATTACAGAAACGTGCCTTGAGTTGTCCAGTGTCTGGTTTTAATCATAAACCGGACAACTCCCCGTACCTTAAACATCGTTAAGATATGAACTGTTCTATATCCAATATAGAACCAGAGGCACTGATTTAATTGAAACAGATTCAAATCATGCAGCTGTCTCCAGTGCATGTCAACTAAATGGAAGGAGGCCGATCAGCGTTACTCAACTTAGGAATGCTTCCAATTATGAGTAACCTGAAAAAGAAGCAAGTTCTCTTAGTCATTACTATCAACTTAATACCATACACAAGTATCTACATCTTCGATCTCTTTGAAGAATCCCGATACTTGCTACACCTGGTTCTCTACTCTATTCAAATACCTATAACTTCTCAAAATTCGGACCCTGTGTTTCCACGAAACACCTGTCTAAAAACTAGAGAAGTCATAAGTAAACCGAATGTAGTACGAGGACCAACCCCTCTGTCCTGATGGACCCTGGACAACATACAATACTCTGTATAAGTCCCTTGAGTCTGATAACTCATTCACTGTGTGTCGTAGGTTGAAAACTGTACTTATGGTTAAGAAGAATTACACCGCTGTTTAATGCTCCTTACCTAACCATCCACTGATATAGGTAAATGTCATAGACATAATTTCAAAAGGTATATCTCACTCTATGAAAATAGACGTACAGATATATCAATTTGAAATTGGTGCATAACAGCGGATATTCAAAACCAAATATTTGCCGACCGGCAAACAGCCCAGGTGATTTCCTCAAATATCACCGATTACAACGAATCCCGATATAAAGAGGATGATCACCCAATTCCCAATAACTTACTCCCACTCATCATCTGTAAAACCATACAGATGTGAGAATCGTACCTGGTAAATACATACCCTGGAGTAAGTATCTAATCGGGAAATCAGTTTTCCTTTAACATTACACAGTGAAACTGAAACATTGAAATGTTCCGATGGGGTATTCTGGTATTCCTAGTAATGCCTCTTCCAGATTCACGACTGTAACCGTATAATTCTTTGCCACCTTTCCAAATCCCTTCTTATGTCTTTAGTCATCACCTTCTGCACACCCCTTAGGCCAAATGGTTTTCTTCCTTCCCTACCGTTCGGCACCAGCCTATGGTTTGGAAGAAGACTATCCAATAAGCATAATGGGTGTACTGTCCTAATCCCAGGAGCACTCGCAAAGCGAGAGAAGGTGAAGATAAAAGACAACCGAATAAACCTTATTCCTATTTCTCCTGGACCAGAATCCATCCCCGAAGTGGAACAAGTTCCTTTCGAGTTCGTATATAACCATACGATGGAGTATCCAATAAACTGTGGATCTTCGTAGTGATACGGAGTGTCCTGGAGAAATACAAAGGTGATTTAGGATTGGCGAAGGAATACTTGGTTTGGTCGTGAATATCTGTTGCAATTTACTTTGCCCTCTTACTAATCCCTTGCTTTGTCTGAACTTAATACCTTCTGCACACCATCGTTATGCTAATTGGTTTTCTTCATTCCCTACCGGTCGGCACCAGCCTAAGGTTTGGAAGAAGACAATCCAATTTGCATAATAGGTGTACTACCCCTAAACCAAGGAGTACTCACAACTTGAGAGAAGGAAAAAGGAAAAGACAACTGAATAATCCTATCCGTTTTCTCCAGAACCGGGAACCATCCTCGAATAAATTCTTTCGAGTTCGTATCTAACCATACGATGGTTTTGTCCAATGGAAGTGGACGTTCGTAGTAACACGGGGTGTCCTGGAGAAAAGGGTAAAAGTAGGAGTGGCAATGAGGTTTGCAACTCTGACAATCCAAAAGCCAGTGTTAAGAAGGTTCGGTCAACTTGATCACTGAGTCATAGTCTTAGGGTCGGGTCAATGGTCGCTGCCAAAGAGAGAGAGAAAAGAAACACTCAGCGTGCACTCTAACCTAGATCAGAATGGTTACCAATTTATCTAATCTGGAAACCTCCCACCGTACCTCAAACTCTCCTCCAAACCTGAAAGAAGAATTAGTCGGGGTCACCCGAGGAGTAAACCAACTCATCAGTGGGAATCGGGATCCAACTATCATCGCATGATAACGTGACGGAATCCGCTCACGGTATCACACTCCAGAAGGTATGCGCATCTCTGGCAAGTTTCAGTTCTTTTGAAACTCCCGATGTGATTTTTACCCCATGCTCTTATGACCTTGACTTTGGCCAACAAATCATAAGTCACATGTCAAGTTCTACCCGTCATTCTCCAGGTTAATTTGAACCCACCCGTACATACCCTTGACTTTGGCCAACAAGGTAGTACGACTGTCCCAAACCAACGCATCTATCTATGCTGCATATGAATAACCAACAGCTACCAAACACTGTGCCTTGACTTTGGCCAACAAACACAGCTTGAATACTATTGACTACCCATATGAAACGACAGAGGGCTACGAATGGTTTCTGGCGAAAACCTTTAACGTAATGAACTTGATATCGTTGAAGGAACGGATAGCTTTTTGAAAATATAGTGACGAAAGCTTTCGCTAAAGAGGTCACTCCCGGTGAAGGGATCTCGGCTCTTTCCCCGTAGAATGGGGTGCAGGATATTCCAAATGAATACCACAGTGCAAAGCAAAAGTAATCGGCTATAGTGAAGTTATTGCCCTGACGCAAACTTCTGTCCAAGGGGTCACTCCCGGTGAAGGGATCTCGGCCCTTGCCTCGTTGACTGAGGAGCAGGATATTCCAACTGAATACCACGATGCAAAACAAAAGTAAACGTCCTTGTAATAACAGCTTTTTGAAAAGTATTCCAACAACATCAGATAAGGTTTGTTTTAACTTGCATTGATCCGAATCAACGCAGTCCCATCAATTAATCACACCACAAAGAACGAAAATAATATGACGTACGTATATGCCATCCGCATTCGCCACTGGGTCCCATCTTACCCGTTAGGATAGCTAACTAACGACAGAGCGGGGACTGGACTAGCGCAAATGCAAAACATATACAACATCTACTAATATATATACCAATATATTATATTCGCTCAAGGCGTGAAAAAAATGCAACATCACAGAGAATGAACAGCATCACAGAAACAATACAGATATCTGGGATCCCCGGGTTTCACAGAGCCGCTGAAACCCGACGTTCCCCTGGTCGTGTGGATAGCCTGTGCAATGAAATCCTAGACCCCTACGGGCGCGGCAAGTCACCCGCCAAAACCTGAAGCGAGGCAGCCCCCTTCAGCACCGTGAATGGACCACCCAGCACTTCACGGAATCCGGTAACTTGGGCACCCCTCCTGGGTCAACCTGTACCCCCTACGAGTGCGGCGAATAGCCCGCCAATCCTAGAGTGAAGCCTCCTCCCTCTCAATGCCATGAGATGCGGGCTTGTTGCCCTCTAGAACCCGGCTATCCGTGCACCCCTCCGTGGGGCAATCCTAGTACAGAAAGTAAAATATACATACAACGGGTACATCGACCGCAACCTGGCCGTGCCCCAAAATAATAATACAAACAGGCAGTGACGGCAGTCCACATGTCGGACGCTCGCCCCGCAATATCAAATGTACATAATACAACCACAACTGTACTAGCATTGCATCCAGGCTATCCCCCACGACCGATCCGCAACATCACAGCAAAAACAGAACATCAACGTGAAAGTCACGTTCGCAAATCCGTCTAACCGGGCTATAGCAGTTAGACCGGATTTACCGATCAAGTGACATTCACGGTCGCAGATATAATGTAAATACTGTGAAATAATGTGTTTAAAATATCCGATCAATCAAATTTTAACAAGTGGGCCCCAAAGCATTACTGTAGCAGATCAGGAAAATCTGGGCCCAAAATTAATATTTCAAAACCCATATTTTAAGCCCACAAGCCCTCTGGAAAAAGCTGGTGAGCTGAACCCAACTACCTGCGGCGGAACCGCGGCCAACAAGGGGTTATGGCCGCGGTTCCGCGGTCGTACGGAGGGTTCAGGCAACCAAAATTTTCCAGTGGTCTTAGGGTACTCTGTACATCATTCTGCAATCACCTGAAAAAATTTTCGAGACCAAAAATATTCAACAGAAACTGATGCAAACTAAAATGCAGTTTTGGAACATTCGATCGATCGAAACAGAAAAACACATTACACCAAGCTAGACTAAGTTAATGGCGAGGCTCTGATACCACTGTAAGTGCACGGCGGCGCCCCGGCCGTCAATCCGACGGCCAAATGCGGAAGCGGTGATAAACTTTAAATTTTCTTGAACTGGCAAACCGCCGCGCACTAATACCCGGATCGAACCATTAATTAGTCCTAGCTATCAACAAGATAGGGAAGAGAAGTATACCGACAGATCCGAGTCCTCCGGTCTTCTCGTCGTCGTCCCGATCTCCTGCGGAATATCCGTCTCCTCCTCGTCGCCGGAAGTGCACCACATCGCCTACTTCTTTTACGGGCTCCCACCTCAATGCCGAGGCAACTCGGGCACGAAGCCGGCTACTCAACGTGCCCAAGGTTCGCTGTAGAATATGTAGTCCTCAAGTCTCACTTTGGGGTTGTGGAATTGCCATTTGGTGGAGGAATGAAGCAAGAACAAATGTGAAGGAGCTTGGGGTATTTTGGAGCATGATATGAACCAAAAATAACCCACCCAAAATTTTGGACAGCCCACTTGTGAAGTGGCCGGCCATGCTAGAGAGAGGAGGGGAAGAATGAGATGGTGGCCAAAAATGAGAGAGTCATTCTCATATCAAAAAACCAGAGAGAGAGAGAGGAAAGTCTATCATGTAAAAGGGAATGATCACAAGGTAAACTCAACACTCAACACCACCATCATCACCTCACAAAGTCCAACCATCATGAACCATGATGACTCAAAAAGTCATGCCATCATGAAGAAATCAAGTCAAAGGATGGTGCTATAATCATGACATGATAAAAAATACAAAGACCCCCTCCACAATTGCTTATTTGCAACAATACAAATAAGCCCTCCTCCACCAATCTTCGGCCAATGAACGGAACAATGGAAATTGGCCGAAACGGAAAGCAAAGTGGCAACTCCAGAAAACTGGTCCCGTAATAAATTACAGGAAAACCCCGAAACTGTGCATACACACCCGCATCTGTATTTCGACCGAAATACAAATGCAATGAGACAAAATTTCCACTGTACTATACTAGAATCCGGCTTATACCACAACCGGCTAGTAATAACTGTTCGATCCTGATCCGTGCAATGCCGCACGTATCTGATCGAACCCTGCCATATAACCATACGGCCAGTAGTACAAACTGTCCGATCCTGATCCGTGCAATACCGCACGTATCTGATCGGACCCTGCCATATCTCCATACGGCCTCTACAACCTTTCGCCCGAAAGCTGAGTAACAGAATGTGGGGGACTCTAAAGACTCATCAACACCTTGGTTGTGGATTTAACCACTAGCACGTTAGAGGTATAAGCCAATACATAACGGGCTACCAGGTATAGACCAAAAGGGACGTCTATGAGCGAACTCAACCTGACTCCCTACTGAGCCTGTCAGTGACAATATCCGTACAGTCCGGTCCGTTCGTCTATGAGCATCGCATGGCGGGCCTAGGGGGTTGGTAAAAGTCAGACCCCAAAAAGCGGTACAAGTCGTGTCGGAGTGTAGCCCAGAACACCCTGAGATACTACTGGAATACCTACCAGTAAATCTCCTTGCCTCGGCCGAGGGCTTCGTGTAATGGCTCTCCTAGACACAGCACGACCTCACCCCCAATACCGGGAGAGACGAACCCCTGAAGATACGCTCACTGCCTCCATGTGGCTCGGGACTGTACCCAACTAAAACCTGTTTGCACGACTCCTTTGAGCCGTGGTAGGGTAGTAATCAAAGTACAGTGGGAACTCACACGAGACAAATGACGATCCCCAGGTCGATGAACTAACCTGCACACATGTCAACAGGGAACTGCCATCTGACGTCTGGTATATGACCAACTGGCATGTTCCCGGCGAGTCCTGTCCGGTGTACTCATAACCCAATGAGCACCTGTATACATCTTAGGTGATCCAACTGACACCAGTGGCTTGTGAGACCGGCCACCGCCCCTCGTCGGGGTCTCGACTGTATACACTAGTCTACTCTGGAGAATCGATGCCCTGTCTCGAAACTCTCACGACTAGGGACCTTTTAAGGATATGCTTATAGACCCCCAGCTCCCACTTATATGATCGCCCTCATAATGCTGGTGGTCAAGCAAGAATCCTAGGGGCTCTATCAACGTGTAATAGCGACGTGTCAGGTCACTTAAAACAGTACACGATGATAAAGGTAAACCAGATAGCATACTATCATCTCGAGTAAGACTGTCCTACCGGGATAGGTCCTCCATCAATCATTACAATCACGTACCTGTGACCTAATAATTGACTCTGAGGGCACTATCTCCAACAGTTTCAAATATAAAGGAAACTTGCATATTTAGCATACCTTCTGGAGTGTGGTGACTAGAGTGGCTTCCATCTAGGGTATCATGCGATGATAGTTGGAGCCCGATCCCACTGATGAGTAGGACTACTCTCGGGAGATTTTCTCACTTAACAATCAATGCTATAAACCAAGTAGGTGTCTAAGAAAGGTGTTAGTGGGGCTACGCCTCCAGGGAAAAGAGGTTACATAATTAAGGAACTTTGCAAAAGCGTTGGAAAACCTCCCTCGAAGTACCAACACTGGCTTGGCTGAAAAGTTAAGCAAATATTGTGACGTGTGATTAATCCTGACTAATTCTTCTTTTAGGGTTTGAAGAAGAATTTGAGGAAACAGTGGGAGCCATCCTGTTTAGATAAACTAATAAACTAATCTAAACTTGCAAGAGCATATTCTGAGTGTTTCTTTTCTCTCTCTCTGGCAGCTACCATGACAGGAATAAAACTATTACTTGAAAAGAATACACTGATCGGGCCAAACTATAAAGATTGGCTATGGAACGTCAACATTGCACTGACTTATGACAAAGTTGCATATGTTACTACCGCTGTTCCTCCCCCTATCCCAGGACCAGATTCCTCAGTTGCGGACAAGGAGGTTCGCAAAACTTGGGATCTAGACTGTGAGAGAGCTAAATGTATCGTGCTGGCGTCCATGAACAATGAACTCCAAAAATAGCATGAGAGTATGGATATTATATCCATCTTTCTCCATTGCAAGGATATGTATGGAGAGAACTCCCGTATCGCGAGGTACGAGACCTCAAGGAAACTCTTCCAGATGAGATTAGCTCCAGGATCACCTGTAGGAGAGCACGTTCTGAAAATGATCAGCCTCATTGAGGAACTCGCAAACCTGGGATGCGTGCCAGAGAATGATTTGTACATCGACTTGATTTTGCAGTCCCTTCCCCACACCTTCTCTCAGTTCGTGCTGAACTTCAATATGCACGAAATGGAAGCTGATCTTCCAAAGCTTCTCAACATGCTGAGGGTAGCAGAGACCTCCTTGAAAAAGGAGAAGACCCATGTTCTGTATGTTGGCCAATCATCCTCTTCTAAATCTAAAGCGAAAGCTAAAGGGAAGAAGAAGATGAAAGCCACCAAACCGAAAGGCGGGGTCAAGAAGGTGCAGGGAACGAACAAGGCAGGAAGGGTGAAGGCGGATAAGAACGAATGCTACTATTGTCACAAGCAAGGGCACTGGAAGAAGGATTACATGGCTTTCAAAGCCAAGGACACGAAGCAAGCTGCTGCTTCTGCTTCAGGTGTGTTTGTAGTCGAAAATTGTCTTTAAGTAAACTCTACATCATGGGTACTCGATACCGGTTCTGGTTCTCACATCTGTAATTCTTTGCAGGCTCTGAGAAACCGTAAAGCACTGAAGACAGGTGATATGACTCTCCAGATGGGCAATGGAATGCACGTAGATGCTGTTGCAATGGGGGAATATCACCTGGGGTTGACTAGTGGGTACATTTTGGTGTTGTACAGCTGTTTTTGTATTCCCAGTATGCTGTGTAATATTATATCAGTATCTTTGTTATCTAATGAAGGATATAATTTTGCACTTGAAAGAAATGTCATGAACATTCTCCTAAATCAAGAAATGATTGTGTTTGGCACACTGGAAAATGGCATATACATACTTAATCAACCTCAAGTTTTCAATATTCAAAACACGCTTAAAAGGAAGGCTCCAGATTCAAACCAAGCCTTCCTATGGCATTGTAGAATTGGTCATATAAATGAAACAAGATTGACTAAGTTACATAAAGATGGATATTTAGATCCGTTTGAATATTCATCATATGCAACTTGTCAATCATGTATCAAAGGAAAGATGACTAAATCTCCGTTCACCGATACGGAGAAAGAGCCACGGAACTCTTGGGACTTGTACATAGCGATGTATGTGGTCCGATGTCTACACATGCACGAAGCGGTCACTCCTACTTCATCACTTTTACTGATGATTTCTAGAGGTATGGACATGTGTTTTTGATGAAGCATAAATCCGAGGCTTTTGAGAAATTTAAGGAGTATAAAAATGAAGTGGAGAAACAGACTGGTAAAAGTATCAAGACACTTCGATCTGATCGAGGTGGAGAATACTTAAGTACCAGTTTCCTTGAATGCTTAAAAGAGAATGGAATTCTCTCTCAGCTTACTCCACCGTATACACCTCAGCATAATGGTGTATCAGAAAGGAGGAATCGCACGCTACTGGACATGGTGCGTTCAATGATGAGTAGTGCTGAGTTGCCACTTTCCTTCTGGGGTTTTGCGCTAGAATCAGCTGCATACCTATTGAATAAAGTTCTAACTAAGTCTGTACCTACCACTCCATATGAAATGTGGAGCGGGAAGAGACCATGTCTCAAGTATATCA
This sequence comes from Agapanthus africanus, assembly GCA_030015575.1. Classification (NCBI taxonomy): domain Eukaryota; kingdom Viridiplantae; phylum Streptophyta; class Magnoliopsida; order Asparagales; family Amaryllidaceae; genus Agapanthus; species Agapanthus africanus. Next base: position 374,431,073 of record JASDDO010000019.1, on the reverse strand, counting down.
AGATATGGGGGTGTCCAGCATTTGTTAAGAAACATAATCTGGACAAGCTCAAGACGCGATCGGTTTTGTGCAAGTTTGTGGGATACCCCAAGCATTCAAGGGGATATCTGGTCTACCACACTGAAGAACAAAAAGTGTTTGTCGCTCACCACATTGTTTTCTTAGAGAGCGAATTTCTTGCAAAAGAAATTAGTGGGAGCGCGGTAGAGCTGGAAGAAATTCCAGAACCTCAAACTACTGCCGAGGACTTAGTAGAACCTCAGGTTTCAATAGAGCCTGACGAACCAACGCCGCTCCGCAGATCTAGTAGGCTTTCTCGTCCTCCTGAAAGATACTATGGGTTTCTTGTAGATGGGGATCGAGAGGATTGCATCATCGATGATGATGAGCCTACTAATTTTCAGCAGGCTATCACGAGTAAAGGCTCGGTGAAGTGGCTGGATGCTATGAGATCCGAAATGGAATCCATATACACCAATAAAGTTTGGACTTTAGATGTTGCTCCTTCTGGGGTGAAACCAGTTGGATGCAAATGGATCTTCAAAAAGAAGATTGGTGCATTTGGACAAGTGGAAACCTACAAAGCTAGACTCGTTGCAAAAGGTTTTCGTCAAAGACCAGGATTGGACTATTATGAAACCTTTTCCCCAGTAGCTATGCTTAAATCCATTCGGATCCTGCTTGCCATTGCTGCCTTCCATGACTATGAAATCTGGCAGATGGACGTAAAAACAGCTTTTCTAAATGGACATTTAGAAGAAAGTGTTTACATGGATCAACCAGAAGGTTTCTTAGACAGTGGGAGCAGCGGAAAGGTGTGCAAGTTGCTTAAATCCATTTATGGATTAAAGCAAGCATCGCGGAGTTGGAACATCTGCTTTGATGAGACGGTCAAAGAATTTGACTTTATCAAAAATGTAGATGAACCATGCATTTATAGGAAGATTGTAGAAGGAGCAGTAGTCTTTCTCGTTTTGTACGTCGACGACATACTACTGATAAGGAATGATGTCCCTATGCTACAATCAGTAAAGCTCTTCTTGTCATAGAAATTCTCCATGAAAGACTTGGGAGATGCATCCTACATTCTGGACATTAAGATCTATCGTGATAGATCCAAAAGAATGTTGAGACTTTCACAGTCCTGGTATATTGACACTATACTAAAGAGATTTAGTATGGAAGATTCCAAGCGCGGTAATTTACCCGCTTGTCACGGGATCACCCTCTCCAAAGAGATGTCTCCAAAGACTGATGAAGAGAGGGCTCGCATGGGCATTATACCCTACGCTTCGGCAGTAGAATCCATAATGTATGCGATGTTATGTACCAGACCAGATGTAGCTTACGCACTTAGTGTGGTAAGCAGGTATCAGTCTGACCTAGGTGAGAGGCATTGGTTAGCGGTAAAGAACATTCTCAAGTACCTGAGAAGGACTAAGGAGATGTTCTTGGTTTACGGTAATGGGGACCTACAGGTTGAGGCCTTTACCGACTCCAGCTTCCAAAGTGACAAAGATGACTCTAAATCCGTTTCGAGTTTTTTGTTTATCCTCAATGGAGGGGCGGTATGTTGGAGGAGTTTCAAACAAGATACCGTCGCAGACTCAACTATGGAGGCTGAGTATATAGCTACTAACGATGCCGCGAAAGAGGCTGTCTGGATGAAGAAGTTCATCTCTGAACTTCAGGTGGTTCCGTCCATTGCCAATCCAATACCTTTATATTGTGATAACAATGGGGCTGTAACATTAGCGAAGGAACCAAGGTCCCATCAGAAATCCAGGCATATCTTGAGGCGGTATCACCTGATCAGGGAGATCGTGGATCACCGGGAGATTGAGGTACGTAGAGTGGACACAAAAGACAATACGGCAGATCCATTCACCAAGGCCATCCCTCAAGTCCAGTTCGAGAGGCTGTTTGAGATGTTGGGCATGCGGTACGCCAGCAACTGGATCTAGTGCAGACAGTGGGTACTCATTGTGCCAATTACAGGCCTTAGTGCAAGTGGGAGGTTGTTGGATATATATGCCCTAGAGGCCTTCATTGTATAGGATGCTAGAGATATGTATGTACATGACAATCTTGCTTGATATGATAGTATGCTATTTGGTTTGTCTTTATCTTAACGTGTGATATATTTTACTTTGTATTTATATACATGTTGATAAAGCCCGTAGGGTGTTTGCGTGACTACCGGCATTGTGATGGAAGTCATACTTGTAGGAGCTGGATAGTCAATAGGCACATCCTTGAACGTCCCTGGTCGCAGGAGTATCGAGACTGGGCATCGATACTCCAGAGTAGACTAGTGTATGCATATCTATACCCTGATGAGGGGTGATGGATTGGTCTCGCAGCCATTGGTGATGTGCACCTAAGATTGTATACAGATGCTCACTGAGTGTGAGTACACCGGACAGGACTCGCCAAGAACTGACTGGATGGTATTATACCTAATGTCAGATAGCAGTTCTCAGGTGACATGTGTGCAGATAGTCTGTCGACTTGAGGTCGTCATTTGTCTCGTGTGAGTTCCCACTGTGCTTTGATTACTACCCTACCACGGCTCAAAGGAGTCGTGCAAACAGGTTTTAGTTGGGTACATTCCCGAACCACATGGAGGCAGTGATCGACTGTTAGGGGTTCGTCTCTCCCGGTATAGGGAGTCGATATCGCACTGTGATCGGTTGGTCATTACCATAAGTCCATGGCCAGGGCTGATAGAGAATTACTGGTGGACTGACCAATAGATTCTCGGATGGTCTTGAGCCACACCGGCACGACTTGTACGGTTGTTAGGGGTCTGACGTTTACCACCTCCCTAGACCATACATGCGATACTCTCAGACGAACAGACCGGACTGCACGGATTTTGTCACGGACAGGCTCAGTAGGGGTTACGGGCGAGTTCGCTCGTCGGCCTCCTTTTCGACACGTACCTGGGTTGCCGTTAAGTACAGCTAGTGCCACTGACGGACTTATGGTTAAACCCACTGCCAGCGTACTGTCGAGTTTTTAAAGTTCCACACAGAGGGTTTCCCTGGATCAGGCGAGGCGATGTAGACGCTGTATGGTCTTACAGCAGGGTTTCGATCGCATTCGTGTACTGGCTACTCGAATGACGATCGGACGGATTATACTGGTAGGCTTTGGTTTAAGCCGGATACTAGTATTGTAGTATTAGATTATACTGATCTCGGTGTATCCGTATTTTTCGGAATACGAATACGGGTATGAAAATACGGAAAAAGGGAATTCTTGTAAATTCACAAGATTGACCTTCTAGAAGGAGACACCTCATTATTGTTTTATTCTTTTTCATTAAAGAATTAATGAGGTGGAAATTAGGAGGCATGGGTTAAAGAATGGCTAAGTATTTGTTCATTTCATTTGGAGCCACTTTTCAAGCATGGTTGTAAATTATATGATTTAATAATGCCATGGTTGAATTATTGGCTCAAGACTTAACCATTCTTCTTCTCATTTTCTATTATCATTATCACAAAAGCATTCTCTCTCCTAGGTTTTCTTCTCTCCTTCTTCCTCAAGCTCATACACTTGCATGTGTTGCAAAACAATGAGCTTTGAGATCAAATAATCCAATACACTCACTCTACATCTACTTAGTCTTCTTTCTTAGCAAGTTAGATCACTAAGTTATCTCATGGAGTTTGGAGCTTCACCATAGCCCTCGGATGGATCCATCTTCGACATAAAGGAGACCGGCAACCGAGATCGTTCAAAAGCCAAAGCAAGGAGATCAAGAAGAAGGAGCTTGAACCAAGGAGTAAGGAGCAACTTGAAGACCCGAAGGACTAGGAACGAGAGTATAACTCCTTTACTTAGTAGTTAGCTCTCTCTCTTAGTCTAGTTTTTTGTTAGCTAAGGTTTAAACAAGATCCTAAAGTGGAACAAGTTCATGATGCAAAGCTAAAACATGTTTCTTTTGAGGTGAGAAAATCGTTTTTAAAGTATTCCGCCTCCCCGCGAGCCATGGGGTGTGCATCATGGACTTACACCTAGACAGTTAGTGCCGAACTCGTGGAGGATTCTCCTCGGGTTCCTGATCCGCCTGAAGTTACAGGCGGTTCCTTTCAGCCTCTCTCTCCTAGATTCTTCCCTCGTGTTCAAAAATCATCCTGGGGGTCGAGCGGGCGACCCGAGATGGGTCTACCTCTCTTTTAGAAAGCGACAGGGGTGCGTCACCGGGACTGGGGTTGTGGCCCTGCCTTCTTCCATCCATGACAGGAAGAAGAAGTTCTTTTTCGTTTCTCCTCCTGAGGGCAAGGACTGGCCCGTGCCTACCGAGTGGTCGAGGGAAAAATGCTTGCCGGGGATCCAGTCCAATGACCCCGTCGCGGTGAGAGTGGCGTCGTGAGAGCCCGTTCCCCGATTCGATGTGCTGCTGTCTGAGAGGGTCTTGAGTTGGGCCGGGCTTAGCCCCGCTGAGTTAGTCGGTAAGTTAGGCTTGGTTTTTGGCTTTTATTTTACATGTGTCGCTGACTTCTTTGCATCTGGTTTTGTGCAGGACCCATGGACATGAGCGAGCTCTGAGACTCCATGCGCCAACCGAGGAGGGTCACGAAGGCTGGAGGTGCCAGCTCTTCCCGCTCGAAACCCTCCCCGGCACCTTCTCCTCCGGTGGTCGCGTCTCGTGAGCGTTCGGGGGCGGATCCCTCCCCGGGGCCTAGCAGAGCGTCGGGCCGGAAGCGGGCTCGGATTCTGGAGGACCTGGTCTCGGAGGAGGAGATCGGCTCTCCCTCGGAGCCGTTCAAGAGGGGTTCCCGGAGGTCTTCCCGGGGCCCGTCCTCGCCGATCATGGTGGAGGAGAGGGGCCTCCAGTTCGCGGTGCCTTCGGGGCTATCCGTCGCGGATAGCCTGTGGCATGAGATAGAGAAGTCGGCGGGGGTAGGGTCCCCGGGGGGACCTTCAGGGCCCAGATGGCGTCCATCGCCCAGGAGTCCGTGCAGGTAAGTGTTTGGTTTTTTATGAGATTCGGTGCCTCCTTCGTCTTTCTGATCCTTTTCCAATTTTTTAGGTTCTCCAGCACGTTGCCCTTGCCTTGCGCATGGAGGCCGAGGTGATAGCCCTGGCGATGAAGGCTGCGGGCCAGCTTGCCTCGCTGGAACAGAGCTTCAAGCGGGAGATGGAGGCGGTGATGGCGAGGGTTGCCGCCCTGGAGGGCGAGGTGGAGGCCGGGAAACGGGAGGTTTCCCGGTACCGCGAGGCCACCGTGGCTGCCGAAGCCAAGGTTGAGGATGCTCAGGTGCTCGTCGGCAACCTGAAGAAGACGGTGAAGACCCTCCGAAAGTAGCTGGGGGCGGCGGCCGAGTCGGCGAAGTCGGCCGACCTGAGGGCGGCGAAGTTGATCGACCTCTCGGCGGCGAAGGCGGTGGAGGGCTATAAGAAGTCGAAGGACTTCTATGATGACCTGGCTGTGGCCACAACCCTCATCTGGCACGAGGCCCTCGACGCCGTTAAGGCCCGGATGCCGGAGTTTGCCGATGAAGAGCTCCGGGCCGAATACCCCCTCGCGGACGCCGAGGAGCAGGGGAAAGAGATTCCTGACGAGGAAGTCGTCGAGGACCCTGCTCGTCTCATGGCGGATATCGGGGATCCTGAGGTCGCGCCTGGCCCCAAGGCCTGAAGCCCCCATCTTCCTCCTCTTTATTTTGTTGCTTCTGGAATTTTTGTAAGCCTCCGGGCAGTTTGTAAGGCTGGGGAGCCCAAAATACCCTTTGTAAAGATTTTTCCTTTGGTAATAAAACTTTTTCCTTTGATTTCATCGGTTTGCACCTTATCTTTTGTTTGTGATGAATGCTCGTAAAATATCTCTGCTTGCACTGTTGGGCTTCCATGTCAGGTCGGCTATCTGTCTAGCGGTCGTTCGTCGAGTTGATTTCAATCACTTGCCAAGCGTGCTAAGCGCTGCTGAGAAGGAGGCATCTCCATGGCCCCGAAGTCGAGGGGGGATCGCTCAGACTTGGATAGACCTGATGCCCCTTTTTGGGGGCCTCAGATCCTCTACATGTGATGGGCAGAGGGATGCCCGCTGTATTTGTGCCGAGCATGAATGGGAAGCTGCTCGGTTGCCCCTTGGCGAGGGCCTTTGACTTTTGGCGTTGTGGGTAGGGAAGCTACCGGCCAGGGATAGCCGAGCAGAGAAGCTGCTTGGCTGCCTCTACGGAGGACTTTGATCCTTAGCGTTGGAGGGGCTGTAAGAAGCCCACTAAGGATGGTCGGACAGTGAAGCTGCGCTGTTGCCTCTTGGCAAGGGATTTGATCTCTGGCGTCATGGGTAAGCAACTACTAGCCTGGGATGACCGAGCGGGGTAGCCTCTCGGATGCCTCTTGCGAGGGCTTCGATCCCTAGCGTCATGGGTAGGGAGCTACCAACCGGAGATAACCGAGCAGGGTAGCCGCTCGGTTGCCTCTTGGCGAGGGCTTTGATCTCTGGCATCGCGGGTAGGCAACTACCAGCCTGGGATGACCGAGCGGGGTAGCAGCTCGGATGCCTCTTACGAGGGCTTCGATCCTTGGCGTCATGGGTAGAAAGCTACCAGCCGGAGATGACCGAGCAGGGCAGCCGCTCGGTTGCCTCTTGCGAGGGCTTTGATCCTTTAGGACGGGGACTGAGCAGGGTTACTGTCCAGTGCCTCTTGGCGAGGACTTTGATCCCTGTCGGTTGTGGAAGGAAGCTACCAGCCGGGGATAGCCGAGCAAGGACTCGAGTGCCTCTGGGAGGACTTTGGTTCTTAGCGCGGGAGGGGTTGTAAGAAGCCTACTAAGGACCCTTGGCCGGGCAGGGTTACTGCCCGGTGCCTCTTGGCGAGGGCTTTTGTCTGGAAGGATAGCCGAGCGAGGGATCCTCGGGCTCAACTGCCTCTGGGAAGGCTTTTTGATCCCTGGCGTTGCGGTAGGGAAGCTACCCGCCAAGGATAGCCGAGTGAGGGTCGGGCTCAACTGCCTCTGGGAGGACTTTTTGATCCCTGGCATTGCGGTAGGGAAGCTACTCGCCAGGGATAGCCGAGCGAGGGTCGGGCTCGACTTCCTCTGCGAGGACTTTCTGATCCTTGGCATTGCGGCAGGGAAGCTACCCGCCAGGGATAACCAAGCAGGGTAGCTGCTGGGTTGCCTCTTGGCGAGGGCTTTGATCCCTGGCGTTGCGAGTAGGGAAGCTACCGACCAGGGATAGCCAAGCAGAGAAGCTGCTCGGCTGCCTCTATGGAGGACTTTGATCCTTAGCGTCGGAGGGGCCTTAAGAGGCCTGCTAAGGATAACCGGGCAGTGAAGCTACGCGGTTGCCTTTTGGCGAGGGCTTTGATCCCTGGCGTTGTGAGTTGGGAAGCTACCGGCCAGGGATAACCGAGCAGGGTACCTGCTCGGCTGATTCTTCATGAGGTTTCGCCCGACCATCCAGTTGCAGGTATGGGGAACAGGAACGGTCGCGGTGAACGTGCGTGTAGCACGCGCATCGATTGTGCGGGGAGGCGAAGCGCCAGAGTCACATCATTTCGATTCCACCGGAGGAGGCTCAATGTCGCACAGCGGACGAGTATCGGCCCATGAGATCTGTAGCCATGGGACGTAGCCTGCCGGTGGTCAGCCATGCCGACGAGGGCAGAGCCTTCTGGAGGTGGAGGAGCGGTGATCTGGGGCCCTGGCCCGGCCGTCTGGACGCGGACGAGCCCCCCCCCACCACGAGGGACTGTAGCCGATCTATTCGGATGGCGAGGGCGTTGATGATGGTCGCCGGGGGAGGTTCATCCGCGCCTCCGGTGAGGGGGAGGCGGTGACTGGTACCTGGATCTTCAGGGTGGTCGCTCGCCATGTGGATGGAGATTGGAAGGTCAACTTTGTTTTTTGTAGAGATGTTCCCACAGACGGCGCCAGCTGATGGAGGTCCTTTTTGGGTCTCTTTCAGATGTTGTCTTCCGTCGATCTCCCGGTGGATTTTAGAGGTGATCTCCTGTTGCGTGTGGGTCTCAATGGGTTTTGAGGAGATAGATGATCTGGAGGAGTTTGGCACCGAATACCTGCAAAGAAGTCCCAGGGTGGTTTGGTACCACCGAGGACCCTCCGACGATCAAGTTAGTACAAGATCTGAGCAGAGTAACGGCTAAGTGGAGTTGAAAAATGGCTTACTTGACCCCTCTATGATGGAGGTTTATATAGTGGCGGCAGCACGCAGCAGCAGGCGTGAGAATCTCACCGGTAGTTACGCTCCCGACGTCACGCCCGCGTAAAGAGTGGATCGCCTATTAATGGGGATCGTGATGGCATGGAACGTGGGGCGTTGCTGGCGGGGAATCTGCGTGTGGCGAGATTTGCGGAGCGGCGGTTACGCCTGCGAGTGGTGGAGTTGGTCGGTCGGAGGACCGAGGAAGATGGCCTCGGCTGGGGAGCTCGGGGATGAGCGAGCGGGCCGAGGAGTCTTGGTCCTGTGGCAGCTCGGGATGAGCTGAGAGGCCGAGGAGGCCGATTTTCAGGGGGCTCTAAGGAGAGCCAGCTTGTGCTTGCAGGTCGGGTACAGGGGTGGCCTGGTCGGCCCCTGTGGGCCCTTTCTTCTAAGTTCTGGGACACGTCATCTGCCACGTGTCCTGATCTTGGAGATCGCCAATATTGAGCATCATCATCTTGTTAATGTGTTGTTGAGGTGTGCCTATGTCGATTGTGAGCCGAGTATAATGCGAGTCTGCAGAGATGAAGAACTAGTTATGGCCATTCTAAACTTTTGTATATATGGTTTGGTGGGTGGGGTGGGGTTGGGGGGGACACTTGTATAAATTTCAACTTTCTTTTGACATTTTGACATTTTGATCATTGCTTTATCTTGTTTTCCCGCATGTTACTTGTCCTAGTAACTTTCTTTTAACATTTTGACATTAAAAATACTAGTCTCCGAGTCTGCAGAGATGAAGAACATGTACCCCTTTTTGCTGTCGTTATACTTGACTCTAGAGCGTGTTTGCGTATAGAGCATAATTAACTATTTTTGAGGGATTTGGTATAAGAACCATTTCAATTTTAACTCAAGGTTCTTTGATTCAGCTTTCTTTTGGGAAAAATAAGTAAATGCCAAAATTAAATTAATATATCTTATATTCATGCATTTGTAGACACACACAATTGTTTGTAAATTTCACACATGACACTACATTGTGTTGGATATGTATGTCTTAGAAACCATTATTTTATATGTATACATGTGGATATTTGGACATATATATATACAGGACAGTCTTACTCGAAATGATAGTATGCTGTCTGATTTGTCTTTATCTTAACATGTGCACATGTTTTACTTGCTATTACGTATCATTCATACATGTTGATAAAGCCTGTAGGATCATTGCTAGACTACCTGCATTGTGATGGCGATCATACTTGTGGGAGCTGGATAGTCGGTATGCACATCCTTAAATGGTCTCTAGTCGTGGGAGTATCGAGACTGGGCATCGATATTCCAGAGTAGACTAGTATATACGTTTCTAGATCCCGACGAGACGAGATGTTATAGTCCCACAACCATTGGTCTTTCGTACCTAAGATCATATACAGGTGCTCACTGGGTGTGAGTACACCGGACGGACTCGCCGGGAACTTCCAGATGGTACTATACCTGTAACAACTCTGTTTCAGTGTACAGGAAATTTGATTAAATTTTAATATATAAATGGAGTATTTGCAATCCTGTGTACACTATAACTATTTGAATTGCTTTTGAACAGCAAGAAAACACTTGTAGCTCATTGATAAAGCCTTGCACTGCTATGACGTAGCTCCTGTGATCAAATCCGCCCAACCACATATATTTTTAATTGATTTTTCTTTTAATCTTTTAAAAACCCAAAGGTTTACACGAGCACTACACGTAAAATGAAAAGTCATAAAGTAAACAAACACGTGCACTAAGGTATACCAAGTGACATAGATACGTGGTTTTGGATCGGCGAGATCTTCTTGGGGGGCCGGCACCGCCGGGTATACCGGTAGGTAATTCTCTGGAATTTTCCCCTGCCACCCCTTGGCCTACCCCACTATCCCCATGTTGTTTGTTTAGTATGAAAATATCCAGAGAATGATAATTCCTCTCTTTAATTCATTTTTAATGCACATTTTAATTTCATTCTTCATTACCCTAAACCCTAATTTTCCCTATAAATACCACACTACTTTTCACCCTTCCTCATTCAGAATTTCATTACAAAAACTCTCTAAAAATTTCCAAGTCCCAAGTTGTGCAAGTGGAGTTAGCAAAAGGCAAGGTTCCGGTGAAGTTTCGGGAAGAATCCGGCGACGAAACGATGTCCCGATGGTTCCAATAGCTTTCCCTCTCTCTCCTCTTGTTTTCAAATCAGTAAGTCCCCACTCCCCTCCTATTCTAAAACAATCTATTTTCAAAACTAGCCGGAAGCGGAGTTATTCCGACTTCCGATTCGTTTTTCTTTAAAAACTCCATTTTCTTAAACAATAAAATACCATATTCCTTATAATGATCAACAAACATAAACAAACATATTAGAACAAGTTTCATCTCAAAAGAATCTATTATGTAACTTTTTTCGCATTTTTACGGTTAAATAGCATATAATTTACTTTCGACACAATTCAACATATTCCCTTATATTACCTTTAGAAAACTCACGGGTTAATGACCTACCTCATCACAACACACGTTTTTGACATAGAACTCTTGGAACATTAGTTTATGGGAAAGTACTAGTTTACGATTAAATACCTTAAACATTCAAAAATCGTTTTCTTCAAAAAGTGTGTTATTTAATTCCGTGCAATTGCGCCTCTACAACCCATTTTGGGGAACCCCAATCAGGATAGTGCGGATTATCGCACATCCTCGGGCCTAGTAGAGCGAGATGCAGATCTCCACAAGGAGCATTCGATATCGATGGAATTTTTAATGCAATTTTAAGAAAAATATGATTTCTATTTAATAAATAAATTCTATATTATATTTTTAAAATTAGATATATAAATACTATCAAAATATCTACTTTAAGTATACAATATATATATTCCATGTTTTCTAAATCAAAGGAATCAAAAATTTCATGAAACTACCTTTAAATTTCAATACCATTCCAAGATTATACTAAAATACCATATACATTGAAATCTAGGTTATATTCACTAGAATATTTCTCTTTATAAAATTACAATTATGAAAACTCTAAAAACGATAATTAAATAAATATATCAAAACTGTTTTTCATAAAACCCCCTCAAATTATATTAATTTACAATAAGGACCCTAGTAAACATAGGTTTAAGCGAGACCAGTTCTCTTGAGCCTCAGGGAGCCGAAGAATATGGGTGCTTGCCTATCTAAGATAGACAACCTAACAACGGTGTTATCAACACGGTAATTGTCTTGGAAAAAGACACAAATCATGCCGCCCATGTGCAGCAGTTACCGATAACATCAAAACTAATTCAGGACTTCAAATTCTTTTCGAAGTGTCTGACTCAGACAGAGTCTCCATCTAATATGAATCAATCTGACTTGAATCCAATTCAAGTATAACTACAATCCAACATGAATCCGTTTATACCAGAATTCCATCTATATCAGCAGGACTCGACTGAAGCGAACCATGGATATACTCTGATTACATGACTATCCATTTATATCCATTATGTTACATGATATCATGGTTTCGGCAAGTCATCCATCTATAAAACAAAACAATGCAATCAATACAAAAGACATTACAGGGTTTTTAAAGTGGTAGACTAGTACGGAATGTGTTAGAAGTGGCACGAGAAGGTCACTTTAATACACTAACCTGAATATCCATTACTGTTGTATCGTGGTTTAATGGTTCCTTGTGCTCCATATACCTTAGTCTCTGGAATAGTGGGACTCCTCTCGTATACACTGGCATATTTTGTACCAAACTAAAAACAGCTGCGATAACAGAACAAAAGATAACATTATACAGTTATATTCTCTTTTCTGTCTATTCTTCTTTTCTCTTTCTTTGGAACTTACCGAGCGATTGTTCGCTGACGACATTCCTTTTGTTCTTTGTTTAGAATGTTGTCAGGTGGATCCGACTCACTAGAGATTGAGCCCAGTACTGAGGACTTGGAGCAGTTTGCCATCGACCCAGAGCTGTAGGCACTTGTATATACTTTTCATTTCAGTTATGTTATTGTTTAGGCACTGCTTTCTATTCCTGTATTTACATTTCCAGTTATATTTATAAAGAATTGTTAAAAAAATAAAAGTTGTTGTTCATTTATATTCATGTCTCTTGTGTACATTTTACTTTATATTGCTTATATACGTTTAGCGTGTTCACTTCTGAGTAAATACGTCGCGTCACCCATCGCGGTGACAGGTTTTGTTGGTAGCCTATGCAGGTCAGTTCTGCATGGACATGTAGGTCAATTCTGCATGAAGTCCTAAGCAATATAACATAAGAATCGGCAACTAAAAACATTCTTTACATTTCATATTCCTTGAATCTTACAATTTCATATATTTTGAATCTATCCTAACCCTATTTTTCTTTTAAGGTTATAGATTCTCCAAACAATACCAGCACCAACTTCAACAACACACCACCAGCTCTACCACTTACGCCTACCGTTGCTGCTCCGATCAACGAGCGGATGATACTGCTTGAGGCAATCTGAAGCCTCCTGAAAGGACAGCGGCAGCAGACTGCTATACTACTGAACCGTCCAGAAGCGGAAGCGTCCGGAGTAAAACAATTCCGGGCATTGCACCCAAAGCAATTTTCGGGGAAAGAGACCCCTCTGGAAGCTGAAGAATGGGCTCAGAGCATCGAGGATGATTTGGCGGCAGCACAAGTGCCAGAGATCGCTTGGTTATGAGTTGCAAAGCTGCAACTCACCGACAACGCCCGAGTTTGGTAGAAGGCGAAAAAACGCCGTCTTGACCAACCGATCGAATAGAAAACCTTTCGCGATATGTTCGACGCGAAGTAATTTCCAGAGACGGCCCGATTTGACATAGAACAGCAATTCATCCACCTACAACAGGGTTCGATGTGGACCAAATCTGTGGATGAGTATGATGCTGAGTTTACTATGCTCGGTAGGTAAGATATGTCTCAATATTCGATTTTCTTATATCACATACTACACAGCTAACACAAGACCTTAACAGCTTCGCGGCACACTTGATACCGACTGCTGAGATCAGGTCTAGACGATTTCAGCAAGGGTTAGATCCGGAGATCCAAGCTGCCTTAGCTACAGGGGATTTCCCAACACACTAACTGGCCCTGAAAGCTGCCCGTCGATATAAGGCAGAGGTGAAGATGAAGGGCAAACCCCAATCTACCGGAGTGAAGCGTCCGGCAACTCAGATGGCAGGAGGAGCCTCTTCAAGGCCACCTTTTGTGCCCAGGAGACCGGGAGTACCAATCAACCGGCCCAGCACAGCCTTTTGCACTTACTGCTAGAGGGATGGAAACCTAGTGAAGGACTGCTGACATGCAAATCGTCTTTGTTTGGTCTGTGGCTCAGCCACACATGATAATGGGTCTTGTCCTTGAAGACTCAACCCAAATGCTGCACCCAGACCAGCAATTACCTATCAGCAGCGACCGGCCATCTAAGCACCTGCTCCACGACTAGCTCTCCCAGCTCCACCACCTCGTAGACCGGCTGCACCCCCTCGTCGTCAGTTCCATCAAGCTCAACGGAACTTACCTCAAGGACCACGGAATGGACAGAGGAATGCGCCTCCAGCAAGGAGGAATGTGCCGAGGCGATAGGCTTTCACAATGACTTTAGAAGAAGCTGAAGCCACTGGCCAAGTCATTACTGGTAAACCTTTCAAATTTTTCAAAGCTGTTCAATTCTTATTATATCCATATATTTTTCTACACCTAAACTTATCCCACATAACCTAGGTACGATCTTAGTAGCCTCACTTTCTGCACTAGCACTCTTCGATACTGGAGCATCTCATTGCTTTATGTCACAACGGTTCATCCGAACTCATGCGATTTCAGTCAAACCTCTCGTATCCAGCTAGAATGTCAGTTCAGGGAACGGCGTTCTAAAGGCAATAATGGGATACGACCTGTGTCCAGTGGTCGTCTGCAGCAGAGAATTCTATGCTAACTTCAAGGTGCCGGACATACCGAATTTTGACGTCGTTTTGGGTATGGATTGGCTCGGAACTTTTTATACTACCATCGACTGTCGTCAAAGGAGGGTAGTGTTCGAGATTTCAGACCATCCGGTCTTTTATTTCAAAAGTGGAGACCGTACCCTGGAGCCAAGAGCATACAAGGAAAAACCGAAGAAGGCAGTGATTACAGCACTTCAAGCGGAGGAAGGATCGAAGCCAGAAATAGTTCAAAAGTTCGACGATGTATTTCCTGAAGACATATCAGGTTTGCCTCCCTATCAAGCTCTTGAATTCAGCATTGATTTAATACCTGGAGCACAACCGGTGATCAAAGCACCATATCGGTTAAGGCCTGAAGGTTTGAAGGAGGTCCGTACTCAGTTGGACGAATTATTGACGAAAGGATGGATTCGTCCCAGCACTTCAAGTTGGGGATCGCCAGTTCTACTTGTGAAGAAGAAGGAAGGTTCATATCGAATGTGCATTGATTAAAGCTCTGAATGAAGTAACTATAAAGAACAAGTATCCACTTCCGTGCACCGACGACCTGTTCGATCAGCTAAGTGGGTCTTGCGTTTTCTCCAAGTTAGACCTTCGTTCGGGTTATCATCAGGTGAAGTTCAAAGAATCTGATATCCATAAAATGGCATTCAGAACTCGCTATGGATATTATGAATTTCTTGTGATGCCATTTGGAGTAACCAACACACCAACTATATTCATGAACCTAATGAATCAAGTTTTCCGAGAGTACCTAGACAAGTTTGTTGTCATCTTCATCGACGACACCCTGGTGTATTCTAAGAGTCGAAAAGAACATGCTGAACACCTACGAATTGTCCTGGAGACTTTACAACAGTATCAACTCTATTCCAAGTACAGTAAGTGCGAGTTTTAGCTAGATCAAGTCAGTTTCCTCGGATATATTGTATCAGACGATGGAATCTCTGTAGATCCAGCTAAAGTATCAGCAGTAAGAGAATGGCTAACACCGAAGTCAGTGAAGGACATTCGGAGTTTCTTGGGTTTAGCAGGATATTACATAAGGTTTATTGAAGGATTTTCGAAGATTGCAACACCCCTGACCAAGCTCACACGTAAAGATGAAGAATTCGTGTGGACAGAAGCATGCGAACGAGCTTTCATAGAACTTAAGTCAAGATTGACTTCGACATCTATTCTCGTTATACTAGACCAATCTGGAGGTTTTGAAGTGCATTGCGATGCATCTGGTAAGAGATTAAGATGTGTTCTACATCAGCACGGTAAAGTCGTAGCTTATGCATCAAGACAGCTGAAGATTCATGAGCGCAATTATCCGACGTATGATTTGGAGTTAGCGCCCGTAATCTTTGGACTCAAGATTTGGTGCCATTATCTTCTTGGTGAACGAGTGGACATATACACAGATCACAAGATTCTGAAATATGTGTTTACTCAGAAGGAGTTGAATATGCGGCAGAGAAGATGGTTAGAACTTATGGCGGATTTCGACCTCAACCTACAATATCATCCAGGGAAGGTGAATGTAGTACCTGATGCACTTAGTCGCCAACCATTAGCATTGAATCTCACCGCATAGTGGAAGCTTCAAAAAGATTTACATCAGATAGAGATTGAAGTGGTCATGCCAGATAACGCTTCAAGTTTGATGAACTTACAAGTTCAATCCACCATTGTCAATCAGATCAAAGCAGCTCAAGCAAGTGATGTTAAGTTGCAAAAGATCAGAGAATAAGTAGAAAGTGAACTTAGAACAGACTTTATCATCCATGAAGACGGATCTTTGAGATACGGCAGTAGATTGTGTGTACCAAAAGGTTCTGTGCGAGAAGAGTTGTTGGAAGAAGCTCACAGCTCTCCTTATTCAGTATACTCTGGAAGCACAAAGCTGTACAAAGATATGCTTCAAAATTACTAGTGGCATGGAATGAAGTGTGAAGTAGCCAGAAGCGTCGCTAAATACTTGGTGTGTCAGCAAGTAAAGGCTGAACATCACAGGACAACTGGTTTACTTCAACCGTTACTTATCCCAGAATGGAAGTGGCAACACATCACTATGGATTTCATGACTGCACTTCCTCGCAGCATGAAGGTAATGATGCAGTATGGGTTATTGTGGATCGACTCACAAAGTCGGCTCACTTCATCCCTATAGGGTGTTTTTCGTCACCCCATTGAGATGGGAATACGCGCGCGCTTATCAGTCATACTACAGATCCCTCCTGCCTAGGGTAGGCTGAGGTTTTTTGATTGTGGGGATCCGAATCTCCGGCAGCAGCGGACTAAGCTGCCGTTAATTACCCATCGCTTTCAGAGCAAGAGAACCTCCGATTGATGGGTCAAACAAGTCATGCAAACTCAATGTGAAGTGTTGTGTTTTGGAGAGGAATTGGATATATCGGGGTCCCCGCAGAGTTTTTACGGGGACGGTGTCGTGGAGTGTGTGTGTATCTATATATATACACATATACATATATATAAAAAGGGGAAAAAGCGTCCAAAGGACGTGTAGGGGCCAGCGCATCGCGTGCCTGGCATGCAGGCGCTGGGCGCTGGCGCCTCACGTGCTTGGTACGTAGGTGCTAGCGTGCTGGGCGCTGGGCGCCAGCGCCCCACCTGCATGGCACGTGGGCCCTAGGCGCCAGCGCCCCACGTGCGTGGCACACGGGCGCTAGGCATCAACAGGAAAAAGGACCTGGTCCCTATACTGGGGGTTGTGCTCCCGATTTGACTTCTCTGAAAGAAGATTAAATTATGGAGTTAAACTCCAACAGATCTTGAATGGAGTTAAACTCCTAGAAATCTTTGGAAATGATCAAAGGGGGTCCCTTTCTTCTCTTCTTTGGCCTTGGATCTTCCCAAAGTGGGATTTTTGGAGGGGTCTCCTACTTCTTCCTCTCGGTTGGCCGGATTTTGGAGAAAAAGGGGGATGAGATTTAAAAATCTCTCCTTTTGAAGATTGGATGGAAGATCTGAGTTCCCCTTTGTGGGTTTTATGGTGAAAAACTATTTATTTTTGGGAAAAAAAAGAGTAAAACTCTTGATTTAATTGAAAAGGGGAAGAAGGTTTAGAACCTTGACGAAGGAGAAGGAAGAACAAAAACCCTAGATTTTGAGTGGAATGAAAAAGTTCTCTTTTATTTCATCATCATGTTACCTTATATAGGCTTACACATTTACATATAGCCCCTTGGGCTTTACAAAATGGCATTTTTCCCATCCCATGCCTCATGTGCTCATTTGTTTTGCACATGAGCCATGGGCTTTACAAAAATTTGGCTTTATGCCCATAAAGATTACATCAAAATTATTTATTACATAATTTTTTATTTCGGCATGGGGGAGGCCTGCCGTGGGGCTCGACTTGGGCATGGGCCCACATGCTTGGGCTTGGGCCCGTTTACTTTGGGTTGACCTTGACTTTGACCCGATCAACTGGGCTACAAATTTTGACCCCAACAATCCTATTTCAAGTTGGCCAATCTACCGATACATTAGCAAAGAAGTACATGGAGGTAAGAATCTAAGTAAGATTTAAACTCTTCAATGTATACTATCTCTGATACCCATGAACTCATGCAAGAAATCGTGAGATTACATGAAGTACCGGTTTGCATTATCTCCAATCGTGACACCAGATTCCGATCGCAATTTTGGCAGAGTCTGCAAGCTAACTTGGGAACAAGTCTGAACTTCAGCACAGCTTACCATCCACAAACAGATGGACAGTCTGAGTGAACTATTCAGATACTTGAAGATATGCTAAGAGCGTGTATGCTAGACTTCGGAGGATCGTGTAAAGATCACTTACATCTTGTGGAATTTTCATACAACAACAGCTACCAAGCAAGTATAGAAATGACACCATTTGCAGCTCTATATAGAAGGAAGTGTCGATCGCCATTAAGTTGGGATGATGTCGGAGATAGAGAACTCCTTGGACCTGAGATGATAGTAGCAACAGTCGATGTAGTTCGCACTATCAGGGAAATAATGCACATAGCCTAAGATCGACAGAAGTACTGGGCTGATGCAAAGCGCCATCACTTGGAGTTCCAACCGGGAGATCATGTCTTTTTGAAGATATCTCCAAACCGTGGAGTGATTCATTTTGGAAGACGGGGTAAGCTCAGTCCAAGATATATTGGACCGTTCGACATACTCGAATGGATCGGATAAGTGGCTTATCGCTTAGCACTTCCACCTTCATTGGAAGGAGTGCACAATGTATTCCATATATCCCAACTCAGAAAGTATGTGAGTTACCCCAGCTATATTCTTGATCACTCCGAGCCCACTGTACAGCCAGATTTATCCTGTGAGCAACAACCTATTGAAATCCTGGATAGAAATGTGAAGTCACTTCGAAACAGGGAAGTAAATTTGGTTCAAGTGATGTGGAGAAAAGATACACCAGGAGAATCAACGTGGGAAAGGAAAGATGAAATGCGTGCAAGATATCCTCACTTGTTTGTAACTAGTCCTTAAAATAATTGTAAATTTCGAGGACGAAATTTTTGTAAGGAGGGTAGAATGTAACAACTCTGTTTCAGTTTATAGGAAATTTGATTAAATTTTAATGTACAAATGGAGTAATTACAATTCTGTGCACACTATAAGTATTTGAATTGCTTTTGAACAGCAAGAAAATACTTGTAGCTCATTGATAAAGCCTTGCACTCCTGTGACGTAGCCCCTGTGATCGAATCCCTCCAGCCACATATATTTTTAATTGATTTTTCTTTTAATCTTTTAGAAGCCCAAAGGTGTACACGTGCACTACACGTAAAATGAAAAGTCACAAAGTAAACAAACACGTGCACTGATGTATACCAAGCGACATGAACACGTGCATCGATCCGAGCCCAAGCCACCGGTTTTGGACCGGCGAGATCTTCTTGGGGGTCCAGCACCGTCGGGTATACCCGTAGATAATGCTTTGGAATTTTTCCCCTGGCACCCCTTGGCCTACCCCACTACCCTCATATTATTTGTTTACTCTGAAAACATCTAGAGAGTGATAATTCCTCTCTTTAATTCATTTTTAATGCACATTTTAATTTCATTCTTCATTACCCAAAACCCTAATTTTGCCTATAAATACCACAAGACTTTTCACCCCTCCTCATTCAGAATTCCATTACAAAAACTCTCTAAAAATTTCCAAGTCCCAAGTTATGCAAGTAGAGTTAGCAAAGGGCAAGATTCCGGTGAAGTTTCGGGAAGAATCCGGCGACGAAACGACGCCCCGACGGTTCCAATAGCTTCCCCTCTATCTCCTCTTATTTTCCAATCAGTAAGTCCCCACTCCCCTCGTCCATCTCTATTCTAAAATAATCTATTTTCAAAACTCGTCGGAAGCGGGGTTATTCCGACTTTCGATTCGTTTTTCTTTAAAAACTCCATTTTCTTAAACAATAAAATACCATTTTCCCTCATAATGATCAACAAACATAAACAAACATATTAGAATAAGTTTCATCTCAAAAGAATCTATTATGCAACTTTTATCGCATTTTTACGATTAAATATCATATACTTTACTTTCGATACAATTCAACATATTCTCTTGTATTACCTTTAGAAAACTCACGGGATAATGACCTACCTCATCATAATACACATTTTTGACATAGCACGATAACTCTTGGGACATTAGTTTATACGAAAGTACTAGTTTACAATTAAATACCTTAAACATTCAAAAACTGTTTTCTTTAAAATGTGTATTATTTAATTCCGTGCAATTGCGTCTCTACAACCCATTTTGGGGAACCCCGATCGGGATGGTGCGGGTTATCGCACATCATCGGGCCTAGTAGAGTGAGATGCAGATCTCCGCAAGGATTATTCGATATTGATGGAATTTTTAATGCAATTTTAAGAAAAATGTGATTTCTATTTAATAAATAAATTCTATATTATTTTTTTAATATTAGATATATAAATACTATCAAAATATCTAATTTAAGTATACAATATATATTCTATGTTTTCTAAATCAAAGGAATCACAAATTTTATGAAACTACCTTTACAATTCAATATCATTCCAAGATTACACTAAAATACCATATATATTGAAATCTAGGTTATATTCACTAGAATATTTCACTTTATAAAAATTACAATTATAAAAACCCTAAAGATGATAATTAAATACTTGAGGTGTATTTTGAAAATATATCAAAACTATTTTTCATAAAACCCCCTCAAGTTATATTAAATTACAATAAAGACCCTAGTAAATATAGATTTAAGCGGGACCAGTTCTCTTGAGCCTCAGGGAGCTGGAGAATATGGGTGCTAGTCTATCTAAGGTAGAAAACCTAATAACAGTATTATCAACACGGTAATTATCTTAGAAAAAGACACAAATCCTGCCATCCATGTGCAGCAGTTACCGATAATATCAAAACTAATTCAGGACTTCAATTTCCTTTCAAAGTGTCTAACTCAGACAGAGTCTCCATATAATATGAAATCAATCTGACTTGAATCCAATTCAAGTATAACTACAATACAATATGAATCCGTTTATACCAGAATTCCATCTATATCAACAGGACTCGACTGAACCGAACCATGGATATACTCTGATTACATGACTATCCATTTATATCCATTCTATTACATGATATCATGGTTTCATCAAGTCATCCATTTATAAAACAAAACAATACAACCAATACAAAAGATATTACGGGGTTTTTAAAGGGGTAGACTGGTACGGAATGTGTTAGAAGTGGCACGAGAAGGTCACTTTAATATACCTAACCTGAATATCCATTGTTGGTGTACCGTGGCTTAACGGTTCCTTATGCTCCGTATACCTTAGTCTCCGGAATCGTGGGACTCCTCTCGTATACACTGGCATATTCTGTACCAAGCTACAAACAGCTGCGATAATAGAACAAAAGATAACATTATACAGTTATATTCTCTTTTCTGTCTATTCTACTTCTCTCTTTCTTTGGGACTTACCGAGCGATTGTTCGCTGACGACATTCCTTTTCTTCTTTCTTTGGAATGTTGTCAGATGGATCTGACACACTAGAGATCGAGCCCAGTACTGAGGACTTGGAGCAGTTTGACATCGACCCAGAGCTGTAGGCACTTGTATATACTTTTCATTTCAGTTATGCCATTGTTTAGGCATTGCTTTCTATTCCTGTATTTACATTTCCAGTTGTATTTGTAAAAAATTGTTAAATAAATAAAAGTTGTTGTTCATTTATATTCATTTCTCTTGTGTACATTTTACTTTATATTGTATAGATACGCTTAGCATGTTTACTTCTGAGTAAATACGTCGCGTGACTCGTCACGTCTTCTTACCGTACATTGGGAAGCAGGGCGTGACAATCCCTATCGCCAGATGGAAGTTCTCAGGTGACATGAGTACAGGTTAGTCTTTAAATCTGAAATCGTCATTTGTCTTGTGTGAGTTCCCACTGTGCTTTAATCACTACCCTACCACGGCTCTACTGAGTCGTGCAAACAGGTTTTGGTTGGGTGCAGTCCTGAGCCATATGGAGGCACTGAGAGATTGTGAGGGATTCGTCTCTCCCGGTATAGGGAGTCGATATCTCACTGTGTTCAATTGGTCAGGACCATAAGACCCTGGCCAAGGCAGTTGAGATTTACTGATAGGCTAATCAGTAGTTTTCCGGATTGGTCCTGAGCCGCATCAGCACCAATTATTGGGTTATTAGGGTCTAACGTTTACCACCCCCTAGACCCGGTATGCGATACTCTCAAACGAAGAGACCGGACTGTACGGAGATTGTCATGGATAAGCTCAGTAGGGATTCGGATGAGTATGCTCGTCGGCCTTCCTTTTCGATAGGTACCCGGGTAGCCGTTATGTACAACTAGTGCCGCTGACATGCTTGTGGTTATGGATTTATCCAGTAACTCATTGTCGGCATACTGTCGAGTCTTTAGAGTCCCCACACAGAGGGTTTCCCAGGTTCAGGCGATATGATGTAGTAACCGTATTGGATACGTGCAAGGTTCCGATCGATTGATGTACTTTGTACCTGGACTTTCGATCGGATGGTTGGTAATACTAGCCGTCTCGAGTTTGAGCCAGATTATTAAATCAGGTGTTGATTTGATAATTTACATATATGTATTTCGATATATATTTTCTAGTATTATGTTCTTCGTGTTATTCTATCTCTTTAGGCATTCGTGTTTTTATCCGAATGTAGGTATGTATATGCAGTAGAATGTAATCCGTATTTTGTTGCGGATAACATTCTAGAAGGTGGCCACCTCATTATGCTTTTTCCATTTATTCTTTAATTGGAAATGAGGTGTAAAGTGTGAGGTGATGGGAGTATGGTGAGGACTACTTCAATAGTTGACAAATGAATTCTTTATTCATTTGTGGCAACTATTGAAGAATGGGTCATATTGTTTGTTCATGGATATTGATATACAAAACCATTGTGGGGGTTTTCTCTCTCTCATAGTTGCTCATTTCTTTTGTGCTCACCATTTTTGCTTCACTCTCCTCTCCTTCTCTTGAGTTCCTCCACCTTCATCATCTTCCTCCTCTCTACACTCTCCTGTGTTGAGAAACAAGAGAGGAGGAAAGATAGAGATAGTAAAACACCTAGAACTTCACACTACATCCTAGAGATCTTGGATTAGCATCCTAAGTTCTCTAGTTGCTTCTTTTGTTACTTAGCAAGGAGCTAGAGCCATGGATCACATCCCTCGGGTGATCATCTTCGACGGAGGAAGACCGAAGAGTAAGCTCGATCCAGGAGTACCGATGGAGCGAGCAAAGGAAATCAAGCGCGATCATGGTGGCCACTTAGAGCGAACGATGAGGAAAGAAGACCGAAGGACTTAGATCGTTTGGTGAGATTTATTTTCATAGTAGTTAGCTCTCTTTCTTTAGCTAGTTAGGTTTATGGAAAGATCCGTTTTAATTAGGTTATTCTAGCGCCGTTTTAAAACTCCTAGAAAATTTTTGTTCCGCAAACCGCCACGTTTGATGGCTTGGACGTTAGGGTAACCCAACATGGTATCAGAGCCACCCATAAAACCTATACTAGATAGTTCTAACGTGTTAAAAATATCGATCAACCGAATTTTTCAAAACCGCAATTCCAAAATTATAGTTTCTGTCGTTTTTTTTAAGTGGTCGAAAAATCATTTTCAGTGTATCAAAATTCGTGCAGGCTGTTATAAGACTCCAGAAGAAAATTGGGCCCACAAGCCCACTAAAACGCCGTGGAACTGTGGTATAACATGCATGTTTGTTGCGGTTGCGCGGTCGTAATGGGGCCTCTGTGCATAATTTTTCTTTTGGGGTTCTTATATTTGGAATTATGGTTTCTAGAATATTTAGTTATTGGGCCCAGATTTGTTTGAGTACTGGATTAGCACTTAGGGCCTACTTGGAAAGGTTTAGTCGATCAAAATTTTAAAATACGTGTGATTATCAGTACTTAGATTTGCATCTGCGACCGTGAATGTCGCTCGATCGGTATAACCTGTCTAACTACTATACGTTCTTTTAGACGAGTTTGCGAACGTGACATTCACGTTGATATTCTGTGATTGTGCTGATATTGTGGTTAGATTGTCGTGGTGGATAGCCGGTGGTGCAATGGTTTAGTAAAGTTTATATTCATTTGTACATTTGTTATTACGTGACGAGCGTCCGACATGTGGACTGCTATTACTGCCGTGTTGTATATTATTTTATTGGGGCATGACCGAGTTGAGGTCGATGTCACCTTTGTACATATAATTTTTATTTTCTGCACTAGGACTACCCCACGGTGGAGTGCACGAATAGCCGGATTCTAGAGGGCAACAAGCCCACATCTATTGGCGTTGAGACGGAAGGGGCTTCACTCTAGAATTGGTGGGCTATTCGTTGCACTCGTAGGGGGTATAGGTATGACCCACGGAGGGACGCTCAAGTTACCGAGTCCCGTGAAGTGCTGGGTGACCCATTCGCTTTGTTGATTGGGGTTGCCTCACTTTTGGGATTGGCGGGTAACTTGCCGTGCTCGTAGGGGTCCAGGTTTCCATTGTACGGGCTATCCACATAACCCGGAATGTCGGGTCTCATTTGCAATTCAAATGAAACCCAGGGCTCCAAGATTATCCACCATTCTATATTGCTTGCTCAGTTTCTATGATGTTGCTTATTATCATGCCTGGGACGAATGTTATATATATATTTATATATATACTAGTAGATGTTGTATATGTTTTGCACCCGCGCTGGTCCAACCCCTACTCTGTCATTAGTTAAGTAACCTAATGGGTGATGACGGGGCCCAGTGGCGAATGCAGATGGCATATACGTACATTGTATTTTTGTTCTTTTGTGGTGTGATAGGATTAAATTGATGGGACCGCATTAATTTTGATTAATGCAAGATAAGAAACCTAAAAGATGTTGTTGGAACAAATTTCGAAAAACTGCAGTTATATTCTTTCGCTTTGCATAGTGGTATTCGGTTGTGAATATCCAGCACTCATTCCAGGAGGCAAGAGCCGAGATCCCTTCGCGGGGAATGACCTCTTGAGCAAAAGCTTATACTGTAGATTACTCGGTTTTCTTCAAAACCACAAGTTTTCATAAGCGGAGCCTAAACCACTTCTTTTCAGAACTGCTCAGGTTCCTTCAACGATATCAAGTTTATTACATTAAAGGGTTTTTCGCCAAAAACCCAGCCGTTGAAAGTCGAGCTTAACACCACCATGGGTTCTAGAGGTATCAAGCATGCCACATTTTAATTTTTATTAGGTGCTAAGTTAGACTAACAAGATCATTACTAGAATTTTAGGGTTTTTAGCTATGTGATGTGAACAACTTAAGAAAGTTTAAAGAGTTATACTCTATAGGATCAAGTCCTTCTCTTCTTAAGCTCCTTGTAGTAATCCTCTTGACTCCTCTAGACTCCACTTGGAGTTGAACGAACCTCCTCATAGATCTTCGCGTCGAAGATGATCCACCCGAAGCTCACTATGTCAAGCTCTTTCCTCACTAAACACTTTGGTGAAGAAAACACTCTACACTTGATAGCTAGTCAAGTGTAGAATGATGAAGTAGGGGATTAGATTTGCTCACTTATGTATTCAAAAATCCATGATTCACATCATATGTGAGGGTTTGGATTTTTGAAGAAGATGATGAGAGCTAGAGAGCTCAAGAAGAAGCAAGCATGAAAAAAATGGCTAAGTGTTGGAATGAGCTAAGAATGAATGGCAACACTTGACCCCCACTCATTCAAGCATGGAATTTTGTAATATAAAATTGCAACCATGCTTAAATAGTGAATCAAGATGAATAAACTATGAATAAACCCCATGCTTGCAACCATGCTCTCATTTTCTAGCTTGTTTCCCCCAATCAGAGCAAAGCTCTGTTCAAAATTCAAATTTCGAAATGAAACAACACTTCAGAAGTAGCGCCAAGTGCGTTACGTCCTAAGTAGCGCACAACATGCAAAGGACGTATGCGCTAGCGCGAGGTGCGCTGCGCTCTAAGCAGCGCACCATGTGTAAAGCACGGATGCGCTAGTGTTAAGGGCGTTGTGCCCTAAGTAGCACACCACGTGCGAAGCACGTGTGCGCTAGCGCTAGGTGTATTGCGCCCTAAACAGCGCACCACGTGCAAAGCACGGATGCGCAAGCGCTAAGTGCGCTGCCCTTTAAGCAGCGCACCACGTGCAAAGCACGGATGCGCTAACGCTGGAACTAAAAGCTCCCCACCATCAGATCAAAGATCTAATAATGATGATAAATCATTAATCAATCAGAATTAAATTCTGTTAAGGAAAGATTTCTCAAATCTTTCCAAACAACAAGATTGTGCTCTGTAAATCAGAGCACCGTTGGATCAATGATCCAATGGTGATTAAAAATCACCAAAACATAGAATAAACTCTGTATGAAAAGATTTACCAATCTTGTTAAAAACTGTTAGTTATATGTATGCCCTAGAGGCCATTACTGTACATAGGATGTATATTGTAGTGGATGCTGGGACGTATATAGGGAGGACTTTCTTGCTCGACATGATAGTATGCTATCTGGTTGATCTTTACCTTAACGTGTATACTGATTGTCTCTCTGTTACATGTTGGTAAAGCCCTTAGGATCTGTACTTGACTACCTGGACTATGATGCGGATCATACTAGTGGGGACATGGTAGTCCATAAGTACATCCTTCAAAGTCCCTAGTCGTGGGTGTATCGAGACGGGGCATCGATATACCAGAGTAGACTAGCGTATACCTTCTCGACCCATATAGATGGGCGATGGATGATCCCATATCCATTGGTGTTTGACATCAGAGATGATATGCGGGTGCTCAGTAGAGACTGGGTACACTGGACGGACTCGCCGAGAACTCCCAGATGGTATTATACCTCACGTCAGATGGCAGTTCTCTAGTGACACTGGTACAGAGTAGTCTGTTGACCCGAGATCGTCATAGAGTCTTGTGTGGTTCCCACTGTGCTTTGATTTCCATCTTACCACGTCCAAGAGGGCGTGCAAAATGGTGGTTTTTGGGTACAGTCCCGAGTCACATGGAGGCAATGAGCGATAGGAGGGGATTCGTCTCTCCCGGTATAGGGGGTTGATGTTGCGCTGTGTTCGATTGGCTATAACAGGAAATCCCTGGCCAGGGTTGTTGAGATTTACTGGTAAGTGTTACCAGTAGTTTCTCGAATTGTTATAGACCTCATATCGACACGACTTATTGAGCTATTGGGGTCTGACGTTTACCACCCCTAGGCAAGATATGCGACATATCAGACGATCAGACCGGACTGTACGGTAGTGTTACTGGTCGGATTCACTGGAGTGTGAGCGGGCTTGCTCGTCGATCTTCAGATCGCTCAATACCCGGGTGGCCGTTACGTTTAGCAGACCGCTTGCGGCTTGTGGATGCTTGATATGATCATCATCTGCTGCCGGCGTATTGACGAGTCTTTAGAGTCCTACACAGAGGTTTCCTGGCTCAAGCGAAACGAAATAGGAGCGCATATGAGATATGTGCGGGACCGAGAGTAGTGCGTGTATGTGATACCGTATTTCATTCTCGCGATCAATGTGTCGAAAGGTTGTATGCGATATAACCTAATTATCGAATCAAGGATTGATTCGATAAGCCGATACATTGGATACTAGCCGGTTATATGCGATATGACCGGATCGTTAAATCAAGAGTTGATTTAATGATTTAATGCATAATTATATATTTGATATATTACTTTGCATTAACTAGTATCGGTTCACTTTAAATGGATTTTCTCACTCGGGTGTGCGCATTGCATATTTTGTGCACTTGATTGTATCATGTTTGATGATACATATCTTTTTTGTTAAGTGTAATGAATTAAACCTAGGTTAAGTGAATGATTAGGGTTTTCTTTTATTCATTCATTTATCTTTTCATTTGCATTTAAAAGATAAATGAGAAAAGGAAAAGAAGTCAAAAATGGTGGCTAGTTTTGTTTTCAACATGAAGCTTCATGAAGCTTTCATTATGTCACCATTTTTGTCTCATCTCCTTAACCCTAACCATTATTTAACCTTGGTCAATTCTCTACACTTAATTTAGGTTAATATTATGATAAGAAAAAATTTATTATTCTTTGGATAATATCTTATCATATCATTTCTTCTTCTTCTTCCTTCAACTCAAGAAGAAAAACCTAGACTACATCAATGGTGGATTGATGATATGAGTGAGAAATCCAAAACTAAAGTCTACCCACTTCCTATTTCTTCATCCTCTACCTCTTGCCAAGTAGTAGAGTGTGTTTCCTTCACAAGTTTTTAGGGCTTGGTGAAGGTGGAGCTTGATTTAGCGATGCCTCGACGTAGATCATCTTCGGCATGGACATCGACGACCTAGCTCGCTTTTTCTCCGACGAAGCCGATTCTAGAGCCCGAATTTGATTTGGACAGCGGAGAGGACCTCATCTCAGAGCCGTGGAGGTGGACGACCGGATCTACAAAGGTTGTATTTCCGTATCTCTTAGTTAAGTGTTAACTAGTTAGCTTTTTCGCCTAAACTTCTAGCCGACGATCCGTAGTCGGGTTTCTCGGCACCGTTAAAAATTTAATTTTGAATGATCGATGCCTTGTGAGACCTCACTAGTGTGCCTAGGAACCCTACAGTGGTATCAGAGCCTAGCTAGAGCCTTAGGCGAAGTCTAGACGCAATTTGAAGTCCGATCGAACCCGAAAGTCCAAAATTTCCATGCTCTCTGTACATTTTTGAAAACAGTGAGTTTTTCAACATTAAAAATATGCAGAAAAATCAGCAGGTGAATTTAAGAGATACTGTGAAATTCGTGCTCGTAATTCCATCAAAGAGCCGCGGATCCACGGCACGAGCATGGCTCGTGCGGCGGATGCGCGGCGGATTTGTCGTTTTGTGCATTTTAATTTTCACAGTAATTCTCATTTTTCTGTGGTGGTTTTCCTGGGAATTTTTAATATTTATTCAAGAGTTGAATTTTCTGGAGTTGATTTGGGGATTCGGTGTTTCGATCGGAGTATCAAATTTTGTCTATTTGGCTTTCCGGATAAATTTTAGAATATGTTAAAAAGTTCGACCGGATATAAATACCCAATTTTTCCCCTGTCGGGAAATTTCCAAGTGTTGGATTTTTCCGTAGTTTAAAGACGTTCTAAGTAGTGCAAGTAACTCGATGGACCCTCTAGAAGACAACAAACCTTAACTCGATTATGTGACCGTCTTGAACTGCCCTTTGAACCTTCGGGTTTGGGGCAGTACGGCGTGCCACATGTGAGGCGTTGGCTTGACCCTTCTACGGCTGGACCGTCGGTACTGAGGCACGAACTGAATATTGTTAGACTCATATTTCATGTGTTGATCTGTATCGGGAAAACTTGGGTGTTCGATTGTTCGATCGGAAAGTTTAACATTTTCTATTTTATTCGGAATGGGATACAATAATTGGAATTCACAATAGTTATGTGATAACTGAATGAATGTTACAAACATAGCAGTTTAGTCTCACTTGATCGGTTGCCACGGAATTTTGATACGATCAAAAGTCCGTCGCAATCACGTAGCGTACGCGGATACTCGCCGGGTAAACTTAATAGACAGCCTCACTCCATAGCCCCGACCAAGTGACTGTAGGAGAACCCCGTCGCCGAAAGCATCCGTTCGGGTGCTCGCGGTAGCGGTGTTCCGCCTTGGTGCACTTCGTCGACGGTATCGGGGGTGCGGCCGCCTACTGAAGTTTGCGACGAGTATTCGATCAGTATTTCGGGAATCTTGTTGAATTGCCCGACTTGATATTGAAAAGAGTTTTCGATATAGAGACTAAAATGCGGGGTTTATAATTGTTAGGTATACGATGTCTAAGTAATTCATTTGGTCAGGCATGCGATGTCTGAAGTGGTTGCGGATTCCAACTGTTGTAGTTTTACACTTTCTTTTCTGTGACCGTAAGTGTAATATGTGATATCTCCGGTTTCGTTGCTATATGTCAACGACAATTGGGATGCGCATATTTACTTACGTTGATGACATGTGATGTTATGTGTTGCTGGATATGTTATATTGGATCGTCGTGATTGAATAGCCGGGAGTTTTTATGTGAGATGAGTGTTTTTCATTTTCATTCATGTAAAAACTTGTATGTAATATTCTTTTATTGGGGCACTTCCAGGTTGCGGAAGTAGTCACCTTTTTGTATATTATTTACTTTTCCGCACTAGGATAGACCCAAGGAGGGGAGCACAAGTAACCGGGTTCTGGAGTCCAGTGGGAGACCAACTCGAGGAGTCGAGTCCGGGTCTCCTAACTCTAGAATTGGTAGGGTTTCTTGCCGCTCTCGTAGGGGTCTAGGGGTGTGGGTTTGGCTATTCATCACGACCGTGGAATCCGTGTTTTATACTGGCTCGTATTGAAAACACGGACGTCCTAGTATATCCAATATTTCATATGTTTCTTCTGCTGCGATATCTGTGATGTGATCATGTGATGTTTCTGTGATGGATATAGTATATATGATATATTATATAGACGTTACTTATGTTTTACACCCGCGCTAGCCCTGCCCCGCTCTGCCGTTAGTTACCTAACCTAACGGTGCACGAGGGGACATCGAGGCGAATGCGGATGGCATAAGTGTACGTCATATCTATCTGTGATGTTTAGGTACTTAAATGATGGGACTTCATTAATGTGATTAATGAAATAAAAGAAACCTAAAGATGTTGTAGAATTGAATTTCAAAATAAAACAGGTAGCTACAGTTCTTGCTTTGCACAGCGGTATATGTGATATATCCTGCACCTTATTCGATGAGGAAAGGACCGACATCCCTTCACCGGGAGTGACTCCTTTAGCAAAACTAGAAAAGCCTCAAAAGCACTCCATTTTAAAATCATTTGATTCTACAACGATATCAAGTTCATTACGCAATAGGTTTTCAGAAAAACCTGTCGTAGCCCTCCGTCATTTCAGATAAATCCTGTTTAGTATTCGTGCTGCGTTTGTTGACCTTGTCAAGGCGCAGTGT
Organism: Agapanthus africanus; assembly: GCA_030015575.1. Lineage (NCBI taxonomy): Eukaryota > Viridiplantae > Streptophyta > Magnoliopsida > Asparagales > Amaryllidaceae > Agapanthus > Agapanthus africanus. The sequence goes on along the minus strand of JASDDO010000019.1, from coordinate 374,400,374 downwards.
GCGGTAGCTAACCAGTATTTATCTGCTTATGCATATGATGCAGATTGGGTTAGGGTAGTCGTGCGGCCTTGTTGACCTTGTCAAGGGTCGTGCGGGTGGGTTTGATTCAATCAAGAAATGACGGGTTGAACTTGACTTGCGGTCTATGGTTTGTTGACCTTGTCAAGGTCATAGATCGTTTGGGGCAAAATATTATCGGGAATTTCAAGTGTTGAAATTTGCAATGAGATTGCATACCTTCTATGAGATAGTTGGATCCCGATACCCGCTGCGAGTAAGAGTTACTCCTGGGAGAGTTTTATACATTACAATTAGCCGATCAAGTAGGTGTCTAGAAAGGTGTCAACGGGGTTACGCCTCTGGGAAAACGAGGTTTACATTAATTAGGTTCATGCGAAAGCACGGGGGACCTCCCTCAAAGTACCGACACTGGCCTGGCTGAAAGATTGGCGAACTTGTAGTGTGTAATTAATCCCGGCTAGTCTTTCCTTTTTGGGTTTGAAGGAAGATTTGATAAAAAGCAGTGGGAGCCATCCTGATTAGATAAAATAATAACCAATCTATTCTTGCAAAAGCGCACGCTGAGTGTTTTCTTCTCTCTCTCCTGGTAGCGACCATATCACGCCTTAATCAAGATAATAATACGGAATATTGACCGAACCCGCTTGTTATACTGAGCTGGGGAACGTTGGTCCCGCTCCAACTTATAATTGTTATAAGACAGAGCAGGAAATTAGGGAATACCAGATTTCCCGTGCCGCCCAAACGAAGAGAGTGCATGCTGATGCATCATCTTCGGGTGTGTTCGTTACAAAGAACTGTTTCTCTGTATCCTCTACATCCTGGGTATGTGATACCAGATCAGGATCCCAGATATGTAATATGTTACATAGGGCTACAGAAAGGTAGAGAACTGAGAACGGGTGATAAGTTTCATGAGGCAGAAAACAGGGCAAGTGTTGCAGCCAAGTCTGTCGGTCACTGTCACCCTGTATCACCAATACATTGATTCTGAACGAATGTTATTAGATACCGAACCTGATATACCAAATCATATCACTCTTTTTGTTAGAAAAGAAAGGATATAATTTTGTATTGTTGGATAATGTTTTGAACATTTCCTATATCAAAAGTTGATCGGTTCAGGCACGTTATCTAAAAGCGTTGATGTTCTAAATCAAACTACAGTTCTTAGTATATGGAACACACATAAGAGGAAGAGTTCAGAAATGAACGGATCCTTCTTAAGGTATTGTAGACTAGGTCATATCAATGCGACCCGACTGGCTAGAGTTACATAAAGATGCATATTTAAATTAGTTTGAACTTACATCTTGTGAAACTCGCCAGTCATGTCACAAAGATAAGATGACCATAGCTCCGTTTACTGGAAACAGAGAAAGAGTTAGTAAACTCTTGGGATGATACATGTTGATGTATGTAGGTCCCCTATCTACACATACCAGGACTGGTTCTTTATACTTCATTATATTCTCTGATAATCTTTCAAGATTCAGACCTATGTTCCTGTTGAAACATGAGTCCGAACCTTTTAAGATATTCACAGAATATAAGTTAGAAGTAGAGAACCAAAACGGGTATAAGTATTATGTCCTTTGATGAGATCAAGGAGGAGAATACTTGAGCACGGAAATCCTGGATTATTCTAAAGGAGAATGAGATTCTCTCTCAGCATTACTCCTCCGTATACACCATTGCATGATGGTATGTCGGGGCGGAGCAGATACACCCTATTTGATATGGTGTGCTCTATGATGAGTACTGCTGAGTTACCTATTTCCTTCTTGGGGGTTATGCACTTATGAAGTTGCATACCTATTGAATTAGGTTCCAATCAAATCAGTCGCCTACCATTTTATATGTGATATGGAAAGGGAAGAACCCATGTCTTAAGCTAGTTAAGATTTGGGGTTGACCGGCCTATGTCTAAAAGCAAAATCCGGACAAGCTCGAGGCAAGATCTGTTATGTAGAACTGGAAAAGTTCCAGCTGTACAAATTACAGCAGATGATTTGAAAGAACCAAAGGATTCAATAGTTACCAACGAACCTCAGCCTCTCCGCCGATCTAGTAGGGTTCCTCACCCACCCGAGAGATACTTCGGTTGCTCTATGACAGTGGGAGCGAGGATTGCATCATGAGATGATGACCCAACTAGCTTCGAGCTGGCCATCAGGAGTAAGACTCTGTAAGAATGGCTGGATGCTTAGCGATCTGAGATGGAATCCATATACACCAACAAAGTATGGACTTTGATTGCTATATCTGAAGGGTTAAATCCCCATCAGGAGCAAGTATATCTTGAGAAGATTACTTGGTGTATATGGAAAGGTTGAGACTTTCAAAGCTAGACTTGTTAAAGGTTTTCGTCATCAACCAAGCGTGGATAATGATGAAACTTTCTCAAGCAACTATGCTTAAGTCCATCCAGATCCTACTTGTCACGGCTACATACCATGACTATGATATCTGGTGGTTGGGTGTCATGACTGCTTTTCTAAATGATGTTTTAGAAGAGTACGTCTATAAGTACACAGCCAGAGGGCTTCGTAGACAGTGGGAGCAGCGGAAACGTGTGCAAGATGCTTTATAGGATAAAGCAGGCATCGCGGAGTTGGAACATCTGTTTTGATGAATTAGTCAAAGAGTTTGACATCATCAAAATGGTAGATGAACCTTGTATAAACAAAAAGGTAGTAGGGAGTATGGTGGTGATCCTCGTAGAGTACGTGGATGACATACTCTTGATAGGGAAGTAGTTTCCTATGCTACGCTCGATCAATCTCCGTTTATCACAATGACTCTCCACATAGGATCAAAATGATACCTCCTAAATACTGAGTTTTGGATCTATGAGATAGATTTAATTGGATGTTAGGATTCTCACTTGTCGAAGTGAGATGGTATCGCATGATCCTGGGGAGAATCACTGGAAGGGTTCCAGAGTGATAAAGACGACTGAATGTCAGTCACAGGCATTGTCTTTACCCTCAATAAAGGGGCGGTATATTGGAAGAGTTCCAAGATAGATACCGTGGCGAACTAGACGATAAAGGCTGGATATATCGCTACTTAAGATGCTACAAAAGAGGATGTTTGGGTGTATATTAGTTCATGAGATGAACTATGTTCCTACCATTGTGAGACAATGGAGTTATGGCTCATGCCGAGGAACGCCGGTCCCATCAGTGATCCAGACTTATTCTAAGGCAGTATCGCCTGATCATGAAGATAGTTGATCTCCAAGGTGATCGAGGTTAGGAGAGTAGACTCAGAGGACAACACAGCGGATCCAGTCACAAAGGCCTGTTCTCAGAGAGAGACTTTTATGGGATGGTTGAGTATGAGATACTACAACCACTGCTATCAGATGGCCCTAGTGCAAGTGGGAGATTGTTAGTTATATGTATGCCCTAGAGGCCATTACTGTCTGTACATAGGATGTATATTGTAGTGGATGCTGGGACGTATATAGGAAGGACTTTCTTGCTCGACATGATAGTATGCTATCTGGTTGATCTTTACCTTAACGTGTATACTGATTGTCTCTCTGTTACATGTTGGTAAAGCCCTTAGGATCTGTACTTGACTACCTGGACTATGATGCGGATCATACTAGTGGGGACATGGTAGTCCATAAGTACATCCTTCAAAGTCCCTAGTCGTGGGTGTATCGAGACGGGGCATCGATATACCAGAGTAGACTAGCGTATACCTTCTCGACCCATATAGATGGGCGATGGATGATCCCATATCCATTGGTGTTTGACATCAGAGATGATATGCGGGTGCTCAGTAGAGACTGGGTACACTGGACGGACTCGCCGAAAACTCCCAGATGGTATTATACCTCACGTCAGATGGCAGTTCTCTGGTGACACTGGTACAGAGTAGTCTGTTGACCCGAGATAGTCATAGAGTCTTGTGTGGTTCCCACTGTGCTTTGATTTCCATCTTACCACGTCCAAGAGGGCGTGCAAAACGGTGGTTTTTGGGTACAGTCCCGAGTCACATGGAGGCAATGAGCGATAGGAGGGGATTCGTCTCTCCCGGTATAGGGGGTTGATGTTGCGCTGTGTTCGATTGGCTATAACAGGAAATCCCTGGCCAGGGTTGCTGAGATTTACTGGTAAGTGTTACCAGTAGTTTCTCGAATTGTTATAGACCTCATATCGACACGACTTATTGAGCTATTGGGGTCTGACGTTTACCACCCCTAGGCAAGATATGCGACATATCAGACGATCAGACCGGACTGTACGGTAGTGTTACTGGTCGGATTCACTGGAGTGTGAGCGGGCTTGCTCGTCGATCTTCAGATCGCTCAATACCCGGGTGGCCGTTACGTTTAGCAGACCGCTTGCGGCTTGTGGATGCTTGATATGATCATCATCTGCTGCCGGCGTATTGACGAGTCTTTAGAGTCCTACACAGAGGTTTCCTGGCTCAAGCGAAACGAAATAGGAGCGCATATGAGATATGTGCGGGACCGAGAGTAGTGCGTGTATGTGATACCGTATTTCATTCTCGCGATCAATGTGTCGAAAGGTTGTATGCGATATAACCTAATTATCGAATCAAGGATTGATTCGATAAGCCGATACATTGGATACTAGCCGGTTATATGCGATATGACCGGATCGTTAAATCAAGAGTTGATTTAATGATTTAATGCATAATTATATATTTGATATATTACTTTGCATTAACTAGTATCGGTTCACTTTAAATGGATTTTCTCACTCGGGTGTGCGCATTGCATATTTTGTGCACTTGATTGTATCATGTTTGATGATACATATCTTTTTTGTTAAGTGTAATGAATTAAACCTAGGTTAAGTGAATGATTAGGGTTTTCTTTTATTCATTCATTTATCTTTTCATTTGCATTTAAAAGATAAATGAGAAAAGGAAAAGAAGTCAAAAATGGTGGCTAGTTTTGTTTTCAACATGAAGCTTCATGAAGCTTTCATTATGTCACCATTTTTGTCTCATCTCCTTAACCCTAACCATTCTTTAACCTTGGTCAATTTTCTACACTTAACTTAGGTTAATATTATGATAAGAAAAAATTTATTATTCTTTGGATAATATCTTATCATATCATTTCTTCTTCTTCTTCCTTCAACTCAAGAAGAAAAACCTAGACTACATCAATGGTGGATTGATGATATGAGTGAGAAATCCAAAACTAAAGTCTACCCACTTCCTATTTCTTCATCCTCTACCTCTTGCCAAGTAGTAGAGTGTGTTTCCTTCACAAGTTTTTAGGGCTTGGTGAAGGTGGAGCTTGATTTAGCGATGCCTCGACGTAGATCATCTTCGGCATGGACATCGACGACCTAGCTCGCTTTTTCTCCGACGAAGCCGATTCTAGAGCCCGGATTTGATTTGGACAGCGGAGAGGACCTCATCTCGGAGCCGTGGAGGTGGACGACCGGATCTACAAAGGTTGTATTTCCGTATCTCTTAGTTAAGTGTTAACTAGTTAGCTTTTTCGCCTAAACTTCTAGCCGACGATCCGTAGTCGGGTTTCTCGGCACCGTTAAAAATTTAATTTGGCATGATCGATGCCTTGTGAGACCTCACTAGTGTGCCTAGGAACCCTACAAAAACAAGAAGATTGCCTTCTGTAAATCAGAAGCCATTGGATCAAAGATCCAACGATGGGAAATTCTCTAAATCAATTGGAGAAAAGATCTCCTTAACTGATTGAACTGATCAGCTTGCCCTATATAAAGGCCACAAGACTTCAAGCCTTGAAAGAGATAGAAACAAATAGAGGAACCCCCCTCCATAAGCTTTGAGAGATCTCAGAAAGAAGAGCCAAGCTCTCAGAGAAAGAAGATTTTCTTCAAGGTAAAAAAATGATGATGAACAGAGAGATGAAATCATCTCATGATTAAAAAAAGAAGAAGAAGAATCCACTTCTTTAAAGATCATAGATCTACAAGACCAAGGTCTTTCATAATAGAGATTAAAAGATCTCATCATAAAATAAGAAGAAGAACATAATTCTTCCCACAGATTATAGATCTATAAGACAAATTGTCTTTTACAAAAAGAGATCATGAACATCTCATTATAAAAAGGGGAGAATGATTCAATTCTCTTAGGATCACAGATCCATAAGAACAAAGCATTTCATTAAGAACATAAGAGATTGAAATATCTACTATAAAATAAGAACTTTGTTCTTAGAACCTTGAGACAAAGTCTCTTATAAAAAGAGAATTTAATTCTCAGGACGCAAACTGATCTAAGTTGCATAAAAGAAACACTTCAGCGCGCCATATCTAGCGCAAAGCGCTAAAGAGCCTTGGCGCTCTTAATTTTAAAGAGCCCCAGCACTCCAAACATAGCGCACTGCGCTCATTGACTGGCGCTCAGCGCCAAGCGCAACACGTGTCCCTCATGTAGGCGTCGCTTAACAGTTAGCGCTTTGCGCTCTTGAAATAGCGCTTTGCGCTCATGGACTGGCGCCAAGCGCACCACGTGCTCCTCACGTGTGTGCCACTAAACTAATAGCGTAATGCGCCCATCATCTATCGCTTAGCGCCAAGCGCAACACTTGTCCCTCACGTGTGTGCTACTCGGCAGAAGCGCACTGCACTCTTTGATTGGCGCAAAGCGCCAAGCACACCATGTGTTGCGCTGACAGAACATAAATTGTTCTTTAATAAATCCCAGAGCTATGATTGAATGCTCAGCATTCAATAAAAGACAAAAATATTGTCAGGATCTAAATTAATGCTCAGCATTGCTAAAAGGGCCAAGCCCAAATAAAAGCTCAACAGCCCAAAATAAATGTTAAAACATTTTAACTTGATTGGACTTAGCCCAAGATTGGCCATAAGTGTTAGTGTATATGCCCTAGAGGCCATTACTGTATCATACTGGTTCGTATATTACTTAATGGAAGCTTGGGATATTCACCTTGTATATACAATCTTGCTCAAAATAGTAGTATGCTACTTGGTTTGTTTCTACTTCAATGTGTACATGTGTTTATTTTATCATATCACCTATACGCATTAGTGGAGCCCTTAGGATCTTTGCTTGATTACCAGCGTTGTGATGGCAGTCACACTAGTGGGGGCTGGGTAATCTATAAGCACATCCTTATACAGGTCTCTAGTCGCAGGACTATCGAGACAGGGCATCGATACTCCGGAGTAGACTGGCGCATGCGCTTCTCATCCCAGTGTGGGAGACGGTCTGTCCCACAGCCGTCAGTACGTCGTACTTGAGATAGTATGCGGGTGCTCGTTAGGTTACGAGTACACTGGACAGGACTCGTCGGGAACTGACTAGTTGGTATTATACCTATCGTCAGTTATCAGTTCCCAGGTGACATGAGTACAGCTTAGTCCGCTGACTTGACACTGGCACTTCGCCTCGAGTGTGTTCCCACTGCACTTTGATCACTACCCTACCATGGCTCAAAGGAGTCGTGCAAACAGGTAGTGGTTGGGTGCAGTCCCGAAGCACTTGGAGGCAGTGATGGTTAGACAGGATTCGTCTCTCCCGGTATTGGGGGTTGACATCGTGCCGTGTCTAGGAGAGCCATTACACGAGTAGTCCCTGGCCAGGGCAAGCGAGATATACTGGTAGGTTTCCAGTGTTATCTCAGGGTGTTTTGGGCTTCACTCCGACACGACTTGTACCGCTATTAGGGGACTGACGTGTACCGCGCCCTAGGCCCGACATGCGATGTATCAGACGAACAGACCGGACTGTACGGAGACTGTCACATTCAGACTCAGTAGGAGTTCAGATGGGGTTCACCTCGTCAGCCTTCTTATCGGCATCTACCTGGGGACCGTTACGCACAGCTAGTGCCGCTTGCGGTCTGTGGTTAAACCCACTGCCAGCGTAGTGTCGAGTCTGTAGAGTCCCACACAGAGGGCTATTCGCCTCTGGGCAAAACTGAGTAGAGGTCGCATGGTTTTGCGACAGGGTTCGTTCTCATCCGCGCACTTATGCACGTTTGGAGTCCGGACAGATATTACTAGCAGGCTCTGGTTTGAGCCAGACACCGGTATATGTTTTGGGGTTGATTTTATCTCTTAGTATTCATGTTCCTCGGAACAAGAATGCGGGTGTGTATGCACAGTTGATTGAGGCGGAGGAAGAGGATATTCATTAGGGTTTTGGAACGGGTGCGTATGCACAGTTGACAGTCGTCTTTTTCCAAACCCTAATGAATTTATGTTATATCAATTAATAATATTAATTAAATGAAATTGTGTCATGGTTGGGTTTGTTGACTTGTTGACCAAGGTTGACTAGTTGACCATGGTTGAATGTTTGACCATCATCATTACATATCAAAGATGCTCTTTGATTCTAGCAAAAACTATTTAATGAATGTAATGATAATGGTCATTCCAAACCTTCCATCAACTATTTCATTTTTATTATTATTGTTAATTTGATAATTCTTTTCATTTTGTTATGGTTGTAAAATGAGAAGGATTTTATTCATTCTATCATAACACTTCTCTCTCCTCTCTTCTTCTTCCTCCTCCTCTAGTTCAAGGAGCTCCCTTCTCATGTGTTGAGAATCCATATCCTTGAGATAAAAACACCCCAAAGCCACTCTCTACTCACTCTAGGGTTAGAAGTTTAGCAAGCCAAAGATCCTAGTTCACTCAAAGTTCGAGAAAGAGCCCGAAGGTTGAACCCTCAGGTGGATCCATTTTTGACGGAAGAAGGCGACGAGGAAAGCACCATCAACCCCTACAAAGGTTTCAAGAAGAAGGAGTTCAAGTTAGGTATAACCTCTTTTCCAAGTAGCTAACTCTCTTTAGCTTTCTTGCTAGTTTAGTTTAGAAAAGATCCCGAATTTGTTAGTCCATGTTTCCCCATGCGCTAAAAATTTGATTTTTATACCGTTTCCGCCTCCCCGTAAGAACCGGGGATGGCAACGTGGACTTACAGTGGTATCAGAGCCTAACTAAACTTAAACTAGCTTAGTAGTAAAGTGTATGGAAGTTCGATCGGAAAAATCGCAAAAACCGGAACATCAAAAACCCTAACTTTCTGTTGAAATTTTTTGTGCTCAAAAGATAAAAAGTTTTACTCCTAAAATCGTCTCAGGGTTTTGTGAGAACACCCACCAAAAACGATCCCCTGATTCCCTCAAACCGCCGCGGTTCCGCGGCGATAGGTATGCATTTGCTGCGGAACCGCCGCCGTTTTGACTCCTCTCGTGATCGGGTTTTGTGCAGTGTTCTTCTGGTAGGGTTTTGGGATTTTTCAGATGGTTTATTTGTGCCCAGGTTTTCCAGAAAAGAAATTTGTTTTTGGGGGCCTATAAATCCGTATTTTTTATCGAACTTCATTACACTTTGACTACAATGGTTATATCTGTGATGTTTATATGTATTGAACGTCGGCTAATCGCTATATGTCGATTAGTCGGGGTTATACATATCTGTGATCTGTGTTTGATGATGGTTTGTGTATATGAATGCGTTGGACTGTCACGGGTGAATAGCCGGGGTGGATGTGAGATGAGTGTTTCTTTTTCTTTCATTCTTTGTAAAATGTAAATTGATGTAATATTATTATTTGTATGGCCGCACAACCAGGTCGGGGTTATAGCCGTCATTGTATAATTCTTTTTACTGTTTTTGCTCCTAGGATAGACCCATGGAGGGGTGCACAAACTACCAGGTATCTCGAAGTGCCGAGTAGCCTACTCACGGCGATGAGGGAGGTTTCTCCACTTCGGGGTACTTGGCGGGTAGTTTGCCGCACCCGTAGGGGTCTTGGGTGGGGTTTTGGCTATTCACCGCGACCGTGTAATCCGCTTTTCGTTGCAGGCTCGAAAGGATTGCGGATTCCTAGTATATCCAATGTATTCATCTGTGATCTGTAATGTCTATCATTGCTATATATTAATAACTATTTAGGCGTTGCTTATGTTTTACAGCCGCGCTAGCCCAGCCCCCGCTCTGTCGTTAGTTAAGTAACCTAACGGGTGATGACGGGACCCCGTGGCGAATGCGAATGGCATAAGCGTACGTCATATTTTGGTTGTTTTCTGCAATGGTAGGATTAAATGATGGGACGCATTAAAAGAACTAATGCAAGAATATCACGCATTAAAAGAACTAATGCAAGATAATAAACCAAGCTAAAGTCGTTGGAACACTTTCGAAAAACCACTCGGTTCTTTTCAAAACTAACTTTTAAATGCGGAGCTTGAACCACTCCTTTTAAAAGCTATCTCGTTCCATCGATTATATCAAGTTCACTACGTTCACGGTTTAGCCAAAACCATTCGTAGCCCTCCGTCGTTTCACATGAATAGTCAATAGTATTCAAGCTGTGTTTGTTGGCCAAAGTCAAGGCATAGTGATTGGTAGCTATTGGGTATTCATGTGCAGCATAGATAGATGCGTTGATTTGAAACAGTCGTACTGCCTTGTTGGCCAAAGTCAAGGGTAGGTACGGATGGATTCAAATTAACCTGGAGAATGACGGGTAGAACTTGACATGTGACTTATGATTTGTTGGCCAAAGTCAAGGTCATAAGAGCATGGGGCAAAAATCCACATTGGAAGTTTCATAAGTACTGAAACTTGCTAGATTTGCATACCATTTGGAGTGTGATGATTCTGGTAGGATTCCTTCAGTTTCGTCGCGCGATGATATTTGGATCCCGATCCTACTGTGAGTATATACTACTCCTCGGGAAATTTCTCACTAAACGATCAATGCTATAAACCTAGTAGGTGCCTAGAAAGGTGTTAGCGGGGCTACGCCCCCAGGGAAAAGAGGTTCTTAAATTAAGGAACTTCGCGAAAGCGTTGGAAAACCTCCCTCGAAGTACCGACACTGGCCTGGCTGAACGGTTTAGCAAGTATTGTGCGGTGGGATTGATCCCGACTAATTCTTCCTTTATGGTTTGAGGAGGGATTCGAGAGACAGTAGGAGCCATCCTGTTTAGACAAATTAAAAACCATTATAAACTTGCAAGAGCATTGTGCTGAGTGTTTCTTCTCTCTCTCCTAATTGCAGCGACCAATCAACATGACTGGACTTAAGTTACTCCTAGATAAAAACATACTGACAGGGCCAAACTACAAAGATTGGCTCAGGAATGTCAAAATGGCAATCACTTACGACAAGCTGGGGTATCTTCTTACCACCAAAGCTCCCCCCGTCCTAGGTCCCACCTCCAGCGTCGCGGATAAGGAAATCCGTAAGACTTGGGAGATTGATTGCGCGAAGGCCAAGTGCCTCGTGCTTGCCTCTATGGACAACGAACATCAGAGGAGGCACGAGAATATGGACATAGAATCCATATTTCTCCATACAAAAGAACTGTATGGAGAGCAGTCTCGTATCGCAAGATACGAAGTGTCGAAGAAGTTGTTTTCGGCAAAGTTGGCCGTCGGATCATCGGTAGCGGACCACGTGCTTAAGATGATTGGCTACATTGAGGAGCTCGCAGAACTTGGGACCACGTTGGAGAGTGAGCTCTATACGGACTTGGTTCTCCAGTCCTTTCCTTCCACTTACGCCCAGTTTATACTGAACTTCAACTTACAAGAAAAAGAAGTTGAACTTTCAGAACTCCTCAACATGCTGAGGAGCGCAGAGGGCACCCTACAGAAAGGTAGGGAAACACCCACTTTGTTTGTAGGAGGATCTTCTTCTTCTAGGTCCAAGGCGAAAGCCAAGGGAAAGAAGAAGAAAGCCCCCGCCAAACCAAGGGGCGGTGTTAGTAAAGTGGATACGAAGGGAAAGGCAAAGGCAACAAAGTTAGCGGGGAAGCTTGTGGGTAAAGAAGAATGCTTCTATTGTCATAAGAGTGGACACTGGAAGAAAGATTGCAGGGCTTGGAAGGCCAGGACACAGGAACTGAAGCAGGTTGCGGCTTCAGCTTCAGGTGTGTATGTTATTGAAAACTGTCTTTCGATAAACTCTACTTCCTGCGTATTGGATACCGGATCAGGATCTCATATCTGTAATTCTTTGCAGGCGTTGAGAAACCGTAGGGTTTTGAAGGCAGGTGACATGACCCTCAGAGTTGCGAACGGAGCTAGCATGGATGCTAAAGCCGTGGGGGACTATCACCTGGGAATGTCAGATGGACATGTTTTGGTTTTACGTAATTACTTTTTTGTACCCAACGCAACTTGTAATATCATTTCTGTATCTTTGGTTTCAAAAGAAGGTTATGAATTTGCGTTTGTAAGTAATGTTGTAAACATTCACCTTAATCAAGTTTTGATTGGGTCAGGTACACTAAGCAATGGTATATACGTATTAAACCAACCACAGATTTTCAATGTCCAGAATACACACAAAAGAAAGTCTCCAGATATAAATCAAACTTTCTTATGGCATTGTAGACTGGATCACATCAATGAGAGAAGGTTGACTAAGTTACATACAGAAGGATATTTGAATCCGTTCGAATATCAATCGTATGCCACTTGTCAATCCTGTCTCAAAGGAAAGATGATAAAGACTCCGTTCACTGGACATGGAGTAAGAGCGAGCGAGCTCTTGGGACTCGTACACAGCGACGTGTGCGGTCCAATGTCTACACATGCGCGAAGCGGTTATTCTTACTTCATTACTTTTACGGATGACTTTTCAAGGTACGGTTATGTCTTCTTAATGAAACATAAGTCCGAAGCTTTTGAAAAGTTCCAGGAATATAAGAATGAAGTAGAAAAACAAACCGGCAAAAGTATCAAGATTCTAAGATCGGATCGAGGTGGTGAATACTTGAGTGCCGAGTTCCTGAACTATTTAAAAGAGAACGGAATTCTCTCTCAGCTTACTCCTCCATACACTCCGCAACATAACGGTGTATCGGAGAGACGGAACCGAACCCTATTGGATATGGTACGGTCCATGATGAGTAACGCTGAGTTACCACGATCTTTCTGGGGATATGCGCTAGAATCAGCTGCATACCTTTTGAACCGAGTTCCTACTAAAACTGTGCCTACCACACCATTTGAGATGTGGTGTGGGAAGAGGCCCCATCTTAATCACATTAAGACATGGGGATGTCCAGCTTTTGTCAAAAAGCAGCATGCGGACAAGCTCGAGGCACGCTCAGTACAGTGCAAGTTTGTGGGATATCCAAAGAACTCCAAGGAATATTTCTTCTACTGTGAAGAGGAACTTTTTAGTTCTTGTTTCTCGTCATGCCTACTTCTTGGAAACTGAGTTTTTGGAAAACCAGATAAGTGGGAGCACAGTAGAATTGGAAGAAATTCCAGAACCACAGACTATTACTGAAAGTTTAGTGGAACCAGAAGGTTCAAAAGAACAGGACATTCCTACGCCGCTCCACAGGAGTAGTAGGCAGTCTCATCCGCCCGAGAGATACTACGGTTTTCTCATAGACGGGGATAGAGAGGATTGCATCATAGATTATGATGAGCCTACTACCTTCCAGCAGGACGTTCAGAGCGTTGACTCAGTAAAATGGCTGGATGTAATGCGGACCGAAATGGAGTCCATGTACACCAACAAAGTATGGACGTTGGACATTGCTCCAGACGGGGTAAAACCCGTAGGATGCAAGTGGATCTTCAAAAGGAAGATTGGTGTAGATGGACAGGTTGAGACCTATAAAGCTAGACTTGTAGCAAAGGGTTTTCGTCAAAGACCTGGTTTGGACTATGACGAAACCTTTTCTCCAGTGGCTATGCTGAAATCCATTCGGATCCTTCTTGCCATTGCTGCCTTCCATGATTATGAGATTTGGCAAATGGACGTAAAGACAGCTTTTCTAAATGGAAATTTAGAGGAGTGTGTCTATATGGACCAGCCAGAGGGTTTCATTCAGAGTGGGAGCAGCGGAAAGGTGTGCAAGTTGCTTAAGTCCATCTATGGACTAAAGCAGGCATCGTGGAGTTGGAACATCTGCTTTGATGAGACGGTCAAAGAATTTGGCTTTATCAAAAATCTAGATGAACCATGCATCTATAGTAGATTTGTAGCGAGAACTGTAGTATTCCTCGTTTTATACGTGGATGACATTCTCTTAATAGGAAATGACATTCCTATGCTACAATCTGTCAAGGGATTCTTGTCACATAGGTTCTCCATGAAAGACCTGGGTGATGCCTCATACATCCTGGGGATCCGGATCCATCGTGATAGATCCAAGAGGATATTAGGACTTTCACAGTCCAGGTACATCGACACTATACTGAAGAGATTCAGTATGGAAGATTCCAAGCGCGGTAACCTACCGGCTTGTCACGGGATCACCCTCTCTAAAGAGATGTCTCCCAAGACTGATTTGGAGAGGGATCGCATGTCTATCATACCCTACGCTTCTGCGGTAGGCTCTATAATGTATGCGATGTTATGCACCAGACCGGATGCAGCTTATGCATTGAGTATAGTAAGCCGGTATCAGTCAAACCCTGGGGAGAAACACTGGATAGCTGTAAAGAACATTCTCAAGTACCTGAGAAGGACTAAGGAGATGTTCTTGGTGTATGTCGGAAAAGACCTCCAGATTGAGGCCTTTGCTGACTCCAGCTTCCAGAGTGACAAGGATGATTCCAAGTCCATGTCGGGTTTTGTCTTTACCCTCAATGGAGGGGCGGTGTGTTGGAAGAGTTCCAAACAGGAAACCGTTGCAGACTCGACGATGGAAGCGGAATACATCGCTGCATCTGATGCCACAAAAGAAGCTGTCTGGATGAGGAAGTTCTTGAAAGAACTTCAGGTGGTTCCGTCCATTGTTGACCCAATACCTCTGTATTGCGACAACAACGGGGCTATAGCTTTAGCGAAGGAACCCAGGTCCCATCAGAGATCCAGACACATCTTGAGGCGGTATCACCTGATCAGGGAGATCGTGGATCGCCAGGAGATCGAGGTTCGGAGAGTTGCTTCAGAAGAAAACACTGCAGATCTATTCACCAAGCCCCTGCCCCAGACTCAGTTCGAGCGGCTGATCGAGATGATAGGTCTTCGATACGCCAGTACATGGCCTTAGTGCAAGTGGGAGATTGTTAGTGTATATGCCCTAGAGGCCATTACTGTATCATACTGGTTTGTATATTACTTAATGGAAGCTTGGGATATTCACCTTGTATATACAATCTTGCTCAAAATAGTAGTATGCTACTTGGTTTGTTTCTACTTCAATGTGTACATGTGTTTATTTTATCATATCACCTATACGCATTAGTGGAGCTCTTAGGATCTTTGCTTGATTACCAGCGTTGTGATGGCAGTCACACTAGTGGGGGCTGGGTAATCTATAAGCACATCCTTATACAGGTCCCTAGTCGCAGGACTATCGAGACAGGGCATTGATACTCCGGAGTAGACTGGCGCATGCGCTTCTCATCCCAGTATGGGAGACGGTCTATCCCACAGCCGTCAGTACGTCGTACTTGAGATAGTATGTGAGTGCTCGTTAGGTTACGAGTACACTGGACAGGACTCGTCGGGAACTGACTAGTTGGTATTATACCTATCGTCAGTTATCAGTTCCCAGGTGACATGAGTACAGCTTAGTCCACTGACTTGATACTGGCACTTCGCCTCGAGTGTGTTCCCACTGCACTTTGATCACTACCCTACCACGGCTCGAAGGAGTCGTGCAAACAAGTAGTGGTTGGGTGCAGTCCCGAAGCACTTGGAGGCAGTGACGGTTAGACAGGATTCGTCTCTCCCGGTATTGGGGGTTGACATCGCGCCGTGTCTAGGAGAGCCATTACACGAGTAGTCCCTGGCCAGGACAAGCGAGATATACTGGTAGGTTTCCAGTGTTATCTCAGGGTGTTTTGGGCTTCACTCCGACACGACTTGTACCGCTATTAGGGGACTGACGTTTACCGTCCCCTAGGCCCGACATGCGATGTATCAGACGAACAGACCGGACTGTACGGAGACTGTCATATTCAGACTCAGTAGGAGTTCAGATGGGGTTCACCTCGTCAGTCTTCTTATCGGCATCTACCTGGGGACCGTTACGTACAGGTAGTGCCGCTTGCGGTCTGTGGTTAAACCCACTGCCAGCGTAGTGTCGAGTCTTTAGAGTCCCACACAGAGGGCTATTCGCCTCTGGGCAAAACTGAGTAGAGGTCGCATGGTTTTGCGACAGGGTTCGTTCTCATCCGCGCACTTGTGCACGTTTGGAGTCCGGACAGATATTACTAGCAGGCTCCGGTTTGAGCCAGACACTGGTATATGTTTTAGGGTTGATTTTATCTCTTAGTATTCATGTTCCTCGGAACAAGAATGCGGGTGTGTATGCACAGTTGATTGAGGCGGAGAAAGAGGATATTCATTAGGGTTTTGGAACGGGTGCGTATGCACAGTTGACAGTCGTCTTTTTCCAAACCCTAATGAATTTATGTTATATCAATTAATAATATTAATTAAATGAAATTGTGTCATGGTTGGGTTTGTTGACTTGTTGACCAAGGTTGACTAGTTGACCATGGTTGAATGTTTGACCATCATCATTACATATCAAAGATGCTCTTTGATTCTAGCAAAAACCATTTAATGAATGTAATGATAATGGTCATTCCAAACCTTCCATCAACTATTTCATTTTTATTATTATTGTTAATTTGATAATTCTTTTCATTTTGTTATGGTTGTAAAATGAGAAGGATTTTATTCATTCTATCATAACACTTCTCTCTCCTCTCTTCTTCTTCCTCCTCCTCTAGTTCAAGGAGCTCCCTTCTCATGCGTTGAGAATCCATCTCCTTGAGATAAAAACACCCCAAAGCCACTCTCTACTCACTCTAGGGTTAGAGGTTTAGCAAACCAAATATCCTAGTTCACTCAAAGTTCGAGAAAGAGCCCGAAGGTTGAACCCTCAGGTGGATCCATCTTTGACGGAAGAAGGCAACGAGGAAAGCACCATCAACCCCTACAAAGGTTTCAAGAAGAAGGAGTTCAAGTTAGGTATAACCTCTTTTCCGAGTAGCTAACTCTCTTTAGCTTTCTTGCTAGTTTAGTTTAGAAAAGATCCCGACTTTGTTAGTCCATGTTGCCCCATGCGCTAAAAATTTGATTTTTATACCGTTTCCGCCTCCCCGTAAGAACCGGGGATGGCAACGTGGACTTACAATAAGTCCTCAACTCAGATTAATTGAGCCCATATGCTCATAAATCCTTGATCTTAGTCCCAAATTGGACTACAGATCCCAACCAAAATTGGTTCAAGGTTACATCTCTGAACTCCTCTAATATTTGTCGTTGTAATCCTTCAACGTCTTCAGAGAGGTGACGGGTTCGGACAACCATACATTTCATAGACTATGACGTCTTTAAATTGGACTGTGGGGTCCTTAAACCCATGGACTATGATGTCCTTAACCTCGGACTGTGGGGTCCTTAAACCCATGGACTATGATGTCCTTAACCTCGGACTGTGGGGTCCTTAAACTCATGGACTATGATGTTCTTAACCTCGGACTGTGGGGTCCCTTTAAACCCATGGACTATAATGTCCTTAACCTTCGACCGTAATGTCCTTAAACTAATCGACCGCAATGTCCCTAAACTAAACAATAGAGCTTAAATGCTCTTTTGTTGGATCTAAACGATCCCGTTAAGTTGATCTTAGTCTAAAATTAGACTAACGTATCCTTAACAAATGTTTAAGTTAATCTTAGTCTCAAATGAGACTAACGTATCCTTAAACCCAACCACAAACCCAAATCTAAGAAGATACGGATTTGGACTAATCCACGCCCTACGGGCGACAACATAAATTAGTCTCAGTATACAATCCACGGGCAACCAAAAACAAAACAAACACCCACGACACGAAGTGACCATCTGGAGAAGGAGAAAGTGGTTACCGTGATGCGGTAGCGTAATTAACTGCAGGGTCTTGCGCCTGCAGGGAAGAGTGTCCTCACAATCAAAAACCCCTCAATGAGGGGGAATCTGACGAAGTCTGCTACATCGGCCGCATCCGTTTAAACCTTCGATACATGGTGTCATAAATCAACTTGGCATCTTCGGAGAGGTGGACGGATAGCACCAATTAGCATCTACCCCTAAATTCAGAGAAGACGAACCTACGGGGTTGCGTCTCTGTGTTCAGAGGAGAACAGATTCCGGCACGCCCGGTGGGACCACTACCTCTTTCCATTCCAAACTTCGTGTGTCGTGTTCGCGAACGAATCGCGGTTTAATATGGTTGCCCTTGGGTTCGAGGTACTAAGATTTGGTTTTACTCTCGTGCAGAAAAAAGAACATCAAATGGCCTCTAACTGTTCCAGCTGCAACTGCAACTCCCGTTCCGCCTCATCTGGAGGTGTAACTTATAGGCCCCAAGCGGCCTCCCTGTTCAAGATGCCAGTGGAGCAAGTAACTCAGGCCACCACTGGGCTATTTTTTGGGACCATGCTCCCGCCGATAAGCTTCAATGCCCCGCTGCTGTCGCAAGAAGCCCCAAAGAAGTTGGTCTTTGAGCGACTTACCACTACCGCGGTCCCTCTCAACGGGTCGCCCAACTCCACTGCCTCAGTTTTTGACAGACTGGGCCAAAGCTCCAACGGGCCCATGAAGAAGAAGGAGTTATCCCGAAAAGGATAGCTATTCCTGGTTCTGAAGTTGTCAAAGCGGCTTCTCCTGCCAAAAGGTTGGTCTTCACAAGACTGACTGTTTCAAGTCCCGCTCCAAGCGAAGTCCTCAAAGCTGCTTCCCCTGCCCATAGGTTTGTCTTTGATAGATTGGACATTGCTTCTCAACGGACATCGGTCTTCAAGAGGCTGACGCCGGCGACAACCCTTCGCCAAAACAAGGGGCATAATGAAGCCACCCCCATAGCTGAACCAATACCATCCGCGCGACATGCTCGCCGTCGTCACTGGCGCTGAGTAAGGAAGGCTGGGGGCAGTTCTCCGTCCGGGCTTACTCCACCAGCTCCAATGGTGAAAATCAATGCTGTTGTTCCAACCGGGAACAACTTTGAACTGCTTAACAAAGTGCGCAGGAATTCACCAACTGCCATGCTGAAAAGATCTCCTCCACCTGTGGAGAATGCCCCAAAGGCGAAGCCAGAACAGCCCCCTCAGTAGCTGTCCTCCAAAATTTACAAAGTTTGGCGTCAGGTTCAGGAGTCGGTGATTGACCAAGACTATTCCCGCCGATCAAAGAAGATTAAAGCTCGGCAAGAAAAGAGCCATCCCATGGTACCATAGAAGATGTCATCCGTCTGCGTGCCCGCTGCAACGGCTCCCTCAACTTCAACCGCTCACAAGAGAAGGAGGCCAGAGAAAGCCCCTGTGACCGCGGCGAACCGCAAGGACGCTGAATCTAAACGCCCCAAGTCTGGGGGCATGGTAACACATACCGTTTATATGGCTTCCGGAAAAGAGGAAAGACGCGCTTCTACGGGTCATCGACCGCTTACCCGATCGATAACGAAGGCTTAGGAACAACAACAGCAAAAACTTCAGCAGATGCTAACTGCAATGGCCGCACTCACTGGGCCGAAAGAAAATCTAGAGACCTCAGAGCAGCGTCAGGAACAAGAAAATGATGCTGAATTCCTCCAAAGAATGCTCTAAAGGAAAGAAAAAGAGGCCGTGGAGCAAGCAGCCAATATAAAACGAATGGCTCTTTTGTTCCAAGACATGGCCGGGATGATTTTACAGCCGGAACCTCCAGCTGAAGACCCCCCGATTATCATTGAAGACGACAGAAGGGAGACATCGAACCCTCCTCCGGCTCTTTCAGCAGCTAAGGAGGAGACCATCACCAAGGCCGCTCTGGATGATTACATCGTTCAGCAGATACGAGTTCACCAGGCGAATGAAGCGGCTGGGCAAATCGTTAAGACTGGACGACCCTATCCAGGCTGGTATGACCAAATAAGATACCCGCCGGGATATACGATCCCTAAATTCCATGTATATAAAGGGACAGGCAATCCCCACCAGCATGTCGCCCAGTTCAGGGCTCTATATGGCAACACCGGAGGTGACGATAAACTGCTACTTCGCCAGTTCGTCGGCAGCTTGTCGGAGACAGCATTCGAATGATACTCTGAACTCTCGAACGACTCTGTCAAGACATTTACGGAGATGGAGTTGCTATTTACACAGAGATTCGCAAACGCTAGCGAGCGCACCCCGATCACCGCATTGATTAACGCCAAGGTAAAGCCAGGAGAAACATGGGTGCAATACATAATACAATGGCGGAATCTATGGTCGAAGTGCGAGCAGCGCATCGAGGAAATGCCTGCGGTGGGCATGTTCGTGGGCACTCTTGACCCTCAAGCGACCATCTCCCAATTCATGATGTTATTCAAACCGACCATTTTCCAGTCTTTGATTGGTAAGCTGGCCTAAATGGACCAGATGGGCCACAGGCCTTCCTCTTCGAAGCCGGACCCGCGGAATGAAAAAGAGAAAGGGAAAACGACCTTCGTCGCCAATGCTCAACAGCAGCCCAGTGGTACAAAATTAACTGATCGTCTAGACGAGAGACGGCGATTTTATAATGAGAAAATGAAGCGCCCTTATTCGTTTCCCCGGGACAAAACGAGGAGATTGTTCGAGTTGGTGGTGCGCAACAGGCTCATTAATTTGCCGAGTCCAAAACGCCCATTGCAACCCGGTGAAGCTAATAATCCCAATTATTGCCCCTATCACCAAACGATAGGCCATCCAATTGAAGATTTCTTCGTCTTTAAAGGCTGGATCGAAGACCAATACCAACAGGGCAAGTTCGCACTATCTGAGAATTAGAAAGTAAGCCCGCCGCAGCCGCACACTCTTAAAAGGACGGACACACTGGGGGCATCATACTCTTTTGTAGAAGAAGCTCCATTGGAGGTCGTTCTTTCAGCCAAAACGAAAAAAATACTAAAGGATCTCCAAGCATGCCCGGCAATCAAATGGAAAAGTCCACTGGAACCCGAAGTCATCGAGGGAATGCTGAAGCCGCGCCCAACTCCAAAAATTGGTGGTGATAGTCAAAGCGCCCACACCCAGCCGTCAAAATCTTCGAAGAACAAGAAGAAGGCCAAAAAGCCCGTGAAGTATGGTGACAAGCGCACGGACTTGCAAAAATAGATTAACGCGCTGGAAGAATATAACCAGAAGGCGCGAACTCCAGTCATACTCCAAGAATTTCTCAACCACATCCTTGAGGACGGAGATGATGACAATGGAGAAGACTCGTCAGATGAGCCTGAAGATTATGTGGCAAGCTGCCATGTGATCTCTCACTCGTCGATAGACGATGAAGAAGTTCCTTACGTAGAGAAACTGGGGGCAGATCTTGAGCCGGAACTTCTAGGACCATCAGAAGAAATGATTGATGCATTCCTGAACGAAGCTCTTCTTAAAAGCAAAGCTGATCGAGAGTGTGAGATGGCCATATTTGAAAAGGCCAAACACCGGCGACTGGACGAAAGAGTCGAAACACTCCCACCAGATCAAAGTACATCCGCCGCAAATAAAAGTAAGTTCAAGACAAGAAAGAGGTTCGCCAAAGTCATATCGATGGGAATGAAACTGCCTTCGTTCAGAGGAAATTCTCCTGGCGGTATACATCCCAATGAAGTGAACGTACATCTTAACTTCTGCTTATATCATCAGAAGATCGCACACCCTACTGAGGAATGCAACGCCTTTAAAAAATGGTGGTAAGGGTATGTCGCTCACAGGCAACACTTCAAGAAGATGAAGCGTGAACCTCGTCGACAGCAAAGAAATACGACTGAGGAGCGCAAAAGAACTAGCGGCAACTATCACATGGTCGACGCTAGGGGATCACAAGTTCTCACTTTTGGGAGCGATTCTGACAAAGAAATAGCTCTTGGCCCTCTCTTCAAAGAAGCCACATCCGAAATGGAAGAAATGAAGACCTGTGAGAATATTCAGCTGCGCAATCGTACGCTGCCCGAAAAGAACCTCGGGGCCGCGAACAGTGGGTCGAATAGAAAAGATAAGGGGAAAGAAAAGGTCCCTGAGGATATCGCCCTCGATGATCCAGTCGTCGAAGAGCTGACAGCCAAGGACCCGCCAAAGAAAAACAAGGTGGATTACAACATTCTGGCACACTTAAGGAAGCTACCTTCGCAACTAAGTATTCTCGATGCCCTCTTGTTATCAAAAGAAGCAAGAGATTCTCTGATCAAGGCGTTACAAGAGCCCGAACAATTCCAAGCTTTCCTCACCAAAGAAAAGATGAAGGACGAGCTAGAAGAAGTGCATACGGCCGATATCACTTTCGGCGATGAAGATCTCCTCCTCGGGACGTGCGACCATAACCACCCCCTTTATGTCTCTGGATACTGTCATGATATCAAGATAGGCAAAATCTTGGTTGACAATGGGTCCTCCGTTAACCTCCTCAATGTAAGAGTGTTGAAGGAAATCTGCATGAGCGTTCAACTCTCCGCTCGGGATAAGATCACTATCTCCGGGTTTGACTCCGGGTCGTCACGGACGCTCGGGTCTGTGATACTGACGCTGTGCTTTGGGCTGCTAGTCACGGACATCAAGTTTCACATCATTGATGCTAAGAGCTGCTATAACGCTTTGCTCGGCCGGCCTTGGTTACACGAGTACAACATTATCCCTTCTACACAACATCAGTGTATGAAGTACTTCAAAGACGGTCTCGAGTACACTGTGACAGGGGAACTAAACCCATTCTCCGTGAACAAAGTCCGCAAATATGAGGATGCTAAGTACTTCTTACCAGATTTCGAAGATACGGAAAGATGTCACAAACCAAAGAACAAAACTATTACCACTATTCCGGTCTTTGGGAGCGATACCGAACAGGAAGAAGAGATAGTTTATTCAGGGCCGCTCCAATGCAATAAGTCGGGACCGTCCACCCCTATTCTGGTCTTCGGCAGCGACTCGGAAGATGAGGTCAATGCTGTATTCTCTGCTCGGCCATCGATACAAGCCTTCGCTGATGAAGATCGAAGTTTGCAAATGGCCATGGTTCCGCGAGAGCATTACAAAAAGCTCGATGCACTTGAAACTTATAGTGTGCAAGAAATGCAGACATTTTATGTCCCTCCCAGGCGAAAAGGTGAGAAGGCGATCCTATTCTACCAATCCGGGGAAACCAAAGTGGAGAAAGAAATTTGGCATGGTGCTGATTCTACACTTGACAGGCTTCAGCCCATCCGTTTGCCCAGATACTACACAGACGAATTAAAAAGACTGTTGAGGCGCCAAGGCATACCCTTCAAACAGACTGCTCGACAAGCCCAGTTCTATAACAGGATCTGGAACGTACCTGGAACTCAACGAAAGTTGCCCAACGGGAGAATTGAAACGATTGGACTTGGATATGTTCAATCCAAGAAACGGGAGCGATTCCGCGGCTGCTACGTCATACATGACTTCGATGAAGAAGGAGATGCTATGTGGGAAAATGCTAACCCTAAACCAAAACGAGCTCCCGTCGTGAAAATGCCAAGCCCGTCATTCGAAGAACAAATGGACAAGCTTATAAGGGAAGCGGGTCAAAAGGTTCGAGACGACCATAATCGCGAAATGGCCATCTACGAGAAAGCCAGAACGCAGCGCCTCCTTCAGCAGGCTACGGAAAATGACGATGCCCTTCGTCGCCAGCCCGCCATACAAAAGACATGACGCAGAAGAAAAAATAAACCAAAGAACGGAAAAAACGTTCGACAATGGCAAAACGGGTTCAAGAAGCCACGCGATCGAGAATCAAGCAACCAGGATTCGTCTCTTATAAAGAAGATGGGTCGAGCGTATTCTTTTTCCCAAGACAAGACAAGGAAGATACTTGATCTTGTCATAAAACATCAGATGATTACCCTCCCGGAGTCCAAGCACCCCGAGCAAGCAGGTGAGGTCTCTCACCCGGATTATTGCTCCTATCACCGAGCGATAGGACATCCTCTCGAAGACTGCTTCACATTCAAAGACTGGGTAGAAGACCGGTATCAGTAAGGCAGGTTCGTTCTATCCAGTAGTTGGAGGGTAACCCCGCCGCAGAAGCATGAACCCAAAGCCACGAGAATAGAACCAGATCAACATCGGTCTTGGAAGCGATCTCGTACCTGTCATGTGATAACGCTATCAGAAGAAGAACCCGAGAATATGGATGATCTCCCATGGTGCTTCGAAAACGATGATGACAAGGTGATCTCAGAGTTTCCACCGGCGCCAAAAGAGCTGGAAGATGGGATACATACTACCGTAGATAACCTCAAGAAAATTGACTTGGGGACAGCAAATGACCCGCGGTCGACGTTCGTCAGTGAACTGTTGTCTAAAGAAAAGGAGGCTACGCTTAAAGACGTGCTCATGCAGTATAAAGATTGCTTCGCATGGAACTATTCAGAGATGCCGGGACTTGATCCAGATATTGCTGTCCACAAATTGGCGATTTCTCCAGACGTTAGGCCAATCAAATAAGCACAGAGAAGAATGCGGCTCGAGCTTGAGATGAGCATCAACGCCGAAGTCAAGAAGCTAATCGACTCCGGCTTCATCCAAGAAGTTCAATACCCTGACTGGATTGCCAACATCGTCCCAGTGATGAAGAAAATGGGACGGTGCGCATATGCGTAGACTTCAGGGATCTTAACAAAGCTTGCCCATAGGACGACTTTCCAGTACCGGTCACTGAGCTGATGATAGATAACACGTCCACTCACGAAGTCTTCTCCTTCATGGACGGCTCATCAGGATACAATCAGATAAAGATGCACCCTGAGGACCAAAAGCATACCGCTTTCCGGACCCCTTTGGGCATATTCTGCTACAAGGTGATGCCCTTCGATCTAAAGAACGCCGATGCCACCTATCAGAGGGCCATGACGAAGATTTTCGATGACCTCATACATGAAATTGTCGAATGCTATATTGACAACCTCGTAGTTAAAAGCAAATCATATAAGGAACATTTAGAGCATCTGAAGATCGTGTTTCACCGCCTTCGGAAATACAACTTGAAGATGAACCCTCTCAAATGCGCATTCGGAGTTTCCTCGGGCAAGTTTCTAGGATTCGTCGTCCGACACCGAGGCATCGAGATAGACCCGTCGAAGATCAAGGCGATCATGGAAATGCCTCCGCTAAGTACTCTCAAGCAACTGCGGTCTCTCCAAGGAAAGCTCGCGTATATCCAGCGATTTATAGCCAATCTTTCCAGCAAGTGTCGTCCTTACAGTCACCTAATGAAGAAGGGAACCCCGTTCGTCTGGGATCGCAAATGCCAAAGCGCACTGGACGAAATCAAGCAATACCTGCAGAATCCGCCAGTATTGGTCGCTCCCGTTAAAGGAAAACCTCTCGTCATGTACACAACAGCCCTCGAAGGTTCTTTAGGCGCGCTGTGGGCACAAGAAAATGACCAAGGGAAAGAGAGAGCCCTCTACTACTTGAGTCGAGTTCTACTGGGGGCAGAAAGCAATTACTCCTCCATAGAAAAACACTGTCTAGTGTTGATCTTCGCAATAACGAAGCTCAGACACTACGCGTTGGCACATGAAGTCCATCTCATATCGAAGGTGGATCCTCTCAAATATTTGATGTCAAAGGCTATATTAACGGGACGGCTCGCTAAATGGGCCCTGCTCTTAATGGAGTTCTCGATAACTTATCGACCTCTCAAGGCAGTGAAAGGCCAGGCCATCGCCGACTTTCTCGCTGAGCATACGATACCTGTTGATTCTCCTTTGAACTGTGAATTGCCCGACGAGCACGCATTTGACACGATCGATGGTGAGAGAAGAGAGAGTGATACCCGATGGGAACTCTACTTCGATGGAGCATCTTTCATGAAGAAGCGCAAACAAAGCACCCCCATAATCAAATCCGGGGTGGGCCTCATCTTCGTGACTCTGCAAGGAAGGATAATGCGCTTTGCCTTCTCCTTAACAGAGCCGAGGACAAATAATGAAGCCGAATATGAAGCTTTGATAGCAGGTTTTGAGATCGCTGTCGACATGGGAATTGAAAACCTCCTCATATACGGAGACTCCCAACTGGTCATTAGTCAAGTAAACAGCGACTATCAAACGTGCAAGCCTGAGTTGGTGAAGTACGGCGAGAGAGTGCAGTAACTGCTGACTCAAATTCCTTCCTACACCCTGGAAAGCATACCGCGTGCGGAAAATAACAAAGCGGATGCATTGGCCAAACTCGCTAAAGAACTGGCCGACGAGAACCTCGATGACGTGAAGATCATTGTGCAAAGCCGTCGGGTTCTTGCACCGGCAGAAATATCTCCGGAGTCGTCTGGAGAAAAGGGAGCTACCGAGCAAACAGCCCTACAAATAAAAGACCAGAAAAAGGCTATGGATTGGAGAGAAGTCTTTATAGACTACTTCAAATCCCGTCGAACACCTGAAGATGCGTCGTCAAGACATCAGCTCATGAAACGAGCTCTATCTTTTGCCTTCGTCAATGATACTCTGTATAAGAGATCGTTTGACTCTTTATAGCTAAGATGCCTGGGACCGGAAGAAGCAAAAAGAGTCGTCCGAGAAACTCACGACGGACTCTGCGGTTCTCACCAAGCCGGGCGAAGATGAAGCTGAAAATCAAAAGGATGGGCTACTATTGGCCCACGATGATCCAAGATTATCTCGAATACGCGAAGAAATACCACTAGTGCCAAATTCACGGGGACTTTATCCACCAGCATCCAAATCCGCTACATCCGACGGTGGCTAGCTAGCCTTTCGAAATGTGGGGAACTGACATAATCGAGCCCATCGAACCGGCATCATCCAGAGGACATCGGTTTATATTGGCGACAACTGATTACTTCTCCAAATGGGAAAAAGCGATACCGCTACGAGAAGTGAAGACAGAGAATATCCTCCACTTCTTCAAGACACATGTCATTTATCAGTTCGGCATTCCGCGACGGATTATCTCCGATAACGGGCCATCCTATAGAAGCCATAAAATCAGCCGCTTCGCACAACAGCATAACATAGATTGGAGATACTCTTCGGTCTATAATCTCCGGGCTAACGGTCTAGCTGAGGCTTTTAACAAGACCTTGATGAAGTCGTGAAAAATACGGTGTCTCGAAATAAGAGGGACTGGCACGAGAGATTGCATGAAGCTCTCTAGGTGTATCGAACTACATTCAAAACGGCCATGAACACAACGCCGTATGTATTGGTATTCGGCACAGAAGCGGTACTCCCCCTCGAGATAGAGTTACCCTCTCTACGAGTGGCGGTTCACTGCGAGCTAACAGACGAAGAAAATGCTCACCTTCGGCTTGAGGAACTCGACGCCCTTGATGAAACCCGGCTCATGGCGCAGCAAAACTTGGAAGCGTACAAAGCAAAGATGACGCGCTCATACGAATGATTGACTAGGCCGAGAAAATTCCGCCAAGGCGAACTCGTACTAGTGGTCAAAAGACCTATGATCCCCAATTGTGCTAAACGGGGGAAATTCAAGCCGAACTACGAAGGCCCGTACATCATAGACAAAGTTTACCAGGGTGGGGCCTATCTACTCATGGACATGCATGGTGAAAGACCTTTCAGGCCAATAAACGGTCGCTTCCTAAAAAATACTACGCCTGATGAGTCACGGCCTAGGTCAACGATAGATGACGATGCCTATGTCCGCTCACTATCTTCCTAAGCCCAAACTCCATAAGTAGTAGCCGGCAATCGGACCGAAACGTCCTTAAACTAACGATGGACCGCTATGTCCTAAAGCTGGCTGTGGACCGAAACGTCCTTAAACTAACGATGGACCACTATGTCCTAAAACTAGCTATTGACCGAGACGTCGATAAAATATTACGAATCGCAGCATCCCAAGGCTGACACAAAAAAAATATAATAAAAAAAGAGAAAACGGTATGTCCATAAGTAAGATGGGCATGGATGAAAACCCGAAAGGGCTCCGTGAGTAAAAACAGCAAGGCTACCGACGATTTTTGTGAAAACCCGAAAGGGCGCAGTCTCGTTAAAAGACACTTGCAAGGTCCTCTCGATCTTGTGAAGAGAAAATACCTGCGTGAGATCCTTACAACTCACAAGGGAGCAACACACTTAGGGATCCCCACGATTCCTAGGGAGAAATTACACTTACGAGATCTTCACGACTTGTAAGGAGATTCCCCTTTGAGACCCTCACGGCTCACAGGGTTCAAAAGCCTTAAGCTACAGGGATCTAAACCTGTTCTTAAGCCATCACAATCTCTAACACTGCCCTACAAGCGGTTCAATGCTGACCCTTGTATACAATCCACGGGCACGAATAAACTTTTCCCCAACAAAGTCCCACCACTGACGAGGGATATCTTCATATGGCGGACAACACTTGTAAGTCCTCTCGACTTATAAGGAGAAAACACTCTTGTAAGATTCTTACGACTTATAAGAGAACATACACTTAAGGATCCTCACGATTTTTAAGGAGAAAATGCACTTACGAGATCCTCACGACTCGTAGGGAGAAATACCTTTATGAGACCCTTACGACTCATAAAGTCAAAAGCCGTAGTCGACAGGATCTTAACCCTGTTCGCTAAGCCACCTTTGTTCGACATCAACAGAGGCAAATGATGATTCGCTCCTGGTAATATCCCAGTTGTAGCGATACTGATGCCTAAATCGGTATCAAATCCCAAACTCGCATCGAAAAGTCAGCTAGCCACAAATATATATGAAATAACCAAAATGATAGGGCAACTTGCAGCAAAGTCAGCAAGTAAAAATGTATGCATACAAAATAGCCGAAATGGTTGAGCAACTCGTAATAAAAAGGAGCGAGTAAATAAAACAAATAGCCGAAATGATTGGGCACCGCGAAAAATAGCCGAAATGATTGGGCAATCGCGACTTTCGCGATATAAAAGCTGAAATGGTAGAGCATCGCGGAAAGAAAAATATATAAAATGAAACTTTTTGCCCTACAGGTGACATCACATCGATCCGTGTATAAAATCCAGGGGCACAAACAAAGAGGGAACCATACCTTCCCACCAGGCTCCATCAGAAAGAGAGCCAAGTCTCGACGGTTCATCTACAGCCTGGAGACCCACAACAGCGTTCCTCCTCATTCCAGCAGGATTTGGATGCGACAATCAACCTTGGAGCCATGGCAAAGTCCCTACTCCAAATCTCGACGGTTCACAGACAGCCTGGAGATCATCTCAACATTCGTCTCATTACAACAGACACAACATCAGCAAAGCGAAACCGTGGCAATTCCCAGTTCCATGACTCGGCGGTGCACTGATTTAAATGATAGGTTTTACGATCAAAGAATTAATTACCGCAATCAAGAACGGCGTCACTTGGTAGCTAACCGGTGAGTACGGGTCGGTCCACAGGGATGTTGTGTATTCTCAGTTTGTTCTAACGAGTTAATTCCAAACGGTGTTGGTTTAATTATCACTAAAAACTAAGTTGATTTAGACTAGGATTAGAATCTTGCTAGGGTTAGGTTTAGGTTAAGTTTGGAAATTTAAGATTTCCCACTGCTTTCAATACCCTAATTTAGATCTATTTAGGTGTTATGGTAATAATTAATAAAGGGGATTAGGACGATCGGGAAGAAACAATGTTTCTTCCTCTAGGTCCTTGTCCGTCCTTTCTTATTTCTTACCCTAACCTCTATGGAAAACATGCACAACCGGTATTTTATACTATGGTATCACTGTTACCTCGTGGGTAGGGTGCCGTAGGGAGCGGTGTGTGTATGTATGCATGGAGTCCTATGAATTAATATGTGATGGGCAAAAAATGGGTGAGAGATTTTCGTCCCTCAAACCTTTCCTATTCCTAACCCTAATAAGTGAGGAACTACTCACTCATTAAGGGATCGATAAAAGACATGTTTTTTATTTGTTTTGTTTTTAAAAGATTAACTATCTAAACTACGGCAGATTAATAAAAAGTTCTAAACTATTAAACTAGGGCAGATAATAAATCTATACTAAGGCAGAAAGAAAATTTAGAACTAGGGCAATGAAAAGAAATCTACTTACTTTATTGATGCTCTCAAAACATTACAATTGATTTCTGAATTTTTGATCAAATGAAAAGAGACATACCCCAAAGAGAGGTTTAGGATTTCTATTTATAGAGCATAGAAACCATAGGGTTATAATCGATTCACATCTGCATTTACAAATATACCCTAAGAAGACTAGTCAACGCAAGCCACACCGTCACAAAATTAGCACCGACACGGGCTTCACATGGCCGCGGATCCACGGCCATAAGGCATGTTTGGCCGCGGTTCCGTGGCCATATTGGGGGCTTATGGGCTCTGCTTCTCTGGTAATTCTCTTGTTGTTTTTTCCTTGGCTTTTCTTCACTTGGTTTCTTAGATTGTCTTCTAGTTTTCTTCCAGATTTCTACAGTGAATAATGTCGTGGACTTTACTGTTTGCTTCGTGTCGAAGTCTTGAACCTTGCGCTGCCTTTGTACTTTGTGAACTTGTTCATTTTTCTTCGTTTATTCTCCAACTGTAGGCTTGATCAAGATTCTTCCATTTGTTGGTCGTAGTCTCACTTTTGTATCATCTTTTCATCTTTTTCACTGTTTTTGTTCCGAGAACTTGTAACCTACAACTATATAGCAGATATGGATCAAAAGCACCTATTTATTTATAAAATGAATTAGAATGGGGAATATAATAATGCAAAATTATGATATGAACAAATACCCCGAAACTTATCTTTTGCTCGTCCTCGAGCAAACCTAGTGTTATTCTCGAAAAAGACCTAACCTCACTTTCGCAGGGAAACACGATTGCACTGAGCTCGTGCAACAAGCCGTTAAACCTCTAGGTGTCCCTAGTAGGAGGAGTGTTGTCTACTGAGGGTTTTCAGCGAATACTACCCATAAAATCCTATCAATTCGGCCTATTGACTTTTATTCTCCAATTAGGTTTTCTAACAAGAAACTCTATTATTTTCAACTTAGAAATTATCCACCAGTATTTTTCACGCTTCCTTATTATTTAACTTAATATTATATATATTCTTGTGAATTTACTTACCTTTTGGCATCTTTTAAGTTTTCCTTCTAGGGTTCCATCTCAACTTAGGAATTTTTATCATTTCTATTAAAGATATAAGTCCTATTTTTCATTCCTATCTCTTATCTAAACCCCAATCACATATCCCTACGTGTGTGTATATATCACCTCTACACTTGGAAATTCAAATCAAGCTATTATACTCTTGTCCATCGTCCAAAGTACTTCTCAATTGGAGAATCTTTAGATGAAATTGCTCACACATCCTTCATGCGACCGTTAATACTTCTTGAGGTACCAGCGACCGATTACAAAATGTGTTTGCACATTAAAACGTAATTCCTAGTCTTGTAACACCTAAGGCTTTTAGCAATGACTCCCAAACCAGTTGGTCTAAGGCACTAGGTGATAAAACACCCTCGCTAAATAGTTTTTCTATTAATGCAGCCTTAAGTAATTACAAAAACCAGTGTTCATTTTTTTATCTCTTTATTCACACTTGAATTTTTATTTTATTTTTCTTCGTACTAAGGACTTTAGACAAGAGCATTTCAAGGTCTCTTCTACTATTCCAAGTTTCAAGGTTCGTGTTTGTGCAATTTGTAGGGTATATATTTTCAGAATTTAGACTTAAGCTTAGGAATTATTTTTCAAACTTTTATTTTAATAAAAATATCAATACTTTTCCCTTATTTTAACATAGCCCAAGAAGTCAACTCGAAATTTGCCTATTTCTAAATAAACTACAAAGACATATACTTTCTACCGTTAAATTTTAAGAAAGGTTATTTTTAGGGTTTTTAATTTCCTAAGTCTAAGATCTAGTTGTTCCTATCTAGTTAACCTTTTTGTTAAACTCAAGTCAATTAGGGCCAAAATTGAATGTTTTAATTTTTATAATTTTTATTTTTCTATTTTTTTATTTTCAACTTTTTCAATTTTTATGATTTTTATATAAGGATGCAATGCAGAATTTAAGCATGCAAAAACAAAAGAAAAAATATATACAAATTTTTTTTTTAAAAATATGCAATGCAAAAGATAACTATATACAACCACCAACTCCCCCAAACTTATCCAAAGCAGTGCCCTCACTGCTCAGCCCCACGCCGCGCTCTCGAGTGTGAATGTGAACACTCCTCTATAGCCAACAGGTTTCGAATCCCCTACTCTACCTCCGTCAACCGACGGTCGTGCTCCCTCGCTGTCACCCTAAATTGCTCTCTCAACTCATCAATACCCCAAACTGCTCTCCGCATCAATTGTGCATGTTCTAGAGGGGTCATTTCTCCTTCGCTCGCGGTCGAGCTAGAGCTAGGTGTGCGGGAGAATACATGCTCCGCCGGTTCGGTTCGAGACCACACATCTGTCAGTCGAGAATAGGACGTAGAAACGCCCTCGATAAGAGGCCTGACCGGTATGCCTCCATGCATATAAATTTCGAACTCCTCCACAAGGAGGAAATATCAACATAATTGTGTAACCAGCATGGGAAAAGGATAATTTGCGGCTCGTTTACCCGCACCTATAGAGTTTAGCAATACTATGCACATGTCGAAACGGGGGTTCTTTGTCGTAAGGGTATGCACAATATGCAAGGAGGGTGTAAAAAATGTTGTGTTATAGGAGCTACCGAAAATATTATTTTGTGCCCACCGGCACACAGTCAAAACATTCGCGAAAAGGGTTCTCGCTTGGATATCCTTCCGCGACTCCCTTGAGCAATCGTTGCCCATCAAAGGCATGTAATCCTCAAATTGCAAGGGTTGGTCATGTGCGGGTATGCGAGGGATTAGTGTGACTTCATGTATAATATCCCTTTCAATGACAATTTCTCGATCACCCCATTGCAATTTAATAAACCCAAATTGGTTGAGGCACTCATCCTCCATACACTCGTAAAAACGAGTGACTAATTCCGGTAATGCATACGCATGAGAGTGATTATAAATCAGAAAGTTCCAACCACTACGCGCGATTTCGTTCGCAAAATAACTACCGTACAGCTCGTATGAAAATACTTGTGAAAAATCACGTTCAAGCTGCATGCTGTGTGCCATTGGTGTTCTACAAATCTAAAAATTGAAAAACAGAGAGGGGTTGAAAAGATCGTACCTCCTCTGAAAAATACAGGGGGCGAAGACTGCAGACAGCGGCGGTTGCGCGGCGGGAGTGGGGCTCTTGCGGCGGAAACGCGGCGCATAGTCGGGATCTCGCTGCGGAAAATTCTTGCGGCGGCGCTAGGGTTTTGAAGAATATGAAATTAGGGTTTAGAAAGACAGAGAGGGGTCGGGGTCCTTTAAATAGGGGGAAATGATGGATATTTGCAAATAAACACCTCTAAAAAGAGGAATTTATTTGCAAATAGAAATTTTATTTATTTATTTAATCTGCAAATTTACAAAAATGTCCAAAAAAAATTTATTTTCAAAATTTTTTATTTTTTATGTTATTTTGTATTTATATATTTACAAATGATACACACCCCCAAACTTGTTTGAAACAAAATCTTGGCTAGATGATCGAAAATTTGGGGGTAAAATGGAGGAAGATCAATCAGTGTAAATCGGCTCCTGCAAAAACAGGAACTCCTCCGACGGGTCCGCAGTGAGGAACGGTTTGAGTCGATGTCCGTTCACTTTAAACAAAGTACCGTCCTCCGGGTTTTCTAGGCCTACCGCACCGTGCGGATATACGGTGCGTACCAAAAACGGCCATTTCCACCTATATTTGAGCTTGCCGAGGTGAAAGTGTAACCGAGTGTCATAAAGCAACACCTGTTGGCCAGGTTTAAAAGTTTTGCGCATAAGGTGTTTTTCATGGACCACCTTAGTTCGGTTTTTAACAATGACAGCATTATCATAAGCCTCATCCCGCAGCTCATCAAGTTCATTCAATTGCAGCCTTCTATTGCTGCCCGCATCTCCCATTGATAAATTCAACTCCTTAATCGCCCAAAATGTCTTGTGCTCAATCTCAACTGGGAGGTGGCAAGCCTTCCCATAAACAAGCCGGTATGGAGACATACCAAGATCGGTCTTGTATGCAGTACGGAATGCCCATAGTGCATCAATCAGTTTGTGTGACCAATTTTTATGGCTTTTAGAAACCGTTTTATCCAAAATTTGTTTAATTTGCCGATTTGAAACTTCGACTTGCCCACAAGTTTGGGGATGGTATGGTGTTGACAATTTGTGAGTAATGGAATATTTGCGCATTAAGGACTCAAAAGTCCTATTGCAGAAGTGAGATCCATTATCACTTATAATTGCTCGAGGGTGTCTAAACCGAGAAAAGATATTTTCTTTAAGAAATCGAATGACAACCTTGTTATCATTCGTTCGGCTAGGCACAGCCTCGACCCATTTTGACACATAGTTAACAGCCAAAAGAATATACATATTCCCAAAGGAATTAGGAAATGGTCCCATGAAGTCTATTCCCTAAACATCAAAAATATCCACAACCAAAATCGGTTGGAGCGGCATTTCGTTTCTCCGCGACATCCGGCCAAAGTGTTGGCACCGGGAGCATGTCTTGCAGTATTCATATGCATCTTTAAAGAGTCGTGGGCAGTAGAAACCACACTGCAAGATTTTCTCGGCTGTCTTCTTAGGGCCAAAGTGCCCGCCACACGCTTGATCGTGGCAAAAAGACAGCACACTCTTAAACTCATTTTCAGGTACACACCGACGAATGATTTGGTCGGAACGGTATTTAAAAAGATACGGCTCATCCCAGTAAAAATGTTTTACGTGGGACAAGAATCGGAGTTTATCCTGTTTCGACCAATCTTTAGGTATCAAGCCGGTGTCCAAGTAGTTTACTATATCAGAAAACCAAGGTTCGCAAGACACGGTTAAGAGTTGCTCATCGGGAAAAACATCTTTAATTGGAATTTCAAGTGTAGGCGAAGAAGGAAGTCGTGAAAGGTGATCGGCCACTATATTTTCACATCCTCTTTTGTCCCTTATGACAAGGTCAAACTCTTGTGGCAAGAGGATCCAACGTATTAGCCGTGATTTAGCATCCTTCTTCGCAAAAAGGTGGCGAAGAGCTGAATGGTCTGTGTACACAATCACTGGAGAGCCGATTAAATAAGGCCGGAATTTTTCAAGTGCAAACACAACGGCTAAAAATTCTTTTTCTGTTGTTGTGTAGTTCAGTTGGGCCTCATTTAATGTCCGGCTAGCGTAATAAATTACGTGTGGCATCTTATTAATGTGCTGTCCAAGAATATCACCAATGGCGAAATCAGATGCATCGCACATAATTTCGAATGGATGCGTCCAGTCGGGAGTTGAAAGAATGGGCGCAGAAATGAGCGAGTGTTTCAATGACTCAAACGCTTCCATGCAAGTTGAGTCAAAATCAAATGTTGTGTCCTTGGCCAATAAGAGAGTCAAGGGTCTAGCTATCTTGCTAAAATCCTTGATGAACCGTCTATAAAAACCGGTATGGCCAAGGAAGGCTCGGATGTCTTTGACGCATTTAGGAGGAGGAAGATTGGAAATGACTTCAATCTTGGCTTTATCAACCTCTATGCCATTTTGCGAGATGACATGTCCTCAGAAAATACCCTCCCGTACCATAAAGTGGCACTTCTCCCAATTTAAAGTGAGGTTCTTATCCCTACAGCGGGTAAGAACTGCGTCAAGGTGTAGCAAACACTCGTCGAAGAAGTCACCGAAAATAGAGAAATCATCCATAAAGATCTCCAAAAATTTCTCCACCATGTCAGAAAAGATCCCCATCATACACCGCTGAAATGCAGCGAGTGCATTGCATAACCCAAAGGGCATGCGACGGTAAGCGAAAGTACCGAAAGGACAAGTAAATGTGGTCTTGTCTTGATCCTTTTCGACGATGGGGACTTGATTATAACCGGAATAGCCATCCAAAAAGCAGTAAAATTCGTGCTCAGCCAATCGTTCTAGCATTTGGTCAATAAATGGTAAAGGTAAGTGGTCTTTCCTTGTCCTGGCATTGAGTTTTCTATAATCGATGCACACTCGCCACCCAGTTTGGGTGCGAGTAGGTATTAACTCATTTACCTCATTGGTTATGACTGTAATGCCCGATTTCTTTGGGACAACATGAATGGGGCTAACCTACTGGCTATCGGAGATAGGGTAAATGATACCACTATCAAGACATTTTACAATCTCCTTCTTGACAGCCTCCTTCATTATGGGGTTGAGGCGTCTTTGTGGATCCCTTACTGGCTTGGCATCATCCATCATGTGTATATGATGTTCAACTATGAGGGGACTAATCCCCTTGATATCCGCCATAGTCCAGCCAAAAGCTTGCCGGTTATTTTGCAAGACCACTAAAAGGGCCTTCTCTTGCTCGAGAGCTAGAAAGGCCGATATAATAACGGGAAGGGTCTCATTCTCACCTAGGTAAGCATATTTAAGGTGAGACGGCAAAAGCTTTAGTTCGAGTTTAGGAGGTGAAACAATTGAAGGTAACATTGGTGAAACTGCTTCAAACTCGAAGGATTCCATCAATAGTTCAAATCGAGTGTAAGCAACTGAGTCGGATGGTTCAACTAACTCATCCGAAAAATCAAAAGACTCAAACTCGGGTGGTGAGTCTTCAAAATCGTCCAAAAAGGTGAAACACTCGTAATCGTTTTCCGGCGTGAAAGCTGTGTCAGATTCTAAGAGGAACGCACTAGAGGCGTCAACACTGCTGTCATCGAACAGAAATTTTTCGAGCTCACAGTCCTCCTGTGTGATCTCATGGATCGAGCAAACATCAAGTATACTTGCATTAGGCTCGGGAGGCTGATTTTCCAACATAAAAATGTTGAGTTCAATTGTCATATTTCCAAAAGATAGGTTCATTGAACCATTTCGACAATTGATCGCCGCATTAGAAGTTGCAAGGAATGGTCAACCAAGTATCACCGGAATTTGACTCCAGGGGTTAGCCATAGGTTGTGTATCCATAACAATGAAGTCAACAAAGAAAATGAAATCCCCTACTTTAATTAACACATCCTCTAACTCACCCTTAGGATCGGTAATGGATCGGTCGGCCATTTGGAGAGTACAATGAGTGGATTTAACCTCTCCAACGCCTAATTGTTCGTACACTGAATAGGATAGCAAATTGACACTAGCACCAAGATCTAATAGTGCTCTATTGATGTTCTTGTCCCCAATTGTTATCGAAATTGTAGGACAGCCGGGGTCCTTATGTTTTTGGGGTAAAGATTGGACAAGAGTATCACTAACAGCACTAGCCACGAAAACTTTCTTTGGTACTTGTGACTTCCTCTTCTTGGTGCATAAGTCCTTTAAGATTTTCGCGTATGAAGGAACTTGTTGGATTGCATCCAAAAGAGGTATGTTTATGCTAACCTGTTTGAACAACTCTACAATCTTCTCCATTTGTGGAGTTGGTTTATTGGATCTCAACCTATTTGGAAAAGGAAAATTTTGAAAATTTGTTAAGTCCAATGTCTGTAGAGTAGATTGCGGAGTTAGAACGGATCCCAGTGGAGGTGTGTTCGTGATGTGAGAAGTGGGTCCGTTCGAAGTAGAAGAAGTAGAGCCTTGTGAAGAATGAAGAATAGGCTCTAACAAAGAAGATGAAGATGAAGAAGAAGAAGAAGAAAATGAAGAACCACCGGCAGGGGTGTCATTATTAATACCCACGTTATTGTGCAACACTTTTCCAGATCTCAACGTGGTCACAGCATTCACATTATGATTTTGCTGTTCATATGCAACATGTGCATTATGTGGGCAATGGTTGAAATGGAAGCTTTCTCTTTTCTCGCTCGCTCAACGCAGCATTTAGTTGTGCAATTTGTGCCTCAATTGATTTGATGCTTTGATCGTGTGAGGCACTGTTTTGCACCAAAGATTGAATAGAAGTCTCCAACCTTGCTGCGGATTGTGTAGATTGTTTTAGAAACGCATCTATACTTCTTTCTAGCGAGTTAACCTTATCATTATTCGGTTGAACAAAATTGTTTTGAGGATAAGAGTTATTGGGCACAAAATTGTTCATTTGGTTTTAGTAAGGTTGTGGTTGGAAAGGTTGCTGGTATTGAGTTTGTGGAGGTGCTTGTTGTTGTGGAGGAGGAGGCCTTTGAAAGTTGTTATTTCCTTGGAATTGTTGATTTTGATTCCAAGCAAAATTTAGGTGTCTCCTCCAACCAGGATTATAAGTCGAAGAGTATGGATCATTTCTTTGTCTTTGCTGAAAGGCGGCATTGACTTGATCTTGTCCTTGAACAGGTGGATTATAAGGACACTCTTCAGTAAGATGTGATGGATCCGAACAACAAGCACAAACAGTTCGTGGGGTTAAAGCAGGGGCAGGAGAAGGCGATGAGATTTTGGTCTCAATTGCTTCTAGCTTTTGCGTAAGTGCGGCCATTTCGGCCTTCATTGCAATCGACATATCTAATTGATGTATGCCTGCCCTAGACTGACCAACAGAAGATGAGGTGGTCTTAGTGCTCTCCCACTGAAGTGTTTGTTCAGCAAGATCGTCGAGAAACTGCCAAGCTTCCTCATTAGATTTGGTTAGAAAGTGACCTTGACAAATGGTTTCCAACAACTGTTTCGTTGCTGGGTTCAATCCTTCGTATAAAGTTTGGCAAAGTTGCCAATTCTCGATACCGTGGTGAGGGCATTGAACAAGTAGGTCTTTAAATGTTTCAAAACACTTCCAAAAGGGTTCCAAAGGAAACTGGGAAAATTGAATAATCTCATTGCGAATTCTCGCGATCTTGTGATGTGGATAAAACTTTTTAAGAAAAGCTTTAACAAACTCTTCCCAATTTTTAATTGAGTGAGATGCTATGCTGTATAACCATTTCTCGGCTAAGTCACATAAGGTGAAAGGAATGACCCTTAGCCTAATAGCATCATCTGAAAGTTGTGTTGTTTTCATCATTGCACAAACATTCTGGAATTTGTTTATGAAGATATAGGCATTGTTCCCACCAAAAATTTCTGCGCAGAAGAGTCCAAGGTATCAAATGGCAGCGATACGCTTAAGGAAATGTGAACCAGTATCTTCCGGCATGTATTGTGATAAACTCCCGAAGGAGGAACTATTAAATTCTGATGGTATTGGAAGCATCTCGAAAAACCCTTCAATTTGATATATTATGGGCTTCATAATTCATCCGAGATCAAAAGTTATGAGCAAATATGCTATGCACTGTTCCCTGATTAAAAATCAGGAATTACCTCAATGAGGTATCACGTGCTCACACGTGATCAATGGTCACGTTTTGACACGTGATAGTTAAAACAGAAATAAAAACAAACGGCTGAAGAAGAACCCAATTGGGGGTCACGTGCTCACACGTGACCAATGGTCACGTGTTGACACGTGATAGTTAAAACAGAAATGAAAAAACAAATGGCTGAAGGAAATACCTCAATGAGGTGTCACGTGCTCACACGTGATCAATGGTCACGTGTTGACACGTGATGGTTAAAACTAAAGCATAAATAAATGCTGAGAAAAGGACTCAATTGGGGGTCACGTGCTCACACGTGACCAAGGGTCACGTGTCAGCACATGACTGGCTTTGAAAGCATTACAGTTTAATAGAATTAAAATTCTAAATTTCTCTAAATCTTTCCAAATAGGATTAAAATTCTAAATTTCTCTAAATCTTTCCAAATGAAAAAGGATTATGAGGACCGTTGGATTAAAGATCCAAGGGTGATTAAAAATCACCAATTTATGGAAAAAATATTAGACAAGGAAAGATTTCCCCTAAATCTCACCGAAAATAACAAACAGAATATCTTTGGATTTAAAATCCAACGGTGAATAAAATTCACTGAATGATCTAAAGGCTCATATTAAATATGAAAACAAATCAAATCTTTCAATGAGAGATTTGCTAAACAAATTGATTCTTTTCCTTCTCCTACAAATAGGAGCCACGAAAAGAAGAGAAGGGATCTACTTTTTTTTTGGGGAGATAACAACAACAGAGAGAGAAAAGAAAGGAGAATTTAATTCTCAACAAAGAAAACCCTATGTGAGAAAGGGAAAAAGGATCAAAACTTCAATAAAGAGAATTTAATTCTCAATCCAAGAGTTTAACACTTATACAAAAAACAACTTAGTTCTTTTTCTGGTTGAAGATCTGCACAGAGCACATCTCCCCATAGGTTGAGAATTTAATTCTCATCGGGTCGAGATCCTGCCATGCAGATCCTAAACTTAGAAGGGGAATTGAGTTTTGAGAATTTAATTCTCCTAAAACAAAATAAGGATTTAACCCTATATGAGAATTTAATTCTCCTAAAACAGAACTAGGGTTTAACCCTAATTGAGAATTTAATTCTCTCAGATCAACAGGAATTTAATTCCTCCTAAAATGAAACTAGGATTCAACCCTATATAAGAATTTAATTCTTTTATATATTTGGGAATTTAATTCCTTTAAAAAGAAATTAGGGTTTTACCCTAAATAAGAATTTAATTCTTAATCTTACAGAGAATCAAATTCTCAAAATAAAATGAAGAGACTTAAAAGATCTCCATGCATGCAAAAGACCAAGGTCACGCGTCCCCACGTGACCAGTGAAGAGATCCCCAGAAATGAGAAGGAGGAAAGCTTTGAGGCAATGCCTCACGTGCTCCCACGTGACCTACAAAACACAGAAAGAAAAAGCAAAGGAAATATGAGCTTTGGGTGCTCTCACGTGTCCCCACGTGACCCCTTAGCGAGTGCTTTAATGATCAGTGCATAAATCTCCATCACGTGTCAACACGTGATGCTCAAAAAGTGAAGAAGTGTTTAACGCTTAATTGCAGAACGAAGAAAAGGGATCCGGTCCCAGCTTTGGGCGCTCTCACGTGTCCCTAAGTGACCCCTTAGCGAGTGCTTTAATGATCAGTGCATAAATCTCCATCACGTGTCAACACGTGATGGTCAAAAGATGAAGAAGTGTTTAACACTTAATTGCAGAACGAAGAAAAGTGATCTGGTCCCACCTTTGGGCGCTCTCACGTGTCCACATGTAACCCCTCTTTCTTTAGTGTTTAACACTAATTCGAGAATCCTATTCCCAGTGTTTAACACTGATCATCTTTTAGTGTTTAACACTAATTTGAGAATCTTATTTCCAGTGTTTAACATTGATTGTCTTTAGTGTTTAACACTAATTTGAGAGTTCTATTTCCAGTTTTTAACACTGTTGTTCCCTGGTATTTGACACTACTTTTAGCCAAGTTGGCTAATTTTCCAGAGGCAAAAGTCCCTCCTCCAAATGAATCTCAAAATTGAGGAAATTAAAGATGAAAATGTTTAGCATTGCTAAATAATGTGGGCTTAAACCCAGACAAATATTTAATGGTCCAACAAAGAGCCAATATTTCTAATCTAATTGGACTTAGCCCAAACTGGCCATAAGTCCTCAATTCAGATTTAACTGAGCCAATGTGCTCATAATCTAATTATTCGATCTTAGTTCCAAATTAGACTACAGATCCCCAAGCAACCTTGGTTCAAGGGTACATCTCTTCACTCCTCTGATATTTGTCGTTGTAATCCTTCAACGTCGTTAGAGAGGTGACGGGTCCCGACGGTCATACATTAAATGGACCACTATGTCCCTAAACTGGAACAATAGAGCCCCCAAACGCTCTTTTGTTGGATCTAAACGATCCCGTTAAGTTGATCTTAGTCTCAAATTGGGCTAACGTATCATTAACAGACGTTTAAGTTGATCTTAGCCTCAAATATGGCTAACGTATCCTTAAACCAAAATCCCAAAACCAAATCTACGAAAACACGGATTTGGACTAATCCACGTCCTACGGGCGACGACATAAATTAGTCTCCGTATACAATCCACGGGCAACCACAAATAAAACAAACACCCACGACACGAAGTGAAATTCTGGAGAAGGAGAAAGTTGTTACCGTGATGCGGTAGCGTAATTAACTGCAGGGGCTTGCGCCTGCAGGGAAGAGCGTCCCCACAATCAAAAACCCCTCAAGCGAGGGGGAATCTGACGAAGTCTGCTACATCGGCCGCATCCGTCTAAACCTCCGATACACGGTGCCATAAATCAACTTGGCATCTTCGAAGAGGTTGACGGATAAAACCAAATAGCATCTGCTCCGAATCTCAGGCTAGACGTCCATGTCTTGGCCGCCGTTCGGAGGGGAACAGATTCTGGCACGCCCGGTGGGACCTTTTCCTCTTTCCACTCCACACTTCGTGTGTCGTGTTCGCGAACGAATCGCGGTTTGCTATGGTTGTCTGTGGATTCAAGGTACTAAGATTTGGTGTCTTGCTCCGTGCAGAAAACAGAAGATCAATGGTTTCAAACTGCACTACCTGCAACTGCAACTCTCGCTCCGTCCTTGCTGGAGGAGTAACTTATGGGCCCCAAGCGGCCTCCATCTTCACTATGCCGGTGGAACAGGTAACTCAGGCCACCACTGGGCTATTCTTCGGGACCATGATCCCACCAATGAGCTTCAATGCCCTATTATCATCGCAAGAAGCTCCGAAGAAGTCGGTCTTCGATTGGCTTACAACTATCGCGGCCTCTCTCAATGGGTCGCCCAAGCCCAATGCCTCAGCCTTCAGCAAACTGGGCCAAAACTCATATGGACCTATGAAGAAGCCTGCAATACCAGAAAAGGTTGTTCCGAAGATGATAGCCATCCCTGCTCCTGAAGTCGTCAAGGCGGCTTCTCCTGCCAAAGGGTCGGTCTTCACAAGACTGACTATTCCGGCTCCCGTTCCTGCTCGAAGGTCTGTCTTTGACAGATTGGATACCGCTACTCAAAAGACGTCAGTCTTCAAGGGAATGGCACCAGCGGCGCTTCATCTGGACAGGGGGCAAGACAAAGCCATCCCCATCGCTGAACCAACGCCGCCCGCTCGACATGCTCGCCGTCGTCACTGGCGCCAGGTAAGGAAGGCTGGGGGCAACTCCCCCTCTGGGATAACTCCGCCAGCTCTGATGGTGGAAATCAATGCTGCTGTTCTGACCGGGAATAGCTTTGAACCGCTAAGAAGGGTGCGCAAAAACTCGCCAACTGACGTATTGAAAAGATCTCCTACACCTGTGGATAATGCCCCAAAGGTGAAGCTGGAGCAGCCCCCTCAACGGCTGTCCTCTAAAATTTACAAGGTCTGGCGTCAAGTCCACGACTCCGTAATCGATCAAGACTATCTCTGCCGACAGAAAAAGATGAAGGTTCGGCAGGAGAAGGACTACTCTGTCAAGCTACCAAAAGCGACAGCTACTTGGGTACCCACTACAACAGCCCCCCCAACTTCGACTGGTCAAAAAAGAAGGAGGTCGGAGAAGACCCCTGTGTCTTTGGTAAATCGCAAAGACACTGAAGCTAAACGCCCCAAGTCCGGGGACATAGTGGTGCACACTATTTATATGGCTTCCGGAAAGGAGGAAAGCCATGCTTCGACGGGTCAACGACCGCTCACCCGATCCGTGACCAAAGAGATGATGACTTCTATGGCTGCACTTACCGGGCCAAAAGAAAGCTCGGAAGCATCGTCAGAACAGCGTCACGAACAAGAAACTGACGCTGACTTCCTACGCAGAGTCCTCGAAAAGAAAGACAGAGAAGCCGCAGAGCAAGCGGCTAACATAAAACAAATGGCGCTCCTCTTCCAAGATATGGTAGGAATGATGTTACAGCAGGATCCTCCTGCTAAAGATCCTCCGATTGTCCTTGAAGATGACAAAAGAAAGACATCGAATCCTCCACCGGCTCTGTCAGCAGCCAAGGAGGAAACCATTTCCAAGGCCGCATTGAATGACTATATAGCTCAGCAAATACGAGTTTATCAGGCGAGTGAAGCGGCCAGCCAAGTCGTCAAAACTAGGCGGCCATACCCGAGCTGGTATGACCAAATCAGTTACCCGCCGGGATATACGATCCCTAAGTTCCATGTATATAAAGGGACGGGGAATCCACATCAACATGTCGCTCAATTCAGGGCCTTATGCGGCAACACTGGAGGCGACGATAAACTGCTGCTTCGCCAATTCGTCGGCAGCTTAGCAGAAACGGCCTTTGAATGGTATTCGGAGCTACCTAATGACTCTGTCAAAACATTTGCGGAGATGGAGCTACTGTTTACACAAAGATTCGCGAGTGCTAGTGAACGCACCCCGATAACGGCACTGATTAATGCCAGGGTGAAGCCAGGCGAGACGTGGGTCCAATACGCGATACGGTGGCGAAACTTATGGTCGAAGTGCGAACAACGCATCGAAGAAGCACCTGCGGTAGGCATGTTCGTGGGCACTCTTGATCCGCAAGCAACCATCTCGCAGTTCATGATGTTCTTTAAGCCAACTACTTTCCAGGCCTTGATCGACAAGTTGGCCCAAATGGATCAGATGGGACATAAACCGTCTCCTCCAAAGCCAGACTCTCGAACAGAGAAAGGGAAAGCGATCGTTGTTGCCAATACTCAACAACAGCCGAGCAACTTAAAGCCGGTTGTCCGTCAAAACAATATGCGTCCGCGCCCATCCCTTGAGGAAAGACTAGGACGTCCTTACTCATTTCCTCAGGATAAAACAAGGAGACTGTTCGAGCTGGCAGTGCGCAGCATACTCATCAATCTGCCGAGTCCAAAACGTCCGTTGCAGCCAAGCGATATCAACGATCCCAATTATTGCCCTTACCACCAAACGGTAAGTCACCCGATCGAGGATTGCTTCGTCTTTAAGGGATGGATCGAAGACCAATACCTATAAGGCAAGTTTGCACTGTCTGAAAAGTGGAAAGTAAACCCACCACAGCCGCACACTCCAAAGAAGACAGGC
Source organism: Agapanthus africanus (assembly GCA_030015575.1). Classification (NCBI taxonomy): domain Eukaryota; kingdom Viridiplantae; phylum Streptophyta; class Magnoliopsida; order Asparagales; family Amaryllidaceae; genus Agapanthus; species Agapanthus africanus. Next base: position 374,355,570 of record JASDDO010000019.1, on the reverse strand, counting down.
ACGCCGGGGGCAACTTGTTCTTTTGTTGAAGAAACTCCATGGGGGGTCGTGCTTTCCGCTAAAACCAAAAAGATGCTGAATGATCTCCAGACATGCCCGGCAATCAGGTGGAAGAACCCGTTAGAACCTGAGATTATCGAAGGATGCTAAAGCCGCGCCCAACTCCAAAGATCGGTGGTGATGGCCCAAGCACTCACACCCGGCTGTCGAAATCTTCAAAGAAGAAGAAGAAAAGATCCAAAAAGCCCGTGAAACCTGGCGACAAGCGCACGGACCTGCAGAAACAAATCGACGTGCTGGAAGAGTATAACCAGAAAGCACGGACTCCCATCACGCTCCAAGAGTTTCTCAGCCACGTCCTTGAAGACGGAGATGATGAAGAAGACTCATCAGATGGATCTGAGGACTATGTGGCAAGCTGCCATGTGATCTCTCACTCGTCGATAGATGATAAAGAAGCTCCTTACACCGAGAAACCGAGGGCGGGTCCTGAACCAGAACTTCTATGGCCGTGATCGATGTCTTCCTGAATGAGATTCGTCTGAAAAGTAAAGCCAATCAGGAGCGTGAGATGGCCATATTGGAAGGAGCCAAACGCCGGCGACTAGACGAAAGAGTCGAGGCACTCCCGTCAAATCAAAAGACATCCGCTATGGATAAAAACAAATTCAAGACGGGGAAAAGGTTTGCTAAAGCCATATCAATGGGAATGAAGCTACCACCCTCTGAAGAAAACACTCTCGGTGGAGTAGAGATGCATCCTAATGACTGCTTATATCATCAGAAGATCGCACATCCTACTGAAAACTGCGACTCCTTTAAGTGTTGGTGGCAAGGGTATGTCGCTCACAGGAAACACGTCAACAGAATAAAGCGGGAAGCTCGTAAACAGCGAAAAAATACGACAGATAAGAATAAAAGAATTGCCGGCAATTGCCATAAGGATGACCCCGGGGGATCACGAGTTCTCACCTTCGGGAGCGACTCCGATGAAAAATTAGCCCTCGGCCCCCTCTTCAAGGAACCCATCTCTGAAACGAAAGAATTGAGGAGTTGCGAGAACATTCACCCGCGCAATCACATGCTATCCGGAAAGAATCTCGGACCCACAAACAACGGAGAGAACAAAAAGGATAAAGGAAAGGGAAAAGCGGCCTTCATCGCCAATACTCAATAACAATCGAGTGGGCCTAGACCGGTTGTTCACCAAAACAACAAGCGGCAACCCCTCTATGAGAGGTTGAAATGTCCTTACTCATTTCCCCAGGATAAAACGAAGAGGCTGTTCGAAGCGGCAGTGCACAACAGGCTTATCACTCTACCGGAGCCGAAACACCAGCTACAACTGAATGATATCGACAATCCTAATTATTGCCCTTACCACCAAGTATTGGGCCATCCGATCGAAAACTGCTACGTTTTCAAAAACTGGGTTGAAGACCAATACCAACAGGGCAAGTTCGCGTTGTCCGAAAACTGGAAGGTGAGCCCGCCACAACCACATACTCCGAGAAAGATGGATATGCCGGGGGCATCATGCTCATTCATAGGGAAAGCCCCCTAGACCGAAAAGTCAGTAAACTAGAGATTCGCCTCAAATACGGCGACGGCGGACCGAAACGTCCTTAAACTAACGACGGACCACTACGTCCTAAAACTAGCTGATGACCGAAACGTCTTTAAACTACTACCGCAGCATCCTCAGGCTGACGCGAATATAAAAAAAAGAAAGAGAATAAAAAAAAGAATAAAAAAATAAATAAAAACGGTATGTCCATAAGCAAAATGGGCACGGATGAAAACCCGAAAGTGAGTAAAAACAGCAGGGCTACCGGCGAGTGTTCGTGAAAACCCGAAAGGGCGCGACCTCGTTAGAAAAAAGAATTAAAAGAATTAAAAAAACGGTATGTCCATAAGCAAAATGGGCACGGATGAAAACCCGAAAGGGCTCCGTGAGTAAAAACAGCAAGGCTACCGGCGAGTGTTCGTGAAAACCCGAAAGGGCGCGACCTCGTTAGAAAAAAGAATAAAAAAAATAAAAAAACGGTATGTCCATGTCACGACCCGAAAGTACGGAACGTGACTGGCACTTAGATTACGAGACGTCTAAAGGCGTACCGTAACCTAAGTCAGCCAAAGCCCAGAAATCTAACCCAAAATCAAAGAGAGTGAAGGAAAACCTTAAATGAAAACGGTTTTGAAATCAATTAAGTTGCATAGAATCCATTTTTAAAACATCGAGAATTCCCGAAAATTTCGGCAGAGTCTCCCCTGTATTTTCTATCCCCCAAAATGGGTACAACAAGATAATAAACCTGTAATCATAAAATGGCATCCCCAAGCGGGAGCTAGCTCTTCGCCCAAGGCGGATCACAACCACATGCAATATATATAAGCAATACCAAGAAAAGAGCAGAAGAAACCCAAAACATCCGAAAACGCAACGCCGGCTCAAGTGAGCTCGACCCAAAAGAAACCACAAATATACATATCTCTCAGTCTCATCACTAGGTCGCATATACAATACAAGTGGTAGATGGAGATACTAGATACAATGATAAAGCAAAAAGGAATAAAGTATACTCGCAACCCACCTACGGGCGATATCACGAGTCTGAGCAAAAGAAACTGATGACAAGATAGCCCGCCGCTACGAGGCTGACGGGTCCGACCTGCAAGACACTGTGGCACAACGGGGGTGAGTTGCCAGCTCGTGAGTAAATATAACATCTACTAAGGCAATCGTAAGAATGCACGCAATGCGGAACAACAAGTATGTCCATATGTGATATAATAACTCTAGTATGCATGCACATGTATGCAATATCTTTTCTAACTCTTTAAGTGTTTTAAATGTTAAAGTTACTGGATTCTTAACTTTTAGAAAACGAATGTCCGCATAATAACTAAATATCATCAAGAAATCCTCAGAAAACCCGTGTCAAGCATCGACACCAAATAGGAATCATATCTGTCTCAATGTCGGGCTCCGTCAGTCCGGATCGGCCCATATCATAAATCTCACGACAACGGTCGGTATCCTCCGGATATCCGCCGCGCCAGACATCACCGGTAGGTAGTCTTCCCCTGCCAGGCTCATCGTCTACAACTCGATCTTCTTGCCCCGGGGTACCATACCGGGCCCACCATGTACCCGAGACGGTTCATCCACTCCTCGAATCGGGTCTCGAAATCCAACAGAAAACATGAAAACTCATGGTGGACGACACATACGTCACGAGAAAACCGCAACTTTGTTTCGAAAATGATAAATCTAAGGTTTTGTTAAATTCTTGCGGTTTTCCCCAAAAATCCAGAAATCACAGAACACTGAAATCATCAAGAAAAATCATAGTGTCCACATGTTATATATAATAAATGTCTATGATATCAATGTATATGATGTGAGAGTTTGGCTAGAAATCTAGGTAGATATGATAGTAATGCGAGGTATATGCGTTCGATACATTCTCAAATATCATGCATGAATGCAATGGCGTTACTAAGCTAAACAAGTTTTATAGTGCACGTGGCATGGCAAATACCAAAGGCGTGTGTGTCACATGAATAGTGCGCGTGCAATAGATGCCAATGGTAAGGTGTTCGTGTCCTACGAAATGATATCGCATATGTATATATGAATGCCATATTAATGTCCATGCAATCTAGTATAGGGTTAGCTGTAAGGGTATGCAATATACATAAATGGATAAGCTAGCTAACAATATAATTATTGCATAAAGTAGGGTAATCCTAACTAGGGGGGAGGGGCGCCTCGCGCCATCCAAACGATTCCCCCATAGATGAATATATCTACTCACCAGAAATCCCCGCTAATCTGATCCGGCCACCGCTTTGCCTTTACGCGCCGTGTCCGAAGTTTCCCCGACCGATCCTAGAATTGCATAACACACAAAATAAGGTTACATATTTCCGAAATGATGCAACTCACACTATGAAAAGATCGACGCTCTCGGATTAGTCACAACGTGCACTCGGTACGCGAAAATGCACGAAAATCGCTAAAACCTTAACAAAAATCGCCGTATCGGGGAAATCGATTAAACTACAACCCGACTAGACGAAACCCCGCGTTCGCGCATTCTAATAATCCTATATGAAGCTACTAATATTGCTAACCTAACGCAAATTGACCGCCTTCTATTTCTACAAAAAATCTAGTAAGCGATTCCTTACCGATTTTGTTACAAACATTGAAATTTATCGATTTAGTAAGCATACCAATACACAATTAACCACTCCAATCACCTAGATAACCATCCCTAGAATAATCCAAGCATCATGCTACAAGCCCTAATTTCTAAAATCAAAACCTTCACTTGATTTTTCCAAATCAAACATTTACTACCAAACTAATATTTAGAATTGAAATTCTAGCACAATTAAACCTCAAGTAAGCAACTAGTTTAGGATTTTTCACCTCTCAATCTTGAACCCTAACTTTAATACATCAACCATGCTTCAAACCCTAATCCACAATCAAATCCCTTTCTTGAATTTCCTAACCAAGAATTCATAAGCAAATTACACACTAAAACTACTAAATCTAGCAACTTAAACAACAAATTAACAACTAGATTTGGATTTATACCTCCCAAGTGTGAACCCTAGCTTGCTCAAGCCACCAAAGAAGCCTCCTTTCTCCAAGTTTTGAACTAATTTGGGTTGAGGAGAGATAGGATTTGGATTTTGCTTTGAATTGGAGAAAGAATTTGTGGATTTTTATTGATTTTTAGCATGAAAATAAAGCTAGAATGAAGTGGGAAAATGGAGGTTGCTGCTGTAGGAAGCTCGGCCAGCAGGTGGAGGAAAGATTTTGGGAATTTTTGGAGAAGTTTCTAGGCCTAAAACACCCCCATGTTCTCATTTAATGCATTTCAAATCAACTTTTTACAAAAAAACCCCTTTTTAAGCCATTTTTTTCATAATTTTCCCACTAAAAATCTAAAAGTTTGCAAGACATGTTATAATTTTATTAACACCATATTTTAGCTTATAAAGACTCCTAATTAAGAAATTTACCTAATTAAATTTGTATTTATCCCTAATTAAATGTATTTAAAAAGGCTTAAAATAGTAAAAAAATAATTAATTACGAAAATTTTTTTATTTAACCAGAAAATTATAAATGACATTTTAGTGACAAAATTATAGTAATATCTTATTTAAATTTTGTATAATTAGGTCTATACTGAAAAATATCAATTTTGACTTTTTACGGAAAAAGCCGAAAAATTTGCCGATTACCGAAAAACTGCCTAAACGATTTTCGAAGGGTTACAATCTTCCCCCCTTAAAGAAATTCGGTCCCCGAATTTAGAATTCAACTACGCGTACCTTCAAAAAGATGGGGATATCTCTTTCTCATCTCGACCTCGGTCTCCCAGGTGACCTCCTCGCTGTTCGGGCCACGCCAAAGGACTTTGACAGACGGTATGACCTTCGACCTCAATTTCTTCACCTGCCGATCCAAGATGACAACCGGCTGCTCGGTGAAAGAAAGATCACGCTCTAACTGGATCGTCTGGTGCTGAATCGCCTGGGAAGGATCATGAAGGTACTTGCGGAGCATCGAGACATGGAATACGGGGTGAACATCGGGGAAGCTGGGCGGAAGAGCTAACCGATAAGCGACTGGACCAACACGCTCTAGGATCTCGAAAGGACCAACATATCTAGGACTCAGCTTCCCTTTCCGCCCAAATCTCATCACACCCTTCATCGGAGAGACCTTCAGGAAAACATGATCGCCAACAACGAACTCGAGTCGGCGACGACGCCTGTCAGCATAAGATTTCTGCCTGCTCTGTGCCGCTCTCATCCTGTCCCGAATCAGCTGTATTTTCTCGGTCGTCTCCTGTACGATCTGAGGCCCCAAAATACTGCTCTCCCTGAGCTCTGTCCAACATACAGGCGATCGGCATCTCCTCCCATATAAAGCCTCGAAAGGTGCCATCTGAATCGTCTCCTGGAAGCTATTATTGTAGGAAAACTCGATCAAAGGCAAATGACGATCCCAGCTACCACCGAAATCTAAAACACAAGCTCTGAGCATGTCCTCAAGAGTCTGAATCGTACGCTCCGACTGACCGTCAGTCTGAGGATGAAAGGCTGTGCTAAAACTCAATCGGGTGCCCAAAGCTTCCTGTAGTTTCTGCCACAATCGGCTGGTAAACTGGGTGCCACGGTCGGACACGATGCAAGTCGGAACGCCATGCAGTCGCACTATCTCATCAATATAAACCTGGGCGTACTTAGAAAATCCAAAAGTGGTCTTCACTGGCAGGAAGTGAGCCGCTTTCGTCAGTCGATCGACAATCACCCAAATAGAGTCGTATCCTCGACTGGTCCTGGGTAGACCCACAACGAAGTCCATGGAGATCTGCTCCCACTTCCACTCAGGGATGGGCAAAGGCTGTAACTCGCCGGCTGGCCTCTGGTGCTCGGCCTTGACTTGCTGACAAGTCAAGCATCTCGACACAAAGTCTGTAACATCCCTCTTCATCCCGTCCCACCAGTAAACCTCTCTCAAATCACGGTACATCTTGGTGGAACCTGGATGCACACTGTATACTGATCTATGTGCCTCCTCGAGAATATCACGCCTCAGTCCCTCTGAATCTGGCACACACAGTCGAGTCCCAAATCGGAGTATCCCCTGATCATCAATCACGAACTCAGAAACTCTGCCCTGCCGAATCTGCTCAATAATCTCCAAGATACGGGCATCGCCGGACTGTGCCTCATGGATACGGTCAAGTAACTGTGGGCGTGCTCTGAAATGGGCCAGCTGTCCCCCTATAGGAGTAAACTCGAACTGCACTCGGCTATCACATAAAACCTGCCAATCCACCGTCGACTGCATCTGTACTGCGCTCAAACAAGATAAGCTACCTCCGGGCCTCCTACTCAAAGCATCTGCCACCACATTCGCCTTGCCCGGATGGTATAGAATCTCGCAGTCATAATCTTTCACCAACTCCATCCAACGGCGCTGTCTCAGGTTCAGGTCTCGCTGCTGGAAAATATACTTCAAACTCTTGTGGTCAGTGTATATCTGGCACGATTCACCGTATAGGTAATGTCTCCAGATCTTGAGTGCAAACACCACTGCAGCCATCTCTAAATCATGGGTGGGGTAGTTCTGCTCGTGTTTCCTCAGCTGCCGAGAAGCATACGCGATAACTCTGTCGTGCTGCATCAACACACATCCCAGCCCCACTCTAGAAGCATCACAATATACCACGAACCCGCCTGATCCTGAAGGCAATGCTAACACTGGAGCAGTTGTCAGACGAGTCTTCAACTGCTGGAAGCTATCCTCACATGCCTGGGTCCAATCAAAAGGAACCCCCTTCCGGGTCAACCCGGTCAACGGTGCAGCAATGCGGGAGAAATCCTGGACAAAACGTCGATAATAACCGGCCAGACCTAGAAAACTGCGGACCTCTGTGACGGATACCGGTCTAGGCCAACGCTGAACTGCCTCGATCTTCTTCGGGTCCACGCAAATACCATCTCTCGTCACCACATGACCCAAGAAGTCGACACTGTCTAACCAGAATGCGCACTTGGAAAATTTGGCGAACAGCTGATGCTCCCTCAAAGTCTGCAGTGTGATACGTAAGTGCTGCTCATGCTCCTCCCGGCTCCGAGAATAAACCAAGATGTCGTCAATGAACACAATGATGAACTGATCGAGATACGGCCTGAATACGCGGTTCATCAAATCCATAAAAGCTGCCGGGGCATTGGTGAGCCCGAACGACATCACCAAGAACTCATAATGACCATATCGAGTACGAAAGGCAGTCTTCGGAATATCCTCCTTCCGAACCCGCAACTGGTGATAACCTGATCGTAAGTCAACCTTCGAGAAGAACCCTGCACCCTGGAGCTGATCAAATAAGTCATCAATGCGGGGTAGGGGATATCTGTTCCGCACAGTAACTCGGTTCGGCTGACGATAATCAATGCATAAACGCATACTTCCGTCCTTCTTCTTAACAAACAGGACGGGAGCACCCCAAGGTGACACACTCGGTCGGATAAGCCCCTTGTCCAGCAAGTCCTGTAACTGATCCTTTAGCTCTCTCAGCTCCGCCGGGGCCATCCGATAAGGCGGTATAGAGATAGGCCCCGTGCCAGGGATCAAGTCAATACAGAACTCAATCTCGCGCTCTGGTGGCAGACCAGGCAGCTCGTCAGGGAATACATCAGGAAACTCTCTAACAACAGGGACCTGGTCCAACGGAACCTCTGTGGAGCTAATATCACAAATATAGGCTAAGAATCCCTGACACCCTTTCCTTAAGAGCTGACCAGCGCGAAGAGAAGAAATCAAGCTGGGAAGGGCAGCGCTACGATCTCCCTGAATAATAAGAACCGGCTCACCAGGAAAACTGAATCTGACTGCCTTTTCACGGCAGTCCACAGATGCATAACAGGTGGCTAGCCAGTCCATACCAAGAAGAACGTCAAAGTCTAGCATATCGAGGAGAATTAAATCTACTGAAGAATCTCTCTCCCCGATACGAACGGAACACGATCGGTATACAAAACGGGCAACAAAAGACTCGCCTACCGGGGTAATAACGACAAGCGGCTGATCTAACGGACAAGACTCTCGGCCCAACCTCGGTGCAAAATACGTGGAAACATAGGAATGTGTGGAGCCTGGATCAAATAATACCCGTGCATCAAAAGAACATACTGGCAGAGTACCTGTCACGACGGCATTGGATGCCTGTGCATCCTGAGGAGTCAACGCGAACACTCGGGCCTGTCCACCACTAATAGCTGGCTGTCCTCTGCCTCTACCTCGGCCTCTGCCTCTGCCTCTGTCACCTCGTCCTCTCTGAACCGGACCGCCACGCCCACGGCCTCTAGAAGCATCTGGCTGGCGTGAAGCATCATCAGAAGGAGGAAGTAAAGCTCTCTGCGAGGGTGGTGAAGGTGGTAAAGTCACATGCGGGACTGTCGCCGTGCCCGGACGTCCCATGGTACAGTCTCTGACACGGTGGTACTGACTCCCACACCGAAAACATCCTGGAGACGACTGCTGGGTCTGTGGATATGAACCAAATAACTGACCTCGTCTCAATCCTCTGCCTCCGCCATCTCCCGGAAATAATCTATCACGACGTCTGCCCATCTGCCGCTGAGCTGGCGTATCAGTACGGATCCTCTTCGGCCCAGATGCGACCGGAGTCTCAGAAATACGCTCCTCCAAAAGTAAGGCTGCATCCATCGCGGCAGCGTATGTATCAAAGTGCTGGGTGCCGATGGCAAGGAATAGCTGTGTATCAAGCCCTCGTACAAACCTCTTTATCCTCTTCTCTTCTGTGTCGACTAGGTACGGTGCATATCGAGACAACTGGGTAAACTGTATATCATACTCCGACACTGTCATCCCTGGAGTCTTGCGCAAAGACTCAAAACTACGGGCTCGAGCATCTCGGACACTCTCCGGAAGAAAACGGGCAAGAAATGCAGATGTAAACTCATCCCAGGTCATAGAAGGCAGACCTGCAGCTCGGCCTCTCTCTACTGAGTCGTACCATGTCTGGGCAAGACCCTCCAGACGAAAACTCGCAAACTCCACCAATCTATCCTCAGAACACCTCAACGAACGGCCAATCCGTGCCATCCTATCGAGAAATGCCTGTGGGTCCTCTGTCGCATCTGTACCGGTAAAAGCTGGAGGTCTCAATCTCATGAACTCCTGTAGTGAAACGGGGATAGTCTCCGTAGCAGCAGCAGGAGTGACCATCTGTGCAGCAGGTACGATCGTGGTCTGTGCGGTGGAAGGAACGTCCTCGGATCTCTGTGCCCGGCTGGACTCAACTAAAGATCCCATCATCTGCCGCAACTCTTGCATGCCGGCCTCTAATCTGGCAATACGGTCTGGATGAGGCGGATCAGTGGGACCCTGAGGGGTAGGAGTATCCTCCCGCTCGATCCTCGCCTCAGACGAGCCCGCTCGAATCTCATCCCTAGCGGCAGCCCGCTGAGCTCTCGTAGTCTTTGGCGGCATCGAAGCTGGAATAAGAAATAGAACTGATAAGGACATTGCAATTGAATCAAGGAATGCAAGGAATCAAGAAAGGAAATACAAGCAATTATGTCCTAAGGTTACTTAGGCGGAGTACCGTATCGTAAGTATGCCGCGGATCATACCCACGCTACGCCACTCTGCTTAAGTCACCTACTCCATCTACCAAGGTCGTCCTACACTCAGAAAGGTAAAACCTAAGCTCTGATACCAACTTTGTCACGACCCGAAAGTACGGAACGTGACTGGCACTTAGATTACGAGACGTCTAAAGGCGTACCGTAACCTAAGTCAGCCAAAGCCCAGAAATCTAACCCAAAATCAAAGAGAGTGAAGGAAAACCTTAAATGAAAACGGTTTTGAAATCAATTAAGTTGCATAGAATCCATTTTTAAAACATCGAGAATTCCCGAAAATTTCGGCAGAGTCTCCCCTGTATTTTCTATCCCCCAAAATGGGTACAACAAGATAATAAACCTGTAATCATAAAATGGCATCCCCAAGCGGGAGCTAGCTCTTCGCCCAAGGCGGATCACAACCACATGCAATATATATAAGCAATACCAAGAAAAGAGCAGAAGAAACCCAAAACATCCGAAAACGCAACGCCGGCTCAAGTGAGCTCGACCCAAAAGAAACCACAAATATACATATCTCTCAGTCTCATCACTAGGTCGCATATACAATACAAGTGGTAGATGGAGATACTAGATACAATGATAAAGCAAAAAGGAATAAAGTATACTCGCAACCCACCTACGGGCGATATCACGAGTCTGAGCAAAAGAAACTGATGACAAGATAGCCCGCCGCTACGAGGCTGACGGGTCCGACCTGCAAGACACTGTGGCACAACGGGGGTGAGTTGCCAGCTCGTGAGTAAATATAACATCTACTAAGGCAATCGTAAGAATGCACGCAATGCGGAACAACAAGTATGTCCATATGTGATATAATAACTCTAGTATGCATGCACATGTATGCAATATCTTTTCTAACTCTTTAAGTGTTTTAAATGTTAAAGTTACTGGATTCTTAACTTTTAGAAAACGAATGTCCGCATAATAACTAAATATCATCAAGAAATCCTCAGAAAACCCGTGTCAAGCATCGACACCAAATAGGAATCATATCTGTCTCAATGTCGGGCTCCGTCAGTCCGGATCGGCCCATATCATAAATCTCACGACAACGGTCGGTATCCTCCGGATATCCGCCGCGCCAGACATCACCGGTAGGTAGTCTTCCCCTGCCAGGCTCATCGTCTACAACTCGATCTTCTTGCCCCGGGGTACCATACCGGGCCCACCATGTACCCGAGACGGTTCATCCACTCCTCGAATCGGGTCTCGAAATCCAACAGAAAACATGAAAACTCATGGTGGACGACACATACGTCACGAGAAAACCGCAACTTTGTTTCGAAAATGATAAATCTAAGGTTTTGTTAAATTCTTGCGGTTTTCCCCAAAAATCCAGAAATCACAGAACACTGAAATCATCAAGAAAAATCATAGTGTCCACATGTTATATATAATAAATGTCTATGATATCAATGTATATGATGTGAGAGTTTGGCTAGAAATCTAGGTAGATATGATAGTAATGCGAGGTATATGCGTTCGATACATTCTCAAATATCATGCATGAATGCAATGGCGTTACTAAGCTAAACAAGTTTTATAGTGCACGTGGCATGGCAAATACCAAAGGCGTGTGTGTCACATGAATAGTGCGCGTGCAATAGATGCCAATGGTAAGGTGTTCGTGTCCTACGAAATGATATCGCATATGTATATATGAATGCCATATTAATGTCCATGCAATCTAGTATAGGGTTAGCTGTAAGGGTATGCAATATACATAAATGGATAAGCTAGCTAACAATATAATTATTGCATAAAGTAGGGTAATCCTAACTAGGGGGGAGGGGCGCCTCGCGCCATCCAAACGATTCCCCCATAGATGAATATATCTACTCACCAGAAATCCCCGCTAATCTGATCCGGCCACCGCTTTGCCTTTACGCGCCGTGTCCGAAGTTTCCCCGACCGATCCTAGAATTGCATAACACACAAAATAAGGTTACATATTTCCGAAATGATGCAACTCACACTATGAAAAGATCGACGCTCTCGGATTAGTCACAACGTGCACTCGGTACGCGAAAATGCACGAAAATCGCTAAAACCTTAACAAAAATCGCCGTATCGGGGAAATCGATTAAACTACAACCCGACTAGACGAAACCCCGCGTTCGCGCATTCTAATAATCCTATATGAAGCTACTAATATTGCTAACCTAACGCAAATTGACCGCCTTCTATTTCTACAAAAAATCTAGTAAGCGATTCCTTACCGATTTTGTTACAAACATTGAAATTTATCGATTTAGTAAGCATACCAATACACAATTAACCACTCCAATCACCTAGATAACCATCCCTAGAATAATCCAAGCATCATGCTACAAGCCCTAATTTCTAAAATCAAAACCTTCACTTGATTTTTCCAAATCAAACATTTACTACCAAACTAATATTTAGAATTGAAATTCTAGCACAATTAAACCTCAAGTAAGCAACTAGTTTAGGATTTTTCACCTCTCAATCTTGAACCCTAACTTTAATACATCAACCATGCTTCAAACCCTAATCCACAATCAAATCCCTTTCTTGAATTTCCTAACCAAGAATTCATAAGCAAATTACACACTAAAACTACTAAATCTAGCAACTTAAACAACAAATTAACAACTAGATTTGGATTTATACCTCCCAAGTGTGAACCCTAGCTTGCTCAAGCCACCAAAGAAGCCTCCTTTCTCCAAGTTTTGAACTAATTTGGGTTGAGGAGAGATAGGATTTGGATTTTGCTTTGAATTGGAGAAAGAATTTGTGGATTTTTATTGATTTTTAGCATGAAAATAAAGCTAGAATGAAGTGGGAAAATGGAGGTTGCTGCTGTAGGAAGCTCGGCCAGCAGGTGGAGGAAAGATTTTGGGAATTTTTGGAGAAGTTTCTAGGCCTAAAACACCCCCATGTTCTCATTTAATGCATTTCAAATCAACTTTTTACAAAAAAACCCCTTTTTAAGCCATTTTTTTCATAATTTTCCCACTAAAAATCTAAAAGTTTGCAAGACATGTTATAATTTTATTAACACCATATTTTAGCTTATAAAGACTCCTAATTAAGAAATTTACCTAATTAAATTTGTATTTATCCCTAATTAAATGTATTTAAAAAGGCTTAAAATAGTAAAAAAATAATTAATTACGAAAATTTTTTTATTTAACCAGAAAATTATAAATGACATTTTAGTGACAAAATTATAGTAATATCTTATTTAAATTTTGTATAATTAGGTCTATACTGAAAAATATCAATTTTGACTTTTTACGGAAAAAGCCGAAAAATTTGCCGATTACCGAAAAACTGCCTAAACGATTTTCGAAGGGTTACAGTCCATAAGCGAAATGGGCACGGATGAAAACCTGAAAGGGCTCCGTGAGTAAAAACAGCAGGTCTACCGGCGAGTGTTTGCGAAAACTCGAAAGGCGCAACCTCGTTAAAAGACACTTACAAGGTCCTCTCGACCTTGTAAGGAGAAACCACCCGCGTGAGATCCTTTCAACTCACAGGGAAGCAACACACTTAGGGATCCTCACGATTCCTAAGGAGAAATTACACTCGCGAGATCCTCACGACTCGTAAGGAGAACTCTCTTATGGGACCCTCACGGCTCATAAGATTTGAAAGTCTTAAGTTACAGAGACCTGAACCTGTTCTTAAGCAACCCCCACAACCTTCGATAGTGCCCTACAAGCGGCTCAATACTGACCCTTGTATACAATCCACGGGCGCGAATAAACATTTCCCCAGCAAAGTCCCACCCGTGATTAGGGATATGTCCATATGGTGAACAACCCTTGTAAGTCCTCTCGACTTATAAGGAGAAAACCCTTTTGTAAGATCCTCACGACTTACAGAGGAACATACACTTAGGAATCCCCACTATTCCTAAGGAGAAAACACACCTACAAGATCCTCATGACTTGTAGGGAGAAATACCTTTGTGAGACCCTTACGGCTCATGAAGTCAAAAACCTTAGTTGACAGAATCCTAACCCTGTTTACTAAGCCACCTTTGTTCGACATCGACAGAGGCAAATGATAATTTGCTCCTGGTAATATCCCAGTGGTAGCGATGCTGATGCCTAAAACGGTATCAAATTCCAAGTCCTTTTACGGCAAATGATGATTCGCTCCTGGCAATATTCCAGTTGCAGCGATGCTGATGCTAACATTGGTATCAGATCCCAAATCCTCTACTCGCGAGAAAAAATCAGCGAGCCAAAACAAATGCATATAAAATATCCGAAATGATGGGGCAAATTGCAACAAAATCAGCAAGTAAAAATGTATGCATACAAAAACAGCCGAAATGATTGGGCAACTCGTAATAAAAAGCAGCGAGTAAAAAGAAAAATAGCCGAAATAATTGGGCACCGCGAAAAATAGTCGAAATGATTGGGCAATCGCGATTTTCGCGATATAAAAAGCTGAAATGATAGAGCATCACGGAAAGAATAAAAAAATGATGAAAGAATGAAACTTTTTGCCCTACAGGTGAGATCACATCGATCCCTGTATACAATCCAGGAGCACAAACAAAGAGGGAACCATACCTTCCCAACAGGCTCCATCAGAAAGCGAAGTCAAATCTCGACGGTTTATAGACAACCTAGAGACAATCTCGACATTTGTCGCAATATTGCAGACACAATGTCAACAAACGAAGCAAAGGAAGATCCCTAACTTCAGGGTATCGACGTCAATATCGATAACTTAGAGATCACCAACGGCGTTTCTCCTCACTCCAACCAGATGCAGACATGACGTCAACAACCGACCTCAGAGTCACAACGAAACAGAGCCATGGCAAAGTCCCTAGTTCCAAATCTCAATGGACACATCTGCAGCCAGAGACCAACGACGGTGGGCCTCCTCATTCCAGCATGACACAGATGATACACCATCAAACGGAACCACGGCATAGTCCCTAGTTCCAAATCTTAACGGCAATATCTACAGCCTAAGAATCAGCAACGGCGTTCCTTTGCAGTCCAGCAGGATGCAGATGCAACGTCAACAAGAGACCCCATAGTCGAAACAATACGGAGTGACGGCAAAATCCCAACTCCACCTCGGAATTCGTCTCGTTACAGCAGACGCAATGTCAACAACGGCATTCCTTCGCAGTCCATCAGGATGCAGATGCAACGTCAATAAAAGACCCAATGGTCGAAACAATGCGGAGTGACGGCAAAATCCTAACTCCACCTCGGCATTCATCTCATTACAGCAGACACAATGTCAACAACGACGTTCCTTCGCAGCCCAGCAGAATGCAGAAGCAACGTCAACGAAAGACCCCATGGTCAGCAAAGCGGAGTGACGGAAAAATCCCAGCTCCACCTCAGCATTCGTCTCGTTACAGCAGACGCAATGTCAACAGCAGCGTTCCTTCGCAGTCCAATAGGATGCAGACGCAACGCCAACAAAAGACCTTACGGTCAAAGCAAACGAAGCAAAGGATAAATTCCTAGCTTCAAGGTCTTGACGATAACTCATATAAAACCTGAAAGACTACCGGAGATCATCCCACATGGAGTGGTCGCCACCTCGACGTTCGTCTCGATACAGCAGACGAGATGTCACCACAGTGTCCTTCCTCCAACAGGATTCGGACACGCCAAAGCAAACGAAGCGAAGGCCAAGTTCCTAGCTTCAGGGTCTTTACGGTAACTCATATAAAACCTGAAAGACTACGGAGATCATCCCATATGGAGTGGTCACCACCTCGACGTTCGTCTCGATACAGCAGACGATATGTCACTACAGCGTCCTTCCTCCAACAGGATTCGGACACGCCAAAGCAAATGAAGCAAAGGCCAAGTTCCTAGCTTCAGGGTCTTGACGATAACTCATATAAAACCTGAAAGACTATTGGAGATCATCCCACACCAGCGCGGAGTGGTCACCATCTCGACGATCGTCTCGATACAGCAGATGAAATGTCACCCCAGCGTTCTTCCCCCAGCAGGATTCGGATGCGCCAAAGCAAATGAAGCAAAAGGCCAAATTCCTAGCTTCAGGGTCTTGATAGCAAGTCATATAAAGCCTGAAAGACAATCGGAGATCATCTCTCACCAGCGCGGAGTGATCACCACCTCGACGATCGTCTCGATACAGCAGTTGAAATGTCACCCCAGCGTTCTTCCCCCAGCAGGATTCGGACGCGCTAAAGCAAATGAAGCAAAAGGCCAAATTCCTAGCTTCAGGGTCTTGACGACAAGTCATATAAAGCCTGAAAGACAATCAGAGATCATCTCGCACCAGCGCGGAGTGGTCACCACCTCGACGATCTTCTCGATACAGCAGATGAAATTTCACTATAGCGTCCTTCCCCCAACAGGATTCGGACACGCCAAAGCAAACGAAACGAAGGCCAAATTCCTAGCTTCAGGGTCTTGACGGTAACTCATATAAAACCGGAAAGACAATCGGAGATCATCTCGTACAAGCACGGAGTGATCACCACCTCGACGTTCGTCTCAATACAGCAGACGCAACGCCAAAGCAAACGAAGCAAAGGCCAAATTCCTAGCTTCAGGGTCTTGACGGTAACTCATATAAAACCGGAAAGACAATCGGAAATCATCTCGCACCAGCGCGGAGTGGTCACCACCACGACATTCGTCTCAATACAGCAGACGCAATGCAAGCAAACGAAGCAAAGGCCAAATTCCTAGCTTCAAGGTCTTAACGGCAAGTCATATAAAGCCTGAAAGACAATCGGAGATTATCTCGCACCAGTGCGGAGCGGTCACCACCTCGACGTTCGTCTCGACACAGCAGACGCAACATCACCAAAAGGAGTCACGGCAAAATCCCTGGTTCCAAACCTCGACGGTTCACCAGCAACCTAGAGACAACCGCGACATTCGTCTCGATACAGCAGACGCGATGCCAGCAAACGAAGCAAAGGCCAAATTCCTAGCTTCAGGGTCTTAACGGCAAGTCATATAAAGCCTGAAAGACTATCGAAGATCATCTCACACCAGCGCGGAGTGGTTATGACTCATCGGGGCTCTCCAAAATGAGCCTAATCTCAAGTAAAAAGCGGCATGGCAAAATTCCTAATGCTTGCTCTTCCGACGGTCAAACTGCCTAGGAGGATTGCTTGAAGACGTCTTGTCCAGCCCCCGAAGGGATCAGAGACACGACAGTCGCAAGGCTATTCGAACAGCAAGATTGCCTATCGAGGAATATATCAGCCAACGCGACGGTACGACGGCCAAAACCCAAGTACCACAGACCCTAACGGACCTCTGTCGTAAAGAGCAGAGGTTAACTGTGACGTTAGGATATTCTTGCGAGAAATGCTCGATTCGTCTCGACTCGTGAGGAAATTAGTGTCTTTGCGAGAAATGCTCGATTCGTCTCGACTCGTAAGGAAAAGCCTTAGGCAGCGGGGATTAAAAACCTGTTTCCTAAGCACTGAGACCCTGCAAGTCGATCCAAAATGGTCTCTTGCATACTATCCACGGGTCACACTCTCCAAAGTCGAATCTCGACAAAGAGGGAAACAACAGCTTACGGGTCCTCTCGACTCGTAAGAGGGAAAAATTCTCTTATAAGATCCTTACGACTTATAAGAGAAAACACACTTAGGAGTCCTCACGACCCCTAAGGAGAAAATACACCTACGAGATCCTCTCGATCCGTAGGAAGAAAAGTCTTTGTGAGACCCTCACGGCTCATAAAGTTGAAAAGTCTTAGGCTACAAGGACCCTAAATTTGTTTCCTAAGCCCTCAATTCCATGGCTACTCATCACTTTGAACTACTTCACCCACGTATATACTTACGTGGGCAAAGTAGTGGGAGGCATTTGTTCCCGCCAAAAATTTCTGCGCAGAAGAGTCCAAGATATCAAATGGCAGCGATACGCTTAAGGAAATGCGAACCAGTAACTTCCGGCCTGTATTGTGATAAACTCCCGAAGGAGGAACTATTAAATTCTGATGGTATTGGAAGCATCTCGAAAAACCCTTCAATTTGATATATTATGGGCTTCATAATTCATCCGGGATCAAAAGTTATGAGCAAATATACTATGCACTGTTCCCTGATTAAAAATCAGGAATTACCTCAATGAGGTATCACGTGCTCACACGTGATCAATGGTCACGTGTTGACACGTGATAGTTAAAACAGAAATAAAAACAAATGGCTAAAGAAGAACCCAATTGGGGGTCACGTGCTCCCACGTGACCAATGGTCACGTGTTGACACATGATAGTTAAAACAGAAATAAAAAAACAAATGGCTGAAGGAAATACCTCAATGAGGTGTCACGTGCTCACACGTGACCAATGGTCACGTGTTGACACGTGATGGTTAAAACTAAAGCATAAATAAATGCCGAGAAAAGGACTCAATTGAGGGTCACGTGCTCACACGTGACCAAGGGTCACGTGTTAGCACGTGACTGGCTTTGAAAGCCTTACAGTTTAATAGAATTAAAATTCTAAATTTCTCTAAATCTTTCCAAATAGGATTAATTCTAAATTTCTCTAAATCTTTCCAAATGGAAAAGGATTATGAGGACCGTTGGATTAAAGATCCAAGGGTGATTAAAAATCACCAATTTATGGGAAAAAATATTAGACAAGGAAAGATTTCCCCTAAATCTCACCGAAAATAACAAACAGAATATCTTTGGATTTAAAATCCAACGGTGAATAAAATTCACTGAATGATCTAAAGGCTCATATTAAATATGAAAACAAATCAAATCTTTCAATGAGAGATTTGCTAAACAAATTGATTCTTTTCCTTCTCCTATAAATAGGAGCCAAGAAGAGAAGAGAAGGGATCTCCTTTTTTTCTGGGAGATAACAACAACTGAGAGAGAAAAGAAAGGAGAATTTAATTCTCAACAAAGAAAACCCTAGGTGAAAAAGGGAAAAAGGATCAAAACTTCAATAAAGAGAATTTAATTCTCAATCCAAGAGTTTAACTCTTATACAAAAAAGAACTTAGTTCTTCTTCTGGTTGAAGATCTGCACAGAGTACATCTCCCCATAAGTTGAGAATTTAATTCTCATCGGGTCGAGATCCTGCCATGCAGATCCTAAACTTAGAAGGGAAATTGAGTTTTGAGAATTTAATTCTCCTAAAAAAAATCTAGGGTTTAACCCTATATGAGAATTTAATTCTCCTAAAACAGAACTAGGGTTTAACCCTAATTGAGAATTTAATTCTCTCAGATCAACAGGAATTTAATTCCTCCTAAAATGAAACTAGGGTTCAACCCTATATAAGAATTTAATTCTTTTACATATTTGGGAATTTAATTCCTTTAAAAAAAATTAGGGTTTTACCCTAAATAAGAATTTAATTCTTAATCTTACAGAGAATCAAATTCTCAAAATAAAATGAAGAGACTTAAAAGATCTCCATGCATGCAAAAGACCAAGGTCACGCGTCTCCACGTGACCCGTGAAGAGATCCCCAGAAATGAGAAGGAGGAAAGCTTTGAGGCAATGCCTCACGTGCTCCCACGTGACCTACAAAACACAGAAAGAAAAAGCAAAGTAAATATGAGCTTTGGGCGCTCTCACGTGTCCCCACGTGACCCCTTAGCGAGTGCTTTAATGATCAGTGCATAAATCTCCATCACGTCTCAACACATGATGTTCAAAAGATGAAGAAGTGTTTAACACTTAATTGCAGAACGAAGAAAAGGGATCTGGTCCCAGCTTTGGACGCTCTCACGTGTCCCCACGTGACCCCTTAGCGAGTGCTTTAATGATCAGTGCATAAATCTCCATCACGTGTCAACACGTGATGCTCAAAAGATGAAGAAGTGTTTAACACTTAATTGCAGAACGAAGAAAAGGGATCTGGTCCCACCTTTGGGCGCTCTCACGTGTCCACACGTGACCCCTCTTTCTTTAGTGTTTAACACTAATTCGAGAATCCTATTCCCAGTGTTTAACACTGATCATCTTTTAGTGTTTAACACTAATTTGAGAATCTTATTTCCAATATTTAACATTGATTGTCTTTAGTGTTTAACACTAATTTGAGAGTTCTATTTCCAGTGTTTAACACTGTTGTTCCCTGGTGTTTGACACTACTTTTAGCCAAGTTGGCTAGTTTTCCAAAGGCAAAAGTCCCTCCTCCAAATGAATCTCAAAATTGAGGAAATTAAAGATGAAAATGTTTAGCATTGCTAAATAATGTGGGCTTAAACCCAGACAAATATTTAATGGTCCAACAAAGAGCCAATATTTCTAATCTAATTGGACTTAGCCCAAACTGTCCATAAGTCCTCAATTCAGATTTAACTGAGCCAATGTGCTCATAATCTAATTATTCGATCTTAGTTCCAAATTAGACTACAGATCCCCAAGCAACCTTGGTTCAAGGGTACATCTCTTCACTCCTCTGATATTTGTCGTTGTAATCCTTCAACGTCGTTAGAGAGGTGACGGGTCCCGACGGCCATACATTAAATGGACCACTATGTCCCTAAACTGGAACAATAGAGCCCCCAAACGCTCTTTTGTTGGATCTAAACGATCTCGTTAAGTTGATCTTAGTCTCAAATTGGGCTAACGTATCCTTAACAGACGTTTAAGTTGATCTTAGCCTCAAATATGGCTAACGTATGCTTAAACCAAAACCAAATCTAAGAAAACATGGATTTGGACTAATCCACGTCCTACAGGCGACGACATAACTTAGTCTCCGTATACAATCCACGGGCAACCATAAATAAAACAAACACCCACGACACGAAGTGAAATTCTGGAGAAGGAGAAAGTTGTTACCGTGATGCGGTAGCGTAATTAACTGCAGGGGCTTGCGCCTGCAGGGAAGAGCATCCTCACAATCAAAAACCCCTCAAGCGAGGGGGAATCTGACGAAGTCTGCTACATCGGCCGCATCCGTCTAAACCTCCGATACACGGTGCCATAAATCAACTTGGCATCTTCGGAGAGGTGGACGGATAAAACCAAATAGTATCTGTCCCGAATCTCAGGCTAGACGTCCATGTCTTGGCCGCCGTTCGGAGGGGCACAGGCATCTTCGAATTCCAGTCCGTGAAATTTTGGCAACATGTTGATGAAGTGGGGTTTGATCAAAAAATTGTCTCCATTTGCCAGTGGAAGTGAAAGACAAGTTGGTAAGGCGGTGCGGATAGGGTAGAAAAGATCCTGGAGCGCGATTCGTTGGGGCGCTTCAACAGACGGGTGTTGTGGGTTATTCACACCTAACGGAGGTGGAATCAGTCCCGTGGGTAAGATGTTGTTAGGATTAAATCCCGACATCTCCTTAGAAGACGAAGAATGTGAAAGTGAAGGTAACGAAGTGGAAGGAATTTCGACTTCGGAGTCGAAAGCGTCGTCGGTCAGTACCAACGAGACACGGACTAATTGGGCACTAGTGTCCCTAGTCCAACCGGACATACACTAAAGAGGTAGTGTAGTCAAAAAGGTGAAAAACAGAATGTGGAGGTAAGAAAACGTCAATGAGAAGAAAGTGGGTGTAAGTGGGGTGCACGGATTTCTTAGCGACAAGTTGCAAGTTTTTGTAAAAAAAAAAAAATCTCTTTTTGTGTTTTTTTTATGTGGAGCTTTTTGCAAAAAAGATTTTAGATAAAAGGCTTAGACACGCATTCAATCAATCACAAATGCACAATCAAGCCTAGATCTAGGGTCACCTAGGTCAGCTAGACAGCTTCTAACTGTTCCAAAGGGCAAGAAGTAGGACCTCAAACCGCCTCTTCACCGCCAATTGTGGCCAGGTAAGCACAAGTAGAAAAAGGAGGGATCCGCTCACGAATCGCCGTGAGACGGGCCTTTTAAAGTTACCTTTCACTACCTGTCTAGCCTAGACACCACAAAATCAGGTTAGGATCAACGGTCGATACCTACAACTATTTCTTTGTCCTATTGAGCGCGAAGTCTATAGGTCCGAGTCTAATCTTTTTTAATTACTTGATGGTCAATGCAATATGCCTTATGTGATTTTTGGGGTCCTGGGAAGGGTGATGAAATCCCCACCCAATCTGAATTGGTATTCAAGCCCCTTAAAGTCAATTTAAATATGCAAAGCAGTAAACACAATCACTTACAAACAAATTTTTTTAGCGCGGCGCAAAGAATCCTGCACAAGATCAATTATTGGAGAAGGGGAGAAATTTTTGGCGCAAAGAATCGTGCAGGAAATTTTTACAGAGGAGATATCAGGGGTTTAGAGGAAGGAAAGAAAACTTACAGAAGGATTTTGGTCCACTGCTGACGTCAGCAGACCGCAGATGCACGGCCAAGATGCTGCTTCTACGTCGGAAACGCGGTGAGCTTTGCGGTTCGATTCCCGAGATTTCTTCTGCTCCTCTGTTCTGATTTTCCTCTGTTGTTCAGATCTGCAGTTTTCTGTTTCGCTCTCTGGATTTTTCCAGATCCGAACTCGTTCGCCGATCCTGCAAAATTCTAACGAAACACCCTTCAAACAAAAACAAGATGATAAAATTTTTATATTTTTTAATTTTTCAGTTTTTTATGATTTTTATGATTTTATATTAACCCGAAATTGCAAAAAGAAAATACTACGCCATCCCCGGCAACGGCGCCATTTGATTTAAATGATAGGTTTTACCATCAAAGAATTAATTACCGTAATCAAGAACGGCGTCGCTTGGTAGCTAGCCGGTGAGTACGGGTCGGTCCACAGGGATGTTGTGTATTCTCAGTTTGTTCTAACGAGTTAATTCCAAACGGTGTTGGTTTAATTATCACTAAAAACTAAGTTGATTTAGACTAGGATTAGAATCTTGCTAGGGTTAGATTTAGGTTAAGTTTGGAAATTTAAGATTTCCCACTGCTTTCAATACCCTAATTTAGATCTATTTAGGTGTTATGGTAATAATTAATAAAGGGGATTAGGACGATCGGGAAGAAACAATGTTTCTTCCTCTAGGTCCTTGTCCGTCCTTTCTTAATTCTTACCCTAACCTCGATGGAAAACATGCACAACCGGTGTTTTATACTACGGTATCACCGTTACCTCGTGGGTAGGGTGCCGTAGGGAGCGGTGTGTGTATGTATGCATGGAGTCCTATGAATTAATATGTGATGGGCAAGAAAGGGGTGAGAGATTTTCATCTCTCAAACCTTTCCTATTCCTAACCCTAACAAGTGAGGAACTACTCACCCATTAGGGGATCGATAAAAGACATGTTTTTTATTTGTTTTGTTTTTAAAAGATTAACTATCTAAACTACGGCAGATTAATAAAAATTTCTAAACTACTAAACTAGGGCAGATAATAAATCTATACTAAGGCAGAAAGAAAATTTAGAACTAGGGCAATGAAAAGAAATCTACTTACTTTATTGATGCTCTCAAAACATTACAATTGATTTCTGAATTTTTGATCAAATTAAAAGAGGCATACCCCAAAGAGAGGTCTAAGATTTCTATTTATAGAGCATAGAAACCCTAGGGTTACAATCGATTCACATCTGCATTTACAAATATACCCTAAGAAGACTAGTCAACGCAAGCCACACCGTCACAAAATTAGCACCGACACGGGCTTCATATGGCCGCGGATCCGCGGCCAGAAGGCATGTTTGGCCGCGGTTCCGCGGCCATATTGGGGGCTTATGGGCTCTGCTTCTCTGGTAATTCTCCTGTTGCTTTTTCCTTGGCTTTTCTTCACTTGGTTTCTCAGATTGTCTTCTAGTTTTCTTCCAGATTTCTACAGTGAATAATGTCATGGGCTTTACCGTTTGCTTCGTGTCAAAGTCTTGAACCTTGCGCTGCCTTTGTACTTTGTGAACTTATTCATTGATCTTCGTTAATTCTCCAACTGTAGGCTTGATCAAGATTCTTCCATTTGTTGGTCGTAGTCTCACTTTTGTATCGTCTTTTCATCTTTTTCACTGTTTTTGTTCCGAGAACCTGTTACCTAGAACTATGTAGCAGACATGGATCAAAAGCACCTGTTTATTTGTAAAATGAATAAGAATGGGGAATATAATAATGCAAAATTATGATATGAACATGTACAGACAATCGAGAGTCAACCCCCGACTCCGTGAAATGCGGATAAAGTCAACCGATCCTGGTCCTTGCGAAACACGGCTTATATCAATCCTGACCCCGTGGGAAGCATCCAGAACAAATCCTGATTTCGTAGAACACGGCTTATGTCAATCCTGACCCTGTGGGAAGCGTCCAGAGCGGATCCTGGTCCTTGCGGAACACAGCTTATGTCAATCCTGACCACGTGGGAAGCATCCAGAGCAAATCTCAGTTTTGTGGAACACGACTTATGTCAATCCTGACCCCATGGGAAGCGTCCAGAGCAAATCCTGGTCCTTGCAGAACATGGCTATGTCAATCCTGACCCCGTGGGAAGCATCCAGAGCAAATCCTGGTTTCGTGGAACACGGCTTATGTCAATCTTAACCCTGTGGGAAGCGTCCAAAGCGGATCCTGGTCCTTGCGGAACACGGCTTATGTCAATCCTGACCCCGTGGGAAGCATCCTGAGCAAATCCTGGTTTCGTGGAACACGGCTTATGTCAGTCCTGACCCCGTAGGAAGCGTCCAGAGCAAATCCTGATCTTTGCGGAACACGGCTATGTCAATCGTGACCTCGTGGGACGCATCCAGAGCAAATCCTGATTTTATGGAACATGGCTTATGTTAATCCTGACCCCATGGAAAGCGTCCAGAGCGGATCCTGGTCCTTGTGGAACACGGCTTATGTCAATCCTGACCCCGTGGGAAGCATCAAGAGCAAATCCTGGTTTCGTGGATCACGGCTTATGTCAATCCTGATCTCATAGGAAGCGTCCAGAGCGGATCCTAGTCTTTGCGGAACACGGCTTATGTCAATCCTGACCCGTGGGAAGCATCCAGAACAAATCCTGGTTTCGTGGAACACGGCTTATGTCAATCCTGACCCCGTGGGAAGCGTCCAGAGCAAATCCCGGTCTTTGCGGAACACGGCTATGTCAATCCTGACCCCATGGGAAGCATCCAGAGGAAATCCTAATTTCGTGGAACACGGCTTATGTCAATCCTGACCCTGTGGGAAGCATCCAGAGCGGATCCTGGTCCTTGTGGAACACGGCTTATATCAATCCTGACCCCGTAGGAAGCATCCAGAGCAACTTCTGGTTTCATGGAACACGGCTTATGTCAATCCTGACCCCATGGGAAGCGTCCAGAGTGGATCCTGGTCCTTGCGGAATACGGCTGTTTCAATCCTGACCCCGTGGGAAGCATCCAGAGTAAATCCTGGTTTCGTGGAACACGGCTTATGTCAATCCTGACCCCGTGGGAAGCGTCCAGAGCGGATCCTGGTCCTTACGGAACACGGCTAATGTCAATCCTGACCCCGTAGGAAGCATCCAGAGCAACCCCTGACTCCATGAAATGCGGATAATGTCAACCTCATCAATCACTTACGGGTCCTCTCGACTCGTAAGGAAGAAAACTCTTTGTGAGATCTTTACGACTCTCAAGAGAAAACACACTTAGGAATCCTCACGATTCCTAAGAAGAAAATACACCTACGAGATCCTCTTGACTCGCAGGGAGAAAAGTCTTTATGAGATCCTCACGGCTCATAAAGTTGAAAAGTCTTAGGCAGCAGACCTGAACCTACTTCCTAAGCCATCATTACCTCTCGAAGAGTTCAAGACAGAATGCTCTCTATCATCTACAGGCTACGCTTGCTAAAATAACATGCCAGCAACAAAGAAAAGAGAAGAAAGCAAGAGATAACACAAGATAGTACGAAAGAAATGTATCTTTTATTTATAAATTCAATTGGATACAAGATACATCATACGAAAGAAAAAAAGGATACATGCTATTCGAAAAATTACAAATGTTAATTGGTACAAAAACAACTATTAGGAGGGAAGCGTTTTCAATAAACCAATCAGTTGCTCGCGCACTCCCCTCGGCCCCTTTTCACGGTCAGCTGCCGCGGCCAACTCTGCTTCGACCTGAGCCCGTTGCTGCAAATAAGATGAAAGTTGATCATTGACGACCCGCTGAGCTTCCCCACGACTCTGAGCATCCCGTTCGACGAGGTTGAGCTTCTGCCTCAGCGTTAACCTGTCAGAAATACATCGTAGAAGGCCCTCATAGATAGCTTTCAGATGTACAGCATTTTCATCAACCTGAGCATGTAGCCGGGCAGATTCGCTTAAAGTCTCTTCACACTCTTTACGCTTTAAGGCCGCTTCTTGTTCAAGATGGAAGAAGTAGGGAGTGCTTTGCTCGACCCACGCGGCCCGTTGGGAGTTCACAGCCAGGACCTCAGGAGCAGGACGTCCGAGCTCGAGCTCATGCAGACAGGCCTCAATTTTCCTGCAGTGATTAACCCAAGACTCAACGACGCCCTCACTATGAAAGCTCACGAGCATCGCCAGCATAGGATTAACCTCGGAAGCAAAATCTGCAGCAAGGGCAGGGGTCTCCACGTCAAGCTCTTCAATGGATTCACTCAACATAAGAAGGCTGGTCACAGCGCCCTTAGAAGATGGACGTATGGAAAATGGTCCTGCTGGCATTAATATACGAGATTCGAAGGGAGTAAGGACCGGTGCAGCTACTGCAAAATGAATTATGGTTAAAAGCTAACTCGCAAAATGAATAAATCATATGAGTGATGAAGTATATTATACCGGCTGCGGCAAGTGGTAAGGCCGGGAGTGCCGGTGCTGCAACTATCCTTTCATCTCCTCCTTCAATCTGTAGTGCTGCAGTCAAAACAAAGACGGATTAGCAACGACTTGGCTGCCCGTAAAAGAAAAGAAAAGACATTAGCTAAAGGCTGTACTCACCAGCGCCACTAGATGAGGCAATCTCTGACTGGAAGGAGAAATGTGGGTGCAGCACCTGATACAGGCGATCAAAAAGGACTCCTGCAAGGATGCAATAATGCAATGTCAGTACATAAAGTATACTGCCTACAATGAAACCGATAAGTCACAAACCCATACCTTCCAGCATTTGAAAGGACGCAAGAGAAGGCAAAGGGGCGGCCACCGTCAAAGCAACAACTGGCGATGTTTTCTCGGATGGCACAACCTCAACGCTCACCACACCTACATTAGAAACGAAAGAAATACTGTCAGAAGAGATTGAAATGGATTGCAGAATAAAAAGGAAAGCAATGATCCAAAATCTACCTGGTAAGTCGCCGGTCGAAACTGCGACAAGGGTGTCACTGGGTGCAGCGACTGCTTCACCCTCTTCCATCGGAATGGTTTTGCCGCCCGTAGCTTCATCCCACTCTACGAGAGCCGTTGTGACACTCGCAATGCCAGGAGATGGCAGGGAACCGCAAGCGAAAAGAGTGGCAATTGGAGTAGTTCCAGACTCTTGAAAAAGAGTGGCTACCTCAGGCTCGGCGGTTGCCGACATCTCACCTACCACTTCCTCATCAAGACTCGGACCTGCAGAATAGGATATATGAGAATCCGAAGATTAAAACTTTGACAAAAGAACTCAGTGTTACGTTACCTTGGGTCGGTCTTTCAATTGCTTCCCGAGCCGCACGTGCTGCCTGTCTATGAGCGGTAGACAGGGCGGCCGAAGCACCCTCTGAAGGAGCAAAGACAGGGGTAACAGCGCTCGAGCCTGCACCCGCGGCCAAGGAGGCGTTACGTTCCCTTGCTGCATGCATTCTACGCTTCCTTTCCGCCCGGGCTGTGAGAACTGATCTTCTCAAGACCTCCGTCAACGGGACGTCATCGTCCGCGCCAAGAGTTACCTCTGGAGCCATTATGGCATCCGTCATCGGTCACTTAAGTAAAGCCTCTTTTGGCAGTGCTGAGGAGGCCGGGACTTCGATAGATGGCCCTGGAAGCATCTCCACATCATCCTGCGGGATTGGCATTGTAGTCCCTGCGATAAGATAAAAAAAAGGGTCAGATTGTCTATAAGAAAGGCGAATGAAGGCACAATGAGCCGGAATATACCAACGCCCAGCGAAGCGCGAATCCTCTCCTCCTCCTCAAAAGTCTTAAGGGAAGCCGTGAGAGCTTCTTCAGTGGAAATGCATGTTAAAGATAAGGTGTTAGCAAGGCATGATAATAAAAAAATATATAACAAGCGAAAAGATGCTACTGAAGATTACCTGACTCAGCAAGGATGATCATTCCTTCTTTGTGGCTAGCCAGACGCTCGGAAGCTAGAATGGCAGCCTCCAGATCAGTATCATCCGGCGCCATGAATAGACCCTCGTTGGTCCCATATTCGCTCAGGCCCTCGCTATAAGGAGCATGAGGCTCCCGGCCGAGTACAACGTCTACAGAGACAATCGACTTCTTCTTCCTCTTCTGCGAGCGAGTGCTCGTAGCTGCTAGCACAAGCTTACGCTTGGTGGGCACCTTGGGACGACGAGTCCCGATATCTGAACCCACGCCAGACTCGGGAGACGCCACAGTCACCGTTTCCACGGGAGCATGGGGTATCGGTAGCTCAGGCTTATCATGCGGGACCTCAACCGCAGCAACTTCTCTTAAGGGAGGATGGACAATGGTCCGTCGCTTCATAGGGACGTTTGGATTACCAGCCAGAGCGGTACCCTTGCGATCAAGCAGCAATAACTTCTCCTCCCTAATGACGGTGCCCATCAAATGTTGATACCACGCCACATACACATTCAGGGCCTTTGGAACACAGCTCGGTTCACTAATGAAGAAGTTGGACCTCATGTTCAGATGCATAAAATGATGCAGTGCGCTTCGTATTCCCTCCTCGGTAGTAGTAGGTTCTGCCAAGAAAGCCTCAAGCGGGACGCCCTGATTATAGCTCAGCTGCTGGGCGAAACGATGCGGGTTGTATCTCATGAATAACGCCGCATCATTTTGCCTAAATAGGAGAAAGCCCGGCCTGATGGAGTACAGATGAAGAATCTTCCTAGCTTTCAACATAGAGGCCCCGTCTGTAAAAATGTCTTGCAATGGCAGCACCGCTTTTGAAGATTCCTGGCCGACGGTCAAAATTTTATCGGTGAAGGACATACCATCTCCAACCGTGCGTGGACGAAGGAGCAAACCTTTAGCTTCCTGCGGTGTCGGACTTACGATGGAGACGTCGACTAGCCGCATTATTCGAGGGAACTTGCATCTATCATAAAAGGAAGGTCTTCTGTGGATACCGAAGACCCCAAGCACGTGCAACTCTAGCCATGAGGTGAAATAATGCATTGAGAAGTTGGCGGGCTGCACCCCTGGCTCAGTAGTATCTGTTGCCAAGCTGAGGCCGTGATACAGGTGGGCTAACCCGACAATCCCGATGGCCACTTGTATTCCGGCAACCATTTGATGCGCAGGGTAAAAGACAGACGGCCTCATGTAGCGAGGGTGCATGGAAAGCGCGAACCAGCTTAACAATAAACCGAGAAACCCTAGAAAGAACGCTTCCTCATCGACGCCCGGAGCGGCAATTTCTGAAAAGGGCGCAAACTGATCTAAGTTGCATAAAAGAAACACTTCAGCGCGCCATATCTAGCGCAAAGCGCTGCAGAGCCTTGGCGCTATTAATTTTAACGAGCCTCAGCGCTACAAACATAGCGCACTGCGCTCTTTGACTGGCACTCAGCGCCAAGCTCAACACGTGTCCCTCACGTAGGCGCCGCTTAACAGTTAGCGCTTTGCGCTCTTGAAATAGCGCTTTGCGCTCATGGAATGGCGCCAAGCGCACCACGTGCTCCTCATGTGTGCGCTACTAAACTAATAGCGCAATGTGCTCATAAACTGGCGCAATGCGCCCATCATCTGGCGCTTAGCGCCAAGCGCAACACGTGTCCCTCACGTGTGCGCTACTCGGCAGAAGCGCACTGAACTCTTTGACTGGCGCAAAGCGCTAAGCGCACCATGTGTTGCGCTGACAGAACATAAATTGTTCTTTAATAACTCCCAGAGCTATGATTGAATGATCAGCATTCAATAAAAGACAAAAATATTGTCAGGATCCAAATCAATGCTCAGCATTGCTAAAAGGGCCAAGCCCAAATAAAAGCTCAACAGCCCAAAATAAATGTTAAAACATTTTAACTTGATTGGACTTAGCCCAAGATTGGCCATAAGTCCTCAACTCAGATTAATTGAGCCCATATGCTCATAAATCCTTGATCTCAGTCCCAAATTGGACAACAGATCCCAACCAAAATTGGTTCAAGGGTATATCTCTGAACTCCTCTGATATTTGTCGTTGTAATCCTTCAACGTCTTCAGAGAGGTGACGGGTCTCGACAACCATATATTTCATAGACTATGACGTCTCTAAACTGGACTGTGAGGTCCTTAAACCCATGGACTATGATGTCCTTAACCTCGGACTGTGGGGTCCTTAAACCCATGGACTATGATGTCCTTAATCTCGGACTGTGGGGTCCCTTTAAACCTACGGACTGTGATGTCCTTAACCTTAGACCGTAATGTCCTTAAACTAATCGATCGCAATGTCCCTAAACTAAACAATAGAGCCCAAATGCTCTTTTGTTGGATCTAAACAATCCCGTTAAGTTGATCTTAGTCTAAAATTAGACTAACGTATTCTTAACAAACGTTTAAGTTAATCATAGTCTCAAATAAGACTAACGTATCTTTAAACCCAACCACAAACCCAGATCTAAGAAGATACGGAGACTAATCCACGCCCTACGGGCGACAACATAAATTAGTCTCCGTATACAATCCACGGGCAACCAAAAACAAAACAAACACCCACGACACGAAGTGACCATCTGGAAAAGGAGAAAGTGGTTACTGCGATGCAGTAGCGTAATTAACTGTAGAGACTTGCGCCTACAGGGAAGAGCGTCCCCACAATCAAAAACCTCTCAATGAGGGGGAATCTGACGAAGTATGCTACATCGGCCACATCCGTTTAAACCTTCGATACATGGTGTCATAAATCAACTTGGCATCTTCGGAGAGGTGGACAGATAGCACCAATTAGCATCTACCCCCAAATTCAGAGAAGACGAACCTACGCGGTCGCGTCTCTGTGTTCGGAGGAGAACACACCTCTTTTCTATTTTTCTCAAAAATAGAAAATCAAGTCATGCTTCATTATTATATATATATATATATATATATATATTAATATATATATAATGAAGAATAATTAGTGAGCTAATAATATTAGTTAAGATATAATTATATCACATATAATATATATCACATTATTAAATCAACACTTGATTTAATAATCCGGTTATATCACATATGACCGACTAATATCATTTATCTGTATATCCCATTATCAAATCAACACTTGATTCGATAATCTAGTTATATCACATATAACCGAACCAATAACAGATAACTGTCAGATTACAATACGGTATCACATACACGTATTTAATCAGGCCCATACACATATCACATATGTGTCCTACTTCATTTCGCTTGAACTAGGAAACTTCTGTGTGGGACTCTAAAGACTCGTCAATACACCAGCAGTAGGTGATGATCACATCAGTCACCTACAAGCCGTCAGCGGTACTAGCTGGACGTAACGGCTACCCGGGTATTGAGTGATATGAAGATCAACAAGCAAGCTAGTTCATACTCTCCATGAATCCTATCAGTGACACTACCGTACAATTCGGTCTCTTCGCCTGATATATCGCATATCATGTCTAGGGGTGGTAAACGTCAATCCCCAATAACGTGATAAGTCATGCCGATGTCTGGCCTATAACGGTTCGAGAAACTACTGATAACTCTTATCAGTAAATCTCAGCAGCAGCCCTGGCCAGGGACTTCCAGTTATAGCCAATCGAGCATATCGCAACATCAACCCCCAATACCGGGAGAGACGAAACCCCTCCTATCGCTCATTGCCTCCATGTGACTCAGGACTATACCCAAAATCTACCTGTTTGCACGACTCCTTTGAACCGTGGTAGGGTGGAAATCAAAGCACGGTGGAAGCCACACAAGACTATATGACGATCTCAGGTCTACAGACTAACCTGTACCAGTGTCACCAGAGGACTGCTATCTAACAATAGGTATACTACCACATAGGAGTCCTCGGTGAGTCCTGTTCGGTGTACCCATTCTCTAATGGGCACCTGTGTACAATCTTTGATGTCACACACCAATGGTTGTGGGATCAACTATCGCCCTCTAAGGGACAAGAAACGTACACACTAGTCTACACTGGAATATCGATGCCCTGGTCTTGATATTCCCATGACTAGGAACTGATTAAAGGATGTACTTGTGGACCACCCTGGCCCCACTAGTATGATCTTATCATAATCCTGGTAGTCAAGTACATATCCTAAGGGCTTTATCAAGATGTGAGAGCAAGATAGTAAAGAATATCAGTCAACATGTTAAGATAAAGAGTAACCAGATAGCATACTATCATGTCAAGCAAGAAAGTCCTCTCTCTATATATATATGTCCAAGCATCCACTATAATATACATCGCATGTACAATAATGGCCTCTAGGCCATACATATAACTAACAATCTCCCACTTGCACTAAGGTCATGTGTTGTAGTATCCATACCCAACATCCCAAAAAGTCTCTCAAATTGTATCTGGGGGAGGACCTTTGTGAGTGGATCCGCTATGTTGTCCTTCGTGTCAACTCTCCTGACCTCGATCTCCCGGCGATCTACTATCTCCCTGATCAGGTGATACCGCCTCAGAATATGTCTGGATCTCTGATGGGACCTGGGTTCCTTGACCAAAGCCTCAGCTCCATTGTTATCACAATACACAGGTATTAGATACTCAATGGATGGAACCACACCAAGCTCAGTAATGAACTTCTTCATCCAGACAGCTTCTTTGGCAGCATCGTTGGCAGCGATGTATTCAGCCTCCATCGTCGAGTCTGCTACGGTGTCTTACTTGGAACTCTTCCAACACACCGCCCCTCCGTTGAGGGTAAAGACAAAACCCGAGACCGACTTACTGTCGTCCTTATCACTCTGGAAGCTCGAATCGGTAAAGGACTCCACCTAGAGTTCACCGTTACCATACACCAAGAATATTTCTTTAGTCTTTCTCAAGTACTTAAGAATGTTCTTCACAGTTGTCCAGTATTTCTCCCCAGGATCTGATTGATACCCGCTCACTACACATAGTGAGTAGGCTACATCCGGTCTGGTACATAACATCGCATACATGATAGAGCTTACTGCCGAAGCATAGGGTATCCCTTGCATGCGAGCCCTCTCTAAATCAGTCTTGGAAGACATCTCTTTGGAGAGAGACAAGCGGGTACATTACCTCGCTTGGAATCTTCTATACTAAACCTCTTTAGTATGGTGTCTATGTACATGGATTGGGACAATCCCAACATCCGTTTAGATCTATCTCTATATATCTTTATCCCCAGAATGTAGGAGGCATCACCAGGATCTTTCATGGAGAACTTGAGTGACAAGAAGAGCTTGACCGATTGTAGCATAGGAACACCGTTTCCTATCAAGAGTATGTCATCCATGTACAATACGAGGAAAACCACCTTACTCTCTACTACCTTCTTATATATACAAAGTTCATCTACATTTTTTATGAAGTCAAACTCTTTGATAGCTTCATCAAAACAGATGTTCCAACTCCGCGACGTCTGCTTTAATCCGTAGATGGATTTAAGCAGCTTGCACACTTTTCCGCTGCTCCCACTGTCTATGAAGCCCTCTGGCTGTATCATATACACTCTCTCTTCTAAATCACCATTTAGAAAATCAGTCTAAACGTCCATCTACCAGATTTCGTAGTCATGATAAGCAGCAATGGCAAGTGGGATCCTGATGGACTTAAGCATAGCGACAGGAGAAAAGGTTTCATCATAGTCAATGCTAGGTCGTTGACAAAAACCTTTTTCTACAAGTCTAGCTTTGAAAGTCTTAACTTTTCCATCTACACATATCTTCATTTTGAAGATCCACTTGCTCCCAATAGGTTTTACCCTGCAGGAGTAACTTCCAAAATCCATACTTGGTTGGTGTACATGGATTCCATCTCGGATCGCATAGCATCCAGCCATTTCACAGAGTCCCCACTCATGATGGCCTGCTCGAAACTAGTAGGGTCATCATCTTCCATGATGCATTTCTCGCTCCCACCGTCTATGAGAAAACCGTAGTATCTCTTAGGTGGATGAGGAACCCTACTAGATCTGCGGAGTGGCTGGGTTCGTTGGGTACTATTGGATCTCTAGTTCCACCAAATCGTCAGTTATAGTTTGTGCTGCTAGAACTTCTTCCAGTTCTACTTCATTGCCACTAATTTCTTTTACAAGAAATTCCTTTTCTAAAAAGATGGCGTGTCGAGAAACAAACACCTTTTGTTCCTCTGAGTGGAGAAGATATACCCTCGCGAATTCTTGGGATATCCTTCAAACTTGCATAGAACTGACCTTGCCTCGAGCTTTTCCGGATTTTGTGTTTTCACATAAGTCGGACAACCCCATATCTTAACCATATTAAGACGTGGTCTCTTCCCTTTCCATATCTCATATAGAATGGTAGGTACAGATTTGGTGGGAACCATATTCAATAAGTATATGGCTATCTCAAGCGCATAACCCCAAAAGAAAATAGGCAACTCAGCAGTACTCATCACAGAGCGCACCATATCTAATAGGGTGCGATTCCTCCGCTCCGATACACCGTTGTGCTGTGGCATATACGGAGGGGTAAGCTGAGAGAGAATCCTGTTCTCTTTTAGATAATCACGGAATTTCCCGCTCAAGTATTCTCCTCCCCGATCAGATCGTAGGATTTTAATACTTTTGCCCGTCTGATTTTCAACTTCGCACTTATATTCCTTGAATTTCTCAAAAGCTTTAGACTTGTGTTTCAACAAGAACACATGTCCGAACCTTGAGAGATCATCGGTGAATGTAATAAAGTACGAAAAACCATTCCTGGCATGTGTAGACATAGGACCGCATACATCACTATGTATCAGTCCCAAGAGTTCAGTAGCTCTTTCTCCATGTCCAGTAAATGGATTTTTGGTCATCTTTCCTTTGAGACATGAATAGCAAGTTTTATAAGATGAAAATTCGAACGGATTCAAATATCCATATTTATGCAACTTAGCCAGTCTTGTCGCATTGATATGACCTAGTCTACAGTGCCACAAGAAGGCTTCGTTCATTTCTGAACTTTTCCTCTTGTTTGTGTTCTGTATGTTAAGAACTGTACTTTGATTAAGAACGTATATACCGTTACATAACGTACCAGATCCAATCAACACTTGATTCTGGAAAATGTCCATAACATTATCCTCCAATGTGAGATTATATCCTTCTTTAGTTAGGAAAGAAACCAATATAATGTTGCACATCATCTTTGATACGTAGTAACGGTCGTTCAGAATCAATGTATTACCAGTTGGTAATACAAGGTGATAATCGCCAACTGCCTTGGCTGCAACAATTGCACCATTCCCTACTGTTAGGGATTTATCACCCTTTCCCAGTTCTCTACCTTTCTTTAGTCTATGTAACAAATTACATACATGGAATCCTGATCCGGTATCCAATACCCAGGATGTAGAACAAACTGAGAAACAGTTCTCGGTAACGAACACACCTGAAGAAGATGTGTCAACATGTCGTTTCTTCGTACGGGTGGCGTGGGAATCCTGATATTCCCCTATCCCTTACTCAGACTTATGACACTCATAAGATGGAGCGGGACCAACGTTCCTTAGCCCTGTATAAAAGGAGGGTTCAGTCAATACATCCATATTATTATCTTGATTAAGAGGTGACATTGGTTGCTTCCTGGAGAGAGAGAGAAGGAAACGCGTTAGCGTGCGCTCTTTGCAAGATTAGATTGGTTATTATCTTATCTAATCAGGCCTCCCACTGTTTTTATCAAATCTTTCTTCAAACCCTAAAAGATAAGATTAGCCGGGATTAATTACACCCTATAAGTTCGCCAATCGTTCGGCCAGGTCAATGTCGGTAGTTTGAAGGAGGTTCCCCGTGCTTTCGCACGGACCTAATTAAAATAAAGCTCGTTTCCCTAGAGGCATAACCCCGTTGACATTTTTCTAGACACCTACTAGAATAGCTAATTGTAAAGTGCAAAATTCTCGCAGGAGTAACTCTTACACGCAGTGGGCATCGGGATCCAACTATCATATAGAAGGTATGCAATCTTATTGCAAATTTCAACACTTGAAATTCCCGATAATGGTTTTTACCCCTAGCTACCTATGACCTTGACACTGACCAACAAATCATAGGCCACTAGTCAAGTTCAACCCGTTCATTTCTTGATTGAATTAAACCCACCCGCATGACCCTTGACGCTGGCCAACAAAGTCGTACGACTACCCTAATCCAATCGCATCTCATGCTGCAGATAAGTACTAATCAGCTACTGCACACTACGCCTTGACGCTAGCTAACAAACGCAGCACGAATACTAAATAGTACTTATCTGAAATGACGGAAGGCTACGCAGGTTTTTTTAAGAAAACCATGAGCGTAATGAACTTGATATCGTTGTAGAATCTAGTGATTTTGAAAAGGAGTGTTTTTGAGGATTTTGCTAGTTTTGCTAAAGAGATCACTCCCGGTGAAGAGATCTCGGCTCTTTCCTTATCGAATGAGCTGCTGGATATTCATAAATACCACTATGCAAAGCAGGAACTAGAGAAGCAATCAAAAAACAAAACCGAGTGGGTTGTAGCATTTGCTAGTTTCGCCAAAGAGGTCACTCCCGGTGAAGAGATCTCGGCTCTTTCCTCATCGAATGAGGTGCTGGATATTCATTAAGGAATAACTATGCAAAGCAAAAATTAGAGCTACCCTTTTTTTTGAAAATTTGATTCTACAACATCTTTTAGTTTCTTTCTTTTCATTAATCTCATTAATGAAGTCCCATCAATTAATATTTTCTAAACATCACAGAAAAATGAAATGAAAATAGAACGTATGCTTATGCCATCCGCATTCGCCACGGGGGCCGTCATGCACCGTTAAGTTACTTAACTACCGGCAGAGTGGGGGCTGGACTAGCACGGGTGCAAAATATAAGCAACGTTTATTATATATCATATATATAATATTACATTCGTCTCACGCAATTATATGATCAACATCACAGAATCAAGCAGCAGAAGTAACATATGAAATATTGGATATATTAGGATATCCGTATTTTAAATTTAGCCAATAATGTAAAATACGGATTCCACAGTCATGATGAATAGCCAAACCCGCATCCCTAAACCATTATGAGAGCGGCAAGTAACCCTGCCAATTCTAGAGTTAGGAAACCCGGTCTCAACTCCTTGAGATGGTCTCCCACTGAACTCTAGAACCCGGTTACTTGTGCTCCCCGCCTTGGGTCTATCCTAATACGAAAAAGTAAATAATATACAGTAGTGGTGACATCATCCTCAACCCGGAAGTGCCCCAATAAAAGAATATTACATACAGATTTTACATGAATGAAAATAAAAACGCTCATCTCACATAAAAAAAACCCGGCTATTCTTTCACGACGATCCAATAAATTATATCAACAGCAACACATGATATCACATATCATCAACGTAAGCAAATATGCGTATCTCTAAAACTTGTTGACATATAGCAACGAGATTGGGATACCCCACATATTACACTTACGGTCGCAGAAAAAGAAACAGAAAAATACTATAATTAGAATCCGCAATTTCCTTAGACATCATAAACCCGGAATATCTCATATTCCGGATTTCATGCCTAACTTATAAAACTTGCATTTTAGTCTCAAATTGAAAACTCTTTTCAATTGGTTGTCGGATAATTCAACAAGATTCCCGACTTTGTGATCGCGTACAATACGCAATTGCGGCGGAGTTTTGATCCGAATCAAAACTTCGTGGCAATCGATCAATTGAGACTAAACGGCTAGCTTTACAATATACTAACTTAGTTTTCATAAAACTAATTAATACGGATTCTAATAATTGTATCACACATCACAAAGATTGTATAGTTATCGCGACATTAGAATTCCATACGCAATTAGCAAATTAAACCAATTTTTCCAACACTTGAAAAATCCAGTGAGCTAAAGTTCCAAAACCGATCATTTTAAGCTAATCCGGGAGTCGAAAAGAATTCGAACCCACTCAAATCTTCGCGGGGGCGAAGACCCAGAAATAAGTATCGAATGGGGGGCTCGAGGGGTACCCACCCCCAGGGGCCACCTCGAGGTGGCCCCAGAAGTTGGCAGACCCGAGAGCACCTATTTGGGGTGCTCTTGGGTCACCCACCCCCAAGGCCACCAAGTGGTGGTCTTGGGATGTGGGTCCGGCCTCTGGTCCCCCGGGATGTCCCCGGGGTGCGCACGCTCTACCCCGCGGCTTCTCGGTTCAAACCGTGAGCCCGCGGGGTGTGCAAACAACTTAAAACATCAATTTTGAAAACTGTTTTATCGGCAGTTTTTGCGCGATAAAAACGGCGGATTTCTCGTTACAAGCTACCCTAATGTTCTAGCTTGGCTCTGATACTATGAAAGTCGACCTTAACACCACCATGAGGTTCTAGAGGTATCAAGCATGCCACATTTTAATTTTTATTAGATGCTAAGTTAGACTAATAAGATCATTACTAGAATTTTATGGTTTTTAGCTATGTGATGTGAACAACTTAAGAAAGTTTAAGGAGTTATACCCTATAGGATCAAGTCCTTCTCTTCTTAAGCTCTTTATATTAGTCCTCTTGACTCCTCTAGACTCCACTTGGAGTTGAACAAACCTCCTCGTAGATCTTCGCATCGAAGATAATCCACCCGAAGCTCACTAGGTCAAGCTCTTTCCTCACTAAACACTTTGGTGAAGAAAACACTCTACACTTGATAGCTAGTCAAGTGTAGAATGATGAAGTAGGGGATTAGATTTGCTCACTTATGTATTCAAAAATCCATGATTCACATCATATGTAAGGGTTTAGATTTTTGAAGTAATATGAGGAAGAAAAAGATGAGAGCTAGAGAGCTCAAGAAGAAGCAAGCATGAAAAAATGGCGAAGTGTTGGAATGAGCTAAGAATGAATAGCAACACTTGACCCTCACTCATTCAAGCATGGAATATTGTAATATAAAATTGCAACCATACTTGAATAGTGAGTCAAGATGAATAAACTATGAATAAATCCCATGCTTGCAACCATGCTCTCATTTTCCACCTCTTTTCTATTTTTCTCAAAAATAGAAAATCAAGCAATGCTTCATTATATATATATATATATATATATATATATATATATAATGAAAAATAATCAATGAGCTAGTGATATTAGTTAAGATATAATTATATCACATATAATATATATCACATTATTAAATCAACACTTGATTTAATAATCCGGTTATATCACATATGACCGACTAATATCATTTATCTGTATATCACATTATCAAATCAACACTTGATTTGACAATCTGGTTATATCACATATAACCGAACCGATAACAGATAACTGCCATATTACAATACGGTATCACATACACGTATATAATCAGGCCTACACACATATCGCATATGTGTCCTACTTAGTTTCGCTTGAACCAGGAAACTTCTGTGTGGGACTCTAAAGACTCGTCAATACACCAGTAGTAGGTGATGATCACATCAGTCACCTACAAGCCGTCAGTGGTACTAGCTGGACGTAACGGCTACCCGGGTATTGAGCGATATGAAGATCAACAAGCAAGCTCGTCCATACTCTCCATGAAGCCTATCAGTGACACTACCGTACAGTCCGGTCTCTTCACCTGATATGTCGCATATCATGTCTAGGGGTGGTAAACGTCAGTCCCCAGTAACGTAATAAGTCATGCCGATATTTGGCATATAACGGTTCGAGAAACTACTGATAACTCTTATCAGTAAATCTCAGCAGCAGCCCTGGCTAGGGACTTCCAGTTATAGCCAATCGAGCATAGCGCAACATCAACCCCTAATACCGGGAGAGACGAAACCCCTCCTAGTACTCATTGCCTCCATGTGACTCGGGACTGTACCCAAAATCCACCTGTTTGCACGACTCCTTTGAGCCATGGTAGGGAGGAAATCAAAGCACGGTGGAAGCCACACAAGACTCTATGACGATCTCGGGTCTACAGACTAAGCTATACCAATGTCACCAGAGGACCGCTATCTGACAATAGGTATACTACCACATAGGAGTCATCGGCGAGTCCTGTTCGGTGTACCCATTCTCCAATGAGCACATGTGTACAATCTTTGATGTCACACACCAATGGTTGTGGGATCAACCATCGCCCTCTAAGGGATAAAAAACGTACACATTAGTCTACATTGGAATATCGATGCCCTGGTCTCGATATTCCTACGACTAGAAACTGATTAAAGGATGTACTTGTGGACCACCCTGGCCCCACTATTATGATATCATTATAATCCTGGTAGTCAAGTACATATCCTAAGGGCTTTACCAACATGTGAGAGCAAGACAGTAAAGAATACCAGTCAACATGTTAAGATAAAGAGTAACCAGATAGCATACTATCATGTCGAGCAAGAAAGTTCTATATATATATGTGTGTGTGTGTGTGTGTGTCTCAGCATCCACTATAATATACATCACATGTACAATAATGGCCTCTAGGGTATATATATAACTAACAGCCGTAGCCCTCCGTTGTTTCTTACAAGTATTACTTAGTATTCATGCTATGTATGTTGACCTCTGTCAAGACATAGTGAATAGTAACTAAGTAATGCTTGTTTGTTGCATAGTTATACGATTATTTAAGACAGTCGCACAGTTATGTTGACTTCTGTCAAGGGCTTGTGCGGGTGGGTATAAATTAATCCTGGACGATGACGGGTGAACTTGACTTGCGATTTATGACATGTTTACCTCTGTCAAGGTCATAAGCCGCTTGGGGCAAAAACCACATCGGGAGTTTCAAATATACAGGAAACTTGCTAGTGTTGCATACCTTCTAGAGTGTGGTAGATAGAGTGGCTTCCATCTAGGTTATCATGCAATGATAGTTGGATCTCGATCCCACTGATGAGTAGGGTTACTCTTGGGAGATTATTTCACTTAACAATCAATACTATAAACCAAGTAGGTGTCTAGAACGGTGTTAGCAGGGCTACGCCTTCAAGGAAAAGAGGTTATGTAATTAAGGAACTTCACGAAAGCGTTAGAAAACCTCCCTCGAAGTACCAACACTAGCCTGGCCGAAAGGTTAAGCATGTATTGTGACGTGAGATTAATCCTGACTAATTCTTCTTTTAAAGATTTGAAGAAGAATTCGAGAAAACAGTGGGAGCCATCCTGATTAGATAAACTAATAACCAATCTAATCTTGCAAGAGCGCACGCTAATTGTTTCTTTTCTCTCTCTCCAGGCAGCAACCAATTCACGCCCTAATCAAGATAATAAAATGTATCGCTAGACCGATCCGAATTCTTATTCGGGGCTGGGGAACGACGGTTTGGCTCTAACTTGTGACAACGGTCATGAGTATGAGCAGATGAAAGATGATTGCATGAATTCCTTGATGACCCCATCAAAGAAGCATATTATTGTGTCTTCTTCAGGTGTTCTTGTTATTGAAAACTGTTTTTCGGTCAGTCCTACCTCATGGATACTCGATACCGGATCAGAATCTCACATCTGTAATTTATTACGGGGACTGAGAAAAAGTAGGATGGTTGGACCTAGTGATATGTCCCTCAGAGTAGGGAACGGAGCACAAGTTGATACTTCTGCCGTCAGTGAATATCACCTAGCCTTACCAAATGGCAATACTATGATTTTGAACAAATGCTACAATGTACCTTCCATGGTTTGCAACATTATATCAGTTTCTTTACTTAATAAAGATGGATATAACTTTGTTCTTGATAGAAATATCATGAACATTTACCTTGATAAGGTATTGGTTATAGAGGGTACACTGTGTAATAATATCTAAGTTCTAAATCAAAACGCAGTTTTCAACATACAAAACACACGCAAGAGGAAGAGTTCGGATGTGAACGAATCCTACTTGTGGCATTGTAGACTTGGTCATATCGGAGAGAAAAGACTGAGTAAGTTGCATAGAGATGAATATTTGAATACGTTCAAATTTTCATCTTATGAAACTTGTCAGTCCTGTCTCAAAGGAAAAATGACCAAATCTCCGTTTACTGGACACGGAAAAAAAGCAGCAGAGCTCTTGGGACTCATACACAGTGATGTATGTGGTCTGATATCTATATATGCAATGGGTGGGTTCTCGTACTTCATCACATTCACTAACGATCTCTCTAGGTTCGAATATGTGTATCTCATGAAACACAAATCTGAAGATTTTGAGAAATTCAAAGAATTCAGAAACAAAGTAGTGAACCAGACTAGAAAAAGTATCAAGATCCTCTGATCTGATAGAGGAGGTGAGTACTTAAGCACAGAATTCCTAGAATATTTAAAATAGAATGGAATTCTCTCTCAACTTACTCCTCCGTATACACCACAGCACAACGGTGTATCGGAGCGGAGGAACCATACCCTATTAGACATGGTTCGCTCCATGATGAGTAACGCCAAGTTGCCTCTTTCATTTTAGAGACTTGCACTCCACACCCCGCAAGGGAGCTGCTAGCCCCCTTAACCCCCAGCCCGCTATCCGGGTAGCGGGACCTCCGTAAAAACTCTGCG
Organism: Agapanthus africanus; assembly: GCA_030015575.1. Lineage (NCBI taxonomy): Eukaryota > Viridiplantae > Streptophyta > Magnoliopsida > Asparagales > Amaryllidaceae > Agapanthus > Agapanthus africanus. The sequence goes on along the minus strand of JASDDO010000019.1, from coordinate 374,312,703 downwards.
GGGCCCCCGATATATCCAAAATCCCTTCAAAACACAACATTGCACATTGAGTTCGCATGACCAGTTTAACCCGTTAATCGGAGGTTCCCTCGCTCCGAAGGTGAGGGGTAATTAACGGCAGCTTAGTCCGCGGCTACCGGAGATTCGGATCCCCACAATCAATAAACCCCAGCCTACCCTAGGCAAGGAGAATCTATAATGCGCCTGACAAGCGCGCGCGTATTTCCATCTCAATAGGGTGACGAAAAACACCCTACAGATTCTGGCATGCCTGGTGGGACCTTTCTCTCCTCCCATATCTCGGGTCAAGTGTTTATGTGAACTCATTTAACATATATGTCGATGTTTGTACTGAAATAATGTTTTTTTTCCGTTCAGCAATCAACTTTCAACGACAATGTCTCCCAAGACAAATTCAGCTTCCAACACGACCCGGATCTCGTACGTAGTCAAGATCAATGCTCGAGTGGTTCTTCCCGCAAGCCTCAATCGACAGTGGGAGGAACTGCCCCACCAGTTTGGTTCTGTCATCATCTACCCTGCCGGAAGTGCACATCTGGCAGAAGAACCGGCAAAACAGGTGGCCAAGCCGGTCTCAAGGGACAAGAAGCCGAATGTTGTGATCGCTAAGGCACCACAACCAAAACTTAAGACGGTGTCTGAATGACTCTCTTGTGCTCCAGCTGGGGGCAAGACTTCCGGTACAAAGGGCAACATCAAACGTTGCGGACGAGCTCAGGCGATGACTCCAACAAATGCACAATCAGGCGTATCTCCAAAGTCCTCCATCGCCCGGTCTACGGCGGCTTCCCGAAGAGCCATAGCCAGCCAAGTGCTCAAAACAGAAAGGCTGAGATAGAAGCGGCTCAGGTATCGAGCCAATAAGAGGGCCAGGACTCCGGCCATGTGGAATCTTGTGAGGTTCCGAGAGCAGAGTCATCCTGCGACGACGGCTGAGTCGGCCGTAAAAATCAGCAATTCCTTCGAACCTCTGAAGTGGGTTCAGAGAAATGCCATGACCGCCAGGATCAAGAAAACAGCGGTCTAAATGTTGCTACAAAGAGACGTGTCCCAGCCCCAACAGAAAAAGTATGACACTGTCTTCTCAAGAGTCTATCAGGCGCTCTGTGCCGCGCGAAAACAGTGGGGCAAAACCAAAAAGGAAGCGTCAGCGCCATTCAAGAATCCGGCCAGGCTAGCCGCCTTCAATCAACTGCCCGTTACCGAAACAAGGGGGTCAAGACAGCGATCCGTGAAGTCAGTCACCGATAATAAAAAGACGGCTGGATATATTATCCATACGGTCTATATGGTGGGCGGGCACCCCAGTGATAACCTTCGCAGCAAAAGCAAGGATGGAGCCACCACATCCCAAGCCCAATCTGGCTTGAATGTGGTTGTCGCTTCCTAAGAACAGCCGCCTCCGCTGGATGATGAAAACCCTCTCGATGAGGATGATAGGCAGAAAGACCCCTCAGTCCATGTAGAGTTAAGCTCAGACAGCGAGGAAGAGCCGACTTTCCGTCCCAGGACCGCGGAGCAAGAGCTGCTTCAAGAGCTTCGAAAACAGCTCAGGAGCAAAGATAAAGAGATGTCCAAGCTCTATTCGAAAATTGACGACTTAACAAACGTTGTGATTCAGCTTACGGCTCAAATTGCTCAAGCACCTCCCAATCAAGCACAAGTCGCTACTCATGAGCCAAATGATGACAATCCGAAGTGGCCGATGCCTGTCCCTTTGGGTCCAAGAGTGGTCGAGCCGCACGCAATCTGGCCACATTCCGCTTCTGGGGACGCCTTGGCCCCAGATAGCACTATCCCGCTAACACAAGATCGGATAATGGATTTGGTCACTAGCAAGGTTAGAACATTAGTAGCCTAAGCCGAAGCTCAAAAAGAAATTGGCAGTAGTGGGCGGCCATACTCCGCACAGTACGATCTGATCGAGTTCCCGAGCAGCTACGTCATTCCTAAGTTCGGAAGATTTGACGGGACGGGAAATGCAAATCAGCACGTCGCCCACTTTAAAGCATCGTGCGGAAATACAGGGGCAATGATGCGCTCCTTCTTCGTCAGTTTGTCAACAGCCTGACCAGTGTCTCTTTCGACTGGTACGCGAGTATATCAGACGGGTCCGTTATTACCTTTGCCCAAATGGAGTCTCTGTTTCGGCAAAAGTTTATGAGTGTCAGTGATAAAATCTCCATTGCTAACCTTGTGAGGACTAAGCCGGGGAAGAATGAAAGCAACACCGACTTTATCGCCCGATGGCGTAATCTCACAGTCAAGTGCGAACCGCCGCTGGAGCAGGACCAGTCCGTCAGCCTTCTCATTGGGAACCTCAGCAATTGGATGGTCCCATTCTTGTGTACAGCAGGCCTCAAGACGTTTCAAGAGCTAACCAAGAAAGTCCAAATGCTGGAACGCTCGAATCAAGAGTCTACCCCGGACTCTCAGAGAGACAAGATTTGGAAAAGAAAGCCGGACGACAACCGTAGAAGCGGAAGTTCTAGCAGTACCAATGTCTTCAATGCGTCCGACAATGAAGACAAGCGAAGGGCGGGCGAATCCAAAACCAACCGGTCTCGAAAGCCAGTGCTGGGAGGAGAAGGGCCTTCCCTAGAGGAGAAAAAGAGCAAGGTTTACTCTTTCAGGAGGGACAAGGTCCGAAAGATATTTAAAGATGCCTTGAACAACGGTCTACAATTGCCAGAGTCGAAAAGACCTCAAGAAGCAAAAATGACCGACAATCCCCTGTATTGCCCGTACCACCGAGTAGTGAGCCATGCGATCGAGGATTGCTATATCTTCAAAGACTGGGTCGAGAAGCAGTACAAGACTGGAAAGATCAAGCTGTCCAAAAGTGTGTTGGTGAACAATCAAGTTGCAACCACCAACTTTATACAGACAGAAGCTGAAGCCTTCTGGGAGCAGACAGCCGAACTCGCTGCCCTGAGAAATGAAACCGACTCACCGCAGCCTCCTTGGAGTAAGCACATATCTAATAAGACGAATAAGATGATAAAGCTACTTCGGAAAAAGTCCATGATGGAATGGGAAGGGCCGAAGAAGCCTACCATTCCAGCTGCCAATGCGGCTCCATCAGGCTCAAAATGTAAAAAGCTCAAGAAGAAGAAAAGTGCAGCTCGACATGAAAAGGAGTCTACAGGGAGAACAACCATTCAAAAATATATCGATTCTCTCGAAGACTATGAACAGAAGGAAAGAACTCTGATTCAATTGAAGGAGTTCCTCCCTATAGAAGCATCTGAAATTTTGGAGGAGTTAGAGGAAGGCTCCAATGAAGAGATTTCTATAGTGACCTGCTACGCCATCCATCTTGACAGCGACTCTAAGGAAGAGCTCTGTTTTCCCGAAGAGGACGAGGAGCTCGCCACAAGGGCCAACCAAATCTAGCTCAGAAGCAGCAGGGCTCTGCCACCAAATCAGGGCAACGCCCCAAAAGGAAAGGAAAAGCAGGTGGCTAATCAGGAAGATGGCAGAGAACCGGATAATGAAAACTCAAGTCCTTCCTCGGTGGACTATAATGTCTTGGCTCATCTCCGGAAGCTTCGTCTCTCCTAAGCATCTACGATGCCTTGGTCCTATCTAAGGAACTTAGAGATGTTCTCATTCACGCTCTACAAAACCCCGAGGCTCACTTTGCGGAAATTAATATGAAAGAAGCTCAGTATGCTCTTCATGCCGCCACAATCACGTTTAAGGATGAAGACTTACTACTGGGAACGGCTGAGCATAATCGGCCGCTTTATGTGACCGGGTACAGCGACGAAGATCGAATTAATCGCATATTGATTAATCCGGGGTCCTCAGTGAATATCATGAACTTGCGGACTCTGAAGAGTTTGTCAATAGACGTCCGACACCTGTCAAGGGAAAGGATTGTCATTCAAGCCTTCAATCAAAACTGCCAGCAAGTTCTGGGGTCTATAGCTTTGCCAATCAAATTAGGGGATCTGCAAACTGAAGCTAAGATATACGTGATCGACGCTGACACATCTTATAAAATTCTCTTGGGACGGCCGTGGCTCCACGATTACGGCATCATTCCATCAACTCTCCATCAATGCATGAAGTATACTAAAAATGGCGAAGAAAGACGCATTGACGGAGACATCCAGCCGTTCGGTGTGCATGAAGTCCGATATGAAGATTCTCGGTACTTCATGAACCACCAAGATGCTAAGCCACAACTGACTGACGACAGAGCGACCCCAAAACTCAAAAGCAAATCTGAGCCGGCTGTCACTTTCAAAAGCAAAAACGACCAAGTGCGCCCGCGTTTCGGTAGCGACACTGATGAGTCCGACGCTGGAAGTCCGTCTTTCCATAAAACTCGCCCTCGTTTCGGTAGCGATACAGACGAATCTGATACCGAAAGCCCATCTAGTAGCAAAGCCCGCCCTCATCTTGGCAGCGACACTAAAGAGTCGGAGGAAGAGGACCTGCCGTGCAACAGCTGTGCAGATTGGACCCCCATGCAGCAAGCGAAACTACGAGAGACCTTCGAAATTGCAGAAGGGTCCCTGGCCATCACAAGGGTGCCGGAACGGATGTGCAAAGAGCTTGATGCATTATAAGTCTCTACCATGGACCAGCTGAAAACTTTCTACGTTCCCGGAAGGAAAAGTGGACAGAAGGGCATCCTGTTTTATGGGTCAAACCCCATTGTGCACCCGGACGATTTGTTTGTCGCGTTCCTTCCCTATGAGAGAGGCATAAGAGCCGTCCTCAATCCCAGATACTATGCACCTGAGATGCGGGAATATTTCAAAAGGTGCGGATGCCGGCTATATCAAATGGAGTCCGAAGCAAAGTTTTATGAAGGGCTATGGCATTCGCCTCAGGTCCGAGCACTCATCGATGGACGAATTCCAGATAGACGAGGCATAGGTTTCATCCAGCCTGATTCCAAAGCATGCTACATGATCCATGTTGGTGAAGCCATCGAAAGATCAAATGATGATGACGAGATAGCCGAGCCAGAAGAAGTTCCTCAAGAGCTCGAAGATGGCAGACAAGCAACCTTCGATGAGCTAACCGAGATCGATTTGGAGACGCCTAATAATCCAAGGTCGACCTACATCAGCTCACTCCTGTCAGAGGAAATGAAGGAGCAGATAATTGCCCTACTGCATAAGTTCGCCGACTGTTTCGCGTGGACGTACAAAGAAATGCCTGGCCTCTCCCCTGAAGTGGCCGTGCATAAGCTGGCTATATCTCCTGATGCTAAGCCAGTCAAACAAGCTCCTCGAAGAATGAGAAGGGAACTAGAAGAAAAGGTCATCGAGAAAACCAAGAAACTCATCGATGCCGGCTTCATCAGGGAAGAGAAATACGCAGACTGGATCGCATGCATTATCCCAGTAAAGAAGAAAAATGGGCAAATCCGGGTTTGTGTCGATTTCAGGGAGGCATGCCCTAAAGATGACTTCCCGCTACCGGTCATGGAAATGATGGTCGACGACACCTCAAATTATGAGCTGTTCACCTTCATGGATGGCTCGTCTGGATATAATCAGATCAAGATATCGCCTGAGGATGAGAAACACATAGCATTTCGAACCCCGATCGGAATATACTGCTACAAAGTGATGCTGTTCGGACTGAAGAACGCAGGTGCTACATATCAAAGGGCAATGACCAATATCTTTGATGACCTAATTCATAAAGTCGTCGAATGTTATGTTGATGATCTGGTCGTCAAGACTAAAGCCAAGGCTGATCACATCCAAGATCTTAGGACTGTTCTCACCAGACTGAGAGAGTACAATCTGAAAATGAATCCTCTGAAGTGCGCTTTTGGCGTGTCATCGGGAAAATTCCTGGGCTTCATATTTCGACATCGAGGGATTGAAGTTGACCCATCCAAGATAAAGGCCATCATGGAGATGCCCCCTCCGAAGAATCTGACGCAGCTAAGATCTTTTCAAGGCAAGCTAGCTTATATATGAAGGTTTATCTCAAATTTATCGGGGAGATGTAGGCCCTTCTCAAAGCTCATGAAGAAAGGAGCCCCTTTTGTCTGGGATGCTGAATGTCAAGAAGCGTTCAAAAGCATCAAACAGTACTTGTTGCACCCTCCAGTGCTGGCCGCTCCCATTCCAAATAAACTGTTGATTCTCTATACTGCCGTACTAGATGAATCACTCGGTGCGCTCCTTGCCCAGAACAAAGAGGAGGGAAATGAAAATGCTCTCAGCTACCTCAGTCGAACTTTAGTAGGGGCGGAACACAACTATTCCCCGATTGAAAAGCAATGCCTGGCCCTGATATTCGCTGTGAAGAAGCTGAGGCACTATCTGCTTGCTCATCGGGTTATACTGATCTCCAAGGTCGACCCGCTCAAACACTTGATGACTAAAGCAAGCCTAGCCGGCAAAATGGCAAGATGGGCTGTCATGCTGCTTGAGTTTGACATGGTTTATACTCCTCAGAAAGCAGTAAAAGGGCAAGCCCTCACCGATTTCCTCGCTGCTCATCCTATACCAGAAGGGTCACCGCTCAATTGCGAGTTACCCGACGAACAAATGCTGCACCTCGAGGAAGGTGAGCCATGTTAGGAGCTCTACTTCGATGGAGCCTCATCAATAAGGACCTCCAGTAAATCAAGCGTCCCGGAGATAAAGGCAGGGATAGGATTGGTGCTCATCACGCCATCGATGGGAACCCTAACGAGGCTGAGTACGAGGCTCTGATAGCTGGCCTAGAGCTCGCTACAGAAATGGAAATCCTTCGGCTACGAGTCTACGGCAATTCCCAGCTTGTTGTCAACCAAGTAAGTGGCGACTATAAAATATACAAACCCGAGTTAGCTCGGTACAGAAGCCGAGTGGTGGAACTCATGAAACGGTTCACTCACATTGAATTAATGAGAGTCCCCAGAGCGTTGAATGGAAAGGCTGACATACTCACTCGCTTAGCCAAGGAGCTGGCTGATCCTGACATGGACGAAATTCTGATCACAGTCAGGAGCCGGCAAATTCTACCCCATGTCTCTCTACGAGAAGAGGAAAGCGCGAAACAGAAGAGCAGTCCTGCCGAAGAAACTTCGATCATCCAAGACGAGCCCGATTGGAGAGAACCCTTCATAGAGTACTACCGATACGACAAGCTGCCCGAAGGAAGGTCTGCGAGGGTTCAGCTGAAGAAGAGAGCTCTCCGATACGTGTTTGTAAATGACACGCTATACCGCAGGTCATATGACCAACTCTGGCTCAGGTGTTTGTCATTGGCTGAAACCCAAAAGGACATGAAAGAAGTTCACTCAGGAGTCTGCGGGGCTCACCAGTCTGGCCCCAAAATGCGGCTTCAGATCAAACGGCTTAGATATTACTGGCCTACCATGATAAGGGATTGCGAAGAGCATGCAAAGAAATGCCATCTCTGCCAAATTCACGGTGATTTCATTCACAAGCATCCCAATCCGTTGCATCCTACGGTGGCGTCGTGGCCCTTCGAAGTCTGGGGGACCGACATAGTTGGCCCAATTAATCCTCCGTCATCCAAAAGCCACCGGTTCATACTGGCTGCAACAGACTACTTCTCCAGATGGGCTGAAGCTGACCCACTAATAGAAGTAAAGACAGAAGATATTCTGACATTCTTCCAGCATAATATTCTATACCGCTTCTGTACGCCAAGAAGAATCATTTCTAACAATGGGCCTTCTTTCAAGAGCTTCAAAGTCTCAAGGTTCGCTACTCAGCACAAGATAGACTGGAGATATTCCTCCATCTATAATCCAAGAGCCAATGGGCTAGCCGAATCCTTCAATAAGACTCTATGCAATCTCTTGAGGAAAAATGTTTCAGCTAATAAGAGAGACTGGAATGTCAAACTTCACGAGGCATTGTGGGTATATCGTACCATGCACCGTACTCCAACTCAGTCCACTCCATACTCATTGATCTTCGGAGTGGAAGCGGTCCTCCCTCTCGAAGTTGAAGTTCCAAGCTTAAGAATGGCCGTTCAGCACGAGTTGACGGAGGAGGAAAACGTGCTCCTTCGGCTTGAAGAGTTCGACGCCCTCGAAGAAAAGAGACTCGCGGTGCAGCAAAATCTGGAGCTATACCGAACCCAAATGTCACGGGCCTATGACAAGATAACCCGTCTCCGCGCTTTCAAGAAAGGTGAATTGGTGTTGGTCCTCAAAAGACCGATCATCCCCAATCGACATGCCAAGGGAAAATTCGAGCCAAACTGGGAAGGACCATACGTCATCGAGAAAGTGTTTGACGGAGGATCCTACCAACTGATAAATGCCGAGGGAGAAAGGCCCATGCCACCCATCAATGGCCGATATCTCAAGAATTACTATGCGTGAATGCTCCAAGTCACAGGCGAATTGAGCACACCAGCCCTACGGTCTAGATCATACATCCTGTAAAACTGTATACAATCCACGGGCATAAACGACCTCTATCTCTTCCAAGTCCTGCCGGTGAGACTACTTTTAAAGTCCCACCAGCGGCAAAAAAAATGGTATGTCCACAAGCAAAACGGGCACGGATGAAAACCCGAAAGGGCTCCGTGAGTAAAAACAGCAGGACTGCCGGCGAGTTTGTGAAAACCCGAAAGGGTGCAAACTTGTGGAAAGAGATAGAATACACTCGCAAAGTCCTCTCGACCTTGTGAGGAGAAAATCCCTGCGTGAGATCCTTACGACTCACAAAGGAGAAACACACTTAGGAATCCTCACGATTCCTAAAGAGAACATACACCCGCGAGATCCTCTCGACTCGTAGGGAGAAAATGCTTTTATGAGGCCCTTACGGCTCATAAAATTGAAAAGCCTTAGGTGATAGGGATCTAAACCTGTCTCCTGAGCCATCGCTCTCCAACGGGAAACGGCAAATGATGAGTCACTCCTGGCATTTCGCTTCAGTGTTAGCGGTGCTGATGCTGACCCTAAAACCAAATCCCAAGTCCTCCCGGGGCAAATGATGAGTTGCTCCTGGCATTATTCCAGTGCAGCAATGCTGATACCAAACAAGATCCAAATTCCAAGTCTCCAAACGGCGAATGATGAGTCGCTCCTGGTACCATATTCCAGTGCAGCGATGCAGACGCCAACCAAAATCCAATTTCTAAAAATTCTCCCGGCCCTACGGTTAGTCCCCAAATTGACTACCGTATACAATTCATGGGCTTGAATAATTCTCAACATACCCATGCCCCACCGCAATCACCAGTTACGCGGCTGGTCTTCGCCGTTGGGATTATGCTCCATTTGGGAAGACCCACTCACGTGTCCTCACAAACATGAAGAGAACAAACTTACGGGATCCTCACGACTTGTAAGAAAACACCTTCGTGGGATCCTTACGACCCACAAAGGAAAAACACACTTGGGAGTCCCCACGACTCCTAAGGAGAATCACACCTACAAGATCCTTTCGACTCGTAGGGAGAAAATGCTTTTATGTGGCCCTTACGGCTCATAAAATTGAAAAGCCTTGGGAGATAGGGACTTAAACCTGTCTCCTAAGCCATGACTCCCCAACAGGAAAAGGAAAATGATGAATTGCTCCTGGCACATGTGCTTCAGTGTTAGCAACGTTGATGCCTACCCTAACCCCAAAATTCCAAACTCCAATCCAATAGACCCCTAAGTCTTTAAACTAGGAACAGATGACCTCTAAGTCGTTAAACTGGTAACAGATGACCCCTAAGTTGTTAAACTGGAAACGAGGGAAATCCACTCATGGCAGATGATGATTCGCTCTTGGTACCATATTTCAGTGTAGCGATGCTGATGTCAACCCAAATCGTATCAAATCAGCAAAACAGCCAACGATCTCCCTGGAGAAATTAAGCTCCACCTCGGAAACAAGTCAAATCCCTGACACCGCAAGAAGCGGAGCAAGTCAAATCAAGCAGCGACCGTCCAAGTTGCTAAAAGGGCAGCACCGACCGTCCAAGTCGCAAAAAGGGCAGTATCGACCGTCCACGTCGATAAAATGGTAGCACCAACCGTCCAAGTCGCAAAAAGGGCAGCATCGACCGTCCAAGTCGCTAAAAGGGCAGCACCGACCGTCCAAGTCGCTAAAAGAGCAGCACCGACCATCCAAGTCGCTAAAAGGGCAACACCGACCGTCCAAGTCGTTAAAAGGGCAGCATCGACCGTCCAAGTCGCAAAAGGGCACCGATCGTCCAAGTCGCTAATAGGGCAGCATCGACCATCCAAGTCGCTAAAAGGGCAGCACCGACCGTCCAAGTCGCTAAAAGGGCAGAACCGACCGTCCAAGTCGCAAAAAGGGCAGCACCGACCGTCCAAGTCGCTAAAAGGGCAGTACCGACCGTCCAAGTCGCAAAAAGGGCAGTATCGACCGTCCACGTCGATAAAATGGCAGCACCGACCGTCCAAGTCGCAAAAATGGTAGAACCGACCGTCCAAGTCGCTAAAAGGGCAGCATCGACCGTCCACGTCGCTAAAAGGGCAGCACCGACCGTCCACATCGCTAAAAGGGCAGTAACGACCTCCTCGTCAGAATTACGCTCCGCCTTGAAATCAAGTCAACCAGACACTCCATCTCGGAGACACGTCAAGCATCAACTGTCCATGTCATAAAAAAGGGCAGTGCCAGCTTCCCAAAAAGCGGGAACCAAATCAAGCCGTCTCCACGTGAAAGAAAATCCATCAATTTCATGCACACGACCCATATATGCTGTGTGCATTTATTGATGGGGGGGCACTTTGTTGGGGTCGAAATTTATACCCCGGTTGACCAAGTCAAAATCAAAGTCAACCCCAAGCCAAGTGGACCCAAGCCTAGGTTAAGTGGGCCAATGCCCGGGTCGAGCCCGAACACGAAGCGTCCGGCCTTCCGCCATGCCAAAATAAAAATTTTGTAATAAATAATTTGGGTTTATTTCCTTTATTTATTATTTTTATATAAATGTAAGAAAAATGGGCATAAAACCAAATTTTTGTAAAGCCCATGGCTTATGTGCAAAAAGAAATAGCATATGAGGCATGGGATGGGCAAAATGCTATTTTTGTAAAGCCCAAGAGGCTATATGTAAAGTGTATAGCCTATAAAGGCAAAGATAATGAAAATATCTCAACAACTTTTTCTCTCTCCAAAAAGAATCAAGATCTGTGATCTTCTCCTTCCTCAAGGTTCTAAACCTTCTTCTTCTTTTTTTGAATTAAATCAAGAGTTTTACTCTTCCTTTTCCAAAACTAAATAGTTTTTCACCACAAAACCTACAAAAGGGAACTCAAATCTTCTATTAGATCTCAAAAACGAGAGATTTTTAAAATCTCATACTTCTTGTTCTTCATGATCCGGCCAACAGAGGAGGAAGAAGGAGACCCGCTTCTAAGAACCCTATTTTGGGGAAGATCCAGGGCTCGAGGGAGAAGCCCCTCCCATCAGCTCCAAAATATCTTAGGAGTTCAACTCCTCAAAAATATATATACATATATATACAAAATAATAAATATTTCCTTTTTGGAGCACAGCTCCAAGTGCAGGGACCAAGTCCCTTCTGCTGCTGACGCACAGCGCCCGCGTGCCTTGCACATGGGACGCTGGCGCCTTCTCCCACGCATCCTTTGGATGCCCTTTCCCTTTTATATGTATGTATGTATGTATGTATGTATGTATACACACATACTCCACAACACTGTTCCCGTTAGAAAAAAATTTCTAACGGGAACAGTGTTGTGGAGTATGTGTGTGTGTGTGTATATACATACATATATGTATATACACACACATACTCCACAACACTGTTCCCGTTAGAAAAAAATTCTAACGTGGCGCTGCCCCACACCCGCAAGGGGGCTACTAGCCCCCTTGACCCCCAGCCCGCTATCCGGATAGCGAGACCCCCGTAAAAACTCTGCGGGGCCCCCGATATATCCAAAATCCCTTCAAAACACAACATTGCACATTGAGTTCGCATAACCCGTTAATCGGAGGTTCCCTCGCTCTAAAGGCGAGGGGTAATTAACGACAGTTTAGTCCGTGGCTTCCGGAGATTCGGATCCCCACAATCAATAAACCCCAGCCTACCCTAGGCAGGGGGAATCTGTAATGCGCCTGACAAGCGCGCGCGTATTCCCATCTCAATGGGGTGTCGAAAAACACCCCACAAAGTGTATAACAATAATATGAATATAGAATAGTGAAGTGTATCAGTGTATGTGACATACGGTGAATAATCTATACTACTGGGTTAGTTACTTTCAAGTCTTTGAAATTAATTTAATGAATCGTCGATGTAACTCAATAGTATCCCGTGCATGCCCGGGACCACGGTCAAGACTCTCGGGCTGAATCTAAGACGTGCCGCTAAGCAGTAAACAGATAATATGTACAGACGAATGATGTCAGCAGTATCATCCTGGGGCTGGCCTAGCCCGTAAAACTGATCAGTATAAGCGTCGAACTGTTGAGTTACAAGTCGGGTTTCATTATTGATTTCCCCTTACCCCCAAGTTATGCGTTCAAGTCAGGTATTGATAAATCTGGAGCTAATGCCAACACAGGATCAAGCAGGTACAGGTTTGTCTATGCAGACAACAGGATACGTCCGTCAGGACAACATGTCAGGATTGTCGGTATTAGAAACAGGATCAGGTAACAGGTCAAGTAGTGGTGAATCAGGTCATGACAGGTAATGCACAGATATCAAACGGATGCTCATAATAAAACTATAGCAAGTGTGGATGCACGATAAAAGTATGGATGCACAGTAAAACACGGATGCATAAATATCTATCAGGGATTATATCTACCACTCCATGACTATGCATGATGCACTTTATCAAGCATGGGGTTTTAATATAACAGTAACATGGAATAATGTGATCTGGCATGCAACTAGATATATAATAAATGATACGGATGCAAACGGATATCGGAAAAATGGTAAAACTGTAACATTGATGCATAATACAATAAATATGCAATATTCTTATTAATATAGATGCGAGTATAATAATATAGCCTGTATTAAGCTACCTGCATGAAACCAGTTATGTAATTAATGATATGGATGCGTACGGATATCCGAAAACAGTAAAACAATAATATGGATGTACAATGCAGTCAACATGTGATATTTTTATTCATATGGATGCAAAATATGTATCATAGCATATAGAAAGATAGACTTGCCTGAACGGATCTCACGACGGATGCGTACGGCACGTCCGACGTCGGGTAAACGTCGCAATGCACACACAGCGCACAGAACAGAACTAGGCAAAGCAAGAATGCGACCATGCTGGATGGGATGTCCACTGGGTCGCCCGGATCGTCGGCGACGGCACGGCTCCAGCGACGATCAGAAACACGAGAAACCAAGAAAGAAGAAGAGAAGAGAGAAGAAGGAGAAGAAGAAGAGGGCTGTGGGTTTGCAGGGTGCATTGGAGTTGTCTCAGGGTTATGGGACAGAGGCGAGGGGGTGACGACGAGAGGCGTGGGTTTTTCTGGCGAGGATGCAGGCGGCGATAGGTTCTTGAGTTTGGGTTCGGGTTACTGAGGTGTTTGTATCGGGGAGGAGAGAGGAGGAGAAGAGCAGGAAGACGAGGAGGAGGAGACGAGGGTGTGGGGATGGTCGACGACGACAAGGTGACGTCGGTGACGAGGACAGAGGCGAGGTTGGGTCGTGGGTTCTTGGGTTCGTCGGGAAAGGAGAGGAGGTGAGGTGGTGATGATGAATGGAAGTGAAGGAGAAGGTCGAGGGTTAGGCGGGGTTGAGGCTGGAGGCGGCGTCGCGCGGGGCGAGGCGTGGGTTTGAGCATGGGTTAAGGCTCGCGAGGAGAGGTGCGGGCGAAAATTTAAAGAAGATAAAGGGAGGTGAGTGTAGCGAGAAGAGGGAGGTGACGGGATTCGCCATGGGGGTTTAAAATAGAAGAGAGAGAGAGAGTTGGCTGGATTGTTTATTAGGTTTAATAATATTTGAAATATATAAAAAGAGATAGAGAGGAAAGAGGTGGTCAGTGCAAAGAAATCTTTTTTTAAAAAAAATTAAAACGAAAAAGATTTGAGAATAGTGTTAACAGATTTGAGAATAGTGTTAACAGTAAGAATAAATATAAGTTTAAAAATTTGAGATTTTGGCTAATACAAAAATAATCCAAAACACGCCCAGGTCGGGTCTAAAATCTAGTTTTAAAATATGGATAATATGCGTAACAACCAAAACCAAAACAGGATATCCGAGTAACGAAAAAGCATAGCCCCAAGAACGGATGCACGTAGCGTGCACGTAGCTATCCAAACGAGTCTGTTTCAATGAATAGGATGAGAACACGAGGTGCAGATGCTACCACAGGGTCAGGGGTATCATGCAAGCCATGCTAGATATTTTTAAAATATTATATTAAAAAATGCACATGCCAGATATAATGCCAGTATGCAGTATATAAAAAAATATGAAAGTGCACGGATCCTCATAAATAGCCGGGATAAATCATAAACAGGAATCAAGACGGGTTTCCAGCAAGCGGGTCGGGTCGAATGTAAATACAGATGTCAAAAATACTATTCACACCCCCAAACATCAATAAATCAATAAATAACCTTAAATAAAGAAATACCCAAAAGAACTGGTATAAATAAAGTAGGGTGTTACATTATACCTAACTACAAAAAAGAATTTCGTCCTCGAAATTCCCAAAACAAGAAAAGACAAACAAGAATGAAACTACGATAAGAGGTGTGAAAACTTCTGTCGAATCTCGTCTTCTCGTTCCCAAGTCGATTCTCCATGCGAGCGATTCCCCCAAGAAACAAGTACGAGAGGGATAAGCTTGTTCTTAAGGATCTTATCTCTTCGATCAATAATCGATATCGGTCGTTCTTCATAGGTCAAATCCTCCCTTACTGTTAGCTCCGAATGATCTAGCATGTGCGTCTCATCTCGAACATACTTACAGAGTTGAGATATATGAAACACGTCATGAACACTCGCCAAAGATGGTGGTAACGCCAATCAATAAGCCACTTCTCCAACACGCTCAAAAATCTCGAAAGGGCCCACGAATCGAGGACTAAGCTTGCCTCGACTCCCAAAATGAATCACTCCTCTAGTCGGTGATATCTTCAAGAATACCAGATCACCAACAACGAACTCTAGAAGTCTTCTCGATGTATCGGCCCACTCTTCTGCCGATCCTGTGTTGCCTTCATGTGATTCCGGATAGTATTAACCTTCTCTACTTTGCATGATCAAATCCGGTCCAACAATCTTTGTTCTCCAATATCATCCCAACAAACGGGTGAGCGACACTTTCGACCATACAATGCTTCGAATGGAGCCATCTGAATAGTCGCCTGAAAGCTGTTATTGTAAGAAAACTCCACCAGGTGTAGATGATCCTCCCATGAACCTTTGAAATCCAACATACAAGCTCTCAACATATCTTCAAGAGTTTGGATCGTTCTCTCCGACTGGCCATCTGTCTGAGGATGATAAGCGGTACTAAACTTCAATCGCGTCCCCAAACTTTCCTGTAAACTCCTACAGAAGTGCGATAAGAATCGGGTATCACGGTCAGAAACGATGCTTACAGGTACACCATGCAATCTCACAATCTCCTGCATGTACCGTTCTGCTAACACTTCCGTCGACTGACCAATTCGAAATGGTATGAAATGAGCTGCCTTGGTCAATCGATCAACAATCACCCAAATTGCATTATTGCCCTTTGGACTCCGTGGTAAAGCTGTCACGAAATCCATGGTTATATGTTCCCACTTCCATTGAGGAATCGGAAGTGGTTGCAATAAACCAGCTACCCTTTGATGTTCAGCCATAACTTGCTGACACACCAAACACTTCGCTACAAAGCGAGCAATCTCCCTTTTCATGCCTTCCCACCAGAAATGCTGTCGTAGATCATGGTACATCTTCGTGCCTTCTGGATGTACGGAATAAGCGGAATTGTATGCCTCCTTCATAATTTCTTCACGAATGTCTCCTTTTGGCACACACAAACGGCTACCATATCGCAACGAACCATCTTCATGAATCAACAAGTCCGTTCGAAGTCCCGCTTCAACCTATTCTCGAAACTTCTGCAATCTTGGGTCCTGTGACTGCGCTGCATTAATACTCTCGATCAACGATGACTGTACTTGCAGCTGCATCAACTGCCCCGAAGAATACGGTAGCACGATCTCCAACTCGAATCTCCGAAAATCCTCGATAAGCTCCTTCTGTGCAGTCAACATCCGAATTGCTGGCAACCGACTAAGCGCATCCGGAACTACATTAACTTTCCCCGGATGGTCCTTAAGATTAAGATCATAGTCAGCCATCAGAACCATCTACGCTGCCTCATGTTGAGCTCTTTCTGCATGAACACATACTTTAGGATTTTGTGATCGGTGAATACTTCGACTTTTTCGCCGAATAAGTAGTGTCTCCAAATCTTCAAAGAGAAAATTACTGCTGCAAGCTCCATGAGTTGGGTAATTCTTCTCATGGGTCTTCAACTGTCTTGATGCATAGGCTATGACCTTCCCATGCTGCATCAAAACACATCCCAAACCTTTCCCAGATGCGTCGCTGTGAATCACCAATCCTCCCGAACCGTCTGGTACGGTCAAAATAGGAGCGGTTATCAATCTTTGCTTCAACGCCTCAAAAGCTGACGCACATCTATCCGTCCATACGAACGGTACCTCCTTTCGCGTAAGCTTGGTCAAAGGCTCAACCAATCGAGCAAAATTCTCCACGAATCTTCTATAATATCTGGCAAGTCCAAGAAAACTTCTTATTTCTGCTATGTTCTTCGGAATCGGCCAATCTTGCACGGCTGCAATCTTCTCGGGATCAACGACGATTCCATCTCCGGATACGACGTGCCCCAAAAACTTCACTTCTTCGAGCCAAAACTCGTACTTGCTCATCTTTGCATATAATCTTTCTTACCTCAACGTTTGCAGTGCGATCTTCAAGTGTTCTGCATGCTCTTCTAGGTTCCTCGAGTAGACCAGAATATCATCGATGAATACCACTATAAACTGGTCCAAGAACGGTGAAAAGATTCGATTCATCAAGTCCATAAATATCGCCGGTGCATTCGTGACTCCGAATGGCATCACTAAATACTCGTGATGTCCATATCGAGTTCGGAACGCAGTCTTGTAGATATCCTCTGATTTAACTCGAACTTGATGATATCCGGATTGCAAATCCAGCTTCGAGAATACCCTCGCGCCACTGAGTTGCTCGAATAATTCGCCAATGCGAGGGATCGGGTACTTGTTCTTAATAGTCACCCGGTTCAATTCTCGATAATCGATACACATCCTCCTTGTGCTATCTTTCTTCTTGACTAGAAGAACTGGAGCTCCCCAAGGTGAATTACTGCTGCGAATCCAACCTTTCTCTAGCAATTCAGTAACCTGCTTCTTGACTTCTTCCAACTCCACTGGTGCCCTCGGATGGTACGCTTTTGAGATTGGCGCTGCACCAGGAACAAGATCGATCACGAACTCCACATCTCGTTTTGGCGGTAAACCCAAGATGTCCTCGAACACATCCATGAACTCTCGAACTACAACTGGCGCTTCCTCCTTATCAACTTCCATTGACGAAAGAACACTGTTTGTCGGCCTAGCCCTAAACTCGACTGGCCCGACAAAACTGCTTCCTCCAGCAAAAACAAACTCCGGATTTTCGAGAATCTGGAAAATCACTTTGTTTGCCCTACAATCAATGTGAGCATGGAAAGTGCCAAGAAAGTCCATTCCCAAGACGACATCATAACTACCGGTATCAATCACCAAGAAATCTACAAATAACTCCCGTCCGCAAATAACAACAGAACAATCCTTGCACTCGCTACTAGATATAATCTTAACATTCCCGGTGTGTATATCCCAACAACTAGACAGGGTCGTACAAGAAATCAAGTGTGCAGCAATAAACTTGGACGACATAAAACAATGGGATGCACCAGAATCGAATAATGCTAATGCGGGAAAATCATGAACAAGTAGGATACCTGAAACAACTTCATCTGAAGCCTTGGCCTCTTCGGCCGTCAAAGTAAAGGCTCGAGCTTGATTAGGTCCCTGAGTTATCTGTTTCTGCCCCTGAATTTGCCTATGCGGTGGCTTCTGAACATCAACCATCAAACGAAACTTCAACGAACAAGCATTGATAGTATGATCCGCTGATTCACAAACCAAACAGAGTCCAAGCCTCCTTCGACACTCCCTCTACAAGTGTCCGGATAGATGGCAGAAGTCACAAAACAACCTTCCTTTCTGCTCGGGCACGATAGGCTTCTTCATCGGTACGATGCCACGTCGGTTCACTGGAATACCTCTGCGTATAGACGCTTGGTTCGGCGTAAACGCCGGCTTTCGTACCACAACTGCCTGCTGCTGCGGACCCCATGTCTTTATTGATAAGCTCTGCTGCTCTCTGGCTGCTTTAAGAACTTGCGAGAAAGTGGTCAATCCCAGAGATATAATGTGCCTCTGGATTTCCACGTCCAAACTGCGCATAAACCTTCATGCCCTATCAGCTTCTTTGGCCACCAAAGGTCTCGTGAATCGGCTGAGCCGTGTCCACTCAGCCGCATGTGCATCCATGGATCCGCCATTCTGCTTCAGACTGATAAATCTTTCTTCCATTTCTTCCCGTGCAGTCTGCGGAAAGAACTTCTCCAAGAAACTCTGCGAGAAAGTTGCCCAACTGATCGGCTTGGACAAACGGGTCTCTTCCACAAGCCACCACTCACGGGCATAGTCCACCAATTGGATGCGTACAACATCCACTCTCTGGTCCTCTGGAATCTGTGCTGCAACGAGCAGATTTTCCATATCGACTATCCACTGTTCCGCTGGCAAATGCTCCTCCAAACCAGTGAAAGTGGACGGACCAAGTCTCGTAAAATCCTCCACGGTACCCACACGCTGTACTGGTTTGGCTGCAACAGTGTTTACGGACTGCTGGACGGTCCGCAAACCTTCCTGAAAAGCTTCGGCTTGCCGCTGATTTATCTCAGTTTGTCGCTTCTGGTTCTCCAGCATCCCACGAATTACTCCAAGTAATGCGGCGTCATCAACACGCTTCTGGTATGATCGCGGTTCTCTATCCGCTATGATCCTGAAATCAAGACACCGAAGAGAATCAGTATGATAAACAAGATTCAAAACTTGCGATAAAACATAAACTGGTAAGCAATGAAACCGAAAGAAGCAAGGTAGTATAATCACCATAAAACAAGGAAGTGAATCAAGACTGGGACTCCAAATTACTTAAATAGAGTACCTCATTGTAACCATGCTATAGTTCATAGTTACGATCACATAACTCCGTTCAAGTCGCCCAAATCCTAGTATCAGAATAGAGAGAAACAATAGGGAACCAGAAGGTTTCAGGTCGAGATGCAAAGTTGTTTGCATATCGTCAAGACAAGGATCACGAGAAGATATGATTCAAGGATCACGATACCAATGTGGCGGGACATGTTCCTAATTACGGGTTTTCTGATTTGTGTATTGGGTCCAATACCCAACTACAAAAGAATCAAACCCGATTAACCTAAATCCTATGGATCTGATACCAAACAAACCCTGTCACGCCCCGCTTGCCAGAGTGCGCTAAGATCGGCACGTGACAGAGCCAACCATGCTACCTGTGGCTAAGAAACATCCCTCCACAGTCACATTACGGCTGTCTATAAGATATCAAGAACAATAAAAAAAATATAAACTATCTAGTACATGTCCATATGCCAGAATAAACGAGTCAAGAAATAATATATGCAGAAGCAATAAATCCAATAAACAATAACCTCTGGAAAGTACGTCCCAAATACGGGCTCACATCAGGAAATAAAAGTACGGAAAGAAACTAAACTAAACTGGATACCAACAGGATCCTCACTGCTCGGCCTGTCGGCTAAATTACTCCTAGTCAGCCTGCGTCAAAGACAGAGAATCTGGGCCATGCAAAACCCAGACGTCAGTGCGTCATAATATCAACAATAAAATATAATCAGGAGGTAACAAGATATGTAGGCATGAGTATGAACAGTAATAAGTGTATAACAATAACATGAATATGAAACAGTGAAGTGTATCAGTGTATGTGACGTACGGTGAATAATCTATACTACTGGGTTAGTTACTCTCAAGTCTTTGAAATCAATTTAATGAATCGTCGATGTAACTCAATAGTATCCCGTGCATGCCCGGGACCACGGTCAAGACTCTCGGGCTGAATCCGAGACGTGCCGCTAGGCAGTAAACAGGTAACATGTACAGACGAATGATGTCAGCAGCATCATCCCGGGGCTGGCCTAGCCCGTAAAACTGATCAGTATAAGCGTCGAACTGTTGAGTTACAGGTCAGATTTCATCATTGATTTTCCCGTACCCCCAAGTTATGCGTTCAAGTCAGGTATTGATAAATTTGGAGCTAATGCCAACACAGGATCAAGCAGGTACAGGTTTGTCTATGCAGACAATAGGATATGTCCGTCAGGACAATATGTCAGGATTATCGGCATTAGAAATAGGATCAGGTAACAGGTCAAGTAGTGGTGTATCAGGTCATGACAGGTAGTGCACAGATATCAAACGGATGCTCATAATAAAACTGTAGCAAGTGCGGATGCACGATAAAAGTATGGATGCACAGTAAAACACGGATGCATAAATATCTATCAGGAATTACATCTACAACTCCATGACTACGCATGATGCACTTTATCAAGCATGGGGTGTTAATATAACAGTAACATGAAATAATGTGATCTGGCATGCAACTAGATATATAATAAATGATACGGATGCAAACGGATATCGAAAAAACGGTAAAATCGTAACATGGATGCACAATACAATAAATATGCAATATTCTTATTAATATAGATGCGAGTATAATAATATAGCCTGTATCAAGCTACCTGCATGCAACCAGTTATGTAATTTATGATATGGATGCGTACGGATATCCGAAAACAGTAAAACAATAATATGGATGTACAATATAGTCAACATGTGATATTTTATTCATATGGTTGCAAAATATGTATCACAGCATATAGCAAGATAAACTTGCCTGAACGGATCTCACGACGGATGCGTACGGCATCTCCGACGTCGGGTAAACGTCGCAATGCACACACGGCGCACAGAACAGAACTAGACAAAGCAAGAACGCGACCACGCTGGATGGGATGTCCACTGGGTCGCCCGGATCATCGGCGACGGCACAGCTCCGGCGACGATTGGAAACACGAGAAACCAAGAAAGAAGAAGAGAAGAGAGAAGAAGGAAAAGAAGAAGAGGGTTGTGGGTTTGCAGGGTGCACTGGAGTTGTCTCAGGGTTATGGGACAGAGGCGAGGGGGTGACGACGAGAGGCGTGGGTTTTTCCGGTAAGGATGCAGGCGGCGATGGGTTCTTGAGTTTGTGTTCGGGTTACTGAGGTGTTTGAAGCGGGGAGGAGAGAGAAGGAGAAGAGCAGGAAGACGAGGAGGTGGAGACGAGGGTGTCGGAATGGTCGACGACGACAAGGTGAACATCGGCGACGAGGACAGAGGCGAGGTTAGGTCGTGGGTTCTTGGGTTCGTCGGGAAAGGAGAGAAGGTGAGGTGGTGATGATGAATGGAAGTGAAGGAGAAGGTCGAGGGTTAGGCGAGGTCGAGGCTGGAGGCGGCGTCGCGCGGGGCGAGGCGTGGGTTCGAGCGTGGGTTAGGGCTCGCGAGGAGAGGCGCGGGCGAAAATTTAAAGAAGATGAAGGGAGATGAGTGTAGCGAGAAGAGGGAGGTGACGGGATTCGCCGTGAGGGTTTAAAATAGAAGAGAGAGAAAGTTGGCTGGATTATTTATTAGGTTTAATAATATTTGAAATATATAAAAAGAGAGAAAGGAGAGAGGTGGTCGGTGCAAAATAAATCCTTTTAAAAAAAATTTAAATGGAAAAGATTTGAGAATAGTGTTAACAGTAAGAATAAATATTAGTTTAAAAATTTGGGATTTTGGTTAATACAAAAATAATCCAAAACACGTTCAGGTCGGGTTTAAAATCTAGTTTTAAAATACGGATAATATGCGTAACAACCAAAAGCAAAACAGGATATCCGGGTAACGAAAAAGCATATCCCCAAGAACGGATGCACGTAGCGTGCACGTAGCTATCCAAACGAGTCCGTTTCACTGAACGGGATGAGAACACGAGGTGCGGATGCTACCACAGGGTCAGGGGTATCATGCAAGCCATGCTAGATATTTTTAAAATATTTTATTTGACTTTAAATGTTATATTAAAAAAATGCAGATGCCAGATATAATGATAGTATGCAGTATATAAAAAAAATATGAAAGTGCACAGATCCTCATAAATAGCCGGGATAAATCATACACAGGAATCAAGATGGGTTTCCAGCAAACAGGTCGGGTCGGATGTAAATACAGATGTCAAAAACACTATTCACACCCCAAACATCAATAAATAACCTTAAATAAAGAAATACCCAAAAAAATTGGTATAAATAAATTAGGGTGTTACATTATTAAATCAGATATTGATTTGATAATTTACATATATGTATTTCGATATGTATTTTCTAGTATTACGTTCTTCGTGTTATTCTATCTCTTTGGACATTCATGTTTTTATCCGAATGCAGGTATGTATATACAGTATAATGTAATCCGCATTTTGTTACGGATAACATTCTAGAAGGTGGTCACCTCATTATGCTTTTTCCATTTATTCTTTAAATGGAAATGAGGTGTAAAGTGTGAGGTGAGGGGAGTATGATGAGGACCATGCCTCAATAGTTTTGTCAACTATTGAGGCATGGGTCATATTGTTTATTCATGGATATTGATATACAAAACCATTGTGGATTTTTTTTCTCTCTCATGATTGCTCATTTCTTTTGTGCTCACCATTTTTACCTCACTCCCCTCTCCTTCTCCTGAGTTCCTCCATCTTCATCATCTTCCTCCTCTCTACACTCTCATGTGTTGAGAAACAAGAGAGGAGGTAAGATAGAGATAGTAAAACGCCTAGAACTTCACACTACATCCGAGAGATCTTGGATTAGCATCCCAAGTTCTCTAGTTGCTTCTTTTGTTACTTAACAAGGAGCTAGAGCCATGGATCACATCTCTCGGGTGGATCATTTTAGACGGAGGAGTACCGAAGAGCAAGCTCGATCCCGGAGTACCGATAGAGCGAGCAAAGGAGATCAAACGCGATTATGGTGGCCACTTGGAGCGAACGATGAGAAAAGAAGACCGAAGAACTTGAATTGTTTAGTGAGACTTCTTTTCATAATAGTTAGCTCTCTTTGTTTAGCTGGTTAGGTTTATGGAAAGATCCGTTTTAATTGGGTTATTCTAGCGCCGTTTTAAAACTCCTAGAAAAATTTTGTTTCGTAAACCGCCACGTTTGATGACTTGAGGGTTAGGGTAACCCAACACTTTGGTCTTAAGTCTGACCAAAATTATTCAACATGGCCACCTCTGTGAACCCAAAAATGACTGTATTATGTGTATCTCATTAAGCTATAATAAAAAAAATGATTTAGTACAATGTTGATCTCTCATTAGTTTAGAGTCCCCTTTAAATATAAAAAATTCTCAACATTGCATTAAACAAATGTTTGGTGCTCGCACACACATCCTCAGCCTTTCCATAATGGACCATTGCTTAACTTGTCTTCACCCGAACTTAATCAACAATGGAGAGAAACTTCAATCAAACGTGATAAAAATCATATATCCATTAAATTAAACGGTTATTAGA
The DNA here is from genome assembly GCA_030015575.1 of Agapanthus africanus. Lineage (NCBI taxonomy): Eukaryota > Viridiplantae > Streptophyta > Magnoliopsida > Asparagales > Amaryllidaceae > Agapanthus > Agapanthus africanus. The sequence goes on along the minus strand of JASDDO010000019.1, from coordinate 374,288,934 downwards.
CTTTGTAGACATCAATTTCCTGTTATGGCTGCTGAATCTCCCATATAAAAACATCATCACATTGGATACTACTAGCATTGAATAATCATAAAGTATGAAATCATGAATCTAACTCTAATTATTGAATGAAACTTGAGAGCAAGACAGTGGTCTGCTTTATTATATTATGTGTCCCAAACACATGAGAAATAATTAAGTGACAGTGGAGCTCCCACCTCTCTACTCTCTAAGTTTATATATAGATGTATTTCTCATACATTTGTTCTTCATCTCTTCAACCTAAATCATCAAATTAGCTACCTTTTCTTTGTCCCTGTATTTTTCAATCCAAACTTAATGAATCACCACATTTTTTATCAATCGAACCTCGCGATGGATGGAAACAATTTTAAAAACTCTCCCTCCCCTTCCACTTTCAAGTAAGATTTCTCTTCTTGCATGAGTTTAAACCGATGACCGATAACTTCTTGCCTTTTTTTTACTGTGATTTCCCCGACCATGAATTTGGTAGAGGCCTGTGTAGCTGTGATCGGCCACAACAATATTAATTTTTTTTTTTTAATATTTGAAATAACTAAGAGTGTTGACATAGTTTTCCCAATAATTTTATCAAATCCGAAATTGTCTCCTCAATATCAAACTCTAACAACCTCCTTGTGTATGAGTAGAAGAAAGGATGTTGAAGATTATATATTATCCTCACATAACAGCGATTTGAATATTTGAATTTTTATATAGATTCTTTTAGACTAAATTCCAGTAAATCGCCCCTAATTATGAGTTTTCAGTTAAATGCTGGAATTAATGGAATTTTTAGTACAGAAAAACTTCCCTTAAAACCAAACTGTAAGCGAGTTTTCTGAAATACACAAGTTAACTGGAAAACGCTCATAGTTAAGGGTAGTTCGGTGAAATTTATACGGTGTTTTAATATTAAATGTTTACAAATCTTTTCAGATGGTGGTCAAGAGAGACGGTTGCGGTTGTTACGGGTGCAAATAAGGGCATCGGGTTCGCATTCGTGAAGAGGTTTGCGGAGCTGGGGCTCACGGCGATCCTGACTACCAGAGACCCCATCAAAGGTCATGAAGCGGTCGAGTTGCTCAAATCTCAAGGGATCAAACATGTCAAGTTTTGCCGTCTCGATGTGACTGATCCAACATCGATTGCAGCCTTCGCTTCATGGATTCGACAGAGATTTGGAGGGCTCGATATCCTTGTAAGCAAGTAGCTAGGGTTTATTTTAAACGGTTAAATGGCGAAAACACTTGCTCACTTCATCTTCACTAAAAGCACTCAAATTCTAGTCTAAACAGTACAAATTAACAATCTATAAAAATTAATTTTACGTGTTTAAAGTTGAATTTGAGAGTTTTTGGTCGACAAGCAGATGGAGTACGTGTTTGCACCGTAGACTAATAGAGGGTTTTGTGCAATTAACCCTATATTAAAATTGCAGGTTTTCAATTCCGGTTGTTGTCAGAAATTAAACTGGGTCTTGTATAGGTGAATAACGCGGGTGTGTCCTTCAACGAGATCAATAACGAGAACTCGGTCCAGCATGCGGAGATTGTGATGAAGACCAATTTCTATGGACCCAAGCTACTCATAGAAACACTCATGCCATTGTTTCGGCGATCTGTATCGATGAGCAGGATACTTAACATTAGCTCCCAGCTTGGACTCCAGACTGTAAGTGATCATCGAATTTTGTCGGAATTAATCAACATAACCTAAAAAAAACTTATTATATTTCTTCTGTTAGTCTTACAGAATTCTATCTCGTCTCTATACATAAATTAAACGTACTGAACTATGGCACATATCTATAAAGCAAATGGATTATCTCTTTTTCTTTTTTTTCTTTTTAGACCCACGCCGTTTTATTAATAAACTTATAATCTTATACATTAATATTTAGAAATATAACTCCAGATATTAACATCTACATACTACTACTTGCAGTACAAAAATCTTTCAAGTCAGCTCATTTATATTTAACAAAAGAAATATATATATTTTTCTCATTCAATTCCCACACATAAAGTCTGCAGGCCAAGTTGTTCATCTTTGAGCATGTGATACAAATTCAATACAAATGAAACTTTGCTCCCATTCTAGGTGACAAGTCATTAAGCATCCAGCTTGCTGAGATACATTTACTAACGCTTGCATATGCATATATATTCACAAACCTTATAAATCAATTTAATCATGCTAAATTTCACAATAATGGCTTATTTAATTTATTTTATAAATATTTTATATTATTGAGTAGGTCGTCTTGTTTTGTTCCTTTAAATAAAAGGCTGTATTTCACAATAATGGCTTATTTATCTTTCAGCGTTTTCAAGATTAATACCCTAAACTTTTTTTTATTGCAGCAAACAAATACCCTGAGCTTCGCTCTTTGCAGATAATTACCTTAAACTAAATTCGATTAGATATTTTACTCTGTCTTTTGTGAATATAAGAAGAAATGCATAAAGGCCGATAAACAACTTCTACCAAAAAGCAAGAAAAAAGGTTTATTTTCGTGAATCATGTATCTGACATGCGATAATATTATGTTTTCATTTTATTTTATTTTATTTTTGCAGAATGTGAGCAATCCAGCATTAATAGATCTCGTAAAAAACAAATCAAATATAACAGAGGGAAAAATCCAACACATGATATCTAAATTCCTCAGCCATGTAAAGAAAGGAAGTTGGGAACACAAAGGGTGGCCGAAAGTTTGGACTGATTACTCAATATCCAAGCTTGCATTAACTGCATACTCGGATTTGATAGCTGAGCAGAACAAGGGGAAGAACCTGAGTGTGAATTGCTTTTGCCCGGGGTTCACGAGGACGGCAATGACACGTGGGCACGGGCATCGCACAGCGGAGGAGGCGGCCGAGGTCGGGGCCAGGATTGCTCTGCTGCCTCCTCATGAGCTGCCCACTGGAGAGTTTTTCAAAATTTCTACACCAGCTTTGACCTCTAAGTTGTAAGAGGTTCTTAATTAACCTTGATGATGATGTTGATGCTAATGGTGCAAGATGTTTTTGTGCTTTAAGATTTTGCTAGAGCTTGGGTGTTTAATGGACGGCTTGTCTTGAAATTTTGGTATAACAATGTGTGTGTGTTCCTATGAAATAAAAATTTAAAAAAATGTGCGTGTTTTTATCCTTCTAAATTTTGGTACTTATATTACATTGACGATTACTGGTTGTTCATGTGAAATAAGAACATACTGGTTGTTCTGTATACTAGATGACTGCACATATGATGCATGTGTATGTATATATTGAGAAGTTGTATACAAAGAACAAACAATAATTTAGAATATGATACATGCATATAATCGCTTAACCATACAGAGATCGAAACAGAGGGGCTGCGTGCTCCCAATCTCTACCAATCTCTACTGTTATGACCACAAAACCTGGGGAGTCTCCAAATTGATTTCAAGTTGATGGTCTGGCCTCAAATAGCGCCACATCAGCAATAAAATATATAAAAAAGCAAGATTTTTTATAATAAATATGATAATCGGTCGAATATGTTATAACTAAACAATAATGTCATGCCCCACGCCCAGGACGGATGGTATTGTCTGCTCTGGGCGAAACCGCACGGTTTTTGTTCTTTGGAGCGAACCGGACTCGAGAAGGGGCCATTTGCCAGGAGGTCACCCATCCAAGGATTTCACTGGCCCGAGCATGCTTAACTTCGGAGTTCTTCGAACTTCGAAATGCCGGTTCACCCCAAAAGGCGCCTCCGCCTTCAAGGGTGGTATCATTACATTTATGATACAGTTCCGCCATCTATCGCCCTGTGTTTCGAGGACCTGATCCCATTGTTTTAGAGTAGATCCCACGGATTTAAGAAGTGGCCCCCGCGGATTCAAGAGGTGGCCCCGCCCCCTTACCGTGGCACTTTGTTCCGTATGGCACTTTGTGCCCGACATCCTCCCTACCTAGAACAATGGTTCATCCACGAACCACAGATCTTCTATTGAACGACTGGCTCTGATACCATATTGTTACGCCCCACACCCACCCCAGTACGGATTCTTCGGAGCTCTTCAAACTTCGAAGTGCCAATTCACCCCAAAAGGCACCTCAGTTTTCAAGGATGGTATCATTATATTTATAATACAGTTCCGCTATTTTTCGACCTATGTTTCGAGGACCCGACCCCATTATTCTAGAGTAGATCCCACGGATTCAAGAAGTGGCCCCATGGATTCAAGAGGTGGCCCCCGCCCTCTTGGCATGGCACTTTGTTCCGTGTGGCATTTTGTGCCGTGAGTAAGCACCAAGACCCGACATCAACCCAATATTCAATATAATCAGCAAATCAAGCAATTCAATTTATTCAATCAAATATCGTACGATCGTTCTAGGATATTACAAATAATCTCTACTGGTCTTAAATAACCACCACAATCATTATGGACCATTTTGAAAACAAATTACAACTCCTATCATATAAATTTTAATCTCTTTAATTTTTTTGAATCCAAATTAAAAAATTAAAGATTTTTATTTGAGCACATGCATTGCAAGTACTGGTCCTAATATCACTGCAAAACCATAGTGTTTCCCCACAATTATTTAATCAAATTAGTGAAGGAATTTTTCTCTTGTTATCAAATAAGAATCAAAGATCAAACCCTATGTTGGTTCAAAGCCAATTTCGAGAGGCTTCAAATATTATCAGGTTAATTGCTAAATAATACCCTAATGTTTCATCTACTTTGCACTTCTATATCTTATTGATTTTTCCGCTGCACTTAGATACCCTAAAATATAATCTGTATGGATTTTGTTTTAAATAGTGATGAATTTAATGGTCAACTGAAGGGAGCAAAGCATTAACGGGTTATACTTTAGGGTATATAAGTGCAACGAAAAAATCAATAGGGTATATAAGTGCAAAGTAAGTGAAGCTTTGGGATTATTTAGTAATTATTAATTAACCCAATATTATCAACTAAGTTGAGGCAAAGGGAAACAAAAGGAAAAGAAAAGGGAAACGAAAAAAGTCCAACCCAAGTCTTCATCAGCCCACTGAGTTTAAGGCCCACTTCATGTCTTTTAACAGGCTGGACCCGTTTGAGATCGGATCCGACCCGTTAAATTAAAGGATGCAAATCTCCCGCGCTCTCTATCTCACTCGAGAAAAACCCTAGCTCTCTCGCTCGCTCGCGTGTTCACCTCGGTGCCAGCGATGGCGTTGAGCTCTGGATCTCGAGGTCTCGGCAAGTAATCAGTGCGCAATCTTGGCGGGGATTTGTTGCCATTAGAGGCGCTGCGTGCGCTGAAGCCCCCCCGCCCTCCCCCCAACAGCAACGAGATCGTCAACGATTCGAGCTTGGAATTGCAGAGAAACACAGATCGAAGTATCTTCGCCAATCGCCACATCCATTTTTGCAACAATCCCACTAAGTAAACTTTAATCTTTCGAGAGAAAAATATCTCTTTTTTTTTCCTTTTTTGCTGCAATCGTTGCTGTTCTTCACAAATGATTAGGGTTTAGACCTAAATATAAAAACACAGGTTTCGGAAATTTTGAATCATGTGTAAACCCTACAAGGGGCAAATAATGAAGATTTGAGAAGTGGAAAGTTTTTATGATGCGTAATTACTTATTATTTGCCTCACCAAGTTGTAATTTTTAACTCTTCTCATTTATCATAACCAAAAAAAACACATATCAGGCTGTTGATAATTCCGGAAAACCGCATAGCCTAACTTTCAGAACAAGTAGTTCTGGACAAGATTATATCTTAGTGGTTTTATTCTTACTGTGCATTGTTTTTAAAACCAGAAAATACTGTTAGATAATGATCCAAACTTTCAAATTAACTTGCTCGATGCTTCTCATACTTGACCGAATACCTCGAGGTCTTTATACATTCACTAAGTATAAAGATAACAACTTCAAATGCCATCTATTTCTATTTTCCAAAAGAATCAAAACACCATTTAAAAAATAAAACGACTGTTTTCCGTAGTAGTTGCATTAATAATCAAACAAACACAAAAATATCTTACGCTTGCTTCATCAAAGCCTTCTCCTTGTACTGATTATTCGCTAATGTTTGCCTTTAATTCAAAGAACTTGCTTAAAAAGTTTTCAAGAATTCATCACAAAAGAAGATGATACCAGATTAATTAACTTTGATTCCTTTTTGGGCGAAAGCGGAGCGTTTGTGAGCCGCATAAGCCTCCTCCTTCCTCTCTCAATCGAAGTGTTTGAGCCTAAGCTTGTGTCCATGCTGCTTGCAATGAAGCTTGATGTAATCACCGTCAGCGCTGTCAAAGGTGGGAAAGGCACCGCGCCTCAAGCGCAAGACGCGGCCGGATGCTGCAGTGTGCCTTTCGAAGGTTCAAGGCGCTGTGCAGCGATGAGGCAAGCGCTTAGGCACCCGAGGCACGCGCCTCACGTACGCTTTGCACCTCATGTGAGGCGCGCGTCTCATTCTAAGTGGCTAGATTTAGGTAAATGATTCAAACATGTTTGGCTATTGGATTTTTTAACAAACCCGAACCCAGACATAAAATTAAGTGGCTATAAGGCAACAGTAACCCGAGACCAACTCGAGAGCACCCTATAAGAGTTAGGATTTCGCTCGTTTGTAAGTTTGTCGTCTCTTAGGGTTTTTTGAGATCATTGTTGACTCGCCGGCAGTTCCTTGAGTTCTTCGGTGGCGGCTAGGATCTCTATCTTCTCATGTTCTCCGTTTTTCTGTTCTCGGCTAAAGCAACTCGGCCGGAGCAACCCAAAATATAAAATTAGGTGTAGCTTCTCTTCTTTCCCTTTCTTTTATGTTATTGGTGTTGGATTTTTGAGTCTAAAGTTAAAACTTCTGAGTGAGAATTTTGTATGGTTGTTCTTATTTCATTACAAACTTGTGCGTCTCACGCACTCGTGCAGGCGCCTCAGGCACGCGCCTTACACCTTGGACACGTTAGACCCCTTGCGCATCGCACTACGCCTTACACATTGACAACACTGATCACCGTGCTTTTGGGGGGATGGTAACCTATGAAGCATGGGTTCGGATACGGATACAGGATAGTACGGATTCACAATTTTCCAAAAAGCTAGGGTACGGAATACATTATTAATATCTGTTTTAATTAAATAAATATAAAGATATATGAAGATATGCATATAAATATTAATAATAATAATATAAATCAATAATGCCAGTATGTTAGATATTCAATGCACTTTCGAATTTTCGAGTCTTAATTTTCGAGATAAAGAGGAAAGACGTTGATTTGAGAGAGATTGGTAAGACATTTACAAGTTCAAGTGAATCCGAAAGAATCCGAAAGTTTTCGAGAGTTTTGGACTCCTATTCACGATCGGGGACGCTTCGCGAGGCATTGACAAGTACCCGCGCTTCATAGAAGATAACAGCGCTTCATTGACGATAGAGCTAGTAGAGCTTAAAACCCTAGAAATGAAAAAAACTCACCATGGTGACAAGATCGTAGTAGAAGAATTCGAAATATAAAAATTACTTTGCTTTGGTGTTCGGAGGGCTTTATAGGCGGTGAGAAAAGCAGTGGAGGGAAGGTCACACAAGGGATGCATGTGCACATTGTGCAGTGATACTTTTATTTTTTGCCTTTTGAAACCGATTGTTTTGGTTTATTAGCTGAACCGACTGAGTCCCATTAGCAGAAACCGGCTCAAATCGGTTAATGCAGGTTGGTTTTTTCGGGTGGGGTCGGTTCTTGCTCTCCCCTAATTACAATGCTTAACTTTTACATGTATTAAAATTTTCTAATGAGCGAATGCGGTTAACTCCTTAATCCTGTTATGAATGATAAAAGAGTGATATTTCTCTTATATAGAATCTCTTGTAATCTGTTTCCAAAAATTCAAAAAGTAAACCCTTGTGGATTCATCTCTACACTGCCATACTTTTTACTAACTTCTGCAGGATTATGTTATAGCCTGTATAAAAAAATTGTTATACTTTGGTCGAGCCTTCTCCACTCAAGACTTGTAGATTTCTGCTCAATATACACTTTAATATTGAATAGAAACGGCTCAATCATGCCCATGTTGATCGAGGTTATATAGTTTTGCTATGTTATATATAAATAGGAATTCAAAGACTATTATTTATGATTATTCCTTAAAGACTCCTCTTTGACTGTGATATAAATATCTTCTCTGCTAGCATATAACCTTTTATCCCCCTGTTTGTTTTGTGGAAAGGCCAAATAGGACATGGAAACCAAATCTAAAGCTAAAGCGGCTTTTTGTTTACCCCCACGACCACGAAATTGAGCCAAAAATCACTATTCATTCCATCAAATCCGTAGAGAGAAGTGGTGGCATCGACAAGTAACTTCTAAAGACACCGTACCAGAAGTTGGAAACAAAGATGGGCTTAATGTGGAAAGGAAGGATCGAGAAGAAATATGTCGAGTTACGAAACAAAGAAGTTGGCTTCTTCACCTGAGAAGACGAAGTCAAGATCGCAGAAGCCCTCAAAGAGCTCAACCTCCCTCAAAGAGCTCAACCTGAATGCGGTCAAAGAAGTTGGTTCCTTCAGCCAGAGTAAGAACAAGTCTGCTAGAAAATGGGGATGAAATCTTTTTCCTTTCTATTTGACAAATGTTAATTGGGAAAAATGAAGTGGGAAACTGAGAGAATTTATCGTTAAATACAGCTTTTCTGCAACAGACCCTCGCAAACTTTATAAGTTTATTTCCTCTTTTAGTTGTACGAGTTTTTGTTACAGTGTTTGCAATATTTGGTGTGCAAATATTTTCTTTTGCCAAGAAATGAAGCTTAATGTCTTTTTTCCTCCCTTGCTGTAAGTAATAAATATGAAACAAGTTGTAAATCATTTTTATGGCTTTACTTCATCAAAATCTTTAATATATGTATGACTGGCTGAGTTATCATTGTCAACTGCTTTTTCACTTGAAAATCTGCCGCTTTTATCAACAGCAGAAATCAAAAAATCAAGCTGCAGGTTTTTTGTAATTCTCTTCATCCAAACAGCTTCCAACTTATTTGATTGTCTCGGCTTAATCTCTTGATTGATGATTAAAGAATTATTAGGCTTAAATACAGGAAACCCACTTGATTAGCGTTTGGCATAAAATCGGAAACCCTTTAACATTTGAAAACCTGCACTTGGTACTCCTTACTGGACTTCTGTTAAGTTTTTCATCCAAAAGTCACGTCTGGTGACCTGACTTACGGAAATACTTCTTCGAAAAAGCAAAATAATGAAAAGATGAGTCCCTCTCCTCATCGCCGGGCGATCCGTACCCTGCCCGACGCCACCAATCCGAACACAAGAAGGCAAAAAAATCTAACCTCCATAATTAACTCAACTCCATCCCGCCCTGCCTTTAGGGTTCTAATTAGAGTTTGAATTAAGGGTTTCAATTAAGATTTGAATTAGAATCCTGATCAAATTCTTCATTAAAAACCAACTTCAAAAATCCTAATCAATCCCATTTTTTCTTTTTGGAGAAGAAATGGAGGCATCGATATCGCCGGAGTGGGGTCAGCCTCGCTAGAGTGGGGTCGGTCTTGCCGGAGAGGGGTCAAACTCACCGGAGTGGGGTCTATGGTCATGGTGGTGGTTTGTGGAAGATAAAGAGCGCTAATATTTTTCCTTCTAAATTCAAATATGGTTTCCAATGTTTCTTTACAAAAATAGGAATAAAGGAAGAAAAAAGTGAACAAGAAAAAACATAATAATGGAAAAGATAAGTTTGAATGTCTTCGCAATCACATGACCAGACATAGTGCTGCCTAGATTTATTTTTAAATGCAAGAAGTTTCAAAATTATGGGAAAACCATAATAATGGAAAGACCCGAAAAATTGTTTTCGGGCAAAGTTTCTTTATTTGATTTATTTTTAAATGCAAGAATTTCAAAACTATGGGAAAACCCCAAAATACATATAATGGATTTTTTTTAAACCAAAACTAGATCCGTATACATATTTGTGTATGTATGTATTACAATAATGCCATTTTATGATTTCATAAAATATGTGTTTATGCTTTGATAAACAATGTTAAGAGTGTAGCCTAAGAAAGAGCAAAGCTGTTTTTTTAACAAAATATCTCAATTAGAATTAGTTTGGAGCTGAAACGTTTTCCTATTTTCTAAGTGTTGGTTTTTTTAACAAATTAAACAATACATGGGTTTAAAAATACATCACTTCTGAAAACCGAGAGCGAAAACAACTTTCCCTATTTTATGTTTAATCATCCGAAACTAAAATGATCAGCAGACCTGCTTTTGACAAAAAAAACATACATTTTTGCAAAAAAAAACTTAAAATATGCTAATCAATGATAAGATCATCGGGCTATGACTTGCTTATTAATCAAGCAGCTGTAAATGGACACGGATAATATAATCCGATTCCACATCCGTATCCGATTTTTCAAATATGGATAGTTATTTTTGTTTCAAATTATTTTCCGAATCCGGTTCCGTGTCCGCCTATTTTTTTCCAATATTCGTTTCATATCAAACTTTCATCAGATGCGGATGGTTTTTTTCATTTCCGATACCAATCTACATCCGTATGTAAATCCGTGTAGAATTACCGTGTATCCCATCCATCTACATCCGTAGATCGGATCCAACCCATTATATTAAAGGATCCGACCCGCTTGTGTGTGTCTCTCTCTCTCCTCCCTATAGATCTCTCCATCTCAGCTGACAAAAACCCTAGTTCCCAAATCTTCCCAAATCTCTAGCCGCATCGCAGAGGTAAAATTTAATTTATTCTCTATAATTTGAGCATTTAAATTTTGTTTTTCTTTGTTCCTCTTATCAGTTCTGTTTGCTGTTTATAGCTTAGATAATTGTTGGTTTTAACCTCCCATAGGTTTTTCGAATGCTTTGATGTCTTATGTTTATGAGAAATTAACAAAAATTAGTATCAGAAGATTCGAGAACAATTTCTTTTATGAATTGTCCAAAAAAATAAAAAATGAGATTGTAATTCAAAAGCTAGCGTGTATTGGGGTGAAATGGACCGAGATCTGAAATGTTTGTAATTAGGGCGGAAATGTGTTCGCTTTTAGACGACATCCTACCCTAGGTATAGTGGAAAAAAAGAATTAGCATCAACGTGTCGTGGATGCACTCAAAAAAAAACAATGACGTGAAAAATGATTAAGGTTGATAGGAAGTGTTGATGATTTAATCTTGTTTCAATATATAGCATATGCCAACTTTTATCTTCGATATAGTAATGAATTAATCCAGTATTCAGAGGATTGAGGATGCAGAAGGGGAATCATGATTTCTAATTTTCAATTCCTGGACCTCATTAATGAGTTAGTGTTAGTGTTTTGTATATGCTTGGTGAAGAATGAAAAGATGACGGTCTATTTACTTCCAGTAGATGCCTAAAACTATCGAGTTTGTCTTTAAACTCTTTCTAAAATATTTTTAAATGACTCTTTGAATTTGTTGCTTGCCTGCTATTTGAAGTAACAGATATTTCTTGCTTTATATTCTTTCTAAAAAAAATTTGGTCGCCTCAAAGTTTTTCCATTTTCACTGCTCCTTGAAGTCCAATGGCATCATGCGCATCTTTCTGCCTGATTTATCCAACATTGTGAATGCCCGCCCCCCCTGCGCCCCCGCCAAAAAAAAGAACCTAACCTTAGCCATGACTTCGGCTCTGATTTATAACATTCCAATTAAATCGTGGTTGGATGCTGATAGTGCTCGATATCGGCGATCCCCAAGATCCTGACACGTGGCAGATGCCGTGTCCCAGAACTCGGAAGAAAGGGCCCACAGGGACCGGCCAGGCCATCTCTGTACCCGACCTGCAAACGCAAGCTGACTCGCCTCAGAGCCCCCCGCAAATTGGCCTCCTCGGCCTCTCAGCTCGCCCCCGAGCTACCATAGGACCAAGATACCTCGGCTCCCCCGCTCGTTACCGAGCTCTCCCGCCGAGGCCATCTTCCTCGGTCCCTCCGACCGACCAAACTCCACCATTCACAGGCGTAACCGCTGCGCCGCGAATCTCGCCATGCGCGGATTCTCCGCCGGCAACATCACACGTTCCACGCCATCACGATCCCCATTAACGGGCGATCCGCTTACTACGCGGGCGTGATGTCGAGAGTGTAACCGCCGCGCCTGCTGCCGCGTGCTGCCGCCACTATATAAACCCCCATCACAAAGGGGTCAAGTAAGCCATTCTTTACACTTACGCCGTTGCTCTGCTCGGATATTGTCACTGACTTGAGCGTCGGAGGGTCCTCGGTGGTACCAAACCACCCCGGGACTTCTTTGCAGGTACACGGCGGCAGCCTCCTCATCCCACTTTGTCCTCTCAAAACCCATTGAGACCCACACGTGACGAAGTACAATCAACCCAGTTCATCTCGAGATCAACGGAAGACAACATCTGACGGAGGCCCGAAAAGTAGCTCCATCAGATGCTCATGTTGGGATACAGTTATTTAGAATGGGAAAGTCTGGGTTGGGTCATAACTTGATTCCCTTATCAATTTGATGCCTAATTGTATCATAGTCTAGATGATAGCTATATTCCTGATTGTTTTGTGGCGGTATTGTTGGTCGGTATCGTCTATGAAATTTGAAGAATAAGCTCCATTTGTGAATTTGTACCTTCAGCATGTCTTCTTGGATATAGTTATTGGTGTTCTGTCGCAAAAAAAATCATGAAACTTTTCCAATGAATCATCAGTAAAATATATTTATTACCGTGTTAATTTAAATTATCTTATCTATGTATTGTATTGGTTCCTTATCCTTGTATAGGTATTCTTAAGTGACTTCAATCAGGTTGATGTTTATTATTTACATTCCAAATGAAAAACTTAAATAAATTATAAACTTAATAAACAATATCTAATCAATACTGGCCATGCTCTTTGGCATCCTAGATTTTCAAGGTGGTTGTGTTGCCCATTAATATTACAGTTTCATGCGCCATTTCTGTGTAGAACAACCTAAGTGTTCCAATTCTCTTGATCCAAAAGAAAGGATTTGGCAGCACAATTTGATTCACATGTGAACAGGTTGACACGCCTACATTCACGTGCCTACAACATACTTCACATATTTTTGAGTATATTGTTGGCCGAGAGATAGTACACAGACCATGTGGATTAGCAAAAAAATGCATCGAAATCATATCATGATAAGCCTTCACATGTTCGTACAAAAAAAATAAGTTAAAGCAATCACAAGGTGCGGACAGGGCTCTGAACATAGATCTTTTTGTTTTATCTAGGGTATGGATCACAAGGAAGGCGATCTGCCACCGCGAAACCACAGCCTAAGCACCTATCCTGCACCAAGTGCTTCGATGCTTTGTGGTTTTGCTATTCTCCATTTCACCAAATGCAACAATATTAGTGATACGGGGAATTCGACAATTGTTTCGGAAAGTGGGGTACACTTGTTGATTGTTTGAGTCTCAAACAAAAAGGGTGTCTGAAGTTCAGGAGATCCTTGAAGAGCGAGAGAAGTCAAAGCCACTTATATGGACATATCGAACAGTGGAGGCGGCCTCTGCGAATTGGTGGAGGATGTTTAATCGTTTCTACAAGCCGCCACCGCCTCCTCCTCCAACTGATGCTTAATTTAGATGCAAGCTTTTTAATTATGTTTTTGGCATAGCGAGACAGTTTGCTTGATTTGTAGTCCATATATATATGGGTCCATGCAACTAATAACATGAAATGTAAGAAATTTTTATTCTTGCTAAATAAAAACCGTGCTTTTCCTGTATAAATTAATTGCCTTAAATCTTCTTGTTGTCTTTCATTACTGTGTGTATCTAGGCCTATAGGAGGTATGAACCTTTCTTGGGTTTATGGGTTCATGGGATGTTATTAACAAGGGGAGGGGAGGGGGGGGATGCCTTAAATCTTGCCACTATCATTTTTTCCGTGTATCTACCGTAAGTATAGCTAGTGGTGAGGTGTGTTGAAATCTTAGGGCATAACAATTTATTTAAACAAATGACATATACAAAACAGAGGTAGTAGTGCTAATTATTTAAAGAGTTTGGAAAGCAGACTCTTGGTTATTCCGTTAATTTTCGGATACCTCAGAAAGACACAAATTCTAGAAAAATTATATGAGGATCATTACCTGTACCTGTGCTGGTTGGTGATAGGTTTTCGCCGATATTCTCATCCTTAGAAGAAATCCACGAAAGATAGCCAGTAATGTTACACAATTTTTTTCTGGAAAAATTTGTATGATTTTTAGGGAGCGCAGTTCTGGTTGTTACAAGCGGTAAATTACATGAACCGGTCACTATTAAGATTTATTCTGGTTATCCTCTTGTCATATGCTTGATGTTGTGAGGTGTTATTTTGTTTGATTTATATAGTAAATGTGGGTATATTGTATTGGGTTTCCAGAATAAGTTATAAATATTTGGAATTTTCTGGTGATCATGTTGATTGAGATGATTTAATGTTGTCTTTTGTTTGTGTATTGTGCGTTTGTAATTGAAGTAACTGCTGCGGAACTTAGTTTTATGGTAGTTTAGCGAAATCTTGCCTTTTACATATGAAGAGAGTATATTATTTGGTAGATATTTGAGGAATTTGATGGTTCAGAACCTATACTATATTACCGTTTTCTAGTCTTAAAATTTATAACCACACTCTTCAGTGAAAATAATAGTACTGAGCAGTGTTCTTTGGATTCTCTTTTTTGATTTTGTGTAGTTGACAATAGATTATGGGAGTTTCTTATATAGAGGCAAAATTGCACTTAAATACCCTTAACTATCGCTTTTTTTCACTGAACTACCTTACAGTTCTTTTATTAGGTTAAAACTCTCTTAAACTGTGTTTTCACTAAAATACCATTAAATGTAGCACTTTGACAGAACTTAACTGTGATAAAAGAACTTCAAGATAATTTAGTGAAAAACGAGGATAGTTAAGTTTACTTTAGCCTAATTATGACCCTTGCATCTTTTCTAGTATTTGACAGATTGCCTTATTTTTGTTAGGAAATTAATTTTTCGGGTGGAAGATGTCTTCATTTACTGGATTTAGCAGCCTTGCACCGAAGACCAAGAACATGATCGTAGCAGGCGGCTTGTCTTCTTTCGTCCTTGGAGTTTATTATTACACCATGAGAGCTGTTGGTGGCAGCGACGAGCTGCAGGTCGCGATCGATAAGTTTGAAGGGGTGAGCAACAGCAGCAATACCGAGGCTGGAAATGCTGCAACTCCTGGATCTTAAGTGCTTTGGCAATGCAATGTTTCTACCTTGGTTAACGCAATGTTCTTCCAATAAATTTCGGTATATCGCATGTTTAATATAAAGCTGCAATATGTTGCCTAGTTAGTGTATGTGCCTTTCAGCTGGAAATGAGTTTCATTTTGCTTTTGGACTTATTAAAACATAATTTGTTGTAGCAATCTATCAGTTTTCATCCGGACGTATTTGATTCTTTGATATTAAGCAATTGGTTGCCTAAAACCATCGAGTTGTTACTTGTAGTTTTTTCGATTAGAAAGTTCGCAATGGATTGAAGAAAGCTAGGCTTATGTTTTGTGGAGCATTGCCTTGTTTTGATAATGGTGCTAATTATAGTGCAGAACAGCTCTTACTAGATTGCGACGAAGGGAGAGAGTAGCTTTCATTCAAACCCAAGCAGTAATTTACAGTTTAAAATTCCAAGTTTAGTTTTGCATTCTAATATTTCTGCGAACCGAAATCTTTTTTTTTTCATTCTTTTTAGCTGTATAGAATAGCTAACTACAATGATCAGCATCTCTGCAGGAGATGAAATTGATACACATTACTTTTTAATATCAATCGATTATCCAACATTAAGTTTTGATCATGTAACAATTGAAAAGCTTAGCTTCAAAATTACACAAACCTGTCAAGAGTTCATTTAACATGCAGGAAAAGTAAAAGCGATGCATTGGTTCACAGTTCACACTTAAATCATAAAACCTTTGAGGGCAAATAGAGAAGGAATTTAAGAATGAATAATCAATAATAGACCTCACATAAACCAAATCAGAGAGAATATAATTAAAAGCAACAGTTTATAATGCTTAGGAATTGAATTTTTAAAAAAAAATAAAAACAAAAGCAGCAAAGCTCTAAGCACAGGAAAGCATAAACTTTTCCGAGATACAAATCCAAGGCCTGAGCCAACCATAGAAAATTCCTTCGACCCTCGATTAAATAGCTATAGCTCATCGATATAAATTGAAGTGCAAAAAAATTGGTCAGTTCATAGAGAGCGAGGCCTTCAAACGTTCTGCAATATAAGGAAGGGCTCGAACATGGTCTTTGATCGATCGATTCACACATGATTCTAACTCATTAATCGCTTGAGACCTGATTTGCTGGAGTTTGGCTGTGTCGAATTTGTCTTGGCATACCATTAAGGAACGATTCATTCTTTCCTGAAATGGTAAGAAAATATTTTTAAAAAAATAGAGACATCACTAAGAAATATTAGGTTGAACTTTGTTGACCAAAAACAAGGATGGATGACGATGTTCATAGAGAATGCATACTGCCCGGAAAAAGATAATATCACCAATAACTTTATATTGAGATCAAATAATTGGCTTGGGCTTTCGATTAGGATACCATTTCCCGATTCTGGGATCATGCTTGGCATATGAGCTTATTAATTAGGGTAAAGCATGTACTTAAGGACTGAAGCTAAAGGCATGTTGTCGATTTCTTTCCTCGCAAGAGAAGCAACTTCAGTTGGATTTCCTCTTTTCTTAAGGATTCAAATATCAGGGTTGTACAAGATAAATAAGATTAACCATTCCATGATAGTTTAGGTGTCATGGTTGAAAGAAAATCTATCAACCACAATCTTACGATGAGATCTAAATTTCTCTGGCATTTTGGATCGTAGTATCATTAAATTATCTTTACCGGCATGTAATACATATGTATTAAGTTATTTCATAAGAGAGATAAATTACATTATGTGTATTACAAGGAGGTGAGTTTTATATACAGCCAGTAGATACAAGGGTTACTGCTTCTAATCTAAGCAATTCTACCTAATGCTCGTTCTCATTTTTGCATCAAAAGGAAACATGTTACGAACTCAAGTCCTACAACTTATAAAATACTAACAAAAAAAGTAACATCACCAGACGCAAGTAGCTATAAACAGGTACATCATAGAAATGGAAAAAGGAACAGAATCGCAAACACCTGACAAACTAACATATCAACAGAACCATAAACGAAAGAGAAAGAAGAAGTACTTGAAATTTGGCCATTTCAGTCTCCACAAGATTGTTGGCGTTGTGAACAGGTACACTGCAGTGCTCCACACAGTTATTTATAGCCTCTTGTTTCTTTGACCGATCAAAGCAGTCGTATGCACACTCGAAGTAGGCTTTCTGCAGATCCCAGTTTGAACAATGAGGTATAACTACAGACCAAGTTCTTTGAAAAAAATTGAAACCACTTTAAATTTCTACGCATCTAAATACTAGGGATATAAATGGATACGAATAATCGGCATTTAGCAACAACCACCGGATATGGATATGGTAACACCTATGTTCGTTCCCAATCCGTATCTGGTTCCAATTGAGTTCTCGGGTAAATTTCCCCCAATATTCATTTCATATCCCTATTTGTACCCATTACGGACAGTAATTTTCATTTCCGATAACTATCAATATCCGTATTTGAATCCGTCTATGACTATTAGATACCAATATGGTAACATGTATATCCAATCTATTTACATCCCCGCTAACTAGTAACAGCCCTATGCACAGTGCTTAGCTACAAAATGCTGATCCCAACTATAAATTCTATCACTTAAGGGTGAATTTTAGAAAACACCGTCGACTTTTCACGGTTTTTGAGACAATACCATTAAACTTTAAAATTACCACAAAGCCCCCTTAAAGGGCATTTTCTTCCAGAAAAAAAATGAAAGGTATTTTTGTCAAGAAATACCGTATGACTCGTATTTCATGCTTTGATATTATTCAATCCATGTACAAGGCACTTTGGGGTACTTTGTTCATTTGATGCCTCCATGAAGGGCATATTCAGTCCAATTATAGCTTGTACGAGTTAATCAAACTAACGATTTAAGATAACATTACATCAGGGTTTTTTTATAGCATTTCTATAGCTCAATGGTGTTATCTCAAAAAAAAACGAATACTCGATGGTGTTTGATAAAGTTTACCCTTCACTTGATACCTCCATTACCCAAAAACTGTTTTATGTTGGAAATTATAAGAAGTTGAATACTACTTTGTAAACCATTTTACCAACTTACATAAATCCTTGAACTCCCAAAATAAACTAATCTGTTTGGTAAAGAGGTCTTCTTTACCATAATCTCATATATGAATAATGAATTATATACATAAAGTCCTTATCATCTCCATAACAGATTGGTTCTTCCAAAAAAAAAAATATTTAAGATATCGATCTCAATTATGTCAGAAATTGATATGAAACAAATCAAAGGACAGAGATTGATGCCAGAAGATTGAAATTGACATGGTCTTGGATTGGCCTGAGCTGATTCTGAGCCTCTACTTCATCTCTTCAAGCTTCTTCCTTTTTCTGCCTGTTACTATCTTCTCTTCAACTGCCGCTATGTGCTCCATCTCTCTCTCTCTCTCTCTCTCTCTCTCTCTGATGATTATAAGTGGGAATTCCTCAGATCACGACACGTGGCAAATGACGTGTCACCCGTGACAGCCCACTAGACTCCTGAGGACTACAGAGCTAAAATCAGCGTAGGCACTTCACTTCTTGCCCACGAGCAATATGGTAGCCGAACTTGCACCCCTCCTCTTTTGCTCGTCTCCGAACTATTGCAGAGTTGAGCTTCCTCGACCATCCGGCTCGTTTTTGAGCCTTCCACCGAGCTTAAGCCTTCCCAGCTCTCCCGATCAACCGAGAACGCGGAGTCCAAGCGTCTTCGCAACGGCTCCACGTATCTCGCCAAGACGAGATATCCGCCGCCCTATGACCCGCGTCCCACGCTGGCGCATCCCCCATTAATGAGCGAATCCCGTCATTAATGGAGAGATCTCATCATTTACGCAGGCGTAACGTCAGGGGCGTAACTGACGGCGAAGATCTCGCACCTGCTCGCTCCATACGACCACTATAAAAACCTCTCTTTCAGACGATTCAGGGAACGCAATTTAACTCCAATAAGCCACTGCTCTGTCAATATTTCTCGGCTATAATTTGATCATCGGAGGGTCCTACGGTAGTCACCCATCCCGGGACTTACTTACAGGTTGCTCGGCTTCCACCTCAAACTCAGCCCATTGAGATCCACACACTCGAGGAGACAGCATCTAACTCAAATCTCAACCGTTCAACAATGCTCGCTACAGATCGACGGAGGACATCATCTGAAGGAGATCTCACCCTTCATCAGTTGGCGCCGTCTGTGGGAACGAAAAATTCTTTTTTTTTTGTTCTACTATAAAAGTTGATCTTCGGTCCTCGATCCAATGGCGAGCGATGACCGCAGCGATCCGAACACGAGCCGCCACAACGGAGGCGAGGGCGGCTCGTCTTCCCCTCCTAACGTGATCAATGCCTTATCATCTCGAATAGATAGGCTCATATCGCTGGTGGACACCCTCGTCCGCGTTCAAGCGGCGGGCCTTACCCGCCAGACCGCCGTTTTCCCTTCACGGGATAACGACGTCCGCAGAAGGACGGATGGGCACGCTCAAGCCTTCGATCTCACTCGTGCTCGTTCCAGCATCACCGAGCACCGGCGTGCCAACTTCGTCTACCGTATCCCGCATGCGGCGATTGATTTCATGACTCGTTGGACACCGGATAACTCCACGCCCCGATCTCGGGGAAGACCGGGCCGTCGCTCCGACGCCCGCCACGGGTTCTCTCCCCCTGAAGAGGTGTCGATCAGCTCGCCCACTTCCAGGCATGACCGAAGCCCCCACGCTCATAAGGACGGCGCGAACAGCGAGCGCCGGGACTACTCGAGAAGGGCCTCGCCCAAGGACATGAGGCTTTTGATAGAGCAGAATCGGAACCGCACCTTCACACAGACCAGGAGCGGGGACAGTCGCCACTCCGACTGTGCTGAATTCTCGGATTACCACCATCGACTCGAGTCCCTCGAAAAGAAGATCAAGGGCATATGGCGAGACAGCCATCCGTCCGATGAAAGGGCTAGGTATTCCGCCGATTCTCTCACGAAGCCTTTCACCGAGGAATTGCCGGCCTAACGTCTTATCCAAGAACAAGCCGCCTAAGGTGGTGCTCTTTGACGGAAAGTCCGATCCAAAAGATCACTTGGACGCATTTACAGCGGGCATGAGCTTCCAAGATAACTCGGCCGTAGCTCAATGCTGAGCTTTTCCTACCACCCTCATCCGGGCTGGCCGGGATTGGTTTCGAGGACTCACGCCACGCTCCATCTCGATATTTGATGAGTTGACCACCCAGTTCCTCGGTCACTTCGTCAGAAACAGACGACAGAAGAAGACGGTCGATTACCTCTTCACCATAAAGAGCGGGGACAAAGAATCCTTTAAGGGATATGTAACTCGCTTCTACAATGCTCTCCTCGAGGTCCCCGAGCACCGCGATGAGACGGTTATCACTGCACTAAGGTCGGGTCTTAGGCATAAAGAGTGGCTTCGCTTTTTTGCATTAGCGCAACCTAAGACCATGGCAGAAGTAAAAGCTTGGACCGAACAGGAGATCCAACTCGAATCGTAGGTGAACTCAAATCTGCCCAAAGACGACCAAGCCGACCAAAAGAAAAGGGGTAGAGAAGAGAAAAAGAGGATCGATCAACCAAAACCTTACTCGCCTAAGTTCCAGAAGTATACTCCTCTTACCATCTCTCAGACCGAGCTATTGGAGGAAGCGAAGGACGAAAGGCTCTTTAAGCTCCCGCCAGTTACCCTGAGGGCGGGAAAACGTCTCCGTGGCCTTTACCGCGCCTTTCATAGGATGCAAGGGCGCCCGACCGAGAACTGCAAACAACTCCGCGACTATATTGAGAAATTGATCTGCTCTAGCCACTTGGCGAAGTACCTAAGGGACAAACGGGGGGCAGAACGAGAACAAAGAGATCCGATCGCCCCTAGGGAATTAACGATCGGCCACATCATAGCCGTTACCTCGGATTAAGTTCGGGAAGGCGAGGGAGACCGTCGCCCCCGGTCTTACAACGCTGAAATGCTCAAGTTGTATAAATAAGGAAAAAATATATCTTCTTCTTTTAAAACAATGTATATCTTATTGACATTGAATTAAATCTCCTGAGCTACCTCCTCTCATAAAGGAGACCTTTTGCACAACTCTAATTTCTTTTCTCGATTCCGAGACCCTTAGGTTTGTTTTAAAAAGTGTGTAAAATATACTGAGGGGATAAAAAGAGCTTTCTTCCTCGAACCATCCCTAGCGGGTAGCTTCCTACCCATCCACGCTAAAGATCAAAAGCCTTCATCGCGAGGCGGTCGAGTAGCTTCCTGCTTGGCTCATCCACAAGCGGGTAGCTTCCTGCCCAACAACAATGTGGATTAAAACCTTCCTCTCGAGCCCACCGAGCAGCTTCCCTGCCCGGTTCATCCCTAGCGGGTAGCTTCATACCCATCTACGCTAAGGATAGAAAGCCCTCATCGCGAGGCCGCCGAGCAATTTCCTACTGGCCCATCCTCAGTGGGTAGCTTTCTGCCCAACAACGCTGTGGATCGAAGCCCTCCTCTCTAGGCCACCGAGAAGCTTCTCTGTCCAGTCCATCCCTAGCAGGTAGCTTCCTACCCATCTACGCTAAGGATCGAAAGCCCTCATCACGAGACCGCCGAGCAGCTTCCTTGTCCGGGCCATCCCTAGCGGGTAGCCTCCTACCCATCTACGCTAAGGATTTAAAGCCCTTATCACGAGGCCACCGAGCTGCTTCCCTGTCCGGTCCATCCCTAGCGGGTAGCTTCCTATCTATCTACGTTAAGGATCTAAAGCTCTCATCGCGAGACGGCCGAGTAGCTTCATGCTCGGTTCATCCACAAGTAGGTAGCTTTCTGCCCAACAACGTTGCCCGCCGAGAAATTTCCTACTGGCCCATCCGCAGTGGGTAGCTTCCTGCCCAACAAACGCTGTGGATCGAAGCCCTCCTCTTGAGGCCACCGAGCAGTTTTCCTGTCCGGTCCATCCCTAGCGGGTAGCTTCCTACCCATCTACGCTAAGGATCGAAAGCCCTCGTCGCGAGGCCACCGAGCAATTTCCTGCTAGCCTATCCGCAGTGGGTAGCTTCCTGCCCAACAACGCTGTGGATCGAAGCCTTCCTCTCGAGACTACCGAGCAGCTTCCCTGCCCGGTCCATCCCTAACGGGTAGCTTCCTATCCATCTACGCTAAGGATCGAAAGCCCTCATCATAAGGCCACCGAATAGCCTCCTGCCCGGTCCATCCCTAGCGGGCAACTTTCTACCCAACAATGCTAAGGATCTAAAACTCTCCTTTAGAGGCCACCAAGCATCTTCCCTGTCCGGTTCATCCCTAGCGGGTAGCTTCCTACCCATCTACGCTAAAGATCGAAGCCCTTCTCTTAAGGCCACCGAGCAGCTTCCCTGTCCGGTCCATCCCTAGTGGGTAGCTTCCTACCCATCAATGCTAAAGATCGAAAGCCCTCCTACAGAGACCACCATGCAGATTCCTGCTCGGCTAATCTCCGAGTGGTAGATTCTGCCCTACGAAGACATGGATTTAGGATCCACATTGAAGAAGAATCAGTTATGGCCGACCTATTCTAACTTGGTTGATCTTCTACTCATGCTAAAACAGGTGGACGTTACGTCGACTCCGAGGTACGGACTGATAACGACCTTCCTAGCCTTGGGATATCTTTTGATTCATCCTAAATGAATGATCGCTACCTCAACTCCAGGGAGCGGGAGGGTATCGTAACGACCTTCCTGCACTTGGCTATTATTCGACTTACACTCGACACGCGATCGTTGTCTAAAAAGCCTGGCATAGATTTACGACCTAACACTCGCGGGAGGAGAAGACTGACGAGCTAAAATACTCACGCAGAAAACAGACATTCATGCAGAGGAAAATAAGCTCCATTTTATTTATATTTCAAATTTATGCAAGGTATTTTGGGCTCCTCAGCCTTACAAAAATGCCCGGAGGATTACAAAATTTTAAAAACAAAGACAAAAACTCCCAAGGGAAGATAGCTCAGGCCGTGGTCTCCATCGGGATTTCGCCCTGCTCGACACCCTTGGGAGCCGGGGCTTCGGTCTCTTAAACTGCTCCGCCCCCTGCGACCACCTCGGTGCCCGCCTCCTGCGGCACGTCCTTGGAGCGCTGGTATTTAGAGTGGAGCTCACCGTCGGCAAACTCTGGCATTGACGCCTTGACGGCGTCGAGGGCCTCGTGCCAAACGATGGCCGAAACTTCGGCGAGGTCGGCGTAGAACTGGTCAGACACCTTATACCTATTCACGGACTTCACCGCTCAGACCTCGGCAAGCTTCACCGTATCGAGTGCCACCCGAGCATCCTTCCTACTGTCTTCATTATGTTATGGAGGTTGCCAACCTCATCCAACTTAGCCTGGATGGCCCGGTTGGATTCATTCAAAAGTCAGTGAGACTCCTTATACTTAGAATTCGTCAGCTCCTCGACGACCACTCGAGTTTCGAGGTCGGCTATCTTCTCTTCCGCCTGCTGCAAGTGAAGGCGCAGATCTTCCTCCCGCGAGAACGATTCATCCACCTTCTTCATGGCCGGGGTATCTCCTCGGATTCCATATTGACAATGAGGGCGCAGTGGTGGAGGACATGAGGAAAGCAGCAACATGAGTTAGAAATGTTCAAACTAAAAAAATATACTTAAGAATATTCTTAAAGGAAAACGGATACCAACCTGAACCGCTTCCTGAGTAATGGCTGCCACATAGGCCTTCAAGGTCCTGCGGGGAATCATGCCCTCAGCTGCTTGCTTCATGTCGGAGAGCAGGCTGTCGGCAACGGAGAGCCCCGAGGGCACCCTGACGCAGAAGTCCCCCTCCTGCACTGAAATTCCGGTGGAGGGCGCCCGAGAGACTGTTCTTTTTTGCCTTTTGAGGGAAACGTCGGTGGGTTCTTTCTCCTCCACCCCCCTCGCCCGGGGCGCCGGGTCCCGCACGTGCTTCTGGCCCCTCCCGTGGTTTTCTTCCAGGGCTCGGGACAGGGCAGAAGGCTTGCTCGGCGAACTTCCACCCCCGGTCTTCTTCTTGGCCTTCGCGGCCATGGCAGTTAAGAACTTGGATCGGTCCATTTGCTCTGCAAAAAGGGGAATACACAAAAGAGAGTTAGTGACGCTGAAAAGGGCAAGAAAAAATCATCAAAGTCTAAATAGATCTTCCACGGCCTTAACTTATCCAGAAAGCGCGCGGGGCTGAGCCCAGCCCAGCTCAGAGCCTGCTCAAAAAGCAAGACGTCGGCCCACTGGATCGGTTCCCATAATGACATCGCCCTTACCTGTAAATCCCCATTTCCATCAATAAAATCTTTCTATATTTTCCTAGTCCCCCAAATGTTATCCTATTTTTTTCTCGTATGATTTTGTGTGAAAATTAGTTGCTTAGGTTTTAATATTTAAATTTTCCAAAACAAAATAAAAACTCAATATACATAAATCCACAATTAAAATCAGAGCCCAAAACAAAATAAAAACAAAATATATATATACAAATCCCCAGCCCAACAGAATAAAAAAAAAGAAAACAAAATATATAAATAATTCCCTAAGCCGGCCCAAGCCCACGCCCAAACCAATACCCACGCCAACCCGACTCGACCCGACTCCATCCTCTTCCCCACTTCGTTTCAACTTTCCCTCTCCTTTCTTTCACCGTGAGCCCACGTCCCCGCTTCCTTACGTGCCCACGTCGCCTCGCCGACGCCTCGTCTTCACGACCACGAACCCACGACCCCGACCAAGAACTTGCGTGCCCCTCTCTAACTCTCTCTCCTCCTCACTCTCGTTCTCCTTCCTCCTCTCCTCTCTCCAAAAAACTCCCAGCTTCATCCCCTGCCCCCGCTGAACCACGACGACGACGACGCCGATGACCATCTCAGTCACCTCGTCGACCCCTTTGCATCCTCAGCATCACCTCCTCCAAAACCCGAGCCCCTCCACTACCTCACTCCATCTTTCACCAAACCCCACACCAAGCTCCAAGCACCCGAACTCACCACCGCTGCACCCATCACCGGAGCTACCTCCGCCGACCACCACCGACCCCAGCACACTCCTAGGAGATCCACAACACCCCACTCCACCTCCAGCGGTCACGAGCCGCCGTCGAGCGTAGCCGAACACAAGAAGTCGCAGTCGCGTTCGTGCCGTAGCTGCGCGTGCGTCGATCCCTTGCCATCGTTCATAGACCGCTACCGTGCCATCGTCATCTCCAGGTAAGTACCCTACTTGCTACATGCTAGATTATTCTGTTACAATTCTAAAACCTATTAATTCCATGTTTACAATTCGTGAAAATTTATATGACACAAGTGTTTGATGCAAAACCCGAACGAAAACCTTCCATTAAACTGACGGAAATTGATCAAATAAGCTGGCCCATGTGGTAATGAACATTATGCTAAAATTTGACTGAAAAATATAATCGTTACTGACTTGAACAATCATCCCCAATTACACCCGTTAAAACTGAAAATTTCCCGCGTCTGAAACTTGTAAAAATCATAATTAATTGTTTACAAATTGGAATGATGCGTTCGAGGACTCAAATCGAATACGACTCGACGACCTGGAACCCCATAAAAGTTTTAAATTGTTTCTATACTGAAAATACGACGGAAACTGGTTCGGAGAGCGGCTCTGGACTGCAGTCCAGAGCAGCTCTGGCTGTTGATTTCTATCTCGTAATGCTTACCCCTTTGCTGCTTGAACTTGTATATTGCGTAACCCTATACTTAGTGAAGATGAAACAGTTATATAAATAATGAAAGTGATTTCACCCCTTTTTACCATCGTTTACTATTTAAACTGTAATTTAAAAGAACAGGACGTATAGCAGTCCCAAACAGAAACAGAACTGATACCTTATTGTTGAACAGTGCATAACTTCTGACCTAGAGGCGAGATTGAGAATCCGTCTGGTGCGTTGGAAATCCTATTGAAAAACATAAATTTCGTTCAACTATAGCGTTGCTAAATTCTGATCCCAATAGGGTGAAAATTGTGTCGCGAAACGGACGTTCAGTTCAGAAACTGAATTTCCTGCAGCGAGCACTTAAAATGAAACTGCTATAACTTGCAAACCCGAAATCCGATTGCACTGAAATAAATTTTGCTGAATTTCCGACTGAGTTTACTTGTTACCATATTTGTATCGTTTCACTGAATTTTGAACGTATGATTTAATGCAATTTGTATAAGTTCATAAGGTGCATAATGGTTCGTATTACACATGACTCGTTAACTGCATAAATGCACATATCTTACCCGATTTCCATACGCCTAGTGATAGTGCGAGTTATTATTCAGTGTACAATGCATTATCGTGCATGAATGGTATTGGTTTAGAAGTGTCAAGTACGCCAATGAAAAAGTGAATGATTCGTGACAGTGAACAATACAGTGATCAGTGACAAAACCGTGTTATTGGTGCATACTTGTACACGACTAGACCATACTCATAAATAGTGTAAACCTGAGGGAAAAGGGGAAATCGAAGTAGAAAGAGTATCGTATTTAGCGAGGACGGTGATTTAGAGGATGATCATTCGAACAGCGACTCTTATATATATTAGGTTAGGCCTATCGGTCCGGCTGACAGGGTTATATCCCGGGCGATAGCGGACCGTAGTCTTGGGTATATACGAGACCCTCGTTAAACATGATCCTCCTTTCCACAACTCGATTTCAAAGATGACTCAGAGACTGATAGGGACACAGATCATACTTTGCATCAGTTAGTGACATATTGATTACCTGCATTTTACTTCCGCTGTTATTACCTTCTGTGCTTGTTACTTGTCACTATTATAATATTGCTATTACGTCGCTCTGACGACCTGAGTATGCATGCTCAGTGATAGAGGTGGATTTGTCTGATCTCGAGAAGACCGTGAAGATCCAAACCAGTGGACCAGATACATTTCTCCACTGATATTCCTGGTTAGTTGCTCTCTTGTTTACTTCTTTCGAGCTCAAATCTCTTTGTATCTTGTAGTTTTAGTGACTGCATTCTCTTTACCCGTACTGTATTTTACTGATTACCATATAATGCTAGAAGCCGAAATGCGACTACGACCGGATTTTTCCTTGATCGTAGGAGCATGGCTGGCCTTGTCACCCTTGTATTCCGTATTTTGGGAAGCGGGGCGTGACATGGTTTTGTTGGTATCAGAGCCAGGTTTAGAATAAAATTGCAGTCCAATTTAGGGATCCCTTGAATCATACTTTATTTCCTTGCTTTCACTTTCATATACTACTTATGCATCACCACTCAAATTCATGTTTTGAATCTTATCTACTTTATCTTTCATCGTGTTCCGCATCATTAATCGTTATTTTCATTCGTGTTCCACTATCTGATCATAACCTTTGCATTTCAGACCATGGCCAACCCTGGGGCCGCACCGCTTCTCGATGAGGACACGCAGTCCTGCGTTTCTTTCGACTATGTATTAGTGAGTTCAGATGACGAGATCGATGGCCCACGGGTCATTTTCAACGACAGCGAATCCGA
This sequence comes from Agapanthus africanus, assembly GCA_030015575.1. Classification (NCBI taxonomy): domain Eukaryota; kingdom Viridiplantae; phylum Streptophyta; class Magnoliopsida; order Asparagales; family Amaryllidaceae; genus Agapanthus; species Agapanthus africanus. The sequence continues at coordinate 374,261,184 of JASDDO010000019.1, read as the reverse complement.
GGACGAGGGAGTTGATGTCGCAATTCTGGAGATCAATATGATTAATGATTCGGACGATGAAGAGGAAGACCCGGAGGAAGACCCAATAGAAGAGGATCCACAGGAACATGCAGTGGAAGGGAACCCAGAAGAAGATCCCGAAGAAGAGAATCCCGAAGAAGACCCAATAGAAGAGGATCCACAGGAACATGCAGTGGAAGGGAACCCAGAACAAGATCCCGAGGAGGAGGATCCCGAAGAAGATCCAATAGAAGAGGACCCACGGGAAAACGCAATAGAGGAGGATCCAGATGAGGGTCCTGAAGAGGAAAATCCTGAGGAAGACCCTATGGCAGAAGATTCAGGAGAGGACCCGGAAGAGGCAGATCATATGGAGGAGGATTCTGATGAGGAAGCTCCCGCCGAAGAGGAAGAATTGGGAGAAGAAAACTCTATAGGGGAGGAATCCGAAGACGAAGCTCCAGTCCAGGAGGAGTGGGAAGATGAAACCTCGAGTGAAGAGGAACTCGAGGCTAAAGAAGCTCAAGAAGATGTTCAGGCAGGACGCTCTGGGAATGAATGCCCCCATCTTAGTGCGAGAGCATATCGCAACTTGTTGAACTTCCACAATCGCGACTGACGCAGCTTATTTGCTTTTCTTAGGGCCAAACAATAATGATGTATAGTTTAGGGCCAAGTTTATCTCTCAGTTGTACTCTTTCAAGCTTTGATTAATAAAGTTTCGATTCGATCAAATTTTCCTAGAGCATTGTATCTTTAAAATCCATTGGATGCATTAATTGATCCCTCTTACAAATTCCTTTCCTTCTTACAAAGACATTACTTTTATCCCATCCTTGAACCTTATAATAACCTGACCCTCCAATTCGGCCGACGTGGAAGGAAGTGCCTCACGTATGGATAGAGGAATGTACTCAGACTTTTGAGATACTAAAACTGATGTTTACCACGGCGCCTATTTTTCTAGGGCCAGACGATTCAGATGGTGTGGTGATACACGACGATGATTTATGGAAGGGTTTAAGCCGCGTTCTGATGCAACACGGTCGTGTAGTTGCTTATGCCTCACGACAGCTGAAGAATCATGAGGGGAACTACCCAACACGCGAATTGGAGTTAGCCGCAGTAGTTTTCACATGTGCAAATTTGGGGACATTACTTACTGGGCCGGAAAAAAAAAGAGAAAGAAAGAGAGGGTGGAAGTGTATACGGATCACAATAGTCTGAGATACATGTTCACTCATGGAGAATTGAATATGAGACAACGCCAATGGCTATAGCAAGGGGCGGATTACGACTCAGGATTTCAGTACCATCCGGGAAGACTAAATGTCGTACCGATGCTCTCAGTCGCAAGCCAGCGGTCATGATGTTGACCAGTCAGGGGAGCATCATTAAGGATTTTCGGAAGCTCGAACTAGAGATTGTTACACCAAGTGCAATCAGACAATTTTGGCGGTTGCAGGTGCAGTCTTCATTGGTAGATCGCATTAAGGTTGTATAAGCTAATGATCCCCGATTGCAGAAGTTCAGAGCGCAGGTAGAAGCCGGGCTGAGAACGGACTTACTCGTACATGAAGACGGTTCTCTGAGATTCGGTAGCAGGCTCTGCGTACCCAAGGGGAATGTTCGAAAAGAGGTACTGGCTGAGGTGCATAGTTCAGCTTATTCTGTGCATCCGGGAGGTACGAAGATGTATCGAGATCTAAAGCAGCATTTTTGGTGGAACGGGATGAAGCGAAAAATTGCGCGGTTCGTATCCAGGTGCTTGGTTTGCCAGCAGGTGAAGGCGGAACATCAGAGGACATCAGGATTGTTACAACCGCTTCCGATACCAGAATGGAAGTGTGAGCACATTACTATGGATTTCGTGACAGCCTTACCACGGAGCCCTAGGAGCAACAACGCCATTTGGGTTATCGTCGACCGCCTCACGAAAGCTGCACACTTCTTACCATTCCGAGTAGGACAGTCGATAGAGTCACTGGCAGAGAGATACATGCAGGAGATAGTACGACTTCACGGAGTTCCGGTCAGCGTTGTGTCAGATCGAGACACCAGATTCGTTTCGCACTTCTGGAGGAGATTACAGGAGAGTTTGGGTACCCGCCTCAAGTTTAGTACAGCTTATCACCCGCAGACGGACGGACAATCCGAGCGTACGATTCAGACACTCGAGGATATGCTGAGAGCCTGCATGTTGGACTTCCAGGGTTCCTGGGAAGATCATCTGCATCTAGTCGAGTTTTCTTATAACAACAGTTACCAGGCTAGCATCCAGATGGTTCCCTACGAAGCACTTTACGGGCGTAAGTGTCGATCCCCGGTTTGTTGGGATGATGTGGGAGAACGAAAATTACTGGGTCCCGAACTCATTGTTCGGACAGTCGACAAGGTCCACATGATCAGGCAGCGCATTAAAACGGCTCAGGATCGACAGAAGAGTTGGGCGGATACCAGCAGGAGAGCACTAGAATTTAAAGTCGGAGATCACGTATTCCTGAAGATTTCCCCTACCCGCGGAGTTATCAGGTTTGGAGGCCGCGGCAAACTCAACCCCAGTTTCATCGGACCTTTTGAGGTACTAGAGCGAGTTGGAGAGGTGGCCTATCGACTCGCCTTGCCTCCATCGCTAGCTGGTGTGCACAATACCCTCCACGTGTCTCAGTTGCGGCGTTATGTTTGGGATGAGAGCCATATTCTGGACTATTCGGAGTTAGCTTTGGGTACCGACCTATCTTACGAGGAGCAGCCCACCACTATCCTCGACTGCAGAGAAAAAGTGCTGAAGAATAAAGTCATTCCGTTAGTCCGATTGTCTTGGGGCGGTCGTTCCCCAGGAGAATCTACCTGGAAGCGTGAGGAAGATATCCGTGCACATTTTCCAATCTCTTTGTTTAGTATTGTTGTTTCGTTGTCTCTTTTTAAATTTCGAGAACGAAATTTTTGTAAGGGGGGTATGATGTAAATCCCCGTTTCTATCAATAAAATCTTTCTATATTTTCCTAGTCCCCCAAATGTTATCCTATTTTTTCTCGTATTATTTTGTGTGAAAATTAGTTGCTTAGGTTTTAATATTTAAATTTTCCAAAACAAAATAAAAACTCAATATACATAAATCCACAATTAAAATCAGAGCCCAAAACAAAATAAAAACAAAAAATATATATAGAAATCCCCAGCCCAACGGAATAAAAAGCAAGAAAACAAAATATATAAATAATTCCCCAAGCCGGCCCAAGCCCGTGCCCAAATCCATACCCACGCCAACCCGACCCGACCCGACTCCATCCTCTTCCCCACTTCGTTTCAACTTTCCCGCTCCTTTCTTTCACCGCGAGCCCACGTCCCCGCTTCCTTACGTGCCCACATCGCCTCGCCGACGCCCCGTCTTCGCGACCACGAACCCATGACCCCGACCAAGAACTTGCGCGCCCCTCTCTAACTTTCTCTCCTCCTCACTCTCGTTCTCCCTCCTCCTCTCCTCTCTCCAAAAAACTCCCAGCTTCATCCCCTGCCCTCGCTGAACCACGACGACGACAACGACCATCTTAGTCACCTCGTCGACCCCTCTGCATCCTCAGCATCACCTCCTCCAAAACCCGAGCCCCTCCACTACCTCACTCCATCTTTCACCAAACCCCACACCAAGCTCCAAGCACCCGAACTCGCCACCGCTGCACCCATCGTAGGAGCTACCTCCGCCGACCACCGCCAACCCCAGCACACTCCCAGGAGATCCACAGCACCCCACTCCGCCTCCAGCGGTCACAAGCCGCCGTCGAGCATAGCCGAACACAAGCAGTCGCCGTCGCGTTCGTGCCATAGCCGCGCGTGCGTCGATCCCTTGCCATCGTTCATAGACCGCTACCGTGCCATCGTCATCTCCAGGCAAGTACCATGCTTGCTACATGCTAGATTATTCTGTTACAATTCTAAAACCTATTAATTCCATGTTTACAATTCATGAAAATTTATATGACACAAGTGTTTGATGCAAAACCTGAACGAAAACCTTCCATTAAACTGACGGAAATTGATCAAATAAACTGTCCCATGTGGTAATGAACATTATGCTAAAATTTGACTGAAAAATATAATCGTTACTGACTTGAACAATCATCCCCAATTACACCCGTTAAAACTGAAAATTCCCCGCGTCTGAAACTTGTAAAAATCATAATTAATTGTTTACAAATTGGAATGATGCGTTAGATGGTTCAAATCGAAGAAGACACGACAAACTGGAACCCCATAAAAGTTTTAGATTGTTTCTATACTGAAAATATGACGGAAACTGGTTCGGAGAGCGGCTCTGGACTGCAGTCAAGAGCAGCTCTGGCTGTTGATTTCTATCTCGTAATACTTACCCTTTTGCTGCTTGAACTTGTATATTGCGTAACCCTATACTTTAGTGAATGTGAAATAGTTAGATAAATAATGAAAGTGATTTCACCCCTTTTTACCATCGTTTACTATTTAAACTATAATTTAAAAGAACAGGACGTATAGCAGTCCCAAACAGAAACAGAACTGATACCCTATTGTTGAACAGTGCATAACTTCTGACGTAGAGGCGCGTTGAGAATATGTCTGATGCGTTGGAAACCGTATTGAAAAACCTAAATTTCGTTCAACTATAGCGTCGCTAAATTCTGATCCCAATAGGGTGAAAATTGTGTCGTGAAACTGACGTTCAGTTCAGAAACTGGATTTCCTGCAGCGAGCACTTAACATGAAACGGCTATAACTTGCAAACCCGAAATCCGATTGCACTGAAATAAATTTTGCTGAACTTCCGACTGAGTTTACTTGTTACCGTCTTTGTATCGTTTCACTGAATTTTGAACGTATGATTTATTACAATTTTTATAAGTTCATAAGGTGTATAATGGTTCGTATTACACATGACTCGTTTACTGCATAAATGCACATATCTTACCCGATTGCTATACACCTAGTGATAGTGCGCGTTATTATTCAGTGCACACTGCATTATCGTGCATGAATGGTATTGGTTTAGGAGTGTCAAGTATGCCAATGAAAAAGTGAATGATTCGTGACAGTGAATAATACAATGATCAGTGACAAAACCGTGTTATTGGTGCATACTTGTACACGACTAGACCATACTCATAAATAGTGTAAACCTGGGGAAAAGAGGGAAATCGAAGTGGAAAGAGTATCTTATTTAGTGAGGACAGTGATTTAGAGGATGATCATTCGAACAACGACTCTTATATAAATTAGGTTGGGCCTATCGGTCCGGCTGACAGGGTTATATCCCGGACGATAGCGGGCTGTAGTCTCGGGTATGTACGAGACCCTCGTTAGACATGATCCTCCTTTCCACAACTCGATTTCAAAAATGACTTAGAGACTGATAGGGACACAGATCATACTTTGCATCAGTTAGTGACATATTGATTACCTGCATTTTACTTCCGCTGTTATTACCTTCTGTGCTTGTTACTTGTCACTATTATAATATTGCTATTACGTCGCTCTGACGACCTGAGTATGCATGCTCAGTGATAGAGGTGGATTTTTCTGATCTCGAGAAGACCGTGAAGTTCCAGACCAGTGGACCAGATACATTTCTCCACTGATATTCCTGGTTAGTTGCTCTCTTGTTTACTTCATTCGAGCTCAAATCTCTTTGTATCTTGTAGTTTTAGTGACTGCATTCTCTTTACCCGTACTGTATTTTACTGATTACCATATAATGCTAGAAGCCGAAATGCGACTACGACCGGATTTTTCCTTGATCGTAGAAGCATGGCTGGCCTTGTCACCCTTGTATTCCGTATTTTGGGAAGCGGGGCGTGACATTATCTCGGGTGAGGATGACGGTTTCGCCCTCGGGTAGTCAGTCATGTGCCACTGTGTAGATACAAGCCAATCCTCGCCCTCGAGTGGCCCGACGAATACGAACTTCTCTTTCCATTCATGGATGGAAGAAGGGACGGCTACCACACTCGACCAGGCCACCCGCCCTTACGTTTTTTGAAGGAAAAATATACCCAGCTCGGCTCATCCTTACTGGTGCCAGGATGATTCTTATAATAGAGGAAGGAAACGAGGAAGCTCAAACTGAAGGGGATGTTTTTGAGTTTCAACCGGACCAGAAAGCCAAGGAGGATTCTCCATGAGTTCGGCGCTAGCTGGCCTGGGGCAAGATGGAAGCAACGAAACATCGGTTGAGAAGGGCACATGTATTCTGGCCCGGACTGCTTCCAAATACAGGGCAATCTCCTTACCCTGCACCTGGTCCGCCCGCTCACCCTCCCTAGCTAAACGAAACGAATAGCTGGAAGGAATATGGAATCGAACCTGAATATCGGTAAGCTTGTCCACACTCCTCAAGACGGAGGGCGCATCGCGGGCGTTCCCGATGCGCACCTTAGGGGCCCTTGTCGCTGCCAGACGTCGAACGACACAGGTAGCCCTGGCTCTAGGGGTGAGCCCGACACAGATGATGCAGCAGAAGAACCCTCTCGGCTATCTGAAGACGGAGGAGAGGAAGACTATAGCAATCTAGTTCATTTATACCAATTCCAGTTCTCGTATTTCCTTAATTGTGTATTTTCCTGATTTATCGTGTTTTGGGGTGCGAATAATATTTTACATTTTACATTGCATTCGACCCGAGCCGCTTGCTTGAACTTATTTGATTCATATTTGTGAATTATCCTGACTTGTTATGTAGACTGGTGCATTTTCATGTTTAGTGCATACTGGCATTTTATCTGGCATTTGCATTTTTACAATATAACATTTTAAGTCACATAAAATATTTTAAAAATATTGTATGGCCTGCATGATACCCCTAGCCCCGTGGTAGCATCCGCGCATCTTGTTCTAGTCCTGTTCAGTGAAACGGACTTGTTTGGATGGCTACGCGCACGTGCGTGCGTCCGTTCTTGGGGGTATGCATTTTTCGTTATCCGGACATTCATTTTTTTATTTTGGTCGACATGTATATTTTTCGTATTTTAAAACTGAATTTTAGACCCGACCCGGGCATGTTTTGGACTATATTTGTATTTACAAGAATATCAAATTTTATTTATATAATATTAATTTTATAAATTGATACAAATTAAAATTTAGTTAACTAATAAAAGATTTTTTAAATTTGAATCTAAACTAATTTCCTAACAAAATAACAACCCCCTTCTCTCTCTCCTCTGCATATATATATTATATATATTTTATTTATTTATTTTTTCTTTCCTTATTTAATACATACCCTCTTCTTCTTACTTCTTCTTCTTCTTCTTTCTTCTTTCTTTTTCTTGATCTTGTTTCTTGATTCCGGTGATCACCGCCGGAGCCGTGCTCGTCGCTGACGATCCGAGTGATCCAGTGAACGTACCTGACTTGCGTGATCACCCTCGTGCGTTGTTTGGAACCGTTCCGTATACCGTGCGCGCGCCACGACATTTCGCCGACGAAGAACGTTTCGTACACATCCGTTCTTATTCCATCTAGGCAAGTTAATCTTGCTACATGCTATATAACTCATTATATACCTATTTAAATAAATATCACACCTGTATTTTAAATCAAGTATCCCATGTTTCATATTACAGCCTTTCGACGTTCCGTTTACATTTGTATAGTGCATTTCAGATCTAGGGCATGCAAACCAATCTTAATTACATGCTACATTAATTTAGATGCATCTATTTTAACAATGGAATACATGTATTTAAAATCATGCACCCCATATTTAGTTTTATAACTTTTCGATGTTCCGTTTGCATCCATTCATATCATTTCAGATCTAGATCATGAAAATTTATTTTGTTACATACTATACTATCATATACTGCATCAAATTGAATAGTTACATTTCATATTGCTTAGTTATATGTTCCGCACTTGTTAGTTTATCATTTTACGATTATGTGATACCCGTTTGCATCCATATCATTTAAAATATATATCGTCGTAATATCTCTTATTATTATCTTTAATTAGTTTATAATCTGCATTTTATAATATTATACATTTAAAAATATTATAGTTTACACATGAAACGTCGTTGAAAAGCGGATACGACAAATCTGAAATTTACTGTACAGCTTATCTTATAAAATTCATTATAAATCATAGAAAAATCATTAGTATACGTTCTTTAGTTCGTTACGAAGCTAACTCAGAATACTATAACTCTATGAAATATTTACTTGCAAAATAAATTGTTTAAATAACGTAAAATACAAATGAAAATATCTCTAAACTGCTGTCCAGGGAAATTCCAGCAGCAAACTTTCAATTTCGAATATTCATACCTTTTTGTAGGGACAACCTGAGATTCTTATACTTATAAAAATGAAAACCTTATTGAATTATCTTTGTTTTGGTATAAGACACGTCCCTTTTGGAGAACATTTGTTATTTTTAAGTTATTTTACAAATCATGGTGACGCTGAATTTCTGAACGGAACTTTCTTGTGCATAGTTAATCAATACCACTTTTATGGTTATTAATCGGTTTGAATATGTTATCCATGTTAATATTATTATATCAATATCTATTTAATAAATAATAGTGCTTGTGTTTTAATATTCAGCAAATTTTACCGATTTACAGTTTTATAGTATCCGTCTGTATCCGTACGGTTTATTACATATCTAGTTGCACACCGAGACCATATTATTTCATATTACTGTTGTATTAGTGCACCATGCTTGATAATTGTGCATCCTACATAGTCATGATGTAATCCCTGACAAAATATTTGTGCATCCATACTTTACCGTGCATCCGTACTTGCTACAGTTTTAGTATGAGCATTCGCTTGACACATATGCATTACCTGTCGTGACCTGATATACTACTGCTTGACTTGATACCTGATACACCACTACTTGACATGACTTGATACATGTACACTACCTGACATGACCTGATATATCACTACTTGACATGTTACCTGATCCTGTTTCTAATACCGATAGTCCTGACATATTGTCCCGATGGACATATCCTGTTGTCTGTACAGACAAACCTGCTCCTGCTTGATTCTGTGTTGGCATTAGTCTCAGATTTATAAATACCTGACTTACACACATAACTTGGGGGTACGGAGAAATCAAGAATGTAGCCGAACGTAACTCAAAGGGTTATTATACCATTTTACTGTGGTCCCGTGGGGAATGAACGGGACATAGACTCACAGTCTATTACATCATTTTACCGTGGTCCCGTGGGGAATGAACGTGGCATAGACCGATGGGTTACGATGAGAATTACATTAATTGATTTCAAATAACTTTAGAGTAGATAACCCTATAGCACAGTTTAGACTATTCACTGCACTTCACCTGTTTATATCCTGTTCAATGATCTATATTCATGTTACGTTTTACTTGCTACTGATGACTTGTTATTGTTCATACTTCATTCCTGCATATTTCATCACATCCTGCTTGCTTAGAATTATTGATATTTTGACGCACTGACGTCTGGGTTTTGCATGGCCCAGATCCCTTATCTTTATCGCAGGCCGTCCAAGAGTATTTTGATCAACAGGCCGAGCAGTGAGGACCTGTTATTAGTTTAGTTTAGTTTTCTTTCAGTATTTTCATTCCTGATGTGAGCCCGCATTATGGGACGTACATTCCAGTTTATTATTGTATTGGATCTTTTTGCTTCTGCATTATTTTTATTCTTGACTCGTTATTCTGGCTCATGGACATGTATTAGATAGTTGTTTATTATTTTACTGTTCTTGATATCTCTACAGCCGTAATGTAACTGTGGAGGGATATTTCCTATCCACAGGTAGCATGGTTGGCTCTGTCACGTGCCTATCTTAGCGCACTCTGGGATGCGGGGAGTGACAAAGACCCGCTGGACTCGGCTCCAACAACTAGAGCCTCATCGTCCGAATCTACCCTAACTACCTCTACAAACTCCTCAGATGAAGACATCTAATCTGATTCAAGGGAATAAGCTCGCCGAGGAAAGATCACGGGTGATCCGATCTAAAGGGAAGGAGCGTCGGGTAATCTTTGACAACGAGAGTGAATTAGGGTAAAAGTGTTGGCCCTAGGATAATCCCCTCCTATTTATATACTCCAAAGAAAGCATACATCTGCCCAGATCGGTTCCCGCCAAAACGAAATGTCGCGCCTGCCAGCCGTCAGAGCTCCACGTAGCGATCGGCCATTGGGGACGTCCCTTCGGTTGCAGATGACAGCGGCAGCCTGTCGCATCCACCAACCCACGTCGGACACGTGGCCTGCATCCCAACAGACGAACGAGTGAAACGACGCACCCTCCTTAATGCGCAATCATTTCATTGATCCGTTGATATCATCAGAGATACGCGTAAAGATCCAAACTCCAGAAGAGGTGCCACATGGCCTCAAAGATCGAAACGACGCAACTGCCCCACGCCACGTCTCCCCGGAAAATCCGCACTAATGATTCTCGGCAACAGACTGGGCCGAGAAAAACTAAGCAGGCCATTCTCGACCCGAACCATAAATAGGTCGGAACGAGAGTGGGGGGCTAATGATGATGCTCATAAGTGGGAATTCCTCAGATCACGACACGTAGCAAATGACGTGTCACCCGCGACAGCCCACTAGACTCCTAAGGGCTACCGAGGTAAAATCAGTGTGGGCACTCCATTTCTTGCCCACGAGCAATCTGGCAGCCGAATTTGCACCCCTCCTCTTTTGCTCGCTTCCGAGCTATTGCAGAGCTGAGCTTTCTCGGCCTCCCGGCTCGTCTCCGAGCCTTCCGCCGAGCTAAAGCCTCCCTAGCTCTCCCGATCAACCGAGAACACGAAGCCCAAGCGCATCTGCAACGACTCCACATATCCTAGAGAGAGAGAGTGATGGAGGGCGAGATATCCGCCGCCCCCGACCCGCGTCCCGCGCTGGCGCATCCTCCATTAATGAGCAGATCCCGTCATTAATGGATGGATTCCATCATTTACGCAGGCGTAATGTCCGGGGCGTAACTGACAGCGAAGATCTCGCACATGCTCGCTCCATGCGACCACTATAAAACCCCCCTCTCAGATAACTCAGGGAACGCAATTTAACTCCAACAAGCCACTACTCTGCCAATATTTCTTGGCTCTAACTTGATCGTCGGAGAGTCCTATGGTGGTCACCCACCCCGGGACTTACTTGCAGGTAGCTCGGCTTCTACCTCAAACTCAGCCCATTGAGATTCACACGCTCGAGGAAACAACCTCCAACTCAAATCTCAACTGTTCAACAACGCTCGCTACAGATCGACGGAGGACAGTATCTGAAGGAGATCTCACCCTCCATCGCTCTCTCTCTAGGGTTTTAGAAAGGGGGTAGGGTTTAGATTGCTCAAGAAATTAAGGAGGCTTGGAGAAGGGGAATAGGGTAATCCGGTAATATCCTTTTATGAAGGAAGCATATTAACATATACAGGGGAGTGATCCATCGAAACCGGTCCACGGTTTCTAAAAACGGAAACTCCCGATTTACGTCATATTTTATTTTAACGATCCGATCTGTTCAAGTTGATCAACCTAAGCTCAAATATATGTGTATGAAAAATCAAGAGATTTAAAGAGCTCTAGCCTATGCATCGAATGCAAAAATGAACGTCTTTCGATAATGCAAATAAATGTCATCCGATGCATAAGCTATAGGTATTTAAATCCTTTTTCATACACATGTATTTGAGAGTAGGGTGATCAACTTGAACGGATCGGATCATTAAAATATGTCGTAGATCGGGAGTTACTGTTTTTAAAAAACACGGACTGGTTTGCAATGAATCAGCCCCCTTAACATATAGGAGAGTGATCCATTGCAAAGCAATCTGCGTTTTTTAAAAACGGGAACTCTCGATTTACAACATATTTTAAGATCTGATCCGTTCAAGTTGATCATCCTACCCTCGAATATATGTGTATGGGAAAATCAAGTGATTTAAATACTTCTAGCATATGCATCGATGGGTGCAAAAATGAACGTCTTTTGATAATGCAGCATGATACTAATAGAATTGAGCTGGCTTGAGTTCGGCTCGGGTTCGGTTCGATAAGAGCTCGTTCAAGTTCAATTCATTTGTTAATGAGCCGAACCTGAGCCAAAATCTCAGCTCGTTAAGTAAACGAGACGAACTCGAGCTGAACCCGGCTTGTTCGTTAATAGTTCGAGTTCAGTTCATCTATAATATATGTTTTAAATATTAAGCCCATACCCAATAACCTAATAGTACCAAATACTCAATCTAACATCCTATATTTTATACTTAGTTTTTTTATTTTTACTATTCTCTCCATATCAAGACCCGATTTCCTGCCTTCGGCTTGACGAGTACTTTAGCCATTTTTCTCAATCCCAAACTCGAAAAGTCTCCCCCTAACATCGAAACCTTTAAAAAAATTCAAAGCTTCTCTAAAGACGGTTCTTTTTTGAAGTCTTATAAGAAGATCTCCACAAATCAAGAATATCGAGCTCCAATTTGAAAAAAAACGAGGTTGAAAATAAAAAAAAATGAGTTCCAAAAGTCTGCTCGTAAGCTCCTCGGTTCGTTAAATAAACGAACATAAGTTTAATGTTTCAGCTCGAAAATAACTCGAACCGAGCTAAAACTAAATGGGCCGAACTCGAGCCAATCCAAGCTCGCTCGAGTTTGGCACGTTTAGCAGCCCTACATGCCCTCCTAAACCTAATAACATCCTTAACTTTTGCATGTTTCTTGGGCTTACATTTAAAAAGAACAAAATTTCTTATTGTGGGATTTAATTTAAGATATTTAATAGCTGAGCACATCAAACTAAATTTTCCATCTTTTTATATTTTTTCTCTAAAATTTTCGTAAGCATTTCGTAAACCCCTTACTTTACTGGAGAGGGTAGTTTGCATTGTGTTTTTCCCCTTTTGAATTGACTCTAAATAATTTTAATAATTTCAATTTATTTTAAAGACGTGCTTTACACCTGAATTACTTAATTGACATTTTTTCATAACAGTTTGGTAATTATTTATAATTAAGTGAAAAAATGGTGTTCAGTAATATAGATGAAAATTGAATCATAAAAAAGTCTACGGATTAAAAAAAGGGGAAATTTAAAATAAATCAATATAGGGTTTTTTATGTGCCCCCTTGAAATGGAACCGGTGTTTTGAAGTGAAAAATTTTACCTCAAAAGCATGCCCTATTTGTAACATTAACATGATTCTATTGAAAGAAAAATAATTATTTCTTGTGAGGTTGTATTCTGAATCATCCTCGATAAAAACAAGACACCAGTAAATATAATAATAAGGTTAAGGCCTAAGTCCTTTTCATCAAAAAAATAAAAATAAAAATACTAAATAGAATAATCAAAAAAAATTCTGTTTTGAGAGTGACCCATTAGATCGTTTTTTTTGAGCAAAACATTAGAAAAATCACTAAATTCTAAAATCTCTACCGCATTAAAAATACTCATTAGCTTTTTTTTGCAATACCAAATATTGTTAAATCGCTAGTTAACCATACTGGTATTTTTATACATGCGATTTCCATTAATTTTTTCCATCTTTTTTTTCCCTATTTTAGTCCAATTAAATGCAAGTGCGAAACACACCCATGCTCCCTTTTACATTACAATAGTAGGTAAATATATACTATTTTTTAAGAAAAGGCTAAAATGTAGGAAACAACACGGTTTTGCCCAACAAGCAGAATACCCTTTAATTGAAAACATGCATTTACCTCATAAATCTAATACCTATAATTTTTTCGGTTTCTTTTTCCAGAAACACTCTTCCGTTCTTCTTTATCAAATTTCTTTCATCCAAATTTCTTTTCCTCGTCGAAATCTCTAATTCACCATGCGGCTCACTCAAAATAAGATTTAATCACATAAGCTAATTAAATTTCTCGGAGGGGATTTCCGTTAGAAGAAATTTAATCGTACACGGGATATGAAGAGAAGCGTAGGTTTTCTTCCCTTTTGTGTAAACAAAGGGAGCGAGCATGTTTCCAGCATTTTAGACTTTTCAAACAGATAAAAACAAATTAATTGACAAAAGGAGGAAATCAAAACACAAATTGGATTTGAATTTTCAGTGGCACAAGGTCAAAGGTGCCTTGCTTGTTGGACCCGTTTTCATTCAGATTCAACCCCTTTCCCTCTTCTCCTTCTCCTTCTCCGATCCCGAGGAGAGAGAGAGAGAGAGAGAGAGAGGGAGGGGGGAGAGGGAGAGAGAGAGAGAGAGCGAGAGTTGCAATGGCGTCCAAATCTCAACACGAAGCTGTGGACCCCACATGCAAAACCCTAGTCCCTCCTCTACTATCCTCCTTCATCGACGCCTTCGTCGACTTCTCCGCCAGCGGCGGTATCTTCCTCCCCCAAAACCCCAACCTTCAAAACTCTAACCCTCGAAACCCTAGCGCGACTCATTTCCCAACCCCCGAACGCCTCCTCGCCATTGGCGATCTCCACGGCGACCTCCCCAAGTCGCTCCAAACCCTAACCCTAGCTTCCCTCATCGACCCCCTCTCCCTCTCATGGATCGGCGCCGCCTCCACCACCGCCGTCCAGATCGGCGACGTCCTCGACCGCGGCGGCGACGAGCTCAAACTCCTCTACCTCCTCCACCGCCTCAAGCTCCAGTCCAACGGCCAGCTCATCACCATCCTCGGCAACCACGAGATCATGAACATCGAGGGCGATTTCCGTTACGTCACCCCCGAAGCCCTCGTCGAGTTCCAGAACTGGGGCTTCTGGTATAAAAATGGGATCTTTATGAAGAAGCTTTGTCCTGAGATCAAAAAGCCGGGGGATCCGTTCAGAGGCGTTCCGAAGTCATTTCCCGGGATCAAAAAGGAGTTTTGGGAAGGGTTCCGAGCGAGGATCGCTGCATTGAGGCCGAACGGGCCGATTTCTACTCGATTCTTGGCCGATAATCAAACCGTTGTCGTGGTTGGTGATTCTGTGTTTGTCCATGGTGGGATCATTCACGACCACATTGAATATGGGTTAGAAAAGATTAATGACGAGGTCAGGGATTGGATCAAGGGCTTGAAAGGGCGGTTTTCGCCGAGTTTTATGAGAGGGAGAGATTCGATTGTTTGGTTAAGGAGATTCTCGGAGGGGCATTGTGATTGTGAGAACCTTGCAAGGGTTCTTGAGACGATCCCGGGGGTGAAGAGGATGGTGATGGGGCATACGATACAGAGCGAAGGGATTAATGGGGTTTGCGAGGATCGAGCGATCAGGATAGATGTTGGGATTTCAAGGGGTTGTGGAAATGGTTTGCCTGAAGTTTTGGAGATCAATAATGGGAAGCAATTGAGGATATTAACGGCGAATCCTTTGTATGATGAGAGGAGGTATAAGAGTAGGAGAGTGAGGGAGGAGACCAAGGAGGGGCTTGGCATGTTGGTAATGGAAGAAGGGAGAATGATGGAAGTCAAGACAAAAGCTTAGGTTAGTTATATATTTGTAGGAATTGGTTATAGTTGATGATTGATTTGGATGATGAAAATTCAACATAACTGGACTCGTTGCAAATTGCGAATCTCTGATGAGGGGGGTTGCATGGATGGTTATTTCATCACAGCCGTCAAGCAAGTACCTGACATTGCTTTCTCTATATCTTTTGCGATAATTTAGAATAAGTTTTGTTTTAAATTAACTTTTATATCCCAAATGTCACTGCTTGCTGCCTAATGCTTACATAACCTTAATATGTTTCGACCTATTATTAATGAATTTTGTTCAATATTTATGAATGTGGGTATGAATGGTGATGAATAAAGAAGGTTGAAACTTAAAGGGATTTAAATAGAAAATTTATTTGCTAATTAATTCTAGAAATTGACATGAGGTGCAGGAGTTAAGGGAATAAAAATTAACCCTGCTTGCATGAGGTTTCGACCTATTATTAGATCATTAAAAATTATGAGGAATACGCCCATGTAACATGTTGAGGAAGGCGATGACCGTATAAATATATTTAAAGCAACAGCCATTAAAATCCTTTGACTAATTGTTTCTTTATATTAATATATATCACTTATTTCTTTTTTATATGAGAAAAAGAAATTTGAGTTCCTTTTTATTCTAGTCGATTATGCACCCTGCTTGACAATCCCAACTTCACCATGCCTATGATTTCAACTAGTGCTTAGCCACTTGCGATGCACGTAGTGTAAAACAAGAAATAATATATATTGAGGTTTTACAAAAACATGTGAGTAAAATAAATGACAATTATAATTTTAGAGAACACTACGGGTCTTCATTGTTAAAAAAGATATTTCTAGTTGATGAAATCCTTTGGGGCGATGTGACCGAAATGCACCACACTTTATCCTAATGAATTGTTCTTTAATTGATATGTATGCCAATTTCAAGCATAAGGCAACATGCCATGGGTATTTTTAATCATTTTCTCATATAAATGGCAATCTAAATATTGAATAGTATTTTCGTGCTAGTAATCTTTATGTCACCATGCCATTCGTCTTGACGTGAACATGCCAATCGTCTTCCCATCATTATGTTGCGTCTCTTATTTAATTCACATTTGATTAAAAGGAAAAATTAAATAATATATGATAATGGACTATCTTGGAGGTTGACATGAGAGAGACGAAAAAATGTTGCCCCCCTTCTATCTTTTCCTCTCATTCTCTTTAAATGCTCGTTATTCTTTTTAAAAGAATAGATCATGTGTTTTTTAACCCTCGTAGAAAACTAACCAATTAAATATGGATTAGTTTTTAGGGAATGGTTTGTTGCCTTATTTGTTGGGATAGTTATCTAATCAACATATGTTAAAATGTTTACTTTTTCCGTTTTTGGTGGAAATAGTTTGTTAATCGTTTGATGCATCGGCTTTTTGTATGGGCATTAAATTGAAAGTTTAATCTCTTAGCAAATCCTTACCGTCTCCCTTGTGGATTAAAATAGTCAAGATATGATACTCTGTGTTTGTAATGCTTTCTACTCTCTAGATCTAAAAGACTATAAGGGAACTTATAAACATCCAATTTATGGTTTTGAGATAAGATAATTGCATGTTACTCTGAATGAACACGTCTGTCTTCCAAAGAAATGGAAGAATTCATTTTAATTTTAAAGTTTAAGTTTTGTTAATATAATGTTGAGTGTACCTTTCGATAAATTATTGATATTTATATTTAACTGATTTGATTGTCTGTCAATTTAAACTACTTTTCAGATTTCACCCACTTTTCACCATTTTTAACGACCAATATCGTCCATGTTGACATCATGTGTTTTCGTGCCTTTTCTTTTAATTTGATGGTTGCAAGATCAAACGTTTTCTACTGAAACTTTTCGGCATTGCTTTTTACATAAATCATGTAAGATCATAGGTACAGACTATTGTTTTCTAAATAAATATGCTTCACCTTTATTCTATGACCCATTATATAAACCATCTATCACAATTGAACAAGTGCAATAGAGGATGCTATATAAATGGTCAAACATAAATGCTCATATATTTGAATATCGCACAGCCAAGTCAACCATTTCCTAAATAAGAATATGTTATTTTAACACCACATATATTACTGTAAGATACGGACAAGCAGGACATGGGACCCTTTTAATCATACAAATTAGGTATCGTCTTTAATTTAGTTGAAATGAGCGCTACATTTCTCCCTCATAGAAAACTATCATTTAAATATCTGCCTTTTTCCTTGATGAAGATTTACAAATCTGGATGCTATATATATATATAAAATAATTTAATTTAGATATTGATGGAGGGGCCTTTTCGGTCTCATTCAGATGTTGTCTTCTGTTGATCTGCCGGTGGTTGCGATTGACGGCTGGAATTTGATCTGGAGCGTGATCTCCTGCGATGTGTGGATCTCAATGGGTTGGAGGAGATTTGCGCCGAGTACCTGCAAGGAAGTCCTGGAGTGGTTTGGTACCACCGAGGACCCTCCGACGATCAAGTCAGTAATAAGCTCCGAGCAGAGTAACGGCTTAAGTGGAGCAGAAAATGCTTACATGATCCCTCTGGGAGAGGGGTTTATATAGCGGCGGCAGCATGCAGGGGCAGGCACGAGAATCACGCCGGCCGTTACGCTCCCGACGTCACGCGCGCGTGATAAGAGGATCTTCCCATCAATGGCGAGACAGGCTCGTTAATGGGGATCGTAATAGCGTGGAACGTGGGATGTGGCCGGCGGAGACCTCGCGCATGGCGAGATTCGCGGAGCGGCGGTTATGCCTGCGAGTGGTATCGTCGGTCGGTCGATGAGACCGAGGAAGATGGTCTCGGCGGGAGAGCTCGGGGACGCGCGGGAGAGCCGAGGCATCTTGGTCCTGTGGTAGCTCGGAGGCGAGCTGGGAGGCCGAGGAAGCCAATTTGTGCATGGGGGCTCTGAGGAGAGCCAGCTTATGCTTGCGTGTCGGGCACAGGGGTGGCCTAGTCGGCCCCCGTAGGCCCTTTCTTCTGAGCTGTGGGACACGTCATCTGCCATGTGTCACGATCTGAAAGATCGTCGATATCGAGCGTCATCATTAGCCTCCACTCTCGTCTCGACCAGCTGACGGGCCGGGTCGAAAGTGGACTGCCGGGCCACCCAGGGTGAGCTCCCTTTGAAGATATTGTCGGGACGTGTCCCCGGGCAATCTGTTGTCTTTTCTGCCAGCAAATCATGGGCGCGATCTTTGCATTTAAGGAAGGTGCACCGGTTCGTGCGTTCCATCACTGAAGCGACGGTCCACGTGTCGAGCGTCAGTTGGGCGATGCGACGTGTTGCAGACCTACGGCGTCTGATGGGATGCGGCCCAATGCTGAAGCGACAGGTGGAGCAATTGGGGTCGTCGGACGCGAGAAGTCGTTTTGGCGAGAGATGAAGGGCGCCGTTGGATGAGGGCGATGGCAGCAATAGATAGGGATGGGGTCTACCCCAGGGGCCCTATCTCTTCATATTTTTCTCGCTTTAAGTCCTGATAGCTCGGTGCTCTTCTTCCTTAAGTCGGATCCATGGATCGATCCAGAGCTTTAGGTGTCTCGTCCCGGAGGGAGGCCAGTGGTGCGGCCGCGCCCCCGACCGGCTCGAGCCCTGCGCCGAATGTTCTGCCGGCGGCGGGGCCGTCTGCTTCGCTGAGAGCTCCTGGCGATTGTCCCGGCAGCGACCTAAGGCGTCCACGGGTTTCCGAACCCTAGACGAGAGATGCAGGGGAGGGCGAAGACGGGACTCCCCTTAAAAGGAAGGCGGCGGTTTCTCATGCACCGCCGTCGAGGGTCCTTGAAGGAATTCCCGTCCAGGAAGGGGACGCCGTTTTCATGGTTCTGTCTAGGCTTTCCGTTGCTGCCGGCCTACTCGCTGGAATGGAAGAGTCGGCAGGGGGCAAGCTCCCGCATGGCACCCTTAGGGCCCAAGTGGCGGCCATTGCTCAAGAGGCGGTTCAGGTACGTGTAGGGTGTTTTTCGTCACCCCATTGAGATGGGAATACGCGCGCGCTTGTCAGGCACGCTACAGATTCCACCTGCCCAGGATAGGCTGGGGTTTATTGATTGTGGGGATCCGAATCTCCGGCAGCCGCGGACTAAGCTGCCGTTAATTACCCCTCGCCTTTGGAGCGATGGAACCTCCGATTGACGGGTTAAACCGGTCATGCGAACTCAATGTGCAGTTTACGTGTGTTTTGTTTTGGAGGGGGCTTGGATATATCGGGAGCCACGCAGAGTTTTTACGAGGGTCCTGCTACTCGTATAGCGGGCTGGGGGTCAAGAGGGCTAGCAGCCCCCTTGCGGGGTGCGGGGCAACGCCCCGGCCTAAATTTTTTTGGAAGGGACAGTATTGTGGAGTGTGTGTATATCTACACACACACACACACACACACACACATATATATATATATATAATGGGAAAAAAGGCGCTCAAAAGACGCGTGGAGCCAGCACCTTGAGCGCTGGGCGCTTAAGTGCTATGCGCTTAGGCGCTAGCGCGCCACGTGTTCGACACGTGGGCGCTTGAGCGCTAGGCGCCCGAGCGCTGGACGCTCGAGCACTGGACGCTCGAGCACTAGCGCGCCACGTGTCGGCACGTTGGCACTGGGCGCTTGAGCGCAAGGCGTTCGGGTGCTTGGGCGCCGACAAGAAAAAGGGGCTTTTAGCCCCAGAAACTCCCGAAAGAGAAATTAAAGTGGAGTTGAACTCCTAAGATGTTTTGAAACTGATGAAGGGCTTCTTCTTTTGAGCCCTAGCTCTTCCCCAAAGTGGGGTTTCTGGAGGTTGGTCTCCTTCTTCCTTCTCTGTTGGCAGGATCTTGAAGATCAAGAGATGTAAGATTTTAAAAATCTCTTCTTTTTGAGATCTAATAACAGATCCAAGTTCCCCTTTGTGGGTTTTGTGGTGAAAAACTATTTAGTTTTGGAAAAGGAAGAGTAAAACTCTTGATTTAATTCAAAAGAAAGAAGAAGGTTTGGAACCTTCAGAAAGGGGAAAGAGGCACAAACCCTAGATTTTTTGGGGAGAATGAAAAGTTGTATTTTTTATTCATCATCATGTTGCCTTATATAGACTTACATATTTACATATAGCCCCTTGGGCTTTACAAAATGGTATTTTGCCTATCCCATGGCTCATGCGCTATTTCTTTTTGCACATAAGCCATGAGCTTTACAAAAATTTGGCTTTATGCTCATTTTGCATACATTCATGCATAAAAAATTACATAAAAATTATTTATTACATGATCTATATTTTGGCATGGAGGAGGCTGGCCGCGGGCTCGACTTGGGCACGGGCCCGCTTGACCTAGGCTTGGGCCCGCCTAGCTTGGGGTTGACCTTGACTTTGACTCGGTCAACCGGGATGCAAATTTTGATCCCAACAAAGTGCCCCCATCAATAAATGCACACCACACATTTGAGTTGTGTGCATAAAATTGATGGATCTTGAAGTTGGACTTCGAGGTGGAACGTCATTTCTGGGGCGGAGCATCATCCCAGGGAGCATGATTCCCGGGGATCGGTGCATCATTCTGATTCGCGGAGCATAATTCCAGGGTCGGAGTATCCCTTGGGGAGCATGATTCCCGGGGTCAGAGCATCATTCCGATTTGCGGAGCATAATTCCAAGGATCGGAGCATCATTCGGGAAAGCGGAGCATGATTCCGAAGAGCGGAGCATGATTCCAGAGATCGGAGCATCATTCTAAAGGGCGGAGCATGATTCCAAGGATCGGAACATCATTCCGAAGCGCGAAGCATGATTCCACAGATCGGAGGAGATCGGAGCATCATTCCGAAGCGCGGAGAATAATTCCAAGGATCGGAACATCATTCCGAAGCGCGGAGCATAATTCCAGGGATCGGAGGAGATCGGAGCATCATTCCGAAGCGCGGAGCATCATTCCGAAGCGCGGAGCATCATTCCGAAGCGCGGAGCATCATTCCGAAGCGCGGAGCATCATTCCAAGATCGGAGCATCATTCCGAAGGGCGGAGCATGATTCCAGAGATCGGAGCATCATTCCGAAGGGCGGAGTATGATTCCAGGGATCAGAGCATCATTCCGATGAGCGGAGCATGATTCCAGGGATCGGAGCATCATTCCGAAGAGCGGAGCATGATTCCAGGGGATCGGAGCATCATTCCGATGAGCGGGGCATGATTCCAGGGATCGGAGCATCATTCCGATGAGCGGAGCATGATTCCAGGGTCGGAGTATCCCTCGGGGAGCATGATTCTCGGGGTCGGAGCATCATTCCGATTTGCGGAGCATAATTCCAAGGATCGGAGTATCATTCCGAAGAGCGTAGCATAATTCCAAGGATTCGGAGCATGATTTTGAAGAGCGGAGCATGATTCCAGAGATCGGAGCATCATTCCGAAAGGCGGAGCATGATTCCAAGGATCGGAACATCATTCCGAAGCACGGAGCATGATTCCAGAGATCGGAGCATCATTCCGAAGAGCGGAGCATGATTCCAGGGGATCGGAGCATCATTCCGATGAGC
Organism: Agapanthus africanus; assembly: GCA_030015575.1. NCBI lineage: Eukaryota > Viridiplantae > Streptophyta > Magnoliopsida > Asparagales > Amaryllidaceae > Agapanthus > Agapanthus africanus. Next base: position 374,239,215 of record JASDDO010000019.1, on the reverse strand, counting down.
GGCAGACATTCTGACTGAAGCATAATTTCGATGCAGAGGTTGATTCCCAGACGAAGCATAATTCCGACAGGGAAGGCAAATACTCCGAGGCGAAGCATGATTTCGACACGGGGTACATTCTGAGACGGAGCATGATTCCGGCGCAGAGCTTGTTGGCCGACTTGATTCTGAGGCGAAGCATGATTTCGACAGGGAAGGCAGATACACTGAGGCGAAGCATGATTTCGACACGGGGTGCACATTCTGAGACAAAGCATGATTCCGACGCAGAGCTTGCAGGTTGACTTGATTCCGAGGCGGAGCATAATTCCGACGAGGAAGTCGTTGGTTGATTCCGAGCCGAAGCATAATTCCGACAGTGAAAGCAGATACACCGAGACGAAGCTTGATTTCGACGCGGGGTACACTCTGAGATGGAGCATGACTCCTACGCAGAGCTGGTTGGTTGATTTGATTCCGAGGCGGAGCATAATTCCGGCAAGGAAGGTAGATATCCCAAGGCGAAGCATGATTTCGACACGGGGTAAATTCTGGGACGGAGCCTGATTCCGCCGCAGAGGTTGTTAGTTTGATTTGATTTGGGTTGACATCAGTATCGTTATACTGGAATATGGTACCAGAAACGAATCATCATTTGTCATGAGAGGATTTGGGAATCGGTTTTTGCTTGGCATCAGTATCGCTACACTGGAATATGCTACCAGGAGCGAATCATCATATGCGCTTGCTTATTAGGAAGCGATCGCTTAGGATACAGGTTTTAGATCCCTATCACCTAAGACTTTTCAATTTTGTGAGCCGTAAGGGTCTCACAAAGCATTTTCTCCCTACGGGTCGTAAGGATCCCGTAGGTGTATTTTCTCCTTAGGAGTCGTGGGGACTCCTAAGTGTGTTGCTCTTTTGTGAGTCGTAAGGATCTCACGCGGGAATTTTCTCCTCACAAAGTCGAGAGGACTTTGTGAGTGCATTTCATCTCTTTTTCACGAGTTTGCGCCCTTTCGGGTTTTCACAAACTCGCTGGCAGTCCTGCTGTTTTTACTCACAGAACCCTTCCTGGTTTTCATCCGTGCCCATTTTGCTTGTGGACATATCTTTTTTTTATTTTTTTATTTTTATTTTATTATTTTTTGGTGGGACTTGGGAGAGATTGGGGTTATTTTACGCCCGTGGATTGTATACGGTTTTGCAGGATGTATGATCCAGATCGTAGGGCCGGAAAAATTTCGGGACTTTGTCGGCGTCTGCATCGCTGCACTGGAATATGGTACCAGGAGCGACTCATCATTCGCCGTTTGGGTATGGGATTTAGAACTTGGTTGGCGTCTGCATCGCTGCATTGGAATATGGTACCAGGAGGGACTCATCATTCACCACTTGGGAATTGGAATTTGGAATTTGGTTGGCGTCTGTATCGCTGCACTGGAATATGGTACCAGGAGCGACTCATCATTCGCCATTTAGGGATTGGGATTGGTTGGCGTCTGCATCGCTGCACTGGAATATGGTACCAGGAGCGACTCATCATTCGCCATTGGGAATTTGAGTTTGGAATTTGGTTGGCGTCTGCATCGCTACACTGGAATATGGTACCAGGAGCGACTCATCATTCGCCATTTGAGAGTTTAGGGAGCGATGCCTTAGGAGACAGGTTTAGGTCGCTATCACCTAAGGCTTTTCAATTTTATGGGTCGTAAGGGTCCCATAAAAGCATTTTCTCCCTACGGGTCGTAAGGATCCCGTAGGTGTATTTTCTCCCTGGGAGTCGTGAGGACTCCCAAGTGTGTTTTTCCTTTGTGAGTCGTAAGGATCCCACGAAGGTTTGTTCTCCTCATGCATCGTAATGACACATGAATGGGTCTTCCCAATGGACCATAATTCCAAGGGCGGAGACCAGCCGCGTAATTGGTGATTACGGTGAGGCATGGGTATCATGAGAATTATTTGAGCCCGTGGATTGTATACGGTAGTCAATTTGGGGACTGGACGTAGAGCTGGAAAATTTTTGGGAATTTGAATTTTGGTTGGCGTCTGCATCGCTGCACTGGAATATGATATCAGGAGCGACTCATCATTCGCCTTTGTTTTGTTTCTTTTTTTGTTTTACCGCGATTGCTCTATCATTTCAGCTTTTCTTATCGCGAAGGTCGCGATTGCCCTATCATTTCGGCTATTTATTCGCGGCTGCCCCATCATTTCGGCTTTATTTTCATTTTTATTTTTACTCGCTGATTTTTATTGCGAGTTGCCCCATCATTTTGGCTTTTCTTTATTTTTCTTTTATTTACACATTTTTTTGTTTATTTACATATATTATTATTATTATTTTTTTACATTTCCAGTTTAACGACTTAGAGGTCGACTGTTCCCAGTTTAATGACGTGGTGGTCGATTGTTTTCAGAGAAAAGCAGATGCCTGAGAGAATCAGTTTCACGAAGAACTTCGGTATCCGTTTGTATGAAATTGGCGGTCGCAGCTGAACTGTTTGTTAACACGCCTTTAGACAGTTCTATCTCTCCTGCCTTATATTGCTTTTCGACCCAATCTTTGAAGACGAAGCAGTCCTCAATGGCATGACCTATCACTCTATGATAGGGGCAGTATTTGGGGTCGTCGGTCATATTCGTTTCTTGCAGTCTTTTTGATTCTGGCAGTTGTAGACCGTTCCTCAGGGCGTCTTTGAATATTTTACGGATTTTGTCCCTTCTGAAGGAATAGAGCTTATCTAGCTTCTCTTTCAATGGAGATTCTCCTCCCTCTTCGAACACTGGCTTCCGAGGCTGGTTGGCATTGGGCCCGCTCATCCCTTGCTTATTCCGGTTAGCCAAAGTGTTAAAAGATTCCGAATCGTCGGAATTTCCGCCTTTGCGATTATCATCCTTTCGGTTCATCCAGGACCCATTGTTATTTTGGGAATCCGAGGAGGACTCCTGCTTTGAGCGCTCCAACATCTGGACTTTTCTGGTCAGCTCTTGGAATATTTTGAGACCCGCGGTGCATAGAAACGGGGCCATCCAATTGTTGAGATTTCCGACGAGGAGACTGACAGATTGGTCCTGCTCTATCGGCGGTTCGCATTTGACGGAGAGATTGCGCCATCGGGTTATAAAATCCGTGCTGCTTTCGTTGTTCTTGGGCTTGGTCCTTACGAACTCGGCAATGTTGATCTTATCGCTGACGCTCATGAACCTTTGTCGAAACAAAGATTCCATTTGGAAGAAAGTAGTAACGGAGCCATCCGGTATGCTCGCGTACCAATCGAAAGCAACATCGGTCAAGCTATTAACGAACTGACGGAGGAGAAGCGCATCGTTGCCCCCAGTATTCCCGCATGAGGCTTTGAAGTGGGTGATGTGCTGATTCGCATTTCCCGTTCCATCGAATCTTCCGAATTTGGGGATGACATAGCCGCTAGGAAATTCTACCAGATCATACTGAGCAGGAGATGGTCTCCCACTACTGCTGATATCTTTTTACGCTTCGGTTTCGGCCACCAATGTTTTGACTTTGCTGGCAACCAAATCCATGATTTGATCTTGAGTTAGCGGGCTACTGTCATCGGTAGCCAAGACATATCCCGGGATAGGATGCGATTGACCTTCATGCGGTCCGCCCACCTTTGGATTTGAGGGAATAGGCACCGGCTGTCTCGGGACATCATTTCCCGGTTCATGAGCAAGGCCCTGCGCCTGATTGGGCGACTGAGAGGCAAGTTGGGCCGTGAGCTGTAAGACGACGTTTGTCAAGTCGTCAATTTTTCAGTAGAGCTTGGCCATCTCCTTGTCTTTGATTCTGAGCTGTTTTCGGAGCTCTTGGAGAAGTTGCTGCTCTGCGTTCTTGGGACGGAAAGTTAGCTCATCTTCGCTTTTCGAGCCCGACTCCTCATGAACTGAGGGCTTTCTCTGCCTATCGGCTTCACTGGGAGGATTTTCATCGCCCTCCGGAGGATGCTGGTCTTGAGAAGTGACAGCTATATTCGCACCAGGTTGGATTTAAGATATGGTGGCCCCATCCTTGCTTTTACTGTGAAGGTTGTCGCTGGGACGCGTGCCCACCATGTAGACGGTGTGGATAACACATTCATCCATCCTTTCATCACTGGCAGCTGGTTTCGCGAAGCGGTCCGGGCTTTGTAAATTCACAAATTTTAACATGGCCGGAGCCCTAGCCCGTTTGTCGGCTCTGTATCTGAGCCGCTTCTGCCTCAGCTTCTCTGCCTTGAGCGCTTGGCAGGCTTCTGCTCTTTGGGAAGCCGCCTAGGCTGAGTGATGGGGAGGCTTGAGAAGACATCCAATCGAGCAGTTGTCAGAGGCGCCGCTGGAACTTGCCCAAGATGCCTTGTTGCTTTGTTGGTGTTGATGGCCTTGCCCCCAGCTGGGGCCAAGGAAAGTCGTTCAGACACCGACTTGCGTTTGGGTTGGGCGCCCTCGAGATCACTACATTTGGTCTCCTGCCTTTCAAGACCGGTCTGTCTGTTGCTGGAGCTTGAGGAGCCGGGATAGCGTTAGCTGAAAGGGCTTTGCCTTTGTAGATCAAGGATCTGTGTGAAGAATATGTTCTTCTTTTATTATGTGATGAGATCTTTTGATCTCTTTTATGCAAGACCTTGGTCTTCATAGATCTATGATCTTTTAAGAAGATAATTCTTCTGTTTTAATGAGATAATTTCATCTTTTTGTGCAAGAATCATTCTTTTTACCTTGAAGAAATGATCTTCTTTCAAGAGCTTGCTCTCTTTCTTTTGAGTTTTCTCAAAGTTTATAGGGGGGTTTCTCTCTATCAGACTTGAAGTCTTGGGGCCTTTATATGGGGCAAATTGATTTGTTAAGTCAGTTAAAGAGATCTTTCTCTGATTGATTTGGGGATGTTTCCCCACCGTTGGATCTTTAATCCTAGGGTTTCTGTTTTACAGAAGGCAATCTTCTTGTTTTTAACAAGATTGGAAAAATCTTTTCATAACATAATTTTAATTCTGATTAATTAAAAGGTCTTCTGTTGTTTACTTGCATGGATATGAATTGAAAGCAGCAGAGTTCAATTTCTTTGTGTGTGTTTAACCTTTCTTCCCTTTTTGGAATCTTCTGCTGTGATTTTGAAAGGATTTGAACTAGGGAACTCATACATTGGACATCAAAGCGTGTACAAGATGAACTTTGCTTTCATACTGTATTTTGTTGTTAAAATATTGTTTGATAATAGTTCCAATAATTGCTATATTAAAAGGTAGCATTATGAGCGGTAGGGTCCTTGATGGAGGTCCTTTTCGGGTCTCCGTCAGATGTTGTCTTCCGTCGATCTTCCGGTGGATCTTGGAGGTGATCTTCTGTTGCGTGTGGGTCTCAATGAGTTTTGAGGAGATTGGTGGTTTTGAGGAGTTTGCGCCGAGTACCTGCAAGGAAGTCCCGGGATGGTTTGGTACCACCGAGGACCCTCCGACGATCAAGTTAGCACGAGGTCCGAGCAAAGTAACGGCTAAGTGGGGTGAAAAAAGCTTACTTGACCCCTCTGTGATGGGGGTTAATATAGTAGCGGCGGCACGCAGTAGTAGGCGCGAGAATCTCGCCGGTAGTTACGCTCTCGACGTCACGCCCGTGTAATAAGCGGATCGCCCGTTAATAGGGATCGTGATGGCGTGGAACGTGGGATGTTGCCGGCGGAGAATCCGCGCATGACAAGATTTGCGGAGCGGCGGTTACGCCTATGAGTGGTAGAGTTGGTCGGTCGGAGGGACCGAGGAAGATGGCCTCGGCGGGAGAGCTCGGGAACGAGCGGGGGAGCCGAGGTATCTTGGTCCTGTGGTAGCTCGGGTGCGAGTTGAGAGGCCGAGGAGGCCAATTTGCAGGGGCTCTGAGGTGAGCCAGCTTGTGCTTGCAGGTCGGGTACAGGGGTGGCCTGGTCGACCCCTTTGGGCCCTTTCTTCTGAGTTCTTAGACACGTCATCTGCCATGTGTCCTGATCTGGGAGATCGCCAACATAAAGCATCTTCATTAGCCCCCCACTCTTGTCCCGACCAGCTGACGGGTCGGGTCAAGAGTGGACTGCCGGGCCGCCCGGGGTGAGCTCCCTCCTAAGATTCCGTCGGGATGCATCCTCGGGCTGTCAGCTGTCTTTTCTGCCAGCGAATCAGGGCGAGATCTCTGCATTTAAGGAAGGTGCGCCGGTTCGTGCATCCTGTCACTGAAGCGTCAATCGCGTGTCAAGCGTCGGTTGGCCGACGCGACGTGTGCAGACCTGCGGCGTCTGATAGGATGTGGCCCAGTGTGGGAACGGCAAGTGGAGCGATCGGAGCCGTTGTACGCGAGGAGGCGTTTTGGAGGGAGATGAAAGGCGCCGTTGGATGAGAGCGATTGCGGTGATAAATAGGGGTGGGGCCCACTCCAGGGCCCATATTTCTTCATATCTTTCTCCCTTCTAAGTCTTGGTTGCTCGGTGCTCTTCCTCTTTTGGGTTGGATACATGGTTCGTTCCCACTCTTTGGGTTTCTCATTCCGGAAGGAGGCCAGCAGTGAGGCCGTGCCCCCGGCTGGCTCGAGCTCCGTGCCGAATGTTCCTCCGGCGGCAGGGCCGTCCGCTTCGCTGAGGGCTCCTGGTGATTGTTCCGGCGGCGGCCAGAGACGTCCATGGTCATCCGAGCCCCAGACGAGGGACGCAGGGGAGGGTGAAGACGGGATCCCCTTTAAGAGGAAAAGGACAATCTCTCGTGCACCGCCGTCGAGGGTCCCTAAGGGGATTCCCGTGCAGGAGGGGGATGCCGTCTTCATGGTTCCATCTGGACTTTCCGTCGCTGCCGGCCTGCTCGCCGGAATGGAAGAGTCGGCCGGCGGGAGGCTTCCGCATGGCATTCTGAGGGTCCAAATGGAGGCCATAGCCCAAGGGGCGGTCCAGCTATGAACTCTTTCACGCGTTGTTTTTGACCTTCCTTTCTTTGGCTCGAGCGTCTCCAAGTTTCTCATCCGTTTCTCGTCAGGTCCTTCAACACCACGCCCTCGTTACTCGTATGGAGGTCGTTGGGGCGTTCCACGCACCGAGGCCGGTGGAAGCGTTTCCTTCAGAAGCCGAGGTCCTGCGACGTGACATGCATCTGGAGAGGGCGAGGGCCGATGTCTTGGCGGCCCGAGCGGAGGCTGCGGAGCTCGCCATCTCAGCGAACCGGGGTGCCTATCATCGCCTGAGTGCATCCCACCGAGTTGCTGAGGCGAAGCTGGCAGATCCGGTCGATCGTTTCGCTGCCATGGAGAAGGAGAGAGACGCCAGCAGGGGGGATGCCGAGGCGGCGCTTCGGGCGGCCGGGATTGCCGAGATTCGGACTAGGAAGGCTGTGGCCGATTACAAGGTGTCAGAGCAGTTTCGCGCCGAGCTTGGCGAGCATTCCGCCGTCGCGTGGAATAAGGCTCTAGATGCTGTGAAGGAGCTGCTTCCTGAGTTCGCCGATGGCGAGCTCCGAGCTCGGGTCCCATTCCCGGTGGCAAAGCCTCTTGCAGACAGCGATGAGGGAAGTGAGGCGTACCCCTGATGGCAAAGCCTTATGTGGTGAAGCCTCCGGCAGACTGCGATGGCAGTGATGAGGGAAGCGAGGTGCGGGAGGGGGTTTATGACTTAGGCCTTTTTGATATTTCCTCGTTCTTCTTTTGTAGGCGTCCGGAACTTTGTAAGGCTGGGGAGCCCCCAATACCTCTGTAAAAACATTTTGCTTGTGCGAGTAAAACTCTTGTTGTTTCATTGCTTTGCACTTTATCTTTTGGATGTGAAGAGTACTCGTAGAATATTCTTGCTTGCACTGTTGGGCTTCCATGTCAGGCGATCGTACGTCGAGTTGATTTCGATCACTTGTCAAGCGTGCCAAGCGCTGCTGAGAAGGAGTTATCCCCGTGGCCTCGGAGTTGCAGGGGGAATGCTCAGACTTGAACAAACCTGATGTCTCTCAATGGGGTTTCGGGCCGCGGCATTTGATGAGCAGCATGCTACCCGCCGCAGATTTGCCGAGCATAAGGGAGCTCAGGGGCATCGTTATGAGGGCTTCAAACCCGCATCGTCTGGTGGGCAGGAGGATGCCCGTTGGGGATGACCGAGTAGGGAAGCTGCTCGGTTGCCTCTTGGCGAGGGCTTTGATCCCTGTCGGATGTGGTAGGAAGCTACCAACCGGGGAAACCGAGCAAGGGTCGGGCTCGACTACCTCTGGGAGGACGTTGATCCTTAGCGCTGGAGGGGCCGTAGGAGGCCTGCTAAGGATAACCGGGCAGTGAAGCTGCGCGGTTGCCTCTTGGCGAGGGCTTAGATCCCTGGCGTTGCGAGTAAGGAAGTTACCGGCCAGGGATAGCCGAGCAGGGAAGCCGCTCGGCTGCCTCTAAGGAGGACTTTGATCCTTAGCGTTGGAGGGGCCGTAGGAGGCCTGCTAAGGATAGCCGGGCAGTGAAGCTGCACGGTTGCCTCTTGGCGAGGGCTTTGATCCCCGGCGTTGCGTGTAGGGAAGCTACCGGCCAGGGATAGCCGAGCAAGGAAGCCGCTCGGCTGCCTCTAAGGAGGACTTTGATCCTTAGCGTTGGAGGGGCTGTAAGAAGCCTACTAAGGACAACCGGGCAGTGAAGCTGCGCGGTTGCCTCATGGCGAGTGCTTTGATCTCTGGCGTCGTGGGTAGGCAACTACTAGCCTGGGATAACCGAGCGGGATAGCCGCTCAGATGCCTCTTGCGAGGGCTTTGATCCCTGGCGTCATGGGTAGGGAGCTACCAGCCGGAGATGACCGAGCAAGGGTCGGGCTCGATTGCCTCTTGCGAGGGCTTTGATCCTTCAGGACGGGGACCGAGCAGGGTTACTGCCCAGTGCCGCTTGGCGAGGACTTTGATCCCTGTCGGTTGTGATATGAAGCTACCAGTCAGGGATAGTCGAGCAAGGGTCGGGATCGACCGCCTCAAAGGAGGACTTTGGTCCTTAGAGCGGGAGGGGCTGTAAGAAGCTTACCAAGGACCCTTGGTCGGGCAGGGTTACTGCCCGGTGCCTCTTGGCGAGGGCTTTTGTCCTGAAGGATAGCCGAGCGAGGGTCGGGCTCGATTGCCTCTCGGAGGGCTTTTGATCCCTGTCGGTTGTGGTAGGAAGCTACCATCCGGGGATAGCCGAGCGAGGGTCGGGCTCGACTACCTCTATGAGGACTTTTTGATCCCTGGCGTTGCGAGTAGGAAAGCTACCGGCCAGGGATAGCCGAGCAGGGTATCCGCTCAGCTGCCTCTAAGGAGGAATTTGATCCTTAGCGTTGGAGGGGCTGTAGGAGGCCTGCTAAGGATAACCGGGCAGTGAAGCTGCACGGTTGCCTCTTTGGTGAGGGTTTCGGATCACAAAGACAAAACTCTATTTGCAATGTTCTGACGTTCCCTTTATTTGAATGGAAAGAATTTTTAGAAAACATTTACATCGTCTTCGTGAAAGGAGGGGTACACAATCGTTGGCCTTGACCTCATTGGTATAGCTTGAGCTTCTCGGCGTTGTAAGGCCGCGGGAACTTGCGTCCGTCCGCGTCTTGTAGGCGATAGGCTCCACCGGGGAGTACCTCAGAGACGAGGAAAGGACCGTCCTACTTTGGGGAGAATTTGTGTAGCCTGCCTTGATCGATGAACTCGTTCCTTCGTAGGAACAGATCTCCGGTCTTGAAGGAGCGGCGCTTGATCCGAGCGTTGTAGTATCGGGCCGTTTGTTGTTGATAAGCGGCGGCCCTGATCTGAGCCCCGTCCCTCTTCTCTAACAAGTTGTCCAGGTTGGTCCGTAGCGCCGAGGTGTTAGCATCGTCGTCGAAGTGCTCGACCCGATGACTGGGTAGCCCGATCTCCGCTGGGACCATTGCCTCGGTCCCGTAGCAGAGGCTGAAAGGGGTTTCCTCGGTGGGGGTCTTCTTTGACGTGCGCAGGGCCTGTAAGACCCGGGGCAGTTCTTCGACCCAACTGTCTTGTCGCCCTTCTAGGCGGGTCCGGAGACCTCGGAGGACGTCTCGGTTAGCGACTTCGGCCTGCCCGTTGCATTGGGGATGCGCGACCGCGGCGAACTTCATGAGGATATGGTATTCCTTGTAGAAATCCTTCACTTTCTCGTTCTCGAAGTTCGTCCCGTGGTCGGTGATGATACACCTCGGGATGCCGAACCGGAGTATCAGATTGTTTTGCAGGAACGTGATGGTCGTAGCGGCATCCGGTTTCCTGATGGGGACGGCCTCGATCCACTTGGTGAAATAGTCTACCGCGACGAGGACATATTTGTGCCCGCCCGTACCGGTAGGGAACTGGCCGATCATGTCCAATCCCTACTCGGCGAACAGCTATGAGGATGATAGGGCGGTCAGCTCAGTAGCGGGGAGGCGAGGGATGCAGCCGTGGAGTTGGCAACTCTTGCATCTTCTGACTAGCTTTTAGGCGTCCTCGTGAACAGTGGGCCAGTAGTACCTCTGGAGCAACGCCTTTTGGATCAAGGTTTGGGCCCCTTGGTGCGCACCGCCAACCCCCTTATGGATTTCACGGAGGACGTAGTCGGCTTCGTGGGGGTCGATGCACCGGAGCAGGGGATGAGTGAAGGATTTCTTGTAGTGGTTCACATTGCTCCAGATGAAGTGATAGGCTTTAGCCCGGAAACGGCGGGCGGCCCCCCGATCTTCTGGGAGCGTACCGTCCTTTAGGAATTCCACGAGGGGTTTCCTCCAATCTTGGTCGCCTTCCTGCGCCGCATATACGTAGAGTGTTGTCGCTTCGTCTTTCACGCTGGGCTGAGCCAAGGTTTCGAAGATGATAGACCGCTTATTGTTGGCCGAGTATGACGAAGCCTGTTTGCTCAAGGCGTCGGCTTGGGCATTCAGCTGCCTGGGTATTTGTTCTATTTGGACTCCGTCAAAGTTCTTCCGGAGTTTCCTTACCTCGTCCAGATACTTCATCATCAGAGGCTCCCGAGCTTCAAAGCGGCCGGTCACTTGGCCGACGATTAGGGCCGAGTCGCTGCGGATTCGAATTGTCTTCATCCCCAGCCCGGCGGCCATGTGGAGTCCAGCCAGGAGGGCCGCATACTCTGCCGCGTTGTTCGAGCCTTTGAAACCGAGCTCAAAGAGTACTCCATTTCTGCCTCGTTCGGTCCCCGGATAATGAGGTCGGCACCACAGCCTTCCTCGGTTGAAGATCCGTCGACGAAGATGACCCACTCAGGAACCGAGCCAGGCCTTTCCGCGATGGGACACTGAGTTGCGAGGGACGGCGTGGACTCCGGTTCCTTGCTAGGGATGGTGCATTCAACGATGAAATCGGCCAGGGCCTGCGCTTTGATGGCCTGCCTCGGACGATATTTTATGTCAAATTGAGATAGTTCCCACCTCCACTTCTCTAAGCGGCCCGAGGATTCCGGTGATGCAAGGATAGCCCCAACGGGCGCTCAGTGAGGATGAGAATGGTGTGTGCTTGGAAGTAGTGCCGTAGCTTCCTTGAGGCCGCCACGAGGGCCAAGACAATCTTCTCTATAGCTGGATATCTCGTTTCTGCGTCCTTAAATACATGGCTCACATAGTACACCGGCTTCTGCACTCCACCGAACTCTCCGACGAGCACCGAGCTCACTGCTTGGTTGGACACTGCCAGATACAGTGACAGCTCACCTCCTTAACTGGTCGGGTGAGCAGTGGTGGTGCCGCGAAGTGCTTCTTCAATTGGTCGGAGGCGGCCTGGCACTTCTCCGACCACTCGAATCTCGAGATCTTCCTCAGAGCTTTGAAGAACGGGAGGCATTTCTCCCCCGACCTGGACATGAAACGGCTCAGAGCAACAACTCATCCCGTGAGCCGCATGATACGTTGGTTTTGGGCGCGGCCATGTTGCGGATAGCGTCGATTTTCTCTAGGTTAGCTTCAATTCCACGGTGAGTGACCATGAAACCGAGGAACTTTCCCCCGATGACTCCGAATGCGCATTTGGCAGGGTTTAGCTTCATCTTGAACTTGCGGAGCACTTCGAAGGCCTCGCCCAGATCCTTGGCGTGGTCGACCGACGAAACGGATTTGACGAGCATATCGTCAACGTAGAGCTCCATATTCCTTCTGATCTGTGGCTTGAACATGAGATTGACCAACCGTTGATACGTGGCCCCGGCGTTCTTGAGGCCGAAGGGCATCACCTTGGAGCAGTATACCCCCGGTCCGTTGTGAATGCGGTAAGATCTTCATCTTCCGGATTCATAGAGATCTGATTGTAGCCGGAGAAAGTATCCATGAAACTCAATAGCTCGTGCCCAGCCGAGCTGTCGACGAACTGATCTATCCGAGGGAGAGGATAGTTGTCCTTGGGGCAGGCCTTATTGAGGTCGGTGAAGTCGACGCATGTGCGCCACTTCCCGCTCGACTTCTTTACCAGAACTATGTTCGCCAGCCACTCCGAGTAAGGTACATTTCGGATGAAGTTGGCAGCGAGAAGTCGATCAACCTCGTCTTCGACAGCCTTCTGTTTGACAGGGGCGAAGCTTCGCTTTTTCTGTCTGACGGGTCGGGCCATAGGATTAACCTCGAGCTTGTGAGAAATGATTTTGGGGTCGATCCCAGGCATGTCAGCAGGCGCCTAGGCGAAGACGTCAGAGTTATTTCTGAGGAAACCGACCAGGTCATCTCGCTGAGTTCCTGTCAGGAGTGATCCGACCTGGACGGTTTTTTCATCGTCCCCATCTGTCAGGGGCACCTCGGTCAGTGGTTCGACCGATGTCCCCCGGACCTCCTTCTGCTCGTCTCGGGTGTCCAGAGAACCCTTAATGTCGTATTTTACCTCAACGTCGTCGGCCGGCTGTTCGGACGAAGATGTTTCGGTATGGCATACCTTCGTGACCCGCTGGTCTCCGTAGACCCGACCTATCCCGCACCGATCGAGAGGGAACTTCATCGCCGGGTGGTAGGTCGATATCTGGGCTTGGAGGTAGTTCAGCATCGGGAGGCCGAGGAGGACGTTGTACTCCGATGGGACCTTTGCTACGATGAAGTCCACAGGCAACGTACGGGTGCGACCGGGCTCCCCGATGTTGAACTGCATGGTGACCACCCCTTCCGCCGGGATGGAGTAGTTCGTGAACCCTGAAAGGACGTGGGAGGTCAGTTTCAAGTCTGCTGGGGTGAGCCCCATGCGCAGAAAGCAGTCGTGGAAGAGAATGCCTGCCAAGCTTCCCGAGTCGACAAGTATCCGGTGAACCTCGTATCGGTGGATTCGGGCTGTGATCACCAGAGGGTCGTTGTGGGGCATGGATATGCCGTGGAGATCCTCGTCACCAAAGGTGATAGGCTCGTGGTCCCTGGCCTTTTTGTTCGGGCGGCCGTTGGCCTCCGTTGCCGGCGTGGGGTGCTGAGTCTCGCAGGCGCTCGACTGACCCCCTGTTGTCATGACCATAGTTCTTGATGGGTCTCGGTTCCTTCCGGCGAGGTCCATTATGCCCCGTGGTGAGGTTGTTTTCGAGCTGCCTTGGCGGGCCTCATGGGCGCGACCTCTTCGAGGGAGGGGGTGCCGGTCATGCCTGGAAACAGGCGAGCTGACCGCCACCGCCTTGGTAGGGACAGGGGTGCGACGAGGATCGAGGCGAGGCTCTCCGACGTGGGACCTCGAGGTTGAATGGGACGGATCGAGGGATCTGCGACCGCTGGAGTCTGCAAGGCGGTGGCCGGCGGAGGGGTTGATGACAATCGGCGGAGGTTCATCCGCACCTCCGTTGAGGGGGAGGCGGCGACGGGTGCTTGGATCTTCAGGATGATCGCTTGCCATGTGGATGGAGATCGGAAGTCCAACTTTTGTTTTTGCGAAGTTTTCGTTTCCCACAGACAGCGCCAACTGATGGAGGTCCTTTTCGGGTCTCCGTCAGATATTGTCTTCCGTCGATCTCCCGGTGGATCTTAGAGATGCTCTCTTGTTGCGTGTGGGTCTCAATGGGTTTTGAGAAGATTGGTGGTTTTGAGGAGTTTGCGCCGAGTACCTGCAAGAAAGTCCTGGGGTGGTTTGGTACCACCGAGGACCCTCCGACGATCAAGTTAGCATGAGATCCGAACAGAGTAACGGCTAAGTGGGGTGGAAAAAAGCTTACTTGACCCCTCTGTGATGGGGGTTAATATAGTGGCGGCAGCACGCAGTAGTTGGAGCGAGAATCTCGCCGGCAGTTACGCTCCTGACGTCACGCCCGCGTAATAAGTGGATCGCCCGTTAATGGGGATCGTGATGGCGTGGAACGTGGGATGTTGCCGGCGGAGAATCCGCGCATGGCGAGATTTGCGGAGCGGCGGTTATGCCTGTGAGTGGTGGAGTTGGTCGGTTGGAGGGACTGAAGAAGATGGCCTCGGCGGGAGAGCTCGAGAACGAGCGGGGGAGCCGAGCTATCTTGGTCCTGTGGTAGCTCGGGGGCGAGCTGAGAGGCCGAGGAGGCCAATTTGCAGGGGCTCTAAGGTGAGCCAGCTTGTGCTTGCAGGTCGGGTACAGGGGTGGCCTGGTCGGCCCATATGGGCCCTTTCTTCTGAGTTCCGGGACACGTCATCTGCCACGCGTCCTGATCTGGGAGATCGCCAACATAGAGCATCATCAGTCCCCCTTACCCTCTCTCCAGACAGTAGAGAATGTACAAGCCTTAATAAAAGGGTTGATATTACACCACCAACAAGCTTTATTCCAACCTTTTTGGGTCGTCTATTATTTTCTTATGTTCACCATTAAAATTCATCTTCCCTCTGTGAGTCAGCAAGATTTGATCCAGATCTCTTGACTGTTTGCTCGCAAGTTTTTATCGAATCCTGAAATTTAGTGTACCGTTCATTTCGATTATATTTTATTTGTTTTAGTTTTAAAAGTAGATTCTTCTCTTTAATTTATAAATTATTTGTATGATTGTGTTTGTACATCATTTCTTTTAAATATTTAATCCTCCTGAGGTTTGTAATGAAGCTCATCAAAGGAGTGAAAATTTACAGTGTGCTCAATACAATATATTTTTAGGAGATTGTTACAAATGTCTTTTTTGCAACGAATTTCCTTTCTCAAGCGGGTAATCAAGGTAATTTAAATATATTATGTTCATTCATTTCTTTTATTAATTGAAAAAACGATAACATTTTCCTATAACTACTTTTTCTTTGGGGTCTAACTCAGCCTTTGTGTTCTTTTAGAGAACCGGCAGAGTAAAAGCTTATCGTCTCTTGTCGGGTCTCCATAAGTAACCTTGAAATGAACCAGATGCTGCTCAAGGTTTCCTATCCCGTTGAACAGTTTAAACATGGGGATAGTGTAACCTAAGGGGTACGGGACATCATTGTATTCATCCGGATAAGGCTGATTAGCTACCGGTGCCGCCGTGTCCGTGTTCATTTACTTGCTTTACGATGCAGGGTTGCCATGTCTATGTTGGCAATCATTGACGTTGTCGCTATTGGTGTGGTCGCTATCATAACCGTTGCTGACGAGTCGGATAGTAGAAGTGGTCACTTTGCTTTGTTTGTAATTGGAGCCGTCGCCTTACTCAGGGTCACCTTTGTTTGGGAACACGGTAACGACTGCTCGGTTCGAGGTACATTTGGAACTGGCTTAGATGGCCGTGCGAGTTGTTCTACCCTATTTGGGGGCAGAACTAACTTGGGTGCTTCAACCATTCATTGAATTTGAGCGGACATAAGCTGAATGGTCACCGTCAGCCTGTCCATCTGAGCCTGCATCTCCTTGACTTGACGGTCTTGGAGGACTTTGGCCCCTCGACTCATTTCTGCTATAGTGATGTTTTCGTCATTATCGTCATACTTGTTCCCCCATCGAAACGCGAAGACACGACCGCGTAGGTCCATCTTGTCTGAATTTCGGGGCAGATGCTAATTGGTGTTATCCGTCCACCTTTCCGAAAATGACAAGTTGATTTACGACACCGTATATCGGAGGTTTAAACGGATATGACCGATGTAGCAAACTTCGTCAGATTCCCCCTCATTTGAGGGGGTTTTGATTGTGGGGACGCTCTTCCCTGCAGGCGCAAACCCCTGCAATTAATTACGCTACCGCATCGCGGTAACCACTTTCTCCTTCTCCAGATGGTCAATTCGTGTCGTGTGTGTTTGTTTTGTTTTTTAGTTGCCCGTGGATTGTATACGGAGACTAATTTATATTGTCGCCCGTAGGGCGTGGATTAGTCCAAACCCGGATTTTCTTAGATTTGGGGTTGGGGTTGGGTTTAAGGATACGTTAGTCTCATTTGAGACTAAGATCAACTCAAACGCTTGTTAAGGATACGTTAGTCTAATTTTAGACTAAGATCAGCTTAACGGGATCGTTTAGATCCAACAAAAGAGCATTTAGGCCCTGTTCCCCTCCAAAAACACGGAGACGCGACCGCGTAGGTCCGTCTTGCCTGAATTCGGGGCAGATGCTAATTGGTGCTATCCGTCCACCTCTCCGAAAATGCCAAGTTGATTTATAGCACCATGTATCGAAGGTTTAAACGGATCCGGCCGATGTAGCAGACTTCGTCAGATCCCCCCTCGTTTGAGGGGTTTTTGATTGTGGGGACGCTCTTCCCTGCAGGCGCAAGCCCCTGCAGTTAATTGCGCTACCGCATCGCGGTAACAACTTTCTCCTTCACCAGATAGTTACTTCGTGTCGTGCGTGTTTGTTTTGTTTGTGGTTGCTCGTGGATTGTATACGGAGACTAATTTATGTTGTCGCCCGTAGGGCGTGGATTAGTCCAAATCCGTATTTTCTTAGATTTGGGTTTGGGGGTTGGGTTTAAGGATACGTTAGCCTCGTTTGAGACTAAGATCAACTTAAACGTTTGTTAAGGATACGTTAGTCTAATTTTAAACTAAGATCAACTTAACGGGATCGTTTAGATCCAACAAAAGAGTAATTGGGCTCTATTGTTTAGTTTAGGGACATTGCGGTCGATTAGTTTAAGGACATTACGGTCCATTGTTAGTTTAAGGACATCTCGGTCCAAGGTTAAGGACATCACAGTCCGTGAATTTAAAGACATCACAGTCAAGGTTAAAGACATCGTAGTCCGTGAGTTTGAAGACTTCAAAGTCAAGTTTAAGGACATCAAGTTTAAGGACATCATAGTCCGTGAGTTTAAAGACCTCACAGTCAAGCTTAAGGACGTCATAGTCCGTGAGTTTAAAGACCTCACAGTCAAGGTTAAGGACGTCATAGTCCGTGAGTTTAAAGACCTCAAATGTGTGGTTGTCGTGACCCGTCACCTCTCTGAAGACGTTGAAGGATTACAACGACAAATATCAAAGGAGGGAAGAGATGTACCCTTGAACTAAAGTTGATTGGGGGATCTGTAGTCCAATTTGGAACTAAGATCAATTAATTAGATTATGAGCACATTGGCTCAGTTAAATCTGAATTGATGACTTATGGCCAACTTGGGCCAAGTCCAATTAGATTTGAAGTGTTGGCCTTTTATTGGACCATTAGACATTTGTCTCGGTTCAGACCCTCATCACTTAACAATGCTAAACAAGAGTTTGAGGGCTCTGATACTTTTCTGTCTTTGACGGAGCATTAAACATTGTAGTTCTGAGTTTTACTCAACTTTGAGATTCAGTTGAAGGGGAGGTTTTTGCCTCTGGAAAACTTAGCCAATTTGGCTAAGATTGGCTTTAAAATAGTGTTAAACACTAGAGGACAACAGTGTTAAACACTGAAAATGAAATACTCAAATTAGTGTTAAACACTAGAGAGGAAGGGGTCATGTGGGGGCACGTGAGGGCACCCAGAGGTGGGGCCAGATCTTTTTTACTTTGTTCTCAGAACTACAAATAAGTGTTAAACGCTTTTAATTTTTCATAGCCATCACGTGTGGGCACGTGATGGGTACTCATGCCCTGATTTATTAGAGTTTTTATTAGGGGTCACGTGGGGACACGTGAGAGCGCCCAAAGCCAAAATTGCCTTTGTTTTTGTTTTCTTTATTTTGGAAGTCACGTGGGAGCACGTGATGCATTACCTCAGGACTAATTCTTTCTTATTTTGGAGGATCTTTTCAGGTGTCACGTGGGGACACGTGACTTAGTTCTTTACGTGTATGGAGATCTTTCAAGTCTCTTTATTTTTAAGAATTAAATTCCCTGTAGGGTTAAACCCAACACTCCATCAAGAGAAGAAAAATGGTCTCTTTTTTTAATCATCCAAGATCTAGATCTTGGAGTTTCAAGAGAACTCATTTTGGGTTTCTTCTCAAAAGAGAAAGGAGAAAATCTTTTGGAGTTTAACTCCACAAATAAAATTATTTTGGAGTTTAACTCCATTACAGAAATTCTTTTAGAGTTTAACTCTACAGTAAAAATCTTTTTTTGAGAGTTTAACTCCACGTTAAATCTTTTCAGGAGTTTAACTCCATATAAAATTCTTTCATAGTTTAACTCCACAATAAAAATTCTTTCGGAGTTCAACTCCATTTAAATTCTTTCGGAGTTTAACCCCACAAACAAAAAAACTTTTGGAGTTTAACTCCACAATAAATTTCTTTTTTGGAGTTGAACTCCATTTAAAATTCTTTTTGGAGTCCAACTCCACGATAAAAATCTTTTTGGAGTTAAACTTCATTTTAAATCTTCTTGGACTTAAACTCCATTCAAAACCTTTTTGGAGTTGAACTCCATATCTAAATTTTTTTGGAGTTGAACTCCACAAAAAATTTATTTTAGAGTTCTGCTCCATGTTGTTAAAAAATAATGCCCCATCACATGCTAGCATATGAGGGGTTGGGAGCCCTCCCCCCTCACATGCTAGGGGTCACATGCTAAGCATGTGATGGCCTAACATGTGAGGGGTCATATGCTAAGCGTGTGATGGCTCCCGCACATGCTAGCATGTGATGCCCCCACATACGAAGCATGTGATGCCCCCCTCACATGGATGTGAGGGGGTCACATGCTAGCATGTGACCCTATCATGTGAGGGGAGGCTTCCATTAAATGAGAGCATGTGACCCTAGCATGTGAGGTGAGGCTCCCATTAAATGAGAGCTCAGGTTCTCCCCCTTTCTTTAAATTCTTTTTTTTCTTTTCTTCTTCTTTCCTTCTTTTCTTTATTTAATCCCTTTTTATTTAAAAAAATAAATTAAATAAATAAATATTAAATAAATAAAAATAACTTATAAATAAAATTTTAAAATTAAAAAAATAATAAATTAAAATAAAATAAACTTTTCTCTAAATATTTATTTACTTATTTATTTTTGTTTATATATATATATATATATATATATATATATATATCTTTTTTTTATAACAAATGGAATAAAGCAAAGGAAAACACACACACACACCCCAACACACACACACCAACGCATCGCATTGAGTTCGCATTACCAGTTTAACCCGTCATTCAGAGGTTCCTTCGCTCCAAAGGCGAGAGATAATTAACGGCAGCTTAGTCCGCGGCTGCCGGAGATTCGGATCCACACAATCAATAAACCCCGGCCTACCCTAAACAGGGTGAATTTGTAGTACGCCTGATAAGTGCGCGCGCATTCCCATCTCAATGGGGTGACGAAAAACACCCTACAACAACGTTATTTGATATGTTCGTTGTTGATGAAGGTTAAGAAATATGAGCTGGTTTTCATGATCAATTTGAGAGAACTTTGTTCGAAACCCTAATCCTAAATTCAATTTGGTGGAAAATTTAGGAGTTTTAGGAAAAGAAGTAAAGTTGTGAAGGTTTTAAAACCCTAACCCGATACTCACCGTTAGCCTTCTAACGGAGTAATAAGAGATACCAAAAATATTCTCTTTTTGGTATGTTAGGGGACTTTTTGGTGCAATTTAGATATATGAGGGGCTTTTTAAGTAAATATGAAGTATGAAGGTTTTTTTAGTAATTAGCGAAGTATGAAGAGTCTTTTTAGTAAAATGCCCTTACTTAAAAGATCTCTCGTATATTTAAATTGCACTAAAAAGGCCTCTAACATGTTGAAAAGAGAATGGTTTTGGTATCTTTCATTACTATGTTAGGAGGTTAACAGTGAGCATTGCGCTAGGGATTTAAACCCTACATCCTCTTTTTTTCTTCCAACATTCTCAATATTTTCTCAGAACTAGCTTTAGGATTAGAGTTTCGATAAAAAATCTCTCAAATTGAAAACTAGCACGTCTTGCTCAACCTTCTCTAACGACGAGCTTGTTGAGCGTAGTTGTCCTTCCAATTGCAAAATTCGAGTTAATGGACAATCTTATTCGAAAAGAGAGCGATTTTTTAGCTGTCCTAAATCCCATTTGTCAATTAAACGTGAATCTGGGTTTTTTTAGTGGGAGAAATACCCACCTAAACACTTAGAAGGTGAGAGAGCAGCTCAAGCTCAAGTTCAATCTCCAACTTCCTAACGAGACGTTAATTTTGGATCGAAAACTAACGAGGGGTTTTTTTAGTGCAATTTAAATGTATGACTGTATGGGAGTTTTTTAAGTAAATACGACGTATGATGGGACCTTCAGTAATTAGCGAAATATGAAGAGGTTTTTTAGTAAAAATCCCAAAGAAAAAATTAAATAGTTTCCTGATAAATCGAAAAAAGCTTGATGAGTCATCAAAAAGTTGTGATATGTGTTTTACTGTGATGTAC
Organism: Agapanthus africanus; assembly: GCA_030015575.1. Lineage (NCBI taxonomy): Eukaryota > Viridiplantae > Streptophyta > Magnoliopsida > Asparagales > Amaryllidaceae > Agapanthus > Agapanthus africanus. The sequence continues at coordinate 374,218,641 of JASDDO010000019.1, read as the reverse complement.
TGTGTTCATTACGAAATGCCATGGTAGCTTGGTAAATCTTCGTCTCAACACGATATGTAAAAGAGAAATTTGTTTTCAGACTGAATTCCGGAAACAGGGTTTATTTTTTAAATCTATTAAGTTTCGAAACTATCAAAAATCCTAATACACGTTATTGGCTTAATTTTAAACCTGGCATGTATAAGATCCATATGTATTTTGTTGCTTATACGTTTTCCATATCTTTTTGTTATTAGATTTTAAGCACGTGTGATTCACGCGATATACAAGCGAACATGAGAGAACATGAGATTATTAGATAGAAATAAAGTAATAATTGAGGAGGTTAATAATAATTTTCTGTTTAAAAATCAAGATGCGGCTTTCTTTTGTGTGTGTGTGTGAGAGACCATAGGACGTACTCACAAATTCATGATTCGGCAATAATTCGGCGTGATCGAAAACTCGGATTCGGAGAACTATTTGGAAAAAATCGGCAGGTATTCGGAAAAGATTCGGTAAGTATTCGGGAAATGTTCGGAAAGGATTTCGAGTAAAAAATTAATATATGAGACGCTAGATTTTGATTTCGTGAATTATTTGCTGTTTTTTGAATAATTGGCTTTTTTTGAATAATTCGGGAATTATTCGCGAATAATTCGGCAATAATTCAGCGCGTTCGGTGATGGCGAATAATTCGCAGATTTAATTGGCAGTCACATAATTCGCGAATTATTCACGAACTCGTCGAATAATTCGCGAATTATGTGACTATGCCATAGGATGGTGGAGAGAAAAAAGATAACAATAAGCCGATTTTTCTAATTCTTTGAAAATGACTAATATATTTCCTATTTTTATTTTAATATAAAAAGATAGGATTACATATGCATCCATTGAGTTCTAGTGTGATGATGCTCAATATTAGCGATCTCCAAGATTAGGATACGTGGCAGATGACGTGTCCCAGAACTCGGAAGAGAGGGCCCATAGGGGCCGACCAGGCCACCCCCGTACCCGGCCTGCAAGCCCAAGCTGGCTCTCCTCAGACCCCTTGCAAATTGGCCTTCTCGGCCTCTTAGCTCGCTCCGAGCTACCGCAAGACCGAGACTCCTAGGCCCTCGTGCTCGTCTCTGAGCTCCCCAGTCGAGGCCGTCTTCCTCGGTCCCTCCGCCCGACCAACTCCACCACTCGCAGGCGTAACCGCCGTTCCGCGAATCTCGCCATGCGCAGATTCTCCGCCAGCGACATCCCGTGTTCCACGCAATCACGATCCACTCTTTACGCAGGCGTAACGTCGTGAGCGTAACTGCCGGCGAGATCTTCATGCCTGCTGCTGCGTGCCACCGCCGCTATATAAACCCCCATCACAGAGGGGTCAAGTAAACCATTTTTTATTCTTTTAAGTCGTTACCCTGCTCGGATCTCATCACTAACTTAAGCGTCGGAGGGCCCTTGGTGGTACCAAACCACCCCGGGACTTCTTTGCAGGTACTCGGCACCAACTTCCTCACTTCACCTCTTCCTCCAAAAACCCATTGAGATCCACACGCAACGGAGGATAATCAACTAAGTCCACCGCGAGATCAACGGAAGACAACATATGACGGAAGCCCGAAAAGGAGCCCCATCAGTTGGCGCCGTCTGTGGGAACCGAAACTCCACAAAAAACAAAGTTGGCCTTCCGATCTCCATCCCCATGGCAAACGATCACCCTGAAAATCCAGATACCAGCCGCCGCCTCCCCCTCACCGGAGGCGCGGGTGAACCTCCTCCGGCGACCGTCATCAACGCCCTCGCCGGCCGAATAGACCGACACCCCCTCCCTTAACGAGGCCGCACAGAGGGGGCTCGCCACGGTGGCTCGAGGGCTACCTTGTCCAAGGATCTAAGCCCTAACTAAGAGTCAGCTCAGCAGCTACCCTGCTCGGCTATCCCTGGCGGGTAGCTTCCTTACCGCAACGCCAGGGATCAGAAAGCCCTCCCAGAGGCAGTCGAGCCCTAGGATCACTCGCTCAGCTATCCTTGGCAGGTAGCTTCCCTACCACAACGCCAGGGATCAGAAAGTCCTCCTAGAGGCAGTCGAGCCCGAGGATCCCTCGCTCGGCTATCCCTGGCGGGTAGCTTCCCTACCGCAATGCTAGGGATCAGAAAGTCCTCCCAGAGGCAGTCGAGCCCGAGGATCCCTCGCTCGGCTATCCCTGGCGGGTAGGTTCCCTACCGCAACGCCAGGGATCAGAAAGCCCTCCCAGAGGCAGTCGAGCCCGAGGATCTCTCGCTCGGCTATCCTTCAGGACAAAAGCCCTGTCCGGCCAAGGGTCCTTGGTAGGCTTCTTGCAGCCCTATAGCTCTTCCCGCGCCAAGAACCAAAGTCCTCCCAGAGGCAGTCAGGTCCTTGCTCGGCTATCCCCGGCTAGTCACTTCCCACCACAACCGACAGGGATCAAAGTCCTTGCCAAGAGGCACTGGGCAGCAACCCTGCTCGGTCCCCGTCCTGAAGGATTAAAAGCCCTCGCAAGAGGCAACCGAGCCCGACCCTCGCTCGGTCATCTCCGGCTGGTAGCTCCCTACCCACGACGCCAGGGATCAAAGCCCTCACAAGAGGCATCCGAGCGGCTACACCGCTCGATCATCCCAGGCTGGTAGTTGCCTACCCACGATGCCAGAGATCAAAGCCCTCGCCAAGAGGCAACCGCGTAGGTTCACTGCCCGGTCATCCTTCGCAGGCCTCTCACGGCCCCTCCAGCGTCAAGGATCAAAGCCCTCGCCAAGAGGCACCGAGCAGCTACCCTGCTCGGCCATCCTTCGCAGGCCTCTCACGGCCCCTCCAGTGCCAGAGATCAAAGCCCTCGTAAGAGGCAACCGAGCAGCTGCCCTGCTCGGTCATCTCCGGTTGGTAGATCCCTACCCATGACGCCAGGGATCGAAGCCCTCGTAAGAGGTATCCGAGCGGCTACCCCACTCGGTCATCCCAGGCTGGTAGTTGCCTACCCACGACGCCAGAGATCAAAGCCCTCGCCAAGAGGCAACTGAACAGCTTCACTGCCCGTCCATCCTTAGCAGGCCTCTCACGGCCCTTCCAGTGCTAAAGGTCAAAGCCCTCGGAAAGAGGCTCTGAGCAGCTACCCTGCTCGGCCATCCTTAGCAAGCCTTCCACGCCCCCTTCGACGCTGATGGTCTGAAGCCTTCACCGCGAGGCCGTCGAGTTCCTTCTTGCTCGGCGCATCCCCAGCGGACATCCTCCTGCCCATCAGACGCTGAGGATCTCAAGCCCTCACCGCGAAGCCGCCGAGTTCCTTCTGCTCGGCGCATCCCCAGCGGGTATCCTCCTGCCCATCAGACGCTGATGGTCTGAAGCCCTTATGGCGAGGCCGTCGATTTCCTTCCTGCACGGCGCATCCCCAACGGGTATCCTCCTGCCCATCAGATGCTGAGGATCTCAAGCCCTCATCGTGAGGCCGCCGAGTTCCTTCCTGCTCGGCGCATCCCTGCGGGCATCCTCCCGCCCATCAGACACTGATGGTCTGAAGCCCTCATTGCGAGGCCGTCGAGTTCCTTCCTGCTCGGCGCTTCCCCAGCGGGCATCCTCCTGGCCAACAGACGCTGATGGTCTGAAGCCCACATCGTGAGGCCGCCGAGTTCCTTCCTGCTCGGCGCATGCCCAGCGGGCATCCTCCTGCCCATCTGATACTGAGGATTTCAAGCCCTCATCGTAAGGCCGCCGAGTTCCTTCCTGCTCGGCGCATCCCAGCGGGCATCCTCCTTGTTCCCCTCCGAATACAGAGACGCGACCACGTAGGTTCGTCTTGCCTGAGATTCGGGGCAGATGCTATTTGGTTTTATCCGTCCACCTCTCCGAAGATGCCAAGTTGATTTATGGCACCGTGTATCGGAGGTTTGGACGGATGCGTCCGATGTAGCAGACTTCGTCAGATTTCCCCTCGTTTGAGGGGTTTTTGATTGTGGGGACGCTTTTCCCTGCAGGCGTAAGCCCCTGCAGTTAATTACGCTACCGCCTCGCGGTAACAACTTTCTCCTTCTCCAGAATTTCACTTCGTGTCGTGTGTGTTTGTTTTGTTTGTGGATGCCCGTGGATTGTATACGGAGACTAAGTTATGCCGTCGCCCACAGGACGTGGATTATGAAGGGTTCCTAGGCACACTAATGAGGTCTCACAAGGCATCAACCATGCCAATTTCAAATTTTACAAGTGCCGAGAAACCCTAATACGGATCGTTAACTAGAATTTTAGGCGAAACTAGAAGCTAGTTAACAACTTAACTAAAAGAACGGAAATACAACCTTTGTAGATCCGGTGCTCCACCTCCATAGCTCCGTGATGAAGTCCCCTTGCTGTCCAAATCAAATCCCGGGCTCTAGCGTTGGCTTCATCGGAGAAATGGGCGGGCTAAGTCATCGACTACGATGCCGAAGATGATCTACGTCGAGGCATCACAAGATCAAGCTCCCACTTCACCAAGTCATGAAACTTGTGAAGAAAACACCCTATACTACTTGGCAAGTGGTAGAGGATGAAGAAATAGGAGGTGGGTTCACTTTAGAATTGGATTTCTCACTCATTTGCTCAAGTTGCCATTGATGGAGCAAGGTTTCTTCATGAAGAAGAAGAAGAGGAAGAAGATGATAGAATATGATAAGTATTGAATAAATAGAAAAATCATTGAAATACTTATCATATACTAACCTTAGTTGAGTGTAGAGAATAGACCATGGTTAACTTGAATGGTTAGGGTTAAGTATAAGACAAGAGTGAAGACTTAGTCAAAGCTTCAAGAAGATTCAACTAACAAACAAAACAATCCACCATTTTTCTCATTATCATTTCCATAATAAATAAATAAATAAATAGATATGAAAATTGAAACCCTGACTATTTAAATAACCATGGTTTAATCTTTACACAAACCCAAGTAAACATGTATCATCAAACATGATACATCCAAGTGCACAAAACTATATCACATATACAATGTGCACATCAAGTGAGAAAATCCATTTAAAGTGAACAAATATTAGTTAATGCAAAGTAATATATCAAATATATAATTATACATTAAATCATTAAATCAACACTTGATTTAACGATCCGGTCATATCGCATATGACCGACTAATATCCAATGTATCGGCTTATCGAATCAATCCTTGATTCGATAACTAGGTTATATCGCATACAACCAATCGATACATTTATCACGAGAATACAATACGGTATCACATACACGCATTATTCTCGGTCCCGCACATATCTCATATGCGCTCCTATTTCGTTTCGCTTGAGCCAGGAAACCTCTATGTAGGACTCTAAAGACTCGTCAATACGCCGGCAGCAGATGATGATCATATCAAGCACCCACAAGTCGCAAGCGGTCTGCTAAACGTAACGGCCACCGGGGTATTGAGCGATCAGAAGATCGACGAGCAAGCCCGCTCATACTCCTGTGAATCCAACCAGTAACACTTACCGTACAGTCCGGTCTGTTCGTCTGATATGTCGCATATCTCGCCTAGGGGTGGTAAATGTCAGACCCCAATAGCTCGATAAGTCGTGTCGATATGAGGTCTATAACAATTCGAGAAACTACTGGTAACACTTACCAGTAAATCTCAGCAACCCTGGCCAGGGATTTCCGGTTATAGCCAATCGAACACAGCGCAACATCAACCCCCTATACCGGGAGAGACGAATCCCCTCCTATCGCTCATTGCCTCCATGTGACTCGGGACTGTACCCAAAAACCACCGTTTTGCACGCCCTCTTGGACGTGGTAAGGTGGAAATCAAAGCACAGTGGGAACCACACAAGACTCTATGACGATCTCGGGTCAACAGACTACTCTGTACCAGTGTCACCAGAGAACTGCCATCTGACGTAAGGTATAATACCATCTGGGAGTTCTCGGCGAGTCCGTCCAGTGTACCCAGTCTCCACTGAGCACCTGTATATCATCTCCGATGTCAAACACCAATGGATATGGGATCATCCATCGCCCATCTGTATGGGTCGAGAAGGTATACGCTAGTCTACTCTGGTATATCGATGCCCTGTCTCGATACACCCACGACTAGGGACCTTGAAGGATGTACTTATGGACTATCATGTCCCCACTAGTATGATCCGCATCATAGTCCAGGTAGTCAAGTACACATCCTAAGAGCTTTACCAACATGTAACAGAGAGACAATCAGTGTACACGTTAAGGTAAAGAGTAACCAGATAGCATACTATCATGTCGAGCGAGAAAGTCCTCCCTATATATGTCCAAGCATCCACTACAATATACATCCTATGTATAGTAATGGTCTCTAGGGCATACATATAACTAACAATCTCCCACTTGCACTAGGGCCATCTGTAGCAGTGGTTGTAGTATCTCATACTCAACCATCCCATAAAAGTCTCTCTCTGAGAATTGGCCTTTGTGAGTGGATCCGCTGTGTTGTCCTCTGAGTCTACTCTCCTTACCTCGATCACCTTGGAGATCAACCATCTCCATGATCAGGTGATACTGCCTTAGAATTTGTCTGGATCACTGATGGGACGGGCGTTCCTTGGCATAAGCCACAACTCCATTGTCTCACAATGGGAGGAACGAAGTTCATCTCATGAACTAATATATACCCAGACTGCCTCTTTGGTAGCATCTCAAATAGCGATGTATCCAGCCTTTATCTTCTAGTATGCCACGGTATCTAGCTTGGAACTCTTCCAACATACCGTCCCTTTACTGAGGGTAAAGACAATGCCTGTGACTGACTTTCAGTCGTCCTTATCACTCTGGAACCCTTCCAGTGATTCTCCCCAGGATCGATTGATACCACCTCACTACAACTAGTGAGAATCCTAACATCCAATTAGATCTATCTCATAGATCCAAAATCCAGGATTTAGGAGGTATCATTTTGATCCTATATGGAGAATCCTTGTGATAAGTGGAGATTGACCGAGCGTAGCATAGGAAACTTCTTCCCCATCAAGAGTATGTCATCCACGTACTCTACGAGGATCATGACCATACAACCTACTACCTTTTTGTATATACAAGGTTCATCTACCATTTTGATGATGTCAAACTGTTTGACTAACTCAACAAAAACAGATGTTCCAACTCCGCGATACCTGCTTTATCCTATAAAGCATCTTGTACACGTTTCCGCTGCTCCCACTGTCTACGAAGCTCTCTGGCTGTGTACTTATAGACGTCCTCTTCTAAAACATCATTTAGAAAAGCAGTCATGGCACCCAACCGCCAGATATCGTAGTCATGGTATGTAGCCGTGGCAAGTAGGATCTGGATGGACTTAAGCATAGCCACTTGAAAAGGTTTCATCATAATCCACGCCTGGTCGATGACGAAGAGCTTTAACAAGTCTAGCTTTGAAAGTCTCAACTTTTCCATCTACACCAAGTAATCTTCTCAAGATATACTTGCTCCTGATGGGGATTTAACCCTTCAGATATAGCAACCAAAGTCCATACTTTGTTGGTGTACATGGATTCCATCTTAGATCACTAAGCATCCAGCCATTCTTACAGAGTCTCACTCCTGATGGCCAGGTCGAAACTAGTTGGGTCATCATCTCATGATGCAATCCTCGCTCACACTGTCATAGAGAAACTGAAGTATCTCTCAAGTGGGTGAGGAACCCTACTAGATCGGCGGAGAGGCTGTCCGGATTTTGCTTTTAGACATAGGCCGGACAACCCCAAATCTTAACTAAGTTAAGATATGGGCTCTTCCCTTTCCATATCACATATGAAGTGGTAGGCAACTGATTTGATCAGAACCCTATTCAATAGATATGCAACTTCATAAGTGTATAACTCCCAAAAGGAAATAGTAAACTCAGTAGTACTCATCATAGAGCACACCATATCACATAAGGTGTTATCTGCTCCGCCCCGATATACCATCGTGCTATGGTGTATTCGGAGGAGTAATGCTGAGAGAGAATATCATTCTCCTTTAGAATAGTCCAGGAATTCTATGCACAAGTATTCTCCTTCCTGATCTCATCAAAGGACATAATACTTATACCCGTATTGGTTCTCTACTTCTAACTTACATTCTGTGAATGTCTCAAAAGGTTCGGACTTGTGTTTCAACAGGAACATATGACTGAATCTTGAGAGATTATCAGAGAATGCAACGAAGTATAAAGAACCGGTCTTGGCATGTGTAGACAGGGGACCTACAGACATCAACATGTAACATCCCAAGAGTTCACTAACTCTATCTCTGTTTCCAGTAAACAGAGCTTTGGTCATTTTATCTTTGTGACACGACTGGCAAGTTTCACAAGATGTAAATTCAAACTGATTTAAATATGCATCTAAATGTAACTTTAGCAAGTCGGGTCACATTGATCTGACCTAGTCTACAATACCTCAAGAAGGATCCGTTCATTTCTGAACTCTTCCTCTTGTGTGTGTTCCGTATACTAAGAACTGCAGTTTGATTTAGAACATTAATGCTTTTAGATAACGTGCCTGAACCGATCAACTTTTGATATAGGAAATGTTCAAAACATTATCCAACAATACAAAATTATATCCTTTCTTTACTAATAAAGAGACTGATATGATTTTGTATACCAGGTTCGGTATCTAATAACATTTGTTCAGAATCAATGTATTGGTAATACAGGGTGACAGTGACCAACAGACTTGGCTGCAACACTTGCCCCGTTTTCTGCCTCATGAAACTTATCACCCGTTCTCAGTTCTCTATCTTTCTGCAGCCCTATGTAACTGATTACATATCTGGGATCCTGATCTGGTATCACATACCCAGGACGTAGAGAATACTGAAAAACAGTTCTTTGTAATGAACACACCCGAAGATGATGCATCAGCATGCACTCTCTTCGTTTGGGCGGCACGGGAATTCTGGCAATCCCCAATTTCCTGCTCTGTCTTATAACAATTATAAGTTGGAGCGGGACCAACGTTCCCCAGCTCAGTATAACAAGCGGGTTCGGTCAATATATCCGTATTATTATCTTGATTAAGGCGTGATATGGTCGCTACCTGGAGAGAGGAGAGAAGAAAACACTCAGCATGCGCTCTTGCAAGAATAGATTGGTTATTATTTTATCTAATCAGGATGGCTCCCACTGTTTTTTATCAAATCTTCCTTCAAACCCTAAAAGGAAAGACTAGCCGGGATTAATTACACACTACAAGTTCGCCAATCTTTCAGCCAGGCCAGTGTCGGTACTTTGAGGGAGGTCCCCCATGCTTTCGCACGAACCTAATTAATGTAAACCTCATTTTCCCAGAGGCGTAACCCCGTTGACACCTTTCTAGACACCTACTTGATCAGTTAATTGCAATGTGTAAAACTCTCCCAGGAGTAACTCTTACTCGCAGTGGGTATCGGGATCCAACTATCTCATAGAAGGTATGCAATCTCATTGCAAATTTCAACACTTGAAATTCCCGATAATTTTGCCCCTAGCGTCCTATGACCTTGACGCAGGCCAACAAACCATAGTGCGCTAGTCAAGTTCAACCCGTCATTTCCTGATTGAATTAAACCCACCCGCACGACCCTTGACGCAGGCCAACAAAGTCGCACGACTACCCTAATCCAATCTGCATCATATGCATAAGCAGATAAATACTAGTTAGCTACCGCATACTACGCCTTGACGCAGGCCAACAAACGTAGCACGAATACTAACTACCACTTATCTGAAATGACGGAGGGCTACGACAGGTTTTTCTGAAAACCTATTGCGTAATGAACTTGATATCGTTGTAGAATCAAATGATTTTAAAATGGAGTGTTTTTGAGGCTTTTCTAGTTTTGCTAAAGGAGTCACTCCCGGTGAAGGGATCGTCGGTCCTTTCCTCGTCGAATGAGGTGCGGGATATATCATATATATCACTGTGCAAAGCAAAAACTCTTAAAAGCAATCAAAAGACAAACCGAGTGTGTAGCATCTGTCAGTTATTGCTAAAGGAGTCACTCTCGGTGAAGGGATCTCGGTCCTTTCCTCATCGAATAAGGTGCAGGATATATCATATATACCGCTGTGCAAAGCAAGAACTGTAGCTATCAGTTTTATTTTTGAAATTCGATTCTACAAAATCTTTAGGTTTCTTTTATTTCATTAATCACATTAATGAAGTCCCGTCATTTAAATACCTAAACATCACAGATAAATACGACGTACACTTATGCCATCCGCATTCGCCTCGATGTCCCCTCGTGCACCGTTAGGTTAGGTAACTAACGGCAGAGCGGGGCAGGGCTAGCGCGGGTGTAAAACATAAGTAACGTCTATATAATATATCATAGATACTAAATAAAGTATCTATCACAGAACATCACATGATCACATCACAGATATCGCAGCAGAAGAATCATATGAGATATTGGATATACTAGGACGTCCGTGTTTTCAATATGAGCCAGTATAAAACACGGATTCCACGGTCGCGATGAATAGCCAAACCCACAACCCTAGACCCCTACGAGAGCGGCAAGCAACCCTACCAATTCTAGAGTTAGGAGACCCGGACTCGACTCCTCGAGTTGGTCTTCCACTGGACTCCAGAACCCGGTTACTTGTGCTCCCCTCCTTGGGTTTATCCTAGTGCGGAAAAGTAAATAATATACGAAGGGTGACATCTTCCGCAACCTGGAAGTGCCCCAATAAAAGAATATTACATACAAGTTTTTACATGAATGAAAATGAAACACACTCATCTCACATAAAAAACCCCGGCTATTCAAACGCGACGATCCAATATAACATATCCAGCAACACATAACATCACATGTCATCAACGTAAGTAAACATGCGTATCCCAATTGTCGTTGACATATAGCAACGAAACCGGCGATATCACATATTACACTTACGGTCACAGAAAAGAAAGTGTAAAACTACAACAGTTGGAATCCGCAACCTCTTTAGACATCGCATGCCTAATCAAATGAAATACTTAGACATCACATGCCTAACAATTATAAACCCCACATTTTAGTCTCATTATCGAAAACACTTTTCAATATCAAGTCAGGCAATTCAACAAATTCCCGACATCCTGATCGAATACTCGTCGCAAACTTTAGTAGGCGGCCGCACCCCCGATACCGTCGACAAAGTGCACCAAGGCGGAACACCGCTGCCGCATGCACCCGAACGGATGCTTTCGGCGACGGGGTTCTCCTACAGTCACTTAGTCGGGGCTATGGGGTGAGGCTGTCTATTAAGTTTACCCGGCGAGTATCCGCGTACGCTACGTGATTGCGACGGACTTTTGATCACATCAAAATTCCGTGGCAACCGATCAAGTGAGACTAAACTGCTATGTTTATAACATTCATTCAGTTATCTCATAACTACTTGTGAATTCCAATTATTGTATCACATTCCAGATAAATAGAAAATGTTAAACTTTCCGATCGAACATTTAAACACCCAAGTTTTCCCGAAACAGATCAACACATGAAACAGGTTTTAAAACATTCACTTCGTGCCTCAGTACCAACGGTCCAGGCGTAGAAGGGTCAAGCCAACGCCTCACATGTGGCACGCCGTACTGCCCCAAACCCTAAGGTTCAAAGGGCAGTTCAAGACGGTCACATGATCGAGTTAAGGTTTGTTGTCTTCTAGAGGGACTGTTTCGCCCAATCAGAGCAAAGCTCTGTTTGAATTCAAAATTTAAATTTTCGAAGCAACGCTTCAAGTCTCAAGCGCAGCGCACCCAATCAGAGCAAAGCTCTGTTTAAAGGAAGCAACGCTTCAGATCCTTTGCGCTGCGCGCTCTGCGCCACGTGTCCAGCGCAGATACATTAGCGCAGCGCACCCAATCAGAGCAAAGCTCTGTTCAAAGGAAGCAACGCTTCAGATCCTTTGCGCTAGCGCTCCGCGCCACGTGTCCAGCGCAGATACATTAGCGCAGCGCACCCAATCAGAGCAAAGCTCTGTTCAAAGGAAGCAACGCTTCAGATCCTTTGCGCTAGCGCTCCGCGCCACGTGTCTAGCGCAGATACATTAGCGCAGCGCACCCAATCAGAGCAAAGCTCTGTTCAAAGGAAGCAACGCTTCAGATCCTTTGCGCTAGCGCTCCGCGCCACGTGTCCAGCGCAGATACATTAGCGCAGCGCACCCAATCAGAGCAAAGCTCTGTTCAAAGGAAGCAACGCTTCAGATCCTTTGCGCTAGCGCTCCGCGCCACGTGTCCAGCGCAGATACATTAGCGCAGCGCACCCAATCAGAGCAAAGCTCTGTTTAAAGCAAGCAACGCTTCAGATCCTTTGCGCTAGCGCTCTGCGCCACGTGTCCAGCGCAGATACATTAGCGCAGCGCGTCCAATTAGAGCAAGGCTCTGTTAAAGGAAGCGCCGCGCTGCGCTCTGCGCCGTGCGACACGTGGCAACACAGTTGCGCTGCGCGACACGTGTCAGCGCAGATGCGCTAGTGCAGAAAAAGGGGCTAAGTGCCAAAGGCAATTTAGCCATGCAAAATTACATGCACTTGATAACAACAAATTAAAATACGATGCACAAGCACAACAAAGAGTTCAAATAAAAAGAACACTTAACAGATAATAAAATACTTAATCAAAACATTTATTTATTATTAAATTTAAAAAAAGATCACCGAATACGGGATCAGAGAGACAAGGGTTCACAAAAAGGAAAAGAAAATTATTCAGCTCCCTCTCCGCCTTCTCCATCGCGTCGAAGCGGCGATCTTCCCGAGGGGTAGCCATCCAACGGTCGACGCCGCATTCCTGGGAGAAAGTGGCGATGACGACTCGACGAGCCCGTATCTGGCTCAGCAAGTGGAAAGAGCAGTCCCTCAAGGGTTTGGTGATCAAGTGCGCTTCGAGAAAGCACTCAATCTTATCTTCGGCGGCATCCAGCATTGCTGAGGACATCTCTGCTGGAGGAGGGGGAATGTCGGCAAGCGCCGAGGCAAGGATCATCCGAAGCCAAATGGAATTCGGAGGGAGAGGAGACCCCACACGAGTCAAAAGCTCGTGCATTGCAGCGTCGCATTGCTCGTCCGAGAGAGAAGGGTCCACCAGACGTGCAGCAAAACGAGGAACGATGTCCCGGATCGGCACCTCCCATGGTTGTCGGCAGGCATGAGGGCGGTTGCAAGCCATGATCGAAGAAGTTCTCTGAAAATGAGAGAAGAAAAGGCTCAGCCTTGAGTTATATATATAGACCCAAGCACAGAAAATTCTGTGCACAATGAAATCATTGCCAAGGCCCGGGAAATCAGAATTTAGGGAATACAAGTTTGACTTGAAAAGAGGAGATGAAGCGGCGCTTCTGATTCTCAAAAATTTAATAAATGAAGCAACGCTTCAGATCCTTTGCGCTGAGCGCAACGCGCCACGTGTCAGGCGCAGATGTATCAGCGCTGCGCCCAAGAAGACGCGCCCAATCAGAGCAGAGCTCTATTTGCCTGAAGCAACGCTTCAGTTGCGCTGCGCTCTGCGCTGCACGACACGTGTCAGCGCAGATGCACTAGCGCAGTTGCGCTACGCTCTGCGCTGCGCGACACGTGTCATGCGCTGGGGCATCTGCGCCAAATTAAATTAAGATTTTTAAGAAATCTTTTCTGTTCTTGTTGAAACAAGAAGATTTTCTTCTGCAAGGCAGAAGCCCTTGGATCAAAGATCCAACGGTAGGGAAAATTCCCCAAATCACTCAGAGGATGATCTCTTTAACAAATTTAACTAATTTGTGAGCACTATAAAAAGGACCTTAGGCCTCAATTCAAAGGCATCGAGTTTTTTTTTTTTTTTGAGAATTCAAGAACCCTAAACAGAAAGAACTCCGAGAAAATTTCAAGAAAGAGGTAAAGAACCTTCATGGATTAGAAGAAATTCCTTCTAAAAGACCATTAGTCTAAAACAAAAAAATAAGATCAATGATCTTTATAAAAAAGAAGAAAACAGTGCTTTGCACTTCTTGTGAACCTTCGGTTCTTTAAAAACGATGTAAACAATAAAAGAATAGTGCTTTGCACTTCTGCGAACCTCTGGTTCTTCGAATAAAGAAGAAATTTATTTTTTTCTTTGATCTAATTTAGACCAAGAACTTGAACAGAGCTTTGCACTTCCTTTCTGGAATCTAAGAAGATTCTTAGTGCTTTGCACTTCCAAGTTGCGCCGCTGCGCTCTTGAGAGAGCGCCACGTGTCGGCCATAAAACACTTGCGCTAAGCGCCCTTGAGATAGAGCTTTGCTCTCCGGAATTGGCGCAACTCGCTGAGAGCGCGTCACGTGTCAGCAGCGCAACAGCGCATTGCACTGCGCTAGTGCGCTTGCGCTCATCAAAGCACGACATGTGTCATCACCATATGGACTTGCGCTCGTTACTTAGCGCAAAACGTAGATGCATTAAAAAGGGCCAAGCCCAATTAAGAGAAGGCCTAACAGGCTCAACAAAGCGCAAATGCATTATTTTAAGGGGGCAGAGCCCAAACAAGAACAAATGCTTTGCATCATTTATAAATGGGCAGAGCCCAAACAAAAATATTCAGAATGCTATGCATTTTAAAAAAAGGGGCAAAGCCCAAACGAAGTAGATACTTTGCAAATGGGCAGGACCCAAAATAAACCGATACTCTATATCTTCTGTGGGTAGAACCTAAATAAAAAAATGCAATGTTGAAATGGACTTAGCCCAATCGTGGCCATAAGTCCTTAAATTAAATTGACTGAGCAAAATGGCTCTCCTAAATCAATCCACGTCCGGTTTGAGGGTACATCTCCGAACTCCTTTGACATCTATTGTTGTAATTCCTCAACGACGTCAAAGAGGTGACGGGTCCCAACGACCACACATCGATATGGACTGCGGGGTCCTTAAACTCGTGGACCGAGATGTCCCTAAACTAATATCGGACCGAAATGTCCTTAAACTAATAACGGACCGAAATGTCCTTAAACTAATAACGGACCGAAATGTCCTTAAACTAATAACGGACCGAAATGTCCTTAAACTAATAACGGACCGAAATGTCCTTAAACTAATAACGGACCGAAATGTCCTTAAACTAATAACGGACCGAAACGTCCCTAAACTAAAATTGGACCGAAACGTCCCTAAACTAACATCGGACCACCACGTCCCTAAACTGGCGATAGACCACCACGTCCCTAAACTGGAATATAGACCACTACGTCCTTAAACTGGCGACGGACCGAAACGTCCCTAAACTAATAATGGACCACCATGTCCCTAAAACTGGCAACGGACCGTCACGTCCTTAAACTGGCACAAAAGAGCCCAAATGCTCTCTTGTCGGATCTAAACGGTCCCGTTTAAGTTGATCTTAGCCCCAAACACGGCTAACGTATCCTTAAACACTTAAATGGACTATAAAACCCTCAATCAGCTTTGGTTCAAGGGTACATCTCTGAGCTCCTCTGACACCTATCGTTGTAATCCTTCAACGATGTTAGAGAGGTGATGAGTCCCGATGGCCATAAATTAAATGAATCACCACGTCAGGTTGATCTTAGTCCAAAACAGGACTAACGTATCCTTGACGAATGTTTAAGTTGATCTTAGTCGCAACGCGACTAATGTATCCTTAAACTAAAAACACCAAACCCAAATCTAAGTAAATACGGATTTGGACTAATCCACGTCCTACGGGCGACGGTATTACTCAGTCTCCGTATACAATCCACGGGCAACCACAAACAAAACAAACAGCCACGACACGAAGTGAAATTCTGGAGAAGGAGAAAGTTGTTACCGCGATGCGGTAGCGTAATTAACTGCAGGGGCTTGCGCCTGTAGGGAAGAGCGTCCCCACAATCAAAAACCCCTCAAGCGAGGGGGAATCTGACAAAGTCTGCTACATCGGCCGCATCCGTCTAAACCTCCGATACACGGTGCCATAAATCAACTTGGCATCTTCGGAGAGGTAGACGGATAAAACCAAATAGCATCTGCCCCGAATCTCAGCGTCAGGACATCGCAAGTCTTGTGCGCCGTCTTTCGGAGGGGAACAGATTCTGGCACGCCCGGTGGGACCTTTTCCTCTTTCCACTCCACACTTCGTGTGTCGTCTTCGCGAATCAATCGCGGTTTATTAAATGGTTGTCTTCGGATTTCAAGTTGCTAAGATTTGGTCTTTTATCTGGCGCAGAGAGAACTCAAGCATCCATGGATTCCCACTGCACCAAATGCGCGAAGCACCACTGCAACGGACGCTCCACCTCACCGAGAGGTGTAACATATGGGCCCCAAGCGTCCTCTTTCCTTACTCTGCCGGTAGAGCAGGTGACCCAGGCCACCACCGGCCTATTTTTCGGGACCATGGTCCCCCCTGCAAGCTTCTCTATGCCGATATCCGCACCAGAAGCGAACAAGAAGTCGGTATTCGACCGGCTCGCTGCTGCTACGACCCCTGTCAACGGGTCGCCCGCTACTAAGCTGACAGCCTCTGTTTTCACCAGGCTAGGTCAGGATCATAAAGTGGCTGTCCCAAAGAGGGCAACGGCCACAGCTTCGGAAGTCGTTGAAGCAGTTTCTCCTATCAGGAAGTCAGTCTTCACAAGATTGACGGTTCCTACTCCTCCTTCAGCTGATCAAAAAGCATCAGTCTTTGATAGGCTGACACCGGCAGTTGCCCCACTCCCAAACAAGGGGCAACAAGAAACTGTCCCGATATCTGAGCCAGTCCCAATGGCTCGTCGTGCGCGACGTCGCCATTGGCAGCGATTAAGGAAAGCAGGAGGCAACTCCCCTTCAGGGTTAACCCCGCCTGCTCCAGTGGCGGAGGTCAACGCTGCTGTTCCAACTGGGAACAGCTTTGAATTGCTAAGGAAGGTGAGAAAGAACTCCCCGGTTGCTACATTGAAAAGGTCTCCTCCACCCATGGAAAAAGCTCCGGAGACGAAACAGGAACAGCCCCCTCAACGGCTGTCATCAAAAGTTTATAAAGTATGGCGCAGGGTTCAAAACTCTGTGATCGATCCGGACCACCTGCGTCACCAGAAGAAGGCGAAGGTGGAGAATAACAAAAGCTGCCCCATTAAACAGCAGGGGGCAACAAATGCTAGAATGCCCGCTTCGACGGCTCCTTCAACCTCAAAGGTCTACAAAAGAAGGAGGCCAGAGAAAGCTCCCGTAACGGCAGCAAGAGTTAACAATGGTGAACCTAAACGCCCCAAGTCAGGGGGCATAACAGTTCATACAATCTATATGGCCTCAGGAAAAGAAGAAAGTCGTACTTCTACAGGTCACCGACCGCTTACCCGGTCAGTGACCAGGTCTCAGGAGCAGCAACAAAAGCTCCAGGAGATGATGACTACAATGGCTGCACTCACGGGGCCAAAAGAGAATCCTGAGACGTCCTTAGATGAACGTCAAGAGGAGGAGACCGACGCTGAGTTCCTCCGCCGAATACTGGAAAAAAGAGACAAAGAGGCTGCAGAACAGGCGGCCAACATAAAGAAAATGGCCCTCCTGTTCCAGGACGTGGTGGGTATGATGATTCAACCAGATCCACCTGCTGGAGATTCCCCAATCATTCTTGAAGATGATAGGGGAGAGACATCGAATCCTCCACCGGCTCTATCCGCAGCTAAAGAGGATACCATATCAAAAGCTGATTTGGATGAATATATTGCTCAACAAATACGGGTGCATCAAGCGGTTGAAGCAGCCGGTCAGATCGTGAAAACGGGGCGGCCATATCCGGGCTGGTACGACCAAATCAAGTACCCGCCAGGTTACACAATTCCTAAGTTTCATGTCTACAAGGGGACCGGCAACCCCCATCAACATGTTGCCCAGTTCAGGGCACTGTGTGGTAACACTGGAGGCGACGACAAACTTTTGCTGCGCCAATTCGTTGGAAGCTTATCAGACACGGCTTTCGAGTGGTATTCCGAGCTCCCCAACGACTCTATTAAAACCTTTGCGGAGATGGAGCTGCTCTTCACCCAACGTTTTGCAAGCGCCAGCGAGCGTACTCCGATGACGGCGCTGATTAACGCCAGGGTAAAGCCCGGCGAGACGTGGGTTCAATACGCTATACGGTGGCGTAATCTATGGTCTAAGTGTGAACAACGCATAGAAGAAGCGCCGGCAGTGGGGATGTTTGTTGGAACGCTTGATCCGCAGGCAACCATCTCGCAGTTCATGATGTTCTTCAAACCGACTTCCTTCCAGGCTTTGATCGACAAATTAGCGCAGATGGACCAGATGGGCCATAAACCCCCTCTCCCGAAGCCGGACCCCCGAAACGATAAAGGAAAGGGAAAAGCGATCATCGTCGCCAATGCCCAACAACAACCGAGCGACTCGAAGCCGGCTGCTCGTCCAAACAATACACGCCCATACGTACCCCTTGAGGACAGGATGGGACGTGCTTACTCCTTCCCCCGTGATAAAACAAGGAGGCTATTCGAGCTGGCGTTGCGCAACAGGCTTATAAATCTGCCAGATCCAAAACGTCCGTCACAACCGAATGACGTCAACGATCCTAGTTACTGCCCTTATCACAGAGTGTTGGGACATCCAATCGAAGACTGTTACGTTTTCAAAAATTGGCTTGAGAATCAATACCGTCAGGGCAAATTTGCGCTGTCTGACAAATGGAAGGTGAACCCTCCGCAGCCCCACACCTATAAGGGGACGAATACGCCGGGGGCAACATGCTCCGTTATTGAAGAGGCTCCCTGGGAGGTTGTATTATCGGCCAAAACGAAAAGAATGCTAAATGATCTTCAAACCTGCCCAGCGGTCAAGTGGAAGAACCCCTTGGAACCGCAGGTTATTGAGGGAATGTTGAAGCCACGACCGACCCCGAAGACCGATGGTGGTAGTTCAAGCGTTCATAGCCAACCGTCAAAATCTTCGAAAAAGAAGAAGAAGAAATCTAAGAAGCCCGTGAAGCCTGGCGACAAGCGCACGGACTTACAAAAGCAAATCGATGCGCTGGATGAATATAACCAAAAGGCGCGAACTCCCATCACGCTTCAAGATTTCCTTGATCACGTCTTCCAAAAAGAAGATGAAGGAGAAAGTTCATCGGATGGATCTGACGAATATGTGGCAAGCTGTCATATGATCTCCCATTTGACCACGAACGATGAAGGAACTTCTGGCACTGAAACGCTGGGGGCAAATGCCGAATCAGGAACCCCAGGGTTACCGGTTGAAATGATTAATGCGTTTCTTAATGAAGCTCGGTTGAAAAGCAAGGCTGATCGAGAACGCGAGATGGCTATATTCGAAAGGGCTAAGCGTCAGCGACTTGAGGAAGGAGCTGAAATGATCCCGTTGGAGCAAAATGCCTCCACCACTGACAAAAGCCAATTCAAGATAAAAAAGAAATTTGCTAAGGCCATATCGATGGGCATGAAGCTACCACCCTCTGAAGAAAAAGTTACCGGCGCGGTAGAAATGCACCCCTTTTATTGCTTATACCATCAGAAGGTCTCGCATTCCACCCAAGATTGCAAAGCTTTCAATGGATGGTGGCAAGGATACGTCGCTGATCGACAACGATTTAAACGGGAAAAACGTAAAATTCGCCGAGGCCAAAGAAATACGACTAAAGAACTTGAAAGAACTGCCGGCAATTGTCACATGGTTAACACTACCGGGTCACAAGTGCCTACATTTGGGAGCGACTCCGATGAAGAGCTAGAGCTTGGCCCTCTCTTCGAAGAATCCACTTCAGGAAAAGAAAAAGAACTAAAGGCCTGCGAGAATATACAGCTGCGCAATCGAACATTACCCGAAAAGAACCTCGGACCCTTGAATAAGAAAAACAAAGGGAAAGAGAAGGTCTCTGAAGACATCGCTTTGGATGGCCAAGTTGCGGAAGAGTTAACCGCCAAGAATCCCCCAAAAAGGAATAAAGTAGATTACAATGTCTTGGCGCATCTGAGAAAGCTACCCTCACAACTCAGCATTCTCGATGCCCTATTGCTATCGAAAGAAGCGAGGGATTCTCTGATTAAGGCCCTACAAGATCCGGACCAGTTCCAGGCTTTCCTAGCCGAACAAAAGATGAAGGATGAATTGGAAGAGGTGCACACAGCCGACGTTGCTTTTGGTGATGAAGACCTTCTTCTCGGAACATGTGAGCACAATCGCCCACTTTATGTTTCAGGATACTGCCATGACATAAAGATAGGAAAAATCTTGGTCGATAATGGATCGTCTGTCAATTTACTCAATGTGCGAGTGTTAAAGGAGATTTGCATGAGTGTCCAACACCTCGCCCGGGACAAAATCACCATCTCCGGTTTCGACTCTCAATCCTCAAAGACTCTTGGATCTGTGATATTGACGCTACGCTTCGGGGTGCTCGTCACAGACATCAAATTCCATGTTATAGACGCCAAGACGTGCTACAATGCTCTGCTCGGCCGACCATGGCTACACGAATACAATATCATCCCTTCTACACAGCATCAGTGCATGAAGTATTCTAGGGACGGCCTCGAGTACACAGTGGCAGGAGAGTTGAATCCATTTTCCGTGAACGAAGTTCGCAAGTATGAAGATGCCAAATACTTCCTACCGAGTTTCGAAGACACGGAAAGATGTCACAAACCGGAGAACAAAACTAACGCAACCATCCCTGTCTTCGGCAGTGACACCGAGGAGGAGGAGGATATAATTTATTCAGGTCCGTCCCGGTCCACCAGGCCAGGACCATCTGGTCCTTCATTGATCTTCGGTAGTGACTCAGAGGATGAAGTTCATGCTGTATTCCCTGCTCGGCCTTCGATACGGGCTTCTGCCGAGGAAGAGCGAAGTCTACAGATAACCTTGGTGCCGCTCGAGCATTACAAAGAACTGGATGCACTCGACACCAACAGCATAGAAGAATTGCAGACATTCTATATCCCTCCTGGACGAAAAGGCGAGAAAGCAATCCTATTCTACCGTTCTGAAGAAAACAAGGTGGAAAAGGAAATTTGGCACGGCGCGGATCCCACGCTCGACAGGCTCCAGCCTATCCGTCTTCCCAGGTATTATACCGAAGGTTTGAAGAAGCTGCTGAAACGCCAAGGGATGTCCTTCACACAGACCGTCAGAAAGGCCAAATTCTATGACAAGGTCTGGAACGTTCCCGGAACTCAATGCAAACTGCCTAACGGGAGAACGGAAACGAAAGGGCTCGGGTATATTCGCTCAAAGAAACGTGAGCTAATAAACAGCTGTTATGTCATGTATGACTTTGATGAAGAAGCAGACGCTCACTGGGAAGAAACTAATCCGGAATCAGTGAAAATTCCCTATGCAAGACCTCCTAACCCATCGTCTGAAGGCCAAATGAGCAAACCTACAAGGGATGCCAGTCGAGAATCCCGAGATGATCATGATCGTGAAATGGCAATCTATGAGAAGGCCAAGACACGGCACCTCCTTCAGCGGGCGATGAAAGACGAAAACGCCGCCCCTTGTCAACCTACTATGAAGAAAGTTCGACTCGAAGGCGGAAATAAGTCGAAAGGCAAGAGAAGCGCTCGACAACCGCAAAGCAAAGCTAAGAAGCCACGCATCCGAGAGTCAAGCGTTGTTGACCAAGCCATCATGAAGAAAATGGGTCGAGCATACTCATTTCCTCAGAACAAAACAAGGAAAATACTTGAGCTTGCTCTGAAACATCAAATGCTTACTCTGCCAGAGTCTAAACATCCTGAGCAGGCGGGCGAAGTCTCCAACCCAAAATATTGCTTTTACCATCGAGTAATAGGGCATCCACTCGAAGATTGCTTCACCTTTAAGAATTGGGCGGAGGATCAATATCAGCTTGGCAAGTTCGCATTGTCTGACAGTTGGAAGGTAGCGCCGCCGCAAAAGCACGAACCCAAAAACACAAGAACAAGACCAACCTCGCATTGGGATCAGCAGGAAACTCGCACCTGCCATGTGATAACAATATTAAAAGAAGGGTCCGAGGATATGAACAACCTCCCTTGGTGCTTTGAAAGCGGCAGCGACGAGGTGATCTCAGAATTTCCCCCAGCTCCGAAAGAACTGGAGGACGGAATCCATACCACCGCAGACAATCTTAAGAAAATTGAGTTGGGGACAGTAGATGATCCGCGACCGACATTCGTCAGCGAGCTACTGTCTGAAGAGAGGGTGGCTGCGTTAAAAGACGTCCTTGTGCAGCATAAAGATTGCTTCGCATGGAACTATTCCGAGATGCCGGGATTAGATCCAGAAGTTGCTGTACATAGACTAGCAATATCCCCAGACGTCAAGCCAATCAAACAGGCGCCGAGAAGAATGCGACTCGAGCTTGAGATGAGCATAAACACCGAAGTCAAAAAGTTAATCGACTCTGGCTTCATTCAGGAAGTTCAGTACCCTGAATGGATTGCCAACATCGTCCCAGTAATGAAGAAAAATGGGACAGTACGCATATGCGTAGACTTTCGGGATCTTAATAAAGCCTGCCCAAAAGATGATTTCCCAGTGCCAGTCACTGAACTTATGATAGACAACACATCCACTCATGAGGTTTTCTCCTTCATGGACGGCTCGTCGGGGTATAACCAGATAAAAATGCATCCCGAAGACCAGAAGCACACAGCCTTCAGGACTCCTCTTGGTATATTTTGTTACAAAGTGATGCCCTTCGGTTTGAAGAACGCCGGTGCTACTTATCAGAGGGCCATGACAAAGATCTTCGACGACCTCATACATGAAATCGTTGAATGCTATATCGACGATCTTGTGGTTAAAAGCAAATCATACGAAGAACATCTCGAGCACTTAAAGATCGTGTTTCAACGCCTTCGGCAATACAACTTGAAGATGAACCCTCTTAAATGTGCGTTTGGGGTTTCCTCGGGCAAATTCCTAGGATTCGTCGTTCGACACCGGGGTATTGAAATAGATCCGTCGAAGATTAAAGCGATCATGGAAATGCCTCCACCGAGGACTCTCAAACAGCTGCGGTCTCTCCAAGGGAAGCTCGCGTATATAAGGCGATTTATAGCTAACCTTTCAGGAAAGTGCCGTCCTTATAGTCACCTGATGAAGAAGGGAACCCCATTTGTTTGGGATCAAAAATGCCAAGGCGCGCTAGATGAGATCAAGCAATACCTGCAAAACCCGCCGGTGCTGGCTGCTCCGGTTAAGGGGAAGCCTCTCATTCTTTATACAACCGCCCTCGAAGGTTCCTTAGGCGCATTATGGGCACAAGAGAACGACCAAGGGAAAGAAAGAGCACTCTACTACCTAAGTCGAGTTCTGCTGGGGGCAGAAAGTAATTACTCTCCCATTGAAAAACACTGCCTGGCGTTGATCTTCGCACTAACAAAGCTTAGGCACTATGCGTTAGCGCACGAGGTCCGTCTGATTTCAAAAGTGGACCCTCTCAAATATTTAATGTCAAAAGCCATATTGACAGGGCGTCTCGCTAAATGGGCCCTACTCTTGATGGAATTTTCGATAACATATCAACCTCTCAGGGCAGTAAAAGGCCAGGCCATCGCCGACTTCCTTGCTGAGCATCCCATACCTGCCGATTCTCCTTTAAACTGCGATTTGCCAGACAGACATGCGTTTGACACAATCGACAGTGGTGATACCCGTTGGGAACTTTATTTCGACGGAGCATCTTCCATGAAAAAGCACAAACAAAGTACGCCAATGATCAAATCGGGGGTGGGACTCATCTTCGTGACTCCACAAAGAGGGATAATGCGCTTCGCCTTCTCCTTGACAGAACCGAGAACGAATAATGAAGCTGAATATGAGGCTCTGATAGCAGGCCTCGAGATCGCCATCGATATGGGAATTGAGAACCTCCTCATATACGGGGACTCCCAATTGGTCGTCAGTCAAGTGAACGGCGATTACCAAACATGTAAACCGGAATTAATAAAATACGGTGAAAAAGTGCAGCAACTGCTAACCCAAATTCCCTCCTACACGTTGGAAAGCATACCGCGTGCGGAAAACAGCAAAGCAGACGCACTAGCCAAACTTGCTAAAGAACTGGCTGACGAGAACTTCGACGACGTTAAAATCATAGTACAAAGCCGTCGAGTGCTCGCCCCAACGGAAATATCTCCAAAATCGTCTGAAGAAAAAGAAGCGGAAGAGGAGACAACCCTGCAAACAAAAGACAGGGAAAATACCGAGGACTGGAGAGAAGTCTTCATAGATTACTTCAAGTTCCACCGAATACCTGAAGAAGCGTCCACAAGACATCAGCTCACGAAACGGGCTCTGTCTTTCGCCTTCGTCAATGATACTTTGTATAAAAGGTCATTCGACTCTCTGTGGCTAAGATGCTTAGGACCTGACGAGGCGAGAAGGGTCGTCCAAGAGGTTCACGACGGACTCTGTGGTTCCCACCAAGCAGGCCCTAAAATGAAATTAAAGATAAAGCGGATGGGCTACTACTGGCCTACGATGATGCAGGATTGCCTGGAATACGCCGGACAATGTCACTCGTGCCAAATTCATGGGGACTTTATCCATCAGCATCCTAATCCACTGCACCCAACAGTGGCTAGTTGGCCGTTCGAAATGTGGGGAACTGACATAGTCGGTCCCATCGAACCAGCATCGTCAAAAGGACATCGTTTCATCTTGGCGACGACTGATTACTTCTCCAAATGGGCGGAGGCGGTACCGTTGAGGGAAGTGAAGACGGAGAACATTCTCCATTTCTTCAAAACGCACGTCATATACCGGTTCGGAACCCCGAGAAGGATCATCTCTGACAATGGGCCAGCCTACCGAAGTCATAAGATTAGCCGTTTCGCACAGCAGCACAATATAGACTGGAGATATTCATCAGTTTATAATCCGCGAGCTAACGGTCTAGCTGAGGCCTTCAACAAGACCTTGACGAAGATCATAAAGAAAACAGTATCCCGAAATAAAAAAGACTGGCACGAGAGGCTGCAAGAAGCTCTTTGGGCGTATCGAACTACGTTCAAGACAGCCACAAAAACAACGCCATACGCGTTGGTATTTGGGACGGAAGCAATACTCCCCCTCGAGATAGAGTTACCCTCTCTACGAGTAGCAGTCCACCACGAGCTGACGAACGTAGAAAATGCTCACCTTCGGCTTGAGGAGCTTGACGCCCTTGAAGGAACACGGCTCATAGCGCAACAAAATCTAGAGGCTTATAAAGCAAAGATGACGCGCTCATACGAAAGATTGACCCGACCGAGAACGTTCCATCAAGGCGAACTAGTGCTAGTGGTCAAAAGGCCCATGATCCCCAATCGCGCCAAGCGGGGAAAGTTTGAGCCAAACTATGAAGGACCCTACATCATCGATAAGGTCTACCAGGGCGGGGCCTATCTACTCATGGACATGCACGGTGAAAGACCCTTCAGACCAATAAACGGTCGCTTCTTAAAGAAATACTACGCTTAATGGGCCACAGCCTAGGTCAATAGCAGATGACGACGACTATGTCCGCTCGCTGTCTTCCTAAGCCCAAGCTTTATAAGCAGTAGTCAGCCCTCTCCACATTGGACCGAAATGTCCTTAAACTAATAGCGGACCGAGATGTCCTTAAACTAATAACAGACCGAAACGTCTTTAAACTACTACCACAGCATCTTTAGGCTGACGAGATAAAAAAAAAAAAAAAAAAAAAAAAAAAAGCAAAAAAAAAAAGAAGCGGTAAGTCCATAAGCAAAATGGGCACGGATGAAAACCCGAAAGGGCTCCGTGAGTAAAAACAACAGGACTACCGGCGAGTGTTTGTGAAAACCTGAAAGGGCGCAACCTCGTTGAAGACACTTATAGGGTCCTCACGACCTTATAAGGAGAAACCACCCGCGTGAGATCCTTACGACTCACAAGGGAGCAACACACTTAGGAATCCCCACGACTCCTAAGGAGAAAATACACTTGCGAGATCCTCACGACTCGTAAGGAGAACTCTCTTATGGGACCCTCACGGCTCATAAGATTTGAAAGTCTTAAGTCACAGAGACCTAAACCTGTGCTTAAGCAAACCCCCACAAACTTCCAATGCTGCCCTACAAGCGGCTCATATTGACCCTTGTATACAATCCACGGGCACAAATAAATATTTCCCTAACAAAGTCCCATCCATGACTAGGGATGTGCTTGTACAGCAAACAACACTTGTAAGTCCTCTCGACTTATAAGGAGAAAACCTTCCTGTAGGATCCTTACGACTTACAGCGGAACAATACACTTAGGAATCCTCACGATCCCTAAGGAGAAAATGCACCTATAAGATCCTCACGACTTGTAGGGAGAAATAACTTTGTGAGACCCTTACGGCTCATGAAGTCAAAAGCCTTAGTCGACGGGACCTTAACCCTGGTCGCTAAGCCTCCTTTGTTTGACAACGACAGAGGCAAATGATGATCCGCTCCTGGCAATATCCCAGTTGTAGCGGTGCTGATGCCGAAATCGGTGTCCAAATTCAGGTTTACAGCGAAAAGCCAGTAGGCCGCACATGCATACGAAATAGCCGAAATGATGGGACGACTTGCACACACACAAAAAAAAAAAAAAAAAAAAAAAAAAAAAAAGGTGTATGCATGAAAAAATAGCCGAAATGATTGGGCACCGCGAAAAATTGCCGAAATGTTTGGGCAATCGCGACCTTCGCGATATAAAAGCTGAAATGATAGAGCATCGCGGAAATAAAATAAAATAAAAGAAGAAATGATAAAACTTTGGCCCTACAGTAGAGGTCACATCGATCCCTGTATACAATCCAAGGGCGTAAACAAAGAAGAAACCATACTTCCCCAGCGGATTCTGTCAAACGACGAAGCCAAACCTCAACGGCTCATTTCAACCGAAGAAGCCAGTGACTTTAACAAAATCCTTGACTCACGGATACAAACACTCCTTGATGAGAGCCTTTTGATCCGCGTCGACCTATAGAGCCACCAGAGCCTCCGTGGGAATCATCGACTCGTTTCAAACCCTAAGGACACAAATAATCCTTGGCGCTTGGGACACAAATAATCCCTAGCAAAATCCTTGACTCACGGATACAAACACTCCTTGACGAGAGCCTTTTGATCCGCGTCGACCTATAGAGCCACCAGAGCCTCCGTGGGAATCATCGACTCGTTTCAAACCCTAAGGACACAAATAATCCTTGGCGCTTGGGACACAAATAATCCCTAGCAAAATTTCTCGACTCACGGATACAAACACTCCTTGACGAGAGCCTTCTGATCCGCGTCGACCTGTAGAGCCACCAGAGCCTCCGTGGGAATCATCGACTCGTTTCAAACCCTAAGGACACAAATAATCCTTGGCGCTTGGGACACAAATAATCCCTAGCAAAATTCCTCGACTCACGGATACAAACACTCCTTGACGAGAGCCTTCTGATCCGCGTCGACCTGTAGAGCCACCAGAGCCTCCGTGGGAATCATCGACTCGTTTCAAACCCTAAGGACACAAATAATCCTTGGCGCTTGGGACACAAATAATCCCTAGCAAATTCCTCGACTCACGGATACAAACACTCCTTGACGAGAGCCTTCTGATCCGCGTCGACCCGCAGAGCCACCAGTGCCTCCGTAGGAACCATCGACTCGTTTCAAACCCCAAGGACACAAATAATCCTTGGCGCTGAGGAAACAAATAATCCCAGCAAACTTCTCAACTCACGGATACAAACACTCCGTGACGAGAGCTTCTTTGACTCACATCTCGGGCAGTAAGGATTCAAAAACTTGCTTCCTGAACAATGGGACCCTGCAAGTCAATCCTAAATGGTCTCTTGCATACTATTCACGGGTCTCACTCTCTGAAGTCGATTCTCGACAAAGAGGGAAACAACCGCTTACGAGTCCTCTCGACTCGTAAGAGGGAGAAATGCTCTTATAGGATCCTTACGACTTATAAGAGAAAACCACACTTAGGAATCCTCACGATTCCTAAGGAGAAAATCCACCTATGAGATCCTCTCGATCCGTAGGGAGAAAAATCTCTATGAGACCCTCACGGCTCATAGAATTGAAAAGTCTTAGGCGGCAGATCTGAACCTGCGGCCTAAGCCATCGCCGCCTCTTGGAGAAATTAAGTTGTATGCCAATCAAGTTCATCGACAACATCATGGTGTAAAGGCAGAAAACAAAAGAACATACAAGATATTGCAAAAGAAAGTGTGTATCTTTATTCATTGACCTCAATCAAATACATGGTGAATCATACAAAAGAGCGAAGAAAGGGTACACGTTACTCAGAAAAGAAATTTTTTACAAATACACTGATACAAAGGCAGCTATTGGGAAGGAAGCGTCTTAAATAGCTCTATCAGTTGTTCGTACACCTCCTTCCATGCCTTTTCCTGATTGGATGCGACTGCCAACTCCGCCTCCACCTGGGCCCGTTGCTGTGCGACGGAGGCAAGCTGATCCCTGACGGCTTGATAAGCAGCTTCACGGCCTGGAATGTCATGCTCGGCGACATCAAGTGCCCGCTTTAATCTCAGCCCATTCGACATGCGCTCCAGAAGACCCTCGAACACGGTCTTTACCTCAGCAGCGTTCGCCTCAACTTCGGCACGCAAGCGAGCAGTTCTGCTCGAAGAATCTTGGCACTCCTTCAGCCTCAAAGCCACTTCTTGTTCCAGATGACGGAAACGAGAAGCGCTTTGCTCGAGCCATGCTCCCCGTTGAGTGCTCAAGGCCAAAGTCTCGGGGGACGGGCGCATTGACTCCAACTGATGAAGGCGAGCCTCGACCTCCCGACAATAGTTAACCCAGGAGGCAACAATACCCTCGTCATGGAAGGTGGCAAATATCGCCAACATTGGGTTAACCGTCGTGGCGAAGTCCTCAGCAGATACAGGAGCCTCGATGTCGAGTTCCTCAATGTAGTCGCTCAACATGCGCAAACTATTCGCGGCACCTTTTGAGGACGGCCGTCGCTGGGAAGGGCCGCCTGGTATTGTAATGCGAGACTCGAAAGGCACCGAGACTGGAACGACGGCTGGAAAAAGACGAAATGCGATTAGATGATGATTCAATAGATATGAAGGAAGTCATTGATAAAATGGTTTACTATACCAGTGGAGACAGGTGGCAAGTCCGGAAGGACTGGTGGCACAGCCGATCTTCCTGCTCCCCCTTCGATTTGCAACGCTGCAGTCACAACAAGAGAGAGTTGGAAATAATTCTACCGCTAAAAAGACAAAGCTACCAATCGGGAACAAGTACTCACCAGCGCCACCAGACGGGGAGGCGAATTCAGATGGGAAGGAGAAGTGTGGGAGCAACACTTGATAGAGATGATCAAAAAGCACTCCTGAAAGATACAACGGTGTGACTTCAGTACATAAACTGTATATCTCAAACATAGGATTAATAAGTTATAAACCCATACCTTCCAACATCTTTGACGGTGTAAGAGAGGGCCGAGGGGTAACCATCGCCAAGGCAGTCGTGGAGGGAGCTCCCTCAAGTAGTGGGGCATCAACACTAGCTGCACCTGCATTACGAAAAATGAACTTGTCAGAAAAGATTGTAAAGCAAATAAAAAAACAACAACTTAAGGTGTACCTGAGGAGCTCCCGGCGGAAACAGAGACGACTCCCTCCTCTATCGACATGAGACCACCGCCTGTGGCCTCATCGCCCGATTCAATAGGGACTGTCGTCGTGCTCGCAAGCCCGGGAGACGGCGGAGGACCGTAGACGGGAAGAGCTATGACTGGAGTATTGCCAGATTCCAGAGAAGGAGCGGTTGGCTCGTCTTCAGGAATCGTGGCCACCTCGCCCACTACCATCTCAGGCTCAATAGTGGCGGTTGTATCGTCCACCATCGCCGGGGGATCACCGGTCTCGAGCGCCTCATTCGCCGCCACTCTGGGCTCAGTTATAATGATCACGTCATCTGCCACCACTTCGGGTTCAGCATCCGTGACCTTATCGGCTGCAGGCCCCTCAACCTCTACCCCAAGCTCCAAAGCCACAACGACGTTGCCCACCGTTGGCTCGAGTTCGGCAGGTACTGCCCTCTCTGTCCCTTCGAGATTGACGGTTTCCGCCTCCCCCTCGATCGGACTTGGTCCTGCAAGATGAGAGACGTAAGGACAAACGACATTAAGATACTTATAACAAAAACTCCAAGAGAAACATTACCTGAGGCGGATTTACCGTTCGCGCTCCGAGCTGCACGTGCCACCCCTCTGCGGGCAGTGGACAGGGCGACAGGGGCCTCTTCAGAGGGAGTATCAGCTCGAGGAACGGTGCTAGGGCCCGCTCCCATAGCCAAGGCAGCCCTACGCGCCTTCGCCTCACGCCTCAACCGTTTCCTCTCCTCCCGAGCGGTCATGAGGGACCTCCGTGATGCCTCCTTCAAGGCATCATCATCTTCATTCAGGGATGCCTCCAGAGCCTTCAAGGCATCTCTCATCGGCTCTCCGAGATGAGCCTCCTGCGGTGTCCTAGAGGAAACAGGAACATCGGCCGCTGGTAGAACATCTGCGTCGCTAGGAGGGAGCGGCATTGAAGTCCCTGCAATTAAGATGGAAAGGTTAGGTCGACCATAACGCAAGGAAAATGAAAAATTCGATGAATCGAAACTTACTCAGACCCATAGATTCTCTGAGACGTTCCTCCTCCTGGAAAGTCTTCAGAGAAGCGGCAATGGCTTCTTCATCGGTGATGCCTGTTGAAAAAAAAAAAAAAAAAAAAAAAAAGAAAAGCGTTAGTTAAAAAAATATATATATATATATAATGAAATGACGAAGAAAATACGTTGCAATAAAGAAAAAGTGACTACTAGTTACCTGATTGCGCAAGCTTAGCCAGCCACGCATCACGCTTCACCAGCCATGCTGAAGCTCTGAGAGCAGCTTCCAAGTCTGTATCGTCCGGCGGCGGCATCACTAATCCCGCGTTAGTCCCATATTCGAGCAGACCCTCGGAATAAGGAGCGTGGGGTTCCTGGCCGAACGCAACGTCCGCTGCAAAGAGCGACTTCTTTTTCTTTTGCCCTCCGACCCTGGGCCCGCGAGGGATCGACTTCCGTTTAGCAGCTACTCTGGGACGACGAGTCCCGATGTCCGCACCCACGCCAGACTCCGGCGAGGGTACAACCATTGCTTCCACCTGAGCACAGGGTGCAGGAGGTACTTCCGCGATATCAGGAAGTGATAATTCACGTGGAGGACTTTGCGCACGTGATGGTCTGCCCCCGGCATCTTTTAAGGGAGCGATTACTGGGGTCCTAGGAACCAAGGGAACGGTGCGATCGGTACCTGGAGGTGCACCCTTACGATCGACCAACAGTCGCCTTTCCTCCTTTATGACTGCCCCTGTCGCATGATTGTACCAGTCTTTGTACACATTGAGGAGTCTCGGAGCGTAAGTCGGCGCATTAATAAAAAAACGAGAGGTCGTATTCACGCGCATGAAATGGTGCAAGGCGTTCTCCATCCCCTCTTCAGTGGCAGCTGGTTCCACCAAAAAGGCTTCCAAGGGGACCCCTTGATCGTAGCCCAGTTGTTGAGCAAAACGATGTGGGTTATACCTCATAAAAATTGCCACATCATTCTGCCTAAAAACTAAAAAGCCCGGTCTAATGGAATATAAGTGGAGAGTCTCCCGGGCCGTTAAAACAGAAGCTCCATCCTTAAAGATATCCTGTAATGGCCGCGTCACGGTGGTAGACACCTTTCCAACGGTCAACACCTTATCGACAAAGGACATCCCGGCTTCGACGGTATGGGGGCGAAGGAGCAAGCCCCTAGCGTTCCGTTGTGAAGGGTTTACAATTGATGCACCGATCAGTTGTATAATGCGAGGAAAACCGCTCTTGTCAAAGAACGAGGGCCTCTTGTGCATCCCGAAGACACCCGCCGTGTGTAACTCGAGCCACGACGCGAAGTAATGCATCGGGAAGACCACATGCAAAACCCCGGGCTCACTGGCATTCGCCGCTCGACTGAGACCGTGGTATAAGTGTGCCAGGCCGGCGATCCCAACAGCTACCTTCACCCCGATGACCATCCGATGTGCTGGATAAAAGACAGAGGGTCGCATTCGATGAGAGTGCATTGGGATAGCGAACCAACTCAACCATAACCCGAGAAACCCCAAGAAAAAGGTCTCCTCATCCATCCCAGGGGCCGCTACTTCTGCAAGAGACACGGTTGGAAAATTAGGAAGAAAGAAATCCTTTTGACCTATTTCGTTCGCCGGCAGGTTATCCAAACCTAAACCGAAAGGGTCCTCGAGGGTGGCAGACTTGGCAGTGGCCGCAGAGAGGGCGTTGGGGTGAAGGAACCGAGCAATGAAATCCTCAAAGTTAACTCCTCGACTCCCATGTTCAACGAAGAGAGACTCATATATGTTCAACACGTTAATTAAGCTTGGGAACTGGTGTTGAACAGCAGTATCCGGAGTGACCCCCCTTACCATTGGCCTAGCTCCGAAAACGTACACGTCTGTTGGGAGCAGCTCCTCATAATGTTCCCCCATCACCGGTAAGCCGGATACCTCCGCAAATTCCTCCAGAGAAATTGACACTTCCCGATCCATGGCAAGGAAAGTGTGGGTGGGAATATTCCATTGCTCCAAGAAGGCCTTGAGCCACCAGGTGGGGAGCGTAGGATATTGGAAGAGAGAGACGTAGACTGCGGTGTACAATCCTAGTCTTATCAACTGTGACTTCTTCGTCGACAGGATATACCGGGCCCATGGCAGATAGCCAATCGGGTGGCGGGGAATCAAACCAAGGTTATACGATTGCCCCCAAGGCCGCGCTTCACCTTGACAGATACGACGTCCTAGGATGTCCAAAACCATAGGACGCTGGACCGGTATCGCATCTATAGCGGGATGTAGAAAACCTTTTGATGTCCAGTCTGCCAGCTCCACGGCATACTGCACCGAGGGTGGGGTAGCATAATGAATCGCCGTTATGGGTTCCGACGGCACCGCGCATGTAAAGCTCCGTCGGCCCATAATGATCTGATTGTACCACGACCCCCAGAGGTGGAGACTCTTATGCTCAGGGTCGTATGCCTTGATCATGGTCAGGACCTCACGGTCCAAAGGCGCCTCTGGGAATCCTTCCT
This sequence comes from Agapanthus africanus, assembly GCA_030015575.1. NCBI lineage: Eukaryota > Viridiplantae > Streptophyta > Magnoliopsida > Asparagales > Amaryllidaceae > Agapanthus > Agapanthus africanus. Next base: position 374,185,609 of record JASDDO010000019.1, on the reverse strand, counting down.
CCGAGCGGACAAACGGGAATGAAGTGTCTTCAGACATGATCGCTGCAAAAAGAGCAATGTAGCCGTCAGTGTTGTAATCCCAACGTTTGACATTGAAAGAAGAAAATGCATTAATTAAAATCAAAATTAATTAATTACACCGCACCCCAGTGCAGTGAGTAGGGGACCAAAGAGGGACCCACAAAATCTAAATGACAATACGTCAATTAAAGAGACAAACTCATCATTGGATGAGATTGTCAGTTGGTCCTTAGGGGGAACATTCCCATAATAAAAAAGGGGGAGAGAATCCCTAGAGACAAGGAGAGAATCTCCTCTTTCAGAGCAAAGCTCTGTCACAGAGTGACACTTGTCAAATTCTGGTCTCAAAAGAATTAAAATTCCTTAAGAAAGAGCTTAGCTCTATAATACTCCATCAAAAAGCAAGTTTTTGAAAAGAAATTTAAAATTAAAATTTCTGAAATAAAAAAAAAAAGATCCACGAAAGCTTATAGAAAAATTCTTCATTTGTTTCAGATCTAAAAGATCTACATTTGATTCAAAGAGCAAAGCTCTGTTCATGGGTTAGAACCCATGAATAAGATCTCTGTAGATCTATGGATTTGTGAGAGCAAAGCTCTGTTAATGAAACCCTAAAAGGAATTTCTTCAGATCAAAAGATCCATGAGAGCAGAGCTCTATTGGTTAAAATTGATTTAAATTAACTTAACTTAATTTTAAAATTAATTATTACCTAAAAGTTTTCTAAACTTTGGGAGATAAGAGCAAAGCTCTAGAGTTCTGAAAACAAGAGCAAAGCTCTGAAATTCTTAAGCAAAGAGCAGAGCTCTGAAAATCTAAATCCAAGAAAATGGTGAGATTTTCTAAGGGTTAAAAGGCCCTATTTATAAGGCGCTTGCGCCTCTTGGAATTCCCCCTCAATCCAACGGTCAGAAGGGGTTGCCACCGTTGCACTCACGTGTGCGCCACGTGAGCGCAACGTTGGGGGGGCATTTGTTTCGCCCAATCAGAGCAAAGCTCTGTTTGAATTCAAAATTTAAATTTTCGAAGCAACGCTTCAAGTCTCAAGCGCAGCGCACCCAATCAGAGCAAAGCTCTGTTTAAAGGAAGCAACGCTTCAGATCCTTTGCGCTGCGCGCTCTGCGCCACGTGTCCAGCGCAGATACATTAGCGCAGCGCACCCAATCAGAGCAAAGCTCTGTTCAAAGGAAGCAACGCTTCAGATCCTTTGCGCTAGCGCTCCGCGCCACGTGTCCAGCGCAGATACATTAGCGCAGCGCACCCAATCAGAGCAAAGCTCTGTTCAAAGGAAGCAACGCTTCAGATCCTTTGCGCTAGCGCTCCGCGCCATGTGTCCAGCGCAGATACATTAGCGCAGCGCACCCAATCAGAGCAAAGCTCTGTTCAAAGGAAGCAACGCTTCAGATCCTTTGCGCTAGCGCTCCGCGCCACGTGTCCAGCGCAGATACATTAGCGCAGCGCACCCAATCAGAGCAAAGCTCTGTTCAAAGGAAGCAACGCTTCAGATCCTTTGCGCTAGCGCTCCGCGCCACGTGTCCAGCGCAGATACATTAGCGCAGCGCACCCAATCAGAGCAAAGCTCTGTTTAAAGCAAGCAACGCTTCAGATCCTTTGCGCTAGCGCTCTGCGCCACGTGTCCAGCGCAGATACATTAGCGCAGCGCGTCCAATTAGAGCAAGGCTCTGTTAAAGGAAGCGCCGCGCTGCGCTCTGCGCCGTGCGACACGTGGCAACACAGTTGCGCTGCGCGACACGTGTCAGCGCAGATGCGCTAGTGCAGAAAAAGGGGCTAAGTGCCAAAGGCAATTTAGCCATGCAAAATTACATGCACTTGATAACAACAAATTAAAATACGATGCACAAGCACAACAAAGAGTTCAAATAAAAAGAACACTTAACAGATAATAAAATACTTAATCAAAACATTTATTTATTATTAAATTTAAAAAAAGATCACCGAATACGGGATCAGAGAGACAAGGGTTCACAAAAAGGAAAAGAAAATTATTCAGCTCCCTCTCCGCCTTCTCCATCGCGTCGAAGCGGCGATCTTCCCGAGGGGTAGCCATCCAACGGTCGACGCCGCATTCCTGGGAGAAAGTGGCGATGACGACTCGACGAGCCCGTATCTGGCTCAGCAAGTGGAAAGAGCAGTCCCTCAAGGGTTTGGTGATCAAGTGCGCTTCGAGAAAGCACTCAATCTTATCTTCGGCGGCATCCAGCATTGCTGAGGACATCTCTGCTGGAGGAGGGGGAATGTCGGCAAGCGCCGAGGCAAGGATCATCCGAAGCCAAATGGAATTCGGAGGGAGAGGAGACCCCACACGAGTCAAAAGCTCGTGCATTGCAGCGTCGCATTGCTCGTCCGAGAGAGAAGGGTCCACCAGACGTGCAGCAAAACGAGGAACGATGTCCCGGATCGGCACCTCCCATGGTTGTCGGCAGGCATGAGGGCGGTTGCAAGCCATGATCGAAGAAGTTCTCTGAAAATGAGAGAAGAAAAGGCTCAGCCTTGAGTTATATATATAGACCCAAGCACAGAAAATTCTGTGCACAATGAAATCATTGCCAAGGCCCGGGAAATCAGAATTTAGGGAATACAAGTTTGACTTGAAAAGAGGAGATGAAGCGGCGCTTCTGATTCTCAAAAATTTAATAAATGAAGCAACGCTTCAGATCCTTTGCGCTGAGCGCAACGCGCCACGTGTCAGGCGCAGATGTATCAGCGCTGCGCCCAAGAAGACGCGCCCAATCAGAGCAGAGCTCTATTTGCCTGAAGCAACGCTTCAGTTGCGCTGCGCTCTGCGCTGCACGACACGTGTCAGCGCAGATGCACTAGCGCAGTTGCGCTACGCTCTGCGCTGCGCGACACGTGTCATGCGCTGGGGCATCTGCGCCAAATTAAATTAAGATTTTTAAGAAATCTTTTCTGTTCTTGTTGAAACAAGAAGATTTTCTTCTGCAAGGCAGAAGCCCTTGGATCAAAGATCCAACGGTAGGGAAAATTCCCCAAATCACTCAGAGGATGATCTCTTTAACAAATTTAACTAATTTGTGAGCACTATAAAAAGGACCTTAGGCCTCAATTCAAAGGCATCGAGTTTTTTTTTTTTTTTGAGAATTCAAGAACCCTAAACAGAAAGAACTCCGAGAAAATTTCAAGAAAGAGGTAAAGAACCTTCATGGATTAGAAGAAATTCCTTCTAAAAGACCATTAGTCTAAAACAAAAAAATAAGATCAATGATCTTTATAAAAAAGAAGAAAACAGTGCTTTGCACTTCTTGTGAACCTTCGGTTCTTTAAAAACGATGTAAACAATAAAAGAATAGTGCTTTGCACTTCTGCGAACCTCTGGTTCTTCGAATAAAGAAGAAATTTATTTTTTTCTTTGATCTAATTTAGACCAAGAACTTGAACAGAGCTTTGCACTTCCTTTCTGGAATCTAAGAAGATTCTTAGTGCTTTGCACTTCCAAGTTGCGCCGCTGCGCTCTTGAGAGAGCGCCACGTGTCGGCCATAAAACACTTGCGCTAAGCGCCCTTGAGATAGAGCTTTGCTCTCCGGAATTGGCGCAACTCGCTGAGAGCGCGTCACGTGTCAGCAGCGCAACAGCGCATTGCACTGCGCTAGTGCGCTTGCGCTCATCAAAGCACGACATGTGTCATCACCATATGGACTTGCGCTCGTTACTTAGCGCAAAACGTAGATGCATTAAAAAGGGCCAAGCCCAATTAAGAGAAGGCCTAACAGGCTCAACAAAGCGCAAATGCATTATTTTAAGGGGGCAGAGCCCAAACAAGAACAAATGCTTTGCATCATTTATAAATGGGCAGAGCCCAAACAAAAATATTCAGAATGCTATGCATTTTAAAAAAAGGGGCAAAGCCCAAACGAAGTAGATACTTTGCAAATGGGCAGGACCCAAAATAAACCGATACTCTATATCTTCTGTGGGTAGAACCTAAATAAAAAAATGCAATGTTGAAATGGACTTAGCCCAATCGTGGCCATAAGTCCTTAAATTAAATTGACTGAGCAAAATGGCTCTCCTAAATCAATCCACGTCCGGTTTGAGGGTACATCTCCGAACTCCTTTGACATCTATTGTTGTAATTCCTCAACGACGTCAAAGAGGTGACGGGTCCCAACGACCACACATCGATATGGACTGCGGGGTCCTTAAACTCGTGGACCGAGATGTCCCTAAACTAATATCGGACCGAAATGTCCTTAAACTAATAACGGACCGAAATGTCCTTAAACTAATAACGGACCGAAATGTCCTTAAACTAATAACGGACCGAAATGTCCTTAAACTAATAACGGACCGAAATGTCCTTAAACTAATAACGGACCGAAATGTCCTTAAACTAATAACGGACCGAAATGTCCTTAAACTAATAACGGACCGAAACGTCCCTAAACTAAAATTGGACCGAAACGTCCCTAAACTAACATCGGACCACCACGTCCCTAAACTGGCGATAGACCACCACGTCCCTAAACTGGAATATAGACCACTACGTCCTTAAACTGGCGACGGACCGAAACGTCCCTAAACTAATAATGGACCACCATGTCCCTAAAACTGGCAACGGACCGTCACGTCCTTAAACTGGCACAAAAGAGCCCAAATGCTCTCTTGTCGGATCTAAACGGTCCCGTTTAAGTTGATCTTAGCCCCAAACACGGCTAACGTATCCTTAAACACTTAAATGGACTATAAAACCCTCAATCAGCTTTGGTTCAAGGGTACATCTCTGAGCTCCTCTGACACCTATCGTTGTAATCCTTCAACGATGTTAGAGAGGTGATGAGTCCCGATGGCCATAAATTAAATGAATCACCACGTCAGGTTGATCTTAGTCCAAAACAGGACTAACGTATCCTTGACGAATGTTTAAGTTGATCTTAGTCGCAACGCGACTAATGTATCCTTAAACTAAAAACACCAAACCCAAATCTAAGTAAATACGGATTTGGACTAATCCACGTCCTACGGGCGACGGTATTACTCAGTCTCCGTATACAATCCACGGGCAACCACAAACAAAACAAACAGCCACGACACGAAGTGAAATTCTGGAGAAGGAGAAAGTTGTTACCGCGATGCGGTAGCGTAATTAACTGCAGGGGCTTGCGCCTGCAGGGAAGAGCGTCCCCACAATCAAAAACCCCTCAAGCGAGGGGGAATCCGACAAAGTCTGCTACATCGGCCGCATCCGTCTAAACCTCCGATACACGGTGCCATAAATCAACTTGGCATCTTCGGAGAGGTAGACGGATAAAACCAAATAGCATCTGCCCCGAATCTCAGCGTCAGGACATCGCAAGTCTTGTGCGCCGTCTTTCGGAGGGGAACAGGGACCATCGCGTTACTTGCACTACTTAGAACGTCTTTAAACCTCGGAAAAATCCAACACTTGGAAATTTTCCGGCAGGGGAAAAGTTGGGTATTTATATCCGGTCGAACTTTTTAACATATTCAAAAATTATCCGGAAAAACATACAGACATAATTAGACAATCCGATCGAACCACCGAGTCTCCAATACAACCCAGAAATTACAACTCTTGAATAAATTATTAAAAATTCCCAGAAACACCAGCACTGCAAAGTAAGAATTACTGTGTAAAATTCTTTGAAAGAGGAGACATTTCGGCCGCGGAACCGCCGCACAAGCCATGCTTGTGCCGCGGAACCGCGGCGGTTTGATGGATTCAGGCTGTCGAATTTCACAGTAACCCTTACAATCTCCTGCTGAATTCTCTGAATATTTTTAATCCTCAAAAATCCCCGTTTTTGAAAAAAGTACAGAGAGCAAATTTTGGGTTAGGGTTTCGGTTCGATTGGACTTCTAACTCCGTCTACGCATCGTCTAAGGCTCTAGCTAGGCTCTGATACCACTAAAGAGTTCCTAGGCACACTAATGAGGTCTCACAAGGTATCAACCATGCCAATTTCAAATTTTACAAGTGCCGAGAAACCCTAATATGGATCGTTAACTAGAATTTTAAGCGAAACTAGAAGCTAGTTAACAACTTAACTAAAAGAACGGAAATACAACCTTTGTAGATCCGGTGCTCCACCTCCATAGCTCCGTGATGAAGTCCCCTTGCTGTCCAAATCAAATTCCGGGCTCTAGCGTTGGCTTCATCGGAGAAATGGGCGGGCTAGGTCATCGACTACGATGCCGAAGATGATCTACGTCGAGGCATCACAAGATCAAGCTCCCACTTCACCAAGTCATGAAACTTGTGAAGAAAATACCCTATACTACTTGGCAAGTGGTAGAGGATGAAGAAATAGGAGGTGGGTTCACTTTAGAATTGGATTCTCACTCATTTGCTCAAGTTGCCATTGATGGAGCAAGGTTTCTTCATGAAGAAGAAGAAGAGGAAGAAGATGATAGAATATGATAAGTATTGAATAAATAGAAAAATCATTGAAATACTTATCATATACTAACCTTAGTTGAGTGTAGAGAATAGACCATGGTTAACTTGAATGGTTAGGGTTAAGTATAAGACAAGAGTGATGACTTAGTCAAAGCTTCAAGAAGATTCAACTAACAAACAAAACAATCCACCATTTTTCTTATTATCATTTCCATAATAAATAAATAAATAGATATGAAAATTGAAACCCTAACCATTTAAATAACCATGGTTTAATCTTTACACAAACCCAAGTAAACATGTATTATCAAACATGATACATCCAAGTTCACAAAACTATATCACATATACAATGTGCACATCAAGTGAGAAAATCCATTTAAAGTGAACAAATATTAGTTAATGCAAAGTAATATATCAAATATATAATTATACATTAAATCATTAAATCAACACTTGATTTAACGATCCGGTCATATCGCATATGACCGACTAATATCCAATGTATCGGCTTATCGAATCAATCCTTGATTCGATAACTAGGTTATATCGCATACAACCAATCGATACATTTATCACAAGAATACAACACGGTATCACATACACGCATTATTCTCGGTCCCGCACATATCTCATATGCGCTCCTATTTCGTTTCGCTTGAGCCAGGAAACCTCTGTGTAGGACTCTAAAGACTCGTCAATACGCCGGCAGCAGATGATGATCATATCAAGCACCCACAAGCCGCAAGCGGTCTGCTAAACGTAACGGCCACCGGGGTATTGAGCGATCAGAAGATCGACGAGCAAGCCCGCTCATACTCCTGTGAATCCAACCAGTAACACTTACCGTACAGTCCGGTCTGTTCGTCTGATATGTCGCATATCTCGTCTAGGGGTGGTAAACGTCAGACCCCAATAGCTCGATAAGTCGTGTCGATATGAGGTCTATAACAATTCGAGAAACTACTGGTAACACTTACCAGTAAATCTCAGCAATCCTGGCCAGGGATTTCCGGTTATAGCCAATCGAACACAGCGCAACATCAACCCCCTATACCGGGAGAGACGAATCCCCTCCTATCGCTCATTGCCTCCATGTGACTCGGGACTGTACCCAAAAACCACCGTTTTGCACGCCCTCTTGGACGTGGTAAGGTGGAAATCAAAGCACAGTGGGAACCACACAAGACTCTATGACGATCTCGGGTCAACAGACTACTCTGTACCAGTGTCACCAGAGAACTGCCATCTGACGTAAGGTATAATACCATCTGGGAGTTCTCGGCGAGTCCGTCCAGTGTACCCAGTCTCCACTGAGCACCCGTATATCATCTCCGATGTCAAACACCAATGGATATGGGATCATCCATCGCCCATCTGTATGGGTCGAGAAGGTATACGCTAGTCTACTCTGGTATATCGATGCCCTGTCTCGATACACCCACGACTAGGGACCTTGAAGGATGTACTTATGGACTACCATGTCCCCACTAGTATGATCCGCATCATAGTCCAGGTAGTCAAGTACACATCCTAAGGGCTTTACCAACATGTAACAGAGAGACAATCAGTGTACACGTTAAGGTAAAGAGTAACCAGATAGCATACTATCATGTCGAGCGAGAAAGTCCTCCCTATATATGTCCAAGCATCCACTACAATATACATCCTATGTATAGTAATGGCCTCTAGGGCATACATATAACTAACAGATTAGTCCAAATCCGTATTTACTTAGATTTGGGTTTGGGGTTTTAGTTTAAGGATACGTTAACCATATTGAGGCTAAGATCAACTTAAACGTTTGTTAAGGATACGTTAGTCTAATTTGAGACTAAGATCAACTTAACGGGATCATTTAGATCCGACAAAAGAGCATTTGGAGGCTCTATTGTTTCCAGTTTAGGGACATAGTGGTCCATTGAATGTATGGCCGTCGGGACCCGTCACCTCTCTGACGACGTTGAAGGATTACAACGATAGGTGTCAGAGGAGTTCAGAGATGTACCCTTGAACCGAAGTTGATTGGGGGATTTGTAGTCCAATTTGGGACTAAAGTCTGTTTGAAGGTTTAAGGATACGTTAACCATATTTGAGGCTAAGATCAACTTAAACGGGATCGTTTAAATCTGACAAAAGAGCATTTTGGGGCTCTATTGTTCCAGTTTAGGGACATGGTGGTCCATTACCAGTTTAGGGACATGGTGGTCCAGCGTTCCCATTTTGGGGACAGGTTCCGTATCGATGTGTGGTTGTCGAGACCCGTCACCTCTCTGACGACGTTGAAGGATTGCAACGATAAATATCAGAGGAGTTCAGAGATGTACCCTTGAACCAGGTGTAAATTGATTTATGGGAGCAGCCATGGTCAGTCAATTTAATTTGAGGACTAATGGCCAGAATTGAGCTAAGTCCAGCTGAAAAATGTTCAACATTTTTATTTGTAGTTGTCCTGTTAGGCCTTGGCTTGGGCTTTGCTCTTTGAATGATGCACAGCATCTATTTTGGTCTGACAGACCTTTGTTTGGACTCTGCCTTTTTTTTTAAAAAAATGCATTGCATTTTATTAGGCCTGCTAGGCCCTTTTTTTTCATTGGGCTCGGCCCTCTTTAAGTAATGCAGAGCATTAAAGATCTGACAGTGGTCACGTGGCCTGTCAGGCGCTCTGCGCCAATTAATGAGCGCAAGCGCATGTGGAGATGACACGTGTCGCACTCTGGTGAGCGCAAGCGCAGTGCGCTGCGTTGTTGCGCTGCCGACACGTGGCGCGCTCTGGTGCAGTGCGCCAATTTAAGAGAGCAATGCTCTGTTTTGGAAGCGCATAGCGCAGTTTGTTCTGAGGCCGACACGTGACGCTCTCTGGTGGCTTGCGCCAACCCAAGAGCGCAACAGTGCAGATTTACAAGTGCAGCCCACTGTTAATTATCTTGATCCAAATTTGGATCAAAGAATAGAATCTTTTAAGATTTCAGAACCAATGGTTCATCAAAAGGCAATGCCTTTATAGATCAAATGATCTGTGAAGTAATACTTCTTTTAATCTTTTTTGATTGGGTCTTTTTTTTTAATCTTTTTTCCTTTTTAATTGAAGATCTTGATGTGTTCTTTGATCATTGATTTTTATAGAAGAAAATTCTTCTTTTTATTCAAAGGTTTTTACCTTTTTTGTTCTCTGAGTTCTTCTCAAAATTTTCTAGAGGAGTTCTGAATATCTCTCTGTCAATTCTGTGTTTTCAATTTGGAGTCTAGGGGCCTTTATATAGTGCCAATAAATTTGTTAAATTAGTTAAAGAGATCTTTCTCTGAGTGATTTAGAGATTTTTCTCCACCGTTGGATTTTTGATCCAAGGGCTTCTATTTTACAGAAGAGAATCTTATTGTTTTAATAAGATCAGAAAGATCTTTCAGAATTTTTCTGTTTGGCACAAGCACACCTGTGCGTGACACGTGTCGAGCAGCGCAGAGCGTAGCGCAACTGCGCTACCACGTGTCGCGCAGCGCAACTGAAGCGTTGCTTCCTTTATTTTTATTTTAAATATAGACTTGCTCTGATTGGGTGCGCTGCCTCAGGCGCTGCGCTGACGTGTCAGCTTTTGACACGTGGCGCGTTGAGCTCAGCGCAAGAAATCTGAAGCGTTACTTCAATTTTTGAATTTCTGAAATTCAAACAGAGCTTTGCTCTGATTGGGGGAAACAAATGCCCCCCCACCGTTGCGCTCACGCACACGTGAGTGCAGCGGTGGCAAGATCATGGCCGTTGGATCAACTGAGGAGTTAAAGGGGCGCAAGCGCCTAACCCTTGGCCCTCAGTAGATGATTACCATCTTCAAGAACTTTTATTTCTCAGAGCCCTGCTCTTGCTTTTAAGAACTTCAGAGCCTTGCTCTCGTTTTTTAATAACTTCAGAGTTCAAACTCTTAAAACCTTTTTTGGTAAAAATTTTAATTCAAATTAAATTAAATTAAATTAATTTTAATTGACAGAGCCTTGCTCTCATAGATCTTTGATCTAAAGAAGACCCCTTTGGGGTTTCACCAACAGAGCCTTGCTCTCAAGAACCTGCTTCAGGGTTTCTTAACCCATGAACAGAGAATTGCTCTTGGACCAAACATAGATCTTTTTGATCTAAAAATGAAGAACTTTTAAAAGTTTTCATGGATCTTTAAGATCCCAAATTTTTAATCTTTTTGGAGTTAATAATATTTTTTTGTTTTTTATAGATTTTCTCATCATTTTCACAGAGCTAGGCTCTTTTTAAGGAATTTTATCCCTTTGAGACCAGAGTTTGACAAGTGTCACTCAGTGACAGGGCTTTGCTCTGAAAAGGGGAGATCTTCTCCTTGTCTCTAGGAATCTTTCACTTAATGAGATTGTTCTTTTGGGGATCTTCTCATTAATTGACAGTCACAGTTCCATCCGATGATGGGGCTGTCTTATTAACTGATGAATTGTCACCTAGATTTTGTGGGTCCCCCTTTGGTCCCCTACCCACTGTATTGCAGTGTGGTATAAATCTTTAAGTTCCAAGTGTCAGGCCCCCCCTTTTTTTAAAAAGTTAAATTAAGATACTGACGGCTGATTTCTGTCCCTTTGCAGGAAACATGTCTGCTGATTTGTCATTCCCTTTCGTTCGCTCAGAGGAAGGATTCCCTGAAGCGCCAGTGGATCAAGAGGTGCTCGCCCTCATTAAGAATCATGACCCCGAGCACAAGAACCTTCACCTGTGGGGCAGGTGGTATAATGATATCATCAAGGGTCGCCGAAGCTTCGGTTCCGCGACGCCGTCTAAGCCCATCTCGTCGATCCCCTATGCGGACGAACCCCCGGTGAAGTATGCCGTGGAGGTCAAGAACTGGAATTCGGAGGATCTTCTCCAGCCTTCGATCACTGCCATTCCCGTGCAGCCGCCGCCGGCCGTAGACATCTTGGGGCGGCATATATGTCAGGGTGAGGCACGCCCTTGGGGACAAGCATACAATATTGGATTGACCCCGCGACAACCGGCCGGATATCTGCAGTGGGCCAGGTACATCCTATAGGCGAAGAGGACTCATCTGATGAAGATTGGTCTGTACTCGGCAATCTACGTCTCGCTTTTTGAATACTCCGCTCCCCCGACGTGGTGGGTTAAGGCCTTCATAGAATAATGGAACATCCCCACCCACACCTTCCTTATAACGGATAGGGAAGTCTCCATCTCCCTGGAAGAGTTCGTCGAAATCTCGGGTTTGCCGGTGAGGGGGGAGCATTACGAGGAGCTGCTTCCTCCAGACGAATACGTCTTCGCCACCAAGCCGCTGGTGTTTGATTTGACGCCGGAGAATGCTATTCAGCACCAGTTTCTGGGCTTGGTGAAGGTGCTGAACATATACGAAGGGCTCTATCTGGAATCAGGTGTCCGGGGAGTCAGTTTCGTAGATTTTATCGCCCGCTTCCTTCGACCGGAGATTCTATCGGAGCGGAGTGAAAAGTTCGCCAAGCTCGATGACCCTTTCGGCTTCGGCTTAGATCGTCGACCAATATCGGAAGACGATCAGAAGGATTTCTATCTCCCCGATGCCGCCATCATGCCCTTGTCAGAAATCGCCGCCCTGGGCATTGATGAGGAGACCTTCTTTTTAGGGTTCCTGGGATTGTGGCTGTGTAGCTTCGCGCTCCCCATGGACCCGTGCTACATGCGGCCGTCCGTTTTCTACCCAGCGCATCGGATGGTGGCTGGCCTGCAGTTATCAATAGGAATCGCCGGGTTGGCTCACCTATATAATGGACTTAGCGTGGCGGCGGACGCTAATGAACCCAGGGTGCAGCCTGCCAATTTCCCGATGCACTACTTCACTTCGTGGATGGAAATGCATGTGCACGGGGTATTCGGCGTCCATAAGAGCCCTTTGTTTTTTGAGAGGTGCAGACTCCCAAGAGTCATGCGGCTGATCGGCGCCTCGATCGTGAATGCGCCTCCGCGGGAGGCTAGGGGGTTGCTCCTTCGTCCACACCTGGTCGGAGCAAAGATTTCTTTTATGGATAAAGTCATAACTATCGGCTCAAAAACCTCCAAGGCGGTGGTGGCACTGCGTGACGGCTTCAAGGACGGGGCCTCCGTACTGAAAGCCCGGGAGATTCTTCACCTCTACTCCATTAGGCTGGGCTACCTGGTGTTCAGGCAGAACGAGATGGCGCTTTTCATGAGGTATAACCCCCACCGGTTCGCCCAACAATCAAGTTATAACCAGGGGGTCCCGCTGGAGGCGTTTTTGGAAGAGCCTGTGGCCAGCATGGAGGGGATACGGAGTGCGATGCACCATTTTACGCGGCTGAATACGGGCTCCCACTTTTTCATCAGCGAGCCGAGCTGCGTCCCCCGGGTCCTCCACGCATACGTGGCTTGGTACGCGCACGCAATGGGTCCAGTTGTCCGTGAGGAGAAGCGCATGTTGGTTGACCGCAAGGGCGCGCCTCCCGGCGGCGACCGCAAGGCTCCCCTGAAGCCAAGGACCCCTGTCGTTGCTCCGTTGAAAGATGCTGGAGCTGGACCACCGCGCGTGTTGAGCCCTCCGCGCGGATTACCTTGTGCTACTGTGGACGTGCCACCAGTGCCCCGTGCTCCAGTGGAGACGGTAAATGTGGTTTCGCCGGAGTCCGGCGTGGGCGCGGATATCGGGACCCGCCGCCCTAAGGTGCCTGCAAAGCGCAAGTTGATCTTGGGTGCGACTGGGGCCCGCGCACAGAAGAGGAAGAAGAAGTCGATCCTCGCTGCTGATGTTGCGTTCAGTCAGGAACCTCATGCTCCCTATAGCGAGGGCTTGGGCGAATACGGGACCAACAAAGGATTAGTTATGCCACCAGACGACACTGATCTGGCGGCCGCCATCGCAGCTTCAGAGCGATTGGTGAGGCGCGACGCGTGGCTAGCTGAGCTTGCGCAATCTGGTAATCACTAGTCGTATTTTTTTTTCGCTATTGCATCGTTCTTTTATCATTATTTCGACTAATGCTTTTTCCCCTTTTCTTTACAGGCGTTTCTACCGAAGAAGCTATTGCTGCTTCCCTCAAAACTTTTCAGGAGGAGGAACGACTCAGAGCTTCTTTGGGCCTTGGTATATTTCGATTCATTAAGTCTTTATTCTCCTTTGTTATGATCAATCTAACCTTTTCTTTATCTTATTGCAGGGACTGCGGGACTTGTTTTGCAAGCCGATGCAGGGACTCTCCCCGGGCCAACTACTGAAGTCTCGGCCTCATCAGGGCCGCTGCGAGAAACCCGACTTGAGACGCCGATGAGAGAAGCCTTGAAGGCTCTGGAGGCAACTCTATACGAGTACGGAGATGCTTTGATGAAAGAAGCGTCGAAGAGGTCCGTCTTGACGGCCCGGGAGGAGAGGAAGCGGTTGAGGCGCGAGGCGAAGGAGCGCATAGCTGCTTTGGCCGTGGGAGCAGGCCCAAGCACCATTATTCCCGCTGCTTCTCCTTCCGAAGAGCCCCCGGTCACCTTGTCTACCGCTCATAGACAGGCGGCGCGTGCGGTTCGGGAGGCCAACGATCGATCCACCTCAGGTAACATGTTTTTCAAGGCTTTATTGTAAGAGTTGTAAAACTATCGTTTTTGATATATCTTGTTTTGCAGGGCCAAGTCCAACTGAGGGAGCGGCGGAAACCGTCAAGCCTAAGGGGACAGAGGAAAAGGTACTGGCTGAACCCGAGCCGACGGTGGGCGACGTCGCTGGGTTGCTGGACCCGAGCTGGAGGCTGAGGAAACTGTGCCAGAGAAGGCCGTCGATGCCGAGCCCGAGGTAGCGGCAAATGAGACGGCTGCTATAACCGAGCCTGGGGCAGCAACGGACGGAGCGCTTAAGATCGGCGACCCCATAGCGACGGCGGACGAGACAGCAGCGACCGCCAAGCCCGAGGGAGTAGTGGGTGAGACGGGCACGACTCCTGAGGAAAAGCCAGTCGCTCTTTCTCAAGAGTCTGGCAATGCTCCCATCATTGCTCTCCCCGTCTACGGTTCTCCGCCGTCTCCTGGCCTCGCGAGCACGACGACGGCCCCCGTCAAGTCTGGTGATGAGGCCACGGGAGGTGGACTCATGTCGATGGAGGAGGGAGACGCCTCCGTTTCGGCTGGCGGCTCGTCAGGTAAATTTCGGGTTACCGTCCTTTTGTTTTTATCTTGCAATCCTTCCTAACAGGCTTATCTTTGTTTTTAACGCAGGTGCGGCCAGTGCTGATGCTCCATTGCTCGAGGGAGCGCCGTCAGCTACTGCCTTGGCGGTGGCCACCTCTCAGCCTTCTCTCGTACCATCGCAGATGCTGGAAGGTATGGATTCGTGACCCCTTAGTTTTATCTTTCGGCCGAACAATTTATATACTAATGTCGTACTATTGCGTCTTTGCAGGAGTACTTTTTGATCACCTTTATCAGGTGCCGCGCCCACACTTCTCCTTCCCGTTGGAGCTTGCTTCCTCCAGTGGCGCTGGTGAGTATAGCTTTCAATTAATACTCTTTCCTTTTCCAAGAATGAACCTGTTTCTGATTTTTCTTCGCCCTTATTGCAGTGCTACAAATCGAAGGAGGAGATGAAAGATCGGTCGCGCCACCGGCCCTCCCGGCTTTGCCGTCTGCTGCCGCTGGTATAGTAAATTCCCTAATTGACGACTCTTCTATATTTCTTGAACCGTCATTTGACTGTGTTTTGTTTTTGCAGCTATCATTCCGGTTCCGGTCCCTCTTGAGTCCCGCATTATAATGCCGGCAGGCCCCTTCGTAAGACGTCCGTCTTCAAAGAATGCTGCGATGAGTTTGGGAATGCTGAGCAGATACGTTGAAGAGCTTGACGCGGACGTTCCCCCATCTGCCGCAGATTTCGCTGCGGAGGTTAATCCGATGCTGGCAACGCTTGTAAATTTTCATAATGAAGGTGTCGTCGAGTCTTGGGTTAATCACTGCAGGGAGATCGAGGCCCTCCTGCATCAGCTGGAGTCGATGCATCTTGCCCCCGAAATCTTGGCCGTGAGTACTCAACGGGCGGCATGGATTGAGGAAAGCGCTTCTTACTTCCGCCATTTAGAACAAGAAGCAGCTTTAAGGCTGAGGGAATGCCAGGAGTTTTCAAGCGAGACTGCTTGCCTGCGTGCTGAAGTCGATGTGAATGCTGCCCGGGTGAAGGCTATCTTCGAGGGCCTTCTGCAAAGTCTTTCTGATGGGCTAGCACTGAAGCAGAAGCTCGATGCCGCTGAGCGTGATGCCCAAGGTCGCAACGCAGCTCAGCAAGCAGTTGAGGAGCAGCTCTCAACCTTCCTACAGCAGCGGGCTTAAGTGGAAGCAGAACTAGCAGTGGCGGCCGATCAGGAGAAGGCTTTAAAGGAAATGCGCGAGCAACTGATGGGGCTATTTAAGACGCTTCCTTCTCCTTGAACCTTTTGTACCATTTATACACTTGTAATTTTTGAATAGTATGTACCCATTCTTTATTCTTTATACGATTCACCTTGTACTTAATTGAATTCATGAATAAAGATATACACATTTCCTTTTGCAATGTCTTGTGTCATCTCCGCCCTTTCTTCCTTCTTTTATTATCAGCATGCTATCTTAGTAAACATGGTTGACAGATGATAGAGCGACCATCCTATCTTGGTTTCAAGAGGCAGCGATGGCTTAGGCCGCAGGTTCAGATCTGTTGCCTAAGACTTTTCAATTTTATGAGCCGTGAGAGTCTCATAAAGACTTTTCTCCCTACGGATCGAGAGGATCTCGTAGGTGTATTTTTTCCTTAGGAATCGTGGGGATTCCTAAGTACATTTTCTCTTATAAGTCGTAAGGATCTTATAAGAGAATTTTCCCTCTTACGAGTCGAGAGGACTCGTAAGCGGTTGTTTCCCTCCTTGTCGAGATTCGACTTTGGAGAGTGAGACCCGTGGATAGTATGCAAGAGACCATTTTAGACCGACTTGCAGGATCCCAATGCTTAGAAAATAAGTTTTTTAATCCCTGCCGCCTAAGGCTTTATCTTGCAAGTTGAGACGAATCGGGAAGTCTTCGCGAAGACACTAATTTCCTCACGAGTCGAGACGAATCGAGCAGCTCTCGTCAAGGACACTAATTTCCCTGAGTCGGGGTATTTTGCCGAGGACACTGGTTTCCTCGAAGTTGAAACGAATCGAAGTATTCCTGCAAAGATGCTGGTTTCTCTGCGAGTCGACGCGAATCAAGAAGCTCTCATCAAGGACGCTAATTTCCTTGAGTTGTGGAGGTTGCCAAGGACACTGATTTCCCTGGGGTTGAAACGAATCGGGGTATTCCTGCAAAGATGCTAGTTTCTCTGCGGGCCGACGCGAATCGAGGTGCTCTCGTCCAGGACACTGGTTTCCCTGAGTCGAGGAGGTTGCCAAGGACACTGATTTCCCTGGGTTTGAAACGAATCGGAGTATTCCTGCAAAGACACTAATTTCTCTGCGGGCCGACGCGAATTTAGGTGCTCTCGTCAAGGACACTGGTTTTCCTGAGTCGAGGAGGTTGCTAAGGACACTGATTTCCCTGGGGTTGAAACGAATCGGGGTATTCCTGCAAAGACGCTAGTTTCTCTACGGGCCGACGCGAATCGAGATGCTCTCGTCAAGGACACTGGTTTCCCTGAGTCGAGGAGGTTGCCATGGATACTGATTTTCCTGGGGTTGAAACGAATCGGAGTATTCCTGCAAAGACGCTAGTTTCTCTGCGGCCGACGCGAATCGAGGTGCTCTCGTCAAGGACACTAGTTTCCCTGAGTCGAGGAGGTTGCCAAGGACACTGATTTCTCTGGGGTTGAAACGAATCGGGGTATTCCTGCAAAGACGCTAGTTTCTCTGCGGGCCGACGCGAATCGAGGTGCTCTCATCAAGGACACTGGTTTCCCTGAATCGAGGAGGTTTCCAAGGACACTGGTTTCCCTGGGGTTGAAACGAATCGGAGTATTCCTGCAAAGACGCTGGTTTCTCTGCGGGCCGACGCGAATCAAGGTACTCTCGTCAAGGACACTGGTTTCCCTGAAGTTGAGACGGTTGCCAAGGACACTGATTTCCCTGGGGTTGAAACGAATCGGGGTATTCCTGCAAAGACGCTAGTTTCTCTGCGGGCCGACGCGAATCGAGGTGCTCTCGTCAAGGACACTGGTTTCCCTGAATCGAGGAGGTTGCCAAGGACACTGATTTCCCTGGGGTTGAAACGAATCGGAGTATTCCTGCAAAGACGCTAGTTTCTCTGCAGGCCGACACGAATCGAGGTGCTCTCGTCAAGGACACTGGTTTCCCTGAGTCGAGGAGGTTGCCAAGGACACTGATTTCCCTGGGGTTGAAACGAATCGGGGTATTCCTGCAAAGACGCTAGTTTCTCTGCGGGCCGACGCGAATCGAGGTGCTCTCGTCAAGGACACTGGTTTCCCTGAATCGAGGAGGTTGCCAAGGACACTGGTTTCCCTGGGGTTGAAACGAATCGGAGTATTCCTGCAAAGACGCTGGTTTCTCTGCGGGTCGACGCGAATCGAGGTACTCTCGTCAAGGACACTGGTTTCCCTGAAGTTGAGATGGTTGCCAAGGACACTGATTTTCCTGGAGTTGAGATGACCTCTGGTGGTCTTTCAGGTTTTATATGAGTTGCCGTCAAGACCCTGAAGCTAGGAATTTGGCCTTCGCTTCGCTTGCTGTGGTGTGTCCAAATCCTGTTGGAGGAAGGACGCTGTAGTGACATTTCGTCTGTTGTGTAGAGATGAACGACGAAGTGGTGATCACTCCATGCTGGGGTGAGATGATCTCGGGTGGTCTTTCAGGCCCTATATGGCTTGCCGTCAAGACTTGGCTCCGTTTTCTGATGGAGCATGGGGAGGGAAGATATGTTTCCTTCTTTGTTTGTGCCCCTGGATTGTATACAGGGATTGCTGTGATATCGCCTGTAGGGCATAAATTTCATTATATATATTTTTCATTTTATTTCTTTCCGCGATACTCTATCATTTCAGCTTTTATATCGCGAAAGTTGCGATTGCCCAATCATTTCGGCTATTTTTCGCAGTGCCCAATCATTTTGGCTATTTATTTTATTTTTACTCGCTGCTTTTTATTGCGAGTTGCCCAATCATTTCGGCTATTTATTTTATTTTCACTCGTTGTTTTTTATTGCGAGTTGCCCTATCATTTCGGCTATTTTGCATTCATACATTTTTTTACTTGCTGATTTCGTTGCAAGTTGCCCCATCATTTCGGCTATTTCCTACGCATTTTTAGCTCGCTGATTTTTATCGCGAGTGTAGAACTTGGAATCTGGTGCCAATTTCAGCATCAGCATCGCTACAACTGGAATATTGCCAGGAGCGAATTATCATTTGCCATGAAAGGGCTTGGAATTTGATACCGGTTTAGGCATTAGCATCGCTACAACTGGGATATTGCCAGGAGCGAATCATCATTTGCCTCTGTCGATGTTGAACAAAGGTGGCTTAGTAAACAGGGTTAGGATCCTGTCGACTAGGGCTTTTGACTTCATGAGCCGTAAGGATCTCACAAAGGTATTTCTCCCTACAAGTCGTGAGGATCTCGTAGGTGTATTTTCTCCTTAGGAATCGTGAGGATTCCCAAGTGTATGTTCCCCTGTAAGTCATAAGGATCTTACAAAAGGGTTTTCTTCTTATAAGTCGAGAGGACTTATAAGGGTTGTTCACCGTATGGACATATCCCCAGTCACGGGTGGGACTTGGTTAGGGAAATGTTTATTCGCGCCCGTGGATTGTATACAAGGGTCAGTATTGAACCACTTGTAGGGCAGTAATAGAGGTTGTGGGGGTTGCTTAAGAACAGGTTAAGGTTTCTGAAACTTAAGACTTTCAAATCTTATGAGCCGTGAGGGTCCCATAAGAGAGTTCTCCTTACGAGTCGTGAGGATCTCGCAAGTGTATTTTCTACTTAGGAATTGTGGGGATCTCTAAGTGTGTTGCTCTCTTGTGAGTCGTAAGGATCTCACGCGGGTGGTTTCTCCTTACAAGGTTGAGAGGACCCTGCAAGTGTCCTTTAACGAGGTTGCGCCCTTTCGGGTTTTCACAAACACTCGCCGGTAGCTCTGCTGTTTTTACTCACGGAGCCCTTTTCGGGTTTTCATCCGTGCCCTTTTTGCTTATGAACATACCGTTTTTTATTGCTTTTTTATTTATTTATTTATTTTTTCTAACGAGGTCGCGCCCTTTCGGGTTTTCACGAACACTCGCCGGTAGCCCTGTTGTTTTTACTCACGGAGCCCTTTCGGGTTTTCATCCGCGCCCATTTCGCTTATGGACATACCGTTTTTTATTATTATTATTTTTTTTATCTCGTCAGCCTGAGAATGCTGCGGTAGTAGTTTAAAGACGTTTCGGTCGTCAGCTAGTTTTAGGACGTAGTGGTCCGTCATTAGTTTAAGAACGTTTCGGTCCGCTGTTGAAGAAGGACGGCTACTACTTATAGAGTTTGGGCTTAAGAAGATAGCGAGCGGACATAGTCGTCGTCATCTATCATTGACCTAGGTTGTGACTCATTAGGCGTAGTATTTCTTTAGGAAGCGACCGTTTATCGGTCTGAAAGGCCTTTCACCGTGCATATCCATGAGTAGATAGGCTCCACCCTGGTAGACCTTGTCTATGATGTACGGGCCTTCATAGTTTGGCTCGAATTTTCCTCGCTTGGCGCGATTGAGGATCATAGGTCTTTTGACCACTAGCACGAGTTCGCCTTGGCGGAATGTTCTCGGCCGGGTCAATCTTTTATATGAGCGCGTCATCTTTGCTTTATAAGCCTCCAGATTTTGTTGCGCTATAAGCCGGGTTTCATCAAGGGCATCAAGCTCCTCAAGCCGAATGTAAGCATTTTCTTCGTCCGTCAGCTCGTAGTGGACTGCCACTCGTAGAGAGGGTAACTCTATCTCGAGGAGGAGTACTGCTTTTGTACCGAATACCAACGCGTACGGCGTTGTGTTCGTGGCCGTTTTGAACGTATTTCAATACGCCCAGAGAGCTTCTTGCAGTCTCTCATGCCAGTCCTTCTTATTTCGGGACACCGTCTTCTTCACGATCTTCGTCAAGGTCTTGTTGAAAGCCTCAGCTAGACCATTAGCTCGGGGATTATAAACCGAGGAATATCTCCAGTCTATATTATGCTGTTGCGCGAAGCGACTGATCATGTGGCTTCTGTAGGCTGGCCCGTTATCGGAGATGATCCGTCGCGGAGTTCCAAACCGATAAATAACGTGCGTCTTGAAGAAGTGGAGGTTATTTTCCGTCTTCACTTCCCTCAGCGGTACTGTTTCTGCCCATTTGGAGAAGTAGTCAGTCGTCGCCAGGATGAAACGATGTCCCCTGGACGATGCTGGTTCGATAGTTACGTCAGTTCCCCACATTTCGAATGGTCAGCTAGCCACTGTTGGATGCAGTGGATTTGGATGCTGATGGATGAAGTCCCCATGAATCTGGCATGAGTGGCATTGCTTCGCCTATTCGAGGCAGTCCTGAATCATCGTGGGCCAATAGTAGCCCATCCTTTTAATCTTTAACTTCATCTTCGGGCCTGCTTGGTGAGAACCGCAAAGTCCGTCATGAAGTTCTTGAACGACTCTTTTCGCTTCGTCAGGTCCCAGACATCTCAACCACAGAGAATCAAACGACCTCTTGTACAGAGTATCATTGACGAAGGCGAAAGACAGAGCTCGTTTCATGAGCTGATGTCTTGAGGACGCATCTTCAGGCGTTCGATTGGATTTGAAGTAGTCTACAAAGACTTCTCTCCAATCCTCAGCCTTTTCCTGGTCTTTTATTTGCATAGCCATTTGCCCAGTCAGTCCCTTTTCTTCGGATGATTCCGGAGATATTTCTGCGGGGGCAAGCACCCGACGGCTTTGTACCACGATTCTTACGTCATCGAGGTTCTCGTCGGCCAGTTCTTTAGCGAGCTTGGCTAACGCGTCCGCCTTGCTATTTTCTGCACGCGGTATGGTTTCCAAAATGTAGGAAGGAATTTGGGTCAACAGTTGTTGCACCTTTTCGCCGTACTTCACCAACTCTGGTTTGCACGTTTGGTAGTCGCCATTTACTTGACTAGCGACCAGTTGAGAATCTCCGTATATGAGGAGGTTTTCAATTCCCATGTTGATGGCGATCTCGAGGCCTGCTATCAAAGCTTCGTATTCGGCTTCATTGTTCGTCCTCGGCTCTGTTAAGGAGAAAGCAAAGCGCATTATCCCTCTTCGTGGAGTTACGAAGATGAGGCCTACCCCCGATTTGATTATAGGGATGCTTTGTTTGCGCTTCTTCATGGAGGATGCTCCATCGAAATAGAGTTCCCATCGGGTATCACTACCGTCGATTGCATCAAACGCATGTTCGTCTGGCAGTTCGTAATTCAGAGGGGAATCAGCCGGTATCGGATGCTCAGCGAGGAAGTCGGCGATGGCCTGGCCTTTCACTGTTTTGAGAGGCTGATAGGTTATTGAAAACTCTATTAAGAGCAAGGCCCATTTAGCGAGTCTCCCTGTCAATATGGCCTTCGACATTAAATATTTAAGGGGGCCCACCTTCGAAATGAGACGAACTTCGTGTGCCAACGGATAGTGCCGGAGATCAATGCCAGGCAGTGTTTTTCGATGGGGGAAGTAGTTGCTTTCTGCCCCCAGGAGAACTCGACTTAAGTAATAAAGAGCTCTTTCTTTCCCTTGGTCGTTCTCTTGTGCCCATAATGCGCCTAAGGAACCTTCGAGGGCGGTTGTATAAAGAATGAAAGGCCTTCCCTTAACCGGAGCAGGCAACACTGGCAGATTCTGCAGGTATTGCTTGATCTCGTCCAGCGCGCTCTGGCATTTATGATCCCAAACGAAAGGGGTTCCCTTCTTCATCAAGTGACTATACGGACGACACTTTCCTGAAAGGTTGGCTATAAATCGCCGGATGTACGCGAGCTTCCCTTGAAGAGACCGCAATTTCTTGAGAGTCCTTGGCGGAGGCATTCCCATGATCGCCTTGATCTTTGACGGATCTATCTCGATACCTCGGTGTCGTACGATGAATCCTAGGAATTTTCCCGAGAAAACTCCGAATGCGCACTTGAGAGGGTTCATCTTCAAGTTGTATTGTCGAAGGCGTTGAAATACAGTCTTCAGATGCTCTAAATGCTCCTCGTATGATTTGCTCTTAACCACGAGGTCGTCGATATAGCATTCGACGATTTCATGTATAAGGTCATCGAAGATCTTTATCATGGCCCTTTGATAGGTGGCACCGGCGTTCTTTAGACCGAAAGGCATCACCTTGTAGCAGAATATTCCCAAAGGGGTTCGAAAAGCGGTGTGCTTCTGGTTTTCGGGATGCATCTTTATCTGATTATATCCCGATGAGCTGTCCATGAAGGAGAAGACTTCGTGGGTGGACGTGTTATCTATCATCAGTTCGGTGACTGGCACTGGGAAATCGTCCTTCGGGCAAGCTTTATTGAGATCCCGGAAGTCCACGCAGATACGCACAGTCCCATTTTTCTTCATCACCGGGACAATGTTGGCGATCCAATCGGGATACTGAACTTCCTGGATAAACCCAGAGTCGATCAGCTTCTTGACTTCGGCGTTAATGCTCATCTCAAGCTCGAGCCGCATTCTCCTTGGTGCTTGTTTGATCGGCTTAACGTCCGGGGATATCGCCAATTTATGCACAGCAATTTCTGGATCTAGTCCCGGCATTTTGGAATAGTTCCACGCGAAGCAATCTTTATACTGCATAAGCACGTCTTTTAATGAAACCACCCTTTCTTCAGATATCAGTTCACTAACGAACGTCGGTCGCGGGTCGTTTGCCGTCCCCAACTCAATTTTCTTGAGCTTATCTGCAGTAGTATGTATTCCATCCTCCAGCTCTTTCGGTGCTGGCGGAAATTCTGAGATCACCTCGTCGTTGCTGTTTTCGAAGCACCAGGGAAGGTCATCCATGTTCTCGGACCTTTCTTTTGATATTGTTATCATGTGACAAGTACGAGCTCGCTTCCAAGACCGATGTGGATCTGGTTCTGCTCTCGTAGCTTTGGGTTCATGCTTCTGTGGCGGTGTTACCCTCCAGCTGTCAGACAGAGCGAACTTGCCGAGCTGATACTGATCTTCGACCCAATTCTTGAAGGTGAAGCAGTCTTCGAGAGAGTGCCCTGTTTACCCCAATCAGAGCAAAACTCTGTTTAAATTCCAAGGCGGGAAATGAAGCAACGCTTCTGACTCCCCCAATCAGAGCAAGGCTCTACTTTGAAAATGTAAATTTTAATAAAGGAAGCAACGCTTCAGATGATCTGCGCTCTGCGCTGCGCGCCACGTGGCAGCGCAGTTGCGCTAGCGCAGTTGCGCTGCGCTCTGCGCTGCGCGCCACGTGGCAGCGCAGTTGCGCTGTGCTCTGCGCTGCGTGACACGTGGCAAGCGCTGGGGCTTTTGCGCCAAACAAAATTAAAATTCAGTAAAATCTTTCTGTTTTTGTTAAAACAAGAAGATTGTCTTCTGTAAAACAGAAGCCCTTGGATCAAAGATCCAACGGTGGGGAAAATTCCTCAAATCACTCAGAGAATGACCTCGTTAACAAATTTAACAAACTTATGGGCACTATATAAAGCCCCCTAGACCCCAATTCAAAGGATCATCAACATTGTGAGAGATCAAGAACTTCAAAATAGAGAGAACTTTGAAGAAAATTCAAGAAAAAGGTAAAAACCTTTATAAAATAGAAGAATTTCTTCTGAATAGATCACTGATCTAAGAACAAGATCAATGATCTTCAATAAAAAATAAATAAATGATAACAGTGCCTTGCACTTTTTATTCTTGAATCCAAAATTGGATCAAGTTATTGAAACAGTGCCTTGCACTTGCAAAACTGCACTGTTGCGCTCCTGGGTTGGCGTAAGCCACCAGAGAGCGCCACGTGTCAGCACCAGAACCACTTGCGCCATGCACTTATAAGATAGAGCATTGCTCTCTGAAATTGGCGCAACTCACCAGAGCGCGCCACGTGTCAGCATCGCAAGCGCAGCGCACTGGCGCAGCGCACTGCGCTTGCGTGATACGTGTCACCACCACAAGTGCTTGCGCTCAATGATTGGTGCAGAGCGCCTGACAGATGCGCTGCATTGTTTACTGAAGGGCCAGGCCCAAATCAAAAAGGCCTAGTAGGCCAAAATAAAATGCAATTCATTAAAAGGGTAGAGCCCAAACAAAATAAAAAATGCAATGCATTAGAAGGGCAGAGCCCAAACAAGATAGATGCTCTGCATCATTTATAAAAAGGGCAGAGCCCAAACAAAATAGATGCTCTGCATCATTTATAAAAGGGCAGAGCCCAAACAAAACAAAAAATGCAGTGCATTATTAAACAGGGGCAGAGCCCTAGTAAAGGGCTAATAGGCCAAATGCAAATAAAAATGTTAAACATTTTTCAACTGGACTTAACCCAATCATGGCCGTAAGTCCTCAAACTAAATTGACTGGGCACGGCTGCTCTCCTGAATCAATTTACATCCGGTTCGAAGGTACATTTCCGAACTTCTCTGACTCCTATCGTTGTAATCCTTTAACGACGTCATAGAGGTGACGGATCCCGACACCCACACACCCAGACGGACTGTGGGGTCCTTAAACCCATGGACCGAAACGTCCTTAAACTAATAATGGCCACCCCTGCTCCAGAAGTCATCAAGGCGGCTTCTCCTGTCAAAGAGTCAATCTTTTCAAGGCTGACTATTCCTGCTCCTGCCCCTGCTCGAGGATCTGTCTTTGACAGATTGAATATCGCCCCTCAAGGGATAACTTCAGTCTTTAAGAGGTTAACACCAGCGGCGCCTCATCCGGACAGGGGGCAAAAAGAAGTCGTCTCTATCGCCGAGCCAATCCCAACGGCTAGTCATGCTCGACGTCGCCATTGGCAACGAGTAAGGAAGGCAGGGGGCAACTCCCCCTCAAGGCTGACTCCACCTGCTCCAGTGGTGGAAGTTAATGCTGCTGTTCCAATTGGGAACAGTATTGAACCACTTAGGAGGGTACGAAAGAACTCTCCAACTGCTACACTGAAAAGATCTCCTCCACCCGCGGAGAGAGTTCCGGAAACGAAGCTGGAGCAGCCCTCTCAACGGCTGTCCTCCAAAATATATAGGGTCTGGCGGAGAGTTCAGGACTCGGTAGTCGACCAAAATCACTTTCGCCAACAGAAAAGGGCAAAAGTGCGAGAAGAAAAGAACCGTCCGAACAAACAGCAAAGGACGACCACCACCAGGGTGCCTGCTGCAACGGCCCCCTTAACTTCAACGACCCATAAGAGAAGGAGGCCATAGAAAATTCCCACGCCCGCGGAAAATGCCAAGGACAGTGAGCCCAAACGCCCTAGGTCTGGGGGCATGGTGGTTCACACCGTGTACATGGCGTCTGGTAAAGAGGACAACCGTGCATCTACAGGTTATCGGCCGCTTACACGGTCAGTGACCAAAGCTCAGGAGCAACAACAAAAGCTCCAGAAGATGATGAACGCAATGGCCACACTCACTGGGCCAAAAGAAAGCCCCGAAACGTCCTCGGATGAACGCCAAGAGCAAGAAACTGACGCTGAATTCCTTCGTCGGATATTGGAGAAGAAGGATAAAGAGGCTGCTGAACAAGCAGCCAACATAAAGCGTATGGCCCTCCTGTTCCAAGATATGGTAGGGATGATGATCCAACAAGATCCTCCAGCTGAAGATCTCCCAATCGTCCTTGAAGACGACAGGGGAGAAACGTCAAATCCTCCACCGGCTCTGTCAACAGCCAAGGAGGATACAATCTCCAAAGCTGACTTAGACGAGTATATAGCCCAACAAATACGGGTTCATCATGCGACTGAGGCAGCCGGTCAGGTCGTAAAAACAGGACGACCATATCCGAGCTGGTATGATCAGATAAAGTACCCGCCGGGCTATACAATACCCAAATTCCACGTCTATAAGGGGACGGGCAATCCCCACCAGTATGTTGCCCAGTTTAGGGCGCTCTGCGGCAACACCGGCGGTGATAATAAGTTGTTGCTTCGACAGTTCGTTGGCAGCTTGTCAAATACAGCGTTCGAGTGGTACTCTGAGCTCCCAAACGACTCTATCAAGACCTTCGCGGAGATGGAGCTGTTGTTTACCCAGCGTTTTGCAAGCGCCAGTGATCGCACCCCGATGACAGCATTAATTAACGCCAGGGTGAAGCCAGGCGAGACATGGGTCCAATATGCTATACGGTGGCGGAACTTATGGTCAAAATGCGAGCAACGCATTGAAGAAGCTCCTGCAGTGGGTATGTTTGTGGGAACCCTTGATCCGCAAGCGACCATCTCGCAATTTATGATGTTCTTCAAGCCGACTACCTTCCAGGCCCTGATCGACAAGCTAGCGCAAATGGATCAGATGGGCCATAGACCTCCTCTTCCAAAGCCGGATTCCCGAAATGAAAAAGGAAAGGGGAAAGCGATCGTTGTCGCCAATGCTCAACAACAGCCGAGCAACTCGAAGCCGGTTGTTCGTCAAAATAATATGCGTCCACACGTACCCCTTGAAGAGAGGCTAGAACGTCCTTACTCGTTTCTCCGGGATAAAACGAGAAGATTATTCGAGCTGGCGTTGCGCAACCGACTCATAAATCTGCCGGATCCAAAACATCCGTCGCAACCAAATGATGTCAATGAGCCCAACTACTGTCCCTATCACCGAGTACTGGGTCATCCGATCGAAGATTGCTACGTCTTCAAAAATTGGCTTGAAGACCAGTACCAACAGGGCAAGTTCGCGTTATCTGACAGATGGAAGGTGAATCCACCGCAACCTCACGCCTCTAAAAGGATGAATATGCCGGGGGCAACGTGCTCTCTCGTCGAAGAAGCCCTATGGGAGGTTGTGCTATCAGCCAAGACAAAGAGGATGTTGAATGATCTTCAAACATGCCCAGCGATCAGGTGGAAGAACCCGTTGGAACCTCAGATCATTGAAGGGATGTTGAAGCCGCGTCCAACTCTAAAGACCGATGGTGGTGGCCCAAGCACTCACAACCAACCGTCAAAATCTTCGAAGAAGAAGAAGAAGAAATCCAAGAAGCCCGTAAAGCCTGGCGACAAGCGCACAGACTTACAAAAACAAATTGACGCACTGGAGGAATACAACCAGAAGGCACGGACTCCCATTACACTCCAAGAGTTTCTCAACCACGTTTTTCAAGAGGAAGATGAGGGAGAAAGTTCGGCGGATAAATCCGAAGAATACGTGGCGAGCTGTCATATGATCTCCCATTCATTCACGGACGATGAGGAGACTCCTTGCACTGAAAAGCTGGGGGCAGATCCTGAACCAGAAATTCTGGGGCCATCAGATGAAGTAATTGACGCAGTCCTCAATGAAGCTCTGTTGACAAGTAAAGCTGATCGGGAACGCGAGGCGGTCATATTTGAAAGGGCCAAGCGCCATCGACTTGACGAAAGAGCTGAGACACTTCCGCTGGAGCAAAATACATCCACTGCGGATAAAAGAAAATTCAAGAAGAGGAAAAGGTTTGGTAAGGCCATGTCCATGGGTATGAAGCTACCATCCTCTGAAGGAAGCATTACTGGCGGAGCGGAAATGCACCCTTCCTACTGCTTGTATCATCGGAAGATTTCGCACCCCACCAAAGAGTGCAGAGTTTTCGATAGATGGTGGCGAGGATATGTTTCTCACCGACATCATTTTAAGCGGGAAAAGCGCAAAACTCGTCAGGAGCAGAAAGGTACAGCCGAGAAGCTTAACAGAACTACCGGCGATTGTTGCATGGTTAACGCTGGGGGATCACAAGTGCTGACATTCGGGAGCAATTCCGACGAGGAGCTGGCTCTTAGCCCCCTCTTTAAAGAGTCCACCTCGAGAAAAGAAGAAGAACCGAGGGCCTGTGGAAATATCCGGCTGCGTAATCGGACGCTACCCGAAAAAAATCTCAGACCCTCAAACAAAAAAGATAAAGGGAAAGAAAAGGTCTCTGAGGATATCACCCTGGATGACCAAGTTATAGAAGAGCTAACTGCCAAGGACCCGCCACAGAAAAATAAGGTGGATTACAACGTTTTAGCGCATCTGAGGAAGATACCCTCGCAACTCAGCATTCTTGACGCTCTTTTACTATCAAAAGAGGCGAGAGATTCGTTAATCAAGGCACTACAGGAGCCGGGGCAATTCCAAGCTTTCCTGGCCGAAAAAAAGATGAAGGATGAACTGGAGGAAGTGCACACAGCCGATGTCACTTTTGGCGATGAAGACCTTCTCCTTGGGACGTGCGAACACAACCGCCCCCTTTATGTCTCAGGATACTGCCACGATATAAAGATAGGCAAAATTCTGATTGACAATGGATCCTCCGTTAATCTCCTCAATGTGCGGGTGTTAAAAGAAATCTGCATGAGCGTCCAACACCTTGCTCGGGACAAGATCACCATCTCTAGGTTCGACTCCCAATCATCAAGAACTCTTGGGTCTGTGATACTGACGCTACACTTTGGGCTACTCGTCACGGACATTAAGTTCCACGTCATAGACGCCAACACATGCTACAATGCTCTGCTCGGCCGACCATGGTTACACGAGTACAACATCATCCCCTCTACACAGTATCAGTGTATGAAATATTTTAAGGATGGTCTCGAGTATACCGTGACGGGAGAACTGATCCCGTTCTCCGTGAACGAAGTTCGCAAATATTTAGACGCCAAATACTTCTTACCGGATTTCGAAGACATGGAGAGGTGTCACAAGCCGGAGAACAAAGCTAACGCCACCATCCCTGTTTTCGAAAGTGATACCGAGGAGGAAGAGGAGATAGTTTATTCGGGTCCACCCCAATACAACAAGCCGGGACCATCCGCTCCTACATTGATCTTTGGTAGTGACTCGGAAGATGAGGTCCATACCATATTCTCCGCTCGGCCTTCGATACAAACATCCGCTGACGAAGAGCAGAGTCTGCAAATCGCCATGGTGCCGCTTAAACACTATAAAGAACTGGATGCACTTGATATCTACAGTGTAGAGGAGCTGCGGACATTCTATGTCCCTCCCAGGCGAAAAGGCGAAAAGGCAATTCTATTCTACCGCTGTGAAGAAAACAAAGTGGAGAAAGAAACCTGGCACGGTGCGGATCCTACGCTTGACAGGCTTCAGCCTATCCGTTTACCTAGATATTATACAGAAGGCTTGAAGAGGTTGCTGAAGCGCCAGAGGATACCCTTTAAACAAACCGCTCGGAAAGCCAAATTCTATGACAGGGTCTGGAACGTCCCCGGAACTCAGCACAAGTTGCCTAGTGGGAGGATGGAAACAATCGGGCTTGGATACATTCGATCCAAGAAACGAGAGCTGCTCCGCGACTGCTACGTCGTACATGACTTCGATGAAGAAACGGATGCTCAATCGGAGGACGTTAATAATGAACCAGTAAAAGTTCCTGACGCAAAGGTGTCCAGTCCGTCGTTCGAAGAGCAAATGGACAAGCTAATAAGAGAAGCCGGTCAAAAAGTCCGAGACGACCACAACCACGAAATGGCAATCTACGAGAAAGCCAAAACGCAACGCCTCCTCCAACAGGCTGTGAAAGATGAAAATGCCGCTCCCTGTCAACCTGTTATAAAAAAGGCTCGACGCAGAAGCAGAAATAAGTCGAAAGGCAAAGAAGGTGCTCAACAGCAACAAAGCGGAACTAAGAGGCTACGCAAGCGGGGATCGAGCGGTTCCGATCTATCTCTAATGAAGAAAATGAGTCGAGCATATTCTTTCCCTCGGGACAAGACAAAGAAGATACTTGACCTCGCTCTAAAACATCAGATGCTTACACTGCCGGAGTCTAAACACCCCGAACAAGCAAGCGAAGTCTCTCACCCGGACTATTGCCCTTATCACCGAGTGATATGGCATCCTCTCGAGAACTGCTTCACCTTCAAGAATTGGGTTGAAGATCAGTATCAGCTTGGCAAGTTCGCTCTGTCTGACAACTGGAGGGTAACGCCGCCACAGAAGCACGAACCCAAAGCCACGAGAGCAGAACCAGTTCCACATTGGGCTTAGAAGCGAATTCGTACTTGTCACATGATAACAATATTAAAAGAAAAGCCCGAGAACGCGGATGACCTTCCCTGGTGCTTCGAAAACAACAACGATGAGGTGATCTCAGAATTTCCACCAGCGCCAAAAGAGTTGGAGGATGGGATACATACCACTGCAGATAACCTCAAGAAAATTGAGTTGGGGGCGGCGAACGACCCGCGACCGACATTCGTCAGCGAGCTACTATCTGAGAAAAGGGTGGCTGCGTTAAAAGACGTCCCTGTACAGCATAGAGATTGTTTCGCATGGAACTATTCCGAAATGCCGGGACTAGATCCAGAAATTGCTGTACATAAATTGGCGATATCCCCGGACGTCAAGCCAGTCAAATAGGCGCCGAGGAGAATGCGGCTTGAACTTGAGATGAGTATCAATGCTGAGATCAAGAAGCTAATCGACTCTGGATTTATTCAGGAGGTTCAATATCTTGAATGGATTGCTAACATTGTCCCGGTGATGAAGAAAAATGGGACAGCGCGCATATGCGTGGACTTCCGGGATCTCAATAAAGCCTACCCGAAGGACGACTTCCCAGTGCCAGTCACCGAACTGATGATAGACAATACATCCACTCATGAGGTTTTCTCCTTCATGGACGGCTCATCAGGATATAATCATATCAAGATGCATCCCGAAGACCAGAAGCACACGGCTTTTCGGACTCCTCTGGGAATATTCTGTTATAAAGTGATGCCCTTCGGTCTAAAGAACGCTGGTGCTACCTGCCAGAGGGCCATGACGAAAATCTTTGATGACCTTATACACGAAATCGTTGAATGCTATATCGACGATCTCGTGGTTAAAAGCAAATCATATGAGGAACATCTTGAGCATCTGAAGACCGTATTTCAACGCCTTCGACAATACAACTTGAAGATGAACCCTCTCAAGTGTGCATTCGGAGTTTCCTCGGGCAAATTCCTAGGATTCATCGTCCGACACCGAGGAATTGAGATAGATCCGTCAAAGATCAAAACGATCATGGAAATGCCTCCGCCAAGGACTCTCAAACAGCTGCGGTCTCTCCAAGGGAAGCTCGCGTATATACGGCGATTTATAGCTAACCTTTCAGGCAAGTGCCGTCCTTACAGCCACCTGATGAAGAAGGAAGCCCCGTTCGTCTGGGATCAAAAATGCCAAGGTGCGCTAGATGAGATCAAGCAGTACCTCCAGAATCCACCGGTATTAGCTGCTCCGGTTAAGGGAAAACCTCTCATCCTTTATACAACCGCCCTCGAAGGTTCCTTAGTCGCATTATGGGCGCAAGAGAACGATCAAGGAAAAGAAAGAGCACTCTATTATTTGAGTCGAGTTTTACTGGGGGCAGAAAGCAACTACTCCCCCATTGAAAAACACTGCCTGGCGTTGATCTTTGCGATAACAAAGCTCAGACACTATGCGTTGGCACATGAAGTCCGTCTCATTTCGAAGGTGGACCCCCTTAAATATTTGATGTCGAAAGCCATATTGACGGGGCGACTCTCTAAATGGGCCCTGCTCTTGATGGAGTTCTCGATAACGTATCAGCCTCTCAAGGCAGTAAAAGGCCAGGCTATCGCCGACTTCCTCGCTGAACATCCGATACCCGCCGATTCTCCTTTGAATTGCGATCTTCCAGACGAACATGTGTTTGATGCGATCGACGATGGTGACACCCGATGGGAGCTTTATTTCGACGGAGCATCCTCCATGAAGAAGCGCAAACAAAATACCCCTATAATCAAATCAGGGGTAGGCCTCATCTTCGTGACTCCACAAGGAGGGATTATGCACTTTGCTTTCTCCTTAACAGAGCCGAGGACAAACAATGAAGCTGAATACAAAGCTTTGATAGCAGGCCTCGAGATCGCCATTGACATGGGAATTGAAAACCTCCTCATATATGGAGACTCCCAACTGGTCGTCAGCCAAGTAAACGACGATTACCAAACATGCAAACCAGAGTTGGTGAAGTACGGCGAAAAGGTGCAACAACTGTTGACCCAAATCCCTTACTACACTTTGGAAAACATACCGCGTGCGGAAAACAGCAAAGCGGATGCATTAGCCAAGCTCGCTAAGGAACTAGCTGACGAGAATCTCGATGATGTCAGAATTGTGGTACAAAGCCGTCGGGTGCTTGCCCCAGCAGAAACATCTCTGGAATCATCTGAAGAAAAGGGAGCGACTGAGCGGACGACCCTGCAAATAAAAGAACGAGAAAAGGCTGAGGATTGGAGGGAAGTCTTCATAGACTATTTTAAGTCCCATCGAATGCCCGAAGATGCGTCCTCGAGACATCAGCTTATGAAACGAGCTATGTCTTTCGCCTTCGTTAATGATACTCTGTACAAGAGGTCGTTTGATTCTCTGTGGTTGAGATGTCTGGGACCTGACAAAGCGAAAAGAATCGTTCAGGAAGTTCACGACGGACTCTGCGGTTCTCACCAAGCAGGCCCGAAGATGAAGTTAAAGATTAAACGGATGGGTTACTACTGGCCCACGATGATTCAGGACTGCCTCGAATATGCGAAGCAATGCCACTCGTGCCAAATCCACGGGGACTTTATCCACCAGCATCCAAATCCACTACATCCAACGGTGGCTAGCTGGCCGTTCGAAATGTGGGGAACTGACATAGTCGGCCCCATCGAACCAGCATCGTATAGAGGACATCGTTTCATCTTGGCGACGACTGACTACTTCTCCAAATGGGCAGAAGCAGTACCATTAAGGGAAGTGAAAACGGAGAATATTCTCAATTTCTTCAAGACGCACGTCATATATCGGTTTGGAACCCCGCGACGGATCATCTCCGATAACGGGCCAGCCTACAGAAGCCACAAGATCAGTCGCTTCGTGCAACAACATAATATAGACTGGAGATATTCCTCGGTTTATAACCCGTGAGCTAACGGTCTAGCTGAGGCCTTCAATAAGAGCTTAACAAAGATCATGAAAAAGACGGTGTCCCGAAATAAGAAGGACTGGCACGAGAGACTGCAGGAAGCTCTTTGGGCGTATCGAACCACGTTCAAGACGGCCACAGACACAACGTCATACGCGTTGGTTTTCGGTACAGAAGCAGTACTCCCCCTCGAGATAGAGTTACCCTCTCTACGAGTGGTAGTCCATTACGAGCTGACGGACGAAGAAAATGCTCACCTTCGGCTTGAGTAGCTTGATACCCTTGACGAAACCCGGCTCATAGCGCAACAAAATCTGGAAGCTTATAAAGTAAAGACGACGCGCTCATATGAAAGATTGACCCGACCGAGGACATTCCGCCAAGGCGAACTCGTGCTAGTGGTCAAAAGGCCTATGATCCCCAATCGCGCCAAGCGGGGGAAATTCGAGCCTAACTATGAAGGCCCGTACATCATAGACAAGGTCTACCAGGGTGGAGCCTATCTACTAATGGATATGCACGGTGAAAGGCCTTTAAGGCCAATAAATGGTCGCTTCCTGAAGAAATACTACGCCTAACGAGTCACAGCCTAGGTCAATGATAGATGACGACGACTGTGTCCGCTCACTATCTTCCTAAGCCCAAACTCTATAAGTAGTAGCCGGTCTTCTTTACCACGGACTGAAACGTCCTTAAACAAATGACGGACCGAAACGTCATTAAACTAACGACGGACCGAAACGTCCTAAAACTAGCTAATGACCGAAACGACTTTAAACTACTACCGCAGCATCCTCGGGCTGACAAAAAAAATATTTAAAAATATATATAAATAAAAAAAACGGTATGTCCATAAGCAAAATGGGCATGGATGAAAACCCGAAAGGGCGCCGTGAGTAAAAACAGCAGGGCTACCGGCGAGTGTTCGTGAAAACCCGAAAGGGCGCGACCTCGTTAGAAAAAAAAAAGAGAAAAAAAACGGTATGTCCATAAGCAAAATGAGCACTGATGAAAACCCGAAAGGGCTCCGTGAGTAAAAACAGCAGGGCTACCGGCGAGTGTTTGTGAAAACCCGAAAGGGCGCAACCTCGTTAAAAAACACTTGCAGGGTCCTCTCGACCTTGTAAGGAGAAACCACCCGCGTGAGATCCTTACGACTCACAAGGGAGCAACACACTTAGGGATCCTCACGATTCCTGAGGAGAAAATACACTTGCGAGATCCTCACGACTCGTAAGGAGAACTCTCTTATGGGACCCTCACGGCTCGTAAGATTTGAAAGTCTTAAGTTATAGAGACCTGAACCTGTGCTTAAGCAACCCCCACAACCTTCGATATTGCCCTACAAGTGGTCCAATACTGACCCTTGTATACAATCCATGGGCGCGAATAAACATTTCCCTAACCAAGTCCCATCCGTGACTGGGGATATGTACGCATGACGAACAACCCTTATGAGTCCTCTCGACTTACAAGGAGAAAACCCTCTTGTAGGATCCTTACGATTTACAGAGGAACATACACTTAGGAATCCTCACGATCCCTAAGGAGAAAACGCACTTACGAGATCCTCACGACTCGTAGAGAGAAATACCTTTATGAGACCCTTACGGCTCATGAAGTCAAAAGCCTTTGTCAACAGGACCCTAACCCTGTTCGCTAAGCCACCTTTGTTCGACATCGACAGAGGCAAGTGATAATTCACTCCTGGCAATATCCCAGTTGTAGCGGTGCTGATGCCGAAATCGGTGTCTAATTTCAGGTTTACGACGAAAAGCAAGTAGGCCGCACATGCATACGAAACAGCCGAAATGATGGGGCAACTTGCAATAAAAAGCAGCAAGTAAAAACGTATGTACACAAAATAGCCGAAATGATTGGGCAACTCGCAATAAAAAGAAGCGAGTAAAAATAAAATAAACAGCAGAAATGATTGGGCACCGCGAAAAATAGCCGAAATGATTGGGCAATCGCGACCTTCGCGATATAAAAGCTGAAATGATAGAGCATCGCGGAAATAAAACAAATATATATATATATATATATATATAACTTTTGCCCTACAGTTGAGATCGCATCGATCCCTGTATACAATCCAAGGGCGCAAACAAAGAAGGAACCACATCCTCCCAGCAGGCTCCGCCAGAAAGCAAAGCCAAATCTCGACAGTTCACCAACAGCCTGGAGACAACCGCGACATTCGTCTCAATACAGCAGACGCAGTGCCAGCAAACGAAGCGAAGATCAAATTCTTAGCTTCACGGTTGTAGGGTGTTTTTCGTCACCCCTTTGAGATGGGAATACGCACGCGCTTGTCAGGCGTATACTACAGATTCCCCCTGCCTAGGGTAGGCCGGAGTTTATTGATTGTGGGGATCCAAATCTCCGGCAGCCGCGGACTAAGCTGCCGTTAATTACCCCTCGCCTTTGGGGCGAGGGAACCTCCGATTAACGGGTTAAAATGGTCATGCGAACTCAATGTGCAGTGTACGTGTGTTGTGTTTTGAAAGGGGGGTTTGGATATATCGGGAGCCACGCAGAGTTTTTACGGGGGTCCCGCTACCCGGATAGCGGGCTGGGGGTCAAGGGGGCTAGCAGCCCCCTTGTGGGGTGCGGGGCATCGCCCCGTTAGAAATTTTTTCTAACAGGGACAGTGTCGCGGAGTATGTGTGTGTGTAAATATTTATACATATGTGTGTGTATATATATATATGTATATATATATAAAGGAAAGAGAGGGGAAAAGGCATCCAAAGGATGCGTGGGGCCAGCGCCTTGAGCGCTGTGCGCTCAGACGCAAGCGCGCCACGTGTCGGCACGTGGGCGTTTTGCGCTCGAGCGCAGTGCGCTTGAGCGCAAGTGCGCTACGTGTTGGCACGTGGACGCTTTGCGCTCGAGCGCAGTGCGCTTGAGCGCAGTGCGCTTGAGCACAGCACGCCACGTGTCGGCACGTGGGCGCTTTGCGCTCAACGCTCGAGCGCAGTGCGCCTGAGCGCAAGCGCGCCACGTCTCGGTACGTGGGCGCTTTACGCTCGAGCGCAGTGCGCCTGAGCGCAAGCGCGCCATGTGTCGGCACGTGGGTGCGTTGCGCTCGAGCGCAGTGCGCCTGAGCGCAAGCGCGCCACGTGTCTGGGCGTTTTGCGCTCGAGCGCTGGGCGCTGGCGAGACAAAGGGACTTTTAGTCCCAGAATCAGAAGCTATGCTTCAGAAAGGATATATATATATATATATATATATATATATATATATATATGTAAATATATGGAGTTAAACTCCTAAAATGTTTTGGTTGATGAAAGGGATTCTTCCTTTTCCTCCTCTGTTGGCTGGATCTTGATGATCAAGAGATGTGAGATCTAAAAATCTCTCCTTTCTGAGATCTAATGGGAGATCTGAGCTCCCCTTTGTGGGTTTTGTGGTGGAAAACTACTTAGTTTTTGAAAAGAAAGAGTAAAACTCTTGATTTAATTCAAAAGAAATGAGAAGGTTTAGAATCTTGGAGAAGGAGCAGGAGGCACAAAGAACCCTAGATTTTGGGGGAATGAAAAGTTGTCTTTTTTTATTCATCATGTTGCCTTTTATAGGCTTACATATTTACATATAGCCCCTTGGGCTTTACAAAAATGGCATTTTAGCCATCCCATGGCTCATGTGCCATTTCATTTTTGCACATAAGCCACGGGCTTACAAAATATTGGCTTTATGCCCATTTTGCATACATTTATGTATAAAAAAATTACATAAAAATTATTTATTACATGATCTGCATTTTGGCATGGAGGAGGCTGGCCGCGGGCTCGACTTGGGCATGGGCCCGCTTGACCTGGGCTTGGGCCTACCTGGCTTGGGGTTGACCTTGACTTTGACTCGGTCAACGGGGGTGTAAATTTTTACCCCAACAACGGTCTTGACGGTAACTCATATAAAACCTGAAAGACCACCACAGATCACCTCAATTCAGGGAAACTAGCGTCCTTGATGAGAGCCTCCTGACTCGCGTCGGTTCGCAGAGAAACCAGTGTCTCCGCGGGAAATTCCCGATTCGTCTCAACTTCGAAGAAACCAGTGTCTTCGACAAAATCCTTCGACTCAGGGAAACAAGTGTCCTTGATGAAGAAAATCCTGATTCGCGTCAACTCGCAGAGAAACCAGTGTCTCTGCGGGAAATTCTCGATTCGTTTCAACACCAGGGAAACAAGTGTCCTTGGCAAACTCCTCAATTCAGGAAAACCGGCATCCTTGATGAGAGCCTCCTGATTCGCGTCGGCTCGCAGAGAAACCAGTGTCTCCGTAAGAAATTCCCGATTCGTCTCAACCTCGAAGAAACCAGTGTTTTCGGCAAAATCCTTCGACTAAGGGAAACAAGTGTCCTTGACGAAGAAAATCCTGATTCGCGTCGACTCGCAGAGAAACCAGTGTCTCCGCGGGAAATTCTCGATTCGTTTAAACACCAGGGAAACAAGTGTCCTTGGCAAACTCCTCAACTCAGGGAAACTAGCGTCCTTGATGAGAGCCTCCTGATTCGCGTCGACTCGCAGAGAAACCAGCGTCTCCGCGAGAAATTCTCAGTTCGTTTCAACTCCGAAGAAACCAGTGTCTTCGGCAAAATCCTTCGACTCAGGGAAACAAGTGTATTTGACGAAGAAAATCCTGATTCGCGTCGACTCGCAGAGAAACCAGCGTCTCCGCGAGAAATTCTCGATTCGTTTCAACCCTAGGGAAACAAGTGTCCTTGGCAAATACCTCAATTCAGGGAAACTAGCGTCCTTGATGAGAGCCTCCTGACTCGCGTCGGCTCGCAGAGAAACCAGTGTCTCCGCGGGAAATTCCCGATTCGTCTCAACTTGCAAGATAAAGCCTCAGGCAGCAGGGGTTAAAAAACTTGTTTCCTGAGCAACGGGACCCTGCAAGTCAGTCTAAAACGGTCTCTTGCATACTATTCATAGGTCTCACTCTCCAAAGTCGAATCTCGACAAGGAGGGGAACAACCGCTTACGGGTCCTCTCGACTCGTAAGTGGGAAAATTCTCTTATAGGATCCTTACGACTTATAAGCGAAAATGCACTTAGGAATCCTCACGATTCCTAAAGAGAAAATACACCTACGAGATCCTCTCGATCTGCAGGGAGAAAAGTCTCTATGAGACCCTCATGGCTCATAGAGTTGAAAAGTCTTAGGCGGCAGATCTAAACCTGCGGCCTAAGCCATTGCTACCTCGTGAAGGAATTAAGATGCTTACTCTATTATCTGTTGTTCAGTTGATAAAACTGCACATTTGTATTACATTTTTCCTACCATTTTCATATTAAAAAAGGACTTTATTATAATATATTATACATATGAGGGTTTACGTGTTAAAACACCATTTTCCATGTGTTAATATATTTTAATTAGCATTTGGTAAGAAAATGTATGCAAATAAATCCATTGACCAAATCCTAGTAGAACTAAGTCTACTAAATATTATTTGAGATTATTGTGCTGAATTTTCCAAGTTGTTATGCAGAATTTATCAAACAAATCAATTTGTTGAAGAAAACTTGCCAAATTAAGAAGCAAAACTTGGAGACCAAGTCTAGGAGCAACCGAGAGAAGATTTCCGAATTCTGAAGGTGCCTAGGATTGCCACATTTCAAAATCACAAAGCCCAAGAAAAATGATCAAGAGATCCCTACCATTGGCCGCGGATCCGCGGCATTCTAGAGAGATCAATTGAAAAAAATTTGGGAGGTGAATCTATGCTATATTTTACCAAGTTTTCAACTTAAAGATTCTGGCTTTGCACTATAAAAGGGCACCAAGAGCCTCTTGGAAAAGTTATCAAGCCGAACAGATCACGAAGCTCCAGACGCTCACGCATCCAGGCTGATCATTGACTGTTCGACTACCTCCTTAGGAAAGATCGAGAAGCAACTAGTTTTGTAATCATTTTCTACGGATTAAAGTGTAGTTTGTTCAAATCGATTAATAAAGGTAATTATTTTATTTAATTGTTTTTGCATCTTACATTATGTTTTCCCTCTTTTTCTTTTCATCTTCTTCTCCCAACATGCGCGAGTAATTCTCCGCTTGTTAGGGTTCGTAGGATTAGGGTAGGCTAATGGACGATGAACATCCCTAAACCCTTTTTAAGTCCTATAAAGTTTAGGAACTTTATCAAAAGAATCATTAACATCCTAATCGGGCGCGCTAGCAATTCTTTGCTAGTTCCGACCGCGATTAGAGATTAGATTAATGATTGTTTTGGTAAAGGCTAGATATGAACGGAGTTCCGTGTCGAGATAAGGGTTAAGAGTGGGATTCCTTTTCCCTCCAGAAACCCTAATCTACACGCATCACCGTCGTTCTAGTTCTAAATCTATTAATGGATAAAAAGGGTAAATTTTAATTAATCGTCCATAACTACTAAATCCTAACGAACCCTACAAGCCTTCTTATTATATTAACTACATCTTTAAAACAATCTAGATCTATATTTTACATTCTTGTTTAACGTAGATCTAGAAACCATTCTATAAAATTCTTTATCCCTCCTCTCTTTCTCAACACATCTAAAGTAAAAGTAAAAGGTTCCACGTTTCCCTGAGGACGATCCGTACTCATCTCGGTCTAGCTACATGCAACACCGTTATTGATTGCGGTTAAACTACAAAACACACTCTTTCGAACCAATCAAATGGCGCCGTTGCCGGGGATACGTGCGTAATTTTTTATTATTTGTGTTGAATTCTTAGACGATTCATATCATTATTAACACAAAACTGCAAATTGCATATTTAACGATTTGTGTGTGAATTTTGCGAGGAAATCTGGAGTCACAGAATTGAGGAAAACAGAAGACAAAGACATTCATCGAGATCCAGAGGAGTACAGGAGGCCAAAGAAAAATTTTCATCACTTGATTCTTCCACCTCGCGGCGGAACCGCGGCATAAAGGTGCTTCCGGCGGCGGAATCACGGCAGGTTAGAGGGATTAGGGCTACAGAACTCTCTGGTAAGATTCTCAACTCCTTCTCTCTCCTCTCAAATCCAATAAAATCTATTTTCTGCAGGATTCTTTGCAAAATAGCGCCGCTCAAAAATCTTTTTGCAAAAGTTTTGTGGTTGGTTTTGTTTTGCATATTTTAATACGGACTTTAAGGGGCGAAGACCAAATCAAGATTAGGTGGGGATTTCATCACCCTTCCTAAGCCCCACAAATCACAAACTGTGCATATAGATCAACCCTTCATTAATTTAAAAAATATCTAGACCAGACTCTAAGGACTGTCGCGCTCAATAAGAACAGAGGAAGGTCGTGGGTAATCTATCGCTTATCCGCATTACTTTTGTAGTGTCTAGGCAAGTGTGACAAAGGCTAGTGGTTTTTAATTAGGCCCACTACTGTGGTTCCTTCCCACTTACCTGGCACTTATCTGGCTACAAGAATAGTACGGAGGCGATAGAGGATTGATCCTGCGGCTTGTCTTTTGGAAGTCTAGGAGCGGTCTAGAGACTGGACCTAGGTAACCATAGTTCTAGGGTTGTGCATTTTTGTGTGATTTGTCTAAATCCGTCATTTTTTCAAAACAAACCAATTATTTTCTCCCCTTCCCCCTTCTTCTCTTCTTATAATGGGTGACCTAAGCAGAAGAACACTCGCCGAGCTTTGCTGTCCACAACCAGATATCTCTTGTTTTCGAAATCCCTTCGGTATACCGTCCGGCTCTTCCATGTCCTTAAGAGATCATATAGAACAAGCAGGAAGAAACAGTTGGCCACCTCAGTCTAGGTCTTATCAACCGTATCCTAATCCGACACCTGTTTCAGTTCATACCCAGAGTGAGGAAGCCCCTAGACGAATGTCTATTGCTGAGCACATAGTTAGGTCTAGAGGCCAAAGTTTCAACACGGACCAATATCAACCATCACCACCACTGTCCGGAGAAGAGTTTGATATGCGGTTTGTATATAGCCAACCAACCAACCCATATCAATATTCTTCTTATCATAATATTGATCCTACTCCTACCCAAGTTCAGCAACCATTCTGTTCCTATCAATCCAATCCGACTTTTCCACCTACTCTGGACAGTTCTTTTAATCAGTCATTTGGGAGTTTTAATTATCCACAGGAATTTCAATCTTATACTGAAACCCTTTATCAACCCAAGACTAGTCTGGAGCAGACATTAGAAAAATTTATGGAACTGACGAATCAAATTATGAAGGATTTGGATAGTAAGACAGAACTGTACACCCTTCCTAATCAAACCTCCCCATTCCAAACTGAAATCCACAACTCCAGTTTCATAGATTCATCAAGTACAATGTCTGATAAGTTGTGTGACTTTGTAGTGTTTGATTTACCCAACTGTGAAGGGTCCATTTCAAGTGAAACCATACCCAACCCTTGTGATCTCTACACCTCCACTCTTGAACCAAAACTGATTGAAAGCCATACTTTTGATGAGGTGTTTGAGAATTTTAACCTTCACTTGAATGAGGTGATTGACATTGGGGATACATTAATTGATGAACCCGAAATTTTGGATGATTTTGTCCTACCAATTCATCAAATCCTTTCACTTCCTTGTGGTCATCATCTTGAGCCTTTAATTCTTCCCGAACCCCAAATATGTCTTGAAGTTGATGATAATGGTATACCCAAAGATCAGACCGAAATACAGCCTCAATCTTCCATATCTGGTTCAGCAAGACTCGACACACCAATTTGTTTACCCATTTCACCTTCTATTCTCTCCGGTTCTTCTTCTGTTCCTATAGTTTCAGTGAGTTTTGATAAATCACAATCCGTTAATTCAAGTTCAATAATACCAGAAATTCAACTTGATTTAGATATTTTTGAAAATGAGGTAGATGAGTTTTTCGAGTCCTCTACCTCAATGATTTTTGATAAATCAAGTAGAATAAACTCTGGCACAAAACTCTTTGACAGCAAAATGTTCAATCATACCATCGATAAAAGTTTTGAAGAAATTTTTGCTGACGAACTTGAATTTTTAAACATTACGGATTTTGTGATTGATCAATCTCCACCTCTAGAGGTTGAACCATCACCATTCCTTCTTTCTAATCATTCACATTCATCCTCATTCTTTCTTTTCTCTAATTTCAAACCCTTTCCAGACCACCTGTTATCCCTTCCCCATTTTTTCTTGACTCGATACAACACATTCTTCCACCAACCTATACGCTATACTGATAAAATCTTTGAATGGTTGGTGTTAACTTTTGGTCTTTGTAAAGCCTTACTTTGACCAAATGACTCACCCCCTCTTAAAATGCTTCGTATTGTCTAACTCATGTTTGAGGGGGGGTATATTTTTGGCTCTTGAACATAACTTTTGTCCTCAAATTGGTGAGCCAAAAATAAGTTTGGAGGAGGATTTTCACTTTCATATATTTTTGCCCCCATTAATAATTTCCTCCCAAGTCTACAGGTTTTTGTGCTTAATGGATGATATCAGTGAGGACACTGCTGTAAACAGGTTTGGGGGAGGTTTGTGCTTATTTACATATCAATTTGCATCATATTTTGCTTAAGCACAACATTTTAAAAAAAATTATAACAAAAGAGTAGGAAGTGAAAAATTACATCCAAAAGATAGGAATAGTTTAAGAAAACCAAGAAAATTAGAAGTTTTCTTACACGAACTAGTAATAAGTAGTTATGAGCTGTTGTCCCAAGGGTTAGTAAGATGAAGGAAGTCACTAATCTGAGGATAAAAATAAGTCTGAAAAATAGTTTCTATTCTGGAAGCCAAACATTTGAATGTTGATACCCTACTATATGCACTTACACACGTCTTGAAACTCGGGATAGTAGAGGATACCTTGAAATGCTCTTGTCTAAAAGCCAAAGTATGAAAGAAAAAAAATGAAGAAAATAAAAAAATGGTGAAAAGAAAAAAAATGAACACTGGTTTTGTTATCACCAAGGCAGCAATAAAAAAATATAGCGAGGGTGCTTTTTCACCTAGTCCCTAAGGCCAACTGGTCTGAGAGTCACTGCTAAGTCTTAGGTGGTGCAAGACGAGGAAAATATTATCACCTAATCAGCAAGCACTTGAGTAATCGGTCGGTTAGTACCTCAAGAAGTATTAACGGTCGCATGAAAAGGTGTGAGCAAATCTTAATATTCATTAAATTAAAAAGTACTAAGGCAGATGGACAAGAGTATGATAGCTTGAATTGAATTCTCCGAGTGTAGCGATGTTCTTTACACACACGTGGGGTTATATGATCAATGTTTGGATGAAAGGTAGGAATGAAGAATAAAGACGATATTTTATTGAGGGATGATGTGATTTCTAACATTTTTTCATTACTATTAAGATAGGGCTCATGACAACTGAAAAGCTAGTATAGTTGGAAACTCTTATTTTCAAAGTCTTTCTTTTATGGTTCTTATCTTTGTATGTAAATTTCACCATCTCTCTTTTGTTATAGGATTTTGTGGGTGTAATCCGCTGAAAACCCTCAGGAGACAACACTCCTCCAACTAGGGACACCTAGAGGTTTAACGGGTTGTTGCACGTGCTCAGTGCAATCGTGTTGCCTACGAAAGTGTGCTTAGTTTTCTCCTTTCTTTTTCCCCTCTTGAATAAACTAGTTTGCTCGGGATGATCAAAGATAAGTTTGGGGGTATTTGTTCAGTTGATAAAACTGCACATTTGTATTACATTTTTCCTACCATTTTCATATTAAAAAAGGACTTTATTATAATATATTATACATATGAGGGTTTATGTGTTAAAACACCATTTTCCATGTGTTAATATATTTTAATTAGCATTTGGTAAGAAAATGTATGCAA
This sequence comes from Agapanthus africanus, assembly GCA_030015575.1. NCBI lineage: Eukaryota > Viridiplantae > Streptophyta > Magnoliopsida > Asparagales > Amaryllidaceae > Agapanthus > Agapanthus africanus. Next base: position 374,141,355 of record JASDDO010000019.1, on the reverse strand, counting down.
ATAAATCCATTGACCAAATCCTAGTAGAACTAAGTCTACTAAATATTATTTGAGATTATTGTGCAGAATTTTCCAAGTTGTTATGCATAATTTATCAAACAAATCAATTTGTTGAAGAAAACTTGCCAAATTAAGAAGCAAAACTTGGAGACCAAGTCTGGGAGCAACCGAGAGAAGATTTCTGAATTCTGAAGGTGCCTAGGATTGCCACATTTCAAAATCACAAAGCCCAAGAAAAATGATCAAGAGATCCCCACCATTGGCCGCGGAACTGCGGCCAAACCCCCCTGTTGGCCGCGGATCCGCGGCATTCTAGAGAGATCAATTGACAAAAATTTAGGAGGTGAATCTATGCTATATTTTACCAAGTTTTCAATTTAAATATTCTGGCTTTGCACTATAAAAGGGCACCGAGAGCCTCTTGGAAAAGTTATCAAGCCGAACAGATCACGAAGCTCCAGACGCTCACGCATCCAGGATGATCATTGACTGTTCGACTACCTCTTTAGGAAAGATCGAGAAGCAACTAGTTTTGTAATCATTTTCTACGGATTAAAGTGTAGTTTGTTCAAGTCGATTAATAAAGGTAGTTATTTTATTTAATTGTTTTTGCATCTTACATTATGTTTTCCCTCTTTTTCTTTTCATCTTCTTCTCCCAACATGCGCGAGTAATTCTCCGCTTGTTAGGGTTCGTAAGATTAGGGTAGGCTAATGGACGATGAACATCCCTAAACCCTTTTTAAGTCCTATAAAGTTTAGGAACTTTATCAAAAGAATCATTAACATCCTAATCGGGCGCGCTAGCAATTCTTTGCTAGTTCCGACCGCGATTAGAGATTAGATTAATGATTGTTTTGGTAAAGGCTAGATATGAACGGAGTTCCGTGTCGAGATAAGGGTTAAGAGTGGGATTCTTTTTCCCTCCAGAAACCCTAATCTACACGCATCACCGTCGTTCTAGTTCTAAATCTATTAATGGATAAAAAGGGTAACTTTTAATTAATCGTCCATAACTACTAAATCCTAACGAACCCTACAAGCCTTCTTATTATATTAACTACATCTTTAAAACAATCTAGATCTATATTTTACATTCTTGTTTAACGTAGATCTAGAAACCATTCTATAAAATTCTTTATCCCTCCTCTCTTTCTCAACACATCTAAAGTAAAAGTAAAAGGTTCCACGTTTCCCTGAGGACGACCCGTACTCATCTCGGTCTAGCTACATGCGACACCGTTATTGATTGCGGTTAAACTACAAAACACACTCTTTCGAACCAATCATCTGTCAACCATGTTCGCTAAGGTAATATGCGGATAATAAAGCAAAGAAGAGAGCGACAAAAAGAACATCTGATTGGCGTTGGATCAAGCATTCGAGACACACTCATTCATGCATGTGCAAAAGACTCAGAATGAGGAATAAGACAAGCTGAAATAAAAATTTTCTATTCATATCATAAAAGGGGTTCTTACAATCATAAAGAAATAAATAACAACATTATTTGAAATGTTTACAATGGTATAACCTCGAACCCATGACATGGATTGAGGAACTCGAAAGTGACCCTATCTATGACTTTCCAAGCCTCGCGGACTATCCTAGTGTGCCTTCTTTCGCGAGCACAAGCGTCGGGATCCCCCCTGATGTCTTCCTCCCTCCAATAAGCAGCGAGTATGGCGGACTGTAGGAAAGCCTGGTGCAGGAGATCGACAAGATTGTCTCGCCGTCTCTTCGAGATTAGGTGCATCAGATACACCCAGTGCACCTTATCCTCAGCAGCATCCAACGCCCCAAGTGGCACGCCGGAACAGAATAGGGGAAGTGCTTCCCAAATGGCTCCCACGATCAGCTTCAGGAGAGAGGAGCGTCGAGGAAGCAGTTGACCATTGTACGCGTCGAAGCGACTCATGATCTCGGCACACTCGGCGTTGGTAAATTCTCGGTTCTGAGAACGGCCGAGACGGCGGATGTCCCCGTAAGAAATGATTTCATCAAGGTCGTACATGTGAGCGTCCATTGCTCCTGTAAAAGAAGATTAACAGAATTAGCCGACATACTGACTAAGCGAATTCTTATTAAAAAAACGGGTACAGGGAGTTCGACTCCTCGAGAGCAATGCTCTGTAAACAGGAGTGACGCCTGTCAAAATTCAATGATAAGGGGAATTTAAAGAAAATCCCCTAAGAACATTGAGAGCTTTGCTCTGAGAAGGTAATAATAATAATAATAATAATTTAAAAATGTCATCTTTAATTTCCAAGACCCACGAAGAATTCTTAAGAGTTCTTTTATACGATTTGGAAGGAGCAAAACTTTATTAACAAATTAAGAAAATACAAGTAAAATCTTCTAGAGAGCAAAGCTCCATTAATGGAACCTTAATAGGATTCCCTTTAGTTCTCTTTAGATCCTTTTAGACCTATAGAGCAAAGCTCTACCAAGTGAAACCCTAAATGGGTCTCCTTTAGATCAGGGATCTATTGAGAGCAAGGCTCTTAAAATTAATTTAATTTAATCCAAATTAATTTTTACCTAAAATTGTCTAGAGTTTTAACTCTTAAAAGTGCTTGAACAGAAAGAGCAGGGCTCTGGGCAAAATGCTTATGAAGGGATGAAAATCATCTTAGGGGCCAAAGGCCCTATTTATAGGCATCAAGTGCCCTTTCGGCTTTCAAAAAGTTGCCGTGACGTTTGGAATTCTACCGCCGTTGCGCTCATATTTGGGGCCACGTAAGCGTATCAGCGGGGGGGGCATTTGTTTACCCAATCAGAGCAAAACTCTGTTCAAATTCCAAGACGGGAAATGAAGCAACGCTTCTGACTCCCCCAATCAGAGCAAGGCTCTACTTTGAAAATGTAAATTTTAATAAAGGAAGCAACGTTTCAGATGATCTGCGCTCTGCGCTCTGCGCTGTGCGCCACGTGGCAGCACAGTTGCGCTGCACTCTGAGCCGCGCGCCACGTGGCAGCGCAGTTGCGCTAGCACAGTTGCGTTGCGCTCTGCGCCGCGCGACACGTGTCAAGCGCTGGGGCTTTTGCGCCAAAAAGAATTAAAATTCAGTAAAATCTTTCTGTTCTTGTTAAAACAAGAAAATTGTCTTCTGTAAAACAGAAGCCCTTGGATCAAAGATCCAACGGTGGGGAAAATTCCTCAAATCACTCAGAGAATGGCCTCGTTAACAAATTTAACAAACTTATGGGCACTATATAAAGGCCCCTAGACCCCAATTCAAAGGATCATCAACATTGTGAGAGATCAAGAACTTCAAAATAGAGAGAACTTTGAAGAAAATTCAAGAAAAAGGTAAAAACCTTTATAAAATAGAAGAATTTCTTCTGAATAGATCACTGATCTAAGAACAAGATCAATGATCTTCAATAAAAAATAAATAAATGATAACAGTGCCTTGCACTTTTTATTCTTGAATCCAAAATTGGATCAAGTTATTGAAACAGTGTCTTGCACTTGGAAAACTGCACTGTTGCGCTCCTGGGTTGGCGCAAGCCACCAGAGAGCGCCATGTGTCAGCACCAGAACCACTTGCGCCATACGCTTATAAGATAGAGCATTGCTCTCTGAAATTGGCGCAACTCACCAGAGCGCGCCACGTGTCAGCATCGCAAGCGCAGCGCACTGGCGCAGCGCACTGCGCTTGCGTGACACGTGTTACCACCACAAGCGCTTGCGCTCAATGATTGGTGCAGAGCGCCTGACAGATGCGCTGCATTGTTTACTGAAGGGCCAGGCCCAAATCAAAAAAGCCTAGTAGGCCAAAATAAAATGCAATGCATTAAAAGGGCAGAGCCCAAACAAAATAAAAAATGCAATGCATTAGAAAGGCAGCGCCCAAACAAGATAGATGCTCTGCATCATTTATAAAAAGGGAAGAGCCCAAACAAAATAGATGCTCTGCATCATTTATAAAAGGGCAGAGCCCAAACAAAACAAAAAATGCAGTGCATTATTAAACAGGGGCAGAGCCCTAGTAAAGGCCTAATAGGCCAAATGCAAATAAAAATGTTGAACATTTTTCAACCGGACTTAACCCAATCATGGCCGTAAGTCCTCAAACTAAATTGACTGGGCATGGCTGCTCTCCTGAATCAATTTACTTCCGGTTCGAGGGTACATCTCCGAACTCCTCTGACTCCTATCGTTGTAATCCTTTAACGACGTCATAGAGGTGACGAGTCCCGACACCTACACACCCAGACGGACTGTGGGGTCCTTAAACCCATGGACATAAACGTCCTTAAACTAATAATGGATCCCTATGTCCCTAAACTGGAAATGGACCACCATGTCCCTAAACTGGAAATGGACCACCATGTCCCTAAACTGGAATATGGACCACCACGTCCCTAAACTGGAACATGGACCCCTATGTCCCTAAACTGAAAATGGACCACCACGTCCTTAAACTGGAACATGGACCGCAACGACCTTAAACTATCTATGGACTACTACGTCCCTAACCTGGAACAGTAGAGCCCCCTAAACGCTCTTCTGTCGGATCTAAACGTTCCCGTTTAAGTTGATCTTAGCCTCAAATATGGCTAACGTATCCTTAAACATTCAAACAGACTTTAGTCCCAAATTGGACTACAAGATCCCCAATCAACTTTGGTTCAAGGGTACATCTCTGAACTCCTCTAACACCTATCGTTGTAATCCTTCAACGACGTCAGAGAGGTGATGGGTCCCGACAGCCATATATTAAATGAATCACCATGTTAGGTTTATCTTAGTCTCAAACAGGACTAATGTATCCATGACGAACGTTTAAGTTGATCTTAGCCTCAATACGGCTAACGTATCCTTAAACTAAAACAACAAACCCAAATCTAAGTAAATACGGATTTGGACTAATCTACGTCCTACGGGCGACGACATAACTTAGTCTCCGTATACAATCCACGGGCATCCACAAACGAAACAAACACACACGACACGTAGTGAAATTCTGGAGAAGGAGAAAGTTGTTACCGCTATGCGGTAGCGTAATTAACTGCAGGGGCTTGCGCCTGCAAAGAAAAACGTCCCCACAATCAAAAACCTCTCAAGCAAGGGGGAATCTGACAAAGTCTGCTACATCGGCCGCATCTGTCTAAACCTCCGATACACGGTGCCATAAATCAACTTGGCATCCTCGGAGAGGTGGATGGATAAAACCAAATAGCATCTTTCCTGAATCTCAGGCAAGACGTCCCTACGTCGTCTTGGCCATCTTTCGGAGGGGAACATGCCCTATTACTCGGTGATAAGAGCAATAATTTGGGTGAGAGACTTCGCCTGCTTGTTCGGGGTGCTTGGACTCCGGCAGTGTAAGCATTTGGTATTTTATTGCTCGGTCAAGTATCTTCTTCGTCTTGTCCCGAGGAAAAGAGTATGCTCGACTCATCTTCTTTACAAGGGATAGATCCGGACCGCTCGATTCCCGCTTGCGTGGCTTCTTAGTCCCGCTTTGTTGCTGTCGAGCACCTTTTTCGCTTTTCGATTTGTTTCTGCCTCTGCGCCGAGCCTTTTTTACCATGGGTTGACAGGGAGCGTCACTTTCATCTTTCGCGGCCTGTTGTAGGAGGCGTTGCGTTTTGGCTTTCTCGTAGATGGCCATTTCGCGGTTGTGGTCGTCTCGGACTTTTTGACCAGCTTCCCTTATAAGCCTGTTCATTTGTTCTTCGAATGACGGACTGGGCACCTTTGCATCAGGAACTTTTTCTGGTTCAGGATTAGCGTCCTCCCATTGAGCATCCCCTTCTTCATTGAAGTCATGCATGACGTAGCAATCATGGAGTTGCTCTCGTTTCTTGGATCGAATGTATCCAAACCCGATTGTTTCCATCCTCCCACTAGGCAACTTGTGCTGAGTTCCGGGGACGTTCCAGACCCTGTCATAGAATTTGGCTTTTCGAACGGTCTGTTTAAAGGGTATCCCCTGGCGCTTCAGCAGCCTCTTCAAGCCTTCTGTATAATATCTAGGTAAACGGATGGGCTGAAGCCTATCATGCGTAGGATCCGCACCGTGCCAGATTTCTTTCTCCACTTTGGTTTCTTCAGAGCGGTAGAATAGAATTGCCTTTTCGTCTTCTCGCCTGGGAGGGATATAGAACGTCCGCAGCTCCTCTACGCTGTAGGTATTGAGCACATCCAGTTCTTTATGGTGTTTAAGTGGAACCATGGCGACTTGCAGACTTTGCTCTTCGTCAGCGGATGTTTGTATCGAAGGCCTAGTAAAGAATATAGCATGGACTTCATCTTCCGAATCGCTGCCAAAGACCAACAGAGGAGCGGACGGTCCCGGCTTGTTGTGTTGGGGCGGCCCGGAATAGACTATTTCTTTTTCCTCCCCGGTATCGCTCCCGAAGACCGGAATGGTGGCGTTAGCTTTGTTCTCTGGCTTGTGACACCTCTTCGTGTCCTCGAAATCCGGTAAGAAGTATTTTGCATCTTCGTACTTGCGGACCTCGTTTACAGAGAATGGGTTCAACTCTCCTGTTACGGTATACTCGAGACCATCCTTAAAATATTTCATACACTGATGCTGTGTAGAAGGGATGATGTTGTACTCGTGTAACCAGGGTCGGCCGAGCAAAGCATTATAGCATGTCTTGGCATCTATGACGTGGAATTTGATGTCCGTGACGAGTAGCCCAAAGCGTAACGTCAGTATCACAGACCCGAGAGTCCGTGATGACTGAGAGTCGAACCCGGAGATGGTGATCTTATCCCGAGCGAGGTGCTGGACGCTCATGCAGATTTCCTTCAATACCCAGACATTGAGGAGATTAATGGAGGATCCATTGTCGACCAGGATTTTTCCTATCTTTATATCATGGTAGTATCCTGAGACATAAAGGGGGCGGTTGTGTTCGCACGTCCCAAGGAGGAGGTCTTCATCACCGAAAGTGACATCGGCTGTGTATACTTCCTCCAGCTCGTCCTTCATCTTTTCTTCGGCGAGAAAAGCTTGGAATTGTTCGGGCTCCTGTAGTGCCTTGATTAATGAATCCTTTGCCTCTTTTGACAGTAAAAGGGCGTCAAGAATGCTGAGCTGCGAAGGCAGCTTCCTCAGATGCGCTAGAACGTTGTAATCCACCTTATTTTTCTTCGGCGGGTCCTTGGCGACTAGCTCTTCCATGACTTGGTCATCTAGGGCGATATCCTCAGAGACCTTTTCTTTCTCTTTATCTTTTTTATTTGAGGGTCCGAGATTCTTTTCGGATAACGTACGATTACGCAACCGGATATTATCGCAGGCCTTTGGCTCTTCTTTTTTTCCCGAGGTGGACTCTTTAAAGAGAGGGATAAGAGCCATTTCCTCGTCAGAATCACTCCCGAATGTGAGAACTTGTGCTTTCCCAGCGTTAACCGTGCGACAATTGCCGGCAGTTCTTCTAAGCTCCTCGGTCGTACTTTTCTGCTCCCGACGAGTTTTGCGTTTTTCCCGCTTAAAATGTTGCCGGTGAACGACACACCCCTACCACCATCTATTGAAAGGTTTGCACTCTTCAGTGGGGTACGAAACCTTCCGATGATACAAGCAATAGGAAGGGTGCATTTCTGCTTTGCCGGCAATGTTTCCTTCAGAGGGCGGTAGCTTCATCCCCATTGATACGGCTTTAGCAAACCTTTTTCTCGTCTTGAATTTGATTTTGTCTGCAATGGGTGTACTTTGATCTGACGGGAGTGCCTTAACCCTTTTGTCTAGTCGCTGACGTTTAGCATTTTCAAATATGACCGTCCAGCGTTCCCGATTAGATTTACTCTTCAACAGAGCTTCGTCGAGGAATGCATCAATTGCTTCATCCGATGGCCCCAGAAGTTCCGGTTTAGGATCTGCCCCCAGCTTCTAAGCGCAAGGAGTTTTCTCATCATCTGTAAACGAGTGAGAGATCACATGACAACTCGCCACATATTCCTCGGATTCATCCGACGAGCTCTCTCCCTCATCTTCCTCTTGAAAGACGTGGTTGAGGAATTCTTGGAGTGTAATGGGAGTTCGTGCTTTCTGGTTGTATTCCTCCAGCGCGTCAATTTGTTTTTGTAAGTCCGTGCGCTTGTCGCCAGGCTTCACGGGCCTTTTGAATTTCTTCTTCTTCTTCTTTGAAGATTTTGACGGCTGGTTGTGAGTGCTCGGGTTATCACCACCGATCTTCGGAGTTGGGCGTGGCTTCAGCATCCCTTCAATGATTTGAGGTTCCAACGGGTTTTTCCACCTGATCGCCGGGCACGTCTGGAGATCGTTCAGCATCCTCTTTGTTTTGGCTGATAGCACAACCTCCCACGGAGCTTCTTCAACAAGGGAGCACGTTGCCCCCGGCGTATTCCCTTTTTTAGGGGTGTGAGGCTGCGGCGGGTTCACCTTCCATCTTTCGGACAACGCGAACTTGCCCTGTTGGTATTGTTCTTCAATCCAGTTTTTGAAGACGTAGCAATTTTCGATCGGATGACCCAATACTCGGTGGTAGGGGCAGTAATTGGGATCATTGACGTAGTTTGGCTGTGACGGACGTCTTGGATCCGGCAGATTGATAAGTCGGTTGCGCAGCGCCAGCTCAAACAGTCTTCTCATTTTATCTTGAGGAAACGAGTAAGGACGTCCTAGCCTCTCCTCGAGGGGTACGCGTGGACGCATATTGTTTTGACGGACCACCAGCTTCAAGTTGCTCGGCTGTTGTTGAGTATTGGCAACGACAATCGCTTTTCCTTTCCCCTTCTCATTTCAAGAGTCCGGCTTTGGATGAGATGGCCTATGGCCCATTTGGTCCATCTGGGCTAGCTTGTCAATTAGGGCCTGGAACGTGGTTGGTTTAAAGAACATCATGAACTGTGAAATAGTTGCATGAGGATCTAAGGTGCCCACGAACATGTCCACCGCTGGCGCTTCTTCAATGCGTTGTTCGCACTTTGACCACAAGTTCCGCCATCGGATCGCATATTGAACCCAAGTCTCGTCCGGCTTCACCCTGGCATTAATCAATGCCGTTATCGGGGTACGCTCGCTGGCGCTTGCGAAACGTTGGGTAAACAGCAGCTCTATCTCCGCAAATGTTTTGACGGAGTCGTTTGGTAGCTCAGAGTACCATTCGAACGCCGTCTCCGACAAGCTGCCGACGAACTGGCGAAGTAGCAGTTTGTCGTCACCTCCAGTGTTGCCACAAAGTGCCCTGAACTGGGCAACATGCTGGTGGGGATTGCCTGTCCCCTTGTAGACGTGGAACTTTGGGATCGTGTAGCCTGGCGGGTACTTTATCTGATCGTACCAGCTCGGATATGGTCGCCACGTCTTAACGACCTGACCAACTGCCTCAGTTGCCTGGAGAACCCTTATCTGCTGAGCTATATATTCATCTAGGGCAGCTTTGGAAATTGTCTCCTCCTTGGCTGCTGACAGAGCCTGTGGAGGATTCGACGTTTCTCCTCTGTCACCTTTAAGGACGATCGGAGGATCTTCAGCAGGAGGATATTGCTGGATCATCATACCCACCATGTCCTGGAACAGAAGGGCTATTCGTTTTATATTGGCTGCTTGTTCTGCAGTCTCTTTATCCTTCTTTTCCAGTATCCTGTGAAGGAATTCAGCATCAGTTTCTTGCTCCTGGCGTTGATCCGAGGACACTTCGGGGCTTTCTTTTGGCCCAGTGATTGGGGCCATTGCATTCATCATTTCATGGAGCTTCTGCTGCTGCTCCTGAGCTTTAGTCACCGATCGCGTAAGCGGTCTATGACCGGTAAATGCACGGCTGTCCTCTTTCCCGGACGCCATGTAGACGGTGTGTACCACAATGCCCCCGGACTTAGGGCGTTTGGGCTTACTGTCTCTGACATTTGCCGCATGCGTGGGGACTTTCTCCGGCCTTCTTCTCTTGTGGGCCGTCGAAGTCCAGGGGGCCGTTGCAGCGGGCACCCAGGTAGTTGCCATCCTTTGCTGTTTGACAGGACGATTTTTTTCTTCTTGAACTTTCACCCTCTTCTGTCGGCGAGAGTGATCTTGGTCGATTACGGAGTCCTGAACCCGTCGCCGGACCTTGTAAATTTTGGAGGACAGCCGTTGAGGGGGCTGCTCCGGCTTTGTTCCCGCAACATTCTCCGCGGGTGGAGGAGATCTTTTCAGTATGGCAGTTGGAGAGTTCTTGCGTACCCTCTTTAGCGGCTCAAAGCTGTTCCCGGTCGGAACAGCAGCATTGACTTCCACCATCGGAGCTGGTGGGGTTAACCAAGAGGGGGAGTTGCCCCGGGCCTTCCTTACTCGGCGCCAGTGGCGACGTCGAGCATGTCGAGCTGTTGGGGCTGGTTCGGCGATGGGGATGGTTTTATCTTGCCCCCTGTCCAGATGAGGCGCCGCTGGTGCCAGCCTCTTGAAGACTGATGTCTTTTGAGTGGCGGTGTCCAATCTGTCAAAGACAGACCCTCGAGCAGGAACGGGAGCTGGAATAGCCAGCCTTAAAAAGACTGACTCTTTAGCAGGAGAAGCCGTCTTGACGACTCAGGAATAGAGATGGTTGTCTTCTTTGCTATGGCCACGTCAGGGGTCATAGGCTTCTTGGCAGGCCCATCAGAGTTCAGGTTCAGCCTGGTAAAGACCGAGGCTGCGGGCTTGACATTGGACGACCCGTTGAGAAGGGCCGTGTTAGTAGTGAGCTGATCGAAGACCGACTTCTTTTGTGCTTCCGGTACGGGCACTAGAATGGTGAAGCTTGCTGGCGGGAGCATGGTCCCGAAAAACAGACCGGTGGTGGCCTGAGTCACTTGTTCCACCGGCATAGCAAGAATGGAGGCCGCTTGGGGCCCATAGGCTACACCTCCAGGTGAGGCGGAGCGTCGATTGCATTTGCATTTGGAGCAGCTCGAGCAGTTGGATGCCATTGATACTTGATTTCTGCGCCAGGCAAAAGACCAAATCTTACTAACTTGAAACCCAAAGGCAACCATTAACAAACCGCGATTCGTTCGCGAAGACGACACACGAAGTATGGAGTGGAAAGAGGAAAAGGTCCCACCCGGCGTGCCAGAATCTGTTCCCCTCCGAATATAGAGACGCGACCGCGTAGGTTCGTCTTGCCTGAGATTCGGGGCAGATGCTATTTGGTTTTATCCTTCCACCTCTCCGAAGATGCCAAGTTGATTTATGGCACCGTGTATCGGAGGTTTGGACGGATGCGGCCGATGTAGCAGACTTCGTCAGATTCCCCCTCGCTTGAGGGTTTTTTGATTGTGGGGACGCTCTTCCCTGCAGGCGCAAGCCCCTGCAGTTAATTACGCTACTGCCTCGCGGTAACAACTTTCTCCTTCTCCAAAATTTCACTTCGTGTCGTGTGTGTTTGTTTTGTTTGTGGATGCCCGTGGATTGTATACGGAGACTAAGTTATGCCGTCGCCCGTAGGACGTGGATTAGTCCAAATCCGTATTTACTTAGATTTGGGTTTGGGGTTTTAGTTTAAGGATACGTAAACCATATTGAGGCTAAGATCAACTTAAACGTTTGTTAAGAATACGTTATTCTAATTTGAGACTAAGATCAATTTAACGGGATCATTTAGATCCGACAAAAGAGCATTTGGAGGCTCTATTGTTTCCAGTTTAGGGACATAGTGGTCCATTGAATGTATGGCCGTCGGGACCCGTCACCTCTCTGACGACGTTGAAGGATTACAATGACAGGTGTCAGAGGAGTTCAGAGATGTACCCTTGAACCGAAGTTGATTGGGGGATTTATAGTCTAATTTGGGACTAAAGTCTTTTTGAAGGTTTAAGGATACGTTAACCATATTTGAGGCTAAGATCAACTTAAACGGGATCGTTTAGATCCGACAAAAGAGCATTTGGGGGCTCTATTGTTCCAGTTTATGGACATGGTGGTCCATTGCCAGTTTAAGGACATGGTGGTCCAGCGTTCCCATTTTGGGGACATGTGTTGGTTTAAGGACGCATAACTCTATGAGTTTAAGGACCCCACAGTCCGTATTGTTGGTTTAAGGACACATAAGTTCATGAGTTTAAGGACCCCACAGTCCGTATCGATGTGTGGTTGTCGGGACCCATCACCTCTCTGACGACGTTGAAGGATTACAACGACAAATATCAGAGGAGTTCAGAGATGTACCCATGAACCAGGTGTAAATTGATTTAAGAGAGCAGCCGTGCTCAGTCAATTTAATTTAAGGACTAATGGCCAGAATTGGGCTATGTCCAGTTGAAAAATGTTCAACATTTTTATTTGTAGTTGGCCTGTTAGGCCTTAGCTTGGGCTTTGCTCTTTGAATGATGCACAGCATCTATTTTGGTCTGACAAACCTTTGTTTGGACTCTGCCCTTTTTAAAAAAATAATGCATTACATTTTATTAGGCCTGCTAGGCCCTTTTTTTAATTGGGCTCGGCCCTCTTTAAGTAATGCAGAGCATTAAAGATCTGACAGTGGCCACGTGGCCTGTCAGGCGCTCTGCACCAATTAATGAGCGCAAGCGCATGTGGAGGTGACACGTGTCGCACTCTGGTGAGCGCAAGCGCAGTGCGCTGCGCTGCTGACACGTGGCGCGCTCTGATGCAGTGCGTCAATTTAAGAGAGCAATGCTCTGTTTTGGAAGCGCATAGCGCAGTTTGTTCTGAGGCCGACACGTGGCGCTCTCTGGTGGCTTGCGCCAACCCAAGAGCGCAACAGTGCAGATTTACAAGTGCAGGGCACTGTTAATTATCTTGATCCAAATTTGGATCAAAGAATAGAATCTTTTAAGATTCCAGAACCAATGGTTTATCAAAAGGCAATGCCTTTATAGATCAAACGATCTGTGAAGTAATACTTCTTTTAATCTTTTTGTGATTGGATCTTTTTTTTTATATCTTTTTCCTTTTTAATTGAAGATCTTGATCTGTTCTTTGATCATTGATCTTTATAGAAGAAAATTCTTCTTTTTATTCAAAGGTTTTTACCTTTTTTGTTCTCTGAGTTTTTCTCAAAATTTTCTAGAGGAGTTCTGAATAGCTCTCTGCCAATTCTGTGTTTTCAATTTGGAGTCTAGGGGTCTTTATATAGTGCCAATAAATTTGTTAAATTAGTTAAAGAGATCTTTCTCTGGGTGATTTAGGGATTTTTCCCCACCGTTGGATTTTTGATCCAAGGGTTTCTGTTTTACAAAAGAGAATCTTATTGTTTTAATAAGATCAGAAAGATCTTTCAGAATTTTTCTGTTTGGCGCAAGCGTACCTGCGCGTGATACGTGTCGAGCAGCGCAGAGCGCAGCGCAACTGCGCTGCCACGTGTCGCGCAGCGCAGAGCGCAAATTAGCTGAAGCGTTACTTCCTTTATTTTTGTTTTAAATAGAGCCTTGCTCGGATTGGGTGCGCTGCCTCGGGCGTTGCGCTGGCGTGTCAGCTTTTGACACGTGGCGCGTTGCGCACAGCGCAAGGAATCTGAAGCGTTGCTTCAATTTTTGAATTTTTGAAATTCAAATAGAGCTTTGCTCTGATTGGGGGAAACACTCCTGCCCATCAGACGCTGATGGTCTGAAGCCCTCATCGCAAGGCTATCGAGTTCCTTCCTTCTCGACGCATCCCCAGCGGGCGTCCTCCTGCCCATCAGACGCTGAGGATCTGAAGCCCTCTTCGCGAGGCCGCCGAGCCCCTTCCTACTCGGCGCATCCCGGCGGGTAGCTTCCTACCCAACAAAGACAAGGATCAAAGTCCTTCCAGACTCGACTATCCCTGGCCGGTAGCTTCCCTACTCGCAACGCCAGGGGTCAAGGCCCTCGCCAAGATCAACCGGGCAGCTTCCCTACTTAGTCATCCTCAGCAGGCATCCTCCTGCCCAACAGACGCTGTGAGTTTGTAGCCCTCATAACGAGGCCACTGAGCCCATCACATGCAGCGGATCCGAAGCCCCAACAAGAGATATCAGGTCTATCCAGGTCTGAGTAATCCCTCCTCGACTTCGGGGCCATGGAGATGCCTCCTTCTCAGCAGCGCTTGGCACACTCGGCAAGTGATTAAAATCAACTCGACGACCGATCGCACCACATGTCACTCCCACGCTGGGCTGCGCCCTATCAGTCCACAGGTCTGCAGACGTCGCGTCGGCCAACCGGCGCTCGACACGTGGACCGTCACTTCAGTGGCAGGATGCACGAACCGGCGCACCTTCCCTGAATGCAGAGATCTCGCCCCGATAAGCTGGAAGAAACGACAGCTGACAGCCCGGGGACGCGTCCCGACGAAACCTTAGGAGGGAGCTTATCCCAGACGGCCCGGCAGTCCACTCTTGACCCGACCCACTAGCTAGTCGGGACGAGAGTGGAGGGCTAATGATGATGCTCAACATTAGCGATCTCCAAGATTAGGACACGTGGCAGATGTCGTGTCCCAGAACTCAGAAGAGAGGGCCCACATGGGCCGACCAGGCCACCCCCATACCCGGCCTGCAAGCCCAAGCTGGCTCTCCTCAGACCCCTAGCAAATTGGCCTCCTCGGCCTCTTAGCTCGTCCCGAGCTGCCGCAAAACTGAGACTCCTCGGCCCTCGTGCTCGCCTCATAGCTCCCCAGCCGAGGCCGTCTTCCTCGGTCCCTCCGACCGACCAACTCCACCACTCGCAGGCGTAACTGCCGCTCCGCGAATCTCGTCATGCGCAGATTCTCCGCCAGCGACATCCCGCGTTCCACGCCATCACGATCCGCTCTTTACGCAAGCGTAACGTCGTGAGCGTAACTGCCGGCGAGATTTTCGTGCCTGCTGCTGCGTGCCACCGCCGCTATATAAACCCCCATCACAGAGAGATCAAGTAAGCCATTTAAGCCGTTACCCTGCTCGGATCTCATCACTAATTTGAGCGTCGGAGGGTTCTTGGTGGTACCAAACCATCCCGGGACTTTTTTGCAGCTGCTCGGTACCAACTTTCTCACTTCACCTCTTCCTCCAAAAACTCATTGAGACCCAGACGCAACGGAGGATAATCAATTAAGTCTACCGCGGGATCAACGGAAGACAACATCTGACGGAGGCCCGAAAAGGAGCCCCACCATAGTGCAACTCAAATTCTAATAGTAGAGATGAATACCCTCGTATGTTTTTAGGTGGGTTTTTTCATTTATTTTGAGCATTGTCTCGAAAGTAAGCCTTAACGTGCACACCCCACACACATCCAAAAGGACCCATCAATTTGCCCCAAAAATATTAATTTGTGACCACTTCCTCTCTCGGGGTTCGAGCATTCTTCCCAAGAGGAAAAATACTCATAGCAACTGCGCTATCACTCATTGAGATTGATTTTTGTTCTTAATTTATGGGGGCGTTGGTTTTCTGCCTATATGTTGTTCTTCGATATATTTTTTATTTATGTATTATTGTTTCTGAATTTTTTTCCATTTTTTAACATGTCTTCCTTACTATCAATGGGGAAAAAAGGACAGCGTCTTCAAATTGAAACTCTTAATTTGATCCTCGTGATTGCATGTGGCAAGAAATTTTGTTTTTCCACAATCTTTGGGGGAAAAAATGTTGTATTTAAGGAAAAAAAATGCATTATATGGGTGAAAGTTTCTAACATGTAATTACATATTTTGGTTACTTTCTTGGGAGATGAAAATGTTACGTGCTTTGCCAACTTTCTTGAGATATGAAAGGCTACACGAGCCTTCATTGAAAGGTTACGTGGAGAGAGCCTTCATTGAAATGTCACATGGAGAGAAAGGTCAAGAGTCATTTTCATCCTCGACCCCTATCAGTTTTTCTACTAGAGAAAAAATCCATTCAAAAGGTAGAATTTTCCAAGTCCACCGTAGAGTTTTTGGTAGGTGCACGCCAGTTAGCTCTGCCTGCTGTTCTTGAAAGCGATTCGTGCTTGAGATCCTTACACCGGAGTAGCCGAATTATGCTTTAAGCTCTGCATCTCAGAATACACAGCAATTCCATCTCTACAGTCGTCATCATCATCCAATCAGAAAAGTTTTATAACCCATGGTTTTTTGTTCATTTTTCCCTTCTACTCCACCAAAAAATGTTATAACAAAATCATAACATACATTTTAAATCATAAGAAATTATTAAAATATGTTATAACAGCCTATAAATATTGGGTTAACTTCGGATACATCTCATGTATTATGGAGGTCGAGCACTTATATCTCATGAAATTTCATAATAAACGTTTTTACTCTTTCTGATTGAAAAATGTTTTTCTAATTCTCAATCTATCCCTTTCCCCTTTCTCTTCAAGTATAAAATCCCATAACCATAATAATCAAATGTAAAAAAAAATCTTAGCAAAATCAACCACACTAAAATAAAAATGATAATATAAATAAAATTGAAAAATACCCATCTTCAATTATTTCCTCTCATCTTGAAATTAGCTGGAGATAATATTTTCAGCATCAAACTTTTAGATTAGGATTAAATACTTAAGTATCTTCGATATAATGGAAAAATATTTGGAGGTGTAATGGAAGAAAAGACAACATTATGCTTTTAGATTAGGGCTAAAATATTGGTATTTTAAGATTAAAGATTAGTTTTTTAGAGTAGAAAAGAAGAAGAAAGGGGTAAAATGGGTATTAGGAAAATCTCTATTAAGTATATGGGGTATACGTGCTTATTATAATAGTTCAGGGCTATAAGTGATCAACTCCGCATAGTTGTCTATGTACAATTAACCCTAAATATTTATTACCTTAACTAAATTTCTTTTAAAATATTCTCAAATCATTTGTATGTTCACATATACAGGAAAAAATATTCTTTTCTATTTGTAATACTTGGTGTTCTGCACATGGGATATATTTAATATAGGTTTTTTTACCTATTCCTTTACGGATGGTAATTGAATATGGCTCGAATTCGGCATGCTAAGAGTTCGTTCAAGTTCAATCGTGAATAAACGAGCCGGACTAATCCTACCTCGTTCATTTAAAGCGTGAGCTCAACTTGTCTAGGTATCATATATATTTTAAAATAACATTTCATTTTCAAATCGACAAATAGTCAATCCAAACAGATGTATGTATTCAGGAGACTCGTATCTTATAATATCAAAAGTAATAATCAATACACAAATTGTTTTGTCATTTTCTTTTGTATTAACATATTGCGGTAATACTGGTCGACAAGTAATAAGCGAGCCGTCATAAATGAGACCGAGCCAAGCTTACGTTTGTTCTTAAACGTGGCTCATTTGTAATTAAGCCGTTCACGAGCTGCGTTAAGTTAGCCAATTTGAACTCGAGTTGGACGAGTTTAGCGCGAAATGAATTCCAGTCTAATTCAAGCTTAGCCCAGCTCGTTTAAGTTCGGCTCGCACCCCTCCCCATCTCATATCCCAGAAGTTAGGAGGGTTGTTACGATAATTTAAACAGGTCAAGGTTTACATAATCTTTCATAAGATCAGATCTAAATGGGGCAACAAAGGGCACAATAGTCTTTTCACATACCTCAAATTAGGGCTAGGGTTTCTTTCCATAGCCTATAAATTAAACGCAGAGGCCTCACCTGAAAAATAACCTAGGGTTCACGATAGCAGCCGCCATGGCTTTATCAGGGTTCTCTCTCTTCTACCTCGTTTTCTTATGATGTAGTTTCTATCTTTTGGTTTATAGTTCATGATTTCGAAAAAAGTTTTCATTTTTTATTTAATTATATGTGCGTTTGATCTAGGGCTAAAGAATTCTTTTTTATTCGGCAAAATTAGGGGAAAAAAAGGGAAGCCAATTTGCAGAGCAAAGGCGCAGTGAAAAAAGATAGCGAAATCTTTGCATTGAAGGTTGGCGACAGCAAAAACGAGCAGTTCTCCGTGCCTATCAGATTTTTTCAATTCTGAATACGGCCTCGAACAAGCTGCCACATTTTAGATTTTTTTATTTATCTTTTGGTTTTTTCCTCCAAGGATCTATCTACTTTTAGTCACAGCATCATCGTTGAAATCAAAATTTTAACAAAATTATGTTTTTTACAACAAATTTGTTCGGTTTTTCACCAATCAGATCAAAATATAGATATTTTTGCAAGTAATTTCAGGCAGAACTTCTTGCATTTTTTGTTTGTTTTGTTTATAAAGGTATAATGAATTGATGAATACAATTATTTTGTACACAACTTTATATAAAAATGAATGAGAGCAAAGTAAAAAATTTAAGTCACTAAAATTTGGAATAAATTTTTATTTTTCTTTCTCTTTCCATGCCGTTTTCAAGTCCAAGATTTTATGAAGAGAAATCTTGAAGTAAATTCTCCATGCAGGATCCATACAAGCAGGATCCATACGAGCATACAAACACTCCATGCTATTTTATGGACACAAACAAGCCCTGATTCGAATATAAAGCATGTGACAATGAAGTTTGAGGAAATGCATATTACTAAAACTAAAAAATGAAACAAATGCAGCAAAATTTTATATTTTCTATTAATCGTTTGAACGCCCATACATATATGTACGGGTGGTAACTGAACGGTTAGATCGGGTTCGATTAGGGTTCAGCTCGTTCAATCTCGGTTCATTTATTAATGAGCCGAACATGAGCCTGAAAATCTGGTTTGTTTATTAAACGAGCCGAACTCAAGCTCAGCCAGACTTGTTTAATATTGATTCGAGTTCGGCTCGGTTACACAGTTTTACAATTCTCAAAACACTTAAATTAATTAAGAGATACTATATAAAGTGCAACTAAGCTGAATATAAAACCCAGCAGTTAAACCATTCCATGCTCCAGATGTTATTTTTTAAAATTTTCCATACCTCAAAACCTTGGATCATGATTGTTGTTTCTGGCCTAAACTCTTATAAAATACTTTTAGGTTTTCTTCTGAAACATTTGTAATGGTCATTGACCAATTCTCAGCCTCCGCCAAACGCCTCTTTGTCGTTTTTCTTTCAGAGGTTGCCTAATAGAAGATGTATCCGAGCTCGATTTTGGCTCGTTTAAGCCTTGGCAAGCTAAGGAGCTGAACATGAACCATACTTGCTCAGCTCGAGACGAACTTGAGCCGAGCTTGAGCTAGCATAAATTAAGCCGAGCCGAGCTTGGACAAGGGTAAAGCTTGTTCAGGCTCGGTTACACCCCTACATATATGGCAGTTTTTTTATATTAAAAAAAATTACAAGGAAATTAAATAAATACTCTATTACCAAAACAAAATGTTGAGACCTCATTGCTACACAATCTCATTTTAATGAGATTTA
Source organism: Agapanthus africanus (assembly GCA_030015575.1). Classification (NCBI taxonomy): domain Eukaryota; kingdom Viridiplantae; phylum Streptophyta; class Magnoliopsida; order Asparagales; family Amaryllidaceae; genus Agapanthus; species Agapanthus africanus. Next base: position 374,122,185 of record JASDDO010000019.1, on the reverse strand, counting down.
ATATTCAGATGTTAAAATGAAAATATCTTATTTGATCAATCTCATTTTAACGAGATTTTATATTCAATCGCTAAAATGAAAATTTCATATATGATCAAGTGTGAGTTTATAAGACCATTCGTTCGAACTAGTATTCCACGAAGTGGATGCACATGAACTGAAACATAAGATTGAAAATAATATTAGGACTACAATTTCTTAAGCGTTTTTTTTCCGAAATATGGTGTATGTATATTAAAATTGTTAAAATAATATAATTTAAATTATATTTAACAGAATAGGACGGTTTTCCATCTCATCAGGCCCCATCCTGCACAGAGAGCGGGTTCCTAGAACCCGTCCCCATCCATATAATAAAGATGGCGGGTTCTCTCACAAAGAGCGGGTTTCTAGAACCCGCCCGCCACCCATATAAAGGAGAGGACGAGTTTCTAGAACCCGCCATATTTAAAATTTTAAAAAAAGAATTAAAAAAATCTCGTTTAAAAAACACTGAATAAATAATAAGATTGTTGTTTTTGTTATGGACGGATGACAAGTGTTATTATAGTTCATATAGAATTACTATAAATATGAATCTTGTATACATTTCATTAACAAAATGAATCCATCAAAAGAATTGGACACTTTAACATCCATTTGTAAAAGTATACAATTATCGTTTTCTCTTTCCCTTTCCCAATTCGAGGAGGCTTGACATAAGCCTATGCCTCTTAGAGTGACCGGACAATCCTCCCGTTTCTTGCGGCGGCAGCGGCGGCTGCTCTTCTGCTTCGTTTTCAGCATCGTCTGGGACATGCTGTTGTTCCGCAAATTCTTAATGTGGGATAGGTGTCGGATATGTGCCGCCTCCCAACAACTGTATGTAGGAAGAAAAATCCATCTATCAACTGGGCTGTTGTTGCGAAGAACTTGTCCCGATTTCATTCTGCTGCTATTGCACAAAACCTGGCCCCCAAGGCTGCGCAAAACCTGTTCCCCGAGACCGTTGTTGTTGCACAAAACCTGACCCCCAAGACTGTTGTTGTTGCACAAAATCTGTCCCCCAAAACCGTTGTTGCTCCGGTTGTTGTGCTTGTTCAATATGTCAGGGTTGCTGCTGACAGTATGGTGCTCCGAACACTGATCCCGCTGCTCTGGATCTCTCTGATGCCGCGACTCTGGTTCCAGCTCATACTGCGGCTCTGGTGCCGGCTCATGCTGCGGCTCTGGTACCGGCTCATGCTGCTGGTCTGGCGATGGCGATAAATGTGGAAGTATATTATATGAACTAAATATACCACCAATATACGAGTCTACAGTAGAAAATAAAGTCTGGGTATCTGGACTAGTATCAGTTGGATATAGATCCTGTATCAATGATTGTATATGATGCAACCAACGAGCCTGTCGTTACATTAAAAATAAAATATAATTATTGACTCATACCGCCGGATGTTAAAAACTAATTTAATTTAAAAAATTTAACTTACCATTTCTCGTTCCACGTTGCCTCTAGGCTCGTACTGCCGGATATTTGGAAAGTCGTTAGAGAGAGCAGAAATATATCTTACAGTGACGCGCTTATACCATTGTAGATATGATTCTGTAGCATCGGTGATTTTTTGGTCCCCTATTTGCTATAAGACAATATTACGCCGCCTATTCTCCCATCTCAACAAATATTGATGATGACGCTCCCTCCAATCACACTCAGCCTTTCCACCCCGCATGTCTCTTTCTATTGTCATAGGCGCAGACGGCAGAATAGGAATATGTTGCAATCTACTAAACTGTCGCAACACCCGGTCCGGCAGGTGCATCACCACGATATTAATGCATAGTAATGGGCATCGAGTCCGCCAAACCGGTTCTCCTTCGATACCGATGCTAGGTAATCTTTGCAGACGATCTGCTGTATAAGGCGTCCACGTGAACTGCGCAAATAACATTGTACAAAAATTGTAATAAAGCTAATTTAAAAATTTTAAACAAACTTAATTACCTAATGTATAGTTACCTGAGTCGTCTCCATGCGATCTAACTCATATCTATAATAGTTAAGTACTCGACGAGAAGCCTTATAAGATTTCTTGCCACTCCACCAAGAGTCGAGAGGCTTTCCAGGTGTATCCATGGCAGAAATGTTAATGCGATCTGCTCTTCCCATACACATGTGCTCTTATAACCCAACATATATATATATATATATATATATATATATATATAAAGTGTCATAATATTAGAAAGAACCAATATTACAATTTTACAAATGCCTAGCTATTCAAAAATATTATGTACATGAAGTAATGTAATGCAGACACAAATTTTATTTTTCGTAGTAGCACATGCTTTATCTAGTTCCTTATAAAGATGGGCCATGACCCCTGCTCCCCAAACATACTGGCCACGCACGTCAAAGTCCGTAAGAAACCTAAGATATAAAGGATGGACATGCGTTGCCGATTGGTCCGACATCAACCAAGAACCGATCATGTACAGAATGTAGGCACGTGCATGTCTATTCAAGACATCATCGGTAGCTTCATCAGGGATATTAGTAAATGTATCTTTGAGCCAGTTTAAACTGATCTTATATCCCTTAATATACCCTCATGGTACCTGAATTTTACAATTAATTGTTAATTAATATCATTGTAACATACTTAAACTTTTGATTAAAAAAATTACGAATTATACATGTCCGAGAGCAGACTCAATATAAGTATCCCAATATGGGTGCTCGGTATCTGAACCCACAATTGTATCTCTAACTAATCTAAGGCCATTCACCCGTAAACCAAGCAAAAAGCCAATATCCTGGAGTGTGATAGTGGTCTCACCCCATCTAAGATGAAAAGTGTGAGTCTCTTTTCTCCAATGCTCAACAAGAGAGGTAATGAGACTGTGATCGAGTTGGATATAACGAAGCAATGAAGCTTCATAAAATCCAGCTCTTCGAATCCGTTCGATTATACGATAATCAGTAACTTGCCACTTGTCAGAACTGTGACTCACGACAATAAAATTATCTCCACCTTGCAAAATTTAATCATATTATTTTCAACTATTAGAATTAAAAGAATAGGGAATTGAAACAAATTTAATAAGTTTTGTAATATACTGAAAGATCTATGATCGTTTTGATTTACGAGCAGTGATTTGTCGAATGGTTGATTCTCCATTGAATTTTTTTTGATATTGCAATTACTGAAAGATTGGGAAAGTTGGTGGGTTTAGAAGGGAATTTGGATAGAGATAGTGAAATCAGAGCGAAGAGGGCGGAGTTTTATAGGGAGAGGAGGACGTGTTCCAAGAACCCGCCCTCACCTTTGCCTTTTTGTTTTTTCTTAAAATATAATGTCAAGTGTGTTGTCAAATCATGCTTTTGTTTTTTTTTCTTAAAACATATTCTCAAGTGTGTTGTCAAATCTTACGAAACTTATATTGTCAAATCTATGTTTTTTAAAAAGTAAGCATACATGTGTTGTAAAGTCTATGTTTGGAAAAGAATCTCAGTCCCTCTATTCCCTATTCCCTGACCCTGCTCTCTCATTTCAAAAGGAGAGGGCGGGTTCTTAGAACACGCCCTCCTTCAATAATTTTCTGCCAGCGGATTTCTAAAACCCGCCCTCTCAATTAAAAATAAGGAATCTCAATGTATACTTAACCAATAGCCCGTGACTCTTAACCGTCCGTGACTCTGACCCCTTGTATTGTCAAATCGAATTAGTCATAAGGGAATAGCGGGTTACAAGAATCCGCCCTCTCATTTAAAAATTGAGAGGGCGGGTTCCTAAAACCCACCCTCTCAATTAAAAATAAGGAATCTAAATAATTTTACTTAACCAATAGCCCGTGACTCTTAACCCAATAGCCCGTGATTTTGATCCATTGTATTTTCAAATCGAATTTGTCATAAGGGAATAGCGGGTTACAAGAACCCGCCCTCTCATTTAAAAAGGAGAGGGCGGGTTCTTGAAACATGCTCTCCTTAATATTTTAAATAATTTTACTTAATCCAAGACAAGCTCGTGACCCCTTTATCTCCCGTCAAATTTAGAAGGAGATAGCGTGTTCCAAGAACCCGTGACCCTTTTACCACCAAACACCTATAAAAACCCCCCTCTCCTCCCATTTGCTCTCCATTCTACTCCGATTTGCATCTGCACCTCCTCCAAAATCTCATCTGCACCCCTTCAAATGTATGTAAATTTAATTTAACGTTTATTTAATTTTCAATGAATATAATCATTATATCAGTTGTTAACGTTTTTTATTTATTGTTGGATTGATATTGTTTGATACAGATAATGGCAAGTTCAAGTATATTTGTTGTATGTAAATATGATGGCCAGATTGTGACAAGTGCACAAGGTCCCGAGTATATGGGCGGGTGCGCAAGAATTATGCGATTAGAATTATCAACGACTTATAATGAACTCGAGAATAAAGTGTTTAAAATCACGAAATATAATCCCCGTGAAATTAAACTTAAGTTAAGCTGTATATGGCCTCTGTTTAGTGGAAATGCATTGGTTGAAATTATAGACGGTGTATTAATATCTTCGATGATAGATTTCGGTCTGGCAAAAACCCAGCATTCTTTTGAACTTTTAGTTCAGAAGGGACAATTGGAAGTATCAGATGTCGCTCCAACGGGTAATTTTGAAGGTAATACTGGAGACAATTCCTGGGGATATGGTCCCATGGTTAACGATGATATTTTTAGTCTCAGTGGATACGACTATACACATCATTATTCAAACCTTCAAACTCTAGGGTAAATATTTTATAAATTCTCTTTTTGTAATACCAAAATACTAATATATTTTATGTATTAAATACAGATTTTCCCAATCGACAGATGCAGTTGCATGCACCCCTGAAGAACAATAAAGATTACTATAAACCTTCCAAAGGTAAATCAATCTGAAACAAGTGATGATTATGTTTATATTCTTCGTAATACGAAAATATTAAGAAAAACTTAAATAAGAAAAAATTATATACCAAACGCAGATTTTCCCATGCTTCCGCATCATTCCAACACGATCCAAGTAGCGCATTCCAAGCATGTCCGTCCATATCTTTCCGGTCTTTTCACCCCGAACCATCTATATTATACCGACCTCAACCATCATATATTGCACCCAAGCCTTATGTTGCTACGGGTGACATTGATACGGGTGACAGTGATGATGATGAAACTGGTGAAGGTCATCAAGAGGAGGATAGCGTGGATTATGCCGCTGGATTGAATAAAGTAGCATTGATTGATGACATGGTTGCGAATAATAATTTTGTTGAACTAGAAGATCCCGGTCTCGATTCGCTGGAAGATGATAGTGTAGACTTAGCCGTGGCAGAAGTAAATACTGAACCTTATTTGGAAGCGACTGTAGCAAGTGAAGATTGCGTACTGTTGGAGATATGTTTTAGGAAAAAGGAGATCTTATTTGTAAACTGAAGTCGTGGGCTATTCAAGAAAATGTTACGTTTAAAAACGAAGAGTTAAATAAGACGTACTATACCGTGGTATGTACGAAAGCTCCTGAATGTAAGTGGAGATTGCATGCATGTTGTTCCAAAAAGGCCAAAGTTTGGAAGGTCACGAAATACAACTAAAAACATACTTGTATCAATTCTATTATGTTAAAAGATCACAGGAATTGCACTTCATCTTCGAGAGATACGGCTCTACGTCAGCGGAGAGCACAAAATTCAGATTTCGTATGTGAAGGTATGAGATGCTCGTAGAAAGGCATTATGCAGGATATTTGGGGATTGAGAAAACTCATACAACTCACTAGTCCCTTTTATGGAAGCCATGAAAGCATCAAATCCGGGGTCCGTATACCGATTAAAAACCATAGAAACAGATGTCGATGGCCGTGTCAGGTTTCAAAGAATTTTTCGATGCTTTGCTCTTTGTGCGGCTGGTTTCACACACTGTTGGCCAGTATTGTGCGTGGATGGGATATATCTATATGGTAAGTACAGAGGTTGTATGTTAATTGTTACAGATGTTGATACTAATAACGGTATATTTCCGTTGGGATTTTCTATTGTCGAGCGTGAAAATACATCATCCTGGTCATGGTTTTTTCGTCAACTCAATAGTATATCATCTGTTATTGATAAAACAGATTTATACATTATATCTGATAGACATTTAGGAATACTAGCTGCAATGAGAGCTGTATTTCCGACGACCCCACATAGGTTTTGCCTGCGTCACTTCATACAAAATTTTGATAGAAAATTTAAAAATCCAGATCTATGTAAGTTTATGTACAAAGTCGGTGAAATATCTGACCCTAATATTTATGACATGTACATGACGAAAATTGGGGAGATGAGTCAAGCAGCGAAAACGTGGTTCGATGAGTATCCAGTACGCATGTGGTCACAAGTATATGATAATGGATGCAGATATCTACTAATGATCACTAATATGTCTGAAAGTTTCAACGGGGTCCTTAAAAGCGTTAGAGGCTTATCGATACAAGGGTTGATTGTTCGAACATTTTTCAGAGTGAATACTTACTTTGTGCAAAGAAGGAAAATGTCTTTGGCGATGGAGACTCCACTCACCGCGTATTACGAAAATATATTCCAGAAAAGAGAGTGCAGATCACAATACTACAGATCTGAAAGGTTTGACACAGCGGAGTTTCAAGTTACGGGGAGTAATGAGAATCAATATACCGTAAATTTTAGAGATGAAGGGATTTCTTCGTGCACATGCGGTGTTTTCCAGCAACAACATTTACCTTGTGCCCACGCAATTGCTGCTGCGAGCAGTATACATAACTCACATTACAATTTTGCTTCCCGTTACTATACAGTTTCCAATTACCAAGACGCATGCGATCCAAAATTTCATTTTATACCAGACAGTCGCTATTGACACTATTATACTGGGAACAGACAATCACCGACTGTATTACCGCCGGACAAAAATATAGGACCCGAAAGACCTAAGGTGCGCCGAGATCGAATGACAATGGACACTGATCCTCAGTAAAGGCATGACAGATATAGCCTATGCAAACAACCAGTTCATTATCGGACCAGATGTCCAGGACAGTCAACAGGGACGGGACCTTCGAGATCGTGACAAGTGCACGGGAGGAAAATCAGTTAGCGCTTATATAGAAACTTGTACAATTTACATTTTAGTATGATATGATTTTTTTTATTATTATTTTAATGGATTCATTTTGTTAATGAAGTGTATACAAGATTCATATTTATTACAGTAATTCTATATGAACTGTAATAACACTTGTCATCCGTCCGTAACAAAAACAACAAACTCATTATTTATTCAGGGTTTTTAAACAGAGATTTTTTAAATTCTTTTTTGATTTATTTTAATTTTTTAAAATTTTAAAAATCCTTAGGCGGGTTCCTAGAACCCGCCCCCACCCTCATATAGAAGAGGGCGGGTTCCGGGTTGAACCCGCCCTTCCTTTGATGGGACACGGTGGATACATAAACCGTCATATTCCGTTAAATATAATTTAAATTATATTATTTTAATAATTTTAAAATATATTCATCCTATTTGGAAAAAAAACCATTTCTTAAAGTGTTATCTTATTATAACAAAGCTGTAAACGAAATTTTTAGCCTGATGTCATGCATCATGAAAATATTACAATAACAATACAATCTCTGTTTCAAAATGTCACCCTTTAAAAAAATTTAAAACTATGATTGCATTAATCCAAATTACCCATTTTAACTTTATTAATGTTCATTATTTTCTTGATATTTAAATAAACATGAAGCCAAGTAAGAAATTTGTTGAGGGCTAGTTTAGAAAATCAAAAAATAAAAGTTTCTTGGTAATAAAAAAAAAGTTCTTGACACTTATAAAAAAACTAATAATTTGAAACAAAAAAGATTAAAAAAAGGACTTGCATTCTGAAACTGAAAGAATGCCAATTTTCATATGTAATGCAAAATACGATCTTATATTCACGATATTGAAGATATAATAGAAAATTTCTTTTGATTGGGCTACTCATAATTAGGGCCGTTAATCGAGCCGTTTTGACTTGTTGGGCTCCAGCTCATTTCAACAAAATTGAGCTCAAGCTCGAGCTTGAGCCCATTTAAGCTGGAGTGGAGGTCAAGCTTGCCAAATCTTGGCTCGTTCAGCTGGCTAAAAAAGGTTGGCACTTTTAAGCTTGCCAAAATTCCTAACAAACAAACTTAAAAGATCTCCGTCATGTATAGATAATTTAACAAATATCTTTCCGGCAAAAAAAACATTGTAAGCATTAGTTAAAATAGTATTAAATCAAATATTGTAAAAATCAAACATTATATAATCACGGCATATTTAAATCATTTATAGATAATATTAATTTAAATATGATTTTCTACATGAAAATACTATATATACTCCTCCAGTACTGTACTTGTAATATAAAGCCCATTTCAACGTAGACATCTAAATTGTATAGGCTGGATATGTTTCTTACGCCTACATAGTATGTACGAGGCATAAACAAGCCAAGCTGGAGCCGAGACTAGACGAACCCTAAACGGACCGAGCTTGAACACGAACCGAGCTCGAGCTCATCCATACTTGTGTTCATTCGTTTATTTCGTCGAGCTTAAATTTGTGTTCAAACTCGGCTCATTTAGCTAACAAACGAGATGTTTTTACATGGCCGAGTCTCGAGCTTTGAGTTTTAACTTTAAGGAATATTGCAACGGAGGCAACAAACAGAGGGGTTAAAGACAGAGGGTATATAGATGATGTGATGGATTGGAAGTGGTCTTTCCACTATCACAGCCTTGAGAAAAACCTCTACCAGAAGGAAACTATGAAGATAAAATCAATAAACAAGATAAATACATTTTCTAACTTAGAGACCCAAGTTTTAACTCCTATTTTATTTACTTCTTTATTTGCCGATATGAATTGAAATGGTTGCATATAGAGAATATCATGCCCGGTGCCAAAAAAAATATATCATTGATGAGACAACTTTCTTAATCCGAGATTTAATTTCAATTTTAATCCAAAATATTATATGGGAGATCGATTTAAAATGGGTATATCCTAGGCCGAAAAAGAATCAATATTCGATTTATGTGTTCGGCCCAAACCTCATGCTCGTAAATATTAAGGATGCCTTTCCTCATATTTCCGGGAAAGTGATGTCCGGGCATTTAATTTTAAGGAATATTGCATTAACGTGATTGATGTTTTAATATTTTGGATTAAAAAACCCTAAGCGAACCCTAAGTCTCATACTCTCATCTCTTATGTATCATCATACATAATAAAATATTTATATTAAATATAAATATTAATAAAGAGAAGAAAATAATAAAGTGAGTATGCTATTAGTTAATATATAAATATATCAATATATAAATATATATTTAATTATTAAATTAACACTTGGTTTAATAATCCTATATTATATATATACCGGCTAATATAAATTTACACTCGATTAAAATACGTGCATCAAATACACGTGTTTAATCGAACTCCTGTATGTATCCCTATACGTGCCCTACATCGTTTTGCATTTGCTGGGAAATCTCTGTGTGAGACTCTAAAAACTCGACAATACGCTGGCAGTATATTAGGATCACATCCATAGTCTATAAGCACATCAATGGTACTAACCGCACGTAACGGCTACTCAGGTATTGATCGAAAGAAGGTCAACGAGTAAGCTCATCTGAACCCTGCAAAGTTTATCAGTAACATTACCGTACAGTCTGGTCTCTTCGTCTAAGAGCATCGCATATCGGGTCTAAAGTTTGGAATGTGTCAGACCTCAATAACTCGATAAGTTGTGCGACAAAGCACTCATAACCAATCGGAGATACAACTGATAACACTTATTAGTTTATCTCCACTGTGATGGCTATCGACTTGTGGTTGTAGTCATGTCCTACACAGCGTGACATCAATTCCCTATACCGAGAGAAACGAGTCCTCTCGACCGCACATTAGATCCATACGTTTCGGGACTATACCCAACAAAAACCTGTTTGCACGACTCCTTTGAGCCGTGATAGGGTAGAAGTCTAAGTATAGTGGGAACACACATGAGACACTATAGCGATCTCAGATCCTAAGGACTACCCTGTACATATGTCACAAGAGAACTGCTACCCGACATTAGTATATTACCAACTAGGAGTTCTCGGTGAGTTCATCCAGTGTAACTCATTTAATGAGCACATGTATACAATCCTTGATGTCAAACACCAATAGCTGTAGGATCAGCTGTCGCCTTCCAACCGGGTCAGGAAACGTACATACTAGTCTAAACTGAAGTACCGATGCCCAGTCTTGATACTCTTACAACTAGAACTTTTAAGGATGTGGTTATTGATTACTCAGGCACTACTAGCATGCCCTTCATCATCGTCCTGGTAGTGAAGAAAAACCCTAAGGTTTTATCTCATGTCTAAACGATACGTGATAGTAAATAAAACGCATCACATGAAAGATAATGACAAACCGGATAGCATACCATCATCTCGAGTAAGATTGCTCTCTCGTATAGGTCCTCCTTCAATTACAATAATTGACTTGAGGGTACCTATATCCAATAATCTCCCACTTACACTTAAGGTCAATTATTGCGGTATCTCTGTAACGACTCTAATTTCACTGTATGAAAATTTTTAAAATTAATGTACAAGATGGAGTTTGCAAGCCCGAGTACAAGTTATAAATTAAATTTGTATAAGAACAATAAGAAGCACTTGTAGCTCATTGGTAAAGCCTTACACTGCTGTGACGTAGTCTTTGAGTTCGAATCCCATCAGCTACATATTATTTTTCTGAATTTTTATTTTCAACTTTTTGAAAGCCCAAAAGTTTACACGTGCAATACACGTAAAAATGAAAAGACAGAAAATCTAACATGTGCAAAATTGTATTAACAACAACTAAGACACGTGGAACCAATCCCACCCCCATCTCCTCCACGTGGCCGGCGAGATCAGCTATAAGCCCGGCTTCGACGGTCCCTTCGTGGGGAATAACCCCCGTGCTTTGCCTACTAAACCCTTTGGCCTACCCCACTACCCATGTTCTGTTTATTTTCTCTGCAATTTAACAGAGAATTAAAATTCACCTTTAATCTTATTTTTAATGCTTTTTAATTCAATCTTTCAATTCCTAAATCCTAATTTCATCCTATAAATACAACCTTATACCCTAGCCCCTCTTCATTCTGAAATCTCTAGTCAAAATTATCAAAAAATTTCTAAGTCTAAGAAGAGTACAAGTGGAGTTAGCCTAAGGTCAATTTCCGGCGAGGATTCGAGACGATTCCGGCGACCCCGCAACTACATGAAGGCTACCCTTCTCTTCTTCTACCTCCCCTTTATTCTTTTAGCAAGTAAGTCCTATCTCCCCTCTTCTCATTCTACCATAAAAATTCTTCTTTTCAAAACTTGTCGGTAAGTGGAGTTATACCGACATTCGATTCTATAATCTTTAAAATTATAATTTTTCTTAAGAATCACTCATCCGTATCACCACACCTTGCTTAAATACGTCGCGTGCCTGCCACATCGCCTTCCTCGTACACTGGGAAGCGGGGCGTGACAGGTTTTGTTGGCGGCCCATGCAGGTCAGTTCTGCATGGAATCCTAAGCAATATATCATAAGAAGTATAAGAATCAGCAACTAAACATTTCTTACATTTTTAATCTCTTGAATCTTTCCTAACCTTTCTTTTTCTTTCAAGGTTTTGGATTCTCCAAACAACACGAGTACCAATGTCAATGGCAACATCCCACCACCTCCTACCGTTACAGCTCATATCAACGAGCAGACTGTATTGCTTGAGGCGATCAAGAGCCTCTTGGAGGGTCAGTAGCAGTAGACTGCTATTCTCTTGAACCGCCCTGAGACCGAGGCACCGGGAGTCAAGAAATTCCAGGCATTGCACCCTAAGCACTTTTCTGGAAAAGAGAGCCCACTAGAGGCAGAGGAATGGGCTCAGTCCATTGAAGATGATCTGGCAGCAGCACATGTGCTAGAGGTTGCTTGGGTGAGATTTGCGAAGCTGCAACTCATTGACAATGCTGGAGTATGGTGGAAGGCAGAAGAAAGCCGACTCACTCAACCGATCAAATGGAGGACTTTTCACGATATGTTCGACGCGAAATATTTTCCTGAGACTGCCCATTTTGACATGGAACATGTAACAACCTTAACTTTTTGTACGAAATTTTTTCAAAATACAGAAATGGACACCTAAGCCTGAGCACGAGTTATAAGTTTGTTTTGCTTTTGAACAGCAAGAAGGAGCTTGTAGCTCATCGATAAGACCTTGCACTGCTGAGACCTAGCACCAGAGTTCAAATCCATTAGCCACATATTCTTTTTATTAAAATTTCTTTTAATCTTTTTAGAAGCCCAAGAGTCTATACGTGCACTACACATAAACTGAAAAGACACTGATTAATCAAACACGTGCACTGAAGTATACCAATCGACCCCGACACGTGGCACCCAACCTTAGCACCCCCGTCGGTAAAGGCCCGACGAAACCCTCAAAATACCCGGTACCGCCGGTCTAAACCGATGGTAATGCCCCCATCTTTTGCCTCCTGCACCTCTTCAGCTACCCCACTAACCCCATATTGTTTGATTACTCTGAATTTATCCAGAGTGCAATAAAATGCCTATTTAATCCAATTTTTAATACAAATTTTAATTCACCTATTCAATACATTAAACCCTAGTTTTTCCTATAAATACCATACCCCATTTCTCACATCCCCACTCATAATTCCCTGCCAAAACTCTCAAAAACTTTCAAATTCTCTTTGGTGTACAAGTGGAGTTAGCGAAGGACGAAACACCGATGAAATTCCGAGGAGATTCTGGCGACGAAACGGCATCCCGACGCTTCCCAATCCTTCTCCTACCTCTTCCCTCTCTTTGAAGCCAGTAAGTCCCCTCTCCTCCTCTTTTCTTTTACTCTAAAAACAATCATTTCTAAAACCCGTCGGAAGCGGAGTTAATCCGACTTCCGATTCAGGTTTTCTTTAAAAATCTTATTTTTTCTTAAAACAAGAAAATACTAAACTTTCATATCATGTTCAATAAACATTAACAAACATATTAAACAAGTTTCACGTCAAATTTATATTGCAATTTTTATCGCAGTTTTCCAGTAAAATACCACATATTTTAGTTTACCGACATAAAACAATATAAATTGTATTACCTTCAGATAGTTCATGAAGTAATGACCTATCTCATCACAACACACATCTCTAACATAGCACGATGGAAATTTTGGGAACATAGTATGGGATAATACGGCTTTGTAAATAAATACCTTCAACTTATAAAAACATTTTCTTTAAAAAGATGTATTAAACATTTCCATGTAATTGCGTCTTTACAACCCATTTTTGGGGACCCCGTTCGGGATGGTGCGGATTATCGTACATCCTCGGGCCTAGTAGAGCGAGATGCAGACCTCCGCAAGGAGCATTCGATCTCGATGGAATTTTTATATATTTTTTTCTTTAGAAAATAAGATTTCTACAAGAAAATAAGTAAATTATTTTCATTAAATATATATATATATATTATAAAAATATCTATTTTAATTATATAAATATTCCAAGTTTTCTAAATCAAAGGAATCACTATTACATGAAAATTGTAACACCTTAGAATGTGATTAGTGATTATTATGCTTTAATGTGGGGTTTTTAGTAAAAAGTTTACCAAATCGGTTTTCAAATATTTCATAAGATTTAATGAATATTTTTCTAGAAATTAATTTGGACTACATACACATAGGCATGTAAATTAGGGCTAAGTTTGGGGTTACACCATGTTTAGATAATCATGGTGGACTAACCCATTTAATTAGGTTAATATGAGTTAATTAATTGTATTGTTTTTTTTTAAAAATATAATTAGCTTTATGTTAGGGGTTGACTTGAGTTGGAGAGAGAGAGAGAGAGAGAGAGAGCGAGAGAGCATGATGGGTTTGATCCATGCTTGGTAATCATAACCAATCGGAGATACAACTGATAACACTTATTAGTTTATCTCTACTGCGATTGCTATCGACTTGTGGTTGTAGTCATGTCCTGCACAGCGTGACATCAACTCCTTATACCGAGAGAAACGAGTCCTCTCGACCGCACATTGCCTCCATACGCTTCGGGACTACACCTAACAAAAACCTGTTTGCACGACTCCTTTGAGCCGTGATAGGGTAGAAGTCTAAGTATAGCAGGAACACAGATGAGATACTATAGCTATCTCAGGTCCTAAAGACTACCCTGTACATATGTCACAAGAGAACTTCTTCCTGACATTAGTATATTACCAACTAGGAGTTCTCGGTGAGTTCATCCAGTGTAACTCATTCAATGAGCACCTGTATACAATTTTTGATTCAAACACCAATAGCTGTAGGATCAGCTATCGCCTTCCAACCGGGTCAGGAAACGTACATACCAGTCTAAACTGAAGTACCGATGCCCAGTCTCGATACTCCTACAACTAGAACTTTTAAGGATGTGGTTATTGATTACTCAGGCCCTACTAGCATGCCCTTCATCATCGTCCTGGTAGTGAAGAAAAATCCTAAGGTTTTATCTCATGTCTAAACGATACGTGATAGTAAATAAAACATATCATATGAAAGATAAAGGCAAACCGGATAGCATACCATCATCTCGAGTAAGATTGCTCTCTCGTATAAGTCCTTCAATTACAATAATTGACTTGAGAGTACCTATATCCAATAATCTCCCACTTACACTTAAGGTCAATTATTGCGGTATCTCTGTAACGACTCTAATTTCACTGTACGAAATTTTTTAAAATTAATGTACAAGATGGAGTTTGCAAGCCTGAGTATAAATTATAAATTAAATTTGTTTAAAAACAAAGGGAAGCACTTGTAGCTCATTGGTAAAGCCAAGCACTGCTGTGACGTAGTCTTTGTGTTCGAATCCCATCAGCTACATATTATTTTTCTGAATTTTTATTTTCAACTTTTTGAAAGCCCAAAAGTTTACACGTACAATACACGTAAAAATGAAAAGACAGAAAATCTAACATGTGTAAAATTGTATTAACAACAACTAAGACACGTGGAACCAATCCCACCCCCATCTCCTCCACGTGGTCGGCGAGATCAGCTATAAGCACGGCGCCGACGGTCCCCTCATGGGGAATAACCCCCGTGCTTTGCCTACTAAACCCTTTGGCCTACCCTACTACCCCTGTTCTGTTTATTTTCTCTGCAATTCAACAGAGAATTAAAATTCACCTTTAATCTTATTTTTAATGCTTTTTAATTCAATCTTTCAATTCCTAAATCCTAATTTCATCCTATAAATATAACCCCATACCCTAGCCCCTCCTCATTCTGAAATCTCTAGTCAAAATTATCAAAAAATTTCTATGTCTAAGTAGAGTACAAGTGGAGTTAGCCCAAAGTCAATTTCCGGTAAGGATTCGAGACGATTCCGGCGACCCCGCGACTACATGAAGGCTACCCTTCTCTTCCTCTACCTCCTTTCTATTCTTTTAGCAAGTAAGTCTTATATCCCCTCTTCTCATTCTACCATAAAAATTCTTCTTTTCAAAACTTGTCGGTAAGTGGAGTTATACCGACATTCGATTCTATAATCTTTAAAATTACAATTTTTCTTAAGAATCACTCATCCATATCACCATACCTTGCTTAAATACGTCGCGTGCCTACCACGTCGCCTTCCTCGTATACCAGGAAGCGGGGCGTGACAGGTTTTGTTGGAGGCCCATGCAGGTCAGTTCTGCATGGAATCCTAAGCAATATATCATAAGAAGTATAAGAATCAGCAACTAAACATTCCTTACATTTTTAATCTCTTAAATCTTTCCCAACCTTTCTTTTTCTTTCAAGGTTATGGATTCCCCAAACAACACGAGTACAAATGTCAATGGCAACACCCCACCACCTCCTGCAGTTACAGCTCATATCAACGAGCAGACGGTATTGCTTGAGACGATCAAGAGCCTCTTGGAGGGTCGGTAGCAGCAGACTGCTATTCTCTTGAACCGCCCTGAGACCGAGGCACTCGGAGTTAAGAAATTCCTGGCATTGCACCCTAAGCACTTTTCTGGGAAAGAGAGCCCACTAGAGGCAGAGGAATGGGCTCAGTCCATTGAAGATGATCTGGCAGCAGCACAAGTGCTAGAGGTTACTTGGGTGAGAGTTGCGAAGCTGCAACTCACCGACAATGCTGGAGTATGGTGGAAGGCAGAAGAAAGCCGACTCGCTCAACCGATCAAATGGAGGACTTTTCACGATATGTTCGACGTGAAATATTTTCCTGAGACTGCCTATTTCGACATGGAACATGTAACAACCCTAAATTTTTGTACGAAATTTTTTCAAAATACAGAAAGGGACACCTAAGCCTGAGCACGAGTTATAAGTTTGTTTTGCTTTTGAACAGCAAAAAGGAGCTTGTAGCTCATCAGTAAGACCTTGCTCTGCTGAGACTTAGCACCAGAGTTCAAATCCCATCAGCTACATATTCTTTTTATTAAAATTTCTTTTAATCTTTTTAGAAGCCCAAGAGTCTATACGTGCACTACATGTAAACTGAAAAGACACTGATTAGTCAAACACGAGCACTGAAGTATACCAATCGACCTCGACACGTGGCACCTAACCCCAACACCCCCCGTTGGTAAAGGCCCGGCGAAACCCTCAAAATATCCGGTACCGCCGGTCTAAACCGATGGTAATGCACCCATCTTTTGCCTCATGCACCTCTTCAACTACCCCACTAACCCTATATTGCTTGATTACTCTGAATTTATCCAGAGTGCAATAAAATGCCCATTTAATCCAATTTTTAATATAAATTTTAATTCACTTATTCAATACATTAAACCTTAGTTTTTCCTATAAATACCATACCCCATTTCTCACATCCCCACTCACAATTCTCTGCTAAAACTCTCAAAAACTTTCAAGTCCTCTTTGGTATACAAGTGGAGTTTGCAAAGGACGAAACTCCGATGAAATTCCGACGACGAAACAACGTCCCGACGCTTCCCAATCCTTCTCCTACCTCTTCCCTCTCTTTGAAACCAGTAAGTCCCCTCTCTCCCTCTTTTCTTTTACTCTAAAAACAATCATTTCTAAAACCCGACGGAAGCGGAGTTAATACGACTTCCGATTATGTTTTTCTTTAAAAATCTTATTTTTTTTAAAACAAGAAAATACCAAACTTTTATATCATGTTCAATAAATATTAACAAACATATTAAACAAGTTTCACATCAAAAGAATTTCTATTGCAATTTTTATCGCAGTTTTCCAGTAAAATACCACATATTTTAGTTTATCGACATAAAACAATATAAATTGTATTACCTTTAGATAGTTCACGAGGTAATGACCTACCTCATCACAATACACATCTCTAACATAGCACGATGGAAATTTTAGGAACGTAGTATGGGATAATACGACTTTGTAAATAAATACCTTCAACTTATAAAAACATTTTCTTTAAAATGATGTATTAAACATTTCCATGTAATTGCGTCTCTACAACCCACTTTTGGGGACCCCGTTCGGGATGGTGCGGATTATCGCACATTTTCGGGCCTAGTAGAGCGAGATGCAGATTTCCGCAAGGAGCATTCGATCTCGATGGAATTTTTATACATTTTTTTCTTTAGAAAATAAGATTTCTACAAGAAAATAAGTAAATTATTTTCATTAAATATATATATATATATATTATCAAAATATCTATTTTAATTATATAAATATTCCAAGTTTTCTAAATCAAAGGAATCACTATTACATGAAAATACCATCCAAATACAACACAATTTCAATATGTCAATAAAATACCATATATTATGAAATTAAGTTCTACTCACTAGAAATTTCACTTATATAAAATATACATCTATGAAAACTCTAAAGACGATAATTAAATACTTGAGGTGTATTTTGCAAATTATATCAAACTATTTTTATATAAAACCCCCTCAAGTTATACTAAATTACAATAAGGACCCTAGTAAACATAGGTTTAAGCGGGACCAGTCTCTTGAGCCTCAGAGAGCCGGAGATATGGGTGCTTGCCTATTTAAGGTAGACAATCTAATAAACGGTGTTATCAACACGGTAATTGTTTTGGAAAAAGACACAAATCCTGCCGTTCATGTGCAGCAGTTACCGATAATATCAAAACAATCAGGATTTCAAGTTCTCTTTTTAAAAGTGTCCGACTCAGACCGAGTCTCAATCTAATCAATCTGATTTGAATATGATTCAAGTATAAACTACAATACAACATGAATCCATGAATCCTTCTATTCAATCTATATCAATCTATATTGACCGAACTGAACCATGGATATTCTCCATCTACATGTACATACATTATATCCGTTCCATTACTGATATCATGGTTCCGACAAGTTATCCATATACAATTTACAATACAAGACAATACAATACAAACAGTACAATCAAGACATCATGGGATTTATAAAGGGGTAGACTGGTACGGAATATGTTAAAGGTGGTACGGGGTGTTCACTTAAGACGTAATTACATCCATGCCGTTGTTCCATGATATTTTCGACGGAGTCTTGTACTACGGGTTACCAAAGTCCACGGTATAAGTTGGACTCCTCTCGTATTCACCGGCATCTTCTGTACTAAGCTACAATCAACAACGTTAACAATATAATAAAACATTATAATATATATTCTCCTTCTGTCTATTCTATCTCTACTCCCATTTGGGACTTACCGAGCGATTGTTCGCCGATGACATTCCTTTCTTCTTTCTTTGGAATGTTGTCAGGAGGATCGGACCTTCTTGAGATAGAGCCTAGCAGCGAGGACTTGGATCAGATAGCCTTCGACCTAGAGCTCTAGATTACTTGTACATATTTTCATTTCTGTTATGCCATTTTTTAGGTATTGCTTTCATTCCATGTATTTACATTTCAGCTATATTGTAAAAAGAATATTTAATAAATAAAGTTGCTGTTCATTTACATCTTGTCTCCTGTGTATTTTACCTTATATTTCTTAAACACGCTTAGTGTGTTTACTTCTGAGTAAATACGTAGCGGGCCTTGCCGCATCCCCTGTCCGTACACTGGAAAGCGGGGCGTGACAGGTTTTGTTGGCGGCCCATGCAGGTCAGCTCTGTATGGACATGCAGGTCAGTTTTGCATGGACATGCGGGTTAATTTTGCATGAAGTCCTAAGCAATATAACACAAGAACCATCAACTGAAAACATTATTTACAATTTATATTCCTTGAATCTTCTAATTCCATATATTTTGAATCTGTCCTAGCCCAAATTTTTCTTTCAAGATTATGGATTCCCCAAACAACACCAGCACAAATGTCAACAACACTCCCCCACCTCTACCACTTATACCTGCCGTCGCTGCTCCGTTCAACAAGCAGACGGTCTTACTTGAGGCGATCTGCAGCCTTCTGGAAGGACAGCAGCAGCAGGCTGCTATCTTAATGACCCATCCAGAGGCGGAAGCACCTGGGGTGAAGCAATTCCGGGCTTTGCACCCCAAGAAATTCTCAGGAAAAGAGAGCCCTTTAGAAGCTGAGAAATGGTCTCAAAGTATTGAAGATGATCTGGCAGCGGCACAAATGCCAGAGATTGTTTAGGTTCGAGTTGCGAAGCTGCAACTCACTGAAAATGCACAGGTCTGGTGGAAGGCGGAAGAAAGCCGTCTCACCCAGCCGATCGAATGGAAGACCTTTCGCGATATGTTCGACGCGAAGTACTTCCCTGAGACTGCTAGTTTCGACATGGAACAACAGTTCATCCACTTACAACATGGTTCTATGTGGACCAAATCAGTGGATGAGTATGATGCTTAGTTTACCATGCTCAGTCGGTAAGATATGTCTCAATATTTCGATTTTCAAATATCACATACTACACAGCTAACACAAGACCGCAACAGATTCGCGACACATTTTATACCGACTGTTGAGATCAGGGCTAGAAGATTTCAGTAAGGGTTGGACCAGGAAATCCAAGCTGCCTTAGCTACAGGGGATTTCCCAACCCATAATTTGGCTTTGAAGGCTGCCCGAAGATACGAGACAGTAGTGAAGAGGAAGGGCAGATCTCAATCTGCCGGAGTGAAACGCCCTGCCACCCAGATGGCAGGAGGAGCCTCTTCAAGGCCAACTGTTGAACCTAGGAGATCGGAAGAAACCAATAATCAGCCGAGTCCCGATTTTTGCTACTATTGCAAAAGGGATGGACACTTGTGGAAGGACTGTAGGCGCGCAGAAGGCCTGTGCTTAGTTTGTGGCGCCTCCAATCACGGAATTGGAACCTGTCCTTATAGACGCAACTCAGCTCCAACACACACACCAACTACCCGCAGCGGCCAGCTATCCAGGCTCCTGCACCTCGTCTTGCACTCCCAGCTCCACCTCTTGCACATCCTAATCGCCAATTCCATCAAGCACCGAGGAACATGCCTCAAGGACAGAGAAACATACCCCAAGGACAGAGGAATGTGTCTCCAACTAGGAGGAATGAACCACGGTGTCAGGCTTTCCTTTTAGCGGCCGAAGAAGCAGAGGCCATAGACCAATGTAACCCTGGTAATTCTTTTCAACATTTTTCAAATCCTTGTATCATCCTGTTATTTTCATGCAATACCAGTATTCTTTTCACACTCACGATCACCAAATTGTTTTGAATCTGTTACATTTTCCTTTTTCAAATTTCGAGAACGAAATTTTTATAAGGAGGGTAGAATGAAACAACCCCAACTTTCTATACGAATTTTTTTCAAAATACAGAAAGGGACACCTAAGCCAGAGTATGAGTTATAAGTTTGTTTTGCTTTTGAACATCAAGAAGGAGCTTGTAGCTCATTGGTAAGACCTTGCACTGCTGAGACCTAGCACCAGAGTTCAAATCCCATCAGCCACATATTCTTTTTATTAAAATTTCTTTTAATCTTTTTAGAAGCCCAAGAGTCTATACGTGCACTACACGTAAACTGAAAAGACATTGATTAATCAAACACGTGCACTGAAGTATACCAATCGACCCCGACACGTGGCATCCAACCCCAGCACCCCCCGTCGGTAAAGGCCCGGCGAAACCCTCAAAATACCCGGTACCTCCGGTAATGCCCCCATCTTTTGCCTCCTGCATCTCTTCAGCTACCCCACTAACCCTATTATTCCCTTACGGAAGATAAATAAATAAATAAAGCAACGGGAAAAAGTCCCCAAGTGAAGCATCGCGTGCCCACATGTGATAGGCGCTGCACTTGACAAAACTAAGCCAAAATTGGGCCTCACGTGCAGACACGTGACCGCTATAGATAAAGTATATAAGTGCCTGAATAAAGCAAACAATTGGAAAAAAAAACACTCACGTGATAGCACGTGACACCTTTTTGTGGGCTTAATTTGGTGGGGTCACGTGCTATACGTGATAGACTCCTATGCCTTCTGAACCGCTAGAAGTAAATTTTAATTAAAACGGACCAAAAGCCTTATTTGGAAAGTATTTCCTTGGATCTTTCTAAACAAGAAAGATTACGCTCTGTAAAACAGAGTGCCGTTGGATTAAAGATCCAATGTTGATTAAAAATCACCAATCTACAGAAAAATTCTGTGCAAGGAAATATCTTTCTATTCTTGTTAAGAACAACAAAAGAAATATCTTTTGTAAAACAGAAGTCCTTGGATTAAAAATCTAACGGTAAAATTCACCGAATGATCTAAAGGATCATGTTGGTTGATTAGAAAATCAATCAAAATTTCTCAATGAGAGATTTTCTAAACAAATTGATTCCCTTCTTTCTCATATAAATAGGAGCCAAGAGACACAAAAAGGAAAGATACAGAAAAGGGGATAGAGAAAAAAGAGAGAGAAAAACCCCCTCGTAAGCTTAGAGAATTTAATTCTCCAAAGAGAAGAAGGCTTCTTAAAAGAGAAAAAGAAACTCTAGGTAAGAAAAGGAACGAAACACAGAGAATATCTCATCTTCTTTTCACTTCCATAAGAGTTTAACTCTCCTAAAAATAATTTAGTTTTTCTTTTGGTTGAGATTTGCAGAAGCAGATCTCCCCACAAGTTGAGAATTTAATTCTCATCGGGGAGATCCTGCTATGCAGATCCAAAACCTAAGGGAAGATCTAAGTTCAGAGAATTTAATTCTCCTAAACAGTATATAGGAATTTAATTCCTCTGATAAAACAAGGGTTTAACCCTTCATATAAGAATTTAGTTCTTCCTTATGATAAAAGATTTGCAGAAGCAGATATCCTCACAAGTTGAGAATTTAATTCTCATCGATGAGATTCTGCCATACAGATCCCAAATCTAAGAGAAAAAACCAAGTCGTAAGAATTTAATTCTTACAAAACAGTGGGCTTGAAAGTCTCAAAACTCAAGATCTCCATGCACGTAAAAAGATTTGCACCCAACATGATAATGGTCGATCACGTGCTCCCACGTGAGCACCCTTGATGAATGAAAGAGAACAACTAATATCAGGTCATGTGATCCTACGCGACCCCATTAAAATTGCTTAGCACTTCCAAAAGAGAAAGGGTATAAACTCCAGAATCAGTTATCACTTTTGTGACGCCTCACGTGATCCCTTGTGGCCCTCTAAAAGTGCTTAGCACTTATACAGAAAAGGGAATGGGCCCAAATACAGCGCTTACATTTGGATAATACCTCACGTGTCCGCACGTGACCATTTGATGAAACAATTGCTCATCACTTGTATGGAGAGAAATATATCCAAAAGTAGCGCTCATATCTTGAAGGCGTCTCACGTGTCCACACGTGAGCACCACAGGGAGCTAAGTGTTTAACACTTCATATAAAAGAATACAAGTAAAATAAAAGGAAGAAGGTGTCAGAACCCAAATCAATGCTCAGCATTGTTGAACAAAAAAGGACTGAGCCCAAACAAATGTTCAACATTTTATTCAAAACTGAGTGGACTGAGCCTAAGTTGGCATCAAGTCCTTAATTCAGATCAACCAAGCCCATGTGTTCACAATCTTTTTAATTGGTCTTAGTCCTAAACCTGACTACAGATCTCCCAATCAATATTGGTTCACGGGTACATCTCCTCATATCTCTGATATATGTCTTTGTAATTCTTCAACGTTTTCAGAGAAATGGAGGGTCCCAATAACCAATAACTTTTGGCGGATCCCCAAATGGTTAAACCAAAACCATACAGACTATGACGTCTTTAAACCTCGCAGACTATGACGTCTTTAAACCAGACTATGATGTCTCTGAACCCTATGGACCGCAATGTCCTACAACTAACAATGGACCGTAATGTCCTAAAACTAATAATGGACCGCGACGTCCCTAAACTAAAGTGTTAGAGTCCAAAAACTCTTTCGTTGGATCTAAATGATCCTAAAACCTTGTTAAGTAGATCTTAGTTTAAAATTAGGCTAACGTATCCTTAACAAGTATTTAAATTGACCTTAATCTAAAACAAGATTAACGGTCCTTAAACCAACCCAAACCCAAATCTAAGAAAATACGGATTTAGAATAATCCACGCCCTACGGGCGACATCACAAATTAGTCTCTGTATATAATCCACGGGTAACCAAAAATAAAACAAACACACACGACACAAAGTGACCATCTGGAGAAGGAGAAAGTGGTTACCGCGATGCGGTAGCATAATTAACTGCAGAGGCTGCAGGGAAGAGCGTCTCCACAATCAAAAACCCCTCGTAAACGAGGGAGAATCTGACGAAATCTGCTACAACGGCCGCATCTATCCAAACCTCCGATATACGGTGCCATAAATTAACTTGGCATCTTCGGAGAGGCGGACAGATAAAACCAAATAGCATTTGCCCCCAAAATTCAGGCAAGACGACCTACGCGGTTTCGTCTCTGTTTTCGACGGTGAACAGATTCTGCTTCGGAGAGGTTGGAATGGTTTTCTCTTTGAAGACCCATATTGCTTGATTACTCTGAATTTATCCAGAGTGCAATAAAATGCCCATTTAATCCAATTTTTAATACAAATTTTAATTCACCTATTCAATACATCAAACCCTAGTTTTTCGTATAAATACCATACCCCATTTCTCACATCCTCACTCACAATTTTCTGCCAAAACTCTCAAAAACTTTCAAGTCCTCTTTGGTGTACAAGTGGAGTTAGCGAAGGACGAAACTCCGACGAAATTCCGGCGACGAAACAACGTCCAGACGCTTCCCAATCCTTCTCCTACCTCTCCCCTTTATTTCTTCGAAACCAATAAGTCCCCTCTCCCCTTTATTTCTTCTACTCTAAAAACATTCATTTCTAAAACCCGATGGAAGCGGAGTTAATCCGAATTCCGATTCGGTTTTTCTTTAAAAATCTTATTTTTTCTTAAAACAAGAAAATACCAAACTTTCATATCATGTTCAATAAACATTAACAAACGTATTAAACAAGTTTCACATCAAAATAATTTATATTGCAATTTTTATCCCAGTTTTTCAGTAATATGCCACATATTTTAGTTTACCGACATAAAACAATATAAATTGTATAATCTTCAGATAGTTCACGAGCTAATGACCTACCTTATCATAACACACATCTCTAATATAGCACGATGGAAATTTTGGGAACATAGTATGGGATAATACGACCTTGTAAATAAATACTTTCAACTTATAAAAACATTTTCTTTAAAAAGATGTATTAAACATTTCCATACAATTGCACTTCTACAACCCACTTTTGAGGACCCCGTTCGGGATGGTACGGATTATCGCACATCCTCAGACCTAGTAGAGCGAGATGCAGACCTCTACAAGGAGCATTCGATCTCGATGGAATTTTTATACATTTTTCTTTAGAAAATAAGATTTCTACAAGAAAATAAGTAAATTATTTTCATTAAATGTATATATATATATATATATATATATATATATCTATTATCAAAATATCTATTTTAATTATATAAATATTCCAAGTTTTCTAAATCAAAGGAATCACTTTTACATTAAAATATCATCCAAATACAACACAATTCCAATATTTCAATAAAATACCATATATTATGAAATTAGGTTCTACTCACTAGAAATTTCACTTATATAAAATATACATCTATGAAAACCCTAAATATGATAATTAAATATTTGAGATGTATTTTGAAAATTATATCAAACTATTTTTACATAAAACCTTCTCTAGTTATAATAAGGACCCTAGTAAACATAGGTTTAAGCGGGACCGGTCTCTTGAGCCTCAGGGAGCCGGAGATATGGGTGCTTGCCTATTTAAGGTAGACAATCTAACAAACGGTGCTATCAACACGGTAATTGTCTTGGAAAAAGACACAAATCCTGCCGTCCATGTGCAGTAGTTACCGATAACATCAAAATAATCAGGATTTCAAGTTCTCTTTTTAAAAGTGTCTGACTCAGAATGAGTCTCAATCTAATCAATCTGACTTGAATATGATTCAAGTATAAACTACAATACAACATGAATCCATAAATCCGTTTATTCAATCTATATCAATCTATATTTACCGAACCGAACTATGGATATTCTCCATCTACATGTACATCCATTATATCCGTTCTATTACTGATATCATGGTTCCGGCAAGTCATCCATATACAATTTACAATATAAGACAATACAATAAAAACAGTACAATCAAGACATCACGGGGTTTATAAAGGGGTAGACTGGTACGAAATATGTTAAAGGTGGCATGGGGTGGTCACTTAAGACGTAATTACATCTATGCCGTTGTTCCGTGGTATTTTCGACGGAGTCTTGTACTACGGGTTACCAAAGTCCACGGTGTAAATTGGACTCCTCTCGTATACACCGGCATCTTCTGTACCAAGTTACAAACAATAGCGTTAATAATATAATAAAACATTATAAGATATATTCTCCTTCTCTCTATTCTATCTCTACTCACATTTGGGACTTACCGAGCGATTGTTCGCTGAAGACATTCCTTTCTTCTTTCTTTGGAATGTTGTCAAGTGGATCGGACCTTCTGGAAACAGAGCCCAGCAGCGAGGACTTGGATCAGATAGCCTTCCACCCAGAGCTCTAGATTACTTGTACATATTTTCATTTATGTTATGCCATTGTTTAGGCATTGCTTTCATTCCATAGATTTAGATTTCAGCTATATTGTAAAAAGAATGTTTAATAAATAAAGTTGCTGTTCATTTACATCTTGTCTCTTGTGTATTTTACCGTATATTGCTTAAATACACTTAGCGTGTTTACTTCTGAGTAAATATATAGTGGGCCTCGCCGCATCCCCTACCCGTACACTGGGAAGCAAGGCGTGACAGAACAACAGTTCATCCACTTGCAACAAGGCTCTATGTGGAGCAAATCCGTGGATGAATATGATGATGAGTTTACCATGCTTAGCAGGTAAGATATGTCTCAATATTCAAAATTTCTTGATATCATATAATACACTGCTAACACAAGACTATAACAGGTTCGTGAAACATCTTAAACCGACTGTTGAGATCCGGGCTCGAAGATTTCAGCAAGGGTTGGACCCGGAGATCCAAGCTGCATTAGCTATAGGGGATTTCCCAACCCATGATCTTACGTTAAAGGCTGCTCGATGATACGAAACAGTAGTGAAGAAGAAAGGCAGACTTCAGACTATCGGGGTGAAGTGCCTTGCTACCCAGATGGTAGGAGGAGCCTTTTCCAGGCCTACTTTTGTACCCAAGAGACCAGGAGTACCATTTATCTGGCCCAGTCCAGACTTTTGCTTCTATTGCAAAAAGAATGGACACCTGGCGAAGGATTGCAGGCGTGCAAATGGCCTATGCTTAGTTTGTGGCACATCCACTCATGAAATTGTAGCCTGTCCTCATAGACGCAATCCAAATCTAGCCCCCAGACCAGCTATCACCTATCTGCAGCGGCCAACTATTTAGGCTCCTGCACTTCGCTTAGCCCTACCTGCTCCACCTCTTCGTGGACCTCCTGCACAGCCTCCCCGTTAGTTCCATCAGGCACAGAAGAACATGCCTCAAGGACATAGGAATGGACAGAGGAATATGCCTTCAGCAAGGAGGTATCTATCTAGGCGTCAGGCTTTTACAATGACTGTAGAAGAAGCTGAAGCCACCGACCAAGTCATCACTGTTAATTCCTAATCTTTCAAACCTTTTCAACACTTGTATACATCTATATATCTTTGTTCTTATATCTAAACATATCCCACACAACTTAGGTACAATCTTAGTAGCATCCCTACCTGCCTTAGCTCTCTTCGATACTGGAGCATCACATTACTTTATGTCGCAACGGCTCATCCGAACTCATGCGATTCCAGTAAAACCGCTCGTATCCAGCTGGAATGTCAGTTCAGGAAATGGCGTTCTAAAGGAAATTTTGGGATACGACCTGTGTTCAGTGGTCATCTGCAGCAGAGAATTTTATGCGGACTTCAAGGTGCTGGACATACCGAACTTTGATATAGTCTTGGGAATGGACCGGATAGGAACTTTCTTCGCTATCATCGACTGTCGTCAAAAGAGGGTAGTATTCGAGATACCAGATCATCCGGTATTTTATTTTAAGAGTGGAGACCGTACCGTGGAACCTAGCACCTACAAGGCTAAACCAAAGAAGGCAGTGATTGCAACAATACAAGCTGAAGAAGACAAGCCAGAGATAGTTCGAGAGTTTGAGGATGTATTCCGTGAAGACATCTCAGGTTTGCCTCCTGATCGAGCTCTTGAATTCAGTATTGACTTAGTACCTGGTGCACAACCGGTGATAAAGCACTATATCGCTTAAGTCCTGAAGGATTGAAGGAGATTCGTACTCATCTTGTAACGACTCCAATTTCATTGCACAAATTTTTTTCAAATTAATGTACAGAATGGAGTATTTTGCAAACCTGAGTATACTTTAAGTATTATTTTTGTTTGTGAACAACAAGAAACAACTTGTAGCTCATTGGTAAAGCCTTACACTGCTGTGACATAACCCTTGTGTTCAAATCCCCCAGCCACATATTATTTTTAATATTTTTCTTTTAAAATTTTTGGAAGCCCAAAAGTTTACACGTGCAATACACGTAAAAATGAAAAGTCAGATCAAATAAACATGTGGAATATGTTATATGAACAGACCCTGACACGTGGCACAAATCCCACCTCATCCTCTTCTAATCGACCGGCGAAGAAGCCCTTTGGGCCGACGCCACCGGTTTGGACCATCGGTATTGCCTCTATATTTTTAACCCTAAACCCTTTGGCCAACCCTACTACCCCAGTACTTTTTTTCCTGAAAATTAACAGAGAATTAAAAATCACCATTAAAAATCAAATTTTAATGCATTTTAATTCTCTTTTTAATTCTCAAAACCCTAATTCTATCCTATAAATACAACCCCATACCCTAGCCCTCTCCATTCTGAAATCCATTATAAAAAATTCTCAAATTTTTCCATGTCAAAGAAGAGTACAAGTGGAGTTAGCCCAAGGTCAAGTTCTGGCGACGATTCAAGACATTTCCGGTGGCCCTGCGACTCCACGAAGCCTCCAAATCCTTCGTCAACCTCCCCTCTCTCATTTCATCTAGTAAGTTCCCTCTACTCTCTTCTTGTCACCTTTCAAAACTTCTTCTTTTCAATGATGTCGGTAAGTGGAGTTATACCGACATTCATTTCTAAAACTTTTTAAACTAACAATTTTTCTTAAGAACTATTTATCTAAATCATTGTACTTTGTTTGTTAAACATTAAACAAAATTAGAAATAAGTTTCAATTCAAAACTCCATATAAAATCACTTTTATTGCACTTTTACGTTTAAATACCATAAACTTTACATACGATATCTTTTATCATATTTGCTTCTATTATCTTTAGAAAAATCTCACGAGGTAATGACATATCTCTCACAACACGCATTTTGACATAGCAAGATTTCCTTTTTACAATGTCTTTGGGACAAATACGACTTTTATATTAAAATACCATAAACTATTAAAAACTGTATTCTTTAAATTTGTATTATTTACATTCCTTGCAATTATGTCTCTACAACCTATTTTGGGGAACCCGATCGGGATGATGCGGGTTATTGCACATCCTCGGGAGTAGTAGAGCGAGATGCATACCTCCTCACGGAGCATACTATCTCGATAGAATTTTTAATACAACTTTTAAGAAAAACGTGAATTTCTATTTAATAAATAAATTTTATTTTTAATAATTATATATTATCAAAACATCTATTTTAAATATATAATAAATTCCATGTTTTTCTGAACAAAAGAAAAGAATTACATTTCCATGAAAATACCATCAAGAATCCATACAAGTCAAATTTACACAAAAATACCATATAAAAGCTAGGTATTTATTCACCAGAATGCCTCACTTTTAAATGTTACATCCATGAAAATCATAAATACGATAAATAAATACTTGAGAATTATTTTGAAATTATACAAAAAATATTTTCCATAAAACCTCCTCAAGTTATATTAAATTACAATAAGGACCCTAGTAAATATAGGTTTAAGCGGGACCAATTCTCTTGAGCCTCAGGGAGCTGGAGAAAGTGGGTGCTTGCCTATTTAAGGTAGAAAACTAAAACGAGATTATCAATGGTAATTGGCTTGGAAAAAGTCATAAATTTTGCCGTCAATGTGCAGCAGTTACCGATAACTCCAAAACATAATCTAGGAATCAAATTCTATTTAAGTGTCCGACTCAGTCAGAGTCTCAGTCTAATCTGAATACAATCCATACATGAATACAATTCAAATATAACTCCAATACAACTTGAATCCATATATACTGGAACTTGAACATGAATACCAGCATACTATCAAATATCAACATGACTTGATTTGACCAAACCATAGATATATATTGACTTGACTACATGACTATACGTTTACATCTTTATCCGTTTACATGAACAATTTATATCATGGTTTCAGTAAGTCTTATACAACAAATCAATACAATCAATACAATCATTGCAAACAACACAATATACATTAAGGGTTTTTAAGGGGTAGATTGGTACGGAATGTATTAGAAGTGGAATGAGAAGGTCACTATAATACGCCTAACCTGAATATCTGTTGCCGTTGTCTCGTCGGTTTTGACGGGGCCTTGTACTCCATATACTTTAGTCCACGAGAAAAGTTGGACTTCTCTCAAATACACTGATATATTCTATATCAAGCTACAAACAACCACGTTAATATAACAAAAATAGATAAATTACCAGATCTATTCCTTTTACTTGATCTATCTCTCTTTTGGGACTTACCGAGCGATTGTTCGCTGACGACATTCCTATTTCTCTTCTTTCTTTGGAATGTTGTCAGGAGGACCTGACTCTCAGGAGGTAGAGCCCAGTCAGGACGATTTGGAGCAGTTCATTGAGGACCTAAAGCTCTAGTCTACTTGTACATACTTTTATTTTCGGTTCACATGCCATTATTTAGGCATTGCTTTCCAGTTTTGTATTTACTTTCCAGTTGTATTGTAAAGAATGTTTAATCAATAAAAAGTTGCTGTTTATTTATATCTCTTGTCTTTTCTTGTGTACTTTTATTATATTGCTTATATACGCTTAACGTATTTACTTCTGAGTAAATACGTCGCGGCCTCGCCACGTCCTCTTCCCCTTACACTGGGAAGCGGGGCGTGATAATTTTTGTTGGTGGCCCATGCAGGTTAGTTTTGCGTGGAAACCTACATAACCATGCATGGTCAGTTCTGCATGGAAACCTAAGCAATATATATCACAAGAATTATAAGAATTAGCAATTAAACATTCTTTACATTTCATATTCCTTGAATCAATCCTACTTTTTCTTTCAAGGTTATGGATTCTCCAAACAATACGAGCACAAATGTCAATGGAAACACCACACCACCACCTCTACTACTTACACTTACCGTAGCTGCTCCGATCAACGAGTAGACGGTTTTGTTTGAGGCAGTTAAGAGGCTCTTGGAGGGACAGCAACAGCAGACTGCTATCCTAATGAACCGCCCATAATCCGAGGCACCCGGAGTGAAGCAATTCCGGGCATTGCACCCAAAGAACTTTTTTGGGAAAGAGAGCCCCCATGGAGGCAAAAGAATGGGCTCAATCCATCGAGGACGATCTGGCAGCAGCATAAGTGCCAGAGATTGCTTGGGTAAGAGTTACGAAGTTGCAACTAACTGATAATGCCAGGGTATGGTGGAAGGCTGAAGAAAGCCGACTTACCTAGCCGATCGAATGGAAGACTTTTCGCGACATATTCGACGCGAAATATTTTCCCGAGACTGCCCGTTTTGACATGGAACAAAATTCATCCACTTGCAACAAGGCTCTATGTGGAGCAAATCTGTGGATGAGTATGATACCGAGTTCACCATGTTGAGCAGGTAAGATATGTCTTAAATATTCGATTTTTTAATATCACATATTACACAGCTAACACGAGATCGTAATAGGTTCGTGGCACATCTCATACCGACTGTTGAGATCAGGGCTAGACGATTTCAGCAAGGGTTGGATCAGGAGATCCAAGCTGTTCTAGCTATAGGGTTTTCCCAACCCATGATTTAGCTTTGAAGGCTGCCTGAAGATATGAGGCAGTGGTGAAGAAGAAGGGCAGACCTCAATCTGCCGGTATGAAGCGTCCTGCTACTCAGATAGCAGGAGGAGCCTCTTCCAGGCCACCGTTTGTACCCAGGAGACCAGGAGTAACTTTTAACCAGCCCAGTCCAGATTTCTGCTTCTATTACAAACGAAATGGACACTTGGTAAAGGATTGCAGGCGTGCTAATCGCCTTTGCTTAGTCTGTGGCTCATCCACACACGATATTGGATCTTGTCCTCATAAATTCAATTCAAACCCTGCACCCAGACAAGCCATCACTTATCTGCAGCGGCCAGCTATCCAGGCACCTGCTCCTCGACTTGATCTTTTAGCTCCACCTACTCGTGTACCTACTGGACCTCCTCATCGTCAGTTCCATCAAGCACAAAAAAACCTAACTCAAGGACAGAGGAACAGACAGAGAAATGCTCCCCCAGCAAGGAGGAACGTACCTAGGTGACAGGCTTTCACCATAACTATGGAAGAAGCTGAAGCCACTGGCCAAGTCATCACTGGTAACTTCGTTTCTTTCAAACCTTCTTTCAACCTTTATACTACATATCAAAATATCTTTTTCTATACCTAAAAATATCCTACACAACTTAGGTAAAATCTTAGTAGCCTTACTACCTGCACTAGCACTCTTCGATACTGGAGCATCATATTGCTTTATGTCGCAACGGTTTGTTTGAACTCATTCGATTTCAGTAAATCACTCGTATCCATCTGGAATGTCAGTTCAGGGAACGACGTTCTAAAGGCAACTCTGGGATACGACCTGTGTCCAGTGGTTGTCTACAACAGAGAATTTTATGCTGACTTCAAGGTGCTGGACATACCGAACTTTGACGTAGTCTTGGGTATGGATTGGCTAGGAACTTTCTACGCTACCATCGACTGCCGTCAAAGGAAGGTAGTGTTTGAGATTCCAGACCATCCGGTCTTTTATTTTAAAAGTGGACACCGAACCCTGGAGCCTAGCACACAGAAAGCTAAACCAAAGAAGGTCGTGGTTGCAGCACTACAAGCAGAGGAAGAAGATAAGCCAGAAGTAGTTTGAGTGTTCGAAGATATATTTCCTGAAGACATATCAGGTTTTCCTCCCGATCGAGCTCTTGAATTCAGTATTGACTTAACCTGGTGCACAACCGGTGATCAAAGCACCATATCGCTCAAGTCCAGAAGGATTGAAGGAGACCCGTACTCAGCTGGATGAACTTCTGCAGAAAGGATGGATTCGTCCCAGTACTTCAAGTTGAAGATCTCCAGTTTTGCTTGTGAAGAAGAAGGAAGGTTCATACAGAATGTGCATTGACTACCAAGCTCTAAACGAAGTCACGATAAAGAACAAGTATCCACTACCGCGAATCGATGATCTGTTCGATCAGCTAAGTGGGTCTTGCTTTTTCTCAAAGTTAGATCTTTGTTTGGGTTATCATCAGGTGAAGGTCAAAGAGTCTGATATTCCGAAGACGGCATTCAGGACTTGCTATGGTCATTATGAGTTTCTTGTGATGCCATTTGGAGTGACCAATGCTCGAGCCATATTCATGAATCTGATGAACCAAGTTTTCCGAGAGTACCTAGACAGGTTCGTTATCATTTTCATCGACGACATCTTGGTATATTCAAAGAATCGGAAAGAGCACGCTGAACATTTGAGAATTGTCCTAGAGACTTTGCGACAGCATCAACTTTATGCCAAGTATAGCAAGTGCGAATTTTGGCTAGATCAAGTCGGATTTCTCGAACATATCATTTTAGGTGAAGGAATCTCTGTGGATCCAGCTAAAATATCAGCAGTAAGTGAATGGCCGACACCAAAGACAGTGATGGACATTCGAAGTTTCTTGGGATTAGCGGGATACTACCGAAGATTCATAGAAGGCTTTTCGAAGATTGCAACACCCCTGACCAAGCTCATACATAAAGATGAAGCATTCGTGTGGTCAAAATCATGTGAACAAGATTTTATAGAACTCAAGTCAAGATTGATATCAGCGCCTATTCTGTAGGGTTCCTAGGCACACTAATGAGGTCTCACAAGGCATCAACCATGCCAATTTCAAATTTTACAAGTGCCGAGAAACCCTAATACGGATCGTTAGCTAGCTTTTAGGCGAAAACGATAACTAGTTAACAACTTAACTAAGAGTAAACAGAAAATACAACCTTTGTAGATCCGGTCCTCCACCTCCATAGCTCCGTGATGAAGTCCCCTCGCTGCGATCATCGGATCCCGGGCTCTAGAGTCGGCTTCATCGGAGAAATGGGCGGGCTAGGTCGTCGACTTCGATGCCGAAGATGATCTACGTCGAGGCAATACAAGATCAAGCTCCAAATTCACCAAGTCATGAAACTTGTGAAGAAAACACCCTATACTACTTGGCAAGTGGTAGAGGATGAAAACATAGGAAGTGGGTTCACTTTAGAATTGGATTTCTCACTCTTTTTCTCATTTCACCATTGATGGTAGCAGGCTTTTCTTCATGTTGAAGAAGGAGAAGAAGAAGAAAAGAATATGATAAGTATTTTGCATAATAGAAAATAAAATGATTCTTATCATATTAGCAACCATGGTTAAGTGTAGAGAATGAACTAGGGTTTAGTTAAAGGGTTAGGGTTTAGGAAAGAAATAAAATGGCTTTGACTTTCAAAGCTTCATGAAGCTTCAAGTGAAATCCAAATAAAGTCACCATTTTATTTCTCTCCAAAATGAATAAATAAATAAAATAATAAGTAAATAAAACAAATGGAATGAAACCCTAACCATTTACTAAACATGGTTCAAATCAAACATACACTCAAGTTTGCATGTATCATCAAACATGATACAAACATGTGCACAAAAGTATATCACATATACAACTTGTGTACATCAAGTGAGAAAATCCATCTTAAGTGAACCAATACTAGTTAATGCAAAGTAATATATCAAATATATAATTATACATTAAATCATTAAATCAACACTTGATTTAACGATCCGGTCATATCGCATATAACCGACTAATATCCAATGTATCGGCTTATCGAATCAATCCTTGATTCGATAACTAGGTTATATCACATACAACCATTCGATACATTCATCGCGAGAATAGAATACGGCATCACATACACGCATTATTCTCGGTCCCACACATATCTCATATGCGCTCCTATTTCGTTTCGCTTGAGCCAGGAAACCTCTGTGTAGGACTCTAAAGACT
This sequence comes from Agapanthus africanus, assembly GCA_030015575.1. Lineage (NCBI taxonomy): Eukaryota > Viridiplantae > Streptophyta > Magnoliopsida > Asparagales > Amaryllidaceae > Agapanthus > Agapanthus africanus. The sequence continues at coordinate 374,087,279 of JASDDO010000019.1, read as the reverse complement.
CGTCAATACGCCGGCAGCAGATGATGATCATATCAAACACCCACAAGCCGCAAGCGGTCTGCTAAACGTAACGGCCACCCGGGTATTGAGCGATCAGAAGATCGATGAGCAAGCCCGCTCATACTCCTGTGAATCCAACCAGTAACACTTACCGTACAGTCCGGTCTCGTCGTCTGATATGTCGCATATCTTGCCTAGGGGTGGTAAACGTCAGACCCTAATTGGTCGATAAGTCGTGTCGATATGAGGTCTATAACAGTTCGAGAAACTACTGGTAACACTTACCAGTAAATCTCAGCAACCCTGGCCAAGGATTTTCGGTTATAGCCAATCGAACACAGTGCAACATCAACTCCCTATACCGGGAGAGACGAATCCCCTCCTATCGCTCATTGCCTCCATGTGATTCGGGACTGTACCCAAAAACCACCGTTTTGCACGCCTTCTTGGACGTGGTAAGGTGGAAATCAAAGCACAGTAGGAATCACACAAGATTCTATGACGATCTCGGGTCAACAGACTACTCTGTACCAGTGTCACCAGAGAACTGCCATCTGACGTAAGGTATAATACCATCTGGGAGTTCTCGGTGAGTCCGTCCAGTGTACCCAGTCTCCACTGAGCACCCGTATATCATCTCTGATGTCAAACACCAATGGATATGGGATCATCCATCGCCCATCTGTATGGGTCGAGAAGGTATACGCTAGTCTACACTGGTATATCGATGCCCCGTCTCGATACACCCACGACTAGGGACCTTGAAGGATGCACTTATGGACTACCATGTCCCCACTAGTATGATCCGCATCATAGTCCAGGTAGTCAAGTACACATCCTAAGGGCTTTACCAACATGTAACAGAGAGACAATCAGTGTACACGTTAAGGTAAAGAGCAACCAGATAGCATACTATCATGTCGAGCAAGAAAGTCCTCCCTATATATGTCCAAGTATCCACTACAATATACATCCTATTTATAGCAATGGCCTCTAGGGTATACATATAACTAACAATCTCCCACTTGCACTAGGGCCATCTGATAGCAGTGGTTGTAGTATCTCATACTCAACCATCCCATAAATGTCTCTTTCTGGGAAAAGGCCTTTGTGAGTGGATCCCCCGTGTTGTCCTCTGAGTCTACTCTCCTTACCTCGATCTCCTTGGAGATCAACCATCTCCATGATCAGGTGATACTGCCTTAGAATATGTCTGGATCACTGATGGGACGGACGTTCCTAGGCATAAGCCACAACTCCATTGTCTCACAATGGTAGGAACGAAGTTCATCTCATGAACTAATATACACCCAGACTTCCTCTTTGGTAGCATCTTAAGTAGCGATGTATCCAGCCTTTATCGTCTAGTTTGCCACGGTATCTAGCTTGGAACTCTTCCAACATACCGTCCCTTTACTAAGGGTAAAGACAATGCCTGTGACTGACATTCAGTCGTCCTTATCACCCTGGAACACTTCCAGTGATTCACCCCAGGATCGATTGATACCATCTCACTACATCTAGTGAGTATCTTAACATCCAATTAGATCTATCTCATGGATCCAAAATCCAGGATTTAGGAGGTATCACTTTGATCTTATATGGAGAATCATTGTGATAAGCGGAGATTGATCGAGCGTAGCATAGGAAACTCCTTCCTATCAAGAGTATGTCATCCACGTACTCTACGAGGATCACCACCATACTCCCTACTACCCTTTTGTATATACAAGGTTCATCTACCCTTTTGATGAAGTAAAACTATTTGACTACCACATCAAAATAGATGTTCCAACTCCGCGATCCCTGCTTTATCCTATAAAGCATCTTGTACACGTTTCCGCTGCTCCCACTGTTTACGAAGCCCTCTGGCTGTGTACTTATAGACGCCCTCTTCTAAAACATCATTTTAGAAAAGCAGTCATGACACCCAACCGCCAGATATCGTAGTCATGGTATGTAGCCGTGGCAAGTAGGATCCTGATGGACTTAAGCATAGCCACTGGAAAAGGTTTCATCATTATCCACGCCTGGTCGATGACGAAAACCTTTAACAAGTCTAGCTTTGAAAGTCTCAACCTTTCCATCTACACCAAGTAATCTTCTCAAGATATACTTGCTCCTGATGGGGATTTAACCCTTCAGATATAGCAACCAAAGTCCATACTTTGTTGGTGTATAAGGATTCCATCTCAGATCGCTAAGCATCCAGCCATTCTTACAGAGTCCCACTCCTGATGGCCAGCTCGAAACTAGTTGGGTCATCATCTCATGATGCAATTCTCGCTCCCACTGTCATAGAGAAACATAAGTATCTCTCAGGTGGGTGAGAAAACCCTACTAGATCGGCGGAGAGGCTGAGGTTCGTTGGTAACTATTGAATCCTTTGGTTTTATCAAATCATCTGCTGTAGTTTGTATAGCTGGAACCTTTCCAGTTCTACATTACAGACCTTTCCTCGAGCTTGTCCGGATTTTGCTTTTCAGACATAGGCTGGACAACCCCAAATCTTAACTAACTTAAGATACGGGCTCTTCCCTTTCCATATCACATATGAAGTGGTAGGCAAGTGATTTGATTTGAACCCTTTTCAATAGGTATGCAGCTTCTCAAGTGCATAACTCCCATAAGGAAATAGGTAACTCAGTAGTACTCATCATAGAGCACACCTTATCATATAGGGTGTGATTGCTTCGCCCCGATATACCATCGTGCTATGGTGTATACGGAGGAGTAATGCTGAGAGAGAATCTCATTCTCCTTTAGAATAGTTCAGGAATTCTATCCACAAGTATTCTCCTCCTTGATCACATCAAAGGACATAATACTTATACCCGTATTGGTTCTCTACTTCTAACTTATATTCTGTGAATATCTCAAAAGGTTCGGACTTGTGTCTCAACAGGAACATATATCTGAATCTTAAGAGATTATCAGAGAATGTAATGAAGTATAAAGAACCGGTCCTGGCATATGTAGACAGGGGACCTTACATACATCATCATGTATCAGTCCCAAGAGTTTACTAACTCTTTCTCTGTTTCCAATAAACAGAGCTATGGTCATCTTATCTCTGTGACATGACTGGCAAGTTTCACAAGATGTAAATTCAAACAGGATTTAAATATGCATCTATATGTAACTTCAGCTAGTCTGGTCGCATTGATATAACCTAGTCTACAATACCTCAAGAAGGATTCGTTCAGTTCTGAACTCTTCCTCTTGTGTGTGTTCTGTATACTAAGAATTGTAGTTTGATTTAGAACATCAATGCTTTTAGATAACGTGCCTGATCCGATCAACTTTTGAAACGTTCAAAACATTATCCAACAATACAAAATTTTATCGTTTCTTTACTAATAAAGAGACTGATATGATTTTGTATATCAGGTTCGGTATCTAATAACATTCATTCAGAATCAATGTATTGGTAATACAGGGTGACAGTGACCAACAGACTTGGCTGCAACACTTGCCCCGTTTTCTGCCTCATGAAACTTATCACCCGTTCTCAGTTCTCTACCTTTCTGTAGCCCTATGTAACTGATTACATATCTGGGATCCTGATCCGGTATCAAATACCCAGGACGTAGAGGATACAGAGAAACAGTTCTTTGTAATGAACACACCCGAAGGAGATGCATCAACATGCACTTTCTTCGTTTGCCCAATTTCCTGCTCTGTCTTATAACAATTATAAGTTGGAGCGGGACCAACGTTCCCCAGCTCAGTATAACAAGCGGGTTCGGTCAATTCATCCGTATTATTATCTTGATTAAGGCGTGACATGGTCGCTACCAGGAGAGAGAGAGAAGAAAACACTCTGCGTATGCTCTTGCAAGATCAGATTGGTTATTATTTTATTTAATCAGGATGGCTCCCACTGTTTTTATCAAATCTTCCTTCAAACCCTAAAAGGAAAGACTAGCCGGGATTAATTACACGCTACAAGTTCGCCAATCTTTCGGCCAGGCCAGTGTCGGTACTTTGAGGGAGGTCCCCCGTGCTTTCGCACGAACCTAATTAATGTAAACCTCGTCTTCCCAGAGGCGTAACCCCGTTGACACCTTTCTAGACACCTACTTGATCGGCTAATTGTAATGTGTAAAACTCTCCCAGGAGTAACTCTTACTCGCAGTGGGTATCGGGATCCAATTATCTCATAGAAGGTATGCAATCTCATTGCAAATTTCCACTCTTGAAATTCCCGATAATATTTTGCCCCTAGTGTTCTATGACCTTGACGAATGCCAAACAACCCATAGTCCACTAGTCAAGTTCAACCCGTACATTTCTTGATTGAATTAAACCCACCCGCACGACCCTTGACGAATGCCAAACAACGCCGTACGAATACCCTAATCCAATCTGCATCATATGCATAAGCAGATAAATACTAGTTAACTACCGTACACTACGCCTTGACGAATGCCAAACTACCGTAGCACGAATACTAACTAGTACTTATCTGAAATGACGGAGGGCTACGACAGGTTTTTCTGAAAACCTATTGCATAATGAACTTGATATCGTTGTAGGATCGAATGAATTTTGAAATGGAGTGTTTTTGAGGCTTTTCTAGTTTTGCTAAAGGAGTCACTCCCGGTGAAGGGATCGTCGGTCCTTTCATCGTCGGATGTGGTGCGTGATATATCATATATATCACTGTGCAAAGCAGAAACAATAGAAGCAATCAAAAAACAAACCGAGGGTTGCAGCATCTGCCAGTTATTGCTAAAGAAGTCACTCCCGATGAAGGGATCTCGGTCCTTTCCCTATCGAATAAGGTGCAGGATGTTCTACAAGGAACACCGCGATGCAAAGTAAGAACTGTAGCTACCTGTTTTTGAAAATTCGATTCCACAACATCTTAGGTTTCTTTTCTTTCATTAATCATATTAATGAAGTCCCATCATTTTAAGTACCTAAACATCACAGATAAATACGACGTACACTTATGCCATCCGCATTCGCCTCGATCTCCCCTCGTGCACCGTTAGGTTAGGTAACTAACGACAGAGTGGGGCAGGGCTAGCGCGAATGTAAAACATAAGTAACGCCTATATAATATATCATATATACTATATACAGTATCTAACACAGAACATCACATGATCACATCACAGATATCGCAGCAGAAGAAACATATGAAATATTGGATATACTAAGACGTCCGTGTTTTCAATACGAGCCAGTATAAAACACGGATTCCACGGTCGTGATGAATAGCCAATCCCACACCCCTAGACCCCTACGAGAGCGGCAAGCAACCCTACCAATTCTAGGGTTAGGAGACCCGGACTCGACTCCTCGAGTTGGTCTCCCACTGGACCCTAGAACCCGGTTACTTGTTCCCTCCTCCTTGGGTCTATCCTAGTGCGGAAAAATAAATAATATACAAAAGGTGACATCTTCCGCAACCTGGAAGTGCCCCAATAAAAGAATATTACATACAAGTTTTTTACATGAATGAAAATGAAAAACACTCATCTCACATAAAAACCTCCCGGCTATTCAAACACGACGATCCAATATAACATATCCAGCAACACATAACATCACATGTCATCAACGTAAGTAAACATGCGTATCCCAATTGTCGTTGACATATAGCAACGAAATCGGCGATATCACATATTACACTTACGGTCACAGAAAAGAAAGTGTAAAACTACAACAGTTGGAATTCGCAACCTGCATAGACATCGCATGCCTGATCAAATGAATTCCTTAGACATCGCATGCCTAACAATTATAAACCCCGCATTTCAGTCTCATTATCGAAAACACTTTTCAATATCAAGTCGGGTAATTCAACAAGATTCCCGACATCCTGATCGAATACTCGTCGCAAACTTTAGTAGATGGCCGCACCCCCGATACCGTCGACGAAGTGCACCAAGATGGAACACCGCTACCGCGAGCACCCGAACGGATGCTTTCGGCGACGGGGTTCTCCTACAGTCACTTGGTCGGGGCTAAGGGGTGTAGCTGTCTATTAAGTTTATCCAGCGAGTATCCGCGTACGCTACGTGATTGCGACGGACTTTTGATCGCATCAAAATTCCGTGGCAACCGATCAAGTGAGACTAAAGTGCTATGTTTATAACATTCATATCAGTTATTACATAACTACTTGTGGATTCCAAATATTGTATCACATTCCGGGTAAATAGAAAATGTTAAACTTTCCGATCGAACAATCAAACACCCAAGTTTTCCCGAAATAGCTCAACACATGAAATAGGTTTAAAAACATCCAGTTCATGCCTCAGTACCAACGGTCTAGCCGTAGAAGGGTCAAGCCAACGCCTCACATGTGGCACGCCGTACTGCCCCAAACCCTAAGGTTCAAAGGGCAGTTCAAGACGGTCACATAATCGAGTTAAGGTTTGTTGTCTTCTAGAGGGTCCATCGCGTTACTTGCACTACTTAGAACGTCTTTAAACCACGGAAAAATCCAACACTTGGAAATTTTCCGGCAGGGGAAAAAGTGGGTATTTCTATCCGGTCAAACTTTTTAACATGTTCTAAAATTTACCCGGAAAAACAATAACGAATTTAAAATTCCCGATCGAACCAACGATTACAAAACAAACCCCAGAATGCACAACACTTGTGTCAGATTAAAAATACCCATAAAATAGTAAACACAGATAAAGGAATTACTGTGCAAAGAACTGCCCCTAATACGCTTAGATTGCCGCGGAACCGCCGCTAATGGTGGGTCAACGCCGCGGTTCCGCGGCCATATGAAGGAATTGGGGGTTCATTTTTCACCAGAATTCTTATCTTTCCCTGCTGAATTTTTCAGGTATTTTTAATTCTGGAAAAACCCAGATTTTAAAAAATGACCAGAGAGGGGTGTATTTTGTCGTATTTGAGTTCGATCGGGATTTTAACTTCGTTAACGCATCGCCTAATGCTCTAGCTAGGCTCTGATACCACTATAGGGTTTCTAGGCACACTAATGAGGTCTCACAAGGCATCAACCATGCCAATTTCAAATTTTACAAGTGCCGAGAAACCCTAATACGGATCGTTAACTAGATTTTAGGCGAAAATGATAACTAGTTAACAACTTAACTAAGAGTAAACGAAAAATACAACCTTTGTAGATCCGGTCCTCCACCTCCATAGCTCCATGATGAAGTCCCCTCGCTGCGATCATCGGATCCCGGGCTCTAGCGTTGGCTTCATCGGAGAAATGGGCGGGCTAGGTCGTCGACTTCGATGCCGTAGATGATCTACGTCGAGGCAACACAAGATCAAGCTCCAACTTCACCAAGTCATGAAACTTGTGAAGAAAACACCCTATACTACTTGGCAAGTGGTAAAGGATGAAGAAATAGGAAGTGGGTTCACTTTAGAATTGGATTTCTCACTCTTTTTCTCATTTCACCATTGATGGTAGCAAGCTTTTCTTCATGTTGAAGAAGGAGAAGAAGAAGAAAAGAATATGATAAGTATTTTGCATAATAGAAAATAAAATGATTCTTATCATATTAGCAACCATGGTTAAGTGTAGAGAATGAACTAGGGTTTAGTTAAAGGGTTAGGGTTTAGGAAAGAAACAAAATGGCTTTGACTTTCAAAGCTTCATGAAGCTTCAAGTGAAATCCAAATAAAGACACCATTTTATTTTTCACCAAAACGAATAAATAAATAAAAGAATAAGTAAATAAAACAAATGGAATGAAACCCTAACCATTTACTAAACATGGTTCAAATCAAACATACACTCAAGTTTGCATGTATCATCAAACATGATACAAACATGTGCACAAAAGTATATCACATATACAACTTGTGTACATCAAGTGAGAAAATCCATCTTAAGTGAACCAATACTAGTTAATGCAAAGTAATATATCAAATATATAATTATATATTAAATCATTAAATCAACACTTGATTTAACGATCCGGTCATATCGCATATAACCGACTAATATCCAATGTATCGGCTTATCGAATCAATCCTTGATTCGATAACTAGGTTATATCACATACAACCATTCGATACATTCATCGCGAGAATAGAATACGGTATCACATACACGCATTATTCTCGGTCCCGCACATATCTCATATGCGCTCCTATTTCATTTCGCTTGAGCCAGGAAACCTCTGTGTAGGACTCTAAAGACTCGTCAATACGCCGGCAACAGATGATGATCATATCAAACACCCACAATCCGCAAGCGGTCTGCTAAACGTAACGGCCACCCGGGTATTGAGCGATCAGAAGATCGACGAGCAAGCCCGCTCATACTCCTGTGAATCCAACCAGTAACACTTACCATACAGTCCGGTCTCGTCGTCTGATATGTCGCATATCTTGTTTAGGGGTGGTAAACGTCAGACCCCAATAGCTCGATAAGTCGTGTCGATATGAGGTCTATAACAGTTTGAGAAACTACTGGTAACACTTACCAGTAAATCTCAGCAACTCTGGCCAGGGATTTCCGGTTATAGCCAATCGAACACAGTGCAACATCAACTCCCTATACCGGGAGAGACGAATCCCCTCCTATCGCTCATTGCCTCCATGTGATTCGGGACTGTACCCAAAAACCACCGTTTTGCACGCCCGCTTGGACGTGGTAAGGTGGAAATCAAAGCACAGTGGGAATCATACAAGATTCTATGACGATCTCGGGTCAACAGACTACTCTGTACCAGTGTCACCAGAGAACTGCCATCTGACGTAAGGTATAATACCATCTGGGAATTCTCGGCGAGTCCGTCCAGTGTACCCAGTCTCCACTGAGCACCCGTATATCATCTCTGATGTCAAACACCAATGGATATGGGATCATCCATCGCCCATCTGTAAGGGTCGAGAAGGTATACGCTAGTCTACACTGGTATATCGATGCCCTGTCTCGATACACCCACGACTAGGGACCTTGAAGGATGCACTTATGGACTACCATGTCCCCACTAGTATGATCCGCATCATAGTCCAGGTAGTCAAGTACACATCCTAAGGGCTTTACCAACATGTAACAGAGAGACAATCAGTGTACATGTTAAGGTAAAGAGCAACCAGATAGCATACTATCATGTCGAGCAAGAAAGTCCTCCCTATATATGTCCAAGCATCCACTACAATATACATCCTATGTATAGAAATGGCCTCTAGGGCATATATATAACTAACATATTCTCGTAATACCGTACCAGTCAGGAGGATTTTTTGTGCATTGCGATGCATCCGGTAAGGGATTAGGATGTATTCTACACCAGCACGGTAAAATTGTAGCTTATGCATCAAAACAGCTAAAGATTCATGAGCGCAATTATCCAACACATGTTTTAGAGTTGGCAGCAGTTATATTTGCACCGAAAATTTGGCGTCATTATCTTCTTGGAGAACGAGTAGATATATACATAGACCACAAAAGTCTGAAGTATGTGTTTACTCAGAAAGAGCTGAATATGTGGCAGAGAAGATGGCTAGAACTTATGGCGGACTTCGACATCAACCTACAATATCCAGGGAAGGTGAATGTATTCCTGATGCACTTAGTCGCCAGCCGTTATCAATGAATCTCACCGCACAGTGGAAGATACAGCAAGATTTACACAAGATGGAGATTGAAGTGGTTATGCTAGGTAATACTTCAGAGTTGATGAATTTACAATTTCAGTCTACTATTGTCAATCAGATCAAAGCAGATCAAGCAAGTGATGCCAAGTTGCAAAAGATCAGAGAACAAGTAGAAAGTGGACTAAGATCAGACTTCATCATCCATGAAGACGGATCTTTGATATACGGAAGCAGATTGTGTATACCACAAGGTCCTGTTATGGAAGAGAGGCCATTATTGTACATGTGATGTATATTATAGTGGATGTTTGGACATATATAGAGAGGACTTTCTTGCTCGACATGATAGTATACTATCTGGTTGCTCTTTGTCTTAACTTGTTGACTTGTATTGTGATATTGTCTTGCTCTCACATGTTGACGAAGCCCTTATGATGTTTACTTGATTACCAGGACTATGATGGAGATCATACTAGTGGGGCCAGGGTAGTCCACAAGTACATCCTATAATTGTTCCTAGTCGAGCGTGTATCGAGACAGGGTATCGATACTCCAGAGTAGACAAGCGTATACGCTTCTTAACCCATATGATGGGCGATGGATGATCCCACATCCATTGGTGTTTGACATCAAAGATGGTGTACGGGTGCTCAGTGGAGACTGGGTACACTGAACGGACACGCCGAGAACTTCTAGTTGGTATTATACCTATCGTCAGATAGCAGTTCTCTGTGACACTGGTATAGGTTAGTCTGTAGACCCGAGATCGTCATAGAGTCTTGTGTGATTCCCACTCTGCTTTGATTTACACCTTACCACGTTCAAGAGAATGTGAAAAACGGTGGCTTTTGGATACAGTCCCGAATCGCATGGAGGCAATGAGCGATAGGAGGGGTTTCATCTCTCCCGGTATTGGGAGTTGATGTTGCGCAGTGCCCGATTGGCTATAACTGGAAGTCCCTGACCAGGGCTGATATGGAGATCTACTGGTAAGTGTTATTAGTAGTTTCTCGATCCGTTATCAGCCACACATCGGCACGACTTATCGGTTACTGGGGTATGACGTTTACCACCCCTAGACCGGATATACGACATATCAGACGAAGAGATCGGACTGTACGGTAGTGTTACTGTCAGGCTTTACAGGAGTATGTGCAGGCTTGCTTATTGATCTTCTAATCGCTCAATACCCGGGTGGCCATTACGTTTAGCTGATCGCTGACGGTTTGTGGGTGACTGATATGATTACCACCCACTGCCAGTGTATTGACGAGTCTTTAGAGTCCTACACAGAGGTTTCCTGGCTCAGGCGAAACGGAGTAGGAGCACATATGTGATATGTGCAGGACCGAGAATAATACGAGTATTTGATACCGTATTCTATTCTCGCGATATGTGATATCGGCCGGTCATATGTGATATAGCCGCGTCATCGGATCAAGTGTTGATTCGATGAAATGATACATTTTATATTAGTCAGTTATATGTGATATAGCCGGATTATTAAATCAAGTGTTGATTTGATAATTTAATGTATAATTGTATATTTGATATACTAATTTATATTAACTAATATTAGCTCACTTGTGTATTTCTTTTAATCACTATTGGACACTTAATATATATGTGATATATATTAATGTGTCATGCTTGATTATATATGCAACATGGGTGTATGAGACTTATACCATATAAAAGATAATTCAAAGGTTTTTATTTATTTAAGAAATTCAAAAATGAATGGATTTTGTCATGGTTGCAAGTTGTGGATAACCATTGACTTAGTCCACCATTTTTATTTTTCCTTAGATATTTTTAAACCTAACCATTATCTTTTAATTATGGTTTATTCTCTACAAGGGTTATATGAGATATTTTCTCACCTATGGTTGCCATTCACTCTCATTACATTATCTCTCTTCATCTTCTTCTTCAAGCTCAAGAGCTCTCTAGTTTTTGTGCAAGTGAGAAATAATAGTGAGAAAAAGAATTCTAAAGTGAGAAAAAATCCTATTTCATCATCCTCTTCTATACTAGCCATATAGTTTAGGGTGTTAGCTTCACTAGTTGCTTATTAGTGAAGAGATAGCTTGAGTCCGTGTTTTCTCGAAATAGATCGTCTTGGATTTTGAAGACTTCTAGCAAGCATGCTTCATTCACCTTGTGGAGCCTCTCAAGAGTCCGGGAGTTCTTTGATCGCTGCGAAGGGACCACTACTCGAAGCATTTGAAGTGAAGGACCGGTCTACAAAGGTTGTATTCTGCAAACACTTAGTTGTAATGTTGTTTACATACCGTATTGTCTAAATCTTTAATTAAGATTCTAGGGTTAGGGTTAACTAGCATGGCAAAATTTTGAAAATGGCATGGACGATGCCCTTCGAAACCTTGCTGTTGTGCTAAGTAACCCTACACTGGACATACCGAACTTTGACGTAGTCTTGGATATGGATTGGTTAGGAACTTTCTACACTACCATCGAATGCCGTCAAAGGAGGGTAGTGTTCGAGATTCTAGACCATCCGGTCTTTTATTTCAAAAGTGTACATCGAACCCTGGAGCCTAGCACATACAAAGCTAAACCAAAGAAGGCCGTGGTTGCAACACTACAATCAGAGGAAGAAGATAAGCCAGAAGTAGTTTGAGAGTCCGAAGACGTATTTCCTGAAGACATATCAGGTTTACCTCCTGATCGAGCTCTTGAATTCAGTATTGACTTAGTACCTGGTGCACAACCGGTGATCAAAGCGCCATATCGCTTAAGTCCAGAAGGATTGAAGGAGATCTTTACTCTGCTGGACAAACTTCTGCAGAAAGGATGGATTCGTCCCAATACTTCAAGTTGGGGATCTCCAGTTCTGCTTGTGAAGAAGAATGAAGGTTAATACAGAATGTCCATTGACTACCGAGCTCTAAACGAAGTCACGATAAAGAACAAGTATCCACTACCGTGAATCGACGATCGGTTCGATCAGCTAAATAGCTCTTACATTTTCTCAAAGTTAGATTTTCGTTCGGGTTATCATCAGGTGAAGTTCAAAGAGTCTGATATTCCGAAGACGGCATTCAGGACTCGCTATGGTCATTATGAGTTTCTCGTGATGCCATTTGGAGTGACCAATGCATCAGCCATATTCATGAATCTGATGAACCAAGTTTTCCGAGAGTACCTAGACAGGTTCGTTGTTATTTTCATCGACGACATCCTGGTATATTCAAAGAATCGGAAAGAGCACGCTGAACATTTGAGAATTGTCCTAGAGACTTTGCGACAGCATCAACTCTATGCCAAGTACAGCAAGTGCGAATTTTATCTAGATCAAGTCGGATTTCTCGGACATATCATTTCAGATGAAGGAATCTCTGTGTATCTAGCTAAAGTATCAGCAGTAAGAGAATGGCCAACACTAAAGACAGTGAAGGACATTCAAAGTTTCTTGGGATTAGCGGGATACTACCGAAGATTCATAGAAGGCTTTTCGAAGATTGCAACACCCCTGACCAAGCTCACATGTAAAGATGAAGCATTCGTGTGGTCAGAAGCTTGTGAACAAGATTTTGTAGAACTCAAGTCAAGATTGACATCATCGCCTATTCTCGTAATACCGGACCAATCAGGAGGATTTGTTGTGCATTGTGATGCTTCCGGTAAGGGATTATAAAGTGTTCTATACCAGCATGGTAAAGTTGTACCTTATGCATTAGGACAACTAAAGATTTATGAGCGCAATTATCTAATGCATGATTTAGAGTTGGTAGCAGTTATATTTGCACTGAAGATTTGGCGTCATTATCTTCTTGGAGAACGAGTAGATATATACACATGCCACAAAAGTTTGAAGCATGTGTTTACTCAGAAAGAGCTGAATATACGGTAGAGAAGATGGTTAGAATTTATGGCGGATTTCGACATCAACCTACAATATCATCCAGGGACGGTGAATGTAGTTCCTGATGCACTTAGTTGCCAGCCGTTATCAATGAATCTCACCATACAGTGGAAGATACATCAAGATTTGCACAAGATGGAGATTGCAGTGGTTATGCCAGGTAATATTTCAGAGTTGATGAATTTACAAGTTCAGTCTACTATTGTCAATCAGATCAAAGCAGCCCGAGCAAGTGATGCCAAGTTGCAAAAGATCAGAGAACAAGTAGAAAGTGGACTAAGAACAGACTTCATCATCCATGAAGACGGATCTTTGAGATACAGAAGTAGATTGTGTGTATTACAAGGTCCTGTTCGGGAAGAGTTGATGAAAGAATCTCACAACTCTCCATACTCAGTATACCCTGGTGGTACAAAGATATACAAAGATCTGCGGAAACATTACTGGTGGCATGGAATGAAGCGCGAAATAGCCAGAAGCGTAGCCAAATGCTTGGTGTGTCAGCAAGTAAAAGCTGAACATCACAGGACTGCTGGTTTACTTCAACCGTTATCTATTCCAGAATAGAAGTGGCTACAAATCACCATGGACTTCGTGACTGCACTTCCTCGCAGCACGAAAGGTAACGATGCAGTATGGGTTATTGTGGATCGACTAATAAAATCGGCTCACTTCATCCCATTTCAAGTTGGCCAATCTACCGAGACACTAGTAAAGAAGTACATGGAAGTACGTCTGAATCTAAGTAAGATTTAACTCTTCATAGTATACTATTTTTAATAACTATGAACTCATGCAGGAGATTGTGAGATTACATGGAGTATCGGTTTACATTGTCTCCGATCGTGACATCAGATTTCGATCGCAGTTTTGGCAAAGTCTGCAAGCTAGCTTTGGAACGAGTCTGAACTTCAGCACAGCTTATCACCCACAAACAGATGGTCGGTCTGAGCGAACGATTCAGATCCTTGAAGATATGCTAAGAGCGTGTATGTTAGATTTCGGAGGATCGTGGGAAGATCACCTACATCTTGTGGAGTTTTCATACAAAAACAGCTACCGGGCGAGTATTGGTATGGCACCTTTTGCAGCTCTTTATGGAAGGAAGTGTCAATCACCATTAAGTTGGGATGACATCGGAGATAGAGAACTCCTTGGACCTGAGATGATCGTGGCGACTGTGGATGTAGTTCGCATGATCAGGAAAAGAATGTGCATAGCCCAAGACAGACAGAAGCACTGGGCTGATGCAAAGCGCCGACACCTGGAGTTCCAACCGGGAGATCATGTGTTCTTAAAGATTCATAGAAGGCTTTTCAAAGATTGCAACACCCCTGACCAAGATCACACGTAAAGATAAAGCGTTCGTGTGGTTAGAAGCATGTGAACAAGCTTTTGTAGAACTCAAGTCAATATTGACATCGGCTCCTATTCTGGTAATACCGGACCAATCTATAGGATTCGTTGTGCATTGCGATGCATCCGGTAAGGGATTAGGATGTGTTCTATACCAGCACAAAAAAGTTGTAGCTTTTTCATCAAGACAACTGAAGGTTCATGAGTGCAACTATCCAACACATGACATGGAGTTGGTGGCCGTTATCTTTGCACTTAAGATTTGGCGCCACTATCCTCTTGGAGAACGAGTGTATATATACACAGACCAAAAAAGTCTTAAGTATGTGTTTACTCAGAAGGAGTTGAATATGCGACAGAGAAGATGACTAGAACTTATGGCGGACTTCGACATCAACCTACAATATCATCCAGGGAAGGTGAATATAGTTCCTGATGCGCTTAGTCGCCAACCGTTATTAATGAATTTCACCACACAGTGGAAGCTACAGCAGGAATTGCACGGGATGGATATAGAAGTGGTTATGCCAGGTAATACTTCAGAGTTGATGAACTTATATGTTCAATCTACTATTATCAATCAGATTAAAACAGCTCAAGCAAGTGATGCCAAGCGACAAAAGATCCGAGAACAGGTAGAAAGTGGAATAAAAACAGACCTCGTTATCCACGAAGACAGATCTTTGAGATATGGAAGCAGGTTGTGTATACCATAAGGTTCTGTTCGGGAAGAGTTGATGAGAAAAGCTCACAGCTCTCCTTACTCAGTATGCCCTGGCGGTACAAAGATGTATAAAGATCTACGGCAATATTACTGGTGGCATGGAATGAAGCGTGAAGTGGCCAGAAGCGTAGCCAAGTGCTTGGTGTGTCAGCAAGTGAAAGCTGAACATCACAGAACTGCTGGTTTACTTCAACCCCTGTTCTGTTTATTTTCTCTGCAATTCAACAGAGAATTGAAATCACCTTTAATCTCATTTTTAATGCTTTTTTAATTCAATCTTTCAATTCCTAAACCCTAATTTCATCTTATAAATACAACCCCATACCCTAGCCCCTCCCCATTCTGAAATCTCTAGTCAAAATTCTCAAAAATTTCTAAGTCTAAGAAGAGTACAAGTGGAGTTAGCCCAAGGTCAATTTCCGGCGAGGATTCGAGACGATTCCGGCGATCCTGCGACTACACGAAGGCTACCTTTCTCTTCCTCTACCTTCCCTCTATTCTTTTAGCAAGTAAGTCCCATCTCCCCTCTTATCTTTCTACCATAAAAATTCTTCTTTTCAAAACTTGTCGGTAAGTGGAGTTATACCGACATTCGATTCTATAATTTTTAAAATTATAATTTTTCTTAAGAATCACTCATTCATATCACTATACCTTGCTTATTTATCATGAAACAAATAATTAGAACAATTTCATCTTAAAATATCATGTTATGTAACTTTAAATCTCATTTTTCGTTTAAATACCTCAAACTTTACATATGAAATCTTTTATTGTTTTGCTTAATATTACCTTTAGATTATCTCATGAGGTAATGACCTACCTCTCACATATACACATCTTGACATAGCACGATTCTCTTGAAACATAAATTTTGTGGCAAAATACGACTTTTCATCAAAATACCATGCACTATAAAAACCCGGTTTTCTTTAAATGGTGTTATCAAATTCTTTGCAATTATGTCTCTACAACCCATTTTGAGGAATCCTCTATTGGATGGCGCAGATTATCGCACATCTTCGGGATCAGTAGAGCGAGATGCAGACCTCCTCACTGAGCATACGACCTCGAAAGAATTTTAATACGATTTATAAGAAGAAATGAGATTTTCTACTTAATAAATAAAATTAATTTTTAATAATTATATAAATATTATCAAATCATATATTTTTAATATATAATAAAATTCTATGTTTTCTAGAAAATAAAAGAATGACAAGTTTTAATAAAATATCATCAAGTATCGATACAAGACAAGTTACACTTAAATACCATGAACTATTCAAGCTAGGTATATATTCACTAAAATACCTCAAATTTTAAAAGTTACATCTATGAAAACCTTAAATACGATAAATAATTACTCGAGATTTATTTTGAAAGCATATAAAATATTTTTCATAAAACCCTCTTGAGTTATATAAAATTACATTAAGGACTCTAGTAAATATAGGTTTAAGCAGGACCAATTCTCTTGAGCCTCAGAGAGCCGGAGAAAGTGAGTGCTTGCCTATTTAAGGTAGAAAACTAAAATGGGGTTATCAATGGTAATTGTCTTAGAAAAAGACACAAATCCTGCCGTCCATGTACAGCAGTTACCGATAATTCCTAAACCTAATCAGGATCCAAATCAGTTTTAAGTATTCGACTCAAGTCTGAGTCCAAATCAATCCGAGTCTAATCCAAACATGAATCCAATTCAATATGAATCCAATATACCAAATATGACTATTTGACTTGAACCTGAATACCAGAACAAGAACAATATACAACATGATTTGACTTGACCGACCCATGGCTATACTTGAATTGATTACATGCCTACTTGATACATTATGAAACCATTTACATGAATAACTTGTAACCATGGTTTCGGTAAGTCTGTTAACTACAATTTATACAAAATACATTACGGGGTTTTTAAAGGGGTAGACTGGTACGGAAAGTATTAAAAGTGGCACGATGATGGACACTAAAAGACACCTACATGAACATCATGTGCCGTTGTCCCGTGGGTTTTGACGGGGCCTTATACTTACATGTAACCATAGTCCACGGGATAGTTGGACTCCTCTCGTATATATTGATACATTCTGTACCAAGTTACAAACAACTACGTTAGCATAACAAATAGATAATTTACCAGTTCTATTATTTTTACTTTTCTATTCTATTCTATCTTTTGGGACTTACCGAGCACTAGTTCGCTGACGACATTCCTGTTTCTTCTTTCTTTAGAATGTTTGTCAGGAGGACCCGACTCTCAGGAGACCGAGCCCAGCCAGGACGATTTGGAGCAGAGTTCACAGAGGAGCTAGACTTCTAGGCTTTTACTTGTACTTATTTTTCCTTTTAGTTCATATGCCACTGTTTAGGCTTTGCTTTCAGCATTGTATTTTCCTTTTCAAAAGTAGTTGTAATGTAAAGAAAGAATGTTAATAAAAGTTGCTGTTGTTATTATTACATCTCTTGTTATTCTTGTGTATTCTTTTATATATTGCTTATTTACGCTTAACGTGTTTACTTCTGAGTAAATACATCGCGTGCCTGTGTTCATATCAGATTTTTGCATTTTCATACCGCCCAATTTTTATCACATTGCATATCGGTAGATACTCTTGAGCCGTGTTTGCTAGTCAATTGCAGGATACAGGTTCTCGGTTCTAAAACCGGTGAAATTCATGGAAAACACGACAAAATCCGGGTTCCTGCCAACCACAGATAAAACACGGATCTCCGCTCTTTATCCGTCTGTTGCCACACACCAGTTTAAGAGACAAAATGTCAAATCAATGTCGTTTTCATGCACAAGGCTCAATGGCAGCACAAGATCCAAGAAATCTACGCGGAGCTCGAGGAAATCATGACAAAAAGTCCACATCAAATCACCTTTCCCTCAACAGAAATTCTGGAAAAATCGTGAAGAAAATATGGAAAAATATATATACCAGAGTAAAGGACACACAGAACCAGGGAAGCACAGAAAAAATGGGAGCCCAACTCCTCCATATCGCCGCGGAACCGCGGCCAAAGGGGGGTTTAGGCCGCGGTTCCGCGGCCGTACTGGCGCCGCACTTGAAGACTTTTTGGGGGCAGATTGGTCTTTTCATATGTGTTCTGATTGTTGCCCTAGGTTTTCATTTTCCAGCCTATAAATACCCCAGAACCTTGTGAAGCCAAGGGTGCATAATCTTGTATTTTTCTAGGTTTAGAATACTTGTTTCTTCTTCCTCTTCTCATCTCTTCTCCATTGAAAATCTTGTAGTGAGCTTTTGTGAGTGAAGAATGATGAATAAAGAAGAACCGTTTACTCATCATGCTTATCTTGTTCTTTAGTTAACTTGTTAATTGTTGTAATTTTCATTTGTTAACTAGTTGTTGTTATTTCTTTTTGTTTCTTTCTTTTCTCTTTTCCTTTATCCTTAAACAACCATGACGCTTACGCTTGATCCTTGCCAAGGTGAGGTCGCAAATAGTTAGTTGTTATCTTCTAATCTCCTTCTTTCTATCTTCCTCTTTTGTTTTGTTTTCTTTTCATTATGATGTGTGAGTAGTTTCATACTTGTTAGGGTAGGATAAGGAAAGTTTGAGAGAAGGAAATCTCTCTCACTCTTTCCTTGCCCAACATCTTAAACCGACTCCCGTTAATTGAACCACAATCCGCTCCTTACGGCACCCTATCCTACATGATAGCGGTGATTCCGTAGTGAGACCGGTTGTGGTTGAATTAACCGGAGGTTATGGCTAAGAGCCAAGAACGGACGGACAAGCACCAAAAGGAAGAACTTAAGCGTTGGAAAGCCTAGCTTATACTCGCAAGTTCCTTCCTAGTCGTGCTAATCCCCGTTGTTACCGATTACCGTAACACCGATATTAAGAGTGGCAATGAAAGAAGTGAGGGACTCCTAACTCAAAGTAACCTAATCCTAACCCTAACAAGCTCTCTTTACATATCATTTTAACACTTAGTTAATCACAAACAAATCTGGAAAACCGGACTTAACTCGTTAAAGCACATAGAAAAAGATTCCCATCTCCCTGCGGACGACCCGTACTCAACCGGCTAGCTACAAGCGAAACCGTCTTGATTGCGGTAATTAACTAAACTTGAACACGCAGAATCTCTACCAATCAGCCTGCCACGTCGCCTTCCTCGTACACCGGGAAGCGGGGCGTGATAGGTTTTGTTGGCGGCCCATGCAGGTCAGTTCTGCATGGAATCCTAAGCAATATATCATAAGAAGTATAAGAATCAGCAACTAAACATTCCTTATATTTTTAATCTCTTGAATCTGTCCTAACCTTTCTTTTTCTTTCAAGGTTATGGATTCCCTAAACAACACGAGTACCAATATCAACAACAACACCCAACCACCTCCTCTACCACCACCACCTACCGTTACAGCTCATATCAACGAGCATACGGTATTGTTTGATGAGATCAAGAGCCTCTTAGAGGGTCAGCAGCAACAGACTGCTATCCTCTTGAACCGCCCTGAGACCGAGGCATCCGGAGTCAAGCAATTCCGGGCATTGCACCCTAAGCACTTTTCTGGGAAAGAGAACCCACTGGAGGAAGAGGAATGGGCTCAGTCCATTGAAGATGATATAGCAGTAGCACAAGTGCCAGAGGTTACTTGGGTGAGAGTTGCGAAACTGCAACTCACTGACAACGCCAGAGTATGGTGGAAGGCTGAAGAAAGCCGACTCACCCAACAGATCGAATGGAGGACTTTTCGCTATATGTTCGATGCGAAATACTTTCCCGAGACTGCCCGTTTCGACATGAAACAACAGTTCATCCACTTGCAACAAGGCTCTATGTGGAGCAAATCTGTGGATGAATATGATACTGAGTTTACCATGCTTAGCAGGTAAGATATGTCTCAAAATTCAAAATTTCTTGATATCACATGATACACTGCTAACACAAGACCGTAACAGGCTTGCGGCAAATCTTATACCGACTGCTGATATCTGGGCTCAAAGATTTCAGCAAGGGTTGGACCCGGAGATCCAAGCTGCATTAGCTACATGGGATTTCCCAACCCATGATCTTACGTTAAAGGCCGCCCGACGATATGAGACAGTAGTGAAGAAGAAGGGCAGACCTCAGACTGCCGGAGTGAAGTGCCCTGCTACTCAGATGGCAGGAGGAGCTTCTTCCAGGCCTACTTTTGTACCCATTTAACCGGCCCAATCCAGACTTTTGCTTCTTTAAATATGCGCACCGATGGCGGAACTTGTGGTCCAAATGCGAACAATGCATTGAAAAGTCTTCGGCTGTAGGAATGTTCATTAGGACTATTGATCCTCAATCGAGTGAGTCTAAGTTCATGACCTTCTTTAAGCCCACCACGTTTCAGGCGCTGATTGATAAGTTAGCACAGATGGATCGGATGGGTTATGGTCCTTCCTCCTAAGCAAGGACCCCCGGAACAATAAGGGCAAAGGAAAAGCAGCCTTTATTGCCAATGCGCAGCAACAACCGGGCGGTCCGAAAGTACTTGTCCGCCAAAACAACCCTCGTATGCACCCGTCCTTGGAAGAAAGGTTGGGATGTGCTTATTCGTTCACTCACGATAAGACGAGGAGGTTGTTTGAGTTGGCGATGTGAAATAATCTGATCATATTGCCAGACCTACGGCAGCCCACACAAGCCGACAACGTCAATAACCCCAACTGCTGCTCCTAGTACAGATAGTAAGCCATCCAATCAAAAACTGCTACATCTTCAAAAACTGTATCTAGAACTAGCACCAACAC
This sequence comes from Agapanthus africanus, assembly GCA_030015575.1. Lineage (NCBI taxonomy): Eukaryota > Viridiplantae > Streptophyta > Magnoliopsida > Asparagales > Amaryllidaceae > Agapanthus > Agapanthus africanus. The sequence continues at coordinate 374,065,986 of JASDDO010000019.1, read as the reverse complement.
TGGAAGTTCGCACTGTTCAATAGCTGGAGGGTAAATCCGCCCCAAAAGCATGCTCCCAAAAAAGTGGATGCGTAGGGGGTATCGTGCTTGCTCGTGGAAGAAGCTCCATGGGAAGTATGTCTTTCAGCAAAATCTAAAAGAATACTAAAGGATCTACAAGTGTGTCCGGTGATCAAGTGGAAAAGCACGCTGAGCCCGAAATTATAAAAGGGATGCTAAAACAGCGTCCCGCGACGAAAGTCACTGACAATGGGAAAAGTCCCCTAGTCAAGCCTTTGAAATCTTTGAAGAAAAAGAAGAAGAATAAGAAGCCTGTGCAGCCTGCTGAATATATTGACAAGCACACAAACCTCCAGAAATATATAGATGCGCTAGAAGAATACAATCAGAAAGCGCGAACGCCAGTCACACTCGAAGAATTCCTCAAGTTTATTCTTAAGGATGAGGACAGTGATGATGATAAGGTAAATGACTCATCCGAAGAAATGGAAGAGCATGTAGCAAGCGGCTTCATGCTGTCCCATTCATCACACGACCTCGTGGTCAAAAGAAAATCTCATAAGGAACACTGGGAACATCTAAACGTCTTGTTCAAATGTCTTCGGAAATACAATATGAAGATGAACCCTCTAAAGTGAGCGTTTGGAGTCTTTTTAGGCAAATTCCTAGGTTTCATCATCCGTCACTGAGGTATCAAAATTGATCCTTCGAAAATCAAGGCGATCGTGGACATGCCCTCGCCAAGAACTCTCAGACAACTGCGATCTCTCTAAGGAAAGCTCGCATATATTCGGCTGCTCATTTCCAACCTCTCCAGAAAATGTCGCCTCTATAACTATCTAATGAAGAAAGGGACCCCGTTTGTCTGGGATCAGAAATGCCAAAATGCATTGGATGAAATTAAACAATACCTACAAAATCCACCGGTATGGCCTCTTTGGTTAAGGGAAAGCTCCTTATCCTACATACAACGCCCTTGAAGGTTCTCTAGGTGCACTATATGCATAAGAGAACGACCAAGGAAAGGAAATAGCTCTGTACCATCTAAGTCGAGTTCTCCTGGGAGTAGAAAGCAACTACTCTCCCATTGAAAAGCACCGCCTGGCGCTGATCTTCGCAATAACGAAGTTCAGATACTACGCCTTGGCGCATGAGGTCCATCTCATATCAAAGGTGAATCCTTTGAAGTATATGATGTCAAAGGCCATACTGACGAAAATGCTTTCCAAATGAGCCCTACTATTGATGGAATTCTCGATAATATACCGGCCCCTCAAAGCGGTGAAAGGATAAGCCATCGCTGACTTCCTTACAGAACATCCGATACCAGCCGATTCTTCCTTAAAATGTGAACTGTCGGATGAACACGCTTTCGACGCAGTCGAAGAGGAGAGAGGAAAGTGAGTCCCAATAGGAGCTCTACTTCGATAGAGCATTTTTCATGAAGCGGCGAAAGAGAAACACTCACATAATCAAAAATGGGATGGGTCTTATCTTCGTGACTTTGCAAGGAGGAATATTATGTTACGCTCTCTCCTTGACGGAACCCAGGACCAATAATCAAGTGGAACATGAAACTTTGATACCCGGTCTTGAGATTGCTATCGTTATGGGAATCAAGGACCTCCTCATATATGGAGATTCTCAGCTAATTATTAGTCAATTAAATAGTGACTACAAGACATGCAAGCTAGAACTAATAATGTATAGCGAAAGAGTGCAGTGGTTGTTGACCCAAATCCCTTCCTATACCTTGGAAAGCGTACCGCGAATGGAAAACAACAAGGTGGATGCGTTAGCCATGTTGGCTAAAGAACTGGCCGACGAAGACCTTGATGACGTAAGGATCATTGTTCAAAGCTGCTAGATCCTAGTGCCAGCAGATATACCTTTGGAAGATCTCATAGAACTATTCGAGGAAACAGAAACGACCGAACGAGAAGTTCTCTAAATAGAGAACGAAGAAGAGGTCAAGGATTGGAAAGAAGTCTTCATATACTACTTTAAGTCCCAAAGCAAACCTAAAGATGCGCCGTCTAGACATCAGCTCATGATACGGGCTCTGTCATTCACCTTCGTCAACGATACTCTGTACAAGAGATCTTTCGACTTCGTATGGTTAAGATGTCTAGGACCGAAAAAAGCAAAGAAAGTCATCCAAGAAGTACACGATGGATTTTGTAGCTCTCATCAGGACTAAAAATGAGCTGAAGATAAAAATGATGGGCTATTACTGGCCCATGATGATTCAGGACTGTCTCAAATATGCATAGCAGTGTCACTCGTGCTAAATACACGGGGACTTCATACATTAGCATCCAAATCCGCTACATCCGACAGTGGCCAGTTGGTCGTTTGAGATGTGGGGAATTGATATAATCGGCCCTATCGAACTAGCGTCATCCAGGAGATATCAGTTTATACTAGCAACAACCGACTACTTCTCTAAGTGGGCAGAGGCCTCTCCACAATTTTTATTTTTACTTCATTTTTTGCTTAATTTGATTCAATTTGTCCCGAAGATAGGAATACATAAATAAGGAACTATGCGGCAGCTACAAAATAGGGATGGTGGTGCAGATGTCGTAACGGAAATAGTGGTTAATTGCTCATAATATCTAAAATGAGAAGAAAAAAGGGTCCTACGATTTATCAAAAAATCTTTATTTTCATTTTTGATTTCGAGTTCAACTCAAGTCGAAGAACTCGGCAAAATAGCCCCGTAACTTCGGGAGAAGGGGTAAAAGGATGACTAAAAGAAAAGATCTTAACTTACCCTCTATTTTTGTCCCTTTAGTGCGCCTAGTATTTCCGGCGATTGCAATGGCTTCTTTATTTCTTCATGTCTAAAAAAATAAGATTGTCTAGATCCGATGGAACCAAATTTCGGCAAGTCGTTAATTTGGAATAAAAAAAAGATGATCTTGTGGAATCATATTGAATATTTGACAATACATTTTGTACCCTGCTAAAAAGCCCTGCGAGCTCTACGTCTGGGGGATCTGCGAATTCCCCCTGCTTATTCCAAAACTTTCCAAGGCCCACCTCACCTTCAATCCACGGTCGAGCTACTATACTAGAAACTCCTGTCAGTGATTGCTGAAACATCTGGGCTAATCATACTCTTCCTCCGTCAAGAATTACTTGGTGCTATGATCATTGGAGGAATACTAAGCAATCCGAAACTTTTTTGCCGCTAAGAGAGGTGAAGACAGAGAATATTCTCCACTTCTTCAAAACCCATGTCATTTAACGGTTTGGAACTCCACGACGGATGATCTCGGATAATGGACCTACCTATAGAAGCCACAAAATAATCCGCTACATACAGCAATACATGATAGACTAAACATACTCCTCCATCTATAATCCTAGGGCCAATGGTCTAGCTGAAGCATTCAATAAGACCTTGACCAAGATTATAAAATAGTCGGTGTCCAAAAGCAAAAAGGACCGGCATGAGAGGCTACTTGAAACTCTTTGGGCGTACCGAAAAACGTTCAAGACGACCACAAATACAACACCATACGCATTGGTGTTTGGCGTTGAAGCAGTATTCCCACTGGAGATAGAACTCCCTACACTATGTGTAGCAGTTCAATACAAGCTAACGGATGAAGAAAATGCTCATCTTAGGATCGAGGAACTCGATACTCTCGACGAACCCGCCTTATAGCATAGCAAAACCTGGAGAATTATAAGGCAAGAATGACACGGTCATATGAAAGACTGACTAGGCCGAGAACATTCCGCCAAAACAAACTCATGCTGGTTGTCAAAAGACCAATGATTCTCAATCATGTAAAACGAGGGAAGATCGTGCCAAACTATGAAGGTCCGTACATCATAAATAAGGTCAACCAAGGTGGAGCTTATTTGCTCATGGATATACATGGCGAAAGGCCGTTTCGGCCGATAAACGGCCGATTCCTCAAAAAGTACTGCGCATGAAGAGTCGCGACTTAGGTCAATTATAGATGACGACTCTTGTATCCTTTCGCTATCTTCCTGAGTCAAAAATCTGAAAATGGTGCTAAATAATGTTCGTCCTAAATACGGGAATGTTGGACCAAGATGTCTCTAAACTAATATTCGTCCCAAACACGGGAATGTTGGACCGAGATGCCCCTAAACTAATGTTGGACCGAGATGTCCCTAAACTAATGTTCGTCCCAAACACGGGAATGTTGGACCGAGACGTCCCTAAACTAATGTTGGACCGAGATGTCCTTAAACTAATATTCGTCTCAAACACGGGAATGTTAGACCGAAACGTCTTTAAACTAATAATGGACTGAAATGTCCTTAAACTATCATTTCATCCTAATCACAGGAATGTTGGACCGCAATGTCCTTAAACTAGTATATTGCCGGTATTGGCCATATGACTAGCCGTACACAATTCACGGGCACAAACGATCCATGTTCTCCATGTCTCTAATGGACTGAGATATACTTAAACTAATATTCATCCCAAATGCGGGAATATTGGACTGAAATTTCCCTAAACTAATATTGGACCGAGATGTCCTTAAACTAATATTCGTCCCTAACACTGGAATGATGGACCGAAACGTCCCTAAACTAATATTGGACCGAAACGTCCTTAAACTAATACTTCGTCCCAAACACGGGAATGTTGGACCGAGATGTACTTAAACTAATATTCGTCCCGAACACGGGAATGCTGGATCGAAATGTCCTTAAACTAATATTGGACCGCGATGTCCTTAAACTAGCATGTTGCCTTATGGTATGGGTTATATGACTAGCCATACACAATCCACGGGGATGAATAATTCACATCCTTCCCAGGTCCCATATGATGCGGTCCTTCGAAAAATGTCGTGATCTACAATTGTTAGTGCATTATCTTATGGGGCGCTTAAAAAAATGGTACGTCCACAAGAGAGATGGGCATGGACAAAAACCCGAAAGAGCATCGTAAGTAAAAACAGTAGGGCTACCGGCGAGCTTGTGAAAACTCGAGAGGGCGCAAACTCGTTATAGAAAGAAAAAGATGCACTTGTATAGTCCTCACGACTTTATAAGGAGAAAACACCCACGTGAGATCCTTACGACTTACAAAAGTGCAACGCACTTAGGAATCCATACGTTTCCGAAGGAGGAAATACACTTACGAGATCCTCCCAGCTCGTAAGGAGAACATATCCTCTGTAAGACCCTTACGGCATCCGGGATGCAAAACCCCCCTTAAGCTACAGGGATCTAAACCTGTTCTTAAGCCATCAAAAACCCCATAAATTTATGCCCTACAGGCGGTCCTATATCGACCTTTGTATACAATCCACGGGCGTAAATAAATATATTCTCGACCAAGTCCCACCAAAAACAAGAAATATTGCTCGAAAAGGTGAACGACACTTGCAAGTCCCCTCAACTGGCAAGGAGCTTGTAAGGTCCTTATAACTTACAAGAGTAATATACACTTAGGAGTCCTCACGACTCTGGAGGAGAAAATACACCTATGAGATCTTCACGACCTGATTGATTTGAAAAAGTGTTTGTAGTAACCACAATCAATAACGGTGTCGCATGTAGCTAGCCGAGATGAGTACGGGTCATTCTCAGAGATACGTGGGACTTTTAATCTTACTTTAGATGAGTTGATTAGAAATAGAGGAGAGGGATTCTAGATCTATGTTGAACACGGATGTAGAATATATAAGAAGAGGGCTTGTAGGGTTCGTTAGAATTTAGTAGTAATGGATGATTAAATAATGATGTCTCATTTTATCTTTTGATAGATTTAAAACTAGATCGATAGTGATGAATGAAGATTAGGGTTTTTGGAGAGAATAGGGTTCCCACTCTTAACCCTTATCTTTTTATTGAGCTCTATTCATGTCTAGTCTCTACCAAAACAATTGTTAATCTGATCTTAAATCGCGGTCGAGACTATCAATAAATTGGTAGCGCGTCCGATTAGGATCTTAACGATTCTTTTGATAAAGTTTATAAACTTTATAAGATGTAAAAGAAGTTAAGGGATTTTATCATCCATTGATCTACCATAATCCTACGAACTCTATCAAGCGGAGAATTACTCACGCATGATTGAGATAGAAGAAGAAAGGATAGAGAAGAAAATCATAATACAGAATTTAAATGCAGAAAGTAAATGCGAAATAATTAAGCTAATGATCTACTTTTATTAATCAACGTTACAAGTACAAATCGTTCGAATTTAGATTACAAGAGGAAGAAATTGCTCTCGATCTCTGCCTCGTAGGAAGTATTTGCTCCGTCAATATTCACGTCGCTCTATCATATCGAATCGTGGACCTGTCGTGGATCTCTTGTTTTTTGATTGTGATTTGTGATTGATTCGTTTTTCCAGATTGTGTAATGTAGAAAATATAATAGAAATCACAACCAAAAATTATTTGACCGCAATCAACTACGGTGTCGGATGTAGATTGTAAGTGAGTGCGGATCGTCCATAGGGATTGTGCGATTCGTTTCTATGTTTAATTTGTTTGAATCGAAAAGTTAATTGAAAAGAAAAGAAAAGAAAACATGATTCAAGAATTTATCAATTGATTCAGGTGTCACGATGTTTAATCAAGAATCAAGAAACTGATAAACAATCAAGAATTGGGTTTCGATAATATTTCCAACCAAAATGTCAAGAATCTAAATGAGGCTCGTAGGAATCGATCGGATCTATAGACGTGATGTAATCTAAAGATAACGTGTTCTTATCCTTCGAAGGATTGATACTAGATCGATGATGATCGACGAGAGTTAGGGCTTTCTTGATGAAACTAGGGTTTCATCTTTTAACCCTTGTTCTTTCGTCGATATCATTCACACTCTAGCCTCTAGCAATTTTCAAGAAACGATCGTAACTTCCCAATTTCGAGCGATATCAATCAAGAAAGCATCGCAACGAAATGGGTCGTCGATTCTTGAACTTGCTAGGGTTTACAAAACTCGTAGGAATCAAGAATCGTTTTCAGATATATTACAACATCATTCTATTGACCGTCTCGACTCCACGACGAGCGGAGTATTACTCAAACATCACAACAAGAATTATAACTAGAATTTTAGATTGATTCATGATGCAAGAATTTAAAGAAAACAAGATAAAAGAATATCACCTTTTATTTATATCAACACTTTGATTACAATCGCTCAAGAACTACAAGAGGAAGAATCTAAATTGTTGAATTGGCGTCGCTCGGCTCCGTGAGTCGCGGATCGGCTTTGACCACTTGCTCCGTTGAAGATCGGCTCGGCTCATAAAAGGTTGCAAGGCTTCTTGCTTGATGGGTACTCGGGATCTTGGCTTTTTGATTGGAATTTAGGGTTAGGGTTTCACACAAGCCTTGTCACTAGACTTGTGGAAGAAGATGAAGAAAGAGATAGAATGGCTCTAGTTTGATACTAGATTGGGATCCTCTTTACCCTAGGTTTAGGCTTCTATTTATAGACTTCCCAAACCCTAGGTCTAGGTTTGAAATTACAATTCCCTCCAAAAGTTTGTTGAGGAGTTTCTAGAAAGAGTTTGTTAGGAGCTAGCTTAGGTTTTAAGCTAGGATTAATTAAGCTTGGAAACCCTAGTTTGCTGATCTGGCAGAAACCCCTGGAGTCTTCTGGAACTTGAGATACATTTCTGAGCAGTGGGCCCTTAATGAAGCATTGTAGACCAAAATTTAGTGTCTGAATCCCTGGACCCACCGTGGATCCGCGGCTCAAGCAAGCCATTGCCGCGGATCCGCGGCACTTTGAAGAGCTTGGGCTTTGGGTCTTCTGGTGTGTCCTTGTTCTGTATTTTAGGGCTTCTTCTGATATATTTATTTGTGATTGCTCCTTTGTATTGATACCAGATTTGAAGTTAGTGAGTTGGCGTATCCTTTGAGCAGCGTTGATTTGAGCACGCTTGTAGTTTTTTCCTGCACAAATCTCGACACAAGTGTTGAGCAAATACAGAGATGATGCGATGCCATGAAATGCAGTCAATTTCCTTTATAGTGCCGGTTTTAGAGTCTAACACATGCAATCTGATATTTTACGACTGATTTGCTAATATGTGAAATATGAATACCGTACACTTCTAAATGAGTGCAAAAGATATGGAAATTGCCGTGTTAAAAATACATTATTTTCGACTGATCAAATACCCCCAAACTTAATTTCGATCGTCTCGAGCGAATGTTTTATTAAAAAGAGAAGGAGAAAATAAAGAAAGAGAAAAACTAATTAGCACACTTTCGTAGGCAACACGATTGCACTGAGCATGTGCAACAAGCCTTTAAACCTCTAGGTGTCCCTAGTAGGAGGAGTGTTGTCTCCTGAGGGTTTTCAACGGATTGCACCCACAAAATCCAATAATAAAAGAAAGATCATGAATATTACATTTAAAGACAAGAATTGTAGAAGAAAAGCTTCGAAAATTAGGGTTTCCAACTAAGCTAGCTTTTCGGTTGTCATGAGCCCTATCTTAATAGTCATAAAAAAATGTTAGAAATCACGTCCTCCCTCAATAAAACATCGTCTTATTCGTCATTCCTATCTTCTTCCAAACATCGATCATATCACCCTGCGTGTGTGTAAAGGACATCCCTACACCCGGAGAATTCGATTCAAGCTATCATACTCTTGCCCATCAGCCTTAGTACTTTTTAATTAATGAATATTTAGATGAGATTGCTCACACACTTTCATGCGACCGTTAATACTTCTTGAGGTACTAACCGATCGATTACTCCTGTGCTTGCTTACTTGGTGTATTTTCCTCGTCTTGCACCACCTCAGGCATAACAGTGACTCCCAGACCAGTTGGCCTTAGGGCACTAGGTGAAGAAGCACCCTCGCTATACATTTTTTATTGCCCTTGGTGATAACAAAACCAGTATCCATTTTTCTCACCACTTTATATTTTCTTCATTTTTTTAATTTTTTTATTTCCTTCATACTTTTGGCTTTAAGACAAGAGCATTTCAAGGTATCCTCTACTATCCCAGGCTTTAAGACGTGTGTAAGTGCGAATAGCAGGGTAGCCACGTTCAAAATGTTTGGCTTCCAGAATAGAAACTATTTTTCAGACTTATTTTTATCCTCAGATTAGTGACGTCCTTCATCTTACTAACCCTTGGGACAACGGCTCATAACTACTTATTACTGGTTCGTATAAGAAAACTTCTAATTTTTTTGGTTTTCTTAAATTTTTCTAATCTCATGGATGTAATTGTTCACTATCTAATCTTTCATTATCTTATTTATGTACAAAAATATTTTTATAGTTTTGAAAAATTTTAAATTTTTATGGGTTTTCGAAAATGTTTTGTGCTTATGCAAATGATATGCAAATGATGCGAAAATAAGCACAACCTCCCCCAAACTTGTTTTCAACAGTGTCCTCACTGTTGCCATCTGCTATATCTACAAAACCTGTAAGCTTGGAAGGAATTTATTAGTGGGGGCAAAATATTTAAGTGAAGAACCTCCCCCAAACTTATTTTTGGCTCATCATTTTGTAAAAATTTTCTTTTCAGGAGCCCGATCATACCCCCCCAAACTTGAGTTATGCAATGTTAATCTTTGAAAATCATATGAGGGGGTCAAAAATCAGTGGTCGATGCCAAGCTTTGCAAAGACCAAATGTTAACACCAACCATTCAAAAATTTTATCAATGCAGTGCTCTGGTTGGTGGAAGAAGAAGTGGGGAAAGGGTAAGTGGTGGAATAGAAAGTGTGTGTGTCTCATATTGGAGAGACGATGCAGTGAATGTGATGGATTACTCGCATTCTTTTTACAGTTCAGAGGAAGGGGTGGAGGTTTAATTTCATTGAGTGGGACATGATTCATCTCAACACCCGTGTTATTCAGAAATGCGAGTTCATCAGCGAAGATCTCCTCAAAAGTTTCATCAATACCCCGAAGAATAATGTCATCACATAGTGCGGGGTGATCTTCAGACTCTAAGAATGGTTCATAATCAGTGTTAATTGTTGACCCGGACATCTCAGTGGAAGAGTCCGCATGTGTATTATACATAGTTGGGTTAAACAACATATGAAAAGAGTTAAGATCAGTATTATGAGGGTCATTAAATTCGCTGCTGTCGACATCCATTAAGTCGACTGAACAGACCTGAGCAGTAGGTTCGGAGGGTACACTTCCCAATTTGTAAATGTTCATCTCAATTGTCCTCTTCCCGAAGGATAGGGTCATAGAACCATTACGACAGTTGATGATAGCGTTGGAAGTGGACAAAAAGGGGCGACCTAAAATCACCGGAATTTGATTCCGTGAGTTCGCTACAAGGTGTGTATCAATTACAATAAAGTCTACAGGGAATATAAATTCTCCGATTTTTATTAACACATCCTCTAGTTCACCCCTAGGTCTGGTGATTGATCGGTCAGCCATCTGGAGAGTGCAAGGAGATTGTTTCAACTCTCCGATCCCTAACTGTTCATAAACTGAGAAAGGAAGCAGGTTAACACTTGCCCCAAGATCTAGTAGAGCACGGTTAATGTGTTTCTCCCCAATAGAGATGTAAATCGTAGGATATCCAGGATCCTTACGTTTTCTCGGTAATTGTTGGGGGAAAGCCGTATCTACAGTCTTTGCCATGAATATCTTCTTGGGCATTTGTTTCTTCCTCTTTCTAGTGCACAAGTCTTTAAGAACTTTTGCATATGCGGGGACTTGTTGGATAGCATCTAGAAGAGGGATATTGATGTTAACCTGTTTAAACATCTCAGTGATCTTCTCCATATATGGACTTGGTGTGTTAGCCCTTAACCGATTAGGATAAGGTGCTTTAGCAATAAGTGCTGGGTCCATCATAGGAGAAGGAAGTGTGTGTGGAACCGATCCCAGTATAGAAGTGGGGATCGTCCGTGGAGGAGTAAAAGAGGTGGGCTGTAGTGGCGAGCCTTTTGGGAAACGAAGAATAGGCTCTTGAGAAGGTGGTGGGGTAGAAGAACTGGGGTCAGAATTAGAAGTAGAGGTGTGTGTGTGAGGAAAGGTCTCAGCCGGGGTGTTGATAGGATTGTCAATATCATCAACTTCTTCCCTAACATGATTGTCAAGCACTCTTCCAGGTCTCAACGTGGTGATTGCATTCACATGATGTGAAGAGCCAGGATTGGGTAAGGGTTGAGCTGGAAGTTTCCCTTTCTCTCTTGCACTAATTTCGGCTTTTAATCGTGCAATTTCTTCTTCCATCGATTTAATACTCTCGTTTTGGGACGCAGAGTTTTTCTCAATTTTATCGACAGAAGACTTCATTTCAGCCGAAACTTGCATGATATTTGTTAAGACCAAATTCATGTATTGTGCAAAAGAAGAGGATTCATCAGTTCCGGTCAACTGTAAAGGACTAGACAGTGCAGGTGTGTTGACCGGATTTTGAAAATTATGTGCTTGAAAGGGGTGCTGACTCAATTGAAGTTGTGGTTGCTGTTGTGGTGGAGGGGCCCTTTGGAAATTGTTTTGGTTTGGAACCATGTTTTGAGATTGTGATTGGTTCCAAGCAAAATTAGGGTGATTCCTCCAACCCTGATTATATGTGGAAGAAAATGGATCGTTTCTAGGTCTTTGAAATGTGGCATTGGCATGCTCACGACCTTGAAACGGACATTCTTCCGTCAAGTGAGACGGATCAGAACAGCAGCCACATACAGTTTTGGAAAGTGACATTTGATTAAGGGAGGCGGCTAAAAATTTATTTTCCATAGTCTCGAGTTTTTTGTGTATAGCTGAAATGTCAGCTCTAACTCCTATGGAAACATCCGATTGGTTGTTGCCACTCCTAAATGATGGACTTTCCCACTGTAAAGACTTTTCAGCGAACTCTTCTAAATATCGCCAAGCTTCCGCATCATCCTTAGACATAAAAGTACCTTGACACATGTTTTCAAGGCTCTGTTTAGTATTAGGGTTACTGCCCTCATAAATGATTCGGCACAATTCCCATCCCGGGATGCCGTGATGAGGACACTGAACCAATAGATCCTTGAAACGTTCAAAGCATTTTGAAAATGGTTCAGCAGGGAGCTGGGCAAATTGATTCAGTTCGCTACGGATTCGAGCTGTCTTTTGTATTGGGTAAAATTTCTTAAGGAATGCCGCGACGAATTCTCCCCAATTCGTAATAGAATGTGCGGTGGTGTTATATAGCCACTTCTCGGCTATATCGCACAATGTAAATGGAAGAAGACGTAGACGCATAGCATCCACTGAAAGTTGTGACGTACCCATCATTGCGCATACGTTTTCAAATTTGGTAATGAAAACGTAAGCGTCCTCAGTCTCGAGTCCGTGGAATTTGGGTAAAAGATTGATATACTGGGGCTTAATCTCAAAGTTATCCCCATTGGCTGGTGGTGTGGATAAGCAGGTCGAAAGAGGACCTCGAATAGGGTAGCACCTCTCCTGGAGAGAGATGCGGGGTGCATTCTGCGCACCAACGGACGGCGGCAGATTAGGGTTAAAGAAGTTCGATGGATTCGGATCCATCGGTGTGGGTGTGGTAGTGGGTAAAGAAAAGGTAAATGGAGAAATATCGACTTCGGAGTCGATAAAGGGTACGCGGACTAAACGGGCACTAGAATCCCGTGTCCAGCCTATCTTGCACTAAAAAGGGTTAGTACAAGTGGCAGCGTTGACTTATAATTAGGGGTAATGAATGCGGTGCTTGCTTTTGAAAAAGGGACGGATTTTTGAAAAAATGATGCGACAAAACAAATGCAGCACACAAACCCTAGAATCTAGTGGTCACCTAGGTCCGGCTCTAGACCGCTCCTAACTGCCAAAAGACAAGTCGCAGGATAGAATCCTCCACTGCCTCTTTGTCCCCCTGTGGCCGGATAAGTGCCAGGTAAGTGGGAAGGTACTCCACTACGTAAGTAGTGGGCCTAATTAAAAACCACTAGCCTTAGACACACTCGCCTTAGGCACCACAAGAAACGCGGATAAGCAATGAATTACCCACGGCCTTCTCTTGTCCTAATTGAGCGCGACGGTCCTTAGAGTCTTCTCTAGATTTCTTTTAGTTAATGTGGGTCAATGCGGACGCAAGTTTTGCGATTTTCGGGGCCTAGGAAGGGTAATGAAATCCCCACCTAATTTGGATTTGGCCGTGCCCCTTAATATCCGTATTTAGAATGCAAACAACCAAGAAATCAAAATCACGCACAAATTTAATTTTGCTTTTGCGGCGCTGCGATTATTTGCAAAGAATCCTGCAGCAAAGTATTAGTTGGAGCTAAAAGAGTAGAGAGAAGAAGGTAAGAAACTTACAGAGAAAAAATTGCACAGAGATCCCTTAAAGGGGCCGCGTTTCCGCCGCAAATTCCCTCTAATGCCACGCTTCCGCGGTTGACGTGTTGGATCACTGAACCAAACTTCTTCAGGGAGCTTCTGTGGACTTCCTCAGCTCTCTGGTATTTTCCAAAAAAATTCTTCAATTTCCAAACAGCTCCAGATTTCCTTGCAGTGAACAACAGCAAATCGTTTAGGGTTTGCACGAATTTTGATCTCAAAAAAAACAATGGAATAATTCTTTCAATTCAAACTATAATATGAAACGAATTAGCGCGCGATCCCCGGCAACGGCGCCATTTGATTGTTATATAATTCTAGGATGTGCTTATCAAATCAAATAGTCCCCGGCAACGGCGCCATTTGATTGGTATATAATTCTAGGATGTGCTTATCAAATCAAATAGTCCCTGGCAACGGCGCCATTTGATTGGTACATTTTCGGATTGTGTAATGTAGAAAATAGAATAGAAATCACAACCAAAAATTATTTGACCGCAATCAACTACGGTGTCGGATGTAGATTGTAAGTGAGTGCGGATCGTCCACAGGGATTGTGCGATTCGTTTCTATGTTTAATTTGTTTGAATCGAAAAGTTAATTGAAAAGAAAAGAAAAGAAAACATGATTCAAGAATTTATCAATTGATTCAGGTGTCACGATGTTTAATCAAGAATCAAGAAACTGATAAACAATCAAGAATTGGGTTTCGATAATATTTCCAACCAAAATGTCAAGAATCTAAATGGGGCTCGTAGGAATCGATCGGATCTATAGACGTGATGTAATCTAAAGATAACATGTTCTTGTCCTTCGAAGGATTGATACTAGATCGATGATGATCGACGAGAGTTAGGGCTTTCTTGATGAAACTAGGGTTTCATCTTTTAACCCTTGTTCTTTCGTCGATATCATTCACACTCTAGCCTCTAGCAATTTTCAAGAAACGATCGTAACTTCCCAATTTCGAGCGATATCAATCAAGAAAGCATCGCAACGAAATGGGTCGTCGATTCTTGAACTTGCTAGGGTTTACAAAACTCGTAGGAATCAAGAATCGTTTTCAGATATATTACAACATCATTCTATTGACCGTCTCGACTCCACGACGAGCGGAGTATTACTCAAACATCACAACAAGAATTATAACTAGAATTTTAGATTGATTCATGATGCAAGAATTTAAAGAAAACAAGATAAAAGAATATCACCTTTTATTTATATCAACACTTTGATTACAATCGCTCAAGAACTACAAGAGGAAGAATCTAAATTGTTGAATTGGCGTCGCTCGGCTCCGTGAGTCGCGGATCGGCTTTGACCACTTGCTCCGTTGAAGATTGGCTCGGCTCATAAAAGGTTGCAAGGCTTCTTGCTTGATGGGTACTCGGGATCTTGGCTTTTTGATTGGAATTTAGGGTTAGGGTTTCACACAAGTCTTGTCACTAGACTTGTGGAAGAAGATGAAGAAAGAGATAGAATGGCTCTAGTTTGATACTAGATTGGGATCCTCTTTACCCTAGATTTAGGCTTCTATTTATAGACTTCCCAAACCCTAGGTCTAGGTTTGAAATTACAATTCCCTCCAAAAGTTTGTTGAGGAGTTTCTAGAAAGAGTTTGTTAGGAGCTAGCTTAGATTTTAAGCTAGGATTAATTAAGCTTGGAAACCCTAGTTTACTGATCTGGCAGAAACCCCTGGAGTCTCCTGGAACTTGAGATACATTTCTGAGTAGTGGGCCCTTAATGAAGCATTGTAGACCAAAATTTAGTGTCTGAATCCCTGGACCCACCGCGGATCCGCGGCTCAAGCAAGCCATTGCCGCGGATCCGCGGCACTTTGAAGAGCTTGGGCTTTGGGTCTTCTGTTGTGTCCTTGTTCTGTATTTTAGGGATTCTTCTGATATATTTATTTGTGATTGCTCCTTTGTATTGATACCAGATTTGAAGTTAGTGAGTTGGCGTATCCTTTGAGTAGCGTTGATTTGAGCACGCTTCTAGTTTTTTCCTGCACAAATCTCGACACAAGTGTTGCGCAAATACAGAGATGATGCGATGCCATGAAATGCAGTCAATTTCCTTTATAGTGCCGGTTTTAGAGTCTAACACATGCAATCTGATATTTTACGACTGATTTGCTAATATGTAAAATATGAATACCGTACACTTCTAAATGAGTGCAAAAGATAGGGAAATTGCCGTGTTAAAAATACATTATTTTCGACTGATCAATTTGCTTCGTGTTAAAGGTGATGAGTTTTAACTTTAGCCCTCGGTCCTTTATATAGCCTTCAAATCAGAAACCCTAGATCTCATAGATTTAGACTTGCCATAAATATCCACTTTCTAAGTTTTCAGATCCTACAATTTTATTGGCAGATTTTTTATCCTGACTTCTTGAATATCTTGATCTCTTGACCTGAGCTAAATCTGCACAAAATCTTCATGAATAATGTTAGTAATATTTATTAAATTAGAGTGATTATCTTAATTACTTTATATGGTAATAAATCTTTAAGAAACTTGATTAAGAATATTTGATATGCTATACATCTTTTAATTACTAAAATATTATATAAATATTATATGCATATATTTTCGTTCATAATGTTAATTATAATATATAAACATATGGTAAATAATATTTTGCAGATAAACCAAAATATGTTCTATATTTATAATAAACACCTTTAAATGTTTAAGAAAATTAAGGAAAATGTTATATCAATTGTGCAATATTTTCGACTGAACAAATACCCCCAAACTTAATTTTGATCGTCTCAAGCAAACTAGTTATTCAAGAGGGAGAGAAAAAGAAAAAGAAAAACCTAAGTAGTATACTTTCGTAGGCAACACGATTGCACTGAGTATGTGCAATAAATCGTTAAACCTCTAGGTGTCCCTAGTAGGAGAAGTGTTGTCTCCTGAGGGTTTTTAGCTGATTACACCCACAAAATCCCATAATAAAAGAAATAAGATGAAAGTTACGTACAAAGATAAGAACTATAAAAGAAAGAACTTAAAAAGAAGAGTTTCCAACTATACTAACTTTTCAGTTGCCATGACCCTTATTTTAATGGTCGTGAAAAGATATTAGAAATCACATCATCTCTCAATAAAATATTGCCTTTAGTTTTCCTCCCCATCTTTCTTTCAAACATCGATCATGTATCTCTACGTGTGTGTAAAAGACATCCCTACACTTAGAGAATTCAATTCAAGCTATCATACTCTTGTCCATCTCCTTAGTACTTTTTAGTCGGTGAATATTTTAAATGGAATTGCTCATACATTCTTCATGCGACCGTTAATATTTCTTGAGATACTAACAGACCGATTATTAAATGTGCTCGCTTATTTAGGCGTAATATTCTTATCTTATAACACCTAAGGCTTAGCAGTGGATTCCAAACCAGTTGGTCTAAGACACCAGGTGATAAAGCACTCTCGCTATATTTTTTTATGCTGCCTTAAGCAATTACAAAACCAGTGTTCATTTTTCTTCACCGTTTTTTTCTTTATATTTTTATTTTTCTTCATACCAAGGCTTTTAGACAAGAGCATTTCAAGGTATCCTCTACTATCCTAAGTTTCAAGATGTGTGCAAGTGCGTATAGTAGAGTATCAACATTCAAATGTTTGGACTCAAGAATAAGGACTATTTTTTAGACTTATTATTATTTTTATCCTCATATTAGTGATTCCCTTCACCTTACTAACCCTTGGGACAATGGCTCATGACTACTTATTGCTAGTTTCGTTTAAGAAAACATCTAATTTTCTTACTTTTCTCAAATTATTCCTATCTTTCATATATAATTTTTCATTTTCTAATCTTTTATTATCAAAAAATTTTGTGCTTACATTTATGATAGTGCAAAATAATGCATGAATAAGCACAAACCTCCCCCAAACCTGTTTGCAGCGGTGTCTTCACTGATGTCATCTGTTAAGCTAAAAAAAACTGTAGACTTGGAAGGAAAAGATAGTAACGGGGACATAAATTAATGACAGTGAAAACCTCCCCCAAACTTGTTTTTGGCTCATAATTTTGTAAAAATATTATTTTCTTTCAGGAGCCAAAATATTTTCTCCCTCCCAAACTTGAGTAAAACAGTATTAAGCTAAAATCATAAAGATGGGGGTAAGGTTATTGGTCAATATAAAGCTTTACAAAGACCAAAATTCAACACCAACCATTCAAATATTTTATCAATGTAACAATATAATTGGTAGAAGATCAGAGATTTGAAGAAGTGGGGAGATATGAGGCGGAATCGATCGGGTTTACGTCTCGGTTGGTAGAGACGGAACAGTGATGATGAACAAAAACGAGAATGTGAATGAGTAGGAATGGGTAGAATAGTCACATTCTCGTATGGGATGAGAAGAAATGGTGGTGGTTCAACTTCTTTGGGTGGAGATTGATTTATCACAACATCCGTGTCGTTTAGGAATACGAGTTCGTCGGCGAAAATATCTTCGAAACTTTCATCGATAGTCCGAGTGAACGTTTCTATGTCAATTTGTTTCGCGTCCGAATTCAACACATTTGATTTTTCAGAAATTACGGCGGTAGGAGACTCGAAAAGCCCATCTACCTTATTCTTAAAAGAGTCTAAATTAAGCTGTCTTTCTAGAATTATCGAACTCGAAATATCGGAGTGTGATTTATCAAAACTCGATAGAATTAAAGGAAGATTAGAAGAAGAACCAAAGAAAATGGGTGATGAAATGGGTAAACGAATTTGTGTGTCGAGCATTGTTGAACCAGGTGTGTGAAATGAAGGTTGAATATCGTTCTGCTTTTCGGTCATGCATTTATCATCAATTTCCGGATGCATATGAGGTTCGGGAAAAACTGTTAATGGTTCGAGATGATGTTTACACGGAAGTGAAAGAACATGATGAATTGGTGAGAAAAACTCATCCAAAATTGTGGGTTCATCATCCAAAATATTTCCAGCGTCAATATCCTCAATCAAGTGAAAGTTAAAATTCCCAGACACCTCATCAAAAGCATGGTTTTCAATCAATTTTGGTTATAGAGTGGAGGTGTAGAGATCAAAAGGATTGGGTGTGGTTTCACTTGAAATGGACCCTTCACAATCGAGTAAATCAAACACTATAAAGTCTCACAACTCATCAAACATTCTATCTTCAATTGATGAATCATTTGGTGTACTCGATAGATTTGTGAAACTGGATTTGTGGATTTCAATTTGGGATGGAGAGGTTTGATTTGGATGGGTGTACTGCTCTCTTTCACTACTCAAATTCTCAATTTGTCCTATTGACGTATTATACATTGGAAAATTTTGAGCTAGTTGGAAACTAGTTGCTCGTTTGTTGGGTTGTATAAGGGCGGCCATGGATGCATTCAATTCCTCTATCTGACGCGACGCTACCCGAAATTCTTTCAATGACCATTCAAGACTAGACATGGGTTGTGAATGGGTTTCAGTAGAAGATTGAAATTCTTGTGGATATGTGAAACTCCCAAATGACTGTTCAGAAGAAATGTCTAAGAATGTATAAAAGTCGGATAGGATTGATAGGAATCGAATGGTTGTGAAAAATGGACAGGAGTAGGATCAACATTGTGATAAGAAGAATAGTGAGATTGGTTGGTTTGTTGGCGACTAGTAACAGATGTCATATACGCCGCAAAACAAGTAGCAATACTTTCATCAGGAATTGATGGTGTTTGTTAATCTAACGGTTTGAAGGGATTGAAACTTTGACTTTCAGCCTTTGCAATATGCTCAGCGATGGACATGCGTTTAGAAGTACCCTCACTCGCTTTAAACATATTATCAACATAAGAAGATGTAGAATTTTGATGCAGTTGATAGGACCTGGAGTGAGATGTCCAACTCTTTCTTTCCGCTTGCTCTATACTATCTTTTAAAGACATGGTAGAGTCGGATTTTTGACCGAAGCAATTACGAAAACAAGAAATATCTGGTTTTGGATAGCAAAGCTCGGCAAGAGTTCATCTGTTTGGGTTACCCATTATAAGAAGGTGAAAAGAAAAGATGGTGAAAAGGGAATGATTTAAGCTCTATTTGGATTGTTTTGCTTTGAAAGTGGGACTTGAGAGTTGACTCAACAAATCACAAAATGTACAAACAAACCTAGAACTAAGGTCACCTAGGTCAAGCACTAGACCACTCCTAGACTTTCAAAGGACAAGCCGCATGATCAATCCTCTACCACCTCTTTATTACTCTTATGGCCAGGTAAGTGCCAGGTAAGTAGGAGGTATCCACTATACGAATCACCGAAATAGCGGGTCTAATTAAGTAACCACTTTCCTTAGTCACACTTGCCTTAGACACCACAAAAGTAATGCGGATAAGTGATAGATTACCCACGACCTTCCTCTGTCCTAATTGAGCACGACGGCCTTTAGGGCTTGGTCTAGATATTTTTTATTAATGTAGGTTTATGCGCATGCACGTTTAGTGATTTGTGGGGCCTTGGAAGGATGATGAAATCCCCATCTAATCTGAATTTGGGTTATTGCCCCTTAAAGTCCGTTTTTAAAATATGCAAAAACAACCTGAAAATCAAAAAACGCAAAAAGATTTATGAGCGGCGATACTTTGCAAAGAATCCTGCAGAAAATAAAATTATTGGATCTCAGAGGAGAGAGAAAGATATGAAGAAGATACCGGAGGAGTTTGAGTGCATGATCCCTCAATACTGCCGCGGTTCCGCCGCCAAATCCACCTTGTTGCAGCGGTTCCGCTGCAGAAAAGAAGGTACTTTTGACAATTTTTTCTACAGTTTCTCCTTTGCTCCTCTGGTCCTCTCTGAAAGTCTCTGAATCTCAATTTTCTCGTTCTAGTGACTCCAGATTCTCTCGCAAAAATCGCACACTAATCGTTAAATATGCAAGTTACGATTTTGTTTTATTTTTATGATATGGATCGAATAAGAATTCAACCCGAATAGCAAGAAAAGAATTACGCACGTATCTTCGGCAACGGTGCCATTTGATTGATTTGAAAAAGTGTTTGTAGTAACCGCAATCAATAACGATGTCGCGTGTAGCTAGCCGAGATGAGTACGGGTCGTCTTCAGGGATGCGTGGAACTTTTAATCTTGTTTTAGACGAGTTGATTAGAAATAGGGGAGAGCGATTCTAGATCTATGTTGAACACAGATGTAGAATATATAAGAAGAGGGCTTGTAGGGTTCGTTAGAATTTAGTAGTAATGGATGATTAAATAAAGATGTCTTTTTTTATCTGTTAAAAGATTTAAAACTAGATCGATAGTGATGAATGAAGATTAGGGTTTTTGGAGGGAATAGGGTTCCCACTCTTAACCCTTATCTTTTCATTGATCTCTATTCATGTCTAGCCTCTACCAAAACAATTGTTAATCTGATCTCAAATCGTGGTCGAGACTATCAATAAATTGGTAGCGCGTCCGATTAGGATGTTAACGATTCTTTTGATAAAGTTTATAAACTTTATAAGATGTAAAAGAAGTTAAGAGATTTTATCATCCATTGATCTACCCTAATCTTATGAATCCTATCAAGCGGAGAATTACTCCCGCATGGTTGAGATAGAAGAAGAAAGGATAGAGAAGAAATTCATAATGCAGAAAGTAAATGCGAAATAATTAAGCTAATGATCTACCTTTATTAATCAACGTTACAAGTACAAATCCTTCGAATTTAGATTACAAGAGGAAGAATTTGCTCTCGATCTCTGCCTCGTAGGAAGTATTTGCTCCGTCGATATTCACGTTGCTCTATCACGTCGAATCGTGGACCTGTCGTGGATTTCTTGTTCTTTGACGGTGATTTGTTTCGTGTTAAAGGTGATGAGTTTTAACTTTAACCCTCGGTCCTTTATATAGCCCTCAAATCAGAAACTCTAGATCTCATAGGTTTAGACTTGCTGTAAAGATCCACTTTCCAAGTTTTCAGATAGTACGATTTTATTGGCAGATTTTTATCCTGACATCTTGAATATCTTGATCTCTTGATCTGAGCTAAATCTGCACAAAATCTCCATGAATAATGTTAGTAATATTTATTAAATTAGAGAGAGTATCTTAATTAATTTATATGGTAATAAATTTTTAAGAAACTTGATTAAGAATATTTGATATGCTATGCATCTTGTAATTAGTAAAATATTATATAAATATTATATGCATATATTTTCCTTCATAATATATAAACATATGGTAAATAATATTTTGCAGATTAACCCAAATGTGTTCTATATTTATAATAAATATCTTTAAATATTTAAGAAAATTAAGGAAAATATTATATCAAATGTGAAATATTTTCGACTAAACACGACTCACAGGAAGAAATTTCTTTATGAGACCCTTACGGCTTGAAAAGTCGGAAAAGCCTTAGTTAACAGGGACCTAAACCTGTTACTTAAGCCACTATTTGGCCGAAATTGGCAATAGCATATAATGAGTCGCTCCTGAAAATATTCTAGTTGTAGCGATACTGATGTCGAAATTGGTATCAGACCTCAAGTCTCTAACTCATAGAAAAATTGATGAGTATGTATTAAAAAAAAGAAAAAGAAAAATAGCCGAAATGATAGGGCAACCCGTAATAAAAAGCAGCGAGTAAAAACAAAAATAATGAAATGATTGGGCACTGCAAATAAAATAGCCAAAATGATTGGGCAATCACGACTTTCGCGATATAACAAGCTGAAAAGATAGAGTATCGCTGAAATATAAAAAAATAATTTTTTTTCTGCCCTACAAGTAAGTCTATGTTGACTGTTGTATACAATCCGTGAGCACAAATGAAAAAAAGGAACCATATCTTTGCACCATACCTCGTCAAAAGAAGAGCCAAGTCTTGACGGTACATCTATAGCCTAAAGACTTTTTCGATTTGATTCCTCATTCCAACAGGGTGTGGGCGCAACTGTCAAATAAAATCGGGGCAATGGCATATTCCTAACTCCAGATCTCTACGACAATTCATACTGCATAGAGGTTATATGGATGTCTACCTTACTTTAGTGAAGAATCGGTGCGACACTAAAGCGAAAGCGAAGTGACGGCCTGTGCCTAGTTTCGGGTCTTGATGGCAAGCCTAAAGACCATTGGATATCATCCCATCCCAGAAGGGTGCGGTTATGACTTATCGGGGCTTCAAATTAAGCCTAGCTTCAAGTAAAGCGCCACGGCAATACCCAACTCTTAATCTTCCGATGGTAATATGGATATTCAAACCTAAGAAAATTACTTGAAGTCGTCTTGTTCTGCCTTGAAAGGATTAGAGACACGACAGATGCGTGGCTACTCGAATCGCAACTCAAGGGATTGCATATCGAGAATACATCAGCCAATAAGATGGTACGATGGACTTAACCCAGTACTACAAACCTAACGTACCCTAATCATAAAAGAGAGGGATTATCTATTTTTAACGTTAGGGCGAGTTTTCCTATAAACCTAAAGAAACGGTAAACTAAAATGTTCGAAATGAGTAAATAAACTAAAAACTCCAAAATGAGTAAATAAACTAAACACTCCGAAATGAATTAATAAACTAATCCATGCCATTCATGACAATCAAGAGACTGAGAGGTATAAATATGAAAAGAAATATCTTTTATTCATTAATCAAAAATAGCTGAGAGATACAATCTAAAGGGGAGGGGGAAGAATACAACAAAGGAAAAAGTCTAAGACGACACGCTATTCAATAGGTTAGCTAGATCGTCGCTCCTCCCTTGAACCTCTGTTTCGAGCCCTGTCAGCGCAGCAAGCTGAGCCCCTGCTTGTTCTTGCTGTTGTTGGAACAATGTGAATTGGCGCTCGAGCTCCTTTTTGGCAGTTTTGTGACCCTCCACCATTTCCTTTGTGAAGCTAACTGCTCTATTAAAGGCCAACACTTCTGTTACGACCTGTTGGAGTGCTCGTCAGATCTTATAAGCTCAGGTGGCATTGGCCGCAAGTTGAACTTGGAAGTCTTCTAAGGCTTTCGAAGCTAGCTCCCTCTTTGAAACTTCTGGGTCAGCCTCTTCTAACAAGATCGGAGATTGTCGCCGCATCAATCGATCCATTCATTCAACCTAGCCTTCAGAGATGATATGTCTGAGGGAAGGCGTCTGTGTTTAAGCTCATGAAGAAGGGCCTCCACTCGCTGGAAATATTCAACCCAAGTACGCACTGGCACCTCATCATAGTAGGTAGCAAGCACAAACAAGGAAGCATTAGCCTCGATGGGAAACTCCTTTGCAAAGACCGAAGTACTGGTGCGAAAGTCTTTAATAAGATCATCTAGTAAGCATAAGCTATTCTTCGCTATCCTTTTAGACATATGCCTTGCATTAGGAGCCTCCAGCATACGAACATGAGACTCAAACGGGGTCGGGACCGGCAGAACTGTATCAAGAGAAGGAAAGCATAAGAGGTTTAGAAGCATCTCCAAGATGGGGGATAAATAAGAGGAACCAAGGACTAAGGTATCACTCACCCACAGTCACAGGGGGAAAATCCAGGATATCTTTGGGTCCGTTAAAAATTTTGACTTCATCGTCGGCTTGCAAGACTGCAGTCAAACGATCATGTCAGTATCACTTCAGAAATAATAATAAAAATAAGTAAAAAGATACTGACCATGTCAAAGGAAAGGATAATACGCTGGGGAGGTATCACATGCGAAGCCGCCATACCAAACAGATGCGAGAAGGTCTCTTCCGGAGAGCGGTCCAAAATGAAAGAAGCTAACTCCCGCAACTCGGAAAATACCATAAGAGAGAGAAAGAGAGAGTCAGGCCTACTGAAAAATTATCAAATGAAAGAGAGTAAAAAATAAGATTACCTTTAATGCTCCTCCCACTTTGGGTTGAAGGGGAGACAACATTAAGAACATCCTCTATATCTTCTGGTGCCCTACCAGTGATATCTGTGGAGTCCGTCAATGATTTATAAGCTTCAGCTGAAAGACTCGGAGCCATTACATGAGTTTTCAGGATGCGCTGTGGGCTCGAAATCGTGCCCATCATAGAAGTCCCTGTAGGAAAAAGAATGTAAGGACGCGATCAGTATAAACCATTTGCTAAAAAAGACGTGAAAAAATATAGACCGATACGCCAAGGACCTTGAAGTGTAGCTTCCTCGAGTCGCTGCACTTTTCTTATTAACCACGCCCGCCGGATTTTGATTGAAGAAAGAACTCTACCTGCTTTCAGAGTAGCTTCATCTTTAGAAACAGCCGATAACGGTTGTTTCAGAGCCCTTTCCTCTGCCAGTGTTAAAGGGGCTGCCAGTGGCGCAACAGAAGGCGGATCAACATCTCGTAAAGCGACAGCAGCGTAGCATCCCTTCTGAAGGCGCACATACTGTGACTCATCCTGTGACCTCTTGAGGGCTTCAGCAAGCTGAGCAGCCTCCTCGGCGGACATATCCGGAAAAAGAAGTCCATCGTCTAGTTCATGCGTAGGTATACTATCGCCATCAGGAGCAGGAGATTCGGCCTCGAGCAACGCATCGATCAGACACATAGCAGATCTCTTTCTCCTTTCGGGGACTGAGCTAATGCTCATGGAGTTTTCTCCCCCTTGGCATCTTCGGACGCATTGCCCGATCTCAGCTTCAGGATCCGATTCGGATAACACCACAGCCTTTGCGATGCATCGAGTCTCTGCATTAGGTTCAATGCGAACTGGTATACCGACAGCAGGAGGAGCCGGCATCGCTGGAGGAGCCTTCGGAATAACTGCCATACAACTTTCCCTTAAAGGTGGACGGACGATTGATCGCGGTCGTAGCGGAACGTCAATGACGTGGGCAGGCATAGGGACCCTGTGCTCGAGAAGCACCCGTCTTTCCTCCATGATGATTCGACCTATCTTATACTGATACCAACCTTTGTAAGGTCCCAAAGGCCTTGGAAGATAATCCGGCTCGGGGATCATAAAACGAGAACAGGTGTTCAGATGCATAGAGTGGTGAATAACATCACGAGCAGTCTCCAGCGAGGCTGCGGGCTTAACTAAAAATGCCTTAAGGGGCACGCCTTGATCATAACCTAACTGCTGGTCGAAATGGTGGAGGTTGTATCGCATGAATAGAGCGGCATCATCCAACCGAAATACCAAATAGCTAGGTCTGATTGAGTAGAGATGCATGATCTTCTTATGCTTTAGTGCCGGCGCTTCCTTCTTCAGCACATCATACAGTTGCTGAGTGACCTCTGTTGGAACAGAAAGAACTCGATCAGTGAAGATCATGCCACCTTCATTTTAGTACGGGTAGAGCAGTACATGCAGAGCCCCCAACTGTGTCGGATCAGGGGCAAAAACATCAACTAGCTTCATAATCCGCGGGAAAGTATAAGACTCAAAGTGGGCCTTTGGTGCACAGCAAAGGCACCTAACATGTGCATCTCAATCCAAGATGTAATGTAATGGAGAGAGAAGTTCACAGAGTCCACACCCGGATTCGAGGTATTGGCAACAGTTCTCAGGCCATGATACAAGTGAGATGACCTTGCAATGCCAATAGCTAGATGTGCTCGCTCGGCTATGCGGTGTATGGGATAGAAGATAGAGGCTCTCATAAAGCGTCGATGCATAGGCATCGTGAACCAACTGATTCAAAGACTAATGAAACCTATAAAGAATGTTTCTACCTCTATATCAGCAGCAGCAATATCCTTAAAAGCAACGGCCGACGTATTCGGAATATAGAACCGCTGCAAACCTTCCTCATTGGCTGGTAGTTTCTCTAAGCCAAACCCAAAAGGATCGTCAATCCTCACAAATTTTGGGGCTTTATTAGATAGAACATAGGCACGAAGGAAGCAAGCGATGAAATCTCCGAAGCCGACTCCTTACCCTTCGGATGTCACAAATAGGCTCTTATAGATGTTCAATGCCTTGATCAGGCCTGGACATTTATGCTGAATGGTATTCTCAGTCGTTAAGCCCTCCCTCGTGGTTGGCGCCGTAGCAAAAACATACTCGTATGAGGGTAGCAACTCCTTCTAATGCTCTCCCATGATCGATAGTTCGGAAACTTCCTGGAACTCTTCCAGCGAAATGTAAACCTCTCGGTCCCCCAACAGAAACGTAGCGTGGGGAGATTCCATTGGTTTACAAAAACCTTAATCCACCAGACATGGGGAGCATGGTAATATAACAGCGAAGCATACATTGCCTGGTACAGATTGACCTTCTGCAACTGAGATCGTTGGGCGGAGAGAATGTAGTGAGCCCAATGGAGGTAACCCACTGGATGCCGTGGGGTGACGCCTACCTTATAGACTTGCCCCCAGGGTCGAGATTCGCCTTGGCATATCCGACACCCTAGGATGTCAATAGCCTCTGGAGGTTGGTTGGGTATCCCCGTTGACGATGGTTCAATCCGAACTTCAAGGGACCAGTTAACCACTTCCATCGTGTAAGCAGTATGCAGATGCTCTGTATATTGAATAGAGCGGATAGGCTCTGTTGGTTCCCCACAGGTGGAGCTATGACGCCCCCTTATAATTTGACCATACAAAGTCCTCCATAGAAGGAAGCACTTTTCATTCTTGTCATGTCTCTTGATCATGGCCATCACTTCCTTATCCGAAGGTGATTGCGGGAAAGAAGCTTCTGAACGAGTATAAGGGAAGTAGGGAATTGAAGTCATTGTTTGTGAAAAAGGACAAATGAATCATCAGAAAAAGGGACGCGAATCTATTTTGTGGGACTACTAACTCCAAAGCCAGTGGACCCCACGAAATCAAACTAGCGGCTCACTAATGATGGAACATATGCTCATTGTAGGATTCAACAAGGATTCTCATTAAATAAGCAGATGGAGTTAAACTCTTCATATCCCCAAAAGTGGGTCCCTTTTCAGAAAATTTCTCAAATCCAGAGGCGAGGATTAAAACCTTGAAAACCCTAAAAGCGGAAAATATTCAAGAACTGGGGGAGAAAGTTGTTCACCGCCGAAAGACAGGGACCAGGACGACGTTGGGACGCCTGGCCTGAATTCTGAGGGCAGATGCTATTTGGATTTATCCATCCACTTCTCCGAAGATACCAAGTTGACTTATGGCACCATATATTGGAGGTTTGAACGGATGCAACCATTGTAGCAGATTTCGTCAGATTCTTCCTCATTTTATGAGGGTTTTTTGATTGTGAGGATGCTCTTCCCTGCAGGCGCAAGCCCCTACAGTTAATTACATTATCGCATTGCGATAACCATTTTCTCCTGCTCCGGAAGTTCACTTTGTGTCATGCGTGTTTTTGTTTGTTTTGGTTGCTCATGGATTGTATACGGAGACTAATTTATGTCGTCACCCATAGTGTGCGGATTAGTCCAAATCCGTATATTTTAGATTTGAGCTTGGGTTTAGTTAAAGATCGTTAATCTTGTTTGAGATTAAGATCGACTTAAAACAAATGGGCATTTGGGCTCAATTATTTTAGTTTAAAGATATCATGGTCTGTTGCTAGTTTAGGGACTTCTCGGTCCGATATTCCCATTTTGGGGACGAATATTTGTTTAAGGATATTTCAGCCCATCATTCATCTTGTGCGCACGTGTATTTTTTACGTGGCGGAATGAACGATGGTGACATGGAATGCGCCCAATTTGGGGTACGATCCGATTTGAGGTGTGCACGTCAATTTGGAAGTGTATCAATGTAGGATGAAAGGAGTTGTTGGTTGTCGGGACCCGCTACCTCTCTGAAGACATTGAGGAATTATAACGACATATATCATAGGTGTGGAAAGATGTACCCTTGAACCAAATCCCGTATTTGAGGGAAAGGGGGTGATGGACCTAAAAATCGTTAATCATATTTGAGACTAAGATTATCCTAGGAGATAAGGGATGAGTATCATTTTGGATATCATCAATGAGATATCATTAGTCATGTTTGAGACTAAGATCAGTTTAACAATATTTTTAAGGATCATTTTAACTTAAGATCTATCAAAAGAGCATTTGGGCTCAGCTGCAAGAAATTTCAGAGACTTAGCCAATTTGGGCCTAGTCTGCCCACTATTTTCTTTTTCATTCAAAAGTGCTAAGCACTTATTTGGGCTCTGTTTGTTCAGCCCCTTTTCCTTTTATGCGAAAGTGCTAAGCACTTATTTGACGCTCTGACACTTACATGGGTATCATGTGAAGTATTTAATTATGGGCGCCGCCCAATAAGCGCTGAACACTCAGTCATTTTGGCTGTATGTGGAGTGCTAAGCACTTTTCTCTCTTCTTTTTTTGGTGGCGCCCACATGAGAACTCGTGAGGCGTTAGGCGCTGCCCAATCAGTGCTAAGCACTCGATCGTTTTGGCTTTTTATGGAGTGCTAAGCACTCTTATTATTTTTGTGGCGCCCACATGAGAAGCACGTGCGGCGCTGGACGCTGCCCAATCAGTGCTAAGCACTCAGCCGTTTTGGCTATATATGAAGTGCTAAGTACTTTTTATATGGCACCCACGTGTGTTTCACGTGAGGCGCTAGGCGCTGTTAAAGAGGGGCGCCCACATGGGAAACACATGAGGCACTAGTTTCTTTTATATGGAGATTTAATTTCTGTTGATGTTTTTAGAGAACTTAAATCTCTTTTAATGGTATTTTGACTATTAACGATCACCAAGATCATTATTTTGAGGATCTGGGATCATGTTTTGTAAGAACTAAGTTCTTGATTTGAAGGAACTAAGTTCCTGGAGTGTTATGGACTCCATATTTTTTCTCTTTAAATTTGTTCTTCCCTGAATTTTTGATTCGTAAGAACAAGATCTTCCTAATGAGAATTATATTCTCAACTTGTGGAAGACTTGTCTTGTGGATCTTAGATCCAGAGAAAGAACTAAGTTCTCAGGAAGGGTTATACCCTTAGATATGCTATGATAGGTAAAGGAGATGTTTTGATCTCTGTGGTTTGTTTACCTAGGGTTTAAAGAATGAAGCTCTTCTTCTTTGAGAATTGAATTCTCTATTGTTCTTTTTGGAAGCTTTCTGTATTTTCAGAAATTTATGGGGTTTTTTTTCTTATCTCTCTGTCTGTGAGACTTGAAGGCTCGGGTTCTTTATATAGTGGAGGCAAGCTTATTACTTAATTCTGAGAAAATCTCTCATTGAGGGATTCCAATTGATTTAATACGACTCGAAATTGAGTTGGAGAATTTTACCCACCATTGGATCTTTGATCCAAGGACTTCTGTTTTTACAGAATATAATTTTTTTTTAACAAGATTGGGGAAATATTTTCCCATATACAGAATTTATTCTGTAAAATGGTGATTTTTTTAATTACCATTGGATCTTTAATCTAAGATTTCTCTGTTTTATAGAGAGCAATCTTTTTTGTTTAAAAAGATATAAGGAAATATTTTCCCATCTCATTGGATCTTTGATCCAACAATTTCCAGTCCATTTAGGAAGTTTAGGGGAATATTTTCTCTTGATAGAATTTTATTCTATCATTTGATGATTTATCATCACTATTGGATTTTTGATCCAACGGTCCCGTTTAACAGAGAATATCCCCATTTTTTTGGGAAATATCACCTTTAGAATTTAATTTTACTTGGGCGCCGGCGCTCACATGTTGTGCACGTGGGCTCCACTAAAGAATTTAATTCTTATGATAGGTATTTATGTGCTTTGCACATCGGCGCCCGCGTGATAAGCACGTGTGACGCCATATAAGAATTTAATTTTTATTCAGAAAGCGTTTATATGCTTTGCACATTGGCGTTGGCGTGAGGAGCACGTAAGGCACTCCCATAGGATTTAATCCTACAAAAATCAGTGCTGGCGCTGGCGCCCTCGTGAGAAAAATGTGAGGTGCCGCCCCATTAAATTTGAACAAAACTTTGCTCTTTTATTAGGTTAAATATTGGGGGAACAAATCCCCCCCACCGTTGTGCTCATGTGGCTCACATGTGAGCGCAACGGTGTCACCTTTTTCCCATTCAATCTCCTGGGGAGTTGAACCGTCCCTTCATGTCTTATAAATAGGGCCTTTGGCCCTTGAGATGACTGCCGTCCCAATCATCTTCTTGTTCCTTGAGAATTTAATTCTCTCTTCAGAGCTTTGATCTCTGTTCATAGAACTCTCTCAGAGTTAAACTCTGTCAAAAATTGGTAAGAATTATGACTGTGATTTAACTCTAAAGAAATTTTTAGAAGAACCTCTTCTCATTTTGGGTTTTCAACCCATTAACAGAGCTTTGCTATTTTCTTGGGACGATCTCTTAGAGATCTTAAAACTGTTAGTTGGGTAGACCATGGGTCTTAGAGATTTTAGGGTTTTGTCATGTTACTGACTTTGATCTTTGAGGGTTGTTTGGAATTTAATTCCATTTCCCGTGGGGATTTCTGGGATTTCATCCCCTTATTAGACGAATTTAATTCCTGTTTGTTCTATAGAGCTTAGCTCTAAGAATTTTTTTTGGAATTTTATTTCCATTTCTTATTTTCTTTTTAGGGTTCTTCTTATAGATTTGAATCTGCTGTAGAACTCGTTTTTCCACAATTCAATGCGATTTTCCATTAAATGAGAATCCTTTTGGATTCTTATAATGAGTGCTCGCCTCATCATTGATGGGGGGCATTACCTTGATTTTGTAGGGCCCATTATTATTTTTTTAGATTGTAATGATTTTGGTATTTTGATTGCTAACCCTTTACTGGTTTTTCTTTTGAGATACTATTTCTTCTCATCTGTATGATCTTGAAGAGATTATCTCTTATGAGGAGATTCGTGTCCAAGATCGCTGCCAGGGTCAAGAGTTTACTATCGCTTAGTGCATGGAGGTGATGCATCGCTTCGACGATTACAACGGTCGATTGCTCTCTCGCTGTTCTGCTTTTCTGAAGATTATCGTTGTGTCGATTTGGGAAGCACTTCCTGAGCTTAATGAGGCTATACCGCTCGAGGCACTTGATGATGCTAAAGACAAGGTGCATTCGGTATATCTGATGGGCCTTATTTCAAAGAAGCGGAGAGATGATCTCGTCGCTGTTTTGCATCGCGTCTTCCAATAGAAGGTGATAATATCCGCGTACCAGAGGATGGATGACATCAGCAGAGATCCCGACGCTTGCATTCGTGAGAAAATGCATAAGAAGATGGTCAACGAGGCCAGAAGCACTTTACTCAAATTTGCCTCTAAGTTCAAGAATCCATGTCCGGAATTCAGCGTCTTGCCATTGTAAATATTTTGATGATGTCTTTTTTTTATCACCCTTATCATCAATGTATAAATTTCTTTGAAGAATGATAAAGCTCTCCTTTTCTTTACGCCAATGCTCATGTGAGGTATTATTACATATATATAAAAAAAACTCCGGCGCCTACATATCATGCACATGAGGCGCTGCTCTAATCCTAGAAAGAATCAGCGCCGATGCTCACGAGTCAGACACGTGGGGCGCCGCTGAGAGAATCGTTTCATCTTCTTTCTCTGATTCCCATGAGTCAACTCTTTCTTTTCCCATGCCCTTTTTGCCAGGCCTTAGAAAGAGTTCCACCATGCACAACGTTTTCTGTGCCTAAATTTAAATGCTTCTCTTTATATTCTGAAGTGATGATATTTTTCTTCTTCTTCACAAGAAGAAAGCCATTTTTTTACAGACCAAGAGTTATGGCTTGCAATCGTCCCTATGCTCGTCGGCAACCATGGGAAGTACCTTTCGAGGGAACTGTTCCCCATTTTGCTACGCGATTAGTGGATCCCATTCTCACTGATAACCAGTGTGACACGGTGATGTATGAGCTTCTGGCTCTTAGGGGCTCTCCTCTTCCGATCGGCTCCATTTGGCTCCGGATGATCCTCCTGTCCGTGCTTGCTGACATCGCCCCTCATCCAGCAGAGATGACTCCGGCGATGCTCGACTCAGCAGAGGAAAAGATTTAGTGCTTTTATGAGGCGCATTTGATTTCCCAGCCTCTGAAGGACCGTTCGGTTCGGTTGCTAAGTCATATGCGGGCTCGGCGAGCCGTCATGTCCGCCTTCGCTGATGGGCATGGCGCTGACCGATGGAGAGCGACCCCTCGCGAAGATCATCGCTTCGACATGGTAGAGAAGACAGAGAGGGAGTTAGAGAATTTTTTTTAATGTTTTGCTAATCCCTGTATGTCTGATCCCTTATTTGGTGATCTCTTTTCTGTGGAATAAATAAGAAACAATTGTTGACTACTGAACGTTTCATCCCCAGCACATATCTATGTGGGCATCTTGCCTCTGCACGTATACTTTGTATTTTATCCTTAGAAGTTTCTGATGCATGTATCTAGACATAGGCGAGTACTGGACTGATGTGAACAAATTCTTCGCCCTGCCACCTTGCTCACGGTAGTATACCCATGAGTGAAGTATAATCTATGGCTGGTTTCGGGCTGGCATGTCATATAGAATTTTGAAAGCGGATGGACACAAGCGTCGTCATCCATGAATAACTCAGGTCTTGATCCTTAAGAAACGTAATTCTGAGCCCTGAGGTTTATGAGTTGCTCTTTTCTATTTCTTGATGTCTTACTTTAGCATCCATTAGTTGGTGTAAATGCACGTAGTGGAGATGCACATGTTTCGTTGGATGTGCGGTAAAACTAGAAAAGATAAGGTGCGAAATGAGGATATTCGTGCAAAAATTGGTGTAGCACCTTTGGAGAAGAAGATGTGGGAAAACAGGCTAAGATGGTTTGGACATGTGCGACGCAGTCCTATGGACGCACGGGCTCAACGAATAGAAACTCTCGATATGGGCAATGGAAAAAGGGCAAAAGGGAGACCGAAGAAAACGTGGATGGAGGTGATATGAAACGATATGGTTGCCAAAGGACTCAATGAAAGTATATTGTTCGATAGGAGTGAGTGGAGGCGGAGGATTCATGTGCTGGACCCGGCGTGACTCTCATGTTGGTTCATGTAGCCTATCCCATATGCTTGGGATAAAAGGCTCAGTTGTTGTTGTTGTTGTTACTTTAGCGTCCGTTAGTTTATTTAGCCCCGAGGTTTCTTGATGTCACTAGTTTATGTACTCATTTCGGAGTGTTTTTAGTTTACCTCCCTTGGGTTTACAGGCAAACTTGTCCTAACGTTATATGCAGATAACCTACATTCTTTATGACAGAGGTCCGTTAGGTTTGTGGTACTAGGGTTTTAGTCCGTGGTACCGTCGCGTTGGCTGATGTATTCCTCGATATGCGGTCTTTAAGCCGTTGTTCGAGTAGCCTCGCGACTGCCGTGTCACTGATCCTTTCGGGGGCTGGATAAGACGTCTTCAACTAATCTCCTTAGGTCATATTATCGTCGGAAGAGCAAACGTTAGGAATTTGCCATGATACTTTTTATTTGAGATTAGGCTCAGTTTGGAGCCCTGATGACTCCGCCTTAGTGTGGGATGATCTTTGATAGTTTTTTAGGCTTTATATGAGTTGCCTTCAAGACCCGAAGCTGGGAATATACCGTTGCTTCATTTTTGTTTTGACAATATCACGCCGATTCTTTGCTGAAGTAGGGTAGACATCTGTAAGACTTATATGTTGTATGTATTGCAATTGAAGTCCAGAACTAGGAATATGCCATTACTCTAATTTCATTTGATAGCTGCATTCGCATCCTGCTGAAATGAGGGGGAATGTCGGGATGGTCTCTAGGTTGTATATTCGCCGTTGATACTTGGAGTTAGGATTTTGCCATGACTCCATTTTTGCTTTCGACCCTTGGGTCTTTTGTTGGCGTTGCGTCTACATGCTGCCGGAATGAAAAGGAACGCTGGGACAGTCTTCAGGTTATATATGTACCATCAAGACTTGGAGCTAGGATTTTGTCATAGCTCCATTTTAATTTCGACCTTTGGATCTTTTATTGACGCTGCGTCTGCATCGAGAAAGAACGTCGAGCTGGAGCTGGGATTTTGCCATTACTTCTTTTTGATTTGGCTCCTTGGAGCTATGTTGACGTCACGTCTGCACCCTGTTGGAATGAGAAGAACGTCGAGTTGGTCTCTAGGTTGTATATGGACCGTCGAGATCTGGCTCTTCCTTTAATGGAGCCTGATGGGAAAATATGGTTTTCTTTCTTTCATTTGTGCCTAAGGATCATATACAAGAGCCAATATGGACCTACTTCCATGGCAGATGAAATTTCATTTTATATATTTTTTAATTTCCGCGATGCTCTATCTTTTCAGCTTTCCATATCGCAAAAGTCGCGATTGCCCAATCATTTCGGCTCTGTTTATTTACTCGCTGCTTTTTATTGCGAGTTGCCAAAACATTTCGGTTTTTTATTTTTTATTTTTTATTTTTACTCACTGCTTTTTATTGCGAGTTGCCTAATTATTTCGTCTATTTCATATCCATTTTTTCTGCTACTCTCTGTTGTTTTTTATTGCGAGTTTGGAATCTGATACCGACCATGGCATCGACATCGCTATGACTGGAATATTGCCTAGAGCGAATCATTATTTGCCGCGAAAGGACTTGGAGTTTGACACCCGTTTAGACATCAACATCATTGCGACTGGAATATTGCCAGGAGAGAATCATCATTTGCCTTGAGAGGACTTGAAGTTTGATACCTTTTTAGGCATCAGAATCATTGCAACTGGGATATTGCCAGGAGCAAATCATCATTTGTCTTTGCTGATTTGAACAAAGGTGACTTAGCAAACAGGGTTAGGATCCTATTGACTAAGGCTTTTTGACTTTATGAGCCGTAAGGGTCTCATAAAGGTATTTCTCCCTACGGGTCGTGAGAATCTTGTAGGTGTATGTTCTTCTTAGAAATCATGAGGACTTCTAAGTGGTACTTTCCCTCGTAAGTCGTAAGGATCTTACAAGAGTGTTTTCTCCTCACAAGTCAAGAAGATTTACAAGTGTCATTCACCATATGGGAACATTTCTTGTCATTGGTGGAATTTGGTGGGAGAGTATTTATTTATACCCATGGATTGTATACAAGGGTCAATATTGGACTTCTTGTAGGGAAACTTGGGGGATATGACAGCTTAAGAACAGGTTTAGATCCCTATAGTTTAAGGCTTTTGAATCTTATGATCCTTGAGGGTCTCATAAGGGGAATTCTCCTTACGAGTCGAGAGGATCTTGTAAGTGTAATTTCTCCTTAGGAATCGTAGAGACTCCTATGTGTGTTCTCCTTTATGAGTCGTAAGGATATCATGCATGTATTTTCTCTTCGCAAGACTGAGAGGACTTTGCAAGTGCTCTTAAATTTTTTATTTTACGAGTTTGCGCCCTAATCGGGTTTTCACAAACTCACCGGCAGTCCTGCTATTTTTACTCATGGTGCCTTTTCCGGTTTTCATCCGTGCCTATTTCGCTTGTGGACATACCGTTTTTTAATGAGATTGCGCCCTTCCGGGTTTTCACAAACTCACCGGTAATCCTACTGTTTTTACTCATGGCACCCTTTCGGGTTTTCATCCGTGCCCATTTCGCTCGTGAACATATCGTTTTTTTACGAGCTATGGAACTCTCGAAAGTAGTTTCGTCGTGGGTGACCCATCTATTTACTAGTGGGATTTGGGGGTGGCTTCATCGCTAGAGTAGCTACGTTGCCAGTGGGTCTTGAGTTGCAACCTTCGCCGTTAGGACTTTGATTGCAATATAGATCTCAACGGAGTGGATCGCGGTATTTGGGGCGATGCGCTAGTTTAGGGATGTTCCGGTCTATTATCGCCATATTTGAGGTGAAATTTTAGTTTTGGGACTTTTCAGTCCGATGTCGCCATATTTGAGGCGAGGTTCTAGTTTAAGGATATCTCGGTCCGTTTTTAGTTTAGGGACTACTCGATCCGATGTCGCTATATTTGAGGTGAGGTTTTAGTTTTGGGACATCTCGGCCCGTTGTTAGTTTAAGAACTTCTCGGTCCGTTGTCGCCATATTTGAGGCGAGATTTTAGTTTAGGGACATCTCGGTCCATTGTCGCCATATTTGAGGCGATGTTCTAGTTTATGGACATCTCGGACCGTTGTTAGTTTAAGAACTTCTCGGTCCGTTTTCGCCATATTTGAGGCGAGGTTCTAGTTTAAGAACATCTCGGTCCATTGTCGCCATGTTTGAGGCAAAGTAGCTTCTTTTCATACTACTCTCAGAGTTCTGACTCACGAAGATAGCGAGAGGACACAAGCGTCGTCATCTATCATAGACTTAAGTCGTGACACATCAAGCGTAGTATTTTTTTAGGAATCGGCCATTTATTGGCCGAAAGGGTTATTCGCCGTGCATAGCCATGAGTAGGTAGGCTCCACCTTGGTAGGCTTTGTCTATGATGTACGGGCCTTCATAGTTCAGCTCGAATTTCCCTCGTTTTGCACGATTGGGGATCATTGGTCTTTTGATGACTAGCACGAGTTTGCCTTGGTGGATCATTCTCGGCCTGGTCAATCTTTGTCATTCTTGCCTTATAAGCCTCCAGACTTTGCTATGTTATAAGGCGAGTTTCATCGAGGGCATCGAGCTCCTCAAGCCGAAGATGAACATTTTCTTCATCTATCATCTCGTATCAAACCGCTATACATAGAGAAGGGAGTTCTATTTCCATGGGAAGCACCGCTTCTGTGCCGAATACCAACATGTATGGTGTTGTATTCGTAGCCGTTTTGAAGGTTGTTCGGTACGCCCAGAGAGCTTTGTGCAACCTTTCGTGCCAGTCTTTTTTGTTTCGGACACCCGTTTTTTTATAATCTTCGTTAAGGTCTTGTTGAAAGCTTCAGCTAGACCATTGGCATGAGGATTATAGACTGAAGAGTATCTTCAGTCTATTTTATGCTGTTGAGCGAAGCGGCTGGTTTTATGACTTCTATAAGCTGGCCCATTATTCGAGATGATTCGTCGTGGAGTGCCGAACCGATAAATGACATTGGTTCTGAAGAAATGGAGGATATTCTCCACCTTCACCTCCCTCAATGGTGCTGCTTCTGCCCATTTGGAGAAGTAGTCGGTCGTTGCCAGTATGAACCGGTGTCCTCTGGACGATGCCAGTTCAATGGGGCCAATTATATTGGTTCCCCACATTTCTAATAGCCAGCTATCCACCGTTGGGTGTAGCGGATTTGGGTGTTGATGGACGAAATCCCCGTGAATTTGGCACGAGTGACACTGTCACGCCCCGGAAAAAGGCTCGTGACTAGCACTTGAATCATGTGAAGTCTATAGGACCCCACCTAATTCAAGTAAGCCAAAAGCCTAGAAATCTAAACCATTTTAGGGAAAATAGTGAAGGTGAAGTTTTGAAATAAAGGTTTGCTGAAATCGGGTTCTCTCTTTGAAACATAAGTAATTTTATAAGAAAATACAATGTTTTGTATCTATCTTGAAAACAATGTTCGTCATTTAAAATTTCGGCAGCACTTCCTTTGTAATTTTTAACCCGAGAATAATTCAATCAAAAAATAATAGGCATCCCCAAGCGGGATCTAGCTCTTCGCCAAATGGCGAAAACAACCATGCAATGATATCAATATACAACGCCGAAGTCGAGGATCAAAACCACGAATAAAGAAAAGAAAACAATGCATCATCAAGAACCCGAAATAAGAATAATACATGTGCGTGACTCTAAGCTGAAAGAATATACATTAATGGTTTCTAAGTCTACCAATATACAACGTTTGGTCGATGGAGCTTCTAACTAGATACAACTGAAATAAATATACAAATACAATGGTGGTCATGATGCAAGTGTATCCCACCTAAAACGATGCAATCACCCGGAAGGAAGCAGTGTGCCAGCAAACCACCACTGTAACTTGTGCGGTCAAACCTGCAAGAAAACTGTGGCATAACGGGGTTGAGTTGCCAACTCATGAGTAGAAGACATCTCCGAGTAAAAACCGAATGTATGACTATCTTCTAGGTTATATAATAATATAATACCGAAATCTCATAACCATGAGTTAATAAGAGAACAATGAATATCGGCATAAAGCCCCTCCACGGTGCATAAACACAGTGTATATATATGAATGCATGCGGCATCTAAGTAAGGAATGCAATATCTAAAGTAGCAAGTGGGATCATGAATGCTAAACAATACTAGTAAACTACAATTTATCAGATAGTTCGAGTGAAGTAACGGTTCTCTGATGTGTACGTGGCATGGTAATTACTGATGATGATGTCTGTGAGTCGGCCAGTAGGTGTACGTGCAACATACACATCATCGGTAATGGTGCATGTGTCATAGCAGACGAGATCGTAACAGCTAATGAAAGCACATGTATATATATGCAATGAAATGGAATTAACATAACATAGTAGAAAAGTAAATAGTAAACACAGCAAGATAAGATATATATATCTATATACGAGCCATACCGTTTATCGTGTTTAAAAAGCACGAATTGTTGTTTGTAGAAAAGTAGCGACTATGGTGTTTTAGAGAAAAGAGATATCAGTTTGAAAATCCATAGCGTCCCTCGGGTTATCCTTTGAAAATGCCTACGATTCGTTAGTTTTGAAAATATGTATGACTCGAGCCTAATCTAACATCTTTCTAAGCAACTAAAGAGTAAACTAAGAATCGAGTCGAAAGTGATAAGAAAGTCTATAGCATTTTCCAAGTCAATATATCTAATAGTCGGCGATCCAGCCTCATACCATCACGTACGGTATAATCCACCGTACAGCATCCTCGCATCAAGAGTGTGGATCAATCATGATATATACCTCGTACGACATCCTCAAAATCGAGGGTACGGGTCAAATATCATATATATAACATATAGTTCGTACGGTATCAATCGTCATACAGTATCATAATCAGGGGTACGGATCTAAGGTCTCATACAATCTATTATATATCAAGTCACATGTTATCGCATGTATGTATGTAACGCCCAGCGATCCGCTAATGTATCGCATCATATACGATGTCTCATCTCAAATTGTATATAAAAGTCTCTTGACATCCGGCTCGATCGTATCGACTCAAAACCATAAAATATGTCATCCTCATCATACACGTATATGTATAGTATACATATATATCACATACCCATATACATACATACATACATACATACACACACACACACATAACATATACACACATATTATACCAAGTGTGTGCGTGTGTGTGCGTGACAATGTAAAACCGACGACTCACGACTAAGTAACTAAAAGCTAAGAGTAACCTTCTTATAAGTACGTTTATTCTAATCCCACGGTCGCCTAAAAACCCTATTTGCTAGGTATCCAAGCCTTGCATTAACACACATATAATATATATATTATAAATAAATATATCCTATTCTACGGTTGCGGGGGTGTTATACGCCATCCAACCGACTCCCCCGTAGATTTACATCTACTCACCTTCAATTCTCGCCTTACCAAAGTCGAAGGCGTCTTGTTCTCCCTTGTCGTCCCAAAGTCCACGCCAAGGTATCTACAATACAAATAATATCGTATCAAAATCAAGAATCAAGTACAAGAAAACCGATATGGCACAAGAAATGCACATAGGCTAGAACCTACGGTCAACGCACGCTAAACCAATAAATAATATCTGACGTCGACGTACGAACGTCGAACGACCAAGTCACATCAAGAAATTCAAAAATCCAAGTTTCAAATATCGGAAAACATTATCAAAACCAACTTAAAATGCTCCCAGATTTTTGCACAGATAGATAGGGACAGAACTAACAATACAGTAGCTAGGTTATGAGGAGTGTAAGCTACGGGCCAAACCCCAACATCAGAACCCAAAATTGGCCAGACGAGAATGCTATTTAACCCAGAGTCGCCGGCCCCACCTTAGAGTTTTGGTCTCGTTCTTCTGTGGTGGTCTTCTGGCGGTCTAACTAGGTCAATATTGTTGTTTGTTTTTCTTAAAAATATGCCAAGTTGCTCCAGATTCCATTAAGCCCTCAAAAATTCACAAAACCGACATTAGAAAATTCTAAGTTGAGTATTGGGTTCTAGTCTCTTGTCTAGGCCAGTAAATACCACTAAGGTCATGAAAAACACTCACTACACCACAATTACACTTTCACAATTCAAAATATCCCTAACCCTCTCTTTGAAAATTCTAACCTCACTAACCTATACAAGTTTAACTCTAATACACTAAGGTAGGGTAGGAAAGCTAATAACTTAGCTAAAAGTGTAGCATTTATCTCAAATAGAAACTAGAGAAAATTCTAGAGTTGCCCAAAGTCCTCAAAGTTGCAACTTGATGCCCCCGAGTGGTTTGTAGTGGGCTTGTGATCAATTTTTGTGAAGGGAGTGTGAGGTTTTGTGGTGTTTTTTTGAGGTGGTCATGGGTGGTAGAGGAGGTGGAGTGAGAAGAAAAAGGAGATGGAGAAGAGAAAATAATGAAGTGAAGTGGAGAATGATGAAGGTGTTGGAGATAGTGCCCTCATAGTCAATTATTGGATCGCAGGTACGTGATTGCAATGATTGCGGAGGACCTATACCGGTAGGACAGTCTTACTCGAGATGATAGTATGCTATCTGGTTTGCCTTTATCAGTCGTGTACATGTTCAGGTGACTGATTACATGTTACACTTTGATAGAGCCCTTAGGATCTTGCTTTACTACCAACAGTATGATGGCGATCATATACGTGAGAGTTGGGTAGTTTATACGCATATCCTTAATTGTGGTCCCTAGTCGTGCGAGTTTCGAGACAGGGCATCGATACTCCGGAGTAGACTAGTGTATACAGTCGAGACCCCGACGAGGGGCGGTGGCCGATCTCACAAGTCACTGGTGTCAGTTGGATCACCTAAGATGTATACAGGTGCTCATTGGGTTATGAGTACACCGGACAGGACTCGCCGGGAATCTGCTAGTTAGTACTATACCTATCGTCGGATAGCAGTTCCCTGGTGACATGTGTACAGGTTAGTTCATCGACCTGAGGTCGTCATTTGTCTCGTGTGAGTTCCCACTGTGCTTTGATTTCTACCCTACCACGGCTCAAAGGAGTCGTGCAAACAGGTAGCTTTTGGGTACAGTCCCGAGCCATATGGAGGCACGTGAGCGGATCGGCAGGGGATTCGTCTCTCCCGGTATTGGGGGCGAGGTCGTGCTGTGTCTAGGAGAGCCATTACACATAGTCCATGGCCATGGCAGGAGATTTACTGGTAGGTACTCCAGTAGTATCTCAGGGTGTTATTGGGCTACACTCCGACACGACTTATACTGCTATTGGGGGTCTGACGTTACTAGCCCCCTAGGTAGATATGCGATACTCATAGACGAACGGACCGGACTGTATATACATTGTCACTGTTAGGCTCAGTAGGGTTTCCGGATGAGTTCGCTCATCGGCCTCCCTTGAGGTCAGTCCATGGGCAGCCGTTACGCATTGCTAGTGCCGCTGACGGTTTGTGGTTAAACCCACTGCCAGGGTACTGACGAGTCATTAGAGTCCCCCACAGACAGTTTCCCAAGTTCGGGTGAAACGTTGTAGAGGCCGTATGGTTTTATGGCAGGGTTCGGAAAATGCACGTGCGTTTACGCACGTGTTATTTTTCGGGCAGATGATACTGGTCGGCTTTGGTTTAAGCCGGATCCGAGTATTGTATTGAGTAGATATAATATCTTTGTCTCAGTTGCGTTTGTATTCGGTCGTAATACAAATGCGGGTATATTTATACAGTTACGGGGTTATCCTGAAAGTTGTTTAAGGATCACATTTGGAAGTTGCCAGTTTCCAGTTTTCTATCAGCCGTCTTTTAACATTCGGTTAAAGACGGATTTATCTTTTCTTGGATGAGGGTGAGTCATGCTTCTAGAAGGTTCTAGAAGGTTCTAGAAAATGGTGACAAGGATAATGACTCATGCTTTGATTTCTAAACATTCTTGTTTTCCTTAAGATATTTTATTTTGTGTTCACACATGATATTTGCTTAAGGTTACTCTCCCCTCTCCTACACTCACCTCCCTCTTTGCTATATATATGGCCGGCCCCTCCCCCCTCTCTCACTTGGTGTTTTTCATTTTGTGAAAAGGATATGATAGATTTTGGGGTGTATGGAATTTCACAGTTCATTTCATTCCATCACCCAATTCCCACGGCAACTTCATTAACCGATCGTCCACGGCTTTGGACGAAGAGAGACAAAGTCATCTACTCATTCTCTACATCATTCTTGGTCGTCTCTTTTAGCAAACTTGACGACCGAGTTGCCTCGAGTCAGAGGCGGGAGCCCGTTTAAAGAATCAGTGATGTGGTGCCACCTGGACGAGCAGATCGGAGATCGACGAGATCGGAGCAGTCGCAACGGAGCGTGGGATGATGGTTAAAGAACGAAGGACTCGGATCGTTCGG
Organism: Agapanthus africanus; assembly: GCA_030015575.1. Classification (NCBI taxonomy): domain Eukaryota; kingdom Viridiplantae; phylum Streptophyta; class Magnoliopsida; order Asparagales; family Amaryllidaceae; genus Agapanthus; species Agapanthus africanus. Next base: position 374,023,398 of record JASDDO010000019.1, on the reverse strand, counting down.
TATAACCTTTCTACACTCTTTACAGTTTGTTAGTTTAGCAATAATGGCAGATCCGGGTTAAAGTATACGATAGCGCCAGTTAAAAAGTTTTTGTTCCGCATTTGGCGTCTGTAGACGGCCGGGGCGCTAGCGTAGACTTACAGTGGTATCAGAGCCTCACCATTTTGCTATACTAACTTGTGCTAACGCGTTTAAAAGATCGATCGAACGGATTTTTCGAAAATCGCAATTTCTAGTATTAAAGTTTCTGTTAATTTTCAAACTGGTCAAAATGACATTTGGACCATACCAGAAAATCAAGCAGGGTTTTTGAGGAATACTGTAGAAATTCGAGGAAGTGATTCCACTATTCCGCCGCGGATCCGCGGTCCCAGCTAGGGTTTTGCCGCGGATCCGCCGCAGGAAAGTGGGATCACTCACTCAATTTTCTACAGTGGATTCTATGTTGGAAATTGGGGTTTTTGGTATATATATTTTGGGCCCAGATTTTGTTACTGTACAGCAGATTTGCGTGGGGCCCACTTCGGGAAATTTAGTCGATCGAAATTTAAACACGTTAGTTTACAGTGCTTACATTATATCTCCGACCGGGAATGTCATTTGATCGGTAAACCGCGTCCGATTGCTATAGTTCTTTTAGACGGGTTTGCGAACGTGACATTCGCGTTGATGTTCTGTGTTGTGCTGTGATGTTGCGGATTTGTCGTGGTGGATAGCAGTGTGCAATGGTAGTACAGTTTGAGTTTATTTGTACATTTGATATTGCGGGGCGAGCGTCCAACATGTGGACTGCCGTCACTGCCTGTTGTATAATATTCTTTTAGGGCACGACCAGGTTGCGGTCGATGTACCTGTTGTACTATTTTTCATTACTGTACTAGGTTTTGCCCCGCGACGGAGTGCACGGATAGCCGGGTTCTGGAGGGCAACGGGTCCGCATCTCATGGCTTTGAGAGGCAGAGGGGTCCCACTCTAGAATTGGCAGACTATTCGCCGCACTCGTAGGGGGTACAGGTTGACCTAAGGAGGGGTGCTCAAGCTATTGGATTCCGTGAAGTGCCGGGTGGTCCATTCACTATGCTGTAGGGGGCTGCCTCGCTTTAGGTTTTGGCGGGTAACTTACCGCACCCGTAGGGGTCTAGGTTTCATTGCACAGGCTATCCACACGACAGGGGAGCGTCGGGTTTCAGCAGCGGCTCTGTGAAACCCGGGGATCCCAGATTATCTGTATTGTTCTGTGATGCTTATTACTTTTCTGTAATGTTGCATATTATCACGCCTGGAGCGATTATTGTATATTGGTTTATATACTATTAGATGTTGTATATGTTTTACACCCGCGCTAGTCCAGTCCCCGCTCTGTCGTTAGTTAAGTAACCTAACGGGTGATGACGGGACCCAGTGACGAATGCGGATGGCATATACGTACATTTTATTTTCGTTCTTTTCTGGTGTGATTGATTGATGGGACTGCGTTGATTCTGATCAATGCAAAAAGTTAAACAAACCTGTTTTCAGTTGTTGGAACAAATTTAAAAAGTGTTATTGCAAAGACGTTTCCTTTTGTTTTGCATAGCGGTATTCAGTGGAATATCCTGCACCTCATTCGACGGGGCAAGGGCCGATATCCCTTCACCGGGACTGACCCCTTGGGCAGAAGTTTGCGTCAGGGTAATAACTTCACTATAGTCGATTACAAGTTGCTTTGCATCGCGGTATTCAGTGGAATATCCTGCACCTCATTCCATGAGGAAAGAGCCGAGATCCCTTCACCGGGAGTGACCTCTTTAGCAAAAGGTTTTCGCCACTATATTTTAAAAAAGCTATCAGGTTCCTTCAGCGATATCAAGTTCACTACGTTAAAGGTTTTTCGCCAAAAACCATCCGTAGCCCTCCGTCACTTCTTTTGGGTATTCAGTAGTATTCAAGCTATGCATTTTAGCCAAAGTTAAGGCATAGTGTTTGGTAGCTGCTGGGTATTCAATTGTTGCATAGATAGATGAGTTAGTTTGGGACAGTTGTTCTGCCGATTGGCCAAAGTCAGGGGCATGTGCGGGTGGGTTCAAATTGACAAGATAGTGACGGGTAGAACTTGGCATGTGACTTATGACATTTTGACCAAAGCCAAGGTTATAAGAGCATGGGGCAAAAATCAGATCGGGAGTTTCTAAAGAAACTGAAACTTGCCAAGTATGCGCATACCTTCTGGAGTATGAGTAACGTGGATGCATTCCATCACGTTATCATGCGATGAGAGTTGGATCCCGATTCCCACTGATGAGTTGGTTTACTATTCGGGTGATCCCGATTGATTCTTCTTTCAGGTTTGGAGGAGAATTTGACAGGACAGTGGGAGGTTTCCGGATTAGATAAAGTGATAACCATTCTGATCTAGGTTAGAGTGCACGCAGAGTGTTTCTTTTCTCTCTCTCTTTGGCAGCGACCTTTGACCAACCCTAGACTATGACTCAGTGACCAAGTTGACCGAACCTTCTTAAAATACTTGCTTTTGGATTGTCTATGTTGCATAAGTCATTGCCACTTCTTCTCTTACCCTTTGTATTTCTCTGAACACCCGTATTACTACGGATATCCACTTCCATTGGATAGATCCATCGTATGGTTATATACGAACTCGAAGGGACTTCTTCGAGGATGGATCCAGGTTCAGGAGAAATAGAATTGGTTTATTCAGTTGTCTTTTATTATCACCTTCTCTCAGGTTGCGAGGGCTCCTTGGTTTAGGAGAGTACACCTATTACGCTTATTGGATAGTCTTATTCCAAACCATAGGCAGGTGCCGAAAGGTAGGGAATGAAGAAAACCAATTAGCCTAAGTAGGGTGTGCAGAAGGTAATATGTAAAGACAAAATAAAGGGATTAGAAAGAGGGCAAAGTAAATTGCGACTGTTATCATTCACGACCAAACCGCGTACTTCATCGCCACTCTTATTTCACCTTTAAAAGAATAAGGTATTATTCAGTTGTCTTTTATCATCACCTTCTCTCAAGATGCGAGTACTCCTTGGTTTAGGAGGGTACACCTATTATGCTTACTGGATAGTCTTCTTCCAAACCATAGGCTGGTACCGAACGGTAGGGAAGGAAGAAAACCATTTAGCCTAACGATGGTGTACAGAAGGTAACGACTAAAGACAAATAAAGGGATTTGGAGAGATGGCAATAAAATATACGGTTGAAGTCATGAATTGGATTATGGAAGAGGCATTGCTATGAATACCAGGATACCCCTACGAAACATTTTCATGTTTCAGTGCATTGTTAAAGAAAACTGTTTTCCCGATTAGATACTTACTCCAAGGGTATGTATTTACCAGGTTTCATTCTCATATCTGTATGGTTTTGCAGATGATGAGCGGGAGTACGTTATTGGGAATTAGGTGATCATCCTCATTATATCGGAATTCGTTGAAATTGGTGATATTTGAGGAAATCGCCAGGGTACAGTTTTCAACCTACGACGCACAGGTTTTGAGTTGTTTAACTCAGCGGACTTATACAGAGTATTGTATGTTGTCCAAGTGTCCATCAGGACAAAGGGGTAGGTCCTCGTATTATGTTCTGTTTACTTATAACTTCTCTAGTATTTAGACAAGTGTTTCGTAGAAATACAAGGTCTAAGTTTTGAGAAGTTGTGGGTATAAGAATAAAGTAGAGAACCAGGTATCACAAGTATCGGGATTCTTCAAAGAGATCGAAGATGTAGATTCTTGTGAATGGTATTCAGATGATAGTGATGGTTTTGAGAAACGTGTTTCTCTTTCAGGTTACTCATAATTGGATGAATTCCTAAGTTGAGTAATGCTGATTAGCCTTTTTCCATTAAAGTGATATGCACTGGAGACAGCTGCATGATTTGAATATGGTTCCAATTAAATAAGTGCCAAAGTTTCTATATTGGATATAGAATGGATCGTACCTTAAAAGATATTAAGGTATGGGGAGTTGTCCAGCTTATGCTTAAAACCAGACTCTGGATAACTCAGGGCACGTTTCTGTAATGGCTGTTTGTGGGTTGACCCTGGCTATGACGAGGGTTGATATTCTACCATTTGGAAGATCAATAGTGATATTGTCCTTGACTCGCCACAATTTTAGTAAAATGGATCTTTTTCAGAAAACAGTAGTGGGAGTATGGTAGAACTGGAAGTGATTCCAGAACCGCAAACGATTACGGAAAATTTAATAGGACCTAAAGATTCAATCGAGATTGACATTCCATTAGCCACTCCGCAGATATGGTGTGTAACCTCAGACACCCGAGAGGTACTTCGGTAGCCTCAAGGACGGTGACAGGGAGGTTCTTATCTACCCAGCCTTGACACTACTGTTGTTCCAGGCCATGAGACCCGGTAGGAGGGTTGTCGTAGTCAGTGGGAGCAGCGGAAGAATAGTGAGCAAGATGCTTATATCTATTTATAGACTTGAGCAGTTATAGCGGAGATAGATCATCTAATTTTGATATGACAGTCATGGGTTTGACTTCAATCAGAATAGGGGATGGATCTGTTAAGAAGGTAGTAGGGTGTGATGTCATGGTATCTGGATGACATACACAGAGTAGGAAGTAAAATTTCTATACTACGATCGGTTGTACTGTGGTCGTCACACAGTTGTTTCTCCAGACAGGATATGGATATAATATTTGACATTCTGGTTTCTGGATCTATGGTTTTAGATCTAGATTTGGGTAGTTTCCCAATGTGGGTACTTTGACAGATATTCTAATGGTTTTTAGAATAGTTGACTCCTAGCATGGTGGTGTACCTGCAGGTGATGGAGTCACCCTCTCTAAAGGTGTCGTATAGACTAAAGGGAAGAGGGATGTGCATGATTGGCAGATCACTTGCTTAGGCAATTGAGTCAATCATGAGATGTCAAGTACCACACCAGATGTTGTTTTTGCACTAGATGCAATGAGTTTGTATTAATCCAATCCTGGAGAAACATAAGGAAGAAGTTTTAGAACATAAGTGGATGTTCTACGGATTTGATGACGGCAGCCTCCTTCGGGAGACGATTATCATTCCAGGCTTCAAAGGTGACATGGTTGACAGAGTGATTGTCAGAGTTATAGTTTTTCCCTCTGACGAAGAGGGACAGTATTATGGACAGGTGGTCCAAGAGGATACTGTGGGTGGCATGGTGCCGGATACTGATTAGGTTCAGTGATCGATACAGTCTAAGAAGTTTGGATTTGGAGTTCATTTATGAACTAGGTCCCATCAGATATCCGGACATATTCTAAGACAGGTATTACTCAATTCGGGAGATGGCTTTCTCCGCGAACTTGAGATTTAGAGAGATATGGAAAGAAACATCTAGGCTGATCCACTCACTGAGGCTATTTCTCGAACACAATAGTTTTACAAACGGGCTTTGTGAAACTGATTAGTAGAGGAGTTGGATGTTCGGTTTCACACGGGCTGTGAGTAGTCGACATCGCAATAATTAGCCTTGAGTGCAAGTGGGAGATTGTTGGAGATAGTGCCCTCATAGTCAATTATTGGATCGCAGGTACGTGATTGCAATGATTGCGGAGGACCTATACCGGTAGGACAGTCTTACTCGAGATGATAGTATGCTATCTGGTTTGCCTTTATCAGTCGCGTACATGTTCAGGTGACTGATTACATGTTACACTTTGATAGAGCCCTTAGGATCTTGCTTTACTACCAACAGTATGATGGCGATCATATACGTGAGAGTTGGGTAGTTTATACGCATATCCTTAATTGTGGTCCCTAGTCGTGGGAGTTTCGAGACAAGGCATCGATACTCCGGAGTAGACTAGTGTATACAGTCGAGACCCCGACGAGGGGCGGTGGCCGGTCTCACAAGCCACTGGTGTCAGTTGGATCACCTAAGATGTATACAGGTGCTCATTGGGTTATGAGTACACCGGACAGGACTCGCCGGGAATCTGCTAGTTAGTACTATACCTATCGTCGGATAGCAGTTCCCTGGTGACATGTGTACAGGTTAGTTCATCGACCTGAGGTCGTCATTTGTCTCGTGTGAGTTCCCACTGTGCTTTGATTTCTACCCTACCACGGCTCAAAGGAGTCGTGCAAACAGGTAGCTTTTGGGTACAGTCCCGAGCCATATGGAGGCACGTGAGCGGATCGGCAGGGGATTCGTCTCTCCCGGTATTGGGGGCGAGGTCGTGCTGTGTCTAGGAGAGCCATTACACATAGTCCATGGCCATGGCAGGAGATTTACTGGTAGGTACTCCAGTAGTATCTCAGGGTGTTATTGGGCTACACTCCGACAATACTTATACTGCTATTGGGGGTCTGACGTTACTAGCCCCCTAGGTAGATATGCGATACTCATAGACGAACGGACCGGACTGTATATACATTGTCACTGTTAGGCTCAGTAGGGTTTTCAGATGAGTTCGCTCATCGGCCTCCCTTGAGGTCAGTCCATGGGCAGCCGTTACGCATTGCTAGTGCCGCTGACGGTTTGTGGTTAAACCCACTGCCAGGGTACTGACGAGTCATTAGAGTCCCCCACAGACAGTTTCCCAAGTTCGGGCGAAACGTTGTAGAGGCCGTATGGTTTTATGGTAGGGTTCGGAAAATGCACGTGCGTTTACGCACGTGTTATTTTTCGGGCAGATGATACTGGTCGGCTTTGGTTTAAGCCGGATCCGAGTATTGTATTGAGTAGATATAATATCTTTGTCTCAGTTGCGTTTGTATTCGGTCGTAATACAAATGCGGGTATATTTATACAGTTACGGGGTTATCCTGAAAGTTGTTTCAGGATCACTTTTGGAATTTGCCAGTTTCCAGTTTTCTATCAGCCGTCTTTTAACATTCGGTTAAAGACGGATTTATCTTTTCTTGGATGAGGGTGAGTCATGCTTCTAGAAGGTTCTAGAAAATGGTGACAAGGATAATGACTCATGCTTTGATTTCTAAACATTCTTGTTTTCCTTAAGATATTTTATTTTGTGTTCACACATGATATTTGCTTAAGGTTACTCTCCCCTCTCCTACACTCACCTCCCTCTTTGCTATATATATGGCCGGCCCCTCCCCCTTCTCTCACTTGGTGTTTTTCATTTTGTGAAAAGGATATGATAGATTTTAGGGTGTATGGAATTTCACAGTTCATTTCATTCCATCACCCAATTCCCACGGCAACTTCATTAACCGATCGTCCACGGCTTTCGACGAAGAGAGACAAAGTCATCTACTCATTCTCTACATCATTCTTGGTCGTCTCTTTTAGCAAACTTGACGACCGAGTTGCCTCGAGTCAGAGGCGGGAGCCCGTTTAAAGAATCAGTGATGTGGTGCCACCTGGACGAGCAGATCGGAGATCGACGAGATCGGAGCAGCCGCAACGGAGCGTGGGATGATGGTTAAAGAACGAAGGACTCGGATCGTTCGGTATAACCTTTCTACACTCTTTACAGTTTGTTAGTTTAGCAATAATGGCAGATCCGGGTTAAAGTATACGATAGCGCCAGTTAAAAAGTTTTTGTTCCGCATTTGGCGTCTGTAGACGGCCGGGGCGCTAGCGTAGACTTATAGAAGGCCATGGTCAAAGGCCAAAGATGAGTGTAGAAGCTTCTCTCTCTCTCTCACATGGTCCCGTGCCTCATGTCTCCCCCATGACACATAATATCTTCTATTTTTATTTTCTTTTATTTTAAAATAAAAAAATACCTTACTCATATGCAAAAATAAAGAATTTAGGCCATGATTCATAAAAATGTAACAAGTAGTTTGCAACATGACATGGTGCATGTCATATGCATAGTCAAGCTTAATGCATGATTAGTGAAAAGTCAATCAAGTTTAACATCAACATATATACAAATAATTGTATATTAATTTATATAATGTCCAAATCACATAACTTCCTTCAAAATAAATAATTCTTATTAATTTTTCAATTATTTACCAATTATAAGTATATAATCATACTATTTCATTAAAGCCAATTCCCACATTTTTTTAATATCCATAAAATATATTATTTTAATTATTTAAATTCCGAAAAATAATATTTTATTTTTCCTGAAATGTTAATTCTGCCCATTTGGAGAAGTAGTCGGCCGTTGCCAGTATGAACCGGTGTCCTCTGGACGATACCGGTTCAATGAGACCAATTGTATTGGTTCCCCATATTTTGAATGGTCAGCTAGCCACCGTTGGGTATAGCCGATTTGGGTGTTGATGGATGAAGTCCCTGTGAATTTGGCACGAGTGACACTGCTTTGCATATTCGAGGCAATCCTGAATCATCGCGGGCCAATAGTAATCCATTCTTTTTATCTTCAGCTTCATCTTCAGCCCAGCTTGATGGGAGCCGCAGAGTCCGTCGTGAGTTTCTTGGACGACTCTCTTCGCTTCTTCCTGTCCCAGGCATCTTAGCCACAAACAGTTGAACAATCTCTTATATAAAGTATCATTGACTAAGGCGAAAGACAGAGCTCGTTTCATGAGCTGATGTCTAGACGACACATTTTTTGGCGTCCGTCGGGATTTGAAGTAGTCCATAAAGACTTACCTTCAGTCTTTGACCTTTTCTTTATCCTCTATTTGAAGGGCTACTTGTTCGGTCGCTTCTTTTCTTTCGGATAGCTCTGTTAAGTCTTCCGAAGATATATCTATTGGCGTGAGAACACGGCGGCTTTGCACGATGATACTTACGTCATCGAGGTCTTCATCGGCTAGTTCTTTAGCCAATTTGGCCAATGCATCCACTTTGCTGTTTTCTGCACGCGGTATACTCTCCAGAATGTTGTAGGGGATTTGTATCAGCAGTTGTTGCACTCTTTCGCCATACTTTATCAGCTCTAGCTTGCATGTCTGATAGTTGCCATTTACATGGCTCACGATCAGCTGGGAGTCTCCATATATTAGGAGGTATTTGATTCCCATGTAGATAGCGATCTCGAGATCTGCTATCAAAGCTTCATATTCAGTTTTATTGTTTTTCCTGTTAGTTATATGTATGCCCTAGAGGCCATTACTGTACATGCGATGTATACTGTAGTGGATGCTTGGACATATATAGGGAGGACTTTCTTGCTTGACATGATAGTATGCTATTTGGTTGCACTTTATCTTAACATGTATGTTCCCGCCAAAAATTTCTGCGCAAAAGAGTCCAAGGTATCAAATGGTAGCGATACGCTTAAGAAAATGCGAACCAGTATCTTCCGGCCTGTATTTTGATAAACTTCCCAATGATAAACTGTTAAATTATGATAGTTTTGAAAGCATCTCGAAAAAACCTTCGATTTGATATATTATGGGCCTCATAATTCATCCGGGATCAAAAGTTATGAGCAAATGTGTTATGCACATGTGATCTAAGAAAGAAGATACGAACCGGTATTTTCCGAGCTTTATTTTGACAAACTCCGGAATGAGAAACAGCTAAATTCTGATGGTATTGAAAGCATCTTGAAAAGGCCTTCGATTTGATATATTATGGGCGTCATAATTCATCCGGGATCAAAAGTTATGAGCAAATGTCTATGCACATGTGATCTAAGGAAGAAGATTCGAACCAGTATTTTCCGAGCCGTATTTTGACAAACTCCGAAACGAAAAACAGCTAAATTCTGATGATATTGAAAGCATCTCGAAAAGTCCTTCGATTTGATATATTATGGGCCTCATAATTCATCCGAGATCAAAAGTTATGAGCAAATGTATTATACACGTGTAATCTAAAGTAATGCTCTACTACATGGGGAATGCATTTTTTAGTCCCACATCGGGAAAATGAGAGATGGCTTCTCTACCACTCCCATATAAATAAGAGGGGATACCTCTTAGAAAGGGAGAGTTAAATCCTCAAAGGATTCAATACTCAAAGGAGCTTAGTTCTCCAAAGGAGCTTAGTTCTCCAAGATAGGAGCATGCTCCTCCATAATGCGCATATGCGCAAGCGCCATGTGCGCTACGTGCAACGCACGTGTGCCTGCCATGCGGCACTACGTGCAACGCACGTGCGCACCACATGAGAATATTTAATAATATTAAAAGGAGCTTGTTCTCCATATATAGAAGCTTTGCTTCTCCTCATAATGCGCATGTGCGCCACGTGCAATGCACGTATGCCCGCCATGCGGCACCACGTGAAATGCACGTGCGCACAACAGATAGTGCCTTGCACTTGCTATGAACCTCTGGTTCTCAGATAAATAAATAAATAAAAATAGTGCCTTGCACTTGCTATGAACCTCTGGTTCTCAGATAAATAAATAAATAAAAATAGTGCCTTGCACTTGCTATGAACCTCTGGTTCTCTGAGACAGAAAGAAAGAAAAGATTTTCTTTTCTCTTCTTTGATCTAAATTTATATCATTAAAAAGTGCTCTGCACTCATTTTCTTGAATCCAAAAGATTCTTGGTGCTTTGCACTATTTGAAGGGCCAGACCCAAATCAAAATGACCTGACAGGCCAAAATAAATTGCAAGGCAATAAATGGGCAGAGCCCAAATAAATTGATGCTTTGCATCCTTTATATAAGGGCAGAGCCCAAATAAAATTGATACCTTGCATCATTCCTAAAAGGGTAGAGCCCAAAACAAATTGATACTCTGCATCCTTTCTGAGCAAGGCCCAAATAAAAATAAAAAAAAAAGAAATGCAATGCAAAAGCAAATAAAATGTTGAACATTTCAACTGGACTTAGCCCAATTTTGGCCATAAGTCCTTAAATTAAATTGACTGAGCAAAATGGCTCTCCTAAATCAATCTACATCCGGTTCGAGGGTACATCTCCGAACTCCTTTGACATCCGTCGTTGTAATTCCTCAACGACGTCAAAGAGGTGACGGGTCCCAACGACCACACATCGATATGGACTGCGGGGTCCTTAAACTCGTGGACCGAGATGTCCCTAAACTAATATCGGACCGAGACGTCCTTAAACTAATATCGGACCGAGACGTCCTTAAACTAATATCGGACCGAGACGTCCTTAAACTATTATTGGACCGAGACGTCCTTAAACTAATATCGGACCGAGATGTCCTTAAACTAATATTGGACCGAGACGTCCTTAAACTAATGATGGACCACTACGTCCCTAAACTGGCATCGGACCGAAATGTTCCTAAACTAATGACGGACCACCACGTCCCTAAACTGGCGATGGACCGAAATGTCCTTAAACTAATAATGGACCACTACGTCCCTAAACTGGCATCGGACCGAAACGTCCCTAAACTAATAATGGACCACTACGTCCTTAAACTGGTATCGGACCGAGACGTCCCTAAACTAATAAGGGACCACTACGTCCCTAAACTGGAACAATAGAGCCAATTGCTCTTTTGCCGGATCTAAACGATCCCGTTTAAGTTGATCTTAGCCCCAAATACGGCTAACGTATCCTTAAGCATTTAAATGGACTATAAAACCCTCAATCAGCTTTGGTTCAAGGGTACATCTCTGAGCTCCTCTGACACCTATCGTTGTAATCCTTCAACGATGTTAGAGAGGTGATGAGTCCCGATGGCCATAAATTAAATGAATCACCAAGTCAGGTTGATCTTAGTCCAAAGCAAGACTAACGTATCCTTGACGAATGTTTAAGTTGATCTTAGTCGCAACGCGACTAATGCATCCTTAAACTAAAAACACCAAACCCAAATCTAAGTAAATACGGATTTGGACTAATCCACGCCCTACGGGCGACGGCATTACTCAGTCTCCGTATACAATCCACGGGCAGCCACAAACAAAACAAACACACACGACACGAAGTGATATTCTGGAGAAGGAGAAAGTTGTTACCGCAAAGCGGTAGCGTAATTAACTGCAGGGGCTTGCGCCTGCAGGGAAGAGCGTCCCCACAATCAAAAACCCCTCAAGCGAGGGGGAATCTGACAAAGTCTGCTACATCGGCCGCATCTGTCTAAACCTTCGATACACGGTGCCATAAATCAACTTGGCATCTTCGAAGAGGTGGACGGATAAAAACCAAATAGCATCTGCCCCGAACCTCAGGCACGTGACGTCCTAACGTCGCAGGCCGCCGTTCGGAGGGGAACAGATTCTGGCACGCCCGGTGGGACCTTTTCTTCTTTCCACTCCACACTTCGTGTGTCGTGTTCGTGAACAAATCGCGGTTTGCTGTGATTGCCTGTGGATTCAAGGTACTAAGATTTGGTGTCTTGCTTTATGCAGAAAACTGAAAATCGATGGCTTCGAACTGCACCGCCCGCAGCAATAACTCTCGCTCCGTCATTGCTGGAGGAGTGACTTATGGGCCCCAAGCGGCCTCCCTTTTCAAAATGCCGGTGGAGCAGGTAACTCAGGCCACCACTGGATTATTCTTTGGGGCCATGCTCCCATCAATGAGCTTCAACGCCCCAATGACATTGCAAGAAGCTCCAAAGAAGTCGGTCTTCGATCGACTTACCACTGCCGCGACCCCTCTCGACGGGTCGTCCAACTCCACTGCTTCAGTTTTTAACGGACTAGGCCAGAGCTCTAACAGGCTCATGAAGAAGCCTGCCATACCAGAAGGCGTTATCCCGAAGCGGATAGCCATCCCAACTCCCGTTCCTGGCAAAATCACCAAGGTTGCTTCCCATGTTCAGAAGTCCGCTTCTGACAAGTTGGCCGTCCTCGTTCAACGGACGTCGATCTTTAAAAAGCTGGTACCAGTATATTCTGACCAACACAGGGGGCATGAGGAGGTCACCCCTATAGCTGAAACAACTCCATCAGCACGACATGCCCGACGTCGCTACTGGCGCCAAGTGAGGAAGGCTGGGGGCAACTCCTCCTCTGGACTTACTCCTCCAACTCCGATGGTGAGGATCGATGTTGCTGTTCCAACCAAGAACAGCTTTGAACTGCTCAACAAGGTGCGCAGAAACTCTCCTACTGCGATGTTGAAACGAACTCCTTCACCTGTGGAGAATACTCCAGAGAAGAAGCTAGAGCAGCCCCCTCAACGGCTGTCCTCTAAAATTTACAAAGTCTGGCGACGGGTCCAAGAGTCGGTGATCGATCAAGACTGCCTCCGACGACAGAAAAAGATGAAGGTTCGGCAGGGGAAGGATTACTCTGTCAAACCACAAAAAGCAAAAGCTACTTGGGTGCCCACTACAACGGCTCCCTTAACTCCAATCACTCAAAAAAGGAGGCCACAAAAAGCCCCTGTGAACATGGCAAAGCATAAAAACGCTGAACACGAACGCCCCAAATCTGGGGGCATGGTGGTGCACACTGTTTATATGGCTTCTGGAAAGGAGGAAAGCCGCACTTCTACAGGCCACCGACCGCTCACCCGATCCGTGACGAAAGCCCAGGAGCAACAACGAAAGCTTCAGGAAATGATGACTACAATGGCTGCACTCACTGAGCCAAAAGAAAGCTCTGAAACGTTTTCGAATGAGCGTCAAGAACAAGAAACTGACGCTGACTTTTTACGCAGAGTCCTCGAAAAGAGGGACAAAGAAGCTGCAGAGCAGGCGGCAAACATAAAACAGATGGCGCTCCTCTTCAAAGATATGGTAGGGATGATGTTACAGCCGGACCCTCCTGCTGAAGATCCTCCGATCGTCCTTGAAGACGACAGAGGAGAAACGTCAAATCCTCCGCCGGCTCTATCAACAGCCAAGGAGGAGGCAATCTACAAAGTTGACCTAGATGAATATATAGCTCAGCAGATCCGGGTTCATCAGGCAAATGAAGCGGCTGGGCAAATTGTTAGAACCGGACGACCGTATCCGAGCTGGTATGACCAAATCAATTACCCGCCAGGATATACGATCCCTAAATTCCACGTATATAAAGGGACAGGGAATCCGCATCAGCATGTCGCTCAATTCAGGGCCTTATGCGGCAATACTGGAGGCGATGACAAATTGTTGCTACGTCAATTCGTCGGCAGCTTAGCAGAAACAGCCTTTGAATGGTATTCGGAGTTGCCTAACGACTCTATCAAAACATTTGCAGAGATGGAGCTGCTGTTTACACAAAGATTCGCGAGTGCTAGTGAACGCACTCCGATAACAACACTGATAAATGCCAGGATAAGGCCGAGCGAAACGTGGATCCAATACGCAACACGATGGCGGAACCTATGGTCGAAATGCGAACAACGCATAGAAGAGGCACCTGCGGTAGGCATGTTTGTGGGCACTCTCGATCCGCAAGCGACCATCTCGCAATTCATGATGTTCTTCAGGCCGACCACCTTCCAGGCCTTGATCGACAAATTAGCCCAAATGGACCAGATGGGCCATAGACCGTCTCCTCCAAGACCCGATCCCCGAAATGAGAAAGGAAAAGCGATCATCGTCGCCAACGCTCAGCAACAGTCGAGCAACTCAAAGCCGGTCGCTCGCCAAAACAACGTGCGTCCACGCCCATCACTCGAAGAGAGGCTAGGACGTCATTACTCGTTTCCTCAGAATAAAACGAGAAGACTGTTCGAGCTGGCAGTGCGCAACAGACTCATTAATCTGCCGAATCCAAAACGTCCGTTGCAGCCAGGCGACCTTAATAATCCCAATTATTGCCCTTACCACCAAACGGTAAGTCACCCGATTGAGGATTGTTTCGTCTTTAAGGGATGGATCGAGGATCAATACCTGCAAGGCAAGTTCACGCTGTCTGAAAGCTGGAAGGTAAACCCCCCACAGCCGCACTCTCCAAAGAAGACGGACACGCCGGGGGCAACTTGTTCTTTCGTCGAGGATGAAAACGATGGAGAAAACTTATCGGATGAATCCGAAGACTACGTAGCGACTTGTCATGTGATTTCTCATTCACTGATGGATGATGAGGAGGATCCTTGCGCTGAGAAATCAACGGCGGACCCTGAAACAGAAATTCCGCGACCGTCAGACAAGTTGATCGATGCCTTCCTAAATGAAATTCGTCTGAAAGCAAAAGCCAATCAAGAGCATGAAATGGCCATACTGGAAATAACCAAGGTATTCCCGTCAAATCAAAAGCCATACACTGCGGGTAAAAACAAATTCAAGACGAGGAAACGGTTCGCCAAAGCTCTATCAGTAGGAATGAAGCTACCGCCCTCTGAAGAAAATCCTTTCTCTGAGGTAGAGATACACCCTAACTTCTGTTTATATCATCAGAAGATCATACATCCTACCGAAGACTGCGAATCCTTTAACTGTTGGTGGCAAGGGTACGTCGCTCAAAAGCGACACTCCGACAGAATAAAGTGTGAAGCTTGTGGACATCGGAAAAATGCGATAGATGAGCGCAAAAGAGCCACCGCCGACTGTCATATAGCCGACTTCAAGGGATCACAAATTATCACCTTTGGAAGCGACTCTGACGAAGAAGCTACCCCCAACTCTTCCCTCGGGGAACCTATTTCAAAAATAAAGGAATTGAGAAGCTGCGAGAACGTTCAACCATGCAATCGCATGCTACTCGGAAAAAATCCCGACCCCGTAAGCAAGGGACCGAACAAGAAGAACAAAGGAAAAGGAAAAAAGGCCCTTGTCGCCAGCACTCACCAACAATCAGGTGACCCTAGACCGGTTGCTTGCCAATGCAACAAGCGGCAATCCCTCCAAGAAAAGTTGAAACGTCCTTACTCGTTTCCGCAAGATAAAACAAGGGGACTGTTCGAGCTGGCAGCGTGTGACAGACTCATCAATCTGCCGAGTCCAAAACGTCCGTTGTGGCCAGGCGATATTAATAATCCTAATTATTGCCCTTACCACCAAACGGTAGGTCATCTGATCGAGAATTGCTACGTCTTCAAGAACTGGGTTGAAGACCAATACCAACAGGGTAAGTTCGCGTTGTCCGAAATTTGGAAGGTGAACCCGCCACAACCGCATGCTCCGAAAAATATGGACACGCCGGGGGCATCATGCTCATTCATAGAGAAAGCCTAACGGACCACTACGTCCTAAAACTGGATAACGGACCGAAATGTCCTTAAACTAACAACGGACCGAGATGTCCTTAAACTAATGATGGACCGCAATGTCCTAAAAACTTGCAAATGACCGAAACGTCGTTAAACTACTCCCAACTCGCAGCATCTTCAGGCTGACGTTAAAAAAAAAATAAAAATAAAAAATAATAATAACGGTATGTCCACAAGCAAAATGGGCACGGATGAAAACCCGAAGGGGCTCCGTGAGTAAAAACAGCAGGGCTACCGGCGAGTGTTCGTGAAAACCCGAAAGGGCGCGACCTCGTTTGAAAAAAAAAAAGAAGAAGAAAAAGAAAAGAAAAAAAAAGAAAAAAAAAAGAGAAAAAAAAAAAAACGGTATGTCCACAAGCAAAATGGGCACGGATGAAAACCCGAAAAGGCTCCGTGAGTAAAAACAGCAGGACTACCGGCGAGTATTTGTGAAAACCCGAAAGGGCGCAACCTCGTTGAGAAACACTTATAGGGTCCTCTCGACCCTGTAAGGAGAAACCACCTGCGTGAGATCCTTACGACTCACAAAGGAACAACACACTTAGAGATCCCCACGATTCCTAAGGAGAAAATACACTTGCGAGATCCTCACGACTCGTAAGGAGAACTCTCTTATGGGACCCTCACGGCTCATAAGATTTGAAAGTCTTAAGTCACAGAAACCTTAACCTGTTCTTAAGCAACCCCCACAACTTTCGACATTGCCCTACAAGTGGTCCGATATTGGCCCTTGTATACAATCCACGGGCATGAATAAATATTTTCCTAACAAAGTCCCATTCGTGACTAGGGATATGCTTGTACAGCAAACAACACTTGTAAGTCCTCTCGACTTATAAGGAGAAAACCCTTTTGTAAGATCCTTACGACTTACAGAGGAAACGAACACTTAGGAATCCTCACGATTCCTAAGGAGAAAATACACCTACAAGATCCTCAAGACTTGTAGGGAGAAATAACTTCGTGAAACCCTTACGGCTCATGAAGTCAAAAGCCTTAGCCGACAGGACCCTAACCCTGGTCGCTAAGCCACCTTTGTTTGACATCGACAGAGGCAGATGATGATTCGCTCCTGGTAATATCCCAGTTGTAGCGGTGCTGATGCCGAAATAGGTTTACGGCGAAAAGCCAGTAGGCCACACATGCATATGAAATAGCCGAAATGATGGGGCAACTTGCAATAAAAAGCAGCAAGTGAAAATGTATGTATGAAAAATAGCCGAAATGATTGGGCAATCGCGACCTTCGCGATATAAAAGCTGAAATGATAGAGCATCGCGGAAATAAAATAAAAAAAATGATGATAAAACTTTGGCCCTACAGTTAAGATCACATCGATCCCTGTATACAATCCAAGGGCGTAAACAAACAAGAGGGAACCATACTTTCCCAACAGGCTCCGCCAGAAGACGAGGCCAAATCTCGACGGTTCAGTCCAACTCTGAAGAAACCAGTGTGTTTAGCAAATTCCTTGACTCACGGATACAAACACTCCTTGACGAGAGCCTCCTGATCCGCGTCGACTCGCAGAGCCACCAGTGCCTTCGTGGGAAATACTCGACTCGTTTCAAACCCCAAGGAAACAAATAATCCTTGGCGCTTGGGAAACAAATAATCCCTAGCAAACTCCTCTACTCACGGATACAAACACTCCTTGACGAGAGCCTCCTGATCCGCGTCGACTCGCAGAGCCACCAGTGCCTTCGTGGGAAATACTCGACTCGTTTCAAACCCCAAGGAAACAAATAATCCTTGGCGCTTGGGAAACAAATAATCCCTAGCAAACTCCTCTACTCACGGATACAAACACTCCTTGACGAGAGCCTCCTGATCCGCGTCGACTCGCAGAGCCACCAGTGCCTCCGTGGGAAATCCTCGACTCGTTTCAAACCCCAAGGAAACAAATAATCCTTGGCGCTTGGGAAACAAATAATCCCTAGCAAACTCCTCGACTCACGGATACAAACACTCCTTGACGAGAGCCTCCTGATCCGCGTCGACTCGCAGAGCCACCAGTGCCTCCGTGGGAAATCCTCGACTCGTTTCAAACACCAAGGAAACAAATAATCCTTGGCGCTTGGGAAACAAATAATCCCTAGCAAATTCCTCGACTCACGGATACAAACACTCCTTGACGAGAGCCTCCTGATCCGCGTCGACTCGCAGAGCCACCAGTGCCTCCGTGGGAAATCCTCGACTCGTTTCAAACCCCAAGGAAACAAATAATCCTTGGCGCTTGGGAAACAAATAATCCCTAGCAAACTCCTCGACTCACGGATACAAACACTCCTTGACGAGAGCTTCCTGATCCGCGTCGACTCGCAGAGCCACCAGTGCTTCCGTGGGAAATCCTCGACTCGTTTCAAACCCCAAGGAAACAAATAATCCTTGGCGCTTCGGAAACAAATAATCCCTAGCAAATTCCTCGACTCACGGATACAAACACTCCTTGACGAGAGCCTCCTGATCCGCGTCGACTCGCAGAGCCACCAGTGCCTCCGTGGGAAATCCTCGACTCGTTTCAAACCCCAAGGAAACAAATAATCCTTGGCGCTTGGGAAATAAATAATCCCTAGCAAACTCCTCAACTCACGGATACAAACACTCCTTGACGAGAGCCTCCTGATCCGCGTCGACTCACAGAGCCACCAGTGCCTCCGTGGGAAATCCTCGACTCGTTTCAAACCCCAAGGAAACAAATAATCCTTGGCGCTTGGGAAACAAATAATCCCTAGCAAACTTCTCGACTCACGGACACAAACACTCCTTGATGAGAGCCTCCTGATTCGCGTCGGCTCGCAGAGAAACCAGTGTCTCCACGGGAAAATTCCCGATTCGTCTCAACTTGCAAGATGAAGCCTCAGGCAGCAGGGATTGAAAAACTTGCTTCCTGAACAATGGGACCCTACAAGTCGATCTAAAACGGTCTCTTGCATACTATTCACGGGTCTCACTCTCCAAAGTCGAATTTCGACAAGGAGGGAAACAACCGCTTACGGGTCCTCTCGACTCATAAGAGGGAAAAATTCTCTTGTAGGATCCTTACGACTTATAAGAGAAAACACACTTAGGAATCCTCACGATTCCTAAGGAGAAAATACACCTACGAGATCCTCTCGATCCGTAGGGAGAAAAGTCTTTATGAGACCCTCACGGCTTATCAAGTTGAAAAGTCTTAGGTGACAGATCCTACCCCTGTCTTCTAAGCCATTACTGCCCTACAAAGAGGTTAAGATGGACTATCTACGAGCCACACTTGCTAAAGCTACATGCCACTGATATGGAGAATTTATTCATGAGCGTATAAACTACTTCACACCAGAGTAAAACATAAAGAAATAGAAGGGTGCGGCTCATGGAATTGAGAGTTTGGAACTATATCTTTTAAGAGTCGAGATTTGAGTCAATGATAAATGACGACGCTTGTGTCCGCTCGTTATCTTCTCAGATCAAGATTCTGAAAGTTATATACCAACCCGAAACTGGTCATACGCTATGCATTACTCTGCACTACTTCACCCACATATATACTTACGTGGGCAAAGTAGTGGGGGGCATTTGTTCCCGCCAAAAATTTCTGCGCAAAAGAGTCCAAGGTATCAAATGGTAGCGATACGCTTAAGAAAATGCGAACCAGTATCTTCCGGCCTGTATTTTGATAAACTCCCCAATGATAAACTGTTAAATTATGATAGTTTTGAAAGCATCTCGAAAAAACCTTCGATTTGATATATTATGGGCCTCATAATTCATCCGGGATCAAAAGTTATGAGCAAATGTGTTATGCACATGTGATCTAAGAAAGAAGATACGAACCGGTATTTTCCGAGCTTTATTTTGACAAACTCCGGAATGAGAAACAGCTAAATTCTGATGGTATTGAAAGCATCTTGAAAAGGCCTTCGATTTGATATATTATGGGCGTCATAATTCATCCGGGATCAAAAGTTATGAGCAAATGTCTATGCACATGTGATCTAAGGAAGAAGATTCGAACCAGTATTTTCCGAGCCGTATTTTGACAAACTCCGAAACGAAAAACAGCTAAATTCTGATGATATTGAAAGCATCTCGAAAAGTCCTTCGATTTGATATATTATGGGCCTCATAATTCATCCGAGATCAAAAGTTATGAGCAAATGTATTATACACGTGTAATCTAAAGTAATGCTCTACTACATGGGGAATGCATTTTTTAGTCCCACATCGGGAAAATGAGAGATGGCTTCTCTACCACTCCCATATAAATAAGAGGGGATACCTCTTAGAAAGGGAGAGTTAAATCCTCAAAGGATTCAATACTCAAAGGAGCTTAGTTCTCCAAAGGAGCTTAGTTCTCCAAGATAGGAGCATGCTCCTCCATAATGCGCATATGCGCAAGCGCCATGTACGCTACGTGCAACGCACGTGTGCCTGCCATGCGGCACTACGTGCAACGCACGTGCGCACCACATGAGAATATTTAATAATATTAAAAGGAGCTTGTTCTCCATATATAGAAGCTTTGCTTCTCCTCATAATGCGCATGTGCGCCACGTGCAACGCACGTATGCCCGCCATGCGGCACCACGTGCAACGCACGTGCGCACAACAGATAGTGCCTTGCACTTGCTATGAACCTCTGGTTCTCAGATAAATAAATAAATAAAAATAGTGCCTTGCACTTGCTATGAACCTCTGGTTCTCAGATAAATAAATAAATAAAAATAGTGCCTTGCACTTGCTATGAACCTCTGGTTCTCTGAGACAGAAAGAAAGAAAAGATTTTCTTTTCTCTTCTTTGATCTAAATTTATATCATTAAAAAGTGCTCTGCACTCATTTTCTTGAATCCAAAAGATTCTTGGTGCTTTGCACTATTTGAAGGGCCAGACCCAAATCAAAATGACCTGACAGGCCAAAATAAATTGCAAGGCAATAAATGGGCAGAGCCCAAATAAATTGATGCTTTGCATCCTTTATATAAGGGCAGAGCCCAAATAAAATTGATACCTTGCATCATTCCTAAAAGGGTAGAGCCCAAAACAAATTGATACTCTGCATCCTTTCTGAGCAAGGCCCAAATAAAAAAAAAAGAAAAAAGAAATGCAATGCAAAAGCAAATAAAATGTTGAACATTTCAACTGGACTTAGCCCAATTTTGGCCATAAGTCCTTAAATTAAATTGACTGAGCAAAATGGCTCTCCTAAATCAATCTACATCCGGTTCGAGGGTACATCTCCGAACTCCTTTGACATCCGTCGTTGTAATTCCTCAACGACGTCAAAGAGGTGACGGGTCCCAACGACCACACATCGATATGGACTGCGGGGTCCTTAAACTCGTGGACCGAGATGTCCCTAAACTAATATCGGACCGAGACGTCCTTAAACTAATATCGGACCGAAACGTCCTTAAACTAATATCGGACCGAGACGTCCTTAAACTATTATTGGACCGAGACGTCCTTAAACTAATATCGGACCGAGATGTCCTTAAACTAATATTGGACCGAGACGTCCTTAAACTAATGATGGACCACTACGTCCCTAAACTGGCATCGGACCGAAATGTCCCTAAACTAATGACGGACCACCACGTCCCTAAACTGGCGATGGACCGAAATGTCCTTAAACTAATAATGGACCACTACGTCCCTAAACTGGCATCGGACCGAAACGTCCCTAAACTAATAATGGACCACTACGTCCTTAAACTGGTATCGGACCGAGACGTCCCTAAACTAATAAGGGACCACTACGTCCCTAAACTGGAACAATAGAGCCAATTGCTCTTTTGCCGGATCTAAACGATCCCGTTTAAGTTGATCTTAGCCCCAAATACGGCTAACGTATCCTTAAGCATTTAAATGGACTATAAAACCCTCAATCAGCTTTGGTTCAAGGGTACATCTCTGAGCTCCTCTGACACCTATCGTTGTAATCCTTCAACGATGTTAGAGAGGTGATGAGTCCCGATGGCCATAAATTAAATGAATCACCAAGTCAGGTTGATCTTAGTCCAAAGCAAGACTAACGTATCCTTGACGAATGTTTAAGTTGATCTTAGTCGCAACGCGACTAATGCATCCTTAAACTAAAAACACCAAACCCAAATCTAAGTAAATACGGATTTGGACTAATCCACGCCCTACGGGCGACGGCATTACTCAGTCTCCGTATACAATCCACGGGCAGCCACAAACAAAACAAACACACACGACACGAAGTGAAATTCTGGAGAAGGAGAAAGTTGTTACCGCAAAGCGGTAGCGTAATTAACTGCAGGGGCTTGCGCCTGCAGGGAAGAGCGTCCCCACAATCAAAAACCCCTCAAGCGAGGGGGAATCTGACAAAGTCTGCTACATCGGCCACATCCGTCTAAACCTTCGATACACGGTGCCATAAATCAACTTGGCATCTTCGAAGAGGTGGACGGATAAAAACCAAATAGCATCTGCCCCGAACCTCAGGCACGTGACGTCCTAACGTCTCGGCCACCGTTCGGAGGGGAACAATGTAACTTATTGTCTTTCTATTACATGTTGATAAAGCTCTTAGGATGAGTACTAGACTACCAAGATTATGATGCAGATCATACTAGTAGGGCAGAGGTAGTCGGTAAGTACATCCTTCAATTGTTCCTAGTCATGGGAGTATCGAGAAAGGGCATCGATACTCCAGAGTAGGCTAGCGTATACGCTTCTTGACCCATATGATGGGCGATGGATGATCCCACATCCATTGGTGTTTGACATCAGAGAAGGTATACGGGTGATCAGTGGAGACTGGGTACACTGGACGGACTCGCCGAGAACTCCTAGCAGGTATTATACCTATCGTCAGATAGCAGTTCTCTAGTGACACTGGTACAAGTTAGTCTGTCGACCCGAGATCGTCATAGAGTCTTGTGTGATTCCCACTGTGCTTTGATTTCCACCTTACCATGTTCAAGAGATCGTACAAAACGGTGGATTTTGAGTACAGTCCCGAGTCACATGGAGGCAATGAGCGATAGGAGGGGATTTCGTCTCTTCCGGTACTGGGGGTTGATGTTGCGCTATACTTGATTGGCCATAACAGGAAATCCCTGGCCAGAGATGCTGAGATTTACTGGTAAGTGTTATCATTAGTTTCTTGAACCGTTATGAACCTTACATCGGCATGACTTATCAGGCTATTAGGGTCTGACGTTATACCACCCCCAGGCTGTGATATGCGACATATCTGTGCGGGACCGAGATTAATACATGTATGTGATACCATATTCTATTCTTGCGATATGTGATATCGGTCGGTTATATGTGATATAGCTGGGTTATCGGATCAAGTGTTGATTCGATAAATTGATACATTTGATATTAGTCGGTTGTATGTGATATAGCCGGATTATTAAATCAAGTGTTGATTTAATAATTTAATGTATAATTATATATTTGATATATTAACTTACATTAACTAATATTAGCTCACTTAAGATTTCTTTTTCTCACTAGTGTACACTTAGTATATATGTGATATATATTAATGTACATTTTTTGTGTCATGCTAGATGCTACATGCTACATGGGTGTATGAGACTCACACCATGCTTATAATAATGTGAGGTTTTATTTATTTAAAGTAATTCAATATTAGTTGGAAATTGTTATGCTTGGAAGCTTGGAGAAGCTTAAAGCATCTTTAACTTAGTCCACTAGTTTTGTTTTACTTGTAGATATTTATTAACCTAACCATTATTGTTAGCCATTGTTTATTCTCTACATGAGTTATGTATGACACCAACTCACCCATGGTTGCTATTCTCACTTCATGAGTTTCATTCTCTTCTCTCTTCATCTTCTTATTCATCAAGAGCTTAGCTCTCTAGGTTTATGGGAGATGAAGAAAAATAGTGAGAAACAATTTCTAAAGTGAGCAAAATTCCTATTTCATCAACCTCTTCTCTACTAGCCATTTAGATTGTGTTGTTTCTTCACTAGATCATCACTTAGTGAAGAGATATCTTGAGCTAGTATCTTCTCGACGTAGATTATCTTCGGTCTCGAAAACTTCAAGCAAGCTTGTTCATATCACATTGTGGAGCCTCACTAGAGTCCGGGAGATCACTACTTGGAGTGAAGGGACTACTACACGGAGCTATTGAAGTGAAGGATCGGTATACGAATGTTGTATTCCTCGTTCACTTAGATGTAAAGATATTTACATTGTTGTTTCATCTAAATCTCTAGTTTAGATTCTAGCGTTAGGGTTCTTTAGCGCGCCATTTTTTAGAAAACGACATGGTCGATGTCTCCCGAAACCCAGCGGCCACTTACGGAACCCAGCAGTGGTATCAGAGCCATACTAGAGAATTAGACGATATTTGTAGAATTACGAAACCGAAACAACTCCGAAACACTCGATATAAAAACACAGTTTCTGTCAAATTTTTTAGGGTGTCAAAAATTTTTTTAAGCAGTTTCAGAATGTTATATGAGATGTAACGTGAACACAATAGAAAATTAAACCCTTCTCGCCGGATTTTGGCCGGCCAGATGAAGTAAAAAACCAGCTTGGTCTGTTTTGCTACAAGGTTCTGCGTTGAATTTTTTAGGGTGTTCCAGTCTCTGGGTTTTGGTATTTCAGGTGTTGCTTGTTTTTGCTAAAATTGCATGTGATGTTGTCTTTGTGCAAAGGCAATTCAGAGTGTTTCATAGTCGTAATTCTAACATTGTTTCAGGTACTTTAGACGACGTTAAAAAGTTCGAACGGATATCAATAACACATTTTTTCCCTCGCTGAAAATTTTCCAAGAGTTGGATTTTTTCCTAGTTAGAAATCTTCAGAAAATCATGCAGGTGTTTTCTATGGACCCTCTAGAAGAACGAAACCCTAACTCGATTCTGTGACCGTCGGAACCGCCATCGAACCGTAGGGTTTGTGGTCGTTCCACGACGCCATAGGTGAGGAAGGGGTTGCCCCTTCTACGGTTGGTCCATAGGTGCTGTGGTATGTTCTGGATACTTTTTAAACTCCGCTCAAGTATTGAGCTCTTTGGAAAATTTTGGGTGTTTGTTAATTCCATCGAAAAGTTTAATATCGTCCAGCTATCTGTGATTGTGATACAATATTTGGAATCCACAAATTTAGTTTTGTGAAAGCTAATTTGAATTTTATAAATTTGGCAAGTTAGTCTCATTTGATCGGTTGCCATAGGATTTTGATGTGGATCAAAAGTCCGTCGCAATTACGTAGTGTACGCGGATACTCACCGGATAACCTTACTAGATAGCCACGCCCTATAGCCCCGACTAAGTAACAGTAGGAGAACCCCGTCGCCAAAAGAATCCGTTCGAGTGCCCGCGGCCGCGATGTTCCGCCTTAGTGCACTTTGTCGACGGTATCGGGGGTGTGGCCGTCTACTAAAGTTTCCGATGAGCATTCAATCAGGTTATCGGGAATCTTGTTGAATTACCCGACAGGTTATTGGAAAGTGTTTTCAATATCGAGACTAAAATGCGGGGTTTATAATTGTTAGGCATGCGATGTCTAAGGAATTCATTTGGTTGGGCATGAAATCCGAAGTATGTGATACAATGAGTTTATGATGTATAAGGTGGTTGCGGATTCCAATTGTTGTAGTTTTTCACTTTCTTTTCTGCGACCGTAAGGGTAATATGTGGTGTATCGCCGGTTTCGTTGCTATATGTCAACGAAAATTGGGATACGCATATTTACTTATGTTGATGACATGTGATGTTATGTGTTGCTGTGATATGTTATATTGGATCGTCGTGTTTTGAATAGTCGGGTTTTTTTTATGTGAGATGAGAGTTTTTCATTTTAATTCATGTAAAAGATTGTATGTAATATTCTTTTATTGGGGCACTTTCGGGTTGAGGATGATGTCACCATTGATGTATATTATTTACTTTTCCGCGTTAGAATAGAGCTAAGGTGGGGAGCACAAGTAACCGGGTTCTAGGGTCCATTGGGAGACCATCTCGAGGAGTCGAGACCGGGTCTCCTAACTTTAGAATCGGTAGGGTTGCTTGCCGCTCTCGTAGAGGTCTAGGGATGTGGGTTTGGCTATTCATCACGACGTGGAATCCGTGTTTTTTTTATAGGCTTAATTTAAAACATGGAATTCCTAGTATATCTAATATTTCGTATGTGTTCTGCTGCTGCTGATATTCTATGATGTGATCACTTGATATGTTGAGATGAATGCTTATATTATATATATGATATATCATAAATATTGCTGCTTTCGTTTCTTCTGTGATGCTTAGGAAGCATAATTGATGTAACTTCATTAATGAGATTAATGAAATAAAAGAAACCTAAAGATGTTGCAAAATCTTGTTTTAAAAAATGGTAGCTCTAGTTCTTATTTTGCATAGCGGTATTCCTTGTAGAATATCCAGCACCTTATTCGATAAGGAAAGAGTCGAGATCTCTTCACTGAGAGTGACCTCTTTAGCGAAACTGGCAGATGCTACAACCCATTCGGTTTTGTCTTTTGATTGCTTTTTTAGTTCATGCTTTGCATAGTGGTATTTGTGAAATATCCAGCACCTCATTCGATAAGGAAAGAGCCGAGATCCCTTCACCGAGAGTGACCTGTTTAGCAAAACTAGTAGAAGCCTCAAAAACACTCATTTTCAAAATCACTCGATTCTACAACGATATCAAGTTCATTACGCAAAAGGTTTTTTTTAAAAATCTGTCCTAGCCCTCCGTCATTTCTGATAAATACTATTTAGTATTCGTGCTGCGTTTGTTTACCTTAGCCAAGACGTAGTGTGCGGTAGCTAATTAGTGCTTATCTGCAAGCATATGATGTGATTGAGTTAGGGTAGTCGTACGACTTTGTTAACCTTAGCCAAGGGTCGTACGGGTGAGTTTAATTAAATCAGGAAATGACGGATTGAACTTGGTTAGCGCTTATGATTTGTTGACCATGTTAAGGTCATAGTCGCTAGGGGCAAAATATTATCGGGAATTTTAAGTGTTGAAATTTGCAATGAGATTGCATACCTTCTATGAGATAGTTGGATCCCGATACCCACTGCGAGTAAGAGTTACTACCGGAAGAGTTTTACACATTATAATTAGCCAATCAAGTAGGTGTTTAGAAAGGTGTTAATGGGATTACGTCCCTGGAAGAACGGGGTTTATTTTAATTAGGTCCGTGCGAAAGCACGGGGGCTCAAAATACCGACACTGGCCTGGCCGAAAGATTGGCGAACTTGTAAGGTGTAATTAGTCCTGGCTAGTCTTACCTTTTGGGGTTTGAAGGAAGATTTAATAAAAACAGTGGGAGACATCCTGATTAGATAAAATAATAACCAATCTGATCTTGCAAGAGCATACACAGAGTGTTTTCTTGTCTCTCTCTCCTGGTAGCGACCATGTCACGCCTTAATCAAGATAATAATATGGATGCATTGACCGAATCTGCTTATTATACTGAGCTAGGGAACGTTGGTTCCGCTTTAATTTATAATTGTTATAAGTCCAAGCAGGAAATAGGGGAATATCTGGATTTCCACGTGACCTAATCGAGGAATGAGCATACTAATGCTTATTCTTCGGGTGTGTTCGTTACCAAGAACTGTTTCTCACTATCCTCTACGTCCTGGGTATGTGATACCGGAACAGGATCCCGCATATGTAAATTGTTACATGGGCTACAGAAAGGTAGAGAACTGAGATTGGGTGATATATCTCTAAGTGTTAGAGAATGATGCAATTGTTACAGCTAAATCAGTTGGCAAATATCACCTTGTATTACCAAATGGTAAATATATTGATTCTGAACGAATGCTATTATATACCGAACCTGATATACAACATTACATCAGATTCTTTATTAAGTTAAAGAAGGATATAATTCTGTATTGGAGGATAATGTTGTGAACATTTTCCTGAATCAAGAGTTGATTGGATCATGCACGTTATGAAATGGCATATACGTTCTAAATCAAACCACAGTTCAAAGTATCTAGAACACACACAAGAGGAATAGTTCAGAAATGAACGAATTATTCTTGTGGCATTGTAGATTAGGTCATATCAATGCGACACGACTAGCTAAGTTACATAAGGATGAATCTGAGATTCGAATTTTCATCTTATGATACTTGCCAGTCTTGTCACAAAGGTAAAGTGACCAATACTCCGTTTACTGGAAACGGAGAAAGAGTTATTGAACTTTTGGGACGGATACATGATGATATATATGGTCCTATGTCTACAAATGCCAGGGTTGGTTCTTTGTACTTCATTATATTCATCGACGATCTTTCAAGATTCGGACATGTGTTCATGTTGAAACACAAATCTGAAGCTTTTGAGAAATTTAAGGAATATAAGCTTGAAGTTGAGAACCAGACGGGTAGAAGTATTAAAGTCCTTCGATGTGATCGAGGAGGCGAATACTTGGGCATGGAGTTCCTGGATTTTCTAAATAGAGAATCGGATTCTCTCTTATCTTACTCTTTCATATACATCACAACACAACGGTGTATCGGGGGCGGAGGTAT
Organism: Agapanthus africanus; assembly: GCA_030015575.1. Classification (NCBI taxonomy): domain Eukaryota; kingdom Viridiplantae; phylum Streptophyta; class Magnoliopsida; order Asparagales; family Amaryllidaceae; genus Agapanthus; species Agapanthus africanus. The sequence continues at coordinate 373,994,959 of JASDDO010000019.1, read as the reverse complement.
CACACCCTATGAGATATGGTGCGCTCTATGATGAGTACTGCTGAGTTGGCTGTTTCCTTTTAGGGGTTATGCACTTAAGAAGCTACATACCTATTGAATGGGGTTCCATCCAAATCAGTGCCTACCATTCTATATAAGATATGGTATGGGAAGGGACCATCTCTTAAATGAGTTAAGATATGGGGTTGTCCGGCCTATGTTGAAAGGCAGAATTTGGACAAACTCGAGGCAGGTCAGTTCTGTATAAGTTTGTTGGATATCCCAAACATTCGTGAGGGTATATCTTCTACCACACTGAGGAGCAAAAGGTGTTTTGTTTCTCAGCATGCCACCATTTTAGAAAATGAATTTCTTGTGAAGAAGTTAGTGGTCATGAGGTAGAATTGGAAGGAGTTCCAGCTAGACAAATTAACAGCTGATGATTTGGTAAAACCAAAGGATTCAATAGTCTCCAACGAATCTCATCCACTCCGTGAATCTGGTAGGGTTCCTCATCCACCTGAGAGATACTACGGTTTCCTCAGTGACGGTGGGAGCAAGGATTGCATCATGGTATATGATGACCAACTAGGTTCAGGCATGCCATCACGAGTGGGACTTTGTGAAATGGCTAGATGCTATGCAATCAAAGATGGAATCCATGTACACCAACAAAGTATGACTTTGAATGTTGCACCTAAAGGGGTAAAGCTCATCAGGAGCAAATAGATCTTGAGAAGATTCTTAGTGTATATGGAAAAGTTGAGACTTACAAAGCTATACTTAAGTCCATCAGGATTAAAGTAAGCATCGCGGAGTTGGAACATCTGTTTTGATGTGGCAGTCGAAGAGTTTGACTTCATCAAAATGGTAGATGAACCTTGTATATACAAGAAGGTTGTAGAGAGTAAGGTTGTCTTACACGTATTGTAGGAAAGGGTTTCCTATGCTACACTCGGTCAAGCTCCTCTTTTCATGAGGAGTCTCCATGGAAGATTTGGATGATACCTACTATATCTTGTGGATTATGATTTATGATGATAGATCTAAGTGGATGTTGGGAGTGTCCTAAATCCAGGTACATTAACACCTTACTAAAGGTGTTTAGTATGGAGGATTCTAAGCGTGGTGGTTCGCCCACTTACTCAGGAATCACTCTCTCCGAAAAGATGTCTTCCAGGACTGATTTGGAGAGAGCTCGTGCAAGCGATACCCTATGCTTCGGCAGTAGGCTCTATCATGTATGCGATATTATGTACCAGACCAGATGTAGCTAACTCACTAGGTGTAGTGAACATGAATCAATCGGATCTTGGGAGAATTACTGAACAGTTATGAAAGACATTCTTAAGTACTTGAGAAGCACTAAAGAGATGTTCTCGGTGTTTTGGTAACGGTGAACTCCAGTGGGATTCCTTTACCAATTTGAGCTTCCAGAGTGATAAGGTTGACTGAAAGTCAGTCACGGGTTTTGTCTTTACCCTCAGTGGAGGGACGGTATGTTGGAAGAGTTCCAAGCTATATACCGTGACAAACTAGATGATAAAGGCTGAATACATCTCTACCAACGATGCTGCCAAAGTGGCTGTCTGGGCATTTCTTGTTCATGAGATGAACAAAATTCCTACCATTGAGCGTCCAATAACCGTTATTGTGACAACAATGAAGTTGTAGTTTTGTTCTAGGAACACCAGTTCCATCAGCAATCTAGTCATATTCTGAGACAGTATCACCTGATCAGGGAGATGGTTGATCTCCAAGGGATCAAGGTAAGGAGAGTTGACGTGAAGGATAACATGGCGGATCCACTCACAGAGGCCTTTCCCTAGAGAGACTTTTATGGAGCATTGAGTATGAGATACTACAATAAATGGCTTTAGTGCAAGTGGGAGATTGTTAGTTATATGTATTCCCTAGAGGCCATTACTGTACATGCGATGTATACTGTAGTGGATGCTTGGACATATATAGGGAGGACTTTCTTGCTCGACATGATAGTATGCTATCCGGTTGCATTTTATCTTAACATGTACACTTATTGTCTCTCTATTACATGTTGATAAAGCCCTTATGATGAGTACTAAACTATCAGGATTATGATGCAGATCATACTAGTGGGGCAGAGGTAGTCGGTAAGTATATCCTTCAATTGTTCCTAGTCGTGGGAGTATCGAGACGGTGTATCGATACTCCAGAGTAGACTAGCGTATAAGCTTCTTGACCCATATGATTGGCGATGGATGATCTCACATCCATTGGTGTTTGACATCAGAGAAGGTATACGGGTGATCAGCGGAGACTGGGTACACTGGACGGACTCGCCGAGAACTCCTAACTGGTATTATATGTATCGTCAGATAGCAGTTCTCTGGTGACACTGGTACAGCTTAGTCTGTCGACCCGAGATCATCATAGAGTCTTGTGTGATTCCCACTGTGCTTTGATTTCCAACTTACCACGTTTAAGAGATCATGAAAAATGGTGATTTTTGGGTATTTGAATGGCGCGGTAGACCAAGCAACGGACAGTCCCGAGTTACATGGATGCAATGAGCGATAGGAGGGAATTTCGTCTCTCTCGGTATTGGGGGTTGATGTTGCGCTATGCTTAATTGGCCATAACAGGAAATCCCTGGCCAGGGTTGCTGAGATTTACTGGTAAATGTTATCAGTAGTTTCTCGAACTGTTATGGACCTTGCATTGGCATAACTTATCAGGCTATTGGGGTCCGGCGTTATACCACCCTCAGGCTGTGATATGCGACATATCTGACGAAGAGACCGGACTGTACGGTAGTGTTACTGATTGGACTCGCAGGAGTATGAGCAGGCTTGCTTGTTGATTTTCTGATCGCTCAATACCTGGGTGGCCGTTACGTTTAGCAGACCGCTTGCGGCTTGTGGGTGACTGATATGATCACCACCTACTGCCGACATATTGACGAGTCTTTAGAGTCCTATACAGAGGTTTTCTGGCTCAAGCGAAACGAAGTAGGAGCACATATGTGATATGTGTGGGGCCGAGATTAATACGTGTATGTGATACCGTATTCTATTCCCGCGATATGTGATATCGGTCGGTTATATGTGATATAGCCGGGTTATCGGATCAAGTGTTGATTCGATAAGTTGATACATTTGATATTAGTCGGTTGTATGTGATATAACCGGATTATTAAATCAAGTATTGATTTAATACTTTAATGTATAATTATATATTTGATATATTAACTTATATTAACTAATATTAGCTCACTTATGATTTCTTTTTCTCACCAGTGTACACTTAGTATATAAGTGATATATATTAATGTACATCTTTTGTGTCATGCTAGATGCCACATGCTACATGGGTGTATGAGACTCACACCATGTTTATAATAATGTGAGATTTTATTTATTTAAAGTAATTCAATATTAGTTGGAAATTGTCATGCTTAGAAGCATGGAGAAGCTTAAAGCATCTTTGACTTAGTCCACTAGTTATGTTTTCTTTGTAGATATTTATTAACCTAACTATTATTGTTAGCCATGGTTTATTCTCTACATGAGTTAGTGTATGACACTAACTCACCCATGGTTGCTATTCTCACTTCATGAGTTTCATTCTCTTCTCTCTTCATCTTCTTCTTCATCAAGAGCTTAGCTCTCTAGGTTTATGGGAGATGAAGAAAAATAGTGAGAAACAATTTCTAAAGTGAGCAAAATTCCAACTTCATCAACTTCTTCTCTACTAACCATTTAGATTGGGTTGTTTCTTCACTAGATCATCACTTTGTGAAGAGATAGCTTGAGTTTGTGTCTCCTCGGCGTAGATCATCTTCGGCCTCAAAAACTTCAAGCAAGCTTTTTCATTTCACCTTGTGGAGCTTCACTAGAGTCCGAGAGATCACTACTTGGAGAGAAGGGACTACTACACGGAGCTATTGAAGTGAAGTACCGGTCTACAAAGGTTGTATTCCTCGTTCACTTAGATGTAAGGATATTTACATTATTGTTTCGTCTAAATCTCTAGTTCAGATTCTAGCGTTAGGGTTCTTTAGCATGTCATTTTTTAGAAAACGGCATGGTCGATGCCTCCCGAAACCCAGCGGCCGCCTACGGAACCCAGAATTTCCTTGGCTCCGTTAAGGAAAGGGTAAAAGGCATTATCCCTTATTGTGGAGTCACGAAGATAAGTCCCACCCCGGCTTTGATTATGGGGGTGTTTTGCTTTCGCCGCTTCATGGAAGATGCTCCTTCGAAGTAGAGTTCCCATTAAGAATCATTTTCTTCCTTCTCTCCTTCGATTGTGTCGAACGCATGTTCATTCGGCAACTCGCAATTTAAGAGGGAGTCGGCTGGTATCGGATGCTTCGTAAGAAAGTCGGCAATGGCCTGGCATTTTACTGCTTTGAGGGGTCGATATGTTTTTGAGAACTCCATCAGGAAGAGGGCCCATTTGGTAAGTCTTCCTGTTAATATGGCCCTTGACATCATATATTTGAGAGGATCTACCTTTGATATGAGATGAACCTCATGTGCCAAAGCGTAATGTCTGAGCTTCGTTATCGCGAAGATCAATGCCAGGCAGTGCTTTTCGATGGGGGAGTAGTTGTTTTCTGCTCCAGGAGAACCCGACTCAAATAATATAGAGCTCCTTCCATTCCCTGATCATTCTCTTGTGCCCATAGCGCACCTGGAGAACCTTCAAGGGCTGTCGTATATAGGATAAGGGGTTTTCCCTTAACCGAAGTGGTGAATACCAGCGGATTTTGCAGGTATTGGATGATTTCGTCCAGTGCATTTTGGCACTTTTGATCCCAGACGAACGGGGTCCCTTCTTCATCAAATGGTTGCAGGGACGGCATTTTCCGGAGAGGTTGGTTATGAACTGCAGGATATAGAGATCACAATTGTTTGAGAGTTCTTGGCGTGGGCATTTCCATAATCACCTTGATCGTTGAGGGGTCGATTTCGATACCTCGGTGACGTATGATGAATCCTAGGAATTTTCCTGAGAAGACTCAAAACGCGCATTTTAGAGGATTCATCTTCAGATTATACTTTCGAAGACGTCAGAATACTATTTTTAGATCTTCCCAATACTCCTCATGAGATTTGCTCTTTACCATTACGTCGTCGATGTAGCATTCGACAATCTCGTGTATGAGGTCCGGAAGACCTTCGACGGGATGGATATTCTCTTCTGTCATAGATTCGCTAGTGAGAATAAACAAACTACCGTGGCGGCCTTGGTCAACAAAAGAGTTGGACTGAATGAGACCTGCGTTCAATATGTTACCCGATGAAGAAATCTCTGGTCAAAATGTGTGCAACGCATCGACGAATCTGCAGCCGTGGGAATATTCATAGCCACCCTTGACCCAAATTCAATTGTGTTTCTATTTATGGCCCTCTTCAAACCGACGACCTTCCAAGAACTCATGGATAAAATGACTCGATTGGATCAGACGGGTCAAGACCCTTCATCATCCGATGAAGATGAATGAAAAGCGGAGGCAAGGTGGCGTTTGTCGACAATGCTCAATAAAAATGAGCGGTTCTGAAGTAACCTGTCGCCAAAATAGCGATGGCATGGGCACACATCCCCCTCCCCAAAATATGCACAGGGGGCATATTCCTCACTGGCGTAAGAATCTCGACATGGGATGGTCCTTTCTTCTCAAAGAACAGAAAGGATATCAAGGGCCCTCCAAGAGGGTCCTACAATCAAGTGGAATATCCCACTTGAACAAAAAAACCATAGGAGGGATGTGAAATCCATGTCCCACTCTGAATCAGATGATGAGGGGAAAAACCCCGAAGTCAAGTTCATTCTTCCAGGAAAGAAGAAGACTCGGAAGAAGGAATGACGTGATATCTCGTTCCTTCGTATATGAAGAAGATGCTCCATCAGTATCGGAAAGCGACATTGATGAGCACAGGGCAGGTGCAGTGTAAAATGCCTGGTACTTCCCGCAAAACAACCCGATGGGCACGATGATAGATGAAGCAGTCCAAGAAGGTGAAGATAATCTAAGGCATGAAGTGTCCATGCAAACAAAGGACAGGCAACAACGTCTTAGCAAACAAGAGTTGGAAGGGATGGGTTATTGTTCAGTTGATAAAACTGCACATTTAATATGACATTTTTCCTACTATTTCTATATAAAGAAAGGTGTTTATTATAATATATGATACATATGAGGGTTTATCTGTAAAAATACTATTTTCATGTGTTTATATATTATAATTAACATTTGGTAGGAAAATGTAAGTATATAATATCCATGTAACATTTGGCCCATTTAAAATATGCTTAATTTATTAAATACCTTTGACCAAGTCTTAATGGTTAAGTTAATAAAACAAACTCTATTAATATTATTTGTTGAGTTTGTTGTGCAGAATTTTCAGGACTGAAATCAAGAAAATCAAAGTTGTTAGAACAAACCTGCCTAATTAAGAAAATAAACTAAAGAAATCAATTCTGGCAGTGACGTAGAAAAGATTTTCAGTTTCCACAGATTCAAAAGATCAACACGTGTCACCAGAAGAAGCCACAAGAAGAATGAGCCCAAGATCTCACCATTAGGCCACGGATCCGCGACCAAACCTACCTATTGGCCGCGGATCTGCCGCGCTTTTGATGAGTTGGGAGTTGGGATTTTGGTGGTTAGGATCTTAACCTCTGGCTTCCAAATTAGGCAGCTAGTGTTCTGGCTTTGGGACTATAAATAAGGACCGAGCACCTCTTGGAAAAATCATCAAGCCGACGAGATCACGAAGTCCGCGACAGGCTCATGCATCCAGGCTGATCATCAACTGTCCATATAGCTCCTTAGAAGAGATCGAGAAGCAAACTAGGTTTTTGTAATCATTTTCTAAGGAAACAAAGTGTACTTGATTTTGTTGATTAATAAAGGTAGTTGTTTTCTTATTCTATCTCTTTGTAGTTTTTCAATATGTTTTCCCTCTCCATCTCTTCTTATCCCAACATGCGCGAGTAATTCTCCGCTTGTTAGGGTTCATAGGATTATGGTAGATTAATGGATGATGAAGATCGTTAAACTCTTTTTAAGTCCTATAAAGTTTATAAACTCTATCAAAAGAATCATTAGCATCCTAATCGGACGCGCTACCAATTTATTGTTAGTCTCGATCGTGATTAGAGATTAGATTAATGATTGTTTTGGTAAAGGCTAGACATGAACGGAGTTCCATGTCGAGATATGGGTTAAGAGTGGGAACCTTTTTCCCTCCAGAAACCCTAATCTACATGCATCACTATCGTTCTAGTTTTAAATCTATTAAAGGATAAAAAGAGTAATCTTTAATTAATCATCCATAACTACTAAATCCTAATGAATCCTACAAGCCCCCTTTTAATATTAAACTTACATCCGTAGTTAATCTAGATCTATATTTTGCATCCGTGTTTAATGTAGATCTAGAACCTACAACCATTCTTTATTCTTCCTCCTTTCTTTCTCAACACGCCTAATGTAAGAATAAAATATTCAACGTTTCTCAGAGGACGACCCGTACTCATCTCGGTCTAGCTACACGCGACACCGTTATTGATTGCGGTTAACTACTACACATAAAAATACAGATCAATCAGTTATGCAACTCTCCGAACGAATGATAAAATAGACCGAAACTTCCCTAAACTAACGCATTCCCAAAAAAAAGGAATGTTGGACCGAAACGCCTTCAAACTATCAACGGACCGAAACGTTCTTAAACTAATATTCGTCCCAACTATGGGAATGTTGGGCCGAAATGTCCTTAAACTAATATTCGTCCCTAAAATGGGAACGCTGGACCGAAATGTCCCTAAACTAATATCCGTCTCCAAAATGGGAATGCTGGACCGAAAAATCCTTAAACTAAAACTTTACCTCAAACAAGGTGATAACGGTCCGAGAAGTCGTTAAGCTAAATATCCGTCTCAAACATGGCGACAACGGACCGAGATGTCCCTAAACTAACAATGGACTGAAAAGTCCCTAAACTAAAATTTTGCCTCAAACATGGTGATAATGGACCAGAACGTTCCTAATCTAGCGTATCGCCCCAAATACGGCGATACGTTCCTTTAAGATCTATATTGCAATCAAATTCTTAGTAGCAAACATTTCAACTCAAGTCCCACCGGCTGCACAGCTATTCCAGTAATGAAGCAACCGACAAATTGATAGGCACCTGCGGCGAAACTACTTTCGGGTATTCCATCATTAAAAAAAAACAATACGTCCACAAGCGAAATGGGCATGGATAAAAACCAAAAAGGGAGCCGTGAGTAAAAACAGCAGGACTACCGGCGAGCTTATGAAAATCCGGAAGGACACAAACTAGTTTTTAAAAAATGGTACGTCCACAAGCGAAATGGGTATGGATGAAAACCCGAAAGGGCGCCGTGAGTATTGGCGAGCTTGTGAAAGCCCGGAAGGGTGCAATTTCATAAAAATAAAAAAAATACTTGCGAGATCCTCACGACTCGTAAAGAGAATTCCCTCTATGAAACCTACGCGGCTCATAGGATTCAAAAGCTTTCAGCTACAGGGATATGAACCTGTTCTTGAGCCATCATATTCCCTAAGTAGCCCTATAGATAGGTCCATATCGACCTCTGTATACAATCTACAGACACGAACAAAATATGTTCCAACCGAGTTCCACCAATGGCGAGAAATGCCCCATACGGTGAGCGACACTTGTAAGTCCTCTCGAATTACAAGGAGGAAACGCTCTTATAAGATCCTTACGACTCACAAGAGAAAATGCACTTAGGAATTCTCACGACTCATAAGGAGAAAACACACCTATGAGATCCTCACGACTTATAGGGAGAAATATCTTTATGAGACCCTTACGGGCTCTAAAGTCAAAAGGCCTTAGTCAACAGGATCCTAACCCTATTTGCTAAGCTATCTTTGTTCAAACCCACAAAGGAAAATGATGATTCGTTCCTGGAAATATTCTAGTTGTAGCGATGTTGATGCCTAAATAGGTGTCAAACCCTAAGTCCTCTCACGGCAGATGATGATTTGCTTCAGCAATATTCCAGTTGCAGCAATACTGATGCCACAACGGGTATCAGGACCAAGTCCCCAACTCGCAATAAAAAGCAGCGAGTAAAAAAAAGCCGAAATGATAGGGCAACTCGTAATAAAAAAACAGCGAGTAAAAACAAAAACAGCCGAAATGATTGGGCATCGCGAAAAATAGCCGAAATGATTGGGCAATCGCGACTTTGGCAACTTAAAAGTAGAAAAGATAGAGTATTGTGGAAAGAAATAAAAAATGAAATGAAAATGAAACTTTTCTACCCTGCAAGTATGTCCATATTGACTCTTGTATACGATCCATGGGCACAAACAAAAGAAAGGGAACCATATTTTCCCACCACGGTTCGTCAAAAGGAGCTCCAAGTCTTGACGGTTCATAAACAACCTAGAGACTATCCCTGTGTTTCCTCCTCATTCCAGCAGGGCCAGACACAACAATCAAATAAAAGTGAAGTGACGGCAAAATCCTAGCTTCAGGTCTTAATGGCAACATCTACTGCCTAAAGATCGACTCGACGTACTTCTCATGCCAGCAAGGTGCAGACGCGACATCAACAAAGACCCAAGGGTTAAATAAAAGTGGAGTGATGGAAAAAATTCTAGCTCCAGCTCGACGTTCTCCTCATTCCAGCTGGGTGCGGGCGTAACTGTCAAATGAAATTAGAGTAATGGCATATTCCTAGCTCCGGACCTCGATGGCGATACATACAGCAAAAAGGTCATTTGGATGTCTACCCAACTTCAGCAAAGAATCAGTATGACATCACCAAAATAAAACTGGAGTAATGGCATAGTCCTAGCTCCAGATCTCGATGGTAACATCTACAGCTTAGACATCAGCTCGACGTTCCTTCTCGGCGCAGACGCAACGTCAACAAAGACCCAAGGGTCGAACAAAAGTGGAGCAATGGCATATTCCTAGCTCCACCTCGACGTTCCTTCTCAGTGCATACGCAACGTCAACATAGACCCAAGGGTCGAACAAAAATGGAGTAATGGCAAAATCCTAGCTCCAAGTCTTGCCGGTTCATATACAACCTAGAGACTATCTCGATATTCTCCCTCATTTCAGCAGGATGCGGACGCAACTATCAAATGAAATTGGAGCAATAGCATATCCTGTTTGCTATAGTGCATTCAAGTCAATTATTGAATCGCAGGCACGCGATTGCGATGATTGAGGGAGAACCTATACAGATAGAACATTCTTACTCAAAATGATAGTATGCTATCTGGTTTATCTTTATCAGCATGTACATGCTTTAAGTGGTATTACAGATCACTATTACATGTTGATAGAGCCTATAGGATTCTTGCTTGACTACCAACATTATGATGATAATCATATACATGGGAGCTGGATGGTCTACAACTCGAGCTTATTGCCCTTGGGTACCTTACCGGGTCCACCATGTATCCGCCGACGGAACATCCTACTTCTCAAATCAGGTCTCGAAAACCAAGCTCAGAACCGAGAAAACATCATGGTGGACATCTCGAAATATCATATCAAAAGAAACCGAGTTTTTAAAACAATACACCATTTCCTTTGAAATTTAACCACGATTTCATCCCCTTATTAGCGGAATTTAATTCCAGTTTGTTCTATAGAGCTTAGCTCTGTGAAATTTTTTTTGGGAATTTTATTTCCTTTTCTTATTTTCTATTTAGGGTTCTTCTTGTAGATTTGAATCTGCGACAGAACTCGTTTTTCGAGAATATTGGGAGTTTAACTCCACAATTCAATGTGATTTTCCATTAAATGAGAATCCTTTTGGATTCTTACAATGAGTGCCTGCCTCATCATTGATGGGGGGCATTACCTTGATTTTATAGGGCCCATTATTATTTTTTTAGATTGTATTGATTTTGGTATTTTGATTGCTAGCCCTTTACTGGTTTTTCTTTTCATATACTATTTCTACTCATCTGTATGATTTTGAAGAGATTATCTCTTATGAGGAGATTCGTGTCTAAGGCCGCTGCCAGGGTCAAGAGTTTACTGATACCCAGTGTGTGGAGGTGATGCATCGTTTCGACAATTACAACGGTCGATTGCTCCCTAGCCATTCTGATTTCTTAAAGATTATCGTTGTGTCGATTTGGGAAGCACTTCCTGAGCTTGATGAGGCTATACCGCTCGAGGCACTTAATGATGCAGAAGATAAGGTGCATTCAGTATATCTGATGGGCCTGATTTCAAAGAAGTGGAAAGATGATCTCGTCGTTGTTTTGCATCGCGTCTTCCAATAGAAGGCGATAATATCCGCATACCAGAGGATGGATGACATCAGCGGAAATCCCGACGCTTGCATTCATGAGAAAATACATAAGAAGATGGTCAACGAAGCCAGAAGCACTTTACTCAAATTTGCCTCTAAGTTCAAGAATCCGTGTCCGGAATTCAGCGTCTTGCCATTGTAAACATTTTGATGATGTCTCTTTTTTATCACCCTTATCACCAATGTATAAATTTCTTTGAAGTATGAATGATAAAGCTCTCCTTTTCTTTACGCCAATGCTCATGTGAGGTATTATTACATATATATAAAAAAACTCCGGTGCCCACATGTCATGCACGTGAGGCACTGCTATAATCCCAGAAAGAATCAACACCGATGCTCACGAGTCAGGCACGTGGGGCACCGCCGAGGGAATCGGTTTACCTTCTTTCTCTGATTCCCATGAGTCATCCTTTTCTTTTCCCATGCCCTTTTTGCCAGGCCTTAGAAAGAGTTCCACCATGCACAAGGTTTTCTGTGCTTAAATTTAAATGCTTCTTTTTATATTCTGAAGTGATAATCTTTTTCTTCTTCTTCACAAGAAGAAATCCATTTTTTTACAGACTAAGAGTTATGGCTTGCAATCGTCCACATGCTCGTCAGCAACCATGGGAAGTACCTATCGAGGGAATTGTTCCCCGTTTTGCTGCGTGATTAGTGGATCCCGTTCTCACTGATAACCAGTGTGACACGGTGATGTACGAGCTTCTAGCTCGTAGGGGCTCTCCTCTTCCTATCGGCTCCATTTGGCTCCGGATGATCCTCCTGTCCGTGCTTGCTGACATCGCCCCCATCTAGCATAGATGACTCCGGCGATGCTCGACTCAGCGGAGGACAAGATTGAGTGCTTTTATGAGACGTATTTGATTTCCCAAGTCATATGCGGGCTCGGCGAGCCGTCATGTTCGCCTTCGCTGATGGGCATGTCGCTGACCGATGGGGAGCGACCCATCGCGAAGATTACCGCTTTGACATGGTAGAGAAGGCATAGAGGGAGTTAGAGAATTTTGTTTATTGTTTTACTAATCCCCGTAGTTCCGATCCCTTATTTGGTGATCTTTTTTCTATGGAATAAAAAAAATTGTTGACTACTGAACGTTTCATCCCCAGCACATATCTATATGGGCATCTTGCCTCTGCATGTATACTTTGTATTTTAACCTTAGAAGTTTCTGATGCATGCATCTAGACATAGGCGAGTACTGGACTGATGTGAACAAATTCTTCGCCCTGCCACCTTGCTCATGGTGGTATACCCGAGAGTGAAGTATGATTTATGGCTGGTTTCGGGCTGGCATGTCATTTAGAATTTTGAAAGCGGATGGATACAAGCGTCGTCATCCATGATTAACTCAGGTCTTGATTCTTAAGAAACGTAATTCCGAGCCCCGAGGTTTATGAGTTGCACTTTTCTATTTCTTGATGTCTTACTTTAGCGTCCATTAGTTTATTTACTCATTCGGAGTTTGTAGTTTATTTACTCATTTCGAAGTTTAGTTTATTTACTTATTTCGGAGTCTCTAGTTTATGTACTTATTTCGGAGTTTGTAGTTTATTCACTCATTTCGGAGTCTCTAGTTTATGTACTCATTTCGGAGTTTGTAGTTTATTCACTCATTTTGGAGTCTCTAGTTTATGTACTCATTTCGGAGAGTTTTTAGTTTACCTTACTTGGGTTTACAGGAAAACTTGTCCTAACGTTATATGCAGATAACCTCCATTCTTTACGACAGAGATCCGTTAGGTATGTGGTACTATGGTTTTAGTCCATGGTACCGTTGCGTTGGCTGATGTATTCCTTGATATGCGGTCTTTAAGCCATTGTTCGAGTAGCCCCGCGACTGTCGTGTCACCGATCCCTTCGAGAGCTGGACAAGATGTCTTCAAGTAATCTCCTTAGGTCATATTACCGTCAGAAGAGCAAACGTTAGGAATTTGCCATGACGCTTTTTACTTGAGGTTAGGCTCAGTTTGGAGCCCCGATGAGTCATAACCACTCTGCTTTGGTGTGGGATGATCTCCGATAGTCTTTTAGGCTTTAAATGAGTTGCTTTCAAGACCCAAAGCTGGGAATATGTCGTTGCTTCATTTTCGTTTTGACGATGTCACGCCGATTCTTTGCTGAACTACGGTAGACATCTGTAAGACTTCTATGCTGTTTGTATTGCAATTGAAGTCTAGAACTAGGAATATGCCATTACTCTAATTTCATTTGATAGCCGTATTCGCATCCTGCTGAAATGAGGGGGAATGTCGGGATGGTCTCTAGGTTGTATATGCACCATCGATACTTGGAGTTAGGATTTTGCCGTGACTCCATTTTTGCTTTCGACCCTTGGGTCTTTTGTTGGCGTTGCGTCTGCATGCTGCCAAAATGAGAAGGAACGCTTGGATAATCTTTAGGTTATATATGAACCATCAAGACTTGGAGCTAGGATTTTATCATGGCTCCATTTTTATTTCGACCCTTGGGTCTTTTGTTGACGCTGTGTCTGTATCGAGAAGGAACGTCGAGCTGGAGCTGGGATTTTGCCATTACTCCTTTTTTATTTGGCTCCTTGGAGCTTTATTGATGTCACGTCTGCACCCTGTTGGAATGAGAAGAACGTCGAGTTGGTCTCTAGGTTGTATATGAACCGTCGAGATTTGGCTCCTCTTTTAATGGAGCCTAGTGGGAAAATATGGTTTCCTTTCTTTCATTTGTGCCCAAGGATCATATACAAGAGCCAATATGGACCTACTTCCAGGGCAGATGAACTTTCATTTTATATATTTTTAATTTCCATGATGCTCTATCTTTCCAGCTTTCCATATCGCGAAAGTCGCGATTGCCCAATCATTTCGGCTATTTATCGCGGTGCCCAATCATTTCGGCTATTTTTATTTACTCGCTGCTTTTTATTGCGAGTTGCCCAAACATTTCGTTTTTTTATTTTTTATTTTTTACTCGCTGCTTTTTATTGCAAGTTGCCTAATCATTTCGGCTATTTCATATGCATTTTTTCTGCTACTCGCTGCTGTTTTTTTTGCGAGTTTGGAATCTGATACCGACTATGGCATCATCATCGCTATGACTGGAATATTGCCAGGAGCGAATCATCATTTGCAGTGAAAGGACTTGGAGTTTGACACCCGTTTAGGCATCAGCATCGCTGTGACTGGGATATTGCCAGGAGCGAATCATTATTTGCCTTGAGAGGACTTGAAGTTTGATACCTTTTTAGGCATCAGCATCGTTGCAACTGGGATATTGCTAGAAGGGAATCATCATTTGTCTTTGCTGATTTGAACAAAGGTGGCTTAGCAAACAGGGTTAGGATCCTATCGACTAAGGCATTTTGACTTTATGAGCCGCAAGGGTCTCATAAAGGTATTTCTTCCTACGAGTCGTGAGAATCTCGTTGGTGTATGTTCTCCTTAGAAGTCGTGAGGACTTCTAAGTGGTACTTTCCCTCGTAAGTCGTAAGGATCTTACAAGAGTGTTTTCTCCTCATAAGTCGAGAAGACTTACAAGTGTCATTCACCATACGAGAACATTTCTTGTCATTAGTGGAACTTGGAGGGAGAGTATTTATTTATGCCCGTGGATTGTATACAAGGGTCAATATTGGATTTCTTGTTGGGCAACTTGGGGGATATGACAGCTTAAGAACAGGTTTAGATCCCTATAGTTTAAGACTTTTGAATCTTATAAGCCTTGAGGGTCTCATAAGAGGAATCCTCCTTACGAGTCGAGAGGATCTCGTAAGTGTAATTTCTCCTTAGGAATCGTAGAGACTCCTAAGTGTGTTGCTCTTTTGTGAGTCGTAAGGATCTCACGTAGGTATTTTCTCTTCGCAAGGTTGAGAGGACCTTGCAAGTGCCTATAAATTTTTTATTTTATGAGTTTGCGACCTATTCAGGTTTTCACAAACTTGCCGGCAGTCCTGCTATTTTTACTCACGGTGCCCTTTCCGGGTTTCATCCGTGCCCATTTCACTTGTGGACATACCGGTTTTTAATGAGATTGTGCCCTTCCGGGTTTTCACAAACTCGCCGGTAATCCTGCTGTTTTTACTCACGACGCCCTTTCGGGTTTTCATCCATGCCCATTTCACTCGTGAACATATCGTTTTTTACAAGCGGTGGAACTCTCGAAAGTAGTTTCGTCGCGGGTGACCCATCTATTTACTAGTGGGATTTAGGGGAGGTTTCATCGCTGGAGTAGCTGTGTAGCCAGTGGGACTTGAGTTGCAACCTCTGCCGTTAGGAATTTTATTGCAATATAGATCTCAAGGGAGTGGATCGCCGTATTTGGGGCGACTCGTAAGTTTAGGGACGATCTGGTCTATTATTGCCATGTTTGAGGCAAAATTTTAGTTTAGGGACTTTTCGATCCGATATCGCCATATTTGAGGAGAGGTTCTAGTTTAAGGACATCTTGGTCCGTTGTTAGTTTAGGGACTTCTCGATCCGATGTCGCCATATTTGAGGTAAGGTTTTAGTTTTGGGACATCTCGGTCCGTTGTTAGTTTAAGGACTTCTCAGTCCGTTATCGCCATATTTGAGGCGAGGTTTTAGTTTAGGGACATCTCGGTCTGTTGTCTCCATATTTGAGGCGAGCTTCTAGTTTATAGACATCTCGGTCCGTTGTTAGTTTAAGAACTTCTCGGTCTGTTTTCGCCATATTTGAGGCGAGATTCTAGTTTAAGGACATCTCGGTCCGTTGTCGCCATGTTTGAAGCGAAAGAGCTTCTTTGCATACTACTCTCAAAGTTCTAACTCAGGAAGATACCGAGCGGACACAAACGTCGTTATCTATCATAGATATAAGTCGTGACTCATCAAGCGCAATATTTTTTGAGGAATCGGCCGTTTATTGGCCGGAAGGGTCTTTCGCCATGCATATCCATGAGTAGGTAGGCTCCACCTTGGTAGGCTTTGTTTATGATGTACGGGCCTTCATAGTTCAGCTCTAATTTCCTTCGTTTTGCACGATTGGGGATCATTGATCTTTTGATGACTAGCACGAGTTCGCCTTGGTGGAACATTCTCGGCCTGGTCAATCTTTCTTATGACCGTGTCATCCTTGCCTTATAAGCCTCCAGATTTTGCTGTGCTATAAGGTGAGTTTCATCGAGGGCATCGAGTTCCTCAAGCCGAAGATGAGCATTTTCTTCGTCTGTCATCTCGTATCAAACCGCTACTCGTAGAGAAGGGAGTTCTATTTCCAGGGGAAACACTGCTTTTGTGCCGAATACCAACATATATGGTGTTGTATTCGTAGCCGTTTTGAAGGTTGTTCGGTATGCCCAGAGAGCTTCGTGCAACCTTTCGTGCCAGTCTTTTTTGTTTCTGGACACCGTTTTCTTTATAACCTTCGTTCAGGTCTTGTTGAAAGCTTCAGCTAGACCATTGGTATAAGGATTATAGACTGAAGAGTATCTCCAGTCTATTTTATGCTGTTGAGCGAAGCGACTGGTTTTATGACTTCTATAAACCGGGCCATTATTCGAGATGATTCGTCGCAGAATGCCGAACTGATAAATAACATGGGTTCTGAAGAAATGGAGGATATTCTCCACCTTCACCTCCCTCAATGGTACTGCTTCTGCCCATTTGGAGAAGTAGTTGGTCATTGCCAGTATGAACCGGTGTCCTCTGGATGATACCGGTTCAATGGGGCCAATTATATCGGTTCTCCATATTTCGAATGGCCAGCTAGCCACCGTTGGGTGTAGTGGATTTGGGTGTTGATGGATGAAATCCCCGTGAATTTTGCACGAGTGATACTGTCACGACCTGAAAAAAGGCACTTGACTGGCACTTGAATCATGTGAAGTCTATAGGACCCCACCTAATTCAAGTAAGCCAAAAGCCCAGAAATCTAAACCATTTTAGCGAAAATAGTGGAGGTGAAGTTTTGAAATAAAGGTTTGCTGAAATCAGGTTCTCTCTTTGAAACATAAGTAATATTATAAGAAAGTACAATGTTTTGTATCTATCTTGAAAACAATGTTCGTCATTTAAAATTTCGGCAGCACTTTCTTTGTAATTTTTAACTTAAAAACAATACAATCAAAAAATAATAGACATTCTCAAGCGGGAGCTAGCTCTTTGCCAAATGGTGGAAACAACCACGCAATGATATCAATATAGAACGCCGAAAGTGAGGATCAAAACCACGAATAAAGCAAAGAAAACAATCCATCATCAAGAACCCGAAATAAGAATAATACATGAGCATGACTGATTGATGCTCAAAAATTGATTCTTCTTTTGTTTAAAAGAAAAGTAAAGGAAGTAAAGAAGAGATGTTTTAGTAGTAAAGTGACCGCAATCAATAACGGTGTCGCATGTAGCTAGAACCTTTAATAAGTACGGGTCGTCCTCTGGGATTTGTGGAATTTTATCGTTTTTGATTTAGATCGGTTGAAAGAAATAGTAAAGAAAAATCAAGAAAATGGTTCAAGATTTAGTTGAAGTAATAGTTTCTAGAAAATCAAGAAATTGTTTTCAAGAAGGGAAATCAAGAAAATGTTCAAGATCCAATTATCAAGAAAATATGAAGAAGGCTTGTAGGATTCGATCGGATTTAGTAGCCATGGATGACTAATAAAGGTGACTCATCTTATCTCTTGACAGTTTAACACCAGATTGATGTCGATGAATGCGGATTAAGGGTTTTTTTTTGGAAGAAACTAGGGTTTCTTCACTATAGTCCCTTGTCTTTTCATTGATCCTATTCATTTTCTAGCCCTTCACAAAAAGATCGTCAATCTTATCTCAAATCATGGTCAAAATTATCAAGAATTTGATATCACGCCTGATGAGGATGTTAACGATTCTTTTGCGAAAGTTTGTAAACTTCATAAGACTAAAAAAAAGTATAGAATTTTATCATCCATCGATCTATCCTAATCCTACGAATCCTATCAAGCGGAGATTTACTCGCGCATCATGAAAATCGAAGAAAGATTAGAAAAAGAACTCATAATGCAGAAATTAAAAGAAAGCGAAATTGAAACTAATTATCACCTTTATTATTCAACTTCAAATTACAACTTCTTCAATCAGAGATTACAAGAAGAATTGCTCTCAATCACTCTCTTGAAGAGGTAATTTTTCCGTCGATCTTCACGTCGCTCGATCACCGTGAGTCTTGGACCTGTCGTGGATCGCATGCTTGTTGATGATGATCGGCTTCGTATAAAGGAGTCTTGAATGATGTCGCTCGATGAATTTCTCAATGATTCTTGATTTTGTATCTTGGATTTGTTGAATTTGTTAACTCTTTTCTTGATTTGATTTGATCAAGAACTAGAATAAAATTGGAAAAAGAATTGGAAAAAGTTGGACCCTTTTTAATGTAGCCCTAGGTCCTCTTTATAGCCCCTTAATCAAGCCTCCCCCATAAGCTGGGTTGTTACAAAGAAACTTCCAGAACAAGTTAGGTTGTTATAAAGAAGCATTCTCAACAAGCTAGGTTGTTACAAAGAAACTTCCAGAGAACTCCCAAACCTTAAGTCCCTGAATCGGCCGCGGTTCCACGGCGACTCGGCCGCGGTTCCGCGGACGATTGGTGGGCTCGTTGCTTCAAACTTCTGTGGTCTTATTCTGTTGATCTCTGGGTCTTTATGTGATATCTGGAATCTTCTTATTTCTTCTGAATTTCTGCCAGTATTTGATTCTTCGACTTTCTTGTATTTTATCAGCAGATTCCTGATTCCCGATATCTGACCTAAGCTAATCTTGCACAAGATCTCAATGAAGAATGTGAGATACAAAATATTATGCGTAAAAATATTAAACATACAATTTCCTTCATAATGTTGATTATGATGTATAACACATGGTAAATGATATTTTGCAGATGAACTTCTAATATGTGTTATATTTATAGCAAATACTTTTAGATGATTAAGAAAAGTAAGGAAATTGTCATGTTAAAAGTGCGCTATTTTCGACTGAACAAATACCCTCAAACTTGATTTTGATCGTCCCGAGCAAACTTTATTTATTCAATAGAAGGAGAAAAATAGAAAGAAAAAGGAAAAAAACTAACTAGCACACTTTCGTAGGCAACACGATTACACTGAGCACATGCGACAAGCCTTTAAACCTCTAGGTGTCCCTAGTAGGAGTAGTGTTGTCTCCTGAGGGTTTTCAGCGGATTGCAACCACAAAATCCTTATAATAAAAGAAAGATAGTGAAAATTACATATAAAGATAAGAACTATAAAAGAAAGAACTTGAAAATCAGAGTTTTCAACTACACTACCTTTTCGGTTGTCATGAGCCCTATCTTAATAGTCATGAAAAGATATTAGAAATCACATCATCCCTCAATAAAACATCGCCTTTATTTTTCATCCCTACCTTTCTTACAAACACCGATCATATACCCCTACGTGTGTGTAAAAGACATCCCTACACTCGAAGAATTCAATTCAAGCTATCATACTCTTGTCCATCTACCTCAGTACTTTTTAGTCGGTGAATATTTTAGATAGAATTGCTGACAGGTTCTTCATGCGACCGTTAATACTTCTTGAGATACTAACCGACCGATTACTAAATGTGCTCACTTATTAGGCGTAATTAGCAATTTCATCGTCTTGCAACACCTAAGACTTACCAGTGACTCCGAAACCAGTTGGTCTAAGGCACTAGGTGATGAAGTACCCTTGCTATATATTTTTTTTATGCTGCCTTGGTGATTACAAAACCAGTGTTCATTTTTCTTCACCATTTTAACTTTTATGCTTTATTTTTATTTTCTTCGTACTTTGGCTTTTAGATAAGAGCATTTCAAGGTATCCCCTACTATCCCGAGTTTCAAGACGTGTGTAAGTGCGTATATTAGGGCATCAACGTTCAAATGTTTGGCCTCAAGAATATAGACTATTTTTCAGACTTATTTTTATCCTCATATTAGTGACTTCCTTCATCTTACTAACCCTTGGGACAACGGCTCATAACTACTTATTACTAGTTTCGTTTAAGAAAATATCTAATTTTTTTGGTTTTCTTAAACTCTTCCAATCTTTTAAATGTAATTTTTCACTTTCTAATCTTTCATTATAAAAGAAAAATTTTAAAATTTTTTGTGCTTATGCGAAGTGTATAAAGCAAAGTAATGCGTAAATAAGTACAAACCTCCCCCAAATCTGTTTACAGCAGTGTCCTCACTGCTGTTATCTTTTAAATCTCAAAACCTGTAGACTTGGGAGGAAAAGTTATTAATGGGGAAAAGAATAAATGAAAGTGAAAATCTCCCCCAAACGTATTTTTAATCATATGGATATTCAGTTAGGTCCTTTTTAACTCACCTCCATCCTTATGATGAGACAATATTGTAAGACCCGGTTCCTTTTGTGCGTCTATATCCGTAATTTTCTTTTCACCTATAAGATTTTATTTATAATTATTTATTATTTTAAAATTTCCCAATCTATTTTAGTTCTCCTCCATTTTCGCTCTATTTCTCACAAAATTTCATTTAGATTATCCCAAGCCCATCCCTTTTTCTCATCTTATCCTTTGATTTTCCATTCATAGCCCGGCCTTTTCTTTTATTTTCTTTTCTTACCTATTTTTGTTATTCCTTACCCCATCACTATTTTTCCCAAGCCACTACTATTTTTCTTACTTAATATTATAAAGGATTAGCCCCGGCCCGTTTCTATATTTTCACTAATTGAATTCTTTCCCAACTCCCCGGCCCGTCTTCTTTTTCCCTCCTCAAGCATATTTTTCCTTCTTATTTTCTTTCTTGAGCCTAACCCGAGCCCATCTCCTTTATCTTAATAATTCTTTCGAATTTATCCTAAGCCCGGCCCCATCCTCTTCCTCATTTATTTTCTGATTTTTCCAGCCCACACTTTCTCCAAGCCCACGCCTCCTCCAATCCAACCCGACCCGGCCCAACACACTATTCCCCCATCTCTCCCAACGGCTCCTTTCCATTTCTCCCGCTCCCTGTCTCGGGCGACCCGCTCCCTCCGCCGTCGCCCCCGCCCTGGCGACGTTACGCCCACGACGCACGACCCCCGTCTCCACTACCTCTCCTCTCTCCCTTCGCTCGCCTCCACGTTCTCTTTCTCTTTCCCTCACGTTCTCCCCTCTCTATCTCTGCTTCCGCTCCCCTCTCGAACCCACGCCCACGACCGCTCGCCCCTCGCCCTGACGGCAACGACCATGACCTATCACCCACGTCTCTCATCTCCTTCCTCCTCAACCCAAAACCCACAGCACCCCTCGAGCTTCCCATCTCCTCCATTTACCCAGTCCCAACCTCGCGTACACATCGCCGCCGTCACCTCCGGCCACCTCCCTCCATCGCCATAGCCTCGCCTCCACGCTGAAACACCACCACCGAGCTTCCCACTTCAGCCAACTCCTCCACTCACCCACGGCACTGTAACCGAGCTCAGCCCCAACCCCGACGACGGCGAGCCCCACTGCACCCTCACCTGCCATTGTCGTCGACGTTCACCCTAGGCGTCGACCGAGCACCTCCTTCCCCCTTCAGTTCCTCACCCGCTCACCTCGCCGGAGCTCCGACCTCCGATCACCCCCTCTCTCTCTTGCTCTAACTCTCTGTTTTCCTCTCTCTCACTCATCCCTCTAACTCTCTCTCTCTCTGGTTCTCTCACACCTCTTTCTCTCTCTCTCTCTCTCTCACTCTCAATCTAACCCTTTATCCCTATTTCTATCTCACTCTCTGTCCCTCACACTCACTTCCTCTCTCTCAAATCTCTCTCAATTTTTCTCTCTCTCTAACACCCGCTCTACCGGCCACCACAACGAGCAACTCCATGTTATCGGCCACCACCCTCGCCGTCAAGACCCCAGTAACCAAGCCTTTGCTGCCATGCTCGAGCTCCTAGCCTAGACCAAGATCCAAGATCGAGCCGAGGCCCAACCTTACTGTGTTCCATACCTTTGCTGCTGTTCAATCCCGTGACGTGTCCAGGCAAGTATTTTACTTGCTTACATGCTATATACTCGAGTTACAAACTTAGACTGCTTAGATTATCACATTACAATATTAGATCGATTAGGCCTCATAACTGTTCGGTGTGTGTTCCCAATGAAATTACCCATCAAATTTGATGGAACTCAATGGTGTAGTTTGGCCCGTAAGGCTGTGAACCTACTGTGTGAATTTTGTTGGATAATGTAATCGATAACGACTAAAACGACTACCCCCAAGTTTGACCATAAAGCTGAAATTTTATTGTACCTGAAAACCGTTAAATTCACCATAAATCATACATATACTAGAATGGTGCGTTCGAGGGCTCAAATCGAATCTGACTCGACGAAATTTAACCCTATACTGGCTTCCTGGTTTTCCTGTACTTAAATCATGATGATATTTGGATCGGAGTGCGACTCTGGACTGCAGTCCAGAGCGACTTCAGTTGTTGCTTGCTGTTCCGTAATGTGTACCACAAGATTTCCTTAACTCGTAGGTTGTGGAACTCTACTGCTTATTATAGGTAAATCTGTTAGCTAGACAACACAATTGGTTTCATTCTTTTTCGTTACCGTTTGATATTTAATCTGTAATTTAAAAGATCGGGACGCATAACAGTCCCAGCAGAATCAGAACTGACATATTAGTGTTAAACAGTGTATATCTCCTGACGTACAGATGCGATTGAAGATCCGTCTATTACGTTGAAAACCTTACTGAAAACCATAGATTTCATTCAACTGTAGCATCGCTAAAATCGGATCCCAACTGGGATTAAAATGCGTTCCGAAACGGACTTCTGATTCTGAAATCGGATTTCCAGCCGCGAGCGCTTAAAATGAAATGGTTATAATTAATGATCCTGGAACCCGATTGGCTTGATACTAAATTCTATGGATGGACAACTGAACATACAAATTACTACCTGTTTATCATTTCGCTAAACTATACACGTATTTTTCATGATAAATCGTGCAAGTGATAGAATACTGTTTTTATGACATCTTGATCGTGCTTCATATATTGTTTACGTATCATATCATACTCATATCATTACCGTGATAATCTAGTGATATCGTGCATTTACCCAGTGTTAGATTTTAGTGATGATTGTGGCAAGTACGTCAGTGTTCGTGTATACGTGAATAAGTGAAAGTGAAACGTACTTGTACACAATCAGTGACCCTATTATTCTATTGCATTGTCGACGTCTGTGGGATGCGTGTACGTGTGACTATAAGTGGTATGGGACACTTATGGAAGCGCTTGCACGGGTGTCACAGATAAGGCATCAGACACTGCCATTTATCTTAGGTATTAGTCGGGACGTGCTTCATGGAGGTCCTGCCTCCAGTTCTTGCGCAGACTTGTCACGGATCGATTAGTATTTAGGGTTATGGTTAGCGTTCGATGTAGACCACGGGGTGTGGGGTAGTTTAAGTGTGAGTTCAACAGAATCTCGGGAGTCCCATGCCGGCTTATATATTTAGGGAGATATATGGAGATTTACAGGGTATGTGATATACACCGTGATATACATGTTACATGCTGGGCCCGTGGTCCCTTGCCCTTGGGTTCTACCCTTGGGTGGAGGACACTCGCGAGTGGTTGACTCTCACACTTGGACTGACGATAGGCTTAGTGACCTGTACAGTGAGACTTAGAGACAGATAGGGATACGGACATTTATATACCTTATATACTGTGTTAACATACGTGATATATCGTTCTACTGCTTTACCGCTCCGCTGCATTGATTACTGCACATTCATATTCATGCTGTCATTGATTTACTGTTATTCATGTCTATTACCACTGTTAGAACTGTCACTTAATGTTATATATATTATATTGCTATTGTGTCACTCTGACGACCTGAGTATGCATGCTCAGTGTGAGGAGAAGATTTAGACTGGACCAGAGCTAGACGTGCATCACAGACTTCTTGACTTGCCATTCCAAGTTACATTCGTTTGTTCCACTTCAGGTCAGTCTTTACATTGTTTCGTTCAGTTACTGCATTTCTCATTACCTGCGCATCATTTACTGTTTACCATGAAAAACTAGAAGCCGAAGTGTGACTACGGCAGGACATTCCTTGACCGTAGGAGCATGGCTGGCCTTGTCTACCCCTCGTATTCCGTATTTTGGGAAGCGGGGTGTGACATGGTTTAGTTGGTATCAGAGCCAGGTTTTGCATCGATTGGGATTGCAGTTTTCCGTGCATAATTTGGCAATCTAAGACATTCCTTGGTCTAGGTGGTAAACTTGTCATTTTTGATCCATATTCTCATCGTGTGTTCAGCTATCCATTCACTAGGGTTTCAGGTGACTTGGTAAAGTTTTGTGGTTGTAATGGTGAACTACATCACGATTACACTACCATACTTTGTTTAGGCGACTTGGAGTCATACAGTTGATTTTTCCGCTTGTAATAAGTTTCATCACATCTGGTATTTTTGAATCTTTGTCCAATGCTTATTATATTTGAATCTTATGGCTTGTGCCTTATATCATCTTCAAAATTGTTGTTTCAGGATCATGTCTTTCAACGACTCTTCGTCTATATCTGCTCCCCAGAATCAGACCATTGAGATTCTAAGTGTACTGCAAGGTCTAAAGGAAGCCTAGGAGCGAACAAACGACTTGTTGGCTGAAGGACTGAGAAGACAGATAAATCAGGCACCAGCGGGAGTCTCCAATCATAAAGGGATCCCCGTTAGACGAGGAAGAGAGAAGAAGATGAAACGCTATTTTGTTTCCTCGCGACAGAAGCAGCAGAAGACCCCATGCTGTGGATACTGCAAGAGGCCAGGACATCTTCAGAGGGATTGTCGCCGCGCCCAAGGGAAATGTCTGATTTGCGGGTCCAACAAACATCTCATCAACGGTTGCCCGGAAAGGAAGGAACTACATGGCGAAGACTCGTCCACTCCCCACACTTCTGACAAGTGATGATTATCGCATAGTTCGAACTTCGACTATAAGGCGGATCTAACGCAGGATTCAACTCACACGACGAGAATGCCACGTTATAGTAGTCGAAGAAGGATTTTTCATGTTATCTACTTTCAGTAATAATGTTGTCATCTTTTATGATTGTTTCTTTCCATTTGAAATCTTGTATCCGTTGAACTTTTGTTGACTGCAATAAAATTTGAATCATAATATATGTATCATTCTCATGCTTTCTCTATATCAAATTCTATTCATTACCACAGTATTTTAAATTCTGAACTTTCAATTCCTGCAACCGCATATTTTCCTATACTTCGTACCCTGAGCTTTTTCCTTGATGTATTCCACTGTTTAATCATGACACTTTCTTTTCGGGCCATGGCCCACCCTGGAGCAGCGCCGCATCTAGATGAGGATGCACAGTCATGCGTTTCCCTAGACTGACACTGATGGAGTCCGACGATGAGATCAACGGTCCCCAGGTCAATTTCGGAAATAACAATTCAGAGGACGAAGGAGTAGACGCCCCAGAGTTTAACATGATAGCTGATTCCGACGAAGAAGAAGGAGATCCTGAAGAGAACCCTATAGAGGAAGACCCGATAGAAGAAAATCCAGTTGAGGAAAATCCCGTGGAAGGAAATCCAGAAGAAGAGAATCACATGGAATCGGACCTCGATGAAGAAGCTCCATCCGAGGAAGAAGAACCAGAAGATCAAGACCCGGCTATGGAAGGACTTCCAGTGGCGATGCCCGCGAGGCGATATGGAAATGGACGCCCCTACCTGAGTGCGCGAGCCTACCGCAACCTACTGAATCTCCACAACCGCGACTGACGGGATTTCTTTTGATGTTGTCTTTCTGGCCAAATTAAATGTGTATAGTTTAGGGCCACTTTTCGTCGTTGGGAATACCTTGTTTCAAATTTTCTTGAATGAAATAAATCTTCTGGATTCGTAAACCTTTTGATTTTGGTTCGCTTAATACTTGTTAATTTCCCATATCCATTTATTTTTCCTGCTGAGATTCCTGACTGTCCACCCCTACTCATTGTATAGTTTTCACCCTCGTTTCGATTAGAAAGTACCGCACTCTGATCCTTGGAATGAGCCACCATTCATCCTTCGTCTGTACCCTGTTTGAGATCCTTCTGGGAGGAGGACCTTTCTTATGAATTACCGAGTTCGTTAGCTTTTCAAATTCTTGATTCATAGAATGTACCGATCGTTATCCTACCCAAACTTCTTCCCTTGTAGACATTTATGGTTCGCCCTTACATCCTGTACTGCCCCGATCCCAATCTCTTTGATCTTCAGCCTAAAGCCGACACACTTCAACCTTCTGATTGAGCCACACTTCCTTATAATCTTTACCCTATCTAGCCCTATACCTATTTGTGTTCTTCCTATTACCCTAATTATATTTAGGGACACTGTTATTCAAAAATTTAGTTTTTCAGTACTTTGAATTTATCAAAGAGAGTGTGTTATTGATTACTCTATTTCATATATTTTAACTACACTATTATTAATCTCGTTTTCAGTAGCGCAAACTTACACTGCGCATATATTGTTCCATGTTCCCCGTTTTCGTTATGCGAGTTTTCTAAATTGATTCAAAACTATTTGATCGATACATCATCCTAAAATGTTTTAAACTACCGGCAAATCTTTCACTACTTTATTATCGTTATCTTATTTCTAGTATTATGCATATGCTTACTATTATAAGTGGTTGAGCCTTATACTCATTATTTCTGTTTGCTATTTTGATAGACTCAGTTGTGCACATATGTGAGTTTCGACTTTTATCGAAGACATTCTGATTATTATTGTTAGTTATTGATACCTATATTCTCGTATACTCGTAGTTGCCCTTATAGTTATTTCTTGCCGTATACCTATATAGACCTACCATTTCGTATGTGGTTCTTACTTATATATATTTCAAGTTTCTTCGTCCACGTACTGTTAATAAATTTTTTTGTGTTAATGTGCAATCTAATAGCTTTCACTTATGTTGGTATAACTTATCGGTTATTTTAAATTTCGAGGACGAAATTTTTGTAAGGGTGGTATGATGTAAGACCCGGTTCCTTTTGTACGTCTATATCCGTAATTTTCTTTTCACCTATAAGATTTTATTTATAATTATTTATTATTTTAAAATTTCCCAATCTATTTTAGTTCTCCTCCATTTTCCCTCCATTTCTCACAAAATTTCATTTAGATTATCCCAAGCCCATCCCTTTTTCTCATCTTATCCTTTGATTTTCCATTCATAGCCCGGCCTTTTCTTTTCTTTTCTTTTCTTATCTATTTTTGTTATTCCTTACCCCAGCACTATTTTTCCCAAGCCACTACTATTTTTCTTACTTAATATTATAAAGGATTAGCCCCGGCCCGTTTCTATATTTTCACTAATTGAATTCTTTCCCAACTCCCCGGCCCGTCTTCTTTTTCCCTCCTCAAGCATATTTTTCCTTCTTATTTTCTTTCTTGAGCCCAACCCGAGCCCATCTCCTTTATCTTAATAATTCTTTCGAATTTATCCTAAGCCTGGCCCCATCCTCTTCCTCATTTATTTTCTGATTTTTCTAGCCCACACTTTCTCCAAGCCCATGCCTCCTTCAATCCAACCCGACCCGGTCCAACACACTATTCCCCCATCTCTCCCAACGGCTCCTTTCCATTTCTCCCGCTCCCTGTCTCACGCGACCCGCTCCCTCCGCCGTCGCCCCCGCTCTGGCGACGTTACGCCCACGACGCGCGACCCCCGTCTCCACTACCTCTCCTCTCTCCCTTCTCTCGCCTCCACGTTCTCTTTCTCTTTCCCTCACGTTCTCCCCTCTCTATCTCTGCTTCCGCTCCCCTCTCGAACCCACGCCCACGACCGCTCGCCCCTCGCCCCTCGCCCTGACGGCAACGACCACGACCTATCACCCACGTCTCTCATCTCCTTCCTCCTCAACCCAAAACCCACAGCACCCCTCGAGCTTCCCATCTCCTCCATTTACCCAGTCCCAACCTCGCGTACACGTCGCCGCCGTCACCTACGGCCACCTCCCTCCATCGCCATAGCCTCGCCTCCACGCTGAAACACCACCACCGAGCTCCCCACTTCAGCCAACTCCTCCACTCACCCACGGCACTGTAACCGAGCTCAGCCCCAACCCCGACGACGGCGAGCCCCACTGCACCCTCACCTGCCATTGTCGCCGACGTTCACCCTAGGCGTCGACCGAGCACCTCCTTCCCCCTTCAGTTCCTCACCCGCTCACTTCGCCGGAGCTACGACCTCCGATCACCCCCTCTCTCTCTCTCTCGCTCTAACTCTCTGTTTTCCTCTCTCTCACTCATCCCTCTAACTCTCTCTCTCTCTCTCTGGTTCTCTCACACCTCTCTCTCTCTCTCTCACTCTCAATCTAACCCTTTATCCCTATTTCTATCTCACTCTCTGTCCCTCACACTCACTTCCTCTCTCTCAAATCTCTCTCAATTTTTCTCTCTCTCTAACACCCGCTCTACCGGCCACCACAACGAGCAACTCCATGTTATCGGCCACCACCCTCGCCGTCAAGACCCCAGTAACCAAGCCTTTGCTGCCATGCTCGAGCTCCTAGCCTAGACCAAGCTCCAAGATCGAACCGAGGCCCAACCTTACTGTGTTCCATACCTTTGTTGCCGTTCAATCCCGTGACGTGTCCAGGCAAGTATTTTACTTGCTTACATGCTATATACTCGAGTTACAAACTTAGACTGCTTAGATTATCACATTACAATATTAGATCGATTAGGCATCATAACTGTTCGGTGTGTGTTACCAATGAAATTACCCATCAAATTTGATGGAACTCAATGGTGTAGTTTGGCCCGTAAGGCTGTGAACCTAGTGTGTGAATTTTGTTGGATAATGTAATCGATAACGACTAAAACGACTACTCCCAAGTTTGACCATAAAGCTGAAATTTTATTGTACCTGAAAACCGTTAAATTCACCATAAATCATACATATACTAGAATGGTACGTTCGAGGGCTCAAATCGAAGCCGACTCGACGAACTTTAACCCTATACTGGCTTCCTGGTTTTCCTGTACATAAATCATGATTATATTTGGATCGGAGTGCGACTCTGGACTGCAGTCCAGAGCGACTTCAGTTGTTGCTTGCTGTTCCGTAATGGGTACCATAGGATTTCCTTAACTCGTAGGTTGCGGAACTCTGCTGCTTATTATAGGTAAATCTGTTAGCTAGATAACACAATTGGTTTCATTCTGTTTCGTTACCGTTTGATATTTAATCTGTAATTTAAAAGATCGGGACGCATAACAGTCCCAGCAGAATCAGAACTGACATATTAGTGTTAAACAGTGTATATCTCCTGACGTGCAGATGCGATTGAAGATCTGTCTATTACGTTGAAAACCTTACTGAAAACCCTAAATTTCATTCAACTGTACCGTCGCTAAAATCTGATCTCAACTGGGATTAAAATGCGTTGCGAAACGGACTTCTGATTCTGAAATCGGATTTCCAGCCGCGAGCGCTTAAAATGAAATGGTTATAATTAATGATCCTGGAATCCGATTGGCTTGAAACTAAATTCTATGGATGGACAACTGAACATACAAATTACTACCTGTTTATCGTTTTGCTAAACTATACACGTATTTTTCATGATAAATCGTGCAAGTGATAGAATACTGTTTTTATGACATCTTGATCGTGCTTCATATACTGTTTACGTATCATATCATACTCATATCATTACCGTGATAATCTAGTGATATCGTGCATTTACCCAGTGTTAGATTTTAGTGATGATTGTGGCAAGTACGTCAGTGTTCGTGTATACGTGAATAAGTGAAAGTGAAACGTACTTGTACACAATCAGTGACTCTATTATTCTATTGCATTATCGACGTCTGTGGGATGCGTGTACGTGTGACTATAAGTGGTATGGGACACTTATGGAAGCGCTTGCACGGGTGTCACAGATAAGGCATCAGACACTGCCATTTATCTTAGGTATTAGTCGGGACGTGCTTGATGGAGGTCCTGCCTCCAGTTCTTGCGCAGACTTGTCACGGATCGATTAGTATTTAGGGTTATGGTTAGCGTTCGATGTAGACCACGGGGTGTGGGGTAGTTTAAGTGTGAGTTCAACAGAATCTCGGGAGTCCCATGCCGGCTTATATATTTAGGGAGATATATGGAGATTTACAGGGTATGTGATATACACCGTGATATACATGTTACATGCTGGGCCCATGGTCCCTTGCCCTTGGATTCTACCCTTGGGTGGAGGACACTCGCGAGTGATTGACTCTCACACTTGGACTGACGATAGGCTTAGTGACCTGTACAGTGAGACTTAGAGACTGATAGGGATACAGACATTTATATACCTTATATACTGTGTTAACATACGTGATATATCGTTCTACTGCTTTACCGCTCCGCTGCATTGATTACTGCACATTCATATTCATGCTGTCATTGATTTACTGTTATTCATGTCTATTACCACTGTTAGAACTGTCACTTGATGTTATATATATTATATTGCTATTGTGTCGCTCTGACGACCTGAGTATGCATGCTCAGTGTGAGGAGAAGATTTAGACTGGACCAGAGCTAGACGTGCATCACAGACTTCTTGACTTGCCATTCCAAGTTACATTCGTTTGTTCCACTTCAGGTCAGTCTTTACATTGTTTCGTTCAGTTACTGCATTTCTCATTACCTGCGCATCATTTACTGTTTACCATGAAAAACTAGAAGCCGAAGTGTGACTACGGCAGGACATTCCTTGACCGTAGGAGCATGGCTGGCCTTGTCTACCCCTCGTATTCCGTATTTTGGGAAGTGGGGCGTGACAAATATTATCGAGACATAGAGGTGAGGTGGAGGAAATTTAGTTATGATCAAGCGGCTCCTGTAAAAAAAGGAGCTCCTCCGTGGGGATAGTGAAAAATACGGTTTTAATTTATGCCCATTCACTTTAAAAATATAACCGTTTTTAATATTTTCAACTTCAACTGCCCTGTGTGGGTATACATACCACACCACAAATGGTCCTTTCCAACGAGATCTTAGCTTACCCACACGAAGATGGAGACGGGAATCGTAAAGAAGGACTTGTTGTCCCGGGATAAAAGTTTTTCTCAAAATATTTTTATCGTGAAATACTTTAGTCCGGTTCTTTACTATAACCGCATTATCGTAAGCTTCATAGCGGAGTTCGCTTAGCTCATTTATTTGCAGCTTCCGAAATTTGCAGGCTTGATTTAAATCGAAGTTAAGTTCTTTAATGGCCCACATCGCTTTATGTTCGATCTCGACAGGAAGGTGGCAAGCCTTTCCAAACACTAGACAGTAAGGAGACATACCAAAATCAGTTTTATAAGGAGTACGAAATTCCCAAAGGGCATCTGTTAATTTGGTTGACCAATCTTTACGGTTTTTAGAAACTGTCTTCTCCAAAATTTGTTTGATTTGCTTATTGCAAATCTCAGCTTGCCCGCTCATTTAGGGATGATAGGGTGTAGAAAGTTTATGGTTGATTGAATATTTTCGCATCAAAGTCTCGAAAGACCGATTACAGAAATGCGTCCCATTGTCGATAATTATAGCGCGAAGGTGTCCAAATCGCGAAAAGATATTTTTTTTAAGGAACTTAATAACAACCTTGTTGTCATTAGTGCGACACGGTATTGCTTCCACCCACTTTGAGACGTAATCAACCGCTAACACGATATGTAAATTCTCAAAAGAGTTGGGAAAAGGGCCCATAAAATCAATACCCCAAACGTCAAAAATTTCCACAACCAAGATAGGTTGGAGTGACATCTCATTTTTTTGAGAAATCCAACCCGTATGTTGACACCGTGGATAAGTTTTGCAATGATCAAATGTATCTTTGAATAATGTTGGCCAGTAAAAACCACATTGCAAAACTTTCTCCGCTGTTTTACGTGGACCAAAGTGACCACCACATGCCTGATCATGACAGAAAGACAAAACACTCCTGAATTCATCATTAGGGACACATCTGTGAATGATTTGGTCAGGACAATACTTAAACAAATAAGGTTCATCCCAGTAAAAATGCTTTACTCGGGATAGAAATCGATGACTGTCTTGTTTAGACCAATCGCTAGGAATAAATCCCGTTGCTAGATAATTCACAATATCCATGAACCAAGGTTCGCAGGATACGTTCAAGGGCTGTTCGTCAGGGAAAGAGTCATTTATTGGCAAGGTCACCGTAGGTGAAGAAGAGACGCATGAAAGATGGTCGGCTACTACGTTTTCATATCCTTTCTTATCTCGTATGACAAAATCAAATTCTTGTAATAACAGGATCCAACGTATTAACCTGGCCTTAGCATTCTTCTTTGATAAAAGATATTTTAGGACGGAGTGATCGGTGTAAACCACAATCGGTGAGCCAATCATGTAAGGCCTGAATTTTTCTAATGCAAATAAAACTGCCAAGAGTTCTTTCTCGGTAGTTGTATAATTAATTTGGGCATCATTCAAGGTCTTATTTGCATAATAAATTACTTGTGGAATCTTATCAATGTGCTCTCCTGAGGCTGCACCAATGGCAAAATCTGATGCATCATACATTAGCTCAAACAGGTGGTTTCAATCAGGAGATGATAGAACATGGGCTGTAGTGATAGATCTTTTAAGTGATTCAAAAGCAGCCTCACATTCTGAATCGAAGTGAAATGTAGTATTCTTGGCCAAGAGAAAAGTTAAAAGTATAGCAATTTTGCTAAAATCCTTAATGAATCTCCTATAAAATCCTGCATGACCAAGGAAGGATCGTATATCTTTGACACATTTGGGACGAGGAAGGTTATGGATGACATCTATTTTAGCTCTGTCTACCTCAATACCTTTTCGTAAAATGACATGTCCAAGCATGATACCTTCTTGGACCATGAAATGGCATTTTTCCCAATTCAAAATTAAGTTCTTATCCTTACAGCGGGTAAGAACTGTATCAAGATGACATAGGCAATCCTCAAATGAGTCCCTGAATATAGAGAAATCGTCCATGAAAATCTTCAGAAAATTCTCGACCTTGTCTGAGAATATCCCCATCATACACCGTTGAAATGTAGCGGGAGCATTGCATAACCCAAAAGGCATGCGTCTATAAGCAAAGGTACCGAAAGGACGAGTAAATGTTGTTTTATCTTGATCCTTTTCGGCGATAGAGACCTGGTTATAGCCAGAGTATCCATCCATGAAACAATAATATTCATGTCCAGCTAATCGTTCCAACATCTGGTCAATGAAAGGTAGAGGGAAGTGATCTTTCCTCGTTGCGGCATTGAGTTTCTTATAATCAATACATACACGCCACCCAGTTTGGGTGCTTGTTTGGATCAACACATTAGCCTCATTAGTTATGACCGTGATGCCAGACTTTTTAGGGACCATATGAATAGGACTTACCCATTAGTTATCAGAGATTGGGTAAATTATACCATTATCTAGGCACTTGACGATTTCATTCTTTACCGCCTCCTTCATGACGGGATTTAACTGTCTTTCTGGGTCTCGGGTTGGTTTGGCTTCATCCATAAAATATATATGATGTTCAACAATTAAAAGACTAATCCCTTTGATGTCTGCCATTGTCCAACCAAATGCTTGCCGATTTGATCTCAAGACCATCAAAAGAGAGTTCTCTTGCTCTAAAGCTAAAGATGCGGATATGATCATGGGCAAAGACTCATTCTCACCTAAATATGCATATTTAAGATAAGAAGGTAACAGTTTGAGATCTAATGTCGGCGGAGAAACAATAGAAGGTGGGGTAAGGGAATGATATTCGGATTCCCTAAGAAGTTCATAACCTGCCTAGGATATTGACTCGGAAAGCGCTACTGACTTTTGTGATGGGTCAAAAGGTTCAAACTCGGGGGTGGACTCGTCAAAGGTGTCCTCACTATAATAATGTGCTAGATCAAATAATGATGTACTAATGTCGTCGAGATCATTATAGCAAAGTTCATCAATCTTTTAGCTTTCAGGAGCTATCTCGTGGATAGAACAAACATCAAGTAAATGAGTAGAAAGTTCAGATGGTTGACTTCTTAGCTTGTAAATGTTAAGCTCAATTTTCATTTTCCCGAAGGTTAGGTTCATAGAACCGTTATGACAATTAATGACAGCATTGGAAGTGGCTAAGAAAGGTCGACCGAGAATCACCGGAATTTGGTTCCGTGGGTTCGCTACAGGTTGTGTATCTAAAACAATAAAGTCTACAGGGAATATAAATTCCCCGACTTTTATCAACACATCCTCAAGCTCACCACTAGGTTTGGTGATAGATCGATCTGCCATCTGGAGAGTGCAGTTGGCAGGCTTCAACTCTCCAATACCTAACTTCTCGTAGACAGAATAAGGAAGCAGGTTAACACTAGTGCCAAGGTCGAGTAGAGAACGATTAATATTTTTACCCCCAATAGAAATAGAGATTGTAGGACAGCCAGGGTCCTTTCGTTTCTTTGGTAATTACTGGGTAAAAACTGTGCTAACATTACTCGTCATGAATACTTTTTTCGGCACTTGAGTTCTTCTCTTCCTAGTGCACAAGTCCTTAAGTATTTTCGCATAAGCCGAAACTTGTTGGATAGCATCTAGGAGAGGGATATTTATATTAACCTGTTTAAACATTTCCATAATCTTCTCCATTTGTGCGTTAGATTTGTTGGCCCTCAACCTATTTGGATAAGGAGCTTTATCAATAATAGTTGGGTCCAACATTTATGGAGAAGTTCGTGTGGGTAGAACGGATCCCAGAATTAGAGTGGGGATTGTTTCAGGTTGACTCAACGAGGTGGGTGTTCATATCAGAATTTTGCATTATTATATCGCCCATTCTTAATCATATTACAAATAAATTGGTGCTTTTGATCCATGTCTGCTAAATAGTTGCAGGTTACAGGTTCTCAGAACAATACAGTGAAATTCATGAAAAGACTTTACAAAAGTGAGACTACGACCAACAAAAGATGAATCCGTATGATGCTGCCTAACAGTTCAAGAAACAAATGAAGATCAGTAAACAGTTCCATGCACAAGACAGTTCAAGGGCAGCACAAGATACAAGACTTCAAAACAAAGCTTACGGTAAAAGTCCACAAATTATGCACTGTTGGAAATCTGAAAGAAAGTAGAAAAGATTATGAGGAACCAAGTTAAGAAAACAGAAGAAAAAGGCAACATAAAACAACCCTGAAGAAATGAGACAGAGAACCCCCAAGATGGTCGCGGATCCGCGGCCAAACATGGCTTTCCGCCGCGGTTCCGCGGTCGTGCTGTGCACGTGTCGGTGTGTGTCGGTGGGAGTCGGTGCATTGACCTGGTTTTCTTAGGGTAGTATTGTAATTTCAGATGTGGATCAGATGTAAACCCTAGAGTTTCTCCTATCTATAAATAGGAAAGCCTACAGCCTCTTTTAGGGTGTGCCTTTTTTGGGTGCCTCTTTTGAGATGGCTCTTTTTATTTTCTAGATTAAATTTTAATTTCCTTGTAATCGTCAAGAGGTCATCAATAAAGGTATTTTTTTATCTCGCATTCTTTTTATCCGAATTTTATTTTTGTGCAATTTTTTATCTGTCTTTATTTATCTGCAAGTTAATTAGGTTATTAAAAGAAAATTATAAAAATGAATTTCATCCCTAATGAGTGAGTAATTCCTCACTTGTTAGGGTTAGAATATGGAAGGTTTGAGAGAAGGAAATCTCTCTCCCTCCTTTCTTTGCCTAAATAATTTTATTTAAAGGATTCTCTTTAAATTAACCACACACCGCTCACTACGGCACCCTATCCTTCAAGATAGCGGTGATTCCCTAGTTAGACTGGTTGTGGTTGATTTAAATAGAGGTTAGGGCTAAAGTTAAGAAAGGAAGGACAAGGACCAAAAGGAAGAAACTAAGTTTCTTCCTAGTCGTGCTAATCCCCTTTGTTGACTATTACCCTAACACCTATATTCTTCATTAGGGCATTGAAAGCAGTGGGTAGAATCCCTTTTTCCAAACTAACCTAATCCTAACCCTAGCAAGACTTTTAATCAATTTAATCTCATTCTTAGATCGTAAAACAAATCCCGACTTGATTGGATTAACTCGTTAGAATATAAAGAAAAGGAACCCATCTTCTTGTGGACCGACCCGTACTCAACCGGCTAGCTACCAAGTGACACCGTTATTGATTGCGGTATTCTTAATTTTAATTTTAAAAGCGCAAGCACGCAAAAAAATCTCATATCAATCAAATGGTGCCGTTGCCGGAGAGACGGTAGTCTCTTTCTTTGTGTAATTTCGAATTAAAAAAAATAAAAAAATCTAAAAATTATAAAAATTGAAAAATTTTAAAACAAAAATAAAATAAAATAAAATAAAAATTCAACTTGTTCTTTTTGAAAGGAATTGTGTGAATTGCGCAGGAAAAGAAGATAGACTGATTCAGATCTGGAAAAAACCAGTGAACAAATCAACAAAAAGAAGATCTGAACAGACAGAGGAGAATCACAACAGACAATAGAAAAATTTTGGAGAGCCAAACCAACTTAACCACCACGAAACCGCGGCGGATTCAAGCGTTTGACCGCGGAACCGCGGTCAACTGCTGACGTTAGCACCCCAAAATTTTCTGTAAGTATTTTTGTCTCCTCTCCTACCCTGAGCTCCACTGAAAATTTTCCTGCAGGGCTTTGAGCAAAAAATTCTTCTACCTCTCCAATAAATTGTTTTTGTGCAGAATTCTTTACGCTGCCAAATAAAAAAAAAAATTTGCAAGTGTTTTTGGTATGTTAACTGCTTTGCATAATTAATACGGACTTTTAAGGGGCTATAACACCAATCAAGATTGGGTGAGGATTTCATTACCCTTCCTAAGACCCCAGAAATCACATAAAGCATATGCATCACCCTCGAGTTAATTAAAAAATATTTAGACTCAGCCAATAAGGACTGTCGTGCTCATTAGGACAGAGAAAGGTTGTGGGCAGTCGGTCGTTTATCTAAACCTGACTTTGTGTTGCCTAGGCTAGACAAGTAGGAAAGGTAATTTTAAAAGGACCGTCTCACGGTAATTCATGAGCGAATCCCTCCTTTCTTTACTTGTGCTTACCTGGCCACAATTGGCGGTGAAGAGGCGATTTGAGGGATATCTCACAACTTGCCCTTTAGAACAGTTAGGAGCAGTCTAGTTGACTTAGGAGACCCTAGCTCTAGGCTTGATTGTGCATGTATAAATTATGATTGTTTGAAATTGTGCCGTAGTTCCGTACAAATTTTTGCAAAACTATTTCTAAAAAAAAACACTTTCAAAAATTTCAAAACTCCAAAAATAAACAATTTTTTTTTAAAAAAAATTAAAAAAAAAAAAATCTTCACATTCTTTTTCTTCTCCTTTCTCATATCATGAGTACCCCACCTCGCAAAACTCTTGCCGAACTTTGGTACCCTTAACCAGACATTATTTCCTACGCGCATTGTTTTGGTCGAATTTCGGACGACCCCTCCATGCCCAAAATTTCTTTGAAAGATCGAATAGACGCGTCTAGGAGAAACAGTTGGACTCCGCAATCCACTTTGTATCAACCGTTTCAACCTTCACCACCTTCTTACGTTGATACCCCTTTTGAGAGTCCGGTGGTAACTCCGAAACCCATGTCTATTGCTGAATATATTGAGCAATCTCGTAGCCGATCTTTCACTCCTTTCAACACTTCCGGTTCTTGGGATCAACAATTCCATTCACCTTTTTATCCAAATGTTGATCATAATACTGTCCAACCATTCAATTCGTATCCATCTTACCCAACTGTTGCACCTTCCCTACACATTGCTTCTACACAGCCATTTGGGAGTTTCTTGAATCCAAACAACTTTGAAACTTTTACTGAAACCCCTTCATAACCCATATCTAGTTTGGAACAGTCGTTGGAGATTTTATGGTAACGTCAAGACAACATATGATGGATCTGAATGCATTCATGGACGCCTTTATACAACCTAGTGATCCGGTAGCTAGTTTCCAACTAGCTCCAAATTTTCCAATGTATGATGAGACGGTTGGACAGATTGAGAATTTGAGTGGTTAGAGTGAGCTGTACACACTTCCAAATCAAACCTACCCATCCCCAATTGAATCCCATAACTCCGGTTTTGAATGTCTATCAAGTGTTCCAAATGATTCACCAGTTCAAGATAAAACGTCTAATGAGTTGTGCGACTTTGTAGTGTTTGATTTACCTGATTGTGAAGGGTCCCTTTCGAGTGAAATCACCACCAATCCATTTGACTTCTACACCTCCACTTTAGAACCTGAATTGATTAATATCCATGCTTTTGATGAGGTGTCTAAAAAAATTGATTTTCACTTGATTGAGGATATCGACGCTGGGAATATTTTTGATGATGAACCCACAGAATTGACTGAATTTTTCTCTCCAATTCATCATCCCGAGTCATTAAATATTTCTCCTGAACTTCATATGCGTCTTGATTTTGATGAGAATTGCATGGATAAGCTAAATTTTGAGGAGAGTGTTGAGAAAATTATTGAGGATGAAGCAGTTTTACTTGAGGCGTCGGATTTTCCAATTCATTCTATCCCTTTCATTGACTGCGCACACCCTCCTGAATCTTTAACTGATACCCTTCCTCAATAACTTCCCTCCATCCTTGTTCTGACTTTGCAAGAAACCGTTACACTTTCATTTTCAATGTCTGGTTTACCAAGTTCAATGTACCCATGTTTTCTCACGAATCTTGAGGGATTTGACCTCATTTCTCAGTGGGTTGATAGATTAGCACAATCGCTTTTTACACATCGGTCATTACAAATTGTGCTAATTTATACACTCCATTTCCACCCTCAAGTTCGTATTCCACTGCTTTCTCCTACTTTCTCTGGTTCTTCTTCTAATCTTCTTTTAATGATAGCGAGTATTAATGAATCACAATCCGATATTTTGAGTTCGATAATTATAGAAAAACAACTTGATTTAGACTCTTTTGAGAATAAGGTAGATGAGCCTTACGAGTATCCTGGCTCCGTAATTTTTGAAAAATCAAGTGTGTTGAATTTTGGCGCGACACTTATTGACGCTGAAACGTTCAATCGGACCTTCGATGAAAGTTTCGAAAATATTTTCGCCGATGAACTCGCATTCTTAAACGACACGGATTTTGTGATTAATCAACCCCACCTGAAGAAGTCGAACCACCGCCATTTTTTTCCCTTCCGCCATTCTTCTCCTCCACCGAGACTGTATACTGCTTCTATCTCCACATAGTCTCATGTGTTTCTCATTTCTTTTCTCTACACTCCATTCTTTCACCAACCACACCATTATAAAGATAAATTTTTTGAATAGTTGGTGCTGACCTTTGGCCTGTGTAAGGCCTTGTATAGCTTGATACTGTGTTTTTCTCTCCCCTAACTCTGAACTTTAACGCATAAACTGTGGAAATACCGTTTCACTTAAGTTTTGGGGGACCTTTTTGTGTATATATATTTTGTTTTTTTGTTAATAATAAAATTAAAATTAAAAATAAAAATAATAAATAGGGGAGTGCCGACAATTTTGACCCTCTTGGTGTAGCCTGACAGTGAGGACACTGTCAAGTTTAAGTTTGGGGTATGCTCGGTAAGCTTTTTTCCTTCGCATTCATGTGTATATTTTTGCATTTGCATACTTATTTTAAAACCCATAAAAAAGTGAAAATTTTTAAAAAATTATAAAAATTGAAAATTCAATTTTGGCCATATTTGACTTAAGTTTAACATGACGGTTGACTAGTTAGGAAAAACTAGATCCTAAATTTAGTAAATTAAAAACCCTAAAAATAACCTTTCTTAAAGTTTAACTGTAGAAAATATATGTCCTTATAGTTTATTTAGAAATAGGCAAATTTTGAGTTCAGTTCTTGGCCTAAGTCAAAATAAGAGAAGAGTATTGAATTTTTATTTGAAGTATAAGTCTGAAAAATAATTTTGAAGCTTAAGTATAAATTCTGAAAATATATACCCTAAAACTTGCACAAACACGCACCTTGAAACTTGGAATAGTAGAGGATACCTTGAAATGCTCTTGTCTAAAATCCTTAGTATGAAGGAAAATAAAATAAAAGTACAAGTATGAATAAAGAGATATAAAAACATAAACACTGGTTTTGTAATTATTTAAGCCTGCATAAATAAAAAATTATATAGCGAGGGTGCTTTATCACCTAGTGCCTTAGACCAACTGGTTTGGGAGTCACTGCTAAGCTTTAGGTATTATAAGACAAGGATTACGCCTAAATGCGCAAACACATTTTGTAATTGGTCGTTAGTACCTCAAGAAGTATTAATGGTCGCATGAAGAATGTGTTAGCAATTTTATCAAAAATTCACCAACTAAAAGTACTTTGGACAATGGACAAGAGTATGATAGCTTGAATTGAATTTCCAAGTGTAGGGGTGATACATACACACACGTAGGGGTATATGATTGGGGTTTGGATGAGAGATATGGATGAAAGATAGGGCTTATACCTTCAGTAGAGATGATAGAAATTCCGATGTTGAAATGGAACCTTAGAAGGAAAATTTAAAAGATGCTGAAAGCTTAATAAATTTGCAAAACATATACGATCTTAAGTCAAATGATAAGTGAGTGTGAAAAATATGGGTTGATAATTTCTAAGTTGAAGATAATAGAATTTCTTACTAGAATACCAAATTGAATAATGAAAATTAAACATGCCAAATTGATCGGATTTTGTGGGTAGTATCCGCTGAAAACCCTTAGGATACAACACTTCTCTTACTAGGGACACCTAGAGGTTTAACGGCTTGTTGCACGAGTTCAGTGCAATCGCGATTCCCTGCGAAAGTGAGGTTAGGATTTTTCGAGAATAAAATTGGTTTTGTTCGGGACGAGCAAAAGATAAGTTTGGGGGTATTTATTCATATCAGAATTTTGTATTATTATATCGCCCATTCTTAATCATATTACAAATAAATAGGTGCTTTTGATCCATGTCTGCTAAATAGTTGCAGATTACAGGTTCTCAGAACAATACAGTGAAATTCATGGAAAGACGTTATAAAAGTGAGACTACGACCAACAAAACATGAATCCGTATGATACCGCCTAACAGTTTAAGGAACAAATGAAGATCGGTAAACAGTTCCATGCACAAGACAGTTCAAGGGCAGCACAAGATACAAGACTTCAAAGCAAAGCTTACGGTAAATGTCCATAAATTATGCACTGTTGGAAATCTGAAAGAAAGTAGAAAAGATTCTGAAGAACCAAGTTAAGAAAATAGAAGAAAAAGGCAACATAAAACAACCCTGAAGAAATGAGACAGAGAACCCCCTAGATGGCCGCGGATCTGCGGCCAAACATGGCTTTCCGCCGCGGTTCCGCGGCCGTGCTGTGCACGTGTCGGTGCGTGTCGGTGGGAGTCGATTCATTGACCTGGTTTTCTTAGGGTAGTATTGTAATTTCAGATGTGGATCAGATGTAAACCCTAGAGTTTCTCCTATCTATAAATAGGAAAGCCTACAGCCTCTTTTGGGGTATGCCACCTTTGGGTGCGCCACTTTTGGGTGCCTCTTGTGAGATGCCTCTTTTCATTTTCTAGATTAAATTTTAATTTCCTTGTAATCTTCAAGAGGACATCAATAAAGGTATTTTTTATCTCGCATTCTTTTTATCCGAATTTTATTTTTCTGCAATTTTTTATCTGTCTTTATTTATCTGCAAGTTAATTAGGTTATTAAAAGAAAATTATAAAATTGAATTTCATCCCAAATGAGTGAGTAATTCCTCACTTGTTAGGGTTAGAATAGGGAAGGTTTGAGAGAAGGAAATTTCTCTCCCTCCTTTCTTTGCCCAAATAATTTTATTTAAAGGACTCTCTTTAAATTAACCACACACCGCTCGCTATGGCACCCTATCCTTCAAAATAGCGGTAATTTCCTAGTTATACCGGTTGTGGTTGATTTAAATTGAGATTAGGGCTAAGAGTTAAGAAAGGACGGACAAACTAAGTTTCTTCCTAGTCATGCTAATCCCCTTTGTTGACTATTACCCCGACACCTATATTCTTCATTAGGGCATTGAAAGCAGTGGGTAGAATCCTT
The DNA here is from genome assembly GCA_030015575.1 of Agapanthus africanus. NCBI lineage: Eukaryota > Viridiplantae > Streptophyta > Magnoliopsida > Asparagales > Amaryllidaceae > Agapanthus > Agapanthus africanus. The sequence goes on along the minus strand of JASDDO010000019.1, from coordinate 373,952,544 downwards.
TTTTCCAAACTAACCTAATCCTAACCCTAGCAAGACTTTTAATCAATTTAATCTCATTCTTAGATCGTAAAACAAATCCCGACTTGATCGGATCAACTCGTTAGAACATAAAGAAAAGGAATCCATCTCCCTATGGACCGACCCGTATTCAACCGGCTAGCTACCAAGCGACACCGTTATTGATTGCGGTATTCTTAACTTTGATTTTAAAAGTGCACGCACGCAAAAATTCCATACAATCAGTGGGCGGAGGGTTCGAGCCTAGGGAAAAACGGAGAATCGGCTCGGAAGAAGATGAAATAGGGTCACAAGTCGAAGTGGAAGCCGGGGTATCATTGATTGATTCATCATTATCAACCTGTTCATTGACTTGGTTACTCAGTACTCTTCAGGATCTTAACGTGGTAATAGCATTCACATTATGATATTGTGAGTGGCCAAGATTCGGTAAGGGTTGAGTTGGAAGTTTCCCTTTTTCTCTAGCACTCGTTGCGGCATTTAATTATGCAATTTGTGTTTCTATCGATTTTATACTCTCACCGTGGGAGGCGGAGTCCTTCTTTATGGTATCGATAGAAGACTTTATATCAGCCGATATTTGCATGGAATGTTTCATAAACAAATCCATGGTTCATTCGAGTGAAGAGGAGTTTTCGGTACCGGCCGTTTAGAAAGAATTATAAGGTGCAGAATTATTGGCTGGATTTTGAAAAGTTTGTTGTTGCAAGGGGTACTGATTCTGTGGTGGTTGCTGTTGCTGTGGAGGGATCCTTTGATAATTATTTTGGTTTGGAACCGTATTTTGAGTTTGGTGTTGGTTCCATGCAAAATTAGGGTGATTCCTCCAACCATGATTATATGTGGAAGAATAAAGATCGTTTCTGGGTCACTGCTGAAAAGAAGCATTGGTGTGTTCTTGGCCTTGAAACGGAGAATTCAAAGGACATTCTTCCGTCAGATGTGATGGATCGGAACAGCATCCACATACGATTTTATGGAGCGCTACCTGGTTTAGGGAGGCTAATAAAATTTTGTTTTCCATAGCTTAAAGTTTCTTTTGCAATGCTGCAATTTTGGATTTTACTGCTATAGAAACATCAAGTTGATGGATACCTCCCCTAGATGATGGTGGAGTAACGCTTTCATATTGCAAAGTATTTTCAGCAAAATCATCCAAGAATTTCCAGGCTTCACCATCGTCTTTAGACATGAAATTGCCCTGACACATGGTTTCAAGCATCTGCTTTGTCGTTGGATTAATGCCCTCATATATAATTCAGCATAGATCTCATCTATGGATTCCGTGATGAGGACATTGGACAAGCAGATTCTTGAACCGTTCAAAGCATTTCCAAAATGGTTCATTGGGAAGTTGGGTAAACTGGTTGATTTCGCTCAGAACACGGGCGGTCTTATGATTGGGATAAAATTTCTTAAAGAATGCTATAACAAATTCATCCCCAATTGGAAATAGAGTGTGCGGTTGTGTTATAAAGCTACTTTTCGGCTAAATCGCATAAAGTAAACGGGAGAAGACGTAAACGCATAGCATCCACAGAAAGTTGTGAAGTGCCCATCATAGCACATACGTTTTCAAATTTGGTGACAAAAACGTATGAGTCTTCAGACTCTAGACCGTGAAATTTAGGCAAAAGATTGATAAAGTGTGGTTTGATTTCAAAATTATCCCTGTTTACCCAATCAGAGCAAAGCTCTGTTCAAATTCCAAGACGGGAAATGAAGCAACGCTTCTGATCCCCCCCAATCAGAGCAAAGCTCTACTTTGAAAATATAAATTTTAATAAATGAAGCAACGCTTCAGATCCTCTGCGCTGCGCGCAGAGCGCCACGTGTCAAAATCAGACATGTCAGCGCAGCGCCCAAGGCAGTGCGCCCAATCAGAGCAAGGCTCTATTAAAAAACAAAATTAAAAGGAAGCAAAGCTTCAGTTGCGCAAGCGCTGCGCTGCGCGACACGTGTCAGCGCAGTTGCTTTTGCGCAAGCGCTGCGCTGCGCGATACGTGTCAGCGCGGTTGCGCTAGAGTATTTGTGCTGCGCTGTGCGCTGCGCGACACGTGTCAGCGCGGTTGCGCTAGCGCAGTTGCGCTGCGTGACACGTGTCAAGCGCTGGTGCATCTGCGCCAAACAGAATTAAAATTCTAATAAGATCTTTCTGTTCTTGTTAAAACAAGAAGATTGTCTTCTGTAAAACAGAAGCCTTGGATCAAAGATCCAACGGTGGGGAAAATTCCCCAAATCACTCAGAGAATGATCTCTTTAACAAACTTAACAAATCTATGGGCACTATATAAAGATCCCTAGACCCCAACTCAAAGGATCATGAACATTGTGAGAGATCAAGAACTTCAAAACAGAGAGAATTCTGAAGAAAATTCAAGAAAAGGGTAAAAACCTTTATAAAATAGAAGAATTTCTTCTGAAATAGATCATTGATCTAAGAACAAGATCAATGATTTTCAATAAAAAATAAATAAATAATAACAGTGCCTTGCACCTTTTATGAACCATTGGTTCTGGAATCTTAAAGATTTTTTTCTTTGGATCAAGTTATTGAAACAGTGCCCTGCACTTGCTAAAACTGCACTGTTGCGCTCCTGGGTTGGCGCAAGCCACCAGAGAGCGCCACGTGTCAGCTCCAGAATCATTTGGGCCATGCGCTTTTAAAATAGAGTATTGCTCTCTGAAATTGGCGCAACTCACCAGAGTGCGCCACATGTCAGCAGCGCAACAGCGCAGCGCACTGACACAGCGCACTGCGCTGTTGCGCTTGCGCTCACTAGAGCGTGACACGTGTCACCCCCACATGCGCTTGCGCTCATTCATTGGCGCAAAGCGCCTGACAGGCCACATGGCCAATGTCAGATAATTGATGCACTGCATCATTAAAAAGAAGGGCTGAGCCCGATTAAAAAAGGCCTAACAGGCCTAGTAAATGCTATGCATTATTTTTAAAAAGGGCAGAGCCCAAACAAGAACAGATGCTGTGCATCATTTAAAAGGGGCAAAGCCTAAATAAAGGTCCAACAGAGACCAACATTAATGCTATGCATTATTAAACATGGGCAAAGTCCTAACACAGGCCTAATAGGCCAAAGACAAATAAAAACGTTGAATATTCTCAACTGGACTTAGCCCAATCATGCCCGTAAGTTCTCAAATTAAATTGACTGAGCACGGCTGCTCTCTTAAATCAATTTACATCCGGTTCAAGGGTACATCTCCTAACTCCTCTGACACCTATCATTGTAATCCTTCAACGACGTCAGAGAGGTGACGGGTCCCGACAACCATATATTAAATGGACCCCTATGTCCCTAAACTGGAACATGGACCCCTATGTCTTTAAACTGGAACATGGACCCCCACGTCCCTAAACTGGAACATGGACCGCAATGTCCTTAAACTACCTATGGACCACCACGTCCTTAAACTGGAACAACAGAGCACCCAAACGCTCTTTTGTCAGATCTAAATGATCCCGTTTAAGTTGATCTTAGCCTCAAACATGACTAACGTATCCTTAAACCTTCAAACAGACTTTAGTCCTAAATTGGACTATAAGACCCCCCCAATCAACTTTGGTTCAAGGGTATATCTCCGAACTCCTCTGACACCTATTGTTGTAATCCTTCAACGACGTCAGAGAGGTGACGGGTCCCGATGGCCATACATGCATAGGACCACTACGTCCCTAAACTGGAACAACAGAGCCCCCAAACACTCTTTTGTCGGATCTAAACGATCCTGTTTAAGTTGATCTTAGCCTCAAATATGGCTAACGTATCCTTAAACCTTCAAACAGACTTTAGTCCCAAATTGGACTATAAGACCCCCAATCAACTTTGGTTCAAGGGTACATCTCCAAACTCCTCTGACACCTATCGTTGTAATCCTTCAACGACGTCAGAGAGGTGACGGGTCCTGAAGGCCATACATGCATAGGACCACTACGTCTCTAAACTGGAACAATAGAGCCCCTAAATGCTCTTTTCGTTAAGTTGATCTTAGTCAAATCAGACTAACGTATCCTTAACGAACGTTTAAGTTGATTTTAGCCTCAATATGGCTAACGTATCCTTAAACTAAAACCCCAAACCCAAATCTAAGTAAATACGGATTTGGACTAATCCACGTCCTACGGGCGACGGCATCACTTAGTCTCCGTATACAATCCACGGGCAACCACAAACAAAACAAACACACACGACACGAAGTGAAATTCTGGACAAGGAGAAAGTTGTTACCGCGACGCGGTAGCGTAATTAACTGCAGGGGCTTCCGCCTGCAGGGAAGAGCGTCCCCACAATTAAAAACCCCTCGAACGAGGGGGAATCTGACGAAGTCTGCTACATCGGCCGCATCCGTCTAAACCTCCGATACACGGTGCCATAAATCAACTTGGCATCTTCGGAGAGGTGGACGGATAAAACCAAAATAGCATCTGCCCCGAGTCTCAGGCAAGACAAGCCTACGCGGTCGCGTCTCTGTGTTCGGAGGGGAACAGATTCTGGCATGCCCGGTGGGACCTTTTCCTCTTTCCACTCCACACTTCGTGTGTCGTGTTCGCGAACAAATCGCGGTTTACTGTGGTTACCTGTGGATTCGAGGTACTTAGATTTGGTGTCTTGCTCCGTGCAGAAAACAGAAGATCAATGGCTTCAAACTGCACTACCTGCAACTCTCGCTCCGTCCCTGCTGGAGGAGTGACCTACGGACCCCAAGCGGCCTCTCTTTTCAAGATGCCATTGGAACAGGTAACTCAAGCCACCACTGGACTATTCTTCGGGACCATGCTCCCACCGATGAGCTTCAATGCCCCAATGACGTTACAAGAAGCCCCAAAAAAGTCGGTCTTTGATCGACTTACCACTGCCGCGGTCACTTTCAACGGGTCGCTCAATTCCACTACCTCAGTTTTCAACAGACTGGGCCAGAACGTTTACAAGCCTGCGATTCCAGAATGCATTATCCCGAAGCGGATAGCCATCCCTGCTCCCGTTCCAGGCGAAATCACCAAGGTTGCTTCCCCTACTCAGAAGTCTGCTTTTGACAGGTTGGTCGTCCCCATTCAACGAACGCCGGCCTTTAAAAGGCTGGTACCAGCAGATTATGACCAACACAGGGGGCATGAGGAGGTCACCCCTACTGTTAGAACAACTCCATCCGCACGACACGCTCGACGTCGCCACTGGCGCCGAGTGAGCAAGGCTAGGGACAACTCCCCCTCTGGACTTACTCCATCAGCTCCAACGGTGGGGATTGATGCTGCTGTTCCAACCGGGAACAGCTTTGAATTGCTGAACAAGGTGCGCAGGAATTCGCCCACTGCAGTGCTGAAGAGATCTTCTCCACATGTTCCCTACTCAGAGTGGCTGGCAAATGTAGTCCTGGTCAAGAAGTCGAGTGGGAAATGGCGTATGTGCGTCGACTTCACCGACCTTAATAAGTCCTGCCCTAAGGACAACTTCCGGCTCCCCCGCATAGACCAGCTCATCGACGGCTCGGCCGGTTACGAGCTACTGAACTTCATGGACGCTTTCTCCGGCTACAACCAAATCCGTATGAACCGTGAAGACGAAGACCTGACCGCATTCACAATGGACCGGGGGGTGTACTGCTACAGGGTGATGCCTTTCGGCCTCAAGAACGCCGGGGCCACATACCAAAGGCTGGTCATTCGCATGTTCAAGCCACAGATCCTCAGCGGCTGTCCTTCAAAATTTACAAAGTCTGGCGATAGGTCTAGGAGTCGGTGATTGATCAAGATTACTCCCGCCGACAGAAAAAGATAAAGGTTCAGCGAGAAGAAAGCCGTCCTGTCAAGCCACAAAAGGCAACAGCCACTTGGGTGCCCACTACAACGGCCCCCTCAACTTCAACCACTCAAAAGAAAAGGAGACCGCAAAAAGCCCCTGTGAACATGGCGAACCGTAAACGCGCTGACCACAAACACCACAAGTCTGGGGGCATGGTGGTGCACACTGTTTATATGGCTTCTGGAAAGGAGGAAAGCTGTACTTCGACGGGTCACCGACCGCTCACCCGATCCGTGACGAAAGCCCATGAGCAGCAACAGAAGCTTCAGGAGATGATGACTGCAATGGCCGCACTTACCGGGCCAAAAGAAAGCTCGGAGTCATCATCAGAACAGCGTCACGAACAAGAAACTGATGCTGATTTCTTACGTAGAGTCCTCGAAAAGAAGGACAAAGAAGCCGCAGAACAAGCGGCTAACATAAGATAGATGGCACTCCTCTTCCAAGATATGGTAGGGATGATGTTACAGCCGGACCCTCCAGCTGATGACCCTCCAATCATTGTTGAAAACGATAGAAGGGAGACATCTAATCCTCCACCGGCTCTTTCAGCAGCCAAAGATGAAACCATTTCCAAGGCCGCGCTGGATGACTATATAGCTCATCAAATACGGGTTCATCAAGTGAATGAAGCGGCTGCACAAATTGTTAGAACTGGACGACCCTATCCGAGCTGGTACGACCAAATCAGTTACCCGCCGGGATATACGATCCCTAAGTTCCACATATATAAAGGGACAGGGAATCTGCATCAGCATGTCGCTCGATTCAGGGCCTTATGCGGCAATACTGGAGGCGATGACAAATTGTTGCTTCGCCAATTTGTCGGCAGCTTAGCAGAAACAGCCTTTGAATGGTATTCGGAGCTACCTAACTACTCTGTCAAAACATTTGCGGAGATGGAGCTATTGTTTACACAAAGATTCGCGAGTGCTAGTGGACGCACCCCGATAACAGCACTGATTAACGCCAGGATAAGACCAGGCGAAATGTGGGTCCAATATGCAACACGATGGCGGAACCTATGGTCGAAATGCGAACAACGCATAGAAGAGGCACCTGCGGTAGGCATGTTCGTAGGAACTCTTGATCCGCAGGCGACTATATCCCAATTCATGATGTTCTTCAGGCCGACCACTTTCCAGGCCTTCATCGACAAATTAGCCCAAATGGACCAGATGGGCCATGGACCGTCTCCTCCAAAACCGGACTCTCGAAATGAGAAGGGGAAAGGAAAAGCGATCGTCGTCGCCAATACTCAACAACAGCCGAGCAAATCAAAGCCGGTTGCTCGCCAAAACAACATGCGTCCACGCCCATCCCTCGAGGAGAGACTGGGACATCCTTACTCGTTTCCTCAGAATAAAACAAGGAAACTGTTCGAGCTGGCCACGCGCAATGGACTCATCAATCTGCCGAATCCAAAACATCCATTGCAGCCAGACAATCTCAATAATCCCGATTACTGCCCTTACCACCAAACGGTAAGTCACCCGATCGAGGATTGTTTTGTCTTTAAGGGATGGATCGAGGATCAGTACCTACAAGGCAAGTTTGCGCTGTCTGAAAACTGGAAGGTAAACCCACCACAGCCGCACACTCCAAAGAAGACGGACACGATGGGGGCAGCTTGTTCTTTTGTTGAGGATGAAAACGATGGAGAAGACTCATCAGATGAATCCGAAAACTACGTAGCGACTTGTCATGTGATCTCTCACTCATTGGCGGATGATGAAGAGGCTCCTTGTGCCGAGAAACCGAGGGCGAACCCTAAACCAGAAATTCCGCAGCCGTCAGACGAGTTGATCGATGCCTTCCTGAATGAGATTCGTCTGAAAGTTAAAACCAATCAAGAGCATGGGATGGCCATACTGGAAGGAGCCAAACACCGACTACTAGACCAAAGAGTCGAAGCACTTCCGTTAAATCAAAAGTCATCTGCTGCAGATAAAAACAAATTCAAGACGAGGAAAAAGTTCGCCAAAGCCCTATCAGTGGGAATGAAGCTACCACCCTCTGAAGAAAATACTCTCGATGGAGTAGAGATTCATCCTAACTTCTGCTTATATCATCAGAAGATCATACATTCTACCGAAGACTGCGACTCCTTTAAGTGTTGGTGGCAAGGATATGTCGCTCAAAAGCAACACTTCAACAGGACAAAGTGTGAAGCTCGTAGACATCGGAAAAATGCGATAGATGAGCGCAAAAGATCCGCCGACGACTGTCATATAGCCGACTCTAAGGGATCGCAAATTATCACCTTTGGAAGCGACTCTGACGAAGAAGCTGCCCTCAACCCTCTCCTCAAGGAATCTATTTCAAAAATGAAGGAATTGAGGAGTTGCGAGAACGTTCAGCCGTGCAATCGCACGCTACTCGAAAAAAATCTCGGCCCCGTAAACAAAGGATCGAACAAAAAGGATAAAGGGAAGGAAAAAACAGCCCTCGTGGCCAACACTCAACAGCAATCGAGTAGCCCTAGACCGGTTGTTTTCTGAAACAACAAGCGGCAACCCCTTAATGAAAAGTTGAGACGTCCTTACTCGTTTCCTCAAGATAAAACATGGAGACTGTTTGAGCTGGCAGTGCGCGACAGACTCATCAATCTGCCAAGTCCAAAATGTCCTTTGCGGCCAGGCGATGTTAACGATCTCAATTATTGCCCTTACCACCAAACGGTAAGTCACCTGATCGAGGATTGCTACGTCTTCAAAAACTGGATTGAAGACCAATACCAACAGGGCAAGTTCGTCATCTCCGAAAACTGGAAGGTGAGCCCGCCACAACCGCACGCGCCGGGAAAGATGGAGACGCCGGAGGCATCATGCTCATTCATAGGGAAAGCCCCATAGACCGAAAAGTCAGTAAACTAGGGATTCGCCTCAAATACGGTGACGACGGACCGAAACGTCCTTAAACTAATGACGGACCGAAACGTCCTTAAACTAATGACGGACCGCAATGTCCTAAAACTTGCAAATGACCGAAACGTCTTTAAACTACTACCGCAGCATCCTCAGGCTGACGTGCTGAAAAATAAAAAATAAAAAAAAAGGTATGTCCATAAGAAAAATGGGCACGGATGAAAACCCGAAAGGGCGCCGTGAGTAAAAACAGCAGGGCTACCAGCGAGTGTTCGTGAAAACCCGAAAGGGCGCGACCTCGTTAAAAAATAAAAATAAAAAAATAAAAAAATAAAAAGAATTAAAAAAAAGAGACGATTGTCCATAAGCGAAACGGGCACGGATGAAAACCCGAAAGGGCTCCATGAGTAAAAACAGCAGGGCTACCGGCGAGTGTTCGTGAAAATCCGAAAGGGCGCGACCTCGTTAAAAAAAACGGTATGTCCATAAGCAAAATGGGCATGGATGAAAACCCGAAAGGGCTCCGTGAATAAAAATAGCAAGACTACCGGCGAGTGTTTGTGAAAACCCGAAAGGGCGCGGCCTCGTTAAAGGACACTTACAGGATCCTCTCGACCTTGTAAGGAGAAACCACCAGCGTGAGATCCTTACGACTCACAAGGGAGCAACACACTTAGGTATCCTCATGATTCCTAAGGAGAAAATACACTTGCGAGATCCTCACGACTCGTAAGGAGAACTTTCTTATGGGACCCTCACGGCTCATAAGATTTGAAAGTCTTAAGTTACAGAGACCTGAACCTGTTCTTAAGCAACCCCCACAACCTTTGATACTGCCCTACAAGCGGCTCATACTGACCCTTGTATACAATCCACGGGCGCTAATAAACATTTCCCTAACCAAGTCCCATCCGTGACTGGGGATATGTCCATACGGTGAACAACCCTTATAAGTCCTCTCGACTGATAAGGAGAAAACCCTTTTGTAAGATCCTTACGACCTACAGGGGAACATACACTTAAGAATCCTCACGATCCCTAAGGAGAAAACACACCTATGAGATCCTCACGACTTGTAGGGAGAAATACCTTTGTGAGACCCTTACGGCTCATGAAGTCAAAACCCTTAGTCGACAGGACCCTAACCGTGTTCGCTGAGCCACCTTTGTTCGACATCGACAGAGGCAAATGATGATTCGCTCCTGGCAATATCCCAGTTGTATTGTTGCTGATGCCTAAACCGGTATCAAATTCCAAGCCCTTTCATGGCAAATGACGATTCGCTCCTGGCAATATCCCGGTTGTAGCGATGCTGATGCCTAAACCGGTATCAAATTCCAAGCCCTTTCATGGTAAATGATGATTCGCTCCTGGCAATATTCCAGTTGTAGCGATGCTGATACTGAGATCGGCGTCAGATTCCGAGTTCCACACTCGCGATAAAAAAATTAGCGAGCCATACATGCATACGAAATAGCCGAAATGATGGGGCAACTTGCAATAAAAATCAGCAAGTAAAAAAAGTATGCACGCAAAATAGCCGAAATGATTGGGCACCGCGAAAAATAGCCGAAATGATTGGGCAATCGCGACCTTCGCGATATAAAGCTGAAATGATAGAGCGTCGCGGAAAGAAATAAAATGAAAAATATATATAACGAAATTCATGCCCTACAGGTGAGATCATATCGATCCCTGTATACAATCCAGGGGCACAAATAAAGAGGGAACCATACTTTCCCAACAGGCTCCATCAGAAAGCGAAGCCAAATCTCGACGGCTCATAGACAACCTAGAGACAATCTCAACATTTGTCACAATATTGTAGACACACTGTCAACAAACGGAGCAAAAAGAAGACCCCTAGCTTCAGGGTCTCGATGTCGATATCGACAACTTAGAGATCACCAACGGCGTTTCTCCTCATTCCAAGCAGGATGCAGACGCGACGTCAACGAAAGACCCCACGGTTGAAACAAAGCGGAGTGACGGCAAAATCCCAACTCCACCTCAGCATCCGTCGTGTTGCAGCAGACGCAATGTCAACAACAGCATTCTTTCGCAGTCCAGCAGGATGTAGATACAACGCCTACAAAAGACCTCGCGGTCGAAACAAAGCGATGCAACGACAAAATCCCAGCTTCATCTCAAAAATCGTCTCGATACAGCAGACAAGATGTTAACAACGGCGTTCCTTCGTAGTCCATCAAGATGCAGATACAACGCCAACGAAAGACCCCATGGTCAAACAAGCGGAGTAACGGCAAAATCCCAGCTCCACCTTGGCATTCGTCTCGATACAGCAGACGAGATGTCACGACAGCGTTCTTCCTCCAACAGGATTCGGACGTGACAAAGCAAACGAAGCGAAGGACAAATTCCTAGCTTCAAGGTCTTAATGGCGAGTCATATAAAGCCTGAAAGACAACTGAAGATCATCTCACACCAGTGCGGAATGGTCACCACTTCGACGTTCGTCTCGACACAGCAGATGCAACATCATCAAACAAACGGAGCCACGGCAAAATCCCTAGTTCCAAACCTCGACGGTTTACAAGCAACCTAGAGACAACCGCGACGTTCGTCTCGATACAGCAGATGAGATGTCACCCCAGCGTTCTTCCTCCAACAGGATTCGGACGTGACAAAGCAAACGAAGCGAAGGCCAAATTCCTAACTTCAAGGTCTTAACGGCGAGTCATATAAAGCCTGAAAGACAATTGGAGATCATCTCACACCAGTGCGGAATGGTCACCACTTCGACGTTCGTCTCGACACAGCAGACGCAACATCATCAAACAACGGAGCCACGGCAAAATCCCTAGTTCCAAACCTCGACGGTTCACAAGCAACCTAGAGACAACCGTGGCGTTCGTCTCGATACAGCAGACGAGATATCACCCCAGCGTTCTTCCTCCAACAGAGATCAGACGCGACAATCAAACAAACGGAGCCACGGCAAAATCCCTAGTTCCAAACCTCGACGGTTCACCGGCAACCTAGAGACAACCGCGACATTCGTCTCGATACAGCAGACGCGATGCCAGCAAACGAAGCAAAGGCCAAATTCCTAGCTTCAGGGTCTTGATGGCAACTCACATAAAACCTGAAAGACTATCGGAGATCATCCCACACCAGCGCGGAGTGGTTATGACTCATCGGGGCTCTCCAAAATGAGCCTAAGCTCAAGTAAAAAGCGGCATGGCAAAATTCCTAACGCTTGCTCTTCCGACGGTCAAACTGCCAAGGAGGATTGCTTGAAGACGTCTTGTCCAGCCCCCAAAGGGATCGGAGACACGGCAGTCGCAGGGCTACTCGAATAGCACGATTGCATATCGAGGAATATATCAGCTGATGCGACGGTACAACGGCCAAAACCCTAAGTACCACAGACCCTAACGGACTTCTGTCATAAAGAGCAGAGGTTAACTGTGACGTTAGGATAGTCTTGCGAGAAATGCTCGATTCGTCTCGACTCGTGAGGAAATTGATGTCTTTGCGGGAACTGCTCGATTCGTCTCGACTCGTGAGGAAAAGCCTTAGGCAGCGGGGATTAAAAAAAAACTGTTTCCTAAGCACTGGGATCCTGCAAGTCGGCCCAAAACGGTCTCTTGCATACTATCCACGGGTCTCACTCTCCAAAGTCGAATCTCGACAAAGAGGGAAACAACCGCTTACGGGTCCTCTCGACTCGTAAGAGGGAAAATTCTCTTATAAGATCCTTACGACTTATAAGAGAAAACACACTTAGGAATCCTCATGATTCCTAAGGAAAAAATACACCTACGAGATCCTCTTGATCCGCAGGGAGAAAAGTCTCTATGAGACCCTCGTGGCGCATAGAGTTGAAAAGTCTTAGGCAGCGGATCTGAACCTGCCGCCTAAGCCATCGCTATCTCTTGAAGAAACCAAGATGCTTACTCTATTATCTGTCAACCATTGTCACGCCCCGCTTCCCAGTGTACGGCGAAGGGGACGCGACGAGGCCCGCTACGTATATACTCAGAAGTACATACGCTAAGCGTATCTAAGCAATATAAAAGTAAATCACAAGAGACAAGAGATATAGAAATAACAGAAACTTTATTAATAACATTCTTTTGTACAATGCATGAAAAGTAAATACAACTAGAATGAAAAGCGATGCCTAAACAATGGCATAACAGGAAATGAAAACACTGACTAGAACAAGGTACAATATCTAGAGCTCGGGGTCTTCCTGAAACTGCTTCAAATCTTCACCGGTGGGCTCGATCTCTACTGGGTCCAAAACACCTGACGACATTCAAAGAAGAAAGAAATAGAATGTCGTCAGCAAACAGGTCGCTCGGTAAGTCCCAAAGATATGGGAGAAAAAGACAAAGAGTAGGAGAGAGAGAGAGAGTAGCCTTTAATGTTGTATTGTATTGTTGTATTGTTGTATTAATGCTGTTGTTTGTAGCTTGGTACAGAAGAATGCCAGTGTTTACGAGAGGGGTCTCTATATGCTAGAGACCATGGCAAACAGAATATAGAGTACAAGGCTCCGTTATACAACCCGGAATAACAGCAATTGGATTCATGTTAGGTATCTTAATCTGACCACCTCGTGCCACCTTTAACACCTTCCGTACCAATCTACCCCTTAAACCTCGTAGTGTTTTGATAGTATTGTTGTATTGTGTAAATTGGATGACTGACCAAAACTAAGATATCAGTAAACATGTTGTAACTGCATAATCATGTAAATGGAATAACGGAATAATGGATGTATATCCATGGTTTGATTCAGTCAAGTTGTATAAATTGTTAACTGGATTCTGGGATTCATGTGTTCATATTGAGTTGGAATATTAAAGAATATAGATTGACTTGAATCATATTCAAGTCAGAAATAATCAGACTCAAACCCGAGTCAGACTAAAAGAAATGTAATTTAAAGTTCTATAATTGTTAGGGTCTTTATTGTAAATTATAAAACTTGAGGGGGCTTTATGTAAAAAATACTTTTGTATAGTTTTCAAGATACACCTCAAGTATTTATTATTCGTCTTTATAATTATAATGAATGCGATTTTATTTAGTGATATTTCTAGTGAATATATCCTAATAAAGGTATTAATCTATAATATTGATTTATTTGAAATTCATGGTATTTTAATGTAACTTTCAATCTTGTAATTTTTAGGAAAAGGTGGAAATTTTATCTTATAATAAAATAGGTGTTTAAATGATAAATATACATATGTTTATACAAGAATAATTTTTATATAAATATTTTTTTTTCAAAAAATCTCATTTTTCTTAAATGTCGTATTTTAAATCTTTCGAGACCGAATGCTCCTTGCGGAGGTCTGAATCTCGCACTACTAAGCTCGAGGGTGCATGATAAACCGTACTATCTCTAACGAGTTCCCCAAAAGTGGGTTGTAGTGGCGCTTTGCAAAGATCTAATAAATACTAATCATTTAGAAAACGGTTTTATAAAGATAAGGTATTTATTTGTAAAAGGGTGTAAATTTTCGTATTTTAGATTCTAGGGTTTCCTAAGCCAACTAGCCAATTTCTAAATGGTCTAAACGACACGTCATTAGAAGCCTCAAATCGCCTTTCACCGCCAATTGTGGCCAGGTAAGTACAAGTGAGGAAGGAGGGATCCGCTCACGAATCGTGAGACGGGCCTTTTAAAGTTATCTAAGCTCACTTGCCTAGCCTAGACACCATAAAGTCAGGTTTAGATAAACGATCGATGTCCATGACATATCGTATTTTTCTATTAAAAGATTTTGTTTTTAAAATTGTATACAACTTAGAACTTTCAGAAAAGTTTTATAAAGAAAAGGGTATTTTAATGTAAAGTCTTGTATTATCGTATTCTAAGTTTTGATGATATCAATTAGGGTTGTATTTGCGTGTGTGTGGAGGTAGGTCATTACCTCGTGATCTATTTTAAGGTATAGCAATGTTAAAGGGTTAAATGAGATAAACTAAACATGTGGTATTTAAGTGAAAAAATACGATATATTGCAAAAGTTATCATTTCATTTGTGAAAACTTGTTCAAATTGATTTTTAAGTGATTAGTAGTCAACATGAATATGTTTAAGCATTATGGAATTAGTGACAAGTGAGTTTTGATAGAAAAACCGAATCGGAAATCGGTTTGTTTCGATTTCCGTCGGGTTTTAAAAAGTCGTATTTTATGAAAGAATAGAAAGATAGAAAGAGTGGGACTTACGGGTTTGGACAAGCTAGAGAGTGCTAGGAAGGTAGTGGGTTTGTCGGTGCGTCGAAACGTCGTGAATAGGTCCTAGTACGATCGCCGGGATTCGCCGTCGATTTCGGCAGCGCTTCGCCTTTCGCTCGTTTTCTAACGTACCGAGTTCTCTTGAAATTTTTAGAGAGTGGACTTAGGATTGTAGGGTGAGAGGGTAGAGGGTAGGGGTGTTTATATAGGGTTAGGGTTTTAATTAAAAAAATATAAAAATATATAAAAACATTAAAGAAAATCATTAAATTTTGGAATAAAAGTGATTTATTAAGGATTTGATAACCGATCAAAGAAAATAAAGTATTCAGGGGGAAAGACCAGGTCAACACGGAGAAATTCCGTGTTGACGACTCGGCCGTCCGGTCGAGTCCGGCCGGCGGTGCCGGCCAAGTTGGCCGGTCCGTCGGCCGACTCAGCCGAGTCGGGCCGAGTCGGGGTACCGATGGGTAGGGCTTCACTTGGGGGGATTTATGGTATATTTAACTTTTTGTCTTCAGTTCAAGTTTTGTGAGTTATGGCTGTTTGACTGTTGACTTTCCAAAAATTTAAAACAAAATAAATATAAAAAATAATGTAGGGCATGGAATTTGAACTCTGGTGGCTTGGTTCAGCAGTGCAAGGAGTTACCAATGAGCTACAAGCTCCTTCTTTTAATTATTGTGGGAAAATAACTACTTAAAGTGGTAACAGCAACATTAAATATCCCAAGTACACTTTAATTTTAAAACAATTTTATATACACTAAAAATGAAATTATTTAAAAACAAAATAATTAATTATATATAATCTTGTGCTCAGATTAAAATACTCCTTTATGGATTTTTAAAAATTTTAAAAAAAATTGTATAGAAAAGTGTATAGGAAAATTAGGGTTGTTACAACCATGTTTATTAAGACAGCATGCTGATAATAAGAGAAATAAGAAAGCGACAGAAAGAACATCCAATGTGCATTTGATTAAGCGTTCGAGACACACTCATTCGTGCATGGGCAGAAGACTCAAGACGAGAAATAAGACAAGCTGAAATAAAATGTTGCCATTCATATTGAAAAGGGTCCTTACAATATAAAGAAATGAAATAAAGACATTATTCAAATGATTACAACGGTATAATCTCAGATCCAGGGCACGGATTGAGGAATTCAAAAGTGAGGCCATCTAGAGTTCTTCTGGCCTTTCTGATTATTCTTGTGCGCAGCCTCTCGCGCTCACGTGTGTCAAGATCTTCGGCAAGGCCCCCTATCCTTTGATAAGCAGCGATTATCGTCGTCTGCTGGAAAATTTGATGCAGAATGTCGGTGAGGCTATCCCGCCGTTTCTTCGAGATCAGCCCCGACAGGTACACGGAATGCACCTTGTCTTCGGCGTCATCCAGCGCATTGAGCGGCACGGCCTCGTGGAACCCTGGGAGTGCTCTCCAAATTGCTCCCAGCACGTCTTTCAAGAGAGCAGAACGGCGAAGGAGCAGCCAACCAACGCCCGCGTTCAAACGACCCATAACCTCCGCACACTGGGCATCTGTAAACTCCTGGTTTTGATGACGGCCCTGTGCGCGGATATCCTCGTAGGTGATGAACTCGTGCAGACTGTATAGACGCACCGCCATAATGCCTGAAGGAAACATCACGGGAAGATTAGCAAATAAAAAGACACAGGGAGTTAAAATCCTCGAGAGCAATGCTCTGCAGACAGGAGTGACACCTGTCAAAATCCAATAATGAAGGGAATTTAAAGAAATTTCCCGAGAACTCTGAGAGCCTTACTATTAAAAGATGATATAATCCATTAAAGACAAAACTCCATTTTTAATCTTCATTATCCATATTCAAACTCTTAAGAGTTCATCCTTTTTTTAGATCAAAGAGATCTATGTTTTGCCAAAAGAGCAAAGCTCTGTTCATGGGTTAAGAAACCCTGAAATAGATTCTTGAGAGCAAGGCTCTATTGGTGAAACCCCAAAGGGGTTTTCTTTAGATCAAAGATCTATGAGAGTAAGGCTCTATTAATTAAAATTAATTTAATTCAAGATTAATTTTTACCTAAAAAGTTTCTTTTAAAGAAAATCTAACTCTGGGAGTTCTTGAAGGCAAGAGCAAAGCTCTGAAGTTTTGAAAGTAAAAACCTTAAAAATGATAATCATCTGTTGAGGACCAAAGATCCTATTTATAGGCATCAAATTCCCTTTCAACTTCCAAAAGTTGCCGCAACGGTTGGAATTCTGCCACCGTTGCGCTCACGTTTGGGGCCACGTAAGCACAACGGTGGGGGGGCATTTGTTTACCCCAATCAGAGCAAAACTCTGTTCAAATTCCAAGACGGGAAATGAGACAACGCTTCTGATTCCCCCCAATCAGAGCAAAGCTCTACTTTGAAAATTTAACATTTAATAAATGAAGCAACGCTTCAGATCCTCTGCGCTGCTCGCAGAGCGCCACGTGTCAAAATCAGACACGTTAGCGCAGCGCCCAAGGCATTGCGCCCAATCAGAGCAAGGTTCTATTAAAAAACAAAATTAAAAGAAAGCAAAACTTCAGTTGCGCTACGCGACACGTGTCAGCGCAGTTGCTTTTGCGCAAGCACTGCGCTGCGCGACACGTGTCAGCGCGATTGCGCTAGCGCATTTGCGCTGCGCTGTGCGCTGCGTGACACGTGTCAGCGCGGTTCGCTGCGCTGTGCGCTGCGCGACACGTGTCAAGCGCTGGTGCATCTGCGCCAAACAGAATTAAAATTCTAATAAGATCTTTCTATTTTTGTTAAAACAAGAAGATTGTCTTCTGTAAAACAGAAGCTCTTGGATCAAAGATCCAACGATGGGGAAAATTCCCCAAATCACTCAGAGAATGATCTCTTTAACAAACTTAACAAATCTATGGGCACTATATAAAGACCCCTAGACCCCAACTCAAAGGATCATGAACATTGTGAGAGATCAAGAACTTCAAAACAGAGAGAATTCTGAAGAAAATTCAAGAAAAAGGTAAAACCTTTATAAAATAGAAGAATTTCATCTGAAATAGATCATTGATCTAAGAACGAGATCAATGATCTTCAATAAAAAATAAATAAATAATAACAGTGCATTGCACTTTTTATGAACCATTGGTTCTGGAATCTTAAAGATTCTTTTCTTTGGATCAAGTTATTGAAACAGTGCCCTGCACTTGCTAAAACTGCACTGTTGCGCTCCTGGGTTGGCGCATGCCACCAAAGAGCGCCACGTGTCAGCTCCAGAATCATTTGCGCCATGCGCTTTTAAAATAGAGTATTGCTCTCTGAAATTGGCGCAACTCACCAGAGTGCGCCACGTGTCAGCAGCGCAACAGCGCAGTGCAACAGCGCAGCGCACTGACACAGCGCACTGCGCTGTTGCGCTTGCGCTCACCAGAGCGTGACACGTGTCACCCCCACATGCGCTTGCGCTCATTCATTGGCGCAAAGCGCCTGACAGGCCACATGGCCACTGTCAGATAATTGATGCACCGCATCATTAAAAAGAAGGGCTGAGCCCAATTAAAAAAGACTTAACAGGCCTAGTAAATGCTATGCATTATTTTCAAAAAGGGCAGAGCCCAAACAAGAACAGATGCTGTGCATCATTTAAAAGGGGCAAAGCCTAAATAAAGGTCCAACAGAGACCAAGATTAATGCTATGCATTATTAAACATGGGCAAAGTCCTAGCACATACCTAATAGGCCAAAGACAAATAAAAACGTTGAATATTCTCAACTGGACTTAGCCCAATCATGGCCGTAAGTCCTCAAATTAAATTGACTGAGCACGGCTGCTCTCTTAAATCAATTTACATCCGGTTCAAGGGTACATCTCCGAACTCCTCTGACACCTATCGTTGTAATCCTTCAACGACGTCAGAGAGGTGACGGGTCCCGACAACCATATATTAAATGGACCCCTATGTCCCTAAACTGGAACATGGACCGCAATGTCCTTAAACTACCTATGGACCACCACGTCCTTAAACTGGAACAACAAAGCCCCCAAACGCTCTTTTGTCGGATCTAAATGATCCCGTTTAAGTTGATCTTAGCCTCAAACATGGCTAACGTATCCTTAAACCTTCAAACAGACTTTAGTCCCAAATTGGACTATAAGACCCCCAATCAACTTTGGTTCAAGGGTACATCTCCGAACTCCTCTGACACCTATCATTGTAATCCTTCAACGACGTCAGAGAAGTGACGGGTCCCGATGGCCATACATGCATAGGACCACTACGTCCCTAAACTGGAACAACAGAGCCCCCAAACGCTCTTTTGTCGGATCTAAACGATCCCGTTTAAGTTGATCTTAGCCTCGTATATGGCTAACGTATCCTTAAACCTTCAAACAGACTTTAGTCCCAAATTGGACTATAAGACCCTCCTCTAACACCTATCGTTGTAATCCTTCAACGACGTCAGAGAGGTGACGGGTCCCGATGGCCATACATGCATAGGACCACTATGTCTCTAAACTGGAACAATAGAGCCCCTAAATGCTCTTTCCGTTAAGTTGATCTTAGTCAAATCAGACTAACGTATCCTTAACGAACGTTTAAGTTGATCTTAGCCTCAATATGGCTAACGTATCCTTAAACTAAAACCCTAAACCCAAATCTAAGTAAATACGGATTTGGACTAATCCACGTCCTACGGGCGACGGCATCACTTAGTCTCCGTATACAATCCACGGGCAACCACAAACAAAACAAACACACACGACACGAAGTGAAATTCTGGAGAAGGAGAAAGTTGTTACTGCGACGAGGTAGCGTAATTAACTGCAGGGGCTTGCGCCTGCAGGGAAGAGCGTCCCCACAATCAAAAACCCCTCGAACGAGGGGGAATTTGATGAAGTCTGCTATATCGGCCGCATCCGTCTAAACCTCCGATACACGGTGCCATAAATCAACTTGGCATCTTCGGAGAGGTGGACGGATAAAACCAAAATAACATTTGCCCCGAATCTCAGGCAAGATGAGCCTACGCGGTCGTGTCTCTGTGTTCGAAGGGGAACAATCCCCATTGGCTGGTGGAATAGAAAGACAAGTAGAAAGAGAATCACGTATAGGGTGGCATCTCTCTTGGAGAGATATACGCGGTAGATTCTGCGCACCTGCGGGTGGTGGCAGAGTGGTGTTATTAAAATTTGATGGAGAACCGTCCATCTCGGGGGATGTTGTGATTGGTGGGGAAAAAGAAGATGAAGAAATACCGATTTCGGAGTCGATAGAAGAAACGCGGACAAGACGGGCACTAGAATCCTGTGTCCAGCCGAACATGCACTAAGCGGGTTTAGCGCAAGTGGCAGCATTAATTTTTTTTATATTTATTTAAAGTAAAAAAGGAAGGTTTGTTTTGAAAAAGTCGGATTTAGATAAATCACAAAAATGCACAATCAACCCTAGATTTAAGGTCGCCTAGGTCAAGACACTAGACTGCTCCTAGACTTTCAGAAGACAAATCGCAGGATCAATCCTCTACTACCTCTTTATCCCTCTTTTGGCCAGGTAAGTGGGAGGTATCCGCTATACGAATCACCGTAAATAGGGAGCCTAAGTAAGTAACCACTTGCCTCAGACACACTTGCCTAGACACCACAAAAGAAATGCAGATAAGCAGTAAATTACCCACGACCTTTCTCTGTCCTAATTGAGTGCGATGGTCCTTAGGGTCTTGGTCTAGATATTTTTTAATAAATGAAGGGTGATGCAGATGCTAGTTTTGTGATTTGTGGGGCTCAGAAAGGGTAATGAAATCCCCACCTAATCTGAATTTGTTCTTTGCCCCTTAATTTTCCGTATTACAATATACACAAACAACCAATATCAAAACACGCAACAAGAATTTTTTAAGCGGCGAATTTTTGTAAAGAATCCTGCAGAAAAATTGTTATTAGAGTTTTCGGAGGAGAGAGAAGAAGATGGAAATTATACCACAGTGAGCTGAAACCCTAGATCATCCAAGATGCCGTAGTTCCGTCGCAAGAACGTGCCTATTGCCACGATTCCGCCGCCATGTTGAGAGTTCTTGGACTTCGTTTTTCTACAGTTGTTTCACATGCTCCTCTGGTCTTGATGAAATGATCTGAATCTTTATCTTCCTGCTACAATAATTCCAGATTCCCTTGAAAAAATTCATACACTAATCGTTAAGCACTTGATACGTTCTTGATTTATATTTTGATAGAATAATAATACTTCAACCCAAAACTGATCCTCGGCAATGGCGCCATTTGATTGATGCTCAAAAATTGATTCTTCTTTTAATTAAAAAAAAAGTATAGGAAGCAAAGAAGAGATGGTTTAGTAGTAAAGTAACCACAATCAATAACGGTGTCGCATGTAGCTAGACCTTTAGTGAGTACGGGTCATTCTCTGGGATTCGTGGAATTTTATTGTTTTTACTTTAGATCGGTTGAAAGAAATAGTAAAGAAAAATCAAGAAAATGGTTCAAGATTTAGTTGAAGTAATAGTTTCAAGAAAATCAAGAAATTTTTTTCAAGAAGGGAAATCAAGAAAATGTTCAAGATCCAATTATCACGAGAATATGAAGAAGGCTTGTAGGATTCGATCGGATTTAGTAGCCATGGATGACTAATAAAGGTGACTCATCTTATCTCTTGACAGTTTAACACCAGATTGATGGCGATGAATGCGGATTAAGGTTTTTTTGGAAGAAATTAGGGTTTCTTCATTATAGTCCCTTGTCCTTTTATTGATCCCATTCATTTTCTAGCCCTCACAAAAAGATCGTCAATCTTATCTCAAATCATGGTCAAGATTATCAAGAATTTGATATCACGCCTGATGAGGATGTTAACAATTCTTTTGCGAAGGTTTGTAAACTTCATAAAACTAAAAAAAGTATAGAATTTTATCATCCATCGATCTACCCTAATCCTACGAATCCTATCAAGCGGAGATTTACTCGCGCATCATGAAAATCGAAGAAAGATTAGAAAAAGAACTCATAATGCGGAAATTAAAAGAAAGTGAAATTGAAACTAATTATCACCTTTATTATTCAATTTCAAATTACAACTTCTTCAATCCGAGATTACAAGAAGAATTGCTCTCGATCACTCCCTTAAAGAGGTAATTTTTCCGTCGATCTTCACGTCGATCGATCACCATGAGTCTTGGACCTATCGTGGATCGCGTGCTCGTTGTTGATGATCGGCTTCATATAAAGGAGTCTTGAATGATGTCGCTCGATGAATTTCTCAATGATTCTTGATCTTGGATCTTGGATTTGTTGAATTTGTTAGCTCTTTTCTTGATTTGATTTGATCAAGAACTAGGATAAAATTGGAAAAAGTTGGACCCTTTTTAATGTAGCCCTAGGTCCTCTTTATAGCCCCTTAATCAAGCTTCCCCCATAAGCTAGGTTGTTACAAAGAAGCTTCCAGAACAAGTTAGGTTGTTACAAAGAAGCGTCCTCAACAAGCTAGGTTGTTACAAAGAAGCTTCCAGAGAACTCCCGAACCCCAAGTCCCTGACTCGGCCGCGGATCCGCGGCAACTTGGCCACGGTTCCGTGGCCACTCGGCCACGGTTTCGCGGTCGATTGGTGAGCTCGTTGCTTCAAACTTCTGTGGTCTTATTCTGTTGATCTCTGGGTCTTTATGTGATATCTGAAATCTTCTTATCTCTTCTGAATTTCTGCCAGTATTTGATTCTTCGACTTTCTTGTATCTCGGCAGATTCCTGATTCCCGATATCTGACCTGAGCTAATCTTGCACAAGAACTCAATGAAGAATGTAAGATACAAAATATTATGCGTAAAAATATTAAACATACAATTCCCTTCATAATGTTGATTATAATGTATAACACATGTTAAATGTTATTTTGCAGATGAACTTCTAATATGTGTTATATTTATAGTAAATACCTTTAGATGATTAAGAAAAGTAAGGAAATTGTCATGTTAAAAGTGCACTATTTTCGACTGAACAATGACTCTAAGCCGAAAGAATATACAAGAATGGTTTCTAAGTCTACCAATATACAAGGTTTGGTCGATGGAGCTTCTAATTCGATAAAACTGAAATAAATATACAAATACAATGGTAGTCTCGATGCAAGTGTATCCCACCTAAAATGATGCAATCACCCAGAAGGAAGCGGTGTGCCAGCAAACTGCCACCGGAACCTGTGCGGTCAAATCTGCAAGAAAACTGTGGCACAACGGGGGTGAGTTTCCAACTCATGAATAGAAGACAACACCGAGTAGAAACCGAATGTATGACTATCTCCAAGGTCATATAGTAATATAATAATATAAAAAGACATCGAATCATAGCAAGGATAATAATCTATGCATATGTGTAAAGGAAAGTACTCGTGTCCGTGTTACAAAGTAACTACATGTCATGTATATTATTTATGACTACATCATCAAATGGGTGTGTCCAGTATCGACACACAAAATCATGAGAAAATCTGAGTGCCCTGCATCGACACTCGAAAGCATCATGAAATTCGTGTCCATCAGCGACATATAATTCTCATATCTCGGGCTCCGTAAGTCCGGATTGGCCCATATCATCTGATCTCACGACTACAGTCTGTATCCTCCGGATATCCGCCGCGCCAACTATTAACGATCGGTAGTGCTCCCCTGCCATGCTCAACGTCTCAATCTTTATACAGCCTTCTTACCCTGGGGTACCGCACCGGGTCCACCATGTACCCACAGACGATGTCGCCCACGCTCCTCGTGGTGGATAATCATATATCATATATGCTCCATAACCGAGAAATCTTATGGTGGACGTCACACAACATATTAAGGAAAACCGTATTTTTCTTTTAAAAGGAGCATAAGTTTTCAATTTCGCATGCGGTTTCCCAATCCAGAAATCTCATGAAATACTGAAATCTCATAACCATGAGTTAATAAGAGAACAATGAATATCGGCATAAAGCCCCTCCATGGTGCATAAACACAGTGTATATATATGAATGCATGTAGTATCTAAGTAAGGAATGCAATATCTAAAATAGCAAGTGAGATCATGAATGCTAAACAATACTAGTAAACTACAATTTATCAGATAGTACGAGTGAAGTAACGGTTCTCTAATGTGTACGTGGCATGGCAATTACCGATGATGATGTGTGTGAGCCGGCCAGTAGGTGTACGTGCAACATACACATCATCGGTAATGGTGCATTTGTCCTAGCAAACGAGATCGTAACAGCTAATGAAAGCACATGTATATATATGCAATGAAATGGAATCAACATAACATAGCAGAAAAGTAAATAGTAAGCGCAGCAAGATAAGATATACATATCTATATACGAGCTATACCATTTATCGTGTTTAAATAGCACGAATCGTTGTTTTTAGAAAAGTAGGGACTACGGTGTTTTAGAGAAAAGAGATATCAGTTTGAAAATCCATAGCGTCCCTCGAGTTATCCTTTGAAAATGCCTACGATTCGTTAGTTTTGAAAATAAGTATGACTCGAGCTTAATCTAACATCTATCTAAGCCATTAAAGACTAAACTAAGAACCGAGCCGAAAGTGATAAGAAAGCCTATAGCATTTTCCGAGTCGATATATCTAATAGTCGGCGATCCAGCCTCATATCATCACGTACGGTATAATCCACCATACGGCATCCTCGAGTCAAGAGTGTGGATCAATCATCGTATATACCTCGTACGGTAAAATCCATCGTACGACATCCTCAAAATCGAGGGTACGGGTCAAATATCATATATATAACATATAGTTTGTACGGTATCAATCGTCGTATAGTATCATAATCAGGGATACGGATATAAGGTCTTGTACAATCTATTATATATCAAGTCACATGTTATCGCATGTATGTATGTAACGCCCAGCAATCCGCTAATATATCGAATCATATATGATGTCTCATCTAAAATCGTATATCAAAGTCTCTTGACATCCAGCTCGATCGTATCGACTCAAAACCATAAAATATGCCATATCCTCATCATACACGGATATATATATATATATATATATATATATATATATATCACATACCCATATATGTGTGTGTGTGTGTACGTAGATATACACACATATTATACCAAGTGTGTGCGTGCGTGTGTGCGCGACAATGTAAAACCAACGACTCACGACTAAGTAACTAAAAGATAAGAGTAACCTTCCTATAAGTACGTTTATTCTAATCCTAAGGTCGCCTAAAAACCCTATTTGCTAAGTATCCAAGTCTTGCATCAACACACACATAATATATATATATATATATATATTATAAATAAATATCATATTCTATGGTTGCGGGGGTGCTATACGCCATCCATCCGACTCCCCCTTAGATTTACATATACTCACCTTCAATTCTCACCTTACCAAAGTCGAAGGCATCTTGCTCTCCCTTGTCGTCCCAAAGTCCATGCCAAGGTATCTACAGTACAAATAATATCGTATCGAAATCAAGAATCAAGTACAAGAAAACCAATACGGCACAAGAAATGCATATAGGTTAGAATATACGGTCAACGCGCGCTAAACTAACAAGTAATATTCGACGTCGACGTACGAACGTCGAACGACCAAGTCACATCAAGAAATTCAAAAATCCAAGTTTCAAATATCAGAAAATATTGTCAAAACCAACTTAAAATGCTCCCAGATTTTTGCATAGATAGATAGGGACAGAACTAACAATACAGTAGCTAGGTTATGAGGAATGTGAGCTACGAGCCAAACCCAAACATCAGAACCCGAAATTGGCCCGGCGAGAATGCTATTTAATCCGGAGTCGTCGGCCCTACCTTGGAGTTTTGGTCTCGTTCTTCTGTTGTGGTCTTCTGGTCGTCTAACTAGGTCATTGTAGTTGTTTGTTTTTCTTAAAAATATGCCAAGTTACTCCAGATTCCATTAAGCCCTCAAAAATTCACAAAACCGACATTAGAAATTCTAAGTTGAGTATTGAGTTCTAGTCTCTTGTCTAGGCCAGTAAACACCACAAAGGTTATGAAAAACACTCACTACACCACAATTACACTTTCACAATTCAAAATATCCCTAACCCTCTCTTTCAAAATTCTAACCTCATTAACTTATACAAGTTTAACTCTAATGCACTAAGGTAGGGTAGGAAAGCTAATAACTTAGCTAAAAGTGTAGGATTTATCTCAAATAGCAACTAGAGAAAATTCTAGGGTTGCCCAAAGTTCTCAAAGTTGCAACTTGATGCCTCCGAGTGGTTTGTAGTGGGCTTGTGATCAATTTTTGTGAAGGGAGTGTGAGGTTTTGTTGTGTTTTTTGAGGTGGTCATGGGTGGTAGAGGAGGTGGAGTGAGGAGAAAAAGGAGATGGAGAAAAGAAAATAATGAAGTGAAGTGGAGAATGATGAAGGCCATGGTCAAAGGCTAAAGATGAGTGTAGAAGCTTCTCTCTCTTTCTCTCTCTCACACACATGGTCCCATGCCTCATGTCTCCCCCATGACACATAATATCTTCTCTTTATCTTTTCTTTTATTTTAAAATAAAAACAAAAAAACCATACTCATATGCAAAAATGAAGAATTTAGGCCATGGTTCATAAAAATGTAACAAGTAGTTTGCAGCATGACATGGTGCATGTCATATGCATAGTCAAACTTAATTCATGATTAGTGAAATGTCAATCAAGTTTAACATCAAAATATATACAAATAATTGTATATTAATTTATATAATGTCCAAATCACATAACTTCCTTCAAAATAAATAATTCTTATTATTTTTTCAATTATTTACCAATTATAAGTATATAATCATACTATTTCGTTAAAGCCAATTCCCACATTTTTGTAATACCCATAAAATATATTATTTTAATTATTTAAATTCCGAAAAATAATATTTTATTTTTCCTAAAATGTTAATTTGGCCCATTTGGAGAAGTAGCCAGTCATTGCCAGTATGAACCGGTGTCCTCTGGACGATACCGGTTCAATGGGACCAATTATATCGGTTCCCCACATTTCGAATGGCCGGCTAGCCACCGTTGGGTATAGCGGATTTGGGTGTTGATGGATGAAGTCCCCGTGAATTTGACACGAGTGACACTGCTTTGCATATTCGAGGCAATCCTGAATCATCGTGGGCTAATAGTAATCCATTATTTTTATCTTCAGCTTCATCCTCGGCCTAGCTTGATGGGAGCCGCAGAGTCCGTCGTGAGTTTCTTGGATGACTCTCTTCGCTTCTTCTGGTCCCAGGCATCTTAGCCACAGACAGTTGAACGATCTTTTATATAGAGTATCATTGACTAAGGTGAAGGACAAAGCTCATTTCATGAGCTGATGTCTAGAAGATACATTTTTGGGCGTCCGTCGGGATTTGAAGTAGTTTATGAAGACATCCCTCCAGTCTTTGACCTTTTCTTTGTCCTCTATTTGAAAGGCTACTTGTTCGGTCGCTTCTTTTGTTTCGGATAGCTCTGTTAAGTCTTCCGAAGATATATCTGTTGGCGTGAGAACACGGTGGCTTTGCACGATGATCCTTACGTCATCGAGGTCTTCATCGGCCAGTTCTTTAGCCAATTTGGCCAATGCATCCGCTTTGCTGTTTTATGCACGCGGTATACTCTCCAGAATGTAGGAGGGGATTTGTGCCAGCAGTTGCTGCACTCTTTCGCCATATTTTATCATCTAGCTTGCATGTCTGATAGTCGCGTTTACTTGGCTCACGATCAGCTGGGAGTCTCCATATATAAGGAGGTCTTTGATTTCCATGTCGAAAACGATCTCGAGACCTGCTATCAAAGCTTCGTATTCAACTTTATTATTTTTCCTTGGCTCCGTTAAGGAAAGGGTAAAACACATTATCCCTCCTTGTGGAGTCATGAAGATAAGTCCTACCCCGGCTTTGATTATGGGGGTGTTTTGCTTTCATCGCTTCTTGGAAGATGCTCCATCGAAGTAGAGTTCCCATTGAGAATCATTTTCTTCCTTCTCTCCTTCGATTATGTCGAACGCATGTTCATCCGGCAACTTGCAATTTAAGAGGGTGTCGGCTGGTATCGGATGCTCCGCAAGAAAGTCGGCAATAGCCTGGCCTTTCACTGTTTTGAGGGGTCGATATGTTAACGAGAACTCCATCAAGAGGAGGGCCCATTTGGCAAGTCTTCCTATTAATATGGCCCTTGACATCATATATTTGAGAGGATCCATCTTTTATATGAGATGAACCTCATGTGCCAAGGCGTAATGTCTGAGCTTCGTTATCGCGAAGATTAATGTCAGGCAGTGCTTTTCGATGGGGGGGTAGTTGTTTTCTGCCCCAGGAGAACTCGACTCAAATAATATAGAGCTCTCTCCATTCCCTGATCATTCTCTTGTTCCCATAATGCGCCTAGAGAACCTTTAAGGGCTGTCGTATATAGGATAAGGGGTTTTCCCTTAACCGAAGCAGTGAATACCGGCGGATTTTGCAGGTATTGCACTATTTCATCTAGTGCATTTTGGAACTTTTGATCCCTGACGAACGGGCACCCCTTCATCATCAAATGGCTGTAGGGATGGCATTTTCCGGAGAGATTGGCTATGAACTGCCGGATATATGCAAGTTTTCCTTGAAGAGATCGCAATTGTTTGAGAGTTCTTGGCGTGATCATTTCCATAATCGCCTTGATCTTTGAGGGGTCGATTTCGATACCTCGGTGACGTATCATGAATCCCAGGAATTTGTCTGAGGAGACTCCAAACGCGTATTTTAGAGGATTCATCTTCAGATTATACTTCCGAAGACGTCGGAATACTATTTTTAGATCTTCCCAATGCTCTTCGTGAGATTTGCTCTTTATCGCTATATCGTCGATGTAGCATTCGACAATCTCGTGTATGAGGTCCGGAAGACCTTCGACGAGATGGATATTCTTTTCTGTCACAGATTCGCTAGTGAGAATAAACACACTAGCGTGGCGGCATTGGTCAACGAAAGAGTTGGATTGAATGAGACCTGGGTTCAATATGTTACCCGATGGCGAAATCTCTGGTCAAAATATGTGCAACGCATCGATGAAGCTGCAGCTGTGGGAATATTCATAGCCACCCTTAACCCAAATTCAATGGTGTTCCCATTTATGGCCCTCTTCAAACCGACGACCTTCCAAGAACTCATGGATAAAATGACTCGATTGGATCAGACGGGTCAAGACCCTTCATCATCCGATGAAGATGAATGAAAAGCAGAGGCAAGGTGGCGTTTTTCGACAACGCTCAATAAAAATGAGCGGTTCTAAAGTAACCTGTCACCAAAATAGCGACGGCGTGAGCACTCGTCCCCCTCCCCCCGAAATATGCACAGGGGGAAAATTCCTCACTGGTGGAAGAATCTCAACATGGGATGGTCCTTTCTTCTCAAAGAACAGAAAGGATATCAAGGGCCCTCCAAGTGGGTCCTGCAATCAAGTGGAATATCCCACTTGAACCAAAAAGCCATAGGAGGGATGTGAAATCCATGTCCCACTCTGAATCAGATGATGAGGTGAAAAACCCCCAAGCCATGTTCATTCTTCCAGGGAAGAAAAAGACTCGATAGAAGGAATGACGTGTATATGAAAAAGATGCTCCATCCATATCAGAAAGCGACATTGATGAGCAGGGGGCAGGTGCCATGTAAAATGCCTGGTACTTCCCGCAAAACAACCCGATGGGCACGATGATAGATGAAGCAGTACAAGAAGGTGAAGATAGTCTAAGGCGTGAAGTGTCCATGCAAAAAAAGGACAGGCAGCAGCGTCTTAGCAAACAAGAGTTGGAAAGGATGGGTTATGCAACTCTCCGACCGAGTGATAAAATGGACTGAAACGTCCCTCAACTAACGCGTTCCCAAAAAAAAGGGAATGTTGGACCAAAACGCTCTTAAACTAACAACGGACAGAAACGTCTTTAAACTAATATTCGTCCCAAATATGGGAATGTTTGGACGACATGTCCTTAAACTAATATTCGTCCCCAAAATGGGAATGCTGGACCGAAATGTGCCTAAAGTAATATTCGTCTCCAAAATGGGAATGCTGGACCGAAAAGTCCTTAAACTAAAACTTCGCCTCAAACATGGTGATAACGGACCGAGAAGTCTTTAAACTAACTATCCGCCTCAAACATGGCGACAACGGACCGAGATGTCTCTAAATTAACAATGGACCGAAAAGTCCCTAACTAAAATTTCACCTCAAACATGGTGATAATGGACCAGAACGTTCCTAAACTAGCGCATCGCCCCAAATACGGCGATACGTTCCCTTGAGATCTATAGTGCAATCAAAGTCTTAGTGGCAAACATTGCAATTCAAGTCCCACCGGCTGCACAGCTATTCCAGCAATGAAGCCACCGACAAATTAATAGGCACCTGCGGCGAAACTACTCTCGGGTATTTCATCGTTAAAAAAAACAATATGTCCACAAGAGAAATGAGCACGGATGAAAACCCAAAAGAGATCCGTGAGTAAAAACAGCAGGACTACCGGCGAGCTTATGAAAATCCGGAAGGACACAAACTATTTTTTAAAAAATGGTACGTCCACAAGCGAAATGGACACGAATGAAAACCCGAAAGGGTGCTGTGAGTATCGGCGAGCTTGTGAAAGCCCGGAAGGGCGCAATTTCGTAAAAATAAAAAAAAATACTTGCGAGATCCTCGCGGCTCATAAAGAGAATTCCCCCTATGAAACCTACGCGGCTCATAGGATTCAAAAGTTTTAAGCTACAGGGATATGAACCTGTTCTTAAGCCGTCATATTCCCTAAGTAGCCCTACAGGTCCATATCGACCTCTGTATATAATCCACGGACACGAACAAAATATGTTCCAACCGAGTTCCACCAATGGCGAGAAATGCCCCATACGGTAAGCGACACTTGTAACTCCTCTCGATTTACAAGAAGGAAACACTCTTATAAGATCCTTACGACTCACAAGAGAAAATGCACTTAGGAATCCTCACGACTCATAAGGAGAAAATACACCTACGGGATCCTCACGACTTGTAGGGAGAAATACCTTTATGAGACCCTTATGGCCTATAAAGTCAAAAGGCCTTAGTCGACAGGATCCTAACCCTATTTGCTAAGCCATCTTTGTTCAAACCCACAAAGGCAAATGATGATTCATTCGTGGCAACATTCCAGTTGTAGTGATGTTGATACCTAAACAAGTGTCAAACCCCAAGTCCTCTCATGGCAGATGATGATTTGCTCCTGGCAATATTCCAGTTGCAGCGATGCTGATGCCACAACGGGTATCAGGACCAAGTCCCCAACTCGCAATAAAAAGCAGCGAGTAAAAAAACCAAAATGATAGGGCAACTCATAATAAAAAACAATGAGTAAAAACAAAAACAGCCGAAATGATTGGGCATCGCGAAAAATAGCCGAAATGATTGGGCAATCACGACTTTCGCTACATAAAAGTAGAATAGATAGAGCATCGCGGAAAGAAATAAAAAATGAAATGAAAATGAATCTTTTCTGCCCTGCAAGTATGTCCATTTTGACTCTTCTATATGATCCATGGGCACAAATGAAAGAAAAGGAACCATATTTTCCCACCACGGTTCGTCAAAAGGAGCTCCAAGTCTTGACGGTTCATATACAACCATATTTTCCCACCACGGTTCGTCAAAAGGAGCTCCAAGTCTTGACTCTTCTATATGATCCATGGGCACAAATGAAAGAAAAGGAACCATATTTTTCCCAGACGCAACGTCAACGAAGACCTAAGGGTCGAACAAAAGTGAAGCAATGGCATATTCCTAGCTCCACCTCGACGTTCCATCTCAGTGCAGATGCAACATCAATATAGACCCAAGGGTCGAACAAAAATGATGTAATGGCAAAATCCTAGCTCCAAGTCTTGCCGGTTCATATACAACCTAGAAACTATCTCGACGTTCTCCTTCAGTTCAGCAGGATGCAGACACAACTATGAAATGAAATTGGAGCAATGGCATATCCTGTTGGCTATAGTGCCCTCAAATCAATTATTGAATCGTAAGCACGTGATTGCGATGATTGAGGGAGGACCTATACGGATAGAACATTCTTACTCAAAATGATAGTATACTATCTTGTTTATCTTTATCAGCATGTACATGCTTTAAGTGGTATTACAGATCATTATTACATGTTGATAGAGCCCATAGGATTCTTTCTTGACTACCAGCATTATGATGGCGATCATATACGTGGGAGCTGGATGGTCTATAAGCACATCCTTAAATGTCCCTAGTCGTGGGAGTATCAAGGCTGGGCATCGATACCCCAGAGTAGACTACTGTATACTGATCGAGACCCCGACAAAGGGCGGTGGCCGGTCTCACAAGGCATTGGTGTTAGTTTATTCACCTAAGATAGTATGCAAGTACTCATTGGGTTATGAGTACACCGGACGGACTCGCCGGGAATATGCTAGTTGGTATTATACCTATTGTTAGATAGAAGTTCCCAGGTGACATGTGTATAGATTAGTCTGTTGACCTGAGATCGTCATTTGTATTGTGTGAGTTCCCACTGTGCTTTGATTACTACCCTACCACGGCTCAAAGGAGTAATGAAAACAGGTTTTAGTTGGGTACAGTCCTGAGCCACATGGAGGCAGTGAGCGGATCGTCGGGGATTCGTCTCTCCTGAAATTGGGGGTTGATGTCGCGTACTGCACGCGTGGCCATCACCAGAAATCCTAGATCAAAGTAGTCGAGAATTACTGATTTGGATCAGTAGTTTCACAGGTTGTAATGAGCTTCATACTGACACTAAATGTCGCGTTATTAGGGGTCTGATTTTATCCACCGCCTAGACTCAATATGCGATACGCTTAGAAGAAGAGACCGTACTGTACTGATTTTGTCACGGACAGGCTCGGTAGGGGTCAAGATGAGTTTGCTCGTCGGCCTTCCTTTCGCTCAATACCTGGATAACCGTTACATACAGCTAGTGCTGCTGACGTGCTTGTAGTTAAACCCACTGCTATGGTATTGACGGGTCTTTAGAGTCCCACACATAGGGTTTCCCTGCTTCGGGTGAAACGATATAGAGGCAGTATGGTTTTACGGCAGGGTTCGATCATATACGTGCATTTATGCACATATCATGATTCAGACAGTTTTTACTAGTGGCTTTGGTTTAAGCCGGATACTGGTATTATATTGTTGGATTATTTTCGTCTCTTTATATTCATATTTTTTGGAATACAGATGCAGGTATTTATATACGGATGAGGGGTATTCTTGTAATTTATTATAAGAAAGTTTCTAGAAGTTGCCACCTCATTTTTTCTTTAATCTTTTTCTTAAAAGATTTAATGAGGTGGAGGGATGAGTGTGCTTAGCATTTATTCAAGCAAGACTCACTTGGTGACTCATGGG
Source organism: Agapanthus africanus (assembly GCA_030015575.1). Classification (NCBI taxonomy): domain Eukaryota; kingdom Viridiplantae; phylum Streptophyta; class Magnoliopsida; order Asparagales; family Amaryllidaceae; genus Agapanthus; species Agapanthus africanus. The sequence goes on along the minus strand of JASDDO010000019.1, from coordinate 373,919,220 downwards.
TGTGACTCATGGAAACACTATTAAGGCATGCTTGATATTTGTTGTGGTTGTGGATATTTTGTGACTTAAGATATTTCTTTAGTTGCTTCATTCTTTTATTCTTCTCACAACACTTAGCCTTTTTTCTTGAGTTGCTCTTTGCTTCACACACTCATCTCTCATGGCTTCTTCTTCTTTCTCCACCCTAATAGTATCATGTATTGAGAAACCTAGGATGTTTAGAGATAAATCAATCCATCATTAGACTCTACATCATCTAGGCTATCTAGTTTAGCAAACTAGGTACCCAAGTTACCTCGATTATGAGGTAGGAGCTCAATTCAAAGACACTCAGGTGGATCATCTTCGATGGAGGGCGACTGGCAACCAAACTTGATCATGGTGGCCATAGGAACTTGGGAAGGAGGTTAAACACCGAAGGACACGGATCATTCGGTATAACCATCTCAACTCTTTATATAGCTTGCTAGGTTTAGGGTTTATGGTCGCTCCGTATTTGTGGGTTGTTTTAGCGCCAGTTTGTAAAATTTTTGTTCCGCTATCGGCCATGGTTTGATGGCCAGGGCACTGGCATAACCCAACATGGTATCAGAGACAACCCATAAACTCTTATCTAGCTGTTTTATACGATGTTTAAGTATCAAAACAGAAACAACTCCGAAACAATACCCGTAATGTTCCAGTTTCTGTCAAAATTTTCTAGCCTTCAAAATTATTTTTAAACAATTGCATAAATCTATTTATGTGACAACTAGATCACCTTCAAAACACGAGCCCCAATGACCCAAATCTGGCCGGCGAGATAGAGGATTTTCCCGCCCTGGCCGGTCTGTTCTGGGCCATAGGACTTGGAATTTTTGGTGTTTTCTTGTCTCTGGAAAATTTGGTTTTTGGTTGTCATGACCCGGAAATTTAGCTTGTGACCGGCACTTAAATCACGCAATGTCTAAAGGCATAACGTAATTCAAGTAATCCGAAGCGCAGAAATCTAAATATTTTTGCGAAAAATAGTGGAGGCGCGGTTTTGAAATAAAGGTATAAAAAATCAAGTTTTTCTTTAATGCATAGATAATGAACATGAAAATACTAGTGGATTACACTGTAATCGAAAACATTTTTCGTATTTAAAATTTGGACAGCACCTCCCTTGTATATTTTGATCCAAAACCATATACAAGCAATATATATAGGCATCCCCAAGCGGGAGCTAGCTCTTCGCCAAACGGCGGAATCACAACCACGCAAGTAAGCAAGAGATATATATACGACGCCCAAAAGCGAAGATCAACACAGAAAGAATAATAAAGCAAGACATCAAAACCCTCAAGAAGCGAACACAACCCATCGCTCAAGTCTCACAACACAAGTCTTTCTAGTCTACTAATAAACAAATCTAGTTCTGTTTGATGGAATTTATCTAGATACAAGAGAATGTAAAGTACGAGAGTAGGCACGATCCAATATGTGTCCCACTTACCAAAGCAAAACATCCTGAAAGAAGTCATGTGCCAGAGATACCGCAACTGATCCCAAGCGGTGAAACCTGCAAGAACTGTGGCACAACGGGGGTGAGTTTCCAACTCATGAGTAGAAAACATCAACAGGTAGAAATCGAATAAAACAACGATTTCCTAGGCCACTATATTCTGAAGGTAATACTATGATATCTAGGTGACCATATACGCATATATATTAACAACCGAGTCAAAGCAATGACATATATAAATATACCTCTAACATCATATGCCTACATGCATGTGGATATCATCTACGTATCCATCAACAACACCGCTAATATCATGAAACATAAACCTGTATATATGAGGATATCAATCACGTGTGTCCATCAACGACACATCAAAATCATGGAACCTGAGTGTCCAACACCGACACTCGAATCATCATGAAAACCCGTGTCCAGCATCGACACGTAAATCCTCATATCTCGGGCTCCGTCAGTCCAGATCAGCCCATATCACGACCACGGTCGGTAGATATCCGTCGCGCCAAACTATCTCGGGCTCCGTCAGTCCGGATCGGCCTATTTCATCTCACGACTCCGGTCGGTATCCTCCAGATATCCGCCAAGTCCAAAACTATCACCGGTAGGTAGTGCTCCCCTACCAGGCTCATTGTCTACAACTCGAGCTTATTTCCCCAGGGTACCTTACCGGGTCCACCTTGTACCCGCAGACGGATCATCCTACTCCTCGAATCGGGTTTCGAAAACCAAGCTCAGAACCGAGAAAACATCATGGTAGACATCTCAAAATATCATATCAAGAGAAACCGGGTTTTTAAAATAATACACCATTTCCTTTGAAATTTAACCACGGTTCTCAAATCCAGAAATCTCATGAAACTGCATCTCAATGCATATAACCATAAAGTACGATGTATGCAACACAGAGTAGTAATATGAGCATATCGAGTATATCATGCAAACATGTCAAGTGATAGTACTGAACAGTGAATATACTTTTACTTTTAAGATTAATCTCATAATATGGCAGTTCTACTGTATAAGTGGCATGGCAATTACCGATGAAGAATGTGTGTGAGCCGGCAAATCTGTGAAACTGTAACATGCGCATCAACAGTAATTGTGCAGGTGTACTAATAGCTGATATCATATAACAATAAATATCGGAAACATGATAGGTATCATACGAGGAATAATCCTACACAAATATGAACAGTAAACAGGTATATCTATCTATACATGAACCATACACGGTCAGTTTTAAAAGATACGAATCGTAATTTTGAAAGTAGGGGCAACAGTGTTTTAAGGAAAAGACAGCATTTTGAAAATCCATAGCGTCCCTTGAGGTTTCCGTTTAAAAGATGCATACGATTCGTCAGTTTTGAAAATAGGTATGGTTCAGGTGGCAATCTTTATATCGACGATCCCGCCTCATAACATCCGATATGACAATAATCCTCGATCATCATCCTTAAATTACTAGCGCGGATCATTCATCCGGTAACTCATCGCGTATGGTAATCTATCGTACGGTGACATCACACAGAACAAGGATTCTATCTTCCTATTCATCAATAGGGGGTACGGATCTATAGTCTCGTATGGCATATCACTCTTTATTCTCTCTCACAAACACACATCTCAAGTCACATCTGTATCAATCTTATATCATACCACTATCAACTCATACTTGTCCTCTTTCAACTCTGTATATCATGCTCGACCACATATATTAATCTGAAACATCCATAGCTATCATATCCATGAGTTTATACATAGGTTTTCTCCAAACTATAGTTTATATATTACTTATCCATATCAATGGTTGCGGGGGTGCTATATGCCATCCACCCGACTTCCCCGTAGATATAAATCTACTCACCTGCAATATCATCGCTTAGTCGAAGTCGATGTGCTTCTTTGCCTCGGAAGTCCATGCGAAGCTACCTACAAATCAACACATATCGAAATGATATTAAAACCAAGTCCAAAATCCGAAACGGCACACGAATTGCTTATAGGTTAAAACCTATAGCTTACGCATGCAAGATCATTCAAATAACTCTCGTCGTTGACGTACAAACGTCCAACGACGGAAATCCAAATTCAAATATCCAAACCAAGTTTTAGAAATGGCAAATCCCAAATTCAACAACAAAGGAAAACTCTCCCAGATTTCACCCTAGGCCAAACTAGGGAATTTTGCATATAGGGTTGCTTTAGATATCGCATCAGGGAACCATAAACCAAACATCACCCAAATCCACCATGACCAGGCCGCAATTTGCGGCCTGGGGGAATATATCTGTGGCCAGGAAAATGAGTGGGGGTCTCGGGTCTTGGGGAAAATCTTTAGGTAGCTTGCACGTCGCATGGTCGTGAGAACTTATTTTATGGTGGTCTTGGTTGATCCTGTCACGACCCGAGATAGCACGTGACTGGTCCTTGAATCATATGAAGTCTATAAGACCTCATCTAATTCAAGTAAGCCAAAAGCCTAGAAATCTAAAACCATTTTAAGGAAGAAATAAAGAGAACTAGTTTTAAAGAAGTGAAGAAAACATGTTTTTAAAACAAGGTTTTTAAATGAGTAAGCCGAATATGCATTTTTAAATCTTCAAGTCTTTTCTGAAAATTTCGGCAGAGTTTCCTTTGTAAATACTGGCCCCAAACGGGGTACAACAAGAATAATATATGCATAATGATAAAAGGCATCCCCAAGCGGGAGCTAGCTCTTCGTTAATCGACGGTCAAAAACACGCAAGCAATATAATATACAACGCCGAAGGGCGAGAATCAAAACTCAAAAGGAAACTCAAAATCAACAAGAAAACCATAATACTACAACGCGCGACTCTAAGGTCGAAATAATACACAACTGGTCGCAAGTCTGAATAAATATACAAGTTTGGTTGATGGAATTTACTAGATACAACTGAAAATAAATAAGTACAATGGTGGTCACGATGCGAGTGAACCCACCTACCAAAGCAATCACCCAGAAAGGAAAGTGTGCCAGAAAATCCGCAATGAAACCTGTACGGCAAAAACCTGCAAGGACTGTGGCACAACGGGGATGAGTTGCCAACTCGTGAGTAGAAAACATCACAGAGCAGAAATCGTATGTATGACTCATCCTAGGTCAATATGATCAAATATATATATATATATATATATATCCTCAATATGATAAAGTCTGAAGCATGATAAGGTGGCAAGGGTAAACATCTATACATAAGTGTAGTACCAAGCTCTCGTGCCAGTGCCTCAGGTAGCAACATATCATAAATATGAGGTGTGATCAATGTAATCAATGTCTGTATGTATGTGGATATCGTCCGACTATGTAATCAATGTCTGTATGTATGTGGATCTCATCCACGTGTCAACCAATGGCACAAAACATCATGCATGTAAATATCATAAAGCATATGCATGGGAGTATGGGGATATAAATCAACGTATGTCCCTCGCGACACATCAAAATCATGGAACCTGAGTGTCTAGCATCGACACTCGAAAACAACATGAAACCTGTGCCCAGCATCGGCACGTAAATCCTCATATATCGGGCTCCGTCAGTCCGGATCGGTCCACAGGCTCCGTCAGTCCGGATCGGCCTGTATCATCTCTCGACTCTGGTCGGTATCCTCCGGATATCCCTCGAGCCCAAATACAATCACCGATAGGTAGTGGTACCTCTGGCAGGCTCATCGTCATCCACACGAAATCTCTCTCTCATCCCGGGGTACCATACCGGGTTCACCATGTACCCGCAATCGGCCTCATCCGCCTTCTCGAATCGGGTTTCACATGTCGCTCTCAGAACCGAGAAAACACATGGAAGACGCACTGAAATATCATATCAAGAGAAACCGGGTTTTTAAAACAGTACATGCTTTCTTTTGAAATCGCCACGGTTCTCAAATCCAGAAATCTCATGAAAACAGCATATCTCAATGTGTAAAATCATAAAGCATGATGTATGTGACATATGATAGAAAGGTAAGCATATCAGTACATCATGCAACATGGAATAGTAATATGCACATATGTAGGGAAAACCGCTTTTTGAAATGAATCCAGTTTTAAAATACATCTTACGGTTCCTAAATCTCAAAAATCAAGCTAGAATCATCTATGTATGTGCAAATATGTATGTATACCAGTATGTCAAATAAAGAGTCATATCCTGATGCAACAATCCTACTGTGTCGTGATATGGCAATTATCGATGATGAAGTATGTGAGCCGGTAAGCAGGTGTACGTGGAACATACGCATCATCGATAATGGTGCTGGTGTCCTGACAGCATGGGTTTAATATAAATGAACACATTTAAACATGCATGCGATGCGAACAGCAAGAATATGCGGAAAAAGAATGATAAACACAACAGTAAAGAATCTACATCAATACATATATATATCCTACAGTTTTGCCATTTGAAATAACATGAATCGGGGTTTTTAGAAAAATAAGGGCTACGATGTTTTTAAGAAAAGATGCGTCTTTTGAAAATATCCGTAGAATCCCTTTTCCTGCCTTTAAAATACTCACGATTCGTTAGTTTTGAAATAGGTATGATTCGGGTCTAGTCTAACATCTACTAAGTAAACTACAGATCTAACTAACAAGCAAATCGAAAGGGTGTAGAAACCACCTAAATCTGAGTCGATATATATATAAATATAATAGTCGGTGATCCCGCCTCAATAGTATCACATACGATACAATATACGATATGACATCCTCGATTCAAGAGTGTGGATCTATCATCAATATAATGCTCTTACGGTAAATCTATCGAACGGCATCCCAAATCTGGGTACGGGTCAATATCGCATTCATCTCATCATTTATTTGGTATCCTTATCATCATATCTCAAGAACTGGGGTACTGATCTTTGTCTAGTACAACTGATACCAACTATATATATATATATATATATATATATATATATATATATAAATGCATGTGTAAATCACACGTCCAAAGGCCCGCTAAAATCTCATGTCGTATCTCATAATACGAACCACATCATATCACCGATCTCATGGCACCATGCCCAAACTCATCGACTCGTCTCCAAATATCATCCACTATCCTCATCATCCAAGTGTAGGTATACGTGTATATATACGTCGTCCCATACCTAGGTGTGTGTATATATATACGTATCCTCATATATGCATAAGTATATAAAAGTAAGCATGTGTGTGCGTGTGGGTGTAAACCTATTCTAGGGTTCGCAACTAAGAAATTATACTAGTTCACTTCTAATAACCCTAAACTAACCATTGAACACCTAAACATATCCTGAAAATCCATGTCACACATAAAAGATATCATATATATATATATATCATACTATTCATCGAACTGCGGGGGTGCTATACGCTATCCACCCAACTTCCCCCGTAGATATAATCTACTCACCTTGATCTTGCTTGCTGATGTCGATGTTGCCATCATCTTCTTCATCGTATTGAATCATCGTGGGGGTACCTACATGTCACACGTATCGTATCGCATTAAAACCAAATCAAAACCAAAACGACACGCGGAAACCAAAATGACACGCTTAAAAGCCTATAGGTTAGAACCTATGGTTTGCATCTCGCAAAACAACCAAATAACACTCGGGATAGACGAACAAATGTCAAGTGACCGAGTACAAACACAAATGTCAAAACTTAGATTCGAAAACAACACAAAACATAAGGCAGCAACTTGAGAAAGTGGTCCCAAATTTTGATCAAGGTGAAAACAATGTGAGCAAACAATACTAGGGTGATATATAGGGTGTATGTGACCTACTGAAGCAACCTGGACCCAACCCCTCACTAAGTGGCTGAGCCCCTCCCATAGAATTCTGAGCTCGCCGGCCTGGGGGTCCCCAACGTGGTTCGTCGTGCTACAGTGGGTTCCTATGGTCTCAATTTGGTCTCTGGAGTTGTTTATTTTCCCAGTAAAAATCCCAGTTCATTCCAGATTTCCCTGCACCCTCAAAGTCGTCACAAACCAACATGAAAAGTTCTGTTTTTCAGAAATTTGGGTTTCAGGTTTTATCTAGTGTAAGTTCTGGGTTTGTAACACCATGGGGGGTTTAAGGTCACTCAATACACTCAAGTTCACCACACAAACTCAACTTAAACCCTAACCCTCTATAGTAATGTCCAAAGGGCACTAAACTTCGCCAAATCGATTTTAAACTTGAAAAGAGGCTTAAACAAAAGAAATACTACACTAATTGTGAAAGGATTACCTCATTTGGGACCCATGAATCCCCTACAGGACCAAAATGTGATTTTTCTTGGTCCAAGGTGTAGCTTGTAAGCTTGTGCACAAATTTTGTGAAGTGGAAGTAGGGTTTTGATATGGGGTTGAGGGTGTTTTGCATGGTTGAAGAGGAGGTGGAGGAGGTGCTGCCATGGAGTTAAGGGAGAGAGAAGGAGATGAAGAAAATGAGGGGGAGATAAAAGGGTAAGGCTCTCTCTTGACCCCTCACACTCTCTCACTTGCCCATGCCCATTTCTTTATTCATTTCCATTTTCCTTTTCCTTTTCTTTTATTTCCTTCTCTCCTCAATAGTGAACCCAAAGCAAAGAATGAAAAATGATGATAAAGCCATGTAGGAAAATGTAACATAAGTGTGAAATGATATGGTGCATGTTTTGCACAAAACACGCTTAAAGCCCGATTAGCGATTTTTAATCGCGATTAGCACTAAAATAGTTTCAAATAAATCATAAAATTTCATAATTTGCATAAATCACATATAGCACCCTCTTTTTAGTAATTTCCATAATTTTCAAAATTTTCCCCATTTATCGGTATTTAATTATACCGCCTTATTAAAATATTCAATATTTTATTATTTAATTATAAAAATTCCATAAAAATAATATTTTATTTTTCTGAAATGTTACAGTCTTCCCCCATTAAAGAAATTCGGTTCCCGAATTTAAATTTAAACCCCTTAAATACTAAAATATTTCAGTAAAAAGTCAAAGTTGTCGTGGCTCCGAAATCATCAATACATAAAACGCATCATAGCGCAATGCATGCGCATGAACAATGAGCAGATAACTCAAAATCAAAACTCCGTCAAGCATCCCGCAATCATCGGAGTCATGGTGAAGACACCAATGTCAAATCCAATATGAAACCCAACACGCTATACATCAAAACTATACATGTAAACATCAAATTTATATATGTAGATATCTGAAGGAAATGTATGCCAAAACTTTTTAAGTCGCTGTGCAATGCGCATAACACTGCACATTGGCGGACATCTCGAGTAAGAAAATAACACACTCTCTCTCTCTCTCTCTCTCTATATATATATATATATATATATATATATATATATATATATATATCCTTTGTTTAAATGCACGTGCCACCGTTTTGAAAACAATTTAGAAGGGTTTCCTTATTTTAAACGTTTCGTGTCATATCAGACACGTAGGTAAATACTGAGACTATAGCTCCCCTTTTGGAAATCCCTTCGATAACTATCAATGCATGCAAAATATATCCAGGTACTGTCCTCTGACTAGTCCCGTTCAGTACGAAACAAATAGTAAATATTATAAAAACGTACTGCTCCATAAGAAATTAATATCAAAATGTGCATATGAATGCTACGTGCGTCTGGTGCGCACGGAAATCAAAATCCATATATGTGCCATACTTGTGCACAGAAACAACATCTAAGTGTAACGGGTGTTCACGAAACACCTGTCAAAAGCAACAGGTGTGCCTGACAACAAATATCAGGTGCATCTGATATGCACGAAGAGTCCCGATTCAGTGCATCTGGTGTGCATCAAAATCGCATCTCATAACATGCGCCCAACATGCGTGAAAATCCAAATCAGGTGCATCTATCATGCACGAATAAAATCTAAATCATGTACATCCAACATGCACAAAATCACGAAATCCAATATCAAGCGCTGATCAGTCGAAAATAATGTATTTTTAACACGTCAATTTCCCTACCATTTACATTCATCTAAAGGTACTCAGGTTAAGTATTGCACATATTAGCAAAATAGTTGTAAAATACCAGATTATCTGTGTTGTATACTAAAACCGGCATTTTAAGGGAAATTGAGTGTTTATCATGGCATCGCATCATCCTTGTATAGCGCAACACTTTTTTCGAAGTCTGTGCAGGAAATTCCAGGAGAAAAGCCGAATCTGTGAAAATAATGCTGATAAAATACGCCAACTCCAAGATTTGAAATCTGGCAATGATCTAGAAGGCTTTTTGGGAATCAACATATTAGACAGTACACCTGAAGTCAGCACAAGAAAGAACATGAATTTTCATCCACTAAGCCTCTTATTGGACCGCGGATCCGCGGCCCAAACCCACTTGGCGCCGCGGATCCGCGGCAGTCTTGCCACGTCATCAGGAAAGCTTCACTGCAGTATTCTTATCTCAGTGCCTACATCTCAGCAAGCTATGACAATTTCCAGAAAACTCTAGAGTCTTCTGCTAGATCAGCAAGCTCCTTAATCAAGCTAAACACTCCAAGCTTCCAAAGCAAGCCAAGTAACTATCTTAAAGCCTAGAAACTTCTCCCTAACCTCCAAGCTTATGAAGGAAGCTAACCCTAACTAACTAATTCTAGAACCTTCCTCCTAACTGCCAAGCTTACAAGGGAAGCTAATCTAATCCAAGCTTACAAAGGAAGTTAACCATTCTTAAGGCTATAAAAGGGACCCTAGGCTTCACTTAAAAAGGTTGTTCGTTGTTCAATCTTCATCTCTCCCCACAAGTTGAGTGACACAACTTGTGCATTCAAACCCTAACCCTAATCCAAAATCCAAAGCCAAAATCAAGAACACCGAGTACCAATTTAAGCAAGAAGCCTTCAACCTTTTAGGAGCAGAGCCGATCTTCATCCGAGCAAGTGATCCAAGAAGATCCGCGACTCACGAAGACGAGCAAAGCCAAATCGACGATCGAGTTCTTTCCTCATTGTAGTTCTTGAGAGAATTGTAACGAAATTGTTGATAAATAAAAGGTAAAATTCTTTTATCTTGCTTTCTTTACATTCTTGCATCATGATTCGATCTCAATTCTTGATTGTGTTTCTTGTTATGATGTTTGAGTAAAACTCCGCTCGTGAAGGAGTCGAGAGAATCAATAGATGATGATGTTACAAGTCTTGAAACGATTCTTAAGTCCTATGAGTTTTGTAAACTTTAGCAAATTGAAGAATCGATGACCTAGTTTCGAGCGATACTTTCTTGATTGTGTTCGCTCATAATTAGGGATCCATGATCGATTCTTGAATTTACTAGAGGCTAGAATGTGAATGAAATCAACGAAAGGACAAGGGATAGATGATGAAACTCTAGTTTCCGTAAGAAATCCCTAATTCCCGTTGATCATCATCGATCTAGTATCAAATCATCGATGGATAAGAATACGTAATCAATAGATTTCATCACGTCTATAGATTCGATCGATTCCTACGAGCCTCACTTCGATTCTTGATTATTGGATTGGATATCATCACTTCTTGATTCTTGATTTTTAATGTTTTTCTTGATTTTAGATTTAGATCTAGATAATTCTTGAACTTCATTTTACAAATCTTGAATTGAATTGTCTTTTCTTTTCTCTTTAATTTTCGACTCATCTAATTCAATTACAAGCAAATCTCACTTTCCCTGTAGACGATCCGCACTCGCTAATGAGCTATAATCGACACCGTTATTGATTGCGGTCAAAAAATTTTGGTTGTGATTTCTATATATTTTCTAACATACACAACAAGAATTCGTATCAATCAAGCGCCGAACATGTGCAAAATCCAACCCAAGCGCGCCAAATATGCTCAAAAATCCAAATCAAATGGACAGAGTGCACGAAATCAACATCAATATCATAATCGAAATCAACGGTATACAATAAACCTCAATCCAAATCAGGTATACCGTAGTATATAATCTCACAACCATGTGCATCAGCATGCACAAATCAAATCAAAACACTAAAAGTGCATGAAAACTATGCCGAAAGCATAAGTCAAATCATATGCATGCCCTAGGCATAAAGTCAAAATCAATACCTCCAATAACATCAAATCGAAGTCCTGTGCAACTGTAGTGCACAAAATACGTATCATAGAACTGCAAGCATATATGAACTATACCGAGTGCAAAAATCAAATCGGGTGCATACCATATGCACAAAATCAACCCAACTGTATGAAATCCATGAAGTCATAAGCATGTGCAGCCAAGGCACAAAAACGATATCAGGTGCAATAACTGTGCACAAATATGAATACCCAGTAGGTGCAACCATAGTGCTCGAAAACAAATATCATGAAACCCAGTCATCAAGACTGAATCATGCGAATAGATCGCCCAAAATACCGAAATCCAAGGTGACGGATACGTGATAATCGAATCACAAAATCACAAATCATAAATACCGTCGTCGATATTTCCTCCTTCAACGTCAAGAAGGTGCCGGTGCATCCAAAGCTAGCAGAGCAAGATATCTACTTGCCTCCTGTTCATGGTCTGGCGCCTGGTTCTTTTAAGCTCTTGTCTCTCACCATGCATTGCTAGATATATAGCTCCTCGGCTCAACGGCCCAATGTGGAATGATGATGGAAACAGTCCCGCTCTGGCACATCCTCTACAGATCTCTGGCCAACTATCTCGTCGACGATGCCGAACTCTGGCCTGCTGGGTGTGCGCAATATGACCGCTCCTGAGTCTAAGTCTTCTCGTATAGTATTCCAGAAAGGTCCTGTCGAGGACTCTCTCAAATCTCGCTTCTGCCGAACTGACCGGAAGTCATCGTCCTTTACTAAATCTATTTCTTGTTCCAGAACGACTGCATACTCATCGTGACTCCTTCTGGAAGATATATCCATAATCAACGCCTCTGCATGCGTATCACATCTCTGATGTCGGTGGAGTGGAACGTCATTTCATCAAGATCTCGTACGAACCTCTTACTCCACTTTTCTCTAATGTTGACTGCTTCGGACTCGTCTCATCGTGGCTGCATGGACTGTGCTCCAACGGCTATACTCGTATCTGGAGTCTCCCAAGCAATGCATCCCATCACATGATATCCGAAAGATATTGAACCTTTCGATTGATTTGTCAAGGCTCCATAATTTCCCCCAAGAGCTAAATATCTTGGGTACAGTTTAATAGTATCGAGCACATACCACAGCATCGGTGGACCAGCCGTTGAAGGGCAAACCCAAGCCTCACTAATGGCACTACGGAACTGCCGCAAATCCTAAGGTTCAAAGGCTTTCACACGGTCATTATGTCGAGTTAGGGTTTCATTCTTCTAGAGGGTCTATAGAATTACTTGAATTTGTCTCTGAATACTTTAAACTTGGAAAATGGGTTCCTGACATTTGATCGTCTCGATCGACTCTCAACGTACCTGCGCGAAGTCGTCTCTAGCTGGAATCAATCTATCTGATGACCTCGCATCGGAGTAAGCGAATGAACCACATGTCCTAGTCGTTCCTCCATGGGTGACTAGCGATCTTCAATCATATCTCTAAGTATAACTCATACTGCAATAGCTCCAACATCTGGGGCAATATCTCTTCGTTCACAACAACAACTGGCTCATTCGTATGCACGCTGAACAGTGCCTCAATCATTATGAATAAGCGATACATCAATGGTCATCACATCCTGGCTGGGCTCTAGCAGTAGCCTGATTTTCTGGTGCTAATCTGCACGTCCGAGAAATCTCGTAAAAGCGATCCATCAAACGCTCATGGCACGAAAACACAATAAAACGATGCCCCTATGCAATCGTATGTCTCTGGAATCACGCTCTGGTCAGTCCTCGTTCGTGACGAGCTCGTGCTGACCGCAACTCTAGCCGTAGCTCTCTCTGCCAGCGTAATCGTGGCAGCAAAATCATAACCAATATCGATGAGGATAGATCATAGGAATGAATATAATACTGTGCAAGGAGATGTACATCCTAAAGCTCCTTAAGCGGAGTAGCGTATCGTAAGTATGCCGCGGAACATACACACGGTACGTCACTCTACTTAAGTCACCTACTCCATCAACGGAGGTCAACCTATGCGACGAAAGTTCGGGTCTAATACCCCCTCGACTAAGTCTAAGTTCCATAAGGTCAAGCCTAAGTTCCGAATATATACAAACGCTTTAGGCTCCGCATAGTCAAACTTAAATTCGAACCAAGCTTAACCTAGATCTCTGATACCAACTTTATCACAACCCGAAATAGAACGTGACTGGCCCTTGAATCATATGAAGTCTATAAGACCTCATCTAATTCAAGTAAGCCAAAAGCCCAGAAATCTAAAACCATTTTAAGGAAGAAATAAAGAGAACTAGTTTTAAAGAAGTGAAGAAAACATGTTTTTAAAACAAGGTTTTTAAATGAGTAAGCCGAATATGCATTTTTAAATCCTCGAGTCTTTTCTGAAAATTTCGGCAGAGTTTTCTTTGTAAATACTGGCCCCAAACGGGGTACAACAAGAATAATATATACATAATGATAAAAGGCATCCCTAAGCGGGAGCTAGCTCTTCGTCAATCGACGGTCACAAGCACGCAAGCAATATAATATACAACGCCGAAGGGCGAGGATCAAAACTCAAAAGAAAACTCAAAATCAACAAGAAAACTATAATACTACAACGCGCGACTCTAAGGTCGAAATAATACACAACTGGTCGCAAGTCTGAATAAATATACAAGTTTGGTTGATAGAATTTACTAGATACAACTGAAAATAAATAAGTACAATGGTGGTCACGATGCGAGTGAACCCACCTACCAAAGCAATCACCTAGAAAGGAAGCAGTGTGCCAGAAAAGCCGCAATGTAACCTGTACGACAAAAACCTGCAAGGACTGTGGCACAATGGGGGTGAGTTGCCAACTCGTGAGTAGAAAACATCACAGAGTAGAAATCGTAAGTATGACTCATCCTAGGTCAATACGATCAAATATATATATATATATATATATATATATATATATATATATATATCCTCAATATGATAAAGTCTGAAGCATGATAAGGTGGTAAGGGTAAACATCTACACATAAGTGTAGTACCAAGTGCTCGTGCCAGTGCCTCAGGTAGCAAAATATCATAAATATGAGGTGTGATCAATATAATCAATGTCTGTATGTATGTGGATATCATCCGACTATATAATCAATGTCTGTATGTATGTGGATCTCGTCCACGTGTCAACCAATGGCACAAAACATCATGCATGTAAATATCATAAAGCATATGCATGGGAGTATAAGGATATAAATCAACGTGTGTCCCTCACGACACATCAAAATCATGGAAGCTGAGTATCTAGCATCGACACTCGAAAACATCATGAAACCTGTGCCCAGCATCGGCACGTAAATCCTTATATATCGGGCTCCGTCAGTCCGGATCGACCCGTATCATCTCTCGACTCCGGTCGGTATCCTCCGGATATCCGCCGAGCCCAAATACAATCACCGGTAGGTAGTGGTCCCTCTGGCAGGCTCATCGTCATCCACACGAAATCTCTCTTTCGTCTCGGGATATCATACCGGGTCCACCATGTACCCGCAATCGACCTCATCCGCCTTCTCGAATCGGGTTTCACATGTCGCTCTCAGAACCGAGAAAACACATGGTGGATGCACTGAAATATCATATCAAGAGAAACCGGGTTTTTAAAACAGTACATGCTTTCTTTTGAAATCGCCACGGTTCTCAAATCCAAAAATCTCATGAAAACAGCATATCTCAATGCGTAAAATCATAAAGCATGATGTATGTGACATATGATAGAAAGGTAAGCATATCAGTACATCATGCAACATAGAATAGTAATATGCACATATCAAGGGAAAACCACTTTTTGAAATGAATCCAGTTTTAAAATACATCTTGCGGTTCCCAAATCTCAAAAATCAAGCCAGAATCATCTATGTATGTGCAAATATGTATGTATACCAATATGTCATACAAAGAGTCATATCCTGATGCAACAATCCTACTGTGTAGTGACATGGCAATTATCGATGATGAAGTGTGTGAGTCGGCAAGCAGCTGTACGTGGAACATACGCATCATCGATAATGGTGCTGGTGTCCTGACAGCATGGGTTTAATATAACAATGAACACATTTAAACATGCATGCGATGCGAACAGCAAGAATATGCGGAAAAAGAATGATAAACAGTGAAGAATCTACATCAATACATATATACACATATATATCATACAGTTTTGCCATTTGAAATAACACGAATCGGGGTTTTTAGAAAAATAAGGGCTACGGTGTTTTTACGAAAGGATGCGTTTTTTGAAAATATCCGTAGAATCCATTTGCCTGTCTTTAAAATACTCACGATTCGTTAGTTTTGAAATAGGTATGACTCGGGTCTAGTCTAACATCTACTAAGTAAACTACAGATCTAACTAACAAGCAAATCGAAAGGGTATGGAAACCACCAAAATCTGAGTCGATATATATATAAATATAATAGTCGGTGATCCCGCCTCAATAGTATCACATACGATACAATATACAATATGACATCCTCGAATCAAGTGTGCAGATCTATCATCAATATAAAGCTCGTACGGTAAATCCATCGTACGGCATCCCAAATATGGGTACGAGTCAATATCGCATTCATCTCATCATTTATCTGGTATCGTTATCATTAAATCTCAAGAACTGGGGTACTGATCTAAGTCTAGTACAACTGATACCATATATATATATATAAATGCGTGTGTAAATCATGTAGGGTTCCTAGGCACTCTAATGGAGTCTCCCAAGTGATCAAACATGCACAAATCAAAAATTCCTAGTGCCGAGAAAACCTAGAACGGATCGTTAACTAGATATATAGGCGAAGTAAGCAAATATACGGAAATATAGCTAAATGGAAGGGGCTACAACCTTTGTAGATCCGGTCCACCACATCCTAGACTCCGTGACGAGGTCCCTCCGCTGTCCAAATCAAATCCATGACTCTGGCATCGGCTCCATCGGAGAATGGGCGGGCTTGATCGTCGGTTCGATGCCGAAGATGATCTACGTCGAGGCATCACAAAACTCGAGCTCCGCCTTCGCCAAGTCAAGAAACTTGTGAAGACAACACACTCTACTACATGGCAAGTAGTAGAGGATGAAGAAATAGGAAGTGGGTAGACTTTAGATTAGGATTTCTCACTTGATTTGGCTAGTTGCCATTCAAGGTGCAAGCTTTCTTCAACTTGAAGATGAAGAAGAAGATGATAAAGAATTATGATAAGATATATGAAAATAGAAAATAAATCATTCTTATCATAATGTCAACTATGGTTAGATGTAGAGAACAAACTAAGGTTAAAGTGAATGGTTAAGGTTAAGGAAACAAACAAAATAGTCAACCATTCAAAGCTTCATGAAGCTTCAAAGATTATCCAAACTTAGCCACTATTTTATTTCTTTCAATAAAGAATAAATGAATAAATAAATTAGCAAATAAAATGAAACCCTAACCATTCATATAACCATGGTCAATTCTTTACACGAACCCTAGCTTGCATGTATCATCAAACATGATACAATCTTGTGCACAAAAGTATATCACATATACAACTTGTGCATGCCAAGTGAGAAAATCCATTTAAAGTGAACCAATACTAGTTAATGCAAAGTGATATATCAAATATAAAATTATACATTAAATCATTAAATCAACACTTGATTCAATGATCCGGTTATATCGCATATAACCGGCTAGTATCCAATGTATCGGCTTATCGAATCAATCCTTGATTCGATAACTAGGTTATATCGCATACAACCATTCGACACATTCATCGCGAGAATGAAATACGGTATCACATACACGCATTATTCTCGGTCCCGCACATATCTCATATGCGCTCCTATTTCGTTTCGCTTGAGCCAGGAAACCTCTGTGTAGGACTCTAAAGACTCGTCAATACGCCGGCAGCGGATGATGATCATATCAAACACCCACAAGCCACAAGCGGTCTGCTAAACGTAACGGCCACCCGGGTATTGAGCGATCAGAAGATCGACGAGCAAGCCCGCTCACACTCCTGCGAATCCAACCAGTAACACTTACCGTACAGTCCGGTCTGTTCGTCTGATATGTCGCATATCTCGCCTAGGGGTGGTAAACGTCAGACCCCAATAGCTCGATAAGTCATGCCGACGTAGGGTCCATAACATTCGTGAAACTACTGATAACTCTTACCAGTATATCACTGCAACCCTGGCCAGGGATTTCCTGTTATGGCCAGTCGAGCATAGCATAACATCAACCCCCAATACCGGGAGAGACGAATCCCCTCCTATCGCTCATTGCCTCCATGTGAATCGGGACTGTACCCAAAAACCACCTGTTTGCACAACTCAGTAGAGCCGTGGTAGGGTGAAAATCAAAGCACAGTGGGAGACACACAAGACTCTATGACGATCTCGGGTCAACAGACTAAGCTGTACCAGTGTCACCAGAGAACTGCCATCTGACGTGAGGTATAATACCATCTGGGAGTTCTCGGCGAGTCCGTTCAGTGTACCCAGTCTCCACTGAGCACCCGCATACCATCTCCGATGTCAAACACCAATGGATATGGGATCATCCATCGCCCATCGCATGGGTCGAGAAGATATACGCTAGTCTACTCTGGAATATCGATGCCCCGTCTCGATATTCCCTCGACTAGGAACATTTCAAGGATGTACTCATGGACTATCCAGGCCCCACTAGTATGATCTGCATCACAGTCCTGGAAGTCGAGTACACATCCTAAGGGCTTTATCAACATGTAATCAGAGAGACAGAAAGTATACATGTTAAGATAAAGAGCAACCAGATAGCGTACTATCATGTCGAGCAAGAAAGTCCTACCTATATATGTCCCAGCATCCACTACAATATACATCCAATGTACAGTAATGGCCTCTAGGGCATACATATAACTAACAATCTCCCACTTGCACTAGGGCCATCTGTAGCAGTGGTTGCAGTATCACATACTCAACCATCCCCTAAAAGTCTCTCTTTGGGAAAAGGGCCTTCGTGAGTGGATCCGCCGTGTTGTCCTCTGAGTCTACTCTCCTAACCTCGATCACCCTGGAGATCAACTATCTCCATGATCAGGTGATGCTGCCTTAGATTATGTCTGGGTCACTGATGGGACTAGGGTTCAAGGGCCAAAGCCACAGTTCCATTGTCACACAATGGTAGGAACCTAGTTCATCCTATGAACCAATATACACCCAAACTGCCTCTTTGGTAGTATCTTTAATAGCGATGTTACCAGCCTTTATCGTCTAGTTTGCCACGGTATCTTGCTTAGAACTCTTCCAACATATCGTCCCTTTACAGAGGGTAAAGACAATGCCTGTGACTGACATTCAGTCATCTTTATCACCCTGGAACACTTCCAGTGATTCTCCCCAGGATCGATTGATACAATCTCACTATACCTAGTGAGAACCCTAATATCCCTTTAGATCTATCTCATAGGTCCAAATCTCAGGATTTAGGAGGTATCATCTATATCCTATTTGGAGAATCCTTGTGATAATAGGAGATTGATCGATCGTAGTATAGGAAACTCTTTTCCTATCAAGAGTATGTTGTCTACGTACAATACGAAGATGACCACCTTACTCTCTACTACCCTTTTTGTATATACAAGGTTCGTCTACCATTTTGATGAAGTCAAACACTTTGACTATCACATCAAAATAGACGTTCCAACTCCGCGATGCCTGCTTCATTATGTAAAGCAACTTGCACACGTTTCCGCTGCTCCCACTGTTTACGAAGACCTCTGGCTGTGTTCTTATAGACGTTCTCTTCTAAATCAGTATTTAGAAAAGCAGTCATGGCACCCAACCACCAGATATCGTAGTCATGGTATGTAGCCGTGGTAAGTAGGATCTGGATAGACTTAAGCATAGCTACTGGAAAAAGGTTTCATCATTATCTACGCCTGGTCGATGACGAAAACCTTTAACAAGTCTAGCTTTGAAAGTCTCAACTTTTCCATCTACACCAAGTAATCTTCTCAAGATATACTTGCTCCTGATGGGGATTTAACCCTTCAGATATAGCAGCTAAAGTCCATACTTTGCTGGTGTACATGGATTCCATCTCAGATTGCTAAGCATCCAGCCATTCTTACAGAGTCCCTACTCTCGATGGCCTGCTCGAAAATAGTTGGGTCATCATCTCATGATGCAATCCTTGCTCCCACTGTCATCGAGAAACCGAGGCATCTCTCAGGCGGATGAGGAACCCTACTAGATCGGCGGAGAGGCTGAGGTTCGTCGGGAACTATAGAATCTTATGGTTCTGTCAAATCATCAACTGCAGTTTTGTATAGCTGGAACCTTTCCAGTTCTACAGAACTGATCCTGCCTCGATCTTGTCCGGATTTTGCTTTAAACATAGGCCGGACAATCCCAAATCTTAACTCGCTTAAGAGATGGGTTCTTCCCATACCATATCTTATATGGAGTGGTAGGCAGTGATTTGATTCAAACCTAATTCAATAGGTATGCAGCTTCTCAAGTGCATAACCCCAAAAGGAAATAGGTAACTCAGTAATACTCATCATAGAGCACACGATATCTAATATTGTGTGATTGCTCCGCCCCGATACACCGTTGTGTTGTGGTGTATTCAGAGGAGTAACACTGAGAGAGAATCTCATTCTCCTTTAGAATAGTCCAGGAATTCTATGCACAAGTATTCTCCTCCCTGATCTTATCATAGGACATAATACTTATACCCGTATTTTGGTTCTCTACTTCTAACTTATATTCTGTGAATATCTCAAATGGTTCGGACTTATGTTTCAACAGGAACATATGACTGAATCTTGAGAGATTATCAGAGAATATAATGAAGTATGAAGAACCAGTCCTGGCATGTGTAGACAGGAGAATTTACATACATCATCATGTATCAGTCCCAAGAGTTTACTAACTCTTTCTCTGTTTCAAATAAACAGAGCTATGGTCATCTAATCTTTGTGACATGACTGGCAAGTTTCACAAGATGTAAATTCAAACTGATTTAAATATGCATCTAAAATGTAACTTCAGCCAGTCGGGTCGCATTGATGTGACCTAGTCTACAATGCCTCAAGAATGATTCGTTCATTTCTGAACTCTTCCTCTTGTGTGTGTTCTGTATACGAGGAACTGTAGTTTGATTTAGAACGTCAATGCTTTTAGATAACGTGCCTGAACCGATCAACTTTTGATATAGGAAATGTTCAAAACATTATCCATCTATACAAAATTATATCATTTCTTTACTAATAAAGAGACTGATATGATTTTGTATATCAGGTTCGGTATCTAATAGCATTTGTTCAGAATCAATGTATTGGTAATACAGGGTGACAGTGACCAACAGACTTGGCTGCAACACTTGCCCCATTTTCTGCCTCATGAAACTTATCACCCGTTCTCAGTTTTTCTACCCTTTTGTAGCCCTATGTAACATATTACATATCTGGGATCCTGATCCGGTATCATATACCCAGGATGCAGAGGATACTGAGAAACAGTTCTTTGTAATGAACACACCCGAAGGAGATGCATCTCATGCACTTTCTTCGTTTGGGCGGCATGGGAATCCTGGCATTCCCCTATTTCCTGCTCTGTCTTATAACAATTATAAGTTGGAGCAGGACCAACGTTCCCCAGCTCAGTATAACAAGCGGGTTCGGTCAATACATCCATATTATTATCTTGATTAAGGCGTGATATAGTCGCTACCTGGAGAGAGAGAGAAGAAAACACTCAGCGTGCGCTCTTGCAAGATCAGATTGGTTATATATTTTATCTAATCAGGATGGCTCCCACTGTTTTTATCAAATCTTCCTTCAAACCCTAAAAGGAAAGACTAGCCGGGATTAATTACACTCTACAAGTTCGCCAATCTTTCAGCCAGGCCAGTGTCGGTACTTTGAGGGAGGTTCCCCGTGCTTTCGCACGGACCTAATTACAGTAAACCTCGTTTTCCCAGAGGCGTAACCCCGTTGACACCTTTCTAGACACCTACTTGATCGGCTAATTGTAAAGTGCAAAACTCTCCCAGGAGTAACAATTACTCGCAGTGGGTATCGGGATCCAACTATCACATAGAAGGTATGCAATCTCATTGCAAATTTCAACACTTGAAACTCCCGATAATGGTTTTTACCCCTAGCACTTATGACCTTAACTATGGTCAACAAATCATAAGTACTAGTCAAGTTCTACCCGTCATTTCGTGATTAATTAGACCCACCCACATGACCCTTAACTAAGGTCAACAAAGTCACGCGACTGTCCTAACTAATCGCATCATATGCGGTGTAGGAAGACATCACTTAGCTACCGTACACTGTGCCTTGACTATGGTCAACAAACACAGCACGAATACTAAGTACTCTACTTCCTAAAATGACGGAGGGTTGCGGCTGGTTTTTGTGAAAACCTTTAACGCTTTGAACTTGATCTCGTTGCGGAATCAAATGGTTTTTAAATGGAATGTTTTTGAGGCTTTTCTAGTTTTGCTAAAGGGGTCACTCCCGGTGAAGGGATCGTCGGCCCTTTCCTCGTCGAATGAGGTGCGGGATATATCATATATATCGCTGTGCAAAGCAGAAACTATAGAAGCGATCAAAAGACAAACCGAGGGTTGTAGCATCTGCCAGTTATTGCTAAAGGAGTCACTCCCGGTGAAGGGATCTCGGTCCTTTCCTTATCGAATAAGGTGCAGGATGTTCTATAATGAACACCGCGATGCAAAGCAAGAACTGTAGCTACCTGTTTTATTTTGAAATTCGATTCCACAACATCAATTAGGTTTATTTTCTTTCATTAATCTCATTAATGAATATCCCATCATTTAAGTCCACCTAACCATCACAGATAAATATAACGTACGCTTATGCCATCCGCATTCGCCTCGATGTCCCGTCTGCACCGTTAGGTTAGGTAACTAACGCCAGAGCGAGGCAGGGCTAGCGCGGGTGTAAAACATAAGCAACGTCTATATAATATATCATATATACTATATATAATACCTGTCACAGAACATCACATGATCACAGATAAATCACAGCAGAAGAAACATATGAAATATTGGATATACTAGGACGTCCGTGTTTTCAATACGAGCCAGTACAAAACACGGATTCCACGGTCGTGATGAATAGCCAAGCCCACACCCCTAGACCCCTACGAGAGCGGCAAGCAACCCTACCAATTCTAGGGTTAGGAGACCCGGACTCGACTCCTCGAGTTGGTCTCCCACTGGACCCCAGAACCCGGTTACTTGTGCTCCCCTCCTTGGGTCTATCCTAATGCGGAAAAGTAAATAATATACATCAACGGTGACAACTTCCGCAACCTGGAAGTGCCCCAATAAAAGAATATTACATACAAGTTTTTACATGAATGAAAATGAAAAAACACTCATCTCACATAAAAACCCCCGGCTATTCAAACACGACGATCCAATATAACATATCCAGCAACACATAACACCACATGTCATCAACGTAAGTAAATATGCGCATCCCAATTGTCGTTGACATATAGCAACGAAACCGGCGACATCACATATTACACTTACGGTCACATAAAAGAAAGTGTAAAACTACAACAGTTGGAATCCGCAACCTCTTCAGACATCGCATGCCTGACCAAATGAATTACATAGACATCGCATGCCTAACAATTATAAACCCCGCATTTTAGTCTCAAAATCGAAAACACTTTTCAATATCAAGTCGGGCAATTCAACAGGATTCCCGACATTCTGATCAAATACTCGTCGCAAACTTTAGTAGACGGCCGCACCCCCGACGCCGTCGACAAAGTGCACCAAGGCGGAACACCGCTGCCGCGAGCACCCGAACTGATGCTTTCGGCGACGGGGTTCTCCTACAGTCACTTGGTCGGGGCTATGGAGTGAGGCTGTCTATTAAGTTTACCCGGCGAGTATCCGCGTACGCTACGTGATTGCGACGGACTTTTGATCACATCAAAATTCCGTGGCAACCGATCAAGTGAGACTAAACTGCTACGTTTATAATATTCATTCCGTTATCTCATAACTATTTGTGAATTCCAATTATTGTATCACATTCCGGATAAATAGAAAATGCTAAACTTTTCGATCGAACATTCGAACACCCAAGTTTTCCCGATATAGCTCAACACATGAAATAAGTCTAACAACATTCAGTTCGTGCCTCAGTACCAACGGTCCAGCCGTAGAAGGGTCAAGCCAACGCCTCACATGTGGCACGCCGTACTGCCCCAAACCCAAAGGTTAAAAGGGCAGTTCAAGACGGTCACATAATCGAGTTAAGGTTTGTTGTCTTCTGGAGGGTCCATCGCGTTACTTGCACTACTTAGAACGTCGTTAAACTACGGAAAAATCCAACACTTGGAAATTTCCCGACAGGGGAAAAAGTGGGTATTTATATACGGTCGAACTTTTTAACATATTCTAAAATTACCCGGAAAGGCACACCGACAAAATTAGACAGTCCGATCGAATACACCGAGTCCCCAAATCAACTTAGAAATTTCAACTCTTTAATAAATATTAAAAATTCCCAGGAAAACCAGCACTGTCAAATATGAGTTACTGTGCCAAATTCAATGCAATATACGACAAAATAGCCGCGGAACCGCCGCACGAGCCAAGCTCGTGCCGCGGAACCGCGGCAGTTTGATGGAATTAGGGTTACGAATTGCACAGTTAATCTTATATTTTCCTGCTGATATTTCTGCATATTTTTAATATAGAAAAATCCCCGAAATTAAAAAAAGTACATAGAGCATATTTAGGGTTGGGTTTTCGGGTCGTTCGGACTTCAAATTCCGTCGGGACTTCGCCTAAGGCTCTAGCTAGGCTCTGATACCACTGTAGGGTTCCTAGGCACTCTAATGGAGTCTCCCAAGTGATCAAACATGCACAAATCAAAAATTCCTAGTGCCGAGAAAACCTAGAACGGATCGTTAACTAGATATATAGGCGAAGTAAGCAAGTATACGGAAATATAGCTAAATGGAAGGGGCTACAACCTTTGTAGATCCGGTCCACCACATCCTAGACTCCGTGACGAGGTCCCTCCGCTGTCCAAATCAAATCCATGACTCTGGCATCGGCTCCATCGGAGAATGGGCGGGCTTGATCGTCGGTTCGATGCCGAAGATGATCTACGTCGAGGCATCACAAAACTCGAGCTCCGCCTTCGCCAAGTCAAGAAACTTGTGAAGACAACACACTCTACTACATGGCAAGTAGTAGAGGATGAAGAAATAGGAAGTGGGTAGACTTTAAATTAGGATTTCTCACTTGATTTGGCTAGTTGCCATTCAAGGTGCAAGCTTTCTTCAACTTGAAGATGAAGAAGAAGATGATAAAGAATTATGATAAGATATATGAAAATAGAAAATAAATCATTCTTATCATAATGTCAACTATGGTTAGATGTAGAGAACAAACTAAAGTTAAAGTGAATGGTTAAGGTTAAGGAAACAAACAAAATAGTCAACCATTCAAAGCTTCATGAAGCTTCAAAGATTATCCAAACTTAGCCACTATTTTATTTCTTTCAATAAAGAATAAATGAATAAATAAATAAGCAAATAAAATGAAACCCTAACCATTCATATAACCATGGTCAATTCTTTACACAAACCCTAGCTTGCATGTATCATCAAACATGATACAATCTTGTGCACAAAAGTATATCACATATACAACTTGTGCATACCAAGTGAGAAAATCCATTTAAAGTGAACCAATACTAGTTAATGCAAAGTGATATATCAAATATAAAATTATACATTAAATCATTAAATCAACACTTGATTCAATGATCCGGTTATATCGCATATAACCGGCTAGTATCCAATGTATCGGCTTATCGAATCAATCCTTGATTCGATAACTAGGTTATATCGCATACAACCATTCGACACATTCATCGCGAGAATGAAATACGGTATCACATACACGCATTATTCTTGGTCCCGCACATATCTCATATGCGCTTCTATTTCGTTTTGCTTTAGCCAGGAAACCTCTGTGTAGGACTCTAAAGACTCGTCAATACGCCGGCAGCGGATGCTGATCATATCAAACACCCACAAGCCGCAAGCGGTCTGCTAAACGTAACGGCCACCCGGGTATTGAGCGATCAGAAGATCGACGAGCAAGCCCGCTCACACTCCTGCGAATCCAACCAGTAACACTTACCGTACAGTCCGGTCTGTTCGTCTGATATGTCGCATATCTCGCCTAGGGGTGGTAAACGTCAGACCCCAATAGCTCGATAAGTCATGCCGACGTAGGGTCCATAACATTCGTGAAACTACTGATAACTCTTACCAGTATATCACTGCAACCCTGGCAAGGGATTTCCTGTTATGGCCAGTCGAGCATAGCACAACATCAACCCCCAATACCGGGAGAGACGAATCCCCTCCTATCGCTCATTGCCTCCATGTGAATCGGGACTGTACCCAAAAACCACCTGTTTGCACAACTCAGTAGAGCCGTGGTAGGGTGGAAATCAAAGCACAGTGGGAGACACACAAGACTCTATGACGATCTCGGGTCAACAGACTAAGCTGTACCAGTGTCACCAGAGAACCGCCATCTGACGTGAGGTATAATACCATCTGGGAGTTCTCGGCGAGTCCGTTCAGTGTACCCAGTCTCCACTGAGCACCCGCATACCATCTCCGATGTCAAACACCAATGGATATGGGATCATCCATCGCCCATCGCATGGGTCGAGAAGATATACGCTAGTCTACTCTGGAATATCGATGCCCCGTCTCGATATTCCCTCGACTAGGAACATTTCAAGGATATACTCATGGACTATCCAGGCCCCACTAGTATGATCTGCATCACAGTCCTGGAAGTCGAGTACACATCCTAAGGGCTTTATCAACATGTAATCAGAGAGACAGAAAGTATACATGTTAAGATAAAGAGCAACCAGATAGCGTACTATCATGTCGAGCAAGAAAGTCCTACCTATATATGTCCCAGCATCCACTACAATATACATCCAATGTACAGTAATGGCCTCTAGGGCATACATATAACTAACAAATCATACATCCAAAGGCCCGCTAAAATCTCATGTCGTATCTCATAATACGAACCACATCATATCACCGATTTCATGGCACCATGCCCAAACTCATCGACTCATCTCCAAATATCATCCACTATCCTCGTCATCCAAGTGTAGGTATACGTGTATATATATACGTCGTCCCATACCTAGGTGTGTATATATATATACGTATCCTTATATATGCACAAGTATATAAAAGTAAGCATGTGTGTGCGTATGGGTGTAAACCTATTCAAGGGTTCGCAACTAAGAAGCTATACTAGTTCACTTCTAATAACCCTAAACTAACCATTGAACACCTAAACATATCCTGAAAATCCATGTCACGCATAAAAGATATCATATATATATATCATACTATTCATCGAACTGCGGGGGTGCTATACGCCATCCACCCGACTTCCCCCGTAGATATAATCTACTCATCTTGATCTTGCTTGCCGATGTCGATGTCGCCATCATTTTCTTCATCGTCTCGAATCATCGTGGGGGTACCTACATGTCACACATATCGTATCGCATTAAAACCAAATCGAAACCAAAACGACACGCGGAAACCAAAACGACACGCTTAAAAGCCTATAGGTTAGAACCTATGGTTTGCATCTAGCAAAACAACCAAATAACACTCGGGATAGACGTACAAACGTCAAGTGACCGAGTACAAACACAAATGTCAAAACTTAGATTCGAAAACAACACAAAACATAAGGCAGCAACTTGAGAAAGTGGTCCCAGATTTTGATCAAGGTGAAAACAATGTGAGCAAACAATACTAGGGTGATATATAAGGTGTATGTGACCTACTGAAGCAACCTGGACCCAACCCCTCACCAAGTGGCCGAGCCCCTCCCCTAGAATTCCAAGCTCGCCGACCTGGGGGTCCCCAACGTTTTTCGTTTTGCTACAGTAGGTTCCTATGGTCTCAATTTGGTCTCTGGAGTTGTTTATTTTCCCAGTAAAAATCCCAGTTCATTCCAGATTTCCCTGCACCCTCAAAGTCGTCACAAACCGACATGAAAAGTTCTGTTTTTCAAAAATTTGGGTTTCAGGTTTTATCTAGTGTAAGTTCTGGGTTTGTAACACCATGGGGGGTTTAAGGTCACTCAATACACTCAAGTTCACCACACAAACTCAACTTAAACCCTAACCTTTTCTAGTAATGTCCAAAGGGCACTAAACTTTGCCAAATCGATTTTAAACTTGAAAAGAGGCTTAAACAAAAGAAATACTACACTAATTGTGAAAGGATTACCTCATTTGGGACCCCAGAATCCCCTACAGCACCAAAATATGATTTTTCTTGGTCTAAGGTGTAGCTTGTGAGCTTGTGCACATTTTTTGTGAAGTCGAAGTGGGGTTTTGATGTGGGGTTGAGGGTGTTTTGCATGGTTGAAGAGGAGGTGGAGGAGGTGCTGCCATGGAGTTAAGGGAGAGAGAAGGAGATGAAGAAAATGAGAGGGAGACAAAAGGGTAAGGCTCTCTCTTGACCCCTCATACTCTCTCACTTGCCCATGCCCATTTCTTTATTCATTTCCATTTTCCTTTTTCTTTTCTTTTATTTCCTTCTCTCCTCAATAGTGAACCCAAAGCAAAGAATGAAAAATGATGATAAAGCCATGTAGGAAAATGTAACACAAGTGTGAAATGATATGGTGCATGTTTTGCACAAAACACGCTTAATGCCCGATTAGCGATTTTTAATCGCGATTAGCACTAAAATAGTGTCAAATAAATCATAAAATTTTATAATTCGCATAAATCACATATAGCACCCTCTTTTTAGTAATTTCCATAATTTTCAAAAAAATTCCCCATTTATCGGTATTTAATTATACCGTCTTATTAAAATATTCAATATTTTATTATTTAATTATAAAAATTCTATAAAAATAATATTTTATTTTTCTGAAATGTTACACATCCCAGATTCCAAAATACCATCACAATTCTATCGAAATTCCAAAGTCAGGAAATTCTAACTTCGGGTTATGGGTTTAAGTCTTCTAATTGGTCCACAAACTCATCACCTAAGTCTTGTAAACACCCACTAAACCTCAATTTACCACTTACATGTCCCAACATCCACTAAACATCAACTTGGAAAATTCCAAGATCACTAAACATGCTAAATCGAACACTAAACTAAACTACGATGCAAGAAAACTGATTACATGGTGGGAAGTGGAATTTATACCTCATGAGAGCAACTCAAGAAAAATCCTAGATGCCTAAAGTCTTCAAAATTCAAATTTGATTGGTTCAAAGGGTTTAGGATGAGGTGGGGATCATTTTTAGTGAAGGGAATATAGGATTTTGGTGAAGAATTATAGATGCTTTCATGGGGTAGAGAAGGTGAAGGAAGGAGGTGAGAAAGAAGAAGGAAGAGTTGAAGAAACAAATGAAGATGAGATGAAAGAAAATAGAGAAGGGTCAAGGTGTAACCATGCTCTCATCTCTCTCTCTCATCACATGCCATGCCTCAGCATGGGTCCCCCCTCTCTCTCTTCAATTATTCTCTTTTTTCTTTTCTTTCTCTCCTTTTCTTTTCTTTTAAAAACCCAACAACACAAATGAAACAACAAACATGCAACAAAAATGTAACATGACATGGTGCACTAGCCATGGAAAATATAAAATTACGGATTTGGCTTAATCGTGATTAGTAGTGCACTAATCAAGTTTAATTTAAATTTGCATATAGTTAATTATAAAAATTCCCAAACCCGATAAATATCTTTTTAATAAACAAATCATTTTAATCCCCAATTATTTTCCAAATATTGGTATATAATTATACCATTTTACGAAAAACCCCTATTCGCAAATCGAATAGTTTTCGCGAAATATATTGTTTTAGTATTTAAATTCCAAAAATAATATTTTTATCTGAAATGTTACAATCTTCCCCCTTAAATAAATTCAGTCCCCGAATTTAAATTTAAATACCTAAATACTAAATCATTTTCATAATCAGCTCAAATCAACGGTGCTATGAAATCACGGAAGATACAGAAATACCACAGTGCATCGTGTGCGCCTGAAAACGAGTATGAAACTAAATCAAACTCCGTCAAGTATCACGCAATCCCTGGAGTTATAATAGAGATGCAAATCTCGAAATCCAATGCTGAAATCCAAATATACTATAGTCCAATCATAATACGTATATAGTATGCATCCTTGTAAAATCTTCTAAAACTGAATAAAACACATGCAAAATCTTTTCCAAATCGTCGTGCGATGCGTAGCTCAGGGCACAAGTGGCAGACAATCATTTGTAAAGTAGTAAATATATACTTATATATGTTTTTCTCAAATTATACGTCCCGCCTTTTTGAAATATCCCACAAGGTTTTCCTTTGTAAAATTTCGTGTCACTTACGGACACGTAGAAAATAGCGAGACTGTAACTCCTTTTTGAAAACCTCTTGGTAAACTTTTAATGCATGCAAAAGTACTCAGATACTGTTCTTAGATCAGTCCTGCTCGGATACTATATAATATAGTACCCATTATCAAAACGCGATACTCATAAATAAAATTAGCCTCAAAAGGCATACCCATAATCACGTGCGTCTGGTGCGCACGGAAAAACCAAAACCAAATACAAGTGACACGAATGTGCACAAAAGCAAAACTAAGTGCAACGGATGTGCACGAAAGCATCTGTCCAGTGCAACGGATGTGCACGACAACAATATCAAGTGCATCTATAGTGCACGAAAATCTCAACCCAGTACAACTAATATGCACGAATGAAAATCTCAATCAAGTGCATCTGATGTGCATAAAATCTCATACCATGCGCCCAATATGTGCGAAAATCCAAATCAAGTGCGTCATGTCTGCACAAAATATCTAGTGCAGTAGCGTGCACGATAACGAACGCCAAGTGCAAACACTCACGAAAACATAAATCTGGTGCAACAAATGTACGAAATACAAATCTGATGCAACTAATGCACGAAAACTCATCAAAATCACAATGCTCACAAAAAAAACTCCGAGTATACCAATGTTTATAGAATCACAAACGTTTGCAACTGTATGCACAAAATCTATCCCAATGCACTGCAAGCACATATAAGCTATACCGAGTGCAAAAATCAAATCGAGTGCGCACTACACGCACAAAATCGAATCGACGGTATCGAATCGACGAAACCATAAATATGTGCAACAAAGGTACACAATCAATATCAAGTGGAATAGATACGCACAAGTCATAAACCAATTTAGCGGTGTATAAAAATAAATCAAGTGCAATAACTGTGCACAAAATATAAATCTCCAGTAGATACAGCCATGGTGCACGAAAACATAAATCACGAAACCCAATCATCGAAGCTCAAATCCAAGCGATAAAAGTGTGATTCTCGGATCACAAAATGCAAATCGCAATAAATGACATTGAGGTACACCTCCTACAATGTCGAAAAAGAAAAAGAAAAAAAATGGTGCCCCCAAAGCTTGTAGAGCAAGAACATCTATTTGCCTCCTGCTCACGGTCTGGCGTCATCGGTCTCTGGGTCCTCGTTTTCTCTGTGGATTACCAATCTCACGATCCTTCTGCTCATCGGCCCGGTCAGGTGTACTAACAGAACAGTTCCGCTCTGGCACTCCTCTGATCACCGTTTGGTAAATCAACATGACCACTCTCAACAGTACATTAATGACGGCGGCATCTAGCCCTCTGAATACGCACAATATAACTGATCCTGGATGCAAATCTTAATCGCTGCGGTGTCCTGGAAAGAACCTACTCCTGGTTTCTTCTGATCTCATCTGTGCTGAACTATACGAAGGTTGGCACTCTTGCTTAACTCTTTTCTCATAACCGGACAGTTGCGTCCTCAACACGGCATTCCTCTGAAATTTGGCTATATCTAAAATCTCTGCACATATATCAATCCTCTGGTATCAACGGAGAGTAACAACCGCTTGTTAACATCTCGCACGAACTACTTGTTCCACTCGTCTTTATTATCGTCCACTTCGACGTCATCTCTTGCTGTCTGCGTATTGCAATTCGTTCTCGGCTACAGTCAATTTAGAGTCTCACATGGACTCGAAATACGAACTTGGTACCTTCATTACTCTGTGGAAGATATCTAGCCGAACACGCCCTCGGGAACTCGTCCAAATCATCAGAGGAATACACTTTATTCATCCGTTCTCGATCAACTCACAACGCATCTTGGTGAGATCCTTCTATCCAAAACTGGTCAACTTACCGATCTCACATCGGAGCATCCGACGAACAACGTCCTCTCTTGATCAATCTACTCTAGATCTGAGTAAAGACCTTCAACTAGAATTCTTCGTCTCAACCGAGCCTGCGTCGGCACATTAAATCCGACGAATCATATCAGTCGCTCAACTTGAAATAGACTAGCTATCTCATGTCACATCTCTTCCTGAAAGCTCTAACGGTTTCAGCTCATAAACTCTGGAAACGACATCCCATCAATCTCAGCAATAGCTGGGTCATCTGTCTGCATGGTAGACAACATCACGATCTTTGAGGTAGGTTGTACATCAACAGTCCTCCAAATCTGGTAGCCTCTATCAATGGCCCGATCATCCGGTGCAAAACCGAACACTCACCTCCAACGAGAAATCACAACACAATACTATACCTGTTCTCCGCCGAAAGACGCGACCAGGACGTTGTGATGTCTGGCCTGAATTTTGGGGGCAGATGCTAATTGGTGCTATCCGTCCACCTCTCCGAAGATGCCAAGTTTATTTATGGCACCGTATATCGAAGGTTTAGACGGATGCGGCCGATGTAGCAGATTTCGTCAGATTCCCCCTCGTTGAGAGGTTTTTGATTGTGGGGACGCACTTCCCTACAGGCGCAAGCCCTTGCAGTTAATTACGCTACCGCATTGCGGTAACCACTTTCTCCTTCTCCAGAAGGTCACTTCGCGTCGTGGGTGTTTATTTTGTTTTTGGTTGCCCGTGGATTGTATACAGAGACTAATTTATGTTGTCGCCCGTAGGGCGTGGATTAGTCCAAATCCGTATTTTCTTAGATTTAGATTTGGGGTTGGGTTTAAGGATGCGTTAGTCTTATTTGAGACTAAGTTCAACTTAAACCTTTGTTAAGAATACGTTAGTCTAATTTTAGACTAAGATCAACTTAACAGTTTATTAAGGATACGTTAGTCTAATTTTAGACTAAGATCTACTTAACAGGATCATTTAGATCCAACAAAAGAGTATTTGAACTCTATTATTTTAGTTTAGGGACTTTGCGGTCGAAGGTTAAGGACGTCATAGTCCATGGGCTTAAGGACCCCACAGTCCAAGGTTAAGGACATCATAGTCCATGGGTTTAAGGACCCCACAGTCCGAGGTTATGGACATCATAGTCCATGGGTTTAAGGACCCCACAGTCCATGGAATGTCTGGTTGTCGGGACCCGTCACCTCTCTGAAGACGTTGAATGATTACAACGACAAATATCAGAGGAGTGAAGAGATGTACCCTTGAACCAAAGTTGATTGAGAGATCTGTAGTCCAATTTGGGACTAAGACCAATTAATTTGATTATGAGCACATTGACTCAGTTAAATCTGAATTGAGGACTTATGGCCAACTTGGGCTAAGCCAATTAGGTTTGAAATGTCGGATCTTTGTTTGGACTGTTGAATCATTTGTCAGGGTTCAGCCCTCCCATTATTTAGCAATGCTAAACAGGGGTTTGGGGGCTCTGACAACATTTTGTATTTGGCTGAGCACCAACCATTCATTATAGCTCTGGATTTTAAGGTTCAGTTGAAAGGGAGATTTGCCTCTGGAAAACTTAGCCAATTTGGGCTAACCTTGGCTTTAAAATAGTGTTGAACACTAAAGGATACTTGGTGATCACGTGCTGCCACGTGATATGCTGAAAATAGTATTAAACACTAAGGACGAGGTGCTTAAAGTAGTGTTAAACACTAAAATTAAATTGGTCACGTAGGGTCACGTGAGGCATCTGAAAATGTGGCCAGACTTCTTTTATTTTGTTCTCACAATATTCAGATAAGTGTTAAACACTTTTAGTCTTTGAAATTATCACGTGTTGACATGTGACAATGCCTCTGCGATGGGCATCAATTCCTCTATCTTTCCCTATTTTATTCTTTTGAAAAGTGGTATTTGTCAGGGGTCACGTGGGGACACGTGAGGCGCCCTAGATCAGTACTGCCTTTGGCTTTGTTCTCCTTTATTTTGAGGGTCACGTGGGAGTACGTGAGGCATTGCCTCCAGACTTGTTCTTTCTCATTTTGAGGAGTGTGTTTAAGGGTCACGTGGGAGCACGTGAGGCATTGCCTCCAGACTTGTTATTTCTCATTTTGAGGAGTCTGTTTAAGGGTCACGTGGGGGCACGTGATCTAGTCTTGTTCGTATTTTTATCATTGAGAGGGAGGGTCACGTGTTGCCACGTGACCAGCTTGGGTACTGATTTCTTTACGTGCATGGAGAGTTTTAAGTCCCTTGTTTTAAGAATTAAATTCTTTGGTAGGGTTAAACCCTAATTTTGTTTAGAGAAATTAAATTTCTATGTATATAGAAGAATTAAATTCTTATGTAGGGTTAAACCCTGGTTTTATTTGGAGGAATTGAATTCCTATGAATTTGGAAGAATTAAATTCTCATATAGGGTTAAACTCTAGTTTCATTTGGAGGAATTAAATTCCTATGAATTTGGGGGAATTAAATTCCTTAAACTCAATTCTCCCTCTAATTTTTGGATATGTATGGCAGAATCTCCCCAATGAGAATTAAATTCTCAACTTGTGGGGAGATCTGTTTCTGCAGATCTTTAACCAAAGGAAAAACTAAGTTCTTATTCATAAGAGTTAAACTTTTAATTTGAGAATTAAATTCTCTTTTTATTTTGTGGAGCTTATGATCTCTCACCTAGGATTTCTTTCTTTTCTCAACAAAGCTTCTTTCTCTCTGGAAAATTAAATTCTCTTCTTTCTTCTCTCCGGAGAATTAAATTCTCTTTTCTTTTGTTCTCTCTCTTCCTTTTTTCTTCCCCCTTGGCTCTTATTTATAAGAGAAAGAAAAGAATCAGTTTGTTTTGTCAATTTTTCATTGAAAGATTTTAATAGATTTTGTAACCAACATGATATTTTAAATCACTCAGTGAATTTTATTCACCATTGGATTTTTAATCCAAAAGATCTTTTATCTGTTATTCCTGGCAAATTTCAGGGAAATCTTTCCTTGTATAGAATCTTTCTATAAATTGGTGATTTTTAATCACCATTGGATTTTTAATTCAACGGTGCTCCACTTTACAGAGCACAATCTTTTTGTTTGGAAAGATCTAGGAAAATATTTTTCCAACTCGGGTTTTTGATTTCCCTTAATTAGAATTTAATTCTATTAGTTTAGAAGGTTTAAGAGCCTATCACGTGTTAGCACGTGACCCCACTAATTGACCAATTAATTAGAATTTAATTTTATTGGTTTAGAGGGCTCAGGAACCCATCACGTGTTGGCACGTGACCCCACTAATTAATTATTTAATTAGAATTTAATTCTATTATTTCAGAGGGTTTAAGAGCCTATCACATGTTGGCACGTGACCCCACTGATTAATTATTTCCAATTATTTATTTTATTCAGTGCCTACAGGCTTTGCCTGTAAATGGTCATGTGTCTGCACGTGATGCCCGGTCACGTGTGGGCACGTGATGCCTCATAACTTTTGATCCTGAATGAATTATGAGGCCCATAATATATCAAATCGAAGGATTTTTCGAGACACTTTTGATATCATCAGAATTTAGCTATTTTTCATTCGAGAGTTTGTCAAAATGCAGCCCGGAAAATACTGGTTCGCATTTTCTTCCTTAGATTACACGTGCATAACACATTTGCTCGTAACTTTTGATCCCGGATGAATTATGAGGCCCATAATATATCAAATCGAAGGATTTTTCGAGAAACTTTCGATACCATCCGAATTTAGCTATTTCACGTTTAGGAGTTTGTCAAAATACAGCCCGAAAAATACTGGCTCACATTTTCTTAAACGTATCGCTGCCATTTGATACCTTGGACTCTTTTGCGCAGAAAAGTTTTTGGCGGGAACAATACCTACACGTTCCTGTGTCACCAGCAACATCATGGTCAGTCCTCGTCTGTGACGAGCTCACCCTGACCGCATCTCTAGCAGCAGCTCTCTCTGCGCTCAACCCATGATGACAGGAACCTCAAGCAGGTATCGAAGAAAATAGACCAAAGGAACGAAAGAAATCAACAGATCCCAAATGGATATATGATCATATGAACGAATAGTGTCACGGATCTCAAGATAAGTACATCCTAAGGTTTCTTAAGTGGAGTATCGTATCGTAAGTATGCCGCAGAACATACGTACGGTATGTCACTCTACTCAAGCTACCTACTCCATCAATCAAGGTCAACCTATAAAATGAAAGTTCGGGTCTAATACCCCTCTGTTCAAGTCTAAGTTCTGTAAGGTCAAGCCTAGGTTCCAAAATATATATACGTCCTAGACTCCGCATAGTCAAACCCAGACTCAAACCAAGGTTAAACCTAACGCTCTGATACCAACTTTGTAACGACCCGGAAATTTAGCTCGTGACCGGCACTTAAATCACGCAACGTCTAAAGGCGTAACGTAATTCAAGTAAGCTCAAGCCCAAAAATCTAAACCTTTTTGCGGAAAATAGTGGAGGTATGATTTTGAAATAAAGGTATAAAAAATCAAGTTTTTCTATAATGCATAGATAATGAACATGAAAATACTAGTGGATTATACTATAGTCGAAAACATTTTTCGTATTTAAAATTTTGGGCAGCACCTCCCTTATATATTTTGATCCAAAACCACATACAGGCAATATACACAGGCATCCCCAAGCGGGAGCTAGGTCTTCGCCAAACGGCGGAATCACAACCACGCAAGTAAGCAAGAGATATATATACGACACCCAACAGTGAAGATCAACACAGAAAGAATAATAAAGAAAGACATCAAAAACCTCAAGAAGCGAACATAACCCATCGCTCAAGTCTTGCAACACAAGTCTTTCTAGTCTACTAATAAACAAATCTAGTTCTAATTGATGGAGTTCATCTAGATACAAGAGAATGTAAAGTACGAGAGTAGGCACGATCCAATATGTGTCCCACCTACCAAAGCAAAACACCCTGAAAGAAGCTGTGTGCCAGCGATACCGCAACTGTTCCCAAGTGGTCAAACCTGTAAGAACTGTGGAACAACGGGGTGAGTTGCCAACTCGTGAGTAGAAAACATCAGCAGATAGAAATCAAATAAAACAACGATTTCCTGGGTCACTATAATACTATGATATCTAGGGTAACCATATATGCATATATGTTAACAACCGAGTCAAAGCAATGACATATATAAATATACCTCTAACATCATATGCCTGCATGTATGTGGATATCATCTACGTGTCCATCAATGACACCACTAATATCATGAAACATAAACCTATATATATGAGGATATCAATCGCGTGTGTCCATCAACGACACATCAAAATCATGGAACCTGAGTGTCCAACACCGACACTCGAATCATCATGAAAACCCGTGTCCAGTATCGACACGTAAATACTCATATCTCGGGCTCCGTCAGTCTGGATCAGCCCATATCACGACCACGGTCGGTAGATATCCGCCGTGCCAAACTATCTCGGGCTCCGTCAGCCCGGATCGGCCCATATCATCTCACGACTCCGGTCGGTATCCTCCAGATATCCGCCGAGCCCAAAACTATCACCGGTAGGTAGTGCTCCCCTGCCAGGCTCATCGTCTACAACTCGAGCTT
Organism: Agapanthus africanus; assembly: GCA_030015575.1. Lineage (NCBI taxonomy): Eukaryota > Viridiplantae > Streptophyta > Magnoliopsida > Asparagales > Amaryllidaceae > Agapanthus > Agapanthus africanus. The sequence goes on along the minus strand of JASDDO010000019.1, from coordinate 373,881,683 downwards.
ATTGCCCCAGGGTACCTTATCGGGTCCACCATATACCCTCAGAAGGATCAACCTACTCCTCGAATCGGGTCTCGAAAACCAAGATCAGAACCAAGAAAACATCATGGAGGACATCTCGAAATATCATATCAAGTGAAACCGAGTTTTTAAAACAATACACCATTTCTTTTGAAATTTATCCACGGTTCTCAAATCCAGAAATCTCATGAAAACTGCATCTCAATGTATATAACCATAAAGTACGATGTATACAACACAGAGTAGTAATATAAGCATATCGAGTATATCATGCAAACAAGTCAAGTGATAGTACTGAACAATGAATGTACTTTTACTTTTAAGATTAATCTCATGATATGGAAGTTCTACTGTGTAAGTGGCATGACAATTACCGATGAAGAATATGTGTGAGCTGGCAAATCTTTGTAAGTGTAACATGCGCATCAATGGTAATTGTGCAGGTGTACTAGTAGCTGATATTATATAACAATAAATACCGGAAACATGATAGGTATCACACGAGAAATAATCATACACAAATATGAACAGTAAACATGTATATCTATCTACATATGAACCATACGGTCAGTTTTAAAAGATATGAATCGTAGTTTTGAAAGTGGGGGCTACGGTGTTTTAAGGAAAAGACACCATTTTGAAAATCCGTAGCATCCCTTGAGCATTCCGTTTAAAAGATGCATACGATTCGTCAGTTTTGGAAATAGGTATGGTTCAGGTAGCAATCTTTATATCGGCGATCCCGTCTCATAACATCCGATATGACAATAATTCTTGATCATCATCCTCAAATCACTAGCGCGGATCATTCATCCAGTAACTCATCACGTACGGTAATCTATCGTATGGTGACATCACACAGAATAAGGATTCTATCGTCCTATTCATCAATAGAGGGTACGGATCTATAGTCTCGTATAGCATATCACTCTTTATTCTCATAAACACACACACACACACACACACACACACACACATCTCAAGTCGCATCTGTATCAATCTTATTTCATACCACTATCAACTCATACTTGTCCTCTTTCAACTCTATATATCTTGCTCGACCTCATATATTAATCCGAAACATCCATAGCTATCATATCCGTGAGTTTATATATAGGTTTTCTCCAAACTATAGTTTATATATCACTTATCCATATCAATGGTTGCGGGGGTGCTATACGCCATCCAAGCGACTTCCCCGTAGATATAAATCTACTCACCCGCAATATTCTCGCTTAGTCAAAGTCGATGTGCTTCTTCATCTCGGATGTCCATGCGAAGGTACCTACAAATCAACACATATCGAAATGATATTAAAACAAAGTCCGAAATCCGAAACGGCACACGAATTGCTTATAGGTTAAAACCTATAGCTTACGCATGCAAGATCATCCAAATAACCCTCGTCATTGACGTACAAATGTCCAACGACGGAAATCCAAATTCAAATATCCAAACCAAGTTTCAAAAATGGAAAATCCCAAAATCAGCAACAAATGAAAACTCTCCCAGATTTCACCCTAGGCCAAACTAGGGAATTTTGCATATAGGGTTGCTCTAGATATCGCATCAGGGAACCATAAACCAAACATCACCCAAATTCACCATGACCAGGTCGCAATTTGCAGCCTGGGGGAATATATCTGTGGCCAGGAAAATGAGTGGGGGTCTCGAGTCTTGGGGAAAAACTCTAGGAATCCTGCACGTCTCATGGTCATGAGAACTTATTTTATGGTGGTCTCGGGTCATCCCAGATTCCAAAATACCATCACAATTCTATCGAAATTCCAAAGTCGGGAAATTCTAACTTCGGGTTATGGGTTTAAGTCTTCTAATTGGTCCACAAACTCATCACCTAAGTCTTGTAAAAGCCACTAAACCTCAATTTACCACTTACAAGTCCCAACATCCACTAAATATCAACTTAGAAAATTCCAAGATCGCTAAACATGCTAAATCGAACACTAAACTAAACTATGATGCAAGAAAACTGATTACAAGGTGGGACATGGAATTTATACCTCATGAGAGCAACTCAAGAAAAATCCTAAATGCCTAAAGTCTTCAAAATCCAAATTTGATTGGTCTAAAGGGTTTAGGATGAGGTAAGGATCATTTTTAGTGAAGGGCGTATAGGGTTTTGGTGAAGAATTAGAGATGCTTTCATGGGGTAGAGGAGGTGGAGGAAGGAAGTGAGGAAGAAGGAGGAGTTGAAGAAACAAATGAAGATGAGATGAAAGAAATTAGAGAAGGGTCAAGATGTAGCCATACTCTCATCTCTCTCTCTTTCATCACATGCCATGCCTCATCATGGGTCCCCCCCTCTCTCTCTTCAATTATTCTCTCTTTTCTTTCTCTCCTTTTCTTTTCTTTTCTTTTAAAAACCCAACAACACAAATGAAACAACAAAAATGTAACATGACATGGTGCACTAGCCATGGAAAATATAAAAATACGGATTTGGCTTAATCATGATTAGTAGTGCACTAATCAAGTTTAATTTAAACTTGCATATAGTTAATTATAAAAATGCCCAAACCCGATAAATATCTTTTTAATAAATAAATTATTTTAATCCCCAATTATTTTCCAACTATTGGTATATAATTATACTATTTTACGAAAAACCCTATTCACAAATCGAATAGTTTTCGTGAAATATATTATTTTATTATTTAAATTCCAAAAATAATATTTTATTTTTCTGAAATGTTACAATGGTATTGTTTCATTTTGCCCAGATTGCATATTTTGTTCTCTTTAGTTTGGGGGCAATACGAAGTATTTCAAAGTCGCTATTTTTAACACTGTTTAAAAGTTTTCAGTACATACATTACTATCTGCGACCGTGAATGACATTAGAATGGTACAACTCATCTAATTGCTATATGTCTTTTAGACGGCTTTGCGAACATGACATTCACGTTGATGTTTTGTGTTGTGCTATGGTTGTGGTTAGATCGTCGTGGTGGATAGCCAGTGGTGCAATGATAGTACAGTTTAGTTTCTTTTGTACATTTGATTTTGCGGGGCGAGCTTCCGACATGTGGGTTGTCGTCTTTGCCAGTTTGTATATTATTTGTTTGGGGCATGATCGGGTTGAGGTTGATGTCACCGTTGTACATATGCTTTCTTTTCTGTATAAGGATTACCCTGCGGTGGAGTGCACGAATAGCTGGGTTCTAGAGAGCAACGGGTCCGCATCTCATGGCGTTGAGACGGAGGAGACCTTACTCTAAAATTGGCGGGCTATTCACCGCATTCTTAGGGGGTACAGGTTGACCTACGGAGGGGTGCTCAAGTTACCAGATTCTGTGAAGTGCTGGATGGTCTATTCACATTGTTGATTGGGGTTGCCTTGCTTCTGGGATTGGCGGGTAACTTGCCGTACTCGTAGGGGTCTAGGTTTTTATTGCATAGGCTATCCACACGACAGGAAACGTCGAGTCTCATTTGCGGCTCAAGTGAAACCCGAGGTTCCAGAATTATCCACCACTTTGTGTTGCTTGGTTGAGATTCTGTGATGCTATTTATATCATGCCCGGGACGATTTTTATATATATTTATATATATATACAAGTAGATGTTGTATATATTTTGCACCTGCGCTAGTCCAGCCCCCACTCTGCCGTTAGTTATGTTACCTAACAGGTGATGACGGGGCCTAGTGGCGAATGCGGGTGGCATATACGTACATCATATTTGCATTCCTTTATCTGATGTGATATGTTTAATTGATGGGACTGCATTAATTCTAATTAATGTAAGGAAAACAAACATATATTATTTTTTTGGAACCATGTTTAAAAACATACATTACAGATGTTTGCTTTTGCTTTGCACAGTGGTGTTCGATGGGGAATATGCCGCACCTCATTCGACGAGGCAAGGGCCGAGATCCCCTCATCGGGAGTAACCCCTTGGGCAGAAGTTTGCATCAACGTAATAACTTTACTATAATCAATTCTTTTGCTTTGCATCATGGTATTCGATTGGGAATATCCTGCACCTCATTCGATGAGGAAAGCGCCGAGATCCTTTCATAGGGAGTGACCTCTTTAGCAAAAGTTTTCGCCACTATATATTTGTAAAACCACTCGGTTCCTTCAACGAGATCAAGTTCATTATGTTAAAGGTTTTTTGCCAAAAACCAGCTGTATCCCTCCGTCATTTCCTATAAGTAATACTTAGTATTCGTGTTGCGTTTGTTGACTCCGTCAAGGCGTAGTGTGCGGTAGCTGGGTGGTGCTTGTTTGTAGCATGTATATGCGATTGGTTAGGATAGTCGTGCGACCTTGTTGACTCCATCAAGGGCTCATACGGGTGGGTTTAATGCAATCAAGATAATGACGGGTTAAACTTGACTAGGACTCTTTGATTTGTTGACTCCGTCAAGGTTACTTTGCTCCTAGGGGTAAAAATCATATCGGGAGTTTCAAATATACAGGAAACTTTCCAGGCATGCGCATACTTTCTGGAGTGCAGTGACTTGAGTGGCTTCCATCAAGTTATCATGCGATGATAATTGGATCCCGATTCCCACTGATGAGTAGGTGTTACTTCTCGGGTGATTTTAGATGATGCCGACTAATTCTCCTTTTAGGGTTTGAAAGAGAATTCGAGAAAACAGTAGGAGCTATACTGATTAGATAAAGTGATTAACCAATCTAATTTAGGTTAGAGTGCACGCTGAGTGTTTCTCTCTCTCTCTCTCTTTCTGGCAGCGACCATGTCCCGACTCTAAACTAAAACTCATGAACCAAGTTAACCGAACTTTCTTAAAACACGTCGGCTTTTGGATTGTCATAGTCGCATATATCATTGTCGCTCCTACTTTTACCCTTTGCCTTTCTCCGGAACTGTCACGAACCAAAATTTGGCCCGTAACCGGCACTTAAACGACGTAACGTCTACAGGCGTACGCAATTCAAGTAAGCCAAAACCCAGAAATCTAAACCACCCAAATCTGGATCAACGGAGAAAAACATAGTTTTATCATTTGGAAAATCACAAGAAAAATCTCTAACTCTAGTTTTCCTTCTTGAAAATTTCGGCAGCACCTCCTTTGTAAAAACTAGCCCCGAAAACGGGTAAAACATAGATAATTTATAAAGCATCCCAAATGGGAGCAAAATCACGCCCAACGGCGGAGACAATCACCACAACATGTATACGACGCCGAAGCGAAGAAATAACAAAGGAAAGACTGCAATAAGAAGTAAACTTTCCAACATAACCGGCTCCCACGAGCACGGCACCCAAAGTCACCAAAATAATACAATACTGAAACCTCACAAGTCATCTCTAAGTCATGTACAAACAGTGGTAGATGGAGAATACTAGATGCAACAAAAGAAATACAATGTACAAGCAGATAACCGCAAACCCACCTAAAAGCAAGACCTCACTGCCTAACGTAGCGGTATCCGTAAAAGTAGAGATGATAAGACGCCCTGCCGTGACTACTCTGAGGGTAAGCCCTGCAAAACACTGTGGCACAACGGGGGTGAGTTGCCAACTCGTGAATAGTAAATAACATCATACTATAATTGCAAGTATGCACGAACAGCGATCTATCTATCTGATGTAATCCGTTAGCATAAGTATGATAAGCGAATATGCAACAATCATGTAAAGGTATATCATCAGGGTACTACAACTACATGAAACAATGCATAACAACAATAATCCTGAGTGTGTGGGATGATACAATAAAATCTCATGCAAAATCACCAGCATGGAAAAACACCAGTGTCCCTCACTGACACATCAAATCCCAAATCCTCAGGCACCGCATCCACAGATCGGCCCTCACATCCTGTAAGTCTCATGGAACCTGAGTGTCACACATCGACACCCGAAACATCATGAAAACATATCTCTATGTGTATATATATATACGTATATAAGTATGAGGATATCAACCCCGTATGTCCACCGACGATACGTAAAAATCATGAAAACCTGAGTGTCTAACACCGACACTCGAAACATCATGAAACCCGTGTCTAGCATCGACACGTAAATCCTCATAACTCAGGCGCTGTAACCACGACTGGCCCTGACGATACGTCGTACATCACTCCGGTCGGTATCCCCACGATAACCGCCGAGTCCAAATACTATCATCGGTAGGTACTTGCCTATCTTCCAGGCTCATCGTCTGTACCACGAACATCTTGCCGAGGGGAACCGTACCGGGCTCCACCATGTACCCACACATGGCCCACTCACTCCTCGCATCGGGTATATATCACAAATCTCATAACCGAGAAATCTCATGGTGGACGCATCAAAATATCATATCAAGAGAAACGGGGTTTTCAAACAATACATAGTTTCTTGAAAATACCCCCACGGTCCTCAAATCCATAAATCATATGAAATCCATATCTCAATACGTAAAATCCATATAAAACTGATATATGCAACATAAAACATCAATATGAGCATATAAAGGGAAAACCGCTCTTTTAAATGAATCCATCTTTAAAATATATCTTACGGTTCCCAAAATCCTTCGGAAAACAAGTGCAGCATCATATGAGATGTACATGTAAGTGTAGAAAGGTTTAAGTATCTACATGTAAGCAAGTATGTATGATGCATTTCATAAGCGCAATGATCAACAACTCAATATCACATATCAAAACAATACCACTTAGGGTACATACAACTATAGCGAAAATATGCGGGTGTACATGTCAATATGAGTGCATGATATACATGTAGCTGTAATAGACTATGTGGGTGTACATGTCAATATGTATGCAAGATGTATAAGTAGCTATAGTAAGGTATACGTGAAATGGATTAAGAGTTACTATCTTAACTATCCATGTCAACCGTAATAACACATATATATGTGTCAACAATATCTCCTATGCACCAAGGAATAAGAGTTACTATCTCCACTACCCCTATCCACTACCATATCACGTATGAAGGTGGTTTGTGCGTGTCATGGCAATTACTGACGATGTGGGTGTAGCATATAATTTAGTGCTCGTGCAACATGAACCGTCAGTAATGTGTTATATCTAAAAGTACGAGTCAAGTACAACAGATAATGCTATGCAATGACATTCATATATAATTAACTAATATGTAAAAACATGCAGCTATCATATCATATCCGCCCCGACGCATAACGCCATACGGGCGATTTCCCCGTAGATGTTAAATCTACTCACCAATGGTCTCCAGCTATGAAAATCCGATCACCTGCTTCCCCTTGTTCGCAGCATCCGAAGTCCCCGCTTGCGACGCTATATTTCCACAAACACAAGAAATAGTGAAAACATCATAGAAATTGACCAAAATAACGTAAAATTACGTTTTAAATAACGCACCAACACTAAATTAACTCGCGAGTGTACGTCTAGTGGCTAACGTGCGTAACGATACCATAAAACCTACCCAAGTACAGCAGCTGCACAAGATCACGATTCGTGTCGGAACACGTAACACGCGGACTCGAAACATTAGATTATAGGTAAACGATCCCAGATTTTGTATACTGCAATTACTAAAAAAGTAAACGGTACCAAACACCCCTAACCAACAGCAGACAACTACCCACAAAAGCCTAACCCCAGCACCATCCTACAAAGTCGGCATCGCCGGAATTCTCCATAGAGGTCGCCGGCCCCGGCCGGTGGGGTGGTCCTCGTGTCTCAAATGGTGCTCCAGGGTCACTAGTACATCACTATAAATTTGTTTTATTTTTTCTGTAAAAAACCCAGGTCACAGCAGGTACAGAGGCTCTAAAAAGACACTAAAAACTACGATATCATACTGATCGATATAAAAAGTGTTGTACGCCACAACCAACGAGCTAAACAACATAAAAACTCCTAATTAACAGTGTTGGGATTATACCTATCAATTTTAGCTCACAAGATCCAAGCTTCCTAGTTCCCAGGTGATCAAAGAGCAAGAACAAGGACTTGGTGTATTTTTTGGGGATTTATTTAGGAATTTTAGGAATTTATTGGCTTGGATTGATGCAAAATGGAAGAGAAATGATCAAGAGCAGTAGAGAGAGAGAGGGATTCTGCCAAGTGAGGAAGGGAGAGTTTTGTGTGGAATTTCTTAGAAATTTCAAGTATTAAATGCAATAAATGCATTCATACAACACATGCACACATGCATGCACCTCAATTCTTTTCTTTTTCTTTTCTATTAACCTAAATTCTAATTCCAAACAAATATCTAGATAATGTGAGAAGATTTTGGTTTAACTCAAACTTAATTGATGAAAAGTTCACTTAACAGAAATTTCCCAAAATGTGAATACCGCATTAAAAAAATATTAAAATTGGGAAAAATTCAAATTGAACCAAAACATCCCATATACCTCCAAAGCTTGCGCACTAGATTTATTTTAGCTAAACTAGGTGCTGGCAAGTCTATATGGTCGTTTGAACACAGTCAGGTCAAAACGGAAAATACCGACAATTTAACCCCAAAACGGAAAAATTCTCATAACGATTTCTAAAACGTTACAATCTCCCCCTTATAGAAATTCGGTCCCCGAATTAAAATTTCATACTACGCGTACCTTCAAAGAGATGAGGGAATTTCTTTCGTATCTCGCTCTCGGCCTCCCAAGTGACCTCCTCACTAGTAAAGCTACACCATAGAACCTTCACAGACGGCAAGACCCTTGACCGAAATTTCTTCACCTGCCGATCCAAAATAACTACCGGCTGCTCGGTGAACGAAAGATCGCGCTCAAGCTGAACGGTCTCATGCTGAATCATATGAGAAGGATCATAAAGATATCTACGAAGCATCGACACATGGAACACAGGATGAACATCCGGAAAACTAGGCAGGAGCGCCAAACGATAAGCAACAGAACCCACTCGCTCAAAGATCTCGAAAGGACCTATAAATCTGGGACTGAGCTTCCCCCTCTTCCCAAATCGCATAACGCCCTTCATCGGAGAAATCCTCAGGAATACATGATCCCCCACTGCGAACTCAAGTCTGCGACGACGACGGTCGGCATAAGACTTCTGCCTGCACTGGGCTGCTCTCATCCTGTCCTGAATCAGCTGGATCTTCTCCGTAGTATCCTGAACTAGTTGGGGTCCCAAAACTAGACTCTCACTAAGCTCGGTCCAACAGACTGGAGATCGACACTTCCTACCATATAAATCCTCAAAAGGTGCCATCTAAATAGTCTCCTGGAAGCTGTTGCTGTAGGAGAACTCAATCAACGGCAAGTGACGATCCCAACTGCCACCAAAATCAAGCACACATGCATGGAGCATATCCTCCAGAGTCTGAATAGTCCGCTCCGACCGACCACCGGTCTGCGGATGAAAAGCGGTGCTAAAACTCAACCGGGTACCTAGAGCTTCCTGAAACTTCTGCCAAAGACGGCTAGTAAACTGGGTGTCTCTGTCGGATACTATGCATATGGGAACACCGTGCAAACGCACAATCTCATCTATATACAACTGAGCATACTGAGCATAACCGAAAGTGGCCTTCACTGGAAGGAAGTGAGCCGCTTTCGTCAACCGGTCAACAATCACCCAAATGGAGTCATACCCTCTACTGGTCCTGGGTAGACCCACAATGAAGTCCATGGAAAACTGCTCCCATTTCCACTCCGGAATGGGTAAAGGCTGCAACTCTCCAACCGGTCTCTGATGCTCAGCCTTGACTTGCTGACAAGTCAGGCACCTCGAAACGAAGTCCGAAATATCGCGTTTCATCTCTTCCCACCAGTAAAAGTCTCTCAAATCACGGTACATCTTGGTAGACCCTGGATGAACGCTAAAGGCCGACTGATGTTCCTGCTCTAGGATCTCGCGTCTCAACCCATCAGCATCTGGTACACACAAGCGAGTCCCGCATCGTAGCACACCCTGGTCATCAATCATGAACTCCGAAAATGTACCCTATCGAACAAGCTCAAGAATCTCAGACAAACGGGCATCACTGGATTGCGCCTCACGGATACGATCAAATAGTAGTAGACGGGCGCGGACATGAGCAAACTGTCCCCCAGCGGAGGTGAACTCGAACTGCACTCTACCATCACACAAGAGCTGCCAATCTACAGACGACTGACGCTGAACTGCGCTCAACTGGGACAAGCTACCCCCGGGTCTACAACTCAAAGCATCAGCCACCACATTCGCCTTGCCCGGGTGATAAAGGATCTCACAATCATAATCCTTCACTAGCTCCATCCATCGGCGCTGTCTCAGGTTCAGATCTCGCTGCTGGAATATATACTTCAAGCTCTTGTGATCGGTGAAGATCTGACACGACTCCCCGTACAAGTAGTGTCTCCAAATCTTCAATGCAAAGACCACCGCGGTCATCTCAAGATCGTGAGTGGGGTAATTCTGCTCATGCTTCTTCAGCTGCCTAGAAGCGTAAGCAATCACTCTGTCATGCTGCATCAATACACAACCGAGCCCCACTCGAGAAGCATCACAATAAACAACATAGCCGCCTGATCTAGAAGGTAAAGAAAGAACTGGTGTTGTCGTCAACCGAGTCTTCAACTGCTGAAAACTCTGCTCGCACGCATCAGTCCAGAGAAAAGGAACTCCCTTCCGGGTCAGTCCAGTCAGCGGTGCAGCGATACTCGAGAAATCCTGCATAAAACGGCGATAATAACCAGCTAAGCCCAAAAAGCTGCGGACCTCAGTCACCGATACAGGTCTGGGCCAAAGCTGTACAGCCTCGATCTTCCTCGGGTCCACAAGAATACCATCACCAGTCACCACATGACCCAGGAAGTCAACACTATCAAGCCAAAATGCGCACTTTGAGAATTTAGCATACAGCTGGTGCTCTCTCAATATCTGCAAAGTAATGCTCAAGTGCTGCTCATGCTCCTCACGACTCCTAGAGTAGACCAGTATGTCATCAATAAACACTATAATAAACTGGTCGAGGAACGGCCTGAAAATCCGGTTCATCAGATCCATGAACGCTGCTGGTGCATTGGTGAGTCCAAACGACATCACCAAAAACTCATAATGCCCATAGCGCGTACGAAAAGCAGTCTTCAGAATGTCATCATGCCAAACCCGCAACTGATGATAACCCGAACGTAAATCAATCTTAGAAAAATGTCTCGCACTCTGGAGCTGATCAAATAAATCGTCAATGCGGCGTAAAGGATACCTTTTCCGCACCGTAACTCGGTTCAACTGACGATAATCCACACATAGCCTCAAACTGCTGTCCTTCTTCTTGACGAACAGAACAGGAGCTCCCCACGGCGAAACACTCGGACGCACAAGTCCCAAATCAAGCAACTCTTGCAATTGATCTTTAAGCTCTCTAAGCTCTGCCGGAGCCATCCGATAAGGCGGTATGGAAATAGGCTCCGTGCCAGAAATCAGATTAATGCAGAACTCAATATCGCGCTCTGGCGGCAACCCAGGTAACTCATCGGGAAACTCTCGGACGGTAGAAACCTGGTCCAACAACTCCACTGCGGCTCCAGTATCATGAATGAAAGCCAAGAATCCCCGACATCCCCTCCTCAAAAGCCGACTAGCGCACAGGACAGAAACCAAACTATGAGGGGCGGCACCACGGTCCCCCTGCACAACAAACACTGACTCGCCGGGAAAAAAAAATCTAATTGTCTTCTCTCGGCAGTCCACGGACGCATAGCAAGTAGCTAACCAGTCCATGCCCAACAGAATGTCGAAGTCCAACATCTCAAGAAGGATCAAGTCGACGGACAGATCTCTGTCACCAATACGGATAGCACAAGACTGGAACACGTGTCCCGCAACAAACAACTCTCCCACAGGAGTAGTCACGACAAGCGGCTGATCTAGCAAACACGACTCTCGGCCTAACCTCGGCACGAAGTGCGTAGAAACATACGAATGCGTAGATCCCGGATCGAAAAGAACATGTTCATCATAAGAACATACAGAAAGGGTACCTAAAACCACAGCATTGGATGCCTGAGCGTCCTGGTGAGTCAAGGCAAAAACCCGTGCCTGCACTCTACCGGCTACCGGCTGCCATCTGCCGCCGCCACCTCGACCTCTCAGTATAAAAACCCCGCGACCACGACCTCTCTGAACAGGAGTCTGACGCAGCGCAACAACAGGAATAAGAGGCATCGCTCTATGAGGCGGAGAAGGTGGTAAAGTAACCTGGGGTACTGCTGGCCCTCTCTGACGCACCACGGTACAATCTCTCACTAGGTGCAGTAAACTGCCACATCCAAAACACCCACATGTCGACGGCTGACCCTCCTGGGAAAAAGTACTGAACAACTGGCCACGTCCCACATCTCTGCTACCCTAGTGTCTGATCGAACTCTGTCTCGGAATCTAAACCTCTGCCTCCTGGCTGCTATACCAGTACGAGCCCTCTTTGGTTCCGGAACAACTGATGACTCAGATAGACGCTCCTCCACCAATAGGGCTGCATCCACAGCTGCCGCATATGTGTCGCAATGCTGAATGCTGATGGCTAGGAACAACTGGGTAAGTAGGCCTCGAACAAACCTCTTCACCCTCATCCCCTCAGTCGCCACCAGGTATGGAGCATACACCGACAGCTCGGTAAACAGCACATCATACTCAGACACCGTCATCCCCGGAGTCTGACGTAACGACTCAAATTTGCGTGATCGCCCATCCCTGACGCTCGGTGGAAGAAAACGGGCAAGAAACGACGTCACAAACTCAGCCCAGGTCATAGGAGCAAGACCCGTGGCTCTGCCCTTCTCCATGGACTCACACCACTTCTGGGCCAGATCCTCCAGACGAAAACTGGAAAACTCCACCCATCTCTCATCGGAGCATCGGAGTGAACGACAAATCCTGGCCATCCGGTCGATGAACGACTGCGGATCCTCAGTAACATCTGTGCCAGTAAACACCGGAGGCCTCGGCCTCATAAAATCTGTCAGTGACACAGTAATAACCTCCGGAGATGTAACTGCGACTACCGGAACTGTAGGTACCATCGTAGTCCCTGCAACGGGTGGAACAACTGCCTGCCCTTGCGCTCGAATGGTCTCTACTAAAGTCCCCACTATCTGGTGCAGATCCTGCATACCAGCTCCAAACATAGCAATGTGCTCCGGTACAACAGGCGTACTGCCCTGATCAGTCCTTGCCTCAGACGAGTCAACTCTGACCTCGGCCCTCGCGGCCGCTCTCTGTGCCCTCGTAGTCTTCGGCGGCATATAGGATGGAAATTGAAACAAGATTCGATAAGGAAACAGGAATCGAATCACAAAGATATATATCATTGTTCACAACAGAATACTGCATTTTATACCGCCCATTCTTACGCTCGTGTGTTTATAGGTAGGTGCTTTTGATCTGTGTTTGTTACATATTTACAGAGTACAGGTTTTCAGTCCAAATATTGCAAATCATGACAAAGTCTCCACAGTTACACCAAATACAGAACATCTGTTGACAACAGATAAAAGCCGGGTTCCGGTCATCCATATCCGTCCGGTGCTGCGTACCGGTTCCAGGGACAAGACATATGACAGCAGTCATTCGTGTCTCGGACAAGCACGGAGCACGAGAGGGGCTGCACAAGAATCAATGGGTGCGCGGAGCTCAAGAGAGATAAAGTCAAAAGTGAAGAAAAGATAACAATCTTGGACTATGAATTCTGCTGATATTCTGGAAGAAATTATCAGAAAATACATGTACCAGACAAGAGGGGACAGGAGACCAGGAAAACACTCAGAAGCCCACACCCTAAACCCACAGTACGGGCGCGGATCCGCGGCCATAGGGGGCTATAGGCGGCGGATCCGCGGCCGTACAGTGGCCTTGTTCTGTCGTTTTTCAGGGGCTTTTTGGTAATCTTATTTTGGGTCTGGTGGTTGCCCTAGAACTCCATTCTCCTGCCTATAAATACAACAGTTTTGAGCTTAACCAAGGGAGCTTTTCTTTGTTCTCTTCTTTGTGTAATTTTGTTCTTCTTCTTCCTCTTCTTCATTCTTTCTCCATGACATTGTAGTGAGAGCTTTTGAGTGGAAGATTAATGAAGATGAGGGCTTGTTATCTTTTTTGTTAGTTTGCTCCCCCTTGAGATTCTTGCTTTCTCTTGCTCATTCAACCTCTTCATTGAGCTTGAACGGGTAAGAGTTAGTTATTGATCTCAAGGGTCGTATTTTCTCACGGGACTAGTTCTTCACTTCACATGCGTTCTCTACCCTTCCCTTGATCTTGCAACCTCTTCATTGAGCTTGCAAGTTTAAGGGTTGGCTATTGAGCACATGCTTGGCTTGGGTTCTACTTCCGTGTTCTTTTTATCGCTTATTTATTACTTGCATTTATTACCTTGTCTTTTATTACTTGCAATTTTATTCATGCAATTTTATTACTTGTATCTTTTCTTTTCTTTGTTCTTTTCTTTTTGTTCTCTTTTGTTCATATTGTGAATGTTGTAATTATTGTTATTGTTAAGAATTAATACGGTTTTATAAGTTAACATTTCTTTGCCAATTCCTTTTCCCGTTATTTTCCATTTGAACTTCGCCCAAACCATACGCAAGCGCTCCGTTAGGCACCGTACCCTGACAAGGTAACGGTGATTCCTAACCACGACCGGTTGCGTTCGGTTTGGCCGGAGGCGAAGGCAAGAGACAAGAACGGAAGGACAAGGGTAAATAAGCCGGATTCCATGAATACCGCGCTTAAATCCCCTAATCCACGTTGTTGCCGATTGCTTAGCTTCAATTGGTCAAGACTCGGCTCAAAGGTTTTGGGTACGGATTTCTTAGCTTACAATCTCGTATTTTCTTAACAACCTTATACTTGCAGATAAACACATAGGTTAGACAAAACAAACATACTGATTCTTTATTGACTCGTCTAAAGCAAGAAGGTAAGATAACAACCATCTCCCTGTGGATCGACCCGTGCTCAACCGGCTAGCTGCAAAGCGACACCGTCTTGATTGCGGTTAACTTTAATTTTCTAAATCAAATGGCGCCGTTGCCGGGGAGACGGTAGCGTATTTTCTTTCTTGTTATTCGGGTTGATATTCTTTTTGTATATATATAAAAAAAAAATAAAAAAAAAAATTCTTTTTGTTCTTTTTGGATAATTCTTGTGGGCAAGAGTGCAGATTTTTGCAAGTTTGCAAACTGCGATAGTGGGGAAGCAAAGTGTGCATTCAAGGCAAGGGTGATTTACGAAGTACAGTGCCAAAGATCCGGGTAGTTTGACCCGCGCAAGCGAACCTTTCAAGCTTACCGGATTTGATTCAACGGGGGTTTCCTAACCCAAAAACTTAACGGTACGTACTTTACTAACACCTTCTTCTCAAATCCGACGCTTCCAATATACTATTCTTTGCAGGATTCTTTGCAAGTTCGCTAGCAAACGCCAAAATTGACTAACCCGTATTTGTTGCAGCGCCGCGCTTAAAATAAAAAAAAAACGATTGTTTGATTCTTTATAGAATTTTTTGAATTGCGCATTGCATACATTAATACGGACTTAAGGGCAAGCGAACCCCACAATATACGGTAAAGGATTTCATCACCTTTTCCGTGGCCCACAAATCACGAACTTGAGCATAACGTTTACCCGCACAAATTTAAAAGAAACTAGACTTTAAGCCTTAAGGACTTCGCGCTCACTAGGAGAAGTTAACTGTATTTAGAAGCTTGCTTAACGGTATATTGTTTACGGGGTGTCTAGGAAAGTGTTAACGGCGAAACCGCCAAAAGAGAAAGGGTTATTTAATTAAGGAACTTCGCGAAAGCGTTGGAAAACCTCCCCTTATCTCTGCACTTACCTGGCCTCGTGATCAGTGTATTTTTGAGCCTGTTTCTCGACACAGTTTTACTTCGACAATCAAGTTCTGGAGCAGGTCTAGTTGACCTAGGTTAACCCTAGAACGATTAGGTGTGTGGTATTTTTTGTGTCGTGATTATTTTTTGTCCATATTCTTTTTTGTGTATATTTCATTCTTTTGCTAACAACTAACTAAAAAAAAAAAAAAAATCAAATTCTTTCCCCCTCCTTTTTCTCTACCTTTCTTCTTCTCTCTTCATATCATGGGTACCCCACCTCGCAAAACTCTTGCCGAACTTTGGTACCCACAACCAGACATTACTTCATACGGTTCTTGTTTTGGTCGAACTTCAAACGATCCATCCATGCCAAAAATTTCATTGAGAGATCGGATAGACGCGTCTAGGACAAACAACTGGACCCCGCAATCCACTTCGTATCAACCGTTTCAAACATTCACCCCTTCTTGCGTTGATACACCTTTTGAAAATCCAGTTGTAACCCCAAGACCAATGTCTCTTGCTGAACATATCGAACAATCCCGTAGCCGATCTTTCACTCCTTTCACCACTACAAATTCTTGGGATCAACAATTCCATCCACCTTCTTATCCAAATGTTGATCCTACTCCTGTCCAGCCATTCAATTCCTACCAATCCTACCCTACTTTTGCACCTTCCCTAGACATTGCTTCTACACAGCCATTTGGGGGTTTCCAGTATCCAACTAACTTCGCATCTTTTACTGAAACCCCATCACAACCTATGTCTAGCTTAGAACAGTCCTTGGAAGAATTTAGGGTAGCTTCACAACAGACGATGGATTTGAATGCGTCCATGGCCGCCCTCATACAACCTAGTGATCCGGTAGCTAGTTTTCAACTAGCTCCAACTTTTTCAATGTATGATGCGGCGGCAGGACAGGCTGTGAATTTGAGTGGAGAGAGTGAGATATACCCCCTTCCAAATCAAACCTACCTGTCTCAAATTGAATTCCACAACTCCTGTTTTGAAAGTCTATCGAGTATCCCACATGATTTATCAATTGAAGATAGAATGATGAATGAGTTGTGCGACTTCGTAGTGTTTGATTTGCCCGATTGTGAAGGGACTCATCCAAGTGAAACCGATCCTAAACCTTTTGACCTCTACACCTCCACTTTAGAACCTGAATTGATTGATATCCATGCTTTTGATGAGGTGTCAGAGAATTTTGATTTTCACTGGATTGAGGATATTGACGCCGGGGATATTTTGGATGATGAACCCGTAGATTTGGCTGAGTTTGTCTCTTCAAATCATCATCCCGAGTCTTTAACTGTTTTTCCCGAACCCCATATGCGTCTGGACTTTGAAGAGAAGAGCATGGATGTGCTAAATTTTGAGGAGAATTTTGAGGAGATTTTTGAGGATGAAACAGTTCTAGATGATGAGTCGGATTTTCCAATTCATCATGTTCCTTTCACAGACTGTGTACACCCTCCAGAACCCTTAACCGATACCCTTCCTCAACCCCTTCCCTCCACCCTTTCCATCGTTCCGACCTTGCAAGAACCCGTATCATTTTCACTTCATATGTCTGGTTTACCAAGTTCGGCGTACCCATGGTTTCTCACGAATCTTGAGGGATTTGACCCCATTTCTCGACGGATAAATATATTAGCACAATCGCTTTTCACACATCGGTCATCCCAAATTGTGCTAATTTATTTACTCCATTTGCACCCTCAAGTTCGTATTCCACTTCTTTTTCCCGTCCGCCATTCTTCTTCCTCTCATATACCGAGACCATATCCCGCTTCTCTCCGCATATGGTCTCGCGTATTCTTCATCTCTTTCCTCTACGCCTTCTTCCACCAACCGGTACATTATAGCGATAAAATCTTTGAATGGTTGGTGTTAACTTTTGGCCTGTGTAAGGCCTTGTATAGCTTGATACTGTTCTCCTTCCCCCCTAATCCTGAATTTCAACGCTTAACAGTGGAAACACTGTTTTACTTAAGTTTGGGGGGGGCACTTTTTTGTATATATTTTTTGTTTTCCTTTTTTGTTTTGTATATAATTTGTTTTTGGGGGAGCGCCGACAATTTTGACCCTCTTGGTATAGCCTGACAGTGAGGGCACTGTCAAGTTTAAGTTTGGGGGTGTGCTCGGTAAGCTTTCTTCCTTCGCATTCATTTGTATATTTTGCATTTGCATACCCTATTAAAAACCCACAAAAATTGAAAATTTTCTAAAAACATAAAAACTTTTCTGTCAAGTAGCTTGTGGAAAAACTCTGATTCAACATTTCGACGGTTTTTGTTTGAAAAGATAGGAATAACTAAATCTTATGTTTAGATTTTGAAAACCTGAAAGATAACTCTCCTTTGAAGTTAACTATAGCTGATATATGTCTTTACATTACACTACACGTGTTGTGAGTCTTGGAAATTAGATGACAAGTCTTTTATGTTTAAAAGACTTTTAAATAGATAAATGATTTTCTGAGGATCAAATAGGTTTGTTCTGAAATAAGTAATATATCAAGAATTGTTTATGAAGTGAGTGAATATGAAGGAATGTTATTGATGCCTTAATTAGAACTAAGTCTGAAAAATAACCCATCTGAAACTTGATTGGAATGATTACACACCGAACCCACTAAACACGTCTTTTATCCAAAAAAATAATTGAACTACCGGTTATATCTCCGTTCGTATCGAATCATCATGTTTTTCACGCCAAACTGTCTTTTGTTTTTGGACCTAGGTAACTTGAGTAATTAAGTCCGCTGGGGTGTTTCTACACCTAATGCCCTAAAACCAACTGGTTTGGGTGCATTGGCCCAAAGCTCGCTAAGAAGCCTAGAAAGTCCAAGATAAAAACAAAGTCAAGCAAGTGTTCTCTCCGAGTTAAAATTCCTAACGGTTCTTTGTGTGAGAATAATCTTGATAAAAGACAAGCTTTTATAAAAAAAATTTAACGGAGATATGAAGGTTTTACTCTATGATAAAGACTATTGCACGTTCACAGAGGTGTGTATGAAATGAAAACAAGAAAAAGGTGGAGTGAAGAATAAGACCTAGTTTCCTGTTAGGGAAGATAGAAATTCTGAAGTTGAAACTTTATTGGAAAACGAAACTTGAAAAATGCTTAACTCTTTATAAAACTTATGTGATCCTTTTAAAATTGTTATCTGGGCTTTATTGTGTGACATAATGACTTTATTCGACCTTTCGGGAACTTAACGACACTATTTTGCACTGCACGTAAAGACATATAAAATCTGTAGTTAAATAAGAAGAGAGGTGTGAAAAATAAAGGTTCGATAGTCTAAACTTAGGATTATAGAATTGTTATTTTCTGAAACAAAACTTTAGGGGCTTGAATCTTAGTTATTTTACAAAACTAGCTTGACCGGATTTTGTGGGTAGTATCCGCTGAAAACCCTCAGGAGACAACACTCCTCCTACTAGGGACACCTAGAGGTTTAACGGCTTGTTGCACGCGCTCAGTGCAATCGCGTTCCCTGCGAAAGTGCGGTTAGGATTTTATTTTTGTGAATAATTGGTTTTGCTCGGGACGAGCAAAAGTTAAGTTTGGGGGTATTTGTTCACAACAGAATACTGCATTTTATACCGCCCATTCTTACGCTCGTGTGTTTATAGGTAGGTGCTTTTGATCTGTGTTTGTTACATATTTACAGAGTACAGGTTTTCAGTCCAAATATTGCAAATCATGACAAAGTCTCCACAGTTACACCAAATACAGAACATCTGTTGACAACAGATAAAAGCCGGGTTCCAGTCATCCATATCCGTCCGGTGCTGCGTACCGGTTCCAGGGACAAGACATATGACAGCAGTCATTCGTGTCTCGGACAAGCACGGAGCACGAGAGGGGCTGCACAAGAATCAATGGGTGCGCGGAGCTCAAGAGAGATAAAGTCAAAAGTGAAGAAAAGATAACAATCTTGGACTATGAATTCTGCTGATATTCTGGAAGAAATTATCAGAAAATACATGTACCAGACAAGAGGGGACAGGAGACCAGGAAAACACTCAGAAGCCCACACCCTAAACCCACAGTAGGGGCGCGGATCCGCGGCCATAGGGGGCTATAGGCGGCGGATCCGCGGCCGTACAGTGGCCTTGTTCTGTCGTTTTTCAGGGGCTTTTTGGTAATCTTATTTTGGGTCTGGTGGTTGCCCTAGAACTCCATTCTCCTGCCTATAAATACAGTAGTTTTGAGCTTAACCAAGGGAGCTTTTCTTTGTTCTCTTCTTTGTGTAATTTTGTTCTTCTTCTTCCTCTTCTTCATTCTTTCTCCATGACATTGTAGTGAGAGCTTTTGAGTGGAAGATTAATGAAGATGAGGGCTTGTTATCTTTTTTGTTAGTTTGCTCCCCCTTGAGATTCTTGCTTTCTCTTGCTCATTCAACCTCTTCATTGAGCTTGAACGGGTAAGAGTTAGTTATTGATCTCAAGGGTCGTATTTTCTCACGGGACTAGTTCTTCACTTCACATGCGTTCTCTACCCTTCCCTTGATCTTGCAACCTCTTCATTGAGCTTGCAAGTTTAAGGGTTGGCTATTGAGCACATGCTTGGCTTGGGTTCTACTTCCGTGTTCTTTTTATCGCTTATTTATTACTTGCATTTATTACCTTGTCTTTTATTACTTGCAATTTTATTCATGCAATTTTATTACTTGTATCTTTTCTTTTCTTTGTTCTTTTCTTTTTGTTCTCTTTTGTTCATATTGTGAATGTTGTAATTATTGTTATTGTTAAGAATTAATACGGTTTTATAAGTTAACATTTCTTTGCCAATTCCTTTTCCCGTTATTTTCCATTTGAACTTCGCCCAAACCATACGCAAGCGCTCCGTTAGGCACCGTACCCTGACAAGGTAACGGTGATTCCTAACCACGACCGGTTGCGTTCGGTTTGGCCGGAGGCGAAGGCAAGAGACAAGAACGGAAGGACAAGGGTAAATAAGCCGGATTCCACGAATACCGCGCTTAAATCCCCTAATCCACGTTGTTGCCGATTGCTTAGCTTCAATTGGTCAAGACTCGGCTCAAAGATTTTGGGTACGGATTTCTTAGCTTACAATCTCGTATTTTCTTAACAACCTTATACTTGCAGATAAACACATAGGTTAGACAAAACAAACATACTGATTCTTTATTGACTCGTCTAAAGCAAGAAGGTAAGATAACAACCATCTCCCTGTGGATCGACCCGTGCTCAACCGGCTAGCTGCAAAGCGACACCGTCTTGATTGCGGTTAACTTTAATTTTCTAAATCAATCATCACGGAGGAATATCAATTAATAAGTCCTAAGGTCACTTAGGCGGAGAACCGTGTCGGATGCCGCGGAACATATACACGCTACGTCACTCTGCTTAAGCTACCTACTCCATCATACCAAGGTCATCCAACACTCCAAAAGGTAAAACCTAGCGCTCTGATACCAACTTTGTCACGACCCAAAATTTGGCCCATAACCGACACTTAAACGACGTAACGTCTACAGGCGTACGCAATTCAAGTAAGCCGAAACCCAGAAATCTAAACCACCCAAATCTGGATCAACGGAGAAAAACATAGTTTTATCATTTGGAAAATCAACAGTAAAATCTCTAACTCTAGTTTTCCTTCTTGAAAATTTCGGCAGCACCTCCTTTGTAAAAACTAGCCCTGAAAATGGGTATAACACAAATAATATATAAAGCATCCCAAATGGGAGCAAAATCACACCCAACGGCGGAGACAATCACCACAAGATGTATACGACGCCGAAGCGAAGAAATAACAAAGGAAAGACTGCAATAAGAAGTAAACTTTCCAACATAACCAGCTCCCACGAGCACGGCACCCAAAATCACCAAAATAGTACAACACTGAAACCTCACAAGTCGTCTCTAAGTCATATACAAACAGTGGTAGATGGAGAATACTAAATCCAACAAAAGATATATAATGTACAAGCAGATAACCGCAAACCCACCTAAAAGCAAAGCCTCACTGCCTAACGTAGCGGTATCCGCAAAAGTAGAGATGATAAGATGCCCTGCCGCGACTACTGTGAGGGTAAGCCCTGCAAAACACTGTGGCACAACGGGGGTGAGTTGCCAACTCGTGAATAGTAAATAACATCATACTATAATCGCAAATATGCACGAACAGCGATCTATCTATCACATGTAATCCGATAGCATAAGTATGATAAGTGAATATGCAACAATCATGTAAAGGTGCATCATCAGGGTACTACAACTATATAAAACAATGCATAACAACAATAATCCTGAGTGTGTGGGATGATACAATAAAATCTCATACAAAATTATCAGCATGGAAAAACACCAGTGTCCCTCACTGACACATCAAATCCCAAATCCTCAGGCACCGCATCCACAGATCGGCCCTCACATCCTGTAAGTCTCATGAAACCTGAGTGTCACACATCGACACCCGAAACATCATGAAAACATATCCCTATGTGTATATATATACGTATATAAGTATGAGAATATCAACCCCGTATGCCCACCGACGATACGTAAAAATCATGAAAACCTGAGTGTCTAATACCGACACTCGAAACATCATGAAAACCGTATCTAGCATAGACACGTAAATCCTCATAACTCAGGCGTTGTCACCACGACTGGCCCTGACGATATGTCGTACATCACTCTGGTCGGTATCCCCACGATAACCTCCGAGTCCAAATACTATCACCGGTAGGTACTTGCCCACCTTCCAGGCTCATCGTCTGTACAACGAACATATTGCCGAGGGGAATCGTACCGGGCTCCACCATGTACCCACACACGGCCCACTCACTCCTCGCATCGGGTATATATCACAAATCTCAGAACCGAGAAATCTCATGGTGGACGTATCAAAATATCATATCAAGAGAAACGGGGTTTTCAAACAATATATAGTTTCTTGAAAATACCCCCACGGTCCTCAAATCCATAAATCATATGAAATCCATATCTCAATACGTAAAATCCATATAAAACTGATATATGCAACATAAAACATCAATATGAGCATATAAAGGGAAAACCGCTCTTTTAAATGAATCCATCTTTAAAATATATCTTACGGTTCCCAAAATCCTCCGGAAAACAAGTGCAGCATCATATGGGATGTCCATGTAAGTGTAGCAAGGTTTAAGTATCTACATGTAAGCAAGTATGTATGATGCATTTCATAAGCGCAATGATCAACAACTCAATATCACATATCAAAACAATACCACTTGGGGTACATACAGCTATAGCGAAAATATGCGGGTGTACATGTCAATATGAGTGCATGATATACATGTAGCTGTAATAGACTATGTGGGTGTACATGTCAATATGTATGCAAGATGTACAAGTAGTTATAATAAGGTATGCGTGAAATGGATTAAGAGTTACTATCTTAACTATCCATATCAACCGTAATA
Source organism: Agapanthus africanus (assembly GCA_030015575.1). Lineage (NCBI taxonomy): Eukaryota > Viridiplantae > Streptophyta > Magnoliopsida > Asparagales > Amaryllidaceae > Agapanthus > Agapanthus africanus. Next base: position 373,858,428 of record JASDDO010000019.1, on the reverse strand, counting down.
ACACGTATATATGTGTCAACAATCTCCTATGGACCAAGAAATAAGAGTTACTACCTCCACTACCCTTATCCACTACCATATCACGTATGTAGGTGGTTTGTGCGTGTCATGGCAATTACTGACGATGTGGGTGTAGCATACAATTTAGTGCTCGTGCAACATGAACCGTCAGTAATGTGTTATATCTAAAGGTACGAGTCAAGTACAACAGATAATGCTATGCAATGACATTCATATATAATTAACTAATATGTAAAAACATGCAGCTATCATATCATATCCGCCCCGACGCATAACGCCATACGGGCGATTTCCCCGTAGATGTTAAATCTACTCACCAATGGTCTCCAGCTATGAAAATCCGACCACCTGCTTCCCCTTATTCGCAGCATCTGAAATCCCCTCTTGCGAAGCTATATTTCAAAAAACACAAGAAATAGTGCAAACATCTCAGAAATCGACCAAAATAACGTAAAATTACGTATTAAATAACGCACCAACACTAAACTAACTCGCGAGTATACGTCTAGTGGCTAACGTGCGTAACGATACCACAAAACCTACCCCAGCACCATCCTACAAAGACGGCGTCGCCGAAATTCTCCATAGAGGTCGCCGGCCCCGGCCGGTAGGGTGGTCCTCGTGTCTCAGGTGGTGCTCCAGGATCACTAGTACATCACTATAAATTTGTTTGATTTTTTTTGTAAAAAACCCAGGTCACAGCAGGTACAGAGGCTCTAAAAAGACACTAAAAACTACGATATCGCACTAATCGATATAAAAAGTGTTGTACGCCACAACTAATGAGCTAAACAACATAAAAACTCCTAATTAATAGTGTACGGATTATACCTATCAACTTTAGCTCACAAGATCCAAGCTTCCTAGTTCCCAAGTGATCAAAGAGCAAGAACAAGGACTTGGTGTATTTTTTTGGGATTTATTTGGGGATTTTAGGAATTTATTGGCTTGGATTGATGCAAAATGGAAGAGAAATGATCAAGAGCAGTAGAGAGAGAGAGAGAGGGATTCGGCCAAGTGAGGAAGGGAGAGTTTTGTGTGGAATTTCCTAGAAATTTCAAGCATTAAATACAATAAATGCATTAACACAACACATGCACACATGCATGCACCTCAATTCTTTTCTTTTTCTTTTCTATTAACCTAAATTCTAATTCCAAACAAATATCTAGATAATGTGAGAAGGTTTTGGTTTAACTCAAATTTAATTGATGAAAAGTTCACTTAACAGAAATTTCCCAAAATGTGAATACCGCATTAAAAAAAAATTAAAATTGGGAAAAATTCAAATTGAACCAAAACGTCCCATATACCCCCAAAGCTTGCGCACTAGTTTTATTTTAGCTAAACTAGGTGCTGGCAAGTCTATATGGTCGTTTGAACACAGTCGGGTCAAAACGGGATATACCGACAATTTTGCCCCAAAACGGAAAAATTCTCATAACGATTTCTAAAACGTTACAGGAACATTCCGTATCACTACAAAAATCCACATTTATTGGATATGCCATCGTATAATTAGATACGAACTCGAAGAAACTTGTTTCAGGTCGAGGATGGTTTCTGGTTCTGGAGAAATAGAATAGGATTATTCAGTTGTCTTTTCCCTTTACCTTCTCTCAGGTTGCAAGGGCTTCTGGTATTTAGGAGAGTACATTTATTGCGCTTATTGGATAGTCTTCTTCCAAACCATAGGCAAATACCGAAAGGTAGGGAAGGAAGAAAACCAATTAGCCTAAGTGTGGTGTACAGAAGGTAATAAGTAAAGACATATAAAGGGATTTGAAAGAGGGCAAAAAGAAATTGCGACTGCTGTCATTCATGACGAAGCCGTATATATCATCGTCACTCCTACTTCACCTTTGCTTTTCTCCGGAACATTCCGTATCACTACGAAGATCCACATTTATTGGATACGCCATTGTATAGTTATATACGAACTCGAAGGAACTTGTTCCAGTTCGAGGATGGTTTCTGGTTCAAGAGAAATCGAATACGATTATTCGGGTTGTCTTTTATCTTTACCTTCTCTCAGATTGCGAAGGCTCCTAGTATTTGGAGGGTACACCTATTACGCTTATTGGAGAGTCTTCTTCTAAATCTTAGGCTGGTGCCAAAAGGTATGGAAGGAAGAAAACCAATTAGCCTAAATGTGGTGTACATAATGTAATAAGTAAAGACATATAAAGGGATTGGTGTGAGGGCAAGAAAATATACGGTTACAGTCATGAATCTGGATAGTGGAAGAGGCATTACTAGGTGTTAGTTATATGTATACCCTAGAGGCCATTATTATACAAGTGATGTATATTATAATGGATGCTTGGACATATATAGGGAGGACTTTCTTGCTCGACATGATAGTATGCTATCTGGTTGCTCTTTATTTTAACATATACACTTATTATCTCTTTATTACATGTTGATAAAGCCCTTAGGATGAGTACTTGACTACCAGGATTATGATGCAGATCATACTAGTGGGGCAGAGGTAGTCGGTAAGTACATCCTTCAAATGTACCTAGTCATGGGAGTATTAAGACAGGGTATCGATACTCCAGAGTAGACTAGCATATACGCTTCTTGACCCATATGATGGGCGATGGATGATCCCACATCCATTGGTGTTTGACATCAGAGATGGTATACGGGTGCTCAGTGGAGACTGGGTACACTGAACGGACTCGCCGAGAACTCCTAGATGGTATTATCGTCAGATAGCAGTTCTCAGGTGACACTAGTACAGGTTAGTTTGTCGATCCGAGATCGTCATATAGTCTTGTGTGATTCCCACTGTGCTTTGATTTCCACCTTACCAGGTTCAAGAGATCGTGCAAAATGGTGGTTTTTGGGTACAGTCCCGAGTCACATGGAGGCAATGAGCGATAGGAGGGGGTTTCGTCTCTCCCGTTGTTGAGGGTTGATGTTGCACTATACTTGATTGGCCATAACAGGAAATCTCTGGCCAGGGTTGCTGAGATCTACTGATAAGTGTTATCAGTAGTTTCTCGAACCGTTATGAGGCTCACATCGGCATGACTTATCAGGCTATTGGGGTCTGACTTTATACCACCCCCAGGCTGTGATACACGACATATTAGACGAAGAGACCAGACTGTACGGTAGTGTTACTGATTGGATTCGCAGAAGTATGAGCAGGCTTGCTTGTTGATCTTCTGATCGCTTAATACCCGGATGGCCGTTACGTTTAGAAGACCGCTTGCGGCTTGTAGGTGATTGATACCTACTGCCAGCGTATTGACGATTCTTTAGAGTCCTACACAGATGTTTCCTGGCTCAAGCGAAACGAAGTAGGAGCACATATGTGATATGTCCGGGACCGAGATTAATACGTGTATGTGATACCGTATTCTATTCTCGCGATATGTGATATTGGACGGTTATATATGAAATAGCCGGGTTATCGGATCAAGTGTTGATTCGATAAGGTGTTACATTTGATATTAGTCGGTTGTATGCGATATAGCCGGATTATTAAATCAAGTGTTGATTTAATAATTTAATGTATAATTGTGATATATTAATTTACATTAACTAATATTTGCTCACTTAAGCATTTCTTTTTCTCACTTGTGTACACTTAGTATATATGTGATATATATTAATGTACATTATTTTGTGTCATCCTAGATGCCACATGCTACATGGGTGTATGAGACTCACACCATGCTTATGATAATCCTAAGGTTTTTATTTATCAAAGTAAATCAAAATTTATTGGAAATTTGTCATGACTAGAAGCTTGGAGAAGCTTGTTGTGTCCATTGACTTAGTCCACTAATTTGTTTTATTTAAGATATTTATTAACCTAACCATTATCCTTAGCCATAGTTTAGTCTCTACATGAGTTAGTGTATGACATAAACTTACACATGGTTGCTATTCTCACCTCATGAGTTTCATTCTCTTCTCCACTTCATCTTCCTCTTCATTAAGAGAAAGTTTTCTAAATTTTCTCAAGGTGATGAAATATTGTGAGAAAAATAAATCTAAACTGAGCAAAATTCCTACTTTATCATCATCTACTATACTAGACATTTAGTTTAGGATGTTTGCTTCACTAATTCCATATTGGTGAAGAGGTAGCTTGAGTTGGTGTCTCCTCGACGTAGATCATCTTTGGTCTCGAAGACTTCAAGCAAGCTTGTTCCGTTCATCTTGTGGAGCCTTTCTAGAGTCCGGGAGTTCACTACTTGCAGCGAAGGGACTACTACACAGAGCTATTGAAGTGAAAGACCGGTCAACAAAGGTTGTATTCCTTGTTCACTTAGATGTAAAGATATTTACATGTTGTATTGTCTAATTCTCTAGTTAAGATTCTAGGGTTAGGGTTGTTTGGCATGGCAAATTTTTTAAAATGGCAAGGACGATACCTCCCGAAACCTTATTATCATGCTACGCATCTCTACAGTGGTATCAGAGCCAAGCTAGAGAATTAGACGATATTTGTAGGATTACGAAACTGAAACAACTCCGAAACACACGAAGTAAAATCTAGTTTCTGTCAAAATTTTCAGAGTGTCTAAAAATTTTTTAAGCAACTGCAGAATGTCACATGAGATATAACATGAACACCACAGAAACCTGAGCCCTTCTCGCCAGAAAATGGCCGGCCACATGAGTATAATTTCCGAGCTCACCGGTATTTCTGGGGAAATCTGGCTTCAAATTTTTATGGTGTTCCAATCTCCGGATTTTGGTGTTTCAGCTGTTGCTTGTTTTTACTGATATTGCATGTGATGTCATACTTCTGTAAAGGCAATTCGGAGTGTTTCGTATTCGTAATTCTAACAACGTTTCGGGTTATTTTAGATAACGTTAAAATGTTCGAACGAATATCAATAACCCATTTTTTCCATTACTGGAAATTTTCCAAGAGTTGTATTTTTCCAAGTTTGAAATCTTCATAAAATCGTGCAGGTGTTTCTGTGGACCCTCTAGAAGAATGAAACCCTAACTCGATTCTGTGACCATCGGAACCGCTACCAAACCCCAGGGTTTGCGGTAGTTCCACGGCGCCATAGGTGAGGCAAGGGTTGACCCTTTTATGGTTGGTCCATAGGTGTTGTGGTATGTTCTAGATACTTTTTAAACTCCGCTCAAGTGTTGAGCTCTTTGGGAAATTTTGGGTGTTTGTTTATTCGATCGAATAGTTTAACATCGTCTAGTTATCTATGATTGTGATACAATACTTGAAATCCATAATATTTAGTTTTGTGAAAACTAATTTGAATTTTATAAATCTAGCAATTTAGTCTCATTTGATTGGTTGCTACGGAATTTTGATGTGGATCAAAAGTCTGTCGCAATCACGTAGCGTACGCGGATACTCGCCGGATAACCGTAGTAGATAGTCACGCCCCATAGCCCCGACCAAGTGACTGTAGGAGAACCCCATCGCCAAAAGCATCCGCTCGGGTGCTCGCGGCTGCGGTGTTCCGCCTAAGTGCACTTCATCGATGGCATCGGGGTGCGGCCGTCTACTAAAGTTTTCGACGAGCATTCTATCAGGTTATCGGGAATCTTGTTGAATTACCCGACTTGTTATTGAAAATTGTTTTCAATATCGAGACTAAAATACGGGGTTTATAATTGTTAGGCATGTGATATCTAAGGAATTCATTTGGTAAGGCATGAAATCCAAAGTATGTGATACATTGGGTTTATGATGTCTAAAGTGGTTGCAGATTCCAATTGTCGTAGTTTTTCACTTTTTTCTGCGGCCGTAAGTGTAATATGTGTTGTATCGCCGGTTTCATTTCTATATGTCAACGATAATTGGGATACGCATATTTACTTATGTTGATGATATGTGATGTTATGTGTTACTGTGATATGTTATATTGGATCGTCGTGTTTTGAATAGCCGGGTTTTTTTTATGTGAGATGGGAGTTTTTCATTTTCATTCATGTAAAAGCTTGTATGTAATATTCTTTTATTGGGATACTTCCGGGTTGAGGATGATGCCACCATTGATGTATATTATTTACTTTTCCGCATTAGGATAGACCCAAGGAGGAGAGCACAAGTAACCGGGTTTTAGAGTCCAGTGGGAGACCATCTCGAGGAGTCGAGATCGGGTCTCCTAACTCTAGAATTGGTAGGGTTGCTTGACGCTCTCGTAGGGATCTAGGGATGTGGGTTTGACTATTCATTGCGGCCGTGGAATCCGCATTTTTTATTGGCTTAAATAAAACACGGAATTCCTAGTATATCCAATATTTCATATGTATTCTTATGTGTTAGTTATATGTATGCCCTAGAGGCCATTACTATACATGTGATGTATATTGTAGTGGATGCTTGGATATATATAGGGAGGAATTTCTTGCTCGACATGATAGTATGCTATCTGGTTACCCTTTACCTTAACGTGTATACTGATTGTCTCTCTGTCACATGTTGGTAAAGCCCTTAGGATGAGTACTTGATTACCTGGACTATGATGCGGATCATACTAATGGGGACATGGTAGTCCATAAGTACATCCTTCAAGGTCCCTAGTCGTGGGTGTATCGAGACGGGGCATCGATATACCAGAGTAGACTAGCGTATACCTTCTCGACCCATATAGATGGGCGATGGATGATCCCATATCCATTGGTGTTTGACATCAGAGATGATATACGGGTGCTCAGTGGAGACTGGGTACACTGGACGGACTCGCCGAGAACTCCCAGATGGTATTATACCTTACGTCAGATGGCAGTTCTCTGGTGACACTGGTACAGGTTAGTCTATAGACCCGAGATCGTCATAGAGTCTTGTGTGATTCCCACCGTGCTTTGATTTCCACCTTACTACGTCCAAGAGGGCGTGCAAAACGGTGGTTTTTGGGTACAGTCCCGAGTCACATGGAGGCAATGAGCGATAGGAGGGGTTTCGTCTCTCCCGGTATTGGGGGTTGATGTTGCGCTATGCTCGATTGGCCATAACAGGGAAGTCCCTGGCCAGGGCTGGTTTAGAGATATACTGGTAAGTGTTACCAGTAGTTTCTCGACCCGTTATGAGCCTCATATCGGCATGACTTATCGGTTATTAGGGTCTGACGTTTACCACCCCTAGAACTGATATGCGACATATCAGACGAGGAGACCGGACTGTACGGTAATGTCACTGTCAGGCTTTTGCAGGAGTTGGAGCGGGCTTGCTTGCTGATCTTCTGATCGCTCAATACCCGGGTAGCCGTTACGTCCAGCTAGTACCGCTGACGGCTTGTGGGTGCTTGATATGATCATCACCTACTGCCGGCGTATTGACGAGTCATTAGAGTCCTACATAGAGGTTGTACTGGCTCAGGCAAAACAAAATAGGAGCGCATATGTGATATGTGCGGGACCGAGAATAATGCGTGTATGTGATACCGTATTCTATTCTCGCGATGTTAGTATCGATCGGTTGTATGCGATATAACCTAGTTATCGAATCAAGGGTTGATTCGATAAATCGATACATTGTATATTAGTCGGTTATATATGATATAACCAGATTATTAAGTCAAATGTTGATTTAATAATTTAGTGTATAATGGTATATGTAATATACTAATTTACATTAACTAACATTGGTTCACTTAAGCATTTGTTTTTCTCACTTGTACACAAGTTAATATATATGTGATATATATTTATTAGTGTACAAAATGTATCATGGTTGTTGATACACACTACATGGGTGTATGAGACATACACCATTATAATTATATGGGTGGGGTTTTAATATACAAAGTAAATACAAAATTAGTGGATAATTGTTCAAGTGCATGAAGCTTCATAAAGCTTGTGTGTGCATTGACCAATGTCAACTAGTTTTGTTTTTACTTAGCATATTCATAAACCTAACCACTATAATTAAACCATGGTAATGTCTCTACATGAGTTAGTATATGATACTCACTCACCATGGTTAGCTCATTCTCTCTCTTGATCATTTTTCATTCTCATTTTTAGAGCTCATCTTCTTCCTCCTTCATTTTGATGCTAGGGTTTGAAAAAGAGAGAGAACCAAAGTGAGAAATCAAATTCTAAAGAGTACGCATTTCCTATCTCACCATCCTCTACTAGACTAGCACTTTAGTTTCACTAATTCTCTAGTTAGTGAAGTAGAAGCTTGAGTTCGTATTCCCTCGACGTAGATCATCTTCGGCCTCGAAGACTTCGAGCAATACCGTTGCAATTTCTCATGGAGCCGTCCAAGAGTCCGGGAGTTGGATGATTGCAGCGAAGGGACTACATCAAGGAGCATATGAAGTGAAGGACCGATCTACAAAGGTTGTATTTCGTATTCCTTTAGAGTAAAGTAGTTTACTTGCTAGATTTTTCACCTAATCTCTAGTATACGATCTTGCTTAGGGTTTTTAGGCACATAAATTTTTTAATCGGGCATGGTCGATGCCTTGTAGAGCCTTGTTAGTGTGCCTAGTAACCCTACATTATGCTGCTGTTATTCTGTGATATGATCACTTTATATATTGGGATGAATGCTTATATTATATATATGATATATAATAAATATTGTTGCTTTCGTTTCTTCTGTGATGCTTAGGAAGCATAATTGATTGGACTTCATTAATGAGATTAATGAAATAAAAGAAACCTAAAGATGTTGCAGAACCTTGTTTTAAAAACTGGTAGCTCTAGTTCTTGCTTTGCATAGCGGTATTCCTTTTAGAATATCCAGCACCTTATTCGATAAGGAAAGAGCCGAGATCTCTTCACCGGGAATGACATCTTTAGCAAAACTGGCAGATGCTACAACCCACTCGGTTTTTTTATTGCTTTTTTAGTTCATGCTTTGCATAGTGGTATTTGTAAAATATCCAGCACCTCATTCGATGAGGAAAGAGCCGAGATCCTTTCACCGGGAGTGACCTCTTTAGCAAAACTGGTAAAAGCCTAAAAAAACACTCCTTTTCAAAATCACTCGATTCTACAACGACATCAAGTTCATTACGCAATGGGTTTTCTTAAAAACCTGTTGTAGCCCTCCGTCATTTCAGATAAGTAGTATTTAGTATTCCTGCTACGTTTGTTGGCTTTCGTCAAGACGTAATGTGCGGTAGCTGACTAGTGCTTATATGCTAAAACATGTGATGCGATTGGATTAGGGTAGTCGTGTGACTTTGTTGGCTTTCGTCAAGGGTCATGCGGGTGGGTTTAATTCAATCATGAAATGTACGGGTTAAACTTGACTAGCAGACTATGGTTTGTTGGCTTTCGTCAAAGTCATAGGACATTAGGGACAAAAGTATTATCGGGAATTTCAAGTGTTGAAATTTGCAATTAGATTGCATACCTTCTATGAGATAGTTGGATCCCAATACCCACTGCGAGTAAGAGTTACTTTTGAGAGAGTTTTGCACATTAAAACTAGCCGATCAAGTAGGTGTCTAGAAAGGTGTTAACGGGGTTACGCCCCTGGAAAAACGACATTTATTTTAATTAAGTCCGTGCGAAAGCATGGGGAACCTCCCTCAAAGTACCAACACTGGCCTGGCCGAAAGATTAACGAACTTGTAGGGTGTAATTAATCCCGGCTAGTCTTACCTTTTAGGGTTTGAAGGAAGATTTGATAAAAACAGTGGGAGCCATCCTGATTAGATAAAATAATAACCAATCTAATCTTGCAAGAGCATACGCTGAGTGTTTTCTTCTCTCTCTCTCTCCTGGTAGCGACCATGTCACGCCTTAATCAAGATAATAATATGGACGTATTGACCGAACCTGCTTATTATACTGAGCTGGGGAACGTTGGTTCTGCTCTATCTTATAATTGTTATAAGTCCGAGCAGAAAATAGGGGAATATCTGGATTCCCATGCCACCTAATCGAAGAAAGTGCATGTTGATGCATCTTCTTCAGGGATGTTCGTTACCGAGAACTATTTCTCAGTATTCTCTACTTTCTAGGTATGAGATACCGGATTAGGATCCCACGTATGTAATCTGTTACATGGGCTACGAAAGGTAGAGAACTGGGATTGGGTGATATGTCTCTAAGTGTTAGAGAATGGTGCAATTGTTGCGGCTAAATCAGTTGGCAGATATCACCATGTATTACCAAATGGTAAATACATTGATTCTGAACAAATGTTATTAGATACCGAACCTGATATACAACATTACATTAGATTCTTTATTAAATTAAAGAAGGATATAATTTTGTATTGCAGGATAATGTTGTGAACATTTTCCTGAATCAAGAGTTGATTGTATCAGGCACGTTATGTAATGGCATATAAGTTCTAAATCAAACCACGATTCAATGTATGCAGAACACACACAAGAGGAGTTGTTCAAAAATAAATGAATCCTTATTGTGGTATTGTAGACTAGGTCATATCAATACGACACGACCGGCTAAGTTACATAAGGATGAATATGAGAATCTGTTCGAATTTTTATCTTATGATACTTGCCAGTCTTGTCTCAAAGGTAAAATGACCAATACTCTGTTTACTGGAAACAGAGAAAGAGTTACTGAACTCTTAGGACTAATACATGGTGATGTATATGGTCCTATGTCTACAAATTCCAAGGTTGGTTCTTGGTACTTCATTGCATTCATCAACTATCTCTCAAGATTCAGACATGTGTTCTTGTTGAAACACGAGTCTGAAACTTTTGAGAAATTCAAGGAATATAAGGTTGAAGTTGAGAACCAGACGGGTAGAAGTATAAATCCTTCGATGTGATCGAGGGGGAGAATACTTGCGCATGGAGTTCCTGGAGTTTCTAAAAGGAGAATAGGATTCTCTCTCAGCTTACTCCTTCGTGTACACCACAGCACAATGGTGTATCGGGGCGGAGGTATCGCACCCTATGAGATATGGTGCGCTCTATGATGAGTATTGCTAAGTTACCTGTTTCCTTTTGGGGTTATGCACTTGAGAAGCTGCATACCTATTGAATGGGGTTCCATCCAAATCACTGCCTACTACTCCATATGAGTTATGGAATGGGAAGAGACCATGTTTTAAACGAGTTAAGATATGGGGTTGTCCGGCCTATATTGAAAAGCAAAATCCGGACAAGCTCGAGGCAAGGTCAGTTCTGTATAAGTTTGTTGAATATCCCGAACATTAGTGACGGTATATCTTCTACCACACTGAGGAGCAAAAGGTGTTTTGTTTCTCAGCATGTCACTTTTTTAGAAAAGGAATTTCTTATGAAGAAATTAGTGGTCATGAGGTAAAACTGGAAGGAGTTCCAGCTGGAAAAACTAATAGCTGATGATTTGGTGAAACCAAAGGATTCAATAGTCTCCAACGAACCTCAGCCTATCCGCGAATCTGGTAGGGTTCCTTATCCACTTGAGAGATACTACGGTCTTCTCGGTGACAGTAGGAGCGAGGATTATATCTTGGTAGATGATGGCCCAACTAGGTTCAGGCAGGCCATCACAAGTAAAGACATTGTGAAATGGCTGGATACTATGCAATCAAAGATAGAATCCATGTACACCAACAAAGTATGACTTTGAATGTTGCACCTAAAGGGGTGAAATCTATCGGGAGCAAGTGGATCTTGAGAAGATTCTTGGTGTAGATGGAAAAGTTGAGACTTTCAAAGCTAGACTTATAGTAAAAGGCTATTGTTAATAACCAGGTGTGGTTTATGATGAAACCTTTTCTCCAGTGGCTATGCTTAAGTCAATCAGGATTAAAGCACGCATCGCGGAGTTGGAACATCTGTTTTGATGTGGCAGCCAAAGAGTTTGACTTCATCGAAAAGGTAGATGAACCTTGTATATACAAGAAGGAGGTAGAGAGTAAGGTTGTCTTACATGTATTGTATGTAGATGACATACTCTTGATAGGAAATGGTTTCCTATGCTACATTCGGTCAAGCTCCTCTTATCACGAGGATTCTTGTCACGCCCCGCTTCCCAGTGTACGGGCAAAGGACGCGACGGGCTCGCTACGTATTTACTCAGAAGTAAACACGCTAAGCGTATCTAAGCAATATAAAATGAAATGTACACAAGGGACAAGATGTAAATGAACAACAACTTTATTTATTAAACATTCTTTTTACAATACAATGAAAAGTAAATACATGAACTGAAAGCGTTGCCTAAACAGTGGCATAATAGAAATGAAAATGGAATAAGTACAAGTGGCTATAGCTCTGGGTCTTCGGTGTACTGCTCAGGGGCCTGCTCCAAATGCTCCTGACTGGTCTCGTACTCCTCAGTGTCGGGTCCTCTTGACAACATTCCAAAGAAGAAGAGAAATAGGAATGTCGTCAGCGAACAATCGCTCTGTAAGTCCTAAAGATGAGGGAGAAATAAAATAGACAGAGAGAGAGTATAGTTTTATAATGTTTTATTATAATGTTAGCGCAGTTGTTTGTGTCTTGGTACAGAAGAGGCCAGTTTATATGAGAGGAGTCTCACTATACTAGAGACTACGGTATATGGAGTACAAGGAACCGTTCAGACACTGTACAACGGCAATGGAGATTCGGGTTAGGTGTCTTATGGTTGCAGTCTCGTGCCACTTCTAACACCTTCCGTACCAATCTACCCCTTATAAACCTCGTGATATCTTGATTGTATTGTTTGAATTTTATATTGTATATAGAGGAATGACTTGCCGAAACCATGATATCAGTAATGGAACAAATATAATGGATGATCATGTAGATGGAATATATCCATGGTTTGGTTCAGTCAAGTTGTATAGATTGAATATATTGAATATATGGGTTCATGGATTCATGTTGAATTGTGGTTTTATACCTGAATCATATTCAAGTCAGATTGATTATATTGAGACTCGGTCTGAGTCAGACAATTAGAAAAGAAATTGAAGTTCAGAATTATGTTTTGGTGCTATCGGTAACTGCTGCATATGGACGGCAGGATTTGTGTATTTTTCAAAAACAATTATCGTGTTGATAACACCGTTTGTTAAGTTGTCTACCTTAAATAGGAAAGCACCCATATCTCTGGCTCCCTGAGGCTCAAGAGACTAGTCCCACTTAAACCTATGTTTACCAGGGTCCTTATTGTAATATAGTATAACTAGAAGGGGTTTTATGTAAAATAGTTTTGTTATACTTTCAAAATATACCTCAAATATTTAATTATCGTCTTTAGAGTTTTCATAGATGTTTCTTTTATTCAATGTGAAATTTCTAGTGAATATGACCTGGTTTTAAAGTATAAGGTATTTATTTGAAATATTGGAATTGTATGGTATTTTCTTGAAAATGAGATGTTTTTCTTAAATTTTGGAAATATAGAATATTATAAATATTAAAAATAGACATTTTGATATTAATTACATATATATTTATTTATTAAAATATAAGTTTTATTTATAATAGAAATCACATTTTCTAAAGAAAAAATGTATTAAAAATCTTTCGAGATCGTATGCTCCTTGTGGAGGTCTGCATCTCACTCTACTAGGCCCGAGAATGTGCGATAATCCGCACCATACCGAACGGGTTCCCCAAAAAGGGTTGTAGAGTCGCAATTGCAAAGATTTGTTAAATATAGTTCTTATATAAAAAGGTTTTATAAGTTGAAGGTAGTTATATGTAAAGTCGTATTTTCCGAATCTATGTTCTCAAATTCTATCGTGCTATATTAGATATGTGTGTTGTAAGGAGGTAGATCATTACCTCGTGAGTTTTCTAAGGTAATACGGTTTAAAAAGTTTAAGCATGTCGAAATGAAACATGAAGGTATTTTAATGTAAAAGTGGAATAAAACTTGCTACAGTTATTATTTTGGTGTCAAACTTGTTCTATTGTTTTCGTTAATATTTAATGGTCATGACATAAGAGTTTGGTATTATTGTGTTTAAGAAAAATAGAACTTTTTATGGAAAAACCGAATCAGAAGTCGGATTAACTCTGCTTCCGTCGGGTTTTAGTTTTGAATGTTTTTAGAATAGAGAAAAGAAGAAGAAGTAGGGACTTACAGGTTACAAATATAGAGGGGAGAGAGAGGAAGAGTAGGGAAGCACCGGTGCGTCGCCGGAAACTCCTTGTATCGTCGCCGGAACTTCGTCGGAGTTTCGCCCTTTGTTAACTCCACTTGCACACTATGCGAACTTGGAAATTTCTTGAGAGTTTTGGCAAGGAATTGTGAGTGAGGAGGGGTGAAATGAGAGTGGTATTTATAGGGAAATTAGGGTTTAGGGTGTTTAAAGAATGTGTTGAAATATGCATTAAAATTAGGATTAAATGGCATTTTATTGCTCTATATTCAGAGTAAACAAACAATGTGGGGTTAGTGGAGGTAGCTGAAGAGGTGCAGGGGGTGAATTTTGGAAGCATTTGGGACGGTCAGACCTAACCTCACCGGATTTTTTGAGCTTTTCACCGGTTTTGTACCGTCGGGTGGGGCTAGGGTTTAGGCCACGTGTCGGGGTCGATTCAATTTCCCTCGTGCTTATGTTTATTTATTCTGTAACTTACTCTATTACGTGTATTGCACGTGTAGACTCTTGGACTTCTAAAAGGTTAAAAGAATTTAAAATAAAAAGAATATGTGGCTGATGGGATTTGAACTCTGTTGCTTTGGTTCAGCGATGCAAGGGCTTTACCAATGAGCTATAAGTTGTTTCTTGCTGTTCAAAAGCAAATCAAACTTATAACTTGTGCTCAGGCTCAAGTACCCCTTTCTGCATTTTTTTTAAAAAAATTGTACAGAAAGTTTAGGATTGTTACATTCTACACACCTTATAAAAATCTCGTCCTCGAAATTTGTAAAAGGAAAGTGTAACAGCTTCAAGGAAAATTTGGTGATAGAAGTACTGATAATGTATGAAAAATAACAAAGTGGTACCAGGGTTTGAAAAGGTTGAAGAGAATTACCAGTGTTATCTTGGTCTACAGCCTCTGCTTCTATGGCTGCTAGTGTGAAAGCCTGACGCCATGGTTCGTTCCTCCTAACCGGAGGCACATTTCTCTGTCCTTGGGGCATGTTTCTCTGCCCTCGGGGCATGTTTCTCTGCCCTCGTGGTATGTTCCTCATTGCCTGTTGGAATTGGCGAGTAGGCTGTGCAGGTGGTGGAGCTGGGAGTGCAAGACGAGGTGTAGGAGCCTGGATAGCTGGCCGCTGCGGGTGGTTGGTGGGTGTGTAAGCTGGGTTGTGTCTATAAGGACAGTTTCCAATTCCGTGATTAGACGCACCACAAACTAGGCACAAGCCTTTTGCGCACCTACAGTCCTTCCACAAGTGTCCATCTCTCTTGCAATAGAAGCAAAAATCTAGACTTGGCTGGTTATTTGGTTCTTCCAGTCTCATGGGTTCTACAGTTGGCCTTGAAGGGGCTCCTCCTGCCATCTGGTTGACAGGGCGCTTAACTCCGGAAGATTGGGGTTCGCCCTTCCTCTTTACCACTGCCTCATATTGGCGGGCAGTTTTCAGAGCCGATTCGTGGGTCAGAAAATCTCCTGTGGCTAATGCAGTCTGGATCTCCAGATCTAACCCTTGTTGAAATCGAAGGGCTCTGATCTCATCCGTCGGTATCAGGTGTGTTGCAAATCGACTAAGCATGGTGAACTCAGCATCATACTCATCTACAGATTTGGTCCACATCGAACCCTGTTGTAGGTGGATGAATTGTTGTTCCGTATCAAAGCGGGCAGTCTCAGGGAAGTACTTTGCATCGAACATATTGCGGAAAGTCCTCCATTCGATCGGTTGGGTGAGACAGCTTTCTTCCGCCTTCCACCAAACCCGTGCATTGTCCATGAGCTGCAGCTTTGCAACACGAACCCAAGCTATCTCTGGCACTTGTGTTGCTTCCAGGTCACCTTCGACGCTCTGAGCCCATTCCTCTGCTTCTAAGGGGCTCTCTTTTCCTGCGAACAGCTTGGGGTGCAAGGCCCTGAATTGTTTCACCCCAGGTGCTTCTACCTCTGGTCGATTCATTAGGATAGCAATCTGCTGCTGCTGTCCTTCCAGGAGGCTGCGAATCGCCTTAAGCAAAACCGTCTGCTCATTGATCGGAGCAGCGACGACAGGTGTAATCAGTAGGGGAGGTGAAGTGTTGTTGAAGTTGGTGCTAGTGTTGTTTGGGGAATCCATAACCTTGAAAGAAAAATTTGGGTTAGAACGATTCAAAATATATGAAATTAGAAGATTCAAGGAATATGAATTTAAAGAATGTTTTTAGTTGCTAGTTCTTGTGTTATATTGCTTAGGTTGTCCACACAGAGCTGACCTGTATGTCCATGCAGAACTAACCTGCATGTCCACCCCGAGTTGACCTGCATGGGCCACCAACAAAACCTGTCACATCCCGCTTCCAAGTGTACGGGCAGAGGACGCGACGGGCCCGCTACGTATTTACTCAGAAGTAAACAAAGCAATATAAAATGAAATGTGCATATGAGACAAGATGTAAATGAACATCAATTTTATTTATTAAACATTCTTTTTACAATATAATGAAAAGTAAATACATGGAATGAAAGCGATGCCTAAACAGTAGCATAACAGAAATGAAAATGGAATAAGTACAAGTGGCTACAGCTCTGGGTCTTCGGTGTACTGCTCAGGGGCCTGCTCTAAATGCTCCTGACTGGTCTCGTACTCATCAGTGTCGGGTCCTCTTGACAACATTCCAAAGAAGAAGAGAAATAGGAATGTCGTCAGCGAACAATTGCTCTGTAAGTCCCAAAGATGATGGAGAAATAGAATAGACAGAGAGAGGGTATAGTTTTATAATGTTTTATTATAATGTTAGCGCAGTTGTTTGTAGCTTGGTACAGAAGATGCCAGTGTATACGAGAGGAGTCTCACTATACCAGAGACTACGATATACGGAGTACAAGAAACCGTACAGCCACGGTACAACGGCAATGGAGATTCAGTTTTGGTGTCTTATGGTTGCAGTCTCGTGCCACTTCTAACACCTTCCGTACCAATCTACCCCTTATAAACCCCGCGATGTCTTGATTGTATTGTTTGAATTATATATTGTATATAGAAAGATGGCATGCCAAAACCATGATATCAGTAATGGAATAGATATAATGGATGATCATATAGATGGAATATATCCATGGTTCGGTTCGGTCAAGTTGTATAGATTGAATATATGGATTCGTGGATTCATGATGAATTGTGGTTTTATACTTGAATCATATTTAAGTCAGATTGATTATATTGAGACCCGGTCTGAGTCAGACAATTAGAAAAGAAATTGAAGCCCAGAATTATGTTTTGCTGCTATCGGTAACTGCTGCACATGGACGGCAGGATTTGTGTCTATTTCAAAGACAATTACCGTGTTGATAACACCGTTTGTTAAGTTGTCTACCTTAAATAGTCTAGCACCCATATCTCCGGCTCCCTGAGGCTCAAGAGACCGGTCCCGCTTAAACCTATGTTTATTAGGGTCATTATTGTAATTTAGTATAACTTGAGGGGGTTTTATGTAAAATAGTTTTGTTATACTTTCAAAATATACCTCAAGTATTTAATTATCGTCTTTAGAGTTTTCATAGATGTTTCTTTTATTTAATGTGAAATTTCTAGTGAATATGATCTAGTTTTAAAGTATAAGGTATTTATTTGAAATATTGGAATTGTATGGTATTTTCTTGTAAATGAGATGTTTTTTTTAAATTTTGGAAATGTGGAATATTATAAATATTAAAAATAGACATTTTGATATTAATTACATATATATTTATTTATTAAAATATAAGTTTTATTTATAATAGAAATCACATTTTCTAAAAAAAATGTATTAAAATTTTTTCGAGATCGTATGCTCCTTGCGGAGGTCTGCATCTCACTCTATTAGGCCCAAGGATGTGCAATAATCCGCACCATACTGAACTAGTTTCCCAAAATGGGTTGTAGAGACGCAATTGCAAAGATTTGTTAAATATACTTCTTATAGAAAAAGGTTTTATAAGTTGAAGGTAGTTATATGTAATGTCGTATTTTCCGAATCTATGTTCCCAAATTCCATCGTGCTATATTATATATGTGTGTTATGTGGAGATAGGTCATTATCTCGTGAGTTTTCTAAGGTAATACGGTTTAAAAAGTTTAAGCATGTCGAAATAAAACATGAATGTATTTTAATGTAAAAGTGGAATAAACTTGCTACATTTATTATTTTGATGTCAAACTTGTTCTATTATTTTCGTTAATGTTTAATGATCATGACATAAGAGTTTGGTATTATTGTGTTTAAGAAAAATAGAACTTTTTAAGGAAAAACCGAATCGGAAGTCGGATTAACTCCGCTTCCGTCGGGTTTTAGTTTTGAATGTTTTCAGAATAGAGAAAAGAAGAAGAAGTAAGGACTTAGAGGTTAAAAATATAGAGGGGAGAGAGAGGAAGAGTGGGGAAGCACCGGTGCATCGTTTCGTCACCAGAAACTCCTTGTATCGTCGCCGGAACTTAGTCGAAACTTCGCCCTTTGTTAACTCCACTTGCACACTATGCGAACTTGGAAATTTCTTGAGAGTTTTGGCAAGGAATTGTGAGTGAGGAGGGGTGAAATGAGGGCGGTATCTATAGGGAAAATTAGGGTTTAGGGTGTTTAAAGAATGCATTGAAATATGCATTAAAATTGGGATTAAATGGCATTTTATTGCTCTATGGAAATATTCAGAGTAAACAAACAATATGGGGTTAGTAGGGTAGCCGAAAAGGTGCAAGGGGTGAATTTTGGAAGCATTTGGGACGGTCTGATCCAACCTCGCCGGATTTTTTAAGCTTTTCGCCGGTTTTGTGCCGTCGAGTGGGGCTAAGGTTTAGGACATGTGTCAGGGTCGCTTCAATTTCCCTCGTGCTTATGTTTATTTATTCTGTAACATACCCTATTACGTGTGTTGCACGTGTAGACTCTTGGACTTCTAAAAGATTAAAAGAATTTAAAATAAAAAGAATATATGGCTGATGGGATTTTGAACTCTGTTGTTTTGGTTCAGTGGTGCAAGGGCTTTACCAGTGAGCTATAAGTTATTTCTTGCTGTTCAAAAGCAAATAAAACTTATAACTTGTGCTCAGGTTCATGTACCCCTATCTGTATTTTTGGAAAAAAAATTGTACAGAAAGTTTAGGGTTGTTACAATTCTCCATGGAAGATCTGGATGATACCTACTACATCTTGTGGATTATGATCTATGGTGATAGATCTAAGTGGATATTAGGAGTGTCCCAAATTCAGGTACATTAACGCCATACTAATGGGTTTAGTATGGAAGATTCTAAGTATGGTGGTTCGTCCACTTACTCAGGAATCACTCTCTCCAAAAAAGATATCTTCCAAGACTGATTTGGAGAGAGCTCGCGTGCAAGGGATACCCTATGCTTCGGCAGTAGACTTTATCATGTATGCGATGTTATGTACCAGTCCAGATGTAGATGACTCACTAGGAGTAGTGATTGGGAATCAATCGGATTTTAGGAGAATTACTGGATAGCTGTGTAGGACATTCTTAAGTACTTGAGAAGCACTAAAGAAATGCTCTTGGAGTTTGGTAACGGTGTACTCCGGTGGGAGTCCTTTACCAATTCCAGCTCTTAGAGTGATAAGGTCGACTGAAACTCAGTCACAGGATTTGTCTTTACCCTCAGTGGAGGGACGGTATGTTGGAAGAGTTCTAAGCTAGATACCGTGGCAATCTTAACGATAAAGGATGAATACATCGCTACCAACGATGCTGCCAAAGTGGATGTCTGGATAGTTCTTGTTCATGAGATGAACATGGTTCCTACCATTGAGCGTCCAATAACTGTTATTATGACAACAATGGAGTTGTGGTTTTGGCCTAAGAACGCCGGTCCCATCAGCAATCCAGACACATTCTGAGGATAGTATCACCTGATCAGGGAGATGGATGATCTCCAAGAGATCGAGGTAAGGAGAGTTGACGCGAAGGATAACACGGCGGATACACTCACAGAGGCCTTTCACTAGGGAGACTTTTATGGGGTGTTGGGTATGAGATACTACAACAAATGGCCTTAGTGCACGTGGGAGATTATTAGTTATATGTATGCCCTAGAGGCCATTATTATACATGTGATGTATATTATAGTGGATTCTTGGACTTATATAAGGAGGAATTTCTTGCTCGACATGATAGTATGTTATCTGGTTGCTCTTTATCTTAACATATACACTTATTGTCTCTCTATTACATATTGATAAAGCCCTTAGGATGAGTACTTGACTACCAGGATTATGATGCAGATCATACTAGTAGGGCAGAGGTAGTCGGTAAGGACATCCTTCAAATGTTCCTAGTCATGGGAGTATCAAGACAGGGCATCGATACTCCACAGTAGACTAGCGTATACGGTTCTCGACCCATATGATGAGCGATGGATGATCCCACATCTATTGGTGTTTGACATCAGAGATGGTATACGGGTGCTCAGTGGAGACTGGGTACACTGAACGGACTTGCCGAGAACTCCTAGATGGTATTATACCTATCGTCAGATAGAAGTTCTCTGGTGACACTTGTACAGGTTAATCTGTCGACCCAAGATCGTCATAGATTCTTGTGTGATTCCCACTGTGGTTTGATTTCCACCTTACCACGTTCAAGAGATCGTGCAAAACGGTGGTTTTTGGGTACAGTCTCCAGTCACATGGAGGCAATGAGCGATAGGAGGGGATTTCGTCTCTCCCGGTATTGGGGGTTGATGTTGCGCTATGCTTGATTGTCCATAACAGGAAATCCCTGGCCAGGGTTGCTAAGATCTAAAGATAAGTGTTATCAGTAGTTTCTCGAACCGTTATGAGGCTCACATCGGCATGACTTATCAGGCTATTGGGGTCTGAAGTTATACCACCCTCGGGTTATGATATGCGACATATCAGACGAAGAGACCGGACTGTACGGTAGTGTTACTGATTGGATTCGCATAAGTATGAGCAGGTTTGCTTGTTGATCTTCTGATCACTCAATACCCGAGTGGCCGTTATGTTTAGCAGACCACTTGCGGCTTGTGGGTGATTGATATGATCACCACCTACTACCGGTGTATTGACGAGTCTTTAAAGTCCTACACAGAGGTTTTCTGGCTCAAGCGAAACAAAGTAGGAGCACATATGTGGTATGTGCGGGACCGAGATTAATACGTGTATGTGATACCATATTCTATTCTCGCGATATGTGATATCGGACGGTTATATATGATATAGCCGGGTTATCGGATCAAGTATTGATTCGATAAGGTGTTACATTTGATATTAGTCGGTTGTATGTGATATAACCGGATTATTGAATCAAGTGTTAATTTAATAATTTAATGTATAATTATATATGTGATATATTAATTTACATTAACTAATATTTGCTCACTTAAGCATTTCTTTTTCTCACTTGTATACACTTAGTATATATGTAATATATATTAATGTACATTATTTTGTGTCGTGCCAGATGCCACATGCTACATGGGTGTATGAGACTCACACCATACTTATGATAATCCTAGGGTTTTTATTTATCAAAATAAATCAAAATTGATTGGAAATTTGTCATGGCTAGAAGCTTAGAGAAGCTTGGTGTGTCCATTGACTTAGTCCACTAATTTGTTTTACTTAAGATATTTATTAACCTAACCATTATCCTTAGCCATAGTTTAGTTTCTATATGAGTTAGTGTATGACATAAGCTCACCCATGGTTGCTATTCTCACCTCATGAGTTTCGTTCTCTTCTCCACTTCATCTTCTTCTTCATCAAGAGAAAGCTTTCTAGCTTTTCTCAAGGTGATGAAATATTGTGAGAAAAATAAATCTAAAGTGAGAAAAATTCTTATTTAATCATCCTCTACTATACTAACCATTTAGTTTAGGGTGTTTGCTTCACTAATTCCATATTAGTGAAGAGGTAGCTTGAGTTGATGTCTCGTCGACGTAGATCATCTTCGGCCTCGAAGACTTCAAGCAAGCTTGTTCCGTTCATCTTGTGGAGCCTTTCTAGAGTCCGGGAGTTCACTACTTGGAGTGAAGGGACTACTACACGGAGCTATTGAAGTGAATGATCAGTTTACAAAGGTTGTATTACTTGTTCACTTAGATGTAAAGATGTTTACATGTTGTATTGTCTAATTCTCTAGTTAAGATTTTAGGGTTAGGGTTGTTTGGCATGGCAAATTTTTTTAAATAGCATGGACGATGCCTCCCGAACCTTGTTGTCGTGCTACTCATCCCTACACTAGGAATACCCGAATATCCCTTCGAAACATTTTTATATTTCAGTTTCACTATGCAGTGTTAATTGAAAATTGTTTTCCCAATTAGATTCTAACTACAGGGTATGTATTTAGCAGATTTGATTCTCACATCTGTATGGCGTTACAGATGGTGAGTGGGAGTAAGATATTGAGAATTGGGTGATTAGATCCTCAATACATATCAGAATTCTTTGTAATTGGTGATATTTCAAGAAATCACCTGGGTTTTGCCTGACGGCAAATATTTGGTTTTGAATATCCGTTGTTATGCACCAATTTCAAACCGATATATCTGTACGTTTATATTATAAATGAGATATAACTTTTTGAAATTGTGTTTATGACATTTACCTATATCAATTGGTGATTAGGTAAGGAGTATTCAACCGCGGTGTAATTCTTCTTAACCATGGTACCGTTTTCAACCTACGACGCACAGGGTTTGAGTTATTAAACTCAGAGGACTTATACAAAGTATTTTATGTTGTCCAGTGTCCATTAGGACAAAGGGGTTGGTACTCGTACTATATTCTGTTTACTTTTGACTTCTCTAGTTTTAGGCAAGTATTTCGTAGAAATACAGGGTCCAAGTTTAGAGAAGTTATAGGTACAAGAATAAAATAGAGAACCATATGTTGCAAAGTATCAAGATACTTCAAGATGATCTAAGATATAGATACTTGTGCTAGGTATTCCGTTGATAGTAATGGTTTGAAAAATTGCTTCTTTTTCAGGTTACTCATATATAGATGTATTCCTTGTTGAGTAATGCTGATTGGCCTCCTTCCATTTGGTTGACATGCACTGAAAATAGCTGCTTGATTTTTTAATCCGGTTCCAATTAAATCAGTGCCTATGTTTCTATAGTGGATATAAAATGGATCATATCTTGACGATGTTGAGATATATGGAGTTGTCCAGCTGATGCTTAAAACAAGAATCTGGACAAACTCAAGGCACATTTCAGTAATGGCAGTTTGTGAATTATCTCGGGCTTTGACGAGAATTAACTTTCTACCATCTGGAAGATCAATAGTTATATTGTTCTTAACTCGCCGCTAGTTTTAGTAAAATAGATTCTTTTTCAGATTACATTAGTGGGAGTATGGTAGAACTGGAAGTGATTCCAGAACCATAAACGATTACTAAAAATTTAGTAGGACCTAAAAATTCAATTGGATTAGACATTCCATTAGCCACTCCACAGATTTGATGGGTAACCTCAGACACCCGAGAGGTATTTCGGTCTCCTCAAAGACGGTGACATGGAGGTTCTTGTTTACCCAAACTTACCACTACTGCTGTTCTAGACTATGAGACCAGGCAGGAGGATGAGTATAGCATCTTTCTAAATTGTCTTTAGAAGTGCACGTGTATATGACTCTGCCAGAGGGTTGTTGTAGTCAGTGGGAGCAGCGGAAGCATAGATGGCAGGTAGCTTATGTCTATTTATAGACTAAAGTAGCTATAGAGGAGATAGATCATCTATTTTTGATATGACAGTCATAGAGTTTGACTTCATCAGAATAAGAGATGAATCTGGTAAGAAAGTAGTAGGGTGTGATATCCTAGTATTTGGATGACATGCACTAAATAGGAAAAGATCTTCCTATACTACGATTGGTTATACTGTGGTTGTCATAAGGTGGTTTCTCCACAAAGGACATGGATATAATATCAGGGATTCTGGTGACTAGATCTATGGTTTTAGATCTAGATTTAGGAAGTGTCCCAATTCGGGTACTTGACACTATTCTGATGTGTTTTAGAATGGACGATTCCTGGCGTGGTGGTGTACCTGCAGGTGATGGAGTCACCTTCTCTAAAGAGATGTCTTCTAGACTGATGAGGAGAGGCATTTGCATAATTGACATACCACTTTCTTAGGAAATTAAGTCAATCATGAGATGTCAAGTACAACACCAGATATTGTTTTTGCGCAGGCTGCAAAAAGAATATATTAATCCAATCCTGGAGAAACGGAGGGAAGCAGTTTTGAACATAAGTGGATGTTCTTGGTATATGTTAACGGCAGCCTCCTTCAGGAGACGGTTATCATTTCTGGCTTCCAAGGTGACCTGGATGATAGAATGGCTGTCAGAGTTATAGTTTTCCCTTTTTTAGGGGCAGTATGTTGGACATGTGGTTCAAGCCGATACTGTGGGAGGCATGGCGTAGGATAATGATTAAATTTAGTACATGATACAGTCTAAGAAGTTTGTTGGATTTGGAGTTCATTTGTGAATTGGATTCCATTAGATATCCAAACAAATTCTAAGACATGTATTGCTCATTTCGGGAGATAGTCTTTCTCCACGAAGTTGAGATATAGAAAGAAACACTGTAGTAGATTAACTCACAGAGGCTATTTCTCGAATGCAATAGTTTCACAAACGAGCTTTGTGAGACTGATTAGTAGAGAAGTTGGGTGTTCGGTATCACACGGGCTGTGAGTATGCGACACCGGAATAATTAGTCTTAAGTTCAAGTGGGAGATTGTTGGCTATAGTGCCCTCAAATCAATTATTGAATTGCAGGCACGCGATTGCGATGATTGAGGGAGGACCTACTCGGATAGAATAGTCTTACTCAAAATGATAGTATGCTATCTAGTTTGTCTTTATCATCATGTACATGCTTTAGATAGTATTACAGATCACTATTACATGTTGATAGAGCCCATATGATTCTTGCTTGACTACCAGCATTATGATGGTAATCATATATTTAGGAGTTAGGTGGTCTATAAGCACATCCTTAAATGTCCCTAGTCATGGAAGTATCGAGACTGGGCATCGATACTCCAGAGTAGACTAGTGTATACTGATTGAGACCCCGATGAGGGGCGGTAGCCGGTCTCACAATGCATTGGTGTTAGTTTGTTCACCTAAGATAGTATGCAGGTGCTCATTGGGTTATGAGTACACTGGACGGACTTGCGGGGAACATGCTAGTTGGTATTATACCTATTGTCAGATAGCAGTTCCCAGGTGACATGTGTACAGATTAGTCTGTTGACCTGAGATCTTCATTTGTCTCGTATGAGTTCCCACTGTGCTTTGATTACTACCTTACCACGGCTCAAAGGAGTCATGCAAATAGGTTTTAGTTGGGTACAGTTCGGAGCCACATGGAGGCAGTGTGCGGATCGTTGGGGATTCATCTCTCCCGGTATTAGGGGTTGATATCGCGTAGTGCACGGGTGGCCATCACCAGAAATCCTTGATCAAGCTAGTCGAGAATTACTGATTTGGATCGGTAGTTTCTCAGGTTGTGATGGGCTTCATACCGACACTAAATGTCGCATTATTAAGGGTCTGACTTTATCCATTCCCCTAAACTCGATATGCGATACTCTTAGACGAGAAGATCATACTGTACGGATATTGTCACGGATAGGCTCAGTAGGGGTCAGGATGAGTTTGCTCGTCAGCCTTCCTTTCGCTCAATACCTGGATAGCCGTTACGTAGAGCTAGTGCCGCTGACGTGCTTGTGTTTAAACCCACTGCCAGCGTATTGACAAGTCTTTAGAGTTCCACACAGAGGGTTTCCCTGCTTTGGGCGAAACAATGTAGAGACCGTATAGTTTTACGGCAGGGTTCGATCATATATATGCATTTGTGCACATATTATGATTCGGACAGTTTTTACTAGTGGCTTTGGTTTAAGCCGGATACTAGTGTTATATTGTTAGATTATTTTCGTTTCTTATATTCGTATTTTTCGGAATATAGATGCGGGTATGTATATACGGATGAGAGGTATTCTTGTAATTTATTATAAGAAAGTTTCTAGAAGTTGCCACCTCAATTTTGCTTTAATCTTTTTCTTAAAAGATTTAACGAGGTGGAGGGATAAGTGTGCTTAGCATTTATTCAAGAATGACTCACTTGGTGACTCATGGGTGTGACTCATAGAAACACTATTGAGGCATGCTTGATATTTGTTGTGGTTGTGGATATTTTGTGACTTGAGATATTTCTTTAGTTGCTTCATTCTTTTATTCTTCTCACAACACTTAGCATTTTTCTTGATTTGCTCTTTGCTTCACACTCTCATCTCTCATGGTTTCTTCTTCTTCCTCCACCCTAATAGTCTCATGTGTTGAGAAATCTAGGGTGTTTAGAGACAAATCAATCCATCATTAGACTCTACACCATCTAGGCTATCTAGTTTAGCGAACTAGGTACCCTAGTTATCTCGGTTAGGAGGTAAGGGCTCGATTCATAGACTCTCAGGTGGATCATCTTCGATGGAAGGAGACCGGTAACCAAACTTGATCATGGTAGCCACTAGAAGTTTGGGAAGGAGGTTAATGACCGAAGGACATGGATCATTCGGTATAACCATCTCAACTCTTTATATAGCTTGCTAGGTTTAGGGTTTATGGTCGATCCGTATTCGTGGGTTGTTCTAGCGCCAGTTTGTAAAATGATGCAACTATCAAATGAAATTGGAGCAATAGCATATCCTTAGCTCCAGATCTCGATTACAATACATACAGCATAGAGATCACACAGATATTTTCCCGACTTCAGCCAAGAATCGGCGTGGCATCGTAAAAAAATGAAGTGACGGCATATTCTTAGCTTTAGGTCATGACGACAACTCATATAAAACCTAAAAGACCATTGGAGATCATCCAACCCCAGAAGGGTGTAGTTATGACTCATCGGGGCTCCAAATTAAGCCCAACCTCAAATAGAAAGCGTCATGAAAAATCCCTAACGCTTACTCTTCTGACGGCAATATGACCTAAGGAGATTACTTGAAGACATCTTGTCTAGCCCCCGAACGGATCAGAGACAAGACAGTCGCGAGGCTACTCGAACAACGGCTTAAAGAGTGCATATCAAGGAATATTTTCACGCCCCGCTTCCCAGAATGCGCTAAGATTGGCACGTGACAGAGCCAACCATGCTACCTGTGGCTAGGAAACATCCCTCCACAGTCACATTACGGCTGTCTATAAAATATCAAGAACAGTAAAACATATAAAACAAACTAGTACATGTCCATCTGCTAAAATAAATGAGTCAAGAAATATAAATGCGGAAGAAATAAATCCAATAAACAGCAACCTCTGGAAATACGCCTCAAATACGGGCTCACATCATGAAATAAAGCTGTGAAAAGAAAACTAAACTAAACTATTACTAACATGCTCCTCACTGTTCGGCTTGACGGCTGAAGTACTCCTGGTCAACCTGCGATAGAGACAGAGAAACTGGGCCATGCAAAACCCAGACGTCAGTGCGTCATAATATCAACAATAAATAAAACCATGATGCAACAAGATATGCAGGCATGAAATATAAATGATAACATGAATATAGAAAGTAAACATGGATATGAAACAGTGAGGTGTAAAAGTGTACGTGAAGTGCGGTGAGTAATCTAAACTGTACTGCCAGGTTATCTATTCTAAAGTTTGTGAAATCAATTTAATGGAATCGTCGATGTAACTCAATAGTATCATGTGCATGCCTAGGACCACGGTCCAGATTCTCGGGCTGAATCCGAGACGTTCCGCTAAGCACTAAACAGGAAACATGTACGGATAAATGATGTCGGCAGCAGCATCTCGGGACTGGCCTATCGCCTAAAACTGATCAGTATAAGCATTGAACTGTCGAGTTACAAGTCAGGTTTCATCATTGATTTCCCCTTACCCCCAAGGTTATGTGTTCAAGTCAGGTATTAATAAATCTGGAGCTAATGCCAACACAGGATCAAGAAGGTACAGGTTTTGTCTGAATAGACAGCAGGATATGTCCGTCAGGATTGTCGGCATTAATAACAAGATCAGATATCAAGTCAAGCAGTGGTGTATCAGGTCATGTCATGTAGTGCATATGTATCACACGGATACTCAAAGTAAAACTGTAAAAAGCACGGATGCACGGTAAAAGCACGGATGCATGAGTAATAATCAGTGATTTCACAATATGAGTCCATGAGTCGTGTGATACACACTAACAAGCATGATATATGAATATAGCAGTAACATGAAATAATAAACTTCCTGCATGCAACTAAATATGTAATAACAGTACGGATACAAACGGATATCGTAAAAACGTTAAACTATAACAGGGATGCACAATGCAATAAACATGTAATATTTTTATTCATATGGATGCAAATATAATAGCATAGCATATAGCAAGATAAACTTGCCTAATCGGATCTTAAGACGGGGTGCGTACGCCGCGTCCGACGTCGGATAAACGTCGCGATGCACACACGCGCATACGGGACAGGACCAGGCTATGCAAGAACATGACCACGCTGGCTGGGGACGTCTACTGGATCGTCCGGATCGTCAGCGACGAGCACGGCTCCGGCGATCACTGGGAAACGTGAATCCAAGTAAGGAAAGAAGAAGAAGAAGAAGAAAAGGGTTGTTCTCTGGGTTTGGGTGCTCTGGGATCAGAGAAGAAGAGAGGGGGTGACTATTTCCCAAATCAGAGACCAAAGATCCATTCAAAATTCAAAATTTGAAATGAAGCAGCGCCTCATAAGAGCGCTGCGCCAAGAGCGCCAGCGCTAAGAGTCAAAAACTCTGAGGCAGCGCTCACGTGCAAAGCACGAGAGCGCTAGCGCTAAAAGACTCTGAGGCAGCGCTCACGTGCAAAGCACGAGAGCGCTCGCGCCAAGAGCGCCAGTGCTAAGAGTCAAAGACTCTGAGGAAGCGCTCACGTGCAAAGCACGAGAGCGCCAGCGCCAGAATTAAAAGTTCTCAACCCTTAGTTCAAAGATCTAACGAAGATAATAAATCATCAAATTACCGGAATTAAATTCTGATTGAGAAAATACTCCTCAAATATTTCTAAACCAGAAAGATTGTGCTCTATAAATCAGGCACCGTTGGATCAAAGATCCAATGGTGATTAAAAAATCACCGAGATATAGAATAAGTTCTGTATGGGAAAATATTATCCCAATCTTGTTAATAACAAGAAAACTATCTTTTGTAAAATAGAAGCCCTTGGATCAAAGATCCAACGGTAGAAAACATTCCCCAAATCAATCAGAGATCTCTCAATGAGAGATTTCCTTAACTGATTCAACAAGTCAGCCTCCCCTATATAAAGGACCCAAGACTTCAAGTCTTGAAAAAAGAAACCTCCCCATAAGTTCTCAAATCGAAAGGAAAAAAACAGAGGAACCCTCCATAAACTTCAAGTTCTCAGAAAAGAAAGGAGAAGAGCAAGCTCTAAGAAGAAGAACCTTTTTCAAGGTGAGGAAAAAGAAGAGAGATCATAATATCTCCTCCATATTTGAGAGTTTAACTCTCACAACATAAGAACATAGTTCTTTTCTAGATCACAGATCTATAAGACAAGGTCTTCCACAAAAGTAAAAGAGATCGCAGCATCACATCAAGAAAAAGAAGAACTTACTTCTTAGATCCATGAGACAAAATCTCTGATAAACCGAAAATTTAATTCTTAGAGTACAGAACTGATCAGAGCTGACAAAGAAGTGCTTTAGCGCTCCAATTTAAAAGAAGCGCTTTAGCGCTCCAAGTCTGGCACTCAGCACCAAGCGCTCAACGTGCTCCTCACGTGGGCGCTTTTTTATAATAAGCGCTTTAGCGCTCCAAGTCTGGCGCTCAGCGCCAAGAACTCCGCGTGCTCCTCACGTGGGCGCTCTTTTATAATAAGTGCTTTAGCGCTCCAAGTCTGGCGCTCAGCGCCAAGCGCTCTATGTGCTCCTCACGTGGGCACCCTTTTATAAGAAGCGTCGTAGCGCTCCCGGTCTGGCGCTCAGCGCCAAGCGCTCCATGTGTTCCTCATGTGGGCGCTAAGGAATTACAAAGCGCTCTGTAAATAAGGTCCCAGGGTCATAAAAAGTGTTCAACACTCAATAAAAGACAAAAAAAGAAAAAAGGGTATCAGAACCTAAATCAATGCTCAGCATTATTGAATAAAAGGGGCTGAGCCTAAACAAATGTTCAAAATTTTCTTCAAAATGAGTGGACTAAGCCCAAGTTGGCCACACGTCCCTAATTCAAATTAACCGAGCCCATGTGCTCACAATATTTTTAAT
This sequence comes from Agapanthus africanus, assembly GCA_030015575.1. Lineage (NCBI taxonomy): Eukaryota > Viridiplantae > Streptophyta > Magnoliopsida > Asparagales > Amaryllidaceae > Agapanthus > Agapanthus africanus. Next base: position 373,828,146 of record JASDDO010000019.1, on the reverse strand, counting down.
TGGTCTTAGTCCCAAACCTGACTATAGATGTCTCAACCAACATTGGTTCAAGGTTACATCTCTTCATACCTTTGATATATGTCGTTGTAATTCTTCAACGTCTTCAGAGAGATAGGGGGTCCCAATAACCAATAACTTTTGTTGCATCTCCAAACGGTTAAACCAAAACCCTACAGACTATGTTGCCTTTAAACCAGACTATAATGTCTTTAAACCTTACAGACTATGACGTTTTTAAACCAGACTATGATGTCTTTAAACCTTACGGACTATGAGGTCCCTAAACTCATAGACTGTAATGTCCTAAAACTAACAATAGACCGCAATATCCCTAAACTAAAACGATAGAGTCCAAATTCTCTTTCGTTGGATCTAAATGATCCTAAAACCCTGTTAAGTAGATCTTAGTCTAAAATTAGGCTAACGTATCCTTAACAAGCATTTAAATTGATCTTAATCTAAAACAAGATTAACGATCCTTAAACCAACCCAAACCCAAATCTAAGAAAATACGGATTTGGACTAATTCATGCCCTACGGGCAACAACATAAATTAGTCTCCGTATACAATCCACGGGCAACCAAAAATAAAACAAACACACACGACATGAAGTGACCATCTAGAGAAGGAGAAAATGGTTACCGCGATGCGGTAGCGTAATTAACTGCAGGGGCTTGCGCCTGCAGGGAAGAGCGTCCCCACAATCAAAAATCCCTCATAAACGAAGGGGAATCTGACGAAGTCTGCTACCACGGCCGCATCTGTCTAAACCTCCGATATACGGTGCCATAAATCAACTTGGTATCTTCGGAGAGGTGGACGGATAAAACCCAAATAGCATCTGCCCCCCAAAATTCAGGCCGGACGTCCCAACGTCCCGGTCGCGTCTTTCGGCGGAGAATAATGACATCGACGATGGGCCGTCGATGGCGAGGATGCAGGCGAGGGTTTTCCAGCGATAGGGCAGTGGGTGCTAGGTTCTTGGAGTCGAGGTTTTCTCGGGTGTGCAGGAGAGAGTCGCAGGTGATGGTGGTGAGATGTTTATGGGGTGAGTCGGGAAAGTAGAAACGAAGAAGAGGAAGTGGAGATGAGGGGAGAACGACGAGGTGGTCGGCGGCATGGGCAACGGTGACAGAGGTGATGGGGTTCTTGAGTTCGTCGCAGTGGGGTTCTTGGGTTTTGCAGCGGGGAAAGCTCTGGTGTTGGGAGAGAGGAAGTGATGGAGGTGGTGGTCGTAGGTTGCTGAGGGTGAGGACATGTAGATGAGGGTGGAGGCGAGGGGTCGTCGGCGAGGGGAGGTGATGGGTTTATGGGCGTGCGGTCGGGGCTGTGGGTTTGCAGGGGCTCAGGAGAAGGAGGTGAGGAGAAGAGACGAGGTCAGGGATCGGGGATGCAGGCGAGGGTGGAGGCGGTGGCGGCGACGGCGACGAGGGCAGAGGCGAGGCGTGGATTCTCGCGAGGGCTTCGCGAGGAGTGAGGCGGCGGGAAAAACGAAGACGAGAGAGAGAAAGAGAACTGTGAGGAGTAGGTATGGTTTAAAATTAATGAATATAATATATATATATATATATAGTATATATGTGTAGAGAGAGACAGAGGTGGAGTTTAGATTAGGATAGGATTTGATTTAAAAAAAATTAAAAATATTTATTTGGTTAAAAGAATAGAAATCGTATATAAACTGTTAAGAATACAATAGTGAATAAATTTGAGTTTTTGGTTAATATAAAAATACTACAACATATGCCCGAGTTGGGTATAAAATTATGGTTTGAAAATACGGATAATATACGTGTCAACTAAAAACAAAAATCGATGTACGGTTAAAAAAATGCATACCCCTAAGAACGGATACACGTAGCGTGGACGTAGCGATCCAAACGAGTCCGTTTCACAAAACGGGACGAGAACACGATATACGGATGCCACCACCGGATCAGGGGTATGATGCAGGCCATGCTAGATATTTTTAAAATATATTATTTTATTATATTTGTATTATTAAAAAATGCAGATGCCATATATAATGCAGGTAAACAGGATATAGAACACGAGAGTGCACGGATCCTCCGCACAAACAGGGATAAATCATAAACATGAAACAAGACGGGTTTCAAGTTTGCGGGTCAGGTCGGATACCAAGCACAGAAACCAAACACTATCCGTACCCAAAACGACTAAAACAAGAAATAGCCACAAATAAATAAAATAATCAACTTAAACATGGTATAACTGAACTAGGGTGTTACAAATATATCAGCCAACATGACGATACCACAGACTAAAACCCCAGTACAACAAAACTAACGGACCTCTATCGTAAAAGAATGGGGGTTATCTATATTTCAGGTTAGGATACACCTGCGAGATCCTCTTGACTCGTCTTGACTCGCAGGGAAAAACATCTTTATGAAACCTTCACGACTTATGAAGGTGAAAAGCCTTAGGCGACGGGGATATCAACCTGTTTCATAAGCATTGTGGCCCTACAAGTAGGTCCAAACTGATTATTATATACTATTCACGGATCACATTCTCAAAAATCGCATACCGATGAGGAGGAGAAGCCACTTTCGAGTCTTCTCAACTCGTAAAGGGAAAATTCTCTTATGAGATCCTTACGACTCTCAAGAGAAAACACACTTAGGAGTCCTCACAACTTCTGAGGAGAAAATACATTTACAAGATCTTCTCGACTCGTAGAGAGAAACATCTTTATGAGACCCTCACAGCTCATAAAGTTGAAAAGGCTTAGGTGACAGATCTAAACCTGTTTCCTCAGCCATCGTTGCCCTACAAGGAGGTCAAGATGGACTCTTGTATACATCCACAGGCCACATTTACCAAAGTTACATACTAATGAAATGAAGAAGCTACTTACGGGTCCTCACGACTCGTAAGGAAAAAATACCCGAGTGAGATCCTTACGACTCACGGAGGCGATGAACACTTAGGAATCCTCACGATTTCTAGGGAGAATATACACCTATGAGATCCTCACGACTCATAGGGAGAAAAACCTTATTGAGACCCTCATGGCACATGAAGATGAAAAAAGCTTTAGGCTAGAAGGACCTTAAACTTCTCTCCTAAGCCATCAATTCTATAGCCAGGCATAACTTTGCACTACTTGTTGGCTATAGTGCCCTCAAGTCAATTATTGAATCGCATGCACGCGATTGTGATGATTGAAGAAGAACCTATATGGGTAGAACAGTCTTACTCGCGATGATAGTATGGTGTCTGGTTTATCTTTATCATAATGTACATGCTTTGGTAGCATTACAGATCACTATTATATGTTGATAGAGCCCATAGGATTCTTGCTTGACTATCAGCATTATGATGGCGATCATATAAGTAGGAGATGGATGATCTATAAGCACATCCTTAAATGTCCTTAGTCGTGCGAGTATCGAGACTGGGCATCGATACTTTGGAGTAGACTAGTGTATACTTATTGAGACCCTGACAAGGGACAGTAGCCGGTCATACAAGCCATTGGTGTCAGTTAGTCACCTAAGATAGTATACAGGTGCTAATTTGGTTATAAGTATACTGGACGGACTCGCTGGGAACATGCTAATTGGTATTAAACCTATTGTCTGATAGAAGTTCCCAGGTGACATGAGTACAGGTTAGTCTGTCGACCTGAGATCGTCATTTTTCTCGTGTGAGTTCCCACTGTGCTTTGATTACTACCCTATCACGGCTCAAAGAAGTCGTGCAAATAGGTTTTAGCTGTGTACAATCTTGAGCCACATAGAAGCGGTGAGCGGATCGTCGGGGATTCGTCTCTCCCGGTATTGGAGTTGATGTCACGTTGTGCACGGGTGACCATCACCAGAAATCCTCGGTCGAGGTGGACGAGAATTACTGATTTGGATGAGTAGTTTCTCAATGGGTGATGGGCTTCATACCGACACGAAATATCGCGTTATTAGGGGTCTGATTTTATCCACCCCTAGAATCGATATGCGATACTCTTAGACGAATAGACCGGATAGTATAGAGATTGTCACGGCCAGGTTCAGTAGGGGTTCAGATGAGTTTGCTCGTCGGCCTTCCTTTTGCTCAATACCTGGATAACCATTTCGTACAGCTAGTGCCGCTAACATGCTTGTGGTTAAACCCACTATCAGCGTATTGACGAGTCTTTAGAGTCCCACACAAAGGGTTTCCCTGGTTCTGGCGAAATAATGTTGTAGCCGTATTGGATACGTGCAGGGTTCCGATCGATTGACTGTACTATGTACCTGGACCTTCGATCAGACAGTTGATGATACTAGCCGGCTCGGGTTTGAGCCGGATTATTAAATCAGGTATTGATTTAATAATTTACGTATATGTATTTCGATACATATATTCTAGTATTATGTTCTTTGTATTATTCTATCTCTTTGGGTATTCGTATTTCGGTACGAATACAGATATGTATATACAGTTGAATGTAATCCGTATACATTTTAAAAGGTGGACACTTCATTTTTGGGTTTGACCATTTATTTTTAAATGGATAAATGAGGTGGTAAAGATTTGATGGGAGTATGGTGAGGACCATGCTTACAAAATGTGTACAAATGAATTCTTAATTCATTTATGCATACTATTCAAGTATGGGCACATTTTAAAAAGAAAAGAAATGATTTTATAATACCAAGCCATGAGATATTCTCTCAAGAAGAGGCTTCATTATTTTTGAGATGGTTCCTTTTTCTTGAGGTTCCTTTCTTCTCCTCACCATTGAGCTTCAATCCTCTAGATTTCTTGAGTTCCCTCCACCTTCATCTTCCACCTCCTCTCAACCCTCTCATGTATTAAGAATCATGAGAGGAGGTGAGATGAGATAGATAGACATTTAGAGCACTCACTACATCCTAGGCGTTCTAGACTAGCATCCTAGAATCCCTAGTTGCTTCACTTACTTTCGATGTGGAGCTAGAGCCATGAGCTACATCTCTCGGGTGGATCATCTTCAACGGAGGAAGACCGGCGACCAAGTTCACTCGAACATGCCTCAAGGAGCTAAAGAGGATGATGGAAGACTGAAGGGCTTAGTTCTTTCGGTATAATTACTTTAACCCTTTAGTTTAGCTTCTTTAGATCGCTAGTATAGGTTTATGATTTCGATCTTAGATATGGTTTCGTTTGCGCCAAATTTTTTAAACATCGATTTTTGTTCCGCATCGGCCACGGTAGATGGCCAGGGCACCGGTGAAACCCAACATGGCATCAGAGCCAACCCATAAACCCTATACTAGCAGTTTAAATGATGTTTTAAATAACGAAACCGAAACAATACGGATTATTCAAGTTGCTATCGATTTTTATTTAGTCTTCAAAAATTATTTAAGCAATTGCAGAAGACTGCCCTTGTGACAACTAGAACACACCCTAAAAACGAGCCCCAAACTCCTTGTTTTGGCCGGCGAAATCTACAGAAAACCCGGCGCCGCCGGTTTTATAAATGAGTTTGGGCCTGGGTTTTTTAGTGTGTTCTGGGTTCTTGAATATTGGTATTTTAGTATTGTTTGTTTGCCCAGATTGCATATTATGTTATCTTTTGTTTAGGGTAATCCGGAGTATTTTGAATTCCGTATTTTTAACACCATTTAAAAGTTTTTAGTACATACATTACTATCTGCGACCGTGAATGTCATTAGAGCGGTACCACTCGTCTAATTACTATATATTCTTTTAGACGGGTTTGCGAACATAAAATTCATCTTGATGTTCTGTGTTATGTTTGTTAGTTATATGTATGCCCTAGAAGCCATTACTGTACATAGGATGTATATTGTAGTGGATGCTGGGACATATATAGGGAGGACTTTCTTGCTCGACATGATAGTATGCTATCTGGTTGCTCTTTACCTTAACGTGTACACTGATTGTCTCTCTGTTACATGTTGGTAAAGCCCTTAGGATGTGTACTTGACTACCTGGACTATGATGCGGATCATATTAGTGGGGACATGGTAGTCCATAAGTACATCCTTCAAGGTCCCTAGTCGTGGGTGTATCGAGACAGGGCATCGATATACCAGTGTAGACTAGCGTATACCTTCTCGACCCATACAGATGGGCGATGGATGATCCCATATCCATTGGTGTTTGACATCAGAGATGATATACGGGTGCTCAGTGGAGACTGGGTACACTGGACGGACTCGCTGAGAACTCCTAGATGGTATTATACCTTACGTCAGATGGCAGTTCTCTGGTGACACTGGTACAGGTTAGTCTGTAGACCCGAGATCGTCATAGAGTCTTGTGTGATTCCCACTGTGCTTTGATTTCCACCTTACCACGTCCAAGAGGGCGTGCAAAACGGTGGTTTTTGGGTACAATCCCGAATCACATGGAGGCAATGAGCGATAGGAGGGGATTCGTCTCTTCCGGTATAGGGAGTTGATGTTGCACTGTGTTCGATTGGCTATAACCGGAAATCCCTGGCCAGGGTTGCTGAGATTTACTGGTAAGTGTTTCCAGTAGTTTCTCGAACTGTTATAGACCTCGTATCGACACGACTTATCGAGCTATTGGGGTCTGACGTTTACCACCCCTAGGCAAGATATGCGACATATCAGACGAACAGACCGGACTGTACGGTAAGTGTTACTGGTTGGATTCACAGGAGTGTGAGCGGGCTTGCTCATCGATCTTCTGATCGCTCAATACCCGGGTGGCCGTTACGTTTAGCAGATCGCTTGCGGCTTGTGGGTGTTTGATATGATCATCACCTGCTGCCGGCGTATTGACGAGTCTTTAGAGTCCTACATAGAGGTTTCCTGGCTCAAGCGAAATGAAATAGGAGGCATATGAGATATGTGCGGGACCAAGAATAATGCATGTATGTGATACTGTATTCTATTCTCGCGATGAATGTATCGATTGGTTGTATGCGATATAACCTAGTTATCGAATCAAGGATTGATTCGATAAGCCGATACATTAGATATTAGTCAGTCATATGCGATATGACCGGATCGTTAAATCAAGTGTTGATTTAATGATTTAATGCATAATTATATATTTGATATATTACTTTGCATTAACTAGTATTGGTTCACTTAAGATGGATTTTCTCACTTGATGTGCACATTGTATATGTGATATATTTTTTGTGCACTTGTTTATATCATGTTTGATGATACATGCAATCTTGGGTGTGTATGATTAAACCGTGGTTATGTTAATGGTTAGGGTTTTGATTTACTTATCTATTTATTTTTATTTATTCATTTATTTTGGAAAGAAATGAAATGGTTGCTTCTTTTGTCTTTTGTTGAAACTTCATGAAGCTTTGAAGTTTTGACCATTTTGTTTCTTAGCCTTAACCTAACCATTAAACCTAACCTTAGTTTATTCTCTACACTTAACCATGGTTGCTATATGATAAGAATCACTTTATTTTCTTTTTTCAATAATACTTATCATATTCTTTTCTTCTTCTTCTTCTTCTTCTTCAAGAAGAAAGAAGCTTGCTAGCTTCAATGGTGATTTGAGAAAAAGAATGAGAAATCCAATTCTAAAGTGAACCCACTTCCTATTTCTTCATCCTCTACCACTTGCCATGTAGTATAGGGTGTTTTCTTCACAACTTTCATGACTTGGTGAAGTTGGAGCTTGATCTTGAGTTGCCTCGACGTAGATCATCTTCGGTATCGAAGTCGACGACCTAGCCCGCCCATTTCTCCGATGAAACCACCGCAAGAGTCTAGGATTCCGATGGGTACAGCGGAGGGACGTCAACACGGAGCTATGGAGGTGGAGGACCGGATCTACAAAGGTTGTATTTCCTTTCACTTTAGAGTAAAGTTGTTTGCTCGCTTTTCGTTTCGCCTAAACTCTAGTTAACGATCCGTATTAGAGTTTGTAGGCACATGAAAAAATTTGAATTGGGCATGTTTGATCTGTTGTGAGACCTCATTAGTGTGCCTAGGAACCCTACAGTGGTATCAGAGACTAGCTAGAGCCTTAGGCGATGGGTAGACGAAGCTAGAAGTCCGTTCGAACTCGAAACCCTAACCGAATACCCCTCTCTGTACATTTTTTCAAACCTGGGTTTTTTCCAGATTAAAAATGCTTAAAAAATTCAGCAGGAAGTTCTAAGAATTACTGTGTAAAACGACAAAGTGATACGCCCAAAGAGCCGCGGAAGCGCGACAGAAGCTTGGCTTCTGCGGCGCTTCCGCGGCAATATGATGACATCAGCCTTCAATTTTTGCACAGTAATTTGTTACTTTAGGTGCTGAGTTTTCTGGGAATTTTTAATTTGCACTCAAGAGTTGAGTTTTCTGGAGTGTTTTGGGCTTCGATGATTCGATCGGAAATTTCAAACTTTGTCTATGTGTTTTTCCGGGTAATTTTAGAATATGTTAAAAAGTTCGACCGAATATAAATACCCATTTTTTCCCCTGCCGGGAAATTTCCAATTGTTGGATTTTTCCGTAGTTTAATGACGTTCCAAGTAGTGCAAGTAACGTGATGGCCCCTCTAGAAGACAACAAACCTTAACTCGATTATGTGACCGTATTGAACTGCCCTTTGAACCTTAGGGTTTGGGGCAGTACGGCGTGCTACATGTGAGACGTTGGCTTGACCCTTCTACGGCTGGACCGTTGGTACTGAGACATGAAGTGAATGTTTTTAAACGTATTTCATGTGTTGAGCTGTTTCGGGAAAACTTGGGTGTTCGATTGTTCGATCGGAAAGTTTAACATTTTCTATTTATCTGGAATGTGATACAATATTTGGAATCCACACATAGTTATGAGATAACTTAATGAATGTTATAAACATAGCACTTTAGTCTCACTTGATCGGTTGCCACGGAATTTTGATGCGATCAAAAGTCCGTCGCAATTACGTAGCGTACGCGGATACTCACCGGATAAACTTAATAGACAGCTACACCCCTTAGCCCCGACCAAGTGACTGTAGGAGAACCCCGTCGCCGAAAGCATCCGTTCGGATGCTCGCGGCAGCGGTGTTCCGCCTTGGTGCACTTCGTCGGAGGCATCGGGGGTGCAGCCGTCTACTGAAGTTTGCGACGAGCATTCGATCAGGATGTCGGGAATCTTATTGAATTGCCCGACTTGATATTGAAAAGAGTTTTCGATAATGAGACTAAAATGCGGGGTTTATAATTGTTAGGCATGCGATGTCTAAGGAATTCATTTGATTAGGCATGCGATGTCTAAAAAGGTTGCGGATTCCAACTGTTGTAGTTTTACACTTTCTTTTCTGTGACCGTAAGTGTAATATGTGATATCGCCGGTTTCGTTGCTATATGTCAACGACAATTGGGATGCGCATATTTACTTACGTTGATGACATGTGATGTTATGTGTTGCTGGATATGTTATATTGGATCGTCGTGTTTGAATAGCCGGTGGGGTTTTATGTGAGATGAGTGTTTTTCATTTTTCATTCATGTAAAAGCTTGTCTGTAATATTCTTTTATTGGGGCACTTCCAGGTTGCGGAAGATGTCACCTTTTGTATATTATTTACTTTTCCACACTAGGATAGACCCAAGGAGGAGGGCACAAGTAACCGGGTTTTGGAGTCCAGTGGGAGACCAACTCGAGGAGTCGAGTCCGGGTCTCTTAACTCTAGAATTAGTAGGGTTGCTTGCCGCTCTCGTAGGGGTCTAGGGGTGTGGGTTTGGCTATTCATCGCGACCGTGGAATCCGTGTTTTATACTGGCTCGTATTGAAAACACGGACGTCCTAGTATATCCAATATTTCATATGTTTCTTCTGCTGCGATATCTGTGATGTGATCATGTGATATGTTCTGTGATAAATACTGTATATAGTATATATGATATATTATATAGGCGTTACTTATGTTTTACACCCGCGCTAGCCCTGCCCTGCTCTATCGTTAGTTACCTAACCTAACGGTGCACGAGGGGACATCGAGGCGAATGCGGATGACATAAGTGTACGTCGTATTTATCTGTGATGTTTAGGTGCTTAAATGATGGGACTTCATTAATATGATTAATGAAAGTAAAAGAAACCTAAAGATGTTGTGGAATCGAATTTCAAAAATAAAACAGGTAGCTACAGTTCTTGCTTTGCACAGCGGTATATATGATATATCCAGCACCTTATTCGATGAGGAAAGGGCCGACGATCCCTTCACCGGGAGTGACCCCTTTAGAAATAATTGGCAGATGCTACAACTCTCGGTTCGTCTTTTGATAGCTTCTATAGTTTCTGCTTTGCACAGTGATATATATGATATATCCCGCACCTCATTCGACGAGGAAAGGGCCGACGATCCCTTCACCGGGAGTGACCCCTTTAGCAAGACTAGAAAAGCCTCAAAAACACTCCATTTTAAAATCATTTGATTCTACAACGATATCAAGTTCATTACGCAATAGGTTTTCAGAAAAATCTGTCGTAGCCCTCCGTCATTTCAGATAAGTCCTCCGTAGTATTCGTGCTACGTTTGTTGACCTCCGTCAAGGCGTAGTGTGCGGTAGCTAACTAGTATTTATCTTCTTATGCATATGATGCAGATTGGATTAGGGTAGTTGTGCGGCCTTTTGACCTCCGTCAAGGGTCGTGCGGGTGGGTTTAATTCGATCAAGAAATGACGGGTTGAACTTGACTAGTAGCCTATGGTTTGTCTACCTCCGTCAAGGTCATAGGACGCTAGGGGCAAAATATTATCGGGAATTTCAAGTGTTGAAATTTGCAATGAGATTGCATACCTTCTATGAGATAGTTGGATCCCGATACCCGCTGCGAGTAAGAGTTACTCCTGGGAAAGTTTTACACATTACAATTAGCCGATCAAGTAGGTGTCTAGAAAGGTGTTAACGAGGTTACGCCTCTGGGAAAACGAGGTTTACATTAATTAGGTTCGTGCGAAAGCACGGGGGACCTCCCTCAAAGTACCGACACTGGCCTGGCTGAAAGATTGGCGAACTTGTAGTGTGTAATTAATCCCGGCTAGTCTTTCCTTTTAGGGTTTGAAGGAAGATTTGATTAAAACAGTGGGAGCCATCCTGATTAGATAAAATAATAACCAATCTATTCTTACAAGAGCGCACGCAGAGTGTTTTCTTCTCTCTCTCTCTCCAGGTAGCGACCATATCACGCCTTAATCAAGATAATAAAACGGATATATTGACCGAACCCGCTTGTTATACTGAGCTGGGGAACGTTAGTCCCGCTCCAACTTATAATTGTTATAAGACAGAGCAGGAAATTGGGGAATACCAGGATTCCCATGCCGCCCAAACGAAGAAAGTGCATATGATGCATCTCCTTCGGGTGTGTTCATCATACAGAACTGTTTCTCAGTATCCTCTGCGTCCTGGGTATCTGATACCGGAACAGGATCCCAGATATGTAATCCGTTACATGGGCTACAGAAAGGTAGAGAACTGAGAACGGGTGATAAGTTTCATGAGACAGAAAATGGTGCAAGTGTTGCAGCCAGGTCTGTTGGTCACTGTTACTCTGTATTACAAATACATTGATTCTGAACAAATGCTATTAGATACCGAACCTGATATACAAAATCATATCAGTCTCTTTATAAGTAAAGAAATGATAAAATTTTGTATTGTTGGATAATGTTTTGAACATTTCCTATAACAAAAGTTGATCGGTTCAGGCACGTTATCTAAAAGCATTGACTTTCTAAATCAAACTACAGTTCCTAGTATACAAAACACACACAAGAGGAAGAGTTCAGAAATGAACGAATCCTTCTTGAGGTTTTGTAGACTAGGTCATATCAATGTGACCCGACTAGCTTAAGTTACATAGTAGATGCATATTTAAATCAGTTTGAATTTACATCTTATGAAACTTGCGAGTCATGTCACAAAGATATAATGACCTCAGCTCTGTTTATTGGAAACAGAGAAAGAGTTAGTGAACTCTTGGGATGATACATGTTGATGTATGTAGGTCCCCTGTCTACACATGCCAAGACCGGTTCTTTGTACTTCATTAAATTCTAAGATGATCTTTCGAGATTCAGACCTATGTTCCTGTTGAAACATAAGTCCGAACCTTTTGAGATATTCACAGAATATAAGTTAGAAGTAGAGAACCAAAATACGGGTATAAGTATTATGTCCTATGATGAGATCAGGGAGGAGAATACTTGTGCATGGAATTCATGGACTATTCTAAAGGAGAATGAGATTCTCTCTCAGCATTACTCCTCCGAATACACCACAGCACAACGTTGTATCGGGGCGGAGCAATCACACCCTATGTGATATGGTGTGCTCTATAATGAGTACTACTGAGTTTCCTATTTCCTTTTGGGAGTTGTGCACTTGAGAAGTTGCATACCTATTGAATAAGGTTCGAATCAAATCAGTTGCCTACCACTTCATATGTGATATGGAAAGGGAAGAGCCCATATCTTAAGTTGGTTAAGATTTGGGGTTGTCCGGGCTATGTCTAAAAGCTAAATCCGGACAAGCTCGAGGCAAGGTCTGTAATGTAGAACTGGAAAGGTTCCAGCTATACAAACTACAGCAGATAATTTGATAAAACCAAAGGATTCAATAGTTACCAACGAACCTCAGCTTCTCCGCCGATCTAATAGGGTTCCTCACCCACCTGAGAGATACTTCGGTTTCTCTATGACAGTGGGAGCGAGGATTGCATCATGAGATAATGACCCAACTAGTTTCGAGCTGGCCATGAGGAGTGGGGCTCTATAAGAATGGCTGGTTGCTTAGCGATCTGAGATGGAATCCATGTACACCTACAAAGTATGGACTTTGGTTGCTATATCTGAAGGGTTAAATCCCCATCAGGAGCAAGTATATCTTGAGAAGATTACTTGGTATAGATGGAAAAGTTGAGACTTTCAAAGCTAGACTTGTTAAAGGTTTTCATCATCGACCAGGCGTGGATAATGATGAAACCTTTTCCAGTGGCTATGCTTAAGTCCATCCGGATCCTACTTGCCACGGCTACATACCTTGACTACGATATCTGGTGGTTGGGTGTCATGACTGCTTTTCTAAAATGATGTTTCAGAAAAGAGAGTCTGTAAGTACACAGTCAGAGGGCTTCGTAGACAGTGGGAGCAGCGGAAACGTGTGCAAGATGTTTTATGTGATAAAGCAGGTATCGCGGAGTTGGAACATCTGTTTTGATGGATTAGTCAAAGAGTTTGACATCATCAAAATGGTAGATGAACCTTGTATAAACAAAAAGGTAGTAGGGAGTATGGTGACGATCCTCGTAGAGTACGTGGATGACATACTCTTGATGGGGAAGGAGTTTCCTATGCTGCGCTCGATCAATCTCCGCTTATCACAATGATTCTCCACATAGGATCAAAGTGATATTTACTAAATCCTGGGTTTTGGATCTATGAGATAGATCTAAATGGATGTTAGGATTCTCACTAGATGTAGTGAGATGGTATCAATCGATCCTGGGGAGAATCACTAGAAGTGTTCCAGGGTGATAAGGACGACTGAATGTCAGTCACAGGCATTGTCTTTACCCTTAGTAAAGGGATGGTATGTTGGAAGAGTTCCAAGCTAGAAACCGTGGCATACTAGATGATAAAGGCTGGATACATCGCTACTTAAGATGCTACCAAAGAGGAAGTCTGGATGTATATTAGTTCATGAGATGAACTTCGTTCCTCCCATTGTGTGACAATGGAGTTGTGGCTTATGCCTAGGAAGGCCCGTCCCATCAGTGATCCAGACATATTCTGAGGCAGCATCACCTGATCATGAAGATAGTTGATCTCCAGGGTGATCGAGGTTAGGAGAGTAGACTCAGAGGACAACACGGCGGATCCACTCACAAAGGCCTTTTCCCAGAGAGAGACTTTTATGGGATGGTTGAGTATGAGATACTGCAACCACTGCTATCAGATGGCCCTAGTGCAAGTGGGAGATTGTTAGTTATATGTATGCCCTAGAGGCCATTACTGTACATAGGATGTATATTGTAGTGGATGCTGAGACATATATAGGAAGGACTTTCTTGCTCGACATGATAGTATGCTATCTGGTTGCTCTTTACCTTAACGTGTACACTGATTGTCTCTCTGTTACATGTTGGTAAAGCCCTTAGGATGTGTACTTGACTACCTGGACTATGATGCGGATCATACTAGTGGGGACATGGTAGTCCATAAGTACATCCTTCAAGGTCCCTAGTCATGGGTGTATCGAGACAGGGCATCGATATACCAGTGTAGACTAGCGTATACCTTCTCGGCCCATAAAGATGGGCGATGGATGATCCCATATCCATTGGTGTTTGACATCAGAGATGATATACGGGTGCTCAGTGGAGACTGGGTACACTGGACGGACTCACCGAGAACTCCCAGATGGTATTATACCTTACGTCAGATGGCAGTTCTCTGGTGACACTGGTACAGGTTAGTCTGTAGACCCGAGATCGTCATAGAGTCTTGTATGATTCCCACTGTGCTTTGATTTCCACCTTACCACGTCCAAGAGGGCGTGCAAAATGGTGGTTTTTGGGTACAGTCCCGAATCACATGGAGACAATGAGCGATAGGAGGGGATTGGTCTCTCCCGGTATAGGGAGTTAATGTTGCACTGTGTTCGATTAGCTATAACCGGAAATCCCTGGCCAGGGTTGCTGAGATTTACTGGTAAGTGTTACCAGTAGTTTCTCGAACTGTTATAGACCTCATATCGACACGACTTATCGAGCTATTGGGGTCTGACGTTTACCACCCCTAGGCAAGATATGCGACATATCAGACGAACAAACCGGACTGTACAGTAAGTGTTACTGGTTGGATTCACAGGAGTGTGAGCGGGCTTGCTCGTCGATTTTCTGATCGCTCAATACCCGGGTGGCCGTTACGTTTAGCAGACCGCTTGCGGCTTGTGGGTGTTTGATATGATCATCACCTGCTGCCGGCGTATTGACGAGTCTTTAGAGTCCTACACAGAGGTTTCCTGGCTCAAGCGAAATGAAATAGGAGCGCATATGAGATATGTGCGGGACCAAGAATAATGCGTGTATGTGATACCGTATTCTATTCTCGCGATGAATGTATCGATTGGTTGTATGCGATATAATCTAGTTATCGAATCAAGGATTGATTCGATAAGTCGATACATTAGATATTAGTCGGTCATATGCGATATGACCGGATCGTTAAATCAAGTGTTGATTTAATGATTTAATGCATAATTATATATTTGATATATTACTTTGCATTAACTAGTATTGGTTCACTTAAGATGGATTTTCTCACTTGATGTGCATATTGTATATGTGATATATTTTTTGTGCACTTGTTTGTATCATGTTTGATGATACATGCAATCTTGGGTGTGTATGATTAAACCATAGTTATGTTAATGGTTAGGGTTTTGATTTACTTATCTATTTATTTTTATTTATTCATTTATTTTGGAAAGAAATGAAATGGTTGCTTCTTTTGTCTTTTGTTGAAACTTCATGAAGCTTTGACCATTTTGTTTCTTAGCCTAAACCTAACCATTAAACCTAACCCTAGTTTATTCTCTACACTTAACCATGGTTGCTATATGATAAGAATCACTTTATTTTCTTTTTTCAATAATACTTATCATATTCTTTTCTTCTTCTTCTTCTTCAAGAAGAAAGAAGCTTGCTAGCTTCAATGGTGATTTGAGAAAAAGAGTGAGAAATCCAATTCTAATGTGAACCCACTTCCTATTTCTTCATTCTCTACCACTTTCCATGTAGTATAGGGTGTTTTCTTCACAAGTTTCATGACTTGGTGAAGTTGGAGCTTGATCTTGAGTTGCCTCGATGTAGATCATCTTCGGCATCGAAGTCAACGACCTAGCCCGCCCATTTCTCCGATGAAACCACCGCAAGAGTCTAGGATTCCGATGGGTACAGCGGAGGGACGTCAACACGGAGCTATGGAGGTGGAGGACCGGATCTACAAAGGTTGTATTTCCTTTCACTCTAGAGTAAAGTTGTTTGCTCGCTTTTTGTTTCGCCTAAACTCTAGTTAACAATCCGTATTAGGGTTTGTAGGCACATGAAAAAATTTGAATTGGGCATGTTTGATTTGTTGTGAGACCTCATTAGTGTGCCTAGGAACCCTACAATGTTGTGGTTGTGTTGGATTGTCGTGGTGGATAGCCTGTTGTGCAATGGTAGTAGTATAATTCAGATTCATTTGTATGTTCAGTATTGTGGGGTTAAAGTCCGACATGTGAATTGCCGTCTCTGCCAGATTGTATATTCTTTTATTGGGGCACGACCGGGTTGAGGTCGATATCACCATTGTATATATTCTTTTCTTTTCTGTACTAGGATTACCCCGTGGTGGAGTGCATGAATAGCCGGATTCTAGAAGGCAACGGGTCCGCATCTCATGGTGTTGAGACGAAGGGGACCTTACTCTAGAATTGGCGGGCTATTTGTCGCACTCGTAGGGGGTATAGGATGATCCATGGAGGGGTGCTCAAGTTACCGAATTTCGTGAAGTGCTGGGTAGCCCATTCACTTTGTTGATTGGGGTTGCCTCACTTCTGGAATTGGTGGGTAACTTACCGCGCTCGTAGGGATCTAGGTTTTCATTGCACAAGCTATCCACATGTCCGGGGAACGTCGGGTTTTTCATTTGCGGCTCAAAGGAAACCTGGGGCTCCAAGATTATCCACCACTCTGTGTGGCTTGGCTGAGATTCTGTGATGTTGCTTATATCATGCCGAGGACGAATGTTATATATATTTATATATATACTAGTAGATGTTGTATATGTTTTGCACCTGCGCTAGTCCTGCCCCCGCTCTGTCGTTAGTTATGTAACCTAACGGGTGATGACGGGGCCCAGTGGCGAATGCGGATGGTATATATGTACATTTTATTTTCATTCCTTTCTGTGGTGTGATATGTTTAATTGATGGGACTGCATTAATTCTGATTTATGCAAGGAAAACAAACATATATGATGTTGTTGGAACCAAGTTTTTAAAAACTGACATTACAGACGTTTCCTTTTGCTTTGCACAGTGGTATTCGGTTATGAATATCCAGCACCTCATTCGACGAGGCAAGAGCCGAGATCCCTTCATAGGGAGTGACCTCTTGGGCAAAAGTTTACGTCATTATTATAACTTCACTATAGTCGATTCTTTTGCTTTACATCGTGGTATTCAGTTTGGAATATCCTGCACCTCATTCGACGAGGAAAGAGCCGAGATCCCTTCATAGGGAGTGACCTCTTTAGCAAATGTTTGCGTTACTAAATATTTGTAAAACCACTTGGTTCCTTCAACAATATCAAGTTCATTACGTTAAAGGTTTTTCGCCAAAAACCAGCCATAGCCCTCCATCATTTCATATTAGTATTACTTAGTATTCGTGCTACGTATGTCGTGCTTAGTCGAGGCGTAGTGTTCGGTAGCTATGTAGTGCTTTTCTGTTGTATGGTAATGTGATTGGTTAGGACAGTCATACGATCATTTTGGCTCAGTCAAGGACTCGTGCGGGTGGGTTTCATGCAATCAAGATAACGACGGGTTGAACTTGACTAGGACCCTTTGATATGTTGGCTCAGTCAAGATCACTTGGGTCTCAGGGGTAAAAACCATATCGAGAGTTTAAAACATATAGGAAACTTTCCAGGCATGCGCATACCCTCTGGAGTGTGGTGACTTGAGTGGATTCCATCAAGTTATCATGCGATAATAGTTAGATCCCGATTCCCACTGATGAGTAGATGCTACTCCTCGAGTGATTTTAGATGATCCCGACTAATTCTCCTTTTAGGGTTTGGAAGAGAATTCGAGGAAACAGTAGGAGTTATCCTGATTAGATAAAGTGATTAATCAATCTAATCTAAGTTAGAGTGCACGCTGAGTGTTTCTTTTCTCTCTCTTTGGCAGAGATCATGTCCCGACCCTAAACTAAAACTCATGAACCAAATTAACCGAACCTTCTTAAAACACTTTGACTTTTAGATTGTCATAGTCGCATATATCCCTGCCGCTCCTACTTTTCCTTTGCTTTTCTCCAGAACATTCCGTATTACTATGAAGATCCACATTTTTTTTTGGATATTTCATTGTATAGTTACATACAAACTCGAAGGAACTTGTTTCAGTTCGAGGATGGATTCTGGTTCTGGAGAAATTGAATAGGATTATTCAGTTATCTTTTCTCTTTACCTTCTCTCAGGTTGCAAGAGCTCCTGGTATTAGGAAAGTACACCTATTGCGCTTATTGGATAATCTTCTTCCAAACCATAGGTAGGTGCCGAAAGGTAGGGAAAGAAGAAAACCAATTGGCCTAAGTGAGGTGTACAGAAGGTAATAAGTAAAGACATATAAAGATATTAGAGTGGGGGCAAGGAAATATACGGTTACTGTTATGAATCTGGATAGTGGAAGAGGCATTACTAGGAATACCCGAATACCCCTTCGAAACATTTTCATGTTTCAGTTTGACTGTGCGATGTTAATTGAAAACTGTTTTCCCAATTAGATTTTGACTCTACGGTATGTATTTACCAAAATTGATTCTCATATCTGTATGGCGTTACAGATGCCAAGTGGGAGTAAGACATTGGGAATTAGGTGATTGTATCCTGAACATATCAGAATTCTTTGTAATTGGTGATATTTGAGGAAATTACATAGGTTTTGCCTGACGACAAATATTTGGTTTTGAATATCTATTGTTATGCACCAATTTCAAATTGATATATCTATACGTTTATTTTATAAAGTGAGATATAACTTTTTAAAATTATATCTATAATATTTACCTATATCAGTTGATGGTTAAGTAAAGTGTATTCAACAGCTGTGTAATTCTTCTTAACCATAGCACAGTTTTCAACCTACGACGCACAGGGTTTGAGTTATTAAACTCAGTGGACTTATACAGAGTATTGTATGTTGTCCAGTGTCCGTTAGGACAAAGGGATTGGTACTCGTACTATATTCTGTTTACTCATGACTTCTCTAGTTTTAGACAAGTATTTCGTTGAAATACAAGATCCAGATTTTGAGAAGATATAGGTATAAGAATAAAGTAGAAAACCATATGTTGCAAGTATCAGGATTCTTCAAGGTGATCAAAAATGTAGATACTTGTGTTAGTTATTCCATTGTAAGTAATAGTTTTAAGAACTTGCTTCTCTTTCAGGTTACTTATATGTGGGTGCATTCCTTCATGAGTAATGCTGCTTGGCCTCCTTCCATTGAGTTTACATGCACTGGAGACAGCTATATGATTTTAAATCTGCTTCCAATTAAATTAGTGCCTTTGTTTCTATATACTGGATATAGAATGGATTCATAGTTTAACGATGTTAAGGTATATGGAGTTGTCCGGCTTATTATTAAAACCAAAATCCGGATAAACTCTACGCACGATTCAGTAATGGCAGTTTATGGGTTATCCCGGACTTTGATGAGGGTTAACATTCTACCATCTGGAAGATCAATAGTTATATTGTTCTTGACTCGCCACAGTTTTAGTAAAATGGATTTTTTTTCAGAAAATATTAGTAGGAGTATGATAGAACTGGAAGATATTCCAGAACCACAAATGATTACTGAAAATTTTGTAGAACCTAAAAAATCAATTGGATTCGACAATCCATTAGCCACTCCGCAGATTTAGTGGGTAATCTCGGCCACCCGATAGGTACTTCGGTCTCCTCAAAGACGGTGACAGGGAGGTTTTTGATTACCCAAACTTGCCACTACTGTTGTTCTAGACTATGGGATCTGGCAGGAGGATGGGTATAACGTCGTTCTAAATTAGCTTTAGAAGTGCACGTGTATATGACTCTGCCAGAAGGTTATTGTAGTCAGTGGGAGCAGCAGAAATATGGTGGGCAAGTAGCTTATGTCTATTTATAGACTAAAACAGGTATAGCGGAGATAGACCATCTAGTTTTGATGTGACGGTCATAGAGTTTGACTTCATCAGAATAACAGATGGACCTGATAAGAAGGCAGTAGGGAGTGATGTCCTGGTATTTGGATGATATGCTCTTGATAGGAAGTGATATTCCTATACTGCAATCGGTTATACTGTGGTTGTCACAAGGTGGTTTCTCCACACAGGATCTGGATAAAATATCAGTGATTCTGGTTACTAGATCTATGGTTTTAAATCTAGATTTGGGAAGTGACCCAATTTGGGTACTTTGACACTATTCTAAAGTGTTTTAGAATGGACGACTCCTGGCGTGGTGGTGTGTCAGCAGGTGATGGAGTCACCCTCTTTAAAGAGATGTCTTCTAGACTGATGAGGAGAGGGATTTGCATGATTGACATATCTCTTGCTTAGGCAATTGAGTCAATCATGAAATGTCAAGTACCACACCAGATATTGCTTTTGCACTAGCTGCAATAAGCATATATATTAATCCAATCCTGGAGAATCGTTGGGAAGTAGTTATGAACATAAGTGGATGCTCTTGGTATATGGTAACGACAGCCTCTTTCGGGAGGCGGTTATCATTTGAGGCTTCCAAGGTGACCTAGATGACAGAGTGGCTGTCAGAGTTATAGTTTTCCCTTTTTTGAGGGACAGTATGTTGGACAGGTGGTCCAAGCGGATACTGAGAAGGACATGGTGCAGGTTACTGATTAAATTCAGTGGAAGATACAGTCTAAGAAGTTTGTTGGATTTGGAGTTCATTTGTGAACCGAGTCCCATCAGATATCCAGACAAATTCTAAGACAAGTATCGCTCATTTCGGAAGATAGTTTTTCTCCACAAAGTTGAAATATAGAGAGCAAAAGAAAGAAACATTGGAGCGGATCCACTCAGTGAGGCTATATCTCGAACGCAATAGTTTCGCAAACGGGCTTTGCGAGACTGATTAGTAGAGAAGTTGGGTGTTCGGTATCACGCGGGCTGTAAGTATGCGACACCGCCATAATTAGTCTTAAATGCAAGTAGGAGATTGTTGGCTATAATGCCCTCAAGTCAATTATTGAATTGCAGGAACACGATTGTGATGATTGAGGGAGGACCTATACGGGTTGAACAGTCTTACTCGAGATGATAGTATACTATCTGGTTTGTCTTTATCATCATGTACATGTTTTAGGTAGCATTATAGATTGCTATTACATGTTGATAGAGCCCATAGGATCCTTGCTTGACTACCAGCATTATGATGGCGATCATATAAGTGGGAGCTGGGTAGTCTATAAGCACATCCTTAAATGTCCCTAGTCGTGGGAGTATCGAGACTGGGCATCGATGCTTCAGAGTAGACAAGTATATACTTATCGAGACCCTGACGAGGGACGGTGGCCGGTCTCACAAGCCATTAGTGTCAGTTAGTCACCTAAGATAGTATACATGTGCTCATTGGGTTATGAGTACACTAGACGGACTCGCCGGGAACATGCTGGTTGGTATTATACCTATTTTCATATAGCAGTTCCTAGGTGACATGAGTACAGGTTAGTCTGTCAATCTGAGATAGTCATTTGTCTCGTGTGAGTTCCCACTGTGCTTTGATTACTACCCTACCACGGCTCAAAGGAGTCGTGCAAACAGGTTTTAGTTGGGTACAGTCCCGAGCCACATAGAGGCAGTGAGCGGATCGTCGGGGATTCATCTCTCCTGGTATTGGGGGTTGATGTCGCGTTGTGCACGGGTGGCCATCACCAGAAATCCTCGGCAGAGGTGGACGAGAATTACTGATTTGCATTAGTAGTTTCTCAGTGGGTGATGGGCTTCATACTGACACGAAATATCTCGTTATTAGGGTCTGACTTTGTCCACCCCCTAGACTCGATATACGATACTCTTAGACGAGCATACCGAACTGTATGGAGATTGTCACGGACCGGCTCTGTAGGGGTTTAGATGAGTTTGCTTGTCGGCCTTCCTTTCGCTCAATACCTGGGTAGCCGTTACGTACAGCTATTGCCACTGACGTGCTTGTGGTTAAACCCACTGCCAGCGTATTGACGAGTCTTTAGAATCCCACACATAGGGTTTCCCTGGTTCTGGAGAAATGATTTAGTAGCCGTATTGGATACATGCAGAGTTTCAATCGATTGACTGTACTATGTACCTGGACTTTCGATCGGACGGTTGATAATACTATCCGGTTCGGGTTTGAGCCGGATTATTAAATCGGGTATTGATTTAATAATTTACGTATATGTATTTCGATACGTATATTCTAGTATTATGTTCTTTATGTTACTATATCTCTTTGGGTATTCATATTTCGGTACGAATACAGGTATGTATATACAGTAGAATGTAATCCGTATTTTCTATGGATGACATTCTAGAAGGTAGACACCTCTTTTTGGGGTTTGACCGTTTATTTTTAAATGGATAAATGAGGCGGAAAAGATTTGATGGGAGTATGGTGAGGACCATGCTTGCATAGTGTGCACAAATGAATTCTTAATTCATTTGTGCATACTATTCAAGTATGGGCACATTTTAAAAAGAAAAAAAATGGTTTTACAAAACCAAGCCATGAGATTTTCTCACAAGAAGTGGCTTCATTATTTTTGAGATGGTTTCTTTAGCTTGAGGTCCCTCTCTTCTCCACATTTCTTGAGTTCCCTCCACCAGATTTCTTAAGTTTGCTCCACCATCATCTTCCACCCCCTCTCAACCCTCTCATGTGTTGAGAATTATGAGAGGAGGTGAGATGAGATAGATAGACATTTAGAGCACTCACTACATCCTAGGTATTCTAGACTAGCATCCTAGAATCTCTTGTTGCTTCACTTGCTTTCGATGTGGAGCTAGAGCCATGAGCTACATCCCTCGGGTGGATCATCTTCGACGGAGGAAGACCGATGACTAAGTTCGCTCGAGCATGCCTCAAAGAGCTAAAGAGGATGATGGAAGACTGAAGGACTTGGTTCTTTTGGTATAATCACTCTAATCCTTTAGTTTAGCTTCTTTAGTTTGCTAGTATAGGTTTATAGTTTCGATCTTGGACGTGGTTTCGTTTGCGCCAAATTTTTTAATTGCAGTTTTTGTTCCGTATCGGCCACGGTAGATGGCCAGGGCGACGGCGAAACCCAACACTACTTCACCCACGTACATACTTACGTGGGCAAAGTAGTGGGGGCATTTGTTCCCACCAAATTTTTTGGTTAAGAGCTACTTGTTCCCTTATAAAAAAAAGGAGAGAAGAAAGAGGAAAAGAATCTTCATAGTTTGGCATCACGTGTTAAACACGTGGGCGCTTATATGCAAAACTTATAAGCACTGAAAAAAATAACTAAGGGCCAAACTAGCCTCACATGTTAAACACGTGGGCGCTCATATGCAAAGCATATGAGCGCTGAATAAAATAAACCTAAAGGTCAAACTGGCCTCACGTGTTAAACACATGAGCGCTTATATGCAAAGCATATGAGCGCTCTGAACATAAATAACCAAAGGCCAAAATAGGCCTCACGTGTTAAACACGTGAGCGCGCATATGCAAAGCATATGAACACTGAAAATAAACAGGCTAAAACCCACACTAGGGATCACATGTTGAACAAGCGAGTTCTCTTGCTACTTACTTTGGCGGCGCTCACATGCAAAGCATGTGTTAAATTCTATTTAGGAAACATTCTCCCTAATTTTTCTAATATGGAAAGATTTTTCTATAACACGGAATCTTAGATTTAAAATCCAACAGTGATAAAATATCACCAATTAAACTATCTGATAGAATTAAATTCTATGTGGGAAATATTTTCCTGATCTTCCTCAAACTAGAAGGATCTTCTCTATTAAACAGAGAACCCTTGGATCAAAGATCCAACGGTGATCATCTGATAGAATAAAATTCTATATTAGGAAAATATATTTATAATCTTATTAAACTAATAAGATATTCATATGATAGAATAAAATTCTAATCTTGTGAAACTAACAAGATATCCATATGATAGAATAAAATTCTATTCTTGATAAACTAACAAGATATTCATATGATAGAATAAAATTCTTAGAAAAATATTTCCTAATCTTGTTAAACAAACAAGAAATCTTTTTTGTTAAATAGAGAGCTTTTGGATTAAAAATCCAATAGTGAATAAAATTCACCGATTGATCTAAAAGACCATTTTGATTGATTATGAAATCAATCATGATCTTTTAATGAGAGATTTTCCCAACAAATTGATTTTTCACTTCTCCTATAAATAGGAGCAAAGAGATTAATCAAAAGGGAGAAAAAAGGGAGAGGAGGAAAAAGACGGACATATAGAGCGAACTCCCCATAAGTTTTTGCAAAAAAAGACATAAGGCTCTAAAAAAACAACAGAGAATTTAATTCTCGAAAGAAGAAAGAAGATCTCCCTCCTTCAAAACTCTGGGTAAAGAAAAAGGAGAGATTAAAAGTATCTCCTATGCCTAGTATAATGGAAACAAGGGTTTAACCCTTCATACAAGAATTTAGTTCTTCCTCTTGTTTGGGATTTGCAAAAGCAAATCTCCGCACAGGTTGAGAATTTAATTCTCATCGAAGAGATTCTGTTCTTCAGACTCAAAACTTAGGGGAAAAGAACTAAGTTAAAAAGAAAAAGAAGAACATGTATTCTGGGAATTTAATTCCTCTGAAATTAAGGTTTAGCCCTACATAAAGAACTTAGTTATTATAAAAATAAAAGAAAAACTTAGTTCTCCAATTAAAAAAATGATGATCCAAGATCTTCAAAAAAGAAATCTTGATGATCATCAATGACTAAAATGGCATTAACAGAGATTAATATCTCTAAAAATAAGAAGAACTTGGCGTTTCACGTGAAACACCCGTGAGTAAAATTAGTGCTTAGCACTATTATAGTGCCTCACATGTTTTCCACGTGAGTGCTTAAAACAAACAAAAGAAAAACCAAAATGCTTCACGTGCTTCCCACGTGAGCGTCCAAAGAGTAAAGAAAAACTCCTTTGTGTTGATTGGGCAGCCACTAAATAAAGCAGCCCAGCACCCCAAAAATAAAGCAGTCCCGTGAAACACTTTTGGAAACCCAAAATCTGGCGCCTCACGTGCTTCACACGTAAGCACCGGAGCTCTAACCAAGTTCTTAGCACTTCTGTCTAAAAAAGGGGTGAACAAACAAAACCCAAAATCAATGCTCAGGACCTCGCGTGCTTCCCACATGAGTGCCATGAAAAATACTTAGCACTCTATATTCAGTCAAAATGACTAAAGTGCTTAGCACTGATTGGACAGCGCCCATATCTGAGCGCCTCACATGTTTCACACATGAGCGCCAGAGAAAATTAGTGCTTAGCACTATAGTAGCGCCTCACATGAAAAACACGTGAGCGCCAGAAAATATTAGTGCTCAGCACTATTCCAGTGCCCCCACGTGAAATACACGTGAGCACTGCATATCTTAGTGCTTAGCACTGCTGGGTAGTATAGAAAACCAATCTCGGCCCAAATTGGCTAAGTTCATGAGGTTAAAACTCTTTGATTTTAAATCAACCGAGCCCATGTGCTCGTGATTTCCAAACCGATCTTAGTCACAAACATGACTAATGATCTCTCATTTATGATATCCAAAATTATATTCATCTCATATCTCCTAAGCTAATCTTAGTCTCAAATATGACTAACGATTCTTAGGTCTACCACAACCCCTTTTTCCCTCAAATTCGGGATTTGGTTCAAGGGTACATTTTTCCACACCTCTGATTTATGTCGTTGAAATTTCTCAACGTTTTTAGAGAAGTGGCGGGTCCCGACAACCAACAACTCTTTTCATCACATGGATGCGCTTCCAAATTGACGTGCACACATTAAATTGGATCGCGTCCCAAATTGGGCGTATTCCATGTCACCATTGTTCACTCCACCACGTAACAAATACACGTGCGCGCAAGATGAATAATGGACCGAAATGTTCTTAAACTAACATCTGTCCCCAAAATGGGAATGTTGGACCGAAATGTCCATAAACTAACATTGGCCTCAAATATGGCGATAATGGACCGAAATGTTCCTAAACTAACATTCGCCTCAAATATGGCGATAATATACCAAAATGTCCCTAAACTAATATTCATCCCTTAAATGGGAATGTTGGACCGATATGTCTATAAACTAACATTCGTCACCAAAACGGGAATGTTGGACCGAGATATCCCTAAACTAGTGCGTCACCCTAAACACGGTGATAATGGACCGTGATGTCTTTAAATTAAAATAATTGAGCACATATGCTCATTTGTTTCTAAGTTAATCTTAGTCTCAAATATAACCAACGACCCTTAGAAAACCCAAATATCCCGTGGGTTGATGGACCTCATTTATATGAGTTCTGCATCCTAAGTTCATTTCCGTTGGCAAACCAAACTACCAGCGTGGACCCTGTCAAGCAAATTCTTGACCCAAACCCAAATCTAAAATATACGGATTTGGACTAATCCACGCCTTACGGGCGACGACATAAATTAGTCTCCGTATACATTCTACGGGCAAACCAAAATAAACAAAAATACACACGATATGAAGTGAATTGCCGGAGCAGGAGAAAGTGGTTACTGCAATGCGGTAACGTAATTAACTATAGGGGCTTGCGCCTACAGGGAAGAGCGTCTCCATAATTAAAAACCCCTCGTAAAGTTAGGGGGAATCTGATGAAGTCTGCTACAACGTCTGTACCCATCCAAATCTCCGATATACAGTGTCATAAATCAACTTGGTATCTTCGGAGAGGTAGACAGATAAATTCAAATAGAGTTTGGCCCCAAATTCAGGCAAGATAATCCATCCCGGTTCGTCTCTGTTTTCGGCGGTGAACAAGGGTGTGAAAGTTTGGTACTATTGATATGAAGAAGATTGAGATTGATTGAATTATTGGCGGCTGGCTTTTGCAATTTTCTCAGCAATGGTCATGGGTGTAAAAGTTGTCATATTCGTCTCAAAAGGAGTATCAACATTTTCATATGAAAATGATTGTAATTGTTGTCCTAACGGTTTTAGAGCAGTGAAAAGTTATGAAACTTTGGTTACGAGCCTGCAATATGCTCAGCAATGGACATGGGTTTAAAATTTGCCTCACTAGCTTTAAAAGGATTATCAACATAAGAAGGTTGTTCCCCTCTAAAAGACGCGGCGGAGACGCGATGGACGTCTAGCCTGAATTTCGGGGCAGATGCTAATTGGTGCTATCCGTCTACCTCTCCGAAGATGCCAAGTTGATTTATGGCACCATGTATCGAAGGTTTAAACGGATGCGGCCGATATAGTAGACTTCGTCAGATTCCCCCTCGTTTGAGGGGTTTTTGATTGTGGGGACGCTCTTCCCTGCAAGCGCAAGCCCCTGCAGTTAATTACGCTACCGCATCACGGTAACAACTTTCTCCTTCTTCATATGGTCACTTCGTGTCGTGGGTGTTTGTTTTGTGTTTGGTTGCCCGTGGATTGTATACGGAGACTAATTTATGTTGTCGCCCGTAGGGCGTGGACTTGTCCAAATCCGTATCTTTCTTAGATTTGGGTTTGGGGGGTTGGGTTTAAGGATACATTAGCCTCATTTGAGACCAAGATCAACTTAAACGTTTATTAAGGATACGTTAGTCTAATTTTAGACTAAGATCAACTTAACGGGATCGTTTAGATCCAACGATAGAGAGCAATTGGGCTCTATCGTTTAGTTTAGTGACATTGCGGTCAATTAGTTTAAGGACATTACGGTCCATTGTTAGTTTAAGGACATCTCGGTCCAATGTTAGTTTAAAGACATCGCGGTCGAGGTTAAGGACATCATAGTCCGTGGGTTTAAAGACCTTACAGTCAAGGTTAAGGACATCATAGTCCGTGAGTTTAAAGACCTCACAGTCAAGCTTAAGTACATCATAGTCCATGGGCTTAAGGACCCCACAGTCCATGAAATGTGTGGTTGTCGGGACCCGTCACCTCTATGAAGACGTTGAAAGATTACAACGACAGATATCAAAGGAGTGAAGAAATGTACCCTCGAACTAAAGTGGATTAAGTAATCTGTAGTCCAATTTGGAACTAAGATCAATTAATTATGTTGTGAGCACATTGGCTCAGTTAAGTCTGAATTGAGGACTTATGGCCAACTTGGGTTAAGTCCAATTAAGTTTGAAATATTGGCCCTTTGTTGGACCATTAGACATTTGTCTGGTTTCAGCCCACATTATTTAGCAATGCTAAACAAGAGTTTGAGGACTTTGGTAACATTTTTATCTTTGATTGAGCAGTAGACATTATAGTTCTGATTTTTACTCAATTTTGAATGGGAGGTTTTGCCTCTGGACAATTAGCCAATTCGGCTAAAACTAGTGTTAAACACTAGATAACAACAGTGTTAAAGCTCTCAAGTTAGTGTTAAACACTAGAAAGCAACAGTGTTAAACACTGGAAGTATAATCCCCGAATTAGTGTTAAACACTAGGAGATAATCAGTGTTACATACTGAAAATAAGGTTTTCAAATTAGTGTTAAACACTAAAAGTAAAGTTCTCAAATAATTGTTAAACACTAGAAGACAATCAGTGTTAAATACTGGGAATAAAGCTCACGAATTAGTGTTAAACACTATAGAAAGAGGGGTCACGTGTGGACACGTGAGGGCGCCCAAAGGTGGGACCGGATCCTTTTTTTACTTCGCTCTGCAAATAAGTGTTAAACACTTTTTACTTTTATTTTGAGCATCACGTGTTGGCACGTGATGGACATTTATGCACTGATTGTTAACGCATCTGCTAAGGGGTCACGTGAGGACACGTGAGAGCGCTCAAAGCTTATATTTCCTTTGCTTTTTCTTTCTGTGTTTTGTAGGTCACGTGGGAGCACGTGAGGCGTTGCCTCAGAGCTTTTTTCCTTTTTAATTTTAGGGATCTTTTCAGGGGTCACTTAGGGACACGTGACCTCAGTTCTTTTCATGCACAGAGATCTTTTAAGTCTCTTTATTTTTAAGAATTGAATTCTCTGTAGGGTTAAACCCTCATTATGATTTTGGAGGAATTAAATTCCTATAAAAGAATTAAATTCTTAAGTAAGGTTAAACCCTAATTTCTTTTTAGAGGAATTAAATTCCCATATATGTAAAAGAATTAAATTCTTGTATAGGGTGAAACCCTAATTTCATTTTAAGAGGAATTAAATTCCTGTAAATTTGAGAAAATTAAATTCTCAATTAGGGTTAAACCCTAGTTCTGTCCATCTTGAAGGAATTAAATTCCTGTAATTTTAGGAGAATTAAATTCTCATATAGGGTTAAACCCTAGTTTCATCTTGAAGGAATTAAATTTCTGTGAGTTTGGGAGAATTAAATTCTCATATAGAATTAAACCCTAATTTTGTTTTGGAAGAATTAAATTCTCTAAACTCAATTCCCCTTCTAAGTTTTGGATCTGCATGGCAGGATCTCAACCCGATGAGAATTAAATTCTCAACTTATGGGGAGATTTGCTTCTGCGGATTTTCAACCTGAGGAAGAACTAAGTTCTTTTGGGCAGAAGAGTTAAACTCTTAGATTTGAGAATTAAATTCTCTTTTTTGAAGTTTTGATCCCCTTTCTTTTCTCACCTAGGTTTTTCTTTGTTGAGAATTAAATTCTCCTTTCTTTTCTCTCTCTAACTCTCTCCAAACTTCTCCTTCTCTTGGCTCCTATTTATAGGAGAAGGAAAAAAATCAATTTGTTTAGTAAATCTTTCATTGAAAGATTTTGTTTGTTTTCATAATTAATATGATCCTTTAGATCACACAGTGGATTTTACTCACCGTTGGATTTTAAATTCAAAGATATTCTGTTTGTTATTTTTGGTGAGATTTAGGGAAATCTTTACTTGTCTGAGATTTTTCCATAAATTGGTGATTTTTAATCACCCTTGGATTTTTAATCCAACGGTCCCCATAATCCTTTTCCATTTGGAAAGATTCAGAGGAATTAAAAATTTTAGTTCTATTAAACTGTAAGGCTTTCAAAGCCTGTCACGTGCTGGCACGTGACCCTTGGTCATGTGTGAGCACGTGAGCCCCAATTGAGTCCTTTTCTCGGCCGCTTATTTATGCTTCTGTTTTAACCATCACGTGTTGACATGTGACCATTGGTCACGTGTGAGCACGTGATACCTCATTGAGGTATTTTCTTCAGCCGTTTGTTTTTTTGTTTCTGTTTGTTTGGAGTTTTAACTATCACGTGTCAACACGTGACCATTGGTCACGTATGAGCACGTGACCCCCAATTAGGTCCTCCTTCAACTGTTTGTTTTTATTTCTATTTTAACTATCACATGTCAACACGTGACCATTGGTCACGTGTGAGCACGTGATACCCAATTGGGTAATTCCTGATTTTTAATCAGGGAACAAAGGTGTTGAATTTTGATACGGTTTATAGGAACTTGAGTGGGGTATCCAACTGTTATTTCTAGAGTGTTTTATCCTATCTCTTAAAGAAATGGTGAGGTCGGAAATTCTACCAAAGCAATAACGATATAAGGAAATATATGGTTGTGTGTAGCAAAAGCTCGCCAAGAGTTGGTCGGTTTGGGTTACTCATCATAAAAGAGTGAAAAGAAAAGAGGGTCAAATGGTAATTTTTTTAAAGCTTTTTGGATTTTTTTTTTATTTTTGAAATTGTTTTGCTTGGAAAAAGGGAATCGACTCAACCAATCACAAATGTGCATAAACAATCCCTAGAGTTAGGGTCACCTAGGTCAAATCACTAGACCGCTTCTAGACTTCCAAAGGACAAGACGTAAGATAAATCCTCTATCATCTCCTAATCAATGTTGCAGCCAGATAAGTGCCAGGTAAGTGGAAGGTATCTGCTATACAAATCACCAAAATAGCGGGACTAATTAAGTAAACCACTTTTCTTAGTCACACTTGCCTTAGACACCATAAGAGAAATGCGGATAAGCAATAGATTATCCATGCCCCTCATTTATCCTAATTGAGCGCTTTGTCTTTAGAGGCTTGGTCTAGATATTTTTTTCATTAATGTAGGGTGATGTGTAAGCTTGTTTGTGATTTGTGGGGCCTAGGAAGCGTAATGAAGTCCCCACCTAATCTGGATTTTGGTTTTTTGCCCATTAATATCTGTTTTAAATATACAAAACAAACCAAAATCTAAAACACGTAAAAATATTTTTTAGCAGCGTTGTTTGAAAAGAATCCTGCAGGTGAAAATAGTTTATTGGAGCATCAGAGGAGAAAGGAAGACGGTAGGGTAATAATACCAAAAGAATTTAGGGGCTTAAATCCCCAAGGTGGCCGCATTTTCGCTGCCTAATGCTCCCTCTGGCCGCGGTACGGCCGCCATTTGATGGAATCTCCCCTTCAAATTTTAGCACCGCACTCTAATGCTTCTCTACTCCTATTTGAAAGTCACTGAATCTCTGTTGGTTTACTCCAAGTGCTCCAGATTTCTCGCAAAATTTGCACAAAAATTATTAAAAATACAAAATGCGGTTTTTTATTTCTATTATTATGTTTTTCTGGTTTTTTATTAGAAATCAACCCGAATAACAAGAAAAATATTACGACCGTTTCCCCGGCAATGGCGCCTTTTGATTGATTCGAAAAAAGTGTATCTATGTATGTTCTAAATTACTGTAATCAATAACGGTGTCGCAATAGCTAACCGCTAGTGAGTACGAGTCGTTCACAGGGAAACAGTGAACTGTTTTTCTTGTTTTAAACGAGTTGCTTGAAAAAAGGTGGAATTATTATCGTTTATTATTAAGAAGGTTAGAAAAATTTATAATAGAAGGGCTTATAGGGTTTATAAGATTTAGTAGTTAATGGATAAAGTTTTTTTTTTAAAAATAATTCTTTTTATCTTTTAATTATTTATTACTAGAGAAATAGCGATAAATGTAGATTAGAGTTCCTGGAGGGGATTAAGGTTTCCCTCTACTGATCCTTGTCCTTCCATTAATCTTTATTTATTTCAAGCCCTTAACAAAATGATTATTAACGATTCTCAAATTGTGGTCGTGATTATCATGAATTGATAGCATGCCCGATAAGAGGGTTCATATTCATTTTGCTAAAGTTTATAATAATTAAAATTTTAAAAATAATTTAAGAGATATTGTTCATCCATTATGCTACCATATCCTACAAATCCTAATAAGCAAGAATTTACTCGCTCATTAGGATAAACGAAGTAAAAGAAAGGTTGAAGATGAATATGGAACCCATAAAAAATAACGGAATTAAAATTGCAGAAAGTAAATTCAGAAATTAAAATGCGGAAAGTAATTGCGATAAAAATTAAAAGAAAGAACTACTTTTTATTGAATAACTATTGCATTATAAAAGTTGCTCGCTGAAAAAGTAAATTACAAGAACCTTAGTTTTCTCTAGATTTCTCGATAGATCTCAATTGATCGATGGATAAATGATTGATGGATAGCTTGCTCTCGGTCCTTTATATAGGCTCTGGAACTAGAAACCCTAAACTTCATATTGAAGTGTGTGTAAAGACGATCCAGACCATGAAGTTTCACATCCTACGGCTACCAAACAACCGTGCAACCGCCGCCATTTGCCCCTATTGGCCGCGGATCCGCCGCCTCCTTGTGAGTTTGCGTCTCCAGATTTCTCGTGCCTTCCTCTATTGATAGTTGGAGATCTTTCTGATAAAAATATTTTGAAAATATATCTCTTAGTCTTTGCTATTGCTAGATTCTTTAATTTGCTCCTAACATTCGGCAGATTTGGTTTGGTAAATTAAATTTATGTGGAACTGCTACTTATATTTTAGACCGGAGCTGATTTATTATAATACATGCACAATATCTCAAATTACATTGTTAGTAGCATTTGTTTTATTTGAGATAATATTCCAACCAATTAATTGATATGATATCTTAATAATATTGGTTAAGAATATTTGATATGATATGAATATTTTTTAAAAAAATAATCTCATGAATATTTTATTTAAATATGATATG
Source organism: Agapanthus africanus (assembly GCA_030015575.1). Classification (NCBI taxonomy): domain Eukaryota; kingdom Viridiplantae; phylum Streptophyta; class Magnoliopsida; order Asparagales; family Amaryllidaceae; genus Agapanthus; species Agapanthus africanus. Next base: position 373,795,229 of record JASDDO010000019.1, on the reverse strand, counting down.
CATATATTTCCCAATTATATTAATTATAAATTAAGAAAAATATGACAATAAACTTTTTACAAATAAACCCATATATGTTCTTAATTTACAAATAATATCTTTTAATAATTAATAATAATAGGGAAAATAACCATACAAATGTGCAATAAATTTGACTGATCAAGTGTCTCACGTGATACCCATGTGGGCGCCAGAGCAGAATTTGGATATTATATTCATAGTCAAAAGACTAAGTTCTTAACACTGCTGGGTGATGAAAAAGTCCAAGATTGAGCCCAAAATTGGCTAAGTCTCTGAAATTTCTTTTAACCCATATTGTTCATTGCAGCCGAGCCCATATGGTCTATTGATAAATCTTAACAAAATTTAATGATCCTTAACCATATTTTTAAGTTGATCTTATTTTCATATAAGGCTAATGTATCCTTAGTTAAAATAAATTGAGCTCATATATTTAAGTCGATCTTAATCTAAAATCAGATTAACAGACCTTAAATAAAACAAATTATCCTCTGAAATGATGAAACATACCACTTAGGTTCAAACATAAATATATATGTACGAATTTGGACTAATCCACGCCATACAGGCGACGACATAAATTAGTCTCCGTATACAATCCACCGGCAACCCAAAATAAGCCAAATATAATATGACAAGAAGTGATCTGCCTGGAGCAGGAGAAAGTTGTTATTGCAACGCGATAACGCAATTAACTGCAGGGGCTTGCGCCTGCAGGGAAAAGCGTCTCCACATCAAAAATCCCTCACAAACGAGAGAGAATCTGATAAGTCACGTTACAACGGTCGTATCTGTCTAAACCTTCGATATACGATACCATAAATCAACTTGGTATCTTCAGAAAGTTGGATATGTTCCAAATAGTATCTGTCTCAAAATTCAGGCAAGATGACCTATCCCGGTTCATCTCTATTTTCGGCGATAAACAAAACACATGAAGCAGTTCACCTATATTGAACTAATGAGAGTTCCTACGACGTTGAACGGAAAAGCCGACGTACTCGCTCACCTAACCAAAGAGCTGGCTAATCCCGACATGGATGAATTCTGATCACAGTCAAAAGCCAGCAAATTCTGCCTCCAATCTCTTTATGAGAAGAGGAAAGCGTAGAATAAGAGAACAATTCTACCGAAGAAATTTTGATCATTCAAGATGAGCCCGATTGGAGAGAGCCCCTCATAGAGCACCTCCGATACGACAAGCTGCCCGAAAAAAATTCTGCGAGGGTTCAGTCGAAGAAGAAAGCTCTCCGATACGCGTTTGTAAATAATATGCTATACCGCAGATCATATGACCAACTCGGGCTCAGGTGTCTGTCATTGGCCGAAGCCTAAAAAGTTATGAAAGAAGTTCACTCAGGCGTCTGCGGAGCTCACCATTCTGGCCCCAAAATGCGGCTTCAAATCAAACGGCTTGGATATTATCGGCATACCATAATAAGAGATTGCGAAGAGCATACAAAGAGTGTCACCTCTGCCAAATTCATGGTGACTTCATTCATAAGCACCCCAACCCGCTGCATCCTATGGTAGCGTTATGGCCCTTTTAAGTTTGGGGCACTGACATAGTTGGCCCAATTAACCCCCCTCCCCCCATCATCAAAAGGCCACCGGTTCATATTGGCCTCAATTGACTACTACTTCAGATGGGCTGAAACTGTCCCGCTAAAAAAAGTCAAGACAGAAGATATTCTGATATTCTTCCGATATAATATTCTATACCGCTTCGGTACGCCTAGAAGGATCATTTTTGACAACGGGCTTTCTTTCAGGAGCTTCAAAGTCTCAAGGTTCGCTACACAGCACAAGATAGACTGAAGATATTCCTCCACCTATAATCCAAGAGCCAATGGGCCAGCCGAAGCCTTCAATAAAACTTTATGCAAGCTCCTGAAGAAAAATACTTCAGCCAACAAGAGAGACTTGAATCTCAAGTTCCACGAGGCGTTGTGGGCATATCGTGCTACGCACCGCACTCCAACTCTGTCCACTCCATACTAACTACACTTCAGAGTGGAGGCGATCCTCCCTCTCGAATTCAAAGTTCCAAGCCTCAGGATGGCCGTCCAGCATGATTTGACGGAGGAGGAAAACGTTCTCCTACGGCTTGAAGAACTTGACGCCCTCGAAGAAAAGAGACTCGTAGTACAACAAAATCTGGAGCTGTACTGAACCCAAATGTCACGGGCCTATGATAAGATGACCCGTCTCCATACTTTTAAGAAAGGCGAATTGGTGTTGGTTCTCAAAAGACCGATCGTTCCCAATCGACATGCCAAAAGAAAATTCGAGCCAAACTGGGAAGGACCATAGGTCATTGAGAAAGTGTTTGATGGAGGGTCCTACCAGCTGATAAATGCTGAGGGAGAAAGGCCCATGCCATGCATCAATGGTCGATATCTCAAGAAATACTACGCGTTAATGCTCTAAGTCGCAGACGAATTGAGCACACCGGCCCTACAGCCTGGATCATACATCCTGTAAAACCGTATACAATCCACGGATGTAAATGATCTCTATCTCTCCCAAGTCCTACCGGCGCGACTATATCTGAAGTCCTACCGGCGATGAAGCTCCACCAATGTATAAAAAACGGTATGTCCACAAACAAAACGGGCATGGATGAAAACCCAAAAGGGCTCTGTGAGTAAAAACAGCAAGACTGCTAATGAGTTTGTGAAAATCCGAAAGGGCGCAAACTCGTTGCAAAGTCCTCTTGACCTTGTGAGGAGAATATCCCCGTGTGAGATCCTTACGACTCACAAAAGAGCAACACACTTAGGAATCCTCAAGATTCCTAAGGAGAATATACACCTGTGAGATACTCACGACTTGTAGGGAGAAAATTCTTTTATGAGACCCTTACGACTCATAAAATTGAAAAGCTTTAGGTGATAGGGATCTAAACCTGTCTCCTAAGCCATCGCTCCCCAACGGGTAATGGCAGATGATGGGTCACTCCTGGCACTACGCTTCAGTGTTAGCGGTGCTGATACCGACCCAAAACTCAAACCCTAAGTTTTCCCAAAGGCAAATGATGAGTCACTCCTGACGCTACTCTTCAGGGTTAGCGGGGCTGATGCTGATCCAAAACCCAAATCCCAAGTCTTTCCAGGGTAAATGATGAGTCACTCCTGGCACTATTCCGGTGCAGCGATACTGATACCAAACAAAATCCAAATTCTAAGTTCCCCTCAAAATTCAAAAGTCTAGCCAGATAAGACAAAAATCAAATAAATCAAATCAAAGACCCACCGGCAGTGGTTCCAAGCTCAAAAGGTCCCGCGGAACAAACAAGAACTCCAAAACCAATCAGATAAACCGATTCAACACCAACGACCTCCTCGGTGGAATCAAACTCCACCTCGGAAACAAATCAATCCCGACACTGCAGAACGCGGAGCAAGTCAACTTCAAATCCCGACACCGTAGAAAACGAAGCAAGTCGACATCAAATTCTGATACCGCAGAAAGCGGAGCAAGTCAACTTCAAATCCCGACACCACAGAAAGTGTGTAGAGTGTTTTTCGTCGCCCTATTGAGATAGGAATATGCGTCGCTTGTCAGGCATTTTACAGATTCCCCTCGCCTAGAGTTGGGCAGGGTTTATTGATTGTGGGGATCCGAATCTCCGGCAGCCGCAAACTAAGTTGTCGTTAATTACCCTTGGCCTTAGAAGCGAGGGAACCTCCGATTGACGAGTAAAACCGGTTATGCGACTCAATGTGCAGTGTGCGTGTGTTGTGTTTTGAAGGGGTCTTGGACATATCGGGGGCTTCACAGAGTTTACGAAGGTCCCGCTACCCGGATAGCGGGCTGGGGGTCAAGGGGGTTAGCAGCCCCTTTATGGGGTGCGGGGCAGCACCCCGTTAGAAATTTTTTTCTAACGAGGGATATGTTTTGAGTGTGGAGTGTATGGGAAAAAGAGGAGTGAGGAGCTTCTAAGGATGCGTAATACAACACGTGACCGCTGGGAACCAGCGGGTCACGTACTAGACGTATGGGTGCTGGGCGCCAGCGGGCCATGTGCACGGTATGCGACCGTTGGGTGTCAGCGTGCTACATGCGTGGCATGCGACCACTGGAAACACCAACGGAAGAAGGGGCATAGCCCCTGGGCTGGTAGTTGAACTCCCGAGAGGCTTTGGAGTTAAACTCCTTGAGATGAACTTGAATGTGGATTTGGAGTTAAACTTCTAAATGGTCTGGATTTGGAGTTAAACTCCTTTGAGGATTTGGATCTTGGATTTGAACTCCTCAAAGATCGATTTAGTGTTAAACTCCCAAAAGATTTAGATCTTGAATGGTGAAAGGTGGTCCCTTTTCGTCCTTTTCGAGCCTTGGGCTTCCCTAAGATGGGTTTTTCTGAGATGGGTTTCTTTTTCCTCCTCTCTATTTGTTGGATCTTAGAGAAAAATGGCATTGAGATTAAAAATCTCCTTTTTAGAGATTTGATGAGAGATCTGAGTACCCCTTCGAGGGTTTTATGGTGAAAAACTATTTCTTTTTAGGACAAGAAGAGTTAAACTCTTGATTTAATTCAAAAAGAAAGAGGAATGTTTGAAACTTTGAGGAAGTAGAAAGAGACATGGAACCCTAGAATTTTTGAGAGAATGAAAGTTATTGTTGATTTTCTCATTATGTTTGCCTTTTATAGGCTACACACTTTACATACAGCCCCTTGGGCTTTTCCATATGGCACTTGTGCCTTCCCATGTCCCATGTGCTTATTTATTTTTGCACATAAAGTATGGGGTTTACAAAATTTTGGTTTTTTGCCCATTTTTCATACATTTATTTCTTTAAAAAATGCATTAAATTAATTTATTGCTTCATTCTTTGTCATGGGGCCTGTCACTTCCATGCTCGGTCTTGACTTGGGCTTGGGTCCACTTGGTTTGGGATTGGGTCTGCTTGCTTGGGCATGGGCCCATTTAGCTGGGGGTTGACTTACTTTGACTTGGTCAACCAGGGTATAATTTTTGACCCCAACAAAGCGGAGTAAGTCAAATCCAATTCTGATATCGCAGAAAGCGGAGCAAGTCAACTTTAATTCTGACACCGTAAGAATCGGAGCAAGTCAAATCCAATCTCTGACACCGCAAGAAGCGGAGTAAGTCAAATCAAATACCGACCGTCCAAGTCGCAAAAATGGCAGCACCGACTGTCCATGTCGCAAAAATGGCAGCACCGGCCGTCCACGTCACAAAAATGGTAATATAGACTGTCCACATCGCTAAAAGGGCAGTATCGACCTCCACATCGTCAAAATGGAACCAAACCAAATCAATCACCATATAGCACAAAGCTCTATCAATTTCATGCACACAACTCATATGCACAGTGTGCATTTATTGATAGGGGCATTTTGTTGGGGTCGAAAATTACACCCAATTACCAAAATCAGATATCAAATTCAAGTTAAAAATCAAAACCAAAATCAAAGTTAAAATGCCAAGTGGGCCCGAGCCTGAGCCTAAGCATGAAGAGGGACCGGCCAAAAAGAGAAGAAGAAAAGGAAGAGATTAAATGTAATTTTTGTTTTTTTAAATTAAATAGGCAAAAGCCAATTATGTACAAGTCATGGGGCTAAATGTAAAAGATGTAAGCCTATAAAATACCCTCCATGATGATTTGATAACAAATCTAAATCTTAATCTTAATTCCCGAAAAGAAACAAAATTTTGAGTTTTGAGCCACTCTTTATTGTGCAAGTCTTTTTCACTTTCCCCCTCTCTTTTTTTTCAAAGCGCTCAGGTCGAGAGGCCTCAAAAAAGGGGAAAAGAGCCCATTTTGATCTTCAAAAGTCAAAATCATTGTGTTTTTGGACTGTTGCTTCATTGGGTTTCGACCCCACTTGTACCGTGATAGGTGTACACCGTGTTAGGTGCCCATTTGGCTAGGTGCGCACCCTGTTGGGTGCACATCGAGCCAAGTGCGCACGGGCCCAGGTGCGCCCTAGCTAGATGCGCACTTTCCTAAGTGCGCACCTTACTGGACATTTTGGTCTATTCGGGACCCTTTGGCCCCCTTCACTCCCTCACACCTTACTATGTGCACACCGGCCCAGGTGCGCCTTCACTAAGTGTGCACTTCCCTAAGTGTGTATTTTACTGGACCTTTTGGCCAATCCGGAACCCTCTGGCCCCCTTCACTCCCTCACACCTTACCAAGTGCGCACCTTATTAGGTGTGCGTCTTGGCAGGTGCGCACTTGTCATGTGCACCCCTTGCTAGGTGCGCTCTTCTACAGGTGCGCACTTGTCATGTGCACCCCTTACTAGGTGCTCTCCTTGCTAGGTGCACACTTGTCACGTGCGCACTTGACATATATACACTCATCATCTCTCCCGTTAGAAAAAAATTTCTAATGGGGCGCTGCTAGCCCCTTTGACCCCCAGCCCGCTATCCAGGTAGCGGGACCCTGGTGAAAACTCTGTAAGGCTCCCGATAGGCCCCGAAGTGCCCTCAACTTGTTCCCAAACATAACACGCACATATTGCATATTGAGTTCGCATGATCTGTTTGACTTGTTAATCGGCGGTACCCTCGCTCCAAAAGCGAGGGGTAATTAATGGCAGTTTAGTCTGTAGCTGCCGAAGATTCGGATCCCCATAATCATAAAACCCCAGCCTACCCCAGACAAGGGGAATCTGTAATATTCTTGACAAGCGACGCGCATTCTTATCTCAATAGGGTGACGAAAAACACTCTACAAATAACTTATGACCTTAACTATGGTCAACAAATCATATGTCGCTAGTTAAGTTCAACCCGTCATTTCATAACTGTTTTAGACCCACCCGCACGACCCTTAATTATGGTCAATAAGGTTGTATGACTGTCCTAACCAGTCGAATCATATGCAAGCAGAAAGATATCACTTAGCTACCGTAAACTATATCTTAATTATGGTCAACAAATGTAGTACGAATACTAAGTACTCTATTTCTTGAAATAACAAAGGGCTACGGCTGGTTTTTAAGAAAACCTTTAACGTAATAAACTTGATCTTATCGTAGGAACTGAGTGGTTTTGCAAATTTATAGTTACGTAGACTTATTGCTTAAGTGCGAATTCTCCGTGAAGGGATCATGGCTCTTACCTGATAGAATGAGGTGCAGAATATTCCTAACTGAATACCTCTGTGCAAAGCAATAGGATACGGCTATTTAATTTGCAAACTTATATTAACACAATGTTTTGCCAAAGAGGTCACTCCCTATGAAGGGATCTAGGCTCTTTCCTCGTCGAATGTGGTGCAGGATATTCCTAAATGAACACAACGATGTAAAGCAAAAGATTCGACTATAACACCACAATATCTAATATTTGATGCCAACAACATGTTTTTGGTTATTATCTTTGCATTAATCCGAATCAATGCAATCCCATCAAATAGATAATCTTATATTATCTAGCATCTCCTCACACTGTTACAGATAAGCATGAAAATAAAATAGAATGCACATATACGCCATCTGTATTCGCCATGAGGTCCCGGGTCTTCACCGTAAGGTTACTTAACTTATGGTAGGGCGAAGGCAGAGCTAGTGCGGGTGCAAAATGTATATAGAATTTATTTATATATCACATATATATTCAATATATCACATATATCAATATATCATCATATAAAATATCACAGGCAGATAATCATCATTACGGCTAAGCGATAAATATCATCACAAGCAAGTAAACATATCACAAGGAAATAATGAACATTACAGAATAGGAATGGTCGGATCACCTAGGAATCCTGCTTTTCGTTTGAGCCACAAACGAAATGCGATATTCCCCGGTCATGTGAATAGCCCGTGCGCAGCCAAAAGCAGACCCCTACGAGTGTGGCAAGCTACCAGACAGCCCAAGAAACGAGGCACCCCAACATCATTATCATGAGGGGGCTACCCGACACTTTCTCTAATCTGGTGACTTAATCACTCCTCCACGGGTCTATCTTATACCCCATACAAGCTCGGCAAGCAACCTGCCAATACTAGACTCGAGTGACCCGATCCCAACTCCTTGAGATGGCCACCCGCTGCAATCTAGAACTTGATCACCCGTGCGCTTCTCCGCGGGGAAATTCTAAACCTGTATTAATACAATGGAGAGAACGATCACAGCCTAATCGTGTCCTGACAAACAATAATAAATCAAACGGTGACTACGGCCACATATGAATCGCTAAGTCCCGAAACAAAAAATATATATATAGTGGAAACGGCGACCATAAGTTGGAGCACGTGTCGAACAAATGAATATACAAAATGGCTACAAGATGAATGGAAATAACACTTATCGCAATATCACACTTCTGCCTTGGGGCTATTCATTTTGTGACAATCCAAACACATTCCATCAAACCAATAATCACAATAACAAATGTGCAACATCGTTTAATTGATCATATAGCAATTAGGCGGCGTTTACCAACGCATGTCCTTATTGTAAACGTGTTCGAGCTGACTAAATCAAACACTTTGATTTAGTCGATTCGAACCATGACATTAAAATCCATAAACCGCAAGATCGCTTACTTGAAATACCAAAAACTGTATTTCAAGTTCATCCCGACGACGAAAATCCCCTCATTTTTGCGTGAAATCGAACCCCGATAACCTCATAAAACCCCACACTATATGAGCCTTGATTTGGCCTCAAAACGGGGCCGAATCAGGGACGGGATCAGCCCCGCATCGGGGCTGAATCAGCCCTAGAACAACCCTAAATTGGGGCTGACCAGTGACTGATTCAACCCCGATGCGGGGCCGAATCGGCCTCGGTTCGGCCACGAATCGGGGCCAAATCGAGCTCAAATTGGGTGGGTTCGGGTTATTGTGAGCCTACTCTAAATTCTTGGTCCGAACCAAGAATTTCGTGGCTCCGGCACAAACAAAAATGAGAACTTTTCATGCAAATATTTAAAACTGGTTTTGAAAAATTTGGGATTCAAAAATTCCAATGTCACCAAAACAAGTTGCAGTCTTTTGGTATGGCTCTGATACCACTATTGGGTTGTGTTCATACCATAATATTGCATTATTATATTCCCCATTCTTATTCGTTTTATAAATAAACAGGTGCTTTTGACGCATGTCTGCTACATATTACAGGTTACAGGTTCTTGGAGCGAAAACAGTGAAAACGATGAAAAGACGATGTAAAAGTGGACTTTGACCAACAAACAGAAGACTCTTGATCAAGCCTACATCAAAAATAAAATTCATAAAGTATAAGGCAATGCAAGGTCCAAGATTACAAAGTGAACGGTTAAAAGCCCACCGCAATTATTCACTGGAGATCTGGAAGAAACATAGAAGCTATTTTAATAAAGAACCAAATAATAAGGAAGCCCAAAGATCCAAGGCCCAATACTTTCTTTTAAAGAGACATAAAATTTTACCAAAGCTTGAAGTCTACTTTGACTAGGTCTTCCTAAGGATATTTTGGTAAATGTAGACATGCAAATCAATTGTAACCTAGGGTTTCTATCTCCTATAAATAGAAGCCCAAATCATTGTATTCTTTTCATGCCTCCCTTCATTAATAAATTTCAGCATTCTTTTGGAGAGCATCATTTTTTGTAGGTAAATTATTTTCTTGCCTTAGTTTAATTTAGTTTAAAAATTTTATTAACTTGCAATAGATGTTTTTTCTCTTTAATAAAATCATGTCTTTCTTCATCCCTTCAATGAGCGAGTAGTTTCCTCGCTTGTTAGGGTTAGGAATAGGGAAGGATTTGAGAGATAAAGATCTCTCGTCTCTTTTCTTTGCCAATCTTTTATGAAAATTAGAACTCCATGCATACCTTCTTATTCCGCTCCCTACGGCACCCTATCCCTCGAGGTAGCGGTGATATCGTAGTATAAAGGCCCGGATTTTAAGGTTTTCCATAGAGGTTAGGGTAAAGATTAAGAAAGGAAGGACAAGGATCTAGAGGAAGAATCAATCTTCCCAATCATCCTAATCCCCTTTGTTAAGATTTACCATAACACTAATATGATATCTTTAATTAAAAGGCAATGGAAAGAGATGTAGATCTTTGTTTACCAAATTTTTCCTAAACTTAATCCTAGCAAGTTTCTAATCCTAGTATCATACAACTTCAATTTTTAGATTTAATAATCAATCCGAACACCCTTCGGAATTAACTCGTTAGCGCGATTAGGAAATTTACAACATCCCTGTGGACCGACCCGTACTCACCGGCTAGCTTCATGCGACGCCGTTCTTGATTGCGGTTACAAATATTTTTGATCTATCTTTTAGAAAACGCAGGCACGTTACATCAACCAATCAAATGGCGCCGTTGCCGGGGATGGCGTAGAATTTTCTTTTCGCGATTTCGGGTTAATCAAAATTAAAAAAAAAATCATAAAAATCTGAAAAATCTAAAAAATATAAAAATATATCATCTGTTATTTTTGGAAAGGGTATCTTTGTGTGAATTTTGCAGGATCTACGCACAAATTCGGATCTGGAAATCTACAGAAAGCGAAACAGCAAATAGACGATCCTATCAACAGAAGATTGCAACAACAGAGGAACAGAAAAAAATTCAGAAGACCGAGTCAACAAGTCAACCGCGCGATCTGGTGCAGCAGCAAAAAAAAAAAAAAACCGGCTGCTCTTTCCTGCCGCGGAACCGCCGCGGGACACCACTTCTAGCCGCGGAACCGCCGCGGCCTGGTCGGTTCAAAAAAAAAAAAAAAAAAAGAAACAGGGGGCAGAAACGCGGTAAAAAAAAAAAAAATCTGTAAGTCTTCTGATCTCCTCCTCTGCAAATCTCCGATATATCTTCTGAAAAATCTCCTGCAGGATTCTTTGTGCTTTAAAAATCTTTCTCTTTCCAAATAACAATCTTGTGCAGGATTTTTGTGCCTCGTTTAAAATAATAATTGATTGCAAGTAATTTTTTTTGTTGCATATCTTTTCTCGAATATCTTTTTGCAACAATTCTTTCCAATTAAAGATTCTTGTGATATGCTTAAAATAATAATTGATTGCAAGTGATCTTTTCTGATTTGCATATCCTTAATCTTTTTGCTAAAATATCTTTCCAAATAAAGAGCAAGAAAAAAAAAAGGAAAATTTTAATTAGAAAACTTGCAAATTTTGAAATTCACAAAAAAGATTTGATTGCAAGTGATTTACTGTTTTGCATATCTTTAATCGGATTTTAAGGGGCTTTTGACCAAATCAGATTGGGTGGGGATTTCATCACCCTTCCCAGGACCCCAGAAATCACATAAAACATTTTGCATCGACCACAATTAATAAAAAATACTAGACTCAGCCCTAAGGAAATCGAGCTCAATAGGAAAAGGACTAGTATAGGCATCGACCGTTTATCCTAACTGATTTTGCGGTGTCTAGGCTAGTGGTTTTTAATTAGGCCCACTGTCGTGGTGGTTCCTTCCCACTTACCTGGCCGCAATTGGCGGTGAAGAGACGGTTTGAGGTCCTTTCTAGCCCTTTGGAACAGTTAGGAGCTGTCTAGCTGACCTAGGTGACCCTAGATCTCGGACTGATTGTGCATTTCTGGTTATTTGCATTTGTGTCTTAGCCCTTTATCGAAAATTTTTTGCAAAACAAATAAAAAAGAATAATAAGAGGAATTTTTTTTTTAAAATAAAAAGGACTTGCAACTTTTGTCGCTCGGAAATCCTTGCACCAACAAACTTTCTTTCTTTCTCCCTTTCTTCAAACATGGGTACCCCACATAACAAATCACTTGCCGAACTTTGGTATCCCGAACCTAATTTTGCGTCGTTCGGCAATTTGTTCGATCAATTTAAAGACGATCCTTCCATGCCTAAAATATCTTTGAAAGATCAAATAGAGGCGTCTAGGAGAAACAATTCGACTTTTCAACCCACTTTGTGTCAACCAAGTCAATCTTTACCACCTCCATATGTTGATACCACTTTTTCAAGTCCTTCTGTCACTCCTAAGCCGATGTCCATTGCTGAGCATATTGCTCAATCTCGCAGCCGATCTTTCACCCCTCTCCACACATCTAGTTATAGGGATCCGCACGACTATTCACCTTTTTATCCATATATTGACCCTACCCCTGTCCAATCACCCACTTCCTACCAGTCCTACCCGACTTTTCCACCGTCACTAGACAATGTTTCTACACAGCCATTAGGGAGTTTCATATATCCAAACAATTTCGAATCTTTTACCGAAACCCCCTTACCACCAAGTCTAGTTTGGAAGAGGCGTTGGAGGCGTATATCACAGCAACAAACAAAATGGTTAGGAATGTGGAAGCGTCCGTGGCCGCCCTTATGCAACCTGCTGAACCGGTAGCTAGTTTCCCGCTAGCCCCAAAATTTTCAATATATAAAGAGGCGGTTGGACTGAGTGAGAATGGGAGAGGATTTCCAAATCAAACCTACCCATACCCAATTGAAGCCCACAACTCCGGTTTTCCATCGATTGTCCCAAATGATTCATCAGTTAAGGATAAAAATGAGTTGTGTGATTTTGTAGTGTTTGATTTGCCAAATTGTGAGGAACCCTTTTCGAGTGAAACCGCACCTAATCCTTTCGATCTTTACACCTCCACTCTAGAACCTAAATCGATAAATATCCATGCTTTTGATGAGGTGTCTAAGAAAATTGATTTTCACTTGATTGAGGATATAGACGCCGGGAATATTTCGGATGATAAACCTGTCGATTTAATTGAAATTTTATGTTCAAATCATCATCCCGAGTTATTAAATGTTTCTCCCGAATCTCATATGCGTCTTGATTTTGATGATAATGGCATGGATGATTTGAATATTGAGGAGAATTATGAGGATAATATTGAGGAGAGTGGTGAGGATCATATTGAGGTTGAACCATTTTTCTTTGATGTGTCGGATTTTCCAATTCATCCTCTTGAACCTTTACCTAAATCACCCTCCCTTTTTTCCATCGTTCCAACCATGCCTCATTTCACACTTGACGACTGTGAGCTTGAAAACTTTTCCTTCGAATCTGACACAGTTCTCACAGCCGATGACACGTACAAGTGTTTCACTTTTTCGGATGATGTTGAAGTCTCACCGCCCGAGTTTGAGTCCTTTGCATTTTCAGATGAGTTAGTTAATCCATCAGACTCGGTTGCTTACAGTCGTTTCGAACCATTGATGGAATCTTTCCAGTTCGACACGGTTTACTACGGTGAGAATGAGACCATCCCTAATTCACTCCCTTTCGTCTCTCTTATTGTCCCGACCGTACAAATGACCGTTACGCTTTCATCTCCGATACCAAGTTCGGCGTACCCATGTTCTCTTGCGAATCTTGAGGGAGTTGATCCCATTTCTCGACGAGTTGATAGCTTAGCGCAATCGCTTTTAACACATCGGTCATCACAAATTGCGCTAATTTATTCACTCAATTTACACCCTCAAGATCGTACTCCACTTCCTTCTTCTTTTCGCCATTCTTCTCCCCCACCGAGACCATATTCTACCATTCTTCTTTCCACACAGTCTCGCGTGCTTCTCATTTTCTTGCACCAACTATACCATTTCCACGATAAGATTTTTGAATGGTTGGTGCTAACTTTTGGCTTGTGCAAGGCCAAGCTTAAGTTTGGGGGAATCTTTGTATATATGTATATATTTTTGGTTTTCTTTTTCTATAAAAAAATAAAAAAAAATTCAAAACATTAAAAATAAAAAAAAATTATAAATAAATAAACAGGGGAGTACCGGCATTTTGACCCTCTTGGTGTAGCATGACAGTGAGGACACTGTCAAGTTTAAGTTTAGGGGTATACTCGGTACGTCTTCTTCCTTCGCATTCATTTGTACATATTTTTGCATTTGCATACTTATTTGAAAACCCATAAAAAATTGAAAAATTTCAGAAATTATAAAAATTAATGTATTCAATTTTGGCCAATTGACTTGAGTTTGACAAATAGGTTAACTGGCTAGGAACAACTAGATCTTAGACTTAGTAAATTAAAAACCCTAAAAATAACATTCCTTAAAGTTTAACGGTAGAAAGTATATGCCTTGTAGTTTATTTAGAAATAGGCAAATTTTGGGTTCACTTCTTGGGTTAAGTCTAAACAAGGGAAGAGTATTGATGTTCTTATTAGAGTATAAGTTTGAAAAATAGTTCCTAACTTAAGTCTAGATTCTGAAAATGTATACCCTACAATTTGCACAATCACGCACCTTGAAACTTGGAATAGTAGAGGAGACCTTGAAATGCTCTTGTCTAAAGTCCTTAGTACGATGAAAATAAAAAAAAATGTGAATGAAGAATAAAAAAATGGACACTGGTTTTTGTGATTACTTAAGGCTGCAAAAATAGAAAAATATTTAGCGAGGGTGCTTCATCACCTAGTGCCTTAGACCAACTGGTTTGGGAGTCACTGCTAAAGCCTTGGGTGTTGCAAAACTAGGAAGTACGCTTTAAAGTGCTAACGCATCTAGTAATCGGTTGTTGGTACCTCAAGAAGTATTAACGGTCGCATGAAGGATGTGTAAGCAAAATTCAATTAAAAATTCACCTACTAATAAGTATTTTGGACAACGGACAAGAGTATGATTGCTTGATTTGAATTTCCAAGTGTAGGGGTGATATTTACACACACGTGGGGATATGTGATTAGAGTTTAGATGAGAGAAAGGAATGAAGAATAGAACTTGTATCTTTAGTAGAGTTGATAAAAATTCCTAAGTGGAGATGGAACCCTAGAAGGAAAACTTAAGAGATGCCGAAAGCTAAGTAGGTCTACAGGATATATATAATCTTAAGTTAAATAATGAGGAAGTGTGAAGAATATGGGTGGATAATTTACAAGTCGATGATTATAGAATTCCTTGTTAGAAAACCTAATTGGAGAACAAAAGTTAATGGGCCGAATTGATAGGATTTTGTGGGTAGTATCCGCTGAAAACCCTCAGGAGACAACACTCCTCCTACTAGGGACACCTAGAGGTTTAACGGCTTGTTGCACGAGCTCAGTGCAATCGCGTTTCCCTGCGAAAGTGCGGTTAGGATTTTAGCGAATAAAAATAAGTTTGCTCGAGGACGAGCAAAAGATAAGTTTGGGGGTATTTGTTCATACCATAATATTGCATTATTATATTCCCCATTCTTATTCGTTTTATAAATAAACAGATGCTTTTGACGCATGTCTGCTACATATTACAGGTTACAGGTTCTTGGAGCGAAAACAGTGAAAACGATGAAAAGACGATGTAAAAGTGGACTTTGACCAACAAACAGAAGACTCTTGATCAAGCCTACATCAAAAATAAAATTCACAAAGTATAAGGCAATGCAAGGTCCAAGATTACAAAGTGAACGGTTAAAAGCCCACCGCAATTATTCACTGGAGATCTGGAAGAAACATAGAAGCTATTTTAATAAAGAACCAAATAATAAGGAAGCCCAAAGATCCAAGGCCCAATACTTTCTTTTAAAGAGACATAAAATTTTACCAAAGCTTGAAGTTTACTTTGACTAGGTCTTCCTAAGGATATTTTGGTAAATGTAGACATGCAAATCAATTGTAACCTAGGGTTTCTATCTCCTATAAATAGAAGCCCAAATCATTGTATTCTTTTCATGCCTCCCTTCATTAATAAATTTCAGCATTCTTTTGGAGAGCATTATTTTTTGTAGGTAAATTATTTTCTTGCCTTAGTTTAATTTAGTTTAAAAATTTTATTAACTTACAATAGATGTTTTTTCTCTTTAATAAAATCATGTCTTTCTTCATCCCTTCAATGAGCGAGTAGTTTCCTCGCTTGTTAGGGTTAGGAATAGGGAAGGATTTGAGAGATAAAGATCTCTCGTCTCTTTTCTTTGCCAATCTTTTATGAAAATTAGAACTCCATGCATACCTTCTTATTCCGCTCCCTACGGCACCCTATCCCTCGAGGTAGCGGTGATATCGTAGTATAAAGGCCCGGATTTTAAGGTTTTCCATGGAGGTTAGGGTAAAGATTAAGAAAGGAAGGACAAGGATCTAGAGGAAGAATCAATCTTCCCAATCATCCTAATCCCCTTTGTTAAGATTTACCATAACACTAATATGATATCTTTAATTAAAAGGCAATGGAAAGAGATGTAGATCTTTGTTTACCAAATTTTCCCTAAACTTAATCCTAGCAAGTTTCTAATCCTAGTATCATACAACTTCAATTTTTAGATTTAATAATCAATCCGAACACCCTTCGGAATTAACTCGTTAGCGCGATTAGGAAATTCACAACATCCCTGTGGACCGACCCGTACTCACCGGCTAGCTTCATGCGACGCCGTTCTTGATTGCGGTTACAAATATTTTTGATCTATCTTTTAGAAAACGCAGGCACGTTACATCAACCAATCAGGTTGCTAGGCTCCTCTAGTAGGGTTTAAAACGCGGTAGAAGCGATAATTTTAAAAATCTAGAGAGCATTAGTATACCCAAATCAAGAATCAAACCAAACTACTAAACTTGTAAGCTAAAAACAAGAGATTGGTGGGCTACAATATTTGTAGCACGTTATCTACCTCTTCTTGGACTCCGGCTAGTCTCCACGAAGCCCGGAACAAGCTTGCTCGATAATCTCCTCACCGAAGATGATCCACCTTGAGATAACTCCAACATAAGTTTTAGTTTCAAATTGATCTCATCAAAATGAAGCAACTCAGTAATTAAACTTGCTAAGGATGATTAATAGAAGATGTAGAATAATTAGCTCACTTAATTTTTCTCTTTTCTTTTTCCATTCCTCACTTAAAGAAAATCAAGAGAGGAAACTATGGTGGAGATAAGTGTATGAAGAAGATAAGATTAAGTTGAGAATAAAAACAAGAATGAGTCATAACCAATGAGTCTTCACATCTACAAGCATCTAAAAATGCATAACTCATTCTTTTTTCTTCTATATAATTTTCATACTTCCATCTCTTATGTATCTTCATACGTAATACGATATTTATATCAAATATAAATATTAATAAAGAGAAGAAAATAATAAAGTGAGTATGATATTAGTTAATATATCAATATATCAATATATAAATATATATTTAATTATTAAATCAACATTTGATTTAATAATCCGGCTATATCATATATATGCCGGCTAATATCAATTAACACCCGATTAACATACGCATATCAAATACACATGTTTAATCGAACTCCTGCACGTATCCCTACACGTGCCCTATATCATTTCGCATGTGTTGGGAAACCTCTATGTGGGACTCTAAAGACTCGACATATGCTGGCAGCAGATTAGGATCATATCCATAGCCCACAAGTATCTCTGCGGTACTAGCTGCACATAACGGCTGCTTAGGTATTGATCAAAAGAATGTCAATGAGCTAGCTCATCTGAAACTTCCAAAGTCTATTAGGGACATTACCATATGTTTGGTCTTTTCGTCTAAGAGTATCACATATCGGGTCTAGGGTTTGGAATCTATCAGAACCCAATAATTTTAAAAGTTGTGCAACAGAGGAATCATAACAAACCGGAGATACAACTGATAACAATTGTCAATTTATTTCCACTGCGATGGCCATCGACTTGTGGTTGTAGTCATGGCCTGCACATCGCGACATCAACTCCCTATATCGGGAGAGACAAATCCTGTCGACCACTCATTGCCTCCACGTGCTTTGGGACAATACCCAACAAAAACCTATTTGCATGACTTCTTTGAGCCGTGGTAGGATAGAAGTCTGAGTATAGTAGGAACACACATGAGACACTATGGCGATCTCATGTCCTAAGGACTACGCTGTACATTGTTGGATATGTATGCCCTAGAGGCCATTATTGTATAGTACTAATTTGTATAATACATTTTGGAGGCTTGGGATATATATATATACGGGTTTACGACAGTCTTGCTCGATATAGTAGTATGCTACTTGGTTTGTTTCTATCTTAATATGTGTATATATTTCTTTTAACATATCGCTAATACATATTGATGGAGCCCTTAGGATCTTTGCTTGACTACCGGCGTTGTGATGGTGATCACACTAGTGGAGGCTGGATAGTCTATCAGCACATCCTTATTTTGGTCCTTAGTCGTAGGATTATCGAGACAAGGCATCGATACTCCAGAGTAAACTGGTGCATACGCTTCTTTTCCCAGTAGGGGAGATGGTCTGTCCCACAGCCATCAGTACGTCGTACTGGAGATAGTATGCAGGTGCTCGTTAGGTTACGAGTACACTGGACAGGACTCGTCAGGAACTGTTGGTTGGTATTATACCTATCGTCAGTTAACAGTTCCCAGGTGACATGAGTACAGCTTAGTCCGCTGACTTGACACTGTCACTTCGCCTCGAGTGTGTTCCCACTGTTCTTAGATTACTACCCTACCACGGCTCTACTGAGTCGTGCAAACATGTAGTAGTTGGGTGCAGTCCCGAAACATTTGGAGGCAGTGACGGTTAGACAGGATTCGTCTCTCCCGGTATTGGGAGTTGATATCGCGCTGTGTCTAGGAGAGCCATTACACATAGTCGTCCCTGGCCAGGGCAAGCGAGAATTACTGGTGGTGTTTCCAGTAGTTTCTCAGGGTGTTCTGGGCTACACTCCGACACGACTTGTACTGCTATTAAGGGACTGACGTTTACCACCCCTAGGCCCGCCATGCGATACTCTCAGACGAACAGACCGGACTGTACGAAGATTGTCACATTCAGGCTCAGTAGGAGTTCGGATGGGTTCACCTCATCAGTCTTCTTATCAGCATCTACCTGGGGACCGTTACGTACAGCTAGTACCGCTTGCGGCCTGTGGTTAAACCCACTGCCAGCGTAGTGTCGAGCCTTTAGAGTCCCACACAGAGGGTTATTCGTCTTTGGACAAAACAGAGTAGAGGTCGCATGGTTTTGCGACGGGGCTCGTTCACATCCGCGCACTTGTGCACGTTTGGTGTCCGGGCAGTTATTACTAGCAGGCTTTGGTTTAAGCCGGATCCTAGTATTTGTTTTGGGATTGGTTTTGTCTCATTGTATTCGTGTTCCTCGGAACACGGATGCGGGTGTGTATGCACAGTTGACAGAGGCAGAGGATTCTCATTAGGGTTGTTGACCATTGACTTTTTCCAAACCCTAATGAAAATGAGAAATATGATTAATGATATTAATTAAAAATAATTGTGCCATGGTTAGGTTGACCATTTGACTTATGTTGACATTTTGACTTTGGTTGATCGGTTGACTTATGTTGATAATTTGACCATCATCATTTCACATGGAAGATACTTCTTGATTCTTGCAAAATTCATTTAATATGAAATGATAATGGTCATTCCAAATGAACCATCACAATTTCTTTTTAATTATTATTATTAATTCATTATTCTCTCATATGAGAGTATGGTTGTAAAAACACTCTCATTCTCTCTTGCTCTTTCTCTCTCATGTTTGGAGCTCTCCCTCTTCCTCTCAAAGCTTAAGTGTTCCATGTGTTGGAAATCATAAGCTCTTGAGACAAAACCATCAAGACTCATCTCTACTCTTTCTAGGCTTCTTTGTCTAGCAAACCAAGCACTCTAGTTACCTCTTGGTTGAGGTAGGAGCTCAAGTTCGAGGCCCTCGGGTGGATCTATCTTCGGCAAAGAGAAGACGACGAGGAGGAGCCGTCTACGCCACTACAAGGAGCAAGCAAGAAGGAGAACCACAACATGAAGAGAAGGAGTTCAAGATCTAGGTATAACCATTCCACATAGTAGCTAGAACTTGTAGTTTATGTGTTAGTTTTTGTTTAGCAAAGATCCATCATGGATGGTCCATGTCACCTTGTTAGGAAAATTTGATTGTTACCTATTCCGCCTCCCCAAAAAAACCAGGGTGGGTAACATGGACCTAACAGTAGTATCAGAGCCTAGCTAAATAACAACTAACTGTTAGCAAAGTGTTTAGAACTTCGATCCGGAAAAAATCGCAAAATCCGTCTAAAAACTTGTGTTTTCTGTCGATTTATAAAACATGCCTAAAAATATTTTAACTGACATGAAAAATACAAGCAGGGTTTTTTGAGAAAACTGCAGAAATTTGGGCGCCTGAGTCCTTCAGTTAACCGCAGATCCGTGGCCGATCCAAGCGATCCGCCGCGGTTCCGCGGCCGAGTCGACTCGGCAGCGCACCAAATTTTTCCAGGGGTTATCTGTGTTGGTTTTGTGATTTTTAAGATATTTTGTTTCTGCCCAGATTTTCCAGAGAACAATGTTATGTTTGGGGTAGTTACAAATTGGTATTTTGATCGAAATTCTATAAACTTTAGCTATTTGGTTATATCTGTGATGTAATATATGCACTGAACGTCGACTAATCGCTATACGTCGATTAGTAGGGGTTGTGCATATCTGTGATCTGTAATGTTGTTGGTTTGTGTATATGAACTTGTTGGATTGTCGCGGATGAATAGCCGGGGTTTTGTGAGATGAGAGTTTCTTTATCTTTCATTTGATATAATATTATTTTTATGGCCGCACATCCGGAATGAGGTTGAAGCCGCCATTCTATATTATTTCTTTTACTGTTTTTGCTCCTAAGATAGACCCAAGGTGGGGTGCACAAACTACCGGGTACTTCGAAGTGCTGAGTGGCCTACTCACGTTGTTGAGGGAGGTTGCTTCACTTCGAGTACTTGGCGGGTAGTTTGCCGCACCCGTAGGGGTCTAGGGCGGGGTTTGGCTATTCATCGCGACCGTGTAATCCGTCTTTCGTTGCAGGCTTGAACGAAACGCGGATTCCTAGTATATCCAATGTGTTCATCTGTGATCTGGAATGGCTATCATTGCATCTGACGAATGTATATATCTATATATGATATCTAGTAGGCGTTGCTTATGTTTTGCATCCGCGCTAGTCCAGCCCCCGCTCTGTCGTTAGTTAAGTAACCTAACGGGTGATGACGGGGCCCCGTGGCGAATGCGAATGGCATAAGCGTACGTCATATTTTCGTTGTTTTCTGCAATGGTAGGATTAATTGATGGGACGCATTATATTAATGCAAAGAAAAACAAACCTAAAATACGTTGTTGGAACAATTTTCAAAAAGCTGTTATTGTAAGGACGTTCTCTTTTGTTTTGCACATAGGTATTCGGTTATGAATGCCCAACACCTCATTCGACGAGGCAAGGGCCGAGATCCCTTCATCGAGAGTAACCCCTTAGACAAAAGTTTGCGTCAGGGTAATAACTTCACTATAGTCGATTATTCTTGCTTTGCACAGAGGTATTCGGTTATGAATGCCCAGCACCTCATTCGATGAGAAAAGAGCCGAGATCCCTTCACAGGGAGTGACCTCTTTAGCAAAAGTTTTCGCCACTATATTTTTAAATGGGCAATCATGTTCCTTCAACGATATCAAGTTCATTACGTTAACGGGTTTTTCGCCAAAAACCCAGCCGTAGCCCTCCGTCATTTATTACAAGTTACACTTAGTATTCGTGCTGCGTTTGTTGACTCCGTCAAGGCGTAGTGTACGGTAGCTGACTGATGCTTGTTTGTAGCAGTATATGAGATTGGTTAGGACAGTCGTATAACCTTATTGACTCCGTCAAGGGTTATGTGGGTGGGTTTAATGCAATCCATATAATGATGGGTTGAACTTGACTAGGACTCTTTGATTTGCTGACTCCGTCAAGGTCACTTGGGTCCTAGGGGCAAAAATCAACATCGGGAGTTTCTAAAGAAACTGAAACTTGCAGATTTAGCATACCTTCTGGAGTGTGGTTACTAGAGTGGATTCCATCTAGGTCATCGCACAATGATAGTTGGATCCCGATCCCACCGATGAGTTGGATTACTCTCGGGAGATTATTTCACTTAACAATCAATGCTATAAACCAAGTAGGTGTCTAGAACGGTGTTAGCGGGGCTACGCCTCCAGGGAAAAGAGGTTATTTAATTAAGGAACTTCACGAAAGCGTTGGAAAACCTCGCTCGAACTACCAACACTAGCCTGATTGAAAGGTTAAGCAAGTATTGTGACGTGCAATTAATCCTGACTGGTTCTTCTTTTAGAGTTTGAAGAAGAATTTGAGGAGACGGTGGGGCCATCCTGATTAGATAAATTAATAAACCAATCTAATCTTGCAAGAGTGCACGCTAAGTGTTTCTTTTCTCTCTCTCCAAGTAGCAATCATTTCACGCCCTAATCAAGATAATAAAATGTATCGCTTGACCGATCCGAATTCTTATTCGGGGCTGGGGAACGTCGGTTTGGCTCTAACTTATGACAATTGTCACAAGTATGAGCAAGGGAAAGAGGATTGTATGGATTCCAAGGAGACCCAGTTGAAAAAGAAGCATAGTTTTGCATCTACTTCAGGTGTTTTTGTAATTGAGAACTGCTTTACGGTCAACCCTACCTCCTGGGTACTTGATACCGGATCAGGATGTCATATCTGTAATTTATTGCAGGGACTGAGAAAAAGTAGGAAAGTTGTACCTGGTGATATGTCGCTCAGGGTAGCGAACGGAGCACAAGTTAATGCTGCAGCCGTCGGTGAATATCACCTAGTGTTGCCAAATGGCAATACTATGATTTTGAACGATTGCTACTATGTACCTTCCATGGTTTGCAACATCATATCTGTTTCTTTACTCAATAAAGATGGATATAACTTTGTTCTTGATAGAAATATCATGAACATTTACCTTCATAAGGTACTGGTTGCAGAAGGTACACTGTGTAATGGTATCTACGTTCTAAATCAGAATACAGTTCTCAATGTACAAAACACACGCAAGAGGAAGAATTCAGATACGAATGAATCCTACTTATGGCATTGTAGACTTGGTCATATCGGAGAGAAAAGACTAAGTAAGTTGCATAAAGATGGACTCTTGAATACGTTCGAGTTTTCATCTTATGAAACTTGTCAGTCTTGTCTCAAAGAAAAGATGACCAAATCTCCGTTCACCGGACATGGAGAAAGAGCAACAGAGCTCTTGGGACTCATACACAGTGATGTATGTGGTCCAATATCTATACATGTAAGGGGTGGGTTCTCGTACTTCATCACATTCACTGACGATCTCTCTAGGTTCGGATATGTGTATCTGATGAAACACAAATCTGAAGTTTTTGAGAAATTCAAGGAATTCAGAAACGAAGTAGAGAACCAGACTGGCAAAAGTATCAAGATCCTCCGATCAGATAGGGGAGGGGAGTACTTAAGCACGGAATTTCTAGATTACTTAAAAGAGAATGGAATTCTCTCTCAGCTTACTCCTCCTTATACACCACAGCACAACGGTGTATCGAAGCGGAGGAATCGTACCCTATTAGATATGGTTCGCTCCATGATGAGTAACGCCGAGTTGCCTCTTTCATTTTGGGGACATGCGCTTCAGACAGCGGTATACCTACTGAACTACGTTCCATCCAAATCGGTGCCTAAGACTCCATATGAAGTATGGAGTGGAAGAAATCCGTATCTTAAGCGATTTAAGATATGGGGTTGTTTGGCCTATATGAAAACACAGAAACCGGACAAGCTAGAGGCACGGTCAGTTCTATGTAAATTTATGGAATATCCTAAAGATTCACTAGGATATCTGTTCTACCACACTAAAGAACAGAAGGTGTTTGTATCTCGCCATGCTACCTTTTTAGAAAGGGAGTTTCTTGCAAAAGAAACTAGTGGGAGTTCGGTAGAATTGGGAGAAATCCATGAACCACAAAATGTAACTGAAAATTTGGAAGAACCACTGGATTCAATAACCCCAGACGAACCTCAGCCACTCCGCAGATCTGGTAGGATTTCTCATCCGCCCGAGAGATACTACGGTTTTCTCATAGATGGGGATCGAGAGGATTGCATCTTAAAAGAAGATGACCCTACCAGTTTCAGGCAGGCCATTATCAGTAGGGACTCTGATAAATGGCTGGATGCTATGCAATCCGAAATGGAGTCCATGTACACCAATAAAGTGTGGACCTTGGATATTGCTCCACCTGGGGTAAAACCCGTTGGATGCAAATGGATCTACAAAAGGAAACTTGGTGTAGATGGGCAGGTGGAAACCTATAAGGCTAGACTCGTTGCAAAAGGTTTTCGTCAAAGACCTGGTGTGGACTATGACGAAACTTTTTCTCCAATGGCTATGCTCAAATCCATTCGGATCCTACTTGCCATTGCTGCTTTCCATGACTATGAAATCTGGCAGATGGACGTTAAAACGGCTTTTCTAAACGGCTGTTTGGAAGAGTGCGTTTACATGGATCAGCCAGAAGGTTTCGTAGACAGTGTGAGCAGCGGGAAGGTGTGCAAGTTGCTTAAATCCATTTATGGATTAAAACAGGCATCGCGGAGCTGGAACATCTGTTTTGATAAGGCAATCAAGGAATTTGATTTCATCAAGAACGAAGATGAACCTTGTGTCTATAAGAAGATTGTAGGACGAACTGTCGTGTTCCTAGTCTTGTACGTGGACGACATTCTTTTGATAGGAAATGACATTCCTATGCTACAATCGGTCAAGCTATTCTTGTCACAACGGTTCTCCATGAAGGATCTGGGTGATGCCTCATACATTCTGGGGATCAAGATCTACAGAGATAGATCCAAGAGATTACTGGGACTTTCGCAGTCCAGGTACATAGAGACCGTACTAAAGAGATTTAGTATGGAAGATTTCAAGCGCGGTAATATACCCGCATTGCACGGAATCACCCTCTCTAAGAAGATGTCTCCTAAGACTGACGAGGAGAGGGTTCACATGAGCACTATACCCTACACTTCGGCGGTAGGATCTATAATGTATGCGATGCTATGTACGAGACCAGATGTGGCTTACGCGCTGAGCGTGGTGAGCTAGTATCAGTCAGACCCAGGTGAGAACCACTGGACAGTAGTGAAGAACATTCTCAAGTATCTGAGAAGGACTAAGAAGATGTTCCTGGTTTACGGTAATGGAGACCTCAGAGTCGAGTCCTTTACCGATTCAAGCTTCCAGAGTGATAAAGATGACAGCAAGTC
The DNA here is from genome assembly GCA_030015575.1 of Agapanthus africanus. NCBI lineage: Eukaryota > Viridiplantae > Streptophyta > Magnoliopsida > Asparagales > Amaryllidaceae > Agapanthus > Agapanthus africanus. Next base: position 373,770,218 of record JASDDO010000019.1, on the reverse strand, counting down.
TGTCTCGGGTTTTGTGTTTACCCTCAACGGAGGGGCGATGTGTTGGAGGAGTTCCAAACAGGATACCGTCGCAGACTCGACGATGGAGGCTGAATACATTGCTGCAAGCGATCCCGCAAAAGAGGCGGTCTGGATGAAGAAGTTCATTAGTGAACTTCAGGTGGTTCCGTCCATTGTTGACCCAATACTTTTGTATTGCGATAACAATGGGGCTATAGCTTTAGCAAAGGAACCAAGGTCCCATCAGAAATCCAGACATATCTTAAGGCGGTATCAACTGATCAGGGAGATCATTGATCGCCAGGAGATCGAGCTACGGAGAGTGGACACAAAAGACAACACAGCGGATCCATTCACAAAGGCCCTCCCTCAAACACAGTTCGAGCGACTTTTTGAGCTATTGGGTATGCGGTACGCCAGCAGCTGGCCTTGAGCAGACGTTGGGTATGCGGTACACCAATTACTGGCCTTTAGTACAAGTGGGAGATCGTTGGATATGTATGCCCTAGCTGCCATTATTGTATAGTACTAGTTTGTATAATGCATTTTGGAGGCTTGGGATATATATATACGGGTTTACGACAGTCTTGCTCGATATAGTAGTATGCTACTTGGTTTGTTTCTATCTTAATATGTGTATATGTTTCTTTTAACATATCGCTAATACATATTGATGGAGCCCTTAGGATCTTTGCTTGACTACCGACGTTGTGATGGCGATCACAATAGTGGGGGCTGGGTAGTCTATAAGCGCATCCTTATTTTGGTCCCTAGTCGTAGGATTATCGGGACAGGGCATCGATACTCCAGAGTAGACTGGTGCATACGCTTCTCTTCCCAGTAGGGGAGATGGTCTGTCCCACAGCCATCAGTACGTCGTACTGGAGATAGTATGCAGGTGCTCGTTAGGTTATGAGTACACTGGACAGGACTCGTCGGGAACTGTTGGTTGGTATTATACCTATCGTCAGTTAACAGTACCCAGGTGACATGAGTACATCTTAGTCCGCTGACTTGACACTGTCACTTCTCCTCGAGTGTGTTCCCACTGTTCTTATATTACTACCCTACCACGGCTCTACTGAGTCGTGAAAACAGGTAGTAGTTGGGTGCAGTCCCGAAGCACTTGGAGGCAGTGACGGTTAGACAGGATTCGTCTCTCCCGGTATTGGGAGTTGATATCGCGCTGTGTCTAGAAGAGACATTACACATAGTCGTCCCTGGCCAGGGCAAGCGAGAATTACTGGTGGTGTTTCCAGTAGTTTCTCAGGGTGTTCTGGGCTACACTCCGACACGACTTGTACTGCTATTAGGGGACTGACGTTTACCGCCCCCTTAGGCCAGCCATGCGATACTCTCAGATGAACAGACCGGACTGTACGGAGATTGTCACATTCAGGCTCAGTAGGAGTTCGGATGGGTTCACCTCATCAGTCTTCTTATCGGCATCTACCTGGGGACCGTTAGGACAGCTAGTACCGCTTGCGGCCTGTGGTTAAACCCACTGCCAGCGTAGTGTCGAGCCTTTAGAGTCCCACACAGAGGGTTATTCGCCTTTGGGCAAAAGCAGAGTAGAGGTCGCATGGTTTTGCGACGGGGTTCGTTCACATCCGCGCACTTGTGCACGTTTGGTGTCCGGGCAGTTATTACTAGCGGGTTTTGGTTTAAGCCAGATCCTAGTATTTGTTTTGGGATTGGTTTTGTCTCATTGTATTTGTGTTCCTCAGAACACGGATACGGGTGTGTATGCACAGTTGACAGAGACAGAGGCAGAGGATTCTCATTAGGGTTGTTGACCATTGACTTTTTCCAAACCCTAATGAAAATGAGAAATATGATTAATGATATTAATTAAAGATAATTGTGCCATGGTTAGGTTGACCATTTGACTTATGTTGACATTTTGACTTTGGTTGACCAGTTGACTTATGTTGATAATTTGACCATTATCATTTCACATGGAAGATGCTTCTTGATTCTTGCAAAATTCATTTAATGTGAAATGATAATGGTCATTCCAAATGAACCATCACAATTTCTTTTTAATTATTATTATTAATTCTTATTATTAATTCATTATTCTCTCATATGAGAGTATGGTTGTAAAAACACTCTTATTCTCTCTTGCTCTTTCTCTCTCATGTTTGGAGCTCTCCCTCTTCCTCTCAAAGCTTAAGTGTTCCATGTGTTGGAAATCATAAGCTCTTGAGACAAAACCATCAAGACTCATCTCTACTCTTTCTAGGCTTCTTTGTCTAGCAAACCAAGCACTCTAGTTACCTCTTGGTTGAGGTAGGAGCTCAAGTTCGAGGCCCTCGGGTGGATCTATCTTCGGCAAAGAGAAGACAACGAGGAGGAGCCGTCTACGCCACTACAAGGAGCAAGCAAGAAGGAGAACCACAACAGGAAGAGAAGGAGTTCAAGATCTAGGTATAACCATTCTACATAGTAGCTAGAACTTGTAGTTTATGTGTTAGTTTTTGTTTAGCAAAGATCCATCATGAATGGTCCATGTCACCTTGTTAGGAAAATTTGATTGTTATCTATTCCGCCTCCCCGAAAGAACCGGGCTGGGTAACGTGGACCTAACATACATATGTCATAAGAGAACTGCTATTTGACATTGGTATATTACAAACCAGGAGTTCTCGGTGAGTCCGTCCAGTGCAACTCATCCAATGAGCACATGTATACAATCCTCAATGTCAAACACCAATAGTTGTATGATCAGTTATCGCCCACCAACCGGGTCTGGAAACATACACGCTAGTTTAAACTAAAGTACTGATGCCTAGTCTCGATACTCCTGCGGTTAGGGACTTTTAAGGATGTGCTTATCCATTACTTAGGCCCTACTAGTATGATCTCCACCATTGTCCTGGGAGTCAAGCAAAATCCTCGGGTTTTATCTCATGTTTAAACGATATGTGATAGTAAATAAAAAGCATCACATAAAAGATAAAGGCAAACCAAACAGCATACTATCATCTCGAGTAAGATTTCTTTCTCATATAAGTCCTCCTTCAATTATAATAATTGACTTGAGGGCACCTATATCTAATAGTTCACTCTAAAATTGTATCTGCACTAAAGACAAAAACAATTAGCGCGACACTGTCTCCCTTGACGGATGGGCCGTTGTTAGAGGAAAGGGAGAACATTCTTCCTTAAATAAATAGAAACAGAGCCTTTGATTGCATGGACATAATTTATACATGACACAACAAAGATAACAATTATCTGGCCATCATATTATTGATAAAAATTAGGGTTACAGTTACATGTGATTTGACGATAATGATAAACCTTCAAACCCTTGGATCATGACTTCGTCTTGATGACCGAGTGCAAGAACAGGGATGGACATTTAAATCTCCTACACTGCGAGTCTTAAGCCGAATCATGATTTATCGGCTACACCGCTTGGCCTGTTCTCAATACCTGAGCGTAGAAATGGACGTCTAAATTGCTTGGTCGTTTATTGCTAGACCAAGCGAAGGGCCGATAGCTTCGCCTATGTTGGATATAGGTGCCCTCAAAGCAATTATTGTAATTGTAGAAGGACCTATACGAAGTACGGTCTTACTTGAGATGATTGTATACTATCTGGTTTGCCTTTATTATTTATGTGTATACATTTTACTCATAATTACGTGTCGCTAATACAAATGATAAATCCCGTAGGTTCTTTGCTTGACTACCAGGATTATGATAGGAATCATAATAGTGGGGCTTTGGTAGTTTGTAAGCACATCCTTAAACGTCCCTGGTCATGGGAATATCGAGACCGGGTATTGATATTCTAGAGTAGACTAGTGTATACAGTTCTTGACCCCGATCGGACGATGGTTGATCCCATAACCATTGGTGTTTAATACCGAAGATTGCATACATGTGCTCATTGGATGAATGAGTTTCACTAGACGGACTTACCTGAGAACTCCCAGGTGGTATTGTACCTCTTGTCAGATAGCAGTTCTCTTGTGACATGAGTACAGGGTAGTCTGTAGACCTGATATCGTCATAGTATCTTGAGTGTGTTCCCACTGTAACTTGATTACTACTCTACCACAGCTCTATTGAGTCGTGCAAACAGGTTTTAGTTGGGTACAGTCCCGAAACATATGGAGACAGTGAGCAATCGAAGAGATTTCGTCTTTCTTGGTATAGGGAGTCGAGGTCATGCGGTGCTAGATCGACTATAACCATAAGTCCTTGGCCAAAGCAGTTGAGATTTACTGATAAGGGTTATCAGTAGTTTCTCTGGTGGTTATGAGTTCATGATCAGCACGACTTATCGGGTTATTGGAATCTGATGATTTCCATCTCTTAGACCACGCATGCGACACTCTTAGATGAAGAGATCAGACTGTACGAAGAATGTCACTGATAGGCTCAGTTGGTTCTGATGAGCTTGCTCGTTGACCTCTTTTCGATCAATACCTTGGTAGTTGTTACGTGCAGCTAGTACCACTGACGTACTTGTAGGCAATGTATATGATCCTAACCCACTTCTAGATTGTCGAGTCTTTAGAGTCCCTCACAGAGGTTTACCAGCATAGGTGAAACGATGTAGGGCATGTATAGGGATATATGCAGGAGTTTGATTAAATACGAGTATATGATACTATATTTCAGTCAAGCGTTTAATGATATTAGCCGGATTATATATAATATAACCGGATTATTAAATCAAGTGTTGATTTAATAATTGGATATATATATATATATATATAATATCATGCTGACTTTATATTTCCTTATCTTTTATAATATTTATATTTGATATAAATATTATTATATCACTTTGTCATGTGTGTTTACAGATAAAAGTTGTGTGTATAAGAATTACATATAGTTAAAGGTGAGAACAAAATATATATATTTATTTTTGAATAAAAGAAACGACTCATTTCTTTTGCATTGTGTGAAAACTAATGGCTTACTTTTGTTTTATTCTTAAAGATAAATATGCTTATCTTTTATTCTCATCTTTATGCTTTAGCCATTCTTATCACTCCACCCTCTCTTGTGGTTTTGAAAAATGAAGAGAAAGAAAGAAATAAGAAGAAATTAGGGAGCTTAAATTCCTGCATCTCTTGTTAATTAGAATTAGCAAATATAATTAGCAAGTTACTGCATTTGATGTGATCATATGGAGTTGGAGTTTGGATTGAAGGAATCTCAAGATGGATCATCTTCGACAAGGCAATCATTGAACAAGCTTGTTCCATCAACAAGGAGCTTAGCTAGAGTTCATCCAAAGAGCATACGAAGATACTATAAAGGTTGTGGTTTTCTTTAACTCCTAATTTAGTTCTTGTTTAGATGCTTTAGCATTTTGTAGTGAGTGCTATGATCTTGTGGTGAGATGTTGATGCTATGACATGTAAAACTTTGATTTTATAATTCTACCGTGGTCATAAACGTTGCGACCCTAGCATCGACATCCTTTAGTCTAGACTGAGACCAGTCCCGAGATCACAACACAAGGGCATGAATAGACGTCTAAAGTCCCTATGTTGTGACAACAAAGCTTGATATGGTCGGAGACCGAGATCAGTTCTTTTATCATGTTATGAGGGTAAGGATGGACGTCTGAATCTCTCGTAGGCATGATAACAGCCTTGATCTACCCATCGACGCTCTCGGACATACCCTAATCGACACTATATGAGTGCTGGGGTGCCGAAAGAAGGGCCGAGGGGCATTCCTTCATTTGCATATTTTTCTTTTTATAGATCTAAAGAAACGTAGAGGCATACCTGATCGAGGAGGGCTCGTCGTCTTAAGTCTCGATAGAACCTTGATGGAGATAGCGTTAGTCGCCGGAATCTAAGTTACTTGAACTACAGTAGGGTGGCTGAGAAGCTCTACAATTAGGAAAATTGATAATTGGTTGATTGATTGAAAGAGATCCTTTCCTCGTTTTCGACTTTGGCTTTTATAAGACTACGGTTTGTTGGGAGATAGTTCAAAACCCTAAATTTTCCTTGATTCGAACATCAATTACACTCTTTCTTGATGCTTAAGTTCCGTCAACACCGACTTCTGATTGATTGCAAATCTCTTATAAGACCTTATTCTGATCCTTCGTATCTCTCTTGATCATATTGATTCGGTTTTTTAAGTAACTAATTTGGCCCCAAATGATTTGGGCCGAACTATCCTTTCTTTATCCTGCCTTATTCGGTTCGCTTAATAGAACGCCATTTTTTGTGTAAACTAATATTATCACCAAACATACATCACATATCATGATAGCCTCCAGTAAATTCATCCAAAAACTAATGTAAAACAATAAGAACTTAATACCGGACTTGGTTGAAATTATGGTGATAGGAATACGTCTCTCATGCAACCGTTCTCATTCCAGTAATTACTTCATCATACATACTTCTAATCACTACTTACAGGCAGTCAAAAATGGGAAAGAGAGAGATAACAAAAGCCGTCTAATGGTTAAATTTTTTATCTTTTTTCTAACACATTATTTTCCCCATTTTTCCATTACAAAAGGCCCCATTAACCGAAACCTACCGACTGATGAAATCCCACCGTCCAAACAATGATCAATCAAATGAACGGTCACGATTGAATCTAATGATGGAGTCAAATCAAATGAATTCAATGAAATTACATAAAAATAGCAATAATAGCCGTCAGCGTCCGTTCCTTTCTTCAATTGTTTCTGTATCTTCTTCATTTCAACTTTTATTTTGTCCCCCTTTTCATGTTCATCTCCATGAATTTCCGATCACATTCGATGAGAATTTCTCGTCAAAATCCGATTTTGATCGGCGAGGATGTCACAGACCGACGTCAGCTATAGGTACCCATCTTCATTTCTTGGTTCGATTTGAGGTTATTGCTTAATTCGTGCCTGCAATTTGTTTATTTGGTTCGATAAAGATTCGATTTTTATTCAATTTGGTGGCTTTTTTTTACTGGGTCTGTTGATTTAATGCGTTTCTATATGGGGTTTATGAGGGTTGGGTGGAATTTTGGGCTTAAATTGACCCCTGAGCTTCAAATTTCCCCCTATTAGCTAGCGGAATCAGCTGTTTGGTTGTTGTGCTCTGTAAATTAATATTTGTTTGGTGAATGCTATATCATTAAATTTGACGGCAGTTCTTACTAGAAGATTTTTTTTGAAAGGAAGTTCTTACTTGAAGATGATTAGGTTTATAGAGATTTTTTAGTTTTATGAAACTATTATCAGTAAGACTCAAATGGCCATATTCCAACTTTTACATATTAGTTGCAATATTATACTTTATATATAGAATAGGATCGATGCATATAGTGCATACTTAACTTTGACCGAAACCGACATGTGTCCGATGAGAAAATTCCTTTTTTCCCTTCTTCTTCTTCTGCGGCTGCTGCTTCAGTGGCATAGTTAGTAGATAATATTACATGAGAGCTCGATGTCTTTTGGTCTGAGAATTGTAGATGTGAAGCTTGCTGCATATGTTTCTTGGATATAACATGCACTTTTATCCATACCTGTGATATGTACAAACTGATGGGAAAAGAGTGTAGGATAGTAGAATAAATGAATAATTAAACCAGAACGCGATGGAAATTATAAATATCGTTATTTAAAAGGAATCAGGAGTGTTGTGAAATAGCCGGAGACAAAGTCATGCTGTAGTCAGTGTCCTAAGAGAGAAATCCGCCTTTTTTGGAGAGTTCTCTACTGTTCTATTTCCAAGGTTAAACCACCTCAACTATTTCTTCTCTCCAACACTGAAAGGAGTCCAATCGATCATTGACACCCAATAAAAAGCAAAATCATGATTTTGTATTTTAACCGCCAAGCTAAAAATACACTCGTAGTAGAAGGAAGAAGTGATTTATTAAAGGATTAATTCCAAAAAACTATCAAATATTTTGGCATAATTACGAGAAACTATGAAATTCTTGTTAAATACACAAGAAACTACCACAAAACTTTTAAAAACTACAGGAAACTATCACAAAACTTTCAAAAACTAAAAAAAACTACTATAAATAAGGTACCACGTCAGCAATAATTGCAAAAACTACCACAAAAATTTCAAAGCATGGTAGTTTCTCATAATTTTAAAAGAATTTGGTAGTTTCTCGTAACCGAGGCAAAGAATTTGGTAGTTTTATGGAATTAAGACTTTATTAAATAATAAACTCTATGAAAATTATCTACCAATTAGGAGATGAGCATTTTTCCTGTACCTAGAATGTTAATGGGAGCTAAAATGACATCTTTTTTACTATGAATTTATGAAATGTAATTGGAATACCTTTGATTAGATGGGCTTATTTAATGTTGTCATCGCTGGGATCAATGCAATGCTACTGGTTGTAGTTATCAGGAGAGTGTGCATATTCATAATACAAATTTCATGTAATGAAACTTAAATTAGTAAGGAAATGATGCTTGCTGGCTGAAATAGACCAAGACTGGATTTTTATAAGTCATCCCATTTAGAAAGTTTGGTTAATTAGTTTGCTAGCTATTGTAAGACGGGCTAATGTTTTAATAGAAGGGGAAGCATTTGGCTGCAAAGGAGTATATGTAGTTTATAATGTTTTCCTATGTTGCATACTAGATTATGTTAAGTTTCTTTCTTTGGGTGTCACTTATTCTTTATTTGGGTAGTTCTCACAGCTCTAATTTCTGATGGTAGACCTTGATATGTGCATCGTCTTATATATCATCAGATTCAGTCAATTGTTTGTGATTGTGTATTAATGTGTTTTTGGAATTCATGGATGCAAGAATCATAGAATTGCAAATTACATGTCACAATTTGTGGTCATTTGCTATGATTTGTAGGACTAGATAAGTCTCATTTTGTGTGGACACCTAACATCAATCATATTGAAAATCTAGACAAGGACATGGCTATATATGTTATGGTATATGCAAATTCATTATTCGATACATATTTTTATGCATATTGGGGTCTTATCATGTTTGAAATTACATGAAGTTAAATCGATTTATAAAACAATTAGTTTTTGCCATGATGGTGCATAACAGTATGATCTTGAGGTGATTAAAGTTTGATATATACTTTTGAGGCGAATAACCATTTTTTGGTAGGGATCCGACATATCTCATGTTAGCTGTAACTCTCTCCAACCTTTCGGTTGTATAAATTTGGAATTTATAGAATTCATATTCATGGTTTGAGTCAAAAGTATATTGTTTAGTATCTACTAACTGAGATATTCCTATTCTCTTTCACAGTACGTAAATGCCAATTCTTTGAGTTGAAAGGAGGATGAAACCAACACCAAAGTTGTAACTATACAAAGCAACAATAATGAAAATGCATGAATTTGAACATATCAATCCAAGAAACATGAATATATATTAAATGAATAATCTTAAGAAACCAAAACAATATGAACTGGAAATTTAATTCCATGTTTCTCAATTCAACTTTGGCCAGTTTTATTTGAAATTGTAATTGTTCTACTTAATTCATGTGATGACATGGATCCCACTCAGAAATTCTGGAATTGGTTAGTTAGTAAATGACAGTCCATTAAGTTATCTTGGATTGCTAACTCAGCTGTAACTGGAACTTCACTCCACCGTTTATGACCAACTAAATGATAGTATCTCTCTCAAATCTTGTAAAATCCCAATAATCCAATCATAGATAATATAAACAGTTGGCAGATCTTTAAGGTTCTATTTGGAAACACTAAAAGTTAAAGTCAATATAAGAATATTATACAAATAGATACAGAATTTAAAGTAATTTATATCTTTAGTAAGAGTAACCTTCTGTAGAAATTTATTGTGCTTCTTACAATATATTTATATCGCCCTAAGTAAAGACAAAGCATAAGTTAACCAAAATAACATCAGATGGCTAAGGTTGACTAGGATAATATATTGGGTTCTCTTTGGAAAGTATAACTGTGAATATTATAATCATTTTTGTTACCTGTTTATGGTGACATTGGTAAAAAGCTCCTTGATATTAAAACCGAAGATGTATTTACCTTGTTTCATCACTCATTTTATAATACTTGTATAGAAAATATTAAGAGAGAAATCCATGGCTGGAATATGTATATGATCTTATTGGTAGTGTCTCAAGTATCAGTTCTATGATCGATGATACATTGGTATTTTAGCTAGATAAGGTTTTTAAATTTTGTATATATTACACACATGCAGAAACACGTTTCAATTCTCCCTTTCAAACTTCTAAGCATATAGATCTTGATTCTTATGCTACAGCTAAGTCTACCAAATTCTTAAGTCTTAATAAAACGTTTGGACTGGTGGTTTTGTGTTGAGTTATTTATGGAGGGTTGCTCCTTCACTGCTCAAGCATGAATTTCATAACTAGTCAAATATATTTTCTATTAGCAAAAATAGCTTGCTAGTATTAGTGTGAAGCCAATATTTTGTTACAGTTTCCTTAGCCATGAACTTTTAGCCCACTTGACGAGTTGATGCCCCGTTGGCAGCCAATCGTTAATCATTCTTGAACTTTCATGGAGCGATACTCCACATGTGACCCCAAGTTTGTTGATTATGGATTAGAGATGATTGGGATCTGATGAATGTTTACTTTATAAAGAAGCAGAGTACCATGGATCATTCAAAACATTATCGTCTTTGGTACGATTTTCTTATTTGCTTGGTAACCCAGATTAATTGCATTGACTTTATTGTTATTCAGACCTTTGAGAATTTTCTAGTGTCAGTTATCCATTATGGTTTCGACATTTTGCCTATTATTCCTTTTTCATGGCAGTAACATTGTTGTTATGTATATACATCTGTGGGTCATGTGGATATCTTTTATACCTGACATCTTCTAACCGTGTATCAAGCATTGGATCCGAGTACAAAAAAGCCATCAAAAAAGGCGTAATCTCTTTTGACTCCATAGATCTCAGTCGCGTCACTCAAGTAGACCAAATAAACTGTTTCCCCATCTCTTTAGGCCGCTCTTGTCCCAAAACGAGGCTTCTATGTCGCAAATGTGAATCCATAATTGGTTACGAGTATAGTGACTCAAATGCCTTCTGTGGCTTTGACCCTGCAACCTCTTCATCCTCTGCAAACCAAAAATACATGATCAAGATCCGTGCTCTTCAACCTTCAGACCTGTAAGTTTTTTCTTTTAATGAAAAGTTGACTTGCAGCTCTTGTTGAAGGCAATTTAGTCGTATCCATATATTAATTTTCGGCACTAATGTAGTTGTTTACCATTTTTTATTCTGTCTTCTAGCAATTTCAATTTTCATGAAAAGGAATTTTTAAAAAAAAAAATTCTTTAACTATGGTAATGAAGGTGATGCATGATCTATAAACATCAGAAGAGAAAAAGTCGATGACCTTTTGAATGTTGTATCGATTTGTCATGGGTTCAATTTAAATGAATACCATTTGAGTAAAAATTAACATTTTTTTATTATATTGATAATCCAGTGACAGAAACTTGAATGAAGAATCTTGATACTTTGCCTATGGATTTCAATTTACCTGATGACTGCCTTCGTAACATCTACGACAAGCTTAACGATACCACAGATCGAAATTCATTTGGCCTAACATGCCATCGATGGCTTCAAATTCAAAATTCGGCTATCAAGTCATTAATCTTCCATTTTTCCGACAACCCTAATGTATACCGACTCTATGCTAGCTATCTCCCAAGGCTACTCGATCGTTTCCTAAATCTTAGCTCAATTTCGCTAGCGGGTTGCACTGAGATGCCCGATTCGGCCCTAATCCGATTAAGAGATTGCGGTTCTAGTCTCCGATCGCTTGCTCTATACTGCTGTTTTGGTGTCACTGACAATGGTATAACTTTAATCGCAACCGGGTGCCCTAATTTGGTAATCCTAACTCTTTATCGATGCAACATCACCGACCTGGGGCTAGAAAGCCTTGCACGTTCATGGCATGGATTGGAAAATGTCAACTTATCATATTGCACAATGATTACGGATTCTGGAATTTCTGCACTTTCAAGAAATTGTACCAAGCTTCATGCTATGATGATCTCGTGCTGTAGAGGCATAACAGGCACCGGCTTTAAAAAATGCTCAAATTTGACTTATTTGGAGGCGGATTCGTGCGTGTTATCGCCCGAGGGCATTTTGGGCATTGCCAGCGGCAGCAATCTTGAATACCTAAATATTTCAAATTTAAGATATTGGAGCAGTGCTGATGGTCTGGCTGGTATTGGTGCCGGATTCGCTACAAAGCTTCGTTTCTTGAATCTGAGAATGTGTCGGTTTGTTTCAGATGAATCGGTGATCACCATAGCAAAGGGATGCCCTTTGATCGAGGAGTGGAGTCTGGCAGTATGTCACGAGGTTCGAGAAAATGGTTGGGCGGCGATTGGGTTGAATTGTAGGAACCTACGGGTTTTGCACGTGAATCGATGCAGGAATTTGTGTGATAGAGGGTTGCAGAGTTTGAGAGACGGGTGCCGGAGGATGCACATACTGTATATGCACGGATGTAGGAGGGTGAGTTGTTTGGGGTTTGAGATTTTCCGGCTTTTGAGGCAGGATGTGGAGGTGCGGGGCGAGGAGTGCATGTCCGTCGGGCCTTGCATCGACGATTTATTTGCATGAAGCAGGTATAGCTTCGTTGTTTCGTTAATTATTGCCTTCAATTCAATTGAAGCTTGCATCATGTCTTATTATCGGTTAAGGTGCATTGTTGAAGTTGAAGAACTTGTCAGGTTTCGGATAATTTTCTGATAATATCGATAATTGTTGTTGTATTCAATGAACCCTTGCTAACAAATTTTAATAGGATCTGAAGTTTTTATGTGTGAATTCTTGTGAATTGGTTATTTTATACTTCCTGTTTGTCTTTGAAAACAATTGTTTAACCGGCATATTAGTTTACTTTATTTTCCTCGAGTGCCCTAGCTTTAGTTTCTTTTATTTGCTGCATAGTCTATCACATAAAAACCAATCACAAGTTGGCAGTTGTGAGAAGAAAACTTCCAGGGTAAAGTGTCAAAAACCCCCCCAAACAGGCTTTCCCGCTGCCAAAAAACCTGTGGCCTCGAAGCAGTGGTCAAAAACCCCTTGGAAAAATATCGTGCAGCATCTGTTTAGTTGCTTGCTATATTTAAATAGGCCATACATATCGCTTTAGATATCACATAATAACTAGATTTAGCAGGCAACTATACAGATACATACAGATACCACAGGAAGGTTATTTTTTTTGACAACTGAAAACTTTTTCAGAGGGGTTTTGACAAGCGCTTCTGGGGCTGTGGTTTTTTGTCAAGTGATGTCACTTTTCAGCACAACACTTGCCTCTACCATCTCAAACTCAAATATATCACCCAGTTCTAAAGTTAAAACATGACATTGCTGTAAGAATAGATGGATGAAAGTTATCTACCTTCACAATCTTGACATATATTTCAGAAAATACAACTAACATCAAACTTCATGAAGATGAAGAGTTGAAACCTGGGTCCATGTTTAAGAGAATATGCCACCAGAATCCCACTAATAGTATAGTACAAAATATAACAACATTAATGATACCATGAACTATCAGCATTTCTCTATATATAACTTACATTTTACAAATTGCAGATAAATACCATGAACTTGCTTATTTGCAGATAAATACCACTATCTCCCAGTGTTGATTAATTTAATACCATAAACCTTTTTTGAATCAAAATTGTTCCTGTGAATCTTAAACTGAAAAATGGCAAATGATATTAAATTGAAAAAACATTGAAAATTCTTAGCATATATGTGCAACTGATCAAGTTCAATGGTATGGCTGCAATTTAGAAAACTTTTGATGCTCAGGCTAACGCTGATAGGTCATGGTATTTTAGTGAAGCTTAGCCGAACAACAAAAAATGACCATTAAATTGCGATCTCAATCTTCACCAGCCATTACCATCCTACTCAAAGGACTAGGTCCAAGCTTCTTCATCCTTTTAGAATTCCTCCTCCTAATAAACTCCATTTGATTCCTCCTCTTTGCTTGCATTATCATTGCCTCTTCCTCCATAACAAATTTCCTCATCAACACATCATCGCTCAAAGATTTCCCCCTAAACACTCTCCGACCCTCGATGGATGTTCTCGCTACTGAAACCGCTTTCTCTGAATATTTTTCATAAGATTTTGATCTCGGGTAAGTGTTGCTTCGTCTCGGTGGCACTTCGGCTCGAAAAACTTCATTATAGGATGAAATTGGCGCACATAGACAGACTCTGGTGAATGAAGAGGCTACGTTTAGTGAAGAACATTTTCGTAGTCTTGATTTATTCATCGATGACGAAGTCTTGGAAGTTTTTGTTGTCGTCGGTTTCCAGAGGTATGCAGCTTCCATTGCTCTCTGGTACCAAGGTTTCCTGGTAAAGATAAAATCATATTGAACTTTTGTTTTTAAGGAAAGCAGCGCAGAATTTTCCCGTCTCATATAATTACAAATAACAGAATTTATTTCCATGTATTGAATTTCATTTTGAACTTATTGATGAAGAATAAGTTGAAAATGTATCAATGCTTACCTTGCTTGTGAATCCTTTTGATTTTGCATGAAAAGAGAGTGGAGAAACATGAAGATGGTGGTATCTAGTTCTTGGTTTTGAGAAGAGGAGAAGAGAGAAATGGGATTATAATGGCAATGTGGTCCTTTTTCTTTGTTGTTTCTTTTTTGGTGAAGGACATTTCTTTATTCTGAAAGCATGCTTTTGCTTTGGCCAGGGATTCCTTGCAAAATGAGAGGGGGGAAGAGGGAGAGTATATGATTGAATCCTGAATTTGAACTTGAGAAGAAAAAGCAGAATGCTTTCATGTCCTTTTACTTTGAAGAAGACACGAGGGGCCCTTCCTTTGGTATAATAAGTGTTTTAGGTTCTATAATCTTGAATATTAATGCTAATTGAGGATCAATTCTTATGACACAAGTGGCCAAGTTAGTTGGCATATTCTTAAAGTTTCCGCGTCAAAACTTTAAAATCGAGCGTTTTCTTTTACTTTAAAACCGTATTAATGTTTGAATCCCGACTTTAAAATCGAGCATTTTCTTTTACTTTAAATCCGTATTAATGTTTGAATCCGGATGAAGCTGAGGGTACAAGAAAATACCTTTATATTTTGTACAGGCAGTAGTGATGGTATCTATCAGTAATAAAAGGTTTTTGTACAGGCAGAAAACGAAAGGGAAAACTTCATGGTGATATGATGTAAGGTCGCTAACATGATCTGTGTGAAACAATAGTAACACCCCTCCCCCCCCCCCCCCCCCAAAAAAAAAAAAGACCCCAATCCAAAATAAATAATCAAATGAAATACATCATAAGACATCATGCTTCCTCACTTGATATAGTGGGAAACATCCTCATTGCCTAGCTTGTTTTTTGAAATATCAAGCCCAAGTGAAGTGCATCATAAAGGAAGAACACACCATGGTGACTATATTAGCTTAATGGATATCATCATGGTTCTCTTGTTGGTGAGTGATGTCTAAAGGCTTGAAAAAGGAAGGGAAAGGGAGAAAGGGCACATGATTAATGTTTAAGGCTAAGGTTGCTTTAATTAAGCACACTCAACAACTTCCAACTACACCATGATCTTTTAAAGCTGGCGAAAGCTGAGGGTGAGACCTTGTAAGGTGATAACTGATATCATATGGCAAAATGTGCATTGGGATCAAAAGTTTTTGAAATATGAAACCATGATTCTACCATTTCATTGGTGAGATATGAAGATTGTTCTTGATTCTCTAGAGAGGAATGAAGCTTTTTCTGTGTTGTTTTCATCTAAATATGATCGAAAGATATACAGGCATACATGCTAAAGAGTAGACACAAGTAGTTTGCACAATTGGATAGATGATCAAATATAACGAGTCATTTCAACAACAATTATGAGAAGATGTCCAGTATTTTGTAGGAAGAAGAGACTAGAGGTACCTCCACAACAATTTAACTGGTAAGCGATCCGCAATCAAACAAGTCTCGAAGTATCAAGGCAAAGGATATTTAAAAATTTGCACTTGGATAGCTAGCATTCATATCTGATTTCGCATGCTATTAACTGATCTTGCAGCTAAATCTGTCAGACGGAAAAACCATCTTTGACATGATATTGTTGTTTCGTGCCTAGCTTTAAAATCCATCAATATATATCATTTAATCATGTTCATTTTGGGTATGTTCAACCAATTCATGTTTCTGTTGAGGATTTTTAATGGTGACCCAAACTGATGAGGAGAGGAATTATAAAGTTAAATTTCTTAAATTTTTTCCCCTATTGAAATAATATATATCCAAAAGCATCTGAACTAAATACTTATGAAGGTTTTTTTTCTTTCGAAATAGGGTATTTTTATATTAAATTTATTAGAGTAGGGTAGAAAAATTTTAAATTATGAGAATAGGGCACTTTGGTATAGGACCCCACCTCCTGTAGGAGAGTGCGGGTTCTAGGAACCCGTCCCCTACCATATATAGGGGAGGGCGGGTTCCTAGAACCCGCCCTCCCCCATAATGGGAAGAGGGCGGGTTCTGGGTTCTGAGAACCCGCCCTATTTTTTTTTTAAAAAAAATTAAATAAAAAAAAGTTTAATAACGAAATGAATTAAATATCGAATAAAATACTAAAAATTGTATAATATTATTGTTGTTTAAATATGAATCTGGTATACACTCTAATAACAAAATGAATCCGTCAAATTTATAATACAAAAAAATCATATCTGTTTGTAAAATGTAAATTGTACAAGTTTCTTTACAAGCGCTAACCGATTTTCTTCCGGTGCACTTGTCACGATCTCGAAGGTCCCGCCCCTGTTGACTGTCCTAAACATCTGGTCCTATAATGACCTGGTTATTTGCATAGGCTACATCTAGCGTGCCTTTGCTGAGGATCAGCATCCATTATCATTCGATCTCGACACACCTTAGGTTTTCTGGGCCCTATATTTTTTTCCGGCGGTAATACAGTCGGTGTTTGTATGCTCCCAGTATAATAGTTCCAATAACGACTGTCTGGTATAGGATGAAATTTTGGATCGTATGGGCCTTGGTAATTGGAAACTGTATAATAATGGGAAGTAAAATTGTAATATGAGTTATGCATGCTGCCTGCAGCAGCAATTGCATGGGCACAAGATAAATGTTGTTGCTGGAAAACACCGCATGTGCATGAATAGAGCCCTTCATCTCAAAAATTTACGGTATATTGATTCCCATTACTCCCCGTAACTTAAAACTCCACCGTGTCAAACCTTTCAGATCTGTAGTATTGTGCTCTGCGCTCTCTTTTCTGGAATATATCTTTGTAATACGTGGTGAGTGGAGTCTCCATCGCCAAGGACTTTTCTCTTCTATGCACAAATTAAGTATTCACTCGGAAAAAAGGTTCGAACAATCAACCCTTATATCGGTAAGTCTCTAACACCTTTAAGGACCCCGTTGAAACTTTTAGACATATTAGTGGTCATTAGTAGATATCTGCATCCATTATCATATGCTTGTGACCACATGCGTACTGGATACTCATCTAACCATGCTTTCGCGGCTTGACTCATCTCTCCAATTTTCGTCGTGTACATGTCATGAACATTAGCGTCAGACGCTTCAACGGCTTTGTACATAAGCTTATGTAGATCTAAATTTTTAAATTTTCTATCAAAATTTTGCCTGAAGTGCCGCAGGCAAAGCCTATATGGGGTCGTCGGAAATACAGCTCTCATTACAGCTAGTATTTCTAGATGTCTATCAGATATGATGCATAAATCTATTTTATCAATAACAGATTATATACTTTTGAGTTGACGGAAAAACCATGTCCAGGATGATGTATTTTCACCCTCGACAATAGAAAATCCCAATGGAAATATACCGTTATTAGTATCAACACTTGTAGCAATTAACATGCAACCTCTGTACTTACCATATAGATACGTCCCATCTACGCACAATACCGGCCGACAGTGTGTGAAACCAGCCGCACAAGGAGCGAAGCACCAGAAAATTCTTTGTAACCGGACACAGCCATCGACATCTGTTTCTGTGGTTTTTAATCGGTATACGGACCCCGGATTTGATATTTTCATGGCTTCCATAAAAGCGACTAGTGAGTTGTACGAGCTTTCCCAATCCCCAAATATCTTGCATAAACCCTTTCTACGAGCATCCCATGCCTTCACATACGAAATCTGAATTTTGTGCTCTCCGCTAACGTAGAGCCGTATCTCTCGGGGAGTCATCGCCTCATCTGTACGAATTAGTTGCATGATTAGTGAGCAAATGTAAGATAAAGTGCAATTCCTGTGATCTTTTAACATAATAGAATTGATGCAAGTATGTTCTTGGTTGTATTTCGTGACCTTCCAAGTTTTAGCTCTTTTGGAACAACATGCATGCAATTTCCACTTACATTCAGGAGCTTTCGTACATACCACGGTATAGTACGTCTTATTTGACTCTTGGGTATTAAATGTAACGTTTTTTGAATAGCCCAAGACTTCAGCTCACAAATAAGATCCTCTTTTTCTTGAAACATATCCCCAACAGTGATGCAATTTTCGCTTGCTACTGTCGCTTCCAAATAGGGTTCCGTATTTACTTCTGTCACTGCTAAGTTTACCCAACTATTATCTTCCACGGGATCGAGGCCGGGATCTTCTAGTTCGACAAAATCATTATTCGCAGCCATATCATCAAACAATACTACTTCATTCAATCCAGCGGCATATTCCACGCTATCCTCCCCTTGATGACCTTCACCAGTTTCATCATCATCACTGCCACACATATCAATGTCACACGTAGCAACATAAGGCTCGGGTGTAATATATGATAGTTGGGGTCGGTGTAATGTGGATGGTTCAGGATGAAAAGACCGGAAAGATGTGGATTGATATGCTTGGAATGCGCTACTTGGATCGTGTTGGAATGATGCGGAGGTATGGGAAAATCTGTGTTTAGTATATAAATTGTTCTTATATAATTATTTCTTAATATTTTCGTATTACGAAGAATATAAACATAATCACCATTTGTTTCAGATTTATTTACCTTTGGAAGGTTGTATATGGTAATCGTTGTTGTTCTTCAAGGGTGCATGTAACTGTAGCAGTCGATTGGGAAAACCTATATTCAATATATATAATATATTAGTATTTTGGTATTACAAAAGGTGGATTTATAAATTCAGATTCTCTCTTATTTCCCCTCTTTAGTGTACCTATTGCATGGACACTTTGTACATTATTTTTAGTTTTAGTATTCCACAAAAAATGCTAATATCAGGCACCAGGGGGCTATAGTAAGGGGTATAAGATCAGTTTAAACTGGCTGAAAGATACATTTACTAATATCCCTGATGAAGTCACCGATGAAGTCTTGGATAGACATGCACGTGCCTGCATTCTGGACATGATCGGTTCTTGGTTGATGCCGGACCAATCGGCAACGCATGTCCCTCCTTTATACCTTGGGTTGCTTACGGACTTTGATGTATGTGGCCAATATACTTGGGGAGCAGGGGTCCTGGTCTATCTTTATAAGAAACTCGATAAGGCATGTGCTCCAACGAAGAATAAAATTTATGGCCGCATTACATTATTTCAGGTACATTCCTTGTTTTTAACAGCTAGACATTTGCAAAATTGTAATATTGGTTCTTTCTCTTATCATCTGACACTTTATTTATAAATTTGGTCATGAGAGCACATGTGTATAGGAAGACCGGATCGAGTTAATATTTCTGCCGTGGATACCCCCGGAAAAGCTCTCGGCTGTTGGTGGAATGGCAAGAAATCTTATAAGGCTCCTCATCGAGTACTTAGGTACTATAGAGATGAGTTGGATCACATGGAGGCGACTTATATAACCATAACTTAGATTATTGACTTTGTTTTAAAATTTTAAATTACCTTCATTACAATTTGGTACCATGTTATTTGCGCAGTTCACGTGGATGCCTTATACAGTATATCGTCTGCATGAATTACCCGGCATTTGTATCGAAGGAGAGCCAGTTTGGCGGGCTCGATGCCCACTCCTCTGCATTAATATTATTGTCATGCACCTACCGGACCGGGTGTTGCGACAGTTCAGTAGATTGCAACATATTCCTGTCCCGCCGCCTGCACCTATGACAATAGAGAGAGACATACGAGGAGGAAAGGTGGAGCGTGATTGGAGGGAGCATCATCATCAATATTTGCTTAGATGGGAGAATAGGCAGCGTAATATTGCCTTACAGCAAATAGGTGACCAAACAACCACCGACACTACCGAAGCATATCTACAGTGGTATAAGCGTGTCACCATAACATATTTTTCTGCTCCCCCTAACGACTTCCCAAACATCCAGCGGTACGAGTCTAGAGGCCGCGTGGAACGAGAAATGGTAAGTTAAATTATTTAAATTATATTACTTTTTAACATCCGGCGGTATGAGTCAATACTTATTTCTTATTTCTAATGTAACGACAGGCTCGTGGGTTGCATCATATACAATCAATGATGCAGGATTCATATCCGACTGATGCTGGTCCGGATACTTAGGATTTATTTTCAAATGTAGACTCATATATTGGTGGTATATTCGGTTCATATAATATGCTTCCACATTTATCACCGGCACCAAAGCCGCAGCATGAGCCGGCACCGGAACAGCAGCATGAGCCGGCACCGGAGCCGCAGCATGAGCCGGCACCGGAGCAGCATCATCAGGGAGATCCAGAACAGCAGAATCAGTGGTTTGGATCACCATACTGTCAGCAGCAACCCTGGCATACCGGACAAGCGCAACAACCGAAGGAACAACAGTTTTGGGGGACCGGTTTTGCGCAACAACAGTCTTGGGGGTCAGGTTTTGCAACACAGCCGTCGTGGGGGTCAGGTTTTGCAACACAGCCGTCGTGGGGGTCAGGTTTTGCGCAACAACAGCAATCTTGGGGGTCAGGATTTGCGCAGCCATGGGGCCCAGGTTTTGTGCAACAGCAGCCGTATGAAACCGGGACAGGTTCTTCGCAACAACTGCCCAGTTGGGAGACGGATTTTTCGTCCTACATACAGTTGTTGGGAGGCAGCACATATCCGACACCTATCCCACATTCAGGATTTGCGGAACAACAGCCTATCCAAGACGCTGCTGAAGCCGAAGCAGAAAAGCAGACGCTGCCGCTGCCGCCATATACCCAAGAAAGGAGAGGGACCTCCAGTCATCCCATGAGGCATAGGCTTATGTCAAGCCTCCTCGGATTGGGAAAGGAAAAGGGAAAGGGAAATCGATAGTTATATACTTTTACAAACAGATATGATTTTTTTATATTATAAATTTGACGGATTCAATTTGTTATTATAGTGTATACCAGATTCATATTTAAACAACAATAATATTATACAATTTTTAGTATTTTATTCGATATTTAATTCATTTCGTTATTAAACTGTTTTTTATTTAATTTTTCTTTTAAAAAATAGGACGGGTTCTGAGAACCCACTTTCTTCCCATTATAGAGGAGGGCGGGTTCTAGGAACCTGCCCTCCCCTATATAGGGTGTTGAAGTCGAAAATTGCATTCCGGTTGACTAAGTTAAAGTCAAAGTCAACTCCAAGCCAAGTGGGCCCATGCCCAGGTCGAGTCCGAACATGAAGCGGCCAGCCCTCCTCCATACCCAAAATGAAATCATGTAATAAATAATTTTTATGTATTTTTTTTATGCATGAATGGGCATAAAACCAAATTTTTGTAAAGTCCATGGCTTATGTGTAAAAAGAAATGGCACATGTGCCATGGGATGGGCAATAAGCCATTTTATAAAGCCCAAGGGGCTATATGTAAATATGTAAGCCTATATAAGGCAACATGATGAAAATATCTAAAAAGAACATTTCATTCCCCAAAAATTAGGGCCTGTGCCTCTTTCTCCTTCCTTAAGGTTCTAAAACCTTTTTCTTTTCTTTTGAATTAAATCAAAAGTTTTACTCTTTCTTTTATAAAACTAAATAGGTTTTCACCACAAAACCAATAAAAGGGAACTCAGATCTTCCATCAGATCTCAGAAATATGAGATTTTTAAAATCTCATATTTCTTGATCTCCAAGATCCGGCCAACAAAGGAAGAAGAAGGAGACCCATCTCCAGAAACCCCATTTTGGGGAAGATCCAGGGCTCAAGGGGAGAAGCCCCCTTCATCAGCTTCAAAATATCTTAGGAGTTTAACTCCTCACACACACACACACACACACACATATACACACACACACACAAAATAATAAGTGCTATTTTCTGAGAGTACAACTCCCATTGCAGGGACCAAGTCCCTTTGACCTCTCGAGCGCCTACGTGCCTGGCACGTGAGGCGCTAGCGTCCGAACGCCCACGTGCCTGGCACGTGGGGCGCTAGTGCTCAAAGCACTAGCGTCCAGAGCGCTAGCGCCCGAGCGCCCATGTGCTTGGCACGTGGGACGCTAGCGCTCTGGAGCTCAAAGCGTTAGCGTCCGACCGTCCACGTGCTTGGCACGTGGGGCGCTAGCGCCCTTGGCTCAAAGCGCTAGGACCCAAAGCGCTGTCACTTTTTCCCACGCATCCTTTGGATGTCCTTTCCCTTTTTTTTTATATATGTATATATACACACACACACACATACTCCACGACACTGTCCCTGTTAGAAAAAAATTTCTAACGGGGCGCTGCCCCGCACACCGTAAGGGGACCGCTAGCCCCCTTGACCCCCAGCCCGCTATCCGGGTAGCGGCCCCCCCTAAAACTCTGCGGGGCCTCCGATATATCCAAAACCCCTTCAAAATACAACGCTGCACATTGAATTCGCATGACCAGTTTAACCCGTCAATCGGAGGTTCTCTCGCTCCAAAGGCAATGGGTAATTAACGACAGCTTAGTCCGCGGCTGCCGGAGATTTGGATCTCCGCAATCAATAAACCCTAATCTACCCTAGATAGGGGGAATCTGTAATGCGCCTGACAAGCGCGCGTGTATTCCCATCTCAATGGGGTGACGAAAAACACCCTACATAGGGTAGGAGGCGGTTCCTAGAACCCGCCCTCTCCTACATGGGGTGGGGTTCTATACCAAAGTGGCCTATTATCATAATTTAAATTTTTTCTACCTTACTCTAATAAATTTAATATAAAAATACCCTATTTCGAAATAAAACCCTACTTATGAAACCAAATAAATTGATTTATGTATTAATTTAACACTTTCGGGGTAAATTCGTAGGTCCCTTAAGTGTGTGTTGTGTGTTTGAGTGTGTCGTGCACAGGGGTGCATTAGGTTTATATGCCAGTTCAAACAAAAAAGAGTATTAACTAATTTTATTCCGAACTGTAATTCACCAATTCTTCTATAAGAATGTACATATTATTTTTGAGTTTTTTTTTGATACAAGACTCCTAAAACATTGGTATTTAAAACACCCCCTAAAACTTTATATTTTTAATTATACCTCCTAAAACCTCTCCGTCAACAAAAAAACACCAATTTATTTAAGTTAATTAGGATTAATAATTGAGAGCTAATATGCTGAATTGTGAAATAAAAAGTTTTATGTAACATCAAAACCTCGTCTTTTTTCATTTTTGTGCAAAACCTATTAGTTTTACTTTTCCAAACTCTAATCTTCAAGTTATCATTTTAACATTTTAACGGAGATTTCTAAAGGTGTTAGCTATGATGATTAAGCATAGGGGTCAATTTAGTTTAATTAAGAATTTCAGGGATGCATTTAAAAATTTGAAGTTTCAGGAGATATTTTTCAGAACAGCAATATTTTAGAAGGTTTAAATAAAAAAAAAACCTATTCTTTTTATGGAAAAAGTGGCGCTGCGCAACCTACCGCTGCCCAACACAAAGAAAAAAGGGTCCACATTTGTGGTGGGGCTCATTGCCCTGTTTTCTATTATTGCGTGGCACAGTTTGTGGGTCACGCAACGCCACTAACCTCCATCTTTATTTACTCCACCTTTTATTTTTTGGGAGAAATAGTTGGAAGCCCCAACTGTTGGCTTAGATCGTTGGGGTTTAAAAAGTTTGGCAAAAGTCTCTAACACATACTTTTCATGTTTGAATGTTCCTGACTTGGACCGATTAAATACCCATATCACCCTTCTATGTTAACTCCTACATATAGCGCGCTAATTACTACCAGGCATAATATGCGTAGTAGTTAACATGCTATGTGTCATAATTAACTGGTTATGTGTAATCTTAACATGCTATGTGTAATAGTTTGAAAACGACAGTTTGATCCTTTGATTGGTTGAGGTGACACACACATTGGGGCACATAGGAGGCAAAGAATGGGAGTATCAATAATCCATGAAAATTATGTATTAAGGAATTTTGTCCGACTTCTTAAACCCAGGGACCTAAGCCTACTGTCTTTTTGTCCCAGGGGCCTAGAACTATTTTTCCCTTTGTTTTTTGCATTTAAAAACAGGAAAGAAAATTCTTTAGTAAGAAGCGGACCCGACCATCAACTGACTGTACCCGTTTTAGATCGGAACCCGCTTCGCCAAAATCTCTGCTAAAGATCTCTCCTTCTCGCCCAAAATCGATTGCAAGCGGCGAAATTTTCTTACGATGCCATGGAGATTGGAGAGCAACAAGGAAAAGGTGAGATTTTCTCCCAAAATTTTAAAATACTTCGAATTTCAAGTCGTTTCGTGTTGCTGCTGCTGCTGCAAATCCATAAGCAATCTGCTGAAATGCTTTCGATCAACGAATTTGAGAATTTGCTGAATAATCTCAAAGTAGTTTGTAATTTCGTATCATAGGATGCTCTTCATTAAAAGTCAAGTTGTTGTTATGGGATGCCCATTGTATCTTTTTGGATAAATTCACAATGTGGAATTTTTAATATTGATATCGGATGATTGGTATCATGCTGTAGTGATAAAACACAAAATAAAAGGGCTTTGTTGTTGTTTGTTCACTGTTTATAGAGTTTATATTAGATCTTGAGATTTTTCTTCTAGGAAAATCTACTATTTGGGATGTGTAGAAACTAGATCTTGAGATTTCTTCTAGGAAAATCGACTATTAGATCTTGAGATCTTGAGATCTTGAGATTAATCATATTATGGTGGTTTAATCACAGAAAACACCCATGTTTTATATTCCGTATAGCACATATACCCCTTGAGCGATTTGTTGTGCAAACACCCCCTCTATTCATTGACCAAAACCTTAAAAAAAAGCAGACTCTACACTGAAGTTTGAACAGACAAAAAGTTTGAGAGCTGAATTATACAATCATTTGAGTTGTTCCGCGCTGAATATGAGTGTTTTTAGGGGTTTTGGTCGATTAGCACAGGGTGTTTGTGCTAATGTATCACTTGAGGGGGGCGTCAGTACTATATAGGTTAATGTACGACGGTGTTTTCTGCAACTAATATATTTTGATGGCATTCAGGAAAGTGTTTATTTTCTTACGCATTGTAAGAGAAGGAAGTGTATTTATTGAAGTTAAGGTTTCATAGAGAAGCATTCGGATTATTTATGCATTCGAGTAGTAGTCTAATAATCATGCTTCAAATTGCCATGCACAAAAATGAGTTAGCATCTGAGTATTCCATGTTACAATGAGTTCGTAAAACATGTTGTATTATGCTCTACATTACGTTAGAAACTTTTCAATACTTTCCTAAAATATAGACCTTGTTATGTTAGCAAGTAGTGGTGAGATGTTAGCAATCAATGTATGCTTTTAATTGACCATCTATTATTGGATTCTTCACTATTACGAAAGTACAAATGGCCGATTCTCATAATGAAGATGTATGATGCTGCCAACAAACTTAACAAACGTCTTTACGAAAACTGTTCGATATGATAGTGGATATAATAAGTTAAGCGAACCTGCACAACTATTGGTGCTCTGCAGAGACAGTTATAATTGTCGGTAAGAAATTTGACACAGTTTGACCCAATGAACATTGATATCGTGGAACCGGTTGCAATTACATACCATCTAAAAGATACACTTCTTAGATCTTATTAAATAAAACGTAATTTTATTATTGTTTAAATGACAAGCAAATGTTACAATTTCTGGAACCATGATATCCAATGAAAATATTGCATTTGGCGAATATGCAAAAAAAGAAAAGGAGCTCAAGTGGACTCTAAATGTATTAGTCGGCTTGGAAGGTCCTACAAATACACCTTCAAAATTCCAAACCCATTTCCATTAAAAAATGTTCCCGATCTCCCTCTCTTCTCACAAATGCCACCACCTCTCTGTCTTCATCTCCTTTACAATTCACTCAAACCCCACCACCTCCTCCATTTCTCTTCTCGCCCCAAACAAAATCAGAGGCACATATGGGACTCAAACCACAACCTTATAATCACCAACCCAACCTTCACCAAAATAGTCTTGCTACTTAATGCCCCATCTCAAACAAATCCAAGAACCAGCATCATCATCCATCACTTTCCCTTCAGCTGCCTCCTCGCCTTTTTCTCACTCTCAGAAAGCGGATATTTCATGGCATAGCGCTGATGAGGGTAGATCCGTTCCACATATGTTGAGGGATGGATATCATCTGAAAGTAAACCTAGAACTTCTTGGTGAGAGATGAAATCTTGAATTTTATTTAAAACACAAACCGTGTACCGAACAAAATCAAAACACTTGTAAATAGGAAAACACTAGCAAACCCTACTATAAGTACTAGAATGCCCCTAATTCGAAATTTATCAAACAGAGGAAAAAAAGTTAAACTGAACTGCCAAATGTTTTCCAAGCTATTGCATCATCATCCTCATCCTCATGCAGGCTGCAGGATGTACTTGATTAGGGTTACGAGCTTCTTTGTGATTGGTGTCATTATATTTTATATTAATTTGGCTTAATTTAACCCTAAATTATTTTGTCAGATGTAAAGGATGATGCTTTAGTGGAGGAATAACAGCTTAGTGTTCAACAGCACTTGCTAATTCATAGACTTCCAATTGCTAAGGATCAGAGGCGGATCCATGCATAGCCCAGTGGTGGCGGTCCCCCCCCCCCCCCCCCCCCCCCCGGCCCTTGAAATTTTTTTAAGAAGCCTCATGCCTCCTCTCTCCTCTCTCTCCTCAAACAGAGGAAAACCTTTTGAGAAAAGTTGAAGAAGATAGAAGAGGACCATTTTCTCTCGCTCCTCTATATCATTTTTATGGGTAGAGGAGCTTTGAGGAGGAGATTAATGGTGCGAAACAAAAATACCCATTTTAAAAAGGTAGCTTCTTTATCTATTTTATGTTCAAAAATTTTAAACTTTTTTTATTTGTTGGGTATATTTTCCCTTTTCTTGCTTGAAATTCTTCTGGGTTTTTGTCAAGATGCTCTCTGCATTATTTTCTAATTTAAGCTATTTAATTTTAGTTATTCCTTTAAAATTTCTTCAAATTAGAGATGGATCTGTTCTAAATCTACAATCTTGCTTCTAGGTGTGGGGTTATTTTTCAATAAAATTTTGATTTTTTTAGTCACTAATTTAATAGGTCAAAACCATCCTGTTTGTTCCCAAATTTTATGAATGATGGGATCCAATACATAGAAGTTTAATAAAAAATTCACTTTTATTTGCAGTGCTATGTTGATAAATATGAAAAGGTGCATGTTTCAATTAATTATTCAACTTTTTCTATTTTCTGTGGAAATTAATTGTACCAGTTGTCTTTTATCTTTTAATTTGATTTCATATTTACTTTCTAATTTCATAATGAAAATCATGACTAAAACAAAATATTTTATGATTTGTTCAACTATGGAAAAATATTTCAAGAGACAAAATCCTCCGCTAGTTGGTAGTTCTTATGATGCTCAAGTTTTTTTAGCAATGTATATGAACTCCGTCACACCTGGAAAAAAATCCTGGATTCGTCTCTACTAAGGATGAGAGCATACATTACATGCGAACAATTAATAATATTACTTGATTTGTTTCTTACTTTTATTTTAAAAAATCTCATCACTGTATATAAAAATCAACATGAGCCGCTCATTTTCTTACATTAATTAACCATACCTTATAAAGATTTGCACATTGTTAATAGGGAATGAATCTAGACTAAGCATATTTAGACAATAATTTGTAGTTTACTAAGAGAAGTTGAATCCAAATAAAAATTAACAATTTGGATTACTCATAATCTTTGCTATTATTCAAATTTAAATACAAGAGAATGAACCTAGACTGCCCATTATAGTATCTCATTTAAGAGTCAGCAGGGGATGGACATAGACTAGTTGTTTACGTAGGTTCATGCATATTGTTGATTTCTCAATGCGGTCTCTTCTATATAATTCTTCACATTAGTTGAGGGATGACATCCATTTTCATTCTCTTATTTCTATCTGTAAAATTAGATAGTCCCATCTTGGTGGGGGTGGGGGGGGGGGATAGTTGTCTCTATGGTCTCTCTCTTTCACTCTCTTATCTCCCATATTAAATAATGGGGTGGTTTGTTTCTTTTGCTAGTGTAGGGGCTCTAGTTTCTTATCCAATGACACCATTTTTCATTAACCTCATTCGTGCTTTGCCTCGTAGTATGTTGAAAAGCTTATTTAATTTCTTTAGTCCTTTTTCTTTGGTGCGTAATGGTGGGATTGAATGGAAGAGTGTAGTTATTCATATGTAAGAGTGCTCTGCATTCTTTTTATCGGTTGGTGGCACATCCATCTTGATGTTTCCACGTACACCTCGCTAGAGAATTCTCCTGGCCGACACATAGAGATGGGTTTCACATAGGGGATATTTGAGCGTGCTTTTTATTCTACTTCTTTGATAGAATATTTGGTCTAATAACTCTCAACACAATATCATCTCCAAATACGATATCTCCGAAGGAGAAGGAGAAGGAGAAGGAGGAGGCACAGAGAAATCGAAATCCCAAATTCCAATTCAAGAAGGTCACAAGATTCAAGACATGCAACCAACAAAGGGGGAGAAGTCCAACCCTATTTAACAAGAAGGGTGGGAACCGCATGCATGATAGGAGGCAACAATTATTTTATATTGGTCAAGAACTCAATGTAATGTTAATAATTTAAGGAAAAGAGAGAAGGAATAGTTCTCATGCTTATTTGTTGTCTTGTGTACTACTATGTCAATGTTGTCATCAAATTGTTGTTACATATACCTAAGCTGGATCCAACGAATCATTTATGTGATTGTATTTTGTTTCCTTCAAGCTTGACCTCAAATGGGTTATGAATTTCGTGTACCAGTGATTATGTTTGTGCTATCTAAGATCATCTAATTAAAATTGAACCTTTGTATTTTATATCATTTTAGATTCTTTTGTAAAGATATATCCTCATGATCTAGCCAAGGAAAATTTCTCTGCAGTTGGCTAAAAAGGTTTTAAAGACATGATATCTTATAGAATATTATCTAGAAGGGACATACTGGGAGCTTAATAAGTGAACTGGTGCACCTATTGCTGCTCTGCAAGAAATAGTTACCAATGCCAGTGAGAAAGTTGACTCAGAGTCTGAAGACTCTGAACCAGTTATCATTAATATCGGGTTGCTATGGTATACCCTCACGTCTTTTCTTGATCGCATTCTCAAAGTAAACGGACATTGGCTTACACCATTATTGTTGTAGTTCTCACTAGTTGAAAGTTGCTCGATCTTTAGCTGCACCGAATACCCTACTAGGTTCCAGGGTAAGTTGCTATCCTAAAGGATTTGATGAGGGTCATAAAATTTTCACTATCCTGCTTTGAACTCTCTGCCTTTTGAGCCATGCCTTCCAAGCTGATCCCTTTGATGGCGGAAGGTTCTGTTAGCTTCAGGCCCGATATTCAAACCTCATCTTCAATATGGAAAAGGAAGAAGAAAAAAATTGTTCGCTCCCATTTAAGTTGCCTTTGCAAGTGAGTGTTTCCGTTGGAGATTACCTTCCACATGGTTCTAAAATCCACATGAGGGTTAGTGTTAAGAGCATGTTAACTTGAGTAAACATTTTATCCCACAACTCAACAAGTTAAGTTGGATGAAGTGGTCCATCACAAGGGATGTGGCTACCATCGTGTTAAGGCAGGAATCACTAAATTCACATCCTTTTGATGATGAGTCTTCTATTCTTTATTTTCAAATACTGCTATTTAAGCATCGCCATGTTAAATTGAGCATGTTTCTTGTTGTACAAACTGTAAGTAAACTAGTCGTCAGTTATCTGGAGACTGGAGATGGTATTTATTCAATTTCCCAACATTCATATTTTGGGAAAAGCTATTGTAGTTGTAGCCTTGTCGTGTGTCAATAATCCCTATACTTCGACTTGTATGCCCTTTCACTGCTCAGATATTGAGCTTCTATTCTTCAAACTACTTTCACTTACCTGCATATAATTCATTTCATAATTGACATGGTTGATACTGTTCATCCACTGTAAAATCTGCTGTCCTAACCAAGTGATTCTGTCATGATGGTGCACATTTTTTTAAACCATGTGTCGTGTGTTGGCAACTATTCCCCATTCTGTAACTTATTAGTATTACATTGGTGTATAGGATGTCACCAGCCACCAAATGCATTGTAACATTGCTTTATGTTGTATGAAGTTATACTAGGAAAGACCCTGCACATCCGGTGAATATGATGAATGTATGATAGAGATGAAATTGTCTAGAAGACTAAATATAAGAGTGTTAAAGGAGAGGATGCAAACTCTTAAGTGAAATATAAATGGGGGATACTATGTTTAGGAGGTTGTGAATATTTATCGCCTCATAATGCATTGGTCAAAAGAGTCAATGGCCTTCTGCACTACATGCATTTTGATTTTCCACCATATTAAAGTGGAAAGATGGAAAGTTCTACTAATTTACATCTTTTTGTTTTAAGTAATTACTTCTTCATACCTCAATTATTTTGAATAGTTTCATTGCAATATAGTGTATCCTTCATATGTATTAACAATTAGTTTCATTTTGGCTTTACTTCATACTAAAAATCAAATCCTTGCTTTTTGAAGAAGTATAAAAGCTGGGATGAATTTTTCAACAGTCCCAGTCCTTTCCTTTTAGGTCACAATGGATCTGAACAAGTTATGGAAAAGCTCTGTCGACCATGATTTTTGGCATTTCTATCGGGGTTGCATTGTTCTAAATGTGTATCTTCATGCATTCATGCTCAGTTTTGCTCTTCCTCATTCCTCCTACATAACTAAATCGGTTGAACTTAAGCCAGATGACTTTGGTCAATTCAGTATGAATAATCTTATCTCTGCGATCTGCCAAATTGAAAACTATGATTAGGAAAACCACAACAAGTACTCTGTGTAGTTCTGTACTATAAGCATACAATGAAACAGTATTACAAATTTTAGAATGTTCGTATTTTTTAAATTTAAATGTTAGTATGTTATGTACTAGTCGAAATCCTAGAGTATTAGGCCTTGCACTTTAGAGCCAAAGATCTCTCCTTCGTCACATTTCATTTCCAATCTATGGCTTTTATTCCACTTAATCCTAGTTTTGAGGTTGAAAGAAGTATACTGATATAATTTATCATCCGTTTTGTTGCAGGAAGTAGGTCTAAATGTACAATCAGCCCTAGAATATGGTGCATTCATTGATGGTTTTGCCATCCACACTCCACCAAGTTTCGTTAGTTTAGCAGCAAATCATGCCTACATCATGGTATTATTTTTCTCACTAAATATTATTCTGTTTTATGTACCAATCATTCTTGCACTCAATTCTACATGATGATGCTAATATAGAAGTCGTGCCTTGTTCAATGTATTATTTGAGATATGAGCAAGCTGTGTGAATCAGGGAAATAAAATTCACATAAATGCTTTTAGAAATTGAAAATTTTAACAAATGGGATATACGATAACCAGTATTCAAATTAATAAAAGATGTTATGCGGTATTAATGAAGGTAGTACACCTCTATTAATATCTGTCAAATAATCAGTTTACTCAAATGCTTATTCGATTTGGCTCTGAGCTAACAATGGATATCAAACAAACTGTACTTGACACTTAACAATCCCCTCACCAGGACTTTTTAATCCACATGGAAAAGGACTCCAGCATAAACATTATTCGCTTTGAAATGCTGATTACATTGGGTCATTTTTTTTTAATAAGCGATATAAACCCAGGAGGTTGCCAAGTGAAAAGTTTGGTGGACATATTGGTTGTGAGCTAGCAACATATATCAAGGAAACCTTTTCGCTTACCATTCTCCATATTGAAGGTCAAGGAGGATCTAATTTCCATCATTACTAAATTGAGTTTTTGACTTGTGTCATGTAATGATACGGCTAACAATAAAATTATCTTCACCTACTATAAGCAAACCAATTGGGCATAGCTCATGTGGTAAATATTTCATCTCCAAAGTTCCCATGATCGTATTCAAATGAAAGATGTTACATGAATTATTAAAATTTTTTTATTATTAATTTTTATGATCTTATTTACAATAAATTATATTATTATAGAATATAAAATTAGCTTTAGAACATAAAACCGTTATAAAGAAATTAATAGAGGTCATAACAATAAGTAACAACAATATTTTCTAAATTTTCAATCCTTGAATTTATATGTAGTATCCACAATAGTATTAGACGGTATCCAAAAGCAATTAAATAGTATCTATTTGAGAAAGATGTCTACTAATTGTGGTTTCAAATTGAGGGTTAGGACTTCAACGAGACCGTGTCTCTATATAATTTAGGATTAGATATTGAAATCTATAAGAAAGATAAAGAATCTAAGTTGACGATATATAAGAGTTAGGGTCGAGTCAAATGAAATTTAGAAATAATAGACTTAAAGTTGAAAAGATGAATTAGATACTTTTATTTTTGGGTTGTTGAAAATTAAGAGTTAAGAATATTATACAAATAGTACATTTACTAGGTCTCTTAGGTTTTCTAAATCCAAATTAATAAAAAACCTTAATAGAAAATCTTATGTAAAAATAGCGTACACGTAGCATAGCGCAAGCTATTTGGAAAAAAAGCAAGCTACTTTGTATTTTAGCTATTTTTCGAATGCTTTGTAACGAATAAGTTAAGCTATGCTACATAGCCCAAAACAGTGAGCCATGTAGCGAGCTATTTTAACATTATGAGTAATGTTACTTGATTTTTTCTTTTTTATATAAAAAAATTGTTTATTGATTATCATCAACAATCAATCCTGTTTTATGCTTTCAATGTATGAATCTAGATAAATATTGACATACTTTGCTTGTTTTTCTTACATTAATTGACCATACCTTACAAAGATTTGGATATTGTTAACAGGGAATGAACCTAGACCTATCTAGGAAATAATTTGGATTTTACCAAGAGAGGTTGAATCCAAATTAAAATTAAAACCAAAGAATTAGGACCACTCATCATCTTACCATTATTCAAATTTAAATATGAGGGGATGAACCTAAGCCAACCATAATAGTATCTCATTTAAGAGTAACCTGGAGGATGAACATGGCTTAGTTGGTGATGTAGGTTCATGCATATAGTTGATTTCTTAATCCCCGACTCTTCTATATAATCCATCACAGTAATCGGGAAAGGGCATTCGTTTTTATTTTGCATTTTCTGTGTAGAATTAGATAGTCTCATTTAAGAAAAAGTAGTGGTCTCTATGGTCAGTTTCTTTCTCTATTATCTCCCATACTAAAGAATGGGTTTCTTAGTTTCTTTTGATAGTGTAGGAGCTCTAGTTTCTTATGCAGTAATGTCGTTTTTCATTACCC
The DNA here is from genome assembly GCA_030015575.1 of Agapanthus africanus. Lineage (NCBI taxonomy): Eukaryota > Viridiplantae > Streptophyta > Magnoliopsida > Asparagales > Amaryllidaceae > Agapanthus > Agapanthus africanus. The sequence continues at coordinate 373,736,480 of JASDDO010000019.1, read as the reverse complement.
TCATTCGTAGGTTGTCTCCATTTAGTAAGTTGAAAAACTTATTCATTTTCTCTTCCTTATTTCTTTGGTGTGCAAGGTGGGATTGAATGCAATAATCAGGTCATTTTTAAGAAAGAATGGTCTGCACCTTTTCTGGTAGTTCGTGGAACATCCTTCTTGACATTTCCACATATTACCTCCTCTTGTTGTTAACAAGAAGAGTGGCGTTTAGCACATAGGGTAGATTGGAGTGAGCTATTTTTCCATCAACTTCTTTGATTTTGATTAAATATTTGGTCAATTAACTCTCAGACATTATGTCATCTCCAAGTATGATATCTAGGAAGGAGGAGATCGAGGTAAATCGAAATCCCATTTTCAAATTCAAGGCATGCAACCAACAAAGTGCGAGGAGGCCAACCATATTTAATTAGGGAAGGGTTGGACCCGGATGATTGAAGGCAACAATCATTATAGATAGGTCGAGAACTCATTGTAATGTTAATGCTTAAATGAGAAGGGAGAAGAAAATAGTTCATGTGCTTATTTATTGGTGTATGTTATTCTCTGCCAATGTCGCCATCAAAATGTTATTACATACATCTAAAGCCGGGTCCAATGATTCCGCTTTACGTGATTGTATCTATATCTTATTTCCTTCAAGCTTGACCTTGTACAGGCTATGATTTTCGTTTATTAGTGTTTATGTTTGTATTCTATAACATTGTGGATTCTTTTTGTTGAGGATATATACTCATGATCTTGCTGAGGCACCGCAATTGGCTAAATAGGTATTAACGATATATTATCTGATAGAATAGTATCTAGAAGTCATGACACTCTAGGGGTTTAATATGCAAACAGGTTCAGCTATTGCTGCTCTGCAAGAAATTTTTACAAATGCCGGTGAGAAGGTTGACTCAGAGTTTGAAACAATTAGCATTGATATAGTGGAACTGGTTGCCATGGTTTCCTCCCAACTTTTCTTGATCACATTCTCAAAGTGGAAGGATAACTTACACCAATCATTGTTATAATTTTCACTTGTTGAAAGTTGCTCAATCTTTAGCTATTTGACACAAATAGCTTTCTCTAGATTCCGATGTAAGTGACCCTAACCTGAAGGAATTGATGAAAGTATGGTTGCTGGTCGTAAAAATTTCACCATCCTTCTTCCAGCTCTCTTCCTTTTGACCGGTGCCTTCCAAGCTGATCCTTTTGATGGTGGGAAGTTATGTTAGCTTGAGGCCCTGTATCAAACTTCATCATCAATTTAGAAAAAGAACAAAAAAATTGTTCACCCCCCATTTGTTTTGCCTTTACAAGCGAGTGTTTGGCTCTAAAGCCTACATGAGGGGAATTGTTAAGATTATGTTAGCTTGATTTACCAACTCAATAACTTGTGTTTAGGGATGAAGTGAATCAGCACGAATGAGATGGGGCTAAATTGTGTGAAGGCAGGAATATCGTATTATCACGAGAATTGCGGCGGCTGCGGCGGCGGCGGCTGTGATTGTTGCAAATCTATAGGCATTCTGTTGATATGAAATATTAACTTCTCTGATCCCTGTACTTATAAATTGTTGAATAATCGCAAAGTAGTTCACAAGTATTTATTGTAGGATCAGGATGCTCTTAATTAGCAGTTAAGTTCTTGTTATGGAATGCCTTATATATTTTTTGGATAAATTCAGAAGCCTGTGGAATTTTTAATATTATATGATCGAGATCATGTTCTAGCGATGCAACACAAAAAAGTTTTGTTTTTGTTGTTTGTTTACTGTTTATAGAGTTTTAGCAGATCTTTAGATTTTTCTTCTTGAAAATCAACCATCTGGGATGTCTAGAACTCCATCACAAAATGGCTAGAACTGCATCACAAAAGCGTTTTATTGTGGTGGCAATTGACTACATCACAAAATGGGTCAAGGCCGATCCCCTTCAAAAGATAACTGCAGCTAACTCAGTCTCCTTCACGTTCAAATAATCATTTTGCAAGGTTAGGGGTCCCATGCATCCTGATCACTGACAATGGAGCACAGTTTACAAGTAAACAAATTAGAGGGTTGTGAAGAGTTCGGGGGCATAGAGCAACGCTTCACCTCCGTGGCTTATCCACAAACAAACGGTAAGGCTGAGGTCACCAACCGAACCATTTTGGAACCATTTTGGAAGGATTAAAAAAGAAGCTGGTAAAAGCGAAAGGGGATTGGCCCGACGGCCTAACTAAAGTCCTATGGTCGTATTGCACCACTGCTCGCCCCTTAACGGGGGTGACTCCTTTTTTCCTCACTTTATAGAACTGAGGCCCTCATCCATGCCGAGGTTCAGGTGCCGACATTTAGCGGCCAATACAAGCCCGAGGAAAATGAGAATAACAGGAGAGAGCATCTCGACCTCCTAGAAGAAGCTAGGGAGCGCCTTGCTTCCTAAACTATGCGGCGGGGATGCAACAAGGTACGTGACGTATTTAATCGAGGAGTACACCTTTCCGATATAAATACGTCAAGTGTCTAGATAAACTGAATTGTAAATACAAGAATTTAAAAGTTAAATAATTAAATAAGTATCCAACATCATTTATTACATCATCAAGTTAAAAGAGGGAACAAGGCCTAAAAATGAGATACAACTGAATTAAAAGGTACTGGAAATAAAGCCTTAAACATAAGGCATCGTAAGAAACACTAATATAAAGGGCGGCTAATACCCGGCTTAGGAGGTAAGCTAATCGATATCCTCTCACGTGGGTTCACCCTCAAACGACGCTTCTACCTCTCCACCTACGTCACCTGACAGACATTTCCAAGAAAAACAAAAAAGAAACGCAAGAACCATAAGGTCAAAATGAAGGCGGAGTAACGACATATTCCTAACTCCAGGTCTCGATGGTGATATATGCGGCCTAAAGACCAATTCTACGTCTCTCTTACTCCAGCAAAGTACACATGTGGCATCAACAAAGTTGTAAGGAGTCAAAGCTAAAGGGGGTGCCGACATATTCCTGACTTCAGATCTTGAAGGCAACATATACAGCCTAGAGATTATATCGACGTCCCTTTTCATTCCAGCAGGGTGCCGATACAACGTCAACAAAGACCAAAGGGTCAAAGAAAAAATGGAGTGATGGCAAATTCCTAGTTCCAGATCTCAATGGCAATATATACAGCCTAAACACCATATGGATGTCAACCCTACTTCAGTAAAGAAATTGGCGCAACATCATCAAAGCTAAAGTGGAGTAACAACATATTCCTAACTTCAGGTCTCGATGGCACTCCATATATGCCTAAAAACCACAGGATGTCATCCCATCTCAGAAGGGTGCGGTCATGACCCCTCCGAGCTCCAAACAGAGCCTAAGCTCAAGGTAAAGCGCCATGGCGATACTTAATGCTGAATCTTCTGATGGTAATATGGATATTCCAACTTAAAAAGATTACTTGAAGACGGCGTGTCCAGCCTCAGAAGGGATCAGAGACACGATAAATGCATGGCTACACGAGCCGCAACCTAAAAGATTGCATGTCGAGAAGATATCAGCCAACACGACGGTACGTTGGACTCAACATAGTACCACAAACCTAACGGACTCCTATGATAAAAGAGGTTATGTATGTTTAACGTTAGGATGAGTTTATCCGTATGCCTAAGGGAAGGGTAAACTGAACGTTCCAGAACGAGTAAATAAACTAAGCCAATTCACTTCGGTACAAACGATGAAGTGAAAAAGCTACCTATGGGTCCTCTCGACCCATAAGCGGAAAACACTCTTGTAAAATCCATATGACTCTCAAGAGAAAAGACACTTGGGAGTCCTCACGACTTCTAAAGAGAATACACACCTACGAGATCCTCTCGACTCGTAGGGAGAAATACTTTTAAGAGACCCCCACGGCTCATAAAGTTGAAAATCCTTAGTTGATATGGATCTAAATCTGTTTCCTAAGCCATTGCTGCCCTACAGACTGTCTCCATACTGACTACTGTATACTATCCATGTGTTAGTTCATCGAGGGTAGGGTTGCAACAATTGTGACCGCGGCGGAATCATAGAATCAAAATTTTATGAGAGGTTGCATCAATTAAGCACAACAAGATCGTTTCATGCACTACAATTGCAATGACTCATTCTCCTTTTAAATAAACAAAAGAATAAGAATGTTCTCATCTAAACTATATGATTCTTATACACCCATCTCATATGTATCAATATACATGTCATAATATTTATATCAAATATAAATATTAATAAAGAGAAGAAAATAATAAAGAGAGCATGATATTAGTTAATATATAAATATATCAATATATAAATATACATTTAATTATTAAATCAACACTTGATTTAATAACCCGATTATATCATATATATACCGGCTAATATCATGAAACACCCAATTAATATACGTGTATCACATATACGTGCTTAATCGAACTCTTGCACGTATTCTCATATGTGCCTTACATCGTTTTGCTTGTGCCGAGAAATCTCTGTGTTTGACTCTAAACACTCGACAATACGCTGACAGTAGGTTAGGATCATATTCATAGCCCATAAGCACGTCAGCGGTACTAGCTACACGTAACGGCTACCCAGGTATTGATCAAAAGAAGGTCAACGAGTAAGCTCATCTAAACCCTGCAAAGTCTATCAGTGACAATCGTCGTATAGTTCGATCTCTTCGTCTAAGAGTATCGCATATCGGATCTAGGGTTTAGAATTTGTCAGACCGTAATAACTCGTTAAGTCGTGCGATAGAGGACTCATAACCAATCAGAGATGCAACTGATAACACTTATTAGTTTATTTTCACTGCGGTGGCTACCGACTTGTGGTTGTAGTCATATCCTGCACAGCGCGAGATCAACTCCCTATACTGGGAGAGACGAATCCTCTCGACCGCTCACTCCCTTCACGTGTTTCGGAACTATACCCAACAAAAACCTGTTTACACGACTCCTTTGAGCCATAGTAGAATAGAAGTCTAAGTATAGTGGGAACACACATGAGATACTATGGCGATCTCAGGTCCAAGGGACTACCATGTACTCATGTCACCAGAGAACTGTTATTCGACATTGGTCTATTACCAACTAGGAGTTCTCAGTGAGTCCGTCCAGTGTAACTCATTCTATGAGCACCTGTATACAATCCTCGGTGTCAAACACCAATAACTATGGGATCAATTATCGCCCTCCAACCGGGCTAGGAAACGTACACACTAGTCTAAACTGGAGTACCGATACCCAGTCTCGATACTCCTACAACTAGGGACATTTAAAGATGTGCTTATCAACTACCCATGCCCCACTAGTATGATCTCCATCATCGTCCTGGTAGTCAAGCAAAATCCTAAGGGCTTTATCTCATGTCTAAACGATACGTGATAGTGAATAAAACGCATCACATGAAAGATAAAGACAAACCAGATAACATACCATCATCTCGAGTAAGATTGTTCTCTCGTATATGTCCTCCTTCAATTACAATAATTGCGTTGAGGGTACCTATATCCAACAACCTCCCACTTGCACTTAAGGCCAATTATTGCGGTATCTCATACCCAACTTCTGTACTAGCAGTTTCGCAAACTGTGTTTGAGAACTAGCCTCAACGAGTGGACCCAGCACAACGCTTCTCTCTGTTTCTCCTTGTTATGCCCCGCTTCACAGTAGACGGAAATGGTGACGTGGTAAGTCCGCAACGTATTTAGTATGAGAAGGTCATTTCCCTTAATAAATACATTAAGCGTATGTAAACAATATAACAATGTGCAAGAATAACAAGAGTAATAAAATTAAACAACAACTTTATTTACATTCAGATTTCAAATACAACTGTCGGAAATAAAAAAGATACAATGATTTAAAATGCTTAAACAATGACATACAAAAAATAAGTGCAGATAAGGAACTAGTAGTCAGGCCGAGTAGTGAATTGGTCCAAGTCCTCCTGGTTCGGCTCTATCTCCTAAGATTCCGGTTCTCATGACGAAAATTCTAAGGAAAAGAAACAGAGATGAATATTGTCAGCGAACTAGCGCTCGTTAAGTCCCTAAAAGAAGTAAATAAAGAAGACTGAAAAGTGTATAAAGTGAATAGAAACCGAGTAATTGTGAAAATGCCAGGTTGTATATGAGAGTATCTAAGCATGATCATTTACATGTATAAGATAGATATTCTGACGTAGTTGTTTATAGTTTGATAAAGAAACTATTCATGTATACGAAAGGAGTCCAACTTACCCCGTGCACTAAGATAACATGTAGTATAAGGTCCCGTCAAAACCCACGGGACAACGACACATGATTTTAGGTTATGTGTCTTTTAAAATGACCTCTCGTGCCGTGATATACGTTTCGTACCAATCTACCCCTTATCCCCGCGTATTGTAGTGCATAGTTTAAGTTTACAGATCTTGGCCGAATCCATGAATATAAAGAGTACAAGTTCAGGTTTAAGTTGTAATCATGTATTCAGATATTCATGTTAAGTTCATATCAAGTTATATTCATGGTTCGGTCAAGTCAAGTCAATTGTTCAAGTTCAAGTTTGGATATTCAAGTTCAAGTTCAAGTGTTCAAGTTTTGGTTCGAGTTTGGATTCGAGTTTGTATTCAGGCTATAGTCAATATCTTATGAATGGATTTAATTTTTGAAATCCTTAAGTTCGGGAATAATCAGACAACCGCTGCACGGTGGCAGGATTTGTGTCTTTTTCCAAGACGATTGCCTATGATAATTTCTTTAATTTGCAGTGTTATCTAACCTAGATAAGCAAGCACTCACTTTCTCCGGCTCTCTGAGGTTCAAGAGAAACGATACCGCTTAAATATATATTGATCTAAGATCTTTAAAGATTTATTCAAGTTGTTTACATTGTATTTACATTGTTCGCATTTCTCGAGGGGGTTTTATGAAAAATATTATAATATTGTTTTAAAAATAAACCTCGAAGGTGATTTATAATATTAATTTTTTTTTATAAAAAACGTATTTTAGTTTTAGTGGTATTTTTGTGATGAAACCCGCCTTTTAAAAGTTTATGGTATTTTTATGAAAACTATACTTTTGGAAACTTAGTGGTATTTTTGTGTAATTTTAATTTTTTTCATTTTAATAATATATTTTTTTCAAAATTAGTTTTCATAGAAATATAGGGATTTTGGATTTATGAAAATTTTCAAATGTTTTAATTTTGTAAAAAGTCGTAAAGTAATGGTATTTTAATGTAAATCGTTTCCCTTCAATTTAAACAAGTATCTAAAATATCGTGCTATGAAATCATAATGTATGCGATGGGGTAGGTCGTCACCCCGTGAATTTTCTAGGGTTATAGGTCATGGTAATATTAAAAGGGTATAAGCAAAGTTCATGGTATTTATATAAAAATGTTCACTATACGTTTTATTTAACATGGAATCCAAACACATTCAAAATTAATTGGATGAACATTATTTTAAGGGTGTTGTTAAAGAATTAGTGTAATTTATTTAGCATGATTATTGTAATAAAATTATTTAAAGGAAATTATAAAAATGTTAACTCCACTTGTCGATATTCTCTTTAAAAAGGCGTTTGAGATGAAGCGATAAAGAGAGGAAGGGGAAAAAATAAGGGACTTACGGTTTGCGCGTTACAAAGAGATAAGAGGATGGTTCGGTTGGTAGAATTGAAACCAAGAAGTGTAGAAAGGATCGATCGACGGCGCTTCGATTTCGGTAACTCCACTTGAGAACAACTTAAGTCCTTTTACTTGGACTTGGGAATTTTAGAGAGTATTTTGTGAAATTTTCAGAAATGAGTAGTAGGGTAATATGGCTAGGTATTTATAGGGGGAAAATATGGGAGTGTGAATTAAAAGTAAATTAAAAAGAGTTAAAATAGTGTTAATGGGTAGATGAAAGGACTGAGCAGTTCTCTGTTTAATTCAAAGAAATCAAATAGTAAAAAAGAGTAGAGGGGAGTCTAAGGGTCACACAGGTAAAGAATGGAGGGATTTAGGGGCATCTCGACTGCTAGTAGCGGCCAAACAGAGGAAATGGGCGGTCAGGATTTGAGCATCCGTTTCGTAGTTCGTGCCATATATTTAAATTGGCATTAACTCCTCATTTATCCTATTTGATTTCTCTAAATCTTTTTGTTTCTCCGTGTATTGCACGTGCAACTCTTGGGCTTCCGAAAAGTTAAAAAGAAAAATATTAAAAATAATTGGGACTGATGGGATTCGAACACGCAGGTTATGGCACAGCAGTCGAGGGTATTAACCAGTGAGCTACAAGTTGCTTCTTACTTTTATTGAACAATATTAAGTTATAACTTCTAATCAGGCTGAAACACCCTTTCTATATATTGAGCAAGTTACATTTGTATAGGGATTTCAGAGTCGTTATATTTTACACTCCTTATAAAAACTTCATCCTCGAACTTCGTCTCCTATTGTTGTCTTTCTTTCTTACTTTGTGTATACCTGACTTATACTAGTTGGTTTTCTTCTTACTCTTCCTTTCAGCTCCAGTATCGGGATTGGAAGAAAACTATCCAACAAGTGTAACTGGTATATTCTCCTTATTTAAGGAGTTCTTAGATTTGAGATAAGGAGGAGAGGAGAGACAAATGAATTGTATCATATACAATTCACTTTCTCAACAGCCAGCGTCCATCCTCGATTGAAACACTTTCTCCGAGTTCGTATGTAACTATACGAGATGGCCTTCCATATAATATAGATCTCTGTATCGGATACAGAGTGTTCTAGAGGAAGCAAAATGGGAAGTGGGAGGAGTAAGGACATATGCGACTATGTCGTGAAATATGGCAATCATGACATTCGAAAACCATTGATTGTAAAAAGGTTCGGTTAACTTGGTTTACGAGTTTTTAGTTTAAGGTTAGTCTTAGGTTGCTGCCAGAGAGAGAAAAGAAACACTCGTCGTGCACTCTATCAAGATTAGATTGGTTGATTAATTCATCTAATCAGGATGGCTCCCACTGTCCTGTCGAATCCTCCTTCAAACTCTAAAAGAAGAATTAGCCGAGATTATTTATGAAATATATCCCGAGAGTAACTATTACTCACGGTGAGAATCGGGACCCAACCATCATGGCGTGGTAATCTTGACTAAAGATCAACAAATTATCCCACTCCATAGAAGGTATGTAATCTCATTGCAAGTTCAACAGTTGAAACTCCCGATATGGTTTCTAGCCCTAGGACCTTGACTAGAGGCCAACAAATCAAAAAGTCATAGTCAAGTTCAACCCATCATTTCTTGATTGGTTTAGACCCACCCGTACAAACCCTTGACTAGAGGTCAACAAAGTTATACGACTGTCCTAACCAATCGCATCTCATGCTATCATGAAGACATCACTTAGCTATCGTACACTATGCCATGACTAAAGGCCAATAAACGTAGCACGGATACTAAGTACTCTACTTCATGAAATGACAGAGGGCTACGACTGGTTTTGAAGAAAACCTTTAACGTAAAGAACTTGATCTCATCATAGGAACCGAATGGTTTTGCAAATTTATAGTTACGTAAACTATTGCTTAAGTGCGGATCCCCGTGAAGGGATCATGGCTCTTACCTCATTGAATGAGGTGCAGAATATTCATAACCGAATACCATTATGCAAAGCAATAAGATACGACTATTCAATTTGCAAACTTATAGTAACACATTCTTTTGCCAAAGAGGTTACTCACTGGGAAAGGATCTAGGCTCTTTCTTCATCGAATGAGGTGTAGGATATTCCTAACTGAATACCACTATGCAAAACAATAGAATCGACTATAACACCAATATCTAATATTTGGTTTCTACAATGTGTTTTAGATTTATTATCGTTGCATTAATCCGAATCAATGCAATCCCATCATTTAGATAATCTCATTACCTAACATCTCTTCACACAATCACAGAAAAAGTATGAAAAAATAGAATGCACATATACGCCATCCACATTTGCCCCGGGGCCCCGAGTTTTCATCGTAAGGTTACTTAATTTACGGCAAGGCAGGGCGGGGGCAGGGCTAGCATGGGTGCAAAATGTATATATTTATTTATATATCACATATATCACTATATATATCATCACAGACAGATAATCGGCATTACAGGCAAGCGATAAATATCATCACAGGCAGGTAAACACATTACAGACATGAAATGAACATCACAAAATAGGAATGGTTGGATTACCAAGGAATCCCACGTTTCATTCAAGCCACAAACGAAAATCAGGATTCCACGGTCGCGCGAATAGCCCGTGCACAGCCAAAAGCAGACCCCTACGAGTGCGGCAAGCCACCCGCCAATCTGAGAAACGAGGCAACCCAACATCATCACCATGAGGGGGCTACCCAGCACTTTCTCGAATCCGGTGACTTGATCAATCCTCCGCGGGTCTATCCTATACCCTCTACAAGCGCAGTAAGCAGCCTGTCAATTCTAGACTCGAGTGATTCGATCCCAACTCCTTAAGATGGCCACCCTCTGCAATCTAGAACTCGGCCGCTCGCGCGCTTCTTCGCGAGGTAAACCTATAACCTGTATTATACAACAGCGACAACGACTACAACCTGATCGTGTCCCAACAAAAAATAATACATAAAGTGGTGACTACGGCCATATGTGAATCGCAAAGTCCTGAAACAAAGAATATAGATAAAGCGGAAACAACAACTACAAGTTGGAGCTCGTCCTAAACAAATGAAAATAGAACTTGGCTACAAGCATGAATGGAAATAACACTTATCACAACATCACATTTCCGCACGGGGGCTATTCATTTCGTGACAATCCAAACACATTCCAGACAAGCATCACAATATATCATAATATATGCGTGCAACTCCGTCAAATTGATCGCATCAAATTGACGACGTTAAGCACCGCGTATTGTATATGCCGACGAGTTATATTTATTAAATATTTTAATCTATTCAACTCATCATTAATGGCCAATGAATCCCAAAAACTTTGAAGCCGAAATGTTAATTTTCAATACTTGAAAAACACTATTCACCTCGACACAAAAATCATCACTTTTTAGCGCCGAAAAGAGTCGAAACGAACCTGAAATGCGTCCAAATTTTTTGTGAAGTACCGGGGAAAAATTAGATTGACATTTCGAAGGCTCGGGAGGGGGTACTATGGCCCAAACTCACCCAAAAGCGGGCTCGGGTCATGGCTGACCTGAGAGCACCATAATGGCGCTCTCGGGTGTTCACCCTCCCCCGAGAGCACCAATTGGTGCTCCCGGGTGGGGGTGGCCCCTCCCTAATTTCCGTAACACCCCTAATTTCCGTACATGGCTGACCTGAGAGCACCATAATGGCGCTCTCGGGTGTTCACCCTCCCCCGAGAGCACCAATTGGTGCTCCCGGGTGGGGGTGGCCCCTCCCTAATTTCCGTAACACCTATAATTTCATATTGAACCCTTAAATCAACCCCGGAAGTGACAAAAAACAATAAAAAGAAATGGTTTTGAAGCACACAAAAAACAGTTTTTAATGTGCATCGTAAAATAGATTTAGGGATTCATTTCGTCACGAAAACACGTTGTAGTCATTGGACCGGCTCTGATGCCATTGTAAGTTCGCTATGCTCTCTACAATAGGGTTTATAATATGGCGGAAGCGATAATTTTAAAAATCTAAAGAGCAATTACAAGCAAATATAGGATCATGAACAACAACTACAACATGCAACAAAACTAGTGAGCTAATTCTACAAGCTTAACGAGACTATAACTTTTGTAGCATTTTCAAGTGCTCCACATTTGTGTTGGACTTCTTGTAGGCTCCACGAAGTCCTGAATAAGGTTGCTCGGTGATCTCCTTGCCAAAGATGATCCACCTTGAGATAACTCCATTACAGGCTTTAGCTTCAAATTCATCTTATCAAAATGAACCAACCCACTAATTATACTTGCTAAGGATGATTAGTAAGAGATATAGAATAGTTAGCTCACTAAATTGTTCTCTTTTCTTTTCTTTCTTCACTTGAGAAAAAACTCAAGAGAGATTGCTATGGAGATGAGAGTAAGAAGATGATGTTCAAGATGAGAATGTTCCCGCCAAAAATTTCTGCGCAAAAGAGTCCAAGATATCAAATGACAGTTATACGCTTAAGGAAATGGGAACCAGTATCTTCCGGGCTGTTTTTTGACAAACTCCCGAATGAGAAACAGATAAATTCTGATGGTATCGAAAGCGGCTCGAAAAACCCTTCGATTTGATATATTATGGGCCTCGTAATTCATTCGGGATCAAAAGTTATGAGGAATTACGTGTCAACACGTGATGGGCCTTTAAGAACCCGCTGGAGGAGTCAAAAGATATAATAAAAACTCAGAAAAGACCCCAATGGGGCATCACGTGCTCACACGTGACCATGGGTCACGTGCAGACACGTGATGGGCTTTTAAAGCCTCTAAAATAATGAATGGAATTTAATTCTAAAAGTCAGAAAATACCTCAACGAGATATCACGTGCTTACACGTGACCAATGGTCACGTGTTGACACGTGATGGTTAAAACTGAAACATAAATAAGCGGAAAAGAAAGGAACCCAATTGGGGGTCACGTGCTCACACGTGACCAAAGGTCACGTGCCAGCACGTGACTGGCTTTAAAAGCCTTATAATTTAATAGAATTGAATTCTAAAAGTTTCTGAATCTTTCCAAATGGAAAAGGGTCATGGGGAACCGTTGGATTAAAAATCCAAGGGTGATTAAAAATCACCAATTTATGGAAGAATCTTAAATAAGGAAAGATTCCCCCTAAATCTAACCGAGATAACAAATAGAATATCTTTTGGATTTAAAATCCACGGTGAATAAAATTCACTGAATGATCTAAAGGCCCAAAATTAATGATAAATATAAATCAAATCTCTCAACAATCAAATCAAATCTTTAAATGAGAGATTTGCCAAACAAATTGATTCTTTTCCTTCTCCTATAAATAGGAGCCAAGAAAAGAAGAGAGGGGATCTACTTTTTTGAGAGAAAAACAGAGGGAGGAGAATTTAATTCTCAAGAGAAGAAAAAGCAAAGAGAGGAGAATTTAATTCTCTGCAAAAGAAAAACCCTAGGTAAGGAAAAAGAGGCTTCAGAAGAGAATTTAATTCTCAAAAGAGTTTAACTCTTACATAAAGAAAAGAACTTAGTTCTTTCTCTGGTTGAGGATCTGCAAAGTGCACATCTCCCCACGAATTGAGAATTTAATTCTCGTTGGGTTGAGATCCTGCCATGCAGATCTAAAACACAGAGGAGGAATTGAGTTTTGAGAATTTAATTCTCCCAAACTTTCAGGAATTTAATTCTCCTAAAAACAAAACTAGGGTTTAACCCCAATCAAGAATTTAATTCTTTTACATATCTGGGAATTTAATTCCTTTAAAAAGAAATCAGGGTTTCATCCTAAATAAGAATTCAATTCTTAAAAGATCTCTGTTCATGAAAAGAACTAGGGTCACGTGCCCCCACGTGACCCTTGAAAAGATCCCCTGCAAAGAACTTTGAAGCATCACCCCACGTGCTCCCACGTGACTCCCAGAACGCAGAAAGAAAAAGCAAAGGGAATGAAAGCTTTGGGCGCTCTCACGTGTTATCACGTGACCCCTCAGCAAATGCTTTAACAATTGGCGCACAGATCCCTATCACGTGCCAACACGTGATGCTCTAAAATAAAAATAAAAGCGTTTAACACTTGTTTGCAGAACAAAATAAAGGGAATCTGGCCCTACTTTTTGATGCCATCACGTGCTCCCACGTGACTCCCAAAACGCAGAAAGAAAGATCAATGGAAATGAAGGCTTTGGGCACTCTCACGTGTTTATCACGTGACCCCTTAGCAAAGGTTCTAACAGTCAGCGCATAAATCCCCAACACGTGTCAACACGTGATGCTCGAAATAAAAAGGAAAAGTGTTTAACGCTTATTCACAGATTTGAGGATAAAACAAAGGAGATGTGGCTCCGCATTTAGGGCGCCCTCACGTGTCACCACGTGACCCCTAATGAGCATTCCAACAGACCAGAGCGGGGGCCTCCATCACGTGCTCACACGTGATGGACGTCAGAATTAAAAGAGTTAAAACACTGATCTGCAGAATAAGATAAGGGAAATCAGGGCGCTCTCACGTGTCCACACGTGACCCCTCTCCCCTTAGTGTTTAACACTAATCTGAAGACTTTGTTCCCAGTGTTTAACACTGATTTGCTTTAGTGTTTAACACTAATTTGAAATCTCTGATCACCAGTGTTTAACACTGATTTGCTTTAGTGTTTAACACTAATTTGAAAGCCCTGTTGCTGGTGTTTAACACTGGTTATCTTTTAGTGTTAAACACTAACTTGCTAATCTTATTCCCAGTGTTCAACACTGTTGGTCTTTAGTGTTCAACACTATCTTTAGCCCAATTGGCTAAGTTTCTAGAGGCAAAGCCTCTCCTTCAATGGACCGACAGAGGGCCAATATTTCAAACATAATTGGACTTAGCCCAAACTGGCCGTAAGTCCTCAAATCATATTGAACTGAGCACATCTGCTCTTTCAACCAACTCATTGGTTCAAGGGTACATCTCTGAACTCCTCTGATATTTGTCGTTGTAATCCTTCAACGTCTTCAGAGAGGTGACGGGTCCCGACAACCACACATCAACACGGACTGTGGGGTCCTTAAACTCATGGACTTATGCGTCCTTAAACCAAGATACGGACTGTGGGGTCCTTAAACCCGCGGACTTATGCGTCCTTAAACTAACGGACTAATACGTCCTTAAACACACCCATATGGACTGTGGGGTCCTTAAACCCATGGACTTATGCGTCCTTAAACTACCAATGGACTTATGCGTCCTTAAACTACCGATGGACCACCACGTCCCTAAACTGGCGATGGACCACCATGTCCCTAAACTGGCAATGGACCACTACGTCCCTAAACTGGAAATGGACCACTATGTCCCTAAACTGGAGATGGACCACTATGTCCTTAAACTGGAAATGGACCACCACGTCCCTAAACTGGCGGTGGACCACTATGTCCCTAAACTGGAACAACAGAGCCCAAACGCTCTTTTGTCGGATCTAAACGATCCCGTTAAGTGGATCTTAGTCTCAAATTAGACTAACGTATCCTTAACAACCGTTTAAGTTGATCTTAGCCTCAAATATGGCTAACGCATCCTTAAACCTTCAAACAGACTTTAGTCCCAAATTGGACTCTAGATCCCCCACTCAATTTTGGCTCAAGGGTACATCTCTGAACTCCTCTGACATTTGTCGTTGTAATCCTTCAACGTCGTCAGAGAGGTGATGGGTCCCGACGGCCATACATGTAATGGACCCCTATGTCCCTAAACTGGAACAATAGAGCCAATTGCTCTTTTGTCGGATCTAAAAGATCCCGTTAAGTCGATCTTAGTCCCAAACTGGACTAACGTATCCTTAACAGCCGTTTAAGTTGATCTTAGCCTCAAATATGGCTAACGCATCCTTAAACCTTCAAACAGACTTTAGTCCCAAATTGAACTATAGATCCCCCCAATCAACTCTGGTTCAAGGGTACATCTCTGAACTCCTCCGACATCTGTCGTTGTAATCCTTCAACGTCGTCAGAGAGGTGACGGGTCCCGACGGCCATACATACGATGGACCACTATGTCCTTAAACTGGAACAATAGAGCCTCCAAACGCTCTTTTGTCGGATCTAAATGATCCCGTTAAGTTGATCTTAGTCTCAAATCGGACTAACGTATCCTTAACAAACGTTTGAGTTGATCTTAGTCTCAAATGAGGCTAACGTATCCTTAAACCCAAAACCCCAAACCCAAATCTAAGAAAACACGGATTTGGACTAATCCACGTCCTACGGACGACGACATAAATCAGTCTCAGTATACAATCCACGGGCAACCACAAACAAAACAAACACCCACGACACGAAGTGACCAGCTGGAAAATGAGAAAGTTGTTACCGCGAAGCGGTAGCGTAATTAACTGCAGGGGCTTGCGCCTGCAGGGAAGAGCGTCCCCACAATCAAAAACCCCTCAAGCGAGGGGGAATCTGACGAAGTCTGCTACATCAGACGCATCTGTCCAAACCTCCGATACACGGTGCCATAAATCAACTTGGCATCTTCGGAGAGGTGGACGGATAGCACCTATTAGCATCTGCCCCGAACCTCAGGAGAGACAGCCCATGTCTTGACCGCCGTTCGGAGGGGAACAGAGAACAAAACTATATAAAAAACGAGTCATCAAAGAAAAGCCTAAGCATTCATATATATACTCTATATGTCACATATATCAATATATGATTATACATTTAATTATTAAATCAACACTTGATTTAATAACCCGGTTATATCATATATATATACCGGCAAATATCATGAAACACATGATTAATATATGTATCACATACATGTGCTTAATTGAACTCTTGCACGTATCCTCATATGTGCCCTGTATCGTTTCTCCTGTGCCGGGAAACCTCTGTGTGGGACTCTAAAGACTCGACAATACGCTGGCAGTAGGTTATGATCATATTCATAACCCATAAGCACGTCAGCGGTACTAGCTGCACGTAACGGCTACCCGGATATTGATCGAAAGAAGGTAAACAAGTAAGCGCATTTGAACCCTGCAAAGTCTATCAGTGACAATCTTCGTACAATCCGGTCTCTTCGTCTAAGAGTATCGCATATCGGGTCTAGGGTTTGGAATTTGTCAGACCACAATAATTCGATAAGTCGTGCGGCAGAGGACTTATAACTAACCGGCGATACAACTGATAACAATTATCAGTTTATCTTCACTGCGGTAGCCATCGACTTGTGGTTGCAGTCATGTCCTGCACAGCACGACATCAACTCCATATACCGGGAGAGACGAATCCGGTCGACCGCTCACTGCCTCCACGTGCTTCGGAACTATACCCAACAAAAACCTGTTTGCGTGACTCGTTTGAGCCGTTGTAGGGTAGAAGTCTAAGTATGGTGGGAACACACATAAGACACTATGGAGATCTCAGGTCCAAGGTGTTGGTGTTCGGTGCTCACACCGCGGAGGCCGTGGCCAAGACGGAAGCGAAAACAAAAACTTTACGCAAGCACCAAACAAGCATATCCCAGGATTCGATCAAAACACCTAAAACTAGGAAATATAAACAAGCAAGGGTATAAAAATACAACTTTCGACATGTGTCCACCTAATTGTGGAAGACCCCTCCAAGCTCGTAGACGCCGGGTATGCGCTTGAAAGATGACCACTCTTGCCGAAGAAGATCCACCCGAGGGAAACCGGAAAAAGATTCCGACCGACGCTCCAAACTTGCTAAGAATGGATTGTGGATGATAGAGAAAATTTTCACTAATTTTTCTCTCAAAAAATCCATGCTCAAGAGAGCAAGAAGAAGGAGAAGGAAGAGGTGAGGAAAATGGCTAAGTCTTGAGCCATGAAGCATACTCTTAAGAAAAGTGGAATAAAAATAAAACCTTGTGTAGAAAATGAATGGCTTTTGTCACGCCCCGCTTCCCAGAGTACGCAAGATTGGGCACGTGACATAGCCAACCATGCTACCTGTGGGTAGGAAGTATCCATCCACAGTCACATTACGGCTGTAGAGATATCAAGAACAAGATAATAAACTATCTAACACATGTCCAAATCCATAATGATAAGAGTCAATGAAAAATAAGTGCGGAAGCAAATGATCTAATACAATAATAGAAAGGTACGTCCCATAATGCGGGATCGCACCTGGAAATAAAATGCAATAAATGAACTAACCACTACAGAACTCACAAATCAGCCTGCTGGCTGAAGTACTCCTGCTCGGTCGTCGACAGTGGTAAGGAATCTGGGCCATGCAAAACCCAGACGTCAGCGCGTCATGTCAACCAATAATATAATATAAACATGGTAATAAGCAATGCAGGGATGAACATGAATAAAGCAGTACTATGAAACAACAGTGCAGGGCAATGTGCAGTGGGTAACTAAACTGTTCTAACAGGTTTTCTATTCTAAAGTCTTTGAAATCAATTGATGAATCGTCGATGTAACTCAATAGTATCCCGTGCGTGCCCGGGACCACGGTCAAGGTCCTCGGGGCTGAATCCGAGACGTGCCGCTAAGCAGTAATAGGTAGCAAGATGGGCGAGTGATGTCAGCATCACCACTCCGGGGCTGGCCAAGCCCGTAAGACTGATCAGAACAAGTATCGAACTGTTGAGTTACAAGTCGGTTTCACCTTTAATTTCCCCATACCCCCAAGTTATGTATGTCAGGTCAGGTATTCAATAGTCAAGGACTAATGCCAACACAAAATCAGGTAAAGTAGGTCTGTCTGGATAGACAGCAGGAATGGTCAGGTTTGTCGGCATTAGGCATGAAATCAGGTAACTGGTCAGGTCATGTTTTAACAGGTTGAGTCGATATGTATAGGGTGTCATGTCATGTCAAGAGTGTACGGTACCATGTCATGTCAAGTAGGAAGTGTAACAGGTCATGTCAGGAAGCACAAGATGTCATGTGGGTGCTCATAATCAAACTAACATAAGCATATGTATAAATAAACAAGCATGAGTACTATCAGAACAATAAACTGGAACATGTAATATGATATGTAAATAAATATAATTTCAAGGATATGGATGCACAGTTATCGATTAGGGTTATATTTATAGTTCCAATATTAATTAGGATGCAAACATGGAGTGTTAATATCACATTATTATGTAATAGTGTGATCTATGCTTGCAATTATATGTATCTTAAATGCGATAGATGCAAACGGGTATCCGAAAAGTTATAAAACTGTAAAATGGTAATGTGGGATGTACAACTAAACAATATGTGATATAAGTATTGATATAATAATATTAATATGGATAGCATATTCAAAGCGATTAGTAACTATAAAAGATGTATTGATTAACCATGCACAAGAAGGTTCCGTTCAGAAATTCAGCGTCACCCTAATTTGTAAAATAGCTTAAAAATAACAAACGTTCTCCAAAAGGGACGTATCTTATACCAAAACAAAGATAATTCAATAAGGTTTTCAGTTTTATAAGTATAAGCATCTCAGGTTATCCCTACAAAAAGTTATGAATATTCGAAGTTGAAAGTTTGCTGCTGGAATTTCCCTGGACAGCAGTTTGGAGACATTTTCATTTGCATTTTACGTTATTTAACCAATTTATTTTGCCAGTAAATACTTCATAGAGTTATAGTATTCTGAATTAGCTTCGTAACGAACTAAAGAACGTATACTAATGATTTTTCTATGATTTATAATGAATTTTATAAGATAAGGTGTACAGTAAATTTCAGATTTGTCATATCCGATTTTTCAACGACATTTCATATGTAAACTATAAGATTTTCAAATGTATAACATTATAAAATGAAGATTATAAAAGTATATAGCATGTAGCAAGATTAACTTGCCTCGATGGGTCGCGAATCGGGAAAACGGAACGTTAACCGTCGGCGGGGAAAACTCGCGACGGCGCACGGTTCACGGAATGAACCCAAACGACGAACAAAGGAACCACACGGGTCGGGGTATCTCGTGGAACGTCGAGAAACGTCACCGGCACGATGGAATTCCGGCAACAAAAGAACAGTTAAAAGAAATGAGAAACGAGACATGAAGCAAGAAGAGAAAAATGATAAAGAGAAGTACGAGAGAATATATGAGGGAGAGGGAGAGAGAGGAAAAAGTGGAGAGAGAGAGAGAAAGTGGGGCCCACGGGGTTAAAGGGGAGGTTGCGATTGGCTGAGAGAATAAATTAAGAAGGATATAAAAGATTGTAAAAATATTATATGGTTAACTTAAAGATTTAAAAGATAGGTAATGAACAGTAAGATATCAGGTTAGTTAGAAAAATATATGCGAAGGTTTTAATAATATTAAAATTTAGGATTTTGGCGCCAAATGAAACATTTCCAAATTGCGCCCGGGTTGGGTCCAAAAATTCGAAATTCAAATAATAGGATTTTAGGCGGGTTCCAAATTTTAAAATGAAATGTTTTATGATTAAAAAGCATACTCCCAAAACGGACACACGCACGTGCACGTAGCCATCCAACTCGCCCGTTTCACTGAACGGGACGAGAACACAATGCACGGACGCTACCACGAGGCTAAGGGTGTCAAGTAGGCCAAGATGAATATTTTTTAATTTTATTTTAGGTGCTAAAATTTGTTATATGCAGAATGACTTAGCCGGTTAAAATTGTGCAATAAGAACCAAACAAGCAAGATAAATGAAATGAGCAATGCCAAACACTCAACCAGTAACAGAAAATAGCAGCATTGGGCTCGGGTGTTACATTATACCCAACTACAAAAGAATTTCGTCCTCGAAATTCCAAGAATACAAGATAGAAAACTACAGGAAAAGGTGAGGAAACTTCTGTCGGATCTCGTCTTCTCGCTCCCAAGTGGATTCTCCATGCGATCGATTACCCTAAGAAACTAGCACAAGAGGGGTAACCTTCTTCTTAAGAACCTTTTCTCTCCGATCCTTGATTTCAACTGGTCGCTCTTCAAAAGTTAGGTCCTCCCGTACAGTCAACTCCGAATGATCCAATACTTGGGTTTCATCTCGAACATACCTCCGTAGTTGAGATACATGAAACACATCATGCACTCCTGCCAAGGACTGTGGTAACGCCAAATGGTACGCTACCTCTCCAACACGCTCCAATATCTCGAAGGGTCCAACGAATCGAGGGCTAAGCTTTCCCTGACTCCCAAAGCGAATCACCCCTCTAGTCGGTGATATCTTCAGGAATACCAAATCACCCACGGCGAACTCTAGAGGTCTTCTTGACGTGTCGGCCCAACTCTTCTGTCTGTCTTGTGCTGCCTTCATATGATTTCTGATAGTGTTAACCTTCTCAACTGTCTGCATCACCAAATCTGGTCCCAACAATTTTCGTTCACCGACATCATCCCAACAAATAGGTGAACGACATTTACGACCATACAAAGCTTCAAACGGAGCCATCTGGATAGTTGCCTGAAAACTGTTGTTGTAAGAAAACTCCACCAAGTGTAGATGATCCTCCCACGAACCCTTGAAGTCCAACATGCATGCTCTCAACATATCATCAAGAGTTTGGATCGTTCTCTCCGACTGACCATCAGTTTGAGGATGATAAGCTGTGCTAAACTTCAATCGAGTTCCCAAACTTTCCTGTAAACTCCTCCAGAAGTGTGATAAGAACCGAGTGTCCCGATCGGACACGATGCTCACCGGTACGCCATGCAATCTTACAATCTTCTGCATGTACCGCTCTGCCAAAGTCTCCGTTGATTGACCAACCTGGAAAGGAATAAAGTGAGCTGCCTTGGTCAATCGATCGACAATCACCCATACTGCATTGTTGCCATTTGGACTTCGCGGTAAAGCCGTCACGAAATCCATGGTTATATGTTCCCACTTCCACTGAGGAATCGGAAGTGGTTGCAACAAACTAGCAACCCTTTGGTGTTCAGCCTTGACTTGCTGACATACCAAGCACTTAGCCACGAAGCGAGCAATCTCCCGTTTCATGCCTTCCCACCAGAAATGCTGTCGAATATCTCGGTACATCTTTGTACCTCCTGGATGTATAGAATAAGCTGAACTGTGTGCCTCCTTCATAAGCTCTTCACGAACATCCCCCTTTGGCACACACAAACAACTACCATACCTCAACGAACCATCTTCGTAGACCAGTAAATCTGTTCGTAGTCCAGCCTCAACCCGCTCTCGAAACTTCTGCGGTCTAGGATCCTGCGATTGTGCCGCTTTAATCTTCTCAACCAAGGACAACTGTACTTGCAACTGTATCAACTGTCCCGTAGAATGTGGTAGCACAACTTCCAAGTCAAATCTTCGAAAATCTGCAATGATCTCCCCCTGTGTAGTTAACACCTGAATTGCTGGTAACCGACTAAGCGCATCCGGCACAACATTAACCTTCTCCGGATGGTACTTAAGATCAAGATCGTAGTCAGCCATCAGCTCCAACCATCTACGCTGCCTCATGTTAAGCTCCTTCTGTGTAAACACATACTTCAAGCTCCTTTGATCTGTAAAAACTTTGACTCTTTCCCCCAAAAGGTAGTGTCTCCAAATCTTCAAAGTGAAAACCACAGCCGCACGCTCCAAGTCATGAGTTGGATAATTCTTCTCATGGGTCTTCAACTGTCTCGATGCGTATGCTACAACCTTCCCATGCTGCATCCAAACACATCCCAATCCTTTCCCAGATGCGTCGCTATGAATCACTAGTCCTCCGGAATTGTCTGGTACGGTCAGGATAGGGGCGGTTATCAACTTCTGCTTCAACGTCTCAAAAGCCAACGCACACTTATCCGTCCATACAAAAGGTACCTCCTTGCGCGTAAGCTTGGTCAACGGTTCTGCCAAACGAGCGAAGTTCTCCACAAATCTCCTGTAGTATCCGGCTAATCCAAGGAAACTTCTTATCTCAGCTACATTCCTTGGAATAGGCCAATCTCGAACTGCTGCAATCTTTTCGGGATCGACGGCGATTCCATCGCCCGACACAACATGCCCCAGAAACTTCACTTCCAGCTAGAATTCGCACTTACTCATCTTCGCGAATAACTTCTCTTGTCTCAGCGTCTGCAGTGCGATCCTTAAATGCTCAGCAGGCTCCTCCGGACTCTTCGAGTATACCAGAATATCGTCAATGAATACCACAATAAACTGGTCCAAGAATGGTGAAAAGATCCTGTTCATCAAATCCATGAATATTGCCGGCGCATTAGTCACTCCGAAGGGCATCACTAGATACTCGAAATGTCCATATCGAGTCCGAAACGCCGTCTTGCAAATGTCTTCTGCTCTCACTCGGACCTGATGATATCCTGATCGCAAATCCAGTTTCGAGAATACTCTCGCGCCACTAAGCTGCTCAAAAGTTCTCCAATGCGAGAGATCGGGTACTTGTTCTTAATAGTCACCCGGTTCAATTCTCGATAGTTGATGCACATCCTTCTCGTACCATCCTTCTTCTTTATTAGAAGAACTGGAGCTCCCCAAGGTGAGTTGCTGCTTCGAATCCAACCCTTCTCGAGTAATTCACCAACTTGTTTCTTAACTTCTTCCAATTCCACTGGTGCCATCGGATAATAAGATTTTGATACTGGCGCTGCACCAGGAATAAGGTCAATCGCGAACTCCATATCTCGCTTCGGCGGTAAGCCCGATATATCTTCAAATACGTCCATAAAATCGCGAACAACTGCCGGCTCTTCATTACTATCAACTTCCATAGCTGCAAGAACACTGTTTGTCGGCCTAGCCCTAAACTCGACTGGCCCGACAGAACTGCTTCCTTACCGCAACCGCTGTCTACATTGTTGGCCACGAAAGGTCCAGCAAGACTACTGAGTCTCGTCCATTCTGCTGCATGCACGTCCACGGTTGCTCCATTCTGCCTTAGTTCGATGAACTTCTCTTCCATTTCCTCCGCGCAGTCCGCGGAAGGACTTCTCCAGTAAACTCTTAGAAAAAATCCGCCCACTGCTTGGCCTGGGGCAAGCGGTTCTCCTCCACAAGCCACCACTCTCGGGCGTAATCCACTAGTTGAATGCGCACTACATCAACTCCTTTGTCCTCTGGAATCTGTGCCGCAATCAGCAAATTCTCCGTGTCACTAGCCACTGCTCGGCTGGCAACGGCTCCTCCAGACCAGTGAAAGTAGACGGACCCAAAAGTCTGAAATCTGCTACAGTCCCTACTCGTTCGACTGGTCTAGTTCCATCGTTGTTTACAGACTGCTGAACGATCTGCAAACCTTCCTGAAACGAATCTGCTATTGCTGGATCAGCTCAGTCTGTCTCTTTGATTTCCAGCATTCCTCTTATCACTCCAAGCATGGCGGCTTCGTTCACACGCCTCTGGTAAGTCTTCAACTTCTTACCTGTCATAATCCTGAACTCAAAACACCCAACATTAGCATGATGATAGATTCTGAATGTGGATCAAGGCTAGAACTCCAAGATACTTAAATAGAGTACCGCATTGTAGCTATGCCGCGGTATCATAGCCGCAATTACTTAACTCCACCCAAGTCGCCTAAGTCCTAGAGATAACAAGAAATTAGGTTTTCGAGTTGACAATGCAAAGTAAGTTTGCATGTCGACATGATCCAGAAGAATGATTCAAGGATGGTAAAGCGGTCAAGGTGGCAGGACATGTTTCCTAATCACGGGTATTATGATTCGTGTATCGGGTGCAATACCCAACTACAAAGAATCAACCCAATTAACCTATGGCTCTGATACCAAAAGAACCATGTCACGCCCCGCTTCCCAGAGTACGCAAGATTGGGCACGTGACATAGCCAACCATGCTACCTGTGGGTAGGAAGTATCCATCCACAGTCACATTACGGCTGTAGAGATATCAAGAACAAGATAATAAACTATCTAACACATGTCCAAATCCATAATGATAAGAGTCAATGAAAAATAAGTGCGGAAGCAAATGATCCAATACAATAATAGAAAGGTACGTCCCATAATGCGGGATCGCACCTGGAAATAAAATGCAATAAATGAACTAACCACTACAGAACTCACAAATCAGCCTGCTGGCTGAAGTACTCCTGCTCGGTCGTCGACAGTGGTAAGGAATCTGGGCCATGCAAAACCCAGACGTCAGCGCGTCATGTCAACCAATAATATAATATAAACATGGTAATAAGCAATGCAGGGATGAACATGAATAAAACAGTACTATGAAACAACAGTGCAGGGCAATGTGCAGTGGGTAACTAAACTGTTCTAACAGGTTTTCTATTCTAAAGTCTTTGAAATCAATTGATGAATCGTCGATGTAACTCAATAGTATCCCGTGCGTGCCCGGGACCACGGTCAAGGTCCTCGGGGCTGAATCCGAGACGTGCCGCTAAGCAGTAATAGGTAGCAAGATGGGCGAGTGATGTCAGCATCACCACTCCGGGGCTGGCCAAGCCCGTAAGACTGATCAGAACAAGTATCGAACTGTTGAGTTACAAGTCGGTTTCACCTTTGATTTCCCCATACCCCCAAGTTATGTATGTCAGGTCAGGTATTCAATAGTCAAGGACTAATGCCAACACAAAATCAGGTAAAGTAGGTCTGTCTGGATAGACAGCAGGAATGGTCAGGTTTGTCGGCATTAGGCATGAAATCAGGTAACCGGTCAGGTCACGTTTTAACAGGTTGAGTCGATATGTATAGGGTGTCATGTCATGTCAAGAGTGTACGGTACCATGTCATGTCAAGTAGGAAGTGTAACAGGTCATGTCAGGAAGCACAAGATGTCATGTGGGTGCTCATAATCAAACTAACATAAGCATATGTATAAATAAACAAGCATGAGTACTATCAGAACAATAAACTGGAACATGTAATATGATATGTAAATAAATATAATTTCAAGGATATGGATGCACAGTTATCGATTAGGGTTACATTTATAGTTCCAATATTAATTAGGATGCAATTTATTAAACATGGAGTGTTAATATCACATTATTATGTAATAGTGTGATCTATGCTTGCAATTATATGTATCTTAAATGCGATAGATGCAAACGGGTATCCGAAAAGTTATAAAACTGTAAAATGGTAATGTGGGATGTACAACTAAACAATATGTGATATAAGTATTGATATAATAATATTAATATGGATAGCATATTCAAAGCGATTAGTAACTATAAAAGATGTATTGATTAACCATGCACAAGAAGGTTCCGTTCAGAAATTCAGCGTCACCCTAATTTGTAAAATAGCTTAAAAATAACAAACGTTCTCCAAAAAGGATGTATCTTATACCAAAACAAAGATAATTCAATAAGGTTTTCAGTTTTATAAGTATAAGTATCTCAGGTTATCCCTACAAAAAGTTATGAATATTCGAAGTTGAAAGTTTGCTGCTGGAATTTCCCTGGACAGCAGTTTGGAGACATTTTCATTTGCATTTTACGTTATTTAACCAATTTATTTTGCCAGTAAATACTTCATAGAGTTATAGTATTCTGAATTATCTTCGTAACGAACTAAAGAACGTATAATAATGATTTTTCTATGATTTATAATGAATTTTATAAGATAAGGTGTACAGTAAATTTCAGATTTGTCATATCCGATTTTTCAACGACATTTCATATGTAAACTATAAGATTTTCAAATGTATAACATTATAAAATGAAGATTATAAAAGTATATAGCATGTAGCAAGATTAACTTGCCTCGATGGGTCGCGAATCGGGAAAACGGAACGTTAACCGTCGGCGGGGAAAACTCGCGACGGCGCACGGTTCACGGAATGAACCCAAACGACGAACAAAGGAACCACACGGGTCGGGGTATCTCGCTGGAACGTCGAGAAACGTCACCGGCACGATGGAATTCCGGCAACAAAAGAACAGTTAAAAGAAATGAGAAACGAGACATGAAGCAAGAAGAGAAAAATGATAAAGAGAAGTACGAGAGAATATATGAGGGAGAGGGAGAGAGAGGAAAAAGTGGAGAGAGAGAGAGAAAGTGGGGCCCACGGGGTTAAAGGGGAGGTTGCGATTGGCTGAGAGAATAAATTAAGAAGGATATAAAAGATTGTAAAAATATTATATGGTTAACTTAAAGATTTAAAAGATAGGTAATGAACAGTAAGATATCAGGTTAGTTAGAAAAATATATGCGAAGGTTTTAATAATATTAAAATTTAGGATTTTGGCGCCAAATGAAACATTTCCAAATTGCGCCCGGGTTGGGTCCAAAAATTCGAAATTCAAATAATAGGATTTTAGGCGGGTTCCAAATTTTAAAATGAAATGTTTTATGATTAAAAAGCATACTCCCAAAACGGACACACGCACGTGCACGTAGCCATCCAACTCGCCCGTTTCACTGAACGGGACGAGAACACAATGCACGGACGCTACCACGAGGCTAAGGGTGTCAAGTAGGCCAAGATGAATATTTTTTAATTTTATTTTAGGTGCTAAAATTTGTTATATGCAGAATGACTTAGCCGGTTAAAATTGTGCAATAAGAACCAAACAAGCAAGATAAATGAAATGAGCAATGCCAAACACTCAACCAGTAACAGAAAATAGCAGCATTGGGCTCGGGTGTTACAGCTTTGCATTTATCAACCATGGTTCAATAGTGAACCCAATTCATTTCAACATTAAATGCCAAGCCATACTCATCTACAAGCACAACCATGCTTCATGCATCCTCACTTTCCACCTCATTTCCATTTATTTTTCTAAATAGAAAAATAAATATGAAGTGTCCTTCTTCTATAAGCATTCCCATATAAATACGGAATACTTCCCCCGGTATATGTATCGCTATATATACGCATATCCGTATGAAAATACAGATAGCACCAAAGAAAGAAAATGAATAGTGAACAATAATACTAATATATATATATATATATATATGTATATTATTAAATCAAAACCTGATTTAATAATCCGGCTTAATCCTAAGCCGGCAAGTATTATCAACCATCCGATTAAAGTCCGTGTATCCCTGTATCCCGTACACGTATTTAATCGAACCACTGCACGTACCAAGGTACGGCTCCTACATCTATTACGTGAACCGGGAAAACCCTCAGTGTGGAACTCTAAAGACTCGACAATACGCTGACAGTGGGTTTAACCACAAGCAAGTTAGCGGCACTAGCTGTACGTAACAGCTACCCAGGTACTAGCCGAAAAGGGGGTCGACAATCAAGTACGTCCTTACCCTACTTAGCCTGAATGTGACAATCTCCGTACAATCCGGTCTCTTCGTCAAAGAGTATCGCATATCGGGTTTAGAGGGTGGATAACGCCAGACCTTTACTAACCTGATAAGTCATGTCTGAGTTAAGCTCATCACCAACAGAGATACTACTGATCAACTATTAGTAAATCTCATCCACCGTGGCCACAGATTTTTAGTGATAGCCAACTGAACACAGCGCAACATCGATTCCTAATACCAGGAGAGACGAATCCCTGACAATCGACCACTGCCTCCATGTAGCTCGGGACTGTACCCAACTAAAACCTGTTTGCATGACTCCTTTGAGCCGTGGTAGGGTAGTAATCAAAATACAGTGGGAACTCACACGAGACAAATGACGATCCCAGGTCAAAGGACTAACCTGTACTCATGCCACCCGAGAACTTCCATCCGACGATAGATATAATATCATCTAGAAGTTCTCGGCGAGTCCGTACGGTGTACTTACCTCCAGTGAGCACCTGTATACCATCTTAGGTGACACAACACCAATGGCTTGTGAGATCGGTCACCGCCCATCGTCAGAGTCTAGAAATGTATACATTAGTCTACTCCGGAATATCGATGCCTAGTCTTGATACTCCCATGACTAGGGACATTTAAGGATGTGCTTATGGACAACCCAGCTCCCACATATATGATCGTCATCATAATGCTGGTTGTCAAGCAACAATCCTACGGGCTTCATCGATGATGAAGACAAATCAGATAACATACTACTATCTCGAGTAAGACTGTTATACCTGTATAGGTCCTCTCTCAATTATCATAATCGCCTACTTGCAATCACAATAATTGCCTTGAGGACACTATATCCAACAATCTCCCACTTGCACTTAAGGCCGATTATTGCGGTATCGCGTACCCACAGCTCGTGTGATACCGAATACCCAACTTCTCTACTAATCAGTTTCACAAACTATATTTGTGAAACTTAATGTGTTCGAGAAATAGCCTCAGTGAGTGGATCCGCTACAATGTTCCAACTTCATCTCTCTATATCTCAACTTTGCGGAGATCAACAATCTCCCAAACTGAGCGATACCCCGCCTTAAAAATTTGTCTGGATACTTGATGGGACCAAGTTCATCAATAAACAACTCCATCCAACAACCTTCTTGGGCTGTATCCTCTGTTGAGTCATAACCAACATTCTACACCATGATTACCTCAGTATCCCTATTAGAACACTATCCAATATACTGATCCTCAAAAGAGGCTGAACTCAAAACTCTGATAGCATCTTTGTCATCCAGGTCACCTTGGAAGCCTGAACCGATAACTGTCTTCCAGAGGAGGCTACCGTTATCTTATACTAAGAACATCCTCTTATATTCATAATAGCTTCCCTTTGTTTCTCCAGGATTGGATTAATGTATGCTTATTGCAGCTAGTGCAAAAGCAATATCTGGTGTTGTACAAGACATTGCATGATTGACTCAATTGCCTAAGCAAATGATATGTCATTCATAGTAGTCCTTCTCCTCATCAGTCTAGAAGACATCCTTTTTAGATAGGGTGACTCCATCACCTGTGGGTACACCACCACGCCAGGAGTCATCCATTCTAAAATACTTTTAGAATGCTGTCTAAATACCTGATTGGAAAACTTCCCAAATCTAGATCTAATACTACATATCTAGTCACCCGAATTCCTAGTATATTATCCATATCCAACATAGAGAAAACACTATGTGACAACCAAAGTTTGACCGATTGTGGTATATGAACATCACTTTCTATTTGGAGTATGTCATCTAAATCCAAGGATAGTACTCCCTACATTCTTCTTATTCGGTTCATCTATTGTTTTGATGAAGTCAATCATCTTGACTGTCACATCAAAATAGATGATCCGTGTAACAACCATAAACTTCTGTACAACTTTCTGTACAATTTTTCAAAAAAATAATACAGAAAGGGGTACTTTTGCCTGAGCACAAGATATAAGTTTGTTTTGATTTTTAATAGCAAGAAGGAGCTTGTAACTCATTGGTAAGACCTTGCACTGCTGAACCAAAGCACCAGAGTTCAAATCCTATCCCCCACATTATTTTTAATTTTGTTTTATTTTTACCTTACGGCAAATATTTGGTTTAGAATAACCGTTGTTATGCGCCAATTTTTAAAATTGAATATATGTATCTTTCTTTTATAAAGTGAGATATAGATTTTGAAAATTGTGTTCTAAATATTTACATATATCAATTGATGATAAGGTAAGGTGCATTGAATAACGGTATAGACATTCTTAACCAAAATACAGTTTTCAACTTACAACACACGGAATTTGAGTTAGTATACTTTTGGGACTTATACATGGAAATTGTCCAGTGTCTTTCGGGACAAAGGGTTGGTAATCTTACTTCATTCAGTTTACTTATGAGTTCTATGATTTTAGACACGCATTCGTTGTAATGCAAGGTCTAAAGATTTTGAGAACTTTATAGGTATAAGAATAAAGTAAAGAACCATGCGTTGGAAGTATCATGATTCTTCGAGGTGATCGAAAATGTAGATACTTATGCTAGGTATTCCATCATAGTGATATTTGAAAACTTACTTCTCTCTCAGATTACTCATCTGTGAGTGCGCTCCTTGATGAGTAATGCTGCATGGCCTTCTTCCATTTAGGTGATATGCACTGGAAACAGTTGCATGCCAATTGAATATGGTTTTATCTAAATTAGTGCTTTTGTTTCTATATGGACATAGAATGGTTACATATCTTGAGAATGTTAAGATGTGGAGTTATCTGGTTTCTGTTTAAAAGCTGAATCCGAACAAACTCAAAGCATGTTTCTATAACGGCAGTTTGTGGGTTATTCCAGGCTTTTATCAAGGGTTTAACTCCTACCATTTCAAGATCAAAAGTTGATTTGTTCTTGACTTGTCATCTTTTTATAAAAGGAATCTTTTTGCAAAAGAAAAAAAATGGGAGTATGGTAGAACTGGAAGTGATTCCAGAACCACAAACGGTTACTGAAAATTTAGTAGAACCTGGAGATTCAATTGGATTAGACAATCAATTAGCCATTCTGCAGTTTTAATGGGTTATCTCAGCCACCCAAGAGGTACTTCAATTTCCTTAAAGACGGTGACATGGAAGTTTCGATAAACCAAGCTTATCACTGCTGCTGTCATTGACTATGAGACCTGGCAAGTGGATGACTATAACGTCATTCTAAATTGAATTTAGAAGTGCACGTTATATGACTCTGCCAGAGAGTTGTTATAGTCAGTGGGAGTAGTGAAAGCGTGGTGGGAAAGTTGCTTATGCCTATTTATAGACTAAAGTAAGGAGAGCGGAATTGGTCATCTTCTGTTGATGTGAAAGTCAAAGATTTTGACTTCATCTGAACAACAGATGGACCTGATAAGAAGATAGTAGGGAGTGATGTCCCGGTATTTGGATGACGTACTCCTGATAGGAATTGATGTTCCTACATTATGATCGGTTATACTGTGGTTGTCACAAGGTGTTTCTCCACGTAGGATCTGGATAAAATATCAGGGATTCTGGTGACCAGATCTATAATTTTAGATCTAGATTTAGGAAGTGTCCCAATCGGGGTACCTTGACACTATTCTAAAGTGTTTTAGAATGGACGACTCCTGGCGTGGCGGTGTACCCGCAGGTAAAGAAGTCACCCTCTCTAAAGAGATGTCTTCTAGACTGAAGAGAAGAGGGATTTGCATGATTGACATATCACTTACTTAGGCAATTGAGTCAATCATGAGATGTCAAGTACCACACCAGATATTGAGTTTGCACTAGCTGCAATAAGCATATATTAATCCAATCTTGGATAAACATTAGGAAGCAGTTATGTCACGCCCCGCTTCCCGGTGTATGGCGAAGGGGACGCGACAAGGCCGCTACGTATTTACTGTGAAGTAAATACGCTAAGCGTATCTAAGCAATATAAATATAAATGCACAAGAGACAAGATATAATAAAACAACAACTTTATTTATTCACATTCTTTTTACAATACATGGAAAAGTAAATACATGGAATAAAGCGATGCCTAAACAGTGGCACAACAGAAATGAAAAGTACTGAAATAAAATGTGCACAATGAAACTAGAGCTCTGGGTCGTAGTCAAGCTGATCCAAGTCCTCGCTGGTAGGATCGATCTCCTGAGTGTCCAGATCACCTGACAACATTCCAAAGAAGAAAGAGAAGAAATATCGTCAGCGAACAATCGCTCGGTAAGTTCCAAAGATAAGGGAGAAATAGAATAGACAGAGAGTAAGAGAGAGAGTGTAGCTTTTACAGTTGTATTATATTGTTATATTGTTGTCATTAGTGTTAGCGCTGTTGTTTGTAGCTTGGTACAGAAAGATGCCAGTGTATACGAGAGGAGTCTTAGTAGATCAGAGACTAAGGTGAACGGAATGTACAAGAAACCATTATGCCACGGTGCAACAGCAACGGAATATAGGTTAGGTGTCTTAAATCTTGCAGTCTCATGCCACTTCTAACACCTTCCGTACCAATCTACCCCTTAAACCCCGCGATGTCTTGATTGTATTGTTCGTGCTATATTGTAAATTGTATTGTCTTGTATAGATGGATGACTTGTCGAAACCATGATATCAGTAACTGGATGTAACTGAAGAATCATGGATGAAACTGGAGGATCATGTAAATGGAATTATATCCATGGTTCAGTTCAGCCAATAAAGATTGAATAGATTGAATATATGGATTCATGGATTCATATTGAATTGTAGTATTGTAGATTGTACTTGAATCATATTCAAGTCAGATTATTATAATGAGACTCAGTCTGAGTCAGACAATTAGAAAAGAAAAATTGAAGTCCTGATTATTTTGATATTATCGGTAACCGCTGCACATGGGCGACATGATTTGTGTCTTTTTCAAAGACGATTACCGTGTTGATAACACCGTTGTTAAGTTGTCTACCTTAGATAGGCAAGCACCCATATCTCCAGCTCCCTGAGGCTCAAGAGACTGGTCCCGCTTAAACCTATATTTACTAGGGTCCTTAGGGTAATTTATAGAATTTGAGAGGGTTTTATGTAAAAATAATTTTGTATAATTTACAAAATACATCCCAAGTATTTAATTATCGTCTTTAGAGTTATCATAGATGTAGATTTTATATTTGTAATATTTCTAGTGAAAATAACCTAATTTCATAATATAGGGTATTTAATTATAATATTGAACTTGTATGAAATTCATGGTATTTTCATGTAAAGTGATTCTTGTGATTTAGAAATGTTGGAATATTTATATCATATTAAAAATAGGTATTTTGATAATACATATATGTATATTTTATAAAATAATTTTAATTTATTATTTTCTAGAAATCTCATTTTTTTAAGATATCCGTATTTTAAATCTCTCGAGACCGAATGCTCCTTGCGGAGGTCTGCATCTCGCACTACTAAGCCCAGAGATGTGCGATAATCTGCACCATCCCGATCGGGTTCCCTAAAATGGGTTGTAGCGGCACTTTGCAAAGATTTGTAAAACTACGTATCTTGTAGAAAACGGTTTTAATAGTAAATGGTATTTATATGTAAAGTTTCGTTTTTCCGTATTCTATGTTCCCGAAGTATTGTG
The DNA here is from genome assembly GCA_030015575.1 of Agapanthus africanus. Taxonomy (NCBI): domain Eukaryota; kingdom Viridiplantae; phylum Streptophyta; class Magnoliopsida; order Asparagales; family Amaryllidaceae; genus Agapanthus; species Agapanthus africanus. The sequence goes on along the minus strand of JASDDO010000019.1, from coordinate 373,703,042 downwards.
TTATGTTGCATATCAGTGTTGTGAGGAGGTAGGTCATTACCTCGTGATCTACTTAAAGATATAGCAAGATTGTGATGTTTTAATGTCGAAATTAAACTACATGGTATTTTACTGAAAAAATACGATAAAAATTGAAATAGAAATCCTTTTGATATGGAACTTGTTCAATATGACTTGTTAATGTTTAATAGTCAACATGTAATGGTTTAGTATAATTGTATTTAAGAAAAAGTGAGGTTTTTAGGAAGAACCGAATCGGAAATCGGATTAACTTCGATTCCGTCGGGTTTTAGTAATATGAGTTTTTTAGAAAAGAATAGAGAAGAGAAAGGTGGGACTTACAAGTTTGTAGTATAAAGAAGAGGGAGAGGAAACGGTAGGAGGCGCCGGTGCGTCGTTTCGTCGCCGGGAGCTCTTAGGGTCGTCGTCGGAATTTCACCGGATTTTTGCCCTACGCTACTCCACTTGTACACAAAATTTCTAGAGGAATTTATTGAGAGTTTGGACAGAATTGTGAGTGAGGGTGTGTGTGTCTAGGGGTGGTATTTATAGGGTAAAGCTAGGGTTAGGGTAGGTGAAAGGTTGAATTGAAAATATAATAAAAATTGTATTAAAAATATAGTTTAATGGGATTTTTTACTCTTTCTGTTAACGTGCAGGTAAATTAAAGTATACAGAGGAGTTAGGAATACAAAAAGACAGAAGTTTCATGAAAGGAGTCGGCCGATCCGGGGTGAATCGGCCGCCGGCGGCGGCTGAGTCGGCCGGTCCGCCGGCCGAGTCAGGCCGAGTCGGGCCGGGGTCAGTCGCCGTGGGTCCGCCGTCGGTTGGTCTTCTCCATTGATCAGTTTGTTTTTAGTGTGTAGTGGGGTTTTACAGGTTTAGCACGTGTAGACTCTTGAAATTCTAAAAATATTAAAAGAAAACAATATTAAAAATAATGTGGGTGATGGGATTTGAACTCTGGTGCTTTGGTTTAGCAGTGCAAGGTATTACCAATGAGCTACAAGCTCCTTCTTGCTATTAAAAAGCAAAACAAACTTATATCTTGTGCTTAGGTAAAAGTACCGCTTTCTGTATTTTTTGAAAAATTGTACAGAAAGTTGTACAGAAAGTTTAGGGTTGTTACAAGTTAAGAACATAAGATGATGTTCTTGGTGTAAGGAAATGGCAGCCTCCTGCAGAGGGCGGTTACCGGTTTAGACTTCCAAGGTGACCTGGATAACAGAATAGCTGTCAAAGTTATAAGTTTACCATCTTCTGAGGTACAGTATGTTGGATATTTTTCCAAGCAGGATACTGAGATGGTCATGGTGCTGGGTGCTGATTACATCAGCAACGAATACAATCTAAGAAATTTGTTGGATTTGGTGTTCATGTTATGAACAAGGTCCCATCAGATATCCAGACAAGTTCTAAGACAGACGTCGCTCATTTCGGGAGATAGTCGATCTCCGCGAACTTGAGATATAGAGAGATAAAGATATAAACATTGGAGCGGATCCACTCACTGAGGCTATTTCTCGAACACGTAAGTTTTTCAAAACGTTTTTTGAGAAACTGACTAGTAAAGAAGTTGGGTATTCGATAGCACACGAGCTGTGAGTATGCGATACTGCAATAATTAGCCTTAAGTGCAAGTGGGAGATTGTTGGATATAGTGCCCTCAAAGCAATTATTATAATTGTAAGTAGGCGATTATGATAATTGAACGAGGACCTATACAGATAGAACAGTCGTACTCGAGATGATAGTATGCTATCTAGTTTGTCTTTATCATTATGTGTATACATTTTGATAAAGCCCGTAGGATTATTAATTGACTACCAGCATTATGATGGCAATCATATATATGGGAGCTGGGTAGTCCATAAGCACATCCTTAAATGTCCCTAGTCGAGAGAGTATCGAGACTGAGCATCGATACTCCAGAGTAGACTAGTGTATACTTTTCGAGACTCCGACGAGGGACGGTGGCCGGTCTCATAAGCCATTAGTGTTGAGTTACCTAAGATAGTATACAGGTGCTTTCTGGAGGTGAGTACACCAGACGGACTCACCGAGAACTTCTAGATGGTATTATACCTATCGTCAGATGGAAGTTCTCTTATGGCATGAGTACAGATTAGTCCTTTGACCTGAGATTTTTATTTGTCTCATGTGAATTCCCACTGTGCTTAGATTACTACCTTACCACGGCTCAAAAGAGTCGTGCAAACAGGTTTTAGTTGGGTACAATCCCAAGCCATATGGAGGTAGTGAACAATCGTCAGGGATTCGTTTCTCCCGGTATTGGGAGTCGATATCGCGCTGTGTTGGGTCAGCCATCACCGGAAATCCTTGGCCAATGTGTATGAGATTTACTGATGTGATATCAGTAGTTTCTCAGTGGGTGAAGAGTTTCATACCGGCACGACTTATCGAGTTAGTAGGGGTCTGACGTTATCCACCCCTTAGACCCGGTATATGATTATCTCAGACGAAGAGACCGAACTGTACGGAGATTTTCACAGACAGACTCGGTAGGGGTACGGATGAGTTTGCTCGTCGGCCTTCCTTTCGCTCAATACCTGGGTAGCCATTACGTACAGCTAGTGCTGTTGACGTGTTTGTGGTTAAACCCACTGCCAGCGTATTGACGAGTCTTTAAATTCCCACACGGAGGGTTTTCCCGGTTCAGGGAAAATGATGTAGTGGTCATATATTGATACGTGCAGGGTTCCGATTAGGTATGTATGCTAGCCACACGGACTTCAATTGGGCGGATGATAATACTAGCCGGCTTAGGATTAAGCTGGATTATTAAATCAAGTTTTGATTTAATAATTTACATATATTTAGATATGTATATTCTAGTATTATGTTCATTGTATTTTTCAATCTTTTGGGTATTCGTATTTTGATACGAATACGGGAATGTATTTACGGGGACATATTCTTGTATTTATATAAGAATACTTCTAGAAGAAAGAAAACTTATTTTAAGGTTTTTCTTTATTTTAAGAAAATATGAAATGAGATGGAAAAGAGAAATGGTGGAGGGTATGGGCAAATGAATTATAAATTCATTTGCAAATACTATTCAAGTATGGTTGTAGTTTTAAAATAGTAAAATTCATTTTACAAAAGTGTTGAAGCATGCTTGAATTTAGGAAGGATTTCATTCATTCTACCATTCTTGCTCCTCTCTCTTCCATGGCTCCTTCTTTTTCTTCTTCATCTTCAACCCTCTCATGAGTTGAGAATTATGAAGATAAAGAGAAAGAAAAATGATAGAACACTCACACATATCACTAAGCATCCTAGATTAGCAACATAGGATCTTTAGTTACATCATTGATGAAGTTAAAGCTTGAAATTGGTTCTCTTGGGTTGATCGTCTTCGGCGAAGGAGGACCGGCTTGTAAGCGCGATCTGAAGCTCTTGAGGGCGTGCTAGAGTCCAAACCAATTGGAGAAAATGAAGACACTATAAAGGTTATGATTTCTACCTTTTGTGTTTGCTAGTTTAGGTGTTTGGTTTAGATTCTTGGTTACAAGTTTTTAGTGCCATCAAAATTTTCGTATTCGTATTCCGCATTGGCCGCAGGTTAGCGGTGAGAGCACTAGGAACTTTCACTTCTCCACCATCAGAATCTATAACCCCTGGAGTATGCATCTTAAGGGGTGGCAACTTTCATCCCTTTTGATAAGGCTTTAGCGAAGTACTTCTCGGCCTTAATTTTACTTTTCTTCCTTATCGACAGATTTTGCTCTGGTCGGAGAGTTATATAACATGTCCCTTCCGTAGCTTGCTTTCCCAGACCCGGTTGCTTGGCCTTTTCATATAGGGCCATTTCACACATATGGTTGTCTTTACACACTTGAAAGGTTTCTCTTAACAGCTTTTCAATTGGGTCTTCAGAGGAGGGGCTTGGAGTATTTGGCGCCGATTTTGCCCCCCTGTTCATATGTATCACTCTCGGACGTGGAGGGAACAACTTCATCATATATGAAGGAACAAGAGACCATATGATAGCTTTCTGTATGATCCTTCATTTCTTCTTCATCTGCCAAGTTTTCCTCTTCTATATCACTGCTTTCAAGGATATGTTTGAGGAATTCTTCGATCATTACTAGCGAATGCGCCTTCTGGTTATATTTTTCCATCGCGTCTATTTACTTTTGCAGATCCGTACGGCTATCGATATGTTCAGCAGGCTGCACTGGTTTCTTCGCTTTCTTCTTCTTTTTCTTGGAGGACTTGATTTGAGGGCTTTTCCCTTTGTCAGTAATCTTCGGAATGGGACGCGGTTTCAACATCCCTTCTATGATCTCGGGCTCAAATGGGATTTTCCACCCGATTGCAGGACATGCTCGAAGCACTTTTAGCTCTTTCTTTGTTCTTACTGAAAGGGCCATCTCCCATAGAGCTTCTTCCACCATAGAGCAGGATGCCCTCTGCGTATCGATCCTTTTAGGAGTATGTTTTTATGGTGAATCCACTTTCCAGTTATCCAACAACATGAATTTGCCATGTTTATACTGATACTCGACCCAATTCTTGAAGACATAGCAGTTTTCGATCGGATAGCTTACCGCTCGATGATAGGGGCAATAATTTGGATTATTAACTTCGCTGGCCTATGCTGGTCGCCGTTGATCGGGCAACATCAGCATGTTGTTCTTCATGGCGAGCTCGAACAATTTCTTCGTTTTATTGAGGAAAGGAATATTCACGCCCCAACCTTTCTTCAAGGGTAGGACCTGTGTGGTTGTTGCTTTGGCGACCAGCTGCTTTAGGGCCGCTCTGCCGTTGCTGTGCATTGGAGACAAATGTCGCTTTTCCTTTGCTTTTATTATTTCTGGAATCTCCACCCAAAGGGGAAGGGCCATATTCCAGTTGAGCTAGCTTATCGATGAGCTCTTGAAAGGTGGTAGGCTTGAAAAAGGCCATGTACAGGAACACCTTTGAATTTGGGTCGATAGTGCCTATAAACATCCCTACGGCCGAAGCTTAGGCGATGCATTGTTCATATTTAGACCAAAGGTTCTGCCATCGAATAGCGTATTGAACCCATGTCTCATTTGATCTGACTCTTTCATTGATCAATGCGGTCATAGTAGTGCGTTCACTTTCACTAGCAAACCTCTGTATAAATGTAACACCTTAGGATGCGTTTAGTGGCTAATTATATTTTGATATATGGTTTTCAATAAAAAGTTTACCAAATTGATTTTCAAATATTTTATCCTATTTAATAAATATTTTATTAGAATTTTGTTAGGCTTGCACACACATGTGCATGTAAACTAGGGTTAAAGTTGGGTTAAAACCATGTTTAGCAACCATGGTAGACTAACCTTTTCTTATTAAGCTAAATTGATTTTATTAAGGGTATATTTTTTTAAAATGGAAAATGAATTATTGCTTTGGGTTTGACTTGGTGAGAAGAGAGAGAGAGAGTGCATGATGGGCATCATGGCATGAGCCCATGCTTGCATTAAATGAGAGAGAGGGGGTGTTGACCTTTGTTCTCTCATTTCTTTTGTTGTGCTAACTCTTTCTTACTTCTCTCTCTCACTCCCCCACACACACACTCACACACCAGCAGCTGCAACAACAGAAGAAACAGCAGCATGAGCTTCAGCAGCAGCAACAAACAACAACAACAACAACAAGAGGTAGCAGCAGCTGAAGCAACAGCATCAGCATCAGCTTCAGCAACATCAGCAACAGCCCCAGCAGCATCAACACCAGCAGCAACACAGCAGCTTCAGCAGCACCAGCATCAGCAGCAGCAACATCAACAGCATCGGCACAGCAGCAGTAGCAGGCAGCAGTAGCTCCATCCATTCTTCTCCTCCTCCCTTTTCCTGCTTCCTAGGACCTAGTGGGGGTATAATCTCTAAACTCAACTTCCTTTTTGCTAAACTTATAGTTTAGTTAGCTTAATATTTCGTTATAAGTAGTGTTTTAAGGATAACTTGGTGTTTTGAGGGGAGTTTTGGGTAAAATGTGGTTATTATGGTTTAATTAACTTGATTAGGTGTTATATGTGCTGTGGAAGCCTAGTTGTATCACTGGATTTTACTAAAACACCTTCAAAATTCCAATTTGAGTTTTAATACGGTTTTTAAACAAGTTTTGTGATACGAGTGACCTGCTATGTCTGTGAGCATGTTTTTAGTGAGCAAACTTATACACTAGGCTAGGAATTGTGCTAGAATCATAGTGTAAAAACCTGGACCTTTTTCGCCTTTTGGCCGAGATCACCCCTATAGGGATCGGCCCATTTTTCTTGGATCATGCTGAAACTTTGCAGGTAGCTGTCTGTAGGAATTCTAAGAGGTTTGGTCTTGTTTGTTTTTCTTGTTTTTGCTCCAGATAAAATCTGGGACCAAATTACCTATATCTTGTGTAGCGGGACTTGCGCGATACGTGCGCTATAAGTGGGTTTGGTGTTGCTGTGTCACAGCGTGTCGCTGTGTGCCACGGCGTGTCGCGTTGGGTTTTGGCGTATGCACACACGTTACGTATACGCGCGCGTTTAGTTCGCGACGCGAGTTTCTCGTTTGATTTCGATATCGTATTTTGCGAGATATTTTGCTTATATATGGATTCCTTGTGTAAATTCCAGGTTTGCAGGCGGGTGCGGCGGACACCGCAAAGAAGGGAAAGCAGATAGTCGGCTACACTTAGCATGAGACCAGGTGAGTAGATTTAACATCTACGGGAAAATCGCCTGTATGGCGTTAAGCGTCAGGGCGTTATAGGTTATTTTAGTTGTATGTGTTCATATATATATATATATATTATAGTAGCATACCATCTCCTGTTGCATATAGAATGGTAATTATAGAACACTACACTGTCACTAACGGTTTAGGCTGCACGAGGACTAAATGTATGTTACACTCACGCCGTTAGTGATTGCCATGACACTCGCACTATAGGATCACCGCATTATTGATGATTGTCATGACTTGTCGCATATTCACATACTTTCATTGATATATCACTACCTACGCACATGTACCCTTTATATTCATATTAGTGCATACCTTCATTGATATATCTATACTTGTGCACATATACATCGTATATCCATATTAGTGCACATGTATATTGTTACACTCACATTGCTTATTTATCCATTTGCACATCCATACCTATATACATACATATGTTACATACATGGGTGATATAGACATGATTTAAAAACTAAGGGACCGCACGAGATATTTTCAAAACTGGATCTTTTTAAAAGAGCGGTTTCCCTTTTTTCTCTTAATGTCATACGACATATTGCATGGATTTACGCATTTACTTTGGATTTATGTGATTTCTGGATTTGGGAACCGGGGTATTCTTTTAAGAAATACGCACTGTTTTAAAAACCCGGTTTCCCTTGATATAATATTTCAGTGCGTCCACCATGCGTTTTCTCGGTTCTGAGACGTGTGACATGTGAACCCGAATCGAGGAGCTGGACGAGGCCGATTGTGGGTACATGGTGGACCCGGTATGGTACCCCGGGGCGAGAACAGATCGCTGTGCAGTAGACGGTGAGCCTAGCAGAGGGACCACTACCTACCGGTGATTGGTTAGATCTGGCGGTTATCCGGAGGATACTGACCAGAGTTGATAGATGGATACGGGACGACACGTACTGCCGAGGCCGAGGGCCGATTCCGCAGACGGAGCCCGATACTTGAGGATTTGCGTGTCGATATTAGACACGATGATTTCATGATATTTTTGTGTGCCGATGCTAGGCATTCACGATTCTTTGAGATTTATAGGATTTGAGGGCCGATCATAGTGACGGCACGTGAGTTTTATTGGGATTTGGGTGCATTGATAGACACTGGTTATTTTCCACGTTGACATTCCGTGTAGATGATATTTATTCCCATGCTCAGCATTCATTATTTTGCATCTCATCCTGTAGCTATAGTACCTGATAGAGTACTTTTGCACGATTATTGCATACCCTGTTCATCATATAGATGTTATTAGACTGCATTTTCTATGCACGATTATTGCATACCCTGCTTATCATATATAGATGTTATTAGATCACACTTGTTGCGTGATTATTGCTCATATAGTTCATCATATAGATGTTACCTGTTGGCATAGGTTAGAGTATCGCAGCACGTGCATACTTGCAATTACCTTTATATGTTATCTACTACTCACAAGTTGGCAACTTACCCCCGTTGTGCCACAGTGTTTGCAGGTTTTCTCTCAGCTTAGTCGCGGCAGGCTGCTTTCTTGCATCTTTTGATACAGATACCACTGCAGTTGGCGTGTTAGCCCTTTTGCTGATAGGTGGGTTTTTGCAGTATCTGTTTATTTTCCAGTTGTATACACTGTTGTATCTAGTACTCTCCATCTACTTTCATGTATTGACTTAGAGACTAGTTGTGAGGACGATGTATATTATTTTGTACTCTGGTGTCGAGCTCGTTGTGAGCCGACTTTATTTATGCAGCTTTATCTTTCATGCTATTTGTTTTCACTTATACTGCTCATCTCTTCACTACGGTGTCGTATATTATATTTGTGGTGTTTGTTTTCGCCGCTGGGCGTGATTGCTCCCGTTTGGGATGCTTTATTTTTATTGTATATTATTTTATTCATATATTGTCTTGTACCCGATTTCGGGGCTAGTTTTTACAAAGAAAATGCTGCCAAAACTTTTAAGATAATAACTCGAACTTTAAAGAACTTTACTAAATTATTTAAGGTTTTCTAAACGTTTTAACAAATGTTCTATTAAATGTTTTAAACACTCAATACTTTTAATGGTTTTGATTTCTGGGTTTCGGCTTACTTAGTCGCGTTACGCTTGTAAACGTTATGTGGTTAAGTGCCGGTCAAGGGCCAAACTTTGGGTCGTGACAAAGTTGGTATCAAAGCGTAGGTTTTACCTTCGGAGTGTAGGATGACCCTGGTATGATGGAGTAGGTAGCTGAAGCAGAGTGGCGTAGCGTGCGTATGTTCCGCGGCATACTCACGACACGGTACTCCGCCTAAGCGACCTTAGGACTTATTGATTGGAATTCCTTTTTGATTGTGTACATTCCAGTGATTCGATTTCCGTATCTTTATCGAATCCTACTTTCTTTCCAGCCATTATGCCGCCAAAGACTACGAAGGCGCAGAGAGCGGCCGCGAGAGCCGAGATTCGAGTTGGCTCGTCCGAGACGAAGACTGATCCGGGTAGTACACCCGTTGTACCAGAGCAGTCTGTTCCTCCTCCGACAGACCAGATCGCTAGACTAGTGGCAGAGATGCAGGACTTGCACCAGACGATGAGCTCATTGGTTGAGATCGTTCGAGCACAGCGACATGAGGTGGTCACCCCTGTTACCCAGTTGTCCCTTGTGATCAGCATGCAGCATTCCGTCACCTACATAGCACCAGTAGATGCAGCCCCAGTTTACGAGACACGTCTTCCAGAGACTTTGAGGGTTCCGGAACAGCGGAGGAATCGTACTGGTGTACCAACCCAGAGCAGAGGCTTAGGACGAGGACAGTCGTTCAGCTCTCATCCCCAGGAGGGTTAGCAGTCAGCGCGTGGATGTTTTTGATGCGGAAGCCTCCAACACTTTGTCAGACATTGTTCTTTAGCACCACGTCAGGGTCATATTCTGAGACGTCATAGACGCGGAGGGTTCACTCAGAGGGGTCAGTCTAGCAGAGGAGGAGTTCGGCCTGTTGCGGGTAGAGACACGAGAGTTTGCTTCTACACAACGGGACGCGAGGGCGTCCAATGCAGAGTTTTCAGGTATCTTTAATTCGTATGTTCTTTTGATGTATTTGTTTGTTTTTCACACTTGTGCGGTGGTTGGGACGAGGGTCATGTTAGGTAGATCAGCCGTTTGTTGTGTTAACTTCTGTCAGCGATTCTTTTGTTGCACGACACGTAATTCGGTCGTGTGCCAATCGGATAGGAGATAGAGATTCGTCCGTCGTTTTGATCCTTCTAGAGATGTTGGATTTGGCGTTCTCCGGGCACGGACTGGTTAGCTACATGCTAGGCGTTTGTGGACTACCGTGAGGAAACAGTCAGGTTTTGTTTTCCCCGGCGAGTCAGTTCTTTTTGTGCAGGTGGATAGTTGTGTCGCCTTTCACAGCTTGAATTTAGCCTTTTTCGCTAGTCGGCTTTTGAGGAGATGTCGTGGATTCTTGGCGTTCATTCGTGATACCGTAGCCACAGTTGGTTTGTTGGACCGGTTTTCTTTCGTGCGAGAGTTTTCCGACGTTGTTCCAGATGAGCCGGCGAAGCTTAAGGATGCTTAAGGATCTGCTGCAGAGTTGTTTGTTGGGGGGAGTTTTGTGCGTCTGAGTGTTTCACATTAAGAAGCTCCTATTTTTGTTCGTCAAGGAGAAAGACGACAGATTGAGGTTGTGTATTGATGGATCGTCAATTGAACCGGCTTGCGGTGCGGATATGTATCCTCTACCTCGCATTGACGATTTCTTCGATCAGCTCCAGAGTGCGAGACATTTTCTAAGTTTGTTTGGGATCGGGTCATCATTGTTGCGGTTTCGGAGTGATGACATTCCGAAGACTGCCTTGTGCGTTCTACGGGCTTTGTGTGTATTGGTGTGTCATTGGATTCACCAATGCCCTAGCAGCATTTGTAGATGTGATGAACCGGATTTCTTCAGGCCGTTCCTCTACCAGTTATTGTTGTGTTATTTACGACATTTTGGTCTATTTAATGTGTCTTGAGAGACAGGAGCAGCACTTGAGGATTTGTTTTGCAGATACTGGGAGAGCCCCATGTAGGGTTCCTAGGCACACCCATGAGGTTCTACAAGTGATCAAACATGGCCAATTCAAAAATTTTCTATGTGGCGAGAAACCCTAAACTAGATCGTTACTAGAGGTAAGGCGATGCATGCAAGTTAACAACTTTAACTAAAAAGGAAAGTGACTACAACCTTTGTAGATCCGGTCCTCCACTTCTCTAGCTCCGTGTTGACGTCCCTCCGCTGTGATCATCGGATCCCGGACTCTGGAGATGGTTTCGTCGAAGAAATGATCGGGCTAGGTCGTTGACTTCGATGCCGAAGATGATCTACGTCGAGGCAACACAAGATCAAGCTCCACCTTCACCAAGTCATGAAACTTGTGAAGAAAACACCCTATACTACATGGCAAGTGGTAGAGGATGAAGAAATAGTAAGTGGGTTCACTTTTGATTTGGATTTCTCACTTGGAATCATCACTTAGAAATTTCAAGCAAAAGGTTTTCTTTTTCTCTTCATGAAGAAGATGAAGAAGAAGAATGAAAAAGAATTATAAATAATAGAAAAACAAGTGATGGTTATCATAATGCAACCATGGTTAAGTGTAGAGAATAAACTAGGGTTAGGTGAATTGTTAGGTTAAGCAAAAGAAACAAAAATGGTTGAACTTTTCAAAGCTTCATGAAGCTTCAAAGAAAATCCAAAAGAAGCAACCATTTCTTTTCTTGCTAAAAAGAATAAATAAATAAAATAAATAATCAAGAGAAGATAATAAAACCCTAACCATTCACTTAAACATGGTTTAAAGTAAACACAAACCCAAGTTTGCATGTATCATCAAACATGATACAAACAAGTGCACAAAAATATATCACATATACAACTTGTGCATTTCAAGTGAGAAAATCAATCTTGAGTGAACCAATACTAGTTAATGCAAAGTAATATATCAAATATATAATTACACATTAAATCATTAAATCAACACTTGATTTAATGATCCGGTCATACTGCATATAACCGACTAATATTATGTGTATCAATGTATCGAATCAACATTTGATTCGGTAACCCGGCTATATCACATATAACCATCCCATGATACATATCGCGAGAATAGAATACAGTATCACATACTGGTATTATTCTCGGTCCCGCACATATCTCATATGCGCTCCTATTTCGTTTCGCTTGAGCCAGGAAACCTCTGTGTAGGACTCTAAAGACTCGTCAATACGCCGGCAGCAGGTGATGATCATATCAAATACCGACAAGCCGCAAGCGGTCTGCTAAACGTAACGGTCACCCGGGTATTGAGCGATCAGAAGATCGACGAGCAAGCCCGCTCACACTCCTGTGAATCCAACCAGTAACACTTACCGTACAGTCCGGTCTGTTCGTCTGATATGTCGCATATCTCGCCTAGGGGTGGTAAACTTCAGACCCCAATAGCTTGATAAGTCATGCCGACATAAGATCCATAACATGTGTGAAACTACTAATAACTCTTACCAGTATATCACTGCAATCCTGGCCAGGGATTTCCAGTTATGGCCAGTCGAGCATAGTGCGACATCAACCCCCAATACCGGGAGAGACGAATCCCCTCCTATCGCTCATTGTCTCCATGTGAATCGGGACTGTACCCAAAAACCATCTGTTTGCACGACTCAGTAGAGCTGTGGTAGGGTGGAAATCAAAGCACAGTGGGAGACACACAAGACTCTATGACGATCTCGGGTCAACAGACTAAGCTGTACCAGTGTCACCAGAGAACTGCCATCTGACGTGAGGTATAATACCATCTGGGAGTTCTCGGCGAGTCCGTTCGGTATACCCAGTCTCCACTGAGCACCCGCATACCATCTCCGATGTCAAACACCAATGGATATGGGATCATCCATCGCCCATTACATGGGTCGAGAAGATATACGCCAGTCTACTCTGGAATATCAATGCCCTGTCTCGATATTCCCACGACTAGGAACATTGAAGGATGTACTCATGGACTACCCAGGCCCCACTAGTATGATCTACATCATAGTCCTGGAAGTCGAGTACACATCCTAAGGGCTTTATCAACATGTAACAGATAGACAGAAAGTATACATGTTAAGATAAAGAGTAACCAGATAGCGTACTATCATGTCGAGCAAGAAAGTCCTACCTATATACGTCCCAGCATCCACTACAATATACATCAAATGTACAGTAATGGCCTCTAAGGCATACATATAACTAACAATCTCCCACTTGCACTAGCGCCATCTGTAGCAGTGGTTGTAGTATCTAATATTCAACCATCCCATATAAGTCTCTCTTTGGGAAAAAGCCTTTGTGAGTGGATCCGCCGTGTTGTCCTCTGAGTCTACTCTCCTAACTTTGATCACCCTGGAGATCAACTATCTCCATGATCAGGTGATGCTTCCTCAGAATATATCTGGGTCACTGATGGGACTGGGGTTCCTGGGCCAAAGCCACACTTCCATTGTCACACAATGGTAGGAACCTAGTTCATCTCATGAACCACTATACACCCAAACTGCCTCTTTGGTAGTATCTTTTATAGCGATGTTACCATCCTTTATCGTCTAGTTTGCCACGGTATCTAGCTTGGAACTCTTCCAACATACCGTCCCTGTACTGAGGGTAAAGACAATGTCTGCGACTGACACTCAGTCGTCCTTATCACCCTGGAAACTTTCCAGTGATTCTCCCCAGGATCGATTGATACTATCTCACTACAACTAGTGAGAAGCCTAACATCCATTTAGATCTATCTCATAGATCCAAATCTCAGGATTTAGGAGGTATCACCTTTATCCTATTGGAGAATCCTTATGATAAGAGGAGATTGACCGTGCGTAGCATAGGAAACTCTTTTCTTATCAAGAGTATGTTATCCACGTACTCTACGAGGGTCACCACCTTACTCTCTACTACCTTTTTGTATATACAAGGTTCATCTACCATTTTGATGAAGTCAAACTCTTTGACTATCACATCAAAACAGACGTTCCAACTCCGCGATACCTGCTTTATCCTGTAAAGCAACTTGCACACGTTTCCGCTGCTCCCACTGTTTACGAAGCCCTCTGGCTGTGTACTTATAGACGTTCTCTTCTAAATCAGCATTTAGAAAAGCAGTCATGACACCCAACCACCAGATATCGTAGTCATGGTATGTAGCAATGGCAAGTAGGATCTGGATGGACTTAAGCATAGCTACTGGAAAAGGTTTCATCATTATCCACGCCTGGTCGATGACGAAAGCCTTTAACAAGTCTAGGTTTGAAAGTCTCAACTTTTCCATCTACACCAAGTAATCTTCTCAAGATATACTTGCTCCTGATGGGGATTTAACCCTTCAGATATAGCAACCAAAGTCCATACTTTGTTGGTGTACATGGATTCCATCTCAGATCGCTAAGCATCCAGCCATTCTTACAGAGTCCTTACTCTCGATGGCCTGCTCGAAACTAGTTGGGTCATCATCTCATGATGCATTTCTCGCTCCCACTGTCATCGAGAAACCGAAGTATCTCTCTGGCGGATGAGGAACCCTGCTAGATCGGCGGAGAGGCTGAGGTTCGTTGGGGACTATTGAATCCTTCGGTTCTGTCAAATCAGCTGCAGTTTTGTATAGCTGGAACCTTTCCAGTTCTACAGAACTGACCTTGCCTCGATCTTGTCCGGATTTTTCTTTTGACATAGGCCGGACAATCCTAAATCTTAACTTTCTTAAGAGATAGGCTCTTCCCATACCATATCTTATATGGAGTGGTAGGCACTGATTTGATTCGAACCCAATTCAATAGGTATGCAACTTCTCAAGTGCATAACCCCATAAGGAAATAGGTAACTCAGTAGTACTCATCATAGAGCACACCATATCTAATATGGTGCGATTGGTCCGCCTCGATACACCGTTGTGCTGTGGTATATTCAGAGGAGTAATACTGAGAGAGAATCTCATTCTGCTTTAGAATAGTCCAGGAATTCTATGCACAAGTATTCTCCTCCCTGATCTTATCATAGGACATAATACTTATACCCGGTTTTTGGTTCTCTACTTCTAATTTATATTCTGTGAATATCTCAAAAGCTTCGGACTTATGTTTCAACAGGAACATATGGCTGAATCTTGAGAGATTATCAGAGAATGTAATGAAGTACAAAGAACCGGTCTTGGCATATGTAGACAGGGGACCTTTCATACATCACTATGTATCAATCCCAAGAGTTTACTAACTCTTTCTCTGTTTCCAATAGACAGAGCTATGGTCATTTAATCTTTGTGACATGACTGGCAAGTTTCATAAGATGTAAATTCAAACTGATTTAAATATGCATCTAAATGTAACTTAAGCTAGTCGGGTCACATTGATATGACCTAGTCTACAATGCCTCAAGAAGGATTCGTTCATATCTGAACTCTTCCTCTTGTATGTGTTCTGTATATTAGGAACTATAGTTTGATTTAGAACATCAATGCTTTTAGATAACGTGCCTGAACCGATCAACTTTTGATATAGGAAATGTTCAAAACATTATCCAACAATACAAAATTTTATCATTTCTTTACTTATAAAGAGATTGATATGATTTTGTATATCAGGTTCGGTATCTAATAGCATTTGTTCAGAATCAATGTATTGGTAATACAGGGTGACAGTGACCAACAGATTTGGCTGCAACACTTGCCCCATTTTCTGTCTCATGAAACTTATCACCCGTACTCAGTTCTCTACCTTTCTGTAGCCCTATGTAACATATTACATATATGGGATCCTGATCTGGTATCTAATACCAAGGACGTAGAGGACACTGAGAAACAGTTCTTTGTAATGAACACACCCGAAGGAGATGCATCTTATGCACTTTCTTCGTTTGGGCGGCATAGGAATTCTGGTATTCCCATATTTCCTGCTCTGCCTTATAACAATTATAAGTTGGAGCGGGATCAACGTTCCCCAGCTCAGTATAACAAGCGGGTTCGGTCAATACATCCATATTATTATCTTGATTAAGGCATGATATGGTCGCTACCTGGAGAGAGAGAGAGAAGAAAACACTCTGCGTGCGCTCTTGCAAGATTAGATTGGTTATATATATTTTATCTAATCAGGATGGCTCCCACTGTTTTTATCAAATCTTCCTTCAAACCCTAAAAGGAAAGACTAGCCGGGATTAATTACACTCTACAAGTTCGCCAATCTTTCAACCAGGCCAGTGTCGGTACTTTGAGGGAGGTTCCCCGTGCTTTCGCACGGAGCTAATTACAATAAACCTCGTTTTCCCAGAGGCGTAACCCCGTTGACACCTTTCTAGACACCTACTTGATCGGCTAATTGTAAAGTGCAAAATTCTCCCAGGAGTAACAATTACTCGCAGTGGGTATCGGGATCCAACTATCATATAGAAGGTATGCAATCTCATTGCAAGTTTCAACACTTGAAACTCCCAATAATGGTTTTTACCCCTAGCACCTATGACCTTAGCTAAGGTCAACAAATCATAAGTACTAGTTAAGTTCTACCAGTCATTTCGTGATTAGTTAGACCCGCCCACATGACCCTTGGCTAAGGTCAACAAAGCCATATGACTGTCCTAACTAATCGCATCATATGCGGTGTAGGAAGACATCACTTAGCTACCGTACACTACGCCTCGGCTATGGTCGACAAACGTAGCACGAATACTAAGTACTCTACTTCCTAAAATGACGGAGGGTTGCGGATGGTTTTTAAGAAAACCTTTAACGCTTTGAACTTGATCTCGTTGCGGAATCAAATGGTTTTTAACTGGTGTGTTTTCGAGGCTTTTCTAGTTTTGCTAAAGGGGTCACTCCCGGTGAAGGGATCGTCGGCCCTTTTCTCGTCGAATGAGGTGCGGGATATATCATATATATCACTGTGCAAAGCAGAAACTGTAGAAGTGATCAAAAGACAAACTGAGGGTTGTAGCATCTTCCAGTTATTCTAAAGGAGTCACTCTCGGTGAAGGGATCTCGGTCCTTTCCTTATCGAATAAGGTGCAGGATGTTCTACAAGGAACACCGCGATGCAAAGCAAGAACTGTAGCTACCAGTTTTATTTTGAAATTCGATTCCACAACATCTTTTAGGTTTATTTTCTTTCATTAATCTCATTAATGAATGTCCCATCATTTAAGTCCACCTAAACATCACAGATAAATATAACGTACGCTTATGCCATCTGCATTCGCCTCGATGTCCCGTCTGCATCGTTAGGTTAGGTAACTAACGCCAGAGCGAGGCAAGGCTAGCGCGGGAGTAAAACATAAGCAACGTCTATATAATATATCATATATACTATATATAATATCTATCTGAACATATCACATGATCACATCACAGATAACGCAGCAGAAAATATCATATGAAATATTGGATATACTAGGACGTCCGTGTTTTCAATACGAGCCAGTATAAAACACGGATTCCACGGTCGTGATGAATAGCCAATCTCACACCTAGACCCCTACGAGAGCGGCAAGCAACCCTACCAATTCTAGGGTTAGGAGACCCGGACTCGACTCCTCGAGATGGTCTCCCACTGGACCCCAGAACCTGGTTACTTGTGCTCCCCTCCTTGGGTCTATCCTAATGCGGAAAAGTAAATACTATACAAATGGTGACATCATCCACAACCTGGAAGTGCCCCAATAAAAGAATATTACATACAAGTTTTTACATGAATGAAAATGAAAAACACTCATCTCACATAAAAAAAACCCGGCTATTCGAACACGACGATCCAATATAACATATCCAGCAACACATAATATCACATGTCATCAACGTAAGTAAGTATGTATACACCGATTGTCGTCGACGTATAGCAACGACAATCGGCAATACCACTACATACTACACTTACAGTCACAGAAAAGAAAGTGTAAAACTACAACAGTTGGAATCCGCAACCTCTTTAGACATCACATGCCTAATCAAATGAAATACTTAGACATCGCATGCCTAACAATTATAAACCCCGCATTTTAGTCTCATTATCGAAAACTCTTTTCAATATCAAGTCGGGCAATTCAACAAGATTCCCTACATCCTGATCGAATGCTCGTCGCAAACTTCAGTAGACGGCTGCACCCCCGATGCCGTCGACGAAGTGCACCAAGGTGGAACACCGCTGCTGCGAGCACCCGAACGGATGCTTTCGGCGACGGGGTTCTCCTACAGTCACTTGGTCGGGGCTATGGGGTGTAGCTGTCTATTAAGTTTACCCGGCGAGTATCCGCGTACGCTACGTGATTGCGACGGACTTTTGATCGCATCAAAATCCCGTGGCAACTGATCAAGTGAGACTAAACTGCTATGTTTATAACATTCATTCAGTTATCACATAACTACTTGTGGATTCCAAATATTGTATCACATTCCGGATAAATAGAAAATGTTAAACTTTCCGATTGAACAATCGAACACCCAAGTTTTCCCGAAACAGCTCAACACATGAAATAAGTTTAAAAACATTCACTTTGTGCCTCAGTACCAACGGTCCAGCCGTAGAAGGGTCAAGCCAACGCCTCACATATGGCACGCCGTACTGCCCCAAACCCTAAGGTTCAAAGGGCAGTTCAAGACGGTCACATAATCGAGTTAAGGTTTGTTGTCTTCTAAAGGGACCATCGCGTTACTTGCACTACTTAGAACGTCATTAAACTACGGAAAAATCCAACAATTGGAAATTTCCCGGCAGGGGAAAAAGTGGGTATTTATATCCGGTCGAACTTTTTAACATATTCTAAAATTACACGGAAAAACACATAGACAAAATTAGACAATCCGATCGAATCTACGATCTCCCAATACAACCCAGAAAACTCAACTCTTGAGTAAAATTTAAAAATTCCCAGAAAATACAGCATGTACAGATGGGCATTACTGTGCAAAGCAAGTGACAAGATTCACTTATACGGCCGCGGAACCGCCGCAAATGCCAGGGTGGGGCCGCGGTTCCGCGGCAGTTTAGTCGACTTAGGGAAACGTGCTTCACAGTAACCCCTAGAAATCCCTGCTGAATTTTTTGGATATTTTTAATTCACAAAAATCCAAAATTCCAGAAAATGTTCAGAGAGTGGTTTGAGTTAGGGTTTGTAGGTTCGATCGGCATTCTAACATCGTCTACGTATCGCCTAAGGCTCTAGCTAGGCTCTGATGCCACTGTAGGGTTCCTAGACACACCCATGAGGTTCTACAAGTGATCAAACATGGCCAATTCAAAAAATTTCTATGTGCCGAGAAACCCTAAACTAGATCGTTACTAGAGGTAAGGCGATACATGCAAGTTAACAACTTTAACTAAAAAGGAAAGTGACTACAACCTTTGTAGATCCGGTCCTCCACTTCTCTAGCTCCGTGTTGACGTCCCTCCGCTGTGATCATCGGATCCCGGACTTTGGCGATGGTTTCGTCGAAGAAATGATCGGGCTAGGTCGTTGACTTCGATGCCGAAGATGATCTACGTCGAGGCAACACAAGATCAAGCTCCACCTTCACCAAGTCATGAAACTTGTGAAGAAAACACCCTATACTACATGGCAAGTGGTAGAGGATGAAGAAATAGTAAGTGGGTTCACTTTTGATTTGGATTTCTCACTTGGAATCATCACTTAGAAATTTCAAGCAAAAGGTTTTCTTTTTCTCTTCATGAAGAAGATGAAGAAGAAAGAATGAAAAAGAATTATAAATAATAGAAAAACAAGTGATGGTTATCATAATGCAACCATAGTTAAGTGTAGAGAATAAACTAGGGTTAGGTGAATGGTTAGGTTAAGCAAAAGAAACAAAAATGGTTGAACTTTTCAAAGCTTCATGAAGCTTCAAAGAAAATCCAAAAGAAGCAACCATTTCTTTTCTTGCTAAAAAGAATAAATAAATAAAATAAATAATCAAGAGAAGATAATAAAACCCTAACCATTCACTTAAACATGGTTTAAAGTAAACACAAACCCAAGTTTGCATGTATCATCAAACATGATACAAACAAGTGCATAAAAATATATCACATATACAACTTGTGCATTTCAAGTGAGAAAATCAATCTTGAGTGAACCATTACTAGTTAATGCAAAGTAATATATCAAATATATAATTACACATTAAATCATTAAATCAACACTTGATTTAATGATCCGGTCATACTGCATATAACCGACTAATATTATGTGTATCAATGTATCGAATCAACATTTGATTCGGTAACCCGGCTATATCACATATAACCGTCCCATGATACATATCGCGAGAATAGAATACAGTATAACATACTGGTATTATTCTCGGTCCCGCACATATCTCATATGCGCTCCTATTTCGTTTCGCTTGAGCCAGGAAACCTCTGTGTAGGACTCTAAAGACTCGTCAATACGCCGGCAGCAGGTGATGATCATATCAAACACCCACAAGCCGCAAGCGGTCTGCTAAATGTAACGGCCACCCAGGTATTGAGTGATCAGAAGATCGACGAGCAAGCCCGCTCACACTCCTGTGAATCCAACCAGTAACACTTACTGTACAGTCCGGTCTGTTCGTCTCATATGTCGCATATCTCGCCTAGGGGTGGTAAACGTCAGACCCCAATAGGTTGATAAGTCATGCCGACGTAAGGTCCATAACATGTGTGAAACTACTGATAACTCTTACCAGTATATCACTGTAACCCTGGCCAGGGATTTCCAGTTATGGCCAGTCGAGCATAGCGCAACATCAACCCCCAATACCGGGAGAGACGAATCCCCTCCTATCGCTCATTGTCTCCATGTGAATCGGGACTGTACCCAAAAACCACCTGTTTGCACGACTCAGTAGAGCCGTGGTAGGGTGGAAATCAAAGCACAGTAGGAGACACACAAGACTCTATGACGATCTCGGGTCAACAGACTAAGCTGTACTAGTGTCACCAGAGAACTACCATCTGACGTGAGGTATAATACCATCTGGGAGTTCTCGGCGAGTCCGTTCAGTGTACCTAGTCTCCATTGAGCACCCGCATACCATCTCCGATGTCAAACACCAATGGATATGGGATCATCCATCGCCCATCACATGGGTCGAGAAGATATACGCCAGTCTACTCTGGAATATCGATGCCCTGTCTCGATATTCCCACGACTAGGAACATTGAAGGATGTACTCATGGACTACCCAGGCCCCACTAGTCTGATCTACATCATAGTCCTGGAAGTCGAGTACACATCCTAAGGGCTTTATCAACATGTAACAGAGAGACAGAAAGTATACATGTTAAGATAAAGAGAAACCAGATAGCGTACTATCATGTCGAGCAAGAAAGTCCTACCTATATATGTCCCAGCATCCACTACAATATACATCCAATATACAGTAATGGCCTCTAGGGCATACATATAACCAACACCCCAGCGGTTTGCTAGATTCTCGGAGTGTTCCTTCTGGCTTGTTTGTGTTGACTCTTAGGTCTTGTAGTTACGGGAGACGGTTTTGTATGGTTCCGAGGAAGATCGTGGCCGTATAGCTTAGGCCCAGACTTGTGAGCAGGACGGAGGTCCGCAGATTTTTAGGCTTAGCAGGTTTTACCGCCGTTTCGTGCAGGATTGCTAGTGTAGTGCTGCACCATTGACTGAATTGACCGAAATGGAGGTTTCTTTTCTTTGGACTGAGGCGTGTGTGCGGAGTTTCGGCAGTTGAAGATTCGGTTAACAACAACATCAGTTCTTTCTTTGCTTTTTGGGTTCGGGCGACTCTGTGGTTTAACTGTGATGTTTCGTGAGTGGGGCTCGAATGTGTACTGAGGTGACACTATGGAGTTATCTCTTTTGCTTCCCTACATTTCGATGAAGTACGAGAAGGATATCCCACTCATGATCTGGAGATGGCTGCGGTGGTTTTGCGTTGGAGATTTGGAGACACTACTTGTTCGAGAGTCGTGTCAGATTTTTCACGGACCACCAGAGCTTAATGTACATCTTCCTGCAGCGGATTTTGATTGTTGTGATAGTCCTCTGCAGATTTACAGTTCTTGTGCGATCGTTGAGTACAGCTTAAGTTCGTCTCTACTGAGGGGACAACTTGCTCATGTCCGCGTCCGACCACTTTTCTTTAATCGCTTTCGCGAGACACTGCCCGCCGACGCTCGTTCGTCAGAGATACTTGAGCCTATTCGGCTGGGTAATGATTCAGAGTCCTTGATTTGTGACAAGGGTGTGCTAAGTTTAGGGACGCGTTTGTGTACCTGATATTATTGGGTAGAGACGTGAAATCATAGAGCGGGCACATCGGTCAACTCTCTGTACTCATTCAAGTTCCACCAACATTTAACGTGACTTGTGAGATAGTTACGGGTGGGCATGGATGTTAAAAGAAGTCTCGGGTTTCGTTTCAAGGTGTCTGTCTTGTTGTGTGCTTGGGTTGAGCAACTGAGACCGGCTGGAGAGTTGTAACCTTTAACCGTTCCGAAGTGGGAATGGGAGCAGGTCTCCACGAATTTCGTTATGTTGTCTACCCAGGTTTAGTCAGGGTGTGACTCCATTCGGATGCTTGTCGTCCGGATATACTCAGTTTGCTCAGTTGTTCTTTGTTAAGTTTGTGCGTACGTATTAATTGTTGTCGGCAGTTGGGGATCGTCACTCTCCATTGTTAGGGTTCTCCTTCGATAGCTGTTATCAGGAGACACTCCAATTGGCAACCTTTAGGTTTAGGGGTTAGGTCGTGTCGATCACCAGTCTGTTTTTCTGACTCTGCGTTGTAGGATTTTTGGACCCCAGCTAGTCTAGAGACTTCGGAGATAATCCAGTTGTTTAGGTCAGGATGAAAATTGCCATTTTGGACAGAGGTCATATGCCGACCGAGATGGTCGCAGATTCAAGTTCGCAGTGGCAGATCATGTATTCCTACGGATTTTTCCGATAAATGACGTGTTGAGTCTTGGGAGGCTTATCCCAGGGTTGTAGGTCTTTTTAAGATCCTTAAAACGAGTTAGTTTCGTTGCCTTTAATTTGGCACTTTCGCCCAGATTATTGAGTATTCACCCCATATTCCATGTGTCGATACTTCGCAGATACCTACATGACCCTTCGCACAAGATTCAGCACCAGACCATTTAGCTCGAGCGCGATCTTTCGTTCACCGAGCAGCCAGTCGTGATATTGGACCAGCAGGTGAAGAAACTTCGATCAAAAGTCTTGCCATCATTGAAGGTGCTTTGGCGCAGCCCAAATAGTGAAGAGATCACTTGGGAGGCCGAGGGCGAGATGCGGAAGAAATTCCCTCATCTCTTTGAAGGTATGCGTAGCTTTATATTTTTAAATTCGGGAACGAATTTCTTTAAGAGGGGAAGATTGTAACACCTTAGGACGCGTTTAGTGGCTAATTATATTTTGATATATGGTTTTCAATAAAAAGTTTACCAAATTGATTTTCAAATATTTTATCCTATTTAATAAATATTTTATTAGAATTTTTCTAGGCTTGCACACACATGTGCATGTAAACTAGGGTTAAACTTGGTTAAAACCATATTTAGCAACTATGGTAGACTAACCCTTTCTTATTAAGCTAAATTGATTTTATTAAGGGTATATATTTTTTTTAAATGGAAAATGAATTATTGCTTTGGGTTTGACTTGGTGAGAAGAGAGAGAGAGTGCATGATGGGCATCATGGCATGAGCCCATGCTTGCATTAAATGAGAGAGAGAGGGTGTTGACCTTTGTTCTCTCATTTCTTTTGTTGTGCTAACTCTTTCTCACTTCTCTCTCTCACTCTCTCACTCCCACGCATACACACTCACACACCAGCAGCTGCAACAGCAGAAGAAACAGCAGCAGGAGCTTCAGCAGCAGCAACAAACAACAACAACAACAACAAGATGTAGCAACAGCTGAAGCAACAGCATTAGCATCAGCTTCAGCAACATCAGCAACAGCCCCTGCAGCATCAACACCAGCAGCAACGCAGCAGCTTCAGCAGCACCAGCATCAGCAGCAGCTCCAGCATCAGCAGCAGCAGCACCAACAGCAACAACATCAACAGCATCAGCACAGCAGCAGTAGCAGGCAGCAGTAGCTCCTTCCATTCTTCTCCTCCTCCCTTTTCTTGCTTCCTAGGACCTAGTGGGGGTATAATCTCTAAACTCAACTTCCTTTTTGCTAAGCTTATAGTTTAATTAGCTTAATATTTCGTTTAAGTAGTGTTTTAAGGATAACTTGGTGTTTTGAGGGGTGTTTTGGGTAAAATGGGGTTATTATGGTTTAATTAACTTGATTAGGTGTTATATGTGCTGTGGAAGCCTAGTTGTATCACTGGATTTTACTAATACACCTTAAAAATTCCAATTTGAGTTTTAATACGGTTTTTAAACAAGTTTTGTGATACGAGTGACCTGCTATGTCTGTGAGCATGTTTTTAGTGAGCAAACTTATACACTAGGCTAGGAATTGTGCTAGGATCATAGTGTAAAAATCTGGACCTTTTTCGCCTGATTTTGGCCGAGATCACCCCTATAGGGATCGGCCCATTTTTCTTGGATCATGCTGAAACTTTGCAGGTAGCTGTCTGTAGGAATTCTAAGAGGTTTGGTCTTGTTTGTTTTTCTTGTTTTTGCTCCAGATAAAATCTGGGACCAAATTACCTATATTTTGTGTAGCGGGACTTGCGCGATACGTGCGCTATGAGTGGGTTTGGTGTTGCCGTGTCACAGCGTGTCGCTGTGTGCCACGGCGTGTCGCGTTGGGTTTTGGCGTATGCACACACGTTACGTATACGCGCGCATTTAGTTCACGACGCGAGTTTCTCGTTTGATTTCGATATCGCGTTTTGCGAGATATTTTTCTTATATATGGATTCCTTGTGTAAATTCCAGGTTCGTAGGTGGGTGCGTCGGGCGCCGCAAAGAAGGGAAAACAGATAGTCGGCTACACTTAGCACGAGACCAGGTGAGTAGATTTAACATCTACGGGGAAATCGCCCGTATGGCGTTAAGCGTCAGGGCGTTATAGGATATTTTAGTTGTATGTGTTCATATATATATACTATAGTAGCATACCATCTCCTGTTGCATATAGAATGGTAATTATAGAATACTGCACTGTCACTAATGGTTTAGGTTGCACGAGCGCCAAATGTATGTTACACTCACGCCGTTAGTGATTGCCATGACACTCGCACTATAGAATCACCGCATCATTGATGATTGTCATGACTTGTCGCATATTCACATACTTTCATTTATATATCACTACCTACGCACATGTACCCTTTATATTCACATTAGTGCATACCTTCATTGATATATCTATACTTGTGCATATATACATCGTATATCCATATTAGTGCACATGTATATTGTTACACTCACATTGCGTATTTATCCATTTGCACATCCATACCTATATACATACATATGTTACATACATGGGTGATATTGAAATGATTTAAAAACTAAGAGACCGTACGAGATATTTTCAAAACTGGATCTTTTTAAAAGAGCGGTTTCCCTTTTTACTCTTAATGTCATACAACACATTGCATGGATTTACGCATTTACTTTGGATTTATGTGATTTCTGGATTTGGGAACCGGGGTATTCTTTTAAGAAATACGCACTGTTTTAAAAACCCGGTTTCCCTTGATATGATATTTCAGTGCGTCCACCATGCGTTTTCTCGGTTCTGAGACGTGTGACATGTGAACCCGAATCGAGGAGCTGGACGAGGCCGATTGCGGGTACATGGTGGACCCGGTATGGTACCCCGGGACGAAAACGGATCGCTGTGCAGTATACGGTGAGCCTGGCAGAGGGACCACTACCTACCGGTGATTGGTTAGATCTGGCGGTTATCCGGAGGATACTGACCAGAGTTGATAGGTGGATACGGGACGACACGTACTGCCGGGGCCGAGGGCCGATTCCGCAGACGGAGCCCGATACTTGAGGATTTGCGTGTCGATGTTAGACACGATGATTTCATGATATTTGTGTGTGCCGATGCTAGGCACTCACGATTCTTTGAGATTTACAGGATTTGAGGGCCGATCAGAGTGACGACGCGTGAGTTTTATTGGGATTTGGGTGCATTGATAGACACTGATTATTTTCCACGTTGACATTCCGTGTAGATGATATTTATTCCCATGCTCAGTATTCATTATTTTGCATCTCATCCTGTAGTTATAGTACCTGATAGAGTACTTTTGCACGATTATTGCATACCCTTTTCATCATATAGATGTTATTAGACTGCATTTGCTATGCACGATTATTGCATACCCTGCTTATCATATAGAGATGTTATTAGATCGCACTTGTTGCGTGATTATTGCTCATATAGTTCATCATATAGATGTTACCTATTGGCATAGGTTAGAGTATCGCAGCACGTGCATACTTGCGATTACCTTTATATGTTATCTACTACTCACGAGTTGGCAACTCACCCCCGTTGTGCCACAGTGTTTGCAGGTTTTCCGTCAGCTTAGTCGCGGCAGGCTGCTTTCTTGCATCTTTTGATACAGATACCACTGCAGTTGGCGTGTTAGCCCTTTTGCTGATAGGTGGGTTTTTGCGGTATCTGTTTATTTTCCAGTTGTATACACTGTTGTATCTAGTACTCTCCATCTACTTTCATGTATTGACTTAGAGACCAGTTGTGAGGACGATATATATTATTTTGTACTCTGGTGTCGAGCTCGTTGTGAGCCGACTTTATTTATGCAGCTTTATCTTTCATGCTATTTGTTTTCACTTATACTGCTCATCTCTTTGCTACGGCGTCGTATATTATATTTATGGTGTTTGTTTCCGCCGTTGGGCGTGATTGCTCCTGTTTGGGATACTTTATTTTTATTGTATATTATTTTATTCATATATTGTCTTGTACCCGATTTCGGGGCTAGTTTTTACAAAGGGAATGCTGCCAAAACTTTTAAGATAATAACTCAAACTTTAAAGAACTTTACTAAATTATTTAAGGTTTTCTAAACGTTTTAACAAATGTTCTATTAAATGTTTTAAACACTCAATACTTTTAATGGTTTTGATTTCTGGGTTTCGGCTTACTTAGTCGCGTTACGCCTGTAGACGTTACGTGGTTAAGTGCCGGTCACGGGCCAAACTTTGGGTCGTGACAATAAAGAGGAGTTCCATCTCTGCAAAAGTCTTGACGGAGTCATCCGGAAGCTCTGCATACCATTCGAAAGCAGTGCCCGACAGACTGCAAACGAATTAATGAAGAAGCAGTATGCCGTTTCCTCCAGTGTTGCCGCACTTGGTTTTAAACTGTGATATGCTGATGAGGATTGCTGGTCCCTTTGTATATATGGAATGTCAGGATTGTGTATCCCAGAGGATATTGCATCTGGCGTATTATGCTGGATATGGTCGATTAGTCCTGACCAGCTTATTCGACGCTTTGCTGGCCTGGTGAGCTTTGATTTGCTGAGTGATATATTTGTCCAGGTTTGCTTTGGAGATCATTTTCTCCTTAGCCGTTGATGGAGCTTGTAGAGGATTTGCAGTGTCTCCTTTATCATAAACGATGACTGCCGGCGGTTTTTGCCTATGGTTCTGGTTGAACCGTCATCCCAACCATGTTTTGGATTAGGAAGGCCATCTTGTTCATCCTAGCGGTCATTTCTGCCGCTTCTTCATCTTTCTTGCTGAGCGTACGTTTCAAGAAGTCCACATCAGACTCCTTTCCTGTTTGCTTTTCCGGTTCCTTCTCCGAGTTTTCTTTTGGGGAAGGACCAGCCAGTGCAGCCGCCAGAACCAGCATTTCTTGAAACTTTTCCTGCTGCCTTTAGGACGCAATCAAGGATTGTGTGATGGGCCTATGAGTGGACGAAGCGTTATTTTCGCTTGAGGAGTTCATCATGTATACCATATGAACTACCATGCCCTTATGCTTCGGGCACTTAAAGTCTTACCCCCTAAGATTTGCCTAGGGTGCTTGGACTTTCTCAGGCCTCTGCCTCTTATGAGAAGATGATTTAGGAGGAGCTATCTTCGAAGGAGTCACTGTGAGAGGAGCAACCTTCGATTTGGGAGATGAGTTGTCAGCATAACTCTTCGGTTTCTTGGATCGGGGAGAGTAGTCTTTGTTGATGACAGATCCCTGTACTTCTTTCCATATCCTATGTATAGTCAAAGAAATTCGCTTGAATGAGCGCGCCGACTTTGGCTCGCTTAGTATCTCCGCGGGAGGTGGAGACTTCTTCAGTACCGCGTAGGAGAATTGTGCTTCACTCTCCTTAGCGGTTCGAAACTGTTCCCAGTTGGAACAACAGCATAGACAACCGAAACCAGTGGAGTCAACCCAGATAGGGAACTTCCCCCAGCCTTCCTTACTCGACTCCGATAGCAACGTCGTGTGCCTCGTGAGGCAGGAGTTTCTTCAGACTTAGGAGATTCTTCAGAATGCTCCATGTGTCACTTTGGAGCTTCTTTAAGAGTCAGTCAGTGGAAGACCGATGCCTTTGGATGAACTGGAGCATGAGTTTGAGGCGCTAGCTTGTTGAAGATAGACTATCGTGATGTGGAGGCATTCCTTGGTTCCTCCAAAGCAGCAGATGTCAGAATTTTGGTGACTCGCTTCTTAGGAATTGCCAGGACAGTTGAAGCATCCGACGCAACAAAGCTCGGCCTCTTAAAGACTGATCTCTTGGGTATAATGGGCTTCTTAGAGAGGCCCACAGAGCTCGTATTTAGCCTATGGAAGACCGAACCTTCAGACATAGAAGGCTTCTCGAAAGGGCCTGCAGGAGTAGTCGCCAGCCTGTTGAAGACTGACTTTCTTTGAGTTTCCTCCTTTGATGTTGGAGCGTCAAAGGAAGGAGCTGGGGGCATCATCCCAAAGAAAAGCCCGCTCATTCCTTCAGTTGTTTGCACTGCAGGGATGCAGAACATCGGGGCTATGAGTGGCCCATATTTGATTCCCCCAGATAGGACAGAGCTTGAGTTGCAATGAGTGTAGGGGGAAGCCATTGATCTGCATGGAGATAAAATACCAGCTTAGTATCCCAACACCAAGAGCAACCATAAACATATATATACCGCGATTTTGTTCACGAAACACGATACATAAAGGTGTATGGTGGAAAGACAAAAAGAGTCCCACCGGGCGTACCAGAATCTATTTACCGTCGAAAACCGAACTGAAACATCGGGAGGACGTATAGCCTGAATTTGGGGGCAAATGTTATATGGAACACAACCATCCACTTCTCCGAAGATACCAAGTTGATTTATAGTACCATATATCGGACGTTTGCATGGATGCGACCGATATAGCTGACTTTTCAGATTCTCTTTCACGGATTAAGGGTTTATTGATTGTGGGGACACTTTTTCCTGCAGACGCAAGCCCCTGCAGTTAATTACGTTATCGTCAGGCGATAACAACTTTCTTTACTCCAATTCTATTCCTTCTTGTGCCGTGTCATAGGTTGTTTTGGGTTGCCCTTGGATTGTATACGGAGACTAATGTTGTCACCTGTAGGGAACGGATTAGTCCAAATTCGTACATATATATATTAAATTTTTGGGTGAACTTAGGTAGCATTTCTCATATTAATGAGGTCCATCAGTTCAGAGAATATTAAATTTATCTAAGGATCATTAGTCTTATTTTAGATTAAGATCAAATTAGAATTTTGTTTATGAATCGTTGGTCATATTTGAGACTATATCAACTTAAATGAACACATGGGTTCAACTGATCTTAAGATCAAATAAGCTTAAGCTTCAGGAAATTAGCCAATATGGGCTAAGAATCGAGTCTGGCGCATGACATATCTCTGACGCATGTATGTTTGGCGCATATAGGTATGGCGCACACATATATGGTACATGGATGTATGGTGCATGCCATGTATGGCGCATGCCCATGCGTATATCACATGGTGCATGGAAAGGTCACGTGGGTATCACGTGGTGCATGTTTCATTGGCGCATGGTCATGTGGGTATCACGTGGTGCATGGAACAGTCACTTGGGTATCATGTGGCGCTTGTTTAATTGGTGCATGGTCACGTGTATATCACATGGCACATGGCCTCTTAGGGTTTTCCCCCAAAAATTAATCTTTATATCTTTTGAAACTTAAGTTTCAGGGAGCTTAAGCTTCTGTTAATGGACTTTTCACCATTAACGATCACCAAGATCAATATTTGATGATCTGGGATTTCTTATTTTTCCCAAGGCAGGAACTTTTGGACTTTTCATCATTTTCATGTCCATCTTAAGATCTTGATGCTCACGCCATCGTTTTGGTGAAAAAATTTCTTAAGTCTTTTCCCAATCCCTACATCTTAAGATCAAAACAGACCTCCATGAAAACTTAAGTTTTCAATAGGGAAGAATTTGATCCAAATATCTTAAGATCCGAGAAAATAACTTAAGTTCTTAACGAAAGTTAACCCTCTTTTTTTACTTTGGAGATTTGGTGAAGCGGTCTTTTTATTCTTTTCTTAAACCCTAGCTCTTAAGATCAAAACCCCTCTATGAATACTTAAGTTTTCGTGAGGAGAAGTCTAACTGAAGAATATTAAGATCTACGAAACTTAAGTTCTATGAAGGTTCACCTTCTTTAATGGAGATTGATCTCCTCTTTTTTTACCTCGGTCAATGATGTTGAAGAGGAATTTTTGCAGAGGAAAAGAACTTAAGTTCTATTTATAAGAGCAAAATAACTATCAATTAGTTGAGAATATCTCTCATTTGGAGATTTCGATTGATTTCATAATCAAGTGGTGTTTTTTAATCACCGTTAGATGTTTAATCCAAGGCTGTCTGTTTAACAGAGTATATTTTTCTTTTTGTTTTAAGAAGATTGAGGGAATATTTTCCATATATAGAATTTAATTCTATCTCATGATTAAGCGGTGATTTTTAGTCACCATTGGATCTTTGATCCAAAGGTTCTCTGTTTAACAGAGCAAATCTTTTAAATTTTAGAAAGATTAGGGAAATATTTTCCTATATAGAATTTAATTCTATCCGAAGAAAGTGCTCCAAATCTTGATGGTGACGCTCATGTGCGTTGCACGTGAGGGCTACTAAGGGTAGCATTAGCGCTCATGTTCCATGCACGTGGACGCCTCCATATGCTTGGCCTCAGCGCTCACGTGCCTCGCTCGTGGGCACTGGCATACGCATAGCGTTGGCGCTCACGTATTTTGCATGTGGGCGCTGTCATTTTGGTCGGGAACAGTGATCGGTAGTTTCACGGTTTGGTCATGAGCCTGATATCGGCATGACTTATTGGGTTATTAGGGGTCTAACGAAATTCACCCCCTAGACTCGGTATGCGACACTCTTAGAAGAAGAGATCTGACTGTATGGAGATTGTCACTTATAGGCTCAGTAGGGGCACGGATGAGCTTGCTTGTCGACCTTTCTCTCGACAGATACCTGGATAGCCGTTACGTACAGTTAGTGCCACTGACGTGCTTTTGGTTATGGATTTTATCCAGTAACTCACTGCCAGCATATTGTCGATTCTTTAGAGTCCTACAGAGAGGGTTTTCCTGGTTCAGATGAAACGATGTAGAGGCCGTATGTTGATACGTGCAGGGTCCGATTAAATACGTGTACTAGATAAACGGATTTTAATCGAGCGTTTGATAAGACTAATTTTATATAATTTTAAAAATTAGTTTTATTTAGAAATTCGTTTTTCTTAAAAACCGTATTCGTTTCCTTTCGAGATCGAATGCTTTGTGAGGAGGTCTGCATCTCGCTCTACTATCTCAAGGATATGCGATAATCTGCACCATCCATTAGCGGGTCCCCAAACAAGAGTTGTAGATGCATAAATCGCAAAGGAATATGAAATATTGTTTACAAGAAATCCGGTTTTTAAATTATGTGGTATTTTATTGTAAATACTATCTTCGAACCAAAAAAATACATACAATTGGGCATCGTGCTATGAAACCAAGTGTGCGTGTGGGTAGGTCGTTACCCCATGAAGTTTTCCTAAAGGTATTGTTTAAACAATTTGTCGAAAAGATGTGATAACAAAGTTCGAGGTATTTTAATGTAAAAGTTCAATTATGGTTGTTTTACATAAGAATCTTAGTTAAACTTGATTCTAAACATTGGTATTAAGATTACAAGTGAAGTGGTAAAATTGGTTTAACCAAATGATAAAAGAAAATGGAGTTATAGGTTTTAGAAAAGTTGATATCGGTAATAACTCCACTTTTACCGATATTTGATTTAAAATGAGTATCAATGAAAATGAGGAAAATTGTGAGGGACTTACGGTTTGAATACGTGAAAGAAAGAGTTAGGAAGGAGAGGGATGCTTCGGGGCATCATGGAAGCTCCGGAATTGGCTTCGATCTTTGCCGGAACCAATTTGCTCGCTAACTCCACTTTACTCCACTTACACTTAGGAACTTTTTAAAGAGTTTTGGCTAGAATTTTTAGAATAGTGCTGAGCCAAAGTATGGTGTGGTATTTATAGTGAATAATTAGGGTTTGAGAATTAAAATTGTGGATTAAAATGTGTTAGGGTTTGATTGCAGGGAAATCAAACAGTGCAGAGAAGTTAAGAGGAGGTGAAGAGTCATGTGTGCAAAGCACGGATCAAAATAGGCTCATCTTAGCTGTCGCCGTCGGCCCCTAGGCCAATTTGGCCGATCGATCTTGAGGCTCTAGCCTCGAGATTCGTGTCATCTGATAAAATATCTGTTTACTCCATTTTCCACATATTTGATTTTTCTGAACTTTTCATTTCCCCATGTATTTCACATGCAATCTTTTGAGCTTCCAAAAAGTTAAAAGGAAAATTCATAAAAAAATTGTGTCTGATGGGAATCAAACACACAGTCTACGTCACAGTAGTATAGAGACTTTACCAGTGAGCTACAAGTTACTTTTTACTTTTATTTAACAAAAGTAACTTATAACTCAAACTCAGGTTGTAAAACTCATTTCTTATATATTAACAGTAAAATTTCCATACAAAGATTTTAGAGTCGTTACATTCTACCCTCCTTATAAAAATTTCGTCCTCGAAATTTACATTTACATAGGGACTAATTTTCGAATATATAAGGGTATCTCGAACGCATGTTTTCTTCTCGTTCCCATGTTGATTCTCCCGGCGAATACCTTCTCCACATCACTCGGACCAAGTTTACTTCCTTGTTCCGCAATGTCTTCACCTTTCGGTCCAGGATCTCAACTGGTTGTTGCTCGCAAGTTAAGTCAGTTTATACTGTGAGCTCTGAGTGATCAAGTATGTGGCTGGGGTCGCTCACATATCGTCATAGCTGGGATATGTGGAACATGTTGTGCACACCTTCCAATGAGGGTGGAAGTTCTAAACGGTATTCCAATTCTCCAACTCGTTCGAGTATGTCTAACGGTCCTATGTATCTTGGACTTAGCTTACCTCTCTTGCCAAAGCGGATCACTCCTCTGTTTGGAGATATCTTTAGGAAAACATGGTCTCCAGATTGGAAGTCCAGATGTCGACGCTTTGCATCTGCCTAAGACCCTATGAAGCTTCACCGTTCCCTGGGATTGGCTTTGGGCCTTTCCTGCGCAGCTTAGGTGGAAGGCGAAGAAGGCCTCCTTTCGGGGGGGGGCTCGGGCCATCAGCTTTTTGCTCAATTTCTCGTGGAGTCAAATTCTCATCAGTATGAGTCAAAGGAATGGTTCCTTGCTTCTGTCGGTCTTTTGTTATGCACATTCTTTCTCTGATCGTGCGAACTACGTCCACAGTTGCCACGATCATCTCTGGTCCAAGGAGTTCACGATCTCCGACATCGTCCCAAGTCAGTGATGAACGGCGTTTCCGTTTGTAGAGTGCTATGAATGGTGCCATTCCAATGCTTGCCTGATAGCTGTTGTTGTATGAAAACTCCACAAGGTGTAGGTGATCTTCCCACGAACCTCCAAAGTCTAACATATAAGCTCTTAGCATATCCTTTAGAATCTGAATTGTTCGCTCGGACTGTCCGTCCGTTTGTGGATGATAAGCCGTGCTGAAGTTCAGACTCGTTCCCAAGCTAGCTTGCAGACTCTGCCAAAATTTTGATCGGGATCTGGTATCACGATCGGAGACGATGCAAACAGGTACCCCATGTAATCTCGCGATCTTCTGTATGAGTTCATGGGTATCAAATATGGTACATCTTGAAGGTTTAAATCTTACTTTAGATTTATACTTACCTCCATGTACTTCTTTGCTAACGTCTCGGTTGATTGGCCAAACTCGAAATGGAATAAAGTGAGCCGACTTGGTGAGTCGATCCACAATAACTCATATTGCATCGTTACCCTTCATGCTGCGAGGGAGGGCAGTCATGAAGTCCATGGCAATGTGTTGCCATTTACATTCTGGGATTGGTAAAGACTAAAGTAGACCAGGAGTTCTGTGATGTTCAGCCTTCACTTGCTGACACTCCAAACACTTGGCTACGCTTCTAGCTACTTCGCGCTTCATTCCATGCCACCAGTAGTGTTTAGATCCTTGTACATTTTTATACCACTGGGTGTACAGAATAAGGAGAGCTGTGAGTTTCTTTCATCAACTCTTCTCGAACTGGGCCGATTGGCACACATAATCGACTTCCATGTCGTAAAGATCCATCTTCATAGATGATGAAGTCAGTTCAAAGTCCACTTTCTATTTATTCTCGGATCTTTTGTAGCTTGGCATCATTTGCTTGAGCTGCCTTGATCTGATTGACAAGAGTGGACTGGACTTGTAAGTTCATCAAATACGAAGCGTTACCTGGCAAAACTACTTCGATTGCTAATCCATGCTATTCTTGTTGTAGCTTCCACTGAGCGGTGAGGTTCATTGCTAATGGCTGGCGGCTAAGTGCATCAAGAACTATGTTCACCTTCCCAGGATGTTACTGTAAGTTGATGTCGAAGTCCGCCATGAGTTTTAACCATCTTCTCTACCGCATGTTTAATTCTTTCTGAGTAAATACATACTTCAGACTTTTATGATCAGTGTATATATCCACTCGTTCTCCCAAGAGGTAGTGGCACCAAATCTTAAGTGCGAAGATGACGGATGCCAACTTCAGATCATGTGTTGTGTAGTTGTGCTCATGTACCTTTATCTGTCTTGATGCAAAAGCCACAACTTTTCTATGCTGGTGTAGAACACATCCTAATCCTTTACCGGACGTATCACAATGCACAAAAAATTCTCCAGATTGATCCGGTATTACAAGGATAGAAGTAGAAGTTAATCTTGACTTGAGTTCTACAAAAGCTTTTTCACAGGCTTCTAACCACACGAATGCTTCATCTTTACGTGTGAGCTTGGTCAGGGGTGTTGCAATCTTTGAGAAGCCTTCAATGAATCGTCGGTATTATCCTGCTAATCCCAAGAAACTTCATATATCTTTCACTGTCTTTGGTGTTGGTCATTCGCTGACAGCTGACACCTTAGCTAGATCTACTGAGATTCCTTCGCCTGAAACAATATGTCCGAGAAATACGACTTGATCTCACTTGCTGTACTTAGCGTAGAGCTGATGTTGTCGCAATGTCTTCAGGATAATCCGTAAGTGCTCGGCGTGTTCTTTCCGATTCTTTGAATACACCAGGATGTCGTCGACGAAGATGACAACGAACCTGTCTAAGTACTTTCGGAAAACTTGGTTCATCAGGTTCATAAAGATGGTAGGTGCATTAGTCACTCTAAATGGCATTACGAGATATTCATAATGGCCATATCGAGTCCTAAACGCCGTTTTCGGAATATCGGACTCTTTGACCTTCACCTGATGATAACCCGAACGAAGATCTAGTTTTGAAAATACACAAGACTTACTTAACTGATCGAAGAGATCATCGATGCATGATAGCGGATACTTGTTCTTGATCGTCACTTCGTTCAGAGCTCGATAATCTACACACATCCGGTAAGAACCTTCTTTCTTCTTCACAAGTAATACCGGAGATCCCCAGCTTAAAGTACTGGGACGAATCCAACCTTTCTTCAGGAGTTCGTCCAACTGAATGAGGATCTCCTTCAATCCTTCTGGACTTAGTCGGTGTAGGGTTCTTTAGCACGACTACTGGGT
This sequence comes from Agapanthus africanus, assembly GCA_030015575.1. Classification (NCBI taxonomy): domain Eukaryota; kingdom Viridiplantae; phylum Streptophyta; class Magnoliopsida; order Asparagales; family Amaryllidaceae; genus Agapanthus; species Agapanthus africanus. The sequence continues at coordinate 373,667,215 of JASDDO010000019.1, read as the reverse complement.
TTCGGAAGGCATCAACCATGCCAATTTAAATTTTTTAGTGTGCTAAGTAACCCAAACCAATGATCTAACTAGAGGAATTAAGGTAAGAAAGCATGTAATCAAACATTACACTAAGTGAATGAGGAATACAACCTTTGTAGACCGGTCCTTCACTTCAAAAGCTCCATGTAGTAGTCCCTTCGCTGCAAGTAGTGGTCTCCCGGACTCTCACTGGGCTCCATTAGGCAAAAAGAACAAGCTTGCTTGAAGTCTTCGAGGCCGAAGATAATCTACGTCGAGGAATCTCCAACTCAAGCTACCTCTTCTCTAATTTGGAATTAATGAAGAAAACAACCTAAACTAAATGGCTAATCTAGTGTAAGTTGATGAAGTATGATTTTTGCTCACTTTAGAATTCTTTTTCTCACTAATTTTCTTCACCTTTTGAAAACCTAGAGAGCTCTTTTCTTTTGGTGAAGAAGAAGATGAAGTGTAGAATAGAATGAATGAGAATAGCAACCATGGGTAAGATAATATCTCATACTAACTCTTGTAGAGACTTAACCATGGCTAAAAATAACGGTTGGGTTAATAAATATCTTAAGTAAAACAAAATTAGTGGACTAAGTCAATGGTTCCACAAGCTTCAACCATGTGCTAATTTCCAACTAATTTTGATTTACCTTAAATAAATAAACACCCTCAATTATCCATGTCATGGTGTGAGTCTCATACACCCATGTAGCATGTAGTAACAAGCATGACACAATAATATATATCACATATATATATTAAATGTGCACAAGTGAGAAAAAGAAATGCTTAAGTGAGCTAATATTAGTTAATGTATGTTAATATATCAAATATATATCTGTACATTAAATTATTAAATCAACACTTGATTTAATAATCCGGCTATATCATATATAACCGACTAATATCATTTGTATCAACTTATCGAATCAACACTTGATTCGATAACCCGGCTAGATCACATATAACCGACCGATATCACATATCGCGAAAATAGAATACGGTATCACATACACATATTAATCTCGGTCCCGTACATATCACATATGCGCTCCTACTTCATTTCGCCTGAGCCAGGAAACCTCTGCGTAGGACTCTAAAGACTCATCAATACGCCCGCAGTAGGTGATGATCATATCAGTCACCTACAAGTCGTTAGCGGTACCAGCTGGACGTAACGGTTACCCGGGTATTGAGCGATCAGAAGATCAACAAGCAAGCCTGCTCATACTCCTATGAATCCAATAAGTAACACTACCGTACAGTCCAGTCTCTTCGTCTGATATGTTGCATATCTAGTCTAGGGGTGGTAAATGTCAGACCCCAATAACTTGATAAATTGTGCCGATATGAGGCTCACAACGGGTCGAGAAACTACTGATAACACTTACCAGTAAATCTCCGTATCAGCCCTGGCCAGGGACTTCCTGTTATAGCCAATCGAGCACAGCGCAACATCAACCCCCAATACCGGGAGAGACGAAACCCCTCCTATCGCTCATTGCCTCCATATGACTCGGGACTGTACCTAAAAACCACCGTTTTGCACGTTCTCTTGAACGCGGTAAGGTGGAAATCAAAGCACAGTGGGAATCATACAAGACTCTATGACGATTTCGGGTCTACAGACTAACCTGTACTAGTGTCACCAGAGAACTGCTATCTGACGTGAGGTATAATACCATCTAGGAGTTCTCGGCGAGTCATGTTCAGTGTACCCAGTCTCCACTGAGCACCCATATACAATCTTTGATGTCAAAAACCAATGGATGTGGGATCATCCATCGCCCATCATATGGGTCAAGAAACGTATACGCTAGTCTACTCTGGAATATCGATGCCCTGTCTCGATACACCCTCGACTAGGAACAATTAAAGGATGAACTTTTGGACTACCCTGGCCCCACTAGTATGATCTCCATCATAGTCCTGGTAGTCAAGTATACATCCTAAGGGCTTTATCAACATGTGAAAGAAAGACAGTATCACAATACAAGTCTACATGTTAAGATAAAGAGCAACCAGATAACATACTATCATGTCGAGCAAGAAAGTTCTCTCTATATATGTCCAAGCATCCACTATAATATACAATCATGTACAATAATGGCCTTTAGGACATACATACAACTAACAATCTCCCACTTGCACTAAGGCCAGTTGTTGTAGTATCTCATACCCAACATCCCGAAGAGTCTCTCAAATTGTATCCGGGGTATGTCCTTTGTGAGTGGACCCGCCGTGTTATTCTTCGTGTTAATTCTCCTGACCTCGATCTTCTGGCGATCAACTATCTCCCGGATCAGGTTATACCGCCTCAGAATATGCCTGGATCGCTGATGGGACCTGGGTTCCTTGGCCATGCCACTACTCCATTGTTATCACAATACAAAGGTATTGGATGCTCGATGGATGGAACCACTCCAAGTTCAGTTATGGACTTCTTCATTTAGACAGCCTCTTTGGCGGCATCGTTGGCAGCGATGTATTCAGCCTCCATCGTTGAGTCTGCCACGGTTTCTTTCTTGGAACTTTTCCAACAAACCGCCCCACCATTGAGGGTGAAGACAAAATCCGAGACCGACTTAGAGTCGTCCTTATCACTCTGGAAGCTCGAGTCGGTAAAGAACTCCACATGGAGTTCACCGTTACCATACACCAAGAACATTTCTTTAGTCCTTCTCAAGTACTTAAGAATGTTCTTCACAGCTGTCCAGTGATTCTCCCCAAGATCTGATTGATACCTGCTTATAACACCCAGTGCGTACGCTATATCCGGTCGGGTACATAACATCGCATACATGATAGACTCGACTGCCGAAGCATAGGGTATACCTTGCATGCGAGCCCTCTCCAAATCAGTCTTGGGGGACATCTCTTTGGAAAGAGTGATTCCTGAGATCGTGGGTAAATTCCCACGCTTGGAATCCTCCATACTAAACCTCTTTAGTATGGTGTCAATGTACCTGGATTGGGACAATCCCAGTATCCGTTTAGATCTATCTCTATAGATCTTAATCCCATGATGTAGGAGGCATTACTCAGATCCTTCATGGAGAATGTTTGTGATAAGAAGAGCTTGACCGAGTGCAGCATAGGAACATCATTTCCTATCAAGAGTATATCATCCATGTACAATACGAGGAAGACGTCCTTGCTCTCTGCCACCTTCTTGTATATACAAGGTTCATCTACATTTTTGACGAAGTCAAACTCTTTGACTGCTACATCAAAACAAATGTTCCAACTCCGCGATGCCTGCTTTAACCCATAGATTGATTTAAGCAGCTTGCATACCTTTCCACTGCTCCCGCTGTCCACGAAGCCATCTGGCTGAGTCATGTACACGCTCTCTTCTAAATCACCATTTAGAAAGACGGTCTTAACATCCATCTGCCATATTTCGTAGTCATGGTATGCAGATATGGCAAGTAGGATCCGGATGGACTTAAGCATAGCCACTGGAGAAAAGGTTTCATCATAATCCACACTTGGTCGTTGACGAAAACCTTTTGTTACAAGTCTAGCTTTAAAAGTCTCAACTTTTCCATCTACACCAAGTTTCTTCTTAAAGATCCATTTGCTCCCAATGGGTTTTACCCCTTCGGGAGCAACTTCCAAATTCCATACTTTGTTGGTGTACACGGATTTCATCTCAGACCGTATTGCATCCAGCCATTTCACAGAGTCCCCACTTGTGATGGCCTGCTCGAAACTAGTTGGGTCATCATCTTCCATGATGCAATCCTCGCTCCCACCATCAATGAGAAAACTGTAGTATCTCTCAGGTGGATGAGGAACCCTGCTAGATCGGCGGAGAGGCTGAGCTTCGTTGGGAACTATCGAATCCTCTGGTTTCACTAAATCTTCAGTTATAATCTGTGTTGCTGGAACTTCTTCCAGTTCTACCTCTTTACCACTAATTTCTTTTTCAAGAAATTCCTTTTCTAAAAAGGTGGCATGACGAGAAACAAACACCTTTTGTTCCTCGCTGTGGTTGAAAAGATATCCATGTGAATGTTTGGGATATCCAACAAACTTACAAAGAACTGATCGTGCCTCGAGTTTGTCCGGATTTTGCCGTTTGACATAGGCCGGATAACCCCATATCTTAACTCGTTTAAGACATGGTCTCTTACCACTCCATATCTCATATGGTGTTGTTGGCACTGATTTATATGGAACTTGATTCAATAGGTATGCAGCTGTCTCAAGCGCATGACCCCAAAAGGAAATAGGTAACTCAGCGTCACTCATCATAGAGCGCACCACATTTAATAGGGTGCGATTCCTCCGCTCCGATACACCGTTGTGCTGTGGTGTATACGGAGGAGTAAGCTGAGAGAGAATCCCATTCTCTTTTAGATAGTCACGGAATTCCGTGCTCAAGTATTCTCCTCCTCGATCAGATCGTAGGATTTTAATACTTTTACCCGTCTGGTTCTCAACTTCATACTTATATTCTTTGAATTTCTCAAAAGCTTCAGACTTGTGTTTCTACAGGAACACATGTCCGAATCTCGAAAGATCGTCAGTGGATGTAATGAAGTATGATGACCCATTCCAGGCATTTATAGACATGAGACCGCATACATCACTATGTATCAGTCCCAAGAGTTCCGTAGCTCTTTCTCCGTATCCAGTAAACGGAGTTTTGGTCATTTTACCTTTGAGACATGACTGGCAAGTTTCAAATGATGTAAATTCAAACTAATTTAAATATCCATCTTTATGTAACTTAGCTAGTCGTGTCGCATTGATATGACCTAGTCTACAATGCCACAAGAAAGACTCGTTCATTTCTGAACTTTTTCTTTTGTGTGTGTTCTGTACGTTAAGAACTGTGGTTTGATTTAGAATGTATATGCCTTTACTTAACGAGCCTGATCCAATCAACTTTTGATTCAGAAAAATGTTCATAACATTATCCTGCAATAAAAAATTATATCCTTCTTTACTTAATAAAGAAACTGATATAATATTGCATATCAGGTTCGGTATGTAATAGCATTCGTTTAGAATCAATGTATTACCATTTGGTAATACAAGGTGATATTCACCAACTGCTTTGGCTGCAACATTTGCACCATTCCCTACTCTTACAGAATGTTCACCTATTCCCAGTTCACTATCTTTCCTTAGCCCATGTAACATATTACATATGTGGGATCCCGATCTGGTATCTAATACCCAGGACGTAGAGTGTACTGAGAAACAGTTCTCGGTAACTAACACACCCGAAGAAGATGCATCAGCATGCTCATTCCTCGTTTAGGTGGCATGGGAATCCGGATGATCCCCTATTTCCTGCTCAGACTTATAACAATTATAAGATAGAGCGGAACCAACGTTCCCCAGCTCAGTATAATAAGCAGGTTCGGTCAATACATCCATATTATTATCTTGATTAAGGCCTGACATGGTCGCTACCTGGAGAGAGAGAGAGAGAGAAGAAAACACTTAGCGTATGCTCTTGTAAGATTAGATTGGTTATTATCTTATCTAACCAGGATGGCTTCCACTGTTTTTATCAAATCTTCCTTCAAACCCTAAAAGGTAAGACTAGCCGGGATTAATTACACCCTATAAGTTCGCCAATCTTTCAGCCAGGCCAGTGTCGGTATTTTGAGGGAGGTTCCTCGTGCTTTCGCACGGACCTAATTAAAATAAACCTCGTTTTCCCAGGAGCGTAACCCCGTTAACACTTTTCTAGACACTTACTTGATCGGTTAATTGTAATGTGCAAAACTCTCCCAGGAGTAACTCTTACTCGCAGTGGGTATCAGGATCCAACATTCTCATAGAAGGTATGTAATCTCATCGCAAATTTCAACACTTGAAATTCCCAATAATATTTTGCCCCTAACGTCCTATGACCTTGACAAAGGTCAACAAACCATAGGGTGCTAGTCAAATCCAACCCATCATTTCGTGATTGAATTAAACCCATCCGCACGACCTTTGACAAAGGCCAACAAGGTCGTACGACTACCCTAATCCAATCGCATCACATGCTTTACAGATAAGCACTAATCAGGTACCGCACACTACGTCATGACAAAGGCCAACAAACGCAACACGGATACTAAATAGTGTTTATCTGAAAAGACTGAGGGCTACGTCAGGATTTTAAGAAAACCTTTTGCGTAATGAACTTGATATCGTTGTAGAATCGAGTGATTTTGAAAAGGGGTGGTTTAAGCTCCGCTTTTAAAATCATGTGTTTTTCAAAATAAACCAAGTGGGTGTAGCATCTGCTAGTTTTTGCTAAAGAGGTCATTCCCGGTGAAGAGATCTCGGCTATTTCCTCATCGAATGAGGTGCTGGATATTCATCAAGGAATACCTCTATGCAAAACAAGAACTAGAGCTACCTTTTGGAAAATTTGATTCTACAACATCTTTAGGTTTCTTTCCTTTCATTAATCTCATTAATGAAGTCCCATCAATTATGCTTCCTAAGTATCACAGATAAAACGAAAATACAACGTACGCTTATGCCATCCGCATTCGCCACAGTGTCCCGTTATGCACCGTTAGGTTACTTAACTAACGGCATAGCGGGGCGGGACTAGCACGGGTGCAAAACATAAGCAACGTTTATTATATATCATTTATATAATAACAACATTCGTCTTATCATATAAAGTGATCATATCACAGAATATCAGTAGCAGAAGTCCACATATGAAATATTGGATATACTAGGAATTCTATGTTTTAAATTAAGCCAGTAAAAAACACGGATTCCACGGTTGTGATGAATAGCCAATCCCACATCCTTAGACCCCTACGAGAGCGGCAAGCAACCCTACCAATTATAGAGTTAGGAGACCCAGACTCGACTCCTCGAGATGGTCTCCCACTAGACTCTAGAACCCGATCACTTGTGCTCCCCTCCTTGGGTCTATCCTAATGCAGAAAAGTAAATAATATATATCAACGGTGACATCATTCCCAACCCGAAAGTGCCCCAATAAAAGAATATTACATATAAATTTTTACATGAATGAAAATGAAAAACTCTCATCTCACGCAAAACCCCCCGGCTATTCAAATACAACGATCCAATATAGCATATTACAGCAACACATAACATCACATGTCATCAACGTAAGTAAATATGCGTATCCCAATTGTCGTTGACATATAGCAACGAAACCGGCGATACACCACATATTACACTTACGGTCGCAGAAAAGAAAGTGAAAATTACAACAATTGGAATCCGCAACCACCTTAGACATCATAAACCCGAAATATCACATACTTCGGATTTCATGCCTAACCATATGAATTCCTTAGACATCGCATGCCTAACAATTATAAACCCCGCATTTTAGTCTCAATATTGAAAACACTTTTCAACAAGTCGGGCAATTCAACAAGATACCCGACAAGCTGATCGAATGCTCGTCGGAAACATTAGTAGACGGCCGCACCCCCGATACCATCGACGAAGTGCACTTAGGCAGAACACCGCGGCCGTGAGCACCCGGACGAATGCTTTAGGAAACAGGGTTCTCCTAATATCTCTTGGTCGAGGCTATGAGGCGTGGCTATCTAGTAATGTTACCCGGCGAGTATCCGCGTACACTACGTGATTGAGACAGAGTTTTGATCCATATCAAAATCCCGTGGCAACCGATCATATGAGACTAAATTGCTAGATCTATAAATTTCAAATTAGTTTTCACAAAACTAAATATTGTGGATTCCAAATATTGTATCATAATTCAGAGATAGTTAAACGATATTAAACATTTCGATCGAATCAACAAACACCCAAAATATCCCAGAGAGCTCAACACTTGAGCACAGTTTAAACAATACCCAGAATATGCCATATCACCTATGGACCGGCCGTAGAAAGGCCGATCCATGCCTCACTCATTGCGCCGTGGAACTGCCGCAAACCTTAGGGTTTGGCCGCGGTTCCGCGGTCAAAAAGTCGAGTTTGGGTATTGTCCTTCTAGAAGATCCATAAAATCACTTGCATGATTTTCTGAAGATTTTTAAACCCAAAAAAATTCCAACTTTTGGAAAATTTCCAAAGAGGGGTAAACAATGGGTTATTGATGTTCGTTCGAACTTTTTAACGTCGTCTAAATTACCCAAAATGATGTTAAATTATGACTACGAAACACTCCGAATTGCCACTACAGAAAGATAACATCACATGCAATCTTTAGCAAAAACAAATAATACCTGAAACACCAAACCCCAGAGCCTGGAGCACCAAAAAAAAAAAAACGAAGCCAAACCAGCAGAGGAAAACCGGCCAGGCCGGTTTTATGGAGCATTTCTCCAGGTCAAATCCGGCGTATGGGGTTCGTTTTTGTCTGGTGTTCATGTTACATCTTATGTAACATTCTACAATTGCTTAAAAAAATTTAGAAGACTTAAAAATTTCGATAGAAACTAGGGTTTTGTTTCGAGGTTTCGGATTTGTTTCGGTTTCTTAATTCTACTAATATCGTCTAATTCTCTAGCCTGGCTCTGATACCACTGTAGGGTTCTTTAGCACAACTACTGGGTTTCGGAAGGCATCAACCATGCCAATTTAATATTTTAGTGTGCTAAGTAACCCAAACAAAGGATCTAACTAGAGGAATTAAGGTAAGCAGGCATGTAATCAAAAATTACACTAAGTGAATGAAGAATACAACCTTTGTAGACCGGTCGTTCACTTCAAAAGCTCCGTGTAGTAGTCCCTTCGCTGCAAGTAGTGGTCTCCCGGATTCTCGCTAGGCTCCACCAGGCGAAAGGAACAAGCTTGCATGAAGTCTTTGAGGCCGAAGATGATCTACGTCGAGAAATCTCCAACTCAAGCTACCTCTTCTCTAATTGGGAATTAGTGCAGCAAACTACCTAAACTAAAAGGCTAATTTAGTGTAGATTGATGAAGTAGGATTTTTGCTCACTTTAGAATTCTTTTTCTCACTAATATTCTTCATGTAACACCTTAGATTTGCGATTAGTGTTAATTAAACGATAATGCGGGTTTTTAGTAAAAAGTTTACCAAAATAGTTTTCAAATATTTTATAAAAATTAATGAATATTTTATTAATATTTATTTCGGGTTTGCACACACATGTGCATGTTAACCTAGGGTTAATTGGGGGGGGGGGGTTAACCATGCTTAAGTAGCCATGGCACCTTAACCCCATTTTAAATTAAGTCTTATGTATTATTAAAATTAATTAGTTTTCAAATTTTAAATTAAAAAGGGTTTTATTTTAGGTTGACTTGAGAGAGAGGAAGAGAGAGAGAGAGAGGGCATGATGAGGCATGACAAGCATGCCATGCATTTAATGAGGAGAGAGGGGAGGGAGGCATGGCTTGTGCTAAACTCACCCCTCATTCCCACACCCCTCACCCTCATGCATACACCCTCATCCCCCCACTCTCACTCTCATTTGTTTTCTCCTTCTCATATTTTCCTTCACCTCACTCACTCCCTCAACTGAAACCCTAACCCAACCCTCACAAACCCACACCAAATCTCTACTAAACTTCACTTAAACCCTTCACAAAGCCAAGTCAAGCCACTAGGATCACTTGGAGCATGGAAAGCTAGGGTTTTGAGCAAGTTTGGATAGGTAATTACTCTCTACTGCAATTTAGGAGTTTATTATTTGTTGTGTTTCTTTGTAGTTTCAGTTTAGAATGATAAAGATATAGTTTTGTGCATGTATCGTAGTTTTAGTGTCGTTTTAGGATATCTGCAATCTGCTGTGATCCCGAGTGTTTACTGTGAAAACAAGCAGTGTAGTAGCGTAGTGCCAGAGACCCTAAGTATTTATCTGAGACCCCGACCCCATCCCACCGGTTTTGGCCGGCGACATGAAGGACTTTTCCGGCGAGCTAGGCCGTACGGTGGCCTGGGAAGTTGTAATTTTGTGGGTAGCTGTCTGCAATGGTTTTAGAGTGTTTGGTACTGCTAGATTTTTATGTTTTGACAGTGGATAAAATCTGGGAGCGGTTGGCTAGTTTTTAGTGTTTCGTCGACGCGCGATACGGTGTCCGACTCAGTTTCTGAGCTTCGCGTGATTTCTGCACGTAGGATTTGTTTTAGTAGTGCCGCCACACACGTTAGCCGCTACGCGAGCACTTTAGAGAGTGTTGGAGGTGCGTCGATTTGAGCGTAATTGTAAGTATTATTGGTTGATTCTGAGTTGCACTTGCTATGTTTTGTGTTAATAGGATCGCAGGCGGGGACTTCGGACGCTGTGAAGAAAGGGAAGCATGTGGTCTGATATACCTAGCTCGAGATCACGGTGAGTAGATTTAACATCTACGGGGAAATCGCCTGTATGGCGTTATGCGTCAGGGCTTGATAGGATTTTATAACCGCATGTTTATATTCATATATGTTGATTATGCATGAGCATTATGCATACCATTATTTGTTGTGCCTTGACCTAATATCTAGTGGAGACTGCACCATTACTGACGGTTTATATTGCACGAGTACTAAATTGTATGTTATGCCCACACCGTCGGTAATTTCCATGACACTCACAATCTATACACATCTGTTGTATTGTACTTGTTATTGATATTGACACATGGATTAATGTTTTATTGCGCATATGAGATACATCATGCATACATAGCTACATGTACACCTTTATATGATGTTGGATTTGATTTTGGAGAAATTGGGAACCGCATGACACATTTAAAAACTGGATTCATTTAAAAGAGCGGTTTTCCCTTGATATGCTCATATTACGTTTTTATGTTGCTGATTGAAAGAGGTTTTACGATCAAAAATATATTACCGCAATCAAGAACGGCGTCGCTTTGCAGCTAGCCGGTAAGTACGGGTCGGTCCACAGGGATGTTGTAAATCTCCTAAATGTTCTTACAAGCTAATTCCAAAGGGTGTTGGATCTTTTAATTAAATCTAAAAACGAAGTTGAGTTATACTAGGATTAGAAACTTGCTAGGATTAGGTTTAGGTAAAGTTTGGTAAATAAATATTTACACCTCTTTCATTGCCCTAAATTAGATATCATATTAGGAGTTATGGTAATTATTAATAAAAGGTATTAGGATGATTGGGAAGATGTTTCTTCCTCTAGATCCTTGTCCGTCCTTTAACAATCCTTATCCTAACCACCATGGAAAACTTTCAAATCCGGTCTTTTATACTACGGATCACCGTTACCTCGTGGGTAGAGTGCCGTAGGGAGCGGAAGATGAAAGTATGCATGGAGTCCTAATTGTTCAAAAGAGATTGGCAAAGAAAGAGATGAGAAATCTTCATCTCTCAAACCCTTCTCTATTCCTAATCCTAACAAGCGAGGAAACTACTCGCTCATTGAGAGATCTACGAAAGACATAATTTTTATTTTTTTTGAATTTAATAGATGAAAGATCTACTACAAGTTAATAAAAATTCTAAACTATATTAAACTAGAGCAAGAAAAAAAATTACTTAGGGCAGAAATTAAAACTAAAACTAGGGCAGAAAAATAAACCTACTTACGATTGATGCTCTCCAACTTCAAAGAAAACTGAAATTTTATTGATGAATAGAGGCATGAGGAGGCATGACCTAATACAAGAGTTTGGGTATCTATTTATAGGACATAGAAAACCCTAGGTTTACAATTGCCGCACGTCTGCATTTACCAAAATACCCTTAGGTTGACTAGTCAGAGCCGCCAAAGAATTATGGTAAAAATTTATTCATCTCCGGGCTCTATATGGCCGCGGAACCGCGGCCGCAGCAGGGGTTGGGCCGCGGTTCCACGGCCCAATGATTGGCTTGATGGCTGAAATTTGGTGCTCTGTTTTTGGGCCTTTTGGGCTACTAACTTCTTTGGTTCTTTCTTTAAAATAGCTTCTGATTCTTTTCCAGATTTTCCAGTAAATAATTGTGGTGGACTTTAACCGTGGCTTCACGATCTTGGACCTTGCGTTGCCTTGTACTGATCTGTTGTGTAGGCTTGATTAAAATCCTTTTATTTGTTGGTCAAAGTCCCTCTTTTGTATCGTCTTTTGTCTTTTTCACTGTTTTTGCTCTAAGAACCTATAACATGTAATTATGTAGCAGACATGGGTCAAAAGCACCTGTTTATTTGTAAAAAGAATAAGAATGGGGAATATAATAATGCAATATTATGATATGAACAAATACCCCCAAACTTATCTTTTGCTCGTCCTCGAGCAAACTTAGTTTTTATTCTCGACAAAAACCTAACCTCACTTTCGCAGGGAAACGCGATTGCACTGAGCACGTGCAACAAGCCGTTAAACCTCTAGGTGTCCCTAGTAGGAGGAGTGTTGTCTCCTGAGGGTTTTCAGCGGATACTACCCACAAAATCCTATCAATTTGGCTCATTAACTTTAATTCTCCAATTAGGTTTTCTAACAAGGAATTCTATTATCTTTGACTCGTAAATTATCCACCCATATTCTTCACACTTCCTCATCATTTAACTTAAGATTATATATGTTCTGCAGACCTACTTAGCTTTCGGCATTTCTTAAGTTTTCCTTCTAAGTTTCCATCTCCACTTAGGAATTTTTATCAACTTTACTAAAGATACAAGTTCTATTTTTCATTCCTCTCTCTTATCTAAACTCTAATCACATATCCCCACGTGTGTGTATAAATCACCCCTACACTTGGAAATTCAAATCAAGCAATCGTACTCTTGTCCGTTGTCTAAAATACTTATTAATTGGTGAATTTTTAAATGATTTTTGCTTACACATCCTTCATGCGACCGTTAATGCTTCTTGAGGTACCAACAACCGATTACAAGATGTGTTAGCACATTAAAACGTAATTCCTAGTCTTGCAACACCCAAGGCTTTAGCAGTGACTCCCAAACCAGTTGGTCTAAAGCACTAGGTGATGAAGCACCCTCGCTAAATATTTTTCTATTTTTGCAGCCTTAAGTAATTACAAAAACCAGTGTTCATTTTTTTCTTTATTCACACTTGTATATTTTTTTCTCTTCGTACTAAAGACTTTAGACAAGTGCATTTCAAGATCTCTTCTACTATTCCAAGTTTCAAGGTGCGTGTTTGTGCAATTTGTAGGGTATACGTTTTCAGAATCTAGACTTAAGCTAGGAATTATTTTTCAAACTCATACTTTAATAAAAACATCAATACTTTTCCCTTGTTTCGACTTAGCCCAAAAAGTGAACTTAAAATTTGCCTATTTCTAAATAAACTACAAAGACATATACTTTCTACCGTTAAACTTTAAGAAAGGTTATTTTTAGGGTTTTTTAATTTACTAAGTCTAAAATCTAGTTGTTCCTAGCTAGTTAACCTATTTGTCAAACTCAAATCAAATAAGGCCAAAATTGAATACATTAATTTTTATAATTTTGAAATTTTTCAATTTTTATGGATTTTAAAATAAGTATGCAAATGCAAAAATATACACATGAATGCGAAGAAAGAAGACTTACCGAGCATACCCCCAAACTTAAACTTGACAGTGTCCTCACTGTCATGCCACACCAAGAGGGTCAAAATGTCGGCACTCCCCTATTTATTTATTTACAAAATATTTTTTTTAAAATATTTTTTTAATGTTTTGAATTTTTTATTTTTTTATTTTTTATAGAAAAAGAAAACAAAAAATATATATATACATATATACAACAAGGTCCTCCCCAAACTAAACAAGGCCTTACACAAGCCAAAGGTTAGCACCAACCATTCAAAAAATTTATCGTGATAATGGTAGGGTTGGTGAAAGAATGGGGTGTAAAGAAGAGAAATGAGAAGCACACGAGACCGTATGAGAAGAAGAGTGGAATATGGTCTCGGTGGAGGCGAAGAATGACGGAAAAGAGAAAAAAGTGGAGTACGATCTTGAGGGTGTAAATCGAGTGAATAAATTAGCGCAATCTGTGATGACCGATGTGTTAATGTAGGGTTGCTAGGCACGCGCACAAGGGTCAACGAGGCATCAACCATGCCCGATTAAAATTTTAGCCATGCCGAACAACCCAAAGCCGGATCTTTAAACTAGGGTTTAGGCGAAAACAAGCATGTTAAACTTTTTAATACTAAGTGAGAGGGATTACAACCTTTGTAGATCCAGTCTTTCACTTCATTAGCTCCGTGTAGATGTCCCCATCGCTGCAATCGTGAACTCCGGACTCTAGAGAAGCTTCACAAGAAGAACGAACGTGCTTGCTTCGATGACTTCGAGGCCGAAGATGATCTACGTCGGGGAGACACCAACTCAAGCTATTCCTTCACTAGGTCATGAACTTTGTGAAGAGAACAAACTCTACTACATGGCAAGTGGTAGAGGATGAAGAAATAGGAAGTGAGCTCACTTTAGAATTGATTTTCTCACACTTTTTCTCATGGCACCATTGGAGCTAGTAAGCTTTTCATGGAGCTTGATGAAGAAGAAGAAGAAAGAATAATCTCATTATATGAATTATTATTCTCAATAATGTAACCATGGGTGAGTTAAGTTATCATGCTTAACTCATGTAGAGAATTAACCAAAGCATGAGGTTAAGAGTTGGGTTAACTAAATATCCTTAAGAATGACAAAAGAGTTGACTTTGTCAATGTTTCCACAAGCTTCATGAAAGCTTGAGAACTTTGACAAAGTCTTTCTCTTTTGTTATTCTTAAGATATAAACAAAACCCTAATCTTTACCCTAATCTTGGTATAAGTCTCATACACCCATCTTTGATGTATCACAAGCATGATACAATCATATGTACACAAATATATATCACATATACACTTATGCACAATCAAGTGAGAAAATAAATCTTAAGTGAGCTAATACTAGTTAATGTAATGTAATATATCAAATATATAATTATATATTAAATTATTAAATCAACTTTTGATTTAATAATCCGGCTATAACCGACTAATATCATGTGTAACAACTTATCGAATCAACACTTGATCCGATAACCCGGCTATATCGCATACAACCGATCAATGTTACAAATCGCGAGAATATAATACGGTATCTCATATCGTATCAATCTCGGTTCCGTACATATCACATATGTGCTCCTACTCCATTTCGCTTGAGCCAGGAAACCCCTGTGTAGGACTCTAAAGACTCGTCAATACGTCGGCAGTAAGTGGCGATCATATCAATCACTCACAAGCTGCAAGCGGTCTGCTAAACGTAACGGCTACCCGGGTATTGAGCGATCAGAAGATCAACAAGCAAGCCAGCTAGTACTCCTGCGAATCCAATCAGTAACACACCCGTACAGTCCGGTCTCGTCATCTGATATGTCGCATATCTCGCCTAGGGGTGGTAAACGTCAGACCCCAGTAGCTCGATAAGTCATATCGATATGAGGTCTATAACAGTTCAAGAAACTACTGATAACACTTACAAGTAAATCTCAGCAACCCTGGCCAGGGATTTCTGGTTATAGCCAATCGAACACAGCACAACATCAACTCCCTATACCGGGAGAGACGAATCCCCTCCTATCGCTCATTGCCTCCATGTGATTCGGGACTGTACCCAAAAGCTACCTTTTTGCACGCCCTCTTGGACGTGGTATGATGGAAATCAAAACACAGTAGGAATCACACAAGACTCTATGACGATCTCGGGTCAATAGACTACTCTGTACCAGTGTCACCGGAGAACTGCCATCTGACGTAAGGTATAATACCATCTGGGAGTTCTCGGCGAGTCCGTCCAGTGTACCCAGTCTCCACTGAGCACCTATACACCATCCTTGATATCAAACACCGATGGATATAGGATCATCCATCGCCCATCATATGGGTCAAGATGCGTATACGCTAGTCTACTCTGGTGCATCGATGCCCTGTCTCGATACACCCTCGACTAGGAACAGTTATAGGATGTACTCGTCGACTACCATGGCCCCACTAGTATGATCTCATCATAGTTCCAGTAGTCGAGTACATATCCTAAGGGCTTTATCAACATGTAACATAGAGACAGTCAGAGTACATGTTAAGATAAAGTACAATCAGATAGCATACTATCATGTCGAGCAAGAAAGTCCTCCCTATATATGTCCAAGCATCCATTACAATATACATCGTATGTACAGTAATGGCCTCTAGGGCATACATATAACTAATAATCTCCCACTTGTACTAGGGCCATCTGTTGTGGTATCGCATACCCAACAATTAGCTGCGGTTGAAGTATCTCATACTCAACCATCCCATAAAAGTCTCTACTGGGAAAAAGGCCTTTGTGAGTGGATCCGCGCTGTCGTCCTCTGTGTCTACTCTCCTAACCTCGATCTCCCTGGAGATCAACCATCTTCATGATCAGGTGATACTGCCTAAGAATTATATCTGGATTTCTGATGGGACGGGGGTTCCTTGGCATAATCCACAACTCCATTGTCATACAATGGTTGGAACGAAGTTCATCTCATGAACTTATATTTATCCAGACTGCCTCTTTGGTAGCATCCTTGGTAACGATGTATCTTCCTTTTAATCTTCTGGTATGTCACGGTATCTAGCTTGGAACTCTTCCAACATACCGTCCCTCCACTAAGGGTAAAGACAATGCCTGCGACTGACATTCAGTCGTTCTTATCACCCTGGAACCTTTCCAGTGATTCTCCTCAGGATCAATTGATACCATCTTACTACAACTAGTAAGAATCCTAACATTCAATTAGATCTATCTCATAGATCCAAAAACCCAGGATTTAGGAGGTATCACTTTGATCCTATTTGGAGAATCCTTATGATAAGCGGAGATTGACCAAGCGTAGCATAGGAAACTCCTTCCCTATCAAGAGTATGTCATCCACGTACTCTACGAAGATCACCACCATACTCTCTACTACCTTTTTGTATATACAAGGTTCATCTACCATTTTGATGAAGTCAAACTCTTTGACTACCACATCAAAACAGATGTTCCAACTCCGCGATGCCTGTTTTATCACATAAAATATCTTGCACATGTTTCCGCTGCTCCCACTGTCTACGAAGCCCTCTGGCTGTGTACTTATAGACGCTCTTTTCTGAAACATCATTTAAAAAAGCAGTCATGACACCCAACCGCCAGATATCGTAGTCATGGTATGTAGCCGTGGCAAGTAGGATCTGGATGGACTTAAGCATAGTGTAGGGTTCCTAGGCACACTCATGAGGTTCTACAAGGCATCAATCATGCCAAAATCAAAAATTGGATGTGCCGAACAACCCTAATCTAGATCGTTTACTAGAGGTAAGGCGAAAAACATACAAGCAAACAACTTTACTACTAAGTGAAAGAGATTACAACCTTTGTAGATCCGGTCCTTCACTTCTAAAGCTCCATGTTGACGTCCCTTCACTGCGATCATCGGGATCCCGGACTCTAGCGATGGTTTCTTCGGAGAAATGAGCAGGCTAGGTCGTTGACTTCGAGGCCGAAGATGATCTACGTCGGGGAGACTCAAACTCAAGCTATTCCTTCACTTGGTCAAGAACATTGTGAAGAGAACACCCTATACAACATGGCAAGTGGTAGAGAATGAAGAAATAAGAAGTGGGTTCACTTTGGATTTGGATTTCTCACTCTTTTTCTTCACTTGAAAATTTTCAAGAAAGGTTTTTCTTCTTCTTGAAGAAGAAGAAGAAGAAGAAGAAAAGAATATGAATAATAGAATAATTAAAATGAATAATCAAGTGAAGTCTATCATGATGCAACCATGGGTGAGTAAACTAATGTAGAGACTAAACTAGAGTTTAAGTTAATGGTTAGGTTAACAAAAATCTCATGCAAAACAAGAATGGTGGACTTTGTCAAAGATGCTTGAAAGCTTCATGAAGCTTCAAGCATAAAACAAAGAAAGCCACCATTTTATTTTTGCCAAAATAAATAAAATAAATAAAACCCTAACCATTAACCTAAACATGGTGTAAGTCATACACACACCCAAGTTTGCATGTATCATCAATCATGATACAAACTAGTGTACAAACATATATCATATATACAACTTGTGCACATCAAGTGAGAAAATCAATCTTAAGTGAACAAATACTAGTTAATATAAAGTAATATATCAAATATATAATTATACATTAAATCATTAAATCAATACTTGATTTAATGATCCGGTCATATCGCATATAACCGACTAATATCAAGTGTATCAATATATCGAATCAACACTTGATTCGGTAACCCGGCTATATCTCATATAACCGTCCGATGATACAAATCGCGAGAATAGAATATAGTATCACATACTGGTATTATTCTCGGTCCCGCACATCTTATATGCGCTCCTATTTCGTTTCGCTTGAGCTAGGAAACCCCTGTGTAGGACTCTAAAGACTCGTCAATACGTCGGCAGTAGGTGATGATCATATCAAACACCTACAAGCCGCAAGCGGTCTGCTAAACGTAACGGCCACCCGGGTATTGAGCGATCAGAAGATCAACGAGCAAGCCCGCTCACACTCCTGCGAATCCAATCAGTAACACTTACCGCACAGTCCGGTCTGTTTGTCTGATATGTCGCATATCTCGCCTAGGGGTAGTAAACGTCAGACCCCAGTAGCTTGATAAGTCATGCCTATATAAGGTCCATAACAAGCATGAAACTACTGATAACACTTACCAGTAAATCAGTGCAACCCTGGCCAGGGATTTCCAGTTATGGCCAGTCGAGCATAGCGCAACATCAACCCCCAATACCGGGAGAGACGAATCCCCTCCTATCGCTCATTGCCTTCATGTGAATCGGGAATGTACCCAAAAACCACCTGTTTGCACGACTCAGTAGAGCCGTGGTAGGGTGGAAATCAAAGCACAGTGGGAGACACACAAGACTCTATGACGATCTCGGGTCAACAGACTAAGCTGTACCAGTGTCACCAGAGAACTGCCATCTGACGTGAGGTATAATACCATCTGGGAGTTCTCGGTGAGCCCGTTCAGTGTACCCAGTCTCCACTGAGCACCCGCATACCGTCTCTGATGTCAAACACCAATAGATATGGGATCATCCATCGCCCATCACATGGGTCGAGAAGATATACGCTAGTCTACTCTGGAATATCGATGCCCTGTCTCGATATTCCCACGACTAGGAACATTGAAGGATGTACTCATTGACTACCCAGGCCCCACTAGTATGATTTACATCATAGTCCTGCAAGTCGAGTACACATCCTAAGGGCTTTATCAACATGTAATAGAGAGATAGCAAGTATACATGTTAAGATAAAGAGCAACCGGATAGCGTACTATCATGTCGAGCAAGAAAGTCCTACCTATATATGTCCCAGCATCCACTACAATATACATCTCATGTACAGTAATGGCCTCTAAGGCATACATATAACTAACAATCTCCCACTTGCACTAGGGCCATCTGTAGCAGTGGTTGCAGTATCTCATATTCAACCATCCCATAAAAGTCTCTCTCTGGGAAAAGGCCTTTATGAGTGGATCCGCCGTGTTGTCCTATGAGTCTACTCTCCTAACCTTGATCACCCTGGAGATCAACTATCTCCATGATCAGGTGATGCTGCCTCATAATATGTCTGGGTCACTGATGGGACCAGGGTTCCTGGGCCAAAGCCACACTTCCATTGTCACACAATGGTAGGAACCTAGTTCATCTCATGAACTAATATACACCCAAATTGCCTCTTTGGTAGTATCTTTGATAGCGATGTCACCAGCCTTTATCGTCTAGTTTGCCATAGTATCTCAGCTTGGAACTCTTCCAACATACCGTCCCTCCACTGAGGGTAAAGACAATGCCTGCGACTGACATTCAGTCGTCCTTATCACCCTACAACCTTTCCAGTGATTCTCCCCAGGATCGATTGATACCATCTTACTACACTTAGTGAGAATCCTAATATCCATTTAGATCTATCTCATAGATCCAAAACCCAGGATTTAGGAGGTATCACTTTGATCCTATTTGGAGAATCCTTGTGATAAGAGGAGATTGACCGTACGTAGCTTAGGAAACTCTTTTCCTATCAAGAGTATGTCATCCACGTACTCTACGAGGATAACCACCTTACTCTCTACTACTTTTTTGTATATACAAGGTTCATCTACTATTTTGATGAAGTCAAACTCTTTGACTACCACATCAAAACAGAAGTTCCAACTCCGCGATACCTGCTTTATCCTGTAAAGCAACTTGCACACGTTTCCGCTGCTCCCACTGTTTACGAAGCCCTCTGGCTGTGTACTTATAGACGTTCTCTTCTAAATCAGTATTTAGAAAAATAGTCATGACATCCAACCGCCAGATATCGTAGTCATGGTATGTAGCCGTGGCAAGTAGGATCCGGATGGAAGCATAGCCACTGGAAAAGGTTTCATCATTTTCCACGCCTGGTTGATGACGAAAACCACTAACAAGTCTAGCTTTGAAAGTCTCAACTTTTCCATTTACACCAAGTAATCTTCTCATGATATACTTGCTTCTGATGGGGATTAACCCTTCAGATACAACATCCAAAGTCCATACTTTGTTGGTGTACATGGATTCCATCTCAGATCGTTAAGCATCCAGCCATTTTTACAGAGTCCCCACTCTTAATGGCCTGCTCGAAACTAGTTGGGTCATCATCTCATGATGCATTCCTCGCTCCCACTGTCATCGAGAAACCTAAGTATCTCTCAGGCGGATGAGGAACCCTGCTAGATCGGCGGAGAGGCTGAGGTTCGTTGGGGACTAATGAATCCTTTGGTTCTATCAAATCATCAGCTGTAGTTTGTATAGCTGGAAATCCTTCCAGTTCTACAGAACTGACCTTGCATCGATCTTGTCCGGATTTTGCTTTTGACATAGGCCGGACAATCCCAAATCTTAACTTACTTAAGAGATAGGCTCTTCCCATACCATATCTCATATGGAGTGGTAGGCAGTGATCTGATTTGAACCTAATTCAATAGGTATGCAGCTTCTTAAGTGCATAACCACCAAAAGGAAACATGTAACTCAGCAGTACTCATCATAGAGCGCACCATATCATATAGGGTGTGATTGCTCCGCCCCGATACACCGTTGTGTTGTGGTGTACAGAGGAGTAACACTGAGAGAGAATCTCATTCTCCTTTAGAATAGTCCAAGAATTCCATGCATAAGTATTCTCCTCCCTGATCTCATCATAGGACATAATACTTATACCTGTATTTGGTTCTCTACTTCTAACTTATATTCATTGAATTTCTCAAAAGCTTCAGACATGTGTTTCAACAGGAACATGTGTCCGAATCTTGAGAGATCATCAGTGAATGTAAGGAAGTACAAAGGACCAGTCCTGGCATATATAGACCGGGGACCTTCATACATCACTATGTATCAGTCCCAAGAGTTCACTAACTCTTTCTCTGTTTCGAGTAAACAGAGCTATGGTCATCTTATCTTTGTGACATGAAGGGCAAGTTTCATAAGATGTAAATTTAAACTGATTTAAATATGCATCTAAATGTAACTTAGCTAGTCGGGTCGCATTGATATGACCTAGTCTACAATGCCTTAAGAAGAATTCGTTCATTTCTGAATTCTTCTTCTCGTGTGTGTTCTATATACTAAGAACTGTAGTTTGATTTAGAACGTCAATGCTTTCAGATAACGTGCCTGAACCGATCAACTCTTGATATATGAAATGTTCAAAACATTATCCAACAATACAAAATTATATCCTTATTTAATAAAGAGACTGATATGATGTTGTATATCAGGTTCGGTATCTAATAACATTCGTTCAGAATCAATGTATTCTGGTAATACAGGGTGATAGTGACCAACAGACTTGGCTGCAACACTTGCACCGTTTTCTGTCTCATGAAACTTATCACCCGTTCTCAGTTCTCTACCTTTCTGTAGCCCATGCAACAGATTACATATCTGGGATCCTGATCCGGTATCAAATACCCAAGATGCAGAGGATACTGAGAAACAGTTCTTTGTAATGAACACACCCGAAGGAGATGCATCTCATGCACTTTCTTCGTTTGGACGGCATGGGAATCCTGGTATTCCCCTATTTCCTGCTCTGTTTTATAACAATTATAAGTTGGAGCGGGACCAACGTTCCCCAGCTCAGTATAACAAGTGGGTTCGGTCAATACATCCATATTATTATCTTGATTAAGGCGTGACATGGTCGCTACCTGGAGAGAGAGAGAAGAAAACACTCTGCGTGCGCTCTTGCAAGATTAGATTGGTTATTTATTTTATCTAATCAGGATAGCTCCCACTGTTTTTATCAAATCTTCCTTCAAACCCTAAAAGGAAAGACTAGCCGGGATTAATTACACTCTACAAGTTTGCCAATCTTTTAGCCAGGCCAGTGCCGGTACTTTGATGGAGGTTTCCCGTGCTTTCGCACGGACCTAATTAAAGTAAACCTCGTTTTCCCAGGTGCGTAACCCTGTTGACACCTTTCTAGACACCTACTTGATCGGCTAATTGTAAAGTGCAAAACTCTCCCAGGAGTAACAATTACTCGCAGTGGGTATCGGGATCCAACTATCATATAGAAGGTATGCAATCTCATTGCAAATTTCAACACTTGAAACTCCCGATAAAGGTTTTTACCCCTAGCACTTATGACCTTAACTATGGTCAACAAATCATAAGCACTAGTCAAGTTCTACCCGTCATTTCGTGATTAATTAGACCCACCCACAAGACCCTTAACTAAGGTCAACAAAGTCACGCGACTGTCCTAACTAATCGCATCATATGCGGTGTAGGAAGACATCACTTAGCTACCGTACACTGTGCCTTGACTATGGTCAACAAACACAGCACGAATACTAAGTACTATACTTCCTAAAATGACGGAGGGTTGCGGATGGTTTTTAAGAAAACCTTTAACGCTTTGAACTTGATCTCGCTGCAGAATCAAATGGTTTTTAAATGGAGTGTTTTTTAGGCTTTTACTAGTTTCGCTAAAGAGGTCACTCCCGGTGAAGGGAGCTCGACTCTTTCCTCGTTGAATGAGGTGCAAGATATTCACAATACCACTATGCAAAGCAAGAACTAGAAAAGCAGTCAAAAGACAAACCGAAGGTTGTAGCATCTGCTAGTTATTGCTAAAGAGGTCACTCCCGATGAAGGGATCGTCGGCTCTTTCCTTATCGAATAAGGTGCTGGATGTTCTACAAGGAACACCGCTATGCAAAGCAACAACTAGAGCTACCTGATTTTTGAAATTCGATTCTACAACATCTTTTAGGTTTATTTTCTTTCATTAATCTCATTAATGAATGTCCCATCATTTAAGTCCACCTAAACATCACAGATAAATACAACTCACGCTTATGCCATCCGCATTCGTCTCGATGTCCCGTCTGCACCGTTAGGTTAGGTAACTAACGACAGAGCGGGGCAGGGCTAGCGCGGGTGTAAAACATAAGCAACGTCTATATAATATATCATATATAGTATATACAGTATCCATCTGAACAAATCACATGATCACATCACAGATAACGCAGCAGAAAATATCATATGAAATATTGGATATACTAGGACGTCCGTGTTTTATTTTGAGCCTGTATAAAACACGGATTCCACGGTTGTGATGAATAGCCAATCCCACACCCCTAGACCCCTACGAGAGCGGCAAGCAACCCTACCAATTCTAGAGTTAGGAGACTCGGACTCGACTCCTCGAGATGGTCTCCCACTGGACCCTAGAACCCGGTTACTTGTGCTCCCCTCCTTGGGTCTATCCTAATGCGGAAAAGTAAATAATATACAATAGTGACATTATCCTCAACCCGGAAGTGCCCCAATAAAAGAATATTACATACAATGAATTTTACATGAATGAAAATGAAAAACACTCATCTCACATAAAAAACCCTGGCTATTCAAACACGACGATCCAATATAACATATCCAGCAACACATAACATCACATGTCATCAACGTAAGTAAATATGCCTATCCCAATTGTCGTTGACATATAGCAACGAAACCGGCGATATCACATATTACACTTACGGTCGCAGAAAAGAAAGTGTAAAACTACAACAATTGGAATCCGCAACCTCCTTAGACATCGCATGCCTAACAATTACAAACCCCGCATTTTAGTCTCATTATCGAAAACTCTTTTCAATATCAAGTCGGGCAATTCAACAAGATTCCCGACATCCTGAACGAATGCTCGTCGCAAACTTTAGTAGACGGCCGCACCCTCGATACCGTCGACGAAGTGCACTAAGGCGGAACACCGCTGCTGCGAGCACCCGAACGGATGCTTTTGGCGACGGGGTTCTCCTACAGTCACTTGGTCGAGGCTATGGGGCATAGCTATCTATTAAGTTTACCCGGCGAGTATCCGCGTACGCTACGTGATTGCGACGGACTTTTGATCACATAAAAATTCCGTGCCAACCGATCAATTAAGACTAAAGTGCTAGATTTATAACATACAAATGCTGTTGATTCCAATTATTGTATCACATTCTAGATAAATAGACAATGTTAAACTTTCCGATCGAATAATCAAACACCCAAGTTTTCCCAAAAAGCTCAACACTTGAAATAAGTTTAAAAACATCCACTTCATGCCACATTACCAACGGTCCAGCCGTAGAAGGGTCAAGCTAACGCCTCACATGTGGCACGCCATACTGCCCCAAACCCTAAGGTTCAAAAGGCAGTTCAAGACGGTCATATAATCGAGTTAAGATTTGTTGTCTTCTAAAGGGTCCATCGCGTTACTTGCACTACTTAGTCGTTCTTAAACTACGGAAAAATCCAACACTTGGAAATTTTCCGGGTCGGGAAAAAGTGAGTTATTGATATCCGCTTGAACTTTTTAACAGTTTCTAAAAATTATCCGGACAAAACTAAACAAAGTTAAATTATCCGATCGAATCAACGAGTCCCCAATACAACCCTAGAAAACTCAACACTTGAGTGGAATTAAAAGATTCCCAGAAAAAAATAACAAGAAAGGACCTAAGAATAATTACATGAAATTCCAGGGACTAAGTCACAATTTTGGCCGCGGTTCCGCGGTCATATAAGCGAATTAGAAGGCCGTACTTCAGAGTAATTCTTATTTTTTCATGCTTGTTTTTCTGAGTATTTTTAATTCACAAAAATCCATAGTTTCAGAAAATGTACAGAGAGGGGTGTGGTTTAGGGTTTCGGGGTTCGATCGGGTTTCTAATTTCGTCTACACTTCGCCTAAAACTCTAGCTAGGCTTTGATAACACTGTAGGGTTCCTAGGCACACTCATGAGGTTCTACAAGGCATCAACCATGTCAAAATCAAAAATTGGATGTGCCGAACAACCCTAATCTAGATCGTTTACTAAAGGTAAGGCGAAAAACATACAAGCAAACAACTTTACTACTAAAGTGAAAAAGATTACAACCTTTGTAGATCCGGTCCTTCACTTCTAAAGCTCCGTGTTGACGTCCCTTCGCTGCGATCATCGGGATCCCGGACTCTAGCGATGGTTTCTTCGGAGAAATGAGCAGGCTAGGTCATTGACTTCGAGGCCGAAGATGATCTACGTCGGGGAGACTCAAACTCAAGCTATTCCTTCACTTGGTCAAGAACTTTGTGAAGAGAGCATCCTATACAACATGGCAAGTGGTAGAGGATGAAGAAATAGGAAGTGGGTTCACTTTGGATTTGGATTTCTCACTCTTTTTCTTCACTTGAAAATTTTCAAGAAAGGTTTTTCTTCTTCTTTAAGAAGAAGAAGAAGAAGAAAAGAATATGAATAATAGAATAATTAAAATGAATAATAAAGTGAAGTCTATCATGATGCAACCATGGGTGAGTAAACTAATGTAGAGACTAAACTAGAGTTTAAGTTAATGGTTAGCTTAACAAAAATCTCATGCAAAAGAAGAATGGTGGACTTTGTCAAAGATGCTTGAAAGCTTCATGAAGCTTCAAGCATAAAACAAAGAAAGCCACCATTTTATTTTTGCCAAAATAAATAAAATAAATAAAACCCTAACCATTAACCTAAACATGGTGTAAGTCATACACACACCCAAGTTTGCATGTATCATCAATCATGATACAAACTAATGCACAAACATATATCATATATACAACTTGTGGACATCAAGTGAGAAAATCAATCTTAAGTGAACAAATACTAGTTAATGTAAAGTAATATATCAAATATATAAATATACATTAAATTATTAAATCAATACTTGATTTAATGATCCGGTCATATCGCATATAACCGACTAATATCAAGTGTATCAATATATCGAATCAACACTTGATTCGGTAACCCGGCTATATCTCATATAACCGTCCGATGATACAAATCGCGAGAATAGAATATAGTATCACATACTGGTATTATTCTCGGTCCCGCACATATCTCATATGCGCTCCTATTTCGTTTCGCTTGAGCCAGGAAACCCCTGTGTAGGACTCTAAAGACTCGTCAATACGTCGGCAGTAGGTGATGATCATATCAAACACCCACAAGCCGCAAGCGGTCTGCTAAACGTAACGGCCACCCGGGTATTGAGCGATCAGAAGATCAACGAGCAAGCCCGTTCACACTCCTGCGAATCCAATCAGTAACACTTACCGCACAGTCCGGTCTGTTCGTCTGATATGTCGCATATCTCGCCTAGGGATGGTAAACGTCAGACCCCAGTAGCTTGATAAGTCATGCCGATATAAGGTCCATAACAAGCATGAAACTACTGATAACACTTACCAGTAAATCAGTGCAACCCTGGCCAGGGATTTCCAGTTATGGCCAGTCGAGCATAGCGCAACATCAACCCCCAATACCGGGAGAGACGAATCCCCTCCTATCGCTCATTGCCTTCATATGAATCGGGACTGTACCTAAAAACCACCTGTTTGCACGACTCAGTAGAGCCATGGTAGGGTGGAAATCAAAGCACAGTGGGAGACACACAAGACTCTAAGACGATCTCGGGTCAACAGACTAAGCTATACCAGTGTCACCAGAGAACTGCTATCTGATGTGAGGTATAATACCATCTGGGAGTTCTCGGCGAGTCCGTTCAATGTACCCTGTCTCCACTGAGCACCTGTATACCGTCTCTGATGTCAAACACCAATGGATATGGGATCATCCATCGCCCATCACATGGGTCGAGAAGATATACGCTAGTCTACTCTGGAATATCGATGCCCTGTCTCGATATTCCCACGACTAGGAACATTGAAGGATGTACTCATTGACTACCCAGGCCCCACTAGTATGATCTACATCATAGTCCTGCAAGTCGAGTACACATCCTAAGGGCTTTATCAACATGTAATAGAGAGATAGCAAGTATACATGTTAAGATAAAGAGCAACCGGATAGCGTACTATCATGTCGAGCAAGAAAGTCCTACCTATATATGTCCCAGCATCCACTACAATATACATCTCATGTACAGTAATGGCCTCTAGGGCATACATATAACTAACACATAGCTTTGAAAGTCTCAACTTTTCCATGTACACCAAGTAATCTTCTCAAGATATACTCGCTCCTGATGGGGATTTAACCGTTCAGATTAAGCAACCAAAGTCCATACTTTGTTGGTGTATAAGGATTCCATCTCAGATCGCTAAGCATCCAGCCATTCTTACAGAGTCTCACTCCTGATGGCCAGCCCAAAACTAGTTGGGTCATCATCTCATGATGCAATCCTCGCTCCCACTATCATAGAGAAACCGAAGTAACTCTCGGGTGGGTGAGAAACCCTACTAGATCGGCGGAGATGCTGAGGTTCGTTGGTTACTATTGAATCCTTTGGTTCTACCAAATTATATGATGTAGTTTGTATAGCTGGAACTTCTTCCAGTTCTACCCCATGACCACTAATTTTTTTCACAAGAAATTCTCTTTCACAAAGGTGGCATGTTGAGAAATAAAACACTTTTGTTTCTCAGTTTGGTAGAAAATATTCCCTTGCGAATGCTTGGGATATCCAACAAACTTCCACAGATCTGACTTTATCTCGAGCTTGGCCGGATTTTGCTTTTCAGACATAGGCCGGACAACCCCAAATCTTAACATACTTAAGATATGGGCTCTTCCCATTCCATATCACATATGAAGTGGTAGGCAACTGATTTGATTTGAACCCTATTCAATAGGTATGCAGCTTCTCAAGTGCATAACTCCCAAAAGGAAATAGGAAACTCAGTAGTACTCATCATAGAGCACACCATATCAAATAGGGTGCTATTGCTCCGCCCCGATATACCATCGTGTTATGGTGTATACGGAGGAGTAATGCTGAGAGAGAATCTCATTCTCCATTAGAATAGTCCAGGAATTCCGTGCTCAAGTATTCTCCTCCTTAATCACATCAAAGGACATAATACTTTTACCCGTATTTTGGTTCTCTACTTCTAACTTACATTCTGTGAATATCTCAAAAGGTTCGGACTTGTGTTTCAACGGGAACATATGTCCGAATCTTGAGAGATAAACAGTGAATGTAATGAAGTATAAAGAACCGGTCTTGGTATGTGTAGAAAGGGGACTTTCATACATCGGCATGTATCAATCCCAAGAGTTCACTAACTCTTTCTCTGTTTCCAATAAACGGAGTTATGGTCATCTTATCTCTGTGACATGACCGGCAAGTTTCACAAGATGTAAATTCAAACTAATTTAAATATGCATCTATATGTAACTTCAGCTAGTCGGGTCGCATTGATATGACCTAGTCTACAATACCTTAAGAAGGATTCGTTCATTTCTGAACTCTTCCTCTTGTGTGTGTTCCATATACTAAGAACTGTAGTTTGATTTAGAACGTCAATGCTTTTAGATAACGTGCCTGAACCGATCAACTCTTGATATAGGAAATGTTCAAAACATTATCCATCAATACAAAATTATATCCTTTCTTTACTAATAAAAAGACTGATATGATGTTGTATATCAGGTTCGGTATCTAATAACATTCGTTCAGAATCAATGTATTCTGGTAATACAGGGTGATAGTGACCAACAGACTTGGCTGCAACACTTGCACCGTTTCTATCTCATGAAACTTATCATCCGTCCTCAGTTCTCTACCTATCTGTAACCCATGTAACAGATTACATATGCGGGATCCTGATCCGGTATCACATACCCAGGACGTAAAGGATACTGAGAAACAGTTCTCTGTAATGAACACACCTGTCATGCCCCGCTTCCCAGTGTACGGCGAAGTGGACGCGACAAGGTCCGCTACATATGTACTCAGAAGTACATACGCTAAGCGTAGCTAAGCAATATAAAATAAATCACAAGAGACGAAAGATATAGAAATAACAGCAACTTTTATTAATAACATTCTTTGTACAATGCATGAAAGGAAAATACAACTGAAATGAAAAGCAATGCCTAAACAGTGGCATAACAGTAAATGAAAATACTGGAAAGAACAAGGTACAATATCTAAAGCTCTGGGTCTTCGTGGAACTGCTCCAAATCTTCACCGGTGGGCTCGATCTCAGCTTGGTCCAACGCACCTGACGACATTCAAAGAAGAAAGAAATAGAATGTCGTCAGCGAACAGGTCGCTCGGTAAGTCCCAAAGATAAGGAGAATTAGGAAGACAGTGTAAAAGTATTTTCTAAAGTATTACATTGTTGAATATTATGGAATATTGAGTTAACGCTGTTGTTTGTAGCTTGGTACAGAAGGATGCCAGTGTATACGAGGGGGATCTCTATATGCTAGAGATCAGGGCAAAAGGAAAGTACAAGGAACCGTTATGCCACGGTACAACAGCAATAGGATTCAGGTTAGGTGTCTTAATCTGACCACCTCGTGCCACCTTTAACACCTTCCGTACCAATCTACCCCTTAAACCCCGTAGTGCTTTAACAGTATTGTTGTATTGGAATATGTAATTTGGGTGACTGACCAAAACCATGATATCAGTAAACATGTTGTAACTGTATAATCAGGTAAATGGAATATCAGGATAATGGATGAATATCCATGGTTTGATTCAGTCAAAATGAATATATTGTTAACTGGATTCAGGGATTCATGTATTCAAATTGTGTTGGAATATAAGAGAATATAGATTGACTTGAATCATATTCAAGTCAGAAATAGTCAGACTCTAACCCGAGTCAGACTAAAAGAAAGATAATTTGAAGTTCAACATTAGTTAGGGGCCTTATTGTAATTTGTAAAACTTGAGGGGGTTTTTATGTAAAAAGTACTTTTGTATAGTTTTCAAAATGCACCTCAAGTATTTAATAATCGTCTTTATAGTTATAATGAGTGTGAATTTTATTTGTGTTATTCTAGTGAATATATCCTAATAACAGTATTAATGGATTTATCTGAAATTCATGGTATTTTAATGTAACTTTTAAATCTTGTAATTTTAGGAAAAAGTGGAAACTTTATATTATAATAAAATAGGTGTTTAAATGATAATTATATATATATTAACACATGAATAATTTTTAATTGAATATTTTATTTTCAAAAATCTCATTTTTCTTAAATGTCGTATTTTAAACCTTTCGAGACCGAATGCTCCTTGCGGAGGTCTGAATCTCGCACTACTAGCCTGCGGGTGCACGATGAACCGTACTATCCCTAACAGGTTCCCCAAAGGTGGGTTGTAGTGGCACTTTGCTTAGGTTTTATAAATACTTTTCATTTAGGAAAACGGTTTTATAAGGTATTTATTTGCAAAAGAGTTTAGTTTTCCGTATTTTGGTTGTTAGGGTTTCCTAAGCCAACTAGCCTATTTCTAAGGTTTAAATGATAAGTCATTAGAAGCCTCAAATCGCCTCTTCACCGTCAATTGTGGCCAGGTAAGTGCCAGGTAAGTGGGAAGGAACCACAGTCGTGGGCCTAATTAAAAACCACTAGCCTAGACACACTTGCCTAGACACCACAAGACAATTTAGATAAACGATCGATGTCCATGACCTATCGTGCTTTCATTTTATTTAAAATTTTATACAACTTAAAGCTTTCAAGTAAGGTTATAAAGAATATGGTATTTTAGTGAAAAGTCCAGTAATTTCGTATTCTATATTTTGACATATATCAATTAGGGTTATATTTGAGTGGGTGTAGAGGTAGGTCATTACCTCGTGACTTATTTTAAGTTTTGATGAAGATTAGAGGTTAAACATGATATGTTAAACTTGAAGGTATTAAAGCGCAAGAATACGGTATTTGAAAACGTTATCATTTCATGTATGAAATTTCATTCAAATTGATTTCTACAAGTTTAATGATCAAGATAAACATATTTAGGAGTGAGGGAATTGATTAAACCAAGAAAAATAAACTTCATGGTATTTTTATGAAAAGAATACGGTTTTGCAAAGAAGCTATCATTTCATGTGAGAAAGTTTGTTTAAATTGGTTTATGGGTGATTAATAGTCAACATGAATATAGGTAGGTATTATGTATTAGGTGACAAGTGGAAATTTGCAGAAAAACCGAATCGGAAATCGTTTTGTTCCGATTTCCGTCGGGTTCCAAAAAGTCGTATTTTTATATTAAAGAAAAGAGAGATAGAAGAGATGGAACTTACGGTTTTGGACAAGCTAAGGAGGCTAAGGGAAGTGGTGGTTGTCGATGCGTCGAAAACGTCGCGAAAGTTCTAGTCCGATCGCCGGAATCCGTCGTCGGTTTCGGCAGCGCTTCGCTTCTCGCTCTTTGTACCGAGTTCTCGAGAATTTGGGAGAGTGGACTTAGAGTTGTGAGGTGAAATGGTAGAGGGTAGGGGTGTTTATATAGGGCTAGGCTAGGGTTAGGGTTTGGATTAAAAAAATATTAAAAAATGTAAAATTCATTAAAATATCATTAAATTTGGGATTAAAAGAGGTTTAATGAAAAATTGGTAACAGTACTGGGAAAATAAAGTACACAGGGGGTTGATCAAGTCAACACGAAGATTTTTCGTGACTTGGCCAAGTTAGGGCCGAGTCAGGTCTCGTTGGGTGGGGAATTGACTGGGGGGAATTTTGGTGCACTTTATTTTTTATATATTGTATTAAATTGTGAGTTATGGTTGTTTGACCGTTTGACTTCCCAAAAAAATTTAAAACAAAATGATATAAAAATTATGTGGTGTTAGTTATATGTATGCCCTAGAGGCCATTACTGTACATTGGATGTATATTGTAGTGGATGCTGAGACATATATAGGGAGGACTTTCTTGCTCGACATGATAGTATGCTATCTGGTTACTCTTTACCTTAACGTGTACACTGATTGTCTCTCTGTTACATGTTGGTAAAGCCCTTAGGATAAGTACTTGACTACCTGGACTATGATGTGGATCATACTAGTGGGGACATGGTAGTCCATAAGTACATCCTTCAAGGTCCCTAGTCGTGGGTATATCGAGACGGGACATCGATATACCAGAGTAGACTAGCGTATACCCTCTCGACCCATACAGATGGGCGATGGATGATCCCATATCCATTCGTGTTTGACATCAGAGATGATATACAGGTGCTCAGTGGAGACTGGGTACACTGGACGGACTCGCCGAGAACTCCCAGATGGTATTATACCTTACGTCAGATGGCAGTTCTCTGGTGACACTGGTACAGAGTAGTCTGTTGATTCGAGATCGTCATAGAGTCTTGTGTGGTTCCCACTGTGCTTTGATTTCTACCTTACCACGTCCAAGAGGGCGTGCAAAACGGTGGTTTTTGGGTACAGTCCCGAATCATATGGAGGCAATGAGCGATAGGAGGGGATTCGTCTCTCCCGGTATAGGGAGTTGATGTTGCGCTGTGTTCGATTGGCTATAACCGGAAATCCCTGGCCAGGGTTGCTGATATTTACTGGTAAGTGTTACCAGTAGTTTCTCGAACTGTTATAGACCTCATATCGACACGACTTATCGAGCTATTGGGGTCTGACGTTTACCACCCCTAAGCGAGATATGCGACATATCAGACGATCAGACCGGACTGTACGGTAAGTGTTACTGGTTGGATTCACAGGAGTGTGAGCGGGCTTGCTCGTCGATCTTCTGATCGCTCAATACCCGGGTGGCCTTTACGTTTAGCAGACCGCTTGCGGCTTGTGGGTGTTTGATATGATCATCACCTGCTGCCGGCGTATTGACGAGTCTTTAGAGTCCTACACAGAGGTTTCCTGGCTCAAGCGAAACGAAATAGGAGCGCATATGAGATATGTGCGGGACCGAGAATAATGCGTGTATGTGATACCGTATTTCATTCTCGCGATGAATGTATCGAAAGGTTGTATGCGATATAACCTAGTTATCGAATCAAGGATTGATTCGGTAAGCCGATACAAAAGATACTAGTCGGTTATATGCGATATGACCGGATCGTTAAATCAAGTGTTGATTTAAAGATTTAATGTATAATTATATATTTGATATATTACTTTGCATTAACTAGTATTGGTTCACTTTAAATGGATTTTCTCACTTGCATTGCACAAGTTGTATATGTGATATACTTTTGTGCACTTGATTGTATCATGTTTGATGATACATGTTTACTTGGGTTTGTGTAAAGATTAAACCATGGTTATATGAATGGTTAGGGTTTAGTTTTTTTATTTATTTATTTATTTTTTGGAAAAGATAAGATATGAATGGTGGCTATGTTTGTTTTTAGTTGAAGATTCATGAAGCATTGACTAAGTCACCATTCTTGTCTCATGCTTAACCCTAACCATTTAAACTAACCCTAGTTCATTCTCTACACTTAACCAAGGGTTAGTATATGATAAGTATGATTTTCTTTTCTATTTTTGATTAACTTATCATATTCATCTTCATCTTCTTCTTCATCTTGAACAAGAAGAGAACCTTGCCATCATCAATGGCAACTTGAGTATAAGAGTGAGAAATCCAATTCTAATGTGAACCCACCTCCTATTTCTTCATCCTCTACCTCTTGCCAAGTAGTATAGGGTGTTCTCTTCACAAGTTTCATGACTTGGTGAAGTGGGAGCTTGATCTTGTGATGCCTCGACGTAGATCATCTTCGGCACGAAGCCGACGACCTTGCCCGCCTATTTCTCCGATGAAGCCGACGCTAGAGCCCGGGTTTCCATTTGGACAGCGAGGAGACTTCATTGCGGAGCTATGGAGGTGGAGGACCGGATCTACAAAGGTTGTATTTCAGTTCTTTTAGTTAAATTGTTAACTAGTTGCATGTGTTCGCCTAAATATCTAGTTAACGATCCGTATTAGGGTTTCTCGGCACCCGTAAAATTTGAAATTAGCATGGTTGATGCCTTGTGAGACCTCATTGGTGTGCCTAGGAACCCTACAGTGGTATCAGAGCCTAGCTAGAGCCTTAAGCGATGCGTAGACGGAGTTAGAAGTCCGATCGAACCGAAAACCCTAACTCAAGAATGCTCTCTGTACTTTTTCTGAAATCTGGTCTTTTTCGAAATTAAAAATATGCAGAAAAATCAGCAGGGAATTTGATGAATTACTGTGGAGCACGTGCTCATGATTCTACTAAAGTGCGGCGGAACCGCGGCACAAGCTGGCTTGTGCGGCGGTTCCGCCTTGTGCGGCGGTTCCGCGGCCAACTAGTCACATCAGCCTTTTTCATTTGCACAGTAATTCCTAATTTCTAGTGCTGTATTTTCTGGAATATTTTAATATTTATTCTACAGTTGAGTTTTCTGGGGTTGTTTTAGGGAATTTGTAGATTCGATCGGATTGTCTAATTTTGTCTCTGTGTGATTCCGGATAATTTTTGAATATGTTAAAAAGTTCGACCGGATATAAATACCCACCTTTTGCCCTGTCAGGAAATTTCCAAGTGTTGGATCTTTCCGTAGTTTAATGACGTTCAAAGTAGTGCAAGTAATGCGATGGTCCCTCTAGAAGACAACAAACCTTAACTCGATTATGTGACCGTCTTGAACTGCCCTTTGAACCTTCGGGTTTGGGGCAGTACGGCGTGCCACATGTGAGGCGTTGGCTTGACCCTTCTACGGCTGGACCGTTGGTACTGAGGCACGAACCGAATGTTTTTAGACTTGTTTCATGTGTTGATCTGTATCGGGAAAACCTGGGTGTTTAAATGTTCGATCGAAAAGTTTAACATTTTCTGTTTATCTGGAATGTGATACAATAATTGGAATTCACAAGTAGTTATGAGATAACTGAATGAATGTTATAAATCTATCGGTTTAGTCTCACCTGATCGGTTGCCACGGAATTTTGATGTGATCAAAAGTCCGTCGCAATCACGTAGCGTACGCGGATACTCGCCGGGTAAACTTAATAGACAGCCTCGCTCCATAGCCCCGACCAAGTGACTGTAGGAGAACCCCGTCGCCGAAAGCATCCGCTCGGGTGCTCGCGGCAGCGGTGTTCCGCCTTGGTGCACTTCGTCGACGGTATCGGGGGTGCGGCCGTCTTTTGAAGTTTGCGACGAGCATTCGATCAGGATGTCGGGAATCTTGTTGAATTGCCCGACTTGATATTGAAAAGAGTTTTCGATAATGAGACTAAAATGCGGGGTTTATAATTGTTAGGCATGCGATGTCTAAGGAATTCATTTGATTAGGCATGCGATGTCTATGGAGGTTGCGGATTCCAACTATTGTAGTTTTACACTTTCTTTTCTGTGACCGTAAGTGTAATATGTGATATCGCCGATTTCGTTGCTATATGTCAACGACAATTAGGATGCGCATATTTACTTACGTTGATGGCATGTGATGTTATGTGTTGCTGGATATGTTATATTGGATCGTCGTGTTTGAATAGCCGGGGGTTTTTATGTGAGATGAGTGTTTTTCATTTTCATTCATGTAAAAACTTGTATGTAATATTCTTTTATTTGGGGCACTTCCAGGTTGCGGAAGATGTCACCCTCTGTATATTATTTACTTTTCCGCACTAGGATAGACCCAAGGAGGGGAGCACAAGTAACCGGGTTCTGGAGTCCAGTGGGAGACCAACTCGAGGAGTCGAGTCCGGGTCTCCTAACTCTAGAATTGGTAGGGTTGCTTGCCGCTCTCGTAGGGGTCTGGAGGTGTGGGATTGGCTATTCATCACGACCGTGGAATCCGTGTTTTATACTGGCTCGTATTGAAAACACGGACATCCTAGTATATCCAATATTTCATATGATTCTTCTGCTGCGATATCTGTGATGTGATCATGTGATGTTCTGTGATAGATACAGTATATAGTATATATGATATATTATATAGACGTTACTTATATTTTACACCCGTGCTAGCCCTGCCCCGCTCTGTCGTTAGTTACCTAACCTAACGGTGACGAGGGGACATCGAGGCGAATGCGGATGGCATAAGTGTACGTCGTATTTATCTGTGATGTTTAGGTACTTAAATGATGGGATTTCATTAATGTGATTAATGAAAATAAAAGAAACCTAAAGATGTTGTAGAATCGAATTTCTAAATATAAAACAGGTAGCTACAGTTCTTGCTTTGCACAGCGGTATATATGATATATCCTGCACCTTATTCGATGAGGAAAGGACCGAGATCCCTTCACCGGGAGTGACTCCTTTAGCAATAACTGCCAGATACTACACAATCGGTTTGTCTTTTGATTGCTTTTAAGAGTTTTTGCTTTGCACAGTGATATATATAATATATCCCGCACCTCATTCGACGAGGAAAGGACCGACGATCCCTTCACCGGGAGTGACTCCTTTAGCAAAACTAGAAAAGCTTCAAAAACACTCCATTTTAAAATCATTTGATTCTACAACGATATCAAGTTCATTACGCAATAGGTTTTCAGAAAAACCTGTCGTAGCCCTCCGTCATTTCAGATAAGTAGTAGTTAGTATTCGTGCTGCGTTTGTTGGCCTTTGTCAAGGCGCGGTGTGCGGTAGCTAACTAGTGCTTATCTGCTTATGCATATGATGCAGATTGGATTAGGGTAGTCGTGCGACCTTGTTGGCCTTTGTCAAGGGCCGTACGGGTGGGTTTAATTCAATCAGGAAATGACGGGTTAAACTTGACTAGCATCCTATGGTTTGTTGGCCTTTGTCAAGGTCATAGGAGGTTAGGGGCAAAATATTATCGGGAATTTCAAGTGTTGAAATTTGCAATGAGATTGCATACCTTCTATGAGATAGTTGGATCCCGATACCCGCTGCGAGTAATTGTTACTCCTGGGAGAGTTTTACACATTACAATTAGCCGATCAAGTAGGTGTCTAGGAAGGTGTCAACGGGGTTACGCCTCTGGGAAAACGAGGTTTACATTAATTAGGTCCGTGCGAAAGCACGGGGAACCTCCCTCAAAGTACCGACACTGGCCTGGCTGAAAGATTGGCGAACTTGTAGTGTGTAATTAATCCCGTCTAGTCTTTCCTTTTAGGGTTTGAAGGAAGATTTGATGAAAAGCAGTGGGAGCCATCCTGATCAGATAAAATAATAACCAATCTATTCTTGCAAGAGCGCACGCTGAGTGTTTTCTTCTCTCTCTCTCCAGGTAGCGACCATATCACGCCTTAATCAAGATAATAATACGGATATTTGACCGAACCCGTTTGTTATACTAAGCTGGGGAACGTTGGTCCCGCTCCAACTTATAATTATTATAAGACAGAGCAGGAAATAGGGGATTACCAGAATTCTCGTGCCACCCAAACGAAGAGAGTGCATGCTGATGCATCTTCTTCAGGTGTGTTCATTATACAGAACTGTTTCTCAGTATTCTTTACGTCCTGGGTATGTGATACCAGATCAGGATCCCGCATATGTAATTTGTTACATAGGGCTACAGATAGTTAAAGAGCTGAGAACGGGTGATAAGTTTCATGAGGCAGAAAACGGGGCAAGTGTTGCAGCCAAGTCTGTTGGTCACTGTCACCCTGTATTCCAAATACATTGATTCTGAACGAATGTTATTAGATACCGAACCTGATATGCAAAATCATATCTGTCTCTTTATTAGTAAAGAAACGATAAAATTTTGTATTGACGGATAATGTTTTGAACATTTCCTATATCAAAAGTTGATCGGTTCAGGCACGTTATCTAAAAGTATTGATGTTCTAAATCAAACTACAGTTCTTAGTATACAGAACACACACAAGAGGAAGAGTTCAGAACTGAACGAATCCTTCTTGAGGTATTGTAGACAAGGTCATATCAATGCGACCCGACTAGCTGAAGTTACATGAAGATGCATATTTAAATCAGTTTGAATCTACATCTTGTGAAACTTGCCAGTCATGTCACAAAGATATAATGACACCAGCTCTGTTTATTGGAAACAGAGAAAAAGTTAGTGAACTCTTGGGATGATACATGATGATGTATGTAAGGTCCCCTGTCTACACATGCCAGGACTGGTTCTTTGTACTTCGTTACATTCTCTGATAATCTCTCAAGATTCAGACATATGTTCCTGTTGAAACACAAGTCCGAACCTTTTGAGATATTCACAGAATATGATTTAGAAGTAGAGAACCAAAATGCGGGTATAAGTATTATGTCCTTTGATGTGATCGAGGAGAAGAATACTTGAGCATGGAATACCTGGACAATTCTAAAGGAGAATAAGATTCTCTCTCAGAATTACTCCTCCGTATACACCATAGCACAATGGTATATCAGGGCGGAGCAATCACACCCTATATGATAAGGTGTGCTCTATGATGAGTACTACTGAGTTACCTATTTCCTTTTGGGAGTTATGCACTTGAGAAGTTGCATACCTATTGAATAGGGTTCAAATCAAATCAGTTGCCTACCACTTCATATTTGATATGATAAGGGAAGAGCCCATCTCTTAAGTTAGTTAAGATTTGGGGTTGTCCGGGCTATGTCTAAAAGCATAATCCGGACAAGCTCGAGGCAAGGTCTGTTATGTACAACTGGAAAGGTTCCAGCTATACAAACAACAGCAGATGATTTGGTAGAACCAAAGGATTCAGTAGATTCCAACGAACCTCAGCCTCTCCGCCGATCTAGTAGGGTTCCTCACCCACCTGAGAGATACTTCGGTTTCTCAATTACAGTGGGAGCGAGGATTGCATCATGAGATGATGACCCAACTAGTTTCGAGCTGGCCATCAGGAGTGGGACTCTATAAGAATGGCTGGATGCTTAGCGATCTGAGATGGAATCCTTATACACCAACAAAGTATGGACTTTGGTTGCTATATCTGAAGGGTTAAATCCCCATCAGGAGCAAGTATATCTTGAGAAGATTACTTGGTGTACATGGAAAAGTTGAGACTTTCAAAGCTAGACTTGTTAAAGGTTTGCATCATTGACCAGGTGTGGATCATGATGAAACTTTTTCTAAAGCTCTATGCTTAAGTCCATCCAGATCCTACTTGCCACGGCTACATACCATGACTATGATGTCTGGCGGTTGGGTGTCATGACTGCTTTTCTAAAATGATGTTTTAGAAGAAAGCGTATATAAGTTCACAGCCAGAGGGCTTCGTAAAAAGTGGGAGCAGCGGAAACGTGTGCAAGATGCTTTATAGGATAAAGCAGGCATCGCGGAGTTGGAACATCTGTTTTGATGTGTTAGTCAAAGAGTTTGACATCATCAAAATGGTAGATGAACCTTGTATAAACAAAAAGGTAGTAGGGAGTATGGTGGCGGTCCTCGTAGAGTACGTGGATGACATACTCTTGATAAGAAAGAAGTTTCCTATGCTACACTCGGTCAATCTCCGCTTATCACAATGATTCTCCATATAGGATCATAATGATACCTCCTAAATCCTGGGTTTTGGATCTATGAGATAGATCTAATTGGATGCTAGGAATCTCACTAGTAGTAGTAAGATGGTATCAATCGATCCTGAGGAGAATCACTGGAAGGGTTCCAGGGTGATAAAGACGACTGAATGTCAGTCACAGGCATTGTCTTTACCCTCAGTAAAGGGACGGTATGTTGGAAGAGTTCCAAGCTAGATACCGTGGCTAACTAGACGATAAAGGCACGATACATCGCTACATAAGATGCTACCAAAGAGGATGTTTGGGTGTATATTGGTTCATGAGATGAACTACGTTCCAACCATTGTGAGACAATGGAGTTGTGGCTTATGCCAAGGAACGCCGGTCCCATCAGTGATCCAGACATATTCTAAGGCAGTGTCACCTGATCATGGAGATGGTTGATCTCCAGGGTGATCAAGGTTAGGAGAGTAGACTCAGAGGACAACACGGCGGATCCACTCACAAAGGCCTTTTCCCAGAGAGAGACTTTTATGGGATGGTTGAGTATGAGATACTACAACCACTGCTATCAGATGGCCCTAGTGCAAGTGGGAGATTGTTAGTTATATGTATGCCCTAGAGGCCATTACTGTACATTGGATGTATATTGTAGTGGATGCTGAGACATATATAGGGAGGACTTTCTTGCTCGACATGATAGTATGCTATCTGGTTACTCTTTACCTTAACGTGTACACTGATTGTCTCTCTGTTACATGTTGGTAAAGCCCTTAGGATAAGTACTTGACTACCTGGACTATGATGTGGATCATACTAGTGGGGACATGGTAGTCCATAAGTACATCCTTCAAGGTCCCTAGTCGTGGGTATATCAAGACGGGGCATCGATATACCAGAGTAGACTAGCGTATACCCTCTCGACCCATACAGATGGGTGATGGATGATCCCATATCCATTGGTGTTTGACATCAGAGATGATATACAGGTGCTCAGTGGAGACTGGGTACACTGGACGGACTCGCCGAGAACTCCCAGATGGTATTATACCTTACGTCAGATGGCAGTTCTCTGGTGACACTGGTACAGAGTAGTCTGTTGACCCGAGATCGTCATAGAGTCTTGTGTGGTTCCCACTGTGCTTTGATTTCCACCTTACCACGTCCAAGAGGGCATGCAAAACGGTGGTTTTTGGGTACAGTCCCGAATCACATGGAGGCAATGAGCGATAGGAGGGGATTCGTCTCTCCCGGTATAGGGAGTTGATGTTGCGCTGTGTTCGATTGGCTATAACCGGAAATCCCTGGCCAGGGTTGCTGAGATTTACTGGTAAGTGTTACCAGTAGTTTCTCGAACTGTTATAGACCTCATATCGACACGACTTATCGAGCTATTGCGGTCTGACGTTTACCACCCCTAGGCGAGATATGCGACATATCAGACGATCAGACCGGACTGTACGGTAAGTGTTACTGGTTGGATTCACAGGAGTGTGAGCGGGCTTGCTCGTCGATCTTCTGATCGCTCAATACCCGGATGGCCGTTACGTTTAGCAGACCGCTTGCGGCTTGTGGGTGTTTGATATGATCATCACCTGCTGCCGGCGTATTGACGAGTCTTTAGAGTCCTACACAGAGGTTTCCTGGCTCAAGCGAAACGAAATAGGAGCGCATATGAGATATGTGCGGGATCGAGAATAATGCGTGTATGTGATACCGTATTTCATTCTCGCGATGAATGTATCGAAAGGTTGTATGCGATATAACCTATTTATCGAATCAAGGATTGATTCGGTAAGCCGATACAAAAGATACTAGTCGGTTGTATGCGATATGACCGGATCGTTAAATCAAGTGTTGATTTAATGATTTAATGTATAATTATATATTTGATATATTACTTTGCATTAACTAGTATTGGTTCACTTTAAATGGATTTTCTCACTTGCATTGCACAAGTTGTATATGTGATATACTTTTGTGCACTTGATTGTATCATGTTTGATGATACATGTTTACTTGGGTTTGTGTAAAGATTAAACCATGGTTATATGAATGGTTAGGGTTTAGTTTTTTTATTTATTTATTTATTTTTTGGAAAAGATAAGATATGAATGGTGGCTATGTTTGTTTTTAGTTGAAGATTCATGCAGCATTGACTAAGTCACCATTCTTGTCTCATGCTTAACCCTAACCATTTAAACTAACCCTAGTTCATTCTCTACAGTTAACCAAGGGTTAGTATATGATAAGTATGATTTTCTTTTCTATTTTTGATTAACTTATCATATTCATCTTCATCTTCTTCTTCATCTTGAACAAGAAGAGAACCTTGCCACCATCAATGGCAACTTGAGTATAAGAGTGAGAAATCCAATTCTAATGTGAACCCACCTCCTATTTCTTCATCCTCTACCTCTTGCCAAGTAGTATAGGGTGTTCTCTTCACAAGTTTCATGACTTGGTGAAGTGGGAGCTTGATCTTGTGATGCCTCGACGTAGATCATCTTCGGCACGAAGCCGACGACCTTGCCCGCCCATTTCTCCGATGAAGCCGACGCTAGAGCCCGGGTTTCTATTTGGACAGCGAGGAGACTTCATTGCGGAGCTATGGAGGTGGAGGACCGGATCTACAAAGGTTGTATTTCCGTTCTTTTAGTTAAATTGTTAACTAGTTGCATGTGTTCGCCTAAATATCTAGTTAACGATCCGTATTAGGGTTTCTCGGCACCCGTAAAATTTGAAATTGGCATGATTGATGCCTTGTGAGACCTCATTGGTGTGCCTAGGAACCCTACATGTGGGGCATGGGATTCGAACTCTGGTGGCTTGGTTCAGCAGTGCAAGGTATTACCAATGAGCTACAAGCTCCTTCTTGTAATTATTGTAAGGAAATAGATACTTAAATTGTTCCAGCAACATCAATACTCCAAGTATACATCATATTTAAAGCAAATTTTGGTACACAAAAATTGGAGTTGTTACAATACCCGAAGATGATGCATCAACATGCACTTTCTTCGTTTGGGCGGCACGGGAAATCTGGTATTCCCTAATTTCCTGCTCTGTCTTATAACAATTATAAGTTGGAGCGGGACCAACGTTCCCCAACTCAGTATAACAAGCGGCTTCGGTCAATATATCCGTTTTATTATCTTGATTAAGGCATGATATGGTCGCTACCTGGAGAGAGAGAGAAGAAAACACTCAGCGTATGCTCTTGCAAGATTAGATTGGTTATCTAATATATCTAATCAGGATGTCTCCCACTGTTTTAATCAAATCTTCCTTCAAACCCTAAAAGGAAAGACTAGCCGGGATTAATTACACGCTACAAGTTCGCCAATCTTTCAGCCAGGCCAGTGTCGGTACTTTGAGGGAGGTCCTCCGTGCTTTCGCACGAACCTAATTAAAG
Source organism: Agapanthus africanus (assembly GCA_030015575.1). Classification (NCBI taxonomy): domain Eukaryota; kingdom Viridiplantae; phylum Streptophyta; class Magnoliopsida; order Asparagales; family Amaryllidaceae; genus Agapanthus; species Agapanthus africanus. The sequence continues at coordinate 373,624,158 of JASDDO010000019.1, read as the reverse complement.
TAAATCTCGTTTTCCCAGAGGCGTAACCCCGTTAACACCTTTCTAGACACCTACTTGATCGGCTAATTGTAATGTATAAAACTCTCCCAGGAGTAACTCTTACTCGCAGCGGGTATCGGCATCTAACTATCTCATAGAAGGTATGCAATCTCATTGCAAATTTCAACACTTGAAATTCCAAATAAAATTTTGCCCCTAGCATCCTATGACCTTGACGAATGCCAACAAACCATAGGCTACTAGTCAAGTTCAACCCGTCATTTCCCGATTGAATTAAACCCACCCGCACGGCCCTTGACGAATGCCAACAAAGTCGCACGACTACCCTAACTCAATCTGCATCATATGCATAAGCAGATAAGCATAAATAGCTACTGCACACTACGCCTTGACGAAAGCCAACAAACGCAGCACGAATACTATGAAGTACTTATCTGAAATGACGGAGGGCTACGACAGGTTTTTAAGAAAACCTTTTGTGTAATGAACTTGATATCGTTGTAGAATCGAGTAATTTTAAATGGAGTGTTTTTTAGGCTTTTCTAGTTTTGCTAAAGGGATCACTCCCGGTGAACGGATCGTCGGCCCTTTCCTCATCGAATAAGCTGCAGGATATATCATATATACCACTATGCAAAGCAAGAACTATAGAAGCAATCAAAAAACAAATCGAGTTTGTAGCATCTGCTAGTTTCACTAAAGAGGTCACTCCCGGTGAAGGGATCTCGGCTCTTTCCTTATCGAATAAGGTGCTGGATGTTCTGCAAGGAACACCGCTATGCAAAGCAAGAACTAGAGCTACCAGTTTTTAAACAAGTTTCTACAACATCTTAGGTTTCTTTTAGTTTCATTAATCTCATTAATGAAGTCCTATTTTTATTGTGCTTCACAAGCATCAATATGAAACGAAATCAGCAATATAACATATATCTTATATATATAATATAAACATTCGTCTCAGGCAGTAATATGATCTCATCACAGAACATTGCAGCAGAAGAACATATATGAAATATTGGATATACTAGGACGTCCGTGTTTTCAATACGAGCCTGTATAAAACACGGATTCCACGGTCGCGATGAATAGCCAAACCCACATCCCTTGACCCCTATGATAGCGGCAAGCAACACAGCCAATTCTAGGGTTAGGAGACCCGGTCTCGACTCCTCGAGATGGTCTCCCACTGGACCCTAGAACCCGGTTACTTGTGCTCCCCGCCTTGGGTCTACCTAATGCGGAAAAGTAAATAATATACAACGGTGACATCATCCTCAGCCCGGAAGTGCCCCAATAAAAGAATATTACATACAAATGAATTTTACATGAATGAAAAAGAAAAAACTCTCATCTCACATAAAACCCCGGCTATTCAAAACGCGACGATCCAATATAACATATCACAGCAACACATAATATCTCATATCATCAACGTAAACAAGTATGCGTATCCCGATTGTCGTTGATGTATAGAAACGAAGCCGGCGATACACGACATACTACGCTTACGGTCACAGAAAAGAAAGTGTAAAACTACAACAGTTGGAATCCGCAACCTCCTTAGACATCGCATGTCTAACCAAATGAATTCCTTAGACATCACATGCCTAACAATTATAAACCCCGCATTTTAGTCTCATTATCGAAAACTCTTTTCAATATCAAGTCGGGCAATTCAACAAGATTCCCGACATCCTGATCGAATGCTCGTCGCAAACTTTAGTAGACGGCCGCACCCCCGGATGCCGTCGACAAAGTGCACTAAGGCGGAACACCGCTGCCGCGAGCACCCGAACGGATGCTTTTGGCGACGGGGTTCTCCTACAGTCACTTGGTCGGGGCTATGGGGCATGGATATCTGTTAAGTTTACCCGGCGAGTATCCGCGTACACTACGTGATTGCGACGGACTTTTGATCACATCAAAATTCCGTGGCAACCGATCATCTGAGACTGAACTGCTAGATTTATAACATTCAAATTAGTTATCTCATAACTACCTGTGGATTCCAAATATTGTATCACATTCCAGATAAATAGACAATGTTAAACTTTCCGATCGAATAATCAAACACCCAAGATTTCCCTAATATATCTCAACACTTGAAATCAGTTTAAAAACATCCATCATATGCCATAGTACCAATGGTCCGGCCGTAGAAGGGTCAAGCTAACGCCTCACATGTGGCACGTCGTACTGCCCCAAACCCTAAGGGTTAGAGGCAGTTCAAGACGGTCACATAATTGAGTTAAGGTTTGTTGTCTTCTAGAGGGTCCACCGCGTTACTTGCATGACTTTACGAAAGTTTCAAACACGAGAAAAAATCCAGCTTTTGAAAAAAATTTCGACAGGGGAAAAAGTGAGTTATTGATATCCGTTCGAACTTTTTAACAGTTTCTAAAATTACCCGGAAAAAACTAAACAAACTTAAATTATCCGATCGAATCAACGAGTCCCCAATACAACCCTATAAAACTCAACACTTGAGTGGAATAAAAATATTCCCAGAAAAAAATGACAAGAAAGGACCTAAGAATAAATATATGAAATATGAGGGACTAAGTCTAAATTTTGGCCGCGGTTCCGCGGTCAAATAATTGACTTAGTGGACCGTATTTCACAGTAATTCTTAGTTTTTCCTGCTTGTTTTTCTGAGAATTTTTAATTTATAAAAAATCAACTTTTTGAAAATTATCCAGATAGGGGTAAACATCGGGGTTTCCGGGTTCGATCGGATTTTAAACTTCACTCAGACTTCGCCTAAAGCTCTAGCTTGGCTCTGATACCACTGTAGGGTTGCTAGGCACGCGCACAAGGGTCAACGAGGCATCAACCATGCCCGATTAAAATTTTAGCCGTGCCGAACAACCCAAAGCCGGATCTTTAAACTAGGGTTTAGGCGAAAACAAGCATGTTAAACTTTTTAACACTAAGTGAGAGAGATTACAACCTTTGTAGATCCGGTCCGTCACTTCATTAGCTCCGTGTAGATGTCCCCATCGCTGCGATCGTAAACTCCGGACTCTAGAGAAGCTTCACAAGAAGAACGAACGTGCTTGCTTCGATGACTTCGAGGCTGAAGATGATCTACGTCGGGGAGACACTAACTCAAGCTATTTCTTCACTAGGTCATGAATTTTGTGAAGAGAACACACTCTACTACATGGCAAGTGGTAGAGGATGAAGAAGTAGGAAGTGGGCTCACTTTAGAATTGATTTTCTCACACTTTTTCTCATGGCACCATTGGAGCTAGTAAGCTTTTCATGGAGCTTGATGAAGAAGAAGAAGAAAGAATAATCTCATCATATGAATTATTATTCTCAATAATGTAACCATGGGTGAGTTAAGCTATCATGCTTAACTCATGTAGAGAATTAACCAAAGTATGAGGTTAAGGGTTGGGTTAACTAAATATCCTTAAGAATGACACAAGAGTTGACTTTGTCAATGTTTCCACAAGCTTCATGAAAGCTTGAGAACTTTGACAAAGTCTTTCTCTTTTGTTATTCTTAAGATATAAACAAAACCCTAATCTTTACCCTAATCTTGGTATAAGTCTCATACACCCATCTTTGATGTATCATCAAGCATGATACAATCATATGTACACAAATATATATCACATACACTTATGCACAATCAAGTGAGAAAATAAATCTTAAGTGAGCTAATACTAGTTAATGTAATGTAATATATCAAATATATAATTATACATTAAATTATTAAATCAACTCTTGATTTAATAATCCGGCTATAACCGACTAATATCTTGTGTAACAACTTATCGAATCAACACTTGATCCGATAACCCGGCTATATCGCATACAACCGATCAATGTTACAAATCGCGAGAATATAATACGGTATCTCATATTGTATCAATCTCGGTCCCGCATATATCACATATGTGCTCCTACTCCGTTTCGCTTGAGCCAGGAAACCCCTGTGTAGGACTCTAAAGACTCGTCAATACGCCGGCAGTAGGTGGTGATCATATCAATCACCCACAAGCCGCAAGCGGTCTGCTAAACATAACGGCTACCCGGGTATTGAGTGATCAGAAGATCAACAAGCAAGCCCGCTAGTACTCCTGCGAATCCAATCAGTAACACTCCCATACAGTCCGGTCTCGTCGTCTGATATGTCGCATATCTCGCCTAGGGATGGTAAACGTCAGACCCCAGTAGCTCGATAAGTCGTGTCGATATGAGGTCTATAACAGTTCAAGAAACTACTGATAACACTTACCAGTAAATCTCAGCAACCCTGGCCAGAGATTTTTGGTTATAGCCAATCGAACACAGCACAACATCAACTCCCTATACCGGGAGAGACGAATCCCCTCCTATCGCTCATTGCCTCCATGTGATTCGGGACTGTACCCAAAAGCCACCTTTTTGCACGCCCTCTTGGACGTGGTATGATGGAAATCAAAGCACAGTAGGAATCACACAAGACTCTATGACGATCTTGGGTCAACAGACTACTCTGTACCAGTGTCACCGGAGAACTGCCATCTGACGTAAGGTATAATACCATCTGGGAGTTCTCGGCGAGTCCGTCCAGTGTACCCAGTCTCCACTGAGCACCCGTACACCATCCTTGATGTCAAACACCGATGGATATGGGATCATCCATCGCCCATCATATGGGTCAAGATGCGTATACGCTAGTCTACTCTGGTGCATCGATGCCCTGTCTCGATACACCCTCGACTAGGAACAGTTATAGGATGTACTCGTCGACTACCGTGGCCCCACTAGTATGATTTCATCATAGTCCCAGTAGTCGAGTACATATCCTAAAGGCTTTATCAACATGTAACATAGAGACAGTCAGAGTACATGTTAAGATAAAGTACAACCAGATAGCATACTATCATGTCGAGCAAGAAAGTCCTCCCTATATATGTCCAAGCATCCATTATAATATACATCGTACAGTAATGGCTTCTAGGGCATACATATAACTAACAGTTAAAAGCGATTGTGCTAACCTATCAACCCGTCGAGAAATGGGATCAAATCCCTCAAGATTCTCAAAAAAGCATGGGTACGCCGAACTTGGTATTGGAGATGAAAGCGTAACGGTCTCTTGCACGGTCAGAACGATAGGAAGGACGAAAGGAAGTGAATTAGGGATAGTCTCATTCTCACCGTAGTAAAATGTCTCGAACTGGAAAGATTCTATCAATGGTTCGAAACGACTGTAAGCAACCGAGTCTGATGGTTAAACTAACTCATCTGAAAATTCAAAGGACTCAAACTCGGGTGGTGTGTCTGCAACATCGTCCGAAAAAGTGAAGCACTCATAAGTGTTATCGGCTGTGAGAACTGTGTTAGATTCGAAGGGAAATTTTTCAAGCTCACAGTCTTCAAGCGTGATCTTTTGCGTGGTCGGAACGATGGAAAGGAGGGAGGGTGATATAACAGTTAAAGGTTCATGAGGATGGATTGGAAAATCCGACACATCAAAGAAAAATGGTTCAACCTCAATATTATCCTCAATATTCTCCTCAATACTATCCTCATAATTCTCCTCAAAATTTAGCTCATCCATGCCATTATCATCAAAAGCAAGACGCATATGAAGTTCGGGAGAAATATTTAATGACTCGGGATGATGAATTGGACATAAAATATCAATCAAATCTACGGGTTCATCATCCAAAATATTCCCGGCGTCTATATCCTTAATCAAGTGAAAATCAATATTTTCTGACACCTCATCAAAAGCATGGATATTTATCACTTTCGGTTCTAGAGTAGAGGTGTAAAGGTCAAAAGGATTAGGTGTGGTTTCACTCGAAAGGGGTTCTCCACAATCTGGCAAATCAAGCACTACAAAATCACACAACTCGTTTTTATTTTCAACTGGTGAACTATTTGGGACAATCGATGGAAAGCCAGAGTTGTGGGCTTCAACTGGGTATGGGTAGGTCTGATTTGGGAATGTGTAGAACTCACTTGTTCCTATCAAATTCTCACTCTGTCCAACCGCTTCCTCATACAAAAAATTTGGAGCTAGTTGGAAACTAACTACCGGTTCAGTAGTTTGCATAAGGGCGGCCATGGACGCATCCACATTCCTCTCCATTTTGTTTGTTGCTAAAATATAAGCTTCCAACGACTGTTCCAAACTAGACATGGGTTGTGAAGGGGTTTCGGTAAAAGATTCGAAATGGTTTTGATACGTGAAACTCCCAAATGGCCGTGTAGAAGCAATATCTAGTGAAAGTGGGAAAGTCGGGTAGGACTGGTAGGAAGTGGATGGTTGGACAGGAGTAGGATCAATATGTGGATAAAAAGGAGAATGGTCTTGTTGATCCCTAGAACTGGATGTGTGGAGAGGGGTGAAAGATTGGCTACGAGATTGTGCAATGTGCTCAGCAATAGACATCGGCTTAGGAGTTCGACAGGACTCGAAAAAGTGGTATCAACGTACGAAGGTGGTAAAGGTGGACATGGTTGACACAAAGTGGTTTGCAATGTCGAACTGTTTCTCCTAGACGCATCTATTTGATCTTTCAAAGAAATTTTGGGCATGGAGGGATCTTCCTTAAATCGACCGAAACAATTGACGTACGAAGCAAAGTTAGGTTCGGGATACCAAAGTTCGGCAACAGATTTGTGATGTGGGGTACCCATGATGTAAGAATGAGAAGAGAAAGAAAGTTGGGGTGCACGGATTTCTTAGCGACAAAAGTTGCAAGTTATTGTATAAAAAAGTTATATATGCAGTAATCACTTAAAAGGGCCTATTTTGAGGCTTCCCATTGTTCTAGACTTGGTGCAGTAGGCACAGAATATTTTTTATTCTCAAAACATGCAATCAGAAATTAAGTGGAGTAGATTCAGTTCTTATTTCTTATCTCCAATTAAAAATTCATATGTTTAATTAATTTCCAGATTAAAGATTTGGTCTCTTGGTACAGGTCCGAAAGGCATATGTCGAAGCCGCACTGAAAGTTCTAAATTTTGCAATATATCACCAAGAGTTGACTGACATGGAAGATCGTGAAAGGGAAAGAGAGGCGGAGATGAAACAAAAAGCTGATCATGATGCAACAAACAATGGGAATGTGGATGGTGGTGAAAGGTGAATATATATTATCAAATGATTAGTATCTTGCCTTGTTTATAATGCTGTGCGTATTGATTCATGCAATTTTATGAGTTGACAAAACTATTTCCTTTTTCTCTTTATTTAAAATTGTTAGCAAAAAGATTTTCAACAAAAGATATGAAAAACAGAAAAAAAAAATCACTTACAATCAATTTTGTATTTTAAGCGCGGCGCAAAGAATCCTGCACAAGACTTGTTATTTGGAAGGGAGAAGATTTTTAAAGCGCAAAGAATCCTGTAGGAGATTTTTACAAAAAATATATCTAGATATGCAGAGGAAGAACAGAGGAGCTTACAGTGCAATTTTCACAAGCTGATGTCACGACGGCGCCGCCCTTCTGCGGTGAAAGACTGGTTCCCACCGCGGTTCCTCGGTTGTGTAGACTGCTCGGATCCCGACAAAAAAATTCAATTGATGATGTCACTGTGGGACCGCGTTTCCGCGGCGGAAATGCTCATACGGCGGCGGAAACACGGCAGGCCAAGCGGTTCTGTTCACCAAATTTGTTCTGCTCCTTGGTTGTTGTGATCTTCTGTTGTTAGGATCGTCTATTTTCTGTTTTGATCTCTGTAGATTTTCAGATCCTAATTTGATTGTAGATCCCGCAAAATTCAAACAAAAATACCTTTCCCAAAAATAACAGATGATATATTTTTATATTTTTTTGATATTTCAGTTTTTATGATTTTTTTTAATTTATATTAACCCGAAATTGCAAAAAGAAAATAACACGCCATCCCCGTCACCAGCGCCATTTGATTGAAAGAGGTTTTACGATAAAAACTATATTACCGCAATCAAGAACGACGTCGCTTTGCAGCTAGCCGGTGAGTACGGGTCGGTCCACAGGGATGTTGTAAATCTCCTAAATGTTCTTACGAGCTAATTCCAAAAGGTGTTGGATCTTTTAATTAAATCTAAAAACGAAGTTGAGTTATACTAGGATTAGAAACTTGCTAGGATTAGGTTTAGGTAAAGTTTGGTAAATAAAGATTTACACCTCTTTCAATGCCCTAAATTAGATATCATATTAGGAGTTATGGTAATTATTAATAAAAGGGATTAGGATGATTGGAAAGATGTTTCTTCCTCTAGATCCTTGTCCTTCCTTTATCAATCCTTACCCTAACCTCCATGGAAAACTTTCAAATCCGGTTTTTTATACTACGGATCACCGTTACCTCGTGGGTAGAGTGCCGTAGGGAGCGGAAGATGAAAGTATGCATGGAGTCCTAATTGTTCAAAAAAGATTGGCAAAGAAAGAAATGAGAGATCTTCATCTCTCAAACCCTTCCCTATTCCTAACCCTAACAAGCGAGGAAACTACTCGCTCATTGAGGGATCTACGAAAGACATAATTTTTATTTTGTTTTGATTTAATAGATGAAAGATCTACTACAAGTTAATAAAAATTCTAAACTATATTAAACTAGAGCAAGAAAAAAATTACCTAGGGAAGAAATTAAAACTAAAACTAAGACAGAAAAATAAACCTAGTTACGATTGATACTCTCCAACTTCAAAGAAAACTGAAATTTTATTGATGAATAGAGGCATGGGGAGGCATGACCTAATACAAGAGTTTGGGTATCTATTTATAGGACATAGAAAACCCTAGGTTTACAATTGCCGCACGTCTGCATTTACCAAAATACCCCTAGGTTGACTAGTCAGAGCCGCCAAAGAATTATGGTAAAAATTTATTCATCTCCGGGCTCTATATGGCCGCGGAACCGCGGCCGCAGCAGGGGTTGGGCCGCGGTTCCGCGGCCCAATGATTGGCTTGATGGCTGAAATTTGGTGCTCTGTTTTTGGGCCTTTTGGGCTACTAACTTCTTTGGTTCTTTCTTTAAAATAGCTTCTGATTCTCTTCCAGATTTTCCAGTGAATAATTGTGGTGGACTTTAGCCGTGGCTTCACGATCTTGGACCTTGCGTTGCCTTGTACTGATCTTTTGTGTAGGCTTGATTAAGATTCTTTTATTTGTTGGTCAAAGTCGCTCTTTTGTATCGTCTTTTGTTTTTTCACTGTTTTTACTCTAAGAACCTGTAACTTATAATTATGTAGCAGACATGGGTCAAAAGTACCTGTTTATTTGTAAAAAGAATAAGAATGGGGATATAATAATGCAATATTATGATATGAACAAATACCCCCAAACTTATGTTTTGCTCGTCCTCGAGCAAACTTAGTTTTTATTCTCGACAAAAACCTAACCTCACTTTCGCAGGGAAACGCGATTGCACTGAGCACGTGCAACAAGCCGTTAAACCTCTAGGTGTCCCTAGTAGGAGGAGTGTTGTCTCCTGAGAGTTTTCAGCGGATACTACCCACAAAATCCTATCAATTTAGCTCATTAAGTTTAATTCTCCAATTAGGTTTTCTAACAAGGAATTCTATTATCTTCGACTCATAAATTATCCACCCATATTCTTCACACTTCCTCATCATTTAACTTAAGATTATATATGTTCTGCAGACCTACTTAGCTTTCGGCATTTATTAAGTTTTCCTTCTAAGTTTCCATCTCCACTTAGGAATTTTTATCAACTTTACTAAAGATACAAGTTCTATTCTTCATTCCTCTCTCTTATCTAAACTCCAATCACATATCCCCACGTGTGTGTATAAATCACCCCTACACTTGGAAATTCAAATCAAGCAATCGTACTCTTGTCCGTTGTCCATAGTACTTATTAATTGGTGAATTTTTAAATGCATTTTGCTTACACATCCTTCATGCGACCGTTAATACTTCTTGAGGTACCAACAACCGATTACAAGATGTGTTTACACATTAAAGCGTAATTCCTAGTCTTGCAACACCCAAGGCTTTAGCAGTGACTCCCAAACCAGTTGGTCTAAGACACTAGGTGATGAAGCACCCTCGCTAAATATTTTTCTATTTTTGCAGCCTTAAGTAATTACAAAAATCAGTGTTCATTTTTTTCTTTATTCATACTTGTATATTTTTTTTCTCTTCGTACTAAGGACTTTAGACAAGAGTATTTCAAGGTCTCTTCTACTATTCCAAGTTTCAAGGTGCGTGTTTGTGCAATTTGTAGGGTATACGTTTTCAGAATCTAAACTTAAGCTAGGAATTATTTTTCAAACTCATACTTTAATAAAAACATCAATACTTTTCCCTTGTTTCGACTTAGCCCAAAAAGTGAACTTAAAATTTGCCTATTTCTAAATAAACTACAAAGACATATACTTTCTACCGTTAAACTTTAAGAAAGGTTATTTTTAGGGTTTTTTAATATACTAAGTCTAAAATCTAGTTGTTCCTAGCTAGTTAACCTATTTGTCAAACTCAAATCAAATAAGGCCAAAATTGAATACATTAATTTTTATAATTTTGAAATTTTGAAATTTTTATGGATTTTAAAATAAGTACGCAAATGCAAAAATATACACATGAATGCGAAGAAAGAAGACTTACCGAGCATACCCCCAAACTTAAACTTGACAGTGTCCTCACTATCATGCCACACCAAGAGGGTCAAAATGTCGGCACTCCCCTGTTTATTTATTTACAAAATATTTTTTTAATATATTTTTAATGTTTTGAATTTTTTATTTTTTTTATTTTTTATAGAAAAAGAAAACAAAAAATATATATATACATATATACAACAAGGTCCTCCCCAAACTAAACAAGGCCTTACACAAGCCAAAGGTTAGCACCAACCATTCAAAAAATTTATCGTGATAATGGTAGGGTTGGTGAAAGAATAGGGTGTAAAGAAGAGAAATGAGAAGCACACGAGACCGAATGAGAAGAAGAGTGGAATATGGTCTCGGTGGAGGAGAAGAATGACGGAAAAGAGAAAGAAGTGGAGTACGATCTTGAGGGTGTAAATCGAGAGAATAAATTAGCGCAATTTGTGATGACCGATGTGTTAAAAGCGATTGTGCTAACCTATCAACCCGTCGAGAAATGGGATCAAATCCCTCAAGATTCGCAAGAAAGCATGGGTACGCCGAACTTGGTATTGGAGATGAAAGCGTAACGGTTTCTTGCACGGTCGGAACGATAGGAAGGACGAAAGGAAGTAAATTAGGGATAGTCTCATTCTCACCGTAGTAAAATGTCTCGAACTGGAAAGATTCCATCAATGGTTCGAAACGACTGTAAGCAACCGAGTCTGATAGTTAAACTAACTCATCTGAAAATTCAAAGGACTCAAACTCGGGCGGTGAGTCTGCAATATCGTCCGAAAAAGTGAAGCACTCATAAGTGTTATCGACTGTGAGAACTGTGTTAGATTCGAAGGGAAATTTTTCAAGCTCACAGTCTTCAAGCGTGATCTTTTGCGTGGTCGGAACGATGGAAAGGAGGGAGGGTGATATAACAGTTAAAGGTTCATGAGGATGGATTGGAAAATCCGACACATCAAAGAAAAATGGTTCAACCTCAATATTATCCTCAATACTCTCCTCAATACTATCCTCATAATTCTCCTCAAAATTTAGCTCATCCATGCCATTATCATCAAAAGCAAGACGCATATGAAGTTCGGGAGAAATATTTAATGACTCGGGATGATGAATTGGACATAAAATATCAATCAAATCTACGGGTTCATCATCCAAAATATTCCCGGCGTCTATATCCTTAATCAAGTGAAAATCAATATTTTCTGACACCTCATCAAAAGCATGGATATTTATCGCATTCGATTCTAGAGTAGAGGTGTAAAGGTCAAAAGGATTAGGTGTGGTTTCACTCGAAAGGGGTTCTCCACAATCTGGCAAATCAAGCACTACAAAATCACACAACTCGTTTTTATTTTCAACTGGTGAACTATTTGGGACAATCGATGGAAAACCAGAGTTGTGGGCCTCAACTGGGTATGGGTAGGTCTGATTTGGGAATGTGTAGAACTCACTTGCTCCTATCAAATTCTCACTCTGTCCAACCGCTTCCTCATACAAAAAATTTGGAGCTAGTTGGAAACTAACTACCGGTTCAGTAGTTTGCATAAGGGCAGCCATGGACGCATCCACATTCCTCTCAATTTTGTTTGTTGCTAAAATATAAGCTTCCAACGACTGTTCCAAACTAGACATGGGTTGTGAAGGGGTTTCGGTAAAAGATTCGAAATGGTTTTGATACGTGAAACTCCCAAATGGCCGTGTAGAAGCAATATCTAGTGAAAGTGGGAAAGTCGGGTAGGACTGGTAGGAAGTGGATGGTTGGACAGGAGTAGGATCAATATGTGGATAAAAAGGTGAATGGTCTTGTTGATCCCTAGAACTGGATGTGTGGAGAGGGGTGAAAGATCGGCTACGAGATTGTGCAATGTGCTCAGCAATAGACATCGGCTTAGGAGTTACAACAGGACTCGAAAAAGTGGTATCAACGTACGAAGGTGGTAAAGGTGGACATGGTTGACACAAAGTGGTTTGCAATATCGAACTGTTTCTCCTAGACGCGTCTATTTGATCTTTCAAAGAAATTTTGGGCATGGAGGGATCTTCCTTAAATCGACCGAAACAATTGACGTACGAAGCAAAGTTAGGTTCGGGATACCAAAGTTCGGCAACAGATTTGTGATGTGGGGTACCCATGATGTAAGAATGAGAAGAGAAAGAAAGTTGGGGTGCACGGATTTCTTAGCGACAAAAGTTGCAAGTTATTGTATAAAAAAGTTATATATGCAGTAATCACTTAAAAGGGCCTATTTTGAGGCTTCCCATTGTTCTAGACTTGGTGCAGTAGGCACAGAATATTTTTTATTCTCAAAACATGCAATCAGAAATTAAGTGGAGTAGATTCAGTTCTTATTCCTTATCTCCAATTAAAAATTCATATGTTTGATTAATTTCCAGATTAAAGATTTGGTCTCTTGGTATAAGTCCGAAAGGCAGATGTCGAAGCCGCACTGAAAGTTCTAAATTTTGCAATATATCACCAAGAGTTGACTGACATGGAAGATCGTGAAAGGGAAAGAGAGGCGGAGATGAAACAAAAAGCTGATCATGATGCAGCAAACAATGGGAATGTGGATGGTGGTGAAAGGTGAATATATATTATCAAACGATTAGTATCTTGCCTTGTTTATAATTCTGTGCGTATTGATTCATGCAATTTTATGAGTTGACAAAACTATTTCCTTTTTCTCTTTATTTAAAATTGTTAGCAAAAAGATTTTCGACAAAAAATATGCAAAACAGAAAAAAAAATCACTTGCAATCAATTTTGTATTTTGAACGCGGCGCAAAGAATCCTGCACAAGACTTGTTATTTGGAAGGGAGAAGATTTTTAAAGCGCAAAGAATCCTGCAGGAGATTTTTACAAAAGATATATCTAGATATGCAGAGGAAGAACAGAGGAGCTTACAGTGCAATTTTCACAAGCTGATGTCACAACGGCGCCGCCCTTCCGCGGTCAAAGACTGGTTCCCACCGCGGTTCCGCGGTTGTGTAGACTGCTCGGATCCCGACAAAAAAATTCAATTGATGATGTCACTGTGGGACCGCGTTTCCGCGGCGGAAATGCTCATACGGCGGCGGAAACACGGCAGGCCGAGCGGTTCTGTTCACCAAATTTGTTCTGCTCCTTGGTTGTTGTGATCTTCTGTTGTTAGGATCGTCTATTTTCTGTTTTGATCTCTGTAGATTTTCAGATCCGAATTTGATTGTAGATCCTGCAAAATTCAAACATAAACACCCTTCCCAAAATTAACAGATGATATATTTTTATATTTTTTTGATTTTTCAGTTTTTCTGAATTTTTTTTAATTTATATTAACCCGAAATTGCAAAAAGGAAATAACACGCCATTCCCGGCAACGGCGCCATTTGATTGATAGAGGTTTTACGTTAAAAAATATATAACAGCAATCAAGAACGACGTCGCTTTGCAGCTAGCCGGTGAGTACGGGTCGGTCCACAGGGATGTTGTAAATCTCCTAAATGTTCTTACGAGCTAATTCCAAAAGGTATTGGATCTTTTAATTAAATCTAAAAACGAAGTTGAGTTATACTAGGATTAGAAACTTGCTAGGATTAGGTTTAGGTAAAGTTTGGTAAATAAAGATTTACACCTCTTTCAATGCCCTAAATTAGATATCATATTAGGAGTTATGGTAATTATTAATAAAAGAGATTAGGATGATTGGGAAGATGTTTCTTCATCTAGATCCTTGTCCGTCCTTTATCAATCCTTACCCTAACCTCCATAGAAAACTTTCAAATCCGGTCTTTTATACTACGGATCACCGTTACCTCGTGGGTAGAGTGCCGTAGGAAGCGGAAGATGAATGTATGCATGGAGTCCTAATTGTTCAAAAGAGATTGGCAAAGAAAGAGATGAGAGATCTTCATCTCTCAAACCCTTCCCTATTCCTAACCCAAACAAGCGAGGAAACTACTTGCTCATTGAGGGATCTACGAAAGACATAATTTTTATTTTGTTTTGATTTAATAGATGAAAGATCTACTACAAGTTAATAAAAATTCTAAACTATATTAAACTAGAGCAAGAAAAAAAATTACCTAGGGCAGAAATTAAAACTAAAACTAGGGCAGAAAAATAAACCTACTTACGATTGATGCTCTCCAACTTCAAAGAAAACTGAAATTTTATTGATGAATAGAGGCATGGGAAGGCATGACCTAATACAAGAGTTTGGGTATCTATTTATAGGACATAGAAAACCCTAGGTTTACAATTGCCGCACGTCTGCATTTACCAAAATACCCCTAGGTTGACTAGTCAGAGCCGCCAAAGAATTATGGTAAAAATTTATTCATCTCCGGGCTCTATATGGCCGCGGAACCGTGGCCGCAGCAGGGGTTGGGCCGCGGTTCCGCGGCCCAATGATTGGCTTGATGGCTGAAATTTGGTGCTCTGTTTTTGGGCCTTTTGGGCTACTAACTTCTTTGGTTCTTTCTTTAAAATTGCTTCTGATTCTCTTCCAGATTTTCCAGTGAATAATTGTGGTGGACTTTAGCCGTGGCTTCACGATCTTGGACCTTGCGTTGCCTTGTACTGATCTTTTGTGTAGGCTTGATTAAGATCTTTTTATTTGTTGGTCAAAATCCCTCTTTTGTATCGTTTTTTGTCTTTTTCACTGTTTTTGCTCTAAGAACCTGTAACCTGTAATTATGTAGCAGACATGGGTCAAAAGCACCTGTTTATTTGTAAAAAGAATAAGAATGGGGAATATAATAATGCAATATTATGATATGAACAGTTGCATATATCATATTGCATGGATTTGCGCATTGAGATACGGATTTCATGTGATTTCATGGATTTGAGAACCGTGGTATTATTTCAAGAAAGTATGCATTGTTTTGAAAACCCGATTCTCTTGATATGATATTTCAGTGCGTCCACCATGCGTTTTCTTGGTTCTGAGACGTGTGATAGAAACCCGATTCAAGGAGCTGGATGATCCATTTGCGGGTTCATGGTGGACCCGGTATGGTACCCCGGAGCAAGAAAAGGATGTCGCGCAATAGATGAGCCTGGCAGAGGGACTACTACCTACCGGTGATTGGTTGGACCTGGAGGTTATCCGGAGGATACCGACCGGAGTCGAGAGATGGATATGGGCCGACCCGTACTGCCGGAGCCCGAGGGCTGATCCGGACAGAGGGAGCCCGTGGGCCGATCCGGACTGACGGAGGCCGATATATGTGGATTTGCGTGTCGATATTGGACACGAGTATTTCATGATGTTTTCGAGTGCCGATATTGGGCACTAAGGTTCCATGAGATTTACAGGATATGAGGGCCGATTAGAGTGACGACACATGAGGTATTGGGATTTGGGGTGTATTGATGGACACCGGATGTTTCCACGATGATGATTCGTGATGATGATATGTTTTATCCCATACTCAGCATTTATTGATATGCATTACATCATGTATTTGTAGTACCTGATAAAGTACCTATCATGATTCTTGCATACCCGGATTACCATATTGATACTATCAGATTACATGTAATAGGGTATCGCAGTACGTGCATACCTGCGATTGCCTGTGTGATGTTACTTACTATTCACGAGTTGGCAACTCACCCCTGTTGTGCCACAGTGTTTTGCAGGTTGACCCTCAGAGTAGTCGCGACATGGGCTATCTTATTGTATTTTTTTGCAGTGGATACCGCTACGGTTGGCTGTGAGCCGTTTTGCTGTAGGTGGGTTGCGGTTATCCGACTTTATATTTCATTGTATATTTATTATTGTATCTAGTACTCTCCATCTACCATTTCATGTATTGACTTAGAGACAAGTTGTGAGGACGATATTGTATATTTTTGTGACTCTGGGTGTCGAGCTCGTGTGAGCCGGCTTTTATTATGCAGTTTTATCTTTTATGCTGTTTTTCACTTATATTGTCCATTTCTTTGCTACGGCGTCGTATATTATACTTGTGGTGGTTGTTTCCGCCGTTGGGCATGATTGCTCCCGTTTGGGGATGCTTTATTTATAGCATATGTTACTTTACTTATATCTTATGTTTGTACCCGTTTCGGGGCTAGTTTTTACAAAGGAGGTACTGCCGAAATTTTTAAGAATGATTTAAACTTTAAAGATTCTGACCTGAGATTTCTAAATGTTTTTAACAATGTTTTCATCACTTACTACTTTTGATGGTATAGATTTATGGGTTTCGGCTTACTTAAATTGCGTTACGCCTGTAGACGTTTCGTGGTTTAAGTGCCGGTCACGTGCCAAATTTTGGATCGTAACAAAGTTGGTATCAGAGCGCTAGGTTTTACTTTTCGGAGTGTAGGATGAGCTTGGTGTTCCCCTCCGAAAGGCGGCGCACAAGACTGCGATGTCCTGACGCTGAGATTCGGGACAGATGCTATTTGGTTTTATCCGTCTACCTCTCCGAAGATGCCAAGTTGATTTATGGCACCGTGTATCGGAGGTTTAGACGGATGCGGCCGATGTAGCAGACTTTGTCAGATTCCCCCTCGCTTGAGGGGTTTTTGATTGTGGGGACGCTCTTCCCTGCAGGCGCAAGCCCCTGCAGTTAATTACGCTACCGCATCGCGGTAACAACTTTCTCCTTCTCCAGAATTTCACTTCGTGTCGTGTGTGTTTGTTTTGTTTGTGGTTGCCCGTGGATTGTATACGGAGACTGAGTAATGCCGTCGCCCGTAGGACGTGGATTAGTCCAAATCCGTATTTACTTAGATTTGGGTTTGGTGTTTTTAGTTTAAGGATACGTTAGTCGCGTTGCGGCTAAGATCAACTTAAACGTTCGTTAAGGATACGTTAGTCCTGTTTGAGACTAAGATCAACTTAACGTGATCGTTTAGATCCGACAGAAGAGCGTTTGGGCCCTATTGTTCCAGTTTGGGAGATTCATAGTCCAATTTGGGACTAAAGTCTGTTTGGAGGATACGTTAGCCATTTTTGAGGCTAAGATCGATTCAAACGTTTGTTAAGGATACGTTAGTCCAGTTTGAGACTAAGATCAACTTAACGGGATCGTTTAGATCCGACAAAAGAGCATTTGGGCTCTATTGTTCCAGTTTAGGGACATGGTGGTCCAATATTAGTTTAGGGACGTCTCGGTCCGATATTAGTTTAGGGGACGTCTCGGTCCGATATTAGTTTAAGGACGTCTCGGTCCGATATTAGTTTATGGACATTTCGGTCCATCATTAGTTTAAGGACGTTTCGGACCAATATTAGTTTAGGGACGTTTCGGTCTGATATTAGTTTAAGGACGTTTCGGTCCGATATTAGTTTAAGGACGTCTCGGTCCGATATTAGTTTATGGACATTTCGGTCCACGAGTTTAAGGACCCCGCAGTCCATATCGATGTGTGGTCGTTGGGACCCGTCACCTCTTTGACGTCGTTGAGGAATTACAACGACGGATGTCAAAGGAGTTCGGAGATGTACCCTCGAACCGGATGTAAATTGATTTAGAAGAGCAATTTTGCTCAGTCAATTTAATTTAAGGACTTATGGCCAAAATTGGGCTAAGTCCAGTTGAAATGTTCAACATTTTATTTGCTTTTGCATTTCTTTTTTTATTTTTATTTGGGCCTTGCCCAGAAAGGATGCAGAGCATCAATTTGTTTTGGGCTCTGCCCTTTTAGGAATGATGCAAGGCATCAATTTTATTTGGGCTCTGCCCTTGTATAAAGGATGCAAAGTATCAATTTATTTGGGCTCTGCCCATTTATTGCCTTGCAATTTATTTTGGCCTGTCAGGTCATTTTGGTTTGGGCCTGACCCTTTAGAAAATGCATTGCATTTATCAAGCGCTTTGCGCCAATCAAAAAGCACAACAGTGCAAATTTATAAGTGCAAAGCACTATTAATTTGAGAATCTTTTAGATTCAAGAACCAATGGTTTATAAAAGAAGTGCAAAGCACTATTTGATTTCTTGATCTAATTTAGATCAAAGAAGAACAAGTTTTTCTTTTTATTTTAAGAACCAAAGGTTCATAAAAGTGCAAAGCACTATTTTTTTTTCTGTTTTTTTTTTTGTTTTAGAGAACCAGTGGTTCATAAGAAGTGCAAAGCACTATTAATTTAAGAACCTTTTAGGTTCAAGAACCGATGGTTCATAAAACAAGTGCAAGGCACTATTTGATTTAGATCTAAGAAAAAACAAGTTTTTTCTTGTTTTTCTTATCTCAGAGAACCAAAGGTTCATGAAAGTGCAAAGCACTATTAATTTAAGAACCTTTTAGGTTCAAAAACCGATGGTTCATAAAACAAGTGCAAGGCACTATTTTTATTTTTTTATTTATTTATTGAAGATCCATGATCTTGTTCATAAGAGAAATTTCTCTTCTTTTAAAGGTTTTTACCTTTTTTTTTATTCTTCAAGAGTTCTCAAGAGTTCTCTTCTCTCTTTTTTTTTAGCCCTATCTTTTTTTTTTGAAATGAGGTCTAGGGTCCTTTTTATAGTACCCATGAATTAGTTATAATTTGTTACATAAATCGTTTTCTGAGTGATTTGGGTAATTTTCCCCACCGTTGGATTTTTGATCCAAAGGCCCCTGCTTTACAGAAGAAAATCTTCTTGTTTTAACAAGAACAGAAAAAATTTATTCTGTTTTGCGCAACTCCCCAGCGCGTGACACGTGTCGCGCAGCTGTGCTTGCGCAACTGCGCAGACACATGTCGCGCAACTGATTTTTTTTTTTTTTGCTTGCGCAGCTGCGCGCTGACACGTGTCGCGCAGCGCACTGCGCAGCTGCGCTGACACGTGTCGCGCACTGCGCAGCTGCGCTGACACGTGTCGCGCAGCTGCGCAGTTGCGCACTGCGCAATTTTTTTTTTTTTTTGTTGAAAGAGCTTTGCTCTGATTGGAGAAAGTACAGAAGTATTGCTTCTTTTTCCACTTTGGAATTTAAACAGAGCTTTGCTCTGATTGGGATAAACACTTGGTATGATGGAGTAGGTAGCTTAAGCAGAGTGACGTAGCGTGTGTATGTTCAGCGGCATACTTACGACACGATACTCCGCCTAAGTGACCTTAGGACTTGTTGGATGAATTTCCTTCCGTGATTATATACATCCTTGTGATTCGATTTCCGTATTCTTATCAAATCCTGTTTTCATTTCCAGCCATTATGCCGCCGAAGACTACGAGGGCGCAGAGAGCGGCCGCGAGAGCCGAGGTCAGAGTTGGCTCGTCTAAGACGAGAACTGATCAGGACGGTACGCCCGTTGTACAGGAGTAGATTGATCCACCTTCGCTTGATCGTATTACTAGGCTAGAGGCCGGTATGCAGGATTTGCGCTAGATGATGGGATCGTTAGTCGAGGCCAGTCGAGCGCAGCGGCAGGAGGTTGTCCCACCTGTTACGGGACCGCGATGGTGCCTACTATTCAGGCAGTTGTACCTGCAGCTACGGAGGTTATCACCGTATCGTTATCTGGGTTCATGAGGCTGAAGCCTCCGATTTTCACAGGCACTGATGCAGCTGAGGATCCGCAGTCATTTATCGATCGTATGGCCAGGATATGTCGTTCGCTGAGATTCTCCGACGCGAGATGGGTAGAGTTCGCGAGTTTTTGTCTGGAGGGTCTTACCCAGAAGTGATGCGAGTCTTTAGAGAAGGGCAGAGCCGCAGGTCATTCTCCTATGACCTAGGCTGAGTTTGTGACGGTGTTTCTTGCCCGTTTTCTTCCGCAGAGCATCAGGGATGCTCGAGCGCGCAGTTTCGAGTCATTACGCCAGACTCCGGGTATAACGGTGGCAGAGTACGATGTGCAGTTTACCGAGCTGTCTGTGTATGCTCCGTATTTGGTGGACACTGAGGAGATGCGGGTCAAGAGGTTTGTTCGAGGTTTGCTTACCCAGTTGTTCCTCGCTATCAGCGCACAACATTGTGATACATATGCAGCAGCAGTGGACGCAGCCCTACTAGTTGATGAGCGTCTTTCCGATACGTCAATCATTCCGGAACCGAAGAGGGTTCGTACTGGTGTATTAGCACGGAGACAGATGTTTAGACGCCGCGACAGATTTTGTTCAGGTACGGGGAGTAGCAGAGGCTCAGGACGTGGCCGGTTGTTTAGCTTTTATCCCCAGGAGGGTCAGCAGTCATCGTCTGGATGTTTCCGGTGCGGGAGTTTTTATCATCGTGTTCGAGATTATACTGAGCCACGTGAGAACGAGGTAGCCGTATCGCATGTTACCTTACCACCTTCTCCACCTCAGAGAGTGTTGCCTCTTGCGCCTGTTGTAGCTCCACGTCAGACGTATGCTCAGAGAGGTCATGGTCGCGGAAAGTTTGTTCAGAGAGGACGGGGAGGCAAAGACGAAGGACAGCCAGTTGCAGGTAGAGAGCAGGCACGAGTATTTGCTTTGACTCATCAGGACGCGCATGCGTCAAATGCAGTGGTTTTAGGTACTCTTTCAGTATGTTCTTTTGATGCACATGTGTTATTTGATCCGGGATCTACGCACTCGTTCGTTTCTACACACTTCGTGCCGAGATTGGACCGAGAGTCGTATTTTCCAGATCGGCCGCTTGTTGTGACTACTCCTGTTGGCGAGTCGTTTGTTGTGTGGCACGTGTTTCGGTCGTGTGTTGTTCGTATTGGAGAGGGAGATTCGTCCGTCAACTTGATCTTTCTTGAGATGTTGGACTTCGACGTTCTCCTAGGCATGAACTGGTTAGCTATGTGCTACGCGTCTGTGGACTGCCGCGAGAAGACAGTCGGGTTTTATTTTCCCGGCGAGTCAGTTCTTGTTGTGCAGGGGGGCCGTAGTGCCGCCCCTCACAGTTTGATTTCAGCCCTTTGCGCTAGTCGGCTTTTGAGGAGAGGATGTCGGGGATTCTTAGCTTTCATTCGTGATATCGGAGCCACAGTAGATTCGTCGGACCGAGTTCCTATCGTGCGAGAGTTTCCCGACGTTTTTCCCGATGAGTTACCTGGATTGCCGCCAGAGCGTGAGATTGAGTTTTGCATTGATCTGATCTCCGGCACGGGACCTATTTCGATACCGCCTTATCGGATGGCCCCGGCAGAGCTTAGGGAGCTTAAGGATTAGCTGCAAGAGTTGCTTGATAGGGGACTTGTACGTCCGAGTGTTTCGCCTTGGGGAACTCCTGTTCTATTCGTCAAGAAGAAGGATAGCAGTTTGAGCTTGTGTATTGATTATCGTCAATTGAACCGAGTTACGGTGCGGAATAGGTATCCTTTACCTCGCATTGACGATTTGTTTGATCAGCTCCAGGGTGCGGGACATTTTTCTAAGATTGATTTGAGATCAGGTTATCATCAGTTGCGGGTTCGGAATGATGACGTTCCGAAGACTGCTTTTCGTACGCGCTACGGGCATTATGAGTTTTTGGTGATGTCGTTCGGACTCACCAATGCCCCAGCAGCGTTCATGGATTTGATGAACCGGATTTTCAGGCCGTTCCTCGACCAGTTTATTATTGTGTTTATTGATGACATTTGGGTTTATTCCAAGAGTCGTGAGGAGCATGATCAGCACTTAAGGATTGCTTTGTAGACATTGAGAGAGCACCGGCTGTTTGCTAAATTCTCGAAGTGTGCCTTTTGGCTTGATAATGTTGACTTCCTTGGTCATGTGGTTACGAGAGACGGTATTCGTGTGGACCCGAGGAAGATCGAGGCCATACAGCTTTGTCCCAGACCTGTATCGGTGACAGAGGTCCGCAGCTTTTTGGGCTTAGCCGGTTATTACCGCCGTTTTGTGCAGGACTTCTCAAGTATCGCTGCACCGCTGACCAGGTTGACCAGGAAGGGAGTTCCATTTCTGTACACTGAGGATGCGAGCAGAGTTTTCCACGTTTGAGGACTCGGTTGACGGCTGCACCAGTTTTATCTTTGCCTTCTGGATCCGGCGGCTTCGTCGTTTACTGTGATGCTTCTCGAGTGGGGCTTGGTTGTGTATTGATACAGCATGATAGAGTTATCGCTTATACTTCCCGGCAGCTGAAGAAGCACGAGCAGAATTATCCCACTCATGATCATGAGATGGCCCGGTGGTCTTTGCGGTTAAGATTTGGAGACACTACTTGTACGGAGAGTCGTGTCAGATTTTCACAGACCACCAGAGCTTAAAGTACATCTTCCAGCAGCGGGATCTGAATTTGAGGCAGCGCCGTTGGATGGAGCTTGTGAGGGATTATGGTTGTAAGATCCTTTATCACCCGGGCAAGGCGAATGTGGTAGCCGATACTTTGAGTCGTAGGCCCGGGGGTATCTTGTTCCAGTTGAGCACAGTTTAGATACAGTCTTCTAAAGATTGGCAGATCTTGTGCGACAGCAGAGTACAGTTTGAGTTCACTTCCACTGGGGGACAGCTTGCTCACGTCCGCGCCCGTCCACTTCTACTTGATCATATTCGTGAGGCACAGCCCGCCGATGCCCATTTGTCTGAGATTCTGGAGCATGTTCGGCAGGGTCGAGATTCGGAGTTCGAGATTGATGATCAAGGTGTGCTACGTTTTGGGACTCGTTTGTGTGTACCTGATACCGATGGGTTGAGACGTGAGGTCCTAGAGCAGGCGCATCAGTCAGCTTTCAGTGTTCACCCAGGTTCCACCAAAATGTACCGTGACTTGAGAGATATCTACTGGTGGGCAGGGATGAAGAGTGATGTTTCAGATTTTGTTTCGAGGTGCCTGACTTGTCAGCAAGTCAAGGCTGAACATCAGAGACCGGCAGGAGAGTTGCAGCCTTTACCCGTTCGGAGTGGAAATGGGAGCAGATTTCCATGGACTTCGTTGTAGGTCTACCCAGGTCTGGTCGAGGGTATGACTCCATTTGGGTGATTGTTGACCGGTTGACGAAAGCGGCTCACTTCTTTCCAGTGAAAACCACTTTCGGTTATGCTCGGTATGCTCAGGTGTACATTGATGAGATTGTACGTTTGCACGGAGTTCCTTTATGCATTGTATCCGATAGGGGCACCCAGTTCACTAGCCGTCTTTGGCAGAACCTTCAGGAAGCCTTGGGTACCCGTTTGAGCTTTAGCACCGCTTTCCATCCGTAGACCGATTGTCAGTCAGAGCGGACTATACAGACTCTGGAGGATATGCTTCGTGTGTCCGTGCTTGATTTTAGTGGCAGTTGGGATCGTCACTTGCCATTGATAGAGTTCTCCTACAATAACATTTATCAGGAGACGGTTCAGATGGCACCTTTTGAGGCCTTGTATGGTAGGAAGTGTCGATCGCCAGTCTGTTGGACCGAACTTCGCGAGAGCAGGATTTTAGGACCCCATCTAGTTCAAGAAACTACGGAGAAAGTTCTGTTGATTCAGGATAGAATAAGAGCGGCCCAGTGCAGACAGAAGTCTTATGCCGATCGTCGTCGTCGCAGGCTCGAGTTCGCAGTGGGGGATCATGTATTCCTACGGATTTCTACGATGAAGGGCGTGATGAGATTTGGGAAGAAAGGAAAGCTTAGTACCAGATTTGTAGGTCCTTTCGAGATCCTTGAGCGAGTTGGTACCATTGCCTATCGTTTGTGTAGGGTTCCTAGGCACCCTAGTGAGGTCTCACAAGGCATCAACCATGCCAATTTCAAAAAATCTAGGTGCCGAGAAACCCGACTACGGATCGTTTGCTAGAAATCTAGGCGAAAAAGTAATCTAGTTAACACTTAACTAAGGGAATACGGAAATACAACCTTTGTAGATCCGGTGCTCCACCTCCATAGCTCCGCAACGAAGTCCTCTCCGCTGTCCAAATCAAATCCGGGCTCTAGCGTCGGCTTCGTCGGAGAATGGGCAAGCTAGGTCGTCGATGTCCATGCCGAAGATGATCTACGTCGAGGCATCGCTAAATCAAGCTCCGACTTCACCAAGTCAAGAAACTTGTGAAGAAAACACACTCTACTACTTGGCAAGAGGTAGAGGATGAAGAAATAGGAAGTGGGTTCAATTTAGAATTGGATTTCTCACTCTTTATCATCAATCACCATTGATGACCTAAGCTTTTCTTCTTGAGTTCAAGGAAGAAGAAGAAGAAAAATCATATGATAAGTTAATTGAAAAAGAAAAGAAAATGAATTCTTATCATAAAATTAACCATGGTCAAGTGTAGAGACTAAACTAGGGTTAGTGGGAATGGTTAGGGTTAAGGATGAGATAAGAACGGTTGACTTTATCAAAGCTTCATGAAGCTTCAACTAAAGAACAAATAAAGCCACCATTCTTTTCTCTTTTCCATTTATTTTCCAAAAAGAAAATAAATAAATAAATAGATATGAAAATGAAAACCCTAACCATTACATAACCATGGTTTAAACTTTACACAAAACACAAGTTAGCATGCATCATCAAACATGATACATACAAGTGCACAAAAGTATATCGCATATACAATGCGCACAATCCAAGTGAGAAAATCCGTTTAAAGTGAACCAATACTAGTTAGTGCAAAGTAACATATCAAATATATAATTATGCATTAAATCATTAAATCAACACTTGATTCAATGATCCGGTCATGTCGCACATAACCGACTAGTATTCAATGTATCGGTTTATCGATTCAACGCTTGAATCGATAACTAGGTTATATCGCATACAACCATTCGACGCATTGATCGCGAGAATGAAATACGGTATCACATACACGCATTATTCTCGGTCCCGCACATATCTCATATGCGCTCCTATTTCGTTTCGCTTGAGCCAGGAAACCTCTGTGTAGGACTCTAAAGACTCGTCAATACGCCGGCAGCAGGTGATGATCATATCAAACACCCACAAGCCGCAAGCGGTCTGCTAAACGTAACGGCCACCCGGGTATTGAGCGATCTGAAGATCGACGAGCAAGCCCGCTCACACTCCAGTGAATCCAACCAGTAACACTACCGTACAGTCCGGTCTGATCGTCTGATATGTCGCATATCTCGCCTAGGGGTGGTAAACGTCAGACCCCAATAGCTCAATAAGTCGTGTCGATATGAGGTCTATAACCATTCGAGAAACTACTGGTAACACTTACCAGTAAATCTCAGCAACCCTGGCCAGGGATTTCCTGTTATAGCCAATCGAACACAGCGCAACATCAACTCCCTATACCGGGAGAGACGAATCCCCTCCTATCGCTCATTGTCTCCATATGACTCGGGACTGTACCCAAAAACCACCGTTTTGCACGCCCTCTTGGACGTGGTAAGATGGAAATCAAAGCACAGTGGGAACCACACAAGACTCTATGACGATCTCGGGTCAACAGACTACTCTGTACCAGTGTCACCAGAGAACTGCCATCTGACGTGAGGTATAATACCATCTGGGAGTTCTCGGCGAGTCCGTCCAGTGTACCCAGTCTCTACTGAGCACCCGTATATCATCTCTGATGTCAAACACCGATGGATATGTGATCATCCATCGCCCATCTATATGGGTCGAGAAGGTATACGCTAGTCTACTCTGGTATATCGATGCCCCGTCTCGATACACCCACGACTAGGGACTTTGAAGGATGTACTTATGGACTACCATGTCCCCACTAGTATGATCCGCATCATAGTCCAGGTAGTCAAGTACAGATCCTAAGGGCTCTACCAACATGTAACGGAGAGACAATCAGTATACACGTTAAGGTAAAGTTCAACCAGATAGCATACTATCATGTCGAGCAAGAAAGTCCTCCCTATATATGTCCCAGCATCCACTACAATATACATCCTATGTACAGTAATGGCCTCTAGGGCATACATATAACTAACAATCTCCCACTTGCACTAGGGCCATCTGTAGCAGTGGTTGTAGTATCTCATACTCAACCATCCCATAAAAATCTCTCTCTGGGAACAGGCCTTTGTGAGTGGATCCGCTGTGTTGTCCTCTGAATCTACTCTCCTAACCTCGATCTCCCTGGAGATCAACCATCTCCATGATCAAGTGATACTGCCTTAGAATATGTCTGGATCACTGATGGGACCGGCGTTCCTTGGCATAAGCCACAACTCCATTGTCACACAATGGGAGGAACATAGTTCATCTCATGAACCAATATACACCCAAACAGCCTCTTTGGTAGCATCTTAAGTAGCAATGTATCCTGCCTTTATCGTCTAGTATGTCACGGTATCTAGCTTGGAACTCTTCCAACA
Organism: Agapanthus africanus; assembly: GCA_030015575.1. Lineage (NCBI taxonomy): Eukaryota > Viridiplantae > Streptophyta > Magnoliopsida > Asparagales > Amaryllidaceae > Agapanthus > Agapanthus africanus. The sequence goes on along the minus strand of JASDDO010000019.1, from coordinate 373,597,464 downwards.
TACCGTCCCTTTACTGAGGGTAAAGACAATGCCTGCGACTGATATTCAGTCGTCTTTATCACCCTGGAACCCTTCCAGTGATTCTCCCCAGGATCGAATGATACCATCTCACTACAGCTAGTGAGTATCCTAACATCCAATTAAATCTATCTCATAGATCCAAAACTCAGGATTTAGGAGGTATCATCTTGATCCTATATGGAGAATCATAGTGATAAGCGGAGATTGATCGAGCGTAGCATAGGAAACTCCTTCCCTATCAAGAGTATGTCATCCACGTACTCTACGAGGATCGTCACCATACTCCCTACTACCTTCTTGTTTATACAAGGTTCATCTACCATTTTGATGATGTCTACTTCTTTGACTAACACATCAAAACAGACGTTCCAACTCCGCGATGCCTGCTTTATCCTATAAAGCATCTTGCACACGTTTCCGCTGCTCCCACTGTCTACGAAGCCCTCTGGCTGTGTACTTATAGACGCTCTCTTCCAAATCATTATTTAGAAAAGCAGTCAAGACACCCAACCACCAGAGATCGTAGTCATGGTATGCAGCCTTGGTAAGTAGGATCTGGATGGACTTAAGCATAGATACTTGAAAAAGTTTCATCATTATCCACGCCTGGTTGATGACGAAAACGTTTAACAAGTCTAGCTTTGAAAGTCTCAACTTTTCCATATACACCAAGTAATCTTCTCAAGATATACTTGCTCCTGATGGGGATTTAACCCTTCAGATATAGCAATCAAAGTCCATACTTTGTTGGTGTATAAGGATTCCATCTCAGATCGATAAACATCCAGCCATTCTCACAGAGTCTTACTCCTGATGGCCAGCTCGAAACTAGTTGGGTCATCATCTCATGATGTAATCCTCGCTCCCACTGTCATAGAGAAACAGAAGTATCTCTCAGGTGGGTGAGGAAACCTACTAGATCGGCGGAGAGGCTGAGGTTCGTTGGAATCTACTGAATCCTTTGGTTCTATCAAATCATCAGCTGTAGTTTGTATAGCTGGAACCTTTCCAGTTCTACATAACAGACCTTGCCAAGAGTTTGTCCGGATTTTGCTTTTAGACATAGGCCGGACAACCCCAAATCTTAACTAACTTAAGATATGGGTTCTTCCCTTTCCATATCACATATGAAGCGGTAGGCAACTGATTTGATTTGAACCCTATTCAATAGGTATGCAGCTTCTCAAGTGCATAGCTCCCAAAAAGAAAATAGGTAACTCAGTAGTACTCATCATAGAGCACACCTTATCATATAGGGTGTTATTGCTCCACCCCGATATACCGTCGTGCTATGGTGTATACGGAGGAGTAATGCTGAGAGAGAATCTCATTCTCCTTTAGAATAGTCCAGTATTTCCGTGCTCAAGTATTCTCCTCCCTGATCTCATCATAGGACATAATACTTATACCTGTACTTTGGTTCTTTACTTCTAACTTATATTCTGTGAATATCTCAAAAGGTTCGGACTTGTGTTTCAACAGGAACATATGTCTGAATCTCGAGAGATTATCAGAGAATGTAACAAAGTACAAAGAACCAGTCTTGGCATGTGTAGACAGGAGACCTACATACATCAACATGTATCATCCCAAGAGTTCACTAACTCTTTCTCTGTTTCCAGTAAACGGAGCTATGGTCATCTTATCTTTGTGACATGACTGGCGAGTTTCACAAGATGTAAATTCAAACTGATTTAAATATGCATCTATATGTAACTCCAGCTAGTCGGGTCGCATTGATATGACCTAGTCTACAATGCCTCAAGAAGGATTCGTTCATATCTGAACTCTTCCTCTTCTGTGTGTTCCTTATACAAAGAACTGTAGTTTGATTTAGAACATCAATGCTTTTAGATAACGTGCCTGAACCGATCAACTTTTGATATAGGAAATGTTCAAAACATTATCCAACAATACAAAATTTTATCATTTCTTTACTAATAAAGAGATAGATATGATTTTGTATATCAGGTTCGGTATCTAATAACATTCGTTCAGAATCAATGTATTTGGAATACAGGGTGACAGTGACCAACAGACTTGGCTGCAACACTTGCCCCGTTTTCTGCCTCATGAAACTTATCACCCGTTCTCAGTTCTCTACCTTTCTGTAGCCCTATGTAACAGATTACATATCTGGGATCCTGATCTGGTATCAAATACCCAAGACGCAGAGGATACTGAGAAACAGTTCTTTGTAACGAACACACCCGAAGATGATGCATCAGCATGCACTCTCTTCGTTTGGGTGGCACGGGAAATCTGGTATTCCCCAATTTCCTGCTCGGTCTTATAACAATTATAAGTTGGAGCGGGACCAACGTTCCCCAGCTCAGTATAACAAGCGGGTTCGGTCAATAATCCGTATTATTATCTTGATTAAGGCGTGATATGGTCGCTACCAGGAGAGAGAGAGAGAGAGAAGAAAACACTCAGCGTGCGCTCTAGCAAGAATAGATTGGTTATTATTTTATCTAATCAGGATGGCTCCCACTGCTTTTTATCAAATCTTCCTTCAAACCCTAAAAGGAAAGACTAGCCGGGATTAATTACACACTACAAGTTCGCCAATCTTTCAGCCAGGCCAGTGTCGGTACTTTGAGGGAGGTCCCCCGTGCTTTCGCACGAACCTAATTAATGTAAACCTCGTTTTTCCAGAGGCGTAACCCCGTTGACACCTTTCTAGACACCTACTTGATCGGCTAATTATAATGTATAAAACTCTCCCAGGAGTAACTCTTACTCGCAGCGGGTATCGGGATCCAACTATCTCATAGAAGGTATGCAATCTCATTGCAAATTTCAACACTTGAAATTCCCGATAATATTTTGCCCCTAGCTCGCTATGACCTTGACGGAGGCCAAACAACCCATAGTCCGCTAGTCAAGTTCAACCCGTCATTTCCTGATTGAATTAAACCCACCCGCACGACCCTTGACGGAGGCCAAACAACGCCGTACGAATACCCTAATCCAATCGCATCATATGCTAGCAGATAAGCACTAGTTAGCTACCGTACACTACGCCTTGACGCATGCCAAACAACCGCAGCACGAATACTAACTAATACTTATCTGAAATGACGGAGGGCTACGACAGGTTTTTCTGAAAACCTATTGCGTAATGAACTTGATATCGTTGTAGGATCGAATGAATTTTGAAATGGAGTGTTTTTGAGGCTTTTCTAGTTTTGCTAAAGGAGTCACTCCCGGTGAAGGGATCGTCGGTCCTTTCCTCGTCGAATGAGGTGCGGGATATATCATATATATCACTGTGCAAAGCAAAAACACTTAAAAGCAATCAAAAGACAAACCGAAGGTTGTAGCATCTGCCAGTTATTGCTAAAGGAGTCACTCCCGGTGAAGGGATCTCGGTCCTTTCCTCATCGAATAAGGTGCAGGATATATCGCATATACCGCTGTGCAAAGCAAGAACTGTAGCTACCTGTTTTAATTTTGAAATTCGATTCTACAACATCTTAGGTTTCTTTTATTTCATTAATCACATTAATGAAGTCCCATCATTTAAGTACCTAAACATCACAGATAAATACGACGTACACTTATGCCATCCGCATTCGCCTCGATGTCCCCTCGTGCACCGTTAGGTTAGGTAACTAACAGCAGAGCAGGGCAGGGCTAGCGCGGGTGTAAAACATAAGTAACGTCTATATAATATATCATATATACTATATACTATATCTATCACAGAACATCACATGATCACATCACAGATATCGCAGCAGAAGAATCATATGAAATATTGGATATACTAGGACGTCCGTGTTTTCAATACGAGCCAGTATAAAATACGGATTCCACGGTCGTGATGAATAGCCAAACCCACACCCCTAGACCCCTACGAGAGCGGCAAGCAACCCTACCAATTCTGGAGTTAGGAGACCCGGACTCGACTCCTCGAGTTGGTCTCCCACTGGACTCCAGAACCCGGTTACTTGTGCCCTCCTCCTTGGGTCTATCCTAGTGCGGAAAAGTAAATAATATACAAAGGGTGACATCTTCCGCTACCTGGAAGTGTCCCAATAAAAGAATATTATATACAAGTTTTTACATGAATGAAAATGAAAAACACTCATCTCACATAAAAACCCCCCGGCTATTCAAACACGACGATCCAATATAACATATCCAGCAACACATAACATCACATGTCATCAACGTAAGTAAACATGCGTATCCCAATTGTCGTTGACATATAGCAACGAAACCGGCGATATCACATATTACACTTACGGTCACAGAAAAGAAAGTGTAAAACTACAACAGTTGGAATCCGCAACCACCTCAGACATCGCATGCCTGACCAAATGAATTTCTTAGACATCGCATGCCTAACAATTATAAACCCCGCATTTTAGTCTCATTATCGAAAACACTTTTCAATATCAAGTCGGGCAATTCAACAAGATTCCCGACATCCTGATCGAATGCTCGTCGCAAACTTCAGTAGACGGCTGCACCCCCGATACCGTCGACGAAGTGCACCAAGGCGGAACACCGCTACCGCGAGCACCCGGAGGGATGCTTTCGGCGACGGGGTTCTCGTACAGTCACTTGGTCGGGGCTATGGAGTGAGGCTGTCTATTAAGTTTACCCGGCGAGTATCCGCGTACGCTACGTGATTGCGACGGACTTTTGATCACATCAAAATTCCGTGGCAATCGATCAAGTGAGACTAAACTGCTGTGTTTATAACATTCATTTAGTTATCTCATAACTATTGTGAATTCCAATTATTGTATCCCATTCCAGATAAATAGAAAATGTTAAACTTTCCGATCGAACAATCGAACACCCAAGTTTTCCCGATACAACTCAATACATGAAATAAGTCTAACAACATTCCGTTCGTGCCTCAGTACTAACGGTCCAGCCGTAGAAGGGTCAAGCCAACGCCTCACATGTGGCACGCCGTACTGCCCCAAACCCGAAGGTTCAAAGGGCAGTTCAAGACGGTCACATAATCGAGTTAAGGTTTGTTGTCTTCTAGAGGGACCATCGCGTTACTTGCACTACTTAGAACGTCGTTAAACTACGGAAAAATCCAACACTTGGAAATTTCCCGACAGGGGAAAAATTGGGTATTTATATCCGGTCGAACTTTTTAACATATTCTAAAATTTATCCGGAAAGCCAAATAGACAAAATTTGATACCCCGATCGAAATACCGAATCCCCAAAACAACTCCAGATTATTCAACTCTTGAATAAATTTAAAAAGTACCCAGAGAACTCAACACTGGAAATATTGAATTACTGTGCAAAACTGGAACTGTGACGTCACCAAGTGGCGGCGGAACCGCCGCACGAGGCATGCTCGTGCCGCGGTTCCGCGCCTGTTTAAAGTCTAAATAATCTCGTATTTGCACAGTAATTCTTACAATTTCCTGCTGGGTTTTCTGGATATTTTTAATATGGAAAAATCCCAGTTTTTGAAAATTGGACAGAGAGCATGGTTGTATTGGGATTTCGAGTTCGTTCGGATTTCAAAATCCGTCTAGACTTCGCCTAAGGCTCTAGCTAGGCTCTGATACCACTGTAGGGTTCCTAGGCACCCTAGTGAGGTCTCACAAGGCATCAACCATGCCAATTTCAAAAAATCTAGGTGCCGAGAAACCCGACTACGGATCGTTTGCTAGAAATCTAGGCGAAAAAGTAATCTAGTTAACACTTAACTAAGGGAATACGGAAATACAACCTTTGTAGATCCGGTGCTCCACCTCCATAACTCCGCAACGAAGTCCTCTCCGCTGTCCAAATCAAATCCGGGCTCTAGCGTCGGCTTCGTCGGAGAATGGGCAAGCTAGGTCGTCGATGTCCATGCCGAAGATGATCTACGTCGAGGCATCGCTAAATCAAGCTCCGACTTCACCAAGTCAAGAAACTTGTGAAGAAAACACACTCTACTACTTGGCAAGAGGTAGAGGATGAAGAAATAGGAAGTGGGTTCAATTTAGAATTGGATTTCTCACTCTTTATCATCAATCACCATTGATGACCTAAGCTTTTCTTCTTGAGTTCAAGGAAGAAGAAGAAGAAGAAAAATCATATGATAAGTTAATTGAAAAAGAAAAGAAAATGAATTCTTATCATAAAATTAACCATGGTCAAGTGTAGAGACTAAACTAGGGTTAGTGGGAATGGTTAGGGTTAAGGATGAGATAAGAATGGTTGACTTTATCAAAACTTCATGAAGCTTCAACTAAAGAACAAATAAAGCCACCATTCTTTTCTCTTTTCCATTTATTTTCCAAAAAGAAAATAAATAAATAAATAGATATGAAAATGAAAACCCTAACCATTACATAACCATGGTTTAAACTTTACACAAAACACAAGTTAGCATGCATCATCAAACATGATACATACAAGTGCACAAAAGTATATCGCATATACAATGCGCACAATCCAAGTGAGAAAATCCGTTTAAAGTGAACCAATACTAGTTAGTGCAAAGTAACATATCAAATATATAATTATGCATTAAATCATTAAATCAACACTAGATTCAATGATCCGGTCATGTCGCACATAACCGACTAGTATTCAATGTATCGGTTTATCGATTCAACGCTTGAATCGATAACTAGGTTATATCGCATACAACCATTCGACGCATTGATCGCGAGAATGAAATACGGTATCACATACACGCATTATTCTCGGTCCCGCACATATCTCATATGCGCTCCTATTTCGTTTCGCTTGAGCCAGGAAACCTCTGTGTAGGACTCTAAAGACTCGTCAATACGCCGGCAGCAGGTGATGATCATATCAAACACCCACAAGCCGCAAGCGGTCTGCTAAACGTAACGGCCACCCGGGTATTGAGCGATCTGAAGATCGACGAGCAAGCCCGCTCACACTCCAGTGAATCCAACCAGTAACACTACCGTACAGTCCGGTCTGATCGTCTGATATGTCACATATCTCGCCTAGGGGTGGTAAACGTCAGACCCCAATAGCTCAATAAGTCGTGTCGATATGAGGTCTATAACCATTCGAGAAACTACTGGTAACACTTACCAGTAAATCTCAGCAACCCTGGCCAGGGATTTCCTGTTATAGCCAATCGAACACAGCGCAACATCAACTCCCTATACCGGGAGAGACGAATCCCCTCCTATCGCTCATTGTCTCCATGTGACTCGGGACTGTACCCAAAAACCACCGTTTTGCACGCCCTCTTGGACGTGGTAAGATGGAAATCAAAGCACAGTGGGAACCACACAAGACTCTATGACGATCTCGGGTCAACAGACTACTCTGTACCAGTGTCACCAGAGAACTGCCATCTGACGTGAGGTATAATACCATCTGGGAGTTCTCGGCGAGTCCGTCCAGTGTACCCAGTCTCTACTGAGCACCCGTATATCATCTCTGATGTCAAACACCGATGGATATGTGATCATCCATCGCCCATCTATATGGGTCGAGAAGGTATACGCTAGTCTACTCTGGTATATCGATGCCCCGTCTCGATACACCCACGACTAGGGACTTTGAAGGATGTACTTATGGACTACCATGTCCCCACTAGTATGATCCGCATCATAGTCCAGGTAGTCAAGTACAGATCCTAAGGGCTCTACCAACATGTAACAGAGAGACAATCAATATACACGTTAAGGTAAAGTTCAACCAGATAGCATACTATCATGTCGAGCAAGAAAGTCCTCCCTATATATGCCCCAGCATCCACTACAATATACATCCTATGTACAGTAATGGCCTCTAGGGCATACATATAACTAACAGTTTGGCACTTCCACCCAGTTTTCGGGATGTTCACCCCGTATTCCATGTTTCAATGCTTCGTAAATACCTTCATGACCCTTCTCACATGATTCAGCACCAGACCGTTCAGCTAGAGCGCAATCTTTCGTTCACCGAGCAGCCAGTAGTGATATTTGATCGGCAGGTGAAGAAACTTCGGTCAAAGGTCTTGCCATCTATGAAAGTTCTTTGGCATAACCCGAATAGTGAAGAGGTCACTTGGGAGACCGAGAGCGAGATGCGGAAGAAATTCGCTCATCTCTTTGAAGGTACGCATAGTAAAAATTTTAAATTCGGGGGCGAATTTCTCTAAGGAGGGAAGATTGTAACACCTTAGATTTGCGATTAGTGTTAATTAAACGATAATGCGGATTTTTAGTAAAAAGTTTACCAAAATAGTTTTCAAATATTTTATAAAAAATAATGAATATTTTATTAATATTTATTTCGGGCTTGCACACACATGTGCATGTTAACCTAGGGTTAATTGGGGGGTTAACCATGCTTAAGTAGCCACGGCATCATAACCCCATTTTAAATTAAGTCTTATGTATTATTTAAATTAATTAGTTTTCAAATTTTAAATTAAAAAGGGTTTTATTTTAGGTTGACTTGAGAGAGAGGAAGAGAGAAAGAGGGCATGATGAGGCATGGCAAGCATGCCATGCATTTAATGAGGAGAGAAGGGAGGGAGGCATGGCTTGTGCTAAACTCACTCTTCATTCCCACACCCCTCACCCTCATGCATACACCCTCATCCCCTCACTCTCACTCTCATTAATTTTCTCCTTCTCATATTTTCCTTCACCTCACTCCCTCCCTCGCACTCCCTCAACTGAAACCCTAACCCAACCCACACCAAATCTCCACTAAACTTCACTTAACCCTTCACAAAGCCATGTCAAGCCACTAAGATCACTTGGAGCATGGAAAGCTAGGGTTTTGAGCAAGTTTGGATAGGTAATGACTCTCTATTGCTATTTAAGAGTTTATTATTTGTGGTGTTGCTTTGTAGTTTCAGTTTAGAAGATATAGTTTTGTGCATGTATCGTAGTTTTAGTGTCGTTTTAGGATATCTGCAACCTGCTATGACCCCGAGTGTTCACTGTGAAAACAAGCAGTGTAGCAGCGTAGTGCCAGAGACCCTAAGTATTTACCTGAGACCCCGACCCCATCCCACCGGTTTTAGCCGGCGACATGAAGGACTTTTCCGGCGAGCTCGGCCGTACGGTGGCGTGGGAAGTTGTAATTTTGTGGGTAGCTATCTGCAGTGGTTTTAAAGTGTTTAGTACTGCTAGATTTTTATGTTTTGACAGTGGATAAAATCTAAGAGCAGTTAGCTAGTTTTTAGTGTTTCGTCGACACGCGATACGGTGTCCGACTCAGTTTCTATGCTTCGCGTGATTTCTGCACGTAGGATTTGTTTTAGTATTTCCGCCACACACGTTAACCGCTACGCGAGCACTTTAGAGGGTGTTGGAGTCGGTGCGTCGATTTGAGCGTAATTGTATGTATTATTGGTCTATTCTGAGTTGCACTTGCTATATTTTGTGTTAATAGGATCGCAGGCGGGGACTTCGGATGCTGCGAAGAAAGGGAAGCAGGCGGTCTGATATACCTAGCTCGAGATCACGGTGAGTAGATTTAACATCGATGGGGAAATCGCCCGTATGGCGTTATGCGTCAGGGCTTGATAGGATATTATAGCCGCATGTTTATATTCATAAATGTTGATTGTGCATGAGCATCATACATTCCATTACTTGTTGTGCCTTGACCTAATACCTAGTGGACACTGCACCATTACTGACGGTTCATGTTGCACGAGCACTAAATTGTATGCTACACCCACACCGTCGGTAATTTCCATGACACTCACAACCTATACACATTTGTTGTATTGTACTTGTTATTGATATTGACACATGGATTAATGTTTTATTGCGCATATGAGATACATCGTGCATACATAGCTACATGTACACCTTTATATGATATTGGATTTGATTTTGGAGAAATTGGGAACCGCATGACACATTTAAAAACTGGATTCGTTTAAAAGAGCGGTTTTCCCTTGATATGCTCATATTACGTTTTTATGTTGCATATATCATATTGCATGGATTTGTGTATTGAAATACGAATTTCATGTGATTTCATGGATTTGAGAACCGTGGTATTATTTCAAGAAAGTATGCATTGTTTTGAAACCCGGTTCTCTTGATATGATATTTCAGTGCGTCCACCATGCGTTTTCTCGGTTCTGAGACGTGTGATAGGAACCCAATTCGAGGAGCTGGATAATCTGTTTGCGGGTTCATGGTGGACCCAGTATGGTACCCCGGGGCAAGAAAGGGATGTCGCGCAGTAGACGATGAGCCAGGCAGAGGGACTACTACCTACCGGTGATTGGTTGGACCTGGCGGTTATCCGGAGGATACCGACCGGAGTCGAGAGATGGATATGGACCGACCGGTACTGCCGAAGCCCGAGGGCCAATCCGGACATAGGGAGCCCGTGGGCCGATCCGGACTGACGGAGCCCGATATATGTGGATTTGCGTGTCGATGCTGGACACGAGTATTTCATGATATTTTCAAGTGCCGATATTGGGCACTCGGGTTCCATGAGATTTATAGGATATGAGGGCCGATTAGAGTGACGACGCCTGAGGTATTGGGATTTGGGGTGTATTGATAGACACAGGATGTTTCCACGATGATGATTCGTGATGATGATATGTTTTATCCCATACTCAGTATTTATTGATATGCATTACATCATGTATTTGTAGTACCTGATAGAGTACCTTTCATGATTCTTGCATACCCGGATTACCATATTGATACTATCAGGTTACATATGATAGGGTATCGCAGTACATGCATACCTGCGATTGCCTGTATGATGTTACTTACTATTCACGAGTTGGAAACTCACCCCCGTTGTGCTACAGTGTTTTACAGGTTGACCCTCAGAGTAGTCGCGGCAGGGGCTATCTTATTGTATCTTTTTGCAGCGGATACTGCTATGGTTGGCTGTGAGCCGTTTTGCAGTAGGTGGGTTGCGGTTATTCGACTTTATATTTCATTGTATATCTATTATTGTATCTAGTACTCTCCATCTACCATTTCATGTATTGACTTGAGACAAGTTGTGAGGACGATATTGTATATTTTTGTGACTTTGGGTGTTTAGCTCGTGTGAGCCGGATTTTATTATGCAGTTTTATCTTTTATATTGTTTTTCACTTATATTGTCCATTTCTTAGCTACGGCGTCGTATATTATACTTGTGGTAATTGTTTCCGCCGTTGGGCGTAATTGCTCCCGTTTGGGGATCCTTTATTTATATCATATGTTGCTTTACTTATATGTTATGTTTGTACCCGTTTCGGGGCTAGTTTTTACAATGGAGGTGCTGCCAAAATTTTTAAGAAAATAATTTAAACTTTAAAGATTTTTACCTGAGATTTCCAAATGTTTTTAACAATGTTTTCATCACTTACTATTTTTTATGGTTTAGATTTCTGGGCTTCGGCTTACTTAAATTGCGTTACACCTGTAGACGTTTCGTGGTTTAAGTGCCGGTCACGTGCCAAATTTTGGGTCGTGACACTTCACCTTTTGAAAATCTAGAGAGCTCTTTTCTTTTGGTGAAGAAGAAGATGAAGTGTAGAATAGAATGAATGAGAATAGCAATCATGAGTGAGATAATATCTCATACTAACTCTTGTAGAGACTTAACCATGGCTAAAGATAATGATTGGGTTAATAAATATCCTAAGTAAAACAAAATTAGTGGACTAAGTCAATGGTTCCACAAGCTTCAACCATGTGCTAATTTTCAACTAATTTTGAATTACCTTAAATAAATAAACACCCTCAATTATCTATGTCATGGTGTGAGTCTAATACATCCATGTAGCATGTAGTAACAAGCATGACACAATAATATATATCACATATATATTAAATGTGCACAAGTGAGAAAAAGAAATGCTTAAGTGAGCTAATATTAGTTAATGTATGTTAATATATAAAATATATATTTGTACATTAAATTATTAAATCAACACTTGATTTAATAATCCGGCTATATCACATATAACCGACTAATATCATTTGTATCAACTTATCGAATCAACACTTGATTCGATAACCCGGCTATATCACATATAACCGACTGATATCACATATCGTGAGAATAGAATACGGTATCACATACACGTATTAATCTCGGTCCCGCACATATCACATATCACATATGCGCTCCTACTTCGTTTCGCCTGAGCCAGAAAACCTCTGTGCAGGACTCTAAAGACTCATCAATACGCCGGCAGTAGGTGATGATCATATCAGTCGCCCACAAGCCGTCGACGGTACTAGCTGGATGTAACGGCTACCCGGGTATTGAGCGATCAAAAGATCAACAAGCAAGCCTGCTCATACTCCTGTGAATTCAATAAGTAACACTACCTGTTAGTTATATGTATGCCCTAGAGGCCATTACTGTACATAGGATGTATATTGTAGTGGATGCTGGGACATATATAGGGAGGACTTTCTTGCTCGACATGATAGTATGCTATCTAGTTACACTTTACCTTAACGTGTATGCTGATTGTCTCTCTGTTACATGTTGGTAAAGCCCTTAGGATCTGTACTTGACTACCTGGACTATGATGCGGATCATACTAGTGGGGACATGGTAGTCCATAAGTACATCCTTCACAGTCCCTAGTCGTGGGTATATCGAGACGGGGCATCGATATACCAGAGTAGACTAGCGTATACCTTCTCGACCCATATAGATGGGCGATGGATGATCCCATATCCATTGGTGTTTGACATCAGAGATGATATGCGGGTGCTCAGTAGAGACTGGGTACACTGGACGGACTCGCCGAGAACTCCCAGATGGTATTATACCTCACGTCAGATGGCAGTTCTCTGGTGACACTGGTACAGGTTAGTCTGTAGACCCGAGATCGTCATAGAGTCTTGTGTGGTTCCCACTGTGCTTTGATTTCCATCTTACCACGTCCAAGAGGGCGTGCAAAACGGTGGTTTTTGGGTACAGTCCCGAGTCATATGGAGGCAATGAGCGATAGGAGGGGATTCGTCTCTCCCGGTATAGGGGGTTGATGTTGCGCTGTGTTCGATTGGCTATAACAGGAAATCCCTGGCCAGGGTTGCTGAGATTTACTGGTAAGTGTTACCAGCAGTATCTCGAATTGTTATAGACCTCATATCGACACGACTTATCGAGCTATTGGGGTCTGACGTTTACCACCCCTAGGCGAGATATGCGACATATCAGACGATCAGACCGGACTGTACGGTAGTGTTACTGGTTGGATTCACTGGAGTGTGAGCGGGCTTGCTCGTCGATCTTCAGATCGCTCAATACCCGGGTGGCCGTTACGTTTAGCAGACCGCTTGCGGCTTGTGGATGTTTGATATGATCATCATCCGCTGCCGGCGTATTGACGAGTCTTTAGAGTCCTACACAGAGGTTTCCTGGCTCAAGCGAAACGAAATAGGAGCGCATATGAGATATGTGCGGGACCGAGAATAATGCATGTATGTGATACCGTATTCCATTCTCGCGATGAATGTGTCGAATGGTTGTATGTGATATAACCTAGTTATCGAATCAAGGATTGATTCGATAAGCCGATACATTGTATACTAGTCGGTTGTGTGCGACATGACCGGATCATTGAATCAAGTGTTGATTTAATGATTTAATGCATAATTATATATTTGATATATTACTTTGCATTAACTAGTATTGGTTCACATAAGATGGATTTTCTCACTCGGATGTGTGCATTGTATATGCGATATACTTTTGTGCACTTGTATGTATCATGTTTGATGATGCATGCTAACTTGTGTTTTGTGTAAAGTTTAAACCATGGTTATGTAATGGTTAGGGTTTTCATTTTCATATCTATTTATTTATTTGTTTACTCATTATTGGAAAATGATAAGCATAATGCAAAATGGTGGCTTTATTTGGAAGCTTGTTGAAGCTTCATGAAGACTTTGACTTTAGCAACCATTTTGTCTCATGCTTAACCCTAACCATCCCATTTAACCATGATTGATTCTCTACACATTACCATGGTTAGTGTTATGATAAGAATGGATTATTCTTTTCTTTTTTAATAAATCTTATCATATCATTTCTTCTTCTTCTTCCTTCAACTCAAGAAGAAAAACCTAGACTACATCAATGGTGGATTGATGATATGAGTGAGAAATCCAAATCTAAAGTCTACCCACTTCCTATTTCTTCATCCTCTACCTCTTGCCAAGTAGTAGAGTGTGTTTCCTTCACAAGTTTCTTGACTTGGTGAAGTGAGGGCTTGATCTTGCGATGCTTCGACGTAGATCATCTTCGGCATGGACATCGACGACCTAGCTCGCCTATTCTCCGATGAAGCCGACGCTAGAGCCCAGGATTTGTGTAGGACAGCGAAAGGACTTCATTGCGGAGCCGTGGCGGTGGAGCACCGGATCTACAAAGGTTGTATATCCGTATTCTCATAGTTAAGTGTTAACTAGTTAGCTTTTTCGCCTAGTTTTCTAGCAAACGATCCGTAGTCGGGTCTCTCGGCACCTAGATTTTTTGAATTTGGCATGTTCGATGCCTTGTGAGAGCTCACTAGTGTGCCTAGGAACCCTACAGTGGTATCAGAGCCTAGCTAGAGCCTTAGGCGAAGTCTAGACGGAATTTGAAGTCCGAACGAACCCGAAACCCAATTCCGATCATGCTCTCTGTCCAATTTTCAAAAACTGTGATTTTTCAATATTAAAAATATGCAGAAAATCAAGCAGGGTTTTTTATGAAATACTGTGAAAAACGGAGACCTAACTCCGTCATAACGGCGCGGAACCGCGGCCTAAGCCCACGTGGAGCGGCGGTTCCGCGGCAACACTGTTGACTCGTTGACTCCTTTTTGCACAGTAATGTTTATAATTAACCCCTGTGTTTTCTGGGTAATTTTAAAATATACTCTACAGTTGAGTGTTCTGGGGTTGCATTGGGAATAGAGGATTCGATCGGATTATCAAGTTTCGTCTATGTGGCTTTCCGGATATTTTACAATATGTTAAAAAGTTCGACCGGATATAAATACCCAATTTTTCCCCTGTCGGGAAATTTCCAAGTGTTGGATTTTTCCGTAGTTTAACGACGTTCTAAGTAGTGCAAGTAACGCGATGGTCCCTCTAGAAGACAACAAACCTTAACTCGATTATGTGACCGTCTTGAACTGCCCTTTGAACCTTCGGGTTTGGGGCAGTACGGCGTGCCACATGTGAGGCGTTGGCTTGACCCTTCTACGGCTGGACCGTCGGTACTGAGGCACGAACTGAATGTTGTTAGACTTATTTCATGTGTTGATCTGTATCGGGAAAACTTGGGTGTTCGAATGTTCAATCGGAAAATTTAACATTTTCTATTTATCCGGAATGGGATACAATAATTGGAATTCACAAATAGTTATGTGATAACTGAATGAATGTTATAAACGTAGCAATTTAGTCTCACTTGATCGGTTGCCACGGAATTTTGATGTGATCAAAAGTCCGTCGCAATCACGTAGCGTACGCGGATACTCGCCGGGTAAACTTAATAGACAGCTTCACTCAATAGCCCCGACCAAGTGACTGTAGGAGAACCCCGTCGCCGAAAGCATCCGTTCGGGTGCTCGCGGTAGCGGTGTTCCGCCTTGGTGCACTTCGTCGACGGTATCAGGGGTGCTGCCGCCTACTAAAGTTTGCGACGAGCATTCGATCAGGATGTCGGGAATCTTGTTGAATTGCCCGACTTAATATTGAAAAGTGTTTTCAATGATGAGACTAAAATGCGGAGTTTATAATTGTTAGGCATGCGATGTCTAAGTAATTCATTTGGTCAGGCATGCGATGTCTGAGGTGGTTGCGGATTCCAACTGTTGTAGTTTTACACTTTCTTTTCTGTGACCGTAAGTGTAATATGTGATATCGCCGGTTTCGTTGCTATATGTCAACGACAATTGGGATGGACATATTTACTTACGTTGATGACATGTGATGTTATGTGTTGCTGGATATGTTATATTGGATCGTCGTGTTTGAATAGCCGGGGTTTTTTTTTTATGTGAGATGAGTGTTTTTCATTTTCATTCATGTAAAAACTTGTATGTAATATTCTTTTATTGGGGCGCTTCCAGGTTGCGGAAGTTGTCACCGTTTGTATATTATTTACTTTTCCGCACTATGATAGACCCAAGGAGGAGGGCACAAGTAACCGGGTTCTGGAGTCCAGTGGGAGACCAACTCGAGGAGTCGAGTCCGGGTCTCCTAACTCTAGAATTGGTAGGGTTGCTTGCCGCTCTCGTAGGGGTCTAGGGGTGTGGGTTTGGCTATTCATCACGACCGTGGAATCCGTGTTTTATACTGGCTCGTATTAAAAACACGGACGTCCTAGTATATCCAATATTTCATATGTTTCTTCTGCTGCGATATCTGTGATGTGATCATGTGATGTTCTGTGATAGATACAGTATATAGTATATATGATATATTATATAGATGTTACTTATGTTTTACACCCGCGCTAGCCCTGCCCCGCTTTGCCGTTAGTTACCTAACCTAACGGTGCACGAGGGGACATCGAGGCGAATGCGGATGGCATAAGTGTACGTTGATTTATCTGTGATGTTTAGGTACTTAAATGATGGGACTTCATTAATGAGATTAATGAAATAAAAAAAACCTAAGATGTTGTAGAATCGAATTTCAAAATAAAACAGGTAGCTACAGTTTTTTGCTTTGCATAGCGGTATATGTGATATATCCTGCACCTTATTCGATGAGGAAAGGACCGAGATCCCTTCACCGGGAGTGACTCCTTTAGCAATAACTGGCAGATGCTACACACTCGGTTTGTCTTTTGATTGTTTTTAAGTGTTTTTGCTTTGCATAGTGATATATATGATATATCCCGCACCTCATTCGACGAGGAAAGGACCGACGATCCCTTCACCGGGAGTGACTCCTTTAGCAAAACTAGAAAAGCCTCAAAAGCACTCCATTTTTAAAATCATTTGATTCTACAACGATATAAAGTTCATTACGCAAAAGGTTTTCTTAAAAACCTGTCGTAGCCCTCCGTCATTTCAGATAGGTAATAGTTAGTATTCGTGCTGCATTTGTTGACTCAGTCAAGGCGTAGTGTGCGGTAGCTGATTATTGCTTATCTGCAAAGCATATGATGCGATTAGATTAGGGTAGTCGTGTGGCCTTGTTGACTCAGTCAAGGGTCGTGCGGGTGGGTTTAATTCAATCGAGAAATGACGGGTTGAACTTTACTTGCGGTCTATGGTTTGTTGACTCAGTCAAGGTCATAGATCGCATGGGGCAAAATATTATCGGGAATTTCAAGTGTTGAAATTTACAATGAGATTGCATACCTTCTATGAGATAGTTGGATCCCGATACCCGCTGCGAGTAAGAGTTACTCCTAGGAGAGTTTTATACATTACAATTAGCCGATCAAGTAGGTGTCTAGAAAGGTGTCAACGGGGTTACGTCTCTGGAAAAACGAGGTTTACATTAATTAGGTTCGTGCGAAAGCACGGGGGACCTCCCTCAAAGTACCGACACTGGCCTGGCTGAAAGATTGGCGAACTTGTAGTGTGTAATTAATCCCGGCTAGTCTTTCCTTTTAGGGTTTGAAGGAAGATTTGATAAAAAGCAGTGGGAGCCATCCTGATTAGATAAAATAATAACCAATCTATTCTTGACAGAGCGCACGCTGAGTGTTTTCTTCTCTCTCTCTCCAGGTAGCGACCATATCACGCCTTAATCAAGATAATAATACGGATTATTAACCGAACCCGCTTGTTATACTGAGCTGGGGAACGTTGGTCCCGCTCCAACTTATAATTGTTATAAGACAGAGCAGGAAATTGGGGAATACCAGATTTCCCGTGCCGCCCAAACAAAGAGAATGCATGCTGATGCATCATCTTCGGGTGTGTTCATTATACAGAACTGTTTCTCAGTATCCTTTACGTCCTGGGTATATGATACCAGATCAGGATCCCAGATATGTAATATGTTACATAGGGCTACAGAAAGGTAGAGAACTGAGAACGGGTGATAAGTTTCATGAGGCAGAAAACGGGGCAAGTGTTGCAGCCAAGTCTGTTGGTCACTGTCACCCTGTATTACAAATACATTGATTCTGAACGAATGTTATTAGATACCGAACCTGATATACAAAATCATATCTATCTCTTTATCAGTAAAGAAATGATAAAATTTTGTATAGTTGGATAATGTTTTGAACATTTCCTATATCAAAAGTTGATCGGTTCAGGCACGTTATCTAAAAGCATTGACGTTCTAAATCAAACTACAGTTCTTTAGTATACAGAACACACACAAGAGGGAGAGTTCAGAAATGAACGGATCCTTCTTAAGGTATTGTAGACTAGGTCAGATCAATGTGACCCGACTAGCTGAAGTTACATGTAGATGCATATTTAAATCAGTTTGAATTTACATCTTGTGAAACTCGCCAGTCATGTCACAAAGATAAGATGACCGTAGCTCCGTTTACTGGAAACAGAGAAAGAGTTAGTGAACTCTTGGGATGATACATGTTGATGTATGTAGGTCCCTTGTCTACACATGCCAGGACCGGTTCTTCGTACTTCATTACATTCTCTGATAATCTCTCAAGATTCAGACATATGTTCCTTTTGAAACATGAGTCCGAGCCTTTTGAGATATTCACAGAATATAAGCGAGAAGTAGAGAACCAAAATAAGGGTATAAGTATTATGTCCTATGATGAGATCAGGGAGGAGAATACTTGTGCATGGAATTCCTGGAATATTCTAAAGGAGAATGAGATTCTCTCTCAGCATTACTCCTCTGTATACACCATAGCACGATGGTATATCGGGGCGGAGCAGATACACCCTATTTGATATGGTGTGCTCTATGATGAGTACTACTGAGTTACCTGTTTCCTTTTTGGGAGTTATGCACTTGAGTAACTGCATACCTATTGAATAGGGTTCCAATCAAATCAGTTGCCTACCATCTCATATGTAATATGGAAAGGGAAGAGCCCATGTCTTAAGCTAGTTAAGATTTGGGGTTGTCCGGCCTATGTCTAAAAGCAAAATCCGGACAAGCTCGAAGCAAGGTCTGTTATGTAGAACTGGAAGTGTTCCAGCTATACAAACTACAGCATGATTTGGTACAACCAGAGGATTCAGTGGAAACCAACGAACCTCAGCCTCTCCGCCGATCTAGTAGGGTTCCTCACCCACCTGAGAGATACTTCGGTTTCTCTATGACAGTGGGAGCGAGGAATGCATCATGAGATGATGACCCAACTAGTTTCGAGCTGGCCATCAGGAGTAAGACTCTGTAAGAATGGCTGGATGCTTAGTGATCTGAGATGGAATCCTTATACACCAGCAAAGTATGGACTTTAGCTGCTATATCTGAAGGGTTAAATCCCCATCAGGAGCAAGTATATCTTGAGAAGATTACTTGGTGTACATAAAAAGGTTGAGACTTTCAAAGCTAGACTTGTTAAAGGTTTTCGTCATCGACCAGGCGTGGATAATGATGAAACCTTTTCCAGTAGCTATGCTTAAGTCCATCCAGATCCTACTTACCACGGCTACATACCATGACTACGATATCTGGTGGTTGGGTGTCTTGACTGCTTTTCTAAATGATGATTTAGAAGAGAGCGTCTATAAGTACACAGCCAGAGGGCTTCGTAGACAGTGGGAGCAGCGGAAACGTGTGCGAGATGCTTTATAGGATAAAGCAGGCATCGCGGAGTTGGAACATCTGTTTTGATGGATTAGTCAAAGAAGTTGACATCATCAAAATGGTAGATGAACCTTGTATATACAAAAAGGTAGTAGGGAGTATGGTGACGATCCTCGTAGAGTACGTGGATGACATACTCTTGATAGGAAGGGGTTTCCTATGCTACGCTCGATCAATCTCCGATTATCACTATGATTCTCCATATAGGATCAAAATGATACCTCCTAAATCCTGGATTTTGGATCTATGAGATAGATCTAAATGGATGTTAGGATACTCACTAGTTGTAATGAGATGGTATCAATCGATCCTGGGGAGAATCACTGGAAGTATTCCAGGGTGATAAAGACGACTGAATGTCAGTCGCAGGCATTGTCTTTACCCTCGATGGAGGGACGGTATGTTGGAAGAGTTCCAAGCTAGATACCTGTCACGCCCCGCTTCCCAAAGTACGCAAAATTGGGCACGTGACATAGCCAACCATGCTACCTGTGGGTAGGACGCATCCGTCCACAGTCACATTACGGTTGTAGAGATATCAAGAACAGTAAAAAAATAAACTAAACTAATACATGTCCAAATCCATAATAACAAGAATCAATAAACAATAAGTGCGGAAACTAATGATCCAATACAATGAATAAACAGTACGTCCCATAATGCGGGCTCACATCTGGAAATGAGAAGAAATAAATAAACTAACCCTAAGGACTCACTGTTCAGCCTGCTGGCTGAAGTACTCCTGCTCGGTCGTCGACAAAGGTACGGAATCTGGGCCATGCAAAATCCAGACGTCAGCGCGTCATGACATCAAGTACATAGTATAAACATGGTAATGAGCAATGCAAGTATGAACATGAATAAGCAGTAATAAGAAAATAACGAGCAGGGTAATGTGCAGTGGTGACTAAACTGTCCTATCAGGTTTTCTACTCTATAGTCTTTGAAACCAATTGATGAATCGTCGATGTAACTCAATAGTATCCCGTGCGTGCCCGGGACCACGGTCATGATCCTCGGGGCTGAATCCGAGACGTGCCGCTAAGCAGTAAAAGGTAGTAGGATAGATGAGTGATGTCAGCATCATCACTCCGGAGCTGGCCAAGCCCGTAAGACTGATCAGAACAAGTATCGAACTGTTGAGTTACAAGTCGGTTTCACCTTTGATTTCCCCATACCCCCAAGCTATGTATGTCAGGTCAGGTATTCAGTAGTCAAGGACTAATGCCAACACAAAATCCGGTAAGAGTAGGTCTGTCTGGATAGACAGCAGGGATGGTCGGGTTTGTCGGCATTAGGCATGAGATCAGGTAACAGGTCAGGTAATGTATAAAGGTGTCATGTCATGTCAAGAGTGTACGGTACCATATCATGTCAAGTAGGAAGTGTAACAGGTCATGTCAGGAAGCACAAGATGTCATGTGGGTGCTCATAATCAAACTATCATAAACATGTGTATAAATAAACAAGCATGAGTACTATTAGAACAATAAACTGGAACATGTAATATGATAGGCAAATAGATATAATTTCAAGGATATGGATGCACAGTTATTGATTAGGGTTACATTTATAGTTCCAATATTAATTAGGATGCAATTTATTAAACATGGAGTATTAATATCACATTATTATGTAGTAATGTGATCTATGGATGCAATTATATTTATCTTAAATGCGATGGATGCAAACGGGTATCCGAAGAGTTATAAAACTATAAAATGGTAGTGTGGGATGTACAAGTAAGCAATATGTGATATAAATATTTATATAATAATATTAATATGGATAGCATATTCAAAGCGATTAGTAACTATAAAAGCTGTATTGATTAACCATGCACAAGAAGGTTCCGTTCAGAAATTCAGCGTCACCCTAATTTGTAAAATAGCTTAAAAATAACAAATGTTCTCCAAAAGAGACGTATCTTATACCAAAACAAAGATAATTCAATAAGGTTTTCAGTTTTATAAGTATAAGCATCTCAGGTTATCCCTACAAAAAGTTATGAATATTCAAAGTTGAAAGTTTGCTGCTGGAATTTCCCTGGACAGCAGTTTAGAGACGTGTTCATTTGCATTTTACGTTAATTAAACAATTTATTTTGCAAGTAAAAATTTCATAAAGTTATAGTATTCTGAATTAGCTTCGTAACAAACTAAAGAACGTATCCTAATGATTTTTCTATGATTTATAATGAATTTTATAAGATAAGGTGTACAGTAAATTTCAGATTTGTCATATCCGATTTTTCAACGACATTTCATATGTAAACTATAAGATTTTCAAATGTATAATATTATAAAATGAAGATTATAAAAGTATATAGCATGTAGCAAGATTAACTTGCCTCGATGGGTCGCGAATCGGAAAAACGGAACGTTAACCGTCGGCGGGGAAAACTCGCGACGGCGCACGGTTCACGGAATGAACCCAAACGACGAACAAAGGAACCACACGGGTCGGGGTATCTCGCTGGAACGTCGAGAAACGTCACCGGCATGACGGAATTCCGGTAACAAAAAAACAATTAAAAGAAATGAGAAACGAGACATGAAGCAAGAAGAGAAAAATGATAAAGAGAAGTACGAGAGAATATATAAGGGGTAGAGAGAGAGAGAAAGTGGAGAGAGAGAAAGTGGGGACCACGGGGTTAAAGGGGAGGTTGCGATTGGCTGAGAGAATAAATTGAGAAGGATATAAGAGATTGTAAAAATATTATATGGTTAACTTAAAGATTTAAAAGATAGGTAATGAACAGTAAGATATCAGATTAGTTAGAAAAATATATGCGAAGGTTTTAATAATATTAAAAATTTGGGATTTTGGCGCCAAATGAAACATTTCCAAATTGCGCCCGGGTTGGGTCCAAAAATTCGAAATTCAAATAATAGGATTTTAAGCGGGTTCCAAATTTTAAAATGAAATGTTTTATGATTAAAAAGCATACTCTCAAAACGGACACACGTGCGTGCACGTAGCCATCCAAACTTGCCCGTTTTACTGAACGGGACGAGAACACAATGCACGGACGCTACCACGAGGCTAAGGGTGTCAAGTAGGCCAAGATGAATATTTTCAATTTTATTTTAGATGCTAAAATTTGTTATATGTAGAAATGACTTTGCCGGGTAAATTGTGCAATAAGAACCAAACAAGTAAGATAAATGAAATGAGCAATGCCAAACACTCAACCAGTAACAGAAATAGTATTATTGGGCTCGGGTGTTACATCATACCCAACTACAAAAAGAATTTCGTCCTCGAAATTCCAAGAATTCAAGATAGATAACTACAGGAAAGGTGAGGAAACTTCTGCCGGATCTCGTCTTCTCGCTCCCAAGTGGATTCTCCATGCGATCGATTACCCCAAGAGACTAGCACAAGGGGGATAACCTTGTTCTTAAGAACCTTTTCTCTTCGATCCTTGATTTCAATTGGTCGCTCCTCAAAAGTCAAGTCTTCTCGTACTGTTAGCTCCGAATGATCCAAAACGTGTGTTTCATCTCGAACATATTTACGGAGTTGAGATACGTGAAACACATTGTGCACTCCTGCCAATGACTGCGGTAACGCCAACCGGTACGCTACCTCTCCAACACGCTCCAATATTTCGAAGGGTCCAACGAATCGAGGACTAAGCTTTCCCCGACTGCCAAAGCGAATCACCCCTCTAGTCGGTGATATCTTAAGGAATACCAAATCACCCACGGCGAACTCTAAAGGTCTTCTTGACGTGTCGGCCCAACTTTTCTGTCTGTCTTGAGCTGCCTTCATATGCTTTCTGATTGTATTCACCTTATCAACTGTCTGTACCACCAAATCTGGCCCTAGTAACCTTCGTTCACCCACATCATCCCAATAAACAGGCGAACGGCATTTACGACCATACAACGCTTCAAACGGAGCCATCTGAATTTGGAAGCTATTGTTGTACGAAAACTCCACCAGGTGTAGATGATCTTCCCAAGAACCTTTGAAGTCCAACATGCAAGCCTTCAACATATCCTCAAGGGTCTGGATCGTTCTCTCTGATTGTCCATCAGTTTGAGGATGATAAGCTGTGCTGAGCTTCAATCGAGTCCCCAAACTTTCTTGTAAACTCCTCCAAAAGTGCGACAAGAACCGAGTGTCCCGATCGGACACGATGCTTACCGGCACTCCATGCAATCTGACAATCTCCTGCATGTATCGCTCTGCCAAAGTCTCTGTCGATTGACCAACCCGAAAAGGAATAAAGTGAGCTGCTGTGGTCAAACGATCGACAATCACCCATACGGCATTGTTGTCCTTTGGACTCCGCGGCAAGCCGTCACGAAATCCATGGTTATATGTTCCCACTTCCACTGAGGAATCGGAAGTGGTTGCAATAAACCAGCAACCCTTTGGTGTTCAGCCTTGACTTGCTGACACACCAAGCACTTAGCCACGAAGCGAGCAATTTCCCGTTTCATACCTTCCCACCAAAAGTGCTGTCGAATATCTCGGTACATCTTTGTCCCTCCTGGATGTACAGAGTACGCTGAACTGTGTGCCTCCTTCATAAGCTCTTCACGCACATCTCCTTTTGGCACAAACACACGGCTACCATATCTCAACGAACCATCTTCATGGATCAGTAAATCGGTTCGTAGTCCGGCTCCAACCTGTTCTCGAAACTTTTGCAGTCTAGGATCCTGCGATTGTGTCGCTTTAATCTTCTCAACTAAGGACGACTGTACTTGCAACTGCATCAACTGTCCTGTAGCATGGGGTAGCACAACTTCCAAGTCAAATCACCGAAAATCCGCAACGATCCCTCTGTGTGCAGTCAATATCTGAATTGCTGGTAACCGACTCAGCGCATCTGGCACGACGTTAACTTTTCCCGGATGGTACTTAAGATCAAGGTCATAGTCGGCCATCAGCTCCAACCATCTGCGTTGCCTCATGTTCAACTCCTTCTGGGTGAACACATAATTCAAACTCTTGTGATCCGTAAAGACTTCAACTCTCTCGCCCAAAAGGTAGTGTCTCCAAAATCTTCAGGGCGAAGATCACGGCTGCAAGCTCTAAGTCATGAGTCGGATAGTTCTTCTCATGAGTCTTCAGTTGTCTCGATGCGTAAGCGACGACTTTCCCATTCAGCATCAAAACACATCCCAATCCCTTTCCAGATGCGTCGCTATGAATCACCAGTCCTCCTGAATTATCCGGTACGGTCAGGATCGGGGCGGTTATCAACTTCTGCTTCAACGTCTCGAAGGCCAATGCACATCCATCCGTCCAAACAAACGGTACCTCCTTACGCGTAAGCTTGGTTAACGGCTCAGCTAAACAAGCGAAGTTCTCCACAAATCTTCTGTAGTAACCGGCGAGTCCAAGAACACTTCTTATCTCCGCAACATCTTTGGAATAGGCCAATCTCGAACTGCTGTAATCTTCTCGGGATCAACGGCGATTTCATTGCCCGACACAACATGCCCCAGAAACTTCACTTCTTCCAGCCAGAATTCACACTTACTCATCTTCGCAAATAACTTCTCTTGTCTCAGCGTCTGCAGTGCGATCCTTAAATGCTCAGCATGCTCCTCCGGACTCTTCGAGTATACCAGAATATCGTCAATAAATACCACAATAAACTGGTCCAAGAACGGTGAAAAGATCCTGTTCATCAAATCCATGAATATTGCTGGCGCATTCGTCACTCCGAAGGGCATCACTAGATACTCGAAATGTCCATATTTAGTTCGAAACGCCGTCTTGCAAATGTCTTCTGCTTTTACTCGGACCTGATGATATCCCGATCGCAAATCCAATTTCGAGAATACCCTCGCGCCACTAAGCTGCTCAAAAAGTTCTCCAATGCGAGGGATCGGGTACTTGTTCTTAATAGTCACCCGGTTCAATTCTCGATAATCAATGCACATCCTTCTCGTGCCATCCTTCTTCTTCACTAAAAGAACTGGAGCTCCCCAAGGTGAGTTGCTGCTTCGAATCCATCCTTTCTCGAGCAATTCACCAACTTGTTTCTTAACTTCTTCCAATTCCACCGGTGCCATCGGATAATAGGATTTTGATACTGGCGCTGCACCAGGAATAAGGTCAATCGCGAACTCCACATCTCGCTTTGGCGGTAAGCCCGAAATATCTGCAAATACATCCATAAAGTCGCGGACAACTGCCGGCTCTTCATTACTATCCACTACCATAGCCGCAAGAACATTGTTCGTCGGCCTAGCCCTAAACTCGACCGGCCCGACAGAACTGCTTCCTTACCGCAACTGCTGTCTGCATCGTTGGCCGCGAAAGGTCCAGCGAGACTACTGAGTCTCGTCCACTCCGCTGCATGCACGTCCACGGTTGCTCCATTCTGCCTTAGTCCGATAAATTTCTCCTCCATTTCCTCCCGTGCAGTCCGCGGGAAGAACTTTTCCAAGAAACTTTTAGAGAAATCCGCCCAACTGATTGGCTTGGACAAGCGGGTCTCCTCCACCAGCCACCACTCTCGGGCGTAATCCACCAGCTGAATGCGCACCACATCAACTCTCTTATCGTCTGGGATCTGTGCCGCAATCAGTAAATTCTCCGTGTCTACTAGCCACTGCTCGGCTGGCAACGGCTCCTCCAGAAAAGTGAAAGTAGACGGATCCAAAAGTCTGAAATCTGCTACGGTCCTTACTCGGTCAACTGGTCTAGTTCCAACATCGTTTACAGACTGCTGAACGATCTGCAAACCTTCCTGAAACAAGTCCGCTTGCTGCTGGATCAGCTGTTTCTTTGATTTCCAGCATTTCTCTTATCACTCCAAGCATGGCGGCTTCGTTCACACGCCTCTGGTACGTCTTCAACTTCTTACCTGTCATAATCCTGAACTCAAAACACCCAACATTAGCATGATGATAGATTCTGAATGTGGATCAAGGCTAGAACTCCAAGATACTTAAATAGAGTACCGCATTGTAGCTATGCCGCGGTATCATAGCCGCAATTACTTAACTCCACCCAAGTCGCCTAAGTCCTAGAGATAACAAGAAGTTAGGTTTTCGAATTGACAATGCAAAGTAAGTTTGCATGTCGACATGATCCGGAAGAAGGATTCAAGGAGGGTAAAACGGTCAAGGTGGCTGGACATGTTTCCTAATCACGGGTATCCTGATTCGTGTATCGGGTGCAATACCCAACTACAAAGAATCAACCCAATTAACCTATGGCTCTGATACCATAAAACCATGTCACGCCCCGCTTCCCAAAGTACGCAAAATTGGGCACGTGACATAGCCAACCATGCTACCTGTGGGTAGGACGCATCCGTCCACAGTCACATTACGGTTGTAGAGATATCAAGAACAGTAAAAAAATAAACTAAACTAATACATGTCCAAATCCATAATAACAAGAATCAATAAACAATAAGTGCGGAAGCTAATGATCCAATACAATGAATAAACAGTACGTCCCATAATGCGGGCTCACATCTGGAAATGAGAAGAAATAAATAAACTAACCCTAAGGACTCACTGTTCAGCCTGCTGGCTGAAGTACTCCTGCTCGGTCGTCGACAAAGGTACGGAATCTGGGCCATGCAAAATCCAGACGTCAGCGCGTCATGACATCAAGTACATAGTATAAACATGGTAATGAGCAATGCAAGTATGAACATGAATAAGCAGTAATAAGAAAATAACGAGCAGGGTAATGTGCAGTGGTGACTAAACTGTCCTATCAGGTTTTCTACTCTATAGTCTTTGAAACCAATTGATGAATCGTCGATGTAACTCAATAGTATCCCGTGCGTGCCCGGGACCACGGTCATGATCCTCGGGGCTGAATCCGAGACGTGCCGCTAAGCAGTAAAAGGTAGTAGGATAGATGAGTGATGTCAGCATCATCACTCCGGAGCTGGCCAAGCCCGTAAGACTGATCAGAACAAGTATCGAACTGTTGAGTTACAAGTCGGTTTCACCTTTGATTTCCCCATACCCCCAAGCTATGTATGTCAGGTCAGGTATTCAGTAGTCAAGGACTAATGCCAACACAAAATCCGGTAAGAGTAGGTCTGTCTGGATAGACAGCAGGGATGGTCGGGTTTGTCGGCATTAGGCATGAGATCAGGTAACAGGTCAGGTAATGTATAAAGGTGTCATGTCATGTCAAGAGTGTACGGTACCATATCATGTCAAGTAGGAAGTGTAACAGGTCATGTCAGGAAGCACAAGATGTCATGTGGGTGCTCATAATCAAACTATCATAAACATGTGTATAAATAAACAAGCATGAGTACTATTAGAACAATAAACTGGAACATGTAATATGATAGGCAAATAGATATAATTTCAAGGATATGGATGCACAGTTATTGATTAGGGTTACATTTATAGTTCCAATATTAATTAGGATGCAATTTATTAAACATGGAGTATTAATATCACATTATTATGTAGTAATGTGATCTATGGATGCAATTATATTTATCTTAAATGCGATGGATGCAAACGGGTATCCGAAGAGTTATAAAACTATAAAATGGTAGTGTGGGATGTACAAGTAAGCAATATGTGATATAAATATTTATATAATAATATTAATATGGATAGCATATTCAAAGCGATTAGTAACTATAAAAGCTGTATTGATTAACCATGCACAAGAAGGTTCCGTTCAGAAATTCAGCGTCACCCTAATTTGTAAAATAGCTTAAAAATAACAAATGTTCTCCAAAAGAGACGTATCTTATACCAAAACAAAGATAATTCAATAAGGTTTTCAGTTTTATAAGTATAAGCATCTCATGTTATCCCTACAAAAAGTTATGAATATTCAAAGTTGAAAGTTTGCTGCTGGAATTTCCCTGGACAGCAGTTTAGAGACGTGTTCATTTGCATTTTACGTTAATTAAACAATTTATTTTGCAAGTAAAAATTTCATAAAGTTATAGTATTCTGAATTAGCTTCGTAACAAACTAAAGAACGTATCCTAATGATTTTTCTATGATTTATAATGAATTTTATAAGATAAGGTGTACAGTAAATTTCAGATTTGTCATATCCGATTTTTCAACGACATTTCATATGTAAACTATAAGATTTTCAAATGTATAATATTATAAAATGAAGATTATAAAAGTATATAGCATGTAGCAAGATTAACTTGCCTCGATGGGTCGCGAATCGGAAAAACGGAACGTTAACCGTCGGCGGGGAAAACTCGCGACGGCGCACGGTTCACGGAATGAACCCAAACGACGAACAAAGGAACCACACGGGTCGGGGTATCTCGCTGGAACGTCGAGAAACGTCACCGGCATGACGGAATTCCGGTAACAAAAGAACAATTAAAAGAAATGAGAAACGAGACATGAAGCAAGAAGAGAAAAATGATAAAGAGAAGTACGAGAGAATATATAAGGGGTAGAGAGAGAGAGAAAGTGGAGAGAGAGAAAGTGGGGACCACGGGGTTAAAGGGGAGGTTGCGATTGGCTGAGAGAATAAATTGAGAAGGATATAAGAGATTGTAAAAATATTATATGGTTAACTTAAAGATTTAAAAGATAGGTAATGAACAGTAAGATATCAGATTAGTTAGAAAAATATATGCGAAGGTTTTAATAATATTAAAAATTTGGGATTTTGGCGCCAAATGAAACATTTCCAAATTGCGCCCGGGTTGGGTCCAAAAATTCGAAATTCAAATAATAGGATTTTAAGCGGGTTCCAAATTTTAAAATGAAATGTTTTATGATTAAAAAGCATACTCTCAAAACGGACACACGTGCGTGCACGTAGCCATCCAAACTTGCCCGTTTTACTGAACGGGACGAGAACACAATGCACGGACGCTACCACGAGGCTAAGGGTGTCAAGTAGGCCAAGATGAATATTTTCAATTTTATTTTAGATGCTAAAATTTGTTATATGTAGAAATGACTTTGCCGGGTAAATTGTGCAATAAGAACCAAACAAGTAAGATAAATGAAATGAGCAATGCCAAACACTCAACCAGTAACAGAAATAGTATTATTGGGCTCGGGTGTTACAATACCGTGGCATACTAGAAGATAAAGGCAGGAAACATCGCTACTTAAGATACTACCAAGGAGGCTGTTTGGGTGTATATTGGTTCATGAGATGAACTACGTTCCAACCATTGTGAGACAATGGAGTTGTGGCTTATGCCAAGGAACGACCGTCCCATCAGTGATCCAGACATATTCTAAGGCAGTGTCACCTGATCATGGAGATGGTTGATCTCCAGGGTGATCAAGGTTTGGAGAGTAGACTCAGAGGACAAACACAGCGGATCCACTCACAAAGGCCTGTTCCCAAGAGAGACTTTTATGGGATGGTTGAGTATGAGATACTACAACCACTACTACAGATGGCCCTAGTGCAAGTGGGAGATTGTTAGTTATATGTATGCCCTAGAGGTCATTACTGTACATAGGATGTATATTGTAGTGGATGCTGGGACATATATAGGGAGGACTTTCTTGCTCGACATGATAGTATGCTATCTGGTTACACTTTACCTTAACGTGTATGCTGATTATCTCTCTGTTACATGTTGGTAAAGCCCTTAGGATCTGTACTTGACTACCTGGACTATGATGCGGATCATACTAGTGGGGACATGGTAGTCCATAAGTACATCCTTCACAGTCCCTAGTCGTGGGTATATCGAGACGGGGCATCGATATACCAGAGTAGACTAGCGTATACCTTCTCGACCCATATAGATGGGCGATGGATGATCCCATATCCATTGGTGTTTGACATCAGAGATGATATGCGGGTGCTCAGTAGAGACTGGGTACACTGGACGGACTCGCCGAGAACTCCCAGATGGTATTATACCTCACGTCAGATGGCAGTTCTCTGGTGACACTGGTACAGGTTAGTCTGTAGACCCGAGATCGTCATAGAGTCTTGTGTGGTTCCCACTGTGCTTTGATTTCCATCTTACCACGTCCAAGAGGGCGTGCAAAACGGTGGTTTTTGGGTACAGTCCCGAGTCACATGGAGGCAATGAGCGATAGGAGGGGATTCGTCTCTCCCGGTATAGGGGGTTGATGTTGCGCTGTGTTCGATTGGCTATAACAGGAAATCCCTGGCCAGGGTTGCTGAGATTTACTGGTAAGTGTTACCAGCAGTATCTCGAATTGTTATAGACCTCATATCGACACGACTTATCGAGCTATTGGGGTCTGACGTTTACCACCCCTAGGCGAGATATGCGACATATCAGACGATCAGACCGGACTGTACGGTAGTGTTACTGATTGGATTCACTGGAGTGTGAGCGGGCTTGCTCGTCGATCTTCAGATCGCTCAATACCCGGGTGGCCGTTACGTTTAGCAGACCGCTTGCGGCTTGTGGATGTTTGATATGATCATCATCCGCTGCCGGCGTATTGACGAGTCTTTAGAGTCCTACACAGAGGTTTCCTGGCTCAAGCGAAACGAAATAGGAGCGCATATGAGATATGTGCGGGACCGAGAATAATGCATGTATGTGATACCGTATTCCATTCTCGCGATGAATGTGTCGAATGGTTGTATGTGATATAACCTAGTTATCGAATCAAGGATTGATTCGATAAGCCGATACATTGTATGCTAGTCGGTTGTGTGCGACATGACCGGATCATTGAATCAAGTGTTGATTTAATGATTTAATGCATAATTATATATTTGATATATTACTTTGCATTAACTAGTATTGGTTCACTTAAGATGGATTTTCTCACTCGGATGTGCGCATTGTATATGCGATATACTTTTGTGCACTTGTATGTATCATGTTTGATGATGCATGCTAACTTGTGTTTTGTGTAAAGTTTAAACTATGGTTATGTAATGGTTAGGGTTTTCATTTTCATATCTATTTATTTATTTGTTTACTCATTATTGGAAAATGATAAGCATAATGCAAAATGGTGGCTTTATTTGGAAGCTTGTTGAAGCTTCATGAAGACTTTGACTTTAGCAACCATTTTGTCTCATGCTTAACCCTAACCATCCCATTTAACCATGATTGATTCTCTACACATTACCATGGTTAGTGTTATGATAAGAATGGATTATTCTTTTCTTTTTTAATAAATCTTATCATATCATTTCTTCTTCTTCTTCCTTCAACTCAAGAAGAAAAACCTAGACTACATCAATGGTGGATTGATGATATGAGTGAGAAATCCAAATCTAAAGTCTACCCACTTCCTATTTCTTCATCCTCTACCTCTTGCCAAGTAGTAGAGTGTGTTTCCTTCACAAGTTTCTTGACTTGGTGAAGTGAGAGCTTGATCTTGCGATGCTTCGACGTAGATCATCTTCGGCATGGACATCGACGACCTAGCTCGCCTATTCTCCGATGAAGCCGACGCTAGAGCCCAGGATTTGTTTAGGACAGCGAGAGGACTTCATTGCGGAGCCGTGGAGATGGAGCACCGGATCTACAAAGGTTGTATATCCGTATTCTCATAGTTAAGTGTTAACTAGTTAGCTTTTTCGCCTAGTTTTCTAGCAAACGATCCGTAGTCGGGTCTCTCGGCACCTAGATTTTTTGAATTTGGCATGTTCGATGCCTTGTGAGCCCTCACTAGTGTGCCTAGGAACCCTACACTACCGTACAGTCCGGTCTGTTCGTCTGATATGTTGCATATTTAGCCTAGGGGTGGTAAACGTCAGACCCCAATAATTTGATAAGTCATACCGATATGAGGCTCATAACGGGTTGAGAAGCTACTGATAACACTTACCAGTAAATCTCTGTATCATCCCTGGCCAGGGACTTCCTGTTGTAGCCAATCGAGCACAACGCAACATCAACCCCTAATACCGGGAGAGACGAAACCCCTCATATCACTCTTTGCCTCCATATGACTCATGACTGTACCCAAAAACCACCGTTTTGCACGTTCTCTTGAACGTGGTAAGGTGGAAATTAAAACACAGTGGGAATCATACAAGACTCTATGACGATCTCAGATCTACAGACTAACCTGTACCAGTATCACCAGAGAACTGCTATTTGACGTGAGGTATAATACCATCTAGGAGTTCTCGACGAGTCATGTTCAGTGTACCCAGTCTCCACTGAGCACCCGTATACAATCTTTGATGTCAAACACCAATAGATGTGGGATCATCCATCGCCCATCATATGGGTCAAGAAACGTATACGCTAGTCTACTCTGGAATATCGATGCCCTGTCTCGATACACCCTCGATTATGAACAATTAAAGGATGAACTTATAGACTACTCTGGCCCCACTAGTATGATCTCCATCATAGTCCTGGTAGTCAAGTACACATCCTAAGAGCTTTATCAACATGTGAGAGAAAGACAGTATCACAAAACAAGTCTATATGTTAAGATAAAGAGCAACCAGATAGTATACTATCATGTTGAGCAAGAAAGTCCTCCCTTTATATGTCTAAGCATCCACTATAATATACAATTATGTACAATAATAGCCTCTAGGGCATACATACAACTAACAGCCGGTACGGAGCTTTGATTACCGGTTGCGCACCAGGATGTAAATCAATACTAAACTCAAGAGCTCGATCTGGAAGCAAACCTGATATATCTTCAGGGAACACATCCTTGAACTCTTGAAATACTTTAGGCTTTTCTTCTTCTGCCGATAGAGAAAACACTTCTGCATTCTTCGGTTTAGCACGGCATCTTCCTGGCTCCAAGGTTCTATCTCCACTTTTGAAATAGAAGACCGGATGATCTTGTATCTCAAATACTACCCTCTTTTGACGGCAGTCAATAGTAGTATAGAATACTCCCAGCCAATCCATTCCTAAGACAACATCGAAATTTGGGATGTCCAGTACTTTGAAATTCGCGTAGAATTCTCGTTCGCAAACTACAACTGGACACTGATCAAACCTCATAGTTGCTTTTAGAACTCCATTCCCGAAACTGACATTCCAGCTTGAAATGAGTGGCTTCATGGGAATCACATGTGTTCTCATAAATCGTTGAGACATAAAGCAGTGTGAAGCTCCAGTGTCGAAAAGTATGAGTGCAGAAAGGGTGGCTACTAGTATAGTACCTAAGTTGTGTGAGGTTAGGTTTAGATATAGAAAAAATATAGGGATATACAAGGATTGAAAAATTGAAAGGATTGGAGGATTACCAGTGATGACTTATCATGTGGCTTCGGTCTCCTCGACCGTCATTGTAAAAGTCTGACGTCGTGGTACATTCCTCTTTGCTGGAGGCACATTCCTCTGTCCTTGGGGCACGTTTCTCTGCCCTTGAGGCATGTTTCTCTGTGCCTGATGGAATTGACGTTGAGACTATGTAGGAGGTCCACGTGGAGCCGGTGCAAGGAGAGCTAGGCGAGGTGCAGGAGCCTGAATGGCCGGCCGCTGCGGGACTGTGATTACGGGTCTGGGTGCTGGTGCTGTGATGAAACGGTATGGACATGCTCCTATGGCATGAGTGGATACGCCACAAACCAAACACAGGCCATTTCAACGCCTGCAGTCCTTCACCAGGTGTCCAGTACTCTTGTAGTAAAAACAAAAGTCTGGACTGGACCGGTTAAATGATCCTCCCGGTCTCTTGGGTGCAAAGGTCGGCCTTAAAAAGGCACCTCCCATCATCTATCCGGCAGGGCACTTGATTCCAACTGTTTGGGGCTTACCCTTCTTCTTCACTATAGCTTCATAACGACGAGCTTCCTTCAGGGTGAGTTCATGAGTCGGATAATCGCCTGTGGCTAATGCCGCCTGAATCTTTGGGTCTAAGCCATGTTGAAATCATCTAACCCGAATCTCATCAGTCGGGATCAAATGTGTCGCGAACGTGATAAGATGTTGATGTCAGGATGGAGATGTGTTTTAACAGAACAATATTTGATACGAATTCTTTACTTGCTGGGTATGATGAATTCAGCATCATATTCATCCACCAATTTTTACCCACATAGAACATTGTTGTAGATGGATGAACTGCTGCTCCATATCAAAACGGGCAGTCTCTAGGAAGTACTTCGCATCGAACAGATCGCGAAACGTCTTCCACTCTATTGGCTGTGTGAGATGGCTTTCTTCAGCCTTCCACCAGACTCTTACATTGTCTGTCAGTTGCAGCTTAGCAACTCTCACCCAGGAAATATCTAGCACTTGAGCTGCTGTCAGATCATCTTCAATCAATTGAGCCCATTTTTCTGCCTCCAGTGGGCTCTCTTTTCCCGAGAAGTGTTTCAGATGCAGTGCCCAAAATTGCTCGACTCCGGGTCCCTCGGCTTCGGGGCGGTGCATGAGGATAGCAGTCTGCTGCTGCTGACCCTCCAATAGGCTCTTAATAGCCTCAAGCAGTACCTTTTGCTCATTGATAGGAGCTGCAACGGTAGGTGGTGGTGGTAGAGTAGGCGGTGGGGTATTGCCATTGACTTTCATGCTGGTGTTATTCGGAGAATCCATTACCTTGATAGAAAAGGAATGGTTAGGATAGATTCAAGAAATTAGAAACATAAGAAATGTATAGTTGCTGATTCTTATAATTCTTGTGATATATTGGTTAAGACTTCATGAAAAACTGACCTACATGGGCCGCCAACAAAACTTGTCGCGCTCCGCTTTCCAGTAGACGAAAACGGTGACGTGGCAGGCCGCAACGTATTTACTAAGAAATAAATACGTTAAGCGTAATTAAGCAATATATAAAAATGAACAAGAATGACAAGAGTAATAAAATAAACAGAAACTTTATTTACATTCATCTTTACATATAACTGTTCGAAAATAGAAGATACAATGAGTAAAGCAGTGCCTAAACAATGGCATACAGGAAAGTAAGTGCAACGGAACTAGAAGTCAGGCTGAGCGGTAAGCTGATCCAAGTCTTCCTGGCTTGGCTCGATCTCCTCAGATTCTGGTCCTCCTGACGAACATTCCAAAGAAAGAAATAGAAAGAAATGTCGTCAGCGAACTAGCGCTTGGTAAGTCCTAAAAGAAGAAAGTGAAGATAGTATATAAAGTGAAATGAACAGGTAAATTATATATGATTGATTACTAGTATATGATAGTAATTGTAACGTGGCTGTTTGTAGTTTGGTAAAGAAGGTATTCATGTATACGAGAGGAGTCCATCTTACCCCGTGGACTATGATAACATGTAGTACAAGGCCCCGTCATAACCCACGGGACAACGGCACGAGAATTCATGTAGGTATTTTTTAAGCGACCTCTCGTGCCACGATATACGTTCCGTGCCAATCAACCCCTTTATCCCCGCGCAATGTATTGTATAGATTATATTTACAAGTCATGCCGAAACCATGGATACAAAATGTTCAGGTATTCATATTCAGGATGTAATCATGTATTCAAGTAGTCATGTCAAGTTCAAGTCAAGTT
Organism: Agapanthus africanus; assembly: GCA_030015575.1. Classification (NCBI taxonomy): domain Eukaryota; kingdom Viridiplantae; phylum Streptophyta; class Magnoliopsida; order Asparagales; family Amaryllidaceae; genus Agapanthus; species Agapanthus africanus. The sequence continues at coordinate 373,561,422 of JASDDO010000019.1, read as the reverse complement.
ATAACCATGGTTCGATCAAGTCAAATCAAGTATACATGTTTGAAAATTGATATTTGGATTCGAGTGTTCATGTTCATGATCAAGTATTCATGTTTGATTTTGGATTCAGGTTTGAGTTAGACTCAGACTGAGTCAGACACTTGTATCGATTTAACTATTGAATTCTCGGGTTCGGGAATTATCGGCAACTGCTGTACATGAACGGCAGGATTTATGTCTTTTTCCAAGACAATTGCCATTGATAACTCCGGTTAAGTTTTCTAATCTGAATAAGCATGCACTCACTTTCTCCGGCTCCCTGAGGCTTAAGAGAATTGATCCCTCTTAAACCCATATTTACTAGAATCCTTAAATATTGTTTTGTATTTCTCGGGAGGGTTTTATGAAAAATATATTAATATGGATTAAAAATAAAACCTCGAGAGTGATTAGTATTACTTAAGGTTTTCCTGAGCATGGATTTTAAGTATTGTGGTATTTTAATGATAAACACTTAGCATTTGAAAGTTCATGGTATTTTATTGAAAAACTTGTTCTTTTTTGTATCTTGATGGCATTTTATTGGCATTTGTTAATCTTTCATTTTTAGAAAAAAATATAAGTTTATTATATTTTGAAAATATGGATTTATAATTTTATATAAATTTAAAAATTAGTTTTATTCAGAAATTCATTTTTCTTAAAAACCGTATTCGTTTCCTTTCGAGATCGAATGCTCCGTGAGGAGGTCTGTATCTCGCTCTGCTATCCCCAGAATGTGCGATAATCCGCACCATCCATTAGCGGGTCTCCTAACAAGGGTTGTAGATACATAAATCGCAAAGGAATATGAAATATTGTTTACAAGAAATCCGGTTTTTAAATTATGTGGTATTTTATTATAAATACTACCTTCGAACCAAAAAAATACATACAATTAGGCATCGTGCTATGAAACCAAGTATGCGTGTGGGGTAGGTCGTTACCCCGTGAAGTTTTCCTAAAGGTATTGTTTAAACAATTTGTCGAAAAGATGTGATAACAAAGTTCAAGGTATTTTAATATAAAAGTTCAATTATGGTTGTTTTACATAAGAATCTTGGTTAAACTTGATTCTAAATATTGGTATTAAGATTACAAGTGAAGTGGTAAAATTGGTTTGACCAAATGATAAAAGAAAATGGAGTTATAGGTTTTAGAAAAGATGATATCGGTAATAACTCCACTTTTACCGATATTTGATTTAAAATGAGTATCAATGAAAAGGAGGAGAATTGTGAGGGGCTTACGGTTTGAGTACGTGAAAGGAAGAGTTAGGAAGGAGATGGATGCTTCGGGGCATCGCGGAAGCTCCGGAATTGGATTTGATCTTTGCCGGAACCAACTTGCTCGCTAACTCCACTTTACTCCACTTGCACTTAGGAACTTTTTAGAGATTTTTGGCTAGAATTTTCAGAATGGTGCTGAGCCAAAATGTGGGGTGGTATTTATAATGGAGAATTAGGGTTTGGGAATTAAAATTGTGGATTAAAAAGCATTAAAATGTGTTAATTGGTGAATTGAAGGGTCTTTGTTTGATTGCAGGGAAATCAAACAGTGCAGAGGAGTTAAGAGGAGGTGAAGAGTCATGTGTGCAAAGCACAGATCAAAATGGGCTCATCTTAGCCGTCGCCGCCGGCCCCTAGGCCAATTTGGCCGGTCGATCTTGAGGCTCTGGCCTCGAGATTCGTGCCATCTAATAAAATCTCTGTTTACTATATTTTCCACATGCTTGATTTTTCTGAACTTTTCATTTCCCCATGTATTGCACGTGCAATCTTTTGGGCTTCCAAGAAGTTAAAAAGAAAATTCAGAAAAAAATTGTGTCTGATGGGAATCGAACACACAGGCTACGTCACAGCAGTGTAGAGGCTTTACCAGTGAGCTACAAGTTGCTTCTTGCTTTTATTTAACAAAAGTAACTTATAACTCAAACTCAGACTGTAAAACTCATTTCTTGTATATTAAGAGTAAAATTTCCGTACAAAGATTTTAGAGTCGTTACAGAATGGTGTGAGGAATGGACTTTGATATTCTATTAGAAATAGTGGGAGGAATGGGCATTGATATTTTATTAGGAAATTAATTTGTATATACTTTGAGGTTATGCCTCATTTCTCTCTCTTGGTTTTCTCATTCTCTCATTCTCATTCTCTCTCATCTCCTCACTCACTCATCTCCTCCTTCATTCTTCCTCTTCTTAATATGTTGAGATAAAAAGAGGAAAAGGCTATCTTAATTTTTCAAAGAGCAAAGAAAAATAGAAAGCAAATAAAAACGAACTTTCCTACATCCCTAACATTCTATTCCCAGTAAGTTTAGTTTGTTAGTCACTTCACAAAGTGTAACTTTGAGTGGAGCTATAGGTTGGATCGGTTTCTCTCACGTGGATCAACTTGGGCAAGGACGGTCGACGATCAAGCACGTTCCGGAGGACTTGGGGGCCTAGCTACAATTCACTGCAACATCGCAAACCCGGTACAAAGTTCATTGTGCTCGCTACTAGGATGACCAGCTCGTAGCTTGTTCTCGGCGGCCTTGGAGCGTAAGAAAGGGTCTTCTACAATGGGGTAGACACGCTACAAAGATAGCCGGCCCTTCTAAAACTTGTAGTTAGCTCTCCTGCTTTGCTAATTTAGTGTTTAGAACGATTTTTAGGATTGTGGTTTCTAGTGCCTGCTTGAAAATTTTTGTTTTGCATTCCGTCTTGGCCGTGAGTGTAGCAACGCGAGCACCAGGAACCGCTTCATTATATCAGAACCGTCCAAACAATAGAACTAGCTGTAGATGATGCTTAAGTTTTGAAACAGAAATTTAATCATATTTTATTTCCCAAAATCAAGTTTCTGTTGGTTTTTTAAATTGATCTCTAAAATTTTTTTGGTCCTTGCAAACGAAATGGAAATGTTTTGAAAATGATGTGGCAAGAAGACGAACCCAAACTGAAGTGTTCTGGCTGCATGTGTCGGCCTTCTGTCCGCCTAGGTCAGCCAGACATCTTCGGTTTGGTCTCATCTTCTTCTAGTGACTTGATCTTGGTGAAATAGGATTTTTAGCATATGTCAATTTTGCCCAAATTTCAGTTGTAGTGATTTGTGTATTCGGGCAACACGAAAAAGTTATGGGTCTATTATCTGTGTATATGTATATGTGTTGATAAACGTCGTCTAATTGTTATATGGTCAATTAGACGGGGTTGCATATATGTTTCTTGTGATGTTGGTGTGTATATTATTGAAATGGTTTAGCTGGATTGTCGTGATGGATAGCCCCTCATGTGTTTTGTATGTACAGTTTGATTTGAATGTATATTCGTTTATTCAGGACAAGCGTACGGTTTGTGGCCGTCGTTGCCGGTGTATTTATATTCTTTTATTGGAACACGTCCGGGTTGAGATCGGTATTGCCATTGTATATATTTCATTACATGTACTAGGATAAACCCGCAGAGAAGTGCTCGAGTCGCCGGGTTCAAAAGTACGGTTAGTGGCCATCTCATGGAGTTGAGACCGGGCCGTCTCATTCTAGAATTGACGGGTTACTCGCCGCATTTGTAGGGGTTTAGAATAGACCTGCGGAGGGGTGCTCAAGTTACCAGATTTTAGAAAGCGCCGGGTAGCCCACTCATGACATTAAGGTCGGGTTGTCCTGTTTCTAGGATTAGAGGGTAGCTTGCCGTGCTCGTAAGGGTCTTGGATTAATGGTGTACGGGCTATCCACACGACCGGGAAACGTTACGTTTCATTTGCGGCTCAAATGAAACTTAGGGCTCCTAATTCATCCGTTATTCTATATTGTTTACTACATGCCTGTGATGATGATATATATAATAAATACTTGTATATGTTTTACATCCGCGCTAGCCCTACATCCGCTCTGCTGTAAGTTAAGTAACCTTACGATGTAGACCCGATGTCCCGTGGCGAATGCGAATGGCATATAAAAGCATTCTACTTTGGTTGTTTCTGGTATGACTAGGAACTTAAATGATGGGACTGTATTAATTTGAATTAATGCAAAGAAATAAATCTAAAATGATGTTGTAAGAAACAACTTTTTCAAAAGAAACTATAGCTGTATTCTTTTGCTTTGCATAAAGCTATTAGGTTAGGAATATCCTGCACCTCATTCGATGAGAGAAGAGCCTTGATCCCTTCACGTGGATTTCGCTCTTTAGAAAAAATTTATGTTACTATAAAAACCACTCGGTTTTCTTCAAAACCAATCATTTTAAAACGGAGTTTAAACCACTCATTTTCAAAACCATTCAGTTCTTTCAACGATATCAAGTTCATTACATTAAGGATTTTCTTCAAAATCAGTCCAGCCCTCTGTCATTTCCTACAAGTATTAATCAGTATTCGTGCTACGTTTATTGACCTCGTCAAGATGTAATGTGCGGTAGCTAAGTAATTCTCGTTTGTAGCATGCGATGTAATTAGTTAGGACAGCCGCATAGCCTTGTTGACCTCGTCAAGGGTTGTACGGGTGGATCTAAGTTAATCAGGATAATGACGGGTTGAACTTGACTAGCGACTTATAGTTTGTTGACCTCGTCAAGTTCATAAGCCGTCAGGGGTAAAAAATCATATTGGAAGTTTCAAATATAAGGGAAACTTGTAAGGTGAGTGCATACCTTCTAAAGTGTGGTTACTTGCTGGCTTACATCAAGGTTATCATGCGATGATAGTTTAGTCCCGATTCCCACTATGAGTAAGTGTTACTCCTGAGAGATTTTCTCTTCACAACTAGCTAACTCATCATGTGTCTAGAAATGTGTTGATAGGGTTATGCCTCTGCAGAAACGGAGTTATTTAATTAGATCTTTACGAAAACAAGGGGAGCCTCCCTCGCAGTATCAACATTGGCCTGGCTGAACGGTTAGCGAATTAATAAGGTGTACATGATCCCAAATAGTTCTCCTTTTAGGGTTTAAAGGATAATTCGAGGAAAGAGTGGGAGTCGTCCTGATTAGATAAATTAATAAATCAATCTAATTTTGCAAGGGCACACGCTGAGTGTAACGACCCTACAATCTCTTACGTACTATTTTCTTTAATAAAATACGGTAGTTGATTGTTTTTGGTATTTTCCGTATATTTTGTTTTGTATTAAATATATTATTTTATTTCTATTTAATCCCTCCATTTATTTTCCTATTTAAATCTCAAATAACCCAAACCCAAACTCATTCCATATAAACCCAATTCCTTTCATTTCTTTCTTTCTCATTTTTTTCCTACAACCCACACTCATTTAATTTGTAAAACTAAAACAAAACCAAAAACTCAAAGTCATCCCAAGGTCATGCCTAACCGGCCCAAATTCTTCCTTTCCTTCCTAGCCTGATTATTTTCCCAGGAAATGCAACAGTTACTTATCATTCTCTTTCATCTTTTCTTTTCAATAAAACGATGACTCTCTCTCTCTCTCTCTCTCTCTCTTTTCCATAACCGACCCCCACTCCCTCTCCTTCACTCCCTATTAAACAAAAAACTCTAATCTAACCCCTCTAGCTCACCTCCTCCATCATCATCTTCTTCTTTCCTCCTCTCACCACCGAATCCAACACCAAAAACCCCTCCATGCATGGTCGGCGACCCTCTCTTGGCTGAGCACCCGATCCACATCGCCGTCATCAATGAAAACAGTAGCAGCAACTGTAACAACAAGCAACAAAAATCGAGACTTCAAACCAAACTCTCGATCTTCAACAGCCCATACGACACGACCCAGACCGAGAATCGAGGCTCCAAGGTTAGGCCCGAGTCCGCGTCAGCGCCACGATCAATTCCATGCCTCCGGATCTCCATTCCGTTGACGTTTCATGTTTGCGTACGAAGTGTTAGATGAAATGCCCCCAATGATTTTTCAGTCGTTTCTCGTGAGTAAATCCTTTTCCACTACCTCTCTCTTTCGCTCTTTCCCACTTTTCTTCACTTCACTTAACGTGCTCCTCGATATCACTGCCCTCGTCTTCTTATAGACCCTAATATAGTAAAGTTAATGAGTACTATAATTAATATGGTTCTTAGGATTTTATGTTGCATAACTAGTATATTGTGATCGAAATTTCATGCATGCTTTATTCTTTCATTGTTGGATGGTATAGTGTAATCACTAATAGGTAAATTGTTCCAGATACCTGCAAGTCTCCAAGCCTCCACAGTTGTTTTATTCCATTCATGGTACAACATAAATTTTAGGAGAATTTTCTTGTGACCCAAATTCTTGTCTACTTCAATGGTGTTGATTGTAATTCATAAAGCTAAGTGGTTGTATATGGAAAACACTGCACGTTTACGAGGGTTTAACATAATTTATTAGATAAGGTAATAGTTTTATGATTATTGGGAATTAAATAATTATGGTACAGTATTGATATATTATAATATATTATTTAAGTTGATTGTTTTAATGTTAGTTTAGTAGTAATACAATAATAGATGTTATTTAATTAAAATATTGTATAAATGTGTATAAAATAAGTGAGTAAATTCTAAAGTTAAGATTTTTATTAAAATATCCTTTAGTTTTAAAATAGAATTAACAATTATTTTTCCTTTGCAAAAATACGCATCTACAACACTCGTTAGGGGAACCTGATTGTGGATGCTGTTGCTTATAGCACTTCTTGGGTTTAGTGGAATGAGATGCAGAGCTCTTCACGGAGTGCAGTCTCGAAAGAAAAAAATGGTTTTAGAAAAATAAAACAATTCCTATAAAATTAAAATAAAATAAAATATGATAATTAAATTAATTGGTTTAGTTCTATTAATTATATTTAGCTTAAAAGGAAACAAGCTTTCAAATTAGATTTTACAATAAATACTGTTACAAACCACCCCCAACGCAGACGGTATTGTTCGCTCTGATCGAAATCGCACTGTTTTATCCTTCGGAATAAACCAGACCTGACCAGGGGCCACTTCCGAGAAGGTCACCTATCCCAGAATTCCCCTGGCTCGAGCATGCTTTTGAGCACGTTTAACTACGGAGTTCTCAAACTCTTGTAGTTTCGGTTCACTTAAAAGGTATCTCTGCATTGAAGAGTGGTATCATTCCATTTATAGTACAGATCTGCTCTCTTCTGGAATGTATTCTAAATATTCCCCATTTAACTACAGTGGGTCCCACGTGTTGGGTTTCGGTGCTCGCGTCGCGGAAACCGCGGCCGAGACGGAAGCGAAAACAAAAATTCTAGCGAGCACCGAACGCCCGAAAAACCCAGGATACGGTCCAATAACCTAAACTAACTAGCTAAGAGTGCAATGGTTGAGAAAATACAACTTTTGTCGCGTGTTCACCCAATTGTGGAAGACCCCTCCAAACTCGTAGCTGCCGGGATCGTGCTTGAGAATCGACCGCTCTTGCCAAAGACGATCCACCCGAGAGAATCGGGAGGAGACTCTGTTAGTGATATGTATGCCCTAGAGGCCATTACTGTACATACGTTGTATATTGTAGTGGATTCTTGGACATATATAGGGAGGACTTTCTTGCTCGACATGATAGTATGCTATCTGGTTACTCTTTATCTTAACATGTACTCAGATTGTCTTTATGTCACATTTGATAAAGCCCTTAAGATGAGTACTTGACTACCAGGACCATGATGCAGATCATACTAGTGGGGACAGTGTAGTCGCCAAGTACATCCTTCAAATGTTCCTAGTCATGGGAGTACCGAGACAGGGCATCGATACTCCAGAGTAGACTAGCGTATGCGCTTCTTAACCTATATGATGGGAGATGGATGATCCCATATCCATTGGTGTTTGATATCAAAAAAGGTATACGGGTGCTCAGTGGAGACTGGGTACACTGGACGGACTCACCGAGAACTCCCAGATGGTATTATAGCTCACGTCAGATGGCAGTTCTCTGGTGACACTGGTACAGGTTAGTCTGTAGACCCGAGATCGTCATAGAGTCTTGTGTGATTCCCACTGTGCTTTGATTTCCATCATACCACGTCCAAGAAGGCGTGCAAAACGGTGGCTTTTGGGTACAGTCCCGAATCATATGAAGGCAATGAGCGATAGGAGGGGTTTCGTCTCTCCCGGTATAGGGAGTTGATGTTGCGCTGTGTTCGATTGGTTATAACTGGAAATCCCTGGTCAGGGTTGCTGAGATTTACTGGTAAGTGTTATCAGTAGTTTCTCGAACTGTTATAGACCTCATATCGACACGACTTATCAAGCTACTGGGGTCTGACGTTTACCACCCCTAGGCGAGATATGCGACATATCAGACGAAGAGACCGGACTGTACGGGAGTGTTACTGGTTGGGTTCACGGGAGAAAGTATAGGCTTGCTTGTTGATCTTCTGATTGCTCAATACCTGGGTGGCTGTTACGTTTAGCTGACCGCTTGCAGCTTGTGGGTGTTTGATATGATCATCACCTACTGCCGGCGTATTGACGATTCTTTAAAGTCCTACACAGAGGTTTCCTGGCTCAGGAAAAACGAAGTAGGAGCACATATGTGATATGTGCGGGACCGGGAATAATACGTGTATGCGATACCGTATTAGATTCTCGCGATATGAGATATCGGCCGAGTATATGTGATATAGCCTGGTCATCGGATCAAGTGTTGATTCGATGAACTGATACATATTATATTAGTCGGTTATATACGATATAGCCTGATTATCGGATCAAGTGTTGATTCGATAATTTAATGTATAATTATATATGTGATATATTAAGTTACATTAACTAATATAAGCTCACTTAAAAATTATTTTTCTCACTTGGATAATACATTGATATATATGTGATATATGTTAATTGTATTATTTTATATTGTTACAAAATATATTATATATGTGATATATAATATTGTAACAAGTTATGATTACAAATGCAACATGATTTGTGAAGATTAAACATAGTTAGGGTTTGATTTGGGTTAGCTTTTTCATGAAGCTTCTAGAAGCTATATTTTGTTTCAAGCTAAGATATTTTGTGTTAATATTTATTAACTCAGCCCAAACCCTTTACCCTAATTAACTCTCTACAAGGGTTAAGTCTTCATGATTGACCCATGGTTGATTTGTAACAATAAGAATTAATTTCATTATTAATCACAAAAGGTTTTGCTTCATCTTCTTCTTCTTTCTTCATGAAGAAAACCTTCACTAGCTTTTTCTTTTATGATGTTTATAAGTGAGAAATTGAAAACAAAAGAGTGCAAAATTCCTACTTCATCATCCTCATCTATTCTAACCACTTAGATTATGGTGTTTACTTTACTAATACTTGATTAGTGAAGTAAGAGCTTGGGTTTGAGATTCTTCAAGGTAGATCATCTTAGTTGTTGAAGATTGGTAGCAAGCTTACATCTTTCTCTTCATGGAGCCTCTCTAGAGTCCGGGTACATGATGATCGCGGCGAAGGGACCTCAACACGGAGCTTATGAAGCGAAGGAACGGACTACAAAGGTTGTAATCCCAATCTCTTAGAAGTAAAGTTGTTTACTTGCTATGTTAACCCTAATCCTCTAGTTAAGATCTTGGTTAGAGTTTGTTTAGCACTCCAAAAATTTTAAAGTAGCATGATTGATACTTGCCAAAACCTTCACAAGGAGCTATATTAACCCTACAGTGGTATCAGACCCAAACTAGAGCATTAGGCGTTGTCTAGACGAAGTTTGAAGTCCGATCGAACTCCGGAACCTCGATAAATCCTAGTTTCTGGAAAAAATTTCAAAAGTTGAAAATTTTTCATTTTAAAAATCTCAGAAAATCATGCAGGGAATTCTAAGAATTACTGTGAAGTACGAAACCATAACCCCATCAAGTCACCGCTGAACCGCGACCAAACCATGCATTTGGCAGCGGTTCCGTGGCCATCTTTGGGAGTTAGGGGCTAATACTTCAGGGGTTTATTCTTGGGTACTTTATCATGTTCTGGGAATTTTTAATTCTACTCAAGTGTTGAGCTTTCTGGGATATATTAGGAACTCATTGATTCGGTCGAAAAGTTTAACTTCGTTTAAGTTTTTCCGGGTAATTTAGAACGTGTTAAAAGGTTCGAACGAATATTAATAACTCACTTTTTCCCCTGTCAGAAAACTTTCAAGTGTTGGATTTTTCCCGAGTTTAAAACTTTGAGAAAATCATGCAAGCGCATCTGTGGACCCTCTAGAAGAACGTAACCTTAATTCGATTATGTGACCGTCAAAACCGCCACTGAACCATATGGTTTGTGGTAGTTTAGCTTTGCCACATGTGAGGCGTTGGTTTGACCCTTCTGCGGCTGGTTCATAGCGGCTGTGACATGTTCTGGGACTTTTTGAACTCCGTTCAACTGTTGAGCTATTTGAGAAATCTTGGGTGTTTGTTTATTCGATCGGAAATTTTAATATTATCTATTTATCTGGAATGTGATACAATATTTGGAATCCACAAGTAGTTATGAGATAACTAATTTGAATGTTATAAATCTAGCAGTTTTTAGTCTCAATTGATCGGTTGCCACGGGATTTTGATGTGATCAAAAGTCCGTCGCAATCACGTAGCATACGCGGATACTCGCCGAGTAAACTTAATAGATAGCCACGCCCCATAGCCCCGACCAAGTGACTGAAGGAGAACCCCGTCGCCAAAAGCATCCGTTCGGGTGCTCGCGGCAGCGGTGTTCCGCCTTAGTGCACTTCGTCAACGGCATCGGGGGTGCGGCCGTCTACTAAAGTTTCCGACGAGCATTCGATCAGGATATCAGGAATCTTGTTGAATCGTCCGACTTGATATTGAAAAGAGTTTTCGATATTGAGACTAAAATGCGAGACTTATAATTGTTAGGTATGTGATGTCTAAGGAATTCATTTGGTTAAGCATGAGATGTCTGAGGTGGTTGCGGATTCCAACTGTTGTAGTTTTACACTTTCTTTTCTGCGACCGTAAGTGTAATATGTGGTGTATCGCCGGTTTCGTTGCTATACATCAACGACAATTGGGATACGCATATTTACTTACGTTGATGACATGTGATGTTATGTGTTGCTGTGATATATTATATTGGATCGTCGTGTTTTGAATAGCCGGGGGTTTTATGTGAGATGAGGGTTTTTATTTTCATTCATGTAAAATTCATTGTATGTAATATTCTTTTATTGGGGCACTTCCGGGTTGAGGATGATGTCACCATTGTATATTATTTACTTTTCCGCATTAGGATAGACCCAAGGAGGGGAGCACAAGTGTAGCGCCTTGAAAAGTCGTTTTGGTGTTTTCCCGAAAATCGGTGAAAATTTGGTATTTTTCCGTAAATCGTCTTTTTTGTTATTTTGCAGTTTAGGACTAATTATACCTAATTTGGATAGGTAATTGCTAGTTTTTAGTAGCTAATGAGTTACTTATGAAATTCTGGTCGTTTAAAAATTTTCCCTAATTTTTCAATTTTTAATATTATTTTAAGCCGGTAAGAAAATACATTAAATTAGCGATAAATACGAATTTAAATGGGCTAAATTTAAGCTTTAAAATCATGTTAATTAAAATCTAGTTGTAACATAAATTTTTAGTATTTTATTTTAAGTTTTAACTAATTTTTATTATGGAAAACGAAATTTATTGAATTTAAGCTAAAACTTGCAATTTTGGACTTGTAGGGGGTCTTTTTGCATAAATTTTTTTGTGCACTCTCACACACACATCCTCACACCTCCCTTGGCTGGCCCAACTACAGAAATTCCTCTCTCTCTCTCTCTCTCTCTTTTTAAACTCTTTGTTTAGGTGATGCATTGAGTTAAATGGTAGGTTTTAAAATATATTATTTTGGAGGTATGGTGTATTTGACTTTGAGGGGGGGTTTGACTTGGTGACAATTCCCACACCCCACACCATCCCCCTCTCCCTTGTTCAGGCCGAAACCTGCAGCCCTCCCCCTCATTTTTTCCCCTCTCTTTTGGTTCACAAATTCATCTAAAAAACCATCAAAATCCACAAATTTCTTTACAAAACCAAAACAAAACCTTGTGCTACCCCTTCTCAAGCCTAGTTTAGTTGAAAACATATGGAAAGGAGGCAATTTTAGAGGCAAAGGATCATGCTAGATCCATAGATCTTGAGGTATAATTTCCACCATATTAATTTCTTTTGGTTAAATTCCTTTAATTAAATGGTTTTAGTGTTAAAAGCTTAGCAAAATCCTAATCTAGTTTTTTTTCTAGTTCATGGTTGAAATTAAACTAGGGTTTTAGAAACCATTATTTATTTAATTAAATCTATTTTTGCTATCTAGTTGTTTACTAAACCAATCTATGAGGTTAGTTTGCTTAAGTGGCTTCATATTATGCTAATCTAAGTTATTCTTGTGTGAAATTTTCATTGTAATTGCTAATTACAAAAATCAAGAAAGGGGTTTGTGTATGGAAATAGATTGAAGCATGATTGTTGTGTTGGAATTATGGTTTGATGCTTTGTAAATGGTTTAAAATTAGTGTGGTGGCTATCTAGTGGGTTGCTTTGGATGTTTGTGTTGGATTGTGTTAATTTTATCGCTAATTTTCGATGTTTGCACCAAATTGCAAATTTCTGGCTTACTAGGTTTTTATAAAAATATTGTGATGAATTATTTTTGATATCTTGATGATTGTTTTGGCATATCCTATGACTTTTAGGATGTGTGAGTGCGGATTTTTGAGTGGTCAGGTTTTAGTTTTGCCGGGCGACCAAATCGACGATTTTAGTTAGTTTTTGCGATTTTCGCGTGTGTTCCGCGCACCTTGTGCACGTTGTACCTACCTTGTGAACGTTAGTTTTTTCGTTTGGGATTGCGTCGTTTCATGGTATGTAACCTTATGTTTGGTATTGATGTAAATTCCAGGTTCGGTCGCGGAGACGTCAGACGCGGCACGAAAGGGGAAAGCGGTGATTGGACGTGACTAGCTAGGGATTCCGGTGAGTAGATATAATATCTACGGGGGACTATCGTTGGATGGCGCAAGCCGCCCGATAGTTTTAGTAGCTTAAAAAGATTCTTAGTAATGTTAGTAATTAGAGGTGTAATACTTGTATGATTATTTGCTACATCCATGCCTGATATTGACATACATATGCGAACCCATTCTATAGGACACCTGTACCATTTCCAGGGTTTTTATATGCAGCACGAGCACTATTCATGCTTACACACACACCCTGGTAATTGCCATGCCAGCACACTAGATAACCTATAATTTGAAACCTTTTACTATAATTGATACTTAAACTTGTGCGATTGCATTTAATTCCTTAAAATGAAATCATAGGATTGCTATTCATGTGTATGTACCTCATCATATTATTTGTTCATGCCTAGTCTATTAATCATACATCGCAACTTGATTATTGATACCATATGCTTTCATTATCATTGGCATATGCATTTATGAGGATTTCTTGAGATTTTGTGATATTCTGGATTTCGGGGGAAAGCCGCAAAATTTCTAAACTTATTATATTTTTTTTTAAATATGTAAATTGCGGTTTTCTAGTGATGTAAGTGTCGTCACCATGAGTTTGCTGTGGTTTTCGAGACCCGTTTCGAGGAGTTGGATGAACCGTCTCGGGTACATGGTGGGCCCGGTAAGGTACCCCGGGACAAGAAGCTCGTGTTGCTGACGATGAGCCTGGCAGGGGACGGATTACCTACCGGTGACTGTTTGGGACGGCGGATATCCAGAGGATACCGACCGTGGCCGTGAGATGATGAGATATTGATATTGAGATGGGTCAGCCGGATGGCTGAGGCCAGAGATACTATGACATGGATATATGAGATTTGTGATAGTTTTGAGGTGTCGTTGCTGGACACAGGTTCTTGTTGATTCTATTGGTATTGTGCTGGTATTTCAAAAGAAATTCCTAAAGGAAAAACATGATTCTTATACTTACACATTCAGATCATGAGTTGATTCGTATTGCATTCATACCTGCTAGTATATTCATATTGCATACATACCTGCTATTATGTCCTGCCTTACCTGTATTTTAGATGCTAGGATGCTTGTGTGCATGCATTCGATAGCCTGTGTAGATGTTATTTTTTTTACTCACGAGTTGGCAACTCACCCCCGTTGTGCCACAGCCTTTTGCAGGACCGCTCCGTCAGTACAGTAGCGGCGGGCGCACTTGCTTCTTTTGCCTCTTTTGCCTGGACTCGAGATTTTGCTCTTAGGTGGGTTATATTATTATTTTTGTACCACCTTATATATTCTTTGTATCTAGTGTACTCCATCTACTGTATCTACCAGTATTGTTGTATATTGACCTAGAGATGAGACTGTGAGATTTGTGGACTTTTTTGCTGTATTTTGGGGTCGAGCTCACTTGAGTCGACATGCTGTTTTTCTCATGCTTCTTTATGATTATTTTGCATGTTGTTGTTTTATATTGCGTGGGATTTGTGACCGCCTTGTGGCGAAGAGCTAGCTCCCGCTTGGGGATGCCATATTTGTTGGATTTATATATATTCTTGTTGTACCCATTTTGGGGGCAAGTATTTACAAAGGAGATTCTGCCGAAATTTTCGGAAAAATTGATATTGTTTTTAAAAAGGTTTTATATGACTTATTTAATAAACTCGCTTTCAATTGATTGGTTTTTCTTCACTCTTTTGCTTATTTGGTTTTGGTTTTTTGGGCTTTGGCTTACTTATTTTACGGACGTCTTGAGACGTTTCGTAAACTTAAGTGCCAGTCACGTTCCGTACCCTGCGGGTCGTGACAAAGTTGGTATCAGAGCGATATGTTTTACCTTTTTGAGTGTAGGATGACCCTTGGTAGATGGAGTAAGTGACTTAAGTAGGGTAACGTAGCGTGTGTATGTCCGCGGCATACTTGCGATACGGTACTCCGCCTAAGTGACTTTAGGATATACTTGCTTGAAAATTCCTTCTTCAATTCCGTGTATCCTATGATCCTATTGCACTGTTCTTATTATCCGTTTTCCTGTAACAGCCACTATGCCGCCGAAGGCTACGAGGGCATAGAGGGCTGCCGCCCGAGACGAGATTCGAGCTGGCTCGTCCGAGACTAGGACTGAGCAGGGTGGTATGCCTACGCCGCAGGGACAGACCGATCCACCTTCCCCAGGCCGTATGGATAGGCTTGAGACTGGTATGGAGGAGTTGCGACAGATGATGGGGAGTATGCAGGAGCTACGTCAGATGGTAGGATCCCTAGTTGCATCCAGTCGTACACCGAGGCCGGATGACGCACCTACTACATCCCAGACTACTATGATACCTGCTCCTACTACTACCACCGTGGCCATTCCGGTTTCGCTACAGGATTTCATGAGGCTGAGACCTCCAGTATTCACCGGCACCGAGGCAGCGGAGGACCCACAGACTTTCCTTGACAGTTTAGCCAGGATCTGCCGTTCGCTGAGATGTTCGGATGATCGATGGGTAGAGCTTGCGAGTTTTCGACTAGAGGGTCTCGCACAGACATGGTGGGAGTCAGTCTTGAGAGGTCGAGCTGCAGGTCTACCGCCTATGACTTGGGCCGAGTTTACAGCGGTCTTTCTAGCTCGTTTCCTCCCAGAGAGCGTTCGTGACGCCAGAGCTCGTAGCTTCGAGGCCTTAGTCAAGACACCTGGGATGACGGTGTCTGAGTATGACATCCAGTTTACACAGTTATCCCGATATACTCCGTATTTGGTGGATACCGAAGAGAAGATGGTGAAGAGGTTCGTACAGGGACTTGATGCCCAGCTATATCTTGCCATTGGCGCCCAGCACTACGACACTTATTCAGCTGCTATGGATACGGCATTACGGATGGAGGCACGCATATCACAGACTTCGGCCGTTTCTGGGCCGAAGAGGATTCGCACCGATGTACCGTCTCAGAGGCAGCGCGCCAGATTCTTTCCGAGAGATAGGCCTGGCAGAGGATTTGGACGGGGACAGTTATATGGTTCATATCCCCAGGGGACAGCAGCCGTCTCCAGGGTGTTTTGGGTGCGGGAGTCCGCACCATCTTGTCAGAGACTGTCCGGCGAGACGACAGGGAGCGGCGACCGTTCCGCATGTGACCCTACCACCATCACCACCCCCTTCTCAGAGAGCCCTACTTCCTACCACAGGCGATGCTCCACGCCAGTTAGGTGCACCCAGAGGCCGTGGACGCGGCGGTCCTGTTCAGAGAGGACGAGGAGGCAGAGGCCGAGGTCGAGGTCAGCCCGCTATCGGTGGAGGACAGGCCCGAGTATTTGCTTTGACACCGCAGGATGTGCAGGCATCCAATGCCGTTGTGACAGGTACCTTGCCAGTTTGCTCTTTTGACGCACGGGTATTATTCGACCCAGGTTCCACACATTCGTACGTCTCTACACATTTTGCACCGATGTTGGGCCGTGAGTCGTCGTCGTTAGATCATCCGCTTGTTGTTGTTACTCCGGTAGGCGAGTCGTTTGTCGCTCGTTTTGTATTTCGATTGTGTTCCGTTCGTATAGGGGAGAGGGATTCATCGGTTGATTTGATTCTCCTCGATATGTTGGACTTTGATGTGCTTCTGGGCATGGACTGGCTGGCCACTTGTTATGCTTCGGTGGACTGCCGTGAGAAGGCAGTCAGATTTAGCTTTCCGGGAGAGCCAGTCCTTGTTATTCAGGGAGACCGCAGCGTCACCCTTCCCAGCTTGATTTCGTCTCTTCGCGCTGGTCAGCTCTTGCGGAAGGGATGTCAGGGATTCTTAGCGTATATTTGTGATACTCGAGCTGCAGAGGTTCCGTTGGACCGGGTCCCGGTTGTTTGTGAGTTCCCTGATGTTTTCCCTGATGAGCTACCTGGGCTACCACCTGAGCGCGATGTTAAGTTCTGCATTGATTTGATTCCCGGCTCGGGGCCTATTTCTATACCGCCTTATCGGATGGCCCCGGCAGAGCTTCGAGAGCTGAAGGATCAGTTGCAGGATTTGTTAGATAAGGGGCTTATTCGACCTAGTGTTTCTCTGTGGGGTGCTCCGGTCCTGTTTGTCAAGAAGAAGAATGGAAGTTTGCGCTTATGTATCGACTACCGCCAGCTGAACAAGGTTACCGTGCGGAACAGATATCCGTTGCCACGCATTGATGATTTGTTCGACCAGCTTCAGGGTGCGGGGTATTTTTCGAGGATCGACTTGCGATCAGGATACCATCAGCTGCGAGTTCGACAGGAGGATATACCGAGGACAGCTTTCCGCACGCGCTACGGCCACTATGAGTTTTTGGTGATGTCGTTCGGACTCACCAACGCCCCAGCAGCATTCATGGATTTGATGAACCGTACATTCAGGCCGTATCTTGACTTGTTCATCATCGTGTTTATCGACGATATCTTGGTGTACTCCCGGAGCAGAGAGGAGCATGAGCAGCACTTGCGGATTACGTTACAGACTCTGAGGGAGCACCAGCTGTTCGCAAAGTTCTCCAAGTGTGCATTCTAGCTGGACAGCGTCGGATTCTTGGGTCACGTGATTACGAGAGACGACATATGTGTGGACCCGAAGAAGATTGAGGCTGTTCAGCAGTGGCCCCGACCTACATCGGTTACTGAGATCCGTAGTTTTCTAGGCCTGGCAGGCTACTACAGGCGTTTTGTTCAGGACTTCTCCCGTATAGCTGCACCTTTGACCGGTTTGACCCGGAAGGGAGTTCCTTTCGTTTGGATAGAGGAGTGTGAGCGCAGTTTTCAGCAGCTACGGACTTGTTTGACTACGGCGCCGGTATTATCTTTGCCTTCGGGATCAGGCGGATTTGTGGTCTACTGTGATGCTTCGCGAGTGGGGTTAGGATGCGTATTGATGCAGCATGACAGGGTGATCGCGTATGCTTCGCGGCAGTTGAAGAAACATGAACAGAACTACCCCACTCATGATTTGGAGATGGCTGCAGTGGTCTTTGCACTGAAGATTTGGCAACATTACCTATATGGCGAGTCATGCCAAATATTCACAGACCACAAGAGCTTAAAATACATATTTCAGCAGCGAGACCTGAACCTCAGACAGCGTCGTTGGATGGAGTTGGTGAAAGACTACGACTGCGAGATCTTTTATCACCCAGGCAAGGCGAATGTAGTGGCAGATGCTTTGAGCAGGAGGCCCGGGGGTAGTCTATCCTATTTGCGCGCAGTGCAGAGGCAGTCGTCAGCAGATTGGCAGATTTTATGCGACAGCCGAGTTGAGTTCGAGTTCACTCAGACAGGGGGACAGCTCGCGCATGTTCGTGCACGCCCACAGTTTCTTGACCGTATATATGAGGCACAGCACAGAGACGACCGTTGCTCGGAGATCATGGCACAGATGGGACAGGGCAGATTTTCCGAGTTCGTGATTGATGATCAGGGGATTTTACGCTATGGATCTAGACTGTGCGTACCAGATGCTGATGGATTGCGGCGCGACATTCTTGAGGAGGCACACCGATCAGTGTATAGTGTCCATCCCGGTTCCACCAAGATGTACCATGATATGAAAGAGACCTACTGGTGGGACGGGATGAAGAGAGACATTGCGGAGTTTGTATCGAGATGCCTGACTTGTCAGCAAGTCAAGGCCGAGCACCAGAGGCCCGCAGGAGAGCTACAGCCATTACCCATTCCGGAGTGGAAATGGAAGCAGATTTCGATGGATTTCGTTGTGGGTCTACCCAGGACCAGTCGAGGGTACGACTCCATCTGGGTGATCGTAGATCGATTGACGAAAGCGGCTCACTTCCTGCCAGTGAAGACCACTTTCAGCTTCGCTCAGTATGCCCAGCTTTACATCGACGAGATCGTGCGGTTGCATGGCGTACCGACTTGTATCGTGTCAGATCGAGGCACCCAGTTCACCAGCCGACTTTGGCAGAGACTTCAGGAGGCTTTGGGCACTCGTTTGAGCTTCAGCACAGCGTTTCATCCGCAGACCGACGGCCAGTCAGAGAGGACTATTCAGACTCTCGAGGACATGCTCAGAGCGTGCGTTTTAGACTTCGGCGGTAGCTGGGATCGTCATTTACCGTTAGTGGAGTTCTCCTACAACAACAGCTTCCAGGATACTATTCAGATGGCACCTTTCGAGGCATTATATGGGAGGAGATGCAGATCGCCCGTTTGTTGGACAGAGCTCAGCGAGAGCAGTATACTGGGGCCGTAGCTTGTTGAGGAGACGACAGCGAAGATACAGTTGATTCGAGACTGGATGAGAGCGGCTCAGAGCAGGCAGAAATCGTATGCAGACAGGCGCCGTCGCAGACTAGAGTTCGCAGTTGGCGATCATGTTTTTCTGAGGGTCTCTCCGATGAAGGGCGTGATGCGATTTGGGCGAAAAGGAAGCTTAGTCCCAGATTTATGGGTCCCTTCGAGATTTTCGAGCGTGTCGGCGCAGTTGCATATCGTTTGGCTCTTCCACCTAGCTTTCCCGATGTTCACCCCGTTTTCCATGTTTCGATGCTCCGCAAGTACCTACACGACCCTTTGCATGCAATTCAGCACCCGACAGTCCAGCTAGAGCGCGACCTTTCTTTTGCAGAGCAGCCGGTGGCCATCCTGGATCGGCAGGTGAAGAAGTTGAGATCAAAAGTTATACCGACCGTCAAGGTCCTTTGGCGTGGCCCGAGCAGCGAGGAGGTCACCTGGGAGACCGAGGGCGAGATGAGGAAGAAATATCCCCATCTCTTTGAAGGTACGCGTAGTTATATATTTTTTTAATTCGGGGACCGAATTTCTTTAAGGGGGGAAGATTGTAGCGCCTTAAAAAGTCGTTTTGGTGTTTTCCCGAAAATCGGTGAAAATTTGGTATTTTTCCGTAAATCGTCTTTTTTGTTATTTTGCAGTTTAGGACTAATTATACCTAATTTGGATAGATAATTGCTAGTTTTTAGTAGCTAATGAGTTACTTATGAAATTCTGGTCGTTTAAAATTTTTTCCTAATTTTTCAATTTTTAATATTATTTTAAGCCGGTAAGAAAATACATTAAATTAGCGATAAATACAAATTTAAATGGGCTAAATTTAAGCTTTAAAATCATGTTAATTAAAATCTAGTTGTAACATAAATTTTTAGTATTTTATTTTAAATTTTAACTAATTTTTATTATGGAAAACGAAATTTATTGAATTTAAGCTAAAACTTGCAATTTTGGACTTGTAGGAGGTCTTTTTGCATAAATTTTTTTGTGCACTCTCACACACACATCCTCACACCTCCTTTGGCTGGCCCAACTGCAGAAATTCCTCTCTCTCTCTTTTTTTTTAAACTCTTTGTTTAGGTGATGAATTGAGTTAAAGGGTAGGTTTTAAAATATATTATTTTGGAGGTATGGTGTATTTGACTTTGAGGGGGGGTTTGACTTGGTGACAATTCCCACACCCCACACCATCCCCCTCTCCCTTATTCAGGCCGAAACCTGCAGCCCTCCCCCTCATTTTTTCCCCTCTCTTTTGGTTCACAAATTCATCTAAAAAACCATCAAAATCCACAAATTTCTTTACAAAACCAAAACAAAACCTTGTGCTACCCCTTCTCAAGCCTAGTTTAGTTGAAAACATGTGGAAAGGAGGCAATTTTAGAGGTAAAGGATCATGCTAGATCCATAGATCTTGAGGTATAATTTCCACCATATTAATTTCTTTTGGTTAAATTCCTTTAATTAAATGGTTTTAGTGTTAAAAGCTTAGCAAAATCCTAATCTAGTTTTTTTTCTAGTTCATGGTTGAAATTAAACTAGGGTTTTAGAAACCATTATTTATTTAATTAAATCTATTTTTGCTATCTAGTTGTTTACTAAACCAATCTATGAGGTTACTTTGCTTAAGTGGCTTCATATTATGCTAATCTAAGTTATTCTTGTGTGAAATTTTCATTGTAATTGCTAATTACAAAAATCAAGAAAGGAGTTTGTGTATGGAAATAGATTGAAGCATGATTGTTGTGTTGGAATTATGGTTTGATGCTTTGTAAATGGTTTAAAATTAGTGTAGTGGCTATCTAGTGGGTTGGTTTGGATGTTTATGTTGGATTGTGTTAACTTTATCGCTAATTTTCGATGTTTGCACCAAATTGCAAATTTCTGGCTTACTAGGTTTTTATAAAAATATTGCGATGAATTATTTTTGATATCTTGATTATTGTTTTGGCTTATCCTATGACTTTTAGGATGTGTGAGTGCGGATTTTTGAGTGGTCAGGTTTTAGTTTTGCCGGGCGACCAAATCGACGATTTTAGTTAGTTTTTGCGATTTCGCGTTTGTTCCGCGCACCTTGTGCACGTTGTACCTAACTTGTGAACGTTAGTATTTTCGTTTGGGATTGCGTCGTTTCATGGTATGTAACCTTATGTTTGGTATTGATGTAAATTCCAGGTTCGGTCGCGGAGACGTCAGACACGGCACGAAAGGGGAAAGCGGTGATTGGACGTGACTAGCTAGGGATTCCGGTGAGTAGATGTAACATCTACGGGGGACTATCGTTGGATGGCGCAAGCCGCCCGATAGTTTTAGTAGCTTAAAAAGATTCTTAGTAATGTTAGTAATTAGGGGTGTAATACTTGTATGATTATTTGCTAAATCCATGCCTTATATTGACATACATATGCGAACCCATTCTATAGGACACCTGCACCATTGCCAGGGTTTTTATATGCAGCACGAGCACTATTCATGCTTACACACACACCCTGGTAATTGCCATGCCACCATACTAGATAACCTATAATTTGAAACCTTTTACTATAATTGATACTTAAACTTGTGCGATTACCTTTAATTCCTTAAAATGAAATCATAGGATTGCTATTCATGTGCATGTACCTCATCATATTATTTGTTCATGCCTAGTCTATTAATCATACATCGCAACTTGATTATTGATACCATATGCTTTCATTATCATTGGCATATGCATTTATGAGGATTTCTTGAGATTTTGTGATATTCTGGATTTCGGGGGAAAGCCGCAAAATTTCTAAACTTATTATATTTTTTTTTAAATATGTAAATTGCGGTTTTCTAGTGATGTAAGTGTCGTCCACCATGAGTTTGCTGTGGTTTTCGAGACCCGTTTCGAGGAGTTGGATGAACCGTCTCGGGTACATGATGGGCCCGGTAAGGTACTCCGGGGCAAGAAGCTCGTGTTGCTGACGATGAGCCTGGCAGGGGACGGATTACCTACCGGTGACTGTTTGGGACGGCGGATATCCAGAGGATACCGACCGTGGCCGCGAGATGATGAGATATTGATATTGAGATGGGTCAGCCGGATGGCTGAGGCCAGAGATACTATGACATGGATATATGAGATTTGTGATAGTTTTGAGGTGTCGTTGCTGGACACAGGTTCTTGTTGATTCTATTGGTATTGTGCTGGTATTTCAAAAGAGATTCCTAAAGGAAAAACATGATTCTTATACTTACACATTCAGATCATGAGTTGATTCGCATTGCATTCATACCTGCTAGTATATTCATATTGCATACATACCTGCTATTATGTCCTGCCTTACCTGTATTTTAGATGCTAGGATGCTTGTGTGCATGCATTCGATAGCCTGTGTAGATGTTATTTTTTTTACTCACGAGTTGGCAACTCACCCCCGTTGTGCCACAGCCTTTTGCAGGTCCGCTCCGTCAGTACAGTAGCGGCGGGCGCACTTGCTTCTTTTGCCTCTTTTGCCTGGACTCGAGGTTTTGCTCTTAGGTGGGTTATATTATTATTTTTGTACCACCTTGTATATTCTTTGTATCTAGTGTACTCCATCTACTGTATCTACCAGTATTGTTGTATATTGACTTTGAGATGAGACTGTGAGATTTGTGGACTTTTTTGCTGTATTTTGGGGTCGAGCTCACTTGAGTCGACATGCTGTTTTTCTCATGCTTCTTTATGATTATTTTGCATGTTGTTGTTTTATATTGCGTGGGATTTGTGACCGCCTTGTGGCGAAGAGCTAGCTCCCTCTTGGGGATGCCATATTTGTTGGATTTATATATATTCTTGTTGTACCCATTTTGGGGGCAAGTATTTACAAAGGAGACTCTGCCGAAATTTTCGGAAAAATTGATATTGTTTTTAAAAAGGTTTTATATGACTTATTTAATAAACTCGCTTTCAATTGATTGGTTTTTCTTCACTCTTTTGCTTATTTGGTTTTGGTTTTCTGGGCTTTGGCTTACTTATTTTACGGACGTCTTGAGACGTTTCGTAAACTTAAGTGCCAGTCACGTTCCGTACCCTGCAGGTCGTGACAACAAGTAACCGGGTTCTAGGGTACAGTGGGAGACCATCTCAAGGAGTTGAGACCGGGTCTCCTAACTCTAGAATTGGTAGGGTTGCTTGCCACTCTCGTAGGGGTCTAGGGATGTGGGTTTGGCTATCCATCGCGACTGTGGAATCCGTGTTTTATATTGACTTGATATAAAACACGGAAATCCTAGTATATCTAATATTTCATATATGTTCTTCTACTGCAATGTTCTGTGATGAGATCATATTACTACCTGAGACGAATGTTTATATTATATATATGTGATATATGTTATATATTGTTGATTTCGTTTCATATCTGATGCTTGTGAAGCATAATAAAATGGGACTTCATTAATGAGATTAATGAAACTAAAAGAAACCTAAAAATGTTGTAGAAACTTGTTTAAAAACTGGTAGCTCTAGTTCTTGCTTTATATAGCGGTATTCCTTGTAGAATATTCAGCACCTTATTCGATAAGGAAAGAGCCGAGATCCCTTCACCGGGAGTGACCTCTTTAGCGAAACTAGCAGATGCTACACACTCGGTTTGTCTTTTGATTCCTTTTATAGTTTTTTGTTTTGCACAGCGGTATTTGTGAAATATCCTGTACTTTATTCGATATGGAAAGAGTCGACGATCCCTTCACCGGGAGTGACCTCTTTAGCAAAACTAGCAAAGGCCTCAAAAACACTTCATTTAAATCACTCGATTCTACGACGATATCAAGTTCATTGCGCAAAAGGTTTTCATAAAAACCTGTCGTAACCCTCCGTCATTTTAGGAAATAGAGTACTTAGTATTCGTGCTGCGTTTGTTGACCATAGTTAAGGTGCAGTGTACGGTAGCTGAGTGATGTTTTCCTATATAACATATGATGTGATTAATTAGGACAGTCATATGACTTTGTTGACCATAGTTAAGGGTCATGTGGATGGGTCTAATTAATTAAGAAATGACGGGTAGAACTTGACTTGTACTTATGATTTGTTGACCATAGTTAATTTCATAAGTCATTAGGGGTAAAATATTATCAGGAATTTTAAGTGTTGAAATTTGCAATGAGATTGCATACCTCCTATGAGATAGTTGGATCCCGATACCCGCTGCGAGTAAGAGTTACTCCTGGAAGAGTTTTACACATTATAATTAGCCGATCAAGTAGGTGTCTAGAAAGGTGTCAACGGGGTTACGCCTATGGGAAAACGAGGTTTACTTTAATTAGGTCCGTGCGAAAGCACGGGGAACCTCCCTCAAAGTACCGGCACTGGCCTGGCTGAAAGATTGGCGAACTTGTAGGGTGTAATTAATCCCGGCTAGTCTTTCCTTTTAGGGTTTGAAGGAAGATTTGACTAAAACAGTGGAAGACATCCTGATTAGATATATTAATAACCAATCTAATCTTGCAAGAGCATACGCTGAGTGTTTTCTTCTCTCTCTCCAGGTAGCGACCATGTCAGGCCTTAATCAAGATAATAATATGGATGTATTGACTGAACCCGCTTATTATACTGAGCAGGGAAACGTTGGCCCCGTTCTTTCTTATAAGTGTTATAAGACCGAGCAGGAAATAGGAGAATATCTGGATTCTCACGCCGCCCAAACGAAGAACAAACATGCTGATGCATCTTCTTCGGGTGTGTTCATTACCGAGAACTATTTCTCAGTATCTTTTACGTCCTGGGTATGAGATACCGGATCAGGATCCCGCAAAAGTAATTTGTTACATGGGCTACAGATAGGTAGAAAACTGAGAACGGGTGATAAGTTTCAAGAGTTGGAAATGATGCAAGTGTTACAGCCAAGTCTGTTGGCAGTTATCACCCTGTATTACCAGAATACATTGATTCTGAACGAATGTTATTAGATACCGAACCTGATATACAATATCATATCAGTCTCTTTATTAGTAAAAAAGGATATAATTTGTATTGTTGGATAATGTTTTGAATATTTCCTATATCAAGAGTTGATCGGTTCAGGCACGTTATTTAAAAGCATAGACGTTCTAAAACAAACCACAGTTCTTAACGTACAGAACACACACAAGAGGAAGAGTTCAGAAATGAACGAATCTTTCTTGAGGCATTGTAGACTAAGTCATATCGATGCGACCTGACTAGCTAAAGTTAAATAAAGATGCTTATTTAAATCAGTTTGAATTTACATCTTGTGAAACTTGTCGGTCATGTCACAAAGATAAGATGACCATAGCTCCGTTTATTGGAAACAGAGAAAGAGTTATTGAACTCTTGGGATTGATACATGCTGATGTATGAAAGTCCCTTGTCTATATATGCCAGGACAGGTTCTTTGTACTTCATTACATTCCCTGATGATCTCTCAAGATTCAGACATATGTTCCTGTTGAAACATAAATCCGAAGCTTTTGAGATAATCACAGAATATAAGTTAGAAGTAGAGAACCAAAAACGGGTATAAGTATTATGTCTTTTGATGTGATCAAGGAGGAGAATACTTGAGCACGGAATTCCTGGACTATTCTAAAGGAGAATGAGATTCTCTCTCAGCATTACTCCTCCGTATACACCACAGCACATCGGTGTATCGGGGCGGAGCAATTGCATCCTATATGATATGGTGTGCTCTATGATGAGTACTACTGAGTTATCTATTTTCTTTTGGGGTTATGCGCTTGAGAAGTTCCATACCTATTGAATAGAGTTCCAACCAAATCAGATACCTACCACTCCATATGTGATATGGTATGAGAAGAGCCCATCTCTTAAGGAAGTTAAGATTTGGGGTGGTCCGGCCTATGTCAAAAGCAAAATCCGGACAAGCTCGAGGCAAGGTCAGTTCTGTGGAAGTTTATTGGATATCCCAAGCATTTGCAAAGGAATATGTTCTACCAAACCAAGAAACAAAAGTGTTTTATATCTCGACATGCCACCTTTTAGAGAAAAGGATTTCTTGTGAAGAAATTAATGGACATAAGGTTGAACTGGAAGGAGTTCCAGCTATACAAACTACAGCTGATGATTTGGTAGAACCGAAGAATTCAATAGTTTCCAACGAACCTCAGCCTCTCCGCCGATCTTATAGGGTTCCTCACCCATCTGAGAAATACTTCGGTTTTCTCTATGACAGTGGGAGCGAGAATTGCATCATGAGATGATGACCCAACTAGTTTCGAGCAGGCCATCAGGAGTGGGGACTCTGTAAGAATGGATGGATGCTTAGTGATCTGAGATGGAATCCTTATACACCAACAAAGTATGGACTTTGGTTGTTTTATCTGAAGGGTTAAATCCCCATCAGGAGCGAGTATATCTTGAGAAGATTGCTTGGTGTACATGGAAAAGTTGAGACTTTCAAAGCTATGCTTAAGTCCATCCAGATCCTACTTGCTATTGCTACATACCATGACTACGATATCTGGCGGTTGGGTGTCAGGACTGTTTTTCTAAATAATGATTTGGAAGAGAGCATCTGTAAGTACACAGCCAGAGAGCTTCGTAGACAGTGGGAGCAGCGGAAACGTGTGCAAATTGCTTTATGAGTTAAAGCAGGCATCGCGGAGTTGGAACATCTGTTTTGATGTGGTAGTCAAAGAGTTTGACTTCATCAAAATGGTAGATGAACCAAGTATATACAAAAAGGTAGTAGGGAGTATGGTGGTGATCCCCGTATAGTATGTGGATGACATACTTTGATAGGGAAGAAGTTTCTTATGCTACGCTCGGTCAATCTCCTCTTATCACAATGATTCTCCATATAGGATCAAGGTGATACCTCCTAAATCCTGGGTTATGGATCTATGAGATAGATCTAATAGGATAGTTAGGATTCTCACTAGTTGTAGTGAGATGGTATCAATCGATCCTGGGAAGAATCACTGGAAAGGTTCCAGGGTGATAAGGACGACTGAATGTCAGTCGCAGGTATTGTCTTTACCCTTAGTGGAGGGACGGTATGTTGGAAGAGTTCCAAGTTAGATACCGTGATATACTAGACGATTAAAGGCAAGATACATCGTTACCAAGGATGCTACCAAAGAAGCAGTCTGGATATAAATATAAGTTCATGAGATGAACTTCGTTCCTACCATTGTATGATAATGGAGTTGTGGCTTATGCCTAGGAACTCCCATCCCATCAGAGATCCAGACATTTTCTTAGGCAGTATCACCTGATCATGGAGATGGTTAATCTCCAGGGAGATCGAGGTTAGGAGAGTAGACACAGAGGACAACAGCGCGGATCCACTCACAAAGGCCTATTTCCCAGTAGAGACTTTTATGGGATGGTTGAGTATGAGATACTTCAACTACAGCTGAATGTTGGGTATGCGATACCACAACAGATGGCCCTAGTGCAAGTGGGAGATTGTTAGTGATATGTATGCCCTAGAGGCCATTACTGTACATACGTTGTATATTGTAGTGGATGCTTGGACATATATAGGGAGGACTATCTTGCTCGACATGATAGTATGCTATCTGATTACTCTTTATCTTAACATGTACTCTGATTGTCTCTATGTCACATGTTGATAAAGCCCTTAGGATGAGTACTTGACTACCAGGACTATGATGCAGATCATACTAGTGGGGACAGTGTAGTCGCCAAGTACATCCTTAAAATGTCCCTAGTCGTGGGAGTACCAAGACAGGGCATCGATACTCTAGAGTAGACTAGCGTATGCGCTTCTTGACCCATATGATAGGCGATGGATGATCCCATATCCATTGGTGTTTGACATCAAAGAAGATATACGGGTGCTCAGTGGAGACTGGGTACACTGGACGGACTCGCCGAGAACTCCCAGATGGTATTATACCTCACGTCAGATGGCAGTTCTCTGGTGACACTGGTACAGGTTAGTCTGTAGACCCGAGATCGTCATAGAGTCTTGTGTGATTCCCACTGTGCTTTGATTTCCATCATACCACGTCCAAGAGGGCGTGCAAAATGGTGGCTTTTGGGTACAGTCCAGAATCACATGGAGGCAATGAGCGATAGGAGGGGTTTCGTCTCTCCCGGTGTAGGGAGTTGATGTTGCGCTGTGTTCGATTGGCTATAACTGGAAATCCCTGGACAGGGTTGCTGAGATTTACTGGTAAGTGTTATCAGTAGTTTCTCGAACTGTTATAGACCTCATATCGACACGACTTATCAAGCTACTGGGGTCTGACGTTTACCACCCCTAGGCGAGATATGCGACATATCAGACGAAGAGACCGGACTGTACGGGAGTGTTACTGGTTGGATTCACGGGAGAAAGTACAGGCTTGCTTGTTGATCTTCTGATTGCTCAATACCTGGGTGGCTGTTACGTTTAGCTGACCGCTTGCAGCTTGTGGGTGTTTGATATGATCATCACCTACTGCCGGCGTATTGACGATTCTTTAGAGTCCTACATAGAGGTTTCCTGGCTCAGGCAAAACGGAGTAGGAGCACATATGTGATATGTGCGGGACCAGGAATAATACGTGTATGCGATACCGTATTAGATTCTCGCGATATGAGATATCGGCCGGGTATATGTGATATAGCCTGGTCATCGGATCAAGTGTTGATTCGATGAACTGATACATATTATATTAGTCGGTTATATGCGATATAGCCGAATTATCGGATAAAGTGTTGATTCGATAATTTAATGTATAATTATATATGTGATATATTAAGTTACATTAACTAATATAAGCTCACTTAAAAATTCTTTTTCTCACTTGGATAATACATTGATATATATGTGATATATGTTAATTGTATTATTTTATATTGTTACAAAATATATTATATATGTGATATATAATATTGTAACAAGTTATGATTACAAATGCAACATGATTTGTGGAGATTAAACATAGTTAGGGTTTGATTTGGGTTATCTTTTTTATGAAGCTTCTAGAAGCTATATTTTGTTTCAAGCTAAGATATTTTGTGTTGATATTTATTAACCCAACCCAAACCCTTTACCCTAATTAACTCTCTATAAGGGTTAAATCTTCATGATTGACCCATGGTTGATTTGTAACAATAAGAATTAATTTCATTATTCATCACAAAAGGTTTTGCTTCATCTTCTTCTTCTTTCTTCATGAAGAAAACCTTCACTAGCTTTTTCTTTTGTGATATTTATAAGTGAGAAATTGAAAAGAAAAGAGAGCAAAATTCCTACTTCATCATCCTCATCTATTCTAGCCACTTAGATTAGGGTGTTTGCTTTACTAATACTTGATTAGTGAAGAAAGAGTTTGGGTTTGAGATTCTTCAAGGTAGATCATCTTAGTTGTTAAAGATTGGAAGCAAGCTTGCATCTTTCTCTTCATGGAGCCTCTCTAGAGTCCGGGTACATGATGATCGCGGCGAAGGGACCTCAACACGGAGCTTATGAAGCGAAGGAACGGAATACAAAGGTTGTAATCTCTTAGAAGTAAAGTTGTTTACTTGCTATGTTAACCCTAATTCTCTAGTTAAGATCTTGATTAGGGTTTGTTTAGCACCCCAAAAATTTTAAAGTAGCATGATTGATGCTTGCCAAAACCTTCACAGGGTGCTATACTAACCCTACAGACTCAAACCGACGATCCAGACTTGCTAGGTTTGGATAGTCGGTGATATAGAAAAACTTCACTAAATTTTTCTCTCTAAAATTTATGCTCAAAATGAGAGCAAGAAGAAGAAAGAGAAGGAGAGGGAATGAAGCAACCATGGAGCATGAAGCTCAAGTGTAGAATGAAAAATCATCAAGTGTAGAAATGAAAAGGAGAATGGCTACATAACCTTACAACCATGAAGTAATTGTGCACAATAAATGCACATCACCATCCAAGCCATCCCTCATCACCATACTTCATTAAAACCCCAATTTCCACCTCATTTCCTTATTTGCTTTTCTAAATGGAAAAACAAATATAAGGTGTCATTCCCGTATAAATACGGAATACTTCACCAGGTATATGTATCGCTACATATACGCGTATCCATATAAAAATACGGATAGCACCAAAGAGAGAAAATAAATAGTGAACAATAATACTAAAATATATGTATCAAAATACATACACAAATTATTAAATCAAAACCTGATTTAATAATCCGACTTAATCCTAAGCCGGCTAGTATTATCAACCACCGTCCGATTAAAGTCCGTGTACCGCATACACGTATTTAATCGGACCCCTACACGTACTAACGTACGACTCCTACATCTGTCGCCTGAACCGGGAAAACGTTATGTGTGGAAATCTAAAGACTCGACAATACGCTGGCAGTGGGTTTAACTACAAGCATGTCAGCTGCACTAGCTGTACGTAACAGCTACCCAGGTACTTGTCGAAAGTGGGGTCGACAATCAAGTACGTCCTTAACCTACTGAGCCTGAATGTGACAATCTCCGTACAGTCTGGTCTCTTCGTTAAAGAGTATCGCATATCGGGTCTAGGTGGTGGATAACGTCAGACCCCTACTAACCCGATAACTCATGTCTGAGTCAAGCTTATCTCCAATTGAGATACTACTGATCAACTATCAGTAAATCTCATCCACCGTGGCCACGGATTTCTAGTGATAACCAACTGAATACAGCGCGACATTGACTCCTAATACCAGGAGAGACGAATTCCTGACAGTCGATCACTGCCTCCATGTGGCTCGGGACTGTACCCAACTAAAATCTGTTTGCACGACTCCTTTGAGCCATTGTAGGGTAGTAATCAAAATATAGTGGGAACTCACACGAGACAAATGACAACTTCAGGTCAAAGGACTAACATGTACTCATGCCACCTGAGAACTTCCATCTGACGATAGATATAATACCATCTAGAAGTTCTCGGCGAGTCCGTCCAGTGTATTCACCTCCAGTGAGCATATGCATACTATCTTAGGTGACACAACACCAATGGCTTGTGAGACCGGCCACCACCCCTCGTCGGGGTCTAGAAGCGTATACACTAGTTTACTCCGGAATATCGATACCCTGTCTCGATACTCCCACGACTAGGGACATTTAAGGTTGTGCTTATGGACAAGCTAGCTCCCACATATATGATCGCCATCATAATGCTGGTTGTCAAGCAACAATCTTACGGGCTTCATCAATAATGAAGACAAACTAGATAGTATACTATCATCTCGAGTAAGACTGTTATACCTATATAGGTCATCCCTTAATTATTATAATCGCCTACTTGCGATCACAATAATTGCCTTGAGGGCGGTATATCCAACAATCTCCCACTTGTACTTAGGCTAATTATTGCAATATCGCGTACCCACTGCTCGTGTGCTACCGAATACCTAACTTCTCTACTAATCAGTTTCGCAAACTATGTTTGTGAAACTTAATTTGTTCGAGAAATAGCCTCAGTGAGTGGATCCGCTATAATGTTTCAACTTCATCTCTCTATATCTCAACTTTGCGGAGATTACCAATCTCCCAAACTGAGCGATACCCCACCTCAAGAATTTGTCTGGATACTTGATGGGAACAAGTTCATATAAACAACTCCATCCAACAAACTTCTTGGGTTGTATTCTCTGTTGAGTCATAACTAGCATCCTGCTCTATGATTACCTCAGTATCCCTATTGGAACACTATCCAATATACTGATCCTCAGAAGAGGCTAAACTCAAAACTCTGACAGCATCTCTGTCATCTAAGTCACCTTTCAAGCCTGAACTGATAACCGCCTCCCAGAGGAGGCGGTCATTATCTTATACCAAGAACATCCTTTTATGTTCTTTATTACCTCCCTTTGTTTCTCGAGGATTGGATTAATATATGTTTATTGCAGCTAGTGCAAAAGCAATATCTGGTGTTGTACAAGACATTGCATGATTGACTCAATTGCCTAAGCAAATGATATGTCATTCATTCCAGTCCCTCTCTACATCAGTCTAGAAGATATCCCTTTTAGAGAGGGTGACTCCATCACCTGCGGGTATACTATCATGTCAGGAGTCGTCCATTCTAAAATACTTTTAGAATGCATTCTAAGTACCTGATTGGAGAACTTCCCAAATCTAGATAAAAAATCATAGATCTAGTCACCAGAACTCCTGATATACTATTCATATCCAACATGGAGAAAACACTGTGTGACAACCAAAATCTGACCGATTGTAGTATATGAACATCACTTCCTATCTGGAGTATGTCATTCAAATCACAGGACAGTACTCCCTACATCCTTCTTACTAGGTTCATCTATTGTTTCGATGAAGTCAATCACCTTGATTGTCACATCAAAACAGATTATCCATCTCCGCTATCCTTGCTCTAATCTACGAATAGACATAAGCAACTTGCACACCTTCCGCTGCTCCCACTTACTACAATAACCCTCAGGCAGAGTCATATACACGTACATTTCCAAAATCCCATTTAGAAAGACATTATAGTCATCCACCTGCCAGATATCATAGCCAAAGAATTGTATTAGCGCCAAGTCATATCTATAAGGACTTCAGCATAGACACTGAAGTAAAAGTCACATCACAATTCTCAACGGGTATTTAATGAAAACTCTTTATAACAAGTCTAGTCTTATTAGGTTAGTACCTTTCCACCTGCACAGATCTCGAAAGATCTACTTGCTCCTCATAGGTTTTACCTCTTCAGGAGCACCCAGCACAGCCCAAAATCCATGACTTGCTGAAGTGCGTGGATTCCATCTCGGGTATGAAATACCTGGTCACCTGGAAGTTACCACTTCCTATGACCTGCTGATAACAAGTAGGGGGAATAGCAGTGCTAAGTCATATCCGTACGGACTTCAGCATAGACACTGAAATAAAAGTCTCACCACAATCCACAACGGGTATTTGATGAAAACTCTTTACAATAAGTCTAGCCTTATTAGGTTAGCACCTTTCCACCTGCACAGATCTCGAAAGATCTACTTGCTCCTAATGGGTTTTACCCCTTCAGGAGCACCCAACAAAATCCAAAATCCATAATTTGCTGAAGTGCGTGGAGTCCATCTTGGATATGAAGCATCTGGTCATCTGGAAGTTACCACTTCCTATGACCTGCTGATAATTAGTAGGGCCATCATCATAATGATGCTGACCTCCCTGTCACCGTCTACGAGAAAACCGAAGTGTCTTTCAGGTGTCTGAGATCACCTATTAAAATCTGCGGAGCGGCTAACGGTTTGTCAAGTCCAATTGAATCTTTAGGTTCTACTAAATTTTCGGTAACCGTTTGTGGTTTTGGAATCACTTCCAATTCTACCATACTCCCACTAGTTTCTTTTGCAAAATGATCTTTTTATAAAATGGTGGGGAGTCAAGAACAATATAACTATTGATCTTGAAAATGGTAGAAACAAAATCCTAGAGAATGCGTGAGATAATCCACAAACCGCCATTACCAAAGCGTGTCTTGAGTTTGACTGGATTCTGCTTTTAAATAGAAACCAGATAACTTCATATCTTAATAAGCTCAAGATGTGTAACCATTCTATGTTCTTATAGAATCAAGGCACTAATTTAGATAGAACCAGATTCAAATGTTATGCAGCTGTTTCCAGTGCATATTACCTAATAGAAAAGGGCCAATACAGCATTACATATCATGGAGCGCGTCCACGGATGAGTAACATGTGAGAGAATCAAATTCTAGATATTACCATGATAGAATACCTAGCATAAGTATCTACATCTTTGATCACTTCGAAAAATCCCGATACTTTCAACGTATGGTTCTCTACTTTATTCTTATACCTACAAACTTCTCAAAATCTTTGGATCTTGCATTACTACGAATGCGTGTCTAAAGTCAAAGAACTCACAGATAATCCTGAATGAAGTCAGAGTACCAACCCCTTGTCCCGAAGGACACTGGACAACATACATTTTCATGTATAAGTCCCAAAAGTATACCAACTCAAATTCTGTGTTTTGTAAATTGAAAACTGCATCTTGGTTAAGAATGTCTTATACCGTTATTCAATGCACCTTACCTTATCCTCAACTGATAAAAGTAAATATTTACAACACAATTTTCAAAATGTATATCTCACTTTATATAATATAAAGGTACAAATTTTTCATTTTAAAATTTGGTGCATAACAACGGTTATTCGAAACCAAATATTTGCCGTCAGGCAAAAACCAGACGATTTAATTCAATATCACCAATTGCAATGAATTCCGATATTGAGAATCAAATCGCCCATTTCTCAATATTTTACTCCTTCTCAACATCTGTAACATCATACAGATGTGAGATCCAAAACTGGTAAATACATACCCTTCAGTCAGAATTAATTAGGAAAACAGTTCTCTTTTATATGTACACAAAAATACTGAAACATGAAAAAGTTTCATAGGGGGTGGTCAGGTATTCCTAGTAATGCCTTTTCCATTATCCAGATTCATGACAGCAGTCGCAATTTCCTTTGCCCTCACTTCAATCCCTTTATATGTCTCTACATCTTACCTTCCGTACACCGTCCTTAACCTAATTGGTTTTCTTCCTTCTCTACCTTTCGACACCAGCCTGAGGTTTGGAAGAATACTATCCAATAAGCGTAATAGGTGTACTCTCTTAATACAAGGAGCTCTCGCTACTGAGAGAAGGTAAAAGGAAGAGACAACCGAATAATCCTATTCAATTTCTTCAGAACCTGTAGCCATTCTCGACTAAAGTAACTTATTCGAGTTCGTATGTAACTATACGATGGCCGTTCCAAGCAATATGGGTCATCGTAGTGATACGAAGTGTTCTGAAGAAATGCAAAAGGTAGAGTAGGAATGGCAAGGGTATGTATGACTTTGTCGCGAATCAAGACAAAGCAAAGCCAAGGATGTAAAAAGGTTCGGTCAAATTGGTTCATGAGTTTTTAAGGTAAGTCATGGGTCGCCGTACCAGAGAGAGAGAGAAAAGAAACACTCAGCGTGCACTCTATCAAGATCAGATTGGTTATCACTTTATCTGATCATGATGGCTCCCACTGTTTTCTCGAATTCTCTTTCAAACTCTAAAAGAAGAACTAGTCGGGATCATTTACACTTTACAAGTTCGCTAAACTGTTCAGCCAGGCCAATGTTGGTACTTCGAGGGAGGTCCCCCATGCTTTCGCACGGACCCAATTAATAACCCCGTTTCCGTAGAGGCGTAACCTCGTTAACACTTTCTAGACACCTAATAGGTTAGCTAATTGTGAAGTGAAAAATCTCCTAAGGAGTAATACATACTCATCAGTTGGAATCTGGACCAAACTATCATCATGTGATAACTTGATAGAATCCACTCAAGTCACCACACTCCAGAAGGTATGCACATGCCTGGCAAGTTTCCCGTATGTTTGAAACTCCCGATATGGTTTTTGCCCTTACGACCCAAGTGACCTTAACTAAGCCAACATATCAAAAGGTCCTAGTCAAGTTCAACCCATCATTATCTTGATTGCATTAAACTCACCCGTACGAGTCCTTGACTGAGCCAAAATGACCGTATGACTATCCTAATCAATCCGCATATCCTTGCGACAGAAAAATATTACAGAGCTACCGAACACTACGCCTCGGCTGAGCACGACATACGTAGCACGAATACTAACCAATACTAATCTGAAATTACGGGGGGCTACAGCTGGTTTTTGACGAAAAACCTTTAACATAATGAACTTGATATCGTTGAAAGAACTTGAGTGGCTTTGAAATTGAGTGGTTTAAGCTCCGCATTTTAAAATGAGTAATATAAACTTTTGCCTAAGAGCGAACTCCCAGTGAAGGGATCAAGGCTCTTCCCTCATAGAATGAGGTGCGGGATATTCCTGACCGAATACCTCTATGCAAAGCAAAAGAATACGACCATGAGTTTTGAAGAAAACCGAGTAGTTTTAAAATTGGTTCCGACAACATCATTTAGGTTTATTTTCCTTACATTATTTAGATAATGCGTTCCCATCATTTTAAGTTTCCAAGCCACAAAAAAACAACCAAAATAACATGCTTTTATATGACATCCGCATTCACCACGGGGCCCCGTCATGCACCGTTAAGTTACTTAACTAACGGCAGAGCGGGGGCAGGACTAGCGCGGATGCAAAACATATAGAATCATCTACTAAATATAATATATATATATATATATATATATATATATATCGCAAGCAGATAATAGAAATCATAAGCATGCGAACAACATTATGGAACAGCAGGTAATATAGGAGCCCCACGTTTCATTTGAGTCATAAATGAGATGCGACATTCCCCGGTCGTGTGGATAGCCAGTGCAATGAAGATCCTAAACCCCTACGAGTGCGGAAAGTTACCCGCCAATCCCCGAAGTGAGGCAACCCCAATCAACAAAGTGAATGGGCCACCGAGCACTTCACAGAATCCGGTAACTTGAGCACCCCTCCATGGGTCAACCTATACCCCCTATGAGTGCGGCAATAGCCTGCCAATTCTAGAGTAAGGCCCCCCGGGTCTCAACGCCATGAGATGTGGGCCCGTTGCCTTCTAGAACCGGCTATTCGAATACTCCTCTGCGAGGTAATCCTAGTACAGAAAAGAAATATACATACAATGGTGACACCGACCTCTACCCGGTCGTGCCCCAATAAAAGAATATACAAACTGGCAGAAAAGGCAGTCCACATGTCGGACGCTCGCCCCGCAATAAACAATATACAAATGAATCTGAACTGTACATCTAACATTGCACACAAGGCTATCCATCACGACAATCCATCCGTAATATCAGTGCAACACAGAATATCAACGTGAATATCATATTCGTAAACCCGTCTGATTGTACATATAGCAACCAGTCAGATTGTACCGCTTTATGATATTCACGATCGCAGAAAATAACATATGCCCTAAAAACACGAATTCAAAATTTCGATCGGCTAAAACTATCCGCATTGGCCCCAAGTACAAACCAGTACTCAAACAAATCTGGGCCAAAACCAAACATCCCAAAAATCACATTTTCATATAATAAAGCACCTGAAGAAAATTGGGGCACAACGACCCCAAGATGACCGCAGAACCGCGGCCAAATGCCATGAAAGGCGGCGGTTCCGCGGCCAAAATTTGGGCGTTTGTCCTCCAATTTTTTCCTGGCCTCTATAATCGCCTGCACATAATTTTAAGGCAATCAGAATGATTTTTTGAACAACTTTAAAATTCGAACAGCAAGCATGAAATCGGAAATGCGATTCGAAAATTTCGTCGATCGAGACTCTAAATAGGTGCAAAATAGCTAGTTAAGGTTTATGGAGTGGCTCTGATACCATGTTGGGTTTCGGTGCTAGCGCCGCGGAAACCGCGGCCGAGACAGAAACGAAAAAAAATTCTAGCAAGCACCGAACGCCTGTAAAATCCAGGATACGGTCCAAAAACCTAAACTAGCTAGCAAAGAGTGCAATGGTTGAGAAAATACAATCTTTGTCGCGTGTCCACCCAATTGTGGAAGACCCCTCCAAGCTCGTAGCCGCCGGGATCGCTCTTGAGAATCGACCATGTTAGTGATATGTATGCCCTAGAGCCTATTACTGTACATACGATATATATTGTAGTGGATGCATGGACATATATATGGAGGACTTTCTTGCTCGACATGATAGTATGCTATCTGGTTGCTCTTTATCTTAACATGTAATTGATTGTCTCTATGTTACATATTGATAAAGCCCTTAGGATGAGTACTTTACTACCAGGACTATGATGCAGATCATACTAGTGGAGACAGTGTAGTCGCTAAGTACATCCTTCAAATGTTCCTAGTCGAGAGTGTATCGAGACAGGGCATCGATATACCAGAGTAGACTAGCGTATAGCTTCTCGACCTATGTAGATGGGCAATGGATGATCCCATATCCATTGGTGTTTGACATCAGAGACAGTATACGGGTGCTCAGTGGAGACTGGGAACACTGAACGGACACGCCGAGAACTCCCAGATGGTATTATACCTCACGTCAGATGGCAGTTCTCTGGTGACACTGGTACAGGTTAGTCTGTAGACCCGAGATCGTCATAGAATCTTGTGTGATTCCCACTGTGCTTTGATTTCCATCTTACCACGTTCAAGAGAACGTGCAAAACGGTAGCTTTTGGGTACAGTCCTGAATCACATGGAGGCAATGAGCGATAGAAGGAGTTTCATCTCTCCCGGTATAGGGAGTTGATGTTGCGCTGTGCTCGATTGGCTATAACAGGAAGTCCTTGGCTAAGGCTGCTTCAGAGATATACTGGTAAGTGTTATCAGTAGTTTCTCGACCCGTTATGAGCCTCATATCGACACGACTTATCGAGTTACTGGGGTCTGACGTTTACCACCCTTAGACGAGATATGCGACATATCAGACGAAGAGACCGGACTGTACGGTAGTGTTACTGATTGGATTCGCAGGAGTGTGAGCAGGCTTGTTTGTTGATCTTCTGATCGCTCAATACCCGGGTGGCCGTTACGTTTAGCAGACCGCTTGCGGCTTGTAGGTGTTTGATATGATCACCACCTACTGCCAGCGTATTGACGAGTCTTTAGAGTCCTACGTAGGGTTTCCTGGCTCAAGCGAAACGGAGTAGGAGCACATATGTGATATGTGTGGGACCGAGATTAATACGATATGTGATACCGTATTCTATTCTCGCGATTTGTGAAATCGGTCGGTTATATGCGATATAGCCGGGTTATCGGATCAAATGTTGATTCGATAAGTTGTTACTTTTGATATTAGTCGGTTATATATGATATAGCCGGATTATTAAATCAAGAGTTAATTTAATAATTTAATGTATAACTATATATTTAATATATTACATTACATTAACTAATATTAAGCTCACTTATGATTTCTTATTCTCATTTTGTGTACATTGAATATATGTAATATATTTTTGTGTACATTTATTGTGTCATGCTTGATGATACATGCAACAAAGGTGTGTGTATGACTTACACCATGCCTGGTTTAATTGCTAGGGTTTTATTTATTTTGGTAATTATAAAAGATGGCATTTTGTCATGGATGAAAGCTTGTAGA
The DNA here is from genome assembly GCA_030015575.1 of Agapanthus africanus. NCBI lineage: Eukaryota > Viridiplantae > Streptophyta > Magnoliopsida > Asparagales > Amaryllidaceae > Agapanthus > Agapanthus africanus. Next base: position 373,522,218 of record JASDDO010000019.1, on the reverse strand, counting down.
AGTTTGTAGTCTTCATTGACCAAGTCTACTCTTTTGTTTTGGCTAAGATATTTGTTAACCCAACCAATTAAACGTAGCCATGGTTAACTCTCTACAAAGGTTAATATATGATAGTAACTCATCATGGTTGCAATTATCTTTTGAATAATTATCATATGAGATATTTCTTCATCTTCTTCTTCTTCGTCAAAAGCTTTCTAGCTTCAATGGAGATGTGAGAAAATGAGTGAGAAAATCAATTCTAAAGTGAGCCCACTTCCTACTTCATCATTCTCTACTACTTGCCATTTAGTATAGCGTGTTTGCTTCACTAATTCCATGATTAGTGAAGAGATAGCTTGGGTTAGTGTCTTCTCGACGTAGATCATTTCGGCCTTGAAGTCTTCGAAGCAAGCATGTTCGTTTCTTCAAGGGAGCCTCTCTAGAGTCCGGAGTTCACGATCGCAGCGAAGGGGACTACTACACGGAGCTATTGAAGTGAAGGACCGGTCTACAAAGGTTGTATTCCTTTCTCATTAGACTTGCAAAGTGTTTGCATTTTCATTTCCGTCGATTTCTAGTTAACGATTCTTAGTTAGGGTTAGCTAGAACGGAAAATTTATGAATTTGGTATGGACGATGCCTCCCGAAATCTTGCTTCCGTGCTAGGTAACCCTGCAGACCACCCTTGCCGAAAACGATCCACCCGAGGGAATCCGGAGGAGGCTCTAACTGACGATCCAGACTTGCTAGGTTTAGATGGTCGGTGATGTAGGAATACTTCACTAAATTTCTCTCTCTAAAATCTACGCTCAAAATGAGAGCGAGAAGGAGAAGGAGAAGGAGACGGAATGAAGCAACCATGGAGCATGAAGCTCAAGTGTAGAATGAAAAATCATCAAGTGTAGAAATGAAAAGGAGAATGGCTACATAAGCTTGCAACCATGATGTAATAGTGCACAATAAATGCACATCACCATCCAAGCCATCCCTCATCACCATACTTCATTAAAACCCCAATTTCCACCTCATTTCCTTATTTGTTTTTCTAAATGGAAAAACAAATATGAGGTGTCCTTCTTCTAGAAACATTCCCGTATAAATACGGAATACTTCACCAAGTATATGCATCGCTACATATACGCGTATCCGTATAAAAATACGGATAGCACCAAAGAGAGAAAATAAATAGTGAACAATAATACTAAAATATATGTATCAAAATACATACACAAATTATTAAATCAAAACCTGATTTAATAATCCGGCTTAATCCTAAGCCGTCTAGTATTATTAACCACCGTCCGATTAAAGTCCGTGTATCGCGTACACGTATTTAATCGGACCCCTGCACGTACCAACGTACGACTCCTACATCTGTCGCCTGAACCGGGAAAACTCTCTATGTGGAAATCTAAAGACTCGACAATATGCTGGTAGTGGGTTTAACCACAAGCACGTCAGCGGCACTAGCTGTACATAACGGCTACCCAGGTACTTGTCGAAGGGGGGTCGATAATCAAGTACGTCCTTAACCTATTGAGCCTAAATGTGACAATCTCCGTACAGTCTGGTCTCTTCGTCAAAAAGTATCGCATATCGGGTCTAGGGGGTGGATAACGTCAGACCCCTACTAACCCGATAACTCGTGTCTGAGTCAAGCTCATCACCAATTGAGATACTGCTGATCAACTATCAGTAAATCTCATCCACCATGGCCATGGATTTCTGGTGATAGCCAACTGAACACAGCGCGACATCGACTCCTAATACTAGGAGAGACAAATTCCTGACAGTCGGCCGCTGCCTCCATATGGCTCGGGACTGTACCCAACTAAAACCTGTTTGCACGACTCCTTTGAGCCATTGTAGGGTAGTAATCAAAGTACAGTGGGAACTCACATGAGACAAATGACGACTTCAGGTCAAAAGACTAACATGTACTCATGCCATCTGAGAACTTCCATCTGACGATAGATATAATACCATCTAGAAGTTCTCGGCGAGTCCGTCTAGTGAGCACCTGTATACTATCTTAGGTGACACAACATCAATGGCTTATGAGACCGGCCACCGCCCCTCATCGGGGTCTAGAAGCGTATATACTAGTCTACTCTGGAATATCGATGCCCTGTCTCGATACTCCCATGACTAGGGACATTTAAGGATGTGCTTAAGAACAACCTAGCTCCCATATATATAATCGCCATAATAATACTGGTTGTCTAGCAACAATCTTACGGGCTTCATCAATGATGAATACAAACCAGATAGCATGCTATCATCTCGAGTAAGACTGTTATACCTGTATAGGTCCTCCCTCAATTATCATAATCGTCTACTTGCGATCACAATAACTGCCTTGAGGGCACTATATCCAACACCACGGACTCGAGAGATGGCCCCCATCCTTTGGCGTGGCACTTTATTCCGCGTGGCACTTTATTCCATGAAAGAAAGGACCGGGGCCTGACATCTTTCCCACCTTTGAACAATGGTTCGAACCGGACCCGACCAGGGGCCACTTCCCAAGAGGTTACCCATCCCGGAATTTCCCTGGCTCGAGCATGCTTAACTACGTAGTTCTCAAACTCCTGTAGTGCCGATTCACTTAAAAGGCGCCTCTGCATTGAAGAGTGGTATCATTCCATTTATAATACAGATCTACCCTCTTTCGGAATGTATTCCGAAAATTCCCCATTGTTCTACAGTAGGTCCCACGACTCAAGAGCTGGCTCTCGCTCTTTGGCATGGCGCTTTGTTCCGTATGTCACTTTATTTCGTGAGTAAAAATCGGGGCCCAACATCCTCCCCACCTTTGAACAATGGTTCGTTCTCGAACCACAGACCTACTATTGAGGATTCTGGCTCTGATACCATTATGTCACGACCCACTCCCAACACAGACGGTATTGTCCGCTCCGCTCTGGCCGAATCTGCATGGTTTTGTACTTCGGGGTGAACCGGACCCGACCACGGACTCAAGAGGTGGCCCCCACCCTCTGGCGTGGCATTTTGTTCCTGTGGCACTTTAATCCATGAGCAAAGACCGGGGCCCGACATCCTCCCCACCTTTAAACAATGGTTCGTCCTCGAACCACAGACCTACTATTGAGAAACCTGGCTCTGATACCATTATGTCACGACCCACTCTCAACACAAATGGGTATTGTCCGCTCCGCTCTGACCGAAACCGCACGGTTTTGTCTTTCGGAACGAACCGGACCTGACCAGGGGCCACTTCCCAGGAGGTCACCCATTCCAGAATTTTCCTAGCTCGAGCACGGTTAACTACGGAGTTCTCAAGCTCCTGTAGTGCCGGTTCACTTAAAATGCGCATCTGCATTGAAGAGGGGTATTATTCCATTTATAATACAGATCTGCCCTCTTTCGGAATGTATTCCGAAGATTTCCTTATTGTTCTACAGTGGGTCCCACAATCTCAAGAGGTGGCCCCCGTCTTTTGGCGTGGCACTTTATTCCGTGAGCACGGACCGGGCCCGACAAATACTCTTAACTTTAAAAAGGTTAGTTTTTACTAAAATACCCTAAAATTAAGTTTTTCTCTAAAATATCCTAATTTATCAAAAGTATGATTATTATCAAAACACCCTCGATATTCTAAATAATATTTTTTAATAAAACATTCTCGAGATTTTAAATATAATATTTTATATAAAACCTTCAAGAATTTAATGGCTTATTTTATATAAATATTATGAAGTTTCTAAATGCCATCTTTTCACATATATACTTAGAATCTATAAAACAACTATTTTCAAGATATTTAGGTAACGGATGGGTTGAAGTGGCATATCCTCTCTTGAGCCTCACAAAGCCAGAGTGCTTCCACTTACCTAATCTCCCTAATCAAATAGAGTTAGTTCAACCTGACTTGAATACAACTTGACTATAATAATTGAACAATTGACATGACTACGTGAATAATTGACATTTTTACACGAACACTTGACATGACTCGTACTAAACCTTCATGCTTGATCCAACTTGACTCGAAACATGAATACATCTGACATGAATACTTGCACTTGACATGACTATATGAACTCAATCTTAAAAATTTGATACTATACATCATCTTTTGTATTTATGGATTTGAACAAGGCTTGTAACTTTAATCATAGACTAATATATGCAGAGTGTTAGGGTAGTTTAAGTGTGAATCCAACAAAATCTCAGAAATCCCCCTAGTTCATGAAACACAAACAATCTATCATGAGAGTTCGTGATTCCTTACTTCTGGGGCCCTACTCTTGAGTTCGAGAATACTTTTGAGATTGGTTGACATTCACATTTGAACTAACGTTAGAATATTTTACCCTTTTAATGATCTCTTTAAGACACATTGTTATTCATTACATGTTCAACAATTTACTTCTTACATGCTCACTATACCTACACTACACGACCATGCTATATTTGTTCGCCATGCTCATGTTATATTGCTATGCTATATATATATATATATATATATATATATATATATATATATATATATATATATATATATATATATAATGGAGGAAAGAGGCCATAGGAGGGAATTCCCTCCTATGGCGTCAAAAAAATACCCCCTCCTTAGTTTTTTCCGATGATCGGCACCCACCATCTTCATCGTCATCATCTAAGATGTGGGTACACCAAATTTCATGTGATTCTACAACTTTTTCACCGTTGATTTAGCAATGTAAAAAGTTCTATTGTCGGTAAACCGTTAATTTTGAACCCACTAAATCAACGGTGAAAAAGTTGTAGAATCACATGAAATTTGGTGTACCCACATCTTAGATGATGACGATGAAGATGATGGGTGCCGATCGTCGGAAAAAATTAAGGAGGGGGTATTTTTTCGACGCCATAGGAGGGAATTCCCTCCTATGGCCTCTTTCCTCCATTATTCTCTCTCTCTCTCTCTCTCTATATATATATATATATATATATATATATATATATATATATATATATTGCCATACTCATGATACCTTACCATGTGTATATAGTTGCTAGCTTTAATTACACTGTTACACAACCACATTAGAATTCATATTCTAGTTACATATTGTCCTTTACCACATTCACATCCCACCTTTTTTAGGGACTTACTGAGCGCAAATTCGATGATGAGCATTCCACCCATCTTTTATTTCTTTGGAATGTTCGTCGGATGATCTAAAGACTGAGGAGTTGGAACTTGCTGAGGATTTTGACCAATTCGCACTCGAAGCCGATCTTTAGTTTCTTTCAGCTTTTGCTTTCAGTATGCCACATGTTAGGCACTTTCAGTTTATATTCATGTGTCAATTTAAATTTTGTAAAGTTTGGAATGCAAATATATAAAGTTGGATTTTCATTATCATGTCATTTCTTATCATATTTATATTGCTTATATACGCTTAGCATATTTGTTTTGAGAAAGGACCTTCTCGAAATAAATACGTCGCGGGCTTGTTACGGACCCGTTACCGCTCTTTTGGGAAGCGGGGCGTGACACTGAGTGTTTCTTTTCTCTCTCTCTCCAGGTAGCGACCATTTCACGCCTTAATCAAGATAATAAAATGTATGACTTGACCGAACCTGCTTATTATACTGGATTGGAGAACGTTGGTTCCACTCTAACTTGTGACAATTGTCATGAGTATGAGCATGGGAAAGAGGAATGTAAGGATTCCCAAGAAATCCTGATGAAGAAGAAGCATTCTGATGCATCTTCTTCGGATGTGTTGGTTATTGAGAACTGTTTCTCAGTTTACTCTACGTCCTGAGTATTAAATACCATATCAGGATCCCACATCTGTAATATGCTACAAGGGTTAGAAAGAAGTAGAGCACTGGGAAAGGGTGATATGTCCCTCAGAGTAGGGAACAGAGCAACTGGTTCTGCCGAAGCCGTTGGGCGAATATCACCTGGTGTTGTCTAGAGACAATACTATGATTCTGAACAACTGTTATTATGTACCCTCTATGTTTTGCAATATTATATCCGTTTCTTTATTAGATAAAGATGGATATAACTTTGTATTAGATAGAAATGTCATGAACATTTACCTTGATCGGGTGTTGATTGTGGTAGGTGCATTATATAATGGTATATATGTTCTTAATCAAAATGTAGTTTTCAATATATATAACACACACAAGAGGAAGAGTTCAGAAATGAACAAAGTTTTCTTGTGGTATTGTAGACTCGGTCATATCAATGAGACCAGACTAGCTAAGTTACATAAGAATGGATATTTGGATCCGTTCGAATTTACATCTTATGAAACTTGTCAATCTTATCTCAAAAGAAAAATGACCAAAAATCCGTTCACGGGACACGGAGCAAGAGCTATGGAACTCTTAGGAATGATACATAGTGATGTATGCAGTCCTATGTCTACACATACAAGGGGTGGGTACTCCTACTTCATTACATTCACTGAGGATCTCTCTAGATTCTGATATGTATTCTTGTTGAAACACAAATGCGAAGTTTTTGAGAAATTCAAAGAATATAAGAACGAACTAAGAAGCAAATGGGTAAAACTATTAAAATCCTTCAATCTGATCGAGAAGGGGAATACTTGAGCATGAAATTTCTTGACTATTTAAAAGAGAATAGAATTCTCTCCCAGGTTACTCTTCCGTATACACCACAGCACAACGGTGTATCGGAATGGAGGATTCACACTTTATTGGATACGGTTCACTTTATGATGAGTAGTGCTGAGTTACCTCTTTCGTTCTGGGGATATACACTTGAGACAGAAGCATATCTATTGTATTATGTTCCATCAAAATCCGTGCCCAAGACACCATTTGAAATATGGAATGGTAAAAGACCATATCATAAAAGGTTTAAGATATGGGGTTGTCCGGCTTATGTTAAAAATCATAATCCAAACAAACTTGAGTCACGATCAGTTTTATATAAGTTTGTGGGATATCCAAAGAATGGTTACGGATATCTGTTCTACCATACTGAGAAACAGAAGGTGTTTGTTGCTCAACACGCCATTTTTTTAGAAAAGTAATTTCTTGCAAAAGAAATTAGAGGGAGTACGGTAGAACTGGAAGAAATTCCTGAACCACAAATTGCAACTGAAGATTTGGTAGAACAACAAGATTCAGTAGTTCCGGACGAACCTCAGCACTCCGCAGATCTAGTAGACATTTGTATCCTCCCGAAAGACACTACAGTTTTCTCATAGACGGGGATCGAGAGGACTGCATCATGAAAGATGATGAGCCTACTAGTTTTCAGCAGGCCATCACGAGTAGGGACTCGGTGAAGTGGCTGGATGCTATGTGATCCAAAATGGAATCTATGTACACTAACAAAATATGGACTTTGGATGTTGCTCCTCCTGGTGTAAAACCCGTTGAATGCAAGCGGATCTTCAAAAAGAAAATTGGTGCAGATGAATAGGTTGAAATCTATAAGGCTAGACTTGTTGCAAAAGGTTTTCTTCAAAGACCAGGTATGGACTATAACGAAACCTTTTCTCCAATAGCTATGCTCAAATCCATATGGATCCTACTTGCCATTACTTCCTTCCATGATTATGACATCTGGCAAATGGACGTTAAAATTGCTTTTCTAAATGAAAATTTAGAAGAGTGCGTTTATATGGATCAGTTAGAGAGTATCGTAGACAGTGAGAGCAGCGGGAAGATGTGCAAGTTTCTTAAATCCATTTATGAATTAAGGCAGGCATCGCGGAGTTGGAACATCTGCTCTGATGAGACAGTCAAAAAGTTTGACTTCATCAAGAATGTAGATGAACCATGTATATATAAGAAGATTGTAGCGAGAGCTGTCATATTTCTAGTTTTGTACGTGGATAACATTCTCTTGATAGAAAACGATATTCCTATGCTACAATCGGTCAAACTCTTCTTGTCACAGAAGTTCTCCATGAAAGTCCTTTGTGATGCCTCCTACATTCTGCGGTTAAGATCTATAAGGAAAGATCTAAAAGGATATTGGGACTGTCACAGTTCAGGTACATAGAGACCATACTAAAGAGGTTTTGTATGGAATATTCCAAACACGGTAATTTATCCACTTGTCACGGAATCACCATCTCCAAGGAGATATCTCCCAAGACTGATGAGGAAAGGGCTCGCATGAATATTATACACTATGCTTAGGCAGTAGGGTCTATAACGTATGCGATGTTATGTACTAGACCAGATGTAGCTTACGTACTTAGTATGGTAAGCCGGTATCAATCAAATCCAGGGAAGAAACACTATAGCTGTAAAGAACATTCTAAAGTACCTGAGAAGGACTAAAAAGATGTTCTTGGTATACGGTAATAGAGACCTCCAGATGGAGGCCTTTACCGATTCAAGCTTCCAAAGTGATAAGGATGACAGCAAGTCTGTCTCGGGTTGTATATTTACCCTCAACGGAGGGGTGATCTGTTGGAAGAGTTCCAAACAGGATATCGTAGTAGACTTAAGATGGAGGCTGAGTACATCGTTGCTAACGATGCTGCCAAAAAAGTGGTCTGGATGAGAAAGTTCATTACAGATTTTGAGGTGGTTCCGACCATTGTTGATCCAATACCCTTGTATTGTAATAATAATGGAGATATGGCGTTAGCAAAGGAACCACGGTCCCATCAGCGATTCAGACACATCTTAAGGCGGTATCGCCTGATCAGGGAGATCGTTGATCGTCAGGAGATCGAGATTTGGAGAGTAAACACAAAAGACCGCACGACGGATCTATTCACCAAAGCCATCCCTCAAGTACAGTTCGAGCAGCTATTCGAGATGTTGGATATGCGATGCGCCAATAACTGGCCTTAGTGCAAGTGGGATATTGTTGGATATATATGCCCTAGAGGCCATTATTGTTTTGGATGCTGGGGATATGTATGCACAGGACAGTCTTGCTCGATATGATAGTATACTATTTCGTTTGTTTTTATCTTAACATATTCATATGTTTTACTGGTTATTACGTATCACTAATACATGTTGATAAAGCACGTAGGATCCTTTCTTGACTAGCAGCATTATGATGGCAATCATACTTGGGGCTGGGTAGTTCATAAGCACATCCTTAAATGTTCATAGTCATAAGAATATTGAGACTGGGCATCGATATTGCAGAGCAGACTAGTGTATACGTTTCTTGTCCCCGATCGGGGTGATGGCCGGTCCCACAGCCATTGGTGTCTGGCATCAAAGATTGCATACATGTGCTCATTGGAGAATGAGTACACCGAACAAACTCGCTAAGAACTCCTAGATGGTATTATACCTATCGCCAGATAGCAGTTCTCTGGTGACATGAGTACAGGATAGTCTGTGGACCTGATATCGTCATTTGTATCATGTGTGTTCCCATTGTATTTAGATTACTACCCTACAATGGCTTTAAAGAGTCGTGCAAACATGTTTTAGTTTGGTACAGTCCCGAAGCACATGGAGGCAATGAGCGATAAAAGGGATTTGTCTCTCCCGGTATAGGAATTTGATATCGCGCTATGTTCGGTTGGTCATCACTATAAGACCTTAGCCAAGGCAGATAAGATTTACTGATAGGGTGATCAGTAGTTTCTCAGTTTGGTCATGAGCCTAATATCGGCATGACTTATTAGGTTATTAGAGGTCTGATGACATCCACCCCCTAGATCCGGTATGTGACACTCTAGGACGAAGAGACCGGATTGTACGAAGATTGTCATTTATACGCTCAGTAGGGATATGGATAAGCTTGCTTGTCGATCTTCCTTTCGACAGATACATAGGTAGTCGTTACGTATAGCTAGTGCTACTGATGTTCTTGTGATTATGGATTTTATCCAGTAACTCACTGCCAGCGTATTATTGAGTCTTTAGAGTCCCACACGGAAGGTTTTCTCAGTTCAGGCAAAACGATGTAGAGACTGTATGTTGATACGTGCAGGGGTCCGATTAAATACGTATACTAGATATACGGATTTTAATTGAACATTTGATAATACTAGCCGGCTTATGTTTAAGCCGGGTTATTAAATCATGTATTGATTTAATAATATACATACATACATACATACATATTCTTGTTTTATAGTCATTTTCTATTTTCTCTCTCTTTGATATTCGTATTTTTATACGAATACAGGTATGTATATGCGATACATATACAGAGAAGTGTATTTTGTATTTATACAAAATACACTTTTAGAAAGAGGACACCTTATTGTTTATTTTCTTTAATTAGAAAATGGAATAATGAGGTAGAGGGTGAGGTGTATGACTGGAATGGTGAGATGAATGGGTTTTGATATTTTATTAGAAATGGTGGGAGGAATGGGCATTGTTATTTTATTAGAAAATTATTTTGTGTACACTTTGAGATTATGGCTCATTTCTCTCTTTCTGTTTTTTCATTTTTTCATTCTCTCATTCTCATTCTCTCTCATCTCCACACTCATCTCCTCCTTCATTCTTCATCTTCTCATGTGCTGAGATAAAAAGAGGAAAAGGCTCTCTTGATTTTTCAAAGAGCAAAGAAAAAAAGAATGAAAATGAACTTTCCTACATCCCTAACATTATATTCCTAGCAAGTTTAGTTTGTTAGTTGCTTCACAAAGTGTGACTTGGAGTGGAGCTATAGCTTAGATTGGTTTCTCTCACGTGGATCTTCGGCAAGAATGATCGATGATCAAGCACGTTTCGGAGGACTTGGGGGCCTAGCTAGAGTTCGCCGCAACATCGCAAACTCACTACAAAGTTCATTGTGCTCGCTACTAGGATGACCGGCTCGCAAGCTTGTTCTCGGTGGTCTAGGAGTGTAAGAAGGGGTCTTCTATAATTGGGTAGACACGCTACAAAGGTAGCAAGCCCTTCTAAAACTTGTAGTTAGCTCTCTTGCTTTGCTAGTTTAGTGTTTATTACGATTTCTCGGATCGTGGTTTCTAGCGTTTGCTTGAAAATATTTGTTTTGCATTCCGCCTTGGTCGTGAGTGTAGCAGCGCGAGCACCAAAAACCCTTTCACAAAGCGGGAAATCGAAAAGTAGCTACTGCTGTCAAAGGGTATCATCGCCTTCAACGAAATATGCTCCTTCAAAAAAAACATCAACGACATCCTTATACATCTTTCCGAGCTCATCAATGTGTTCTATTACGGGATAAGCGACAAATGTCCCATCCCCGTATACCTTCGCCCGCATGCCTGCAAACAACGAAAAGAGTTTCGGTTAAGACACTAAGGGTATTGCATACAACATTCAAACAATTTCTACACATAAGAATTATAGTTTACATGGATAATACTGATACATAATAGGGTCATACTATTAAAGCAACAAATAACACAGTTATGATCATTTCACAACTGTTTCCTACCTGGAGACTTAGGATCTTCCACCTTATTAGGGTGTATCAACATTTAACAGCCGAAGGAATTATGCATATTGGTCAATGCCTCGACCGTGGGGATGGCACGTGCCTTGTCGACGGTGCCGTTGGCGCTGGAAATTTCAATCACGGTTTGGGCCTCCGCATTCCCCATGTTCCTTTTTTCCCCACGAGCCATATCTTCGAAATTTTTCGCAGTCACATACTCGTCCTCATTTAATACCCAGACGGCTTTCATCCCCGCCTATTCTTCATGCGTCTCTCGAGATTCTTGGTGTTGGACTTAAAGGCGGCCACTTTCCTCCTGATTGTCGGTACAGGAGTGACCGCGGAAGAATGCAACACATCATCAGCACCCTCAATGATGAGCTCCTCAACAGCAGCACAAATGTTTCCCTCAATATAAGCAGCCGCAACTACTTCCTCCTTAATTCGAGCAACCACCGGGATACAATAACCACCAAACTGTCATCGAAATTGCCTTCAGACCCACCAAATTTGTCTCCATCCTCACTCTCCTCCTCTTCTTCCTCTACCTCATCCATTTCGGCTCTCCCCTTCTCTTATTCTACCTCGTCCACTTTCTTACCCTTCACTGGCCCAGAATCGACAAACTCTTGGCAACCCAACTGTTTACCCCAATCAGAGCAAAGCTCTGTTCAAATTCCAAGGTGAGAGACGAAGCAATGCTTCTGTTTCCCCCCAATCAGAGCAAAACTCTGTTTTAAAATTGAAGTGAAAATTAAAGTCAAAATTAAAGGAAGCAACGCTTCAGATGATCTGCGCTCTGCGCTGCGCGACACGTGGCAGCGCAGTTGCGCTACGCTATGCGCTGCGCGCCACGTGGCAGCGCAGTTGCGCTGCGCTCTGCGCTGTGCAACATGTGTCAAGCGCTGGTGCATCTGCGCCAAACAGAATTAAAATTCCAGTAAGATCTTTCTGTTCTCGTTAAAACAAGAAGATTGTCTTCTGTAAAACAGAAGCCCTTGGATCAAAGATCCAACGGTGGGGAAAATTCCCCAAATCACTAAGAGAAAAATCTCTTTAACAAATTTAACAAATTAATGGGCACTATATAAAGGCCCCTAGACCCCAATTCGATCATGAACATTAAGATCAAAAACAACAACACAGAGAATAGAGAGAGCTCTGAAAAATTGTGAAAAGAACTCAAGAAGAGAAAAAAAGTAAAAACCTTTATAAAAAAAAGAAAGAAGAAAGAAGAATTTCTTCTGAATAGATCATTGATCTAAGAATAAGATCAATGATCTTCAATAAATAAAAAATAATAACAGTGCCTTGCACTTTTTATGAACCATTGGTTCTGGAATCTTAAAAATTCTTTTCTTGAATCCAAAATTGGATCAAGTTATTGAACAGTGACCTGCACTTGCAAAATCTGTACTGTTGCGCTCCTGGGTTGGCGCAAACCACCAGAAAGCGCCACGTGTCAGCTCCAAGACCACTTGCGCTGTGCGCTTTTAAGATAGAGCATTGCTCTATGAAATTGGTGCAACTCATCAGAGCGCGCCACGTGTCAGCAGCGCAACAGCGCAGAGCATTGCGCTGTTGCGCTTGCGCTCACCCGAGCATGACACGTGTCATCTCCATATGCGCTTGCGCTCTATAATTGGCGCAAAGCGCCTGACAGGCCACATGGCCACTGTCAGTTTGATTAATGCACTGCATTATTTACAGAAGGGCCAAGCCCAATTAAGAAAGGCTTAACATGCCTAATTAAATGCAATGCATTATTTTAAAGAAGGGAAGAGCCCAAACAGATGCTCTGCATCATTTATAAAGAGACAGAACCCAAATCAAAAAGGCCTAGCATGCCAGAATAAAATGCAGTGCGTTATTAAACAGGGGCAAAGCCCTAGCACAGGCCTAATAGGCCGAAAATAAAAACGTTAAATATTCTCAACTGGACTTAGCCCAATCATGGTCATAAGTCCTCAAATTAAATTGACTGAGCAAGACTGCTCTCTTAAATCAATTTACATCCGGTTCAAGGGCACATCTCTGAACTCCTCTGACACCTATCGTTGTAATCCTTCAACGACGTCAGAGAGGTGACGGGTCCCGACAACCACACATCGATACGGACTGCGGGGTCCTTAAACTCGTGGACCGAAACGTCCTTAAACTAATATTCGTCCCAAAATGGGAACGTTGGACCGAAATGTCCTTAAACTAATGTTCGTCCCCAAATGGGAATGATGGACCACCATGTCCCTAAACTGGCAATGGACCGCAATGTCCTTAAACTACCTATGGACCACTATGTCCATAAACTGGAACAATAGAGCCCCCAAACGCTCTTTTGTCGGATCTAAACGATCCCGTTTAAGTTGATCTTAGCCTCAAATATGGCTAACGTATTCTTAAACATTCAAACAGACTTTAGTCCCAAATTAGACTATAAGACCCCTAATCAACTTTGGTTCAAGGGTACATCTCCGAACTCCTCTGACACCTGTCATTGTAATCCTTCAACGTTGTCAGAGAGGTGACGGGTCTCGACGGCCATACATTCAATGGACCACTATGTCCCTAAACTGGAACAATAAAGCCCTTAAATGCTCTTTCCGTTAAGTTGATCTTAGTCTCAAATAAGACTAACGTATCCTTAATGAACGTTTAAATTGATCTTAGCCTCAATATGGCTAACGTATGCTTAAACTAAAACCCCAAACCCAAATCTAAGTAAATACGGATTTGGACTAATCCACGTCCTACGGGCGACGGCATAACTTAGTCTCCGTATACAATCCACGGGCATCCATAAACAAAACAAACACACACGACACGAAGTGAAATTCTGGAGAAGGAGAAAATGGTTACCGCGATGCGGTAGCGTAATTAACTGCAGGGGCTTGCGCCTGCAGGGAAGAGCGTCCCCACAATCAAAAACCCCTCGAACGAGGGGGAATCTGACGAAGTCTGCTACATCGGACGCATCCGTCTAAACCTCCGATACACGGTGCCATAAATCAACTTGGCATCTTCGGAGAGGTGGACGGATAAAACCAAATAGCATCTGCCCCGAACCTCAGGCTAGACGTCCGCCGTCTCGGCCGCCGTTCGGAGGGGAACAGATTCTGGCACGCCCGGTGGGACCTCTTCCTCTTTCCACTCCACACTTCGTGTGTCGTGTTCGCGAACGAATCGCGGTTTGCTGTGGTTGCCTGTGGATTCGAGGTACTAAGATTTGATGTCTTGCTCCGTGCAGAAAAAAGAAGATCAATGGCTTCAAACTGCACTACCTGCAACTTCAACTCTCGCTCCGTCCTTGCTGGAGAAGTGATTTATGGGCCCCAAGCGGCCTCCATCTTCGGTATGCCGGTGGAACAGGTGACTCAGGCCACCACTGGGCTATTCTTCGGGACCATGCTCCCACCGTTGAGCTTCAATGCCACAATGACGTTGCAAGAAGCCCCAAAGAAGTCGGTCTTTGATCGACTTACCACTGCCGCGACCACTCTCAACGGGTCGCCCAACTTCAATACTTCAGTTCTCAACAGACTGGGCCAGAACACCTACAAGCCCGCGATACCTGAAGCTGCCATCCCAAAGCGGATAGCCACCCCGGCTCAAGCGGATGAAATCATTGGAAAGGCTCCTTCTTCCAAGAAGTCAGTTTTTATAAGGCTGGTCATTCCGGTTGATGCTCCAGGCGAGGTTATCAAAGCTGCCCAGAGGTCTATCTTTGACAAATTAGACATTGCTTCTCAACGGGTGTCAGTCTTCGATAGGCTAGCACCAATAACAGTCTCTCCTCAAAGCAGGGGGCATGAAGAAGCTTATCCAACAATGGAGGTGACTCCATCCGCACGACACGCTCGACGTCGCCACTGGCGCCGAGTGAGGAAGGCTGGGGGCAACTCCCCCTCTGGGATAACTCCGCCAGCTCCAACGGTGGGGATCG
Organism: Agapanthus africanus; assembly: GCA_030015575.1. NCBI lineage: Eukaryota > Viridiplantae > Streptophyta > Magnoliopsida > Asparagales > Amaryllidaceae > Agapanthus > Agapanthus africanus. The sequence continues at coordinate 373,506,949 of JASDDO010000019.1, read as the reverse complement.
ATACTGCTGTTCCAACCGGGAACAGCTTTGAATTGCTGAACACGGTGCGCAGAAACTCTCCTACTGCGGTGCTGAAACGAACTCCTTCACCTGTGGAGAATACTCCAGAGAAGAAGCTAGAGCAGCCCCCTCAACGGCTGTCCTCTAAAATCTACAAGGTCTGGCGTCAAGTCCGAGACTCGGTAATGGATCAAGACTATCTCCGCCAACAGAAAAAGATGAAGGTTCAGCAGGAGAAGGATTACTTCGTCAAGCCACAAAAAGCAACAACTCCTTGGGTGCCCACTACAACGGCCCCCTCAACTCCAACTACTCAAAAGAAAAGGAGGCCGCAAAAAGCCCCTGTGAACATGGCGAACCGTAAACACGCTGAGCACAAACACCCTAAGTCTGGGGGCATGGTGGTGCACACTGTTTATATAGCTTCCGGAAAGGAGGAAAGTCGTGCTTCGACGGGTCACCGACCGCTTACGCGATCGGTGACTAAAGCTCAAGAGCAGCAGCAGAAGCTCCAAGAAATGATGAATGCGATGGCCGCAATCACTGGGCCAAAAGAAAGCCCCGAAGCGTCCTCGGATCAACGCCAAGAGCAAGAAACTGACGCTGAATTCCTTCGCAGGATACTGAAAAAGAAGGATAAAGAGGCTGCGGAACAAGCAGCCAATATAAAACGAATGGTCCTTCTGTTCCAAGACATGGTGGGTATGATGATCCAGCAAGATCCTCCCGCTGAAGATCCTCCGATCGTCCTTGAAGATGACAGGGGAGAAATGTCAAATCCTCCACCGGCTCTGTCAACAGCTAAGGAGGAGACAATCTCCAAAGCTGACTTGGACGAATATATAGCTCAGCAGATACCGGTTCATCAGGCGACTGAGGCAGCCGGTCAAGTTGTCAGAACAGGGCGACCATATCCGAGCTGGTATGATCAGATCAAGTACCCGCCGGGCTATACAATACCGAAATTCCATGTCTATAAGGGGACTGGCAATCCCCATCAACATGTTGCCCAGTTCAGGGCTCTTTGTGGCAATACCGGCGGTGATGATAAGTTGTTGCTTCGCCAGTTCGTCGGTAGCTTGTCGGAGACGGCATTTGAGTGGTACTCCGAGCTCCCAAACGACTCTATTAAGACATTTGCTGAAATGGAGTTATTATTTACACAAAGATTCGCGAGTGCTAGTGAACGCACCCCGATAACAGCACTGATTAATACCAAGATAAGGCCAGGCGAAACGTGGGTCCAATATGCAACACGATGGCGGAACCTATGGTCGAAATGCGAACAACGCATAGAAGAGGCTCCTGCAGTAGGCATGTTTGTGGGAACCCTCGATCCGCAGGCGACCATATCTCAATTCATGATGTTCTTCAGGCCGACCACCTTCCAGGCCTTGATCGACAAATTAGCCCAAATGGACCAGATGGGCCATGGACCGTCTCCTCCAAAACCAGACTCTCGAAATGAGAAAGGAAAAGGGAAAGCGATCGTTGTCGCCAATGCTCAACAACAGCCGAGCAACTCAAAGCCGGTCGTTCGCCAAAACAACGTGCGTCCATGCCCATCCCTCGAGGAGAGACTAGGACGTCCTTACTCATTTCCTCAGAATAAAACAAGAAGACTATTTGAGCTGGCAGTGCGCAACAGACTCATCAATCTGCCGAGTCCAAAACGTCTGTTGCAGCCAGGCGATCTCAATAATCCAAATTATTGCCCTTACCACCAAACGGTAAGTCACCCGATCAAGGATTGCTTCGTCTTTAAGGGATGGATCAAGGATCAGTAGCTACAATGCAAGTTTGCGCTGTCTGAAAGGTGGAAGGTAAACCCACCACAGCCGCACACTCCAAAGAAGACGGACGCACCGGGGGCAACTTGTCATGTGATCTCTCACTCATTGGCGGATGAGGAGGAGGCTCCTTACGCCGAGAAACTGAAGGCGGACCCTGAACCAGAAATTCTGCGGCCGTCAGACGAGTTGATCGATGCCTTCCTGAATGAGATTCGTCTGAAAGTTAAAGCCAATCAAGAGCGTGAGATGACCATACTGGAAGGAGCCAAACACCGACTACTAGATCAAAGAGTCGAGGCACTTCCGTCAAATCAAAAGTCATCCGCTGCGGATAAAAACAAATTCAGGACGAGGAAAAGGTTCGCCAAAGCCCTATCAGTGGGAATGAAGCTACCACCCTCTGAAGAAAATACTCTCGGTGGAGTAGAGATGCATCCTAACTTCTGCTTATATCATCAGAAGATCATACATCCTACCGAAGACTGCGACTCCTTTAAGTGTTGGTGGCAAGGGTATATTGTTCAAAAGCAACACTTCAATAGGACAAAGCGTGAAGCTCGTAGACATCAGAAAAATGCGATAGATGAGCGCAAAAGAGCCACCGACGACTGTCATATAGCCGATTCCAAGGGATCGCAAATTATCACCTTTGGAAGCGACTCTGACGAAGAAGCTGCCCTCAACCCTCTCCTCAAGGAATCCATTTCAAAAATGAAAGAATTGAGGAGTTGCGAGAACGTTCAGCCGTGCAATCGCACGCTACCCGAAAAAAATCTCGGCCCCACAAACAAAGGATCGAGCAAAAAGGATAAAGGGAAGGGAAAAACAGCTCTCGTAGCCAACACTCAACAGCAATCGAGTGGCCCTAGACCGGTTGTTTGCCGAAACAACAAGCGACAACCCCTCCATGAAAAGTTGAAACGTCTTTACTCGTTTCCTCAAGATAAAACAAGGAGACTGTTCGAGCTGGCAGTGCGCGACAGACTCATTAATCTACCAAGTCCAAAACGGCCGTTGCGGCCAAGTGATGTTAATGATCTCAATTATTGCCCTTACCACCAAACGGTAAGTCACCTGATCGAGGATTGCTACGTCTTTAAAAACTGGGTTGAAGACCAATACCAACAGGGCAAGTTCGTCATCTCCGAAAACTGGAAGGTGAGCCCGCCACAACCACATGCTCCGAGAAAGGTGGACACGCCGGGGGCATCATGCTCAATCATAGAGAAAGCCCCATAGACCGAAAAGTCAGTAAACTAGACATTCGCCTCAAATACGGCGACGGTGGACCGAAACATCCCTAAACTAACAGCGGACCGAAACGTCCTTAAACTAATGACGGACCACTATGTCCTAAAACTAGCTGATGACCGAAACATCATTAAACTACTACCGCAGCATCCTCAGGCTGACGAGATAAAAAAAAGGAAGAATGAAGAGTAAAAAATAATAATAAAATAAATAAATAAATAAAAACGGTATGTCCATAAGCAAAATGGGCACGGATGAAAACCCGAAAGGGCTCCGTGAGTAAAAACAGCAGGGCTACCGGCGAGTGTTTGTGAAAACCCGAAAGGGCACAAGCTCGTTAAGAGACACTTGCAGGGTCCTCTCGACCTTGTAAGGAGAAACCACCCGCGTGAGATCCTTACGACTCACAAGCGAGCAACACACTTAGGGATCCTCACGATTCCTAAGGAGAAATTACACTTGCGAGATCCTCACGACTCGTAAGGAGAACTCTTTTATGGGACCCCCACGGCTCATAAGATTTGAAAGTCTTAAGTTACAGAGACCTAAACCTATGCTTAAGCAAACCCCCCACAGCCTTCGATATGGCCCTACAAGTGGCTCAATACCGACCCTTGTATACAATCTATGGGCGCGAATAAACATTTCCCTAACCAAGTCCCATCCGTGACTGGGGGTATGTTCGTATGGTGAACAACCCTTGTAAGTCCTCTCGACTTATAAGGAAAAAACCCTTTTGTAAGATCCTTACGACTTACAAGGGAACATGCACTTAGGAATCCTCACGATTCCTAAGGAGAAAACACACCTACAAGATCCTCACGACTTGTAGAGAGAAATACCTTTGTGAGACCCTTACGGCTCATGAAGTCAAAAGCCTTAGTCAACAGGATCTTAACCCTGTTTACTAAGCCACCTTTGTTCAACATTGACAGAGGCAAATGATGATTCGCTCCTGGCAATATTCCAGTTGTAGCGATGCTGATATCTAAACCGGTATCAAATTCCAAGTCCTTTCATGGCAAATGATGATTCGCTCCTGACAATATCCAATTGTAGCGATACTATGCTAAGATTGGTATCAGATCCCAAATCCCCTACTCGAAAAAAAACAAAAAAAAAACAGCGAGCCATGTATGCGTACAAAAACAGCAGAAATGATTGGGCAACTCGCAATAAAAAGCAGCGAGTAAAAATAAAACAAACAGCCGAAATGATTGGGCGACTCGCAATAAAAAGCAGCGAGTGAAAATAAAATAAATAGCCGAAATGATTGGGCGCCGTGAAAAATAGCCGAAATGATGGGGCAATCGCGACTTTCGCGATATGAAGCTGAAATGATAGAGTATCGCGGAAAGAAAAAAAAATGAATGAAACTGCTGCCCTACAGGTGAGATCACATCAATCCCTGTATACAATCCAGGGGCACAAACAAAAAGGGAACTATACCTTCCCAACAGGATCCGCCAGAAAGCGAAGCCAAATCTCGACGGTCCATAGACAACCTAGAGACAACCTCGATATTTGTCGCAATATTGCAGACACGATGTCAACAAACGGAGCAAAAGAAGATCCCTAGCTTCAGGGTCTCGACGTCGATATCGACAACTTAGAGATCGCTAACGGTGTTTCTCCTCACGCCAACCAGATGCAGACATGACGTCAACAACCGACCTCAGAGTCGCAACGAAACGGAGCCACGGCATAGTCCCTAGTTCCAAATCTTAACGACAATATCTACAGCCTAAGAATCAGCAACGGCATTCCTTCGCAGCCCAGCAGGATGCAGATACAACGTCAACGAAAGACCCCATGGTCGAAACAATGCGGAGTGACGGCAAAATCCTAGCTCCACCTCAGCATTCGTCTCGTTACAACAGACGCAATGTCAACAACGGCGTTCCTTTGCAGTCCAGCAGAATGCAGATGCAACGTCAACAAAAGACCCCATGGTCAGCAAAGCGGAGTGACGGCAAAATCACAACTCCACCTCAGCATTCGTCTCGTTACAGCAGACGCAATGTCAACAACGGCGTTCCTTCGTAGTCCAGCAAGATGCAGATGCAACGGCAACGAAAGACCCCATGGTCAAACAAGCGGATTGACGGCAAAATCCCAGCTCCACCTCAGCATTCGTCTCGTTACAGCAGACGCAATGTCAACAAAAGCATTCCTTCGCAGTCCAGCAAGATGCAGATGCAACGGCAACGAAAGACCCCATAGTCAAACAAGCGGATTAACGGCAAAATCCCAGCTCCACCTCGGCATTCGTCTCGATACAGCAGACGAGATGTCACTACAGCGTCCTTCTCCCAACAGGATTCAGACACGCCAAAGCAAATGAAGCGAAGGCCAAATTCCTAGCTTCAAAGTCTTAACGGCAAGTCGTATAAAGCCTGAAAGACAACCGGAGATCGTCCCATACCAATGCGGAATGGTCACCACCTTGATAATCGGCTCGATACAGTAAACAAGATGTCACCCAGCGTTCTTCCTCCAATAGGATCCAGACGCGACAATCAAACAGCGGAGCCACGGCAAAGTCCCTAGTCCCAAATCTCGACGGTTCACCAACAACCTAGAGACAACTGCGACATCGTCTCGATATAGAGGACGTAATGCCAGCAAACGAAGCGAAGGCCAAATTCCTAGCTTCAAGGTCTTAACGGCAAGTCATATAAAGCCTGAAAGACAACCGGAGATCGTCTCACACCAGTGCGGAATGGTCACCACGTCGACGTTCGTCTCGACATAGCAGACGCGACATCATCAAACAGTGGAGCCATGACAAAGTCCCTAGTTCCAAATCTCGACGGTTCACCAACAACGTAGAGACAACCGCGACATTCGTCTCGATACAGCAGACGCAATGCCAGCAAACGAAGAAAAGGCCAAATTCCTAGCTTCAGGGTCTTGACGGCAACTTACATAAAACCTGAAAGACTATCGGAGATCATCTCATACCAGCGCGGAGTGGTTATGACTCATCGGGGCTCTCCAAAATGAGCTTAACCTCAAGTAAAAAACGGCATGGCAAAATTCCTAACGCTTGCTCTTCCGACGGTCAAACTGCCAAGGAGGATTACTTGAAGACGTCTTGTCCAGCCCCCGAAGGGATCAGAGACACGGCAGTCGTAGGGCTACTCGAACAGCACGATTGCCTATCGAGGAATATATCAGCTGATGCGACGGTACGACGGCCAAAACCCTAAGTACCACAGACCCTAACGGACTTCTGTCGTAAAGAGCAGAGGTTAACTGTGACGTTAAGATATTCTTGCGAGAAATGCTCGATTCGTCTCGACTTGTGAGGAAATTGATGTCTTTGCGAGAACTGCTCGATTCGTCTCGACTCGTAAGGAAAAGCCTTAGGCAGCGGGGATTAAAAAAAACCTGTTTCCTAAGGACTGGGATCCTGCAAGTCGGCCTAAAACGGTCTCTTGCATACTATCCACGGGTCTCACTCTCCGAAGTCAAATCACGACAAGGAGGGAAACAACCGCTTACGGGTCCTCTCGACTCATAAGAGGGAAATTCTTTTATAAGATCCTTACGATTTATAAGAGAAAACGCACTTAGGAATCCTTACGATTCCTAAGGAGAAAATACACCTACGAGATCCTCTCGACTCGTAGGGAGAAAAGTCTTTATGAGACCCTCACGGCTCATGAAGTTGAAAAGCCTTAGGTAGCAGACTTGAACCTGCTTCCTAAACCATCACTACTCCCCAAGATGTTCAAGACAGAATGTTCTATATCGCTTACAGGCTATGCTTATTTAAGGAATATGCCAACAGTAACAAAGCAGAAAATAAAAAGAAGAAGGACATGGATTGAGGAACTCGAAAGTAACCTTATCTAAGACTTTCCAAGCCTGGCGAACCATCCTAGTGTGCTTTCTTTCGCGAGCACAAGCGTCGGGGTCCCCACTGATGTCCTCCTCCCTCCAATAAGCAGCGAGTATGGCAGACTGTTGGAAGGCCTGATGCAGAAGATCGATAAGAGTGTCTCGCCGTCTCTTCGAGATTAAGTTCATCAGGTACACCGAGTGTACCTTATCCTCAGCGGCATCCAACGCCCTAAGCGGCACACCGGAACAGAATAAGGGAAGCGCTTCCCAGATGGCTCCCACAATAAGCTTCAGGAGGGAGGAACGTCGAGGAAGCAGTTGACCGTTATATGCGTCGAAGCGGCTCATGATTTCAGCACACTCCGCATTTGTGAACTCTCGATTTTGACAACGGCCAAGTCGGCGGATGTCCCCGTAAGAGATGATCTCGTCAAGATCGTACATGTGGGCGCCCATTATTTCTGTGAAAGAGAATTAACAAAATTATCAGAAAGACTGATTAAGCAAAACGATATATTGCATCGAGAAATAAAATGCCATCTTTAAACTCCAAGATCCATGAAAAACTCCTAAAAGTTCTTTTGTATGATTTGAAAGGAGCAAAGCTCCATTGATGAAATGAAAATACAAGGAAAATCTTTTAGAGAGCAGAGCTCTATTAATGGAACCCTAATAGGGTTCTCCTTAGTTCTCTTTAGACCCCTTTAGAGCAAAGCTCTGCTAAGTGAAACCCTAAATGGGTTTTTTTCAGATCAGGGATCTATTGAGAGCAAGGCTCTGTCAATGAAAATTAATTTAATTTAATTTAATTTAAATTTAAATTTTTACCTAAAAGTTTTAAGAGTCTAACTCTTGGAGTTCTTGAAAATAAAGAGCAGGGCTCTAAGATTCTGAAAGTAAAATTTTGAAGATGATGATCATCTATGGAGGACCAAAGGTCCTATTTATAGGCATCAAATGCCCTTTCAACTTCCAAGAGTTGCCGCGACAGTTGGAATTCTGCCACCGCTGCGCTCGCGTTTGGAGGCCACGTAAGCGCAACGGTGGGGGGCATTTGTTTACCCCAATCAGAGCAAAACTCTGTTCAAATTCCAAGATGGGAGACGAAGCACGCTTCTGTTTCCCCCAATCAGGGCAAACCTCTGTTTTAAAATTGAAGTGAAAATTAAAGTCAAAATTAAAGGAAGCAACGCTTCAGATGATCTGCGCTCTGCGCTGCGCGCTACGTGGCAGCGCAGTGCGCTGCGCGCCACGTGGCAGCGCAGTTGCTCTGCGCTCTGCGCGACACGTGGCAGGCGCTGGTGCATCTGCGCCAAACAGAATTAAAATTTCAGTAAGATCTTTCTGTTCTCGTTAAAACAAGAAGATTGTCTTCTGTAAAATAGAAGCCCTTGGATCAAAGATCCAACGGTGGGGAAAATTCCCCAAATCACTCAGAGAAGTATCTCTTTAACAAATTTAATAAATTAATGGGCACTATATAAAGGCCCCTAGACCCCAATTCGATCATGAACATCAAGATCAAAAACAACAACACAGAGAATAGAGAGAGCTCTGAAAAATTGTGAAAAGAACTCAAGAAGAGAAAAAAAGTAAAAACCTTTATAAAAAAAAAGAAAGAAGAATTTCTTCTTAATAGATCATTGATCTAAGAATAAGATCAATGATCTTCAATAAATAAAAAATAATAACAGTGCCTTACACTTTTTATGAACCATTGGTTTTAAAATCTTAAAGATTCTTTTCTTGAATCCAAAATTGGATCAAGTTATTGAACAGTGTCCTGCACTTGCAAAATCTGCACTATTGCGCTCCTGAGTTGGCGCAAGCCACCAGAGAGCGCCACGTGTCAGCTCCAAGACCACTTGCGCTATGCGCTTTTAAGATAGAGCATTGCTCTCTGAAATTGGCGCAATTCACCAGAGCGCGCCACGTGTCAGCAGCGCAACAGCGCAGCGCACTGGCACAGCGCACTGCGCTGTTGCGCTTGCGCTCACCCGAGCATGACACGTGTCATCTCCATATGCGCTTGCGCTCTATAATTGGCGCAAAGCACCTGACAAGCCACATAGCCACTGTCAGTTTGATTAATGCACTGCATTATTTACAGAAGGGCCAAGCCCAATTAAGAAAGGCTTAACAGGCCTAATTAAATGCAATGCATTATTTTAAAGAAGGGCAGAGCCCAAACAGATGCTCTGCATCATTCATAAAGGGACAGAGCCCAAATCAAAAAGGCCTAGCAGGCCAGAATAAAATGCACTGTATTATTAAACAGGGGCAAAGCCCTAGCACAGACCTAATAGGCCGAAAATAAAAACGTTAAATATTCTCAACTGGACTTAGCCCAATCATGGTCGTAAGTCCTCAAATTAAATTGACTGAGCTCTTAGATCAATTTATATCCGGTTCAAGGGTACATCTCTGAACTCCTCTGACACCTATCGTTGTAATCCTTCAACGACGTCAGAGAAATGACGGGTCCCGACAACCACACATCGATACGGACTGCGGGGTCCTTAAACTCGTGGACCGAAACGTCCTTAAACTAATATTCGTCCCAAAATGGGAACGTTGGACCGAAATGTCCTTAAACTAATGTTCTTCCCCAAATGGGAATGATGGACCACCATGTTCCTAAACTGGCAATGGACCGCAATATCCTTAAACTACCTATGGACCACTACGTCCCTAAACTGGAACAATAGAGCCCCCAAACGCTCTTTTGTCGGATCTAAACGATCCCGTTTAAGTTGATCTTAGCCTCAAATATGGCTAACGTATTCTTAAACATTCAAACAGACTTTAGTCCCAAATTGGACTATAAGACCCCCAATCAACTTTGGTTCAAGGGTACATCTCCGAACTCCTCTGACACCTGTCGTTGTAATCCTTCAACGTCGTCAGAGAGGTGACGGGTCCGACGGCCATACATTCAATGGACCACTATGTCCCTAAACTGGAACAATAGAACCTTTAAATGCTCTTTCCGTTAAGTTGATCTTAGTCTCAAATCAGACTAACGTATTCTTAACGAACGTTTAAGTTGATCTTAGCCTCAATATGGCTAATGTATCCTTAAACTAAACCCCCAAACCCAAATCTAAGTAAATACGAATTTGGACTAATCCACGTCCTACGGGCGACGGCATAACTTAGTCTCCGTATACAATCCACGGGCATCCATAAACAAAACAAATACACACGACACGAAGTGAAATTCTGGAGAAGGAGAAAGTGGTTACCGCGATGCGGTAGCATAATTAACTGCAAGAGCTTGCGCCTGCAGGGAAGAGCGTCCCCACAGTCAAAAACCCCTCAAACGAGGGGGAATCTGACGAAGTCTGCTATATCGGCCGCATTCGTCTAAACCTCCGATACACGGTGCCATAAATCAACTTGGCATTTTCGGAGAGGTGGACGGATAAAACCAAATAGCATCTGCCCCGAACCTCAGGCTAGACGTCCGCCGTCTTGGCCGCCGTTCGGAGGAGAACACCAACCTATAGAGTATGCTACGCAGACATTGAATCTCGATTTCCACTGCCTCCAATGCCGCTTACTGCTTGGAAAGGAGCGTTTTATAATGCAACTCCTTTTTCGCACAAACATTCTTCCAATATGTCGTTTGTGCTTCATAGGACATGCCTTTCACATTGTACTTCTTATCCGGCTTGTCAACAAATCGTTTCTTCAAAATTTACACAAATGAAGACCACAATATGTTATAATTAAGTTATTAGAAATTACAAGCAGCTGCTATAATAGTTACATGTAACTTATTAGAGCTTACAGACAACTTATTAGATATTACATGCAAGTTCTTACAAATTACAGGCAACTTCTTAGATGTTACAAGCAACTGTTGTAACACCGTAGAACTATCATACGAAAATTTAATGGAATAAAATTATATTAATTTTTTTTCTGGTTATTAAAATAATTTGATTATTATATTGAGTTTTGTGTCATGAGTTTTTATTTAATATTAGGTTTGTTGGTAAATTTACTTGGATTGGATTGCATGGGTTTTCTTAGTTAGGATTGGATCATCGTAGTTTATTGAGTTTGAAATGTGTTTGTAAATGGTGATGTGTTATTTGGCCATATAAATCTTATTTTGCCTTATCTTAACCCTATTCCTAATTGATATAGATTTCATTTAAACACCAGGCCCATTGTTACATAGACTATTTAAATCCCTTCAACCCTCATGCAAACCCAAAAAATTCCATATTTCCCCTCATCACAAAGCCGAGCCTTAATCCTAGCATCATCTTTCACGGCCGCCAATCATCGTCATCGTCATCGTCTTCACCATCAACGTTGTCATCAGCGTCAGCGTTGTCATCTTCTTCCTGTAGCAATATGAACATTGCCGTGTAGATCCAAGCCGAGGTCTTTCATCGTGCCCTTCATCGTTTTCTACATTGCGTGATTTTCATCTTCGAGGCAAGTATCTGAATACTTGCTCTGACATGCTATTATGACAAATCTTGTCATATTATAATTATCGTATTGATATATGGACTTTAACTTAATTATTTAGACATCAAGATTTGAATCCCGATATGTCGATAAATCGATTCTAGATATTATATGCATTGTCAAACCTTAGAATTTATTGTCTTTATAATTAACTAGGTTATTGTTTTGTACCTTAATAATTTACATGATCAATACTTGTTTAAATCTGTGTATTGGACAAATAAATCGAAACCCAAATTTCAGATCATCTCAGAGACGTCTGTTGTTTGAGCTACAGACGTCTCTGAATCCCATTTACAGTAACTAAAATTGAACTACAGACGTCTGCCCAACTAGGACAAGACGTCTCTGTAATAGATTTACAGAACCATGAATTGAACTGTGGATGACTGCCACACATATAACTAAGGACCAGACGTCTCCTACAGACGTCTGGAGTGCATAATGCTTTGGACCAGACGTCTGAGACGTCTGGAGTAGAAAAGTTTATCCCAGACGTCTCCCGCATACGTCTAATGTATGAGTCTGTGGATAGTGGTGAACCTGATATTTATGCTGGTATTGATTCGATTGTTTATTTATTGTTGTGATCATGACGACTTGAGAGTGCTGGCATATTGATGGAATTACATACATTCATGTGTTTTGTTATTGTTACCATGCCAAATCCAATTGTAATGTACTAATTACCCAAACGCCAACAAATTCCTGATATCATTTGATTGGCTCGATTGCTTGGATTGACACAACATATACATGATTTTTCTAGTGTTGGCATTAAGTGAATATTAAATTGATACATAACATGAAACTTGAAACCTGATAGAAAGGGAAAATCAAGATTGGAACCAACTTATAACTCAAGAATTATTGATTGCTAGAGACTGATCAGTTGACACGAGCTTCGGACTTCGGAATGGTGATACTGGCATTATTCGTCCATCTCGACATTGTTTTACTATCTAGCGGCACGTCTCGGATTCAGCCCCAAGAGTCATAACACCGTGGTCCCGGGCACGTACAGGATATTATTGAGGTTACGAGGAAGGATTGCATTAATTGATTTAAAATACCTGTAGAATAGATAACCTAGAAACATATACCCATATGGTACACATAACATGACTGCTTTATCGTATCTTGCTTGCTATGTTATATCACTGTTATTGCAATTGGTTATTGACTACTCATATGCTACCGATTTCTTGTATAATGGCTTGTTACCTTATATATCCGGTTATATTTTATTATGATATCCCCGACGTTCTGACATCTGGATTTTGCATGGTCCGGATCACTTGGATTTAGAACAGGAGGACAAGGAATAGTTTGAGAAGATTGCCGAGCGGTGAAGCGTGGTTAATTATTGATCTAGTTATTTGATGGTTTAGGTTATTTCGTATTAAATTAATTTTTGGATTTCTATTGTGAGCTTTAAGGGACAACTAGTTATTGTTCTTATTTATTCTTGGATCCTTGAGATATGAACATTTATTATTGCTTCCACTATTGATTCTTGATTATTAATTATCGTTATTGTTTATTGTGGCTATTGGACATGTGATAGTTAGATATATATTATATTATGCTTGATTTAGTGCATGACGGCCTTAATGTGATTATGGGAAGGATATTTTCTTACCGTAGGTAGCATGATTGGTCGAGTCTCGTTTCGTTATTTGGTGTATTTTGGAAAACGGGGCGTGACAACTGCTTAAAAGTTACAAGTAAATACCTATATATACACAAGATACTTTTTTTAATGTAAATAGAGAATATATAACTTACCGATACAGTTGTTGCATCATCGTCTCCACTGCTCTTCTCTTGTAATATAAAAGCGTAGGATCAACGGAATGTTTCGACACATCCACGTCCCCTTCGGCATAAAAATGGACATCTTTCTATTCATTGTCTTCTCCAATCCCGACATCTTCAAAAATGTACTGAATTCTTACCTATATAGGACCGGTTTGTTGGTGTCTATGTGTGTCGGTTGTCTCAAACCCATGATGGTATAAAACAATAGCTTAATATACACCACATTCGTGTTATTAATATTAAATAATCAAAAAGCATCTACCAACAATATTAATTTATGTAGTTTATACTTTGCGTATAAATATAGTATAATCTCTATAATAGTTTGCACATACTTACGGCGAGAAGGATCTGACATCCGGGAAACTGTGTAGAGCCAGTCTTCGAGCTAAGCTTAATAATGACACCGTCCATTATCATTTCGTGCACCGCTTTAGCCCAGTTCAAATTCGATACTACCGATAACTCAACGTATAGAAAACATCAATAGAGACGGTCAGGGACATGACAGGTATCCAAAATAAAGAAAGCTGATAAAGAATCAGCAAAAACACCAAATCGTCCATCACTTTTGGAGTTCTATCCTTCATAGTCCGCTCCAAAACAGCCTCCAATATTCTGATGTACGTCATTTCATCCTACTCTACGATAAAGCACTTGGTCTCGAAACTGGTGTCTATGTGTGTCGGTTGTCTCAAACCCATGATGGTATAAAACAATAGCTTAACATACATCACATTCGTATTATTAATATTAAACAATCAAAAAGCATCTACCAACAATATTAATTTATGTAGTTTATACTTTGCGTATAAATATAGTATAATCTCTATAATAGTTTGCACATACTTACGGCTAGAAGGATCTGACATCCGGGAAACTGTGTAAAGCCAGTCTTCGAGCTAAGCTTAATAATGACACCGTCCATTATCATTTCGTGCACCGCTTTAGCCCAGTTCAAATTCGGTACTACCGATAACTCAACGTATAGAAAACATCTCTAGAGACGGTCAAGGACATGACGGGTATCCAAAATAAAGAAAGCTGATAAAGAATCAGCAAAAACACCAAATCGTCCATCACTTTTAGAGTTCTATCTTTCATAGTCCGCTCCAAAACAGCCTCCAATATTCTGATGTACATCCTTTCATCCTACTCTACAATAAAGCACTTCTCTCGAAACTGGGTGATATCACGGTTAGTATCGATAACTTTGCCGGCCTTCGACAAGACGGTATGCTCGCTAACCCAATCAATAGTAAATTTATACGTGGCACCTCCAAAAGAGAACACTTTGGTGCCTCGATCATAGCAAGAGATAAACCTACATAAGGTAGGCCTATCTTGACCCAAAGTTGGTAAGTTCATATAATGGCAGAACAGTGTTTTATTTAGCCTTTGTATATGATGCGGGTGAATGTATGCCTTCAACCTCTCAATGAAGCTGTTGTGGCGAGCGACATCGACATACATCCGAATGGCAGACGTACCTATATACATTCTTCTGCGGAAAACCAAATTTAAACATTAAAGCATAGCTATCAATTTTTTAAACTGAAAATTATAGGCAATGTCACGACCCACCCCCAATACAGAGAGTATTGTCCGCTCTGGGCGAAGCCGCACGATTTTGTCCTTCGGGACGAACTGGACCCGATCAGGGGCCACTTCCCAGGAGGTCACACATCCCAGAACTTTCCTAGCTCAAGCATGCTTAACTACGGAGTTCTCAAGCTCCTGTAGTGCCAGTTCACTTAAAAGGCGCATCTGTATTGAAAAGCGGTATCATTCCATTTATAGTACAGATCTGTCCTCTTTCGGAATGTATTCCGAAAATTCCCCATTGTTTTACAGTGAGTCCCCATGCTTATCTGGTATAAATAGGTATACCGGATAATACCTGGGGTATTACATTCTCCCCCACTTAGAACAATGGTTCGTCCTCGAACCACAGACCTACTATTGAGAAACCTGGCTCTGATACCATTCTGTCACGACCCACCCCCAATACAGAGAGTATTGTCCGCTCTGGCCGAAGCCGCCCGGTTTTGTCCTTCGGGACGAACTGGACCCGACCAGGGGCCACTTCCTAAGAAGTCACCCATCCCAGAACTTCCCTGGGTCAAGCACGCTTAACTACGGAGTTTTCAAGCTCCTGTAGTGCCAGTTCACTTAAAAGCCGCATCTGTATTGAAGAGCGGTATCATTCCATTTATAATACAGATCTGTCCTCTTTCGGAATGTATTCCGAAAATTCCCCATTGTTTTACAGTGGGTCCCCACGCTTATCAGGTATAAATGGATGGATAATACCTGGGGTATTACAGGCAACAAGTTACAGATAAGTTCTTACAAGTTACAAGCAATTGCTTATAAATTATAGGCAACTGCTTAGAAGTTACAGGCAAATAATTTTCTTGTATTATGTTGCCAACAATAAATTAAAACAAGCATTTGCATGTAACATCTATGAAGTTGCATGTAACGTGTAAGCAGTTGCATGTAACATTTAGACAACTTTGGTACATATTACAAGTAACTTTGGTAGATGTTACAGGAAACATTATAGATGTTACGGGAAATTTATAGATATTACAGGAAAGTGCTCATTTTCATACATCATTCAAGCACTTGACTGTAATATCGAATCATTTGCCTATAATATCCTAGCAACAACAAATAGCATGATGAAGATGAGAATTGAATTTTTTTTACCTATAATACATACAAGTTCTCATTTTCATTTTCATGTATCATCTAAATTATCCACCGTGACATCCAATTTTACAAATCCAAAAATCAAGCATCGACGAGATATTCACAATTTTTTAGAAAAGAAACAACTTCGAATTGCAATGTAAGATTAACAGAAAGGGTATCAATTTTACCTAATTTGTATCTCGGCCCTTGTCGATTCCTTGGCCTTTTTCGATTTATTCGACATCGTTAACTTCAATTCTGGAGCAACTGATTTAGCCGCCGTCTTTTTCATCAATTTCAAGACCAATGTCGATTTAGCCGCCTTATCTTTTGATTTAGGAGCCATTCTGCAGAAAGTGATGGTGATAAAGTTATTCTCGTGGCAGAGGAGGGGGTCTAGGAGACCGACGAGAAGGCAGCGAAAGTCCAAAGTTTTGGTGTCGGCTTCGTGCCGACGACAGGACGGACTGGGGCTCTAGGGTTAGGGTTTTCGACGACGAGAGACGATTTGGGATGGGGAATTTTGGTGTCGACTTGGGGAGGCGACGACGGCAACAAAGGCGGGGACGACGACGACGAAAAGATGCATGGGTTCTCTGAGTTCGAGCGAGAGAGAGAGAATTTTGAATGTGGGGTATTTTCATCCATCCACAAAAATATAATACTCAAGCCTTTCTTGCTATTGGGCCAAGGGGTATTTATAAAAAGTTTTTTTAAAAATAGAACCCTTCTGCCTAATTATAAAATACCATGGAGTTTTTAACAGTTTTGGTTTTGGCCGTGGGCTTTTCAACAATTTACTCTACATTTTAACATGCTCGCTTACATCGGGGCCTTTTTATGGACCAAAACTTTATTATTTAGATAGGAATCAAACATGAGTTGCTTTAGACCACATAAATGTCTCGACCAACTACATTGAGACTCCAAAGTTAAAGTTAGGAGGAGAGTTGAGGAAAATATTTTTATATTCCAACATTGATTATTGAACATGGCATTTGCAACTTGATACTTTTCTAGTTGTGCTAAAAGCAATTCTAAAGCCGTTAGTGCACATCTGGTAACTTTGATGGAAAAGGCAAAAAAAAATTCCTTATAACAGGTCAACTATACTCCCACCACTTCAACTAGCATGAATCCATGAATAAATCTTTTTTTTTTAAAATAATTCTATCTGAAGTTTATTTGTCTCTTACCATAAAAGTCTGCATAAACTTTTGATATTTATGGCATGTAGGGACTAATTTTGCTTGTATATTTAGAGTAAAATGAAGTGTATGATTAATAGGATATATTTCGTTTTGATATGTTATTTTTTTAAATTTCAACTATAAATATTATATTATTGAAGTAAAAACAATAAAGAAAATAATATTATTATAACAATCTACTAAGAATAATATATTAATTCAACTTAATCCATGATGTAGACACCACTAGATCACTTATTTCTGGAGCGCTATTTACTTTGAAAATTATAGATAGAAACAAAAAGGTGTGGTAATTTAAAAGGGTTCATACCGGTACCCAAAAAAAATGTTCTTTTGTTCTAATATGTATGAATAAATGAAAATTACCTTGTACATAACATATATGCCATAAATTAATTTATTAATGCCAACATCCCTCTGTTCATCGACCAACAACCCTCAAATTCTAATCTTTACATCACAAAAGAGAAGTGGATGTTAACTAAATTAGACTATCATTTGAGTTTATTAAAGTTGAATTTGAGTATTTTTAAGGGTGGTGGTGGATTCATAGAGAGTGTATGCACTAATAAATCACCAAACTAGATGTATGAATACATGGTAAACTGCAATGGGGGTTTCATGCAATTAACCCTAAATAGTATAGTATTTGATTAACAACTTCACTCCATGAAGATGCAATGTGAGAATGTCGAGATCTTTATCCCAACTCAACCCAATTAGCAAGCATCGTCATCCTCGACATAACCTTACTTCTCCCAACTTTGCAATTCAGTAGTCAACCCATAATAATGTTGTGGGATCCTGTTCTCTTTATGATTTAGAGCATCAAGTAGTGCAAGACAGAATCCAAATTGTTTGCCATCTTAACAAAGAACCTTGAGTGAGTGAATAATATCATTCATGTTTCACATGAATAATATCTTGACAAAGAACCACTCATTTCCTCAAACTTCCACCATCCAAACAAGAACTTTTTTGTTCTCTTCAAAGCATTTAGTAAAGCATGCAGATGAATATTATATTTCCTATGCAGGCATTCTGCAGGCCAAGTATTACATTTTGTGCTACAACAATCACATACATGATATTCGACATCTATTAAGCACTAGCCCCTGAAATAAGTGAGAGGATTACATAATTTTGTTTGGACTAACAAGATTATATGAACCAAATACGGTTTTAAGTTCAACCATCTCTTTTTTTTTCACTGAAATTTTTTATTACAGTGATCTCCATTAAAGTTTGGTCTTAAGGAAATTCTTTCCCATAATACCCTTATATGTATCACTATTGAGGCTTACTGATAGAAACTTTAAACCTAGTCCACCCAAAAACAGTGATAGTTAGGGGTACTTTAGTCATACGGTGTTCTGTCAACCAAAAAAAATTAAAAATTGCAACCAGTGCCAAAGACAACAGCTGAAATATATATATATATAGAGGGAGAATAACGGAGAAAAGAGGCCAATTTTCTCCTCTGGCGTGGAAAAAATACAACCTCCACCAATTTTTTTTAACGATCGGCCCCCATCATCTTCATCGTTATCATCTAAGATGTGGGTACACCAAATTTCATATAATTCTACAACTTTTTCACCGTTGATTTAGCAATGTAAAAAGTTCTATTGTCGGTAAACCGTTAATTTTGAACCCACTAAATCAACAGTGAAAAAGTTGTGGAATCACATGAAATTTGGTGTACGCACATCTTAGATGATAACGATGATGATGATGGATGCCGATCGTCGGAAAAAATGGTGGATGTTGTATTTTTTTCCACGCCATAGGAGGAAATCCCCTCCTATGACCTTTTTCCTCCATTAATCTCATATATATATATATATATATATATATATATATATATATATATATATAATGAGAGAGAGAATAATGGAGAAAAGGTGCCATAGGAGGTAATTTCCTCCTATGGCATCAAAAAATACACCCCCACAATTTTTTTCGACGATCGGCCCCCATCACCATCATCTTTATTATCTAAGATGTGGATACACCAAATTTCATGCGATTCCATTACCTTTTCACCGTTGATTTAGTGAGTGCAAAGTTAACGGTTTACCGACAATAGAACTTTTTACATTGTTAATTTAACGGTGAAAAACGGTGAAATCACATGAAATTTAGTGTATCCATATCTTACATGATAAAGATGATGATAATGAGTGCCAATCGTCGAAAAAATCATGGAGAATATAGATTTTTGACGCTACCCAACGAAAAAGCCTCTTAGGGCCTCTTTTCTCAATTATTCTTTTATATATATATATATATATATATATATATATATATATATATATATATATATATATTGCAGATCTGTTAGAACGGGGTTGCATTTTTTCAAATTCACTAACTTTTTCGTATGACGTCCTTCCAACGATCCGTTCCGTTCAAGTTGTTTTACACGAAGTTGTTTTACACGTCTCATATGTGTGTGTGTGTCTGTGTCTGTGTGAAAAAACGGGATCAGGAGTTCTCGTTTTTAAAAATCGCGGACCGGTTTGCAATAGAGCGCTCCCTATATATATGTATGTGAAAAATCAAAGGATTTGAAGACCTCTAGCATATGCATCTGATGAAGTTTATGATGCATTATCGAACGTTCATTTTTTCTCACATCGACACATCAGCTAGAGATCTTTACATTCTTTGAATTTTCATACACGTATAATATATTTGAGGGTAGGATGATCAACTTGAATGGATCGTTCATTTAAGTCGTGGACCAAGAGTTCCCGTTTTTAAAAAAACGCGAACCGGTTTGCAATGCAACACTCCCCGTGTATGTGTGTGTAGGAGCGCTCCGTTGCAAACCGGTACGCATTTTTTAAAAAACGGGAACTTCTGATCCATGACATATCTTAACGATTTGATCCATTCAAATTGATCACCCTATCCTCAAATATGTGTGAAAAATCAAAGGATTTAAAGACCTCTAGCCTATGCATTGGATGGAGTTTATGTTGCATTATCGAAAGACGTTCACTTTTGCACCTATCGATGTATAGGTTAGAGGTCTTCAAATCCTTTGATTTTAAATACACATATATTTGAAGTTAGGATGATCAACTTGAACAGATCGGATCATTAAAATATGTCATAGATCGGGAGTTCCCGTTTTTAAAAAACGCGGATTGGTTTGCAATAGATCACTCTCATACACACACACATCGAGAGTTCCAGTTTTTAAAAAAAACACGGACCAGTTTACAATAGAGCACTCCAATGTGTGTGTGTGTGTGTGTGTGTATTTGTGTGTGTGGGGAGGGGGGTGAGGTGAAGGGGAGTGATCTACTGCAAACCTGTCCGTGTTCGATATACGACATATTTTAACGAACTGGTCCGTTCAAGTTGATCGCCATACCCTCAAATGCATGTGCATAAAAAATCAAAGGTTTTAAAGACCTTTAACCTATGCATCAGATGAAGTATTGCATAATCGAAAAACGTGCACCCATCGATGCATAAGTTAAATGTCTTTAAATCCTTTAATTTTTCATGCACACATTTGAAGGTACGGCGATCAACTTGAACGGATCGGATCGTTAAAATATGTCGTAGAACAAAAGTTCCCGACTTTATAAAACACGGACTGGTTTGCAATAGAGCACTCTCATATATATATATATATATATATATATATATGGCAAGGCTATTTTACTTCCTGAGCATAATCAGCTTAGTTATGCCCTGCTGATAATGGCCAAAACTATCCTCTATTCATAGATAAAAGCCTTCTTTTCTTCATACATGAAGGGTGATTAGAGTAATTGTATTCCGGGCATAAGGGCATAACTAAGCCGGTTATGTCCCGGAAGTATAATAGCTTTGTATATATATATATATATATATATATATATATATATATATATATATATCACACCAATCAAACATTGAAATAAATGGTAAAACTAAATTCTATAAACTTACAAGCATTCACATATTATCTACCCAATCTAATCATATTGAAAGAAACAAATAAACAAGCCGGCCAACCTTTCAATTAATTCCTACAACATATGAATGTACATATCAAGATCCAAAACACTCTTTATCGCTCTATTATACATGCGCACTTCAAAATGTGATGATTTTTTATTTTATTTTATGCGCTATTAAGCTCTAATTGAACAAAATTTACAGATCGCAAACTAATACTGTTCCAATTAAATTCTTCTAAAAGTACAACATTATATAACTAAGCTTGCAAGAAATTACTACCACAGCT
The DNA here is from genome assembly GCA_030015575.1 of Agapanthus africanus. Lineage (NCBI taxonomy): Eukaryota > Viridiplantae > Streptophyta > Magnoliopsida > Asparagales > Amaryllidaceae > Agapanthus > Agapanthus africanus. Next base: position 373,485,587 of record JASDDO010000019.1, on the reverse strand, counting down.
ACATTGCACGTCTCGAACCAAAAGCTTCAAGTTTCGAGACCCCATGCTCTCTAGAACCTCAACACACTCTTGCAAGTCCGATTCGCTTGCTAAGATTACCCATTCGTCCTCGTCGTCCATATACTTGAGTTGAAACGTTCCAATCGATAACTTGTATCTTTTTGTGATTTCCTCGAATAATTGTTGACAACCCATCATTGGTACAAACTTGAACCTCACAGTATCACCTTTATAAGTAGCTTTCACCGTGAAAGTGTTCTCGGCATCAGAAGCCGAAATTTTATCTTGTGAGCATTTCTTAAATGTTGGGCAACTAGAAGCGCTGCCACTAGAAGAATCAGTCATGCTGGAAGAAGGATGCCTGTTTTCTTTCATTAGATCGATGTCCTTAGAATCTGTTGGCCAAATCGATGTGTGATCCTTATAAGCTATATCCGTTTGACACTTCGGAATTTTAGGACTGGGAGTAGTCTCCGTTTTTTGAAGAAATCCTTTTGGGGGTTCGACATATTCGAGTGCTGAAGATGACGGGGTTACACTTGTATCTTGTTTTGCTGTGTCCAAAGTTGTTGTGGTTGATTTTTCAAGTGAAGAGACTGCAGAGACGATACAACCTGTTGTTGGATCATATTTTAATGCTCCTTCAACTCCTTGGACGGAATTTATTACGTTTTGGATCTTTTTTAGCGAACGGTTGACTTTGGTTATCTTGCGAGAAGGCCACCTTGAAATTCCATATTGTCGGCATATCCTTTTCAGTGTAGTGGGACAAACTGGAAAAATGAAAATAATATCATAATTTGAAAGTTTTCTTTCCTTTTTTCCAATGCAATTCCTTAGTTTTATGACTTGATGCATCTTTGCATCTGATGACACAAGATAGGAGTTATGAAATTTCTCGCAAAATTCTTCTTGAGCAGCAGTTGCTCGTGTTGGGGTCAAAAATTACACCCCCAGCCGAAATCAAAAGGTCAAAAAATCAAATTTAAGGCCCAAAAAATAGGCCCAGCCCAGGGCCGAATCCAGGTCAAGCGGGCTCATGCCTGAACCCAAGTCCAAGCAGGTAGGCCCAAGCCCAAACCAGTCCAAGCTCAAGCATGAGGGCCGGCCCCATCTCAAGAAGAGAGAAAGTGCAATAAAATAAATTTAATATGTAATAAATATGAATAATGTTGAAATAATTGGCAAAATGTCAATTTTGTAAAGCCCAAAGGCTTGAGCATAAATATGCAAGGGTATTTAAACCTAACAAGATGATGAAATATTAAGCTTTTCTCCCCCCACAAAAATACTAAGGATTTTAGCCTCCATCTCTCCTCTTTGAGATCCAAATCTTCATCTTCACCAAGAGAGAAGCCCAAAAGAAAGACATACTTTTAGATCTCTCTCATCTCCTCCATCCTCTCTAAAAAGAACTCATCTTTAGAAGGAAAGCTTTCATCTAAAGAAATCAAGATCCAAGATTTAAACTCAATAAAGGAGCAAGCTTCCTCCATCGAGCTCAAAAAACAAGAGGGAACTAAAGTTCTCGAAGTGAAAGCCCATAGCTTTCACCTCGAGCCAACACCATACGAATGAAAGAACTCGACAAAGGCCCATAACTTTCGTCACTCGTGTCACCTCCGCCTGTTGATGGCCCCAAAAGGATCGCTGCCATGGACATCCCGACAAAAGGGAATGTCCGTTTCGGAAATCCCCGTAAATGGGTTTTCCCGCTGTGGGGGATGCCCCCCAAAGGGCTCCCGCCGTCGAGGATCCTCCCTAAAGGGGTCCCCGCTGCCTCGAGAGGCACCAAAATCTCTCGCTCTCTTTTTTCCTTCTCGAAGCTCCCCGACACACTCAAAAGACTTCTCCCTTTCAAAAAAAATTATAACAGGACGCTGCCCCATATCCCACAAGGGTGACTTCCAGCCCGCTAACCGGGTAGCGGGATCTCCGTAAACTCTGTGAGGCCCCAATATGCCCAAACTACCCTCAAAATTGTTTCTCAAAACACAACACGCACATATTGCACATTTAGTTCGCATGACTTATAGACCCATTAATCGGAAGTTCTCTCGCCTTAAAGCGAGAGCTAATTAACAACAACTTTGTCCGCGGATGCCGGAAACTAGAATCCCCACAATCAATCAACCCTTGCCTATCTTAGGCAGGGGGAATATGTATAACGCCTGACAAACAACCGTTTCCTATCTCAATAAAGTGACGAAAAACACTCAAAAGATCATGGCACGCCCGATGGGACTTCTCTCTCTTCCCATATCTCGGGTCGAGCGATCAATCGAACTCAGGCCAGACATATGTTGTCTGAACGGTACCATGCTCCATAATTCTGACCATCAACTCTCAACAATAATCAACAATGATGGCATTTCGAATTCTTCTTGGTCGCAAGTAATGGATGACGACCAGGATCTGCTCGCCGTTCTTCGCTTCTACCTTGTGTTCGGATGCCAACAAAAACCCGCTTCACATACCTGCTACACAAGTTTACGTCCAAAATGATATTAAACTAAAGTTCAAGTTTTCAAATTACATTTGAAATAACTTTAAACTAATATATGTTAAATTTCCGGGAAAACAAACTCAACTTCCAACGCGACCACCTCGCATACACAATCAAGGCTACCGCTAAAGTGACTATCCTCTCAAGCCTTATGTTGCAGAGGACCGAACCCCCGGTTCAGTTTGGGTCCATCATATTCGTTCTGGTTTCCGTCAGCGCTCCTACCGTAGAAGCTCCAACGGGCCAATTCAACAAACCAGCATAAAAAAGGTTGAATGTCATGATCGTAAAGATATCCGAACCGAAGCACAAATCGGTGTTTGAGCGGATTTCTATTTCTCCATTTGGGGGCAAAACCGTCAACTCGCAGATGACAAGACGTCTAGCCCATGCAAAGCCCATAACAACCGCAAGTGCAAGTGTCTTCTCTGTACTCTCTAGCTGTTGGGACGGTTGCCAAGGAAGCAGATGCTTGCCAACCCCTTAAAACCGAAAAGTTGAAGCAGAAACGACTCAGATATGACAATAAGAAGGTTAAAGTACCTGCTAAATTGGAGTTCGTCAGGTTCCAAGAACATGGTTACCCTGTGATAAAAGCCAATTCCACCGGGAAAATCAACTCTTTCGAACCGTTGAAATCGGCACAGAAGCATGCCACGACCGCAAAGATCAAGAAAACGACAATTCAAAGAATTCTGCAAAGAGGCGTGTCTAAGCCCTAGAATCAAAAGCATAACACGATCTCATCAAGGGCATGTCAAGCTCCACTCGCTGGGCAAAAATCAAAAGAAAGAACTCAAACAGAGGGTACCAATTGTATCCAAGACCCGGGTCGGATCGACTGCCCTCAATCATGTCCTTCCTTGAAAAGAACGGACTATAACAATGGTCTAAAAGCCCAGCAAATATTTCTACCAATGATGTGGCAACGGACGGATACACAATCCATACGGTCTACATGGTGGGACCCGGAAAAAAATTCTCCTACACTTCACAGTCATAATGATATGATTGCCGCTGCCCAAGTCCGGCCATCGATTCAACTCCATCAAAATCAAAATCCAAGAATCTTAAATAATTCTGCAACAAGGCCAGACAAACAAGTTCAGCTTTGACCCCTAAGTCGTTAAACCGGGAAAGAAAAGAAAGGAAAGAAAAGAAAGAAAAAGAAAAGAAATTAAGCGTCGATCCACAAGCAAAAGGGGCACGAATGAAAACATGAAAATGCTTCGTGAGTAAAAACAGCATGACTACCCGTGAGCTTGTTAAAACCCGAAAGGGTGCAAACTCGCCAAAAAAATCCTTTTGACACCTAAGTCGTTATACTGGGAATATATATGTATATATAAATAAACATCTCAACTCTCCCAAAGGTGAATGATGAGTTGCTCCTGGCATCATATTCCAGTGTAGTGATGCAGACGCCAACCAAAATCCAATCCTCCAATAACAAATGATGATTCTCTCCTGAAACCATATTTCAGTATTAGCAATTTTGATGTCAGCCAAAATTTCAAATTCCCGATCTTACCAACTGATACTGAGGAAAACAAGCCCATGCCACCCCCATCAACGGCCAATATCTCAAGAAATACTATGCATGAACGTTCCAAATTGCGGATAAGCTAATCCTAGACAACTCTGCAAAGATGCGCCCAAAAGCACAAAACAAGAAAATGAAGCCAAAAGATGACCCCAAAATCGTTAAACTGGGAATAGACGACCTCTAAGTCGTTAAACTATCTCCAAATCTTCAAATCCTCTAAAGATAAATGATGATTCGCTCAGGAAACCATGTTTCAATGTTACTGATGTTGTTGTCAACCAAAATCCATATTTCAAAATCCTTCAAAAGCAAATGATGAGTTGCTCCTGATACCATATTCCAGTGTGGCAATGCTGACGCCAAACAACAATCCAAAACCTCAAAGCCTCCAACGGCAAATGATGAGTCGCTCCTGGTATCATATTCCAGTGTAACGATGCTGATGCCAAAATTCCAAATTCAAATTCAAAAGGCCCACCGAAAAAGGCAGAAATCAAACTGATCAAATTAAAAGTCCCAATCGGCAATACTTCTAAACTCAAAAAGTCCTGCCGAATAGTGCAGAAGCCAAGCAAATCAAATCAACCAGCTGCCTTCCCCAACGGAATCATGCTCCGTCTTGGAAGGTCTCCACCACGTCGGAATCATGCTCCGCCTCGAAAAGTCTGCTCCTACGTCGGAATCATACTCCGCCTTAGAAAGCCTGCCCCCGCATCAGAATCATGTTCAGCCTCATAAGTCAAGTCTCACGTCGGAATCTATTCTCGTGTCGAAATCATGCTCAACCTCAGAAATCTGCCCAATGTTGGAATCATGCTCCGCTTCGGAGAATCAAGCCCCGCGTCAGAATCATGCTCTGCCTCGGAGAATCAAGCCCCGTGTCGGAATCATGTTCCGTATCGAAAGTTTGCCCGGCGTCGGAATCAGGCTCCGCCTTAAGGAATCATGCTTCACCTCGGAGAATAAAGCCCTGCATCGGAATCATGCTCCGCCTCGGAAAATCTGCTCCCGCATCGGAATCATGCTCCGTCTCGGAAGTCTGCCCCGCGTCGGAATCATGCTCCGCCTTGGAAAGTCTGCACCACGTCGGAATCATGCTCCGCCTTGAAAAGTCTGCTCCCGCGAAATCTACCCGCATCGAAATCATGCCCCGCCTTGGAAAGTCTGCCCCGCATCAGAATCATACTCCGCCTCGGAAAGTCTGCACCGCCTCGGAAGTATAACCCGCGTTGGAATCATGCTCCGCTTCTGAAAATCAAGCCCCGCGTCGAAATCATGCCTCTTGAAAAGTCTGCCCCCGCGTCGCAATCACGCTTCGCCTCAGAAAATCAAGCCCCGCGTTGGAATCATGCTCCGTCTCGAAACCGACCCTGCATCGGAATCGAGCTCCGTCTCAAAACCAATCCTTGCGTCGGAATCGAGTTTCGCCTTAAGATCAAACCGACTATCTGCCTTCCCGTCGGAATCAAGCTCCGCCTTAGGATACCGACCTCTACATCGCTAAAAGATAATCAACTCAATCTCTCCACGAAAGAATATCCATCAATTTCATGCACACAACGGATACATGTGGTGTGCATTTATTGATTGGGGGCACTTTGTTGGGGTGAAAAATTTCACCCCACGGCCGAAATCATGAAGTGAAAAATTCAAAGTCAAGATCCAAAAAGTGGACCCAGGCCCCAGCCCGAATTCATGTCAAGTGGGCCCATACCCAAACCCAAGTCCAAGCAGGTGGGCCCAAGCCCAGACAAGTCCAAGCTCAAGCATGGGACCCAGCCCCGTCTCAAGAAGAGAGAAAGTGCAATAAAATAGATTTAATATGAAATAAATATGAATAATGTAAAAATAATGAGCAAAGAATTAATTTTGTAAAGCCCAAGGGCTTGAGCACAAATATGTAAGAGTATTTAAACCCAACAAGATAAAGAAATGATAAGATTTTCTTCTCCCACAAAAATATCCGGGTTTTAGCGTCCATCTCCTCTCTTCTGTGAGATCCAAATCTTCATCTTCTTCAAAAGAGAGACCCAAAAGAAAAATTTCCTTTTGAATCTCTCTCATCTTCTCTATCCTCTCTAAAAAAACCATCCCTAAAAGGAAATGTTCATATCAAAGAAGCGAAGATCCAAGATTTAAACTCAATAAAAGAGCAAGCTTCCTCCATCGAGCTTGAAGAACAAGGAACGAGGGTTCATGGGGTGAAAGCCCATGGCTTTCACCCCGAGCCAACACATACAAACAAAAGAACAAAACGAAAGCTCATGACTTTCGTCACTTGCATCGCCTCCGCCTATTGACGGAGATCCCCAAAGGGATCGTCGCCACGAACATCCTCGCAAAAGGGAATGTCCATCTCGAAAATCCCGATAAGGGGATTCTCCACCTTCAATTCCTGCTGACGGGAGCCCCCAAAGGAGACCCCCGCTGTCGGGCTCCCGTCGGGGACGCTCCCAAAAGAGGTTCCTCGCTTCGGGGACCCCGCAAAGGGGTCCCTACTGTCTCGGGAGGCACCAAAATCTCTCGCTCTTTTCTCCTTCTCGAATCTCCCTGACCCCCTCCGGACACACCCTTCAAAAAAAATTCTAACGAGGCGCTACCCCGCATCCCGCAAGGGGGCTGCTAGCCCCTTGACCCCTAGCCTGCTAACCAGGTAGCGGGACCCCTCTAAACTCTGCGAGACCCCCAATATGCCAAAATCACCCTCAAAATTGTGTCAAAACACAACACGCGCATATTGCATATTGAGTTCGTATGACTTATACGACCCGTTAATCGGAGACTCCCTCACCTCAAAACGAGGGGTAATTAAAGGCAGTTTTGTCCGTGACTACCGGAGATTAGAATCTCAACATTGAATAAACCCCTGCCTATCTTAGGGAGGGGGAATCTATACAACGTCTGACAAGCGAGCATATCTTATCTCAATAAGATGACGAAAAACGCTCTACAACTCGTACAATTTCCCCTTTTAGTAAGATTTAATCGCACAAACCTCCTTTAAGTTTACCTCATGTATTTATTAGCACAAACACCCCTTTGTTCATATCTAAACCCTCATTAACGCTCAATTTCTACTCTAAACAAACAACTTTAATGATTGTCTATAAGATTTTGTTTGTGTTATTTAGAGTACAATTTGAGTGTTTCAAGGGTTATGTTCAATGAACAATAGGAGTGTTTGCACTAGTAAATCACTTGAAGGGGGTATAAAAACTATCAGGGCAAAACTAAAGAGAGGGGGTTGTGCAATTTAAAAAATCTTATACCCAAGAATCAAACTAGACACATTCTCTAAATATATTGGTTAAATAAATGCATGTGTAATAAACCTTTTGGAATTTTCACAATAGAATCATAGCAACATTGACTAGATGAAACTATAATGAATCTAGAAGTGGTTTTATTAATGAATTCCCATTCTCGTGGAAGAAACTGCATCATATAATTTGTTCTATTCTAGTAAACGTTTATAATTTTCTTCGACTAGAAGAAATTAGAGGAAAGTAATATGAGACTAGCATCTAAATACCAACATAGATCATGCGAGTAGAGGAGCTCACCACCAATACTTTTAGCGGCATCCTTGAGACTTCCAGAAAAGTACTGCCTCAGTACACTCAGGCTAATGTTCTTTTCTGCTGTGTTGCGTTTTTTATCTGGCTGTTTTGTTGAATCAAAATTGAACTGCAATATAAATAAAGATTATTAGAACAAAAAAAACCTATTTTCAGGTCTCAACATAATTGATCTGTATAATCAAGTAATCTCTATAACACAAATGACGGAACAAAGACATGCTAATTGTAATCTAAGAAACCGACACTAAAATATAACTGTGAATAATTTTTGTTTTATCTGTTGTTTACACTTATATTAATCCGCTTTCGTTAACTCCTTTTATATTATACCCAGGTATGTAATTATTTAGTGTTCAAGATTTTGTTTACATCCATCTCATCTAAGTTCACAAAATTGATTTCTCCTTCTAGGTATTCAAATAAAGGATTTCCGGCCTGCAGTGCCCAGACCCATGGGCACGGCGGGCCCAGGGTCCCGCAGTGCCCATGGGTCTGGGCAGTGCAGGCCGAAGACGGCAGGGAGCTTGTAGCCACTCAAATAATAGGAAAATGGCCATCAAAATTTTAAACATTTTCAAGGGCTTTATCCATGGGTAAGAGCCTCTAGTGCAAGAAAACTAGCATGAACATTGTTGAGATATGTGTGGGAATAGTCCTAGATTGGAAAAAATACGAAAGGTATATGGGTATAAGATATATATGGGTCCCCCACCAAGAAGGCCTAAGTCTATTTGGATGGAGCCTCGTTCATGTATTAAAAATTAATATGGTATCGGAATTAGGTTGAGCTCTACATGTGCCGTGCACCTTTGACTCTGATAGATTAGCCTCTACATGTAATGTACATTCCACGTTGCACGGGCCCCCCTACCAACAAGGCTTAAGTCTTATTTGGATGGACCCTCGTTCGTATATTAAAAAATAACAAACATGATCCTAGAAAACAAAATAGGTTGATACACATTACATATTTTCTGTATATACCCACCATAAACTATCATTGGAAATTTAAAAGGTTAAAATTCAAGTATTAGGCAATGGCCTAATCCATCTAAAGAGAGACAGTTTACTTATTCATCGCAGGAAAGATACTGTTAGCAAGTTATATATTGAGGTATATATTGAGGTAGAGTGAAAGATGGTATTGTCCCATATCTAGCACCTGAAAGTTAAATACATGGTTTTGTCCCTAATAGAAACCCAAACCTTGATGATAACTCTGTTAGGGTAAATTCTTTGGATCAAAGTGATTGTAAGCCTAAGTATATTGTTTCCATCCTCATCGCAACTTTTGGAATTGAGATGCAGAGACTTTAAGATGGTACCACAGTACCCAGGTCTATATGAAACTGTGGATGCATTTACAGAAAATTAGTTTCTAAAGAAGTACTGCCTTGCAAAGCCCACAAAAAAGGGCTTGAATCTGCAGGGTATGTAAAATATAAGAAAGAAAATATATCCCTTAACTTTACCACATCTTTGGGGACTATAAGGAGTTGGAGGGCCTACTAATCTATCCCAATGCAACGCATTCCAACAACTGAAAACATAAAAATAATGCAAGTTACAGCAATACCTGCTCAAAATATGCATCTCCTCGTTCGCCCGGCCTTGAATTTGGTTCTTCAGAAGGCAAATTGGTCGGCATTTCATTTTCACTATCTATATGTTGGGAGCCTTGGGACTGCTTAACTGATATCTCAGGCGACGAAGAGCTTGTCCCTACTTGCTTCGGTAAATCTCCATAATTAGAATCAACTGCAATTACTTCCGCATCCGACACGGTCCGTAGAGTCCGACAAATCCTTTGCATCGTATTCGATAGATTGTTCAACAATTCCTGATGCTCCGAACTTCCTCTACAATTCATCGGAAGAAAAAACTCCAATATATAATCATCGTTTCCTGTAAAAGTACTTCTCAACCTAATTGCCACCGCAGCATGAAGTCCGTATTTTCTAGCGTGATGAGCCAACGGGTATTCTCGAATATCGTATATTTTAACATCAGGAGAGAAAAATGGCTGATTTGATTGAAGAGCTTTTCCCGCGATCCCTAGACCTTTTTCAAGGCATTGTTCAGAGCATGCATGTAGAAAGCCTTTCATTCGAGGATCGTTCACATAGCAAGCTGATTCTTGAATGGCTAACACATTTTTCTTCCTTAAATTTGAGTTCAATTCATGAACACCATTGCTTGTACTTTTGGTATTACAAGAGATGGGAACCCATGTGAGCGCTAGTGGTAACATGTGTGCATGGCAACAAGCTCTCAACACATTTAGGATCTCGGCGAGTGCAGATTTCTGATGCTTAGTCAGGTTCTGTAAGATATGCAAAAGGTTATATTGTAAGAACAGAAACGTAATTAAATCAAATAGAATCAAAAATTAATATTTCTCTATGACCTGCTGATAAGCTTGGGCTTTGGTGGTCCTTAACTCCACTGCCTGCAACAAGTAGAATTTCAAAGACTTTTGAGCAATTTGAAGTCAATTTCTTAAAGATATTTTGGTACAAACTACTGAATGAAAGGCAGGCACAAAATTCTTCATCCCACAAACGTGTGACACAGAACTCGGTGCATCTCTAATATTAGATTGAGAAAAATGGTCTTTTATATATCTTAGAGTCCTTGTCGCTTCACCAGAATTTATGAAGTTGAAGTGAGGCTTGATGAATTTACTTCTATATCCTAGCACCCTTTCTGTTGGCTGAAACTAAGACTTGCACAACGGTATATATTTTAATCCATTATTATTCCCAGAAATATAGTAATGAATGAATGAACGAGTGCCGGATAGATTTCAACCTGGGTAGCTCTACTACCGTCTTAATGCCAATGTGACTTCATTTACGACATAGGCCAAAAGCAACAATAGAGTCTGTCATACATCAGCCCAAATAGCAGAGCGTGGCCAGACGTCCGAAGGAGTTGCAAACGTATGCGTTATATCTACCAAACAACAAAGCGGGGCCAAACGTCTCAAAAAAAGTTCCATATGTCAAGCCATAAAACCACCACTGTGATTATCAATCAGACGTCTCAACAATGTGCTTCAGACGTCTGACCATCATGAGTGCAGCTGTTGTGGGTCTCAATCATGCCAATCTTTCCATAACTTCCAAATTGATTTTATTTTAAGTTTAGAAAAGATTTTATTTGATTCTATCCTGTAAATTGTAACACACATACACATCATTGATATTCAATGCAATCACCAAGTTGAAAACCCTAAAAACTATCTTCTTCAAAATTTTATAGACTTCACCAAAACTCGCAAGTTATGGTGAGAGCCGAAGGGTATACTTCTATATTCTAACAATATACTTGCAATTAGATTAAGCAACATATGTTTCACTTGAGGAATATGTCTATTCACATATATCACCTAATTGATTGTTGTTCATAAAGAAATAAAAGAAAACATGTTACGCACTAAAATTGATACTGATAAGCGCATGAGGTGTCAAGAACCACTTTACCCAAAAGCTTACGCGGTTAAGTTGTGGGATAACAATATATAGCAAGTGAACATAATATTACTTTACCATCCCCCTCACGTCGGCTTTTGAAGTTCAGGCCATGTGGAAAGGCCTCTAGCATAAACTCTTGCTAGGAAAGGTGGAATGACTGGGGTATATATAGATATATTTTAAATTTGACAACGACAAAGTTTGAACCTAGGACGTCTTGAACCCGGTGTGCTCTCATATCATGTTAATAACCAATTTACCTAAAAGCTTCAGCTGTTAGTTTGTTGGATAACAATGTATATCAAGAGAACATAATAATACTTTAACATGAGATTATCACAAGGTTATGCAAACGACTTTAGCAACAAACTAACTATGTAAACCATCAAACCTTTTACCTGCAAAGCATTGCAAACGCTATCCATCTCAACATCAAAATCCGCTTTCTCAGTCGTTGTAACAAGTTCAAGAACTGCAAAACACGACTTCTCTTTCGCATCAAATATTGGCATAGCAAGCGATCCATGAACCGCATGGCTATGAGCAAAGTCCGCCCTCAAGTACTCAGACTCTTTATAATATCCTACATTCGAAGTCCATTCGGGCAAACCCGAAATAAAAACCCGGCCGGGCAGCCCAGGGAGCAATCCAGGCACGTCTTCTGTAGAAAAGGTAAAACCTCTAGAAATTTCTCTATACCCGGCAAGGATTTGATCGAAAAGAAATGGTTGATCCGATGTACTTAAAACATATCGACTCCCATTTTTGATCGGCATCCAAACTTGGGCTAAGATTCCACCTCCTGATGATTTCTTGAATAACGATAGAGCTCTAAGCATTCTATCGGCTAGAGAAATGTCCGGGAGTGATTTTGGAACAAAAGTGTTTATATTCTCATCAGGAGTATTATTCCCATTTGAATTATCGATACCGGGTGAAGCCCAATTAGTCGGAACTTGTTGAGTGGGTGAACAGCTAAAGGGAGATGATGAGCAGCTAATAGGGTTATAAAATTCAAGGTAATCATCGAGGCTCATGAGAGCCGAAAGGATAAATGGATCATCCGTAATCGAATCCATTGGAGAGAATCCATCCATTTGAGATTGTTGCGAAACTCGACGAGCAAATTCTATTTCTCTGTGCTGATTTTCCATTTCCTTTCACCAAGATTGTAGCTTTTGTATCAGATCTACAAGCATGGGAGCAAAAGATACCTATTAGTGCCCAATTATGAAATTTCTTCAACAGATAATTTTCTCACCTTGCCCTTTTAAGCTTTTGGATATTTCAACCAACAAATATTCAGCTAAAACTCGTAGCTTGGTACACTAAAAGATGAAATCTTTTTACTACCCATAAACTAAACCATTAACTCTTGCAATTTTTCCACTCTTTGTGCAAAATTCTAGCTTTTGTATCAAATCTACAAGCATAGCAGCAAAAATCTCAATGATGAAATTTCTTCAAAAATTATAACCTTTGAACTTTTTGTCTCAGCTTTTCTTCTTGCTGCTTCCAATTAAGCACCTCCACAACCCAGAAACTAATTCTGAGCTGTTTCACTGAAAAGAGAAGATTTAGACCCCAAAAAAAATCAAATCTTTTGAATACCCAGAAGCTAAATTCCAACAACAAGCAATCACAACCCACCAAAATCAAATCTTGCTCATTCCTAAGCCATTCTTAGCCATAAAAACCCCACAAAAAAACACAAGAAGAGAGCTGGAAACAAACCATTAGAACATGAGGTTGATGAGAAATCTGAGAGACAAAAGCAAGAGCTCAATCCAGCCAGCAAAAGAGGCCATGAGAAGAAGGAGAAGAACCCAACAAAGATTTTAAAAATAAGGAAAGAGAGAGGTGTGGGGATGGTCGCCTCTCTTGGTTGAGGATTCCACAAAGTTTAATATTTTTTAATTATTTTTTTACTTATCTTTTATTGGTTTTTTAATTTGTTACTGTTATATATATATACAGTAAAACCTCTATACAGTAATATCCTTGGGACCGGGGAAAAATATTACTATAGGGGGGTTATTCTTAAGTAGAGTTTTATATATAAAAATTAGATTTTTTTTTGAAAAAATAGTAGTCAAAATTCTTAGACCTTCAAAATTCATATAGACCTTCAAACTTATTAACAAGTCAAAATTCTTAGACCTTCAAAATTCATATAGACCTTCAAACTTATTAACAAGTCAAAGTACTTTATGTCATCTTAAGTTCAATTGTGTAGTTAAGTAATTTATGTCATCTTAAGTTCAATTGTAATAGCCAAGTAATTTTATGTATTTTTTATATATATAAAAAATTATTTAAAATTTAATGCCAATTTATTACTATATAGAGGTAAATTAGTACAGGCGGGACTTGGAAAAAGTATGGAATATCACACTGTGGAGGTTATTCTTATTTATAACTGGTCCCGAGTCGGGACCGGGACTTTTTATCACTATAGGGAGGTTATTCCTATATAGAGTATTCCTATACGGAGGTTTTACTGTATATATAGAGAGAGAGAGAGATTAATGGAGGAAAGAGGTCATAGGAGGGGATTTCCTTCTATGGCGTTGAAAAAATACAACCTCCACTATTTTTTCCGACTATCGGCATCCATCATCATCATCGTTATCATCTAAGATGTGCGTACACCAAATTTCATGTGATTCCACAACTTTTTCACCGTTGATTTAGTGGGTTCAAAATTAACGGTTTACCGACAATAGAATTTTTTACATTGCTAAATCAACGGTGAAAAAGTTGTAGAATCATATGAAATTTGGTGTACCCACATCTTAGATGATAACGATGAAGATGAAGGGAGCCGATCGTCGAAAAAATTGGTGGAGGTTGTACTTTTTCCACGCCATAGGAGGAAATTGGCCTCTTTTCTCCATTATTCTCATATATATATGAGAGAGAGATAATTTGATATGTTTGAAATATCGGTAAGAAAGATTTAAATTTGATTAGATTTAATTAAATTATAATTTACTGAGAAATCAAGTTAGGATTTCTTGCGGATCAAGGATTAAATTCTAATAGTTTATTATAAATAGAGAGCTAAACCTGAGAATTTATTAGAGCTGGACTTGTCCTCCTCTAATATAATAGTAGTTTTTTCTTTTATCAATAAACAATTGTTTCTCTTCTATTTTCCACAATATAGTCTCTCAATTATTTTGTGCTCCTTTTTTAATACTTATGCTTCTTAGCCGTTACCAAAGATTCTTTTCAATTTTTCCGCCATTAATTCATTTTTTAAAAGTTTTGCTTTGCTTGGAGATGGTTCCTGTTTGCGCAAGCAAACGAAATACTGTGGCTGCTGCTCATGAACGGCCCTTGGAATTGGACAAAAATACAGTTTTTTCCGTTACCATGGGAAAATGATGGTTTTCTACTTTGGATAAATGAGTACGGCGGTCAACATCCATGGAATAGCTGAATAGAGCCAACTGGCGTTAACGTTAACGTTAACTGTGTCTGCGACAATGCCTTTAAATAGCGGATACCTTAACTTAAAAGCATGAATCGTGATGCCTAAAATCATAGAAACCACCGAATACAGCATGCATGTGGTTATTAGTAGGTATATTCAATTCTTGATGTACAATTAACCATTAAGAAATATGCTACTCCCTCCATTTCACAAAGTAAATCTTTTTATTTTGGCTCCTTTCCTTTTCATCAAAATATAAGTCCTTTTGTAATACCAAGAAGAAATTTTGGTTACCAATTCAATTTTAATACTGTATTTATTAAACTAATCCTAAAAAAGACAATATCATAATTTCTCTTCTTGTTCAAGTATCAATAATGCTAGGCCTAAATTGGGAACTTCACTTTTATAAATTTATAGATTTAGAAAATCCGATCTTCTCTTAAGAAGTGTGCAAAAGCAAAAAAAAAAAAGGACTTACATTTTCGAAACAAAGAGGCTGATGGATTTGGTATATCTTGTAAAATAGAATTAGACTGAGGGAAAATTATGAGGTAGCTAGAGAATTCCCTCTATGTTATATATATATTATTGTTTTTCTAGTAATAGGAAATACAAGTAATCTAATTAGATTTGATCAAATCTAAATCTATATCTTATTAACATTCCCCCTCAAGTTGGAGTATATATATCACGCATGCCCAACTTTGTACAAATAAATTGCACTCGATTCCTTCCCAAAAGCTTGGTGAATAAGTCTGCTAATTGATAGTCAGTTTTCATATGGATTGTATCAATGATCCCTTCTTCAATTTTTTCTCAAATAAAATGGCAATCTACTTCTATGTGCTTTGTTCGGACATGAAAAACTGGATTGTTGGCAATATAAATTGCAACCTTGTTGTCATAATAAAATTTTACCGGCTCCTTAGATTGATAAGTGTTGGGACTTCACGCGCGTGCGTCTATGCATTTTGAAAGAAAAGGTTTCAGAAATTTGGCGCACGCGAGCTCACTCTCGTTATAAAATATTAACCGCAAGTACACAGCTCATTGTAATTAGCCGGTAAGTATGAGTCAATCCACAGGAAATTAGTGATTAGGAGTTTTTATGTCAAGTTCAAGAGAAAAGAATGGTTTTGGTTTTGGTTTGTCACAAAAATAGAAAACGATGCATAAGGAAGAAAAGCGGTCGTGGCTCTAGTTCGAATGGCGAATCGTGGCGAATTCTTCAACTTTCTCTTGATCATTGGTGTTCTTTCCTTTTGTTGGATCCGATCATGAAGCATGACTTATCAAAACGGTTGCGAGGTATAAACTATCAAGACGATGCGATTTCGCAACGCGAGACATGAAACTATCCGTTATGTTCTCACTTACCGTTTGTATGTCCGAGCATGATTTATCAAAACTAAGTACAAGGGTTAGAAAGCATACAACATCACAAATCAACAAATTAGAAAATGAGAAATAAAGTTAGTATTAAACTTGTTAAGTGTGGAGTGATAGTATAGGGTATATATATGAAGAAGGGTGTCAAACAACTTGTTAACAAAATACTTTATCTAAACACTTAGCAATCTTAACACTAATTTGATTCTAACTTTAACATTGCAAAATGATGATAATGAAATAATAGGGTATATGATAAAGATTACAAGTAACTATCAAAATAAAAATACCATATCAAATATATCAATAAAACAATCTTGAAGTTACCATCACTTTTAAGCACATTAAATATTCACAAGAGAATAAGAAAGGCTAAGCCACTCATCTTCATCCTCACCATCACCACAACCAAAAAAACCATTCAAACATCATAAAAGAGAAAATAAAAACCCAAGTGAAAGAACACATAAAGAAAATAAGTAATGAACAAAAAAGTTGAGCAAAGAGTGCAAGTCTTATTCATATAGAGAGATTAAAGTTACAAGTTAGACAAAAACTTTAAGCTTCTTAATGGAGCTCTCAAATGAGAGCTCAAAGAAAGAAGAAGAGAAAGCTATCAAAAAGTATACACACAATTTCTCACTCCAAAATCCAATCCAGAACTTAATCTGTGATATGCTATTTATAGGCAACTCAACATAAAAAAATAAACAATAAAAATGGACTACAGTACAACAAGGGACCCATCAAAAAAGCATGAACCCAATTGGCTAAGTCCATGCCACAATTTGCGGCTATTTTTATTAAATTGGTGGCTATATTGAGGAGACTAAGGGCCATCTTTGTTCTATGGTCTTATGAGCTCAAGAGCATCTCTTTGGTATCTCTTTTTCTTTTAATTCATATTTGGATGCAATCTGGAGTTGAATAATAGAGAAGGGGATCAAGTGGGCAATGTGTTCACACTTCAAATCACTTCTTTATCAAATACATATGACCATGCCCACTTGACCAAACCATTTATGCATCCACTTGTATGCTTCATGATGGTGCTTGCCACTTGATCCACATGAGCCATGTATTTGTTAACACTTGATCGTGTTCACATCATGCTAGAACAAAAATGATTTATTTGTTGTACACACAATATTTGTTGCAAAACCTATATACTTGATCGGTTTTTTGTCCCGTTTGCAGTTTAGCTCAATTCTGTCGTAATTCGTGCATGCAGAGCATTATTTCCAGTGTTTTTTCTATGTACCTATAATTTGTATTAATGAGCAGACACAGATTAAATAGAATTGTTTATTGACAAAATAATAAGAAATGAGTAGTATTAAAATGTAATTAATCGTTTCGAGCAAATACCCCCAAACATATCTTTTGCTTGTCCCGAGCAAAACAAAATCATAATCTCTCTTTCGCGGGGAACGCGATTGCACCGAGCATGTGCAAAAAGCCGTTGAATCTCTAGGTGTCTTTACTAGGAGAAGTTTTGTCCCCTGAGGGTTTTCAGCGGATTACACCCACAAAATCCCGTCAAGCTAGTTTTGTAAGATAACTGTTGATTCTAATCCTAAGGTTCGGTATCTAAATTAGAAATTCTATCATCCTAAATCAGAAACGTCCAACCCTTATTTTTCACTCCTCGCATTTTATTTAACATAAGTTCATATACGTCTTTACGTGATTGTGCAAATAGTGACTTTATGTTTCAAAAACTTCGATTAGAGTTTTCATGTCACAAATACTGGCCAGGCAAAACTTCAAAAGGATCAATCGAGTTTGAAAAGACTTAAGATTTTCTTAAGTTTCATTCTCCAGTTAGGTCTCAAATTAGAATTTCTATCATTTTTAACTGAAAACTAAGCCTTATTCTTCACTCCTAACTTTCACTTGTTTTTGTTCATACACACCTTCGTGATCGTGCGAAAAGTCTTATAATCTTTCAAATTAAACTTTCATATCTCCGCTAAAAAACAGTTATAATTGAAACTCGTCCCAGCCAAGATTATTCTTTCACAAAGAACCGTGAGCGCTTTTAACTCGAAGAGAATACTTGCTTGATTTGTTTTATTTGGTGATTGGAGACTTAGCAAGTTTTGGGTCAATAACTCCCAAATCAGATAGTTTTAGGGTATTAGGTGTAAAGAAGCCCCTAAGACTTAATTGTCCAAGGCACCAAGGTCACCAAACAAAAAAACTCGTTTATATGCGTTTAAAATATTCAGAAAGCAGTGCGAACGAAGATATTGTCAGTTTTTCTTTTCATCACAAAGACATGTTCGTGTGGATAAGTTGTGTAATCACTCCAATCAAGTTCCAGATGGGTTATTTCAGACTTTAGCCTCCATTAAAACTTTCGATAATATCCTTTCATATCCAATTCATTTTATGAACTATTCTTGATATTACTTATTTCAGAACAAACCTGTTTGATTCTAAAGAAGTTTAACAATTTTTAAAAGTTTTAAGACATTTCATACTTGTCGTCTAATTCTCAAAACTCACGACATGTGTAGTGTGATGCAAAAACATATATTAGCTACGGTTAAACTCAAAAGAGGGTTATTTTTCGGGTTATCAATTTATAAAATTAGGATTTAGTTGTTTCTATCTTATCAAACTAAACCGTCGGATATCGAATCTATGTTTCCCCACTAGCTAACTTGACGACAAAGTTTTTATGTTTTGAAAAATTTTCAAATTTTTGTCGGTTTATTATTATTATTATTATTATTATTATTATTATATGCAGAATTTACACATGATACAACAAAGCAAACGAAGTGCTCACCCCCCCAACCTGCGATTCACGATGTCCTCATCGTTGCCCCCGTCTATGGTTGCTAGACTTAGATATTTAGGGTGAGTTTTTATTCATAAAAAAGGAAATTTAAGAGCTAATTACAGTATTTACAAATTAAGAGATTACGTCAGTCCAGAAATTAGTACCAGCCATTCAAAAAATTTGTCAATATAAGACCAGGACTGGTAAAAGAAAATGCATATGAAAAAGAAAAAGAAAATGTTAGTGGTAAGGTTAGATATTAGTGTCGGGTATGGATGTGTGAAAATAAGGATCAGAAAACGTTAAAGATGAAAACGAATTTTTGAAAGAGTCAAAGAATTGTAGCCCAGATGAATTTTATTTTCAAAAAGCATGTGTTGAATTTCGGGGTTAAGTTCGTTTAAAAACTGGAGTTCATCCTCAAAAAGTTCAGCAAAAGAGAGGTCCCTAGAATGCTCTCAAAGTGATTATGACTCAAACTCACCAAGAAAATCAAGCTCATCCGCATATATCTCCGACATGAAAAAATGTTTGTCAAAGTTATCTTAATCCATATACTCTCCTATAATCATATTCTCATCAATACGGCTCATATCTCCCAATTCAAGTTCTTCCTCAACATACTGACCTATGGGTAGCTTAATGTCATTCAAAAATGTAGATTCTCACTCTAAAGTTTTATCAAAGACTATATCAATCGGTAACACTAAAGTCATGGGTTTATGATTTTGTATTTTGTTGAACACAATATCAAAACCATACCTGTCAAATTCACAAATTTCCTGTAACATTTTGGAAAATTATAAATATTAATTTATAATTTAAATATGGATATTATGAGTTCACGAAAATAATATCGTGTATGTATTTTGGATTTCCGGATTGGTATCTGTAAAAATGTAATTATTTTAGGAAAAATGAAAATATGTGATATCATAAAAATGATAAGTATTTTGTTTTAACATGATATGAGATTTTGTTATAAGATTATGGTATTTAAGTGTAATAATAATTATTGTAAAAAAGGTTTTTATTTATTAAATGAGTTGTGGTATATGATTAGGCTAGAATAGCGCTTCACAAACACCACACTCTCACATACACTCTAATTCCTACACCTCCTCCTTCACCCATACACTTTCTCCTTCACTTTACCAAAATTATCATGGTTCATTCTTCAATTTTCAAACTGAACCAACAACTCCCTTCAAACTCCATCCCCTTAGTTGCTAGTTCTTCACCAAACCAAGAGGAAGTGATGATTCCTTCATGAAAGTTGTTCATATCATCAAGCTAAAGCCACTACCACCTCAAGAAATCTCAAGCAAACACTTCATGAGCTAGAAATTCCTTGTGCTCAATCCTTATAGGTAAAGATCATACCTTTTCAAGTTTTCTAGCATCAAATTTCAGATTTCCTTGTTCAAATATCAGAAAAGTAGGATTTTTGTTAAGTTAGTGATGTTCAAATTGAATCTGGAGCTAGTAGGCTTCTCTGAAAATTATTTAGAGAATATTGTGATATGATAAGACCGGTAGAAGACTACCCTAGAAGCCCGAGTCCCTAACTTCATGTTATATCCGTAGATTTAATCCCTATACCCGCAATTTGCGGTCCCACTTTGGAATTAGGTCTTGATTTTTGTTCTGTAGCTTCATCTTGTGGTAATTAAGCCAATGTATTGGGGTTTTTGTTCCAGGTTTCATATAGAGAAATCTGGGAGTGTTTTAGTATGGTTTTGGTTATGTTTCCGATATTTAAAACTTGGTTTTATGTATTTCTATATCTCGACTTGATCGTTTGCACGTCAACGTCAGGGTATTTGGTCGTATTTTGAGTAAGTGAGCTATAGATTCTAACCCATGTGCGCTTTGATCGTCGTATCGTTTTTGATTTGATATTTATGCTGTTTTGTCATAATTATGCTTGTAGGTACGATTGCGGAAATTTGCGAGACGACAGGCAGTTGTGGATTTCGACCGGCTCAACAAGTCGGTGAGTAGATTTATATCTACGGGAGAAGTCGGGTGGATGGCGTATAACACCCCCACAACCAATTAATTAGGATATTATACTATATACGTAGACTATAGTTTATGTTGGATAACTTAGTCGATAACTAAATTAGTGTATAGTTTGTATCTAGTAGGTTACATATATATGTAGATATATCTTGATATATGATTATGGTTATATATATGCGTGACTATGGATCCATACGATATTGATGGGATATTTGATAGATATTGTACGTGAGATGATTTCGTACTGATTATGATGAGAATAGTATGCCGAATATGGCCGAGATTCGTTTGGACTCATAGAGTCATGCGTTTATCTCGATTAGAACATTGTGATTGCTTGAGCTATACTCTTTTAAAAACTTACAATTCGTTTCCTCTTTAAATGATAAATGGCAAGGAATGCATTGCTACTTTTAAATAGATATTTATTTTAAATATACTGCAGCTTCCTTATTTGCAAAAGAACGTTTCATTTTACCTTCAATTGTAACAGTATAGCTTATAATAGTTAGCTACGTTTAACGATTATACACGTTACAATTAAGTTACCTTTTTATACACTCACGATTCGTTTACCTGTTTATATGCTGGTTACGTTACTATTCTCGTACGAACACACTGATAGAACACTGCATAACTACTAATGATTGCTATGTTGCACCAATCACAGACGCACATGTTACACTACACCTCATCGGTACTGCCATGATACTGTAGGATTTCCACGCTTGGTAGCGTTAATGTTATTATATGAATGCAATGATTGACGTATCAATGTGATAGCGATGTTCGAACACATTTGATAGAACATTTACACAAATAATATTGATTGCCATATGACACAAGCATAGACGTATATATTACACTACACATCATTAGTATTGCCATGACACAGTAGGACTGCCATATTTACTTGTGTTCTAGATATCCATGATAGAGATGATAATACCTATAATGATGTTGATATACGAATACCATCGTTATGGATATTCGTATATAATTGTTGCCAATGTGGCAAAGATGATGTATGCGTTATGTTTTTATGAACTCGAGACAGATCATATAAGTGTTCTTCAGAACTTGTTATTTTCTATGGATTTGAGAAACCGCGGGTATCTTTTCAAACTGATTATGTTTTCAAAAGTGAGGTGTTCTCATGATATGATGATTTGGTGTTCACCATGGGTTTTGGTTTTTATGATAAGATATCCGAATTGAGAGAGGGGTTAACCGATTACGGGTACATGGTGGACCCGGTACGACTCTGAGGGGCAAGAAGACGTAGGGAGGTACAAGGAGCCTACTCGTGGATCGATACCGGAGATAGAGTATTAGAGCACGACAGATATCTAGGAGATACCGAACGAGGCTATTGATATCGGGAGAGGACCAGTCTAACGAGACGGTGCTTACGACATCTGGATTTACGTGTCGGTGATAGAAACGAGATTTATGATGATTTTGAGTGTCGGTGATGGACACTCAGTAGATGATGAGTTTGAGTGTCGATGAGGACACTCATAAGATTTAAAGTGTCGATGCTGGACACTCATATGTTGATTTTGGCGCGATCCGTCGAGATGCGCTGTTATAAATTATGCTTTTTAGTAGCCGAACATGATTGATGCATGGGGCAGTACCTGAATACTATTTTCACATATTGAAACACATAAAGAGATTTCCAAATGAGCTATAGTCTCACTTTTTTGATGTGTCTGGGACGACACAAGGATCTTTTGAACAGAAACCTTCTTAAAACTCATTTCTAAAAAAACCAGACGTATACTTAAAACAAAATACATATACTACTTCATAAAACTACATTTGCTACTTATACCATAATATATTATCATACGGCTATTTTGAAAAGGTTTACATACATTTTTCGGCTACCTTATATGTTATACATGGATGCATGCTATATACATATGAGGTGATGAAATATTTCCATGTTTATGTGATAGATATTGATGCGTTTATAGTACTTGTGCATTATTCATATATTAGTACATGATATGATAGTACTATACTTTATGATCTAGGTAGATTGTTATGCATTTCGGCTTCTACCTTGCGATATACTTTTATTCACTGAGTTGGCAACTCACCCCCGTTGTGCCGCAGTTTCTTATAGGATTGAGCGCTCGGATCAGTAGCGGCTTGCCGGCACACTTCTTACTTCGGTGATTGCTTTTGTAGGTGGGTTACATGTTGGATCGTAACTACACAGTGTATATGTATATTCATTTTGATCAAGTTAAAAACTCCATTGACCATTATTTATATAATTGTGGACTTAGAAGCGAGACTTAGATGTTATGTGTTTTGAGTGTCGCACTTGTTTGGAGTCGACTTTATATTATTTTTGTTTTTGTCTCACTTTAGATTTCTTTGCCTTGGGCGTCGTATATTGTCTGTGTGGTTGCTCCTCCGTTTGGGCATGGAAGCTAGCGCCTATTAGGGATGCTTTATATATATATATATAATATTTTGTACATGGATTTAATTAAAATTTACAAAAGAGGTACTGCCCGATTTTCAAACGACATAGGCATTTTCAAGCAAACTTATTTGCACTTTAAAAGAAATTCGAATCCATTTAATAACTCTTTTTGAAAATTCACCTCCACTATTTATTATAAAAGGTTTAGATTCCAGGTTTTGGCTTACTTGGATCACGTCGACATCTTTAGACATCATGAGATCTAAGTGCCGGTCACGTGCCGCTTTCGGATCGTGACATTTCCTCCTCTAAAATTTTACCATTATAATCATTCGGTGTAAGAATCTCATCTTCAAATAGTTTATCGGTTAAATCATCTTCAAGATCACAAATGATAGGAGGTCTATTTGGTACCTGAAAGCTAGTGTCAAATTGACTCGGAAGGTTTTCTTGCTTGTCCTTATAACACTCAGTCAAATCAATTATATTATCATCATCTATGAAATTATCAAAATTTGTTTGATCATTTATCTCACTCAGTTGACTATCTAGATGACAGATATTGGCATTATTGGTTTCAAATTGACTGTGTTTATTCCCTAGAATCTGTACAGCTAAATATTTCACTTGTTCGTCGATTCTATCCAATGATTGAGATTGAACGTGAAACAATTGATCAGATTGTTGTATGAACATGGCTAGCGTCGAAACTGTTTGATTCTCGACTGCAATTATCACTTCTAAACCTTTCTCTAAAATGGTCAACCTATCATCCATCTTACTATTATACCCTATTGATGTGTCAATTGTTTTAGGAAGGGAGGGTTGTGACAGTAACGATGCTAAAGCAGTCATTATGTCGATCTCTTTCTCTATGTTTTCAATCAATTACTCTATATTTGAACTGGGATTGGGTTCAAAAGTGTTAGGGGGTAGACCAATATCAAAATTTTGGCACGGTTGGTTACCTCCTAAGAATGGATAGTATTCAAGAATGTGGGAAGAAGCTTGACAATTGGAACAAAAGAATTGGGTATGTGTATAAACAAAAGAATATGGATCGTAAAGAATTGAATTTAACCGTGTGTCACCCATATCAACAAGCATCATAAAATCACAAAAACAAAGAATATCACACCCTTATCAGTCTATATTTTGCTAAGTCAACTAGAGCTTCTTAAGAACTTGATTGTCGAAATAAAACTATATCGAGAAATGGGCTCAAGATACACTGATTATGAAACCAGGTAAGCGCAGAGATAATGGGAGATTGTTCAACGGTTTCGCGAAATTCCTTAATTAGAATAACCCTTTCTATTTTAGCAGTTGCATCGTTCACACTTACCTAGACATCCCGTGAACAATATAACATTAAGCGGTGTTCTAAACGCAATTAACTATCCCTAATGAGCGCGAGTCCTTAAAGGCAGAGTTCTAATTGATTTTAAAAATTACCGTGGGTATGTAAGAATGCAGTTTTGTGATTTGAGGGCCACGAAAAAATGTGATGAAATCCTTTACCATATCTTATGGGGTTCTTTACCTTTAAGTCCATATTAAGATGCAAATGTACGATCAATAAAAGAATTTAAGCAACCAAATAATCAAGCATATCTTTTTCATTTTAGGCTTAGGTGTTGCAAAAAATACGTGTTAGTTCTCTTTTGGCTATTGATGGTGAACTTGCAAAGAATCATGCAGAAAATAAAATATTGGAATACGTCGGATTTGAGAGAGAAGGAGTTTAGAAAATACGTATCGAAATGTTTGGGTTAAGAAACCCCCGTTGATTCGATCCTGAATAGCTTGGAAAGTTCGCTTGCGCGGATCAAACTATTCGGAAGTTTGGCACCTCACTTCACTAACACCTTGTTCTATGAAGTCCAATTTGTCTCCGCACGTTCGTTGGTCGCAAGCCCGTCTAAAACTAAAATGTAAAAAATATCGGAAAATTTTGCGGAAAAGCTATATATATATAGCCAAATTGCTGCCCATACAATTGTGAAATTAAAAGTATAAAAATGGAGCAAAAATAGGACAAAGAAACAAACACAAGAAAATTGAAGCAAACAGAGCAAGTGGGGCCGCAATTTGGGACCCAAATGAATAAATCGGCAGCCAACTCTTTGAGTTGGGGTTCTAACACTGTACTGTGTGCTTCTTGTCCTTTTAGTGTACCATTTTTATACTTTAAATATTCCAATTAAACTCAGAGTGACAACAGACAAAAAAGAAAGAGAATAAATGTCCAAAAAAGTTAGTTTTTTTGTTTTGTTTTGAAATTTTTTTTGTTAAAGTTAATTTTTTATATACAAATGAAGCAGAAATAACAACCCTTAATGACTACCTCATTCCCCGACAATGGCGCCAAAAACTTATTGGGACTTCACGTGCGCTCGCCTATGCATTTTGAAAGAAAAGGTTTTATAAATTCGGCGCACGCCATCTCGGTCTTGTTTTAAAATATTAACCGAAAGTGCACGACTCGTTGTAGTTAGCCAGTAAGTACGGGTAGATCCACAGGAAATTGGTGATTATGAGTTTTTATGTCAAGTTCAAGAGAAAAGAATGGTTTTGGTTTGGTTTGTTACAAAAATAGAAAATGAAGTAGAAGGAAGAAAAATGGTCGTGGCTCCGGTTCGGATGGTGAATCATGGCGAATTCTTCAACTTTCTCTTGATCATGAGTGTTCCCTCCTTTTTTTGGATTCGATCATGAAGTATAGCTTATCAAAGCGGCTGCGAAGTATAAACCATCAAGACAATGCGATTTCGCAACGTGAGGCATGAAATTATCCGTTACGTTCTCACTTACCGTTTGTATATCCGAGCATGATGTATCAAAACTAAGCACAAGAGTTAGAAATCATACAACATCGGAAATAAACAAATTAGCACATGAGAAGTAAATTTAGTGTTAAACTTGTTATGTGTGGGGTGATAGTATAGGGTATATGTATGGCGAAGGGTGTCAAACAACTTGTTAACAAAATACCTTATCTAAACACTTAGCAAGCTTAACACTAAATTGATTCTAATTTTAATATTGGAAAATGGTGATAATGAGATAATAAGGTATATGATAAAGGTTACAAGTAACCATCAAAATCAAAATATCCATAAAACAATCTTGAAGTTACAATCACTTTTAATCATATTAAACATTCACAAGAGAAAGAGGAAGGCTAAGCCATTCATCTCCATCCTCACCATCACCACAACCAAAAAATATATTCAAACATCGTAAAAGAGAAAATGAAAACACAAGTGAAAGAACACATAAAGAAAACAAGTAATAAACAAAAAAGTTAAGCAAAAGAGTGCAAGTCTTATTCACATGGAGGGATTAGAGCTATAAATTAAATAACAACCTCAACCTCTTCAATGGAGATTTCAAATGTGAGCCTAAAGAAGGAAGAAGAGAAAGCTATTAAGAAGTATACACACAATTTCTCACTCCAAAATCCAACCCAGAACTTAATCCATGATTTGCTATTTATCGTTAACTCAACATAAAAAACAAATAATAAAAATGGACTGATAATACAACAAGGGACCCACCAAAAGAGCACGGAACCAGATGGCTAAGTCCAGGCCGCAATTTGTGGCTATTTTTATTAAATTAGTGGTCATATTAAGGAGACTGGGGCACATCTTTGTTCTGTGGTCTTATGAGCTCAAGAACATCTTTCTGGTATCTTCTTTTCTTTTAATTCATACTTAGGTGCAATCTGGAGTTAAAGAACAGAGAAGAGGATCAAGTGGAAAATGTGTTCACACTTCAAATCACTTCTTTATCAAATACTTATGACTATGCCCACTTGCCCAAGCCACTTGTGCACCCACTTGTATGCTTCATGCTTGTCTTGCCACTTGATCCACGTGAGTCATGTACTTGTTAATACTTGATCATGTTCACATCATGTTGGACCAAAATGATTTATTTATTGTATACACAATATTTGTTGCAAAACCCATAGACTTGATCGATTTTCCGTCCCGTTTGCAGTTTAGCTCAATTTTGTCGTAATCCGTGCATACAAAGTATTGTTTTCGGTGTTTTTTCCTGTGTACCTATAATCTATACTAACGAGTAGAACAGATTAAATAACACTGTTTATTGACAAAATGATAAGAAATAAGAGGTATTAAAATGTAATTAATCGTGTCGAAAAATAACCATGTTCTTGAAGAAGAGAAACTATCCACACTAGCTCACTCGTAGTATTAACCATGGCTTTATATTCTTATTCAGCACTCGAACGTGAGACAACATTCTATTTCTTGCTTTTCCATGAGATCAAATTGCCTCTAACAAACACACAAAAATCTGTGATTGATCTTCGATCACTTGGCGATCCATCCCGATCTGCACATGTAAACCCTGTAACTTTAGAATGCCCAAAGTTCTTATATATAATACCTTTCCCTGGTGTAACTTTCAAATAGCGAAAGATACACATCACTGCACTCCAATGTGAATCTCTAGAATCCGATATAAACTGGCTAACTATACTAACAGGAAAAGAGAAGTCAGGCCTTGTCGCAGTCAAATAATTAAGCTTACCAACCAATCTATGGTATCATCCTGGATAGGTAAGCGGTTTCCCTTGCCCTGGATATAGCTTGACATTAGGATCCATAGGCGAGTCAATAGGCTTGTAGTCATATATCTTTACTTCCTTAAGCATATCAAGAACATACGTCCTTTGAGTTACAAATATACTGCCCTGAGGAGAAGAACACGCCACCTCAATGCCAAGGAAGTATTTCACCTCTACTAAGTCTTTAGTGCTGGATTTCTTCTGAAGATAAGCTTTTAACTCAGTAGTACCTTTTGCATCGTCTCCTGTGATCACAGTATCATTAACCCAAATGCTTGAACAACGCTAGTTAGTCTCCTAAACCAAACATGCGGAGACTGTTTTGTTGGATATAGTGCCCTCAAGGCAATTATTATAATTGCAGGTAGGCGATTTTGGTGATTGAAGGAGGACCCATACAGATAGAACATTTATGCTCGAAATGATAGTATGCTATCTACTTTGTCTTTATCATTCATTTGTATAGGTTTTATTATGTGCCGCTAATACATAATGATAAATCCCATAGGATCCTTGCTTGACTACCAGCATTATGAAGGCGATCATATTGTGAGAGCCGGGTAGTCCATAAGCACATCCTTAAATGTCCCTAGTCGTGGGAGTATCGAAACTGGTCAACAATATTCCAGAGTAGACTAGTGTACATGTTTCTAGACCTCGATGAGGGGCAGTGGCCGGTCTCACAGCCATTGGTGTGTAGCACCTAAGATTGTATACATGTGCTCACTGGAGGTGAATACACCAGACGGACTTGCCGAGAACTTCTAATTGGTATTATACCTATCGTCAAATAGCAGTTCTCTGATGACATAAGTACATGGTAGTCTTTTGACATGATATCGTCATTTGTCTCGTATGAGTTCCCACTGTACTTTGATTACTACCCTACAACATCTCAAAGGAGTCATGCAAATAGATTTTAATTGGGTACAGTCCCTGTTCCTACCAAAATTTTTGGCCAAGAGCTACTTGTTCCCTTGCAAAAAAGGGGGAGAATCCTAAAAAAAACAGGCATCACGTGCCCACACGTGACCAGGCCTCACGTGCAGGCACGTGACCAGGCCACACGTGCAGGCACGTGACCATTTACAGGCAAAGCCTGTAGACACAGAACAAAATAAACAAATTGGAAATACAGTGTTAGTGGGGTCACATGCCCACACGTGATCAGGTCTCACGTGCAGACACGTGACCATTTACAGGCAAAGCCTGTAGACAATCAATTAAAATGAAATGCTTAATCAGTGGGGTCACGTGCCAACACGTGATAGGCTCTTAAACCCTCTGAAACAATAGAATTAATGTCTAGATTAAATGCCTTATCAAGTGGGGTCATGTGCCAACATGTGATAAACTCTTAAACCCTCTGAACAATAGAATTAAATTCTAATTTGAATGCTTTAACAAATGGGGTCACGTGTCAACACGTGATAAACTCCTAAACCATCTGAACTAATTCTAATTAAGAAGGAAATCAAAAACCCTAATATTTCTCTAGATCTTTCCAAACAAAAAAGATTGCGCTCTGTAAAGTGGAGCACCGTTGGATTAAAAATCCAATGGTGATTAAAAATCACCAATTTATAGAAAGATTCTATACAAGGAAATATTTTCCTAAAATCTGTCGGGAACAACAAATAAAATATCTTTTGGATTAAAAGTCCAATGGTGAATAAAGTTCACCGAGTGATCTAAAAGATCATGTTGGTTACAAAATCAATCAAAATCTTTCAATGAAAGATTGACTAAACAAACTGATTCTTTTCTTTCTCCTATAAATAGGAGCCAAGAAGAGAAGAGAAGGGGGATAAAACAACAGAGAGTAAAAAGAAGAAGAGAATTTAATTCTCCAAAGAGAAAAGAAGGTTTCTTTAGAAAAGAAAGAAATCCTAGGTAAGAGATCATCCTATAAGCTCCCACAAAATAAAAAAGAGAATTTAATTCTCAATTTAAGAGTTTAACTCTTCTGAAGAAGAACTTAGTTCTTCCTTTGGTTGAAAATCTGCAGAAGCAGATCTCCCCATAAGTTGAGAATTTAATTCTCATCGAGGAGATTCTGCCATGCAGATCTAAAACCTAGGAGAGGACCTAAGTTCAGAGAATTTTATTCTCCCACAAAGCACATATGAATTTAATTCCTCCAACAAAGATAGGGTTTAACTCTTAATATAAGAACTTAATTCTTCTTCATGGTTGAAGATCTGCAGAAGCAGATCTCCCCATAAGTTGAGAATTTAATTCTCATCGGGGAGATTCTGCCATGCAGATCCAAAACTCAGAGGGATAATTGGGTTTAAATAATTTAATTCTTCCAAACACATAGGAATTTAATTCCTCTAAATAAAATTAGGGTTCAACCCTATAAAAGAATTCAATTCTTAAACAAGGGACTTAGACTTTTCATGCACATAAAAAGATCAAAGTACCCAACGTGATCACGTGGAAACATGTGACTCTCCCCCTCAATGATCAAAAGAGAATGAATAAGATTAGGTCATGTGCTCCCACGTGACCCTTGAACAAACTTCTCAAAATAAAGACAGAACAGATTTTGGCCACCCTCACGTGTTCCCACATGACCCCTAACAAACACTTTAATATCCAAATCATGGATACCCATCACGTACCCACACGTGATGGTCATAAAGGCAAAGTGTTTAACACTTACTTGCATATTCTGAGAATAAAATAAAGGAAGTTTGGGCCCAACACTCAAGCGCCTCACGTGACCCCACATGAGCGCTTCTTTTTTTAGTGTTTAATACTATTTTGTGTGTTGTATCCTTAGTGTTTAACACTATTTTAAGCGCATCACGTGGGAGCACATGATAGACGAGCCTACTTTAGTATTTAACACTATATTTGAGCCAATCTTAGCCCAAATTAGCTAAGTCTTCCAGAGGCAGGTCCCTCCCTTTTGACTGAAGCTCAAATACACTCTTGTCTTCCAAAATTGGTCATTTCATATGACATTCAAAGCAAAACCCAGAGCCTTTCAATCAACTTTGGTTCAAGGGTACATTTTTTCACACCTCTGATACATGTCGTTGTAATTCTTCCATGTCTTAAGAGAGGTGGTGGGTCCTAATGACCAATAACTATCTGGTGCATTTTCAAACCCATGTTTGTATCTGAATTTGGACCGCAATGTCCCTAAACTAAACAATAGAGCCCAAATGCTCTTTTGTTGGATCTAAATGATCCTGTTAAGTAGATCTTAGTCTAAAATTAGACTAACGTATCCTTAACAAACATTTAAATCGATCTTAATCTCAAACGAGATTAACGATCCTGAAATTAATCCAATTACAGATCTCCCAACCAAAATTGGTTCAATGGTACATCTCCTCACTCATATCTGTCGTTGTAATCCTTCAACGTCTTCAGAGAGGTGACGGGTCCCGACAACTAAACACTTTATGGACTGTGGGGTCCTTAAACCCATGGACTATGATGTCCTTAACCTCGGACTGTGGGATCCTTAAGCCAATGGACTATGATGTCCTTAATCTCGGACTGTGGGTTCCTTAAGCCCATGGACTATGATGTCCTTAACCTCGGACTGTGGGGTCCTTAAGCCCATGGACTATGATATCCTTAACCTCGGACTGTGGGGTCCTTTAATCCCATGGACTATGATGTCCTTAACCTTGGACCGTAATATCCCTAAACTATGGACCGCAATGTCCTTAAACTAAACAATAGAGCCCAAATGCTCTTTTGTTGGATCTAAATGATCCCGTTAAGTAGATCTTAGTCTAAAATTAGACTAACATATCTTTGACAAACATTTAAGTTGATCTTAGTCTCAAATGAGAGTAACGCATCCTTAAACCCAACCCCAAACTCAAATCTAAGAAAATACGGATTTGTACTAATCCACGCTCTACGGGTGACATCATAAATTAGTCTCCGTATACAATCCTCGGGCAACCAAAAACAAAACAAACACACATGACACGAAGTGACCATCTGGAGATGGAGAAAGTGGTTGCCGTGATGCGGTAGCGTAATTAACTGCAGGGGCTTGCGCCTGCAGGGAGGAGCGTCCCCACAATCAAAAACCCCTCAAATGAGGGGGAATCTGACGAAGTCTGCTACATCGACCGCATCCGTTTAAACCTTCGATATATGGTGCCATAAATCAACTTGGAATCTTCGGAGAGGTGGACGGATAAAACCGAATAGCATCCGCCCTCGAAATTCAGGCCGGACGTCCCAACGTCCCTGTCGCGTCTTTCAGCGGAGAACAGATTCTGGCATGCCCGGTGGGACCTTTTCCTCTTTCTACTCCACACTTCGTGTGTTGTGTTTCGCGAACGAATCACGATTTGCTATGGTTGCCCCTGGATTCGAGGTACTAAGATTTGGTGTCTTGCTCCGTGCAGAAAACAAAAGATCAATGGTTTTCAACTGCACAAATTGCAACAACTCCCTTTCCGCCTCATCTGGAGGAGTAACCTACGGGCCCCAAGCGGCCTCCCTTTTTACAATGCCGGTAGAACAAGTGGCCCAAGCCACCACTGGGCTATTCTTCGGGACTATGATCCCACCAACAAGCTTCAACGTTCAGATGCCGTCACAAGAAGCTGCGAAGAAGTCGGTCTTTGATCGGCTTACAACCACCACGGCCCCTCTCAGCGGGCCGTCCAACTCCACTGCCTCAGTCTTCGACAGTCAAAGCTCAAGTGGGCCCGCAAAGAGGCTCTCAATGCCAGAGAGGGATGCTCCAACTCCTGCTACAGTTGAGGTCATCCAAGCTGCTCTCCTTACTCGAAGGTCGGCTTTCGACAGGTTGACTGTTCCCTCTCAGCGGACGTCTATCTTTGACAGGCTGGCGCCAACAACAGACTCTCATCAGAACAGGGGGCATGGAAAAGCTGATTCAACAATGGAGGTGGTCCCGACCACTCGCCATGCTCGACGTCGCCACTGGAGCCAAGTGAGGAAGGCTGGGGGCAGCTCTTCTTCCGGACTGACTCCACTAGCTCCAATGGTGGAAATTGATGCTGCTGTTCCAACTGGGAACAGCTTTGAACCACTCAGGAGGGTCTGCAAGAACTCTCCGACTGCCGTGCTAAAAAGATCTCCTCCACCTATAGAAAATGTTACAAAGGTAGAGCCAGAAGAACTCCCTCAGCGGCTGTCCTCTAAAATTCACAAGGTCTGGCGACGGGTCCGAGACTCTGTGATTGATCAAGACTATTCCTGCTGACAAAAGAAAATGAAGGTTCGGCAAGAGAAGGACCAACCTGTCAAGCCACAAAAGGTGTTGTTCACTCGGGTGCCCGCTGCAACGGCCCCCTTAACTCCATCAGCCCACAAAAAGAGAAGGCCGGAGAAAATCCTCGTGTCTGCGACAAATGTCAAAGGCACTGAGCCTAAACGCCCCAAATCTGGGGGCATGGTGGTGCACACTGTCTATATGGCATCCAGAAAAGAGGATAGCCGTATCTCCACGGGCCATCGACCTCTCACCAGATCAGTGACAAAGGCCCATGAGCAACAACAGAAGCTCCAGGAAATGTTAACACAGATGGCCACACTCACTGGGCCAAAAGAAAGCCCGGAGACGTCGTCAGAGCAGCGTCAAGAATAGGAAACCGATGCTGAGTTCCTCCGCAGAATCCTCGAGAAGAGAGACAGAGAGGCAGCGGAACAAGTTGTCAACATAAAACGAATGGCGCTTTTATTCCAAGATATGGTCGGGATGATGTTACAGTCGGATCCTCCAGCAGAAAACCCTCCGATTATCCTTGAAGACGATATGGGAGAGACATCAAACTTTCTTCCAGCTTGTTCAGCAGCCAAGGAAGAGACCATTTCCAAAGCCACCCTGGATGACTATATCGCTCAGCAGATACGAGCTCATCAGGCGAGTGACGCAGCCGGGCAAATTGTTAAGACTGGACGACCCTATCCGAGTTGGTATGACCAAATAAAGTACCGCCGGGATATATGATCCATAAATTCCATGTATATAAGGGGACGGGGAATCCACACCAGCACGTTGCTCAATTCAGAGTCTTATGCGGTAATACTGGGGGTGACGACAAACTGCTGTTTCGCCAGTTCGTTGGCAGCTTGTCGGAAACGGCCTTCGAATGGTATTCGGAGCTTCCCAACGACTCTGTTAAAACATTCATGGAGATGGAGTTGCTATTCACTCAGCATTTCGCAAGCGCCAGCGAACGCACCCCAATCACAGCATTGATTAATGCCAGGGTAAAGTTAGACGAAACATGGGTTCAGTATGCAATACGGTGGCACAACCTATGGTCGAAATGCAAACAGCGCATAGAGGAAGCTCCTGCTGTGGGCATGTTTGTGGGTACCCTTGATCTGCAGGCGACCATATCCCAATTCATGATTTTCTTCAAGCCGACCCCCTTCCAGGCCTTAATTGACAAGCTGGCCCAAATGGACCAGATGGGCCATAAGCCGTCCCCGTAAAAAACGGAGCTTCGAAACTAAAGGGGTAAAGGAAAGGCTATCTTCGTCGCCAACGCTCAACAACAACCGAGTGGCCCGAGACTGGTTGTTCGCCAAAGCAACAAGCGGCAATCCCTCGATGAGAAGTTGAGACGTCCTTACTCGTTTCCCCGGGATAAAACAAGGAAACTGTTTGAACTGGCAGTGCGCAATAGGCTTATCACTCTACCGGAGTCGAGACACCCACCGCGACCGAACGACGTCAACGATCCTAATTACTGCCCTTACCGCCGAGTATTGGGCCATCCGATCAAAGACTGCTACGTCTTCAAAAACTGGGTTGAAAACCAATACCAACAGGGCAAGTTCGCGCTATCTGAAAACTGGAAGGTGAATCCGCCACAACAGCACACTCCTAAAAGGGTGGACACACCGGGGGCATCGTGCTCTTTTATAGAAGAAGTTCCATGGGAGGTCGCTCTTTCAGCCAAGACGAAAAGAATGCTGAAGGATCTTCACACATGCCCGGCGATCAGGTGGAAAAGTTCGCTGGAACCCGAGATCATTGAGGGAATGCTGAAGCCGCGCTTGACTCCAAGAATTGGTAGAGATAATCAAAACGCTCAAGCCCAGCCGTCAAAGTCTTCGAAGAAAAAGAAGAAGACCAAAAAACCCGCGCAGTCTAACGACAAGCGCACGGATCTGCAAAAGCATATTGACGCGTTGGAGGAATACAACCAGAAGGCGCGGACCCCAGTCACGCTTCAAGAGTTTCTCAATCACATCCTTGAAAGTGAAGATAACGACAATGATGAGGGAGACGACTCTTCAGAGGAACCCGAAGATTATATGGCAAGTTGCCACATGATCTCTCATTCGTCGCTAGGCAACAAAGAAGCCCACTCGGCGTTAGAAGATAACGTAGAGGAGCTGGGGGCGGGAGCAGTGCCAAAATCCTTGGATTATGTGACAATGATTATCAAGGAGAAACTTACTTGTTCACAGAGCATCTGGCGAAACTCCGCCTCAAAGCTACTACGGACCAAAATGTCCCTAAACTAACAACGGACCAAAATGTCCCTAAACTAACAACTGGCTGAAATGTCCCTAAACTAACAGCAGACCGAAACGTCCCTAAACTAACGATGGACCGCAATGTCCTAAAACTTGCAGCTGACCGAGACGTCTATAAACTACTACGGACCGCAGCATCCCAATGCTGACAAAAAAAACGGTATGTCCATAAGCAAAATGGGCACGGATGAAAACCCAAAAGGGCGCCGTGAGTAAAAATAGCAGGACTACCGGCGATGTTTGTGAAAACCCGAAAGGGTGCAGACTCGTAAAAAAAAACCGGTATATCCACAAGCAAAATGGGCACGGATGAAAAACCGAAAGGGCTCCGTGAGTAAAAACAGCAGGGCTACTGGCGAGTTTTGTGAAAACCCGAAAGATCGCAATCTCGTTAAAAGACACTTGTAAGGTCCTCTTGACCTTGTAAGGAGAATATACCAGTGTGAGATCTTTACGACTCACAAAGGAGCAACACACTTAGGGATCCCCATGATTCCTAAAGAGAAAACACACTTACGAGATCCTCACGACTCGTAAGGAGAATTACCCTTTGAGACCCTCACGGCTCATAGGATTCAAAAGTCTTAAGCTACAGGGATCTGAACCTGTTCTTAAGCCGTCATACACCCAGCTATTGCCCTACAAGCGGTTCAATGTTGACCCTTGTATATAATCCATGGGCACGAATGAACGTTTCCCTAACAAAGTCCCACCAGCGACTAGGGATATACTCACACGGTGAACGATCCTTGTAAGTCCTCTCGACTTATAAGGAGAAAACACTATTGTAAGATCCTTACGACTTATAAAAGAACATACACTTAAGAATCCTCACGATTTTTAAGGAGAAAATGCACTTACGAGATCCTCACGACTCGTAGGGAGAAATGCCTTTATGAGACCCTTACAGCTCGTAAAGTCAAAAGCCTTGGTCAACAGGATCCTAACCCTATTTGCTAAGCCACCTTTGTTCGATATCGACAGAGGCAAATGATGATTCGCTCCTGGCAATGTCCCAGTGGTAGCGATGCTGATGCCTAAATCGGTATCAAATTCCAAGCCCTTTCACGGCAAATGATGATTCGCTCCTGGCAATATTCCAGTCGTAGCGATGTCGATGCTGAGATTGGCACCAGATTCCAAGTTCCACACTCACGATAAAAATTCAGCGAGCCAAAAATGCATATGAAATAGCCAAAATGATGGGGCAACTTGCAACAAAGTCAGCAAGTAAAAATATACATGCATACAAAAATAGCCGAAATGATTGGGCAACTCGCAATAAAAAGCAGCGAGTAAAAAAGAAAAAATAGCCGAAATGATTGGGTACCGCGAAAAATAGCCGAAATGATTGGGCAATCACGACTTTCGTGATATAAAAAGCTGAAATGATAGAGCATCGCGGAAAGAAATAAAAAAATGAAAGAATGAAACTTTTGTCCTACAGGTAGTCCATACTGACCCCTGTATACAATCCATGGGCATAAACGAAAAGGGAACCACATGTCCCCCACTAGATCCTGTCAAAAGGGAAAGTCAGATCTCAACAGTAACATCTGCATCCCAAAAGATCAACAACGGCGTTCCTTCTTATGCCAACAGGGCACGGAAGCGACACAACGAAACGGAGCCATGGCAAAGTCCCTATTTCCAAATCTTAACGGCAACATCTACAGCCTAAAAAAAATCAGCAACGGTGATCCTCCTCATTCCAACATGATTCGGACGCAACATCACCAAACGGAGCCACGATAAAGTCCCTAGTTCCAAGACTCTACGGTCCACAGACAACCTAGAGTCAACCAATGACCTCCCCGCCGGATCAACACTCCGTCTCGGAAACAAGTCAACCAACTCCGAGGAAATCAGTATCCTTGGCAAAATACCTCAATTCAGGGAAATCAGCGTCCTTGGCGGGAGCATCTCGATTCGCGTCGACCCGCAAGGAAATCGGTGTCTTTGCAGGAATCTCTTGATTCGTCTCAACTCCGAGAAAATCAGTGTTCTTGGCAAAAACCTCGATTCAGGGAAATCAGCGTCCTTGACGAGAGCATCTCGATTCGCATTGACCCGCAGAGAAATCAGTGTCTTTGCAGGAATACCTCGACTCGTCTCAACTCCGAAGAAATCAGTGTCCTTGGCAAATACCTCGATTCAGGGAAATCAACGTCCTTGGCGAGAGCATCTCGATTCGCGTCGACCCGCAAAGAAATCAGTGTCTTTGGAGGAATACCTCGACTCGTCTCAACTCCGAGGAAATCAGTGTC
Source organism: Agapanthus africanus (assembly GCA_030015575.1). Taxonomy (NCBI): domain Eukaryota; kingdom Viridiplantae; phylum Streptophyta; class Magnoliopsida; order Asparagales; family Amaryllidaceae; genus Agapanthus; species Agapanthus africanus. The sequence goes on along the minus strand of JASDDO010000019.1, from coordinate 373,448,012 downwards.
CTTGGTAAATACCTCGATTCAGGGAAATCAGCGTCCTTGGTGAGAGCATCTCGATTCGCGTCGACCCGCAAGGAAATCAGTGTCTTTATAGGAATACCTCGACTCGTCTCAACTCCGAGGAAATCAGTGTCCTTGGCAAATACCTCGATTCAGGGAAATCAGCGTCCTTGACGAGAGCATCTCGATTTGTCACGACCCGAAATAACACGTGACTGGCCCTTGAATCATATGAAGTCTATAGGACCTCATCTAATTCAAGTAAGCCAAAAGCCCAGAAATCTAAAACCATTTTAAATAAAAAAGTGAAGGAAAACTAGTTTTAAAGAAGTGAAGAAACATGTTTTAAAAACAAGGTTTTTAAATAAGTAAGCCGAATATGCATTTTTAAATTCTCAAGACTTTTCTGAAAATTTCGGCAGAGTTTCCTTTGTAAATACTGGTCCCAAACGGGATACAACAAGAATAATATATGCATAATGATAAAAGGCATCCCCAAGCGGGAGCTAGCTCTTCGTCAATCGACGGTCACAACCACGCAAGCAATATAATATACAACGCCGAAGGGCGAGGATCAAAACTCAAAATCAACAAGAAAACCATAATACTACAACGCGCGACTCTAAGGTCGAAATAATACACAACTGGTTTTCTATGTCTGAAATAAATATACAAGTATGGTTGATGGAATTATTAGATACAACTGATTAAAATAAATACAAGGGTGGTCACGATGCGAGTGAACCCACCTACCAAAGCAATCACCCAGAAAGGAAGCAGCGTGCCAGAAAAGCCGTAATGAAACCTGTACGGCAAAACATGCAAGAACTGTGGCACAACGGGGGTGAGTTGCCAACTCATGAATAGAAAACATCACAGAGCAGAAATTATATGTATGACTCAATCCTAGGTCAAACGATTAGTAATATATATCCTCAATATGGTAAAGTCTTAAGCATGATAAGGTGGCAAGGGTAAACATCTATACATCAGTGTAATACCAAGTGCTCGTGTCAGTGCCTCAGGTAGCAACATAACATAAATATGAGGTATGATCAATATAATCAGTGTCAACTATATCATGAAGTCAATGAGTATGTGGATATCATCCAACTATGTGATCAATGTTTGTATGCATGTGGATCTCGTCCACGTGTCAACTAATGACATAACAACATCATGCATATAAAAGTCATAAAAGCATATGCATGAAGGTATGAGAATATAAATCAACATGTGTCTCTCGCGACACATCAAAATCATGGAACCTGAGTGCCTAGCATCGACACTCGAAAACATCATGAAACCCGTGCCAAGTATCGGCACGTAAATCCTTATATATATAGGGCTCCGTCAGTCCGGATCGGCCCACGGGCTCCGTCAGTCCGGATTAGCCCGTATCATCTCTCAACTCCGGTCGGTATCCTCCGGATATCCGCCGAGCTCAAATACAATCACCAGTAGGTAGTATTCCCTCTGCCAGGCTCACCGTCTGTATACACAGCATCCCTTTCTTGCCCCGGGATACCATACCGGGTCCACCATGTACCCGCAATCGGCCTCATCCAGCTCCTTGAATCGGGTTTCACATGTCACACGTCTTAGAACCGAGAAAACGCATGGTGGACGCACTGAAATATCATATCAAGAGAAACCGGGTTTTTTAAACAATGTATACTTTCTTTTAAAATGACCACGGTTCTCAAATCTAGAAATCTCATGAAAACGACATATCTCAATGCGTAAAATCATAAAGCATGATGTATGCGACATATGATAGAAATGTAAGCATATCCGTATATCATGCAACATAAAACAGTAATATGCACACATCGAGGGGAAAACCGCTCTTTTAAATGAATCCAGTTTTAAAATATATCTTGCGGTTCCCAAATCTCCAAAATAAAGCCAGAATCATCTATGTATGTGCAAATACGTATGTATGCAAGTATGGGTGTACAATATGTGTGTACGCAAGTATGAGTGTACAATATGTCTGCGCGCCAATATAGATGTACAAGTAGGTATATACGCAAGTATGAGTGTAGAATATGCCTGTGCGCCAATATGGATGTACAAGTAGGTATATACGCAAGTATGAGTGTATAATATGCCTGTGCGCCAATATGGATGTACAAGTAGGTATATACGCAAGTATGAGTGTACAATATGCCTGTGCGTCAATATGGATATACAAGTAGGTATATACGCAAGTATGAGTGTACAATATGCCTGTGCGCCAATATGGATGTACAAGTAGGTATATACGCAAGTATGAGTGTACAATATGCCTGTGCGCCAATATGGATGTACAAGTAGGTATATACGCAAGTATAAGTGTACAATATGCCTATGCGCCAATATGGATGTATAAGTAGGTATATACGCAAGTATAAGTGTACAATATGTATGTGTGCCAGTATGGATGTACAAGTAGGTATATACGCAAGTATGAGTGTACAATATGCCTGTGCGCTAATATGGTTGTATAAGTAGTCATATCCTGATGCAACAATCCTACTGTGTAGTGACATGGCAATTATCGATGATGAAGTGTGTGAGCCGGAAAGTAGGTGTACGTAGAACATACGCATCATCGATAATAGTGCTGATGTCTTGACAGCATGGGTTTAATATAACAATAAACACATTTACACATGCAATGTGATGCGAATAGCAAGAATATGTCGAAAATGAATAATAAACACAACAGTGAAGAATCTACATCAATATATATATGTCATACAGTTTTGCCATTTGAAATAACACGAATCGTGGTGTTTAGAAAAATAAGGGCTACGGTGTTTTTAAGAAAAGACGCGTCTTTTGAAAATATCCGTAGAATCTCTTGGCCTGTCTTTAAAATACTCACGATTCGTTAGTTTTGAAATAGGTATGACTCGGGTCTAGTCTAACATCTACAAGTAAACTACAGATCTAACTAACAAGCTAATCGAAAGGGTACGGAAACCACCTAAATCTGAGTCGATATATATATACATAAATAATAGTCGGTGATCTCGCCTCAATAGTGCCGCGTACGATATAATATATCATATGACATTCTCGAGTCAAGAGTGCGGATCTATCATCAATATAAAGCTCGTACGTAAATCCGACGTACGACATCCCAAATCTGGGTACGGGTCGAATCTCACATTTATCTCATCAATATATGGTATCCTTATCATCACATCTCATGACCTGGGGTACTGATCTAAGTCTAGTACAAATGATACCATCCATATATGTATGTGCGTGTATGAAAACACACGTCCAAAGGCCCGCTAAAATCTCATGTCGTATCTCATAATACGAACCACATCATATCACCGATCTCATGGCACCATGCCCAATCTCATCGACTCATCTCCAAATATCATATACAATCCTCATCATCCATGTATAAGTATACGTATATATATATATACTTAGTCCCATACCTGTGTGTGTATATATATATACGTATCTCCATGTACGCATAAGTATAACAAAGTAAGCATGTGTGTGCGTGTGGGTGTAAACCTCATTCTAGGGTTCGCGGCTAAGAAGCCAAACTAAGTTATTTCTAACTACCCTAAACTAAACCATGAACACAAATCATATCTTGATAATCCTCCACGTAACATAAACACACATATAACCATATATATATATATATATATATATATATATATATATATATATAAGCTATAGTACGAACTGCGGGGGTGCTATACGCCATCCACTCGACTTCCCCCGTAGATATAATCTACTCACCTGCTTTTCGCTTTCCGTAGCTGACGTCGCCACGCGCTTGCTTGTCGTCTCGAAGTCTTCATGGGGTACCTTATTTGGCAACTCAAGAACTTTCTTGAGTTCCCCCAAGTCTTCAAAACCTTTCCTTTCTTGGTCCAAAGTGTTTTCCATGAGCTTGTGCACACTTTTAATGAAATGGGTATTGGGTTTTGAGGTGTTTTTAATGGTGGATTGTGAGGAGGTAGTGAGGAAAAGGGAGGGAGAGAGCAGCAGCAGCAAGAGAGTGAGGGAGAGGAGAGAATGTGATGAAGATGGTGAGATGAGAGAATAACCAAGTCAAAGTTAACCCCTCACCTTTCTCTCTCTCACCCATACCCCATTTCTTTATTCATATTCCTTTTTCTTTTATTTTCATTTTGTTTTCTTCTCTCCTCAATAGTAAACCCAAAACAAACAACCATACACCCAAAAATCATGTAGGAACATGTAACACAAGTGTAAAAATGATATGGTGCATGTTTTGCACAAAACAAGCTTAATGCGCGATTAGCGATATTTAATCGCGATTAGCACTAAATTAGTGTGTAATTAATCATAAAACTTTATAATTTGCATCAATCCAATAAAGCACCCTCATTTTAGTAATTTCCAAAATTTTAAAAAAATTTCCCCCATTTATCGGTATTTAATTATACCGCCTTAATAAAATATTCAATATTTTATTATTTAATTATAAAAATTCCCAAAAATAATATTTTATTTTTTTGAAATGTTATAATCTTTCCCCCTTAAGGAAATTCGGTCCCCGAATTTAAATTTAAACCCCTTAATACTAAAACATTTCATTAAAAACTAAGCCGTCGGGGTCCCGAAACCATCAATACATAAAACACGTCGTAGCGCAATGCGTGCGCATGAAAGATGAGCAGATAACTCAAAATCAAAACTCCGTCAAGCATCCCGCAATCATCGGAGTCATGGGGAAGACATCAATGTCAAATTCAACACGAAAACCAACATGATAAGTATCAAACTATACGTGTAAACATCAAATCTATACATGTAAATACCTGAAGGAAATGCATGCTAAACTTTTTTTTAAGTCGCTGTGCGATGCGCATAACACTGCACAGTGACGGACGTTTCTAGTAAGAAAATAAGTCTCTCTCTCTCTCTCTCTATATATATATATATATATATATATATATCCTTTGTTTATATGCACGTACCGCTGTTTTGAAAACAATTTAGAAGGGTTTCCTTGTTTTAAGCGTTTCTTGTCATATCAGACACGTAGGTAAATACTGAGACTATAGCTCCATTTTTGGAAATCCCTTCGATAACTATCAATGCATGCAAAATATATCCAGGTACTGTCCTCTGACTGTCCTGCCCAGCTACTATATCAATAGTAAATATCATAAAAACATACTGCTCCATAAAAAATCAATCCCAAAATGTGCATATGAATGCTACGTGCGTTCGGTGCTCACGGAAATCAAAATCCATGAATGTGCCATACATGTGCACAGAAACAATATCTAAGTGCAACGGGTGTGCACGAAACATTTGTCAAGAGACAACGTGTGTGCCTGACAACAAAATCAGGTGCATCTGATATGCACGGAGAATCCCGATTTAGTGCATCTGGAGTGCACCAAAATTGCATCTCATAACATGTGCCTAACATGGGCAAAAATCCAAATCAGGTGCATCCATCATGCACGAAATCACGAAATCCAATATCAAGCGCCGAACATGCGCAAATTCCAATCCAAGTGCACGAAATATGCGCAAGAATCCAAATCAAATACATAGAGTGCACGAAATCAACATCAATATCAGAATCGAAATTGACGGTATACAATACAGCTCAATCCAGATAAGGTATACCGCGGTATATAATCTCATAACCATGTGCATCAGCGTACACAAATCAAATCAAAACACTAAAAGTGCATGAAAACTATGCTGAAAGCATAAGTCAAATCACATGCATAACATAGGCATGAAATCAAAATCAACATATCGAATGACATCAAACCGAAGTCAGGTGCAACCGTGGTGCACAAATACGTATCAATACACTGCAAGCATATGTGAGCAATACCGAGTGCAAATACCAAATCGTGTGCATACCTTGTGCACAAAATCAACCCAACTGTATGAAATCCATGAAATCATAAACATGTGCGACCAAGGCACAAAACGATATTAAGTGCAATCACTGTGCACAAATCATAAATCAACACAACGGTGTATAAAACATATCTCAAGGGTAATAACTATGCACAAAATATGAATACCCAGTAGGTGCAACCATGGTGCACGAAAACAAATATCATGAAACTCAGTCATCAAGACTAAATCATGCGAATAGATCGCCCAAAATACCGAAATCCAAGGTGACGGATACGTGATAATCGAATCACTAAATCACAAATCATAAATACTGTCGTCGATAGTTCCTCCTTCAAAGTCGAGAAGGTGTCGGTGCATCCAATGCTAGCAGAGCAAGATATCTACTTGCCTCCTGTTCATGGTCTAGCGCCTGGTGCTTTTAGGCTCTTGTCTCTCACTGTGCATTGCTAGATATATAGCTCCTCGGTCCAATATGGAATGGCGACGGGAACAGTCCTGCTCTGGCACATCCTCTACGGATCTCTGGCCAACTATCTCGTCGACGATGCCGAACTCTGGCCTGCTGGGTGTGCGCAATATGACCGCTCCTGGGTCCAAGTATTCTCATATAGTATTCCAGAAAGGTCCTGTCAAAGTCTCTTCCAAATCTCGTTCCTGCCGAACTGCCCGGAAGTTACCACCCTTTACTATATATGTTTCTTGTTTCGGAACGGCTGCATTCTCATCGCGACTCCTTCTGGAAGATATATCAATAATCAACGCCTTTGCATGCGTATCGCATCTCTGATGTCGGCGGAGTGGAACGCCATCTCATAAAGATCTCGTACGAACCTCTTACTCCACTTTTCTCTGCTTTCGACTGCTTCGGACTCGTCTCTTCGTGGCTGCATGGACTGTGCTCCAACGGCTATACTCGTATCTGGAGTCTCCCAAGCAATGCATCCTATCACATGATATCCGAAAGATATCAAGCCTTTCGATCGATTCGTCAAAACCTCATAATCCCCCAAGAGCTCAACATCTTGAGTACAGTTTAATAATATTCCAGTACATGTCACAGCACCTGTGGACCAACCGTAGAAGGGAAAACCCAAGCCTCACAAATGGTACCGCTAAACTGCCGCAAACCCTAAGGTTCAAAGGCGTTCCATGGTCATTACGTCGAGTTAGGGTTTCATTCTTCTAGAGGGTCCATAGCATTACTTGCATTGTCTTCCGAATAGTTTAAACTTGGAAATGGGTTCCTGACATTCGATCGTCTCCATTGACTCTCAACGTACCTGCGTGAAGTCGTCTCTAGTTGGAATCAATCTATCTGATGACCTCGCATCGGGGTAAGCGAATGAACCACATGTCCTAGTCATTCATCCTCGGGTGACTAGCGACCTTCCATCATATCTTTAAGTACAACTCGTACTGCAATAGCTCCAATATCTGGGGCAATATTTCGTCGTTCGCAGCAACAACTGGCTCATTCGTCTGCACGCTGAACAGTGCCTCAATCATCATGAATAAGCGATACTTTAATGGTCATCACATTCTGGCTGGCCTCTATCAGTAGCTCAATCCTCTGGTGCTGATCTGCACGTCCGAGAAACCTCGTAAAAGCGATCCATCAAACGCTCATGGCGCGAAAACACAATAAGACGACGCCTCTATATGCAATCGTATGTCTCTGGAATCACGCCCTGGTCAGTTCTTGTCCGTGACGAGCTCATGCTGACACAACTCTAGCCGTAGCTCTCTCTGCCCGTGTAATCATGGCAGCAAAATCATAACCAATATCGATGAGGATAAATCATAGGAATGAATATAATACTATGCAAGGAAATATACATCCTAAGGCTTCTTAAGCGGAGTAGCGTATCGTAAGTATGCCGCGGAATATACACACGGTACGTCACTCTACTTAAGTCACCTACTCCATCAACCAAGGTCAACCTATGCGACGAAAGTTCGGGTCTAATACCCCCTCGACTAAGTCTAAGTTCCGTAAGGTCAAGCCTAAGTTCCGAATATATACAAACGCTCTAGGCTCCGCATAGTCAAACTTAGACTCGTACCAAGATTAACCTAGCGCTTTGATACCAACTTTGTCACGACCTGAAATAGCACGTAACTGGCTCTTGAATCATATGAAGTCTATAGGACCTCATCTAATTCAAGTAAGCCAAAAGCCCAGAAATCTAAAACCATTTTAAAGAAAGAAGTGAAAGAAAACTAGTTTTAAAGAAGTGAAGAAAACATGTTTTAAAAACAAGGTTTTTAAATAAGTAAGCCAAATATGCATTTTTAAATTCTCAAGTCTTTTCTGAAAATTTCGGCAGAGTTTCCTTTGTAAATACTGGCCCCAAACGGGGTACAACAAGAATAATATATGCATAATGATAAAAGGCATCCCCAAGCAGGAGCTAGCTCTTCGTGTAAGTCTACGGTAGCGCCCCGGCCGTCTTTCAGACGCCAAATGCGGAACAAAAACTTTTATAACTGGCGCTATCGCATACTATAACCCGGATCTGCCATTAACGCTAAACTAACAATCTACAAAGAGGGAAAAAGGTTATACCAAACGATCCGAGTCCTTCGTTCTTTAACCATCATCCCACGCTCCGTTGCGGCTGCTTCGATCTCGTCGATCTCCGATCTCCTCGTCCAGGTGGCACCACATCATCGGATTTTTAAACGGGTTCCCGCCTCTGACTCGAAGCAACTCGGTCGTCAAGTTTGTTAAAAGAGACGACCAAGATTGATGTAGAGAATGAGTGGAATACTTTGTCTCGCTTCGTCCAAAGCCATGGACGAACGGTTAATGAAGTTGCTATTGGAATCGGGTGATGGAATGAAATGAGCTATGAAATTCCATACACCGAAACTATCATAATCTTTTTAACCAAAATGAAGTGAGAGAGTGAGTGAGAGTGAGGGGAGGGGCCGGCCATATAAGAGAGAGGGGTGATGGTAGGAGCAAGGGGGGGTGACCACAAGCAAAAGCTTCTCACAAAAATATCTAGTGTGAACACAAAGTATGAACACAATAAATGCACCTAGTATGAACACATTAATGAAACAATGAGTCACCTTAACAAGTCACCTTCCAAGAAGCTTCCTCTCATGACTCACCTCATGACTCACCCAAAAGAAGAAAAGATAAATCCGCATTTAACCGAATGTTAAATACGGCTGATAGAAAACTGGAAACTGGCAAGTTCCAAAAGTGATCCCGAAACGAATTTCAGGATAACCCCGTAACTGTATAAATATACCCGCATTTGTATTACGACCAAATACAAATGCAACTGAGACAAAGATATTATATCTACCCTGTATAATACATGGATCCGGCTTAAACCAAAGCCCACCAGTATTATCTGCCCGAAATATGACACGTGCGTAAACGCACGTGCATTTTCCGAACCCTGCCATAAAACCATACGGCCTCTACAACGTTTCGCCCGAACTTGGGAAACTGTCTGTGGGGGACTCTAATGACTCGTCAGTACCCTGGCAGTGGGTTTAACCACAAACCGTCAGCGGCACTAGCTGTGCGTAACGGCTGCCCATGGACTGACCTTAAGGGAAGCCGATGAGCGAACTCATCCGGAAACCCTACTGAGCCTAACAGTGACAATGTATATACAGTCCGGTCCGTTCGTCTATGAGTATCGCATATCCGGCCTAGGGGGCTAGTAACGTCAGACCCCCAATAGCTGTATAAGTCGTGTCGGAGACAAGCCCTGAACACCCTGAGATACTATTGGAGTACCTACCGGTAAATCTCACCTGCCTTGGCCAAGGACTTGGTGTAATGGCTTTCCTAGACACAGCGCGACCTCCACCCCCAATACCGGGAGAGACGAATCCCCTGCCGAACCGCTCACGTGCCTCCATGTGGCTCGGGACTGTGCCCAAAAACTACCTATTTGCACGACTCCTTTCAGCCGTGGTAGGATAGAAATCAAAGCACAGTGGGAACTTACATGAGACAAATGACGACCTCAGGTCGATGAACTAACCTGTACACATGTCACCAGGGAACTGCTATCTGACGATATGTATAATACCAACTAGCAGGTTCCCGGCGAGTCCTGTCCGGTGTACTCATAACCCAATGAGCACCTGTATACATCTTAGGTGATCCAACTGACACCAGTGGCTTGTGAGACCGGCCACCGCCCCTCGTCGGGGTCTCGACTGTATACACTAGTCTACTCCGGAGTATTGATGCCCTGTCTCGAAACTCCCATGACTAGGGACCACTATTAAGGATATGCTTATAGACCACCCAACTCTCACTTATATGATCGCCCTCATACTGTTGGTAGTCAAGCAAGATCCTAAGGGCTCTATCAAAGTGTAATCGTGATCAGTCACCTGAACCTATACACGACTGATAAAAGCAAACCAGATAGCATACTATCATTTCGAGTAAGACTGTCCTACCAGTATAGGTCCTCCTCAATCATTGCAATCACGTACCTGCGATCCAATAATTGAATTTGAGGGCACTATATCCAACAATCTCCCACTTGCACTTAAGGCTAATTATTGCGATGTCGCGTACTCACAGCCCGTGTGAAACCAACACCCAACTCCCCTACTAATCAGTTTCACAAAGCCCGTTTGTAAAACTATTGTGTTCGAGAAATAGCCTCAGTGAGTGGATCCGCCCTGATGTTTCTTTCTATGTCTCTCTTAATCTCAAGTTCGCGGAGAAAGCCATCTCCCGAATTGAGTAATACCTGTCTTATAATATGTCTGGATATCTGACGGGACCTAGTTCATAAATGAACTCCAAATCTAAACTTCTTAGACTGTATCGATAACTGAACCTAATCAGTATCCGGCACCATGCCTCCCACAGTATCCTCTTGGACCACCTGTCCGTAATACTGTCCCTCTTCGTCAGAGGAAAAACTATAACTCTGACAATCACTCTGTCATCCATGTCACCTTTGAAGCCTGGAATGATAACCGTCTCCCGAAGGAGGCTGCCATTATCAAATCCGTAGAACATCCACTTATGTTCTAAAACTGATTCCTTATGTTTCTCCAGGATTGGATTAATACAAACTTATTGCATCTAGTGCAAAAACAACATTTGGCGTGGTACTTGACATCTCATGATCGACTCAATTGCCTAAGCAAGTGATCTGCCAATCATGCACATCCCTCTCCCCTTTAGTCTGTAAGACACCTTTAGAGAGGGTGACTCCATCACCTGCAGGTACACCACCATGCCAGGAGTCAACTATTCTAAAAACCATTAAAATACTGTCAAAGTACCCACATTGGGAAACTACCCAAATCCAGATCTAAAACCATAGATCTAGAAACCAAAATGTCAGATATTATATCCATATCCTGTCTGGAGAAACAACTGTGTGACGACCACAGTACAACCGATCGTAGTATAGGAATTTTACTTCCTACTCTGTGTATGTCATCCAAATACCAGGACATCACACCCTACTACCTTCTTAACAGATCCATCCCCTATTCTGATGAAGTCAAACCCATGACTGTCACATCAAAATTAGATGATCAATCTCCGCTATAACTACTCTAGTCTACAAATAGACATAAGCTACTTGCCCACTATGCTTCCGCTGCTCCCACTGACCACAACAACCCTCCTACCGGGTCTCATAGCCTGGAACAACAGTAGTGTCAAGTCTGGGTAGATAAGAACCTCCCTGTCACCGTCCTTGAGGCTACCGGAGTACCTCTCGGGTGTCTGAGGTTACCCACCATATCTGCGGAGTGGCTAATGGAATGTCAAACCTGATTGAATCTTTAGGTCCTATTAAATTTTCCGTAATCGTTTTGCGGTTCTGGAATCACTTCCAGTTCTACCATACTCCCACTACAGTTTTCTGAAAAAATCCATTTTACTAAAACTGTGGCGAGTCAAGAACAATATCACTATTGATCTTCCAGATGGTAGAATGTCAACCCTCATCATAGCCTGGGCCAACCCACAAACTGCTATTACAGAAACGTGCCCTGAGTTATCCAGAGTCTGGTTTTAAGCATAAGCCGGACAACTCCCCGTACCTTAACAACGTTAAGATATGATCCATTCTATATCCAATATAGAAATTTTGGCACTTATTTAATTGGAACCAGATTCTAATCATGCAGCTGTCTCCAGTGCATATCAACTTTAATGGAGAGAGGCTAATCAGCATTACTCAACTTAGGAATCCATCCAATTATGAGTAACCCGAAAGAGAAACAAGTTTCTCAAAACTTTTACTATCATCTGAATACCAATCACAAGTATCTACATCTTCGATCTCTTTGAAGAATCCCGATACTTGCGACATCTGGTTCTCTACTTTATTCTTATACCCACAACTTCTCAAAACTTAGACCTTGTATTTCTACGAAACACTTGTCTAAAAACTAGAGAAGTCATAAGTAAACAGAACATAGTACGGGGACCTACCCCTTTGTCCTGATGGACACTGGACAACATACAATACTCTGTATAAGTCCGCTGAGTTGAATAACTCAAAACCTGTGCATCGTAGGTTGAAAACTGTACTTATGGTTAAGAACTACTCCGCTATTCAATGCTCCTTACCCAATCGCCAACTGATGTAGGTAAATGTCATCGACATAATAACAAAAAGTTATATCTCACTTTATAAAAATAAACGTACAGATATATCATTTTGAAATTGGTGCACAACAACGGATACTCAAAACCAAATACATGCCTGCCGGCAATAACCCAGGCGACTTCCTCAAATATCACCAATTACAACGAATTCCGATATAATGAGGATGACCACCTAATTCCCAATAATTTCCTCCCACTCATCATCTGTAAAACCATACAGATATGAGAATGAAACCTGGTAAATACATATCCTGGAGTAAGTCTCTAATCGGGAAAACAGTTTTCCATTAACAATGCACTGAAACATGAAAATGTTTCGTAGGGGTATCCTGGTATTCATAGTAATACCTCTTCCATAATCCAATTCATGACTTTAACCGTATATTTCTTTGCTATCTCTCCAAATCCCTTTATTTGTTTTTAGTCGTTACCTTCTGTATACTATCGTTAGGCTAAATGGTTTTCTTCCTTCCCTACCGTTCGGCACCAGCCTATGATTTGGAAGAAGACTATCCAGTAAGCATAATAGGTGTACCCTCCTAAACCAAGGAGTACTCGCAACTTGAGAGAAGGTGATGATAAAAGACAACTGAATAATACCTTATTCTTTTAAAGGTGAAATAGGAGTGGCGATGAAGTACGCGGTTTGGTCGTGAGTGATAACAGTCGCAACTTACTTTGCCCTCTTTCTAATCCCTTTATTTTGTCTTTACATATTACCTTCTGTACACCCTACTTAGGCTAATTGGTTTTCTTCATTCCCTACCTTTCGGCACCTGCCTATGGTTTGGAAGAAGACTATCCAATAAGCGTAATAGGTGTACTCTCCTAAACCAAGGAGCCCTCGCAACCTGAGAGAAGGTGATAATAAAAGACAACTGAATAAACCAATTCTATTTCTCCTGAACCTTGATCCATCCTCGAAGAAGTCCTTTCGAGGTCGTATATAACCATACGATGGATCTATCCAATGGAAGTGGATGTCCGTAGTAATACGGGTGTTCTGAGAAATGCAAAGGGTAAAAGAAGGAGTGGCAATGACTTATGCAACACAGACAATCCAAAAGCCAGTATTTTAAGAAGGTTCGGTCAACTTGGTCACTGAGTCATAGTCAAGGGTCGGTCAAAGGTCGCTGCCAAAGAGAGAGAGAAAAGAAACACTCTGCGTGCACTCTAACCTAGATCAGAATGGTTATCACTTTATCTAATCCGGAAACCTCCCACTGTACTGTCAAATTCTCCTTCAAACCTGAAGGAAGAATCAATCGGGATCACCCGAAGAGTAAACCAACTCATCAGTGGGAATCGGGATCCAACTCTCATCGCATGATAATGTGACGGAATCCACTCGCGTTATCATACTCCAGAAGGTATGCGAATGCCTGGCAAGTTTCAGTTTCTTTAGAAACTCCCGATATGATTTTTACCCCATGTTCTTATGACCTTGACGAAGGCCAACAAATCATAAGTCACATGTCAAGTTCTGCCCGTCATTATCTTGTTAATTTGAACCCACCCGTACATACCCTTGACGAAGGCCAACAAGATAATACGACTGTCCCAAACCAACTCATTTATCTATGCAACAAATGAATACCCCAGCAGCTACCAAACACTATGCCTTGACGAAGGCCAACAAACATAGCTTGAATACTACTGACCATCCATAAGAAATGACGGAGGGTTACGGCTGGTTTTTGGCGAAAAACCTTTAACGTAATGAACTTGATCTCGTTGAAGGATCCTGATAGCTTTTTATAAAAATATAGTGGCGAAAACCTTTGCTAAAGAGGTCACTCCCGGTAAAGGGATCTCGGCTCTTTCCTCGTGGAATGAGGTGCAGGATATTCCACTGAATACCGCGATGCAAAGCAACATATAATCGACTATAGTGAAGTTATTACCCTGACGCAAACTTCTGCCCAAGGGGTCAGTCCCGGTGAAGGGATATCGGCCCTTGCCCCGTCGAATGAGGTGCAGGATATTCCAACCGAATACCACTGTGCAAAATAAAGGAAACATCTTTGTAATAACACTTTTTAAATTGTTCCAACAACATCCAAACAGGTTTGTTTTACTTTGCATTGATCAGAATCAACGCAGTCCCATCAATAATCACACCAGAAAAGAACGAAAATAAAATGTACGTATATGCCATCTGCATTCGTCACTGGGTCCCGTCATCACCCGTTAGGTTACTTAACTAACGACAGAGCGGGGACTGAACTAGCGCGGGTGTAAAACATATATAACATCTAATAGTATATATACCAATATACAATAATCGCTCCAGGCGTGATAATATGCAACATTACAGAAAAGTAATAAGCATCACAGAACAATACAGATAATCTGGGATCCCCGAGTTTCACAGAGCCGCTGCTGAAACCCGACGTTCCCCTATCGTGTGGATAGCCTGTGCAATGAAACCTAGACTCCTACGGGTGCGGCAAGTTACCCGCCAAAACCTGAAGCGAGGCAGCCTCTACAACAAAGTGAATGGACCACCCTGCACTTCACGGAATCCGGTAGCTTGAGCACCCCTCCTTGGGTCAACCTGTACCCCCTACGAGTGCGGCGAATAGTCTGCCAATTCTAGAGTGGGGCCCCTCTGCCTCTCAAAGCCATGAGATGTGGACCCGTTGCCCTCCAGAACCCGGCTATCCGTGCACTCCGTCGCGGGGCAAAACCTAGTACAGTAATGAAAAATATGTACAACGGGTACATCGACCTCAACCCGGTCGTGCCCCAAAAGAATATTATACAACAGGCAGTGACGGCAGTCCACATGTTGGACGCTCGCCTCGCAATATCAAATGTACAAATAAATCCAAACTGCACTACCATTGCATACTGCTATCCACCACGATAAATCCGCAACATCACAGCACAACGCAGAACATCAACGCGAATGTCACGTTCGCAAACCCGTCTAAAAGAACTATAGCAATCAGACGCGGTTTACCGATCAAATGACATTCACGGTCGGAGATATAATGCAAGTACTGTAAACTGACACGTTTAAATTTTGATCGACTAAATTTCCCGAAGTGGGCCCCACGCAAATTTGCCGTACAGTAAAAAATACTGAGCCCAAATAAACAGTTCCAAAAACCACAATTTCCAACAGAGAATCCACTGTAGAAAATTGACTAAGTGTTCTCACTTTCCTGTGGCGGATCCGCGGCCAAACCCTAGCTTGGGCCACGGATCCGCAGCGGAACAGTGATATCACTTGGTCGAATTTCTACAGTATTTCTCAAAAACCCTGCTTGATTTTCTGGTATGGTCAAAATGAATTTTAAACTAGTTTGAAAATTAACAGAAACTTTAAATACTAGAAATTGCGATTTTCGAAAATTCGTTTGATCGATCTTTTAAACGTGTTAGCACAAGTTAGTAAAGATTAATGGCGTGGCTCTGATACCATGTAAGTCTACGGTAGCGCCCCGGCCGTCTTTCAGACGCCAAATGCGGAACAAAAACTTTTATAACTGGCGCTATCGCATACTATAACCCGGATCTGCCATTAACGCTAAACTAACAATCAACAAAGAGGGAAGAAAGGTTATACCGAACGATCTGAGTCCTTCGTTTTTTAACCATCATCCCACGCTCCGTTGCGGCTGCTCCGATCTCGTCGATCTCCGATCTCCTCGCCCAGGTGGCACCACGTCATCGGATCTTTAAACGGGCTCCCGTCTCTGACTCGAGGCAACTCGGTCGTCAAGTTTGCTAAAAGAGACGACCAAGATTGATGTAGAGAATGAGTGGAATACTTTGTCTCGCTTCGTCCAAAGCCATGGACGAACGGTTAATGAAGTTGCCATTGGAATCGGGTGATGGAATGAAATGAGCTATGAAATTCCATACACCGAAACTATCATAATCTTTTTAACCAAAATGAAGTGAGAGAGTGAGTGAGAGTGAGGGGAGGGGCCGGCCATATAAGAGAGGGGGGTGATGGTAGGAGCAAGGGGGGTGATGTTCATATCAGATTTTTGCATTTTCATACCGCCCAATTTTTATCACATTGCATATCGGTAGATACTCTTGAGCCGTGTTTGCTAGTCAATTGCAGGTTACAGGTTCTCGGTTCTAAAACGGTGAAATTCATGGAAAACACGACAAAATCCGGGTTCCTGCCAACCACAGATAAAACACGGTCTCCGCTCTTCATCCGTATGTTGCCAGATACCAGTTTAGGAAGACAAAGTGTCAAATCAATGTCATTTTCATGCACAAGGCTCAATGGTAGCACAAGATCCAAGAAATCTACGCGGAGCTCGAGGCAATCATGCCAAATCTTGACAAAAAGTCCACCTTTCCCTCAACAGAAATTCTGGAAAAATCGTGAAGACAATTTGAGAAAATACAAATACTAGAATAAAGTACATGAAAAACCAGGGAAGCACAAAAAAGAGGACAGCCTAATTCCTTTATATGGTCGCGGATCCGCGGCCAAATGAGGGTCTAGGCCGCGGATCCGCGGCCATTCTGGCGCCAAAGGAAAAGTTGTTTTGGGGGTGGTTTTGTCTTTTTACATGGGCTCAGAATGTTGCCCTAGGTTTTCACCTCCCAGCCTATAAATACCCCAGAACTTAGTGAAGGAAGGGGTCCATTCTTGTATTTTCTTTTTGCTAGGATTTAGTTTACATGTTCTTCTTCTTCTCATCTCTTCTCCATTAAACTTGTAGTGAGCTTTGTGAGTGAGGAATGGTGAATAAAGAAGATCAATTTATTATCATGCTTGTCTTACTTCTGTTATAATTGTTGTAACTTTAAATTCGTTAAGTAGTTGTTGTTATTTCCTTGTTGTTTCTTTCTTCTCTTTTTTTCTTTATCCTTACATACGACAATGATGCTTACGCTTGATCCTCGCCAAGGTGAGGTCGTAAATAGTTAGTCGTATTCTTCTAATCTCCTTCTTTCTATCTTCCTCTTTTGTTTTGTTTTATTTTTCCGTATTATGATGTGTGAGTAGTTCATTCTTGTTAGGGTAGGATAAGGGAAGTTTGAGAGAAGGAAATCTCTCTCACTCTTTCCTTGCCCAACAGCTTAAATCAACTCCCGTTAATTGAACCACAATCCGCTCCTTACGGCACCCTATCCTACATGATAGCGGTGATTCCGTAGTGAGACCGGTTGTGGTTGAATTAACCGGAGGTTATGGCTAAGAGCCAAGAACGGACGGACAAGCACCAAAAGGAAGGACTTATGCGTTGGAAAGCCTAGCTTATACTCTCAAGTTCCTTCCTAGTCGTGCTAATCCCCGTTGTTGCCGATTACCGTAACACCGATATTAAGAGGGGCAACGAAAGATGTGGAGACTCCTAACTCAAACTAACCTAATCCTAACCCTAACAAGCTCGCTTTAAATATCAACTCAACACTTAGATAATCACAAACAAAAATCTGAACAACCGGACTTAACTCGTTAAAACACATTGAAAAAGACTCCCATCTCCCTGCGGACGACCCGTACTCAACCGGCTAGCTACAAGCGAAACCGTCTTGATTGCGGTATTTAAACTAGAACTTGAACACGCAGAACCTCTAACAATCAAATGGCGCCGTTGCCGGGGAGACGGTAGTTTATTTCTTTGTGTAATTTCGGGTTAATTTGTAAGTATAAAAAAAAACAAAAAAAAAAAAATATACATTGTAAAAAAAAAAAACCATCTTGTTATTCTTGATTAGTTTTTGTGCAAGTGTGCAGGAAAATACGAAGTTCAAGATCGGCGCCAAAGACGTCGGATAATACGGAGTTCAAGTACAGTGCCAAAGACGTGGGAAGATAGACCCACATTTCGCGGCTACACCGCGACGGACTAAAACGGAGGAGACGGTCTACTATCAAAATCTGGAGCAGATACAGTGAGCAAATAAAAATTCCACAAATCCAGACAAGCAGAGGACCACCACAGAAGCACACCCAAAAAGTTTGGAAGCCCGATACCTCTATACAGCCGCGGAACCGCGGCCTTATCACCTGTTTGGCCGCGTATCCGCGGCCACTTGGTGGCTTCAGAGCCCAAAAATCTCTCTGTAAGTCTCTCTGCTCCTCTCCACTCCTCTGGACTCCAATAAATTGTGTTTTCTGCAGCCTTCTTTGCGCAAACTCTTCTCCCCCTTCCAATAAACTGTTCTTGTGCAGGATTCTTTGCGCCGCAAATAAAAATTGTTTGCAGTTGATTTGTTACTGTTTTGCATTTCTTTAATACGGACTTAAGGGGCTTGAAACCAATCCAGATTGGGTGGGGATTTCATCACCCTTCCCAGGACCCCAAAAATCACTAAAGCATATGCATTGTCCATTGTAAATTAAAAAATACTAGACTTCAGCCCTAAGGACTTCGCGCTCATTAGGAGAAGATAAACCGTGTTTAGAACCTCGCTTAACCGTATATTGTTTACGGGGTGTCTAGGAAAGTGTTAAAGGCGCAACCGCCGAAAGAGAAAGGGTTATTTAATTAAGGAACTTCGCGAAAGCGTTGGACAACCTCCCCTTATCTCTGCACTTACCTGGCCTCGTGATCAGTGTATTTTTAAGCCTGTTTCTCGGCACTGTTTAACTTCGACAATCAAGTTCAGGAGCAGGTCTAGTAGACCTAGGTTACCCTAGATCTAGGGTGATTGTGCATATCTTGTTTGTGATTGCTTAAGCCGTATTTCCGTACATATTTCTGTAAATCTCTTTCTAAAAACAAAAAAAAGAAAAAAGAAAAAAATCAAAAACTTTTATAAAAACTTGCCCTTTGTCGCCAAATCCATTTTTCACCACCAACCATCCCCTTTCTCCATTGACGTTTTCTTACACTCACCTTCTCTGCTTTGACTATACTAAACTCGTTTAGTGTATGTCCGCTTGGACTCGGGACACTAGCGCCCGTCTAGTCCGCGTTACGTTAGTCGCGACCGACTACGCGATCGACTCCGAAGTCGATACTCCGTCCACTCCTCTTTCACCCCTTCCTTTGCCGGCCAACTCCGACGTTGACCGGAATTCTGTTCATACATCTTCACCTTCACCTTCACCAACCTCTTCTTCCGCGATGTCGGGATTTAATCCGAACATCTCTTTGACCACCCCTGGATTGGCTCCACCTCCTACGGAGACCAATCTCCCACCACCTCCGCCTGTTGTAGCGCCGCAGCGAATCGCGCTCCAGGATCGGTTCTACCCCACCCGTTCTGCACTTCCCACCTGCCTTTCTCTTCCTCCGGCCAATGGGGACAACTTTGAAATTAAGCCCCATTTCATCAACATGCTTCCACGTTTTCATGGGCTTGAATCTGAAGATGCCTATATCTTCATCAACAAATTTCAAAATGTCTGTGCCATGATGAAAACCACCCAGCTGTCGGACGATGCTATACGTCTACGGGTCATTCCGTTCACTTTATGCGACCTCGCTGAAAAATGGCTGTATAGCACCGCTTCCCACTCAATCACCAGCTGGGACGAGTTTGTTAAAGCGTTTCTGAAAAAATTCTATCCTAATCATAAGACCGCAAGAATTCGAAATGAAATCAACCAATTCTCCCAGCTTCCTTCTGAACCCTTCTGGAAGTGCTTTGACCGGTACAAAGACCCTCATTTGGACCCTTCTGGAAGTGCTTCTGAACCCTTCTGGAAGTGCTTTGGACAAAACTTCCAGCTCGAGCTCCACAGCGAGCGATGAAGAGCTTACCCCCGCTGCGCAAGCACGCCTACTTAGACGGACACATAGGGGGGTAGAAAGAATAATGGGAATGATGACAAACTTCGATCAGAGATTGACAACCCTAGAACAAGGAATGGCCACACTATTGGCACGAGAGGACAGATCGAGGTCGAGATCCAGGGCCCCTAGGGCAGAGACTAGTGAACCAGGGACGAGTGACGCAGCGTCTAGGAGACGACGCAGGGGGCAGTGAGGACACTGCCATCAGTAAGTTTGGGGGAGGGATTAGATTGTAAATAGTTATCCTTGTATTGCATCTGCATGTTTTATCTTTTTTTATGTAAATATTTGTTTTTACTTTGCATATTCTGCACGCTGTAAATATTTATTTATCTTTTCTGCATTGCATTTTAAAAAAAAAAATGATAAAAAAAATTGAAAAATACAAAAAAAAAAAAAAAAATTTAAAAACTTGAAAATGAAAACAAAATTTTTCTAAAAAATATAAAAAACTTTTCTGTCAAGTTAGCTTGTGGAAGAACTCTGATTCAACATTTGACGGTTTTTGTTTGAAAAAATAGGAATAACTAAATCTTATGTTTGGATTTTGAAAACCTGAAAGATAACTCTCCTTTGAAGTTAACTATAGCTGATATACGTCTTTACATCACACTACACGTGTCGTAAGATTTTGGGAATTAGATGACAAGTCTTTCATGTTTAAACTTTTAAACAAATAAATGATTTTCTGAGGATCAAATAGGTTTGTTCTGAAATAAGTAATGTCAAGAATAGTTTATGAAGTAAAGCGAATATGAAGGAATGTTATTGATGCCGTAATTGGAGCTAAGTCTGAAAAATAACCCATCGGAAACTTGATTGGAATGATTACACACCAAACCCACTAAACACGTCTTTTATCCAAAAAAATAATTGAACTGCCGGTTATATCTCCGTTCGTATTAAATCATCTGATTTTCACGCCAAACTGTCTTTTGTTTTTGGACCTAGGTAACTTGAGTAATTAAGTCCGCTGGGGTGTTTCTACACCTAATGCCCTAAAACCAACTGGTTTGGGTGCATTGGCCCAAAGCTCGCTAAGAAGCCTAGAAAGTCCAGTTTTAAAACAAAGTCAAGCAAGTGTTCTCTCCGAGTTAAAATTCCTAACGGTTCTTTGTGTGAGAATAATCTTGATAAAAGACAGGCTTTTATAAAAATTTTAACGGAGATATGAAGGTTTTATCTATGATAAAGACTATTGCACGTTCACAGAGGTGTGTATGAAATGAAAACAAGAAAAAGGTGGAGTGAAAAATACGACTTAGTTTCCTGTTATGGAAGATAGAAATTCTGAAGTTGAAATCTTACTGGAAAACGAAACTTGAAAAATGCTTAACTCTTTATAAAACTTATGTGATCCTTTTAAATTTGTTATCTGGGCTTTATTGTGCGACGTGATGACTTTATTCGACCTTTCGGGAACTTAACGACACTATTTGCACTGCACGAAAAGACATGTAAAATCTGTAGTTAAATAAGAAGCGAGGTGTGAAAAATAAAGGTTCGATGGTCTAGACTTAGGATTATAGAATTGTTATTTTCTAAAACAAAACTTTAGGGTTTGAATCTTAGCCATTTTACAAAACGAATTTGACCGGATTTTGTGGGTAGTATCCGCTGAAAACCCTCAGGAGACAACACTCCTCCTACTAGGGACACCTAGAGGTTTAACGGCTTGTTGCACATGCTCAGTGCAGTCGCGTTCCCTGCGAAAGTGAGGTTAGGAAATTTTTTGTGAATAAATGGGCTTTGCTCGGGACGAGCAAATGATAAGTTTGGGGGTATTTGTTCATATCAGATTTTTGCATTTTCATACCGCCCAATTTTTATCACATTGCATATCGGTAGATACTCTTGAGCCGTGTTTGCTAGTCAATTGCAGGTTACAGGTTCTCGGTTCTAAAACGGTGAAATTCATGGAAAACACGACAAAATCCGGGTTCCTGCCAACCACAGATAAAACACGGTCTCCGCTCTTCATCCGTATGTTGCCAGATACCAGTTTAGGAAGACAAAGTGTCAAATCAATGTCATTTTCATGCACAAGGCTCAATGGTAGCACAAGATCCAAGAAATCTACGCGGAGCTCGAGGCAATCATGCCAAATCTTGACAAAAAGTCCACCTTTCCCTCAACAGAAATTCTGGAAAAATCGTGAAGACAATTTGAGAAAATACAAATACCAGAATAAAGTACATGAAAAACCAGGGAAGCACAAAAAAGAGGACAGCCTAATTCCTTTATATGGCCGCGGATCCGCGGCCAAATGAGGGTCTAGGCCGCAGATCCGCGGCCATTCTGGCGCCAAAGGAAAAGTTGTTTTGGGGGTGGTTTTGTCTTTTTACATGGGCTCAGAATGTTGCCCTAGGTTTTCACCTCCCAGCCTATAAATACCCCAGAACTTAGTGAAGGAAGGGGTCCATTCTTGTATTTTCTTTTTGCTAGGATTTAGTTTACATGTTCTTCTTCTTCTCATCTCTTCTCCATTAAACTTGTAGTGAGCTTTGTGAGTGAGGAATGGTGAATAAAGAAGATCAATTTATTATCATGCTTGTCTTACTTCTGTTATAATTGTTGTAACTTTAAATTCGTTAAGTAGTTGTTGTTATTTCCTTGTTGTTTCTTTCTTCTCTTTTTTTCTTTATCCTTACATACGACAATGATGCTTACGCTTGATCCTCGCCAAGGTGAGGTCGCAAATAGTTAGTCGTATTCTTCTAATCTCCTTCTTTCTATCTTCCTCTTTTGTTTTGTTTTATTTTTCCGTATTATGATGTGTGAGTAGTTCATTCTTGTTAGGGTAGGATAAGGGAAGTTTGAGAGAAGGAAATCTCTTTCACTCTTTCCTTGCCCAACAGCTTAAATCAACTCCCGTTAATTGAACCACAATCCGCTCCTTACGGCACCCTATCCTACATGATAGCGGTGATTCCGTAGTGAGACCGGTTGTGGTTGAATTAACCGGAGGTTATGGCTAAGAACCAAGAACGGACGGACAAGCACCAAAAGGAAGGACTTATGCGTTGGAAAGCCTAGCTTATACTCGCAAGTTCCTTCCTAGTCGTGCTAATCCCCGTTGTTGCCGATTACCGTAACACCGATATTAAGAGGGGCAACGAAAGATGTGGAGACTCCTAACTCAAACTAACCTAATCCTAACCCTAACAAGCTCGCTTTAAATATCAACTCAACACTTAGATAATCACAAACAAAAATCTGAACAACCGGACTTAACTCGTTAAAACACATTGAAAAAGACTCCCATCTCCCTGCGGACGACCCGTACTCAACCGGCTAGCTACAAGCGAAACCGTCTTGATTGCGGTATTTAAACTAGAACTTGAACACGCAGAACCTCTAACAATCAGGTGACCACAAGCAAAAGCTTCTCACAAAAATATCTAGTGTGAACACAAAGTATGAACACAATAAATGCACCTAGTATGAACACATTAATGAAACAATGAGTCACCTTAACAAGTCACCTTCCAAGAAGCTTCCTCTCATGACTCACCTCATGACTCACCCAAAAAATGAAAAGATAAATCCGCATTTAACCGAATGTTAAATACGGCTGATAGAAAACTGGAAACTGGCAACTTCCAAAAGTCACCCCGAAACGAATTTCAGGATAACCCCATAACTGTATAAATATACCCGCATTTGTATTACGACCGAATACAAATGCAACTGAGACAAAGATATTATATCTACTCTGTATAATACATGGATCTGGCTTAAACCAAAGCCCACCAGTATTATCTGCCCGAAATATGACACGTGCGTAAACGCACGTGCATTTTCCGAACCCTGCCATAAAACCATACAGCCTCTACAACGTTTCGCCCGAACTTGGGAAACTGTCTGTGGGGGACTCTAATGACTCGTCAGTACCCTGGCAGTGGGTTTAACCACAACCCGTCAGCGGCACTAGCTGTGCGTAACGGCTGCCCATGAACTGACCTCAAGGGAAGCCGATGAGCGAACTCATCCGGAAACCCTACTGAGCCTAACAGTGACAATGTATATACAGTCCGGTCCGTTCGTCTATGAGTATCATATATCCGGCCTAGGGGGTTAGTAACGTCAGACCCCCAATAGCTGTATAAGTCGTGTCGGAGACAAGCCCTGAACACCCTGAGATACTACTGGAGTACCTACCGGTAAATCTCACCTGTCTTGGCTAAGGACTTGGTGTAATGGCTTTTCTAGACACAGCGCGACCTCCACCCCCAATACCGGGAGAGATGAATCCCCTGCCGATCCGCTTACGTGCCTCCATGTGGCTCGGGACTGTACCCAAAAACTACCTGTTTGCACGACTCCTTTGAGCCGTGGTAGGGTAGAAATCAAAGCACAGTGGGAACTCACACGAGACAAATGACGACCTCAGGTCGATGAACTAACCTGTACACATGTCACCAGGGAACTGCTATCCGACGATATGTATAATACCAACTAGCAGGTTCCCGGCGAGTCTTTTCCGGTGTACTCATAACCCAATGAGCACCTGTATACATCTTAGGTGATCTAATTGACACCAGTGGCTTGTGAGACCGGCCACCACCCCTCGTCGGGGTCTCGACTGTATACACTAGTCTACTCCGGAGTATCGATGCCCTATCTCGAAACTCCCACGACTAGGGAGCACTATTAAGGATATGCTTATAGACCACCCAACTCTCATTTATATGATCGCCCTCATACTGTTGGTAGTCAAGCACGATCCTAAGGGCTCTATCAAAGTGTAATCGTGATCAGTCACCTGAACCTATACACGACTGATAAAGGCAAACCAGATAGCATACTATCATCTCGAGTAAGACTGTCCTACCGGTATAGGTCCTCCTCAATCATTGCAATCACGTACCTGCGATCCAATAATTGACTTTGAGGGCACTATATCCAACACTTCGTCAATCGACGGTCACAACCACGCAAGCAATATAATATACAACGCCGAAGGGCGAGGATCAAAACTCAAAATCAACAAGAAAACCATAATACTACAACGCGCGACTCTAAGGTCGAAATAATACACAACTGGTTTTCTATGTCTGAAATAAATATATAAGTCTGGTTGATGGAATTACTAGATACAACTGATTAAAATAAATATAAGGGTGGTCACGATGCGAGTGAACCCACCTACCAAAGCAATCACCCAGAAAGGAAGCAGTGTGCCAGAAAAGCCGCAATGAAACCTGTACGGCAAAACCTGTAAGAACTGTGGCACAACGGGGGTGAGTTGCCAACTCGTGAATAGAAAACATCACAGAGCAGAAATCGTATGTATGACTCAATCCTAGGTCAAACGATCAGTAATATATATCCTCAATATGGTAAAGTCTGAAGCATGATAAGGTGGCAAGGGTAAACATCTATACATCAGTGTAATACCAAGTGCTCGTGTCAGTGCCTCAGGTAGCAATATATCATAAATATGAGGTATGATCAATGTAATCAGTTTCAACTATATCATGAAGTCTATGAGTATATGGATATCATCCAACTATGTGATCAATGTCTGTATGCATGTGGATCTCGTCCACGTGTCAACCAATGACATAACAACATCATGCATGTAAAAGTCATAAAAGCATATGCATGAAGGTATGAGGATATAAATCAACATGTGTCTCTCGCGACACATCAAAATCATGGAACGTGAGTGCCTAGCATCGACACTCGAAAATATTATGAAACCCGTGCCAAGTATCGGCACGTAAATCCTCATATATATAGGGTTCCGTCAGTCCGGATCGGCCCACGGGTTCCGTCAGTCCGGATCGGCCCGTATCATCTCTCAACTCCGGTCGGTATCCTCCGGATATCCGTCGAGCTCAAATACAATCACCGGTAGGTAGTATTCCCTCTGCCAGGCTCACCGTCTGTATACACAGCATCCCTTTCTTGCCCCGGGGTACCATACCGGGTCCACCATGTACCCGCAATCGGCCTCATCCAGCTCCTCGAATCGGGTTTCACATGTCACACGTCTCAGAACCGAGAAAACGCATGGTGGACGTACTGAAATATCATATCAAGAGAAACCGGGTTTTTTAAACAATGCATACTTTATTTTAAAATGACCACGGTTCTCAAATCCAGAAATCTCATGAAAACGGCATATCTCAATGCGTAAAATCATAAAGCATGATGTATGCGACATATGATAGAAATGTAAGCATATCCGTATATCATGTAACATAAAACAGTAATATGAACACAGTGAGGGGAAAACCGCTCTTTTAAATGAATCCAGTTTTAAAATATATCTTGCGGTTCCCAAATCTCCAAAATAAAGCCAGAATCATCTATGTATGTGCAAATACGTATGTATGCAAGTATGGGTGTACAATATGTGTGTACGCAAGTATGAGTGTACAATATGCCTGTGCGCCAATATAGATGTACAAGTAGGTATATACGCAAGTATGAGTGTACAATATGCCTGTGCGCCAATATGGATGTACAAGTAGATATATACGCAAGTATGAGTGTACAATATGCCTGTGCGCCAATATGGATGTACAAGTAGGTATATACGCAAGTATGAGTGTACAATATGCCTGTGCGCCAATATGGATGTATAAGTAGGTATATACGCAAGTATGAGTGTACAATATGCCTGTGCGCCAATATGGATGTACAAGTAGGTATATACGCAAGTATAAGTGTACAATATATATGTGTGCCAGTATGGATGTACAAGTAGGTATATACGCAAGTATGAGTATGGATGTACAAGTAGGTATATATGCAAGTATGAGTGTACAATATGCCTGTGCGCCAATATGGATGTACATGTAGGTATATACGCAAGTATAAGTGTACAATATGCCTGTGCACCAATATGGATGTACAAGTAGGTATATACGCAAGTATAAGTGTACAATATGTATGTGTGCCAGTATGGATGTACAGTAGGTATATACGCAAGTATGAGTGTACAATATACCTGTGCGCCAATATGGATGTATAAGTAGTCATATCCTGATGCAACAATCCTACTGTGTAGTGACATGGCAATTATCGATGATGAAGTGTGTGAGCCGGCAAGTAGGCGTACATGGAACATACGCATCATCGATAATGGTGCTGGTGTCCTGACAGCATGGGTTTAATATAGCAATAAACACATTTACACTTGCAATGTGATGCGAATAGCAGGAATAAGCGGAAAATGAATAATAAACACAACAGTGAAGAATCTATATCAATATATATATATGTCATACAGTTTTGCCATTTGAAATAACACGAATCGTGGTGTTTAGAAAAATAAGGGCTACGGTGTTTTTAAGAAAAGACGCGTCTTTTGAAAATATCCGTAGAATCTCTTGGCCTGTCTTTAAAATACTCACGATTCGTTAGTTTTGAAATAGGTATGACTCAGGTCTAGTCTAACATATATAAGTAAACTACAGATCTAACTAACAAGCTAATCGAAAGGGTACGGAAACCACCTAAATCTGAGTCGATATATATACACATATATAATAGTCGGTGATCTTGCCTCAATAGTACCGCGTACGATACAATATATCATATGACATCCTTGAGTCAAGAGTGCGGATCTATCATCAATATAAAGCTCATATGTAAATCCGACGTACGACATCCCAAATCTGGGTACGGGTCGAATCTCACATTTATCTCATCAATATATGGTATCCTTATCATCATATCTCATGACCTGGGGTACTGATCTAAGTCTAGTACAACTGATACCATCCATATATGTATGCGTGTGTATGAAAACACACGTCCAAAGGCCCGCTAAAATCTCATGTCGTATCTCATAATACGAACCACATCATATCACCGATCTCATGGCACCATGCCCAATCTCATCGACTCATCTCCAAATATCATATACAATCCTCATCATCCATGTATAAGTATACGTATATATATATACCTAGTCCCATACCTGTGTGTGTATATATATACGTATCCCCATGTACGCACAAGTATAACAAAGTAAGCATGTGTGTGCATGTGGGTGTAAACCTCATTCTAGGGTTCGCGACTAAGAAGCTAAACTAAGTTATTTCTAACTACCCTAAACTAAACTATGAACACAAATCATATCTTGATAATCCTCCACGTAACATAAACACATATATAACCATATATATATAAGCTATAGTACGAACCGCGGGGGTGCTATACGCCATCCACCCGACTTCCCCCGTAGATATAATCTACTCACCTGCTTTTCGCTTTCCATAGCCGACGTCGCCACGCGCTTGCTTGTCGTCTTAAAGTCTTCGTGGGGAACTGATCAGTCGAAAATAATGTATTTTTAACACGTCAATTTCCCTATCATTTGCATTCATCTAAAGGTATTCAGGTTAAGTATAGCACATATTAACAAAACACCCCTAAAAGACCAGATTACCTGTGTTGTATACTAAAACCGGCATTTTTAGGGAAATTGACTGTTTATCATGGCATCACATTATTCTTGTGTAGCGCAACACTTGTTTCAAAGTCTGTGCAGGAAATTCCAGAAACCGAGCCAAAATTGTCTAAGTGCTGATAAAAAATACGCCAACTCAAAGGTTAGAGATCTGGCAGTGATAAAGGACTAATTACAAGATTTAGTACATCAGAGAATATTCCTGAAGTCAAAAGGAAGCAACACTGGAAAGATTAGGCTGTAAACCTCTCACGTGACCGCGGATCCGTGGCCTGAGGAGGCACATGCCGCGGATCCACGACATGATGACGTCATAAGCAGCGCAGTTTTTCTCCATGTGCTTATTTTTAATGGCCAAGCTCCCAGAACACTCCAGAAACGCCACGTGGCTTCATCTAGAAGGCTCGGCCTAACAACCTAGTTCTAGAAGCATCCCTCCAACAAACTATTTCTAGAAGCCTCTCTCTAACAAGCTTTTGGAGGGAAATTTGAAATTTTAATTCTAGATCTAGGGTTTTGGATGGCTGATAAAAGGAAACCTAGATCTAGGGTTGTCTTCTTCTTTTCTCTTCATCTTCCACCCACAAGTTGAGTGACACAACTTGTGCCTCAAACCCTAACCTTAATTCGAATTCCAAAGCCAAATTCAAGATCCCGAGTACCAAATCAAGCAAGAAGCCTTCAACCTTTTTAGGAGCGGAGCCGATCTTCAATCGAGCAAGTGATCCAAGCCGATCCGCGACTCAAGGAGACGAGCGAAGCCAAATCGACGATCGAGTTTTTCCTCTTGTAGTTCTTGAGCGAATTGTAACGGAATTGTTGATAAATAAAAGGTGAAATTCTTTAATCTTGCTTTCTTTAAATTCTTGCATCATGATTCGATCTCAATTTGTGATTGTGGTTCTTGTTGTGATGTTTGAGTAAAACTCCGCTCGTGAAGGAGTCGAGACGATCAATAGAATGATGATGTAACAAATCTTAAAACGATTCTTAAGTCCTACGAGTTTTGTAAACCTTAGCAAATTGAAGAATCGACGACCTAGTTTCGTTGCGATGCTTTCTTGATTGTGATTGCTCGAAATTAGGGATCCACGATTGATTCTTGAATTTACTAGAGGCTAGAATGTGAATGATGTCAATGAAGGAACAAGGGATAGATGATGAAACCCTAGTTTCACAAGAAATCCCTAATTCTCGTTGATCATCATCGATCTAGTATCAATTCATCGATGGATAAGAATACGTAATTGCTAGATTTCATCACATCTATAGATCCGATCGATTCTTACGAGCCTCACTTCGATTCTTGATATTTGATTTGGAAATCATCACAAATTCTCAATTCTTGATTTTATTGTTTCTTGATTTAGACTAGATTTTACTAGTTCTTGAACTTCAATTCTATAAATCATGAATTGTTTCTTTTCTTTTCTTTAAATTTTCGACTCATCTAATTCGTAACATGAACGATTACACTTTCCCTGTGGACGATCCGCACTTACTAACGCGCTACAATCGACATCGTTATTGATTGCGGTCAAATAATTTTTGGTTGTGATTTCTTTACAATTTTCCAACTACACACCGGAAATTCATTCAATCAGGTACCTCATTTGGCAACTCAAGAACTTTCTTGAGTTGCCCCAAGTCTCCAAAACCTTTCCTTTCTTGGTCCAAAGTGTTTTCCATGAGCTTGTGCACACTTTTAATGAAATGGGTATTGGGTTTTGAGGTGTTTTTAATGGTGGATTGTGAGGAGGTAGTGAGGCAAAGGGAGGGAGAGAGCAGCAGCAGCAAGAGAGTGAGGGAGAGGAGAGAATGTGATGAAGATGGTGAGATGAGATAATAACCAAGTCAAAGTTAACCCCTCACCTTTCTCTCTCTCACCCATACCCCATTTCTTTATTCATATTCCTTTTTCTTTTCTTTTCATTTTGTTTTCTTCTCTCCTCAATAGTAAACCCAAAACAAACAACCATACACCTAAAAATCATGTAGGAAAATGTAACACAAGTGTAAAAATGATATGGTGCATGTTTTGCACAAAACAAGCTTAATGCGCGATTAGCGATATTTAATCACGACCAGCACTAAATTAGTGTGTAATTAATCATAAAACTTCATAATTTGCATAAATCCAATAAAGCACCCTCATTTTAGTAATTTCCAAAATTTTAAAAAAATTTCCCCCATTTATCGGTATTTAATTATACCGCCTTATTAAAATATTCAATATTTTATTATTTAATTATAAAAATTCCCAAAAATAATATTTTATTTTTTTGAAATGTTACACGATTCGCATCAACCCGCAAGAAAATCTGTGTCTTTGCAGGAGTAACTCGATTCGTTTCAACCCCCAGGGAAATCAGTGTCCTTGGCAAAAACCTCAATTCAGGGAAATCAGCGTCCTTGACGAGAGTATCTCGATTCGCGTCGACCCGCAGAGAAGTCAGTGTCTTTGCAGGAATATACGACATCACCAAATGGAGCCATGGCAAAGTCCCTAGTTCCAGGTCCCGACGGTTCACCAACAACCTAGAGACCACCTCGACGTTCGTCTCGATACAGCAGACGTGATATCACCCCAGCGTTCTTCCTCCAACAGGATGCAGACGCGACACCAACAGCGAAGCCATGGCAAAGTCTCTAGTTCCAAGCCTCGATGGTTCACCAGCAACCTAGAGACAACCGCGACGTTCGTCTCGAAACAGCAGACGCAATGCCAGCAAACGAAGCAAAGGCAATATTCCTAGCTTCAGGGTCTTGACGGCAACTCATATAAAATCTGAAAGACTATCGAAGATCATCCCATACCAGCGCGGAGTGGTTATGACTCATCGGGACTCCCAAACTGAGCCTAACCTCAAGTAAAAAGCGACATGGAATATCCCTAACGCTTGCTCTTTCGACGGTAATACTACCTGGAAGATTGCTTGAAGACGTCTTGTCCAGCCCCCGAAGGGATCAGAGACACGACGGTCGCGGGGTTACTCGAACAGCAAGATTGTGCATCGAGGAATACACCAGCCAATGCGACGGTGCAACGGGTAGAAAACCCTAGTACTACAGACCCTAACGACTTCAATTAGTAGGAGTTAACTGTGACATTAGGAAACCCTTGCGAGAACTTCTCGATTCGGCTCGACTCGTGAGGAAATTAGTGTTCTCGCGAGAACTTCTTGATTCGTCTCGACTCGTAGGGAAAAGCCTTAGGCAATGGGGATAAGGACCTGTTTCCTAAGCATTGGGGCCCTGCAAGTCAGTCTAAGATAGACTGTTGCATACTATTCACGGGCCACACTCTCCAAAGTCGAATCTCGACAAGGAGAGAAACAACCATTTACGAGTCCTCTCGACTTGTAAACGGGAAAATTCTCTTGTGAGATCCTTACGACTCTCAAGAGAAAACACACTTAGGAGTCCTCACAACTCCTAAGGAGAAAATACACCTACGAGATCCTCTCGACTCGTAGGGAGAAAAGTCTATATGGGACCCTCACAACTTATAAAGTTGAAAAGTCTTAGGCGGCAGATCTGAAACTGTTTCCTAAGCCATTACTGCTCTACAAGGAGGTCAAGATGGACCATCTGCGGGCCACATTTGCCAAAGCCACATTCGCCAATGAAATAAAGAAGCTACTTACGGGTCCTCACGATTCGTAAGGAAAATACCCGAGTGAGATCCTTACAACTCACGGAGGCAATGAACACTTAGAAATCCTCACAATTTCTAGGGAGAATATACACCTATGAGATCCTCTCAACTTGTAGGAAGAAAAAAACCTTCTTGAGACCCTTACGGCCCATGAAGATGAAAAAGTCTTAGGCTACAAGGACCCTAAACTTGTCTCCTAAGCCCTCAATTCTATGGCCATGCATAATTTTGCACTATTTCACCCACGTACATGCTTACGTGGGCAAAGTAGTGGGGGCATTTGTTCCCACCAAAATTTTTGGCCAAGAGCTACTTGTTCCCTTGTAAAAAAGGGGGAGAATCCTAAAAAAAAACAGGCATCACGTGCCCACACGTGACCAGGCCTCACGTGCAGACACATGACTATTTACAGGCAAAGCCTGTAGACACAGAATAAAAAAAACAAATTGGAAATGCTGTGTTAGTGGGGTCACGTACCCACACGTGACCAGGTCTCACGTGCAGACACGCGACCATTTACAGGCAAAGCCTGTAGACACTGAATTAAAATGAAATGCTTAATCAATGGGGTCACGTGCCAACACGCGATAGGCTTTTAAACCCTCTGAAACAATAGAATTAAATTCTAGATTAAATGCCTTATCAAGTGGGGTCACGTGCCAACACGTGATAAACTCTTAAACCCTCTAAAAAATAGAATTAAATTCTAATTTGAATGCTTTAACAAATGGGGTCACGTGCCAACACGTGATAAACTCCTAAACCATCTGAACTAATTCTAATTAAGAGGGAAATCAAAAACCCTAATATTTCTCTAGATCTTTCCAAACAAAAAAGATTGCGCTCTGTAAAGTGGAGCACCGTTGGATTAAAAATCCAATGGTGATTAAAAATCACCAATTTATAGAAAGATTCTATACAAGGAAATATTTTCCTAAAATCTGCCAGGAACAACAAATAAAATATCTTTTGGATTAAAAATCCAATGGTGAATAAAGTTCACCGAGTGATCTAAAAGATCATGTTGGTTACAAAATCAATCAAAATCTTTCAATGAAAGATTGACTAAACAAACTGATTCTTTTCTTTCTCCTATAAATAGGAGCCAAGAAGAGAAGAGAAGGGAGATACAACAATAGAGAGAAAAAAGAAGAGAATTTAATTCTATAGAGAGAAAAGAAGGTTTCTTTAGAAAAGAAAGAAATCCTAGGTAAGAGATCATCCTATAAGCTCCCACAAAATAAAAAAGAGAATTTAATTCTCAATCTAAGAGTTTAACTCTTCTGAAGAAGAACTTAGTTCTTCCTTTGGTTGAAAATCTACAGAAGCAGATCTCCCCATAAGTTGAGAATTTAATTCTCATCGGGGAGATTCTGCCATGCATATCTAAAACCTAGGGGAGGATATAAGTTCAGAGAATTTTATTCTCCCACAAAGCACATAGGAATTTAATTCCTCCAACAAAGATAGGGTTTAACCCTTAATATAAGAACTTAGTTCTTCTTCATGGTTGAAGATCTGCAGAAGCAGATCTCCCCATAAGTTGAGAATTTAATTCTCATCGGGGAGATTCTGCCATGCAGATCCAAAACTCAGAGGGAGAATTGGGTTTAAAGAATTTAATTCTTCCAAACACATAGGAATTTAATTCTTCTAAATAAAATTAGGGTTCAACCCTATAAAAGAATTCAATTCTTAAACAAGGGACTTAGACTTTTCATGCACGTAAAAAGATCAAAGTATCCAACGTGATCACGTGGCAACATGTGACTCTCCCCTTCAATGATCAAAAGAGAATGAATAAGATTAGGTCACGTGCTCCCACGTGACCCTTGAACAAACTTCTCAAAATAAAGGCAGAACAGATTTTGGGCGCCCTCACGTGTTCCCTCATGACCCCTAACAAACACTTTAATATTCAAATCATGGATACCCATCACGTGTCCAAACGTGATGGTCATAAAGGCAAAGTGTTTAACACTTACTTGCATATTCTGAGAATAAAATAAAGGAAGTTTGGCCCCAACACTCAAGCGCCTCACGTGACCCCACGTGAGCGCTTCTTTTTTTAGTGTTTAACACTATTTTGTGTGCTATATCCTTAGTGTTTAACACTATTTTAAGCGCATCACGTGGGAGCACGTGATAGACGAGCCTACTTTAGTGTTTAACACTATATTCGAGCCAATCTTAGCCCAAATTAGCTAAGTCTTCCAGAGACAGGTCCCTCCCTTTTGACTGAACCTCAAATACACTCTTGTCTTCCAAAATTGGTCATCTCATATGACATTCAAAGCAAAACCCAGAGCCTTTCAATCAACTTTGGTTCAAGGGTACATCTTTTGACACCTCTGATACATGTCGTTGTAATTCTTCAACGTCTTCAGAGAGGTGGTGGGTCCTAATGACCAATAACTATCTGGTGCATTTCCAAACCCATGTTTGCATCTGAATTTGGACCGCAATGTCCCTAAACTAAACAATAGAGCCCAAATAATCTTTTGTTGGATCTAAATGATCCTGTTAAGTAGATCTTAGTCTAAAATTAGACTAACGTATCCTTAACAAACATTTAAATTGATCCTAATCTCAAACGAGATTAACGATCCTTAAATTAATCCAATTACAGATCTCCCAACCAAAATTGGTTCAATGGTACAGCTCCTCACTCATATCTGTCGTTGTAATCCTTCAACGTCTTCAGAGAGGTGACGGGTCCCGACAACTAAACACTTTATGGACTGTGGGGTCCTTAAGCCCATGGATTATGATGTCCTTAACCTCGGACTGTGGGGTCCTTAAGCCCATGGACTATGATGTCCTTAACCTCGGACTGTGGGGTCCTTAAGCCCATGGACTATGATGTCCTTAACCTCGGACTGTGGGGTCCTTAAGCCCATAGACTATGATGTCCTTAACCTCGGACTGTGGGGTCCTTTAAGCCCATGGACTATGACGTCCTTAACCTTGGACCGTAATGTCCCTAAACTATGGACCGTAATGTCCTTAAACTAAACAATAGAGCCCAAATGCTCTTTTGTTGGATCTAAATAATCCCGTTAAGTAGATCTTAGTCTAAAATTAGACTAACATATCCTTAACAAACGTTTAAGTTGATCTTAGTCTCAAATGAGAGTAACGCATCCTTAAACCCAACCCCAAACTCAAATCTAAGAAAATACGGATTTGGACTAATCCACTCTCTACGGGCGACATCATAAATTAGTCTCCGTATACAATCCTCGGGCAACCAAAAACAAAACAAACACACACGACACGAAATGACCATCTGGAGAAGGAGAAAGTGGTTACCGTGATGCGGTAGCGTAATTAACTGCAGAGGCTTGCGCCTGCAGGGAAGAGCGTCCCCACAATCAAACCCCCCCTCAAATGAGGCGAATCTGACGAAGTCTGCTATATCGGCCGCATCCGTTTAAACCTTCGATATATGGTGCTATAAATCAACTTGGCATCTTCGGAGAGGTGGACGGATAAAA
The DNA here is from genome assembly GCA_030015575.1 of Agapanthus africanus. Taxonomy (NCBI): domain Eukaryota; kingdom Viridiplantae; phylum Streptophyta; class Magnoliopsida; order Asparagales; family Amaryllidaceae; genus Agapanthus; species Agapanthus africanus. The sequence continues at coordinate 373,412,200 of JASDDO010000019.1, read as the reverse complement.
CCGAATAGCATCTGCCCTCGAAATTCAGGCCGGACGTTCCAACGTCCCTGTTGCGTCTTTCGGCGGAGAACAGTCCCGAGCCACATCGATGCAGTGAGCAATCAGAAGGAATTCATTTCTCTCGGTATATGGAGTTGATGTCGCGCTGTGTTCGGTTTGCCATCACCATAAGTCCCTGGTCAGGTCGGATGAGATTTACTGATAGGAAATCGGTAGTTTCTCGGTTGGTCATGAGCTTGACACCAGCACGGCTTATCGGGTTATTAGGGGTCTGATATTGTAACACCCGAGCCCAATAATACTATTTATATTACTAGTTGAGGGTTATATATTGCTCATTTCCAATTATTCTGTTTTTCTGGGGTTTATTGCTAAATTTTAACCGGTTAAGTCATTTTGGCACATAACAAATTTTAACTCCTAAAATGAAATTTAAAATATCCATGTTGGCCTACTCGTCGCCACTAGTCGCGTGGTAGCGTCCGCGTGTCGAGATTCTGTCCCGTTTGGCTAAATGGGCAAGTTTGGATGACTACGCGCGCGTGCAAGTGTCCGACTTGGGGGCATGCATTTTAATCATTAAACACCTCTTTTCAAAATTTGGAACCCGCTTAAAATCCTATAATTTGAATTTGGAACATTTGGGCGCAACCCGGACGCGATTTGGAAATGTTTCATTTCGCGCCAAAAAGGCCCATTTTAATTTAATATCTAAAACTATATTTATACGAATATATATTCGTTTACAATTAAATCTTTCACAATCCTTACCAGATCAGATCTCGCCATAGCCCCAGCCAATCGCGTGGCTCCTTTCCCCGTGGGCCCCGCCTTTCCCTTTCCCTATCTCTCTCTCTCTCTTCCCTCATTCTCTCTCTCCCTCTAACAACTCTCTCTCTCCTCTATTTATATTCTCATGCAGCCGCCCCCATCCGCTTCTTCTCCCATCACGAGAACCCACGAAACCCTAACCCTAGCTCCTCGCGACCTCACCGCCGACATCCCCGCGACCTCGCCGTCGCCGCCCTCGCCACCGCGAGCCCAGCCTCACCCACTTACCTCCTTCCTCAGCCGATTCCCGTGCCTGCATTCAACCCCCGACGCCTCTGTTCGGCCGCAACTCCTGCCGTCGACGCCGCCTCCCGTCGCCGACGACTCCCACGACTCCCTCTCATCCTCCTCGTGGCAACCTCGTCGTCGCCTTCCCTCTCCCCTCGACAGACCACCAACAGACCCGAGCCCAGCCCTACTACCCTCTGCAGTTCGCCGAAGAACGCGCCGACGATCCTCGCCGCCGTCACCAGCGCCACCTCCGTCTCCCCCTCGACCACTGGAGCAGACCAGCACTCCTCCACCCATCGCAACACCCTCTCCAGCGAACCCCCGAGGCCGTTCAAGTCTTCGCAGCCGCCGTCGCTGCCTCGCCGGCGTTCCAGCGCCGTCGAGCCCGCCGGGGTTACCCTGGTATCTCTCTGTAAGCTTCCTCATCTCTCCTTGTGCAAAGTTTTTTCCCCCCGCTGATCTTGTATGTGTAACATTGTGCTAACCTCGTTGCCGTGACTTTTGCCGGAACCCGACCGTACCGTCTTGTGAACCCGACGCTCCAGCGAAGTACCCTGGTCCGTGTGATCCCGTTGTTCTCTGTTGGGACTCGATCCGTGGCCCGTGCTACCATATCGTGTTTTCTGCCGACATCGCATCCGTGTTCCAGTTTGCAAAACCGTCGAGGCAAATATCTGAATACTTTCTCTAACATGCTAGCGTGCGAGATCTAGTCTTGCCACGCAATTGAATTCATACTATATAATACAACAACTTAATGATGGTAATTGATATTATATTATAAGTTAGAATTGATAGTTGCAGTTATCTTTAACATGGAATCTTTATAATAGTTTCTCGTAATTAATCAACCCACTATCAATCCATAATTCAACTAAATAAAACAATTGGATCATATCTGCTTTAACTGTTAAATCATTCACGAGACAATTATTATACTTAGTGTAAATTCCTGTAGCTTCATTACTTTATGATTGTGGATATTGCTTCACCTTGTGGCTATTGCACCCTAAAGGTGCTTGAACCTGTTAATAAGAGAATACAAAACATCATTGTGTTTACATGGAATAATATGGTTATTTACTGTTTCCTGCTGCTGTTCATTATTTGATTGCATACCTGTTGTGAGCACATACCCGATTGCACTACATATTGGCCTGACCCTGCTACACATGACATATACATACATACCAACTCATCCTGTTGTACCATGACATTACTTGTTTCATGATTTCATGCCTAATGCCGACAAACCCGACCATCCCTGCTGTCTATCCAGACAGACCTACTCTTTCCGGATTTTGTGTTGGCATTAGTCCTTGACTACTGAATACCTGACCTGACATACATAGCTTGGGGGTATGGGGAAATCAAAGGTGAAACCGACTTGTAACTCAACAGTTCGATACATGTTCTGATCAGTCTTACGGGCTTGGCCAGCCCCGGAGTGTTGATGCTGACATTACTCGCCCATCCTACTACCTTTTACTGCTTAGCGGCACGTCTCGGATTCAGCCCCGAGGATCTTGACCGTGGTCCCGGGCACGCACGGGATACTATTGAGTTACGTCGACGATTCATCAATTGGTTTCAAAGACTATAGAGTAGAAACCTGATAGGACAGTTCAGTCACCATTGCACTTTACCCTGCTCTGTTATTTCTTAGTACTGCTTTATTCATGTTCATATTTGCATTGCTTATTACCATGTTTATACTATATACTTGATGTCATGACGCGCTGACGTCTGGGTTTTGCATGGCCCAGATTCCGTACCACTGTCGACGACCGAGCAGGAGTACTTCAGCCAACAGGCTGAACTGTGAGTTCCTTAGGGTTTAGTTTATTTATTTCATTTCTTTTCCAGATGTGAGCCCGCATTATGGGACGTACTGTTTATTCATTGTATTGGATCATTAGCTTCCGCACTTATTGTTTATTGATTCTTGTTATTATGGATTTGGATATGTATTAGATTAGCTTATTATCTTGTTCTTGATGACCTTACAACCGTAATGTGACTGTGGATGGATACTTCCTACCCACAGGTAGCATGGTTGGCTATGTCACGTGCCCAATCTTGCGTACTCTGGGAAGTGGGGCGTGACATGGTTCTTTTGGTATCAGAGCCATGGGTTAGTCGGGTTGATTCTTTTGTAGTTGGGTATTGTACCCAATACACGAATCAGAATACCCGTGTTTAGGAAACATGTCCAGCCACATTGACCGTTTTACCATTCTTGAATCACATTCTTCCTGATTATATCTTTTACGACGTGCAAACTTACTTTGCATGTCGACTCGGAAACCTGATTTCTTGTTATCCCTAGGACTTGGGCGACTTGGGTGGAGTTAAGTAATTGCGGCTATGATACCGCGGCATAGCTACAATGCAGTACTCTATTTAAGTATCTTGGAGTTCTAGCCTTGATCCACATTCAGAATCTATCATCATGCTAACGTTGGGTGTTTTGAGTTCAGGATTATGACAGGTAAGAAGTTGAAGACTTACCAGAGGCGTGTGAACGAAGCCGCCATGCTTGGAGTGATAAGAGGAATGCTGGAAATCAAAGAGACAGACTGAGCTGATCCAGCAATAGCAGATTCGTTTCAGGAAGGTTTGCAGATCGTTCAGCAGTCTGTAAACAACGATGGAACTAGACCAGTCGAACGAGTAGGGACTGTAGCAGATTTCAGACTTTTGGGTCCGTCTACTTTCACTGGTCTGGAGGAGCCGTTGCCAGCCAAGCAGTGGGCGGATTTCTCTAAGAGTTTACTGGAGAAGTCCTTCCGCGGACTGCGCGGAGGAAATGGAAGAGAAGTTCATCGGACTAAGGCAGAATGGAGCAACCGTGGACGTGCATGCAGCAGAATGGACGAGACTCAGTAGTCTTGCTGGACCTTTCGTGGCCAACAATGTAGACAGCAGTTGCGGTAAGGAAGCAGTTCTGTCGGGCCAGTCGAGTTTAGGGCTAGGCCGACAAACAGTGTTCTTGCAGCTATGGAAGTTGATAGTAATGAAGAGCCGGCAGTTGTCCGCGACTTTATGGATGTGTTTGAAGATATATCAGGCTTACCTCCAAAGCGAGATGTGGAGTTTGCGATTGACCTTATTCCTGGTGCAGCGCCAGTATCAAAATCTTATTATCCGATGGCACCGGTGGAATTGGAAGAAGTTAAGAAACAAGTTGGCGAATTACTCGAGAAGGGATGGATTCGAAGCAGCAACTCACCTTGGGGAGCTCCAGTTCTTTTAGTAAAGAAGAAGGATGGCACGAGAAGGATGTGCATTGTTTATCGAGAATTGAACCGGGTGACTATTAAGAACAAGTACCCGATCCCTCGCATTGGAGAGTTTTTGAGCAGCTTAGTGGCGCGAGGGTATTCTCGAAACTGGACTTGCGATCAGGATATCATCAGGTCCGAGTGAAAGCAGAAGACATTTGCAAGACGGCGTTTCGAACTCGATATGGACATTTCGAGTATCTAGTGATGCCCTTCGGAGTGACTAATGCGCCAGCAATATTTATGGATTTGATGAACAGGATCTTTTCACCGTTCTTGGACCAGTTTATTGTGGTATTCATTGACGATATTCTGGTGTACTCGAGGAGTCCGGAGGAGCATGCTGAGCACTTAAGGATCGCACTGCAGACGCTGAGACAAGAGAAATTATTCGCGAAGATGAGTAAGTGCGAATTCTGGCTGGAAGAAGTGAAGTTTCTGGGGAATGTCGTGTCGGGCGATGGAATCGCCGTCGATCCCGAAAAGATTGCAGCAGTTCGAGATTGGCCTATTCCCAATAATGTTGCGGAGATAAGAAGTTTTCTTGGACTCGCCGGTTACTACAGAAGATTTGTGGAGAACTTCGCTCGTTTAGCTGAGCCGTTAACCAAGCTTACGCGTAAGGAGGTACCGTTTGTTTGGACGGATGGATGTGCATTGGCCTTCGAGACGTTGAAGCAGAAGTTGATAACCGCCCCGATCCTGACCGTACCGGATGATTCAGGAGGACTGGTGATTCACAGCGACGCATCTGGAAAAGGATTGGGATGTGTTTTAATGCAGAATGGGAAAGTCGTCGCTTACGCATCGAGACAACTGAAGACTCATGAGAAGAATTATCCGACTCATGACTTAGAGCTTGCAGCCGTGATCTTCGCCCTGAAGATTTGGAGACACTACCTTTTGGGCGAGATAGTCGAAGTCTTTACGGATCACAAGAGTTTGAAATATGTGTTCACTCAGAAGGAGTTGAACATGAGGCAACGCAGATGGTTGGAGCTGATGGCCGACTATGACCTCGATCTTAAGTACCATCCGGGAAAAGTCAACGTCGTGCCGGATGCGCTGAGTCGGTTACCAGCAATTCAGGTGTTTACCGCACAAAGGGAGATCATTGCGGATTTTCAGAGATTTGACTTGGAGGTTGTGCTACCACATGCTACAGGACAGTTGATGCAGTTGCAAGTACAATCGTCCTTAGTTGAGAAGATTAAAGCGGCACAATCGCAGGATCCTAGACTGCGAAGGTTTCGAGAGCAGGTTGAAGCCGGACTACGAACCGATTTACTGATCCACGAAGACGGTTCGTTGAGATATGGTAGTCGTGTGTGTGTGCCAAAAGGAGATGTGCGTGAAGAGCTCATGAAGGAGGCACACAGTTCAGCTTACTCTGTACATCCAGGAGGGACAAAGATGTACCGAGATATTCGACAGCACTTCTGGTGGGAAGGTATGAAACGGGAAATTGCTCGCTTCGTGGCTAAGTGCTTGGTGTGTCAGCAAGTCAAGGCTGAACACCAACGGGTTGCTGGTTTGTTGCAACCACTTCCGATTCCTCAGTGGAAGTGGGAACATATAACCATGGATTTCGTGACGGCTTTACCGCGGAGTCCAAAGGGCAACAATGCAGTATGGGTGATTGTCGATCGGTTGACCAAGGCAGCTCACTTTATTCCTTTTCGGGTTGGTCAATCGGCAGAGACTTTGGCAGAGCGATACATGCAGGAGATTGTCAGATTGCATGGAGTGCCGGTAAGCATCGTGTCCGATCGGGACACTCGATTCTTGTCGCACTTTTGGAGGAGTTTACAAGAAAGTTTGGGGACTCGATTGAAGTTTAGCACAGCTTATCATCCTCAGACTGATGGACAATCAGAGAGAACGATCCAGACCCTTGAGGATATGTTGAGGGCTTGCATGTTGGACTTCAAAGGTTCTTGGGAAGATCATCTACACCTGGTGGAGTTTTCGTACAACAATAGCTTCCAAGCAACTATTCAGATGGCCCCGTTTGAAGCACTGTATGGTCGTAAGTGCCGTTCACCTGTTTGTTGGGATGATGTTGGTGAACGAAGGTTACTAGGACCAGATTTGGTGGTACAGACAGTCGAGAAGGTGAATACAATCAGGAAGCATATGAAGGCAGCTCAAGACAGACAGAAAAGTTGGGTCGACACGTCAAGAAGACCTCTAGAGTTCGCCGTGGGTGATTTGGTATTCCTGAAGATATCACCGACTAGAGGGGTGATTCGCTTTGGAAGTCGGGGAAAGCTTAGTCCTCGATTCGTTGGACCCTTCGAGATATTGGAGCGTGTTGGAGAGGTATCGTACCGGTTGGCGTTACCACAGTCTTTAGCAGGAGTTCACGATGTGTTTCATGTGTCCCAACTACGGAGGTATGTTCGTGATGAGACTCATGTCTTGGATCATTCGGAGTTGACCGTACGGGAGGACCTAACCTTTGAGGAGCGACCAGTTGAAATCAAGGATCGAAGAGAAAAGGTTCTTAAGAACAAGGTTATCCCTCTTGTGCTAGTTTCTTGGGATAATCGATCGCATGGAGAATCCACTTGGGAGCGAGAAGACGAGATTCGGCAGAAATTCCCTCACCTTTTCCAGTAGTTAGCTATCTTGTACTCTTGGAATTTCGAGGACGAAATTCTTTTGTAGTTGGGTATGATGTAACACCCGAGCCCAATAATACTATTTATATTACTAGTTGAGGGTTATATATTGCTCATTTCCAATTATTCTGTTTTTCTGGGGTTTATTGCTAAATTTTAACCGGTTAAGTCATTTTGGCACATAACAAATTTTAACTCCTAAAATGAAATTTAAAATATCCATGTTGGCCTACTCGTCGCCACTAGTCGCGTGGTAGTGTCCGCGTGTCGAGATTCTGTCCCGTTTGGCTAAACGGGCAAGTTTGGACGACTACGCGCGCGTGCAAGTGTCCGACTTGGGGGCATGCATTTTAATCATTAAACACCTCTTTTCAAAATTTGGAACCCGCTTAAAATCCTATAATTTGAATTTGGAACATTTGGGCGCAACCCGGGCGCGATTTGGAAATGTTTCATTTCGCGCCAAAAAGGCCCATTTTAATTTAATATCTAAAACTATATTTATACGAATATATATTCGTTTACATTTAAATCTTTCACAATCCTTACCAGATCAGATCTCGCCTCAGCCCCAGCCAATCGCGTGGCTCCTTTCCCCGTGGGCCCCGCCTTTCCCTTTCCCTATCCCTCTCTCTCTCTTCCCTCATTCTCTCTCTCCCTCTAACAACTCTCTCTCTCCTCTATTTATATTCTCATGCAGCCGCCCCCATCCGCTTCTTCTCCCATCATGAGAACCCACGAAACCCTAACCCTAGCTCCTCGCGACCTCACCGCCGACATCCCCGCGACCTCGCCGTCGCCGCCCTCGCCACCGCGAGCCCAGCCTCACCCACTTACCTCCTTCCTCAGCCGATTCCCGTGCCTGCATTCAACCCCCGACGCCTCCGTTCGGCCGCAACTCCCGCCGTCGACGCCGCCTCCCGTCGCCGACGACTCCCACGACTCCCTCTCATCCTCCTCGTGGCAACCTCGTCGTCGCCTTCCCTCTCCCCTCGACAGACCACCAACAGACCCGAGCCCAGCCCTACTACCCTCTGCAGTTCGCCGGAGAACGCGCCGACGATCCTCGCCGCCGTCACCAGCGCCACCTCCGTCTCCCCCTCGACCACTGGAGCAGACCAGCACTCCTCCACCCGTCGCAACACCCTCTCCAGCGAACCCCCGAGGCCGTTCAAGTATTCGCAGCCGCCGTCGCTGCCTCGCCGGCGTTCCAGCGCCGTCGAGCCCGCCGGGGTTACCCTGGTATCTCTCTGTAAGCTTCCTCATCTCTCCTTGTGCAAAGTTTTTTCCCCCCGCTGATCTTGTATGTGTAACATTGTGCTAACCTCGTTGCCGTGACTTTTGCCGGAACCCGACCGTGCCGTCTTGTGATCCCGACGCTCCAGCGAAGTACCCTGGTCCGTGTGATCCCGTTGTTCTCTGTTGGGACTCGATCCGTGGCCCGTGCTACCATATCGTGTTTTCTGCCGACATCGCATCCGTGTTCCAGTTTGCAAAACCGTCGAGGCAAGTATCTGAATACTTGCTCTAACATGCTAGCGTGCGAGATCTAGTCTTGCCACGCAATTGAATTCATACTATATAATACAACAACTTAATGATGGTAATTGATATTATATTATAAGTTAGAATTGATAGTTGCAGTTATCTTTAACATGGAATCTTTATAATAGTTTCTCGTAATTAATCAACCCACTATCAATCCATAATTCAACTAAATAAAACAATTGGATCATATCTGCTTTAACTGTTAAATCATTCACGAGACAATTATTATACTTAGTGTAAATTCCTGTAGCTTCATTACTTTATGATTGTGGATATTGCTTCACCTTGTGGCTATTGCACCCTAAAGGTGCTTGAACCTGTTAATAAGAGAATACAAAACATCATTGTGTTTACATGGAATAATATGGTTATTTACTGTTTCCTGCTGCTGTTCATTATTTGATTGCATACCTGTTGTGAGCACATACCCGATTGCACTACATATTGGCCTGACCCTGCTACACATGACATATACATACATACCAACTCATCCTGTTGTACCATGACATTACTTGTTTCATGATTTCATGCCTAATGCCGACAAACCCGACCATCCCTGCTGTCTATCCAGACAGACCTACTCTTACCGGATTTTGTGTTGGCATTAGTCCTTGACTACTGAATACCTGACCTGACATACATAGCTTGGGGGTATGGGGAAATCAAAGGTGAAACCGACTTGTAACTCAACAGTTCGATACATGTTCTGATCAGTCTTACGGGCTTGGCCAGCCCTGGAGTGTTGATGTCGACATCACTCGCCCATCCTACTACCTTTTACTGCTTAGCGGCACGTCTCGGATTCAGCCCCGAGGATCTTGACCGTGGTCCCGGACACGCACGGGATACTATTGAGTTACATCGACGATTCATCAATTGGTTTCAAAGACTATAGAGTAGAAACCTGATAGGACAGTTCAGTCACCATTGCACTTTACCCTGCTCTGTTATTTCTTAGTACTGCTTTATTCATGTTCATATTTGCATTGCTTATTACCATGTTTATACTATATACTTGATGTCATGACGCGCTGACGTCTGGGTTTTGCATGGCCCAGATTCCGTGCCACTGTCGACGACCGAGCAGGAGTACTTCAGCCAACAGGCTGAACTGTGAGTTCCTTAGGGTTTAGTTTATTTATTTCATTTCTTTTCCAGATGTGAGCCCGCATTATGGGACGTACTGTTTATTCATTGTATTGGATCATCAGCTTCCGCACTTATTGTTTATTGATTCTTGTTATTATGGATTTGGATATGTATTAGATTAGCTTATTATCTTGTTCTTGATGACCTTACAACCGTAATGTGACTGTGGATGGATACTTCCTACCCACAGGTAGCATGGTTGGCTATGTCACGTGCCCAATCTTGCGTACTCTGGGAAGCGGGGCGTGACAGATATTATCCACCCCCTAGACCCGGTATGCGACACTCTAAGATAAAGAGATCAGACTGTATGGAGATTGTCACTTATAGGCTCGGTAGGGTACGAACAGACTTGATTATTAACCTCCCTTTCGACATATACCTGGGTAGCCGTTACGTACAGCTAGTGCCGCTGACGTGCTTGTGGTTATGGATTTATCCAGTAACTCACTGCCAGCGTATTGTCGAGTCTTTAGAATTCCATATAGAGGGTTTTTCCGGTTCAGGCAATATGATGTAAAGGATGTATGTTGATACGTATATAGGTACGATTAAGTATGTGTACTGGCTACACGGACTTAAGTCATACATTTGATAATACTGTCCGGTTTAGGTTTAAGCCGGATTATTAAATCAAGTATCGATTTAATATATATATATATATATTCTAGTATTATGTTCACTATTTATTTTCTCTCTCTTGGATAATCGTATTTTTATACGGGTACACGTATATGTATTTCGATACATATACCGGGATCGTATTTGTATTTATACAAATACTTCTAGAAGGAGAACATCTCATTTGTTATTTTCCTTTTTAGAAAAATGATAAAATGAAGTAGAGGGGTGAGGCGTAAAGTAGGAATGGTGTGAGAGGGATGGGATCATTTCTTTATCTGAAAAAGGTTATGATATTTTTGTGGTGAGAAAAATAATGCCATCTCTTATATTTCATTCTTTTACTTGATGGATGGAATTATGTTACACTCTCCTTCCCTCTCATCCTCCTTCTCTTGCTCATGAGTTGAGCTCTTGAGATGGATGAAGTGAAAGTTTATGATAGCGATAAATATCTATATCTCTAACACTCTATTCTTAGCAAGCGTAGAAAGTTAACGGCTTCACAAATAATTCTTGGTGTGAAGCTGGAGCTTAGATCGGTTTGCCTCAGGTGGATCATCTTCGGCAAGGGCGATCGACTCTCAAGCTTATTCCTAACGGCCTACGGAGCTTGGAAGGGCCTTCCACGATTGGGTGGACACACTACAAAGGTTGGAATCTTGCATCCTAGTAGCTAGCTTATTGGTTTTATGTTACTAGTTTAGTATTTGGACCGATCGCTAGGTTCTGGTCGCTAGTGCTTCCATTAAATTTTTTTTCGCTTCTACCTTTGCCGTAAGTTTGGCGGTGTGAGCACTAAGGACTCTAACATGTTTGAGACCATATAAAGATTTTTGAATTTTGCAAACTTTACCAAACTCGCCCTGAGCAACAAAACCAGGTGGTTGCTCTATATATACTTCATTTTTCAAGTCGCCGTGAAGAAACACATACTTTACATCAAGCTAATGTAGCGGCCAATTGTAAGTGGTTGCAAGCGATAGGAATATACGTACAGACAACATTTTTGCCACAGGACAAAAAGTTTTATCATAATCTTCTCCAAAAGTCTGAGAATAGCCCTTGGCAAAAAGTTTGGTCTTAAAACGAGCCAATGATCCTTCTGGATTAGGCTTTATGGTATATAGCCATTTGCAACCAACTGCTCTCTTTCCAACAAGCAACTGGGTAAGCTTCCACGTACCATTCAAGCGTAAGACCAATATTTCTTCTTTCATGGCTTTCCTCCATCCGAGATGAGCTAGAGCATCAGATGTAGACGAAGGAATAGCATAGGAATCAACAGCAGCAATAAATGTTCTTTACGAGGGAGAAAGTCTAGCATATGTGATATAATTTGATGGAGGATAGAGATGCTTAGTGGTACGGGTACCTTTGCGAAGGGTAATTGAAAGATCAAGATCAGTCTGAATCAAATCTAAGTCTGGAACATGTGTAAGTTCTTCAATGACTGGAGGCCCCTCTTCCTCGTTTTTTCCCACCCAAGTTGGTTGCTCAATTAAATGATCATCTAGTTCTGAAGTATTTTGTGCCGCTGAGACAGAAGGATTGGGTAGAGAAGATTCGATAACAAGAACATCATTTTCATTAATAGGAAAATCCTCTCTGAGTGACCGGGGTATTACATCAGTACTAAAGAAAGGAGTATTTTCATTAAAGGTCACAACAACAGAGACAAAGACTCTATTGAGTTCTTTGCTATAACACTTGTATCACTTTTGACTCTGAGGATATCCTAAGAAAACACATTTAATGGACTTGGGATCGAGCTTTGATAAGCCAGGTTGATAATTGTGGACAAAACAAGTACAGCCAAAAACACGTAGAGGAAGAGAAAATAAAGGTTTAGAGGTAAATAAAATAAAGATTGGAATTTCTCCCCCTAATACTAAACTTGGTAGACGATTGATAAGATGGCAAGCAGTGAGAACGACATCATCCCAAAAACGTTTAAGAACATTCATATGGAACAAAAGAGAACGTGTGATCTCCAATAAATGTCTATTCTTTCGTTCAGAAACACCATTTTGTTGAGGTGTATAGGGACACGATGACTGAAGTGTAATACCAAAATGTCAAGAAACTGAGTAAACTTTTTATTAAAGTAATATTTTTGCATTATCACTTATCAGAGTTGATATTAACACCAAATTGATTTTGCACCGCAGTAACAAATGATTTAAAGGTATCAAAGACTTCAGTTATAGATTTCAACAAATATAGCCATGCCACTCGACAATAATCATCAATAAAAATAACATAATATCAAAAACCACGGTTTGACGTAATGAGACATGACTCCCAAACAAAAGAATGCACTAAATCAAACAATTTCTTAGCATGTTTATTAACTCTAGATGATGGAAGCACAAGTGTGCTTTCCCATCTCACAAGAGAGACACTCTAATGATGACGAACTAGATAAAGAGAACTAATTTCTGTAAAGTAGACAGACCGGGATGACCTAAGCGACAGTGGTTAACCAGTAGATCACTTTTTGTTGAGCAAGCAACCTTTGGTAGTTGTCCATTAAAATAATAAAGAACTCCAAGTTCACGTTCTGAACCAATCACCTCCTCCGTCTTCAAATCCTACATGATACAACCAGAAGGAGAAAAGGTTATTGAACAATTCAAGGTATGGACAAGTTTACTTACAGACATTAAGTTAAAATGAAATGAAGGGACATATAATGCTGATGATAAAGATAAAGATTGGGTAAGAGAAATAGGACTAATCTTCTCTACTTTAGAGATTGAACCGTCTGCAAGTGTAATACCACCTGTATATGAAATTTTAGAAAAGGAGGATGTTCCCACCAAAATTTGGTATTCAGGAGTGCAAATTTCACAAAAGCGCAAGTGCGCTACGTGCAATGCACGGGCACAAGTGCCAACTAATGTTGCACAGCGCCAAACGTGCAATGCATGGGCATAAGCGCAAGCACACATGCGCCTCGTGCAATGCACGTAGCGCAAGTGCAATTATATGGTGAAGCGCATGCTTGAATTAGAGCTTAAGCTCTGTTTATTACTGAAAACTGGAAGACGGATTGGAGTAGAACGTCTTGTCTAAATTCAGAGACAGATGCATGGGTTGATCCATTCATCTCTCCGAAGACATTAAGGGATTATAGCACCATGTATTGGAAGTTTGAATGGATGTGACCGATATAGCTGACTTCAGATTTTCTCTTAGGGTGAGGTTTATTGATTGCGGGGATGCATTTTTCCTACAGGTGCAAGCCTTATAGTTAATTACGTTATCGCAAACGATAACAATTTTTTACACTCCAGGCTGTTTCTTCATGCGTTCATATGTTTGACTGTTGATATGACCAACAACTTCGCATTTTTCGCATCCGTGGATTGTATACGGTGTATGATCCAGACCGTAAGGCACGGAAATCATTACTTTTGCTTTTGTTGGTCTTTAGGAGAAGCATTGCTTCAGGATTTTGTTTTGTGGAGACATTTTTCCACGGAAATTGACTCATCATGAAGCGTTGCTTGTTGATGAGCAGGGGCTTGATCATGTTGACAAAGCATTGCTTGTCTTTTGAAGTTTTGATCTGGGAAAGATAGCGAAAGGACATAGGCGTTGTCATCTACCGTTGACTCAAATCATAACTAATGAGAGACTTGCAGATGTTTTGCTGTGGGAGCGTTGCTCCACTTAAAGAGGCTGACGTTGGTAGCTTGGTTTGCCAATGTGGATGAAAGCTTTGCTTTCACAGAATGTGAACTTGCACTCAATTCATAAAAAGGACCACATTGGTAGCTTGGTTTTCCAACGTGGTTGGGAGGTATGCACTTTGTGCAGTAGACTAAGCATTGCTTAGTTTTAATTTGAAGTGATGGTTTCATGTTGGTTTCTTGTTTTACCAACATGGGGTTCATGATATGATGAGAACATTGCTCTTGGGGTTCAAGTTGGCATCTTGGTTAGCCAACATGGATGAATTTTTTCGGTGAAGATCATTGGTCGAAAGTCAGATCAACGTTGTTGAAAAGACGGATATTTTAGATGGTAGAGATCATTGATCGCTATCAAACGGAAGTGATAGTTGATCGGATGTCAAGTAAATGCTGTTGACAAGACGGATGTTTGAAATGTGAATGACAGAAGAGTATTACTTTTTGTCATGAAACAAAATTCTTGAATTTTTTATTTGAGAAGCCAAGAGATGAGTAGTTGAGCATTGCTCGATGTGAATATTTGAGCTTTGTTCACTTTGATTGGGATTGGACAGGAAGATGATGAGGGATCGTTGGTCATAAGGACCCAGCCACCTCTCTGAAGACACCGAGAAATTACAACGCTATATATCGAAGGTGTGGAGAGATTTACCCTAAACTACGCCCCGTTTATAAGGGGAGAGACCACCTTGGGAACAGTGAGTTCCAAGGGCTCTGTTGGTATCTTAGTTATCCACCTCATGTTTTGGTCAAGCATTGCTTGATCGTGCCTACATAGGTATCTTGGTTTGCCAATGAGGGTGAACTTATGGTTCAATTCTCACATTGTGAGGTCCATAAGTTCTTATTGTGAAAGCATAAGCTTTTATTGGGATTGAGAACTGAAGTTCCATCCAAGTCTTTTGACTTGGTTCCCAATTGGGGAGCAAAGGCTTTGCTTAGGGACACTTAGTCTCATTTGAGAACTAGGTCTACCCAATGTTGCTTAAGAACTTTGTTCTTTGTTGATCATTGGATCATTGGGGAAGCCTAGGCTTTAATACTTAGTCAATTTGCTAATTTTAGAACTTTGGTTCAGTGTTCATGTGCTCTTGGCACTGGGAGTGATGTGCGTCTGCGCTCTTGTATTGTGCATGGTGCTGGCTCACGTGTGTTGCACGTGGTGCTCAGGAGTGAGGTGGGCTTATGTACGTGCTTTGCACGTGGCGATTGGTTTCATAATTGGCGCTAGCACTGAGAGTAATATGCGCTTGCGCTCTTGTATTGTGCATGGCGCTGGCTCTGGTGCAAGCGCACGTGCATTTCACGCGGCGCTGGCGCAATTTTGCTGAAGGCATTTTGGTGCTGGCGCTGGTGCATGCTAGGAGAGCACCATTGGCGCTTACGCGCTTTCATAGGATGCGCCTTACGAGGGAAAACATATGCTTTCAATTAGCGAAACGTATACTTCTATTTAGTGAAGCTTAAGCTTCAAACAGAAAAGGAACGAGGGATCATTAGTCATAGGGACACCACATCTTCGAAAATGTCGAGGGATTACATCGCCATACATCAGAGGTGTGGAGGGATGTACCATAAACCACGCCCTGTTTATAAGGGGAGAGAACACCTTGAGTTCCAAGGTCTCTGTTGGAGTAGTAGCTCCGAGTTGCCGGAAAGGCTTATTTGGCGTTGACGAGCATGCGTTGCACATGGCTTGCTTAACACCGGCGCATGTGCTTTGCACTTGGTTTTCTTGGCGCTGACGCTCGTGTGTTGTACGTGGCATGCTTAGCGTTATTGGCGCTTGCGCTCTTGCGCACTTGCATAGGGTGTGTGCCCTATGGAGGAAAGCTTAAGCTTTTAAGTTAAGCGTATGCTTCTGTATGTATCTTCTCATGAGAGATGTTACCCCACTATTTATAGGGGGTGCTAAAGAAGAGACCATACTTTTTTCCGATGTGGGACTAAAATTACATCCCATTGACTTGTCCCGTACAGATTTGGCTCCTACCTTTCTTCACTTCGTCGTAACTTTTGATCCCAAAAGAGTTTTGAGACCCATAATATATCAAATCGAAGATCTTTTCGAGATACTTCAGATGCCATCAGAATTTATCTGATTTTCATTTAGCATTCTGACAAAATATAGACCGGAAAAGATTGTTTGGCACTTTGCGCTCATTAAATGTTCCAGAGCTTAAGCTCTTTCATTGGGTCTACGTTGGATTGACCCTTTGCTAGTCCAACATGGGCTCAGAAGTTTAAGCTTCTATGAGTGCCTATTTTTTTGGGTGGGAATAAATGCCCCCATTACTTTGCCCACGTAGGTATATACGTGGGTTAAGTAGTGTAGAGCACATGACTTTTTTCGGGTCGGCGGATTGTACATAACTTTTAGAATCTTAATCTGAGAAGATAGAGAAAAGATACAGGCGTCGTCATCTACCATTAACTCAAAGCAGGATTCTTAAGAAATGTAGTTCTAAATCATGAGGCCCGTGAGTTGCACATTTCTCCTTTTTCTTGTGCTATGAGACATTAGCTTAGTTTATATACTCGTTCTGGAGCGTTCAATTTATCCTCCTTTTACGTGTTAATAAACTCACCCCGACGTTAAATATGGAGGCCGTTAGGTTTGCGATACTGGGTATAGTCCGTCATACCATCACGTTAGCCTACTTCGTCTCGGTTCGCGTTCCTTCAGAATGTTGTTCGAGTAGCCGACACACTCATTGTATCTCTAAATCCTTCTGGGGCGGGACACAACGTCCCAAATAATTTTTTTAGGCCGATAAGTGTATTACCATCAGAGATTCAGTGTTATGCGGTACTATGGTACTTTACTTTGGGGTCAAACTCTTTGAGTACCAGAGAAGTCATGTCTGCACCCTTCTAAGGCGAGATGATATCTAGTAATCTTTAGGCGTGTATGAATTGTCGTCGAGACCTAGAGCTAGGAGAATGCCGTCACTCCGCTTTCGTTTTGACTCTTTGAGCCTTGCTGACGCCATGTCTATACTCTTGTAACATTTCAGAAATATAAAATAATATTTTGGAATTTAAATAATAAAATAATAAATTTCATGAAAACTATTCGAGTATGAATTTGGGGTTTTTATAAAATGGTATAATTATATACCAATATTTGGAAAATAATTGGAGATTTATATGTATTATTAATTATAAAGGCATTTATTGGATTTGGACATTTTATAAATAATTATGCAATTAATTATATGCAAGTTTATGTTAAACTTGATTAGTGCACTACTAACCATGATTAAGCCAAATCCACTTTTGTATTAAGCATGGCTAGTGCACCATAACATGCTGTATTTGCTTCATGCGTAGTTCATTTCTATTTGTGGCATTTGGGTTTTTAAAAAGAAAAAAAGAAAAGATATTTGATGAGAGAGAGAGAGGGAGACAAGATGTGACATGGAGGGAAACAAGAGGGCAAGGGCTAAGAGAGAGAGGGGGGGATGGCCCTTGACCATGGCTCCTATCTTATTATCTCATCCTTCATCATTCTCTATCTTCATCTCCTACTCCCCCTTCCTCCACCACCAAAACATCTCACAAACCACCTCAAAACCCATGGCTTCCTTCACAAGAAATGACCACCACTTCATTCTACACCTCATAGCAAGCTCAAGTGTGGATTTTGAGCACTTTCAACCATCTTAGAATTTTCTTTAGTTGCTCCAAGAGGTATAACCTTCACTTTTCTTCTTGTTATTTAGTTTCTTAACCTCCTAATTAGGTTTAGAGTTCGATTAAGCTAGATTAGCGACTTTGAAAATTTCTAAAATGATTTTAGTGGGTGATTTGAGTTGTAGAGATATAATTGAGATTTAGTTAGTGACTACAAACCTTTAGTGATGATATTCTGGCCAGACTTGAGACTAGAACCCCAAAATACGAACTTAGAATTTTCCTGATATCGGTTTTTGGCGATTTGTGATGATCTAATAGGATCTGCTGTGACCCGAGAGCTCTATAAAATAAGTTTCCAATATAGTGAGATGTGCAGGCCACCTAGGATTTTGAGCACTTTCAACCATCATTGAAAGAGGTGTACCTCAATGTCATTTATTACAATTTGTGTTTTAGTGATCCGAGTATCACGCTTTTATCGCTTGGACTTTGAGTTTTGATGATTTGGTTTCGTGGTATTTGTTTTCATGCACCGTAGCTGCACCCACTAGACATTTTTATTTGTGCACAGTTGTTGCACTTGATTTATGCTTTATACATCTATTACATTGGTTTTTGATTTGTGCATATCTGTTGCACTTGATATCGATTTTGTGCCTTGGCTGCACATATTTATGATTCTGTGTATTTCGATACAATCGATTTGACTTCGTGCATGATGTGTGCACTTGATTTTGTGCCTTTTGAGGCTGATTTTACTCATGAGCATTATATCTTTATGATAGGTACTATATTATATAGTAGCCGAGTGTTTATCTCAGAAAATTGCATTTTAATACCGCTCGTTCATTATCTATTTTGTTATATATCGGTGCTATTAACCAGTGTTTGCTCAGTAATTACAGATTACAGGTATCCATGATACAATACTGAAGACACACTCAATATCACGGATATAGTATTTGGGAGCTGACACTGGAAGCAGACTAGGAAACCGACCGATATCCAAAGAGTTCTTTTGCAAATAAATGTGTGCACATAATTTTGGTCCAACACAATACAAGTGTACACACAACTCTTTGGCTTGGACCATGGTGGGGCTGCCTTGGCACACACAAATGATGAATTGTGCAACTTGTGGGCACATGTGGGGGGGGATATGGGTAATAAATGCGAAAAGTTTTGATGTAATGTATGGCATCATGTTCCCTTCAAATGTCTGAATGCAAACTAGGCTTAAACAGAGAAAAAAACAGAACCAGGAGGATATTGGAGTTGACAAGAGACCACCACATCAATACAAGCCCATGTGCTCGGATTTTGGCCGGCCACACCCTCAAATTGTCCGAGCTCGCTGGCCCCTTGCCCCATTTGTCCCCATCTTTTCACTGTCACTTTCTTGCAGTCACATCACCTTATTTCTATTATTTGTTTAATCTTTTTTGGTGTCTATAAAAGACATATCAGTAAGCAAGGGAAGGGGTCTCACATAGTGTATACATTTTCTTAGTTTCTTTTATTTTTGGTTTAGGCTTGAGAGTGAGTGGGCTATCACTTGGTTTCTTCTTCTTCTTCTTCCCTCTTGAAGCTTTCTCTTGAGAGCTTCATTATGGAGGTTGAACAAGTTACCAATATCTTGTACCTCTTCTCAAGTGTTAATAATATTATTGTTTCTTTTATTTCTTGTTCTTGTTTTTATTTGCTTTTCTTATTATTATGCTTAACTAATATCTTTGGTTGTGGTAATGGTAAGGAAGTGAGATGGAAGGCTTTGCCTCCTCCTCCTCCTCCTATTAATGTTTAATGTGCTTTAATATGATTATAAACTTAGTATTGTAATTTGAATGGGTTGATATGCTATGTTGATTCCATGATTACCTTGTAACCTCATCACATACCATATTCTTCCCACAAACCCCATCTTGCAAGCCCAATGTTAGAATCAATTTGGTGTTAAGTTTGTTAAGTTTGGATGTGGTATTTTGTGATTAAGTGACTTGACAAATCTCTTGGTTTCATATACCATATACCATCACAAACACTTAGCATACTTAATACTAAAATTATTTGCTCTCACTCACTACTTTGTGTTTTTGATGTTGTGGTATGCTTGCTAACCCTTGTATTTAGTGTTGATACCCCAAGCTTGGACATACAAACAGTAAGTGAACAAAACGGACTCATTTCGTATTTTACGGCGAATACCGGAATTTGATAATTTGCGCTCCGTGACTGCCTTGACAAGTCATGCTTCATGCCGGGATCGACGTAAGGACGGACAACTCATGATCAAGGGAGCGTCGAAGGAATCATCGCGATTCGACCTTCCGAGTTAAAACCACAACTACTTCTTTCTTAACTTCTTTGCTTGCTTTTCTTTGTTTCCGTATTCTTTCATTTTTTGTGACAAACCAAACCATTCGTTATTAGTTGAACCTTAAACGACAAGACCTTATACACAATTCCCTACGGATCGATCCGTACCTGCCGGCTCGCTACAACGCGCCGTGCACTTGCGGTTTATAAATTTTAAAACGAGAACGATCTCGCGTGCGCATTCCATTTCCTTAAAATCATATCCGTTTCCAAAACATACGCGTTTGCGCGCGCGGGTGAATTCCCAACACCGAGCAGGACTGGTCTAAGGACAGTAGCTGAGTATTTTTGCATGCATTAGTATTTACCAAGAGATTTTCAAAAGGAGCTATAGTCTCGCTATTTCCTACGTTCCAATAGTGACACGAACTCTTATAAAGAAAACCTTTTAGGATATTTCAAAAAGGCGGGACGTATATTTTGAGCAAAACATATAAACGTATATCTATTTCTTTACAAAATGAGCGTCCGCCACTTGTACCGTGAGTTACGCATCGCACGACAAATTGGAAAAGAATTTTGCATATGTTTTATTCATCTTTTAGAGGGTTTTACAAGGATACGTGCTATATATGTATTATGATCTTGATTATAGTATATTCGGATTTTAGCAGTGGATTTCGAGATTTGCATATCTATTATAACTCCCGTGATTGTGTGACGCTTGACGGGGTTTCGATTTTGAGTTTCGCACTCGTTTTCATGCACACACGATGCGCTGTGTTACATTTGAGTATTTCATGATTTCGGAGCCCCGTTGATTTGAATGATTATTGAAATGTTATAGTATTTAGGGGTTTAAATTTAAATTTGGGGACCAAATTTATTTAGGGGGGGAAGATTGTAACATTTCAGAAATATAAATTAATATTTTTGGAATTTAAATAATAAAATAATAAATTTCATGAAAACTATTCGAATATGAATTTGGGGTTTTTGTAAAATAGTATAATTATATACAAATATTTGGAAAATAATTGGAGATTTATATGTATTATTAATTATAAAGGCATTTATTAGATTTGGATATTTTATAAATAATTATGCAATTAATTATATGCAAGTTTATATTAAACTTGATTAGTGCACTACTAATCATGATTAATCCAAATCCACTTTTGTATTAACCATGGCTAGTGCACCATGACATGTTGTATTTGTTTCATGCATGGTTCATTTGTTTTTGTGGCATTTGGGTTTTTAAAAAGAAAAGAGAAAAGATATTTGATGAGAGAGAGAGGGAGATAAGATGTGACATAGAGGGGACCAAGAGGGCATGGGCTGAGAGAGAGAGAGAGAGAGAGGGAGAGAGGGATGGCCCTTGACCATGGCTCCCATCTTATTATCTCATCCTTCATTCTTTCCTTCATCATTCATCATCTTCATCTCCTTCTCCTCCTTCCTCCACCTCCACTACCACCACTAAAACATCTCACAAACCACCTCAAAACCTATGGCATCCTTCACAAGAAATGACCACCACATCATTCTATACCCCATAGCAAGCTCAAGTTTGGATTTTGAGCACTTTCAAC
This sequence comes from Agapanthus africanus, assembly GCA_030015575.1. NCBI lineage: Eukaryota > Viridiplantae > Streptophyta > Magnoliopsida > Asparagales > Amaryllidaceae > Agapanthus > Agapanthus africanus. The sequence continues at coordinate 373,390,661 of JASDDO010000019.1, read as the reverse complement.
CATCTTAGAATTTTCTTCAGTTGCTCCAAGAGATATAACCTTCACTTTTCTTCTTGTTATTTAGTTTCTTAACTTCCTAATTATGTTTAGAGTTCGATTAACCTAGATTAGCGACTTTGGAAATTTCTAGAATGATTTTAGTGGGTAATTTGAGTTGTAAAGATGTAATTGTGGTTTAGTTAGTGACCACAAACCTTTAGTGATGATATTCTGACAAGACTTGAGATTAGAACCCCAAAATACGAATTTAGAATTTTCCCGATATCGTTTTTTGGAGATTTGTGATGATCTAGTAGGATCTGCTGTGACCTGAGAGCTCTATAAAATAAGTTCCCAACACAGTGAAACGTGAAGGACACCTAGACCTGAGACCCCAACTCATTATTTTGGCCGCAGAGTTAATCTTCTAGGCCGCAAATTACAGCCTGACCTGGGAGATTTGGGTTGTTGTTTGGTCCATGGTTCCCTTATCTGATATGTAGACCTACCCTATATGCAAAATCTCCTAATTTGACCTAGGATAGAATCTGAGAGTGTTTTTCCATGTTGCTGATTTCGGGTTTCCGATTTCTGAAAACTTGGTTTTGGTATTTGAGTTTTGGCATGATCGTTAGACGTTCGTATGTCAACCCTGAGGGTTATTTGGTTGTTCTTGCATGTGTAGGCTATAGGTTCTAACCTATGAGCACTTCGCGTGCCGTATCGATTTCGGATTTGGTTTTGATATCGTTACGACGTGTATTAATTTGTAGGTACCTTCGCGTGGACTTCCGAGAAGACGAAGGAGAACAAGACGTTCATCAACTTCGGATAAGCAAGGATATTGCAGGTGAGTAGATCTATATTTATGGGGGAAGTCGGGTGGATGACGTATAGCACCCCCGCAACCATAGTAATGGAAAATCGATATATAGAATATATCTTGGAGAAACCTATGCTATGAACTTACGAATATGATCAAAAGATTTAGTATGAGATGACCTGAGGAAATGAGGACATGAGTGGATATGTTGATATGAGGATGTGAGGCGATATATATGTATATAATGAAATAAGAGGACATGAGTGGATATGTGGATATGAGAATGTGAGGCGATATATATATAATGAAACGAGATGACATGAGTTGATGTATTGGCTTGAGGATGCAAGGCAATATACATATTTATATTCATATGCCACGATATGATATGAGATTGAGTTATATATATAAATGAGAATAAAAGATAATAGAATGTACGAGACTATAGATCCGTACCCTTGTTTATGTATAGGACGATAGATCCTTATTCTGCTTGATGACACTATATGATGGATTGTTGTACGCGATAAGATATACCGGATGATTGATCCGCACTCATGACTTGATGATGATGTTCGATGACAGCGCCACATCTAATATTATGAGGCTGGATTGCCGACTTTTGGGTTGTTTTGATTCAGAGAATCATTGGTTTCTAAACACCTTAGCAGATATGGTTTATATTGATGAATCTAAGTGTAGCTGTGTACCTTATACCGTTCATACTTCGATTGCATCTTTTCCTTGTGTCATACGTACTATATTTCTAGCACTTACCTGTATATGGCTTCGTCTTCTAGTACACCTACACTATTACCGATGATGCGCATGTTACACATACACAGATTTGCCGGCTTACACACTCATCATCGGTAATTGCCATGCCACTTACATAGTAGAACTGCTATATCACGGTATTGCTCTTGACTGAAAAGTACAATCATTGTTTAGTAATTATCACATGATATGCTTACATGATAATACTTGAGATACTTACAGTACTGTTATATGCTTGCATATACTGCACTTTATGGTTACATGCATTGAGATGCTGTTTTCATGAGATCTCTGGATTTGAGAACCGCGGTTATATTTCAAAGGAAATTATGAATTTTTTTAAAAATGCGGTTTCTCGTGATGTTATATTTCGTGTCCACCATGAGTTTTCTTGGTTCTGAGCTATGTGATACCCGATTCGAGGAGTGAGGAGGAACTGTCTGCGGATACATGGTGGACCCGGCAAGGTACCCTAGGGCAAGAAGATCATGCAGTAGACGATGAGCCTGGCAGGGGAGCACTACCTAGCGGTGACTGTATGGAAACTCGGCGGTTATCTCGAGGATACCGACCGGAGTCGTGAGATTAGATAGATATGAGGGCCGATCTGAGAATGCGGCGCCTGAGATGTGAGGATTTACGTGTCGATGCTGGACACGGGTTTTATGATATTTTTGAGTGTTGATGTTAGACACTCAGGTTTCATGATGATTGATGCGTCGTTGATGGACACACGTTGGATATTTACATACATACATGCATATGACTCAGATGACTTGATATATATACTGTTATGGTCACGACATTGTTGTTGATACATATGTATACCTGATCACCCTGGTTACCACATAGTATTACCTTTATGTTATAGTAGGAACTAGGAATCGTTGTGCATTCGATTTTTACCTGCTGATATTTTCTACTCACGAGTTGGCAACTCATCCTCGTTGTGCCACAGTTTTCTTACAGGTTCGCCCGCTCGGATCAGTAGCGGCTCGCGGGCACATAGCCTTCTTTAGGGTGTTTTACTTTGGTAGGTGGGATACACATTTGGATCGTGACCACCCTTGTACCTATTTATTTCTATTGTATCTAGATAAAGTTCCATCAACCAGAAACCATATTTGTATATTTGGTAGACCTCGACAGAGACTTGTTTATTCTTGAGACTTGGAGCGAGATGGGGGTTTTGTCTTTTATTTGAGCTGATGATTTATTGCCTTTACTTATTATCTTTCTGTGATTGATTTTCGCCGTAGGGCATCGTATATATATGCTTTATTGCGTAGTTATGATTCTGCCAATTGGCAAAGAGCTAGCTCCCGCTTGGGGATGCCTATATTATTGCATGTATGTAGTTTTGGATCAAAATATACAAGGGTGGTGCTGTCCAAATTTCAAGGACAAAAATGTTTTCGAAGACAGTAAATTGTTGCATTTTCATATGATATGACTTATATTTTATAAGTATGGCTTGAATTTCATTATGCCGATATTTCAAAACTGCACCTTCACTATTTTCCGCAAAACGGTATAGATTTCTAGGCTTCGGCTTACTTGAATGACATTACGCCTTTAGACGTTGTGTGATTTAAGTGCCGATCATGTGCCGAATTCCGCGTTGTGACAACTCTGCTGGAGTAAAATGGATGTCTAGGTAGTCTCGGGGCTGTATGTATTGCCGTCAAGACTTGGTGTTAGGTCGATACCGTCATACTGTCGATTTGACTCTTTGGTCATGTTAACGTTCAATTCCACCCTTTTGAGGTATGAGCAAGAACTTGGCTTGTTTTTGAGCCGTTGAATTTCTGCTTGGGATGCTAGGAATGTGTCATCACATCATTCTTTTGACTCATTGAGTCTTGTCCATTGGACTGTTTCTCTATTTTGGCTTTTGTTTGGCTCTTTGAGCTGAAGGAAGATGTCAGATTCAAACTCTGCTGGAGCATCACAGAACACCTATAGTGCCTCTTAGTCTTTGTGGATTACCTATAGACGTCTTTTATCGGTAGGACTTATCCTTTTCATTTGTGTCGCATCCGATAGAGTGCCGCTGAGACGAACTATCTTTTGAGGTCGCGGGATATTCACTATTCAATTAAAAGTATCCTACTTTCTTGGATTGTTGCGGGACATCATTCATAGCATTTTTGACCTGAGAAGATAGGGAAATGAACAAAATCGTCACCTATCGTTGACCCAAGTCGTAAGACTGAGAATTTTTCCACGTGATTCAAGGAACATTGTCAGGCGAGTGAGGGCTTAGGAGACAGGTTTAGGTCCCTGTCACCTAAGACTTTTCAATTTTATGAGTTGTGAGGATCTCATAAAATTATTTTCTTCTTACGACTCAAGAGGATCTCGTAAGCGTGTGTTCTCCTTAGGTGTCATGAGGACTTCTAAGTGTTTTTTCCTCATGAGTCGTAAGGATCCCACTAGGGTGTATTCTTCTTACGAGTCAAGAGGATCTTGTAAGTTCCTTTCTCATCATGTGCCGCAAGGTAACATCTCATTGACCCGTCCTTTACAGATTTGGCTCCCACCCTTCTTCACTTCGTCATAAATTTTGATCCCGGAAAAGTTATGAAGCCTATAATATAACAAATCGAAGATCTTTTCAAGATGCTTCAGGCGCTATAAAAATTTATCTGATTTTCATTTTGGAGTATGAAAAAATATAGCTCGGACAAGATTGTTTGGCATTTTTGCACTCTAACGTAGGATGAGCCTTTGCGCTCATTAAATGCTCGATATCTTAAGCTCTTTCATTGGATCCACGTTGGAGTAACCCTTTGCTAGTCCAACATGGGCTCAGAAGCTTAAGCTTCTATGAGTGCCCATTTTTTTGGCACGAACAAGCTCTACTTTGGAAAATAATTTTTCATATCTTTCTAAAACAGAAAAGATTGTTTTTGTATAAACAGAAAATCTCTGGATCAAAAATCTAACAGTGCTTAAGCACCCCCGTTTGATCATTGGATTAATTGAGATCACTCAAATGAGAGATTCTCTCAACTTTTCCCAAACATTCTCCTCTCCTATAAATAGGAGCCTAGAAGATTAATCTCTATATACACAGACCCCCAAGGTTAAAAAGAGAAAAAAAAACCTCTGCTTGAAGAAAATTCTTCATCTCCTTTAAACCCTAGGCAAGGGAAAGAGAACAATCTCTTCTTTACCTTCCCTTCTCCATCACCGAAACTTAAGCTTCTCAAGAACCTAAAGTTCTTCTTTTGGATCAAAGATCCATGATTAAATTCACTCTGGTTGAGAGCTTAAGCTCTCATGAGGGGTTTGATCTTAAGATCTGAGATCTCGAAGAGAAACTTTATTACCCCCTCCATCAAAAGATTGAAAAGAACATCAAGATCACCAAATATCTAAGCTTGGCTTCATGAAACCTTGGAAAGCATATCGTCGTTAAGATCACGACCAAAAAATAGAACCCAAAGTCCTAAGATCATGAAAACTCTGATCTTTCACCATTTTTTACGATCAAAAGATCATTTTACCAAAGTTTAAGCTTCATGAAAACCAAGTCTTGAAACCCTAAAAAAAGTTAACCTTACTGTTCCAAGGAGAAGATGGAGTTTCAGCTTCTAAAACCCTAACGCTGTGACAAACGTGCAATGTATGTGGCGCCAACGCCAATGTCGTCTTTACCAAGATGCGCAAATAACATTTTTGCAAGGTTGCGTCAGAGCTTAAGCTCTCGATATTGCGCCACGCCACATGCAACACACGAGGGCGCTAGCGCCGGCGCCAAAGTATCACCATGTCTTACTAAGCGCCATGCGCAGATCAAAAGTGACAGCGCCATGTGCAAATCAAAAGTGGCAGCGGCAGTGCCACATGCAAATGCATATACACTAGAGCAGCGCCAGCGCCAAGTATAGAAAAGCACCAAACAGATCCTATACTTAGACAATTGGTTAAGTTTTGAAGTTTAAGCTTCCTTTTGATCTAGTGATTAACTGAGAATAAATTCTCAATATGTGACTAAGTCATCTAGGCAGGCTTAGTTCTCGAATAAGACTACGTGTTCCTAGGCGAAGCCTATATTCTCCAAACCATCTAAGTAGACCTTAGTTCTCAAATGAGACTAACGTGGCTTTAGATAAATCTTAAGCTTTAAATTGAACCGATGACCTCACAATGTGAGAATGGAACCTAGGTTCATCCCCATTGGCTAACCAAGATACCAATGTGGGTGTGGTTAAGCAATGCTTGACCCAAAATATAAAATATGTATGGATTTGGACTAATCGGCGCCCTACGGGCGACGATAAAATTAGTCTCCGTATGCAATCCAAGGGCAAACCCAAATAAACCAAAAGACACGACAAACAAAGAAAACAATCTGGAGTGTAGAAAGTTGTTATCGTTCACGATAACTTAATTAACTAAAGAGGCTTGCGTCTGTAGGAAAAATATGTCCCCACAATCAATAAACCTCTCATCCTGAGAGGGAATCTAAAGTTAGCTATATTGGTCGCATCTATCCAAACCTCCGATATATAACGCTATACATCAACTTAGTGTCTTCAGAGAGGTGGATGGATCATACCAATGCATCTACCTCTAAATTTAGGCAAGACATTCCGACATCGGTCGTTTCCTCATTTTCAACAGTAAACAGATTCAAGCACGCTCAGTAGGACTATGTTTCTCCTTTCACTTCACATTTTGTGTGGTGTTTTCGCGAACAAAATCGTGTTTACCACCGAAGACTGGACTGAGACGCGGAGATGTCTAGCATGAATTTGAGGGCAGATGCTATATGGAACACATCCATCCACCTCTCCAAAGATACCAAGTTGATTTATGGTATCGTATATCGGAGGTTTAGATAGATGCGACCGTTTTAGCAGACTTATCAGATTCACCCTCATTTGAGGGATTTTTGATTGTGGGGATGCTCTTTCTTATAGGAGCAAGCCTCTGCAGTTAATTATATTATTGCATTGCGATAACAACTTTCATCTTCTCCAGGTAGATCTCTTCGTATCGTGTTATATATTGTTTATATTGGAGCTGCCCTTGGATTATATACGGGGACTAATTTTGTCGTCTATAGGGAGCGGATTAGTCCAAACCCATAAATCAAATTTTATGTGAACTTAGGATACAGATCTCATATAAATGAGGACTATAAGTCCAGGGGTTTAGGATCATTAACCTAGTTTTAGATTAAGATCGACTTAAAATGCGTATAAAGGTCATCAATCTAGTTTAGATTAAAGTCGACTTGAAATATGTATGATCAATTTATTTTCCTTTGAAAATCAAAGAAATTTGAAACTTCAAGGAGTCAATCTAATCTTAGACTAAATGTGGGGACTTGTTGCCTAACAGTGCTAAGCACTAGGCCATGGTTTATTTTGGGCTTTACATAACCCAACAGTATTAAGCACCGGGCCCAGAATCTTAAACTTCAGAGAAATATCTTAGCCAATATTGGGCTAAGAAACATGCATATAAGACTTGGACGCATGTATATGGGGTCTCCATGATCACTGACGCTTATGAGGATGGCGTTTGCCACATAATGCTTTGCCACTGGCTCAAGAATCTATATATTTAGGCCGTTGGCACTTAAAACTTAAGTTCTTATGTTGCATATGCCATTGTCGCTTCTGCCGCATGGCGCATTTGCCCTTTGGTGCCCTGCTTTTTATTCATGCCAACGGGCGCTCCTGGATTCATATCCACTCTTCATTTTAGCCTCTGGTGCTTCTGTCGATGGCGCTTGCCCATTGGCGTATTTGTCTCTGGCACATACCTATAAGTTCTTATATCGATCTGGCACTTAGAGACATAAGTTTTTAAGTCTCTAGCCAAGGACTTAAATCCCATAAACCGTTAGTGCATCTACCTTTGGTTATGTACATCATTGAAACTTAAGTTTCACGAAGCTTAAACTTTTGTTAATGGCAATGTTTCTATTAATGATCATCAAGATCATTATTTTAATGATGTAGGATCTCTCAATCATTATGCATTCTTTTGGTCATATCATCACCTTTATGTTCATCATATTTTTATGATGAGGGTTCAATTCCTTTCTTAAACCCTAAATCTTAAGATCAAAACAATTCTTTTATAAAACTTAAGTTTTTTTATGAAAAAGGAACGATCTTGGTTTAGAGATCGTAAGATCTGAGAAAGAACTTAAGTTCTATGTATATCAATGAAGGTTAACCTTCTTATGAATGAATTCTGAGTTTCCGAATGGAGATTGATCTTCTAATTACCTCGGCTGTATACAGAGGAAGAGGAAGAAGAAACTCAACGGCAGAGAAATTAAGTTCTTTTCGAAAGCCGATGAGATTGGTGATCTCTTTTGGATGTGTGTGATTTCTATCTGATCGATGATCTTTTTCCTTCTTTTTTTTATTTAAATTTTTGACCTTTAGGGTCCCTTATATAGGATGTGAATATTGTTAGGCAAGTAGAGACAATCTCTCTTTGAGATTTTTCTGATTGATTTTAAGATCAAGCCTGGATGCATAAGTACCGTTGGATTATGGATCTAAGGTTTATCTGTTGATATGATTAATATCTTTCTTATTCAGATAAGATATTCCATTGATTCTTTTGGTTTAAAAGAATATATGAAAAGAGCTAATATCAGCTCAGGTTCTTAAGCACCGTTGGATTATGGATCCAAGGGTTAATGTTAATCAATATCATTTTGTGAAATCAATTTCCTATTATTGATTTTGATCTTTCTTGTTTTAGAAAGATAGAGAATATATTTTCTCAAAATAGCTTAAGTTGTTCGATTATATGAATTAATAATGATATCTTTATGTTTTAAGAAAGATTTTCGAAGCTTAAGCTTCTGTTGATATATCTATCTGGTTTATGAAAGATATGGGATGTTAAGTTCCAAATATATCCTAAGCTATATGAAGCAAGGGTTTCAGATATTATCAGCGTCAGATAAACTTGGCGCATGTTGATTGATCTGTTTTAAAGAAGTGTTTGTAGAAATAGCCGCAATCAATAATAATGTCGCGTGTAGCTAGGCCGAGATGAGTACGGGCCGTCCTCAGGGATATGTGGAATCTTTTAATCTTTCTTTAGACGTGTTAATTAGGAAGAGGAAGAAGAATAAATAATAGTGAAGAATAGTTATAGATTCTAGATCTACGTTAAACACGGATGTAGAGTATAGATCTAATTTAAAGACGGATGTAGATATTATATCAGAAGAGGGCTTGTAGGGTTCGTTAAGATTTAGTAATTCTGGATGACTAATAAAGATGACTCATTTTATCTATTGATAGATTTAAAACTAGATTGATAGTGTTGAATGGGGATTAGGGTTCTTGGAAGAAACTAGGGTTTCCACACTATTGACCTTTGTCCTTTCATTGATCTCTATTCATGTCTAGCCCTTAACAAAACAATTGTTAATCTGATCTCAAATCGCGGTCGAGACAAGCAATAAATTGGTAGCGCGCCCGATAAAGATGTTAACGATTCTTTTGCTAAAGTTTATAAACTTCATAAGACGTAAAAGAATTTAAAATATTTTCTCATCCATTGATCTACACTAATCCCGTGAACCCTATCAAGCGGAGAATTACTCGCGCATGATGGAGATTGAAGTACGGATAGAGATGAAATTCATAATGTAACTAAATAATTAAACTAATTAAACTAAAAATCTACTTTTATTAATCAACTTCACAAGTACAAACTTCAAGTTTAGATTACAAGAGGAGGAAGAAGTTGCTCTCGATCTCTGCCTTGTCGGATGTAGATATTCTGTCGAATCTCACATCGCTTTATTACATCGAATCTTGGACCTGTCTTAGATCACTTGTTCTTTGACGGTGATTAGCTTGTGTAAAAGATTGATAATTTCTAAGTTAAGCCCTCGGTTCTTTATATAGCCCCAAAACCAGAAACCAAAGATCCCCAGAATTAGGGTTTGTTGTTGCAAATCATAACTAAAAATCCCAAATCCTGACTCAGTGAATCGGTCGCGGATCTGCCGCATATTGCATGGTTTGGCCGCGGATCCGCGGTTTGTTGGTGAGATCTTGGCTTCAGAATTCTGGAGCTGCTTTGTTGTGACACATGGAGATTTATTTGATGTCTAAAATCTTCATATCTTTTCTGAGTCTCTGCCAATAATGATTCTTCGATTTTATTTAAATTTATCGGCAGATTTTTAATTCCCGACATCTCAACATCTCGATCTCCTGACCTGAACTAAACCTTGCACAATATCTTAATGAATAATGTTAGTAATATTTGGTATTTTTGAGATATTATCCTAACCAATTTGATATGATATTATATTTTAAGAATATTGATTAAGGATATTTGATATGATATGCATATTTAAATTATCAAAATATTATATAAATATTATATGCGTACATTTTCCTTCATAATGTTAATTATAATATATAAACATATGATAAATAGTATTTTTACAGATAAACCCAAATATGTGTCATATTTATAATAAACACCTTTAGATATTTAAAAAAAGTAAGGAAAATGTTATATCAAAAGTGCGATATTTTCGACTGAACAAATACCCCCAAACTTAATTTTGATCATCCCGAGCAAACTACTTATTCAAGAGAGGGAGAAAAAGAAAAAGAAAAACCTAAGTAGCAAACTTTCGTAGGCAACATGATTGCACTGAGCACGTGCAACAAGCCGTTAAATCTTGAGGTGTCCCTAGCAGGAGGAGTGTTTTCTCCTGAGGGTTTTCAGCGGATTACACCCACAAAATCCTATAATAAAAGAAAGATAGTGAAAGTTACATACAAAGATAAGAACTATAAAAGAAATAACTTGAAAATAAGAGTTTTCAACTACACCAGTTTTTCGGTTGTCATGATCCCTATCTTAATGGTCGTGAAAAGATATTAGAAATCATATCATCCCTCAATAAAACATCGTCTTTAGTTTTCCTCCCTATCTTTCCTCCAAACATTGATCATATACCCCTACGTGTGTGTAAAAGACATCTCTACACTTAGAGAATTCAATTCAAGATATTATACTCTTATCCATCTTCCTTAGTACTTTTTAGTTGGTGAATATTTGAGATGGAATTGCTCACACATTCTTCATGCGACTGTTAATACTTCTTAAGGTACTAACCAACCAATTACAAAATGTGCTCACGTATTAAGGCATAATTCCTCGTCTTGCAACACCTAAGGCTTAGCAGTGGCTCCCATACCAGTTGGTCTAAGGCACTAGATGATAAAGCACCCTCGCTATATTTTTTTATGCTGCCTTAAGTAATTACAAAACCAGCGTTCATTTTTTTCTTCGCCACTTATATTTTATTTTATTTTCCTTCATACTAAGGCTTTAAGACAAGAGCATTTCAAGGTATTCTTTACTATCCCAAGTTTCAAGATGTGTGTAAGTGCATATTGTTAGTTGTATGTATGCCCTAGAGGCCAGTATTGTACAGATGATGTATATTATATTGGATGCTTGGACATATATAGAGATGACTTTCTTGCTCGATATGATAGTATGCTATCTGGTTACTCTTTATCTTAACATGTACACTAGTCTCTTTATACTGTCTTATAGTTACATGTTGGTAAAGCCCTTAGGATGTGTACTTGACTACCTGGACTATGATGCAGATCATACTAGTGGAGACATGGTAGTCCATAAGTACATCCTTCAAGGTCCCTAGTCGTGGGTGTATCGAGACGGGGCATCGATATACCAGAGTAGACTAGCGTATACGCTTCTCGACCCATATGATGGGCGATGGATGATCCCATATCCATTGGTGTTTGACATCAGAGATGGTGTACGGGTGCTCAGTGGAGACTGGGTACACTGGACGGACTCGTCGAGAACTCCCAGATGGTATTATACCTCACGTCAGATGGCAGTTCTCAGGTGACACTTGTGTAGGTTAGTCTGTAGACCCGAGATCGTCATAGAGTCTTGTGTGATTCCCACTGTGCTTTGATCTCCACCTTACCACGTCCATGAGGGCGTGCAAAACGGTGGTCTTTGGGTACAATCCCGAGTCACATGGAGGCAATGAGCGATAGGAGGGGTTTCGTCTCTCCCGGTATTGGGGGTTGATGTTGCGCAGTGCTCGATTGGCCGTAGCAGGGAAGTCCCTGGCCAGGGCTGATCAGAGATTTGCTGGTAAGTGTTACCAGTAGTTTCTCGACCCATTATGAGCCTCACATCGGCACGACTTATCGGGTTATTGGGGTCTGACGTTTACCACCCCTAGACTTGATATGCGACATATCAGACGAAGAGACCGGACTGTACGGTAAGTGTTACTGGTCGGATTCACAGGAGTGTGAGCGGGCTAGCTCGTCGATCTTCTGATCGCTCAATACCTGGGTGGCCGTTACGTTTAGCAGACCGCTTGCGGCTTATGGATGCTTGATATGATCATCATCTGCTACCGGCGTATTGACGAGTCTTTGGAGTCCTACACAGAGGTTTCCTGGCTCAAGCGAAACGAAATAGGAGCGCATATGAGATATGTGCGGGACCAAGAATAATACTAGTATGTGATACTGTATTCGATTCTCGCGATTCGTAACATTGATCGGTTATATGCATTATAGCCGGGTTATCGGATCAAGTGTTGATTCGATAAGTTGTTACTATTGATATTAGTCGGTTATATGCGATATGACCGGGTCGTTAAATCAAGTGTTGATTTAATGATTTAATGTATAATTATATATTTGATATATTACTTTACATTAACTAATATGGGTTCACTTTAAATGGATTTTCTCACTTGATGTGCATGATGTATATGTGATATACTTTTGTACACTTATTTGTATCATATTAGATGATGCATGTTTATTTGGTTAAGTGTAAAGAATAAACCCATGGTTAAGAGGATAATTAGGGTTTTGATTTTATCACACATTTATTTATCGATTCCTTTTTATTTAAATTGTTTTATAAAAACAAAATGGTTTTCTTTTGTCATGAAGCTTAATGAAGCTTCATGAAGGTTTGACTCAAAGACCATTTTGTCTTTATACTAAACCCTAACTATTCCCACTTACCATGGTTTGCTCTCTACACTTAACCCATGTTAGAATTATGATAAGATTTTCTTTTTCTTTTATTTTAAGATCACTTATCATAATACTAGCTCATCTTCTTCTTCATCTTCAAGTTAGAAACCTTGAGGCCATTAATGGCAACTTGAGCTTGAGAGTGAGAAATCCAATTCTAAAGAGAACCCACCTCCTATTTCTTCACCCTCTACCTCTAGCCAAGTTGCAGAGTGTGTTTTCTTCACAAGTTTCATCACTTTGTGAAGTCGGAGCTTGAACTTGCGATGCCTCGACGTAGATCGTCTTTGACCCGAAGCCGGCGACCTAGCTCACCCGTTTCTCCGACGAAGCCGACACTTGAGCCCGGGGTTCGACATGGACAGCGAGGAGACTTCGTTGCGGAGCCGTGGAGGTGGATATCCGGATCTACAAAGGTTGTAATTTCCATATCCAAGTAGTTAAGTGTTAACTAGCTTTTCTTTTCGCCTAGAATTCTAGCAACGATCCGTAGTCTAGGGTTTCTCGGCACCATTTTTTTTGAAATTGGCATGTCCGATGCCTTATGAGACCTCTTTAGGGTGCCTAGGAACCTTTCACTGGTATCAGAGCCTAGCTAGAGGCTTAGGCGAAGTCTAGACGGAGTTTGAAAGCCGGACGAACCGAAAACCGAAACCCTAAAATGCTCTCTGTCCAGATTTTAAAATTGGGGATTTTTCAGTATTAAAAATATGCAGAAAATCAAGCAGGGTTTTCTAAGAATTACTGTAAATTTCGTGGGCCTAAGTCAACTTTTCCACCGCGGAACCGCGGCACGTGCTATGCATGCCGCGGCGGTTCAGCGGTGGTTTTGTCGTTTTGTGAATTTTTCTTTTCACAGTAATTCTCAGATTTCTGTGCTGATTTTCCTGGGATATTTTAATATTTATTCTACAGAAGAGTATTCTGGGGTTGTATAGGGATTCGGTATTTCGATCGGATTATCAAATTTCGTCTTTTGTGTATTTCCGGATAATATCCAGAATATGTTAAAAAGTTCGACCGGATATAAATACCCAATTTTTCCCCTGTCAGGAAATTTCCAAGTGTTGGATTTTTCTGAAGTTTAACGACGTTCTAAGTAGTGCAAGTAACGCGATGGACCCTCTAGAAGACAACAAACCTTAACTCGATTATGTGACCGTCTTGAACTGCCCTTTGAACCTTCGGGTTTGGGGCAGTACGGCGTGCCACATGTGAGGCGTTAGCTTGACCCTTCTATGGCTGGACCGTCGGTACTGAGGCACGAACTGAATGTTGTTAGACTTATTTCATGTGTTGAGCTGTATCGGGAAAACTTGGGTATTCGACTGTTCGATTGGAAAGTTTAACATTTTCTGTTTATCTGGAATGTGATACAATAATTGGATTTCACAAACAGTTATGTGATAACTGAATGAATGTTATAAATCTAGTGGTTTAGTTTCATTTTATATTGAAAAGTGTTTTCGATAATGAGACTAAAATGCGGGGTTTATATCTGTTAGACATGTGATGTCTAAGTATTTCATTTGATTAGGCATGTGATGTCTAAAGAAGTTGCGGATTCCAATTGTTGTAGTTTTACACTTTCTTTTCTGTGACCGTAAGTGTAGTATGTTCATATCGCCGGTTTCGTTGCTATATGTCAACGACAATTGGGGTATGCATACTTACTTACGTTGATGGCATGTGATGTTATGTGTTGCTGGATATGTTATATTGGATCGTCGTGTTCGAATAGCCGGAGGGTTTTTATGTGAGATGAGTGTTTTTCATTTTCATTCATGTAAAAACTTGTATGTAATATTCTTTTATTTGGGGCACTTCCAGGTAGCGGAAGTTGTCACCCTTTGTATATTATTTACTTTTCCGCATTAGGATAGACCCAAGGAGGGGAGCACAAGTAACCGGGTTCTGGGGTCCAGTGGGAGACCAACTCGAGGAGTCGAGTCCGGGTCTCCTAACCCTAGAATTGGCAGGGTTGCTTGCCGCTCTCGTAGGGGTCTAGGGGTGTGGGATTGGCTATTCATCACGACTGTGGAATCCGTGTTTTATACTGGCTCGTATTGAAAACACGGACGTCCTAGAATATCCAATATTTCATATGTTTATTCTGCTGCGATATCTGTGTTGTGATTCTGTGATGGATATAGTATATAGAATATATGATATATTATATAGACGTTACTTATGTTTTACACCCGCGCTAGCCCTGCCCTGCTCTGTCGTTAGTTACCTAACCTAACGGTGCACGAGGGGACATCGAGGCGAATGCGGATGGCATAAGTGTACGTCATATCTATCTGTGATGTTTAGGTATTTAAATGATGGGACTTCATTAATGTGATTAATGAAAGATAAGAAACCTAAGATGTTGTAGAATCAGATTTTAAAATAAAAAAGGTAGCTACAGTTCTTGCTTTGCACAGCGGTATATATGATATACCCCGCACCTTATTCGATGAGGAAAGGACCGAGATCCCTTCACCGAGAGTGACTCCTTTAGCAATAACTGGCAGATGCTGCACACTCGGTTTGCTTTTGACTGCTTTTGGGTTTTTGCTTTGCACAGCGATATATATGATATATCCCGCACCTCATTCGACGAGGAAAGGACCGAGATCCCTTCGCCGGGAGTGACTCCTTTAGCAAAACTAGAAAAGCCTCAAAATCACTCCATTTCAAAACTTCATTTGATTCTACAACGATATCAAGTTCATTACGCAATAGGTTTTCAGAAAAACCTAGCGTAGCCCTCCGTCATTTCAGATAAGTCCTGTTTAGTATTCGTGCTGCGTTTGTTGACCTTGTCAAGGCGCAGTGTGCGGTAGCTAACCAGTATTTGTCTGCTTATGCATATGATGCAGATTGGGTTAGGGTAGTCGTACGGCCTTGTTGACCTTGTCAAGGGTCGTACGGGTGGGTTTGATTCAATCAAGAAATGACGGGTTGAACTTGACTTGCGGTCTATGGTTTGTTGACCTTGTCAAGGTCAACAAACCATAGACCGCAAGTCAAGTTCAACCCGTCATTTCTTGATTGAATAGATCGTTCGGGGCAAAATATTATCGGGAATTTCAAGTGTTGAAATTTGCAATGAGATTGCATACCTTCTATGAGATAGTTGGATCCCGATACCCACTGCGAGTAAGAGTTACTCCTGGGAGAGTTTTACACATTGCAATTAGCTGATCAAGTAGGTGTCTAGAAAGGTGTCAACGGGGTTACGCCTCTGGGAAAACGAGGTTTACATTAATTAGGTTCGTGCGAAAGCACGGGGGACCTCCCTCAAAGTACCGACACTGGCCTGGCTGAAAGATTGGCGAACCTGTAGTGTGTAATTAATCCCGGCTAGTCTTTCCTTTTAGGGTTTGGAGGAAGATTTGATAAAAAGCAGTGGGAGCCATCCTGATTAGATAAGATAATAACCAATCTGATCTTGCACGAGCATACGCTAAAGTGTTTTCTTCTCTCTCTCTCCAGGTAGCGACCATTTCATGCCCTAATGAAGATAATAATATGGATGTATTGACCGAACCCGCATGTTATACTGTGCTGGGGAACGTTGGTTCCGTTCTTTCTTATAAGAGTTATAGGAATGAACAGGATATAGGGGAATGCCAGGATTCCCATGCCGCCCGAATGAAGAAAGTACATGTTGATGCATTTTCTTCGGGTGTGTTCGTTACTGAGAACTGTTTCTCCATTTGCTCTACGTCTTGGGTATTGGATACCGGGTCGGGATCCCATATATGTAATCAGTTACATGGGCTAAGGAAAGGTAGAGAACTTGGAGAAGGTGATAAAGACATTAGAGTTGGAAATGGTGCAATTATTGCAGCTAAGACTGTCGGGGAATATCACCTTGTATTACCAACTGGTAATACATTGGTTCTGAACGAATGCTATTACATGCCGAACCTGATATGCAACATTATATCGGTTTCTTTATTAAGTAAAGAGGGATATAATTTTGTATTACAGGATAATGTTATGAACATTTTCCGTAACCAAAAGTTGGTTGGATCAGGCACGTTATGCAATGGCATTTATGTTCTAAATCAATCAACAGTTCTGAGCATAACAAACACACACAAGAGGAAGAGTTCTGAACTCAATGAATCCTTCTTGTGGCATTGTAGACTGGGTCACATCAATGTGACACGACTGGCTAAGATGCATAAGGATGGATATTTGAAACCTTTCGAATTTTCATCTTATGACACTTGCCAGTCATGTCTCAAAGGCAAGATGACCAAAACTTCGTTTACGGGACACGGAGAAGGAGTTACTGAACTCTTGGGACTTATACATAGTGATGTATGCGGTCCCATGTCTACACATGCCAGGGATGGTTCTTCATACTTCATTACATTCACTGACGATCTCTCTAGGTTCGGGTATGTGTTCCTGATGAAACACAAATCAGAAGCTTTTGAGAAATTTAGGGAATATAAACAAGAAGTTGAGAACCAAACCGGAAAAAGTATTAAAATCCTTCGATCTGATCGAGGAGGGGAATACTTGAGCAATGAATTCCTGGACTTCCTAAAAGAGAATGGGATTCTCTCTCAGCTGACTCCTCCATATACACCACAGCACAACGGTGTATCTGAACGAAGGAATCGCACCCTATTAGATATGGTGCGCTCTATGATGAGCACAGCTGAGTTACCTATTTCCTTCTGGGGTTATGCGCTGGAAACAGCAACATACCTATTGAATCAAGTTCCATCTAAATCTGTACCTACCACACCATATGAGATATGGAGTGGGAATAGACCATATTTTAAACGAGTTAAGATATGGGGTTGTCCGGCCTATGTCAAAAGACAAAATCCGGACAAGTTCGAGGCACGGTCAGTTCTCTGCAAGTTTGTGGGATATCCAAAGAATTCTTATGGGTATTTTTTCTACCACAGTGAGGAACAAAAAGTGTTTGTTGCTCAACATGCCACCTTTTTAGAAAAGGAATTTCTTGCAAAAGAGATTAGTGGCTCTGAGGTAGAACTGGAAGAAATTCCAGAAACACAAACTATAACTGAAGATTTAGTGGAACCGGAGGATTCGGTAGTACCCGACGAACCCCAGCCTCTCCGCCGATCTGGTAGGGTTTCTCGTCCACCTGAGAGATACTACGGTTTTCTCATTGATGGTGGGAGCGAGGATTGCATCATGGAGGATGATGACCCAACTAGCTTCGAGCAGGCCATCACGAGTGGGGACTTAGTGAAATGGCTGGATGCTATGCGGTCCGAGATGGAATCCATGTACACCAACAAAGTATGGACTTTGGATGTTGCTCCTGAAGGGGTAAAACCCATTGGGAGCAAGTGGATCTTTAAGAAGAAACTTGGTGTAGATGGGAAAGTGGAGACTTTCAAAGCTAGACTTGTAGCAAAGGGTTTTCGTCAAAGACCAGGTGTGGACTATGACGAGACCTTTTCTCCAGTGGCTATGCTTAAATCCATCCGGATCATGCTTGCCATCGCTGCATATCATGATTACGAAATCTGGCAAATGGATGTTAAGACCGCCTTTCTAAATGGTGATTTAGAAGAGTGCGTGTACATGACTCAGCCAGAGGGCTTCGTAGACAGTGGGAGCAGCGGGAAGGTGTGCAAGCTGCTTAAATCCATTTATGGATTAAAGCAAGCATCGCGGAGTTGGAACATCTGCTTTGACGTCGTTATCAAAGAGTTTGATTTCGTCAAAAACCCAGATGAACCTTGTATCTACAAGAAGGTGGCAGAGAGTAAGGTTGTCTTCCTTGTGTTGTACGTGGACGACATACTCTTGATAGGAAATGATATTCCTATGCTGCAATCGGTCAAGCTCTTCTTATCACAAAGATTCTCAATGAAAGATCTTGGTGATGCCTCCTGCATATTGGGGATCAGGATCTATAGAGATAGATCCAAACGGATTTTGGGATTGTCCCAATCCAGGTACATTGACACCATACTAAAGAGGTTTAGTATGGAAGAGTCCAAGCGTGGGAACTTGCCCACGATCTCTGGAGTCACTCTCTCCAAAGAGATGTCTCCCAAGACTGATTTGGAGAAAGCTCGCATGCAAGGTATACCCTATGCTTTGGCAGTAGGCTCTATCATGTATGCGATGCTATGTACCAGACCCGATGTAGCATACTCACTAAGTATAGTGAGCAGGTATCAAGCTGATCCTGGAGAGAGTCACTGGACAGCTGTGAAGAGCATTCTCAAGTACTTGCGAAGGACTAGAGATATGTTCTTGGTGTATGGTAACGGAGAACTCCAAGTGGAGTCCTTTACCGATTCGAGCTTCCAGAGTGATAAGGACGACTCTAAGTCGCAGTTGGGCTTTATCTTTACCCTTTACGGAGGGGCGGTTAGCTGGAAGAGTTCCAAGCAGGAAACCGTGGTAGACTCGACGATGGAGGCTGAATACATCGCTGCCAACGATGCTGCCAAAGAGGCTGTCTGGATCAAGAAGTTCATTACTGAACTTGGAGTGGTTCCATCCATTGAGCGTCCAATACCTTTGTATTGCGATAACAATGGAGCGGTGGCTTTGGCCAAGGAACCCAGGTCCCATCAGCTATCCAGGCATATTCTGAGGCGGTATCACCTGATCCGGGAGATAGTTGATCGCGGTCAGGAGGGTTGACACGAAGAATAACACGGCGGATCCACTCACGAAGGCCATTCCCCAGATACAGTTTGAGAGACTCTTCGGGATGCTCGGTATGCGATACTACAGCAGCTGGCCCTAGTGCAAGTGGGAGATTGTTAGTTGTATGTATGCCCTAGAGGCCAGTATTGTACAGATGATGTATATTATATTGGATGCTTGGACATATATAGAGATGACTTTCTTGCTCGATATGATAGTATGCTATCTGGTTACTCTTTATCTTAACATGTACACTAGTCTCTTTATACTGTCTTATAGTTACATGTTGGTAAAGCCCTTAGGATGTGTACTTGACTACCTGGACTATGATGCAGATCATACTAGTGGAGACATGGTAGTCCATAAGTACATCCTTTAAGGTCCCTAGTCGTGGGTGTATCGAGACGGGGCATCGATATACCAGAGTAGACTAGCGTATACGCTTCTCGACCCATGTGATGGGCGATGGATGATCCCATATCCATTGGTGTTTGACATCAGAGATGGTGTACGGGTGCTCAGTGGAGACTGGGTACACTGGACGGACTCGCCGAGAACTCCCAGATGGTATTATACCTCACGTCAGATGGCAGTTCTCAGGTGACACTTATGCAGGTTAGTCTGTAGACCCGAGATCGTCATAGAGTCTTGTGTGATTCCCACTGTGCTTTGATCTCCACCTTACCACGTCCATGAGGGCATGCAAAACGGTGGTCTTTGGGTACAGTCCCGAGTCACATGGAGGCAATGAGCGATAGGAGGGGTTTCGTCTCTCCCGGTATTGGGGGTTGATGTTGCGCAGTGCTCGATTGGCCGTAGCAGGGAAGTCCCTGGCCAGGGCTGATCAGAGATTTGCTGGTAAGTGTTACCAGTAGTTTCTCGACCCGTTATGAGCCTCACATCGGCACGACTTATCGGGTTATTGGGGTCTGACGTTTACCACCCCTAGACTTGATATGCGACATATCAGACGAAGAGACCGGACTGTACGGTAAGTGTTACTGGTCGGATTCGCAGGAGTGTGAGCGGGCTAGCTCGTCGATCTTCTGATCGCTCAATACCCGGGTGGCCGTTACGTTTAGCAGACCGCTTGCGGCTTGTGGATGCTTGATATGATCATCATCTGCTACCGGCGTATTGACGAGTCTTTGGAGTCCTACACAGAGGTTTCCTGACTCAAGCGAAACGAAATAGGAGCGCATATGAGATATGTGCGGGACCGAGAATAATACCAGTATGTGATACTGTATTCGATTCTCGCGATTCGTAACATTGATCGGTTATATGCATTATAGCTGGGTTATCGGATCAAGTGTTGATTCGATAAGTTG
This sequence comes from Agapanthus africanus, assembly GCA_030015575.1. NCBI lineage: Eukaryota > Viridiplantae > Streptophyta > Magnoliopsida > Asparagales > Amaryllidaceae > Agapanthus > Agapanthus africanus. The sequence goes on along the minus strand of JASDDO010000019.1, from coordinate 373,370,028 downwards.
TTACTATTGATATTAGTCGGTTATATGCGATATGACCGGGTCGTTAAATCAAGTGTTGATTTAATGATTTAATGTATAATTATATATTTGATATATTACTTTACATTAACTAATATGGGTTCACTTTAAATGGATTTTCTCACTTGATGTGCATGATGTATATGTGATATACTTTTGTACACTTATTTGTATCATATTAGATGATGCATGTTTATTTGGTTAAGTGTAAAGAATAAACCCATGGTTAAGAGGATAATTAGGGTTTTGATTTTATCACACATTTATTTATCCATTCCTTTTTATTTAAATTGTTTTATAAAAACAAAATGGTTTTCTTTTGTCATGAAGCTTAATGAAGCTTCATGAAGGTTTGACTCAAAGACCATTTTGTCTTTATACTAAACCCTAACTATTCCCACTTACCATGGTTTGCTCTCTACACTTAACCCATGTTAGAATTATGATAAGATTTGCTTTTTCTTTTATTTTAAGATCACTTATCATAATACTAGCTCATCTTCTTCTTCATCTTCAAGTTAGAAACCTTGAGGCCATTAATGGCAACTTGAGCTTGAGAGTGAGAAATCCAATTCTAAAGAGAACCCACCTCCTATTTCTTCACCCTCTACCTCTAGCCAAGTTGTAGAGTGTGTTTTCTTCACAAGTTTCATCACTTTGTGAAGTCGGAGCTTGAACTTGCGATGCCTCGACGTAGATCGTCTTTGACACGAAGCCGGCGACCTAGCTCATCCGTTTCTCCGACGAAGCCGACACTTGAGCCCGGGGTTCGACATGGACAGCGAGGAGACTTCGTTGCGGAGCCGTGGAGGTGGATATCCGGATCTACAAAGGTTGTAATTTCCATATCCAAGTAGTTAAGTGTTAACTAGCTTTTCTTTTCGCCTAGAATTCTAGCAACGATCCGTAGTCTAGGATTTCTCGGCACCATTTTTTTTGAAATTGGCATGTCCGATGCCTTATGAGACCTCTTTAGGGTGCCTAGGAACCTTTCACATATAGTAGGGTATGATCGTTCAAATGTTTGGCCTCAAGAATAGAGACTATTTTTCAGACTTATTTTTATCCTCAGATTAGCAATTTCCTTCATCTTACTAACTCTTGGGACAACGGCTCATAACTACTTATTACTAGTTTCATTTAAGAAAACATCTAATTTTCTTGCTTTTCTCAAACTATTCCTATCTTTCATATGTAAATTTTCACTTTCAAAATTTCATTATCAAATTTTTTTTGTGCTTATATATAGTATAATGCAAAGTAATGCATGAATAAGCACAAACCTCTCCCAAACCTGTTTACAGTAGTGCCTTCATTGATATCATCTGTTAAGCTTAAAAAACTGTAGACTTGGGAGAAAAAGTTAGTAACGGAGACATGAAATAGTGAAAGTAAAATTCTCCCCCAAACTTATTTTTTGGCTCACAATTTTATAAAATTTTTCTTTTAAGAGCCAAAATATCCCCCCAAACTTGAGTAAAATAATATTAAGCATTTAAAATTATTGGGGGGGGGGGGTTAAAGTTATTGGTCTATATAAAGTTTTATAGAGACCAAAAGTCAACACCAACCATTCAAATATTTTATCGATATAACGCACTGGTTAGTAGAAGAACATGTCACCTATCAACGTGAAGAAATGGGCAGGGGATAAGGGGTGGAATAGAACGGGTTTACGTTTCGGTTTATAGAGACGAAATAATGATGGTGGATTGCTCGCATTCTCATTATTGAAAAAAGAAGGGGTAGTGGTTCAACTTCTTTGTGTTAGGGTTGATTCACCATAACTCCCATGTTTTCTAAGAATGCGAGTTTTTCAGTGAAGATTTCTTCAAAGCTTTCATCGATATCCCAAATAATAATCTCATCGGAAAGAACGAGTTGATACTCGGAATTCATAAAAGGTTCACATTTAGCGTTAGATGTTGACCCGGACAGCTCAATAGATGTGTCCGTATGTGTATAATAAATAGCAGGGTCAAACAACAACGTAATAGCGGAGTCGAGATCAATATCGTGAAACTGTTCAGATTCGCTGCTGTCGGAATTTATCGCTTCGACAGATAATACTTGAGCATAGGGTTCGGAGGGTTCACTTCCCAACTTGTAAATGTTAAGCTCAATTGACATCTTCCCAAAGGATAGATTCATAGAGCCGTTACGACAATTGATTACAGCGTTGGAAGTTGCAAGAAAAGGTCGACCTAATATCACCGGGATTTGGTTTCGTGGGTTCGCTACAGGTTGTGTAACTATAACGATAAAGTCCATAGGGAATATAAATTCCCCGACTTTGATTAACATATCCTGTAGCTCACCCCTGAGTTGGGTGATAGATCGATCGGCCATCTGAAGAGTGCAGTGCACCGGTTTTAACTCTCCGATCACTAATTGCTCATACACAGAATACAGAAGCAAGTTAACACTAGCGCCTAAATCGAGTAGAGCACGATCGATATTTTTACCCCCAATAGAAATAGATAGGACTTCCGGGATCTTTTCGTTTCTTTGGTAGTTGTTGTGTAAAAGCTGTGCTTATATTACTCGTCATGAATACCTTTTTCGGTACTTGAGTTTTTCTCTTCCTAGTGCACAAGTCCTTTAGAATTTTTGCATAAGACGGAATTTGTTGAATAACATCTTGGAGAGGAATGTTTATGTTAACTTGCTTAAAATTTCTACAATCTTCTCCATTTGTGGACTTAGTCTGTTGCCCCTTAACCTGTGTGGATAACGTGCTTTATCAATAAGGGTCGGGTCCAACACTGGAGAAGTTTGCGGAGATAGAATCGATCCCAGAATTGGAGTGGGGATCATTTTAGGTAGACTCGAGGAAGCAAGCAGAGGGTTCGAGCCTTGGGGAAAATGGAGAATAGGCTCGGAAGATGGTGGACTAGACGAAATAGGAGAAGAAGTAGAAGCCGGGGTGTTATTAATATCATCAACGTCATCAACGTGTTCACCTACTTGGTTATCCATCACTCTTCCCGATCTCAATGTGGTAACGACACTCACATTATAACTTTGTGAGTGGCCAGAATTCGGTAGGGGTTGAGATGGAAGTTTCCCTTTTTCTCTCTCACTCATCGCAGCATTTATTTTTGCAAGTTGTGCTTTTATCGATTTTATACTTTCACCGTGGGAAGTGGTGGTCTGTGTTAATACTCGAATAGAAGACTTTATTTCATCCTTCGATTGCATGGAATGTTTAATAAACATATCCACGCTTCGTTCAAGTGCAGAGGGTTTGTCGGTACCGGCAAAAGAATTATTATAAGGATCAAAATTGTTGGCCGGGTTTTGCAAAGGTTGCGGTTGAAAGGGGTGTTTACTTGGTTGTGGTGGTTGCTGTTGTTGTGGAGAAAGTCTTTGATAATTGCTTTAGAACTGGTTTTGATTTTGGGTTTGGTTTCAAGCTAAATTTGGATGATTCCTCCATCCCTGATTATATGTGGAAGAATAAGAGTCGTTTCTAGGTCGTTGCTAAAAATTAGCATTAATTTGTTCTTGACCTTGAAATGGTGGATTCAAAGGAAATTCTTCCGTCAAATGTGATGGGTTGGAACAGGAACCACACACGGTTTTGGGGAGCGTAAATTGGTTTGGGGAGGCTGAAGAGACTTTGTTTTCTATAGCATCGAGTTTTCTTTGTATCGCGGCCATTTTGGCTCACTGCGATGGAAATATCGAGTTGATGGACACCTCCTCTAGACGATGTAGGTCTAACTCTTTCCCACTGTAAAGTTTGTTCAGCGAGATTTTCCAGAAATTGCCAAGCTTCACCATCATCTTTAGACAGGAAATGACATTGACACATAGTTTCAAGCATCTGTTTTGTTGCAGGATCAACACCCTCATATATAATGCGTCAAAGGTCCCATCTATTGATTCCGTGATGAGGACATTGTAGAAGAAGATCCTTAAACCGTTCAAAGTATTTCTAAAATGGTTCATTGGGAAATTGGGTAAACTGGTTAATCTCGCTTCGAACGCGGGCGGTCTTATGATTGGGATAAAATTTCTTAAGGAATGCTACAACGCATTCATCCCATTTGGCAATAGAATGTGTGGCAGTGTTATGAATCCATTTTTCTGCTAGATCGCACAAAATAAAAGGAAGAAGACGTAATCTCATAGCATCCACAGAAAGTTGTGACGTGCCCATCATTGCGCATACGTTTTCGAATTTGTTTATAAAAACGTATGCGTCTTCGAATTCAAGCCCGTGAAATTTGGGCAACAGTTTGATAAAGTGGGGTTTAATTTCAAAATTATCTCCATTGGCTGATGGAATAGATAAACAGGTAGGAAGGGGACCGCGTATAGGGTAACATCTCTCTTAGAGAGAAATACATGGTGGATTCTGCGCACCGACGGGTGGTGGCAGAGGTGTGTTGGTAAAATCTGATGGAGAACCGTCCATCACGGATGTGGTGGGTGAAGGGGAAAAATAAGATGAATAAGCACCGACTTCGGAGTTGATAGTCGAAACACGGACAAGACGGATACTAGAATCCCGTGTCCAGCCGAGCATGCACTAAGCGGGTTTAGTGCAAGTGGCAGCGTGTACGTGATTCAAAAATGGTTTGTTTTTTTAAAAAGTGTCGGACGTGATACAAATCACACAAAAATGCACAATCAACCCTAGAATTAAGGTCACCTAGGTCAAGTCACTAGGCCACTCCTAGACTTCTAAAGGACAAGCCACAGGATCAATACTCTACCACCTCTTTATTACTCTTATGGCCAGGTAAGTGCCAGGTAAGTGGGAGGTATCCGCTATACGAATCACCGAAAATAGCGGGGCCTAATTAAGTAACCACTTTCCTTAGACACACTTGCCTAGACACCACAAAAGAAATGCGGATAAGTGATAGATTACCCACGACCTTCCTCTGTCCTATTTGAGTATGACGGTCCTTAGGGTCTTGATCTAGATATTTTTTAATTAATATAGGATTATGCGGATGCTCTTTTTGTGATTTGTGGGGCCTAAGAAGGGTGATGAAATCCCCACCTAATCTGAATTGTGGTCTTGCCCCTTAAAGTCCGTATTAAAATATGCAAAAACAACCCGCAAAACAAAACACTAAAAAAGATTTTTGAGCGGCGATATTTTGCAAAGAATCCTGCAGAAAATATATCATTAGATTTTTCAGAGGAGAGAGAAAGATGTAGGAAAGTTACCAGAAAAGTTTGAGGGCCTAACTCCCCAAGACCGCCGCGGTTCCGCCGCCGTTTGCACACAATAGCCGCAGTTTCGCCGCGCTTTAGGGGGTTCTTTGTTTAATTTTTTTCACCGTGGCTTCCTTTGCTCCTCCGGGTCTTGATGAATGTCTCTGAATCTTTATCTTCTCGCTAAAGTGACTCCAGATTCCCTCGCAAAAATCGCACACTAATCGTTAAATATGCAAGATGCGGTTTTATTTTATTTTTATGATATAGATCGATTAAGAATTCAACACAAATAGTAAGAATAAAATAAATTATGCACGTATCCCCGGCAATGGCGCCATTTGATTAATCTATTTTAAAGAAGTGTTTGTATAAATAACCGCAATCAATAACGGTGTCGCGTGTAGCTAGACCAAGATGAGTACGGGTCATCCTCAGGAATATGTGGAATCTTTTAATCTTTCTTTAGACGTGTTGATTAGGAAGAGGAAGAAGAATATATAATAGTGAAGAATAGTTATAGAATCTAGATCCACGTTAAATACGGATATAGAATATAGATCTAGTTTAAAGACGGATGTAGATTTTATATCAGAAGAGGGCTTGTAGGGTTCGTTAGGATTTAGTAATCCTGGATGACTAATAAAGATGACTCCTTTTATCTTTTGATAGATTTAAAAATAGATTGATAGTGATGGATGAGAATTAGGGTTCTTGGAAGAAACTAGGGTTTCCACACTATTGACCGTTGTCCTTTCATTGATCTCTATTCATGTCTAGCCCTTAACAAAACAATTGTTAATCTGATCTCAAATCGCGGTCGAGACTAGCAATAAATTGGTAGCGCGCCCGATAAGGATGTTAACGATTCTTTTGCTAAAGTTTATAAACTTCATAAGACGTAAAAGAAGTTAAAATATTTTCTCATCCATTGACCTACCCTAATCCTACGAACCCTATTAAGCGGAGAATTACTCACGCATGATGGAGATAGAAGTACGGATAGAGATGAAATTCATTATGTAACAAAATAATTAAACTAAAGATCTACCTTTATTAATCAACTTCACAAGTACAACTTCAAGTTTAGATTACAAGAGGAAGAAGAAGTTGCTCTCGATCTCTACCTTGTCGGATGTAGATATTCCGTCGAATCTCATGTTGCTTTATCACGTCGAATCTTGGACCTGTCTTGGATCACTTGTTCTTTGGCGGTGATTAGCTTGTGTAAAAGATTGATGATTTTTAAGTTTAGCTCTCGGTCCTTTATATAGCCCCAAAACCAGAAACCAAAGATCCCCAGAATTAGGGTTTGTTGTTGCAAATCACAACTAAAAATCCTAAATCCCGACTCAGTGAATCGGCCGCGGATCCGCCGCATATTGCATGGTTTGGCCGCGGATCCATGGTTTGTTGGTGAGATCTTGGCTTCAGAATTCTGGAGCTACTTTGTTGTGACACATGGAGATTTATTTGATGTATGAAATCTTCATTTCTTTTCCGAGTCTCTGCTAGTATTGATTCTTCGATTTTATTTAACTTTATCGGCAGATTTTTAATTCCCGATATCTCAACATCTCGATCTCCTGACCTGAACTAAAACTTGCACAATATCTCAATGAATAATGTTAGTAATATTTGGTATTTTTGAGATATTATCCTAACCAATTTGATATGATATTATATTTTAAGAATATTGATTAAGGATATTTGATATGATATGCATATTTAAATTATCAAAATATTATATGCATACATTTTCCTTTATAATGTTAATTATAATATATAAACATATGATAAATAGTATTTTTACAGATAAACCCAAATATGTGTCATATTTATAATAAACACCTTTAGATATTTAAGAAAAGTAAAGAAAATGTTATATCAAAAGTGCGATATTTTCGACTGAACACATGTCCACGTGAGTTGCACGTGGAGGAGCGCCAAGACTCTTCTGGCACTTGGACTTGAGTCCAACTCTGCCCAATTTCATCGGTGATTTGATTTGATTTTAATTGATCCATAATTGATACATATCAATTAAGGTGATGGGTTAAAATCAAGTTCATGTTATTGATCTTGATCTTTCTTATTTTTAGAAAGATATAGAAAATATTTTCTTAAAATAGCTTAAGTTGTTCGATTTTATGATATATTTCTGTTTAAGAAAGATATGGGAAGTTAACTTCCTAATATAGCATGAGCTATATGAAGCTAGGGCTTCAGATATTATCAACGCTATATCAACTTGGTGCATGTTCACGTGAGTTGCACATGGAAGAGCGACAAGAGTCTTCTGGCGCTTGGACTTGAGTCCCAATCTGGCCAATTTTATTGGTAGGAATAAATTCCCCCCACCAGAGGTGCCACATGCCTATCACATGGGGGCTCTGGTATCGAACCTTGGCCCTTAGATTTCCTCAAGATTTGAGGGGAGTCCAACTGACTCTCAGCCCTGCTATAAATAGGGCTTAAGGCCTTAGGGGTTTTGCGCCTATCTTTTTTCTTTATCTCATGAAAACTTAAGTTTTCTTTCTTTAAGGGCTTAAGCTCTGTTTCAGAACTTAAGCTTCCATATCTTCCTTATCGGATCGAGAGATACCCTTGCAAATTTTTTTTGCGAACATCACATCAGAAATCTTGGTAAAAACCAAAACCTAAGTTTTGATTTTTAAATATGAACATTAAAACCTATTTTTTGGTTTTCCCTGATCTTAAGATCTGGCGCATATGCCTGGCTTGTATTGGCCTTCCCCATATTGGGATTTTGCAGAAACTAAGTTCTATAGATAAAGATACTTTATTCTTTACAAAAGGCATATATAATCTTGCGCTAATGTGGATTTTAGAACTTAAGTTCTATAGGAAATCATATTTTTTCCTATAAGAACCGTTCTTGCGCTCGCAGAAGCTATGTTAGAACTTAAGTTATATAGAAAATCATATTATTTTCTATAAGAACTGTTCTTGTGCCCGCAGAGGCTATTAGAAGTTCTAAGTTCCATAGACAATATATATTTTCTATAGGGAACCAATGTGCTTGCGCATAATAATTATTTAAAGCGGTCAAGATCCAACTTTTGGAACTGGTGGGGTCTTTAGCTTTTTAACTAAAAGTTCCATCTTGTTTTAACTTGTAATGCTTGTTCTTTTGCTGACGGAGTTTGTCTTTTCCTTTTTCATGTACTATGGCTGGTCATTTATATGATATCGAGGAAATTGTCTCCTATGAAAAGATTCGCATTCAGGGTCACTTTCAAGGCCAAGAGTATACTGCCGCGTAATGTGCTGACGTGATACGTCTCTTTCATGATCACAATGGCTGATTACTCTCTCGTCGCTCTGCCTTTTTGAAGATCGTCGTTGGGTCGATTTGGAAAGTTTTATCTGGGCTTTTTGAGGCTATGCCGCTCCATGCACTTGATGACGCTAAGGATAAGGTGCATTCAGTATATCTGATGGGCCTGATCTCGAAGAAAAGGAGAGACAATCTCGTCACTATTTTGCATCGCATGTTCAAACGGAAAGCAATAATATCCTCATACCAGAGGATAGAGGATATCAGCGGTGATCCCGAATCTTGCATCCGAGAGAAGATGCATAAGAAGATGGTCGATGAAGCTAAAGATGCTTTGCTCAAGCTTGCCTTTGAGTTTGAGAATCCTTGTCCGGAATTTAGCATTTTGCCACTGTAGATCCTGAATGATATAGTAGCGGTTGCTTTTAATCTTGTATTTTATTTCCTTTGTAGTCATCCTTAGCCGACAGTATGTAGTTCATTTTTTCTGAAGTATGAATGAAAATCATCTTTTCCTTTCATATCTGCACTTTTCTTTTCATTTTGTGCTGAAATGGCTTTTCTTAGTTTATTTACTCGTTCTGGAGCATTCAGTTTATCCTTCCTTTAGGCGTATGGATAAACTCGTCCTAACATCAAGGATGCATAATCCCTATCGATATAGGCGTCCGTTAGGTTTGTGGTGCCGGGTTAAGCCCATCGCACCGTTATGTTAGCAGATATCATCTCGATCCATGCCTATTCAGGTCACGGGTTTCTAGTAGCCGCATACTTGCTGTATCACCCAACTTTACCGCTGCAGGATACAACATCTTAAGTAACCTTCCTAGGCTGGTATGACTTATTGCCATCAGATGGTTCAGCGTTAAGAGACACTGTGGCTCTTTACCTTGAGGTTAGGCTCTATTTAGAGTCCTGATGAGTCATGACTACACCCTTCCACGGTGGGATGACATCTGATGGTCTTTAGGCTTCGCATGTATAATCGAGACCCGAAGTTAGGAATATGTCATCTTTTAGCTTCATCTTTGACCCTTTGGTCCTTGTCGACATTGCATCTACACCATGCTGGAATGAGAAGGATGTCGAATTGATCTTTAGGCCGCATAGATTGCCATCTGTTGCGGTAAAAAATTACACCCCAGTTGACCAAGTTAAAACCAAGGTCAACTCCAAGTCAAGTGGGCCTAAGCCCAAACCCGAGTTAAGACCAAGCAAGGAAGGGGCCGGCTCGATGCCAAAAAGAAAGCAATAAATTAGTCTAAATGTAATTTTTAGAAATAAATATAAGTAAAGTGGGTAGAAAGCCAAAATTTTATAAACCATATGGCTTATGTGCAAAAAAGAAATAAGCACATAAGGTATGGGGTGGCATAAGTGCCATTTGGTAAAGCCCAAGGGGCTATATGTAAAGTGTGTAGCCTATAAAGACAACATGATGAAAAAATCAACGATGGCTTTTTTCTCTCTCTTAAAAATTAGGGTTCTGTGTTTCCTTCTTCTTCCTCAAGGTTCTAAACCTTCTTTCTCTTGTTGAATTAAATCAAGAATTTCACTCTTCTTTTTCCAAAAATAAACAGTTTTTCACCATCAAACCTTTGAAGGGGAACTCATATCTCCCATCAGATCTCAAAAGGGGGAGATTTTTAAATCTCATTCCTTTTTTTTCCCTCCAAGATCTGGCCAACAGAAGAGGAGGAAGAAGGAGACCCATCTCCAAAAATCCCACTTTGGGAAGATCCAAGGCTCAGAAGAAGATCCAGGGCTAAAGGGGAGAAGAAAGGGGTCCCCTTTGATCATCCCTAAAGATTTCTAGAAGTTTAACTCCATTCAAGATCTGTTGGAGTTTAACTCCATAAATCAAACCCTTTTCTATAGGAGTTCAACTCCATTTAACATCTGTCAGAGTTTAATTACATAAATAAAAAACCCTCTTTTGGAGTTTAACTCCTATTTCCAGGGCTAAAAGCCCCCTTCTTTCCGCGGCGCCCAACGTCCACGTGCTGGGCGCGTGAGGCTCCAGTGCCCAGCGCCTACATGCCAGGCGTCCAAGCACCCAGCGTCCACGTGCCGGGCATGTGAGGCGCTAGCGCCCAGCGCCTACGTGCCAAGCGCGTGAGGCCCAAGCGCCCATGGCCCACGTGCAGGACGCGTGAGGCGCTAGCGCCCAAGTGCCCAGCGCCCATATGAGGCGCTAGCAACCAAGCGCCCAATACCCACGTGCCGGGCACATAAGAGCGCCCAGGTCTCTAGTGTCTTTAAGACGCTCCTCACCCTACTTTTTCCCACATTATCCCACACTTAAAATACACCTCCGTTAGGAAATTTTTTCTAACGGGGCGCTGTCCCGTATCCCGCAAGAGGGCTGCTAGCCCCCTTGACCCCCATCCCGCTATCCGGGTAGTAGGACGCCCATAAACTCTGCGGAGCCCCCGATATATCCAAAATCCCTCAATGCACAACACGCACACTGCACATTGAGTTCGCATGACCAGTTTGACCCGTCAATTGGAGGTTCCCTCGCTCCAAAGGTGATGGGTAATTAACGGCAGCTTAATCCGCGGCTGCCGGAGATTCGGATTCCCACAATCAAGAAACCCCCGCCTACCCTAGGCAAGGGGAATCTGTAGCACGCTTGACAAGCGACGCGTATTCCCATCTCAATGGGGTGACGAAAAACACCCTACAGATTCTGGCACGCCCGGTGGGACCTTTCTCTCCTCCCATATCTCGGGTTAAGTGTTCATGCGAACACATTTAGCATATATGCCGATGTTTGTACTGAAATAATGTTTTTTCCGTGCAGTAATCAACTTTCAATGTCAATGTCTTCTAAGATGAATTCAACTTCCGACGCGACCCCGATCCAGTACGTGGTCAAGATCAATGCCCGCGTAGTTCTCCCTGTAAGTCTCAGCCGGCAATGGGAGGAGCCACCCCATCAATTTCGTTCCGTCATCATCTATCCTGCCGGAAGCGGTCATCTGGCGGAGGGCACGGCAAACTAAGCTGCCAAACCGACCTCAAGGGGCAGGAGGCCGAACGTTGTGGTCGCCAAAGCATCCCACCCCAAATGCAAATCTGTATTCGAACGGCTCTCCATTGTTCCGACTGGGTGTAAGGCCGTCAACACCAATGGAGCGACAAAGCATCTCCAGTAAGCTTAGATGGTGCCCTTGACAATCGCGCGAGCAGGCATCTTCTCTAGGCTCTCTGTCAATCGGTCTACGGCGTCTTCCCGAAGAGCCAAAGTCTTCCAAGTGCTTAAAACAGAAAAGTTAAGGCATAAGCGGCTCAGGTATCGAGCCAACAAGAGGGCCAGCACTTTGGCCAAGTGGAATCTTATGAGGTTCCAAGAACAGGGTTACTCCGTGACGCGGCTGAGTCGGCCGTAAAAGTCAGCAATTCTTTCAAACCTTTGAAGTGGGTTCAGAAAAATGCCATGACCGCCAGAATCAAGAAGACATCGGTCCGAACAATGCTACAAAGGGACGTGTCCCAGCCCCAAAAGGGAAAGCATGACAGCACCTCTTCAAGAGTCTATCAAGCGCTCTGTGTCGTGCGAAATCAGCGGGGCAAATCCAGAAAAGAAGCGCCAGCACCATTCAAGAACCCGGTCTGGCCAGCCGCTTTCAGTCGATTGCCCGTTACCGAAACAGGAGGGCCATGACAGCGATCCGTGAAATTAGCTGCCGATAATAAAAAGATGGTTGGATATGTTATCCATACGGTCTATATGATGGGCACGCGTCCTAATGACAATCTGCGCAGCAAAATAAAGGATGGGGCTACCACATCCCAAGCCCAATTTGGCTTGAATGTGGTTGCCGCTTCCTACGATTAGTCGCCTCCACATGATGAGAAAAACCCTCTCGATGAGGCCGATAGGTAGAAAGACCCCTTAGTCCATGTAAAGTCAAGCTTGGACAGCGAGGAAGAGCCGACTTTCCGCCCCAGGACCGCAGAGCAAGAGCTGCTTCAAGAACTCCGAAAACAGCTCAGGAGCAAAGATAAAGAGATGGCCAAGCTTTACTCCAAAACCGATGACTTGATGAATTTCATGATGCAACTCATGACTCAAATTTCCTGGACACCTCCCAATCAAGTACAAGTCTCTACTTATGAGCTGGGTGATGAAAACCCGAAGCGACCGATGCCTGTCCTCTTAGGTCCAAGATTGGGCGAGCTGAACGAAAGCTGGCTACATTCTACTTCCGGGGACGCCTTGGACCCAGATAGAACCATCCCGCTAACACAAGATCGGATAATGGATTTGGTCACCAGCAAGGTTAAAACATTGGTGTCCGAAGCCAAAACTCAGAAAGAAATTGGCAGTAGTGGACGACCATATTCCGCATAGTACAATCTGATTGAGTTCCCCAGTGGCTATGTCATTCCTAAGTTCGGAAGATTTGATGGGACGGGAAACGCAAATCAGCATGTCGCCCACTTTAAAGCGTCGTGCGGAAATACAGGGGGGAAATGATGCGCTCCTTCTTCGTCAGTTTGTTAATAGCCTGACTGGTGTTGCTTTCGACTGGTACGCGAGCATACCAGATGGGTCCGTCATTACTTTTTCCTAAATGGAGTATTTGTTTCGGCAAAGGTTAATGAGTGTCAGTGATAAAATCTCCATTGCTGACCTTATGAGGACCAAGCCGGGGAAGAATGAAAGCAACACCACTTTATCGCTCGATGGCGTAATCTCACGGTCAAGTGCGAACCGCCGCTGGAGTAGGACCAGTCCGTCAGCCTCCTCATTGGGAACCTCAGCAATTGGATGGTCCCATTCTTGTGTACAGCAGGCCTCAAGACGTTTCAGGAGCTAACTAAGAATGTCCAAATGCTGGAACGCTCGAAGCAAGAGTCTCCCCGGACTCTCAGAGAGACATGACTTGGAAAAGCAAGCGGGACAACAACCGTAGAAGCAGGAATTCCAGCAATACCAATGTCTTCAATGCGTCTGACAATGAAGACAAGCGAAAGGCAGGCGAATCCAAAACCAACCGGTCTCGAAAGCCCATGCTGGAAGGAGAAGGGCCTTCCCTGGAGGAGAAAAAGAACAAGATTTACTCTTTCAGAAGGGAATGGTCCGCAAGATATTCAAAGATGCCTTGAACAACGGTCTACAATTGCCAGAGTCAAAAAGACCCCACGAAGCAAAAATGACCGACAATCCCCTGTATTGCCCGTACCACAGAGTAGTGAGCCATGCGATCGAGGATTTCTATATTTTCAAAGACTGGGTTGAGAAGCAGTATAAGACTGGAGAGATCGAGCTTTCTAAGAGTGTGTTGGTGAACAATCAAGTTACAACCACCAACTTTATACAGACAGAAGCTGAAACCTTCTGGGAGCAGACAGCTGAACCCGCTGTCCTGAGAAATGAAACTAACTCACCACAGCCTCCATGGAGTACGCACATATCTAATAAGATGAAGAAGATGCTAAAGTTACTTCGGAAAAATCCCAGAACAGAATGGGTAGGGCAGAAAAAGCTCACCATTCCAGCTGCCAATTCGGCTCAATCAGGCTCAAAATCCAAAAAGCTCAAGAAAAAGAAAAGTGCAGCTCGACGCGAAAAGAAGTCTGCAAGGAGATCGACCATTCAAAAATATATCGATTCTCTCGAAGACTATGAACAAAAGGAAACGACTCTAATTTAATTGAAGGATTTCTTCCCTGTAGAAGCGGCTGAGATTCCGGAGGAGCTAGAAGAAGACTCCAATGAAGAGATCCTTATAGTGACCTGCTACGTCGTCCACCTTGGTAGCGACTCTGAGGAAGAGCTATGTTTTCCTGAAGAGGATGAGGAACTCGCCACAAAGGCTAACCAAATCCAGCTCAGAAGCGGCAGGGCTCTACCACCAAATCAGGGCAATGCCCCGAAAGGGAAGGAAAAACATGTCGCTAATAAAGAAGATGGCGGAGAGCCGACTCATGAAAATTCGAGTCCTTCCTCGGTGGACTATAATGTCTTGGCTTATCTCTGGAAGCTTTCGTCTCTCTTAAGCATCTATGATGCTCTGGTCCTGTCCAAGGATCTCAGAGATATTCTCATTCATGCTCTACAAAACCCCGAGCGGTGCGAAGCTCGCTTTGTGGAAATCAATATGAAAGAAGCCCAGTACAATCTGCATACTGCCACAGTCACGTTTAAGGATGAAGACCTGCTATTGGGAACGACTGAGCATAACCGGCCACTTTACGTGACCGGGTACAACGACGGTGATCGGATTAATCGCATATTGATTGATCCAGGATCCTCAGTGAACATCATGAACTTGCGGACTCTGAAGAGTTTGTCAATGGACGTCTAACATCTGTCAAGGGAAAGGATACTCATCCAAGGCTTCAATCAAAACTGCCAGTAAGTTCTGGGGTCTATAGCTTTGCCAATCAAATTTGAGGATTTGCAAACTGAAACTAAGATATACGTGATCGACGCTGACACGTCTTATAAGGTTCTTCTGGGACGACCCTGACTCCATGATTACGGCATCGTTCCGTCAACTCTCCATCAGTGCATGAAATATACCAAAAACGGAGAAGAAAGACGAATTGATGGAGACATCCAGCCGTTCGGTGTGCATGAAGTCCGATATGAAGATTCTCGGTACTTTGTGAATCTCCAAAGTGCTGAGCCACAGCTGACCAAAGACAGAATGGTCCCGAAACTCAAAAGCAAATCTGAGCCGGCTGTCACTTTTAAAAGTTAAAACCCCTAAGTGCATCCACATTTCGACAGTGACACTGATGAGTCCAACGCTGGAAGTCCGTCCTTCCGTAAAACTTGCCCTCATTTCGGTAGCGATACAAACGAGTC
The DNA here is from genome assembly GCA_030015575.1 of Agapanthus africanus. Classification (NCBI taxonomy): domain Eukaryota; kingdom Viridiplantae; phylum Streptophyta; class Magnoliopsida; order Asparagales; family Amaryllidaceae; genus Agapanthus; species Agapanthus africanus. The sequence goes on along the minus strand of JASDDO010000019.1, from coordinate 373,354,708 downwards.
TAATATTGAAGGCTCATCCGGCAGCAAAATTTGCCCTCGTTTAGGTAGTGACACTGAAGAATCAAAAGAAGAGAACCTGCCTTGCAATAGTTATATAGATTGGGCCCCCACGCAATAAGTAAAGCTATGAGAGACCTTCGAAGTTGCAGAAGGGTCCCTAGCCGTCACAAGGGTGCCGGAGCAGATGTGCAAAGAGTTCGATGCATTGTTAGTCTCCACCGTCGACCAGCTGAAAACTTTCTACGTTCCCGGAAGGAGAAGTGGACAGAAGGGCATCCTGTTTTATGGGTCAAATCCTGTTGTGCACCCGGACGATTTGTCTGTCACGTGCTTTCCCTATGAGAGAGGCATAAGAGTCGTCCTCAATCCGAAATATTATGCGCCCGAGATGCGGGAATATTTTAAAAAGTGCGGATGTCAGTTATATCAAACGGACTCTGAAGCAAAGTTTTATGAAGGGCTATGGCATCCGTCTCAGGTCCGAGCACTCATCGATGGACGAATTTCAGATAGATGGGTCATAGGTTCTATTCAACCTAATTCTAAAGCATGCTACATGATCCATATTGGTGAAGCCAGCGAAGAGTCAAATGATGAAGACGAGCTAGCCGATCCAGAAGAAGCCCCTCAAGAGCTCAAAGATGGTGGACAAGCAACCTTCGATGAGCTAACCAAGATCGATTTGGGAACGCCTGATAATCCAAGGCCGACCTACATCAGCTCACTCTTGTCAGAGGAAATGAAAGAGCGGATAATTGCCCTGCTGCATGAGTTCACCGACTGCTTCGCGTGGATGTACAAAGAAATGCCTGGCCTCTCCCGTGAAGTGGCCGTGCATAAGCTGGCTATATCTCCTAATTCCAAGACTGTCAAACAAGCTCCTCGAAGAATGTGAAGGGAGCTGGAAGAAAAGGTCATCGAGGAAACTAAGAAACTTATCGATACTGGCTTCATCAGGGAAGAGAAATATGCAGACTGGATCACATGCATTGTCCCAGTAAAGAAGAAAAATGGGCAGATCCGGGTTTGTGTCGATTTCAGGGACCTTAACAAGGCATGCCCTAAAGATAATTTCCCGCTTCCGGTAATGGAAATGATGGTCGATGACACCTCTAATTACGAGCTGTTCACCTTCATGAACGGTTCGTCTGGGTATAATCAGAGAAAAATGTTGCATGAGGATGAGAAGCATACAACATTTCGAACCCCGATCGGCATATACTGTTACAAAATGATGTCGTTCGGACTGAAGAACGTAGGTGCTACATATCAAAGGGCAATGACCAATATCTTTGATGACCTAATCCATAAAGTCGTCGAATGTTATGTTGATGATCTGGTCGTCAAGACTAAAGCCAAGGCCGATCACATCCAAGATCTTAGGACCGTTCTCACCAGAATGAGGGAATACGATTTGAAAATGAATCCTTTGAAGTGAGCTTTTGGCGTGTCATCGGGAAAATTCCTGGGCTTCATAGTCCGACATCGAGGGATCGAAGTTGATCCATCCAAGATAAAGGCCATCATGGAGATGCCCCTCCGAAGAATCTGACACTGCTAAGATCTTTTCAAGGCAAGCTTGCTTATATACGAAGGTTTATCTTAAATTTATCAGGGAGATGTAGGCCCTTCTCAAAGCTCATGAAGAAAGGAGCTCCTTTTGTCTAGGATGCCGAATGTCAGGAAGCATTCGAAAGCATCAAACAGTACCTATTTCACCCTCTAGTGCTTGCTGCCCTTTTTATAAATAAACTGTTGATTCTCTATACTGCCGTGTTAGACAATTCACTCGGTGCACTCCTTGTCCAGAACAACGAGGAGGGAAAAGAGAATGCCCTCTACTACCTCAGTCGAACATTAGTCCGGGCGGAACATAACTATTCCCCGATCGAAAAGAAATGCTTGGCTCTGATAGTCGCTGTGAAGAAGCTGAGGCATTATCTGCTCGCTCATCGGGTTATGCTGATTTTCAAGGTAAACCCGCTCAAACACTTAATGACCAAAGTAAGCCTAGCCGGCAGAATGGAAAGATAGACTGTCATGCTGATTGAGTTTGACATAGTTTATACTCCTCAGAAAGCAGTAAAAGGGAAAGCACTTGCAGACTTCCTCACTGCTCACCCCATACCAGAAGGGTCACCGATCAATTGCGAGTTACCCGATGAACAAGTGCTGCACCTCAAGGATGATGAGCCATGTTGGGAGCTCTACTTCGATGAAGCCTCATCAATGAGGAGCTCCGGCAAATCAAGCATCCCGCAGATAAAAGAACGGATAGGATTAGTGTTCATCACGCCATCGATGGGAACACTACGTCGTTCTTTTGCTCCCACCGAGCCTCGCACAAACAACGAGGCTGAGTATGAGGCTCTGATAGCTGGCCTGGAGCTCGCCATAGAAATGGAAATACTTCGGCTACGAGTCTACGGTGATTCCCAGCTTGTTGTCAACCAAGTAAGCAGCGACTATAAGATATACAAACCCGAGTTAGCTCGGTACAGAAGCCGGGTGGTAGAGCTTATGAAACAGTTCGCCCACGTTGAACCAATGAGTGTTCCTAGGGCGTTGAATGGAAAAGCTGATGTACTCGCTCGCTTAGCCAAGGAGCTGGCTGATCCCGATGTAGATGAAATTCTGATAACAGTCAGAAGCCGGCAAATTCTACCTCCGGTCTCTTTGCGTGAAGAGGGAAGCGTAGAATAAGAGAACAATCCTGCCGAAGAAGCTCTAATCATCCAAGATGAGTCCGATTAGAGAGAACCCTTTATAGAGTACCTCAAGTACGACAAGCTGCCTAAAGGAAAATCTGCGAGGATTCAGCTGAAGAAGAGAGGTCTTCGATATATGTTTGTAAGTAATACGCTATACCGCAGATCATATGACCAACTCTGGCTCGGATGTCTATCATCGGCCGAAGCCCAAAAAGTCATGAAAGAAGTTCACTCAGGCGTCTGCGGAGCTCATCAATCTGGCCCCAAAATGCGGCTTCAAATTAGACTTGGGTATTACTGGCCTACCATGATAAGGGATTGCGAAGAGCATGCAAAGAGGTGTCATCTCTGCCAAATTCACGGTGACTTCATTCATAAGCATTCTAATCCGCTGTATCCTACGGTGGCATCATGGCCCTTCGAAGTTTGGGACACCGATATAGTTGGTCCAATTGATTCTTCACCATCCAAAGGCCACCGGTTCATATTGGCTGCAACTGACTACTTCTCCGGATGGGCTGAAGCTGTCCCGCTAAAAGAAGTCAAGACAGAAGATATTCTGGCGTTCTTCCGGCATAATATCCTATACCGCTTTAGTACACCTAGAAGAATCATTTCTGATAACGGACCTTCTTTTAAGAACTTCAAAATCTCAAGGTTCGCTATTCAGCACAAGATAGACTGGAGATATTCCTCTATCTATAATTTAAGGGCCAATAGGCTGGCCGAAGCCTTCAATAAAACTCTTTGCAAGCTCCTGAGGAAAAATGCTTCAGCCAACAAGAGAGACTGGAATCTCAAACTTCATGAGGCGTTGTGGGCATATCGTACCACGCATCACACTCCAACTCAGTCCACTCTATACTCATTACTCTTCGGAGTGGAGGCGATCCCCTTCTGAAGTCGAAGTTCCAAGCTTAAGAATGGTCTTCCGACATGAGTTGACGAAATAGGAAAACGTGCTTCTTCGTCTCGAAGAACTTGACGCCCTTGAAGAAAGGAGGCTCGTGGTGCAGCAAAATCTGGAGCTATATCGAGCCCAAATGTCACGGGCCTATGACAAGATGACCCGTCTCCGTGCTTTCAAGAAAGGAGAATTGGTGTTCATCCTCAAAAGGCCGATCATCCCCAATCAACATGCCCAAGGAAAATTCGAGCCAAACTGGGAAGGACCATACGTCATCGAGAAAGTGTTCGATGGAGGATCCTACCAACTAATAAGTGCTGAGGGAGAAAGGCCCATGCCACCCATCAATGGCCGATATCTCAAGAAATACTATACGTGAATGCTCCAAGTCACAGACGAATTGAGCACACTGGCCCTACGGTTTGGATCATACATCCTGTAAAACTGTATACAATCTACGGGTGTAAACGACCCCTATCTTTCCCAAGTCCAGCCGGCGAGATTACTATTAAAAGTCCCACCGGCGCGAAAAAAGGGTATGTCCACAAGCAAAATGGGCATGTATGAAAACCTGAAATGGCTCCGTGAGTAAAAACAACAGGATTGCCGGCGAGTTTGTGGAAACCCGAAAGGGCGCAAACTCATGGAAAGAAATAAAATACACTCGCAAAGTTCTCTTGACCTTGTGAGGAGAGAATCCCTGCGTAAGATCCTTACGACTCACAAAGGAGCAACACACTTAGGAATCATCACGATTCCTAAGGAGAACATACACCTGCGAGATCCTCTCGACTCGTAAGGAGAAAATGCTTTTATGAGACCCTTACGGCTCATAAAATTGAAAAGCCTTAGATGATAGAGATCTAAACCTGTCTCCTAAGCCATCGCTCCCCAACGAGCAACGACAAATGATGAGTCGCTCCTAGCATTGCTTCAGTGTTAGCAGTGCTGATGCTGACCCAAAACCTAAATCCAAAGTTTTCCCAACGACAAATGATGAGTTGCTTCTGGCATTATTCTAGTGCAGCAATGCTGATACCGCCCCAAAAACCAAATCCTAAGTCCTTCCGGGGCAAATGATGAGTTGCTCCTGGCATTATTCCAGTGCAACAATGCTGATGCTAAATAAAATCTATATTCCAAGTTCCTCTCAGATTCAAAAATCCTGCCAAATAAGGAAGAAATCAAACAGATCAAATCAAAATCCCATCCGGCAGCACTTCTAAGCTCGAAAGTCCCGCTGGATATGTAAGGAACTTCCAAAACAAATCAAATCAATCAAATCAACCCCGACACCGCAAGAAGAGGAGCAAGTCAACTTCAACCCCGACACCGCAGAAAGCGGAGCAAGCCAAATCAAATCCCGACACCGCAAGAAGCGGAGCAAGTCATCGACTGTCCAAGTCCCAAAAAGGGCAGCACCGACCATCCACGTCGCTAAAATGGCAGCACCGACCGTCCAAGTCGTAAAAAGGGTAGCACCGACCGTCCAAGTTGCAAAACGGGCAGAACCGACCATCCACGTCACTAAAATGGCAGCACCGACCGTCCAAGTAGCAAAAATGGCAGCACCGACCGTCCAAGTCGCAAAAAGGGCAGAACCGACCGTCCACGTTGCAAAAATGGCAGCACCGACCGTCCAAGTCCCAAAAAGGGCAGCACCGACCGTCCAAGTCACAAAAATAGCAGCACCGACCGTCTAAGTCGCAAAAAGGGCAGAACCGACCGTCTACGTCGCAAAAATGGCAGCACCGACCGTCCAAGTAGCAATAATGGCAGCACCGACCGTCCAAGTCGCAAAAAGGGCAGAACCGACCGTCCATGTCGCTAAAATGGCAACACGGATCATCCAAGTCGCAAAAATGGCAGCACGGATCATCCAAGTCGCAAAAATGGCAGCACCGACCGTCCAAGTCACAAAAAGGGCAGAACCGACCGTCCATGTTGTAAAATGGCAGTACCGACCGTCCAAGTCGCAAAAAGGGTAGAACCGACCGTACTAGTCGCAAAAAGGACAGAACTGACTGTCCACGTCTCAAAAATGGTAGAACCGACCATCCATGTCGCAAAAATGGCAGCACCGACCATCCAAGTCGCAAAAAGGGCAGAACCGATCGTCCATGTCGCTAAAATGGCAGAACCGACCGTCCACGTCGTAAAAATGGTAGCACCGACCGTCCACGTCGCAAAAAAGGGCAGCACCGACCTCCATGTCGTCAAAACGAGAACCAAATCAAGTCAACCTCCATGCGAAAGAAGATCCATCAATTTCATACACACAACTCACATATGCGGTGTGCATTTATTGATGGGGGGTATTTTGTTGGGGTCAAAAATTACACCCCAGTTGACCAAGTCAAAACCAAGGTCAACCCCAAGTCAAGTGGGCCCGAGCCTAATCCCGTGTCAAGACCAATCATGGAAGGGGCCGGCTCCATGCAAAAAAGGAGGCAATAAATTAGTCTAAATGTAATTTTTAGAAATAAATATATGTAAAAAGGGCAGAAAGCCAAAATTTTGTAAACTCCATGACTTATGTGCAAAAAAGAAATAAGTACATAAGGTATGGGTGGTATAAGTGCCATTTGGAAAAGCCCAAGGGGCTATATGTAAAATGTGTAGCCTATAAAGGCAACATGATGAAAAATCAATGATGACTTTTTCTCTCTCTCTTAGAAATTAGGGTTCTGTGTCTCTTTCTCCTTCCTCAAGATTCTAAACCTTCTTTCTCTTTTTGAATTAAATCAAGTGTTTCACTCTTCTTTTTCCAAAAATAAACAGTTTTTCACTATCAAATCCTTGAAGGGGAACTCAGATCTTCCATCAGATCTCAAAAGGGGATATTTTTAAATATCACCCCCATTTTTTTCCTCCAAGTTCCGGCCAACAGAAGAGAAGGAAGAATGAGACCCATCTCCAAAAATCCCACTTTGGGAAGATCCAAGGCTCAGAAGAAGATCCATGGCTAAAGGGGAAAAGAAAATGGTCCCCTTTGATCATCCCCAAAAGTTTCTAGGAGTTTAACTCCATTTAAGATCTGTTGGAGTTTAACTCCATAAATCAAACCCTTTTCTAATAGGAGTTCAACTCCATTCAACATCTGTCGAAATTTAACTCCATAAATAAAAAATCCTCTTTCGGAGTTTAACTCCTATTTCCGGGGCTAAAATCCCCCTTCTTTCCGCCGGCGCCCAAGCACCCAGCGTCTACCTGCCGGGCGCGTGAGGCGCCCGTGCTCAAGCGCTCACGTGCTGGCCGCGTGAAGTACAAGCGCCCAGCGCCCACATACCGGGCGCGTGAGGCACTAGCGCCCAAGCGCCCCGCGCCCACGTGCCGGGCGCGTGATGCGCTAGCGCCCAGCGCCCAGCTCCCTAGCGTCTTTAAGATGCTTCTCAACCTAATTTTTCCCATACTATCCCACACTCAATATACACCCCCATTAGGAAATTTTTTCTGACGGGGCGCTGTCCCGCACCCTGCAAGGGGGCTGCTAGCCCCCCTGACCCCCAGCCTTCTATCCGGATAGCGGGACCCCTGTAAACTTTACGGGACCCCCGATATATCCAAAACCTCTCAATGCACAACACACGCACACTGCACATTGAGTTCGCATGACCAGTTTGACCCATCAATCGGAGGTTTCCTCGCTTCAAAGGCGAGAGGTAATTAACGGCAGCTTAGTCCGCGGCTTCCGGAGATTCTGATTCCCACAATCAATAAACCCCTGCCTACCCTAGGCAGGGGGAATCTACAGTACACCTGACAAGCGGCGCGTATTCCCATTTCAATGGAGCGACGAAAAACACCTTACACCATCGAGACCTGGAGGTAGGATTTTTCCATTATTCCATTTTAGCTTTGGCTCCTTAGAGCTTTCATGATGTCGCGTCTGCACTCTGCTGGAGGGACGTCGAGATAATCTCTAAGTTTTAGATGTTGCTATCGAGATCTGGAGCTAGGATTTTGTCGTCGCTCCACTTTGATTTGACCCTTTGGTCCTTACTAAAGTCGTAATCGTACTTCATCGGAGTGAGTCGAGCGTCCATGAACTGTATACAGAAGTCGAGATTCGACCCATTTGCGGGGAAGAAATTTTTTATTTTATCATCATTTTTTTATATCCGCGATACTCTATCATTTCAGCTTTTCATATCGCAAAAGTCGCGATTGCCCAATCATTTCGGCAATTTTTTCTTTCGCGGTGCCCAATCATTTTGTCTATGTATTTTTTATTTTTACTCGCTGCTTTTTATTACGAGTTGCCCAATCATTTCGGTTATTTTTATATTCATTTTTTTGAATTTGATACCAATTTTGGTATCAGTATCGCTACGAATGGAATATTGCCAGGAGTGACTCATCATTTGCCGTCGCTTATTCAAACAGAGGTGGCTTAGAAGACAGGGTTAAGATCACATCAACCAAGGCTTTTCAATGGTTATGGGCTATGAGGGTCTCGTAAAGTTATCTTCTCCCTATGAGTCGAGAGGATATCATAGGTGCATTTTCTACCTAGGAATCGTGAGGAATCCTAAGTGAATCTTGTAGGCCGTAAGGATCCTACAAGAGTATTTTTCTCCTTATAAGTCGAGAGGGCCTATATGTTTCGTCCACCATATGGAACTTAGGTTTGTTTATGTTGATTTGTGCCCATGGATTGCATACAAGAGTGGAGATCGAACTACCTGTAGGGTTATTTTAGAGGGGTATATGATGGCTTAGACACAGGGTCTGATATGTAACCTAAGGCTTTTGAATTCTATAAGCCCTGATGGTCTCACAGAGGAGTATTTCTTCTTACGAGTCGAAAGGATCTCGTAACCGTATATTCTCCTTAGATATCATAGGGATTCCCAAGCGTTTTTCACCTTTGTGAATCATAAGGATCTCACTTAGGTGTTCTCTTTGCAAGTCGAGAGGACTTTGCAAGTATATTATTATATTTTTATGAGTTTGTACCCTTTTGGGTTTTCACAAGCTCACCGGCAGTCCTGCTGTTTTTACTCACAGCGCCCTTTCGGGTTTTCATCCGTGTCGCTTTTGCTTATGGACATACCATTTTTTTAAGGATTGCGTCATCACTGGAGCTTCATAGTCGGTGGGACTTAAGCCTTATAGGTAGGACTTGAGTTGCAGTCTTCGCTAGTGAGATTGAAGTTGCAATGTCGATCTCAAGGAGCATATTAGTTTAGGGACATCACGGTCCAAAATCCTTTGTTGGTGGACTTTAGTTGCAATCTTGTGGGTGAGGCTCGAGTTATGATCTTGCCGGTGGGACTTTGAGTGCAACACGAATCTCCAGGAGTTAATGGGGAAACATTATGGTTAATATTCCCGTGTTTGGGGATGACGTATTAGTTTAGGGAAATTTCGGTCCATCATTCCCTTGTTCGGGACAACACATTAGTTTAAGGACATTTCGGTCCAACATTCTCGTGTTAGGGATGTAGTACTAGTTTAGAGAAATTTTGGTCCAACATTCCTATGTTAGGGACGATATGTTAGTTTAGGGACATTTCGGTCCAACATTCCCTTGTTCGGGACAATATACTAGTTTAGGGACATTTCGGTCCAACATTATCATTCTTATAAGAACATATTAGTGTTGGGACATCTCGATCCAGCATTTCGTTGCTTGGGATGAAATGGTTGGCTCTCAGAGTTCCGACTTAGGAAGATAGGAGCGGGCATAGGCGTCGTCATTTATCATTGACCTAAATCGTAACCCCTCAAGCATAATACTTCTTAAGGAATCGACCGTTGATTGGTCGATATATTCTCTTTGTGTGCATATCCACGAGTTGGTAAGCCCCACCTTGGTAGACTTCTTCTATAACATACGGGCCCTCATAGTTTGGCTCAAACTTCCCACGCTTTGCACAGTTCGGGATCATAGGTCTTTTAAAAACCAGTACGAGTTCACCTTGGCAGAATGTCCTCGGTCTGGTTAATCTTTCATATGATTGGGTCATTCTCGCTCGATAGGCTTCCAGGCTTTGCTGTGCCATGCAACGGATCTCGTCAAGTGCGTCGAGTTCCTCGAGTTGGAGGTGAGAGTTATCCTCATTTGTAAACTCATGGTGAACTGGAATCCTTAGCGAGGGAAGTTCTATCTCTAACGGGAGCACTGCTTTGGCTCCAAACTCCATGGTATAAAGTGTTGTCTTTGTGACTGTTTTGAACGTCGTTTAGTACATCTAAAGAGTTTCATGCAGCCTTTCGTGCCAGCCCTTTTTATTATTAAACCCCATCTTCTTTATGAGTTTTGTCAATGTATTGTTGAAGACTTCAGCTAGACCATTGGTTCGAAGGTTATATACGGAGGAATATCTCTAGTCTATCTTGTGTTGCCTGGCGAAGCGGTTTATTTTATGACTTCTGCAGGCTGGTCCATTTTCCGAGATTATCCTCTATGGAAATCCGAACCGGTATATCACATGAGTTTTGAAGAAATTGAGAATGTTCTCCGTTTTTACGTCTCTCGGCGGTTTTGCCTCTGCCCACTTGGAGAAGTAGTCGGTTGTCACCACGATGAATCGATGCCCTCTTGATGATGCTTGTTCAATAGGACCTATGATATTGGATCCCTGCATCGTAAACGGCTAGTTAACTACTGTGAGATGCAGCGGATTGGGGTGTTGATGTATGAAATCCCTATGAATTTGACACGAATGGCATCGTTTCGCACATTCGATGCAATTTTGCATCACTGTGGTCCAGTAGTAACCCATCCTCTTAATTTTTAACTTCATCTTAGGTCTGGCTTGATTGGACCCACAAAGACCGTCGTGGATTTCCTAGACGACCCTTTGGCTTCCTATGGACCTAGACACCTTAGACATTTATGATCGAAGGATCTTTGTATAAATTTATATTGATTTGTGTGAAAGACTATGCTTGTTTGACAAGTTGGTGCCTTTGCGATGCATCATGAGGCGTTGTTTGGGACTTGAAGTAGTCTATAAATACTTGCTTCCGATCTTCATCTTCTTCTTTTTTTTCGGCTTAGAGAACCTTCTCTTCAAGGATCTCTTCTTTTTCAGGCGTTTCCACTAGAGACTCCAAAAGAAGTTCGGCTGGCAATATGACCTTATGGCTTTAGACATTGATCCTTACACCGTCGAGATTTTAATCTGCCATTTCTTTGGCAAGTTTTGCTAGTGCGTCGGCTTTGCTGTTTTCCGCTCGCGACACATTTTTTAGTACATAAAAGGGAATCTGTATTAGTAGTTTCTGTACCCTTTCGTTATACTGTATTAGCTCCAACTTGCATGTCTTGTAGTCGCCGTTCACTTGATTGACGACTAACTGCGAGTCTCTGTATATGAGAAGACCCTTGATGTGCATCTCGATTGCGATTTCGAGACCAGTAATGAGAGCTTCGTATTCAGCCTCATTGTTGGTTCTTAGTTCCGTCAACGAGAAGGCATAGCGGAGTATCCCGCCTTGCGGAGTCATGAAAATAAGACCCTATCTGGATTTGATTATTGGGGTGTTCCTCTTCCGTGCCTTCATTGAAGATGCTCCGTCGAAGTATAGTTCCCATCGGTATTTTCTAATTTCTTATATCTCTTCATTTGTGTTGAATGGATATTCATCCGGTAGCTCGCTATTTAATGGAGAGTCTGCTGAAATTGGATGTTCCATGAGGAAATATGCGATAGCCTGTCCTTTCATCACTTTGAGGGGACGATAAATAATAGTGAACTCCGTCAATAGGAAGGTCCACTTGACGAGCCTCCCGGTTAGCATAGCTTTAGACATGAGGTACTTGAAAGGATCCACCTTCTATATGAGTTGGACTTCATGAGCCAGGGCATGGTGTCTAAGCTTTGTGACTGCAAAGATCAACGCAAGGTTATGTTTTTCGATAGGAGAGTAGTTGCTTTCTGCTCCTAGCACGACCCGACTCGGATAATAGAGAGCCATTTCCTTTCCTTTGTCATTCTCTTATGCCCACAGCGCACTTAGAGAACTATCAAGGGCAGTTGTATAGAGGATAAAGGGCTTTCTCTTAACTGGAGCGGCCAAGACTGGGGGATTCTGCAAATATTGCTTGATCTCCTCCAGCTCCTGTTGATATTTCTGATCCTATATGAATGAGATACCTTTCCTCATCAGATGGCTGTATGGACGACATTTCCCAAAGAGGTTGGCGATGAACCTTCGGATATAGGCGAGCTTTCTTTGGAGAGATCACAGTTGTTTGAGATTCTTCAGAGAGGGCATTTCTATAATTGCCTTGATTTTGGAGGGGTCAATTTTGATCCCTCAGTGGCGGATTATAAAACCCAGAAACTTTTCTAAGGAGACCCCGAAGGTACATTTCAGCAGATTCATCTTCAGGTTGTATTTTCGAAGGTGCTCGAAGACTGCCCTCAGATGCTCTAAGTGTTCTTCATACAACATGCTCTTGACCACGAGATCATCGATGTAGCATTCAACGATGTCGTGTATCATTTTGTCGAATATCTTGGTCATTGCCCTTTAATATGTTGCCCCGGCATTCTTCAGTCCGAAAGACATCACTTTATAACAGAATACGCCTAGCGGGGGGCGAAAGGTTGTATGCTTCTGGTCCTCGGGATCCATCTTGATCTAATTGTATCATGAAGATCCGTCCTGTAACGTTTTGAAAATCGTTTCGGTGAAATTTCGGAAAATCGGTAAAATAAGGGGTTTTTTTGTAAAAAGTCAAAATACAAATATTTTTATTATAAAATTAAATATACATGTTCTATCTATGTAATTGCTAGTATTTGGTGTTTATTGAGCCACTGGTAAAATTTCAAATTTTCTGAAATTTTTTCCGAAATTAATTATTTTAAGCCGTCACTAATACATTTAATTAGCGATAAATACAAATTTGAATGGGCTAATTTTAATCTATAGAACCATGACAAGTAAAATCTAGTTAGTAATATAAATTTTTAGTATTTTATTTCAAGTTCTATTTAATTATAATCGAAGAAAACTAAAATTTTAATTATTTGAACTAAAACTTGCAAATATGTTTTTGTGGGGGGTCTTTTTGCATAGAATTTTTTTGTTCACTCTCACAACTTCACCCCTCACTTTTGGATGGCCCCACCTCTGCTGGACAGTCACTTTCCCCCCTCTTTTGGCTTTAATTCATGTGAGGAAATTGTTTTATAAAGAGGTATGTATATTGGGTTGACTTTGACAATTCCACATGCACCCACACCCACTCTCTCTCTCTCCCTTTCCCCATTTCTGCAGTCCAAATTCAGCAGCCCTCCCTTTTGTTTCTCCCCTCATTCTCTTCAAAAAAAAATCCTCACAAATTCATCAAAAATCAAAGTATAACCTCACAAAATCAAAATCCAATCTCTACCCATTTCTTTTTAGCCTATTCTAGCATGGATTGTGGTGAAAAGAGAGCAAACTGGAGGCCAAGATTTTCATGCTAGATCTCTAATTAAGTGAGGTATAATCTTAGCATTTTACTTAAGTTATTGTTTAATTACTTGAATCTAGCTATTATGTGTTTAATTAGGGTTCTAAATTTCAAGTTTGAAATCTAAGGAAAAAGGAATTGAGAGTAAGTTAGGGTTTTTATCATGTGTAAAGGTTTGTAAGGTGTAGTTTAAAATTTTTAGGAATGCTAAAGCTAAGCTACTTGCTATATTGCTAGATTGCTACATTTCAATTGTCCAAATTGCTTAAATTGCAAACTAGGTTTTTGTAAAACATGAATTTGATTAAGAGAAAAATGTAATTAGGTTTTTCATGATTTCATTAACATTATAAAATGTAGTTTAATGCTTTAGATCATGCAAATCCAAGCTAGATTGTTGTATGTGCATTTTTGCTATAAAATTGTTAAAATTGGTTAATTTGTAAACTAGAATTTTGGGGCTAATGAAATTTAATGAGATTAAATTATGGAAATGGTTTTTATGACTCATTTAAGATGTTTAATAAGTATTATGGCCATTAGAATTGTTAAAATATCAAGTTTTGTACTAAAACGGTAAATTTTTGCTTGCTAGATTTTCGGAAAAATGGCTTTTAAAGTGAGTTTGGGGTTTTTGTGAATTTTAACCTATTTTATATTATAATTAGTGTTCGTGAATGTGCAAATGAGTGTGTTTGGGTTTTTCTCGATGGTTTGACGTTTGTACATCGACATCGGGGGTTGGTTTGGCTATTCTTGCATGCGTAGGCGATAGGTTTTGACCTATGCGTGATACGCATGCCGATTTGATTTTCGCATGCCGTTTCGATTTTGAATTTGGTTTTTAATGCGATACGGTGCGTTATGACATATAGGTACCCTATGTGGACTTCGAGACGACAAGAAAGCGCGTGGCGACGTCGGCACCGGCGAGCGAGGACCAGGTGAGTAGATTTATATCTACGGGGAGAAGTCGGATGGATGGTGTATAGCACCCCTGCAGTTCATGGTGATGTATACGAATACGTATACACACATATATTGATTACATATATTGTTTGATTTTATTGATGATAAAGATGGATATTTAGTGTGATAGGATTGGTTTAGTGTTGCGAAACCCTAGAGTAGCGGTTGCACCATACATAAACACACACACCCATACTTGCATACATTCTTCTTTCATATGTGCGTATATGGGATTATATATTTATGTGTTCACATGGGTATGGGACTATGTGTTCACATACTGGATTTGAGGATAGTATTTGGGATTTGAGGTGAGTCGATGAGATGTTATTTGAGACCGTGAGATCGGTGATATGGCAGAATTCGTATTTGAGATACGTCATGATGTTATAGCGGATTTTTGGACGACGATACCATGTGAATAGTGACATAGATAAAATGGTCGACATGTGATCGTGATATGAGATATGATATGTTAGGATGTTTATAATAAGTCACATTAGGCGATGTATACTTCTTTATGACGATATGTGCTGATGATATCGGTTTGTACGAGATTGTCGATCAGTGGTCAGATCATGATTAGATTGACGATATTAGTATTGTACTAGACGTAGATCAGTACCCCGGATTATGATCTTTGATAAAGAGGATACCAAATGATCAATTTGATGAATGTGATACTGACCTGTTCCCAGATTTGGGGTGCCGTACGACGGATTTACATACGAGCTATAAATTGATGTTTGATCCGCACTCTTTACTTATGAATGTCTGATTTTAGATATGGCATCGGATGTTATATTATTGAGGCAGGATCACCGACTAATATATACATGTAGGTATATGTATCGACTCAGAGGTTAGGAGGTTTCCTTACCTTCAGTAGCCAGTTAGCTTAGCCCTTTAGTTTAGTGTAGTTGTTAGACTAAATTTTTATTAAATATAGATTTGTTATCTTGTGTCTAGTATTTAGCTCCCGCTCATTATTGCTGTTCGCTCTGCACCGCATACTTATATTGTGATTCCTATTTGCATTGTTGATATCATGCTGTTAGGACACCAGCACCATTACCGATGATACGTATGTACCACGTACACTTACTTGCCGGCTCACACACATCTTCATCGGTAATTGCCATGCCATGCACACTTTAGAAATACTATTTGCATTGACATAGGTTGTTAGCTAATAATTTAGACATGATATTAGTGTACTTGCCTTATATGCTAGATTAGACATTGTAGTTATTACTTGTTAATTCATGCATGTTATTATTCATTGTTATGCCGCATTCATGGATTTTTATGCCTATATTCACTGTTTACATGCTATTGAGGATTTGGATTTGGATTTCCATGAGATTTTATGGATTTGGGGGAAAACCGCAAAACTTATATAAACTTCTTTTCTCTCTTTAAAATAAAAAGTGCGGTTTTCTCATGATGTATGAGTCGTCCACCATGAGTTTGCTGATGGATTTCGAGACCCGAGTTCGAGGAGTGGAGGAACCGTTTCGGGTACATGGTGGACCCGGTGCGATACCCCGGGGCAAGAGGATCGCAGATGATGGCGTTGAGCCTGGAAGGGGAGTACTACCGACCTGTGATTTTACCCGACGCGTCGGATATCCGGAGGATACCGTCGTGGTCTTGAGATGGATGGTAGGGGCCGGTCTGGACTGACGGCGCCCTAGATATTGAGATTGAGACATTGAGATTTCGAGATATTGAGGTACTGAGATTTGATGATACAAGCCAGTTCGGATAGCCGGAGCCTGAGATTTTGAGACATTGAGATTTATGTTTTGTGTCGATGCTAGACACTGTTTATGTTGATTTCATTTATGATATCTCATTTTAAGAATACAAAGGAAATCTCACTAAATTATGAAAGCAGTTTCTTTAGTACATGTATTCTGTTATCATGCATTCATACATCATCCATATGATATATTGCTACCTGAGGCACTGACACGGGCATATGGGATTACACTTGGGTTAGATATTTACCCTAGCCATTGTTTAGGCTGCTGGTTATATTTGAGGATATATTATGATCGTATGACCTAGGATTGCGTTGTTCATGCGATTTCTGTTCGTAGATGTTTTTCTACTCACGAGTTGGCAACTCACCCCCGTTGTGCTACAGTTTCTTGCAGGTTTTGCCGTACAGGTTTCATTACGGCTTTGCTGGCACTGCGTCTTTCGGGTGACTTGCTAGTAGGTGAGTTTGCTTGTATCATACCCATCATTATACATTGTATATTATTATTCAGTTGTATCTAGAAGTTCCATCAACCAAACATGTATTTATTTTTGAGATAGAGACCGGTGATGTTATTCTTTCGACCTTAGAGCCGCGCGTTATATTTCTGTGGATTTCTTGTTGTTTTGAGTTTCCTTTTGAGTTTTGATCCTCGCCCTTGGCGTTGTATATTATATTTCTTGTGTGGTTGTGACCGTCGATTGACGACGAGCTAGCTCCCGCTTGGGGATGCCTTTTTTTTGATTTCGTATACTATTCATGTTGTATCCCGTTTGAGGGCCAGTATTTACAAAGGAGACTCTGCCGAAATTGTCAGAAAATACTTGATGTTTTTAAAACGCATAATTCGGCTTATGCTATTAAAACTACTTGTTTTAAGTTGGTTTTCCTTCACTCTACTACTTTTCTTGGTTTGGATTTCTGGGTTTTCGGCTTACTTAGAGTACGTACGCCTCGAGACATTTATAGTCTAAGTGCCGGTCATGTTCCGTACTTTCGGGACGTGACAAAGTTGGTATCAGAGCGTTAGGTTTTACCTTCGGAGCGTAGGATGACCCTTGGTTGATGGAATATGTGACTAAAGTAGAGTGACGTACCATGGGTATGTTCCACGGCATACTTACGATAGGCTACTCCACTTAAGAAGCCTTAAGATGTACATTTTCTTGTTCAGTATTATATTCCTTCCTATGATCTAGCCTCATCGGTACCAGTTATGGTTTTGCTACCATGATTACGGGCAGGGAGAGCTACGGCTAGAGTTGCGGTCAGCACGAGCTCGTTACGGACGAGGACTGACCAGGGCGTAATTCCGGCGACACACGATTGTAGAGACGTGTCTTTTTATTATGTTTTCGTGCCATGAGCGTTTGATAGATCGCTGTATGAGATTACTCGGATGTGCAGATCAGCACCAGAGGGTCGAGCCAATGATAGAGGCCAGCCAGATTTTGATGACCGTTGGTGTATTGCTTGTTCATGATGATTGAGGCACTGTTCAGCGTGCAGACGAGCGAGCCAGTTATTGCTGCGAACGATGAGATATCGCCTCTGATGTTGGAGCTATTGCAGTACGAGTGTACTAAGAGATGATAGAAGGTCGCTAGTCACCGAGAATGAATGAATAGGACAAGTGGTTTGTTCGCTACCCCGATGCGAGGTCATCAGATAGATTGATTCCAGCTAGAGATGACTTCACGTGGAGACGTTGAGAGTCGACAAAGACGATCGAATGTCAGAAACCTATTATTCGAAGTTTAAAGTATTCGGAAAGACATGCAGGCAATTCTATGGACCCTCTAGAATAATGAAACCCTAACTCGACTTAATGACCGTGTGAAAGCCTTTGAACCACAGGGTTTGCGGCAGTTCCGCGGCGCCATTAGTGAGGCTTGGGTTTGCCCTTCTACGGCAGGACCATCGATGCTGTGGTACGTACTCGATACCATTAAATTGTACCCAAGATGTTAAGCTCTTGGAGGATTATGAGGTTTTGACGAATCGATCGGATGGTTCGACTTCATTCGGATGCTAGGTGGTGAGATACATTTCTTGGGAGACTCCAGATACGAGGATAGCCGTTGGAGCTTAGTCCATGCAGCCACGACGAGACGAGTCCGAAGCAGTCGACATTAAAGAAAGTGGAGTAAGAGGTTCGTACGAGATCTTGATGAGACGACGTTCTACTCCGCCGACATCAGAGATGCGATATGCATGCCGAGGCATTGTACTTGGATATACATTCCAGAAGGAGTCACGATGAGTATGCAGCCGTTCCGGAACAAGAAACCGATATAGTAAAGGACGATGACTTCCGACTTCCAGACAGTTCGGCAGAGACGGGATTTGGGAAAGATCTCGACATAACCTTTCTGGGATGAATTACGAGAAGACTTGGACCCAGGAGTGGTTATGTTACCTACACCGGCAGGCCAGAGTTCAGGATCGTCGACGAGACATGCTATGAGTGACCACGACAGTTGGCCAGAGATTCTTGGAGGATGTGCTTGAGCGGGATTATTCCGCCATACTTGATTTTGGTATTTTGAGCGATCTATTCGCATGATTTGGTTTTGATGATTGAGTTTCATGATATCGTTTTCATGCACCATAGTTGCACCTACCGAGTATTTATGATTATTGCACAGTTGTTGCACTTGAGATAGTTTTCGTGCCTTGGTTTCTCATGTTTGTGATTATATGGATTTCATACAGTTGAGTTGATTTGTGCATATATACGCATACGATTTGGTTCTTGCACTCGGTATAGTTCACATATGCTTGCAGTGCAATGATTCGTATTTTGTGCACTTAGATGCACTGGACTTCGACTTCGATTGTGATATTCGATATTTGTTTTATGTACCTGATTAGATTTTGCGCATGTTCGGCGCTTGATATTGGATTTCATGATTTCGTGCACGATGGATGCACCTGATTTGGACTTTCGCGCATGTTGGGCGCATGTTATGAGATACGATTTTGGTGCACACCCGATACACTAAATCGAGATTCTTCGTGCATGTCAGATGCACTTGTTTTGCTGTCAGGCACACCTGTTGCCCTTGACAGATGTTTCGTGCACACCCGATGCACTTAGATGTTGTTTCTGTGCATATGTATAGCACATTCATGGATTTCGATTTCCGTGCGCACCAGACGCACATAGCATCATATATATATTTGGGACTGATTTATGTTGGAGAAGTATATTTTATGATGTTTGCTATTTGGTATAGTACTGAGAAGAACTAGTCACAGGACAGTACTTGAGTATATTTTTGCATGCATTGATAGTTATCGAAGGGATTTCCAAAGAAGAGCTATAGTCTCAGTATTTACCTACGTGTCTGACATGACACGAAACGTTTAAAACAAGGAACCCTTCTAAATTGCTTTCAAAATGGCGGGACGTGCATATTAAACAAAGGATATATATATATTTTGTTATTTTCTTACAATAGACGTCTGCCACTATGCAGTGTTGCGAACATCGCACGACGATTTGAAAAAGGTTTGTCATGCATTGCTTCCAGATGCTTTAATGATGTATATCATGTTGGTTTTCGTATTGGATCTTGACATTGATGTCTTCCCCATGACTCCGATGATTACGGGATGCTTGACGGAGTTTTGATTTTGAGTTATATGCTCATTTTTCATGCGCATGCATTGCGCTACGATTTGTTATATGTATTTATGATTTCGGAGCCCTGACGACTTGATGGTTTTGCTGAAATGTTTTAGTATTTGGGGGGAGTTTTAAATTAAATTTGGGGACCGAATTTCTTTAAGGGGGAAAGATTGTAACGTTTTGAAAATCGTTTCGGTGAAATTTCGGAAAATCGGTAAAATAAGGGGGTTTCTGTAAAAAGTCAAAATACAAATATATTTATTATAAAATTAAATATACATGTTCTAGCTATATAATTGCTAGTATTTGGTGTTTATTGAGCTACTGGTAAAATTTCTAATTTTCTGAAAATTTTTCCGAAATTAATTATTTTAATATTATTTTAAGCCGTCACTAATACATTTAATTAGCGATAAATACAAATTTGAATGGGCTAATTTTAATTTATAGAACCATGACAAGTAAAATCTAGTTAGTAATATAAATGTTTAGTATTTTATTTCAAGTTCTATTTAGTTATAATCGAAGGAAACTAAAATTTTAATTATTTGAACTAAAACTTGCAAATATGTTTTTGTGGGGGGTCTTTTTGCATAGAATTTTTTTGTTCACTCTCTCACAAATTCACCCCTCACTTTTGGCTGGCCCCACCTCTGCTGGACAGTCACTTTCCCCCCTCTTTTGGCTTTAATTCATGTGAGGAAATTGTTTTATAAAGAGGTATGGATATTGGGTTGACTTTGATTCCACATGCACCCACACCCACTCTCTCTCTCTCCTACCCCATTTCTGCAGTCCAAATTCAGCAGCCCTCCCTTTTGTTTCTCCCCTCATTCTCTTCAAAAAAAAAATCCTTACAAATTCATCAAAAATCAAAGTATAACCTCACAAAATCAAAATCCAATCTTTACCCATTTCTTTTTAGCCTATTCTAGCATGGATTGTGGTGAAAAGAGAGCAAATTGGAGGCCAAGATTTTCATGCTAGATCTCTAATTAAGTGAGGAATAATCTTAGCATTTTACTTAAGTATTATTTAATTACTTGAATCTAGTTATTATGTGTTTAATTAGGGTTCTAAATTTCAAGTTTGAAATCTAAAGAAAAGGGAATTGAGAGTAACTTAGGGTTTTTATCATGTGTAAAGGTTTGCAAGGTGTAGTTTAACATTTTTAGGAATGGTAAAGCTAAGCTACTTGCTATATTGCTAGATTGCTACATTTCAATTGTCCAAATTGCTTAAATTGCAAACTAGGTTTTTGTAAACCATGAATTTGATTAAGAGAAAAATGTAATTAGGTTTTTCATGACTTCATTAACATTATAAAATGTAGTTTAATTCTTTAGATCATGCAAATCCAAGCTAGATTGTTGTATGTGCATTTTTGCTATAAAATTGTTAAAATTGGTTAATATGTAAACTAGAATTTTGGGGCTAATGAAATTAAATGAGATTAAATTATGAAAATAGTTTTTATGACTCATTTAAGATGTTTAATAAGTATTATGGCCATTAGAATTGTTGAAATATCAATTTTTGTACTAAAACGGTAAATTTTTGCTTGCTAGATTTTCGGAAAAATGGCTTTTAAAGTGAGTTTGGGGTTTTTGTGAATTTTAACCTATTTTATATTATAATTAGTGTTCATGAATGTGCAAATGAGTGTGTTTGGGTTTTTCTCGATGGTTTGATGTTTGTACGTCGACATCGAGGGTTGGTTTGGCTATTCTTGCATGCGTAGGCGATAGGTTTTGACCTATGCGTGATACGCGTGCCGATTTGATTTTCGCATGCCGTTTCGATTTCGAATTTGGTTTTTAATGCGATACGGTGCGTTATGACATGTAGGTACCCTATGTGGACTTCGAGACGACAAGAAAGCGCGTGGCGACGTCGGCACCGGCGAGCGAGGACCAGGTGAGTAGATTTATATCTACGGGGAGAAGTCGGGTGGATGGCGTATAGCACCCCCGCAGTTCATGGTGATGTATACGAATACGTATACACACATATATTGATTATATATATTGTTTGATGTTATTGACGATAAAGATGGATATTTGGTGTGATAGGATTGGTTTAGTGTTGCGAAACCCTAGAGTAGCGGTTGCACCACACATACACACACACCCATACTTGCATACATTCTTCTTTCATATGTGCGTATATGGGATTATATATTTATGTGTTCACATGGGTATGGGACTATGTGTTCACATACTGGATTTGAGGATAGTATTTGGGATTTGAGGTGAGTCGATGAGATGTGATTTGAGACCATGAGATCGGTGATATGGCAGAATTCGTATTTGAGATACGTCATAATGTTATAGCGGATTTTTGGACGACGATACTATGTGAATAGTGACATAGATAAAATGGTCGACATGTGATCGTGATATGAGATATGATATGTTAGGATGTTTACAATAGGTCGCATTAGGCGATGTATACTTCTTTATGACGATATGTGCTGATGATATCGGTTTGTACGAGATTGTCGATCAGTGGTCAGATCATGATTAGATTGACGATATTAGTATTGTACTAGACGTAGATCAGTACCCCGGATTATGATCTTTGATAAAGAGGATACCAAATGATCAATTTGATGAATGTGATACTGACCTGTTCCAAGATTTAAGGTGCCGTACGACGGATTTACGTACGAGCTATATATTGATGTTTGATCTGCACTCTTGACTTAGGAATGTCTGATTTTAGATATGGCATCGGATGTGATATTATTGAGGCAGGATCATCGACTAACATATACATGTATGTATATGTATCGACTCAGAGGTTAGGCGGTTTCCTTACCTTCAGTAGCCAGTTAGCTTAGCCCTTTAGTTTAGTGTAGTTGTTAGACTAAATTTATATTAAATATAGATTTGTTATCTTGTGTCTAGTATTTAGCTCCCGCTTATTATTGCTGTTCGCTCCGCACCGCATACTTATATTGTGATTCCTATTTGCATTGTTGATATCATGCTGTTAGGACACCAGCACCATTACCGATGATGCGTATGTACCACGTACACTTACTTGCCGGCTCATACACATCTTCATCGGTAATTGCCATGCCACGCACACTTTAGAAATACTATTGCATTGACATAGGTTGTTAGCTAATAATTTAGACATGATATTAGTGTACTTGCCTTATATGCTAGATTAGACATTGTAGTTATTACTTGTTACTTCATGCATGTTATTATTCATTGTTATGCCGCATTCATGGATTTTTATGCCTATATTCACTGTTTACATGCTATTGAGGATTTGGATTCGGATTTCCATGAGATTTTCTGGATTTGGGGGAAAACCGCAAAACTTATATAAACTTCTTTTCTCTCTTTAAAATAAAAAGTGCGGTTTTCCCATGATGTATGAGTCATCCACCATGAGTTTGCTGATGGATTTCGAGACCCGAGTTCGAGGAGTGGAGGAACCGTTTCGGTTACTTGGTGGACCCGGTGCGGTACCCCGGGGCAAGAGGATCGCAGATGATGGCGTTGAGCCTGGCAGGGGAGCACTACCGACCGGTGATTTCACCCGACGCGTCGGATATCCGGAGGATACCGTCGTGGTCTTGAGATGGATGGTAGGGGCCGGTCTGGACTGACGGCGCCCTAGATATTGAGATTGAGACATTGAGATTTCGAGATATTGAGGTACTTAGATTTGATGATACAGGCCAGTCCGGATAGCCGGAGCCTGAGATTTTGAGACATTGAGATTTATGTTTTATGTCGATGCTAGACACTGTTTATGTTGATTTCATTTATGATACCTCATTTTAAGAATACAAAGGAAATCTCACTAAATTATGAATGCAGTTTCTTTAGTATATGTATTCTGTTTTCATGCATTCATACATCATCCATATAATATATTGCTACCTGAGGCACTGACACGGGCATATGGGATTACACTTGGGTTATATATTTACCCTAGCCATTGTTTAGGCTGCTGGTTATATTTGAGGATATATTATGATCGTATGACCTAGGATTGCGTTGTTCATGCGATTTCTGTTCGTAGATGTTTTTCTACTCACGAGTTGGCAACTCACCCCCGTTGTGCCACAGTTTCTTGCAGGTTTTGCCGTACAGGTTTCATTACGGCTTTGCTGGCACTGCGTCTTTCGGGTGACTTGCTAGTAGGTGGGTTTATTTGTATCGTACCCATCATTATACATTTTATATTATTATTCAGTTGTATCTAGAAGTTCCATCAACCAAACATGTATTTATTTTTGAGATAGAGACCAGTGATATTATTCTTTCGACCTTAGAGCCGCGCGTTATATTTCTGTGGATTTCTTGTTGTTTTGAGTTTCCTTTTGAGTTTTGATCCTCGCCCTTGGCGTTGTATATTATATTGCTTGTGTGGTTGTGACCATCGATTGACGAAGAGCTAGCTCCTGCTTGGGGATGCCTTTTTATTGATTTCGTATACTATTCATGTTGTATCCCGTTTGGGGGCCAGTATTTACAAAGGAGACTCTGCCGAAATTTTCAGAAAATACTTGATGTTTTTAAAACGCATAATTCGGCTTATGCTATTAAAAATACTTGTTTTAAGTTGGTTTTCCTTCACTCTACTACTTTTCTTGGTTTGGATTTCTGGGTTTTCGGCTTACTTAGAGTACGTACGCCTCGAGACGTTCGTAGTCTAAGTGCCGGTTATGTTCCGTACTTTCGGGACATGACACGTCCATAAAAGAGAAGTCCTCGTGAGTAGACGTATTGTCTATCATCAACTCTATGACTGGCATGAAGAAGTCGTTTTTCGGACACGCCTTATTGAGATCTCGAAAGTCCACACAGATCTGGACGGTCCCATTCTTCTTCATTATAGGGACATTGTTGGCGATCCAATCAGGGTACTGGACCTCCCAGATGAAGCTGGAGTCTATGAGCTTTTTGACTTTGGCATTGATGCTCATTTCGAGCTCGAGCCGCATCCTTTTTGGTGCTTGTTTGACCGGCTTTATTTCTGGAGATATGGCCAATTTGTGAACCGCAACACCTGGATCGAGACCTGGCATCTCAGAATAATTCCATACGAAGCATTCTTTGTACTCTATGAATACTTCTTTTAGACCAGCTACTTATTCATCCGACAACAGCTCGCTGATGAACGTAGGTCGAGAATCTTCCTCGGTTCCTAAGTTTATCTTTTTCAATTCGTCGGCAGTAGTATAGACTCCATTTTCTAACACACTAGGTGCTGGCGGTAGCTCCGAGATTCTCTCTTCTTCATTGGTGAAGTAGTCGAGGCTCTGAAGTGTATCTTAATCCTCCTCTTCATTGAGAAGTCTTATTATGTGGCAAGCGTGGGTGAGCTTCCGCACCTTGGGTTGGTTACACTCTAACTTGGCAGGGTTCTCTCTCATTGGCTCGAACTTTTGCGGAGGTTCCACTTTCCAGTTGTCGCTTATTTTGAACTTTGCCTTGCCTGTACTGGTTTTCCGCCCAATTCTTTAAAACGAAGTAATCTTTGATTGGATGACTAACGACCTGATGGTAGGGATAGTAGTCAGGATGATCTAGAGCATTAGCTTCCTGAGGTCTCTTGCACTTGGGCAACGTTACTATCTGGTGCTTCATGGCGAGGTTAAATATTTTCCTCACCTTGTCCCGGGGAAAAGAATATCCCTTGTCCCATCCTTTCTTCAAAAGATATGGCTAGGCGACTTTGTGGCTTGGCCATGAATGGTGTCCTATCTTGGGTGCGAGCTTCTAGCTATTTCACACAGAGCTATCTGACCAATTTGATATGCTTCTCTCATCAGCTTCTTAGTCAAGTCCCCTGATGGCAAAGTTGCAATGCTTTGTGGAGCTTCATTATATCTACTGCCCGAGAATAACTGCATATATAAGGTCATCAACGACTCAAGTGGCAGTTCAGCTGACGCGGTTGGGATACTTTGAAGGGTGTTCTGGCCTTGCTCGGATGTGTTGTTTTCCATTCATGCGTCTTCCCTTTTGTTTAGGGCATAGTAGCTATATGCTCACTTCTTCTTCTTAGGCCAGACATAGCCCAGACCAGTAATATCATACTTTCCATGGGCCGCCAGTTGAAGGGTCCCTGGCACTTCCCAGATTTTCTTGAACTACTGGCCTGACGGGCGGTCTGTTTGAACGGTACTCCCTGCAGGTGAAGGAATTACCTTAGGCTCATTGTATAATATCTCGGCATGGATATAGGTTGTAACCTATCGAGATCCTGCTCGATTCCGTGCCAAACCTCTTTCTCCACCTTGGTTTCTTTCGACTCATTAAAGAGAATCACCTTTTCTCTTTTATGTCTGGGAGGCACATGGAAGGTTACTAACTCTTGCACGCGGTAGGTGCTCAGTGTATCGAGCTCTTTATAGTGATGCGGCGGAGTCATTGTAATATGCAAGGCTCGATTGACTTCATTGGGAACTTTTACCCGCGAATGATGGAGAAAACCGTATTAGTTTCTTCTTTGAGCCACTGCTGAAGATCGGGACAGGATATGTCGGGCTTGGTTCATCAACTCCCTTGGGAGGCTGTCCCGTGAGTACTACTTCTTCTTCAGAGTCACTTCCAAAGACAGGGATGTTGCCGCTTGAACTTGTTTGTCCTTGGGCTTGCCGCACTTCTCTTAGCTTCATAGTCCAACGAGAGGTACTTCACATCTTCATATTTCCGTACCTCGTTTAGCGAGAACAGGTTGAGCTCCCCTGTGATGGTTTGCTCTTGTCCAACCTTGAAATACTTCATACACTGATACTGAGTAGAAGGGATGACGCCATACTGGTATAGCCAAGGTCTACCCAACAAAGCATTATAGCAGGTCTTGCCTTCAATCACGTGGAATTTGACGTTAGCGACAAGTTTTCCAAAGCGAAGTGTCAACACTATGGACCCCAACATTCTTAAAGACCGGGAGTTGAATCCGGAGATGGTGATTTGCTCTCGGTCGAGATATCGTACATCCATGGACAGCTGTTTGAGTTCCTTAACATTAAGGAGGTAAACCGAAGAACCATTGTCAACGAGGATTTTATTTATCCACTGATTATTGCAGTACCCAGCGATGTAGAGCAGCCGATTGTTCTTGAACTTCCCCAGAAGGAGATTTTCTTCGCTGAAGGATATGTCGGCCGTGTATACTTCCACCATTTTACCCTTCATCACTTTTTCAGCAAAGTGCGCTTGAAAAAGGTCTGGTTCTTCGAGGGCTTTAATTAAATACTCCCACAATCTCTTAGATAAGAGCAGTGCATCGTATATACTCAAGTGCGATGGTAACTTCTTTTGGTGGGCTAACACATTATGGTCCATCTTACTTTTCTTGGGGAGATCCTTGGCGGCTAGTTTTTTTGCCACCTCTTCATCAAGGGTTATCTCTTCGGGAATTTTCCTTTTACCCTTATCTTGATTCTTGGGAGCATTATTTGCGGGCCCGGATTTCTTCTCGGGGAGAGTGCGGTTCCGCAAACGAATGCTGCCGTAGTCTTCGGCCTTCTCTTCATCTCCTGATGAGAAGCTTATATAGGGGAGATCAACGGGTGGTTCATCTTCTGAATCTCTCTCAAAAGTCAGCACTGCCGAACCTCCTTCCGTCGTCTGAGCCATTGTCATGTAACAGCTCTCAGTGATCATCCTTGCTTTCCCATTCGTCTTGGGACAATCTGTTGGGGTAAAAATTTACACCCCGGTTGACCAAGTCAAAATCAAAGTCAACCCCAAGCCAAGTGGGCCCAAGCCCAGATCCAGTGGGCCCATGCCCGGATCGAGCCAGAACATGAAGCGGCCGGCCTCCCCCCATGCTAAGATAAAAATTTTGTAATAAATAATTTTGTTGCATTTCTTTTAGTTTATTTTATGGATAAATGTAAGAAAAATAGGCATAAAGCCAAATTTTTGTAAAGCCCATGGCTTATGTGCAAAAAGAAATGGCACATGAGCCATGGGATAGGCAAAATGCCATTTTGTGAAGCCCAAGGGGCTATGTGTAAAGTGTGTAGCCTATAAATGCAAGGATAATGAAATATCCCAAAAAAAAAACTTTTTCTCTCTCTCAAAATTTTCTTCAGATCTGAGATCTTTTCTCCTTCTTCAAGGTTCCAAAACCTTCCTTTTTCTCTTGAATTAAATCAAGAGTTTTACTCTTCTTTTTATAAAAAAAATTAGTTTTTCACCACAAAACCCATAAAGGGGAACTCAGATCTTCCATTAGATCTCAAAAAGAAGAGATTTTTAGAAATCCCATATCTCTTGATCTTCAAGATCCAGCTAACAGAGGAGGAGGAAGAAGAACATCGTTCACTAAACCCAAAAAAAAAACACACACTCAGGAGTCCAACTCCTCTCTGATTTCTCGTCTGAGAAATTTTTTTTAGGCTAAAAGCCTCTTTTCCTCGCCGGCGCTCAAGCGCAGAGCGCCCGCGTGCCGACACGTGGCGTGCTTGCGCTCCAGCGCAAGCGCTCGAGCGCAAGTCGCCCCCGTGCCGACACGTGGCGCGCTTGCGCTCCAGCGCAAGTCGCCCCCGTGCCGACACGTGGCGCGTTTGCGCTCAAGCGCAAATGCTCGAGCGCAAGTCGCCCCCGCACCGACACGTGGCGCCCTTGCGCTCAAGCGCCCAGCGCTCAAGCGCAGAGCGCCCACGTGCCGACACGTGGCATTCTAGCGCCTGAGCGCACAGCACCTAGGCGCACAGCGCCCAAGGTGCTGTCCCCACGCATCCTTTGGATGTCTTTTCCCCTTTTTATATATATACATGTATATCTGTACATATGTATACATATTTACATACACACATACTCCACGACACTGTCCCTGTTAGAAAAAAATTTCTAACGGGGCGCTGCCCCGCACCTCGCAAGGGGGCTGCTAGCCCCCTTGACCCCTAGCCCGCTATCCGGGTAGCGGGACCCCGTAAAAACTCTGCGTGGCTCCCGATATATTTAAACCCCCCTCCAAAACAAAACACACGTACACTGCACATTGAGTTCGCATGACCAGTTTAACCCGTTAATCGGAGGTTCCCTCTCCCCAAAGGCGAGGGGTAATTAACGGCAGCTTAGTCCGCGGCTGCCGGAGATTCGGATCCCCACAATCATTAAACTCCGGCCTACCCTAGGCAGGGGGAATCTGTAGTACGCCTGAGAAGCGTGCGCGTATTCCTATCTCAATGGGGTGACGAAAAACACCCTACAGACTCTGGCACGCCCGGTGGGACCCTTCTCTCCTCCCATATTCTGGGTTAAACGTTCATGCGAACTCAATCAATATACATATCGATTGCCTATACTGAAATGATGTTTTCTTTTCGTGCAGCAATCAACTTTCGACGACAATGTCTCCCAAGACGAACTCAGCTTCCAAAGCGACCCCGATTCCGTACGTGGTCAAGATCAACGCTCGTGTGGTTCTTCCCGCAAGCCTCAGTCGACAGTGGGAGGAACCGCCCCGCCAGTTTGGCTCCATCATCATCTACCCTGCCGGAAGCGCTCATCTGGCGGAGATCCCGGCGGAACAGGTGGCCAAGCCGGTCTCAAGGGGTAAGAGGCCGAATGTCGTGATCGCCAAGGCACCACAACCGAAACTTAAGACTGTATCTGAACAATTCTCTGGTGCTCCAGCGGGGGGCAAGAACTTCGGTACAAAGGGCAATATCAACCGTTGCGGACGAGCTCAGGCGATGACTCCAACAAATGCACAATCGAGCGTATTTCCAAGGCCCTCCATCGACCGGTCCGCAGCGTCTTCCCAAAGAGCCAAAGTCTGCCAGGTGCTTAGAATGGAAAAGTTAAGGCAGAAGCAGCTCAGGTATCGAGCTAACAAGAGGGCCAAAGCTTCGGCCCAATGGAATCGTGTGAAGTTCCAAGTGCAGGGTTGCCCCGCGACGACGGCTGAGTCGGACGTAAGAATCAGCAATTACTTCGAGCCTCTGAAGTGGGTTCAGAAAAACGCCATGACCGCCAGAATCAAGAAGACAGCGGTCTGAACAGTGCCACAAAGAGACGTGTCCTGGCCCCAACAGAAAAAGTATGACACTGTCTCTTCAAGAGTCTATCAAGCACTCTGTGCCGCACGAAAGCAGCGGGGCAAACCCAGAAAAGAAGCGCCAGCACCATTCAAGAACCGGGTTAGGCCAGCCGCCTTCAATCGACTACCAGCTACCGAAACAGGGGGGTCAAGACAGCGATCCGTGAAATCAGCTTCCAATGATAGAAAGACGGCCGGATATATCATCCATACGGTCTATATGGCGGGCGGGCGCCCCAGCGACAACCTTCGCAGCAAAAGCAAGGATGGGGCCACCACATCCCAAGCCCAATCTGGCCTGAATGTGGTTGCCGCTGCCCAAGAACAGCCGCCCCCGCTGGATGAAGAAAACCCTCTCGATGAGGATGATAGGCAGAAAGACCCCTCGGTCCATGCAGAGTCAAGCTCGGACAGCGAGGAAGTGCCGACTTTCCGCCCCAGGACTGCGGAGCAAGAGTTGCTTCAAGAGCTTCGAAAACAGCTCAGGAGCAAAGATAAAGAGATGGCCAAGCTCTATTCGAAGATAGACGACTTAACGAACGTGGTGATGCATCTTACGGCTCAAATTGCTCGAGCGCCTCCCAATCAAGCACAAGCCGCTACTAATCAGCCGGGTGATGACAATCTGAGGCAGCCAATGCCTGTTCCTTTGGGTCCAAGACTGGTCAAGCCGCATGAAAGCCGGCCACACTCCGCTTCTGGGGATGCCTTGGCCCCAGATAGCACTATCCCGCTAACACAGGATCGGATAATGGATTTGGTCACCAGCAAGGTTAAAACATTGGTGGCCGAAGCTGAAGCTCAGAAAGAAATCGGCAGTAGTGGGCGGCCATATCCCGCGCAGTACGATCTGATTGAGTTCCCAAGCGGCTACGTCATTCCTAAGTTCGGAAGATTTGATGGAACGGGGAATGCAAATCAGCACGTCGCCCACTTCAAAGCATCGTGCGGAAATACAGGGGGCAATGACGCGCTCCTTCTTCGTCAGTTTGTCAATAGCCTGACCGGCGTCGCCTTCGATTGGTATGCGAGTATACCGGACGGGTCCGTCATTACCTTTGCCCAAATGGAGTCCCTGTTTCGGCAAAGGTGCATGAGCGTCAGTGATAAAATCTCCATTGCCGACCTTGTGAGGACCAAGCCGGGGAAGAATGAAAGCAACACTGACTTTATCGCCCGATGGTGTAATCTCACGGTCAAGTGCAAACCGCCGCTGGAGCAGGACCAGTCCGTCAGCCTTCTCATTGGAACCTCAGCAATTGGATGGTCCCATTCTTGTGTACAGCGGGCCTCAAGACATTTCAGGAGCTAACCAAGAAAGTCCAAATGCTGGAACGCTCGAAGCAAGAGTCCCCGCCGGACTC
This sequence comes from Agapanthus africanus, assembly GCA_030015575.1. NCBI lineage: Eukaryota > Viridiplantae > Streptophyta > Magnoliopsida > Asparagales > Amaryllidaceae > Agapanthus > Agapanthus africanus. Next base: position 373,323,905 of record JASDDO010000019.1, on the reverse strand, counting down.
TCAGAGAGACAAAACTTGGAAAAGCAAGCGGGACGACAGCCGTAGAAGCGGGAGTTCCAGCAGTACCAATGTCTTCAATGCGTCCGACAATGAAGAAAAGCGAAGGGCGGGCGAATCCAAAACCAACCGGTCTCGAAAGCCATTGCTGGGAGGAGATGGGCCTTCCCTAGAGGAGAAGAAGAACAAGGTTTACACTTTCTGAAGGGACAAGGTCCGTAAGATATTTAAAGATGCCTTGAACAACGGCCTACAATTGCCGGAGTCGAAAAGACCCCAAGAAGCAAAAATGACCGACAATCCCCTGTATTGCCCGTACCACCGAGTAGTGAGCCATGCGATCGAGGATTGCTATATCTTCAAAGACTGGGTCGAGAAGAAGTACAAGGCTGGAGAGATCGAGCTGTCCAAAAGTGTGTTGGTGAACAATCAAGTTGCAACCACCAACTTTATACAGACAGAAGTTGAAGCCTTCTGGGAGCAGACAGCCGAACCCGCTGCCTCGAGAAATGAGACGGACTCATCGCGGTCTTCATGGAGTACGCACATATCTAATAAGACGAAGAAGATGATAAAGCTACTTCGGAAAGAGCCCAGGACAGAATGGGAAGGGCAGAAGAAGCCTACCAGTCCAGCTGCCAATGCGGCTCCATCACGCTCAAAATCCAAGAAACTCAAGAAGAAGAAAAGTGCGGCTCGGCATGAAAAGGAGTCTGCAGGGAGATCGACCATTCAAAAATATATCGATTCCCTCGAAGAATATGAACAAAAGGAAAGAACATTGATTCAATTGAAGGAGTTCTTCCCTGTACAAGCGGGTGAAATTCTGGAGGAGTTGGAAGAAAACTCTAATGAAGGGATCCCAGTGGTGACCTGCTACGCCATCCATCTTGGCAGCGACTCCGAGGATGAGCTCTGTTTTCCCGAAGAAGACGAGGAGCTCACCACAAAGGCCAATCAAATCCAGCTCAGAAGCGGCAGGGCTCTACCGCAAAATTAGGGCAACACCCCAAAAGGGAAGGAAAAACAAGTCGCTAATGAAGAAGATGGCAGAGAACCGGCTGATGAAAACATAAGTCCTTCCTCAGTGGACTATAATGTCTTGGCACATCTTCGAAAGCTTCCGTCTCTCCTGAGCATCTACGACGCCTTGGTCCTATCTAAGGAGCTTAGAGATGTTCTCATTCACGCTCTACAAAACTCCGAACGGTATCAGGCTCACTTTGCAGAAATTGACATGAAAGAAGCCCAGCACGCCTTGCATGCCGCCGCAGTCACATTTAAGGATGAAGACTTGCTACTGGGAACGGCTGAGCATAATCGGCCGCTTTACATGACTAGGTACAACGACAGAGATCGGATTAATCGCATATTGATTGATCCGGGGTCTTCAGTGAACATCATGAACTTGCGGACACTGAAGAGTTTGTCAATGGACGTCCGACACCTGTCAAGGGAAAGGATTGTCATTCAAGACTTCAACCAAAATTGCCAGCAAGTTCTGGGGTCCATAGCTCTGCCAATCAAATTCGGGGATCTGCAAACTGAAGCTAAGATATACATGATCGACGCCGACACGTCTTATAAGATTCTCTTGGGGCAGCCGTGGCTCCACGATTATGGCATCATTCCGTCAACTCTCCATCAATGCATGAAGTATACTAAAAATGGCAAAGAAAGACGTATTGACGGAGACATCCAGTCGTTCGGTGTGCATGAAGTCCGCTATGAAGATTCTCGGTACTTTATGAACCACCAAAATGCTAAGCCACAACTGACTGAGGATAGACCGGCCCCAAGACCCAAAAGCAAATATGCACCGGTTGTCACTTTCAAAAGTAAAAACGCCCAAGTGCGCCCACATTTCGGTAGCGACACTGATGAGTCCGACACTGGAAGCCCGTCCTTCCATAAAACCCGCCCTCGTTTCGGCAGCGATACGGACGAATCTGTTACTGAAGGTCCATCTAGCAGCAAAGTCCGCCCTCATCTTGGCAGTGACACTGAAGAGTCAGAAGAAGAGGACCTGCCGTGCAGCAGCTGTGCAGATTGGACCCCTATGCAGCAAGCAAAACTAAGAGAGACCTTCGAAGTTGCAGAAGGGTCCCTGGCCATCACAAGGGTGCCGGAACGGATGTGCAAAGAGCTCGACGCATTGTCAGTCTCTGCCGTGGACCAGCTGAAAACTTCCTACGTACCCGGGAGGAAAAATGGACAGAAGGGCATCCTGTTTTACAGGTCAAACCCCGTTGTGCACCCGGACGATCTTTCTGTCGCGTGCCTTCCCTATGAGAGAGGCATAAGAGCCGTCCTCAATCCCATATACTATGCGCCCGAGATGCGGGAATACTTTAAGAAGTGCGGATGCCGGTTATATCAAACGGAGTCCGAAGCAAAGTTTTACGAAGGGCTATGGTATCCGCCCCAGGTCCGAGCACTCATCGATGGACGAATTCCAGATAGACGGGGCATAGGCTACATTCAACCTGATTCCAAAGTGTGCTACATGATCCATGTTAGTGAGGCCAGCGAAAGAACAAATGATGATGACGAGATAGCCGAGCCAGAAGAAGCTCCTCAAGAGCTCGAAGATGGTGGACAAGCAACCTTTGACGAGCTAACCGAGATTGACTTAGGAACGCCCGATAATCCAAGGCCGACCTACATCAGCTCGCTCTTGTCAGAGGAAATGAAAGCGCAGATAATTGCCCTGCTGTATGAGTTCGTCGACTGCTTCGCGTGGACATACAAAGAAATGCCTGACCTTTCCCCTGAAGTAGTCGTACATAAGTTGGCTATATCTCCCGATGCTAAACCAGTCAAACAAGCTCCTCGAAGAATGAGAAGGGAGTTGGAAGAAAAGGTCATCGAGGAAACCAAGAAACTCATCGATGCCGGCTTCATCAGGGAAGAGAAATATGCGGACTGGATCGCATGCATAGTCCCAGTGAAGAAGAAAAATGGGCAGATCTGAGTTTGTGTCGATTTCAGGGACCTCAACAAGGCATGTCCAAAGGACGACTTCCCGCTACCGGTCATGGAAATGATGGTCGATGACACCTCAAATTACGAGTTATTCACCTTTATGGATGGCTCGTCTGGATATAATCAGATCAAGATGTCGCCTGAGGATGAGAAGCACACAGCATTTCGAACCCCGATCGGAATATATTGCTACAAGGTGATGCCGTTCGGACTGAAGAACGCAGGTGCTACATATCAAAGGGCAATGACTAATATCTTTGATGACCTAATCCATAAAGTCGTCGAATGCTATGTTGATGACCTGGTTGTCAAAACTAAGGCCAAGGCCGACCACATCCAAGATCTTAGGACCGTTCTCACCAGACTGAGGGAATACGATCTGAAGATGAATCCTTTAAAGTGCGCTTTTGGCGTGTCATCGGGAAAATTCCTGGGCTTCATAGTTCGACATCGAGGGATCGAAGTTGACCCATCAAAGATAAAGGCCATCATGGAGATGCCCCCTCCGAAGAGTCTGACGCAGCTAAGATCCTTTCAAGGAAAGCTTGCTTATATACGGAGGTTTATCTCAAATTTATCGGGGAGATGTAGGCCCTTCTCAAAGCTCATGAAGAAAGGAGCTCCTTTTATCTGGGATGCCGAATGTCAAGCAGCGTTCGAAAGCATCAAACAGTACTTGTTGCACCTTCCAGTGCTGGCCGCTCCCATTCCAAATAAACCGTTGATTCTCTATACTGCCGCGCTGGACGAGTCACTCGGTGCGCTCCTTGCCCAGAATAACGAGGAGGGAAAAGAAAATGCCCTCTACTACCTCAGTCGAACACTAGTCGGGGCGGAACACAACTATTCCCCAATCGAGAAGCAATGCCTGGCTCTGATATTTGCTGTGAAGAAGCTGAGGCACTATCTGCTTGCTCATCGGGTTATGCTGATCTCCAAGGTCGATCCGCTCAAACACTTGATGACCAAAGCAAGCCTAGCCGGCAGAATGGCAAGATGGGCTGTCATGCTACTTGAGTTTGACATAGTTTATACTCCTTAGAAAGCAGTAAAAGGGCAAGCTCTTGCAGACTTTCTCGCAGCTCATCCCATACCAGAAGGGTCGCCGCTAAATTGTGAGTTACCCAACTAACAAGTGCTGCACCTCGAGGAAGATGAGCCATGTTGGGAGCTCTACTTCGATGGGGCCTCATCAATAAGGAGCTCCAGCAGATCAAGCGTCCCGGAGGTAAAAGCGGGGATAGGATTGGTGTTCATCACGCCATCAATGGGAACCCTACGACGTTCTTTTGCTCTCACCGAGCCTCGAACGAACAATGAAGCTGAGTATGAAGCTCTGATAGCTGGTTTGGAACTCGCCATAGAAATGGAAATCCTTCGGCTACGAGTTTACGGTGACTCCCAGCTTGTCGTCAACCAAGTAAGCGGTGACTATAAGATATACAAACCCGAGTTAGCTCGGTACATAGGCCGGGTGGTGGAACTCATGAAACGGTTCACTCACATTGAACTAATGAGAGTCCCTAGAGCGTTGAATGGAAAGGCTGACGTACTCGCTCGCTTAGCCAAGGAGCTGGCTGATCCTGACATGGACGAAATTCTGATCACAGTCAGGAGCCGACAAATTCTACCCCCAGTCTCTCTACGAGAAGAGGAAAGCGCGGAACAGAAGAGCAGTCCTGCCGAAGAAGCTTCGATCATCCAAGACGAGCCCGATTGGAGAGAACCCTTTATAGAGTACCTCCGATACGACAGGCTGCCCGAAGAAAAATCTGCGAGGATTCAGCTGAAGAAGAGAGCTCTCCGATACGTGTTTGTAAATGACACGCTATACCGCAGGTCATATGACCAACTCTGGCTCAGGTGCCTGTCATCGGCCGAAGCCCAAAAAGTCATGAAAGAAGTTCACTCAGGCGTTTGCGGTGCTCACCAATCTGGCCCTAAGATGCGACTGCAAATTAAACGGCTTGGGTATTACTGGCCCACCATGATACGGGATTGCGGAGAGCATGTAAAGAAATGTTATATCTGCCAAATTCACGGTGATTTTATTCACAAGCATCCCAATCCATTGCATCCTACGGTGGCGTCGTGGCCCTTCGAAGTCTGGGGCACCGACATCGTTGGCCCAATTGATCCTCCGTTATCCAAAGGCCATCGATTCATACTGGCCGCGACAGACTACTTCTCCAGATGGGCTGAAGCTGTCCCGCTGAAAGAAGTCAAGACAAAAGATATTCTGACATTCTTCCAGCATAATATTCTATACCGCTTCGGTACACCAAGGAGAATCATTTCTGACAACGGGCCTTCTTTCAAGAGCTTCAATGTCTCAAGGTTCGCTACTCAGCACAAGATAGACTGGAGGTATTCCTCCATCTATAATCCAAGAGCCAATGGGCTAGCCGAAGCCTTCAATAAGACTCTATGCAAGCTCCTAAGGAAAAATGCTTCAGCCAGCAAGAGAGACTGGAATCTCAAGCTTCACGAGGCATTATGGGCATATCGTACCACGCACCGTACTCCAACACAGTCCACTCCATACTCATTGCTCTTCGGAGTGGAGGCGGTCCTCCCCCTCGAAGTCGAAGTTCCAAGCTTAAGAATGGCCGTTCAGCACGAGTTGACGGAGGAGGAAAACGTGCTCCTTCGACTTGAAGAGCTCGATGCCCTCGAAGAAAAGAGGCTCGCGGTACAGCAAAATCTGGAGCTATACCGAGCCCAAATGTCACGGGCCTATGACAAGATAACCCGTCTCCGCGCTTTCAAGAAAGGTGAATTGGTGTTGGTCCTCAAAAGACCAATTATCCCCAATCGACATGCCAAGGGAAAATTCGAGCCAAACTGGGAAGGACCATATGTCATCGAGAAAGTGTTCGACGGAGGATCCTACCAACTAATAAGTGCCGAGGGAGAAAGGCCCATGCCACCTATTAATGGCCGATATCTCAAGAAATACTACACGTAAATGCTCCAAGTCGCAGGCGAATTGATCACATCAGCCCTACGGTCTGGATCATACATCCTGCAAAACCGTATACAATCCAAGGGCGTAAATGACCCATATCTCTCCCAAATCCTACCGGTGAGACTACTTTTAAAGTCCCACCAGCGGTAAAAAAAAAAGAGAAAAAGAGAAAAAAAAATATATATATATATAAAAGAAATAAAATAAATAAATAAATAAATAAACGGTATGTCCACAAGCAAAACGGGCACGGATGAAAACCCGAAAGGGCTCCGTGAGTAAAAACAGCAGGACTACCGGCGAGTCTGCGAAAACCCGAAAGGGCGCAAACTCGTGAAAAGAGATGAAATACACTCGCAAAGTCCTCTCGACCTTGTGAGGAGAAAACCCCTGCGTGAGATCCTTACGATTCACAAAAGAGCAACACACTTAGGAATCCTCACGATTCCTAAGGAGAAAATACACCTGCGGGATCCTTACGACTCGTAGGGAGAAAATGCTTTTATGGGACCCTCACGGCCCATAAAATTGAAAAGCCTTAGGTGATAGGGACCCAAACCTGTCTCCTAAGCCATCGTCCCTCAACGGGCAACGGCAAATGATGAGTCGCTCCTGGCATTTCGCTTCAGTGTTAGCGGTGCTGATGCCGACCAAAAACCCAAATCCTAAGTCCTCCCAAGGCAAATGATGAGTTGATCCTGGCATTATTCCAGTGCAGCAATGCTGAGGCCAAACAAGATCCAAATTCCAAGTCCCCAAACGGCGAATGATGAGTCGCTCCTGGCACCACATTCCAGTGCAGCGATGCAGACGCCAACCAAAATCCGATTTCTCAAAATTCTCCTGGCCCTACGGTAGGTCCCCAAATTGACCATCGTATACAATCCACGGGCTCAAATAATTCTCATCATACCCATGCCCCACCGTAATCACCAGTTATGCGGCCGGTCTCCGCTTTAGGAATGATGCTCCATTAATAAGACCCACTCATGTGTCCTCACGATATATGAGGAGAACAAACCTTTGTGGGATCCTTACGACTCATAAAGGAAAAACACACTTAGGAGTCCTCACGACTCCTGAGGAGAAAATACACCTGCGGGATCCTTACGACTCGTAGGGAGAAAATGCTTTTATGGGACCCTCACGGCCCATAAAATTGAAAAGTCTTAGGCGATAGGGATCTAAACCTGTCTCCTAAGCCATCGCTCCCCAATCCCCAAATGGCGAATGATGAGTCGCTCCTGGTACCATATTCCAGTGCAGCGATGCAGACGCCAACCAAATTCCAAATCTCATACCCCAACGGCGAATGATGAGTCGCTCCTGGTACCATATTCCAGTGCAGCGATGCAGACGCCGACAAAATCCCGAAATTTTTCCGGCCCTACGGTCTGGATCATACATCCTGCAAAACCGTATACAATCCACGGGGGTAAAACAATCCCAAAATCCTCTCAATGACTGATGATGATTCGCTCCTGGTACCATATTCCAGTATAGCGATGCTGATGTCAACCCAAATCAAAATCAACAAGTCAACTTCCACTCCGACACCGCAGAAAGCGGAGCAAGTCAGAATCCAATCTCGACTCCGCAAGAAGCGGAGTAAGTCAAGTCTACCCCTGACACTGCAAGAAGCAGAGCAAGTCAAATCAAGAACCGACCGTCCACGTCGCTAAAAGGGCAGCACCGACTGTCCAAGTCGCAAAAAGGGCAGAACCGACCGTCCAAGTCGCAAAAAGGGCAGCATCGACCGTCCACGTCGCTAAAAGGGCAGCATCGACCGTCCAAGTTGCAAAAATGGCAGAACCGACCGTCCATGTCGCTAAAAGGGCAGCATCGACCGTCCAAGTCGCAAAAATGGCAGAACCGACCGTCCACATCGCTAAAAGGGCAACATCGACCGTCCAAGTCGCAAAAATGGCAGAACCGACCGTCCACGTCGCTAAAAGGGCAGCACCGACCGTCCACATCACAAAAAGGGCAAAACCGACCGTCCACGTCGCTAAAATGGCAGCACCGACCGTCCACGTCGCTAAAATGGCAGAACCGACCGTCCACGTCGCTAAAATGGCAGTACCGACCGTCCAAGTCGCAAAAATGGCAGCATCAACCTTCCAAGTCGCTAAAAGGGCAGCATCGACCGTCCAAGTCGCAAAAAAGGCAGCATTGACCGTCCATGTCGTAAAAAGGGCAGTGCAGGATTCCTACAAAGCGGGAATCAGATTACTCCGAGCCAAGTAAACGTCTATCACGGACACTCCGTCTCAGAGACATGTCAAGCAACGACCGTCCATGTCGTAAAAAAAGGGCAGTGCCAGCTTCCAAAAAGCGGGAATGAAATCAGGTTGCCTTCAAGTAAAAGAAGATCCATCAATTTCATGCACACGACCCACATATGTGGTGTGCATTTATTGATGGGGGGCAATTTGTTGGGGTAAAAATTTACACCCCGGTTGACAAGTCAAAATCAAAGTCAACCCCAAGCCAAGTGGGCCCAATCCCAGATCCAGTGGGCCCATGCCCGGGTCGAGCCAGAACATGAAGCGGCCGGCCTCCCCCCATGCTAAGATAAAAATTTTGTAATAAATAATTTTGCTGCATTTCTTTTAGTTTATTTTATGGATAAATGTAAGAAAAATAGGCATAAAGCCAAATTTTTGTAAAGCCCATGGCTTATGTGCAAAAAGAAATGGCACATGAGCCATGGGATAGGCAAAATGCCATTTTGTGAAGCCCAAGGGGCTATGTGTAAAGTGTGTAGCCTATAAATGCAAGGATAATGAAATATCCCAAAAAAAAAACTTTTTCTCTCTCTCAAAATTTTCTTCAGATCTGAGATCTTTTCTCCTTCTTCAAGGTTCCAAAACCTTCCTTTTTCTCTTGAATTAAATCAAGAGTTTTACTCTTCTTTTTATAAAACAAATTAGTTTTTCACCACAAAACCCATAAAGGGGAACTCAGATCTTCCATTAGATCTCAAAAAGAAGAGATTTTTAGAAATCCTATATCTCTTGATCTTCAAGATCCAGCTAATAGAGGAGGAGGAAGAAGAACATCGTTCACTAAACCAAAAAAAAAACACACACTCAGGAGTCCAACTCCTCCCTGATTTCTCTTCTGAGAAATTTTTTTTAGGCTAAAAGCCTCTTTTCCTCGCCGGCGCTCAAGCGCAGAGCGCCCGCGTGCCGACACGTGGCGTGCTTACGCTCAAGCGCAAGCGCTCGAGCGCAATTCGCCCCCGTGTCGACACGTGGCTCGCTTGCGCTCCAGCGCAAGTGCTCGAGCGCAAGTCGCCCCCGTGCCGACACGTGGCGCGCTTGCGCTCCAGCGCAAGTCGCTCCGTGCCGACACGTGGCGCGCTTGCGCTCAAGCGCAAGTGCTCGAGCGCAAGTCGCCCCCGCACCGACACGTGGCGCCCTTGCGCTCAAGCGCAGAGCGTCCACGTGCCGACACGTGGCACTCTAGCGCCTGAGCGCACAGCACCTAGGCGCACAGCGCCCAAGGTGCTGTCCCCACGCATCCTTTGGATGTCTTTTCCTCTTTTTATATATATACATGTATATCTGTACATATGTATACATATTTACATACACACATACTCCACGACACTGTCCCTGTTAGAAAAAAATTTCTAACGGGGCGCTGCCCCGCACCCCGCAAGGGGGCTGCTAGCCCCCTTGACCCCCAGCCCGCTATCCGGGTAGCGGGACCCCCGTAAAAACTCTGCGTGGCTCCCGATATATTTAAACCCCCCCTCCAAAACAAAACACACGTACACTGCACATTGAGTTCGCATGACCAGTTTAACCCGTTAATCGGAGGTTCCCTCGCCCCAAAGGCGAGGGGTAATTAACGGCAGCTTAGTCCGCGGCTGCCGGAGATTCGGATCCCCACAATCATTAAACTCCGGCCTACCCTAGGCAGGGGGAATCTGTAGTACGCCTGAGAAGCGTGCGCGTATTCCCATCTCAATGGGGTGACGAAAAACACCCTACACAATCATGTTAGGGCAGGTGAGCCTTGGCCATGCGCTTCTCTATTCTAAGATGCATGTTATGGAGAACATATTTTCTCCACCATTTCCCAAACGCCTTACATTCGCTAATAGGATGGCAGACCCTCCGGTGATAGAGCCAATATTTTGGATGCTCTTCTCTACCTTCGAAGTCCACAACTCCAGAGGTACATATCTTTAAGGGAGACAACTTCATCCCTTTAGATAAGGCCTCAGCGAAATGTTTCTCGGCTATAATACCCAGTTCCCTTTGTACGAAAATACCCGTATTTAAAATAAAATGTTGTTCTAAATAATTTACCCATTTTTTTAAATTTTATTTATATTTTATTTTCCTATACCTAAATATTCTATTTTTTCCCCCAACACCCTAACCTATATTCTACCCAAATAGTTTCACTACAACCTAACCCAAGGTCCAAGCCCCACTACCCCAAACCCAATCCACTCGCCAACTGTCACCTTCTTTTTGAATTCCCTCATTTAATCCCCACTTTAATCCCATTAAACCCAAATCTTTCCTCATTAAAATCCCTTATTCCCAAATAAATCTTAATTAATACTATTATTTCCTTTAATAATTTAAAAAAAATTCCTCACCCTCTCTCACGTCTTCATTCTCTCTCTCTCTCTTTAAACCCAGTCTCTCTCTCCCTCTTTCACTAACTCTCTTTCTTCTCGATCTCATTCTTACACACACTCTCTCCTTTTGATCTCTATCTCCCTCTCAAAACTTCACCAAACCCACCGTGCCCTCCTTCCCCTCGCCGCCGCGACCACCGGAGCCACCGCTATCACCTCTGTCTCCCCACCATCGCCTTTGACGACCCTCCCCAAGCCCCTCTCCTTATCACCTCCGACCACGACAAGCTCCCTGCCTTGCAACCCTTACCATTCCATCTTGTTGAGAACGAGCACCTCATTCCCATCGCCTCTCCTTCATCCCTCACTGCCGGCGCACCAAATGACCCACCACCGAACTTCAACTCCAACCCAAGCCCACTTCGCAACCTAGCCGATACCACCGAGCAACCCGTCGCCGAAGCTACCTCCGCCGATCACCAGTGACAGCAGCAACCACCACCACCCCATATTCAAAACCCTCAACCACCCTCTTCTTCAGAACCACTGACCTCTATTCTCCATTGCTGTTTCCGCCAAGCCCCTTCCTTGCTGCCGGTGACCTTTTGACGTCCCTGAACCGCCGGAGCTGATTTCTCCGACCACTGCTGACGCCAGTGCACCTCTAGCCCCACCGTGAGGCCCTGACCTCACCTCAGCCGATTCCAGCCCAAGCTTGCTGCCGTTGCCGAGCAAAAACCCCGTAGACGAGCCCAGGATTGTGGTCGCTGTGTGGACGTCGTGCCGTGCTGTTCATCATCATTCACCGCCGTCGCATCGCCGATCGTCGTCGTCAGGCAAGTTTCCAAGACTTGCTTCCATGCTATAAATCTTATATTTCGATATATGATCCGATGGTATCACATGATTAATATTATACCATATTTAATTTGAATTGATTTGGAACTGAGTATTAATCGAGTCCAACACCTCGTGTTAACATTGTATAGAAGTTTGTAAGTTATTTTTCTTGTGAATTGAACGAACATAATAGATATTCCGACAATAAACAACTGCTTAGTTTAGGTGTTCGATATGTATTTTGTGCGAAAACCCTATCTAGTGTGGCGGAATTTATGGCTAATAGATTACGTAGAGACAATGGATAATATGTAAAAAGATGGTTTGAAAACACGGACTTTAACACCATAGAATGTCAACCTCTTTTAGATCCGCCAAATCTGAAATTTCCGCACACCTAACTTGTGAAAATCATAGTAATTTGGATACATACTGGAACGTTATGTTCGAGGATCGTATCGAAGCCTACCCAACAACCTATAACCCCCCCCATAATTCATATTTCGTTTCTGTTTTAAAACGATGACGAAAACTATTTGGGAGTGCGGCTCTGGACTGCAGTCCAGAGCAACACTGCTTGTCGACACTTGAATTAAAAAGTTTTTACAACTCTGTGTGAAAATTATATTATATAGAACCCTATACTTTTGTGAAGATTATTCTGTTAGCTAACTATTGGAGGTAGTTTCATTCATTTTTACTGTCGTTTGCTATTTTAATCATATTTTAAATCGTCGATACGTACTGCAGTCCCAAGCAGGGACAGATCGTATACCCTGATCTTAAACAATGTATATCTTCTAGAAAAAAGTGGATATTATCGATCCGTCTAGTGCGTTGGAAACCTAACTAATATATCTAAATATTATCCAACTGTAGTACCGCCTAATTATGATCTAAACATGGCGAAAACTGTGTTACGAAACGAGCTTTCAGTTAAGGAACTGAATTTCCAGCAGAGAGCACTTAAAAAGAAATGACTGTAATTCGCAAAACCGAAACTCGATTGTTTTGAAACAAATTTCATTGAATGTATAATTAAGTTTACTTTCTACACCTTTGGTATCATTTTTCTTAATTATGATCGTATGATTTGATGTGATTATTTTTTTCTAAATTCCTAAGACGCGTAATGACTTATTGCATATGACATGCTCAGCGGCATGATTCACATGTTTATCCTACTGTAATACCTTTAGCAATAGTGAGCGACCTTATTAAATCTTAATGTATATTTCATTTTCAAACGTGAGTGGTATCGGTTTAGTTGTGTTGAGTACGCCAGTGAAAAGTGAACGATTCGTGATAGTGAACAGTACAATGAATAGTGAATAAAAAAGTGTTATTGGTTCGTACTTGTACACAACTAGCCCATACTTATAGATAGTGAAACCCGGGGAAAATGGGGAAATTAAAGTGGAAAGGAACTTGTATTTAGCGAGGTTAACGATTTAAAGGATGATCAATCGAACAACGACTCTTATATATATTAGGTTTGGACTTAGCGGTCCAGCTGACAGGGTTATGTCCCAGGCAACAGAGGGCCGTAGTCTCGGGTACGCACGAGACCCTCGTTAAACATGATCACTCCTTTCCACCAACTCGATTTCAAAATTGACTTAGAGACCAGTAGGAACACAGAGCATACAATGCACTGATTGTAGACATATCGATTACTTGCATCCACTATCCCCACTGTTATTACTTTTATTACATGCCTCATTATTGTTATCATATTATGGCTGTTGCATCGCTTTGACGGACTGAGTATGCATGCTTTGAGCTTGGAAAGAACTCAGTTCAGGAGTCAGACCTATCATTCGAGCTTGTAGAGATTTAGACGGTCGTACCATCAGTACTTTTACCGCTTTCCATAAATCAACCTAGTATTCGTACTTAATTAATAGTCTCCTTTTCTTTTGAACTATTGTAAACTGTGAACAATGAAATTTGATGTAATAAATTAGGGATTTGTTTTCTTTACTTCTGTGCCGTGTTTACTGATTACCATGTAACGCAAGATGCCGAAGTGTGACTACGGCTGGATTGTTCTCTGACCGTAGGAGCATGGCTGGTCTAGTCATCTCCCATATCCCATATTTTGGGAAGCGGGGAGTAACATTGGACATGCCTTTCTTCAGCAGTATCTTCTTCTTCGACTTCATATTCGGCTTTGGTTAGGGAGCAACATAACCCGCCTCTTCCGCCGCTTCCCTTTCTAGATGTTGTTGTCTGGCTTTTTCGTAAATAGCCAGCTCAAGCCTTTGATTTTCTTGGCTTCTTTGAAAGGCTTCCGTAAGGAGCTTTTCAACTGGGTCTTCTTGTGGAGAACCCGGAGCTTCAGGCATCGATTCTGCCCCCTACCCGTCTTAATCGCTTTCGGACGCGGGTGGAGCCTCATCATCATAGACGGAAGGGTGAGAGACCATGTGGCAACTTTCCACATGGCCTTCTGTTTCTACCTTTGAGTCATTATCCTCATCCTTTCTACTATTTTCAAGGATGTGATTGATAAACTCCTTAAGAGTGACAGGCGAGTGCGCTTTCCGATTGTATTCTTCTAGCGCGTCAATGTATTTTTGGATGTCCAAACGGCCGTCGACATGCTCACCTGGCTGTATAGACTTCTTTGCCTTCTTCTTGTTTTTCTTTTTGGAAGACATTTTGACTTCGGGGCTTTTCCCTTTATCAATAGCTTTCGGAGTGGGACGCGGTTTCAACATCCCTGGTATGATCTCCGGCTCAAGCGGACCTTTCCACCTGATCGCAGGGCCTGCTTGGAGATCCTTTAACATTCTCTTTGTTTTGGGAGACAACATCCCCTCCCATGGGGTTTCTTCAATGAGTGAGCAGGATGCCCCTGCGTATTGGTCCTTTTAGAGATATATTTCTGCTGAGGGTTCATCTTCCATTTATCGGAGACCATGAACTTATCGTGTTTATACTGGTCCTTGACCCAATTCTTGAAGACATAGCAGTCTTCGATAAGATGACTAATCATTCGATGATATGGGTAATAAGTTGGGCTGTTGATGTTACTGGGTTGGACCTGTCGCCGTGACTCGGGCAAAGTTCGAAAGCCGCTCTTCATTACGAGGTCGACTAATTTCCTCATTTTGTCATGAGGGAAGGATATTCCCGTCTCATTATTTCTTCAAAAGTGGGTCCCATGCGGTTGTTATTTTAACGACTAGCCACCTTAGGACCATTTGCAACCGGAGGAGGACTCACAATCTTCATCGCCTAAGATATCAATTCCTGTAGCTTCTATGGATCTTTGGTTACAAAACGTGTGATAGGTCTGTGGGAGATGCAAGCCTTGCTTTCGTCCTTAGAGTTCACCATGTAGACGGTGTGAAATACCGAGGCTCCAGATTTGGAGCATTTGTTGTGTTGACCCTTGGAGTTTGCCTTGGGTCTCTATATCTTGTCTGACCTCCCTCTTTTGTGAGAGGTCGATTTTGAAGGAAACATCATAGTAGGAGCCTCCTTCAGTTGATGGGAAAAGCGTTTATCATGCTTCTTCAGCTTCTTGGATCGGGAAGAGTAATCCCTATTGATTACTGACCCCTGCACCTCTTTCCAGACCTTGTGAGGTCGTGGAAAACCATTTCGCCGATCGAACCAATTTTGGCTCATCATTCCTCTCCACGGGAGGTGGATTCTTCTTCAATATAGGTGTTGGAGAGTTGTGCTTCATTATGTTCGGCACCTCAAAGCTGTTCCCGGTTGGAACAGCAGGCTGCACCATTGGAGCTGGTGGGGTTAGCTCAGATGGCGGACTGCCCCCTGCTTGCCTCACTCGGTGCCAGTATTGACGTCGAGCATTTCTTAAAGTTAGAGTTTCTTTAGTTTTCGGGGCTTCATGGATTATCCCCCTGCATAGCTTCTAGGTCGAAGCATCATGCCCCCTGTGTTCGTTCGATGCTGGGACATCTTTCACCCTGCGTGACTTTAAAATTGGAGCATAGGCCAGTCATTGAAAGACTGATGTCCTTAGATGGATCAAAGTATGAGCATGGGGTGCAGCCTATTGAATACAGACATGCATGGAGGTGAAGCACCCTTTGGCGCCTCGTAAGCAGCAGGGGCTGCAAATGTCACCCTTTCAGTGACCATCCTCTTTGGAACATCTGGGACGGTTGGAGAATCCGGAGAAGTAAGTCCCAACCTCTTGAACGCTAATTTCTTCGGGATCATGGGCTTCTTGGAGAGGGCCACAGAGTTGGGCTTCAACCTTTGGAAAATAGATCCTTCATATTAAGCAGTCTTATCATCTAGGCCTGCTGTGGTAATTGTCGGCCTATTGAAAACTGACTTCTTAAGCGTCTCCTCCTTTGGAGCTGGGATTCCAAGAGAGGGAGGTGGAGGCATGGACCCAAAGAATAGCCCATCAAGTTTCTGTACTACTTGGGCCATCGGTATTTAGAGCACAGAGGCCATGGCTTTCCCTGACCAGATTATTCCAACAGGAATGGTGTTGAAGTAAGTGTTGCGTTTGTTATTGCTGAATGATGCTATTGGATCTGCATAGGGAGGAGAACACCATTTTTACTATCCCGAAACCCAAGGGAAACCTTAAACATAATATACCGCGATTGTTTCTTGAAGAACATGACATACGAAGTGTGTAGTATAAAGAGAAAATGGTCCTATCGGGCGTGCCGGAATCTGTTTACCGCCAAAAACTGGATTGAGACGCGGAGACGTCTAGCTTGAATTTAGGGGCAGATGCTATATGGAACAAATTCATCCACCTCTCCGAAAATACCAAGTTGATTTATGACACCGTATATCAGAGGTTTGGATAGATACAACCATTTTAGTAGACTTATCAGATTGCCCCCTTCATTTGAGGGTTTTTGATTGTGGGGACGCTTTTCCCTGCAGGCGCAAGCCCCTGCAGTTAATTATGTTATCGCATTGCGATAACAACTTTCACCCGCTCTAGATAGATCACTTCGTGTCGTGTTATATATATTGTTTATATTGGGATTGCCCTTGGATTGTATACGAAGACTAATTTTGTCGCTCATAGAGCGCGGATTAGTCCAAACCCGTAGATCATATTTTGCGTGAACTTAGGACGCAGATCTCATATAAATGAGGTCCATAAGTCCAGGGTTTAAGGATCATTAACCTAGTTTTAGATTAAGATCGATTTAAAATGCGTATAAAGTCCATTAATCTAGTTTAGATTAAAGTCGACTTGAAATATGTATGATCAATTGATTTTCGTTTGAAAATCAAAGAAATTTGAAACTTTAGGGAATCGGTCTAATCTTAGACTAAATGTGGGGCCTTGTTACCCAACAGTGATAAGCACTAGGCTATGTTTTATTTTGGGTTTTACATAACCCAACAGTGTTAAGCACTGGGCCCAGAAGCTTAAGTTTCAGAGAAATATCTTAGCCAATATTGGGCTAAGAAACATGCATATAAGACTTGGGCGCATGTATATGGGGTTCCCATGACCACTGGCGCTTGCCACGTGGCTTTTTGCCACTGGCTCAGGGATTCTTATATTTGGGTTGTTTACACTTAGAACTTAAGTTCTTATGTTGCATATGCCACTGGCGCTTCTGCCACGTGGTGCATGTGCCTTTTGGCATATATGCTTTTGATTCATGCTAACGGGCGCTCCTGTATTCATATCTACTCATCATATTAGCCTTTAGTGCTTCTACCGCTAGCGCTTGCCATGTGGCGCATCTACCTCTGGCGCATACCCACAGGTGCTTATATGGATCTGGCACTTAAAGACTTAAGTTTTTAAGTCTTTGGCCATATACTTAAATCCTATAAACCGTTGGCGCATCTGCCTCTGGTTATGTACATAATTGAAACTTAAGTTTCATGAAGTTGAAGCTTCTGTTAATGGCAATATTTCCATTAACAATCACCAAGATCATTATTTTAATGATATGGGATTTCTCAATCATTATGCATCCTTTTGGTCTTCTCATCACCTTGATGTTCATCATATTTTTATTAAGAAGGTTTGATTCTTTTCTCAAACCTTAAATCATAACATCAAAACAATTACTTTATGAAACTTAAGTTTCTTATGAAAAATGAACGATCTTGATTTAGAGATAGTAAGATCTGATAAAGAACTTAAGTTCTATGTATATGAAGGTTAACCTTCTTATGAATGAATTCTGAGTTTCTGATATGGAGATTGATCTCCTAATTATCTATACGGAGGAAGAGGAAAAAGAAACTCAACGGCGGAGAACTTAAGTTCTTTTCAAAGCCGATGAGATTGGTGATCACTTTTGGATGTGTGTGATCTCTATCTGATCGATGATCTTTTTCCTTCTTTTTTTTTAATTTTGACCTCTAGGGTCTCTTATATAGAGTGTGAATATTATTGGGCAAGTAGAGACAATTTCTTTGATTGAGCTTAAGATCAAACCCGGATACTTAAGTACCATTGGATTATGGATCCAAAGGTTATCTGTTGATATGATTAGTATCTTTCTTGTTCAGATAAGATATTCCATTGATTCTTTTGGCTTAAAAGAATATATGAAAAGAACTAATATCAGCTCGGGTGCTTAAGCACCGTTGGATTATGGATCCAAGAGTTAATGTTAACCAGTATCATTTTGTGAAATCAATTTCCTGTTATTGATTTTGATCTTTCTTATTTTAGAAAGATAGAGAAAATATTTTCTCAAAATAGCTTAAGCCGTTCGATTATATCAATTAACAGTGATATCTTTCTGTTTTAAGAAATATTTTTGAATCTTAAAAATCCGTTGATATATCTTTCTTATTTAAGAAAGATATGAGAAGTTAACTTCCAAATATAGCCTAAGCTTAATAAAGCAAGGACTTCAGATATTATCAGCACCGGATCAACTTGGCGCATGTCCACATGAGTTGCACGTGGAGGAGCGCCAAGAGTCTTCTGGCGCTTGGACTTGAGTCTAACTCTGCCCAATTTCATCGGTGATGTGATTTGATTTGATTTTAATTGATCCATAATTGATACATATTAATTAAGGTGATGGGTTAAAATCAATTTCATGTAATTGATATTGATCTTTCTTGTTTTAGAAAAATAGAGAAAATATTTTGTTAAAATAGCTTAAGCTATTCGATTTTATGATATCTTTCTGTTTTAAGAAAGATATGGGAAGTCAACTTCGTAATATAGCATGAGCTATATGAAGTTAGGGCTTCAGATATTATCAGCGCTAGATCAAATTGGCGCATGTCCACATGAGTTGCACGTGGAGGAGCGCCAAGAGTCTTCTGGCATTTGGACTTGAGTCCCAAATTGACCAATTTTATTGGTGGGAACAAATCGCAGTTCTTTTCTTTTGATTGCTCTTGGATTTCAGGGTGTACTGAAGCCGGTGTTTTATTTCCTATGCAGATCATCTCAAAGGCATTCTGCAATAACCGCAACTCCAAGACAACCGCACCTCAGCTAATCTTCTCTGGGAAGATTATGGCCCCACTGCTCAATCTCGATAGCCCAATTGATGCAAGAATGGAATGGGCTCCAATTCGGGCAATTTCTTCCACAGACTCCAACCATTGGTTGTTCAATGACAAAAGAGGAAGCTACGAAGTAGTCGGTCTTTAATAGGCTGGCAACAAGCTCTGCAGGCCCAACCAAGAAGCCTATGAAACCTTTAAGCTCAGTTTTCAAAGGCTGACGCCAAGCTCCGCAGGTCCATCAAAGAAACCTACAATGCCAAAGAACTCAGTCTTCTAAAGGCTAACCCTTGCGACTCTTGCTATTTTGGTTGCTCGAAGAGATTGTCTTCCACACGCTGACACCCAATGAACCTACGCTGCCGAAGTAGTCAGTTTTTAAGCGACTGCCACCGGACCAGGGTTAAGGTCCACACAGGGGGCATAATGATGAAGCTCCTAAAACTGAAGAGATTTCCATTTCAAGATGTGCACGACGCCATTACTGTCGCCGACAATGGCAGGCTGAGGGCATCTCCCCGTCAGAACTAACTTCACAAATGCCAGGCTCAACTATCAATGCAGCTGTCTCGATTGAAAATAGTTTTAAGCCACTGAGAAGGGTCAGTCGAAACTCGCCTATCGCTGTTTTGAAGAATTCTCTGTTGGGATGCTAAGAACCTCTAATAGGGTTTAAATCGCGGCAGAGATGAGATAGTATGAAGAAAATCAAGAGAAAGAAGAAGAACTATGGAGGAGATGGGATGGTATGAAGAAGAGATAAGGTTCAATCAAATTGAACTAAAAACAAAAATGAGTCATAAAAATAAAACACCTCATCAATTATACAACCATCTTAAATCCATGACTCATTCTCATTCTTCCATATAATTGTAACACCCTAGTTCATTTATACCATGTTCTGTTTGGTTATTTTCTTTATCTTGAGGCTATTTCTTGATTTTATTTGTTTTGGGTACGGATAGAGTTTTGGTATCTTTCCTTAGTATCCGACCGACCCGCATACTTGAAACCCATCTTGATTCTTGATCACGTCATATCCTTTCTAGTACTAAGAATCCGTGCACACATATGTTCTGTATACATGTATCTTATATCTAGTATTGAATATATTTTCAAATACTAATAATTATAGTCAAATATATATTTTAAATACCTAGCATAACCTGCATCATACCCCATACCCTATAGTTGCATTCGTATATCATGTTCATGTCCCGTTTAGTGAAATGGACTCGTTTGGATTGCTACGTGCATATTACGTGTATCCGTTCTTGGGGGTATGCATTTTCTTTGACCGGACATCGCATTATGGTTCTGGTTGATACGTATATTATCCATATTTTAAAACAAGATTTTTATACACAACCCGGGTATTTTTCGGAGTATTTTTTTGTTAGCCTTAAAATCCTAAAATATATAGTATTATATTCTTTATATTATAAAATGTTACTTTATATATATAAATATATTTTTTTAAACTAATCCTAACCCTCTCTCTCTATCTCTCTCCTCTCCTCTCTCTCTCTCTATATATATTATATTAAATATTTTTTAAACCTATTTAAACAAAACCTCATCCTCTCTTTCTTCTCTTCGTCACCTCTCTCTTTCCCGCCTTGCGAGAACCCTAACCCACGCCCGAGCCTCGCCGTCGTCTCCACCTCGCTGCCGACCATCCCTCACCATCTCCTCACCTCCGTCTCGTCACCTCCCTCTCTCCCCCCGACACCATAACCACCACTACCATCATCTTCACCCATACCCGACGACCCAAGAAACCCACCCACCCATCACCTCCAACTGTCGACCTCGTCGCCGTCCCCTCACCCCGACGTCATCACCTCGACCTCCTCCTTCTCCTCTCCAACACCCTCCTTTCCCGAGCCCACTAACCCTGCACCCGACGCAACCCTAGACCTCCACCGACAGTGACCCCTCGTCGTCACTACCTCTTCTCCTCTCCTCCTCAACCTCACCCTCACCTCTCTTCATCCCCGACGAGAACCCATAGAAACCCCGAGCACCAAGAACCTTGCGCCCATTGCCGGCAACCATTCTCGCCAGAGACCCACGACTCGTCGTCAGCACCACCCCCTCACCTCCTCGTCTCTGACCCCAAAACCCAGAACACCAAACCCCAGACCCTTCTTCTTGTTCTTCTCTTTTCTTGTTTTGATTCTTGTTTTCGCGGTGATCGCCAGAGTTGCGCACGTCGCTGATGATCTGGGCGACCCAGTCGTCGTCCTCATCCAGCGTGTCATGTCCTTGAGTAGCATCGTTCAGTTCTGTACGTGTGTGTGTGCATCGCGACGTTTACCCGATGTCGAACACGGCGTACGTACCCCATCGTGGGATCCGATCAGGCAAGTTTATCTTACTACATGCTATGCTACTATATTTATATCCATATGAATAAAAATATTACATGTAGTTTCATTATGCATCCGATGTTACCGTTTTACGATACCTGTAGATATCTGTACTGTCTATTGCATATCTAGTTGCATGCCGGAACACCCTGATATCATTTCACTATTATATTATCATTCCATGTTATCTAGCTTGCATCATAAGTAGTCATGGATATATATATATATATATATATATATAGGTTATTACAGATAGACACATATGCATCCTGACATCAGCACTATTTACCGTGATCCCGATATCGTTTACAGTTTTACTTTTGGTGTCCACTTGATACTTATGTAGCACATGACATGCCCTGATACACTACTTGACTTGATACCTGATCTTGTTACTAATGCCGGCAATCCTGACTTGTTGTCCTGATGGACATAACCTATTGTCTATATATACAAAACCTGTACCTGCTTGATCCTGTGTTGGTATTAGTTCCATATTATCAATACCTGATTTGAACAAATAACCTTGGGGGTAAAGGGAAATCAATAATGAAACCTGACTTGTAACTTAATAGTTCGATGCTTATACCGATAAGTTTTTATGGGCTAGGCCAGCCCGGAGATGCTGCTGCTGACATCATTCATCTGTACATATTACCTGTTTATTGCCTAGCGGCACGTCTTGGATTCTGCTCGAGAATCTGGACCGTGGTCCTGAGCATGCACGGGATACTATTGAGTTACATCGACGATTCCATTAAATTGATTTCAAAAACTTTAGAGTAGATAACCCAGTAGCATGGTTTAGATTATTCATCGCACTTCACATACACATACACACCTCACTGTTATATTCATGCCTACATATTTGGTTACATCCTGGTTATTACTATTGTTTAATATTATGATGCACTGACGTCTGGGTTTTGCATGGCCCAGTTCCTCTTTCTCTATCGCAGGCTGATCAGGAGTATTTTAGCCGTCATGCCGAGCAGTGAGGATCATGCTAGTGATATTTAGTTTAGTTTTTTCCCGTACTTTTATTTCCTGATGCGAGCCCATATTAGAACGTACTTCCAGATGTTATTGTTTATTGGATTTATCGTTTCCGCTTATATATTTCTTGACTCTTTTATTCTGGCAGATGGACTGTATTAGATAGATTTTATATTTTACTGTTCTTAATATCTTATAGACAGCCGTAATGTGACTGTGGAGGGATGATTCCTATCCACAGGTAGCATGGTTGGCTCTATCACGTGCCGTAGTTAGCGCACTCTGGAAAGTGGGGCGTGACAATAATTCTCATACATCTATCTCATATGCATCAATATACATGTCACAATGTTTATATCAAATATAAATATAATTAAAGAGAAGAAAATAATAAAGTGAGCATGATATTAGTTAATATATCAATATATAAATATATATTTAATTAATTAATCAACACTTGATTTAATAATCCGGTTATATTATATATATACCGGCTAATATCAATTAACACTCGATTAAAATACGTGTATCAAATACACATGTTTAATCGAACTCCTGCACGTATCCCTATATGCGCCCTACATCGTTTCACATGTGCTAAGAAACCTCTATATAAGACTTTAAAGACTCTACAATACGCTGGTAGTAGGTTAGGATCATATCTATAGCCTACAAGCACGTCAGCGGTACTAGCTGCACGTAATGGCTATCTAGGTATTGATTGAAAGAAAGTTAACGAGTAAGCTCATCAGAACCTTGTAAAGTCTATCAGTGGCATTACCATACAGTCCGGTTTTTTCGTCTAAGAGTATTGTATATTGGGTCTAGGGTTTAGAATCTGTCATACCCTGATAACTTGATAAGTCATTCGACAGAGGACTCATAACCAACCTGAGATATAACTGATAACACTTATCAGTTTATCTCCACTGCGATGGACATCGACTTGTAGTTGTAGTCATGTCATGCACGGCGCGCATCAATTCCCTATACCGAGAGAAACGAATCCCCTCGACCACTCACTGCCTCCACGTTCTTTGGGACTATACCCAACAAAAACCTGTTTGCACGACTCCTTTGAGTCGTGGTAGGGTAGAAGTCTAAGTATAGTGGGAACACACATGAAACACTATGGCGATCTCAGGTCCTAGGAACTACCCTATACCCATGTCATAATAGAACTGCTACTTGACATTGGTATATTACCAACTAAGAATTCTCGATGAGTTCGTCGAGTGTAACTCATCCAATGAGCACCTGCATACAATCCTTGATGTCAAAAACCAATAGCTGCAGGATCAACATCGCCCTCCTACCGGGTTAGGAAACATACACACTAGTCTAAACTGGAGTACCGATACCCAGTCTTGATACTCCTACGACTAGAGACTTTTAAGGATGCGCTTATCGACTACCCAGGCCCCACTAGTATGATCTCCATCATCGTCCTGGTAGTCAAGTGTAATCTTCGGGCTTTATCTCATGTCTAATTGATACGTGATAGTAAATAAAATGCATCGCATGAAAGATAAAGGCAAACCAGATATGGTACTATTATCTCGAGTAAGATTTCTTTCTCATATAGGTCCTCCTTCAATTACAATAATTAACTTGAGGGCACTTATATTCAACAGTCTCCATCGCCTATGGATGCAGTAAATGAGTAAAGTCCAGTGGTCCCGTCGCCGTGACTTTCCTGAAGAATCTGCAAAGTCTGGAAGGAAGTATGTAGCTCTGTCATCAACACCAAGCCATCTCTAAAATCTGAGAAGCTCGAGAATCCGCCAAAGGCTGACAACTCAGCTTCCAAGTCCAGGGCGACTCTCCTAAAAAGGAATAGGCTAGAGAGATCCCCATCGCCCAAGGTAAATCTTAAGCGTCGAAACATCAAAAGCCCCAGGCTTGGGACTAAAATAGTTCACACTGTGTATATAGTGAATAGAAGTGAAAACAACGCTTCCACTAGTCATAGACCTCATACTCGGTTCTTGACTGCATTGCAAGATCAGAGACAACAACAACCGAAAGAAATAGATGTCCAAGTAGCGGCACTTGTCGGCTCACCACCTTAAGCATGTCCGGAGGACGAGCAAGAAGATCCGGATAGGAAAGAACTAGATGTTGGCTCTTTGAAACGCGCTCTTGATAAAAAAGAGAAAGAAGCGGCAGAAATGATCGCTAACATGAACAAGATGACCCTCCTCCTGCAAAAGATGTATGGGATAATGGCTCAGTCGTCAGAACTGCCGCCCGAAGAACCGCCAGTGGTCCCTGATAATGAGAAAGAGGATGCTACAAGTCCTCTCCAAGCCCTGTCAACCAAAAAAGACAAAGTGATCTCAAAGGCCCAGCTCAATGAGCTTATCGCCCAATAGGTCAGACTCTTTATCGCCAGTGAAGCAGCAGCCAAGCTGCTCAAAACTGGTCGGCCATATCTTGCATGGTACGACCAGAAACAATACCTTTCAGGATATAAGATCCTGAAGTTCAACATCTTGAAGGGAACTGGAAATCCCCATCAACATATTGCACAATTCAAGGCAATGTGTGGAAATACTTGAGGCGATGATAAGCGACTCTTCCGACAGCAATCTGACTGCCTTCGAATGGTACTCGGAGCTCCCAAATAACTCCGTGGACACATTTGCTGATATGGAGCTGCTCTTCACACAGAGATTTGTTAGCGCAAGCTAGCGTCTACAATGTCTACGTTAATCAATGAGAGTAATATCGAATGAAACACTGGTGCAATACGCCATCCGGTGGAGAAAACTCACTTCGAAATGTGAGCAACCCATCACCGAACCTTCAGCCATCGGGATGTTCATAGGCACCCTCGATCCACACTTGAAGGTTTATCCATTCTCATCCTTCGCCAAGCCTACTACATATCAGGAGCTTCTTGACAAGTTGGTTCAACTGGAGCAAATCAACCAGATCTCTTACTCCACAGGAGGGGAATCCCGAAACAATAAGGGTAAGAACAAAGCGGCGTTTGTCGCCAATACTCAACAACAATAAGGCGGCTTTAAAGCTCCTGGTCGTCAGAACAACAATCGTTTGGGTCCCATCCTCGAAGAGAAGTTGGGAAGTGAATATTCTTTTTCTCGTGACAAGACGAAGAAGCTATTCGACCTTTCCATGAAGGATCGCATGTTGTCCTTTCCTGAACCATGGTGACTAGCACAAGCAAACCCGGTCAACGACCCTAACTATTTCCAATATCATCGGGATATAAGTGACTCGATCGAAGACTACTTCATATTCAAGAATTAGGTCGAAGACTAGTATAAGCAAGATAAATTCTTGCTGACGGACAGCTGGAAGGTGGATCCGCCACAAAAGCATATCCTGAAGAAAGCCGATACGGCAGGGGCTTCTTGTTCGATAGTAGCAGAAAGCCCATGGGAAATGTTCCTCTCGTAAAAAACTAAGAGGATCTAAAAGAACTACGTGCATATCCCGTAATCAAGTGGAAAAGTCCGCTTGAGCCGCAAAGCGTCGAAGGGATGTTGATATCAGGTCCTACTCCAAAGGTTGACGACAAGGAGAAAAACCTCCTAATTCCCTCTTCTAAGAAGAAGAAGAAGGAGGATAAGAAACCTATACATCCCGACGAATATATTGACAGGCATATAGATCTTCAAAAATATATAAATGCACTGGATGAATACAATCAAAAGGTGTGCACTCTGATTATGCTCGAAGAATTCCTTCAGCATCTCTTCGAAAACAGCAATACTGAAGAAGAAGAAGAGCATATGGAAAGCATTCGCTTGGTCTCCTATTCTTTTGTATCAGATGAAGGTGCTCCGCCTGTATCAGATGAAAAAGCTTCGTCGGTAAATAACACGGCTGAGCAAGGGGCAGGGCCTGCATTAAGTGCTTCAAAGCTGCTACAAAAGGATCCAATTGACAGTCTGATAAAAGAAGCTGTTCAAAAGGGAGAGGATATCATAAGGTGTGAGACATCCATCTATGAAAAAGCCAAACGACTGTGCCTAAGCAATCAATCCTCAGAAGGGACGAGTCATAATACTCCCCAACTGTAGCTTCCTTCGCCCTCCTTAGCATGAGGGAAATCTCGAGGTAACAGGGGCAAGAACAAGGCGGCGTTTGCCGCTAATACCCAACAACAGCAGGGCGGCTCCAAAGCACCTAGCTGTCAAAATAATAACCGTTTGTGTCGAACCCTTATAAAGAAGATGGGGCGGGAATACTCTTTTCCTCATGACAAGACAAAGAAGTTATTTGACCTCGTCATGAAGCACCGAATGCTATCGTTGCCGGAACCTCAATGACCAGCACAAGCAAATGCAGTCAATGACCCTAATTATTGCCTATACCTGTAAGTCTACGGTAGCGTCCCGGCCGTCAATCTGACGCCAAACGTGGAACAAAAACTTTTATAACTGGAGCTATCACATACTATAACCCGGATCTTGCCATTAACGCTAAACTAACAAACTGTAAAGAGGTAGAAAGGCTATACCGATCGATCCGAGTCCTTCGGTCTTTAGCCATCATCCCACGCTCCTTTGCGGCAACTCCGATCTCTTTGCTCCTCATCGAGGTGGCACCACATCTACGGATCTTTAAACGGGCTCCTGCCTCTACACCGAGGCAACTCGATCATCAAGTCTGCTAAAAGAGATGACCAAGATGAAGTAGAGAACGAGTAGAATACTTTGTCTCAAACACCCTGGGGTTCTCATCGCATGAGAGGGGTAGGGTGGAGGTAGAAGAAGATGTTTAGGATTGGAAATGGTGAACTCAAGAAACACTAGTGAGCCAAAAGAAAACTAAGCTCAAATACTTGTGTTATCATTATCCTCCTCTTGTGAATAGATATGATAGGATATATAATCAAAACCATAAACAAATATCTAATGAAAATATCTCCTCAAATATCCAAACCCAAAACAAAACACATTAAATTCTTCATGACTCACTTAGTGACTCATTAGCATGAGTCACTAATGAACATGCTAGAATAATGTGTCATCCATAATGAGTCACCATTTCCAAAACCAAATAATCATTTAAACCAAAATGATTAATCCAAAAAGAAATACATCTTCTAAAATATTCTCGTAACTGATTACGAAAATACCCCTCACCTGTATATACATACCTGTACCGTATTCTGACCGAATACGAATACGAGAGACTAAAATATTCCGACTCAATATAATACATGGATCCGGCTTAAACCAAAGCCCACCAGTATTATCTGCCCGAAATATGACACGTGCGTAAACGCACGTGCATTTTCCGAACCCTGCCATAAAACCGTATGGCCTCTACAACGTTTCGCCCGAACTTGGAAAACTATCTGTGGGGGACTCTAAAGACTCGTCGGTACCCTAGCAGTGGGTTTAACTACAAGCACGTCAGCGGCACTAGCTGTGCGTAATGGCTGCCCATGTACTGACCTCAAGGGAAGCCGATGAGCAAACTCATCTTGGAACCCTACTGAGCCTATCAGTGACAATATACATACAGTCCGGTCCGTTCGTCTATGAGTATTGCATATCGGGCCTAGGGGGCTGGTAACGTCAGACCCCCAATAGCGGTATAAGTCGTGTCAGAGTGTAGCCCAGAACACCCTGAGATACTACTGGAGTACCTACCAGTAAATCTCCTGCCTCGGCCGAGGGCTTTGTGTAATGGCTCTCCTAGACACAGCGCGATCTCACCCCCAATACCATGAGAGACGAATCCCCTGCCGATCCGCTCACTTGCCTCCATGTGGCTCAGGACTGTACCCAAAAAAGACCTGTTTGCACGACTCCTTTGAGCCGTGGTAGGGTAGAAATCAAAGCACAGTGGGAACTCACACGAGACAAATGACGACCTCAGGTCGATGAACTAACCTGTACACATGTTACCAGGGAACTGCTATCTGACGCTAGGTATAAATACCAACTAGCAGGTTCCCGGCGAGTCCTGTCCGGTGTACTCATAACCCAATGAGCACCTGTATACATCTTAGGTGATCCAACTGACACCAGTGGCTTGTGAGACTGGCCACCGCCCCTCGTCAGGGTCTCGACTGTATACACTAGTCTACTCCGGAGTATCGATGCCCTGTTTCGAAACTCCTACGACTAGGGACCACTTTTAAGGATGTGCTTATGGACTACCCAACTCTCACGTATATGATCGCCATCATACTGTTGGTAGTCAAGCAGGATCCTAAGGGCTCTATCAACGTGTAATAGTGATCAGTCACCTGAACCTATATACGACTGATAAAGGCAAACCAGATAGCATACTATCATCTCGAGTAAGACTGTGCTACCGGTATAGGTCCTCCCTCAATCATTGAAATCACGTACCTGCGATCCAATAATTGACTTTGAGGGCACTATATCCAACAATCTCCCACTTGCACTTAAGGCTAATTATTGCGATGTCGCATACTCACAGCCCGTGTGATACCGAACACCCAACTTCTCTACTAATTAGTTTCACAAAGCTCGTTTGTAAAACTCTTGTGTTCGAGAAATAGCCTCAATGAGTGGATCCGCCCTGATGTTTCTTTCTTTGACTCTCTTAATCTCAAGTTCGCGGAGAAAGCCATCTCTCGAATTGAGTAATACCTGTCTTAGAATACGTCTGGATATCTGGTGGGACCTAGTTCATAAATGAACTCCAAATCCAAACTTCTTAGACTGTATCGTCAACTGAACCCCTGCACCATGCCTCCCACAGTATCCTCTTGGACCACCTGTCCATAATACTGCCCCCTTCGTCAGAGGGAAAACTATAACTCTGACAATCACTTTGTCATCCATGTCACCTTTGAAGCTTGGAATGATAACCGTCTCCCGAAGGAGGCTGCCGTCATCAAATCCGTAGAACATTCACTTATGTTCTAAAATTGCTTCCTTATGTTTCTTCAGGATTGGATTAATATAAACTTATCGCATCTAGTGCAAAAACAACATCTGGTGTGGTACTTGACATCTCATGATTGACTCAATTGCCTAAGCAAGTGATCTGCCAATCATGTACATCCCTCTCCCCTTTAGTCTGTAAGACACCTTTAGAGAGGGTGACTCCATCATCTGCAGGTACACCGCCATGCCAGGAGTCATCTATTCTAAATACTATTAGAATACTGTCAAAGTACCCAGAATGGAAAACTACCCAAATCTAGATCTAAAACCATAGATCTAGTAACCAGAATGTCTGATATTATATCCATATCCTGTAAAGAGAAACAACTGCGTGAGAACCACAGTACAACCGATCGTAGTATAGGAATTTTACTTCTTACTCTGTGTATGTCATCCAAATACTAGGACATCACACCCTACTACCTTCTTAACATATCCATCCCCTATTCTGATGAAGTCAAAGCCATGACCGTCACATCAAAATTAGATGATCTATCTCCGCTATATCTGCTCAAGTCTATAAATAGACATAAGCTACTTGCCCACTATGCTTCCGCTGCTCCACTGACCACAAAAACCCTCTGGCAGAATAATATATACGTGCACTTCTAAAGCTAGTTTAGAACGACGCTATACTTAACCTCCTGCCGGGTCTCATAGCCTGGAACAACAGTAGTGTCAAGCCTGGGTAAACAAGAACCTCCATGTCACCGTCCTTGAGGCTACCGGAGTACCTCTCGGGTGCCTGAGGTTACCCACTATATCTGCGGAGTGGCTAATGGAATGTCAAACCTGATTGAATCTTTAGGTCCTATTAAATTTTCCATAATCGTTTGCGGTTCTGGAATTACTTCCAGTTCTACCATACTCCCACTACTGTTTTCTGAAAAAATCCATTTTTACTAAAACTGTGGCGAGTCAAGAACAATATCACCATTGATCTTCCAGATGGTAGAAAATCAACCCTCATCATAGCCTGGGCCAACCCGCAAACTGCCATTACAGAAACGTGCCTTGAGTTATCCAGAGTCTGGTTTTAAGCATAAGCCGGACAACTCCCCGTACCTTAACATCGTTAAGATATGAACCATTATATATCCAATATAGAAACTTTGGCACTTATTTAATTGGAACCAGATTCAAATCATGCAGTTGTCTCCAGTGCATATCAACTTAATGGAGAGAGGCTAATCAGCATTACTCAACTTAGGAATACATCCAATTATGAGTAACCTGAAAGAGAAACAAGTTTCTCAAAACCATTACTATCAACTGAATACCAATCACAAGTATCTACATCTTCGATCTCTTTGAAGAATCCCGATACTTGCGACATCTGGTTCTCTACTTTATTCTTATACCCACAACTTCTCAAAACTTAGACCTTGTATTTCTACGAAACACTTGTCTAAAAACTAGAGAAGTCATAAGTAAACAGAACATAGTACGAGGACCAATCCCTTTGTCCTGATAGACATTGGAAAACATACAATACTCTGTATAAGTCCGCTGAGTCGAATAACTCAAAGTCTGTGCATCGTAGGTTGAAAACTGTACTTATGGTTAAGAACTACTCCGCTGTTCAATGCTCCTTACCCAATCGAAAACTGATATAGGTAAATGTCATCGACATAATATCAAAAAGTTATATCTCACTTTATAAAAATAAACGTACAGATATATCAGTTTGAAATTGGTGCACAAGAACGGATACTCAAAACCAAATACACGCCGTCCGGCAAAAACCCAGGCGATTTCCTCAAATATCACCAATTACAACGAATTCCGATATAATGAGGATGATCACCTAATTCCCAGTAACTTACTCCCACTCATCATTTGTAAAACCATACAGATGTAAAAATCATACCTGGTAAATACATACCCTGGAGTAAGTATCTAATCGAGAAAACAGATTTCCTTTAACAATGCATAGTGAAACTGAAACATGAAAATGTTTCGTAGGGGTATCTTGGTATTCCTAGTAATGCCTCTTCCATAATCCAATTCATGACTGTAACCGTATATTTCATTGCCATCTCTCCAAATCCCTTTATTTATCTTTAGTCGTTACCTTCTGTACACCCCTTTAGGCTAAGTGGTTTTCTTTCTTCCCTACCGTTCGGCACCAGCCTATGGTTTGGAAGAAGACTATCCAATAAGCATAATAGGTGTACTCTCCTAAACCAAGGAGTACTCGCAACTTGAGAGAAGGTGATGATAAAAGACAACTGAATAATACCTTATTCTATTTCTCCCGAACTGGGGAAAAAAGCAAAGGTGAAGTAGGAGTGGCGATGAAGTACGCGGTTTGGTCGTGAATGATAGCAGTCGCAATTTACTTTGCCCTCTTTCTAATCCCTTTATTTTGTCTTTACTTATTACCTTCTGCACACCCTACTTAGGCTAATTGGTTTTCTTCATTCCCTACCTTTCGGCACCTGCCTATGGTTTGGAAGAAGACTTTCCAATAAGCGTAATAGGTGTACTCTCCTAAACTAAGGAGCCCTCGCAATCTGAGAGAAGGTGATGATAAAAGACAACCGAATTAACCAATTCAATTTCTCCTGAACCTGGATCCATCCTCGAAGAAGCCCCTTCGAGTTCGTATATAACCATACGATGGATTTATCCAATAGAAGTGGATGTCCGTAGTAATACGGGGTGTTCTGAGAAATGCAAAGGGTAATTAAGGAGCGACAATAACTTATGCAACTTAGACAATCCAAAAGCCAGTATTTTAAGAAGGTTCGGTCAACTTGGTCACTGAGTCATAGTCTAGGGTCGGTCAAAGGTCGCTGCCAAAGAGAGAAAGAAAAGAAACACTCTGCGTGCACTCTAACCTAGATCAGAATGGTTATCACTTTATCTAATCAGGAAACCTCCCACTGTACTGCCAAATTCTCCTCCAAACCTGAAAGAAGAATCAATCGGGATCACCCGAAGAGTAAACTAACTCAATAGTGGGAATCGGGATCCAACTTTCATCGCATGATAACGTGACGGAATCCACTCACGTTATCACACTCCAGAAGGTATGCGCATGCCTGGTAAGTTTCAGTTTCTTTAGAAACTCCCGATATGATTTTTACCCCATGCTCTTATGACCTTGAATAAGGGCCAACAAATCATAAGTCGCATGTCAAGTTCTTCCCATCATTATCTTGTTAATTTGAACCCACCCGTACATACTCTTGACTAAGGGCCAACAAAGTAATACGACTGTCCCAAACCAACGTATCTATCTATGCAACATGTGAACACCTCAGCAGCTACCAATCACTATGTCTTGACTAAGGACCAAACCAACATAGCTTGAGTACTACTGACCATTCATATGAAATGACGGAGGGCTACGGCTAGTTTTTGACGAAAAACCTTTAACGTAATAAACTTGATTTCATTGAAGGAACCTGATAGCTTTTTATAAAAATATAGTGGCGAAAACCTTCGCTAAAGAGGTCACCCCCGGTGAAGGGATCTTGGCTCTTTCCTCGTGAAATGAGGTGCAGGATATTCCAACTGAATACCGCGATGCAAAGCAACATGTAATCGACTATAGTGAAGTTATTACCCTGATGTAAATTTCTGCCCAAGGGGTCACTTCCGGTGAAGGGATCTCGGCCCTTGCCTCGTCGAATGAGGTGCAGGATATTCCAACTGAATACCACTGTGCAAAACAAAAGAAAACGTCTTTGTAATAACACTTTTTAAAACTGTTCCAACAATATCCAAACAGGTTTGTTTTCCTTTACATTGATCAGCATCAACGCAGTCCCATCAATTAATCACACCAGAAAAGAACGAAAATAAAATGTACGTATATGCCATCCGCATTCGTCACTGGGTCCCGTCATCACCCGTTAGGTTACTTAACTAACGACAGAGCGGGGACTGGACTAGCGCGGGTGTAAAATATATACAACATCTACTAGTATATATACCAATATACAATAATCACTCCAGGCGTGATAATATGCAACATTACAGAAAAGTAATAAGCATCATAGAACAATACAGATAATCTGGGATTCCCGGGTTTCACAGAGCCGGTGCTGAAACCCGACGTTCCCCTGGTCGTGTGGATAGCCTGTGCAATGAAACCTAGACCCCTACGGGTGCGGCAAGTTACCCGCTAAAACCTGAAGCGAGGCAGCCCCTACAGCAGAATGAATAGACCACCCTGCACTTCACGGAATCCAATAACTTGAGCACCCCTCCTTGGGTCAACCTGTACCCCCTACGAGTGCGGCGAATAGTCTACCAATTCTAGAGTGAGGCCCCTCTGCCTCTCAAAGCCATGAGATGCGGACCCGTTGCCCTCCAGAACCCGGCTATCCGTGTACTCCGTCGCGGGGTAAACCTAGTACAGAAATGAAAAATATGTACAACGGGTACATCGACCTCAGCCCAGTCGTGCCCCAAAAGAATATTATACAAACAGGCAGTGACGGCAGTCCACATGTTGGACGCTCGTCCCGCAATATCAAATGTACAAATAAATCCAAACTGCACTACCATTGCACACTGCTATCTACCACGACAAATCCGCAACATCACAGCACAACACAGAACATCAACGCGAATGTCACGTTCGCAAATCCGTCTAAAAAGACTATAGCAATTAGACGCATTTTACCGCTCGAATGACATTCACGGTCGGAGATATAATGTAAGTACTGTAAACTAACAAGTTTAAAATTCCGATCGATAAAACTTCCCGAAGTGGGCCCCACGTACATCTGTAGTACACAAAAAAAATCTGGGCCCAAAAGAAATATTCCAGAAACTACAATTTTCTATGTAAGACATTACTGTAGAAAAATTGTACTGTTTGGCTCCAAACCTGTGGCGGAACCGTGGCCAAACCATGGTTTGTGCGGCGGTTCCGCGACAGTACTATGGAGTCACTGAACCAAATTTTATCAGAATTCTTAAAAAAGCCTGCTCGATTTTCTGAGATGCTCAAAATGATTTTTAGACCAGTTTTTAAAATCGACAGAAACTTTACACTGAAAAATGCGATTTTCGAAATTTCGTTCGATCGTTGTTTTAAACGCGTTAGAACAAGCTAGTGAAGGTTAATGGCATGGCTCTGATACCATGTAAGTCTACGGTAGCGCTTCGTCCGTCAATCTGACGCCAAACGCGGAACAAAAACTTTTATAACTGGCGCTATCGCATACTATAACCCGGATTTTGCCATTAACGCTAAACTAACAAACTGTAAAGAGGTAGAAAGGCTATACCGATCGATTCGAGTCCTTCGGTCTTTAGCCATCATCCTACGCTCCTTTGTGGCAACTCCAATCTCTTTGCTCCTCGTCGAGGTGGCACCACATCTACGGATCTTTAAACGGGCTCCCGCCTCTATACCGAGGCAACTCAATCATCATGTCTGCTAAAAGAGATGACCAAGATGAAATAGAGAACGAGTAGAATACTTTGTCTCAAACACGCTAGGGTTCTCATCGCATGAGAAAGGTAGGGTGGAGGTAGAAGAAGATGTTTAGGATTGGAAATGGTGAACTCAAGAAACACTAGTGAGCCAAAAGAAAACTAAGCTCAAATACTTGTGTTATCATTATCCTCCTCTTGTGAATAGATATGAGAGGATATATAATCAAAACCATAAAAAAATATCTAATGACAATATCTCCTCAAATATCCAAACCCAAAACAAAACACATTAAATTCTTCATGACTCACTTAGTGACTCATTATGAGTCACTAAGAACATGCTAGAATAATGTGTCATCCATAATGAGTCACCATTTCCAAAAACAAATAATCATTTAAACTAAAATGATTAATCCAAAAAGAAATACATCTTCTAAAATATTCTCGTAACGGATTACGAAAATACCCCTCACCTGTATATACATACTTGTATCCGTATTCTGACCGAATACGAATACGAGAGACTAAAATATTCCGACTCAATATAATACATGGATCCGGCTTAAACCAAAACCCACCAATATTATCTGCCCGAAATATGACACGTGCGTAAACGCACGTGCATTTTCCGAACCCTGCCATAAAACCGTACGGCCTCTACAACGTTTCGCCCGAACTTGGGAAACTATCTGTGGGGGACTCTAAAGACTCGTCAGTACCCTGGCAGTGGGTTTAACCACAAACACGTCAGCGGCACTAGCTGTGCGTAACGGCTGCCCATGTACTGACCTTAAGGGAAGCCGATGAGCAAACTCATCCTGGAACCCTACTGAGCCTATTAGTAACAATATACATACAGTCCGATCCGTTCGTCTATGAGTATCGCATATCGGGCCTAAGGGGCTGGTAATGTCAGACCCCCAATAGCGGTATAAGTCGTGTCAGAGTATAGCCCAGAACACCCTGAGATACTACTGGAGTACCTACCAGTAAATCTCCTGTCTCGGCCGAGGGCTTTGTGTAATGGCTTTCCTAGACACAGCGCGATCTCACCCCCAATACCGGGAGAGACGAATCCCCTGCCGATCCGCTCATTTGCCTCCATGTGGCTCGGGACTGTCCCCAAAAAAGACCTGTTTGCACGACTCCTTTGAGCCGTGGTAGGGTAGAAATCAAAGCACAGTGGGAACTCACACGAGACAAATGACGACCTCAGGTCGATGAACTAACCTGTACATATGTCACTAGGGAACTGCTATCTGACGCTAGGTATAAATACCAACTAGCAGGTTCCCGGCGAGTCCTGTCCGGTGTACTCATAACCCAATGAGCACCTGTATACATCTTAGGTGATCCAACTGACACCAGTGGCTTGTGAGACCGGCCACCGCCCCTCGTCGGGGTCTCGACTGTATACACTAGTCTACTCCGGAGTATCGATGCCCTGTCTCGAAACTCCCACGACTAGGGATCACTTTTAAGGATGTGCTTATGGACTACCCAACTCTCACGTATATGATCGCCATCATACTATTGGTAGTCAAGCAGGATCCTAAGGGCTCTATCAACGTGTAATAGTGATCAGTCACCTGAACCTATACACGACTGATAAAGGCAAACCAGATAGCATACTATCATCTCGATTAAGACTGTGCTACCGGTATAGGTCCTCCCTCAATCATTGAAATCACGTACCTGCGATCCAATAATTGACTTTAAGGGAACTATATCCAACAATACCATCGAGTTATAAGCCACCCGATCGAAAACTGCTTCGTATTCAAAAATTAGGTTGAAGAGTAGTACAAACAGGGCAGCTCATGTTTATCGATGGTTGGAAGATAGACCCACTACAGAAGCATGTACCGAAGAAAGCCGACATTTAGGGGTCCTTACAACTCCTAAGAAGAATATACTCCCATAAGAACCTCTAGGCTCATAGGGAGAAAATACATTTATGAGGCCCGAGACCTTCACAGCTCATAAAAATTGAAAAGGCTTAGGTGACAGGGACCTAAACATGTCTCATAAGCCATTGCCCTGCGGCCGGTCTTCGAATTGACTACTGTATATAATCCATAGGCTACTTGTAATGAAGTTGTATTCAATACATCCTCCATTGGACAACAAATCTACCAATGAGAAGAGGACCCACTCATGTATCCTTATGATACATGAGGAGTACGTCAAAAAAGAGGCAAGTCCACAAGCAAAATGGATATGGATGAAAACCTGAAAAGGCTCCATGAGTAAAAAACAGCGAGGCTACCAGCAAGCTTGTGAAAACTCACGAGGGCGCAAACTCGTTCAAAAAAAATGCTTCAACAAAATCCCACTAAAGGTGTGCAGTACTCCCAATGAGTGATGAGCATCACTTATGATTTCTCTCGACTCACAAGGAGAAAACACTCATATGAGATCTTTACGACTTACAAGGGAAAACATACTTAGGGGTTCTCATGACTCCTAAGAAGAAAATACACCTGTGAGATCATTTTGACTCGTTAGGAGAAAATACTTTTATGAGACCCTTATGACTCATAAAAATTGAAAAGCCTTAGGTGACAGAGACCTAAATCCGTTTCCTAAGCCGCCATTTTTCTGTGGCCGGTCTCCAAAATGACTACCGTATTCAATCCATGGATGATTCGCAACAAAGTTGCATCCAAAACATTCTCCATTGGCAAACAAAGCTACCAACGAAGAGAAGATCCACTCATGTGTCCACACGATACATAATAAGAACGGCACTTACAAGATCCTCTCGACTCATAAGTAGAAAATACTCTTGTGAGTTCTTTACGACTCACAAGACGAGAAGACACTTAGGGATCCTCACGACCCCTAAAGAAAAAAAACACACTTGCAAGATTCTCTTGACTCGTAGGGAGAAAATACATTTATGAGACCCTCACGACTCATAAAATTAAAAAGTCTTAGCTGACAGGGATCTAAATCTGTCTCCTAAGCCATTGCCCTGCGGCTGGTCTTCAAATTGACTACCGTATACTATTCATGGGCTACTTGTGGCAAAACCATGCTCGAAATGACCCACATTGGCAAACCAAGCTACCATCGTGGAAAAGACCCACTCATGCGTCCTGACGACACGTGAGGAGAATGACACTTACGAGATCCACTCGACTTGTAAGAAAAACATACCTTAATAGGATCCTTACGATTCACAAAGGAAGATACACTTAGTAATCCACACGACTCCTAAGGAGAAAATACAGCTACGATATCCTCTCGACTCGTAGAAAGAAAATACATTTATGAGGTCTGTTCCCTCATAAAAAATAAGGCAGCGCCTCACATGTTAGACACGTGAGCGCCCGTGTGCAAAGCACGTGAACGCCTGTTTTTGATAGGATTAAATCCTATAGCAGCGCCTCACGTGTTAGACACGTGAGCGCCCACGTGCAAAGCATGTGAATGCCTGTTTATGATATGATTAAATCCTAAGGCAGCGCCTGTTAGTTATATGTATGCCCTAGAGGCCATTACTGTACATGTGATGTATATTGTAGTGGATGCTTAGATGTCACGACCCGAAAAGTACGGAATGTGAATGGCACTTAAATTACGAAACGTCTCAAGGCGTCCGTAAAATAAGTAAGCCAAAGCCCAGAAACCAAAACCAAATAAGCAAAAGAGTGAAGAAAAACCAATCAATTAAAAGCGAGTTTATCAAGTAAGTCATATAAAACCTTTTTTAAAAACAATATTTATTTTTCCGAAAATTTCGGCAGAGCCTCCTTTGTAAATACTGGCCCCCAAAATGGGTACAACAAGAATATATATAAATCCAACAAATAAGGCATCCCCAAGAGGGAGCTAGCTCTTCGCCACAAGGCGGTCACAAATCCCACGCAATATAAAACAACAACATGAAAAATAATCATAAAGAAGCATGAGAAAAACAGCATGTCGACTCAAGTGAGCTCGACCCCAAAATACAGCATAAAAAGTCCACAAATCTCACAGTCTCATCTCTAGGTCAATATACAACAATACTGGTAGATACAGTAGATGGAGTACTCTAGATACAAAGAATATACAAGATGGTACAAAAATAATAACACAACCCACCTACGAGCAAAAACCTCGAGTCCTGGCAAAAGAGGCAAAAGAAGCGGTGCGCCCGCCGCTACTGTGCTGACGGAGCGGACCTGCAAAAGACTGTGGCACAACGGGGGTGAGTTGCC
Organism: Agapanthus africanus; assembly: GCA_030015575.1. Taxonomy (NCBI): domain Eukaryota; kingdom Viridiplantae; phylum Streptophyta; class Magnoliopsida; order Asparagales; family Amaryllidaceae; genus Agapanthus; species Agapanthus africanus. Next base: position 373,285,179 of record JASDDO010000019.1, on the reverse strand, counting down.
AACTCGTGAGTAGTAAATAACATCTATAGAGGCTATCACAAGTATGCACACAAGCATCCTAACATCTATAATACAGGTATGGCAGGATATAATAGCAGGTATGTATGCAATATGAATATACTAACAGGTATGTATGCAATATGAATATACTCGTGATCTGCATGTGTAAATATAAGAAATCATCTTTTTCCTTTAGGTATCTCTTTTGAAATATCAGCACAATACCAATAGAATCAACCAGAATCCGTGTCCAGCAACGACACCTCAAAACTGTCTCAAATCTCATATCAATGTATCTCTGGTCTCAGCCGTCCGGCTGACCCATCTCAAATATCGATATCTCATCATCTCGCGGCCACGGTCGGTATCCTCTCGATATCCGCCGTGCCAAAACAGTCACCGGTAGGTAGTCCATCCCCTGCCAGGCTCAACGTCAACAACACATTCCTCTTGCCCCGGGGTACCTTACCGGGCCCACCATGTACCCGTGACGGTTCCTCCACTCCTCGACACGGATCTCGAAAACTACAGCAAACTCATGGTGGACGACACTTTACATCACTAGAAAATCGCAATTTTGCATATTTTAAAAAGGGTAATAAGTTTTAGAAATTTTGCGGCTTTCCCCCGAAATACAGAAATATCATAAATCTCAAGAAATCATCATGAATGCATACGTCAATGATAATGAATGCATATGTATTAATGTTCAAGTTACAATGTATGATTAATAGACTAGGCATGAGCAAATGATATAATGATATACATGCACATGAATAGCAATTCTACGATGTTATTTTAAGGATTTAAAGGCAATAGCACAAGTTTAAGTATCAATTATAGTAAAAGGTTTCAAATTATAGGTTATCTAGTGTGGTGGCATGGCAATTACCAGGGCGTGGGTGTAAGCATGAATAGTGCTCGTGCTGTATATAAAAACCCTGGCAATGGTGCAGGTGTCCTATAGAATGGGTTCGCATATGTATGTCAATATAAGGCATGGATGTAGCAAATAATCATACAAGTATTACACCCCTAATTACTAACATTACTAAGAATCTTTTTAAGCTACTAAAACTATCGGGCGGCTTGCGCCATCCAACGATAGTCCCCCGTAGATGTTACATCTACTCACCGGAATCCCTAGCTAGTCACGTCCAACCACCGCTTTCCCCTTTCGTGCCGCGTCTGACGTCTCCGCGACCGAACCTGGAATTTACATCAATACCAAACATAAGGTTACATACCATGAAACGACGCAAATACCAAACGAAAATACTAACGTTCATAAGCTAGGTACAACGTGCACAAGGTGCGCGGAACACACGCGAAAATCGCAAAAACTAACTAAAATCGTCGATTTGGTCGCCCGGCAAAGCTAAAACCCGATCACTCAAAAATCCGCACTCACACATCCTAAATGTCATAGGATAAGCCAACACAATCATCAAGATATCAAAAATAATTCATCACATAATTTTATAACAAAACTAGTAAGCTCAAACATTCCAAAAATCGGCGCAACATCGCCGTTTTGCGATAAAAAGGACTACAATCTAGCATAATCACCCAAGTCACACCATTAGATAGCCACTACACAAAATTTCAACACATTAACCATGCTTCAAAACCTATATTCCACAACCAAACCCTTTCTTGATTTTTCAAAGTTAGCAAAATCCAACCCAAATCATACATGATACACTAAATTAACTCTAATTTAAAGTCCAAAAGACAAGTTAACTACTTAGATTAGGCTAACAAAATAACTAGATAACAAAATAGATTTAATTAACCTACTAATGATTTCTAAAACCCTAGTTTAAATTCAAACCCTGAACAAAAAAAAAATAGATTAGAAATTATCTATAATTTTAACACTAAAACAATTTTCAAGTTCTAATTAGCACACTTTAACTACAAATTAGCCAAGGATTGAAATTATACCTCACAAGCCCAAACCCTATGTTGCTATAGCTTCCCAAGATACCATCTTTCTCCAAGATTTAAACCATTTTGGGCTTGAGAAGAGATAGAATAAGGTTTTGTGTTGAAATTGTGAAGGAAATTGTTGATTTTTGGAGCAAATTTTGGATTAACTTTGATGAACAAAAGAGATGAGGCAAAGAGGGGGAGGGGGCTGCTACAACAGCAGAAATTCGGTGGAGAGATAGGGGAATGGGGGATGTGAGGGGTTAGTGTAAAAAGTCTTAGTCAAAGCCCCCCCAAAAATACCATAATACCCCCACCTAAATACTATATTTAAATCCTACTCAAAACAATTCATTCACAAGACTTAAACTCAAAAAGAGAGGGATGGGGGCTGCTGCAGCAGTGGTGGGGCCGGCCTTGGGTTGTGGGGGTGAGTGGGAGTGAATACAAAAAGGTTCTATGCAAATAAGACCCCCCACAAGTTCATATTTGCAAGTTTTAGTTCAAAAAAATTATATTTTTGTTTTCCATCATAAAAACCCATTAAAACTTGAAATAAAATACTAAAAATTTATATTACAACTAAATTTTAATTAACATGATTTTAAAGCTTAAATTTAGCCCATTTAAATTTGTATTTATCGCTAATTTAATATATTTTCTTACCGGCTTAAAATAATATTAAAAAATTGAAAAATAGGGAAATTTTTTTAAATGACCAAAAATTAATAAGTAACTCATTAGCTACTAAAAACTAGCAATTACCTATCCAAATTAGGTATAATTAGTCCTAAACTGCAAAATAACAAAAAAGACGGTTTACGGAAAAATACCGAATTTTCACCGATTCCCAGGAAAACACCAAAACGACTTTTCAAGGCGCTACAATCTTCCCCCCTTAAAGAAATTCGGTCCCCGAATTTAAAAAATATAGCTATGCGTACCTTCAAACAGATGGGGATATTTCTTCCTTATCTCGCCCTCGGTCTCCCAGGTAACCTCTTCACTGCTCGGGCTACGCCAAAGGAACTTGACGGTTGGTATAATCTTCGATCTCAACTTCTTCACCTGCCGATCCAGGATGGCCACCGGCTGCTCTGCAAAAGAAAGGTCGCGCTCTAGCTGGACTGTCGGGTGCTGAATCGCATGCGAAGGGTCGTGAAGGTACTTGCGGAGCATCGAAACAAGGAAGACGGGGTGAACATCGGGAAAGCTGGGTGGAAGAGCCAAACGATACGCAACTGCGCCGACCCGCTCGAGGATCTCGAAGGGATCCACAAATCTAGGACTAAGCTTTCCTTTTCGCCCAAATCGCATCACGCCCTTCATCGGAGAGACCCTCAGAAAAACATGATCGCCAACTGCGAACTCTAGTCTGCGACGGCGCCTGTCTGCATACGATTTCTACCTGCTCTGAGCTGCTTTCATCCGGTCTTGAATCAACTGTATCTTCGCCGTCGTCTCCTCAACAAGCTGCGGCCCCAGTATACTGCTCTCGTTGAGCTCTGTCCAACAAACGGGCGATCTGCATCTCCTCCCATACAATGCCTCGAAAGATGCCATCTGAATAGTATCCTGGAAGCTGTTGTTGTAGGAGAACTCCATTAACGGTCAATGACGATCCCAGGTACCGCCGAAGTCTAAAACGCACGCTCTGAGCATGTCCTCGAGAGTCTGAATAGTCCGCTCTGACTGGCCGTTGGTCTGCGGATGAAACGCTGTGCTGAAGCTCAAACGAGTGCCCAAAGCCTCCTGAAGTCTCTGCCAAAGTCGGCTGGTGAACTGGGTGCCTCGATCTGACACGATACAAGTCGGTACGCCATTCAACCGCACGATCTCGTCGATGTAAAGCTGGGCATACTGAGCGAAGCTGAAAGTGGTCTTCACTGGCAGGAAGTGAGCCGCTTTCGTCAATCGATCTACGATCACCCAGATGGAGTCATACCCTCGACTGGTCCTGGGTAGACCCACAACGAAATCCATCGAAATCTGCTCCCATTTCCACTCCGGAATGGGTAACGGCTGTAGCTCTCCTGCGGGCCTCTGGTGCTCGGCCTTGACTTGCTGACAAGTCAGGCATCTCGATACGAACTCCGCGATGTCCCTCTTCATCCCGTCCCACCAGTAGGTCTCTCTCATATCATGGTACATCTTGGTGGAACCGGGGTGGACACTATACACTGATCGGTGTGCCTCCTCAAAAATGTCGCGCCGCAATCCATCAGCATCTGGTACGCATAGTCTAGATCCATAGCGTAAAATCCCCTGATCATCAATCACGAACTCAGAAAATCTGCCCTGTCCCATCTATGCCATGATCTCTGAGCAACGGTCGTCTCTGCGCTGTGCCTCATATATACGGTCAAGCAACTGTGGGCGTGCACGAACATGCGCGAGCTGTCCCCCTGTCTGAGTGAACTCGAACTCAACTCGGCTGTCGCATAAAATCTGCCAATTTGCTGACGACTGCCTCTGCACTGCGCGCAAATAGGATAGACTACCCCCGGGCCTCTTGCTCAAAGCATCTACCACACATTCGCCTTGCCTGGGTGATATAAGATCTCGCAGTCGTAGTCTTTCACCAACTTCATCCAACGACGATGTCTGAGGTTCAGGTCTCGCTGCTGAAATATGTACTTTATGCTTTTGTGATCAGTGAATATCTGACACGGCTCGCCGTATAGGTAATGTCGCTAAATCTTCAGTGCAAGGACCACTGCAGCCATCTCCAAATCGTGAGTGGGGTAGTTCTGTTCATGCTTCTTTAACTGCCGAGAAGCATATGCGATCACCCGGCCATGCTGCATCAATACGCATCTTAACCCTACTCGCGAAGCATCACAGTAGACCACAAATCCGCCTGATCCCGAAGGCAAAGATAATACCGGCGCCGTAGTCAAACAAATCCGTAGCTGCTGAAAACTGCGCTCGCACTCCTCTGTCCAAACGAAAGGAACTCCCTTCCGGGTCAAACCGGTCAAAGGTGCAGCTATACGGGAGAAGTCCTGAACAAAACGCCTGTAGTAGCCTGCCAGGCCTAGAAAACTACGGATCTCAGTAACCGATGTAGGTCGGGGCCACTGCTGAACAGCCTCAATCTTCTTTGGGTCCACACATATGCCGTCTCTCGTAATCACGTGACCCAAGAATCCGACGCTGTCCAGCCAGAATGCACACTTGGAGAACTTTGCGAACAGCTGGTGCTCCCTCAGAGTCTGTAACGTAATCCACAAGTGCTGCTCGTGCTCCTCTCTGCTCCGGGAGTACACCAAGATATCGTCGATAAACACGATGATGAACAAGTCAAGATACGGCCTGAATGTACGGTTCATCAAATCCATGAATGCTGCTGGGGCGTTGGTGAGTCCGAACGACATCACCAAAAACTCATAGTGGCCGTAGCGCGTGCGGAAAGCTGTCCTCGGTATATCCTCCTGTCGAACTCGCAGCTGATGGTACCCTGATCGCAAGTCGATCCTCGAAAAAAAAATACCCCGCACCCTGAATCTGGTCGAACAAATCATCAATGCGTGGCAACGGATATCTGTTCCGCACGGTAACCTTGTTCAGCTGGCGGTAGTCGAAACACAAACGCAAACTGCCGTCCTTCTTCTTGACAAACAGGACCGGAGCGCCCCACGGAGAAACACTAGGTCGAATAAGCCCTTTATTTAACAATCCTGCAACTGATCCTTCAGCTCTCTAAGCTCTGCCGGGGCCAACCGATAAGGCGGTATAGAAATAGGCCCCGAGCCGGGAATCAAGTCAATGCAGAACTCAACATCGCGCTCAGGTGGTAGCCAAGGCAGCTCATCAGGGAAAACATCAAGGAACTCACAAACAACCGGGACCCGGTCCAACGGAACCTCTGCAGCTCGAGTATCAAAAATATACGCTAAGAATCCCTGACATCCCTTCCATAAGAGCTGACCAGCGCGAAGAGACGAAATCAAGCTGGGAAGGGTGACGCTGCGGTCTCCCTGAATAACAAGGATTGGCTCTCCCGGAAAGCTAAATCTGACTGCTTTCTCACGGCAGTCCACTGAACCATAACATGTGGCTAGCCAATCCATGCCCAGAAGCACATCAAAGTCCAACATATCGAGGAGAATCAAATCAACCGACGAGTCCCTCTCCCCGATACGAACGGAACACAATCGAAACACAAAACGAGCGACAAACGACTCACCTACCGGGATAATAACAACAAGCGGCTGATCTAACGACGACGACTCATGACCCAACATCGGTGCAAAGTGTGTAGATACGTACGAATGTGTGGAACCTGGGTCGAATAATACCCATGCGTCGAAAGAACAAACTGGAAAGGTACCTGTCACAATGGCGTTGGATGCCTGTGCATCCTGCGGTGTCAAAGCGAACACTCGGGCCTGTCCTCCACCGATAGTGGGCTGTCCTCGGCCTCTGCCTCCTCGTCCCCTCTGGATAGGACCGCCGCGTCCACGGCCTCTGGGTGCACCTATCTGACGTGGAGCATCGCCAGTGGTAGGAAGTAGAGCTCTCTGAGGAGGAGGAGGTGATGGTAGTAGGGTAACATGTGGAACTGTCGCTGCTCCTTGTCGTCTTACCGGACAGTCTCTGATACGATGATGCAGGCTACCACACCAAAAACATCCTAACCATGGCTGCTGACCATATGGGTGATGGCGATACAACTGGCCCCTAAAGAATCCGCCACGGCCTCTGCGAACACACCTAGGTGCTAACATATCCGTGCGAATCCAACTCGGTCTCGAAACGACCGTAGGGGGAGTAGTATCCGATCTCTGCGCTCGATTGACCTCTACTAAGGATCCCACCATCTGTCGTAGCTCCTGCATACCTCCCATCATCTGTCGTAGCTCCTCCATACTAGACTCTAGCCTGTCCATGCGACCTGGGGAATGCGGATCAGTCTGTCCCTGAGGCGTAGGTATACCCCCCTGCTCAGTCCTCGTCTCGGACGAGCCAGCTCGAATCTCGTCTCGGGCGGCAGCCCTCTGTGCCCTCGTAGCCTTCGGCGGCATAGTGGCTGGTACAGGAAAAAGGGGTAATAAGAACAGTGCAATAGAATCATAGGATACACGGAATAGAAGAAGGAATTTCAAGCAAGTATATCCTAAAGTCACTTAGGCGGCGTACCGTATCGCAAGTATGCCACGGACATACACACGCTACGTTACCCTACTTAAGTCACTTACTCCATCTACCAAGGGTCATCCTACACTCAAAAAGGTAAAACCTATTGCTCTGATACCAACTTTGTCACGACCCGAAAAGTACGGAACGTGAATGACACTTAAATTACGAAACGCCTCAAGGCGTCCGTAAAATAAGTAAGCCAAAGCCCAGAAACCAAAACCAAATAAGCAAAAGAGTGAAGAAAAACCAATCAATTAAAAGCGAGTTTATCAAGTAAGTCATATAAAACCTTTTTTAAAAACAATATTAATTTTTTCGAAAATTTCGGCAGAGCCTCCTTTGTAAATACTGGCCCCCAAAATGGGTACAACAAGAATATATATAAATCCAACAAATGAGGCATCCCCAAGCGGGAGCTAGCTCTTCGCCACAAGGCGGTCATAAATCCCACGCAATATAAAACAACAACATGAAAAATAATCATAAAGAAGCATGAGAAAAACAGCATGTCGACTCAAGTGAGCTCGACCCCAAAATACAGCATAAAAAGTCCGCAAATCTCACAGTCTCATCTCTAGGTCAATATACAACAATACTAGTAGATACAGTAGATGGAGTACTCTAGATACAAAGAATATACAAGATGGTACAAAAATAATAACACAACCCACCTACGAGCAAAAACCTCGAGTCCTGGCAAAAGAGGCAAAAGAAGCGGTGCGCCCGCCGCTACTGTGCTGACGGAGCGGACCTGCAAAAGACTGTGGCGCAACGGGGGTGAGTTGCCAACTCGTGAGTAGTAAATAACATCTATAGAGGCTATCACAAGTATGCACACAAGCATCCTAGCATCTATAATATAGGTATGGCAGGATATAATAGCAGGTATGTATGCAATATGAATATACTAACAGGTATGTATGCAATATGAATATACTCATGATCTGCATGTGTAAATATAAGAAATCATCTTTTTCCTTTAGGTATCTCTTTTGAAATATCAGCACAATACCAATAGAATAAACCAGAATCCGTGTCCAGCAACGACACCTCAAAACTGTCTCAAATCTCATATCAATGTATCTCTGGCCTCAGCCGTCCGGCTGACCCATCTCAAATATCGATATCTCATCATCTCGCGGCCACGGTCGGTATCCTCTCGATATCCGCCGTGCCAAAACAGTCACCGGTAGGTAGTCCATCCCCTGCCAGGCTCAACGTCAACAACACATTCCTCTTGCCCCGGGGTACCTTACCGGGCCCACCATGTACCCGTGACGGTTCCTCCACTCCTCGACACGGATCTCGAAAACTACAGCAAACTCATGGTGGACGACACTTTACATCACTAGAAAACCGCAATTTTGCATATTTTAAAAAGGGTAATAAGTTTTAGAAATTTTGCGGCTTTCCCCCGAAATACAGAAATATCATAAATCTCAAGAAATCATCATGAATGCATACGTCAATGATAATGAATGCATATGTATTAATGTTCAAGTTACAATGTATGATTAATAGGCTAGGCATGAGCAAATGATATAATGATATACATGCACATGAATAGCAATTCTACGATGTTATTTTAAGGATTTAAAGGTAATAGCACAAGTTTAAGTATCAATTATAGTAAAAGGTTTCAAATTATAGGTTATCTAGTGTGGTGGCATGGCAATTACCAGGGTGTGGGTGTAAGCATGAATAGTGCTCGTGCTGCATATAAAAACCCTGGCAATGGTGCAGGTGTCCTATAGAATGGGTTCGCATATGTATGTCAATATAAGGCATGGATGTAGCAAATAATCATACAAGTATTACACCCCTAATTACTAACATTACTAAGAATCTTTTTAAGCTACTAAAACTATCGGGCGGCTTGCGCCATCCAACGATAGTCCCCCGTAGATGTTACATCTACTCACCGGAATCCCTAGCTAGTCACGTCCAACCACCGCTTTCCCCTTTCGTGCCGCGTCTGACGTCTTCGCGACCGAACCTGGAATTTACATACCATGAAACGACGCAAATCCCAAACGAAAATACTAACGTTCACAAGCTAGATACAACGTGCACAAAGTGCGCGGAACACACGCGAAAATCGCAAAAACTAACTAAAATCGTCGATTTGGTCGCCCGGCAAAGCTAAAACCCGATCACTCAAAAATCCGCACTCACACATCCTAAATGTCATAGGATAAGCCAACACAATCATCAAGATATCAAAAATAATTCATCACATAATTTTATAACAAAACTAGTAAGCTCAAACATTCCAAAAATCGGCGCAACATCGCCGTTTTGCGATAAAAAGGACTACAATCTAGCATAATCACCCGAGTCACACCATTAGATAGCCACTACACAAAATTTCAACACATTAACCATGCTTCAAAACCTATATTCCACAACCAAACCCTTTCTTGATTTTTCAAAGTTAGCAAAATCCAACCCAAATCATACATGATACACTAAATTAACTCTAATTTAAAGTCCAAAAGACAAGTTAACTACTTAGATTAGGCTAACAAAATAACTAGATAAAAAAATAGATTTAATTAACCTACTAATGATTTCTAAAACCCTAGTTTAAATTCAAACCCTGAACAAAAAAAAAATAGATTAGAAATTATCTATAATTTTAACACTAAAACAATTTTCAAGTTCTAATTAGCACACTTTAACTACAAATTAGCCAAGGATTGAAATTATACCTCACAAGCCCAAACCCTATGTTGCTATAGCCTCCCAAGATACCATCTTTCTCCAAGATTTAAACCATTTTGGGCTTGAGAAGAGATAGAATAAGGTTTTGTGTTGAAATTGTGAAGGAAATTGTTGATTTTTGGAGCAAATTTTGGATTAACTTTGATGAACAAAAGAGATGAGGCAAAGAGGGGGAGGGGGCTGCTACAACAGCAGAAATTCGGTGGAGAGGTAGGGGAATGGGGGATGTGAGGGGTTAGTGTAAAAAGTCTTAGTCAAAGCCCCCCCAAAAATACCATAATACCCCCACCTAAATACTATATTTAAATCCTACTCAAAACAATTCATTCACAAGACTTAAACTCAAAAAGAGAGGGATGGGGGCTGCTGCAGCAGTGGTGGGGCCGGCCTTGGGTTGTGGGGGTGAGTGGGAGTGAATACAAAAAGGTTCTATGCAAAAAAGACCCCCCACAAGTTCATATTTGCAAGTTTTAGTTCAAAAAAATTATATTTTTGTTTTCCATCATAAAAACCCATTAAAACTTGAAATAAAATACTAAAAATTTATATTACAACTAGATTTTAATTAACATGATTTTAAATCTTAAATTTAGCCCATTTAAATTTGTATTTATCGCTAATTTAATGTATTTTCTTACCGGCTTAAAATAATATTAAAAAATTGAAAAATAGGGAAAAATTTTTAAATGACCAAAAATTAATAAGTAACTCATTAGCTACTAAAAACTAGCAATTACCTATCCAAATTAGGTATAATTAGTCCTAAACTGCAAAATAACAAAAAAGACGGTTTACGGAAAAATACCGAATTTTCACCGATTCCCAGGAAAACACCAAAACGACTTTTCAAGACGCTACATTAGACATATATAAGGAGGAATTAATTGCTCGATATGATAGTATGTTATCTGGTTGCACTTTATCTTAACATGTACACTTATTGTCTCTCTATTACATATTGATAAAGCCCTCAGGATGAGTACTTGACTACCAGGATTATGATCCAGATCATACTAATGGGGATAGGGTAGTCGGTAAGTACATCCTTCAAATGTTTCTAGTCGTGGGAGTATCGAAACATGGCATTGATACTCCAGAGTAGACTAGCGTAGGCGCTTCTTGACCCATATGATGGGCGATGGATGATCCCACATCCATTGGTGTTTGACATCAGAGAAAGTATACGGGTGCTCAGTGGAGACTGGGTACACTGGACGGACTTGCCGAGAACTCCTAGATGGTATTATACCTATCGTCAGATAGCAGTTCCCTGGTGACACTGTTACAGGTTAGTCTGTCGACCCGAGATCGTCATAGAGTCTTGTGTGATTCCCACCGTGCTTTGATTTCCACCATACCACATTCAAGAGATCGTGCAGAAAGGTGGTTTTTGGGTACAGTCCCGAGTCACATGGAGGCAATGAGCGATAGGAGGGGATTCGTCTCTCCCGGTATTGGGAGTTGATGTTGCACTATTCTTGATTGGCCATAACAGGAAATCTCTGGCCAGGGTTGCTGAGATTTACTGGTAAGTGTTATCAGTAGTTTCTCGAACCGTTATGGACCTTGCATCGGCATAACTCATCAGGCTATTGGGGTCTGACGTTATACCACCACAGGCTGTGATATACGGCATATCTGATGAAGAAACCGGACTGTACGGTAGTGTTACTGATTGGATTCGCAGGAGTATGAGTAGGCTTGCTTGTTGATCTTCTGATTGCTCAATACTCGGGTGGCCATTACGTTTAGCAAACCGCTTGCGGGTTGTGGGTGTTTGATATGATCATCACCTACTGCCGGCGTATTGACGAGTCTGTAGAGTCCTACACAGAGGTTTCCTGGTTCATGCGAAACGAAATAGGAGCACATATGTGATATGCGCGGGACCGAGATTAATGCGTGTATGTGATACCGCATTCTATTCTCGCGATATGTGATATCGGTCGGTTATATGTGATATAGCCGGGTTATCGGATCAAGTGTTGATTCGATAAGTTGTTACATTTGATATTAGTCGGTTGTATATGATATAGCCGGATTATTAAATCAAGTGTTGATTTAATAATTTAATATATAATTATATATGTGATATATTAATTTACATTAACTAATATTATCTCACTTAAGTTTTCTTTTTCTCACTAGTGTACACTTAGTATATATGTGATATATATTAATGTACATCTTTTGTGTCATGCTAGATGCCACATGCTACATAGGTGTATGAGACTCACACCATGCTAATAATAATGTGAGGTTTTATTTATTTAAAGTAATTCAATATTAGTTGGAAATTGTCATGCTTGGAAGCTTGGAGAAGCTTGAAGCATCTTTGACTTAGTCCACTAGTTTTGTTTTACTTGTAAATATTTATTAACCTAACCATTATTGTTAGCCATGGTTTATTCTATACATGAGTTAGTGTATGACACTAACTCACCCATAGTTGCTATTCTCACCTCATGAGTTTCATTCTCATCTCATCTTCATCTTCTTCTTGCTCATAAGAAAGCTCACTAGCTTTTCAAATGGTGAAGAAATAATGTGAGAAAAATTAATCTAAAGTGAGCCCAATTCCTACTTCATCATCCTCTACTATATTAAACATTTAGTTTATGGTGTTTGCTTCACTAATCTACAATTAGTGAAGAGGTAGCATGAGCTTGAGTCTCCTCGACGTAGATCATCTTCGGCCTTGAAGACTTCGAGAAAGTTTGTTCATTTCTTCATGTGAACCCTTACTAGAGTTTGGGTGTTCACTACTTGGAGCGAAGGGACTACTAAACGGTGCTTTCGAAGTGAAGGACCGGTCTACAAAGGATGTATTCCTCATTCACTTAGATGTAAAGATATTTACATGCTTGTTCGTCTAATTCTCTAGTTTAGATTCTAGCGTTAGGGTTCTTTAGCACGGCAAATTTTTTGAAAACGGCATGGTCAATACCTCTCGAAACCCAGTGGCCGCCTAGGGAACCCAGCAGTGCCATATGTGTTAGACACATGAGCGCCTGCGTGAAAAGCGCGTGAACGCTTGTTTCTGATAAGGTTAAATTCTATAGTAGCGCCTCATGTGCTAGACATGTGAGCGCTCGCGTGCAAAGCACGTGAACACCTGTTATTGATTGTTTTAAATTTTATGGCAGTGCCTCACGTGTTAGACACGTGAACACACGCGTATAAAGCACGTAGGCACCTGCTTCAGAAAGGATTAAATCATATGGCTACGCCCACATGCATAGTGCGTGAGCGTCAGCGCCCAAAGTTGAATCAGTTTGTTACGGATAGAATTAAATTCTACGTAGAAAAATATTTCCCTAAATAAGAAAGATACTCTATGTTAAAAAAAGAGCCATTGGATCAAAAATCCAATGGTGATTTAAAAAATCACCATTAAATAGAATTAAATTCTATTTGGAAAAAAATATCTCCCTAATCTTTCTAAAATGAGAAAGATTCTTTCTGGTAAACAGAGAATCGTTGGATTAAAAATCCAACGGTGATTAAAAATCACCGTTTGAATCAAAATATAGAATTAAATTCTATACATGAAAAATATTTCCTTCAATCTTGTTAAAAACAAGAAAAATATACTCTGTTAAAAAGAAAGCCTTGGATCTAAGATCCAAAGGTGATTAAAAATCACCACCTGGTTATGAAATCAGGTCAAGAACTCGTAAATGAGAGATCCTATCAATTAACCAACATTTTCTATACTCTATATAAGGGACCCCAAGAAATCAATTCTAGAAAAAGTCGACCCCCTCATAAACTTCTGCATATACGGAAAACCTACCCATAAGCTTCAACAACAAAGAATTTAATTCTCTTCGAAGAAGAAAATATTTCTCTCAGCTCAAACCCTAGGTATGGAAAACACATAGATAAAAAAATATCTCCAGTTTACCCATCATGTCATATCTAAGGGTTTACCCTTCATAAGAACTAAGTTCTTCCTCTGGATTTGAGATCCACAAGACATCTCCAAAAAATAGAATTTAATTCTCGTAAGAAAGATCTTGTTTTTTAGAATTAAAGATTCAAGGAAGAACAAGGTTGAATAGAACATGGATGAAAGAAACAAAAAAAGATGGAGTCCATATTCCAGGAACTTAGTTCCCAAACATGATAAGAACTTAGTTCTCAAAGAAATCTGATCCCAGATCCCTAAAATAGTGATCTTGGTGATCGTTAATAGTCAAAATACCATTACCATAAATTTAACTTCTCTAAAAACATGAACAGAGGTTAAATCTCTAAGGACTCGGCGCCTCACGTGACACTCACGTGAACGCTCAAAAAAATTGAGACTTAGCGTCTCACTTGATGTCCACGTGAACGCCTGAGATTGAGCGCCTCACTTGATAGGCATGTGAGTACCCAAAATTCATGAAGACATCGCCTCACGTGGAATCCGTGTGAGTGCCCAGATGCTCTAGACAGTGCTTCACGTGCCATGCACGCGAGCGTCTGAGTGTGAGCGCCTCACATGATGCACACATGAGCAACATATATGTCTGAGTTCTTACCACTACTGGGTAACATAAAAGCCCATCATTCAGCCCAAAATGGGTTAAGTTCCCAGAAATTAAAAACTTCTCTAAGTATAAATTAACAGAGACCATATGCTCGCTATATTTGAGTTGATATTAGTCTGATACATGACTAATGATCATTAAATAAAATAAAATACACCTTAAACTGATGGAATATATGACCTAGGTTGAAACCCAAGTTTTATATTTATAGATTTGGACTAATCCGTACCGTACGGGCGACGACATAAACTAGTCTCTGTATACAATCCACGGGCAAGCTCATATAAACAAACATAATACGATGCGAAGTGATCTGCCTGGAGCAGGTAAAACTTGTTATCACAACGCGATAGCGTAATTAACTGCAGGGGCTTGCGCTTGCAGGGAAGAGCATCCCCACAATAAAAAACCCCCTCAAAGAGGGAGAATCTAATAAAATCATGCTAGATCGATCGTATCCATCCAAACTTCCGATATACAGTGCCATAAATCAACCTAGCATTTTCGGAGAGGTGGATGGATATGTCCCAAATAGTATCTGCCCCTAAATTCAGACAAGATGTTCTAACCCAGTTCGTCTCTTTTTTCGGCGGTAAACAGATTCTGGCATGCCTGGTGGGCCCTTTTCCTCTTTCCACTCCACATAGCGTGTGTCATGTTTCGCGAACAAAATCATGGTTTGCTATGTTTTAGGTTTTCCTTGGAGTTTGAGATACTAAAATTTGGTATTTCACTTCCGTGCAGATTCAATGGCATTCACTTGCACTAAATGCAACTCTCCTGCTAACTCCGCCCCATCTGAGGGAATCACCTACGGGCCTAATGCGGCCTTGATTTTTTCTATGCCGACATAGCAGGTCTCCTAAATGACCACCAGATTGTTCTTTAGGACTATGTTCCCATCCTTGAACTTCGGTGCCTCAACGCTTAAAGAATAAGCTCCACGTAAGTTGGTCTTTGATTGGCTTATCATCGCGGCGGGCCCCTCTAACAAGACTACCGGCACTAAAGTTTCAGTTTTCGAGAGGCTGAAGGGAAGCTTAATGGGCCCCACAAAGAAGCCCATGATCCCTGAAGGGGCTGTCTTGAAGCAACTGGTCATTCCCTCTTTTGCTCCGTGTGAAGAAAACAAGAGTCCTTCACCATCGAGGCGGTCGGTCTTCAACAGTCTGACCAATCCTGCTCCAGCTCAACCATGGACTTTAGTCATTCACAGGATGATACCGAACGAAACCCCCAGATAACGTTAGGGGCAGGTCGATGAAGTCTCTGATACTAAGGAGGCTCCCGCTGCAAGACACGCTCGATGTTGCCATTGGTACCGAGTATGGAATACTGGGGGCAGTTCACCTTCTGAGTTGATTCCACCAGCTCCTTTGGTGGTTGTTAATGCTGCTGTTCCAATTGGGAACAGTTTCGAACCGCTAAGAAGGGTTCGCAAAAATTCACCTACAGCTATATTGAAGAAAATGCCGTCGCCTTAAAGAAGCTTAGATACAGCCAAAGCCGGAGCGTTCTTACCGGCAGCTCTCTTCACAGATAAACAGGGTCTGGAGAAAAGTCCAAGACTCTGTTCTTGACAAAAATTATTCTCGTCGACCGAAGAAGGCCAAGGTTCGACCGGAGAACGATCATTCCTCTGCCATGCAGTGGAGGACTTCTCAAAGCGAGGTGCCTGTCATAACAGTTCCTCCTCCTACGGCCTCTCACAAAAGATTGAGACCGGAGAATGTTCCAGTGCCGGAGGTAAAATCCAAAGGTGAGAGCTCCAAACGCCCCAAGTCTGGGGGAATAACTATACACTCAATCTATATGACTGGTAGTATGGAGAAGAGCCGTGTTTCCATTAGTCATAGTCCGCAAACTCCGTCACTGACGAAAGCTCAGGAGCAACAACAGAAGCTCCAAGATATACTTGCCAAGATGGCAGCGCTTACCGGCTCTAAAGAAAGTTCAGATAAAGAAATGGAAGAGCGCTAAGAGCATAAACCGATACCGAGTTCTTGCGATGGGTGCTTGAAAAGAAAGATAGGGAAGCGACAGAGCGGGCTGCTAATATAAAGCAAATGGCTCTTCAGTTTCAATACATGGTTGGAATGAGATCCAACTAGAACCACCGGCTAAAGAATCACAGATGATTATCGAGGATGACAAAGGGAAAATGCCAAATCCTCCTCAGGCCCTATCAACGGCCAAGGAAGAAACAATATCGAAGGCAGCGTTGGACGACTAAATTGCTCAACAAATTAGAGCTCATCAAGCCAATGACGCTGTAAATCAACTCGTCAAAACTGGTCGACCATATTTGGCCTGGTACGACCAGATAAAATACCCACCATGTATATAAAGGAACCGGTAACCCTCATCAACATGTTGCACAGTTCAAAACTTTGTGTGACAATACAGGGGGAGATGATAAATTGCTGTTTCACCAATTCGTCGGGAGCCTGTCAGAGATGGCTTTCGAATGGCGCTTGGAGCTCCCAAATGACTCTGTAAAGACCTTCTCTGGAGCTGTTATCCACTCAAAGGTTCGCTAGCATGAGCGAGTGCACTCCAATCACTGCGCTGATCAATTCCAGGGTCAAGCCAGGAGAAACTTGGGTCTAATATGTGATCCGATAGCAGAAATTATGGTCCAAATGTGAAGAACGCATTGAGGAGTCCCTAAGTGTAGGTATGTTCATTGGGACTATCGATTCTCAATCGACTGTATCCTAATTTACGACCTTCTTCAAGTCCACGACATTCTAGGCACTGATTGATAAACTGGCTCAGATGGATCAGATGGTCCATGGTCCTTCCTCTTCGAGCAAGGATCTTCGAAATAGGGCAAGGGAAAAGCAACCTTTATTGCTAATACACAGCAAGAGCTGAGTGGTCCGAAAACAGCCGTCCGCCAAATCAGCAGCCGTATGCGCCCGACCTTAGAAGAAAGGATGGGACGTGCATGTTAGTTATATGTATGCCCTAGAGGCCATTACTATACATAGGATGTATATTGTAGTGGATGCTTGGACATATATAGGGAGGACTTTCTTGCTCGACATGATAGTATGCTATCTGGTTGCTCTTTACCTTAACGTGTACACTGATTGTCTCTCTGTTACATGTTGATAAAGCCCTTAGGATGTGTACTTGACTACCTAGACTATGATGCAGATCATACTAGTGGGGACATGGTAGTCCATAAGTACATCCTTCAAGGTCCCTAGTCGTGGGTGTATCGAAACGGGGCATTGATATACCAGAGTAGACTAGCGTATACCTTCTCGACCCATACAGATGGGCGATGGAAGATCCCATATCCATTGGTGTTTGACATCAGAGATGATATACGGGTGCTCATTGGAGACTGGGTACACTGGACGGACTCGCCGAGAACTCCCAGATGGTATTATACCTTACGTCATATGGCAGTTCTCTGGTGACACTGGTACAGGTTAGTCTGTAGACCCGAGATCGTCATAGAGCCTTGTATGATTCCCACTGTGCTTTGATTTCCACCTTACAACGTCTAAGAGGGCGTGCAAAACGGTGGTTTTTGGGTACAGTCCCGAATCACATGGAGGCAATGAGCGATAGGAGGGGATTCGTCTCTCCCGGTATAGGGAGTTGATGTTGCGCTGTGTTCGATTGGCTATAACCGGAAATCGCTGGCCAGTGTTGCTGAGATTTACTGGTAAGTGTTATCAGTAGTTTCTCGAACTGTTATAGACCTCATATCGACATGACTTATCGAGCTAATGGGGTCTGACGTTTACCACCCCTAGGCGAGATATGCGACATATCAGACGAACAGACCGGACTGTACGGTAGTGTTACTGGTTGGATTCACAGGAGTGTGAGCGGGCTTGCTCGTTGATCTTCTGATCGCTCAATACCCGGGTGGCCGTTACGTTTAGCAGACCGCTTGCGGCTTGTGGGTGTTTGATGTGATCATCACCTGCTGCCGGCGTATTGACGAGTCTTTAGAGTCCTACACAGATGTTTCCTGGCTCAAGCGAAACGAAATAGGAGCGCATATGGGATATGTGCGGGACCGAGAATAATATCAGTATGTGATACTGTATTTTATTCTCGCGATATGTGACATTGATCGGTTATATGCGATATAGCCGAGTTATCGGATCAAGTGTTGATTCGATAAGTTGTTACTATTCATATTAGTCGGTTATATGCAATATGACCGGATCTTTAAGTCAAGTGTTGATTTAATGATTTAATGTATAATTATATATTTGATATATTACTTTACATTAACTAATATTGGTTCACTTAAGATGTTTTTCTCACTTGATTGTGCATATTGTATATGTGATATATTTTTGTGCACAAGATTGTATCATGTTTGATGATACATGCAAACTTGGGTGTGTGTATACTATACATCATGTTTAGATAATGGTTAGGGTTTCATTTGTTTTATTTCATTTGTTTTTGAAAATTAAAATGAAATGGTGGCTTTCTTTTCTTGAAGCTTCTTGAAGTTTCAAAGCATCTTTGAAAAGGTCTTCCATTTTGTTTTATCCTAAACCTAACCATTACCTAAACCCTAGTTTATTCTCTACATGAGTTTACTAACCCATGGTTTCTATATGATAAGATCACTTGATTTTTATTATTGAATTAATTCTTTTTCATTCTCTTATTCTTCTTCATCTTCTTCATGAAGAAAAAGAAAGCTTGCTTGAAAATTAACAAGTGATCAATCCAAGTGAGAAATCCAAATCAAAAGTGAACCCACTTCCTATTTCTTTATCCTCTACCACTTGCCATGTAGTAGAGTGTGTTATCTTCACAAGTTTCATGACCTAGTGAAGTTGGAGCTCGAGTTAGAGTCGCCTCGACGTAGATCATCTTCGGCATCGAAGTCAACGACCTAGCCCGTCCATTTCTCCGATGAAATCGACGCTAGAGTCCGGGATTCCGATGATCGCAGCGGAGGGACATCAACACGGAGCTAGAGAAGTAGTGGACCGGATCCACAAAGGTTGTATTTCCATTCACTTAGCAATAAAGTTGTTTAATTGCAAGTTTTGCCTTTGCCTCTAGTTAACGATCTAGCATTAGGGTTTCTCGGCACTCGGAAAATTTGATTTTGGCATGGTTGATACTTTGTGGAACCTCATTAGTGTGCCTAGGAACCCTATAGAGGTATCAGAGCCTAGCTAGAGCCTTAGGCGATGTGTAGACGATGTTAGAAGTCCGATCGAACCCGAAACCCTAGTTTAAAACCACTCTCTGTACATTTTTGTAAACTGTGGAATTTTGTGAATTAAAAATATGCAGAAAAATCAGCAGGGTTTTCTAGGAGTTACTGTGCAAAACGAGCTTCTGAATCGATCAAGTCACCGTGGAACCGCGGCATAAGCATGGCTTGTGCGGCGGTTCCGTGGCCGTATGGTCGCTTCTTCCATTAAATTTTGCACAGTAATTCCTATCTATTAGTGCTGTATTTTCTGGGAATTTTTAATCTGCACTCAAGAGTTGAGTTTTCTGGGTTGTATCGGGAGTTCGTAGATTCGATCGGATTGTCAAACTTTGTCTTTGTGTTTTTCCGGGTATTTTAGAATATGTTAAAAAGTTCAACCGGATATAAATACCTACTTTTTCCCCTGCCGGGAAATTTCCAATTGTTGGATTTTTCCGTAGTTTAATAACGTTCTAAGTAGTGCAAGTAACGCGATGGACCCTTTAGAAGACAACAAACCTTAACTCGATTATGTGACCGTCTTGAACTGCCCTTTGAACCTTAAGGTTTGGGGCAGTATGGCGTGCCACATGCGAGGCGTTGGCTTGACCCTTCTACGGCTGGACCGTTGGTACTGAGGCATGAAGTGAATGTTTTTAAACTTATTTCATGTGTTGAGCTGTTTCGGGAAAACTTGGGTATTTGACTGTTCGATCGGAAAGTTTAACATTTTCTGTTTATCTAGAATGTGATACAATATTTGGAATCCACAAGTAGTTATGAGATAACTGAATGAATGTTATAAACATAGCACTTTAGTCTCACTTGATCGGTTGCCACGGAATTTTGATGCGATCAAAAGTCCGTCGCAATCACGTAGCGTACGCGGATACTCGCCGGGTAAACTTAATAGATAGCCACGCCCCATAGCCCCGACCAAGTGACTGTAGGAGAACCCCGTCGCCAAAAGCATCCGTTCGGGTGCTCGCGGCAGCGGTGTTCCGCCTTGGTGCACTTCATCGACGACATCGGGGGTGCGGCTGCCTACTAAAGTTTGCGACGAGCATTCGATCAAAATGCCGGGAATCTTGTTGAATTGCCCGACTTGATATTGAAAAGTGTTTTCGATAATGAGACTAAAATGCGGGGTTTATAATTATTAGGCATGTGATGTCTAAGAAATTCAGATGGTTAGGCATGCGATGTCTAAGGAGTTTGCGGATTCCAACTGTTGTAGTTTTACACTTTCTTTTCTGCGACCGTAAGTGTAATATGTGATATCGCCGGTTTCGTTACTATATGTCAACGACAATTGGGATACGCATGTTTACTTACGTTGATGACATGTGATGTTATGTGTTGCTGGATATGTTATATTGGATCGTCTTGTTTGAATAGCCGGATTTTTTTTATGTGAGATGAGTGTTTTTCATTTTCATTCATGTAAGAACTTGTATGTAATATTCTTTTATTGGGGCACTTCCAGGTTGCGGAAGATGTCACCTTTATATATTATTTACTTTTCCGCACTAGGATAGACCTAAGGAGGGGAGCACAAGTAACCGGGTTCTAGATTTCAGTGGGAGACCATCTCGAGGAGTCGAGTCCGGGTCTCCTAACTCTAGAATTGGTAGGGTTGCTTGCCGCTCTCGTAGGGGTCTTGGGGTGTGGGTTTGGCTATTCATCGCGACCGTGGAATCCGTGTTTTATACTGGCTCGTATTGAAAACACGGACGTCCTAGTATATCCAATGTTTCATATGTTTCTTCTGCTGCGATATCTGTGATGTGATCATGTGATGTTCTGTGATAGATTCAGTATATCGTATATATGATATATTATATAGACGTTACTTATATTTTACACCCGCGCTAGCCCTGCCCCGCTCTGCCGTTAGTTACCTAACCTAACGGTGCACGAGGGGACATCGAAGCGAATGCGGATGGCATAAGTGTACGTCCTATTTATCTGTGATGTTTAGGTAACTTAAATGATGGGACTTCATTAATATGATTAATAAAAGAAAATAAACCTAAAATATGTTGTGGAATCGAATTTCAAAATAAAAACAGGTAGCTACAGTTCTTGCTTTGCATCGCGGTGTTCCTTGTAGAACATCCTGCACCTTATTAGATAAGGAAAGGACCGAGATCCCTTCACCGGGAGTGACTCCTTTAGCAATAACTGGCAGATGCTACAACTCTCGGTTTGTCTTTTGATTGCTTCTATAGTTTTTGCTTTGCACAGAGGTATATATGATATATCCTGCACCTTATTCGATGAGGAAAGGGCCGACGATCCCTTCACCGGGAGTGACCCCTTTAGCAAAACTAGAAAAGCCTAAAAAACACTCCATTTTAAAATCACTTGATTCTACAACGATATCTAGTTCATTACGCAATAGGTTTTCAGAAAAACCTGTCGTAGCCCTCCGTCATTTCAGATAAATTGTATATAGTATTCGTGCTACATTTGTTGGCTTTCGTCAAGGTGTAGTGTGCGGTAGCTATATGCTGCTTATCTGCTGCATACGATGCGATTGGATTAGGGTAGTCGTGCGGCTTTGTTGGCTTTCGTCAAGGGTCGTGCGGGTGGGTTTAATCCAATCAAGAAATTTACGGGTTGAACTTGACTAGCGGGCTATGGTTTGTTGGCTTTCGTCAAGGCCATAGCACGTTAATGGCAAAATATTATCGGGAATTTCAAGTGTTGAAATTTGCAATGAGATTGCATACCTTCTATGAGATAGTTGGATCCCGATAGCCGCTGCGAGTAAGAGTTACTCCTGGGAGAGTTTTACACATTACAATTAGCCGATCTAGTAGGTGTCTAGAAAGGTGTCAACGGGGTTACGCCTCT
Organism: Agapanthus africanus; assembly: GCA_030015575.1. Lineage (NCBI taxonomy): Eukaryota > Viridiplantae > Streptophyta > Magnoliopsida > Asparagales > Amaryllidaceae > Agapanthus > Agapanthus africanus. The sequence continues at coordinate 373,262,790 of JASDDO010000019.1, read as the reverse complement.
GGGAAAACGAGGTTTACTGTAATTAGGTTCGTGCGAAAGCACGGGGGACCTCCCTCAAAGTACCGACACTGGCCTGGCTGAAAGATTGGCGAACTTGTAGTGTGTAATTAAACCCGGCTAGTCTTTCCTTTTAGGGTTTGAAGGAAGATTTGATAAAAACAGTGGGAGCCATCCTGATTAGATAAAATAATAACCAATCTGATCTTGCAAGAGCGCACGCAGAGTGTTTTCTTCTCTCTCTCTCTAGGTAGCGACCATATCACGCCTTAATCAAGATAATAATACGGATATTGACCGAACCCGCTTGTTATACTGAGCAGGGGAACGTTGGTCCCGCTCCAACTTATAATTGTTATAAGACAGAGCAGGAATTAGGGGAATACCAGGATTCCCATGCCGCCCAAACGAAGAAAGTGCATATGATGCATCTCCTTCGGGTGTGTTCATTACAAAGAACTGTTTCTCTGTATCCTCTACGTCCTGGGTATTTGATACCGTATCAGGATCCCAGATATGTAATCTGTTACATAGGGCTACAGAAATGTAGAGAACTGAGAACGGGTGATAAGTTTCATGAGACAGAAAACGGTGCAAGTGTTGCAGCCAAGTCTGTTGGTCACTGTCACCCTGTATTCCAAATACATTGATTCTGAACGAATGTTATTAGATACCGAACCTGATATACAAAATCATATCAGTCTCTTTATTAGTAAAGAAATGATAAAATTTTGTATTGTTGGATAATGTTTTGAACATTTCCTATATCAAAAGTTGATCGATTCAGGCACGTTATCTAAAAGCATTGATGTTCTAAATCAAACTACAGTTCTTAGTATACGGAACACACACAAGAGGAAGAGTTCAGAAATGAACGAATCCTTCTTTAGGCATTGTAGACTAGGTCATATCAATGCGACCCGACTAGCTGAAGTTACATTAAGATGCATATTTAAATCAGTTTGAAATTACATCTTGTGAAACTTGCCAGTCGTGTCACAAAGATTAGATGACCATAGCTCTGTTTAATCAAAACAGAGAAAGAGTTAGTGAACTCTTGGGACTGATACATGATGATGTATATAAGGTCCCCTGTCTACACATGCCAAGATAGGTTCTTTGTATTTCATTACATTCTCTGATGATCTCTCAAGATTCAGACATATGTTCCTGTTGAAACATAAGTCCGAACCTTTTGAGATATTCACAGAATATAAGTTATAAGTAGAGAACCAAAAACGAGTATAAGTATTATGTCCTTTAATGTGATCAAGGAGGAGAATACTTGTGCATAGAATTCCTGGATTATTCTAATAGAGAATGAGATTCTCTCTCAGTGTTACTCCTCTGAATACACCACAACACAACGGTGTATCGGGGCGGAGCAATCACACCCTATATGATATGGTGCGCTCTATAATGAGTACTACTGAGTTTCCTATTTCCTTTTGGGAGTTATGCACTTAAGAAGCTGCATACCCATTGAATGGCGTTCCAACCAAATCAGGTGCCTACCACTCCATATGAGATATGGTAAGGGAAAAGCCCATCTCTTAAGTTAGTTAAGATTTGGGGTTGTCCGGCCTATGTCTAAAAGCAAAATCCGGACAAGCTCGAGGCAAGGTCTGTTATGTAGAACTGGAAATGTTCCAGCTATACAAACTGCAACTGATGATTTGGTAGAACCAAAGGGTTCAATAGTTTCCAACGAACCTCAGCCTCTACGCCGATCTAGTAGGGTTCCTCACCCACCTGAGAGATACTTCCGTTTCTCTATGACAGTGGGAGCGAGAAATGCATCATGAGATGATGACCCAACTAGTTTCGAGCTGGCCATCAGGAGTGAGACTCTGTAAGAATGGCTGGATGCTTAGTGATCTGAGATGGAATCCTTATACACCAGCAAAGTATGGACTTTGGCTGCTATATCTGAAGGGTTAAATCCCCATCAGGAGCAAGTATATCTTGAGAAGATTACTTAGTGTAGATGGAAAGGTTGAGACTTTCAAAGCTAGACATGTTAAAGGTTTTCATCATCGACAAGGCGTGGATAATGATGAAACCTTTTTCAGTGGCTATGCTTAAGTCCATCCAGATCCTACTTGCCACGGCTACATACCATGACTACGATATCTGGCGGTTGGGTGCCATGACTGCTTTTCTAAAATGATGTTTTAGAAGAGAGCGTCTGTAAGTACACAGCCAGAGGGCTTCATAGACAGTGGGAGCAGCGGAAACGTGTACAAGTTGCTTTACAAGATTAAAGCAGGCGTCGCGGAGTTGGAACATCTGTTTTGATGAGATAGTCAAAGAGTTTGACATCATCAAAATGGTAGATGAACCTCGTATATACAAACAGGTAGTAGGGAGTATGGTAGTGATCCTCGTAGAGTACATGGATGACATACTCTTGATAGGGAAGGAGTTTCCTATGCTATGCTCGGTCAATCTCCGCTTATCACAAGGATTCTCCATACAGGATCAAAGTGATACCTCCTAAATCCTGAGTTTTGATCTATGAGATAGAAGTAATTGGATGTTAGGATTCTCACTAGTGGAAGTGAGATGGTATCAATCGATCCTGGGGAGAATCACTGGAAAGGTTCCAGGGTGATAAGGACGACTGAATGTCAGTCACAGGCATTGTCTTTACCCTCAGTAAAGGGACGGTATGTTAGAAGAGTTCCAAGCTAGATACCGTGACATACTAGACGATAAAGGCTGGATACATCGCTACTTAAGATGCTACCAAAGAGGCAGTCTGGATGTATATTAGTTCATAAGATGAACTTCGTTCCTCCCATTGTGTGACAATGGAGTTGTGGCTTATGCCAAGGAACGCCCATCCCATCAGTGATCCAGACATATTCTAAGGCAGTGTCACCTGATCATGGAGATAGTTGATCTCCAGGATGATCGAGGTGAGGAGAGCAGACTCAGAGGACAACACGGCGGATCCACTCACAAAGGCCTTTTCCCAGAGAGAGACTATTATGGGATGGTTGAGTATGAGATACTACAACTACTGCTACAGATGGCCCTAGTGCAAGTGGGAGATTGTTAGTTATATGTATGCCCTAGAGGCCATTACTATAGATAGGATGTATATTGTAGTGGATGCTTGGACATATATAGGGAGGACTTTCTTGCTCGACATGATAGTATGCTATCTGGTTGCTATTTACCTTAACGTGTACACTGATTGTCTCTCTGTTACATGTTGGTAAAGCCCTTAGGATGTGTACTTGACTACCTGGACTATGATGCAGATCATACTAGTGGGGACATGGTAGTCCATAAGTACATCCTTCAAGGTCCCTAGTCGTGGGTGTATCGAGACGGGGCATCAATATACCAGAGTAGACTAGCGTATACCTTCTCGACCCATACAAATGGGCGATGGAAGATCCCATATCCATTGGTGTTTGACATCAGAGATGATATACGGGTGCTCAGTGGAGACTGGGTACACTGGACGGACTCTCCGAGAACTCCCAGATGGTATTATACCTTACGTCAGATGGCAGTTCTCTGGTGACACTGGTACAGGTTAGTCTGTAGACCCGAGATCGTCATAGAGTCTTGTGTGATTCCCACTGTGCTTTGATTTCCACCTTACCATGTCCAAGAGGGCGTGCAAAATGGTGGTTTTTAGGTACAGTCCCGAATCACATGGAGGCAATGAGCGATAGGAGGGGATTCGTCTCTCCCGGTATAGGGAGTTGATGTTGCGCTGTGTTCGATTGGCTATAACCGGAAATCCCTGGCCAGGGTTGCTGAGATTTACTGGTAAGTGTTATCAGTAGTTTCTCAAACTGTTATAGACCTTATATCGACATGACTTATCGAGCTACTGGGGTCTGACGTTTACCACCCCTAGGCGAGATATGCGACATATCAGATGAACAGACCGGACTGTATGGTAGTGTTACTGGTTGGATTCACAGGAGTGTGAGCGGGCTTGCTCGTTGATCTTCTGATCGCTCAATACCCGGGTGGCTGTTACGTTTAGCAGACCGCTTGCGGCTTGTGGGTGTTTGATATGATCATCACCTGCTGCCGGCGTATTGACGAGTCTTTAGAGTCCTACACAGAGGTTTCCTGGCTCAAGCGAAACGAAATAGGATCGCATATGAGATATGTGCGGGACCGAGAATAATATCAGTATGTGATACTGTATTTTATTCTCGCGATATGTGACATTGATCGGTTATATGCAATATAGCCGGGTTATCGGATCAAGTGTTGATTCGATAAGTTGTTACTTTTCATATTGGTCGGTTATATGCAATATGACCGGATCATTAAGTCAAGTGTTGATTAAATGATTTAATGTATAATTATATATTTGATATATTATTTTATATTAACTAATATTGGTTCACTTAAGATGTTTTTCTTACTTGATTGTGCACATTGTATATGTGATATATTTTTGTGCACAAGATTGTATCATGTTTGATGATACATGCAAACTTGGGTGTGTGTATGCTATACACCATGTTTAGATAATGGTTAGGGTTTCATTTGTTTTATTTCATTTGTTTTTGAAAATTAAAATGAAATGGTGGCTTTCTTTTCTTTCTTTGCTTGAAGCTTCTTGAAGTTTCAAAGCATCTTTGAAAAGGTCTTCCATTTTGTTTTATCCTAAACCTAACCATTACCTAAACCCTAGTTTATTCTCTACATGAGTTTACTAACCCATGGTTGCTATATGATAAGATCACTTGATTTTTATTATTGAATTAATTCTTTTTCATTCTCTTCTTCTTCTTCATCTTCTTCATGAAGAAAAAGAAAGCTTGCTTGAAAATTAACAAGTGATCAATCCAAGTGAGAAATCCAAATCAAAAGTGAACCCACTTCCTATTTCTTCATCCTCTACCACTTGCCATGTAGTAGAGTGTGTTATCTTCACAAGTTTCATGACCAAGTGAAGTTGGAGCTCGAGTTAGAGTCGCCTCGACGTAGATCATCTTCGGCATCGAAGTCAACGACCTAGTCCGCCCATTTCTCCGATGAAATCGACGCTAGAGTCCGGGATTCCGATGATCGCAGCGGAGGGACGTCAACACGGAGCTAGAGAAGTGGTGGACCGGATCTACAAAGGTTGTATTTCCATTCACTTAGTAGTTAAGTTGTTAACTTGCTTATTGTTTCGCCTATCCTCTAGTTAACGATCGCATTAGGGTTTCTTAGGCACCGGAAAATTTTGAATTTGGCATGGTTGATACCTTGTGGAACCTCTTGAGTGTGCCTAGGAACCCTTCAGTGCATATTCATTCCCTCGCGATAAGACAAGGAAATTGTTCGAGCTGCCTATGCGAAAAAGTCTGATTATATTGCAAGAACAGCGGCGACCCGTACAATCTGGTGATGTCAATAACCCCAGCTGCTACACCTATCACCAGGTAGTAAACTACCCAATTGAAGACTGCTATATCTTCGAAAACTGAGTAGAAGGCAAATACCAGCAGGGCAAATTTGCATTGTCAGACAATTGAAGGGTAGACCCGTCTTAAAAGCACGCTCCTAAGAAAGTGGATATGCAGGGGGCATCCCGCTTGCTCATGGAAGAAGCTCTATGGGAACTATTTCTTTCGGCAAAAACCAAAAGAATGCTAAAAGATCTATAAACATGCCCAGCGATCAAGTGGAAAAGCCTGCTTGAGCCCGAGATTATAGAAGGGATGCTGAAACAGCGTCCCACACCGAAAATCTCTGATAAAGGGAAAATCCCCCAAGTCAAACCCTCGAAGTCTTCCAAGAAAAAGAAGAAAACTAAGAAGCCTGTGCAGCCTGTTGAAAATGTTAACAGACGTACAGACCTCCAGAAGTATGTAAATGTGCTGGAAGAATACAACCAGAAAACACAAACACCGTTCACGCTTGAAGAATTCCTAAAGCATATTCTTAAGGACAAGGATGGTGACGATGAGGAGAAAAATGACTCATTGGAGGAAACAGAAGAACGTGTAGCAAGCTGCTATATGGTCTCTCATTCATCCCTATATGATGAAGAAGCCCCGCCAACGTCGGAAAACAACATGGATGAACTGGGGGCAGAATCGGCATCAAAAATCCTGGAATTGCCAGGGTAAGACCTAATTAAAAAGATACTGAAAGAGGCCTTTCAAAAAAGTAAAAACGATTAGGAACTCGAAACAGGCATATACAAAAAGGCCAAACAACAATGTTTGAACAAAGAAGTTGCGGCAAAGACGAGTCATAAAGCTCTCCGACTGAACCGAAGCATGCTTGCGAAGAATAAGAGCAAGAACAAAGCTGAGAAAAGATTTTCCAAGGCCCTATCCATCGGGATGAAGTTGCCGCCCTTTATGATGTACACTCCTGAGGTTCCATACTTTGATGGTGGAGAAAAACACCCAAAATACTGCTCGTATCACCGAAGGATCGCTCATCCCATCGAGGAATGCAACGCCATCAAGAAGTGGTGGCAAGGATATGTTGCCCATAGAAAACACTTCAAGAAGGAGAAGTATGAGGCTCGCGCTTGTCGATATAAGAGTAACGAGACGGTAGTGCAAAAAAAAGCAACCGGCAGCTATCATATGGTTGGTACCGGTTCAAAAGGGGAAAATTCTCGGGTTTTCACATTCGAGAGTGATTTGGAGGATGAAATGCCGCTCAACCCTCTCTTTGAAAGCTCCGACTTATAAAAAGAAGAGAAGAAAAAGAATTGAGAGAATATCCAGTTGCGCAACCTCACTCTACCTGAAAAGAACCTCGGACCTGCAAACAAGGGTTCAAATAAAAAAGATAAAGAAAATGGTAAAATGCCTGAACATATCACCTTTGATGAAGAGGTGGCTAAAGAGCTTACCGCAAAGGACCTACCCAAGAAAATCAATATGGACGATAACGTCCTTGTGCATCTGAGGAAGATACCATCACAGCTGAGCATATTGGATGCCTTTCTCTTGTACAAAGATGCACGAGACTTCTTGATCAAAGTCTTTCAAGAACCTGATCAGTTCTAAGATATCCTCATGGAAGAGAAAATGAAGGATGAACTTGCAAAGGTCTGCACCTTCAGCTAGGAAGTTCTACTCCTTAGTACATGTAAGCATAATCGACCACTGTAAGTTACTGGGTACTGCCATGATATCAAGATAAGGAAAATCCTTGTCGATAACGGATCTTCCGCTAACCTCCTCAATGTGAAAGTGCTGAAAGAGATATGTATGAATGTTCAGCACCTTGCCTGAGAAAATATTACTATCATGGGGTTCGACTTGCAGTTGTCACGGACGCTTGGGTCTATAATATTGATGCTCCGCCTTGGGTAGCACATCGCTGACATCAAATTCCATGTTATTGATGGCAAGACCTATTATAATGCTTTATTCGGCAGGCCGTAGCTACATGAATACAACGCCATCTTTTCTACACAACATCAGCGTATGAAATATTTCAAAGATGGCTTGGAGCACACTGTCACAGGAGAACTCAATCCTTTCTCGGTGAATGAAGTGCGAAAATTTAAAGATGCAAAATACTTTCAGCCAGATTTCGAGAATACTGAAAGGTTCCAAAAGCCAGAAAATAAGCAAAAATCTGTGGCAACCATCACAGTCTTCAAAAGTGATACCAAAGAAGATAAACAAATAGTCTACTCGGGACAACCACAAAGGGAGAACAGTAAATCCATACCATTGACCCTTATCCTAGTCTTTGGCAGTGACTCCGAAGACGAAACTAGTATGGTGTTCTCCATTCGTCTATTGATGCGGACTCTCACCGAAACCGTCCAGAGTCTACATATTATGATGGCTCCGCCTCGACACTATAGGGAACTTGACTCACTTAATACTATAGCGTATATGTTAGTAGATGTTGCACACCCTCACAACACTTGTTAGGAGGCGGAAGTAACAAACAATAATTTTTCTTGCATGCAACACCTAGTTTAAACCTAGATCTTATGCTAAACCATAACTAGAAATCTTATCTAGAGATCTTATCTACTATGATAGGGGTTATACCTCAAGAAAACGGTCCTTCGGGGCTTCTTTCCGCTATGACTCCTTGGCTCCTTCGATGGCTGAGAAGAACTCGGTCTCCAGTCACCTCTAGATCCAAGATGATCCACCCGAGAGCTATGGAACAAGCTACAAACTCTTCACAAGAGTTAACTAAGAAATCAAGTTTGCTAGAAATGATCACTTAGATGATGTGGAGATCAAGTAGTGGATTATTATATCTCTTGACCTATGAATCACAACACATGTGAGTGTTTAGGTCAAGATGAGAGTGATGAATGAAAAAAATCAAGTGTGGAAAAATGATATGGCTCATTGAAAAATAATTAAAGCATGCAATATTTTTCTCAAAAATAATGCACCATACTTCAACAGTAATCCCAAATGAATAAAAAATAATATAAGTCGTTCCTTCATCCATGCTTTGACATTTCTCCAAATTCCACATTCATTTCTTTTCCAAAAAAGAAAATCATCTAATATAAGGTGTCTCCTTCTAGAAGGTGCTCTTGTACAATTACAAGAATACCCCTCACCGTATACCGTATAAGTATACTCGTATTCGTATTCCGAAAAATACGAATACAAATAATCCAATAATATAATACCGGTATCCGGCTTAAACCAAAGCTTACCAGTATTATCCTTCCGATTATCATTCCTGTAGCCAGTACACGAACATGATCGAAACCCTGCCGTAACAACTTACGGCCTCTACATCTTTTGCCTGAACCAAGGAACCTTCTGTGTGGGACTCTAAAGACTCGACAGTACGTTGGCAGTGGGTTTAACCACAAGCACGTCAGCGGCACTAGCTGTGCATAACGGCTACCCAGGTACATGAAGAAAAGGTGGCCGACGAGCGAACTCATCACAACCCTAACGAGCCTGTAAGCAACACTTACCGTACAGTCCGGTCTTTTTGTCTGATACGTCGCATATGAAGTCTAGGGGTGGTAAATGTCACACCCCAGAAACTTTGTAAGTCATGCTGATTTATGGCCCATAATGGTTCGAGAAACTACTGATAACTCTTATCAGTAAATCTTGACAACCCTGGTCAGGGATTTGCTGTTATGGCCGATCAAGCATAGCACGACATCAACTCCCTATTCCGGGAGAGACGAAACCACTCCTATTGCTCACTGCCTCCATGTGATTCGGGACTGTACCCAAAATCCACCTGTTTGCACGACTCAGTAGAGCCGTGGTAGGGAGGAAATCAAAGCTCAATGAGAATCACACAAGGCACTGTGACGATCTCGGGTCTATAGACTAACCTGTACAAGTGTCACCAGAGAACTGCTATCTGATAATAGGTATATATACCATTTAGGAGTTCTCGGCGAGTCTTGTTCGGTGTACCCATTCTCCAATGAGCACCTGTGTACAATCTTTGATGTCAAACACCAATGGTTGTGGGATCAACCATCGCCCCAAGGGTCAAGAAACGTATACACTAGTCTACTCTGGTAATATCGATGCCCTGTCTCGATATACCCTTGACTAGGAACTATTAAAGGATATGCTTATAGACTGCTCACGCCCCACTAGTATGATCTTCATCATAATCCTGATAGTCAAGCATAATCCTAAGGGCTTCATTAACATGTATATAATGATATGAAATATAACACATCACACGTTAAGATGAAGATAAACCAGATAGCATACTATAATTTCGAGCAAAGATTGTTTCTGCACATATACATGCCTAGCATCCTATACAATACAGGCCTCTAGGGCATACGTATCTAACAATCTCTCACTTGCACTATGGCCTGTAGTCGGTGCAATAAGTACCCATTGTCTACACTAGAACCAGTTGCCGGCATACCGCATGCCCAAGAGCTCGAACAGTTTCTTAAACTAGACTTGAGGGATGGCCTTGGTGAATGGATCTGCTATGTTGTCTTTCTTGTGTATTCTCCGTATCTCGATGTCCTGGCGATCCACTATCTCCCTGATGAGGTGATACCGCCTCAAGATATGTCTGGATTTCTGATGGGACCGCGGTTCCTTTGCCAAACCCATGGCTCCATTGTTATCGCAATACAGAGGTATTGGATTAGCAATGGATGGAACCACCTGAAATTCAGAAATGAACTTCCTCATCCAGACTACCTTTTTTGCGGCATCATTAGCAGCAATATACTCAGCTTCTATCGTGGAGTCAGCGACGATATCTTGCTTGGAACTCTTCCAACATACTGCCCTTCCATTTAGAGTAAATACAAACCCTGAGATGGACTTACTATCATCCTTGTCGCTCTGGAAGATGGAGTCGGTAAAGTCCTCCATTTGGAGATCTCCGTTACCATACACCAAGAACATTTCTTTAGTTCTTCTTAAGTACTTCAGAATGTTCTTTACAGCAGTACGGTGTTTCTCCTCTGGATTGGATTGATACCTGCTTACTGCACTCAGTGCATAAGCTACATCTGGGCGAGTACACAACATTACATACATTATAGATCCTACCGCCGAAGTGTAAGGTATAATGCTCATGCGAGCCCTCTCCTTATTAGTCTTTGGAGACATCTCTTTGGAGAGGGTGATCCCGTGACAAGCGGGTAAATTACCTTGCTTGGAATCTTCCATACTAAATCTCTTTAGTATGGTGTCAATATATCTCGATTGGGACAATCCCAACAATTTCTTAGATCTATCTCTATAGATCTTAATTCCCAGAATGTACGAGGCATCACCCAGGTCTTTCATAGAGAACCTCTGCGATAAGAATAGTTTGACCGATTATAGCATAGGAATATCATTTCCTATCAAGAGAATGTTGTCCATGTACAATACAAGGAATGTAACAGTACTCTCTACAATCCTTTTATAAATACATGGTTCATCTACATTTTTGATAAAACCAAACTCTTTGATTGTATCATCAAAGCAGATGTTCCAACTCCGTGATGCCTGCTTTAATTCATAGATAGATTTAAGCAACCTGCATGCTTTTCCGCTGCTCCCACTGTCAATGAAGCCTTCTGGCCGATCCATAAAAACACATTCTTCTAAATCGCCATTTAGAAATGTTGTTTTAATATCCATCTGCCAAATTTCATAGTCATAGTGAGTAGCTATAGCAACCAGGATCCGAATGGATTTAAGCATAGCGATTAGTGAAAATGTTTCATCATAGTCCAAGCCTGGTCTTTGACGAAAACCTTTTGCAAACAGTCTAGCTTTATAGATCTCCACATGACTATCCACACCAATATTTCTCTTAAAGATCCACTTGCACCCTATGGGTTTTACTCCAGAAGGTGCAACCTCCAAAGTCCATACTTTGTTGGTGTGCATGGATTCCATTTCGGATCTCATGGCATCCAGCCACTTTACTGAGTCACCACTCGTGATAGCTTGCTGAAAACTAGTAGGATCATCATCATCCATGATGCAATCTTATCTATAACCATCAATCATAAAACCGTAGTATTTATCAGGTGGGCGAGAAGTCCTACTAGATCTACGGAGTGGCTGAGGCTCGTCAGGTTCTATTGAAACCTCAGGTTCAACCAAATCATCGGTAATTGTTTGTGGATCTGGAATTTCTTCCAGTTCTACCGCATTGCCAACAGTATCATTTGTAAAAAATTCATTTTCTAAAAATGTGGCATACTCAGAAAAAAATACCCTTTTTTCCTCCTTGTGGTAGAAAAGATATCCATACGAATGTTTTGGATATCCCATAAATTTACACAAAACCGATCGTGTCTTGAGTTTGTCCGGATTTTGCTTTTTCACATAAGCCGAACAACTCTATATCCTAACTCGTTTAAGAGATGGTCTCTTCCCATACCATATCTCATATGGAGTGGTAGACACGGTTTTGGTCAGAACCCTATTCAATAGATATATCGCAGTCTCTAATGCGTCCCCTATAATGAAAGTGGTAACTCAGCATCACTCATCATTGATCGTACCATATCTAATAGGGTACGATTCCTCCGTTCTGACACAGCGTTGTGCTGTGGTGTGTACGGAGGAGTGAGCTGAGAGAGAATCCTATTCTCTTTTAGGAAATCTAGAATCTCTGAGCTTAGATGCTCACCTCCTCGATTCGATCGAAGTTTCTTGATACTTAAGCCTATTTGTTTTTCTACTTCAGATTTATACTCCTTGAACTTTTCGAAGGTTTCGGACTTATATTTCAACAAGAACACGTGTCCGAATCTTGAGAAATCATCAGTAAAAGTTATGAAGTACGAAAAACCACCTCTCGCATGTATAGACATTGGTCCACATACATCACTATGTATGAGGCCTAAGAGTTCAGTAGCTCTCTCTCTGTGTCCAGTAAACAGAATTTTGGTCATTTTACCTTTGATACAAGACTTGCAAGTCGTATAAGATTTATATTCAAACGGGTTTAAATATCCATCTTTATGTACCTTGGTTAGTCTTGTTTCATTAATATGACCAAGTCTACAATGCCAAATGAAAGCTTCATTTATGTCTGAAATCTTTCTTTTGTTTTTGTGTTGTATATTGAAAACTGTATGTTGATTTATGACGTATATCCCATTATTTAATGTACCAGACCCAATCAACTCTTGATTAAGCTTAATGTTCATAATATAAGATTGTAACACAAAATTATATCCTTCATTGTCCAACAACGATATTGATATAATATTACATAACATTGAAGGTACAGAATAATATGGGTTCAAAACCAATATACAACCCGACGGCAAACCAAGGTGATACTCTCCCACTGCTACAACATGTATAGAGGAACCATTCCCAACTCGGAGAGTGTGATCACCTTTCTTCAAAAACCTGCTATTTCTCAGCCCTTGCACACAATTGCAGATGTGAGATCCTGACCCGGTATCTAATACGCAGGAAGCAGAGTTAATTGAAAAACAGTTTTCTATTACAAACACACCAGAAGTAGAAGCATCAACATTCTTCTTCTTCTTGAGGTCGACAAGGTATCCAACGCAATTTCTCTTCCAGTGCCTAGTCTTGTGGCAGTGGAAACATTCCCTTCTTCCTGACGTAGTAGCCCTTATCCTGTCCTTTCCTGGTGGCTTTTTCACTCCTCCTCTCGGCTTGATGGGATTCTTCTTCTTCTTTCCCATGGCCTTAGCTTTCGGGATGGAAGAGGAAGATGGCCCAGCAATTAGAGCGGGAGTTTTCTCTACCTTTAGCGTGCTCTCTGCACTCCTCAACATATTGAGGAGTTCAGGAAGTGACTTCTCTATATTGTGCATGTTGAAGTTTACAATTAACTGAGCAAAGACAGGGGGAAGGGACTGTAGAACAATGTCAACATACTGTTCGTTCTCCATGGTCCAACCCAGGTCCTTTAGTTCTTCGATTAGTCTTATCATCTTCAATACATGGTCACCTACAGACGTGCCAGCAGCCATCCACATCTGAAACAACTTTCATGATGCATCGTATCGAAGAGTGCGAGATCGCTCTCCATACAACTCCTTTGTATGGAGAAAGATGGATTTTACATCCATCTTCTCATGCTGCTTATGATGTTCATTGTTCATAAAAGCAAGCGCAAGGCATTTGGCTGTTGCACAGTCTATATCCCATGTCTTGCGGATTTCTTTATCCGCAACTGAAGAATCAGGGCCTGGTCTAGGAGGGGCTGGAGTAGTAAGGACGTATCCGACCTTATCATAGGTTAAGGAAATATTTACGTTCCTCAGACAATCTTTGTAATTCGATCCCGTGAGTTTATTCTTGTCTAATAAAGGCTCAAGTCCCGTCATAAGTATCTGCCATTAGGAGAGAGAAAAGAAGACAATCAGCGATTGCTCTTGCATGATTAGATTGGTTATTAATCTTATCTAATCGATGTCTCCCACTGATTTTATCAAATTTTCCTTCAAACCTTAAAAAGAAAATTAGCCAGGATTAATTGCAATCTATAAGTTCGCTAACCGATCGGCCAGGCTAGTGTCGGTATTCCAAGAGAGGTTCCCCGTGCTTTCGCAGGACCTAATTAAAATAAACCTCGTTTTCCTATAGGCATAACCCCGTTGACACCTTTCTAGACACCTACTGGATTAACTAATTGTAAAGTGCAAAACTCTCCCGGGAATAACTTTTACTCATAGTGGGATAGGGAACCAACTATCAAATAGAAGGTATGCAATCTCATTGCAAATTTCAACTCTTTAAATTCCCAATATGATTTTTACCCCTAGTGTCTTATGACCTTAACTTTGGTCAACAAATCATAAGCACTAGTCAAATTCTACCAGCCATTTCGTGATTGATTTAGACCCACACTCATGACCCTTAACTATGGTCAACAAAGTCATACGAATGTCCTAATCGATCACATCAAATGATTTATAGGAAGACATCACTTAGCTACCGTACACCACGCCTTAACTATAGTCAACAAACGTGGTACGAATACTAAGTACTCTGCTTCCTAAAATGCCAGAGGGCAATGGATGGTTTTGATGAAAACCTTTAACATTTTGAACTTGATATCTTTGTAGAATCTAGTGAAAGGAGTGGTTTAAGCTCCAGTTTAGAAAGTCGAATGGTTTTGTAGTTTCTTTCTAATTTTGCTAAAGAGGTCACTCCCGGTGAAGGGATCTCGGCTCTTTCCTCATCGAATGAGGTGCTGGATATTTATGAATACCACGATGCAAAGCAAGAATTAGATCAACTATAAAAAACAATCGAGTGCTTAGTAACATTTGCTAGTTTCGCTAAAGGGGTCACTCTCGGTGAAGGGATCTCGACCCTTTCCTCATCGAATGAGGTGCTGGATATTCATCAAGGAATACCATTATGCAAAGCAAAAAGTAGAGTTACCCATTTTAAAAAGTTTGATTTTACAACATCTTTAGGTTTCTTTTTCTTAACATTAATCACATTAATGTTGTCCCATCATTTACGTTTCCTAAATATCACAGAAAAGAAACGAAAATAGAACGTATGCTTATGCCATCCGCATTCGCCATGGGCCCCGTCATGCACCGTTAGGTTACTTAACTAACGGCAGAGCGGGGGCTGGACTAGCGCGAGTGCAAAATATAAGCAACGTTTATTATATATCTCATATATAAATAGCCATTCGTCGCACGCATTTATAAACATTCCAGATCACAGATGAATACGTTGGATATACTAGGAATTCCGTATTTCATTTAAGCCCTTAACGAAAGACGGGTTCCACGGTCGTGATGAATAGCCAAACCTCACCCTAGACCCCTACGGGTGCGGCAAACTACCCGCCAAATTCTCGAAGTGAAGCAACCTCCCTCAATAAAATGAGTAGGCCACTCGGCACTTCGAGAACCCGATAATTTGTGCATCCCACCTTGGGTCTATCCTAGGAGCAAAAACAGTAAAAAGAAAATATACAACGGTGGCTACAACCTCAATCCGGATGTGCCCCGCAAAATAATATTACATCGCTTTTTACAAATTATATGAATGAAAGAAAAGAAAAACGCTCTTCTCACATCCTCCGGCTATTCATCCACGATGATCCAACATATTCATATACACATACCATCACATGATATACATATGTGCAACCCCCACTAATTGTCGTATAGCAAATAGTGGACGTTTCAAACACATATCAAACTGAGAAACGGATAAACGACGTTAAAAATTTGATTTTGAAACACTCTGATTCCCCCTAACACTTAGGTTACATCATATGTAATCTGAAAATAATTAAACAATACCATAAATCCAAAAACCCAGAATACAGTGAACCCTAAAAAACCCAAGCCCAAAGCTCACTATTCATCTGGCGACGCCGGGGATTTTGAATATCTCGCCAGGCAAAACAAGGTGGTTTGGGTTCATTTTTCTAGGGTTGTCTAGATATCTCATAACAAGTATTCTGCACATGCTTAAAAAAATTTTAGAATACCTTTTAAAAATTTCTAGAGAGCAGTTCTTGGTTTTACGGTTTTGGAGTTTTTTCGTGTTTCGAAGTTTTGAACATCGTCTAAATAACTAGTTATGCTTTAGCCTAGCTCTGATACCATGTTAGTAGATGTTGCATACCCTCACAACACTTGTGAGGAGGCGGAAGTGGCAAACAATAATTTTTCTTGCATGCAACACCTATTTTAAATCTAGATCTTGTGCTAAACCATAACTAGAAATCTTATCTAGAGACCTTATCTACTATGATAGGGGTTATACCTCAAGGAAACGGTCCTTCGGGTCTTCTTTTCGCTATGACTCCTTGGCTCCTTCGATGGTTGAGAAGAACTCGGTCTCCGGTCACCTCTAGATCCAAGATGATCCACCTGAGAGCTATGGAACAAGCTACAAACTCTTCACAAGAGTTAACTAAGAAATCAAGTGTGCTACAAATGATCACTTAGATGATGTAGAAATCAAGTAGTGGATTATTATGACTCTTGACCTATGAATCACAACGCATGTGAGTGTTTAGGTCAAGATGAAGAGGAAGGAGATAATGAGGAGAGAGAAGATGAGAGTGATGAATGAAAAAATCAAGCATAGAAAAATGATATGGCTTATTGAAAAATAATTGAAGCATGCATTATTTTTCTCAAAAATAATGCACCATATTTCAATATTAATCCTAAATGAATAAAAAATAATATAAGCCATTCCTTCATCCATGCTTTGACATTTCTCCAAATTCCACCTCATTCATTTCTTTTCCAAAAAAGAAAATCATCTAATATGAGGTGTCTCTTTCTAGAAGGTGCTCTTGTACAATTACAAGAATATCCCTCACTGTATACCGTATAAGTCTGCCCGTATTTGTATTCCAAAAAATACGAATACAAATAATCCAATAATATAATACCTGTATCCGGCTTAAACCAAAGCCTACCAGTATTATCCTTCCGATCATCATTCCTGTAGCCAGTACATGAACATGATCGAAACCCTGCTGTAACAACTTACGGCCTCTACATCTTTTTCCTGAACCAGTGAACCTTCTGTGTGGGACTCTAAAGACTCGACAGTATGCTGGCAGTGGGTTTAACCACAAGTACGTCAGCGGCACTAGCTGTGCGGAATGACTACCCAAGTACATGACGAAAAGGTGGCCGACGAGCGAACTCATCATAACCCTAACGAGCCTGTAAGCAACACTTACCGTACAGTCCGGTCTCTTCGTCTGATACGTCTCATATGAAGTCTAGGGATGGTAAATGTTAGACCCCAGAAACTTTATAAGTCATGCCGATTTATGGCCCATAACGGTTCGAGAAACTACTGATAACTTTTATCAGTAAATCTCGACAACCCTGGCCAGGGATTTGCTGTTATGGCCGATCAAGCATAGCGCAACATCAAATCCCTATACCGAGAGAGATGAAACCCCTCTTATTGCTCACTGCCTCCATGTGATTCAGGACTGTACCCAAAATCCACCTATTTGCACGACTCAGTAGAGCCGTGGTTGGGAGGAAATCAAAGCAAACTAGGAATCACACAAGGCACTATGACGATCTCGGGTTTACTGACTAACCTGTACAAGTGTTACCAGAGAACTGCTATCTGACAATAGGTATATATACCATCTAGGAGTTCTCGGCGAGTTCTGTTCAGTGTACCCATTCTCCAATGAGCACCTGTGTACAATCTTTGATGTCAAACACCAATGGTTGTGGGATCAACCATCGCCCCCAGGGTCAAGAAACATACACACTAGCCTACTCTGGTAATATCAATGCCCTGTTTCAATATACCCTCGACTAGGAACTATTAAACGATATGCTTAGAGACTGCCCACGCCCCACTAGTATGATCTTCATCATAATCCTGGCAGTCAAGCATAATCCTAAGGGCTTCATCAACATGTATATAAAGATATGAAATACAATACATCACACGTTAAGATGAAGATAAACCAGATAGCATACTATCATTTCGAGCAAAGATTGTTTCTGTATATACACGTGCCTAGCATCCTATACAATACAGGCCTCTAGGGCATACATATCTAACAGTAGAGTTAGAAACTTTCTACGTGCTTTGTGGGCGAAAAGGTGAAAAGGCGACCCTCTTTTATAAATCCAAAGAGACCAAGGTAGAAAAGCAAATATGGAATAGAGTTGATCCAAATATTGATAAATTCCAGCCTATCCACTTGCCGAGATATTATGCAAAACGATTAAGGAAGTTATTAAAGCGTCAAGGTGTGCCTGTCGTACAAACCGTTCGGCAAGTCCAATTCTATAAAAGAATTTGGGATATTCTCGGGACTCGACGAAAGAAGTCCAACGGGAAAATGGATAAAATTGGGCTGGGATAAGTTCAATCCAAAAAGTGGGAGAATATCTACAGCTGCAGCACCATAAACAGCTTGAATAAAGAGGAAGATGCTTCCCTAAGTATCCATGTCGCCAAACGGTTGAAAAGTCTCGCTCGAAGAACCCCAAGTCCGTCACTTGAAGAGTGAATTGACAGGATAAGAAAGAAAGCTTGTCAAGCGAGCTGAGACAACCACTGCTGTGAAATGGCCATATTTGAAAAGGCTAAGATGCAATGTCTCAGTGAACAATCAGTGGGAGAAGTAGATCACAATGCTCTTCATCCACAAATCCCTGTGTTCTCTACGAAGAAGGAAAATCCCGAAGCGGAGACAAAAATAAAGTAAGGATTGTGAAAGACGTTCAAGGAAGACAAAGCAAGTCCAAGACACTCCCAATCGAGAATAGTTCAGTTGGAGGTCGTCCCTCATAAAGAAGTATTCGTTCCGTCGAGACAAGACATGCCGGAAGTATTCGTTCCCTCGAGACAAGACAGGGAAGATATTCAATCTTGTCATGAAACACCAGATGATCACTTTTCCGGAGACTCGGCACCCCGAACAGATAAATGAAGTCCATAATCTGTATTATTGCTCTTATCACCGAGCAATTAGTCACCCTCTTGAAGACTGTTTCACGTTCAAGAACTGGGTTGAAGACCAATATCAATAAGACAGGTTCATACTATCTGATAGCTGGAAGATAAGCCTGCCACAAAAGCATGAGCCGAAAAATACCTATATCATCAGGATGGGACCGACTCGACCGTGAAAATGGAAGCGGACTCATACCTGTCATATGATAACACTCTCAAAAGGGGGAGAGGAAAAGAATATGATTGACCTTTTTAGATGCTTCACAAATGAAGACGGTGAAAAGAAAATTTCAGAATTTCCATCGGCACCAAAAGAGCTGGAGGATGGGAGATATACCACAGTGGACAACCTAAGGAAAATCGACTTGAGAACGGATAATGATCCGAGACCGACGTTTGTCAGTGAGCTGCTATCCAAAAAACAAGTAGCCACATTAAAAGATGTTCTTATGTAGTACAAAGATTGCTTCGCTTGGAACTACTCCGAAATGTTCGGTTTTGATCCAGAGATAGCGGTATACAAGCTGGCCATATCGCCAGTGATAAAACCGGTGAAGCAAGCACCAAGAAGAATGCGGCTTGAACTCGAGATGAGTATCAATGCCGTTCAAGAAATTAATCGACTCTGGATTCATCTAAGAAGTTCAATATCCCGAATGGATTGCTAACATCGTTTCGGTGATGAAGAAAAATGGGACAGTTCGGATATGCGTGGATTTTCGGGACCTCAACAAGGCATGCCCGAAAGATGACTTCCCAGTACCCGTTACCGAACTAATGATCGATAACACATCCACCCATGAAGTCTTCTCTTTTATGGATGGATCTTCAGGATACAACCAGATAATGATGGATTCTGAAGACTAAAAGCATACCGCTTCCAAACACCATTGGGCATGTTTTGCTACAAGGTGATGCCTTCGGTTTGAAGAACGCCGGAGCCATGTACCAAAGGGCCATGATGAAGATATTCGATGACCTCACTCACACGTCGAATGCTCCATCGATGACCTCATGGTCAAAAGCAAATCTTATGAGGAGCACTGGGAGCATCTATGGATCGTGTTCGAGTGTTTTCGGAAATATAATCTGAAGATAAATCCTTTAAAATGCGTGTTTGGAGTCTCGTAAGGCAAATTCCTAAGCTTCATCATCCGCCACCGAGGTATCGAAATTGATCTCTAAAAAATCAAGGCAGTTAAGGCTTTCAAAAATGAATACCCTAGGCTTTGGAAATGGCCTCGCCAAGATCACTAAAACAACTGCGATCTCTCCCAGAAAAGCTCGCAAATATCTGGCGGTTCATAGCCAACCTCTCCGGAAAATGCTAGCCCTATAACCATCTGATGAAGAATGGGACCCCGTTCGTCTGGGATCTGCCACAACGTATTAGAGGAAATCAAATAATACCTACAAAATCCACCGGTATTGGCCGCTCCAGTTAAGAGAAAGTCCCTTATCCTATATACAATGACCCTTGAAGTTTCTCTAGGTATGTTATGGGAACAATAAAATGATCAAGGAAAAGAGAGAGCTCTTTACTGTCTAAGTCGGGTTCTCCTAGAGGTAGAAAGCAACTGCTCCCCTATAGAAAAGCACTGCCGGGCACTGATCTTCGCAATAAAGAAGCTCGGATACCACGCCTTGGTGCATGAGGTCCATCTCGTATCAAATGTGGATTCTATAAAGTATCTGATGTTAAAGGACATATTGACGGGAAGGCTTGCTAAATGGGCCCTCTTGCTGATGGAATTCTTGATAACATATGGACCCCGCAAAGCGGTCAAAGGAAAAACCATCGCCGACTTTCTTGCGGAAAACCCGATACTAGTCGATTCTCCCATAAACTGCGAGTTGACGGATGAACATGCGTTCGATATGGTCGTAGAGGAGAAAGAAGAAAATGAATCTCGGTGGGAGCTTTACTTTGATGGAGCATTATCCATGAAGTAGCGGAAGAAGAATACTTTTATAATCAATGTCAGAGTAGGTCTTATTTTTGCAACCCTGCAAGGAGGAATATTGTGTTATTCCCTCTTCTTGACGGAGTCCCAGGACTAATAACGAAACTGAATATGAAGTCTTGATAGCCGGTCTTGAGATCACTATCGATATGGGAATCAAGGAACTTGTAATATACGGAGATTCTCAGCTAATTGTCAGCCAAGTAAATGGTGACTATAAGACATACAAGCCAGAACTAATAATGTATAGCGAAAGAGTGCAGCAGCTGTTAACCCAAATTCCTTCATATACCCTATAAAATATGCCACGAGCGGAAAACAGCAAGGCGGATGCGTTAGCAAAGTTGGTTAAAGAATTGGCTGATGAAGATCTCGATGACATAAGGATCATTGTCCAAAGCAGTCATACCTCCGGATGTTCTGATGGAGCTACCTGAAGAAAAAGGAGTGACCGAAGAAGATGCTCTCCAAATAGAAAATGAAGAAGAAGTTGAAGACTGGAAGGGTGCTTTTATAAACTACTTCAAGTCCTAACAAACACGTAAAGACGCGTCATCTAGAGATCAGCTCATGAAACGAGCTATGTCATTCGCCTTCGTCAATGATAATCTATACAAGAGATCCTTCAACCTCATATGGTTAAGTTGTCTAGGGCTGAAGGAAGCAAAGAAAGATGTACAAGAAGTACACAACGGACTTTACGGTTCCCATCAAGCGGGACAAAAAAAGAAGCTCAAGATAAAAAAAAGGATGGCTATTACTGGCCTACGATCATCCAAGACCGCCTCAAATATGCAAAGCGGTGTCACTCGTTCCAAATACACGGGGACTTCATACATCAGCATCCAAATTCGCTGCATACGATAGTAGCTAGTCGGCCTTTTGAGATGTGGTGAATAGATATAATCGGCCCTATTGAACCAGCGTCATCTAGAGTATATCGGTTTATACTAGCAATAACCGATTACTTCTCTAAGTGGGCAAAAACTGTACCTCTAAGGGAGGTGAAGACGGAGAATATCCTCCACTTCTTCAAAACTCATGTCATCTACCGGTTCAGAACTCCGCGACGGATAATCTCAGATAATGGACCAGCCTATAGAAGCCACAAAATAAGCTGCTTCATACAACAACACAAGATAGACTGAAGATACTCCTTGGTCTATAATCCTCGGGCCAATGGTATAAGTGAAGCATTCAACAAGAGCTTGACCAAGATTATGAAGAAGACGGTGTCTAGGAACAAGAAGGACCGATACGAGAGACTGCATGAAGCTCTTTGGGCGTACCGAATAGCATTCAAGATATCTATAAATACAACACCATATGCATTGGTGCTTTGCACTGAAGCAGTACTCCCACTAGAGATAGAACTCCCTTCATTACGAGTTGTGGTTCAATACAAGCTAACGGATGAAGAAAATGCTCATCTTAGGCTCGAGGAGCTCGATACTCTCAATGAAACCCGCCTTATAGCATGACAATATCTAGAAGCTTATAAGGCAAAGATGACGCGATCATATAAAAAACTAACCAGGACAAGAACATTCCGCCATGGCGAACTGACACTGGTTGTCAAAAGACCAATGATTCTCAATCGTGCAAAACATGGGATGTTTGAGCTAAACTATGAAGGCCCATACATCATAGATAAGATCTATCAAGATGGATCTTACCTGCTCATGGATATGCATGGAGAAATGCCATTTCAACCAATAAACTGCCGATTCCTCAAAAAGTACTACGCTTGGAGTGTCGCAATTTAGGTCAATGATAGATAACGATGCGTGTGTCTGCTCGCTATCTTCTTGATTCAAAACAATAAAATTCGTATGGTTCCTATTATACAATATTAGACTGAAATGTACTTAAACTAATATCTGTCCCAAACACGAAAATATTGGACCGAAATGTCTTTAAACTAATATATGTCCCAAACACAGGAATGTTGGACAGAAACGTTCCTAAACTAATATGTTACCCCATATATTCTTCATGACATACATGATGATGGACCGTAATGTCCTTGAAGTAATATATTATCCTACGGTAGATCTCCATATCGATCACCACATATAATCTATGGGCACAAACAATATGATCCCATACTATGTTCCCATGGACTGAAATGTCCCTAAACTAATGTTGGACCGAAATATTTCTAAACTATTGTTGGACCGAAATGTCCCTAAAATAATATGTTTGGCCCTACGGTATGGGTCATATGACCGGTCGTATACAATCCACGGGTAAAAACAATCCATATCTCCCCCAGGTCCCATCGACAAGGCTACACCTGAAATCCCCACCGGCTGAGAAGCTCTACTAATGATGTGATCCTTCGAAAAATGTCATGACCTATTGCTGATAGTGCATTTTCTTACGGGCCGTCTGTCTCCTCGAGCAACATAGGATCATCCACGGCGAGACAAAAAAACGGTAAGTCCATAAGTAAAATGGGTATGGATGAAAACCCGAAAAGGCGCCGTGAATAAAAATAGTAGGGCTACCGGCGAGCTTGTGAAAACCCGGAAGGGCGCAAACTCGTTGAAAGAAAGAAAAGATGCATTTTCAAAGTCCTCTCAATTTACAAAGGGGCAACACACTTAGGAGTCCATACGAACGCTAAGGAGAAAATACACTTACGAGATCCTCACGACTCGTAAAGAGAATATATGCTCTGTAAGACTCTCTCTTATGGAATTCAAAAGCCTTAAGTTACAGAGATCTAAATGTAAGTCGATGTTATGCACCCCGTGGAATTGCGGGGAGGCGGAAGGTGTAAAAACGATAATTTTAGCATCATAACATCGACTGTAAGCCATGATCGTAATCTAAACCGTATCTAGCAAAAGCAAATGAAGTATAAACTAAGTATAGAAATTATACCTCAAGAAATCTGGTCCTTCTTCTCCTTATCACGCTGTCCTCCTCACCTGCATGAACTCCTCGAAGTGGTACGGATGTCGTCTCCTCGTCGGCTTGCTCGAATCCTAGATGATCCACCCGAACGTTTATGCACTAAGTTTATCTTCTAAACCAAAGAAACTAGATCAAGTAGATTGCTAATCTAAATGATCTAGGTTATGTAGATGGTGTAGATGGATTTAGGAGTCTTTCTATTTCTTCTTAGGTAACTCAACACATGAGTATCCTAAGGTTTGAGGAAGAAGAAGATGTTTTAGAAAAAGCTAGTGAAGAGAATGTATGAGAGAGAGTGTAGCTCACTTATGGTTCTAAACTGAACACTTTCTATTTTTCATCTAATAAATTAAATGAATAATAGTCATTAGGGTTCAATTTACAACCAAATGAGTCATGGCTTCAAAATCCACCATGTGTCACATTTAGCCATGCTCAATATCATGCAATTTCCACCTCATTTCTACCATGTCATAATGCATAAATCATTTAATCCAAAATGAAAAATACATATATGAAACATCATCTTCTAGAAGCATCTTTGAATAAATTACAAAAACGCCCTCTCGTCCGTACATACGTACATGCATTCGTATTCCGAAAAATACAAATACCGAAGACGAAGAAAATCCATCAGTTACAATACTAGGATCCGGCTTAAACAAAGCCCACTAGTATTGTCCGTTCGACTCATCGTGCGTGCACGAGTGTACGCACGTGATCGAACCTTTTCGAAAAACCATACGATATCTACACGTTTTGCCCGATGCAGGGAAACGCTCTGTGTGGGACTCTAAAGACTCAACTCTACGCTGACAGTGGGTTTAACCACAGGCCGCAAGTGGTACTAACTGTATGTAACTGTCCCTAGGTATTGTCGATAAGAAAGCCGATGAGCATAACTCATCTGAACTCCTACTGAGTCTGTATGTGACAATCTTCGTACAGTCCGGTCTGTTCGTCTAAGAGTATCGCATGTCGGGCCTAGGGGGCGGTAATCGCCAGTCCCCTAATAGCGGTACAAGTCGTGTCGGAGTGTAGCCCAGAACACCCTGAGAAACTACTGGAAATACTACCAGTAAATCTCGCTTGCCCTGGCAGGGACTTTGTGTAATGACTTTCCTAGACACAGCGCGATATCAACTCCCAATACCGGGAGAGACGAATCCTGTCTAACCGTCACTGCCTCCAAGTGCTTCGGGACTGCACCCAACTACTACCTGTTTGCACGACTCAATAGAGCCGTAGTAGGGTAGTAATCTAAGAACAGTGGGAACACACTCGAGGCGAAGTGACAGTGTCAAGTCAACGGACTAAGCTGTACTCATGTCACCTGGGAACTGATAACCGACGATAGGTATAATACCAACCAACAGTTCCCAGCGAGGCCTGTCCAGTATACTCGTAACCTAACGAGCGCCTGCATACTATCTCCAGTACGACGTACTGATGGCTGTGGGACAGACTATCTCCCCTCCTGGGATGAGAAGCGTATACACTAGTCTACTCTGGAGTATCGATGCCCTGTCTCGATAATCCTATGACCAGGGACCAGTATAAGGATGTGCTTGTAGACTACCCAGCCCCCACTAGTGTGACTGCCATCACAACGCTGGTAGTCAAGCAAAGATCCTAAGGGCTCTATCAATATGTATTAGCGATATGTTAAAAAGAAACACATACACATATTAAGATAGAAACAAACCAAGCAGCATACTACCATATTGAGCAAGAATGTCAATCCGTGTATACATCCCAAGCTTCCAAAATGTAATATACAAACTAGTACTATACAATAATGGCCTCTAAGGCATATCACACTAACAATCTTCCACTTGCACTAAGGCCATTTGTTGGCATATCGCAGACCTATCATCTCGAATAGCCTCTAGAACTGTGTCTGAGGAATGGCCTTTGTGAATGGATATGCAGTGTTATCTTCTGTAGCAACCCTCCGAACCTCGATCTCCCGGCGATCCACGATCTCCCTGATCAGGTGATACCGCCTCAAGATGTGTCTGGACTTTTGATGGGACCAGGGTTCTTTTGCTAAAGCTATAGTTCCGTTGTTGTCACAATACAGAGGTATTGGATCAACAATGGACGGAACCACCTGAAGTTCTGTTAAGAACTTCCTCATCCAGACGGCTTCTTTTGCGGCATCAGATGCTGCGATATACTCCGCTTCCATCTTCGAGTCAGCAACGGTTTCCTGTTTGGAACTTTTCCAACACACCGCCCCTCCATTAAGAGTAAAGACATAACCCGACATGGATTTGGAGTCATCCTTGTCACTCTAGAAGCTGGAGTCAGCAAAGGCCTCGATTTGGAGGTCTTTTCTGCCGTAATCCAAAAACATATACTTAGTCCTTCTCAGGTACTTCAGAATGTTCTTTACCGCTATCCAGTGCTTCTCCCCAGAGTTTGACTGATACCGGCTTACTACACTCAGTGCATAAGCTACATCTGGTCTGGTACATAACATTACATACATTATAGAGCCTACCGCAGAAGCGTAGGGTATAATAGACATGCGATCCCTTTCTAAATCAGTCTTGGGCGACATCTTTTTGGAGAGGGTGATCCCGTGACAAGCCGGTAAATTACCGCGCTTGGAATCTTCCATACTGAATCTTTTCAGTATGGTGTCGATGTACCTGGACCGTGAAAGTCCTAACATACTTTTAGATCTATCACGATAGATCCGGATCCCTAGAATGTAAGAGGCATCACCCAGGTCTTTCATGGAGAACCTGTGTGACAAGAACCCTTTGACAGATTGTAGCATAGGAATATCATTTCCTATCAAGAGAATGTCATCCACGTACAAGACGAGGAATACAACAGTTCGTGCTACAATCTTACTATAAATGCATGGTACATCTGGATTTTTGATAAAGTCAAATTCTTTGACCGTCTCATCAAAACAGATGTTCCAACTCCGCGATGCCTGCTTTAGTCCATAAATGTACTTAAGCAACTTGCACACTTTTCCGTTGCTCCCACTCTGAATGAAACCCTCTAGCTGGTCCATATAAACACACTCCTCTAAATTTCCATTTAGAAAAGCGGTTTTTACGTCCATCTGCCAAATCTCATAATCGTGGAAGGCAGCAATGGCAAGAAGGATCCGAATGGATTTGAGCATAGCCACTGGAGAAAAGGTTTCGTCATAGTCCAAGCCAGGTCTTTGACGAAAACCCTTTTCAATAAGTCTAGCCTTATAGGTTTCAACCTGTCCATCTACACCAATCTTCCTTTTGAAGATCCATTTGCAGCCTACGGGTTTTACTCCTTCTGGAGCAATGTCAAAAGTCCATACCTTATTGGTGTACATGGACTCCATCTCGGTCCGCATTGCATCCAGCCATTTTACTGAGTCAGTGCTCTGAATGGCTTGCTGGAAATTAGTAGGCTCATCATTATCAATGATGCAATCCTCTCTATCCCCGTCTTTGAGAAAACCGTAGTATCTCTCAGGCGGATGAGACAGCCTACTACTCCTGCAGAGAGGTGCGGGAATGTCCTGTTCTTTTGAAACTTCTGGTTCCACCAAGCTTTCAGTAATAGCTTGTGGTTCTGGAATTTCTTCCAGTTCTATTGCGCTCCCACTAGTTTCCTTTTCCAAGAACTGGTGTTCTAGAAAGTGGGCATGACGAAAAATAAAAACCTTTTGTTCCTCTACGTGATAGAAAAGATACCCCCTGGAGTTCTTTGGGTATCCCACAAACTTACACAGTACTGAGTGTGCCCCGAGTTTGTCCGCATGCTGCTTTTTGACAAAAGCCGGACATCCCCATATCTTCAGATATTGAAGATACGGTTTCTTCCCACTCCACATCTGATATGGTGTGGTAGGCACAGTTTTGGTATGAACCTTGTTTAAAAGATATGCAGCTGATTCTAGTGCATAGCCCCAGAATGGTCGCGGTAACTCAGCGTTACTCATCATGGAACATACCATATCTAATAGGGTTCAGTTCTGTCTCTCCGATACACCGTTGTGTTGTGGAGTATATGAGAGAGTAAGCTGAGAGAGAATTCCATTCTCTTTTAGGTAAGCCAGGAACTCGGCACTTAAGTATTCACCACCTCGATCAGATCTAAGTGTTTTGATACTTCTGCCGGTTTGTTTTTCTACTTCATTCTTATATTCCTGGAATTTCTCAAAAAGCCTCGGATTTATGCTTTATTAAAAAGACATGTCCATACCTGGAGAAATCATCCGTAAAAGTAATTAAATAGGAAAAACCACTTCTTGCATGTGTAGACATTGGACCACACACGTCGCTGTGTACGAGTCCCAAGAGCTTGCTCGCTCTTACTCCGTGTCCAGTAAACGGAGTCTTTGTCATCTTTCCTTTGAGACATGATTGACAAGTTGCATAAGAATGATATTCAAACGGATCCAAATATCCTTCTTTATGTAACTTAGTTAACCTTGTCCCATTGATGTGACCCACTCTACAATGCCATAAGAAAGCATGATTTAATTCTGGAGACTTTCTTTTGTGTGTATTCTGGATATTGAAAATCTGCGGTTGGTTTAAAACGTATATACCGTTGCTTAATGTACCCGACCCAATCAGAACATGATTAAGGTGAATGTTTACAACATTGCTTACAAATGCAAAATCATAACCTTCTTTAGACATTAAAGATACAGATATGATATTACAAGTCGAACTGGGTACAAAATAACAGTTGCACAAAACCAAAACATGTCCATCACCCGCCTTCAAAACCCTACGGCTTCTTAGTGCCTGCAAAGAATTACAGATCCGGTATCCAATACCCAGGAAGTAGAGTTGATTGACAGATAGTTTTCAATAACATAAACACCTGAAGTCGAAGCTACAACTTGCTTTGGGTCCTGGTTCTTGGCCTTCTAAGCCCTGCAATCTTTCTTCCAGTGTCCTTTCTTATGACAATAAAAGCATTCTTCCTTTCCCACAATCTGTCCCGCTACCTTTGCTTTTCCCTTAGCTTCCACCTTACTAACACCGCCCCTTGGTTTGGTGGGGTCCTTCTTCTTCTTTCCTTTGGCTTTCGCCTTGGACCTAGAAGAGGAAGCTCCTCCAACAAACAAAACGGGTGTTTCCCTGACTTTCTGTAGGGTGCCCTCTGCACTCCTCAACATGTTAAGGAGTCCCGGAAGTTCAACTTATTTTCCTCTCATGTTGAAATCCAGGATAAACTGGGCGTAGGTGGAAGGAAGGGACTGGAGAATCAAGTCAGTGTAGAGCCCGTTCTCTAACGTGGTCCCGAGGTCCGCCAGCTCCTCAATGTAGCCAATCATCTTAAGCACGTGTTCCGCTACAGCTGATCCGACGGCCAACCTCGCTGAAAATAGCTTCTTCGAGGTCTCGTATCTTGCAATACGGGATCGCTCTCCATATAGTTCCTTAGTATGGAGAAATATGGATTCTAGGTCCATATTCTCGTGCCTCCTCTGATGTTCATTGTCCATAGAGGCAAGCCCAAAGCATTTGGCCTTCGTGCAGTCAATCTCCCAGGTCTTACGGATTTCCCTGTCCGCGACACTGGAGTCTAGGCCTGGGATGGCGGGGGCTTTTGTAGTAAAAACATAGCCCAACTTGTCATAAGTGATTGCCATTTTGACATTCCTGAACCAATCTTTATAATTTAGCCCTGTCAGTATGTTTTTATCTAATAGTAACTTAAGGCCCGTCATGATGTTTGGTTGCTGCAATTAGGAGAGAGAGAAGAAACACTTTAGCATGATGCTCTTGCAAGTTTAGAGTGTTTTTTAGTTTGTCTAAACAGGATGGCTCCTACTATTTCTCGAATCCTTCCTCAAACCATAAAATAAGAATTAGTCAGGATCGATCTCACCGTACAATACTTACTTAACCGTTCAGCCAGGCCGGTGTTGGTACTTCGAGGGAGGTTTTATGACACTTTCGCGAAGTTCCTTAATTAAATAACCTCTTTTCCCTATGGGCGTAGCCCCGCTAACACCTTTCTAGTCACCTACTTGGTTTATAACATTGATCGTTAAGTGAAAAAATCTCCCGAGGAGTAGCATATACTCACAGTAGGATCGGGATCCAAATATTATCGTGTGATAAAGCTGAAGGAATCCTACCAAAATCATCACACTCCAAATGGTATGCAATACTAGCAAGTTTCAGTTTCTTTAGAAACTCCCGATGTGGATTTTGCCCCATGCTCTTATGACCTTGACGAAGGCCAACATATCATAAGTCACATGTCAAGTTCTACCCGTTATTATCCAGGTTAATTTGAACCCACCTGTACATACCCTTGACGAAGGCCAAAATGGCAGTACGACTGTCCCAAACCAACGCATCTATCTATGCAACAGATAAATATTTAGCAGCTACCAATCACTATGCCTTGGCGAAGGTCAAAATACATAACTTGAATACTACTGAATATTTAACTGAAATGACACAGGGCTACGAATGGTTTTGGCGAAACCGTGAACGCAGTGAACTTGATACAATCGAAGGAACCTGATAGCTTTTAAAAGGAGTGGTTTAAGCTCTGCATTTTAAAAGTTTTGCTGTTTTGGAAAAAACCGAGTGGTTTTGAAATTGTTCCAACGATTCAACTTTGGTTTGTTTTCTTTGCATTTATATAATGCGTCCCATCATTTACTCCTATCATTACAGAGAGAATTGAAAAAAAATATCACGTCCTCTTATACCATCCGCATTCGCCACGGGGCCCCGTCATCACCCGTTAGGTTACTTAACTAACGATAGAGCGGGGGCTGGGCTAGCGTGGATGTAAAACATAAGTGACGCCTACTTTATACCATACATAGATATTTTACAATCATCTCATGCAATAATAAACATTCCAGTCACAGATAAACATTTCAGATATGCTAGGAATGCTGCGTTTCGTTTAAGCCTGCAACGGAAAAACGGATCCCACGGTCGCGATGAAGAGCCAAACCCCACCCCAGACCCCTACGGGTACGGCAAACTACCCGCCAAATTCCAGAAGTGAAGCAGCCTCCCACAACAAAGTGAGTAGGCCACTCGGCACTTCAAAGAACCCGGTAGTTTGTGTACCCCACCTTGCGTCTATCCTAGGAGCAGAAAACATGAAAAAGAAAATAATACAACGGTGGCTACAACCTCAACTCGGATGTGCCCCGCAAAATAATATTACATCAATTTTACAATTTACATGAATGAAAGATAAAAAATGCTCATCTCACATCCCCGGCTATTCATCATCGACAATCAGAAAATGTTTTTATACACAAACCAACAGATATGTGCAACCTCGACTAACCGACGTATAGCAATTAGTCGACGTTTAAAACACATATAACAATACAGAAGAACTAATTAGCTAAGTACAATAGGAATTCGATCGAAACATATTTTCCGTATCTACCCCAAATGCAAACCAGCACTCAGAAACATACTGAGTAGAAACCAAATATTCCAGAAATCATAATACCAAAAATAAGATATAACAGAATAAATCCGAGTTGAATCGGCCACGACTCGGCCGCGGTTCCACCGCAGAAAGACGATTTTGCCGCGGATCCACGGCTGTCTTGGCGATTCAGAGGCTCGAATTTCTTGTGTCATCTTAGAAAACCCTGCATGTATTTTTCATGATACTGAAATGATTTTACAGACAGTTTTGAAAAACGACAGAAACTGGGGTTTTCGGTATTTAGTTTTCCGTTTTTTCCAACGATCGAAATTCCACTACTTGCGAATCTGCTCTGATACCACTGTAAGTCGATGCTATGCACCCCGCGGAATCGCGAGGAGGCGGAAGGTGTAAAAAACGATAATTTTAGCATCATAACATCGACTGTAAGCCATGATTGTAATCTAAACCGTATCTAGCAAAAGCAAAAGAAGTATAAACTAAGCACAGAAATTATACCTCAAGAAACCTGGTCCTTTTTCTCCTTATCACGCTGTCCTCCTCACCTTCACGAACTCCTCGAAGTGGTACGGATGTCGTCTCCTCGTCGGCTTGCTCGAATCCTAGATGATCCACCCGAACGTTTGTGCACCAAGTTTATCTTCTAAACCAAAGAAACTAGATCAAGTAGATTTCTAATCTAAATGATCTAGGTTGTGTAGATAGTGTAGATGGATTTAGGAGTCTTTCTATTTCTTCTTAGGTAACTCAACACATAAGTATCCTAAGGTTTGAGAAAGAAGAAGATGTTTTAGAAAAAGCTAGTGAAGAGAATTTATGAGAGAGAGTGTAGCTCACTTATGGTTCTAAACTGAACACTTTCTATTTTTCATCTAATAAATTAAATGAATAATAGTCATTAGGGTTCAATTTACAACCAAATGAGTCATGGCTTCAAAATCCACCATGTGTCACATTTAGCCATGCTCAATATCATGCAATTTCCACCTCATTTCTACCATGTCATAATGCATAAATCATTTAATCCAAAATGAAAAATACATATATGAAACATCATCTTCTAGAAGCATCTTTGAATAAATTACAAAAACACCCTCTCGTCCGTACATACGTACCTGCATCCGTATTCTGAAAAATACGAATGCCGAAAACGAAGAAAATCCATCGGTTACAATACTAGGATCCGGCTTAAACCAAAACCCACTAGTATTGTCCGTCCGACTCATCGTACGTGCACGAGTGTACGCACGTGATCGAACCCTTTCGAAAAACCATACGATATCTACATGTTTTACCCGATGTAGGGAAACGCTCTGTGTGGGACTCTAAAGACTCGACTTTACGCTGGCAGTGGGTTTAACTACAGGCCGCAAGCGGTACTAGCTGTACGTAACGGTCCCCAGGTATTGTCGATAAGAAAGCCGATGAGCATAACTCATCTGAACTCCAACTGAGTCTGCATGTGACAATCTTCATACAGTCCGGTCTGTTCGTCTAAAAGTATCGCATGTCGGGCCTAGGGGGCGGTAAACGTCAGTCCCTGATAGCCGTACAAGTCGTGTCGGAGTGTAGCCCAGAACACCCTGAGAAACTATTGGAAAGACTACCAGCAAATCTCGCTTGCCCTAATCAGGGACTTTGTGTAATGGCTCTCCTAGACACAGCATGATATCAACTCCCAATACCGGGAGAGACGAATCCTGTCTAACCGTCACTGCCTCCAAGTGCTTCGGGACTGCACCCAACTACTACCTGTTTGCACGACTCAATAGAGCCGTGGTAGGGTAGTAATCTAAGAACAGTGGGAACACACTCAAGGCGACGTGACAGTGTCAAGTCAACGGACTAAGCTGTATTCATATCACCTGGGAACTGATAACTGACGATAGGTATAATACCAACCAATAGTTCCCAGCGAGTCCTGTCCAGTATACTCGTAACCTAACGAGCACCTGCATACTATCTCCAGTACGACATACTGATGGCTGTGGGACAGACCATCTCCCCTCTTGGGATGAGAAGCGTATACACTAGTCTACTCTGGAGTATCGATGCCCTGTCCTGATAATCCTATGACCAGGGACCAGTATAAGGATGTGCTTGTAGACTACCCAGCCCCTACTAGTGTGACTGCCATCACAACGCTGGTAGTCAAGCAAAGATCCTGAGGGCTCTATCAATATGTATTAGCGATATGTTAAAAAGAAACACATACACATATTAAGATAGACACAAACCAAGTAGCATACTATCATATTGTGCAAGAATGTCAATCCGTGTATATATCCCAAGCTTCCAAAATGTAATATACAAACTAGTACTATACAATAATGGCCTCTAGGGCATATCACACTAACACTAAACATGTTCTTAAGCCATCATAACCCCACAATTTTATGCCCTACAAGTGATCCAATATCGACTCTTGTATATAATCCACAGGCGTAAATAAATATATTCCCAACCAAGTCCCATCAAAAACGAGAAATATTGCTCGACAAGGTGCACAACACTTGTAAGTCCTTTCAACTAAAAAGGAGAAAATACACATATGAGATCCTCATGACTCATAGGGAGAAATACCATTATTAGACATTTATATTGGATATAGTGTCCTCAAGTCAATTATTGTAATCGCATGTATGCGATTGTGATGAGTGAGGGAGGACCTATACGGGTAGGACACTCTTACTTAAAATGATAGTATAC
The DNA here is from genome assembly GCA_030015575.1 of Agapanthus africanus. Classification (NCBI taxonomy): domain Eukaryota; kingdom Viridiplantae; phylum Streptophyta; class Magnoliopsida; order Asparagales; family Amaryllidaceae; genus Agapanthus; species Agapanthus africanus. The sequence continues at coordinate 373,228,934 of JASDDO010000019.1, read as the reverse complement.
TATATGGTTTGTCTTTATCATCATGCACATGCATTATGTGGTATTGCAGATCACTATTACATGTTGATAGAGCCCATAGGATTCTTGCTTGACTACCAGCATTATGATGGCGATCATATATATGAGAGCTGGGTAGCCTATAAGCACATCCTTAAATGTCCCTAGTCGTGGGAGTATCGAGACTGGGCATCGATATTCCAGAGTAGACTAGTGTATACGCTTCGAGACCCCGACGAGGGGTGGTGGCTGGTCTCACAATCCTTTGGTGTTATGTCACATAAGATAGTATACTGGTGCTCACTTGAGGTGAGTACTTTGGACGAACTCGCCGAGAACTTCTAGATGATATTATACCTATCGTCAGATGGAAGTTCTCAGGTGGCATGAGTAAGGTTAGTCCTTTGACCTGAAGTTGTCATTTGTCTCGTATGAGGTTCCACTGTACTTTGATTACTACCCTACCATGGCTCAAAGGAGTCATGCAAACGGGTTTTAGTTGGGTACAGTCCCGAGCCACATGGAGGCAGTGGTCGACTGTTAAGGATTTGTCTCTCCTGGTATTAGGATTCGATGTCGCGCTGTGTTTAGTTAGCTATCACCAGAAATCCGTGGCTACGGTAGGAGAGATTTACTGATAGTTGATCAGTAGTATCTCAGTTGGTGATGAGCTAGACTCAGACACGATTTATCGGGTTAGTAGAGGTCTGATGTTATTCACCCCTACACCCGATATGCGATACTCTTTGACGAAGAGACTGGACTGTACGAAGATTGTCACATTTATACTCAGTGGGGTAAGGACGCACTTGATTGTCGACCCCCCTTTCGACAAGTACCTGGATAGCCGTTACGTACAGCTAGTGCCGCGGACGTGCTCGTGGTTAAACCCACCACCAGTGTATTGTCAAGTCTTTAGAGTCCCATACAGAGAGTTTTTCCGGTTCAGATGACAGATGTAGGAGCCGTATATTGGTACGTGCACGGGGTCCGATTAAATACGTGTACACGATACACGGACTTCAATCAGAAGATTAATAACACTAGCCGGTTTAGAATTAAGCTAGATTATTAAATCGGGTTTTGATTTAATAATTTATATATGTATTTTTGATACATATATTTTAGTATTATTGTTCACTATTCATTTTCTCTCTTTGGTGCTATCCGTATTTTTTATACGGTTACGCGTATATGTAGCGATACATATACTGGGTGAAGTATTCCATATTTATACGGAATACTTCTAGCAGAAGATGAACTCATATTTATTTTTCTATTTTAGAAAAATAAAAAGGAAAATGATGTGGCATGTGGAGACTTTGAAGCATGGGTCCAATCATGGATGAAAAGCATGGCTTCATTTTTAAATTGATTTCTCATTTGCTTGCACTATTGGTGCATGGTTGATTATTGAGGTAGCCATTCCTTTTACTTGGACACTTGATGAGATTTTCTTCATCTCCTCCATGGCTCATGCTTCATCTTCTCCATCTCCTTCTTCTTCTTGCTTCCATTTTAGAGCAAGATTCTAGAGAGAAAAATATAGTGAAGTATTCCTACATCACCGGCCATCCAAACCTAGCAACTTTGGACCGTCGGTTAGAGCCTCCTCCGCGTTCTCTCAGATGGATCGTCTTCGGCAAGGGTGTTCGATGCTCAAGCGCGTTCTCGGCGGCTACGAGCTTGGAGGGGTCTTCCTTAATTGGGTGGACACGCAACTAAGGTTGTATTTCTTCAACCCTTGCACTTCTAGATTAGCTAGTTTGGGTATATGGTTCGAATCTTGGGTTTTATCGGGAGTCCGGTGCCCGCGAAAAGTTTTTGTTTTTTTCTTCCGCCTCACCCGTGGCCTCCGCGGCATGGGCGCCGGATCCCAACATGGTATCAGAGCCGCCATAAAGATTAACTAGCTAGTTTTCACTTGTTTAGAATTTCGATCGATGGTTTTTTCCGAATTGCAATTCCATTGAGCATGCCCCCTGTCGATTTTCAAACTTGTTCAAAATTTATTCCGGATGTTTTAAAAATACATGCAGGCAATTGTAGAGGCCAGGAAGAAAATTGGGAACATGAGCCTAAATATTCACCGCGGAACCTCGGCAAAATGCGCCAATTAGTCGCGGTTCCGAGGTCTATTTTTAGCCATAGTTCCCCAAATTTTTCCAGATGCTTTATAACATAGAAATGTGATTTTTGGGATGTATGGTATTGACCCAGATTTTTTTGAGTACTGGATTGTACTTGGGGCCAATGCGGACAGTTTTGGTCGATCGAAATTTTGAATTTGTGTGTATCAGTGCGTATGTTTATTTCTGCGACCGTAAATATCATAGAGCGGTGCAATCCGACTGGTTGCTATATGTATAATCAGACGGGTTTACGAACATGATATTCACGTTGTTGTTCTGTGTTGCACCGATGTTTTGGACGGATTGTCGTGATAGATAGCCTTATGTGCAATGTTAGATATACAGTTAAGATTCATTTGTATATTTATTATTGCAGGGCGAGCGTCCGACATGTGGACTGCCATCCCTGCCAGTTTGTATATTCTTTTGTTGGGGAATGACCGGGTTGTGGTCTATGTCGCCGTTGTATATATATATATATATATATATATATATATATATATATATATATATATATTTTCTGTACTAGGATTACCCCGTGGAGGAGTACTCGAATAGCCGGGTTCTAGAGGGCAACGAGCCCGCATCTCATGAAGTTGAGACCCGGGGGGCCTTACTCTAGAATTGGCGGGCTATTCGCCGCACTCGTAGGGGGTTTAGGTTGACCTACAGAGGGGTGCTCAAGTTACCGGATTCTGTGAAGTGCTGGGTGGCCCACTCACTTTGTTGATTGGGGTTGCCTCACTTCGGAGATTGGCGGGTAACTTTCCGCACTCGTAGGGGTCTAGGATCTTCATTACACTGGCTATCCATATGACCACGGAATGTCACGTTTCATTTATGGCTCAAATGAAACGTGGGCTCCTAGATTATCCGCTATTCCATATTGTTGTTTCGCATGCTTGTGATGATTTTGTCTGCTGTGATGATTATTATCTGCCTACGATGTTGATATATATATTATATATATTTATTAGATACTTCTATATGTTTTTCATCCGCGCTAGTCTAGCCCCGCTCTGCCATTAGTTAAGTAACCTAACGGTGCATGACGAGGCCCCGTGGTGAATGCGGATGGCATATAAAAAGCATGTTATTTTGGTTGTTTCTTTTGTGGCTTGGAAACATAAAATGATGGGAACACATTATCGATATAATGCAAGGAAAAATAAACCTAAATGATGTTGTTGGAACCAATTTTAAAACTACTCGATTTTCTTCAAAACTCACAGTCATATTCTTTTTCTTTGCATAGAGGTATTCGGTTAGGAACATCCCGCACCTCATTCTATGAGGGAAGAGCCTTGATCTCTTCATTGGGAGTTCACTCTTAAGCAAAAGTTTATGTTACTAGTTTTAAAATGCAGAGCTTAAACCACTTCATTTCAAAGCCACTCGAGTTCCTTCAACGATATCAAGTTCATTATGTTAAAGGTTTTTCGCTAAAAACCAGCCGTAGCCCTCCGTCATTTTTTACAAGTATCACCTAATATTCATGCTATGTATATTGGCCTACGTCAAGGCATAGTGAATGGTAGATGGGTAATTCTTGTTCGCTGCATGGATATGCGATTATTTAGGACAGTCGTATAGTTAGTTTGGCCTACGTCAAGGACTTGTGCGGGTGGGTCTAAATTAATCCAGGATAATGACGGGTTGAACTTGACTAACGACTTATGATATGTTGGCCTACGTCAAGGTCATAAGCATTAGGGGCAAAAATCATATCAGGATTTTCAAACATACGGGAAACATGCCAGGCATGCGTATACCTTCTGGAGTGTGGTGACTTGAGTGGATTCCATCAGGTTATCACATGATGATAGTTGGGTCCCGATTCCCACTGATGAGTATGTAGTACTCTTCGGGGAGATTTTTCGCTTTAGGGTTTCAAGTTATAAAGTGTAAATGATCCCGACTAGTTCTCCTTTTAGGGTTTGAAGGAGGATTCGAGGATACAGTATGAGCCATCCCGATCAGATAAAGTGATAACCAATCTGATTTTGATAGAGTGCACGGTGAGTGTTTCTTTTCTCTCTATCTGGTACAATGACCCATGACTTACCTTGAAAACTCATGAACCAATTTGACCGAACCTTTTTACACCCTTTAGTTTTGGCTTGCCTTCATTCACGACAAAGTCATATATATCACTGCCACTCCTACATTACCCTTTGCATTTCTTCAGAACACGTCGTATCACCACGTTGATCTATATTGCTTGGAACGGCCATTCTATAGTTATATACGAACTCGAAGAGTTATTTCAGTTGAGGATGGCCACAGGTTCTGAAGAAATTGAATAGGATTATTCAGTTGTCTCTTCCCTTTACCTTCTCTCAGGTTGCGAGAGCTCCTTGATTAGGAGAGTACACCTGTTATGCTTATTAGATAGTCTTCTTCCAAACCTTAGACTGGTGCCGAAAGGTAGGGAAGGAAGAAAACCAGTTAGCGCAGGGAAGGTGTACAAAATGTAAGATGTAGAGACATATAAAGGGATTGAAGTGAGGGCAAAGGAAATTGCGACTGCTGTCTTGAATCTGGATAATGGAAAAGGCATTACTAGGAATACTTGACCATTCCCTATGAAACATTTTCATGTTTCAGTTTTTCTGTGTACATGTAAAAAAGAACTGTTTTCCCATTCAATTCTGACTCTAGGGTATGTATTTACCAGGTTTGGGTCTCACATCTGTGCGGTGTTACAGATGATGAGTAGGAGTAGAATATTGGGAAATGGGCAATTTGATTCTCAATATCGGAATTCGTTGTAATTGGTGATATTGGATTAAATCACCTGGCTTTTGCCTGACGGCAAACATTTGGTTTCGAATAATCGTTGTTATGCATCAGATTTTAAAATGAAATATCTGTACCTTTATTTTTATAAAGTGAGATATACATTTTGAAAATTGTGTTGTAAACATTTATCTTTATCAGTTGAGGATAAGGTAAGGTGCATTGAATAACGGTGTATGATATTCTTAACCAAGTTACAGTTTTTAATTTACAAGACAAAGAATTTGAGTTAGTATACTCTTTGGACTTATACATGGAGGTGTATGTTGTCCAATGTCCTTCGGGACAAAGGGGTTGGTACTCTTACTTCTTTCAGGATTACATATGAGTTCTCTGGTTTTAGACACGCATTCGTAGTAATGCAAGATCAAAGATTTTAAGAAGTTTGTAGGTATAAGAATAAAGTAGAGAACCACGCGTTGGAAGTATCGGGATTTTTCGAGGTGATCAAAGATGTAGATAATTATGCTAGGTATTCCATTATAGTAATATCGAGAACTTGATTCTCTTACAGGTTACTCATCCGTGAACGCGCTCCATGATAAGTAATGTTGTATTGGCCTTTTTCCATTAAATGATATGCACTGGAAACAGTTGCATGAGTTTTGAATCTGATTCCATCTGAATTAGTGCCTTGATTCTATATGGACATAGAATGGTTACATATTTTCAGTTTGTTAAGATATGGAGTTGTCTAGTTTCTGTTTAAAAGGAAAATCCGGACAAACTCAAGGTACACTTTGGTAACGGCAGTTTGTGAATTATCCCAAGCATTCGCTAGGATATTGTTTCTACCATTTTCAAGATCAATAGTTATATTGTTCTTGACTCGCCACATTTTTATAAAAGGATCTTTTTGCAAAAGAAACTAGCGGGAGTATGGTAGAATTGGAAGTGATTCAGGGACCACAAACGGTTACCGAAAAATTAGTAAAACCTAAGGATTCAATTGGACTTGACAAACCGTTAGCCACTCCGCAGATTTTAGTAGGTGACCTCAGATACCCGAGAGATGATTCAGTTTTCTCGTAAACGGTAACAGGGAAGTCAGCATCATGGAGATGATGGTCCTACTAGTTATTAGTAGGTCATCAGAATTGGAAACTTCCAGGTGACAAGTGGCTTCATATCCACGATGGACTCCACGCACTTCAGCAAATTATGGATTTTGGATTTTTCCGGGTGCTCCTTAAGGGGTAAAACACATTAGGAGCAGGTAGATTTTTCGGGATCTGTGCAGATGGAAAGGAACTATGCTAAAGTCCATATGGATATGACTTGACACTGCTATTCCCCTACTTGTTATCAGCAGGTCATAGGAAGTGGTAACTTCCAAGTGACCAGGTATTTCATACCCAAGATGGACTCCACGCACTTCAGCAAATCATAGATTTTGGACTTTGCTGGGTGCTCCTGAAGGGGTAAAACCCATTAGGAGAAAGTAGATCTTTCGAGATCTGTGCAGATGGAAATGTGCTTACCTAATAAGGCTAAACTTGTTATAAAGAGTTTTCATCAAATACCCGTTGTGTATTGTGATGTGACTTTTACTTCAGTGTCTATGCTGATATCCATATGGATATATTTTGGCGCTGATGCAGTTCATGGCTATGATATCTGGCAGGTGGGTGACTATAACATCTTTCCAAATGGGATTTTGGAAGTGCACGTATATATGACTCTACCAGAGGGTTATCGTAGTTAGTGGGAGCAGCGGAAGGTGTGCAAGATGCTTATGTCTATTCGTAGACTAAAGTAAGGTTAGCGGAGATGGATCATCTGTTATTGATGTGACAGTCAAGATGATTGACTTCGTCAAAACAAAGGTGAACCTAGTAAGAAGGATGTAGAGAGTATTGTCCATATTTTAGATGACATACTCCGGATAGGAAGTGATGTTCCTATACTACAATCGGCTAGATTTTGGTTGTCACACAGTGTTTTCTCTACGTTGGATATGGATAGTATATCAGGAGTTCCGGTGACTAGATCTATGGTTTTAGATCTAAATTTGGAAAGTTTCCCAAATCGGGTACTTAGACAGCATTCTAAAAGTATTTTAGAATGGACGACTCCTGGTATGGTGGTGTACCCGCAAGTGATGGAGTCACCTTCTCTAAAGAGATGTCTTCTAGACTGATGGAGAGAGGGGAAGGCATGAATGGCATATCATTTGCTTAGGAAATTGAGTCAATCATGCGAAGTCTTGTACAACTCTAGATATTGCTTTTGCACTAGATGCAATAAGCAGATATTAATCCAATCTTTCAGAAACATAGGGAAGCAGTAAAGAAAATAAGAGGATGTTCTTGGTATAGGATAACGGCATCATCCTCTAGGAGGTGGTTATCAGTTTAAGCTTCCAAGGTGACATGGATGACAGAGATGCTATCAAAGTTGTGAGTTTAGCCTCTTCTGAGGATCAGTATATTGGATAGTGTTCCAATAGAGATACTGAGGTAATCATGGTCCAAGATACTGGTAATAACTCAACAGAGGATACAACCCAAGAAGTTTGTTGGATAGGAGTTGTTCATCGATGAACTTGGTCCCATCAGGTATTTAGACAAATTCTTGTGGCGGGGTATCGCTTAGTTTGGGAGATTGTTGATCTATGCAAAGTTGAGATATAGAGAGAAGAAGTTGAAACATTATAGCGGATCCACTCGCTGAGGCTATTCCTTGAACACGGATGTTTCTCAAACGAGATTTGAGAAACTGATTAGTAGAAAAGTTGGGTATTCGGTAGCACACGAGCTGTGGGTACGCAATACTGCAATAATTAGCCTTAAGTGCAGGTGGGAGATTGTTGGATATAGTGCCCTCAATTCAATTATTGTAATCGCAGGCACGCGATTGTGATGATTGAGAGAGGGCCTATACGGGTAGGACAGTCTTACTCAAAATGATAGTATGCTATCTGGTTTGTCTTTATCATCATGTAAATGCATTATGTGGTATTGTAGATCACTATTACATGTTGATATAGCCCATATGATTCTTTCTTGACTACCAGCATTATGATGGCGACCAAATACGTGAGAGCTAGGTAGCCTATAAGCACATCCTTAAATGTCCCTAGTCGTAGGAGTATCGAGACTGGGCACATCCTTATACGCTTAGAGACCCCGATGAGGGGTGGTGGCCGGTCTCACAAGCCATTGGTGTTATGTCACCTAAGATAGTATACACTGGAGGTGAGTACACTGGACAAACTCGCCGAGAAATTCTAGATGGTATTATACTTATCGTCAGATGGAAGTTCTCAGGTGGCATGAGTACAAGTTAGTCTTTTGACCTGAAGTCGTTATTTCTTTCGTGTAAGTTCCCATTGTAGTTTGATAAATACTCTACCATGGCTCAAAGGAGTCGTGCAAACATGTTTTAGTTAGGTACAGTCCTGAGCTACATGGAGGCAGTGGTCAACTGTCAGGGATTTGTCTCTCCTGGTATTCGGAGTCGATGTCGCGCTGTATTCAGTTAGTTATCACCAGAAATCCATGGCCACGGTAGGGAAGATTTACTGATAGTTTATTAGTAGTATCTTAGTTGGTGATGAGCTAGACACAGACATGACTTATCGGGTTAGTAGGGGTCTGATGTTATCCACCCCCTAGACCCGATATGCGATACTCTTTGATGAAGAGACCGGACTGTACAGAGATTGTCACATTCAGGCTCAGTAGGGTAAGGACGCACTTGATTGTCGACCCCCTTTCAAAAAGCACCTAAGTAGCCGTTACGTACAGCTAGTGCCGCTGACGTGCTTGTGGTTAAACCCACTGCCAGCGTATTGTCGAGTCCTTAGAGTCCCACACAGAGAGTTTTCTCAGTTCAGGCGACAGATATAGGAGCCGTACGTTGGTATATGTAGGGGGTCCGATTAAATACGTGTACGCGATAGACGGACTTTAATCGTACGGTTGATAATACTAGCCAGCTTAAGATTAATCCGGATTATTAAATCAGGTTTTGATCTAATAATTTATTTATGTATTTTTGATACATATATTTTAGTATTATTATTCACCATTCATTTTCTCTCTTTGGTGCTATCCGTATTTTTTTATACGGTTACGCGTATATGTAGCGATACATATACTGGGTGAAGTATTCCGTATTTGTACGGGAATACTTCTAGAAGAAGATGACCTCATATTTATTTTTCTATTTTAGAAAAATAAAAAGGAAAATGAGGTGGCATGTGGAGACTTTGAAGCATGGGTCCAAGCATGGATGAAAAGCATGGCTTCATTTTTAAATTGATTTCTCATTTGCTTGCACTATTGGTGCATGGTTGATTATTGAGGTAGCCATTCCTTTTACTTGGACACTTGATGAGATTTTCTTCATCTCCCCCATGGCTCATGCTTCATATTCTCCATCTCCTTCTTCTTCTTGCTTCCATTTTAGAGCAAGATTCTAGAGAGAAAAATATAGTGAAGTATTCCTACATCACCGGCTATCCAAACCTAGTAATTTTGGACCGTTGGTTATAGCCTCCTCCGCGTTCCCTCAGCTGGATAGTCTTCGGCAAGGGTGGTTGATACTCAAGCGCGTTCTCGGAAACTACAAGCATGGTGGGGTCTTCCACAATTGGGTGGACATACGATAAAGGATTTATTTCTTCAACCCTTGCACTTCTAGATTAGCTAGTTTAGATATATTGTTCGAATTTTGGGTTTTATCGGGAGTCTGGTGCCCGCGGAAAGCTTTTGTTTATCGCTTCTGACTTGCCCGCGGCCTCCACGGCGCGGGCGCCGGATCCCAACAGTTTATGGCTCATAAAATCAAAAAGCCTTAGTGGGCAGGAATCTGAACCTGTTGGCTAAGCCATCATTGGCCGAAATAGACAATGGCATATGATGAGATGCCCCTGGCAATATTCAAATCAAAATAATACTGATGCCAAATAAGGTACTAGATACTAAGTCTTCGACTCACAACAAAACTGATGAGTATATAAAAAAATAAAAGAAATGGCCGAAATAATAGGACAGCTCGCAATAAAAATCAACGAGTAAAAATAAAATAGTATAACCGAAATGATTATGCACCACGAATAAATTGTCGAAATGATTTGGCAATTATGACTTTCGTAATAAGAAAAGTTGAAATGATAGAGCATCGTGGAAAAAAAATAATAAGATAAAAATTTTCTGCCCTGTAAGTAGGTTCATAATGACTGTTGTATATATAGGCATAAATGAAAGAAAAGAACCATATTTTCACACCATGCTTCGTCAAAAGAAGAACCATGTCTTGACGGCACATCTATAGCCTAGAGACTATTTTGTCCCCTCTTACTCCGGCAAAGTACAGATGAGGTGTCGATAAAGCTTCAATGACTCAAATCAAAGTGGTGCAATAGCATATTCTTCGCTCTAGATCTCAATGGCAACATCTACTGCATAAAGATCATCTCGACGTTCATCTACATTCCTACAGAGTGTGGGCGCAAAATGTGATGGAGTCACCCACTCTAAAAGGGATGTCTTTTAGACTAATGAAGAGAGGGGCTGGCATGAATAACACATCATTTGCTTAGGCAATTGAGTCAATCCAGTAAAGACTTATACAACACTAGATATTGCTTTTGTACTAGTTAAAACAAGCATATATTAATCCAATCCTCGAGAAACAAAGGGAAGTAGTAAAGAACATAAGAGGATGTTCTTGGTATAAGATAACGACAACTTCCTTTGAGAGGCGGTTGTCAGTTCAGGCTTCAAAGGTGACCTAGATGACAGAGATGCTGTCAGAGTTTTGAGTTTAGCTTATTCTGAGGATCGGTATTTTAGATAGCGTTCCAAAAGGGATACTAAGATAATCATGGTGCAGGATGCCGGTTATAACTCAACAGAGAATACAGCCTAAGAAGCTTGTTGGATAGGAGTTGTTCATCGATGAACTTGGTCCCATCAAGTATCCAGACAAATTCTTGAGGCAGGGTATCACTCAGTTTGGGAGATTGTTAATTTCCGCAAAGTTGAGATATAGAGAAATGAAGTTAGAACATTGTAGCGGATCCACTCACTGAGGCTATTTCTCGAACAAATTAAGTATCACAAACATGGTTTGCGAAACTGATTAGCAGAGAAGTTGGGTATTCGGTAGCACATGAGCTGTGGGTACGCGATACCTCAATAATTGGCCTTAAGTGCAAGTGGGAGATTGTTGTATACAGTGCCCTCAAGGCAATTATTGTGATCGCAAATAGGCGATTATGATAATTAAGGGAGGGCCTATACAAGTATAACAGTCTTACTCGAGATGATAGTATGCTCTCTGGTATGTCTTCATCGTTGATAAAGCCCGTAGGATAGTTGCTTGACAACCAGCATTATGATGGCGATCATATATGTGGGAGCTGGGTTGTCCATAAGCGCATCCATAAATGTCCCTAATCGTGGGAGTATCGAGATTGGGCATCGATATTCCGGAGTAGACTAGTGTATACGCTTCTAGACCCCGACGAGGGGCGGTGGCTGGTCTCACAACCCATTGGTGTTGTGTAATCTAAGATAGTATACAGGTTCTCACTGAAGGTGAGTACACTGGACGGACTCACCGAGAACTTTTAGATGGTATTATATCTATTGTCAGATGGAAGATCTCAGGTGGCATGAGTACATGTTAGTCTTTTGACATGAAGTCGTCATTCGTCTCGTGTGAGTTCCCACTGTACTTTGATTACTATTTTACCATGACTCAAAGGAGTCGTGCAAATAGGTTTTAGTTGGGTACAGTCCCGAGCCACATGGAGGTAGTGGTAGATTGTCAGGGATTCGTCTCTCCTAGTTTTAGGAGTCAATGTCGCGCTGTGTTCAGTTGGCTATCACCAGAAACCCATGGCCACGATGGATGAGATTTACCGATAGTTGATCAGTAGTATCTTTATTGGTGATGTTCTTGACTCAGACACGACTTATCGGGTTAGTAGGGGTCTGACGTTATCCACCCCCTAGACCCGATATGCGATAATTTTTTACGAAAAGACCGGACTGTATGTAGATTGTCACATTTATGCTCAGAAGAGTAAGGACGCACTTGATTGTCGACCCCCCTTTCGACAAGTACCTGGGTAGCCGTTATGTACAGCTAGTGCCACTGACGTGCTTGTGGTTAAATCCACTGCCGGCGTATTGTCGAGTCTTTAGAGTCCCACACAGAGGGTTTTCCCAGTTCAGGCAACAGATGTAGGAGCCGTACGTTGGTATGCACAGGGGTCCGATTAAATACGTGTACGCGATACTCGGACCTTAATTGGATGGTTGATAGTACTAACTGGCTTAAGATTAAGCCGGATTATTAAATCAGGTTTTGATTTAATAATTTGTGTATGTATTTTGATACATATATTTTAGTATTATTGTTCACTCTTTATTTTCTCTCTTTGGTGCTATTCGTATTTTTATACGGATACGCTTATATGTAGCGATACATATACCAGGTGAAGTATTCCGTATTTATACGGGAATCCTTCTAGAAGAAGGACACCTCATATTTGTTTTTATTTTTAGAAAAAGAAATTGGAAATGAGGTGGCATGAGCATGGTGATGAGGAATGGCTTGCATTTATTGTATGCACTATTTTGATGCATGATTGAAAAAGGAAACAAAGGCAGCCATTCTCTTTGATGATGATGAGAGTTTTGGATGATGTTTTTTCTTCATTCCAAAAAATAAGCTTCATGCTCCATGGTTGCTTCATGCTCACCATCTTCTCCTTCTTCTTCTTTCTCTTGCTCTCATGAGCTTGAGATAAAAAGAGAGAAAAATTTAGTGAAGTATTCCTACATCACCGACCATCCACTCCTAACAAGTCTGGATCGTCGGTTAGAGCCTCCTCCAGATTCCCTCGGATGGATCGTCTTCGGTAAGGGTGGCCAATTCTCAAGCACGATCCTAGCGACTACGAGTTTGGAGGGGTCTTCCATAATTTGGTGGATACACGACAAAGCATGTATTTTCTCAACCATTGAACTTTTAGTTAGCTAGTTTAGGTCTATAGATCGAATCTTGGGTTTTTACGGGTGTTCGCTAGAATTTTTGTTTTCTCTTCCGTCTCGGCCCTGGTTTCCGCGGCGCGGGCACCGAAACCCAACATGGTATTAGAGCCACTCCATAAACTATAACTAGCTAGTTTGCACTTATTTAGAATTTCGATCGATGGATTTTTCCGAATAGCATTTCCATTTTTCATGCCCGCTGTTCAAATTTTAAAGTTGTTCAAAAAATCATTCTGGTTGCCTTAAAATTACGTGTAGGCATATATAGAGACCACGAAGAATTTTGGGCACATAAGCCCAAAACTTGACCGCGGAACCACCGCCTATAGTGCCATTTGACCACGGTTCCATGGTCAAGTGTTGGCTGTTGTGCCCCAAAATTTTTGTGGTGCCCTATCTTATAGAATTGTGATTTTTGGGATGTTTGGTTTTGGCCCAGATTTGTTTGAGTACCGGTTTGTACTTGGGGCCAATGCGGAAAGTTTTAATCGATCGAAATTTTGAATTCGTATTTTTTAGTGCATATGTTAGTTTCTGTGACTGTGAATATCATTGCGCGGTACAATCTGACTGGTTGCTATATGTACAATCAGATGGGTTTACGAACATGATATTCATGTTAATGTTCTGTGTTGCATTGATATTATAGATGGATTGTCGTAATGGATGGCTTTGTGTCCAATGTCAGATGTGTAGTTCAGATTCATTCGTATTGATTATTGCGGGGCGAGCGTCCGACATGTGGACTGCCATTTCTATAAGTTTGTATATTCTTTTATTGGGGAACGACCGGATTGAAATCGATGTCACCATTGTATATATATTTTCTTTTCTATACTAGGATTACCCCGCAGAGGAGTGCTCGAATAGCCGGGTTCTAGAGGGCAACGGGCCTGCATCTCATAGCGTTGAGACCGGGAAGGCCTTACTCTAGAATTGGAGGGATATTCGCCACACTCGTAGGGGGTATAGGTTGACCCACGGAGGGGTGATCAAGTTATCGGATTCCGTGAAGTGCTGGGTAGCCCATTCACTTTGTTGATTGGGGTTGCCTCACTTCGGGGATTGGCGGGTAACTTGCCATACTCGTAGGGGTCTAGAATCTTCATAGCATTGGCTATCCATACGATCAAGGAACGTCGCATCCCATTTACGGCTCAAATGAAATGCGGGGCTCCTAGATTATCCGCTATTCCATATCGTTGTTCGCATGCTTGTGATGATTTTTATCTGCCCGTGATGACTATTATTTGCCTGCGACGTTGATATATATTATATATATTTATTAGATGCTTCTATATGTGTTGCATCCATGCTAGTCCTGCTACCACTCCACCGTTATTTAAGTAAGCTAACGGTGCATGACGGGGCCCCATGGCGAATGCGGATGGCATATAAAAATCATGTTATTTTGGTTGTTTCTTTTGTGGCTTGGAAAATTAAAATGATGGGAACACATTATCTATATAATGCAAGGAAAAATAAACCTAAATGATGTTGTCGGAACCAATTTTAAAACTACTCGGTTTTCTTCAAAACTCATGGTAGTATTCTTTTGCTTTGTATAGAGGTATTCGGTTAGGAATATCCTGCACCTCATTCGATGAGGGAAAAGCCTTGATCCCTTCATTATGAGTTAGCTCTTAAGCAAAAGTTTATGTTACTAGTTTTAAAATGTGGAGCTTAAACCACTCCATTTCAAATCCACTCGTGTTCCTTCAACGATATCAAGTTCATTACGTTTAAAGTTTTTCGCCAAAAATCAGCCATAGCCCTCCGTCATTTCAGATTAGTATTGCTTAATATTTGTGCTGCGTTTGTTGACCTTGTCAAGGCGTAGTGTACGGTAGCTCTGTACTATTTTTCTGTCGCATGGATATGAGGATTGGTTAGGATAGTCGTTTGACCTGTTGACCTTGTCAAGGGTCTATGCGGGTAAGTCTAATGCAATCAGGATAATGTCGGGTTGAACTTGACTGGGACCCTTTGACTTGTTGATCTTGTTAAGGTCATTTGGATCCTACAGGAAAAAACCATATCGAGAGTTTCAAATATACAGGAAACTTGCCAGGCATGCGCATACCTTCTGGAGTGTGGTGACTTGAGTGGATTCCGTCAAATTATCACATGATGATAGTTGGGTCCCGATTCCCACTGATGAGTATGTATTACTCATCGGAAGATTTTTCACTTCACAATTAGCTAATCTATTAGGTGTTTAGAAAGTGTTAACAAGGTTACGCCTCTGCGGAAATGGGGTTATTAATTGGGTCCGTGCGAAAGCATGGGGGACCTCCCTCGGAGTACCAACGCTGGCCTGGCTGAACTGTTAGTGAACTTGTAAGTGTAAATGATCCCGACTAGTTCTTCTTTTAAGGTTTGAAAGAGGATTCGAGGATACAGTGGGAGCCATCCTGATCAGATAAAGTGATGACCAATCTGATCTTGATAGAGTGCACGTTGAGTGTTTTTCTCTCTCTCTGGTACAGTGACCCATGACTTACCTTAAAAACTCATGAACCAAGTTAACCGAACCTTTTTACACCCTTTGGTTTTGGCTTGTCTTGAATTCGCGATAAAGTCACATATATCCCTGCCACTCCTACTCTACCCTTTGAATTTCTTCAAAACACGTCGTATCACTACGATGATCCATATTTCTTGAAATGACCATCGTATAGTTATATACGAACTCGAAGAAGTTACTTCAGTCGAGGATGGCCACAGGTTCTGAAGAAATTGAATAGGATTATTCGGTTATCTCTTCCCTTTACCTTCTCTCAGGTTGCGAGAGCTCCTTGTATTAGGAGAGTACACATATTACGCTTATTGGATAGTCTTCTTCCAAACCTCAGGCTGGTGCTAAAAGTTGTGACTACCGTTAGCGTATGGATGGTGTGTAGAAGGTAAGAAGTAGAGACATATAAAGGGATTGAAGTGAGAGCAAATAAAATTGTGACTACCGTCATGAATCTGTATAATGGAAAAGGCATTACTGGGAATACCTGACTATCCCTTATGAAACATTTTCATGTTTCAGTTTTTCTGTGTACATGTAAAAGAGAACCGTTTTCCCAATTAATTCTGACTCCACGGTATGTATTTACCAGATTTGGATCTCACATATATACGGTGTTACAGATGTTGAGAAGGAGTAGAGTATTGGGAAATGGGTGATTTGATCCTCAATATCGAAATTCGTTGTAATTGGTGATATTGGATTAAATCGTCTGGCTTTTGCTTGACGGCAAATATTTTGTTTCGAATAATCGTTGTTATGCACCAAATTTTAAATTGAAATATCTGTACCTTTATTTTATAAAGTGAGATATACATTTTGAAAATTGTGCTGTAAACATTTACCTTTATCAGTTGAGGATAAGATAAGATGCATTGAATAACAGTGTAAGACATTCTTAACCAAGATACAATTTTCAATTTACAAAACACAGAATTTGAGTTGGTATACTCTTGGGACTTATACAAGAAAATGTATGTTGTCCAGTGTTCTTCGGGACAAGGGGTTAGTACTCACTTCATTCAGGTTTACCTATGAGTTCTTTGGTTTTAGACACGCATTCGTAGTAATACAAGGTCAAAATTTTTGAGAAGTTTGTAGGTATAAGAATAAAATACAGAACCATACATTGGAAGTATCGGGATTCTTCGAGGTGATCGAAGATGTAGATACTTATGCTAGGTATTCCATCATAGTATCGAGAACTTGATTCTCTCACAGGTTACTCATCTGTGGACGTGCTCCATGATAAGTAATATTGTATTGGCCCTTTTTCATTAGGTAATATGCACTGGAAATAGCTGCATGACATTTTGAATCTGGTTCTATCTAAATTAGTGTCTTGATTCTATATGGATATAGAATGGTTGCATATCTTAAGCTTGTTATGATATGGAGTTATCCGGTTTCTATTTAAAAGCAGAGTCCGGACAAACTTGAGGCACGTTTCGGGACAAGGGGTTAATTCTACCATTTTCAAGATCAATAGTTATATTGTTCTTGACTTTTCACCATTTTATAAAAGAATCTTTTTGCAAAAGAAACTAGCGGGAGTATGGTAGAATTGGAAGTGATTCCAGAACCACAAACGGTTACCGAAAATTTAGTAGAACCTAAGGATTCAATTGGACTTGACAAACCGTTAGCCACTCCGCAGATTTTAGTAGGTGACCTTAGACACCTGAGAGATACTTCGGATTTCTCTTAGATGGTGACAGGGAGGTCAGCATCATGGTGATGATGGTCCTACTGGTTGTTAGCAGGTCATAGGAAGTGGTAACTTCCAGGTGACCAGATACTTCATATCTAAGATGGAATCCACGCACTTCAGTAAATTATGGATTTTGGATTTTGCTGGGTGCTCCTAGAGGGGGTAAAACCCATTAGGAGCATGTAGATCTTTCGAGATCTGTGCAGGTGGAATAGTGCTAACCTAATAAGGCTAGACTTGTTGTAAAGAGTTTTCATCAAATACCCATTATGGACAGTGATGTGACTTTTATTTCAGTGTCTATGCTGAAGTCTATTTAGATATGACTTGACACTACTGTTCCCCTTACTTGTTATCAACAGGTCATAGGAGGTGGTAACTTTCAGGTGACCAGGTATTTCATACCCAAGATAGACTCCACGCACTTGAACAAACCATAGATTTTGGACTTTGCTGGGTGCTCCTGAAGGGATAAAACCCATTAGAAGCAAGAAGATCTTTCGAGATCTGTGCAGGAGAAAAGGTATTAACCTAATAAGGCAAGAGTTGTTGTAAAGAGTTTTCATCAAATACCCGTTGTGGATTGTGATGTGACTTTTACTTCAGTGTCTATGCTGAAGTCTATATGGATATGATTTGGTGCTGATGCGGTTCATGGCTATGATATCTGGCAGGTGGGTGACTATAACATCTTTCCAAATGGGATTTTGGAAGTGCACGTGTATATGACTCTGCCAGAGGGTTATCGTAGTAAGTGGGAGCAACGGAAAGTATGCAAGTTGCTTATATCTATTCATAGACTGAAGCATAGATAGCAGAGACAGATCATCTGTTTTGATGTGACAGTCAAGGCGATTGATTTCGTCAAAACAAAAGATGAACCTAGTAAGAAGGATGTAGGGAGTACTGTCTGGGATTTGGATGACATACTCCAGATAGGAACAGTTGTTCCTGTACTACAATCAATCAAATTTTGGTTGTCACACAATGTTTTCTCCACGCTGGATATGGATGGTATATCAGGAATTCTGGTGACTAGATCAAGATTTGGGATGATTCCTAAATCGGTTACTTAGATAACATTCTAAAAGTATTTTAGAATGGACAACTCCGGGCATGGTAGAGTACCCGCAGGTGCTGGAGTCACCCTCTCTAAAGAGATGTCTTTCAGACTAATCATGCAAGAATGACAAATCATTTGCTTAGGCAATTGAGTCAATCATGCAATATCTTGTACAATACCAGATGGATAATTCTGGTTTTAAATCTATATTTGGGAAGTTTCATAATCGGGTACTTAGACATCATTCTAAAAGAATTTTAGAATGGACGACTCCTAGCGTGGTGGTGTACCTGCAGGTGATGGAGCCACCCTCTCTAAAAGGGATGTCTTTTGGACCGATGAAGAGAGGGGCTGGCATGAATAACACGTCATTTTCTTAGGCAATTGATTCAATCATAAAATGTCTTATACAACGCCAGATATTGCTTTTGCACTAGTTGAAACAAGCACATATTAATCCAATCCTAGAGAAACAAAGGGAAGTAATAAAGAACATAAGAGGATGTTCTTAGTATAAGATAATGACAGCCTCCTCTGGGAGGCGGTTGTCAGTTCAGGCTTCAAAGGTGACCTAGATGACAGAGATGCTGTCAGGGTTTTGAGTTTAGTTTATTCCGAGGATCGGTATTTTACATAGTGTTCCAATAGGGATACTATACCTATTGGAACAAATTAAGTATCACAAACATAGTTTGCAAAACTGATTAGTAGAGAAGTTGGGTATTCGGTAGCACATGAGCTATGGGTATACCATACCTCAATAATTGGCCTTAAGTACAAGTGGGAGATTGTTGTATATAGTGCCCTCAAGAAAATTATTGTGATCGCAAATATGCGATTATGATAATTAAGGGAGGGCCTATACAAGTATAACAGTCTTACTCGTGATGATATTGTGCTATCTGGTATGTCTTCATCGTTGATAAAGCCCGTAGGATAGTTGTTTGACAACCAGCATTATGATGGCGATCATATATGTGGGAGCTGGGTTGTCCATAAGCAAATCTATAAATGTCCCTAATCATGGGAGTATCGAGACAGGGCATCGATATTCTGGAGTAGAATAGTGTATACGCTTCTAGACCCCGACGAGGGGCGGTGGCCGGTCTCACAACCCATTGGTGTTGTGTAACCTAAGATAGTATACAGGTTCTCACTGGAGGTGAGTACACTGGACGGACTCATCGAGAACTTCTAGATGGTATTATATCTATCGTCAGATGGAAGATCTCAGGTGGCATGAGTATAGGTTAGTCCTTTGACATGAAGTCATCATTTGTCTCGTGTGAATTTCCATTGTACTTTGATTACTACCTTACTATGACTCAAAGGAGTCATGCAAACAGTTTTTAGTTGGATACAGTCCCGAACCACATGGAGGCAGTGGTTGACTGTCAGGGATTCGTCTCTCCTAGTATTAGGAGTTGATGTCGTGCTGTGTTCAGTTGGCTATCACCAGAAATCCGTGGCCACGATGGTTGAGATTTACTGATAGTTGATCAATAGTATCTTTATTGTTGATGAGCTTGATTCAGACACGACTTATCGGGTTAGTAGGGCTCTGACGTTATCCACCCCCTAGACCCGATATGCGATACTTTTTGACGAAGAGACCGGAATGTATGGAGATTGTCACAATTATGCTCAGTAGGGTAAGGACGCACTTGATTGTCGACCCCCCTTTCGACAAGTACCTGGGTAGCCGTTATGTACAGTTAATGCTGCTGACGTGCTTGTGGTTAAACCCACCGCCAGCGTATTATCGAGTCTTTAGAGTCCCACACAGAGAGTTTTTCCGGTTCAGGCAACAGATGTAGAAGCCGTACGTTGGTATGCGCAGGGGTTCGATTAAATACGTATATGCGATACTCGGACTTTAATTGGATGGTTGATAGTACTAGCCGGCTTAGGATTAAGCCAGATTATTAAATCAAGTTTGGATTTAATAATTTGTGTATGTATTTTGATACATATATTTTAGTATTATTGTTCACTATTTATTTTCTCTGTTTGGTGCTATCCGTATTTTTATGCGGATACGCGTATATGTAGCGATACATATACCATGTGAAGTATTCCGTATTTATACGGGAATGTTTCTAGATGAAGGACACCTCATATTTGTTTTTCTTTTTAGAAAAACAAATTGGAAAAGAGATGGCATGAGCATCGTGATGAGGAATGGCTTGCATTTATTGTGTGCACTATTTTGATGCATGATTGAAAAAGGAAACAAAGGTATCCATCTTTGATGATGATGAGAGTTTTGGATGATGTTTTTTCTTCATTCCAAAACTAAGCTTCATGCTCCATGGTTGCTTCATGCTCACCATCTTCTCCTTCTTCTTCCTTCTCTTGCTCTCATGAGCTTGAGATAAAAAGAGAGAAAAATTTAGTGAAGTATTCCTACATCACCGACCATCCACACCTACTAACTCTGGATCGTCGATTAGAGCCTCCTCCGGATTCCCTCGGGTGGATCGTCTTCGGTAAGGGTGGTCGATTCTCAAGCACGATCCTAACGGCTATGAGCTTGGAGGGGTCTTCCATAATTTAGTGGACACACGACAAAGCTTGTATTTTCTCAACTAGTGAACTTTTAGTTAGCTAGTTTAGGTCTATGGATCGAATCTTGGGTTTTATGGGTGTTCAGTAAAATTTTTGTTTTCGCTTCCGCCTCAGCCGCAGTTTCCATGGCGCAGACACCGAAACCCAACAGCTTGTAACTGTCCTAATTTTCTGGATGCCGTTTTATATTCCTCTTGCTTCCTGGCTAGCTTCGTGGTTAAAAGCCAATCTCATGAGAAGCACTGGGAGCATCTAAGGATTGTGTTCGAGTGTCTTTGGCAATATAATCTGGAAATGAATCCTTTAAAGTGCGCGTTTGGAGTCTCATCAGGCAAATCCTAGGCTTCATTTTCCTCCATCGAGGTATTGAAATTGATCCCTCAAAGATCAAGACAACTATGGAGATGCTCGCTCCATGACCTCGAACAACTGTGATCTTTCTAAGGAAATCTCGCATATATCCGGTGGTTTATAACCAACCTCAGCAGAAAATGTCATCCCTATTACCATCTGATGAAGAAGGGGACCCCATTCGTCTGGGATCAGAAATGCCAAAACACATTTGAGGAAATCAAACAATACCTGTAAAATTTGCGAGTATTGGCCGCGCCGGTGAAGGGAAAGCCCCTTATCTTATATACGACAACCCTTGAGTGTTCTCTAGGTGCACTGTGGGCACAAGAGAATAATCAAGGAAAAGAGAGAGCTCTTTACTATCTAAGTTGAGTTCTCCTGGGGGAAGAAAGAAACTACCCCCCATCGAAAAGCACTGCTTGGCGATGATCTTAACAATAACGAAGCTCAGACACTATGCCCTAGCGCATAGGGTCCATCTCATATCAAAGGTGGATCCTCTTAAGTATCTGATGTCAAAAGCCATACTGACAGGAAGGCTTGCCAAATAGGCCCTCCTGTTGATGGAATTCTTGATAACATATCGACCCCTCAAAGTGGTAAAAGGACAAGCCATCGCTGACTTTCTTGTGGAACATTCGATACTAGCCGATTCTCCCCTTAACCGTGAGTTGCCAGATGAACACGCGTTCGACGCAGTCGAAGAGGAGAAAGAAGAAAATGAGTATTGATGGGAGCTCTACTTTAATGGAGCATCTTCCATGAAGAAACGGATGAAGAATACCTCTATAATCAAAATTGGGATGAGCCTTATTTTCGTGACAGCGCAAGGAGAAATATTTCGTTATTCTCTTTCCTTGACGGAGCCCAGGACTAATAACGAAGTTAAATACGAAGATTTGATAGCCAATCTTGAGATCGCTATCGATATGCGAATCAAGGATCTCCTAATATATGGAAATTTCTCAGCTAATTGTCAGCTATGTAAATGGTGACTATAAGACATGCAAGCCAGAACTAATAAGGCAGGGAGAAAGAGTGCATCAGCTGCTAACCCAAATCCCTTCATATACCCTGGAAAACGTGCCGCGAGCGGAAAACAGTAAGGTGGATGTATTTGCCAAGTTGGCTAAAGATTTGGTCGACGAAGACCTCGATCATGTAAGGATCATTGTTCAAAGCCGCGGGATCCTGGCACCAGCAGATATACCTTCGGAATTTCTGATGGAGCTACCCGAAGAAAAAGGAGCGACCGAAGAAGATACTCTCCAAACAAAAAATGAGGAAGAAGTTGTGGACTGGAGGGGAGCCTTTATTGACTACTTCAAGTCCCAATGCACACCTGAAAGATGCATCATCTTGACATTAGCTCATGAAACGAGCTCTGTTATTTGCCTTCGTCAGTGATACTTTATACATGAGATCTTTCGACCTCGTATGGTTAAGATGCCTACGGCCAAAGGAAGAAAAGAAAGTTGTCCAAGAAGTACACGATAGACTTTGCGGCTCCTATCAAGCTGGTCCAAAAATTAAACTGAAGATAAAAAAGAATGGGCTATTACTGGCCCATGATGATCCAAGACCATCTTGAACATGCAAAGCGGTGTCACTCGTGCCAAATATACGGGGAATTCATACATCAGCATCCGAATTCGCTGCATCCGACAGTAGCTAGTTGACCGTTTGAGATGTGGGGAACGGATATAATCGTTCTCATCGAACCAGCGTCATCCAGAGGACATCAGTTTATACTAGCAACAACCGATTAATTCTCTAAGTGGGCAGAAGCAATACCGCTAAGAGAGGTGAAGATGGAGAATATTCTCCATTTCTTCAAAACTCATGTCATCTAGGTTCAGAACTCCATGACGGATAATCTCAGATAATGGAGCAGCCTATAAAAGCCACAAAATAAGCCGCTTTGCATAATAACATAAGATAGAATTAAGATACTCCTCGGTCTATAATCCTCGGTCCAATGGTCTAGCTGAAGCATTTAACAAGATCTTGACCAAGATTATAAAGAAGACGGTGTCCAAGAATAAGAAGGACTGGCATGAGAGGCTACATGAACCTCTTTGGGCGTAACAAATAACGTTTATGGCTACAAATAACGGATGAAGAAAATTCTCATCGTAGGATTAAGGAACTTGATGCTCTCGATGAAACCCGTCTTATAGCACTGCAAAATCTGGAAGCTTATAATGTAAGGTGACGTGATCATATGAAAGACTAACCAGGCTGATAATATTCCGCCAAGGAGAACTCGTGCTGGTTGTCAAAAGATTAATGATACCCAATCGTGCAAAACGGGGAAAGTTCGAGCTAAAGTTTGAAGGCCCGTACATCATAGATAAGGTCTACCAATATGGTGTTAGTGATATATGCCCTAGAGGCCATTACTATATAGTACTGGTTTGTATATTACATTTTGGAAGCTTGGGATATACATAGATATAATAACAGTCTTGTTCAAAATGGTAGTATGCTACTTGGTTTGATTCTACCTTAATATGTGTATATGTTTCTTTTAGCATATCACTAATATATATTGGTAGAGCCCTTATGATCTTTGCTTGACTACCAGCGTTGTGATGGAAGTCATACTAGTGGGGGCTGGGTAGTCTATAACCACATCCTTTTACAGGTCCCTAATCGTAGGATTATCGAGATGGGGCATCGATACTCCAGAGTAGAATAGTGTATATGCTTCTCATCCCAGCAGGGGAGATGGTTTGTCCCACAGCCATTGGTATGTCGTACCGGAGATATTATACAGGTGCTCATTGGGTTATAAGTTACACTGGACGGACTCGTTGTGAACTGCTGGTTGGTATTATACCTATCGTCGGGTAGCAGTTCCCAGGTGGCATGAGTACAGGTTAGTCCGTTTAATTGACATCACTATTCGTCTCGAGCGTGTTCCCACCGTACTTAGATCACTACCCTACCACGGCTCAAATGAGTCATGCAAATAGGTAGTGGTTGGGTGCAGTCCCGAAACACTGGGAGGCAGTAGTGGTTAGATAGGATTCGTCTCTCCCGGTATTGGGGGTTGATATCGCGCTGTGTTCAGAAAGCCATTACAAAATGTCCCTGGCCAAGGCAAGCGAGATTTACTGGTAGGTACTCCAGTAGTTTCTCAGGGTGTATTGGGCTCTATCCCGACACGACTTATTGCGCTGTTATGGGTCTGACTTTTACCACCCCCTAGGCCCGATATGCGAGTGTCTTAGACGAACATACCGGACTGTACGGAGATTGTCACAGATAGGCTCAGTAGGAGTTCGGATGAGTTCGTTCGTCGGCCTTCTTATCGATAAATGCCTGAGTAGCCGTTACGTGTAGCTAGTACCGCTGACGGACTTGTGGTTAAACCCACTGCCAGCGTACTGTCGAGTCTTTAGAGTCCCACACAGAGGGTTTCCCTGCTTCGGGAGAAACGATGTAGAGGCCGTATGATTTTACGGCAGGGTTCCGATCATATACGTGTACTAGTTGCACGGATGTTGTTCGGATGGATAACACTAGTGGGCATTGGTTTAAGCCGGATCCTAGTATTAGATTATTGGATTATTTTCGTCTCTTTGTATTCGTATTTTTTGGAATACGAATACAGGTATATATATATTCGGTGAGGGGTATTCTTGTAATTTCACAAGAGTGCTTCTAGAAGAAGACACCTCATTTGTGTTTAATCCATTTATTTAAATGGATAATGAGGTGGAGAAATGAGGTGTTATCTTAGACATGATTGAAGCATGGCTACTTGGGTGACTCATTCTCATTTGGATGACTATTGAGGCATGGTGGTATTATGATATTATTGTTGAAAATGATTTGCTTCATAGTCATCAACACTTAGCCATTCTACATATCATTCTTATCACAACACCCTCATCTCTCCTTGGCTTTCTTCTTCTTCCTCAAACCCTAAACACTCTCATGAGTTGAGAAACCTAGGGTAATTGAGACATATTAATCCATAATCATTCTCTACATAATCTAAGCTACCTAGCTTAGCAAACTAGGTACCTTTAGTTACCTCAGTTTATAGGTTGGAGCTTAAAGTACATACTTTCGGGTGGATCGTATTTGACGCGAGGAAGCCGATGATCAAGCGCGATTTGGATCTTCGAGGAGCTTAAGGAGAGGAGGAGAAGAAGACCTGAAGGACTAGAATAAAGGAGGTATAATACTATCATAATAGTTAAACCTCCTAGTAGTATAGCTAGTTAAGGTTTCCGTAAAGGTCGTGGAGTTATAGTCGGTGTTGCATAGTATGAAAAATCGTTTTTTGTAAATTCTGCCTCCCCACAAGTGCGTGGGGTGTGCGATATTGACTTACAGGTGTAGCTTACCTGCTCATGGATATGCATGGAGAAAAGCCATTTTGACCAATAAACGTTCGATTTCTCAAAAAATACTATGCCTGAAGAGCACGACTTAGGTCAATGATAGATGACGACGCATGTGTCCGCTCGCTATCTTCTTGAGTCAAAAGTCTAAAAGACGTATGCTCCCATTATGCAATAAGGGACCACTACGTCCTTAAACTGGTATTGGACCGAAATGCCCTTAAACTATCATTTCGTCCTGAACATGGGAATGTTGGACTGAAATGTTCCTAAACTAATATGTCATCCCGTACATGATAATTTTGGACCGAAACGTCCATAAACTAATGATGGACCGAAATATCCCTAAACTAATATGTTTGGCCCTACGGTATGGGTCATATAACCAGACGTATACAATCCATGGGCATAAACAATCCATTTCTCTCCAAGGTCCCACCGGTAAGCCTACACCTGAAGTCCCTACCGGCCGGAAAGCTCTACTAATGATGCGTTCCTTCGAAAAATGTCGTAACCTACGGCTGATAGTGCATTACCTTTCAAGCCACCTGTCTCTTAGATCAATGTTGGATCATCCATGGCAAGGGAAAAAACGGTACGTCTATAAGTAAACTAGGCATAGACAAAAACTCAAAAGGGCGCCGTGTGTAAAAACAACGGAGCTACCGGTGAACTTGTGAAAACCCGGAAGGGCAAAAACTCATTGAAAGAAAGAAAAGATGCACCTAGAAAGTCTTCTCGACTTTGTAAGGAGAAAACACTTGTGTGAGATCCTTACGACTCACAAAAGAGCAACATACTTAAGAATCCATACGATTCCGAAGGAGAAAATACACTTACAAGATCCTTACGGATCGTAAGGAGAATATGCCCTCTGTAAGACCCTCACGGCTTATGGAATTCAAAAACCTTAAGTTATAGGGATCTAAACATGTTCTTAAACCATTATAACCCCACAAATTTATGACCTACAAGTGGTCCAATATCGACTCTTGTATACAATCCACGGGAGTAAATAAATTTATTCCCAACCAAATCCCATCAAAGGAAAGAAATATTGCTCGACGTGTTGAACGAATCTTATGAATCCCCTCAACTTGAAAGGTGAAAATACTCATGTAATATCCTTACGACTTACAAGAGTACAGTACACTTAGGTGCCTTCACGACTTCTAAGGAGAAAATACACCTATGAGATCCTCACGACCTATAGGGAGAAATACTTTTATGAGACCCTTACGGCTCATAAAGTCCAAAAAGCCTTAGTTAGCAGGGATCTAAACCTGTTTCATAAGCCACCATTAGCCGAAAATTGGTGATGGCATATGATGAGTCACTCCTAGCAATATCCCAGCTGTAGCGATACCGATGCTGATGCCGAAGATGGTATCAAACCCCAAGTCTTCGACTCATAACAAAATCAACGAGTACATAAAAAATAGCCAAAATGATGAGGCAACTCGCAATAACAAACGACGAGTGAAAATAAAAATAAATATAAAAAATATATAGCCGAAACGATTGGGCACCGTGAGTAAATAACCGAAATGATTGGAAAATCACGACTTTCGTGATATGAAAAGCCGAAAGGATAGAGCATCGTGGAAAATGAAAATAAAAATAAAAATAATAAAAATGAAACTTTTTTGCCTTGCAGGTAGTTCGAATCCCAACACCTGCAGGCAAGTCAAGAATAAGAGGAGTAACATGTCTCCCCACATTCTGTCAAATGGATAACCGAGTCTTGATGGCCGTACATACAAAGCCAAAATATCGTTGGATGTCATCACACCCCAGAAGGGAACGATCATAACTCATCGGAGCTTCAAATAGAGCCTAACCTCAAGTAAAGCGCCATGGTAATACCTAACGCCGGATCTTCCGATGGTAGTGGGGATATTCCAACCTAAGAAGACTATTTGAAGACGTCGTATCCAGTCTCTGAAGCGATGAGAAACACGGCAATCGTGTGGCTACTCGAACTGCAACCTAAGGGATTGCATGTCGGGAAAATATCAGCCAATGAGACGGTACGATAGAAATAACCCAATATCACAACCTAACGGACGCCTGTATTTATAGGGGTTATGCATATTTAATGTTAGGAAGCGTTTACCTATAAGCCTAAGGGAAGGGCAAACCGAACACTCTGAAATGAGTACATAAACTAAGCCCGGTCATCTCGGCACGGTGATAAAAGTGTGACCTAAAAGAAGGTTATTCTTTTATTTGTCAAAATGAAGAATACAGCTTGTACAAAAAAGAGGGAAGTGTCCTTCATTTACAAGTCAAAATTGATGAAAGACACGGTTTGTGCAAAACAAAAAGGGGGGAAATATGAAAAAAAAGATTCATCAATTAAGAAGGTGGAGCTCCCAGCAAACCGGCAAAAAATTTGCTCTTCTCCTCAAGCCCCCTTTCTCTCTACTCTAAGACGATTAGCAAGGTTTCAGCCTCTTCCTTCTGGCAACAACGTTCAGTGCGCTTGTCGTCAATCACGCGCTTCTCAACAACGAGGCTCTGCACCTCCGCTTCTATAGCCACGACATCAGCCTCCAAGGCCAATCCTCTGGCCATAGCTTGGGCAAATGCTCTGTGAAGTGTGTGCACCTTGTTAGCAGTGGTTATACGCTCCTTTCTTAAGCGTCCAAGTTCCCGTGAAGCTGCTTCACCCTCCGACTTTTTTCGGATCAACCTTCGCTCTTCGGACTCGACAAGAGCGGCGCACCTTTCGAATTGTTCACTCAGTTCGGTCCTTAACAACGGTGCTTCTAGGGCAAAAAGGATAGACGTGAGCTCGTGAAGGTAGGATTTAATTTGTCGACAGCAGTCAACCCAAGTACATACCAGGTTTTTGTCGTGGTAGATGCTGAAAGTACTTAACATGAGATTGACCACTTCGGAAACTTCTCCTGCGGAATATGAGGCGCCGGCGTTAAGTTCTGCGATGAGAGCCGTTAATGACTGTTCATTATTCGTCACCAACATAGGAGACATGCATCGAACAAAGGGTCCCACAGGCGTGAGCACGCGGGATTCCAAAGGAATTGAGCCCACCGGAGCCGTTATGAGTGATAAGTCAGGAAGTGCAGAAGGCTCCTCCATGTTCTCATCCTCTATAAGTTGCAAAACTGCAATCAGAAATTACTCCTGTTATGAATATTATTTTATGAAGGAGACTGGAAAAGAATGGGTAAAAGATAAACTTACAAAAACTGGACTTAGGAGCTGGACACGGGGTTAAGCCATGACCTAGCCTCTCCAGAATTGCCCTGGCGAGTCGTGAAATCATCAAGCCTGTTTTTGAAACTTTAAACGACAGACGTATGAATTATGTCAATATGGAAGGTGATAAATACTAAAATCAGAAGGAAAGATACCTTCCATCGTCATCTGTAGAAGTGCAGAGGAGGTAAGAGGAGCGACAACGGTTTGCGGATCTCCAAAAGTCACGGAAGCAGTAACCTCCAATGTCACAGGTGATGCACTAACCGGCGTACCCTCACCTGAAATAAGGAAAGCATCAACAGATATGTTTGGCAAAGGATGAAAATAAATACAAACTCAATGCAATAAGAAATACGAATAGATTCCGAGGGATTCGGTGGAGCAAGAGCCACAGGCGCTGCTTGAGAACTGCTGGCCTCAGCACCCACCTCAATGGACTTGCACCACCGGAAAAGGAAGAATCGGAAGAAGAATCTATGGCCGTTAGATCAACGGTTGCTGTCGCTATGCTAGCTACCCCAGCAGATGTCTGAGATCCCCTAACAGAAGCGGAAACATCAGAAGTAATGTTCTCATCCACTGTACGGTCGATAACAGAATCGTGCGTGTCAGAACCAGAATAGTCAATCTCGTCCACGAAATGCGAAATGTCTCCCTGCTCGTCGTCACTTGCTGGTTCTGTGGGTAGCATGGCGACCTCAGCCGAAGGGATCTCACCTTCTTCATGGATGTTAACAGGAGCCTGATTGGTAGAGCTAGCGCCAGCTGTAAGAACATATACCAAGAGATCAATAAAGTAATCACTCGGACCAAAATAAAAAAAGAGAAAAAAGATTTTTTTTTTATATATACCTGAAGAAGCTTGAAGTTCGGCTTCCCCGCCTGAGCCGTCCGAAGAGATCTTCTGTGGGCATTTACCAGTTAGACCTCTTCAGCATTAATAGGTTCAATATCAAAAGCGGCTGGCACAGGCTTGTAAGTGCACGGCGGCGACCCGGCCTCCATCCCGAGGCCAAATGCGGAAGCAATGGTTAACTTTAACTTTCTGAACCGGCACCACCGCGCACTAAAACCCAGATCGGGCCATTAACTAGTTCTAGCTAACTACAAGATGGGGAAGAGAGATATACCGAGCGATCCGTGTCCTCCGGTCTTCTCGTCGTCGTCCCGATCTCCCGCTGAATCTCCGGTGTCCACCTCGTCGCCTGAAGGGCGCCACGTCGCCGACTTCTTTTACTGGCTCCCACCTCTATGCCGAGGCAACTCGGGCACGAAGCTGGCGAGTCGACGTGCCCAAGATTTGTTGTAGAATATAATGTAGAACCATGTCTCATTTTGGGGTTCATGGAGGTTGCCATTTTGGTGGAGGGATGATACATGGAATTTTTGTGGAGCTATATGATTTTTCCAAAACCAAAAGAGATGAAATCCCACTCCTACAAATTTTGGACAGCCCCTTGCCCACTTGGCCGGCCACATTTTGGTAGTGGAAGTGAGAATGGAATGAGAGAGAGAGAGAGAGCCAAGGTCAAGGGGTAGGAAAGCAAATCATACAAGCAAAAAGAAAAAATGATGATCAAATGAAATGATGATCACCATCTAATCCAAAACCACTCCCATCATCAACAACCATGATGAGCCAAAAGTCAAGCCATGATGGATAAATCAAGTCAAAAGATGGTGCACCCATCATGATGCAACAAAATGCAAAGAACACCCTCCACAAATGTTTATTTGCACAAATGCAAATAAGCCCTCCTCCACCAAACTTCAGCCATTGAAGGATACAAAGAAATATGGCCGAAACGGAAAGCAAACTGGCAACTCCAGAAAACTGGTCCCGTAATAAATTACAGGAAAACCCCAATACTGTGTATACACACCCGCATTTGTGTTCCAACCGAATACAAATGCAATGAGACAAAATCTACACTGTACTATACTAGGATCCGGCTTAAACCAAAACCGGCTAGTATTATCCGTCCGATCCTGATCCGTGCAATACTCACGTATCTGATCGAACCCTGCCATATCTCCATACGGCCTCTTCAGCGTTTCGCCCGAAAACTTGAGCAACTGAATGTGGGGGACTCTAAAGACTCGTCAATACTGTGGCTGTGAATTTAACCACTAGCACGTCAGAGGTATTAGCCATACGTGACGGGCCACCAGCTATTGACCGAAAGGGACGTCGATAAGCGAACTCATCCTGACACCCTACTGAGCCTGTCAGTGACAATATCCGTACAGTCCGGTCCGTTCGTCTATGAGCATCGCATGGCAGGCCTAGGGGGTTGGTAAAAGTCAGACCACCAAAAGCGGTACAAGTCGTGTCAGAGATCAGCCCAGAACACCCTGAGATACTACTGGAATACCTACCAGTAAATCTCCTGCCTTGGCCAAGGACTTTTCATGTTCTGGCTCTCCTAGACACAGCGCGACCTCACCCCCAATACCGGGAGAGACGAACCCCTGCAGATCCGCTCACTGCCTCCATGTGGCTCGGGACTATACCCAACTAAAACCTGTTTGCATGTCTCCTTTGAACGTGGTAGGGTAGTAATCAAAGCACAGTGGGAACTCACACGAGACAAATGACGATCTCAGGTCGATGAACTAACCTGTACACATGTCACCAGGGAACTGCTATCTGACGTCAGGTATAAGACCAACTAGCAGGTTCCCGGCGAGTCCTGTCCGGTGTACTCATAACCCAATGAGCACCTGTATACATCTTAGGTGAACCAACTGACACCAGTGGCTTATGAGACCGGCCACCATCCCTCGTCGGGGTCTCGACTGTATACACTAGTCTACTCTGGAGTATCGATGCCCTGTCTCGAAAACTCCCATGACTAGGGACCATTTAAGGATGTGCTTATAGACTACCAGCTCTCATGTATATGATCGCCCTCATACTGCTGGCAGTCAAGCAAGAATCCTAGGGGCTCTATCAAAGCAGTACACGATGATAAAGATAAACCAGATAGCATACTATCATCTCGAGTAAGACTGTTCTACCGGGATAGGTCATCCCTCAATCATTGCAATCACGTGCCTGTGATCCAATAATTGACTCTGAGGGAACTATCTCCAACAATCTCCCACTTGCACTCAAGGCTAATTATTGCGATGTCGCATACTCACAGCCCGTGTGATACCGAACACCCAACTCTTCTACTAGTCAGTCTCACAAAGCCCGTTTGCGAAACTATTGCGTTCGAGGAATAGCCTCAGTGAGTGGATCCGCTTTGATGTTTCTTTCTATGTCTCTCTATATCTCATGTTCGCGGAGAAAGCCATCTCCCGAAATGAGCAATACCTGTCTTAGAATGTGTCTGGATGTCTGATGGGACCTAGCTCATAAATGAACTCCAAATCCAAACTTCTTAGACTGTATCGTCAACTGAACTTAATCAGTATCCTGCGCCATGCCTCCCTCAGTATTGCCTTGGACCACCTGTCCAAAATACTGCCCCTCGTCAGAAGGAAAACTATAACTCTGACAACCTCCTTGTCGTCCAGGTCACCTTGGAAGCCTGGAATGATAACTGTCTCCCGTATGAGGCTGTTGTTATCATATCCCTAGAACATCCACTTATGTTGTAAAACTGCTTCCGACTGTTTTTCCAGGATTGGATCAATGTCAACTTATTGCATCTAGTGCAAGAACAACATCTGGTGTGGTACTTGACATCTCATGATTGACTCAATTGCCCGAGCAAGTGATCTGCCAATCATGCACATCCTCTCCCCTTTAGTCTGTAAGACACCTTTAGAGAGGGTGACTCCATCACCTGCAGGTACACTATCGTGCCAAGAGTCGTCCATTCTAAATACTCTTAGAATACTGTCTGAGTACCCTGATTGGGAAACCACCCAAATCTAGATCTAAAGACATAGATCTAATAACCAGTATGTCAGATATAATCTCCAAGTCCCATGTGGAGAAACCACTGTGTGACGACCAAAGTATAACCGATCGTAGTATAGGAGTTTCTTTTCCTATTCTGTGTATGTCATCCAAATACCATGACATCACACCCTACTACCTTCTCAACAGATCCATCCCCTATTCTGATGAAGTCAAACCTATGACTGTCACATCAGAAATTGATGATCTATCTCCGCTACATCTGCTTTAGTCTATAAATAGACATAAGCCACATGTCCACCATGCTTCCGTTGCTCCCACTGACCACGACAACCCTCTGGCAGAGTCATATAGACGTATACTTCTAAAGCCAGTTTAGAACGACGCTATACTCATCCTCTTGCCGGGTCTCACAGTCTGGAACAACAGCTATGGCAAGTATGGGTAAACAAGAACTTCCCTGTCACCGTCCTTGAGGCAACTGAAGTACCTCTCGGGTGCCTGAAGTTACCCACCTTATCTGCGGAGTGGCCAATGGAATGTCAAACCAGATTGAATCTTTAGGTTCCTATCAAAATCTTCAGTAATCGTTTGTGGTTCTGGAATTACTTCCAGTTCTACCATACTCCCACTACTGTTTTCTAAAAAAATCCATTTTTATTAAAACTGTGGCGAGTCAAGAACAATATCACTATTGATCTTTCTTATGGTAGAAAGTCAACCCTCGTCATAGCCTGGGTCAACCCACAAATAGCTATTACAGAAACATGCCTTGAGTTATCCAGAGTCTGGTTTTAAGCATAGGCCGGACAACTCCCCGTACCTTAACATCGTTAAGATATGAACTGTTCTATATCCAATATAGAAATAGAGGCACTGATTTAATTGAACCAGATTCAAATCATGCAGCTGTCCCCAGTGCATGTCAACTAAATGGAAGAAGGCCGATCAGCGTTACCCAACTTAGGAATGCTTCCAATCATGAGTAACCTGAAAGAGAAGCAAGATCTCTTAATCATTACTATCAACTGAATACCATACACAAGTATCTACATCTTCGATCAACTTGAAGAATCCCGATACTTGCAACACCTGGTTCTCTACTTTATTCAAATACCTATAACTTCTCAAAATTCGGACCCTGTGTTTCTGCGAAACACCTGTCTAAAAACTAGAGAAGTCATAAGTAAACCGAATATAGTACGAGGACCAACCCCTCTGTCCTGATGGACCCTGGACAACATACAATACTCTGTATAAGTCCCTTGAGTCTGATAACTCATTCACTGTGTGTCGTAGGTTGAAAACTGTACTTATGGTTAAGAAGAATTACACCGCTGTTTAATGCTCCTTACCTAACCATCCACTGATATAGGTAAATGTCATAGACATAATTTCAAAAAGGTACATCTCACTCTATAAAAAATAGACGTACAGATATATCAATTTGAAATTGGTGCATAACAGCGGATATTCAAAACCAAATATTTGCCGTCCGGCAAACAACCCAGGTGACTTCCTCAAATATCACCGATTACAACGAATCCCAACATAATGAGGATGATCACCCAATTCCCAATAACTTACTCCCACTCATCATCTGTAAAACCATACAGATGTGAGAATCATACCTGGTAAATACATACCCTGGAGCAAGTGTCTAATTGGGAAATCAGTTTTCTTTTAACAGTACACAGTGAAACTGAAACATTGAAATGTTTCGATGGGGTATCCTGGTATTCTTAGTAATGCCTCTTCCATTATCCAGATTTACGACTATAACCGTGTAATTCTTTTTGCCACCTCTCCAAATCCCTTTATATGTCTTTAGTCATTACCTTCTGCACACCCCTTTAGGCCAAATGGTTTTCTTCCTTCCCTACCGTTCGGCACCAGCTTATGGTTTGGAAGAAGACTATCCAATAAGCATAATGGGTGTATTGTCCTAATCCTAGGAGCACTCGTAATGCGAGAGAAGGTGAAGATAAAAGACAACCGAATAAACCTTATTCCTATTTCTCCTGAACCAGAATCCATCCCCGA
The DNA here is from genome assembly GCA_030015575.1 of Agapanthus africanus. NCBI lineage: Eukaryota > Viridiplantae > Streptophyta > Magnoliopsida > Asparagales > Amaryllidaceae > Agapanthus > Agapanthus africanus. The sequence continues at coordinate 373,194,277 of JASDDO010000019.1, read as the reverse complement.
ACTGGAACAAGTTCCTTTCGAGTTCGTATATAACCATACGATGGAGTATCCAATAAACTGTGGATTTTCGTAGTGATACGGAGTGTCCTGGAGAAATACAAAGGTGAAGTGGGAGTGGTAATGAAATACCTGGTTTGGTCGTGAATATCAGTCGCAATTTACTTTGCCTTTCTTCTAATCCCTTTCTTTGTCTTTACATAATACCTTCTGTACACCATCGTTAGGCTAATTGGTTTTCTTCATTCCCTACCAGTCGGCACCTGCCTACGGTTTGGAAGAAGACAATCCAATTTGCATAATAGGTGTACTATCCCCTAATCTAAGGGATACTCGCAACCTGAGAGAAGGTAAAATGAAAAGACAACTGAATAGTCCTATTCGTTTTCTCCAGAACCGGAAACCATTCTCGAATAAATCCCTTCGAGTTCGTATATAACCATACGATGGTTTTGTCCAATGAAAGTGGACGTTCGTAGTAATACGGGGTGTCCTGGAGAAAAGGGTAAAAGTAGGAGTGGCAATGAGGTTTGCAACTCTGACAATCCAAAATCCAGTGTTTAAGAAGGTTCGGTTAATTTTGGTCACTGAGTCATAGTCTTAGGGTCGGGTCAATGGTCGCTGCCGAAGAGAGAGAGAAAAGAAACACTCAGCGTGCACTCTAACCTAGATCAGAATGGTTACCAATTTATCTAATCTGGAAACCTCCCACTGTAACCTCAAATTCTCCTCCAAACCTGAAAGAAGAATTAGTCGGGATCACCCGAGGAGTAAACCAACTCATCAGTGGGAATCGGGATCCAACTATCATCGCATGATAACGTGACGGAATCCGCTCACGTCATCACACTCCAGAAGGTATGCGCATATCTGGTAAGTTTCAGTTTCTTTAGAAACTCCCGATGTGATTTTTACCCCATGCTCTTATGACCTTGACTTTGGCCAACATATCATAAGTCACATGTCAAGTTCTACCCGTCATTCTCCAGGTTAATTTGAGCACACCCGTACATACCCTTGACTTTGGCCAAAATAGTAGTACGACTGCCCCAAACCAACGCATCTATCTATGCTGCATATGAATACCCCAATAGCTACCAATCACTGTGCCTTGACTTTGGCCAACATACACAGCTTGAATACTATTGACCACCCATATGAAACGACGGAGGGCTACGAATGGTTTCTGGCGAAAACCTTTAACGTAATGAACTTGATATCGTTGAAGGAATGAATAGCTTTTTAGAAAATATAGTGACGAAAACCTTTGCTAAAGAGGTCACTCTCGGTGAAGGGATCTCGGCTCTTTCCCCGTAGAATGAGGTGCAGGATATTCCAACTGAATACCACGATGCATAGCTAAAGTAATCGGCTATAGTGAAGTTATTGCCCTGACGCAAACTTCTGTCCAAGGGGTCACTCCCGGTGAAGGGATCTCGGCCCTTGCCTCGTCGACTGAAGAGCAGGATATTCCAACTGAATACCACGATGCAAAACAAAAGTGAACGTCCTTACAATAACAGCTTTTTGAAAAATGTTCCAACAACATCAGATTAGGTTTGTTTTACTTGCATTGATCCGAATCAATGCAGTCCCATCAATTGATCACACCACAAAAAACGAAAATATACTGATGTACGTATATGCCATCCGCATTCGCCACTGGGTCCCGTCATTACCCGTTAGGTTAGCTAACTAACGACAGAGCGGGGACTGGACTAGCGCGGATGCAAAACATATACAACATCTACTAGTATATATATCAATATATAATATATCGCTCAAGGCGTGATAAAATGCAACATCACAGAAATGTACAGCATCACAGAACAATACAGATATCTGGGATCCCCGGGTTTCACAGAGCCACTACTGAAACCCGACGTTCCCCTGGTCGTGTGGATAGCCTGTGCAATGAAATCTTAGACCCCTACGGGCGCGGCAAGTTACCTGCCAAAACCTGAAGCGAGGCAGCCCCCTTCAGCAACGTGAATGGACCACCCAGCACTTCACGGAATCCGGTAACTTGGGCACCCCTCCTGGGTCAACCTGTACCCCCTACGAGTGCGGCGAATAGCCCGCCAATTCTAGAGTGAAGCACCATCTGTCTCAATGCCATGAGATGCGGGCCCGTTGCCCTCTAGAACCCGGCTATCCGTGCACCCCTCCGCGGGGTAATCCTAGTACAGAAAGTAAAATATAGATACAACGGGTACATCGACCGCAACCTGGTCGTGCCCAAAAAAAATAATATACAAACGGGCAGTGACGGCAGTCCACATGTCGGACGCTCGTCCCGCAATATCAAATGTACATAATATAACCAAAACTGTACTAGCATTGCATCCAGGCTATCCCCCACGACCAATCCGCAACATCACAGCACAATCACAGAACATCAACGTGAATGTCATGTTCGCAAATCCGTCTAACCGGGCTATAGCAGTTAGACAGGATTTACCGATCGAGTGACATTCACGGTCGCAGATATAATGTAAATACTGTGAACTAATGTGTTTAAAATATCCGATCGATTAAATTTTACCAAGTGGGCCCCAAGCAATACTGTAGCAGTTAAAGAAATTCTGGGCCCAAACAAAGTATACCAAAACCCCTATTTTCAGCCCACAAGCCCACTGCAAAAAATTGGTGACGTGAATCCAAATTCCTGCGGCGGAACCGCGGCCAAAGAGGGGTTATGGCCGCGGTTCCGCGGTCGTACGGAAGGATCAAGTGACCAAAATTCTACAGTGTTCTTAGGATTCCCTGCACATCATTCTGCAACATACTGAAAAATTTTTGGACTCCAAAAAATTTCGACAGAAACTGATGTGAAGAAAAATACGGTTTTTGGAAAATTGTTCGATCGGAAATGTAAAACACATTAGACAAAGATAGACTATGTTAATGGCGAGGCTCTGATACCACTGTAAGTGCACGGCGGCGTCCCGGCCTCCATCCCGAGGCCAAATGCCGAAGCGATGGTTAACTTTAACTTTCTGATCCGGCACCACCGCGCACTAAAACCCGGATTGGGCCATTAACTAGTTCTAGCTAACTACAAGATGGGGAAGAGAGATATACCGAGCGATCCGTGTCCTCCGGTCTTCTCTTCGTCGTCCCGATCTCCCGCGGAATCTCCGGTGTCCACCTCGTCGCCGGAAGGGCACCACGTCGCCGGCTTCTTTTACGGGCTCCCACCTCTATGCCGAGGCAACTCGGGCACGAAGCTGGAGAGTCGACGTACCCAAGATTTGCTGTAGAATATAATGTAGAACCATGTCTCATTTTGGGGTTCATGGAGGTTGCCATTTTGGTGGAGGGATGATACATGGAATTTTTGTGGAGCTATATGATTTTTCCAAAACCAAAAGAGATGAAATCCCACTCCTACAAATTTTGGACAGCCCCTTGTCCACTTGGCCGGCCACATTTTGGTTGTGGGAGTGAGAATGGAATGAGAGAGAGAGAGCCAAGGTCAAGGGGTGGGAAAGCAACTCATACAAGCAAAAAGAAAAAATGATGATCAAATGAAATGATGATCACCATCTAATCCAAAACCACTCCCATCATCAACAACCATGATGAGCTAAAAGTCAAGCCATGATGGATAAATCAAGTCAAAAGATGGTGCACCCATCATGATGTAACAAAATGCAATGAACACCCTCCTTAAATGCTTATTTGCACAAATGCAAATAAGCCCTCCTCCACCAAACTTCAGCCATTGAAGGATACAAAGAAATATGGCCGAAACGGAAAGCAAACTGGCAACTCCAGAAAACTGGTCCCGTAATAAATTACAGGAAAACCCCAATACTGTGTATACACACCCGCATTTGTGTTCCAACCGAATACAAATGCAATGAGAAAAAATCTACACTATACTATACTAGGATCCGGCTTAAACCAAAGCCGGCTAGTATTATCCGTCCGATCCTGATCCGTGCAATACCGCATGTATCTGATCGAACCCTGCCATATCTCCATACGGCCTCTACAGCGTTTCGCCCGAAAACTTGAGCAACTGAATGTGGGGGACTCTAAAGACTCGTCAATACTGTGGCTATGAATTTAACCACTAGCACGTTAGCCATACGTGACGGGCCACCAGCTATTGACCGAAAGGGATGTCGATGAGCGAACTCATCCTGACACCCTACTGAGCCTGTCAGTGATAATATCCGTACAGTCCGGTCCGTTCGTCTATGAGCATCGCATGGCGGGCCTAGGGGGTTGGTAAAAGTCAGACCCCCAAAAGCGGTACAAGTCGTGTCAGAGATCAGCCCAGAACACCCTGAGATACTACTGGAATACCTACCAGTAAATCTCCTGCCTTGGCCAAGGACTTTTCATGTTCTGGCTCTCCTAGACACAGCGCGACCTCACCCCCAATACCGGGAGAGACGAACCCCTGCAGATCCGCTCACTGCCTCCATGTGGCTCGGGACTGTACCCAACTAAAACTTGTTTGCACGTCTCCTTTGAGCGTGGTAGGGTAGTAATCAAAGCACAGTGGGAACTCATACGAGACAAATGACGATCTCAGGTCGATGAACTAACCTGTACACATGTCACCAGGGAACTGCTATCTGACATCAGGTATAAGACCAACTAGCAGGTTCCCGGCGAGTCCTGTCCGGTGTACTCATAACCCAATGAGCACCTGTATACATCTTAGGTGAACCAACTGACACCAGTGGCTTGTGAGACCGGCCACCGCCCCTCGTCGGGGTCTCGACTGTATACACTAGTCTACTCTGGAGTATCGATGCCCTATCTCGAAAACTCCCATGACTAGGGACTATTTAAGGATGTGCTTATAGACTACCAGCTCTCACGTATATGATCGCCCTCATACTGCTGGCAGTCAAGCAAGAATCCTAGGGGCTCTATCAAAGCAGTACACGATGATAAAGATAAACCAGATAGCATACTATCATCTCGAGTAAGACTGTCCTACCGGGATAGGTCCCCCCTCAATCATTGCAATCACGTGCATGTGATCCTATAATTGACTCTGAGGGCACTATCTCCAACAAGGCTGTATAAGTGCTCTTTCCCGCAACAATCGGGAAGGGCCGTGAATAAGAGTCGGCGATCCCAAAGAGCACGCAACAGTTGTTCGAGGAGGGATATTTTATGTATGAATACCAGATGGTCGTTCACTGGCATCTGTTGAGGTAATAACAGAAAGAAGAGATCAATAAGTGTACAAGATAAATTGTGCATCATAAATAAGAAGAATCAGGAGAATAGATTTTACCGGGATCATGAATGGTTCATTGCCACCTGCATACTTCTTCTCCATACGAGTCAAAAGACACTTGGACGGCTTCCTCGGTAGAAATTGCTGCAAAAAAAAAGAACGATAATGAGATAAATTATAACACCCTAATACATTTATATTATATATTTTGGTATTTTAAATCTTGCGGTAAAATTCTTTACTATTGTTGCTATTGGGTTGTGAATGATGCAATTAGTAACTCTGGTTATTATCTGACCTGACCCGCATGTTTGAAACCCAATATGGTGCGAAGTTATATCAAATATTTGCTAGTACAATGTATCCATGCGAATCGATAATATATATATATATATATATATATATATTAAGCTCTACATATCTCTTTATAATACAATATAAAAACAAATAATATTCTTTTTTATCTAGCCTTGCATGGAAATTTACCCAATATCAGGTTGTTGCACCCATATATCATATTCATATCCTAAGAGATAGACAGTCAAATAGGTGGATCGCTACGTATATTTACATAGATTTTATTGGGGGTATACGTATTTAATTACAGAATATTGCATTATGATTAAAATCCTTACGTATATTCTTTATATTTAAAAACTAGATTTTTAGAGGGATACAGATAATATTGGAGTAATCTGGTATTATCTGTAAAATCCTACCATATATATGTATTATATTTTCCTATAACTATAATATTTATATAACAGTTTAATATATATAATATATATTATATATTTAATTTTAATATATATCTCTCTTTACCTCCATCCCTACCTCTCTCCCCGTATATATTTATATATTAATAATATAAATATTATTATAAACCCTCTCTCTCTCTCTTCCCTGGTCTTTTTTTCTCTCACTCGCTCACGACAAACCCTAACCCACGCCGTCGCCGTCCCCCCTCTTATCGCTGTCCCTACTCCTTCATCCTCACCTCCTCACCACCACCACCGGCCACACCTATCCTCCTCCTCCTCCTTTCCCGAAGACCACCCAAGCCCGATACCATGCCGAGAACCCATCATCTCCACTTCTGCCTTCTCCTGAACCCGACCACCTTCATCACCTTCCTCATCTCGTCGGCAACACCAGAGCACCCACATGCCACTACCGCACCTTCCCTTCCATCTCCTTCTCATTCCCTGATCACCATCAACCCCCATCGACTACGATGCCTCGCTGTTGACTGCGTCTCCCCGTCACCTGTTCGCCGACCGCTTCTCTCCTCTCCTAGCCCTCGCTAACCGCAGAACCCAGCAACCCTACCATCTTCTTCTTCTTTTCTTCTTCTTTTCTTCTTCTTTCTTCTTCTTTTCTTCTCTTTTCCAACTAGTTCGCCGGAGTTGTTCACCGCCGGTGAGTACGATCTAGACGAGCCAGTCAACGTTGTCGTCTAACCTAGTTACCATAACACATAGTTGCTCAGCCAGGTCAAGTACTGCGTACGTGGGTTTAGCCTCGTGACGTTATTCGGCGTTCGGAACGGGATATCCGGATACTCGTTATGAGATTTCGATCAGGCAAGTTCTAAACTTGCAGCATGCTGTTTTGTTTATCTCAATATTTATATGAGTGATTATACTACATTTGTTTTACTATTCAGCAAATATTACCGATTTACAGTTTTATATTATCAGTCTGTATCCGTACTAATAATGGTTTATCTAGTTGCATGCCGGATCATCACAATATTATCATTCTACTACATCGGTTCAATATTTTATCGAGATTGCAATATACATGGTAACAGACGTAAAACGGTTATTACAAATAGATACATATGCATCCTGGCATTAGTTATGTTTACCGTGTTTAGATATTAGTTACAGTTTTACATTTGGTGTCTATTTTGGTTAAAATATATTGCCTTACTTATACACAAGACATTACCAGACCTATTACCTGGATCATCTGCTAATGGCGAAAATCCTGACTTTTTGTCCTGATGGACATGACTTGTTGTCTAGATATACAAGACCTGTACCTTCTTGATCCTGTATTGGCATTAGACTTATATCATCAATACCCGACTTGAACACAAAACCTGGGGATAAGGGGAAATCAATAATGAAACCGGACTTGAAACTCAACAGTTCGATACTTCCAAAGACTGATCAGTCGATACAGGTTTCGGCCGGCCCTGAAATGATGCTGCTAACATCATTCGTCTATACATGATACCTATTTTTACTGCTTAGCAGCACGTCTCGGATTCATCCCTGAAAGTCTTGACCGTGGTCCCGGGCACGCATGGGATATTATTGAGTTATATCGACGATTCCATTTAATTGATTTCAAGGACTAATAGAATAGATAACCTAGAAGTACAGACTTTAGGATACACATCACACACATATAGGTCACTATTTTACACCTGTGTTTATTATTTATACACATGTTTAATCATAGCATCTTATCCTGGTTATTACTATTATTTTGATATTATGATGCACTGACGTTTTGGTTTTGCATTGCCCAATTCCTTTGACTTTGTCGCAGGAAGATCAGGAGTATTTTAGCAAGCAAGCCGAGCAATGAGGAGCTAGATGTTTAGTTTTAGAGATGCTTAGTTTTTTATTTCCGTAGTTTTATTTTTATCGATGCGATCCCATAAGGGACGTGATTCAGAGATTATTTTTATTGGATCTTGATTTGTTTCCACTATATATATTTCTTGACTTTTATCTATTGTGGCAGATGGACATGTGTCAGTTAGATTTTATTTACTGTTCTTGATATCTGATTGACAGCCGTAATGTGACTATGGAGAGATTATAACTTAGAAGCACAGACTTTAGGATACACATTACATAGATATAGCTCACTGTTTTACACTTGTGTTTATTATTTGTACGCATGTTTAATCATAGCATCCTATCCTGGTTATTACTATTATTTTGATATTATGACACACTAACGTTTGGGTTTTGCATGACCCAGTTCTTTTGATTTTGTCGCAGGTAGATCAAGAGTATTTTAGCAAGCAAGTCGTGTAATGAGGAGCTAGATGTTTAGTTTTAGAGATGCTTAGTTTATTTATTTCAGCAGTTTTATTTTTATCGATGTGATCCCATAAGGGACGTGATTCAGAGATTATTTTTATTGGATCTTGATTTGTGTCCGCTATATGCATTTCTTGACTTCTATCAGCTGTGGCAGATGGACATGTGTTAGTTAGATTTTATTTACAGTTTTTCATATCTGATTGACAGCTGTAATATGACAATGGAGAGATTATTCCTAGCCATAGGTAGCATGGTTGGCTCTGTCACGTGCCGTATTTACATATTTTAAGAAGTGAGGCGTGACATGGTTTGTTTGGTATCAGAGTCATAGGATTTAGGGTTAGTCGGGTTTGGTTCTTTTGTAGTTGGGTATTGAACCCAATACACTGACTAGAAAACCCGGAATTAGGAACACGTCCTGCCACATTATTACCTTGCCAGTCTTGAATCTATAACCATCAATATCTTGTTTATTGAATCATATTTACCGTTACTAATCCCCTTCAGTGTCTTAGCTTCAGAATCATGGCGGATAGAGATTTGCAGCCATACCAGAGGCGTGTAGATAACGCCGCATTACTTAGTGTTATACGTGGTATGCTAGAAAACAAGAAGTGACAAAATGAGCTAAATCAGCGGCAGGCCGAAGCTTTCTAAGAGGGTCTGAAGATGGTCCAGCAATCCATTGTTACAGCAGCTGAGTGGGTAGCAGCACCTAGGCTAACCCAGTGTGAAGGCACCATGGCAGACTTTAGGAAGCTCGGTCCATCCACATTTACAAGATTGGAGGAGCCATTGCCAGCAGAGCAGTGGCTAGATGATACAGAGAACCTGCTCATTGTCGCGTAGATTCCAGATGAGAAAAAGGTGGATATAGTACGGATCCAATTGGTAGACTACGCTCGCGAGTGGTGGCTCATAGAGGAGACCCGTCTAACCAAGCCGATCAGTTGGGCGACCATTTCGCGAAGCTTCTTAGAGAAGTTCTTTTCGCAATATGCTCGGGAGTAAATGGAAGAGAAGTTTATTAGTTTGAAGCAGAATGGAGGATCCGTTGATACACATGCGGCTGAGTGGGCCCGACTCAGTCTATTTGCGTGGCCCTTGGTTTCCAATGAGACAGATACGGCTAGGCGGTTTATGCGTAGTTTGGATGTGGAGGTTCAGAGATACATCATATCTCTGGGATTGACCACCTTCTCCCTAGTTCTTAAGGCAGTCAGGGAGCAGCAGAGTTTATCGGTAAAAGTAAAAGGGTAATCTACAGCAAGAGGTTGTAGTGCGTAAGGCGGTGTTTACGCCAAACAGAGCTCCTGCACGTAGAAGCATTCCTATAAACAAACGAGATACTGTACATATGAAGCCTTTTGTATCAGATCAGAAAAGGGGTGCGATTTGTGACTTTTGCTATCTACTCGGACACACGCAGAAGGACTGTCGAAGGAGACTTGGACTTTGTTTAGTTTGTGGATCAACTGGCCATACCATCAGTGCTTGCCTTTCGAAACTACGATAGAGATACGATATTCAGAAACCACCGCAAAAGTAGACCTATGGGCAGAAGCTGATCACTCAGAGGCCCAATCAAGCACGGGCCTTCACCTTGACGGCCGAGGAGGCTAAGGCGTCCGATGATGTTGTTTTAGGTATCCTACTTGTTTATAATTTTCCCGCCTTTGCACTGTTCGATTCAGGTGCATCCCATCGCTTCATGTCGTCCAAGTTTATTAGTGCACACTCTATTCCACATATGGCCCTGTCTAGTTGCTGGGACATACACATTAGGAATGGGAGAATTGTATCCAGCAGTGAGCGCAAGATTTTCTTGATTGTTATTTGCGGACGGGAGTTATTCATGGATTTCTTGATGATTGATACAGGCAGCTATGATGTTGTCTTGGGAATGGATTTTCTTGGCATTTTCTACGATCACATTGATTGTAGGGAAAATAAAGCGACTTTCCAAATTCCCGGACATCCGAAGTTCATATTTTTGGGAGATAGCAGATCTGTCGGGCCAGTTGAATTTAGGGCTAGGCCGACTAGTGTCGTTCTTTCATCGATGGAAGTAAACAAGGGAGAAGCACCGGCAGTAATTCGGGACTTTATGGATGTGTTCGAGGACATCTCAGGTTTACCGCCAAAACGAGATGTAGAGTTTACGATTGATCTTATTCCTGGAGCAGCGCCAATTTCAAAGGTTTATTATCCAATGGCGTCAGTGGAACTGGAAGAGGTAAAGAAAAAAGTTACCGAATTACTAGAGAAGGGTTGGATTCGCAGCAACGGTTCACCATGGGGAGCTCCAGTTCTTCTAGTCAAGAAGAAGGATGGCATGCGAAGGATGTGCATTGACTATCGAGAATTAAATTAGGTAACTATTATGAACAAGTACCCGATCCTACGAATCGGCGAATTATTCGATCAACTCAGTGGCGCGAGGGTATTCTCGAAGTTGGATTTACGATCTGGGTATCATCAAGTTTGGGTGAAATCAGAAGACATTTGCAAGACGGCGTTCCGAACTCGATAAGGGCATTACGAGTACTTAGTGATGCCATTTGGAGTTACTAACGCACCGGCAATATTTATTGACTTGATAAACTGAATCTTTTCACCATATCTGAACCAGTTCGTAGTGGTGTTTATTGATGATATTCTGGGCTATTCGAGGAGCAAAGAAGAGCATGCGGAACACTTGAGGATCGCACTGCAAATGTTGAGACAAGAAAATTTATATGCTAAAATGAGCAAGTGCGAGTTTTGGCTTGAAGAAGTGAAGTTCTTGGATCATGTTGTATCCGGAGATGGAATTGTAGTTGACCTCGAAAAGATTGCAGTTGTTCATAATTGGCCAATTCCAAAGAATGTAGGGGAGATTAGAAGTTTCCTTGGGCTTGCCTGATACTATAAAATGTCTGTAGAGAACTTCGCCCGAATAGCAGAACCATTGACCAAGCTAACACGAAAAGAGGTACCCTTCGTATGGACTGAGAAGTGTGCGTTATCTTTTGAAGCGTTGAAGCAAAGATTGACAACCGCTCCTATCTTGACAGTGCCAGATGATTCCGGAGGGCTAATTATTCACATCGATGCATCAAGGAAAGGCTTGAGATGTGTTCTAATACATCATAGGATGGTTATAGCATATGCATCAAGACAGTTGAAAACTCATAAGAATAACTACCCAACTCATGATTTGGAGCTAGCAGTAGTGATTTTTGCTCTGAAGATTTAGAGACACTACTTATTAGGCGAAAGGGTAGAAGTATTTATCGATCACAAGAGCCTAAAATATGTGTTCACACAGAAAGAGCTCAACATGAGGCGGCGTAAATGATTAGAGCTGATGGCTGACTATGATCTTGATCTAAAATACCATCCGGGGAAAGTTAATGTAGTGCCGGATGCTCTAAGTCGGTTGCCAGAGATACGGATATTGAGAGCATAGAAGGAGATTATAGCTGATCTTCAAAGATTCGAATAGGAGATTGTACTACCAAATTCTTTGGGAAAGTTGATGCACTACTTGATGGCTGACTATGATCCTTGATCAATAACATTAAAGCAGCACAGTCGTATGATTCAAGATTGCAAAAGTTTCGAGAACAAGTAGAAGCGGGACTTCAAACAGATTTGTTGATTCATGAAGATAGTTCGTTACGATATGGTAGTCATTTATGTGTGCCTAAAGGAGATGTTCGTGAAGAAGTCATGAAGGAGGCTCATGGTTCCGCGTATTCAATACACCCGGGAGGCACGAAGATGTATAGAGATTTGCGACAACATTTCTAGTGGGAAGGCATGAAAAGGGAGATCGCTCGCTACGTATCAAAGCTTGGTATGTCAGCAAGTCTAGGCTGAACATCAAAGGGTAGCAGGTTTGTTGCACCTCTTCTGATTCCTCAATGGAAGTGGGAATATATAGCCATGGATTTCGTGACAGCATTACCACGAAGTCCAAAGGGCAATAATGTAGTTTGGGTGATTGTGTAGGGTTCCCTAGTGCCCGCGGCGTAGCGGAAGCGCGGATGGCAAACAAAATTTTCAAAAAAACACGAAGGAACCCCGAACCTAGAATCGATCAAAACACCTAAACTAGCAAACCAACTATGCAAAGATATGGAATACTACCTTTGACGTGTGTCCACCCAATCTTGGAAAACCACTCCATGCTCCATGTACGCTGTCCGGATCGAGCTTGAGTGGCGACCGCCCTTACCAAAGATGATCCGCCTGAGGGAAACCAATCCAAGCTTCGGCTTCACCTAGTGAAGCGATCGACGCTCCAAGCTCTCTAAGAATGAAGAGTGGGGATATAAGAATATTTTCATTAGATTTTTCTCTCTTTTCTAAGCTCAAGAGTGCTACCTAAAAGAAGGAGGAAGAGGTGAAGATGAAGAAGAAACCATAGAAATAGCGAAGTCTTCAAGTGAAGAAAAAACTAGCAAGCATAGAAAAGAATGGCTTCATTATTAGCAACCATGCCATAATAGTAAATCCAAATGATTATACAATATAATAACCAAGGCCATCCCTCTCTACCATGATTTTTAACACCTCATTCTTGATTTTCTTTTAAAGGAAAATCAAGAAATGAAGTGTCCATATTCTAGAAAAAATTCCATATAAATACGGAATACAACCCGGTATACGTATCGAAATACATATACGCGTATTCGTACAAAAAATACGAATAGCCGAAAGAGAAAATGAATAGTGAACAATAATACTAGAATATACATATTATATATATATATATATAAATTATTAAATCAAAACCTGATTTTATAATCCGGCTTAATCCCAAGCCGCTAGTATTATCAACCGTCCAATTAAAGTCCGTGTAGCCTATTCATATATTTAATTGGACACCCTGTATGCACCAACATATGTCCTCTACATCATATAGCCTGAACCGGAAAAACCCTCTGTGTAGGGCTCTAAAGACTCGACAATACGCTGACAGTGATTTACTGGATAAATCCAAAAACCACAAGCACGTCAGCGGCACTAGCTGTATATAACGGCTGCCCAGATATCTGTCGAAAGGGAGGTCGATAATCAATTCCGTCCGTACCCTACTGATCCTGAATGTGATAATCTCCATACATTTCGGTCTCTTCGTCTGAGAGTATCATATACTGGGTCTAGGATGGAAACGTCAGACCCCTAATAACCCGATAAGTCATGTCGGAGTCAAGCTCATCACCTACCGAGAAACTACTGAAATCATATCAGTAAATCTTATCCACCGTGGCCACAGATTTAAGGTGATAGCCAACCGAACACTGCGCGACATCAACTCCTAATATTAGGAGAGATGAATCCCCGACAATCACTCACTGCCTCCATGTGGTTTGAAACTATACCCAACTAAAACTTGTTTGCACGTCTCCTTTGAGCCGTGGTAGGGTAGTAATCAAAGTACAGTAGGAACTCACACGAGATAAATGACGATCTCAGATCAAAAGACCAACCTGTACTAATGCCACTCAAGAACTTCCATCTGATGATAGATATAATACCATCTAGAAGTTCTCGGCGAGTCCGTCCAGTGTACTCACCTCCCGTGAGCACCTATATACTATCTTAGGTGACATAATACCAATGGTTTTTGAGACCGGCCACCGCCCTCGTCGGGGTCCCAAAATGTATAAACCAGTCTACTCCGGAATATTGATGCCTAGTCTCGATACTCTCATGACTAGAGACATTTAAGGATGTGCTTATAGACTACCCAGCTCTCACGTATATGATCGCCATCATAATGCTGGTAGTCAAGTAAGAATTCTACGGGCTTCATCATTATATATTAGTAACACATAATAACAAGTAAAATGTGTACATATTAATGATAAAGAAAAACTAGATAGCATACTATCATTTCGAGTAAGATTGTTCTACCTGTATAGGCCTCTCTCAATTATCATAATTGCAAGCCTGCAGTTACAATAATTGCCTTGAGGGCACTATATCCAACAGATTGTCGATCAATTGACCAAGGCAGCTCATTTTATACCATTCCGTATTGTTCAGTCGACAGAAGCTTTGGCAGAGTGGTACATTCAGGAGATTGTGAGATTACATGGAGTACCCATGAATATCGTTTTCGATCGTGATACTCGATTTTTATCACACTTTTCAATGAGTCTACAGGAAAGTTTGGGGACTCGCTTGAAGTTTAGCACAGTCTATCACCCTCAGACAGATAGCCAGTATAAAAGAACAATCCAAACTCTTAAAGATATGTTGAGAGCATGCATGTTAGACTTCAATGGTTTATGGGAGGATCATTTGCACTTATTGGAGTTTTCATACAATAACAATTTTCAGGAGACTATATAGATAGCTCCATTCGAAGCATTATATGGGCGTAAGTGTCACTCGCCTGTCTGTTGGGACGATGTTGGAGAAAGAAGATTATTGGGAACAGGTATTATTGTGCAAACGGTGGAGAAAGTTAATGTGATCCGAAATCATATGAAAGTGACACAAGATCGGCAGAAAAGTTGGGGTGATACTAGAAGAAGACCTCTGGAGTTCGCAGTTGGTGATCTTGTGTTCTCGAAGATATCACTGACTAGAGGAGTAATCCGATTTGGTAGTCGAGGCAAGCTCAGTCCTCGATTTGTGGGACCTTTCAATATCATCGAGCGTATTGGAGAGGTAGCTTATCGATTGGCTTTACCACCATCCTTAGCAGGTGTTCATGACGTGTTTCATGTATCTCAACCCTGCAAGTTTGTTAGAGATGAGACGCACGTCCTAAATCACTCGGAACTAATAGTAAGGGAAGATTTAACGTATGAAGAGCGACCAATGGCTATTGTGGATCGACCAGAAAAAGTCCTCAAGAATAAAGTTATCCCACTAGTACTCGTTTTGTGGAGAAATCGTTCGCATGGAGAATCTATTTGGGAACGTGAAGACGAGATTCGACCGAAGTTTCCACACCTCTTTTCTTAGATCCGTATCTTTTTGTCTTTTCCCTGTTCCGTGAATTTCGAGGACAAAATTCTTTTGTAGTTGAGTATAATGTAACACTCTAGTACATTTATACTATATATTTTGGTATTTTAAATCTTGCGGTAAAATTCTTTACTATTGTTGTTATTGGGTTGCGAATGATGCAATTAGTAGCTGTGGTTATTATCTGACCCGACCCGCATATTTGAAACCCAATATGGTGCAAGATTATATCAAATATTTGCTAGTACAATGTATCCATGCGAATCGAGAATATATATATATATATATAATATTATAAGCTCTACATATCTCTTTATAATACAATATAAAAATAAATAATATTCTTTTTCTATCTATGGCAATTTACCCATTATCAGGTTATTACGCCCATATATCATGTTCATATCCTAAGAGTTAGATGGTCAAATAGTTGGATCATTACGTATATTTACATAGATTTTATTAGGGGTATATGTATTCAATTACATAATATTGCATTATGGTTAAAATCCTTACATATATTCTTTATATTTAAAATCTAGTTTTTTAGAGAGATACAGGTAATATTGGAGTAATCTGGTATTATCTGTAAAATTCTACCATATATATTGTATTTTTCAATAACTATAATATTTATATAACAGTTTAATATATATAAATATATATTATATATTTAATTTTATTATATCTCTCTCTATCTCTTTCTCTCTCTCCGTCCATACCTCTCTCTCCATATATATTTATATATTAATAACATAAATATTATTATAAACCCTCTCTCTCACTCTCTTCCCTCGTCTTCTTATCTCTCTCTCACTCACGACGAACCCTAACATGCGCTAAACCCACGCCGTCGCTGTCCCCCCTCTCATCGTCATCCCCCCTCTCGTCGCCGTCCCCACTCTTTCGTCATCGCCTCCTCACCACCACCACCGCCCATACCTATCCTCCTCATCCTTTCCTGAAGACTACCCAAGCCCAATACCACGAACCCATCATCTCCTCTCTCGCCGTCGCCTGAACCCACCTTCATCACCTTCCTCGTCTCGTCGGTGACACCAAAGCACCCACACGCCACCACCGCACCTTCCCCTCTTTCTCCTTCTCATTTCCCGATCACCATCAACCCTCATCGGCCACGACGCCTCGCCGTCGACTGCATCTCCCGTCACCTCGTTGTCAACCGCCTCTTTTCTCTTTTTGCTCTCGCTAATCCCAGAACCCAGCAACCCCGCTATCTTCTTCTTCTTCTTTTCTTCTTCTTTCTTCTTCATTTCTTCTCTTTTCCGACTAGTTCGCTGGAGTTGTTCACCGCCGGTGAGCACGATCTAGACGACCTAGTCAACGTCGTCGTCTAACCCAGTTACCACATCATGCAGTTACTCAGCCAGGTCAAGTCCTGCGTATGTGGGTTTTGCCTCGTGACGTAATTCGGAGTTCGGAACAGGATATCCGGATACTCGTCGTGAGATTTCGATCAGGCAAGTTATAAACTTGCAAAATACTATTTTGTTTATCTCAATATTTATATGAGTGATTATAGTACATGTGTTTTACTATTTAGCAAATAATACCGATTTACAGTTTTATATTATCAGTCTGTATCCGTACCAATAATGGTTTATCCAGTTGTATGCCGGATCATCACAATATTATCATACTATTACATCGGTTCAGTATTTTATTGAGATTACAATATACATAGTAACAGACGTAAAACAGTTATTACAAATAGATACATATACATCCTGGCATTAGTAATGTTTACCGTGTTTAGATATTGGTTACAGTTTTACATTTGGTGTCTATTTTGGTTAAAATATATTGCCTGACTTGTACACGAGACAATACCAGACCTGCTACTGGGATCATCCGCTAATGCCGACTATCCTGACTTGTTGTCCTGACAGACATGACTTATTGTCTAGATAGACCAGACCTGTACCTGCTTGATCCTGTGTTACCATTAGACTTATATCATTAATATCCGACTTGAACACAAAACCTGGGGGTAAGAGGAAATCAATAATGAAATCTAACTTGTAACTCAATAGTTCGATACTTCTAGAGACTGATTAGTCGATACGGGCTTCGGCCGGCCCCGGAATGATACTGCTGACATCATTCATCTGTACATGATACCTGTTTTTACTGCTTAGCAGCACGTCTCGGATTCATCCCCGAGAGTCTTGACCATGGTCCCGGGCATGCACGGGATACTATTGAGTTACATCGACGATTCCATTTAATTGATTTCAAGGACTTGTAGAATAGATAACCTAGAAAAACAGACTTTAGGATACACATCACATAGATATAGCTCACTATTTTATACCTGTGTTTATTATTTATATTCATGTTTAATCATAGTATCATATCCTGGTTATTACTATTATTTTGATATTATGACGCACCGATGTCTGGGTTTTGCATGGCCTAGTTCGTTTGATTTTGTCGCAGGTAGATCAGGTGTATTTTAGTAATCAAGCCGAGCAATGAGGAGCTAGATGTTTAGTTTTAGAGATGCTTAGTTTATTTATTTCCGTAGTTTTATTTTTATCGATGTGATCTCATAAGGGATGTGATTTAGAGATTATTTTTATTGGATCTTGATTCGTTTTCGCTATATGCATTTCCTGACTTTTATTTACTATGGCAAATAGGCATGTGTTTGTTAGATTTTATTTACTGTTCTTGATATCTGATTGACAGCCGTAATGTGACTATGGAGAGATTATTCCTAGCCATAGGTAGCATGGTTGGCTCTGTCACGTGTCGTATTTACGTATTTTGGGAAGCGGGGCGTGACATGGTTTGTTTGGTATCAGAGCCATAGGATTTAGGGTTAGTCGGGTTTGGTTCTTTTGTAGTTAGGTATTGAACCCAATACACTGACCAGAAAACCCGGAATTAGGAACATGTCCTGCCATACTATTACCTTGCTAGTCTTGAATCTATAGATATCAATATATTGTTTATTAAATCATGTTTGCCGTTACTAATCCCCTTCAGTGTCTTAGCTTCAGAATCATGGCGGATAGAGATTTGCGGTCATACCAGAGGCGTGTAGATAACGCCACATTACTTAGAGTTGTACGTGGTATGCTAGAAAACCAGAAGTGACAAACTGAGCTAAATAAGCGGCAGGCCGAGGCTTTCCAAGAGGGTATGAGGACGGTCCAGCTGTCTGTTGTTACAGCGGGAGAAATTGCCGGCGTCCTTACTAGAGGCAGGGATGGAAGAATGACAGACCTTGGTCTCAAGGGAAAGCCAGGCTTTGATGCCTTCATCGCAACCCGACGACCAAGGAAGAAATACTTCTCTTGGTCGATGACCACAGCCATAAACGATGAATACCATGATCGGAAAGCCGATAATAGTCGAGGAACACAGTCTGGATCAGGAATCGTGAAGCGGGATTCGGTGTTTAGCCTCATGAAGTGGTGAATGGCGTTCTTCGCTGACTCCTTCATAAAAAAAGGTTCGCAACGGAAAGCCTGGAGAGGAATGCCTTGGTCATACCCAAATTGCCGGGAGAAGTGGTGAGGGCTATATGGCCTGTAGGCGACATCGTTGCTCCGTCGGTATACTAAGAAACCGGGTTGGATCGAGTAAAGATAAACAATGTCCCTATTAAACAAGCTCAAATTACCCTCTCTTAATATATCTAACAGAGGTTAACTGTGGGGTGAGGCCTCACAAGCACCCAATCATCAAAATAGATTTTCCTCTGATCTAAGAGATTGAAAGGGTTGAGGCACAACCGGCGGATGTATCTGTTTGGTTTGGTCCCTGCAGCCCCGACGAGTTTCATCACAATGGGAAATAAATCTGTGTCAAAGAACATCAGTTGTACATGCTCGCTGCATGCCCTGTTTACATGCAGGTGGATCCATGCGTCGAAATAATGCAGCGGCATATACAAAAGCTACTCTCATGGGTCGTCTGAGGTGGCTAATTCAGTGAGACCCTGATAAAGGAACAATTACCCGGCGATACTGATGGCCAACCTTGCACCAGAATCTATGCGATCAGCAGGATAGAAAACAGAGGCCCGCATCAGTCTAGGGTGAACAGGAATCGCGAACTAGATCAACCATAGGCTTATGAAAGCTATAAAGAAGGAGTTCCGATCGATCCCCGGAGCGGCAATGTCCTTACACTCATAAAGGGATGCGCTAGGATGGAAGTAGTCTTCCATCGCCGTGGAATCTTTCCCCTGTATGCATAGACTAAAGGGATTTCTCATGTCTGCATGCCTGTCAATATCGGCCTTAAAGACATGCGGGTGAACAAATCTAGCGATAAAGACTTCGAAAGTTATTCCTTCTCCTCTAGAAGCCTTGTGCATCTCCTCAAAAATGATTAGCACCTTCTAAATACCCGGTCACAGGAAAGCTATTACACTATCACTCATCAAATCCATAGCAGCTGAGCCCGCAACAAAGACAAATTCATAATAGGGTACTACTTCCTCGTAATGTTTACCCATGATTGGCAGCCCAGATATATGCTGGAATTCCAACAGAGAGATAGATGCCACTCTGTCGGACATCATAAAGGTGCTTATCTACATGTTCCACTGTTCAGAGAAGGATTTCAACCACCAGGGCCCAATCTTGGGGTACTCTAACAGTGAAGCATAGACCACTCCATAAAGTCTAGTGCGCTCCAATAGAGTCCTCTACGTCGACAAGATGAATCTGGCCCGGCTGACATAGCCAGCCAAATATTTCAGGATCATACCCACATAGTAAGGTATTCCCCACTGATTGCACGCTTTTGGCGTGTCGTATTTTAAAGTTCTAAAATTAACCACAATCAGGACGGCGTCGCGTGTAGCTAGCCGCGATGAGCACGGGTTGTCCGCAGGGAGACGGAGCGTTCTAAATTCTTGTTATGACGAATTAATGCGCGGGGCAGAATTGTTCATTTCTAACCTAAGTGTATATATGCAAAGTATATGTTTGTTAGGATTAGATAGGATAGTGTAAGTTATGGATTTCCGTACTCAATCCTTTGTGCCGAACTTGACTATTGAATCTAGAGCAATCGGCAACAATGTGGATTAGGGTGCTTAAGCACGGTATTAGTGAAATCCGGCTTATTGACCCCGTCCGTCCGTTCTCGTCTCTTACTTTCGCCTCCGGCCAAATCGAATGTAACCGGTCGCGGTTAGAGATCACCGATATCTTGATAGGGTAGGGTGCCTAACGAAGCGCTTGCGTAAGGTTTGGGCGGAGTTCAATTGGAAAATAACGGGCAAAGGAAATGAGAAACGAAAACCTTAACTTACACAACCAATCTTTTTCCTAACAACACCATATTCACAACCATCAAAACAACAACAAAAAAGAGCAAAAGAAAAGATAAACAAAGAAAAGAAAAGAGCAACATTACAAGTAAGAAAATTGCAAGGTAATAAAATGCAAGTAAGTAAATGGCAAGAATTAAAATTGCAAGTAAGTAAAGCAAGATAGAAAATACTAAGAACCAAGAACACAAATCGAAAGCTTCATTAACTCAAAGTGACAATACAAGCCATGGGCTCAATAACCTAAACTTAAACTTGCAAGCTCAATGAAGAGGTTGCAAAATCAAGAGAAGGCAAGGAACTCAAGGAGAAATGAAGACAAAATGAAAGGTTTATTGATTCCAAGTGAAGATACAACCATGAGTTCAATAACAAAAACTTAAACTTGCAAGATCAATGAAGAGCTTGCAAGATCAAGAGAAGGCAAGGAACTCAAGGCAACTAGCTATGTACAAGAACAAAATGAAAAAGAGAAAAAGAGTTGTGTCCAAGTATGACATTGTGAGAGCCCCTTTCCCTTGCTCACTGATCTGCTTTTATAGGCACAAAATAAAATTACGCAAGCAATAAAAATAAGTTGATGTGACAGCAAGGGGTGGACAGAACAAAATTGGGGATCATTGGGCACTGTGGGGCCGGCGAGATCGGGAATTGGTAGGGTGTCGCCAGTTTTGTATTGGTCATTGGGGCTCGTGTTTGTTGTGTGATGTTGTGTGCTCTCCACAATTTCACTGGTATTGCTTGATTTCTTTGTAGAAGCCTGGGTTGTACTCAGTAGATTGGAGGGATACTTGATGTTTTATATCACATCACAATTTTTGCATTTATCATTCTTGTCCCCCTTGTGTACCCACCATATGCCATGGCAGCCACTACCCAGGCCCAAGTGCCAAAGAATTGTGTGCACACTTGCTATGTGTTGGACTAAAATTGTGTACACTTTATTTGTTGCAAAATAACTCTTTGGATATCGATCGGTTTGCAGCTCTGGTCGTAGTGTCGTCTTACAAACGTTATATCCGTGATTTTGAATGTGTTTCCAATATTGTGTCACGGATACCTGTCATCTATATTTACTGAGCGGACACTGGTTAATAGTACCGATATATACAAAATAGATAATGAATGAGTGGTATTAAAATGCAGTTTTCTGTGATAAACAAATACCCTCAAACTTATCTTTTGCTCGTCCCGAGCAAAAAAAAATCCTAGCCTCACTTTCGCAGGGAACGCGATTGCACTGAGCTCATGCAACAAGCTGTTAAATCTCTAGGTGTCCCTAGTAGATGGAGTGTTATCTCCTGAGGGTTTTCAGCGGATACTACCCACAAAATCCCATCAAACTAGTTTCATAAGTTAACAACGATTCTACTCCTACAGTTTAGTATCTAGGCTAGAAATTCTATCATCCTAAATTAGAAATATCCAACCCTTATGTTTCACACCTCCTATTTATTCAACCTCAGATCCTATATGTTTTAAAGTTTAGAAAGATCTCGGTATCTCTTGAGTTTTCCTTCTAAACCGCGGTCTCCAATCAGGGATTTTTATCATTTTTACGGAAAACATAAGTCTTATTCTTTATTCCTATCTTTCCTCCAAATATCGATTGTATACCACTACATGTGTGTAAATTTTCACCCCTATACTCAAGAATTCAATTCAAGCTATAATACCCTTACCTTAATACGTAATACTACTTCTTTTCATTTAATGATGGATGGTGCTGCTCACACACCTTTCATGCGACTATTAATGCTTCTTGATGCACTAACAGCCGATTACTGAATGTGTGGGCTTAAAGCATAAATAGCAGTTTCCAGGTCTTGACTTTATTTATTTATTTATTTTTCTTTTTCAAGACCGGATATATTTTTCAATGATGCTCTTTTTGGTGTTTAACTTTAAATACCGTTTTTTTCTTTCATATTAGGTTTTCAGGCAAGAGTATTTCTAGGTATCCTCTACTATCCTAAGTTTCAAGGTGCGTGTATGTGCAGTTTGTAGGGTATATACTTTCTAAATTTGTACTCAAGAATAGAAACTATTTTTCAGACTTATCCTTCAGTAAAGCTTTCAATACTTTTCCTTCATCTCGACTTAACTCAAGAACTGAACTCAAGATTACCTACTTCTAAAAAAACTGCAAGGACGTATAATTACCAAGGTTAAACAGAATGAGGGTTATTTTTAGGGTTTTCAATTCCTAAGCCTAGGATTTAGATATTTCTAACGTATCAACTAAACTTTCGGAATCAAAATCTAAGTTACCCTATTAACTAACTTGACGACAAAGTTTTTATATTTTTGTAAATTTTTTCGATTTTATGGGTTTTTAAATATGTATGCAAATGCAGAAAATATAAATGAATGCGAAGGTAGAAAGCTTACCGAGCACACCCCCAAACTTAAACTTGACAGTGCCCTCACTGTCAGGCAACACTAAGAGGGTCAAAATTGTTGGTGCTCCCTAAAATTTTTTTTACAAAACAAAACGCAAACCAAAATTATATATACACAAACCCCCCCCCCCAAACTTAAGTAAAACAGTGTTTCTACTGTTTAGGCGTTCAAGTTCAGAGTTAGGGGGAAAGAACAGTATCAATCTATACAAGGACTTACACAGGCCAAAAGTTAACACCAACCATTCAAAAATTTTATCGGGATAAGGCCTGGGCTGGTGAAAGACTGCGGAGAGGAAAGAAATGGAGAATACGCGGGACCGTATGGGTAAGGAAGTGGAATACGGTCTCGGTGAGGAGAAGAATGGCGGAAAGGAGAAAAAAGAGATTGTACTAAACTATTAACCTGTCGAGAAATGGGGTCAAATCCCTCAAGATTCGTGATAAAACATGGGTAGACCGAACTTGGTAAACCAGACATAAGAAATGATGGTGATACGGTTTCTTGCGAGGTTGGAATAATGGAAAGGATGGAGGGGAGTGATCGAGAAAGGGTATCAGTTAAAGATTCAGGAGGGTGTACACAGTCAATGAAAGGGACAAGATGAATTGGAAAATCCGACTCATCAAGTAAAACTGGTTCATCCTCAATACTATCCTCAAAATTCTCCTCAAAAATCTGCTCATCCATGCATTTATCATCATCTATATCAAGACGCATATAGAGTTCGGGAAAAACTGTTAATAACTTTGGATGATGTCCACACGGAAGTGAAAGGACATGATGAATTGGAGAAACAAACTCATCCAAAATTGTGGGTTCATCATCCAAAATATTCCCAGCGTCACTATCTTCAATCAAGTGAAAATCAATATTCTCAGACACCTTATCAAAAGCATGGATTTCAATCAATTCAGGTTCTAGAGTGGAAGTGTAAAGGTCAACAGGATTGGGTGCGGTTTCACTCGAAAGGGACCCTTCACAATCAGGTAAATCAAATACTACAAAGTCACACAACTCATCAAACGGTCTATCATCAACTGGTGATTCCTTTGGGACACTTGATAGACTTTCTAGACCGGAGTTGTGGAATTCAATTTGCAATGGGTATGTTTGATTTGGAAGGGTGTACTGCTCACTCTCACCACTCAAATTCTCAATCTGTCCTACCAACTCATCATACATTGGAAAATTTGGAGTTAGTTGGAAACTAGCTGCCAGTTCGTTAGGTTGTATGAGTGCGGCCATGGACACATTCAAATCCATCATCTGTTGGCATGACGCTACCCGAAAATCTTCTAACGACTGTTCCATACTAGATATGGGTTGTGAAGGAGTTTCTGTAAAAGATTCAACGTTGGTTGGATACATGAAACTCCCCAATGGCTGTGTAGAAGCAATATCTAGGGAAGATGCAAAAGTTGGGTAGGATTGGTAGGAATCGAATGGTTGGACAGCAGTATGATTAACATTATGATAAGAAGGTGATTAGAATTGTTGATCAAAAGAATTTGCAGTGGTGAAAGGAGTGAAAGATCGGCTATGAGATTGTTCAATACGTTCAGTAATAGACATGGGTTTCAGAATTACAACCGGACTCTCAAAAGGGGTATCAACGTAAGAAGGTGGGGTATGTTGAAATGGTTGATACAAAGTGGATTGCAGAGTCCAATTGTTTGTCCTAGACGTGTCTATCCGATCTTTCAAAGAAAGTTTGGGCATGGAGGGATCGTTCAACGTTCGACTAAAGCAAGAACCGTATGAAGTAATTTCTGGTTGCGGGTATCAAAGTTCGGCAAGAGTTTTTCGAGGTAGGGTACCTATGATATGAAGAGAAGAAGAAGAGGAGAGGAAAAAGAATGTGGATTTTTTTATTTTTTATTTGTAAGTTAGTTATGAACAAAAGAATGAAATATACACACAAAAAAAATCACGACACAAAATACCACACACCTAATCGGTCTAGGGTTCACCTAGGTCAACTAGACCTGCTCAAGAACTTGATTGTCGAAGTAAAACTGTATCTAGAAACGGGCTCAAGATATACTGATCACGAAGCCAGGTAAGAGCAGAGATAAGGGGAGGTTTTCCGACGCTTTCGCGAAGGTCCTTAACTAGATAACCCTTTCTCTTTTGGCGGTTTCGCCGTGAACACTTTCCTAGACACCCCGTGAACGATATACCATTAAGCGGTGTTCTAAACACAGTTAACTTCTCCTAATGAGCGCGAAGTACTTAAAGGCTTAAAGTCTAGTTTCTTTTAAAATTTATGCGGGTAAACGTTGTTAGTGATATATGCCCTAGATGCCATTATTGTATCAAACTGGATTGTATATTACTTAATGGGAGCTTGGGATATATATGGATATAGTAACAGTCTTGCTCAAAATGGCAGTATGCTACCTGGTTTGTTTCTACCTCAATATGTGCATGTGTTTCTTTTAGCATATCGCTTATACATATTGGTAGAGCTCTTAGGATCTTTGCTTTATTACCAGCATTGTGATGGTAGTCACACTAGTGGGGGGCTGGGTGATCTATAAGCACATCCTATACAGGTCCCTGGTCATAGGATTATCGAGACGGGGCATCGATACTCCACAGTAGACTAGTGTATACGCTTCTCATCCCAGCAGGAGAGATGGTCTGTCCCACAGCCATCAGTACGTCATACTGGAGATAGTATGCAGGTGCTCATTAGGTTATGAGTACACTGGACAGGATTCGTCAGGAACTGTTGGAGGGTATTATACCTGTCGTCGGGTAGAAATTCCCAGGTGACATGAGTACAGCTTAGTCCGTCGACTTGACACTGCTGCTTCGCCTCAAGTGTGTTCCCACTGTACTTTGATTACTACCCTACAACGGCTCAAAGGAGTCATGCAAATAGGTAGGTGTTTAGGTGCAGTCCCGAAGCACTTGGAGGCAGTGGCGGTTAGATAGGATTCATCTCTCTAGGTATTGGGGGTTGATATCGCGATGTGTTCGGAAGGCCATTACACAAAGTCCTTGGCCAAGGCAAGCGAAATTTACTGGTAGGTACTCCAGTAGTTTTTCAGGGTGTTTTGGGCTATTCTCCGACACGACTTATTGCTCTATTAGGGGTCTGACGATTACCGCCCTCCTAGTCCCGATATGCGTTACTCTTAGACGAACAGACCGGACTGTACAGAGATTGTCACATTCAGGCTCAGTAGGAGTTCGGATGGGTTTTCCTCATCGGCCTTCTTATCGACATCTACATGGGGACCGTTACGTGTAGCTAGTACCACTTGCAGCCTGTGGTTAAATCCACTTCTAGTGTAGTGTCGAGTCTTTAGAGTCCCACATAGAGAGTTTCTCTGCACCGGGCAAAAGGTGTAGAGACCGTATGGTTTTACGATAGGGCTTCGATCACTTACGCGCACTTGTGCGCGTATGATGTTCGGGCGGATAATAATAGTGGGCTTTGGTTTAAGCCAGATCCTAGTATTATATTGATGGATTAGTTTCGTCTCTTTGTATTCATGTTTCTCGGAACACGGATGCGGGTATGTATATACGGATGAGAGAGACATAGAAGGAGACACCGCATTAGGGTTTTGACCATTGACTTGATTAAAACAATTATGAGGTGGAGGAAATTATTTTTTATTTTTGTATATGATAATTGAGGCATGGCTACTTGTTTTGACTACTTGACTTGGTTTGACCATTTGACTTGGTTTGACCACTTAACTTAGTTTGACTCTTTGACTAGATATTTCTTGTGAGATATTTTGTGGCACTAGATATTTTGGGTGAGATATTTTCTTTCCATGCTTGTACTCAAGTCAAGGGAGCCATCTCATTTTATCATTATCATTATCAAAAATCATTTCCCTTTCCTCAAGCTAGTTCTCTTCTTCTTCCTCTCAACTAAAACCCTAAAAGATCTCATGTGTTGAGAATCCTAGGGTTCCAAGAGACAAAGCACTCCATCTTCTTACTCTACACGCTCTAGGACTTCTAGTTTAGCGAAATAGAAGCCGTAGTTACCTTGGATTTGAGGTAGGAGCTCGGACTATAGACTCTCGGGTGGATCGTCTTTGACTTGAGGAAGCCGACGACGAAGCTACAATCCGGATCGATCCTTGGAGCCTACGATGATGAGGAGGACAGTGGAGAAGACCCGAAGGACTTGTATCATGAGGTATAACATTCTTTTCGAGTAGTTAAATCTCAAGTAGTTTGCTAGCTATGGTTTATGTTCGATCCTTGGTTCTAGTCGGTGTTGCGAAGCCAGTAAAAATCATTTTTTGCAAATTCCGCCTCCCCGCGAGCACGTGGTGTGCACAACATCAACTTATAGTGGTATCAGAGCCACTCATAAACCTTAGATAGTTTGTAGCGATGTTAGAATTCCGCCGTTTTTTGTTGCGCAATAACTGCCGAAAAAATAGTTTTCAAAAATGAAGTTTTGAGTTGTTTGCACATCCCACGGGCTCACGGTTTGAACCGAGAAGCCGGGGGTGGTGCTTGCATACCCCAGGGACCCTCCAGGTGGGCCGAACGGCTGGGCCCACTCCCCAAGACCATCACAAGGTGGTCTTGGCGGTAGGGACCCGAAACTGCCCCACCTTAGGCAGTTTCGGGTCTGCCTCACCCCCTGGCCACCTCGTGGTGGCCTCAGGGGTGGGGTACCCCCTCTAGGCCCCTTGACTTGAATTTGATTTCATTCTATAACTTTCTGCGAAGGTTCGGGCGGGTTTCGAGTTCGTTTCGACTTCCGGATTGGCTTAAAACGATCGTTTTTGAAACTTTAGCTCACGGGATTTTCATGTCTTGGAAAATTGGTTAAGTGTCCAAATTGCGTGTGGAATTCTAATGCCGTAGTTACTTTACAAGCTTTGTGTTGTATATATGTGTTTGGAAACGTCAACTAATTTCCATACGTCGATTAGTCGGGGTTGCACATATCTGTGATGTTGTTATGATGGTTTGTGTATATGAACTTGTTGGATCGTCGTGGATGAATAGCCGGGGATGTGAGATGAGGGTTTTCATTCTTTCGTTTGATGTAAAATTTGTAAAGTGATATAATATTATTTTGCGGGGCACATCCGGGTTGAGATTGTAGCCACCGTTGTATTATTTCTTTACTGTTTTTGCTCCTAGGATAAACCCAAGGTGGGGTGCACAAACTACCAGGTACTTTAAAGTGCCGAGTGTCCTGCTCACTTTTTTGAGGGAGGTTGCTTTAATTCGGGTATTTGGTGGGTAGTTTGCTGCACCCGTAGGGGTCTAGAGTGGTGTTTGGCTATTTATCACGACCGTGGAATCCGTTTTTCGTTACAGGCTCAAATGAAACGTGGAATTCCAAGTATATCCAATGTGTTCGTCTGTGATCTGGAATGCCTATCATTGCTTCTGACGAATGGATATTATTATATATATTATATAATAAACGTTGCTTATGTTTTGCATCCGCGTTAGTCCAGCCCCCGCTCTGTCGTTAGTTAAGTAACCTAACGGGTGATGACGGGCCCCGCGGCGAATGCGGATGGCATAAGCGTACGTTGTATTTTCGTTGTTTTATGCAATGGTAGGTTAATTGATGGGACTGTATTAAATTAATGCAAAGCAAACAAACCAAAACTGAATCGTTGGAACAAATTTTAAAACCACTCGGTTATTTTAAAACAGTAGACTTTTAAATGAGGAGCTTAAACCACTCTTTTTAAAAGCTATCGGGTTCCTTCAATTTTATCAAGTTCACTACGTTCACGGTTTCACCAAAACCATTCGTAGCCCTCCGTCATTTCATATGAATAGTCAATAGTATTCAAGCAATGTTTGTTGGCCTTCGTTAAGGCATAGTGATTGGTAGCTGCCGAGTGTTCATATGTAGCATAGATAGATGCACTGGTTTGGGACAGTCGTACTACTATTTTGGCCTTCGTCAAGGGTATGTATGGGTGGGTTCAAATTAACCTGGACAATGACGGGTAGAACTTGACATGTGACTTATGATATGTTGGCCTTCATCAAGGTCATAAGAGCATGGGGCAAAAATCCACATCGGGAATTTCTAAAGAAACTCAAACTTGCTAGTGCTGCATACCATTTTGAGTTTGATAATGTTGATAGGATTCCTTCAGCATTATCACACAATGATATTTAGGTCCCGATCCTACTGTGAGTATCCGCTACTCCTCGGGAGATTCTTCACTTAACGATCAATGCTATAAACCAAGTAGGTGTCTAGAACAGTGTTAGCGAGGCTACACCTCCAGGAAAAAGAGGTTATTTAATTAAGTAACTTCGCGAAAGCGTCGTAAAACCTCCCTCGAAATACCGACACTAGCCTGACCGAACGGTTAAGCAAGTATTGTAAGGTGAGATCAATCCTGACTAATTCTTCTTTTATGGTTTGAGGAAGGATTCGAGAAACAGTGGGAGCCAATCTGTTTAAATAAATTAAAAACCAATCTAAACTTGCAAGAGTGTCATGCTGAGTGTTTTCTTCTCTCTCTCCTAAATTGCAGCGACCAGATGACCAGATTAGGTTACAGATAGATAATAAAATGACTGAATTATACTATATTGACTGGCAAATGTTTATACAGATGTCCATTACCTATGACAAGCTGGACCACCTCATTATTACTCAAGCCCTCGCCGTCCCAGGTCCAGTTTCCACCGTCACGGATGTTGATATCCGTAAAACAAGGGAAAAAGACCGTGCGAATGCCAAGTGCCTCGTGTTGGCCTTAGTTGATGGTGTATACCAGAGGCAGCACGAGAAGATGGACTTAGTATCTATCTTCCTCCATAACAAAGTTTTATATGGAGAGCAATCTCATATTGCAAGATATGAACCTTGAAGGAATTGCTTCAAGCAAGATTGGCTGTCGAATCATCTGTAGGGGACCACGTCCCTACAATGATTAGCTATATTAAAAAGCTCACGGACCTGGAGACCACGTTGGAGAACGAGTCATATGCAGACTTGATTCTACATTCCCTACCTCCTACTTACGCCTAGGGGAAGAAAGTTATACTTCCAGTTGAGGGCACCTTGAAGGAAACCAGGGAGACACCCGCTCTTCTTATTAGAGAATCTTCCTCATCTGGATCTAAGGAGGATGCTAAGGGTGAGAAGAAGATGACCTCCACAAAGCCGATAGGCGGTGTCGGTAAGGTAGAAGAAAAGGGAAGGGCAAAAGTTTTGAGGTTAACAGTAGGGAAAGAGGAATGTTCCTATTGTTACAGGAAAGGGCATTGGCAGAAGAAATGCAGGGCTTGGAAAGCCAGAATCCAGGATCCGAAGCATGTTGTGGCTTCGACTTCGGGTGTGTTTATGATTGAAAACGGTCTGTCAATTAACTCTACTTCCTGGATACTAGATACCGGATCGGGATCTCATATCTGTAATTCATTACAGGCTTTGAGAAACTGTAAAGTTATCAGGCAGGTGATATGACTTTCAGGGTTACTAACGGAATGAGCGTGGACGCTGTATCCGTAGGGTATATCATCTAGGATTGACAAGTGGGCAGATATTAATTCTACATAACTGTTGTGTGTACCAAGTATAGTATGTAAGCGATGTGGTTCACATCCACCTAAATCAAAATTTGATTGGGTTAGGTACACTAAAGGACAATATATATTGAATCAAGCTCAGGTTTTCAAATGTCCATAACACACTTAAAAGAAAGTCTCCAGAATTAAACAAAACTTTCTTATGGCATTGTAGACAGGGCCACATCAATGAAACACGGTTGTTGAAGTTACATAGAGAGGGATATTTGGATCTGTTCGAATATCAATCTTATGCAACTTGTTAACCTTGTCTCATAGGAAAGATGACAAAGACTCCGTTCACTGGACACGGAGTAAGAGCGAGCGAGCTCTTGGGACTCATACACAGCGACGTGTGTAGTTCAATATCTACAGATGCATGAAGTGGTTATTCCTATTTCATTACTTTTACGGATAATTTCTCTAGGTTAGGACATGTCTTCTTATGAAAGCATAAATCCGAACCCTTTGAAAATCCTGGGAATATAAGAATGAAGTGGAAAAACAAACAGGCAAAAGTATCAAGACACTGAGATCTGATCGACGTGGTGAATACTTAAATTGCCGAGTTCCTGGATTACCTAAAAGAGAATAAAATTCTCTCTCAGCTTACTTCTCCATACACACCACAACACAACGATGTATAGGAAAGGCGGAACAGAACCCTATTGGATATTGTTCGTTCCATGATGAGTAACGCTGAGTTGTCACGATCTTTCTGAAGTTATGCACTAGAATAAGCTGCATATCTTTTGAATTAGGTTCCTACCAGGACTCTGCCCACCATACCATATCAGATGTGGAGTGGGAAGAAACCCTATCTTCAGTATCTGAAGATACAGGAATGTCCAGCTTTTGTTGAAAAGCAGTATACAGACAAGCTCGAGACACGCTCAGTACTGTGTAAGTTTGTGGGATACCCAAAAAACTCCAAGGGTATCTTTCCTATTACGCAGAGGAACAAAAGGTTTTTTGTTCCTCATCATGCCCATTTTTTTGGAAAATCAATTTTTTAAAAAGGAAATAGTGGGAACGCAATAGAACTGGAAGAAATTCCAGAACCATAAACTATTACTGAAAGTATGGTAGAACCAGAGGTTTCAAAAGAACCGGACATCCCTACGCCAATCCGCAGGACTAGTAGGCAGTCTCATCCGCCCGAGAGATACTACGGTTTTCTCATAGACGGGGATCGAGAGGATTGCATCATTAAGAATGATGAGCCAACTAGCTTCCAGTAAGCTATTCAGAGCGGTGACTCAGTAAAATGGCTGGATGAAATGCGGACCGAAATGGAGTCCATGTACACCAACAAAGTATGCATTTTGAGCATTGCTCCAGAAGGGGTAAAACCCGAAGGATGCAAATGGATCTTCAGATAGAAGATTGGTGTAATTGGATAGGTTGAAACCTATAAGGCTAGACTTGTTGCAAAAGGTTTTCGTCAAAGACCTGGTTTGGACCATGATGAAACCTTTTTCTCTGGTGTCTATGCTCAAATCCATTCGGATCGTTCTTGCCATTGCCGCCTTCCAAGATTTTGAGATCCGGCAGATGGACGTAGAGATGGCTTTTCTAAATGGTAATTTGGAAGAGTGCGTCTATATGGATCAGCCATAGGGTTTCAATCAGAGTGGGAGCAGCGGGACAGTGTGAAAGTTGCTTAAGTACATTTATGGACTAAAGCAGGCTTCGCGGAGTTGGAACATCTGTTTTATTGAGACAGTCAAAGAATTCGACTTTATCAAAAATACAGATGAACCATGCATTTATAGTAAGATTGTAGCAAGAACTGTGGAATTCCTCGTTGAGCACGTAGATGACATTCTCTTGATATGAA
Source organism: Agapanthus africanus (assembly GCA_030015575.1). NCBI lineage: Eukaryota > Viridiplantae > Streptophyta > Magnoliopsida > Asparagales > Amaryllidaceae > Agapanthus > Agapanthus africanus. The sequence goes on along the minus strand of JASDDO010000019.1, from coordinate 373,161,929 downwards.
ATGACATTCCTATGCTACAATCAGTCAAAGGATTTTTGTCACAGAGGTTCTCCATGAAAGACCTGGGTGATACCAACTACATTCTGAGGATCCAGATCTATCGTGATAGATCAACGAGGATGGTGGTGTTAGATATAGTGCCCTCAAAGTCAATTATTTGATCGCAGACATATGATTGCAATGATTGAGGGAGGACCTATACCGGTAGGACAGTCTTACTCGAGATGATAGTATGCTATCTAGTTTGCCTTTATCATCGTGTACATGTTTCAGGTGACATTACAGATCACTATTACATGTTGATAGAGCCCATAGGATTCTTGCTTGACTGCCAGCAATATGATGGCAATCATATACGTGGGAGCTGGGGTCTATAAGCACATCCTTAAATGGTTCCTAGTCGAGGGAGTTTCGAGACAGAGCATCGATACTCCAGAGTAGACTAGTGTATACAGATCGAGACCCCGATGAGGGGTGATGGCCGGTCTCACAAGCCATTGGTATCAGTTGGTTCACCTAAGATGTATACAAGTGCTCATTGGGTTATGAGTACACCAGACGAACTCGCCGGGAACATGCTAGTTGGTATTATACCTGTCGTCAGATAGCAGTTCCCTGGTGACATGCATACAGGTTAGTCTATCGACCTGAGATTGTCATTTGTCTCGTGTGAATTCCCACTGTGCTTTGATTACTACCCTACCACGGCTCAAAGGAGTCATGCAAACAGGTTTTAGTTGGGTACAGTCCCCAGCCACATGGAGGCAGTGAGCGGATTACACAAATTCCCTAGCCAGGGCAAGCGAGATTTACTGGTGGGTATTCCAGTAGTTTCTCAGGGTGTTATAAGCTACACTCCGACATGACTTAAACCGCTATTGGGGGTCTGACATTTACCTCCCTTTTTCTCAATACCTGGGCAGTCGTTACGTACAGCTAGTACCACTGACGTGCTTGTGGTTAAACCCACTGCCAGCATATTGACGAGTCTTTAGAGTCCCCCAAAGAAGTTTCCCAAGTTCGAGCGAAACGTTTTGGAGGCTGTATGGTTTTATGGCAGGGTTCGATCATATACGTGCACTCATGCACGGATCATGATCGGACGGATCATGCTAATGGGCTTTGGTTTAAGCCGGATCCTATTATTAGATTTTTTGGATTACTTTCGTCACGTAGTATTCATATTCAGTCGGAATACGGATGCATGTATGTATATACGGATGAGGGGTATTCTTGTGATCCGTCACGAGATTACTTTAGTAGATGCCATTTATTTTTTGGATTAAACATTTAGATTAATGTTTGATTATGTGGAAATTGTTAGTGCAAGTTTTAACCTAGGGCATTAAATATGGCATGTGCAACTTTGGTGACTCATGGTGTGATTTTTTGTGCCATGACCATTTTATTTATTGTTTTTGGGTGTGGATTGATCTTGAGAAAGAGATAGAGCTCACACAAAAGATCTCACACAAATATAGCAATGCCATTTTTCTTCACTAGCTTTTCTTGTGCTCACAACTCTTCACTCATGGCTTCATCTTTAACTTCCACTCTATCCCACTCATGTGTTGAGAATCCTAGAGTGTATTGAGACAATGTAATCACACACTATCTCTACCTCACCTTGGACATGTCGGCTAGCAAACTTCGTATCCAAGTTGCTTCGGTTTGAAGCGGGAGCCCGTATAAAGAATCCTCGACGTGGAGCTACTTCGACGAGCGAGATCGGAGAGCGAACTTCGTCGGTACAGCAGCAAGGAGCTTGGCGTAGAGATTGAAGACCGAGGACACAGATCGATCGGTATAATCTCTCCAAACTCTTTTACAGTTTACTAGTTTACGGTTAATCGAATGATCCGGGTTTTAGGTTTACGATAGCGCCAGTTTAAAAAGTTTTTGTTCCGTATTTGGCCTCGGATTGATGGCTGGGGCGCTGCCGTAGCCTTACATGCTATTAGAGCTAAACCATTAACCACATACTAGTTTGTTTAGACAATGTTAAAGTATCAAAACCGAAACAAACCCAATAGACCACACTGAAAATTGTTGGTTCTGTTGATTTTAAAAGTATCTTAAAAAATTATTTAAACAATTGCAGAAGGCTATTTTAGTGACCACTAGAACACCCTAAAAATTTGAGCCTTATCCGCCAGATTTCACCCGGTGAGAGCATGCTTAAAACCGGCCAGATTTTGGCTTCAGGACTTGAATTTTTCCGGATAGTCCGGTTTGTGTAATGTTGGTGCAGTGGTATTGTTTGTTTAGCCCAGTTTGGACATGGTTTTATCTATTTGTTTGGGGCTATTCGGGGGTTATTTCGAAGTCGATATTTTCTAACATTGTTTAAAGTTTGCAGTACTTACATTACTATCTGCGACCGTGAATGTCATTCGATAGGTACAACTTGTTTAATTGCTATAGCTCTTTTAGAAGGGTTTGCGAACGTGACATTCATGTTGAAGTTTTGTGTTGAGCTGTGATGTTGCAGATTTGTCGTGGTGGATAGCTTGCGTGCAATGGTAGTGCAGTTTGGATATATTTGTACATTTGATATCGCGGGGTGAGCATCCGACATGTGGACTGCCATCACTGCCTGTTTGTATATTATTTGTTTGGGGCACGACCGGGTTGAGGTCGATGTACCCATTGTACTTATTTCTTTTCTATTCTAGGATTACCCTGTGGTGGAGTGTACGGATAGCCGGGTTCTAGAGGGCAACGGGCCTTCATCTCATGGCTATAAGACGGAGGAGGCTTCACTCTAGAATTGGTGGGCTATTCACCGCACTCGTAGGGGTTACAGGTTGACCCAAGGAGGGGTACTCAAGTTACCGGATTCCGTGAAGTGCTGGGTGGTCCATTCACTTTGCTGAAGGGGCTACCTCACTTCTGGTTTTGGTGGGTAACTTGCCGCGCTCGTAGGGGTCTAGGTTTTCATTGCACAGGCTATCCACACGACCAGGGGAACGTCGGGTTTCAGTTGCGGCTCAAAGGAAACCCGGGGCTCCCAGATTATTTGTATTATTCTGTGATGCTTATTACTTTTCTGTGATGTTGCATTTATCACGCCTGGAGCGATTATTGTAAGTCTACGGTAGCGCCCCGGCTGTCAATCCGAGGCCAAAATGCGGAAACACAAACTTTTTCATAAACTTGAAGCTCGCGCTATCGTATACTTTCACCCGGATCGAACCATTAACACAAACTAGCTAACTAGAGAAGGGTTAGGAAGGCTATAACGATCGATCCGTGTCCTTCGGTCTTTAGCCAACATCTTTAGCTCCTCGCGGCATCTCCGATCTCCGGTCTCCTCGTCGCCGAAAACTGCGCCACATCATCGAATCTTTATACGGGCTCCCGCCTCAGAACCGAGGCAACTCGGACACGAAGTTTGCCAACCGACGTGTCCAAGATTGATGTAGACTAAGTGTAGAACGCTTTGTCTCGAGGGTTAATCGAAGTTGCCACAATGGAGGGAAGATCAAATGAGCTTTGGAATTGAGCTAAGGATTTTTGTGCAAATGAAATCAATCTCCCTTTCTCACAAGAAAAATTCAGCCCCTTTCCTCAAGTGAGGCCGGCCACTAATAATCTCAATGGAAAATCGCAAAGGAGGTGAGTGTAGGAGCAAGTAAGGTGACCATAAGCATAAGAAAACCTCACTTCAAATATCCAAGTCAATCCAATCACAATTAATGCAAACATTGAACCAAGCACATCTAGAACCCTCATGAAACATCCACATGCTGCTGGAGAACCAAACGCCACAGAAAAGCCCCTCCTTTACAAAATCCCACATTTGCAAATAAACCCCTCACATACAAGAATTTCAGCCAAGAAGGAAAGAAAGAAAAATGGCCGAAATAGAATGCAAACTGGCAACTTCAAAAAGCGATCCCGTAATAAATTACAGGATAACCTCGTAACTGTATACACATACCCGCATTTGTATTCCGACCGAATACAAATGCAATGAGACAAAATCTACACGGTATAATACTAGGATCCGGCTTAAACCAAAGCCCGCTAGTATTATCCGTCTGAACCATGACTCGTGCATAAGTGCATGCGTATGTTCAAACCCTGCCATAAATCCATACGGCCTCTACAACGTTTCGCCCGAAACTTGAGAAACTGTCTGTGGGGGACTCTAAAACCTCGTCAATACACTGGCTGTGGATTTAACCACTAGCACTTAAGTGGTACTAGCTGTACGTAACGGGCTACCAGGTATTGACCAAAAGGGAGGTCGATGAGCGAACTCACCCTGACACCCTACTGAGCCTGTCAGTGACAATATCCGTACAGTCCGGTCCGTTCGTCTATGAGTATCGCATGTCGGGCCTAGGGGGTTGGTAAAGTCAGACCCCAAAAGCGGTACAAGTCATGTCGGAGTGTAGCCCAGAACACCCTGAGATACTACTGGAATACCTACCAGTAAATCTCCCGCCTTGGCCAAGGACTTCGTGTAATGGCTCTCCTAGACACAGCGCGATCTCACCCCCAATACCGGGAGAGACGAAGCCCTTGCCGATCCGCTCACTGCCTCCATGTGGCTCGGGACTATACCCAACTAAAACCTGTTTGCACGACTCCTTTGAGCCGTGGTAGGGTAGTAATCAAAGCACAGTGGGAACTCACACAAGACAAATGACGATCTCAGGTCGATGAACTAACCTGTACGCATGTCACCAGGGACTGCTATCTGATGTCAGGTATAATACCAACTAGCATATTCCCGGAGAGTCCTGTCCGGTGTACTCATAACCCAATGAGCACCTGTATACATCTTAGGTGAACCAACTGACACCAATGGCTTGTGAGACCGGCCACCGCCCCTCGTCGGGGTCTCGACTGTATACACTAGTCTACTCTGGAGTATCGATGCCCTGTCTCGAAACTCCCTCGACTATGGACCTTTTAAGGATGTGCTTATAGACCCCAGCTCCCACGTATATGATCACCATCATACTGCTGGCAGTCAAGCAAGAATCCTAAGGGCTCTGTCAACGCGCTATAGTGATCCGTAACATCACCTAAAGCAGTACACGATGATAAAGATAAACGAGATAGCATACTATCATCTTGAGTAAGACTGTCCTACCGGCATAGGTCCTCCCTCAATCATTGCAATCACGTGCCTGCGATCCAATAATTGACTTTGAGGGCACTATATCCAACAATCTCCCACTTGCACTCAAGGCTAATTATTGCGATGTCGCATACTCACAGCCCGTGTGATACCGAACACCCAACTCCTCTACTGATCAGTCTCACAAAGCCCGTTTGCGAAACTATTGCGTTCGAGGAATAGCCTCAGTGAGTGGATCCGCCCTGATGTTTCTTTCTATGTCTCTCTTTATCTCAAGTTCGCGGAGAAAGCCATCTCCCGAAATGAGCAATACCTGTCTTATAATATGTCTGGATATCTGATGGGACCTAGTTCATAAATGAACTCCAAATCCAAACTTCTTAAACTGTATCGTCAACCGAACTTAATCAGTATCCTGCGCCATACCTCCCTCAGTATCCGCTTGGACCTCCTTTCCAAACAACTGCACCTCGTCAGAAGGAAAACTGTAACTCTGACAGTCACTCTGTCATCCAGGTCACCTTGAAAGCCTGGAATGATAACCGTCTCCCAAAAGAGGCTGTCGTTATCATATCCCTAGAACATCCACTTATGTTCTAAAACTGCTTCCGAATGTTTCTCTAGGATTGGATTAATATCAACTTATTGCAGCTTGTGCAAAAACAACACCTGGTGTGGTACTTGACTTCTCATGATTGACTCAATTGCCTAGGCAAGTGATATGCCAATCATGCACATCCCTCTCCTCTTTAGTCTGTAAGACACCTTTAGAGAGGGTGACTCCATCACCTGCAGGTATACTACCGTGCCAGGAGTCGTCCATTCTAAAACACCTGTAGAATGCTGTCTAAGTACCCAGATTGGGAAACTACCCAAATCTAGATCTAAAACCATAGATCTAGTAACCAGAATGTGTGATATTATATCTATATCCTATGTGGAGAAACCACTGTGTGACAACCAAAGTATAACCGATCGTAGTATAGGAATTTCACTTTCTACTATGTGTATGTCATCCATATACCAGGACATCACACCCTACTACCTTCTTAACAGATCCATCTCCTATTCTGACGAAGTCAAAGTCCACGACTGTCACATCAAAAATGGATGATCTATCTCTGCTATATCTGCTTTAGTACATAAATAGACATAAGCTACTTGTCCACTATGCTTCCGCTGCTCCCACTAACTACGACAACCCTCTGGCAGAGTCATATACACGTGCACTTCTAAAGCCAGTTCAGAACGATGCTATACTCATCCTCCTGCCGGGTCTCATAGCCTGGAACAACAGTAGTGTCAAGTCTGGGTAAACAAGGACCTCCCTGTCACCGCCTTTGAGCATACCGAAGTACCTCTCGAGTGCCTGAGGTTACCCATCTTATCTGCGGAGTGGCCAATGGAATGTTAATCCAGATTGAATTTTTAGGTCCTATTAAATTTTCAGTAATCATTTGCGGTTCTGAAATCACTTCCAGTTCTACCATACTCCCACTACTGTTTTCTGAAAAATTCCATTTTACTAAAACTGTGGCGAGTCAAGAACAATACCACCATTGATCTTCCAGATGGTAGAAAGTTAACCCTCGTCATAGCCCGGGTCAACCCACAAACTGCCATTACAGAAACGTGCCTTGAGTTATCCAGAGTCTGGTTTTAAGCATAAGCCGGAAAACTCCCCGTACCTTAACAATATTAAGATATGAACTATTCTATATCCAATATAGAAACAGAGGCACTGATTTAATTGGAACCGGATTCAAATCATGCAGCGGTCTCCAGTGCATGTCAACTAAATGGAGAGAGGCCGATAAACATTACTCAACTTAGGAGTGCACCCAATTATGAGTAACCTGAAGGAGAAACAAGTTTCTCAAAACCATTACTATCAACTGAATACCAAACACAAGTATCTACATCTTCGATCACCTTGAAGAATCCCGATACTTGCAACACCTGGTTCTCTACTTTACTCTTATACCTATAACTTCTCAAAACTTGGACCTTGTGTTTCTACGAAACACTTGTCTAAAAACTAGAGAAGTCATAAATAAACCGAATATAGTACGAGGACCAACCCCTCTGTCCAAATGGACACAGGACAACATACAATACTTTGTATAAGTCCGCTGAGTTGAATAACTCAAACTCTGTGCGTCGTAGGTTGAAAACTGTACTATGGTTATGAAGAATTACACCGCTGTTGAATGCTCCTTACCTAACCATCAACTGATATAGGTAAATGTCATGGACACAATTTCAAAATGTTATATCTCACTTTATAAAAAAACGTACAGATATATCAATTTGAAATTGATGCATAACAACGGATATTCAAAACCAAATATTTACCGTCCGGCAAACAACCCAGGTGATTTCCTCAAATATCACCAATTACAACGAATCTCGATATAATGAGGATGATCACCCAATTCCCAATAACTTACTCCCACTCATCATCTGTAAAACCATACAGATGTGAGAATCATACCTGGTAAATACATACCCTGGAGTAAGTACCTAATTGGGAAATTAGTTTTCTACTAACAATGCACAGTGAAACTGAAACATGAAAATATCTCGAAGGGGTATCCGGGTATTCCTAGTAATGCCTCTTCCATTATCCAGATTCATGACTGTAACCATACATTTCTTTGCCATCTCTCCAAATCCCTTTATTTGTCTTTACTCGTTACCTTCTGTACACCCTCTTAGGCTAAATGGTTTTCTTCCTTCCCTACCGTTCAGCACCAGCCTATGGTTTGGAAGAAGACTACCCAATAAGCGTAATAGGTGTACTGTCCTAATCCTAGGAGCACTCGCAACCCGAGAGAAGGTAAAGATAAAAGACAACTGAATAAACCTCATTCCTATTTCTCCTGAACCAGAATCCATCCCCGAACTGGAACAAGTCCCTTCGAGTTCGTATATAACCATACGATGGAGTATCCAATAACTGTGGATCTTTGTAGTGATACGGGGTGTTCCAGAGAAATACAAAGGTGAAGCAAGAGTGGCGATAAAATACTTGGTTTGGTCGTGAATAGCAGTCGCAATTTACTTTGCCCTATTTCTAATCCCTTTATTTTATCTTTACTTATTACCTTCTGTACACCTCACTTAGGCTGATTGGTTTTCTTCCTTCCCCACCTTTCGGCACCTGCCTATGGTTTGGAAGAACACTATCAATAAGCATAATAGGTGTACCGTCCTAATCCAAGGAACACTCGCAACCTGAGAGAAGGTAAAAGGAAAAGACAACTGAATAGTCCTATTCATTTTCTCCAGAACCGGAACCATTCTCGAATCTGGAAAAAGTTCCTTCGAGTTCGTATATAACCATATGATGGTTTTACCCAATGGGAGTGGATGTTCGTAGTAATACGAGGTGTTCCGGAGAAAAGGGTAAAAATAGGAGTGGCAATGAGGTATGCAACTCTGACATTCCAAAAGCCAGTGTTTTAAGAAGGTTCGGTTAACTTGGTCACTGAGTCATAGTCTAGGGTTGGGCCATGGTCGCTGCCAAAGAGAGAGAGAAAAGAAACACTCTGCGTGCACTCTAACCTATATCAGAATGGTTACCACTATATCTAATCAGGAAACATCCCACTGTAACCTCAAATTCTCCTCCAAACCTAAAAGAAGAATTAGTCGGGATCATCCGAGAAGTAAACCAACTCATCAATGGGAATCGGGATCCAACTATCATCGCATGATAATGTGATGGAATCCACTCGCGTTATCACACTCCAGAAGGTATGCGCATATCTGGCAAGTTTCAGTTTCTTTAGAAACTCCCGATGTGATTTTTACCCCATGCTCTTATGACCTTGACTTTGGCCAACAAATCATAAGTCACATGTCAAGTTCTACCCGTCATTTTCCAGGTTAATTTGAACCCACCCGTACCTACCCTTGACTTTGGCCAACAAAGCAGTACGACTGTCCCAAACCAACGCATTTATCTATGCAACAGAAATGTAACAAATAACTACCATACACTATGCCTTGACTTTGGCCAACAAACATAGCATGAATACTAAGTGCTACCCGTCTGAAATGACGGAGGGCTACGAATGGTTTTTGGCGAAAAACCTTTAACGTAATGAACTTGATATCGTTGATGTTACCGGATAGCTTTTTATAAAAATATAGTGGCGAAAACCTTTGCTAAAGAGGTCACTCCCGGTGAAGGGATCTCAGCTCTTTCCCCGTAGAATAAGGTGCAGGATATTCTAACTGAATACCATGATGCAAAGCAAAACGGCAATCGGCTATAGTGAGGTTATTACCCTGACGCAAACTTCTGTCCAAGGGGTCACTCCCGGTGAAGGGATCTCGGCCCTTGCCTCGTCGACTGAGGTGCTAGATATTCCTAACCGAATACCACTGTGTAAAACAAAAGAAAACGTCCTTGTAATAACAGCTTTTGAAAATTGTTCTAACAACATCAGAATAGGTTTGTTTAGCTTGCATTGATCCGAATCAATGCAGTCCCATCAATTAATCACACCATAAAAGAACGAAAATATGATGTACGTATATGCCATCCGCATTCGCCACTGGGTCCCGTCATCACCCGTTAGGTTACTTAACTAACGACAGAGCGGGGACTGGACTAGCACGGGTGTAAAACATATACAACATCTACTAGTATATATATCAATATATAATAATCGCTCAAGGCGTGATAAAATGCAACATCACAGAAATGTAATAAGCATCACAGAACAATTCAGATAATCTGGGAGCCCCGGGTTTTATAGAGCCGCAACTGAAACCCAACGTTCCCCTGGTCGTGTGGATAGCCTGTGCAATGAAATCCTAGACCCCTAAGGATGCGGAAAGTTACCCGCCAAAACGTGAAGCGAGCCAGCCCCTTTCAACAAAGTGAATGGACCACCTAACACTTCACGGAATCCGGTAACTTGAGCACCCCTCCTTGGGTCAACCTATACCCCCTACGAGTGCGGCGAATAGCCCGCCAATTCTAAAGTAAAGCTCCCTCCGTCTCAAAGCCATGAGATGCGGGCTCGTTGCCCTCTAGAACCCGGCTATCCGTGCACCCCACCGCGGGGTAATCCTAGTACAGAAAGTAAAATATATACAACGGGTACATCGACCTCAGCCCGGTCGTGCCCCAAAAGAATAATATACAAACAGGCAGTGACGGCAGTCTACATGTCGGATGCTCACCCCGCAATATCAAATGTACAAATATAATCAAACTGTACTGCCAATGCATCCAAGCTATCCACCACGACAAATCCGCAACATCACAGCACAACACAGAACATCAACGTGAATGACACGTTTGCAAATCCGTCTAAAAGAGCTATAGCAATTAGACAAGATTTACCGATCAAATGACATTCACGGTCACAGATAGTAATGTAAGTGCTGCGAACTTACTTATTTAAAATTTCGATTGACAAAATTTCCCGAAGTGGGCCCCAAGTACAATTCCAGCACTCAAAATAATCTGGGCTAAAACTAAAAATTCCAGAAACCACATTTTCACACAAAAGACCAACACAAGAAAAATGGTGCACTGAAGCCACATAACAGCGGCGGAACCGCGGCCAAAACGTGGTTATTGCCGCGGTTCCGCGGCATTACTGTGGATTCACGCTACCAAATTTCTACAGAGGTCTTAAAAAAGCCTGCCTGATTTTCTGACATGCCCAAAATAATTTTTCGATCACAAAAATTTCGACAGAAACTCAGAAAATGAAAATGCAGTTTCAGAAATTTTGATCGATCGATATTTTAAACATGTTATAACAAGCTAGTAAAGGTTAATGGCGTGGCTCTGATACCATCTAAGTCTACGGTAGCGCCCCGGCCGTCAATCCGAGGCCAAAATACGGAAACAAAAACTTTTTCATAAACTTGAAGCTGGCGCTATCGTATACTTTCACCCGGATCGAACCATTAACACAAACTAGCTAACTAGAGAAGGGTTAGGAAGGCTATATCGATCGATCCGTGTCCTTCGATCTTTAGCCACCATCTTTAGCTCTTCGCGGCATCTCCGATCTCCGGTCTCCTCATCGCCGAAAACTGCGCCACATCATCGAATCTTTATACGGGCTCCCGCCTCAGAACCGAGGCAACTCGGACACGAAGTTTGACAGCCGACGTGTCCAAGATTGATGTAGACTAAGTGTAGAACGCTTTGTCTCGAGGGTTAATTGAAGTTGCCACAATGGAGGGAAGATCAAATGAGCTTTGGAATTGAGCTAAGGATTTTTGTGCAAATGAAATCAATCTCCCTCTCTCACAAGAAAAATTCAACCCCTTTCCTCAAATGAGGCCGCCGCTAATAATCTCACTGGAAAATCTCAAAGGAGGTGAGTGTAGGAGCAAGCAAGGTGACCATAAGCACAAGAAAACCTCACTTCAAATATCCAAGTCAATCCAATCACAATTAATGCAAACATTGAACCAAGCACATCTAGAACCCTCATGAAACATCCACATGCTGCTGGAGAACCAGCCACCACGGAAAAGCCCCTCCTTTACAAAATCCCACATTTGCAAATAAACCCCTCACATGCAAGAATTTCAGCCAAGAAGGAAAGAAAGAAAAATGGCCGAAATGGAATGCAAACTGGCAACTTCAAAAAGCGATCCCGTAATAAATTACAGGATAACCTCGCAACTGTATACACATACCCGCATTTGTATTCCGACCGAATACAAATGCAATGAGACAAAATCTACACGGTAAAATACTAGGATCCGGCTTAAACCAAAGCCCTCTAGTATTATCCGTTTGAACCATGACTCGTGCACAAGTGCACGCGTATGTTCGAACCCTGCCATAAATCTATACGGCCTCTACAACGTTTCGCCCGAAACTTGAGAAACTTTCTGTGGGGGACTCTAAAAACTTGTCAATACACTGGCTGTGGATTTAACCACTAGCACGTCAGTGGTACTAGCTGTACGTAACGGGCTACAAGGTATTGACCAAAAGGGAGGTCGATGAGCGAACTCACCTTGACACCCTACTAAGCCTGTCAGTGACAATATCCGTACAGTCCGGTCCGTTCGTCTATGAGTATCGCATGTCGGGCCTAGGGGGTTGGTAAAAGTCAGACCCCAAAAGCGGTACAAGTCGCGTCGGAGTGTAGCCCAGAACACCCTGAGATACTACTGGAATACCTACCAGTAAATCTCCTGCCTTGGCCAAGGACTTCGTGTAATGGCTCTCCTAGATACAGCGCGATCTCACCCCCAATACCGGGAGAGACGAAACCCTTGCCGATCCGCTGACTGCCTCCATGTGACTCGGGACTATACCCAACTAAAACCTGTTTGCACGACTCCTTTGAGCCGTGGTAGGGTAGTAATCAAAGCACAGTGGGAACTCACACGAGACAAATGACGATCTCAGGTCGATGAACTAACCTGTACACATGTCACCAGGGACTGCTATCTGACGTCAGGTATAATACCAACTAGCATGTTCCCGGCGAGTCCTGTCCGGTGTACTCATAACCCAATGAGCACCTGTATACATCTTAGGTGAACCAACTGACACCAATGGCTTGTGAGACCGGCCACCGCCCCTCGTCGGGGTCTCGACTGTATACACTAGTCTACTCTGGAGTATCGATGCCCTGTCTCGAAACTCTCTCGACTAGGGACCTTTTAAGGATGTGCTTATAGACCCCAGCTCCCACGTATATGATCGCCATCATACTGTTGGCAGTCAAGCAAGAATCCTAAGGGCTCTATCAACGCGCTATAGTGATCTGTAACATCACCTAAAGCAGTACAGGATGATAAAGATAAACCAGATAGCATACTATCATCTTGAGTAAGACTGTCCTACCGGCATAGGTCCTCCCTCAATCATTGCAATCACGTGCCTGCGATCCAATAATTGACTTTGAGGGCACTATATCCAACAATTATTATATATTGTTATATATATACTAGTAGATATTTTATATGTTTTACACCCGCGCTAGTCCAGTCCCCGCTCTGTCGTTAGTTAAGTAACCTAACGAGTGATGACGGGACCCGGTGGCGAATATGGATGGCATATACGTACATCATATTTTCGTTCTTTTCTGGTGTGATTAATTAATGGGACTGATTCAGATCAATGCAAGGAAAACAGACATATTCGATGTTGTTGGAACAATTTTCAAAAAGCTGTTATTACAAGGACGTTTTCTTTAGTTTTGCACAGTGGTATTCGGTTATGAATATCCAACACCTCACTCGACGAGGCAAGGGCCGAGATCCCTTCATCGGGAGTGACCCCTTGGACAGAGGTTTGCGTCAGGGTAATAATTTCACTATAGTCGATTAATTTTTGCTTTGCATCACGGTATTCAGTTGGAATATCCTGCACCTCATTCTACGGGGAAAGAGCCGAGATCCCTTCACCGGAAGTGACCTCTTTAGCAAAGGTTTTCGCCACTATATTTTTGTAAAAAGCTATCCGGTTCCTTCAACGATATCAAGTTCATTACGTTAAAGGTTTTTCACCAAAAACCATTCTTAGCCCTCCGTCATTTCAGACGGGTAGCACTTAGTATTCATGCTATGTTTGTTGGCCTTCTTCAAGGCATAGTGTATGGTAGCTGCTTGTTACCTTTCTGTTGCATAGATAAAAATGTTGGTTTGGGACAGTCGTATAGCCTTGTTGACCTTCGTCAAGGGCTTGTACGGGTGGGTTCAAATTAACCTGGACAATGACGGGTAGAACTTGACCTGTGACTTATGATTTGTTGACCTTTGTCAAGGTCATAAAAGCATGGGGTAAAAATCACATCGGGAGTTTCAAACATACAGGAAACTTGCCAGGGATGTGCATACCTTCTGGAGTGTGATAACATGAGTGGATTCCATCACGTTATCATGCGATGATACTTGGATCCCGATTCCCACCGATGAGTTGGTTTACTCCTCGGGTGATCCCAACTAATTCTTCTTTCTGGTTTGGAGGAGAATTCGAGGATCCAGTGGAAGACATCCTGATTAGATAAAGTGATTAACCATTCTGATCTAGGTTAGAGTGCACGTAGAGTGTTTCTTTTCTCTCTCTTTGGCAGTGACCATGGACCGACCTAGACTATAACTCAGTGACCAAGTTAACCGAACTTTCTTAAAACATTGGCTTTTGGATTGTCTGAGTTGCATACATCATTGCCACTCCTACTTTTACCCTTTGCTTTTCTCCGGAACATTCCGTATACTACGAACATCCACTTCCATTGGATAAATCCATCGTACAGTTACATACGAACTCGAAGGAACTTTTTCGAGGATGGTGGTTCTGGAGAAAATAAATAGGACTATTCAGTTGTCTTTTCCTTTTACATTCTCTCAATGTGAGGGCTCCTAGGATTAGGAGAGGGTACACCTATTACGCTTATTAGATAGTCTTCTTCCAAACCATAGGCATGTGCCAAAAGATAGGGGAAAGAGAAAACCAATTAGCCCAAGTTGGGTGTACAGAAGGTAATAAGTAAAGACAAAATAAAAGGATTAGAAAGATGGCAAAGTAAATTGTGACCACTATCATTCACGACCAAACCAAGTATTTCATCGCCACTCCTATTTCACCTTTGGATTTCTCCAGAACACCCTGTATCACTACGAAGATCCACAGATATTGGATAATCCATCGTATGATTATATACGAACTCGATGGAACTTGTTCCAGTTCGGGAATGGATTCTGGTTCAGGAGAAATGGAATAAGCTTTATTCAGTTGTCTTTTATCTTTACCTTCTCTCAGGTTGCGAGTACTCCTAGGATTAGGAGAATACACCTATTATTCTTATTGGATAGTCTTCTTCCAAACCATAGGCTGGTGCCGAACGGTAGAGAAGGAAGAAAACCAATTAGCCTAAGGGAGGTGTACAGAAGGTAATGAGTAAAGACAAATAAAGGGATTTGGAGAGATGGCAAAGAAATATACGGTTATATTCATGAATCTGGATAATGGAACAGGCATTACTAGGAATACCCGGATACCCCTTCGAAACATTTTCATGTTTCAGTTTCACTGTGTATTGTTAATAGAAAACTGATTTCCCAATTAGACCTTACTCCAGGGCATGTATTTACCAGGTTTGATTCTCACATCTGTATGGTTTTACAGATGATGAGTGGGAGTAAGTTATTGGGAATTAGGTGATCATCCTCATTATATCGGGATTCGTTGTAATTGGTGATATTTCTGGAAATCGCCTGGGTTTTTGCCGGACGACAAATATTTGGTTTTAAATATCCGTTGTTATGCACCAATTTCAAATTGATATATATGTACGTTTATTTTATAAAGTGAGATATAAATTTTTGAAATTATGTCCATGACATTTAACTATATCAGTTGATGGTTAGGTAAGGAGCATTCAACAGCGGTGTAATTCTTCATAACCGTAGTACTGTTTTCAACCTACGACGCACAGGGTTTGAGTTATTAAACCCAGGAGACTTATACAAAGTATTGTATGTTGTCCAGTGTCCATTAGAACAGAGGGGTTGGTCCTCATACTATATTCTGTTTACTTGTGACTTCACCAGTTTTAGACATGTGTTTCGTAGAAATACAAGGTCCAAGTTTTGAGAAGTTATAGGTACAAGAATAAAGTAGAGAACCACATGTTGCAAGTATCGGGATTCTTCAAGGTGATCGAAGATGTATATACTTGCGTTTGGTATTCAGTTGATAGTGATGGTTTTGAGAACTTGATTCTCTTTCAGATTACTCATATCTGGATGCACTCCTAAGTTGAGTAACGCTAATCGGCCTCCTTCCATTTAGTTGACATGCACTGGAGACAGCTGCATGATTTGAATCTGGTTCCAATTAAATCTGTGCCTCTGTTTCTATATTGTATATAGAATGGTTCATATCTTAATGATGTTAAAGTATGAGGAGTTGTCCAGCTTATGCTTAAAACCAGACTCTGGATAACTCAAGGCAGGTTTCTGTAATGGCAGTTCATGGGTTAATCCGGGCTTTGACGAGGGTTAGCTTTCTACCATCTGGAAGATCAATAGTGATATTGTTCTTGACTCGCCATAGTTTTAGTAAAATGGACTTTTTCATAAAACAGTAGTGGGAGCATGGTAGAACTGGAAGTGATTCCAGAAACACAAACGATTACTGAAAATTTAATAGACCTAAATATTCAATCAGGTTTGACATTCCATTAGCCACTTCGCAGATATGGTGGGTAACCTCAAGCACCTGAGAGGTACTTCGGTAGCCTCAAGGACGCTGACAGGGATGTTCTTGTTTACCCAGACTTGCCATTACTGCTGTTCTAGACTATGAGACTCGGCAGGAGGATGAGTATAGCGTCGTTCTAAACTAGATTTAGAAGTGCACGTATATATGACTCTGCCATAGGGTTGTTGTAGTCAGTGAGAGCAGCGGAAGCATAGTGGACAACTAGCTTATGTCTATTTATAGACTAAAAAAGATATAGCAGAAATAGATCATCTATTTTTGATGTGTAAGTTATAGGTTTTGACTTCATCAGAATAGGGGATAGATCTGTTAAGAAGGTAGTAGGGTGTGATGTCCTGGTATTTGGATGACATACACAGAGTAAGAAGTGAAATTCGTATACTACGATCGGTTATACTGTGGTTGTCACACAGTGGTTTCTCCACATAGGATATGGATATAATATCAGACATTCTGGTAACTAGATCTATAGTTTTAGATCTAGATTTGGGTAGTTTCCCAATCTGGGTACTTAGACAGTATTCTAAAGATATTTAGAATGGACGACTCATGGCATGGTGGTGTACCTGCAGGTGATGGAGTCACCCTCTCTAAAGGTTTCTTACATACTAAAGGGGAGAGGGATATACATGATTGACATATCACTTGCTTAGGCAATTGAGTTGATCATGAGATGTCAAGTACCACACCAGATGTTGTTTTTGCACTAGATGCAATAAGTTTATATTAATCCAATCCTGGAGAAACGTTCGGAAGCGGTTTTAGAATATAAGTGGATGTTCTAGGGATATGATAACGACAGCCTCCTTCGAGAGACAGTTATCATTCCAGGCTTCCAAGATGACCTAGATGACAGAGTGACTGTCAGAGTTATAGTTTTCCTTCTTTCGAGGGGCGGTAGTTTGGACAGGTGGTCCAAGCGGATACTGAGGGAGGCATGATGCAGGATACTGATTAAATTCAGTTGACGATACAGTCTAAGATGTAAACTGGATTTGGAGTTCATTTGTGAACTGGGTCCCATCAGATATCCAGACATATTCTAAGACAGGTATTGCTCATTTTGGGAGATGGCTTTCTCCACGAACTTGAGATTAAGAGAGACATAGAAAGAAACATCAGGGCGGATTAACTCACTGAGGCTATTTGTCGAATGCAATAGTTTTACAAACGAGCTTTGTGAAACTGATTAGTAGAGAAGTTGGGTGTTCGGTATCACACGAGCTGTGAGTATGCGGCATCGCAATAATTAGCCTTAAGTGCAAGTGAGAGATTGTTGGATATAGTGCCCTCAAAGTCAATTATTGGATCGCAGACACGTGATTGCAATGATTGAGGGAGGACCTATACCAGTAGGACAGTCTTACTCGAGATGATAGTATGCTCTCTAGTTTGCATTTATTATCGTGTACATGCTTCAGGTGACATTACAGATCACTATTACATGTTGATAGAGCCCATAGGATTCTTTCTTGACTGCCAACAGTATGATGGCGATCATATACGTAGGAGCTGGGGTCTATAAACACATCCTTAAATGGTCCATAGTCGAGGGAGTTTCAAGACAGGGCATCGATACTCCAGAGTAGACTAGTGTTGTCACGACCCGCAGGGTACGGAACGTGACTGGCACTTAAGTTTACGAAACGTCTAAAGGCGTCCGTAAAATAAGTAAGCCAAAGCCTAGAAAACAAAACCAATGAAGCAAAAGAGTGAAGAAAACCCAACATTTGAAAGCAAGTTTATCAAATAAGTCATATAAAACCCCTTTTAAAAACAATACTAATTTTTCCGAAAATTTCGGCAGAGTCTCCTTTGTAAATACTGGCCCCCAAAAATGGGTACAACAAGAATATATGTAAAACCAACAAATAAGGCATCCCCAAACGGGAGCTAGCTCTTCGCCATAAGGCGGTCACAAATCCCACGCAATGTAAATGACAGCAAGCATAATAATCATAAGGAAGCATGAAAAAAGTAGCATGTCGGCTCAAGTGAGCTCGACCCCAAAATACCGCATAAAATCCACAAACCTCACAGTCTCATCTCTAGGTCAATATACAATAATCTGGTAGAAACAGTAGATGGAGTACACTAGATACAAAGAATATACAAGGTGGTACAAAAATGATAACATAACCCACCTATGAGCAAATCTCGAGCTCAAGCAAAAGAGGCAAAAGAACAAGTGCGCCCGCCGCTACTGAACTGACGGAGCGGACCTGCAAAGGACTGTGGCACAACGGGGGTGAGTTGCCAACTCGTGAGTAATAAATAACATCTACAAAGGCTATCGTATGCATGCACACAAGCATCCTAGCATCTATAATACGGTATGACTGGATGCACTAGCAGGTGTGAATATAACATCAGTGTACTAATATGTATGCAACATGAATATCTGAGGTCTCAATAGGTATATATAAGAAATATTTTATCTCTTTTTGTTTTTGAAACTCTTTTAGAATGCCAGCATAATGTCAATGAATCGACGAAAATCGGTGTCCAGCAACGACACCCAAAAGCTGTCTCAAATCTCATAAATGTATCTCTGGCCTCAGCCGTCCGGCTGACCCATCTCAAATATCAATATCTCATCATCTAGCGGCCACGGTCGGTATCCTCTGGATATCCTCCGTCCCAAACAGTCACCGGTAGGTAATCCGTCCCCTGCCAGGCTCAACGTCATCACCACATTCCTCTTGCCCCGGGGTACCTTACCGGGCCCACCATGTACCCGTGCCGGTTCCTCCACTCCTCGACACGGATTTCCAAAACCACAGCAAACTCATGGTGGACGACACTTACATCACTAGAAAACCGCAATTTTACATATTTTAAAAATATAATAAGTTTAGAAATTTTGCGGTTTTCCCCCGAAATCCAGCAATATCATAAATCTCAGGAAATCCTCATAAGTGCATATATCAATGATAATGAATGCGTATGATATCAATAATCAAGTTGCGATGTGTGATTAATGTATTAAGCATGAACAATTAATATGATGAAGTACATGCACATGAATAGCAATACTACGGTTTCATTTTTAAGGAATTAAAGGCAATAGTACCAGTTTAAGTATCAATTAGTAAAAGGTTTCAATTTAAAAGTTATCTAGTATGGTGGCATGGCAATTACCAGGGTGTGTGTGTAAACATGAATAGTGCTCGTGCTGCATATAAAAACCTGGTAATGGTGCATGTGTCCTACAATTGAGTTTGCGTATATGGGTATAACATATTGATCTAATTGCAGCAATTATCATGCCAGTAATATTATTCTAATGTCACAAGTGGTTATCCAGTTTACTATTTTTCAGTTTACTAAATCTATCGGGCGACTTGCGCCATCCAAACGATCGTCCCCCGTAGATGTTAAATCTACTCACCGGGATCCCTGGCTAGCTGTGTCCAATCACCGCCTTTCCCTTTCGCGCCGCGTCTGACGTCTCCGCGACCGAATCTGGAATTTACATCAATACCAAATATAAGGTTACATATCAAGAACGACGCAAAACCCCAACGAAACTACTAAAGTTCGCTAGCTAGGTACAACGTGCACAAAGTGCGCGGAACACACGCGAAAATCGCAAAAACTGCCAAAAACGCCGATTTGGTCGCCCGGCAAAACCACAACCCGAATACTCAAAAAAATCCGCACTCACACATCCTAAATATCATAGGATATGCCAACAAAATAATCTAGATATCGCAATTAAATTCGCCACAATATTTTAATAAAAACCTAGTAAGCTAGAAATTGCAATTTGATGCAAACATCGACAATTTAGCGACAAAGTCAACACCACCCAACACCAACATCCAAACTAACCAAATAGCTAGCCAATACACTAATTTTAAACCATCAACTATGCTTAAAAACCTAATTTCCATAAACAAAACCTTCTCTTGATTTTTGTAATTAGCAAACATAAACCAAACTATATATGAAAGACCTTAATTTAACACTAGATTTTAGCCTAATAAGCAAGTTAACCACTTAGATTAAGGTTAGCAAAACACTAGATAGCAAAATAAATTTGATTAACTAATACATGGTTTCTAAAACCCTAGTTTAATACAACTATTCTTTTATAACTAGATTAGGAATTAGCTAAGCTTTAAAACACTAAACCATACAATTAAAGGAATTTAGCAAAAGAAAGTAACTTTGATGGAATTTATACCTCTTGATCTATGGATCAAGCAAGAAAATTTTGCTCCAATTGATGGCCTCAAGCACCAAGATCCAAGCAAGAATGGCTAAGGAAAGGATAGCAAAAGGATTTTGTTTGGATTTTTGAATAAAGTGTGGATTTTGATATGTTTTCTTGAAGAAATTAAAGGAAAATGAAAAGAAAAGAGAGGAAGAAGAGGGTGTGCAGGTTTTCGGCCAGAGGAGGAATGGGGGTGGTGTGGGCAAGTGGGGAAAGTCATGGGTCAAGTCCACAAAGTCAATGTATCATACTTTATTCATTTTAATTAAAATAAAACCATAAACTATCCAAACAACTCAAGAAAGCAACCAAAGAAGATGAGGCCAGAAATTTCTGGTCTCACACAAGGTGGGGCTGTCCTAGGGCTGAGGAAAAAGAGAGAGGGGTTTTACAAAAGAAATTTTATGCAAAAAGGCCCCCTACAACTCAAAAATTGCAAGTTTTAGCTCAAAATTCAATAAATTCGTTTCATATCATAAAAATTTGTTAAAAATCAAAATAAATTACTAAAAATTTATGTTATCACTAGATTATAATTATCATAATTTTAGAGATTAAAATTAGCCCGGAAAAATTTGTATTTATCGCTAATTTAATGTATTTTCTTACCGGCTTAAAATAATATTAAAAAAATTGAAAAAATTAGGGAAAATTTTTAAACGACCAGAATTTCATAATTAACTCATTAGCTACTAAAAACAAGCAATTACCTATCCATTTTAGGTATAATTAGCCCTAAACTGCAAAATAACGAGAAAGACGGTTTTCGGAAAAATACCGAATTTTCACCGAATTTCTGGAAAACACCAAAACGATATTTCAAGACGCTACAATCTTCCCCCCTTAAAGAAATTCGGTCCCCGAATTTAAAAATATAGCTACGCGTACCTTCGAAGAGATGGGGATATTTCTTCCTCATCTCGCCCTCGGTCTCCCAGGTAACCTCCTCGCTGCTCGGGCTACGCCAAAGGACCTTGACGGTTGGTATAATCTTCGACCTCAACTTCTTCACCTGCCGATCCAAGATGGCCACCGGCTGCTCTGCAAAAGAAAGGTCGCGCTCTAGCTGGACTGTCGGGTGCTGAATCGCATGCGAAGGGTCGTGAAGGTACTTGCGGAGCATCGAAACATGGAAGACGGGGTGAACATCGGGAAAGCTGGGAAGAAGAGCCAAACGATAAGCAACAGCGCCAACACGCTCGAGAATCTCGAAGGGACCTACGAATCTAGGGCTAAGCTTCCCCTTTCTCCCAAAACGCATCACGCCCTTCATCGGAGAGACCCTCAGAAAAACATGGTCGCCAACTGCGAACTCTAATCTGCGACGGCGCCTGTCTGCATAGGATTTCTGCCTGCTCTGAGCCGCTCTCATCCGGTCTCGGATCAACTGTATCTTCGCTGTCGTCTCCTCCACAAGCTGCGGCCCCAAAATGCTGCTCTCGCTGAGCTCTGTCCAACAAACGGGCGATCTGCATCTCCTCCCATACAATGCCTCGAAAGGTGCCATCTGAATAGTATCCTGGAAGCTGTTGTTGTAGGAGAACTCCACTAGAGGTAAATGACGATCCCAGCTACCACCAAAGTCTAACACGCATGCTCTGAGCATGTCCTCGAGAGTCTGAATGGTCCGCTCTGACTGTCCGTCGGTCTGCGGATGAAACGCTGTGCTGAAGCTCAAACGAGTGCCCAAAGCCTCCTGAAGTCTCTGCCAAAGTCGGCTGGTGAACTGAGTGCCTCGATCTGACACGATACAAGTCGGTACGCCGTGTAGTCGTACGATCTCGTCAATATAGAGCTGAGCATACTGAGCGAAGCTGAAAGTCGTCTTCACTGGCAGGAAGTGAGCCGCTTTCGTCAATCTATCCACGATCACCCAGATGGAGTCGTACCCTCGACTGGTCCTGGGTAGACCCACAACGAAGTCCATCGAAATCTGTTCCCATTTCCACTCTGGAATGGGTAACGGCTGTAGCTCTCCCGCGGGCCTCTGGTGCTCGGCCTTGACTTGCTGACAAGTCAGGCATCTCGAAACGAACTCCGCAATGTCCCTCTTCATCCCGTCCCACCAGTAGGTCTCTCTCATATCATGGTACATCTTGGTGGAACCGGGATGGACACTATACACTGATCGGTGTGCCTCCTCAAGAATGTCGCGCCGCAATCCATCAGCATCTGGTACGCACAGTCTAGATCCATATCGTAAAATCCCCTGATCATCAACCACGAACTCGGAAAATCTGCCCTGTCCCATCTGTGCCATGATCTCTGAGCAACGGTCGTCACTGCGCTGTGCCTCATATATACGGTCAAGCAACTGTGGGCGTGCACGAACATGCGCGAGCTGTCCCCCTGTCTGAGTGAACTCGAACTCAACTCGGCTGTCGCATAACATCTGCCAATCTGCGGACGACTGCCTCTGCACTGCGCGCAAAAAGGATAGACTACCCCCGGGCCTCCTACTCAACGCATCTGCCACCACATTTGCCTTGCCGGGGTGATATAAGATCTCGCAGTCGTAGTCTTTCACCAACTCCATCCAACGACGCTGTCTGAGGTTCAGGTCTCGCTGCTGAAATATGTACTTTAAGCTCTTGTGATCGGTGATATCTGACACGACTCGCCGTACAGGTAATGTCGCCAAATCTTCAGTGCAAAGACCACTGCAGCCATCTCCAAATCATGAGTGGGGTAGTTCTGTTCATGCTTCTTCAACTGCCGAGAAGCGTAAGCGATCACCCGGCCATGCTGCATCAAAACGCATCCTAATCCCACTCGCGAAGCATCACAGTAGACAACAAATCCGCCTGATCCCGAAGGCAAAGATAATACCGGCGCCGTAGTCAAACAAGTCCGTAGCTGCTGAAAACTGCGCTCGCACTCCTCT
The DNA here is from genome assembly GCA_030015575.1 of Agapanthus africanus. NCBI lineage: Eukaryota > Viridiplantae > Streptophyta > Magnoliopsida > Asparagales > Amaryllidaceae > Agapanthus > Agapanthus africanus. The sequence continues at coordinate 373,138,501 of JASDDO010000019.1, read as the reverse complement.
GTCCAAACGAAAGGAACTCCCTTCCGGGTCAAACCGGTCAACGGTGCAGCTATACGGGAGAAGTCCTGAACAAAACGCCTGTAGTAGCCCGCCAAGCCTAGAAAACTATGGATCTCAGTAACCGATGTAGGTCGGGGCCACTGCTGAACAGCCTCAATCTTCTTCGGGTCCACACAAATGCCGTCTCTCGTAACCACGTGACCCAAGAAGCCGACGCTGTCCAGCCAGAATGCACACTTGGAGAACTTCGCGAACAGCTGGTGCTCCCTCAGAGTCTGTAACGTAATCCGCAAGTGCTGCTTGTGCTCCTCTCTGCTCCGGGAGTACACCAAGATATCGTCGATAAACACGATGATGAACAAGTCAAGATACGGCCTGAATGTACGGTTCATCAAATCCATGAATGCTGCTGGGGCGTTGGTGAGTCCGAACGACATCACCAAAAACTCGTAGTGGCCGTAGCGCGTGCGGAAAACTGTCCTCGGTATATCCTCCTGTCGAACTCGCAGCTGATGGTATCCTGATCGCAAGTCGATCCTCGAAAAATACCCCGCACCCTGAAGCTGGTCGAACAAATCATCAATGCGCGGCAACGGATATCTGTTCCGAACGGTAACTTTGTTCAGCTGGCGGTAGTCGATACATAAGCGCAAACTTCCATCCTTCTTCTTGACAAACAGGACCAGAGCACCCCACGGAGAAACACTAGGTCGAATGAGCCCCTTATCTAACAAATCCTGCAACTGATCCTTCAGCTCTCGAAGCTCTGCCGAGGCCATCCGATAAGGCGGTATAGAAATAGGCCCCGAACCGGGAATCAAATCAATGCAGAACTCAACATCGCGCTCAGGCGGTAGCCCAGGTAGCTCATCAGGGAAAACATCAGGGAACTCACAAACTACCGGGACCCGGTCTAACGGAACCTCTGTAGCTCGAGTATCACAAACAAATGCTAAGAATCCCTGACATCCCTTCCGCAAGAGCTGACCAGCACGAAGAGACGAAATTAAGCTGGGAAGGGTGACACTGCGGTCTCCCTGAATAACAAGGACTGGCTCTCCCGGAAAGCTAAATCTGACTGCCTTCTGACGGCAGTCCACCGAAGCATAACAAGTGGCTAGCCAATCCATGCCCAGAAGCACATCAAAGTCCAACATATCGAGGAGTATCAAATCAACTGATGAATCCCTCTCCCCGATACGAACGGAACACAAACGAAATACAAACCGAGCGACAAACGACTCGCCTACCGGAGTAACAACAACAAGCGGCTGATCTAACGACGACGACTCACGGCCCAACATCGGTGCAAAGTGTGTAGATACGTACGAATGTGTGGAACCTGGGTCGAATAATACCCGTGCGTCGAAAGAACAAACTGGCAAAGTACCTGTCACAACGGCATTGGATGCCTGCGCATCCTGCGGTGTCAAAGCAAAAACTCGGGCCTGTCCTCCACCGATAGCGGGCTGACCTCGACCTCGACCTCGGCCTCTGCCTCCTCGTCCTCTCTGAACAGGACCGCCGCGTCCACGGCCTCTCGGTGCACCTAACTGGCGTGGAGCATCGCCAGGGGTAGGAAGTAGGGCTCTCTGAGGAGGGGGTGGTGATGGTGGTAGGGTCACATGCGGAACTGTCGCTGCTCCCTGTCGTCTCACTGGACAGTCTCTGACAAGATGGTGCAGACTCCCGCATCCAAAACATCCTGGCGACGGCTGCTGCCCCTGGGGATAAGAACCATATAACTGTCCCCGCCCAAATCCTCTGCCAGGCCTATCTCTCGGAAAGAATCTGGCGCGCTGCCTCTGAGACGGTACATCGGTGTGCATCCTCTTCGGCCCAGAAACGGCCGAAGTCTGTGATATGCGTGTCCCCATCCGCAATGTCGTATCCATAGCAGCTGAATAAGTGTCGTAGTGCTGGGCGCCAATGGCAAGATATAGCTGGGCATCAAGTCCCTGCACGAACCTCTTCACCATCTTCTCCTCGGTATCCACCAAATACTGAGCATATCGGGATAACTGTGTAAACTGGATATCATACTCAGACACCGTCATCCCAGGTGTCTTGACTAAGGCCTCGAAGCTACGAGCTCTGGCGTCACGAACGCTCTCTGGAAGGAAACGGGCTAGAAAGACCGCTGTAAACTCGGCCCAAGTCATAGGCGGCAGATCTGCAGCTCGACCTCTCAAGACTGACTCCCACCATGTCTGCGCGAGACCCTCTAGTCGGAAACTCGCAAGCTCTACCCATCGATCATCCGAACACCTCAGCGAACGGCAGATCCTGGCTAAACTGTCAAGGAACGTCTGTGGGTCCTCCGCTGCCTCGGTGCCGGTGAATACTGGAGGTCTCAGCCTCATGAAATCCTGTAATGAAACCGGAATGGCCACGGTGGTAGTAGTAGGAGCAGGTATCATGGTCATCTGTGATGTAGTAGGTACGTCATCCGGCCTCGGTGTACGACTGGCTGCAACTAGGGATCCTACCATCTGACGTAGCTCCTGCATGCCTCCCATCATCTGTCGCAACTCCTCCATACCGGTCTCGAGCCTATCCATACGGCCTGGGGAAGGTGGATCGGTCTGTCCCTGCGGCGTAGGCATACCGCCCTGCTCAGTCCTAGTCTCGGACGAGCCAGCTCGAATCTCGTCTCTGGCGGCAGCCCTCTGTGCCCTCGTAGCCTTCGGCGGCATAGTGGCTGTTACAGGAAAATGGATAGTAAGGACAGTGCAATAGGATCATAGGATACACGGAATTGAAGAAGGAATTTTTCAAGCAAGTATATCCTAAAGTCACTTAGGCGGAGTACCGTATCGTAAGTATGCCGCGGACATACGCACGCTACGTTACCCTGCTTAAGTCACTTACTCCATCTACCAAGGGTCATCCTACACTCTCAAAGGTAAAACCAACCTGGCTCTGATACCAACTTTGTCACGACCCGCAGGGTACGGAACGTGACTGGCACTTAAGTTTACGAAACGTCTAAAGGCGTCCGTAAAATAAGTAAGCCAAAGCCCAGAAAACAAAACCAATGAAGCAAAAGAGTGAAGAAAACCCAACATTTGAAAGCAAGTTTATCAAATAAGTCATATAAAACCCCTTTTAAAAACAATACTAATTTTTCCGAAAATTTCGGCAGAGTCTCCTTTGTAAATACTGGCCCCCAAAAATGGGTACAACAAGAATATATGTAAAACCAACAAATAAGGCATCCCCAAACGGGAGCTAGCTCTTCGCCATAAGGCGGTCACAAATCCCACGCAATGTAAATGACAGCAAGCATAATAATCATAAGGAAGCATGAAAAAAGTAGCATGTCGGCTCAAGTGAGCTCGACCCTAAAATACCGCATAAAATCCACAAACCTCACAGTCTCATCTCTAGGTCAATATACAATAATCTGGTAGAAACAGTAGATGGAGTACACTAGATACAAAGAATATACAAGGTGGTACAAAAATGATAACATAACCCACCTATGAGCAAATCTCGAGCTCAAGCAAAAGAGGCAAAAGAACAAGTGCGCCCGCCGCTACTGAACTGACGGAGCGGACCTGCAAAGGACTGTGGCACAACGGGGGTGAGTTGCCAACTCGTGAGTAATAAATAACATCTACAAAGGCTATCGTATGCATGCACACAAGCATCCTAGCATCTATAATACAGGTATGACTGGATGCACTAGCAGGTGTGAATATAACATCAGTGTACTAATATGTATGCAACATGAATATCTGAGGTCTCAATAGGTATATATAAGAAATATTTTATCTCTTTTTGTTTTTGAAACTCTTTTAGAATGCCAGCATAATGTCAATGAATCGACGAAAATCGGTGTCCAGCAACGACACCCAAAAGCTGTCTCAAATCTCATAAATGTATCTCTGGCCTCAGCCGTCCGGCTGACCCATCTCAAATATCAATATCTTATCATCTAGCGGCCACGGTCGGTATCCTCTGGATATCCGCCGTCCCAAACAGTCACCGGTAGGTAATCCGTCCCCTGCCAGGCTCAACGTCATCACCACATTCCTCTTGCCCCGGGGTACCTTACCGGGCCCACCATGTACCCGTGCCGGTTCCTCCACTCCTCGACACGGATTTCCAAAACCACAGCAAACTCATGGTGGACGACACTTACATCACTAGAAAACCGCAATTTTACATATTTTAAAAATATAATAAGTTTAGAAATTTTGCGGTTTTCCCCCGAAATCCAGCAATATCATAAATCTCAGGAAATCCTCATAAGTGCATATATCAATGATAATGAATGCGTATGATATCAATAATCAAGTTGCGATGTGTGATTAATGTATTAAGCATGAACAATTAATATGATGAAGTACATGCACATGAATAGCAATACTACGGTTTCATTTTTAAGGAATTAAAGGCAATAGTACTAGTTTAAGTATCAATTAGTAAAAGGTTTCAATTTAAAAGTTATCTAGTGTGGTGGCATGGCAATTACCAGGGTGTGTGTGTAAACATGAATAGTGCTCGTGCTGCATATAAAAACCTGGTAATGGTGCATGTGTCCTACAATTGAGTTTGCGTATATGGGTATAACATATTGATCTAATTGCAGCAATTATCATGCCAGTAATATTATTCTAATGTCACAAGTGGTTATCCAGTTTACTATTTTTCAGTTTACTAAATCTATCGGGCGACTTGCGCCATCCAAACGATCGTCCCCCGTAGATGTTAAATCTACTCACCGGGATCCCTGGCTAGCTGTGTCCAATCACCGCCTTTCCCTTTCGCGCCGCGTCTGACGTCTCCGCGACCGAATCTGGAATTTACATCAATACCAAATATAAGGTTACATATCAAGAACGACGCAAAACCCCAACGAAACTACTAAAGTTCGCTAGCTAGGTACAACGTGCACAAAGTGCGCGGAACACACACGAAAATCGCAAAAACTGCCAAAAACGCCGATTTGGTCGCCCGGCAAAACCACAACCCGAATACTCAAAAAAATCCGCACTCACACATCCTAAATATCATAGGATATGCCAACAAAATAATCTAGATATCGCAATTAAATTCGCCACAATATTTTAATAAAAACCTAGTAAGCTAGAAATTGCAATTTGATGCAAACATCGACAATTTAGCGACAAAGTCAACACCACCCAACACCAACATCCAAACTAACCAAATAGCTAGCCAATACACTAATTTTAAACCATCAACTATGCTTAAAAACCTAATTTCCATAAACAAAACCTTCTCTTGATTTTTGTAATTAGCAAACATAAACCAAACTATATATGAAAAACCTTAATTTAACACTAGATTTTAGCCTAATAAGCAAGTTAACCACTTAGATTAAGGTTAGCAAAACACTAGATAGCAAAATAAATTTGATTAACTAATACATGGTTTCTAAAACCCTAGTTTAATACAACTATTCTTTTATAACTAGATTAGGAATTAGCTAAGCTTTAAAACACTAAACCATACAATTAAAGGAATTTAGCAAAAGAATGTAACTTTGATGGAATTTATACCTCTTGATCTATGGATCAAGCAAGAAAATTTTGCTCCAATTGATGGCCTCAAGCACCAAGATCCAAGCAAGAATGGCTAAGGAAAGGATAGCATAAGGATTTTGTTTGGATTTTTGAATAAAGTGTGGATTTTGATATGTTTTCTTGAAGAAATTAAAGGAAAATGAAAAGAAAAGAGAGGAAGAAGAGGGTGTGCAGGTTTTCGGCCAGAGGAGGAATGGGGATGGTGTGGGCAAGTGGGGAAAGTCATGGGTCAAGTCCACAAAGTCAATGTATCATACTTTATTCATTTTAATTAAAATAAAACCATAAACTATCCAAACAACTCAAGAAAGCAACCAAAGAAGATGAGGCCAGAAATTTCTGGTCTCACACAAGGTGGGGCTGTCCTAGGGCTGAGGAAAAAGAGAGAGGGGTTTTACAAAAGAAATTTTATGCAAAAAGGCCCCCTACAACTCAAAAATTGCAAGTTTTAGCTCAAAATTCAATAAATTCGTTTCATATCATAAAAATTTGTTAAAAATCAAAATAAATTACTAAAAATTTATGTTATCACTAGATTATAATTATCATAATTTTAGAGATTAAAATTAGCCCGGAAAAATTTGTATTTATCGCTAATTTAATGTATTTTCTTACCGGCTTAAAATAATATTAAAAAAATTGAAAAAATTAGGGAAAATTTTTAAACGACCAGAATTTCATAATTAACTCATTAGCTACTAAAAACAAGCAATTACCTATCCATTTTAGGTATAATTAGCCCTAAACTGCAAAATAACGAGAAAGACGGTTTTCGGAAAAATACCGAATTTTCACCGAATTTCAGGAAAACACCAAAACGATATTTCAAGACGCTACAAGTGTATACAGATAGAGACCCCGATGAGGGGCGATGGCCGGTCTCATAAGCCATTGGTGTCAGTTGGTTCACCTAAGATGTATACAGGTGCTCATTGGGTTATGAGTACACCGGACGGACTCGCCGGGAACATGCTAGTTGGTATTATACCTGTCGTCAGATAGCAGTTCCCTGGTGACATGAGTACAGGTTAGTCTATCGACCTGAGATCGTCATTTTCTCGTATGAGTTCCCACTGTGCTTTGATTACTACCCTACCACGGCTCAAAGGAGTCGTGCAAACAGGTTTTAGTTGGGTACAGTCCCGAGCCACATGGAGGCGGTGAGCAGATCGGCAAGGGATTCGTCTCTCCCGGAATTGGGGGTGAGATCGCGCTATGTTTAGGAGAGCCATTACACAAAGTCCCTGGCCAGGGCAAGCGAGATTTACTGGTAGGTATTCCAGTAGTTTCTCAGGGTGTTCTGGGCTACACTCCGACATGACTTATACCGCTATTGGGGATCTGACGTTTACCAGCCTCCTTGGCCCGATATGCGATACTCATAGACGAACGGACCGGAATGTATGGATATTGTCACTGACAGGCTCAGTAGGGTTTCAGGATGAGTTTGCTCATCGGCCACCATTTTGCTCAATACCTGGGTAGCCGTTACGTACAGCTAGTACCACTGACGTGCTTGTGTTTAAACCCACTGCCAGCATATTGACAAGTTTTTAGAGTCCTCTACATAAAGTTTCCCAAGTTCGGGAGAAACATTGTAGAGGTCGTATGGTTTTATGGCAGGGTTCGATCATATACGTGTACTCGTGCATGGATCATGATCGGACGGATCATGCTAGTGGGCTTTGGTTTAAGCCGGATCCTAGTATTAGATTTGTTAGATTACTTTCGTCTCATAGTATTCGTATTCAGTCAGAATACGGATGCAGTTATGTATATATGGATGAGGGGTATTCTTGTGATCCGTCACGAGATTACTTTCGTATATGCCATTTCTTTTTTGGATTAAACATTTAGATTAATGTTTGATTATGTGGAAATTGTGAGTGCAAGTTTTAACCTAGGGCATTAAATATGGCATGTGCAACTTTGGTGACTCATGGTGTGATTTTTTGTGCCATGACCATTTTATTTATTGTTTTTGGGTGTGGATTGATCTTGAGAAAGAGATAGAGCTCACACAAAAGATCTCACACAAATATAGCAATGCCATTTTTCTTCACTAGCTTTTCTTATGCTCACAACTCTTCACTCATGGCTTCATCTTTAACCTCCACTCTATCCCTCTCATGTGTTGAGAATCCTAGAGTGTATTGAGACACTGTAATCACACACTATCTCTACTTCACCTTGGACAAGTCGTCTAGCAAACTTAATTTCCAAGTTGCTTCGGTTTGAAGCGGGAGCCCGTATAAAGAATCCTCGACGTGGAGCCACTTCGACGAGCGAGATCGGAGAGCGAACATCGTCGGCACAGCAGCGAGGAGCTTGGCATAGAGATTGAAGACCGAAGGACACGGATCGATCGGTATAATCTCTCTAAACTCTTTTACAGTTTACTGGTTTACGGTTAATGGAATGATCTGGGTTTTAGGGTTAAGACAGCGCCAGTTTAAAAGTTTTTGTTCCATATTTGGCCTCGGATTGACGGCCGGGGCGCTGCCGTAGCCTTACAGGTGGGACTTTCACAGTCAAGGTAAAACAACACCATACTAAAAATATTTAGTATGGACGATTCTAAGTGCAGTAGTCTACCAGCTTGTCACGGAATCACCCTCTTCAAAGAGAAGTCTTCCAAGACTGATTTGGAAAGGGTTCGTATATCGATTATACCCTACGCTTCTGCGGTAGGCTCTATAATGTATGCGATGTTGTGTACCAGACCAGATGTTGCTTACGCACTTAGCGTGGTAAGCCGGTATCAGTCAAACCCAAGGGAGAAGCACTGGGAAGTAGTAAAGAACATTCTCATGTACTTGAGAAGGACTAAGGAGATGTTCTTGGTGTATGGCGGAAAAGGACCTCCAGATAGAGGCCTTTGCTAACTCCAGCTTCCAGAGTGATAAGAATGACTCGAAGTCCATATTTGGTTATGGCTTTACCGTCAGTGAAGGGGAGGTCTGTTGGAAGAGCTCTAAGCAGGACACCGTTGCAGACTCGATGATGGAAACGGAGTTGTTCGCTGCATGAGACGCCGCAAAAGAAGCAATCTGGATATGGAAGTTCTTAACTGAACTTCAGGTGGTTCCTTCTATTGTTGGTCCAATACTTTAGTATTATGACAGCAATGGCGCTATAGCTTTAGGGAAGGAACCAAGGTCCCATCAGAAATCTAGACATATCTTGAGGTGGTACCACCTGATCAGGAAGATCGTTGATCTCCAGGAGATCGAGGTGAGGAGAGTAGATATGGAGAACAACACTACAGATCCACTCACAGAGGCCGTTCCTCAGACAGTGTTCGAGAGGCTATTTGAGATCTTCGGTCTGCGATATGCCAGTATATGGCGTTAGTGCAAGTGGGAGATTGTTGGTGATATATGCCCTAGAGGCCATTATTGTATCATACTCGATTGTATATTACTTAATGGGAGCTTGGGATATACACGGATATAGTAACAGTCTTGCTCAAAATGGTAGTATGCTACCTGGTTTGTTTCTACCTCAATATGTGCATGTGTTTTTTTTAGCATATTGCTTATACATATTGGTAGAGCCCTTAGGATCTTTGCTTGTGTAGGGTTACGACAGCGCCCCGGCCATCAATCCATGGCCAAATGCGGAACAAAAACTTTAAAAACCCGGCGCTAATGGAACTCTAATCGACGGATCGTGCCATTAACCCTATACTAGTTCTATAAAAAGGGTTTGGAGAGGTTATATCGATCGATCCGTGTCCTTCGGTCTTCAACCTCTGCCCCATGCTCCTCGCGGCTTCCTCGATCAAGTTCGATCTTCGGTCTCCCTCGTCGAAGACGATCCACGTCGAGGATTAGTAATATAGGCTCCCGCTTCAAAACCGAAGCAACTCGGGCATCCAGTTTGTTAGCCTAGATACCCAAGATGAATTAGAGAGAATGTGTGATCATTTTGTCTCAATACACCCAAGGATTCACAACTCATGAGATGGTATGGGTGGAGGTCAAAGAAGAAGCCATGTGAAGAAAAAATTGTGAGCTCAAGAATTTTGGCCAAGTGAAGAAAGAAAGGTCTCTGTTGTTTTCTTTAAGTGAGTTGTGAGTTGTTTTTGTAGCTTAACTAAAGAAAATAAATCACACAAAAATATCTGCCACTTGCCTCTCACAAAATATCTCACGCCTACCACAAGAAAACATCAATGCACCATGACACAACTCATGACTCACCATGAGCGTGTGCAAGAGTTAATGCAAACCAATGACTCATTTCCATGAGTCACGAATTGCCCATGCCACGAAGATTAAGCCAAATCTCCATGACTCGCATTTCTTACAAATAAACATTTAAACCAAAAAGTTTAACACAAATGAAATGGCAACCCTAAAGTAAACTCGTAACGAATTACAAGAATACCCCTCATCCGTATATACATACATGCATCCGTATTCCGACTGAATACGAATACAACGGGACGAAAATAATCCAACAATATAATACTAGGATCCGGCTTAAACCAAAACCCACTAGTATTATCCGTCCGATCATGATCCGTGCACAAGTGCACGAATATGATCAAACCCTGCCATAAAACCATACGGCCTGTACAACGTTTCGCCCGAATCAGGAAAACCCTCTGTGTGGGACTCTAAAGTCTCGTCAATACGCTGGCAGTGGGTTAACCACAAACACGTCAGTGGCACTAGCTGTACATAACGGCTACCTAGGTATTGAGCGAAAGGGGGGCCGACAAGAAAACTCATCCTGAAACCCTACCGAACCTGACAGTGACAATATCCGTACAGTTTGGTCCGTTCGTCCATGAGTATCGCATATCGAGTCTAGGGGGTGGATAAAGTCAGACCCCTAATAACTTGACATTTAGTGTCGGTATGAAGCCTATCACCAACTGAGAAACTACTGATCTGAATCAGTAATTCTCGTCTACCCCGGCCGAGGATTTCTGGTGATGGCCACCCGTGCACACCGCAACATCAACCCCCAATATACTGGGAGAGATGAATCCGCTGACGATCCGCTCACTACCTCCATGTGGCTCGGGACTGTACCCAACTAAAACCTATTTGCACGACTCCTTTGAGCCATGGTAGGGTAGTAATCAAAGCACAGTAGGAACTCACACGAGACAAATGACGATCTCAGGTCGATAGACTAACTTGTACACATGTCACCTGGGAACTGCTATCTGACAATAGATATAATACCAACTAGTATGTTCCCGGTGAGTCCGTCCGGTATACTCATAACCTAATGAGCACTTGTATACATCTTAGGTGTACCAACTAACACCAATGGCTTGTGAGACCGGCCACCGCCCCTTGTCGGGGTCTCGATCCGTATACACTAGTCTACTCTCAGAGTATCGATGCCCAGTCTCGAAACTCCTACGACTAAGGACACTTTAAGGATGTGCTTATAGACCACCCAACTCTCACGTATATGATTGCCATAACACTGCTGGTAGTCAAGCAAGAATCCTATGGGCTCTATCAACATGTAATAGTGATCTGTAATGTCACCTGAAGCATGTACATGATGATAAAGACAAACCGGATAGCATACTATCATCTCAAGTAAGACTGTTCTACCAGTATAGGTCCTCCCTCAATCATTGTAATCACGTGCCTGTGATCCAATAATTGACTTGAGGGCACTATAGCCAACAGCTTGATTACCAGCGTTATGATGGCAGTCACACTAGTGGGGGCAGGGTAATCTATAAGCACATCATATACAGGTCCTTAGTCATACGATTATCGAGACGGGGCATCGATACTCCACAGTAGACTAGTGTATACGCTTCTTATCCCAGCAAGGGAGATGGTCTATCCCACAGCCGTCAGTACGTCGTACTGGAAATAGTATGCAGGTGCTCATTAGGTTATGAGCACACTGGACAGGACTCATCAAGAACTGTTGGTGGGTATTATACCTGTCGTCGGGTAGCAGTTCCCAGGTGACATGAGTACAGCTTAGTTCGTCGACTTGGCACTGCTGCTTTGCCTCAAGTGTGTTCCTACTGTACTTTGATTACTACTCTACTACGGCTCAAAGGAGTCGTGTAAACAGGTAGTAGTTGGGTGCAGTCTTGAAGCACTTGGAGGCAGTGGCGGTTAGATAGGATTCGTCTCACCCGGTACTGGGGGTTGATATCGCGCTGTGTTCGAAAGGCCATTACACAAAGTTCTTGGCCAAGGCAAGAGATATTTACCGGTAGGTTCTCCAGTAGTTTCTCAAGGTGTTTTGGGCTATTCTCCAACACTACTTATTGCGCTATTAGGGGTCTGACGATTACCGCCCCCTAGGACTGATATGCGATATTGTTAGTGTAAGTTGATGTGCAACACCCCACGAGTTGCGGGGAGGCGGAAATTTGAAAAACAATCATGTTTATAAAGCGAACATCAACTAACCGAAGATCATTTCTAAACAATACTTAACAATAAGCATAGAGTTCTAAGCTACTATGTTAAAAGATTATACCAAACGATTCTAGTCCTTCGTCTTTACGATCTCTATGGCCTCCTTAGATCTCCACATCCTCCTCGGCTTCCTTTCCGTGATAGACGATCCACCCGAGAACCCTAATCCAAACTATAACCTCTAAACTTGAGGTTACTTAGTTTCTCTAGTTGCTAATAAAGGAACTAAGATGATGTAGAGATAGGTTATGGAGTGTTTAGTCTTTACTAATCCTTGTACTCAACTCATGAGTGGTAGGATTAGGGTTTGGAGAAGGAGAGAGAGCTTGAGGAGAGAGAAGGTGGAAAATGATAATGAGAATAAAAAGCTTCTCACTTGAATATATGATACATAATGAATTATCAAATAATATCAATTAAATGATTATTCACCATGCTTCATTTAATCAAGGAGAGTGATTCATCATGTGAGTCATTAGATCATTAATGATGCATTAATGATGCATTTAATGATATGATGAATCATATGAATGAGTCACAAAATAATTAATGAAAAAGCCACCTCAACCCCTCATGTCACATCCTTCTAGAAGCTTCTCGGAAAATTACGAGAACGCCCCTCGCATCCGTAAAAATACGGAAAAACTTTAGACTGTATAAATCCAATAACCTGATACTAGAATCTGGCTTAAACCAAAGCCGGCTAGTAAAAACTGTCCGAGTGTCGTACGTGCGTTTAAACACGTATGCGTCCGAATCTTTGTCGTAAAACCATACGACCTCTATATCTTTTCGCCTGAGTTTGGGAAATCTCTGTGTGGGACTCTAAAGACTCGACTACTACACTGGCAGTGGGTTTAACCACAGACCGCAAGCGGCACTAGCTCTACGTAACGGTCCCCGGATAGTTGTCGATAAGAAAGCTGATGAGGTAACCCATCCGAAATCCTACTGAGCCTGTCCGTGAAAATATCCGGGCAGTCCGGTCTGTTCGTCTAAGAGTATCGCATGTATGGTCTAGGGAGGTGGTGGACGTCAGACCCCTAATAACCGTACAAGTCGTGTCGGTATGGCTCTATCACCATCCGAGAATCTACTGATCAATCTATCAGTAATTCTCAATCAGCCCTGGCCAGGGACTTATGGTAATGACCAACCGATCACCGTGCGATATCAACTCCCTATACCGGGAGAGACGAATCCCTAACAATCGCTTACTGCCTCCACGTAGCTCGGGACTGTGCCCAACTAAAACCTGTTTGCACGACTCCTTTGAATCGTGGTAGGGGAATAATCAAAGCACAGTGGGAACTCACATGAGACAAATGATGACCTTAAGTCAACGGACTATCTGCACACATGTCACCTGAGAACTGCTATCTGACGTTAAGTATAATACCATCCAGTCAGTTCTCGATGAGTCCTGTCCGGTGTACTCACACCTGGTGAGCATCTGTATACAATCTTAGGTGCACTCCACCAATGGCTGCAGGACCAGTCCATCGCCCCTCCTCAGGGTCTAGATATGTATACACTAGTCTACTCCGGAGTATCAATGCCCAGTCTCGATACTCCTACGACCAGGGACATCTAAGGGTGTGCCTATTGACTATCCATCTCCCACTAGTATGACTGGCATCACAACGCCGGTAGACAGACAAACAAATTAATGCATCATTAATATGATTCATTCATATGATTCATCATATCATTAAATGCATCATTAATGCATCATTAATGATCTAATGACTCACATGATGAATCACTCTCCTTGATTAAATGAAGCATGGTAAATAATCATTTAATTGATATTATTTGATAATTCATTATGTATCATATATTCAAGTGAGAAGCTTTTTATTCTCATTATCATTTTCCACCTTCTCTCTCATCAAGCTCTCTCTCCTTCTCCAAACCCTAATCCTACCACTCATGGCGTACTATCATATCAAGCAAGACTGTCATGTACATACATATCCCAAGCATCCTATACAATGTAGGCCTATAGGGCATATATATCTAACAGTTAGACAAACAGACCGGACTGTACAGAGTTTGTTACATTCAGGCTCAGTAAGAGTTCGGATGGGTTTTCCTCATCGGCCTTCTTATCGACATCTACCTGGGGACCCTTATGTGCAGTTAGTACCGCTTACGGCCTGTGGTTAAACCCACTGCCAGCGTAGTGTCGAGTCTTTAGAGTCCCACATAGAGAGTTTCCCTGCACCGGGAAAAATGTGTAGAGGCCGTATGGTTTTACGGCAGGGCTTCGATCACTTACGTGCACTTGTGCGCGTATGATGTTCGGGCGGATAATACTAGTGGGCTTTGGTTTAAGCCGGATCCTAGTATTATATTGATGGATCAGTTTCGTCTCTTTGTATTCGTGTTTCTCGGAACACGGATGCGGGTATGTATATACGGATGAAAGAGGCATAGAAGGAGACACCGCATTAGGGTTTTGACCATTGACTTGATTAAAACAATTATGAGGTTGAGGAAATTATTTGTTATTTTTGTAAATGATAATTGAGGTATGGCTACTTGTTTTGACTACTTGACTTGGTTTGACCACTTGACTTGGTTTGACTCTTTGACTAGATATTTCTTGTGAGATATTTTTTGGCACTAGATATTTTGGGTGAGGTATTTTCTTGCCATGCTTGTAGTCAAGTCAAGGGAGCTATCTCATTTTATCATTATCATTTTCAAAAATCATTTCTCTTTCCTCAAGCTAGCTCTCTTCTTCTTCCTCTCAACTAAAACCCTAAAAGCTCTCATGTGTTGAGAATCCTAGGGTTCCAAGAGACAAAGCACTCCATCTTCTTACTCTACACTCTCTAGGACTTCTAGTTTAGTGAACTAGAAGCCGTAGTTACCTTGGATTTGAGGTAGGAGCTCGGACTATAGACTCTCGGGTGGATCGTCTTTGACTCGAGGAAGCCGACGAGGAAGCTACGATCCGGATCGATCCTTGGAGCCTACGATGACATGGAGGACAGCGGGGAAGACCCGAAGGACTTGAATCATGAGGTATAACATTCTTTCCGAGTAGTTAAACCTCAAGTAGTTTGCTAGCTATGTTTTATGTTTGATCCTTGGTTCTAGTCAGTGTTGCGAAGCCCGTAAAAATCATTTTTTTTTGCAAATTCCGCCTCCCCACGAACACGTGGGGTGCGTGACATCGACTTACAGACGTTATGCTTAATTTTGTGATTTGTGGGCCACGGAAAAGGTGATGAAATCTTTGACCGTATATTATGGGGTTCGCTTGCCCTTAAGTCCGTATTAATGGATGCAATGCGCAATTCAATAAAAAAAATTATTCAAAGAATCAAACAATCGTTTTTACATTTATGCATAAAACTGCAACAAATACGGGTTAGTCGTTTTCAGCGTTTGACAGCGAACTTGCAAAGAATCCTGCAAAGACAGAATATTGGATGTATCGGATTTGAGAAGAAGGTGTTAGTAAAGTACGTACCGATAAATTTTTGGGTTAAGAAACCCCCGTTGAATTGAACCCGAATAGCATGGAAAGTTCTCTTGCGCGGGTAAAACTACCCGGATCTTTGGCACTGTACTTCGCAATCACCTTAACTTTGAAAGTATACTTTGCTCCATACGATCACAGTTCGCAAAAATCCGCAAAAATCTGAAAATGTCGGAAAAAAGGATTTTAGTGCAGAAAAGCGATATGAATGCCCAAATACCTGCACCCTAAAAAGTACAAAAATGAAACAATAAAATTAGGACAAAATTAGACACATGACGTGCAGCGCGCCTAGCGCTAGCGCACTCATGGTGCACTGCCTAGGGCGCAGCGCTCCTGGTGCTAGCGTATCCGTGTTTGATACGTGGCGCGCAGCGCGCTTAGCGCTGGATCTGAAGCGTTGCTTCAATTTTTAAATTTTGAATTTTAATACAGAGCTTTGCTCTGATTGGGGGAAACAGGACCATAGGTTCTAACCTATGTGCGCTTCGCGTGCCGTTTCGGTTTTCGGATTCGATTTTGATTTCGAAACGATATGCGTTGAATTATAGGTACCTTCGCGTGGACTTCCGGGACAACGAAGGAGAGCAAGGCTTTCATTGACTTCGGATAGAGCGAAAATAGTAGGTGTGTAGATGTATATTTACGGGGAAAGTCGGGTGGATGGCGTATAGCATCCCCGCAACCGTAGATTAGGGTACTAGGTATATAGTTATATATATAAATATTAGATATGTATACTTAGCTAATAGGGTTCTATAAGACTATAGGCAAGATAGTAAGCATACTCGTAGGGAGGAATATCCTTAGTTCTTATTCTCTTAGCCTTGAGCCATTAGTATATATGTTGTTACACACACACACAACTTTGAGGATAACTTCGATATAACATCACGAGATGGGGATATGACATGTTATAATAATACGAGTCGATGTGATCGGATATGATGTCACGAGGCTAAGTTATGTGATATAGTATGAAATGGCATGATATGATATGATATATTATATGAAGATTAGGCGATATATATATGTTCTTGATGCTATACTAGATGATATAATATGTGACTAGATAAGATGATAGGATGTACGCACCCATAGATCCATAATCTTGATTTGATAATATCGTACGATGGATTATACCATACGTGATATGATATACATGATGATTGATCTGCACTCTTGACTTGATGATACCGTACGAGGATTATACCGTACGTGATACTATGAGGCTGGATCGCCGACTTATGGATGTATCGACTTGGAAAATTATTTTTTTTCAAATCACTTAAGTAAATATTAGGATATAATTAGAGCCGTACCTATTTTCAAAACTAACGAATCGTTATGCATTTTTAAATGACAACCTCAAAGGACGCTACAGATTTTCAAATGGTATCTTTTTCTCAAAAACACCGTAGCCCCTATTTTTCTAAAATAACGATTCGTACTATTTTAAACCATAACTGTATAACTCATATGTAGCTATGTATTTTATACTATTGCGTTTACAATTTCCTTTTCCTGCTATGCTCATATTATTCTCGTTTTGCGGTATACATACCACGTTCTTTCCTTATCTTGTATGACATCGTCTGCTAGGACACACGCACCATTACTGATGATGCGCATGTTGCACCTACAGATACTTTCCGGTTCACACACTCATTCGGTAATTGCCATGCCACTTATGTTGGAGATAGTGCCCTCAGAGTCAATTATTGGATCACAGGCACGTGATTGCAATGATTGAGGGAGGACCTACCCCGGTAGGACAGTCTTACTCAAGATGATAGTATGCTATCTGGTTTATCTTTATCATCGTGTACTGCTTTAGGCGACCTGACATGTCGCTATTACACGTTGATAGAGCCCCTAGGATTCTTGCTTGACCACCAGCAGTATGAGGGCGATCATATAAGTGGGAGCTGGGGTCTATAAGCACATCCTTAAAAGGTCCCTAGTCGTGGGAGTTTCGAGACAGGGCATCGATACTCCAGAGTAGACTAGTGTATACAGTCGAGACCCTGACGAGGGGCGGTGGCCGGTCTCACAAGCCACTGGTGTTAGTTGG
Organism: Agapanthus africanus; assembly: GCA_030015575.1. NCBI lineage: Eukaryota > Viridiplantae > Streptophyta > Magnoliopsida > Asparagales > Amaryllidaceae > Agapanthus > Agapanthus africanus. Next base: position 373,120,963 of record JASDDO010000019.1, on the reverse strand, counting down.
TTCACCTAAGATGTATACAGGTGCTCATTGGGTTATGAGTACACCGGACAGGACTCGCCGGGAACATGCTAGTTGGTCTTATACCTGACGTCAGATGGCAGTTCCCTGGTGACATGTGTACAGGTTAGTTCATCGACCTGAGGATCGTCATTTGTCTCGTGTGAGTTCCTACTGTACTTTGATTACTACCCTACCACGCTCAAAGGAGACGTGCAAACAGGTTTTAGTTGGGTACAGTCCCGAGCCACATGGAGGCAGTGAGCGGATCTTCACGGGTTCGTCTCTCCCGGTATTGGGGGTGAGGTCGCGCTGTGTCTAGGAGAGCCATTACACAAAGCCCTCGGCCGAGGCAGGAGATTTACTGGTAGGTATTCCAGTAGTATCTCAGGGTGTTCTGGGCTACACTCCGACACGACTTGTACCGCTTTTGGGGGTCTGACTTTTACCAACCCCCTAGGCCCGCCATGCGATGCTCATAGAAGAACGGACCGGACTGTACGGATATTGTCACTGACAGGCTCAGTAGGGTGTCAGGATGAGTTCGCTCATCGACGTCCCTTTTGGTCAATACCTGGTAGCCGGCTACGTATTGGCTTATACCTCTGACGTGCTAGTGGTTAAATCCACAACCAAGGTGTTGACGAGTCTTTAGAGTCCCCCACATTCAGTTGCTCAAGTTTTCGGGCGAAAAGCTGTAGAGGTCGTATGGAGATATGGCAGGGTTCGATCAGATACGTGCGGTATTGCACGGATCAGGATCGAACGGATATTACTAGCCGGCTTTGGTTTAAGCCGGATCCTAGTATAGTACAGTGTAGATTTTGTCTCATTGCATTTGTATTTCGGTCGGAATATAAATGCGGGTGTGTATACACAGTATCGGGGTTTTCCTATAATTTATTACGGGACCAGTTTTCTGGAGTTGCCAGTTTGCTTTCCGTTTCGGCCAATTTCCTTTGTATCGTTCATTGGCCGAAGTTTGGTGGAGGAGGGCTTATTTGCATTTATGCAAATAAGCAATATGGAGGGTGTTCTTTGCATTTTGTTGTATCATGATAGCTCTTCTTTGACCTTGACCTCTATCTTCATCATGGCTTGACTTTGTAGGACATGATTGTTGATGATGATGAAGGATGAGGTTGGTGGAGTGTTGGTGTTTCTTTGTGATCATTTCTTCATATGATAACCATTCCTCTCTCTCTTACATGATTAGTGTGGCTCCCCTCATTTTACACTCTCTCATTCTTTTTCTCTCCTCTCATACCAAGCCATGGCCGGCCAAGCCATTGGAGGGCTGTCCAAATTTCATGTGTGGGGTTTTTTGTGCTTTTGCTTTGGTAAAAATCCTACAAGATCAATCTCCAAAAGCTTGTATCGTTCCTCCACTCAAAAGGCGACTCCATGAACCCTAAAATGAGACATGGTTCTACACATATTCTACAGCAAATCTTGGGCACGTCGACTCTCCAGCTTCGTGCCCGAGTTGCCTCGGTATAGAGGTGGGAGCCCGTAAAAGAAGCAGGCGACGTGGTGCCCTTCCGGCGACGAGGTGGAGACCGGAGATTCCGTGGGGAGATCGGGACGACGACGAGAAGACCGGAGGACTCGGATCACTCGGTATATCTCTCTTCCATCTCTAGATAGCTAGGACTAGTTAATGGCCCGATCCGGGTTTTAGTGCGCGGTGGTGCCGGTTCAAGAAAAAATTAAAGTTAACCATCGCTTCCGCATTTGGCCTCGGGATGGAGGCCGGGGCGCCGCTGTGCACTTACAGTGGTATCAGAGCCTCGCCATTAACCTAGTCTAGCTTTGTCTAATGTGTTTTACACTTCCGATCGAACAAATGTTCCAAAACCGTGTTTTTCAAAACAACAGTTTTCTGTCGAATTTTTTTTGTCTCGAAAATTTTTTCAGGTAGTCTTAGAATACTGTGCATGGAATTATAAGCCTACTGTAAAAATTTGGTGGCGAGATCTTATTATTCGACCGCGGAACCGCGGCCAAACCCGTGCTTGGGCCGCGGTTCCGCCGCTGTTTTGAGTTATCAGTGCACCAATTTTTTACAGAGGCCTCCTGACTTGAAAATAAGGTTTTTGGAACATTCTTTTTGGGCCCAGAATTTCTTTAGTTGCTACAGTAATGCTTGGGGCCCACTTGGTGAAATTTGATCGATCGGATATTTTAAACACATTAGTTCACAGTATTTACATTATATCTGCGACCGTGAATGTCACTTGATCGGTAAATCCTGTCTAGCTGCTATAGCCCGGTTAGACGGATTTGCGAACGTGACTTTCACGTTGATGTTCTGTGTATTGCTGTGATGTTGCGGATGGTCGTGGGGGATAGCCTGGATGCAATGCTAGTACAGTTTTGTTGTATTATGTACATTTGATATTGCGGGGCGAGCGTCCGACATGTGAACTGCCGTCACTGCCTGTTTGTATTATTCTTTTGGGGCACGACCAGGTTGCGGTCGATGTACCCGTTGTATGTATATTTTACTTTCTGTACTAGGATTGCCCTGCGGAGGGGTGCACGGATAGCCGGGTTCTAGAGGGCAACAAGCCCGCATCTCATGGCATTGAGACGGAGGGGGCTTCACTCTAGAATTGGCGGGCTATTCGCCGCACTCGTAGGGGGTACAGGTTGACCCAGGAGGGGTACCCAAGTTACCGGATTCCGTGAAGTGCTGGGTGGTCCATTCACGTTGCTGAAGGGGGCTGCCTCGCTTCAGGTTTTGGCGGGTAACTTGCCGCGCCCGTAGGGGTCTAGGATTTTCATTGCATAGGCTATCCACACGACCAGGGGAACGTCGGGTTTCAGCGGCTCTGTGAAACCCGGGGATCCCAGATATCTGTATTGTTCTGTGATGCTGCACATTTCTGTGATGTTGCATTTTTTATCACGCCTTGAGCGAAATATAATATATTGATATATATATTAGTAGATGTTGTATATGTTTTGCATCCGCGCTAGTCCAGTCCCCGCTCTGTCGTTAGTTAGCTAACCTAACGGGTAATGACGGGACCCAGTGGCGAATGCGGATGGCATATACGTACATCAGTATATTTTCGTTCTTTGTGGTGTGATCAATTGATGGGACTGCGTTGATTCGGATCAATGCAAGTTAAAAACAAACCTAATCTGATGTTGTTGGAACACTTTTCAAAAAGCTGTTATTGCAAGGACGTTCACTTTATTTTGCATCGTGGTATTCAGTTGGAATATCCTGCTCCTCAGTCGACGAGGCAAGGGCCGAGATCCCTTCACCGGGAGTGACCCCTTGGACAGAAGTTTGCGTCAGGGCAATAACTTCACTATAGCCGATTACTTTTGCTTTGCATCGTGGTATTCAGTTGGAATATCCTGCACCTCATTCTACGGGGAAAGAGCCGAGATCCCTTCACCGGGAGTGATCTCTTTAGCGAAGGTTTTCGTCACTATATTTTTAAAAGCTATCCGGTTCCTTCAACGATATCAAGTTCATTACGTTAAAGGTTTTCGCCAGAAACCATTCGTAGCCCTCCATCATTTCAGTTAAATATTCGGTAGTATTCAAGCTATGTATTTTGACCTCACGCCAAGGCATAGTGTTTGGTAGCTGCCGGATATTTATCTGTTGCATAGATAGATGCGTTGGTTTGGGACAGTCATACTACTATTTTGGCCTACGTCAAGGGTATGTACGGGTGGGTTCAAATTAACCTGGACAATGATGGGTAGAACTTGACATGTGACTTATGATATTTTGACCTCACGCCAAGGTCATAAGAGCATGGGGCAAAAAATCACATCGGGAGTTTCAAAAGAACTGAAACTTGCCAGATATGCGCATACCTTCTGGAGTGTGATAGCGTGAGCGGATTCCGTCACGTTATCATGCGATGATAGTTGGATCCCGATTCCCACTGATGAGTTAGTTTACTCCTCGGGTGACCCCGACTAATTCTTCTTTCAGGTTTGGAGAAGAATTTGAGGTAACAGTGGGAGGTTTCCAGATTAGATAAATTGGTAACCATTCTGATCTAGGTTAGAGTGCACGCTGAGTGTTTCTTTTCTCTCTCTCTTTGGCAGCGACCCATTGACCCGACCCTAAGATTATGACTCAGTGACCAATATTAACCGAACCTTCTAAAACACTGGCTTTTGGATTGTCAGAGTTGCAAACCTCATTGCCACTTCTACTTTTACCCTTTTCTCTAGGACACCCCGTATTACTATGAACGTCCACTTCCATTGGACAAAAACCATCGTATGGTTATATACGAACTCGAAGGAATTTATTCGAGGATGGTTTTCAGTTCTGGAGAAAGCGAATAGGACTATTCAGTTGTCTTTTCCTTTTACCTTCTCTCAGGTTGCGAGTACTCCTTGGTTTAGGAGATAGTACACCTATTACGCAAATTAGATAGTCTTCTTCCAAACCTTAGGCTGGTGCCGACCGGTAGGGAATGAAGAAAACCAATTAACCTAGCGATGGTGTACAGAAGGTATTATGTAAAGACAAAGAAAGGGATTAGTAAGAGGGCAAAGTAAATTGCGACTGATATTCACGACCAAACCAAGTATTTCTTCGCCAATCCTAAATCACCTTTGTATTTCTCCAGGACACTCCGTATCACTACGAAGATCCACAGTTTATTGGATACTCCATCGTATGGTTATATACGAACTCGAAAGGAACTTGTTCCAGTTCGGGGATGGATTCTGGTTCAGGAGAAATAGGAATATGGTTTATTCGGTTGTCTTTTATCTTCACCTTCTCTCACATTGCGAGTGCTCCTAGGATTAGGACAGTACACCCATTATTCTTATTGGATAGTCTTCTTCCAAACCATAGGCTGGTGCCGAACGGTAGGGAAGGAAGAAAACCATTTGGCCTAAAGAGGTGTGCAGAAGGTAATGACTAAAGACATATAAAGGGATTTGGAGAGGTGGCAAAGAATTATACGGTTACAGTCGTGAATCTGGAAGAGGCATTACTAGGAATACCAGGATACCCCATTGAAACATTTCAATGTTTCAGTTTCACTGTGTACTGTTAAAAGAAAACTGATTTCCCAATTAGTCCTTACTCCAGGGTATGTATTTACCAGGTATGATTCTCACATCTGTATGGTTTTACAGATGATGAGTGGGAGTAAGTTATTGGGAATTGGGTGATCATCCTCATTATATCGGGATTCATTGTAATCGGTGATATTTGAGGAAATCACCTGGGCTGTTTGCCGGTCGGCGAATATTTGGTTTTGAATATCCGCTGTTATGCACCAATTTCAAATCGATATATCTGTACGTCTATTTTAATAGAGTAAGATATACCTTTTTGAAATTATGTCTATAACATTTACCTATATCAGTGGATGGTTGGGTAAGGAGCATTAAACAGCGGTGTAATTCTTCTTAACCATAAGTACAGTTTTCAACCTACGACACACAGTGGATGAGTTATCAGACTCAAGGGACTTATACAGAGTATTGTATGTTGTCCAGGGTCCATCAGGACAGAGGGGTTGGTCCTCGTACTATATTCGGTTTACTTATGACTTCTCTAGTTTTTAGACAGGTGTTTCGTAGAAACACAGGGTCCGAATTTTGAGAAGTTATAGGTATTTGAATAGAGTAGAGAACCAGGTGTAGCAAGTATCGAGATTCTTCAAAGTGATCGAAGATGTAGATACTTGAGTATGGTATTCAGTTGATAGTAGTGATTAAGAGAACTTACTTCTCTTTCAGGTTACTCATAATTGGAAGAATTCCTAAGTTGAGTAACGCTGATTGGCCTCCTTCCATTTAGTTGACATGCACTGGGGACAGCTGCATGATTTGAATCTGGTTCAATTAAATCAGTGCCTCTGGTTCTATATTGGATATAGAACAGTTCATATCTTAACGATGTTAAGGTACGGGGAGTTGTCTGGCTTATGATTAAAACCAGACTCTGGATAACTCTTAGGCATGTTTCTGTAATGGCTGTTTGTGGGTTGACCCAGGCTATGACGCGGGTTGACTTTCTACCATCTGGAAGATCAATAGTGATATTGTTCTTGACTCGCCACGGTTTTATTAAAAATGGATTTTTTCATAAAACAGAAGTGGGAGTATGGTAGAACTGGAAGTGATTCTAGAACCGCAAACGATTACTGAAGATTTGATAAGGAACCTAAAGATTCAATCTGGTTTGACATTCCATTGGCCACTCCGCAGATCCGGTGGGTAACCTCAGGCACCCGAGAGGTACTTCGATATGCTCAAGGACGGTGGCAGGGAGGTTCTTGTTTACCCAGATTTGCCATTACTGTTGTTCCAGACTGTGAGACCCGGCAGGAGGATGAGTATAGCGTCGTTCTAAACTAGCTTTAGAAGTGTACGTCTATATGACTCTGCCAGAGGGTTGTCGTGGTCAGTGGGAGCAGCGGAAGCATTGGTGGACATGTAGCTTATGTCTATATATAGACTAAAGCAGATATAGCGGAGATAGATCATCAATTTCTGATGTGACAGTCATAGGTTTGACTTCATCAGAATAGGGGATGGATCTGTTGAGAAGGTAGTAGGGTGTGATGTCCTGGTATTTGGATGACATACACAGAGTAGGAAGTGATATTCCTATGCTACGATCGGTTATACTTTGGTCGTCACACAGTGGTTTCTCTACATGGGACTTGGACATTATATCAAACATTCTGGTTACTGGATCTATGGTTTTAGATCTAGATTTGGGTGGTTTCCCAATCAGGGTACTTAGACAGCATTCTAAGAGTATTTAGAATGGACGACTCCTGGCACGGTAGTGTACCTGCAGGTGATGGAGTCACCCTCTCTAAAGGTGTCTTAAAGACTAAAGGGGAGAGGGATGTGCATGATTGGCAGATCACTTGCTCAGGCAATTGAGTCAATCATGAGATGTCAAGTACCACACCAGATGTTGTTCTTGCACTAGATGCAATAAGTTGACATTGATCCAATCCTGGAGAAGCAGTCGGGAGCAGTTTTAGAACATAAGTGGATGTTCTAGGGATATGATAACGACAGCCTTATTCGGGAGACAGTTATCATTCCAGGCTTCCAAGGTGACCTGGACAACAAGGAGGTTGTCATAGTTATAGTTTTCCTTCTGACGAGGGGCAGTATTTTGGACAGGTGGTCCAAGGCAATACTGAGGGAGGCATGGCGCAGGATACTGATTAAGTTCAGTTGACGATACAGTCTAAGAAGTTTGGATTTGGAGTTCATTTATGAGCTAGGTCCCATCAGACATCCAGACACATTCTAAGACAGGTATTGCTCATTTCGGGAGATGGGTTTCTCCGCGAACTTGAGATATAGAGAGACATAGAAAGAAACTTCAAAGCGGATCCACTCACTGAGGCTATTCCTCGAACGCAATAGTTTCGCAAACGAGATTTATGAGACTGACTAGTAGAGGAGTTGGGTGTTCGGTATCACACGGGCTGTGAGTATGCGACATCGCAATAATTAGCCTTGAGTGCAAGTGGGAGATTGTTGGAGATAGTGCCCTCAGAGTCAATTATTGTATCACAGGCACGTGATTGCAATGATTGAGGGAGGACCTATCCCGGTAGGACAGTCTTACTCAAGATGATAGTATGCTATCTGGTTTATCTTTATCATCGTGTACTGCTTTAGGCGACCTGACATGTCGCTATTACACGTTGATAGAGCCCCTAGGATTCTTGCTTGACCACCAGCAGTATGAGGGCGATCATATAAGTGGGAGCTGGGGTCTATAAGCACATCCTTAAAAGGTCCCTAGTCATGGGAGTTTCGAGACAGGGCATCGATACTCCAGAGTAGACTAGTGTATACAGTCGAGACCCCGACGAGGGGCGGTGGCCGGTCTCACAAGCCACTGGTGTTAGTTGGTTCACCTAAGATGTATACAGGTGCTCATTGGGTTATGAGTACACCGGACAGGACTCGCCGGGAACATGCTAGTTGGTCTTATACCTGACGTCAGATGGCAGTTCCCTGGTGACATGTGTACAGGTTAGTTCATCGACCTGAGGATCATCATTTGTCTCGTGTGAGTTCCCACTGTACTTTGATTACTACCCTACCACGCTCAAAGGAGACGTGCAAACAGGTTTTAGTTGGGTACAGTCCCGAGCCACATGGAGGCAGTGAGCGGATCTTCACGGGTTCGTCTCTCCCGGTATTGGGGGTGAGGTCGCGCTGTGTCTAGGAGAGCCATTACACAAAGCCCTCGGCCGAGGCAGGAGATTTACTGGTAGGTATTCCAGTAGTATCTCAGAGTGTTCTGGGCTACACTCCGACACGACTTGTACCGCTTTTGGGGGTCTGACTTTTACCAACCCCCTAGGCCCGCCATGCGATGCTCATAGACGAACGGACCGGACTGTACGGATATTGTCACTGACAGGCTCAGTAGGGTGTCAGGATGAGTTCGCTCATCGACGTCCCTTTTGGTCAATACCTGGTAGCCCGCTACGTATTGGCTTATACCTCTGACGTGCTAGTGGTTAAATCCACAACCAAGGTGTTGACGAGTCTTTAGAGTCCCCCACATTCAGTTGCTCAAGTTTTCGGGCGAAAAGCTGTAGAGGCCGTATGGAGATATGGCAGGGTTCGATCAGATACGTGCGGTATTGTACGGATCAGGATCGAACGGATATTACTAGCCGGCTTTGGTTTAAGCCGGATCCTAGTATAGTACAGTGTAGATTTTGTCTCATTGCATTTGTATTTCGGTCGGAATACAAATGCGGGTGTGTATACACAGTATCGGGGTTTTCCTGTAATTTATTACGGGACCAGTTTTCTGGAGTTGCCAGTTTGCTTTCCGTTTCGGCCAATTTCCTTTGTATCGTTCATTGGCCGAAGTTTGGTGAAGGAGGGCTTATTTGCATTTGTGCAAATAAGCAATATGGAGGGTGTTCTTTGCATTTTGTTGTATCATGATAGCTCTTCTTTGACCTTGACCTCTATCTTCATCATGGCTTGACTTTGTAGGACATGATTGTTGATGATGATGAAGGGTGAGGTTGGTGGAGTGTTGGTGTTTCTTTGTGATCATTTCTTCATATGATAACCATTCCTCTCTCTCTTACATGATTAGTGTGGCTCCCCTCATTTTACACTCTCTCATTCTTTTTCTCTCCTCTCATACCAAGCCATGGCCAGCCAAGCCATTGGAGGGCTGTCCAAATTTCATGTGTGGGGTTTTTTGTGCTTTTGCTTTGGTAAAAATCCTACAAGATCAATCTCCAAAAGCTTGCATCATTCCTCCACTCAAAAGGCGACTCCATGAACCCTAAAATGAGACATGGTTCTACACATATTCTACAGCAAATCTTGGGCACGTCGACTCGCCAGCTTCGTGCCCGAGTTGCCTCGGTATAGAGGTGGGAGCCCGTAAAAGAAGCAGGCGACGTGGTGCCCTTCCGGCGACGAGGTGGAGACCGGAGATTCCGCGGGGAGATCGGGACGACGACAAGAAGACCGGAGGACTCGGATCACTCGGTATATCTCTCTTCCATCTCTAGATAGCTAGGACTAGTTAATGGCCCGATCCGGGTTTTAGTGCGCGGTGGTGCCGGTTCAAGAAAAAATTAAAGTTAACCATCGCTTCCGCATTTGGCCTCGGGATGGAGGCCGGGGCGCCGCCGTGCACTTACAACTTACATATTAGAAATCGCTATTTCACCGTATAACCTAATAACTTTTAGCTTTTTAGTTATTGTTTAGTACCCATACCACACTTACTAGTTCAGTTATCGCATTTTCTTACCTAGTTAGATGTCACGCTCATATAAAAACACTGGTTATGCATTACGGATTTGTTCTGTGCCTGTACTCATTGTTTCATTATTGGTTCATGCTTATGAGATTTGGTTTTCATGAGATTTCTGGATTTGAGAAACCGCAAATACATTTTCAAAACTTATGATTGTTTTAAAAACGCAGTTTCTCTTGATATGATGTGTGGTGTCCACCATGAGTTTTCTCGGTTCTGAGTTATGTGTATACCCGATTCGAGGAGAGTAGGGGCACCGTCTGTAGGTACATGGTGGACCCAGTATGGTACCCGGGGCAAGAATATCGTATAGAGAGACGTTGAGCCCGGAAGGGGAACACTACCTACCGGTGATAATACTGGACTCGATGGATATCTGGAGGATACCGACCGGAGCGATTAAGGCGGATGGATATGATGGCCGATCCAAAGAGACGGTACCTGAGATATGAGGATTTACGTATCGATACTGGACACGGGTTTTATGATATTTTCGAGTGTTGATGATAGGCACTCAGGTTTTGTTGATGATTTGATGTGTCGTTGATGGACACACGTTCGATGATATACATATATGATACAGATGACATTGTACCATATCATGACACGGGCACGATTATATTAGTATTATTATACTTACGTTTACACTATCACCCTTATTACCATTAGATATTATTATATTATTATATTACTGTATGATCTAGGAGATCGTCATACATTCGATTTCTACCTGATGATGTTTTCTACTCACGAGTTAGCAACTTACCCCCGTTGTTCCACAGTTTTCTTGCAGGATTGACCGAACGGATTCAGTAGCGGCTTGCTGGCAGACAGCTTTCTTCTGGGTGATTTGTATTGGTAGGTGGGATACACTTTGGATCGTGATCACCATTTGTATATATTTATTCAGTTGTATCTAGTTAAAAGCTCCATCAACCAGACTATGTATATTTGCTAGACTTAGAAACAACAATTTGTATATTCTTTCGGACTTAGAGTCACGTATATGTGTTTATTCTTTATTTTTAGGTTTGATGAGACTTTAGTTTTCTTTATCTTCTTTTCTGTGATTGATCTTCGCCTTGGGGCGTCGTATATCTTTATTTGTGTGGTTGGGATTCCGCCAATTGGCGAAGAGCTAGCTCCCGCTTGGGGATGCCTATATTGTTGTTATGTACTGGTTTTGAATCAAATTTATAAAGGAGGTGCTGCCTAAATTTCAAATGACGAAAATGTTTTCAAAAATAGTATACAACTCATTTGTATTTTTATATAACATTACTTATACTTTTCAAGAAAGAATTTGATTTCATTAACTTTTATTTCAAAACTGCACCTCCATTCTTTTCCTAAAAAGGTTTAGATTTCTGGGCTTTCGGCTTACTTGGATTACGGTGGGGTCCTATAGACTTCACGTGATTCAAGTTCCGGTCACATGCCAATTCCAGGTCATGACATATCCTTCGATCGAAACCCTGCACGTATAATCATACAGCCACCACATCGTTTTGCCTGGATCAGAGAAACACTCTGTGTGGGACTCTTAAGACTCGACAGTACGATGGCAATGGGTTTAACCACAAATACGTCAGCAGCACTAGCTGTACGTAACGGCTATCTAGGTACCTATCAAAAAGGAAGGCAGACGAGCAAGCCCATCCGGACCCTTACTGATCCTATCCGTGATAATCTTCGTGCAGTTCGGTCTCTTCGTCTAATAGTATCTCATACCGGGTCTAGAAGATGGTAAATGTTAGACCCCTACTGAACCAATAAGTTGTGTCGATTTGGCTCAGGACCAATCCGAGAAACTACTGATCTAACCATCAGTAAATCTCAACTGCCTTTGCCAAGGTCTTATGGTTCTAACCAACCAGACACAATGCGATATCGACTCCCAATACTGGGAGAGACGAATCCCAGACCGTCACTCACTGCCTCCATGTTTCTCGGGACTGTACCCAACCAAAACCTGTTTGCACGACTCAGTAGAGCCGTAGTAGGGTAGTGATCAAAACACAGTGGGAACTCACATGAGAAAAAATGATGATCTCAGGTCCTAAGAATAACCTGTACTCATGTCACCTAAGAACCTCTATCTGACGATAGGTATAATACCATCTAGAGGTTCTCAGCGAGTTCGTCCAGTGTACTCACCCCGGTGAGCATCTGTATATAATCTTAGGTGATCATACCAATGGCTGTTGGACCAACCATCGCCTCTCGTCGGGATCTAGAAACGTATACATAAGTCTACTCTGGAATATCGATATCCGGTCTCGATATTCCTACGACTTGGGACCTTTAAAGATGTTCTTATAGACTACCCAGCTCCTACAAGTATAATTGCCATCATAAAGCTGGTAGTCAAGCAAAATCCTATAGGCTTTATCAACATGTATCCGTCATATGTGATATCGAGTATAACATATGCACATGTTAAGATAAAGACAGACCAAAATAGTATACTACTGTATCGAGTCTTTATCAATATGGGTAAACAATATAAAGCAGCAAGAGAAAAAAATAAACATATTAAGACTAAGATAACTCAGATAATATATTATATACAACTGAGCAGAATTGTCCTGTACATACATATCCCTAGCATCCTATACAATACAGGCCTCTAAAACATACATATCCACCAATCTCCCACTTGCACTAAGGCCTGTAATTGGTATACCGAACACCAAACGTCTGCTCTAGAACCAGTTGTTGGCGTATCGTATGCCCAACATTTCAAAAGTCGCTCGAACTATACTTAAGGGAGGGCCTTGGTAAATAGATCCGACATGTTGCCTTTCGTATCTACTCTCCGGACCTCAATCTCCCGGCGATCTAGATCTCCCGGATCTGGTTATACCGTCTCATGATATGTCTGGATTTGTGATGGGACCGTGGTTCCTTCGCTAAAGTTATAGACCTATTGTTATCATAATACGAAGGTATTGGATTAACAATGGACGTGACTAGCTCAAGTTCAGTAATGAACTTTTTCATCTAGATCGCTTCTTTTGTAGCATCGTTCGCAGCAATGTATTCAGCCTCCATCGTCGAGTCTGCGACAGTGTTATGTTTGGAGCTCTTCCAACACACCGCCCCTCCGTTGAGGGTAAACATAAAACCCGAGATAAACTTGTTGTCATCCTTGTCACTTTGGAAGCTTGAGTCAGTAAAGGACTCGACCTGAAGGTCTCCATTACCATATATCAAGAACATCTCCTTAGTCCTCCTCAGATACTTGAGAATGTTCTTCATAGCTGTCCAATGATTCTCACCTGGGTTCAACTGATACTGGCTCACCATGATAAGCGTGTATGCTACATCTGGTCTGGTACACAACATTGCATACATTATAGATCTTACCGCCGAAGTGTGGGGTATAGTGCTTATGTGAACCCTCTCCTCATTAATCTTGGGAGACATCTCCTTGGAGAGGGTGATTCCGTGTAATGCGGGTATATTACCATATTTGGAATCTTCCATACCGAATCTCTTTAGTATGGACTCTATTTAGCTGGACTGTGAAAGCCCTAGCAATCTCTTGGATCTATCTCTGTAGATCTTAATCCCCAGAATGTAGGAGGCATCACCCAGATCCTTCATGGAGAACTTTTGTGACAAGAACAACTTGACCGATTGTAGCATAGGAATGTCACTTCCTATCAAGAGAATGTTGTCCACGTACAAGACTAGGAACACAACAGTTCTCCCTACAATCTTCTTGTAGATACAAGGTTCATCCTCATTTTTGATGAATTCAAATTCCTTGACTGTCTTATCAAAATAGATGTTCCAGCTCCGCGACGCCTGCTTTAATCCATAAATGGATTTAAGCAACTTGCACACATTTCCACTGCTCCCGCTGTCTACGAATACCTCCAGTTGATCCATATAAACGCACTCGTCTAAACTTCCATTTAGAAAAGCCATTTTAACATCCATCTGCCAGATATCATAGTCATAGTAGGCAGCAATGGCAAGTACGATCCGAATGGATATCAGCATAGCCACCGGAGAAAAGGTTTCGTCATAGTCCACTCCTGGTATTGGACGAAAACCTTTTGTAACAAGTCTAGCCTTATAGGTTTCCACCTGTCCATCTGCACCAATCTTCTTTTTGATGATCCACTTGCATCCAACGGGTTTTACCCCAGGAGGAGCAACATCCAAACTCCAAACTTTGTTGGTGTACATGGACTCCATTTTGGATTTCATAGCATCAAGCCATTTTACAGAGTCCCTGCTGTTAATGGCCTGCTTGAAACTAGTAGAATCATCATCTTCCAAGATAAAATCCTCTCGATCCCTATCTATGAGAAAACCATAGTATCTTTCAGCCGGACGAGAAATCCTACTAGATCTGCGGAGTGGCTGAGATTCGTCTGGTTCTATTGAATATTCTGGTTCCACCAATTCTTCAGTTATAGTTTGTCCTTCTGGAATTTCTACCAATTCTACCGCACTCCCACTAGTTGCCATTCTAAAAATTTGGCATACTAAGAAACAAAAACCTTTCGTTCCTCAGTGTGGTAGAATAGATATCCATATGAATTCTTGGGATATTCCACAAACTTGCATAAAACTGATTATGCCTCAAGTTTATTCGGATTTTGTACTTTAACAAAAGCCGTACAACCCCATATCTTAATACGTTTATGATATGGTTTCTTTCCCCTCCATCTTTCATATGGAGTCATAGGCACTGACTTGGATGGAACTTGATTCAATAGGAATGCCACTGTCTAAAGCGCATGCTCCCAGAATGAAAGAGGCAGATCAGTGCTACTCATTATGAAGCGAACCATGTCCAAAAGGGTACAGTTCCCCCGCTCTGATAAAACGTTGTGTTGTGGTGTGTACAGAGGAGTAAGCTAAGAGAAAATACCATTCTCTTTCAGGTATTCTAGGAATTCCGTGCTCAAGTATTCCCCTCCTCTAAGAATCTTGATACTTTTACTAGTATGGTTCTCTACTTCGTTCTTATAGTCTTTGAATTTCTCAAAAGTTTCAGATTTTTGTTTTATGAGAAATATATATTCGAACCTAGAGAGATCATCAGTGAATGTAATGAATACGAGAACCCACCCCTTGCATGTATATACATCGGACCACATACATCACTGTGTATGAGTCCTAAGAGCTCTAAAGCTCTTTCTCCGTGTCCTGTAAATGGAGTTTTGGTCTTCTTCCCTTTGAGACAGGACTGGCAAGTTTTATAAGATGAAAATTCGAATGAATTCAGAAATCCATCCTTATGTAACTTTGCTAGTCTTTTCTCATTGATATGACCAAATCTACAATGCCACAAGCATGTTTCGTTCGTATCTGAACTCTTCCTCTTGCGTGTGTTTTGTACATTGAAAACTGTATTTTGATTTAGAACGTAAATACCATTACACAGTGTATCTTCTGCAACCAATACCTGATTAAGGTAAATGTTCATGATATTTCTATCTAGAACAAACTTATATCCATCTTTATCAAATAAAGAGACTGATATGATATTGCAGAGCATGGAAGGTACATAGTAACAATTGTTCAAAATCATAGTATTGCCGCTGGGCAATATTAGATGATATTCACTGACGGTGGTAGCATCAACTTGTGCTCCATTCCCCACTCTGAGGGACATATCACCCAGTCCAACCATTCTACTTTTTCTCAGTCCTTGTAATAAATTACAGATTTGAGATCCTGACCCGATATCTAATACCCACGAAGTAGGGTTGATTGAAAAACAATTTTCAATAACAAATACACCTGAAGAAGATGTATTAGAATGCTTCTCCTTCAATAGGGTTATCTGGAATTCCTTACAGTCCTTCTTCCCTTGCCCATACTCGAGACAGTTGTCACAAGTTAAAACCGAACCGACGTTCCCCAGCCCTGTGTAACAAGTTGGTTCGATCAAGTCAAACATTTTATTATCTTGATTAGTGCGTGAAATGGTTGCTACCTGGAGTGAGAGTGTAACATTTCAGAAATTTAAAATATTATTTTTGGAATTTAAATAATAAAATAATAAATATCACGAAAACTATACAAGTATGGATTTGAGATTTCGTAGAATGGTATAATTATATACCTATATTTTTGAAAATATTTGGAAATTGTTATGAATTATTAATTATGAAAGCATATATTTGATTTGGGCATTCTGTAAATTATTATCCAATTACTTATATATAAGTTAATGTTAAACTAGATTAGTGCATTACTAATTATACATTAAGCCAAATCCATTTTTGTTAACCATGAATAATGTGCCATGACACCTTGTATTTTGATCCATGCATGGTTTCATTCTTATTTCTTTGTTGTTATATTTTGTTTTAGAAAGAAAAAGGAAAATGAGAAAAAAAAAGATATATATATGAGGGGGGACAAGAGAGTATGGCCATGAGAGAGAGAGTGAGAGTGAGAGGGAGAGATATGGTTGTATTAACCATGGTTGGCACCACTCTTTTCTCTCTTTTTTTTTAATTTTTGCGGCGCCCATGTGGGAAGCACGTGCGGCGCCGGGCACTGCTTTGAGTCCCCCGCATGTTCTTCACGTAAGGCGCTGGGCGCTTTTGGGGGCGCCCACGTGGATAGCACGTGAGGTGCTAAGCTCTCTTCTTTTTTCAGGATTAAGCGTCTATTAATGGCATTTTGATCATTAATGATCACCAAGATCATTTGTTTTGAAGATCTGGGATTAAGTTTCCTTTTAAGAACTAAGTACTTTTATAAGAACTAATTTTCTTTTAGGGTTAAACCTTACTTTCCAAGGAATTAAATCCCCATAGGACATATTATTTTTCCTAGTTCTTTTCTGAATCTTTGATTCTCAAGAGCAAGATCTTCCCGATGAGAATTGAATTCTCAATTTGTGGGAGATTTGTCTCGTGGATCTCTGATCCAGAGAAAGAACTAAGTTCATTGAGAATATTTAAACCCTTAAAATAGGTAAAAGAGATGTTTTGATCTCTGTGTTTTTTTTTACTTAGGGTTTTTTCTTGAAGAGGTAAGTCTTCTCCTTTGAGAATTAAATTCTCTGTTGTCTTGAAAGGTTTCTGTATTTTTTTATAGAAACTTATGGGGGGTTCCTCTATATGAGACTTGAAGTCTCGGGTTCTTTATATAATAGAGGCAAATTGTTAATTGATTTTGAGAAAATCTCTCATTGAGAGATTCCAATTTATTTAGTTGGTTTGGGGAATTTTACCCACTGTTGGATCTTTGATCTAAGGATTTCTGTTTTACAGAATATGATTTTTTTTGTTTTTAACGAGATTGGGGAAAAATTTTCCCCTATACAGAATTTATTCTCTCAAATGGTGATTTTTAATCACCATTGGATTTTTTAATCCAAGGGTTTTCTGTTTTACAGAGAGCAATCTTTTTATTTAGAAATATTGAGAGAATATATTCCAAAATAGAATTTTATGCTATTATTGGATCATTGATCCAACTGAGAGTATCTTTCTTATTTTAGAAAGATTTGGGAGATGTTTTCTCCCAACAGAATTTAATTCTGTATTTTGATGATTTATCATCTCCATTGGATATTTGATCCAACGACTCTATTTAACAAAGAATATCCTAACTTTTGTTAGGGAAATGTAGAATTTAATTCTACTAATATGAACTTGGGCGCTGGCACTTACGTGTTGTGCACGTGGACGCCACTTAAGAATTTAATTCTTATGATAGATATTTATGTGCTTTGCACATCGGTGTCTACATGATAAGCATGTGCGGCGCCTTATAAGAATTTAATTCTTATTCAGGAATTGTTTTCTGTGCTTTGCACATTGGCGCTGGCGTGAGGAGCACGTGCGGTACTCCCATAGGATTTAATCCTACAAAATTGGTGCTGGCGTTGGCGCCCTCGTGAGAAACACGTGAGGCGCTACCCAATTAAATTTAAACAGAGCTTTGCTCTTTTATTAGGTTAAATATTGGGGGAACAAATTCCCCCAACCGTTGGGCTCGCGTGGCTCACACGTGAGTGCAACAGTGTCATCTTTTCCACCGTTGGATCTCCTGGGGGGTTGAACCGTCCCTGCTTGTCTTATAAATAGGGCCTTTTGCCCTAGAGATAACTATCGTTCCATCATCTTCTTTCTTCTTCCTTGAAAATTTAATTCTCTTTTCAAAGCATAGATCTCTGCCCCAAAGAAACTCTTAGAGTTTAACTCTTGATTTTTTTGGGCCACTGTCTTTCTTCTAGATCATAATGATTTTGGTATTTTGATTGCTAATCCCTTTTTTATACAATGGCTTCTCATCGTTATGATCTTGAAGAGATTATCTCTTATGAGGATATTCGCATCCAAGGCCGCTGTCAAGGTCAGGAGTTCACTTACGCCTAATGCGCTGAGGTGATGCATCGCTTCGACGATTACAACGGTTGATTGCTCCCCCGCCATGTTGCTCTTTTGAAGATTTTTGTTGGGTCGATTTGCAGAGCAATTCCTAAGCTTGATGAAGCAATGCCGCTCGAGGCACTTGATGATGCTGAAAACAAAGTGCATTCAGTATATATAATGGGCCTGATCTCAAAGAAGCGGAGAGATGATCTTGTCACTGTTTTGCATCGCATCTTCTAACAGAAGACGATAATATCCGCGTACCAGAGGATGGACGACATCAGCTAGGACCCCGACACTTGCATTCATGAGAAAATGCATAATAAGATGGTCAACAAAGTTAGAAGCACTTTACTCAAACTTTCATCTAAGTTCATGAATCCATGTCCGGAATTCAGCGTCTTGCCATTGTAAAACCCTTTTTTTGCCAATGTATAAATTTCTTCGAAATATGAATGTCAAAACCTCCTTTCTCTTTATGCCAATGCTCATATGTGCCTCACGTGAAGTGTTGTGTTATATATATATATATATATATATATATATATATATATATATATATATATAAACTAGTGTCGGGGCTCATGTGTCATGCGCATGAGGCGCTCTTACAGGGTTTAATCTTGAACTAGTGTCGGCGCTCACATGTTATGCTCGCGGGGCGCAGCTACAGGTTCTAATCCTGCAAAGAATCAGCGATGGCGCTCACGTGTCATGTACGTGAGGTGCTGCTGATGGAATCATTTCACCTTCTCGCTATGATTCCCATTAGTCAACTTTTTCTTTTCCCATGCCCTTTTTATCAGGGCTTGGAAATAGCTCCACCATGCACAATATTTTTTTGTGCCTAAACTTGAATGCTCCTCTTTATAATCTGAATTTTTTTTCCTCCTTCTTCATAAGGAGAGAACCATTTTTAACAAACCAAGAGTTGTAGCTTGCGATCGTCCGTATGCTCGTCGGCAACCATGAAAGGTACCTATCGAGGGAATTATCCCTCATTTTGCTGCGCGTTTAGTGCTTCCCATCCTTATAGATGACCAATATAATACTGTGATGTACGAGCTTCTGGCTCGTAGAGGCTCTCCTCTTCCTATCGGCTCCATTTGGCTCCGGATGATCTTCCTGTCTGTGCTTGCTGACATCCCCCCTCATCTAGCGGAGATGACTCCGGTGATTCTTGATGCAGCGGAGGATGAGATCGAGTGCTTTTATGAGTCGCATTTTATTACCCAGCCTTTGAAGGACCGTTCTGTTCAGTTGATAAGTCAAGTGCGGGCTCAGCGGGCCGTCATGTCCGCCTTCGTTGATGGGCACGGCGCTGACCGATGGGGAGCGACTCCTCACGAGAATCGATGTTTCGACATAGTGGAGAAGGCATAGAGGGAGTTAGAGAATCTTGTTTACTATTTTGTTAATCCCTGTATCACTGATCCCATATTCGGCGATCTTTTTTCTGTGGAATAAAATAAAATTAATTAATTAATTAAAAAAAATTGTTGACCGCTGAACGTTTCACCCCAGCACGTATCCATATGGGCATCTTGCTTCTGCATATATACATTGCATTTTAACCTTAGAAGTTTCTGATGCATGCATCTAGACATAGGTGAACACTAGACTGATGTGAACAACTTCTTCCCCCTACTACGTTGCTCAGGATGGTATACCCGTGAGTGAAGTAATGCATAGCATATGGCCAGTTTTGGGCTGGCATGTCATACACAATTTTTATTAGAATTGTAACGCCCCGCTTCCCGGTGTACGGGGAAGGAGACGTGGCAGGCACGTGACGTATTTACTCAAAAGTAAGCACATTAAGCGTAAATAAGCAATATATGAAAAGCACAAGAAATGACAAGAGATATAATGTAAACGCAACTTTTATTAACATTCATCTTTACAATACAAATGATTTGAAAAGGAAATGTACAATGATAAAAGCAATGCCTAAACGGTGGCATACAAAATGAAAGGTAAGTACAAGTAAACTAGTAGTCTGGCTGTGCCTCAATCAGCTTCAAGTACCCTTGGCTGGGCTCGGTCTCCTGAAGGTCCGGTCCTCCTGACGAACATTTCAAAGAAAGAAATAGACAGGAATGTCATCAGCGAACTAGCGCTCGGTAGGTCCCAAAAGAAAGTAAATAATACAAGTAATGTGAAAGGAAACTGTTAAGTTATACAGGTATCGGTTTATTATTCTAATGTAGTTGTTTGTAGCTTGGTACAGAAGGTATCAGCGTATACGAGAGGAGTCCAACTATCCCGTGGACTATGGTAACATGTAAGTATAAGGCCCCATCAAAACCCACGGGACAACGGCACGAGAGTTCATGTAGGTGTCTTTTAGTGTCCATCATCGTTCCACTTTTAATACATTCCGTACTAATCTACCCCTTTACTCCCGTAATGTATTGTATAGATTGTAATTATCAGACTTGCCGAGACCATGGATACAAGTTGTTTCTTGTAATCAGGTTCAGGATGTAAATAAGTAGTCATGTAATCAAGTCAAGTTATAACCATGTTTCGGTCAAGTCGAGTCATGTTTGCATGTTGATATGGTTCTGGTATTCAGGTTCAGGTTTGAGTAAACATGTTAGAGTTTGCATTTATGTTTGAATTGGATTCTGGTTTGAGTTGAATTCAAGCATGATTTAGACTCAGACTTGAGTCAGACACTTAGAACTGATTTGGATCCTGAATTATGTTCGGGAGTTATCGGTAATTGCTGCAAATGGACGACGGGATTTGTGTCTTTTTTCAAGACAATTATGATTGATAACACCGTTAAGTTTTTTCTACCTTAAATAGGCAAGCACTCACTTTCTCCGGCTCCCTGAGGCTCAAGAGAATTTATCCCGCTTAAATCTATATTTACTAAATTCCTTAACAGTGTTTTATATAACTTGAGGGGGTTTTATGAAAAATATTTTTAATATATAGTTTCAAAATGACCTAAAAAAGTTATTTATATTCTTTAGGGTTTCTATGGATGTGTATTTTAAGAATTTAGGTACTTTAAGGATAATTACCTTAACTTGAATAGTTCATGGTATTTTACTGTAAAATTATCTTGTATTGATATCTTGATGGTATTTTGATGAAACTTGTAATTCTTTTATTTAAAAAAATATAAATTATTATATTTTGAAAATATATATATTTGTAATATTTATATAATTATTAAAAATTAATTTTATTATTTTGATGAAACTTGTAGCTCATGAAAGTGTTTATTACCACGACCACTGGGTTTTTTAAGCATCAAGCAGGCCATTTTTAAAATTTTTGGGGTGCTAATTAACACTAACCTAGAATATAAACTAGATGATTAGGGTTTTAGCTTGATATCAAGAAAACTACATAAAGAGAATGAGGCTACAACCTTTATAGACCGTGTCCTTCTCTTCCAAAGCTCCGTGTAGTAGTCGACGCGACTCCACTAGGCTCCACTTGAAGTTTGATCGAGCTTCCTTTACGATCTTCATGCCGAAGATGATCCATCTGATACTCCGCTAATCCAAGCTACCTCTTCACTAAACTCTTTAATGAAGAAAACACGCAACACTTAATTGCTAATCATGTGTAGGATGGTGAAGTAGGGGTTCTAAACTCACTAGGGTTCTCACAACCTCAAGATTTCACAACTCATGTGAGAGATTGAGCTTGGAGATGATGACAAGGTAGAAGAAAGAGGGCTAGATAGCAAATGAGCTCATGTCAAGAAAAAGGAACAAGTGTGAATCCTATTTTGTAGAATGGCTTTTCATTTTACTTCACTTGTTGAAGCATACAATTCTCATCAATAAAGAATTGTCACCATGCTTCAATAGTGTGAAGTAATTGAATAAAAAAAATACACAAGCCATGATACACCCATTCCTCCAAAGTCTCCCCATTTTCCACCTCATCATTTCTATTTTCCAAAAATAGAAAATGTCATGCTTCATTTTAATATATATATATATATATATATATACATATATAAAATATATATATATTAAGTAAATAATTAGTGAGCAATAAAATTATTTAATATATAATTATATCAAATATAAATATATATCATATTATTAAATCAACACTTGATTCAATAATCCGGTTATATCACATATAACCTACTAATATCATTTATCTGTATACCACATTATCAAATCAACACTTGATTCGATAATCCGGTTATATCATATATAACCTGACCGATAACAGATAACCACCGGATAAGAATACAGTATCTCATACTCGTATTCAATCAGGGCCCCCGCATATATCAGCATATGTGCCCTACTTCATTTTGCTTGAACTAGGAAACCTCTGTGTGAGACTCTAAACACTCGTCAATACGCCAGTAGTAGTTAATGATCACATCAGTTACCTACAAGCCGTTAGCGGTACTAGCTGGACGCAACGGCTACCCAGGTATTGAGCGAATAAAAGATCAACAAGCAGGCTTGTCCAAACTCCCATGAAGCCTATAAGTAACACTTACCGTACAGTCAAGCATGCCATTTATAACAATCAATACAATATGCATTACGGGGTTTAACGGGGTAGATTGGTAAGGAATGCATTAGAAATGAAATGAGACGGTCACTATAATATACCTAACCTGAATATCAGTGCCGTTGTCTCGGGTTTAACGGGGCCTTGTACTCCATATGCTTTAGTCCATGGAGCAAGTTAGACTACTCTCATATACACTGATGCATTCTGTACTATGCTACAAATAACTACGTTAGTATAACAAAAACATATTAATTACCAGACCTATTCCTTTTACTTGATCTATCTCTCTTTTGGGACATACCAAGCGATTGTTTGCTGACAACATCCATATCTCTTCTTTCTTTGGAATGTTGTCAGGAGGACCCAACTCTTAAAAGATCGAGCCCAGCCATGAAGATTTAGAGCAGTTTGCTGAGGAGCCAGAGTTTTAGTTCTTACTTGTACTTACTTTTCTTT
Organism: Agapanthus africanus; assembly: GCA_030015575.1. Lineage (NCBI taxonomy): Eukaryota > Viridiplantae > Streptophyta > Magnoliopsida > Asparagales > Amaryllidaceae > Agapanthus > Agapanthus africanus. Next base: position 373,097,857 of record JASDDO010000019.1, on the reverse strand, counting down.
TCAGTTCATATGCCATTGTTTAGGCATCGCTTTCCATTATTGCATTTTACTTTCCAGTTGTATGTAAAGAATGAATATAAATAAAAAGTTATTGTTCATTACATCTCTTGTCATTCTTGTGCTTTACTTTTATATTGCTTATTTACGCTTAACGTGTTTACTTCTGAGTAAATACGTCACAGCATCGCCACGTCTACTTTCCCATACATTGCGAAGCGCGCGTGGCAGGTTTTGTTGGTGGCCCATGCAGGTCAGTTCTGCATGGAAACCTACATAACCATGCAGGGTCGGTTCTGCATGAAAACCTAAGCAATATATCACAAGAATTATATGAATCGGCAACCAAAAATATTCTTTAGATTTCAAATTCCTTGAATCTATCCCAACCCTATTTTTCTTTCAAGGTTATGGATTCCCCGAACAACACCAGCACCAACGTGAATGGCAACACCCCACCATCACCTTTACCACTTACACCTACCGTAGCAGCTCCTATCAATGTAGAGATGGTATTGCTTGAGACAATCGAGAGCCTCTCAGCTCCTATCAATGTAGAGATGGTATTGCTTGAGACAATCGAGAGCCTCTTAGAGGGACAGCAGCAGCAGACTGCTATCCTATTGCACCGCCCAGAAGCTGAGGCACCCGGAGTGAAGCAATTCCGAGTATTGCACCCTAAAAACTTTTCTGGGAAAGAGAACCCCCTACAAGCTGAAGAATGGGCTCAGTTGATTGAGGACGATTTGGCAGCAGCATAAATGCCAGATATTGCTTGGGTAATGGTTGCCAAGCTGCAACTTACAGACAATGCCAGGGTATGGTGGAAGGCTGAAGAAAGCCGACTTACCCAGCCGATCGAATCGAAAATATTTCGCAACATGTTCGACGAGAAATATTTTCCCGAGACTGCTCATTTTGACATGGAGCAGCAATTCATTCACCTGCAACAAGGCTCTATGTGGAGCAAATCTGTGGATAAGTATGATGCTGAATTCACCACGCTGAGCAGGTAAAATATGTCTCAAATATTAGATTTTCTAATATCACATACCACACAGCTAACACAAGACCATAACAGGTTCACAGCATATCTCATACCGACTGCTGAGATCAGGGCTAGACGATTTCAACAAAGGTTGGACCTGGAGATCCAAGCTGCTCTAGCTACAGGGGATTTCCCAACCCACGACCTTGTACCAAAGGCTGCCCGAAAATATGAGGCAGTTGTAAAGAAGAAGGGCAGACCTCAATCTGCCGGTGTGAAGCGCCCTGCCACTCAGATTGCAGGAAGAGCCTCTTCCAGGCCACCATTTGTACCCAGGAGACCGGGAGTAACTTTTAACCGGTCCAGTCCAGACTTTTGCTCCTACCGTAGGAGGAATGGATACCTGGCGAAGGACTGCAGGCGTGCAAATGGCCTGTGCTTAGTCTGCGGCTCATCCACTCACAAAATTGTTGCATGTCCTCATAGACTCAATCCGAATCTAACCCCCAGACCATCCATCACTTTTCCGCAACAGCCAATTATTTAGGTACCTGCACATCGTCTTGTTCTCCCAGCTCCACCTCCTCATGGACCTCCTGCACAGCCTCCTCGTCAGTTCCATCATGCATAAAAGAACATACCTCAAGGACAGAAGAACGGACAGAGGAATGCTCCCCAAGCAAGGAGGAACGTACCTAGGCATCAGGCTTTCATAATGACTGTGGAAGAAGCTGAAGCCACTAGCCAAGTCATCATTGTTAACTTCCAATCTTTCAAAACCTTTTCAATATTTGTGTACATCAATATATATCTTTTCCTATACCTAAACATATCCCAAACAACTTAGGTACAATCTTAGTAGCATCCCTTCCTGCCTTAGCACTCTTCGATACTGGAGCATCACATTGCTTTATGTCACAACGGTTCGTCTGAACTCATGTGATTCTAGTAAAACCACTTGTATCCAGCTAGAATGTTATTTCAGGGAACGGCGTTTTAAAGGAAACTTTGGGATACGACCTGTGTCCAGTGGTCGTTTGCAGCAGAGAATTTTATGTAGTCTTCAAGGTGCTGGACATACCGAACTTCGATGTAGTCTTAGGAATGGACTGGCTAGGAACTTTCTACGCTACCATCTACTGTCATCAAAGGAGGGTATTATTCGAGATACCAGATCATCCGGTCTTTTATTTCAAAAGTGGAGACCGTACACTGAAACCTAGCACCTGCAAGGCTAAACCAAGGAAGGTGGTGATTGCAACAATACAAGCTGAAGAAGACAAGCCAGAAGTAGTTCGAGAGTTCGAAGATTTATTCCCTGAAGCCATCTCAGATTTGCCTCCCGATCGAGCTCTTGAATTCAATATTGACTTAGTACCTGGTGGACAACCAGTGATCAAAGAACCATATTGATTAAGTCCAGAAGGATTGAAGGAGATTCATACTCATTTGGAAGAACTTCTGCAGAAAGGTTGGATTCGTCCCAGTACTTCAAGTTGGGGATCTCCAGTTTTACTTGTGAAGAAGAAGGAAGGTTCATAGAGAATGTGCATAGATTACCGAGCTCTGAACGAAGTCACGATAAAGAACAAGTATCCACTACCGCACATCGACGATCTGTTCGATCAACTAAGTGGGTCGTTCGGGTTATCATCAGGTAAAGGTCAAAGAGTCTGATATTCTGAAGACGGCATTCAGGACTCGCTATGGTCATTATGATTTTCTCGTGATACCATTTGGAGTGACCAATGCACCAGCCATATTTATGAATCTGATGAACCAGGTTTTCCGAGAGTACCTAGACAGGTTTGTTGTCATATTCATCGACGACATCCTGGTGTATTCAAAGAATCGGAAAGAACACACTGAACATTTACGAATTGTCCTGGAGACTTTGCGACAGCATCAACTCTATGCTAAGTACAGCAAGTGCGAATTTTAGCTAGATCAAGTCGGATTTCTCGGACATATCGTTTCAGGCGAAGGAATCTCTTTGGATCCAGCTAAAGTATCAGCAGTAAGCGAATGGCCGATACCAAAGACAGTGAAGGACATTCGAAGTTTCTTGAGATTAGCAGGATACTACCGAAGATTCATAGAAGGATTTTCGAAGATAGTAACAACCCTGACCAAGCTCACACGTAAATCTGAAGTATTCGTGTGGTCAGAAGCATGTGAACAAGCTTTTGTAGAACTGAAGTCAAGATTGACATCAGCGCCTATTCTCGTAATACCAGACTAATCTGGAGGATTCGTTGCGCATTGCGATGCATCCAGTAAGGGATTAGGATGTGTTCTACACCAGTATAGAAAAGTTCTAACTTATGCATCAAGACAACTGAAGATTCATGAGAGCAATTATCTGACACATGACTTGGAGTTGGCGGCCGTTATCTTTACACTTAAAATTTGGCGCCACTATATTCTTGGAGAGCGAGTGGACATATACACTGACCATAAGAGTCTGAAGTATGTGTTCACTCAGAAGGAGTTGAATATGTGGCAGAGAAGATGGCCAGAACTTATGGCGGACTTCGGCATCAACCTATAATATCATCCAGAGAAGGTGAATGTAGTTCCTGATGCACTTAGTCACCAGCCTCTATCAATGAATCTCACCGTACAGTGGAAGCTTCAATAAGAATTACACAAGATGGAGATAGAAGTGGTTATGCCAGGTAATACTTCAAAGTTGATGAATTTACAAGTTCGATCTACTATTGTCAACCAGATCAAAGCAGCTTAAGCAAGTGATTCCAAGTTGCAAAAGATCCGAGAACAAGTAGAAAGTGGACTTAGGACAGACTTCATCATCCACGAAGACGGATCTTTGATATGGAAGCAGATTGTGTGTACCACAAGGTTCTGTTCGGGAAGAGTTGATGAATGAAGCTTACAGCTCTCCGTACTCAGTACACCCTAGTGGTACAAAGACCTACAAAGACCTACATCAACATTACTGGTGGCATGGAATAAAGAGTGAAGTAGCCAGAAGCGTAGCCAAATATTTGGTGTGTCAGTAAGTAAAAGCTTAACATCACAGGACTGCTGGTTTACTTCGATCGTTACCTATTCCAGAATGGAAATGGTAACACATCACCATGGACTTTGTGACTGCACTTCCTCGCAAAACGAAAGGTAACGATGCGGTAGGGGTTATTGTGGATCGACTCACAAAGTCGGCTCACTTCATCCCATTTCTAGTTGGCCAATCTACCGAGACACTAGAAAAGAAGTACATGGAAGTAAGTCTGGATCTAAGTAAGGTTTAACTTTTCATAGTGCACTATTTCTGATACCCATGAACTCATGCAGGAGATTTTGAGATTACATGGAGTACCGGTTTGCAATGTCTCCGATCGTGACACCAGATTCCGATCCCAGTTTTGGCAGAGTCTACAAGCTAGCCTGGAAATGAATCTGAACTTCAGCACAGCTTACCATGCACAAACAGATGGACAGTCTGAGCGAACGATTCATATCCTTGAAGATATTCTAAGAGCGTGTATGTTAGACTTCGGAGGATCGTGGGAAGATCACCGACATCTTGTGGAGTTTTCATACAACAACAGCTACCAGACGAGCATTGGTATGGCACCCTATGCAGCTCTCTATGGAAGGAAATGCCGATCACCATTAAGTTGGGATTACATCGGAGATAGGGAACTCCTTGGACCAGATATGATCGTGGCGATGATGGACGTAGTTCGCACGATCAGGAAAAGAATGCTCATAGCCCAAGACAGACAAGCATTAGGCTGATGCAAAGCGACGTCACCTGAAGTTCCAACCGGGAGATCATGTGTTCTTAAAGATCTCTCCAAACAGTGGAGTAATTCGTTTTGGCAAGAGGGGTAAGCTCAGTCCGAGATACATTGGACCGTTCGACATACTCGAACGAGTCGAAGAAGTGGCATATCATTTAGCACTTCCACCCTCATTAGAAGGAGTGCACAACGTATTCCACATATCTCAGCTTCGAAGATATGTGAGCGACCCCATCCATATCCTGGATCACTCTGAGCTCACTGTACAGACAGATCTATCTTGTGAGCAGCAACCCATTGAAATCCTGGACAGAAAGGTAAAGTGACTTAGGAATAAGGAAGTAAACTTGGTCCGAGTGATCTGGAGAAAAGATTCGCCAGGAGAATCAACGTGGGAACGTGAGAAAGACATGCGTGCAAGATACCCTTTCTTATTTATAAATTAGTCCTCATATAATTGTAAATTTCGAAGACAAAATTTTTGTAAGGAGGGTAGAATGTAACGACTCAAATTTTACAAATTTTACTGTACGAAAATTTTCATGTTAATGTACAGAATAGAGTTGTAAGCCTGAGCACAAGTTATAAATTTAATTTGGTTAAGAATAGCAAGAAAACACTTTTAGCTCATGAAAGTGTTTATTACCACCACCACTGGGGTTTTCTAGTATCAAGCATGCCATTTTAAAAAAAATTGGGGTGCTAATTAATATTAACCTAGAATCTAAACTAGATGATTAGGGTTTTAGCTAGATATCAAGAAAACTACATAAAGAGAATGGGGCTACAACCTTTATAGACCGTGTCCTTCTCTTCAAAAGCTCCGTGTAGTAGTCCACGCGACTCCACTAGGCTCTACTTGAAGTTCGATCGAGCTTCCTTTGCAATCTTCGTGCCGAAGATGATCCACCCGAAGCTCCGCTAATCCAAGCTACCTCTTCACTAAACTCTTTAGTGAAGAAAACATAGTACACTTAATTGCTAATCAAATGTAGGATGGTGAAGTAGGGGTTCTAAACTCACTAGGGTTCTCACAAGCTCAAGGTTTCACAACTCATGTGAGGGATTGAGTTTGGAGATGATGTTAAGGAGGAAGAAGAAGAGCTAGAGAGCAAATGAGCTCATGTCAAGAAAAAGGAACAAGTGTGAATCCTATTGTATAGAATGGCTTTTCATTTTACTTCACTTACTGAAGAATACAATTCTCATCAATAAAGAATTGTCACCATGCTTCAATAGTGTGAAGTAAATGAATAAAAAAATACACAAGCCATGCTACACCCATTCCTCCAAAGTCTCCCCATTTTCCACCTCATCATTTCTATTTTCCAAAAATAGAAAATGCCATGCTTTATTTTAATACACACACACACACATATACATATATCAAATATATATATTAATATATATATATATATATTAAGTAAATAATTAGTGAGCAATAATATTAGTTAATATATAATTATATCAAATATAAATATATATCATATTATTAAATCATCACTTGATTCAATAATCCGGTTATATCACATATAACCTACGAATATCATTTATCTGTATACCACATTAGCAAAACAACACTTGATTCGATAATCCGGTTATATCACATATAATCTGACCGATAACAGATAACCGCCAGATTAGAATACGGTATCTCATACTCGTATTCAATCATACCCTCCGCACATATCAGCATATGTGCCCTATTTCGTTTCTCTTGAACTAGGAAACCTCTATGTGGGACTCTAAAGACTCATCAATACGCCAGCAGTAGGTAATGATCACATCAGTTACATTCAAGCCATCAGCGGTACTAGCTGGACGTAATAACTACCCAGGTATTGAGCGAATATAAGATCAACAAGCAAGCTTGTCCAAATTCCCATGAAGCCTATAAGTAGCACTTACCATACAGTCCGGTCTCTTCGTCTGATATGTCGCATATCGAGTCTAGGGGTGGAATCGTCAGACCCCAGTAACTTGATAAGTCATGCCGATATATGGCTCATAACGGTTCAAGAAACCACTGATAACTCTTACCAATAAATATCATCTGCCATGGCCAGGGACTTACTGTTATAGCCAATCAAGCATAGCACAACATCAACTCCCTATACCGGGAGAGACGAAACCCCTCCTATCACTCATTGCCTCCATGTGACTCGGGATTGTACCCAAAATCCACCTGTTTGCACGACTCCTTTGAGCCGTGGTAGAGAAGAAATCAAAGCACGGTGGGAACCACACAAGACTCTATGATGATCTTGGGTCTACAGACTAACTTATACCAGTGTCACTAGAGAACTACTATCTGACGATAAGTATAGTCCCAACTAGGTGTTCTCGGCGAGTCCTGTTCAATGTACACATTCTCTAATGAGCACCTATGTACAATCTTTGATATCAAATACCAATGGTTATGGGATCAACCATCGCCCCATACAACGTTAAGAAACGTACACATTAGTCTACTCTGGAATATCGATACTCTCTCGACTAAGAACTGTTAAAGGATGTGCTTGTGGACTACACAAGTCCCAGTAGTATGATCTGCATCAAAGTCTTGGTAGTCAAGCAAACATCCTAGGGCTTTATCAACATGTATTAGAGAGACAGTATAATAATAGTAATGTACTTGTTAAGATAAAGCGCAACTAGATAGCATACTATCATGTCGAGCAAGAAAGTCCTCTATATATATGTCCAGGCATCCACTATATCATACAATAATGGCCTCTAGGGCATACATATTCTTAACAGCTCACTGGTAAAGCCTTGCACTGCTGTGACGTAGCCCCTGTGTTCGAATCCTATCAACCATATATATTTTTTTCTGATTTTTCTTTTAAACTTTTTGGAAGCCCAAAAGTTTGCTCATGCAATACACGTAAAATGAAAAGTCACATAAAAACAAACATGTGCAAAATGCTTTTAACTGCGAGAGGGACACGTGGCACCAATCCAGAGCCCAACCCCCATAGCATGGCCGGGGAGATTGAACCCCAGGCCGGCACCGCCGGTTCCCCCATAGGTAATAGCCCCATTCTCTGCACACTAACCCCTTGGCCTACCCCTACTACTCCCATTCTGTTTGATTTTCTTGAATTTATCCAAGGAGTTTAATTTCACCCTTTAATCCAATTTTTAATACATTTTTAATTCTCTCTTCAATCCATAAACCCTAATTCCACCCTATAAATACAACATCATACCCTAGCCCTTCTCATTCTGAAATCTCTCGTCAAAAATTCTCAAAATTTCCTAAGTCAAAAAAGAGTACAAGTGGAGTTAGCCTAAGGTCACTTTCCAGCGAGGATTCAAGACGTTTCCGGCTACCCCGCGACTCCACGAAGCTATCAACTTTTTCCTCTACCTCCCCTCTTTTGTTTTAACTTGTAGGTTCCCTCTCTTCTCCTCTCTTCCTAATTTAAAAAGTTCTCTTTTCAAAACATGGCGGAAGTGGAGTTACTCCGACATCCGATTCTAAACTCGTTAAAATCATAATCTTTCTTAATAACCAATCATCCATATCATTATATCTTGCTTAGTAATCATGAAACAAACATTGCAAATAAGTTTCATCTTAAAAGACTATGTTATGTAACTTCCAATTGCATTTTTCGTTTAAATACCATAAACTTTACATATGACATATTTTAATTATTTTAGCTTAGCATACCTTTAGAAAACCTCACGAGGTAATGAGCTACCTCTCACATACATACATCTTGACATAGCACGATTCGCTTGAAAACAATATCATGTGACAAATACGACTTTTCAAATAAATACCTTAAACTATTAAAAACCGTATTTCTTTAAATTGTGTGATTACATTCCTTGCGATTATGTCTCTACAACCCATTTTAGGGAACCCTATCGGGATGGTGTATGTTATCGCACATCCTCAGGACTAGTAGATCGAGATGCAGACCTCCTCACGGAGCATACGATCTCGATGGAATTTTAAAAAAAAACGATGATTTCTATTTAATAATAAAAAGTTATATATATATATATATTATCAAAACACATATTTTTAAGATATTATTAAATTCCACGTTTCCAAACAAAATAATAGATTTACAATTTTCATGAAAATACCATCAAGAATTCATACAAGTCAACTTTACATTAAAATAACATGAATTATTCAAGCTAGGTATTTATTCACTAGAATAACTCACTTTTAAAAATTACATCCATGAAAACCCTAAATACGATAAATAAATACTTGAGATTTATTTTGAAAGTATACCAAATATATTTTTCATAAAATCCCCTCAAGTTATATTAAATTACAATAAGGACCCTAGTAAATATAGGTTTAAGCTGGACCAATTTTCTTGAGCCTCAGGGAGCCGGAGAAAGTGGGTGCTTGCCTATTTAAGGTAGAAAAATAAAACGGGGTTATCAATTGTAATTGTCTTGGAAAAAGTCATAAATCCTGTCATCCATGTGCAGCAGTTACCGATAACTCCTAGACCTAATTCAGGACTCAAATCTGTTTAAGTGTGTCTGACTCAATCTGTGTCTCAGTCTAATCTGAATACAATGCAAATATGAATCCAACCAAATATCCAATTCAACATGAATCCAATATATCAAACATGAACACTTGAACTTGAACATGAATACCGAACAATACGAACGTGCAACATGACTTGACTTGACCGATCCATGGCTATATCTTGAACTTGACTACATGACTATCCGTTTACATCCGAACTGTTTATATGAACAACTTATACCATGATTTCGGCAATTCTTATACTACAACTCTGTTGGCTATAGTGCCATCAAGTCAATTATTGTAAACACAGGCAGGTGATTATGATAATTGAGGGAGGACCTATACGGATAGAACAGTCTTACTCAAAATGATAGTATGCTGTCTGATTTGTCTTTATCATCATGTACATGCATTATGTAGTATTACAGATCACTATTACATGTTGATAGAGCCCATGGGATTCTTGCTTGACTACCAGCATTATGATGGCGATCATATACGTGAGAGCTGGGTGATCTATAAGCACATCCTTAAATGTCCCTAGTCGAGGGAGTATCGAGACTGAGCATCAATACTCCAGAGTAGACTAGTGTATACTTATCGAGACCCCGATGAGTGGCGGTGGCCGGTCTCACAAGCCATTGGTATCAGTTAGTCACCTAAGATAGTATACAAGTGCTCATTGGGTTATGAGTATACTGGACGGACTTGCCGGGAACATGCTAGCTGGTATTATACCTATTGTCAGATAGCAGTTCCCATGTGACATGTGTACAGGTTAGTTTATCGATCTAAGATCGTCATTTGTCTCGTTTGAGTTTCCACTGTGCTTTGATTACTACCCTACCATGGCTCAAAGGAGTCGTGCAAACAAGTTTTAGTTGGGTACAGTCCCGAGCCACATAGAGGCAGTGAGCGCATCGTCGGGGATTCGTCTCTCCCGGTATTGGGGGTTGATGTCACACGGTGCACGGGTGGCCATCACCAGAAATCTTTGCCAAGGTGGACAAGAATTACTGATTTGGATCGGTAGTTTCTCAGTTGGTGATGGGCTTCATACTGACACGAAATATCGTGTTGTTAGGGGTCTGACTTTATCCACCCCCTTAGACTCGATATGCGATACTCTTAGACGAAAAGACCGGACTGTACGGAGATTGTCACGGACAGGCTCGGTAGGGGTTCAGATGAGTTTGCTTGTCGGCCTTCCTTTCGCTCAATACCTGGGTAGCCGTTATGTACAGCTAATGTCGCTGACGTGCTTGTGGTTAAACCTACTGCCAGCGTATTGATGAGTCTTTAGAGGCCCGCACTGAGGGTTTCCTTGTTTCAGGCGAAACGATATAGAGGCCGTATGGTATTATGGAAGGGTTCTATCATATAAGTGCACATGTCCACGTATTATGATTCGGACGGAAAATACTAGTGGGCTTTGGTTTAAACCGGATCCTAAAATTATATTATTGGATTATTTTCGTCTATTTGTATTCATATTTTTCAGAATACGGATACGGGTATGTATATACGGATGAGAGGTATTCTTGTAATTTATTACAAGGTGCTTATAGAAGATAACACCTCATTTTAGTTTTAATCATTTTGGTTAAATGGTTAAATGAAGTGGAGGGATGAGTTGTGTTGTGGCATTAAATGAAGCATGGCTCACTTGGTGACTCATGGTTCACTATTTTGGCATGCTTGATATTTATTTGTGTTGTGAGATTTTTTGTGATGCTTGATTTTCTGGAGTACACAACACTTAGCCTTTTTTATGGTTGCTTCACTCACTACACTCTCATCTCCTCCAAGCTTCTCTTCTTCTACCTCCACCTTAAAAGTCTCATGTGTTGAGAAACCTAGGATATTTGGAGACATATTAATCCATCATTAGATTCTATATCCTTTAGGCTATCTAATTTAGCGAACTAGGTACCCTAGTTACCTCGGTTTTAAGATTGGAGCTCGAACTACAAATTCTCAGGTGGATCATCTTCGATAGAGGGAGACTGACGATCAAGATTGATCATGGAGACCACTATGAGCTTAGGAAGATGGTAAAAGACTGAAGAACACAGATCATTCGGTATAACCATTCTAACTCCTCTTTAGTTATCTAGCTTATAGGTTTATGGAAGATCTGGGTTATCGGGTTGTTCTAGCGCCGGTTTATAAAATTTTTGTTTCGCAAACGGTCACGGTAGATGGCTAGGGCGCTGGCATAACCCAACAAACTCATTACAATCAATACAATATGAATTACTGGGTTTAACGGGATAGATTGGTACGGAATGTATTAGAAGTGGAATGGGACGGTCACTATAGTACACCTAACCTAAATATCCGTGTCGTTGTCCTGTGGGTTTAACGAGGCCTTGTACTTCATATGTCTTAGTCCACGGAGCAAGTTGGACTCCTCTCATATATACTGATGCATTCTGTACCAAACTACAAACAACTATGTTAGTATAAAATAAAAAAGATAAATTACCAGACCTATTCCTTTTACTTGATCTATCTCTCTTTTGGGACTTACCGAGCGATTGTTCGCTGATGACATCCCTATCTCTCCTTTCTTTAGAATTTTGTCAGGAGGACTCGACTCTCACGAGATCGAGCCCAGTCAGGAAGATTTGGAGAAGTTTGCTGAGGAGCCAGAGTTCTAGTTCTTACTTGTACTTACTTTTCTTTTCATTTCATATGCCATTGTTTAGGCATCGCTTTCCATTATTGTATTTTACTTTCCAGTTGTATGTAAAGAACGAATATAAATAAAAAGTTGTTATTCATTACATCTCTTGTCATTCTTGTGCTTTACTTTTATATTGCTTATTTACGCTTAACGTGTTTACTTCTGAGTAAATACGTCGCGGCCTCTCCACGTCTACTTCCCTATACATTAGGAAGCGGGGAGTGACAGGGCTCGATGTGGAGCAAATCCATGGATGAATACGATATTGAGTTTACCATGCTCGGCAGGTTCGTGGCACACCTGATTCCTACTGAGATCCGGGCACGAAGATTTCAGCAACGGTTGGACCCGGAGATCTAAGCTGCATTAGCTACAGGAGATTTCCCAACCTATGATCTTGCGCTGAAGGCTGCCCGACTCTATGAGGCAGTGGTGAAGAAGAAGGGTAGATCTCAGACTGCCGGTGTAAAACGCCCTGCCACTCAGATGGCAGGAGGAGCCTCTTCCATGTTAACTTTTGCACCGAGGAGACCATAAGTACAATTTAACTGGCCCAGTCCAGATTTTTGCTTCTACTGCATGAGAAATGGACACTTGGTAAAGGATTGCAGGCATGAAAACGATATGTGCTTAGTTTGTGGCGCATCAACCCACGACATTAGAGAATGTCCTCATAGACGCAACCCAGTTCCAGCACATAGACCAGCCATCACCATTCCGCAACGGCCATCTATTCAGGCTCCTACACCTCGTCTTGCCTTACCCGCTCTACCTCCACGTGGACCTCCTGCACAGCCTCCTCGTCAATTCCATCAGGTAATAAGGAACATGCCTCAAGGGCAGACAAACATGCCCCAAGGAAAGAGGAATGTGTCTCCAGCTAGGAGGAATGTATCCCGGCGTCAGGCTTTCACTTTAGCGGCCGTAGAAGCCAAATCTATAGGTCAAGGTAACAATAGTAATCCTTCATATTTCAAAACCCTTGCATCCTTTCGTTCTTTCAAATATTTTTTCATGCACTTTCAGTAGTTCTTTCACCACCGCGGTAATCGAATTTTCTTGAATCTGTTACAACTTCCTTCTATAAATTTTGAGGACGAAATTTTTATAAGGATGGTAGAATGTAACGACTCTGAATTTTCTATACAAATTTTTATTCTTCTTAAAATACAGAAAGGAGTTTGCAAGTCTGAGCATAATTTAAAAGTTATTCTTGTTTAAGAACAGCAAGAAGCAACTTGTAGCTCACTGGTAAAGTCTTGCACTGCTGTGACATAGCCCCTGTGTTCGAATCCCATCAGCCACATATTATTTTTCCTGATTTTTCTTTTAAAATTTTTGGAACCCCAAAAGTTTACACATGGATTGCACACAAAAATGAACAGTCAGGAAAAACAAACATGTGCAAAATGCTGTGTATACTGAAGTGAACACGTGGAAAATATCAAACGACATTCCCCTCACCAACGACCGGCGAGATAGAGCTTGGGGCCGGCGGCGACGATCGGTCCGTAAGGAAAAGTCCCCGTGTTTTGCCCACAAAACCTTTGGCCTACCCCTATTACCCCTGCACTGTTTGATTTCTCTGAATTTAAACAGAGACTTCAATATTCACCTTTAAATCCAATTTTAATGCATTTTAATTAATTCTTTAAATTCCAAAACCCTAATTTCATACTATAAATACAACCCCATACCCTAGCCCCTCCTCATTCAGAAATCCCTAACCAAAATCATCAAATTTTTCTAAGTACAAGAAGAGTACAAGTGGAGTTAGCTAAAGACCACCTTCCGGCGAGGATCTAAGCAAGTTTCGGTGACTCCATGACGCCATGAAGGATATCACATCTTCTTCTACCTCTTTTCTACCCTTCTAGATAGTAAGTCCCTCCCTATTCTACACTTTCTTCTTAAAAAGTTCTCTTTATAAAGCATGTCGGTAAGTGGAGTTAATACCGACATCTCATTCTAAAACCTAAAAATTTCATTATTTTCTTCCATAACTTTCATGTAAACTCTTACCGTATGTTTATAACCATGAATCTAATGTTTAGAAATAACTTTCGCTTTAAAACATCATGCTTGATAACTTTAATTTAATTTTTATAGTAAAATACCATGAATTTTATATCTACCATATTTTATTACTTTGCTTAATCATACCTTTAGAAAACTTCACGGGGTAATGACCTACCCATCACATACACACATGTTTACATAGCACGATACTCTTGGAAACACTTTTGCGGCAAATACAATATTTCATTAAAATACCATGAACTATAAAAACCCGGTTTTCTTTGAATTGTATTATCAAAATTCTTTGTGATTATGCCTCTACAACCCTTTTTAGGGGACCTGCTATTGAATGGTGAGAATTATCGCACATCCTTGGACTAGTAGAGCGAGATGCAGACCTCCTCACGGAGCATTCGGTCTCGAAAAATTTTTAATACGATTTTTTAAGAAAAACGAAATTTTCTATTTAATAATAAATTTAATTTTTTATAAATATATAAATATTATCAAACCACATATTTTCAAGATATAATAAAATTCCAAGTTTTCTAAAAATAAAAGAATGACAGGTTTCACCAATATACCGTCAAGTTATCCAAAAGACAAGTCTTACACTAAAATATCTTGAACTATCCAAGTTAAACTATTAACACTAAGATACTTCACATTATTAAAATTCACAATTATGGAAACCTTAAATAATATAAATAAATACTCGAGATTTATTTTGAAAGTATATAAAATATTCTTCATAAAACCCCCTCGACTTATATAAAATTACAATTAAGGACCTTAGTAAATATAGGTTTAAGCGGGATCGATTCTCTTGAGCCTCAGGGAGCCGGAGAAAGCGAGTGCTTGCCTATTTAAGGTAGAAAACAAACTTAACGGAGTTATCAATTGTAATTGTCTTGGAAACAAACACAAATCCTACCATCCATATGCAGCAGTTACCGATAACACCCAAATATAATTCAGGATCCAAATCTGTTTTAAAGTGTCCGACTCAATCTGAGTCTAAGTCTAATCTGAATCCAATTCAACATGAATCCAATATATCAACATCAATACTTGAACTTAAATTTGAATACCAGAACAAGATCAACATGCAAACAAGACTTGACTTGACCGAACCATGGCTATAACTTAACTTCCTTACATGCCTACTTGTTTACATTCTGAACCTGAATACATGAACAATTTATATCCATAGTCTCGGCAAGTCTGATAACTACAATCAATACAATATACATTACGGGGTTTAAAGGGATAGACTGGTACGGAATGTATTAGAAGTGGAATGAGATAGTCATTAAAAGACACATATCTGAATATCCTGTGCCGTTATCCCATAGGTTTTGACGGGGCCTTGTACTACGGGTTACCATAGTCCACGGAGCAAGTTGGACTCCTCTCATATACACTAATACCTTCTGTACCAAGCTACAAACAATTACGTTAGTATAACAAATATATACCTATATAAATTACCAGTTATATATTCTCTACTTGTCTTATTCTATTCTATTCTACTCTTAATTTTGGGACTTACGGAGCGCTAGTTCGCTGACGACATTCTTTCTATTTCTTTCTTTGGAATGTTCGTCAGGAGGACTGGACCCTTAGGAGACCGAGCCCAGCTAGGACGATTTGGACCAGTTTACAGAGGAGCCAGACTTCTAGCTTTTACTTATACTTATTTCAGTTCATATGCCACTATTTAGGCATTGCTTTCTATCATTGTACATTTGCTTTACAAATCAGTTGTAATGTAAAGAATGAATGTTAATAAAAGTTGTTGTTCATTTTACATCACTTGTCATTCTTGTGCATTTATTTATATTGCTTATTTACACTTAGCGTGTTTACTTCTGAGTAAATACGTCGCGTGCCTCGCCATGTCACCGCCTCCGTACACCGGGAAACGGGGCGTAACAAATCAACAAAGTGAATGGGCCACCCAGCACTTCACGGAATCCGGTAATTTGAGCATCCCTCCGTTGGTCATCCTATATCCCCTACGAGTGCGACGAATAACCTGCCAATTCTAGAGTAAGGCCCCCTCCGTCTCAACGCCATGAGATGCGGGCCTGTTGCCCTCTAGAACCCGGCTATTCGAACACTTTTCCTCGGGGGAATTCTATTACAGAAAAGAAAAATATATATATAAACGGTAACATTGACCTCAACCCAGCCATGCCCCAATAAAAGAATATACAAACTGGCAGAAACGGCAGTCCACATGTCGGACGCTCGCCCCTCAATAATGAATATACAAATGAATCAACACTGTACAACTACCATTGCACTATAGGCTAAACACCACGACAATACATCCATAATATCAGTGCAACACAGAACATCAACGCGAATATCATGTTCATAAACCCGTCTGATTATACATATAGCAACCAGTCAGATTATACCACGCTATGATATTCACGGTCGCAGAAATAACTACACTAAAAACCAAGAGTATAAAATTCCGATCAATTAAAACTTTCCTTATTGGACCTATGTACAAACCGGTACACAAATGAATCGGGGCCAAAACCAAATATTCCAAAAATCATATTTCCATGTATTAGAGCCCTAGAAAAAATTTGGGGCACTGTAGCTAAAATTGGACCGCAGTTCAGCGGCCAAATGGTGCATTTGAATTCTCTTCTGCGGTCGAATTTTTGGTTTAGGTGCCCAAATTTTTTCTTGGTTCTAATTTTGCCTGCACATAATTTTAATACAACCAGAAATTTTTTTTCAACAACTTTCAAATTCGAACAGCAAGCAGTGATTTGGAAATATGATTCGGAAAGTTCCGTCAATCGAAACTCTAAATTAGTACAAACTAGTCTAGTTAAGGTTTATGGAATGGCTCTGAGACCATGTTGGTGAGTTGTGCTATCTTTACATCGAAGTAGAGGGGCGGAATGCGCAAAAATTAAATTTTTAAGCAAACACAACCAACTTAACCTAAATGATCAAATCATAATCCTAAACTAGTAACTAGTAGGATTTTTATATACTAACAAAAAGAGTTATACCAGAAGATCCATGTCTTTCGGGTCTTCACTCATCTTCTTAAACTCCTTGGGGTCTCCTAGGGTTGATGGCCGGCCTCCTCGGTCCTAGATGATCCACCCGAAAGTTTGTAATCCAAACTTAGCTTCACTAATGAAGCAACTTAATAACCTAGTTTCCTAATCTAGGTTGTCAAGATGATGTAGTGAGTTTTTTAGTGTATTTTTATCTCTTTTCCTCCATTAATTCTCAACTCATGAGATGGTAGGGAGGAAGATGAAGAAGAAGATGGAGGAACTCAAGAAAAGCAAGTGAGGAGAGAGAAGCTTATGGTGAGAAATGAGATCAACCCTTGTGTGAAAAATCATGAGCCATGGTTTTGTATATATCAATTCTCAAATATAAAATCACAACCATGCTTGAATAGTTTGCACAAATGAATATTCAATTCATTTATCAACACTATTGAAGCATGGTTCTCACTATTCTCACCCCACCACCTTTACACATCATTTCCATTTAAAAGAATAAATGGATAAATCAAAAATGAGGTGTCCGCCTTCTAGAATGTTTTTCGTATAAATACGGAATATATTCTACCATATATACATACTCATATTCTTACCAAAATAAAAATACCCAAGAGATAGAACAACACCACTAATATAATACTAGCTTTAATCAATATCCGATTTAACAAACCGGCTTAATTCTAAACCTGCTAGTATTATCAACCGTCCAATCGAAAACCTAGATAACACTGGAATATACATATCGAAATATGTATATGTAAATTATTAAATCAATACCTGATTTAATAATCTAGTTTAATCCTAAGCCGGCCAGTATTATCGTTCGATCGAAAACCTACTCGATCAAAAACCTAGATGCCACTAGAATATACATATCGAAATGTGTATATGTAAATTATTAAATCAATACCTGATTTAATAATCCGGCTTAATCTTAAGCCAGCTAGTGTTATCATTAGATCGAAACCCTGCACGTATAAACATACGGCCACCACATCGTTTTGCCTAGATCAGAGAAACCCCCTGTGTGGGACTCTAAATGCTCGACAATATGCTGGCAGTGGGTTTAACCACAAGCACGTCAGCGGAAGTAGCTGTACGTAACGGCTACCCAAGTATCTGTCGTAAAGGAAGGCAGACGAGCGGGCCCATCCGGACCCCTACTGAGCTTATCCGTGACAATCTCCGTACAGTCCGGTCTTTTCGTCTAACAATATCGCACACCGGGTCTAGAGGATGGTAAATTTCAGACCCCTACTGACCCGATATGTCATGTCGATTTGGCTCAGGACCAATCCGAGAAACTACTGATCTAAACCATAGCCTAAGTGTGGTGTACAGAAGGTAATAAGTAAAGAAAAATAAACGGATTAGAAAGAAGGCAAAATAAATTGCGACTTCTATCATTCACGACGAAGCCGTATATATCATCGCCACTCCTACTTCACCTTTTTATTTCTCCGGAACATTCCGTATCACTACGAAGATCCACATTAATTGGATAAGCTATCGTATAGTTACATACGAACTCGAAGGAATTTGTTCCAGTTCGAGGATGGATTCCGGTTCAGGAGAAATCGAATAGGATTATTCGTGTTGTCTTTTATTTTTACCTTCTCTCAGGTTGCGAGGGCTTCTAGAATTAGGAGAGTACACCTATTACTCTTATTGGATAGTCTTCTTCCAAACCATAAGCTGGTGCCGAAAGGTAGGGAAGGAAGAAAACCATTTAGCCTAAGGGTGGTGTACAGAAGGTAATAAGTAAAGACAAATAAAGGGATTGGAGAGATGCAAGGAAATATATGGTTACAGTCATGAATCTGGATAGTGGAAGAGGTATTACTAGGAATATCCGGATACCCCTTCGAAACATTTTCATATTTCAGTTTCACTGTGCGTTGTTAATTGAAAACTGATTTCCCAATTAGATTCTTACTCCAGGGTATGTATTTACCAGACTTGATTCTCACATCTGTATAGTATTACGGATGATGAGTGGGAGTAAGATATTGGGAATTAGGTGATTATATTCTCATTATATCGGAATTCGTTGTAATTGGTGATATTTAATGAAATCACATGGGTTTTTTCCTAGCGGAAAATATTTGGTTTTGAATATCCGTTGTTATGCATCAATTTCAAACTGATATATCTGTACGTTTATTTTATAAATTGAGATATAACTTTTTGAAATTATGTCTATTACATTTACCTATATCAGTTGGTGATTGGGTAAGGAGCATTCAACAACGATGTAATTCTTCTTAACCATAGTACAGTTTTCAACCTACGACAAACAGGGTATGAGTTATTTAACTCGGGGGACTTATACAATGTATTGTATGTTGTCCAGTGTCCACTAGGACAAAAGGGTTGGTACTCGTACTATATTCTGTTTACTTGTGACTTCTCTAGTTTTTAGATATGTGTTTCACTGAAATACAAGGTCCAAATTTTGAGAAGTTATATGTATATGAATAAAGTAGAGAACCACATGTTGCAAGTATCAGGATTCTTCAAGTTGATGAAAAATGTAGATACTTATGCTAGATATTCCGTTGATAGTAATGGTTTTGAGAACTTGCTTCTCTTTCAGGTTACTCATATGTGGATGCACTCCTAGATGAGTAATACTGCTTGGCCTCATTCCACTTAGTTGACATGCACTGGAGACAGCTGCTTGATTTGAATCTGGTTCCAATTAAATTAGTACCTCTGTTTCTATATTGTATATAGAATGGTTCATATCTTAACGATGTTAAGGTATATGGAGTTGTCCGGCTTATGCTTAAAAACAGATTCTGGATAAACTCAAGGCACGTTTCAGTAATGGTTGTTTGTGGGTTATCCCGGGCTATGTCGAGGGTTAACTTTCTACAATCTGGAAGATAAATAGATATATTATTCTTCACTCGCCACAGTTTTAGTAAAATAGATTCTTTCAAGAAAACATAAGTGGGAGTATGGTAGAACTGAAAGTGATTCCAGAACCACAAACGATTACTGAAAATTTAATAGAACCTAAAGATTCAATTTGTTTTGACATTCCATTAGCCACTCCGCATATATGGTGGGTAACCTCAGGCACCCGAGAGGTACTTCGGTCTTCTCAGAGACGGTGAAAGGGAGGTTCTTGTTTACCCAGACTTGCCATTGCTGCTGTTCTAGACTATGAGACCTGGCAGGAGGATGAGTATAGCGTCGTTCTAAACTAGCTTTAGAAGTGCATGTGTATATGACTCTGCCAGAGGGTTGTTGTAGTCAGTGGGAACAGCGGAAGCAAAGTGGACAAGTAGCTTGTGTCTATTTATAGACTAAAGCAGATGTAGCAGAGATAGATCATCTATTTTTGATGTGACAGTCATAGACTTTTACCTCATCAGAATAGGATATGGATCTGGTAAGAAGATATGGATCTAGTAAGAAGGTAGTAGGGTGTGATGTCCTAGTATTTGGATGACATGCACTTTATAGGAAGTGAAATTCCTATACTACGATCGGTTATACTGTGCTTGTCACAAAGTTTTTTCTCCACATAGGATATGGATATATTATCAGGGTTTCTGATTACTAGATCTATGGTTTTAGATCTAGATTTGGGAAGTGTCCCAATCTGGGTACTTTGACATTATTCTAAAGGTGTTTTAAAATGGTTGACTCCTGACATGGTGGTGTACCTGCAGGTGATGGAGTCACCCTCTCTGAAGGATGTCTTTCAGACTAAAGGGGAGAGGGATTTACATGATTGGCATATCACTTGCTTAGGCAATTAAGTCAATCATGTGATGTCAAGTACCACACCAGGTATTGTTTTTGCACTAGCTGCAATAAACATATATATTAATCTAATCCTGGAGAAACTTTGGGAAGCAGTTTATGAACATAAGTGGATGTTCTAGGGATTTAGTAACGGCAGCCTCCTTCGGGAGACGGTTATAATTTCAGGCTTCTAAGGTGACCTGGATGACAAAGTAACAGTCAGAGTTTTAGTTTTCCCTCTTTTGAGGGACAGTATGTTGGACAGGTGGTCCAAACGGATACCGAGGAAGGTATGGCGCAAGATACTGATTAAATTCAGTGGACAATACAGTCTAAGAAGTTTGCTGGATTTGGAGTTCATTTGTGAACTGGATCCCATCAGATATCCAGACATATTCTAAGACAAGTATTGCTCATGTTGGGAGATAGTTTTCTCTATGAAGTTGAGATATAGAGAGATACAGAAAGAAACATTGGAGCAGATCCACTCACTGAGGTTATTTTTCGAACACAATAGTTTCGCAAACGAGCTTTGCGAGACTGATTAGTTGAGGAGTTGGGTGTTCGGTATCACAATGGCTGTGAGTATGCGACATCGCAATAATTAGCCTTAAGTGCAAGTGGAAGATTGTTGGCTATAGTGCCCTCAAGGAAATTATCATAGTTGCAGGCAGGTGATTATGATGATTGAGGAATGACCTATACCGGTAAAACAGTCTTACAAGAGATGATAGTATGCTATCTGGTTTGTCTTTATCATCATGTACAGTATTAGGTGGCATTACAGATCACTATTACATGTTGATAGAGCCCATAGGATTCTTGCTTGACTACCAACATTATGATGGCGTTCATATACGTGGGAGCTGGGTAGTCTATAAGCATATTCTTAAATGTCCTTTGTCGTAGGAGTTTCGAGACTGGGCATCGATACTCCAGAATAGACTAGTGTATACTGATCGAGACCGTAATGAGGGGCGGTGGCCGGTCTCACAAGCCATTGGTGTCAGTTTGTTCATCTAAGATGTATACAAGTGCTCATTGGGTTATGAGTACACCGAACGGACTCGTCGGGAACATGCTACTTGGTATTATACCTATTTTCATATAGCAATTCCCAGGTGACATGTGTACAGGTTAGTCTATCAACCTGGGATAGTCATTTGTCTCGTGTGAGTTCCCACTGTGCTTTAATTACTACCCTACCACGGCTCAAAGGAGTCATGCAAATAGGTTTTAGTTGGGTACAGTCCCGAGCCACATGGAAGCAGTGAGCGGATCGTCAGGGGATTCATCTCTCTCGCTATTGGGGGTTGATGTCGAGTTGTGAACGGGTGGCCATCACCAGAAATCCTTGGCCAAGGTTGTCGAGAATTACTGATTCAGATCAGTAGTTTCTCAGTGGGTGATGGGCTTCATACCGACACTAAATGTCGCGTTGTTAGGGGTTTGACTTTATCCACCTCCTAGACTCGATATGCGATACTCATAGACGAATGGACCGGACTGTATGGATATTGTCACTGTCAGGCTCAGTAGAGGTTTCAGGATGAGTTTGCTCGTCGGTCTCCCTTTTGCTCAATACCTGGATAGTCGTTACGTACAGCTAGTGCCGCTGACTTACTTGTGGTTAAACCCACTGCCAGCGTATTGACAAGTTTTTAGAGTCCCACACAGAGTGTTTCCCTGCTTCGGGTGAAACGATGTAGAGGCCGTATGGTTTTACGGCAGGGATCGATCACATACGTGTACTTGTGAACGGATGATGTTCGGACGGATAATACTAGTGGGCTTTGGTTTAAGCCGGATCCTAGTACTATATTGTTGGATTATTTTCATCTCATTGTATCCGTATTCTTCGGAATACGGATGCGGGTATGTATATACGGATGAGGGATATTCTTGTAATTTCTTACAAGATTACTTTTAGAAGATTACACCTCATTATGGTTTAGACCTTTTTGGATTAAAAGGTTATTGAGGTGTAGGATGAGGTGTTTATTGCATTTTTGGTGGCATGACTTATTAGTGACCCATGGTTACTTTTCTAAGCATGATTAAGTTTTTGTTTGTTGTGAGATTTTGTTGACTTGAGATATTTTTTGTTGACTCTAGATATTTTGGAGCCATGGGATATTTATGTGGATGGTTTCAATTATTGAAAAGGATTAACACAAAAACAAATCTCACAAGAAAGAAAAATACTTAGCCATTTTCTTTCTTGAGTTACCTCACTCTCATCCTCATGGCATCTTCTTCTACCTCCACCCAAACCCTCTCATGTGTTGAGAAACCTTAGGTGTCTTGAGACAAATTAATTCTTCATCACTCTTTACTTATTCTACGGTATCTAGTGTAGCGATCTAGGTATCCTAGTTACCTCGAATATGAGGTTAGAGCTCGATTCATAGACTCTCGGGTGGATCATCTTCGATGAAGGGAGACCGGAGATCAAGCTTGATCAAGAAGGCCTCTAGGAGCTTGGGAAGATGGTTCAAGACCGAAGGACACGGATCATTCGGTATAACCATTCTACCTCCTTTGCATGTTTTGTTATCTAGGGCTTATGGGTCAATCGGAGTTATCGGGTTGTTTTAGCGCGGTTTTTGAAAATTTTTATTCCGCAATGACCATGGTTTGATGGCCGGGGCGCTTGCACAATCCAACATACCCAACCAAAACCTGTTTGCACGACTCAGTAGAGCCATGGTAGGGTAGTGATCAAAGCACAGTGGGAACTCACACGAGATAAAATGATGATCTCCGGTCCTAAGACTAACCTGTACTCATGTCACCTAAGAACCGCTACCTAACGATAGGTATTACCATCTAGAGATTCTCGGTGAATCCGTACAGTGTACTCACCCCCAGTGAGCACCTGTATATAATCTTATGTGATCACACCAATGGTTATGGGACCAACCACTGCCCCTCGTCGGGGTCTAGAGATGTATACACAAGTCTACTCTGGAATATCGATACCCGGTCTTGATATTCCTACGATTTGGGACCTTTAAGGATGTGCTTATGGACTACCCAGCTCCCACAAGTATGATCGTCATCATAACGCTAGTAGTCAAGCAAAATCCTACAGGCTTTATCAACATGTATCCGCCATATGTGATATCGAGTATAACATATGCACATGTTAAGATAAAGACAAACCAAAATAGTATACTACTGTATCGAGTCTTTATCAATATGTGTAAACAATATAAAGCAGCAAGAGAAAAAAATACACATATTAAGACAAAGATAACTCGGGTAATATACTATATACAACTGAGAAAGATTGTCATGTACATACATATCCCTAGCATCATATACAATACAAACCTCTAAAGCATACATATCCAACAGCCTTAACCATATCCTTAAGTTGATCTTAGTCTCAAAGATGACTAACGATTCTCAGATGACATATTTCGAAATGATGGATCTTGTTCACATGAGATCTACGTCCTAAGTTCGACCCCAAATTAATTATATACGAATTTGGATTAATCCGCGCCCTACAGGCGACAACATAAACTAGTCTCCGTGTACAATCCATAGGCAATCCCAAAATAAACAATATAACACGACACGAAATGATCTGCCTAGAGCAGGTGAAACTTGTTATCACAATGTGATAGCAGAATTAACTGCAAGGGTTTGCACCTGCAGGGAAGAGCGTCCCCACAATTAAAAAAACCCTCACAAATGAGAGGGAATATGATAAGTCACGCTACGTCGGTCGCATCTGTCCAAACCTCCGACTTGCGATGCCATAAATCAACTTGGTATATTCAGAAAGGTGGATGGATATATTCCAAATAGCATCTTCCCCCGTATTCAGACCAGATGCCTTCCGCGTCTCAGTCCAGTCTCTGGCGGTAAACACCGAGTACAATCCAGTCTTCAACAGCAACGACTTCTCAGCTAATAGGACATAACGAGCCGAAGTGAGATAACCCGTCGGATGTCGTGGGGTCACCCCTATGGTCTAAACCTTCTCCAACGGCCGCACCTCTTCTTGGCATATCCGGCGTCTCAAGATATATATGGCCATTGGTGCTTGGACCGGTATTGATGCCATAGATGGTTGAAGTCGGCCATTTGTATTCCAATTAATTTCCTCCACTGCATAAGCAGTCTGCGGAAAGTTCGTGTACTGAATTGGAGGGATTGGCTCTGACGGTGCCTCACAGATAAAGCTATGATGTCCCCGAATAATGTGATTGTACCATGTCCCCCATAAATGAAGGGATTTATGTTTTGGGTCATGATCCCGAATCAAAGCGAGGACTTCACGATCAGTAACCGTGTTAGGAAAGGCACTCTCTAAACGAGTATAAGGAAAATAAGGAAAAAAAGTCATGGTACCTGAAAACAAACCAGATGGAAAATTAGCAAGAAGTGCTAGAATCACTAAATTCAAAAAAAGTTAGTGGACCCCACATTATCAAAATGGCGGCTCATTAATGATTAGAACATATGCTCAGTAGAGAAATCTAAAAAATTCTTCAAGGTTAGTTTTAATAATAAAGTTTTTCAGAGCTGAGCTCTGTTTAACATTATAAAATGGGACAAAATGCCAAAATTCTCTAAAAGGGACAAATGATCGAGATTGGAGCCAAGCTCTGCAAAATAAGGTGGAATTAAACCCTAAAAATCCCCCAAAACAGGGAATTTAATATTATCAAATCAAAATTCTGTTGAAAAAAACAAGTAAAGAAGCCCCATAGAGCATATGATCTAAAATCAAAATCAGAACTAAGTTCTATGACAACAAATGAAGTCAAAACTTCAAGAAACCCCCAAAGGGTATACTAGAGCCAAACTCTGTGATCAAAATGGAGTTGAACTCCAAAATTCCTGAAGATGAATGTTCCACATGCAAGAGCTAAGCTCTGTTGAAAAATACACTTACCAAAAAATTGGGCAGAGTGAGTCTGCAATGCAGATTTATGAAGGAAAAATGAAGAACTAAGCTTTACGATAGTGTTAAGCTCTAACAGAGTATAAAATTCTTAAGGAAGATGAAGAAATGGATGTTGGCTATAGTGCCCTCAAGGCAATTATCATAGTCGCGGACTTGTGATTATGATGATTGAGTGAGGACCTGTACCGATAAAACAGTCTTACTCAAGATGATAGTATACTATCTGGTTTGTCTTTATCATCATATACATGTTGATAGAGCCCGTAGGATTCTTGCTTAACTGCCAGCATTGTGATGGCGATCACATACGTGGGAGCTGGGGGTCTATAAGCACATCCTCAAATGTCCCTAGTCATAGGAGTATCGAGACCGGGCATCGATACTCTAGTGTAGACTAGTGTATAGTGATCGAGACCCCGACGAGGGGTGGTGGACAGGTCTCACAAGCCATTGGTGTTAGTTTGTTCACCTAAGATAGTATGCATGTTCTCATTGGGTTATGAGTACACTGGACGGACTCGCCGGGAACCTGCTAGTTAGTATTATACCTATTGTCAGATAGCAGTTCCCAGGTGACATGTGTACAGGTTAGTCTGTCGACCTGAGATCGTCATTTGTCTCGTGTGAGTTCCCACTGTGCTTTGATTACTACCCTACCACGGCTCAAAGGAGTCGTGCAAACAGGTTTTAGTTGGGTACAATCCCGAGCCACATGGAGGCAGTAATCGGATCGTCGTGGATTCGTCTCTCCCGGTATTATGGGTTGATGTCGCGTTGTGTACGGATGGCCATCACCATAAATCCGTGGCCACGGTGGACGAGAATTATCGATCCAGGATCGATAATTTCTCAGGTGGTGATGGGTTTCATACCGACACTAAATATCGCATTGTTGGGGGTCTGACTTTATCCACCCCCTAGATTCGATATGCGATACTCTTAGACGAACAGACCGAACTGTACGGATATTGTCACTGTCAGACTCAGTAGGGGTTCTGCATGAGTTTGCTCGTCGGCCTCCCTTTCGCTCAATACCTGGGTAGCCGTTACGTACAGCTAGTGCCGCTGACGTGCTTGTGGTTAAACCCACTGCCAGCGTATTGATGAGTCTTTAGAGTCCCACACAGAGGGTTTTCATGGTTCAGGCGATATGGTGTACATGGCGTATGTTGGTACATACATGTGTCCGATTAAATATGTGCATGCTGCGCAGACTTTAATCGGATGGTTGATAATATTAGCGGCTTAGGATTAAGCCAGATTATTAAATCAGGTTTTGATTCAATAATTTACATATGTATTTATATATATGTATTCTAGTATTATTGTTCGCTATTTATTTTCTCTCTTGGCTATTCGTATTTTTGTACGAATACGCGTATATGTATTTTCGATACATGTACCGGGAAGTATTCCGTATTTTATACGGAATAGCTTCTAGAAGATGCCACCTCATTATTGATTTTCTATTATAAAATCAATTAGGAAATGAGGTGGAAAAGGTGACTAGGAAAAGGCATGGGTCAAAGCATGGTCTATGGTATGGTCTCATTTGTTTAATGTTTTCTGAAAAGAAAAATTATTTTTGTGTGGAAGAGAGAGGGGGGGCCGGCCACTTATTGTGGGGATTGGGGTTCATTTGGTTTTGGATTAATTCACACTTGCATTTTTCTCCCCCTCTCTCATTCACTCAAAAGTTCACAAAAGCCTTCACCATTTTTGGTTCATGCCAAGTCTTCATCACCTCCATTCTTCTTCTTTGGTTGCTCCCATGAGCAAATGGTAGAGAAAATTGTAGTGACATATTCATACACCCCCACTCTCCATCGCTAGCGATGTTGGAGCGTCGGTTACCTCGTTCGACGAGGTTGGAGCTTGAGCTGTTTCCCTCGGGTGGATCATCGGAGATGGAGGAAGACCGGCAACCAAACATCGTCAAAGGATCACTAGGAGCTTAGAATGAAGACCGAAGGACACGGATCAACTCGGTATAATCTTTCTAACTCTTAGTTAGTTAGCTAGAATAGGGTTTAAGGTCGATCCGGGAATCGGGTAGCGGTAGCACCGGTTTTAGAAACTTTTGTTCCGCATTTTGGCCGCGTTTTGACGGCCGGGGCGCTGCCGGGACCCTACATGGTATCAAAGCCACCCTTTAAACCCCTTACTAGCTTGTTTAAACGTGCTTAAAAGATCGATCTACGGAAATTTCCAAAATCACGATTTCAATGTTCTGTTCTCTACCGTTTTTCAAAAGTGTTCAAAAAATTATTTGCAGTAGCTTAAAAATCCGTGCAGGCGAATTTTTGGGTACACAAAAAATTTGAGCTTCTGAAGCTTTCAAAGCGCCGCGAAACCGCCACACTTACCCCCTTTTGGCGGCAGTTCTGCGGCCATTTAGTTGCGACGGGCTTTAAAATGTTTTTTGTAGCCTACTGACTTGGAATTGTGATTTTTTTGATATTCTGTTTTGGCCCAGTTTTCTGTGCAGTGTTGTTATTGCTATTGGGGACAATTTGGAATTTTTTCGATCGATATTTAAGTGTGCATTTATCAGTACTTACATTTCTATCTGCGACCGTGAATGTCATTTGATCGGTAAACTCGTCTAATTGCTATAGTTCTTTTAGACGAGTTTGCGAACGTGACATTCACGTTGATGTTCTGTGATGTGCTGTGATGTTGGTTGGATCGTCGTGGTGGATAGCAATGGTGCAATGTTAGTATAGTTTTATTTCATTTGTACATTTGATATTGCGGGGCGAGCGTCCGACATGTGGACTGCCGTCACTGCTAGTTTGTATATTATTCTTTTGGGGCATGACGTCGATGTCACCCTTGTATATTATTTTATTTTCTGTACTAGGATTACCTCGCGGTGGGGTGCACGAATAGCCGGATTCTAGAGGGCAACGGTTCCGCATCTCATGGTGTTGGGACGGAGGGGACCTCACTCTAGAATTGGCGGGCTATTCGCCGCACTCATAGGGGGTATAAGTGACCCAGGAAGGGTGCTCAAGTTACCGGATTCCGTGAAGTGCTGGATGGTCCATTCACGTTGCTGAAAGGGGCTGCCTCACTTCTGGTTTTGGCGGGTAACTTGCCGCGCTCGTAGGGGTCTAGGTTTCATCGCACAGGCTATCCACACGACAGGGAACGTCGGGTCTCACTTGCGGCTCAAGTGAAACCCGGGGCTCCAGATTATCCACCATTCTGTGTTGCTTCTGTGATGTTTCTGTGATGTTGCTTTTTATCATGCCTGGGACGAATATTATATATATATATTTATATATACTAGTAGATGTTGTATATGTTTTGCACCCGCGGTAGTCCAGTCCCCGCTCTGTCGTTAGTTAAGTAACCTAACGGGTGATGACGGGACCCAGTGGCGAATGCGGATGGCATATACGTACATTTTATTTTTCGTTCTTTTCTGGTGTGATTAATTGATGGGACTGCGTTGATTCTTATCAATGCAAGGATACAACAAACCTATATATATGATATTGTTGGAACCAAATTTTTTTTAAAAAAACTGACATTACAGACATTCTCTTTTGCTTTGCACCGTGGTATTCAGTTTGGAATATCCTACACCTCATTCGACGAGGCAAGGGCCGAGATCCCTTCATCGGGAGTGGCCCCTTGGGTAAAAGTTTGCGTCAAAGTAATAACTTTACTATAGTCGATTATTGTTGCTTTGCATCTTGGTATTCAATTTAGGATATCCTGCACCCTATTCGATGGGGAAAGAGCCGAGATCCCTTCACCGGGAGTGACCTCTTTAGCAAAAGTTTTCGCCATTATATATTTATAAAAAACCACTTGGATTCCTTCAACGATATCAAGTTCATTACGTTAAAGGTTTTTTTCCAAAAACCAGCCGTAGCCCTCCGTCGTTTCTTTGAGGTGGTACATAGTATTCGTGCTGCGTTTGTTGGCCTTTGTCAAGGCGTAGTGTGCGGTAGCTAGATATTGCTTGTCTGTTGCATTGAGTTGCGATTATCTAGGACAGTCGTATAACCTTGTTGGCCTTTGTCAAGGGTTTGTACGGGTGGGTCTAGAGTAATCCAGGATAATGACGGGTTGAACTTGACTTGTGGTTTATGATTTGTTGGCCTTTGTCAAGGTCATAAACCGCTTGGGGTAAAAATCATATCGGGAGTTTCAAACATACAGGAAACTTGCCAGGCTTGCGCATACCTTCTGGAGTGTGGTGACTTGAGTAGCTTCCATCAGCTTATCATGCGATGATAGTTGGATCCCGATTCCCACTGATGAGTAGGATTACTCCTCGGGTGATTCCGACTAATTCTCCTTTTGCGTTTGGAGGAGAATTCGAGGAAACAGTGGGAGCCATCCAGATTAGATAAAATGATTAACCATTCTGATCTAGGTTAGAGTGCACGATGAGTGTTTCTTCTCTCTCTCTCTCTGGCTGTGACTATGACCCGACTTTTGACTAAAAACTCATGAACCAAGTTAACCAAACCTTCTTAAAACACTTTGACTTTTGGAATGTCACGGTGTCGCATACATCATTGCCACTTCTATATCACCTTTACATTTCTCCAGAACACCTCGTATCACTACGAACATCCACTTCCATTAGATAAATCCATCGTATGGTTATATACGAACTCGAAGGAACTTTTTCGAGGATGGATTCTGGTTCTGGAGAGATTGAATGGGATTATTCGGTTGTCTTTTCCTTTTACCTTCTCTCAGATTGTGAGGGCTCCTAGGATTAGGAGAGGGTACACCTATTGAGCTTGTTGGATAGTCTTCTTCCAAACCATAGGCAGGTGCCGAACGGTAGGGAAGGAAGAAAACCAATTAAGCTTAAGTGTGGTGTATAGAAGGTAATAAGTAAAGACATATAAAGGGATTAGAATAATGGCAAAGGAAATTGCGACCACCATATTTCACGACAAAAACCATGTATACCCCTGTCACTCCTACATCCACTTTACTTTTCTCTAGAACACTCCGTATCACTACGGATATCCACTTCCATTGGATAAATCCATCGTATGGTTATATACGAACTCGAAGGAACTTTTTCGAGGATGGATTCTGGTTCTGGAGAGATAGAATAGGATTATTCAGATGTCTTTTCTCTTTACCTTCTCTCAGGTTGCGAGGGCTCCTAGGATTAGGAGAGTACACCTATTACGCTTATTGGATAGTCTTCTTCCAAACCTTAGGCTGGTGCCGAAGGGTAGGGAAAGAAGAAAACCAATTAGCCTAAAGAAGGTGTACAGAAGGTAATAAATAAAGACATAATAAAGGGATTGGAGTGAGGGCAGGTAAGTATATGGTTACTGTCGTGAATAAGGAGAGTGGAAGAGGCGTTACTAGGAATACCAGTTAAACCCTTTCGAAACATTTTCATGTTTCAGTCTGACTGTGAGATATTAATTGAAAACTGTTTTCCTAATAAGACTCTAACTCCAGGGTATATATTTACCAGATCAATTTCTTACATCTATATGTTATTACAGATGGTGAGTGGGAGTAAGATATTGGGAATTGGGTGATTAGATGCTCATTATATCGGAATTCATAGTAATTGGTGATATTTGAGGAAATCATCTGGATTTTGCCGGATGGCAATATTTGGTTTTGAATATCCGTTATTATGCACCAATTTCAAACTAGTATATCTGTACATTTATTTTATAAACTGAGATATAACTTTTTGATATTGTGTCTATGACACTTACCTATATCAGTTGGTGATTAGGTAATGTGCATTCAACAGCGTTGTAATTCTTCTTAACCACACTACAGTTTTTCAACCTACGACGCACAGGGTTTGAGTTGTTGAACTCAGGGGACTTGTACAAAGTATTGTATGTTGTCCAGTGTCCATTATGACAAAGGAGTTGGTACTCGTACTATATTCTGTTTACTTGTGACTTCTCCAGTTCTGGACAAGTATTTCGTTGAAATGCAAAGTCCAGATATTGAGAAGTTATAGGTATAAGAATAAAATAGAGAACCATTTATTGGAAGTATCAGGATTCTTCGAGGAAGTCGAAGATGTAGATACTTGTGTTTGGTATTCAGTTGATAGTAATGTTTTTGAGAACTTGTTTCTCTTTCGGGTTACTCATATATGGATGCACTCCTAGATGAGTAATGCTGATTGTCCTCTTTCCATTTGGTTGATATGCACTGGAGACAGCTGCATGATTTTGAATCTGGTTCCAAATTAGATTAGTGCTTTTGTTTCTATATTAAATATATATAGAATCAATTTATATCTTAACGATGTTAAGGTATAGGGAGTTGTCCGACTGATGCTTAAAACCAGAATTCGGATAAACTCAAGGCACGTTTCAGTAATGGCAGTTTGTGGGTTATCCCGGGCTTTGACGAGGGTTAACTTTCTACCATCAGGAAGATCAATATTTATATTGTTCTTGACTCGCCACAATTTTGGTAAAATGGACTTTTTTTCAGAAAACACGAGTGGGAGTATGGTAGAACTGGAAATGATTATAGAACCACAAACGATTACTGAAGATTTAATAGAACCTGAGAATTCAATTGGTTTTGACATTCCATTAGCCACTCCGCAGATTTAGTGGGTAACCTCAGGCACCCGAGAGGTACTTCGGTCTTCTCAGAGACGGTGACCGGGAGGTTCTTGTTTTACCCAGACTTGCCATTGCTGCTGTTCTAGACTATAAGACCTGGCAGGAGGATGAGTATAACATCGTTCTAGACTTTCTTTAGAAGTGCACGTGTATATAACTCTGCCAGAGGGTTGTTGTAGTCAGTGGGAGCAGCGGAAGCATAGTGGGCAAGCAGCTTATGTCTATTTATAGACTAAAGCAGGTATAGCAGAAATAGATCATCTAATTTTGATGTGACTGTCATAGGTTTTGACCTCATCAGAATAGGAGATGGATCTGGTAAGAAGGTAGTAGAAAGTGATGTCCAAATACTGGGATGACATGCACTTGATAGGAAGAGATATTTCTATACTACGATCGATTGTACTATGGTTGTCACAAAGTTGTTTCTCCACACAGGATATGGATGTAATATCAGGGTTTCTGGTTACTAGATCTATGGTTTTAGATCTAGATTTGGGAAGTATTCCAATCTAGGTACTTTGACATTAAATGGACGACTCCTGGCATGGTGGTGTACCTACAGGTAATGGAGTCACCCTCTCTAAAGCTGTTTTGCAGACTAAAGGGGAGAGGGATCTGCATGATTACCATATCACTTGCTTAGGAATTGAGTTAATCATGAAATGTCAAGTACCAACCCAGATATTGCTTTTGTACTAGATACAATAAGCAGATATATTATTCTAATCCTGGAGAAACATTGGGAAACAGTTTATGAACATAAATGGATGTTCTATGGATATGGTAATGGCAGCCTCCTTCGGGAAACGGTTATCATTTCAGGTTTCCAAGATGACCTGGATGACAGAGTGACTATCAGAGTTATAGTTTTCCCTCTTTTGAGGGACAGTATGTTGGACAGGTGGTCCAAGCGGATACTGAGGAAAGGCAAGGCGCAGGATACTGATTAAATTCAGTAGACGATACAGTCTAAGTAGTTTGCTGGATTTGGAGTTCATTTATGAACTGGGTCCCATCAGACATCAAGACAAATTCTAAGACAAGTATTGCTCATTTCGGGAGATAGCTTTCTCCGCGAAGTTGAGATATAGAGAGATACAGAAAGAAACATTGGAGCGGATCCACTCACTGAGGCTATTTCTCGAACGCAATCGTTTTCGCAAACAGGCTTTACGAAACTGATTAGTAGAGAAGTTGGGTGTTCGGTATCACATGGGCTGTGAGTATGCGACATCGCAATAATTGGCCTTAAGTGCAAGTGGGAGATTGTTGGCTATAGTGCCCTCAAGGCAATTATCATAGTCGCGGACTTGTGATTATGATGATTGAGTGAGGACCTGTACCGATAAAATAGTCTTACTCAAGATGATAGTATGCCATCTGGTTTGTCTTTATCATCATATACATGTTGATAGAGCCCGTAGGATTCTTGCTTAACTGCCAGCATTGTGATGGCGATCACATACGTAGGAGCTGGGGGTCTATAAGCACATCCTCAAATGTCCCTAGCCGTAGGAGTATCGAGACCGGGCATCGATACTCCAGTGTAGACTAGTGTATACTGATCGAGACCCCGACGAGGGATGGTGGCCAGGTCTCATAAGCCATTGGTGTTAGTTTGTTCACCTAAGATAGTATGCAGGTGCTCATTGGGTTATGAGTACACTGGACGGACTCGCCGGGAACCTGCTAGTTGGTATTATACCTATTGTCAGATAGCAGTTCCCAGGTGACATGTGTACAGGTTAGTCTGTCGGCCTGAGATCGTCATTTGTCTCGTGTGAGTTCCCACTGTGCTTTGATTACTACCCTACCACGGCTCAAAGGAGTCGTGCAAACAGGTTTTAGTTGGGTACAGTCCCGAGCCACATGGAGGCAGTGATCGGATCGTCGGGGATTCGTCTCTCCCGGTATTGAGGGTTGATGTCGCGTTATGTACGGATGGCCATCACCATAAATCCGTGGCCACGGTGGACGAGAATTATCGATCCAGGATCGATAATTTCTTTGGTGGTGATGGGTTTCATACCGACACTAAATATCGCGTTGTTGGGGGTCTGACTTTATCCACCCCCGTAGACTCGATATGCGATACTCTTAGACGAACAGACTGGACTGTACGGATATTGTCACTGTCAGGCTCAGTAGGGGTTCTGCATGAGTTTGCTCGTCGGCCTCCCTTTCGCTCAATACCTGGGTAGCCGTTACGTACAGCTAGTGCCGCTGACGTGCTTGTGGTTAAATCCACTGCCAGGGTATTGACGAGTCTTTAGTGTCCCACACAGAGGGTTTTTATGGTTCAGGCGATATGGTGTACATGGCGTATGTTGGTACATACAGGTGTCCGATTAAATATGTGCATGCTGCGCAGACTTTAATCGGACGGTTGATAATACTAGCGGCTTAGGATTAAGCCAGATTATTAAATCAGGTTTTGATTTAATAATTTACATATTTATTTATATATATGTATTCTAGTATTATTGTTCGCTATTTATTTTCTCTCTTGGCTATTCGTATTTTTGTACGAATACGCTTATATGTATTTTCGATACATGTACCGGGAAGTATTCCGTATTTTATATGGAATAGCTTCTAGAAGATGCCACCTCATTATTGATTTTCTATTATAAAATCAATTAGGAAATGAGGTGGAAAAGGTGACTAGGAAAAGGCATGGGTCAAAGCATGGTCTATGGTATGGTCTCATTTGTTTAATATTTTTTGAAAAGAAAAATTATTTTTGTATGGAAGAGAGAGGGGGGCCGGCCACTTATTATGGGGATTGGGGTTCATTTGGTTTTGGATTAATTCACACTTGCATTTTTCTCCCCCTCTCTCATTCACTCAAAAGTTCATAAAAGCCTTCACCATTTTTGGTTCATGCCAAGTCTTCATCACCTCCATTCTTCTTCTTTGGTTGCTCCCATGAGCAAATGGTAGAGAGAAAATTGTAGTGACATATTCATACACCCCCACTCTCCATCGCTAGCGATGTTGGAGCGTCGTTTATCTCGTTCGACGAGGTTGGAGCTTGCGTCGTTTTCCTCGGATGGATCATCGGAGATGGAGGAAGACCGGCAACCAAACATCGTCAAAGGATAACTAGGAGCTTGGAATGAAGACCGAAGGACACGGATCAACTCGGTATAACCTTTCTAACTCTTAGTTAGTTTGCTAGAATAGGGTTTAAGATCGATCCGGGAATCGGGTAGCGGTAGCGCCGGTTTTAGAAATTTTTGTTCCTCATTCTGGCCGCGTTTCGACGGCCGGGACGCTGCCGGGACCCTACAATGGAGGCGCAGCTGTGGCCTAGGTCTTGATGCCCTATTTATAGAGAGATGGGGTCAGTTCAGATTCCCTATATCCTAAGGTTGATTGGATGGCTTAAAGGCTGGACACCGTTGCATCCACATGCATGGCACATGAGAGTAACGGTGGAAGGCATTTGTTCCCTCATAAAAAATAGGGTAGCACCTAACGTGTTAGATACATGAGCGCCCGCGCGCAAAGCATGTGAATGCCTTTTTCTGATAGAATTAAATTCTATGGCTGCACCTCACGTGTTAGACACGTGAAAGCCCGCGTGCAAAGCAAACGCCTGTTTCTAATAGGATTAAATTCTATGGCAGTGCCTCACGTGTTAGACACGTGAGCGCCCACGTGCAAAGCACGTGAACGCTTATTTCTGATAGAATTAAATCCTATGGCAGCGCCTCACGTGCTAGACACGTGAACGCCTACGTGCAAATCACGCGAATACTTGTTTCTGAAAAGATTAAATCCTATGGCAGCGCCTCACGTGTTAGATACGTGAACACCCACGTGCAAAGTACGTGGACATCTGCTTCAGAAAGGATTAAATCCTATGGCTACGCCCGCGTGCATAGCGCATGAGCGTTAGCACCTAAAGTTGAAGCAGTTTGCTTCAGGTAGAATTAAATTCTACATGGGAAAATATTTCTTTAAACAAGAAAGATACTCTCTGTTAAACAAAGAGCCGTTGGTTTAAAAGATCTAATGGTGATTTAAAAAAAATCACCATTGGATAGAATTAAATTCTATTTGAAAAAAAATAATCTCCCTAATCTTTCTAAAATGAGATAGATTCTCTCTGTTAAACAGAGAACCGTTGGATTAAAAATCCAATGGTGATTAAAAATCACCGTCTGAATCAAAATATAGAATTAAATTCTATACATGGAAAATATTTCCTTCAATCTTATTAAAAACCAAAAAATATACTCTATTAAACTAAAACCTTTGTATCTAAGATCCAAAGGTGATTAAAAATCACCACCTGATTATGAAATCAGGTCGAGATCTCTTAAATGAGAGATCCTCTCAACTAATCAACAATTTCTTCACCCTATATAAGGGACCTCAAGAAATCAATTCTAGATACAGCCGACCACCCCCCCAATAAACATCTGCATATACAGAAAACATACCCTTAAGTTTCGATAACAGAGAATTTAATTCTTTTTGAAGAAAAAGATCTTCCTCTCGGCTCAAACCCTAGGTAGAGAAAACACAAAGATAAAAAAAAATATCTCCACTTTACCCATCATGCCATATTTAAGAGTTTAATCCTTCATAAGAACTAAGTTCTTTCTCTGGATCTGAAATCCACAAGACAGATCTCCCAAAAAAGAGAATTTAATTCTCGTAGAAAAGATCTTGATTTTTAGAATCAAAGATTCAGGGGAGAACAAGATTGAAAAGAATATGGATGAAAGAAACAAAAAAAGATGGAGTCCATACTCTAGGAATTTAGTTCCCAAACATGATAAGAACTTAGTTCTTAAAGAAATCTGATCTCATATCCTCAAAATAGTGATCTTGGTGATCGTTAATGGTCAAAATACCATTAACAGAAGTTAACTTCTCTAAAAACATGAACAGAGAATAAATCTCTAAAGACTCAGCACCTCACGTGACGCTTACGTGAACGCTGAAAAATGAGACTTAGCCTCTCACGTGATGTCCACATGAGCGACTGAGATTGAGCATCTCATGTGATACGCATGTGAGTACTCAAAAGTCATGAAGACAGCGCCTCACGTGGAATCCGCGTGAGCGCCCAGATGCTGCAGACATCGCTTCACGCACCATTCACATGAGCATCTGAGTGTGGGCGCCTCACGTGAGAGACATGTATGTCTGAGTGCTTAGCAATACTGGATAACATAAAAGCCCATCATTCGGCCCAAAATAGGTTAAGTTCCCAGAAATTAAAAACTTTTCTGATTATAAAGTAACAGAGCCTATATGCTCACTACATTTGAGTTGATCTTAGTCTGATACATGACTAACGGTTCTTAAATAAAATAAAATACACCATGAACTGATGGAATATATGACTTAGGTTCAAACCCAGGTTTTATAAATACAGATTTAGACTAATTCACGCCATACAGGCGATGACATAAACTAGTCTCTGTATACAATTCACGGGCAACCTCATATAAACAAACATAACACGACACAAAGTAGATGCCTGAAGCAGGTGAAACATGTTATCACAACGCGATAGCATAATTAACTGCAGGGACTTGCGCCTACAGGGAAGAGCGTCCCCACAATAAAAAAAACCCTCAAAGACGGGGAATCTGATAAAGTCATGCTAAATCGGTCGCATCTATCCAAATCTCTGATATACGGTGCCATAAATCAACTTGGAATCTTTGGAGAGGTGGATGGATATATCCCAAATAGTATCTACCCCCAAATTCAGGCAATACGTTCTAACCCACTTCGTCTCTATTTCCGGCGGTAAACAAAGCCCACACAGGTCATAAAATTGAAAAGCCTTAGATGACAGGGACCTAAACTTGTCTCCCAAGCCATTTCCTTACGACCAGTCTCCAAACTGACTACCGTATACAATTTATGGGCTACTCGCAACAAAGTTGCATCCCCAAGTCCCACCAAAGGCAACAATACTCCCTAAATATCTGTTTCCTTGCAGCCGGTCTCCAAATTTACTACCATATACAATCCATGGGCAACTCGCATCAAAGTTACATCTAAGACGTCCGCCATTGGAAAACTAAGCTACTAATGAGGAAAAGACCCACTCATGTGTCCTCATGATACATGAGGAGAACGTCATTTACGAGATCCTCTCGACTCGTAAGAAAAATACACCTTCGTAAGATCCTTACAACTCACAAGAGAAAATAAACTTAGGAATCCTCATGACTCCTAAATAGGAAATGCACTTACGAGATCCTCTCGACTCGCAGGGAGAAAATACTTTTATAAGATTCTTACGGCTCATAAAAATTGAAAAGCCTTAGGTAACATAGATATAAACCTGTCTCATAAGCCATCGCTCTCCAATAGGCAACAGCAAATGATAAGTCGCTCTTGACACTATATTTCAGTGATAGCGGTGCTGATGTCGACTAAAAACCAAATTCTAAGTCTCCTCTAAGGAAAATGATGAATTGCTCCTGACACACGTGCTTCAGTGATAGCAACGCAGGTACCATCATGGAGTCCAAAATCTCGACACCTAAGTCGTTAACTGGGAGATAAAAAAGAGAAGAAAAGAAATATCCGAAATGATGGGGCAACTCGCATTAAAAATTAGTGAGTAAAAAAAATAAATAGCCGAAATGATAGGGAAACTCATAAAAAAATTAACGAGTAAAAATAAAAAGAAATAATAGAAATGATAGGGTGGCTATGAATAAATAGTCGAAATGATAAGGCAATCGCGACCACCACGATAAGAAAAACTGAAATGATAAAGCGATCGTGGTAAAAAATAATACAAATAAAAAATCGTGTAATGGTATCAACCTAGCACCTAGTCTTGACGGCAAAACATACAGCCTAGGGACTACCTGAAAGTCTATTTTACTCCGGCAGGGTATAGACATGGCGTCAGCAAGGCTCAAAGAGTCAAAACGGAAGCTGAGTGACAGCAATTTCCTAACTCCAGGTCTCGACGGTAGTACATACACGCTTAAAGACTACTAGATACCATCTCACCTCAAAAGGGTATAGACGTGACTTCTCTGAGACTCAAAGAGTTTGACCCCGAAGTAAAGTGCCATTGTGACACCTAACACTGAATCTCTGACGAAAACATGCATATCGGCCTAGGAAGATTATTCGGGATGTTGCATCCCGCCTCAAAAGAGCTTAGAGATACAAAGACCACGTAGCTACTCGAATAGCGATCTGAATGAACCCGAACCAAGAAGAAGCAAGCTGACGCGATGGTACGATAGACTACACCCAGTACGGCAAACCTGGCAGCCTCCTATATATGATGTCAGGATGAGTTTATTCACACCTATAAGGAGAATAAACTGAATGCTCTAGAACAAGTATATAAACTAAGCTAGTGTTTCCTAAACACAAATAAAAGAAATAAAAGTGCAATGGCACTCAGCCTGACACCATTCCATCCATGTGCAATGCATGTGAGCGAAATGGCGACGGCATTTGCTCCGGCCAAAATTTAGAGTTCAAGAGTGCAAATTTCACAAAAGCGCAAATGCGCCACGTGCAATGCATAGACATAAGCGCTAACCTCTGTTGCATAGTGCTAAACGTGTAATGCACGGGCGCAAGCGCAAGTGCGCCTCGTGCAACGCACGTGGCACAAGAACATTTATATGGTGAAGTGCATGCTTCAATTAGAGCTTAATCTATATTTTAGAAAATAATTTTCCATATTTTTCTAAAATAGAATGATTGTTTCTGTTTAAACAGAAAATCTCTAAATCAAAAATCTAACGGCGCTTAAGCACCCCCATTTGATCATAGGATCAAATGAGAGATTCTCTCAACCTTTCCCAGCCATTCTCATCTCCTATATAAAGAAGCCTAGAAGATTAATCTCTAAATACACGGACCCCCCCCCCCCCCACAAGGTTAAAAAAAGAGATAAAAAAAACCTCTGCTTAAAGAAAACTCTTCATCTCCTTCAAACCCTAGGTAAGGGAAAGTGAAAAATCTCTTCTTTACCTTCCCTTTTCTGTCACCGAAGCTTAAGCTTCTCAAGAACCTAAAGTTCTTCCTTTAGATCAAAAATCCATGATTAAACTCCCTAGAGCTTAAACTCTTATAAGGGGTTTGACTTAAGATCTAAGATCTCAAAGGGAAACTTCATTACCACCTCCATCAGAAGATGAAAAAGATCATCAAGATCACCAAAGATCGAAGTTTGGCTTCATGAAACCTAGGAAAACATATCGTCGTTAAGATCATGACCAAAAAATAGAACCCAAAGTCCCAAGATCATGAAAGCTCTGATCTTTTACTAATTTTTATGATCAAAAGATCATTTTACCGAAACTTAAGCTTCATGAAAACCAAGTTTTCAAACCCTAGAAAGGTTAACCTTCTCGTCCCAAAGAGAAGATGGAGCTTAAGCACCGAAAACCCTAGCGCTGCACTAAACGTACAATGCACGTGGCGCCGGCGCCAATGTTGTCTTTACCAAGATACGCCAATACTATTTTTGCAAGGTTACATCAGAGATTAAGCTCTCGATCTTGAGTTGCGCCACGTGAAATGCACGAAAGCACCAGGGCCAGCGCCAAAGCATCACCATGTCCTACCAAGCGCCAGGCGCAAATCAAAAGTGGCAGCATCAGCGCCGCATGTAAATGCACGTGCACTAGAGCAGCGCCATCGCCAAGTATAGAAGAGCGCTAAACAGATCTCATACTTAGCTAATTGGTTAAGTGTTGAAGCTTAAGCTTCCTTATGATCCAGAGATTAGCTGAGAATAAAATTCTCAATATGTGACCAAGCCACCAAGGCAATCCTAGTTCTCAAAGGAGACTATTATTTCTAAGCGAAGCCCATATTCTTCAAACCATCAAAGTAGACCTTAGTTCTCAAATGAGATTAGCGTGTTCTTAGATAAATCTTAAGTTTTAAATTGAACCGATAAACCTTACAATGTGAGAATGGAACCTGGGTTCATCCCCATTGGCTAACCAAGATACCAATATGGGCATGGTTAAGCAATGCTTGACCCAAAATATAAAATATGTACGGATTTAAACTAATCTGCGCTCTACGGGCGATGAAAAAATTAGTCTCCGTATACAATCCAAGGGCAACCCCAAATAAACCAAAAGACACGACACACAAAGAAAACAATCTGGAGTGTAGAAAGTTGTTATTGTTCGCGATAACGTAATTAATTATAGGGGCTTGCGCCTTTAGGAAAAATGTTTCCTTACTATCAATAAACCTCTCACCCTGAGAGAGAATCTGAAGTCAGCTATATCAGTCGCATCTATCCAAACCTCCGATATATGGTGCTATAAATCAACTTAGTATTTTCAGGAAGGTGGATGGATCATACCAATGCATCTGCCCCCAAATTTAAGCAAGACATACCGACATCAGTTCTCTTCCGGTTTTCGACAGTAAATAGAAGAAAAAATACCTAATGTTCCAGTCATATGATCTAATACTCCTGAGTCAATAATCCATGAAGATGGAGATGTATGCGTTAGAATATATGTATTACCTATAGCCAGAATAGTAGTGAAACTCGAGAAAATAGATCCTGCAAGAAGAAACCTAAGCCATAATATCTCC
Organism: Agapanthus africanus; assembly: GCA_030015575.1. Classification (NCBI taxonomy): domain Eukaryota; kingdom Viridiplantae; phylum Streptophyta; class Magnoliopsida; order Asparagales; family Amaryllidaceae; genus Agapanthus; species Agapanthus africanus. The sequence continues at coordinate 373,055,967 of JASDDO010000019.1, read as the reverse complement.
TGATCAGAAATTCCAGAAGCACCATGAAAAATAGAAGTGGCAGGTGTCGTATCAGAAGTAGCTATTCTAGCATCCAACTGAGTTCGGAGCTCCAGATGAAGCGAATAGCAAGTATCCTAAGTGTGGCCAGTCATCTCATAATGTGAACAGAAACGATCACCTCCTCTCCCCTTCCTCCAAAAGTTCATCGACCTCCTCTACTACGTACTCGTGTACTACCTCCACCTCATCTTCTACCACCATAAGAAAAAACAAGGGAAAATTTGTTTTCACTTTCTTTTACAATGGAATCAATAGTATCTTCAACGACAGAGAAAGGATAGGCATGAATAATAGCCCTATAAGCATCCGCGAGAGAAGGGACCTCTGATCCTCCTAGAATTTTTGGATTTATACTATCAAATTCGGGACCAAGACCGACAAGAAATGTCATCACCATCATATGATCATGATATGTTTTCCATCCGTTTTTTCACTACTAATAGGATAAATAGAAAATAGTTCTGCTTAAAGCTTCTTGAGTTCACCATAATAAAAGGAGACAGATTTATTCTCTCACTCAAGTTTATTTAGAGCTCTCCAAGCATCAAAAGCCCTATTAGCATTAAATATTCTTTCAAACATCTCTTTTAGATAACTCCAAATAGAGTAAGCGGTTGAGTATTTGAATACTTGCAACACAATCTCTTACTTTATGGGCTCAGTCATCAAGCGATGCAATATGGCATCATGTGATACCCAGTCTTCAGAAGGATCTGAAGGAGGTGGCTCAATGAGATACTTCATTAACCTACGCTCCTTAGTAAACATTTCCACAGCCTGTTTCCATCGAAATTAGTTGTCGATTTTCAATCGGGTTCTTATAATAAAATTAGGATACGAAATATGAGAGTATCTTTCAAAGACTTTCTCTTTATCATTCATGATCAAAGAGTGCTGACAACTTCACAATAATCAACAAGACGAAAATTTTCTAACCCGGAACACCAAGCAATCACCAACACAAATCTTCAAAAGCAACAAGTTGGTAAAATATTCATCATAACATCAAAAAACCACTAAATAAATAGATCTGGATGGTTACTAATTTGATGGGCGGCAAGGGGCAACATCAAAAACCCATTAAAAAAAGGTGACAGATCGACAGAGGAGTAGTGAGGTGGCAGGTCGAGGCAATGGTATCGATGGTGGCAGATCGTGGCAATAGCGAAGGTAACGAAGTTGGTTGGTGGCGGCGGTATCGATGGTGACGATGAGGGCAGCAAGGGTGGTTGGGGTTAGGCTCTATGATGGTGGTGGCAGTTGTGAGGGTGAGGATGCAACGATGATGGGGTTAGGCTATATGAGCGGCGGTGGTTGCGAAGGTGAAGGTGCGAAGGTGATGGTTGCGACGGTGGGGGCGTGATGGGTTGGTTGTGGCGGCGGCGGCGAATAAGTGATGGGTGATGCCGAGGTAGGGTTAGGGATATGGGGCTCTGATACTATGTATAAGAGAATTAGATTTAGGGAAAATTATAAGATAACTACATAATCTCTCTGCCTTTTATATATATATATATATATATATATATATATATATATATATATATATATATATATATATATATTGCTTTTCTAATAATAGGAAATACAAATAATCTAATTACATTTAATCAAATCTAAATCTTACCAATCTAAATAAATCTATATCTTATTCTTAACGTATTTAAATGGTACACTCTTGAAGCAAGATAGTTTCTTAGAGAGGTCATGCATGTCCCATAAAATAATATTGTGTATCATACAAATTTCTTAAGTGCATTTAATTTTCTTTATATTCATAACACAAGTGTATTCATCTTCCTACCATATTTAGATAAGTGCAGAAGATAAAATTTAACAGGAAAACACATTTTTTTAATTTAGAAATTCAAGTAATAAAATTATTTATTTTTATTAAGCAGTGATTTGACTAATTAAGCCTAAATGTCTAATAATTGAGTAAATTAAGTTTTGTTGTATTACTTCATCTTTTATTACATGTCAAGGAGTCTAACGGGACCGGGTTGCCCGTAGGCCGTCCAATCTGAGCGCCACGTGGCGGGTCCGGACCGGCCCTACTATTTTCTTGGCTCGGCCTCGGGCCGGGCTGGGCCAGCCGTTGGCGGCTCGACGGTTCGGCCCGGCGAAACCGGCCAAATTCAAATTTGAGAATGTTTAGGGTAGGGGTCGGTCTTTGCGTTGAGAAGGTTTTCTTGAATGGGGTGGGTTTTTTAATAAATGGAGAAATTTGAATTAAAATGTGGGGTTGTAAAATTATCTAAAATTCCCTCACTCAAAATTATAAATTTCTATACCCCTAATCCAAAACTCTATAAATAGCTCTTTGCGCTTCTCGTTCTTCTTGTTCTTCTCACAATTCACAATAACAAAATTTTTAATCTCCTGATCACTCTCTTTAATTTCTGAGAAGTTGACTGTTAAAATTGAAATCATGCAATCTTTATTTCTACAGTCTCAATTTTCACTTCAGATTCACTAATTTGATTTTGCTATTTGGAATAAGGGTTTTTTTTTTGTATTGATTATATTTTTCTCGTATATTTTTATCATCTCTCTTTCTCTCTTACTAATATTTATAATTAAGAATGTCATGTTCATCTTCATAAGGTAACAGGAGTGCTTCATCTTCACGGAGACGTTCATTTTAAATCGATATGGGTTCACAAAAGAGACAGAGATTAATTAATAGGCTGTAACTAATTTTGATTCTTATTCTCCTAATTATGAATCTTCTAATTATGATATCAATGCTACGTCACAAAGTCATGTCTCTAAAGAAATTCATGCTTCTACCGTTCATGAAGCAAGAGCTTCCATCCCTAAAGATAAAAGAGCTAAAACTTCTGATGTTTGGAAATATTTTGTAGTACAAACAGTTGTAGGTAAAAGCGAACGGGTAGTTTGTACTCATTGCCAGGAAAATTTTACTTGTGCTGCTTCAGGTGGAACTACCCATCTAAAAAGACATTTAATCAAACACAAAAAGACAGATTCTCAGCAGACAACTCTAAATATGTTATCTTCTAACTCTTTAACTAGTTTTTCAGATTCGCAAGTACTAATAGAAGGGAACTTGCAAGGTATGTCATACATGCTGACCAATCATTTAGTTTTGCAGAAAATGAAAATTTTGAAAGAATGGTAAAAAATGCATATAATCCAGCATTTCAAGGAGTACCTAGAACAACACTTAGAAATGATGTTTTAAAACTTTTCATGAAGGTAAAGCCAATTTGATTGATATTTTTGCAAATTTTAAAAGTAAAATTACATTAACTTCTGATGTTTTGACTACAAATTGGGGCATGAGTTATATTTGTGTTACTGCACATTTCACTGATAATTATTGGTTTTTACATAAAAAAAATTATTGGTTTTTCAAAATTGGAGTATCGACACAGTGGAAATAATATAAGTAATTGTATTTTGACCACTATGCGTGAATATAATATTCAAAATAAAATATTTTCAGTTAGTTTTGATAATGCTACTAATAATAATTCTGCTATAGCAATTTAAAAAAATAATTTAAATTCTATTTTGAATGAAGAATTATTTCATCAAAGAAGTGCATGCCATGTTTTAAATTTAATTGTGCATAATGGTTTTAGTATCATTGATACTTATTTAGCGAAACTTAAAAATGTAATAATATTTATTAAAATCTCTGAACCATGAAAATAAATTTTCAAGTAAACTTTTTGATACTGTTTATCAGCACCACCACTGGGTTCTACAAGCATCTAGCATGCTATTTTAAAAAATTTCGGGATGCTAATCAACACTAAACAAGAATCTAAACTAGATGATTAGGGTTTATGGTTTGATATCAAAATAAAACAAAGAAAGTGAAAGAAATTACAACCTAGTAGATCGAGTCATTCACTTCACAAGCTCCTCCACTAGACTCCACTTGAAGAAGGTGCAAGCTTCCTACGCGATCTTCGTGCCGAAGATGATCCATCTGAAACTCCTCTAATTCAAGCTACCTCTTCACCAAACTTTTTAGTGAAGGAAACACACTACACTCAAGTACTAATTAAGTGTAGGATGGTGAAATAGGGGTTTTGTTTGCTCACTAGGGTTCTCACAAGCCCTAGGTCTCACAAGTCATGTAAGTGTTGGGGCTTGGAGGAGGTGAGGAGGAAGATGAAGGGAGCTAGAGAGTAAAGAGCTCAAGTGAGAAAAATGAACAACTCAAGAAATAACCAAGTGAAGAATGACTTTGATAATTCCTCACTTATTGAAGTATGGAATTTATTTTAATAAATAAATTGAACCATGCTTCAATAGTGCAAGCAAATGAATTAATAAATATAAAAGACATGCTTCACCCCATTCCTCATTTTCCACTTCATCATCTATTTTCACAAAATAGAAATTCAACCATGCTTCTTTTAATATATTTATATATATATATATATATATATATATATATATATACACACACACACACATACATATATCAAATATATTAAAAAAAAAATTAGTGAACAATAATATTAGTTAATATATAATTATATCAAATATAAATATATATCATATTATTAAATCAACACTTGATTCAATAATCTGGCTATATCACATATAACCGACTAATATCATTTATCCATATATCACATTATCAAATCAACACTTGATTCGATAATCCGGTTATATCACATATAACCTGACCGATAATAAATAACTGCCAGATTAGAATACGGTATCTCATACTCGTATTTAATCAGGCCCCTGCACATATCAGCATATGTGCCCTACTTCATTTTGCTTGAACTAGTAAATCTCTGTGTGGGACTCTAAAAACTCGTCAATACGCCAGCATTAGGTGATGATCACATTAGTCACCCACAAGCCGTTAGCGGTACTAACCGGACGTAACAGCTACTCAGGTATTGAGCGATTAGAAAATCAACAAGCTAACTTGTCCAAAATCTCATGAAGCCTATAAGTAACACTAACCATACAGTCCGGTCTCTTCGTCTGATATGTCGCATATCGAGTCTAGGGGTGGAATCGTCAGACACAGTAACTTGATAAGTCATGCCGATGTGTGGCTCATAACGGTTCGAGAAACTACTGATAACACTTACCGGCAAATCTCATTAGTCCTGACCAGGGACTTACTCTTATAACCAATCGAGTATAGCGCAACATCAACTCCCTATACCGGGAGAGACGAAACCCCTTCTATCGCTCACTGCCTCCATGTGACTCGAGAATGTACCCAAAATTCACATGTTTGCACGACTCCTTTGAGCCGTGGTAGGGAGGAAATCAAAACACAGCGGGAGCCATACAAGACACTATAAAGATCTTGGGTCTACAGACTAACTTGTACCAATGTCACCAGAGAACTGCTATCTGATGATAGGTATGGTACCATCTAGGAGTTCTCGGCGAGTCCTGTTCAGTGTACCCATTCTCTAATGAGCACTTATGTATAATCTTTGATGTCAAACACCAATGGTTATGGGATCGACCATCGCCCCATACAGGGTCAAAAAACGTACACACCAGTTTACTCTGGAATATCGATGCCCTGTCTCGATATCCCCTCGTCTAGGAACTCTTAAAGGATGTGCTTGTAGACTACACAAGTCCTAGTAGTATGATCCGCATCATAGTCATAGTCCTAGTAGTCAAGCAAACATCCTAAGGATTTATCAATATGTATCAGAGAGACAGTATAATAATACTAGTGTACATGTTAAGATAAAGAGCAACCCGATAGCATACTATCATATCAAGCAAGAAATTCCTCTATATATATGTCCAAGCATCCACTATATCATACAATAATAGCCTCTAGGGCATACATATTCCTAACAATCTCTCACTTACACTAAGGCCAGTTGTTCTAGTATCGCATACCCAACATCCTAAACAGTCTCTCAAACTGGGTCTGGGAGAGGGCCTTCATGAGTGGATCTGCTACGTTATCCTTCATGTCTACTCTCTTGACCTCGATCTCCCGTCGATCTACTATCTCCCGGATCATGTGATACCGCCTAAAAATATGTCTGGATCTCTGATGGGTCCGGGTTCCTTGGCCAAAGCCACAGCTCCATTGTTATCACAATACACAGGTATTGGATGTTCAATGAATGGAACTACACCAATTTCAACACTGAACTTCTTCATCTAGACAACCTTTTTGGCAGTATCGTTGGAAGCGATGTATTCAGCCTCCATCGTCGAGTCTACTACGGTATCTTGCATGAAACTCTTCCAACATACCGCCCCTCCATTGAAGGTGAAGACAAAACCCAAGACCGACTTACTGTCGTCCTTATCACTCTGGAAGCTCAAATCGGTAAATGACTCCACTTGGAGTTCACCGTTACCACACACCAAAAACATTTCTTTAGTCCTTCTCAAGTACTTAAGAATGTTCTTCACGGCTGTCCAATGCTTTTCCCCAAGATCTAAGTGATACCTACTCACTACACCTAATGAGTAAGCTACATCCAGTCTGGTACATAACATTGCATATATGATTGACCCGACTGCCGAAACATAGGGTATCCCTTGCATGCGAGCCCTCTCCAAATCAATCTTGGGAGACGTCTCATTGGAGAGAGTGATTTCTGAACAAGTGAGTATATTACCACGCCTAGAATCTTCCATACTAAACCTCTTTAGTATAGTGTCTATGTACCTGGATTGGGACAATCCCAACATCCGTTTAGATCTATCTCTATAGATCTTTATCCCCGGGATGTAGAAGGCATCATCTAGATCTTTCATGGAGAACTTTTGTGATAAGAAGAGCTTGACCTAGTGTGGTATAGGAACATCGTTTCCTATCAAGATTATGTCATCAACGTACGACACGAGAAAGACAACCTTACTCTCTACAACCTTCTTGTATATACATGGTTCATCTACATTTTTGATGAAGTCGGACTTTTTGATAGCTTCATCAAAATAGATGTTCCAGCTCCGCGATACCTGCTTTAATCTGTAAATTGATTTAAGCAGCTTGCACACGCTTCCGCTGCTCCCACTGTCTACGAAGCCCTCTGGCTGTGTAATGTACACACTCTCTTCTAAATTACCGTTTAGAAAAGCGGTCTTGACGTCCATCTGCCATATTTCGTAGTCATGATATGCAGCAATGGCAAGTAGGATCCTGATGGACTTAAGCATAAAAACTGGAAAAAAGATTTCATCATAATCGACACCAGGTCATTGACAAAAACCTTTAGCAACAAATCTAGCTTCGAAGGTCTCAACCTTTCCATCTATACCAATTTTCTTCTTAAAGATCGACTTGAGCCCGATGGACTTTACCTCTTCAGAAGCAACTTCCAAAGTCCATACTTTATTGGTGTACATGGATTCCAGCTCAGATCGCATAGCATCCAGCTATTTCACAGAGTCCCCACTTGTGATGGCCTGCTTAAAACTAGTTGGGTCATCATCTTCCATGATGCAATCCTCGCCCCTACCGTCTATAAGAAAACCGTAGTATCTCTCAGGTGGATGAGGAACCCTACTAGATCTGTGGAGTGGCTGAGGTTCATCGGGGACTATTAAATCCTCCGGTTCTACCAAATCGTCAGTTATAGTTTGTGTTGCTGGAACTTCTTCCAGTTCTACCTCATTACTACTAATTTCTTTCATAAGAAATTCCTTTTCTAAAAAGGTGACGTATTGAGAAACAAACACTTTTTGTTCCTCAGTATGGTAGAAGATATATCCATATGAATCCTTTCGATATCCCACAAACTTGCACAAAACATACCTTTCCTCGAGCTTGTCCAGATTTTTCTTTTTAACATAGGCCGGACAACCCCATATCTTAACTCGTTTAAGATATGGTCTCTTCCTATTCCATATCTCATATGAAGTGGTAGGCACGGATTTGGTCGAAACCCTATTCAATAAGTATGCAGATGTCTCAAGTGCATAACCCCAAAAGGAAATAGGTAACTCAGCAATACTCATCATAGAGCGCACCATATCTAATAGGGTGCGATTTCTCCGCTCCAATACACCGTTGTGCTGTGGTGTATACGGAGGGGTAAGCTGAGAGAGAATCCCATTCTTTTTTAAATAGTCTCTGAATTCCGTGCTCAAGTATTCTCCGTCCCGATCAGATCGTAAGACTTTAATACTTTTATCCGTCTGGTTCTCAATTTCGTACTTATATTCCTTGAATTTCTCAAAAGTTTCAGGTTTGTGTTTCAACAAGAACACATGTCCTTGAGAGATCATTGGTGAATGTAATGATGTATGAGGAACCATTCCTGGCATGTGTAGATATAGGACCGCATACATCACTATGTATCAGTCTCTATAGTTCAATAGCTCTTTCTCCGTGTCTAGTAAACGGAGTTTTGGTCATCTTGCCTTTGAGACATGACTCGCAGGTTTCATAAGATATAAATTCGAACGGATTCAAATATCCATCTTTATGCAACTTGGCTAGTCTTGTCGCATTGATATGATTTAGTCTACAATGCCACAAGTAGGCTTCATTCATTTCTGAACTTTTTCTCTTGTGTGTGTTCATTATATTTAGAACTGTGGTTTAATTAAGAACGTATATACCATTACTCAATGTACCAAACCCAATCAACACTTGATTTAGGAAAATGTTCATAACATTATCATCCAATACAAAGTTATATCCTTCTTTATGCAACAAAGAAGATGATATAATATTGCACATCATATTTGGTACGTAATAACAGTCGTTCAGAATCAACGTATTACCATTTGGTAATACAAGGTGATATTCGCCAACTGCTTTGGCTGCAACAATTGCTCCATTCCCTACTTTGAGAGACATATCACCCTTTCACATTTCTCTACCTCTCCTTAGCCCATGTAACAAATTACACATGTGGGATCCTGATCCGGTATCCAATACTCAGGACTTAGAGCATACTAAGAAACAGTTCTCGGTTACGAACACACCCGAAGATGATACATCAACATACTTTTTCTTCGTTCGGGTTGCGTGGGAATCCTGATATTCCCTTATTCCATGCTCAGATTTATGACAATCATAAGAAAAAGCTGAACGAACGTTCCCCATCTCAGAATAATAAGCGGGTTCGATCAATACATCCATATTATTATCTTGATTAAGACGTGTCATGGTCACTATCTGGAGAAAGAGAGAGAGAAGGAAACGCATTAGCGTGCGCTCTTTGCAAGATTAGATTGGTTATTATCTTATCTAATCAGAATGGCTCCTACTGTTTCTATCAAATCTTCGTTCAAACCATAAAAAGTAAGATTAGCCGAGATTAATTACACTCTACAAGTTCGCCAATCGGTCAGCCAGGCAGGTATTGGTACTCCGAGGGAGTCTCCCCATGCTTTCGCATGGAACTAATTAAAAAACCTCATTTTCGCAGGGGCATAACCCCGTTAACACCTTTCTTAGACACCTACTGGATCAGCTAATTGTAAAGTGAAAAACTCTCTCAGGGGTAACTCTTACTCGCAGTGAGTATCGGGATCCAACTTTCTCATAGAAGGTATGCAATCTCATTGCAAATTTCAACACTTGAAATTCATAATATCTGTTTTTACCCCTAGCAACTTGTGACCTTAACTATGGTCAACAAATCATAAGCGCTAGTCAAGTTCAACCCGTCATTTCGTGATTGAATTAAACCCACCCGCACGACTCTTAACTATAATCAAAAAGATCGTACGACTACCCTAATCCAATCACATCATATGCGGCAGATAAGCACTAATCAGCTACCTCACACTACGCCTTGACTATGGTCAACAAACGCAGCACGAATATTAAATAGCACTTATCTGAAATGACGGAGGGCTACAACTGTTTTTGTAGAAAACCTTTAACGTAATGAACTCGATATCATTGTAGAATTTAGTGATTTAAAAAGGAGCGGTTTCTATAGCTTTTGCTAGTTTTGCTAAAGATGTCACTCCAGGTGAAGGGATCCCGGCTCTTTCCTCATCAAATGAGGTGCTGGATATTCATTAAGGAATATCACTATCCAAAGCAAGAACTAGACAAGCTGTAAAAACAAAACTAAGTGGGTTATAGCATTTGCTAGTTTTGCTAAAGAGGTCATTCCCGGTGAAGGGATCTCGGCTCTTTCCTTATCGAATGAGGTGTTGGATATTCATCAAGGAATACCACTATGCAAAGCAAGAACTAGAGCTACCTTTTTGAAAGTCTTGATTCTACAACATTTTTAGGTTTCTTTTCTTTTCAGTAATCTCATTAATGAAGTCCCATCAATTATGTTTCCCTAAACATCACAGAAAAGAAACGAAAATAGAACTTACACTTATGCCATCCGCATTCGCCACGGGGCCCCGTCATGCACCATTAAATTACTTAACTAACAGCAGAGCGAAGGCTGGACTAGCGCGGATGCAAAACATAAGCAACATTTATTATATATATCATATATATAGCATTCGTCTCACGCAGTTATATGATCGCAACACAGAACTAAGCAGCGGAAGCAAAACAATGAAATATTGATATACTAGGAGGTCCATGTTTTAAATTCATCCAGTAATGAAAAACACGGATTCCATAGTCGTGATGAATAGCTAAACCCACATCCGTAGACCCCTACGAGAGCGGCAAGCAACCCTGCCAATTCTAGCTTTAGGAGACCCGGTCTCGACTCCTCCAGATGGTCTTCCACTGGACTCTAGAACCTGGTTACTTGTGCTCCCCGTCTTGGGTCTATCCCAATACGGAAAAGTAAATAATATACGTCAATGGTGACATCATCCTCAACCCAGAAGTGTCCCAATAAAAGAATATTACAAACATTTTTACATGAATGAAAATGAAAAAAACTCTCATCTCACATAAAAACTCTCCCGGCTATTCAATCATGACGATCCAATATTACATATCACAGCAACACATAATATCACATATCATCAACGTAAGTAAATATGTGTATCCCAAATATCTTTGACATATAACAACGAGATCTTGGATACCCCACATATTACACTTAAAGTCGCAGAAAAGAAATGAAAAACTACAATAATTAGAATCCGCAATTTCCTTAGATATCATAAACCCGGAATATCTCATATTCCTGATTTCATGCCTAACCCTATAAACCTTGCATTTTAGTCTAAAATTGAAAACACTTTTCAATAATTTAGTCAGATAATTCAACAAGATTCCCGACAACACGATCGAATACTCGTCGGAAACTTTAGTAGATGGCCGCACCCCTGATGCCGTCGACGAAGTGCACTTAGGCGAAACACCATGGCCGCGAGCACCTGAGTGGATGCTATTGGCAGTGGGGTTCTCCTACAGTCACTTGGTCAGGGCTATGGGGCGTGGCTATCTAGCAAAGTTATCTGGCGAGTAATCGCGTACTATACGAGATTGCGACGGAGTTTTGATCAGAATCAAAACTCCGTGGCAATCTATCAATAGAGACTAAATTGATAGATTTACAATTACAAACTAGTTTTCACAAAACCAATTAACTGTGGATTCCAAGTATTGTATCACATATCAAACTTAACCCAAAACGACGTTAAAACACGACTACGAAACACTCTGAATAGCCCTAATAGAAAAGTTAACATCACATGCAAACTAGGCTAAATCAAACATAACCTGAAACCCCAAAACTAAGCGAGCAGAACACCAAAAAAATACGAGACCAAACAAAGCAGGTAGGGCCGGCGAGGCCGGTGAAAATAAGATTTTCGCCGGTTGACTTTTGGAGTCTTGGTCTCGTTTTTTTTTCCAGTGTTCTACTTATATCATATATAATATTCTGCAACTATTTAAATAATTTTCACAGATCGTTTTGAAATCGACAGAAACTTGGTGTTTTGGGTTTCGGTTTCGGAGTTGTTTTGTTTTCGTAATTCTAACTACATCGTACAATCTTCTAGCTCTGGCTCTAATACCATGAAAGTGATTATCAGCACCACCACTGGGTTTTACAAGCATCTACCATGCTATTTTAAAAAAATTCGGGGTGCTAATCAACACTAAACAAGAATCTAAACTAGATGATTAGGATTTATGGTTTGATATCAAAATAAAACAAAGCAAGTGAAAGAAATTACAACCTAGTAGATCGAGTCCTTCACTTTATAAGCTCCGTGTAGTAATCCCTATGACTCTACTAGGCTCCACTTGAAGAAGGTGCAAGCTTCCTACGCGATCTTCATGCCGAAGATGATCCACCCGAAGCTCCTCTAATCCAACCTACTTCTTCACTAAACTCTTTAGTGAAGGAAACACACTACACTCAAGTGCTAATTAAGTGTAGGATGGTGAAGTAGGGGGTTTGTTTGCTCACTAGGGTTCTCACAAGCCCTAGGTTTAGGGCTTGGAGGAGGCGAGGAGGAAGATGAAGAGAGCTAGAGAGTAAAGAGCTCAAGTGAGCAAAATGAACAACTCAAGAAATAACCAAGTGAAGAATGGCTTTGATAATTCCTCACTTATTGAAGCATAGAATTTATTTTAATAAATAAATTGAACCATGCTTCAATAGTGCAAGCAAATGCATTAATAAATATAAAAGCCATGCTTCACCCCATTCCTCATTTTCCTCCTCCTCATTTCTATTTTCACAAAATAGAAATTCAACCATGCTTCTTTATATATATATATATATATATATATATATATATATATATATATATTAAGAAAATAATTAATGAGCAATAATATTAGTTAATATATAATTATATCAAATATAAATATATATATATCATATTATTAAATCAACTCTTGACTCAATAATCCGGCTATATCACATATAACCGACTAATATCATTTATCTATATATCACATTATCAAATCAACACTTGATTCGATAATCCGGTTATATCACATATAACCTGACCGATAACAGATAACCGCCAGATTAGAATACGGTATCTCATACTCGTATTTAATCAGGTCCCCGCACATATCAGCATATATGCCCTACTTCATTTCGCTTGAACTAGGAAATCTCTGTTTGGGACTCTAAAGACTCGTCAATACACCAGCAGTAGGTGATGATCACATCAGTCACCCATAAGCCGTCAGCGGTACTAGCTGGACGTAACGCCTACCCAGGTATTGAACGATTAGAAAATCAACAAGCAAGCTTGTCCAAAATCACATGAAGCCTATAAGTAACACTTACTGTACAATCCGGTCACTTCGTCTAATATGTCACATATTGAGTCTAGGGGTGGAATAGTCAAACCCCGGTAACTTGATAAGTCATGCCGATGTGTGGCTCATAACGGTTCGAGAAATGACTGATAACACTTACCAATAAATCTCATCAGTCTTGGTCAGGGACTTACTGTTATAACCAATCGAATATAGCGCGATATCAACTCCCTATACCGGGAGAGATGAAACCCCTCCTATCGCTCACTGCCTCCATGTGACTCAGGACTATGCCCAAAATCCACCTGTTTGCACGACTCATTTGAACCGTGGTAGGGAGGAAATCAAAATAGGTGGGAGCCACACAAGACATTATGATGATCTAGGGTCTATAGACTAACCTGTACCAGTGTCACCAGAGAACTGCTATCTGACAATAGCTATGGTACCATCTAGGAGTTCTTGGCGAGTCGTGTTCGGTGTACCCATTCTCTAATGAGCACCTGTGTACAATATTTGATTTCAAACATCAATGGTTATGGGATCAACTATCGCCCCATACAGGGTCAAGAAACGTACACACTAGTCTACTCTAGAATATCGATGCTCTGTCTCGATATCCCCTCAGCTAGGAACTATTAAAGGATGTGCTTGTGGACTACACAAGTCCCAGTAGTATGATCCGTATCATAGTCCTGGTAGTCATGCAAACATCCTAAGGGCTTTATCAATATGTATCAAGAGACGGTATAATAATACTAGTGTACATGTTAAGATAAAGAGCAACCAGATAGCATACTATCATGTCGAGTAAGAAAGTCCTCTAGATATATGTCCAAGCATCAACTATATCATACAATAATGGCCTCTAAGGCATATATATTCCTAACACTTGTACCTAGTTAAATTTAAAATTTAGATCTTTCAAATTCAACATTCCAACTAGGTAGAATTCCACTTATGAGATATCGAAATGTGTTTTAAAATATCGGAAGCCTATTACTTTATTTTATGAGAAACAAATGCCCAATAATAATTCAAAGAATTATGATTAGTTTATTTGTGGATATGTTTTGAGATATTTACAAATATTTTACAATACAACTACATATTTATCTAGTGTATATTATCCTACTATATGTTTAGCAGTAGAACAGTTATTTTATATCAATAAAATTATTAATGAGCATGTAATTGATCCTGAAAGTGCATTTACTGGAATGTTACATAGAATGCTTACGAAATTGAATAAATATTGGCGAGAAGTTCCTGCATTGTTTAGTTTAGTTTCTGTTTTTTATCCTAAACTTAAAAATGATAATTTATTTTTTTATTAGATGGATGCCATGAAAACTTAGGTAATGATATAGAAGATTATAAAAAAAATTATATTCTTATTTACATGATTTGTATGCCATCTATGATGCACAGTACGGTCAAAACAGAACTTTTTTATTTTCCTTTTCACGGCAAACTTCAAAATGAATATTTCAGTTTTTGCAGTAGAAAAAAAAGAACAATCGTTTCTACTTCTTCCACTTATAATGAGCTTACAGTGTATTTGCAAACTGATTTTAGTAAGTTTCTCACCGCGGATCAATAGATAATCTTGACATTTTGGATTGATGGAAAACACATGGACACATATACCATGTGCTTTCTGCCATGGCTTATGATTTACTAATAACTCCGGTATCCACGTAACTTCGGAGTTTATTTTTAGTGTAGATAACAGAGTTATGAGAAACAAGAGAGCGAGACTGTCGGATGATGTATTGGAGATTGCAATGTGTCAAAAAAATTGGTTCGATACAGAAACTAGACAACAACACATTAAGAGGATTGAAGACTCCGACACCGATGAAGAGTAAAGACCGATAGGAGCTCACCGGTTATTTTTTTTTATTGAATTGTATTTTTAATTTTTTTTGGCAATTGTATGAGAGGTATGGTTTGCCAACTTATGTCTTTCCTTAAAAAAATTTAATCAATAAAATATTTAGGTCTGCTCCGGAATCTACACGGAATTCGGGTTAAAAAAATTTCCAAAAAAATTCATAAAAGTAAAAAATTTTACTTTAAAAATAATTTTAAAAATAATTTTTTTAAATGGGTCGGCCCCGTATGGTCGGCCCGAGCCCGGCTTGACCCGGGCTGAGCCACGGGCCAGGCTGGGTTCAAGTTTGGGGGGCCCAGCCCGGCCCAAGGACCACCATGCTTGGCGTGCTTCGGGCCAGGCCGGTCCGGCCTGAAAGAAACCTTGAATTACATGAATGACTATCATTTGGTGTTTATTACTACCTCTGTTTCACAATATAAGTCTCTTTTTGCTCTTTTCTTTTCAGCAAAATATAAGTCATTTTGCAATACCAAGAAGAAGTTTTGATTACCAATACATTTTTAATAGGACAATTTTTTTGTATAAGACGCATTTCAATAAATAATTATAAAAATAAACCTCATGAAAATTTATTTATCAAGCTAGGCCTACGTGCCACATAAGTAATTAGAATAAATATTTGGTTATATGGCATTTCTTATGTTAGAGAGGTTTATTTTTCTAAATAAATTTCGATAATGTCCATTTTTTTAAAATTATTTATTAAAAAATTCCTCTTGAATATTAAAATATTTTTTTGAAAATAAATCTTACTAAATAAGTCTATAGAAATCTAATTGTTCTTTACCATTATTTCTAAGCCAAATCCATGGAAATTTTAAATTTTCTGATAATTTAAAAATTTTAAGAGTTCATCATATTAAATAGAAACATTATTCAAGAAATCATATTAATTTTATGAACAACATTTTAGAAATTTATTTGAAAAATTCGGCTTAGGATTGATCAAGACATTTTGTGCATCGTTTTTAAACTCTTTTAAGTGTAAATCAGACATCATGGATATCAACTTCGATTTCTGATTAGTACTAATTAAAAAAAATTCTAAAAGAATATTAAAAAACTACATTCTATGAGTTAAATAATCTGAATTAGATATTGTAATTGATTCCTATATTTTTCATTTATAATTAGTTATTCATTTATAATTAGTTAGTGCTGATTAGAATATACAGTTACCATTTTACATTTATTAATTGCTATTGTCATATATGGAAATTACAATTAAAAAAATTCAAATATATTAATGTTGATTATGAAATTTAGTTATCCAAAATTTCTTCTATGCTCAAAAATTTTAATTACGGTGCTAAATTTTTGTGCGGCTAAAAATATATCAAAATTATCTGCTGAAAATTGAAAACAATAATAAAATTAATTAAATTCAAATATAATTATTATAAAAAATGCATTTATGTTACTTTGTCAATGTTTTGTTAATGAAGGTTCCATGCTATCATATGTGATCACTTTTTTCTTGATAAATAATACAGTAAAAATTTATACAGATGATGCAAAATTATTTAATGAGAAACAATAAATAAAAATCGAAAAAAATTTCCATGAATTTATTCAAGAGGATTTATTTTTAACAAAAATATTTTAATATTTAAGAGGATTTATTTCCAGACAACCTTATTTTAATAAATGATTTTACAAAAAGACCTCACTGAAATTTATTTAGAGAAATAGATATGCTTTTGCCACATAAGATATGCCATGTAGGCAAATATTTATCCTAATTGCTTGTGCGGCAAAAAGAGGTTTATTTTGATAAATAAATTTTCATGAGATACCTTTTCCTAATTATCTGTAACTATGAGTCTATTTGTCCCTTTTAATACTACGTTTACTAAACCACATCAAAACACAACTGTCATGATTTCTTTCCATGCTTGTTCAAATATCAATAATGAAAGGGATAAAATTGGAGCTTTACTTTGATAAAATCATAGGTTCTAGAAAATTCAATTTTCTCTTGTGTGCAAGAGCATAAAAAGGCTTACAACATGAAAACGAAAGGAGTATGAAATTAGATAATAATGGAGGAAACAGCACTTTGGAGGCTTTTTGTGTTAGGTGGGGGCAAAATACGTTCTCCACCATTTTATTCGACGATCGGCATCTTTCAATTTGATCTCCATTCTCGAATTTATCGATACACCAAATTTCATATGATTACAACACCATTTCACCGTTGATTTAGTAATGTAAAAAGTTCCATTGTCGATAAACCGTTAATTTTGCACCCACTAAATCAACGTGAAAAGGTGTTGGAATCACATGAAATTTGGTGTATCTACATATTAGACGATGAAGATCAAGATGGCCAGTGCCGATCGTCGAATAAAATGGTGGAGAACGTGATTTGTGTCGCCACCTAATGTAAAATGCCTCCTAGCCTCTTTACTATAAAAAGACTTAAGTGCTTATATCAAAATATAGATATAGTTTTGCAAAAAGCTAATAGTAAGAAGATGAACTTGAGCAATACCTAGCTAAAAAGAAGAAAGGATTTGTGAAAGCATCTGAGATGCTCCTGGACAAAACATCATGGAGAACAACACTAGTTGCTTCCAGGTTGACCAACCCCCTCTTTCTTCTCTTTACAAACAAAGGAACCACTTTGCACATAATACTAATTAGATTCCATTCTAAGATCAAAACATGTATTATATAGTAAGCAATATGTTAGTTTTTATAAATACTACTTTTCATGTATATGAGTTGTACTATGTTGAGCATAAAGTTTGTTGTGTTAGATATAACCTTTTGATCCATGTCATCTTTCAATATCTTTGTATCTATATATACAAATTAAACTAACAAGGGTAAATTGTCAAAAATCCCCCTGTCCATTTCAAACTTGTATTTAAACCCCGGGGCATTTCTCTTGTTAAAACCCCCGGGCCCAATCAAAACCTTCATATACCAGTTGCATGTAATATCTAAGCAGTTGCAGTTGCATGTAATATATAAGCATTTGCCTGTAATATCCAAGCAGTTGAGCGAATACAACTCCTAAATAAAATAAGTCCCATATAATTTTCATAAAGATTTTGAACAGTAAATCCTTCCCAACAATTTTGAAAATTACAGGTGTTTTAAGACAACTTACAATGACAATTTACCTGACTAACAAGCATATCTTTTATAATAACTATTATCTCTTTAGATTTGGACGTCAATATCTCTCATTTTTATGGATTGGCATTTTTATCTAGTCTAGTCTAGTCTTCTAGTTTCGGCTAGACCAAAAAAGGTAGGATGCATACACGATATTGACTAAGGGTTTTGGTTGCAAGATAAGGAGAGGATTTGGCACTATTTGTACTCATGAATCCAAAAATACCGTGGATTGCAAAGGATTAGCACTATTTTCATGAGGCCCACCGTAATTTAACTCATCTCTCTATCTTTTTAAAAATCCTCAAATTTAAATCCCACTTTCCTTTCACCAACCAAAAAAGGATTATAAGGATTTACAAATCCAATACTGGGAATACAATACCAACCAAACAACAAATTATCAAATCTAGAACGCTATTTTGAAATCCAAATTTCATAATCATGCGACCAAACAGCCCCTTGAGAGCCCTTGTTTCCTTGCTCGGCTCATCATTCGCAGACCACCTACTTTTGGTGGCAGAATATTTTTGAGTAAAGTTATATAACCACCTATTTATAGATATTATTTGATTTGTTGCAATGGAGATAAAAACAAACAAATGTCTCATGCCACAATATTTTTGTCTATTAAATTGATTGAAGAATAGCTAAAAAAACTCTTTTTTAAAGAAATTTTGACTTTGCTGAGTAGACATACGAATTTTTAACAAACATCTGCATCTAGCGTTTGGTTTAGCATTTACCACAATTCACTGCTGATTTGTTAACCATGGATTATAAATACATACATCAATATTTTTTCATGGAGACGGGGCTACTCATTTAGTATAAGAAAAAATAACTCATTTGTAACGGGTTAAACTTCAATTTGATCTAACCAAACAATTAATTCACGGTGTCATAAATAGACCGGTATGGTTATTGTAGCCATCCTATTGCTGCAGCAATTCTATTACTATAAGATAATGTCGACATATATCATACGGTATTCTTTTTGTGCGAACAAGAAATTTAGGGGTACAAACATGTTAATTTTAATCTGCTTCGTTTTACCATTTATCATATACAACAAATTGATTTCCATGTTTCAAAACGGCACTTCTAAATCTAATTACACAAATAAACACATAGCTTACCATTTTACTTTCAACATTGCAAGTACAATTAGGCACAAAAATATCAACATCATGAGTTTGTCAAGCTCTTACAAGGCAAACTATTGACAAAGAGAGCTGTGGGTTTCCCATTCTCCTTCATTAATTATTAATTATAAAGATGGTTAGGTAAAGGACCACGTATAAGCTTTGGTCAAATATCAAAGACAATGAAATAATGGGCCTCTCAAAAGGTCAGAGTAATAATGCTTAGAATTTAAAGCAATTCTCTGTACAGTTTAAGTGTCAAAGCAAACTCTTTGATGTGGACTTAAAAAGATTTTGTTGCCACATATTTTCCATCGAAATGGACCTATAAATTTCTATCTTGCTATATTTGAGATGTTGGGGACGGACAAGCCGTTTCACAGAACAATATTCGCGACAAACCAATAACGGAATAAACAACCACGTAATTAACAACGAAAAAACAAATTAATAACGATGCAAATATAAATAAATAAGAATCACTACTACAAATAAGGGTTGCCCCTACGGACATATGCGTAGGGGCCAAAAAATACCCCGTAGGTGCAAAGGCAGCAGGTGCAAGTTGAGGCCCTGAACTTGTCCCTACGGGCAAAATATTGCCCCTACGGATATATCTGTAGGTGTTGTTGCCCCTACGGATTACTCCGTAAGGGCAATCAAATCATATATTTTTTTATGTTTTTTTGAATATATTGTATGTACCTACGGATATACCCGTAGGTCCTTATTATACCCCTACGGATATATCCGTAGGTAATATGCCGAAGGGGCAAAATATCAGGAAACCTGATATTTGGCCCCTACGGATAACTCCGTAGGGGATAGACCGTTGCCCCTACGGATATGTCCGTAGGGGCACTCCCAACACCCTGCACTGAGATCAGTGCAGAAAATATCCGGTTTCCTGATAGTTTGCCCCTATGGATATGTCCGTAGGGGCAACATATATACCTACGGCTTAATCCGTAGGTACATATTGTCTGTATTTTTTTTTAAAAATGGGCTGCTAGATTTTTTCCCGCCCTGTGCACAATACTATATACATCAATCAAATCATATATTGCAGTATTCATAATCACATCTCACGCATATATATAATATACAAAAGAAACCCAAAAACTGAATATGATATAAATACAAACCAATATCAATATCGTTTCAAAATGTAGTACAATGTGATATAAATAAATACATGTTTCAAAAAATAAGAACCAAAAATCTACCCTAGTTCGATCCAGCTCCATCTCTGAATAACGTTAGAATAACGCGCGCCTGCTCCTCGGTCAATACACTCTGCAATGCGTCGCGAGCGGTAGTCTGAGCAGCATATGGAGCTGGCGATGTGGTCTGCGCAGCCGCCGTCGAGTTAGTCACTTGCGGAGCCGCGGCTGCGGGAGTCTGAGTAGGCGGTGGAGCTACAGGAGCTGTCTGCGGAACCGCAGCCGATGTAGTGGCTTGCGGAGCCGCAGCCGAAGGAGATGCATGTGGAGGCTCGGCCGATCTACCCTGTCGCGTCTGGACATAACTTGTGTAAGAAGCGTGTAAGAACTGTGTATTATTCGAATTCGTATCATTATTAAGTTATTTCGAAACCCTGTTTGGATATCTAGTTTGGAAAAGCGTTGTTTATTTTAATTACATATGTATGTATGATTAATCAAACTTAAGTCTAAAACCAAATAAGCTCAAGCTACGTACTAATTATGGATATGTTGATATGTATATAATATGAAATGATATTTTACTATAAAGTAGTATACATACCAGCATCTCCTTCAACTCCTGAACGGTGGCCCTCAAGCTATCCAGTTCCTGATGGACATGCCGGTCACTGGAGACGGAGGAAGTAACCGCCGGGGTGGAGTCCAACCTCATATGGGCCCTGCTAAGGCCCAATCCCCGGCCTCTCTCCCAACCTCCGTGGTGCCCTCCGTGTGCGGCGTCCAGAACTGGGGTCAGCAACCTCGGATCGTTCTGTCCGGTAAAATCGATCCCCGAGGCCTGGGCCTGCTCAACCACCCGCTCCTACACCCACATTAAGCAGTAAAGTATAAGTATAAAATTTAAACTTGAACCTTCCAAAACTAAAATTTCAAATTTGGGTAGAAAAAATATTAACACTTACGCAGTACTCCTGAGTAGCGACGTCGGGATATCGAAGCTCGCCCGTGGCGGGATCTGTCGAGGTGCCGTGGATGGCAAGATATGCGGACAGCACGCTCGGTGTACCACCTGACGCCACGGTCCGAGATGTCTGCAATATTAGAAAGTAACTCTTAATATTAGAAATATTAGAGAATAACTCTTAATATTGCAGAATATTAGAGAATAACTCTTAATTTACCGATAACTCCATAGCTCGAGTAATGTTCCTCGAGCCACCTGTGTAAGTGGGGCGACCCCTCTTCGCCGACTTCCTGTTCTCCATATTTTGAGCGGCCTGTTTCTGCACAACGCATTAACATTTAGTTTTCTAATTAAGAAACACAAAGAAATAAATTATATCATAAATAATGAATTAAATTTAAAATACATACCTGTTTGCGTTCGGAGTCGAAATAAGCGCACAATACAGGCCATGTCTCTACGTCGACTCTCGCAAACGCCGGAGTAGATAGGAGGGCCGCTCTCTCTGCCTCGGGGGTCGCTATCCACAGGGAGTAGCAGTCGGCCTTCAGCTCATTCCTGTTGTATCGGACCTTGGCCTGCATGTTCTTCATCAGGCTATTGTACAGAGCATGAAGGTCGAGCACCCTCCCCGGGTGATCAGGGTCGGCTACAGGCTGAAAATCGTAATCCAACTGAAAATACAAAAAAAAACATTGTTATTAGATTGCAAGTGTTAATAATAAATATATTGGATAGATCAAATGAAAATATATATTAATACATACCCGAGCCTGATCAAAGA
This sequence comes from Agapanthus africanus, assembly GCA_030015575.1. Lineage (NCBI taxonomy): Eukaryota > Viridiplantae > Streptophyta > Magnoliopsida > Asparagales > Amaryllidaceae > Agapanthus > Agapanthus africanus. The sequence continues at coordinate 373,033,729 of JASDDO010000019.1, read as the reverse complement.
AGAGGGCGAATGAGCGCTGGTGCTGCTCGCCCCACTCAACGTGAAGTGGATAGTTCTTCACGATCCGGCTCTCGTCCCCCAAATACCGGCCGAACCTCTCGGCATAAGGACCGGTATAGCGATAGTCAAGGGTAAAAAATAGGGGGAATGTTGCCTCCCCACTAGCTCTATCAGGCCTCAGCCTATGGGACTGATTCGGGCCTCGAGTCCCCCTCTGGGGATGGAGAGGCCCTACGTCTGCACGAAATATCAAGACAATCAATAATAAGACAAAGTTGTATTAAGAAATCAAGGTTAAACAAAAATTCAAGTGTGATATATACCTCCGGTGACTAGCGCACGAGCCTGGGCCCGAGCAGCAGCACGAGCGGGACGATAGTTCCTCCGGTGAGGAACAACCGGGGTCCCGGACCCGGACGCATCCCCTCCAACTATAAAATAAACATCGACGCTAAATTTCCATGAAGTTCATATTTATTCTATAGAGTATATGTAAAATGAATAAATATTTTAAATTTATTCATACTAACCTGCAGACGATGCGGAGGGTATGGAAGCGGCAGGAGTGGCCCCTGTGGAAGGTGTGGACGCACCACCTATAATTAGACAATTAAAAATAGATTATATAAGTAATTGCAAAAAGAATGTGTAGATCAATAATATAACGTTCTAAATCAATATGCATGCACTATAGGATATATAAACATACCCGCAGGTGCGGTGGTGTCACCACCTACAGCTAGACAATAATAAAAATTGCTAAGTCAGAGCAAAAGGAATGTGTGTATTTATGATATAGCATTCTAAATCAATATACATACACTATATGATATATAAACATATCTGGAGGAGCGGGGGTGGCCTCTGTCCCTGATGTGGACGCATCACCAACAACTAGACAATCAAACATTGACAATATAAGTAATTTTGACATAAACATGCATGAATATCTGTAATATTACATTCAAAATGGATATGCGTGCAGTATACCTGGAGGTGTGGCAAAATCCACATGGAAGGAGGCATCAGAAGGGGTCTCCGATCTGGGTGCAAGACCGGCCCTCTGAAGCTCCCTACGGAGCTCTCCGGGCGGCAGAACCGCTCTGCCTCTGCCTCTGCCTCTGCCGCGGCTGGAGCTCCTGCCGCCCCTCGCTGCTCCCGACATCGTCATCAAATCTAGATAAACGGTTCGTGGACGCATTAGACAATCATTAAAAGTATTGACTATATATGATCTAGAGCGTAAAATGTGAAGTAATAATATAATATTACTGATAACCATTTTCGTTTCGTGGGCGCATCATACATATCTACTTGGATTTCATCGTCGATGTCATTTCTAACCCACGTAACTTCATGATCGGTCGAAGACAACCCGTCCTTCGAAACAGACGGTCGGAGCACTTTAAGCCTTCTCTCTTCTTCGTCCTCATCGCTGTCCTCGTATTCTGGGACATCGTAGACATCTCTAGGTTTCCATCGGCATACAACACTCCACCCCGGATGCTTCAAACACTGTGAGTAGTATACTTGGAACGCTTGGTTCGGAAAGATAAACGGATCGTCCTGACCGTAAAATCGAAGTGTGTTCACACTGGTCAATCCATATTCATCTTTCCAAGTCCCAAGACTGCTTCTCCACCTGTCTGTATCGGTTCGCGGATCGTACCAAGGACACTGGAATATATAAAAGGGTTCTGATCGTCCGGGATAGTGGATGCCGAGTATATAATTTAAGTACCCATAGTAAATCACACCGTCCGATCCTACCGTCGCAATCCCATTATTCTGAGTGGTTCTAGATGTTTCTATGTCCTTAACTTCGAATTTGTATCCAAGGACACCAAATCCTTTGTAATATGCAACCTCCATACTAGGAAATTGAGCTAAACATCTTGAATCACTCTCAAATGATGCAGAAAAGTTCGGATCGTGGATCTAACAAAACAAATTTTACGATAAATACATAACGATACAAGTTTAGATTAAAACTGATAGCAATAAAATGTAATTCGAATAACTTACATGCTCTGTGACCCAATCACAAAAATTATCCTGATGGTATTTTTCCAAACGTTCTTCGTTCCAATCAGGATGCCCTCACGTACCTCGTTAAAATGAGTTCTGTTTTCGACAAATAATTGTGACATTAATATTATGTCATTTCATACACACACAAACACAGATATAACAATTAATCCAAAAGAACTTACTCTCTAATTTGTTCAAGACATGCGCAATTAAGCAAGATAAACCGGTATATCTTGTTGATAAACATAGTGTCTACCCTCTTATACTCGGCTTTACCATATGGCCCGTCTTGAATTCTTCGTGGTCGGTTAAGCCTTGTCTCAATGTTCTCGTCCAGATAGCGGGAACAAAATGTGGTTGCTTCATCAAGAAGATAACCCTGCATGATAGAATCCTCTGGTCGATTTTTATTGCGTATATACTTCTTAAGAGTGTAAAGGTACCTAATGAGAATATGTTGAATAAATAAACACGGGCATACAGGACAACAATAAATTTATAAATTGCGCGAAACGAAAAATTACACGTACCTCTCGACGGGATACATCCATCGATATTGTACCGGTCCGGCTAACTTCGCCTCAGTTGCAAGATGAACCGTCAAGTGTATTATGATATCGAAGAATGACGGTGGGAAAATACGCTCAAACTTGCAAAGTATCAACGCAATAGAATTTTCTAGTTTATCCAGCGTCGCAACCTCCAGTGTTTTAGCACACAACTCTCTGAAAAAACAACATAGGTCGTTGATTACTAGACCAACCGAGTCGGGGAGAGAAGTCCTGAGGGCTAATGGAAGAAGGTGCTCCACGATAACATGGTGATCATGACTTTTCAGCCCATCGATCTTGCCCTTCACAATTTTTATTTTCTTGCCGAATGATCCTGAGAAACCTGTGGGGACTTTCAAATCATGCAACACCTGCAGGAATCTTTTCTTCTCCGGTTGTGACATATGATAAGCGGCATTGGGAAGTACAAACTTGCCCGGTTTACCCGCTACCGGTTTAGGGTGCAGTTCACTTCTTATTCCCCACTCTTGTAGATCCATCCGGGCATTCATGTTGTCTTTAGATTTCCCGTCTTTACACAGAAGCAAGTTAAGTATGTGCTCTGATACTCCCTTCTCTATATGCATGACGTCCAGACAATGACGCACTGAATTTGTAGACCAGTACGGAAGCTCGAAGAAAATGCTTAACTTGTTCCAATATTGTGGTTTGACCTGTTTCGTCGGATCCATCCCGAAAGTCACGTTATTGTAACCATCCCATTTAGCAGTCACGTCCTCTCCGGACAATGGGGATGGAGGCCCAAGAAGCTCCTGATGACCATCAAAGTGAACCATGTCTAACTTATAGGGGTGGTCTGGAGGCAGAAAACGTCGATGGCCGCAATAACAAACCTTCCTGCTAAAATTCAAAAATTTTGATGTTGTGTGTTCATGGCAATGAGGACATGCTTTGTGACCATGTACGGACCAACCTGATAGCATTCCATACACAGGAAAGTCATTAATTGTCCACATTAAAGCCGCACGCAGTATGAAGGTTGTATTTGTGTTTGAATCATATGTCTCTACACCATCAATGAACAAATTTTTCAGCTCCTCGATCAGAGGTCGGAGATAGACGTCGATATTGTTCCCCGGTGAGTTTGGTCCGTCGATAAGAAGATGCATCATAAAATATGATTGGTCCATAACCAACCAAGGCGACAGATTATAAATTATCATTACAATGGGCCATGTACTGTGACTTCCAGCCATATAGTTGAATGGGCAGAAGCCATCGGTAGCCAGTCCGAGCCGGACATTGCGAGAATCACTACTGAATATTGCGTGCCTCCTATCGAAATCCTTCCATGCCGGTGAATCTCTTGGATGGCTCATTTTTCCATTTTCGCTTGGAGGAGCACGGTGATGCCAAATCATTGCCTCGGCTGTTTTCTTGCACCTGAATAGCCTCTGTAGCCTCTGTGTTATGGGAAAGTATCGTGCTATCTTCACAGGTATATCAGGCTTCTTATCAGAATCTTTCGGCTTATACCTGGCCTCTCCGCATGTTGGACACTCTTTCAAATCTGAATTCTCTTTCTGGTACAACACGCAATTTTTAGGACATGCTTGAATCTTCTCGCACTTTAGACCCAAATCAGACATCATCTTCTGGGCTTCGTACCAGCTTTCGGGCACATTATTTCCCGGAGGCATAGAATCTTTCAAGAACGAAAGAAGCATTGTGAATGACTTATTGCTCCATCCATTTAGGCACTTAATCTGGAAAAGTTGGACGAACCATGAGAGGGTGGAATACTTCGCATTCTTATAAATTGGTTTCCTAGCATCATTCATGAAATTTTCATATTTATCCGCACGCGGTCCCTGACCGGAAGGAATGTCATCTTCGGTATGAATAGATTCACCTAGGGCAGCCTCTACCATATCCTCCATTTCTTCTGATGGAAATAAATTTCCGTCTCCTGCCGTATTACCGAATTCTTCTTCTTCTCCTGCCGCATTATCGTGTTCTCCTTCTTCTTCTACCGCAGTACTGCATTCTTCTCCTTCCCCGTGATATTTCCAAGTTGAATAAAGTCTAGTAAACCCATGTTTTACAATATGAAGCTCTGCCAATTCTACCTTCTGCCAGTACTTATTGCCACATCTATCGCACGGACAGAGAATCTTCTCTATTATGATCTTATTATGTGCGCGTGCAAATTCAAGGAAAGCAGCAACTCCTGCGACAAACTTAGGTTGCATACGTTGTTTCCAATCCACATACATCCAGTCCTTAACTCTGACGTACTCATGGGCCATGTTAGACTGAATAACATATAAATTGTAAGTTATGCTGACTATATTGAGAAATATAAGAACGGGATAGTTACTGACAAAGGAGAAAATCCGTGTATATGCTTTGTGTATGCGTTTGTCGTTGAAAAGAATAAATTATCGCACGTATGTTAACCGATAGACGGGGACTAAGTGGCGCTTTTAGTTTCATATATGAGTATCGATGGGAATATGAAGGTTTCATATTATCATATATTGGTTTTAACCCGAACATCTCGAATCGCTCTCTAGTTATGCATTTGTATGTGTGTGTTCCGGCTGTCGGGGGTAGGCTTCTATCCCATTAAGAATGTATAGAGCGAACGCCCATCACTTGTGCTTTCAACCGTTTCGAGTAAATTTCGGCAGCACCTCCCCACTGTTCTCCGAGTACACTGTAATAGAATAGATAATCATTTCAAAGCTGTGAAACAACGTTGAAATGAACATCTAATCTATCTTTGTACACGGAGAACCAGCGGAAAGGTACCGACGAAATATCTCGAAACGGATGAAAACACAAGTGAATGAAGGCGTTTGCTTTATACATTCTTAACTTGTCCACACGGGACAAATCTATGGGTTACCATACGATTGAATTTTCTCGTCGCGTAGACTATACGACGGTTGTTAGTATCGAGCTATACTGTCCGATATTTAACAACCTTCGTATAGTTCTAGGTCACGACGAGCATCGCACGTATGTTAACCGATAGACGGGGACTAAGTAGCACTTTTAGTTTCATATATGAGTTTCGATGGGGATATGAAGGTTTCATATTATCATCGAGTATCATATATTGGTTTTAACCCGAACATCTCGAATCGCTCTCTAGTTATGCATTTGTATGTGTGTGTTCCGGCTGTCGGGGGTAGGCTTCTATCCCATTAAGAATGTATAGAGAGAACGCCCATCACTTGTGCTTTCAACCGTTTCGAGTAAATTTCGGCAGCACCTCCCCGCTGTTCTCCGAGTACACTGTAATAGAATAGATAATCATTTCAAAGCTGTGAAACAACGTTGAAATGAACATCTAATCTATCTTTGTACACGGAGAACCAGCGGAAAGGTACCGACGAAATATCTCGAAACGGATGAAAACACAAGTGAATGAAGGCGCTTGCTTTATACATTCTTAACTTGTCCACACGGGACAAATCTATGGGTTACCATACGATTGAATTTTCTCGTCGCGTAGACTATACGACGGTTGTTAGTATCGAGCTATACTGTCCGATATTTAACAACCTTCGTATAGTTCTAGGTCACGACGAGCATCACACGTATGTTAACCGATAGACGGGGACTAAGTGGCGCTTTTAGTTTCATATATGAGTTTCGATGGGGATATGAAGGTTTCATATTATCATCGAGTATCATATATTGGTTTTAACTCGAACATCTCGAATCGCTCTCTAATTATGCGTTTGTTGTGTATTCTTGTTGTATGTGTGTGTTCCGGCTGTGGGGGATAGGCTTCTATCCCATTAAGAATGTATAGAGCGAACGCCCATGCCCCTTTTACCAATCAAGAGAATACTACTAATAACTTATTGATAATATAAACAATATAATAATATTTTAGTATGTCAGGTTAAAATAATTGTATTAGCAAATACATTTTAGATAGTTATATAGACTACAAATTTCCAGAGAGAAAAAGTGGATGGGCAAGGAGAACAGAAGTTCCACTGTATTCACTTTTTGGATGGAACGATTTTGGTAGGCGGAAATCTATCATATACCAAAAAAGTTCTAACTGAAACCATCAACTTCCAATATTAGATTCATTCATAACTAACAATAAAAGGTTCTACTTCTCATTTTATTTGACTGACACCAAATAAACCTATCCCATTAAAGATATACTTCAAAGTTCCAAACACCAATTCCAATTGACTAACCCCCTTACTTAATTTGGGTCAACAACATAAACTTATTGAATATTATCAATCACTAAAGTAATATTAAGGAGTATGATAAAGTTCAATGTCAAGACCATGCATAAATTCTCGGAAGAAATATTCAAAAAAAATGATATCATGATCACTCAAGTAATATCTAATTTTCCCACAATAATTGAAAGGCATAGAGTTGAAGGGGATTATGAAGAAAGAATGGACCCAGTCACCACCCATCAAGCAGCTTTCTTCCTACACCAATTTACTTTCTGTTTTATGAAAGACATCCTAGTGTTGTCAAATATCTTACGACATGCAAATCAATCTTACGATTCAATACAAGATACAGGAAAATTAATAAGTATCTTATGAATGTATTTGTTGGATGATTGGATCAAGTAGTTTTAGGATACAATTTCTGCATCTTACAATATAATATAATGGAATCATAAATATTCAACCCAACTAATAAATGTGTTTCAAATATATTTAGAAAGATTTTTTAGTCACATTTTGGTTGCTAGTTTTAAGATAAGAAAACGTAGTATACGTTTGAATTTCCTATGTTGGCGGGACACATAACATCACTAAATTCATCGATCCATCCATGTATTTTGTTGTCATCAATCCACCTAAGCCTAACCCCAACCTAACCCTAGCCCCAGCCCCACCCAGCCCCAGGGGCAGCCCCCAGCCCCAGCCCAGCCCCAGCCCCCAGCCTCCAGCCCCAGCCCAGCCCAGCCCAGCCCAGTCCCAACCTAACCCTAACCCTAACCCCAGCGCGGCCAGCTAAACCCCAACACCAACCCTAAGGCAAACCCTAACCCCAGCCCCAGCCCCAGCAGCAGCGAACCCCAACCCTAACCCTAACCCCAACCCCGACCCCGACCCCGACCGCGACCCCTGCCGAACCTCAACTCGCGCGCGCGCAACCCCCGACCCCAGACCCAGCACGTATGTTAATAAAAAATTCTTTAATTTACCTCAAGATTTACTCACCCGAACGGCGGTGGCGACGACCCGAACGGCGCTGGCGACGACCTGAATGGCGCTGGCTGGCGACGACCTGAACGACGCTGGCGACGAGAACGCCGGTGGCGACGAGGAGGACGACGGTGGCGACGAGGAGGACGACGGTGGCGACGAGGAGTTGTTTTCACGCGTGATCGAGATCGAGAGAGAAAGAAATTGTGAGCGTAGGCGATCGATCTGAGCTTTAGTAATTTGATATTTAGTTGCCCCTACGGATATACCCGTAGGTTCTTTGTTTGCGGCTCCGTAGGGGCAAACACCAAATTAAGAATTAATATTTTTATTCTTGGACGTCTGGGCCCGTAGGGGCAACCTTTTAGCCCTACGGATTAATCCGTAGGGCCAAGTTAAATCTGCCCCTACGGATTCCAATATCCGTAGGGGCAACCCCATATTTTACTAGTGAATCACCAACCAAACAAGTGAGGGATTTGTTAACGAAGCTCACCCACTGTATGGCTAGTCTCCAGCAGAGCGAAATCTGCAATATCTTCAATAATCTTGAATTAAATACACGACGAGCAAAACCTAGGAGATTTCTCTCAAATCTCTTTAGATTTAAGCGATCACCATCTCATACAATGATATCTCTTCTATTTAGCTATTAAAGAATACATATGATAGGTCCCCTTATATAGGCAAACCCTAATTCTATAGATGACAGGGGATAAATCTTATTTTTACCAAACATAGATTCGTCTAGATCTGCCGACGGCAGACGTCTGACCCACATTTGGGCAGACGTCTGTCTACACTCTGTAGATCTTCATCTCTAAAGGACAGACGTCTGACCCACACCTGGGCATATGTCTGCCTGCGCTCTGGATTAGGTTTCGTGACTTCTGCAGACGTCTGCCTCGATGGCCTTCAGACGTTTGCCATTGCTTTGTATTTCTGACATGTCTCGTTCGTGTGCACGTCCAGACGTCTGCTGTTGTCGACGACAGGTATCTAACCTAGAAATTTTTCCACAATTTCTTACAATCTCCCACTTGGAAATACTTCCACCTTGATTTCCAAGGCTAGTGGACTTTACACGACTCCGCTTTATTCTCCTCATCAAATTTTCATGGAGAGGTTCACCAACCTACAACAGAGCTTCAGCTTGTCTCTGTCTACAACTTTGGTGAACATATCTGCCAGATTCTTTTCTCCCGCGATCTTTTGCAATGTCAACTCTCCTTCTTCCACCGCAATGCGAATGGAATAATACCGCACCTTGATGTGCTTCGTCCTCAAGTGATAAGCCGTGTTCTTTGCTAAATGTATCGCACTTTGGCTGTCGCTTCACAAGGTATTGAAGTCTTGCTTCTTTTCCAATTCTTCAAGTAGCCCTTGCAAGCATATTATCTCCTTACTGGATTTCGTGATCACCATGTATTCAACCTCTGTAGTCGACAATGCCACCATCTTTTGCAATTGAGAGACCTAACTCACCGCTATTCCCCCAACCGTAAATACGTATCCCGTTGCGATCTTCCCACTTTCTCAATCACTCGAATAGTCCATATCAACGTAACCTTGCACCTTTAGAGAGTCACCTCCAAAACATAAGCAGTGACTTGACGTACCCCTTAGATATCTCAACATCCACTTCACCGCATTCAAATGCTCCTTCCTCAGGTTCTGCATATACATGCTAACAACTCCCACTGCATGTGCAATATCTAGTCTCGTACTCACCATGGCATACATCAAACTCCCCATCGCAGATGTATAAGGAACGTTTGCCATCTCATCTTTTTGCCCTTGAGTTGCCGGGCACAACTCTTTTCTGAGTTTGAAATGTTTCACTAAGGGCGTACTCACCGACTTTGACTTGTCCATATTGAACCACTTCAAAACCTTCTCAATGTAGTCCCTTTGTGATGACCATACCTTCCGTTGATTCCTATCTCTCACGATCTTCATACTCAAGATTTGCTTAGCCGCTCCCAAATCCTTCATAGATAATTTTTCAGCCATCATCTTCAAACCTTGAATTTTCTTGAAATTCGGACCGGCTACCAACATGTCATCAACGTACAGCCACAAAATAATGTAGTCTCCATCCTTGAAAATTGGAACGTACACGCAGTGATCTGATTCACAGTGCACATATCCCGTCTCCAATATAAGTTGATCGAATTTGAGATACCACTGCCTTGAAGTATGCTTGAAGCCATACAAGGCTTTTCGCAGTTTACATACTATATTCTCTCTCTCCTTCACCTCGTATCCCAGTGACTGCATCATATAAATCTTCTCCTCCAAATCTCCATGAAGGAACACGGTCTTCACATCCAGGTGCTCTAAGTGCAAATCCTCCACCGCCACGATACTGAGAATTAAGCAAATAGATGTCATCTTCACCACTGGGGAAAATATTTCTTGATAGTTAATACCTTGCTTTTCCCCGTAACCCTTGATTACCAAGCGAGCCTTGTACCGCTTCACATCATTTGCCTCATCTTTAATTCTGTACACCCACCTATTCAGCAAAGCTTTCAGACCTTTGGGTAGCTTCACTAGATCTCACGTACGGTTCTTCTTCAAAGAATCCATCTTCTTGTCCATAGCTCGCTCCCACTGCTTGCTAGCACCGTCGCTTGTTGCTTTTTCAAGAGATTCGGGCTCCCCCAAATCTGTGTACAAACCAAAATCGGTCATAAGTCTTTCAGATAGCCGCCTATCTCACCTAGATCTCCTCAGAACTGGTACATCTTGTTGCTGAATATGGTCAATGTCCTGTTCTTGAAGCTGATCCAGAAATATAGCTTTTTCCACATTCTGATCTCCACCTGTAGGCACCTAAATTCTCTCTTGAATTCTGTTCAACTCGACGAACTCCGATACCGCACCATCATTGGCTTACATCTCTTTTTTGTCCAAGTGCTGCTCATCAAAAGCAACGTTCCGGTTTCGTTTTACTTTCTTACTTGTGTAATCCCACAGCCAATATCCGAATTCGTCTCCACCATACCCGATAAAAGCACACTTCATAGATTTGGAATCAAGCTTACTCCTTTCTGCCTTATCAACTAAAGAATATGCAATATAACCAAATACTTTTAGGTGCGTGATTGATCATCTTCGTGTGTATGGAAAAGTTTAAATCACAACTAAAGAAATTTATACCGCAATCAATTAACGGTGTCTATTGTAGTTTCGTTAGCGAGAGCGGATCGTCTACTGAGAAAGTGTGAATTTGTTTGAATTCGTTTTATTTGAGTTGAAAAGAAAAGGTATAAGAAAATGATTTAAGATTTATGAGTTTTAGTTTCAAGAACATAAAGAAATAATTCTAAAATCAATAATTAATAAAGATCAAGAAAATGTCCAAACCAATTGAATTCTCAAGATTTGTAAAGTAGCTTGTAGGAATCGATCAAATTGATAGTGATGATGAATACTAATGATTACGAATTCTTATCTATTGAGGATTTGTTGCTAGATCGATGACGATCAACGACATTTAGGGATCTATTGAAAAAACTAGGGTTTCTCCTTCATCATTTCTTGTCCTTTCATTGATTATCATTCAAATTATAGCCTCTAGCAAATTAAATCACCGATCGTTGATCTCTAATTTGGAGCGAAAACATTCAAGAAAGTGATCTTGCTCAAATTAGGTCTTCGATGATCCAATTTCCTAAAGTTTACAAAACTCATAAGACTTAAGAATCGTTCAAGAATTTCATCATCATCATCTATCTATTCTCTCGATTCCGCTACAAGCGGAAATTTCACTTAAACATTATAAAAAAATGAAAGAATCAAGAATCGATAAATTGTCATAATACAAGAATGTAAAGAAAGCAAGATTTATAATTTTTCACCTTTATTAATCGACGATAAGGTATAATTCACTCAAAGGTTACAAGATTTGAGGAGGTAACTAGATCCGTCGAAATTAGCTTCGCATCGATCTTCTTGAGTCGCGGATCTTCATGGATCTCTTGCTCGGATAATGATCGGCGTTGCATCAAAGGCTTGTTGAAGGCTTGCTTAAGACGCTTCTCGATGAATCTTGATTTGGCTTTGGATTTGGATTTGGTTTAGGGTTTTGGATCACAAGTTGTGTCACTCAACTTGTGCAAATTTGGCTCAATATTCAACAACTCAACCCTCACTCAACAACCTTTTCAATAAATCCCTAGGTCTCCTTTTATAGTTCTCCCCATTTTCCAGTAGAAACTAGTTTTATCTTCTACTAGAAGTTAGATTATTATGAAGCTTGTATAAGAAGCTTGGTAGGTATCAAACTTGCACAAGAAACTTGGCTGTTAGAAGGGAAGATTCTGAAGAAATCTACACAATTTGAAGCGTCTTGAAGAAGCTTAGATGTTAAAAGAGGAGCCTCGGGAAAAAGTTCAACCGCCGATGAGCCAACTCGGCCGCGGATCCACGGAGGATCGGGCTGGATCGGCCGCGGTTCCGTGGCCGTTTGATGGACTCAGTGCATGAATTCTTCTGTGCTGTTTTATGTAGGCTTTAGGGTCATCTTCTGATGTCTGGAATCTTATAGTTCTTTCTAGTTTACTGCCAGATCTCAAGTCTTTGACTTGCTGCAATTTATCGGCACTTTTGTGATTCCGGCTCTTTAACCTAGAGAATTTCCTGCACACAATCTCGAGACAAGTGTTTAAATATACAAAGATCATGTGTGTAGAAAATAACACACAATTTCCTTCATAATGTCGGTTATACTGTATAACACATGTTATTTGATATTTCGCAGACAAATTGCTAATATGTGCTGTATTTATACCAAACATCTTTAGATGATTAGAAAAAGTAGGGAAATTGATGTGTTAAGAATGCAAAATTTTCGACTGATCAGTGCGCGTAATTAACCGGTTTACCTGACCAAATTTCTTCCAAAATGCCTCCATCAAGCGCAGTTTTTGGACTTCTATTGATCAAGTACACAGCAGTATCGACCGCCGCTGTCCATAAAAACTTTGGCACATCCGCATTCAAGGCCATGCTCCGCACTCACTCTAAGATCATCATGTTCATCATTTCAGTGATGCCATTCTGTTGTAGCGTCTCCGGTACCGTCTTCAACCAACGAATACCTTTCTGCAAGAAAAATGCCTTGAACTCCTGTGTGCAGTATTCCCCTCCATTATCGGAATTAAGGAATTTTACCTTAGCCCCCGCTTGGTTCTCAACCTGCGCAATCCAGCGTTTGAAAATACCAAACACATCGGACTTCTTCATCGCATACACCCATGTCTTCCGGCTTGCATCGTCGATGAACATCACGAAGGACCGATTTCCTGCATAAGACTCCACCGAGACTGTACCCCATACTTCCATATGCACCATCTCCAGCTTCTTGTCCTTTTTAGATACATCTTCAATATGAAATTAGAGCGTACTTTGCTTTCAATAAACGCAACTATCGCAAAGCCCCAACTCCACTTTTTCAGCCCCAAAAGAAGTCCCCTACCCTAATGAATTTTCATGTTCTTCTCACAGAGATGCCACAATCGTTTGTGCCACAACGAAGTCTCTGAATCTATCTCCGAACCCGTCGTTAATGCAACCGAATTTCCACTGCTCCCACTGAAGAAATACAATGAACCGCTCAACTTGTCCCTTACGACCACCAACGATCGTTTGGAAGTCTTCCATTGAGAATTCCCAAACACCATCATATAACTGTTGTTATCCAGCTGACTTGTAGAAAATAAGCTTTTCTTCAGATCTGAAATGTGTCTCGCGTTCATCATCTTTATTTGACCTCCTTCCGACAGTTACAAGGTGATCGTCTTTTTGCCAAAGATTTTACACGGCTGGCTGTTTCCTACCGTCACATGTCCAAAATCTCCTTGAACATACTCGCTAAAGTGATGCCGGTTAGAAGTGAAATGAAAGGATGCTCCCGAATTTAGGAACTAAGTATCCACATTTGTGTTGTTGTTCGCCGATAGACAAAGCCCTTGTCCCCTTGTTCTTGTGTAGACACCGTATTAGTTTCTTTTTCATCTGCCTTTCTATCTGAGCCTTTCTTTGGAAGTTTGCACCCACTTTTCCTGTGACCCTTCTTTCCATAATTCCAACACGCGCCTTAGATTTTTTCTTGAGATTTGCCTTAACTTTTAGACTTGCCCTTCTTGCCCTTTCCCATTTCCATCGTTCTACCGCGATTCTCTACTGAATGTGCAAAAGTTCCTGAAGTCCTACTTATTGCCTTTCTCCGTATCTCATCGTTTAAAATGCAACTTACCGCATCATTAAATATGAGAGTTTCTGAAATAGAGTTGCTAACCACCATAACTAGGTTCTCCCAACTCTCCGGCAACGAACAAAAGATAACATGTCCCAAATATCGTCTTCAAACATGATCGAGACGGATTCTAACTGGCTCGTCACGCTGTTGGATTCGTTCAAGTGTTCTGTCACCAAACCACTTTCTGCCATCTTCATGTTGAAATTTTTTTCATCAAGTATATCTTGTTTGATGTTGAAGGTTTCTTATACAACTTCGCTAATGTCGTCATTATCGCCATGATTATCTTCTCCTTTGAGATGTTAAAGGCCGCCTGTGGAGTCAACAACAATCCGATCGTCCCCAAGACTTTCCTATTCAAAAGGATCCACATCTTATCGGTCATCTTCTCGATCTTTTCTCCTAGAAATGAAAGATACAAGTCTTTTTGGTATAGGTATTCTTCCATCTGCATGCGCCATCAACCATAATTGTGACCATTGAATTTTTCGATTTTTACTTTATCCTCTGCCATCTTTCATCTATCGTTGCAACAAAACATAACTTCTCTCTTGATCTGAACTAACGCTTTCAAAATAACGATCAATGAAAGTGGTGAAGAGGACATGGGCGTCGTTACCCACCGTTAACCTAAATCGTGGAATTGAAGAACCCTAAGTTTCTTAACCACGGTCTGATACCAGTTGTTGGTATCAAGCGTCAAGCCTTAGGCTCTGATACCAGTTGTTGGGGATGGGGAAGCTGTTCCACGGAACAATGCTCGCAACAAAACAACCATGCAATTAACAACGAAAAAACAAATTAATAACGGTGGGGGAATAAATAAATAAGAATCACAAACCAAACAATAGAGGAATTTGTTAATGAGATTCACCCACTGTACAACTAGTACCCGGCAAAGCGGAATCTGCAATGTCTATTATAATCTTGAATCAAATACACGACGAGCAAACCGTAGAAAATTTCTCTCATATCTCTCTAGATTTAAGCCATCATCCTCTTATACAATGATCTCTCTTCTATTTGGCTGTTAAAGAATACATATGAGAGGTCCCTTATATATGCAAATCTTAATTTTATAGAAGACATGAGATAAATTTTATTTTACCAAATATAGATTCGTCCAGATCTGTCGACTGCAGAGGTTTGACCCATACTTGGACAGATGTCTGTCTACACTATGTAGATCTTCATCTTCCAAGGACAGACGTTTGACCCACACCTGGCCAAACATCTGCCTATGGTCTGGATTGGACTTCGTGACTTCTGCAGACGTCTACCTTGCTGGCCTTCAGACGTCTGTTGTTGCTTTCCGTTTCTAATATGCCTCTTGTGTGCACGTCTAGACGTCTGCTATTGTCGACGATAGATGTCTGACCTGGAAGTTTTTCCATAATTTCTAACATGAATAATAAAGATGCACATGTGTTTTCTAATCCTTTGTACATGTAGAAATGAATGGCTCGATTTCATATACTGAAATTGCTAATAAAGATAATAATTGTATCCTTGAAATATAAGTGAAGATATCAACATTTTACTTTAGATGCGGCCCTCTTTAGTTTGTACATTTATTTAGAAATTCTGAAGAGTTAGTTATGTCCTCTCTTGTCCCTTTCTTCATCATTTCTAACACAAATTAATCTATTAGGTTACATCTGGGTAAATATAAAACGGGTTAAAATAAAATGTTCTGACCAAATAGTCAAAATCCATAGAGTTGTTCTTCTTGTCATAAGTTGAGAGCTCATGTAAGATATGTTTATCTCTCCTTCGTCTTCTTTATTCCAATTCAATAATCATTTACTTTTTACCACCTAGTATTGTATAGATTCTTGGAAGTATAAAAGAATGGGTAAAAGTTATAGTGCATCATCGAACTTTCAAGATTTTTGAGATAACTCCGTTGAATTTTAAGAATGTCATGAAGCCTTGAAGGTTTTTTGGTCATAAATTTGTTGGGTAATTTCATCAAAGAATACCATGAACTGTATTATGGTATGGAAGTTTATTTTAAGAATAAAGTTATATAGAATACTTTGATATATAATTTTATATTGATCCATTAATCAAATAATTGCACTACTAAAAAAAAGTTTTTTTTTTATATAAAACCACTAAAGATTCCCTATTTTCAAAACAAACCATAAAAAATATCTACCGTGAAAAACAACCATCAAAACCATTAACCTGGCTAAATATAACCTTCTAGTCAATTTGAAGGCTAACTTTGTTTCCTTTAGCCGTTAGGATAGGTAAATTGACTTTTTTGCGACTCCAATGACTAAATACACTTCAAAACAAATCTCCCATCTTCACCCAAACTGCAACACCACTACATGTCATCCTTCAGCAGCAACACAACACCTATTTCCTCTTCTCAAGCCCTCTCCCAATGTCTCCCTCATAGGAAAATTTAGAAAATTTGACTAAATTTGTTATAAATTGAAAAACTTTATAAGAGAAACAAAATTAGATGGCATGAACATGAATCCATACCCCCATCAACAAAAATCAATCAAAAGACCAAAATCAATGAGTTTCATATGAGACATCTCAAAGGAAAAAATCGGCAAAATTAACCTAATTAGAACACCCTCATCTCATATCTAAATAAGAGCACCGGCTAAATTGTTGTGAATAAACCGAGAGAAGAAATATGGAAACTATGCTTACGACCAATCACACAATCCATACAATACCAACGAAAGATAAAACAAACAATAAATGCGAGAACAAAAAAGAATCACACAAACTAGAGATGAGGGATTTGTTAACGTTGTTCACCCACCGTATGACTAGACCCCGGCAGAGCGGAATCTGCAATAGTCTACTAGATCTTAGAATTAAGTTACACCCATGAAAACCCTATGAGATTTCTCTCAAATCTATCTAAATCTTAACCGTCACCCTCTCTCTATATAATAGTCTTTCAAATTGGCAGCACATTAATCATATGAGAGATCCCTATAAATATGCAAACCCTAATCCTACCTAAAATAAAAGATAAACCCAAATTACAATAATTTGGTTCGAACAGAAACCCTGACGACAGACGTCTGCATCAGACTTGGTCAGACGTCTACCTCTTCTCTACTTCTCTTCAGCTCCTTGGGTAGACATCTGCATCCTTGCTATTAGATGTCTGCCATTTGCTTTTGATAGGGCTTTAGCTTCTCCAGACGTCTGCCCCAGATATCTGGCTACGCTCTGTGACTGCTTCGATTCTTTGACAGACATTTGCACTTTTGCCACCAGACGTCTGCGCTTGCTCTGTTCTTTTGGCTCGTTCTTGGTGCATGTCCAGACGTCTTCTTCTTCTTCTTCAGACGTCCGCAGGAAGTGATCTCCATAAATCAACTTTCTCCCACTTAGAGACACTTCCACCCTGATTCCTATCCTAGTAGATTTCACACGATTCCACTTCTGCTCTCTCATCATCAAATTTTCATGAAGAGATTCACCAACCTGCAATAGAGATCTAGCTTATCTCTGTCTACGACCTTTGTGAACATATCCACAGGATTCTTTTCTCCCACGATCTTCTGCTGTGTCAACTCATCATCTTCCAATACTATGCATATGAAGTGGTACTGTATCTTGATGTGCTTCGTCCAAGAGTGATATACCGTGTTCTTGGCCAAGTGTATCACACTTTGGCTGTCGCTCCATAAGGTGTTGAAATCTTGTTTCTTAACCAACTCTTCGAGTAACCCTTGCAACCAGATCATCTCATTACTGGCTTTCGTGATGGCCACATATTCGGCTTCCGTTGTTGACAATACTAGAACCTTTTGCCACTGAGAGACCCAACTAACCGCTGCTCTCCCAATTGTGAATACGTACCCCGTTGTGCTCTTCCGACTATCTCGATCACACGAGTAGTCTGCATCAATATAACCTTGCACCTTTAGAGAGTTACCTCCGAAACAAAAGCAATGACTGGACGTTCCCCTGAGAAATCTCAATATCCATTTCATTGCATTCCAATATTCCTTTTCCGAGTTTTTCTTGTGCTCACAACTCCCACTGCATGTGCAATATCCGGTCCCGTACTCACCATCGCATACTTCAAACTCCCTACTGCAGATGCATAAGGAACTCTTACATCTTATCTTTCTGCTCTTGAGTTGTCGGGCACAACTCCTTACTGAGTTTGAAGTGTTTCGCTAAAGGTGTATGTTCACCGCCGAATACAGAGATGGAACCGCGTAGGTCGACTTGCCTGAATTTGGGGGCAGATGCTATTTGGTTTTATCCGTCCACCTCTCCGAAGGTGCCAAGTTGATTTATGACACCGTATATCGGAGGTTTAGACGGATGCGGCCGTTGTAGTAGACTTCGTCAGATTCCCCCTCATTGTGAGGTTTTTTTTTATTGTGATGACGTTCTTCCCTGCAGGCGCAATCCCCTGCAGTTAATTACGCTACCACGTAGCGGTAACCACTTTCTCCTGTTCCAGAAGGTCACTTCGTGTCATGTGTGTTTATTTTATTTTTGGTTGCACGTGGATTGTATACGGAGACTAATTTATGTTGTCGCCCATAGGGCGTGGATTAGTACAAATCCGTATATTCTTAGATTTGGTTTTGGGTTGGGTTTAAGGATTGTTAATCTCATTTGAGACTAAGATCAACTTAAACGTTTGTTAAGGATTCGTTAGTCTAATTTTAGACTAAGATCTACTTAACAAGATCATTTGGATCCAACAAAAGAGCGTTTGGACTCTATTGTTTTAGTTTAGGGACATTGCGGTCCATTGGGTTTAAGGACATCATAGTCCGTAAAGTTTAAAGACGTCATAGTCTGTAAAGTTTAAAGACATCATAGTCTATGAGTTTAAGGACCTCACAGTCCATAAAATTTAAGGACATCATAGTCCATGAGTTTAAGGACCCCACAGTCCGTAAAATTTAAGGACATCAAATCCAGTTTAAAGACGGCATAGTCTGTATGGTTTTGGTTCAACCGTTGTGGGATGCACCAAAAGTTATTGGTTATTGGGACCCTCCATCTCTCTGAAGACGTTGAGAAATTATAACGATATATATCAGAGGTATGAAGAGATGTATCCTTAAACCAATGTTGGTTGGGAGATCTGTAGCCAAGTTTGGGACTAAGATCAGTTAAAAAGATTTATGAGCATATGGGCTCAATTAATCTACATTAGGGATCTGTGACCAACTTGGGCTCGGCCCACTCAGTTAAAATGTTAGACATTTAATTAGACCCAGCCCTTTTTCATTTAACAATGCTGAGCATTGGTTTGGGTTCTGACAACCTTTTTGTCTTTTATTGAGTATTGAGCTCTCATTATGGCTCTGGGGTTTTATTTAAAAAACAGTTTATATTCCCTCAGTGCCTACGTAAGGAGCACATGGCATGATTGGCGCTGAGCGCCAGACTCAGAGCGCTAAGGCGCTTCCTGTGAGATAGCGCATACGTGAGGAGCACGTGGCGCGCTTGGCGCTGAGCGTCAGTCAATGAGTGCGGAGCGCTCTTTATAAAATAGTGCCCACATGAGGAGCACATGGTGCGCCAAACTTGAAGCGCTGAGCGCTTCTTTTAAAATAACACTTGGAGCGCTGGGCGTTTCTTTTAAAATAGCGTTTGGAGCGCTGGGCGTTTCTTTTAAAATACGTTTGGAGCGCTGGGTGCTGAGCGCCAGACTTGGAGCGATAAGGCGCTTCTTTAAATTGGAGCGCTAGTAGCGCTGCGGCGCTATGCGCTAGCCTTGGAGCGCTAAGGCGCTTCTTTAAAATGGAGCGTTAGAAGCGCTGCGGCGCTGTGCGCCAGTCTTGGAGCGCTAAGGCACTTTTTTTAATTGGAGCACTAACGCTCTTTTTAGACAGCTTTGATCAGTTCTACGCTCTGAGAATTAAATTCTCATTTATAAGAGACTTTGTCTCGTGGTTTTAAGAACAAGGTTCTTATTTTTATATGAGATGTTACAATCTCTTATGTTTTTTTCTGAAAGACTTTATCTTTATGGATTTTTGATCGGAAGAGAATTGAATTCTTCTCCTCCTTTTTTATGATGAGATGCTATGATCTCTTTTTGTGAAAGATCTTTGTCTTATAGATCTATGATCTAGAAAAAGAATTAAATTCTTCTTCTTTTTGATGAGATACTTTGATTTCTCTGTTTTATTTACCTTGAAGAAATTCTTCTTCCGAGAGCTTGCTCATTTCTTTGAAATTTCTCAAAATTTGTGGGGGGGTTTCCTTCGTGCAAGACTTGAAGTCTTCGGTTCATTATATAGGGGAGGCTGATTTGTTGAATAAGTTAAGAAAATCTTTTCTCTGATTGATTTGGGAATGTTTCCCACCGTTGGATCTTTGATCCAAGAGCTTCTGTTTTACAGAAGGCAATCTTCTTGTTTTTAAAAAGATTGGGAAAATATTTTCCCATACAGAATTTATTCTGTATCTTGATGATTTTTAATCACCATTGGATTTTTGATCCAACGGCGCTCTAATTTTCAGAGGTAATCTGATGATTTTTAGTCATCTTTATTGGATCTTTGATCTAAGGGTGAGGAACATTTAGTTCCAGCGCTAGCGCTCTCATGCTTTGTACGTGAGCGCTGCATCAGAGTCTTTGACTCTTAGCGCGGGCGCTGCTAGTGCGAGCGCTCTCGTGCTTTGCAATTGAGTGCTGCATTAGAGTCTTTGACTCTTTGTGCTAGCGCGTTTAGCGCTAGCGCTCTCGTGCTTTGCACGTGAGCGCTGCATTAGAGTCTTTGACTCTTAGCGTTGGCGTTGCTACCGCTGGCGCTGCTAGCACGAGCGCTCTCATGTTTTGCACGTGAGCGCTGCATCGGAGTCTTTAACACTTAGCGCTGGCGCATTTAGCGCGAGCGCTTTTATGAAGTGCTGCTTCATTTCAAATTTCAAAATTTGAACAGAGTTTTGCTCTGATTGGGGGAAACAAATGCTCCCCCCACCGTTGCGCTCATGTGGCTTATAGGTGAGCACAGCGGTGGCAGCATCTCCGCCATTGGATCAATTTAGAAGTTGAAACGGCTCTCAGTGCCTATAAATAGGGCCTTTGGCCCTTGAGATGACCTATGTTCATCTTCTTTCCTGTTTTTCTGAGAATTAATTCTCTTTCAGAGCTTGGCTCTTTCTCTTAAGAACTCTCTTAGAGACAGAACCTTGTCGAAAATTTTAGGTAAAGATTAAATATTTGAAGGGATTACTTTATAATCTAGGGTTTCACCCATTAAAAGAGCCTTGCTCTTTTCAGATCATAGATCTAAAGAAATTTTTAGGGTTTTCTTAACATAGCTTTGCTCTCTTGAAATCATAAATCTAAAGAGATCTTTCTTAGGGTCTTTTAACCCATTAAAGAAGAATTCTTAGAGTTCATCTTGCAGATCTTAAAGATCTCAGAGTTTTTAACTCAGTAAAGCTTTGCTTTTAGGGTTTTTTTGATGGATTATTCCATCTTCTTCGCAGAGCATTGCTCTTTAGAATTTTTGGGGGGAATTTTATTTCCTTCATCATTAATAATGACAGATGTTATATCTGTTGTAGAGCGCTGCTCTCAAGGGAGATTTACTCCTTGGCCCAAGGGGCCCTCATTAAATGAGAATCCTTTTAGGATTTTCTCATTTAACGACTGTCTCATCAAATGATGAGACTGTTTTATTAATGATGAGCCATCATCTAGATTGTATGGGTCCCCCTTGGTCCCTTTCCACTGCATTGCAGTGTGGCACGAATTTAAAGTACCAAGTGCCAGAACTTAAACCGTAGAATTGACGGCTAACTTTTGTTCTTTTTCGCCAGATACTATGTCTTTCGACATTTCCTTCCCGTTTGTTCGTTCGGAAAGCGGGTTCCTTGAAAAGCCTGTGAATATGGAAGTCTTTGCACTGATCAAAGATCATGACCTGGAGCAAAAGAATCTTCATTTATGGGGCATGTGGCACAATCAAATTATCAGGGGTCGGCGGAGCTTTTCTTGCGCAACACCTTCGGAGCCCATTTCGGCGATCCCTTATGCTGATGCACCTCCGGTGAATTATGCCGTGGAGGAGGTCAACTGGACCTCAGAGGGTTGCCTTCAACCCTCTATGGACGCGATACCCGTACAGCCGCCGACGGCTTTGGATACTCTAAGGCGGCGTATATGCCAGGGCGAGTGGCGCCCTTGGGGACAGCCGTATATAATAGGCCTAACTCCTCGCCATCCAGCTGGGTATTTGCAGTGGAACCGCTATATTTTTTCGGCCAAGAGATCGTTGCTGCTGAGGCTTGGGTTGTACCCCGCCGTTTATGCGTCTCTCTTCCAATATTCCACACCTCCTGCATGGTGGGTCAAGGCTTTTCTGGAGCAATGGAATATTCCAACCTACACTTTCCTTCTGTCGGATCGAGAAGTCTCAATATCTTTAGAGGAATTTGCAGAGATCTCTGGCTTACCCGTTAGGGGAAAACACTACAAGGAGCTGCTTCCTCCGGACGAGTACATCTTTACCACCAAATCAGTAGTAATGGGTCTTACCCTCGAGAACGCCATTCAACACCAATTCCCGAGCTTGATCAAGGTGTTGAATATCTATGAAAGTCTATTTCTGGAGTCCGGAGGGCATGGAGTCAGCTATGCAGACTTCATCGCTCACTTTCTTCGTCCGGAAGCCTTATCGAAGCAAGTTGCACTGTTCGCCAAGCTTGACAATCCGTTTGGTTTTGGTTTGGATAACCAACAGACGGCGGAGGAGGATTTAAAAAGTTTCTTTATTCCGGCTGCTTCTGTCGTTCCCTTCGCGGAGCTTGCTGCTCCAGACATCGATGAAGAGACGTTTTTGCTGGGGTTCATTGGCTTATGGCTAAACTAGTTCGTGCTTCCAATGCACCCTCGTTATATGAGGCCATCAGTTTTTTACCCAGCCCATCGTATGGTTGCGGGAATGCAAGTGGCTATCGGGATTGCTGGGTTGGCACACCTGTACCATGGTCTCAGCTTAGCGGCGGACACCACTCAGCCGGGGGTACAGCCCGTCACTTTCTCGCTGCAATATTTTACGTCATGGATCGACCTGCACGTACTTAGCGCTTTTGGTGCCCATAAACGACCTCGTTTCTACGAAAGTTACAACTTCCCTCGGATTATGCACCTAGTTGATGCGTCCATTTTAAATCCGTCACAGCGGGAGGCTAAGGGTTTGCTCTTTCGTCTGTGTATGGTTGGAGATGGCATGACCTTTGTCGATAAGGTTTTAACTATCGGCAAAGAGTCCACTAAGACGGTGCAGCCGCTGCAGGACACCTTCAAAGACGGGGCTTCTACATTGAAGGCCCGGGAGATTTTGCACCTGTACTCAATCAGGCAGGGCTTTTTGGTTTTTAGGCAGAATGATTCGGCGCTGTTTATGAGGTACAATCCACACCATTTTGCCCAGCAATCAAGCTATAATCAGGGCATCCCGCTCGAGGCCATCCTAGCTGAGCCAGTTGCCACAGAAGAAGGTATTCACAACGCATTGCACCATTTTATGCGGTTGAACACTGCTCCAATTTCTTTATCAGTGAGCCGAGTTGCATTCCGCGAATCTTGAACGCATATATGGCGTGGTATCAGCATTCGATGGGTGCTGTTATTAGGGAAGAAAAGCAATTATTATTTGATTGCAAGGGCACCGCCCCTGCTGGTAATCAAGTCGTTCCCTTGAAGCGACAGACCATCGTCCGTCCTCCCTTGAGAGAAGCTACTGCGGCAGTGGTCCCGCGCGTTATACCTAATATGTCCCTACTCCACGTGCCTGTAGAAGCAGTAGCTGTGGCGTCTCCCGAGTCTGGCGTGGGTGCGGAGATCGAGACTCGCCGCCCGAAGTAGCCCGCCAAGCGCAAGCTCTTGTTGCCGGCTGCCAGTGGCCGCTCACAGAAGAAGAAGAAGTCGATGTTTTCTGCGGACATTGCATTCGGTCATGAACCTCATTCCCCTTACAACGAGGGCCTAAGTGAGTACGGGACCAATGAGGGTTATTTATGGCGCCGGATGATACCGATCTGTAGGTTGCTATCGCGGTTTCAGAGCAAATAGCTTGCGATGAAGCATCACTAATCACCATCGCACAATCAGGTATACTTTGGTCATATCTTTCCGCGGCTATTTTAATTATTATACTTTGACTTACACTTTCTTCTTCAACAGATATCTCCGCCGAAGAGGCTCTCGCAGCTTGCCTCAAGACTTTTGAAGAGGAAGAAAGGCTTCGCGCTTCCTTAGGCCTCGGTATATTTCGGCTCATTGTGCCCTCATTCCCTTTTTCTTCATGGGTAGTCTGACCCTTCTTTTTCATCTTATTGTAGGGACTATCTCGACTCAAGTTATTCCGAGTGCGGTACCAATCCCGACCGGTGATGTAGCGACGTTGCCAGAGCCGGCTATTGTGGCCCCAGCTCCCTCGACAGTACCTCAGGAGGCTTCACTTAAGCAGCCGATGACGGACGCCATAATGGCTCCAGAGGCAGCTCTTGGTTCGAACGATGACGTCCCTTTGACAGAGGTCTTGAGGAGATTGCTTCTCACTGCTCAGACCGAAAAGAAACGCAGAAAGCACGCACGAAGGAGCATGACGCCGCTCTGGCTGTAGGTGCATGCTCAAGCACCACTCCTCCTGTCGCTATCCCCTTAGAGGGTGCTCCAGCTGTCTTGTCTACCGTCTAAAGACAGGTTGCGCGCGCGGTTCGGGAGGCGGACAAGAATCTTTCGCAAGGTAACGTAATGCATGGTTTTTATTAAAAGTTGATCTGCAAATTCTCATACATCATATTCCGCAGGGACAAGTCCTGGCGATGAGATGGCAGGCGAGATGATGGCGACCAGAGAGCCCGAAGCGGCTACTCCCTCTCGGGAGTCTGGGACTGGCCAGACCGCCGCTCTTTCCTCTTGTGGTCCCTTGCTATCAACGAGCATCACGACGGTCCTCGTCGAATCAGGGGATGAATCCATGGGCACAGAGACTACTCCTTTGAAAGAGAGCGAAGAAGCTGCAACGCCCGGTGATGCTTCCGTTATGGTTTTGGTTGGCGACCAGTCAGGTAAGTCCTGAATCACTGTTCTTTTTTATTTCACAATCTCGCTCAGCTTATTCTGACGATGTTTTGTTTGTAGGTGCAGCGAATGCTGAGATCGTGCCATCTAAAGCTCCTCCGGTCGCCGCCATGACGGTTGTTGTTCCCTTGCCTTCTCTTGTGTCTTCTCAAATTCTAGAAGGTATAGATTCGCGATTTACATAGTTGAACTATGAACACCGTCTTCCTTGTACTGAACATGTATCATCGCTACTCTGCAGGAGTCCTCTTTGATCATCTGTATCATGTGCTGAACCCGTATTTCTCCTTCCAGTCGGAAGTCACTCCGCCCGCTGGTGTTGGTTAGTATATCCTTCAGCTATTGTTTCTTTCTTTCTTTTACGAATAGCCGTGATGTTACTAAGCCTTCCATGTATTGATCGCAGTGCCACGGATCGGAGGAGGGGACGAGAGAATAGCCTCGCCTTCGCTACTCCCAACTTTGCCGCCTGCCGCAGCCGGTATAGTATACTCCATCGCTCGTGCCTTTTCTTTATCTCCTGAGCCGATATTTGACCATAACTTATTTTGTAGCAATCACACCATCTCCAGCTCCCTTTGAGTCTCGCATCTTAATGCCGGCAGGGCCCTGTTCTAGACGTCCATCTTCCAGGGGCGCTGCGACGAACCTGCGAATGTTGAGCGAATTCGTCAAGGATCTTGATGCCGAGACCCTCGCATCTGCTCAGACTTTTCTGCTGAGGTTAATCTCATGCTGGCAACGCTCGTAAATTTTCATGATGAAGGCGTCGTCGAGTCTTGGGTCAATTACTGCAGGAAGATCGAGGTCTGCCTGCATGATATTGAGCTCAAGCGTCCCGCTCCGGAAGTATCAGCACTGAACTCCCAGCGAGCTGCATAGGTTGAGTAGAGTTCTCCTTTCTTTCGCCATTTTGAACAAGAGGCGACCCTAAAGAGAAAGGAATGTGAGGCGACTTCCACTGAGTCTACCCAATTGCATACCCAAGTCGAAGCGAACGCTGCACAGCTGAAGGATATTTTTGAAAACCTCCGACGATGTATTTCTGACGGGCTGGTGCTGAGGAAAAAGCTTGATTTCACTGAGCAGGTTATGTAGAGTCAGGAAACCGCTCAGCAGGAAATCAACGAGAAGCTTTCATTCTGTTTGCAGCAGCGGGCTCGAATTGAAGCGGAGTTGGCCGCGGCGGCTGATCATGCAAAGGAATTGAGAGAAGTGCGAGAGCGGCTTGCTGATTTGCTAAAAACGCTTCTTTCTCAGTAGCCATCTTTGTATCGATCAAAATTTTGTAATTTATGAATAACATGCCTTTATTCATTTTTTTATTCTTTTATATGATATATCTTGTACTCAATTGAATTCATGAATAAAAGACACGCATTTTTTTATCACCTATTATCGCTTTCTTTTCTCTGCTGTGTTGTTGGCATGCTACTTTAGCAAGTGTAGCCTGTAGATGATAGATAACAGTTCATCTTGAACCTTTTGTAGGGTAACGATGGCTTAGGAAACAGATTCAGGTCTGTCACCTAAGACTTTTCAACTTTATGAGCCGTGAGGGTCTTATAAAGACTTCTCCCTACGAGCCGAGAGGATCTCGTAGGTATCCTTAGGAATCGTGAGGATTCCTAAGTGTGTATTTTCTCTTGAGAGTCGTAAGGATCTCACAAGAGAATTTTCTTCCTTACAAATCGAGAGGACTCGTAAGTGGTTGATGAGTTGACTTATTCCCGAGTCGAAGCGTTGCTTTAATGGGGAGGTTGAGGGTTGACTTTCTCCGTTTTCTACAGTGTCAGGATTGACTTTATCTGTTTTCTACGGTGTCGGGGATCGACTTTCTCCATTTTCGGGGATCGACTTTCTCCGTTTTCTATAGTGTAGGGGATCGATTTTCTCCATTTTCTATGGTGTAGAGGATCGATTTCTCCGTTTTCTACGGTGTCGGGGATCGACTTTCTCCGTTTTCTACAGTGTCGGGGATTGACTTTTGGGTGTCTATTAATCGCAAAGTCTTGGAACTAGGGACTTTGCCGTGGCTCCGATTGGTGGTGTCGCGTCCGTATCCTGCTGGAATGAGGGGGAAACGCCGTTGATGATCTCTAGGCTGTAGATGTCGCCGTCAAATTTGACTCTCCGTTTAAAAGAGCCTGGTAGGGAAATATAGTTCCCTTTATGTTTATGCCCATGGATTGTATACAGGGATCGGTATGGACTCTCCTGTAGGGCAAAAGTTTCATTTCATATACATCTTTTTTGTTTTCTTTCCGCGATGCTCTATCATTTCATCTTTTTGTATCGCGAAAGTCGTGATTGCCGAATCATTTCGGCTATTTTTCACGGTGCCCAATCATTTCGGCTGTTTTTTATTTTTACTCGCTGCTTTTTATTGTGAGTTACCCAATCATTTCGGCTGTTTTTATATTTTTACTCGCTTCTTTTTATTATGAGTTACCCAATCATTTCGGCTATTTTTGTATGCATATATTTTACTTGCTGATTTTCTTGCAAGTTGCCCTATCATTTTGGTTATTTTTCATGCATTTTTTTTCCGAGTACGGAACTCAAGATCTGATACCAATATTAGCATCAGCATCGCTGCGACTGGAATATTGGCAGGAGCGAATCATCATTTGCCGTGAAAGGACTTGGAACTTGATACCGATGTAGGCATCGGCATCGCTACAACTGGGACATTGCCAGGTGCGAATCATCATTTGCCTTTGTCAATTTAAACAAAGATGGATTAGCAAACAGGGTTAGAATCCCGTCGACTAAGGCTTTTGACATCATGAGCCGTAAGGTTCCATAAATGTTTCTCCCTACGAGTCGTGAGGATCTCGTAGGCGCATTTTCTCCTTAGGAATCGTAAGGATTCCTAAGTGTTTATTTTCCTATAAGTCGTAAGGATCTTACAAGAGTGTTTTCTCCTTATAAGTCGAGAGGACTTACTAGTATTTGTTCATCAAATGAAGGCATTCCTTGTCGTTGGTGGGACTCGGAAAGGAAATGATTATTTGCGCCCGTGGATTGTATACAAAGGTCAGTATTAAACCGCTTGTAGGGCAGTCTGGGAAAGGTGATGGCTTAAGAACAGGTTCAGATCCCTATAGCTTAAGGCTTTTGAATCTTATGAGCCATGAGGGTTTCAGAAGAGGGTTCTCCTTACGAGTCGTGAGGATCTCGTAAGTGTACTTTCTCCTTAGGAATTGTGGGGATCCCTAAGTGTGTCGCTCCTTTGTGAGTCATAAGGATCTCACGCAGGTAGTTTTCTCCTTACAAGGTCGAGAGGACCTTGCAAGTGTCTTTTAACGAGATTGCGCCCTTTCGGGTTTTCACAAACTCGCCGGTAGCCCTGCTGTTTTTACTCACGGAGCCCTTTCGGGTTTTCATCCATACCTATCTTGCTTATGGACGTACCATTTTTTTTACGAGTCAGCCCAAGGATGCTGCGGGTTTGTAGTAGTTTAAAGACGTTTCGGTCAGGCGTGGTATTTTTTCAAGAACCGACCGTTTATTGGCCTAAAGGGTCTTTCGCCATGCATATTCATGAGCAAGTAATCCCCACCTTCGTAGACCATGTCTATGATATACGGGCCCTCATAGTTTGGCTCGAATTTCTCCTGTTTGGCACGATTAGGGATCAAAGGTCTTTTTACGACTAGCATAAGTTCGCCTTGGCGGAATGTCCTCGGCCTAGTCAATCTTTCATATGAGCGCGTCATCCTTTCTCTGTAAGCCTCCAGGTTTTACTGCGCCATGAGCCGGGTTTTGTCAAGGGCATCGAGCTCCTCCAGCCGAAAATGAGCGTTCTCTTTATCTGTTAGCTCGTAATGAACCGCCACTCGTAGAGAAGGTAGCTCTATCTCCAAGGGGAGTACCACTTTTGTGCCAAATACCAATGCATACGGCGTTGTATTTGTAGCCGTTTTGAACGTAGTTCGATACGTCCAGAGAGCTTCATGCAATCTCTCATGCCAGTCCTTCTTATTTCTGGACACCGTCTTTTTTATGACCTTCGTCAAGGTCTTGTTGAGAGCCTCAGCTAGACCATTAGCTCGGGGATTATAGACCGAAGAGTATCTCCAGTCTATGTTATGCTGCTATGCGAAACAGCTGATCTTGTGGCTTCTGTAGGCTAGCCCGTTATCGGAGATAATCCATCGCGGAGTACCAAACCGATAAATGACATGTGTCTTGAAGAAATGGAGGATATTCTCTGTCTTCACTTCTCTTAATGGTACTGCTTCTGCCCACTTAGAGAAGTAATCGGTTGTCGCCAATATGAACAGATGTCCTCTGGATGATGCTGGTTCGATGGGCCCAATTATGTCAGTTCCCTACATTTCTAACGGCTAGCTAGCCACCGTTGGGTGTATCGGATTTGGATGCTGGTGGATGAAGTCTCCGTGAATTTGGCACGAGTGGCACTACTTCGCGTATTCAAGGCAGTCCTGGATCATCGTGGGCCAATAGTAGCCCATCCTTTTGATTTTTAGCTTCATCTTTGGCCCGGCTTGATGAGAACTGCAGAGTCCGTCGTGAGTTTCTTGGACAACTCTCTTTGCTTCTTCTGGCCCCAGGCATCTTAGCCACAGGGAGTCGGACGATCTCTTATATAGAGTATCATTGACGAAGGTGAAAGACAGAGCTCGTTTCATGAGCTGATGTCTTGAGGACGCATATTCAGGTGTTCGACGGGATTTGAAGTAGTCTATAAAGATTTCTCTCCAATCCTTAGCCTTTCCTGGTCTTCTATTTGTAGGGATGTTTTCTTGGTCGCTTCCTTTTCTTCAGACGACTTCGGAGATATTTCCGCTGGTGTAAGAACCCGACGGCTTTGCACAACGATCCTTACGTCATCGAGGTTTTTGTCAGCCGGTTCTTTAACGAGTTTGGCTAACGCATATGCTTTGCTATTTTCTATATGTGGTATGCTTTCCAGAACGTAGGAAGGAATTTGAGTCAGCAATTGTTGTACTCTCTCACCGTACTTTACCAACTCGGGCTTGCACGTTTGATAGTCGCCGTTTACTTAACTAACGACCAGCTGGGAGTCTTCGTGTATGAGGAGGTTTTCTATTCCCATGTCGACAACGATCTCAAGACCTGCTATCAAAGCTTCATTTTCGGCTTCATTGTTTGTCCTCGGCTCTTTTAAGGAAAAGGCAAAGCACATTATCCCTCCTTGTGGAGTCACGAAAATAAGGTCTACCCCAGATTTGCTTATAGGGGTGTTGTGTTGTCGCTTCTTCATGGAAGATGCTCCGTCGAAATAGAGTTCCCATCGGGTATCACTCTCTCCTCTCTCCATGTCGATCGTGTCAAACGTGTGCTCGTCCGGCAACTCGCACTTTAGGGGTGAATCTGCAGGTATCAGATGCTCAGCGAGAAAGTCGGCGATGGCCTGGCCTTTCACTGCCTTGAGGGGTCGGTATGTTATCGAGAACTCCATTAAGAGTAAGGCCCATTTAGCGAGCCGTCCTGTTAGTATGGTTCTTGACATCAAATATTTGAGAGGATCCACTTTTGATATTAGGTGGACCTCATGCGCCAAAGCATAATGCCGGAGCTTCGTTACGCGAAGATTAACGCCAGGCAGTGTTTTTCAATGGGGGAGTAGTTGTTTTCTGCCCTCAGGAGAACTCGAATCAAATAGTAGAGGGCTCTCTCTTTCCCTTGGTCATTTTCCTGTGCCCATAGTGCGCCTAAAGAACCTTCAAGGGCTGTTGTGTAGAACATGAGGGGATTTCCTTTGACTGGAGCGATCAGTACCGGAGGATTCTGCAGGTATTGCTTGATTTCATCCAGTGCGGTTTGGCATTTGCGATCCCAGACGAACAGGGTCCCCTTCTTCATTAAATGGCTGTAGGGGTGGCACTTGCCGGAAAGATTGGCTATGAATCGTCGGATATATGCGAGCTTTTCTTGGAGAGACCGCAGCTGCTTGAGAGTTCTTGGCGAAGGTATTTCCATAATCGCCTTGATCTTCGATAGATCTATTTCAATATCTCGATGTCGTATGATGAAACCTAGAAATTTGCCTGAGGAAACTCCCAACGCGCATTTGAGAAGGTTCATCTTCAGGTTGTATTTCTGAAGATGTTGGAATACTACCTTCAGATGCTCCCAATGCTCTTCGTGTGATTTGCTTTTTACCATGAGGTCGTCAATATAGCATTCGACGATTTCTTGTATGAGGTCATCGAAAATCTTTGTCATGGCCCTCTGATAGGTAGCTCGGCGTTCTTCAGGCCAAAAGGCATTACTTTATAGCAGAACAAGCCCAGAGGATTCCGAAAAGCGGTATGCTTCTGGTCTTCGGGATTCATCTTTATTTGATTGTACCCTGATGAGCCGTCCATAAAGGAGAAGACTTTGTGAGTGGATGTATTGTCTATCATCAACTCGGTGACCGGTATGGAAAAGTCATCTTTCGGACAAGCTTTGTTGAGGTCCCGAAAATCTACGCAGATGCGCACCGTCCCATTCTTCTTCATCATTAGGACGATATTGGCGATCCAGTAAGGGTACTGAACTTCCTGGATGAAACCGGAGTCGATTAGCTTCTTAACTTCGGCTTTGATGCTCATTTCAAGTTCGAGCCACATTCTTTGTGGTGCTTGCTTGACTGGCTTGACGTCCGGGGATATCGCCAATTTATCCACAGCTATCTCTGGATCTAGCCCCGGCATCGCAGAGTAATTCCATGCGAAGAAGCCTTTATACTGCATAAGCACGTCTCTTAGTGTAGCTACCTATTCTTCGGACAGCAGCTCACTAACGAACGTAGGCCTCGGGTCGTTTGCCGTCCCCAAGTCGATTTTCCTTAGGTTGCCCGCGGTAATATGTATCCCATCTTCCAGCTCTTTTGGCGCCAGTAGAAGTTCTGAGATCAACTCATCTTCATCCTCATTTTCGAAGCACCAGGAGAGGTCATCATATCCTCGCGTACTCCTTCTTATGATAACGTTATCGCGTGATAGGTACGAAATCGTTTCCAAGACCGATTTTGATCTGGTTCTACTCTCACTATGTACGTTGCTTTTGGAACATGCTTCTGTGGTAGGGTTACCTTCCAACTGCTGGATAGAGCAAACCTGCCTTGCTGATATTGGTTTTCAACCCAGTTTTTGAATGTGAAGTATTCTTCGAGAGGATGTCCTATTGCTTGGTGATAGGAGCAATAGTCTGGATGATGAACCTCACTTGCTTGTTCGGGGTGCTTGGACTCCGAGAGAGTAAGCATCTGATGTTTCATGACAAGATCGAATATCTTCCTTGTCTTGTCTTGGGAAAAATAATATGCTCGACCCATCTTCTTTATAAGCGACGAATCCCGGCTGCTCAATTCTCGATAGCGTGGCTTCTTGGACCCGCTTTGCCGCTGTCGGACATTTTTTTCATTCCTTAGTTTGTTTTTGCCTTTGCGTCGGGTCTTCTGTACGACGGGTTGGCGACGAAGAACATCGTCATTCTCCGCAACCTGCTGAAGGAGGCGTTGCGTCCTGGATTTCTCATTAATGGCCATTTCGCGGCTATGGTCATCCCGGGCCTTTTGACTCGCTTCCCTTATTAGCTTGTCCATCTTTTCTTAGAATGACGGACTTGTCACTTTCACGGCGGGACCTCGTATTGGTTCAGGGTTAGTGTCTTCTAACAGAGCATCTCCTTCTTCATTAAAGCCATGTATAACGTAGCATCCATGGAATCGCTCCCGTTTCTTGGGTTGAACATGTCCAAGCCCGATCGTTTCCATTCTCCCGTTGGGCAATTTTCGCCGAGTTCCAGGGATATTCCAGATCCTGTTGTAGAACTGAGCCTGTCGAGTAGTCTGTTTGAAGGGTACACCTTGGGGCCTCAACAGCCATTTTAATCCTTCGGTATAATACCTGGGCAGATGAATGGGTTGGAGCCTATCGAGCGTAGGATCAGCACCATGCCAGACTTCTCTTTCGACTTTAGTCTTTGTGGATTAGTAGAATAGGATCGCCTTTTCACCTCTTCACCTGGGAGGGACGTAGAGTGTCTGTAGCTCTTGCACGCTATATGTCTCAAGCGCATCAAGCTCTCTGTAATGCTGCCGCGGAACCATGGCGATCTGCAAACTCTGATCATCTCCAGTGAGGGCCTACACTGATGGACGGACCAAGTACACTGCGTAGACTTCGTTATCAGAGTCACTGCCAAAGACTAGAATAAGGGTATAGGGTCCCGGCTTGCTGCATTGGGGCGGCCCCGAATAGACTATTTCCTCGTCCTCTTCGGTATCACTCCCAAAGACCAGAATAGTGGTGATAGCTTTTTGCTTATTCTCTAGTTTATGGCATCTTTCCGTGTCTTCAAAGTCTGGCAGAAAGTACTTTGCGTCTTCATACTTGCAGACTTCATTTATGGAGAATGGGTTCAGTTCCCCCGTCACGGTATATTCGAGACCATCTTTGAAGTACTTCATACACTTATGTTGTGTAGAAGGGATGATGTTGTACTCGTGTAACCAAGGCCTACCGAGCAAAGCGTTGTAGCAAGTCTTGGCGTCAATGACATGAAATTTGATGTCAGTGACGAGCAGCCCGAAGCATAACGTCAGTATTACGGACCGAAGCGTCCGTGATGACTGGGAGTCAAAACCGGAGATGGTAATTTTCTTCCGATCTAGGTGTTGAACGCTCATGCAGATTTCTTTTAGCACTCTGATATTTAGAAGGTTGATGGAGAACCCGTTGTCAACTAGAATCTTGATGTCATGGCAATATCCGGAGACATATAGAGGACGGTTGTGCTTACACGTTTTGAGGAGGAGATCTTCATCGCCGAAAGTGATGTCAGCTGTGTGCACTTCTTCCGGCTCGTCCTTCATCTTTTCTTGGGTAAGGAAGGCTTGAAACTGCTCGGGCTCTTGTAATGCCTTGATCAGCGAATCCCGTGCCTCTTTAGACAAGAGAAGGGCATCCAAAATGCTTAACTGCGAGGGTATCCTCCTCAGGTGTGCCAGGACATTATAATCCACTTTGCTCTTCTTGGGCGGATCCTTGGTTGCGAGCTCTTCGGCGACTCGCTCATCGAGGGCGATATCCTCAGGGACTTTTTCCTTCCCCTTATCTTTTTTGTTCGATCCCTTGTTTGTGGGTCCGAGATTCTTTTCAGGTAACGTGCGGTTTCGCAGCTGAATGTTCTCACAGTTCTTCGTTTCTTCCTCTTTTCCTGAGATGGATTCTATGAATAGAGGGCCGAGGGATACTTCTACGTCAAAATCACTTCCGAAGGTGAGAACTTGCAATCCCCTGGCATCAACCATGTGACAGTTGCCGGTAGCTCTTTTATGCTCATCTGTCGTGATTCTCCGTTCCCGACAGCCTTACACTTTACTCGCTTGAAATGTTGTCAGTGAGCGACGTACCCTTTCCACCACTTTTTAAAAACCATGCACTCTTCAGTGGGGTGTGCAATCCTTTGGAAGTATAAGCAATAGTTAGGATGTACGTCTACTTCGTCAAGGTGCGTATCCTCGGGGATATCTTCTTTGAGCAGTGGCAGCTTCATTCCCATGGACAAGGCTTTGGCAAACCATTTCCCCGTCTTAAGCCTGCTTTTGTCTATTTGGAGTGCTTCAACCCTTTCGTTCAGTTGCCAACATTTGGCTTTTTTGAATATGGCTATTTCGCGCTCTTGATCATCCTTGCTCTTCTGACGAGCTTCAATCAGCAGCAGGTCGATCATCTCGTCAAACGGCTCCAAGGGTTTTGGCTTCGATCCTGCCCCCAGCTCCTTTATGCTGTCCTCTAACGCCGAGTGAGCTTCTTCATTTGTTAATGCCGAATGAGAGATCATGTGGCAACTTGCCACATAATCTTCAGATTCTTCTGACGAGTCATCTCCGTCATTGTTGTCGTTATCTCCACTCTCAAGGTTATTGTTGAGAAATTCTTGGAGTGTGACCGGGGTTCGCGCCTTTTGGTTGTATTCCTCCAGTGCGTAAATATGTTTTTGCAGGTCCGTACGCTTGTCATCAGGCTTCACGGGCTTTTTGGTCTTTTTCTTCTTCTTTGGAGATTTTGACGGCTGGGCATGGGCGTTTTAACTATCGCTACCAATTCTTGGCGTCGGACGCGGCTTCAGCATTCCCTCAATGACTTCGGGCTCTAGCGGACTTTTCCACCTGATCGCCAGGCATATTTGGAGATCCTTTAGCATTCTTTTTGTTTTGGCTGAAAGAGCGACCTCCCATAGAGCTTCTTCTATAAAAGAGCATGACGCTCCCGGCGTGTCCACCTTTTTAAGAGCGTGCAGCTAAGGTGGGTTTACCCTCCATTTTTCAGACAACGCGAATTTGCCTTGCTGGTACTAGTCCTCAATCCAGTTTTTGAAGACGAAGAAATCTTCGATTGGATGGCCCTTTTATTTGATGGTAGGGGAAATAGCTGGGACTGTTGACGTCACCGGGATGCAGTGGGCAGTTTGGATCCGGCAAGGTGATGAGCCTGTTGCGCACTGCCAGCTCGAACAGTCTCCTCGTTTTATTCCGGGGAAACGAATAAGGGCGCTTTAGCTTCTCGTTAAATAATCGTTGTTTATCGTCTTGGCGATCAATTGGTTTTGGACCACTGGGCTGCTGCTGAGCATTGGCGACGAAGGTCACTTTTCCTTTTCCCTTTTTATTTTGAGGCTCCATCTTCGAAGAAGATGGTCTATGACCCATCTGATCCATTTGGGCTAGCTTGTCAATCAAGGCCTGGAAGGTAGTCAGCATGAAAAACATCATGAACTGGGATATGGTCGCTTGCGGATCAAGAGTTCCCATGAACATGCCTACCGCAGGAGTTTCTTCGATGCATTGTTCGCATTTCGACCATAGGTTCCGCCACCGTATCGCGTACTGAACCCATGTTTCGTCTGGCTTCACCCTGGCGTTAATTAGTGCGGTGATCGGGGTGCG
The DNA here is from genome assembly GCA_030015575.1 of Agapanthus africanus. Taxonomy (NCBI): domain Eukaryota; kingdom Viridiplantae; phylum Streptophyta; class Magnoliopsida; order Asparagales; family Amaryllidaceae; genus Agapanthus; species Agapanthus africanus. The sequence continues at coordinate 372,997,710 of JASDDO010000019.1, read as the reverse complement.
CTTGCGAATCTCTGTATAAACAGTAGCTCCATTTCTGCAAATGCCTTGACGAAGTCATTCGGTAGCTCGGAATACCACTCAAATGTTGTCTCCGACAAGCCGCCAACGAATTAGCGAAGCAGTAGCTTATCGTCACCTCCGGTGTTGCCGCACAGAGCCACGTGTTGGTGTGGATTCCCCGTCCCCTTATATACATGGAATTTAAGGATCGTATATCTCGGCGGGTACTTTATTTGGTCGCACCAACCCGGATAGGGTTGTCCAGTCTTGACGATTTGGCCAGCCGCTTCGCTCGCCTGATAACCTCGTATCGATGGAGCGATATAGTCATCCAGGGCGGTTTTGGAGATGGTCTCTTCCTTGGCTGCTGATAGAGCCGGAAGAGGGTTCGATATCTCTCCTCTGTCGTCTTCAAGGATAATCGGAGGGTCTTCAGCTGGAGGATCCGGCTGTATCATCATCCCGACCATATCTTAGAATAAAAGCGCCATTCGTTTTATGTTGGCCGATTGTTCCGCGGCCTCTCTGTCTTTCTTCTCGAGGATTCTGCGGAGGAACTCAGCATTGGTTTTTTGTTCCTGACGCTGCTCCGACGACGTCTCCGGGCTTGCTTTTGGCCCGGTGAGTGCAGCCATGGTTGTCAGCATCTCTTGGAGCTTTTGCTGTTGTTGCTCCTGAGCCTTTATCACTGATCGTGTGAGCGGTCGATAACCTGTAGAAGCACGGCTTTTCTCTTTTCCGGAAGCCATATAAACAGTATGAACTACCATGCCTCTAGACTTGGGGCGTTTTGATTCAATGTCCTTGTCATTCGTCATAGACGTAGGGATCTTCTCCGGCCTTCTCCTTTTGTGGATGGTTGATGTTGAGGGAGCTGTTGATGTAGGCACCTGTGCAGAAGACACCTTTCATGGCGTGGCGGAGGGATGGTCCCCCTCTTGCCGAATCTTTATTTTCTTGGATCGACGGGAGTAGTCCTTGTCGATTACTGAGTCTTGGACCCTTTGCCAGACCCTGTGAATTTTTTAGGACAGCCGCTGAGGGGGCTGCTCCAGCTTTGCCTTTGTGGCGCTCTCCATAGGCGGAGGAGATCTTTTCAATACAGCAGTTGGAGAGTTTTTGCGCACCCTCCTAAGTGGTTCAAAACTGTTCCCAGTTGGAACAACAATATCGACTTCTACCGTTGGAGCTGGAGGAGTCAGTCCAGAAGGGGAACTGCCCCCGGCTTTCCTCACTCGGCGCCAGTGACGACGTCGAGCATGCCTTGTAGACGGTATTGATTCAGTTATGGGGGTGGCTTCCTCATGCCCCTTGATCTGGTGAAGGGTTGCTGTTGGTGTCAGCCTATCGAAGACTGACGTCCGCTGAGAGGGAATGATCATTTTTGAAAAGACCGCCTTTTTGGCAGGGGAAGCAGCCTTGGTTACTTCACCTGGAGAGGGAGCTGGAGTGGCCAGTCTTGTGAAGATGGACCCTTTAGCAAGAGAAGCCGCTTTGGCAACTTCAGGAGCAGGAACGGCTATTCGTTTTGGGATAACCCCTTTAGGTATGTTAGGTTTCTTCACAGGCCCATTAGAGTTTTGGCCCAGTCTGTTAAAGACTGAGGCGTTGGATTTGGGCGACCCGTTGAGAGGGGCCGCGGTAGTTGTAAGCCGATCAAAGACCGACCTCTTCGGAGCTTCTTGCGATGGCCCTGAGGCGTTGAAGCTCATGGGTGGGAGCATGGTCCTAAAGAACAACCCAGTGGTGGCTTGCGTCACCTGTTCCACTGGCATCGTGAAAACGGAGGCCGCTCGAGGCCCATAAGTCACTCCTCCAGCAAGGACGGAATTGGAGTTGTCGCCGTTGTAGCAGTTGGTGCAGTTGAAAGCCATTGATCTTCTGTTTTCTGCACGAACCAAGACACCAAATCTTAGTATCTCGAATCCAGGGGCAACCATAGCAAACCGCGATTCGTTCACGAAACACGACACACGAAGTGTGGAGTGGAAAGAGGAAAAAGTCCCACCGGGCGTGCTAGAATCTGTTCGCCGTCGAATACAAAGACGGAACCGCGTAGGTTGTCTTGCTGTAATTTGGGGGCAGATGCTATTTGGTTTTATCCGTCTACCTCTCCGAAGGTGCCAAGTTAATTTATGGCACCGTATATCGGAGGTTTAGACGGATGCGGCCGTTGTAGCAGACTTCGTCAGATTCCCCCTCATTGTGAGGGTTTTTTTTTATTGTGGGGACGCTCTTCCCTGCAGGTACAAGCCCCTGTAGTTAATTACACTACCGCGTAGCGGTAACCACTTTCTCCTGCTCCAGAAGGTCACTTCGTGTCGTGTGTGTTTATTTTATTTTTGGTTGCCCGTGGATTGTATACGGAGACTAATTTATGTTGTTGCCCATAGGGCGTGGATTAGTCCAAATTTCTATTTTCTTATATTTGGTTTTGGGTTGGGTTTAAGGATCGTTAATCTCATTTGAGACTAAGATCAACTTAAACGTTTGTTAAGGATTCGTTAGTCTTTGACTCTTAGCTCTTGCGCAGCTAGCGCCAGCGCTCTCGTGCTTTGCACGTGAGCGCTGCATCAGAGGCTTTAACTCTTAGCGCTGGCGCATTTAGCGCGAACGCTTTTATGAAGCGCCGCTTTATTTCAAATTTCAAAATTTGAGCAGAGTTTTGCTCTGATTGGGGGAAACAGTGTACTCACCGGTTTTAACTTGTCCATGTTGAACCGCATCAAAACCTTTTCCACATAGTCCTTTTGTGATAACCACAGTTTTCACTACTTTCTATCTCTTATGATCTTCTTGCCCAGAATTTGCTTGGCTGCTCCCAAATCCTTCAAGGAGAATTTTCAGCCATCGTCTTGTTTAGACTTTGATTTTTCTCGAAATTCGAACCCGCTACAATATGCCATCCATGTAAAGTCATAAAATAATGTAGTCACCATTCTTGAAAGTTTGAACGTACAGACAGTGATCTGAATCACAGCGCATAAATCATGTTTCTAACATGAACTGATCAAACTTGAGATACCATTGTCTTGGAGCTTGCTTGAGACCATACAAACTTTTTCGCAGTCTACATACATATTTTCTTTCCCTTCAGCTCGTATCTTGGTGGCTGCATCATATAAATCTTCTCCTCCAAATCTCTGTGAAGGAATGTCATTTTCACATCCAACTGCTCTAAGTGCAAATCGTCCACCGCCACGATACTGAGAATCTCCTAAATTGAAGTCATCTTCACCGCTGGGGAAAATATCTCTTGATAGTCTATCCCATACTGATACGCATATCTCTTAACTACCAAGCGAGCCTTGTACCGCTTCAAACCATTAGCCTCATCCTTTATCTTGTACATCCACCCATTTAGCAATGCCTTTTGACCCTTGGGTAGCTTCATTAAATCCCACGTACAATTCTTCTTCAAAGAATCCATCTCCTCATTCATAACTTACTCCTACTGCTTGCCAGCACCATCTTGTATCGCCTCTGTAAGGGATTCAAACTCTCCCAAATCTGTGAACAATATAAAGTCGGTAACAATTCTTTCAAGTAGAATCCTCTCTAGTGTAGATCTCCTTAGAACCGGTACATCTAGTTGCTGAACTTGGTCTTCAACCTGTTCTTGAACATGATCATGCACTGCCGTGCTTATTTCCTCCATATACTGATTTCCACTTGTAGGTACCAGATTGCTCTCTTGAGTTCCATCTAGCTCGACAAACTTTGACACTGCACCATACTTAGCTTGCTTTTCTTCTTTGTACAGGTGTTACCCATCAAAGATGACGTTCCGGCTTCGTATTACCTTCTTGCTTGAGTAATCCTACAGCCGATATCCAAACCCATCTCCACCATACCCGATGAAAGCACACACTTTCTTAACTTGGATTTAAGCTTACTCCTTTCCACCTTATCAATCAAATAATACGCAATACAACCAAATACTTTGAGGTGCGGGTAATTAACTGGTTTACCTGACCAAATTTTTTCCGGAATACCTCCATTGAGTGCACTTCTTAGACTTCTTTTGATCAGATACATAGTAGCATTGATAGCTACTGCCAATAGGAATTTCGGCACATCCGCATCCAATTCATGCTCCGCACCCACTCTAGGATTATCATGTTCATCCTTTCAGTGATACCGTTCTGTTGCGGCGTCCCCAGTTCCGTCTTCAACCAAAGAATATCCATCTACGAGCAAAACGCCTCGAACTCTTATGTGCAATATTCTCCGCCATTGTCGGACTTCAGGCATTTAACTTTCATCCCCATCTGGTTCTCCACCTTCACAATCCAGTGTTTATAGAGATCAAACACATCGGAATTCTTCTTCATCGCATAAACCCAGGTCTTTCTGCTTGCACCATCTATGAGAATTACGAAGTACCGATTTCCTCCATAAGACTCCACCGAGACCGGTCCCCATACATCCGTATACACCATCTATAGCTTCTTTTTTTTCTTTTCTACATTTCCAATCTAAAATCTAAGCGTGCTTTTCTTCCCACAAATGCAACTCTCGCAAAGTCCTAACTCCACCTTTTTCAACCCAGAAAGAAACCCCCTATCCTGAAGAATCTTCATATTCTTCTCGCTGAGATGCCCCAATTTCTTGAGCCACAAAGAAGACATAGAATCTACTTCTAAACTTGCTTCCAATGCAATCGAACATCCACTGTTCCCACTGAATGAGTACAATGAACCGCTCAATTTGCCACTTGCAACCACCAACGATCTTTTGGAAATCTTCCACTGAGAATTCCCAAACATCGTCATATTGTTAGGATGCCTAGCTCGTCTAGTGGGTTTTAAAGCAGAGCGGAAGCAATAATTTCAAAAAAAATCTAGATAGCAATTGACACCAAAACCCTAGAATCACCAAAAAAAACTTAACTTGAAACACAAAAGAAATAGCTAAACTAAGAGTTTAGTGGCTACAACCTTTATAGCGCGTTAACCTTTTCTCCTCAAATTCCGGGTACTCTCTTAGACTCCGGAATCGAGCTTGAAGTTGCTCCTCCTTATCACAACGATCCACCTTGAGATAACTCCAACACAAGATCCAAACTCACAAACTTGATATGTATGTGAATTAACTAATAACACTAGTTTGCCAGGTTAGTATTAAAAGTAGATGTAGGAATTATTTTTGCTCACTTTTCTTCTCTTTTTCCTTTTTTCTCACTTTGGAAATCTCAAGAGAAAGAGCTAGGAGATTAGATGAGAATCAGAGAAAAGATGATGATGAAAATTCACTTAGAAAGAAAACTTAATCATCTTTATCAACAAAAGAAAACAACAAAAATGAGTCACACTTCCAAGCTCTTCCAAACAAATGACTCATTTCATTTCTTTTTTTAAACAAACAAGATAATTCTCATCTCACTTCCTATGTAAGTCTTATATGTACAACTAGTATGTGTAAGATAGCATGACAAAATGAGAAAAGAAATATTTATATCATATATAAATATTAACAAAGAGTAAGCATGATATTAGTTAATGTATATATTTATATCAATATATAAATATACATTTAATTATTAAATCAACACTTGATTTAATAATCCGGTTATATCATATATAAATTGGCTAATATCATTAAACACTCGATTAAATTACATATATCATATACATGTGTTTAATCGAACTCCTGCATGTATCCCTATACTTGCCCTACATCATTTCATCTGTGCTGAGAAATCTCTGTGTGGGGCTCTAAATACTAGTCAATACGCTGGCAGGAGGTCAAGATCATATCCAAAATCCACAAGCATGTCAGTGGTACTAGCTGCACGTAACGGCTACCCAGGTATTGGACGAAAGGAAGATTGACAAGCAAGCTCATCTGAAGTCCTACAGAGCCTATCAGTGACATTCACCGTACAGTCCGGTTTCTTCATCTTAGAGTGTTGGATATCGGATCTGGGAGGTGAAAATCGTCAGACTCCTAATAACCCGATAAGTCGTGCCGATATGAAGCTCATAACCACCTGAGAAACTACTGATAATACTCATTAGTAAATTTCATCTACTTTGGTTAAGAACTTATGGTTATAGCTAATCAGGTACAGTGCAACATCAACTCCTTATACCGGGAGAGACAAATACCTTCGATCGATCATTGCCTCCATATGCTTCGGAACTGCTTCGGAACTATACCCAACTAAAATCTGTTTGCACAACTCTTTAAAGCCGTGGTAAAGTAGTAATCAAAGAATAGCGGGAACATACACAAGGCACTATGATTATCTCATATCTACAGACTACCATGTACCCATATCACTAGAGAACTGCTATCTGACTATAGGTATAATACCATCTAGGAGTTCTCCGGTGATTCCGTCCAATGAAACTCATTCTCGAATGAGCACATGTATACAATCTTTGATGTCAAACACCAATGGCTATGGGATCAACCATTTCCTCGGTCAGAGTCAAGAAACGTATACACTGGTCTACTCTGGAATATCGATACCCGGTCTCGATACTCTCACAACTAGGGACATTTAAGGATGTGCTTATAGACTATCCAGGCCCTACTAGTACAATCTCTATCATAATCCTGGTAGTCAAGTAAAAATCTTATAGGCTTTATCATTATGTATTAGCGATACATGATAACGAGTAAAACGTATATATATGAATGATAAAGACAAACCAGATAGTATACTATCATCTCGAGTAAGATCGTTCTCTCTGTATAGGTCCTCCTGCAATTCCAATAATTGCCTTGAGGGAACCTATATCTAATAATCGCCCACTTTCACTTAAGGCCAATTATGGCGGTATTGCATACCCAACTTCTCTACTAACAGTTTCACATACCGCATTCGAGAAATAGCCACAGTGAGTAGATCTGCTACAATGAATTTATCTTTATCTTTCTATATCTCAACTTCGCGGAGATCAAATATCTCCCGAACCGAGTGATGTCTGCCTTAGAATATGCCTGGATAGATGATGGAACAAAGTTCATAAATGAACAATTTTATCCATTAAGTTTTTAGGTTATATCCACAGCTGATTTATAATCAACATCCAGCGCCATGACTAGTCCAGTATCCTGCTTGGAACTCTTATCAATATACTGCTCCTACTAAAAAGAGTAAACTTATAACTCTTGATAGACACTCTGTCTTTCATGTCACCTGGGAAACCGGAATCGGTAACTACCTCATAATGGAGGCAACTATTACCATACACCAAGAACATTCTCATATGTTCTTCACTGGTTCCTTTTGTTTCTCCAGAATTGGACTAATATCTGCTTACTACAACATGTGCAAAAGCATCATCTGGCCTGGTACATGACATCACATGGTCGATCTAATAGCTGAAGCAAGTGGAAAATTATTCATGTGAGTCCCTCTTCTCATCAGTCCAAAAGACATCTCTTAAGAGAGAGTGACTCTTTCACATGCCGGTACACTACCGATATTTGAGTCGTCCGTTCTAAAACCCTATCAGAATGGTGTCATCTTACCTGAATTGAGCATCTTAAAAGTTACTAGATCTACCTCTATAGACCTAGTCACCAGAATGATTGATATTGTATTTGAAGAAACATCTGTAATAACCATTGTTTGACCGAACTGTAGTATAGGAATATCACTTTCTATCAGGAGTTTGTCATCTACATACTATATGAGAAACATGACAGTACTCTCTACATCTTTCTTACAAATACCAAGTTCTTCTATCATATTAATGAAGTCAAACACTTTGATCGTAACTTCAAAAACAGATAATCCTTTCTCTTATATACCTGCTTTAGTCTATAAATAGACGTAAGCAACTTGCACACCTTCTACTGCTCCCACAAACCACGATAGGTCTCTAACAGAGTCATATACACATACACTTCTAAATCCCTATTTAGAAAGACGTTTTATTCATCCACCTTCCAGATATCATAGTTATGGAAAACAGTGATGACAAGTTATATCCGTATGAACTTTAGCACAGACACTGAAGTAAAAGTTTCATCACAATCCATATCGGGTATTTGATGAAAACCTTTTACTACAAGTCTATTCTTATTAGGTTACTACATTTCCATTTGCACTGATCTCGAAAGATCTACATGCTCCTTGTGAGTTTTACCCCTTCAGAAGTATCCAACAAAGTCCAAACTTTGTTGCAATGCATGGAGTCCAACTTGGATAAAACAGCATCTAGCCATCAGTCGGAAGTTACCACTTCCTATGGCTTGCTGATAACTAGTAGGACCATCATCAATATGATGCAAACCATCCTGTCATTGTCTATGAGGAAACCAAAGTATCTCTCGGGTGGCTGAACTTACCTACTAAATATGCGAAGTGGCTAAGGTTTATCAGGGTCAATTGAATCTCCAGGTTCTACTAAATCTTTATTAATCTTTTGTGGTTCTAGAATCACTTCCACTTTTACCATACTCCCACTAATTTCTTTTGCAAGAAATTCCTTTTCTGAAAAATGTGGCTTGTCGAGAACAAAATAACTTTTGGTTCCGAAAATGGTAGAAGTTAAACCCTTGCAAAAGCTTGGGATAACCACAAACTGCTTATTACAAAAATGTGCCTTGAGTTTGTCCGGATTGTGTATTTAAGTATAAACCGGATAACTCCATATCTTAACAACTTTAAAATATGTTCTCATTCTATATAATCTCAGGTACTAATTTAGATGTAACCATATTCAATTGATATGCAACTATTTCTGGTGCATATCCTTTAATGAAAAAGGCCATTCAGCATTACTAATAAAGGAGCGCACCCACGGATAAGTAATCTGAGAGAGAATCAAATTCTCGAATACGGAATACCTAGCATACGTATCCACATCTTCGAACACTTCGAAAAATCTTGATATTTCGGATATTTGATTCTCTAATTTATTCTTATATCTTATGAACTTCTCAAAATATTTGGACTTTGCATCTCAAAAGGAATGCATGTCTAAAACCAGAGAACTCATAGGAAAGCAGAACAAGACGTGAGTACCAATCCCTTTGTCCATATGGACATCGGACAACATACATCAATATATATAAGTCCTATGACATCATTAATTCATACTCTGTGTATTGTAAATTTAAAACCGTATTTCAGTTAAGAATGTATATCCCGTTATCTAATGCACCATACCCAACCGTCTCATGATAAAGGCAAATGTTTAGAACATATTTTCAAAAAATATATATCCCGCTTTATCCAATAAAGAGACAGATATATCAGTTTTTAAAAAATTGATGCATAACAACGGTTATTTGAAACCAAAAGTTTGCCGCCAGGCAAAACTCGGTGATTTTCCCCTAGGCAAAACTTAGTGATTTTCCCCAATAGCAACAATTGCTCCGATTTTCGACATTGAGGATCAAATCACCCTTCTCAATACTCTACTCCTTAGCATATGTAACAACTTACATATGTGAGATTTTAATCCGATATTTATATATGCAGGAGTCAGATTTAATTGAGAAACAGTTTTCGATTACAACCACACAGGAAACATGAAACATCAAAATGTTTCGAGGGGTTGCCGGGTATTCCTTATAATGCCTCTTTCATTGCCCAGGGTCATAATAGTTGTTCCCGCCAAAAATTTTGGCTCAAAACTTGCTGTTCCCTTATAAAAATAAAGAGAAATCTCCATGTGTTAAACACGTGCACCCACATGCAAAGCATGTGGGTACCGTCTCAGATAGGAATAAATCCTGAGCGGCTCACATGTTTCCCACGTGAGCGCCAGCACCAGCTTTTGTTAGGATTAAATCCTATAATGGCGCCTCACGTGGAACACACGTGAGCGCCAACGTGCAAAGCACGAGAGTGACTATTTATAAAAGAATTAAATTCTTAGACGGCGTCCACGTGCATAATACGTGAGCGTTAGCGTCCAAATTAAAGAGGGTAGAATTAAATTCTACATGGAGGATATTTCCTTAAAATCTGGGATATTCTTTGTTAAACAGAGCCGTTGGATCAAATATCCAATGGTGACCATACATCATCAAATGATAGAATTAAATTCTATTAGGGGAAAATATTCCTCTGGTTTTTATAAATAAAGATGATATTCTCCGTTGAATCAAAAATCTAATAATAGAATTAAATTCTATGTAGGAAATAATTCCCTGATCTTCCTAAAATAAGAGAGACCTTCTCTGTTAAACAGAATTAAATTCTATGGTTAGGAAAATATTTCCTAATCTTATTAAACTAACAATATATTCATATGATAGAATAAAATTTTATCTTAAGAAAATATTTTCTGATCTTGATAAACAAATACGAATGATCTTCTCTATTAGATAGAATAAAATTCTATATTAGGAAAATATCTTCCTAATTTTGTGATAGATTAAAATTCTGTGTTAGGAAATATATTTCTAATCTTGTTAAACTGACAAGATATTCATATGATAGAATAAAATTCTACCTTAGAAAAATATTTCCTAATCTTATTAAACAAATAAGAATTCTTCTCTATTAAACAGAGAGCTTTTAGATTAAAAATCCAACGGTAAAAAAATTCACTAATTGATCTAAAAGATCATTTTTGATTGATTATAAAATCAATCATGATCTCTCAATTAAGGATTTTCTTAACAAATTGATTTTTTCTCTTCTCCAATAAATAGGAGCAAGGAGATTAAATATAAAAGAGGAGGAACCCCTTATAAGCTTCTGCAAAAATACAAGGAGTTCTAAAAAAAGAACAGAGAATTCAATTCTCAAAGAATAAGATCTTCCCTCTCAAAAAACCTAGGTAAAGAAAAAAAAAGATAAAAATATATTCTTTACCTATCATATCACGTCTAAGAGTTTAACCCTTTTAAAAGAATTTAGTTCTTTCTCTGGATTTGAGATCCCCAAGACAAGTCTCCCATAAATTGAGAATTTAATTCTTGTATTGTTCAGTCGAAAATATCCCACTTTTGATATAATATTTTCCTTACTTTTCTTAAATATCTAAAGGTGTTTATTATAAATATGACACATATTTGAGTTTATCTGTAAAAATACTATTTATCATATGTTTATATATTATAATTAACATTATGAAGGAAAATGTATGCATATAATATTTATATAATATTTTGATAATTTAAATATGCATGTCATATCAAATATCCTTAATCAATATTCTTAAAATATAATATCATATCAAATTGGTTAGGATAATATCTAAAAAATACAAAATATTACTAACATTATTCATTGAGATATTATGCAAGGTTTAGTTTAGGTTAGGAGATCGAGATGTTGAGATGTCGGGAATCAAAAATCTGCCGATAAAGTTAAATAAAATCGAAGAATCAATAATGGCAGAGACTCAGAAAAGATATGAAAATTTTAGACATCAAATAAATCTCCATGTGTCACAACAAAGCAGCTCCAAAATTTTGCACCCAAGATCTCAACAATAAACCGCGGATCCGCGGCCAAACCATGCAATATGTGGCAGATTCGCGGCCGATTCACTGAATCAGGAGTTAGGATTTTCAGGTTGGATTTTCTACAACTAACTCTAATTCCGGGGATCTTTGGTTTCTGGTTTTGGGGCTATATAAAGGACATATGACTAAACTTAGAAATCATCAATCTTTTACACAAGCAAATCACCGTCAACGAACAAGTGATCCAAGACGGGTCCAAGATTCGACGTGATAAAGCGACGTGAAATTCGATGGAACATCTACATCCGACAAGGCAGAGATCGAGAGCAACTTCTTCTTCCTCTTATAATCTAAACTTGAAGTTTGTAATTGTGATGTTGATTAATAAAGGTAGATTATTAGATTAATTATTTAGCATTTAATTTCTGCATTATGATCTCTTTCCCTATCCGTTCTTCTTCTTTCTCCATCATGTGTGAGTAATTCTCCGCTTGATAGGGTTCGTAGGATTAGGGTAGAACAATGGATGGGAAAATATTTTAATTTCTTTTAAATCTTATGAAGTGTATAAACTTTAGCAAAATAAATGTTAACATCCTTATCGGGCGCGCTACCAATTTATTGCTAGTCTCGACCGCGATTTGAGATCAGATTAATAATTGTTTTGTTAAAGGCTAGACATGAATATAGATCAATGAAAGAACAAGGGTCAATAGTGGAGAAACCCTACTTAAATCCAAGAACCCTAATCCTCATTCATCACTATCTGTCTAGTATTAAATCTATTAATAGATAAAAGGAATAATCTTTATTAATCATCTATGACTACTAAATCCGAACGAACCCTGCAAGCATTCTTCTGATAAAATCTATATCCGTATTCAAACTAGATCTGTATTCTACATCCGTATTTTGACGTAGATCTAAAACTATTCTCAACTATTTTTTATTCATCTATTCTTCCTCTTTTTCAACACGTCTAAAGTAAGATTGAAAGATTCCATATATCCCGGAGGACGACCCGTACTCATCTCGGTCTAGCTACACGCGACACCATTATTGATTGCGGTTACTACACATACTTTACAGATCAATCAAATGGCGCCGTTTGCTGGGGATACGTGCGTAATTTTTTATTGTTACTATTCGTGTTGAATTCTTATTCAATATATATCATAAAACAAAACAAACCGCATCTTGAATAATTAACGATTAGTGTGCGATTTTTACGAGAGAATCTGGAGTCACTGTAGCGAGGAGATAAGGATTCAGAGACATTCATCAATACCCAGAGAAGCAAGGGAGGCCACCGTAGAAAAAAGTTTTCAAAGAACTCTCTACTCCGCGGCGGAACCGCGGCAAGAAGTGTGTTTCGGTGGCGGAACCGCGGCAGTGTTGGAGAGTTAGGGCTTAAATTTTCTCTGGTATCTTTTATATCTCTTTCTCTCTCCTCTGAAAAATCCAATAATATATTTTCTGTAGGATTCTTTGCAAAATATCGCCACTCAAAAATCTTTTTGCGAGTTTTGTTTTGCGGTTTGTTTTTGCATATTTTAATACGGATATTAAGGGCAAAGACCAAATTCAGATTAGGTGGGGATTTCATCACCCTTCCTAAGCCCCACAAATCACAAAATAAGCATCCGCATCACCCTATATTAATTAAAAAAATATCTTGATCAAGACTCTAAAGACCGTCGCGCTCAATAAGGACAGAGGAAGGTCGTAGGTAATCTATCGCTTATCCGCATTAATTTTATGGTGTCTAGGTAAGTGTGTCTAAGGCAAGTGGTTACTTAATTAGGCCTACCATTTTCGGTGATTCGTATAGCGAATACCTCCCACTTACCTGGCACTTATCTGGCCACAAGAGTGGTAAAGAGGTGGTAAAGAATTGATCATGGGGCTTGTCCTTTGGAAGTCTAAGAGCTGTCTAGAAACTTGACCTAGGTGACCTTAGTTTTAGGTTTTATTATGCATTTTTGTGTGATTTGTCTCACGTCTGACACTTTTCAAAACAAACTAATTTTAAATCACACACACGCTGCCACTTGCGCTAAACCCGCTTAGTGCATGCTCGGCTGGACACGGGATTCTAGTGCCCGTCTTGTCCGTGTTTCTGCTATCGACTCCGAAGTCGGTACTTCTTCATCTCATTTTTTCCCTCCACCCACCACATCGACCGACATAGACGGTTCTCCATTAGATTTTACCACCACCATCCTGCCGCCACTCGTCGGTGCGCAGAATCCACCGCGCATCTCTCTCTAAGAAAGATGTTACCTGCGCGGACCCCTTTCTACTGTCTATCTATTCCACCAGCCAATGAGGATAATTTTGAAATTAAACCCACTTCATCAAACTGTTGCCCAAATTTTACGGGCTTGAATCCGAAGATGCATACGTTTTTATAAACAAAATCGAAAACGTATGCGCAATGATGGGTACGTCACAACTGTCTGTGGATGCTATGCGCTTACGTCTTCTCCCTTTTACTTTGTGCAATCTAGCAGAAAAATGGCTTTATAATACTGCCTCACATTCTATTGCCAAATGGGATGAATTCGTTGTACCATTCCTTAAGAAATTTTATCCCAATCATAAGACCGCCCGCGTTCGAAGTGAGATTAACCAGTTTACCCAACTTCCCAATGAACCATTTTGGAAATGTTTTGAACGGTTTTAGGATCTTCTTTTACAATGTCCTCATCGCCGAATCAATATATAGGACCTTTGTCGCATTATATATGAGGGTGTTGATCCAACAACAAAACAGATGTTTGAAACCATATGTCAATGTCATTTCCTGTCTAAAATTGATGGTGAAGCTTAGTAATTTCTGGAAAATCTCGCTGAACAAACTCTACAGTGGGAAAGCATTAAACCTGCATCGTCTAGTGGAGGTATCTATCAGCTCGATATTTCCATCGCAGTGAAAGCCGAAATGGCCGCGATATAAAAGAAACTCGATGCTATAGAAAACAAAGTCTCTTCAGCCCCCCTAAACCAATTTACGCTCCCCAAAACCATGTGTGGTTACTGTTCCAACCCATCACATCTAACGGAAGAATGTCCTTTGGATCCACCGTTTCAAGGTCAAGAACTAATTAGTGCTACTTTTCAGCAACGACCTCGAAACGATCCTTATTCTTCCACATATAATCAGAGATGGAAGAATCATCCTAATTTTGCTTGGAACCAAAATCAAAACCAGTTCCAAAGCAATTATCAAAGACCTCCTTCACAGCAACAACAACCACACCCACAGAGTCAGCACCCCTTTCATTCGCAACCTTTTCAAAATCCCGCCAATAATTCTACACCTTATAATAATTCTTTCCAAACAGCCAGTAACGAAAACTCATTTGCACTCGAACGAAGCGTAGATATGTTTATTAAACATTCCATGCAATCGACGGATGAAATAAAGTCTTCTATCTAATTATTAACAGAGACCACCACCTCCCATGGTGAAAGTATAAAATCGATAGAAGCACAACTTGCACAAATAAATGATGTGATGAGGGCGAGAGAAAAAAGGGAAACTTCCATCTCAATCTATACCTAATCCTGGCCACTCACAAAGTTATAATGTGAGTGTTGTTACCATGTTGAGATCAGGAAGAGTGCTGGATAACCAAGTGGGTGAACACGTTGATGACGTTGATGATATTAACGATACCCCGGCTTCTATTTCTTCTCCAATTTCGTCTAGTCCACCATCTTCCAAGCCTATTCTCCATTTTCCCCAAAGCTCGAACCCTCAGCCCGCCTCCTCGAGTCTACCTAACACGATCCCCACTCCAATTCTGGGATCCATTCCATCCCGACAATCTTCTTCAATGTTGGACCTGACCCTTATTGATAAAGTACCTTATCCAAACAGGTTAAGGGGCAATAGACCTAGTCCACAAATGGAGAAGATTGTGGAAATTTTTAAGCAAGTTAACATAAATATCCCTTTCATGGATTCTATTCAATAAGTTCCGTCTTATGCAAAAATACTTAAGGACTTGTGCACTAGGAAGAGAAAAACTCAAGTGCCGAAAAAGGTATTCATGACAAGTAATGTAAGCACGGCTTTTACCCAACAATAGCCTAAGAAACGAAAGAACCCCGGAAGTCCAACAATATCTGTTTCTATTGGGGGTAAAACTATCAATCGTGCTCTACTCGACCTTGGCGCTAGTGTGAATTTGCTTCCATATTCCGTCTATGAGCAGCTAGGTATAGGAGAGTTGAAACCTGCCTACTGCACTCTCCAGATGACAGACCGATCTGTCACCCAACCTAGGGGTGAGCTAAAGGATCTGTTAATCAAAGTTTTAGATACACAGCCTGTGGCGAACCCACGTAATCAATTCCCGGTGATACTCGGTCGACATTTCCTAGCAACTTTCAACGCTGTCATTAATTGTCGTAACGGTTCTATGAACTTATCTTTCGGGAAGATGACAATTGAGCTTAATATTTACAAGCTAGGAAGTCAGCCATCTGAACCTTCTGCTAATTTAATCGATGTTTGTTCTGTCAAAACGATAGATTCCGACAGCAGCGAATTTGAACGGCTTCACAATACTGATCTCGACTTTGCTATTATGTTGTTGTTTGACCCTGCTATTTATTATACACATACAGACCCTTCTATCGAGCTATCCGGGTCAACATCTAACGCTAATTATAAACCTTTTATGGAGTCGGAGTATCATCCCGTTCTTTCTGATGAGATTATTGTTCGGGATATCGATGAAAGCTTTGAAGAAATCTTCGCTGAAGAACTCGCATTCTTAGAAGACATGCGAGTTGTGATGAATCAACCCCAAAACAAAGAAGTTGAACCACCATCCCTTCTTCTTTCCAACAACGAGAATGCGAATAATCCACCATCTTTGTTTCGTTTCTATAACCCGAGACGTAAACACGTTCTATTCCACCACTTATCCCCTCCCCACTTCTTCGCGTCCATAGGTGACATGTTCTTCTACCAACTAGTACGTTACATCGATAAATTTTTTGAATGGTTGGTGTTGACTTTTGGTCTTTGTAAAGCTTTACTTTGACCAATAACTTTAACCCCCTCAATAATTTTAAATGCTTAATACAATTTTACTCCAGTTTGGGGAGGATATTTTGTCTTTTGAAAGAATTTTTTTATAAAATTGTAAGCCAAAAAAATAATAAGTTTGGAGGAGAATTTTACTTTCACTATTTCATGTCTCCGTTACTAACTTTCCCCCCAAGCCTATAGTTTTTCTTAAGATTGATAGTTGATATCAGTGAGGAGACTGCTGCAAACAGGTTTGGGGGAGGTTTGTACTTATTCACACATTACTTTGCATTATATTATATATAAGCACAAAAAAATTGATAATGAAAGTTTGAAAGTGAAAAATTTACATTCGAAAGATAGGAAAAGTTTAAGAAAAGTAAGAAAGTTAGATATTTTCTTAAACGAAACTAGTAATAAGTAGTTATGAGCCGTTGTCCCAAGGGTTAGTAAGATGAAGGAAATTACTAATCTGAGGATAAAAATAATTCTGAAAACTATTCCATATTCTTGAGGCCAAACATTTGAACGTTGATACCCTACTATACGCACTTACACACATCTTGAAACTTAGGATAGTAAAGGATACATTGAAATGCTTTTGTTTAAAAGCCTTAGTATGAAGGAAAATAAAATAAAATATAAGTGGTGAAGAAAAAAATGAACGGTGGTTTTGTAATTGCTTACGGCAGCATAAAAAATATAGCAAGGGTGCTTTATCACTTAGTGCCTTAGACCAACTGGTTTGGGAGCCACTGCTAAGTCTTAGGTGTTGCAAGACGAGAAATTACGTCTTAATACGCGAGCACAATTTGTAATCGGTTAGTTAGTATTTCAAGAAGTATTAACGGTCGCATGAAAAATGTGTGAGCAATTCCATCTAAAATATTCACCAACTAAAAAGTACTAAGAAAGGTGGACAAGAGTATGATAGCTTGAATTGAATTCTCTAAGTGTAGGGATGTTTTTTACATACACGTAGGGGTATATGATCAATGTTTGGAGGAAAGATAGAGAGGAAAACTAAAGACGATATTTTATTGAAGGATGATGTGAATTCTAACATCTTTTCACGACCATTAAGATAGAGCTCATGACAATCGAAAAACTGGTGTAGTTAGACTAAAGATGATATTTTATTGAAGAATGATGTGATTTCTAATATCTTTTCACGACCATTAAGATAGAGCTCATGAAAACCGAAAAAATGGTATAGTTGGAAACACTTATTTTCAAGTTCTTTATTTTATAATTCTTATCTTTGTATGAAACTTTCACTATCTTTCTTTTATTATAGGATTTTGTGGGTGTAATCCGCTGAAAACCCTCAGGAGACAACACTCCTCCTACTAAGGACACCTAGAGTTTTAACGGCTTATTGCACTTGCTCAGTGCAATCGTGTTGCCTACGAAAGTGTGCTACTTAGGTTTTTCTTTTACTTTTTCTCCCTCTCTTGAATAAGTAGTTTGCTCGGGACGATCAAAGTTAAGTTTGGGGGCATTTGTTCAGTCGAAAATATCGCACTTTTGATATAACATTTTTCTTACTTTTCTTAAATATCAAAAGGTGTTTATTATAAATATGACACATATTTGGGTTTATCTGTAAAAATATTATTTATCATATGTTTATATATTATAATTAAAATTATGAAGGAAAATGAATGCATATAATATTTATATAATATTTTGATAATTTAAATATGCATATATTATCAAATATCCTTAATCAATATTCTTAAAATATAATATCATATCAAATTGGTTGGGATAATATCTCAAAAATACCAAATATTACTGACATTATTCATTGAGATATTGTGCAGGGTTTAGTTCAGGTCAGGAGATCGAGATGTTGAGATGTCGGGAATCAAAAATCTGCCGATAAAAGTAAATAAAATCGAAGAATCAATACGGGCAGAGACTCAATATGAAGATTTTAGACATCAAATAAATCTCCATGTGTCACAACAAAGCAGCTCCAGAAATTTGCATCCAAGATCTCACCAACAAACCGTGGACCCGCGGCCAAACCATGCAATATGCGGCGGATCCGCGGCTAATTCACCGAATCAGGAGTTAGGATTTTCAGATTGGATTTGCAACAACTAACCCTAATTCTGGGGATCTTTAGTTTCTGGTTCTGGGGTTATATAAAGGATCGATGGCTAAACTTAGAAATCATCAATCTTTTACACAAGCTAATCACCGTCGAAGAACAAGCGATCCAAGATAGGTCCAAGATTCGACGTGATAAAGTGACGTGAGATTCGACGGAACATCTACATCCGACAAGGCAGAGATCGAGAGCAACTTCTTCTTCCTCTTGTAATCTAAACTTGAAGTTTGTAATTGTGAAGTTGATTAATAATGGTAGATCATTAGATTAATTATTTAGCATTTAATTTCTACATTATGATCTCTTTCCCTATCCGTTCTTCTTCTTTCTCCATCATGCGTGGGTAATTCTCCGCTTGATAGGGTTCGTAGGATTAGGGTAGAACAATGGATGAGAAAATATTTTAATTTCTTTTAAGTCTTACGATGTTTATAAACTTTAGCAAAATAAATGTTAACATCCTTATCGGGCGCGCTACCAATTTATTGCTAGTCTCGACCGCGATTTGAGATCAGATTAATAATTGTTTTGTTAAGGGCTAGATATGAATAGAGATCAATGAAAGGACAAGGATCAATAGTGGGGAAACCCTAGTTTCTTCCAAGAACCCTAATTCTCATTCATCACTATCTATCTAGTATTAAATCCATCAATAGATAAAAAGAGTAATCTTTATTAGTCATCCATGACTACTAAATCCGAACGAACCCTACAAGAATTCTTCTTATAAAATCTATATCCGTATTCAAACTAGATCTGTATTCTACATCCGTATTTTGATGTAGATCTAAAACTATTCTCCACTATTCTTTATTCCTCTATTCTTCCTCTTTTCAACACGTCTAAAGTAAGATTGAAAGATTCCACATATCCCTGAGGACGACCCGAATTCTTCTCGGTCTAGCTATACGTGACACCGTTATTGATTGCGATTACTACACACACTTTACAGATAAATCTTGTATCGACCCTGAATTTTCTGTACAAAATTTTCTTCTTAAAGTACAGAAAGGAGTTTGCAAGCCTGAACACAATTTAAAAGTTATTCTTGTTTAATAACAGTAAGAAGAAACTTGTAGTTCATTGTTAAATCCTTGCACAGCTGTAACATAGCCCCTGTGTTCGAATCCCATCAGCCACATACTATTTTTCTGATTTTTCTTTTAAACTTTTTGGAAGCCCAAAAGTTTACACATGCACTGCACATAGAAATGAAAAGTCTGGAAAATTAAATATGTGTAAAATGTTGTGTACACAAAGTAGGACACGTGGCAAGCATCTGACGGCTCCCCTCCACCACTTGGCCGGCGAGGTTCGCCCATAGGCCAGCGCCGACGGTCGTCCGTAGGGAAAAAGTCCCCGTGTTTTGCCCACATAACCCTTGGCCTACACCCATTACTCCTGCACTATTTGATTTCTCGGAATTAAAACAGAGAAATCAATTTCACCCTTAAATCCATTTTTAATGCATTTTAATTCATTCTTTCAATTCCAAAACCCTAATTTCACATTATAAATACAACCCTATACCATATCCCTTCTTCATTCTGAAATCCCTAGTCAAAATTATCAAATTTTTCTAAGTACAAGAAGAGTACAGGTGGAGTTAGCAAGAGGTCGACTTTCGGCGAGGAATCGAGCAAGTTCCGGGGACTCCGCGACTCCACGGCCATTACACAATCTTATTCTACCTCATCTTCACACTTCTAGCTACTAAGTCCCTCCCCATTCTACTCTTTCTTCTTAAAATGATCTTTTTTCTAAAATATGTCGGTAAGTGGAGTTATACCGACATTTGATTCTAAAACCCTTAAAAATACATCTTTTCTTAAGCATTGCTCATCTATACTCTACACCTTAATGGTTAATTATGAAACTAATAATTAGAAACAACTTTCACCCTAAAGTATCATACTAAATAACTTTAAATTAGGTTTTACATTTAAATACCATAAACTTTATTTCGACCATATTTAATTGTTTTGCTTACTATTACCTATAGAAAACTTCACAGGGTAATGACCTACCCCTCACATACGCACATGTTTATATAGCACGATACTCTTTGAAATATATTTTTGTGGCGATTACAACTTTTCATTAAAATACCATGAACTATAAAAAACCCGGTTTTCTTTAGAATTGTATTTCAAACTCTTTGTGATTATGCCTCTACAACCCATTTTGGGGAACCCGCTATTGGATGGTGCGGATTATCGCACATCCTTGGGCTAGTAGAGCGAGATGCAGACCTCCTCACGGAGCATTCGGTCTCGAAAGAATTTTAATACGATTTTTAAGAAAAACGAGATTTTCTATTTAATAATAAAAATTAATTTTTAATAATTATATAAATATTGTCAAACCAAATATTTTCAAGTTATAATCAAATTCTATGTTTTTCTATAAAAAAAAGAATGACAAGTTTCACTAAAATACCATCAAGAATCAATACAAGACAAGTCTTACACTAAAATACTTTGAAGTATTCAAGTTATGTATATATTCACTAATATACCTCACTCTTTAAAATTCACCTCCATGAAAACCTTAAATAATATAAATAAATACTCGAGTTTTATTTTGAAAGTATTTAAAATATTTTTCATAAAACCCCCTCGAGTTATATAAAATTACATTTAAGGATTTTAGTAAATATAGGTTTAAGCGGGATCAATTCTCAGCCTCAGGCAGCCGGAGAAAGTGAGTGCTTGCCTATTTAAGGTACAAAAACCTAATGGTGTTATCAATGGTAATTGTCTTGGAAAAAAACACAAATCCTGCCGTCCATGTACAACAGTTACGGATAACTCCCGAACTTAATTTAGGATCCAAATCTGTTTAAAATGTCTGGCTCAATTTTGAGTCTAAATCAATCTGAGTCTAACTCAATCTGAATCCAACCAGAATCCAATCCAAATATGAATCAAATCCAAACATGAATCAAATTCAACATGAAATCAAACAATAACATGTATACTTGAATTTGAACCTGAATACCAGAACAATATCAACATGCAAATATAATTTGACTTGACCGAACCATGGCTATATCTTGATTTGATTACCTGACTACTTTTTTACATCCTGAACCTGTTTACATGAACAACTTGTATCCATGGTCTCGACAAGTCTGATAACTACAAATCAATACCATATAAATTACGAGGTTTCAACGGGATAGATTGGTACGGAATGTATTAAAAGTGACACAATGATGGACACTAAAAGACACTAGAATAACATCCATTGTCGTTGTCCTGTGGGTTTTGACGGGGCCTTGTACTTTCCTGTTTCCATAGTCCACGGGATAGTTGGACTCCTCTCGTATACACCGATGCATTCTGTACCAAGCTACAAACAACCGCGTTAATATAACAAACATATACATGTACAAATTACCAGTCATACACTCTCTACTTGTCCTATTATATTCTATTCTACTCTTACTTTTGGGACTTACCGAGCGCTAGTTCGCTGATGTCATTCCATCTATTTCTTTCTTTGGAATGTTCGTCAGGAGGATGGGACTCTCTCGAAATCAAGCCCTGTCAGAAGGACATAGAGCAGATTGAGGCACTGATAAACTTCTAGCTTACTTGTACTTATTTCCATTTCATATGTTACTGTTTAGGCATTGCTTTCATCATTGTACATTTCCTTTTCAAATCAGTTGTAATGTAAAGAATGGATGTTAATAAAAAGTTGTTGTTTATATTACATCTCTTGTTATTCTTGTGCATTTATTTAGATTGCTTATTTACGCTTAGCGTGTTTACTTTTGAGTAAATACGTCGCGTGCAAAGCCACGCCCCCTTCCTCGTACGCTGGGAAGAGGGACGTGACAATTCTCATCGGGAAGATCTTGTTCTTGAGAATCAAACATTCAAGGAAGAACAAGTTCAAAAAGAAAGAAGATGGAGTCTATAATACTTCAGGAACTTAGTTCTTTCAAATCAAGAACTTAGTTCTTTAAAAAATCAATCAAAAATCCTCAAAAATAGTGATTTTGGTGATTGTTAATGGTCAAAATACCATTAACAGAAGTTTAACCTCTCTGAAAACATCAATAGAGATTAAATCTCCATATAAAAAAAACTCAGCGTCTCACGTGAAAAACACGTGGACGCCAAAAACAGAAGGGCGGCGCCTCACGTGCTTCCCATGTGGGCGCCCCCAAGACAGAAGCCCAGCGCCCTACGTTCTTCCCACATGGGTGCTCAAAACAGAAGGTCAGCGCCTCACGTGAAATACACATGAGCGCTGAATTAAAGTGCTTAGCACTTCATATACAGCCAAAACGGATGAGTGCTTAGCACTGATTGGGCGGCGCCAGCGCCGCACGTTGATGCCATATAAAAAAGTGCTTAGCACTATATAGATAACTGTGTGCTTAGCACTGATTGGGCAATGTCCATAACTGAAGGCTTCACATGATACCCATGTGAGCGCCAGAGCGTCAAATAAATGCTTAGCACTTTTTCATAAAAAGGGGGGCTGAACAAACAGAATCTAAATAAGTGTTTAGCACTTTTTAAAAAAAGACTAAGTAGACTTAAGCCCAAATTGGTTAAGTCTCTGAAGTTTTCTTGCAGTTGAGCTCAAATGCTATTTTGCTGGACCTTAAGTAAAAATGGTCCTAAAATATTGTTAAGTTGATCCTAATCTCAAATAAGACTAACGTATCATTAGCAAAAAAATTTGAGCCCAAATTCTCACCTATATATTTAAGTTGATCTTAATCTCAAACTAGATTAACGGTCCTTAAATAAAACAAAGATATTTTTGAACTGTAGGAATATACAACCTAAGTTCAAAACTCCATCAACCAAATCCTTGACCCAAACCCAAATCTCAAATATACGGATTTAGACTAATCCGCGCCCTATGGACGATGACATAAATTAGTCTCCGTATACAATCCACAAGCAACCAAAATAAAATACACACGATACGAAGTGAACTGCTGGAATAGGAAAAAGTGGTTATCGCAATGCGATAATGTAATTAACTGCAGGGGCTTGCGTCTGTAGGGAAGAGCGTCTCCACAATCAAAAACCTTCACAAATGAGGGATCTAATAAAGTCTGCTACAACGGTCGCAACTATCCAAATCTCCGATATACGGTGTCATAAATCAACTTGGTATCTTCGGACAGGTGGGTAGATAAGTCCAAATAGCATCTGCCCCCATATTCAGGCCAGACGTCCCAAGCGTCTCGGTCCGGTCTTTCAATGGAAAACATTTTCTGGTACGCCCGTTGGGACCTTTTCCTCTTTCCACTCCACACTTCATGTGTCGTGTTTCGCGAACAAAATCGTGGTTTGCTATGGTTATCCTTAGATTCGAGGTACTAAAACTTAATGTCTTGCTCCAATACAGAAAATCGATGGATTCCCAATGTACTTCAAACAATAGCAACTCTCGCTCTACCCCAATAGGAGGGGTGACCTACGGGCCCAACGCGGTCTCTATTTTCTCAATGCCGGTGGGGCAAGTTACGAAAGCCACTACTGTATTGTTCTTTGGGACCATGCTCCCACCGGTCAGTTTTGGTGCCTCAGCGCCGAAAGAGCAAGCTCCTAAAAGGTCGTTCTTCGATCGACTGGCAACTATAATGGCTCCTCTCAACGGACCGTCCAAAGGTCTTCGACGGGCTGAGCAAAAACCCAAACGGGCCCGCAAAGAGGCTTTCACACCCCGCTTCCCAGTGTACAGAGAAGGAGACGTGACGGGCATGCGGCGTATTTACTCAGAAATAAATACGTTAAGCGTAAAAAAAACAGTATATGAAATGCACAAGAAATGACAAGAGATATAAAATGAATATCAAATTTTATTAGCATTCATCTTTACAATACAACTGATTTGAAAAGAAAATATACAATGATAAAATCAAAGCCTAAATAGTGGAATACAAACTGGAAGGTAAGTACAAGTAAAGCAAGTAGTCTAGCTGTGCCTCAATCAGATCCAAGTACTCCTTGTTTCCTCATAAAAAAAGGGGCAGAGTAAGAAAGGGGAAACTCCCCACTATTCGAGTCTCACGTTTTAAACACGTGAGCACCTATATGCAAAGCATATAGGCGCCGCAATTAAACCATTGATAGGCTAAACAAGCCTCACTTGTTAAACATGTGAGCGCGTATATGCAAAGTAGATAGGTGCTATAATTAAACTACTGATAGGCTAAACAACCCTCACGTGTTATACACGCGAGCGCCTATATGCAAGGCATATAGCCGCTGCAATTAAACTACTGATAGGCTAAACAAGCCTCACGTGTTATACACGTGAGCGCCTATATGTAAGGCATATAGGCGCTGCAATTAAACTACTGGATAAAAAAGCTTCACGTGGTAAACACGTGAGCGCCTATATGCAAAGCATATAGGCACTACAATCAAATAGCTAAGAGGGCCAAATAAAGTCCCACGTGCTAAACACGTGATGATACCTCCTTGCGTAAAATTAAATTCTACTTTATGAACCGTTGGATCAAGGATCCAACGGTGATTAAACATAGAATTAAATTCTATTGGGAAGAATATTTTCTGTTAAACAGAGAGTTAGGGATCAAAAATCCAAAATATTTTCTATATCTTTCTAAACAGAGAAAGATTATACTCTGTTAAACAGAGCACTCTTGGACTAAAAATCCAATGGTGATTAAAATGTCACCACTTGATAGAATTTTATTCTATATATAGGAGAATATCCCCAATCTTGTTAAAAAACAAGAACAATATTTTCTGTAAAAAAAACAGAAGTTCTTGGATCAAAAATCCAACGGTGGGTAAAATTCCCCAAATCAATTTTGAGACCAATTAAATCAATTGGGATCTCTCAATGAAAGATTTTCTCAAAATTAAACAAACTTCTCTCAACTATATAAAGAACCCAAGACATCAAGTCTCAGAAAAAAAAGAAAAGGGAAGAAGAAGAAGAAAAAAGAAGAGAAAGAGAAAGAAGAGATAGAACTCCCCAGAGGTTTAAAAAAGAACATACAGTGAGTTTTTGAGAAACAGGAGAATTTAATTCTCAAAAAAAAAAGACTTGCTTCCTTGAAACACTGGGTATAAAAATCCCCCTCCCCGCACCGGGGATTCGATTAAAAGAAAACACATATCCTTTGCCTCTCTAAGGGTTTAACACTTCATATAAGAACTCAGTTCTTTTCTCTGGTTGAGATCTGCAGAAGCAAATCTCCCCACAAGTTGAGAATTTAATTCTTATCGGAAAGATTTTTCTCTGCAAGATTCAAAACCTAGGGGAAAAGAACTAAATTATATTAAAAAAGAGAAGAAGAACGGGAACATATAGGAATTTAATTCCTCTAAAAAATTAGGGTTTAACCCTATATAAAGAACTTAGTTCTTCAATAAAAAAACAGCGATCCAAGATCTCCAAGGCCAAATCATTAATGCTTAGCACTATTTCGAAGCTTCACGTATTTCCCACGTGAGTGCTTCAAACGAACAAGGAAAATAACCAAAACTTTCTCACGTGTTTCCCATGTGATTTGTTTAAGAGGAAAATAAGTAAAAGAAAGAGAAAACTACAGCACTCCAGCATCAAGAAAAATGGGACACCCATATGCTTTGCACGAGAACTCTAGCCAAGTGCTTAGCACTTATAAAAAAGGGCGGAGATAAAACCCAAAGTCCAGCACCCATATTTGGGGTGCCTCGCGTGTGTCACATGAGCGCCATAAAACTCTAGTGTTTAACACTAGTCCAGTGCCCATATTTAGGGTGCCTCACGTGTGTCACGTGAGCGTCATAAAATTCTGGTGTTTAACACTAATCCAGTGCCCATGTGAAACGCATGTGAGCACTGTATTCCTCAGTGCTTAGCACTGTTGGAGACTCAATCTTAGTCCAAATTGGCTAAGTTTCCTAAGGTTAGACCACTTTGATAATAAAATAACCGAGCCCATATTGTT
The DNA here is from genome assembly GCA_030015575.1 of Agapanthus africanus. Lineage (NCBI taxonomy): Eukaryota > Viridiplantae > Streptophyta > Magnoliopsida > Asparagales > Amaryllidaceae > Agapanthus > Agapanthus africanus. The sequence goes on along the minus strand of JASDDO010000019.1, from coordinate 372,971,214 downwards.
CATGTTTTCCCAAGCTGACCTCAGTCTCAAAAATGACTAGTGGTCTCCCATTGATGATATCCCAAATGATATTCATCTTATATCTCCTAAGATAATTTTAGTCTCAAACATGACTAACATTTCTTAGGTCTACAACAGCCTTTTTCCCCCATAAATACGGGATTTGGTTTAAGGGTACATCTCTCCACACCTCTGATATATGTCGCTGTAATTCTTCAACGTCTTCAGAGAGGTGGCGGGTCCGGACAATTAACAACTCTTAGGTGCACTTCCAAATTGATGTGTACACCTCAAATCAGACCGCACCCCAAATTGGATGCATTCCATATCACCATTGTTCACTCCGTCACATAACAAATACACGTGCGCGCAAGATGAACAAAGGACCGAGAAGTCCCTAAACTAATATTCATCTCCAAAATGGCGAAAGCGGACCGAAACGTTCTTAAACTAATATTCGCCACCAAAATGGCGATAATGGACCGAAACGTTCTTAAACTAAAACAATAGAGCCCAAATGCTCTTTTGTTGGATCCTAAATAAAAATGATCTTGAAACCTCGTTAAGTGGATCTTAGTCTCAAATTGGACTATGTATCCTTAACAAAAATAAATCGAGCCCTAAATGCTCATATACATTTAAGTCGATCTTAATATCAAAATAGATTAACGGTCCTTAAATAAAAACCCCAAATCGAAGATTTACGGATTTGGACTAATCCACGTCCTACTGGAGACAACATAAATTAGTCTCCGTATACAATCCACGGGCAACCAAAACAAACAAAAACACACACGACATGAAGTGAACTTCCGAAGCAGGAGAAAGTGATTATCGTGATGCGGTAACGTAATTAACTGCAGGGGATTGCGCCTGCAGGGAAGAGCATCCCCACAATCAAAAGCCCGTCACAAAATGAAGGGGAATCTGTCGAAGTCATGCTACAACGGTCGCATCCATCCAAACCTCCGATATACGGTGCCATAAATCAACTTGGCATCTTCGGAGAAGTGGACGGATAAATCCAAATAGCATCTGCCCCCAAATTCAGGCAGGACGATCCATCCCAGTTCGTCTCTGTTTTCGGCGGTGAATAGATTCTGGCACACCCGGTGGGACCTCTTCCTCTTTCCACTCCACACTTTATGTGTCGTGTTCGCGAACAAAATCGCGGTTTTCTATGGTTGCCTTTGCATTCGAGATACTAAGATTTGGTGTCTTGTTCATGTACTAGAACGAAGAAGTGAACACCAATGGCTTCTAGCTGCACAAACTGCAACATCAACTCCCACTCCGCCCCAACTGGAGGAGTGACATAAGGGCCCAACGTGGCCTACATCTTTTCAATGCCAGTGGGGAAAATGACTCAAGCCACCACTGGATTGTTCTTTGGGACCATGCCCTTGCCAGCAAGCTTTAGCGCCCTAGTGCCACTACAGGAAGCTCCTAAGAAGTCGATCTTCAATCGACCTGCAACCACCACGACCCCTCTCCACTGGTCGTCCAAGTCTGCCAACTCAGTCTTCAACAGGCCGAGCCGAAGGTCAAGTGGGCCCGCAAAGAGACCCGCGATACATGAAGGGGCTATCCCAAAACGGATAGTCCTCCCAACTCCTCCGGCAGGTGAAGTCATAAAAAATGCTTCCCCTACCAGAAACTCGGCCTTCGAAAGATTGGTCATTCCCTCTTAAAGGATGTCAGTCTTCGACAGGCTAGCACCAGCAACATCCCCTCACCAAAGAAGGGGGCACGACGGAGCCGCTTCCACAACTGAGGTGGTCCCATCAGCAAGGTATGCTCGACGTCGCCATTGGCGCCGAGGGAGAAGAGCTAGGGGCAACTCCTCCTTTAGACTCACCCTACTAGCTCCAATGGTGGAAATTGGCGCTGCTGTTCCAACCGAGAACAGGTTTTATCTGCTTAGGAGGGTGCGCAAGAACTCTCCAACCGCGGTGCTGAAGAAATCTCCCCCACCTGCTGAAAACATGACGCAGGCAAAGCCGGAGCAGCCCCCTCAGCGGCTCTCTTCCTAAATTCACAGGGTCTGGCGGAAAGTCTAAGATTCTGTAATTAACAAAGACCACTCTCAGCGACTGAAGAAAATGAAGGTTCGGCAGGAGAAAGGCTATCCCTCCGTTATACAGCGAGGGACGTCTTCTACACAGGCGCCTGTTACAACGGCTCCTTCAACTTCAACCTCCCATAAAGGACGAGGCTAGAGAAAATCATACTACCGACAGCAAGTTCCAAAGGTGATGGACCCAAACGCCCCAAATCTGGGGGCATGATCGTGCATAAGGTTTACATGGCTTTCGGAAAAGAAAAAATCCGTGCTTCCGTAGGTCATCGGCCGCAAACTCGGTCGTTGACAAAAGCTCAGGAGCAACAACAAAAGCTCCAGGAAATGCTGATGAAAATGTCAGCACTCACCGGACAGAAAGAAAGTCCGGAGTCGGCATTTGAATAGCGTCAAGAGTAGGAGACCGATACAGAGCTCCTGTGAAGGGTGCTTGAAAGGAAGGATAGGGAGGCCGCGGAACAAGCTGCTAACTTAAAGAAGATGGCGCTTTATTCCAGGACAAGGCTGGAATGATGATCTAGCCAAAACCTTCAGCCGAAGATCCACCGATAATCGTCGAGGATGACAGAGGGGAAACATCGATCCCTCTTCCAGCTTTATCAGTAGCCAACGAGGAAATAATCTCCAAGGCTGCTCTTGATGATTATATAGCTCAAAAATACGAGCTCATCAAGCGAATGAAGCGGCCGGCCAAATCGTCAGAACTGCGCGATCGTATCTAGGCTGGTATGACCAAATCAAGTACCCGCCTGGATATACGATCCCCAAGTGTACAAGGGGACAGACAATCCGCATCAGCATGTCGCACAGTTCAAAGCTCTATGCGGCAATACTAGAGGCGACGGCAAACTGTTGCTTCGCCAGTTCGTTGGCAGCCTGTCAGAGACGGCTTTTGAATGGTACTCGGAGCTCCCAAATGACTCCGTCAAAACATTCACAAAGATGGAAATGCTGTTCACACAGTGGTTCGCCAGCGCAAGCGAGCGCACCCTGATCACGGAATTAATTAATGCCAGGATGAAGTCAGGAGAAACCTGGGTCCAATACGTGATCCGGTGGCGGAACATATGGTCGAAGTGCAAACAACGCATCGAAGAATATCCTGCCGTGGGTATGTTCATCGGGACACTAGATCCTCAAACGACGGTGTCCCGGTTCATGACGTTCTTCAAGCCGACCGCCTTCCAGGCATTGATTGACAAACTGGCCCAAATGGACCAGATGGGCCACGGGCCTTCTGTTTCCCCAATCAGAGCAAAGCTCTGTTCAAATTCCAAGGTTTGAAATGAAGCGACGGTTCTGCTCCCCCTAATCAGAGCAAAGCTCTGTTCAAGTTCCAAGATATAGAATGAAGCAACGCTTCCTTTCCCCTCAATCAGAGCAAAGCTCTGTTTCAAAATTCAAAATTTAAATTGAAGTAACGCTTCAGATTCTGCGCGCTGCGCGCTATGCGCCACGTGTCAAACACAAGTGCGCTAGCGCAGTTGCGCTGCGCTCTGCGCTGCGCGCCACGTGTCAAACACGGGTGCGCTAGCGCAGTTGCGCTGCGCTGCGCGCCACGTGTCGAACGTAGGTGCGCTACTGCAAGGTGCGCAAGCGCTGGAATTAAAAATTCCCCCACCGTCAGATCAAAAGATCTACTAATAATAAATTATTAATTAATCAGAACTAAAATTCTGATATGGAAAGATTTTTCAATTTTATTAAAACAAGAAGATTATCTTTTGTAAAACAGAAACCTTAGGATCAAAGATCAAACGGTGGGAAATATTCCCAAATCAAGCAGAGAAAGATCTCTTAAAACTGATTTAACAAATCATTTGGCCCTATATAAAGGACCCTAGACTTCAAGTCTAAAGGGAGATAGAGATACAGAGACAGAAAAAGATAGAAAAAAACCCTCTGCAAATTTTGAGAAAACTCAAAGAAAAAGAAAGGCAAGCCTTTAGCAAAAGAAGATCATTTCTTCAAGGTAAAGAATTAATTCTTGAACAATAGAGATGAAACCATCTCGTAAAAAGAAGAAATATCTTCTAAAAAGATCTTAGATCTATAAAAAGACAGAGGTCTTTGATTAAAAAGAAAAGATCAAAAGATCTAATCATAAAAAAATAATAAATAAAAGAAGTATTTTACTTCATTGACAGATCTTTGATCTATAAAGGCAGAGCCTTTATAAAAATAAGAACTTTTGTTCTTGGATCTTGAGGTAAAACCTCCTTTGAAGAACATAAATTTGTTCTTTGATCTTAAAAATTGATCAAAATGCGCTTTGCGCTATTAGACAGTGCCTTGCACTCATGAATTGCGCTTTTGCGCTTCTTGGACCGGCGCTCAGCGCCAAAACATGCCACGTGTCAACTATAAACACGATCTGCGCTTTGCGCTCCTGAAAACAGTGCACTGCACTCTTGGGCTGGCGCTCAGCGCCAAGTGCGCCACGTGTCACTCACTGGCGCACCCATAAACTAGCGCAGCGCGCTCATAAATTAAAAGCGCAATGCGCTAACAAACTAGCGCTTAGCGCTAAGCGCAACACGTGTCCTCTTTACGTGCGCAACCCGACAGAAGCGCAATGCGCTCTTTGACTGGCGCAAAGCGCCTGGCGCGCCACGTGGCGCACTATCAGAACACGCATTGTTCTGATGAATGCTATGCATTCAATATAAGAAAAAAAAATGTCAGAGACCAATGCTAAGCATTATTAAAAAGGCATATCCTTCAACGTCGTCAGAGAGGTGACGGGTCCCGACAACCACATATTACGGCGGACTGTGGAGTCCTTAAATCCACGTACTATGATGTCCTTAACCTCGACCGTGATGTCTTAAAACTAATATCAGACTGTGGAGTCCTTAAATCTACGGACTATGATGTCCTTAATCTCGATCGTGATGTCTTAAAACTAATATCGGACTGTGGAGTCCTTAAATCCACGGACTATGATGTCCTTAACCTCGACCGTGATGTGTTAAAACTAATATTGGACTGTGGGGTCCTTAAATCCACGGACTATGATGTCCTTAACCTCGACCGTGATGTCTTAAAACTAACATTGGACTGTGGGGTCCTTAAACTCATGGACTATGATGTCCTTAACCTCGACCGTGATGTCTTAAAACTAACATTGGACTGTGGGGTCCTTAAACTCATGGACTATGATGTCCTTAATCTCGACCGCGATGTCTTAAAACTAACATTGGACCGAGATGTCCTTAAACTACCAATGGACCGAGATGTCCTTAAACTAATTATCGACCGCAATGTCACTAAACTAAACAATAGAGCTCAATTGCTCTTTTGTCGGATCTAAACGATCCCGTTAAGTTGATCTTAGTCTGAAATCAGACTAACGTATCCTTAACAAATGTTTAAGTTGATCTTAGTCTTAAATGAGGCTAACGTATCTTTAAACCCAAACCCCCAAAACCAAATCTAAGAAGATACGGATTTGGACCAATCTACGCCCTACGGGCGACAACATAAATTAGTCTCCGTATACAATCCACGGGAAACCAAACACAAAACAAACACCCATGACATGAAGTGACCATCTGGAGAAGGAGAAAGTTGTTACCGCGATGCGGTAGCGTAATTAACTGCAGCGGCTTGCTCCTGCAGGGAAGAGCGTCCCCACAATCAAAAACCCCTCAAACGAGGAGGAATTTGACGAAGTCTGCTACATCGGCCGCATCCGTTTAAAGCTTAGATACATGGTGCCATAAATCAACTTGGCATCTTCAGAGAGGTGGACGGATAGCACCAATTAGCATCTACCCCGAATTTCAGGCAAAACGGACCTACGCGGTCGCGTCTCTGTATTTCGGCGGGGAACAGATTCTGGCGCGCCCGGTGGGACCTTTTCCACTTTCCACTCCACACTTCGTGTGTCGTGTTCGTGAACCAATCGCGGTTTGCTAAAGGTTGCCTTTGGGTTTCGGGATACTAAGATTTGGCGTTTTGCTTGATGCAGAAAGCGAAGGATCGATGGCATCTACTTGTGCAAAATGTTCTAACTGCAATTGCAACCTACGCTCAGCCTCATCTGGAGGCATAGCTTACGGGCCCAAAGCTGCCTCTTTGTTCACAATGCCGGTGGACCAGGTGACTCAGGCCACCACTGGTTTGTTCTTTGGGACCATGCTCCCACCGATGAGCTTCACCGCTCCTGTGTCAACGCCGGAAGCTCCCAAGAAGTCGGTCTTCGATCGGCTTGCTACTACTACGGCTCCTTTCAATGGGTCGCCCAGCTCCAGCACCTCGGTCTTCGCTAGACTGAGCCTGAACTCCGATGGGCCTGCCAAGAAGCCCATAATACCTGAAGTGGCCATCCCAAAGAAGATAGCCATCTCTGCTCCTGAAGTCGTCAAGGCGGCTTCTCCTGCCAAAGAGTCGGTCTTCACAAGATTGACTATTCCGGCTCCTGTTCCTGCTCGAAGGTCTATCTTTGACAGATTGGATACCACTACTCAAAAGACATCAGTCTTCAAGAGGCTGGCACCAGCGGTGCCTCATCTGGACAGGGGGCAAGATAAAGCCATCCCCATCACCGAACCAACACCGTCAGCTCGACACGCTCGAGTCGCCACTGGCGCCGAGTAAGGAAGGCTAGGGGCAACCCCCCCTCTGGGCTAACTCCACCGGCTCCAACGGTGGAAATTAATGTTGCTGTTCCAACCGGGAACAGCTTTGAGTTGCTGAATAAGGTGTGCAGGAATTCGCCTACCGCCGTACTAAAAAGATCTCCGCCGCTGGTGGAGACCGTCATAGAAATGAAGCCAGAACAGTCCCCTCAACGACTATCTTCTAAAGTTTACAAAATCTGGCGATAAGTCCGAGAGTCGGTGGTTGATCAAGACTATCCCCGCCGGCAGAAGAAGCTGAAAGTCCGACAGGAAGAAAACCGTCCCAGTGAGCCGCAAAAGACAACAACCACTTGGGTGCCTGCTACAACGGACCCCTCCACATCGACTACTCAAAAGAAAATGAGGATAGAGAAAGCTCCTGTAAACATGGCAGACCACAAAAACACCGAGCCCAAACGCCCTAAGTCTGGGGGCATGGTGGTACATACTGTTTACATGGCTTCCGGAAAAGAGGAAAGCCGCACTTCGAAGGGCCACCGACCGCTCACCCGATCAATAACAAGGGCTCAGGAAAAACAACAGCAGAAGCTTTAAGAGATGCTGACTGCAATGGCCGCACTTACTGGGCCAAAAGAAAGCCCGGAGGCGTCATCGGAACAACATCATGAACACGAGACTGATGCTGAATTCCTTTGGAAGAATGCTCGAAAGGAAGGACAAGGAGGCTGTGGAACAAGCGGCCAACATAAAGCAAATGGCCTTTCTATTTCAGGATATGGTGGGCATGATGATCCAGCCAGATCTCCCAGCCGAAGATCCTCCAGTAATAATTGAAGATGACAGAGGAGAAACATTGAATCCTCTGCCGGCTCTGTCAACAGCCAAGGAGGAGACAATCTCTAAATCTGTCCTGGATGACTATATTGCTCAGCCAATAAGAGTTCACCAGGAAAATGAAGCAGCCGGCCAAGTTTTCAGAACTGGGCAACCGTATCCAGGCTGGTATGATCAGATAAAGTACCCGCCGGGCTATACGATCCCGAAATTCCATGTGTACAAGGGGACAGGCAATCCCCATCAACATGTCGCCCAGTTCAGGGCCCTCTGTGGAAATACTGGTGGCGATGATAAGCTCTTACTCCGCCAATTCGTCGGCAGCTTATCGGAGACGGCATTCGAGTGGTACTCCGAACTTCCAAATGATTCCGTCAAAACATTCGCGGAAATGGAGTTGTTGTTCACCCAACGATTTGCAAGTGCTAGTGAACGCACCCCAATAATAACATTGATCAATACCAGGGTGAAGCCGGGCGAGATATGGGTTCAGTACGTAATTCGACGGCGGAACCTGTGGTCGAAGTACGAACAACGCATCGAAGAAGCACCAGCGGTGGGCATGTTCGTGGGCACTCTAGACCCTCATGCGACTATTTCACAGTTCATGATGTTCTTCAAGCCGACCACGTTCCACGCTTTAATCGAGAAGCTAGCCCAGATGGACCAGATGGGGCATAGACCGTCTCCACCGAGGCTGGAGCCGCAGAACGAAAAAGGTAAGGGGAAGGCGACCTTCGTTGCAAACACCCAACAGCAACCCAGCGCTCCAAGACTAACGGATCAATTAGAAGAGAGACGGCGCTATTATAATGAGAAAATGAAGTGCCCTTACTCATTCCCACGGGATAAAACGAAGAGGTTGTTCGAGCTGGCGATGCGCAACATGCTTATCAATTTGCCGAATCCAAGGTGACCATCGCAACCCAGCAAAGTGAATAATCCCAATTATTGCCCTTACCACCAAACGGCAAGTCATCTGATCGAAAATTGGATCGTTTTTAAGGGATGGATCGAGGATCAGTACCAACAGGGCAAGTTTGCGCTGTCTGAGAAGTGGAAAGTAAACCTACCACAACCGCACACTCCTAAGAAGATGGACACACCGGGGGCAACGTGCTCTTTTGTTGAAGAAACTCCATGGGAGGTTGTTCTTTCGGCCAAAACCAAAAGAATGCTGAATGATCTCCAGACATGCCCGGCAATCAGGTGGAAGAATCCGCTGGAGCCCCAGATCATCGAAGGGATGCTGAAGCCGCACCCAACTCCAAAGATTGGTGGTGATAGCCAAAGTGCTCGCACCCAGCCGCCGAAATCTTCGAAAAAGAAGAAGAAATCTAAAAGTCCCGTGAAGCCTGGCGACAAGCGCACAGACCTGCAAAAACAAATCGACGCGCTGGAAGAATATAACCAGAAAGCGCAGACTCCAATCACACTTCAAGAGTTTCTCAGCCACGTCCTTGAAGACGGAGATGATGGAGAAGACTCGTCAAATGAATCTGAGGATTACATAGCAAGTTGCCATATGATCTCTCACTCGTTGACAGACGATGAAGAAGCTCCTTGCACCGAGACACTGGGGGAAGGTCCTGAACCGAAACTTCCAGGGCCATCAGACGGAATGATCGACACATTCCTAAACGAAGCTCTTCTGAAAAGTAAAGCCGGTCGGGAGCGTGAGATGGCCATATTTGAAAGAGCCAAATGCCGGCGACTAGACGAAAGAGTCGAGACATTCTCACCGAATCGAGGAACATCCGTCGCGGATAAAAACAAGTTCAAGACGAGAAAAAGGTTTGCTGAAGCCATATCTATGGGAATGAAGCTACCACCTTCCGAAGGAAACACTCCCGGTGAAGCAGAGATGCATCCTAGCTACTGCCTATATCACCAAAAGATGGCACACCCCACCGAAGAGTGCAATTAAAAGATGGTGGAAGGGGTATGCCGCTCACCGGCAACATTTCAAACGGATGAAACGCAAGACTCGTCGGGAGCAAGGGAATACGACCAGGGAGCATAAAAGAATCACCGGCAGCTGTCGCATGGTCAACGCCACGGAATCGTAGGTTCTCACCTTCGGGAGTGACTCTGATGAGGAGATGGCTCTTGGCCCTCTCTTTAAAGAACCTACCTTGGGGAAAGACGAAGAACCGAAGGCCTATGAAAATATCCAGCTGCGCAATCATACGCTGCCCGAAAAAAATCTCGGACCCGCAAGCAGAAAAGATAAGGGAAAAGAGAAGGTCTCTGGAGATATCGCCCTAGATGACCAAGTCATGAAAGAGCTGACCGCCAAGGACCCGCCATGGAAAAGTAAGGTGGACTACAACGTTCTAACGCACTTGAGAAAGTTGCCCTCACAGCTCAGCATTCTCGACGCCCTTTTACTATCAAAAGAAGCAAGAGATTCATTGATCAAGGCACTAGAAGAGCCAGAACAATTCCAAGCTTTTCTCGCCGAAGAAAAGATGAATGACGAGCTGGAGGAAGTACACACAGCCGATATCACCTTTGGTGACGAAGACCTCCTCCTTGGGACGTGCGAGCACAACCGTCCCCTCTATGTCTTAGGGTACTGCCGCGATATAAAGATAGGCAAAATCCTGGTCGACAATGGGTCTTCCGTCAATCTCCTCAACGTGCGAGAGTTGAAGGAAATTTGCATGAGCATCCAGCATCTCGCTCGTGATAAAATCACCATCTCTGGTTTTGACTCCCAGTCATCGCGGACTCTCGGGTCTGTGATATTAACATTACGATTCGGGTTACTTGTCACGGATATTAAATTTCATGTCATTGACGCCAAAACATGCTATAACGCTTTGCTCGACCGGCCTTGGTTACACGAGTACAACATCATCCCTTCTACACAACATCAGTGTATGAAATACATTAAGGATGGTCTCGAGAATACCGTAACAGGAGAGCTAAACCCACTCTCCGTGAACGAAGTCCGCAAGTACGAAGATACAAAATACTTTTTGCCAAATTTCGAGGACACGGAGAGATGTCACAAACCGGAGAACAAAGCTATCACCACCATTCCGGTCTTCGGGAGTGATACTGAAGAAGAGGAAGAGATAGTTTATTCAGGTTCACCCCAGTACAACAAGCCGGGACCGTCCGCTCCTATGTTGATCTTTGGCAGCGACTCGGATGATGAGGTCCATGCTATATTCTCTGCTCGGCCTTCAATACAAACATTCGCTGATGAAGAGCAAAGTCTGCAAGTTGCCATGGTGCCACCCAAGCATCATAAAGAACTAGACGCGCTTGATGCCTACAGTGTGGAAGAGCTGCAGACGTTCTATGTCCCTCCCAGGCGAGAAGACGGAAAGGCGATCCTACTCTACCGATCCGGGGAAACCAAAGTGGAGAAAGAAATCTGGCACGGCGTGGATTCTACACTTAACAGGCTCCGGCCCATCCGTCTGCCTAGATATTATACAGAAGGCTTGAAAAGGCTATTGAAGCGCCAAGGGATACCTTTCAAACAGACCGCTCGAAAAGCTAAGTTCTATGACAGGATCTGGAACGTTCCCGGAACTCAACGCAAGTTGCCCAACGGGAGAATGGAAGCGATCGGGCTTGGATATGTTCGGTCAAAGAAACGGGAGCTACTCCGCGACTGCTACGTCGTACATGATATTGATGAAGAAGGAGATGCTTAATGGGAGAATGCTAACCCTGAACCAGAAAGATCCCCTGACGTGAAAATGCCCAGTCCGTCGTTCGAAGAACAAATAGACAAGCTTATAAGGGAAGCTGGTCAAAAAGTTCGAGACGGCCATAATCGCAAAATGGCCATCTACGAGAAAACCAGGACGCAACGCCTTCTTCAACAGGCTGCGAAAGATGAAAATGCTCCTCCCTGTCAACCTGTTGTGCAAAAGGCCCGACGCAGAGGCAGAAACAAATCAAAGAGCGAACAAGGCGTTCGACAGTGACAAAGCGGGACCAAGAAGTCACGCGGTCGGAAATCGAGCGGTCCGGATTTTTCCCTTATGAAGAAGATGAGTCGAGCATACTCTTTTCCTCAAGACAAGACAAAGAAGATACTTGATCTTGCCATGAGACATCAAATGATTACACTTCCGGAGTCTAAACACCCCGAGCAAGCCAACGAGGTCTCTCACCCAGTCTATTGTTCTTATCACCAAGCGATAGGACATCCTCTCGAAGACTGTTTCACCTTCAAGAACTGGGTTGAAGACCAATATCAGCTCGGCAAGTTCGCTCTATCCAGCAGTTGGAGGATAACTCCACCGCAGAGGCACGAACCAAAAGCCGCGCATACAGTGAAAGTAGAACCAGATCAACATCGGTCTTGGAAGCAATCTCGTACCTGTCATAAGATAACACTATCAAAAGAGGAGCCCTAGAATATGGATGACTTCCCATGGTGCTTCAAAAACAGTGATGACGAGGTGATCTCAGAGTTTCCACCGATGCCAAAAGAGCTGGAAGATGAAATACATACTGTAGGGTGTTTTTCGTCACCCCATTGAGATGGGAATACACGCGCGCTTGTCAGGCGCATTACAGATTCCCCCTTCTTAGGATAGGCCGGGGTTTAATGATTGTGGGGATCCGAATCTCCGGCAGCCGCGGACTAAGCTGCCGTTAGTTACCCCTCGCCTTTGAAGCGAGAGAACCTCCGATTGACGGGTTAAACTGGTCATGCGAACTCAATGTGCAGTGTTGTGTTTTGAAGGGGTTTTGGATATATCGGGGGCCCCGTAGGGTTTTTACGGGGGTCCCGCTACCCGGATAGCGGGCTGGGGGTCAAGGGGGCTAGCAGCCCCCTTGCGGGGCTGCGCCCCGTTAGAAATTTTTTTCTAACAGGGACAGTGTCGTAGAGTATGTGTGTGTGTATATATGTATACATATGTATATATATATGTATATATATAAAAAAAAAGGGGGGGAAAGGCATCCAAAGGACGCGTGGGGCCAGCGCCAGCGCTTTGAGCGCTAGCGCACCATGTGTCAGCACGTGGGCGCTCGGGCGCTAGCGCACTGGGCGGTAGCGCGCCACGTGTTAGCACGTGGGCGCTAGGGTGCTAGCGCACTGAGCGCAAGAGCGCTAGCACACTGAGTGCTAGCGCGCCACGTGTCAGCACGTGGGCGCTCGGGCACTAGCGCTTTGGGCGCTAGCACTCTGGGCGCTAGCACTCTGAGCGCAAGAGCGCCACGTGTCAGCATGTGGACGCTTGGGCGCTAGCGCTTTGGGCGCTAGCGCTCTGAGCGCAAGAGCGCTTGCATGCCACGTGTCAACACGTGGGCGCTCGAGCGCTAGCGCTTTGGACGCTAGCGCTCTGAGCGCAAGCACACTAGAGCTATGAGCGCTAGTGCGCCATGTGTCAGCACATGAGTGCTCGAGCGCTAGTGCTCTGGGCGCAAGAGCACTAGCGCACCACGTGTCAGCACGTGGGCGCTCGAGCAGCAAAAGGGACTTGGTCCCTGCAATGGGAGTTTTACTCCAAGAAAGGAGCACATATTATTCTGTGTGTGTGTGTGTGTGTGTGTGTGTGTGTGTGTGTGTGTGAGGAGTTAAACTCCTAAGATGTTTTGAAGCTGATGAAGGGATTCTCCCCTTGAGCCCTAGTTCTTCCCCAAAGTGGGGTTTCTGGAGATGGGTCTCCTTCTTCTTCCTTTGTTGGCCGGATCTTGAAGATCAAGAAATATGAGATTCTAAAAATCTCTCCTTTCTGAGATCTGATGGCAGATCTGAGTTTCTCTTTGTGGGTTTTGTGTTGAAAAACGATTTAGTTTTGGAAAAGGAACAGTAAAACTCTTGATTTAATTATAAAAAAAAGAGGAAGGTTTAGAACCTTGAGGAAGGAGAAGATCACAGATCTAGATTTTTCTTTGGAGAGAGAAAAAGTTATGAGATATTTCATTATCTTTTCCTTTATAGGCTATACACTTTACATATAGCCCCTTGGGCTTTACAAAAATGGCATTTTAGCCATCCCATGGCTCATGTGCCATTTCTTTTTGCACATAAGCCATGGGCTTACAAAAATTTGGCTTTATGCCCATTTCGCATGCATTTATGTATAAAAAATTACATAAAAAATTATTTATTACATGATCTATATTTTGGCATGGAGGAGGCTGGCCGCGGGCTCGACTTGGGCATTGGCCCCTTGACCTGGGCTTGGGCCCACCTGGCTTGGAGGTTGACCTTGACTTTGACTCGGTACACGGTGTGCAAATTTTTACCCCAACAAATTGGCCCCCATCAATAAATGCACACAGCATATTTGAGTTGTGTGCATGAAATTGATGGATCTTAAAGCTGAACTTCGAGGTGGAACATTATTCCGGGGACGGAGTATCATCCCGGGGAGCTGATTCCCGGGGACAGGAGCATTATTCTGATTCGCGGAGCATAATTCCAGGGTCGGAGTATCCCTCGGGGAGCATGATTCCCGGGGATCAGAGCATCATTCCGATGAGCGGAGCATGATTCCAAGGGACTGGAGCATCATTCCGATGAGCGGAGCATGATTCCATGGGATCGGAGCATCATTCTGATGAGCGGAGCATGATTCCAGGGGATCGGAGCATCATTCCGATGAGCGGAGCATGATTCCAGGGTTTGGAGCATCATTCCGAAGAGTGGAGCATGATTCCAGAGGATCGGAGCATCATTCCGAAGAGCGGAGCATAATTCCAGGATTCAGAGCATCATTCCGAAGGGTGGAGCATGATTCCAAGGATCGGAGCATCATTCCGAAGAGCGGAGCATGATTCCAGGGGATCGGAGCATCATTCCGATGAGCGGAGCATGATTCCAGGATTCGGAGCATCATTCCGAAGAGCGGAGCATGATTCCAGGGGATCGGAGCATCATTCCGAAGAGCGAAGCATCATTCCGAAGATCGGAGCATCATTCTGAAGAGCGGAGCATAATTCCAGGATTCGGAGAATCATTCCGAAGGGTGGAGCATGATTCCAAGGATCGGAACATTATTCCGAAGAGCGGAGCATGATTCCAGGGGATCGGAGCATCATTCCGATGAGCGGAGCATCATTCCAGGATTCGAAGCATCATTCCAAAGAGCGGAGCATGATTCCAGGATTCGGAGCATCATTCCGAAGAGCGGAGCATAATTCCAGGGTCGGAAGGGTCGGAATATCCCTCGGGAAGCATGATTCCCAGGGATCGAAGCATCATTTCGATGAGCGGAGCATGATTCCAGGGATCGGAGCATCATTACAAAGAGCGGTAGACATTCTGACCGAAGCATAATTTCGATGCAGAGGTTGATTCCCAGGCGAAGTATAATTCCGACAGGGAAGGCAGGTACTCCGAGGCGAAGTATGATTCCGACACGGGGTACATTCTGAGACGAAGCATGATTTCGACGCAGAGCTTGCTGGTTGACCTGATTCCGAGACAAAGCATAATTTCGACAGGGAAGGAAGATACACCGAGGCGAAGCATGATTTCGACACGGGGTGCACATTCTGAGGCGAAGCATGATTCCAATGCAGAGCTTGCTGGTTGACTTGATTCCGAGGCGGTGCATAATTCCGACGAGGAGGTCGCTGGTTGATTCTGATCTGCAGCAGAATTCCGACAGGGAAGGTAGATATCCCGAGGAGAAGCATGATTTCGACATGGGGTGAATTCTGGGACGGAGCATAATTCCGCCGCAGAGATTGTTGGTTTGATTTGATTTAGGTTGACATCAGCATCGCTACACTGGAATATGGTACCAGGAGCGAATCATCATTTTCCATGAGTGGATTTGAGGATTTTGGTTTTTGTTTGGCATGTGCATTGCTGCACTGGAATAATGCCAGGAGCAACTCATCATTTGCCCTGGGAGGATTTGGGAACTGGTTTTTTTGTTTGGCATCAGCATCGATAAACTGGAATATGGTACCAGGAGCGAATCATCATTTGCGTTTGCTTATTAAGAAACGATGGCCTAGGAGACAGGTTTTAGGTCCCTATCACCTAAGACTTTTCAATTTTGTGAGCCGTAAGGGTCTCACAAAGCATTTTCTCCCTACGGGTCGTAAGAATCCCGGAAGTGTATTTTCTCCTTAAGAGTCGTGGGGACTCCTAAGTGTATTGCTCCTTTGTGAGTCGTAAGGATCTCATTCCTCGCAAAGTCGAGAGGACTTTGCGAGTGCATTTCATCTCTTTTTCACGAGTTTGCGCCCTTTCGGGTTTTCACAAACTTGTCGGCAGTCCTGCTGTTTTTACTCACGGAGCCCTTTCGGGTTTTCATCCGTGCCCATTTTGCTTGTGGACATACCTTCTTTTTTTTCTTCTTCTCTTTTTTTTTCTTTTTCCTTTTTTTTTGAATCTTCCCTGCCGGTGGGACTTTGAATATGGTCTCGCCGGTAGGACTTGGGAGAGATTGGGATCGTTTTACGCCCGTGGATTGTATACGGTTTTGCAGGATGTATGATCCAGACCGTAGGGCCATAAAAATTTCGGGACTTTGTTGGCGTCTGCATCGCTGCACTGGAATATGGTACCAGGAGCGACTCATCATTCACCATTTAGGGATTGGAATTCGGAATTTGGTTGGCGTCTGCATCGCTGCACTGGAATATGGTACCAGGAGTGACTCACCATTCGCCACTTGGGGATTGGGGTTTGGAATTTGGTTGGCGTCTGCATCGCTACACTGGAATATAGTACCAGGAGCGACTCATCATTCACTACTTGGGGGTTGGGGAGCGATGGCTTAGGAGACAGGTTTAGATCCCTACCACCTAAGACTTTTCAATTTTATGGGCCGTGAGGGTCCCATAAAAGCATTTTCTCCCTGCGAGTCGTAAGGATCTTGCAGGTGTATTTTCTCCTTAGGAGTCGTGGGAACTCCTAAGTGTGTTTTTCCTTCGTGAGTCGTAAAGATCCCACAAAGGTTTGTTCTCCTCGTGTATCATGAGGACACATGTGTGGGTCTTCTCAATGGAGCATAATTCTAAAGGCGGAGACTAGCCGCGTAACTGGTGATTACGGTGGGGCATGATGGTGATGAGAATTATTTGAGCCCGTGGATTGTATACGGTAGTCAATTTGGGGACTAACCGTAGGGCTGGGAGAATTTTGAAAAATTGGATTTTGGTTGGCGTCTACATCGCTACACTGGAATATGGTACCAGGAGCGACTCATCATTCGCCGTTGTTTTGTTTTTTTTCGTTTTTGTTTTTTTTTACCGCGATTGCTCTATCATTTCTGCTTTTCTTATCGCAAAGGTCGCGATTGCCCTATCATTTCGGCTATTTATTAGCGGTTGCCGCATCATTTCGGCTTTATTTTCATTTTCATTTTTACTCACTGATTTTTATTGCGAGTTGTCCCATCATTTCGGCTTTTCTTTATTTTTCTTTTATTTACACATTTTTTTGTTTATTTACATTTTTTTTACATTCCCAGTTTAACGACTTAGAGGTCGACTGCCCCTAGTTTAATGACGTGGTGGTCGATTGTTTTCAGAGAAAGGCAGATGTCTGAGAGAATCGGTTTCACGAAGAACTTCGATCTCCGTTTGTATGAAATTGACAGTCGCAGCTGGACTGTTTGTTAACACACCTTTAGACAGTTCTATCTCTCCTGCCTGGTATTGCTTTTCGACCCAATCTTTGAAGACGAAGCAGTCCTCAATGGCATGACCTATCACTCTGTGATAAGGGCAGTATTTGGGGTCGTCGGTCATATTCGCTTCCTGCGGTCTTTTTGACTCTGGCAGTTGTAGACCGTTCTTCAGGGCGTCTTAGAATATTTTACGGATTTTGTCCCTTTTGAAGGAATAGACCTTATCTAGCTTCTCTTTGAGTGGAGATTCTCCTCCTTCTCCGAACACTGGCTTCCGAGGCTGGTTGGCACTAGGCCCGCCCATCCCTAGCTTATTTCGGTTAGCCGAAGCGTTGAAAGATTCAGAATCGTCAGGATTTCCGCCTTTGCGATTTTCATCCTTTCGGTTTCTCCAGGACCTATTGTTATTTTGGGAATCCGAGGATGACTCCTGCTTTGAGCGCTCCAACATCTGGACTTTTCTGGTCAGCTCTTGGAATGTTTTGAGACTCGCGGTGCATAGAAACGGGGCCATCCAATTGTTGAGATTTCCGACGAGGAGACTGACAGATTGGTCCTGCTCTATCGGCGGTTCACATTTGACGGAGAGATTGCGCCATCGGATTATAAAATCCGTGCTGCTTTTGTTGTTCTTTGGCTTGGTCCTTACGAGCTCGGCAATGGTGATCTTATCACTAACGCTCATGAACCTTTATCGAAACAAAGATTCCATTTGGACGAAAGTTGTAACGGAGCCATCCGGTATGCTCACATACCAGTCGAAAGCAACCTCGGTCAAGCTATTAACGAACTGGCGGAGGAGAAGCGCATAGTTGCCCCCAGTATTCCCGCATGAGGCTTTAAAGTGGGCGATGTGCTGATTCGCATTTCCCGTCCCATCGAATCTTCCGAATTCAGGGATGACATAGCCGCTAGGAAATTCTACCAGATCATACTGAGCAGGGTATGGTCTCCCACTGCTGCTGATATCTTTTTGCGCTTCGGCTTCGGCTACCAATGTTTTGACTTTGTTGGCAACCAAATCCATGATTTGATCTTGAGTTAGCGGGCTACTGTCATCGGTAGCCAAGACATTTCCCGAGATAGGATGCGACTAACTTTCATGCAGTCCGCCCACCTTTGGATTTGGGGGAATAGGCGTCGGCTGTCTCGGGACAGCGTTTCTCGGTTCATAGGCAGAACCCTACGCTTGATTGGGCGGCTGGGAAGCAAGTTGGGCCGTGAGCTGTAAGACGACATTTGTCAAGTCGTCAATTTTGAGTAGAGCTTGGCCATCTCCTTGTCTTTGCTTCTGAGCTGTTTTTGGAGCTCTTGGAGAAGTTGTTGCTCTGCATTCTTGGGACGGAAGATTGGCTCATCTTCGCTTTCCGAGCCCGACTCCTCATGGACCGAAAGGTCTTTCTGCCTATTATCCTCATCGAGAGTGTTTTCATCACCCCGCAGAGGCAGCTGTTCTTTGGAAGCGGCAACCACATTCAAGCCAGATTGGATTTAAGATGTGGTAGCCCCGTCCTTGCTCTTACTGCGCGTGCCCACCGTGTAGACAGTGTGGACCACATATCCATCCATTTCCTCATCTTTGGTGGGGTAACCCTGTTCTTCGAACCTCATGAGGTTCAGCCTAGCAGGAGCCCTAGCCCTTTGGTTCGCACTATATCTGAGCCTTTTCTGCCTTAACTTCTCAATTTTAAGGGCTTGGCGGGCATCTGTTTCCTGGGAAGCCACCGTGAGTCGATTAGCGGGGAGCTTAGAGAAGACACCCGTTCGGGCAGTTGTCAGGGTCCCCGCCGGAGCTTGCTCGAGATGCCTTGTTGCCTTGTCAGTGTTGATGTCCTTTCCCCCAGGTAGGGCCAAGGAGAGTCGTTTAAACACCGACTTGCGTTTGAGTTGGGGCGCCTTCGAGACCACCACATTTGGCCTCTTGCCTTTCAAGACCGGTTTGTCTGTCACCGGGACTTGAGAAGCTAGGATGGCGTTAGCTGACACGAACAGAATAGAGCCGAATGGTAGCGGCGGCTCTTCCCATTGTCGCCCAAGACTGGCCGGGAGGACCGTCCTGGCGTCCATCTTCATCGTGTAGGATATGGGAGCTATGTCGAGAGCTGAGCTGATCCTTGGAGACATCTTTGCTGCGTCTGAAGATTGCAATTGGAGAACGTTAACCTGCAAAAAAAATATGATTTTAGTACAGGCAATTGATATGCATATTAATTGAGTTCGCATGAAAGCTTAACCCGAAATATGGGAGGAGAGATTGGTCCCACCAGGCATGCCAGAATCTGTAGGGAGCTTTTCGTCATCCCATTGAGATGGGAATATGCGCGCGCTTGTCAGGCACATTACAGATTCCCCCTTCTTAGGATAGGTCGGGGTTTAATGATTGTGGGGATCCGAATCTCCGGTAGCCGCGGACTAAGCTGCCGTTAATTATCCCTCGCTTTTGGAGCGAGAGAACCTCCGATTGACGAGTTAAACTGGTCATGCAAACTCAATGTGCATTGTTGTGTTTTGAAGGGGTTTTGGATATATCGGGGGCCCCGCAGAGTTTTTACGGGAATCCCGCTACCCGGATAGCGAGGTGGGGGTCAAGGGGGCTAGCAACCCCCTTGCGGGGTGCAGGGCTGCGCCCCGTTAGAAATTTTTTTCTAACAGGGACAGTGTCGTGGAGTATGTGTGTGTACATTTGTATACATATGTATATATATGTATATATAAAAAAAGGGGGGAAAGGCATCCAAAGGATGCGTGGGGCCAGCGCCAATGCATTGAGCACAAGAACGCTAGCACTTTGAGCGCTAGCGCACCACGTGTCAGCACGTGGGCACTCGGGCGCTAGCGCACTGAGCACTAGTGCGCCACGTGTCAGCACGTAGGCGCTAGGGAGCTAGCGTTTTGGGCGCTAGCGCACTGAGCGCAAGAGCGCTCGCGCACTAAGCGCCAGCGCGCCACGTGTCAGCACATGGGCACTCAGGCACTAGTGATTTGGACGCTAGCGTTCTGAGCGCAAGAGCGCTAGCGCACTGAGCGCTAGCGCCCCACGTGTCAGCACGTAGGTGCTAGCGCTTTGGGCGCTAGCGTGCTGAGCGCAAGAGCGCTAGCGCTTTAAGCGCTAGCGCGCCACGTGTCAACACGTGGGCGCTCGAGCGCTAGCGCTTTGGGCGCTCAAGCGCTAGCGCTCTGGGCGCAAGCGCTCTGAGCGCTAGCGCGCCATATGTCAACACGTGGGTGCTCGAGCGCTAGCGCTCTGGGCGCAAGAGCGCTAGCGCTCTGGGCGCAAGAGCGCTAGCGCTCTGGGCGTAAGAGCGCTAGCGCACTACGTGTTAGCACGTGGGCGCTCGAGCAGCAAAAGAGACTTGGTCCCTGCAATGGGAGTTGCACTCCCAGAAAGGAGCACTTATTATTCTGTGTGTGTGTGTATATATATATATATATATATATATATATATATATATATATATATGAGGAGTTAAACTATTAAGATGTTTTGAAGCTGATGAAGGGCTTCTCCCCTTGAGCCCTAGTTCTTCCCCAAAGTGGGGTTTCTAGAGATGGGTCTCCTTCATCTTCCTTTGTTGGCCGGATCTTGAAGATCAAGAAATATGAGATTCTAAAAATCTCTCCTTTTTGAGATCTGATGGCAGATCTGAGTTCCTCTTTGTGGGTTTTGTGGTGAAAAACTATTTAGTTTTGGAAAAGGAAGAGTAAAACTCTTGATTTAATTAAAAAAAAGAGAGGAAAGTTTAGAACCTTGAGGAAGGAGAAGATCACAGATCTAGATTTTTCTTTGGAGAGAGAAAAAGTTATGAGATATTTTCATTATCTTTGCCTTTATAGGCTATACACTTTACATATAGCCCCTTGGGCTTTACAAAAATGGTATTTTAGCCATCCCATGGCTCATGTGCCATTTCTTTTTGCACATAAGCCATGGGCTTACAAAAATTTGACTTTTTGCCCATTTCGCATACATTTATGCATAAAAAATTACATAAAACATTATTTATTATATGATCTATATTTTGGCATGGAGGAGGCTGACCGCGGGCTCGACTTGGGCATGGGCCCGCTTGACCTGGGCTTGGGCCCACCTGGCTTGGGGGTTGACCTTGACTTTGACTCGGTTAACCGGTGTGCAAATTTTTACCCCAATACATATTACTGCAGATAACCTCAAGAAAATTGATTTGGGGATGGCAAGTGACCCGCGACCGACATTCGTCAGTGAGCTGTTGTCTGAAGAAATGGTGGCTACACTAAAAGACGTGCTTATGCAGCATAGGGATTGCTTTGCATGGAACTATTCCGATATGTCAGGACTAGATCCAGAAATTGCTGTCCACAAACTGGCAATATCTCCAGACGTCATGCCAGTCAAACAAGCGCCAAGGAGAATGCGGCTTGAGCTTGAGATGAGTGTCAACGCCGAGGTCAAGAAGTTAATCGACTCCGGCTTCATCCAAGAAGTTCAGTATCCTGATTGTATCGCCAACATCGTCCCGGTGATGAAGAAAAATGGGACAGTGCGCATATGTGTAGACTTTCGGGATCTCAATAAAGCTTGCCCGAAGGACGACTTCCCAGTGCCAGTCACCGAACTGATGATAGGCAATACGTCCACTTACGAAGTCTTATCCTTCATAGACGGATCGTCAGGATATAATCAGATAAAAATGCATCCCGAGGACCAGAAGCATACCGCTTTCCGGACCCCTTTGGGCATATTCTGCTACAGGGTAATGCCTTTCGGTCTAAAGAACGCCGGTGCCACCTATCAGAGGGCCATGACGAAAATCTTCGATGATCTCATACATGAAATCGTCGAATGCTATATCGATGACCTCGTGGTGAAAAGAAAATCATATGAGGAGCATTTAGAGCATCTGAAGATCGTGTTTCAACGCCTTCGGTAATACAACTTGAAGATGAACCCTCTTAAATGCGCGTTCAAAGTTTCCTGAGGCAAGTTCCTAGGATTCATTGTCCGACACCGAGGCATCGAGATAGATACGTCAAAAACCAAGGCAATTAAGGAGATGCCCCTACCGAGGACTCTTAAGCAATTGCGGTCTCTCCAAGGGAAGCTCGCGTATATCCGGTGATTCATAGCCAATCTCTCAGGCAAGTGCCGTCCTTACAGTCACCTGATGAAGAAGGGAACCCCGTTCGTCTGGGATCATAAATGCCAAAGCGCGCTGGACAAAATCAAGCAATACCTGCAGAATCCGCCAGTACTGGCCGCTCCGGTCAAAGGAAAGCCTCTCATTCTTTATACGACAGCCCTCGAAGGTTCCTTAGGCGCATTATGGGCACAAGAGAATGACCAAGGGAAGGAGAGAGCCCTATACTATTTGAGTCGAGTTCTACTGGGGGCAGAAAGCAATTATTCTCCCATCGAAAAACACTGCCTGGCATTGATCTTCGCGATAACAAAGCTTAGACATTATGCATTGGCGCATGAAGTCCGTCTCATATCGAAGGTGGATCCTCTCAAATATTTGATGTCGAAGGCCATATTGACAGGGCAGCTCGCTAAATGGGCCTTGCTCTTAATGGAGTTCTCGATAACTTATCAGCCTCTTAAGGCAGTGAAGGGACAGGCCATTACCGACTTCCTCGCTGAGCATCCGATACTTGCCGATTCTCCCTTGAATTGCGAACTTCCAGACGAACATGCGTTTGACACGATCGACGGTAGCGGCACCCGATGGGAACTTTACTTCGATGGAGTATCTTCCATGAAGAAGCGCAAGCAAAACACTCCCATAATCAAATCAGGGGTAGGCCTCATTTTCGTAACTCCACAAGGAGAGATAATGCGCTTTGCCTTCTCCTTAACAGAGCCGAGGACAAATAATGAAGCCGAGTATGAAGCCTTGATAGCAGGTCTCGAGATCTCCATCGACATGGGAATTGAAAACCTCCTCATATACGGAGACTCCCAACTGATCGTTAGTTAAGTAAACAGCGACTATCAGACGTGCAAACTAGAACTGGTAAAGTACGGCTAGAGGATACAACAGCTGCTGACCCAAATACCTTCCTATACCTTGGAAAGCATACCGCATGCGGAAAATAGCAAAGCGGATGTTTTAGCCAAGCTCGCTAAAGAACTGGCTGACGAAAACCTCGATGACGTAAGAATCGTGGTACAAAGCCGTCGGGTTCTTGCACTGGCAGAAATATCTCCGGAGTCGTCCGAGGAGAAGGGAGCGACCGAGCAAATGGCTCTACAGGTAAAAGACCAAGAAACGGTTGAGGATTGGAGAGAAGTCTTTATAGACTACTTCAAATCCCGTCGAACGCCTGAAGATGCGTCCTCAAAACATCAGCTCATGAAGCGAGCCCTATCTTTTGCCTTCGTCAATGATACTCTGTACAAGAGATCATTCGATTCTCTATGGCTAAGACGCCTGGGACCTGAAGAGGCAAAAAGAGTCATCCAAGAAACTCACAACGGACTCTGCGGTTCTCACCAAGCCGGGCCGAAGATGAAACTGAAAATCAAAAGGATGGGTTATTATTGGCCCACGATGATCCAAGACTGCCTTGAGTATGCGAAACAATGCCACTCGTGCCAGATCCATGGAGACTTTATCCACCAGCATCCGAATCCATTACATCCGACAGTGGCTAGCTGGCCGTTCGAAATGTGGGAGACTGACATAATCGGCCCCATCGAACCAGCATCATCCAGAGGACATCGGTTCATTTTGGCGACAACTAATTACTTCTCCAAATGGGCAGAAGCAGTACCGCTGAGGGAGGTAAAGACGGAGAATATGCTCCACTTCTTCAAGACACACGTCATTTATTGGTTTGGAACTCCGAGACGGATTATCTCCGATAACGGACCAGCCTACAGAAGCCACAAGATCAGCCGCTTCGCACAACAGCATAACATAGACTGGAGATACTCTTTAGTCTATAATTCTCGAGCTAACGGTCTGGCTGAGGCTTTTAACAAGACATTGACAAAGATTGTAAAGAAGACGGTGTCTCGAAATAAAAAGGACTGGCACGAGAGACTGCACGAAGCTCTCTGGGCATACCAAACGACGTTCAAAACAGCTACGAATACAACGCCATACGTATTGGTATTCGGTACGGAGGCAGTACTCCCCCTTGAGATAGAGCTACCCTCTCTACGAGTGGCAGTTCGTTACGAACTAACGGACGAAGAGAATGCTCACCTTTTGCTCGAGGAGTTCGACTCCCTTGACGAAAACCGGCTCATAGTGCAACAAAATCTAGAGGCTTATAAAGCAAAGATGACGCGCTCATATGAAAGATTGACTAGGACGAGGACATTCCGCCAAGGCGAACTCGTGCTAGTGGTCAAAAGACCTATGATCCCCAATCGCGCCAAGCGGGGGAAATTCGAGCCAAACTATGAAGGCCCGTACATCATAGACATGGTCTACCAGGGTGGAGCCGATCTACTCATGGACATGCATGGCGAAAGGCCCTTCACGCCAATAAATTGTCGCTTCCTGAAGAAATACTATGCCTCACGAGTCACGGCCTAGGTTAATGACAGATGACGACGACTATGTCCGCTCGCTATCTTCCTAAGCCCAAACTCTATAAGTAGTAACCGGCTTCCTTTACAACGGACCGAAACGTCCTTAAACTAACGACGGACCGAAACGCCTTTAAACTAACGACGGACCGAAGCGTCCTTAAACTAACGACGGACCACTATGCCCTGAAACTAGTCGACTGAGATGTCGATAAACTACGGTGGATTGCAGCATCCCAAAGCTGATACAAAAAAAAAAGAATAAAAAGAAAGAAAGAAAAGAGAAAACTGCATGTCCATAAGCAAAAAGGGCACGGATGAAAACCCGAAAGGGCTCCGTGAATAAAAACAGCAAGGCTACCGACGAGTCTTGTGAAAACCTGAAAGGGCGCAACCTCGTTAAAATAAAAAAAAGAATAAAAAGGTATGTCCATAAGCAAAAAGGGCACGGATGAAAACCCGAAAGGGCTCCGTGAGTAAAATCAGCAGGGCTACCGGCGAGTTTTGTGAAAACCCGAATGGGCGCAATCTCTTTAAAAGACACTTGCAAGGTCCTCTCGACTTTGTAAAGAGAAATCACCAGCGTGAGATCCTTACGACTCACAAGGGAGCAACACACTTAGGGATCCCCACGATTCCTAAGGAGAAATTACACTTGCGAGATCCTCACGACTCGTAAGGAGAACCCTCTTATGGGACCCTCACGGCTCATAAGATTCAAAACTTTTAAGCTACAGGGACCTAAACCTGTTCTTAAGCAGCCCCATAACCTCCGATACTGCCCTACAAGCGGTTCGGTACTAACCCTTGTATACAATCCACGGGCGCGAATAAACATTTCCCTGACAAGGTCCCATCCATGGCTAGGGATATGTCTGCACGGTGAACTGCCCTTGTAAGTCCTCTCGACTTGCAAGAAGAAAACATATTTGTAAGATCCTTACGACTTATAAGAGATCATACACTTAGGAATCCTCACGACTCCTAAGGAGAAAACACACCTACGAGATCCTCACGACTCGCAGGGAGAAATACCTTTATGAGACCCTTACGGCTTATGAAGTCAAAAGCCTTAGTCGACAGAATCCTAACCCTGTCTACTAAGCCATCTTTGCTCGACATTGACGAAGGCAAATGATGATTCGCTCATGGAAATATCCCAGTTGTAGCGGTGCTGATGCCGAAATCGGTGTCCAATTCCGAGCTTGCAGCGAAAAGCCAGCAAGCCACATATGCATACGATATAGCCGAAATGATGGGGCAACTTGCGACAGAATCAGCAAGTAAAAATGTATGCATGCAAAATAGCCGAAATGATTGGGCAACTCGCAATAAAAAGCAGCGAGTAAAAATAAAACAAATAGCCGAAATGATTGAGCAGCGCGAAAAATAGCCGAAATGATTGGGCAATCGCGACCTTCGCGATATAAAAGATGAAATGATAGAGCGTCGCGGAAAGAAATGAAATTTATGCCCTACAGGTGATATCATGTCAATCCCTGTATACAATCCAGGGGCGCAAACAAAGTGAGAATCACACCCTTCCACTCCAAGCTTCATCAGAAGCAGAGGCTAAATCTCAATGGTTCATAGACAGCCTGGAGATCATTTCAACATTCGTTTTATTACAACGGACACAACATCAAGCAAAGCGGAACAGCGGAAACTCCCAGTTCCATAACTCGGTGATGTACAGATGACCGAGAATCAAACTCCGACTCCTTTAAATGCGGATAAAGTTAACCATTCCTGGTCATGTGGAACGCGGATTATGTCACTCCTGACCCCGTGGAAAACGCCCAGAGCGGATCCTGGTCCTCGCAAAGCACGGCAATGACCCCGTGTGAAGCATCCAGAGCGGAGCCTGGTCCTCGCCGAACAGGGCAGTGAACCCATGGGAAGCATCCAGAGCAAAATTCCTGGCTACGTGGAACGCGGATTATGTCACTCCTGACCCCGTGGGAAACGTCCAGAGCGGATCCCGGTCCTCGCAGAGCACGGCAATGACCCCGTATGAAGCATCCAGAGCGGAGTCCGGTCCTCTCCGAACACGGTAGTGAACCCGTGGGAAGAATCCAGAGCAAAATTCCTGGCTACGTGGAACGCTGATTATGTCACTCCTGACCCCGTGGAAAACGTCCAGAGCGGATCCTGGTCCTCGCAGAGTACGGCAATGACCCCGTGTGAAGCATCAAGAGCGGAGCCTGGTCCTCGCCGAACACGGTAGTGAACCCGTGGGAAGCATCCAGAGCAAAATTCCTGGCTACGTGGAACGCGGATCATGTCACTTCTGACCCCGTGGAAAACGTCTAGAGCGGATCCTCGTCCTCGCAGAGCACGGCAGTGAACCCGTATGAAGCATCCAGAGCGGAGCCTGGTCCTCGCCGAACACGGCAGTGAACCGTGGGAAGCATCCAGAGCAAAAATTGGACTGCGAGGTCCTTAAACTCATGGACTATGATGTCCTTAACCTCAACCGTGATGTCTTAAAACTAACATTGGACTATGGGGTCCTTAAACCCATAAACTATGATGTCCTTAACCTCGACCGTGATGTCTTAAAACTAACATTGGACTGTGAGGTCCTTAAACTCATGGACTATGATGTCCTTAACCTCGACCGTGATGTCTTAAAACTAACAACGGACTGTGGAGTCCTTAAATCCACGGACTATGATGTCCTTAACCTCGACCGCGATGTCTTTAAACTACGGTATCCTGGAAAATGTCTGGAGCGGAGCCTGGTCCTCGCAGAACACGGCAGTGAACCCGTGGGAAGCATTCAGAGCAACCCCTAGCTCCGTGAAATGCGGATAAGGACAACTTCATCCATCACTTGCGGGTCCTCACGACTCGTAAGGGGGTAAATTCTCTTGTGAGATCCTTATGGCTTTCAAGAGAAAACACACTTAGGAATCCTCACGATTCTTAAGGAGAAATTACACCTACGGGATCCTCTCGTCCAGTAGAGAGAAAATTCTTTATGAGACCCTCACGGCTCATAAAGTTGAAAAGTCTTAGGTGACAGATCCTAACCCTGTTTTCTAAGTCATCACTACCTTACAAAGAGCACAAGATTGACAGCAATATACTATCTATAGACCGCACTTGCTAAAATCACATGGCAAACAACACAGCAAGGAGAAGAAAGAGACAAGGAGAACATTTGATTCGCATTTAATTAAGCGTTCGAGGCATGCCCGTTCATGCATGCGCAAAAGATTTAGTATGTAAAATAAAACATGCTGAAATGAGAAACTTGCCATTCATACTGCGAAAAAGTTCTTACAATTATGAAAGCTGTAAACAAAAACATTATCCAAACAATTACAATGGCAAAACCTCAGATCCATGGCATGGATTGAGGAACTCAAAAGTGACTTTGTCCAGAATCTTCCAGGCATTTCGAACCATCCTAGTATGCTTTCTTTCACGATCACAAGCGTCGGGATCCCCAGGGATGTCCTCCACCTTCCGATAGGCAGCAAGTATGGCCGACTGTTGAAAAGCCTGATGCAGGAGGTCGAAAAGATTGTCTCGCCTTCTCTTCGAGATTAGGCTCATCATATACACCGAATGCACCTTATCCTCGGCGGCATCCAATGCCCTAAGCGGCACGCCGGTACAGAATAGAGGAAGCGCTTCCCAGATCGCTCCCACAATAAGCTTCAGGAAAGAGGAGCGTCGAGGAAGCAGTCGACCATTGTACGCGTTAAAGCGGCTCATAATTTTGGCACACTCAGCGTTAGTAAATTCTCGATTTTGAGAACGGCCGAGTGAGCGAATATCTCCGTAGGAGATAATCTCGTTGAGATCATACATGTGAGCGTCCATTACAACTGAAAAAGAAAATCAACAAAATTAGCGGACAGACTGATTAAGCGAATTCTTATTAAAAACAGGTACAGGGAGTTAGACTCCTCGAGAGCAATGCTCTACAGACAGGAGCGACACCTGTCAAAATCAATTATGAGGGGAATTTGAAGAAATTCCCCGAGAACATTGAGAGCTTTGCTCTGAGAAGATGATATAATTCATTAAAGATAAAATTCCATTTTTTTAATCTTCAAGATCCATGAAAAAATCTTAGGAGTTCTTCTACATGATTTCAAAGGAGCAAAACTCCATTAATGAATTAAAAAATCGTGAGTAAAATCCTTTTGAAGAGCGAAGCTCTATTAATGGAACCCTAAAAGGGTTCTATTTGGATCAAAGATCCATGGAGCAAAGCTCTGCTAATGAAACCCTAAATGGGTTTTCTGTAGATCAAAAATCTATTAAGAGCAAGGCTCTGTTAATGGGTAAACCCCTAACTCATTAAAATTTATTAAAATTTTTACCTAAGTTTGAAAAAAAATATATACTCTTATGAAGTTCTTAAACAAAAGAGCTGCGCTCTGAATAAAAATTCTCAGGAAAGAAGATGATAATCATCTGAAGACCAAAGACCCTATTTATAGGCGCTAAGACACCTCTTCAACTTCTAAGTTGATCCAAAGGCTCAGATGTTGCCACCGATGCGCTCACGTGTGGACCACGTAAGCACAACGGTGGGGGCATTTGTTTCCCCAATCAGAGCAAAGCTCTGTTCAAATTCCAAGGTTTGAAATGAAGCAACGATTCTGCTCCCCGTAATCAGAGCAAAGCTCTGTTCAAGTTCCAAGATATGGAATGAAGCAACGCTTCCTTTCCCCCCAATCAGAGCAAAGCTCTGTTTCAAAATTCAAAATTTAAATTGAAGCAACGCTTCAGATTCTGCGCGCTATGCGCCACGTGTCAAACACGGGTGCGGTAGCGCAGTTGCGCTGTGCTCTGCGCTGCGCACCACGTGTCGAACGTAGGTGCGCCAGCGCAAGGTACGCCAGCGCTGGAATTAAAAATTCCCCCACCGTCAGATCAAAAGATCTATTAATAATAAATTATTAATTAATCAAAACTAAAATTCTGATATGGAAAGATTTTTCAATCTTATTAAAACAAGAAGATTATCTTCTGTAAAACAGAAGCCTTAGGATCAAAGATCCAATGGTGGGAAATATTCCTAGAAAGATCTCTTAAAACTGATTTAACAAATCATTTGGCCCTATATAAAGGACCATAGACTTCAAGTCTAAAGGGAGATAGAGATACAGAGACAGAAAAAGATAGAAAAAAAACCACTGCAAACTTTGAGAAAACTCAAAGAAAAAGAAACGCAAGCCTTTAGCAAAAGAAGATCATTTTTTCAAGGTAAAGAATTAATTCTTAAAGATGAAACCATCTCGTAAAAAGAAGAAACATCTTCTAAAAAGATCTTAGATCTATAAAAAGACCAAGGTCTTTGATTAAAAAGAAAAGATCAAAAGATCTAATCATAAAAAAATAATAAACAAAAGAAGTATTTTACTTCGTTGACAGATCTTTGATCTATAAAGGCAGAGCCTTTATAAAAACAAGAACATTTGTTCTTGGATCTTGAGGTAAAGCCTCCTTTGAAGAACATAAATTTGTTCTTTGATCATAAAAATTGATCAAAATGCGCTTTGCGCTATTAGACAGTGCCTTGCACTCATGAATTGCGCTTTTGCGCTTCTTGGACCGGCGCTCAGCGCCAAAACATGCCACGTGTCAACCATAGACACGATCTGCGCTTTGCGCTCCTGAAAATAGCGCACTGCGCTCTTGGGCTGGCGCTCAGCGCCAAGCGCGCAACGTGTCACTCACTGGCGCACCCACAAACTAGCGCAGCGCGCACATAAATTAAAAGCACAATGCGCTAAGCGCAGCACGTGTCCTCTTCGCGTGCGCTACCCGACAGAAGCGCAATGCGCTCTTTGACTGGCGCAAAGCGCCTGGCGCGCCACGTGGCGCACTGTCAGAACACACATTATTCTGATGAATGTTATGCATTCAATATAAGAAAAAAAATGTCAGAGCCCAATGCTTAGCATTATTAAAAGGGCAGAGCCCAAATAAAGGCCTAATGGACAGAACAAAAATAAAATGTTAAACATTTTTAACTGGACTTAGCCCAATTTTGGCCTTATGTCCTCAACTTAAATTGGACTGAGCCCATCTGCTCTTCCAATCAATTTACACCCGGTTCGAGGGTATATCTCTTTACTCCTCTGATATCTGTCCTTGTAATCCATCAACGTCGTCAGAGAGGTGACAGGTCCCGACAACCACATATTACGACGGACTGTGGAGTCCTTAAATCCACAGAATATGATATCCTTAACCTCGATCGTGATGTCTTAAAACTAATATCGGACTGTGGAGTCCTTAAATCCACGGACTTTGATTTCCTTAATCTCGACCGTGATGTCTTAAAACTAATATCGGACTGTGCAGTCCTTAAATCCACGGACTATGATGTCCTTAACCTCGACCGTGATGTCTTAAAACTAATATCGGACTGTGGGATCCTTAAATCCATGGACTATGATGTCCTTAACCTCGACCGTGATGTCTTAAAACTAACATTGGACTGTGGGGTCCTTAAACTCATGGACTATGATATCCTTAACCTCGACCGTGTGGGGTCCTTAAACTCATGGACTATGATGTCCTTAACCTCGACCGCGATGTCTTAAAACTAACATTGGACCGAGATGTCCTTAAACTACCAATGGACCGAGATGTCCTTAAACTAATTATTGACCGCAATGTCACTAAACTAAACAATAGAACCCAATTGCTCTTTTGTCGGATCTAAACGATTCCGTTAAGTTGATCTTAGTCTGAAATCAGACTAACGTATCCTTAACAATTGTTTAAGTTGATCTTAGTCTTAAATGAGGCTAACGTATCCTTAAACCCAAAGCCTCAAAACCAAATCTAAGAAGATAGGGATTTGGACTAATCCACGCCCTACGGGCGACAACATAAATTAGTCTCCGTATACAATCCACGGGCAACCAAACACAAAACAAACACCCACGACACGAAGTGACCATCTGGAGAAGGAGAAAGTTGTTACCGCGATGCGGTAGCGTAATTAACTGCAGGGGCTTGCGCCTGCAGGGAACAGCGTCCCCACAATCAAAAACCCCTCAAACGAGGGGGAATCTGACGAAGTCTGCTACATCGGCCGCATCCGTTTAAACCTTCGATACATGGTGCCATAAATCAACTTGGCATCTTCGGAGAGGTGGACGGATAGCACCAATTAGCATCTGCCCCGAATTTTAGGCAAAACGGACCTACGCGGTCGCGTCTCTGTGTTTCGGCGGGGAACACCTTCCTCCTCAAAAATGGACCCTCGAAATGCCAAGGGTAAGGAGAAAGCGGCCTTCGTTGCCAACACTTAACAACAACCGAGTGACCCGAAACTGGTTGCTTGCCAAAACAACATGTTTTCGTGCTTATCCCTGGAAGAAAGGCTAGGACGCGCTTACTTGTTTCCCCGTGACAAGACGAGGAGACTGTTCGAGCTGGCAGTGTGCAACAAACTTATCACATTACCGGACCCACGATGTCCACCGCAACCAGGCGATGTCAACAACCTTAAATACTTCTCTTATCACAGAATGGTGAGCCACCCAATTGAGGATTGCTACATCTTCAAGAACTGGGTCGAGAATCAGTATCAATAGGGAAAGTTCGCGGTTTCTAAGAACTGGAAGGTGAACGCGCCACAGAAGCACGCTCTTAAAAAGGTGGATATGCCGGGGTCATCATGCTCGCTCGTGGAAGAAGCTCCATGGGAAGTCGTCTTTTCAGCTAAAACTAAAAGAATGATGAAGGATCTGCAGGCATGTCCGACAATCAGGTGGAAGAGCCCGCTTGAACCGGAAATCATCGAAGGGATGCTGAAACCACGTCCCGTACCGAAAACTGTCGACAAAGGACAAAATCCCCAAGTCGAACCTTCAAAGTCTTCAAAGAAAAAGAAGAAGACCAAGAAGCCTGTGCAACCTGCTGAGTATGACGACAAACACACAGACTTACAGAGGTACATTGATGCGCTGGAGGAATTCAACCAGAAAGCGCGGATACCGGTCACCCTCGAAGAGTTCCTTAAGCATATTCTTGAGAACGAAGAGAGTGACAACGATGAGGAAAATAACTCATCAGAAGAAACCAAAGACTATGTAGCAAGTTGCCACATAGTCTCCCATTCGCCGCCAAATGGCGAAGAAGCTCTCTCGGCGTTAGAAAACAACGCAGAGCAACTGGGGGCAGGATCGGCGCCAAAATCCCTGGAAATGTCAGAAGACCCAATCGATAGGTTATTAAATGAAGCCTTTCAAAAAAGAAAAGTTGACAGAGAATGCAAAACAGCCATATACAAAAAGGCTAAGTGTCGGTGTCAGGATGAAGAAGTTGCGATAAGGATGAGTCGTAAAGTACTCCAACCTAGCCAAAGCACACCTGCCACAAACAAGAGCATGGTCAAAGAAGAGAAGCGGTTTGCCAAAGCCCTGTCAATAGGAATGAAGCTGCCCCCTCTCGTGGAAAACACTCCCGGGGTCATGTGCCTTGACGGAGCGGATATAAATCCAAACTACTGCCTATACCATCGGAGGGTTACCTACCCCACCGAGGAATGTAGTGCCTTCAAGAAGTGGTGGCAAGATACGTTGCCCATCAACAACACCTCAAGGGGATGAAACGCGAAGCTCGTTGACGGCAAAGAAGTTCGACAAATGCGCGTGAGAAAATGACTGGCAACTGTCATATGGTTGATACCAGTCGGGAAAGCGAAAAACTCTAAATTCTTACCTTCGGGAGTGATTCTGAGGAAGAAATGACTCTCGGCCCTCTCTTCAAGAACTCTACCTCCGAAAAATAAGAGGAGGAGAAGAACTGCAAGAACATTCAGCTGCGTAACTGCACACTGCCTGAGGAGAACCTCGGACCTACAAATAAAGGTTTGATTAAAAGAGAAGGGGAAAGAAAAAGACCCTGGGGAAATCACCCTTGATGATGGATTCGTTAAAGAGCTCGCAGCCAAAGACCCACCTAGGGAAAATAAGATGGATTACAATGTCCTAGCACATCTGAGGAAAATGCCTTCACAACTAAGCATACTGGATGCTTTCCTCCTGTCCAAAGAGGCACGAGATTCTTTGATCAAGGTATTGCAAGATCCTAATCAATTCCAAGCTTTCTTAGCTGAAGAAAGGATGAAGGACGAACTGGCAGATGCTCACACAATTGACATCACATTCAGCGATGAGGATCTTCTCCTCGAAACGTGCGAGCATAACCGTCCGTTATACATCACTGGGTACTGCCATGATATCAAGATAGGCAAAATCCTTGTCGACAATGGGTCTTCTGTCAACCTCCTTAATATGAAGGTGCTGAAGGAGATTTGCATGAACGTTCAGCAGCTAGCCCGAGATAAAATTACCATCTCCGGTTTCGATTCACAGTCATCACGGACGCTCGGGTCCGTAATACTGACGTTACGCTTCGGGTTGCTCTTCACTGACATCAAATTTCATATCATTGACACCAAGACTTGCTACAACGCTCTGCTCGGCAGGCCTTGGTTACATGAGTACAACGTCATCCCTTCTATACAACACCAGTGTATGAAGTATTTAAAAGACGGCCTCGAGTACACCGTTACTGGGGAGCTAAATCCATTCTCTGTAAATGAAGTCCGAAAATATGAAGACGCAAAGTACTTCCTACCAGACTTCAAAGATACGAAAAGATGTCATATGCCGGAGGATAAACGGAAGTCCATTTTCACCATCCCGATCTTTAGGAGTGACACCAAGGAAGATGAGAAAATAGTTTACTTGGGGCAACCCCAATGCAATAGGTCCGAACCATCTACTCCTATTTTGGTCTTTAGCAGTGACTCTGAGGACGAGACCAATGCCGTGTTCTCCACTCGCCCGTGAGCACAAACCATTACTGGAGCTGATCAGAGTTTACAGATCACCATGGTTCTGCCACGACATTACAAAAAAAATGATGCGCTTGATACATACGGCGTATAAGAGCTGCAGACTTTCTACGTCCCTTCCAGGAGAAAAGATGAAAAGGCGATCCTCTTCTATCAATCTACGGAGACCAAAGTGGAGAAAGAAGTCTGACATGGGGTCGAGCTTAAGCTTGACAGGCTTCAACCAATCCGTCTGCCCAGATATTATGCAGAGAGATTGAAAAGGCTATTAAGATGCCAAGGCGTATCCTTCAAATAATCGTTCGACAAGCCTAATTCTACAACAAGATCTAGGACGTTTCCGGGACTCAGCGAAAGATGCCCAACGAAAGGATAGAGATGACTAGGCTTGGATATGTTCGGTTAAATAAACGGGAGAAATTCCACAACTGCCACGACATAAATAACTACGGTGGAGAAAGGAATGCTTTTCTAAATAGCTGTGACGTTGAAACGAAGAAAAATCCCTCTATAAGAACGTCACGTCCGTCGTTCGAAGAGCAAGTTGACAAGCTAATAAGAGAAACCGGTCAAAAGGTTCGGGATGATCACAACCGCGAAATGGCTATTTACAAAAAGGCCAGGATGCAGCGTCTCAATCAGCAGTCTGCAGAAAGAGAAGATTACGATGCCCTTCACCCTCAGCCCGCTGTACGTTCTCACGACAAGAGAAAAGCCCGAAACAGGGGCAAAAACAAAGTGAAGAAGGAGAATGACGTTCGGAAATAGCGAAGCGGATTCAAAAAGCCATGTAATCAAGAAACATTCAGCTGGAATCCATCTTGTATGAAGAAGATGGGACGGGAATACTCTTTCCCTCAAGACAAGACAATGAAAATATTCAACCTTGTCATGAAGCATCAAATGATGATGCTCCCGGAGCCTCGGTACCCCGAACAGATAAATGAAGTCCATCACCCGGATTATTTCTCCTATCATCGAGCAAAAGGACGTCCTCTTGAAGACTGCTTCACCTTTAAAGACCGGGACAAAAACCAATATCAACAAGGCAGGTTTGCTTTATCCGACAGCTAGAGGGTGACCCCACCGCAAAAGCATGAGCCAAAGAGAACCTATATCATGAAGTTAGGACCAGCTCAATACCAAGAATGGAAGCAAACTCGTACTTGCCACATGATAACACTCTCAAAGGAGGGAGGGCACGAGAATATGGATGACTTCTTTAAGTGCTTCGCAAATGAGTACGAGAAGGAAGTGATCTCAGAGTTTCCACCAGCACTAAAAGAGCTGGAAGATGGGATACACACTATGGCAGACAACCTGAGAAAAATCGAATTGGGGGCGGAAAATGAGTCGAAGCCTACATTTATCAGTGAGCTGTTGTCTAAAAAATTGGTGGCCACACTAAAGGACGTACTTATGCAATATAAAAACTGCTTCGCATGGAACTATTCTAAGATGTCAGGACTAGATCCAAAAATAGCGGTGCATAAACTGGCTATATCGCCAGACGTCAAGCTAGTCAAACAGGCGCCAAGAAGAATGCGGCTCGAACTTGAGATAAGTATCAACACCGAAGTCAAGAAACCAATTGACTCCGGCTTCATCCAAGAAGTTCAATATCCTGACTGGATCGCCAACATTTTTCCAATAATGAAGAAAAATGGGACGGTGCGAAACTGCGTAGACTTTCAGAACCTCAACAAAGCTTGCCCAAAGGATGACTTCCCAGTACCAGTTACTAAGCTGATGATAAATAACATGTCTACCCATGAGGTCTTCTCCTTTATGGATGGATCTTCAGGGTACAATCAAATAAAAATGCATCCTGAAGACCAAAAGCATACCGCCTTTTGGACTCCGTTAGGCATATTCTACTACAAAGTAATGTCTTTCGGTCTGAAGAACGCCAGCGCTACCTACCAGAGGGCCATGACGAAAATCTTCGATGACCGCATTCATGAGGTTGTTGAATGCTACATTGACGACCTTGTGGTGAAGAGTCTTATGAGGAGCATTGGGAGCATTTAGACATAATGTTCCAACGTCTTCGGAAATATAATCTGAAGATGAATCTTCTAAATTGCACATTTAGAGTCTCTTCAGGCAAATTCCTAGGATTCATCATACGACACCGAGGCATCGAAATAGACCCATCGAAGATCAAGGCGATTACGGAAATGCCCACGCCGAGAACTCTCAAACAACTGCGGTCTCTCTAAGGAAAGCTCGCGTATATCTGGCGGTTTATAGCCAACCTCTCTAGAAAATACCATCCTTACAGTCATCTAATGAAGAAGGGGACCCCGTTCGTCTGGGATCATAAGTGCCAAAATGCACTAGACGAAATTAAGAAATACCTACAGAATCCGCCGGTATTGATCGCTCCGGTTAAGGGAAAACCCCTTATCCTATATGCAACGGCCCTTGAGGGTTCTCTAGGCGCTCTATGGGCATAAGAGAACGATCAGGAAAAGGAAAGATCTCTATACTATTTGAGTCGAGTTCTCCTGGGGGCAAAAAACAACTCCTCCTCCATCGAAAAGCATTTTCTGACGCCGATCTTCGTGATAACGAAGCTCAGACACTACGCCTTGACGCATGAGGTCCATCCCATATCAAAGATAGATCCTTTCAAATATTTGATGTCAAGGGCCATACTAACAGGAAGGCTTGCCAAATGGGCTCTCCTCCTGATGGAATTCTCGATAACGTATCGACTTCTCAAAGCAGTGAAAGGCCAGGCTATTTCCGACTTTCTCGTCAAGCATCTGATACTCGTCGACTCCCCCTTAAATTGTGAGTTACTGGATGAACATGCGTTCGTTGCAAAGGAAGAAGAGAATGATGCCCGATGGGAATTCTACTTTGATGGAGCATCTTCCATAAAAAGGCTGAAGCATAATACCCCCATAATCAAAGCTGGAGTGGGTTTCATCTTCGTGACTCCGCATGGAGGGATACTGCGTTACGCCTTTTCCCTGACGGAGCCGAGGACTAACAACGAAGCTGAATATGAAGTTTGATAACAGGTCTTGAGATCGCTATTGACATGGGAATTCAAGACCTCCTCATATATGGAGACTCCCAGCTCATTGTCAGCGAAGTAAATGGCGACTATCAACATGCAAATTAGAACTGATCAGGTATGGTGAAAGAGTGCAGCAACTGCTGACATAAATCCCCTCCTACATCTTGGAGAGTATACCGCGTGTGGAAAACAGCAAAGCGGATGCATTGGCTAGATTAGCTAAAGAATTGGCTGACGAAGACCTCAATGACGTAAAGATCATTGTGCAAAGCTGTCGGGTTCTCGCGCCTGCAGGGATACCTTCGGAGGATTTAACAGAGTCATCTGAAGAAAAGGAAATGACCAAACAAGCAGTCTTCCAGATAGAAGACGAAGAAAAGATCAAGGATTGGAGGGAAATCTTCATAGACTACTTCAAATCCCATCGAACGCCTTAAAATGCGTCGTAAAGACATCAGCTCATGAAACGGGCTCTGTCTTTCGCTTTCGTCAATGATACTCTATACAAGAGATTGCTAGACAGTTTGTGGCTAAGGTGCTTAGGGCCAGGAGAAGTAAAGAGAGTCATTCAAGAAACTCACGATGGACTCTACGGTTCTCATCAAGCCGGGCCAAAGATGAAGCTGAAAATAAAAAGAATGTGTTACTATTGGCCAACAATGGTTCAGGACTATCTCGAATATGCGAAGCAGTGTCACTCGTTCCAGATTCACGGGGACTTCATCCACCAACATCAAAATCCGCTACACCCAACGGTAGCTAGCCGGCCGTTCGAAATGTGGGGAACCGACATAATTAGCCCCATCGAACCAGCATCATCCAACGGATATCGATTCATACTAGCAACAACCGATTACTTTTCTAAGTGGGCAGAAGCAATACCACTAAGGGAGGTGAAGACGGAGAATATTCTCCATTTCTTTAAGACACATATCATCTACCGGTTCGACACTCCGCGGCGGATAATCTCGAATAATGGACCAACCTACTGGAGCCATAAAATCGGTCGCTTCACAGAACATCATAAAATAGACTGGAGATATTCTTCCGTTTATAATCCCCGAGCTAAAGATCTAGCTGAAGATTTCAACAAGACCTTAACGAAGATTATAAAGAAAACGGTGTCCAGAAACAAAAAAGACTGGCATGAAAGGCTGCACGAAGCCCTCTGGGCGTACCGGACGACATTCAAAACGGCTATGAATACGATCCCATACGCATTAGTATTTGGCACGGAAGCAGTACTTCCCCTGGAAATAGAACTCCCTTCTCTGCGAGTAGCGGTTCGATACGAACTGACAGAAGATGAAAACGCTCATCTCCGGCATGAGGAGCTTGATGCCCTCGACGAAACTCGCCTTATAGCACAGCAAAACCTGGAGGCTTATAAGGCAATGATGACACGGTCATATGAAAAACTGACTAGGCCGAGAACATTCCGCCAAGGCGAACTCGTGCTAGTCGTCAAAAGACCTATGATCCCCAATCGTGCGAAACGGGGGAAATTCGAGCTGAACTATAAGGACACGTACATCATAAACAAGGTCTACCATGGTGGGGCCTACCTGCTCATGGATATGCATGGAGAAAGACCCTTCCGGCCAATAAATAGCCGAATCCTCAAAAGATACTACGCCTAACGGATTACGATTCAGGTCAATGATAGATGACGACGCCTGTGTCCGCTCGCTATTTTCCTGAGTCAGAACCCTGAAAGTAGTATCCAGAAGATCTGTTGGCTCGGAAATGGTAAAAGTGGACCACTACGTCCTTAAACTGGCCATGGACCGAGATGTCCCTAAACTAACAATGGAACGAGATGTCCTTAAACTAAAACTTCGGACCAGAATGTCTGTAAACTAGCGTGTCACCTCCAACATGGTGATAATGGACTGAAATGTCCCTAAACTAGTGTGCTGCCTCAAACATGGCCCATCGCCCTAAATACGGCGATATCCACGCTTGAGATCTGTGTTGCAATCGAAGTCTCAACTGCAGAAGTTGCAACTCAAGTCCTACTGACTACACAGTTTCCGCAGCAATGATGCCACTTCCCAAGTCCCACCAACAAACAGATAGGTCACGTGCAGCGAAACTACTTTCAAGAGTCCCACTGCTAAAAAAACGGTATGTCCACAAGCAAAATGGGGACGGATGAAAACCCGAAAGGGCGCTGTGAGTAAAAACAGCAGGGCTACCGGCAAGTTTGTGAAAACCCGAAAAGGGCGCAATCTCGTAAAAATTTCACTCACGAGATCCTCTCGACTCGTAAGTAGAACTCCCCCTATAAGACCCCCATGGCTCATAGGATTCAAAAGCCTTAAGCTACAAGGATCCAAACCTATTCTTAAGCCGTCATATCCTCTAAGTTGCCCTACAGGCCACCCAATATTGGCCCTTGTATACAATCCACGGGCATAAATAAATATACACCCTCACTTAGTTCCACCAATGGTGTGAAATGTCCACATATGGTGAACGACACTTGTAAGTCCTCTCGACTTATAAGGAGAAAATACTCTTATAAGATCCTTACGACCTATAAGAGAACACAGGCTTAGGAATCCCCACGATTCCTAAGAAGAAAACCACACCTACAAGATCCTCTCAAATCGAAGGGAGAAATACCTTTATGAGACCTTTACGGCTCATAAAGTCAAAAAGCCTTAGTCGACAGGATTCTAACCCTATTTACTAAGCCATCTTTTTTCAAATCGACAAAGGCAAATGATGATTCGCTCCTGGCAACATTCCAGTGGTAGTGATAATGATGCCTAAACAGGTGTCAAGCTCCAAGTCCTCTTAGGGCAAATGATGATTCGCTCCTGGCAATATTCCAGTTGCAGCGATGCTAATGCCAAAATTGGTATCAGGACCCAAGTCCCCAACTTGCAATAAAAATCAGCGAGCAAAAAATATGCATACGAAACAGCCGAAATGTTTAGGCAACTTGCAATAAAAAGCAGCAAGTAAAAATATATAAATAACTGAAATGATTGGGCACCGCGAAAAATAGCCGAAATGATCGGGCAATCGTGACTTTCGCGATATGAAAAGCTGAAAAGATAGAGCATCGCGGGATTGAAAATAAAATAGAATAAAAATAAATTAAAAAAATTCATATGCCCTGCAGGTGAGTCTACATTGACCCATGTACACAATCCATAGGCACAAATGAAAAAGGGAACCATGTTTTCCCATCAGACTCCGTCAAAGGGAGGGCCAGATTTCGACGGCAACATCTACAGCCTAGAGATCATCCCGACGTTCCTTCTCGTTACAGCAGATGCAATGTCAACAAAAGCTCTAAATAGCCGAATAAAAAAGAAGTGACGGCAAAATCTCAGCTCCAGCTAGACATTCTTCTCGTTACAGCAGACGCAATATCAACAAAGGCTCCAAATAGCCAAACCAAACTGGAGCAAAGGCATATTCCTAGCTCCGGACTTTAAATGCAATACATACAGCATAGAAGTCTCATAGATGTGTACCCTATTTCAGCAAAGAAACGGCACGGCATCTTCAAAACAAAAAATTAAGCAATGGCATATTCCCAGCTTCAGGGTCTTGACGGTAACTCATATAAAGCCTAAGAGACTATCGAAGATCATCCCATACCAGCGCGGAGTGGTTATGACTCATCGGGGCTCCAAACTGAGCCTAACCTCAAGTAAAAAGCGACATGGAAAATTCTTAACGCTTGCCCTTCCGACTGTCATATAGCCCAAGAGATTACTTGAAGACGTCATGTCCAGCCCCCGAAGGGATCAGAGACACGGTAGTTGCGGCGCTACTCGAACAATAGCTTAAAAACAGCATAGCGAGGAATACATCAGCCAACGCGACGGTACCACGGACCAAAGCCCCAGTACCACAAAACCTAACGGACCTCTGTCGCAAAGATCAGGGGTTATCTATATATAATGTTAGGATAAGTTTGCCTGTAAACCCAAGGGAGGTAAACTAAACAAACTCCGAAATGAGTCCATAAACTAAACAAACACTGAAATAAGCCCATAAACTAAATAAACTCCGAAATGAGTCCATAAACTAGAGACTCCGAAATGAGACAATAATCAAAATAAGCTCCGAAATGAGTTTATAAACTAGAGACTTTGAAATGAGTAAATAAACTACAAGCTCCGAAATGAGTACATTAACAACTTTACGTCAAGTCAAGACATCGAAGGATAGAGAGACACAAGTATGAAATGAAATATGTCTTTTATTCATAAATCAAAATGAATACAAGATGCTTTTATTCATGAATCAAAATGAATACAAGGTGTAAAAAGTTTTCTAAGCTGGTAGGCGATTCAATAAGACAACAAGTTCGTCATTTTTCCGTCGAACTTCTGCTTCGAGCTCTATCAACGCCGCGAGCCGAATCCCTGTCTATGTCTGTTGGTTCTAGTATGAAGAAAATAAACTCTCAAGCTCTTTTTCGGTAGCCTTGTGGGCCTCGACCATCTCACGTATAAAAATAATATCTTAATCAAGGGTCGCCACCTCTATAATGGCCTCTTGAATAACCCGCCAAACTTCATAAGCACGAGTGGTCTTGGCAGTGAGCTAGGCTTGAAATTCCCCTAAATCCTTTGAAGCCAGCTCCCTTACCGAAAACTTCCGGTTGAGCCTTTTCTTGCATGACTGGAGGTTGGCTGCACATCAGTCGATCTATCCACGCAGGCTCGCCTTTACAGACAAGATGTCAGAGGGAAGGCGTATGTATTCAATCCCATGTAGGCAGGCCTCCACTCGACGGCAATACTCGACCCAAGTATGCACCAGTGCCTCGTCATGATAAGCGGCAAGAATAGATAAGGAAGTGTTGGCTTCAACAGCGAATTCTTTAGCCGTGACAGAATTACCAGCGCGAAAATCTTCAATGAGAGTCGCCAATGAATGAATTCTCTGTTTTGCCATCCTCTCAGACACGCGCCAGGTGTAAGGGCCTGGCGGCATGGAAATCCGGGACTCTAATGTAGTCAGGACTGGCAAAACTGTGAAGATACATGTGCGGTTAGTTGCCTTCCCAAATATAGAACAAGTAAAAAGATGCCAAGGATAAAGGGTTACTTACCCACGACCATGCAAGGCGGGTTTGAGAGCTCCCCAGGTTCGTCAAGAATTTCGACTTTGTCGACAGCTTCCAGTACTGTAGTTTAAATAAAAGGGCATATCAGCATCATTATGAAAATATAAAACAAAAAAGGAAAAAGAATACCGACCTTGGCCAGAAGAAAGGACTACGCTTTGTGGAGGTATCCCTTGCGGGGCCACCATATTGAGTAAACGCTGGAAGGTTTTCCTCGGAGAAAGATCCACATAGAAGACGCTAACTCCCGCAATTCTGAGAGAGAGAAAGGTTCAGATATATGGAGGGGTCATTAAACAAAATGTATATGTATATAAGATTACCTTCGATACTTCGCCCCTCTAAACCGGAGGGATGGAAGCTTTGGCAACCTCCTCTACACCCTCAGGCGTATAACTAGAAATATTCGTGAAATCTATGGCCAACGTAGTAGTCTCCAATAGAGGGACAAAAGCCGCCGCTGGAATCTCCAAAGCGGGGATAGCAGCTTCGACAATCTTTTCTACCCCCTCAGGTGCGTCATTGGAAATATCCATTGAATCTATCACCGATGTGGAAATC
Source organism: Agapanthus africanus (assembly GCA_030015575.1). NCBI lineage: Eukaryota > Viridiplantae > Streptophyta > Magnoliopsida > Asparagales > Amaryllidaceae > Agapanthus > Agapanthus africanus. The sequence continues at coordinate 372,928,083 of JASDDO010000019.1, read as the reverse complement.
TCTGCCAAAGGAACAGAAGTTGTCACCGGGGGCACTAAAGCAGGGATGGCAGCTTTGGTAATCTCTTCTACCCCTTCAGGCGCGTCATCGGAAATATCCATGGAATCTATTGCCAGTATGGCAATCTCTGCTGGAGGGACAGAAGCCATCACCGGGAGCTCCACAGCGGAGATAGCAGCTTCAGTAATTTCCTTTACACCCTCCGGTGTGTCATGGAAGATAGTCGTAGAACCTACGTCCATGGTGCTATCTGGGCTCGAAATTATGCCCGCTGTAGAAGGCCCTATAAATTTTTTTTAAAGATAATGCGACATGAAAGTAATACAAATTATTTGCTGAAAAGGACAAGAAATATACGTACGAATAGCCCAAGGAGCCTGAAGGATGGTCTGTTCGAGCTGTTGCGCTATTTTGTTCAGATGCGCTCGTCGTGCCTCAATCGAAAATGGATCCCTACCCACTTTCAAAGCGGCTTCATCTTCGGAGACATCCGACACCAGCTGTTTCAAAGAACGTTCCTCCTCCAGCATCAAAAGAGTTATCGGTAACATGGCTAGAGCCGGATCGACATCATGAAATACAACAGCGGGAAGTTCTCCTTTCCTGGAGGGGACGTTTTCAGCCTCGTCTTATGAGCGCTTTAAAGCCTCGGCCAACTGAGCATCCTCCTCGGCAGAGGAACCGGGGAAGAGAAGATAGTCGTCTGGCTCCTTCATAGATATCGGGTCATCCTAGATAAGGGGCTCGGATTCAAGCACGGCGTCGAGTAGGCTGGTGACTGATTTCTTTCTCCTTTTGGAGCCTGAGCTAACACCAGCGGAGGGGCACTTCCTCGCCTTTTGCGCGGTGCTGCCCAACACCACCTTCGATATCTGCCTTTATGGACGCCATGGCTGGTGCTTTATCAGGAGTCGCTATCTCGGTTCTCGTACGCACCGGCATACCAGCAGTACGGGGGTTGATTCAGCTTCTGTGGCTTTGGGAATGAGCACTGAACCGTTGTCCCTTAGAGGAGGGAAAACAACCGACCGTGGCCGCAACGGGGCGCTGACAGCTTGATCTGGAATAGGAGCTCTACACTCAAAGAGCACCCGTCTTTCCTCTGCGATGATGGTACCGATCCAGTGGCGATACCGGCCTTTGAAGGGCCCTATGGGCCTTGGAAGATAGTCAGGCTCCGGGATCATGAAAAATGAACCCGTGTTCAACCGCATGAAATGATGGATAACATCGCGGGATACCTCCATAGGAGTAGGCTCAACTAAAAAGGTTTTGAGGGGGATGCCCTGGTTGTAGTCTAACTGCTGGGAAAAGCAATGCGAATTATACCGCATGAAGAGGGTAGCATCGTTAAGACGGAACACCAAATACCCTGGCCTGATTAAGTATAAGTGCATGATCTCTTTTGGCTTTAAAGCTGGAGCCCCATTCTTTGATAAATCAAACAATTGTTGAACGGGTCCCGCAGGAGTAGAAAGGACTCGATCGCTAAAATCCATCTCGCCTTCGTTTGAATACGGATTAAGTAATACTCGCAAAGCCCCTAGCTGGGTCGGGTCAGGAGCGGGAGCATCAACCAGTCTCATAATCCATGGGAATGTATACGACTCATAGAAAGCAGGCCTCCGGTGTGCGGTAAACACCCCTTATACGTGCATCTCGATCCACGACGTGAAGTAGTGGAGGGAGAAATTCACGGTATCCGTACCTGGGTTCGAAGTGTTGGCAGCAGTGCTTAACCCATGGTATAGGTGTGACAATCCCGCAACACCAACAGCCAATCGCGCTCCTTCAGCTATGCAATGAGCAGGATAGAAGATGGAGGCTCTCATGAAGCGGCGATGCATCGGCATGGCAAACCAGCTAAGCCAAAGACTGATAAAGCTGATAAAGAAAGTTTCTTCATCTATTCCAGGAGCAGCGATCGCGTCAAAAGCCACGGCTGACGAGTTCGGAATATAAAACTGCGGTAGGTCCTCTTCTTTGGCCGGCAATTTCTTCAAGCCGAATCCGAAAGGATCTTCGACCTCCGCGAATTTCGGAGCTTTCTTGGATAAGACATATTCATGAAGAAAGCAAGTAATGTAAGCGTCAAAAGTAACACCTTACCCTTCTGATGCAACGAATAGTTTCTCATAGATACCCAAGGCTTTGATCAGACTTGGATGCTTTTGCCGAACAGCATTCTCAGTCGTCGAGCCCTCAAGCATAGCTGGCACCATGGCGAATATGTACTCATCAAGAGGCAGTAATTATTCGTAATGCTCTCCCTTGATCGGCAACCCTGAAATTTCACGAAACTCCTCCAGCGAGATCGAGACTTCACAATCACCTATCAAGAACGTATTCGTGGGAAGATTCCATTGGTTCAAGAAGGCCTTGACCCACCAGACGTGGGGAGTGTGATAATAGAATAATGACGCATATACTGCTTAGTATAACCCAACCTTCTGTAGCTGTGCGTGTTATGAGGAAAGAAGGTATCGGGCCAAAGGACGGTAGCCCACTGGATGGCGCGGGGTAAAGCCTACCTTATAAACTTGCTCCCAGGGTTGCGCTTCACCCTGACATATCCGGCGTCCTAAAATATCGATAGCCATCAAGGGTTGATTGGGTATCCCTGTCGTTGATGGCTCAAGACAGCCCCGGGGGGTCAATTTAGCCGCCTCCACCGCATAAGCAGTACGCGGACGCTCCGTGAATGATATTGAATGGATGGGTTCTGTCGGTACCTCGCATGTGAAACTACGTCGACCCTTGATAATGTGGCCATACTAAACTCCCCATAGGAGAAGACTCTTAGCATCCTTATCGTGTGCCCTAATCATCGCCATAACTTCCTCGTCTGATGGCGACTATGGAAAAGCGACCTCCGAGCGTGTGAAAGGGAAGTAGGGAAGTGATGCCATCATACCTAAGAAAAAGGAGTGGACCCATTAATGAAAAATATATATATGAATTTGTTTTATGGGACCACTAACTACAAAGCCAATAAGCCCTACAAAATCTAAATGACGGCTCACCAATGATGAGGCTAGATAATCATTGTGAGAATCGAAAAGGATTCTCATTAAATAAACAGTAGAGTTTAAACAACTCCTAACATTCTCGAAAAACGAGTTATATTAAAATACCCAACAGATTCAAAATCTGTGAAAAGGGCATTAAACCCCTAAAAATAAAAATATAATAATAAAAATATATATGCTCAAGAACGCCAGGGAATAAATTTCCCAAAATCCTCCGAGTCTTTCAGAGCTAAGCTCTGTAGTAAGGAATTAAATTCCTTTAATAATGGGATTAAATCCCAGAAACCCTCACGATGGGAAACGAAGAAAATGGAATTAAATTCTTGAGATACTCAAAGATCAGAGGAGAACTCACGATCCTCAAGACCTTAGGGTTTGCTTAAAAATGTGTGTTTGGATCTCTAAGAAATCGTTCCAAGAAAATGGGCAACGCTCTGTTGATGAATTTAAAATCCAAGACAAGAACAAAAAGGGTTTCCTGAGAAATGAATTCCGTTCATAATCCTTACCAAAGAAAGAGTTTTTACAGAGTTTAACTCTGTAGTTCTGCGAACAGAAAACTAAGCTCTGAAAAAGAGAATTAAATTCTCAAAGAAAATAAGCAAGGATGGATATGAAAGAACAGTGGTCATCTCAAGGGCCAAGCCCCCGCATTTATAAGACCTGATGGGGAGCGGTTCATCTTCCCGTTTGATTGGTAGAGATTCTGCGTGTTCAAGTTTAGTTAATTACCGCAATCAAAACGGTTTCGCTTGTAGCTAGCCGGTTGAGTACGGGTCGTCCGCAGGGAGATGGGAATCTTTTTCTATGTGCTTTAACGAGTTAAGGCCAGTTTTCCAGATTTGTTTGTGATTAACTAAGTATTAAAAATAATATGTAAAGAGAGCTTGTTAGGGTTAGGATTAGGTTAGTTTGAGTTAGGAGTCGCTCACTTTTTTCGTTGCCACTCTTAATATCGGTGTTACGGTAATCGGCAACAACGGGGATTAGCACGACTAGGAAGGAACTTGCGAGTATAAGCTAGGCTTTCCAACGCTTAAGTTCTTCCTTTTGGTCCTTGTCCGTCCGTTCTTGGCTCTTAGCCATAACCTCCGGTTAATTCAACCACAACCGGTCTCACTACGGAATCACCGCTATCATGTAGGATAGGGTGCCGAAGGGAGCGGATTGTGGTTCAATTAATGGGAGTCGATTTAAGATGTTGGGCAAGGAAAGAGTGAGAGAGATTTCCTTCTCTCAAACTTCCCTTATCCTACCCTAACAAGTATGGAAACTACTCACACATCATAATGAAAAGAAAACAAAACAAAAGAAGAAGATAGAAAGAAAGAGATTAGAAGATAACAACTAGCTATTTGCGACCTCACCTTGGCAAGGATCAAGCGTAAGCATCATGGTTGTTTTAATGATAAAGGAAAAGAGAAAAGAAAGAAACAACAAGAAATAACAACAACTAAGTTAACAAATGAAAATTACAAGCATTTAACATAAGAGCAAGACAAGTATGATAATAAAATAAACTTCTTTATTCATCATTCTTCACTCACAAAAGCTCACTACAAGTTTTTCAATGGAGAAGAGATGAGAAGAGGAAGAAGAACAAGTATTCTAAAACCTAGAAAAAAATACAAGATTATGCCCCCTTGGCTTCACAAGGTTCTGGGCTATTTATAGGCAGGGAAAGGAAAACCTAGGGCAACATTCAGAACCCCCTTGAAAATACCAAACTGCCCCTGAAAGATCTTCAGCCGACAAGCCAAGACGACCGCGGAACCGCGGCCTAGACCCCCTATTGGCCGCGGTTCCGCGACCGTTTAGTGGAGTTGGGCCCTCCGTTTTTTGTGCTTCCCTGGTCCTTTTTTATCTGTAGTTTGGCATATGTCTTTTCTGATAATCTTTTCACATCTCTTCCAGAATCCTAGTAGATCAAAAGGTGATTGGACATGGATCATTTGTCATGATTTTCTTGAGCTCCGTGTAGATTTCTTGGATCTTGTGTTGCCATTGAGCCTTGTGCATGAAAGTGACATTGATTTGCCATTTTGTCTCTTAAACTGGTGTGTGGCAACAGACGGATAAAGAGCGGAGATCCGTGTTTTATCTGTAGTTGGCAGGAACCCGGGTTTTGTCGTGTTTTTCCATGAATTTCACCATTTAGAGCCGAGAACCTGTATCCTGCAATTGACTAGCAAACACGGCTCAAGAGTACCTACCGATATGCAATGTGATAAAAATTGGGCGGTATGAAAATGCAAAAATCTGATATGAACAAATACCTCCAAACTTATCATTTGCTCGTCCCGAGCAAAGCCAATTTATTCACAAAAAATTTCCTAACCTCACTTTCGCAGGGAACGCGATTGCACTGAGCATGTGCAACAAGCCGTTAAACCTCTAGGTGTCCCTAGTAGGAGGAGTGTTGTCTCCTGAGGGTTTTCAGCGGATTACACCCACAAAATCCGGTCAAGTTAGTTTTATAAAATAACTAAGATTCAAACCCTGAAGTTTTGTTTCAGAAAATAACAATTCTATTATCCTAAGTCTAGACTATCGAACCTTTATTTTTCACACCTCGCTTCTTATTTAACTACAGATTTTATATGTCTTTACGTGCAGTGCAAATATTGTCGTTAAGTTCCAGAAATGTTGAATAAAGTCCTCATAATAAAGCCCGGATAAGAATTTTGAAAGGATCACATAAGTTTTATAAAGAGTTAAGTATTTTTCAAGTTTCGTTTTCCAGTAAGGTTTCAACTTCAGAATTTCTATCTTCCTTAACAGGAAACTAGGTCTTATCTTTCACTCCATCTTTTTCTTGTTTTCATTTCATACACACCTCTGTGACCGTGCAATAGTCTTTATCATAGAATAAAACCTTCATATCTCCGCTAAATTTTTTTTATAAAAGCATGTCTTTTATCAAGATTATTCTCACACAAAGAACCGTTAGGAATTTTAACTCGGAGAGATCACTTGCTTGACTTTGTTTTAAACTGGACTTTCTAGGCTTCTTAGCGAGTTTTGGGCCAATGCACCCAAACCAGTTGGCTTTAGGGCATTAGGTGTAGAAACACCCCAGCGGACTTAATTACTCAAGTTATCTAGGTCCACAAACAAAAGACAGTTTGGCGTGAAAATCATGATGATTTAATACGAACGGAGATATAGCCGGCAGTTCAATTATTTTTTTGGATAAAAGACGTGTTTAGTGGGTTTTGGTGTGTAATCATTCCAATCAAGTTGCAGATGGGTTATTTTTCAGACTTAGTTCCAATTAAGGCATCAATAACATTCCTTCATATTCACTCACTTCATAAACTATTCTTGATATTACTTATTTCCGAACAAACCTATTTGATCCTCAGAAAATCATTTATCCATTTAAAAGTTTTTAGACATAAAAAGACTTGTCATCTAATTTCCAAAACTCACGACACGTGTAGTGTGATGTAAAGACGTATATCAGCTATAGTTAACTTCAAAGGAGAGTTATCTTTCAGGTTTTCAAAATCTAAACATAAGATTTAGTTATTCTTATCTTATCAAACAAAACCGTCGAAATTTTGAATCAGAGTCCTCCCACTAGCTAACTTGACAAAAAAGTTTTTATGTTTTTAGAAAATTTTCAGATTTTTATGGATTTTATGGATTTTAATATGTAGATGCAGAATATACATATGAATGCGAAGGTAAGAAATGCGTACCGAGCGTACCCCCAAACTTAAACTGGACAGTACCCTCACTGTCATTGCATGAAGAGATCATTTGAAGGGTCAAAATTGTCGGTTAGATATACACAAAATTATTATTTTTATATATTTTTTTTTTGTTTTTGGGTTTAAAGAAAAGAAAAAGAAAAGGAATATCCACAAAAATGTATATACATACCCCCAAACTTATTTGGAACAGTGTCCACTGTTCTTGGCTGGATAACCGAAGTTTGGAGGTAGACGGAGGAAGATTATGCAGGGTAAACCGGCTCCTGTAAGAACAGGAGCTCCTCTGTTGGTTCGGCGCTAAGGTACGGTTTAAGTCAGTGTCCGTTCACTTTGAAAAATGAACCGTCCTTTGGATTCTCCAAATCCACAGCGCCCTGCGGATACACATTCCGCACAAAATACGGCCCTTTCCAGCGAGATCTGAGCTTTCCTGGATGGAAGTATAGTCGGGTGTCGTAAAGCAGTACCTGCTGACCAGGTACGAAGGTTTTGCGCAAAAGGTGTTTATCGTGAAACACCTTCGTTCGATTCTTAACGACAACCGCGTTATCGTAAGCCTCATCCCTAAGCTCGCTCAGTTCGTTCAGTTGCAGCTTCCGATGGCTGCCCGCATCTTCGAGAGACAGATTCAGCTCCTTTATCGCCCAAAATGCGCGATGCTCTATTTCGACAGGTAGGTGGAAGGCTTTTCCGTACACAAGCCGATAGGGAGACATGCCAAGGTCGGTCTTATAAGCGGTTCGAAATGCCCAAAGGGCATCAGTGAGTTTCAGCGACCAATCCTTACGGTTCTTGAAAACCGTCTTCTCCAGTATCTGCTTGATTTGCCGATTTGAAACTTCGGCCTGCCCGCAGGTTTGGGGGTGGTAGGGCGTGGATAGCTTATGATTAATGGAGTATTTCCGCATCAAGGCCTCGAAAGTTTTGTTGCAGAAATGACTTTCATTGTCGCTAATGATCGCTCGAGGGTGCCCAAACCGGGAGAAAATGTTTTCTTTAAGGAACCTAAGTCCAGCTGGGCACAGCCTCGACCCATTTAGAGACGTAATCAACAGCGAGAAGGATGTACAAGTTCCCAAAAGAGCTGAGAAATGGCCCCATGAAATCTATCCCCCAAACATCGAAAATCTCCACAACCATGATCGGTTGGAGCGGCATCTCGTTCCTCCGGGATATCCGGCCCAAGTGTTGGCACCGGGAGTAAGTCTTGCAATAGTCATGAGCGTCTTTGAAGAGTTGTGGCCAGTAGAAACCACATTGCAAGATCTTCTCAGCTGTTTTTCTGGGGCCAAAATGCCCGCCACACGCTTGATCGTGGCAAAATGACAGCACACTCTTGAATTCCTCATCAGGGACACACCGACGAATAATCTGGTCGGGACAGTACTTGAACAAATAAGGTTCGTCCTAGTAAAAGTGTTTTACTTGGGATAAGAAGCGAAGTCTGTCCTGACTTGACCATTCAGTCGGTAGTAATCCCGTGGCCAAATAGTTCACAATATCTGCGAACCAGGGTTCGCAAGATACTGTCAAGAGCTGTTCATCCGAGAAAATGTCATTGGTCGGAATTGGAAGTGAAGGCGAAGAAGGAAGTCGTGAGAGATGGTCGGCAACTACGTTTTCACATCCTCGTTTGTCCTTAATGACAAGGTCAAACTCTTGAAGCAAGAGGATCCAACGTATTAACCGAGATTTTGCATCTTTCTTCGCAAAAAGATGGCGCAGAGCAGAATGGTCAGTATAGACAATGACTGGTGAGCCGATGAGGTAGGGCCTGAACTTCTCTAAAGCAAATACAACAGCTAAGAATTCCTTCTCAGTTGTTGTATAATTGAGTTGGGCGTCGTTTAGGGTTCGGCTCGCATAATAGATTACGTGCGGCATCTTGTTTATGTGTTGTCCAAGGACAGCACCAATGGCAAAGTCGGATGCATCGCACATAATCTCAAATGGGTGCGTCCAGTCAGGCAAAGAAAGAACGGGAGCAGAAGTGAGGGAGCTTTTCAATGACTCGAATGCAGTCACACAGCTCGAGCTGAAGTCGAATGGCGTGTCCTTGTCCAGCAAAAGAGTCAAGGGCCTAGCAATCTTGCTAAAGTCCTTGATGAACCGTCTATAGAAACCGGCATGGCCAAGGAAGGCTCGGATGTCTCTGACGCATCGGGGAGGAGGGAGATTGGAAATGACCTCAATCTTCGCTTTGTCAACCTCTATGCCATTTTGCGAGATGAAATGTCCTAAGACAATACCTTCGCGCACCATGAAGTGGCACTTCTCCCAATTCAAAGTGAGATTCTTATCCTTACATCGGGTAAGGACAGCGTCAAGATGCAGCAAACACTCGTTGAAGAAATCGCCGAAGATGGAGAAATCATCCATGAAGATCTCCAGAAATTTTTCCACCATGTCTGAGAAGATTCCCATCATACACCGCTGGAAGGTAGCGGGCGCATTGCATAACCCAAAGGGCATGCGACGATATGCGAACGTGCCGAAAGGACAAGTGAAAGTGGTCTTGTCCTGGTCTTTTTCGGCGATGGGAATTTGATTATAGCCGGAGTAGCCATCAAGAAAGCAGTAGTACTCATGTCACGCCAATCGTTCAAGCATTTGGTCAATGAAAGGTAGCGGAAAGTGGTCCTTCCGCGTTGCGGCGTTGAGTTTTCTGTAATCAATGCATACTCGCCACCCAGTTTGGGTGCGAGTAGGGATTAACTCGTTCGCCTCGTTGGTTATGACCGTGATGCCCGACTTCTTGGGGACAACATGAATGGGGCTAACCCACTGGCTATCAGAGATAGGGTAAATGATACCACTATCTAGACATTTTACGATCTCCTTCTTCACAGCCTCTTTCATGACTGGATTGAGCCGTCTTTTTGGATCCCGGGCTGGTTTGGCATCATCCATCAGATGAATGTGATGCTCAACGATCAGGGGACTAATCCCCTTGATGTCCGCCATGGACCAGCCAAAAGCTTGCCTGTTGCTGTGCAAGACCGTGAGAAGGGCTTTCTCTTGCTCTGGAGCTAGAGAAGCCGAGATGATGACAAGGAAGGTCTCGTTCTCACCTAAGTAAGCGTACTTAAGGTGAGACGGCAAAGGCTTGAGTTCGAGCGTTGGAGGTGAAACGATGGAAGGCAAGATTGGTGAAACGGTCTCGAACTCAAAAGATTCCAGCAAAGGTTCAAAACGAGTGTAAGCGACCGAGTCGGATGGTTCCGGTAACTCATCCGGAAATTCGTAGGATTCAAACTCGGGTTGCGAGCGGCTAAGATTGTTCAAGAACGTGAAACACTCGTAGTCGTTGTCAGGCGCAGAAACAGCAGTAGGTTCGAGGAGGAACGCACTAGTGGCGTCAAGATTATCGTGATCGAACAGAAATTCCTCGAATTCACACTCTTCAGGGGTGATCTCCTGGATCGAGCAGACGTCCAGTATATGAGCATTAGGTTCGGAGGGCTGATTCCCCAATCGTCATGTTTCCAAAAGAGAGGTTCATCGAACCATTGCGACAATTGATCACAGCATTTGAGGTTGCAAGGAATGGGCGACCGAGTATCACCGGGATTTGATTCCGGGGGTTAGCTACAGGCTGTGTGTCTAATACAATGAAGTCAACGGGGAATATGAAGTCCCCGAATTTGATTAACACATCCTCTAGCTCACCCCTAGGATGGGTGATCGATCGGTCGGCCATTTGGAGAGTGCAGTGCGTGGGTTTCAGCTCTCCTACGCCTAATTGCTCGTATACTGAGTACGGAAGCAGGTTAACACTGGCACCAAGATCTAATAGTGCGCGGTTGATGTTCTTATCCCCAATTGTAATAGAAATCGTAGGACAGCCAGGGTCCTTCCGTTTTTGTGGTAAAGATTAGGTAAGGGCATCACTCACAGCACTAGCCAAGAAAACTTTCTTGGGTACCTGAGACTTCCTCTTTTTCGTGCACAAGTCCTTTAAGATTTTCGCGTAGGACGGGACTTGTTGGACAGCATCTAAAAGAGGAATGTTAATGTTAACCTGCTTAAATAACTCCAGAATCTTCTCCATTTGAGGATTTTGTTTATTAGACCTCAACCGGTTTGGAAATGGAACGTTTTTAAAATTGGTTGAGTCTAATACTTGTGGAGGAGATTGTGGAGTTGGAACGGATCCCAGAACAGGTGTTTTCGTGGAGTGAGAAGTGGGTCCGTTCAGAGCAGAAGAAGAGGAAGGAGAGCCTTGTGAAGAACGGAGAATAGGCTCAGAAGACGAAGAAGCAGGAGAAGAAGAAAAAGAAGTAGAAGAAGAAGCGGTCGGGGTGTCATCGTTGATCCGTGTGCCGATGTTGTTTTGCAGCATCCTTCCCGATCTCAATGTGGTCACGGCACTCACATTATGATTCTGTTGTTCAAGAGCAACATGTACATTATGTGGGTGACCGGGATTTGGGAGTGGCTGGGACGGGAGCTTCCCCTTTTCTCGCTCGCTTAAGGCCGCATTCAGTTGTGCAATCTGGGCCTCGATGGTTTTGATGCTTTGCCCGTGAGCGGCAGTGTTGTTGCATTAAGGACTGAATGGAAGACTGGATGTTGGCGGTGGATTGTGTCGATTGTTTAACGAACGCCTCCAGACTTCGTTCGAGCGAGGAAACCTTATCGTTGTTCGACGGAACAAAGTTGTTTGGTGGAAAAGAATTGTTGGGTGCAAAGTTGTTCGTCTGATTTTGGAAAGGTTGGGGTTGGAAGGGTTGCTGAAACTGCTGTTGAGTTTGTTGTTGCGCTTGTTGTTGCGGCGGAGGGGCCCTTTGGAAATTGTTGCCTTGGAATTGATTCTGATTCTGATTCCAGGCGAAATTGGGGTGGTTCCTCCAACCGGGATTGTAGGTGGAAGAGTATGGATCATTCCTCGGTCTTTGCTGGAATGCAGCATTAACCTGATCCTGTCCTTGCGATGGTGGATTGTAAGGACACTCTTCGGTCAAGTGAGAAGGATCAGAACAACAAGCGCAAATGGTACGAAGGGGGAGAACAGGGGCAGGAGCAGGAGATGAAAATTTGCTCTCTATTGCTTCAAGCTTTCTCGTTATTGCAGCCATTTCAGCTTTCATCGCAATAGAGACATCAAGTTGGTGAATTCCTACCCTAGACTGACCGGTAGAAGTCTAGGTAGAAGAAGAAGAAGTCGGTCTGGTGCTCTCCCATTGTAGCGTTTGCTCCGCAAGGTCGTCAAAGAATTGCCACGCTTCCTCGTCAGATTTCGATAGGAAGTGGCCCTGACAGATGGTTTCCAACAACTGCTTCGTTGCTGGGTTCAGGCCCTCGTATAAGGTTTGGAAAAGTTGCCATTTCTCTATACCGTGGTGAGGACACTGAACAAGAAGGTCTTTGTACCGGTCAAAACACTTCCAGAAGGGTTCAGAAGGAAGCTGAGAGAATTGGTTGATTTCATTGCGAATCCTTGCGGTTTTATGATTCGGATAGAATTTTTTGAGAAACGCTTTTAAAAACTCGTCCCAACTGGTTATGGAGTGGGAAGCGGTGCTATACAGCCATTTTTCAGCAAGATCGCATAAAGTGAACGGAATGACCCTTAGACGTATAGCATCGTCCGACAGCTGGGTGGTTTTCATCATGGCACAAACGTTTTGAAATTTATTGATGAAGATATAGGTATCTTCATATTCAAGCCCATGAAATCGTGGAACCATGTTGATGAAGTGGGGCTTAATTTCAAAATTATCCCCATTGGCCGGTGGAAGAGAAAGGCAGGTGGGAAGTGCAGAACGGGTGGGATAGAAACGATCCTGGAGCGCGATTCGCTGCGGCGCTACAACAGGCGGTGGTGGTGGGTTATTGGTCTCCGTAGGAGGTGGAGCCAATCCAGGGGTAGTCAAAGAGATGTTCGGATTAAATCCTGACATCGCGGAAGAAGAGGTTGGTGATGGTGAAGGTGAAGATGTATGAACAGAATTCCGGTCAACGTTGGAGTTGGCCGGCAAAGGTAAGGGTGAAAGAGGAGTGGACAGAGTTTCGACGTCTGAGTCGATCGCGTAGTCGGTAGCGACTAACGTAATGCAGACTAGGCGGGCGCTAGTGTCCCGAGTCCAAGCAGACATACACTAAACGAGTTTTAGTATAGTCAAAATGGAGAAGGTGAGGGTGAGAAAACGTCAATGGAGAAATACGATGGGTGGTGGGTAAAAAATGGATTTGGCGACAAAGGGCAAGTTTTTATAAAAGTTTTTGATTTTTTTTTGTTTTTTTTTTATTTTAGAAAGAACTTTACAGAAATATGTACGGACTTACAGCTTTAAGCAATCACAAACAAGATATGCACAATCTCACCTAGATCTAGGGTCACCTAGGTCTGCTAGACAGCTCCTAACTGTTCCAGAGGGCTAGAAATAGAACCTCAAACCGCCTCTTCTCCGTCTAATGCGGCCAGATAAGTGCCAGGTAAGTGGGAGGTTGTCCAACGCTTTCGCGAAGTTCCTTAATTAAATAACCACTTTCCTTCGACACACTTGCCTAGGCACCGCAAAAGTCAGATAGGATAAACGGCCGATGCCTGTAACTAGTCCTCTGTCCTATTGAGCACGAAGTCCTTAGGGCTGAGTCTAGTATTTTTTAATTAATAATGGTCAATGCATATGCTTTTTGTGATTTCTGGGGTCCTGGGAAGGGTGATGAAATCCCCACCCAATCTGAATTGGTTTCAAGCCCCTTAAGTCCGTATTAATGAATGCAAAGCGATAACAAATCAACTGCAAACAATTTTTATTTTGAGCGCGGCGCAAAGAATCCTGCACAAGAACAGTTTATTGGAAGGGGGAAGAGAATTTTCGGAAAGAATGCTGCAGAAAACACAGTTTATTGGAGTCCAGAGGAGTGGGAGAGAGGAGAGAAACACTTACAGGGATTTTGGCAGCCCGAAGGCACCAAACGGCCGCGGTTCCGCGGCCTAAGCCTCCTTATGCCGCGGTTCCGCGGCGGTATGATGAGCTTGGGCCTGTATTTTTTTCTAGGTTATGCTCTGTTGGGTGTCCTCTGCTTGTCTGGATGTGCTGAATTTTGACTGGCTTACTGTATCTGCTCCAGATTTTTACAGTAGACCGTTTGCTTCGTTTTGATCCGTCGCGGTGTAGCCGCGAAATGTGGGTCTATCTTCCTACGTCTTTGGCACTGAACTCGAACTCCGTATTATCCTGCACACTTGCACAAAAACTAATCAAAAATAACAAAATGATTTTTTTACAAAGTATATTTTTTTTGTTTTGTTTTTTTTTCGGTTATATTCACAAGTTAACCCGAAATTACACAAAGAAATAAACGACCGTCTCCCCGGCAACGGCGCCATTTGATTGGTAGAGATTCTGCGTGTTCAAGTTTAGTTAATTACCGCAATCAAAACGGTTTCGCTTGTAGTTAGCCGGTTGAGTACGGGTCGTCCGCAGGGAGATGGGAATCTTTTTCTATGTGCTTTAACGAGTTAAGGCCAGTTTTCCAGATTTGTTTGTGATTAACTAAGTGTTAAAAATGATATGTAAAGAGAGCTTGTTAGGATTAGGATTAGGTTAGTTTGAGTTAGGAGTCGCTCACTTCTTTCGTTGCCACTCTTAATATCGGTGTTACGGTAATCGGCAACAACGGGGATTAGCACGACTAGGAAGGAAATTGCAAGTATAAGCTAGGCTTTCCAACGCTTAAGTTCTTCCTTTTGGTGCTTGTCCGTCCGTTCTTGGCTCTTAGCCATAACCACCGGTTAATTCAACCACAACCGGTCTCACTACGGAATCACCGCTATCATGTAGGATAGGGTGCCGAAGGGAGCGGATTGTGGTTCAATTAAAGGGAGTCGATTTAAGATGTTGGGCAAGGAAAGAGTGAGAGAGATTTCCTTCTCTCAAACTTCCCTTATCCTACCCTAACAAGTATGGAAACTACTCACACATCATAATGAAAAGAAAACAAAACAAAAGAGGAAGATAGAAAAAAAGAGATTAGAAGATAACAACTAGCTATTTGCGACCTCACCTTGGCAAGGATCAAGTGTAAGCATCATGGTTGTTTTAATGATAAAGGAAAAGAGAAAAGAAAGAAACAACAAGAAATAACAACAACTAAGTTAACAAATGAAAATTACAAGCATTTAACATAAGAGCAAGACAAGTATGATAATAAAATGAACTTCTTTATTCATCATTCTTCACTCACAAAAGCTCACTACAAGTTTTTCAATGGAGAAGAGATGAGAAGAGGAAGAAGAACAAGTATTCTAAAACCTAGAAAAAAATACAAGATTATGCCCCCTTGGCTTCACAAGGTTCTGGGCTATTTATAGGCAGGGAAAGGAAAATCTAGGGCAACATTCAGAACCCCCTTGAAAATACCAAACTGCCCCTGAAAGATCTTCAGCCGACAAGCCAAGACGACCGCGGAACCGCCGCCTAGACCCCCTATTGGCCGCGGTTCCGCGGCCGTTTAGTGGAGTTGGGCCCTCCGTTTTTTTGTGCTTCCCTGGTCCTTTTTTATCTGTAGTTTGGCATATGTCTTTTCTGATAATCTTTTCACATCTCTTCCAGAATCCTAATAGATCAAAAGGTGATTGGACATGGATCATTTGTCATGATTTTCTTGAGCTCCGCGTAGATTTCTTGGATCTTGTGTTGCCATTGAGCCTTGTGCATGAAAGTGACATTGATTTGCCATTTTGTCTCTTAAACTGGTGTGTGGCAACAGACGGATAAAGAGCAGAGATCCGTGTTTTATCTGTGGTTGGCAGGAATCCGGGTTTTGTCGTGTTTTTCCATGAATTTCACCGTTTAGAGCCGAGAACCTGTATCCTGCAATTGACTAGCAAACACGGCTCAAAAGTACCTACCGATATGCAATGTGATAAAAATTGGGCGGTATGAAAATGCAAAAATCTGATATGAACACCGTTCCCCTAGGCAAATCCAACGGCTGTAAAAGTGGACAGTGTTGCACTCACGTGCAATCCATGTGAGAGCAACACTAGGGGGCATTTGTTCCCTCGTAAAAAAAAGGGGGAGACTAAGAAAGGGGCAAACTCCTCACTATTCGAGCCTCGCGTGTTAAACACGTGAGCGCCTATATACTTAAACTACTGATAGGCTAAACAGGCCTCACGTGTTAAACACGTGAGCAGCTATATGCAAAGCAGATAGACGCTGCAATTAAACTACTGATAGGCTAAACAAGCTTCACGCGTTATACACGTGAGCGCCTATATGCAAGGCATATAGGCGTTGTAATTAAACTAATGATAGGCTAAACATGCCCCACGTGTTATACACGTGATTGACTATATTTAAGGCATATAGACGCTGCAATTAAACTACTGATAGGCTAAAAAAGCCTCACGTGGTAAACACGTGTGCGCCTATATGCAAAGCATATAAGCACTACAATCAAACAGCTAAGAGGGCCAAATTAAGTCCCACGTGCTAAACACGTGAGGACACCTCATTGTGTAAAATTAAATTCTATTTAATGAACCGTTAGATCAAGGATCCAACGGTGATTAAATATAGAATTAAATTCTATTGGGAAGAATATTTTCTGTTAAACAGAGAGTTAGTGGATCAAAAATCCAAAATATTTTCTATATCTTTCTAAACAGAGAAAGATTATACTCTGTTAAACTGAGCACTCTTGAATTAAAAATCCAATGGTGATTAAAATGTCACCGCTTGATAGAATTTTATTCTATATATGGGAGAATATCCCCAATCTTGTTAAAAAAAAACAAGAACAATATCTTCAATTAAAAAACAGAAGTTCTTGGATCAAAAATCCAACGGTTGGTAAAAATCCCCAAATCAATTCTGAAACCAATTAAATCAATTGGGATATCTCAATGAAAGATTTTCTCAGAATTAAACAAACTTCTCTCCACTATATAAAGAACCCAAGACTTCAAGTCTCAAAATGGCGGAAGAAGAAGAAAAAAAGCAGAGAAAAAGAAAAAAAGAAAAATAAAGAAGAGAGAGAACTCCCCAGAAGTTTAAAAAAGAATATACAGTGAGCTTTTGAGGAATAGGAGAATTTAATTCTCAAAGAAAAGACTTGCTTCCTTGAAACACTAGGTAAAAAAATACCTATCGTTTGCCTCTCTAAGGGTTTAACCCTTCATATAAGAACTCAGTTCTTTTCTTTGGTTGAGATCTGCAGAAGCAAATCTCCCTACAAGTTGAGAATTTAATTCTCATCAGGGAGATTTTGCTCTGCAAGATTCAAAACTTAGAGAAAAAGAATTAAGTTATATAAGAAAAGATAAGAAGAATGGGAACATATAGGAATTTAATTCCTCTAAAAAAATTAGGGTTTAACCCTATATAAAGAACTTAGTTCTTCAATAAAAAAAGACAGTGATCCAAGATCTCCAAGGCTAAATCGTTGGTGCTTAGCACTATTTTGAAGCTTCACGTGTTTCCTACGTGGGTGCTTCAAACGAACAAGGAAAATAACCAAAACTTCTTCACGTGTTTCCCACGTGATTTGTTTAAGAGGAAAAAAAGTAAAAGAATGAGGAAACTACAGCACTCCGGCTTCAATAAAGAAAAAGGGGACACCCACGTGCTTTGCACGAGAACTCTAGCCAAGTTCTTAGCACTTATAAAAAAGGGGAGATAAAACCCAAAGTCCAGCGCCCATATTTAGGGTGCCTCACGTGTGTCATGTGAGCGCCATAAAACTCTAGTGTTTAACACTAGTCCAGTGCCCATATTTGGGGCGCCTCACGTGTGTCACGTGAGCGCCATAAAACTCTAGTGTTTAACACTAATTCAGTGCCAACATGAAACGCACGTGAGCACTGTATTCCTCAGTGCTTAGCACTGTTGGAGACTCAATCTTAGCCCAATTTGGCTAAGTTTCCTGAGTTTAGACCTCTTTGATACTAAAACAACCGAGCCTATATTACTCATGTTTTTCCAAGCCGACCTCAGTCTCAAAAATAACTAGCGGTCTCCCATTGATGATATCCCAAATAATATTCATCTTATATCTCCTAAGATAATTTTAGTCTCAAACATGACCAACATTTCTTAGGCCTACAACAACCCTTTTTCCCCTCAAATACGAGATTTGGTTTAAGGGTACACCTCTCCACACCTCTGATATATGTCGTTGTAATTTTTCAACGTCTTCAGAGAAGTGGCGGGTCCCGACAACCAACAACTCTTAGATGCACTTCCAAATTGACATGCACACCTCAATTCATACCGCACCCTAAATTGGGTGCATTCCATATCATCATTGTTCATTCCGTCATGTAACAAATACACGTGCATGCAAGATGAGCAAAGGATCGAGAACTCCCTAAACTAATATTCGCCTCCAAAATGACGATAGCGGACCGAAATATCCTTAAACTAATATTCGCCTTCAAAATGGCAATAATGGACCGAAACGTCCTTAAACTAAAATAATAGAGCCCAAACGCTCTTTTGTTGGATCCTAAATAAAAATGATCATAAAACCTCGTTAAGTGGATCTTAGTCTCAAAATGGACTAATGTATCCTTAACAAAAATAAATCGAGCCCTAAATGCTCACATACATTTAAGTTGATCTTAATCTCAAAATAGATTAACGGTCCTTAA
The DNA here is from genome assembly GCA_030015575.1 of Agapanthus africanus. Taxonomy (NCBI): domain Eukaryota; kingdom Viridiplantae; phylum Streptophyta; class Magnoliopsida; order Asparagales; family Amaryllidaceae; genus Agapanthus; species Agapanthus africanus. The sequence goes on along the minus strand of JASDDO010000019.1, from coordinate 372,909,727 downwards.
ATAAAAACACCAAATCTAAGATATATGGATTTGGACTAATCCACGCCCTATGGGCGACAACATAAATTAGTCTTCGTATACAATCCATGGGAAACAAACAAAAACACACACGACACGAAGTGAACTTCCAAAGCATGAGAAAGTTTTTATCGCGATGTGGTAATGTAATTAACTGCAGGGACTTGCGCCTGCGGGGAAGAGCGTCCCCACAATCAAAAACCTCTTGCTAAACAATGGGGAATCTGACGAAATCATGCTACAACCGCCGCATCCGTCCAAACCTTCGATATACGGTACCATAAATCAACTTGGCATCTTCGGAGAGGTGGACAGATAAATCCAAATAGCATCTACACCTAAATTCAGGCAGGACGATCCATCCCGGTTTGTCTCTGTTTTCGGCGGTGAACACTCCTGACCGTGCTCGGTCTTCTGAGGGTCCTGTCCTCCTGACGAACATTCCAAAGAAAGAAAAGACAGGAATGTCGTCAGCGAACTAGCGCTCGGTAAGTCCTAAAAGAAAGGTAGGAACACAACAAGTAATGTGGAAGGAAACTGTTAAGTTATACAGGTATCAGTTTATTACACTGACGTAGTTGTTTGTAGCTTGGTACAGAAGGTATCAGTGTATATGAGAGGAGTCCAACTGTCCCGTGGACTATGGTAACATATAAGTACAAGGCTCCGTTAAAACCCACGGAACAACGACACGAGAGTTCATGTAGATGTCTTTTAGTGACCATCATCGTGTCACTTTTAACACATTCCGTACCAGTCTACCCCGTTAACCCCGTGTAATTTTTTTTATATAGATTATAATTATCAGACTTGTCGAGACCATGGATACAAGTTGTTCATGTAATCAGGTTCAGGATGTAAACAAGTAATCATGTAATTAAGTCAAGTTATAGCCATGGTTCGGTCAGGTCAAGTCATATTTGCATGTTGATATTGTTCTGGTATTCAGGTTCAGATTCAAGTATACATGTTAGGGTTTAGATTTATGTTTGAATTGTATTCTGGTTTGAGTTGAATTCAAGCGTGATTTATACACAGACTTGAGTCAGACACTTAGAACTGATTTAGATCCTGAATTATATTCGGGAGTTATTGGTAACTGCTGCACATGGACGACAGGATTTATGTTTTTTTCCAAGACAATTACCATTGATAACATCGTTAAGTTTTTCTATCTTAAATAAGCAAGCACTCACTTTCTCCGGCTCCCTGAGTCTCAAGAGAATTGATCCCACTTAAACCTATATTTACTAAAGTGCTTAACAGTGTTTTACATAACTCGATGGGGTTTTATGAAAAATATTTTTAAGGTATAGTTCAAAATAATCTCGAGAAATTATTTATATTATTTAGGGTTTCCATGGATGTGTATTTTAAGGATTTGAGGTATTTTAGTGATAATTACCTTAACTTGAATAGTTCATGGTATATTACTGTAAACTTGTCTTATATTGATATCTTAATTGTATTTTGATGAAACTTGTAATTCTTTTATTTGAAAAATATAAAGTTATTATATTTTAAAAATATATGGATTTTATAATATTTATATAATTATAAAAATTAATTTTATTAAGTAAAAAATTGTGTTTTTCTTAAAAATCGTATTAAAAATCTTTCGAGACCGAATGCTCCGTGAGAAGGTCTGCATCTTGCTCTACTAGTCTAAGAATATGCGATAATCCGCACCATCCAATAGCGGGTCCCCTAAAAAAGGTTGTAAAGGTATATTTGCAAAGGGATTTTAAATACAATTTAAAAGAAAACCGTTTTTATAGTACATGGTATTTTGATGTAATACGGTAACAAAAATATGTTCAAGGGATATCGTGCTACGAAAACATGTGTGTATGTGAGGGGTAGGTCATTATCCCGTGAAGTTTTTTAAAGGTATGTTTAAACAAAGGAATAAAAGATGACGCATATAAAGTTCATGGTATTTTCATGTAAAAGTTAGATTAAAGTTATTTAGCATGATATTTTTGAGTGAAAGTTGGTTCTAAACATTAGTTTTATGATTATAAACATAGGGTAAGAATTTGGATGAAAGATATAGAAGAAATAGGGAAATTTTAGGATTTAGAACAAAAGATCGGTGTTAACTTCACTTACCGACATGTTTTGAAAAAGAGAACTTTTCAAAAGAAAGAGAGGGATAGGGAGGGATTTAAAAGTGAATTAGGGTAAGGAAAGGTTGAAGAAGATAGATTGGTAGTCGTGGCATCACGGGGTCGCCAGAATAGCCTCGATTCCTCGCCGGAAGTTGGTCGTTGGCTAACTCCTCTTCTACTCCACTTGTACTTGAGAAAATTTGAGGGTTTTGGCTAGAATTTTCAGAATGAGGAAGAGCTAGGGCATGGATAGTATTTATAGTATGAAATTAGGGTTTTGGGATTAAAAATGTGAATTAAAATGCATTAAAATGTGATAAATTAGGGAATTTAGGGGTCTTTGTTTGATTGCAGAGTAATTAAACAGTGCAGGGGTGATGGGGGTAGGCCAAGAGACTTATGTGCAAAACCCGGGGCTTATTGCCTATGGTTGGACCGTCGGCGCCGGTCGTTCTTGAGGAGGGGGCCGGTGGATTGAAGACACGTGTCCCTCTCTACATTTAGACCATTTTCCACATGTTTATTTTTCCAGACTTTTCATTTTTATGTGCATTGCACATGTAAACTTTTGGGCTTCCAAAAAGTTTAAAAATAAAATCTGAAAAAATAAATGTGTCTGATGGGATTCGAACACAGGGGCTATGTCACAGCAGTGCAAAGCTTTACCAGTGAGCTACAAGTTGTTTCTTGCTGTTCTTAACAAAAATTAACTTTTAAAGTGTACCCAGGCTTGTAAACTCCTTTCTGTACATTAAACTGAAAAATTTCATACAATAAATTCAAAGTCGTTACAGAGACTTATGATACCTGAAGGGGCTGCCCCAAAACGGATAGCACTCCTAACTCCTGCAATAGGTGAAGCCATCAAAGGTGCTTCCCCTACCAGAAAGTCAGTCTTCGAAAGATTAGCCGGCCCTCTTCAAACCTTAATAAGGACGTCAGTCTTCAGCAGGTTAACGCCGATTGAAGCCCCTCAGAAGAGCCGGGGCAAGAAGAAGCCGCTTCCAAAACTGAGGCGGTCCCTTCTGCGAGACACACTCGATGTCGCCACTGGCACTGAGTGAGAAAAGTTGGGGGCAACTCCCCCTTAGGACTTACCCCACCAGCTCCAATGGTGGAAGTTGATACTGCTGTTCCAACCGGGAACAACTTTTAGTGTATATGCCCTAGAGGCCATTACTGTATCATACTAGTATGTATATTACTTGATGGAAGCTTGGGATATTCACAGTTGTACAGACAATCTTGCTCCATATAATAGTATGCTACTTGGTTTGTCTCTGCTTTAATGTGTACATGTGTGTTTCTTTATTATATCAACTATACGCATTAGTAGAGCCCTTAGGATCTTTGCTTGATTACCGGCGTTGTGATGGCGATCACACTCGTGGGGGCTGGGTAATCCACAAGCACATCCTTATACACGTCCCTAGTTGTGGGATTATCGAGATAGGGCATCGATACACCGGAGTAGACTAGCGTATGCGCTTCTCATCCCAGCACGGGAGACGGTCTGTCCCACAGCCGTCAGTACGTCGTACTTGAGATAGTATGCGGGTGCTCGTTAGGTTACGAGTACACTGGACAGGACTCGTCGGGAACTGATGGTTGGTATTATACCTATCGTCAGTTATCAGTTCCCAGGTGACATGAGTACAGCTTAGTCCGCTGACTTGACACTGTCACTTCGCCTCGAGTGTGTTCCCTCTGTTCTTTGATTACTACCCTACCACGGCTCTACTGAGTCGTGCAAACAGGTAGTAGTTGGGTGCAGTCCGAAGCACTTGGAGGCAGTGAAGGTTACACAGGATTCGTCTCTCCCGGTATTGGGGGTTGACATCGCGCTGTGTCTAGGAGAGCCATTACACGAGTAGTCCCTGGCCAGGGCAAGCGAGATATACTGGTAGGTTTCCAGTGTTATCTCAGGGTGTTCTGGTCTTCACTCCGACACGACTTGTACCGCTTTTAGGGGACTGACGTTTACCGCCCCCCTAGGCCCGCCATGCGATGTATCAGACGAACAGACCGGACTGTACGGAGATTGTCACATACAGGCTCAGTAGGAGTTCGGATGGGTTTACCTCATCGGCCTTCTTATCGGCATCTACCTGGGGACCGTTACGTACAGCTAGTGCCGCTTACGGTCTGTGGTTAAACCCACTGCCAGCGTAGTGTCGAGTCTTTAGAGTCCCACACAGAGAGTTTTCTTGCACTGAGCAAAACGTGTAGAGGCCGTATGGTTTTACGGCAGGGCTGCGATCACTTACGTACACTTGTGTGCGTGTGGTGTTCGGGCAAGCAATACTAGTGGGCTTTGGTTTAAGCCAGATCCTAGTATTGCACGGATGGATTTGTTTTGTCTTCTGCGCATCCGCATTCTACGGAATGCGGATGCAAGTGTGTGTGCACAGTTTTCCGGAGCGATGAAGGAGGAGGTGCCTCATCAGGGTTTTGGCAGTTGGTTCGGCCAAAACCGTTATGTGGCAGGCTCATTAGGGTTTTGACAGTTGATTCGGTCAAAACCATTTTGAGGCGGACTCATTAGGGTTTTGACAGTTCGTTTGGTCAAAACCATTATGAGCCGCGGACATCATTTACTAATCCTTTTAGTGATAATTTTATGACGGCTAATTGCATTGACCATTTGACCCCATTGACCTCTCTTGACTTTGTTGACCGGTTGACCGTGTTGACCATTGACCTTCAAGAGAGGTCTACATTCTTCTTTTCTTTTTCTTTTTCTTTTTTTGATTATGATAATGGTCATTTCAATATAGCCATCAAACTTTATCTTGATAGGATTGGTAATGATGGTTTAGTGCATTATTGAACCATAGTTCATTTTCTTTAGCTCATAATTCATTCTCATTTTTCTCTCTTGCTCTTTCTAATGAGAAGAAAAGAAATGCACCATGGTTGCTAGCTCCTCCTTCTTCCTCCTCTTGATTCATCTTTTGATCTCATGTGTTGAGAGATAAAGATCCCACAAAGACAAAACCATCCCTCTACCACTTCTACACAACCTAGGGCTTCTAGACTAGCAATCTCTTTGCCCTAGTTACCTCGGCTCGAGGTGGAGCTCGGTGTACATCTCTCGGGTGGATCGTCTTCGACTCAAGGAGGCCGCGGAGGTGACCAAAGTCCGGATCGACCCTCGGAGCAAGCAAGGAGAAGAACAACAAGGAGAGAAGGAGTTCAAGTTGAGGTACAACCCCTAACCGAGTAGATAAATCTCTAGTTAGGATGCTAGTGTGTTGTTTAGCAAAGATCCGGCTTTTACGGTCCATGTTACCAAGTCTAGAAAAAATTTTGTTTTACCGTTTCCGCAACCCCGAAAGTACCGGGAGAGGTAACGTGGACCTAACAGTGGTATCAGAGCCTAACTAAACACACCCTAGAATGTTAGCAAAGTATTTAGAATATCGACCGAACGAAAAAACCGCAAAACACCCCGGAAACCCTAAGTTTCTGCCGATTTTTTTCTGCTCAAAATATAATAAATCATGTCTTAAAAATCGGCTCAGGCTTTTGTTAGAACACTGGAGAAAAACGATCCCCTAACTCGGCTAAAGAGCCGCGGAACCTCGGCCGAGTTAGCTCTGTTGTGAATCGGGTTTCCTGCAGTGTTCATATATGGGTATTTTGGGATTTTTGGAATATGATTTTTCTGCCCAGATTTTCCAGAAAGCAAAATTTGTTTTTGGGGCTAAAAAATCCGTATTTTTTGGTCGATGTTCTGTAGACTTTGGCTAATGGTTATATCTGTAATGTTATATATGTATTGAACGTCTACTAATCGCTATACGTCGATTAGTGGGGGTTATACATATCTGTGATCTGTGTTGTTGATGGTATGTGTATATGAACTCGTTGGATTGTCGCGAATGAATAGCCGGGGTGGATGTGAGATGAGAGTTTCTTTTTCTTTCATTCATGTAATAAATTTGTAAATTGATGTAATATTATTTGTATGGCCGCACAACTGGGTCGAGGTTGTAGCCGTCATTGTATAATTCTTTTTACTGTTTTTGCTCCTAGGATAGACCCATGGAGGGGGTGAACAAACTACCGGGTATCTCGAAGTGCCGAGTGGCCTACTCACGGTATTGAGGGAGGTTGCTTCGCTTCGGCTACTTGGCGGGTAGTTTGCCGCACCCGTAGGGGTCTTGGGTGGGGTATTGGCTATTCATCGCGACCGTGTAATCCGCTTTTCGTTGTAGGCTCGAACGAATCGCGGGTTCCTAGTATATCCAAAGTGTTCATCTGTGATCTGGATTGGCTATCATTGCTATATATCTATATATTATAACTATTTAGGCGTTGCTTATGTTTTTCAGCCGCGCTAGCCCAGCCCCCGCTCTGTCGTTAGTTAAGTAACCTAACGGGTGATGACGGGGCCCCGTGGCGAATGCGAATGGCATAAGCGTACGTCATATTTTGGTTGTTTTCTGCAATGGTAGGATTAAATGGTGGGACGCATTAAAAGAACTAATGCAAGAAAATAAACCTAAAAGACGTTGTTGGAACAATTTTTCAAAAAGCTGTTATTGCAAGGACCTTCACTTTTGTTTTGCATCGAGGTATTCGGTTATGAATGCCCAGCACCTCATTCGACGAGGCAAGGACCGAGATCCCCTCATCGGGAGTGACCCCTTGGACAAAAGTTTGCGTCAGGGTGATAACTTCACTATAGTCGATTATTCTTGCTTTGCATCGAGGTATTCATCTTATGAATGCCCAGCACCTCACTCGACGAGGAAAGAGCCGAGATCCCTTCACAGGGAGTGACCTCTTTAGCAAAAGTTTTCGTCACTATATTTTCAAAAAGTGTATTACGTTCCTTCAACGATATCAAGTTCATTACGTTAACGGGTTTTCGCCAAAACCCAGTCATAGCCCTCCGTCGTTTCGGATTGATATTGCTTAGTATTCGTGCTACGTATTTCGTGCTCAGCCGAGACGTAGTGTACGGTAGCTATGTAATATTTTTCCGTAGGATACAAAGTGATTGGTTAGGACAGTCGTGCGGTCATTTTGGCTCAGTCAAGGACTCGTACGGGTGGGTCTAATGCAGTCAAGATAATGACGGGTTGAACTTGACTAGGATCCTTTGATATGTTGGCTCAGTCAAGGTCACTTGGGTCCTAGGGGCAAAAACCACATCGGGAGTTTCAAAAGTACTGAAACTTGCTAGTGTTGCATACCATTTGGAGTGTGATGATTCTGGTAGGATTCCTTCAGTTTTGTCACGCGATGATATTTGGATCCCGATCCTACTGTGAGTATATGCTACTCCTCGGGAACTTTCTCGCTTAACGATCAATGCTATAAACCAAGTAGGTGTCTAGAAAGGTGTTAACGGGGCTACGCCCACAGGGAAAAGAGGTTACTTAATTAAGGAACTTCGCGAAAGCGTTGGAAAACCTCCCTCGAAGTACCGACACTGGCCTGGCTGAACGGTTAAGCAAGTATTGTACGGTGAGATTGATCCCGACTAATTCTTCCTTTATGGTTTGAGGAGGGATTCGAGAGACAGTGGGAGCCATCCTGTTTAGATAAATTAAAAACCAATCTAAACTTGCAAGAGCGCACGCTAAGTGTTTCTTTTCTCTCTCTCCAGGTAGCAACCATTTCACGCCCTAATCAAGATAATAAAATGTATCGCTTGACTGATCCGAATTCTTATTCGGGGCTGGGGAACGTTGGTTCGGCTCTAACTTGTGACAACAGTCATAAGTATGAGCAAGGAAAAGGGGATTGTATGGATTCCCAGGATACCCAGTTGAAGAAGAAGCATGGTTTTGCATCTACTTCAGGTGTTCTTGTAATTGAGAACTGTTTTACGGTCAGCCCTACCTCCTGGATACTTGATACCGGATCAGGATCTCATATCTGTAATTTATTGCAGGGACTGAGAAAAAGTAGGAAAGTTGCACCGGGTGATATGTCGCTCAGAGTAGCGAACGGAGCATAAGTTAATGTGGCAGCCGTCGGTGAATATCACCTAGTATTGCCAAATGGCAAGACTATGATTTTGAACGATTGCAACTGTGTACCTTCCATGGTTTGCAACATCATATCAGTTTCTTTACTCGATAAAGATGGATATAACTTTGTTCTTGATAGAAATATTATGAACATTTACCTTCATAAGGTACTGGTTGCAGAAGGTACACTGTGTAATGGTATCTACGTTCTAAATCAGAATACAGTTCTCAATGTACAAAACACACGCAAGAGGAAGAATTCAGATACGAATGAATCCTACTTGTGGCATTGTAGACTTGGTCATATCGGAGAGAAAAGACTGAGTAAGTTGCATAAAGATAGACTCTTGGATGCGTTCGAGTTTTCATCTTATAAAACTTGTCAGTCTTGTCTCAAAGGGAAGATGACCAAATCTCCGTTCACCGGACATGGAGAAAGAGCAGCAGAGCTCTTGGGACTCGTACATAGTGATGTATGTGGTCCGATGTCTATACATGCAAGGGGTGGGTTCTCGTACTTCATCACATTCACTGACGATCTCTCTAGGTTCGGATATGTGTATCTGATGAAACACAAATCTGAAGCTTTTGAGAAATTCAAGGAATTCAGAAACGAAGTAGAGAACCAGACTGGCAAAAGTATCAAGATCCTCCGGTCTGATAGAGGAGGGGAGTACTTAAGCACGGAATTCCTAGATTACTTAAAAGAGAATGGTATTCTCTCTCAGCTTACTCCTCCTTATACACCACAGCACAACGGTGTATCGGAGCGGAGGAATCGTACCCTACTGGATATGGTTCACTCCATGATGAGTAATGCCGAGTTACCTCTTTCATTTTGGGGACATGAGCTGTTGACAGCAGCATATCTATTGAACGATGTTCCGTCTAAATCTGTGCCTAAGACACCGTTCGAGATATAGAATGGTAAAAAGCCGTATCTTAAACGTATTAAGATATGGGGTTGTCCGGCTTATGTAAAAGTATAAAATCCGGACAAACTTCAGGCACGTTCAGTTCTATGTAAATTTGTGGGATATCCTAAGAACTCCACAGGATATCTGTTCTACCACACCGAGGAACATAAGGTGTTTGTATCTCGCCGTGCCACCTTTTTAGAGTGTCAATTTCTTGCAAAAGAAACAAGTGGGAGTTCGGTAGAACTGGAAGAAATTCAGCGACCACAAAATGAAACTGAAGATTTGACAGAACCTCAGAATTCAATAACCCCAGACGAACCTCAGCCACTCCGCAGATCTGGTAGGATTTCTCATCCGCTCGAGAGATACTACGGTTTTCTCATAGACGGGGATCGAGAGGATTGCATCTTGGAAGAAGATGACCCTACCAGTTTCAGGCAGGCCATTATCAGTAGGGACTCTGATAAGTGGCAGGAAGCAATGCAATCCGAAATGGAGTCCATGTACGCCAATAAAGTGTGGACCTTGGATATTGCTCCACCTGGGGTAAAACCCGTTGGATGCAAATAGATCTACAAAAGGAAACTTGGTATAGATGGGCAGGTGGAAACTTATAAGGCTAGACTCGTTGCAAAAGGTTTTCGTCAAAGACCTGGTTTGGACTATGACGAAACTTTTTTCTCCGGTGGCTATGCTCAAATCCATTCGGATCCTACTTGCCATTGCTGCCTTCCATGACTATGAAATCTGGCAGATGGATGTTAAAACGGTTTTCCTAAACGGTTGTTTGGAAGAGTGCGTTTACATGGATCAGCCAGAAGGTTTCGTAGACAGTGGGAGCAGAGGGAAGGTGTGCAATTTGCTTAAATCCATTTATGGATTAAAGCAGGCATCGCGGAGCTGGAACATCTGTTTTGATGAGGCAATCAAGGAATTTGATTTCATCAAGAACGAAGATGAACCTTGTGTCTATAAGAAGATTGTAGGACGAACTGTCGTATTCCTAGTCTTGTACGTGGACAACATTCTTTTGATAGGAAATGACATTCCTATGCTACAATCGGTCAAGCTATTTTTGTCACAACGGTTCTCCATGAAGGACCTGGGTGATGCCTCGTACATTCTGGGGATCAAGATCTATAGAGATAGATCCAAGAGATTACTGGGACTTTCGCAGTCCAGGTACATAGAGACCGTACTAAAGAGATTTAGTATGGAGGATTCCAAGCACGGTAACATACCCGCATTGCACGGAATTACCCTCTTCAAGAAGATGTCTCCTAAGACTGACGAGGAGAGGGTTCGCATGAGCACTATACCCTACGCTTCGGCGGTAGGATCTATAATGTATGCGATGCTATGTACAAGACCAGATGTAGCTTACGCGCTGAGCGCGGTAAGCCGGTATCAGTCAGACCCAGGTGAGGACCACTGGACAGCAGTGAAGAACATTCTCAAGTACCTGAGAAGGACTAAGGAGATGTTCCTGGTTTACGGTAATGGAGACCTCAGGGTCGAGTCCTTTACCGATTCAAGCTTCCAGAGTGACAAAGATGACAGCAAGTCTGTCTCGGGTTTTGTGTTTACCCTCAACGGAGGGGCGGTATGTTGGAGGAGTTCCAAACAGGATACCGTTGCAGACTCGACGATGGAGACTGAATACATTGCTGCAAGCGATGCTGCAAAAGAGGCGGTCTGGATGAAGAAGTTCATTAGTGAACTTCAGGTGGTTCCGTCCATTGTTGACCCAATACCTTTGTATTGCGATAACAATAGGGCTATAGCTTTAGCGAAGGAACCAAGGTCCCATCAGAAATCCAGGCACATCTTAAGGCGGTATCACCTGATCAAGGAGATCATTGATCGCCAGGAGATTGAGGTGCGGAGAGTGGACACAAAGGACAACACAACGGACCCATTCATGAAGGCATTGCCTCAGACTCAGTTCGAGCGCCTGATCGAGATGATAGGTCTTCGATACGCCAGTACATGGCCTTAGTGCAAGTGGGAGATTGTTAGTGTATATGCCCTAGAGGCCATTACTGTATCATAGTAGTATGTATATTACTTGTGGAAGCTTGGGATATTCACAGTTGTACAGACAATCTTGCTCAATATAGTAGTATGCTACTTGGTTTGTCTCTGCTTTAATGTGTACATGTGTGTTTCTTTATTATATCACCTATACGCATTAGTAGAGCCCTTAGGATCTTTGCTTGATTACCGGCGTTGTGATGGCGATCACACTCGTGGGGACTGGGTAATCCACAAGCACATCCTTATACACGTCCCTAGTCGTGGGATTATCGAGATAGGGCATCGATACTCCGGAGTAGACTAGCGTATGCGCTTCTCATCCCAGCACGGGAGACGGTCTGTCCCACAGCCGTCAGTACGTTGTACTTGAGATAGTATGCGGGTGCTCATTAGGCTACGAGCACACTGGACAGGACTCATCGGGAACTGATGGTTGGTATTATACCTATCGTCAGTTATCAGTTCCCAGGTGACATGAGTACAGCTTAGTCCGCTGACTTGACACTGTCACTTCGCCTCGAGTATGTTCCCATTGTTCTTTGATTACTACCCTACCACGGCTCTACTGAGTCGTGCAAACAGGTAGTAGTTGGGTGCAGTCCGAAGCACTTGGAGGCAGTGACGGTTACACAGGATTCGTCTCTCCCGGTATTGGGGGTTGACATCGCGCTGTGTCTAGGAGAGCCATTACACGAGTAGTCCCTGGCCAGGGCAAGCGAGATATACTGGTAGGTTTCCAGTGTTATCTCAGGGTGTTCTGGTCTTCACTCCGACACGACTTGTACCGCTTTTAGGGGACTGACGTTTACCGCCCCCCTAGGCCCGCCATGCGATGTATCAGACGAACAGACCGAACTGTTCGGAGATTGTCACATACAGGCTCAGTAGGAGTTCGGATGGGTTTACCTCATCGGCCTTCTTATCGGCATCTACCTGGGGACCGTTACGTACAGCTAGTGCCGCTTACGGTCTGTGGTTAAACCCACTGCCAGCGTAGTGTCGAGTCTTTAAAGTCCCACACAGAGAGTTTCCCTGCACTGAGCGAAACGTGTAGAGGCCGTATGGTTTTACGGCAGGGTTGCGATCACTTACATACACTTGTGTGCGTGTGGTGTTCGGGCAAGCAATACTAGTGGGCTTTGGTTTAAGCCGGGTCCTAGTATTGCACGAATGGATTTGTTTTGTCTTCTGCGCATCCGCATTCTACGGAATACGGATGCAGGTGTGTATGCACAGTTTTCCGGAGCGATGAAGGAGGAGGTGCCTCATCAGTGTTTTGGCAGTTGGTTCGGCCAAAACCGTTATGTGGCAGGCTCATTAGGGTTTTGACAGTTGATTCGGTCAAAACCATTTTGAGGCGGACTCATTAGGGTTTTGACAGTTCGTTTGGTCAAAACCATTATGAACCGCGGACATCATTTACTAATCCTTTTAGTGATAATTTTATGATGGCTGATTGCATTGACCATTTGACCCTATTGACCTCTCTTGATTTTGTTGACCGGTTGACCGTGTTGACCATTGACCTTCAAGAGAGGTCTACACTCTTCTTTTCTTTTTCTTTTTTTGATTATGATAATGGTCATTTCAATATAACCATCAAACTTTATCTTGATAGGATTGGTAATGATGGTTTAGTGCATTATTGAACCATGGTTCATTTTCTTTAGCTCATAATTCATTCTCATTTTTCTCTCTTGCTCTTTCTAATGAGAAGAAAAGAAATGCACCATGGTTGCTAGCTCCTCCTTCTTCCTCCTCTTGATTCATCTTTTGATCTCATGTGTTGAGAGATAAAGATCCCACAAAGACAAAACCATCCCTCTACCACTTCTACACAATCTAGGGCTTCTAGACTAGCAATCTCTTTACCCTAGTTACCTCGGCTCGAGGTGGAGCTCGGTGTACATCTCTCGGGTGGATCGTCTTCGACTCAAGGAGACCGCGGAGGTGACCAAAGTCCGGATCAACCCTCGGAGCAAGCAAGGAGAAGAACAACAAGGAGAGAAGGAGTTCAAGTTGAGGTATAACCCCTAACCGAGTAGATAAATCTCTAGTTAGGATGCTAGTGTGTTGTTTAGCAAAGATCCGGCTTTTACGGTCCATGTTACCAAGTCTAGAAAAATTTTTGTTTTACCGTTTCCGCAACCCCGAAAGTACCGGGAGAAGTAACATGGAACAACTTTGAACCGCTGAAGAAGGTGCGCAAAAACTCTCCAACAACGGTACTAAAGAAATCACCCCCGCTTGCAGAAGTTATAGCGCAAGCAAAGCCGGATCGGCCCCATCAGCGGCTCTCTTTGCAAATTCATAAGGTCTGGTGGAAAGTCCAGGACTCCGTAATCGACAAAGATTACTCTCGTCGACTGGAGAAACCTAAAGGCCGACAAGAAAAAGATCATTCCTCCGCCATACAACGGGGGACTTCTTCTAAGCGGGGCCTGTCATAACGGCTCTTTCAACTCTAATCTCTCATAAAAGAACAAGACTGGAGAAAACTCTACCGCCCGCGGTAAATTCCATAAGCGATAGACCTAAACGCCCCAAGTCTGGTGGCATGATCATATATACAGTCTATATGGCTTCAAGAAAAGAAGAAAGCCGTGCCTCCGTGAGTCATCGACCACAAACTCGGTCGCTGACAAAAACTCCGGAGTAACAAAAGAAGCTCCAAGAAATGCTGACCAAAATGGCAGCACTTACCGGACAGAAAGAAATTCCGGATCCTACAGCCGAACAGCGCCAAGAACAGGAGACCGATACAGAGTTCCTGTGAAGGGTGCTTGAGAGAAAGGATAAGGAAGCCGCTGAACAAGCTGCCAACATAAAACAGATGGCTCTCTTATTCCAAGACATGGTTAGAATGATGATCCAACCAAAAACCCCAGCCGAGGATCCACCGATAATCGTTGACGATGACAGAGGGGAAACATCAAACCCTCCTCCGGCTTTATCAAAAGCCAAGGAGGAAACGATCTCTAAGGCTACCCTTGATAATTATATTGCTCAACAAATAAGAGCACATCCAGCTAATGAAGCTGCCGGCCAAATCGTCAGAACTGGGTGACCGTATCCAGGCTAATATAATCAAAATCAAGTACCCACTGAGATATACAATCTCCAAATTCCATGTATACAAAGGGACAGGAAACCCTCACCAGCACGTCGTGCAGTTCATAGCTCTGTGCGGCAACACTGGAGGTGACGACAACCTGTTGCTTTGCCAGTTCATTGGCAGCTGTCAGAAACGACCTTCGAATGGTACTCGGAGCTCCTAAATAACTCCGTGAAAACATTCGCAAAGATGGAACTTTTGTTCACACAGTATTTCGCCAGCGCGAGAGAGCTCACTCCAATTACGGCATTAATCAATACCAGGGTAAAGCCGGGAGAAACCTGGGTCCAATACGCGATCCGATGGTGGAACCTATGGTTTAAGTGCGAACAGCGCATTGAAGAATCTCATGCCGTGAGCATGCTTATTGGGACCCTTGATCCTCAAACGACTATGTTTCAGTTCATGACATTCTTCAAACCAACCACCTTCCAAGCTTTGATAGATAAACTGGCCCAAATGGACCAAATGGGCCACGGGCCTCCCTCCTCAAATAAGGATCCTTGAAATAACAAGGGTAAAAGGAAAGCGGCCTTCATTTCCAACACGTAACAACAACCGAGTGGCCCAAAACCGGCTGCTCGCCAAAACAACGCGCGCCCGCGCCCATCCTTGGAGGAAAGATTAGGACGAGCTTACTCGTTTCCCCACGACAATACGAGGAGACTATTCGAATTGGTAATGCGTAATAAACTCATCATATTGCCAGACCCGCGGCGTCCACCGCAACCCGGCGACGTTAACAACCCTAACTACTGCTCCTATCACAGAATGGTGAGCCACCCAATTGAAGATTGCTACGTCTTCAAGAACTGGGTCGAAGACCAGTATCAACAGGGGAAATTCACGTTGTCTGATAACTGGAAGGTAAGCTTACCCCAGAAGCACAATCCTAAAAAGGTGGATGAGCAGGGGGCATCATGCTCAATCATGGAAGAAACTCCATGGGAAATCATTCTTTTAGCAAAAACCAAAAAGAATGCTGAAAGATCTACAGGCATGTCCAGCAGTCAGGTGAAAAAGCCCGCTTGAGCCCGAAATAATAGAAAGGATGCTGGAATCTAATCCCACACCAAAAATTGTTGACGAAGGGAAAAACCCCCAAGTCAAGCCTTCGAAGTCTTCGAGAAAAAAAAAGAAGACCAAAAAACCTGTGCAGCCTGCCGAGTATGACGAAAAGCGCACAGATCTATAAAAATACATTGATGCGCTGGAGGAGTACAGCCAGAAGGTGCGGACACCAGTCACATTCGAAGAGCTCCTCAAGTATATTCTTGAGGATGAAGATAGTGACTATGATGAGGGAAATGACTCATCAAAAGACAGCGAAGACCGTGTAGCAAGTTGCTACATGGTCTCCCATTCGTCGTTATATAGTGAAGAAGCTCCCTCAGCATCAGAAAACAACGCAGAATCGGTGCTAAAATCCACAGAACTGCCAGAAGACCCGATCGATAGGCTGTTAAATGAAGCCTTTCGAAAAAACAAAGTTGACCGAGAACGCGAAACAACCATATACGAAAAGGCTAAGCGTCAGCATCAGGATGAAGAAGCTGCGACGAGGATGAGTCGTAAAGTACTCTGACCAAACTAAAGCATACCTGCTATAAATAAGAGCAGGATCAAAACAGAGAAGCAGTTCGCCAAAGCCCTGTCAATGGGGATGAAGCCGTCACCTCTCGTAAGAAACACTCCCGAGGTCATATGCCTCGATAGAGAAGATTCACATCCAAACTACTGCCTATATCATCGAAGGGTTACCCACTCCACCGAGGAATGCAGTGCCTTCAAGAAGTGGTGGCATGGATACGTTGCCCATCAGAAACACTTTAAGAGGATGAAGTGTGAAGCTCGTTGACAGCAAAATAGTGCGACAGATGTGTATAAAGAAACGATTGGAAACTGTCATATGATTGGTATCAGTTCAGAAGGGGGGAAACTCCAAGTTCTTACCTTCGAGAGTGATTCTGCGGACGAAATGCCCCTCAACCCTCTCTATAAAGACTCCCCTTCCGAAAAATAAAAGGAGGAGAAGAACTGCGAGAATATTCAGCTGCATAACCACACACTGTTTGAGAAGAACCTCGGACCTACAAACAAAGGTTCGAGCAAAA
This sequence comes from Agapanthus africanus, assembly GCA_030015575.1. Classification (NCBI taxonomy): domain Eukaryota; kingdom Viridiplantae; phylum Streptophyta; class Magnoliopsida; order Asparagales; family Amaryllidaceae; genus Agapanthus; species Agapanthus africanus. The sequence continues at coordinate 372,893,425 of JASDDO010000019.1, read as the reverse complement.
AAGACAAAGGGAAAGAAAAAAATCTCTGAGGAAATTGCCCTCGACAACGGAGTTGTCAAAGAGCTTACAGCAAGGGACCCGCCTAAGAAAAATAAGGTGGATTACAAGTCCTAGCACATATGAGGAAAATACCCTCACAATTAAGCATATTGGATGCTCTCCTCCTATCTAACGAGACACGAGATTCTCTGATCAAGGCATTACAAGAACCCGATCAGTTCTAAGTTTTCTTCGCGGAAGAGAAGATGAAGGATGAGCCGGCAGAGGTCAACGCGGCTGACATTTCCTTCAGTGATGAAGATCTCCTCCTCGGTACGTGTGAGCATAATAGCCCGTTATACGTCACTGGGTACTACCACGACATCAAGATAGAGAAAATACTTGTCGACAACAGGTCCTCCGTTAACGTTCTCAATGTGAGGGTGCTGAAGGAGATTTGCATGAACATTCAGCACCTCGCCCGAGATAAAATTACCATCTCCGGGTTTGACTCACAGTCGTCACGGATGCTTGGGTCCGTAATACCGACGTTACGCTTCGGGCAGCTCATCACTGACGTCAAATTTCATGTCATTGACACCAAGACTTTCTATAACGCTTTGCTCGGTAGGCCTTGGTTACACGAGTACAATGCCATCCCTTCTACACAACATCAATATATGAAGTATTTCAAGGATGGCTCGGAGTACACCATCACAGGAGAGCTAAATTCGTTCTCCATAAATGAAGTCCGGAAATACGAAGATGCAAAGTACTTCCTACTAGACTTCGAAGATACGGAAAAGTGTCATAAGCTGGAGAAAAACAGAAGTCCATTGCTACTATCCTGATATTTGGGAGCAATACCGAGGAAGAAGAAGAAATAGTCTACTCGGGACAACCGTAGAAAGAAAATAGCAAGCCCGGACCATCTACGCCTATTTTGTTCTTTGGCAGCGACTCTGAGAACGAGGCCAACACAGTGTTCTCCGTCCGCCTGTTAATGCAAACTTTTGCCGGAGCAGATCAGAGTCTGCAGATCACAATGGCTCTGTCTTGACACTACAAGGAACTTGATGCTCTCCATACATACAGCGTACAAGAACTGCAAACTTTCTATGTTCCATCTAGGCGTAGGGATGAAAAGGCGATCCTCTTCTACCAATCTATAAAGACAAAAGTAGAAAAAGAAGTTTGGCATGGTGCCGATTTTGCACTCGAACAAGCTTCAACCAATCCGTATGCCCAGATATTACGCTGAGGGATTAAATAGGTTGTTAAAATGCCAAGGTGTACCCTCAAATAAACTGTTTGACAAGCCCAATTCTACAAAAAAAATTGGGATATTCTCGGGACTCAGCGAAAGGTGCCCAATGGAAAGATGGAGACAAACGTGCTCGGATATGTTCGGTCCAAGAAACGATAGCGGTTCCACAGTTGCTGCGTTATAAACAGCTCCAGTGAAGGGGGAAACGCTCTTTCAAATAGCTGTGATGTTGAAACAGAGCGAAATCCCGCTCTAAGAATGTTAAGTCTGTCAATCGAAGAACAAGTCGACAAGCAAATAAAAGAAGCTTGTCAAAAAAGCAGGGATAACCACAGCCGTGAAATGGCCATTTATGAAAAGGCTATGACGTAGAATCTTTGTCAGCAATCTGCGGAGAAGAAAGAATATAATCCTTGGCCAACTATATGTTCTCACAAAAGGGGAAATCCCGAAATAGAGGCAAAAATAAGGCAAAGAATGCAAACGACGTTCGAAAACAACAAAGTGGATCCAAGAAGCTGTACAATCGAGAAAAAGTCGATTGGAGCCAATACTTTATAAAGAAGATGGGTCAGGAATACTCTTTCCCTAAAGACAAGACAAGAAAAATTTCAATCTTGTCATGAATCACTAAATGATGACACTTCCGGAGTCTCGGCACCCCGAACAAATAAACGAGGTCCATCATCCGGATTATTGCTCCTATCACCAAGTAATAGGTCATCCCCTTAAAGACCGCTTCACCTTCAAACACTGGGTAGAAGACCAGTACCAACAAGGAATGTTTGCTTTATCCGACAGATGGAGGGTAACCTTGCCACAAAAGCATGAGCCAAAAAAGACATATACCGTGAGGATAGGACCAGCTCAACATCAAGAATAGAAGCAAACACGTACCTGCCATATGATAACTTTCACGCCCCGCTTCCCGGTGTACAGCGAAGGGGACGCGACGAGGCCGCTACGTATTTACTCTGAAGTTAATACGCTAAGCATATCTAAGCAATATAAAAGAAATGTACACAAGAGACAAATGTAGTGAAATAGAAACTTTATTTATTAACATTCTTTTGTACAATGCATGGAAAAGTAAATACATCTGAATGAAAGCAATGCCTAAACAATGGCATAACAGAAATGGAAAGTACTGAAATGAAATGTGTACAATGAAGCTAGAGCTCTGGGTCGTAAGCAATCTAATCCTAGTCCGCGCAGGTAGGCTCGATCTCCTGAGTGTCCGGATCACCTGACAACATTCCAAAGAAGAAAGAGAAGGAATGTCGTCAGCGAACAATCGCTCGGTAAGTCCCAAAGATAAGGGAGAAGTAGAATAAACAGAGAGTAAGAGTGAATATAGCTTTTAAAGTTGTATTATATTGTTATATTGTTGTATTTACTGTTAACGTTGTTGTTTGTAGCTTGGTACAGAAAGAAACCAGTGTATACGAGAGGGGTCTCACTTGCCCCGGAGACTAAGGTATCAGGAACTCAAGGAACCGTTATGCCACGGTACAACAGCAATAGAATATAGGTTAGGTGTCTTATGGTTGCAGTCTCATGCCACTTCTAACACCTTCCGTACCAATCTACCCCTTAAACCCCGCGAAGTATTGTATTGTAATGTTTGTGTTGTATTGTAACTTGTATTGTGTATAATTGGATGAATTTCCAAAACCATGATATCAGTAAATGGATGTAACTAGAGAATCATGGATTTAACTGGAGAATCATGTAAATGGAAGTATATCCATGGTTCGGTTCGGTCAATATAGATTGAATAGTTTGATCCGATTGATTATATGGATTCATGGATTCATATTGAATTGTAATATTGTAGATTGTACTTGAATCATATTCAAGTCAGATTAATTATAATGAGACTCAGTCTGAGTCAGAACAATTAGAAATGAAATTGAAGTCCTGATTGTTTTGATGTTATCGGTAACCGCTGCACATGGGCGGCAGAATTTGTGTCTTTTTCAAAGACGATTACCGTGTTGATAACACCGTTGTTAAGTTGTCTACCTTAAATAGGCAAGCACCCACTTCTCCGGCTCCCTGAGGCTCAAAAGATTGGTCTCGCTTAAACCTATATTAACTAGGGTCCTTATAGTAATTTATAGAACTTGAGGGGGTTTTATGTAAAAATACTTTTTTATAATTTTCAAAATTCAGCCCAAGTATTTAATTATCGTCTTTAGAGTTATCATAGATGTATATTTTATAGTTGTGATATTTCTAGTGAAAATAACCTAATTTTATAATACATGGTATTTAATTGCAAAGTGTTGGACTTGTATGGAATTTCATGGTATTTTCATGTAAAGTGATTCTTTTGACTTAGAAAAGTTGGAATATTGATATTATTACAAAAATAGATATTTTGATAATATATATATATATATATATATATATATTTATAAAAAATAATTTTTAATTTATTATTTTCTAGAAATCTCATTTCCTTAAGATATTTTTATTTTAAATCTCTCGAGACCGAATGCTTCTTGCGGAGGTCTGCATCTCGCACTACTAAGCCTAGGGATGTGCGATAATCTACACCATCCCAGTCGGGTTCCCCAAAATGGGTTGTAGCGGCGCTTTGCAAAGATTTGTTTAAATACATAATCTTGTGAAAATGGTTTTTATAAGTTAGAGATAGTTTTATGTAAAACGGTATTTCCCGAATCTATATTTCCCAAAAAGTATTGTGCTATGTTGCATATGAGTATTGTGAAGAGGTAGGTCATTACTTCGTGATCTAACTAAAGGTATAGCAAGATTGTGATGTTTTAAATGTCGGAATTAAACTACATGGTATTTTAGTGAAAAATACGATAACAATTGAAATAGAGATCCTTTTGATATGGAACTTATTCAATATGACTTGTTAATGTTTAATAGTTAACATGTAAGGGTTTAGTATGATTGTATTTAAGAAAAAGTGAGATTTTTAGGAAGAACCGAATCGGATATCGGATTAACTCCGATTCCGTCGGGTTTTAGAAAAAGAAGTTTTAAGACTAGAGAATTGAAGAGGGAGGTAGGACTTACGGGTTTTCAGATTAGAGGAGAGGAAGAGGGAACGGAAGAAGGCGCCGGTGCGTTTTTCGTTGCCGGGAGCTCTTAGGGTCGTCGTCGGAAGATCGCCGGAGCTTCGCCCTTCGCTAACTCCAAATGTACACTAAATTTCTAGGGATTTCTTGAGAGTTTTGATCAGAATTTTTGAGTGAAGGGTGTGTTTACGGGTTCTATTTATAGGGTAAGGCTAGGGTTTAGGGTAGGTGAAAGGGTGAATTGAAAATTGTATTAAAATGTATTAAAAATGTATTAAAATGGAGTAAATAAGGTTTTAAAGGGTCTCTAGAACCGATCCAAGAAAATAAAGTATGCAGGACTGATGGGGAGGTGAAGAGCCAAAAATTCTTTGATGACGACTCGGCGGTCCGGCCGAGTCCGGCCGGCGGAGTCGGCCCGAGTCGGCCGATTCGGCCGATTCCGGCCGAGTCGGGGGTGTTTTGGGTTCCTTGTCGTTTGGGTATTCTCCTGGGACAGTTTGTTTTATATGTGTAGTGGGGTTTTACGGGTTTAGCACGTGTAGACTCTTGGAATTCTAAAAATATTAAAAGAAAACAATATTAAAAAATAATGTGGGTGATATGATTTGAACTCTGGTGACTTGGTTCAACAGTGCAAGGTCTTACCAATGAGCTACAAGGTCTTTCTTACTATTAAAAAACAAAACAAACTTATAACTTGTGCTCAGGAAAAAAATACCCCTTTCTGTATTTTTTGAAAAATTTGTACAGAAACTTTAGGGTTGTTACATTCTACCTCCTTATAAAAATTTCTTCCTCGAAATTTGAAGAAGGAAAGTGTAACAGATTCAAGGAAAGTTTGGTGATAGAACTACTGGTAGTGTAAGAAAAATATGTGAAAGAACGAAAAAATGCAAAGGTTTTGGTAAAATTGTAAAAGAGGTGAGGGAAATTTGGGTTAGGACAGATTCAAAGTATTTGAAATGATAAAATTCAAGGAATATAAATTGTAAAGAATATTTTAGTTGCTGGTTCTTGTGTTATATTGCTTAGGTTGTTCACGCAGAACAGAACTGCATGACAGTATTCCATACAGCTCTGACCTGCATGGGCCGCCAACAAATTCTGTCACGCCCCGCTTCCCGGTATACAGCGGAGGGGACGCGACGAGGCCGCTACGTATTTACTCTGAAGTAAATACGCTAAGCGTATCTAAGCAATATAAAAGAAATGTACACAAGAGACAAATGTAGTGAAACAACAACTTTATTTATTAACATTCTTTTGTACAATGCATGGAAAAGTAAATACATCTGAATGAAAGCAATGCCTAAACAATGGCATAACAGAAATGGAAAGTACTGAAATGAAATGTGTACAATGAAGCTAGAGCTCTGGGTCGTAAGAAAGTTGATCCTAGTCCGTGCTGGTAGGCTCGATCTTCTGAGTTTCCAGATCACCTGACAACATTCCAAAGAAGAAAGAGAAGGAATGTCGTCAGCGAACAATCGCTCGGTAAGTCCCAAAAATAAGAAAGAAGTAGAATAGACAGAGAGTAAGAGAGAGAGTGTAGCTTTTAAAGTTATATTATATTGTTATATTGTTTTATTTAATATTAACGTTGTTGTTTGTAGTTTGGTACAGAAGGATGCCAATGTATACAAGAGGAGTCTCACTTGCCCGGAGACTAAGGTATCAGGAACTCAAGGAACCGTTATGCCACGGTACAAAAGCAACGGAATATAGGTTAGGTGTCTTATGGTTGCAGTCTCGTGCCACTTCTAACACCTTCTGTACCAATCTACCCCTTAAACCCCGCGAAGTATTGTATTGTATTGTTTGTGTTGTATTGTAACTTGTATTATCTTGTAATATAGATTGTATAATTGGATGACTTGCCGTAACCATGATATCAGTAAATGGATGTAACTGGAGAATTATGGATGTAACTGGAGAATCATATAAATGGAAGTATATCCATGGTTCGGTTCGGTCAATATAGATTGAATGGTTTGATCCGATTGATTATATAGATTCATGGATTCATATTCAATTGTAATATTGTACATTGTACTTGAATCATATTCAAGTCAGATTATTTATAATGAGACTCAGTCTGAGTCAGAACAATTAGAAATGAAATTGAAGTCCTGATTGTTTTGATGTTATCGGTAACCGCTGCACATAGACGGCATGATTTGTGGCTTTTTCAAAGACGATTACCGTGTTGATAACACCGTTGTTAAGTTATCTATCTTAAATAGGCAAGCACCCACTTCTCCGGCTCCGTGAGGCTCAAGAGATTGGTCCCGCTTAAACCTATATTTACTAGGGTCATTAGGGTAATTTATAGAACTTGAGGAGGGTTTATGTAAAAATACTTTTGTATAATTTTCAAAATACACACCAAGTATTAATTATAGTCTTTAAAGTTATCATAGATGTATATTTTATAGTTGTGATATTTCTAGTGAAAATAATCTAATTTCATAATACATGGTATTTAATTGTAAAGTGTTGGACTTGTACGGAATTTCATGGTATTTTCATGTAAAGTGATTCTTTTGACTTAGAAAAGTTGGAATATTGATATTATAACAAAAATAGATATTTTGATAATATATATATATATATATATTTATATATTTATAAAAAATAATTTTTAATTTATTATTTTCTAGAAATCTCATTTTCTTAAGATATTTGTATTTTAAATCTCTCGATACGGAATGCTCCTTGAGGAAGTCTGCATCTCGCACTACTAAGCCTAGGGATTTGCGATAATCCGCACCATCCCAGTCGGGTTCCCCAAAATGGGTTGTAGCGGCGCTTTGCAAAGATTTGTTTAAATACATAATCTTGTGAAAATGGTTTTTATAAGTTAGATGTAGTTTTGTGTAAAACGGTATTTCCCGAATCAATATTTCCCAAAAGGTATTGTGCCATATTGCATATGAGTGTTGTGAAGAGGTAGGTCATTACCTCGTGATCTAACTAAAGCTATAGTAAGATTGTGATGTTTTAAATGTCAGAATTAAACTACATGGTATTTTAGTGAAAAATACGATAACAATTGAAATAGAGATCCTTTTGATATGGAACTTGTTCAATATGACTTGTTAATGTTTAATAGTCAACATGTAAGGGTTTAGTATGGTTGTATTTAAGAAAAAGTGAGATTTTTAGGAAGAACCGAATCGGACATCGGATTAACTCTGATTCCGTCGGGTTTTAGAAAAAGAAGTTTTAAGACTAGAGAATAGAATAGGGAGGTGGGACTTACGGGTTTTCAGATTAGAGGAGAGGAAGAGGGAATGGTAGTAGGCGTCGGTGCATTGTTTCATCGCCGGAAGCTCCTAGGGTCGTCGTCAGAAGATCGCCGGAGCTTCGCCCTTCGCTAACTCCAAATGTACACTAAACTTCTAGAGATTTCTTGAGAGTTTTGATCAGAATTTTATAGTGATGGGGTGTGTGTTTAGGGGTTGTATTTATAGGGTAAGGCTAGGGTTTAGGGTAGGTGAAAAGGTGAATTGAAAATTGTTTTAAAATGTATTAAAAATGTATTAAAATGGAGTAAATAGGTTTTAAAGGGTCTCTGGAACCGATCCAAGGAAATAAAGTATGCAGGAGTGATGGGGAGATGAAGAGCCAGAAATTCTCTGATGACGACTAGGCGGTCCGGCCAAGTCCGGCCGGCGGAGGCGGCCCGAGTCGGCCGAGTCGCCGGCCGATTCGGCCGATTCTAGCCAAGTCGGGGGTGTTTTGGGTTCCTCGTCGTTTGGGTATTCTCCTGGGACAGTTTGTTTTATATGTGTAGTGGGGTTTTACGGGTTTAGCGCGTGTAGACTCTTGGAATTCTAAAAATATTAAAAGAAAACAATATTAAAAATAATGTGGGTGATGGGATTTGAACTCTAGTGGCTTGGTTCAGCAGTGCAAGGTCTTACCAATGAGCTACAAGCTCCTTCTTGCTATTAAAAAGAAAAACAAACTTATAACTTGTGCTCAGGATAAAATACCCCTTTCTGTATTTTTTGAAAAATTTGTACAAAAAGTTATACAGAAAGTTTAGGGTTGTTACAATAACACTTTCAAAATAGGGAGGGCACAAGACTATGTATGACCTCCACATGTGCTTCGCAAATAAAGACGAGAAAGGGGTGATCTCAGAGTTTCCACCAGCACCAAAGGAGCTGGAAGATAGGATACACACCATGGCGGACAACTTAAAAAAAATTGACTTAGGGACAGAAAACAATCCGAGGCTGACATTCATCAGTGAGATACTATCTGAAAAATATGTAGCCACGTTAAAAGACGTGCTCATGCAATATAAAGACTGCTTCGGATGGAACTATTCCGAGATGCTTGGTTTAGATCCAAAGGTAGCAGTACATAAACTGGCCATATCACCGGATATAAATCCAGTCAAATAGGCGCCAAGAAGAATGCGGCTCGAACTTGAGATGATTATCAACGTTGAAGTTAAGAAACAAATCAACTCCAGCTTCATCCAAGAAGTACAATATCCTGACTGGATCGCTAACATCGTTCCAGTGATAAAGAAAAATGGGATGGTTCGCATCTGCATGGACTTTGAGAAGCTTAACAAAGCCTGCCCGAAGGACGACCTCCCAGTCCCTGTTACCGAGCTCATGATCGATAACACGTCTACCCATGAGGTATTCTCCTTCATGGATGAACCCTCCGGATAAAACCAAATAAAAATGCATCTAGAAGACCAAAAGCATACAGCCTTCCGGACCCTACTGGGCATATTCTGTTATAAGGTGATTGTCAAGCCCCGCTTCCCGGTATACGGCGAAGGGAAAGGGACTGGTCCGCTACGTATTTACTCTGAAGTAAATACGCTAAGCGTATCTAAGCAATATAAAAGTAAATACACAAGAGACAAGATATATAAACTGAACAACAACTTTATTTATTAACATTTTTTTGTACAATGCATGAAAAGTAAATACAACTGAAATAAAAGCGATGCCTAAACAATGGCATAACAGGAATGTAAAGTACTGAAAGAAAATATGTAGAATGAAACTAAAGCTCTGGGTCTTCAGCAAACTGATCCAAGTTTTCAGCAGTAGGCTCGATCTCTGACGTGTCCAGATCACCTGACGACATTCAAGAAGAAAGAAATGGAATGTTGTCAGCGAACAGATCGCTCGGTAAATCCCAAAGAGAAGGGAGAAGTAGAAAAGAAGATAGAGAGAGAGGGAGTAGCTTTTAAAGTTATATTTGATTGTTATAATATTGCATTTCGTGTTAACGTTGTTGTTTGTAGCTTGGTACAGAAGATGCCAGTGTATACGAGAGGAGTCCCACTTACACTGGGGACTTTGGTAACCCGTAGTACAAGGCTCCGTCGATAATACCACGGAACAACGACATGGATATAATTACGTCTTAAGTGACCACCTCGTGCCACCTTTAACATATTCCGTACCAGTCTACCCCTTAAACCCCGTAGTGTTTTGATTGTATTGTTGTATTGTATTATATAGTTTGATGACTGACCAAAACCATGATATCAGTAAACGGATGTAACTGCATAATCATGTAAATGGAATATCTGGAGAATCATGTAAATGGATGTATATCCATGGTTCGATTCAGTCAATGTAGATTGAATGTATTGAATAGATTGAATATAGGGATTCATATTGAATCAGAATATTGTAGATTGTAGATTGTAAATTGTAGATTATAAATTGTAGATTGTAGATTGTAATTGAATCATATTATAGTCATATTATAATGAGACTCAAGAGATTGGTCCCGCTTAAACCTATATTTACTAGGGTCCTTATGGTAAATTATAGAACTTGAGGGGGTTATATGTAAAAATACTTTTATATACTTTTTCAAAATAAACCCCAAGCATTTATTATTCGTCTTTAGAGTTGTAATGAATGTGGATTTTATATTGTGATATTTCTAGTGAAAATATCCTAATTCCAGAAATAAAGGTATTTATTTGTAATATTGGTTTATTTGGAATTCATGGTATTTTAGTGTAAAATTTATTCTTGTGATTTTTAGAAAAAGTGGAATATTTATATCATAACAAAATAGGTATTTTAATGATAAATATACATATATTCATACAAAAATAATTTTAATATATTTTTTTATATTCTAAAAATCTCATTTTCTTAAGATGTCGTATTTTAAATCTTTCGAGACCGAACGCTCCTTGCGGAGGTCTGAATCTCGCACTACTAAGCCCGAGGATGTGCGATAACCCGCACCATCCCGAACGGGTTCCCCAAAATAGATTGTAGCGGTGCTTTGCAAAGATTTGTATAAATACTAAATCCTTTAGAAAACGGTTTTATGAAGTAAGTGGTATTTATTTGTAAAGATATCAATTTTCCGTATTCTATGTTCTAGGGTCTCCTAAGTCAACTAGACTATTTCTAACTGGTCTAAAACGACAAGTTGTGAGATACCTCAAATCACCTCTTCACCGCCAATTGTGGCCAGGTAAGTACAAGTGAAGAAATGAGAGATCCGCTCACGAATCACCGTGAGACGGGCCTTTTAAAGTTACCTTTCTCACTTGCCTAGCCTAGACACCATAAAGTCAGGTTTAGATAAACGACTGATGTACACAACTTATCCTATTTTCATAATAATTGGTATTTATTTATAAAGATGTATCAATACTAAATCTTTTAGCAAACTGTTTTATCAAGTATATGATATTTAAATAAAAATGTTTGTTTTCTCGTATTCTAGGTTTCTCGAGGGTATCGTGTTATGTTGTATGTGAGTGTGTGAGGAGGTATGTCGTTACCTTGTGATCTACTTTAAAGGTATAGCAAGTTTAATGGGGTTAAATGTAGAATTGAAACAATGTGATATTTAAGTGAAAAAATACGATAATTTGAAATAGCCATCATTTCATGTAATGAAACTTGATCAATTTGGTTGATTAGTGCTTAATAGTCAACATGAGAGAGTTTAAGTATAATTTTATTAACGAGAAGTGAAGTTTTATGAAGAAACCGAATCGGAAATCGGATTTGTTCTGATTCTGTCGGGTTTTGTAAATCCGTATTTTTAGAATAGAAAAGAGAGATAGAAAATGGGACTTACGGGTTTTGGACAACTAGGAGAAAGAGATGAAAGAAGAGGAATCGCCGGTGCGTCGATTCGTCGCCGAGAGTTCCTAGAACGATCGCCGGAAGTTCGTCGGGAGTTTCGCCGTAGCTTTGCTTCGTGCTCGATTTCAAAGTACACAAAATTTCTTGAGAATTGTTTAGAGTTGGCTTAGAGTTAGGGGTGAGAGGGTAGAGGGTAGGGGTGGTATTTATAGGGTTAGGCCAGGGCTAGGATAAATGAAGAGTTAAATTGAAAAAATGTAAAAATAATGTGATAAATTGTAATAAAATAGAGTAAATAGGGCTTTATGACTTTTCTGGAACCGATCTAGGAAAATGAAGTGTACAGGGAGGTTTAGAAGATGAAGAGCCCCAAATTTGATGTTGGGGACTCGACCGTCCGGCTGAGTCCGGCCGGCGGCGCCGTCCCGAGTCGGCCGGTCCGCCGTCCGAGTCGGCCGAGTCGGGCCGAGTCGGAGGTCAGGGAGGTGGGGAGTCGTCTGGTGTAGCCTCTGGTATATTTAGTTTTTCATATGTAGTGGAAAATTTGGGAGTTATCACGTGTTGACTGTTGGGCTTCTATAAAATTTAAAACAAATAAATATTAAAAATAATGCGGTGTATGGGATTTGAACTCTGGTAGCTTGGTTCAGTAGTACAAGGTATTACCAATGAGGTACAAGCTCCTTCTTGTAATTATGGAGCTATTTAATTACTTAAAGTAGTCACAGAAAATGTAAATACTCCAAGTATACATTAATTTTTAAGCAAATTTTATACACTAAAAATGGAGTTGTTACATTCTTTTAACATGTAATTAAAAAGCAAAATAATTACTTATATCTTGTGCTCAGGCTAAAATACCCCTTTATGGATTTGAAAAAATATTTGAAAAATTTTGTATAAGAAAATTAGGGTTGTTACATTCTACCCTGCTTATAAAAATTTCATTCTCGAAATTTGTAAAAGGAAAGTGTAACAGATTCAAGGAAAGTTTGGCGACTAAAGTACTGATAGTGTATAAAAAAAATGAAGTGATGCTAGGGTTTTAAAAATGTGAAAGTGAAATACTAGTGTTACCTCGGTCAACTGTCTTGGCTTCTATGGCTGCTAAGGTGTAAGCCTATCGCCGTGGCACGTTCCTCCTAGCTGGAGACATATTCCCCTGTACTCGAGGCATATTTCTCAGTGCCTGATGGAATTGGCGATATGGCTGTGCAGGAAATCCATGTGGAGGTGGTGCTGGGAGTACAGGACGAGTTGCAGGAGCCTGGATAGCTGGCTGCTGCGGGTAGTTGACGGGTGTGTGTGCTGGGTTGCGTCTATTAGGACAGTTTCCAATTCCGTGATTGAAAGCGCCACAAACCAAGTATAGGCCTTTTGCGCACCTACAGTCCTTCCACAAGTGTCCTTCACTATTGCAATAAAAGCAAAAATCGGATCTTGGCCGATCTTTGGCTTCTTCCAGTCTTCTGAGTTCAACAGCTGGCCTTGAAGAGGCCCCTCCTGCCATTTGAGTGGCAGGGCGTTTAACTCCTGCAGACTGAGGTCTGCACCTTACTTTTATCACCGCCTCATAACGGCGGGCAGCTTCCAGAGTATCCTCGTGAGTCGGAAATTTCCCTGTGGCTAGTGCAGCCTGGATTTCCGTGTCCAAACCTTATTGAAATCGACGGGCTCTGATCTCATCCGTCGGTATCAGGTGTGCCGTAAATCTAATACGGTCTTGTGTTAGCTGTATAGTATGTGATATTAAAAATTTGAAATACTGTGACATATCTTACCGACTGAGCATGGTGAACTCAGCGTCATACTCATCTACTGACTTGTCCCACATAGAACCTTGTTGTAGATGAATGAACTGCTGTTCTATGGCAAACCTGGCAGTCACAGGGAATTATTTCACGTCGAACCTATCGCGAAAAGTCTTCCATTCAATGGGCTGATCAAGATGGCTTTCTTCCGCCTTCCACCAGTTCTGTGCATTGTCCGTAAGTTGCAGCTTTGCAACTTGGACCCAAGCTATTTCTGGCACTTGTGCTGCTGCCAGATCATCCTCGATACTTTGATCCCATTCCTCAGCTTCAAGTGGGCTTCCCTTTCCTGAGAACTGTTTGGGATGTAAAGCTCTGAATTGCTTCACCCCAGGTGCTTCAGCCTCGGGACGGTTCAAGAGCTGCTGCTGTCTCTCTAGGAGGTTGTGGATTGCCTCAAGCAGAATCGTTTGCTCGTTGAGTGGAGCAGGAACGGCAGGTGTGATTGGTAGTGGAGGTGGAGTGTTGTTGAAATTGGTGCTGGTGTTGTTTGGGAAATCCATAACCTTGAATGAAAAACTTAGGTTATGACAGATTCAAAGTATATGATTCAAAGAATATGAAATGATAAGATTCAAGAAACATGATTGTAAAGAATGTTTTAGTTGCTGATTCTTGTGTTATATTGCTTAGGTTGTTCACGCAGAACAGAATTGCATGGCGGTGTTCCATACAACACTGACCTGCATGGGCCACCAGCAAAACCTGTCACGCCCCGCTTCCCGGTATACGGCGAAGGGGACGGGACTGGTTCGCTACGTATTTACTCTGAAGTAAATACGCTAAGCGTATCTAAGTAATATAAAAGTAAATACACAAGAGACAAGATATATAAACTGAACAGCAACTTTATTTATTAACATTCTTTTGTACAATGCATGAAAAGTAAATACAACTGAAATAAAAGCGATGCCTAAACAATGGCATAACAGGAATGTAAAGTACTGAAAGAAAATGTGTACAATGAAACTAAAGCTCTGGGTCTTCAGCAAACTGATCCAAGTCTTCAGCAGTAGGCTCGATCTCTGACGTGTCCAGATCACCTGACGACATTCAACAAGAAAGAAATAGAATGTCGTCAGCGAACAGATCGCTCGATAAGTCCCAAAGAGAAAGGAGAAGTAGAAAAGAAGAGAGAGAGGGAGTAGCTTTTAAAGTTTTATTTGATTGTTATAATGTTGTATTTCTTATTAACGCTGTTGTTTGTAGCTTGGTACAGAAGATGCCAGTGTATACGAGAGGAGTCCCACTTATACAAGGGACTTTGGTAACCCGTAGTACAAGGCTCCGTCGATAATACCACGGAACAACGGCATGGATGTAATTACGTCTTAAGTGACCACCTCATGCCGCCTTTAACATATTCCGTACAAGTCTACCCCTTAAACCCCGTAGTGTTTTGATTGTATCGTTGTATTGTATTGTATAGTTGCATGATTGACCAAAACCATGATATCAGTAAACGGATGTAACTGTATAATCATGTAAATGGAATATCTGGAGAATCATGTAAATGGATGTATATCCATGGTTCGGTTCGGTCAATGTAGATTGAATGTATTGAATAGATTGAATATAGGGATTCATGCTGAATCAGAATATTGTAGATTGTAAATTGTAGATTATAAATTATAGATTGTAAATTGTACTTGAATCATATTCAAGTCAGATTATAATAAGACTCAAGAGATTGGTCCCGCTTAAACCTATATTTACTAAGGTCCTTATGGTAAATTATAGAACTTGAGGAGGTTTTATGTAAAAATACTTTTATATACTTTTCAAAATAAACCCCAAGCATTTATTATTCTTCTTTAGAGTTGTAATGAATGTGGATTTTATATTGTGATATTTCTAGTGAAAATATCCTAATTCCAGAAATAAAAGTATTTATTTGTAATATTGATTTATTTGGGATTCATGGTATTTTAGTGTAAAATTTATTCTTGTGATTTTTAGAAAAAGTGGAATATTTATATCATAACAAAATAGGTATTTTAATGATAAATATACATATATTCATACAAAAATAATTTTAATATATTTTTTTATATTCTAAAAATCTCATTTTCTTAAGATGTCGTATTTTAAATCTTTCGAGACCGAATGCTCCTTGCGGAGGTCTGAATCTCGCACTGCTAAGCCTGAGGATATGCGATAACCCGCACCATCCCGAACGGGTTCCCCAAAATGGGTTGTAGCGGCGCTTTGCAAAGATTTGTATAAATACTAAATCGTTTAGAAAACGGTTTTATAAAGTAAGTGGTATTTATTTGTAAAGATGTTAATTTTCCGTATTTTATGTTCTAGGGTCTCCTAAGTCAACTAGACTATTTCTAACTGGTCCAAAACGACAAGTTGTGAGATACCTCAAATCGCCTCTTCACCGCCAATTGTGGCCAGATAAGTACAAGTGAAGAAAGGAGGGATCCGCTCACGAATCACTGTGAGACGGGCCTTTTAAAGTTACCTTTCTCATTTGCCTAGTTTAAACACCACAAAGTCAGGTTTAGATAAACGACTGATGTCCATAACTTATCCTCTTTTCATAATAATTGGTATTTATTTATAAAGATGTATCAATACTAAATCTTTTAGAAAACGGTTTTATCAAGTATATGGTATTTAAATGAAAATGTTTGTTTTCTCGTATTCTAGGTTTCTCGAGGGTATCGTGTTATGTTGTATGTGAGTGTGTGAGGAGGTAAGTCGTTACCTCATTATCTACTTTAAAGGTATAGCAAGTTTAATAGGGTTAAATGAAGAATTGAAACAATGTGGTATTTAAGTGAAAAAATACGATAATTTGAAATAGCCATCATTTCATGTAATGAAACTTGATCAATTTGGTTTATTAGTGTTTAATAGTCAACATGAGAGAGTTTAACAATAATTGTATTAACGAGAAGTGAAGTTTTATGAAGAAACCGAATCGGAAATCGGATTTGTTCCGATTCCGTCGGGTTTTGTAAATCCGTATTTTTAGAATAGAAAAGAGAGATAGAAATTGGGACTTACGGGTTTTGGACAATTAGGAGAAAGAGATGAAAGAAGAGGAATCGCCGGCGCGTCGATTCGTCGCCGAGAGTTCCTAGAACGATCGTCGGGAATTTCGCCGTAACTTCGCTTCGTGCTCGATTTCAAAGTACAAAAGATTTCTTGAGAATTTTTGAGAGTTGGCTCAGAGTTAGGGGTGAGAGGATAGAGGGTAGGGGTGGTAATTATAGGGTTAGGCTAGGGTTAGGGTAGATGAAGAGTTAAATTGAAAAAAATATAAAAATAATGTGATAAATTGTAATAAAATGGAGTAAATAGGGCTTTATGACCTTTCTGGAATAGATCTAGGAAAATGAAGTGTACAGAGAGGTTAGAAGATGAAGAGCCCCAACTTTGATGTTGGGGACTCGGCCGTCCGGCCGAGTCCGGCCGGTGGCGCCGTCCCGAGTGGGCTGGTCCGCCGTCCGAGTCGGCCGAGTCGAAGGTCACGGAGGTGGGGGATCGTCTGGTGTAGCCTCTGGTATATTTAGTTTTTCATGTATAGTGGAAAATTTGGGAGTTATCACGTGTTGACTGTTGGGCTTTTATAAAATTTAAAACAAATAAATATTAAAAATAATGTGGGGTATGGGATTTGAACTCTGGTGGCTTGGTTCAGCAGTGTAAGGTATTACCAATGAGCTACAAGCTTCTTCTTGTAATTATGGAGCTATTTAATTACTTAAAGTAGTCACAGAAAATGTAAATACTCCAAGTATACATTAAATTTTAAGCAAATTTTGTACACTAAAAATGGAGTTGTTATATTTTTTTAACTTGTAATTAAAAAGAAAAATAATTACTTATATCTTGTGCTCAGGCTAAAATACCCCTTTATGGATTTTGAAAAAATACTTGAAAAAATTTGTATCGGAAAATTAGGGTTGTTACAGTGATGCCTTTCGGTTTAAAAAATGCTAGCACTACCTACCAGAGGGCCATGACAAAGATCGTCGATGATCTCATCCATGAGATTTTAGAATGCTACATCAACGACCTTGTGGTTAAAAGAAAATCTCATTAGGAACATTGGGAACATCTAAAAATATTGTTTCGACGTCTTCGGAAGTATAATCTGAAGATGAATTCTCTAAAATGCGTGTTTGGAGTCTCCTCAGGCAAATTCCTATGATTCATCGTACGAAACCGGAGTATCGAAATTGATCCCTTAAAGATCAAGGCGATTATGGAAATGCTCATGCCAAGAACTTTCAAACAGTTGCGATCTCTTCAAAGAAATCTGGCATATATCCGGCGGTTCATAGCTAACCTTTCCGGAAAATGTCGTCCCTACAGTCATTTGATGAAGAAGGGGACCCCGTTCATCTGGGATCAAAACGCACTGGACGAAATCAAGAAATACCTGCAAAATCCGCCTGTATTGACCGCTCCGGTTAAAGGAAAACCCTTATCCTATACAAAGCAGCCCTTGAAGGTTCTCTAGGCGCGCTATGAGCATAAGAGAACGATCAGGGAAAAGATAGAGCTCTGTATTATTTGAGTCGAGTTCTCCTGGGGGCAGAAAACAACAACTCCCCCATCGAAAAGTATTGCCTGGCACTGACCTTCACAATAATGAAGCTCAGATATTACGCCTTGGCACATGAGGTCCATCTCATATCAAAGGTGGATCCTATAAAGTATCTAATGTTTAGAACCATACTAACATGTGTTAGTGATATATGCCTTAGAGGCCATTATTGTATCATACTGGAATGTATATTACTTAATGGGAGCTTGGGATATACACGGATATAGTAACAGTCTTGCTCGAAATGGTAGTATGCTACCTGGTTTGTTTCTACTTCAATATGTGCATATATTTTCTTAGCATATCGCTTATACATATTGGTAGAGCCCTTAGGATCTTTGCTTGATTACCAGCATTGTGATGGAAGTCACACTAGTGGGGGCTGGGCAGTCTATAAGCACATCCTATACAGGTCCCTAGTCGAAGGATTATCGAGACGGGGCATTGATACTCCACAGTAGACTAGTGTATACGCTTCTCATCCCAGCATGGGAGATGGTCTGTCCCACAGCCATTAGTACGCCGTACGAGAGATAGTATGCAGGTGCTCATTAGGTTATGAGTACACTGGAAAGGACTCGTCGGGAACTATTGGTGGGTATTATACCTATCGTCGGGTAGCAGTTCCCAGGTGGCATGAGTACAGCTTAGTCCGTCGACTTGACACTGCTATTTCGCCTCGAGTGTGTTCCCACTGTATTTTGATTACTACCCTACCATGGCTCAAAGGAGTCATGCAAACAGGTAGTAGTTGGGTGTAGTCCCGAAGCACTTGGAGGTAGTGGCGGTTAGATAAGATTCGTCTCTCCCGGTATTGGGGGTTGATATCGCTCTGTGTTCGGAAAGCCATTACACAAAGTCCTTGGCCAAGGAAAGCGAGATTTACTGGTAGGTATTCCAGTAGTTTCTCAAGGTATTTTGGGCTACACTCTGACACGACTTATTGCGCTATTAGGGGTCTGACGTTTACCGCCCCTAGGCCCGATATGCAATACTTTTAGACGAACAGACCAGACTGTATAGAGATTGTCATAGACAGGCTCAGTAGGAGTTCGGATGAGTTAGCTCATCAGCCTTCTTATCGACACATACCTGGGTAGCCATTACGTGCAGTTAGTACCGCTTGCGGCTTGTGGTTAAACCCACTGTCAGCGTAGTGTCCAGTCTTTAGAGTCCCATATAGAGGATTTCCCTACACAGTGTAAAAGGTGTAGAGGCCATATGGTTTTACGGTAGGGCTTCGATCATGTACGTGCACTTGTGCGCGTATGATGATCCGGCCGATAATACTAGTGGGCTTTGGTTTGAGTCGGATCCTAGTATTATTTTGGTGGATTATTTTCGTCTCTTTGTATTCATGTTCTTCGGAATGCAGATGCGTTTATGTATAAACGGATGAGGGTCATTCTCGTAATTGTTCAGGAAATCTTCTAGAAGAGGGGACACCTATCAGGGTTTATTCTTTTTGGATTAAACTAAATAGGTGGAGGAATGAGGTGGAACTTTACATTGAACCTAGCATGGCACTTGGTGACTCATGGTCATGACTCACCACTTGGTATTAATGAAGCTTGGTTGATATTTTGTGATATTTATCTCATAAAATATCTTATATGCTTCATAGAACCAAGAGAGGGTAGCCAAGGATGTTTCAATGTTCACTCTCCTCTCATTTCCTTAAGTGCTCCATCTTCTTCCTCAAAACCCTAGACCTCTCATGAGTTGAGAAACTTACGGTTACAAGAGACAATACACTCCATCTTCTCACTCTACGCCATCTAGGACTTCTAGTTTAGCGAACTAGAAGCCGTAACTATCTCAGATTCAAGATAGGAGCTCGGACTATAGACTCTCGGGTGGATCGTCTTTGACTCGAGGAGGCCGTCGAGGTTGCCGTGATCCGTTCCGATCCTGGAGCTGACGACGAGGTGGAGGACAACGATGAAGAACCAAAGGACTTGGTATCATGAGGTATACTTATATTCGAGTAGTTAAACCTCATTGCTTGTTAGCTAGTTAGGGTTTAGTATCGATCATGCAGTTCAAGTTGGTGTTACGAGCTTTCAAAAATCGTTTTTTGCATATTCCGCCTCCCCGTAGACATGCGGGGTGCACGACATCGACTTAAAGTAGTATCAAAGCCTACTAAACCATAGCTAACAGTTTAGACAAAGTGTAAAACTACGAAACCAAAATAACTCCGAAGCCTGAAACTTTAACTCTAAGTTTCTGTCAAATTTTTACGAGCCTCTAAAATTTTTTTAAACAATTGCGGATTGCTTTACTTTTTGTGAGATGAACACACACCAAAAACGATGCTTTTCACCTGTTTTGGACCGGCCAAAAGCTAAAAAAACGGGTGTCGCCTTTTTTGTTGTGGTGAAATGCTTTGAATTTTGGTCTGTGTTCTAGTTGCTTGGATATAAGGCCTCAGGTGTTGTTTGTTTTTACCAATTTTGGATATACTGTTATCTTTCTTTGATGGCAATACAGGTATTTCGAAGTCGTAGTTTTAACGTCGTTTAAAGTTTTAAGTTGTGATATATGTGTTCGGAAACGTCAACTATTTGCTATACGTCGATTAGTTGGGGTTGCACATATCTGTATTGTTGTTCTTGTGGTTTGTGTATATGAACTTATTGGATCGTCGTGGATGAATGGCCGGGGATGTGAGATGGGGGTTTTTCATTCTTTCATTCGATGTAAATTGTAAAGTGATGTAATATTATTTTGCAGGGAACATCCGGGTTGAGGTTGTAGCCACCGTTGTATTATTTTCTTTTACTGTTTTCTGCTCCTAGGATAGACCCAAGGTGGGGTGAACAAACTACCGGATACTTTGAAATACCGAGTGGCCTACTCACTTTGATAAGGGAGGTTGCTTCACTTCGGGTATTTGGCGGGTAGTTTGCCGCACCTGTAGGGGGTCAGGGTGGGGTTTGGCTATTCATCACGACCGTGGAATCCGTCTTTTGTTACAGGCTTAAACAAAATGCGGAATTTCTAGTATATCCAATATGTTTATCTGTGATCTAGAATGCCTATTATTGCGTTAGACGAATGTTTATTATATATATGCTATATAGTAGATGTTGTTTATGTTTTTCACCCGCGTTGGTCCAGCCCCCACTCTAGCGTTAGTTAAGTAACTTAACAGTGTTAGACGGGGCCCAGTGGCGAATGCGGATGGCATAAGCGGACATGGTATTTTCGTCTTTTTCTGTGATGATAGGTGTAAATGATGGGACTGCATTACATTAATGCAAAGCAAACAAACCAAAGCTAAATCGTTGGAACAAATTTTTAAAACCACTCGATTATTTTAAAACAAGAGACTTTTAAATGCAGAGCTTAAACCACTCCTTTTAAAAGCTATCAGGTTCCTTTGATTATACCAAGTTCACTACGTTTACGATTTCGCCAAAACCATTCGTAGCCCTCCGTCATTTCAGTTGAATATTCAATAGTATTCAAGCTATGGATTTTGACCATCGCCAAGGCATAGTGTTTGGTAGCTGCTGGATATTCATCTGTAGTATAGATAGATGTGTTGGTTTGGAACAGTCGTACTATTATTTTGGCCTTCGTCAAGGGTATGTACAGGTAGGTTCAAATTAACCTGGACAATGACGGGTAGAACTTGACATGTGGCTTATAATATGTTGGCCTTCGTCAAGGTCATAAGAGCATGGGGCAAAAATCCACATCGGGGGTTTCTAAAGAAACTGAAACTTTCTAGTGCTGCATACCATTTGGAGTGTGATAATGTTGATAGGATTCCTTCAGGATTATCACATAATGATATTTGGAACCCGATCCTACTGTGAGTATCCGCTACTCCTCGGGAGATTTTTCACTTAACGATTAATGCTATAAACCAAGTAGGTGTCTAGAACAGTGTTAGCGGGGCTACACCTCCAGGGAAAAGAGGCTATTTAATTAAGGAACTTCACAAAAGCGTCGTAAAACCTCGCTCGAAGTACCGACACTAGCCTGGCTGAAAGGTTAAGCAAGTATTGTATGGTGAGATTAATCCTGACTAATTCTTCTTTTATGCTTTGAGGAAGGATTCGAGAAACAGTAGGAGCCATCCTGTTTAAATAAATTAAAAACCAATCTAAACTTGCAAGAGCATCATGCTAAGTGTTTTCTTCTTTCTCTCCTAATTGCAATGACCAGGTGACCAGATTTAGGTTACAGATAGATAATAAAATGACTGAGTTATACTATATTGACTGACAAAGGTTTGTCCAGATGTCCATTACCTATGACAAGCTGGACCACCTCATTACTACTCAAGCCCCCGCCATCTCAGGTCCAGTTTCCACCGTTGCGGATGTTAATAACTGTAAGACAAGGGAAAGAGACAGTGTGAATGCCAAGTGCCTCGTATTAGTCTCAGTTGATGGTGTATACTAGAGGCAAAACGAGAAGATGGACTTAGTTTCCATCTTCTTCCATAACAAAGATTTATATGGAGAGTAATCTCGTATCGCAAGATATAAGACCTCGAAAGAGTTTCTTCAAGCGAGGTTGGTTATCGGGTTATCTGTAGGGGACCACGTCCCTACAATGATCAGCTGCATTAAACAACTCACGGACCTGGAGACCACGTTGGAGAACGAGTCATGTACTGACTTAATTCTACAGTCCCTATCTTCTACTTACGTCCAAAGGAAGAAAGTTATACTTCCAGTTGATGGCACCCTGAAGGAAACTAGGGAGACATCCGCTCTGCTTATTGAAGAATCTTCATCTTCTGGATCCAAGACGAAAGCCAAGGGTGAGAAGAAGAAGACCTCCACAAAGACGATAGGCGGTGTCAGTAAGGTAGAAGGAAAGAGCAGGGAAAAAGTTTCGGGGCTAATAGAAGGGAAGGAGGTTGTTTCTATTGTCACGGAAAAGGGCATTGGCAGAAGGAATGCAGGGCTTGGAAAACCAGAATTCAGGGATCCGAAGTACGTTGTGACTTCGACTTCGGGTGTGTTTGTGATTGAAAACAGTCTGTCAATTAATTCTACTTCCTGGGTACTAGATACCGGATCAGATCTCATATCTGTAATTGATTACAGACTTTGAGAAACCGTAGAGTTATCAGGGCAGGTGATATGACTCTCAGGATTACTAACGGAATGAGTGGGGATGCTGTATCCGTAGGGTATATTACCTAGAATTGACAGGTGAGCAGATACTGATTTTACGTAACTTTTTGTATGTACCCAATCTAGTTTGTAAGCGATGTGGTCCATATCCACCTAAATCAAAGTTTGATTAGGTTGGGTATATGAGAGGACTGTATATACGTGTTAAATTAAGCTCAGGTTTTGAACACACTTAAAAGAAAGTCTCCAGAATTACATAAGGCTTTCTTATGGCATTGTAGACTGGGTCACATCAATGAAACACGGTTGTCGAAGTTACATAGAGAGGGATATTTGGATCTGTTCGAATATCAGTCTTATGCAACTTGTCAATCTTATCTCATAGGAAAGATGACAAAGACTCCGTTCACTGGACACGGAGTAAGAGCAAGCGAACTCTTAGGACTCATACATAGTGACGTGTATAATCTAATATCTATAGATGCATGAAGTGGTTATTCCTATTTCATTACTTTTTACGGGTAATTTCTCTTGGTAAGGATATGTCTTCTTGATGAAGCATAAATCCGAGGACTTTTGAGAAATTCCAGGAATAAAAGAATGAAGTGGAAAACCAAACAGGCAAAAGTATCAAGACACTGAGATCTGATCGATATGGTGAATACTTAATTGCCGAGTTCCTGGATTACTCAAAAGAGAATGGAATTCTCTCTCAGCTTACTTCTCCATACACAACACAACACAACGGTGTATAGGAAAGGCGGAACAGAACCCTATTAGATATCGTTCGTTCCATGATAAGTAACGCTGAGTTGTCGTGATCCTTCTGAAGTTATGCACTAGAATCAATTGCATATCTTTTGAATAAGGTTCCTACCAAGACTGTACCTACCACACCATATCAGATGTGGAGTGGGAAGAAACCCTATCTTCAGTATCTGAAGATATAGGGATATCCAGCTTTTGTTAAAAAGCAGTATGCGGACAAGTTTGAGGCACACTCAATACTGTGTAGGTTTGTGGGATACCCAAAGAACTCCAGAGGGTATCTTTTCTATTACGCAGAGGAACAAAAGGTTTTTTGTTCCTCGTCATGCCTACTTTTTTAGAAAATCAATTTTTTGAAAAAGGACTAGTGGGAGCACAATAGAACTGGAAGAAATTCCAGAACCATAAACTTTTACTGAAACTATGGTAGAACTAGAGGTTTCAAAAGAACCGGACATCCCTGCACCAATCCACAGGACTAGTAGGCAGTCTCATCCGCCCGAGAGATACTGTGGTTTTCTCATAGACGGGGATAGAAAGGATTGCATCATTGACAATGATGAGCCAACTAGTTTCCAGCAAGCCATTCAGAGCGGCGACTCGGTAAAATGGCTGGATACAATGCGGACTGAAATGGAGTCCATATACACCAACAAAGTATGCACTTTGAACATTGCTCTAGAAGGGGTAAAACCCTAAGGCGGCAAATGGATCTTCAGAAAGAAGATTGGTGTAGATGGACAGGTTGAAACCTATAAGGCTAGACTTGTTGCAAATGGTTTTCGTTAAAGACCTGGTTTGGACTATGATGAAACCTTTTCTCTAGTGTCTATGCTCAAATCCATTCGGATCCTTCTTGCCACTGCTGCCTTCCAAGATTATGAGATCCGGCAAATGGACATAAAGACGGCTTTTCTAAATGGTTATTTGGAAGAGTGTGTCTATATAGATCAGCCATAGGGTTTCAATCAGAGTGGGAGCAGCGGGAGTGTGCAAGTTGCTTAAGTCCATTTATGGACTAAAGCAGGCATCGCAGAGTTAGAACATCTGTTTTAATGAGATGGTCAAAGAATTCAACTTTATCAAATATCCAGATTAACCATGCATTTATAGTAAGATTGTAGGGAGAACTGTGGGATTCCTCGTCTAGTACGTGGATGACTTTCTCTTGATAGGAAATAGCATTCCTATACTACAATCAGTCAAAGGATTCTTATCACAGAGGTTTTCCATGATGGACCTAGGTGATGCCAACTACATTCTGGGGATCCAGATCTATCATGATAGATCAAAGAGGATGGTGGGACTTTCACAGTCAAGATACATCAACACTATACTTAAAATATTTAGTATGGAAGATTCTAAGAGCAGTAGTCTACCGGTTTGTCATGGAATCACCCTCTCCAAAGAGATGTCTCCCAAAGACTGATTTGGATAGGGCTCGCATGTCGATTATACCCTATACTTCTGCAGTAGGCTCTATGATGTATGTAATATTGTGTACTAGACCAGATGTTGCTTATGCATTAGCGTGGTAAGACGGTATCGGTCAAACCTAGGAGAGAAGCACTGGATAGCAGTAAAGAACATTCTCAAGCGCCTGAGAAGGACTAAGGAGTTGTTCTTGGTGTATGTCGGAAAAGACCTCCAGATTGAGGCCTTTGTTGACTCCAGCTTCCAGAGTGATAAGGATGACTCCAAGTCCATGTCGGGTTATGTCTTTACCCTCAGTGGAGGGGCGGTCTGTTGGAAGAGCTCCAAGCAGGACACTGTTGCAAACTCGACAATGGAAACGGAGTAGTTCGCTGCATGAGACGCCGTAAAAGAGGCAGTCTAGATGAGGAAGTTCTTAATTGAACTTCATGTGGTTCCTTCCATTTGTTGGTCCAATACTTTAGTATTGTGATAACATACGGCACTATAGCTTTAAGGAAGGAACCCAGCCCCATCAGAGATCCAGACATATCTTGAGGTGGTACTACCTGATCAGGGAGATCGTTGATCTCCAGGAGATCGAGGTGAGGAGAGTAGATATGGAGAACAACACTGCAGATCCACTCATAGAGACCATCCCTCAGACAGAGTTCGAGAGGCTATTCGAGATCTTCGGTCTGCGATATGCCAGTATATGGCCTTAGTGCAAGTAGGAGATTGTTAGTGATATATGCCCTAGAGGCCATTATTGTATCATACTGGATTGTATATTACTTAATGGGAGCTTAGGATATACACGGATATAGTAACAGTCTTGCTCGAAATGGTAGTATGCTACCTGGTTTGTTTCTACTTCAATATGTGCATATGTTTTCTTAGCATATCGCTTATACATATTGGTAGAGCCCTTAGGATCTTTGCTTGATTACCAGCGTTGTGATGGCAGTCACACTAGTGGGGGCTGGGTAGTCTATAAACACATCCTATACAGGTCCCTAGTAGAAGGATTATCAATATGGAGCATCGATACTCCACAGTAGACTAGTGTATACGTTTCGCATCCCAGCAGGAGAGATGGTCTATCCCACAGCCATTAGTACGTCGTACTAGAAATAGTATGCAGGTGCTCATTAGGTTATAAGTACACTGGACAGGACTCGTCGGGAACTGTTGGTGGGTATTATACCTATCGTCGGGTAGCAGTTCCCAGGTGACATGAGTACTGCTTAGTCCGTCTACTTGACACTGCTACTTTGCCTCGAGTATGTTCCCGCTGTACTTTGATTACTATCCTACCACGGCTCAAAGGAATCATGCAAACAGGTAGTAGTTGGGTGCAGTCCCGAAGCACTTGGAGGCAGTAGCAGTTAGATAGGATTCATCTCTTTCGGTATTGGAGGTTGATATCGCGCTGTGTTCGGAAAGCCATTACACAAAGTCCTTGACCAAGGCAAGCGAGATTTACTAGTAGGCATTCCAGTAGTTTCTCAAGGTGTTTTGGGCTACACTTTGACGTGACTTATTGCGCTATTAGGGGTCTGACATTTACCGCCTCCCTAGACCCGATATGTGATACTCTTAGTCGAATAGACCGGACTGTATGGAGATTGTCATTGATAGGCTCAGTAGGAGTTCGGATGAGTTACCTCATCGGACTTCTTATCGACACATACCTGGGTAGCCGTTACGTGCAGCTAGTACCGCTTGCGGCTTGTGGTTAAACCCACTGCCAGCGTAGTGTCGAGTCTTTAGAGTCCCACATAGAGGGTTTCCCTACACCAGGCAAAAGGTGTAGAGGCCGTATGGTTTTACGGCAGGGCTTCGATCACGTACGTGCACTTGTGCGCGTATGATGATCTGGCAGATAATACTTGTGGGCATTGGTTTAAGCTGGATCCTAGTATTATATTAATGAATTATTTTCGTCTCTTTGTATTCGTGTTCTTCGGAATGCGGATGCGGGTATGTATATACGGATGAGGGGCATTCTCGTAATTGTTCGGGAAAGCTTCTAGAAGAGGGGACACCTATTAGGGTTTATTCTTTTTGGATTAAACTAAGTAGGTGGAGGAATGAGGTGGAACTTTGCATTGAACCTAGCATGGCACTTGGTGACTCATGGTCATGACTCACCACTTGGTATTAATGAAGCTTGGTCGATATTTTGTGATATTTATCTCATAAAATATCTTATATGCTTCATAGAACCAAAAGGGGGCAGCCAAGGATGTTTCAATGTTCACGCTCCTCTCATTTCCTCAAGTGCTCCTTTTTCTTCCTCAAAACCCTAGACCTCTCATGAGTTGAGAAACTTAGGGTTACAAGAGACAATACACTCCATCTTCTCACTCTATACTATCTAGGCCTTCTAGTTTAGCGAACTAAAAGCCGTAGCTATCTCAGCTTCGAGATAGGAGCTCGGACTATAGACTCTCAGGTGGATCGTCATTGACTCGAGGAGGCCGTCGAGGTTGCTGCGATCCATTCCGATCCTTGGAGTTGACGAGGAGGTGGAAGACAGCGATGAAGACCCGAAGGACTTGGTATCGTGCGTTATAACTTCTATCCGAGTAGTTAAACATCATTGCTTGTTAGATAGTTTGGGTTTAGTATTGATCCTGGAGTTCAAGTCTGTGTTGCGAGCTTTCAAAAATCGTTTTTTTTATATTCCGCCTCCCCGTCGACACCCAGGGTGCGCGACATCAACTTACAATAGGAAGGCTTGCTAAATAGGCCCTCCTCCTAATGGAGTTCTCGATAACGTATCGTCCCCTCAAAGCAGTAAAAGGGCACGCTATTGTTGACTTTCTTGCGGAGCATCCGATACAGGCTGACTCCCCCTTAAATTGCGAGTTGCCAGACGAACACGCGTTTGGTGCAACTGAAGAAGAAGATGATTCCTAATGGGAACTCTACTTTGATGGAGCATCTTCCATGAAGCGGCGAAAGCAAAATACCCCCATAATCAAAACCGAGGTCGGCCTTATCTTCGTGACTCCGCAAGGACGGATATTGCATTATGCCCTCTCCTTAATGAAGCCAAAGACTAATAACAAAGCTTAATATAAAGCTTTGATAGCAGGTCTGGAGATCGCTATCGATATGGGAATCAATGACCTCCTCATATATAGAGACTCCCAACTGATCGTCAGCCAAGTAAATGGCGACTATCAGACATGCAAGCCAGAGCTCATAAAATATGGCAAAAGAGTACAACAACTGCTGACACAAATCCTCTCCTACATCCTGGAGAGCATACCGCATGCAGAAAACAACAAGGCAGACGCATTGGCCAATTTTGCTAAGAAACTGGCCAATGAAGACCTCAATGATGTAAAGATCATTGTGCAAAGCCGCAGGGTTCTCGTACCAATAGATATATCTTTGGAAGACTTAATAGAGCCATCCGAAAGAGAAGAAACGACCGAACAAGTAACCTTTTAAATAGAGGGCGAAGAAAAGGGTAAGGACTGGAGGGAAGTCTTCGTAGACTACTTCAAATCCTAACGAACGCCCAAAATGCGTCGTTTAGACATCAGCTTATGAAACGAGCCTTGTCTTTCACCTTCGTCAATGATACTCTATATAAAAGATCCTTCGACTGTCTGTTTCTAAGATGCCTGGGACCAGAAGAAGTAAAGAAAGTCGTTCAAGATGTTAGTGGATGTTGCACACCCTCACAACTACTTATGAGGAAGCGAAAGTGGCAAACGAAAATTTTCTTTCATAGAACACCCACTTAAACCCTAGATCATGTGCTTAAACCTTAACTAGCAAACCTATCTAGAGATCTTATCTACTATGATAGGGTTATACCTAAGGAACCGGTCCTTCGAGTCTTCTTTTGAATGCGACTCCTAGGCTCTTTGGATACTTGAAAGGAACTCGGTCTCCGGTCACCTCTAAGTCGTAAATGATCCATCCGAGAGCTATAGAACAAGCTTCAAACTCTTCACAAGAGTTAACTAAGAAATCAAGTGTGCTAGAAATGATTACTTAGATAATGTAGAGATTAAGTAGAGGATTAAAGTGATCCCTAAGGTTTTGATTCACAACTCATGTGAAGGGTAAAGCTTGGAGGTAGGAAAAGGAGATAATTTGGAGAGAGAAAATGAATGTAAAAATGAGCAAGTCTAAAGCATGAACAAATGATATGGCTCAAAACAATAATTGAAGCATGCATTACTTTTCTCTAAAAATAATGCATCATGCTTCAATAGTAAACCCAAATGAAAAAAATGAAATAAGCCATTTCTTCATCCATGCTTTGACAATTCCAAATTCCACCTCATTGTTTTATTTTCAAAAAATAAAAACCCATTTATGAGGTGTCTCCTTCTAGAATGTATTCTTGTACAATTACAAGAATACCCCTCACCGTATACCGTATAAGTATACCCGTATTCGTATTCCGAAAAATACGAATACAAATAACCCAATAATATAATACAAGTATCCGGCTTAAACCAAAGCCTACCAGTATTATCCTTCCGATCATCATTCCTGTAACCATTACACGAACATAATCGAAACCCTGCCGTAACAACTTACGGCCTTTACATCTTTTGCCTGAACCAGGGAACCCTCTTTGTGGGACTCTAAAGACTCGACAGTACGCTGGCAGTGGGTTTAACCACAAGCACGTCAGTGGCACTAGCTGTGTGTAACGGCTACCCAGGTACGTGACGAAAAGGTGGCCAGTGAGCAAACTCATCCCAACCCTAACGAGCCTGTAAGCAACACTTACCGTACAGTCTGGTCTCTTCGTCTGATACGTCGCATATGAATCTAGGGGTGGTAAATGTCAGACCCTGGAAACTTTATAAGTCATGCTGATTTATGGCCTATAACGGTTCGAGAAACTACTGATAACTCTTATCAGTAAATCTTGACAACCCTGGCCAGGGATTTGCTGTTATGGCCGATCAAGCATAGCGCGACATCAACTCCCTATACCGGGAGAGACGAAACCCCTCCTATCGCTCACTGCCTCCATGTGATTCGGGACTGTACCCAAAATCCAACTGTTTGCACGACTTAGTAGAGCCGTGGTAGGAAGGAAATCAAAGCACAGTGGGAATCACATAAGACACTATGACTATCTCGGGTCTACAGACTAACCTGTACAAATGTCACTAGAGAACTGCTATCTGACAATAGGTATATATACCATCTAGGAGTGCTCGGCGAGTCCTGTTCGGTGTACTCATTCTCCAATGAGCACCTGTGTACAATCTTTGATGTCGAACATCAATGGTTGTGGGATCAACCATCGGCCCCAGAGTCTAGAAACGTACACACTAGTCTACTCTGGTAATATCGATGCCCTGTCTCGATATACCCTCGAATAGGAACTAGTAAAGGATATGCTCATAGATTACCCAGGCCCCACTAATATGATCTACATCATAATCCTGACAGTTAAGCATAATCCTAAGAGCTTCATCAACATGTATATTAACATGTATATTAGATATGAAAAACAACACATCACACGTTAAGATGAAGATAAACCAGATAGCATACTATAATTTCGAGCAAAGATTGTTTCTATATATAAACATGCCTAGCATCCTATACAATACAGGCCTCTAGGGCATATATATCTAACACAAGAAACTCACGACGGACTTTGCGGGTCTCACCAAGATGGACCAAAGATGAGGCTGAAGATAAAAAGAATGGGTTACTATTGGCCCACAATGATTCAGGACTGCCTCAAATATGCGAAGCAGTGCCACTCATGCCAAATTCACGGCGACTTCATCCACCAACATCCAAATCCATTACAACCAACAGTGACTAGCTGGCCGTTCGAAATACGGGGAACTGATATAATTAGTCCTATTGAACCGGCATCGTCCGAAGGACATCGGTTCATACTGGAAACGACCGACTACTTCTACAAGTGGACAAAAGCAGTACCACTAAGGGAGGTGAAGATGGAGAATATCCTCCATTTCTTCAAAACCCATGTCATTTACCGGTTTGGCACTTTGCGATAGATAATCTTGGATAATAGGCCAGCTTATAGAAGTCATAAAATCAGCCGCTTCGCACAACAGCATAAAATAGATTGGAGATACTCTTCAGTTTATAATCCTAGGGCCAACGGTCTAGCTTAAGCTTTCAACAAGACCTTGATAACGATTGTAAAGAAAACGGTTTCCAAAAACAAAAAAGACTGGCACGAAAGGCTGTACGAAGCTCTCTGGGCGTACCTACAATACCATATGCGTTGGTATTTGGTACGGAAGCAGTGCTCCCACTAGACATAGAACTCCCTTCTCTGCGAGTAGCGGTTCGATACGAGCTGACAGATGAAGAAAATGCTCACCTTCGGCTTGAGGAGCTCGATGCTCTTGACGAAACTCGCCTTATAGCATAGCAAAACCTGGAGGCTTATAAGGCTAGGATGACACGGTCATACGAAAACTGACCATTCCGAGAACATTCCGCCAAGACGAACTCATGCTAGTCGTCAAAAAACCAATGATCCCCAATCGTGTAAACGGGGAAGTTCGAGCCGAACTATGAATGCCCATATATCATAGACAAAGTCTATCAAGGTGGAGCCTACCTGCTCATAGATATGCATGGAGAAAGACCCTTACGGCCAATAAACGACCGATTCCTCAAAAAATACTATGCTTGAAGAGTCATGACTTAGGTCAATGATAGATGACGACGCTTGTGTCCGCTTGCTATCTTCCTGAGTCAGAACTCCAACAGTAGTATCCAAAAAACTTCGCCTCAAACATGGCGATAATGGACCGAGATATCCCTAAACTAACAACGGACCGAGATGTCCCTAAACTAAAATTTTGCCTCAAACATGGCGATAATAGACCAAGATATCCCTAAACTAGCGCATTGCCCCAAATACGGCAATGTGCCCTCTTGAGATCTATATTGCAATCGAAGTTCCAACTGCGAGGGTTGCAACTCATGTCCCACCGGCAAATAGATGAACACCTGAGGTGAAACTACTCTGGGGAGTCCCCCTGTTAAAAAAAAGTATGTCCAAAAGCGAAATGGGCACGGATGAAAACCCGAAAGGGCGCCATGAGTAAAAATAGCAGGACTGCCGGTGAGTTTCACGAAAACCCGAAAGGGCGCGATCTCTAAAAAACGGCATGTCCACAAGAGAAATGGGTACGGATGAAAACCCGAAAGGGCGTCGTGAGTAAAAACAGCAGGACTACCGGCGAGCTTGTGAAAACTCGGAAGGGAGCAATCTCGTAAAATAATAATAATACACTTGCGAGATTCTTATGACTCGTGAGGAGAATCTTCCCCATGAGACCCTCACGGCTCATAGAATTCAAAAGCCTAAAGTTACAGGGATCTAAACCTGTTCTTAAGCCGTCATATTCCCCTAATATTGCCCTACAGGCGGTCCTATATTGACCCTAGTAGACAATCCACGGGCATAAATAAATATATCCCCCACCAAGTTC
Source organism: Agapanthus africanus (assembly GCA_030015575.1). NCBI lineage: Eukaryota > Viridiplantae > Streptophyta > Magnoliopsida > Asparagales > Amaryllidaceae > Agapanthus > Agapanthus africanus. The sequence goes on along the minus strand of JASDDO010000019.1, from coordinate 372,860,872 downwards.
CACCAATGGAGAGAAATGTCTCCATATGGTGAATGACACTTGTAACTCCTATCGGCTTACAAGAAGAAAACACTCTTGTAAAATCCTTACGACTTATAAGGAGAAAACACTCTTGTAAACTCCTTACGACTTACAAGGGAAAACATACTTAGGATTCTTCACGATTCCTAAGGAGAAAATACACCTACGAGATCCCCCCGACTTGTAGGGAGAAATACCTTTATGAGACCTTTACGGATCATAAAGTCAAAAAGCCTTAGTTGATAGGACCCTAACCTTGTTTGCTAAGCCATCTTTGTTCAAATCGACAAAGGAAAATGATAATTTACTCCTGGCAATGCCCCAGTTGTAGCAATACTGACGCCTAATAGGTATCAAATTTCAAGTCCTTTCAAAGGCCAATGATGATTCGCTTCTGGAAATATCCAAGGGGAAGCGATACTGATGCCAAGATTGGTATTAGATTCCAAATCCCCAACTAAAAAAAATTGCCGAAATGATTGGGCACCGCGGATAAAAAGCCGAAATGATTGGGCAATCGCGACTTTCACGATATAAAAAGCCGAAAATATAGAGCATCGCGGAAATAAAAAATAAAATAAAATAAAATTTCCTCTACACTGCAAGTAGGTCTAGACCGACCCCTGTATACAATCCATAGGTATAAATGAAAGAAAGGGTACCATATTTTCCCACCAGGCTCCATCAAAGGGAGAGCCAGATCTTAATGGCAACATGTACAACCTAGCGCTCATCCTGACATTCTTCTCATTCCGATAGGATGCAGATGCAATGTCAACAAAGCTCCAAGGAGCCAAAATAAAAAAGGAGTGATGGCAAAATCCTAACTCCAGCTCGACGTGCTTCTCATGCCAGCAGGATGCAGACGTAACGTCAACAAGGACCCAATGGCCAAATCAAAGTGGAGCGATGGCATATTCCTAGCTCCAGATCTTGACGGCGACATCTACAGCCTAGAGATCGACTCGACGTGCTTCTCATGCCAGCAGGGTGCAGACGCGGCGTCAACAAAGACCCAAAGGTCGAATAAAAAAGGAGTGATGTCAAAATCCTAACTCCAGCTCGACATGCTTCTCATGCCAGCAGGATGTAGACGCAACGTCATCAAAGACCGAAGGGTTGAACAAAAAATGAGTAATGGCAAAATCCTAGCTCCAGCTCGACGTTCCTTCTCGGTGCAGACGCTATATCAACAAAGGCTCCAAGGAGCCAAATCAAAAAGGAGTGACGGCAAAATCCTAACTCCAGCTCAACGTGCTTCTCATGCCAGCAGGATGTAGACGCACCATCATTAAAGACCTAAGGATCAAACAAAAGAGGGGTAATGGAAAAATCCCAGCTCGAGCTCGACATTCCTTCTTGGTGCAGATGCGACGTCAACAAAGGCGCCAAGGAGCCAAATCAAAAAGGAGTCACGACAAAATCCTAACTCCAACTCGACGTGCTTCTCATGCCAGCAGGATGCAGACGCAACGTTAACAAGGACCCAAGGGTCAAATCAAAGCGGAGCGATGGCATATTTCTAGCTCCAGATCTTGATGGCGACATCTACAGCCTAGAGATCGACTCGACGTGCTTCTCATGCCAGCAGGGTGCAGACACGACGTCAACAAATACCTAAGAGTCGGAAAAAAAGGAGTGACGGCATATCCTAAGCTCCAGATCTCGATGGCAATACATACAGTATAGAGGTCATATAGATGTCTACCCTACTTCAGCAAAGAATCGGCGCGACATCGTCAAAGAAAAAATGAAGTGACGGCATATTCCTAGTTTCGGGTCTTGACGGCAACTCATATAAAGCCTAAAAGACTATTTTAGATCATCCCACCCTTGAAGGGTGCGATTATGACTCATCGGGGCTCCAAATGGAGCCTAACCTCAAGTAAAAAGCATCATGGCAAATTCCTAACACTTGCTCTTCCGACGGTAATATGACCTAAGAAGATTACTTGAAGATGACTTGTCTAGCCTCAGAAGGGATCAGAGACACGACAGTCGCGGGGCTACTCGAATAGCAGCTTAAAGACTGCATATCGAGGAATACATCAGCCAACGCGATGGTACCATGGACTAAAACCCTAGTACCACAAACCTAACGGACTCCTATCAAAAAAGGGGGTTATCTATATTTCACATTAGGATACACCTGCGAGATCCTCTCGACTTGTCTCGACTCGTAGGGAAAAACATCTTTATGAGACTATCATGGCTCATGAGGGTGAAAAGCCTTAGGCGACGGGGATATCAACCTGTTTCCTAAGCATTGTGGCCCTATAAATAGGTCCAAATTGACTCTTGTATACTATCCATGGGCCATATTCTCCAAAGGCGCATACCGACGAGGAGGAGAAACCACTTACGAGTCTTCTCAACTCGTAAGGGGAAAATTCTCTTATAAGATCCTTACGACTCTTAAGGGAAAACACACTTACGAGTCCTCACGACTTCTAAAGAGAAAAGACACCTACGAGATCCTCTCGACTCGTAGGGACAAAAGTCTTTATTAGACCCTCACGGCTCATAAAGTTGAAAAGCCTTAGACGATAGATCTAAAACCTGTTTCCTATGCCATCGTTGCCCTATAAGTAGGTCCAAACTGACTCTTGTCTACAATCCACGGGCCACATTCGCCAAAATTATATGCTACTGAAATGAAGAAGCTACTAACGGGTCCTCACGACTCGTAAGGAAAAAATACCCGAGTGATATCCTTACGACTCATGGAGGTGATGAACACTTAGGAATCCTCACGATTTCTAGGAAGAATATGCACCTATGAGATCCTCATGTCTCATAAGGATAAAAAAACATCTTGAGATCCTTACGGTTTATGAAGATGAAAAAAGCTTTAGGCTACAAAGATCCTAAACTTATCTCATAAACCATCAATTCTATGGTCATGCATAACATTGCACTACTTCATCCACATACATGCTTACGTGGGCAAAGTGGTGGGGGCATTTGTTCCCGCCAAAAATTTTGGCTCAAATTTTTTTGTTCCTTTATAAAAATAAAGGGAAACCTCTACGTGTTAAACACGTGCAACCACATGCAAAGCATGTAGGTACCACCTCAGATAGGAATAAATCTTTGAGCGCCTAACGTGTTTCCCACGTGAACGCTAGCGCCAGCTTTTGTTAGGATTAAATCCTATAGTGGCGCCTCACGTGGAACACACGTGAGCGCCTGTGTGCAAAGCACGAGGGTGACTATTTATAAAAGAATTAAATTCTTAGACGGCGCCCATGTGCATAACACGTGAGCGTCAGCACCCAAATTAAAGAGGGTAGAATTAAATTCTATATGGGGGATATTTCCCTAAAATCTGGGATATTCTTTGTTAAACAGAGCCGTTGGATCAAATATCCAATGGTGACAATAAATCATCAAATGATAGAATTAAATTCTATTAGGGGAAAATATTCCTCTGATCTTTATAAATAAAGAAGATATTCTCTGTTGAATCAAAAATCCAATGATAGAATTAAATTCTATATGGGAAATATTTCCCCGATCTTCTTAAAATAAGAGAGATCTTCTCTGTTAAAAAGAATTAAATTCTGTGGTTAGAAAAATATTTCATAATCTTGTTAAACTAACAAGATATTCATATGATAGAACAAAATTCTATCTTAGAAAAATATTTCTTAATCTTGATAAACAAATAAAAATGATCTTCTCTATTAGATAGAATAAAATTCTATATTAGGAAAATATCTTTCTAATCTTGTGATAGAATAAAATTCTATGTTAGGAAAATATCTTCCTGATCTTGTTAAACTAATAAGATATTCATATGATTGTAATATTTTCGAAAAATAAAATATTATTTTGCTAATTTAAATTATTAAATAATAAATATTATAGATATTTTAAAAGCATGGAGATTGGTTTTAAATGAAATGGTATAATTATATACCGATAGTTTAGAAAATATTTAGAAAATAAATATGAATTATTGATTTGGAAAGAATTTATGCGATTTGGACATTTTATAAAATTGTATACAATTAATTGTATGCAAATTAGTGCTAAACTTGATTAATATTTTGCTAATTAGGCATTAATCCTATTTATGTCCATGACATGCAACATGACATGTTGCAAAAGATTTATTACATTTTATTATAGCACCATGTTTCATTTGCACTTATAAATGGTTTTTGTTTTATAAATAAAAAGAAAATGGAATTTTTAAGGTGAGATATTTGTGGCATGGAGGACCATGGGTATGGCTTAGAGAGAGAGAGAGAGAGAGAGAAAGAAACTTCTACACATATCTTTAGTTGCCTTCATCCTTCATCACTTCATTTCCTCATCTCCTTTATTCTTCATCTCATTCTCCTCACCCTCCACCTCCTCTCTATCAACTACAAACACCTTAAAAATCAAGCCAAAACTGTATACCCTCTTCACAAAAAAATGATCCTTAGCTCGCTACAAGCATGATGGTAGGAGCAAGTCAAGACTTTGAGAACTTTGGGCAACTCAAGAAAATTCTTGAGTTGCCAAATGAGGTAATTTCTATACCCTTAGTTTAAAATTTAAGTTCCTATAACTCCTATAGTAGTTTAAAGTTGGTAAATTGAGATTTAGTGATCTTGGAAATTTTCAAGATAGGGTTTAGGGGATATTTTGAGTTGTGCTGATGTGTTTAAGGATTAGATAGTTTACAACCCTTCTAGTGTATGAATCCTGGACCAACCGAGCATAGAAACCCCGAGACTTGAGCTTTGAATTTTTCCTATGTCGGTTTTGTAGGCTTTGGGGACTACAGGGAATCTGGAGCAACTTGGGATGTTTTTGAGAAAATCAAACAAGTAGATTGACCTAATTAGAACTCACCATTGAACGTGACACCAATTCCCTATTGGGACCGACGGCGCCGGGATTTTTGCTTGTCTCGCCGGGCCAATTTTGGTTATTGGTGTAGGGGTTTTGCATGTAACTCCCAATCCTTATAACCTAGCCCCTGTATTGTTAGTTTAGTCCCTATATACCTGAGCAAAAAACTTGGAGCATTTTGAGTTGATTTTGGCAATATTTTTCCGATTTCTAAAACTTGGTTTTTGGTATTTGAATTTGGTTATGGTCGTTGAACGTTTGTACGTCAACGACGAGGGTTATTTGGTTGTTTTGCATGCGTAGGCTATAGGTTCTAACCTATGAGCACTTCGCGTATTGTGTCGGTTTTCGAATAGGATTTTGATGCGAAGCGATGTGCTGTAATATGTAGGTACTTACGCGTGGGCTTCAGGACGACAAGGGAGAACAAGGCATTATCGACTTCGGCAAGCGAGAATCGAGGTGAGTAGATGTATATCTACGGGGGAAGTCGGATGGATGACATATAGCACCCCCGCAACCGTAGAATATGGTATATTGTGTGTGTGTGTGTGTGTGTGTGTGTTTAAGAGAGACTTGAATACCTAGCAATTAGGGTTACTAGGAGACTATAGGTTAGATTAAGCGTACTTGTAGGATAGTTTACTCTTAGTTTAGTTCCTTAGTCGTGAGTCGTCGGTTTACTTTGTCGCACACGCACACACTTGTTATGATATATGTGTATATGTATATGTATATGTATATATGTACATATATGGGTATGTGATATATATATATATGTATGTATGTATGTATGTATGTATGTATATGTATATATAGACTATACATATACGTGTATGATGAGGATATGATGTAATATATGGCTTGAGTCGATATGATCGAGCAAAATATTAAGAGATAATTTGATATATGATTCAGGATGAGACATCGTTTATGATGCGATATATTAGCGGATCGATGGGCATTGTTTAGATAACATGTGACTTGATAGATAATAGATTATAGGAGACCTTAGATCCATACCCCTGATTGTGATATTGTACGAGGATTGATACCGTATGAACCATATGATATATATGATATTTGACTCGTACCTTCGATTTTGAGGATGCCGTATGATGGATTTTACCGTACGAGATGTATATGATGATTGATCCGCACTCTTGACTCGAGGATGTCGTACGGTGGATATTACCGTACGTGATTCTATGAGGCTGGATCGCCGACTACTAGATATATCGACTCGGATATACTTTCGATTTCTATTTACTTTCAACTCGGTTCTTAGTTTAGTCTTTAATTGCTTAGATAAATGTTAGCTTAGGCTCGAGTCATACCTATTTTCAAAACTCATGAATTATAGGCATTTTTAAAGAATAAACCGAGGGATGACATCTCTTTTCTCAAAACACCGTGGTCCCTACTTTTCTAAAAACAACGATTCGTGCTATTTAAACACGATATACGGTATGGCTCGTATATAGGTTTATATACCTTATTGTTGCTTTCATTGTTTACTTTCTGTTATGATCTCGTCTGCTAGGACACCTACACCATTACCGATGATGCACATATTGCACGTACACTTGCTTATCGACTCACACACATCAGCAGCATCGGTAATTGCCATGTCACGTCCACTGTAGTAATCGTTATTATATTGTATACACTGATAGTTGTAGCTAAGTAGAATTGTTTAGCATTCCTGATATCATATGCTAGTTTTGATATTGCATTTCACACTTAGATGCCACATGCATTAGTATACCTACATTCTGGTTATGTACTGTAGTTGGGCTTTATGCCGATATTCATTATTTTCTTACTGACTCATGATTATGAGACTTCGGTATTGCATGAGATTTCTGGATTTAGGAAACCGCATGTGAAATTGAAAACTTATGCTCCTTTTAAAAGAAAAATACGGTTTTCCTTGATATGATGTGTGACGTCCACCATGAGATTTCTTGGTTCTTAAGCATATATGATATATGATTACCCGCCATGAGAAGCGAGAAGACACCGTCTGCGGGTACACGGTGGACCCGGTACGGTACCCAGAGGCAAGAAGGCCGTATAGAGATTGAGACGTTGAGCCCGGCAGGGGAGCACTACCAACCGGTGATAGTTTGCACGGTGGATATCTGGAGGATACCGACCGTAGTCGTGAGATTCAGATGATATGGGCCAATCCGGACTGACGGAGCCCGAGGTTCAGATGATATGGGACGATCTGGACTGACAGAGCCCGAGATATGAGTTTTATGTATCGCTGATGGACACGGTTTTCATGATGTTTTCGAGTGTCGATATTTGGCACTCAGGTTTATCATGATTTTTGTATGTCGATGCTGGACATACCCATTGATGATGCATTCATGCATAATATACATGACATGTAGTTACTTTGTGACACGGACACGAGTACTTGACCTTACACATATGCTTATATTATTACTATTATTGTATTTTACTGTATGACCTGGGAGATAGTCATACATACGGTTTCTACTCGGCGATGTCTTCTACTCACAAGTTGGGAACTCACCCCCGTTGTGCCACAGTTTCTTGTAGATTTGGCCGTACAGGTTCCATAACGGATTCGCTGGCACACCACTTCCTTCCGGGTGATTGCTTTGGTAGGTGGAGTTCACTTGCATCGTGACCACCGTTTGCACCTTTATATTTATTCTGTTGTATCTAGTTAAAAGCTCCATCAACTAGACTTGTATTTTCAGTAGACTTAGAAACCACCGTCTGTATATTCTTTTAGACCTTGAGTCGTAATTACGTATTTACTATTATTCCTGTTTTCTTGATGATGTTTGTTTTCTTATTTTCTTTTGTGTTTTGATCCTCGCCCTTTAGCGTTATATATTTATATCTTGCGTGGTTGTTTCCGCCAATTGGCGAAGAGCTAGCTTCCGCTTGGAGATGTCTATATTTATTATTGCTTGTATTCGTTTCTGGGTTAAAAATTACAAAGGAGGTGCTGCCGAAATTTCTAATCATGAAAATGTTTTAACTACGGTATATAATCTTCTTGGGTTTTTCATATAATATTACTTATGTTTAAAAGAAAGAACTTGATTTCATTTTACCGTTGTTTCAAAGCCTCACCTCCAATATTTTCCCTAAAAGGTTTAGATTTCTGTACTTTTGGCTTGCTTGAATTTGGTGGGGTCCTATAGACTTCACATTATTCAAGTGCCAGTCACGTGCCATTTCCCGATCGTGTCGATGATAGAATAAAATTCTATCTTAGGAAAATATTTCCTAATCTTGTTAAACAAACAAGAAATCTTCTCCGTTAAACATAGAGCTTTTGGATTAAAAATCTAATGGTGAATAAAATTCACCAATTGATTTAAAAGACCATTTTTGATTGATTATGAAATCAATCATGATCTCTCAATGAGAGATTTTCTTAATAAATTGATTTTTTCTCCTCTCCTATAAATAGGAGCAAGGGGATTAAATCTAAAAGAGGAGGAACCCCCTATAAACTTCTGCAAAAATACAAGGAGTTCTCAAAAAAGAACAGAGAATTCAATTATCAAATAAGAAGATCTTCCCTCTTAAAATACCTAGGTAAAGGAAAAAAGAGAGATAAAAATATCTCCTTTACCTATCATATCACATCTAAGAGTTTAACCCTTTTAAAAGAACTTAGTTCTTTCTCTGAATCTGAGATCTCCAAAACAAGTCTCCCATAAGTTGAGAATTTAATTCTCATCGAGAAGATCTTGTTCTTAAGAATCAAACATTCAGAGATGAACAAGTTCAAAAAGAAAGAAGATGGAGTCCATAATGCTTCAGGAACTTAGTTCCTTCAAATCAAGAACTTGGTTCTTTAAAAACTAAATCCAAAATCCTCAAAAATAGCGATTTTGGTGATTGTTAATGGTCAAAATACCATTAACAGAGATTTAACCTCTCTGAAAATATCAACAGAGATTAAATCTCCATATAAAAAAACCCAGCGCCTCACGTGAAAAACACGTGGGCGCCAAAGACAGAAGGCCAGTGCCTCACGTGCTTCCCACATGGGCGCCCCAAGACAGAAGCCCAGCACCCCACATGCTTCCCACGTAGGCGCTCAAAACAGAAAGTCAGCGCATCACGTGAAATACACGTGAGTGCTGAATTAAAGTGCTTATCATTTCATATACAGCCAAAACAGATGAGTGCTTAACACTGATTGGGCAGCGCCATCGCCGCACAAGCTCCTCACGTGGACGTCATATAAAAAATTGCTTAGCACTATATAGATAATTGAGTGCTTAGCACTGATTAGGCAACACCCATAACTGAAGGCTTCACATGATACCCATTTGAGCACAAAAGCGTTGAATAAGGGCTTAGCACTTTTGCATAAAAATAGGGTCTGAACAAACAGAATCCAAATAAGTGCTTAGCACTTTTTTGGAAAAATACTAAGCACACCAAGTCTAAATTGGTTAAGTCTCTGAAGTTTTCTTCTAGTTGAACCCAAATGCTCTTTTGCTGGACCTTAAGTAAAAATGGTCCTAAAATGTTGTTAGATCCTAGTCTCAAATAAGACTAACGTATCCTTAGTAAAAATAAATTGAGCCCAAATACTCACCTATATATTTAAGTTGATCTTAATCTCAAACTAGATTAACGGTCCTTAAATAAAGTAAAAATAATTTTGAACTGTAGGAATATAAAACCTAAGTTCAAAACTCCATCAAGCAAATCCTTGACCCAAACCCAAATCTCAAATATATAGATTTGAATTAATCCGCGCCCTACCGGCGACGACATAAATTAGTCTCCGTATACAATCCACGGGCAACCAAAATAAACAAAAATACACACAAAACGAAGTGAATTGCTGGAGCAGAAGAAAGTGGTTATCGCAATGCGATAACGTAATTAATTGCAGGGGCTTACGTCTGTAGGGAAGAGCGTCCCCACAATCAAAAAACCCACATAAATGAGAGGGAATCTGATAAAATATGTTACAACAGTCGCATCTATCCGAACCTCCGATATACAGTGCCATAAATCAACTAGGTATCTTCGGAGAGCTCGGTAGATAAGTCCAAATAGCATCTACCCCCAAATTCAGGCCAGACGTCCCAAGCATCTCGGTCCAGTCTTTCGGCGAAAAACAGCAGTAGTTGCATTTTCCTTTCTGCTCACTTCAACCCCTTTTGTTGTCTCTCCATCTTACCTTTTGTATACTGAACTTATACTAATTGGTTTTCTTCTTATCCTTATTTTTAGCTCCAGCCTCAGGATTGGAAGAAGACTATCCAATAAGCGTAACTAGTATATTCTCCTTATTTAAGGATCTCTCAAACTTGATATAAGGTGGAGAAGAGAGACAAATGAATTATATCAATATACAATTCACTTTCTCCAGAGCCAATAGACATTCTCGGACTGAAACAATTTCTTCGAGAAGGTATCTAACTATACGAGATGGCCTTCCAAGCAATATGAATCTTTGTCCCAGATACAGAGTGTTCTAGAGCAAGCAAACGTGGAAGTAGAATAGGTAAGGACATATGCGACTATGTCGTGAATTAGGGTTACATGACATTCCAAAGCCAAAGATTATAAAAAGGTTCGGTTAACTTGGTTAATGAGTTTTAGTTTAAGCTAAGTCTTAGGTCGCTGCTAGAGAGAGAAAAGAAACACTCAGCATGCACTCTATCTAGATTAGAATAGTTAATAAATTTATCTAATCTGTTCCCCCATTGTTTTGTCGAATTCTCCTTCAAAACCTAAAAGGAGAACTAGTCGGGATCATATATAAAAAATCTCCCGAGAGTTACTATTACTCACAATGAGAATCAGGACCCAACTATCACGGCGTCGTAACCTTAACTAGGTCAACAAGTCATCCCACTCTATAAAAGGTATGCAATCACATTGCAAGTTTCAACTCTTGCAACTCCCGATATAGTTTTTGCATCAAGCGACTTATGGCCTTGATAGAGACCAACGTACCAAAAGTCGCAAGTCAAGTTCAACCCGTCATTTCATGATTAATTTAGATCCACTCGCATAAACCTTTGATAGAGACCAACGTGGCTATGCGACTGTCCTAACTAATCGCATCATATGCAAGCAGGAAAATATCACTTAGCTACCGTACACCACGTCTTGACAGAGCCCAACATACGCAGCATGAATACTATGTACTCAACTTTCTGAAATGACAGAGGGCTACGATTGGTTTTGAAGAAAACCATTAACATAATGAACTTGATCTCATTAAAGGAACCGTGTAGTTTTACAAATCTATAGTTACATATACTTTTTTGCTTAAGTGCGGATAACTATAAAGGGATCAGGGTTCTTACCTCATCAAAGGAGGTGCAGGATATTCCTAACCAAATCACTATGCAAAGCAAAAAAATACGGCTATAATTTCTTTGTAGAAAAAATAGATTGGTTCCAACAACGTGTTTTAGGTTTTGTTTTCTTTGCATTAATCCGAATTAATGCAATCCCATCAATTAGATAATCACATATTATCTAGCATCTTCTCACACCATTACATAAAAAACATGATATAAAAAGAAAAATAGAATGCTATATATGCCATCCACATTCGCCACGGGGCCTTGGATCTTCACCGTAAGATTACTTAACTTACAGTAGGGCGAAGGCAGAAATAGCGTGGATGCAAAACATATATCAGCATTTATTTATAAATCATATATATCACCATATATATCATCGCAAGCAGATAATCAATATTACAGGCAAGCGATAAATATCATCACAGGCAGGTAATCACATTACAGGTATGCAATGAACATCACAGAATATGGAAAAACGGATATATTAGAAATAACGCGTTTCGTTTGAACCGATCACGAAACGTGAAATTCCATGGTCGTGTGAATAACCTATACACCATCAATCCACGACTCCTACGAGCATAGCAAGCCACCCGCCAATTCTAGTAGTGAGGCAACTTGCACTCAATATCATGAGTGGGCCAGCCAGCACTATCTAAAACCCAGTGAGTTGAGCACTCCTCCATGAGTCATACCTAACCCCTACAAGCGCGGAGAACCACCCGCCAATACTAGAATAAGATGATTTGTATCTCAACTCCTTGATATGGTCATCCGCTATAATTTAGAATCCGGTGACTTGAGCACTTCACTGCGGGGTATCTTAGTACATGAATCGAAATATATACATCGGTAACAACGACCGCATCCTGGCCGTGTTCCAATAAAAGAATATACAAACAACGGCAATGGCAACCACAATTCGACCGCTCATCCTGAATAAAAGAAATACATATAAAACAATTATACAAGTATCTCACACGAGGGGTTATTCATCGCGACGATTCGATAAACTATAACAACAACAATATCACTATTAGATATAGTGCCCTAAAGGAAATTATTGTAATTGCAAGTAGGCGATTATGATAATTGAAAGATAACATATATAATTAGAACAGTATTACTCGAGATAATAGTATACTATTTAATTTGTCTTTATCATTGTGTGTATATGCTTTACTCGTTATTACGTGTCGGTAATACATAATGATAAAGCCTGTAGGATTATTGCTTGGGTACCAATATTATGATGGCGATCATATATGTAGGAGCTGGGTGGTCTATAAGCACATTCTTAAATGTCCCTAGTCAAGGGAGTATCGAGACTGGGTATCGATACTCTGGAGTAGACTAGTGTATACGTTTCGAGACCCCGACGAGGGGCGGTAGCCGGTCTCACAAGCCATTGGTGTTGACTCACCTAAAATGGTATACAGGTGCTCACTGGAGGTGGGTACACCAGACAGACTCACTGAGAACTTCTAGATGGTATTATACCTATATTCAGATAGAAGTTCTCTTGTGGCATGCGAACATGTTATTCCTTTGACCTGAGATTTTCAATTGTCTCGTGTGAGTTCCCACTGTATTTAGATTACTACCCTACCACGGCTCAAAAGAGTCGTGCAAGCAGCTTTTAGTTGGGTACATTCCCGAGCCACATGGAAGCAGTGAACAATTGTCAGGGATTCATCTCTTCCGGTATTGGGAGTCGACGTCACGCTGTGTTGGGTCAGCTGTCACCAAAAAATCCTTGGCCAATGTGGGTGAGATTTACTTATGTGATATCAGTAGTTTCTCAGTGGATGATGAGCTTCAGACCGGCACGACTTATCGGGTTAGTAGGGGTCTGATATTATCCACCCCCTAGACCCGGTATGCAATTATCTCAGATGAAGAGACCGGACTGTACGGAGATTTTCACAAATAGGCTCAGTAGAGGTACAAATGAGTTTGCTTATCGGCCTTGCTTTCGCTCAATACCTAGGTAGCTGTTACATACAACTAGTGTTGCTGACGTGCTTGTGGTTAAACCCACTACCGGCGTATTGACGAGTCTTTAAAGTCCCACACAGAGGGTCTTCTCGGTTCAGGCAAAATGATATAGTGGTCGTATATTGATACGTGCAAGATTTCGATTAGGTATGTGCGCTAGCCACATGGAATTTAATTAGGCGGATGATAATACTGGCCGGTTTAGAATTAAGCCGAATTATTAAATCAAGTTTTGATTTAACAATCTACATAGATATTTCGATATGTATATTCTAGTATTATGTTCATTGTATTTTTTATGTTTTGGGTATTCGTATTTTGATACGAATACGGCCATATATTTACAGGGACATATTCTTATATTCATACAAGAATACTTCTAAAAGGAGGACGTCTTATTTCTAGGAATTTCTTTTTATAAAAATTATGAAATGGGATAGAGGGGAGAAATGGTGGAGGGTATGGCCAAATGAATTCTTTATTCATTTGGTCATACTATTCAAGCATGGTTGCAATTTTAAATTGTGAGAATTCTTTTAACAAAAGAATTATTGCATGCTTAAATTTGTTATGGTTTTCATTCATTCTAGCAAATAGCTTCTCTCTCCTCTAATGACTCCTCCTACTTCTTCCTATGCTCTCTCATATGTTGAGATTTAAAAGGATTAAGAGAATAAAAAATCACTAGAACACTCACACACATTACTAAGCATCCTAGATTAACATCATAGGATCCTTAATTACTTCATTGATGAAGTTGAAGCGTGAACTTGGTTCTCTTGGGTGGATCATTTTCGGCGAAAGAGGACCGGCTTGCAATCACGATCATGGAACCTCGAGGAGCTATTGAAGATAAAGGACATGACTACAAAGGTTGTAACCTTAACCAGGTAGTTAAATCCTTGTCTTGGTGTTTTTCTAGTTTAAGTGTTTGGTGTAGATTCTAGGGTTAAATTTCAAGTGCCAAGAAAATTTTCGTTTTTGGATTCCATATTGGCCGCAGGTTAGCGGCGGGTGCACTAGGAACTTTCAATGGTATCAGAGCCAACCATACACTTAAACTAGGTTGCTTGACTAAAGAATTCATCGCAAACATTGTTTTTTTCAAAACTGCAGTTTTGGACAGCTACCATTTGCCACAAAACTGATTTTTTAAAGTTTGTATTCGATCCCTGGAGCTCTCGTTTTGGAATAGGGACTCCATAGAGGTTCGAAGGTGAACCGGGGAATCTCGCGGAGCCAATTTTTGAAAGTTATATCATGTTTTGTCATGGTTTTTCGGAGCTGAAAACTGAATTTTAGTGGTTGTCCAAATCTGTCCTTAACAGCGTCAATTAGGTTTTTTTAAACTGATATTTCTTGTGAAAACTCGATCTCCGGAGCTCTCGTCTTGGAACGGGGTCTTCATAGTGGATCGAGGATGACCCTAGTGCCCCAGAAAAGCTTTTTCAAAGCCATTTTTTTCAAGTTTGTCGTTGTTTTTTTAGGCTGAAATCATCCATGTTTGGCTGTATAAAAATCCGTTGTTTTGCAAGTTATCGATACCAGCAAGGTCTTGGTTTGGAATAAGAACACACAATGTGGATCATGGGTACTTTAGGGTTCTCTAGGGTTGTGACCTAGTTCCCCATCGAGCACTCAAGAACATTTCGGGTCATATGGGATTCGAGGATTTGGTAAAATGGATTGGATTTTTGAATATTGACATGCACTCAATTTTCATCGTTTGGAATTTTGAGTGTTCTCTTCGGGATGATGAATTATATGGTCATGGTTTTGGTTGCGTGTATCACAACGTTTGGTAAAACATCATTTAATTGCCATATGTATCAATTAGACGGGGTTACGGAATTGATACTCGCAAGTTTGCATGTTCTGTGTTGGATGATACTTAAGTGTTTATGGTTGTGTTGGATTGTCACGATGGATAACCCTGTGTATGTAGTATTAGATGTATTTCTCTGTGATGTAATGTATATTCATTAACAAGCGTCCGACATGTGGATTGTCGTCATCGCGGCTTGTATTATTGTTTGGGGCGCATCCTGGTTGCGGACGTAGTCACCGTTGTATATTTAGGTTTTTATTACATGCACTAGGATTACCCCGCGGTGGAGTGCTCGAGTAACCGGGTTCTAGAGGCAACGGGCCTCTAACTCATGGCGTTGAGACCATGGTGCCTTACTCTAGAATTGATGGGCTATTCGCCGCATTCATAGGGGGTATAGGATTGACCCGCGGAGGGGTGCCCAAGTCATCAGATTTTCGAAGTGCTAGGTAGCCTATTCACTTCGTTGATTGGGATTGCCTTACTTCTGGAATTGGCGAGTGGCTTGCTGCACTCATAGGGGTCTAGGGTCTGATACTACAGGCTATGCACACGACCGGAAAATTGCATTTTATATTTGGCTCCATTGAAATGTACTCTTCCTAGATTATCCGCATTTCCATACTTTGTTTGCTTCTGTTGCGATGCTTCTGTGATGTTACTTGATATCATGCGTGAGACGAATGTTGCTATATATATTATATATTTAGTAGATGATTTATATGTTTTGCATCCGCGCTAGTCCTATCCCCGTCCTACCATAAGTTAAGTAACCTTACGGTGAAGACCCAGGACCCTGTGGCGAATGCGGATAGCATATATATGCGTGTCTATTTTCATTTCTTTTGGCATGATATGATTAATTGATGGGACATCATTAATTCTGATTAATACAAGGAAAATAAACTTAAATGATGTTGTGGGAACCAATTTTGTTTTTAAAACTGACATTACATCCGTATCATTTTGCTTTGCATCGCGGTATTCGTTCAAGAATATCCTGCTTCTCATTCGATGAGGTAAGAGCCCAGATTCCTTCACAGGGAGTGACCTCTTAGGAAAAAGTTTACGTCATTGTAATAACTTCAATATAGTCGATTCTTTTTCTTTGCATCGTAGTATTCGGTTAGGAATATCATGCACCTCATTCCATGAGGAAAGAGCCTAGATCCCTTTACAGGAAGTGACCTCTTTGGCAAAAGTTTACGCCATTATAAATTTGTAAAACCACTCAGTTCTTTCAATGATATCAAGTTTATTACGTTAAAGGTTTTTCGCCAAAAACCAGCTGTAGCCCTCCGTCATTTCCTACGAGTAGTGCTTAGTATTCATGATGCGTTTGTTGACTCCGTCAAGACGTAGTGCGGTAGCTAAGTGGTGCTTATTTGTAGCATGCGATGCGATTGGTTAGGACAGTCGTACGACCTCATTGACTCTATCAGGGACTCGTGCTGAAATACTCTAGTTCATTTATACCAGTTCTATTTTTTGGGTATTTCTTTATTTATGGCTATTTCTTGATTTATTGTTGTTTGGGTGTGAATAGTGTAATTGGTATCTGTTTTTTCATCCGACCCGACCCGGTTACTGGAAACCCGTCTTGATTCCTGTTTATGATTTATCCTGGCTAGTTTTGAGAATCCGTGCACTTTCATATTGTATAACTGCATTATATCAAGCATATGCATTTTTTTAATATAACATATAAAGTCAAATAATATATTTTAAAAATATCTAGCATGGCCTGCATCATACCCCTGACCCTGTGGTAGCATCCGTGTATCTTGTTCTCGTTCCGTTCAGTGAAATGGGCCCGTTTGGATAACTACGTGCACACTGCATGTATCCGTTCTTGGGGGTATGCATTTTCGTTACCCGGATATCCTACTTTGGTTTTGGTTGACACGTATATTATTCGTATTTTCAAACTATAATTTTAGACCCGACCCGGACGCGTTTTGAACTATTTTTGTATTAACCAAAATCTCAAATAAATTCAATATTATATTCATTATATAAATACTGTTTACATATTATCGTTTATATATAATTTTATTAACAAAAAATATATTCTTTTCCTAACCAAAAATCGGTCTCTCTCCTCTCTCTATTTTATATATTTCTTTTTTAAAACCTAAACCCCCCCACCCCCTATTCTCCTCTCTCTCTCATCTACGTCTTCTTCTTTTCCCGCCTTCGCGAAGCCCGAACCTAAGCCCTGGCGCTCTCCCCTCGCCGCCTCCAGCCTCGCCATCCCCGTCATCACCTCTATCTGCTCGACCTCGTTTCCTCACCTCCTTCTCCCGAGCCCCGCAGTAACCCATCACCACTACAACCCTAGCCTCGCCTATGCCACATCGCCGTCTCCTCTCGCCACCATCCTCACCGTCATCGCCTCCATCGCCTTACCCTCTTCTACCTCACCTCCTCCTTCATCTCTGACGAGAACCCCAAACGCTGCAGACCCCGACCGCTTCTCCTCATCTGCACCCATCGCCGGCAAACCCTACCGCCGGCGACCACCTCGTCATCATCTCCCTTTCCGATCACCTTCCTCCTTCTCCTCTCCTCTTCTCCCTCATCCCCGACATCAAAAACCCCGCACACCCGATCCCCGACTTCAAGAACCCGCACTGCCCATCTCTGGAAAACCCTCGCCTGCATCTTCGCCGTCGACGGCCCATCGTCGACGTCACCCCATCGCCTTCCTCTCTGACTCCAGAGCCAACCCAGAGCACCAGCCATCTTCTTTTCGTACTTCTTCTTCTTCTTCTAGTTCTTCTTCTCTTCTTGATTCTTGCTTTTCCGGTGATCGCCGGAGCCTTGCCGCTGCCGACGATCCGAGCAACCCTGTGGGTGTCCATAGCCAGCGTGGTCACCTTCTTGCTTTGCCTGGACCTGTCCCGTGTGCGTGTGTGTACATTGCGACGTCTACCCGATGTCGAACGCTGCATATACACCCCGTCGTGAGATCTGTTCAGGCAAGTTTATCTTGCTACATGCTATGATATATATTTTGCATCCATATGAATAAAAATATCATATGTTTACTGTATTGTATATACATATTACTGTTTTACTGTTTTCGGATAGTTGTTCATATCCGTATCATTTATTATATATCTAGTCTCATGCAATTTTATCTCACTACAGGCTATGCAACATATTTTACATCTATCGGTATAGAATTATTACATGTTTATGGCATTTCACATCCATGTTACAGTTTTACCGTTTTCCGATATCCATTCGTATCCATGTTATTTATTATACATCTAGCTGCATGCCAGATCATATCATTTCATATTACTGTTACATTGGCACCCTATGCTTGATAATGTGCATCCTACGTAGTCATGGAGTTGTAGATGTAACCCCTGATAGATATTGTGCATCCATGTTTTACTGTACATCCGTACTTTTATCGTGCATCCGTACTTGCTACAGTTTTATTATGAGCATCCGTTTGATACATGTACACTACCTGACATGACCTGATACACCACTACTTGACATGTTACCTGGTCTCATTACTAATGCCGACAACTTTGACTTGTTGTCCTGATGGACATATCCTGTTATCTATTTAGACAAAACCTGTACCTGCTTGATCCTGTGTTGGCATTAGCTTCAGATTTATCAATACCTGACTTGAACACATAACCTTGGGGGTAAGGGGAAATCAAGAATGTAACCGAACATAACTCAAAGGGCTATTATATTGTTTGCCGTTTTTCCGGGCGTTACGGAATATATTGTTTGCCGTTTTTCCGGGCGTTACGGAATATATTGTTTGCCGTTTTTACGGATGTTACGGATTAATCTTACACCGTGGTCCCATAGGGAATGAACGTGGTATAGACCGATGGGTTACAATGAGGATTACATTAATTGATTTCGAAGACTTTAGAATAGATAACCCAGTAGCATAGTTTAGATTACTCACTGCACTTCACCTGCACGTATACACTTCACTGTTGTATATCCATGTTTACTGGTTATATTCATGTCATCGTTTATATTCATGCATGCATATCTCGTGTATCCAGTTCATTTATTATTGTTGATATTATGACGCACTGACGTCTGGGTTCTGCATGGCCCAGATCCTCTGTCTCTTTCGCAGGCTGATCAGGAGTATTTTCGCCGTCAGGCCGAGCAGTGAGGATCCTGTTAGTATATAGTTTAGTTTAGTTTTATTTCCATACTTTCATTTCCTGATGTGAGCCCGTATTTGGGACGTACTTTCCAGATGTTATTGTTTGTTGGATTTATTGCTTCCGCATATTATTTCTTGACTCGTTTATTCTGGCATATGGACATGTACTAGATAGTTTATTTTATTTCTACTGTTCTTGATATCTTATAGACAGCCGTAATGTGACTATGGAGGGATGTTTCCTAGCCACAGGTAGCATGGTTGGCTCTGTCACGTGCCGATCTTAGTGCACTCTGGGAAGCGGGGCCTGACAGGGTTTGTTTGGTATTAAAGCCATAGGATTTAGGTTAATCGAGTTTGATTCTTTTGTAGTTGGGTATTGGACCCAATACACGAATCAGCAACCCGTAATTAGGAACATGTCCTGCCACATTTTTATCGTGATTCTTGAATCATATCTTTCTCTTGACCCTTGTCTTGACGATATGCAAACAACTTTGCATCTCGACATGAAATCATCTTGTTCCCTATTGTTTCTTTCTATTCTGATACTAGGATTTGGGTGACTTGAACGGAGTTATGTGATTGTAACTATGAACTGCAACATGGTTAGAATGTGGTAATCTATTTAAGTAACTTGGAGTCCTAGTCTTGATTCACTTCCTTGTTTTAAGGCCATTGTATTACCTTGCTTCTCTCGGTTTCATTGCTTACCAGTTTATATTTTAACGCAAGTTTTGAATCTTGTTTACCATACTGATCCTCTTCGGTGTCTTGGTTTCAGGATCATGGTGGACAGGAACATGCAGTAGTACCAAAGGCGTGTTGATGATGCCGCATTGCTTGGAGTAATTCGTGGGATGCTGGAGAACCAGAAGCGGCAAACCGAGATAAATCAGCGGCAAGCTGAAGCTTTTTAGGAAGGTTTGCGGACCGTCCAACAGTCCGTAAACACTGTTGCAGCCAAACTAGTATAGCGTGTGGGTACCGTGGCGGATTTCAGGAGACTTGGTCCGTCCACTTTCACTGGTTTGGAAGAGCCGTTACCAGCGGAGCAGTGGCTAGTCGATACGGAGAATCTACTCGTTGCCGCACAGATTCCGGAGGACAAGAGAGTGGATGTTGTACGCATCCAATTGGTGGATTATGCCCGTGAGTGGTGGCTGGTGGAAGAGACCCGTTTGCCCAAGCCGATCAGTTGGGAAACTTTCTCTCAGAGTTTCTTGGAGAAGTTCTTTCCGCAGACTGCATGGGAGGAAATGGAAGAAAAGTTTATCAGTTTGAAGCAGAATGGCAGATCCGTGGATGCGCATGCGGCTGGGTGGACACGGCTCAACCGATTCGCGGGACCTTTGGTTGCCAACGATGCTGCTAAGGTACGAAGGTTTATGCGCAGTTTGGACGTGGAAATCCAGAGGCACATTATATCTTTAGGATTGACCACTTTCTCGCAAGTTCTTAAAGCAGCCAGAGAGCAGCAGAGCTTATCAATGAAGACAAGGGGTACGCAGCAGCAGGCAGTTGTGGTACGGAAGCCGGCGTTTACGCCAAACCGAGCTCCTTTACGCAGAGGTATTCCAGTGAATTGACATGGTGTTGTACCTATGAAGAGACCCATCGCATCCGAGCAGAAAGGAAGGGTGTTTTGCGACTACTGTCGGCGATCGGATCACTTTCGAAGAGATTGTCGAAAGAGACTTGGACTTTGTCTTATTTGCAGATCAGCTGATCATACCATTGATACTTGTCCGTCGAAGCTACGTTTGAAGGAAGATACTCAGAGGCCACCATAGAAGCTGATTCAGGGGCAGAAGCAGATAACTCAGGGGCCCAATCAAGCTCAAGCCTTTACTCCAACAGCCGAAGAGGCCAAGGCTTCAGGGGAAGTCGTTTCAGGTATCCTACTTGTTCATGGTTTTTCCGCATTAGCATTATTCGATTCTGGTGCATCCCATTGTTTTTTGTCGTCTAAGTTTATTACTGCACACTTGATTGCTTGCATGACCCTGTCTAGTTGTTGGGACATACACATTGGGAACGAGAAAATCATATCTAGTAATGAGTGCAAGGATTGTTCTATTGTTATTTACGGACGAGAGTTATTTGCAGATTTCTTGGTGATCGATACCGGCAGTTATGATGTTGTTTTGGGAATGGACTTTCTCGGCACTTTCCACGCTCACATTGATTGTAGGGCAAAGGAAGTGATTTTCCAGATTCCCGGACATCCGGAGTTTGTTTTTGCTGGAGGTAGCAGTTCTGTCGGGCCAGTAGAGTTTAGGGCTAGGCCAAAAACACCGTTCTTGCGTCGATGGAAGTTGATAAAGAGGAAGCGCCAGCTGTAGTTCGAGAGTTCATGGATGTGTTCGAGAACATCTTGGGTGTACCGCCAAAACGAGATGTGGAGTTCGCGATCGATCTTGTTCCTGGTGCAGCGCCAATCTCAAAGGCGTACTATCCGATGGCACTAATGGAATTGGAAGAAGTAAAGAAGCAGGTTACTGAATTGCTAGAGAAGGGTTGGATTCGCAGCAGCAATTCACCATGGGGAGCTCCAGTTCTTCTAATCAAGAAGAAAGATGATACAAGGAGAATGTGCATCGATTATCGAGAATTGAACCAGGTGACTATTAATAATAGGTGCCCGATCCTTCGTATTGGCAAATTATTCGAGCAACTCAGTGGCGTGAGGGTATTCTCGAAGCTGGATTTGCGGTCCGGATATCATCAAGTTCGAGTTAAATCAGAAGATATTTGCAAGATTGCATTCCGAACTCGATATGGACATTACGAGTATTTAGTGATGCCATTCGGAGTCACGAATGCACCGGCGATATTTATGGACTTGATGAACCGAATCTTTTCACTGTTCTTGGACCAGTTTATAGTGGTGTTCATCAATGATATTCTGGTCTACTCGAGGAGCCTAGAAGAGCATGCAGAACACTTGAGGATCGCACTGCAGACGTTGAGGCAAGAAAGATTATATGCAAAGATGAGCAAGTGCAAGTTTTGGCTTGAAGAAGTGAAGTTTTTGGGGCATGTTGTATCCGGAGATGGAATCGCCGTTGATCCCGAGAAGATTGCGGCAGTTCAAGATTGGCCGATCCCGAAAAGTGTAGCGGAGATCAGAAGTTTTCTTGGACTTGCTGGATATTACAGAAGGTTCGTGGAGAATTTTGCTCGTTTAGCTGAGCCTTTGACCAAGCTTACGCGAAAGGAGGTACCGTTTATATGGACGGATAGATGTGTGTCAGCTTTTGAGGCGTTGAAGCAAAGATTGATAATCGCTCCTATTTTGACCGTACCAGACGGTTCCGGAGGATTGGTGATTCACAGCGACGCATCTGGGAAAGGTTTAGGACGTGTTTTGATGCAGCATGGGAAGGTTATAGCCTACGCATCGAGACGGTTGAAGTCCCATGAGAAGAATTACCCAACTCATAATCTGGAGCTTGCAGCAATGATTTTCACTTTGAAGATTTGGAGACACTACTTATTGGGCGAAAGGGTTGAAGTATTCACCGATCACAAAATCTTAAAGTACGTGTTCACACAGAAAGAGCTCAACATGAGGCAACGTAGATGATTGGAGCTGATGGCTGACTATGATCTTGATCTCAAGTACCATCCGGGGAAAGTTAATGTAGTGCCGGATGCGCTTAGTCGGTTGCCAGCAATTCGGATGTTGACTGCACAGAAGGAGCTTATCAAAAATTTTCGGAGATTCGAGTTGGAGATCGTGCTACCGCATTCTTCGGTACAGTTGATGCTGCTGCAAGTACAGTCATCATTGATCGACAATATTAAAGCAACGCAGTCGCACAATCCAAGGATTGAAGAAGTTTCGAGAACGGGTTAAAGCGGTACTTCGAACAGACTAGTTGATTCATGAAGATGGTTCATTGCGATATGGTAGCCGTTTGTGTGTGCCGAAAGGAGGCAATCGTGAAGAAATTATGAAGGAGGCGCACAGTTCCGCATATTCCGTGCATCCAGGAGGCATGAAGATGTACCGTGATCTACGACAGCATTTTTGGTGGGAAGGTATGAAAAAGGAGATTGCCCGCTTTGTAGCGAAGTGCTTGGTGTGTCAGCGAGTTAATGCTAAACATCAAAGGGTAGATGGTTTATTGCAACCACTTCCGATTCCTCAGTGGAAGTGGGAACATATAACCATGGATTTCGTGACAGCTTTACCGCGGAGTCCAAAGGGCAACAATGCAGTTTGGGTAATTGTTGATCGTTTGACCAACGCAGCTCATTTCATACCATTTCGAGTTGGTCAGTCGACGGAAGCGTTAGAAGAACGGTACATGCAGGAGATTGTGAGATAGCCTGGAGTACCTATAAGCATCATTTCCGATCGTGATACTCGATTCTTATCGCACTTCTGGAGGAGTTTACAGGAAATTTTGGGGACGCGATTGAAGTTTAGCACTGCTTATCATCCCCAGACAGATGGCCAGTCGGAGAGAACGATCCAAACTCTTGAAGACACGTTGAGAGCTTGCATGTTAGACTTCAAGGGCTCGTGGGAGGATCATCTACACTTGGTGGAGTTTTCTTACAATAAAAGCTTCCAAGCGACTATTCAGATGGCTCCATTCGAAGCATTGTATGGTCGCAAGTGCCGCTCATCCTTTTGTTGGGACAATATTGGAGAACGAAGATTGTTGGGACCAGATTTGATCGTGCAAACCGTGGAGAAAGTTAATACCATCCGGAATCACATGAAGGCAACACAAGATCGGCAGAAGAGTTAGGCCGATATATCGAGAAGACCTCTAGAGCTCGTTGTCGGTGATCTTGTATTCTTGAAGATATCACCGACTAGAGGAGTGATTCGTTTTGGGATTCGAGGCAAGCTTAGTCCTCGATTCGTGGGGCCTTTCGAGATTATTGAGCATGTTGGAGAAGTGGCTTATCGATTGACTTTACCACCATGTTTGGCGAGTGTTCATGACGTGTTTCATGTATCTCAACTCTGTAAGTATGTTCGAGATGAAACACAGGTGCTAGATCATTCGGAGCTGACAGTAAAGGAGGACTTGACCTATGAAGAGAGACCGATGTCGATTGTCGATCGAAGAGAAACGGTTCTTAAGAACAAGGTTATACCACTCGCACTTGTTTCATGGGGGAATCGCTCGCACGGAGAATCGACTTGGGAATGAGAAGACGAGATTCGACAGAAGTTTCCACACCTCTTCTCGTAGATTCATGTTTGTTTATCTTTTCTTGTTCCGGGAATTTCGAGAACGAAATTCTTTTTGTAGTTGGGTATAATGTAACACCCTAGTTCATTTATACCAGTTCTATATTTTGGGTATTTCTTTATTTATGGCTATTTCTTGATTTATTGTTGTTTGAGTGTGAATAGTGTAATTGGTATCTGTTTTTGCATCCGACCCGACCCGCTTGCTGGAAACTCGTCTTGATTCCTGTTTATGATTTAACCTGTTAGTTTTGAGAATCCGTGCACTTTCATGTTGTATAACTGCATTATATCAAGCATCTGTATATTTTTTAATATAACATATATAGTCAAATAATATATTTTAAAAATATCTAGCATGGCCTGCATCATACCCCTGACCCTGTGGTAGCATCCGTGTATCTTGTTCTCGTTTCATTCAGTGAAACGGACCTGTTTGGATAGCTACGTGCACACTGCATGTATCCGTTCTTGGGGGTATGCATTTTCGTTACCCGGATATCCTACTTTGGTTTTGATTATTTTCAAACCATAATTTTAGACACGACCCGGGCAAGTTTTGGACTATTTTTGTATTAGCCAAATCTCAAATAAATTCAATATTCTATTCATTATATAAATATTGTTTATATATTATCGTTTATATATATTTTTATTAACAAAAAATATATTCTTTTCCTAACCAAAAATCGGTCTCTCTCCTCTCTCTATTTTATATATTTCTTTTTTAAAACCTAACCCCCCCCCCACACGTTCTCCTCTCTCTCGCATCTACGTCTTCTTCCTTTCCCGCCTTCGCGAAGCCCGAACCCACACCCTGGCGCTCACCCCTCGCTACCTCCACCCTCGCCATCCCCATCATCACCTCCATCTCCTCGACCTCGTTTCCTCACCTCCTTCTCCCGAGCCCCGCAGTAACCTATCACCACTACAACCCTAGCCTCGCCTCTGCCGCATCGCCGTCACCTCTCGCCACCATCCTTACCGTCTTCGTCTCCATCGCCTTACCCTCTTCTACCTCACCTCCTCCTTCATCTCCGACGAGAACCCCAAACACTGCAGACCCCGACCGCTTCTCCCCATCTGCATCGTTCACCGGCAAACCCACCGCCGGCGACCACCTCGTCGTCATCTCCCTCTCCGATCACCTTCCTCCTTCTCCTCTCCTCTTCTCCCTCATCCCCGACATCAAAATCCCTGCACACCCGATCCCTGACTTCAAGAACCTCTACTGCCTATCGCCGGAAAACCCTCGCCTACATCCTTGCCGTCGATGGCCCATCGTCGACGTCACCCCATCGCCTTCCTCTCTGACTCCAGAGCTAACCCAGAGCACCAGCCATCTTCTTCTCCTACTTCTTCTTCTTTTAGTTCTTCTTCTCTTCTTGATTCTTGCTTTTCCGGTGATCACCGGAGCCTTGCCGCTGCCGACGATCCGAGCAACCCTGTGGGTGTCCACAGCCAGCGTGGTCACCTTCTTTCTTTGCCTGGACCTGTCCCGTATGCGCGTGTGTACATTGCGACGTTTACCCGACGTCGGACGCTGCGTATACACCCCGTCGTGAGATCCGTTCAAGCAAGTTTATCTTGCTACATGCTATGATATATATTTTGCATCCATATAAATAAAAATTATCACAAGTTTACTGTATTGTAAATACATGTTACTGTTTTACTGTTTTCGGATAGCCGTTCATATCCGTATCATTTATTACATATCTAGTCGCATGCAATTTTATCTCGCTACAGGCTATGCAACATATTTTACATCTATCGGTATAGGATTATTACATGTTTATGGCATTTCACATCTATGTTATAGTTTTACCGTTTTCCGATATCCGTTCGTATCCATGTTATTTATTATGCATCTAGCTGCATGCCAGATCATATCATTTCATATTACTGTTACATTGGCACCCTATGCTTGATAATGTGCATCCTACGTAGTCATGGAGTTGTAGATGTAACCCCTGATAGATATTGTGCATCCGAGTTTTACTGTGCATCCGTACTTTTATCGTGTATCCGTACTTGCTACAGTTTTATTATGAGCATCCGTTTGATACATGTACACTACCTGACATGACCTGATACACCACTACTTGACATGTTACCTGATCTCATTACTAATGCCGACAACGCTGACTTGTTGTCCCGATGGACATATTCTGTTGTCTATTTAGACAAAACCTGTACCTGCTTGATCCTGTGTTGGCATTAGCTCCAGATTTATCAATACCTGACTTGAACACATAGCCTTAGGGATAAGGGGAAATCAAGAATGTAACCGAACGTAACTCAAAGGGCAATTATATTGTTTGCCGTTTTTCCGGGCGTTACGGAATATATTGTTTGCCGTTTTTCCGGGCGTTCGGAATATATTGTTTGCCGTTTTTCCGGGCGTTACGGAATAATCCTGTTACCGTTGTCCCGTAAGGAATGAACGGGGCATAGACCGATGGGTTACGATGAGGATTACATTAACTGATTTCAAAGACTTTAGAATAGATAACCCAGTAGTATAGTTTAGATTACTCACTACACTTCACCTGCACGTATACACTTCACTATTGCATATCCATGTTTACTGGTTATATTCATGTCATCGTTTATATTCATGCCTGCATATCTCGTTGTCACGACCCAAAAATGGCACGTGATGGCCCTTAAACTACGCAACATCTAATGGCGTAACGCAATTTAAGTAAGCCAAAAACCCAGCAATCTAAACCATCAAAAGCAGTAAGAAAGTGATAATAGAATTTTCAAAACTTTTGAAATCTCAACCCAAATTCTTTAAAGTCCAACTTTTCTTCCTTTAAAATTTTGGCAGCACATCCTTTGTAAAACAAGCCCCAAAAAAATAGGTACAACATAATATAAGTAAGAGCATCCCAAACGGGAGCAAAATCCACGCCCAACGACGGAAAACAATCACCACAACAGATATACATCGCCGTAGCGAAGAAAGAGACGATATAAATAAAACTGCATAAAAACCTCCAAGTCACAAAATAATATACAATATCGTCCTCATATCAAGTCTCTAAGTCATACAAGATAATGGTAGATGGAGAGTACATGATACAACGAATATACAACAGGCAATATCGGATAACCGCAAAACCTACCTAAGCAAAACTGCACACTGTCAAGCGAAGCGGTATCCGCAGCAAAAGATGATACGATGGATGAAAATAGCCCTGCCTCTGACTATCCTGAGGAACACCTGCAAAACACTATGGCACAACGGGGGGGTGTTGCCAACTCGTGAATAGTAAATAACATATGCAGGTAAACGCGAGTATGCACGTACAGCGTGAATCTAACATAAGCATCTAATAGCAATGAATGGTCATATGTAATGCATCAGTCGTGAAAGGTACGCTAGCAGGTACTACTAATACATGAAGCAATAATATGATATCGGTATGCAATAATCATGTAAGGTACTCTATCATGTACAAATAATACATGAAACAATGCATATAATAGTATGTAAATGCAACAGTCATGGAAAGTACTCTATCATGTACAACTAAAACATGAAGCAGTGCATAAACAATAAATGTGGAGTATGGAATAAAACATGTCATTTTCATGGAAATCCTAACCTCGTGGTAGGACCAAAATCCAACAAGACAATCCAATTCCCAATTTCCACAAATCAGCCCCCAAATTGGCTCTCATATCATGTAAGTCTAATATATCCTAAATGTCCAACATCAACTATATCTCACATATCCTGTGTGTACAATATCAGTATATCCCACATATCCTGTGTGTACAATATCAGTACATCCCACATATCCTGTGTGTAAAAATCAGTATCAAGTAAGTTTCATATAAGGTGAGTGTCTAACATCGACACCCAAAACATCATGAAACAAGTGTCAAGCATCGACACCGAAATACTGATCTATCAGGTGCTGTCACCACGACTGGCCTCCTGATAGGTACGTATCATACGCTATACCGAAAAGCCCGAGTGCCTAGCTCTGACCCTCGTCTCTCGACGTATCCATACGTACATGACTCCCGTCGGTATCCCCACGATAACCGCCGAGTCATAGATACTGTCATCGGAGTGTATGGTTCCTCTGCCAGGCTCAATCGGCAAGGTCCATCAATCGTCTTGCCCCGGGGTACCTCCGGGCCCCACCATGTACCCACAGACAGTGCCTACCGCTCCTCGAATCGGGTATATAATCAGAACCGATAAAACTCATGGTGGCTGCAGAAATATCATATCAAGAGAAACCAGTTTTTTCAAATAATGCATAATTTCATGAAACAACCACGGTTCTCAAATCCAGAAAACAGAAAGAAATGAATAAGTATAACTGCATGAATCAATACATATATATTAGCGTCCCACTCCACTAATATATATATATATATATATATATATATATATATATATGCATATATAACAGCGTCTCACTCCACTGTTATATATACTTAGGAGTAACAGTATCAGAGAACATCATATGAAATCCAAGAATGTAACATATGCAGCATGAAACAGTAATATGAGCATATAAAGGAAAACCGCTATTTAACTGCAACAAATTATTAAATATATATCATGCAGTTCCTGATTTCTCCGAAATCAAATGCAACATCATATACAGGTGAACATGTAGCTATAAAAAAGTATGCGTAACCATGTCGGTATAGCAAGATATGCGTGTCCATATGTAAGTATGTATGATGTAAAAGTATCTGTAGCAAGGTATGTCTCTATACTTATCCATAATACCCCCATAGTATATGTATGTATGTATGCCAGATGTACATGTAGCTATGTCTCATATGTGTATATACCTATCACTAATGGTACACTACCCTATAGGTAAATGGGTAACTAGCATGTAAGCATGTCAGGGTATATGTGTAAGCACGTAAGTATACAGGTATGCTATATGTTATATGCACAAAGAAATATGAATCAATGTCTCAATGTCCCTAACCAAACAATATCATATCTATAAGGGTGTTGTGCGTGTCATGGCAATTATTGACGGTGTGTGTGGCATACAATCAATGCTCGTGCAACATAAGCCGTCAACAATAGTGCAGTGTCCTATGGATACTAATCCAAGCACAACAAATAACTAAGCAATAGGGTGTATGCGCAACTCTAATTATGCAATAGAATATGCGACAAAACATAACATTTCTAGCCCAGACGCATAACGCCATGCGGGCGATTCCCCTGTAGATGTTAAATCTACTCACTATGGTCTCGAGCTATGAAAGTCCGACCACTTGCTTCCCTTTGTTTGCAGCGTCCGAAATCCCCGCTTGCGACGCTATGAATTCATAAACACATAAACAGAGAAAAAACTCAGAAATCGACCAATATAACGTAAAACTACGTTTTATACGACGCACCAACACTAAACTAACTCGCAAGTGTCCGTCTAGTGGTTAACGTGCATGACGATACTACGAAACTTACCCAAGTGCAGCAGCTGCACAAGATCACGATCCGTGTCGAATAACGTAACACGCGGACTCAAAACACTAGATTATAAGAAAACGATCCCAGATTTTGCATACTGTAAATACTAAAAATTTAAACAGTACCAAACACCCCTAACCCACAGCAGACAACTACCCACAAAAAAACCAACATCCATCTCCCCTCCAAACCCGGTGTCGTCGGAATTTGCCAAAAGTTCGCTGGCCAAAGCCGGTAGGGTGGATCTCGTATCTCAGGTGGGATTTTAGGTTCACTAGTACATCACTACAAACTTGTTTGGTCAATCAGTAAAAATCCCAGGTCACAGCAGTTCACAGAGACTCTAAAAAGACACAAAAATACGATATTGGTAAGAAACGATAGTTTAGGTGTCCTACGCAACAACCAACGAGCTATACATCATAAAAACTCATATTTAACAGTTTAGGAATTATACCTATCACTACTTGCTCCCAAGATCCAAGCTTTCCTAACTCCAAGTGATCAAAGAAGTAAAAATCAAGACTTGAAGTATTTTTGTGATTAATTTGGGAATTTTGGAGATTTAATTAGCTTGGATTGATGCAAATGGTGAAAGAAATGATCAAGGGTAGAAGAATGAAGAAGAATTCGGTCAAGTGAGGAAGTATGAGGAATTGTGTAGGGTTTTCTAGCTAATTCTTGTGATAAATGCTCATAAATGCACATAAATGCACATTCATGCATGTATGCCACCTCCTTCATTCTTTCTTTTCTTTAAACTTTTAATCCTATTAGCACAAAGGATCTAGATATTATGTGGGGTTTTGTTTTACTCAAGTTTGATTTAATGTGTATTGATATAATTCAAGAGTAAATACACAAACCCAATATGTAAATACCGCATTAAATTAATATTTAAATTGGGAAAATTTCTATCTGAACCAAAACCTCCCATATACCTCCAAATCTCGCGCACTAGATTTATTTTATCTAAACTAAGTGCTGGCAAGTTTATATAGACGTTTGATCACAGTCGGGTTAAAACAGAAAATACCGACAATTTTACCCTAAAACGGAAAAAAAAATCGCAAAACGATTTCTAAAACGTAACAATCTCCCCCTATAGAAATTCGGTCCCCGAATTAAAATTCTCACTAAGCGT
This sequence comes from Agapanthus africanus, assembly GCA_030015575.1. Lineage (NCBI taxonomy): Eukaryota > Viridiplantae > Streptophyta > Magnoliopsida > Asparagales > Amaryllidaceae > Agapanthus > Agapanthus africanus. The sequence goes on along the minus strand of JASDDO010000019.1, from coordinate 372,829,845 downwards.
ACCTTCAAAGAGATGAGTACAAAACTCCTAAATCTCTCCTGCAGCCTCCCATGTGACTACCTCACTATACGGCTATATCCAAGAAAACTCTCCACAGATGGCAAAACCCTTGACCGAAGTTTTTTCACCTGACGAGCCACTAACACAAATGGCTGCCGGTGAACGATAAGATCGCGTCCAAGGTAAATGGTCTGGTGCTGAATCATGTGAGAAAGGTCATGAAGGTATTTGCAAAGTATCGACACAAGGAATACAGGGTGAAAACTCAATAATCTGGGCGGAAGTGCCAAATTAAAAGCAACGGAACTAACTCGCTAAAAGGATCTCAAAAGGACCTACAATCCTGGGATAAGCTTCCCAAAACTCAACACGTCATTCATCGGAAAAATCCATAGGAATACATGATCTCCCACTGCAAACTCAAGTCTGCGACCACCACGGTCGGCATAAGACCTCTGTCTGCACTGGGCTGTCCTCATCCTGACCTGAACCAACTAGATCATCTCCGAAGTCTCTAGACTAGCTGGGGTCCAAAAATCCTAATTACGCAGAGTCAGAAAAACAGAATGGCGATCGACACAACCTAACAACAAGACCTAAAGGTTGCCAATTGGAGTGTCTCCTGATAACAGCTATCGAAGGAGAACTCTAACAATGGCAAGTGACGATCCCAACTGCCGACAACAACAAGTACTTACGCATAAGCATAATCTCCAGAGTCTGTATAGTCGCTCAACTGACCATCGTCCCACAGATGGAAAAGCAGAGCTAAAACTCATCCAGTGCCCAAGGCTTCCTGAAACTTCTGCCAACTATGGCTAGCGAACAAGGTGCCTCAATTGGATACAACGCATGAAGGAACTCCGTGCAAACGCACAAACTTAACAAGAACAACTGAACAAACTGAGCATAACCGGACAACAAACACCCGAATGGAGTCACACCCTGTCTAGACCTGGATAGACACCACAACAAAAATCATGGAGATCTGCTCCCATTCCCTCTCCGGAACGGTTAAAGATCACATCTCGTCATCCAGTCTCAAATGCTCAACTTAAGCTCACAACAAAACAGACACCTTGAACGAAATCCGAAACTTCACTCTTCAATCATTGCCCACCCGTAACTATCTCACAAGTCACGTCACATGTTGGTGGACTTGAATGAACACTGAAAGCTGACTGATGTGCCTGCTCTAGGATTTAGCGTCTCTACCTATCAGTAATAGGTACACAAACGCGTCCCTAAACGTAGCACACTTTGGTCACAAATCAAGGACTCCAAAACTTTACCCTGCCAAACATGCTCAAGTATCACTGACAACGAGTATCGGTGGGCTATGCCTCACGAAAAAGATTTAGGAAAGGTGGTCGGGTGCGGACATGAGCAAGTTGTCCCCTCATTAGAGACGAACCTAGCTGTACTCAACGATCACACAAGAACTGTAATTCTGCAGAAGACTGTCTCAGAACTACACACAACTGGAACAAGCTAACCCCGGGCCTACGACTCAAGCATCGGCTACTAAAATCGCCTTCCTACGAGTAACCAAAGGATCTCACAAACACAATCCTCCACAAGCTCCATCCAACGGCGCTGTCTGAACAATCGAAACCCGCCACAGGAAGATGTACAGTACGCTCTGGTGGTCCATGAAAATCTGACACGACTTTCCACACAAGTAGTGTCCTCGGATCTTCAACGCACGACCACCGCGGCCATCTCCAGATCATGAGTGGGATATCCTGCTCGTACCTCCTCCAACTGTCGGGAAGCATAAGCGATAACTCTATAAGGCCACATCAGTGCAAAATCGAGCCCCACTCACGAAATATCACAGTAAAATAACAAAGTTGCACGAAACTGAAAGCAAGAAAGAACTGGTGCAATCGTCAACCGAATCTCCAACTGCTGAAAACTCCGCACACATACCTCAGTCCACAGAAAAGAACCTCCTTCCCGGTCAGTTCAGTCAACAGTGCAGCGATACACAAGCAATCCTGCACGAAACGGCGGTAAAAACCTGCTAAGCCCAAAAATCTGCGGACCTCTGTTCCGGATATAAGTATGGGTCAAAACTGTACGGCCTCGATCCTCCTCGGGTCCATGCGGAAACCGTCTCCAGTAACTACTAGACCTTGGAGTCAACACAATCAAGCCTGAGGAAACACTTCGAGAATTTAGCAAACAGCTGGTACTCTCCCAGTATCTGCAAAACAATTCCTCAAGTGCTGCTCACGTTCCTCACGACTCTTGGAATTGACCAGGATGTCATCAATGACACAACAATAAACTGGTCGAGGAACGGCTTGAAGAAATCTGGTTCATCACATCACGAATGCTGCTAGGGCATTGGTGAGTCCAACGACACCACCAAAACACATACTGCCCGTAGCACGCACAAAAGCAGTCTTCGGAATGTCATCACTCCGAACCCGCAACCAATGATGACCTGATCCCAAAGCAAACTTAGAAAAATGTCTCGCACCCTGGAGCTAATCGAAGAAATCGTCAATGCGAGGTAAAGGATACCTATCCGCACCATAAGCCGGTTCAATTGACGATCCATCAATACTCAACCTCAAACTGCCGCCCTTCTCCTGACTAACAGAATAGGAGCTCCCCAAAGCGAAACACTTGGACGAACAAGTCCCTCAACAAAACAACTCTGCAGCTGATCCTCAAGCTCCCTAAGCTCTGCCGGCTCATCTGGAACAACATCGAAAAACTCTCGCACGAAAGGAACCCGGTCTAACAACTCACTGTGGTTCCGGTATCACGAATGAAAACAAAGAATCCTCGACATCCACTCCTCAAAAAGCTGACAAGCGAAAAAGGCTGAATTCAAGCTGTGAGAGGCGGCACCACTGTCCCTCTACACAACAAGAACTGACTCGCCAGGAAAACAAAACCTTACTGTTTCCTCGCGGCAGTCCACAGACGCCTGGCATGTAGCTAACCAGTTTGTGCCCAGGAGAACGTCAAATCCAACATCTCTAGAAGGATCACAACGACGGAAGAATCTCTATCTCCTATCCGATTGGCACACGACTGAAACACGTGTCGCGCAACAAAAGAATCGCTGACAGAAGTTAACACAACAATGACTGATCTAGTATCCACAAATCTCAGCCCAAACCAGGCACAAAGTGTGTAAAAAAACAAGTGCATAGATCCCAACTAAAAACAAATCTACGAAACAAAAGAACAAGCAGATTTAGAATACCTGAAAACTCAGCATTGGACGCCCGCGCGTCCCAATGAGTAGAAGCAAACTCCCGAGTCTGCCCACTACCCGCAACTGGCAGAACTCCTCCTCTCTGCGGTATAGCTGCCTCGTGACTACGTGGCTCAGTACAAACTCGAACCCAATGATTCAAACTCCCACACAGATAACATCCAGAAGAAAACCGCTGACCATCATGGGGATAAGAGCTAGATGACTGTCCTCGCCTCAAGCCTCTTATACTCCCACGACGTGCACGAAACCTATCTCGACGACTGAACCTCTGTCTATGGGCTGGCACACCTGCATGAGCCCTCCTCTGATCCGAAACTCCCAAAGTCTCCAGAAGACGTGCCTCTTCAACTAGGGCTGCATCCACTGGTGTTGTGTAGGTGACGGAATGATGTGTGCTGATCGTAAGGAACAACTGGGTAACAGGGGTGACAACCTCCTGTCACTGCGCTTGAATGGCCTCAACCAATGAACTCATCATCTGGCGCATGTCCTGCATCTCTGCCACAAGCCTATCAATATAATCTATCGAAGGCGGATCCATCTGCTCCGGTGCAACGAGCGTGCCATCCTGGTCAGTCCTCGTCCCATACGAGTCAACTCTGACCTCGGCTCTCGCTGCATCACTCTGAGTCCTCATAGTCATCGGCGGCATAAGGCTATAAATGAAATAGGTGTTAGTTATATGTATGCCCTAGAGGCCATTACTGTACATTGGATGTATATTGTAGTGGATGCTGGGACATATATAGGGAGGACTTTCTTGCTCGACATGATAGTATGCTATCTGGTTGCTCTTTACCTTAACGTGTACATTGATTGTCTCTCTGATACATGTTGGAAAAGCCCTTAGGATGTGTACTTGACTACCTGGACTATGATGTGGATCATACTAGTGGAGACATGGTAGTCCATAAGTACATCCTTCAAAGTCCCTAGTCGTGGGTATATCGAGACGGGGCATCGATATATCAGAGTAGACTAGCGTATACCTTCTCGACCCATACAGATGGGCGATGGATGATCCCATATCCATTGGTGTTTGACATCAGAGATGATATACGGGTGCTCAGTGGAGACTGGGTACACTGGACGGACTCGCCGAGAACTCCCAGATGGTATTATACCTTACGTCAGATGGCAGTTCTCTGGTGACACTGGTACAGAGTAGTCTGTTGACCCGAGATCGTCATAGAGTCTTGTGTGGTTCCCACTGTGCTTTGATTTCCATCTTACCGCGTCCAAGAGGGCGTGCAAAACGGTGGTTTTTGGGTACAGTCCCGAGTCACATGGAGGCAATGAGCGATAGGAGGGGATTCGTCTCTCCCGGTATAGGGGGTTGATGTTGCGCTGTGTTCGATTGGATATAACCGGAAATCCCTGGCCAGGGTTGCTGAGATTTACTGGTAAGTGTTACCAGTAGTTTCTCGAATTGTTATAGACCTCATATCGACATGACTTATCGAGCTACTGGGGTCTGACGTTTACCACCCCTAGGCGAGATATGCGACATATCAGACGAACAGACCGGACTGTACGGTAAGTGTTACTGGTTGGATTCACAGGAGTGTGAGCGGGCTTGCTCGTCGATCTTCTGATCGCTCAATACCCGGGTGGCCGTTACGTTTAGCAGACCGCTTGCGGCTTGCGGGTGTTTGATATGATCATCACCTGCTGCCGGCGTATTGACGAGTCTTTAGAGTCCTACACAGAGGTTTCCTGGCTCAAGCGAAACGAAATAGGAGCGCATATGAGATATGTGCGGGACCGAGAATGATACCAGTATGTGATACTGTATTCGATTCTCGCGATATGTAACATTGATCGGTTATATGCGTTATAGCCGGGTTATCGGATCAAGTGTTGATTCGATAAGTTGTTACTATTGATATTAGTCGGTTATATGCGATATGACCGGGTCGTTAAATCAAGTGTTGATTTAATGATTTAATGTATAATTATATATTTGATATATTACTTTGCATTAACTAGTATCGGTTCACTTTAAATGGATATTCTCACTCGGATGTGCACATTGTATATGCGATATACTTTTGTGCACTTGATTGTATCATGTTTGATGATACATGTTTGCTTTGGCTAAGTGTAAAGAATTAAACCTTGGTTAAGTATATGGTTAGGTTTTTATTTATTTATCCATTCATTTATCTATTTATTTTGGATTAATAAAGAGAGAAGAAAACAAAATGGTTGCTTTGATTCATGAAGTTTCTTAAAGCTTCATGCAACTTTGACCATTTTGTCTTCATCTCCTTAACCTAACCATTCACTAACCCTAGTCTATTCTCTACACCTAACTATGGTTGGAATTATGATAAGGATTCATTTTTCTTTTCAATTCTAATTAACTTATCATAATATTTCTATCTTCTTCTTCTTCTTCTTCAAGAAGAAAACCTTGATTCCATCAATGGTGATTGATGAAAATGAGTGAGAAATCAAATTCTAAAGTGAACCCACTTCCTATTTCTTCATCCTCTACTTCTTGCCAAGTAGTATAGGGTGTTTCCATCACAAGTTTTCATGGCTTGGTGAAGGTGGAGCTTGATCTAGTGATGCCTCGACGTAGATCATCTTCGGCATCGTCGTCGATGACCTAGCCCGCTTTTTCTCCGTTGAAGCCGATGCTAGAGTCATGGTTCGATTTGGACAGCGGAGAGGACTTCATCATGGAGCTATAGAGGTGGAGAAACGGATCTACAAAGGTTGTATTTCCGTTCTTTTAGTTTAGTTGTAAACTAGTTGCCTTATTCGCCTAGAATTTTAGTTAACGATCCGTATTAGGGTTTCTCGGCACCCGTAAAATTTCAAATTGGCATGGTTGATGCCTTGTGAGACCTCATTAGCGTGCCTAGGAACCCTACAGTGGTATCAAAGCCTAGCTAGAGCCTTAGGCGATGCGTAGACGGAATTAGAAGTCCGATCGGACCGAAACCCAAACCCTAAAATGCTCTCTGTACATTTTTGAAATTCGTGGATTTTTGTGAATTAAAAATATGCAGAAAAGTAAGCAGGAAAAACTAAGAATTACTGTGAAGTTTGGGCCCCTAATTCTATAATTAGACCGCGGAACAGCGGCCAAACCAGGGGTTTGGCGGCGCTTCCGCGGCCCAAATTTGGATTTAGTCCCTCAAATTTCATATATTTATTCTTAGGTCCTTTCTTGGCAATTTTTTATGTGAATTTTTTAATTCCACTCATGTGTTGAGTTTTCTAGGGTTTTATTGGGGATTCGTTAATTTGATCGGATAATTTAACTTCGTTTATGTTTTTCCAAATATTTTAGAAACTGTTAAAAAGTTCGACCGGATATAAATACCCACTTTTTCCCCTACCGGGAAATTTCCAAGTGTTGGATTTTTCCATGGTTTAAAGACGTTCTAAGTAGTGCAAGTAACGCGATGGACCCTCTAGAAGACAACAAACCTTAACTCGATTATGTGACCGTCTTGAACTGCCCTTTGAACCTTATGGTTTGGGACAGTACGGCGTGCCACATGTGAGGCTTTGGCTTGACCCTTCTACGGCTGGACCGTTGGTACTGAGGCACGAACTGAATGTTGTTAGACTTATTTCATGTGTTGAGCTGTATCGGGAAAACTTGGGTGTTCGATTGTTCGATCGGAAAGTTTAACATTTTCTATTTATCTGGAATGTGATACAATAATTGGAATTCACAAGTAGTTATGAGATAACTGAATGAATGTTATAAATCAAGCACTTTAGTCTCACTTGATCGGTTGCCACGGAATTTTGATGTGATCAAAAGTCCGTCGCAATCACGTAGCGTACGCGGATACTCGCCGGGTAAACTTAATAGACAGCTACACCCCATAGCCCCGACCAAGTGACTGTAGGAGAACCCCGTCGCCGAAAGCATCCGTTCGGGTGCTCGCGGTAGCGGTGTTCCGCCTTGGTGCACTTCGTCGACGGTATCAGGGGTGCGGCCGCCTACTAGAGTTTGCGACGAGTATTCGATCAGGCTGTCGGGAATCTTGTTGAATTACCCGACTTAATATTGAAAAGTGTTTTCGATTTTGAGACTAAAATGCGGGGTTTATAATTGTTAGGCATGCGATGTCTAAGGAATTCATTTGATTAGGCATGCGATGTCTATGCAGGTTGCGGATTCCAACTGTTGTAGTTTTACACTTTCTTTTCTGTGACCGTAAGTGTAATATGTGATATCGCCGGTTTCGTTGCTATATGTCAACGACAATTGGAATGCGCATATTTACTTACGTTGATGACATGTGATGTTATGTGTTGCTGGATATGTTATATTGGATCGTCGTGTTTGAATAGCCGGGGGGTTTTTATGTGAGATGAGTGTTTTTCATTTTCATTCATGTAAAAACTTGTATGTAATATTCTTTTATTTGGGGCACTCCCAGGTTGCGGAAGTTGTCACCCTTTGTATATTATTTACTTTTCCGCACTAGGATAGACCCAAGGAGGGGAGCACAAGTAACCGGGTTCTGGGGTCCAGTGGGAGACCAACTCGAGGAGTCGAGTCCGGGTCTCCTAACTCCAGAATTGGTAGGGTTGCTTGCCGCTCTCGTAGGGGTCTAGGGGTGTGGGTTTGGCTATTCATCGCGACCGTGGAATCCGTGTTTTATACTGGCTCGTATTGAAAACACGGACGTCCTAGTATATCCAATATTTCATATGTTTCTTCTGCTGCGATATCTGTGATGTGATCATGTGATGTTCTGTGATAGATACAGTATATAGTATATATGATATATTATATAGGCGTTACTTATGTTTTACACCCGCGCTAGCCCTGCCCCGCTCTGCCGTTAGTTACCTAACCTAACGGTGCACGAGGGGACATCGAGGCGAATGCGGATGGCATAAGTGTACGTCGTATTTATCTGTGATGTTTAGGTAATTTAAATGCTGGGACTTCATTAATGAGATTAATGAAATAAAAGAAACCTAATGATATTGTAGAATCGAATTTCAAAATAAAAAGGGTAGCTACAGTTCTTGCTTTGCACAGAGGTATATGTGATATATCCTGCACCTTATTCGATGAGGAAAGGACCGAGATCCCTTCACCGGGAGTGACTCCTTTAGCAATAACTGGCAGATGCTACACACTCGGTTTGTCTTTTGATTGCTTTTAAGAGTTTTTGCTTTACACAGTGATATATATGATATATCACGCACCTCATTCGACGAGGAAAGGACCGACGATCCCTTCACCGGGAGTGACTCCTTTAGCAAAACTAGAAAAGCCTCAAAAGCACTCCATTTTAAAATCATTTGATTCTACAATGATATCAAGTTCATTACGCAATAGGTTTTCAGAAAAACCTGTCATAGCCCTCCGTCATTTCAGATAAATCCTGTTTAGTATTCGTGCTGCGTTTGTTGACCTTGTCAAGGCGCAGTGTGCGGTAGCTAACCAGTATTTATCTGCTTATGCATATGATGCAGATTGGGTTAGGGTAGTCGTGCGGCCTTATTGACCTTGTCAAGGGTCGTGCGGGTGGGTTTGATTCAATCAAGAAATGATGGGTTGAACTTGACTTGCGGTCTATGGTTTGTTGACCTTGTCAAGGTCATAGATCGTTCGGGGCAAAATATTATCGGGAATTTCAAGTGTTGAAATTTGCAATGAGATTGCATACCTTCTATGAGATAGTTGGATCCCGATACCCGCTGTGAGTAAGAGTTACTCCTGGGAGAGTTTTACACATTACAATTAGCCGATCAAGTAGGTGTCTAGAAAGGTGTTAACGAGGTTACGCCTCTGGGAAAACGAGGTTTAACATTAATTAGGTTCGTGCGAAAGCACGGGGGACCTCCCTCAAAGTACCGACACTGGCCTGGCTGAAAGATTGGCGAACTTGTAGTGTGTAATTAATCCCGTCTAGTCTTTCCTTTTAGGGTTTGAAGGAAGATTTGATAAAAAGCAGTGGGAGCCATCCTGATTAGATAAAATAATAACCAATCTATTCTTGCAAGAGCGCACGCTGAGTGTTTTCTTCTCTCTCTCTCCAGGTAGCGACCATATCACGCCTTAATCAAGATAATAATATGGATGTATTGACTGAACCCGCTTGTTATACTGAGCTGGGGAACGTTGGTCCCGCTCCAACTTATAATTGTTATAAGACAGAGCAGGAAATTGGGGATTACCAGAATTCCCGTGCCGCCCAAACGAAGAGAGTGCATGCTGATGCATCATCTTCGGGTGTGTTCGTTACAAAGAACTGTTTCTCAGTATCCTCCGCATCCTGGGTATATGATACCGGATCAGGATCCCAGATATGTAATCTGTTACATAGGGCTACAGATAGGTAGAGAACTGAGAACGGGTGATAAGTTTCATGAGGCAGAAAACGGGGCAAGTGTTGCAGCCAAGTCTGTTGGTCACTGTCACCCTGTATTCCAAATACATTGATTCTGAACGAATGTTATTAGATACCGAACCTGATATACAAAATCATATCACTCTCTTTAATAGTAAAGAAATGATAAAATTTTGTATTGTTGGATAATGTTTTGAACATTTCCTATATCAAAAGTTGATCGGTTCAGGCACGTTATCTAAAAGCATTAATGTTCTAAATCAAACTACAGTTCTTAGTATATGGAACACACAAAAGAGGAAGAGTTCAGAAATGAACGAATCCTTCTTGAGGCATTGCAGACTAGGTCATATCAATGCGACCCGACTAGCTGAAGTTACATATAGATGCATATTTAAATCAGTTTGAATTTACATCTTATGAAACTTGCCAGTCATGTCACAAAGATATAATGACACCAGCTCTGTTTATTGGAAACAGAGAAAGAGTTAGTGAACTCTTGGGATGATGCATGTTGATGTATAAAGGTCCCCTGTCTACACATGCCAAGACCGGTTCTTTGTACTTCATTACATTCTCTGATAATCTCTCAAGATTCAGACATATGTTCCTATTGAAACACAAGTCCGAACCTTTTGAGATATTCACAGAATATGATTTAGAAGTAGAGAACCAAAACGGGTATAAGTATTATGTCCTTTGATGAGATCAAGGAGGAGAATACTTGAGCACGGAAATCCTGGACTATTCTAAAGGAGAATGAGATTCTCTCTCAGCATTACTCCTTCGTATACACCATAGCACGATGGTATATCGGGGTGGAGCAATCACACCCTATATGATAAGGTGTGCTCTATGATGAGTACTACTGAGTTTCCTATTTTCCTTTTGGGAGTTATGCACTTGAGAAGATGCATACCTATTGAATTAGGTTCGAATCAAATCAATGCCTACCACTTCATATGTGATATGGAAAGGGAAGAGCCCATATCTTAAGTTGGTTAAGATTTGGGGTTGTCCGGACTATGTCTAAAAGCATAATCCGGACAAGCTCGAGGCAAGGTCTGTTATGTAAAACTGGAAATGTTCCAGCTATACAAACAACAGCAGATGATTTGGCAGAACCAAAGGATTCAGTAGATTCCAACGAACCTCAGCCTCTCCGCCGATCTAGTAGGGTTCCTCACCCACCTGAGAGATACTTCGGTTGCTCTATGACAGTGGGAGCGAGGATTGCGTCATGAGATGATGACCCAACTAGTTTCGAGCTGGCCATCAGGAGTAAGACTCTGTAAGAATGGCTGGATGCTTAGTGATCTGAGATGGAATCCTTATACACCAACAAAGTATGGACTTTGGTTGCTATATCTGAAGGGTTAAATCCCCATCAGGAGCAAGTATATCTTGAGAAGATTACTTGGTGTAGATGGAAAAGTTGAGACTTTCAAAGCTAGACTTGTTAAAGGTTTTCGTCATTGACCAGGCGTGGATAATGATGAAACCTTTTTCCAGTATCTATGCTTAAGTCCATCCAGATCCTACTTGCCACAGCTACATACCATGACTACGATATCTGGTGGTTGGGTGTCATGACAGCTTTTCTAAATGATGTTTTAGAAGAGAGCGTCTATAAGTACACAGCCAGAGGGCCTCGTAGACAGTGGGAGCAGCGGAAACGTGTGCAAGATGCTTTATAGGATAAAGCAGGCATCGCGGAGTTGGAACATCTGTTTAGATGGATTAGTCAAAGAAGTTGACATCATCAAAATGGTAGATGAACCTTGTATAAACAAAAAGGTAGTAGGGAGTATGGTGACGATCCTCGTAGAGTACGTGGATGACATACTCTTGATAGGGAAGGAGTTTCCTATGCTACGCTCGATCAATCTCCGCTTATCACAAAGATTCTCCACATAGGATCAAAATGATACCTCCTAAATCCTGGGTTTTTGGATCAATGAGATAGATCTAAATGGATGTTAGGATTCGCACTAGTTGTAGTGAGACGGTATCAACCGATCCTGAGGAGAATCACTGGAAGGGTTCCAGGGTGATAAAGACGACTGAATGTCAGTCACAGGCATTGTCTTTACCCTCAGTAAAGGGACGGTATGTTGGAACAGTTCCAAGCAAGATACCGTGGCATACTAGACGATAAAGGCTCGATACATCGCTACTTAAGATGCTACCAAAGAGGTAGTCTGGATGTATATTAGTTCATGAGATGAACTTAGTTCCTCCCATTGTGTGACAATGGAGGTGTGGCTTATGCCAAGGAACGTCCGTCCCATCAGTGATCCAGACATATTCTAAGGCAGTATCGCCTGATCATGGAGATGGTTGATCTCCAGGGTGATCAGGGTTAGGAGAGTAGACTCAGAGGACAACACGGCGGATCCACTCACGAAGGCCTATTCCCAGAGAGAGACTTTTATGGGATGGTTGAGTATGAGATACTACAACCACTGCTACAGATGGCCCTAGTGCAAGTGGGAGATTGTTAGTTATATGTATGCCCTAGAGGCCATTACTGTACATTGGATGTATATTGTAGTGGATGCTGGGACATATATAGGGAGGACTTTCTTGCTCGACATGATAGTATGCTATCTGGTTGCTCTTTACCTTAACGTGTACATTGATTGTCTCTCTGATACATGTTGGTAAAGCCCTTAGGATGTGTACTTGACTACCTGGACTATGATGCGGATCATACTAGTGGGGACATGGTAGTCCATAAGTACATCCTTCAAAGTCCCTAGTCGTGGGTATATCGAGACGGGGCATCGATATATCAGAGTAGACTAGCGTATACCTTCTCGACCCATACAGATGGGCGATGGATGATCCCATATCCATTGGTGTTTGACATCAGAGATGATATACGGGTGCTCAGTGGAGACTGGGTACACTGGACGGACTCGCCGAGAACTCCCAGATGGTATTATACCTTACGTCAGATGGCAGTTCTCTGGTGACACTGGTACAGAGTAGTCTGTTGACCCGAGATCGTCATAGAGTCTTGTGTGGTTTCCACTGTGCTTTGATTTCCATCTTACCACGTCCAAGAGGGCGTGCAAAACGGTGGTTTTTGGGTACATTCCCGAGTCACATGGAGGCAATGAGCGATAGGAGGGGATTCGTCTCTCCCGGTATAGGGGGTTGATGTTGCGCTGTGTTCGATTGGCTATAACCGGAAATCCCTGGCCAGGGTTGCTGAGATTTACTGGTAAGTGTTACCAGTAGTTTCTCAAATTGTTATAGACCTCATATCGACACGACTTATCGAGCTACTGGGGTCTGACGTTTACCACCCCTAGGCGAGATATGCGACATATCAGACGAACAGACCGGACTGTACGGTAAGTGTTACTGGTTGGATTCACAGGAGTGTGAGCGGGCTTGCTCGTCGATCTTCTGATCGCTCAATACCCGGGTGGCCGTTACATTTAGCAGACCGCTTGCGGCTTGCGGGTGTTTGATATGATCATCACCTGCTGCCGGCGTATTGACGAGTCTTTAGAGTCATACACAGAGGTTTCCTGGCTCAAGCGAAACGAAATAGGAGCGCATATGAGATATGTGCGGGACCGAAAATGATACCAGTATGTGATACTGTATTCGATTCTCACGATATGTAACATTGATCGGTTATATGCGTTATAGCCGGGTTATCGGATCAAGTGTTGATTCGATAAGTTGTTACTATTGATATCAGTCGGTTATATGCGATATGACCGGGTCGTTAAATCAAGTGTTGATTTAATGATTTAATGTATAATTATATATTTGATATATTACTTTGCATTAAGTAGTATCGGTTCACTTTAAATGGATATTCTCACTCGGATGTGCACATTGTATATGCGATATACTTTTGTGCACTTGATTGTATCATGTTTGATGATACATGTTTGCTTTGGCTAAGTGTAAAGAATTAAACCTTGGTTAAGTATATGGTTAGGTTTTTATTTATTTATCCATTCATTTATCTATTTATTTTGGATTAATAAAGAGAGAAGAAAACAAAATGGTTGCTTTGATTCATGAAGTTTCTTGAAGCTTCATGCAACTTTGACCATTTTGTCTTCATCTCCTTATCATAATATTTCTAATTAGAATTGGATTTCTCACTCATTTTCATCAATCACCATTGATGGAATCAAGGTTTTCTTCTTGAAGAAGAAGAAGAAGAAGAAGATAGAAATATTATGATAAGTTAATTAGAATTGAAAAGAAAAATGAATCCTTATCATAATTCCAACCATAGTTAGGTGTAGAGAATAGACTACTTCTTGCCAAGTAGTATAGGGTGTTTCCTTCATAAGTTTTCATGGCTTGGTGAAGGTGGAGCTTGATCTAGTGATGCCTCGACGTAGATCATCTTCGGCATCGTCGTCGATGACCTAGCCCGCTTTTTCTCCGTTGAAGCCGATGCTAGAGTCATGGTTCGATTTGGACAGCGGAGAGGAATTCATCATGGAGCTATGGAGGTGGAGAAACGGATCTACAAAGGTTGTATTTCCGTTCTTTTAGTTTAGTTGTAAACTAGTTGCCTTATTCGCCTAGAATTTTAGTTAACGATCCATATTAGGGTTTCTCGGCACCCGTAAAATTTCAAATTGGCATGGTTGATGCCTTGTGAGACCTCATTAGCGTGCCTAGGAACCCTACAATAGGTTCGATCAGAACACGGAAGTCGAATCATAAGGATGTATCATCAAGGAAGGAATTCAAGCAATTAGTACTTAGGTCACTTTAGGCGGAGTACCGTGTCGTAAGTATGCCGCGGAACATACACACGCTATGTTACTCTGCTTAAGCTACCTACTCCATCATACCAAGGTCATCCTACACTCCGAAAGGTAAAACCTAGCGCTCAGATACTAACTTTGTCACGACCCAAAAATGGCACGTGATGGCCCTTAAACTACGCAACGTCTACAGGCGTAACGCAATTTAAGTAAGCCGAAAACCTAGCAATCTAAACCATCAAAAGTAGTAAGAAAGTGATAATGGTATTTTCAAAACTTTTGAAATCTCAACCCAAATTCTTTACAGTCCAACTTTTCTTCCTTTAAAATTTTGGCAGCACCTCCTTTGTAAAACAAGCCCCCAAAAAAATGGGTACAACATAATATAAGTAAAAGCATCCCAAACGGGAGCAAAATCCACGCCCAACGGCGGAAAACGATCACCACAATAGATATACATCACCGTAGCGAAGAAAGAGACGATATAAATAAAACTGCATAAAAACCTCCAAGTCACAAAATAATATACAATATCGTCCTCATATCAAGTCTCTAAGTCATACAAGATAATGGTAGATGGAGAGTACAGGATACAACGAATATACAACAGGCAACATCGGATAAACGCAAAACCTACCTAAGCAAAACTGCACACTGCCAGGCGAAGCGGTATCCGCAGCAAAAAATGATACGATGGATGAAAATAGCCCTGCCTCTGACTATCCTGAGAAACACCTGCAAAACACTGTGGCACAACGGGGGTGAGTTGCCAACTCATGAATAGTAAATAACATATGCAGGTAAACGTGAGTATGCACGTACAGCGCGAATCTAACATAAGCATCTAATAGCAATGAATGGTCATATGCAATGCATCAGCCATGAAAGGTACGCTAGCAGGTACTACTAATACATGAAGCAATAATATGACTTCGGTATGCAATAATCATGTAAGGTACTCTATCATGTACAAATAATACATGAAACAATGCATATAAAAGTATGTAAATGCAACAGTCATGGAAAGTACTCTATCAGGTACAACTAATACATGAAACAGTGCATAAACAATAAATGTGGAGTATGGAATAAAACAAGCCATTTCCACGGAAATCCTAACCTCGTGGTAGGACCAAAATCCAACAAGACAATTCAATTCCCAATTTCCACAAATCAGCCCCCAAATTGGCTCTCATATCATGTAAGTCTCATATATCCTGAATGTCCAACATCAAGTATACCTCACATATCCTTAATGTATAATATCAGTGTATCCCACATATCATGTGTGTACAATACAGTATATCCCACATATCCTGGGCGTACAATATCAGTATCAAGTAAGTTTCATATAAGGTGAGTGTCTAACATCGACACCCAAAACATCATGAAACAAGTGTCAAGCATCGACACCGAAATACTGATCTATCAGGTGCTGTCACCACGACTGGCCCCTGATAGGTACGTATCATACGCTATACCGAAAAGCCCGAGTGCCTAGCTCTGACCCTCGTCTCTCGACGTATCCATACGTACATGACTCCCGTCGGTATCCCCACGATAACCGCCGATTTATAGGTACTGTCATCGGAGTGTATGGTTCCCCTGCCAGGGTCAATTGGCAAGGTCCATCAATCGTCTTGTCCCGGGATACCTCCGGGCCCCACCATGTACCCGCAGATGGTGCCTACCGCTCCTCAAATCGGGTATATAATCAGAACCGATAAAACTCATGTTGGCTGCAGAAATATCATATCAAGAGAAACCGGTTTTTTCTAATAGTGCATAATTTCATGAAACAACCACGGTCCTCAAATCCAGAAAACATCAAGAAATGAATAAGTATAACTGTATGAATCAATACATATATATTAGCGTCCCACTCCACTAATATATATATATATATATATATATATGCATATATAACAGCGTCCCACTCCACTGTTATATATATTTAGGAGTAACAATATCAGAGAACATCATATGAAATCCAAGAATGTAACATATGCAGCATGAAACAGTAATATGAGCATATAAAGGAAAACCGCTATTTAACTGTAACAAATTATTAAATATATATCATGCGGTTCCTGATTTCTCTGAAATCAGATGCAACATCATATACAGGTGAACATGTAGCTATAACAAGGTATGCGTAACCATGTCGGTATAGCAAGATATGCGTGTCCATATGTAAGTATGTATGATTTAAAAGTATCCGTAGCAAGATATGTCTCTATACTTATCCATAATACCCCCTGGTATATGTATGTATGTATGCCAGATGTACATGTAGCTATGTCTCATATGTGTATATACTTATCACTAATGGTACACTACCCTATAGGTATATGGGTAACTAGCATGTAAGCATGTCAGGGCATATGTGTAAGCATGTAGGTATACAGGTATGCTATATGTTATATGCACAAAGAAATATGAATCAATGTCTCAATGTCCCTAACCAAACAATATCATATCTATAAGGGTGTTGTGCGTGTCATGGTAATTATTAACGGTGTGTGTGGCATACAATCAGTGCTCGTGCAACATAAGCCGTCAACAATAGTGCAGTGTTCTAAGGATACTAGTCCAAGCACAATAAGTAATTAAGCAATAGGGTGTATGCGCAACTCTAATTATGCAATAGAATATGCGACAAAACATAACATTTCTATCCCAGACGCATAACGCCATGCGGGCGATTCCCCTGTAGATATTAAATCTACTCACTATGGTCTCGTGCTATGAAAGTCCGACCACCTGCTTCCCTTTTTTCGCAACGTCCGAAGTCCCCGCTTGCGACGCTATGAATTCACAAACACATAAACAGAGCAAAAACTCAGAAATCGACCAATATAACGTAAAACTACGTTTTATACGACGCACCAACACTAAACTAACTCGCAAGTGTCCGTCTAGTGGTTAACGTGCGTAACGATACTACGAAATCTACCCAAGTGCAGCAGCTGCACAAGATCACGATCCGTGTCGGATAACGTAACACGCGGACTCAAAACACTAGATTATAGGAAAACGATCCCAGATTTTGCATACTGTAAATACTAAAAATTTAAACAGTACCAAACACCCCTAACCCACAGCAGACAACTACCCACAAAAAACCAACATCCATCTCCCCTCCAAACCCGGTGTCGTCGGAATTTGCCAAAAGTTCGCCGACCAAAGCCGGTAGGGTGGGTCTCGTGTCTCAGGTGGGATTTTAGGTTCACTAGTATATCACTACAAACTTGTTTGGTCAATCAGTAAAAATCCCAGGTCATAGCAGTTCACAGAGGCTCTAAAAAGACACAAAAATACGATATTGGTACGAAACGATACTTTAGGTGTCCTACGCAACAACCAACAAGCTATATATTATAAAAACTCATATTTAACAGTTTAGGAATTATACCTATCACTACTTGCTCCCAAGATCCAAGCTTTCCTAGCTCCAAGTGATCAAAGAAGTAAAAAATCAAGACTTGAAGTATTTTTGTGATTAATTTGGGAATTTTGGAGATTTAATTAGCTTGGATTGATGAAAATGGTGAAAGAAATTATCAAGAGCAGAAGAATGAAGAAGAATTCGGCCAAGCGAGGAAGTATGAGGAATTGTATAGGGTTTTCTAGCTAATTCTTGTGATAAATGCTCATAAATGCACATTCATGCATGTATGCCACCTCCTTCATTCTTTCTTTTCTTTAAACTTTTAATCCTATTAGCACAAAGGATCTAGATATTATATGGAGTTTTGTTTTACTCAAGTTTGATTTAATGTGTATTGATATAATTCAAGAGTAAATACCCAAACCCAATATGTAAATACCGCATTAAAATAATATTTAAATTGGGAAAAATTCTATCTGAACCAAAACCTCCCATATACCCCCAAAGCTCGCGCACTAGTTTTATTTTAGCTAAAATAGGTGCCGGCAAGTTTATATGGATGTTTGATCACAGTCGGGTTAAAACAGAAAATACCGACAATTTTACCCTAAAACGGAAAAAAAATTCGCATAACGATTTCTAAAACGTTACACCCGTGTATCCTGTTCATTTATTATTGTTGATATTATGACGCACTGATGTCTGGGTTCTGCATGGCCCAGATCCTCTGTCTCTTTCCCAGGCTGATCAGGAGTATTTTCGCCGTCAGGCCGAGCAGTGAGGATCCTGTTAGTATCTAGTTTTGTTTAGTTTTATTTCCATACTTTAATTTCCTGATGTGAGCCCGTATTTGGGATGTATTTTCCAGATGTTATTGTTTGTTGGATTTATAGCTTCCGCATATTATTTCTTGACTCGTTTATTCTGGCATATGGACATGTACTAGATAGTTTATTTTATTTCTACTGTTCTTGATATCTTATAGACAGTCGTAATGTAACTGTGGAGGGATGTTTCCTAGCCACAGGTAGCATGGTTGGCTCTGTCACATGCCAATCTTAGCGCACTCTGGGAAGCGGGGCGTGACACGTGCGGATGGGTTTAATGCAATCAAGATAATGACGGGTCAAACTTGAATAGGACCCTTTGATTTGTTGGCTCCGTCAAGATCACTAGGGTTCTAGGAGCAAAAGCCATATCGGGAGTTTCAAATATAAAAGAAACTTGCCAGGTGTGTGCATATCTTCTGGAGTATGGTGACTTGAGTGCTTCCATCAAGTTACCAAGTAATGATAGTTGGGTCTCGATTCCCATTGATGTGTAGTTTACTCCTCGGATTATCCCTACTAATTCTCCTTTTAGGGTTTGAAGGAGAATTCGAGGAAGAAGTGGGAGCATCCTAATTAGATAAAGTGATTAACCAATGTAATCTTGATAGAGTGCACGCTAAGTGTTTTTTTTTCTCTCTCTCTGGTTATGCGACATTGACTTACCTTAAACTAAAACTCATGAACCAAATTAACCGAGCCTTTTTACATCTGGTTATGGATTGTCATGATTCACGACAAAGTTGCATATATCCCTGCCACTCCTGCATTCCCTTTAATTTTCTCCAGAACACTCAATATCACTACGGAGATCCTTATTGCTTGGAAAGTTCATCATATAGTTACATACGAACTCGAAAAAATCATTTCATTCGAGGATGGCCACGGGTTCTGGAGAGATTGAATAGTATTATTCGGTTGTCTCTTCCCTTTACCTTCTCTCAGGTTGCATGAGAACCTAGTATTAGGAGTGTACACCTGTTACGCTTGTTGAATAGTCTCAAACCTTAGGCTGGTGCCGAAAGGTAAGAAAGGAAGAAAACCAATTAGCCTAAGTGCGGTGTACAGAATGTAAGATTTAGAGATATATGAAGGGTTGTAGTGAAGGCAAAGGAAATTTTAATTATTGTCATAAATCGGGATAATGGAAAAGGAATTACTAGGAATACCCGGCCACCCCCTTGAAACATTTTTGTGTTTCAGTTTTTTTTGTGTAGTTGTTGCTGAAAACTGTTTTTCCAATTAATTATCTTTCCAGGGTATGTATGTACCAGGTTTGGATATCACTTCTGTAGGGTGTTATAGATGCTAAGTAGGAGTAGAATATTGGAAAATGAGTAATTTGATCCTCAATATCAGAATTCGTAGCAATTTATAATATTGGATTAAATTGCATGGTTTTTGCCTAACGGCAAATATTTAGTTTTGAATAACTATTGTTATACACTAATTTTTAAAATGATATATCTGTATATTTATTTTATAAAGCGAGATATAAATTTTATGAATTGTGCTCTAAATATTTACCTTTATCAGTTGAGAATAAGATAAGATGCATTGAATAACAGTGTAAACATTCTTAACCAAAATGCAATTTTTCAATTTATAACACACAGATTATGAGTTAGTATACTCTTGGGATTTGTACATGGTAATGTATATTTTCTGGTGTCCTTTAGGACAAGAGATTGGTACTCTTATTTCATTCAAGTTTGCCTATGATTTCTTTGGTTTTAAACATGCATTCCTTATAATGCAGGGTCCAAAATTTTTAAGAACTTTATATGTATAAAAATAAATTAAAGAACCATATGTTGCAACTATCAGAATTCTTCGAAATGATCGAAAATGTAGATACTTATGCCAGGTATTCCGTCATAGTAATATTAAGAACTTGATTCTCTCACAGGTTACTCATATGTGAGTGTGCTCCTTGGTGAGTAATGTTGTATGGACTTTTTCCATTTTGGATATGCACTGGAATAGTTGCATAACAATGAATAAGGTTCCATCTAAATTAGTGTCTTTGATTTTATGTGGACATAGAATAGTTGCATATCTTGAGGATGTTAAGATATGAAGTTATCCGGTTTCTGTTTAAAAGTTGAATCCTGACAAACTCATGGCACACTTCAGTAATGGCTGTTTGTTGGTTATTCCAGGCTTTTTGCAAGGGTTTAACTTCTACTATTTGTAAGATCAAAGGTTAATTTGTTCTTGACTCGCCACTTTTTATAAAAGGAATCTTTTTGCAAAATAAACAAGTGGGATTATGGTAGAACTGGAAGTGGTTCCAGAACCACAAACAGTTACTGAAAATTTAGTAGAACATGGATATTCAATTGGATTCGACAATCTATTAGCCACTCCGCAGATTTAGTGGGTAAGCTCAACCATCCGAGAGATACTTCAGTTTCCTTAAAGACAGTGATAGGGAGGTTTTGATAACCCAAGCTTATCACTACTGCTGTTCTTGACTATGAGATCTGGCAAGTGGATGACTATAACGTCATTCTAAATTGAATTTAGAAGGTCACATATACATGACTCTGCCAGAAGGTTGATGTAGTCAGTGAGAGCAACGGAAGCGTGGTGGGCAAGTTACTTATGTCTATTTATAGATTAAAGTAAGGAGAGTGGAATGGTTCATCTAATTTGATATAAAAATCATAGAGTTTGACTTCATCAGAACAACAGATTGACCTGGTAAGAAGGCAGTAGGGAGTGATGTCCTGGTATTTGGATGACATGCTCCTAATAAGAAGTGATGTTCCTATACTACAATTGGTCAAATTTTGGTTCTCACAAGGTGTTTTTTCCCTATAGGATATGGATAATATATCAAGAATTCTGATAACTAGATCTATGATTTTAGATCTAGATTTGAGAAGGGTCCCAATCGGGGTACTTGGACACCATTCTAAAGTAGTTTAGAATGGACGACTTCAGGCGTGGTGGTGTACCCGTGGGTGATGGAGTCACCCCTCTCTAAAGAAATATTTTCTACATTGATGAGGAGAGAGATTTACATGATTGACATATCACTTGCTTAGGAAATTGAGTCAATTATGCAATGTCATATACCGAACCAGATGTTGCTTTTTGCACTTACTGCAATAAGAGAGGGAAGCAGTATAGAACATAAGAGAATGTTCTTAGTGTATGGTAATGGCAGCCTCCTGCAGGAGGCGGTTACCAGTTTAGGCTTCCAAGTTGACCTGGATGACAGAAGAGTTGTCAGAGTTATAAGTTTACCCTCTTCTGAGGGGCAGCATGTTGGAATAGATTCCAAGCAGGATACTGAGATAAACATGGTGCGGGATGACTTAATTGGGGATACAGACCAAGAATTTTGTTGGATAAAGTAGTTCATTTATGAACTTGGTCCCATCAAGTATCCATATAAATTCTTGAGATGGGGTATTGCTCGGTTCGGGAGATCGTTGGCCTCTGCGAAGTTGAGATTTAGAGAGATAAAGTTAGAAGCATTGTAGCGGATTCACTCATTGGGGCTGTTTCTCGAACACATAAGTTTCTCAAAATGAGTTTTGAGAAACTAACTAGTAGGGAAGTTGGGTATTTAGTAGCACACGAGGTGTTAGTATGCGATACCGCAATAATTGGCCTTAAGTGCAAGTAGAAGATTGTTGGATATAGTGCCCTCAAGACAATTATTGTAATTGCAAGCAGGCGATTATGATAATTAAAAGAGGACCAATACAATTAGAACAGTGTTACTCGAGATGATAGTATACTATCTGGTTTGTCTTTATCATTGTGTGTATACGTTTTACTCATTATTACGTGTCGATAATACATAATGATAAAGCCCGTAGGATCATTGCTTGACTACCAGCATTATGATGGAGATCATATACGTGGAAGATGGGTGGTCCAAAAGCACATCCATAAATGTCCCTGGTCGAGGGAGTATCGAGACTGGGCATTGATACTCCGAAATAGACTAATGTATACGTTTCGAGACCCCGACGAGAGGCGATAGCCAGTCTGACCAGCCATTTGTGTTGAGTCACCTAAGATAATATACAGGTGCACACTGAATATGAGTACACCAGACGGACTCGTCGAGAACTTCTAGATGGTATTATAACTATCGTCAGATGGAAGTCTCTTGTGGCATGAGTACAAGTTAGTCCTTTGACCTGAGATTTTCATTTGTCTCGTATGAGTTCCCACTGCACTTAGATTAATGCCTTACCACGGCTCAAAAGAGTCATGCAAACAGGTTTTAGTTTGGTACAGTCCCGAGCCACATGGAGGCAGTGAACAATCGTCAGAGATTCGTCTCTCTCGGTATTAGGAGTCGATGTTGTGCTGTGTTAGGTCAGCTGTCACCATAAAATCCTTAGCCAAGGTGGATGAGATTTACTAATGTAATATCAGTAGTTTCTCAGTGGGTGGTGAGCTTCAGACCGGCATGACTTATCGGGTTAGTAGGGGTCTGACGTTTTCCACCCCCTAGACCCGGTATGCGATTATCTCAAACGAAATGACCGGACTGTATGGAGATTGTCACAGACAGGCTCAGTAGGGGTACGGATGAGTTTGCCCGTCTGCCTTCTTTTCGCTCATAACCAAACATGTCACATTAATAATATATATCACTTATATATCATTTATGAACAAAAGAAAATAATACAATAAACATATATCACATATATGTTAAATGTATCACAAGTGAGAATAATAAATACTTAAGTGAGCAAATAATATGTATCATTTTATCGAATCAATACTTGATCCGATAACCCGGCTATATCATATATACCCGGCCGATATCACATATCGCGAGAATAGAATACAGTATCACATACACGTATCAATCTCGGTCCCGCACATATCACATATGTGCTCCTACTCCGTTTCGCCTGAGACAGGAAACCTCTGTGTAGGACTCTAAAGACTCGTCAATACGCCGGCAGTAGGTGATGATCATATCAAACACCCACAAGCTGCAAGCGGTCAGATAAACGTAACAGCCACCCGGGTATTGAGCGACCAGAAGATCAACAAGCAAGCATGTACATACTCCTACGAATCCAATCAGTAAACACTACCGTACAGTCCGGTCTCTTCGTCTGATATGTCACATATCCAGTCTAGAGGTGGTAAACGTCAGACCCCAGTAACCGATAAGTCGTGTCGATGTGAGACTCATAACAGGTCGAGAAACTAGCGGGAGAGATGAAACCCCTCCTATCGCTCATTGCCTCCATGTGATTCAGGACTGTACCCAAAGGACACCGTTTTGCACGTTCTCTTGAACGTGGTAAGGTGGAAATCAAAGCACAGTGGGAATCACACAAGACTCTATGACGATCTCGGGTCTACAGACTAATCTGTACCAATGTCACCAGAGAATTGCTATCTGACGATAGGTATAATACCAACAAGGAGTTCTCGGCAAGTCCGTTCAGTGTACCCAGTCTCCACTGAGCACCCGTACACCATCCTTGATGTCAAACACCAATGGATGTGGGATCATCCATCGCCCATCATATGGGTCAAGATGCGCATACGCTAGTCTACTCTGGAGTATCAATGCCCTGTCTCGATATACCCTCGACTAGGAACAGTTATAGGATGTACTTGTGGACTACCCTGGCCCCACTAGTATGATCTGCATCATAGTCCTAGAAGTCAAGTACATATTCTAAGGGCTTTATCAACATGTGAGAGCAAGACAGTAACACAATATAAGTCAACATGTTAAGACAAAGAGCAACCAGATAGCATACTATCATATCGAGCAAGAAAGTCCTCTCTATATATATCCAAGCATCCACTATAATATATATCATATGTACAACAATGGCCTCTAGGGCATATACATAACTAACAATACCTAGGTAGCTATTACGTACAACTGGTGCCGCTGACGTGTTTGTGGTTAAACCCGCTGTCAGCGTATTGACGAGTCTTTAGAGTCCCACACAGAGAGTTTTTCTGGTTTAGGAAAAATGATGTGGTGGCCGTATATTAATACGTGCAGGGTTCCGATTAGGCATGTGTGCTATCCATACGGACTTTAATCGGGTGGATGATACTAGCTGGCTTAGAATTAAGCCGGATTATTAAATCAAGTTTTCATTTAATAATTTACATATATATATTTCGATATGTATATTCTAGTATTATGTTCATTGTATTTTTCTATCTCTTAGGTATTCGTATTTTGATACGAATACAGGCATGTATTTGCGGGGATATATTCTTGTATTCATACAAGAATACTTCTAGAAGGAGGCCACCTCATTTCTAGGAATTTCTTTTTATAGAAATTATGAAATGAGGTGGAGGGGAGAAATGGTGGAGGGTATGTCCAAATGAATTTTTATTCATTTGGTTATACTATTCAAGTATGGTTGCAATTTTAAATTGTGAGAATTCTTTTAACAAAAGAATTATTGCATACTTGAATTTGTTATGGTTTTCATTCTTTCTACCATTTAGCTTCTCCCTCTCTCTCTCTTCTAATGGCTCCTCCTTCTTCTTCTTCTTCCTCTACCCTCTCATGTGTTGGGATTCAAGAGGATTAAAAGAAAGAAAAATCACTAGAACACTCACACACATCACTAATCATCTTAGATTGGCATCTTAGGATCCTTAGTTACTTCATTGATGACTCATTTCTTTTCTTTTCTTAAAAAAAACAAGATAATTTTCATCCCACTTCCTATGTAAGTCTTATATATACAACTAGTATGTATAAGATAGCATGACAAAATGAGAAAAGAAATATTTATATCATATATAAATATTAACAAAGAGAATAAAATACTAAAGTAAGCATGATATTAGTTAATGTATATATTTATATCAATATATAAATATACATTTAATTATTAAATCAACACTTGATTTAATAATCCGGTTATATCATATATAAACCGGCTAATATCATTAAACGCTCGATTAAATTGCGTGTATCACATACACGTGTTTAATCGAACTCCTGCACGTATCCCTATATATGCCCTACATCGTTTCTCCTGTACTGGAAAACTTCTGTGCGAGACTCTAAAAACTTGTCAATACGCTGGCAGTAGGTTGGGATCATATCTAAACCCACAAACACATCAGTGGTACTAGCTGCATGTAACGGGTACTCAGGTATTGAACGAAAGGAAGATTGACAAACAAGCTCATCCGAAGTCCTACAGAGCCTATCAGTGACATTCACCGTATAGTCCGTTCTCTTCGTCTTAGAGTGTTGCATATCGGGTCTGGTAGGTGAAAACCGTCAGACTCCCAATAACCCGATAAGTCGTGTTGATATCATGTTCATAACCACCTGAGAAACTACTGATAATACTTATTAGTAAATTTCATCTGCCTTGGCTAAGGACTTATGGTTATAGACAATCAGGCACAATGCGACATCAACTCCCTATACCGGAAGAGAATCGCCTATTGCCTCTATGTGTGTAACAACCCTAATTTCTTATACACTTTTTCCTATACAAAAATTTCTCAAATATTTTTTCAAAAATCCACAAAGGGGTATTTTAGCCTGAGCATAAGATTTAGGTAATTATTTTTGTTTTTAATTACAAGCAACAAGAATGAAATAACTCCATTTTTAGTGTACAAGAAATTACTTTAAAATTTAATGTATACTTGGAGTATTTACTCTTGCTACTATCATTTTAAGTAATTAAATAACACAATAATTACAAGAAGGAGCTTGTAGCTCATTGGTAATACCTTGCACTGCTGAACCAAGCCACCAGAGTTCGAATCCCATACCCCACATTATTTTTAGTTTATTTTTCTTTTAAAATTCTTGGAAGCCCAACAGTCCACAGGCCATAACTCCCAAGTGTTGAACTGAACCCCAAAAACGGAGTATGCCAAAGTCTTAGTCGGAGAACCCCGCACCCGACCGTCGCCGAACCCGGCCGGGATCGGTCAACTCGGCCGGCCGGCCGAATCGGCCGGCGCCGCCGGCCGGAGTTGGTCTGATGGCCGGGGTCCCAACACAAAAATTGTGGTTTTGGTATTCCTAAACCCCCTGTTAACTCCAATTTAAAGGATCGGTTTTCAATTGATAAATACAACCAATTTAATACAAATTTTAATGCTTTTTATTTAATTTTTTATAATTTTTTTAAATAAAGAAAACCCTTCACCTACCCTACCCTAGCTACCCTATAAATAGACCCCTACCCCTACCTTCTCATTCCAAAACCATACAATTACTCTCTTGAAAATTCCACAAGAAAGTGTGCTTTGAAACCGAGTTCACGGCGAAGCGCTGACGGATTCCGGCGACGTTCTTTGAAGCAACCGATGACGAAACAACACCTCGGCCTTTTCTCTTACTCCTCTATACTCTTTAGAAGAGTTTGAAACCCGTAAGTCCCATTTTTCTCACTTTTCTACTTCTCAAAATACGGAATTATGAAACCCGACGGAAATCGGAACAAACCGATTTCCGATTCGGTCTTTCTACAAAATCTCACTTGTCACCAATTCTATAATACCTAAACATATTCATGATGACTATTAATCACATAAAAATCAATTTGGTCAAAGTTTCTCACATGAAATGATAGCTTTCTTGTAATATCGTATTCTTTTCACAATAATACCATAAAGTTTATTTTTCTTCTTCTAATCAATTCCCTCATTCCTAAACAAGTTCATCTTGACCACTAAACTTGTAAAAATCAATTAGAATGAGTTTTCACACATGAAATGATAACTTTTACAAATACCGTATTCTTACACTTAAATACCCTCATGTTTAATTTATCATGTTTGACCCCTAAACTTCACAATACATTAAAATAAGTCACGAGGTAATGATCTAGCTCTACACACACGCAAATACAACCCTAATTAATAACGTCAAAACTTAGAATACGAAAATACAAGACTTTACATTAAAATACCATAATCTTCATAAAACCATTCTTAAAGATTTTAGATTTGTTTCACTTTTTAGTAAATGGTTCTTACTAGGAAAATATGATAAGTTGTGGACATCGATCGTTTATCTAAATTGACTTTGTGGTGTTTAGGCAAGGCAAGTGAGCTTGGGTAACTTTAAAAGGCCCGCCTCACGATTCGTGAGCGGATCCCTCCCTCCTCACTTGTACTTACCTGGCCACAATTGACGGTGAAGAGGCGATTTGAGACTTCTAACAATTTGTCGTTTAGACCTTAGAAATAGGCTAGTTGGCTTAGGAAACCCTAGAAACTAAAATACGGAAATTTACATCCTTTTACAAATAAATATCTTATATTTATAAAACCGTTTTCTAAATGAATAGTATTTATTAAATCTTTGCAAAGCGCCACTACAACCCACCTTTGGGGAACTCGTTAGGGATTGTACGGTTTATCGTGCACCCTCGAGCCTAGTAGTGCGAGATTCATACCTCCGCAAGGAGCATTCGGTCTCGGAAGGTTTAAAATACGACATTTAAGAAAAATGAGATTTTTGGAAAATAAAATATTTATATAAAATTATTTTTGTATAAACATATGTATATTATCATTTAAACACATATTTTATTATAAGATAAAGTTTCCACTTTTTCTAAAAATTACCAGATTAAAAGTTACATTAAAATACCATGAATTTTAAATAAATCAATATTATAAATTAATACTTTTATTAGGATATATTCACTAGAATAACACAAATAAAATTTACATTCATTATAACTATAAAGACGAATAATAAATACTTGAGGTGTATCTTGAAAACTATACAAAAGTACTTTTACATAAAACCCCCTCAAGTTTTATAAATTACAATAAGGACCCTAACAATTATAGAACTTCAAATTACTTTTCATTTAGTCTGACTCGGGTTTGAGTCTGACTATTTCTGAGTTGAATATGATTCGAGTCAATCTATATATTCTTTAATATTCCAACTCAATATGAATACATGAATCCCTGAATCCAGTTAACAATCTATTCAATTTGACTGAATCAAACCATGGATATACATCCATTATCCTATTACTCCATTTACCTGATTATGCAGTTACAACATGTTTACTGATATCATGGTTTTAGTCAGTCACCCAACTTACACAATACAATACAATAATACTGTTAAAACACTACGGGGTTTAAGGGGTAGATTGGTACGGAAGGTGTTAAAGGTAGCACGAGGTGGTCAGATTAAGACACCTAACCTGAATCCCATTGCTGTTGTACCGTGGCTTAACGTTTCCTTGTACTTTCTGTTTTCCCTGGTCTCTAGCATATAGAGACCCCCCTCGTATACACTGGCATCCTTCTGTACCAAGCTACAAACAACAGCGATAACATAACATTACAACAATAGTTTACATTTTAAAAATGTACCTTCTTATTCTGTCTTCTCTACTTCCCTCTTACCTTTGGGACTTACCGAGCGACCTGTTCGCTGACGACATTCTGTTTCTCTCTTCTTTGAATGTCGTCAGGTGATCTGGACCCGGCAGAAGTTGAGCCAACACAAGAAGACTTGGACCAATTTGCCGAAGACCCTGCAGTATAATTTCATTGTACACTTTTCTTTTCAGTACTTTCCATTTCCTGTTATGCCACTGTTTAGGCATCTTTATTTCAGTTGTATTTTCCTTTTTATGTATTGTACAAAGAATGTTAATAAATAAAAGTTGCTGTTCTTTTTATACTCTTGTCTCTTGTGTATTTACTCTATATTGCTTAGCTACGCTTAGCGTATGTACTTCTGAGTACATACGTAGCGGACCTCGCCGCGTCCCCTTCGCCATATATCTGGAAGCGGGGCGTGACAGGTTTTGTTGGTGGCCCATGCAGGTCAGAGCTGTATGAATCCCTATCATGCAGTTTTGGTCTGCGTGAACAACCTAAGCAATATAACACAAGAAACAGCAACTAAAACATTCTTTAAAATTCATGTTCCTTGAATCTTGCAAATTTCTATTCCTTGAATCTTATCATTTCATGTACTTGAATCTGTCCTAACCCAAATTATTCTTTAGGGTTATGGATTTCCCAAACAACACCAGTACCAATGTCAACAACACACCTACACCTCCAGCACTACCTCTCACACCTGCCGTTCCTGCTCCACCCAATGAGCAGACGGTTCTGCTTAAGGAAATCCAAAGCCTCCTGGTTGGACTGCAGCAGCAGACTGCTATATTATTGAACCGACCAGAAGTAGGAACAACCGTCAAGAAACGAACTGCCACCCAGATGGCAAGAAGAACCTACATTACACAACCTGCAAAACCCAAGAGACAGAAGGAAACAATTAAGCAGTCAAGTTCAGGATTTTGCTACTACTGCCATAGGAATGGACACTTGTGGAAGGACTGTAGGCGAGCAAAAGGCCTGTGCCTAGTTTGCGGCGCATCCGATACTGTCCCTATAGACGCAATTCAGCCCACACACCCACTATCTATCCGAAGCAGCCAGCTATCCAGACTCCTGCACCTAGTCTTACACTCCCAGCACCACCTCCATATGGACCATCCCTACCTAGTCAGGCATCGATGTATCGGCTTACACAGAAAAATTTGTCGAGACGTCAAGCCTCCACCTTAACGGCCTTAGAACCTGAGACTAAGAACCAAGATAACCCAGGTAACTCCCTCACTTTGACCAAACCATTTGCAATATTTCTTCCTTCTAAATATTTTCATACACTACCAATAGCTCTGCCACCAAACTTCTTTGCACTGTTACACTTTCCTTTTACAAATTTCGAGGACGAAATTTTTATAAGGAGAGTAGAATGTAACAATCCTAATTTCTTATACACTTTTTCCTATACAAAAATTTCTCAAATATTTTTTCAAAAATCCTCAAAGGGGTATTTTAGCCTGAGCACAAGATTTAGGTAATTATTTTTGTTTTTAATTACAAGCTACAAGAATGAAATAACTCCATTTTTAGTGTACAAGAAATTACTTTAAAATTTAATGTATACTTGGAGTATTTACTCTTGCTGCTATCATTTTAAGTAATTAAATAACACAATAATTACAAGAAGGAGCTTGTAGCTCATTGGTAATACCTTGCACTGCTGAACCAAGCCACCAGAGTTCGAATCCCATGCCCCACATTATTTTTAATTTATTTTTCTTTTAAAATTCTTGGAAGCCCAACAGTCCACAGGCCATAACTCCCAAGTGTTGAACTGAACCCCAAAAACGGAGTATGCCAAAGTCTTAGTCGGAGAACCCCGCACCCGACCGTCGCCGAACCCGGCCGGGATCGGTCAACTCGGCCGGCCGGCCGGCCGAATCGGCCGGCGCCGCCTGCCGGAGTTGGTCTGATGGCCGAGGTCCCAACACAAAAATTATGGCTTTTGGTATTCCTAAACCCACTGTTAACTCCAATTTAAGGGATCGGTTTTCAATTGATAAATACAACCAATTTAATACAAATTTTAATGCTTTTTATTTAATTTTTTATAATTTTTTTAAATAAAGAAAACCCTTCACCTACCCTACCCTAGCTACCCTATAAATAGACCCCTACCCCTACCTTCTCATTCCAAAACCATACAATTACTCTCTTGAAAATTCCACAAGAAAGTGTGCTTTGAAACCGAGTTCACGGCGAAGCGCTGATGGATTCCGGCGACGTTCTTTGAAGCAACCGGCGACGAAACAACACCTCGGCCTTTTCTCTTACTCCTCTATACTCTTTAGAAGAGTTTGAAACCCGTAAGTCCCATTTTTCTCACTTTTCTACTTCTCAAAATACGGAATTATGAAACCCGACGGAAATCGGAACAAACCGATTTCCGATTCGGTCTTTCTACAAAATCTCACTTGTCACCAATTCTATAATACCTAAACATATTCAAGATGACTATTAATCACATAAAAATCAATTTGGTCAAAATTTCTCACATGAAATGATAGCTTTCTTGTAATATCGTATTCTTTTCACAATAATACCATAAAGTTTATTTTTCTTCTTCTAATCAATTCCCTCATTCCTAAATATGTTCATCTTGACCACTAAACTTGTAAAAATCAATTTGAATGAGTTTTCACATATGAAATGATAACTTTTACAAATACCGTATTCTTACACTTAAATACCCTCATGTTTAATTTATCATGTTTAACCCCTAAACTTCACAATACCTTAAAATAAGTCACGAGGTAATGATCTACCTCTACACACACGCAAATACAACCCTAATTAATAACGTCAAAACTTAGAATACGAAAATACAAGACTTTACATTAAAATACCATAATCTTCATAAAACCATTCTTAAAGATTTTAGATTTGTTTCACTTTTTAGTAAATGGTTCTTACTAGAAAAATACGATAAGTTGTGGACATCGATCGTTTATCTAAACTGACTTTGTGGTGTCTAGGCTAGGCAAGTGAGCTTGGGTAACTTTAAAAGACTCGCCTCAGGATTCGTGAGCGGATCCCTCCCTCCTCACTTGTACTTACCTGGCCACAATTGGCGGTGAAGAGGCGATTTGGGGCTTCTAACGACATGTCGTTTAGACCTTAGAAATAGGCTAATTGGCTTAGGAAACCCTAGAAACTAAAATACGGAAATTTACATCCTTTTACGAATAAATACCTTATATTTATAAAACCGTTTTCTAAATGAATAGTATTTATTAAATCTTTGCAAAGCGCCACTACAACCCACCTTTGGGGAACTCGTTAGCGATTGTACGGTTTATCGTGCACCCTCGAGCCTAGTAGTGCGAGATTCAGACATCCGCAAGGTGCATTCGGTCTCGGAAGGTTTAAAATACGACATTTAAGAAAAATGAGATTTTTGGAAAATAAAATATTTATATAAAATTATTTTTGTATAAACATATGTATATTTATCATTTAAACACATATTTTATTATAAAATAAAGTTTCCACTTTTTCTAAAAATTACCAGATTAAAAGTTACATTAAAATACCATGAATTTTAAATAAATCAATATTATAAATTAATACTTTTATTAGGATATATTCACTAGAATAACACAAATAAAATTTACACTCATTATAACTATAAAGACGAATAATAAATACTTGAGGTGTATCTTGAAAAACTATACAAAAGTACTTTTACATAAAACCCCCTCAAGTTTTATAAATTACAATAAGGACCCTAACAATTATAGAACTTCAAATTACTTTTCTTTTAGTCTGACTCGGGTTTGAGTCTGACTATTTCTGACTTGAATATGATTCGAGTCAATCTATATATTCTTTAATATTCCAACTCAATATGAATACATGAATCCCTGAATCCAGTTAACAATCTATTCAATTTAACTGAATCAAACCATGGATATACATCTATTATCCTATTACTCCATTTACCTGATTATGCAGTTACAACATGTTTACTGATATCATGGTTTTGGTCAGTCACCCAACTTACACAATACAATACAATAATACTGTTAAAACACTACGGGGTTTAAGGGGTAGATTGGTACGGAAGGTGTTAAAGGTGGCACGAGGTGGTCAGATTAAGACACCTAACCTGAATCCCATTGCTGTTGTACCGTGGCTTAACGTTTCCTTGTACTTTCCGTTTGCCCTGGTCTCTAGCATATAGAGACCCCCTTCGTATACACTGGCATCCTTCAGCACCAAGCTACAAACAACAGCGATAACATAACATTACAACAATAGTTTACATTTTAAAAATGTACCTTCTTATTCTGTCTTCTCTACTTCCCTCTTACCTTTGGGACTTACCGAGCGACCTGTTCGCTGACGACATTCTGTTTCTCTCTTCTTTGAATGTCGTCAGATGATCTGGACCCGGCAGAAGTTGAGCCAACACAAGAAGACTTGGAGCAATTTGCCGAAGACCCTGCAGTATAATTTCATTGTACACTTTTCTTTTCAGTACTTTCCATTTCCTGTTATGCCATTGTTTAGGCATCTTTATTTCAGTTGTATTTTCCTTTTTATGTATTGTACAAAGAATGTTAATAAATAAAAGTTGCTGTTCTTTTTATACTCTTGTCTCTTATGTATTTACTCTATATTGCTTAGCTACGCTTAGCGTATGTACTTCTGAGTACATACGTAGCGGACCTCGCCGTGTCCCCTTCGCCATATACCGGGAAGCGGGGCGTGACAGGTTTTGTTGGTGGCCCATGCAGGTCAGAGCTGTATGAATCCCTATCATGCAGTTCTGGTCTGCGTGAACAACCTAAGCAATATTACACAAGAAACAGCAACTAAAACATTCTTTACAATTCATGTTCCTTGAATCTTGCAAATTTCTATTCCTTGAATCTTATCATTTCATGTACTTGAATCTGTCCTAACCCAAATTATTCTTCAGGGTTATGGATTCCCCAAACAACACCAGTACCAATGTCAACAACACACCTACACCTCCAGCACTACCTCTCACACCTGCCGTTCCTACTCCACCCAACGAGCAGACGGTTCTGCTTAAGGAAATCCAAAGCCTCCTGGTTGGACTGCAGCAGTAGACTGCTATATTATTGAACCGACCAGAAGCAGGAACAACCGTCAAGAAACGCACTGCCACCCAGATGGCAAGAGGAACCTATACTACACAACCTGCAAAACCCAAGAGACAGAAGGAAACAATTAAGCAGTCAAGTTCAGGATTTTGCTACTACTGCCATAGGAATGGACACTTGTGGAAGGACTGTAGGCGTGCATAAGGCCTGTGCCTAGTTTGCGGCGCATCCGATACTGTCCCTATAGACGCAATTCAGCCCACACACCCACTATCTACCCGAAGCAGCCAGCTATCCAGACTCCTGCACCTAGTCTTACACTCCCAGCACCACCTCCACATGGACCATCCCTATCTACTCAGGCATCGATGTATCGGCTTACACAGAAAAATTTGTCGAGACGTCAAGCCTCCACCTTAACGGCCTTAGAACCTGAGACTAAGAACCAAGATAACCCAGGTAACTCCCTCACTTTGACCAAACCATTTGCAATATTTCTTCCTTCTAAATATTTTCATACACTACCAATAGTTCTTCCACCAAACTTCTTTGCACGGTTACACTTTCCTTTTACAAATTTCGAGTACGAAATTTTTATAAGGAGAGTAGAATGTAACAACCCTAATTTCTTATACACTTTTTCCTATACAAAAATTTCTCAAATATTTTTTCAAAAATCCACAAAGGGGTATTTTAGCCTGAGCACAAGATTTAGGTAATTATTTTTGTTTTTAATTACAAGCTACAAGAATGAAATAACTCCATTTTTAGTGTACAAGAAATTACTTTAAAATTTAATGTATACTTGGAGTATTTACTCTTGCTGCTATCATTTTAAGTAATTAAATAACACAATAATTACAAGAACGAGCTTGTAGCTCATTGGTAATACCTTGCACTGCTGAACCAAGCCACCAGAGTTCAAATCCCATGCCCCACATTATTTTTAGTTTATTTTTCTTTTAAAATTCTTGGAAGCCCAACAGTCCACAGGCCATAACTCCCAAGTGTTGAACTGAACCCCAAAAACGGAGTATGCCAAAGTCTTAGTCGGAGAACCCCGCACCCGACCGTCGCCGAACCCGGCCGAGATCGGTCAACTCGGCCGGCCGAATCGTCCGGCGCCGCCGGCCGGAGTTGGTCTGATGGCCGGGGTCCCAACACAAAAATTATGGCTTTTGGTATTCCTAAACCCCCTGTTAACTCCAATTTAAGGGATCGGTTTTCAATTGATAAATACAACCAATTTAATACAAATTTTAATGCTTTTTATTTAATTTTTTATAATTTTTTTAAATAAAGAAAACCCTTCACCTACCCTATCCTAGCTACCCTATAAATAGACCCCTACCCCTACCTTCTCATTCCAAAACCATACAATTACTTTCTTGAAAATTCCACAAGAAAGTGTGCTTTGAAACCGAGTTCACGGCGAAGCGCTGACGGATTCCGGCGACGTTCTTTGAAGCAACCGGCGACGAAACAACACCTCGGCCTTTTCTCTTACTCCTCTATACTCTTTAGAAGAGTTTGAAACCCGTAAGTCCCATTTTTCTCACTTTTCTACTTCTCAAAATACGGAATTATGAAACCCGACGGAAATCGGAACAAACCGATTTCCGATTCGGTCTTTCTACAAAATCTCACTTGTCACCAATTCTATAATACCTAAACATATTCATGATGACTATTAATCACATAAAATTCAATTTGGTCAAAATTTCTCATATGAAATGATAGCTTTCTTGTAATATCGTATTCTTTTCACAATAATACCATAAAGTTTATTTTTCTTCTTCTAATCAATTCCCTCATTTCTAAACATGTTCATCTTGACCACTAAACTTGTAAAAATCAATTTGAATGAGTTTTCACATATGAAATGATAACTTTTACAAATACCGTATTCTTACACTTAAATACCCTCATGTTTAATTTATCATGTTTAACCCCTAAACTTCACAATACCTTAAAATAAGTAACGAGGTAATGATCTACCTCTACACACACGCAAATACAACCCTAATTAATAACGTCAAAACTTAGAATACGAAAATACAAGACTTTACATTAAAATACCATAATCTTCATAAAACCATTCTTAAAGATTTTAGATTTGTTTCACTTTTTAGTAAATGGTTCTTACTAGAAAAATACGATAAGTTGTGGACATCGATCGTTTATCTAAACTGACTTTGTGGTGTCTAGGCTAGGCAAGTGAGCTTTGGTAACTTTAAAAGACTCGCCTCACGATTCGTGAGCGGATCCCTCCCTCCTTACTTGTACTTACCTGGCCACAATTGGCGGTGAAGAGGCGATTTGGGGCTTCTAACGACTTGTCGTTTAGACCTTAGAAATAGGCTAGTTGGCTTAGTAAACCCTAGAAACTAAAATACGGAAATTTACATCCTTTTACAAATAAATACCTTATATTTATAAAATCGTTTTCTAAATGAATAGTATTTATTAAATCTTTGCAAAGCGCCACTACAACCCACCTTTGGGGAACTCGTTAGCGATTGTACGGTTTATCGTGCACCCTCGAGCCTACTAGTGCGAGATTCAGACCTCCGCAAGGTGCATTCGGTCTCGGAAGGTTTAAAATACGATATTTAAGAAAAATGAGATTTTTGGAAAATAAAATATTTATATAAAATTATTTTTGTATAAACATATGTATATTTATCATTTAAACACATATTTTATTATAAGATAAAGTTTCCACTTTTTCTAAAAATTACCAGATTAAAAGTTACATTAAAATACCATGAATTTTAAATAAATCAATATTATAAATTAATACTTTTATTAGGATATATTCACTAGAATAACACAAATAAAATTTACACTCATTATAACTATAAAGACGAATAATAAATACTTGAGGTGTATCTTGAAAAACTATACAAAAGTACTTTTACATAAAAACCCCTCAAGTTTTATAAATTACAATAAGGACCCTAACAATTATAGAACTTCAAATTACTTTTCTTTTAGTCTGACTCGGGTTTGAGTCTGACTATTTCTGAGTTGAATATGATTCGAGTCAATCTATATATTCT
Source organism: Agapanthus africanus (assembly GCA_030015575.1). Classification (NCBI taxonomy): domain Eukaryota; kingdom Viridiplantae; phylum Streptophyta; class Magnoliopsida; order Asparagales; family Amaryllidaceae; genus Agapanthus; species Agapanthus africanus. The sequence goes on along the minus strand of JASDDO010000019.1, from coordinate 372,792,774 downwards.
TTAATATTCCAACTCAATATGAATACATGAATCCCTGAATTCAGTTAACTATCTATTCAATTTGACTGAATCAAACCATGGATATACATCTATTATCCTATTACTCCATTTACCTGATTATGCAGTTACAACATATTTACTGATATCATGGTTTTGGTCAGTCACCCAACTTACACAATACAATACAATAATACTGTTAAAACACTACGGGGTTTAAGGGGTAGATTGGTACGGAAGGTGTTAAAGGTGGCACGAGGTGGTCAGATTAAGACACCTAACCTGAATCCCATTGCTGTTGTACCGTGGCTTAACGTTTCCTTGTACTTTCCGTTTGCCCTGGTCTCTAGCATATAGAGACCCCCTTCGTATACACTGGCATCCTTCTGTACCAAGCTACAAACAACAGCGATAACATAACATTACAACAATAGTTTACATTTTAAAAATGTACATTCTTATTCTGTCTTCTCTACTTCCCTCTTACCTTTGGGACTTACCGAGCGACCTGTTCGCTGACGACATTCTGTTTCTCTCTTCTTTGAATGTCGTCAGGTGATCTGGACCCGGCAGAAGTTGAGCCAACACAAGAAGACTTGGAGCAATTTGCCGAAGACCCTGCAGTATAATTTCATTGTACACTTTTTTTTCAGTAATTTCCATTTCCTGTTATGCCATTGTTTAGGCATCTTTATTTCAGTTGTATTTTCCTTTTTATGTATTGTACAAAGAATGTTAATAAATAAAAGTTGCTGTTCTTTTTATACTCTTGTCTCTTTTGTATTTACTCTATATTGCTTAGCTACGCTTAGCGTATGTACTTCTGAGTACATACGTAGCGGACCTCGCCGCGTCCCCTTCGCCATATACCGGGAAGCGGGGCGTGACAGGTTTTGTTGGTGGCCCATGCAGGTCAGAGCTGTATGAATCCCTATCATGCAGTTCTGGTCTGCGTGAACAACCTAAGCAATATTACACAAGAAACAGCAACTAAAACATTCTTTACAATTCATGTTCCTTGAATTTTGCAAATTTCTATTCCTTGAATCTTATCATTTCATGTACTCGAATCTGTCCTAACCCAAATTATTCTTCAGGGTTATGGATTCCCCAAACAACACCAGTACCAATGTCAACAACACATCTACACCTCCAGCACTACCTCTCACACCTGCCGTTCCTGCTCCACCCAACGAGCAGACGGTTCTGCTTCAGGAAATCCAAAGCCTCCTGGTTGGACTGCAGCAGCAGACTGCTATATTATTGTACCGATCAGAAGCAGGAACAACAGTAAAGAAACGCACTGCCACCCAGATGGCAAGAGGAACCTACACTACACAACCTGCAAAACCCAAGAGACAGAAGGAAACAATTAAGCAGTCAAGTTCAGGATTTTGCTACTACTGCCATAGGAACGGACACTTGTGGAAGCACTGTAGGCGCGCAAAAGGCTTGTGCCTAGTTTGCGGCGCATCCGATACTGTCCCTATAGACGCAATTCAGCCCACACACCCACTATCTACCCGAAGCAGCCAGCTATCCAGACTCCTGCACCTAGTCTTACACTCCCAGTACCACCTCCATATGGACCATCCCTACCTACTCAGGCATCGATGTATCGGCTTACACAGAAAAATTTGTCAAGGCATCAAGCCTCCACCTTAACGGCCTTAGAACCTGAGACTAAGAACCAAGGTAACCCAGGTAACTCCCTCACTTTGACCAAACCATTTGCAATATTTCTTCCTTCTAAATATTTTCATACACTACCAAAAGTTCTGCCACCAAACTTCTTTGCACTGTTACACTTTCCTTTTACAAATTTCGAGGACGAAATTTTTATAAGGAGAGTAGAATGTAACAACCCTAATTTCTTATACACTTTTTCCTATACAAAAATTTCTCAAATATTTTTTCAAAAATCCACAAAGGGGTATTTTAGCCTGAGCACAAGATTTAGGTAATTATTTTTGTTTTTAATTACATGCTACAAGAATGAAATAACTCCTTTTTTAGTGTACAAGAAATTACTTTAAAATTTAATGTATACTTGGAGTATTTACTCTTGCTGCTATCATTTTAAGTAATTAAATAACACAATAATTTCAAGAAGGAGCTTGTAGCTCATTGGTAATACCTTGCACTGCTGAACCAAGCCACCAGAGTTCGAATCCCATGCCCCATATTATTTTTAATTTATTTTTCTTTTAAAATTCTTGGAAGCCCAACAGTCCACAGGCCATAACTCCCAAGTGTTGAACTGAACCCCAAAAACGGAGTATGCCAAAGTCTTAGTCGGAGAACCCCGCACCCGACCGTCGCCGAACCCGGCCGGGATCGGTCAACTCGGCCGGCCGGCCGAATCGGCCGGCGCCGCCTGCCGGAGTTGGTCTGATGGCCGGGGTCCCAACACAAAAATTGTGGCTTTTGGTATTCCTAAACCCCCTGTTAACTCCAATTTAAGGGATCGGTTTTCAATTGATAAATACAACCAATTTAATACAAATTTTAATGCTTTTTATTTAATTTTTTATAATTTTTTTAAATAAAGAAAACCCTTCACCTACCCTACCCAAACTACCCTATAAATAGACCCCTACCCCTACCTTCTCATTCCAAAACCATACAATTACTCTCTTGAAAATTCCACAAGAAAGTGTGTTTTGAAACCGAGTTCACGGCGAAGCGCTGACGGATTCCGGCGACGTTCTTTGAAGCAACCGGCGACGAAACAACACCTCGGCCTTTTCTCTTACTCCTCTATACTCTTTAGAAGAGTTTGAAACCTGTAAGTCCTATTTTTCTCACTTTTCTACTTCTCAAAATACGGAATTATGAAACCCGATGGAAATCGGAACAAACCGATTTCCGATTCGGTCTTTCTACAAAATCTCACTTGTCACCAATTCTATAATATCTAAACATATTCATGATGACTATTAATCACATAAAAATCAATCTGGTCAAAGTTTCTCATATGAAATGATAGCTTTCTTGTAATATCGTATTCTTTTCACAATAATACCATAAAGTTTAGTTTTCTTCTTCTAATCAATTCCCTCATTCCTAAACATGTTCATCTTGACCACTAAACTTGTAAAAATCAATTTGAATGAGTTTTCACACATGAAATGATAAATTTTACAAATACCGTATTCTTACACTTAAATACCCTCATGTTTAATTTATCATGTTTAACCCCTAAACTTCACAATACCTTAAAATAAGTCACGAGGTAATGATCTACCTCTACACACACGCAAATACAACCCTAATTAATAACGTCAAAACTTAGAATACGAAAATACAAGACTTTACATTAAAATACCATAATCTTCATAAAACTATTCTTAAAGATTTTAGATTTGTTTCACTTTTTAGTAAATGGTTCATACTAAGAAAATACGATAAGTTGTGGACATCGATCGTTTATCTAAACCGACTTTGTGGTGTCTAGGCTAGGCAAGTGAGCTTGGGTAACTTTAAAAGGCCCGCCTCACGATTCGTGAGCGGATCCCTCGCTCCTCACTTGTACTTACCTGGCCACAATTGGCGGTGAAGAGGCGATTTGAGGCTTTTAACGACTTGTCGTTTAGACCTTAGAAATAGGCTAGTTGGCTTAGGAAACCCTAGAAACTAAAATACGGAAATTTACATCTTTTTACAAATAAATACCTTATATTTATAAAACCGTTTTCTAAATGAATAGTATTTATTAAATCTTTGCAAAGCGCCACTACAACCCACCTTTGGGGAACTCGTTAGGGATTGTACGGTTTATCGTGCACCCTCGAGCCTAGTAGTGCGAGATTCAGACCTCCACAAGGAGCATTCGGTCTCGGAAGGTTTAAAATACGATATTTAAGAAAAATGAGATTTTTGGAAAATAAAATATTTATATAAAATTATTCTTGTATAAACATATGTATATTTATCATTTAAACACCTATTTTATTATAAGATAAAGTTTCCACTTTTTCTAAAAATTACCAGATTAAAAGTTACATTAAAATACCATGAATTTTAAATAAATCAATATTATAAATTAATACTTTTATTAGGATATATTCATTAGAATAACACAAATAAAATTTACACTCATTATAACTATAAAGATGAATAATAAATACTTGAGGTATATCTTGAAAACTATACAAAAGTACTTTTACATAAACCCCCCTCAAGTTTTATAAATTACAATAAGGACCCTAACAATTATAGAACTTCAAATTACTTTTCTTTTAGTCTGACTCGGATTTGATTCTGACTATTTCTGACTTGAATATGATTCGAGTCAATCTATATATTTTTTAATATTCCAACTCAATATGAATACATGAATCCCTGAATCCAGTTAACAATCTATTCAATTTGACTGAATCAAACCATGGATATACATCCATTATCCTATTACTCCATTTACCTGATTATGCAGTTACAACATGTTTACTGATATCATGGTTTTGGTCAGTCACCCAACTTACACAATACAATACAATAATACTGTTAAAACACTACGGGGTTTAAGGGGTAGATTGGTACGGAAGGTGTTAAAGGTGGCACGAGGTGGTCAGATTAAGACACCTAACCTAAATCCCATTGCTGTTGTACCGTGGCTTAACGGTTCCTTGTACTTTCCATTTGCCCTGGTCTCTAGCATATAGAGACCCCCCTCGTATACACTGGCATCCTTCTGTACCAAGCTATAAACAACAGCGATAACATAACATTACAACAATAGTTTACATTTTAAAAATGTACCTTCTTATTCTGTCTTCTCAACTTCCCTCTTACCTTTGGGACTTACCGAGCGACCTGTTCGCTGACGACATTCTGTTTCTCTCTTCTTTGAATGTCGTCAGGTGATCTGGACCCGGCAGAAGTTGAGCCAACACAAGAAGATTTGGAGCAATTTGCCGAAGACCCTGCAGTATAATTTCATTGTACACTTTTCTTTTCAGTACTTTCCATTTCATGTTATGCCACTGTTTAGGCATCTTTATTTCAGTTGTATTTTCCTTTTTATGTATTGTACAAAGAATGTTAATAAATAAAAGTTGATGTTCTTTTTATACTCTTGTCTCTTGTGTATTTACTCTATGTTGCTTAGCTACGCTTAGCGTATGTACTTCTGAGTACATACGTAGCGGACCTCGCCGCGTCCCCTTCGCCTTATACCGGGAAGCGGGGCGTGACAATGTGTTTCGGGATTGTACCCAACTAAAATCTATTTGCATGACTCTTTAAAGCCGTGGTAAGGTAGTAATCAAAGTACAGTGAAAACACACACAAGTCACTATGACGATCTCATGTCTACAGTCTACTCTGTATTCATGTTACTGGAGAATTGCTATCTGAATATAGGTATAATACCATTTAGGAGTTCTCTGGTGAGTCCGTCCAGTGAAACTCATTCTTCAATGAGCATCTGTATGCAATCTTTGATGTCAAACACCAATGGCTATGGGATCAACCATCGCCGGTCAGGGTCAAGAAACGTATACACTAATCTAATCTGGAATATCAATACCCGGTCTCGATACTCCCATGACTAGGAACATTTAAGGATGTGCTTATGGACTACCCAGGCCCACTAGTATGATCCCTATCATAATCCTAGTACTCAAGAAAAAATCCTATGGGCTTTATCATTATGTATTAGTAATACGTGATAACGAGTAAAACGTATACACATGAATGATAAAGAAAAACCAGATAGCATACTATCATCTCGAGTAAGATTGTTCTCTCCATATAGGTCCTCCTGCAATTACAATAATTGCCTTGAGAGCACCTATATCCAACACATATAATCTTTGTTGTCCAGCTGACTTATAGAAATTAAGATTTTCTTCAAATTTGGAATGTGTCTCGCGTTCTTCAACTTTATTTGACCTCCTCCTGATGGTTGTAGTATGACCGTCTCTTTTCCAACGATTTTGCATAGCTGACAATTTTCCACAGTCACATGTCCAAGATACCCTTAAACATACTCACTAAAGTGATGTCAGCTTGAAGTGCAATGAAAGGAAGCTCCCGAATCTAAGAACCAGGTCTCCGCATTTGTGCACTCGTTCGCCGATAAACAAAGTCCATGTTCCTCTTGTTCATGTATAGACACCACATTGGCTCTTTTTTATCTATCTTCCCATCTGAGTCTTTCTTCAAGAGTCTGCATTCGCTTTTTCTGCGACCCTTCTTTCCACAATTCCAACAGTCGCCTTGGATCTTCCCTTTCGATTTTGCTCGGCTCTCAGACTTGCCTTTCTTCCCTTTCCTCCTTTCCATCGTCCTGCTGTGATTCTCCACTAAAAGTGTAGAAATTCCCGAACTCCCACTCATAGCTTTTCTCCTCGTCTCATCGTTTAATATGCAACCCACCGCATCATTAAACGTGAGAGTCCCTGAGATCGAGTTGCTTACCGCCATAACTAGGTTCTCCCAACTCTCCGGCAACGAACATAGAAATAAAACGGCTCGAATCTCATCTTCAAACACAATTGAAACCGATTCGAGTTGGCTCGTCACGCTGTTGAATTCGTTCAGGTGCTCTGTCACCGAACCATTCTCTGCCGTCTTCATATTGAAAAACTTCTTCATCAGAAATATCTTGTTTGATGTCGAAAGATTCTCATACAACTTCGCTGATGTCGTTATTATTGTAACAACTCCATTTTTAATGTACAAAGAATTGATTTAATTCAATGTATACTTGGAGTATTTATTGCGGCTGATATCTCTTTAAGTATTTATTTCACTCCATTATTTACAAGAAGGAGCTTGTAGCTCATTGGTAATACCTTACACTGCTGAACCAAGCCACCGGAGTTCAAATCCCATGCCCCACATTATTTTTGTATTTATTTTGTTTTAATTTCTTTTGGAAGTCAACAGTCAAAATGCCATAACTCACAAAATTTATACTGGACATGAAAAAGTAAATATACCATAAAATCCCTCTCGAGAACCCCCGGCCCCTGGGACCCTGACTCGGCCCGACTCGGCGCCGCCGGCCGGCGAACCGGCCGACCCGGTCCGGCGCCGCCGGCCGGACAGCCAAGTCGTCAACACGGAAAAGTTCCGTGTTGACTTGGTCAACCCTCCTGCACACTTTATATCCCTGGATCGGTTATCAATTTCCCAATAAATCCTTTTTACTCCTAGGTTTATTGAGTTTTAATGAATTTTTATATAATTTTTATATTTTTTTATATTTTTTTTATTGAAAACCCTAACCCTAGCCTAACCCTATATAAACCCCCCATACCCTCTACCTTCTCATCCTAAATTTCTAAGTCCACTCTCTCAAAATTCCAAGAGAACTTGGTACGTTAGAAAACGAGCGAAAGACGAAGCGCTGACGAAATCGACGGCGAAATTCCGGTGATCGTGCTAGGACCTCTCAACGACATTTCGACACACCGGCAAACCCTCTACCTCCCTCTCACTCTCTAGTGTTTTCCAAACCCGTAAGTCCCCCTTTTCTATCCTTCTTTTTTTTCATTAAAATACGAACTTAAAAACCCGACGGAAATCGGAACAACCCGCTTTCCGATTCGGTTTTCTATCAAATCTCACTTATCACTAATTCCATAATGCTTAAACATTTTCATGTTGACTACTAATCACTTAAAAATTAATTTGAACAAGTTTTCACACATGAAATGATAGCTTTTGCAATATATCGTATTCTTTCACTTAAATACCATAATGTTTAGTTTTCACATTTAACCCTTTTAAATTACCATACCTTAAAGTAGATCACGAGGTAATGACCTACCTCCACACACACTCATATGTAATCATAACATGCTACCTTGAAAACTTAGAATACGATAAAACAAGATTTTACATTAAAATACCATTTTCTTAATAAAACCTTTTCTAAAAGTTCTAAGTTATATACAATTTTAAAACAATATCTTTTAATAGGAAATACGATAAGTTGTGGATATCGATCATTTATCTAAATCTGACTTTGTGGTGTCTAGAAAAGTGTGTCTAAGGCGAGTGGTTACTTAATTAGGGCCACTACTTGTAGTGGAGAGCCTCCCACTCACCTGGCACTTACCTGGCCGCAATTGGCGGTGAAGAGACGATTTGAGATTTCTAATGACTTGTCATTTAGACCATTTAGAAATAGGCTAGTTGGCTTAGGAAACCCTAGAATCTAAAATACGGAAATTTACACCCTTTTACAAATAAATACCTTATCTTTATAAAACCGTTTTCTAAATGATTAGTATTTATTAAATCTTTGCAAAGCGCCACTACAACCCACCTTTGGGGAACTCGTTAGGGATAGTACGGTTTATCGTGCACCCTCGGGCTTAGTAGTGCGAGATTCAGACCTCCGCAAGGAGCATTCGGTCTCGAAAGATTTAAAATACGACATTTAAGAAAAATGAGATTTTTTGGAAAATAAAATATTTATTAAAAATTATTCTTGTATAAACATATGTATATTTATCATTTAAACACCTATTTTATTATAAAATAAAGTTTCCACTTTTTCCTAAAAAAATTACAAGATTAAAAGTTACATTAAAATACCATGAATTTCAAATAAATCAATATTTCAAATTAATACCTTTATTTATGTAATTAGAATATTTTCACTAGAAATAAGACAAAATAAAATCACACTCATTATAACTATAAAGACGAATAATAAATACTTGAGGTGTATCTTGAAAGCTATACAAAAGTATTTTTACATAAAACCCCCTCAAGTTTTATAAATTACAATAATGGCCCTAACAAATATAGAACTTCGACTTACATTTCTTTTAGTCTGACTCGGATTTGAGTCTGATTATTTCTGACTTGAATATGATTCAATTCAATCTATATCTTTAATATTCCAACTCAATATGAACACATGAATCCTAAAATCCAGTTAACAATCTATTCAACTTGACTGAATCAAACCATGGATATACATCCATTATCTCGTTATACCATCTACCTGATTATGCAGCTACAATCTATTCACTGATATCATGGTTTTGGTCAGTCATCCAACTTACACGATACAATACAACAATACTATCAAAACACTACGGGGTTTAAGGGGTAGATTGGTACGGAAGGTGTTAAAGGTGGCACGAGATGGTCAGATTAAGACACCTAACCTATATTCCATTGCTGTTGTACTGTAGCTTAACGGTTCCTTGTACATTCCGTTTGCCCTGGTCTCTAGCATATAGAGACCCCTCTCGTATACACTGGCATCCTTCTGTACCAAGCTACAAACAACAGCGTTAACACAATATTCTACAATATTTTACAATTTCTTTAGAAGATACCTCTTATTCTGTCTTTTCTAATTCTTCTTTATCTTTGGGACTTACCGAGCGACCTGTTCGCTGACGACATTCTATTTCTTTCTTCTTTGAATGTCGTCAGGTGCTTTGGACCCAGCAGAGATCGAGCCCACCGGTGAAGACTTGGAGCAGTTTCACGAAGACCTCGAGCTCTAGACATTGTACCTTGTTCTATTCAGTATTTTCATTTCCTGTTATGCCATTGTTTAGGCATCTCTTTTCATTTCAGTTGTATTTACTTTTCATGCATTGTACAAAAGAATGTTATTAATAAAGTTGTTGTTATTTCTATACCTCTTGTCTCTTGTGATTTACTTTTATATTGCTTAGATACGCTTAGCGTATGTACTTCTAAGTATATACATAGCGGACCTCGTCGCATCCCCTTCGCCGTACACCGGGAAGCGGGGCGTGACAGGTTTTGTTGGTGGCCCATGCAGATCAGAGCTGTATGAATCCTTATCATGCAGTTCTGGTCTGCGTGAACAACCTAAGCAATATAACACAAGAACCAGCAACTAAAACATTCTTTACAATTCATGTTTCTTGAATCTTACAAATTTCTATCCCTTGAATCTTATCATTTCATGTATTTGAATCTGTCCTAACCCAAAATTTTCTTCAAGGTTATGGATTCTCCGAACAACACCAGCACCAACGTCAACAACACACCTCCAGCACTACCTCTCGCACCAGCTGTTCCTGCACCACCCACCGAGCAAACAGTGCTACTTGAGGTGATTCGCAGCCTTCTTGAGGGACAGCAACAACTCCTAAACCGTTCTGAGATCGACGCACCAGGGGTAAAGCAATTCAGGGCTTTGCACCCCAAGCAGTTCTCTGGTAAAGGAAGCCCACTTGAAGCTGAGGAATGGGCACAAAGTATCAAAGACGATCTGGCAGCAGCACAAGTGCCAGACATAGCTTGGGTCCGTATGGCGAAGCTACAGCTCACGGATAATGCTCGCAACTGGTGGAAGGCAGAAGAAAGCCGTCTGGTACAGCCTATTGAATGGAAGACTTTTCGCGAGAAGTTCGACGCGAAATACTTCCCTGTGACTGCCAAGTTTACCATGGAGCAGCAGTTTATTCATCTACAACAGGGTTCAATGTGGGACAAATCAGTAGATGAATACGACGCTGAATTCACCATGTTAAGCCGGTAAGATATGTCACAATAGTTCAATTTTTAAATATCACATACTACACAGCTAACACAATCTTTAAACAGATTCGCGGCACACTTGATACCGACGGACGAGATCAGAGACTGTCGCTTTCAACAAGGACTGGACACGGAGATTCAGGCTGCTTTAGCCACGGGAAAATTTCTGACTCATGAGGATGCTCTGGAAGCTGCCCGCAGTTATGAGGCAGTGATAAAAGCAAGGGGCAGACCTCAGTCTGCAGGAGTCAAACGCCCTGCCAACTAGATGGCGGGTGGAGCCTCGTCCAGGCCACCTTTCGTGCCAAGGAAACCCGGAGTACCAACCCATCGTCCCAGCCCAGCCTTTTGCACCTACTGCAAGAGAACTGGACATATGATGAAGGACTGCCGTCGAGCCAACCGCCTTTGCTTAGTCTGCGGCTCAGCTACTCACGATATTGGGTCTTGTCCCCAAAGACAGAACCCAGTTGCTGCACCCAGGCCAGCAATTACTTATCCGCAGCGACCAGCTCTTCAGGCACCTGCTCCAGACCTGCACTACCTGCACCACCCAGAGGACCACAAGCTGCACCACCTCCTCGTCAGTTCCATCAAGCTCAAAGGAACGTTCCGAGGAATGCTTCTCAGGCCACGAGGAATGTACCAAGGCGCCAGGCTTTCACGATGTCCGTGGAAGAAGCTGAGGCTACTGGCCAAGTCATCACTGGTAAACTTTTCTTTTCAAACTTTGCTTTTCGATCCTGCTACTTAGTTACATATTTTCTATACCTAAAACAAATCCCACATACCTTAGGTACAATCTTAGTATCCTCAATCCCTGCACTTGCACTGTTTTATACTGGAGCATCACACTGCTTTATGTCGCAACGGTTTGTCCGAACCCATGCGATTCCAGTCTCACCGCTTGTATCCAGCTGGAATGTCAGTTCAGGAAATGGCGTTCTAAAGGAAACTATAGGATACAGCTTGTGTCCAGTCATCATCTTCAGTCGAGAGTTTTATGCTGACTTCAAACTACTGGACATACCGAACTTCGATGTGGTTCTAGGAATGGATTGGCTTGGAACTTTTTATGCTACCACCGACTGTCGTAAAAGGAGGGTAGTATTCGAGATCCCAAACCATCCGGTCTTCTATTTTAAAAGCAGAGACCATACACTGGAGCCAAGTACCTACAAAGCGAAGCCAAGAGAAGCAGTAGTTGCAGCAGCAAGCGGAGGAAGAATCAAGACCAGATGTGGTTCGAGAGTTCGACGATGTATTTCCTGACGATATATCAGGTTTGCCTCCCGATCGAGCTCTTGAATTCAGTATTGATTTAGTACCAGGAGCACAACCGGTGATCAAAACACCCTATCGTTTAAGTCCGGAAGGTTTGAAGGAAGTCCGAACACAGTTGGACGAATTACTGACGAAAGGATGGATTCATCCCAGCACTTCAAGTTGGGGATCACCTGTACTACTTGTGAAGAAGAAGGAAGGTTCGTACGGAATGTGCATCGATTATAGAGCCTTGAACGAAGTCACTATAAAGAACAAGTATCCACTCCCGCGCATCGATGATTTATTCGATCAGCTAAGTGGATCTTGTGTTTTCTCTAAATTAGATCTTCGTTCAGGTTATCATCAAGTAAAGGTCAAGGAAGCTGATATTCACAAAACAGCTTTCAGAACTCGCTATGGACATTACGAATTTCTAGTAATGCCATTCGGAGTGACCAACGCACCCGCAATATTCATGAACCTTATGAATCAAGTTTTCCGGGAGTATCTAGACAAGTTTGTTGTCATCTTCATCGACGACATCCTGGTTTATTCTAAGAGTCGGAAAGAACATGCAGAACATCTACGAATTGTCCAGGAAACTCTTCGTCAACATAAGCTTTATGCCAAGTACAGCAAGTGCGAGTTTTGGCTAAATCAAGTTGGTTTTCTTGGACATATCGTATCAGGAGAAGGAATCTCTGTGGATCCAGCGAAAGTTTCGGCAGTTAGCGAATGGCCTACACCAAAGTCAGTGAAGGATATTCGAAGTTTCTTGGGTCTAGCTGGATATTACAGAAGGTTTATTGAAGGCTTTTCGAAGATAGCAACACCCCTGACCAAGCTCACATGTAAAGATGAAGAATTTGTGTAGTCAGAAGCATGCGAACAAGCTTTCGTAGAACTCAAGTCAAGGTTGACATCGGCACCTATTCTCGTCATACCGGATCAATCTGGAGGATTCGAAATGCATTACGATGCATCCGGTAAGGGATTAGGATATGTTCTACATCAGCATGGTAAGGTTGTGGCTTATGCTTCAAGACAGCTGAAAATTTACGAGCGCAATTATCCGACGCATGATTTGGAGTTGGCAGCCGTTATCTTTGCTTTCAAGATTTGGCGTCATTACCTACTTGGTGAACGGGTGAACATCTACACAGATCATAAGAGCTTAAAGTACGTGTTTACTCAGAAAGAGTTGAATATGCGGCAGAGAAGATGGTTAGAACTCATGGCGGACTTTGACATCAACTTGCAATATCACCCAGGGAAGGTGAATGTAGTACCTGATGCTCTTAGTCGCCAACCATTAGCAATGAATCTCACCGCTCAGTGGAAGCTTCAACAAGACTTGCATCAGATGGAGATTGAAGTAGTCATGTCAGTTAATGCTTCAAGTTTGATGAATTTACAAGTTCAATCAACCATTGTCAATCAGATCAAAGCAGCTCAAGCAAGTGATGCTAAGTTGCAAAAGATCAGAGAACAAGTGGAGAATGGACTCAGAACAGACTTCATCATCCATGAAGACGGATCTTTGAGATACGGCAGCAGATTGTGTGTACCAAAAGGTCCTGTTCGGGAAGAGTTAATTAAAGAAGCTCACAGCTCTCCCTACTCAGTGCACCCTGGAGGTACCAAAATGTACAAAGATCTACGTCAGAATTATTGGTGGCATGGAATGAAGCGTGAAGTAGCCAGAAGCGTCGCAAAATGCTTGGTGTGTCAGCAGGTAAAGGCTGAACATCACAGGACTGCTGGATTACTTCAACCGTTACCAATCCAAGAATGGAAGTGGCAACACATCACGATGGACTTTATGACTGCTCTTCCTCGCAACACAAATGGTAACGATGCCATATGGGTCATTGTTGATCGACTCACAAAGTCGGCTCATTTCATCCCATTTCGAGTTGGCCAATCAACTGAGACACTAGCGAAGAAATACATGGAGGTAATAATCTAATTAAGATTTAAACTCTTTACAATGTACTATCTCTGATACCCATGAGCTCATACAGGAAATTGTGAGACTTCATGGAGTACCGGTCTGCATTGTCTCCGATCGTGGCACCAGGTTCCGATCGCAATTTTGGCAGAGTCTGCAAGCAAGCTTGGGAACAAGTCTGAACTTCAGCACGGCTTATCATCCACAAACAGATGGTCAGTCGGAACGAACTATTCAGATCTTGGAGGATATGCTCAGAGCGTGTATGCTAGATTTCAAAGGATCGTGGGAAGATCACCTACATCTTGTGGAGTTTTCGTACAACAACAACAACTATCAAGCAAGCATAGAAATGGCACATTTTGCAGCATTGTATGGAAGGAAGTGTCGATCGCCATTAAGTTGGGACGACATCGGAGATAGGGAACTTTTTGGACCAGAGATGATAGTAGCAACTGTTGATGTGGTTCATACTATCAGGGAAAGGATGCGCATAACCCAAGATCGACAGAAACACTGGGCTGATGCAAAGAGATGACACTTGGAGTTCCAGCTAGGAAATCATGTATTCTTGAAGATATCTCCGAACCGCGGAGTGATCCGATTTGGAAGACGGGGTAAATTGAGTCCGAGATATATTGGACCGTTCGACATACTCGAACGAGTCGGTGAAGTGGCATACCGCTTAGCGCTTCCACCTTCATTGGAAGGAGTGCATAATGTGTTCCATATATCCCAACTCAGAAAGTATGTGAATGACCCCAGCCATGTTCTCGATCATTCCGAGCTCACTATACAGCCCGATTTGTCTTGTGAGCAACAGCCTGTGGAAATTCTGGACAGAAAAGTGAATACACTTCGGAACAAGGAAGTTAACTTGGTTCGAGTGATGTGAAGGAAAGACACTCCAGGAGAGTCCACTTGGGAAAGGGAGGATGAAATACATACTAGATATCCACACCTGTTTGTAAACTAATCCTCAAATAAAAGTTTGTAAATTTCGAGGACGAAATTTTTGTAAGGAGGGTAGACTGTAACAACTCCATTTTTAATGTACAAAGAATTGATTTAAATTCAATGTATACTTGGAGCATTTATTGCGGCTGATATCTCTTTAAGTATTTATTTCACTCCATTATTTACAAGAAGGAGCTTGTAGCTCATTGGTAATACCTTACACTGCTGAACCAAGCCACCAGAGTTCAAATCCCATGCCCCACATTATTTTTGTATTTATTTTGTTTTAGTTTCTTTTGGAAGTCAACAGTCAAAAGGCCATAACTCACAAAATTTGTACTGGACATGAAAAAGTAAATATACCATAAAATCCCTCTCGAGAACCCCCGGCCCCTGGGACCCTGACTTGGCCTGACTCGGCGCCGTCGAACCGGCAGACTCGGTCCGGCGCCGCCGGCCGGACGGCCGAGTCGTCAACACGGAAAAGTTCCGTGTTGACTTGGTCAACCCTCCTGCACACTTTATATCCCTGGATCGGTTATCAATTGCCCAATAAATCCCTTTTACTCCTAGGTTTAATGAGTTTTAATGAATTTTTATATATTTTTATTTTTTTTATTGAAAACCCTAGCCTAACCCTAAATAAACCCCCCATACCCTCTACCTTCTCATCCTAAATTTCTAAGTCCACTATCTCAAAATTCCAAGAGAACTTAGTACGTTAGAAAACGAGCAAAAGGCGAAGCGCTGACGAAATCGACGGCGAAATTCCGGTGATCGTGCTAGGACCTCTCAACGACGTTTCGACGCACCGGTAAACCCTCTACCTCCCTCTCACTCTCTAGCGTTGTCTAAACCCGTAAGTCCCCATTTTCTATCCTTCTTCTCTTTCATTAAAATACGAACTTAAAAACCCGACGGAAATCGGAACAACCCGATTTCCGATTCGGTTTTCTATCAAATCCCACTTATCACTAATTCCATAATACTTAAACATCTTCATGTTGACTACTAATCACTTAAAATTTAATTTGAACAAGTTTTCACACATGAAATGATACCTTTTGCAATATATCGTATTCTTTCACTTAAATACCATAATGTTTAGTTTTCACATTTAACCCTTTTAACATTACTATATCTTAAAGTAGATCACGAGGTAATGACCTACCTCCACACACACACACATATATGTAATCATAACACGCTACCTTGAAAACTTAGAATACGATAAAACAAGATTTTACATTAAAATACCATTTTCTTAATAAAACCTTTTCTAAAAGTTCTAAATTATATACAATTTTAAAACAATATCTTTTAATAGGAAATACGATAAGTTGTGGACATCGATCGTTTATCTAAACCCGACTTTGTGGTGTCTAGGCAAGTGTGTCTAAGACGAGTGGTTACTTAATTAGGGTCACTACTTATAGTGGAGAGCCTCCCACACACCTGGCACTTACCTGGCCGCAATTGGCGGTGAAGAGGCGATTTGAGGTTTCTAATGACTTGTCGTTTAGACCATTTAGAAATAGGCTAGTTGGCTTAGAAAACCCTAGAATCTAAAATACGGAAATTTACACCGTTTTACAAATAAATACCTTATCTTTATAAAACCGTTTTCTAAATGATTAGTATTTATTAAATCTTTGCAAAGCGCCACTACAACCCACCTTTGGGGAACTCGTTAGAGATAGTACGGTTTATCGTGCACCCTCGGGCTTAGTAGTGCGAGATTCAGACCTCCGCATGGAGCATTCGGTCTCGAAAGATTTAAAATACGACATTTAAGAAAAATGAGATTTTTTGGAAAATAAAATATTTATTAAAAATTATTCTTGTATAAACATATGTATATTTATCATTTAAACACCTATTTTATTATAAGATAAAGTTTCCACATTTTCCTAAAAAAATTACAAGATTAAAAGTTACATTAAAATACCATGAATTTCAAATAAATCAATATTACAAATTAATACATTTATTTATGTAATTAGGATATTTTCACTAGAAATAAGACAAAATAAAATCACACTCATTATAACTATAAAGACGAATAATAAATACTTGAGGTGTATCTTGAAAGCTATACAAAAGTATTTTTACATAAAACCCCCTCAAGTTTTATAAATTACAATAATGACCCTAACAAATATAGAACTTCGACTTACATTTCTTTTAGTCTGACTCGGGTTTGAGTCTGATTATTTCTGACTTGAATATGATTCAAGTCAATCTATATCTTTAATATTCCAACTCAATATGAACACATGAATCCCAGAATCCAGTTAACAATCTATTCAACTTGACTAAATCAAACCATGGATATACATCCATTATCCCGTTATACCATTTACCTGATTATGCAGCTACAATCTATTCACTGATATCATGGTTTTGGTCAGTCATCCAATTTACACGATACAATACAACGATACTATCAAAACACTACGGGATTTAAGGGGTAGATTGGTACGGAAGGTGTTAAAGGTGGCACGAGGTGGTCAGATTAAGACACCTAACCTATATGCCGTTGCTGTTATACCTTGGCTTAACGGTTCCTTGTACATTCCGTTTGCCCTGGTCTCTAGCATATAGAGATCCCTCTCGTATACACTGGTATCTTTCTGTACCAAGATACAAACAACAACGTTAACACAATATATTTTACAATTTCTTTAGAAGATACCTCTTATTCTGTCTTTTCTAATTCTTCTTTATCTTTGGGAGTTACCGAGCGACCTGTTCGCTGACGACATTCTATTTCTTTCTTCTTTGAATGTCGTCAGGTGCTTTGGACCGAGCAGAGATCGAGCCCACCGGTGAAGACTTGGAGCAGTTTTACGAAGACCCCGAGCTCTAGACATTGTACCTTGTTCTATTCAGTATTTTCATTTCCTGTTATGCCATTGTTTAGGCATCGCTTTTCATTTCAGTTGTATTTACTTTTCATGCATTGTACAAAAGAATGTTATTAATAAAGTTGCTGTTATTTCTATACCTCTTGTCTCTTGTGATTTACTTTTATATTGCTTAGATACGCTTAGCGTATCTACTTCTAAGTATATACGTAGTGGACCTCGTCGCGTCCCCTTCGCCGTACACCGGGAAGCAGGACGTGACAATTATCCCCATGGTTATCTTTTCCTTTGAGATATTAAAGACCACTTGCAGAGTCAACGATAGCCTAATCGTTGTCACGGCTTTCCTATCCAATAAATTCTATGCCTCATAGGACATCTTCTCTGGCTTTTTGCCCAACAACAGAAAATACAAATCTTTTTAGTATAGATAGTCCTCCATTTGCATGCGCCACCAACCATAATTATGACCATTGAATTTCTCGATTCTTATTTTATCCTCTGTCATCGTTCGTCTACCGTCGCAGCAAACTCAACTTCTCCTTCAGATCTGAACCAATACTTTTAAAACTGCAATCTAAGAAGATGGGGAAGAGGACACAAACGTCATTATCCACCGTTAACTTAGATTGTAGAATCGAAAGACCCTTTGGTTCTCTAACCACGCTCTGATACCAATTATTGTGAATAAACCGGGAGAAGAAACACGGAAACTGTGCTTACGGCCAATCACGCAATCCACACAATACCAACGAAAGATATAAAAAAAACAATAAATGCGGGAACAAAAAAGAATCACGCAAACTAGAGATAAAAGATTTGTTAACAAGCTTCACCCACCGTATGGATAGTCCTCGGCAGAGAGAAATCTGTAATACTCTACTAGATCTTAGAATCAAATTACACCCACGAGCAACCCTTGGAGATTTCTCTCAAATCTCTCTAGATATTAACCGTCACCCTCTCTCTATACAATAGTCTCTTAAATTGGCAACACATTAATCATATGAAAGATCGATATAGATAGTCAAACCCTAATCCTACCCAAAATAAAAGATAAACCCAAATTACAATAATTCGGTTCGCACAGAAATCCCGACGGCGGACGTCTGCACCAGACTTGGTCAGACATCTGCCTCATCTCTATTTTTCTCAGCTCCTTGGGTAGACATATTCACCCTTGCCATCAGACGCCTGAATTGGGCTTCAGCTTTTCCAAATGTCTGCCCCAGACATCTAGCTACACTCTGTGACTGTTTCGACTCTTTAAGAGACGTCTGCACTTTTGCCACCGGACGTCTGCGTTTGCTCTATTCTTTTGGCTCGTTCTTGGTGCATGTTCAGACGTTTTCTTCTTCTTCTTCTTCAGACGTTTGCAAGAAAGTGATCTCCACAAATCAACACAAATTACGAATTCACATATCCTTCAACCTTAACCCCTAACAAATTCGAATGGAACACCTTCATTAAATACAGGCTTGAGAACATGAAAGCCCTCCAATGACAACCATGGCTATAAGCCATATCAAACCCGTGATTGAAAAAGCATCTTAGCATGAAATTAACAACGCTCTAATCTAAAACCATAATTTATCAAAGAAGGTTAATACGGAAGATGAGGCGAGACCACAAACGAGTGGGGTACAAAAGAGAATGAGGGATGAAGGGTGCTGCATGACGAAGACAAGGAGAAGAAGCTATGCGCTAACGATGATGTTTTCGATTCTGCCACCGACCGATCTTGATCTTAACCATCTCATCCTCGTCTAGCCCCTTCCCTTTCTCTTTCCTCCCCTAGCCCCTTCCCCTTCCCCCCCCACCCCTTTCAAAATTTGTTCCTCGTGTTAACCCATACATTTAGTGGGTGATTTTTATGTCTTTGCTTGGTTTTTTAACCCATGATTAAAATATAATGAAGGTGAGGGTATTTTAGACAATGACTCACGTCATTTTAGTATAGTTATCTCTTAATCAGGGTTGAATCCAGGCTAAACTAACAGAAGCTTGTATTTATTTATCAGATAGATTTTGATTGGTGTTTTTCAAAATAATTATTTTTGATTGTTGATTTTGAAAATATAGAATTTTTAGTGGTTGTATATTAAGAAAACCCTTAAAAATAACCTTTATAAATTTGCTAGGTAGCTAACATGCAATAATAAAACCAAACAGATATCACGAAAGGGCAATTTAGTCATTGAGCAAAAACAGCATGTAATTAATGTTCTATGTAAGCAACCATCTTATATAGTAAAAAATTAATTAAATAATTAAAAAAAAATTGGGATTCCCTCGGGGTGGTGCGTGGTGGCGAGGAATCAGATGCAAGCAAAGGACACGTGTCGGGGTGCACGTGGGAGGAGATCTTTGGGGTGAATCAAAAGAATCCAGCAGCGCTAGATTCCATGACCCGAACCTAGGTTTATAAAATAGACAAATCTCAATTGCTGTTGTCTCTCTCTCTCTCCTCTCTCCTCTCTCCTCTTTGGTTTTAGGTAATGGCTTTATTTTACTTTTGATTTTCTTTCATTTTTTTACCCAATGAGACATGGACATGTTCATTTTGTCTTTATAATCTCTTATTGGATACGAAAGATTTTAGAATAAATCTATTGATTTTTATTTTTTTTTGTTGCGTAGAAAATTATGGTGTGAAATTAAAAATCAACTAATTAATATTTTTTGGATTATGAGCTAGGTGGTCCATGAATGCATAGGACACACATGGAGTTTTATATTTCTGGATTAAGTTTACAAAAAATTCTATCTTTGTAAAAGCCATTATAGTCTTGGTTGACTCAAGCTATATTAGATTCCGAAAAAACGAATAGAATTCAGAAGTATACGTTTAGAATTTGAGTGGACTGGCTAGTCATCATCATACATCTCTGTAACCTAAAAATTATATCTATAATTTATTGTTATTGAATGTCGGGTCTATTATTTATAAGATCCGGCATTATTTGGGTATGTATATGACAATCATATATTTATTTTGTGGAGATTTTAATGCACATGAGGTTGGAATAATTCAAGATATATGTTATTTAATTATCGGGACGAAACATTATACAGTGTTGCATAACTTAATTTTTCCAATAAATATGAAATGTTTATTCTAACCGCTACTTTTAAGTAGCGGTTAAAATAAACGGTTCAGATTTAAGCGCTACTTAAAAGATACGTTAAAATATTTAATCGCTACTTAAACTAGCAGTTCATATTATATAAAAAAGGAAACCGTCCCAACAGTTTTAACGGTTTAGGGTTTTGAGATCGAAATTGGGCGATTTTTTATTTGAACTACGATTCTTGCTGGGTATTCTCTTAATTCTTGGATCGATTTCATAAAGTAAATCAATTACTTTAATTACTATAGGTTTTGTTATTTATTTAGGATCTTTTGTTAGGGTTTTCAGATATAAATTAGGCATTTTTCCTCTTGATTCTTGGATCGATTTTATGAGGTAAATTAATTACTTTAATTATTATAGGTTTTGCTATTTATTTAGGGTTTTTTGTTAAGGCTTTCAGATATAAATTGGGTGTTTTTTCATGCGATTTGAATTACAGTTGTTGTTAGGTATTCTGTTATTTCTTGGATCGATTTTATAACATAATAAAATTAGTTCTATTGTTTCGTCGTCTGTTTTCACTACTATTCCTTCTTCTTCTTCTAATTCAGGGATAGTCCACTCATAGGCTATATTAACAGACATGATAGCGTTTGTAAACGTAGAAATAAAATATATACCATAACCACTACTTCGAAAAACCTCGTTGAGAAAGACATAGATGTCCTATGGCGGAAGATAGGATTCGAAAGTCGAGAGGTGATATATCCAACGTTGACATTAACCGCTAGTTTAAGTAGCGGTTAAATAACAACCGTTAAATTTTAACCACTTCTTTAAATAGCGGTTAATTTTGAACGGTCCCGATTTGTTGGATAAAGTTTTTTTTATCCAACTTCGTATCTGGGACGGAACCCATTTATTAAGTTGGTGCAATTGGTATCATCAACCATGAACGATGAGTTAATCATGGAAGCGACCTTTGCTCCTCT
This sequence comes from Agapanthus africanus, assembly GCA_030015575.1. Lineage (NCBI taxonomy): Eukaryota > Viridiplantae > Streptophyta > Magnoliopsida > Asparagales > Amaryllidaceae > Agapanthus > Agapanthus africanus. The sequence goes on along the minus strand of JASDDO010000019.1, from coordinate 372,771,179 downwards.
ACAAGAATCAAATCATTGGTCCTTTATTTCGTAAAGCAAAGTTTTACTATAAAACCATCATTATGAACTGATCCATGCAGTATGCCGATCTATGGAATTTTGGCACGTAAGGGACGCGTGAGGTCATGAATGGGAGTGACATCAACAGGAGACAAGAAATATATTGGTGTGGTTTCTTCATTATTGATGTGGATGGATGTATAAATCATTGTTATGCTTAGTAAGTTCCCCTGAAAACTAAAGTTCGAATATGATATAAAAGAGTGGGTTTCCATAATGTGATGCATATATTTATATCTTGGCAAAAGATATTTCATATGTTTATGGGCTCTCAAATGTTAACATGGATCCCACTTGGGCTTCTTTACATCAAATGCTAATTAAAATTATACAGGGTTAATTCCCACAACCCAAATCCTCACAACATGAAAAGTTACAAAAAAGTAATGAATTTTGATTAGCGTCTCAAAACTATTCATTAATCTTTGTAGGCACGATAACAAAAATAATTTGGAAAAATATGCGCAAGAAAGAGATATACAAGAAACGGTGAGAGTAAAAATGATTAATAACTTGCTGTCAAAAAAAGTCTGATAAATAACTTGAGCATCTGTTTATCTTGTTACCTGCCTCTCCCTGATATTTTGTAATTTGAACTAAAAACAAACTACTCTGGCAAATAATTCATGTAATTATTGTTCCACATGCTTATATTATAACTAATTAACTCTCATGAACTTAGTATGAGCGAGATCGAACTTAAATTCGGTAATTTATTTTAATTAATGTTGAATTTAACAGTTTTCTTGATCATAACTAAGCAAAGGAACAAGATACAAATTAAAATGTAATATATATTACATGTACTTATATAATATGAGATAACATCTCAACATACATATGCTTGAAAAATACCATAATTGCCGTATACTGGCAATTACCCCATGCTTTGCACAGGCTCGGAGGTTGCCCAAAAAATATGCTATCGTATAGATAACTGACTTGTAACTGAATTTTATTGCAGGAAAATCTTAGCTTGACCTAAATTCTTTAAAAACAATTAAAAAAATTTCTTCATTTTTTCTTGAAACAGTTCCGAAAAATATCCATCTTTACACATTTCTACATATTACATGTATTCAATGGATGACAAATTGCATACAAAAATTTCTGCCATCAATACCGATCGCATTTGAAATTTGGAAAAATTTCTCCGGAAGCTTCCTGACATCATCACCGATTGCTGTCAACCTTCATCCTACTCCAGAGGACGGTTATCTTCACATTATCATGCACTCTTCTCTTACTAATTTTTATATTATATAATTCAGCTCACTGCTTTTAATATATTTCAGAAGTGTATATAACTTTTAATATATATTTCATAATCTTGCTGGTAGTTGATCTACAATATACGGATTTTCATTTCTTATAACTATCTGTATCCATATTTGCATCCAACAACAATCACATGATACGAACGTTTACATTCGATCCACATCCGATCGATGAGAACGTATACAAATTTATAATGAAAGAGTTGATTGCAAATTTTCAAAATACGTCTAAGCCTTCTCTAACTTTCCATGCATGTATGTATGCAAAGCAACAGCGGATGATCTGATTGTAATTTTCAAAAGAAATCAGAGACCTCGTCTAATTTTCCATCCATGTGCATGTCTAGAGGAAAGATACATTCCATAAATATTACGCTACATTTTTGTTAACCATATTTATGTTAAACTTGATTACTATTTATGCATTAAACCAAATCCATTTTTGTTAACCATATTTAATGTGTCATGACACATTGTTTTATATTTCTTTACATGGTTTGTGTTTCTTTTGTTTTTTTTAAGAATAGAAAAAGAAAAGAATAGAATAATGTGAGAGCGGGGACAAGAGAGCATGGGTGAGGGAGAGGGAGAGGGAGAAGGAGAGAAGGTTCTACACCCTTGCCCTTGTCTTTTCTTCATCTCCTTCATCTTCTCAACCTCCACCCTCTCCATTCTCACTTCTACCATACAACACCATCAAAACTCCACCAAAACCTTATACAAACTTCATAAAAATTATTCCTAAACTCACTACAAGCATTATGGTGTTGGATATGTATGCCCTAGAGGCCATTAATGTATATATATACATGTAGATGCTTGGACATATATATGTACAGGACAGTCTTGCTCGATATGATAGTATGCTATCTGGTTTGACTTTATCTTAACATGTGTATGTTTTACTTGCTATTACATATCTTTTATACATGTTGATAAAGCTTGTAGGATCATTGCTAGACTACTTACGTTGTGATGGCGATCATACATGTGGGAGCTGGGTAGTCGGTACGCACATCCTTAAATGGTCTTTAGTCGTGGGAGTATCGAGACTGGGCATCGATTTTCCAGAGTAAACTAGTGTATACGTTTCTAGACCCCGACGAGGGGCGATAGTTTGGTCCCGCAACCATTGGTCTTTAGACCTAAGATCGTATACATGTGCTTACTGAGGGTGAGTACACCGGATGGACTCGTCGAGAACTTCCAGATGATACTGTACCTATCGTCAGATGGAAGTTCTCAGGTGACATGAGTACAGATTAGTCTTTAGACCTGAGATCGTCATTTGTCTCGTGTGAGTTCTTACTGTGCTTTGATCACTATCCTACAACGGCTCTACTGAATCGTGCAAACAGGTTTTGGTTGGGTACAGTCCTGAGCAACATGGAGGCAGTAGTGATTGTCGGGGATTCCTCTCTCCCGGTATTGGGAGTCGATATCGCACCGTGTTTGATTGGTCAGGACCATAAGACCTTGGCCAAGGCAGTTGGGATTTACTGATAGGCTGATCAGTAGTTTCCCGGATTGGTCCTGAGCCGCATCAGCACGAATTACCAGGTTATCAGGGTCTGACATTTACCACCCCCTAGACCCGGTATGCGATACTCTCAGACGAAGAGGCCGGACTGTACGGAGATTGTCACAGATAGGCTCAGTAGGGATCCGGATGAGTTTGCTCGTCGGACTTTCTTTTCGACAGGTACCCGGGTAGCCGTTACGTACAGCTAGTGCCGCTGACGTGCTTGTGGTTATGCATTTATCCAGTAACTCACTGCCGGCGTACTGTCGAGTCTTTAGAGTCCCACATAGAGGGTTTCCCTGGTTCAGGTGAATTGGTGTAGTAGCCGTATTGGATACGTGCAGGGTCTCGATCGATTGATGTACTTTGTACTCGGACTTTCGATCAGACAGTTGGTAATACTAGCCAGCTCGGGTTTGAGCCAAATTATTAAATCAGGTATTGATTTAATAGTTTACATATATATATTTCGATATATATTCTAGTATTACGTTCTTTGTGTTGTTCTATATCTTTAGGCATTCGTGTTTTTATTCGAATGCAGGCATGTATATACAGCAGACTGTAATCCATATTTTATTACAGATTACCTTTTAAAAGGTGAACACCTCATCATGGACTTTTCCATTTATTGATAAATGGAAATGGGGTGGAAATTAAGGAGAGGGAGGCATGGTGAGTGGCATGACTTCAATAGTTCACAAATGAATTCTTTATTCATTTGTGGTTACTATTGAAGCATGGCTACACTTGTTTATTGAAAGAAATTGATACACAAAATCTTTGTGTTGTTTTACTCTCACTTGCATGCTTCATAATTTCTTGTGCTCCCATTTTTCTTCATCTCCTCCCTCTTCTTGAGTTTCCGTCACCTTCATTATCTTTCTCTTCACCACCCTTCTCATGAGTTGAGAAACAAGTGAAGAGATAAGAAAGAGATAGCAAACACTTAGATCTTCACACTACATCCTAGACTACTTGGTTTAGCAACCCAAGTTCTCTAGTTGCTCCACTTGACATATTGTGAGGAGCTAGAGCTATGGATCATATCCCTCGGATGGATCATCTACGACAAAAGAGGACCGGAGAGTAAGATCGATCGTGGAGAACCAAAGAAGATCAAGCATGTTCAACGTGGCTACTTGGAGCTAACGAAGAGGAAAGAAGACCGAAGGATTTGAATCCTTTGGTGAGACTTCTTTCATAGTAGATAGCACTACTACTTTTGCTAGATTGGTTTATGGAAAGATCCGGGTTAAAAGTTATTCTAATGCCATGTTCTAATTGTTAGAAAAAATTTTGTTCCGCATTTAGCAACGGAAGTTGGCCGGGGCACTAGCGTAACTTTTCACGGTATCAGAGACATCCCATAAAACCTATACTAGCAGTTTAAACATTGATTACAATAACGAAACCGAAATAACTCCAAAACACGAAACCTTGAAATTAAGTTTCTGTCAATTTTTAAAAGGCCTCTGAAAATTTTTTAAGCAAGTGCAGAGTGATCCTTCGACTATGAGATGAACCCAGAACAAAAACAAAGCGATTCTAACATGTTTAGACCGGCCACATCATGGAAAAAACCGACCTCACCGGTTTTAGTGTAGAGGAATCGAGTCGTTTTTGTTTGGTGCTCTCTAACTATTGGATTTAGGGTTTCAGGATATGTTTGTTTTTTGCCCAGAATGAATTTTCAGTTAACTTGTGTTTTGGGGCATTGTGGAGTATTTCGAAGTCGTCATTTTTTATAACTGTTTAATTATTATCAGTACTTAGATTAGCATTTGCGACCGTGAATATTATTTGACCGGTAAACCCGTCTATCTGCTATATGTCCTTTTAGACGAGTTTGCGAACATGACATTTACGTTGATGTTCTGTGATTGTGCTGATATTGTGGTTGGATAGTCGTGGTGGATAGCATGTGGTGCAATGTTAGTTGTACAATTTGTATTCATTTGTACATTTGTTATTGCGGGACGAGTGTCCGACACGTGGACTACCGTCTTTACCGGGTTGTATATTATTTGTTTGGGATACGACTGGGTTGAGGTCGATATCACCATTTGTACATATTATTTTCATTTTTTGTACTAAGATTACCCCACGGTGGAATACACGAATAGCCGGGTTCTAGAAGGAAACAAGCCCGCATCTCATGGCCTTGAGAAGGAGGAGGATTCATTCTAGAATTGGCGGGCTATTTTTCGCACTCGTAGGGGATATAGGATGACCCATGGAGGGGCGCCCAAGTTACCGGATCCCGTGAAATGCTGGATTGCCCATTCACTTTGTTGAAGGGGGTTGCCTCACTTCTGGGATTGGCGGGTAACTTATCGCGCTCGTAGGGGTCCAGGTTTTCATTACACAGGCTATCCACATGATGGGGAATGTCGGGTTTTATTCACGGCTCTAATAAAACCCGGGGCTTCAAGATTATCCACCTTTCTGTATTGTTGGCTGAGATTCTGTGATATTGCTTATTAGCATGCCTGGGACAAATGTTATATATACTTATATATATACTAGTAGATGTTGTATATGTTTTGCACCCGTGCTAGTCCAGCCCCCGCTCTGTCGTTAGTTAAGTAACCTAACGGGTGATGACGGGGCCCCGTGGCGAATGCGGATAGCATATAAGTACATCATATTTTCGTTCTTTTCTGGTGTGATAGGTTAAATGATGGGACTGCATTAATCTTGATTAATGCAAGAAAATAAACCTAAAAAATGTTGTTGGAACAAATTTCGAAAAACTGTAGTTATATTCTTTCGCTTTGCCAAGTGGTATTCGGTCATGAATATCCATCACCTCATTCCAGAAGGCAAGAGCCGAGATCCCTTAACGGGGAATGACCTCTTGAACGAAAGTCTATACTGTAGATTACTCTGTTTTTTCAAAAACAGAAGATTTTCAAAAAGCCGAGCTTAAACCACTCCTTTTTCAAAGCTATAAGGTTCCTTCAACGATATCAAGTTCATTACGTTAACGGGTTTTTTTGCCAAAAACCTAGTCGTAGCCCTTCGTCATTTCTTACAAGTATTGCTTAGTATTCATGCTGTGTATGGACCTCTGTCAAGGCATGGTGAATGGTAGCTAAGCAATGCTCGTATGTTGAATAGATAAATGTGATTATTTAGGACAGTCGCACGGTCATTTTGACCTCTGTCAAGGACTTGTGCGAGTGGGTCTAAATCAATCCAGGACAATGACGGGTTGAACTTGACTTGACCTATGACATGTTGACCCCTGTCAAGGTCATGAAGCCGCTAGGGGCAAAAATCACATCGGGAGTTTCAAACATACAGGAAACTTGCAGAATTTAGCATACTTTCTGGAGTGTGGTGACTAGAGTGGATTCCATCTAGTGCATCACACAATGATTGTTGGATCCCGATTCCACTGATGAGTAGGATTACTCTCGGGAGATTATTTCACTTAACAATCAATGCTATAAATCAAGTAGGTGTCTAGAACAGTGTTAGCGGGGCTACGCCTCCAGGGAAAAGAGGTTATGTAATTAAGAAACTTCGCGAAAGCGTTGGAAAACCTCTCTCGAAGTACTGACACTAACCTGGCTGAAAGGTTAAGCAAGTATTGTGACGTGCGATTAATCCTGACTAGTTCTTCTTTTAAGGTTTGAAGGAGAATTTGGGAAAACAGTGGGAGCCATTCTGATTAGATAAACTAAATAACCAATCTAATCTTGTAATAGCGCACGCTGAGTGTTTCTTTTCTCTCTCTAGGTTGCAACCATTTCATGCCCTAATCAATATAATAAAATGTATCGCTTGACCAATCCGAATTCTTATTCGGGGCTGGGGAACGTCGGTCCGACTCTAAACTATGACAGCAATCATGAGTATGAGCAAGGGAAAGAGAAAAGTATGAATTCCTTGATAACCTCATCGATGAAGAAGCATACAATTGCATCTCCTTCAGGTGTTCTTGTAGTTGAGAACTGCTTTTCGATCAGTCCTATCTCCTGGGTACTATATACCGGATCAGGATCTCATATCTGTAATTTATTGCAAGGACTGAGAAAAAGTAGGATGGTTGGACCTGGTGATATGTCCCTCAATGTAGGGAACGGAGCACAAGTTAATACTGCAGCCGTCGGTGAATATCACCAGTATTGCCAAATGGCAATACTATGATTTTGAACAATTGCTACTATGTATCTTCCATGGTTTGCAACATATATCAGTTTCTTTATTTGATAAAGATAGATATAACTTTGTTCTTAAATATCATGAACATCTACCATGATAAGAAATTGGTTGCAAAAGGTACACTATATAATAGTATCTATGTTCTAAATCAGAACACAGTTTTCAATATACAAAACACAAGCAAGAGGAAGAGTTCAGATACGAACGAATCCTACTTGTGGTATTGTAGACTCATATCGGAGAGAAAAGACTAAGTAAGTTTCATAAAGATGGACTTTTGAACACGTTTGAATTTTCATCTTACGAAACTTGTCAGTCTTGTCTCAAGGGAAAAATGACCAAATCTCCGTTCACTGGACATAGAGAAGGAGCAGGAGAGCTCTTGGGACTCATACAGAGTGATGTATGTGGTCCAATGTCTATACATGCACGGGGTGGGTTCTCCTACTTCATCACATTCACTGACGATCTTTCTAAGTTCGGATATGTGTATCTTATGAAACACAAATCTGAAACTTTTGAGAAATTCAAAGAATTCAGAAAAGAAGTAGAGAACCAAACTGGCAAAAGTATCAAGATCCTTCGATCTGATAGAGGAGGGGAGTACTTGAGCACTGAATTCAGGGACTTTCTAAAAGAGAATGGTATTCTCTCTCAGCTTACTCCTCCGTATACACCACAGCACAACGGCGTATCGGAGCGGAGTAACCGACCCTATTGGATATAGTTCGCTCCATGATGAGTAGTGTTGAGTTACCTCTTTCATTCTGGGGACTTGCGCTTTAAACAGCAGCGTACTTATTGAATCAGGTTCTGTCTAAATCAGTGCCTAAGACTCTATATGAAATATGGAGTGGTAGAAAACTATGTCTTAAACGGGTTAAGATATGGGGTTGTCCGGTATATGTGAAAAACCATAATCCAGACAAACTTCAGGCACGGTCAGTTTTATGTAAGTTTGTAGGATATTCCAGGCATTCAAATGCATATCTGTTCTACCACACCGAGAAACAGAAGGTGTTTGTTGCTCAGCACGCTACTTTTTTAGAGTGGCAATTTCTTGCAAAAGAAACAAGTGGGAGTACGGTAGAATTGGAAGAAATTCCAGAGGGACAAATTATAACTGAAGATTTAGTAGAACCACAAAATTCAATAGTCCCAGATGAACCTCAGTCACTCCGTAGATCTGGTAGGATTTCTCATCCGCCCGAGTGATACTACAGTTTTCTCATAGACGGGGATCGAGAGGATTGCATCTTGGAAGAAGATGATCCTACCAGTTTAGGAAGGCCATTATCAGTAGGGACTCTGATAAATGGCTGGATACTATGTGATCCGAAATGGAGTCCATGTACACCAATAAAGTGTGGACCTTGGATATTGCTCCACCTGGGGTAAAACCCGTTGGATGCAAATGGATCTACAGGAAGAAATTTGGTGTAGATGGGCAGGTGGAAACCTATAAGGCTAGACTTGTTGCAAAAGGTTTTCGTCAAAGACCAGGTGTGGACTATGACGGAACTTTTTCTCCAGTGGCTATACTTAAATCCATTCAGATCCTACTTGCTATAGCTGCCTTCCATGTGTTAGTGTATATGCCCTAGAGGCCATTACTGTATCATACTAGTATGTATATTACTTGATGGAAGCTTGGGATATTCACAGTTGTATAGACAATCTTGCTCGAAATGGTAGTATGCTACTTGGTTTGTCTCTTCTTTAATGTGTACATATGTTTCTTTTATTATATCACCTGTACGCATTAGTGGAGCCCTTAGGATCTTTGCTTGATTACCAGCGTTGTGATGGCAGTCACACTCGTGGGGCTGGGTAATCTAGCACATTCTTATATATACACGTCCCTGGTCGTGGGATTATCGAGACAGGGCATCGATACTCCGGAGTAGACTAGCGTATGCGCTTCTCATCCCAGCACGGGAGACGGTCTGTCCCACAGCCGTCAGTACGTCGTACTTGAGATAGTATGCGGGTGCTCGTTAGGTTATGAGTACACTGGACATGACTCGTCGGGAACTGTTGGTTGGTATTATACCTATCGTCAGTTATCAGTTCCCAGGTGACATGAGTACAGCTTAGTCCGCTGACTTGACACTGTCACTTCGCCTCGAGTGTGTTCCCACTGTACTTTGATTACTACCCTACCACGGCTCAAAGGAGTCGTGCAAACAGGTAGTAGTTGGGTGCAGTCCCGAAGCACTTGGAGGCAGTGATGGTTAGACAGGATTCGTCTCTCCCGGTATTGTGGGTTGACATCACGCTGTGTCTAGGAGAGCCATTACACAAGTAGTCCCTAGCCAGGGCAAGCGAGATATACTGGTAGGTTTCCAGTGTTATCTCAGGGTGTTCTGGGCTACACTCCGACACGACTTGTACCGCTATTAGGGGACTGACGTTTACCACCCCCTAGGCCCGCCATGCGATGTTATCAGACGAACAGACCGGACTGTACGGAGATTGTCATATTCAGGCTCAGTAAGAGTTCAGATGGGTTCACCTCATCAGTCTTCTTATCGGCATCTACCTGGGGACCGTTACGTACAGCTAGTGCCGCTTGCGGTCTGTGGTTAAACCCACTGCCAGCGTAGTGTCGAGTCTTTAGAGTCCCACACAGAGGGTTATTCGCCTTTAGGCAAAATAGAGTAGAGGTCGTATGGTTTTGCGACGGGGTTCGTTCACATCCACGAACTTATGCACGTTTGGTGTCCGGACAGCTTATACTAGCGGGCTTTGGTTTAAGACAGATTCTAGTATAAGTTTTGGGATTGGTTTTATCTCATTGTATCCGTGTTCCTCGGAACACGGATACGGGTGTGTATGCACAATTGACTGAGACAGAGGCAGAGGACTTTCATTAGGGTTAATGACCGTTGTCCTTTTCTTAACCCTAATGTTTATATATGAAATATGATTATTAATATTAATTAATTATAATTGTGTTATGGTTAGGGTTGTTGACCATTTGACTATGGTTGACATGTTGACCTATGTTGACAAATTGACCATTATCATTTCATTTGAAAGATACTCTTTGATTCTAGCAAAATTCATTAATGTGAAATGATAATGGTCATTTCAAGATAACCATCACAATTATCTTTGATTAATTATTTAATTATCATAATTCACATATATGTGAGGATGGTTGTAATTATCCTCATTCTATCATTCTCATTCTCTCTCATCCTCTTCCTCTCTCTCAATGCTCTCCCTTCTCATGAGTTGAGAACCATTAAGCTTTGAGATAAAACCTTCAAAATTACTCTCTACTCTTTCTAAGGTTCTAGGTTTAGCACACCGAGCACCTTAGTTACTTCTAGTTTGAGGTAGGAGCCAAAGTTAGAGGCCCTTGGGTGGATCTTTCTTCGGCGAGAGAAGGCGACGAGGACAACCCGCTCATCCCACTCCAAGGAGTAAGAAGAGAAGGACTTCAAGACTTAGGTATAACCTTTTTACCGAGTAGCTAAATATCTTAGCTTGGTTGTTAGTTTATGTTTAGCAAAGATCCTCCTTTAGTTAGTCCATGTTGCCTTGAGTTGTAAAAATTGATTTTTTATACCGTTTCCGCCTCCCCGTAAGCACCGGGGTAGGCAACGTGGACTTACAGTGGTATCAGAGCCTAGCTAAACACAAACCAGCAAGTTAGCAAAGTATCTAGAACTTCGATCGGAAAAAATCGCAAAACACGTTTTCAAAAACCTAACTTTCTGCCGATTTTTAAACCTGCTTTAAAATAATAAATCATACCCTAAAATCGGCTTAGGGTTTTTACAGAACACCCAAGTTAAACGAACCAGCGAGTCGACCAACTCACCGCGGAACCGCGTCAAGAGCATGCTCTTGCCGCGGATCCACGGCCGAGTTGACTCGGCCGTTGGTCGTTTCTCCTGCAGTGTTCTTATATTGAAGTTTTGGGATTTTTAGGATGGTTTGTTTCTGCCCAGATTTTCCAGAGAACAAGTTTGTTTTTGGGGTGGTTACAAATCCGTATTTTGGTCGATTTTCTTTAGACTTTGGCTAATGAGTTGTATCTGTAATGTTATATATGTATTGAACGTCTGCTAATCGCTATACGTCGATTAGTGGGGGTTATACATATCTGTGATCTGTAATGTTGATGGTTTGTATATATGAATTCGTTGGATTGTCGCGGATGAATAGCCGGGGGGTTGTGAGATGAGAGTTTTTTCTTTATCTTTCAATTCATATAATATGTAAATTTGATGTAATATTATTTGTATGGCCGCACATCCGGGATGAGGTTGTAGCCGCTATTGTATAATTTCTTTTTACTGTTTTTGCTCCTAGAATATACCCAAGGTGGGGTGCACAAACTACCGGGTATCTCGAAGTGCCGAGTGGCCTACTCACGTCGTTGAGGGAGGTTGCTTCGCTTCGGGTACTTGGCGGGTAGTTTGCCGCACCCGTAGGGGTCTAGGATGGGGTATTGGCTATTCATCGCGACCGTGTAATCCGCTTTTCGTTACAGGCTTGAACGGATTACGGATTCCTAGTATATCCAATGTATTCATCTGTGATCTGGAATGGCTATCATTGCTATATATCTATATACGATATCTATTTAGGCGTTGCTTATGTTTTGCATCCGCGCTAGTCCAGCCCCCGCTCTGTCGTTAGTTAAGTAACCTAACGGGTGATGACGGGCCCCGTGGTGAATGCGGATGGCATAAGCGTACGTCATATTTTTGTTGTTATCTGCAATGGTAGGATTAAATGATGGGACACATTAAAATTAATGCAAGAAAATAAACCAAGTAAAAGTCGTTGGAACACTTTCAAAACCACTCGGTTCTTTTCAAAAACCAACTTTTAAATGCGGAGCTTGAACCACTCCTTTTAAAAGCTATATCGTTCCATCGATTATATTAAGTTCACTACGTTCACGGTTTCGCCAAAACCATTCATAGCCCTCCATCATTTCAGTTAAATATTCGGTAGTATTCAAGCTATGTATTTTGACCTCACGCCAAGGCATAGTGATTGGTAGCTGCCGGATATTTATCTGTTGCATAGATAGAATGCGTTGGTTTGAGACAGTCGTACTGCCATTTTGGCCTACGTCAAGGGTAGGTACGGGTGGGTTCAAATAAACCTGGATAATGATGGGTAGAACTTGACATGTGACTTATGCCATTTTGACCTCACGCCAAGGTCATAAGAGCATGGGGCAAAAATCCACATCGGGAGTTTCAAAAGAACTGAAAATTGCTAGCGCTGCATACCATTTAGAGTGTGATGATTCTGGTAGGATTCCTTCAGTTTTGTCACGCAATGATATTTGGATCCCGATCCTACTGTGAGTATATGCTACTCCTCGGAAAATTTCTCACTTAACGATCAATGCTATAAACCTAGTAGATGTCTAGAAAGGTGTTAGCGGGGCTACGCCCCCAGGGAAAAGAGGTTACTTAATTAAGGAACTTCGCGAAAGCGTTGGAAAACCTCCCTCGAAGTACCAATACTGGCCTGGCTGAACGGTTAAGCAAGTATTGTACGGTGAGATTGATCCCGACTAATTCTTCCTTTATGGTTTGAGGAGGGATTCGAGAGACAGTGAGAGTCATCCTGTTTAGACAAACTAAAAACCACTCGAAACTTGCAAGAGCATCATGCTAAAGTGTTTCTTCTCTCTCTCCTAATTGCAGCGACCAATCAACATGACCGGACTTAAGTTGCTACTAGATAAAAACATACTGACATGGCCAAACTACAAAGATTGGCTCAGGAATGTCAAAATGGCAATCACTTACGACAAGTTGGGGTATCTCCTTACCAGCAAAGCTCCCCCTGTCCCAGGTCCCACCTCCAGCGTCGCAGATATAGAAATCCGTAAGACATGAGAGATCGATTGCGCGAAGGCCAAGTGCCTCGTGCTTGCCTCTATGGACAATGAACATCAGAGGAGGCATGAGAATATGGACCTAGAATCCATATTTCTTCATACAAAAGAACTGTATGGAGAGCAATCTTGTATCGCCAGATACGAACTGTCGAAGAAGCTGTTTTCGGCAAGATTGGCCGTCGGATCATCGGTAGCGGAACACGTGCTTAAGATGATTGGCTATATAGAAGAGCTCGCGGACCTTGGGACCACGTTGGAGAATGAACTCTACATTGACTTGATTCTCCAGTCCCTTCCTTCCACTTACGCCGAGTTTATCCTAAACTTCAACATGCAAGGAAAGGAGGTTGAACTTTCCGAACTTCTGAATATGTTGAGGAGTGCTGAGGGCACCCTACAGAAAGGTAGGGAAACATCCACTTTGTTTGTAGGAGGATCTTCCTCTTCTAAGTCCAGAGCGAAAGCCAAGGGAAAGAAGAAGAAAGCCCCCACCAACCAAGGGGCGGTGTTAGTAAAGTGGATACGAAGGGAAATACAAAGGCAACAAAGGTAGCGGGAAAGCTTGTGGGAAATGAAGAATGCTTTTACTGTCACAAGAGTGGACACTGGAAAAAGGATTGCAGGGCTTGGAAGGCCAGAACCCAGGATCTGAAGCAAGTTGCGGCTTCAGCTTCAGGTGTGTATGTTATTGAAAATTGTCTATCAATAAACTCTACTTCCTGGGTATTGGATACCGGATTAGGATCTCATATCTGTAATTCTTTGCAGGCATTGAGAAGGCGTAGGGTTTTGAAGGCAGGTGATATGACCCTCAGAGTTGCAAACGGAGCTAGCATGGATGATGAGGCCGTGGGGGACTATCACCCGGGATTGTCAGATGGACACCTTTTGGTTTTGCGTGATTGTTATTTTGTACCAAATGCAACTTGTAATATCATTTCTGTATCTTTATTATCTAAAGAAGGTTATGAATTTGCATTTGTAAGTAATGTTGTGAACATTCACCTTAATCAAGTTTTGATTGGGTCAGGTACATTAAACAATGGTATATACGTATTAAACCAACCACAGATTTTCAATGTCCAGAATACACACAAAAGAAAGTCTCCAGAAATCAATCAGGCTTTCTTATGGCATTGTAGACTGGGTCACATCAATGAGAGAAGGTTGACGAAGTTACATACAGAAGGATATTTGGATCCGTTCGAATATCAATCATATGCAACTTGTCAATCCTGTCTCAAAGGGAAGATGACAAAGACTCCGTTCACTGGACACGGGGTAAGAGCGAGCGAGCTCTTGGGACTCGTACACAGTGATGTGTGCGGTCCAATGTCTACACATGCGCGAAGCGGTTATTCTTACTTCATTACTTTTACGGATGATTTTTCAAGATTCGGACATGTCTTCTTAATGAAGCATAAATCTGAAGCATTTGAAAAGTTCCAGGAATACAAGAATGAAGTAGAAAAACAAACAAGCAAAAGTATCAAGACACTGAGATCTGATCGAGGTGGTGAATACTTGAGTGCCGAGTTCCTGGATTACCTAAAAGAGAATGGAATTCTCTCTCAGCATACTCCTCCATACAGTCCGCAACATAACGGTGTATCGGAGAGACGGAACCGAACCCTATTGGATATGGTACGTTCCATGATGAGTAACGCTGAGTTGCCGCGATCATTCTGGGGATATGCGCTAGAATCAGCTGCATACCTTTTGAACCGAGTTCCAACTAAGACTGTGCCTACCACACCGTATGAGATATGGAGTGGGAAGAAACCCCATCTTCAATGTCTGAAGATCTGGGGATGTCCAGCTTTTGTCAAAAAGCAGCATGCGAACAAACTCGAGGCACGCTCAGTACTGTGCAAGTTTGTGGGATACCCAAAGAACTCCAGGAGGTATCTTTTCTATTACGCAGAGGAATAAAAGGTCTTTGTTTCTCGTAATGCCCACTTTCTGGAACACCAGTTCTTAGAAAAGGAAATAAGTGGGAGCGCAGTAGAACTGGAAGAAATTCCAGAACCACAAGCTATTACTGAAAGCTTAGTAGAACCAGAGGGTTCGAAAGATCAGGACATTCCTGCGCCACTCCGCAGGAGTAGTAGGCAGTCTCATCCGCCCGAGTGATACTACGGTTTTCTCATAGACGGGGATAGAGAGGATTGCATCATTGATAGTGATGAGCCGACTAGCTTCCTGCAGGCCATTCAGAGCGTTGACTCGGTAAAATGGCTGGATGCAATGCGGACCAAAATGGAGTCCATGTACACCAACAAAGTATGGACTTTGGACGTTGCTCCAGATGGGGTAAAACCCATAGGATGCAAGTGGATCTTCAAAAAGAAGATTGGTGTAGATGGACAGGTCGAGACCTATAAAGCTAGACTTGTTGCAAAGGGTTTTCGTCAAAGACCTGGTTTGGACTATGACGAAACCTTTTCTCCAGTGGCTATGCTGAAATCCATTCGGATCCTTCTTGCCATTGCTGCCTTCCATGATTATGAGATTTGGCAGATGGACGTAAATACCGCTTTTCTAAATGGAAATTTAGAGGAGTGTGTCTATATGGACCAGCCAGAGGGTTTCATTCAGAGTGGGAGCAGCGGAAAGGTGTGCAAGTTGCTTAAGTACATTTATGGACTAAAGCAGGCATCGTGGAGTTGGAACATCTTTTTTGATGAGACGGTCAAAGAATTTGGCTTTATCAAAAATCCAGATGAACTATGTATCTATAGTAGATTTGTAGCAAGAACTGTCATATTCCTCGTTTTATACGTGGATGACATTCTCTTGATAGGAAATGACATTCCTATGCTACAATCTGTCAAAGGGTTCTTGTCACACAGGTTCTCCATGAAAGACCTGGGTGATGCCTCCTACATTATGGGGATCCGGATCCATCGTGATAGATCCAAGAGGATATTAGGACTTTCGCAGTCCAGGTACATCGACACCATACTGAAAAGATTCAGTATGGAAGATTCTAAGCGCGGTAATCTACCGGCTTGTCACGGGATCACCCTCTCCAAAGAGATGTCTCCCAAGACTGATTTGGAAAGGGATCGCATGTCTATTATACCCTACGCTTCTGCGGTAGGCTCTATAATGTATGCGATGTTGTGTACCAGACTAGATGTGGCTTATGCACTGAGTGTGGTAAGCCGGTATCAGTCAAACCCTGGGGAGAAGCACTGGATAGCGGCAAAGAATATTCTCAAGTACCTGAGAAGGACTAAGGAGATGTTCTTGGTGTATGGCGGAAAAGACCTCCAGATTGAGGCATTTGCTGACTCCAGCTTCCAGAGTGACAAGGATGATTCCAAGTCCATGTCTGGTTTTGTCTTTACCCTCAATGGAGAGGCGGTGTGTTGGAAGAGTTCCAAACAAGAAACCGTTGCTGACTCGACTATGGAAGCGGAATATATCGCTGCATCTGATACCGCAAAAGAAGCCATCTGGATGAGGAAGTTCTTGAAAGAACTTCAGGTGGTTCCGTCCATTGTTGATCCAATACTTCTGTATTGCGACAACAACGGGGCTATAGCTTTAGCAAAGGAACCCAGGTCCCATCAGAAATCCAGACACATCTTGAGGCGGTATCACCTGATCAGGGAGATCGTGGATCGCCAGAAGATCGAGGTTCGGAGGGTCGCTTCAGAAGATAACACTGCAGATCCATTCATGAAGCCTTACCCCAGACTCAGTTCGAGAGGCTGATCGAGATGATAGGTCTTCGATACGCCAGTACATGGCCTTAGTGCAAGTGGGATATTGTTAGTGTATATGCCCTAGAGGCCATTACTGTATCATACTAGTATGTATATTACTTGATGGAAGCTTGGGATATTCATAGTTGTATAGACAATCTTGCTCGAAATGGTAGTATGCTACTTGGTTTTTCTCTGCTTTAATGTGTACATTTGTTTCTTTTATTATATCACCTATACGCATTAGTGGAGCCCTTAGGATCTTTTCTTGATTACCAGCATTATGATGGCAGTCACACTCGTGGGGGCTGGGTAATCCACAAGCACATCTTTATATATACACGTCCCTGGTCGTGGGATTATCAAGACAGGGCATCAATACTCCGGAGTAGACTAGCGTATGCGCTTCTCATCCCAGCACGGGAGACGGTCTGTCCCACAGCCGTCAGTACGTCATACTTGAGATAGTATGCGGGTGCTCGTTAGGTTACGAGTACACTGGACAGGACTCATCGGGAACTGTTGGTTGGTATTATACCTATCGTCAGTTATCAGTTCCCAGGTGATATGAGTACAGCTTAGTCCGCTAACTTGACACTGTCACTTCGCCTCGAGTGTGTTCCCACTGTACTTTGATTACTACCCTATCACGGCTCAAAGGAGTCGTGCAAACAGGTAGTGGTTGGGTGCAGTCCCGAAGCACTTGGAGGCAGTGACGGTTAGACAGGATTCGTCTCTCCCGGTATTGGGGGTTGACATCGCGCTGTGTCTAGGAGAGCCATTACACAAGTAGTCCCTGGCCAGGGCAAGCGAGATATACTGGTAGGTTTCCAGTGTTATCTCAGGGTGTTCTGGGCTACACTCCGACACGACTTGTACCGCTATTAGGGGACTGACGTTTACCACCCCCCTAGGCCCGCCATGCGATGTTATCAGACGAACAGACCGGACTGTACGGAGATTGTTACATTCAGGTTCAGTAGGAGTTCAGATGGATTCACCTCGTTAGTCTTCTTATCGGCATCTACCTGGGGACCGTTACGTATAGCTAGTGCCGCTT
Source organism: Agapanthus africanus (assembly GCA_030015575.1). Classification (NCBI taxonomy): domain Eukaryota; kingdom Viridiplantae; phylum Streptophyta; class Magnoliopsida; order Asparagales; family Amaryllidaceae; genus Agapanthus; species Agapanthus africanus. The sequence goes on along the minus strand of JASDDO010000019.1, from coordinate 372,753,493 downwards.
GCGGTCTGTGGTTAAACTCACTGCCAGCGTAGTGTCGAGTCTTTAGAGTCCCACACAGAGGGTTATTCGCCTTTAGGCAAAATAGAGTAGAGGTCGCATGGTTTTGCGATGGGGTTCGTTCACATCTGCTCACTTGTGCACGTTTGGTGTCCGGACAGCTTATATTAGCGGGCTTTGGTTTAAACCAGATTCTAGTATAAGTTTTGGGATTGGTTTTATCTCATTGTATTCGTGTTCATCGGAACACGGATACGGGTGTGTATGCACAGTTGACTGAGACAGAGGCAGAGGCAGAGGACTTTCATTAGGGTTAATGACCGTTGTCTTTTTCTTAACCCTAATGTTTATATGTGAAATATGATTATTAATATTAATTAATTATAATTGTGTTATGGTTAGGGTTGTTGACCATTTGACTATGGTTGATATGTTGACCTATGTTGACAAATTGACCATCATCATTTCATTTGAAAGATGCTCTTTGATTCTAGCAAAATTCATTAATGTGAAATGATAATGGTCATTTCAAGATAACCATCACAATTATCTTTCATTAATTATTTAATTATCATAATTCACATATATGTGAGTATGGTTGTAATTATCCTCATTCTATCATTCTCATTCTCATCCTCTTCCTCTCTCTCAAAGCTCTCCCCTCTCATGAGTTGGGAACCATTAAGCTTTGAGATAAAACCTTCAAAATTACTCTCTACTCTTTCTAAGGCTCTAGGTTTAGCACACCGAGCACCTTAAATACTTCTAGTTTGAGGTAGGAGCCAAAGGTAGAGGCCCTCGGGTGGATCTTTCTTCGGCGAGAGAAGGCGACGAGGACAACCCGCTCATCCCACTCCAAGGAGCAAGAAGAGAAGGACTTCAAGACTTAGGTATAACCCTTTTACCGAGTAGCTAAATCTCTTAGCTTGGTTGTTAGTTTATGTTTAGCAAAGATCCTCCTTTAGTTAGTCCATGTTGCCTTGAGTTGTAAAAATCGATTTCTTATACCGTTTCCGCCTCCCCGTAAGCACCGGGGTGGGCAAAGTGGACTTACACCATGACTATGAGATCTGGCAGATGGACGTAAAAATGGCTTTTCTGAACTGAAGTTTAGAAGAGTGCGTTTATATGGATCAGCCGGAAGGTTTCGTAGACAGTGGGAGCAGCGGGAAGGTGTGCAGGTTTCTTAAATCCATTTATGGATTAAAGCAGGCATTGCGGAGCTAAAACATCTGTTTTGATGAAACAGTCAAAGAATTTGACTTCATCAAGAACGATGATGAGCCTTATATATATAAGAAGATTGTAGACCGAACTGTCGTGTTCCTAGTCTTGTACATGGACGGCATTCTTTTGATAGGAAATGACATTCCTATGCTACAATCGGTCAAGCTATTCTTATCATAAATGTTCTCTATGAAGGACCTGGGAGATGCCTCGTACATTCTAGGGATTAAGATCTATAGAGATAGATCCAAGAGATTACTCGGACTCTCGCAGTCCAGGTACATAGAGACCATACTAAAGAGATTTAGTATGGAAGATTCCAAGCGCGGTAACATACCTGCATTGCACGGAATCATCCTCTCCAAGGAGATGTCTCCCAAGACTGACGAGGAGAGGATTCGCATGATCACTATGCCCTACGCTTCGGCGGTAGGATCTATAATGTATGTGATGCTATGTAGAAGGCCAGATATAGCTTATACGCTAAGCATGGTGAGCCGGTATCAGTCGAACCCAGGTGAGGACCACTGGACAGCAGTAATGAACATTCTCAAATACCTGAGAAGGACTAAGGAGATATTCTTGGTTTACGGTAATGGAGACCTAAAGGTCGAGTCCTTTACCGATTCAAGCTTCCAGAGTGACAAGGATGACAACAAGTTTGTCTCGGGTTTTGTGTTTACCCTCAATGGAGGGGTGGTGTGTTGGAAGAGCTCCAAACAGGATACCGTCGCAGACTCAACGATGGAGGCTGAATACATTGCTGCAAGCGATGCTGCAAAAGAGAGGGTCTGGATGAAGAAGTTCATTAGTGAACATCAGGTAGTTCCGTCCATTGTTGACCCAATACCTTTGTATTGCGATAACAATAGGGCTATAGCTTTAGCGAAGGAACCACGGTCCCATCAGAATCCAGACACATCTTAAGGTGGAATCACCTGATCAGGGAGATCGTAGATCGTCAGGAGATTGAGGTCCGGAGAGTGGATACAAAAGACAACACTGCGGATCCATTCACTAAGGCCCTTCCTCAAGCACAGTTTGAGAGACTTTTTGAGATGTTGGGTATGCGGTACGCCAACAGCTGGCCCTAGAGCAGACGTTGGATACTCGGTACGCTAATATATGGCCTTAGTGTATATAGGAGATTGTTGGATTTGTATGCCCTAGAGGCCATTATTGTATATGTATACATGTGGATGCTTGGACATATATATGTACATGACAGTCTTGCTCCATATGCTAGTATGCTATCTGGTTTGACTTTATCTTAACATGTGTATGTTTTACTTGCTATTACATATCTTTTATACATGTTGATCAAGCCCGTAGGATCATTGCTAGACTACCTGCGTTGTGATGGCGATCATACTTGTGGGAGCTGGGTAGTCGGTACGCATATCCTTAAATGGTCCCTAGTCATGGGAGTATCGAGACTAGGCATCTATATTCCGGAGTAGACTAGTGTATACGTTTCTAGACCCTGACGAGGGATGATCGTTTGGTCCCGCAACCATTGGTCTTTAGACCTAAGATCGTATATAGGTGCTCACTTGGGGTGAGTACACCGGACGGACTCGCCGAGAGCTTCCAGATGGTACTATACCTATCGTCAGATGGAAGTTCTCAGGTGACATGAGTACAGGTTAGTCTTTAGACCTGAGATCGTCATTTGTCTCGTGTGAGTTCCCACTGTGCTTTGATCACTACCCTACCACGGCTCTACTGAGTCATGCAAACAGGTTTTGGTTGGGTACAGTCCCGAACCACATGGAGGCAGTGAACAATTGTCGGGGATTCGTCTCTCCCAGTATTGGGAGTCGATATCGCACTGTGTTTGATTGGTCAGGACCATAAGACCTTGGCCAAGGCAGTTGGGATTTACTGATAGGCTGATCAGTAGTTTCCCGGATTGGTCCTGAGCCGCATCAGCACGAATTACCAGGTTATCAGGGTCTGACATTTACCACCCCCTAGACCCGGTATGCGATACTCTCAGACGAAGAGACCGGACTGTACGGAGATTGTCACAGATAGGCTCGGTAGGGATCCGGATGAGTTTGCTCGTCGGCCTTCCTTTTCGACGGGTACCCGGGTATCCGTTACGTACAGCTAGTTTTGCTGACGTGCTTGTGGTTATGGATTTATCCAGTAACTCACTGCCGGCGTATTGTCGAGTCTTTAGAGTCCCAGACAGAGGGTTTCCCTGGTTCAGGTGAATTGATTTAGTAGCCGTATTGGATACGTGCAGGGTCTCGATCGATTGATGTACTTTATACTCAGGCTTTCGATCGGACAGTTGGTAATACTAGCCGGCTCGGGTTTGAGCCGGATTATTAAATCAGGTATTGATTTAATAGTTTACATATATGTATTTCGATATGTACATTCTAGTATTACGTTCTTCGTGTTATTCTATCTCTTTAGGCATTCGTGTTTTTATCCGAATGCAGGTATGTATATACAGTAGACTGTAATCCGTATTTTATTACAGATTACCTTCTAGAAGGTGGACACCTCATCATGAACTTTTCCATTTATTGATAAATGGAAATGAGGTGGAAATTAAGGAGAGGGAGACATGGTGAGTGGTATGGCTTCAATAGTTCACAAATGAATTCTTTATTCATTTGTGCTTACTATTGAAGCATGGCTACACTTGTTTATTGAAGAAATTGATACACCAAACCTTTGTGTTGTTTTTCTTTCACTTGCATGCTTTATAATTTCTTGAGCTCCTATTTTTCTTCATCTCCTCCCTACTCTCGAGTTTCCTCCACCTTCATCATCTTCCTCTTCACTACCCTTCTCATGAGTTGAGAAACAAGTGAAGAGGCAAGAAAGAGATAGCAAACACTTAGATCTTCACACTACATCCTAGACTACTTAGTTTAGCAACCCAAGTTCTCTAGTTGCTCCACTTGACATATTGTGAGGAGCTAGAGCCATGGATCATATCCCTCGGGTGAATCATCTACGACAAAGGAGGACCGGAGAGCAAGATCAATCGCGGATAACCAAAGGAGCCAACAAAGAAGATCAAGTATGTTCAAGGTGGCCACTTGGAGCTAACGAAGAGCAAAGAAGACCGAAGGACTTGCATCATTTGGTGAGACTTCTTTCATAGTATATAGCACTACTACTTTTGCTAGATAGGTTTATGCAAAGATCCGGGTTAAAAGTTTTTCTAGTGCTATGTTCTAACGTTAGAAAAAAATTTGTTCCGTATTTGGCCGCAGAAGTTGGCCGGGGCACTAGCGTAACCTTTCATATGGTAGGATCAATTTCTAGTCTTGGGCTTATTGGACCATCTTAGAATTTTCTTGAGTTGCTTTTTGAAATAAAACACTCATCTTTGTTTAAGTGTTTAGTTTCCTAACCTCCACCATTAGTTTAGAGTTAGAAATTTTAAGTTTTGGTTATCTTGGAGAATTTTAGGGTGAGGGTTAGTGGGTAAAAACTTGTAGTAGTGATATAGTAGACGGCTTAGAGGGCGTTTACTAGCCTTTAGTGATAGAATTTCTGATCTGAAACGGGTTTAGGATGTTCAAACACGAACTTAGAAATTTCCGACATCGGGTTTTGTTGAAATGTGATGATCAATTAGAATATAGAATGACTCGAGAACTCTGAAAAATATATTGCAGATATAGTGAGATGTGCAGGCAATTAGGAAGCTACTCCTGAAGCCCGAGCCCACACTTCCTTGTCCTGGCCGCCAATTTATTCCCATTTGCCACAATTTGCGGCCCAGTGCTGGAGTTAGGGTTTGGTTTTTGGTTGGTAGCTCAATCTTTAGATACATAAACCTACCAAATATGCAAAATGTCCTAATTTCACTTTAGGTAAAATTTGGAAATATTTTACTAAGTTTCAGATTTTGTTTTACGACTTTTGAAAACTAGTTTTTGATATTTGAGTTTTGACTCGGTCGTTTGACGTTTGTATGTCAACATCGGGAGCTGTTTGGTTATTCTTGCATGTGTGGACCATAGGTTCTAACCTATGTACACTTCTCTTGCCGTATCAGTTTTTAAGAGTTGATTTTGATTTCGACACGATGTGTTTTGACTTATACGTACATGTGCGTGAACTTCCAGGGCGACGAAGGAGAGCAAGGCGTTCATCGACTTCGGCTAGAGAAAGGATAGTAGGTGAGCAGATTTATATCTACAGGGGAAGTCGGGTGGATGGAGTATAGCACCCCCCGCAACCGTAGTATTAGGGTACTATGTATATAGTTATAAATATAAATATTAGATATGTATATTTAGCTAATAGGGTTCTAGGAGACTATAGGCTATAGAAAGCATAGTCGTAGAGAGGAATATCCTTATTTCTTATTCTCTTCGCTTTGAGCTATTGATATATATGTTGTTACACACACACAACACCACACACACACACACACACACACACATGCATATAAGTTTGAGGATAACTTCGATATAGTATCACGAGATGAGGATATGACATGTTATTATGACACGAGTCGATGTGATCAGGCATGACGTCACGGGGATAAGTTATGTGATATGATATGAAATGGCATGATAAGATATGATATATTATATGAAGAGTAAGTGATATATAAGTTCATAATGCGATATAAGATGATATAACATGTGACGATATGTGACTAAATGAGATGATAAGATGTACGTGACCATAAATCCGTCCTCTTGATTTGATGATATCGTACGATGGATTATACCGTACATGATATGATATACATGATGACTGATCCACACTCTTGACTTTATGATGCCGTACGATGGAATATACTGTATGTGATACTATGAGGCTGGATTGCCGACTCATGGATGTATCGACTCGGAAAATTATTGTTTTCTAATCACTTAAGTAGATATTAGGATATAATTAGAGCCATACCTATTTTCAAAACTAACGAATCATTATGAATTTTTAAATAACAATCTCAAGGGACGCTATGGATTTTCAAATGGTATCTTTGTTTCCCCCAATCAGAGTAAAGCTCTGTTCAAATTTCAAATTTTGAAATGAAGCAGCGCTTCATAGCAGTGCCAGCGCTGAGAGTCAAAGACTCTGAGGCAGCGCTCACGTGCAAAGCACACGAGCGCTAGCGCTAAGAGCGCTGCACTCTAAGCAGCGCACCACATGCAAAGCACGTAAGCGCTAGCGCTAAGTGCGTTGCACTCTAAGCAGCGCATCACATGCAAAGCACGAGAGCGCTAGCGCTGGAACTAAATGTTCCCAACCGTTGGATCAAAGATCCAACGAACATGATTAAAAATCATCAATTAACCAGAGTAAAATTCTGTTAAGGAAACATTTCTCACAATCTTTCCAAACAGGAAAGATTGTGCTCTAAAAATCAGAGCACCGTTGGATCAATGATCCAATGGTGATTAAAAATCACCAAGATACAGAATAAGTTTTGTATGGGAAAAGATTTCCCAATCTTGTTAAAAACAAGAAGACTGCCTTCTGTAAAACAGAAGCCCTAGGATCAAAGATCCAACGGTGGGGAAATCCCCAAATCAATTAGAGAAAAAATCTCTTCAACCGATTCAACAAATCAGCTTGCCCTATATAAAGGCCCCAAGACTTCAAGTCTCATAGAAAGGAACCCCCCTCCCCACAAACTTTGATAAGTTTCAGAGAGAAGAGCAAGCTCTCGGCAGAAGAAGAACTTTTTTTCAAGGTAAAAACAGAGAGATAAAAAATCTCATCAGAAAAAAAACTTAGTTCCTTTGCTAGATCATAGATCTATAAGACAAACTATCTTTCATAAAAGAGATCATAACATCTCATTATAAAAAGGGGGAGAATAATTCAATTCTCTTAAGCTCACAGATCCATAAAGGCAAAGCCTTTCACCAAGAACATAAGGGATTGGAACATCTCCTATAAAATAAGAACTTTGTTCTTAGATCCACGAGACAAAGTCTCTTATAAAGAGAGAATTTAATTCTCAGAGCGCAAAGCTGCTTAAAAAAAGCCTTAGCGCTCCAGTTTAAAGAAGCGCCCCAGCGCTCCAAATCTAGCGCACAGCGCTCCAAGTCTAAAGAAGCGCTCCAGTGCTCCAAATCTAGCACACAGCGCTACAGAGCTTTAGCGCTCCAAATTTCACAAGAAGCGCCCCAGCGCTCCAAATCTAGCGCACAGCGCTCCAAGTCTAAAGAAGCGCCCTAGCGAACCAAATCTAGCGCACAGCGCTACATAGCCTTAGCGCTCCAAATTTCACAAGAAGCGCCTTGCATTCGTTATCTGGCGCATAGCGCCAAGTGCGCCACGTGCTCCTCACGTGTGCGCTACTCATAAGAAGCGCCTTGCGCTCGTTATTTGGCGCATAGCGCCAAGCGCGCCACGTGCTCCTCACGTGTGCGCTACTTAACAAAAGCGCTCTGCGCTCATTATCTGGCGCATAGTGCCAAGCGCGCCACATGCTCCTCACGTGTGCGCTACTTGACAGAAGCACTCTGCGCTCATTGACCGGCACTCAGCGCCAAGCGCGCTACGTGCTCCTCACGTGTGCACTTAGAGAACATAAATTGTTCTTTAAATGATAAAGCCCCAGAGCTATGATGAGTGCTCAGCACTCAGTAATAGACAAAAAGATTGACAGAGCCTAACCCAATACTCAGTATTGTTAAATGTTCAACATTTTAACTAAATAGGCCGAACCCAAAGTAGCCACAGAACCCTACTTCAGATTAACTGAGCCCATATGCTCATAAATTTTTGATCTTAGTTCCAAATTGGACTACAGATCTCCCAACCAATATTGGTTCAAGGGTACATCTCTTCACTCCTCTGATATTTGTCGTTGTAATCCTTCAACGTCTTCAGTGAGGTGACGGGTCCTGACAACCATACGATCCATGGACTGTGGGGTCCTTAAACTCATGGACTATGCTGTCCTTAAACTTTACAGACTATGATGTCTTTAAACTAGACTATGATATCTTTAAACTCCACGGACTATGACGTCCTTAAACTTATAGAGCCCAAATGATCTTTTGTTGGATCTAAATGAGCATGTTAAGTAGATCTTAGTTTAAAATTAGACTAACGTATTCTTAACAAATTGTTAAGTTGATCTTACTCTAAAATTAGATTAACATATCCTTAAAAAACATTTAAATTGATCTTAGTCGCAAATGAGATTAACGATCCTTAAACCCAACCCAAAACCCAAATCTAAAAAAATACGGATTTGAACTAATCCACGCCCTACGGGCGACAACACAAATTAGTCTCCGTATACAATCCACGGGCAACCAAAAATAAAACAAACACACACGACACGAAGTGACCATCTTAAGAAAGAGAAAGTGGTTACCGCGATATGGTAGCGTAATTAACTGCATGGGCTTGTGCCTACAGGGAAGAGCGTCCCTACAATCAAAAACCCCTCAAATGAGGGAGAATCTGACAAAGTCTGCTACAACGGCTGCATCCGTCTAAACCTCCGATACACGGTGCCATAAATCAACTTGGCATTTTCGGAGGGGTGGATGGATAAAACCAAATAGCATCTGCCCCCAAATTCAGGCGAGGCATTTGTCTTCCCGGTCTTTCGGCGGAGAACAGATTCTGGCACGTCTGGTGGGATCGTTTCCTCTTTCCACTCCACACTTCGTGTGTCGTGTTTCGCGAACAAAGTGCGGTTTGCTATGGTTGCCCCTGGATTCGAGATACTAAGATTTGGTGTTTCGCTCCGTGCAGAAAAATAGAAGATCAATGGTTTCAAACTGCACTAATTGCAACAAATCCCACTCCGTCCTCGCCGGAGGAGTGACCTACGCGCCTCAAGCGGCCTCCCTTTTTACAATGCCGGTAGACCAGGTGACGTGAGCCACCACAGGGTTATTCTTTGGGACCATGATCCCACCAACAAGATTCAACGTTCAGATGCCGTCACAAAAAGCAGCGAAGAAGTCGGTCTTTGATCGGCTTGCAACCACCGCGGCCCCTTTCAGTGGGTCGTCCAACTCCACTGCCTCAGTCTTCGACAGGCTGGGTCAAAGCTCAAGTGGGCCCGTAAAGAGGCTCGCAATACTAGAGAAGGACACTCCAACTCCTTCCGCAGTTGAGGTCGTCCAAGCTACTCTCCCTACTCGAAGGTCAGCTTTCGACAGGTTGACCATTCCCTCTTAGCGGACGTCTGTCTTTGACAGGCTGGCGCCAACAACAGACTCTCATCAAAATAGGGGGCATGGAAAAGCTGATGCAACAATGGAGGTGGTCTCGGCCGCTCGCCATGCTCGACGTCGCCACTGGCTCCGAGTAAGGAAGGCCAGGGGCAGCTCTCCTTCTGGACCGACTCCGCCAGCTCCAATGGTGGAAATTGATGCTGTTGTTCCAAGTGGGAACAACTTTGAACCACTTAGGAGGGTACGCAAAAAATCTCCAACCTCCATGCTAAAAAGATCTCCTCCTCCTTTGGAGAACGTTATAAAGGCTAAGCCAGAGCAGCCCCCTCATCGGCTGTCCTATAAAATTCACAAGGTCTGGCGACAGGTCCAAGACTTGGTGATCAATCAAGACTACTCCTGCCGACCGAAGAAGATGAAAGTTCGGCAAGAGAAGGACCACCCTGTCATACCACATAAGGGGTCGTCTACTTGGGTGCCTGCTGCAACGGCCCTTTCAACTTCGACCGCCCACAAAAGAAGGAGGCCGGAGAAAATCCCTGCGTCTTTGGAAAATCGCAAGGACACTGAATCTAAACTCCCCAAGTCTGGGGGCAAGGTGGTGCATACTGTTTATATGGCTTCCGGAAAAGAGGATAGCCGTATCTCTACTGGTCATCGACCGTTTACGCGATCAGTGACAAAGGCTCAGGAGCAACAGCAACAAAAGCTCCAAGAGATGCTGATAAAGATGGCTGCACTCACTGGGCCAAAAGAAAGCCCGGAAATATCATCGGAACAGCGTCAGGAGCAGGAAACCGATGCCGAATTCCTCCGAAGAATGCTCGAGAGGAAAGACAAAGAGGCCGCGGAACAAGCGGCTAACATAAAACAAATAGCGCTACTATTCCAAGATATGGTCGGGATGATGATACAGCCGGATCCTCCAGCTGAAGACCCCCCTGTTATCCTTGAAGACGACAGAGGGGAGACATCGAACCCTCTTCCGACTTTATCAGCAGCCAAAGAGGAGACCATCTCCAAAGCCGCCCTAGGTGACTATATCGCTCAACAGATACGAGCTCATCAGGCAAGCGAATCGGCCGGCCAAATTATTAAGACTGTACGACCCAATCCGGGTTGGTACGACCAAATAAAGTACCCGCCGGGATATACGATTCCTAAATTCCATGTGTATAAGGGGATGGGTAATCCGCATCAGCATGTCGCTCAGTTCAGGGCTCTTTGCGGCAATACCGGAGGTGATGATAAACTTCTACTTCTCCAGTTCGTCGGCAGCTTAGCGGAGACAGCTTTTGAATGGTACTCGGAGCTTCCCGACGACTCCGTCAAAACGTTTGTAGAGATAGAGTTTCTATTCACTCAGCGGTTCGCAAGCGCCAGTGAACGCACCCCGATCACGGCATTGATCAACGCCAGAGTGAAGCCGGGAGAGACATGGGTGCAGTATGCAATCTGGTGGCGGAACCTATAGTCGAGATGCGAACAACGTATAGAAGAAGCTCCTTCCGTGGGCATGTTTATTTGGACCCTTGACCCTCAGTCGACTATTTCCCAATTCATGATGTTCTTCAAGCCGATCACCTTCCAGACCTTGATTGACAAGCTGGCCCAAATGGACCAGATGGGCTATAGGCCTTTCCCTCCAAAAGTGGATTTTCGGAATGAAAAAGGCAAAGGGAATGCGACCTTTGTCGCCAACGCTCAGCAACAGTCGAGTAACCCGAGACCATTTGTTCATCAAAGCAACAAGCCGCGATCCCTCAATGAGAAGTTGAAACATCCTTACTCATTTCCCAGGGATAAAACAAGGAGGCTGTTCGAACTGGCAGTACGCAACGGGCTCATCACTCTGCCAGATCCCAGACATCCGTTGCAATCGGGTGACATTAACCATCCTAACTATTGTCCCTACCACAGAGTAATGGGTCACCCACTCGAAGATTGCTACGTCTTCAAAGGCTGGATTGAGGACCAATACCAACAGGGAAAATTCATGTTGTCTGACAACTGGAAGGTGAACCCGCCACAGCCACATGCTCAGAAAAAGACGGACACGCCGGGGGCATCGTGCTCTTTTATAGAAGAAGCTCCATGGGAGGTCACTCTTTCATCCAAGACGAAAAGAATGCTGAAAGATCTCCAAACATGCCCGGCAATCAGGTGGAAAAGTCAGATGGAACCCGACGTCATTGAGGGAATGCTGAAGCCGTGCCAGACTCCAAGAATTGGTAGCGATAATCAAAACGCTCAGGCCCAGCCGTCAAAATCTTCGAAGAAGAAGAAGAAGACCAAAAAGCCCGTGAAGCATGGTGACAAGCGCATGGATCTACAAAAACATATTGACGCATTGGAAGAATATAACCAGAAGACGTGAATCCCGGTCACGCTTCAAGAGTTTCTCAACCACATCCTTGAGGACGGAGGCAATGACAATGACGAGGGAGACGACGCGTCAGAAGAACCCGAAGATTACGTGGCAGGTTGTCACATGATCTCTCACTCATCAATAGATGATAAAGAAGCTCCTGATGCAGAGAAACTGGGGGCAGATCCCGAACCGGAACTCCTAGAACTGTCAGACGAGATGATTGACGTATTCCTGAATGAAGCTCTTCAGAAAAGCAAAGCTGACAGAGAGCGGGAAATGTCCATATACGAAAGGGACAAACGTCGGCGTCAAGCTAAAGAAGCTCCGGTGACGGGAAGCCATAGAATACCCCAACCGAATTGAAGCATCCCGATCACCAGCAAAAGCAAGCTTAAAGCAAGGAAATGATTCGCTAGGGCCCTGTCATTCTGTCAATGGGAATGAAGTTGCCTTCTTTTAGAGGAAATACTCCTGGCGGTATACATCTTGATGAAGCGGACGTACATCCTAACTTCTGCTTATACCATCAGAGGATTACACACCCTACCGAAGAGTGCATGGCCTTTAAAAACTGTGGCAGGGATATGTTGCCCACAGACAACATGTCCAGCGAGTGAAGCGCAAGGCTCGTCGAAAACAGAGCAGCACGACAGATGAACGCAAAAGAACTGCCGGCAAATGTCACATAGTTGACAACAAGGGATCGCATGTTCTCACCTTTGGAAGCGACTCTGATGAAAAAATAGCTCCCAGCCGTCTCTTCAAGGAATCTACCTCTGACATGAAAGATACGAAGACTTGCGAGGATATCTAGCTGCATAATCGTACGTTGCCCCAAAAAATCTTGGACTTACGAACAATGGACCAAAAAGTCCGTAAACTACAAATTTGCCTCAAATATGGCAACGATGGACCGCAATGTCCTAAAACTTGCAATTGACCGAGACGTCTATAAACTACTACGGACTGCAGCATCCCAAGGCTGACGCAAAAAATAAACAAAAAAAACGGTACGTCCATAAGCGAGATGGGCACGAATGAAAACCCGAAAGGGCTCCGTGAGTAAAAACAGCAGGGCTACCGGCGAGTTTGTGAAAACCCGAAAGGGCGCAATCTCATTAAAAGACACTTGCAAGGTCCTCTCGACTTTGTAAAGAGAAAATACCTGCGTTAGATCCTTACGACTCACAAGGGAGCAACACACTTAGGGATCCCCATGATTCCTGAGGAGAAGTTACACTTACGAGATCCTCATGACTCGTAAGGAGAATTCCCCTTTGAGACCCTCACGGCTCATTGGATTCAAAAGCCTTAAGTTACAGGGATCTGAACCTGTTCTTAAGCCATCACAACCTACAGACCGCCTTATAAGCGGTTTAATATTGACCCTTGTATACAATCCACGGGCACGAATAAAAATTTCCCTAACAGAGTCCCACCAGCGACTAGGGATATGCTCACACGGTGAACAAACACTTGTAGGTCCTCTCGACTTGCAAGGAGAAAACACTCTTGTAAGATCCTTACGACTTATAAGAGAACACACGTTTAAGAAACCTCATGATTCTTAAGGAGAAAATGCACCTACGAGATCCTCACGACTCGTAGGGAGAAACACCTTCATGAGACCCTTACGGCTCATGAAGTCAAAAGCCTTAGTCGACAGGATCCTAACCCTGTTTGCTAAGCTATCTTTTTTTAAATCGACAAAGGCAAATGATGATTCGCTCCTGGCAATGTCCCAGTTGTAGCGATGCTGATGCCTGAATCGGAATCAAATTCTAGGTCCTTTCACGGCAAATGATGATTCGCTCCTGGCAATATTCCAGTCACAGCGATGCTGATGCTAAGATTGGCACCAGGTTCCAAGTTCCACACTCGCGATAAAAAAATCAGCGAGCCAAAAATGCATATGAAATAGCCGAAATGATGGGGCAACTTACAACAAAATCAGCAAGTAAAAATATATGCATACAAAATAGCCGAAATGGTTGGGCAACTCACAATAAAAAGCAGTGAGTAAAAAAATATAGCCGAAATGATTGGACATCGCAAAAAATAGACGAAATGATTGAGCAATCGTGACTTTTGTGATACAAAAAACTGAAATGATAGAGCATCACGGAAAGAAAAAAAATACACAGAACATGAAACTTTTGACCTGCAGGTGAGGTTACATTGACCCCTGTAAACAATCCATAGGCACAAACAGAAAGGGAACCGTATCGTCCCACCAGGATTCGTCAAAGGGAAGTCAGATCTCAACAACAACATCTACAACCTGGAGATCAACCAACAGCGACCTTCTTCCTTCCAGCAGGATACAGGCGCGACATCAACAAATAGAGCCACGGTATACCCCTAGCTCCAAATCTCGACAGCAACATATGCATCCCAGAAAAACAACAACGGCGTTCCTCCTCAGTCCAGTATGATTCGGACGCGACGTCAACAAAGCGGAGCCACGGCAAAGTCCTAGTTCCAAGACTCTACGGTCCACAGACAAGCTAGAGTCAACCAATGACCTCCCCGCCGGATTAACGCTCCGTCTCGGAAACAAGTCAACCAACTCCGAGAAATCAGTGTCCTTGGCAAATACCTCGATTCAGGGAAATCAACGTCTTTGACGAAAGCACCTCGATTCGACCCGCAGAGAAATCAGTGTCTTTGCAGGAATATCTCGATTCGTCTCAACTCTAAGGAAATCAGTATCCTTGGAAAATACCTCGATTTAGGGAAATCAGCGTCCTTCACGAGAGCATCTCGATTCGCGTCGACCCGCAAGGAAATCAGTGTCTTTGCAGGAATCTCTCGATTCGTCTCAACTCTGAGGAAATCAGTGTCCTTGGCAAATACCTCAATTCAGAGAAATCAGCGTCCTTGGCGAGAGCATCTCGATTCGCGTCGACCCGTAAGGAAATCAGTGTTTTCGTAGGAATACCTCGATCGTCTCAACTCCGAGGAAATCAGTGTCCTTGGCTAAAACCTCGGTTCAGGAAAATCAGCGTCCTTGACGAGAGCATCTCGATTCGCATCGACCCGCAAGGAAATCAGCGTCTTTACAGGAATATCTCGATTCGTCTCAACCCACAGGGAAATCAGCATCCTTGGAAAATACCTCGATTCAGGGAAATCAGCGTCCTTGATGAGAACATCTCGATTCGCGCCGACCCGCAGAGAAATTAGTATCTCTATAGGAATATATGACATCAGCAAAATGGAGCCAAGGCAGAGTCCCTAGTTCCAAGTCTCGACGGCCACATCTACAACATGGAGACCCACAACATCGTTCCTCCTCATTCTAGCAGGATTCAGACACGACAATTAACAACGGAGCCATGGCAAAGTCTCTAGTTCCAGGTCCCGACGGTTCACCAACAACCTAGAGACCATCTCGACGTTCGTCTCGATACAGCAGGCGCGATGTCACCCCAGTGTTCTTTCTCCAACAGGATGCAGACGCGACACTAACAACGGAGCCATGTCAAAGTCCCTAGTTCCAAGCCTTGACGGCTCACCAAAAACCTAGAGACAACCGCGACATTCGCCTCGATACAGAAGATGCAATGCCAGCAAATGAAGCGAAGGCAATATTCTTAGCTTCAGGGTCTTAATGACAACTCATATAAAACCTGAAAGACTGTCGGAGATCATCCCACACCAGCACGGAGTGGTCATGACTCATCGGGGCTCCCAAACTGAGCCTAAGCTCAAGTAAAAAGTGACATGGAATATCCCTAACGCTTGCCCTTTCGATGGTAATATTACCTGGAAGATTGCTTGAAGACGCCTTGTCCATCCCCCGAAGGGATCAGAGACACGACAGTCGCAAGGCTACTCGAACAACAAGATTGTGCATCGAGGAATACACC
This sequence comes from Agapanthus africanus, assembly GCA_030015575.1. NCBI lineage: Eukaryota > Viridiplantae > Streptophyta > Magnoliopsida > Asparagales > Amaryllidaceae > Agapanthus > Agapanthus africanus. Next base: position 372,737,885 of record JASDDO010000019.1, on the reverse strand, counting down.
ATCCAATGCGACGGTGCGACGGGTAGAAAACCCTAGTACCACAGACCCTAACGGACTTCTATTAGCAGGAGTTAACTGTGACGTTAGGAAACCCTTGCGAGAACTTCTCGATTCGTCTCGACCCGTGAGGAAACTAGTGTCCTTGCAAGAACTTCTCGATTTGTCTCGACTCATAGGGAAAAGCCTTAGGCAATGGGGATAAGGACCTGTTTCCTAAGCACTGGGGCCCTGCAAGTCGGTCCAAGATGGACTATTGCATACTATTCAAGGGCCACACTCTCCAAAGTCGAATCTCGACAAGGGGGAACAACCACTTACGAGTCCTCTCGACTTGTAAGCGGAAAAATTCTCTTGTGATATCCTTACGACTCTCAAAAGAAAAACACACTTAGGAATCCTCACGATTCTTAAGGAGAAAATACACCTACGGGATCCTTTCGACTCATAGGGAGAAAAGTCTTTATGAGACCCTCACGGCTCATAAAGTTAGAAAGCCTTAGCCGACAGATCTGAACATGTCTCTTAAGCCATCGCTACCTTGTAAAAAGTCCAAGATGGACAGCTACCTACTATCTACGGGCCATACCTGCTAAAATCACGTGATGACAATACAACAAAGAGAAGAAAGCGACAGTTGGAGATAAAAAAAAATGTGTATCTTTTATTCATGAATTCAATTGAGTACGAGACGAATCATATAAGAGAATGAAAAATGGATACATGTTATTCAAAGATTACAATTGTTTAATTGATACAAAGGTAGCTATTGAGAAGGAGGCGTTTTCAATAAGTGTTAGCAAGTTGATCGCGCGCTCCTTTTAACTCCTTTTCATGGTCAGCTGCTACGGCTAGCTCCACTTCGACTCGAGCCCGTTGCTCCAAGCCAGACGAAAGTTTCTCATCGATTTACCGTTGAGCAACTTCGCGATTCCGCGTAACCCACTCCAGAAGGTCGAGCTTTTGCCTTAGTGCTAGTCCGTCCGAAATGCTTTGTCGCAAATTGTCAAAGATAGTCCTCAATTGCGCAGCGTTTTCTTCAACTTGGGCACGCAGCCGGCCGGATTCACTTGAAGCCCCTTCGCATTCCTTTCGCCTCAAGGTCGCTTCTTGTTCGAAATGGCGGAAGAAAGGAACGCTCTGCTCAACCCATGCGGCCCGTTGAGAATTCAAAGCCCACATTTCTGGAACGGGACGCCTAAGCTCAATCTTATGCAGACAGGCCTCGATCTTCCTATAGTAGTTTACCCAAGACTCGATAACGCCCTCGCTATGGAAGTTCATGAATATCGCCAACTTGAGATTAACTTCAGCGGCAAAATCTGCAGCAGATGCAAAGGCCTCAGCGTCAAGGTCCTCGACGAACTCGCTTAACATCTGTAGGCTATTCGCAGCACCCCTGGAAGAAGGGCGTTTAGCAAAAGGCCTTACCGGCATAGGAATCTGAGACTCGAAGGGAGATGGAGTCGGTGTGATTGCTGCAAAACAAATCATAGTCAGACATCGGTTTAAGAGACAAAGAATATGCAAGAGCGGTGAGTGCTACTATACCGACTACGACAGGTGGCAGAGCTTGGAGTACTAGTGGTGCGACGATACCCCCGTCCCCTCCTTCAATTTGTAAGGTTACGAGTAATACAAAGAAGAATTAGTAATGACATGGCTGCTCGTTGAAGAAAGGAAAAGACGTCGTTAAAAATAACTATGCTCACCGGCACCGGCAGGCAAAGCGATTTCCGACTGAAAAGAGAAGTGCGGGTTCAAAACTTGATACAGATGATAAAAAAGAACTCCTACAAGATTACGACGATACATGGTCAGTACACGAAAGATGCTATCCCCGATCTAAATTAATCACAAACCCATACCTTCTAGCATTTGAGAAGATATAAGAGGAGGCGAAGGGACAGCGACCGTCAGAGCGGCAGCTGGTGATGCTTCTTCAGATGGCACAACCTCAGCGCTCACCACACCTATACTCGAAAGGAACAAAATTTCATTAGAAGGGATTGCAAAATGAAAAGAATACAATGATTCGAGACCTACCAGATAGGTTATCAGCCAAAACTGCGACGGAAGAATCACCAAGCGTTGCGCCTTCTTCGATCTCATTCGGGAAGATGGTCTCGCCGCCCGTGGCTTCATCCCCTGATTTCACGAGAGCCGTCATGACACTCGCAATGCCAGGCGATGGCAGGGAACCACAAGGGGAAAGAGTAGCAATTGGGGCAGTCCCGAACTCCTGAGAAAGAGTGGCCACTTCAGGATCGGTGGTTGCCGTCATCTCACCTGCCACCTCCTCATCAGGACTTGGCCCTGCAGGGTATGATATATGAGAATCTGAAGATTAAACTCTAATAAAAGGACCCAGTGTTACGTTACCTTGGGATGGCCCTTCAATTTCCTCCCTAGCCGCGCATAACTCCTGTCTATGAGCGGTAGACAGGGCGGCCGGAGCACCCTCTGGAGAAATAGGGACAGGGGAAGCAGCGCTCGAGCCTGCACCTATAGCCAAGGCGGCGTTATGTTCTCTTGCTGCACGCCTCCTGCGCTTTCTTTCTGCCTGGGCCATGAAAGCTGATCTTCTTAAGACCCCCGCCAAGGAGACGTCATCGTCCGAGCCAGGAGCTACCTCTGGAGCCTCTACGGCGTCCGTCATCGGCTGTTTGAGTGAAGTTTCTTTCGGCAATCCTGGAGGAGCTGGGACTTCGGCAGCCGGCCTTGGGAGCATCGCCGCGTCACCACTCATGATCGACACTACACTTGGGATAACCTGAGTCAAGGTAGCCCTGCAATAAGATGGAAAAAAAGAGTTAGTTTACCCATAAAAACGGGAATGAAGGCACAGTGAGCCGAAATGTACCAATGCCCAAGGAAGCACGAAGCCTTTCCTCCTTTTCGAAAGTCTTGAGAGAAGCTGCGAGAGCCTCTTCTGTGGAGACGCCTGTTGAAAAATAAGTGTCAGTCAAAGCATAATAATAAAAAAATGTGTGTGATGTAACCACGCAAAGATACGGCGGAAGTATACCTAACTATGCGAGGATGATCAGTCCTGCTTTGTGGCTAGCTAGTCGCTCGGAAGCCGCGATTGCAGCCTCCAGATTAGTATCATCTGGCTCCATGAATAAACCCTCGTTAGTCCCGTATTCGCTTAATCCTTCTCTATAAGGAGCATGGGGCTTCTAGCCGAATACGACGTCTGCAGAAAGAATCGACTTCTTCTTCTTCTTCTGTGAGCGAGTACCGGCTGCCGGTAACACGAGCTTGCGTTTAGCAGGCAACTTCAGGCGGCGAGTCCCGATCTCCGCACCCAAACCGGACTCAGGAGACGCCACAGCTACCACTTCAACGGGAGCACGGGGTAGCGGAAGCTCGGGCATCTCACGTGGTACCACAACCGTACCAACCTCTCTCAAAGGAGGACGAACGACGATCCGTTGCTTTAAAGGAATAGTTGGATTACCAGCAGGGGCTGCACCCTTACGATCAAGCAACAACTTCTTTTCCTCCCTGATGACGGCACCTATCGTCTGCTGGTACCACACCACATACACGTTCAACACCTTCGGGACGCAGCCTGGCTCACTGATAAAGAAGTTAGACCCGGTGTTGAGCCTCATGAAATGGTGTAGCACGTTGCGGATGCCTTCTTTTGTGGCAATCAGCTCAGCTAGAAAGGCCTCGAGCGGAACACCCTGATTATAGCCAGATTGTTGGGCAAAACGATGTGGGTTGTATCTCATAAACAACGCCGCATCATTCTGCCTAAACACTAGAAAGCCCGGCCTGATTGAATATAGATGAAGAATCTCTCGAGCTTTCAAGGTAGAGGTGCCGTCTTTAAAGGTGTCCCGCAGCGGCTGCATCATCTTTGCGGATTCTTTACCGATATTTAAGACCTTATCAATGAAGGTCATGCCATCCCCGACGGTACGCGAGCGAAGGAGTACGCCTCGAGCCTCTCGCGGGGTCGGTTCCAAAATGGAAGCGTCAACTAGCCGCAGCAGTCGAGGAAAGTTATATCTTTCATAAAAGGGGGGCTTTTTGTGAACTCCAAAGGCGCCAAGCACATTCAACTCGAGCCACGAGGTGAAATAATGCATCGAGAAGTTTATGGGCTGCACCCCTAGTTGGGTAGTATCTGCCGCTAGGCTGAGGCCGTGATACAAATGGGCTAACCTAGCGACCTCGACGGCCACTTTCACCCCAATAACCATTCGATGAGCTGGGTAGAAAACGGACAGCTTCATACGCCCAGGGTGCATCGGAAGCGCAAACCAGCTTAGCCATAGCCCGAGAAACCCCAAAAAGAACGCTTCTTCGTTGATCCCAGGAGCTGCAAGCTCTGCTAAAGAGACGACCGGGGTGTCGGGGAGAAAGAAACTCTTTTGATCTGCCTCCTCTATCGGCAGGTTGCCCAAGCCTAAGCCAAAAAGATCGTCGAGTTTGGCGAATTTCGTGGCTTCCTTCGACAGGACTTCCGGGCGGAAAAAACGAGCGATGAAGTCTGTGAAATTAACCCTACGGCTCCTAGATTGAAGAAATAAGCCCTCGTAGATATTCAACACCTTAATCAAACTTAGGGATTGATGTTGAATGGCATTTTCCGGGGTAAGGCCCGTCATCACCGACCTGGCAGCAAAGACGTACTCATCATGAGGAAGTAGTTCCTCATAATACTCCCCTCTGACAGGCAAACCAGAGATCTCTGCGAACTCCTATAGAGAGATGAGACATCCCGATCCAACAAAAGGAATGTGTGAGTTGGAATGTTCTATTGTTCTAAAAAGGCTTTTACCCACCATGTAGGAGGCGTGGAGTACTGAAAGAGAGAAACGTAAATCGCGGGATAGAACCCGAGCCTCAGCAACTGCAACCTCTTGGCGGACAAATTGTACCGGGCCTACTGCAAATATCCGGCCAGGTGACGGGAAATCAATCCTATGTTATAAGGCTGTCCCTAAGGGCGTGACTCACCTTGACATATACGTCGCCCCAAGATATTCAACGCCATTGGAGGCCGTACGGGTATCGCAGCCAAAGAAGGCTGAAGGAGACCATCTGAAGTCCAATTGACCTCCTCCACAGTGTAATTCACTAAGGGTGGGTCGGCTAAGAGATCGCTGGAATGAGCTCCGAGGGTGTCACACAAGAAAAGCTCCATCGACCCCTGATAATTTGATTGTACCATGTTCCCCATAGATGAAGATTCTTGTGCTCTGGGTCGTGATCTTTTATCAGCGTGAAGACTTCCTTATCTACAGGCGCTTCGGGGAATCCGCTTTCCGAGCGGACGAATGGGAAATAAGTGTCGAAAGACATAGTACCTGCGTGGAAAAGAACAAAATTTTCAGCCGTCAATGCTACAGTTTAAGTTCTATCACTAGGTACTTTAAATTCGTACCGCACTGCAATGCAGTGAAAAGGGACCAAAGGGGACCCACTCAATCTAGATGACAGTTCATCATTAATAAAACAGTCTCATCATTTGATGAGACTGTCATTAAATGAGGAAATCCTCAAAGAATTCTCATTTAATGAGGGCCCCTCAGGCCAAGGAGCAAATCTCCCATTGAGAGCAGCGCTCTACAACAGAGTGACATCTGTCAGCTCTGATGATGAAAGGAATAAAATTCCTCAAGAAAAATTCTGAAGAGCCATGCTCTGTAAAATGATGGAATAACCCATTAGAAAACTTAAAGCAAAGCATTTAATGAATCAAAAATTCCGAGATCTTCAAGATTTATGAACAAACTCTAAGAGTTTTCATGAAAGATTAACAAGTCTATATGATTTGAAAAGTGCAATGCTCTGTTAATGGGTTAAGAAACCCTAAGAAAGATCTCTTTAGATCTATGAAGAGCAAAGCTCTATTGAGAAACCCTAAAAATCTATATGATTTGAAAAGAGCAAAGCTCTGTTAATGGGTGAAACCTTAGAAAGATTTAATCATTACCTAAATTTTTGACAGAGAAAATTCTTAAGACGAAGAGCTATGCTCTGAAGGAGAAATAATTCTCAGAAAAAAAGTAAGAAGATGAACAGAGATCATCTTAAAGAGCCAAAGGCCCTATTTATAGGCACTGAGAGCCGTTTCAACTCCTATGGCAGAGATGCTGCCACCGCTGCTCTCACGTGTGGGCCACGTGAGCGCAACGGTGGGGGGCATTTATTTCCCCCAATCAGAGCAAAGCTCTGTTCAAATTTCAAATTTTGAAATGAAGCAGCGCTTCATAGCAGTGCCAGCGCTGAGAGTCAAAGACTCTGAGGCAGCGCTCACGTGAAAAACACACGAGCGCTAGCGCTAAGAGCGCTGCTATCTAAGCAGCGCACCATGTGCAAAGCACGTGAGCGCTAGCACTAAGTGCGCTGCACTCTAAGCAGCGCACCACGTGTAAAGCACGAGAGCGCTAGCGCTGGAACTAAATGTTCCCAACCGTTGGATCAAAGATCCAACGAATATGATTAAAATTCATCAATTAACCAGAGTAAAATTCTGTTAAGAAAACATTCCTCACAATCTTTCCAAACAGGAAAGATTGTGCTCTGAAAATCAGAGCACCGTTGGATCAATGATCCAATGGTGATTAAAAATCACCAAGATACAGAATAAGTTCTGTATGGAAAGTGATTTCCTAATTTTGTTAAAAACAAGAAGATTGCCTTCTGTAAAACAGAAGCCCTATGTTCAAAGATCCAACGGTGGGGAAATCCCCAAATCAATTAGAGAAAATATCTCTTCAAATGATTCAACAAATCAGCTTGCCCTATATAAAGGCCCCAAGACTTCAAGTCTCATAGAGAGGAACTCCCCCCCCCAAACTTTGAGAAGTTTCAGAGAGAAGAGCAAGCTCTCTGCAAAAGAAGAACTTTTCTTCAAGGTAAAAACAGAGAGATAAAAATCTCATCAGAAAAAGAACTTAGTTCCTTTGCCAGATCATAGAGGTCAAATCCCACTGAGAAATGAGGTCAAATCCCTCAAGAGTCGTGAGAAAACATGGGTACGTCGAACTTGGTAAACCAGATATTTAAAATGAAAGTGTAACGGTTTCTAGCAAGGTCGGAGCGAGGATGGAGGGAAGTGAGTGAGGAAGGGTATCGATTAAAGATTCAGGAGGTTGTGCGCAGTCAATGAAAGGGATAGAATGAATTGGAAAATCCGACTCCTTAAGTAAAACTGCTTCATCCTCAATAATTTCCTCAAAACTCTCCTCAAAATTTAGCTTATCCATGCAATTCTCATCAAAATCAAGACGCATCTGAAGTTCGGAAGAAACATTTAATGACTCAGGATGATGAATTGGAGAGAAAAATTCAGTCAAATCTGCGGGTTCATCATCCAAAATATTCCCAGCGTCGATATTCTCAATCAAGTGAAAATCAATTTTCTTAGACACCTCATTGAATGCATGGATATTAATCAATTCAGGCTCTAGAGTGGAGGTGTAGAGGTCAAAGGGATTGGTGATGGTTTCACTCGAAACGGACCCTTCACAATCAGGTAAATCAAACACTACAAAGTCGCACAACTCATTAAGTGTTTTATCTTCAACTGGTGAATCATTTGGAACACTTGATAGACATTCAAAACCGGAGTTATGGCTCTTCCACCCGACTTCCCAGATGTTCACCCCGTATTCCACGTGTCGATGCTTCGCAGATACCTACATGACCCTTCTCACATGATTCAGCATTAGACCGTTCAGCTCGAGCGTGATCTTTCGTTTACCGAGCAGCCAGTCGTGATATTGGACCGGTAGGTGAAGCAACTTCGATCGAAGGTCTTGCCATCTGTGAAGGTGCTTTGGCACAGCCCGAATGGTGAAGAGATCACTTGGGAGGCCGAGGGCGAGATGCGGAAGGAATTCCCTCATCTCTTTGAAGGTATGCGTAGCTATACATTTTTAAATTCGGGGATGAATTTCTTTAAGGGGGGAAGATTGTAACACCTTAAGATGTGATTAGTGGCTAATTATACTTTAATATATGGTTTTTAATAAAAAGTGTACCAAAACGATTTTTCAAATATTTTATCAAATTTAATGAATATTTTATTAGAATTTATTTAGGCTTGCACACACATGTGCATATAAACTAGGGTTAAATTAGGGTTAGACCATGATTAGCAACCATGGTGGACTAACCATTTTGTTAAGCTAATTGGATTTTATTAAGTGTTTTGGGTTTTCTTTTTTAAAATGAAAATGAATTAGTTTAGTGGTTGACTTGGAGAGAGAGAGAGAGAGTGGGCATCATGGATTGAGCCATGCTCTCATTTAATGAGGAGAGAGAGAGGGGGTTGACTAGCTTAGACTCTCATTTCTTTCTTTGCCTTACTCTTTTTTCCCTCACATCTCTCTCACTCTCACTCACAAGCAGCAGCAGCACCAGAAGAAGCAGCAGCAGCAGGAGCTTCAGCAGCAGCAGCCAGCAACAACACCAGCAACACCAAGTAGCAGCAACAGCATCAGCACAAGCAGCAACAACATCAGCACCAGCAGCATCAGGCAGTAGCAGCAGCTCCAGGTAGCAACAGCAGCTCCTTCTCTTCTTCTTCTTCTCCTTCTCCTTGCACCTAGGGTCAAGTGAGGTATAAGTTCTGAGCCCAACTTCTTTGTTGCTAAACTTATGTGTTATTTAGCATCAGTTAGTGTTAAAAGTGAGCTTTAGTGCTAGAAATGAGGATTAGTGTGGATTTTTGGCCAAGTGATATTTTTGGTGGTTAGCCTAGCCTAACTAAGTGTTATTTGGCCCTTTTAACTGAGATTTAAACCCATATTTCACTAAAATACCATATGGTTTCTTTTAGTGGAAAACATAACGTTTTAAAGTAAATATTAGCCTTTCTGTGATCTGTTGTTGACCCGGTTACTTCAGATAAAAACTGAGAAAACTAGGGCATGTACACTAGATCTAGACCACACACACGAAGCACGAGCCCATAATTCCACACCCTGGCCGCAGTTTTATTCGTTCTGGCCACAAGTTGCGGCCAGAAGAGGGAGTTTGGTGGTAGGGTTTAGTCTAGGGTAGTCTGCTGTATATTCTAGTGTTTTGGCATATGCAACTTTTTAAGTTTTCACCCGAGTCAAATCTGGAGCGATATATCATTTTTCCTATACGTTTAATTTGCGCGACGCGTGTGATACGTGAGTGGGTTTAGTGTTTCTGCGTGTCGCGACGTGTCAGGGTAATTTCAGATGCGTATTCACACGTTTCAGCGTATCGGGCACACGCGCGTTTAGTTCGCGACGCGAGTTTTTCGTTTGATTTCGATATCGCGTTTTTGTAGATTTTGCTTATGTGTATTCTTTGTGTAAATTCTAGGTTCGCTGGCGGGTACGTCGGACGCCGCAAAGAAGGGGAAGCAAGTGGTCGGCTACGCTTAGCATGAGACCAAGTGAGTAGATTTAACATCTACGGGGAAATCGCCCGTATGGCGTTAAGCGTCAGGGCGTGATAGGATATTTTAGTTGTATATATTTATATGTACCATTGTAGCATACTCATTCTTTATTGCATATAGAAATGGTAGTTATATGACACTGCACTGTCACTAACGGTTTAAGCTGCACGAGCACTATTTGTATGTTACACTCACACCGTTAGTGATTGCCATGACACTCGCACTATAGGGTTGCTACGAATCATACTGGTGCACACATATATTGATCTCTTCATACTTGCACACATACACACTATATATTTATACTGGCGCGCACATATATTGACATCTTCATACTTGCGCATATACACACTATATATCCATATTAGTGCACATATACATTGGCACACTCATATTTGCGTATATATCCACATGCACATCCATACTTATATACACAAACATGTATCACATACATGGATGATATTGGCTTTGATTTCTAGAAAATAGGGACCGCATGAGATATTTTCAAAACTGGATTTATTTTAAAAGAGCGGCTTCTCTTTTTTACTCTTAGTGTCATACGACACATTGCATGGATTTACGCATTGAGTTTTGGATTCATGTGATTTCTGGATTTGAGAACCGTGGTATTATTTTAAGAAAATACGCACTGTTTTAAAAACCCGGTTTCTCTTGATATGATATTTCAGTGCGTCCACCATGCGTTTTCTCGGTTTTGAGACGTGTGACAGGTGAACCCGAATCGAGGAGCTGGACGAGGCCGATTGCGGGTACATGGTGGACCCGGTATAGGACCCCGGGGCAAGAAAGGGATGCTGTGTATATAGACGGTGAGCCTGGCAGAGGGACTACTGCCTACCGGTGATTGGTTGGGCCGGGCGGTTATCCGGAGGATACTGACCAGAGTCGGTAGATGGATACGGGATGACCCGTACAGCCGGGGCCGAGGGCCGATTCCACAGACGGAGCCCGTAGGACGATCCGGACTGACGGAGCCCGATACATGAGGATTTATGTATCGATGCTGGACACGATTATTTTAAGATATTTCGAGTGCCGATGTTGGGCACTCACGATTCTATGAAATGTACAGGACTTGAGGGCCGATTAGAGTGACGGTGCCTGAGTTTTTACTGGGATTTGGGTGCATTGATGGGCACGGGATATTTTCTACGTTGACATTCCGTGTAGATGTTATTTATTCCCATGCTTAGCATTCAATGGTATGCATCTCATCCTGTATCTGTAGTACCTGATAGAGTACTTTTGCATGATTATTGCATACCCTGCTCATCCTATATAGATGTTATTAGATTGCACTTGCTATGCATGATTATTGCATACCCTGCTCATCCTATATAGGTGTTATTAGATTGAATTTGCTATGCATGATTATCACATACCCTGCTCATCATATAGAGATGTTATTAGATCGCACTTGTTGCATGATTATTGTGCATCCAGCTCATCCTATAGATGTTATCTGTAGGCATAGGTTAGAGTATCGCAGTACGTGCATACTCGCGATTACCTATATATGTTATCTACTACTCACGAGTTGGAAACTCACCCCCGTTGTGCCACAGTGTTTGCAGGTTACCCCTCGGAGTAGTCGCGGCAGGCTGCTTTCTGGCATCTTTTGATACGGATACCACTGCAGTTGGCGCGTGAGCCCTTTTGCTGTTAGGTGGGTTTTTGCGGTATCCATTTATTTTCCAGTTGTATACACTGTTGTAACTAGTATTCTCCATCTACTATTCATGTATTGACTTAGATACCAGTTGTGAGGACGATGTATATTATTTTGTACTCTGGTGTCGAGCTCGTTGTGAGCCGACTTTATTTATGCAGTTTTATCTTTCATGATACTTGTTTTCACTTATATTGCTCATTTCTTCGCTACGGCGTCGTATATTATTGTGGTGATTGTTTTCTCCGTTGGGCGTGATTGCTCCCATTTGGGATGCTTATTTCTTATTGTATCTCATTTTTATTTATATCTTGTCTTGTACCCGATTTCGGGGCTAGTTTTTACAAAGGAAATGCTGCCGAAATTTTTAAGGAAAACAACTTAAACTTTAAAGAATTTTACTAAATTACCAAGGTTTTCTAAATGTTTTAACAAATGTTTCCATTAAATGTTTTAACACTCACTACTTTTAATGGTTTTGATTTCCGGGTTTCGGCTTACTTAGTCGCGTTACGCCTGTAGACGTTACGTGGTTAAGTGCCGGTCACGGGCCGAACTTTGGGTCGTGTTCGAATTTTTTCTCGCTGCCCGGAAGTCGATTACGACTTTCCGGGGCGAGAAAAAGGGTCGCTGATTTTTTGGCGCTTCCGGGAAGTCGAAAACGGCTTTTCGGGGTTCCGAGTAGCTAGAAGTCCCGTTATGGTGTTAGTTGTATGTATGCCCTAGAGGCCAGTATTGTACAGATGATGTATATTATATTGGATGCTTGGACATATATAGAGATGACTGTCTTGCTCGATATGATAGTATGCTATCTGGTTGCTCTTTATCTTAACATGTACACTAGTCTCTTTAAACTGTCTTATAGTTACATATTGGTAAAACCCTTAGGATGTGTACTTGACTACCTGGACTATGATGCAGATCATACTAATGGGGACATGGTAGTCCATAGGTACATCCTTCAAGGTCCCTAGTCGTGGGTGTATCGAGACGGGGCATCGATATACCAGAGTAGACTAGCGTATACGCTTCTCAACCCATGAGATGGGCGATGGATGATCCCATATCCATTGGTGTTTGACATCAGAGATGATATACGGGTGCTCAGTGGAGACTGGGTACACTGGACGGACTCGCCGAGAACTCCCAGATGGTATTATACCTCACGTCAGATGGCAGTTCTCAGGTGACACTTGTGCAGGTTAGTCTGTAGACCCGAGATCGTCATAGAGTCTTGTGTGATTCCCACTGTGCTTTGATCTCCACCTTACCACGTCCATGAGGGCGTGCAAAACGGTGGTTTTTGGGTACAGTCCCGAGTCACATGGAGGCAATGAGCGATAGGAGGGGTTTCGTCTCTCCCGGTATTGGGGGTTGATGTTGCGCTGTGCTCGATTGGCCGTAACAGGGAAGTCCCTGGCCAGGGCTGATCAGAGATTTGCTGGTAAGTGTTACCAGTAGTTTCTCGACCCGTTATGAGCCTCATATCGGCACGACTTATCGGTTATTGGGGTCTGACGTTTACCACCCCTAGACTTGATATGCGACATATCAGACGAACAGACCGGACTGTACGGTAAGTGTTACTGGTTGGATTCACAGGAGTGTGAGCGGGCTAGCTCGTCGATCTTCTGATCGCTTAATACCCGGGTGGCCGTTACGTTTAGCAGACCGCTTGCGGCTTGTGGGTGCTTGATATGATCATCATCTGCTACCGGCGTATTGACGAGTCTTTAGAGTCCTACACAGAGGTTTCCTGGCTCAAGCGAAACGAAATAGGAGCGCATATGAGATATGTGCGGGACCGAGAATAATGCATGTATGTGATACCGTATTTCATTCTCGCGATGAATGTTTCGATTGGTTATATGCGATATAACCTAGTTATCGAATCGTAGATTGATTCGATAAGTCGATACATTGGATACTAGTCGGTTATGTGCGACATGACCGGATCGTTAAATCAAGTGTTGATTTAATGATTTAATGTATAATTATATATATTTGATATATTACTTTGCATTAACTAGTATTGGTTCACTTTAAATGGATTTTCTCACTTGATGTGTAAGTTGTATATGTGATATACTTTTGTGCACATCTTTGTATCATGTTTGATGAGGCTTGCTCATTTGGTTAAGTGTAAAGAATTAAACCTAGGTTAAGAAAGTGATTAGGGTTTTAATTATCCATTCTTTTATTTATTGATTTTGGAAAAAGAATGGCATAAGAATACAAAATGGTTGCTTTCATTCTTGAACCTTTGTGAAGCTTCATGAAGCTTTGACCAAAGTGACCAATTTGTCTTCATGCTTAACCCTAACCACTCTTCTAACCTTGGTCAATTCTCTACACCTAACCATGGTTCCTATTATGATAAGTATTCATTTCTTTTTCATTTTTGATCAACTTATCATAATATTTCCTTCTTCTTGATCTTCTTCTTCAAGAAAGCAAGCTTGATGCCATCAATGGCAACTTGAGTTCTAAAGTGAGAAATCCAATTCTAAAGTGAACCCACCTCCTATTCCTTCACCCTCTACCTCTTGCCAAGTTGTTTTGGGTGTTTTATTCACAAGTTTCACAAATTTGTGAAGTCGGAGCTTGAACTTGTGATGCCTCGACGTAGATCATCTTCGGCACGAAGCCGACGACCTAGTCCGCCCATTTCTCCGATCAAGCCGACGATTGAGTCCGGGATTCGAGATGGACAGCGAGAGGACGCCTACGTGGAGCCAAGGAAGTGGATATCCGGATCTACAAAGGTTGTAGCTTCTTATCTTTAGTTAAGTTGTTAACTAGATTCGTATTTTGCCTAAATTTCTAGTCAACGATCTAGTCTAGGGTTTCTCGGCACCGTAAAATTTGAAATTGGCATGGTTGATGCCTTGTGAGACCTCTTGAGAGTGCCTAGGAACCCTACAGTGGTATCAGAGCCTAGCTAGAGCCTTAGGCGAAGTCTAGACGATGTTTGAAACCCAATCGAACCGAAACCCTAAAGCCCAAAATGCTCTCTGGAAATTTTCTGAAAATTTGGATTTTTGTCAATTAAAAATATGCATAAAAATAAGCAGGGTCTTATTTGAATTACTGTGAAATACGAGGGCCTAAATCGATTTTTCCACCGCGGAACCGCGGCACGAGCTAGGTATGTGCGGCGGTTCCGCGGCCGTACTGTCCCCTTGTCTGATGATTTCTGCACAGTAACTCATATAATTTAATGCTATATTTTCTGGGTATTTTCATTGTGATTCTACAGATGAGTATTCTGGGGTTGTATTGGGAATCAAAGATTCGATCGAATTTTAAAATTTTGTCTGTGTGGTTTTCCGGATAATTTTCGAAAATGTTAAAAAGTTCGACCGGATATAAATACCCAACTTTTCCCCTTCCGGAAAAATTTCCAAGTGTTGGATTTTTCCGTGGTTTAAAGACGTTCTAAGTAGTGCAAGTAACGCGATGGTCCCTCTAGAAGACAACAAACCTTAACTCGATTATGTGACCGTCTTGAACTGCCCTTTGAACCTTCGGGTTTGGGACAGTACGGCGTGCCACATGTGAGGCGTTGGCTTGACCCTTCTACGGCTGGACCATTGGTACTGAGGTATGAAGTGAATGTCTTTGAACCTATTTCATGTGTTGAACGGTTTCGGGAAAACTTGGGTGTTCGAATGTTCGATCGGAAAGTTTAATATTTTCTATTTATCCGGAATGGGATACAATAATTGGAATTCACAAACAGTTATGAGATAACTGAATGATTGTTATAAATCTAGCGGTTTAGTTTCATTTCATATTGAAAAGAGTTTTCGATAATGGAACTAAAATGCGGGGTTTATAAGTGTTAGACATGCGATATCTAAAGAGGTTGCGGATTCCAACTGTTGTAGTTTTACACTTTCTTTTCTGTGACCGTAAGTGTAATATGTGATATCGCCGGTTTCGTTGCTATATGTCAACGACAATTGGGATGCGCATATTTACTTACGTTGATGACATGTGATGTTATGTGTTGCTAGATATGTTATATTGGATTGTCGTGTTTGAATAGCCGGGTTTTTTTTATGTGAGATGAGTGTTTTTTATTTTCATTCATGTAAAAACTTGTATGTAATATTCTTTTATTGGGACACTTCCAGGTTGCGGAAGATGTCACTCTTTGTATATTATTTACATTTCTGCACTAGGATAGACCCAAGGAGGGGAGCACAAGTAACCGGGTTCTAGGGTTCAGTGGGAGACCATCTCGAGGAGTCGAGTCCCGGTCTCCTAACCCTAGAATTGGTAGGGTTGCTTGCCGCTCTCGTAGGGGTCTAGGGGTATGGGATTGGCTATTCATCACGACCGTGGAATCCGTGTTTTATACTGGCTCGTATTGAAAACACGGACGTCCTAGTATATCCAATGTTTCATATGTTTCTTCTGCTGCTTTATCTGTGATGTTCTATGATAGATACAGTATATAGTATATATGATATATTATATAGACGTTACTTATGTTTTGCACCCGCACTAGCCCTGCCCTGCTCTGTCGTTAGTTACCTAACCTAACGGTGCACGAGGGGACATCCAGGCGAATGCGGATGGCATAAGTGTACGTCGTATTTATCTGTGATGTTTAGGTGACTTAAATGATGGGACTTCATTAATATGATTAATGAAAGAAAAGAAACCTAAGATGTTGTAGAATCGAATTTCAAAAATAAAACAGGTAGCTACAGTTCTTGCTTTGCATAGCGGTATATATGATATACCCTGCACCTTATTCGATGAGGAAAGGACCGAGATCCCTTCACCGGGAGTGACTCCTTTAGCAATAACTGGCAGATGCTACACACTCGGTTTGCTTTTGACTGCTTTTGAGTTCTTGCTTTGCACAGCGATATATATGATATATCCCGCACTTCATTCGACGAGGAAAGGGCCGACGATCTCTTCACCGGGAGTGACCCCTTTAGCAAAACTAGAAAAGCCTCAAAATCACTCCATTTCAAAACTTCATTTGATTCTACAACGATATCAAGTTCATTACGCAATAGGTTTTCAGAAAAACCTGTCGTAGCCCTCCGTCATTTCAGATAAGTCCTGTTTAGTATTCGTGCTGCGTTTGTTGACCTTGTCAAGGCGCAGTGTGCGGTAGCTAACCAGTATTTATCTGCTTATGCATATGATGCAGATTGAGTTAGGGTAGTCGTACGGCCTTGTTGACCTTGTCAAGGGTCGTGCGGGTGGGTTTAATTCAATCAAGAAATGATGGGTTGAACTTGACTAGTGCACTATGGTTTGTTGACCTCTGTCAAGGTCATGGCACACTAGGGGCAAAATATTATCGGGAATTTCAAGTGTTGAAATTTGCAATGAGATTGCATACCTTCTATGAGATAGTTGGATCCCGATACCCGCTGTGAGTAAGAGTTACTCCTGGGAGAGTTTTACACATTGCAATTAGCTAATCAAGTAGGTGTCTAGAAAGGTGTCAACGGGGTTACGCCTCTGGGAAAATGAGGTTTATTGTAATTAGGTTCGTGCGAAAGCACGGGGGACCTCCCTCAAAGTACCGATACTGGCCTGGCTGAAAGATTGGCGAACTTGTAGTGTGTAATTAATCCCGGCTAGTCTTTCCTTTTAGGGTTTGAAGGAAGATTTGATAAAAACCAGTGGGAGCCATCCTGATTAGATAAGATAATAACCAATCTGATCTTGCACGAGCATACGCTAAAGTGTTTTCTTCTCTCTCTCCAGGTAGCGACCATGTCATGCCCTAATAAAGATAATAATATGGATGTATTGACTGAACCCGCTTATTATATTGAGCAGGGGAACGTTGGACCCGTTCTTTCTTATAAGAGTTATAAGACTGAACAGGGAATAGGAGATTATCTAGATTCTCAAGCCGCCCAAAAGAAAATGCATGTTGATGCATCTTCTTCGGGTGTGTTAGTTATTGAGAACTGTTTTTCAGGTCACCCTACGTCCTGGGTATTAGATACCGGATCAGGATCCCACATATGTAAGCAGTTACATGGGCTACGGAAAGGTAGAGAACTGGGTAAAGGTGATCATTCCGTTCAAGTAGGGAATGGGGCAAATGTTGCAGCCAAAGCTGTTGGCATATATCACCTGGTATTACCAAATGGTGATACACTAGTTCTGAATGAGTGCTATTATATACCGAACATGATGTGCAACATTATATCAGTCTCTTTATTAAGTAAAGAAGGATATAATTTTGTAGTAAAGGATAATGTTATGAACATATTCCTAGATCAAAAGTTGATTGCATCAGGCTCGTTACATAATGGCATATTCATTCTAAATCAGAATACAGTTCTCAATATACAAAACACACACAAGAGGAAAAGTTCAGAAATGAACGAATCCTACTTGTGGCACTGTAGACTTGGTCATATCAATGCGACACGACTGGCTAAGTTACATAAGGATGGTTATTTGAATTCATTTGAATTATCATCTTATGATACTTGCCATTCATGTCTCAAAGGAAAAATGACCAAAGCTCCGTTTAGTGGACACGGAGAAAGAGTTAATGAACTCTTAGGACTGATACATAGTGATGTATGCGGTCCCATGTCTACGCATGCCAGGAACGGTTCTTCCTACTTTATTACATTCACTGACGATCTCTCTAGATTCGGGCATGCGTTCCTGATGAAACACAAGTCTGAAGCTTTTGAGAAATTCAGAGAATATAAGCACGAAGTAGAAAAACAAACAGGCAAAAGTATTAAGATCCTTCGATCTGATCGAGGAGGAGAATACTTAAGCAACGAGTTCCTAGATTATCTAAAAGAGAATGGGATTCTCTCTCAGCTTACTCCTCCTTATACACCACAGCACAACGGTGTATCGGAGCGGAGGAATCGCACCCTATTAGATATGGTGCGCTCTATGATGAGTACAGCTGAGTTACCTATTTCCTTCTGGGGGTATGCGCTTGAGACAGCAGCATACCTATTGAATCAAGTTCCAACTAAATCTGTACCTACCACACCATATGAGATATGGAGTGGGAAGAGACCATATCTTAAACGAGTTAAGATATGGGGTTGTCCAGCCTATGTCAAAAGACAAAATCCGGACAAGCTCGAGGCACGGTCAGTTCTTTGCAAATTTGTGGGATATCCAAAGAACTCCTATGGGTATTTTTTCTACCACAGTGAGGAACAAAAAGTGTTTGTTGCTCAACATGCCACCTTTTTAGAAAAGGAATTCCTTGAAAAAGAAATTAGTGGCAAAGTGGTAGAGCTGGAAGAGGTTCCAGATACACAAACCGTAACTGAAGATTTGGTGGAACCAGAAGATTCAGTAGCTCCCAATGAACCTCAGCCTCTCCGCCGATCTAGTAGGGTTCCTCGCCAACCTGAGAGATACTATGGTTTTCTCATGGATGGTGGAAGCGAGGATTGCATCATGGAGGATGATGACCCAACTAGCTTCGAGCAGGCCATCACGAGTAGGGACTCAGTGAAATGGCTGGATGCTATGCGGTCCGAGATGGAATCCATGTACACCAACAAAGTATGGACTTTGGAAGTTGCTCCTGAAGGGGTAAAGCCCATTGGGAGCAAGTGGATCTTCAAGAAGAAACTTGGTGTAGATGGGAAAGTGGAGACTTTCAAAGCTAGACTTGTTGCAAAAGGTTTTCGTCAAAGACCAGGTGTGGACTATGACAAAACCTTTTCTCCAGTGGCTACGCTTAAATCCATCCGGATCATGCTTGCCATCGCTGCATATCATGATTACGAAATCTGGCAAATGGATGTTAAGACCGCTTTTCTAAATGGTGATTTAGAAGAGTGCGTGTACATGACTCAGCCAGAGGGCTTCGTAGACAGTGGGAGCAGTGGGAAGGTGTGCAAGCTGCTTAAATCCATTTATGGATTAAAGCAAGCATCGCGGAGTTGGAACATCTTCTTTGACGTCGTTATCAAAGAGTTTGATTTCGTCAAAAACCCAGATGAACCTTGTATTTACAAGAAGGTGGCAGAGAGTAAGGTTGTCTTCCTCGTATTGTACGTGGACGACATACTCTTGATAGGAAATGATATTCCTATGCTGCAATCAGTCAAGCTCTTCTTATCACAAAGATTCTCAATGAAAGATCTTGGTGATGCCTCCTGCATATTGGGAATTAGGATCTATAGAGATAGATCCAAACGGATATTGGGATTGTCCCAATCCAGGTACATTGACACCATACTAAAAAGGTTTAGTATGGAAGATTCCAAGCGTGGGAACTTGCCCACGATCTCTGGAGTCACTCTCTCCAAAGAGATGTCTCCCAAGACTGATTTGGAGAGAGCTCGCATGCAAGGGATACCCTATGCTTCGGCTGTAGGCTCTATCATGTATGCGATGCTATGTACCAGACCCGATGTAGCATACTCACTAAGTATAGTGAGCAGGTATCAAGCTGATCCTGGAGAGAGTCACTGGACAGCTGTGAAGAGCATTCTCAAGTACTTACGAAGGACTAAAGAGATGCTCTTGGTGTATGGTAACGGAGAACTCCAAGTAGAGTCCTTTACCGATTCGAGCTTCCAGAGTGATAAGGATGACTCTAAGTCGCAGTCGGACTTTGTCTTTACCCTTTACGGAGGGGCGGTTAGCTGGAAGAGTTCCAAGTAGGAAACCGTGGCAGACTCGACGATGGAGGCTGAATACATCGCTGCCAACGATGCCGCTAAAGAGGCTGTCTGGATCAAGAAGTTCATTACTGAACTTGGTGTGGTTCCATCCATTGAGCATCCAATAACTTTGTATTGCGATAACAATGGAGCGGTGGCTTTGGCCAAGGAACCTAGGTCCCATCAGTGATCCAGGCATATTCTGAGGCGGTATCACCTGATCCGGAAGATAGTTGATCGCCGGGAGATCGAGGTCAGGAGAGTTGACACGAAGAACAACACGGCGGATCCACTCACGAAGGCCATTCCCTAGATACAGTTTGAGAGACTCTTCGGGATGCTCGGTATGCGATACTACAGCAGCTGGCCCTAGTGCAAGTGGGAGATTGTTAGTTGTATGTATGCCCTAGAGGCCAGTATTGTACAGATGATGTATATTATATTGGATGCTTGGACATATATAGAGATGACTTTCTTGCTCGATATGATAGTATGCTATCTGGTTGCTCTTTATCTTAACATGTACACTAGTCTCTTTAAACTGTCTTATAGTTACATGTTGGTAAAACCCTTAGGATGTGTACTTGACTACCTGGACTATGATGCAGATCATACTAATGGGGACATGGTAGTCCATAGGTACATCCTTCAAGGTCCCTAGTCGTGGGTGTATCGAGACGGGGCATCGATATACCAGAGTAGACTAGCGCATACGCTTCTCGACCCATGAGATGGGCGATGGATGATCCCATATCCATTGATGTTTGACATCAGAGATGATATACGGGTGCTCAGTGGAGACTGGGTACACTGGACGGACTCGCCGAGAACTCCCAGATGGTATTATACCTCACGTCAGATGGCAGTTCTCAGGTGACACTTGTGCAGGTTAGTCTGTAGACCCGAGATCGTCATAGAGTCTTGTGTGATTCCCACTGTGCTTTGATCTCCACCTTACCACGTCCATGAGGGCGTGGAAAATGGTGGTCTTTGGGTACAGTCCCGAGTCACATGGAGGCAATGAGCGATAGGAGGGGTTTCGTCTCTCCCGGTATTGGGGGTTGATGTTGCGCCGTGCTCGATTGGCCGTAACAGGGAAGTCCCTGGCCAGGGCTGATCAGAGATTTGCTGGTAAGTGTTACCAGTAGTTTCTCGACCCGTTATGAGCCTCATATCGGCACGACTTATCGGTTATTGGGGTCTGACGTTTACCACCCCTAGACTTGATATGCGACATATCAGACGAACAGACCGGACTGTACGGTAAGTGTTACTGGTTGGATTCACAGGAGTGTGAGCGGGCTAGCTCGTCGATCTTCTGATCGCTTAATACCTGGGTGGCCGTTACGTTTAGCAGACCGCTTGCGGCTTGTGGGTGCTTGATATGATCATCATCTGCTACCGGCATATTGACGAGTCTTTAGAGTCCTACACAGAGGTTTCCTGGCTCAAGCGAAACGAAATAGGAGCGCATATGAGATATGTGCGGGACCGAGAATAATGCATGTATGTGATACCACATTTCATTCTCACGATGAATGTTTCGATTGGTTATATGCGATATAACCTAGTTATCGAATCGTAGATTGATTCGATAAGTCGATACATTGGATACTAGTCGGTTATGTGCGACATGACCGGATCGTTAAATCAAGTGTTGATTTAATGATTTAATGTATAATTATATATATTTGATATATTACTTTGCATTAACTAGTATTGGTTCACTTTAAATGGATTTTCTCACTTGATGTGCAAGTTGTATATGTGATATACTTTTGTGCACATCTTTGTATCATGTTTGATGAGGCTTGCTCATTTGGTTAGGTGTAAAGAATTAAACCTAGGTTAAGAAAGTGATTAGGGTTTTAATTATCCATTCTTTTATTTATTGATTTTGGAAAAAGAATGGCATAAGAATACAAAATGGTTGCTTTCATTCTTGAACCTTTGTGAAGCTTCATGAAGCTTTGACCAAAGTGACCAATTTGTCTTCATGCTTAACCCTAACCACTCTTATAACCTTGGTCAATTCTCTACACCTAACCATGGTTCCTATTATGATAAGTATTCATTTCTTTTTCATTTTTGATCAACTTATCATAATATTTCCTTCTTCTTGATCTTCTTCTTCAAGAAAGCAAGCTTGATGCCATCAATGGCAACTTGAGTTCTAAAGTGAGAAATCCAATTCTAAAGTGAACCCACCTCCTATTCCTTCACCCTCTACCTCTTGCCAAGTTGTTTTGGGTGTTTTCTTCACAAGTTTCACAAATTTGTGAAGTCGGAGCTTGAACTTGTGATGCCTCGACGTAAATCATCTTCGGCACTAAGCCGACGACCTAGTCCGCCCATTGCTCCGATCAAGCCGATGATTGAGTCCGGGATTCGAGATGGACAGCGAGAGGACGCCTACGTGGAGCCAAGGAAGTGGATATCCGGATCTACAAAGGTTGTAGCTTCTTATCTTTAGTTAAGTTGTTAACTAGATTCGTATTTTGCCTAAATTTCTAGTCAACGATCTAGTCTAGGGTTTCTCGGCACCGTAAAATTTGAAATTGGCATGGTTGATGCCTTGTGAGACCTCTTGAGAGTGCCTAGGAACCCTACAGTGGTATCAGAGCCTAGCTAGAGCCTCATGGTTATATACATTCTTGTGATTCGATTTCCGTATCCTTATCGAATCCTACATTCTTTTCAGCCATTATGCCGCCAAAGACTACGAGGGCGCAGAGAGCGGCCGCGAGAGCCGAGATTAGAGTTGACTCATCTGAGACGAGGACTGACCCGGGAAGTACACCCATTGTACCAGAGCAGACTGTTCCTCTTACGACAGATCGGATCGCTATGCTAGGGGCTGGTATGCAGGAGATGCGCCAGATGATAGGGTCGCTAGTTGAGACACTTCGAGCGCAGCGACCAGAGGTAGTTCCACCCATTGCGGGGACCACGATGGTACCTACAGTACAGGCAGTTGTCCTGCAGCTACAGAGGTCATCACAGTATCGCTATCAGAGTTTATGAGGCTGAAGCCTCCGGTCTTCACAGGCACCGAGGCAGCCAAGGACCCACAGTCTTTCATTGATAGGATGGCCCGGATATGTCGTTCACTCAGATGCTCAGATGCGAGATGGGTAGAGTTCGCGAGCTTTCGCCTGGAAGGTCTTGCGTAGAAATGGTGTGAGACGATCGAGAAGGGCAGAGCAGCAGGTCTTCCTCCTATGACCTGGGCCGAGTTTGTGACGGTATTTCTAGCCCGTTTCTTTCCCCAAAGTGTCAGGTGTAAGTGCACGGCGGCGCCCCGGCCGTCAATCCGACACCGGAATGCGGAAACGAAACTTTTACGAAACCTGTAAACCGGCACCACCGCGCACTAAAATCCCGGATCGGGCCATTAACCCACTCCTAGCAAACTAGAGAAGGGGTAGAGAGATATACCGAGCGATCCGTGTCCTTCGGTCTTCTCGTCGTCGTCCCGATCTCCCCGCGGAATCTCCGGTCTTCATCTCCTCGTCGGAAGGGCACCACATCGCCGGGTTCTTTTACGGGCTCCCACCTTTGGACCGAGGCAACTCGAGCACGAAGTTGGCAAGTCGACGTGCCCAGGGATACTGTAGATGAAGTGTAGAACTATATGCCTCTATTGGGGTTGAAGTTGCCTTTTGCGTGGAGGAATGAGTTATGAAGCTTTTTAGATGAACTAGAGAATTTTTGTGGCAAGCAAAAGAGATCAATTTCTCTGTTCAAATTTTTGGACAGCCCTCCTATTGTGGACGGCCCCTTTTTCATGAAGAAAATGAGAGAGAAGAGAGAAAATATACTAGGGAGGTGAGCACAAGAAAAGGAAAGGTTGAGTGTAAGGGAGAAAGTAAGTCTCACATCCATCATCATAACCCTCCATCATCATCAAGTCAAAAGTCAAGCAATGATGATCAAAAGAAAGTCAAAGGATGGTGGAACCATCATGATGCATAAAAAGTCTTCTTCTTTGTTAAATGCACAATTGCAAATAACCCCCCACCAAATTTCAGCCATAGAAAGGAAACAAAGGAAAATGGCCGAAACAGAAAGCAAACTGGCAACTTCAGAAAAACGATCCCGTAATAAATTACAAGAAAACCCCGCGACTGTATATACATACCTGCATTTGTATTACGACCGAATACAAATGCAATGAGACAAAATCTACACTGTACAATACTAGGATCCGGCTTAAACCAAAGCCCGGTAGTATTATCCGTCCGGTCATGATCCGTGCAATACCGCACGTATATGATCGAACCCTGCCATATCTCCATACGGCCTCTACAGCGTTTCGCCCGAAACTTGAGAAAACGGTCTGTGGGGGACTCTAAAGACTCGTCAATACTTTGGTTGTGGATTTAACCACTAGCACGTTAGAGGTATTAGCCATACGTAACGGGCTACCAGGTATTGACCAAAAGTGACGTCGATGGGCGAACTCATCCTGACACCCTACTAAGCCTGTCAGTGAGAATATCCATACAGTCCGGTCCGTTCGTCTATGAGCATCGCATGGCGGGCCTAGGGGGTTGGTAAAAGTCAGACCCCAAAAGCGGTACAAGTCGTGTCGGAGTGTAGCCCTACTGGAATACCTATCAGAAAATCTCCTGCCTTGGCCAAGGACTTCGTGTAATGGCTCTCCTAGACACAGCGCGACCTCAACCCCAATACCGGGAGAGACGAACTCCTGCAGATCCGCTCACTGCCTCCATGTGGCTCGGGACTGTACCCAACTAAAAGCTGTTTGCATGACTCCTTTGAGCCGTGGTAGGGTAGTAATCAAAGTACAGTGGGAACTCACACGAGACAAATAACGATCTCAGGTCGATGAACTAACCTATACACATGTCACCAGGGAACTGCTATCTGACGTCAGGTATAAGACCAACTAGCATGTTCCCGGCGAGTCCTGTCCGGTGTACTCATAACCCAATGAGCACTTGTATACATCTTAGGTGAACCAACTGACACCATTAGCTTGTGAGACCGGCCACTGCCCCTCGTCGGGGTCTCGACTGTATACACTAGTCTACTCTGGAGTATCGATGCCCTGTCTCGAAACTCCCACGACTAGGGACCTTTTAAGGAATTGCTTATAGACCCCAGCTCCCACGTATATGATCGCCATCAGACTGCTGGCCGTCAAGCAAGAATCCTAAGGGCTCTATCAACGCGCAATAGTGACCTGTAAGGTCACCTAATGCAGTACACGATGATAAAGATAAACCAGATAGCATACTATCATCTTGAGTAAGACTGTTCTATCGGTATAGGTCCTCGCTCAATCATTGTAATCACATGCCTGTGATCCAAAAATTGACTCTGATGGCACTATCTCCAACAATCTCCCGCTTGCACTCAAGGCTAATTATTGCGATGTCGCATACTCACAGCCCGTGTGATACCGAACACCCAACTCCTCTACTAATCAGTCTCACAAAACCCGTTTGCGAAACTATTGCGTTCAAGGAATAGCCTCAGTGAGTGGATCCGCTTTGATGTTTCTTTCTATGTCTCTCTTAATCTCAAGTTCGTGGAGAAACCCATCTCCCGAAATGAGCAACACCTGTCTTAGAATGTGTCTGGATATCTGATAGGACTTAGTTCATAAATGAACTCTAAATCCAAACTTCTTAGACTTTATCGTCAACTGAACTTAATCAGTATCCTGCGTCATGCCTCCCTCAGTGTCCACCTGGACCACCTGTTCAAAATACTGCCCCTCATCAGAGGGAAAACTATAACTCTGACAGTCATTCTATCATCCAGGTCACCTTGGAAGCCTGGAATGATAACCGTCTCCCGAATGAGGCTGACGTTATCATATCCCTAGAACATCCACTTATGTTCTAAAACTGCTTCCGGATGTTTCTCCAGGATTGGATCAATATCAACTTATTGCATCTCGTGCAAAAACAACATCTGGTGTGGTACTTGACATCTCATGATTGACTCAATTGCCTAAGCAAGTGATCTGCCAATCATGCACATCCCTCTCCCCTTTAGTCTGTAAGACACCTTTAGAGAGGGTGACTCCACCACCTGCAGGTACTCTACCGTGCCTGGAGTCGTCAATTCTAAAACACCTTTAGAATGCTGTCTAAGTACCCTGATTGGGACACTTCCCAAATCTAGATCTAAAACTATAGATCTAGTAAGCATAATATCTGATATAATACCCAATTCCTATGTGGAGAAACCACTGTGTGACAACCAAAGTATAACCGACCGAAGTATAGGAATTTCACTTCTTACTCTGTGTATGTCATCCAAATACCAGGACATCACACCCTACTACCTTCTTAACAGATCCATCCTCTATTCTGATGAAGTCAAACCTATGACTGTCACATCAGAAATAGATGATCTATCTCCGCTATATTTGCTTTAGTCTATAAATAAACATAAGCCATCTGTCCACCAATGCTTCCGCTGCTCCCACTGACTATGACAACCCTCTGGTAGAATCATATACACGTACACTTCTAAAGCTAGTTTAGAAAGACGCTATACTCATCCTCCTGCCGGGTCTCACAGTCTGGAACAACAGCAATGGAAAGTCTGGGTAAACAAGAACCTCCCTGTCACCGTCTTTGAGCATACCGAAGTATCTCTCGAGTGCCTGAGGTTACCCACCATATCTGCGGAGTGGCTAATAGAATGTAAATCCAGTTTGAATCTTTAGGTTCTTATCAAATTTTCAGTAATCGTTTGCAGTTCTGGAATCACTTCCAGTTCTACCATACTCCCACTTCTGTTTTCTGAAAAAAACCATTTTACATAAAACTGTGGCGAGTCTAGAACAATATCACTATTGATCTTACAGATGGTAGAAAGGCAACCCTCGTCATAGCCCGGGTCAACCCACAAACAGCCATTACAGAAACGTGTCTTGAGTTATCCGGAGTCTGATTTTAAGCATAAGCCGGACAACTCCCCGTACCTTAACATCGTTAAGATATGAACTGTTCTATATTCAATATATAAACAGAGGCACTAATTTAATTGAACCAGATTCAAATCATGCAGCTGTCTCCAGTGCATGTCAACTAAATGTAGAGAGGCCGATCAGCGTTACTCAACTTAGGAATGCTTCCAATTATGAGTAACCCGAAAGAGAAGCAAGTTCTCTTAATATCCATTACTATCAACTGAATACCATACGCAAGTATCTACATCTTCGATCACCTTGAAGAATCCCGATACTTGCAACATCTGGTTCTCTACTTTACTCTTATACCTATAACTTCTCAAAACTCAGACCTTGTGTTTCTACGAAACACTTGTCAAAAACTAGAAAAGTCATAAGTAAACCGAGTGTAGTACGGGGCCCAACCCCTCTGTCCTAATGGACACTGGACAATATACAATCCTCTGTATAAATCCTCTGAGTCTAATAACTCAAACCCTGTGTGTCATAGGTTGAAAACTGTACTTATGGTTAAGAAGAATTACATCGCTGTTTAATGCTCCTTACCTAACCATCCACTGATATAGGTAAATGTCATCGACATAATTTTAAAAAGTTATATCTCACTTCATAAAAATGAACGTACAGATATATCAATTTGAAATTGGTGCATAACAACGGATATTCAAAACCAAATATTCGCCGTCCGGCAAACAAACCAGGTGACTTTCTCAAATATCACCAATTACAACGAATTCCGATATAATAAGGATAATCATCTAATTCCCAATAGCTTACTCCCACTCATCATCTGTAAAACCATACAGATGTGAGAATCATACCTGGTAAATATATACCCTGGAGCAAGTGTCTAATTGGAAAATCAGTTTTCTTTTGACAGTACACAGTGAAACTGAAACATTGAAATGTTTCGTAGGGGTATCCGGGAATTCCTAGTAATGCCTCTTCCATTATCCAGATTCACAACTGTAATCGTATATTTCTTTGCCATCTCTCCAAATCCCTTCATATGTCTTTAGTCATTACCTTCTGTACACCCTCTTAGGCTAAATGGTTTTCTTCCTTCCCTACCGCTCGGCACCAGCCTATGGTTTGGAAGAAGACTATCCAATAAGCGTAATGGGTGTATTGTCCTAATCCTAGGAGCACTCGCAACGCGAGAGAAGATGAAAATAAAAGACACCTGAATAAACCTTATTCCTATTTCTCCTGAACCAGAATCCATCCCCGAACTGGAACAAGTTCCTTTCAAGTTCGTATATAACCATACGATGGAGTATCCAAATAACTGTGGATCTTCGTAGTGATACGGAGTGTTCTGGAGAAATACAAAGGTGAAGTAGGAGTGGTAATGAAATACCTGGTTTGGTCGTGAATAGCAGTCGCAGTTTACTTTACACTCCTTCTAATCCCTTTATTTGTCTTTACATAATACTTTCTGTACACCATCGTTAGGCTAATTGGTTTTCTTCATTCCCTACCGGTCGGCACCTGCCTATGGTTTGGAAGAAGACCATCCAATTTGCGTAATAGGTGTACTATCCCCTAATCTAAGGGGCACTCGCAACCTGAGAGAAGGTAAAAGGAAAAGACAACTGAATAGTCCTATTCGTTTTCTACAGAACCAGTAACCATCCTCGAATCTGGAACAAGTTCCTTCGAGTTCGTATATAACCATACGATGGTTTTGTGCAATGGAAGTGGACGTTCGTAGTAATACGGGGTGTTCTGGAGAAAAAGGTAAAAGTAGGAGTGGCAATGAGGTTTGCAACTCAGACAATCCAAAAGCCAGTCTTATAAGAAGGTTCGGTCAACTTGGTCACTGAGTCATAGTCTAGGGTTGGGCAATGGTCGCTGCCAAAGAGAGAGAGAGAAAAGAAACACTCAGCGTGCACTCTAACCTAGATCAGATTGGTTACCAATTTATCTAATCAGGAAACCTCACACTGTGACGTCAAATTCTCCTCCAAACCTGAAAGAAGAATTAGTCGAGATCACCCAAGGAGTAAACCAACTCATTAGTGGGAATCGGGATCTAACTATCATCGCATGCTAACGTGATGGAATCCACTCACGCCATCATACTCCAGAAGGTATGCGCATACCGACAAGTTTCAGTTTCTTTAGAAGCTCCCGATGTGATTTTTACCCTATGCTCTTATGATCTTGACTTTGGCCAACAAATCATAAGTCACATGTCAAGTTCTACCCGTCATTCTCCAGATTAATTTGAACCCACCCATACCTACCCTTGACTTTGGCCAACAAGGCAGTACGACTATCCCAAACCAACGTATCTATCTATGCTGCATATGAATATCCAATAGCTACCAATCACCGTGCCTTGACTTTGGCCAACAAACACAGCTTGAATATTATTGACTATTCATATGAAATGACGGAGGGCTACGAATGGTTTTTGGCGAAAAACCTTTAACGTAATGAACTTGATATCGTTGAAGGAACCGGATAGCTTTATAAAAATATAGTGGCAAAAACCTTTGCTAAAGAGGTCACTCCCGGTGAAGGGATCTCGGCTCTTTCCCTATAGAATGAGGTGCAGGATATTCCAATTGAATTCCACGATGCAAAGCAAAAGTAATCGACTATAGTGAAGTTATTGCCCTGACGCAAACTTCTGTCCAAGGGGTCACTCCCGGTGAAGGGATCTTGGCCCTTGCCTCGTCGACTGAGGTGCTGGATATTCATAACCGAATACCACTGTGCAAAACAAAAGAGAACGTCCTTGCAATAACAGCTTTTTGAAAAATTGTTCCAACAACATCATAATAGGTTTGTTTAGCTTGTATTGATCCGAATCAATGCAGTCCCATCAATTGATCACACCAATAAAGAACGAAAATAATGATGTACGTATATGCCATCCGCATTCGCCACTGGGTCTCGTCATCACCCGTTAGGGTACTTAACTAACGACAGAGCGGGGACTGGACTAGCATGGATGCAAAAAATATACAACATCTACTAGTATATATATCAATATATAATGTTCGCTCAAGGCGTGATAAAATGCAACATCACAGAAATGTAATAAGCATCACAGAACAATACAGATATCTGGGATCCCCGGATTTCACAGAGCCACTACTGAAACCCGACGTTCCCCTGGCCGTGTGGATAGCCTGTGCAATGAAATCCTAGACCCCTACGGGCGCGGCAAGTTACCCGCCAAAATCTAAAGCGAGGCAGCCCCCTTCAGCAACGTGAATGGACCACCCAGCACTTCACGGAATCCGGTAACTTGGGCACCCTTCCTTGGGTCAACCTGTACCCCCTACGAGTGCGGCGAATAGCCCACTAATTTGAGAGTGAAGCCCCCTCCGTCTCAACGCCATGAGATGTGGGCCCGTTGCCCTCTAGAACCCGGCTATCCGTGCACCCCTCCACGGGGTAATCCTAGTACAGAAAGTAAAATATACATATAACGGGTACATCGACCTCAGCCCAGTCGTGCCCCAAAAGAATAATATACAAACAGGCAGTAACGGCAGTCCACATGTCGGACGCTCGCCCCGCAATATCAAATGTACATGATACACCAAACTGTACTACCATTGCATCCAGGCTATCCATCACGACAAATCCGCAACATCACAGAACAATACAGAACATCAACGTGAATGTCACGTTCGCAAATCCGTCTAAAAGGGCTATAGCAGTTAGACAGGATTTACAGATCAAGTGACATTCACGGTCCCAGATATAAAGTAAATACTGTGAACTAACATGTTTAAAATTTTCGATCGACTAAATTTCTCGAAGTGGGCCCCAAACACTACTGTAGCACTCAAAAAAAATCTGGGCCCAAACAGAACATTCCAAAAACCCCATTTTCAACTCAGAAGTCCACTGTAAAAATTTGATGCATTGAACAGTCAAAGTGGTGGCGGAACCACGGCCAAAGAATGGGTTTGGCCGCGGTTCCGTGGCTAAACAGTAATAACATGCGACCAAATTTTTAGAGAACTCTTAAAACTTCCTGCACGAATTTCTGCAACACTCAAAATAATTTTTCGAGCCAAAAAAAAATTCAACAGAAAACTGATACTTTGAAAATGCAGTTTTGGGATATTTGTTCGATCGAAGTTTTAAAGAAACTAGAGCAAGCTAGACTAGCTTAATGGCGTGGCTCTGATACCAGTGTAAGTGCACGGCGGCGCCCCGGCCGTCAATCCGACGCCGGAATGCGGAAACGAAACTTTTACGAAACCTGTAAACCGGCACCACCGTGTACTAAAATCCCGGATCGGGCCATTAACCTACTCCTAGCAAACTAGAGAAGGGGTAGAGAGATATACCGAGCGATCCGTGTCCTTCGGTCTTCTCGTCGTCGTCCCGATCTCCCCACGGAATCTCCGGTCTTCATCTCCTCATCGGAAGGGCACCACATCGCCGGGTTCTTTTACGGGCTCCCACCTCTGGACCGAGGCAACTCGAGCACGAAGTTGGCGAGTCAACGTGCCCAAGGATACTGTAGAAGAAGTGTAGAACTATATGTCTCTATTGGGGTTGAAGTTGCCTTTTGGGTGGAGGAATGAGATATGAAGCTTTTTAGATGAACTAAAGAATTTTTGTGGCAAGCAAAAGAGATCAATTTCTCTACTCAAATTTTTGGACAGCCCCTCCCATTGTGGCCGGCCCCTTTTTCATGAAGAAAATGAGAGAGAAGAGAGAAAATATACTAGGGAGGTGAGCACAAGAAAAGGCAAGGTTGAGTGCAAGGGAAAAAGCAAGTCTCACATCCATCATCATAACCCTCCATCATCATCAAGTCAAAAGTCAAGCAATGATGATCAAAAGAAAGTCAAGGGATGGTGGAACCATCATGAAATCATCATGATGCATAAAAAGTCTTCTTCTTTGTTAAATGCACAATTGCAAATAATCCCCTCCACCAAATTTCAGCCAAAGAAAGGAAACAAAGGAAAATGGCCGAAACGGAAAGCAAATTGGCAACTTTAGAAAAACGATCCCGTAATAAATTACAGGAAAACCCCGCGACTGTATATACATACCTGCATTTGTATTACGACCGAATACAAATGCAATGAGACAAAATCTACACTGTACAATACTAGGATCCGGCTTAAACCAAAGCTCGCTAGTATTATCCGTCCGATCATGATCCGTGCAATACCGCACGTATATGATCGAACCCTACCATATCTCCATACGGCCTCTATAGCGTTTCGCCCGAAACTTGAGAAAACGGTCTGTGGGGGGCTCTAAAGACTCGTCAATACTTTGGTTATGGATTTAACCACTAGCACGTTAGAGGTATTAGCCATACGTAACGGGCTACCAGGTATTGACCAAAAAGGACGTTGATGGGCGAACTCATCCTGACACCCTACTGAGCCTGTCAGTGACAATATCCGTACAGTCCGGTCCGTTCGTCTATGAGCATCGCATGGCGGGCCTAGGGGGTTGGTAAAAGTCAGACCCCCAAAAGCGGTACAAGTCATGTCGGAGTGTAGCCCAGAACACCCTGAGATACTACGGGAATATCTACCAGTAAATCTCCTGCCTTGGCCAAGGACTTCGTGTAATGGATCTCCTAGACACAGCGCGACCTCACCCCCAATACCGGGAAATACGAACCCCTGCAGACCCGCTCACTGCCTCCATATGGCTCAGGACTGTACCCAACTAAAACCTGTTTGCACGACTCCTTTGAGCCGTGGTAGGGTAGTAATCAAAGTATAGTGGGAACTCATACGAGACAAATGACGATCTCAGGTCGATGAACTAACCTGTACACATGTCACTAGGGAACTGCTATCTGACGTCAGGTATAAGACCAACTAGCATGTTCCCGGCGAGTCCTATCCGGTGTTCTCATAACCCAATGAGCACCTGTATACATCTTAGGTGAACCAACTGACACCAGTGGCTTGTGAGACCGGCCACTGCCTCTCGTCCGGGTCTCGACTGTATACACTAGTCTACTCTGGAGTATCGATGCCCTGTCTCAAAACTCCCATGACTAGGGACCTTTTAAGGATATGCTTATAGACCCCAGCTCCCACGTATATGATCGCCATCATATTGCTGGCCGTCAAGCAAGAATCCTAAGGGCTCTATCAACGCGCAATAGTGACCTGTAAGGTCACCTAAAGCAGTACACGATGATAAAGATAAACCAAATAGCATACTATCATCTTGAGTAAGACTGTTCTATCGGTATAGGTCCTCGCTCAATCATTGCAATCACGTGCCTGTGATCCAATAATTGACTCTGAGGGCACTATCTCCAACATCAGGGATGCCCGAGCGCGCAGTTCGAGTATTTACGCCAGACGCCAGAGATGACAGTGGCAGAGTACGATGTGCTGTTCATCGAGCTATCTGTTTATGCCCCATACTAAGTAGCTACTGAGGAGATGCGAGTCAAGAGATTTGTTCGAGGCTTGCTTACCCCGTTGTTTCTTGCGATCAGCGCGCAGCGTTGCGAGACATATACAGCAGCTGTAGATGCAGCCTTATTAGTCGAGGAGCGCCTAGCTAAGACTTCGATAGTTACAGGTCCGAAGAGAGTTCGTACAGATACGTCAGCACAAAGATAGCCGTTTAGGCACCGCGACAGGTTCCGTTCAGGTACGGAGGTTAGCGGAGGATCGGAACGAGGTCAGCTTTTCAGCTCTTATCCTCAAGAGAGTCAGCCGACACCATCTAAATGTTTCCGATGCGGGAGTACTTATCATCGTGTTCGAGATTGCCCGGACCCACATAAGGGCGAGACTGCCTTACCACATGTCACACTTCCACCTTCTCCACCCCAGAGGGCGTTGCCTATTGTACCTACTGTTGCTCCACCTCAGACTCATACACAGAGAGGCCGTGGTCGCGGAGGGTTTGCTAATAGAGGGTAAGGTGGCCGAGGAAGAGGACAGCCAGTTGCCGGCAGAGTACAGCCAGTTGCTAGTAGGGGACCGCCAGTAGCAGGTGGAGGACAGGCATGGGTTTTCGCGTTGACGCATCAGGACGCGCAGGCGTCCAATGCAGTGGTCTCAGGTACCCTATCAGTATGTTCTGTTGACGCACACGTGTTGTTTGATCCTGGATCCACGCACTCATACGTTTCCACACACTTCGTGCCGAGTTTGGGTAGAGAGTCTGGTTTGCTTGATCAGCCGCTTGTTGTGACCACTCCTGTAGGCGAGTCGTTTGTTGCTAGACATGTGTTCCGATCCTGTGTTGTCCGTATTGGCGAGAG
Source organism: Agapanthus africanus (assembly GCA_030015575.1). Classification (NCBI taxonomy): domain Eukaryota; kingdom Viridiplantae; phylum Streptophyta; class Magnoliopsida; order Asparagales; family Amaryllidaceae; genus Agapanthus; species Agapanthus africanus. Next base: position 372,703,949 of record JASDDO010000019.1, on the reverse strand, counting down.
AGAGTTGCCTGTCGACTTGATCCTTCTCGAGATGTTGGACTTCGACATTCTTTTGGGCATGGATTGATTAGCCACGTGCTATGCGTCTGTGGACTGCCGCGAGAAGACAGTTAGGTTTTGTTTTCCCGGCGAGTCGGCTTTTGTTGTGCAGGGGGACCGTGGTGCCGCCTCTCACAGTTTGATTTCTTCTCTTCGCGCTGGACAACTTTTGAGGAAGGGATGTCAGGGATTCCTAGCCTATGTTTGCAATACTAGAGCTACGGAGGTTCTGTTGGACCAGGTTCCGATTGTTCGTGAGTTCCCTGATCTTTTCCCTAACGAGCTTCCTGGGCTACCGCCTGAGCGCGATATTGCTTTCTGTATTGATTTGATTCCCGGCACGGGGCCTATTTCTATACCGCCTTATCGGATGGCCCCGGCGGAGCTTAGAGAGTTGAAAGGTCAGATGTAAGATTTGCTGTATAAGGGACTTATTCGACCCAGTGTGTCTCCTTGGGGTGCTCCGGTCCTGTTTGTCAAGAAGAAGGACAGCAATTTGCGTCTGTGTATCGACTACCGCCAGCTGAACATGGTTACCGTGCAGAACAGATATTCTTTGCCACACATCGATGAATTGTTAGACCTGCTTCAGGGCGCAGGGTACTTTTCGAGGATCGACTTGTGATCAGGATACCATCAGTTGCGGGTTCGACAGGAGGATATTCCGAGAACAGCTTTCCGCACGCGTTACAGCCATTATGAGTTTTTGGTGATATCGTTCGGACTCACCAACGCCCCAGCAGCATTTATGGACTTGATGAACCGTATTTTCAGGCCGTATCTTGATTTGTTCATCATCGTATTCATTGACGATGTTTTGGTGTATTCCCGGAGCCGAGAGGAGCACGAGCAGCACCTGCGGATCACACTGCAGACTTTGAGGGAGCACCAGCTATTCGCAAAATTCTCCAAGTGCGCATTCTGGATTGACAGCGTAGACTTCTTGGGTCACGTGATTACACGAGATGGTATATGTGTAGACCCGAAGAAGATCGAGGCCGTTCAGCGTTGGCCCAGACCCGCATCAGTTACTGAGATCCGCAGCTTTCTAGGACTGGCCGGCTACTACAGGCGATTTGTACAGGATTTCTCCCGTATTGCTGCACCTTTGACCGGGTTGACCCGGAAGGGGGTTCCTTTCGATTGGAAGGAGGAGTGCGAGCATAGCTTTCAGCAGTTATGGACTCGTTTGACTACGGCGCCAGTCTTATCTTTGCCTTCAGGATCGGGCGGATTTATGGTCTTTTGTGACGCTTCTCGAGTGGGGCTAGGGTGCGTATTGATGCAGCACGACAGGGTGATCGCGTATGCTTCACGGCAGTTGTAGAAACATGAACAGAACTACCCCACTCACGATTTGGAGATGGCTGCAGTGGTCTTTGCACTCAAGATCTGGCGACATTACCTATACGGCGAGTCGTGCCAGATATTCACTGATCACAAGAGCTTAAAGTATATATTTCAGCAGCGAGACCTGAATCTTAGACAGCACCGTTGGATGGAACTAGTAAAGGACTACGATTGCGAGATCTTGTATCACCCGGGCAAGGAGAATGTAGTGGCAGATGCCTTGAGTAGGAGGCCCCGGGGTAGTCTATCTTGTTTGAGCGCAGTGCAGAGGCAGTCGTCGGCAGATTGGCAGATTTTATGCGACAGCTGAGTGCAGTTCGAGTTCACGCCGATCGGGGGATAGCTTGCGCATGTTTGTGCACGCCTACAGTTGCTTGACCGTATACATGAGGCACAGTACAGTGATGACCGTTGTTCAGAGATCATGGCACAGATTGGACATAGTAGATTTTTCGAGTTCGTGATTGATGATCAGGGGATACTGCGATTCGGGACTAGACTGTGCGTACCAGATGCTGAGGGACTGCGGCGTGAGATTCTTGAGGAAGCACATCGATCAGTGTATAGTGTTCATCCGGGTTCCACCAAGATGTACCATGATATGAGAGGCGTTTACTGGTGGGACGGGATGAAGAGGGACGTCACAGAGTTCGTGTCGAGGTGCTTGACTTGTCAACAAGTCAAGGCCGAGCACCAGAGGCCAGCGGGAGAGCTATAGCCGTTACCCATTCCGGAGTGGAAATGGGAGCAGATTTCTATGGACTTCATTGTGGGGCTACCCAGGACTAGTCGAGGGTATGACTCCATTTGGGTGATCGTGGATCGATTGATGAAAGCGGCTCACTTTCTGCCATTGAAGACTACTTTCGGATTTGCTCAGTATGCCCAGATATACATCGACGAGATTGTACGACTGCATGGAGTCCCGACATGTAAAGTGTCCGACCGAGGGACCCAGTTTACCAGCCGACTATGGCAGAGGCTTCAGGAGGCTTTAGGCACCCACTTGAGTTTCAGCACAGCATTTCATCCGCAGACCGACGGCCAGTCAGAGCGGACTATTCAGACTCTCGAGGATATGCTCCGAGCATGCGTTTTGGATTTTGGTGGTAGCTGGGATCATCATTTACCCTTGGTGGAGTTCTCCTACAACAATAGTTTCCATGATACTATTCAGATGGCACATTTCGAGGCCTTGTATGGGAGGAGATGTAGATCGCCCGTCTGTTGGACAGAGCTCAGTGATAGCAGTATTTTGTGGCCGCAGATCATACAGGAGACGACCGAGAAGATACAGCTGATTCGGGATAGGATGAGAACAGCTCAGAGTAGGCAGAAATCGTATGCTGACAAATGCCATCGCAGATTAAAGTTCGCAGTTGGCGATCACGTTTTTCTGAGGGTCTCTCTGATGAAGGGAGCGATGAGGTTTGGACGGAAGGGGAAGCTTAGCCCCAGATTCATAGGTCCCATCGAGATCCTCGAGCGTGTGGGCGCAGTAGCATATCGTTTCGCTCTTCCACCCGACTTCCCAGATGTTCACCCCGTATTCCACGTGTCGATGCTTTGTAGATACCTACATGACCCTTCTAACATGATTCAGCATCAGACCGTTCAGCTCGAACGCGATCTTTCGTTCACAGAGCAGCCAGTCGTGATATTGGACCGGCAGGTGAAGAAACTTCGATTGAAGGTCTTGCCATCTGTGAAGGTGCTTTGGCGCAGCCCGAATGGTGAAGAGATCACTTGGGAGGCCGAGGGCGAGATGCAGAAGGAATTCCCTTATCTCTTTGAAGGTATGCGTAGCTATACATTTTTAAATTCGGGAACGAATTTCTTTAAGGGGGGAAGATTGTAACACCTTAGGATGTGAATAATGGCTAATTATAATTTAATATATAGTTTTTAATAAAAAGTTTACCAAAACGATTTTTCAAATATTTTATCAAATTTAATGAATATTTTATTAGAATTTATTTAGGCTTGCGCGCACATGTGCATGTAAACTAGGGTTAAATTAGGGTTAGACCATAATTAGCAACCATGATGGACTAACCATTTTGTTAAGCTAATTGGATTTTATTAAGTGTTTTGGGTTTTCTTTTTTAAAATGAAAATGAATTAGTTTAGTGGTTGACTTGGAGAGAGAGAGAGAGTGGGCATCATGGCTTGAGCCATGCTCTCATTTAATGAGGAGAGAGAGGGGGGGTTGACTAGCTTAGACTCTCATTTCTTTCTTTGCCTCACTCTTTTTTTTCCCCCTCACATCTCTCTCACTCTCACTCACAAGCAGCAACAGCACCAGAAGAAGCAGCAGCAGGAGGAGCTTCAGCAGCAGCAGCAGTCAGCAACAACACCAGCAACACCAAGTAGCAGCAACAGCATCAGCACAAGCAGCAACAGCATCAGCACCAGCAGCATCAAGCAGCAGCAGCAGCTCCAGGCAGCAACAACAGCTCCTTCACCTCTTCTTCTTCTCCTTCTCCTTGCACCTAGGGTCAAGTGAGGTATAAGTTCTGAGCCCAACTTCTTTGTTGCTAAACTTATGTGTTATTTAGCATCGGTCAGTGTTAAAAGTGAGCTTTAGTGCTAGAAATGGGGATTAGTGTGGATTTTTGGCCAAGTGATATTTTTGGTGGTTAGCCTAACCTAACTAAGTGTTATTTGGCCCTTTTAACTGAGATTTAAACCCAGATTTCACTAAAATACCATAGGGTTTCTTTTACTGCAAAACTTAACGTTTTAAAGTAAATATTAGCCTTTCTGTGATCTGGTGTTGACCCGGTTACTTCAGATAAAAACTGAGAAAACTGGGGCATGTACACTAGATCTAGACCACACACGCGAAGCACGAGCCCATAATTCCACACCCTAGCCGCAGTTTTATTCATTCTGGCCGCTATTTGCGGCCAGAAGGGGGTGTTAGGTGGTAGGGTTTGGTCTAGGGTAGTCTGGTGTATATTCTAGTGTTTTGGCATATGCAACTTTTTAAATTTTCACCCGAGTCAAATCTGGAGCGATATACCGTTTTTCCTATACGTTTAGTTTGCGTGACACGTGTGATACGTGAGTGGGTTTAGTGTTTCTGCGTGTCGCGATGTGTCGGGGTAATTTCGGATGCGTATTCACACGTTTCAGCGTATCGGGCACACGCGCGTTTAGTTCGCGACGTGAGTTTTTCGTTTGATTTCGATATCGCGTTTTTGTAGATTTTTCTTATGTGTATTCTTTGTTTAAATTCTAGGTTCGCAGGCGGGTATGACGGATGCCGCAAAGAAGGGGAAGCAAGTGGTCGGCTACGCTTAGCACGAGACCAGGTGAGTAGATTTAACATCTACAGTGAAATCGCCCGTATGGCGTTAAGCGTCAGGGCGTGATAGGATATTTTAGTTGTATATATTTATATGTACCATTGTAGCATACTCATTCCTTGTTGCATATAGAAATGGTAGTTATATGACACTGCATTGTCACTAACGGTTTAAGCTGCACGAGCACTATTTGTATGTTACACTCATACCGTTAGTGATTGCCATGACACTCGCACTATAGGGTTGCTACGAATCATACTGGTGCACACATATATTGATATCTTCATACTTGCGCACATGCACACTATATATTCAAACTGGTGCACACATACATTGACATCTTCATACTTGCACATATGCACACTATAGATCCATATTAGTGCACATATACATTGGCACACTCATATTTGCGTATATATCCACATGCACATCCGTACCTATACACACACACATGTATCACATACATGGATGATATTGGCTTTGATTTCTAGAAAATAGGGACCGCATGAGATATTTTCAAAACTGGATCCATTTTAAAAGAACAGCTTCCCTTTTTACTCTTAGTGTCATACGACACATTGCATGGATTTACGCATTGAGTTTTGGATTCATGTGATTTCTGGATTTGAGAACCGTGGTATTATTTTAAGAAAATACGCACTGTTTTAAAAACCCGGTTTCTCTTGATATGATATTTCAGTGCGTCCACCATGTGTTTTCTCGGTTCTGAGACGTGTGATATGTGAACCCGAATCGAGGAGCTGGACGATGCCGATTGCGGGTACATGGTGGACCCGGTATGGTACCCCGGGACAAGAAAGGGATGCTGTGTATATAGACGGTGAGCCTGGCAGAGGGACTACTACCTACCGGTGATTGGTTGGGCATGGCGGTTATCCGGAGGATACTGACCAGAGTCGATAGATGGATACAGGACGACCCGTACTGCCGGGGCCGAGGGCCGATTCCACAGACGGAGCCCGTGGGCCGATCCGCACTGACGGAACCAGATACATGAGGATTTGCGTGTCGAGCTGGACACGATTATTTTATGATATTTCGAGTGCCGATGTTGGGCACTCATGATTCTATGAGATGTACATGATTTGAGGGCCGATTAGAGTGACAGCGCCTGAGTTTTTACTGGGATTTAGGTGCATTGATGGGCACTGGTTATTTTTCCACGTTGACATTCCGTGCAGATGTTATTTATTCCCATGCTTAGCATTCAATGTTATGCATCTCATCCTGTATCTGTAGTACCTGATAGAGTACTTTTGCATGATTATTGCATACCCTGCTCATCCTATATAGATGTTATTAGATTGCACTTGCTATGCATGATTATTGCATACCCTGCTCATCCTATATAAGTGTTATTAGATTGCATTTGCTATGCATAATTATCGCATACCCAGCTCATCATATAGAGATGTTATTAGATCGCACTTGTTGCATGATTATTGTGCATCCATCTCATCCTATAGATGTTATCTGTTGACATAGGTTAGAGTATCGCAGTACGTGCATACTCGCGATTACCTTTATATGTTATCTACTACTCACGAGTTGGGAACTCACCCCCGTTGTGCCACAGTGTTTGCAGGTTGCCCCTCGGAGTAGTCGCGGCAGGCTGCTTTCTGTCATCTTTTGATACGGAGACCACTGCAGTTGGCGCGTGAGCCCTTTTGCTGATAGGTGGGTTTTTGCGGTATCCATTTATTTTCCAGTTGTATACACCGTTGTATCTAGTATTCTCCATCTACTATTCATATATTGACTTAGAGACCAGTTGTGAGGACGATGTATATTATTTTGTACTCTGGTGTCGAGCTCGTTGTGAGCCGACTTTATTTATCCAGTTTTATCTTTCATGATACTTGTTCACTTATATTGCTCATTTCTTCGCTACGGCGTCGTATATTATTGTGGTGATTGTTTCCGCCGTTGGGTGTGATTGCTCCCGTTTGGTATGCTTATTTCTTATTGTATCTCATTTTTATTTATATCTTGTCTTGTACCCGATTTCGGGGCTAGTTTTTACAAAGGAAATGCTGCCGAAATTTTTAAGGAAAAAAACTTAAACTTTAAAGAATTTTACTAAATTACCAAAGTTTTCTAAATGCTTTAACAAATATTTCCATTAAATGTTTTAACACTCACTACTTTTAATGGTTTTGATTTCTGGGTTTCGGCTTACTTAGTCGCGTTACTTGCAGGGTTACTAGGCACTGTCATAAGGGTCTATAAGGCATCAACCATGCCCGATTTAAAATTTAGACATGCCGAACAACCCTAACCAAGATCTTAGACTAGATATTAAGCGAAACAAAGCAAGTAAACAACTTTACTTCTAAGAGTTAGGGATTACAACCTTTGTAGTCCGTCCCTTCACTTCTAATGCTCCGTGTTGAGGTCCCTTCGCTGCGATCATCGGGTACCCGGACTTAAGAGAGGCTCCATGAAGAGAAAGATGCAAGCTTGCTTCCGATCTTCGATAACAAAGATGATCTACCTTGAAGAAACTCAAACCCAAGCTCTTGCTTTGTTAATCAAGTATTAGCAAAGCAAATACCCTAATCTAAGTGGCTAGAATAGATGAGGATGATGAAGTCGGAATTTAGCTCTCATTTATTTTCTATTTCTCACTCATTTTCATCTCTTCACAAAAAGGTAGAAATCTTTTCATGCAAGGAAGTAGAAGGAAGAAGATGATCTATCCTTTAGTGATGAATAATGAAACTCAAGTGAGGTTAGAAATACAACCATGGGTTAAGTATGATAACTTAACCCATGTAGAGACTTAACCATGGTGAAGGGTTGGTTTGGGTTAACAAATATCAACCAAAATATCTTTAGAAAATATCTTTAGTTAAAAACAAAAGCAAAGTTTCTAGAAGCTTCAAGAAGGTTTAACCCAAATCAAACCCTAACCATGTTTAATCTCCACTAATCATGTTGCATTTGTAACCTTAACTTGTTACAATTTTATATATCACATATATAATATATTTTGTAACAAAATAAAATAATACAATTAACATATATCGCATATATATCAATGTATTACCCGAGTGAGAAAAAGAATCTTTTATTGAGCTCATATTAGTTAATGTAATTTAATATATCAAATATATAATTATACATTAAATTATCGAATCAACACTTGATTCGATAATCCGGCTATTTTACAAATAACCGACTAATATAATCTGTATCAGTTCATCGAATCAACACTTGATCCGATGACCCGGCTATATCTCATATACCCGTCCGATAACTCATATCGCGAGAATCTAATACGGTATCACATACACGTATTGTTCTCGGTCCCGTACATATCATATATGTGCTCCTGCTCCGTTTTGCCCTAGCCAGGAAACCTCCGTGTAGGACTCTAAAGAATCGTCAATACACCGGCAGTGGGTGATGATCATATCAAACACCCACAAGCTGCAAGCGGTCAGCTAAACGTAACAGCCACCCAGGTATTGAGCGATCAGAAGATCAACAAGCAAGCCTGTACATTCTCCCGTGAATCCAACCAGTAACACTACCGTACAGTCCGGTCTCTTCGTCTGATATGTCGCATATCTCGCCTAGGGGTGGTAAACGTCAGACCCCAGCAGCTTGATAAGTCGTGTCGATATGAGGTCCATAACAGTTCGAGAAACTACTGATAACTCTTACCAGTAAATCTCAGCAATCCTGGTCAGAGATTTCCAGTTATAGCCAATCGAACACAGCGCAACATCAACTCCCTATACCGGGAGAGACGAAACCCCTCCTATCGCTCATTGCCTCCATGTGATTCGGGACTATACCCAAAAGCCACCTTTTTGCACGCCCTCTTGGACGTGGTATGATTGAAATCAAAGTACAGTGGGAATCACACAAGACTCTATGACGATCTCGGGTCTACAGACTAACATGTACCAGTGTCACCAGAGAACTGCCATCTGACGTGAGGTATAATACCATCTGGGAGTTCTCGGCGAGTCCGTCCAGTGTACCTAGTCTCCACTGAGCACCCATATACCTTCTTTGATGTCAAACACTAATGGATATGGAATCATCCATCACCCATTATATGGGTCAAGAAGCGCATACGCTAGTTTACTCTGGAGTATCGATGCCCTATCTCGGTACTCCCACGACTACGAACATTTGAAGGATGTACTTGGTGACTACACTGTCTCCACTAGTATGATCTGCATCATAGTCCTGGTAGTCAAGTACTCATCCTAAGGGCTTTATCAACATGTGACATAGAGACAATCAGAGTACATGTTAAGATAAAGGGTAACCAGGTAGCATATTATCATGTCGAGCAAGAAAGTCCTCCCTATATATGTCCAAGCATCCACTACAATATACAACGTATGTACAGTAATGGCCTCTAGGGCATACATATAACTAACAATCTCCCACTTGCACTAGGGCCATCTGTTGTGGTATCGCATACCCAACAATAAGCTGTGGTTGAAGTATCTCATACTCAACCATCCCATAAAAGTCTCTACTGGGAAATAGGCCTTTGTGAGTGGATCCGCACTGTTGTCCTCGTCTACTCTCCTAACCTCGATCTCCCTGGAGATCAACCATCTCCAAGATCAGGTGATACTGCCGAAGAATATGTCTGGGTCTCTGATGGGACGGGGATTCCTAGGCATAAGCCACAACTCCATTGTCACACAATGGTAGGAATGAAATTCATCTGATGAACTCATATATATCCAGACTGCCTCTTTGGTAGCATCCTTGGTAACGATGTATCTAACCTTTAATCATCTAGTAAGTCACGGTATCTAGCTTGGAACTCTTCCAACACACCGTCCCTCCACTGAGGGTAAAGACAATGCCTGCGACTAACATTCAGTCGTCCTTATCACCCTGGAAATTTTCCAGTGATTCTTCCCAGGATCTATTGATACCATCTCACTATAACTAGTGAGAATCCTAACATCCATTTAGATCTATCTCATAGATCCATAACCCAGGATTTAGGAGGTATCACCTTGATCCTATATAGAGAATCTTTGTGATAAGAGGAGATTGATCGAGCGTAGCATAGGAAACTCCTTCCCTATCAAGAGTATGTCATCCACGTACTATACGAGGATCACCACCATACTACCTACTACCTTTTTGTATATACAAGGTTCATCTACCATTTTGATGAAGTCAAACTCTTTGACTACCATCAAAACAGACGTTCCAACTCCGCGATACCTGATTTATCACATAAAACATCTTGCACACGTTTCCGCTGCTCCCACTATCTACGAAGCTCTCTGGATGTGTACTTATAGACGCTCTCTCTTCCAAAACATCATTTAGAAAAGCTGTCATGACACCCAACCGCCAGAAATCGTAGTCATGGTATGTAGCAATGGGTATGCAGCTTCTCAAGCGCATAACACCCAAAAGGAAATAGGAAGCTCAGTAGTACTCATCATAGAGCACACCATATCACATAGGGTGCTATTGCGCCGCCCCGATACACCGATGTGCTGTGGTGTATACGGAGGAGTAATGCTGAGAGAGAATCTCATTCTCCTTTAGAATAGTCCAGGAATTCCGTGCTCAAGTATTCTCCTCCTTGATCACATCAAAGGACATAATACTTATACCCAGTCTTTGGTTCTCTACTTCTAGCTTATATTCTGTGATTATCTCAAAAGTTTCGGACTTGTGTTTCAATAGGAATATATGTCTGAATCTTGAGAGATCATCAGTGAATGTAATGAAGTACAAAGAACCGGTCTTGGCATGTGTAGATAGGGGACTTTCATACCTCAGCATGTATCAATCCCCAAGAGTTTACTAACTCTTTCTCTGTTTCCAATAAACGAAGCTGTGGTCATCTTATCTTTGTGACATGACTGGCAAGTTTTACAAGATGTAAATCCAAACTAATTTAAATATGATCTTTATGCAACTTTAGCTAGTCGGGTTGCATTGATATGACCTAGTCTACAATGCCTCAAGAAGGATTTGTTCATTTCTGAACTCTTCTTCTTGTGTGTGTTCTGTACGTTAAGAATCGTGGTTTGATTTAGAATGTCTATGCTTTTAGATAACGTGCCTGAACTGATCAACTCTTGATATAGGAAATGTTCAAAACATTATCCAAAATACAAAATTATATCCTTCATTACTAATAAAGAGACTGATATGATGTTGTATATCAGGTTCGGTATCTAATAACATTCGTTCAGAATCAATGTTTTCTGGTAATACAGGGTGATAACTGCCAACAAACTTGGCTGCAACACTTGCATCTTTTCCAACTCTTGAAACTTATCATCCGTTTTCAGTTCTCTACCTATCTGTAGCCCATGTAACAAATTACATTTGCGGGATTCTGATCCGGTATCTCATACTCAGGACGTAAAGGATACTGAGAAACAGTTCTCGGTAATGAACATACCCGAAGAAGATACATCAGCATGCACTTTCTTCGTTTGGGTGGCACGGGAATTCTGGTAATCCCCTATTTCCAGCTGTCTTATAACAATTATAAGTTGGAGCAGGACCAACGTTCCTTAGCGCAGTATAACAAGCGGGTTTGGTCAATACATCCGTATTATTATCTTGATTTAAGGCGTGACATAGTCGCTACCTGGAGAGAGAAAGAAGAAAACACCCAGCGTATGCTCTTTGCAAGATTAGATTGGTTATTAATATATCTAATCAGGATGTTTCCCACTGTTTTAGTCAAATCTTCCTTCAAACCTTAAAAGGTAAGACTAGCCGGGATTAATTACACCCTACAAGTTCGCCAATCTTTCAGCCATGCCAGTGCCGGTACTTTGAGGGAGGTTCCCCGCGCTTTCACACGGACCTAATTAAAGTAAATCTCGTTTTTCCAGGGGTGTATCCCCGTTAATACCTTTCTAGACACCTACTTGATTGGCTAATTGTAATGTGTAAAACTCTCCCAGGAGTAACTCTTACTCGCAGCGGGTATCGGGATCCAACTATTTCATAGAAGGTATGCAATCTCATTGCAAATTTCAACACTTGAAATTCCCAATAATATTTTACCCCTAGCGTGCTATGACCTTGACGCATGCCAAACAACCCATAGTCCGCTAGTCAAGTTCAACCCGTGCATTTCCTGATTGAATTAAACCCACCCGTACGACCCTTGACGCATGCCAAACAACGCCGTACGAATACCCTAATCCAATCGCATCGTATGCTAGCAGATAAGCACTAGTTAGCTACCGTACACTATGCCTTGACGCATGCCAAACTACCGCAGCACGAATACTAAGTAGTACTTATCTGAAATGACGGAGGGCTACGCAGGTTTTTAAGAAAACCATGAGCGTAATGAACTTAATATCGTTGTAGAATCGAGTGATTTTAAATAGAGTGTTTTTAGGCCTTTTCTAGTTTTGCTAAAGAGGTCACTCCCGGTAAAAGGATCTCGGCTCTTTCCTCATCGAATAAGGTGCAGGATATTTCACAAATATCACTATGCAAAGCAAAAACTATAAAAACAATCAAAAGACAAACCAAGTTTGTAGCATCAGCTAGTTTCGCTAAAGTGGTCACTCCCGGTGAAGGGATCTCGGCTCTTTCCTTATCGAATAAGGTGCTGGATGTTCTACAAGGAACATCGCTATGCAAAGAAAGAACTAGAGCTACCTGTTTTCGAGATAAGTTTCTACAACATCTTTAGGTTTCTTTTAGTTTCATTAATCTCATTAATGAAGTCCTATTTTATTATGCTTCACAAGCATCACATTTGAAACGAAATTAGCAATATAACATATATCTCATATATATATAATATAAACATTCGTCTCAGGCAGTAATATGATCTCATCACAGAACATTGCAGCAGAAGACAACATATGAAAGATTGGATATACTAGAATTTCCGTGTTTTATGCGAGCCTGTATAAAACGCGGATTCCACGGTCGCGATGAATAGCCAAACCCACATCCCTAGACCCCTACGAGAGCGGCAAGCAACACTGCCAATTCTAGGGTTAGGAGACCCGGTTTCGACTCCTCGAGATGGTCTCCCACTGGACCCTAGAATCCGGTTACTTGTGCTCCCCGCCTTAGGTCTACCTAATGCGGAAAAGTAAATAATATACAATGGTGACATCATCCTCAGCCCGGAAGTGCCCTAATAAAAGTATATTACATACAAATGAATTCTACATGAATGAAAAATAAAAAACTCTCATCTCACATAAAACCCCCAGCTATTCAAAACGCGACGATCCAATATAATATATCACAGTAACACATAATATCTCATATCATCAACGTAAGCAAGCATGCGTATCCCGATTGTCGTTGATATATAGCAACGAAACCGGCGATACACCACATACTACGCTTACGGTCACAGAAAAGAAAGTGTAAAACTACAACAGTTAGAATCCGTAATCTCCTTAGACATCTCATGCCTAACCAAATGAATTCCTTAGACATCTCATGCCTAACAATTATAAACCCCGCATTTTAGTCTCAATCTCGAAAACACTTTTCAATATCTAGTCGGGCAATTCAACAAGATTCCCGACATCCTGATCGAATACTCATCGCAAACTTTAGTAGACGGCCGCACCCCCGATGCCATCGACGAAGTGCACTAAGGCGGAACACCGCTGCGGCGAGCACCCGAACGGATGCTTTTGGCGACGGGGTTATCCTACAGTCACTTGGTCGGGGCTATGGGGCGTGGCTATCTATTAAGTTTACCCGGCGAGTATCCGCATATGCTACATGATTGCGAGGGAGTTTTGATCACATCAAAATCCTATGGCAACCGATCAAATGAGACTAAACTGCTAAATTTACAACATTCAAATTAGTTATCTCATAACTACTTGTGGATTTCAAATATTATATCACATTCCAGATAAATAGACAATGTTAAACTTTCCGATCGAATAAACAAACACCCAAGATTTCCCAAATAGCTCAACACTTGAGCGGAGTTCAAAAAGTATCCATCACATACCACAGTACCAATGGTCCAGCCGTAGAAGGGTCAAACTAACGCCTCATATGTGGCAACGCCGTACTGCCCCAAACCCTAAGGTTTAAAGGCGGTTCAGACGGTCACATAATCGAGTTAAGGCTTGTGTTCTTCTAGAGGGTCCACCGCGTTACTTGCATGACTTAGAACGTTCTTTAACTAAGGAAAAAATCTAACACTTGGAAATTTTCCGGCAGGGGAAAAAGTGAGTTATTGATATCCATTCGAACTTTTTAACACGTTCTAAATTACCTGGAAAAACTTAAACGAAGTTAAACTTTCCGATCGAATCAACGAATACAAAAGATCTCCAGAAAACTCAACACTTGAGTAATATTAAAAATTCCCAGAAGCACTAGGTAACACCTACGGATCAACTGTTGAAAAACAAACCCTTAATCCTCAAGTCTTGCCGCGGAACCGCCGCCAATACCCTGGTTTGGCCGCGGTTCCGCGGCACTTTGATGGATTCATGGGGTCGTTTTTCACACATATCCATAAAATCACCTGTTGAATATTCTGAGCATTTTTAATACAGAAAAAATCAACATTTTAAAAAATTTCCAGAGAGGGGGTAATATGCGATGTTTCGGGGTTCGATCGGACTTTAAACTTCGTCTAGACTTCGCCTAAAGCTCTAGCTTGTCTCTGATACAACTGCAGAGTTACTAAGCACTGTCACAAGGGTCTATAAGGCATCAACCATGCCCGATTTAAAATTTACACGTGCCGAACAACCCTAACCAAGATTTTAGACTAGAGATTAAGCGAAACAAAGCAAGTAAACAACTTTACTTCTAAGAGTTAGGGATTACAACCTTTGTACTCCGTTCCTTCACTTCTAAAGCTCCGTGTTGAGGTCCTTTCGCTACGATCATCGGGTACCCGGACTCAAGAGAGGCTCCATGAAGAGAAAGATGCAAGCTTGCTTCCGATCTTAGATAACAAAGATGATCTACCTTGAAGAAACTCAAACCCAAGCTCTTGCTTTGCTAATCAAGTATTAGCAAAGCAAACACCCTAATCTAAGCGGCTAGAATAGATGCGGATGATGAAGTAGGAATTTAGCTCTCATTTATTTTCTATTTCTCACTCATTTTCATCACTTCACAAAAAGCTAGAAAGCTTTTCATGCAAGGAAGAAGAAGGAAGAAAATGATCTATCCTTTTGTGATGAATAATGAAACTCAAGTGAGGTTAGAAATGCAACCATGGGTTAAGTATGATAACTTAACCCATGTAGAGACTTAACCATGGTGAAGGGTTGGGTTGGGTTAACAAATATCAACCAAAATATCTTTAGAAAATATCTTTAGTTAAAAACAAAAGCAAAACTTCAAGAAGCTTCAAGAAGGTTTAACCCAAATCAAACCCTAACCATGTTTAATCTCCACTAATCATATTGCATTTGTAACCTTAACTTGTTACAATATTATATATCACATATATAATATATTTTGTAACAAAATAAAATAATACAATTAACATATATCGCATATATATCAATGTATTACCCGAGTGAGAAAAAGAATCTTTTAGTGAGCTCATATTAGTAATGTAATTAATATATCAAATATATAATTATACATTAAATTATCGAATCAACACTTAATCCGATAATCCGGCTATTTCTTAAATAACCGACTAATATAATCTGTATCAGTTCATCAAATCAACACTTGATCCGATGACCCGGCTATATCTCATATACCCGGCCGATAACTCATATCGCGAGAATCTAATACGGTATCACATACACGTATTGTTCTCGGTCCCGCACATATCATATATATGCTCCTACTCCGTTTTGCCCGAGCCAAGAAACCTCTGTGTAGGACTCTAAAGAATCGTCAATACGCTTGCAGTGGGTGATGATCATATCAAACACTCACAAGCTGCAAGCGGTCAGCTAAACGTAACAGCCACCCAGATATTGAGCGATCAGAAGATCAACTAGCAAGACTGTACATTCTCCCGTGAATCCAACCAGTAACACTACCGTACAGTCCGGTCTCTTCGTCTGATATGTCACATATCTCGCCTAGGGGTGGTAAACGTCAGACCCCAGCAGCTTGATAAGTCGTGTCGATATGAGGTCCATAACAGTTCAAGAAACTACTGATAACTCTAACCAGTAAATCTGAGCAACCCTGGCTAGGTATTTCCAGTTATAGCCAATCGAACACAGCGCAACATCAACTCCCTATACCGGGAGAGACGAAACCCCTCCAATCGCTCATTGCCTCCATGTGATTCGGGACTGTACCCAAAAGCCACCTTTTTACACGCCCTCTTAGACGTGGTATGATGGAAATCAACGCACAGTGGGAATCACACAAGACTCTATGACGATCTCGGGTCTACAGACTAACCTGTACCAGTGTCACCAGAGAACTGCCATCTGACGTGAGGTATAATACCATCTGGGAGTTCTCGGCGAGTCCGTCCAGTGTACCCAGTCTCCACTGAGCACCCGTATACCTTCTCTGATGTCAAACACCAATGGATATGGGATCATCCATCACCCATCATATGGGTCAAGAAGCGCATACGCTAGTCTACTCTGGAGTATCGATGCCCTATCTCGGTACTCCCACGACTAGGAACATTTGAAGGATGTACTTGGTGACTACACTGTCCCCACTAGTATGATCTGTATCATAGTCCTGGTAGTTAAGTACTCATCCTAAGGGCTTTATCAACATATGACATAGAGACAATCAGAGTACATGTTAAGATAAAGGGTAACCAGATAGCATACTATCATGTCGAGCAAGAAAGTCCTCCCTATATATGTCTAAGCATCCACTACAATATACAACGTATGTACTGTAATGGCCTCTAGGGCATACATATAACTAACTTTACGCCTGCAGACGTTACTGTTGGATATATGTATGCCCTAGAGGCCATTATATGATAGTGGATGAATTCATACGTATATATATATATATATATATATATATATATTCAGTGTACATTCTTGCTCGACATGATAGTATGCTATCTGGTTTTCTTTATCTGACATGTTGATTTGATCATGCTTTTATTCATTCATACATGTTGATAAAGCCTTGAGGATATATGCTTGACTACTGTGATTATGATGGAGATTATACTAGTGGGACATCTGTAGTTTATAAGCATATCCTGAAATGTCCCTAGTCGCAGGTATATCGAGACAGGGCATCGATATACCAGAGTAGACTAGCGTATATGATACTAGACCCATATGATGAGCGATGGATGTTCCCACATTCATCGATGTTTGACATCGAGATCGTATACGGGTGCTCAGTGATGACTGGGTACACTGGACGAACTCACCGAGAACTCCTATATGGAATTATATCTATCGTCGGATAGAAGTTCTCAGGTGACACTGGTACAGGTTAGTCTGTAGACCCGAGATCGTCATAGTGTCTTGTGTGTTCTCCCACTGTACTTTGATTACCACCCTACCACGGCTCTACTGAGTCGTGCAAACAGGTGGCCGTTGGGTACAGTCCCGAGACACACGAAGGCGATGAGCGATAGGAGGGGTTTCGTCTCTCCCGGTATTGGGAGTTGATGCTGTGCTGTGCTCGATTGGCTATATCAGTAAGTCCCTGGCCAGGGCTGTTGAGATTTACTGATAAGTGTTATCAGTAGTTTCTCGATCTGTTATAGACCATTCATTGGCACGACTTATTGAGTTATTAGGGTCGACGTTACCATCCCTAGACTCGATATGCAGCGTATCTGACGAAAAGACCGGACTGTACGGTAGTGTTGCCAGTTGGCTCGACGGGAGTTATAACAGGTTCGCTTGTTTTCTTCTGATCGCTCAATACCCGGGTGGCCGTTACATTTAGCTGACCGCTTGCGGCTTGAGGGTGCTTGATATGATCATCACCCATTGCCGGTGTATTGACGAGTCTTAGAGTCCCACAATGGAGTTACCTAGTCCAGGAGAAACGTTGTGGTGCGCATATGCGATATGCGCATGGACCCGGTTAAAATGTGCGTATGAGATACCGTATATTAATCGGGTGGCTTGCTTTTGGTCGGGTCGTATGTGATATGACCGGGTTGCTAAACCAAGTGTTGATTTATCATTTGACCATTGTTTTCTCACTAGAAATCCTTTCTTGTCTTTTATGGTGTATGCATGCATGTATGCATTCATTCTTGTTCATGCACATAGGATGTGCATGTTAGTTATATGTATGCCCTAGAGGCCATTACTGTACATTGGATGTATATTGTAGTGGATGTTGTGACATATATAGGTAGGACTTTCTTGCTCGACATGATAGTACGCTATCTGGTTGCTCTTTATCTTAACATGTATACTTTCTGTCTCTCTGTTACATGTTGATAAAGCCCTTAGGATGTGTACTTGACTTCCAGGACTATGATGTAGATCATACTAGTGGGGCCTGGGTAGTCCATAAGTACATCCTTCAATGTTCCTAGTCGTGGGAGTATCGAGACGGAGCATCGATATTCCAGAGTAGACTAGCGTATATCTTCTCGACCCATGTGATGGGCGATGGATGATCCCATATCCATTGGTGTTTGACATCGGAGATGGTATGCGGGTGCTCAGTGGAGACTGGGTACACTGAACGAACTCGTCGAGAACTCCCAGATGGTATTATACCTCACGTCAGATGGCAGTTCTCTGGTGACACTGGTACAGCTTAGTCTGTTGACCCGAGATCGTCATAGAGTCTTGTGTGTCTCCCACTGTGCTTTGATTTCCACCCTACCACAGCTCTACTGAGGCGTGCAAACAGGTGGTTTTTGGGTACAGTCCCGATTCACATGGAGGCAATGAGCGATAGGAGGGGATTCGTCTCTCCCGGTATTGGGGGTTGATGTTGCGCTATGCACGACTGGCCATAACTGGAAATTCCTGGCCAAGGTTGCAGTGATATACTGGTAAGAGTTATCAGTAGTTTCACGATTGTTATGGACCTTACATCGGCATGACTTATCGAGCTACTGGGGTCTGACGTTTACCACCCCTTGGCGAGATATGCGACATATCAGACGAACAGACCGGACTGTACGGTAAGTGTTACTTGTTGGATTCACAAGAGTGTGAGCGGGTTTGCTCATTGATCTTCTGATCGCTCAATACCCGGGTGTCCATTACGTTTAGAAGACCGCTTGCGGCTTGTGGGTGTTCGATATGATCATCACCTGCTGCTGGCATATTGACGAGTCTTTAGAGTCCTACATAGAGCTTTCCTGGCTCAAGCGAAACGAAATAGGAGCGCATATGAGATATGTGCGGGACCGAAAATAATACAAGTATGTGATACTGTATTCTATTCTCGCGATTCGTATCATCGGACGGTTATATAAGATATAGCCGGGTTACCGAATCAAGTGTTGATTCGATACATTGATACACTTGATATTAGTCGGTTATTGCAGTATGACCGGATCATTAAATCAAGTGTTGATTTAATGATTTAATGTATAATTATATATTTGATATATTACTTTGCATTAACTAGTATTGGTTCACTTAAGATTATTTTCTCACTTGATGTGCACATTGTATATATGATATAGTTTTGTGCACTACTTTGTATCATGTTTGATGATACATGCAAACTTGGGTGTGTGTTTGATTTAAACCATATTTAGGTTAATGGTTAGGATTTTATTTGGTTTATTTATTTTCTTTAATTCTTTTTGGGCAAGAAATAAAATGGTGGCTTCTTTGTTTTTTTCTTAAAGTTTCATGAAGCTTTGACCACTTTGTTTCTTTCCTAAACCTAACCATTCACCTAAACCCTAGTTTAGTCTCTACACTAGTTAAACTCACCCATGGTTGCATTATGATAACCATCACCGTATTTTCGTTTTGGAAATAATTCATTATTCCTTCTTCTTCTTCTTCTTCTTCTTCATGAAGAGAAGAAACCATTGGTAGATTTTTCCAAGTGATGATTCCAAGTGAGAAATCCAAATCCAAAGTGAACCCACTTCCTATTTCTTCATTCTCTACCACTTGCCATGTAGTAGAGTGTGTTATCTTCACAAGTTTTATGACCAAGTGAAGATGGATCTTGATCTTGCGTTGCCTCGACGTAGATCATCTTCGGCATCGAAGTCGACGGCCTAGCCCGCCCATTTCTCCGATGAAACCGACGCTAGAGTCCGAGGTCAGATGATCGCAGCGGAGGGACGTCATCACGGAGCTAAGGAAGTGGAGGACCGGATTTACAAAGGTTGTAGTCTCTTTCATTTAGCAATAAAGTTGTTTACTTGCTTGTTTCGCCTTTACCTCTAGTAACGATCTAGTTTAGGGTTCTTTGGCACACATAAATTTTTGATTTTGACATGGTTGATCAGTTGTAGAACCTCATAGGTGTGCCTAGGTGTTGCGCCACGGCAGCGCCCCGGCCGTCTATCCGAGGCCAAAATGCGGAATCAAAAATTTTCCTTACTTGGAAACTGGCGCTACCGCGGACAATTACCCGGATCGTAACCATTAACCGATACTAGCAAACAAGAGAAAGGGTGAGAGATATACCGAGTGATCCGAGTCCTCCGGTCTTCTCGTCGTCGTCCCGATCTCCCGCGGAAACTCCGGTCGTCGCCTCCTTGCCGGAAGGGCACCACATCGTCTGCATCTTTTACGGGCTCCCACCTCAATACCGAGGCAACTCGGGCACGAAGCTGGCTAGTCGACGTGCCCAAGATTGGCTATAGAATGTAGTGTAGATGATGCTTGTCTCATTTGGGGTTTGTAGTTGCCTTGATAGAGGAATAAGGTTATGGAAAAATGGTGCTTTCATTTTTCCAAAACTAGATGAATGAGATGAAGAAATTTGTGTCACACTAAAATGGAAATTTCTCTCATCCTCACTCAAAATGTGGCCGGCCATTCTCTAGTGGGAAATGGTGGAGGGAATGAATAAAACATGAAGGGAGGTGAGTGTAGGATAAAACAAGAGGTGACCACAAACAAACATCAACCATGCTTATTACTTACATCAAACCCATACTCACTCAAATCTCATTAAAGCACCATCATGGATGAAAAACAAAAGATGCTTATCATAATGAATACAAGTGCAAGAAACCCCCTCCCCAAAAGTAATTTGCAAAACTGCAAATTACCCCCTCCATCGGAAAAGTCCGGCCGGGAAAGAACAAAGGAAAACCGGCCGGAACGGAATGCAAACTGGCAACTCCAGAAAACTGGTCCCGTAATAAATTACAGGAAAAACCCCGACATTGTGCATACACACCTGCATCAGTATTCCGACCGGATACAAATGCAAAGAGACAAAATCTACACTGTACTAAACTAGGATCCGGCTTAAACCAAAGCCGGCTAGTAATATCCGTTCGATCCTGATCCGTGCAATACCGCACGTATCTGATCGAACCCTGCCATATATCCATATGGCTACTAGTACAAACCGTCCGATCCTGATCCGTGCAATACCGCACGAATCTGATCGGACCCTGCCATATCTCCATACGGCCCCTACAGCGTTTCGCCCGAAAGCTTGAGTAACTGAAAGTGTGGTGGACTCTAAAGACTCGTCAATACTATGGCTGTGGATTTAACCACTAGCACGTCAGAGGTATAAGCCAATACGTGACGGGCCACCAGCTATTGACCAAAAGGGACGTCGATGAGCGAACTCATCCTGACACCCTACTGAGCCTGTCAGTGACAATATCCGTACAGTCCGGTCCGTTCGTCTATGAGCATCGCATGACGGGCCTAGGGGTTGGTAAAAGTCAGACCCCCAAAGGCGGTACAAGTCGTGTCGGAGTGTAGCCCAGAACGCCCTGAGATACTACTGGAATACCTACCAGTAAATCTCCTGCCTCGACCGAGGGCTTTGCGTAATGGCTCTCCTAGACACAGCGCGACCTCACCCCCAATACCGGGAGAGACGAACCCCTGCAGATCCGCTCACTGCCTCCATGTGGCTCGGGACTGTACCCAACTAAAACCTGTTTGCACGACTCCTTTGAGCCGTGGTAGGGTAGTAATCAAAGCACAGTGGGAACTCACACGAGACAAATGACGATCTCAGGTCGATGAACTAACCTGTACACATGTCACCTGGGAACTGCTATCTGACGTCTGGTATAATCCCAACTAGCAGGTTCCCGGCGAGTCCTGTCCGGTGTACTCATAACCCAATGAGCACCTGTATACATCTTAGGTGAACCAACTGACACCAGTGGCTTGTGAGACCGGCCACCGCCCCTCGTCGGGGTCTCGACTGTATACACTAGTCTACTAATGGAGTATCGATGCCCAGTCTCGAAACTCCCACGACTAGGGACCATTTAAGGATGTGCTTATAGACCTCAGCTCCCACGTATATGATCGCCATCATACTGCTGGTCGTCAAGCAAGAATCCTAGGGGCTCTATCAACGTGTAATAGCGACCTGTAAGGTCACCTGAAACAGTACACGATGATAAAGGTAAACCAGATAGCATATTATCATCTCGAGTAAGACTGTTCTACCGGGATAGGTCCTCCCTCAATCATTACAATCACGTGCCTGTGATCCAATAATTGACTCTGAGGGCACTATCTCCAACAATCTCCCACTTGCACTCAAGGCTAATTATTGCGATGTCGCATACTCACAGCCCGTGTGATACCGAACACCCAACTCCTCTACTAGTCAGTCGCACAAAGCCTATTTGCGAAACTATTGCGTTCGAGGAAAAGCCTCAGTGAGTGGATCCGCCTAGATGTTTCTTTCTATGTCTCTCTATATCTCAAGTTCGCGGAGAAAACCATCTCCCGAAATGAGCAATACCTGTCTTGGAATGTCTGGATGTCTGATGGGACCTAGTTCATAAATGAACTTCAAATCCAAACTTCTTGGACTGTATCGTCAACTGAACTTAATCAGTATCGTGCGCCATGCCTCCCTCAGTATCTGCCTGGATCACCTGTCCAGAATACTGTCCCTCGTCAGAGGGAGAACTATAACTCTGACAACCTCCTTGTCGTCCATGTCACCTTGGAAGCCTGGAGTGATAACCGTCTCCTAAAGGAGGCAGCCGTTATCATATCCCTAGAACATTCACTTATGTTCTAAAACTGCTTCCGACTGTTCCTCCAGGATTGGATCAATATCAACTTATTGCATATAGTGCAAGAACAAAATCTGGTGTGGTACTTGACATCTCATGACTGACTCAATTGCCTAAGCAAGTGATCTGTCAATCATGCGTATCTCTCCCCCCTTTAGTCTGCAAGACACCTTTAGAGAGGGTGACTCCATTACCTGCAGGTGTACTACCGTGCCAGGAGTCGTCCATTCTAAATACTCATAGAATGCTGTCAAGGTACCCATATTAGGAAACCACCCAAATCTAGATCTAAAACTATAGATCTAGTAACCAGAATGTCTGATATAATATCCAAGTCCTGTGTGGAGAAAACACTGTGTGACAACCAAAGTATAACCGAATGTAGTATAGGAATATTACTTCTTACTCTGAGTATGTCATCCAAAACCAGGACATCACACCCTACTACCTTCTTTAACAGATCCATCCCCTATTCTGATGACGTCAAACCTATGACTGTCACATCAGAAATAGATGATCTATCTCCGCTATATCTGCTTTAGTCTTATAGACATAAGCCTGATTTCCACCAATGCTTCCGCTGCTCCCACTGACTACGACAACCCTTTGGCAGAGTCATATAGACGTGCACTTCTAAAGATAGTTTAGAACGACGCTATACTCATCCTCCTGCCGGGTCTCGCAGCCTGGAACAACAACAATGGCAAGTGTGGGTAAACAAGAACTTCCCTGTCACCGTCCTTGAGGCTACCGGAGTACCTCTCGGGTGCCTGAAGTTACCCACCTTATCTGCGGAGTGGCCAATGGAATGTCAAATCAGATTGAATCTTTAGGTTCCTTATCAAATCTTCAGTAATCGTTTGCGGTTCTGGAATCGCTTCCGGTTCTACCATACTCCCACTACTGTTTTCTGAAAAATAACCATTTCCTTTTAAAATGTGGCGAGTTAAGAAAAATATCACTATTGATCTTCCAGATGGTAGAAAATCAACCCTCGTCATAGCCTGGGTCAACCCACAAATAGCCATTACAGAAACGCGCCTTGAGTTGCCCAGTGTCTGGTTTTAATCATAAGCCGGACAACTCCCCGTACCTTAACATCGTTAAGATATGAACTGTTCTATACCCAATATAGAAGCAGAGGCACTGATTTAATTGAACCAGATTCAAATCATGCAGCTGTCTCCAGTGCATGTCAACTAAATGGAAGGAGGCCGATCAGCGTTACCCAACTTAGGAATGCTTCCAATTATGAGTAACCTGAAAGAGAAGCAATTTCTCTTTATCATTACTATCAACTGAATACCATACACAAGTATCTACATCTTCGATCACTTTGTAGAATCCCGATACTTGCTATACCTGGTTCTCTACTCTATTCAAATACCTATAACTCCTCAAAACTTAGACCCTGTGTTTCATCGAAACATATGTCTAAGAACTAGAGAAGTTAAAAGTAAACAGAATATAGTATGAGGACCAACCCCTCTGTCCTAATGTACACTGGACAACATACAATACTCTGTATAAGTCCGCTGAGTCTAACAACTCTTTCACTGTGTGTCGTAGGTTGAAAACTGTACTTATGGTTAAGAAGAATTACACCGCTGTTTAATGCTCCTTACATAACCATCCACTGATATAGGTAAATGTCAACGACATAATATCAAAAGGTATATCTCACTCTATGAAAATAGACGTACAGATATATCAATTTGAAATTGGTGCACAACAGCGGATATTCAAAACCAAATATTTGCCGACCGGCAAACAGCCCAGATGATCTTCCTCAAATATCACCGATTACAACGAATCCCGATATAATGAGGATGATTACCCTATTCCCAATAACTTACTCCCACTCATCATCTGTAAAACCATACAGATGTGAGAATCAAACCTGGTAAATACATACCCTGGAGCAAGTGTCCAATCGGGAAATCAGTTTTCTTTTAACAGTACACAGTTGAACTGAAACATTGAAATGTTTCTATGGGGTATCGTGGTATTCTTAGTAATGCCTTTACCATTATCCAGATTCACAACTATAACCGTATAATTCTTTGCCACCTCTCCAAATCCCTTTATATGTCTTTAGTCATTACCTTCTGCACACCCCTTAGGCCAAATGGTTTTCTTCCTTCCCTACCGTTCGGCACCAGCCTATGGTTTGGAAGAAGACTATCCAATAAGCATAATGGGTGTACTGTCCTAATCCTAGGAGCACTCGCAAGGCGAGAGAAGGTGAAGATAAAAGACAACCGAATAAGCCTTATTCCTATTTCTCCTGAACCAGAATCCATCCCCGAACTGGAACAAGTTCCTTTCGAGTTCGTATATAACCATACGATGGAGTATCCAATAAACTGTGGATCTTCGTAGTGATACGGAGTGTCCTGGAGAAATACAAAGGTGATTTAGGATTGGCGAAAAAATACTTGGTTTGGTCGTGAATAGTAGTCGCAATTTACTTTGCCCTCTTACTAATCCCTTGCTTTGCCTTAATCTTAATACCTTCTGCACACCGTTTAGGCTAATTGGTTTTCTTCATTCCTTACCGGTCGGCACCAGCCTAAGGTTTGGAAGAAGACTATCCAATTTGCGTAATAGGTGTGCTATCTCCTAAACCAAGGAGTACTCACAACTTGAGAGAAGGTAAAAGGGAAAAGACAACTGAATAATCCTATCCGTTTTCTCCAGAACCGGAAACCATCCTCGAATTCCTTCGAGTTCGTATCTAACCATATGATGGTTTTGTCCAATGGAAGTGGACGTTCGTAGTAATACGGGGTGTCCTGGAGAAAAAGGGTAAAAGTAGGAGTGGCAATGAGGTCTGCAACTCTGACAATCCAAAAGCCAGTGTTAAGAAGGTTCGGTCAACCTGGTCACTGAGTCATAGTCCAGGGTCGGGTCAATGGTCGCTTCCAAAGAGAGAGAGAAAAGAAATACTCAGCGTGCACTCTAACCTAGATCAGAATGGTTATCACTTTATCTAATCTGGAAACCTCCCACTGTATCTCAAATTCTCCTCCAAACCTGAAAGAAGAATTAGTCGGGATCACCCGAGGAGTAAACCAACTCATCAGTGGAAATCGGGATCCAACTATCATCGCATGATAACTTGACGGAATGCACTCAAGTCACCACACTCCAGAAGGTATGCGCATATCTGGCAAGTTTCAGTTCTTTTGAAACTCCCGATGTGATTTTTACCCCAAGCGGTTTATGACCTTGACTAGGTCAACAAACCATAAACCGCCAGTCAAGTTCAACCCGTCATTTTTCTGGATTGCATTAAACCCACCCGTACGTGCCCTTGACTAGGTCAACAAGGCCGCACGACTGTCTTAACCAATCCCACTTATGCAACAAACAAGTACCACTTAGCTACCGAACACTACGTCTTGACTAGGTCAACAAACGCAGCACGAATACCAAATAATACCTGTAGGAAATGACGGAGGGCTACGAATGGTTTTTGGCGAAAAACCTTTAACGTAATGAACTTGATATCGTTGAAGGAACTGCATAGCCTTTTATAAAAATATAGTGACGAAAACCTTCGCTAAAGAGGTCACTCCCGGTGAAGGGATCTCGGCTCTTTCCCCGTAGAATGAGGTGCAGGATATTCCAACTGAATACCACGATGTAAAGCAAAAGTAATCGGCTATAGTGAAGTTAATGCCCTGACGCAAACTTCTGTCCAAGGGGTCACTCCCGGTGAAGGGATCTCGGCCCTTGCCTCGTCGACTGAGGAGCAGGATATTCCAAATGAATACCACGATGCAAAACAAAAGTGAACGTCCTTGCAATAACAGCTTTTTGAAAAGTGTTCCAACAACATCAGAATAGGTTTGTATATCTTGCATTGATCCGAATCAACGCAGTCCCATCAATTGATCACACCACAAAGAACGAAAATATACTGACGTACGTATATGCCATCCGCATTCGCCACTGGGTCCCGTCATCACCCGTTAGGTTAGTTAACTAACGGCAGAGCGGGGACTGGACTAGCGCGGATGAAAAGCATATACAACATCTACTAATATATATACCAATATATTATATTTCGCTCAAGGCGTGAATAAAATGCAACATCACAGAAATGTACAGCATCACAGAACAATACAGATATCTGGAAGCCCCGGGTTTCACAGAGCCGCTGCTGAAACCCGACGTTCCCCTGGTCGTGTGGATAGCCTGTGCAATGAAATCCTAGACCCCTACGGGCGCGGCAAGTCACCCGCCAAAACCTGAAGCGAGGCAGCCCCCTTCAGCACCGTGAATGGACCACCCAGCACTTCACGGAATCCGGTAACTTGGGCACCCCTCCTGGGTCAACCTGTACCCCCTATGAGTGCGGCGAATAGCCCGCCAATTCCAGACTGAAGCCCCCTCCGTCTCAATGCCCTGAGATGCGGGCCCGTTGCCCTCTAGAACCCGGCTATCTGTGCACCCCTCCGCGGGGTAACCCTAGTACAGAAAGTAAAATATACATACACCGGGTACAACGACCGCAACCAGGTCGTGCCCCAAAAGAATAATACAATCAGGCAGTGACGGCAGTCCACATGTCGGACGCTCGCCCCGCAATGTCAAATGTACATATAAAACAAAACTGTACTAACATTGCATCCAGGCTATCCCCCACGACCGATCCGCAACAACACAGCATAAACACAGAACATCAACGTGAAAATCACGTTCGCAAATCCGTCTAACCGGGCTATAGCAGTTAGACAGGATTTACCGATCAAGTGATATTCACGGTCGCAGATATAATGTAAATACTGTGAAATACTGTGTTTAAAATATCCAATCGATAAAAAATTAACAAGTGGGCCCCCAAGTAATACTGTAGCACTCACAGAAAATCTGGGCCCAATATTAATATTCCAAAACCCCAAAAAATAGCCCAGAAGCCCACTGGAAAAATATGCTACAGTGAAGACACCAATGCGCGGCGGAACCGCGGCCCAAGGTGGGGTTTGGCCGCGGTTCCGCGCTTGGGTGATCGACTGACTGTGTCGAATTTTTCCAGTAGTCTTAGAATTTCCAGTACATTAGTTTTTTACAACCTGAAAAATTTTTCGAGCAAGAAAAAAATCAACAGAAAACTGATGTACACAAAACGCGTTTTTTGGAATTTTGGTCGATCGGATAAGTAAAATGCATTAGAACAAGCTAGGCAAGGTTAATGGCGTGGCTCTGATACCATGTTGCGCCACGGCAGCGCCACGGCCGTCTATCCGAGGCCAAAATGCGGAATCAAAAATTTTCCTTACTTGGAAACTGGTGCTACCGCGGACAATTACCCGGATCGTAACCATTAACCGATACTAGCAAACAAGAGAAAGGGTGAGAGATATACCGAGTGATCCGAGTCCTCCGGTCTTCTCGTCGTCGTCCCGATCTCCCGCGGAAACTCCGGTCGTCGCCTCCTTGCCGGAAGGGCACCACATCGTCTGCATCTTTTACGGGCTCCCACCTCAAAACCGAGGCAACTCGGGCACGAAGCTGGCTAGTCGACGTGCCCAAGATTGGCTGTAGAATGTAGTGTAGATGATGCTTGTTTCATTTGGGGTTTGTAGTTGCCTTGATGGAGGAATAAGGTTATGGAAAAATGGTGCTTTCATTTTTCCAAAACTAGATGAATGAGATGAAGAAATTTGTGTCACACTAAAATGGAAATTTCTCTCATCCTCACTCAAAATGTGGCCGGCCATTCTCTAGTGGGAAATGGTGGAGGGAATGAATAAAACATGAAGGGAGGTGAGTGTAGGATAAAACAAGAGGTGGCCACAAACAAACATCAACCATGCTTATTACTTACATCAAACCCATACTCACTCAAATCTCATTAAAGCACCATCATGGATGAAAAACAAAAGATGCTTATCATAATGAATACAAGTGCAAGAAACCCCCTCCCCAAAAGTAATTTGCAAAACTGCAAATTACCCCCTCCATCGGAAAAGTCCGGCCGGGAAAGAACAAAGGAAAACCGGCCGGAACGGAATGCAAACTGGCAACTCCAGAAAACTGGTCCCGTAATAAATTACAGGAAAAACCCCGACATTGTGCATACACACCCGCATCAGTATTCCGACCGGATACAAATGCAAAGAGACAAAATCTACACTGTACTAAACTAGGATCTGGCTTAAACCAAAGCCGGCTAGTAATATCCGTTCGATCCTGATCCGTGCAATACCGCATGTATCTGATCGAACCCTGCCATATATCCATACGGCTACTAGTACAAACCGTCCGATCCTGATCCGTGCAATACCGCACGTATCTTTTCGGACCCTGCCATATCTCCATACGGCCTCTACAGCGTTTCGTCCGAAAGCTTGAGTAACTGAAAGTGTGGTGGACTCTAAAGACTCGTCAATACTATGGCTGTGGATTTAACCACTAGCACGTCAGAGGTATAAGCCAATACGTGACGGGCCACCAACTATTGACCAAAAGGGACGTCGATGAGCGAACTCATCCTGACACCCTACTGAGCCTGTCAGTGACAATATCCGTACAGTCCGGTCCGTTCGTCTATGAGCATCGCATGGCGGGCCTAGGGGGTTGGTAAAAGTCAGACCCCCAAAGGCGGTACAAGTCGTGTCGGAGTGTAGCCCAGAACGCCCTGAGATACTACTGGAATACCTACCAGTAAATCTCCTGCCTCGGCCGAGGGCTTTGCGTAATGGCTCTCCTAGACACAGCGCGACCTCACCCCCAATACCGGGAGAGACGAACCCCTGCAGATCCGCTCACTGCCTCCATGTGGCTCGGGATTGTACCCAACTAAAACCTGTTTGCACGACTCCTTTGAGCCGTGGTAGGGTAGTAGTCAAAGCACAGTGGGAACTCACACGAGACAAATGACGATCTCAGGTCGATGAACTAACCTGTACACATGTCACCTGGGAACTACTATCTGACGTCTGGTATAATCCCAACTAGCAGGTTCCCGGCGAGTCCTGTCCGGTGTGCTCATAACCCAATGAGCACCTGTATACATCTTAGGTGAACCAACTGACACCAGTGGCTTGTGAGACCGGCCACCGCCCCTCGTCGGGGTCTCGACTGTATACACTAGTCTACTAATGGAGTATCGATGCCCAGTCTCGAAACTCCTACGACTAGGGACCATTTAAGGATGTGCTTATAGACCCCAGCTCCCACGTATATGATCGCCATCATACTGCTGGTCGTCAAGCAAGAATCCTAGGGGCTCTATCAACGTGTAATAGCGACCTGTAAGGTCACCTGAAACAGTACACGATGATAAAGGTAAACCAGATAGCATATTATCATCTCGAGTAAGACTGTTCTACCGGGATAGGTCCTCCCTCAATCATTGCAATCACGTGCCTGTGATCCAATAATTGACTCTGAGGGCACTATCTCCAACACTAGGAACCCTACAGTGGTATCAGAGCCTAGCTAGAGCCTTAGGCGATGAGTAGACGAAGTTAGAAAGCCGATCGAACCTAGAAACCCTAAGTTATACCCTTCTCCGGACAATTTTCAAAACTGTGGATTTTTGTGAATTAAAATGCTCAGAAAATAGAGCAGGAAATTCTAAGAGTTACTGCAGAAAGCGAACCCCTAACTCTACTAAATCGCCGCGGAACCGCGGCCTTACCCTGATACTGGCGGCGGTTCTGCGGCCGTATGTACTGATTAGGGATTCATTTTTATACAGTAATGCCCGTATCTGTTTCCTCTGTTCTCTGGGAATTTTTAATCTGCACTCAAGAGTTGAGTTTTCTGGGTTGAATTGGGAGTTCGTAGATTCGATCGGATTGTCAAACTTTGTCTATGTTTTTTCCGGGTAATTTTAGAATATGTTAGAAAGTTCGACCGGATATAAATACCTAATTTTTCCCTTGCCGGGAAATTTCCAATTGTTGGATTTTTCCGTAGTTTAATAACGTTCTAAGTAGTGCAAGTAACGTGATGGACCCTCTAGAAGACAACAAACCTTAACTCGATTATGTGACCGTCTTGAATTGCCCTTTGAACCATAGGGTTTGGGGCAGTACGGCGTGCCACATGTGAGGCGTTGGCTTGACCCTTCTATGGCTGGACCGTTGCTACTGTGGCATGAAGTGGATGTTTTTAAACTTATTTCATGTATTGAGCTGTTTTGGGAAAACTTGGGTGTTTGATTGTTCGATCGGAAAGTTTAACATTTTCTATTTATCCGGAATGTGATACAATATTTGGAATTCACAAGTAGTTATGAGATAACTAATATGAATGTTATAAACATAGCACTTTAGTCTTACTTGATCGGTTGCCACGGAATTTTGATGCGATCAAAAGTCCGTCGTAATCATGTAGCGTACGCGGATACTCGCCGGATAAACTTAATAGACAGCTACACCCCATAGCCCCGATCAAGTGACTGTAGGAGAACCCCGTCGCCAAAAAGCATCCGTTCGGGTGCTCGCGGCAACGGTGTTCCGCCTTAGTGCACTTCGTCGACGGTATCGGGGGTGCGGCCGTCCACTAAAGTTTGCGACGAGCATTCGTTCTAGATGTCGGGAATCTTGTTGAATTACCCAACTTTATATTGAAAAGTGTTTTCGATATTGAGACTAAAATGCGGGGTTTATAATTGTTAGGCATGCGATGTCTAAGGAATTCATTTGATTAGGCATGCGATGTCTAAAGAGGTTGCGGATTCCAACTGTTGTAGTTTTACACTTTCTTTTCTGTGACCGTAAGTGTAATATGTGATATCGCCGGTTTCGTTGCTATATGTCAACGACAATTGGGATACGCATGTTTACTTACGTTGATGACATATGATGTTATGTGTTGCTAGATATGTTATATTGGATCGTCGTGTTTGAATAGCCGGGGGGTTTTTATGTGAGATGCGTGTTTTTCATTTTCATTCATGTAAAAACTTGTATATAATATTCTTTTATTGGGGCACTTCTAGGTTGCGGATGTTGTCACCATTTGTATATTATTTACTTTTCCGCATTAGGATAGACCCAAGGTGGGGAGCACAAGTAACCGGGTTCTAGGGTCCAGTGGGAGACCATCTCGAGGAGTCGAGTCCGGGTCTCCTAACCCTAGAATTGGTAGGGTTGCTTGCCACTCTCGTAGGGGTCTAGGGATGTGGGATTGGCTATTCATCACGACCATGGAATCCGTGTTTTATACTGGCTCGTATTAAAAACACGGACGTCCTAGTATATCCAATATTTCATATGATATTTTCTGCTGCGTTATCTGTGATGTGATCATGTGATTTGTTCAGATAGATATTGTATATAGTATATATGATATATTATATAGACATTGCTTATGTTTTACAACCGCGCTAGCCCTGCCTCGCTCTGGCGTTAGTTACCTAACCTAACGGTGCAGACGGGACATCGAGGCGAATGCGGATGGCATAAGCGTACGTTATATTTATCTGTGATATTTAGGTGGACTTAAATGATGGGACATTCATTAATGAGATTAATTGTCATGACCCGAAAGAGCACGTTGTAAGTCCATGCTACCTCTCCCGGTACTTTCGGGAATGCGGAATTTGGTAAAAAACGATTTTTTACGGAGGTGGTAACATGGACCTAAAACCCGGATCTTGGTTAAACATCTATCTAGCAACCTAACTACGAGTTTCTAGCTACTCGGTTAGGGGGTTATACCTTGCTTGTCTTGAACTCCTTCGTCTTCAAACTCCGATGGTGGTCCGGATTGGTTTCTTCTCGTCGTCTCCGTACGCCGAAGATAGATCCACCTGAAAGCTCCAACCTTTAGCTCCTTCTTCGTTCTTTGAAGAAACTAGTTCACTTGGTTTGCTAAACCTAGTGAACTAGAATGAGTAGAGAAGAGTTTGTATGGGATTTTATCTATGGTTCTTGATTCTCAACTCTTGAGACAAGAGAACCATAGAATCAAGAGAGGAAGCAAGAGGTTGAGGGTGAGAGCAAAACAAGAGAGCTCAAGAACAAGAGAGAGAATGAGCAAGAAAGAATGAGGCTCTCTTTTTTCTTTCACCCTCTCATAATCCAAAGTCATGATAACTCATCATACTAAAAAAGTCTTATGTGATGGTTGAAGCAACCATAACCATATCATTTCATGCACTCATTTTACACAAATGAGCAAGCAAACAAAAGTCTTTGCCATGAAATGATGACTATGGTTATCATGATGGTCAACTAGTCAAGCCTAGTCAACCGGTCAACAAAGTCAACAAGTCAACAAAAGTCAACAAGTCAACAAAGTCAACAAGTCAACAACCATGTCACCATAATACTTAATTAATATAATAGTTAATCATATATCATATTCTCATTAGGGTTGAACAAAAAGTCAAATAGTCAACGGTCAACTGTCAACAACCCTAATGAGAATCCGCTGCCTCTGTCTCCCTGTCAACTGTGCATAGGCACCCGCATCCGCGTTCCGAGGAACACGAATGCACACTGGATAAATC
The DNA here is from genome assembly GCA_030015575.1 of Agapanthus africanus. Lineage (NCBI taxonomy): Eukaryota > Viridiplantae > Streptophyta > Magnoliopsida > Asparagales > Amaryllidaceae > Agapanthus > Agapanthus africanus. Next base: position 372,670,678 of record JASDDO010000019.1, on the reverse strand, counting down.
CAATCCCAAAAGGTACACTAGGATCTGGCTTAAACCAAAGCCCGCTAGTGTAAACTGTCCGGACACTGTACGTGCACAAGTGTACGGATGTGACCGAACCCTGTCGCAAAACCATGCGACCTGTCGCAAAACCATGCGACCTCTACTCTTTTGCCTAAAGGCGAAAAGCTTTCTGTGTGGAACTCTAAAGACTCGACACTACGCTGGCAGTGGGTTTAACCACAGACCGCAAGCGGCACTAGCTGTGCGTAACGGTCCCCAGGTAATGCCGACAAGAAGACCGACGAGGCAAAACCCATCTGAACTCCTACTGAGCCTGAGTGTGACATTCTCCGTACAGTCCGGTCTGTTCGTCTGATACATCGCATGGCGGGCCTAGGGGGCGGTAAACGTCAGTCCCCCAATAGCGGTACAAGTCGTGCCGGAGCGAAGCCCAAAACACCCTGAGATAACACTGGAAACCTACGAGTATATCTCGTTTGCCCTGGCCAGGGACTACTCGTGTGATGGCTCTCCTAGACACAGCGCGATGTCAACCCCCAATACCGGGAGAGACGAATCATGTCCAACCGTAACTGCCTCCAAGTGCTTCGGGACTGCACCCAACTACTACCTGTTTGCACGACTCCTTTGAGCCGTGGTAGGGTAGTAATCAAAGTGCAGTGGGAACACACTCGAGGCAAAGTGACAGTGTCAAGTCAGCGGACTAAGCTGTATTCATGTCACCTGGGAACTGATAACTGACGATAGGCATAATACCAACTAGTCAGTTCCCGACGAGTCTTGTCCAGTGTACCCGTAACCTAACGAGCACCCGCATACTATCTCAAGTACGACGTACTGACGGCTGTGGGACAGACCGTCTCCTACACTGGGATGAGAAGCGCATGCGCTGGTCTACTCCGGAGTATCGATGCCCTGTCTCGATAGTCCTGCGACCAGGGACCTGCATAAGGATGTGCTTATAGATTACCCAGCCCCCACTAGTGTGACTGCCATCACAACGCTGGTAATCAAGCAAAGATCCTAAGGGCTCCACTAATGTGTATAGGTGATATACTAAAATAAACACAAGTACACATTGAAGTAGAAACAAACCAAGTAGCATACTACTATTTTGAGCAAGATTGTATATACAAGGTGAATATCCCAAGCTTCCATTAAGTAATATACAAACTAGTATGATACAGTAATGGCCTCTAGGGTATACACACTAACAATCTCCCACTTGCACTAAGGCCATGTACTGGCGTATCGAAGACCTATCATCTCGATCAGCCGCTCGAACTGAGTCTGGGGAAAGGCCTTGGTGAATGGATCTGCAGTGTTATCTTCTGAAGCGACTCTCCGAACCTCGATCTCCTGGCGATCCACGATCTCCCTGATCAGGTGATACCGCCTCAAGATGTGCCTGGATCTCTGATGGGACCTGGGTTCCTTTGCTAAAGCTATAGCCCCGTTGTTGTCGCAATACAGAGGTATTGGATCAACAATGGACGGAACCACCTGAAGTTCTTTCAAGAACTTCCTCATCCAGACAGCTTCTTTTGCGGCATCAGATGCAGCGATGTATTCCGCTTCCATCGTCGAGTCTGCAACGGTTTCTTATTTGGAACTCTTCCAACACACCGCCCCTCCATTGAGGGTAAAGACAAAACCCGACATGGACTTGGAATCATCCTTGTCACTCTGGAAGCTGGAGTCAGCAAAGGCCTAGATCTGGAGGTCTTTTCCGCCATACACCAAGAACATCTCCTTAGTCCTTCTCAGGTACTTGAGAATGTTCTTTACCGCTATCCAGTGTTTCTCCCCAGGGTTTGACTGATACCGGCTTACCACACTCAGTGCAAAAGCTACATCCGGTCTGGTACACAACATCGCATACATTATAGAGCCTACCGCAGAAGCGTAGGGTATAATAGACATGCGATCCCTCTCCAAATCAGTCTTGGGAGACATCTCTTTAGAGAGGGTGATCCCGTGACAAGCCGGTAGGTTACCGCGCTTGGAATCTTCCATACTGAATCTTTTCAGTATGGTGTCGATGTACCTGGACTGTGAAAGTCCTAATATCCTCTTGGATCTATCACGATGGATCCGGATCCCCAGGATGTATGAGGCATCACCCAGGTCTTTCATGGAGAACCTGTGTGACAAGAACCCCTTGACAGATTGTAGCATAGGAATGTCATTTCCTATTAAGAGAATGTCATCCACGTATAAAACGAGGAATACTACAGTTCTCGCTACAAATCTACTATAGATGCATGGTTCATCTGGATTTTTGATAAAGCCAAATTCTTTGACCGTCTCATCAAAGCAGATGTTCCAACTCCGCGATGCCTGCTTTAGTCCATAGATGGACTTAAGCAACTTGCACACCTTTCCGCTGCTCCCACTCTGAATGAAACCCTCTGGTTGGTCCATATAGACACACTCCTCTAAATTTCCATTTAGAAAAGCGGTCTTTACGTCCATTTGCCAGATCTCATAATCGTGGAAGGCAGCGATGGCAAGAAGGATCCGAATTGATTTCAGCATGGCTACTGGAGAAAAGGTTTCGTCATAGTCCAAGCCAGGTCTTTGACGAAAACCCTTTGCTACCAGCCTAGCTTTATAGGTCTCAACCTGTCCATCTACACCAATCTTCCTTTTGAAGATCCACTTGCATCCTACGGGTTTTACCCCGTCTGGAGCAATGTCCAATGTCCATACCTTGTTGGTGTACATGGACTCCATTTCGGTCCGCATTGCATCCAGCCATTTCACTGAGTCAACGCTCTGAACGGCCTGCTGGAAGCTAGTAGGCTCATCATAATCTATGATGCAATCCTCTCTATCCCCGTCTATGAGAAAACCGTAGTATCTCTCGGGCGGATGAGTCTGCCTACTACTCCTGCGGAGCGGCGTAGGAATGTCCTGTTCTTTCGAACCCTCTGGCTCCACTAAACTTTCAGTAATAGTTCGTGGTTCTGGAATTTCTTCCAGTTCTACTGCGCTCCCACTTATTTCCTTTTCCTTCTCCAAGAACTGGTGTTCTAGAAAGTGGGCATTACGAGAAACAAGGACTTTTTGTTCCTCTGCGTAGTAGAAAAGATACCCCCTGGTGTTCTTTGGGTATCCCACAAACTTGCACAGTACTGAGCGTGCCTCGAGTTTGTCCGCATGCTGCTTTTTGATAAAAGCTGGACATCCCCAGATCTTCAGATACTGAAGGTAGGGTTTCTTCCCACTCCATAACTCATATGGAGTGGTAGGCACAGTCTTAGTGGGAACTCGGTTCAAAAGGTATGCGGCTGATTCTAGCGCATATCCCCAGAATGATCGCGGCAACTCAGCGCTACTCATCATGGACCGTACCATATCCAATAGAGTGCGGTTCCGTCTCTCTGATACACCGTTATGTTGCGGAGTGTATGGAGGAGTAAGCTGAGAGAGAATTCCGTTCTCTTTTAAATATTCCAGGAACTCGGCACTTAAGTATTCTCCACCTCGATCCGATCTTAGAATCTTAATACTTTTGCCGGTCTGTTTCTCTACTTCATTCTTATACTCCTGGAATTTTCTAAAGGCTTCGGACTTATGTTTCATTAAGAAGACATAACCGTATCTTGAGAAGTCATCCGTAAAAGTAATGAAGTAAGAATAGCTGCTTCGTGCATGTGTAGACATTGGACCGCACACGTCACTGTGTACGAGTCCCAAGAGCTCGCTCGCTCTTACTCCATGTCCAGTAAACGGAGTCTTTGTCATCTTTCCTTTGAGACAGGATTGACAAGTGGCATACGACTGATATTCGAACGCATTCAAAAACCCTTCTGTATGTAACTTCGTCAACCTTCTCTCATTGATGTGACCCAGTCTACAATGCCACAAGAAAGTCTGATTTATTTCTGGAGACTTTCTTTTGTGTGTATTCTGGAGATTGAAAATCTGTGGTTGGTTCAATACGTATATACCATTACTCAATGTACCTGACCCAATCAGAACTCGATTAAGGTGAATGTTTACAACATTACTTACAAACGCAAATTCATAACCTTCTTTAGAAACTAAAGATACAGAAATGATATTACAAGTTGCGTTGGGTACAAAAAAGCAATTACGCAAAACCAAAACATGTCCATCTGACATTCCCAGGTGATAGTCCCCCACGGCTTTAGCATCCATGCTAGCTCCGTTCGCAACTCTGAGGGTCATGTCACCTGCCTTCAAAACCCTACGGTTTCTCAACGCCTGCAAAGAATTACAGATATGAGATCCTGATCCGGTATCCAATACCCAGGAAGTAGAGTTTATTGAAAGACAGTTTTCAATAACATACACACCTGAAGCTGAAGCTGCAACCTGCTTCAATTCCTGTGTCCTGGCTTTCCAAGCCCTGCAATCATTCTTCCAGTGACCTTTCTTATGACAATAGAAGCATTCTTCCTTATCCACAAGCTTCCCCGCTTTCTTTGTTGCTTTAGCTTTTCCCTTCGTATCCACTTTACTAACACCGCCCCTTGGTTTGGCGGGGGCTTTCTTCTTCTTTCCCTTGGCTTTCGCCTTGGACCTAGTAGAAGATGATCCTCCTACAAACAAAGTGGATGTTTCCCTACCTTTCTGTAGGGTGCCCTCTGCGCTCCTCAGCATGTTGAGGAGCTCTGAAAGTTCAACCTCTTTTTCTTGTAAGTTGAAGTTCAGTATAAACTGGGCGTAAGTGGAAGGAAGGGACTGGAGAACTATATCTGTATACAGTTCACTCTCCAATGTGATCCCTAGGTCCGCGAGCTCCTCAATGTAGCCGATCATCTTTAGCACGTGCTCGGCTACTGATGATCCGACGGCCATTCTTGCCGAAAATAGCTTTTTCGACGCTTTGTATCTTGCGATACGAGATTGCTCGCCATACAGTTCTTTTGTATGGAGAAATATGGATTCAAGGTCCATATTCTCGTGCCTCCTCTGATGTTCGTTGTCCATCGAGGCAAGTACGAGGCACTTGGCCTTCGCGCTATCAATCTCCCAAGTCTTGCGGATTTCCTTATCCGCGACGCTGGAAGTGGGACCAGGGGCAGGGGGAGCTTTGGTGGTAAGAAGATACCCCAGCTTGTCGTAAGTGATTGCTATCTTGACATTCCTGAGCCAATCTTTGTAGTTTGGCCCTGTCAGTTTGTTTTTATTTAGGAGTAACTTAAGTCCAGTCATGTCGATTTGGTCGCTGCAATTAGGAGAGAGAAGAAGAAACACTCAGCATGATGCTCTTGTAAGTTTAGAGTGGTTTTTAGTTTGTCTAAACAGGATGGCTCCCACTGTTTCTCGAATCCCTCCTCAAACCATAAAGGAAGAATTAGTCGGGATCAATCCCACCGCACAATACTTGCTTAACCGTTCAGCCAGGCCGGTGTCGGTACTTCGAGGGAGGTTTTCCAACGCTTTCGCGAAGTTCCTTAATTAAAGAACCTCTTTTCCCTGGGGGCGTAGCCCCGCTAACACCTTTCTAGGCACCTACTAGGTTTATAGCATTGATCGATTAGTGAGAAATTTCCCGAGGAGTAGCATATACTCACAGTAGGATCAGGATCCAAATATCATCGCGTGACGAAACTGAAGGAATCCTACCAGAATCATCACACTCCAAATGGTATGCAAATCTAGCAAGCTTCAGTGCTTATGAAACTCCCGATGTGGATTTTTGCCCCATGCTCTTATGACCTTGGCGTGAGGTCAAAATGTCATAAGTCACATGTCAAGTTCTTCCCATCATTATCCAGGTTAATTTGAATCCACCCGTACCTACCCTTGACGTAGGCCAAAATGGTAGTACGACTGTCCCAAACCAACGCATTCTATCTATGCAACAGATAAATATCCGGCAGCTACCAATCACTATGCCTTGGCGTGAGGTGAAAATACATAGCTTGAATACTACCGAATATTTAACTGAAATGATGGAGGGCTACGAATGGTTTTGGCTAAACCGTGAACATAGTGAACTTGATATAGTCGATGGAACGAGATAGCTTTTAAAAGGAGTGGCTCAAGCTCCGTATTTAAAAGTTGTTTTGAAAAGAACCGAGTGGTTTTTCGAAAGTGTTCCAACGACTTTAACTTGGTTTATTATCTTGCATTAGTTCTTTTAATGCGTGATATTCTTGCATTAGTTCTTTTAATGCGTCCCATCAATTAATCCTACCATTGCAGAAAACAACCAAAATATGACGTATGCTTATGCCATTCGCATTTGCCACAGGGCCCCGTCATTACCCGTTAGGTTACTTAACTAACGACAGAGCGGGGGCTGGGCTAGCGTGTCTGTAAAACATAAGCAACGCCTAAATGATATCATATATAGATATACTGCAATGATAAACATTTCAGATCACAGATGAATACATTGGATATACTAGGAATCTGTAATTCGCACGAGCCTGTAACGAAAAACAGATTACACGGTCGCGGTGAATAGCCAAATACCCCACCCAAGACCCCTACGGGTGCGGCAAACTACCCGCCAAGTACCCGAAACGTAGTAACCTCCCTCATCTCCATGAGTAGGCCACTCGACACTTCGGCATACCTGGTAGTTTGTGCACCCCCTCCATGGGTCTATCCTAGGAGCAAAAACAGTAAAAAGAAATTATACAATGACGGCTACAACCCCGATTCGGTTGTGCGGCCATACAAATAATTATTACATCAATTTACAAATTTACATGAATTGAAAGAAAAGAAAACTCTCGTCTCACAACCCCCGGCTATTCACCCGCGACAATCCAACATATTCATATCCACATTCCAGCAACATTACAGATCACAGATTTGTATAACCCCCACTAATCGACATATAGCGATTAGTAGACGTTCAATACAAATATCACATTACAGAAAAACCCGTTAGCTTAAGTCTTTTAGAAGTTCGATCAAAAATACGGATTTTCGGGACCCCAAAAATAAAATTTTCGTTCTGGAAAATCTGGGCAGAAAATATATATTCCAAAAATCCCAAAATACCCCCAGAAGAACACTGCACCAAAAATGGACCACGGCCGAGTCAACTCGGCCGCGGATCCGCGGCGCTTTGACTCGATCGTTTGACCAATTTTGGTGGGTGTTCACAGAAAAGCCTGAGCCGATTTTAGGTGTGAAAATAATCAACTTTTGAACAGTATAAAAATCGACAGAAACTTCGAATTTCGGGGTTCGTTTTCGGTACTTTTTCTTTGATCGATCTTCTAGTTACTTGCTAACATGTTAGATAGAGTTTAACTAGGCTCTGATACCACTGTAAGTCCATGCTACCTCTCCCGGTACTTTCGGGAATGCGGAATTTGGTAAAAAACGATTTTTTACGGAGGTGGTAACATGGACCTAAAATCCGGATCTTGGTTAAACATCTATCTAGCAACCTAACTACGAGTTTCTAGCTACTCGGTTAGGGGGTTATACCTTGCTTGTCTTGAACTCCTTCGTCTTCAAACTCCGATGGTGGTCCGGATTGGTTTCTTCTCGTCGTCTCCGTACGCCGAAGATAGATCCACCTGAAAGCTCCAACCTTTAGCTCCTTCTTCGTTCTTTGAAGAAACTAGTTCACTTGGTTTGCTAAACCTAGTGAACTAGAATGAGTAGAGAAGAGTTTGTATGGGATTTTATCTATGGTTCTTGATTCTCAACTCATGAGACAAGAGAACCATAGAATCAAGAGAGGGAGCAAGAGGTTGAGGGTGAGAGCAAAACAAGAGAGCTCAAGAACAAGAGAGAGAATGAGCAAGAAAGAATGAGGCTCTCTTTTTTCTTTCACCCTCTCATAATCCAAAGTCATGATAACTCAGCATACTAAAAAAGTCTTATGTGATGGTTGAAGCAACCATAACCATATCATTTCATGCACTCATTTTACACAAATGAGCAAGCAAACAAAAGTCTTTGCCATGAAATGATGGCTATGGTTATCATGATGGTCAACTAGTCAAGCCTAGTCAACCGGTCAACAAAGTCAACAAGTCAACAAAAGTCAACAAGTCAACAAAGTCAACAAGTCAACAACCATGTCACCATAATACTTAATTAATATAATAGTTAATCACATATCATATTCTCATTAGGGTTGAACAAAAAGTCAAATAGTCAACGGTCAACTGTCAACAACCCTAATGAGAATCCGCTGCCTCTGTCTCCCTGTCAACTGTGCATACGCACCCGCATCCGCGTTCCGAGGAGCACGAATGCACACTGGATAAATCCAATCCCAAAAGGTACACTAGGATCTGGCTTAAACTAAAGCCCGCTAGTGTAAACTGTCCGGACACTGTACGTGCACAAGTGCACGGATGTGACCGAACCCTGTCGCAAAACCATGCGACCTGTCGCAATACCATGCGACCTCTACTCTTTTGCCTAAAGGCGAAAAGCTTTCTGTGTGGGACTCTAAAGACTCGACACTACGCTGGCAGTGGGTTTAACCACAGACCGCAAGCGGCACTAGCTGTGCGTAACGGTCCCCAGGTAATGCCGACAAGAAGACTGACGAGGCGAAACCCATCTGAACTCCTACTGAGCCTGAGTGTGACATTCTCCGTACAGTCCGGTCTGTTCGTCTGATACATCGCATGGCGGGCCTAGGGGGCGGTAAACGTCAGTCCCCCAATAGCGGTACAAGTCATGCCGGAGCGAAGCCCAAAACACCCTGAGATAACACTGGAAACCTACCAGTATATCTCGTTTGCCCTGGCCAGGGACTACTCGTGTAATGGCTCTCCTAGACACAGCGCGATGTCAACCCCCAATACCGGGAGAGACGAATCCTGTCTAACCGTCACTGCCTCCAAGTGCTTCGGGACTGCACCCAACTACTACCTGTTTGCACGACTCCTTTGAGCCGTGGTAGGGTAGTAATCAAAGTGCAGTGGGAACACACTCGAGGCGAAGTGACAGTGTCAAGTCAGCGGACTAAGCTGTACTCATGTCACCTGGGAACTGATAACTGACGATAGGCATAATACCAACTAGTCAGTTCCCGACGAGTCCTGTCCAGTGTACCCGTAACCTAACGAGCACCCGCATACTATCTCAAGTACGACGTACTGACGGCTGTGGGACAGACCGTCTCCCACACTGGGATGAAAAGCGCATGCGCTGGTCTACTCCGGAGTATCGATGCCCTGTCTCGATAGTCCTGCGACCAGGGACCTGCATAAGGATGTGCTTATAGATTACCCAGCCCCCACTAGTGTGACTGCCATCACAACGCTGGTAATCAAGCAAAGATCCTAAGGGCTCCACTAATGTGTATAGGTGATATACTAAAATAAACACAAGTACACATTGAAGTAGAAACAAACCAAGTAGCATACTACTATTTTGAGCAAGATTGTATATACAAGGTGAATATCCCAAGCTTCCATTAAGTAATATACAAACTAGTATGATACAGTAATGGCCTCTAGGGCATACACACTAACACACGTGACTGGCCCTTGAACCATATGAAGTCTATAGGACCCCAGCTGATCCAAGTAAGCCAAAAGCCCAGCAATCTAAAACCATTTAAAGAGTAAATAAGGAAAACTGGTTTTGAAAAGTAAAGAAATCATATTTCGAAAATCAAAGTTTTTAAATAACTAAGCCGAATGTGTATTTTTAAAATGTGTAACCTTTCCTGAAAATTTCGGCAGAGTTTCCTTTGTAAAAACTGGCCCTGAACGGGGTACAACAAGAATAATATAAGAAATGATAAAAGGCATCCCCAAGCGGGAGATAGCTCTTCGTCAATCGACGGTCACAACCACGCAAGCAATAATAATATACAAAGCCAAAGGGCGAGGATCAAAACCCAAAAAGAAACTCAAAACAGCCAGAAAACCGTTATACTACAAGCGCGACTCTAAGGTCGAAATAATACAACACTGTTTTCTAAGTCTGAAACAATATACAAGTTTTGGTTGATGGAATTACTGGATACAATGAATAATACAGGAGCAATGGTGGTTCTGATATAAAGAACCCACCTACCAACGCAAGTCACCCATAAGGAAGCAGTGTGCCAGAAATGCCGCTATGGAATCTGTACGGCAAAAACCTGCAAGGACTGTGGCACAATGGGGGTGAGTTGCCAACTCGTGAATAGAAAATATCTACAAGCAGAGATCGAATGCATGACCCAACCTAGGTCAATACGATCAGATATACATATAAACCTCAATATGAATAAGTCTGAAACATGCTAAAATGGCGATGTAATCCCTATACATGAGTGAAATGCCAAATGCTCGTGCCAGTGCCTCAGGTAATAGCATATCATAAATGTGAGGTACAATCAATGAAATCAATCTGCATGTACGTGGATCCCGTCCACTCGTCACCCAATGACAAAACCATCATGCATGTAAATATCATCAGCATATGCATGGAAATATGAGGATATAAACCACCTGTGTCCCTCGCGACACGTCAAAATCATGGAACCGGAGTGCCCAGCATCGGCACTCGAAAACATCAAGAAAACTGTGCCCAGCATCGGCACGTAAATCCTCATATATCGGGCTCCGTCAGTCCGGATCGGCCCACAGGCTCTGTCTGCGGTATCGGCCCTCGGCCCCGGCAGTACGCCATATCCATCTATCGACTCCGGTCGGTATCCTCCGGATAACCGCCAGGTCCAACAAAATCACCGGTAGGTACTCGCCACCCTGCCAGGCTCATCGTCTACTCCATGAAAAACATTTCTTGCCCCGGAGAACCATACCGGGTCCACCATGTACCCGCAATCGGCCCCATCCGCCTCCTCGAATCGGGTTTCACATGTCGCTCTCAGCACCGAGAAAACACATGGTGGACGCACTGAAATATCATATCACGGGTAACCGGGTTTTTAAAACAATTACATATCCTCTTTAAAACACCCACGGTTCCTAAAACCAGAAATATCATGGAAACAGCATATCTCAATGCGTATAATCAGAAAACAGCATGTATGCGACATATAGCGGAAAGGTAAGCATATCAATATGTCGTGCAAGGGTCATATCCTAAATGCAACAGTACTACAGTGTAGTGACATGGCAATTATCGATGATGAAGTGTGTGAGCCGGCAAACAAGTGTACGTGGAACATACGCATCATCGATAATTATGCTGGTGTCCTAGCAGCATGACTGAAATATATCAACAATATAACTGATGCAATGCAAACAGCATGAATGTGCGGAATCGAGTAATCAACGCAACAGTAGAGAACCTGCCTCAATAGATATATCATGCAACCTTGCCTTTTGAAATAAGACGAATCAGGGCTTTTGGTAAAATAAGGGCTACGGTGTTTTAAGAAAAGATGCGCCTTTTGAAAATATCCGTATAAACCTTTTTTGCCTATCTTTAAAATATCCCCGATTCGTTAGTTTTGAAATAGGTATGACTCGGGTCTAGCCTAACGCCTACTATGCGAACTACGAACCCGACAATCAAGTCAATAGAGAGGGGTATGGAAACCACCTAAATCTGAGTCGATATCACAATATCTCATCACATGACAGGCATCACTACCATCATATCACATCTCCAATACGAACTCTGTCATGTCGCCAAATCTCACGGCCTCAATCGAATCTCATCGACTCATCTCAATCCCACGTATCATCCTCAAAACCCGTATATAAACACATAGTCCCATACCCATGTGTAGACATACACACCATCATATGCGCACAGATATATGAAAGGATGTATGCAAGTATGTGTGTATGTGTGAGTGTGGGTGCAACCACTACTCTAGGGTGTCGCACTATACTCAACCAATACATCCTTATCACCAATAATCCATTATTACCATCAATAATCCTAAACAACACATAATAAATATATGTGTGTATACGTATTCGTATACATCACCACGGACTGCGGGGGTGCTATACGCCATCCACCCGACTTCTCCCCGTAGATATAATCTACTCACCTTGCTTCTCATGTGTTGGTGCCGATGTCGCCATCTTCATCTTCTTTGCCTCAACATCTCGTAGGGTACCTACAAGTATATCACGACGCTAAAGCACATGAAAACCACATCGGAAACCAAAATAGCACACGCTACCCGCATAGGTAAAAACCTATCGACTCGCATGTAAACACGTTCAATATCCACTTGTCGTTGACGTCCAAACGCCACCCGACAGGAATGAATCACCAAATACCAAAATCCATGCTAAATCAAGTCGTAAACCATGCACCAACATAGGAAAATCAACCCAGATTTCACCCTAGATGGAATCAGTCAAAACTAGACATACCCAGGGTCAATAATATAGGAAATGGGGCCATGCACAAAAATCGAGGCAATTCCCTCCTGCTCTGGCCGCAATTTGCGGCCAGAAGGGAATAATTGGCGGCCTCACCTTGGAGTTGGGGGCTAGGGTTTGGTGTGGTGGTTCATTGGTGCCTGCATATCTCACTGTCAACTCAGTTTTATTTTTGGGGTCTCGGGGTAATAGCAGATTCCACGAAACACTTCCAGATTTACAGTTTTCCCCGATATCGATTCCGTAATTCCGTATTCTGGTTTCAAGTTCAAGTTCGGGTCCAAATTAGCATCACACAAGGGACTCTAAGGTCACCACAATCCTCAATTCCATCTTTGATTTCAGTTTTACCCTAAACCCTAACTTGAATTCTCTAAAGTCCACAAACAACACAATATCGATATGAAACTAGAATAGATGCACAAGGAAATGAAATACTACTCTAATAGGTGCAGAAATTACCTCCTTTGGCAACTCAAGAAAATTCTTGAGTTGCTCAAAGTCCTCCAAATCCAATCTTGCTAGGTTCAATGTGTAGCTAGTGAGCTTGGAAGTAAGTTTTGTGAAGTGGGAATGGGGTTTTGGCTTTGTTTTCATGGTGGATCTAGGGTCTTAGTGAAGAGGGTGAGAGAGGGAGAGAGAGCAGCAGTAGCTCCAACAAGGGGAGGGAGAGAAAATGAGAAGGGAAATGATGGGGGGGCATGGGTCAAAAGAGGTGAAGGTTGACTTGGTCCCTTTCTCTCTCTCATCATACTACTTTTTCTTTTCTTTTCTTCACTAAACTCTTCTCACTTGAATAGTAGACCCAAAAGAAAAGCCATGGTAGAAATGCACAAGCAACACAAGTGTAGAAAATGATATGTGCACATTTTTGCACAAAAATGCTAAAAATCCAATTAGCGATTCTTAATCGCGATTAGCACTAAATTAGCATATAACTAATCTTAAAAACTTTAAAATGGCATAATTCTATAAAATACCTTATTTTAGAATTTTCCATAATTTTTCCCCATTTATTTGTATTTAATTATACCAGAATATTAAAATATTCATTAAAATAATATTAAATTATAAAATTTCCCAAAAATCATATTTTATTATTTTGGAAACGTTACAATCTACCCCCCTTAAAGAAATTCGGTCCCCGAATTTAAATTTAAACCCCCAAATACTAAAATATTGCAATACAAATTCCAAGTCATCGAGGCTCCGAAATCAGCAATACATAAAACGTATCATAGCGCAATGCATGCGCATGAGTACTGAGCAGATAACTCAAAAGCAACACTCCATCAAGCATCCCGCAATCATCGGAGTCATGGTAAAGACACAAATGTCAAATCCAATACAAAACCAATATGATATAGATCAGAACTATACATGTAGACATCCAATCTATACATGTAAATAGCTGATGTAAATGCATGCCCATTCTTTTTAAGTCGCTGTGCGATGCGCGTAACACTGCACAGTGGCGGACATTTTTCACAAGAAAATAACTATATATGTATATATATATCCTTTGTTTAATAGGTACGTTCCGCCGTTTTGAAAACAATTTTGAAGGGTTTCCTTGTTTTTAAACGTTTCGTGTCATATCGGACACGTAGGTATATATATATCGAGACCATAGCTCGCTCTTTGGAAATCCCTTCGAACTATCAATGCATGCAAAATATATCCAGGTACTGTCCTCTGACTAGTCCTGCTCGGTACAAAACGAATATCATATTTCATAGAAATGTACTGCTCCAAAAGGAATAAATCCCAAAAATGCACATAACACCACCCTGTGCGTCTGGTGTGCACGGAAATCAAAATCCTTATATGTGCCATACAGGTGCACAAAACAACATCTAGGTGCAACGGGTGTGCACGAAACATCTGTCATAGGCAACGTGTGTGCCTGACAGCCCAAACATGTGCATCTGACATGTACGAAGAATCTCGATTTAGTGCATCTGGTATGCCCCAAAATCGTATCTCAAAACATGCGCCCAACATGCGCGAAAATCGAAATCGGTGCATCCATCGTGCACGAATGAAAATCTAAACCCTGCACACTCAACATGCACGGAATCACAAAATCCAATAGCAACGCCGAACATGCGTAAGTCCAGTCAAAAGCACGGAGTGCAAGAATCCACATCAATATCACAATCAAAATCGACATATCGAAAGACATCAAATCGAAGTCAGGTGCAACCGTAATGCACAAAATGTAAATCCGGTGCAACAAAGGCACGAAATATAAATCTGATGCGATAAACGCAAGAAACATAAAACTGGTGCGACAAACGCACGAAGTATAGAACTGGTGCATCCCATGCACAAATACCAGCAATAACTCAAATGCGTAAGCAGCAACACTAAGTGTACCCAGATATAAAGAAAATCATAAACGTGCGCAACTGCGTGCACAAAACACATATCAATGCACTACAAGCACATATAAGCTATACCGAGTGCAAAAATCAAATCGTGTGCGTAACATATGCACAACATCAAATCAACCGTATGAAATCCATAAAGTAATAAGCAGGTGCAGCCAAGGCACGAAACAACATACAACGCAGCTTAATCAAATCAGGTGTACCGCGATGGAAAAACTCACAACCGCGTGCATCAGCGTGCACAAATCAAAACACTAAGAGTACATGAAACTATGCTGGAAGCGTAAATCAAATCACCGGCATAAAATAGGCATGAAATCACAATCAACACCTCAAGAGTAATAACTATGTGCAAGGTATAAATACCCAGTAGGTGCAACCATGGTGCACAAAATCAAATATCATGGAACTCAGTCATCAAGACTAAATCATGCAAATAGATCGCCCAAAATACCGAAATCCAAAGCAACGGATACGTGATAGTCAAATCACAAAATCACAAATCATAAATACCATCGTCGGTATATCCTTCTTCAGGGTCGAGAAGGTACCGGTACATCCGATGCTAGCGGCGCAAGATATCTACTTGCCTCTTGCTCGCGGCTGGCGTCCTCTGCCTCTGGTTCCTGATCTTTCCTGTAGATTACCAATCTCGCAATCCATCGGCTCATCGGCCCGGTCAGGTGTGCTGACAGGAACGATGCCGTTCTGGCACTTTTCAGGTCATCACTCGGTCAATCCTCACGACCGCTCGTAAAGCAGCACATCTCCGGCGCCGACCTCTGGTCCTCTGAATACCTATCACACATCCGATCCTGGGTGCAACTCTTATTGCAGCAGTGTACTGGAAGGAATCCTACTCAAGGTCTCTTCTGATCTTGCCTAAAGCCAAACTGTAAGGAGGCTGGTACTCTGGCGTAATCTTTTCTCGCTCTCTGGACATCTGCGTCCTTAGTACAACATCTCCTCGGAAGCTGGTCGCATCCCTGCGCCTCTGTATGCATATCCGTCCTTTAATCTTAACGGGGTGTAGTGACAGCGCATCTGCATCTCGCACGAACTTCTTGTCCCGCCTGTCTGTATCATCGACCATTCGACGTCGTGTCTTTATCTGCGCACTGCAATGTCTTCGGCTACGGTCCATCCGAAGTCTCTAACACGGACTCGAAATCACGAACTCAGTATCTTCATCACTCAGTAGGAGATATCTATCCGAACACGTCCTCAGCGTGCATATCACATCTCTGATGTCAGCGGAGTGAAACGTCATCTCGTCGAAATCTCGTGCAAACTCTTTACTCCACCTTGCTCCAATATCGACTGATTCGGACTCATCTCATCGTGGATACACAGACTGCGCTCCAACGGCTATGCTCGTATCTGGAGTCTCCCAAGCAGTGTCCCATCACATGATATCCGAATGATGTCGAATCGTCCGATCGGCTCGTCAGAACCTCACAATCCCCCAAGAGCTCAACATCTCGGGTACAGTTTAATAGTATCGAGTACATACCACAGCATCGATGGTCCAGCCATAGAAGGGCAAACCCAAGCCTCACTAATGGCGCCGAGGAACTGCCGCAAACCCTAAGATTCAAAGGCTTTCACACGGTCATTAAGTCGAGTTAGGGTTTCATTCTTCTAGAGGGTCCATAGAATCGCTTGCATGTCTTTCCAAATACTTTAAACTTGGAAAATGGGTTCCTGACATTCGATCGTCTCAATCGACTCTCAACGAATCTGCGTGAAGTCGCCTCTAGCTGGAATCAATCTATCTGATGGCCTCGCATCGGGGTAAGCGAACGAACCATATGTCCTAGTCATTAATCCTCGGTGACTAGCGACTCACTATCATATCTCTAAGAATATGCTCATGCTGCAGTAGCTCCAATCATCTGGGCGATATCTCATCATTCGCAATAACAACTGGCTCATTCGTCGGTACGCTAAGCAGCGCCTCAACCATCATGAATAAGCGATATACCAACGGTCATCACATCCTGGCTGGCCTCTATCAGTGGCTCAATCCTCTGGTACCGACCGGTACATCCGAAAAATCTCGCAACAGCGATCTGTCAAACGCTCATAGTGCGGAAACACAAAATACGAAGCCTCAATGCAACCGTATGTCTCTGGAATCACGCCCCGGTCATCCCTCGTCCCCGACGAGCTCATGCTGACACAACTCGAGCCGTAGCTCACTCTTCCCGTGCAATCGCGGCAGCAAAACCATAACCAGTATCGATGAAGGTAGATCATAGGAAGGAATATAATACGGTGCAAGGAAATGTACAACCTAAGGTTTCTTAAGCGGAGTGGCGTGTCGTAAGTATGCCGCGGAACATACCCACGGTACGTCACTCTACTTTAGTCACCTATTCCATCAACCAAGGGTCATCCTACACGATGAAAGTTCGGGTCTAATACCCCCTCGACTAAGTCTAAGTTCCGTAAGGTCAAGCCTAAGTTCCGTATATAAATAACGCCCTAGGCTCCACATAGTCAAACTCAGACTCGAACCAAGGTCAACCTTGCGCTCTGATACCAACTTTGTCACGACCCGAAAGAGCACGTGACTGGCCCTTGAACCATATGAAGTCTATAGGACCTCATCTGATCCAAGTAAACCAAAAGCCCAGCAATCTAAAACCATTTAAAGAGTAAATAAGGAAAACTGGTTTTGAAAAGTAAAGAAATCATGTTTCGAAAATCAAAGTTTTTAAATAACTAAGCCGAATGTGTATTTTTAAAATGTGTAACCTTTCCTGAAACTTTCGGCAGAGTTTCCTTTGTAAAAACTGGCCCCGAACGGGGTACAACAAGAATAATATAAGAAATGATAAAAGGCATCCCCAAGCGGGAGCTAGCTCTTCGTCAATCGACGGTCACAACCACGCAAGCAATAATAATATACAAAGCCAAAGGGCGAGGATCAAAACCCAAAAAGAAACTCAAAACAGCCAGAAAACCGTAATACTACAAGCGCGACTCTAAGGTCGAAATAATACAACACTGTTTTCTACGTCTGAAACAATATACAAGTTTTGGTTGATGGAATTACTAGATACAATGAATAATACAGGAGCAATGGCGGTTCTGATACAAAGAACCCACCTACCAACGCAAGTCACCCATAAGGAAGCAGTGTGCCAGAAATGCCGCTATGGAATCTGTACGGCAAAAACCTGCAAGGACTGTGGCACAACGGGGGTGAGTTGCCAACTCGTGAATAGAAAATATCTACAAGCAGAGATCGAATGCATGACCCAACCTAGGTCAATACGATCAGATATACATATAAACCTCAATATGAATAAGTCTGAAACATGCTAAACTGGCGATGTAATCCCTATACATGAGTGAAATGCCAAATGCTCGTGCCAGTGCCTCAGGTAATAGCATATCATAAATGTGAGGTACAATCAATGAAATCAATCTGCATGTACGTGGATCCCGTCCACTCGTCACCCAATGACAAAACCATCATGCATGTAAATATCATCAGCATATGCATGGAAATATGAGGATATAAACCACCTGTGTCCCTCGCGACACGTCAAAATCATGGAACCGGAGTGCCCAGCATCGGCACTCGAAAACATATGAAAACTGTGCCCAGCATCGGCACGTAAATCCTCATATATCGGGCTCCGTCAGTCCGGATCGGCCCACAGGCTCCGTCTGCGGTATCGGCCCTCGGCCCCGGCAGTACGCCATATCCATCTATCGACTCCGGTCGGTATCCTCCGGATAACCGCCATGTCCAACAAAATCACCGGTAGGTACTCGCCACCCTGCCAGGCTCATCGTCTACTCCACGAAAAACATTTCTTGCCCCGGGGAACCATACCGGGTCCACCATGTACCCGCAATCGGCCCCATCCGCCTCCTCGAATCGGGTTTCACATGTCGCTCTCAGCACCGAGAAAACACATGGTGGACGCACTGAAATATCATATCACGGGTAACCGGGTTTTTAAAACAATTACATATCCTCTTTGAAACACCCACGGTTCCCAAAGCCAGAAATATTATGGAAACAGCATATCTCAATGCGTATAATCAGAAAACAGCATGTATGCGACATATAGCGGAAAGGTAAGCATATCAATATGTCGTGCAAGGGTCATATCATGAATGCAACAGTACTACAGTGTAGTGACATGGCAATTATCGATGATGAAGTGTGTGAGCCGGCAAACAAGTGTACGTGGAACATACGCATCATCGATAATTGTGCTGGTGTTCTAGCAGCATGACTGAAATATATCAACAATATAACCGATGCAATGCAAACAGCATGAATGTGCGGAATCGAGTAATCAACGCAACAGTAGAGAACCTGCCTCAATAGATATATCATGCAACCTTGCCTTTTGAAATAAGACGAATCAGGGCTTTTGGTAAAATAAGGGCTACGGTGTTTTAAGAAAAGATGCGCCTTTTGAAAATATCCGTATAAACCTTTTCTGCCTATCTTTAAAATATCCCCGATTCGTTAGTTTTGAAATAGGTATGACTTGGGTCTAGCCTAACGCCTACTATGCGAACTACGAACCCGACAATCAAGTCAATAGAGAGGGGTATGGAAACCACCTAAATCTGAGTCGATATCACAATATCTCATCACATGACAGGCATCACTACCATCATATCACATCTCCAATACGAACTCTGTCATGTCGCAAAATCTCACGGCCTCAATCGAATCTCATCGACTCATCTCAATCCCACGTATCATCCTCAAAACCCGTATATAAACACATAGTCCCATACCCATGTGTAGATATACACACCATCATATGCGCACAGATATATGAAAGGATGTATGCAAGTATGTGTGTATGTGTGAGTGTGGGTGCAACCACTACTCTAGGGTGTCGCACTATACTCAACCAATACATCCTTATCACCAATAATCCATTATTACCATCAATAATCCTAAACAACACATAATAAATATATGTGTGTATACGTATTCGTATACATCACCACGGACTGCGGGGGTGCTATACGCCATCCACCCGACTTCTCCCCGTAGATATAATCTACTCACCTTGCTTCTCATGTGTTGGTGCCGATGTCGCCATCTTCATCTTCTTTGCCTCAACATCTCGTAGGGTACCTACAAGTATATCACGACGCTAAAGCACATGAAAACCACATCGGAAACCAAAATAGCACACGCTACCCGCATAGGTAAAAACCTATCGACTCGCATGTAAACACGTTCAATATCCACTTGTCGTTGACGTCCAAACGCCACCCGACAGGAATGAATCACCAAATACCAAAATCCATGCTAAATCAAGTCGTAAACCATGCACCAACATAGGAAAATCAACCCAAATTTCACCCTAGATGGAATCAGTCAAAACTAGACATACCCAGGGTCAATAATATAGGAAATGGGGCCATGCACAAAAATCGAGGCAATTCCCTCCTGCTCTGGCCGCAATTTGCGGCCAGAAGGGAATAATTGGCGGCCTCACCTTGGAGTTGGGGGCTAGGGTTTGGTGTGGTGGTTCATTGGTGCCTGCACATCTCACTGTCAACTCAGTTTTATTTTTGGGGTCTCGGGGTAATAGCAGATTCCACAAAACACTTCCAGATTTACAGTTTTCCCCGATATCGATTCCGTAATTCCGTATTCTGGTTTCAAGTTCAGGTTCGGGTCCAAATTAGCATCACACAAGGGATTCTAAGGTCACCACAATCCTCAATTCCATCTTTGATTTCAGTTTTACCCTAAACCCTAACTTGAATTCTCTAAAGTCCACAAACAACACAATATCGGTATGAAACTAGAATAGATGCACAAGGAAATGAAATACTACTCTAATAGGTGCAGAAATTACCTCCTTTGGCAACTCAAGAAAATTCTTGAGTTGCTCAAAGTCCTCCAAATCCAATCTTGCTAGGTTCAATGTGTAGCTAGTGAGCTTGGAAGTAAGTTTTGTGAAGTGGGAATGGGGTTTTGTCTTTGTTTTCATGGTGGATCTAGGGTTTTAGTGAAGAGGGTGAGAGAGGGAGAGAGAGCAGCAGCAGCTCCAATAAGGGGAGGGAGAGAAAATGAGAAGGGAAATGATGGGGGGGCATGGGTCAAAAGAGGTGAAGGTTGACTTGATCCCTTTCTCTCTCTCATCATACTACTTTTTGTTTTCTTTTCTTCACTAAACTCTTCTCACTTGAATAGTAGACCCAAAAGAAAAGCCATGGTAGAAATGCACAAGCAACACAAGTGTAGAAAATGATATGTGCACATTTTTGCACAAAAATGCTAAAAATCCAATTAGCGATTCTTAATCGCGATTAGCACTAAATTAGCATATAACTAATCTTAAAAACTTTAAAATGGCATAATTCCATAAAATACCTTATTTTAGAATTTTCCATAATTTTTCCCCATTTATTTGTATTTAATTATACCAAAATATTAAAATATTCATTAAAATAATATTAAATTATAAAATTTCCCAAAAATCATATTTTATTATTTTGGAAACGTTACATTAATGAAAGAAAATAAACCTAAAAGATGTTGTGGAATCGAATTTCAAAAATAAAACTGGTAGCTACAGTTCTTGCTTTGCACAGCGGTATATATGATATATCCTGCACCTTATTCGATGAGGAAAGGGCCGACGATCCCTTCACCGGGAGTGACCCCTTTAGCAATAACTGGCAGATGCTACAACCCTCGGTTTGTCTTTTGATTGCTTCTATAGTTTCTGCTTTGCACAGCGGTATATATGATATATCCTGCACCTTATTCGATGAGGAAAGGGCCGACGATCCCTTCACCGGGAGTGACCCCTTTAGCAAAACTAGAAAAGCCTCAAAAACATTCCATTTAAAAACTATTTGATTCCGCAACGAGATCAAGTTCAAAGCGTTAAAGGTTTTCTTAAAAACCATCCGCAACCCTCCGTCATTTTAGGAAGTAGAGTACTTAGTATTCGTGCTGTGTTTGTTGACCTTAGTTAAGGCACAGTGTACGGTAGCTAAGTGATGTCTTCCTACACCGCATATGATGCGATTAGTTAGGACAGTCGCGTGACTTTGTTGACCTTAGTTAAGGGTCATGTGGGTGGGTCTAATTAATCACGAAATGACGGGTAGAACTTGACTAGTGCTTATGATTTGTTGACCATAATTAAGGTCATAAGTGCTAGGGGTAAAAAGCATTATCGGAAGTTTCAGGTGTTGAAATTTGCAATGAGATTGCATACCTTCTATATGATAGTTGGATCCCGATACCCACTGCGAGTAATTGTTACTCCTGGGAGAGTTTTGCACTTTGCAATTAGCCGATCAAGTAGGTGTCTAGAAAGGTGTCAACGGGGTTACGCCTCTGGGAAAACGAGGTTTACTTTAATTAGGTCCGTGCGAAAGCACGGGGAACCTCCCTCAAAGTACCGACACTGGCCTGGCTGAAAGATTGGCGAACTTGTAGAGTGTAATTAATCCCGGCTAGTCTTTCCTTTTAGGGTTTGAAAGAAGATTTGATAAAAACAGTGGGAGCCATCCTGATTAGATAAAATATATAACCAATCTAATCTTGCAAGAGCGCACGCAGAGTGTTTTCTTCTCTCTCTCTCCAGGTAGCGACCATATCACGCCTTAATCAACATAATAATACGGATGTATTGACCGAACCCGCTTGTTATACTGAGCTGGGGAACGTTGGTCCCGCTCTAACTTATAATTATTATAAGACAGAGCAGGAAATAGGGGAATACCAGAATTCCTATACCGCCCAAACGAAGAAAGTGCATATGATGCATCTCCTTCGGGTGTGTTCATTATAAAGAACCGTTTCTCAGTGTTCTCTACGTCCTAGGTATTAGATACCGGATCAAGATCCCGCAAATGTAATCCGTTACATAGGGCTACAGAAAGGTAGAGAACTGAGTACGGGTGATAAGTTTCATGAGACAGAAAACGGGGCAAGTGTTGCAGCCAAGTCTGTTGGTCACTGTCATCCTGTATTATCAATACATTGATTCTGAACAAATGCTATTAGATACCTAACCTGATGTACAAAATCATATCAATCTCTTTATTAGTAAAGATGGATATAATTTTGTATTGATGGATAATGTTTTGAACATTTCCTATTTCAAAAGTTGATCGGTTCAGGCACGTTATCTAAAAGCATTGACGTTCTAAATCAAACTACAGTTCCTAGTATACAGAACACACACAAGAGGAAGAGTTCAGAAATGAACGAATCTTTCTTGAGGTATTGTAGACTAGGTCATATCAATGCGACCCGACTGGCTGAAGTTACATTTAGATGCATATTTAAATTAGTTTGAAATTACATCTTATGAAACTTGCCAGTCATGTCACAAAAATTAGATGACCATAGCTCTGTTTATTGGAAACAGAGAAAGAGTTAGTGAACTCTTGGGACTGATACATAGTGATGTATGCAAGGTCCCATGTCTACACATGCCAGGACCGGTTCTTTGTACTTCATTACATTCTCTGATGATCTCTCAAGATTCAGACATATGTTCCTGTTGAAACACAAGTCCGAACCTTTTGAGATATTCACAGAATATAAGTTAGAAGTAGAGAACCAAAAACCGGGTATAAGTATTTTGTCCTATGATAAGATGAGGGAGGAGAATACTTGTGCATGGAATTCTTGGACTATTCTAAAGGAGAACGAGATTCTCTCTTGGTGTTACTCCTCTGAATACACCATAGCACAACGGTGTATCAGGGCAGAGCAATCGCACCCTATGAGATATGATGCGCTCTATGATGAGTACTACTGAGTTATCTATTTCCTTTTGGAGGTTATACACTTAAGAAGCTGCATACCTATTGAATTAGGTTCGAATCAAATCAGTGCCTACTACTTCATATGTGATATGGAAAGGGAAGAGTCCATATCTTAAGTTTGTTAAGATTTAGGGTTGTCCGGCCTATGTCTAAAAGCAAAATCCGGACAAGCTCGAGGCAAGGTCTGTTATATAGAACTGGAAAGGTTCCAGCTATACAAACTACGGCTGATGATTTGATAGAACCAAAGGATTCAATATTCTCCGACGAACCTTAGCCTCTCCGCCGAACTAGCAGGGTTCCTCATCTGCCTGAGAGATACTTCGGTTTCTCGATGACAGTGGGAGCGAGGATTGCATCATGAGGTAATGACCCAACTAGTTTCGAGCAGGCCATCGAGAGTAGGGACTCTGTAAGAATGGCTGGATGCTTAGCGATCTGAGATGGAATCCATGTACACCAACAAAGTATGAACTTTGGTTGCTATATCTGAAGGGTTAAATCCCCATCAGGAGCAAGTATATCTTGAGAAGATTACTTGGTGTGATGGAAAAGTTGAGACTTTCAAAGCTAGACTTGTTAAAGTTTTCGTCATCGACCAGGCATGGAAAAATGATGAAATCTTTTCCAGTGGCTATGCTTAAGTCTATCCGGATCCTACTTAACATTGCTACATACCATGACTACGATATCTGGTGGTTGGGTGTCATGACTGCTTTTCTAAATAATGATTTAGAAGAGAACGTCTATAAGTACACAGCCAGAGGGCTTCGTAAACAGTGGGAGCAGCGGAAACGTGTGCAAGTTGCTTTACAAAATAAAGCAGGCATCACGGAGTTGGAACATCTGTTTTGATGTGGTAATCAAAGTGTTTGACTTCATCAAAATGGTAGATGAACCTTGTATGTACAAAAAAGGTAGTATGGAGTATGGTGATGATCCTCGTAGAGTACGTGGATGACATACTCTTGATAGGAAAGGAGTTTCCTATGCTACGCTCGGTCAATCTCCGCTTATCACAAGGATTCTCCATACAAGATCAAAGTGATACCTCCGAAATCCAGGGATTTGGATCTATGAGATAGATCTAAATGGATATTAGGCTTCTCACTAGGTTTAGTGAGTTGGTATCAATCAATCCTGGGGAGAATCACTGGAAAGGTTCCAGGGTGATAAGGATGACTGAATGTCAGTCGCAGATATTGTCTTTACCCTCAGTGGAGGGATGGTATGTAGGAAGAGTTCCAAGCTAGATACCGTGGCAGACTAGACGATAAAGGCTAGTAACATCGCTATTAAAGATACTACCAAAGAGCCAGTTTGGGTGTATATTGGTTCACGAGATGAACTAGGTTCCTACCATTGTATGACAATGGAAGTGTGGCTTTGGCCCAGGAACCCTGGTCCCATCAGTGACCCAGACATATTCTGAGGAAGCATCACCTGATCATGAGATAGTTGATCTCCAGGGTGATCTAGGTTGGGAGAGTAGACTCAGAGGACAACACGGCGGATCCAATCACAAAGGCCTTTTCCCAGAGAGAGACTTATATGGGATGGTTGAGTATGTGATACTGCAACCACTACTACAGATGGCCCTAGTGCAAGTGGGAGATTGTTAGTTATATGTATGCCCTAGAGGCCATTACTGTACATTGGATGTATATTGTAGTGGATGCTGGGACATATATAGGTAGGACTTTCTTGCTCGACATGATAGTACGCTATCTGGTTGCTCTTTATCTTAACATGTATACTTTCTGTCTCTCTGTTACATGTTGATAAAGCCCTTAGAATGTGTACTCGACTTCCAGGACTATGATGTAGATCATACTAGTGGAGCCTGGGTAGTCCATGAGTACATCCTTCAATGTTTCTAGTAGTGGGAATATCGAGACGGGGCATCGATATTCCAGAGTAGACTAGCGTATATCTTCTCGACCCATGTGATGGGCGATGGATGATCCCATATCCATTAGTGTTTGACATCGGAGATGGTATGCGGGTGCTCAGTGGAGACTGGGTACACTGAACGGATTCGCCGAGAACTCCCAGATGGTATTATACCTCACGTCAGATGGCAGTTCTCTGGTGACATTGGTACGGCTTAGTCTGTTGACCCGAGATCGTCATAGAGTCTTGTGTGTTTCCCACTGTACTTTGATTTCCACCCTACCACGGCTCTACTGAGTCGTGCAAACAGGTGGTTTTTGGGTACAGTCCCGATTCACATGGAGGCAATGAGCGATAGGAGAGGATTTGTCTCTCCCGGAATTGGGGGTTGATGTTGCGCTATGCACGACTGGCCATAACTGGAAATCCCTAACCAGGGTTGCAGTGATATATTGGTAAGAGTTATCAGTAGTTTCACGATTGTTATGGACCTTACATCGGCATGACTTATCTAGCTACTGGGGTCTGACGTTTACCACCCTTAGGCGAGATATGCGACATATCAGACGAACAGACCGGACTGTACGGTAAGAGTTACTGGTTGGATTCACAGGAGTGTGAGCTGGCTTGCTCGTTGATCTTCTGATCGCTCAATACACGGGTGGCCGTTACGTTTAGCAGACCGCTTGCGGCTTGTGGGTGTTCGATATGATCATCACCTGCTGCCGGCGTATTGACGAGTCTTTAGATTCCTACACAGAGGTTTCCTGGCTCAAGCGAAACGAAATAGGAGCGCATATGAGATATGTGCGGGACCGAGAATAATACAAGTATGTGATACTGTATTCTATTCTCGCGATTCGTATCATCGAACGGTTATATAAAATATAGCCGGGTTACCGAATCAAGTGTTGATTCGATACATTGATACACTTGATATTAGTCGGTTATATGCAGTATGACCGGATCATTAAATCAAGTGTTGATTTAATGATTTAATGTATAATTATATATTTGATATATTACTTTGCATTAACTAATATTAGTTCACTTAAGATTATTTTCTCACTTGATGTGCACATTGTATATATGATATAGTTTTGTGCACTACTTTGTATCATGTTTGATGATACATGCAAACTTGGGTGTTTGTTTAATTTAAACCATATTTAGGTTAATGGTTAGGATTTTATTTGGTTTATTTATTTTCTTTAATTCTTTTTGGGCAAGAAATAAAATGGTGGCTTCTTTGTTTTTTTCTTGAAGCTTCATGAAGCTTTGACCATTTTGTTTCTTTCCTAAACCTAACCATTCACCTAAACCCTAGTTTAGTCTCTACACTAGTTAAACTCACCCATGGTTGCATTATGAGAACCATCACTTGATTTTCCTTTTGGAAATAATTCATTATTCCTTCTTCTTCTTCTTCTTCATGAAGAGAAAAACCATTGGTAGATTTTTCCAATTGATGATTCCAAGTGAGAAATCCAAATCCAAAGTGAACCCACTTCCTATTTCTTCATTCTCTACCACTTGCCATGTAGTAGAGTGTGTTTTCTTCACAAGTTTTATGACCAAGTGAAGATGGATCTTGATCTTGCGTTACCTCGACGTAGATCATCTTCGGCATCGAAGTCGACGACCTAGCCCGCCCATTTCTCCGATGAAACCGACGCTAGAGTCCGGGATCCGATGATCGCAGCGGAGTGACGTCATCACGGAGCTAAGGAAGTGGAGGACCGGATCTACAAAGGTTGTAGTCTCTTTCATTTAGCAATAAAGTTGTTTACTTGCTTGTTTCGCCTTTACCTCTAGTAACGATCTAGTTTAGGGTTCTTTGGCATACATAAATTTTTGATTTTGACATGGTTGATCAGTTGTGGAACCTCATGGGTGTGCCTAGGAACCCTACAGTGCATGCACACATACATGCAAACATAAAGGTTATCATGGTTGTGATATAGTGGATGGTGGCAATATAAGACTCACACCCTTTATAAAATATATGGATATTCTTTATTTGGAAAAAGGAAAAAGAAAATGGAAATTGTTTCATGGTTTAGTATTTTATTCCTTGTTTAACCCTTTGACTAACCATGATTAAATTTCTATGGTCATTTCTTTTCCAAACAAAAATATCTAGATATTTTATAACCTTAGTTAAGAATGAGAGAGTGAAAATATATATATTTTCATTTTCTCATTTTATTAACAAGCTTTTCATTATATTGAGTTTTCTAGAGCCATCATCTTCTTCCTCCTTTCTCTCTTGCTCTCTAGATTTCTCAAGTGTGTAGGGTTCCTAGGCATACTAGTGAAGGTTCATATAGCATCAAACATGCATGAATAAAATTTTACATGTGCCGAACAACCCAAAGACAGGATCTTTGCTAGATAATTAGGGTTAAGCATACAAGATTACATCTTTTATGCTAAGTGTGAGGGATTACAAACTTTGTAGTCCGCTCCTTCGCTTCATAAGCTCCGAGTAGAAGTCCCTTCGCCGCGATCCATAATCTCCCGGACTCAAGAGAGGCTCCACGACTCGAACGATCCATGCTAGCTTGAAGTGTTCCAAATCTCCGATGATCTACGTCGAAGTATCAATAACTCAAGCTTTCTCACTCTAAAGAGATGAACACACTAATCTCATGGGCTAGATGAGATGAGGATGAGAGAGTAGTATTTATGCTTTCTTTTTAAATCATTTTCTCATAATTTATCATCACAAAATGAATTTCTAGTGAGCACAAAATCAAGAGAGAAGAAGATGATAATGGAAAAGATAATTCCTTTTGTGATGAATAGAAATAAAATTATATGATTGATGTATCAACCATGGTCAAGGATGAATGGCTAATAGTTTGTAGAGAATAAACTAGAGTTAGGGTTTGGTTGGGTTAGCAATGAGTCATCAACAAATATCTTAACCATGACAAAAGAAAAAGCTTCTAGAAAGTGCAAGAACCAACTAACCCTAATCAAACCCTAACCTCATTTAATCATCCTTAAACATGTTTAATAATAAATCATATCATATCACAATAATATATATCACATATATATTATATATTTGCAACAAAAGAAAATAATACAATTAACATATATCGCATAAATATCAATGTATCGTCCAGTGAGAAAATGAAATAATAAAGCAAGTCAATATTAGATAATGTAATAATATATCATATATATTATTATACATTAAATTATCGAATCAACACTTGATCCGACGATCCGGCTATATCGAATATAACCGACTAATATATCATGTACCGATTCATCGAATCAACACTTGATCCGATATCCCGGTTCATATCTAAATATCGCGAGAATATAATACGGTATCTCATATCGCATTATCCTCGGTCCTGCACATATCACATATGTGCCTCTACTCCGTTTCGCCTGAGCCAAGAAACCTCTGTGTAGGACTCTAAAGAATCGTCAATACGCCGGTAGCAGATGATGATCATATCAAACACCTACAAGCTGCAAGCGGTCAGCTAAACGTAACAGCCACCTAGGTATTGAGCGATCAGAAGATCAACAAGCTAGCCTGTGCGTTCTCCTGTGAATCCAATCAGTAACACTCCCGTTCAGTCCGGTCTGTTCGTCTGATATGTCGCATATTAAGTCTAGGGGTGGTAAACATCAAACCCCAGTAACCGATAAGTCGTGTCGATGTGTGGCTCATAACGGGTCGAGAAACTACTAGTAACACTTACCAGTAAATCTCTATATCAGCCCTGGCCAGGGACTTCCAGTTACAGCCAATCGAACACAGCACAACATCAACTCCCTATACCGGGAGAGACGAATCCCCTCCTATCGCTCATTGCCTCCATGTGATTCGGGAATGTACCCAAAAGCCACCGTTTTGCACGCCCTCTTGGACGTGGTAAGGTGTAAATCAAAGCACAGTGGGAATCACACAAGACACTATGACGATCTCGGGTCTACAGACTACCCTGTACCAGTGTCACCGGAGAACTGCCATCTGACGTGTGGTATATCGCCATTTGGGAGTTCTCGGCGAGTCCGTCCAGTGTACCCAGTCTCCACTGAGCACACGTACACCATCTCTGATGTTAAACACCGATGGATATGGGATCATCCATCGTCCATCATATGGGTCAAGATGCGTATACGCTAGTCTACTCTGGTGTATCGATGCCCTGTCTCGATATACCCTCGACTAGGAACAGTTATAGGATGTACTTATCGACTACCGTGGCCCCACTAGTATGATCTCATCACAGTCCCAGTAGTCGAGTACAGATCCTAAGGGCTTTATCAACATGTGAGAGTAAGACAGTAAAGCAATACAAGTCAACATATTAAGATAAATTGAAACTAAATAGCATACTATCATGACGAGCAAGAAAGTCATCTCTATATATATCCAAGCATCCATTATAATATACATCATATGTACAACAATGGCCTCTAGGGCATATACATAACTAACAAAGTGAGCCAAAGAGTGACCAAGTTAGGATTTTGAAGTGAGAAAACCAACCACAACACCATTCTACACTAGTCTTGCCTATTAGTGGAGAGTGTTAGCTTCCATTTCTTCTCTTGATCTTGTGAAGTTGCAAGCTTGGACAAAGAGGACTCCGGGTGGATCGTCGTGGACCTAGAGGATCTCAAGCGGACCTTTTTCCAACCCTCAAGTAGCCAAGGAGTCTAACGTAGGGAGCTACAAAGGTTGTACTCTCAAAACCCTAGCTTTTACTACTTGTGATGATGTCTATGTTAAGAAACCCTAAATTTCTAGTGATGATTCTTTGTATGTTCACTTAGCACCTTAAAAATTTGATTTTGACACATGTGATGCTTCCAAACCCTTCATGAGGTACTAGGTAAACCTAACAATGGTATCAGAGCCAAACTAGAGCTTTAGGAGACGCTTTAACGAAGTTAAAACTCCGATCGAACCAAAAATACGGATTTTTGAACCCTCTCTGGACATTTTTTGAAACTGTGTTATTTTCAGAATTAAAAATACGTAAAAAATTCAGCAGGGAAATCTAAGCAAGACTGTAAAAAACGAAGCCCTAATTCGTACATACCGCCGCGGAACCGCGGCCAGACCTTGCTTGTGCCGCGGATCCGCGGCCGTACAGAAGATTTATGGCATCGTTTTTATACAGTAATGTTTGTATCTGCTTGTACATATTTTTGGGTATTTTTAATCTGATTCAAGTGTTGAATGTTCTGGGGATTGTTTTGGATTCGGTGATTCGATCGGAATTTTAATTTCGTGCCTTTTTCCGATAATTTAGAAAGTATTAAAATGTTCGAACGAGTATCATTAACTCACTTTTTTCCAGCACGAAAAATTTTCAAGTGTTGATTTTTTCTCGGGTTTAAATCTTTCGGAAATAATGCAAGTTAAGTGGTGGACCCTCTAGAAGAACACAAACCTTAACTCGATTATGTGACCGTCTGAACTGCCTCTGAACCTTAGGGTTTGAGGCAGTACGGCGTGCCACATGTGAGGTGTTGGCTTGACCCTTCTACGGCTGGACCGCTGCTACTGTGACACATTCCGGGATTTTTGAACTCCGCCCAAGTGTTGAGCTTTAGGAAATTTTGGGTATTTGATCATTCGATCGAAAACTTTAATACTGTCTATTTATCTGAAATGTGATACAATATGTGGAATTCATATAGTTAAGGCATGAAATGCGAAATATATGATATTTTGGATTTACGATGTCTAAAGAGAATGTGGATTCCAAATATTGTAGTTTTACACCTTCTTTTTTCAGTGACCGTAAGTGTAGTATGTAGTTGTATTGCCGATTTTCGTTGCTATACATCAACCACGATCGGTGTATGCATACTTACTTACATTGATGATATGAGTTATTATGTGTTGCTGAGATATGATGTGCAGGATTGTCGCGATTGAATAGCCGGGGTTTTTTTTATGTGAGATGAGAGTTTTATTTTCATTCATGTAAAATTCAAATGTAATGTAATATTCTTTTATTTGGGACACTTCCGGGTTGAGGTTGATGTCACCAGTGTTGTATATTATTTACTTTTCCGCATTAGGATGGACCCAAGGAGGGGAGCACAAGTGACCGGGTTCTGGGGTTCAGTGGGAGGCCATCTCGAGGAGTCGAGACCGGGTCTCCTAAACTCCAGAATTGGTAGGGTCGCTTGCCGCTCTCGTAGGGGTCCAGGGTGTGGGCTTGGCTATTCATCGCGACTATGGAATCCGTATTTTCTATTATTGGCTAAATACTAAATACGGACGTCCTAGTATATCCTGTATTATCATTTGTGTGTTTCTGCTGCCTGTGTTCTGTGATGTGATATCTGAGACGAATGATATATTATATATATGATATATAGTAGACGTTGCTTATGTTTTGTATCCGCGCTAGTCCCGTCCCGGTATGCCGTTAGTTAAGTAACCTAATGGTGCATAACGGAACATTGCGGTGAATGCGGATGCAATAAGCGTACGTGGTATTTTCGTTTCTTTTCTGTGATTGGCTTAAGGACTTAAATGATGGGACTACATTAATATGATTAATGTAAAAAAAATAAACCTAAAAGGATGTTGTAGAATCGGATTTGAAAATCACTCGGCTCTTTATGAAAAAGCTATATTTCAAAACTGCGGAGCTTAAGCCACTCCTTTTGAAAACCATTTGATTCTACGACGATATCAAGTTTAAAACGTTAAAGATTTTCTTAAAAATCATCTGCAACCCTCCGTCATTTTAGGAAGTAGAGTACTTAGTATTCGTGCTACGTTTGTTGACCTTAGCCAAAGCGCAGTGTACGGTAGCTAAGTGATGTCTTCCTACAATGCATATGATGCAGATTAATTAGGACGGGCATGTGACTTTGTTGACCTTAGCCAAGGGTCATGTGAACGGGTCTGATTAATCAAGAAATGACGGGTTGAACTTGACTAGTGCTTGTGATTTGTTGACCATAGCCAAGGTCATGAGTGCTAGAGGTAAAAACCACATCGGGAATTTCAATAGTTGAAATTTGCAATGAGATTGCATACCTTCCATATGATGGTTGGATCCCGATCCCACTGTGGGCAATTGTTGCTCCCAGGAGAGTTTTGCAGTTTACAATTAGCTAACTCATTAGGTGTCTAGAAAGGTGTTAACGGGGCTACGCCTCTGGAAAAATAAGGTTTACTTTAATTAGGTTCGTGCGAAAGCACGGGGAACCTCCCTCAAGTACCGACACTGGCCTGGCTGAACGGTTAGTGAAGTTTTTGGCTGTAATTAATCCTGGCTAGTTTTCTTTTTAAGGTTTGAAAGAAAAACTTGATTAAAGCAGTGGGAAACATCGATTAGATAAGATAATAACCAATCTGATCTTTGCAAGAGCTTTCGCTGAGTGTATTCTTTTCTCTCTCCTAATGGCAGATACCCATGACAGGACTCAAGCTTCTACTAGATAAAAATAAACTGAATGGGACCAATTATAAAGACTGGCTGAGGAATCTGAACATTGTCTTGACTTATGATAAAATATCATATGTCCTCACGGCTCCAGCCCCGCCCGTCCCAGGTCCAAAATCCTCAGTTGCGGATATTGAAGTCCGCAAGACATGGGACGCTGACTGTGCCACGGCCAAATGCCTCGCGCTTGCATCGATGGATAACACACATCAAAAGCAGCACGAGAATATGGACATTCACGCCATATTCCTCCATACAAAGGAGTTGTATGGAGAGCAATCCCGCGTATTACGATACGAAGTATCAAAGAAATTGTTTCAGATGCGAATGGCCCCTGGCACACAGTAGGAGACCATGTTCTGAAGATGATATCTCTCATAGAAGAGCTTGAGGACCTTGGATGGACGATGGACAATGAACAATATACGGATATTATTCTGCAGTCCCTCCCCTCCACCTTTGCTCAATTCATAGTTAACTTCAACATGCACAACATGGAGAAGGAACTACCTGAACTCCTTAATATGTTAAGGAGTGCAGAGAGCACACTGAAATCAGTGAAAACCCCCGTTATGACTGTTGGACAATATTCCTCTTCTCGCCCAAAGGCTAAGGCCAAGGAAAAGAAAAAGAAGAAGCCCACCAATCCTAAGGGTGGAGTTAAAAAGGTTAAGGGAAAGAAAAGTCCAAAGCTGGGAGTCGGGGAAAGGGGAATGTTTTCATTGCCACAAAACGGGACATTGAAAGCGCAACTGTACGGAGTACTTAAATCTCAAGAAGAAGCATGGGGATGCTTCCGCTTCAGGTGTGTTTGTGACAGAAAACTGTTTTTCAATAAATTCTGCTTCCTGGGTATTAGATACCGGTTCAGGTTCTCACATTTGCAATTCTATGCAGGGACTGAGAAATAGCAAGGTTTTGAAGACAGGTGACCATACTCTCCGCGTTGGAAATGGTTCCAATGTGCATACAGTCGCAGTGGGAGAGTATCATTTGGGGTTGCCATCTGGGTGTATATTGGTTTTGAACCCATGTTATTTTGTACCAAGTATGCTTTGTAATATAATATCTGTTTCTTTGTTAGACAATGAAGGATATAATTTTGTATTGCAGAACAATGTTATGAACATTCACCTGAATCAAATGTTGGTTGGGTATAGTACACTTAATAACGGAATATACGTCCTAAATCAACACACAGTTTTCAGCATACAACACACTAATAAAAGAAAACTTTCAGAAATAAATGAAGCTTTTCTTTGGCATAGTAGATTTGGTTATATTAACGAAACAAGACTTAACAAGTTACATAAAGATGGATATTTAAACCCTTTTGAATATAAATCTTATGCGACTTTCCAGTCTTGTATCAAGGGTAAAATGACCAAAACTCTGTTTACCGGACACGGAGAAAGAGCTACTTGTTGGGGTAAAAATTTACACCCCGGTTGACCGAGTCAAAGTCAAGGTCAACCCCAAGTCAGGTGGGCCCAAGCCCAGGTCAAGTGGGCCCATGCCCAGGTCGAGTCCGAAACATGAAGCGGCCGACCCTCTCCATGCCAACAACAAAAATCATGTAACAAATAATTTTTATGCAATTTTTATGCATGAATGTAAAAAAAATGGGCATAAAGCCAATATTTTGTAAGCCCATGGCTTATGTGCAAAAATGAAATGGCACATGTGCTATGGGATGGCTAAAATGCCATTTTTGTAAAGCCCAAGGGGCTATATGTAAATATGTAAGCCTATATAAGGCAAAATGATGATGAATAAAGGACAATTTTCTCTCTCTCCAAACAAAAAAGTCTCAGAGCTGAGCTCTTTCTTCCATCTTCAAGGTTCCAAAACCTTCTTCTTTCTCTTGAATTAAATCAAGAGTTTTACTCTTCCTTTTTCAAAACAAGTTAGTTTTTCACCACAAAACCCACAAAGGGGAACTTGGATCTATCATTAGATCTGAAAAAGAAGAGATTTTGAGATTTCACATCTCTTGATCTTCAAGATCCAGCAAGCAACAGGAGGAAGAAGAACATCGTTCACTAAACCCAAAAAAAAAAAACAACACACACTCAGGAGTCCAACTCCTCTCTGATTTCTCTTCTGAGAAATTTGTTTTAGCAGCGCGCAGCGCAAGTGCGCAAAGCGCCCGTGTGCCGACACGTGGCGCGCGCGCGCTTGCGCACCTGCGCGCTTGCGCAAGTGCGCAAAGCGCCCGCGTGCCGACACGTGGCGCGCCTGCGCAAGTGCGCAAAGCGCCCGCGTGCCGACACGTGGCGCGCTCGCTCGCGCGCTTGCGCAAGTGCGCAAAGCTCCCGCGTGCCGACACGTGGCACGCTCGCGCGCTTGCGCACCTGCGCGCTTGCGCAAGTGCGCAAAGCGCCCGCGTGCCGACACGTGGCGCGCTCGCTTGCGCACCTGCGCGCAGCGCTCATGCGCAAAGCGCCCGCGTGCCGACACGTGGCGCGCTTGCGCCTGAGCGCAAAGCACCTAAGCGCACAGCGCCCAAGGTGTTGCCCCACGCATCCTTTGGATGCCCTTTTCCCCTTTATTTATATATACATGTATATATATACATATGTATACAAATATACACATACACATACTCCGCCACACTCTCCCCCTCAAAAAAATTTTCGGGCCGGGGCGCTGCCCCGAACCCCGCAAGGGGGCTGCTAGCCCCCTTGACCCCCAGCCCGCTATCCGGGTAGCGGGACCCCCGTAAAAACTCTGCGTGGCTCCCGATATATCCAAAACCCCCCTTTCAGAACAGAACACACGTACACTGCACATTGAGTTCGCATAACCAGTTTAACCCGTTAATCGGAGGTTCTCTCGCCCCAAAGGCGAGGAGTAATTAACGGCAGCTTAGTCCGCGGCTGCCGGAGATTCGGATCCCCACAATCAATAAACCCCGGCCTACCCTAGGCCGGGGGAATCTGTAGTGCGCCTGACAAGCGCGCGCGTATTCCCATCTCAATGGGGTGACGAAAAACACCCTACACTACTGAGCTTCTAGGCCTCATACATAGTGATGTATGTGGGCCAATGTCTACACAGGCTAGAGGCGGTTTTTCATACTTCATTACTTTCACTGACGATTTCTCAAGATTCGGTCATGTATTTTTATTAAAGCACAAGTCCGAAGCTTTCGAGAAATTCACTGAATATAAACAAGAAGTAGAAAAACAAACCGGCTTGAGTATCAAGATGCTTCGATCAGATCGAGGTGGAGAATATCTCAGTACAGAATTTGCAAACTTCCTAAAAGAGAACGTGATTCTCTCTCAGCTCACTTCTCCTTACACACCACAGCACAACGGTGTGTCAGAACGACGGAATCGGACCCTATTAGATATGGTCCGTTCTATGATGAGTGATGCTGAGTTACCTGTCTCATTTTGGGGGCATGCATTAGAGACTGCAGCGTTTCTACTGAACATGGTCCCAACCA
Organism: Agapanthus africanus; assembly: GCA_030015575.1. Classification (NCBI taxonomy): domain Eukaryota; kingdom Viridiplantae; phylum Streptophyta; class Magnoliopsida; order Asparagales; family Amaryllidaceae; genus Agapanthus; species Agapanthus africanus. Next base: position 372,634,419 of record JASDDO010000019.1, on the reverse strand, counting down.
AAACCGCGTCTACCACGCCATATGAGATATGGCATGGAAAGAGACCATCTCATAAGAGAATTAAGATTTAGGGTTGCCCGGCCTATGTTAAAAAGCAGAATCCGGACAAACTCGAGACACGGTCGGTCATGTGTAATTTTGTGGGGTATCCAAAGAATTCTTATGGATATTTATTCTACCACAAGGAGGAACAAAAAGTGTTTGTTTCTCAGCATGCCACATTCTTGGAAAAAGAGTTTTTCACAGATAAAGCTGATAGCAATGTGGTAGATCTAGAAGAGGTTCTAGAGACACAAACTACAAATGACGACTTGGTTGAACCGGCTGTTGCAATAGAAACTGAGGAACCTCGGCCACTCCGACGGTCTGGTAGGACTTCTCGCCCACCGGAGAGGTACTATGGTTTCCTCATTGATGGTGACAGAGAAGACTGCATCATGGAAGATGATAATCCTACCAGTTTTCAGCAAGCTATCATGAGTGGAGACTCTGTGAAGTGGCTGGATGCCATGAGATCTGAAATGGAGTCTATGTACACCAACAAAGTATGGACTTTGGACGTTGTACCCCCTGGGGTAAAACCTGTGGGGTGCAAATGGATCTTTAAAAGAAAGATTGGTGTAGATGGGCAGGTAGAGACCTATAAGGCAAAACTTGTGGCGAAGGGTTTTCGTCAAAGACCAGGTTTGGACTATGACGAGACTTTTTCTCCCGTAGCCATGCTTAAATCCTTTCGGATCCTACTTGCCATTGCTGCTCACTATGACTATGAAATCTGGCAGATGGACGTTAAAACGGAATTTCTAAATGGAGATTTAGAAGAATGCGTTTATATGGATCATCCAGAGGGCTTCATTGACAGTGGGAGCAGCGGGAAAGCATGTAGATTGCTTAAATCCATATATGGGTTAAAGCAGACATCACGGAGTTGGAAAATCTATTTCGATGATGTTATCAAAGAGTTTGATTTCATCAAAAATCCAGATGAACCTTATGTTTATAAGAAGGCTGTAGGGAGAGCTGTCACATTCCTCGTATTGTACGTGGATGACATTCTTCTGATAGGAAATGACATTCCTATGCTACAGTCGGTCAAATCTTTCTTATCATTAAGGTTCTCCATGAAGGACCTGGGTGATGCCACATACATTCTGGGCATTAGGATCTATAGGGATAGATCCAAGAGGTTATTGGGATTGTCCCAAACCAGGTACATCAACACCATCCTAAAAAGGTTTAGTATGGAAGACTCCAAGCGGGGTGCCTTACTCGCTTGTCATGGGGTCACTCTCTCCAAGGACTCTTGCCCAAAGACCGATGAAGAGAGAGCTCGCATGAGCATTATACCCTATGCTTCGGCAGTAGGATCTATAATGTATGCGATGTTATGTACACGACCAGATGTAGCTTATGCACTTAGTGTTGTAAGCAGGTATCAATCCAACCCAGGGGAGAATCACTGGATAGCTGTGAAGAACATTCTTAAGTACTTGCGAAGGACTAAAGAATTGTTCTTGGTGTATGGTAATGGAGATCTCCAAATGGAGGCCTTTACCGATTCGAGCTTCCAGAGCGATAAGGACGACAGCAAATCTATCTCTGGGTTTGTATTTACCCTCAAAGGAGGGGCTGTAAGTTGGAAGAGTTCCAAACAGGATACCGTTGCAGACTCTACGATGGAGGCTGAGTACATTGTTGCGAATGATGCCGCCAAGGAAGCCGTCTGGATGAGGAAGTTCATCTCGGAGCTAGGAGTAGTTCCAACCATTATTGATACAATACCATTGTATTGTGATAATAATGGGGCTATGGCGTTAGCCAAGGAGCCCAAGTCCCATCAGCGGTCCAGACACATCCTGAGGCGCTTTCATTTGATCCGGGAGATTGTAGATCGCCGCGAGATCGAGATTAGGAGAGTAGACACAGAGAATAACGCCGCGGATCCACTCACCAAGGCCCTCCATCAGCCGCAGCATGAGCGACATTTTGAGATGTTGGGTATGAGATACGCCAATAACTGGCCTTAGTGCAAGTGGGAGATTGTTGGATATATGTATGCCCTAGAGGCCATTATATGATAGTGGATGTATTCATACATGTATATATATATATATATTCAGTGTACATTCTTGCTCGACATGATAGTATGCTATCTGGTTTTTCTTTATCTGACATGTCGATTTGATCATACTTTTATTCATTCATACATGTTGATAAAGCCCTGAGGATATATGCTTGACTACTGTGATTATGATGGAGATCATACTAGTGGGACATCTGTAGTTTATAAGCATATCCTGAAATGTCCCTAGTCGCAGGTATATCGAGACGGGGCATCGATATACCAGAGTAGACTAGCGTATATGATACTAGACCCATATGATGGGCGATGGATGTTTCCACATTCATCGATATTTGACATCGAGATCGTATACGGGTGCTCAGTGATGACTGGGTACACTGGACGGACTCACCGAGAACTCCTATATGGAATTATATCTATCGTCGGATAGCAGTTCTCAGGTGACACTGGTACAGGTTAGTCTGTAGACCCGAGATTGTCATAGTGTCTTGTGTGTTCTCCCACTGTACTTTGATTACCACCCTACCACGGCTCTACTGAGTCGTGCAAACAGGTGGCCGTTGGGTACAGTCCCGAGACACATGAAGGCGATGAGCGATAGGAGGGGTTTCGTCTCTCCCGATATTGGGAGTTGATGCTGTGCTGTGCTCGATTGGCTATATCAGTAAGTCCCTGGTCAGGGCTGTTGAGATTTACTGATAAGTGTTATCAGTAGTTTCTCGATCTGTTATAGACCATTCATCGGCATGACTTATTGAGTTATTAGGGTCGACGTTACCATCCCTAGACTCGATATGCAGCGTATCTCACGAAGAGACTGGACTGTACGGTAGTGTTGCCAGTTGGCTCGATGGGAGTTATAACAGGTTCGCTTGTTTTCTTCTGATCGCTCAATACCCGGGTGACCGTTACGTTTAGCTGACCGCTTGCGGCTTGGGGGTGCTTGATATGATCATCACCCACTACCGGCGTATTGATGAGTCTTGGAGTCCCACAATGGAGTTACCTAGTCCAGGCGAAGCGTTGTGGTGCGCATATGCGATATGCGCATGGATCCGGTTAAAATGCGCGTATGAGATACCGTATATTAATCGGGTGGCTTGCTTTTGGTCGGATCGTATGTGATATGACCGAGTTGCTAAATCTAGTGTTGATTTATCATTTGACCATTATTTTCTCACTAGAAATCCTTTCTTGTCTTTTATGGTGTATGCATGCATGTATGCATTCATTCTTATTCATGCACATAGGATGTACATGCACACATACATGCATACATAAAGGTTATCATGGTTGTTGATATAGTGGATGGTGGCAATATAAGACTCACACCCTTTATAAAATATATGGATATTATTTATTTGGAAAAAGGAAAAAGAAAATGGAAATTGTTTCATGGTTTAGTATTTTATTCCTTCTTTAACCCTTTGATTGACCATGATTAAATTTCTATGGTCATTTCTTTTCCAAACAAAAATACCTAGATATTTTATAACCTTAGTTAAGAATGAGAGAGTGAAAATATATATATTTTCATTTTCTCATTTTCTTAACAAGCTTATCATTATCTTGAGTTTTCTAGAGCCATCATCTTCTTCCTCCTTTCTCTCTTGCTCTCTAGATTTCTCAAGTGAGCCAAAGAGTGACCAAGTTAGGATTTTGAAGTGAGAAAACCAACCACAACACCATTCTACACTAGTCTTGCCTATTTGTGGAGAGTGTTAGCTTCCATTTCTTCTCTTGATCTTATGAAGTTGCAAGCTTGGACAAAGAGGACTCCGGGAGGATCTCAAGCGGACCTTTAGGATCTCAAGCGGACCTTTTTCAAACTCTCAAGTAGCCAAGGAGTCTAGCATAGGGGGCTACAAAGGTTGTACTCTCAAAACCTTAGCTTTTACTACTTGTGATGATGTCTATGTTAAGAAACCCTAAATTTCTAGTGATGATTCTTTGTATGTTCACTTAGCAGCTTAAACATTTGATTTTGACACATGTGATGCTTCCAAACCCTTCATGAGGTGCTAGGTAAACCTAACAGTTACGTGGTTAAGTGTCGGTCACGGGCCGAAGTTTGGGTCGTGACATAGCCAAATTGGATTGCGATCTACACAACTACCAAGAGATGATTCCAAACTGATTGATATTTAAAGAAGGTGGTTGGGAGATTTTTGTGAGCTCTTAATAAGTCATTCCTCTCTATTGAAGCCAGATTAGCTGCCATGCTCATATAAATATACTGGTTATGCATTACGGATTTGTTCTATGCCTGTACTCATTGTTTCATTATTGGTTCATACTTATGAGATTTCGGTTTTCATGAGATTTCTGGATTTGAGAAACCGCAGATACACTTTGAAAACTTATGATTGTTTTAAAAACGCGGTTTCTTTAAATATGATGTGTGGCTCCACCCTGAGTTTTCTCTATTCTGAGTTATGTGCATACCCGATTCGAGAAGAAAGAAGGTACCGTCTGCGGGTGCATGGTGGATCCGGTACGGTACCCCAGGGCAAGAAGATCGTATAGAAAGTCGTTGAGCCCGGCAGAGGAGTACTACCGACCGGTGATAGTACTAGGCTCGGCGAATATCCTAAGGATACCAACCGGAGCGACCGAGATAGATGGATATGAGGGCCGATCCGATAAGACAACGCCCGAGACATGAGGATTTACGTGTCGATACTGGACACGAGTTTTATGATATTTTCGAGTATCGATACTGGGCACTCAGGTTTTTATGATGATTTGATGTGTCGTTAATGAACACACATTGGATGGTACACATATTACACACATATATGATACAGATAACATGGTGCTATATTATGACACGGGCACGATTATATCATTATTGTTATACTTATGTTTACACTTTCACCCTCGTTACCACTTGACTTTGCATGTTTATCATACTTATGTATATACGATTCATCCGTGTTTACCACACAGTATTATTATATTACTATTTTACTGCATGACCTAAGAGATCGTCATACATTAGATTTCTATCTGGTGATATTTTCTACTCACGAGTTGGCAACTCACCCCCGTTATACCATAGTTTTCTTGCAGGATCGACCGCACGGATTCAATAGCGGTTTGCTGGCATATAGCTTTCTTATACGTGATTTGCATTGGTAGATGGGGTATACAGTGGATCATGACCACTATTTGTATATGTTTATTCAGTTGTATCTAGTTAAAAGCTTCTTCAACCAGATTATGTATATTTGGTAGACTTAAAAACCACAGACTTGTATATTCTTTCAGACCTAGAGTGAGATGTATGTATTATTCTTTATTCTGGGTTTGATAATGTTTTGGTTTCTTTACTTTCTTTTCTGTGTTTGATTTTCGCCTTGGGCGTCGTACATTTGTATTTTGCATGGTTGTTTCTACCTATTTGGCGAAGTGCTAGCTCTCACTTGGGGATACCTATATTATTGTTGTTATGTATTGGTTTTGGATCAAAATTTACAAAAGGGGTGTTGCCCAAATTTCAAATGACGAAAATGTTTTCAACTATAGTGTACAACCCACTGGTATTTTCATATAACATTACTTATAGTTTTAAAGAAAGAACTTGATTAAATTATACCTTTATTTTAAAACTTTACCTCCTTTATTTTCCTAAAAAGCTTTAGATTTCTGGGCTTTCGGCTTACTTGGGTTACGGTGGGGTCTTTTAGGCTTCTCGTGAACCAAGTGCCGGTCACGTGCCAATTTCCCGATCGTGACAGTATCACACATGCAAAATTACTAGTTAGCACATAATACCGTTAGGGTTAGTCAAACACAACTTAGCAACTGTGCATGCATATGATAAAATTCAAAATTTCAAATAATAACAACGATAGGAATTCTTCAAACTTAAATTTTTTTTTTAAAATAGAAGAAACCAAAGACCAAATAGGATTTTGTTGTTGTTTGATGCTGATATATTCACATAATTAGCTTCATTCGATAACCTTTCAAAAATTATGTCAGGATTAAGCATATAATTTTCACCAATTATGAGCTAGCGCATTTAAAGTGAACTACTTATAAAATTTAGGCTAAAATGCAGAAAACCATTCTCGTTTTTGCATGAAAAGCAGGAAACTTCCCATAACTCAAAAAACATACAATTTATCCCAAAAAAACCTTAGTGGTGTAAACTTTTTCATCCATAAGACTTTTTAATACTAAAATACTCTCTAATAAATTTAATTAACTAAACTAACATTTTCTTTCCTTTTTCCACATCTTTTCCAAATTCATATTTTTTCAATACATGATCACTTTTTATAGAGGAAAAGAGAGAATATAAGTGATGATTTAATTTAGAGAGTTTGAGAGAGATGAGAAATACAAATTTTGAGCCAAAACAGAAAAATTTAGAGAAGAGAAAAGAGGAAATTGAAGAAGAAAAGCCTAAGGAGTAGTTTGGGAAATATACACAAAAAATTTGACGGTGTTAAATTTCTGGGGTAAAACGCATGTTTTTGAGTTTAAAGAGGTTTCCTTCTTTTCATGCAAAAGTGAGAGGTTTCCCGCATTTTAGCCTAAAATTTACACATAATTTACTTTCAAATTATGAAAACTTTATCAATATATTACTTTTATAATCTTAGATTTCGAATTTAATTGACAATAACGACATAATTTTCTTTGCTATTATAACCAAAAGTGGGGGAGGGCATGTGACCGGCGCTCTCACAATCAATTGATATAAAATATTTTGAAAAACGATAAAATTCCTTCAACCTATTATATGTTCCACAGCGTCGACTTCTTTTTGCACGTGGTTAGATTTTAGTATCATAATCAAAAGATTTAATAAGAATATGAAGATATTTATATCACCCCTTTTATTTAAATACACACGTGCAAAATCTCTATGACTATTGTAACGACTGTGAAATCACTGTACTGAAATTTCTTGTTATTATACAGAAAAGATTATTACAGCCTGTGTAAGAGTTAAAAGTTATTTTCGTTAAATAAAAGTAAGAAACAACTTATAGTTTACTAGTAAAGCCCCTGCACTGCTGTAACATAGCATGTGTGTTCGATTCCCATCAGACCCAATTATTTTTAGATTTTTTCTTTTTAATTTTTGGAAGCTCAAGAGTTGCACGTGTAATACACTGAGAAATGAAAAATTTCAGAAAAATCAAACATGCGCAAAATGGAGTAAAAACGGATATAAATACGTAGCATGAATCTCGAGGCAATGCCTCAAGATTCGACTGCCCAAACCCATCAAAGGGCCGGCATCGACGGTTGATATTTGCCCAATTTGCTCCATACTTTGCACACTTGTCTCTTCAGCTCCCCTTAACTCCCATACACTGTTTGATTTTCCTGCAATCAAACATAGGCCCTTCAATTAACAATTTAACAAACTTTTAATGTTTTTTAATCCAAAATTTTAATTCCCAAATCCTAATTCTTCGCTATAAATACCACCCCATGCCCTAACTCCCTTCTATTCTGAAAATTTCTAGCAAAATCACCTCAAAAGGTCCTAAGTGCAAGTGGAGTCAAATGGAGTTAACAACCAAGCTCCTTCCATCGAAGATCGAAGCCGTTCCGGAGTTCCCACTGTAGGGTGTTTTCATCACCCCATTGAGATGAGAAATACGAGCTACTTATCAGGCGCATTACAGATTCCCCTGCATAGGGTAGGCTGGGGTTTATTGATTGTGGGGATCCGAATCTCCGGCAGCCGTAGACTAAGCTGCCATTAATTACCCCTCACTTTTGGAGTGAGCGAACATCCGATTGACAGGTAAAACTGGTCATGCAAACTCAATGTGTGATGCTTGTGTGTATGTTTTTGAATGTATCGGGGGCCTCGCAGAGTTTACGGGGGTCTCGCTACCCGGATAGCGGCTGGGGGTCAAGAAGGCTAGCAGTCCCCTTGCGGGGTGTGGGACAACATCCCGTTAGAATTTTATTTCTAACGGGGAAGGTATTTTTGGTGTGGAGCATGTGGGAAAAGAGGGGTGAGAAGCGTCCTAAGGACGCATGCATAGCGCGTGGGCGCTGGGCACCAGCGGTTCACGCACCCGGCATGTGGGTGCTGGGCGCAAACGCCTCACGCACCCGGCACATGGGCGCCGGTGCCCGCGGGCCACGTGAGAGGCGCGTAGGCGCTGGGCACCCGCTGGCCACATGAGAGAAGCATGGGCGCTGGGTGCCAGCACCTCACGCACCCGGCATGTGATCAGGAGTTAAACTCCTGCAGAAAAAGGGGCTTAACCTCGGGCTTATAAGTTAAACTTCCGAAAGGATCTTGAGTGGAGTTAAACTCCTAAAAGGATTTTATTTGTGGAGTTAAACTCCGAAAGATTTTGAATGGAGTTAAACTCCTAAAAGAATTTTATTTATTGAGTTAAACTCCCAAAGATTTTAACAAATGGAGTTGAACACCCAGAAATCTTTGAAGGTGATCAAAGGGGACCCCTTTCTTCTTCCCTGAGCCCTAGATCCTCTCCTAAGCTTCGGATCTTCCCCAAAGTAGGATTTTTGGAGATGGGTCTCCTTCTTCCTCCTCTCATTTGGTTGGATGATGGAGAAAAGGGGGTGAGACTTAAAAATCTCCCCTTTTGAGGATTTGATGGAAGATCCGAGCTCCCCTTCAAGGGGTTTATGGTGAAAAACTGTTTCTTTTTGGAAAAAGAATAGTTAAACTCTTGATTTAATTTAGGAAAAAGGAAGAAGATTTAGAATCTTGAGAAAGGAGAAGGAGGCACAGAACCCTAGACGTTTTTGAGAAAGTGAAAATGTTCTTGATTTTTTCATCATGTTTGCCTTTATAGGCTACACACTTTACATATAACCCCTTGAAGTTTTCCAAATGGCACTTGTGCCACCCCATGCCTTATGTGCTTATCTCTTTTTTGCACATAAGTCATGGGGTTTACAAAATTTAGGCCTTTCCCCCATTTTATATACATTTATTTCTAAAAAAATAATTACATTAAACTAATTTATGGCTTCATTCTTTTTGTCACGTGGTCGGTCTCTTCCATACTCAGTTTTGACCTGGGCTTGGGCCCACCTAGCTTGGGGTTGAATTTGATTTTGACTTGGTCAACCGGGGTGTAATTTTTGACCCCAACAAAGTGCCCCGATCAATAAATGTACACCGCGTATGCGGGCTGTGTGCATGAAATTGATGGATCTTGTTCTATATGGAGCTTGATCTAGTTGGGTTCCATTTTGACGACGTAGAGGATATGCTGCCATTTTAGAGACGTGGACGGTCAATGCTGCCATTTTAGTGACGTGGATGGTCGGTGCTGCCCGTTTTGCAACTTGGACGGTCTTTACTGCCCTTTTTACGACTTGGACGGTCGGTGCTGCCCTTTTTGAGACGTGGATGGCCGATGCTGCCATTTTAGCGACGTGGACGGTCGGTGCTGCCCTTTTTGCGATTTGGACGGTCGGTGCTGCCCTTTTTGCGACTTGGACGGTCGGTGCTGCCCTTTTGCGACGTGGACAGTCGGTGCTGCCCTTTTTGCGACTTGGACAGTCGGTGCTGCCCGTTTTGCGGCTTGGACAATCGATGCTGCCCTTTTTACGACTTGGACGGTCGGTGATGCCATTTTAGCGACGTGGATGGTCAGTGCTGCCCTTTTTGCGACATGGACGGTCGATGCTGCCATTTTTACGACGTGGACGGTCGGTGCTGCCCTTTTTGCGACATGAATGGTCGGTGCTGCCCTTTTGTGACTTGGACAGTCGGTGCTGCCCTTTTTGCGACTTGGACGGTCGGTGCTGTCCTTTTTGCGACTTGGATGGTTAGTGCCGCCATTTTAGCGACGTAGACGGTTGGTGCTGCCATTTTGGCGACGTGGACGGTCGGCGATTAATTTGACTTGCTCCACTTCTTGCGGTGTCAGGGTTGAAGTTGACTTACTTCGCTTCTTACGTTGTTGGGATTTGATTTGACTTGCTCCGCTTTCTGCGGTGTCAGGGTTGAAGTTGACTTGCTCCGCTTCTTACAGTGTCGGGATTTGATTTAACTTACTTCGCTTTCTGCAATATCAGGGTTGAAGTTGACTTAGGAGTTCCCAACCCGTCCAGTAGGACTTTTGTGCTTGGAAGTTGTACCGGGTGGGCGTTGATTTGATCTGTTTGATCTCTGCCTTATTTGGCGGGACTTTTGAATTTGAGAGGAACTTGGAATTGGATTTTGTTTGGCATCAGCCTTGCTGCACTTGAATAATGCCAAGAGCAACTCATCATTTGCATTTAGGAAAACTTAGGATTTGGGTTTTTAGTCGGCATCAGCATCGCTAACAGTGAAGCAATGCCAGGAGCGACTCATCATTTGCCCTGAGAAGACTTGGGATTTGGGTTTTTGGTCAGCATCAGCACCGCTAACACTAAAGCAATGCCAGGAGCGACTCATCATTTGCCTTGGGAAGGCTTGGGATTTGGGTTCTGGGTCGGCATCAGCACCGCTAACACTGAAGCAATGCCAGGAGCGACTCATCATTTATTGTTGCCCATTAGGGAGCGATGGCTCAGGAGACATGTTTAGATCCCTATCACCTAAGGCTTTTCAATTTTATGAGCCGTAAGGGTCTCATAAAAGCATTTTCTTCCCATGAGTCGAGAGGATCTCGCAGGTGTATTTTCTCTATAGGAATCGTTTGGATTTCTAAGTGTGTTGCTCCTTTGTGAGTTGTAAGGATCTCACGCAGGGATTTTCTCCTCACAAGACCGAGAGAACTTTGCGAGTGTATTTTATCTCTTTTCATGAGTTTGCGCCTTTCGGGTTTCCACAAACTCGCCGACAGTTCTGCTGTTTTTGCTTACGGAGCCCTTTCGAGTTTTCATCCATGCCCGTTTTGCTTATGGGCATACCGTTTTTTCATCGCCGGTGGAACTTTAAATGTAGTCTCGCCGGTAGGACTTTGAGAGAGATAGGGGTCGTTTACGCCCGTGGATTGTATACGGTTTTACAGGATGTATGATCGAGACCGTAAAGCCGGTGTTCTCAATTCGTCTACGACTTGAAGCATTCACGCATAATATTTCTTGAGGTATCGTCCATTGATGGGTGGAATGGGCATTTCTCCCTCGGCGCTTATTAGTTGGTAGGATCCTCCGTTGAGCACTTTTTCGATGACGTATGGCCATTCCCAATTTGGCTCAAATTTTTCCTTGGCATGTCGATTGGGAATGATCAGCCTTTGGAGGACCAACACCAATTCGCCTTTCTTGAAAGCGAGGAGATGGGTCATCTTGTCATAGGCCTATAAAATTTGGGCTCGGTACATCTCCAGATTTTGCTGTACTGCGAGCCTCTTTTCTTCGAGGGCGTCGAGCTCTTCGAGCCGAAGGAGCACGTTTTTCTCCTCCGTCAACTTGTGCCGAACGACCATTCTTAAGCTTGGAACTTCAATTTCGAGGGGGATGATCTCCTCCAATCCGAAGAGTAATTAGTATAGAGTGGACCAAGTTGGAGTATGGTGCATGGTACGATATGCCCACAACGCCTCGTGAAATTTAAGATTCCGGTCTCTCTTGTTGGCTGAAGCATTTTTCCTCAAAAGCTTGCGTAGAGTTTTATTAAAGGCTTCGGCTAGCCCATTGGCCCATGGATTATATATGGAGGAATATCGCCAGTCTATCTTGTGCTGAGTAGCGAATCTTGAGATTTTGTAGCTCTTGAAAGAAGGCCCGTTATAAAAAATGATCTTTCTTGGTGTACCTAAGCGGTATAGAATATTATGTCTAAAGAACGTCAAAATATCTTCTGTTTTGACTTCTTTTTGTTAGTGTATATGCCCCAGGGGCCATTATTGTATCATACTAGCTTGTATATTACTTAATGGAAGCTTGGGATATTCACAGTTATATATCAGTCTTGCTAAAAATGGTAGTATGCTACTTGGTTTGTTTCTGCTTTAATATGTGCATATGTTTCTTGTAACATATCATTTATACATATTAGTAGAGCCCATAGGATCTTTGCTTGATTACCGGCGTTGTGATGGCAGTCACACTAGTGGGGGCTGGGTAGTCTATAAGCAACATCCTATACAGGTCCCTGGTCGTTGGATTATCGAGACAGGGAATCAATATTCCGGAGCAGACTTGTGTGTACGCTTCTCATCCCAGTTGGGGAGATGGTCTGTCCCACAGCCATCAGTACGTCGTACTGGAGATAGTATACAGGTGCTCGTTGGGTTACGGGTACACCGGACATGACTCGTAGGGGAACTGTTGGTTGGTATTATACCCGTCGTCAGTTAACAGTTCCCAGGTGACATGAGTACAGCATAGTCCGCAGACTTGACACTGCTACTTCGCCTCGAGTGTGTCCCATTGTTCTTAGATTGCTACCCTACCACGGCTCAAAGGAGTCTTGAAACAGGTAGCAGTTGGGTGCAGTCCCGAGCACTTGGAGGCAGTGGCGGTTAGACAGGATTCGTCTCTCCCGGTATTGGGAGTTGGTATCGCGCTGTGTCAGAGAGCCATTACGCAAAGTCCCTGGCCAGGGCAAGCGAGATTTACTAGTAGGTTCCAGTAGTTTCTCAGGGTGTAATGGGCTACGCTCCGACACGACTTATACCGCTATTAGGGGACTGACTCTTGCTGACTCTAGGCTCGATATGCGATAGTCTTAGACGAACAGACCGGACTGTACGGAGATTGTCACATCAGGCTCAGTAGGAGTTCGGATGGGTTTCCTCATCGGCCTTCTTATCGACATCTACCTGGGGACCGTTACGTACAGCTAGTGCCGCTTGCGGCCTGTGGTTAAACCCACTGCCTGCGTAGTGTCGAGTCTTTAGAGTCCCACACAGAGAGTTTCCCTGCTCCAGGCGAAACGATATAGAGGTCGTATGGTTTTACGACAAGGGTTCGGACGCATACGTGTGCTTACGCACGTACGATGTTCGGACAGTTTTTACTAGCCGGCTTTGGTTTAAGCCAGATTCTAGTATCAGGTTATTGGAATTATACAGTCTAAAGTTTTTCCGTGTTTTCACGGATAGGAGGGGCGTTCTCGTAATTTGTCGGAAGCTTCTAAAAGGATGATGACATGGAGGGTAAGGTGGCATTAGCATTTAATGCATTTGTAACTCACTTAGATGAATCATTCAAGTGAGTTAATGAAGCATTTATTGCTTAATGACTCACTTAATGATTCATTGCATATATTTAATGAAGCATGATGATAATGCATTTTGATTTATTCATTTTGATTTTCTTATGCTTCATTATATATTAGAAGTGAGAAGCTTTTTCATTCATAACTCATGCTCACCTTCTCTCTCCTCAAGCTCTCTCTTGAAACCCCTAATCCTCCCCTCTCATGTGTTGAGATCAAGGATTAGATAGATTAATTAATCCATAACCTCACTCTATATCACCTAGGTCACTTTGATTAGCAACTAAAGAAACCTAGTTATCTCAAGTTAGAGATCAAGCTTGGAGTAGGAGCTTTCGGGTGGATCGTCTTTGATTCGAGGAGGATGTTGAGGGTGCCGACGTTCCAAGAAGCCTACGAGGAGTGGAGGACAGCGATGAAGACTCGAAGGACAAGTAACGTGAGGTAAAACTTCGAATCCGAGTAGTTAAACCTCTCATAGTTAGTTAGTAACGGTTTAGACACGATTCATGCGCTCAAGTCCGTGTTACGAAGCTTTGATAATCGTTTTTTATATATTCCACCTCCCCGCAAGTTCGTAGGGTGCGTGACATGGACTTACAGTGGTATCTGAGCCAACTAAACCATTACTAACTTGTTAGCAACTAATTAGGACTTCGATCGTCGGAAAACACGAAAACGAAACCCCGGATACCCTAAGAGTTTCTGTTAATTTTAAACTTGTCGAAAAAAATATTTGATATGCCTTAAAATTCACAGCAGGGAAATATAAGAATTCTGGGAAAATATGAGACTTCAACTCGGTTAGATAGCCGCGGATCCGCGGCGAGATAGTGCTTTTTGGCCGCGGATCCGCCGCCGAGTCAATTCCGAGTTGACTCGGATTGCTCTGTAATTCATGATTTTTGGTGTTTTGTTTTCCAGTATATTCTGTTCTTCCCAGGTTCCTTCTGTGCTGATTTGCTTTTGGGGTAGACACGGATAAAGGTAGTCGATCGATGTTCTAAATTAATTGCTAATCGGGTTTATTATCTGTAATGTTTAAATGTGTTCGTAAACCTCCCCTAACTGTTAGTATGTCTGGTTGGCAGGGGTTGCACATTTCTATAATGTTTACTGTTTGTGTATATGGACTTGATTGGAATGTTGTGATGATTAGCCGGGGTTTGAGATGTGTTTTATATTCATTCATTCGATGTAATTGTAATATGTTGTAATATTATTTTGCGGGGCACATCCAGGTTGCGGTTGTAGCCACCATTGTATTATTTCATTTTACTGTTTTTGCTCCTAGGATAGACCCAAGGTGGGGTACACAAACTACCGGGTACGTCGAAGTGTTTAGTGGCCTACTCACATTGTTGAGGGAGACCGCTTCACTTCGGGTACTTGGCGGGGTAGTTTGCCGTACCCGTAGGGGTCTAGGGTGGGGTAATGGCTATTCATCACAACTGTGTAATCCGTATTTTGTTGCAGGCTCATAGCAAACGCGGATTGCTTGCATATCCAATAAAGTTCATCAGTGATCTGGAATGCTTATTATTGCGTCTGACGAATGTATAATATCTATATATGATAGCTATTAGACGTCACTTATGTTTTTACATCCGCGCTAGCCTAGCCCCCGCTCTGTCGTTAGTTTAAGTAACCTAACGGGTGATGACGGGACCCAGTGGCGAATGCGAATGGTATAAAGAGGACGTGGTATTTTCGTTGTTTTCTGCAATGATAGGATAAATGATGGGACGCATTATTATAATGCAAAGAAAATAAACCAAAGTTAAATCGTTGGAACAAATTTAAAACAAACCACTCGGTTATTTTAAAAGAGCAGAATTTTTAATTGCGGAGCTTTAACCACTCCTTTTAAAAAGTATCAGGTTCCTTCGATTATATCAAGTTCACTACGTCACGGTTTTTTCCAAAACCATTCGTAGCCCTCCGTCATTTTATTTGGGTATTCAGTAGTATTCAAGCTATGTTTGTTGGCCCTTAGTCAAGACATAGTGTTGGTAGCTGCTGGGGTATTCATTTGTTAGCATAGATACATGCGTTGGTTTGGAACAGTCGTATTACTTTGTTGGCCTTTAGTCAAGAGTATGTACGGGTGGGTTCAAATTAATTTGGATAATGACGGGTAGAACTTGACATGTGACTTATGATTTGTTGGCCCTTAGTCAAGGTCATAAGAGCATGGGCAAAAATCCACATCGGGAGTTTCTAAGAAACTGAAATTTGCTAGTGATGCATACCATTTTGGAGTTTGATGAATGTTGGTAGGATTCCTTCAACATTATCATACGATGATATTTTGGATCCTGATCCTACTGTGAGTATATACTACTTATCAGGAGATTCATCACTTAACGATCAATGCTATAAACCAAGTAGGTGTCTAGAAAGGTGTCAGCGGGGTTACGCCCCCAGAGAAAAGAGGTTATTTAATTAACGAACTTCGCGAAAGCGTTGGAAAACCTCCCTCGAAGTATCGACACTGGCCTGGCTGAACGGTTAAGCAAGTATTGTATGGTGAGGAATAGTCCTGGCTAATTCTTCTTTTATGGTTTGAGGAAGGATTCGAGAAACAGTGGGAGCCATCCAGGTTTATATAAACTAAAAACCAATATAAACTTGCAAGAGCATCATGATAAAATGTTTTCTTCTCTTTCTCTCATTGCATCGACCTTGTGACCACGACTAGGTTACATTTAGATAACAAATTGACTGAATCTGACTTATATGACCGGTAAAGGTCTGTCCAGATGTCTATCACCTATGACAAGATGGACCACCCTATTACTACTCAAGATCCGCCGTCCCAGGTCCAGTTTCCACTGTCGCGGATATGGATATCCGTCAGACAAGGGAAAAGGATAAAACGAAAGCCAAGTGCCTCGTGTTGGCTTCAGTTGATGGTGTATACCAGAAGCAGCATGAGAAGATGGACTCGTTTCCATCTTTCTCCATAACAAAGATTTATATGGAGAGCAATCTCATATCGCAAGATATAAGACCTCGACCGAATTAATTCAAGCGAGGATGGCAGTCGGGTCATCTGTAGGGGACAACGTACTTACAATGACTAGCTATATTGATGAGCTCCAGGACCTGGAGACCCACGTTGGGAACGGGTCAGATACTGACTTGATTCTTCAGTCTCTACCTTCTACCCTAAAGGAAACCAGGGAAGTAGAAGGAAAGAGAAGGGCAAAAGTTTCGGGACTGAATGTAGTAAAAGAGGGACATTCCTATTATTATGGGATTGAGCATTAGCAGAAGGATTGCAGGGCTTTGAAAGCCAGTAGCCAGGATTCGAAGCATGTTGTGGCTTCGGCTTCGGGTGTGTTTATGATAAAGAACTGTATGTCAGTTAACCCTACTTCCTGGGTATTGGATACCGGGTCAGGATCTCACATCTGTAATTCGTTACAGGCTCTGAGAAACCGTAGGGTTATCGGGATAGGTGATATGACCCTCACGGTTGCTAACGGAATGAGCATGAACGCTGAATCCGTAGGGGAATATCATCTTGGACTGACAACTGGGCAGATATTGATTCTGCGTAACTGTTTTTATGTACCAGGTACGACTTGTATTATCATATCTGTATCCTTACTTTCTAAGGAAGGATATGATTTTACTTTTGTAAGAGATGTGGTTCACATCTACCTAAATCAAGTTCTGATTGGGTCAGGTACATTAGAAAACGGAATATACGTATTAAATCAAGCTCAGATTTTCAGTTTCCAGAACACACTTAAAAGAAAGTCTCCGGAAACAAATCAGGCTTTCTTATGGCATTGTAGACTGGGTCACATCAATGAAAGAAGGTTGACTAAGTTACATATAGAAGGATATTTGGATCCGTTTGAATATCAATCATATGCAACTTTTCAATCCTGTCTCAAAGGAAAAATGACAAAGACTCCGTTCACTGGACACGGAAGAAGAGCAAGCGAGCTCTTGGGACTCATACACAGTGACGTATGCGGTCCAATGTCTACATATGCATGAGGTGGTTATTCCTACTTCATTACTTTTACGGATGATTTCTCTAGGTATGGATATGTCTTCTTAATGAAGCATAAATCCGAGGCTTTTGAGAAATTCCAAGAATATAAGAATGAAGTGGAAAAACAAACAGGCAAGAGTATAAAGACACTGAGATCTGATCGAGGTGGTGAATACTTGAATGCCGAGTTCATGGATTACCTAAAAGAGAATGGAATTCTCTCTCAGCTTACTCCTCCATACACCCCATAACATAACGGCGTATCAGAGAGACGGAACCGAACCCTATTGGATATGGTTTGTTCCATGATGAGTAACGCTGAGTTACCGCGATCATTCTGGGGATATGCACTAGAATCAGCTGCATATCTTTTGAACCAGGTTCCTACCAAGACTGTGCCTACCATACCATATCAGATGTGGAGTGGGAAGAAACCCTGTCTAAAACATTTTATGACATGGGGATGTCCAGCTTTTGTAAAAAGGCAGAATGCGGACAAGCTCGAGGCAACGCTCAGTAAAGTGCAAGTTTGTGGGATATCCAAAGAACTCCAAGGGATATTATTTCTATTACGCAGAGGAACAAAAGGTTTTTGTTTCTCGTCATGCCTGTTTCTTGGAAACTGAATTTTTAGAAAATCAGATAAGTGGGAGCGCAATAGAACTAGAAGAAATTCCAGAACCACAAGCTATTACTGAAATCTTGGTAGAACAAGAAGGTTCAGGAGAACCGGACATCCCAGCGCCTATCTGCAGAAGTAGTAGGCAGTCTCATTCGCCTGAGAGATACTACGGTTTTCTCATAGACGGGGATCGAGAAGATTGCGTCATTGATAATGATGACCCTACTAGCTTCTAGGAAGCCATTCAGAGCGGCGACTCGCTAAAATGGCTGGATGCAATGCGGACCGAAATGGAGTCCATGTACACTAACAAAGTATGGACTTTGGACATTGCTCCAGATGGGGTAAAACCCGTAGGATGCAAATGGATTTTCAAAAAGAAGATTGGTGTAGATAGACAGGTTGAAACCTATAAAGCTAGACTTGTTGCAAAGGGTTTCCGTCAAAGACCTCGTTTGGACTATGACGAAACCTTTTCTCCAGTGGCTATGCTCAAATCCATTCGGGTCCTTCTTGCTATTGCTGCCTTCCACGATTATGAGATCTGGCAGATGGACGTAAAGACGACCTTTCTAAATGGTAATTTGGAAGAGTGCGTCTATATGGATCAGCCAGAGGGATTCATTCAGAGTGGGAGCAGCGGTAAAGTATGCAAGTTGCTTAAGTCCATTTATGGACTAAAGCAGGCATCGCGGAGTTGGAACATCTGTTTTGATGATGCTGTTAAAGAATTCGACTTTATCAAAAATTCAGATGAACCATGCATATACAGTAAGATTGTAGAGAGAGCTGTAGTATTCCTCGTCTTATACGTGGATGACATTCTCCTAATAGGAAATGATATTCCTATGTTACAGTCAGTCAAAATATTCTTATCACAGAATTCTCCATGAAAGACCTGGGTGATGCCACCTACATTCTGGGGATCCGGATCTATCGTGATAGATCAAAAAGGATGTTGGGACTTTCGCAGTCCAGGTACATAGACACCATATTGAAGAGATTCAGTATGGATGATTCTAAGCGCGGTAACCTACCGGCTTGTCACGGAATCACCCTCTCCAAAGAGATGTCTCCCAAGACTGATTTGGAAAGGGATCGCATGTCGATTATACCCTACGCTTCTGCGGTAGGCTCTATAATGTATGCGATGTTATGTACCAGACCAGATGTAGCATACGCATTGAGCGTTGTAAGCCGGTATCAAGCAAACCCAGGGGAGAAGCATTGGATAGCAGTAAAGAACATTCTTAAGTACCTGAGGAGGACTAAGGAGATGTTCTTGGTGTATGGCAGAAAAGACCTCCAGATCGAGGCCTTTGCCGACTCCAGCTTCCAGAGTGACAAGGATGACTCCAAGTCCATGTCGGGTTATGTCTTTACCCTCAATGGAGGGGCGGTCTGTTGGAAGAGTTCCAAACAGGAGACCGTTGCCGACTCAACGATGGAAGTGTAGTACATAGCTGCTTGCGATGCCGCAAAGGAAGTAGTCTGGATGAAGAAGTTCCTCACAGAACTTCAGGTGGTTCCTACCAGTGTTGGTCCAATACCTCTGTATTGCGACAACAACGGCGCAATAGCTTTAGCGAAGGAACCCAGGTCCCATCAGAAGTCCAGACACATCTTAAGGTGGTATCACCTGATCAGGGAGATCGTAGATCGCCGGCAGATCGAGATAAAGAGAGTAGAGACGGAGAATAACATTGCTGATCCATTCACAAAGGCCATTCCTCAAACGCAGTTCGAGAGGCTATTCGAGATCATTGGTCTACGATATGCCAGTACATGGCCCTAGTGCAAGTGGGAGATTGTTAGTGTATATGTCCTAGGGGCCATTATTGTATCATACTAGCTTGTATATTACTTAATGAAAATTTGGGATATTCACAGTTACATATCAGTCTTGCTAAAAATGGTAGTATGCTACTTGGTTTGTTTCTGCTTTAATATGTGCATATGTTTCTTGTAACGTATCATTTATACATATTAGTAGAGCCCATAGGATCTTTGCTTGATTACCAGCGTTGTGATGGCAGTCACACTAGTGGGGGCTGGGTAGTCTATAAGCAACATCCTATACAGGTCCCTGGTCGTTGGATTATCGAGACAGGGCATCGATATTCCGGAATAGACTAGTGTGTACGCTTCTCATCCCAGTTGGGGAGATGGTTTGTCCCACAACCATCAGTACGTCGTACTGGAGATAGTATACAGGTGCTCGTTGGGTTACGGGTACACCGGACATGACTCGCAGGGGAACTGTTGGTTGGTATTATACCCATCGTCAGTTAACAGTTCCCAGGTGACATGAGTACAGCATAGTCCGCAGACTTGACACTGCTACTTCGCCTCGAGTGTGTCCCACTGTTCTTAGATTGCTACCCTACCACGGATTAAAGGAGTCGTGCAAACAGGTAGCAGTTGGGTGCAGTCCCGAGCACTTGGAGGCAGTGGCGGTTAGACAGGATTCGTCTCTCCCGGTATTGGGAGTTGGTATCGCGCTGTGTCAGAGAGCCATTAAGCAAAGTCCCTGGCCAGGGCAAGCGAGATTTACTGGTAGGTTCCAGTAGTTTCTCAGGGTGTAATAGGCTACGCTCCGACACGACTTATACCGCTATTTGGGGACTGACGCTTGCTGCTCCCTAGGCTCGATATGCGATAGTCTTAGACGAACAGACTGGACTGTACGGAGATTGTCACATCAGGCTCAGTAGGAGTTCGGATGGGTTTTCTCATCAGCCTTCTTATCGACATCTACCTGGGGACCGTTATGTACAGCTAGTGCCGCTTGCGGACATTGGTTAAACCCACTGCCAGCGTAGTGTCGAGTCTTTAGAGTCCCACACAGAGAGTTTCCCTGCTCCAGGCGAAACGATATAGAGGTCGTATGGTTTTACGACAAGGGTTCGGACGCATACGTGTGTTTACGCACGTACGACGTTCGGACAGTTACTAGCCGGCTTTGGTTTAAGCCAGATTCTAGTATCAGGTTATTGGATGTATACAGTCTAAAGTTTTTCCGTGTTTTCACGGATAGGAGGGGCGTTCTCGTAATTTGTCGGGAAGCTTCTAGAAGGATGATGACATGGAGGGTAAGGTGGCATTAGCATTTAATGCATTTGTGACTCACTTAGATGAATCATTCAAGTGAGTTAATGAAGCATTTATTGCTTAATGACTCATTTGATAATTCATTGCATATATTTAATGAAGCATGATGATAATGCATTTTGATTTATTCATTTTGATTTTCTTATGCTTCATTATATATTAGAAGTGGGAAGCTTTTTCCTTCATAACTCATGCTCACCTTCTCTCTCCTCAAGCTCTCTCTTGAAACCCTAATCCTCCCCTCTCATGTGTTGAGATCAAAGATTAGATAGACTAATTAATCCATAACCTCACTCTATATCACCTAGGTCACTTTGATTAGCAACTAAAGATACCTAGTTATCTCAAGTTAGAGATCAAGCTTGGAGTAGGAGCTTTCGGGTGGATCGTCTTTGATTCGAGGAGGCCGTTGAGGTGCCGACGTTCCAAGAAGCCTACGAGGAGTGGAGGACAGCGATGAAGACCCGAAGGACAAGTAACGTGAGGTATAACTTCAAATCCGAGTAGTTAAACCTCTCGTAGTTATCTAGTAACGGTTTAGACACGATTCATGCGCTCAAGTCCGTGTTACGAAGCTTTGATAATCGTTTTTCATATATTCCGCCTCCCCGCAAGTTTGTGGGGTGCGTGAAATGGACTTACACTTTTAGCGGGACAGCTTCATCCCATCTGGAGAAGTAGTCTATTGCAGCCAATATGAATCGGTGGCCTTTAGATGATAGAGGATCAATTGGGCCAACTATGTCGGTGCCCCAAATTTCGAAGGGCCACGACGCCATCGTAGGATGCAATGGATTGGGATGCTTGTGAATGAAATCACCGTGAATTTGGTAGAGATGACAATTCTTTGCATGCTCTTCGCAATCCCTTATCATGGTTAGCCAGTAATATTCAAGCCGTTTGATGCGAAGACGCATTTTGAGGCCGGACAGGTGAGCCCCGCAGACGCCCGAGTGAACTTCTTTCATGACTTTTTGAGTTTCGGCCAATGACAGACACCTAAGCTAGAGTTGGTCATATAATTTGCGGTATAGCATGCTATTTACAATTACGTATCGGAGAGCTCTCTTCTTCAGCTGAACCTTCACAGATTTTTCTTCGGGCAACTTGTCGTATTGGAGGTACTCTATGAAGGGCTCTCTCTAATCGAGCTCCTCTTGAATGATCAGAACTTCTTCGGCAGGATTGCTCTTTTGTTCTACGCTTTCCTCTTCTCGTAAAGAGACCGGGGGTAGAATTTTCCAGTTCCTGACCGTGATCTGAATTTCATCCATGTCGGGATCAGCCAGCTCTTTGGTTAGGCAAGCGAGTACGTCCGTTTTTCCATTCAACGCCCTAGGGACTCTTATTAGTTCAATGTAAGTGAACCTTTTCATGAGTTCCACCACCCGGCTTCTATATCGGGCTAACTCGAGCTTATATATCTTGTTGTCACCGCTCACTTGATTGATGACAAGCTAGGAGTCACCGTAAACCGGTAGCCGAAAGATTCCCATTTCTATGGTGAGCTCCAGACCAGCTATCAGAGCTTCGTACTCAGCTTTGTTGTTTGTGCGAGGCTCAATGAGAGCGAAAGAACGTCATAGGGTTTCTCTCGATGGGGTGATGAACACCAATCCTATCGCCGTTTTTATCTCCAGGACGCTTGATTTACTGGAGGTCCTTATTGATGAGGCTACATCGAAGTAGAGCTCCCAACATGGCTCACTATCCTCGAGGTGCAGCACTTGTTCATCGGGTAATTCACAATTTAGCGGTGACCCTTCTGGTATGGGATGAGCAGTGAGGGAATCGGCGAGAGCTTGCCCTTTTATTGCTTTCTGAGGAGTATAAACTATGTTAAACTCAAGCCGCATGACAGCCCATCTTGCCATTCTGCCGGCTATGCTTACTTTAGTCATTAAGTGTTTGAGCAGGTCAACCTTGGAAATCGGCATAACCCAATGAGCGAGCAGATAGTGCCTCAGCTTCTTCACAGCGAATATCAGAGCCAGGCATTGCTTTCGATCGGGAAATAGTTGTGTTCCTCCCCGACTAAAGTTCGACTGAGGTAGTAGAAGGCGTTCTCTTTTCCCTCCTTATTGTTCTGGGCAAGGAGCGCACCGAGTGACTCATCTAGTGCGGCAGTATAGAGAATCAACGGTTTATTTGTAATAGAAGCAGCAAGCATCGGAGGGTGCAATAAGTACTAGTTGATATTTTCGAACGCTTCTTGACATTCGACGTCCTGGACAAAAGAAGCTCCCTTCTTCATGAGCTTTGAGAAAGGCCGATATCTCCCCGATAGGTTGGAGATGAACCTTCGTATGTAAGCGAGTTTGCCTTGAAAGGATCTTAACTGCGTCAGATTCTTTGGAGGAGGCATCTCTATGATGGCCTTTATCTTTGATGGGTCAATTTGGATCCCCCGATGTCGAACTATGAAACCCAAGAATTTTCCCGACGACACGCCAAAAGCGCACTTCATAGGATTCATATTCAGATCGTATTCCCTTAGTCAGGTGAAAACGGTTCTGAAATCTCGGATGTGATCGGCCTTGGCTTCGGTCTTAACCACCAAATCATCAACATAACATTCGACGACTTTATAGATTAAGTCATCAAAGATTTTGGTCATTGCCCTTTGATATGTGGCGCTTGAATTCTTCAGTCCGAACGGCATCACCTTGTAGCAGTATATTCCCATCGAGATTCGGAATGCTGTGTGTTTCTCATCCTCGGGTAACATCTTGATCTGATTGTACCTAGACAAGACATCTATGAAGGTGAACAGCTCGTAATTTTAGGTATCGTCGACCATCATTTCCATGACTGGTAACGGGAAGTCATCTTTAGGGCATGCCTTGTTGAGGTCCCTGAAATCAATGCAAACACAGATCTACCCATTTTTCTTCTTCACTGGGACAATGCATGCGATCTAGTCCGCATATTTCTCTTCTCTGATGAAGCCAGCATCGATAAGTTTCTTAGTTTTCTCGATGAACTTTTCTTTTAGCTCCCTTCTCATTCTTTGAGGATATTGTTTGACCGGCTTGGCATCAGGAGATATAGCCAGCTTATGCACAACCACTTTAGGGGAAAGGCCAGGCATTTCTTTGTACGTACACGCAAAGCAGTCGGCAAACTCATGCAACAGAGCGATTATCTGGTCTTTCATTTCCTCTGGCAAGAGCGAGCTGATGTAGGTCAGGCTTAGATTATCAGACGTTCCTAAATCAATCTCGGTTAGCTCGTCGAAAGTTGCTTGTCCACCATCTTCAAGCTCTCGAGGGGATTCTTCTGGCTCGGCTAGCTCATCTTCATCATTTTACCTCCCGCTGGCTTCATCAACATGGATCATGCAGCATGCTTTGGCATCAGGTTGAATGAAACCTATGCCCCGTCTATCTGTGATTCGTCCGTCGATGAGTGCTCGGACCTGAGGCGGATCCCATAGCCCTTCGTAAAACTTCGCTTCGGAGTCCGTTTGATATAGCCGACACCCGCACTTTTTAAAGTATTACCGCATCTCAGACGCATAATATCTGAGATTGAGGATGGCCCTTTTGCCTCTCTCGTATGGAAGGCATGTCACAGACAAATCGTTCGGGTGCGCGATAGGATTTGACCCATAAAATAGGATGCCCTTCTGCCCACTTTTCCTTCCGGGAATGTAGAAAGTTTTCAGCTGATCCACGGTGGAGACTAACAATGCATCGAGCTCTTTGCACATCTTCTCCGGCACCCTTGTGATGACTAGGGACCCTTCTGCAACTTCGAAGGTCTCTCATAGATTTGCTTGTTGCGTGGGGGCCTAATCTATATAGCTCTTGCAAGGCAGGTTCTCTTCCTCCGAATCTTCAGTGTCGCTGCCTAAATGAGGGTGAATTTTGCTGTCGGATAGGCCTTCGATATTAGACTCGTCCGTATCGCTACCAAGATGAGGACGGTTTTTATGGACGAACAGACTTCCAACGTCATACTCATCAGTGTCATTGCCGAAATGCGGACGTACTTGGGGGGTTTTGCTTTTGAAAGTGACAGCCGGCTATGATTTGCTTTTGAGTTTCGGGGCTGTTCTGTCTTTGGTCAGTTATGGCTTAGCACTTTGGAGGTTCACAAAGTACCGAGAATCTTCATATCGGACTTCATGCACACTGAACGGTTGGATGCATCCGTCAATGCGTCTTTCTTCTCCATTTTTGGTATACTTCATGCACTGATAGAGAGTTGACGGAACGATGCCGTAATCGTGAAGCCCCGGCATTCCCAAGAGAATCTTATAGGATGTGTCGGCTTCCATCACGTATACCTTGGTTTTAGTTTGTAGTCCCCCGAACCTGATCAGCAGAGCTATGGATCCCAGAACTTGTAGGCAATTTTGATTGAAGCCTTGAATGACAATCCTTTCCCTTGACAGGTGTCGAACGTCCATTGACAAACTCTTCAGAGCCCGCAAGTTCATGATATTCACTGAGGACCCTTGATCAATCAATATGCGATTAATCCGGTCTCCGTCACGGTACCCTCTCATGTAAAGCGGTCGGTTGTACTCAGCTGTTCCTAGTAATAGGTCTTCATCTTTAAATGTGACCGCGGCTATAAGCATAGTGTACTAGGTTTCTTTCATATCAATTTCCACAAAGCGAGCCTAGTACCGCTCGAGGTTTTGTAGAGAGTGAATGAGAACATCTTTAAGCTCCTTAGATAAGACCAAGGCATCGTAGATGCTTAGGAGAGACGGAAGCTTTCGGAGATGAGCCAAGTAATTATAGTCCACCGAGCAAGGACTCGAATTTTCATGAGCCGGTTCCCCACCATCTTCTTCATTAGCGACTTGTTTTTCCATCCCTTTTAGGGCGTTGCCTTGATTTGGTGGTAAAACCTTGCCGCTTCTGAGATGGATTTGGTTGGCCTTCTGTCACGACCCAAAGTTTGGCCCGTGACCGGCACTTAACCACGTAACGTCTACAGGCGTGACGCGACTAAGTAAGCCGAAGACCCAGAAATCAAACCAGTAATAGTATAGAGTGATTTAAGCAATTAATAGAACCAATTACTAAGATAACAATATACGACGCCGTAGCGAAGAAAAAGAGCAATAAGTGGGAAACATCACAGATAGAATAAACTGCATAAGTAAAGTCGGCTCACAACGAGCTCGACGCCAGAATACAAAATAATATACATCGTCCTCACAACTGGTCTCTAAGTCAATACATAAGTGGTAGATGGAGAGTACTAGATACAACAATGTACATAACTGAAAGATAACCAGATACCGTACAAAACCCACCTATCAGCAAAAGAGCTAGTACACCAACTGTAGGGGTATCCGTGCTAAAAGATGCAAGAATGCAGCCTGCCGTGACTACTCCGAAGGGCAACCTGCAAACATTGTGGCACAACGGGGGTGAGTTGCCAACTCGTGAATAGAAGATAACATATAAAGGTAATCGCGAGTATGCACGCGCTACTATACTCTAACCTATATCAATAGATAACATCTATATGAAGAACTGGATGCTCAAACATGCAACAAGTGCGATCTAATAACATCTCCATATAATGAGCAAGAAATGTGATGATCATGTATAGCAATGCAATCTAACAACCCTATATAGAATGAACAGGGTATGCAATGATCAGGTATAGCAATGCAATCTAACAACCCTATATAGAATGAACAGGGTGTGCAATGATCAGGTATAGCAATGCAATCTAACAACCCTATATAGAATGAACAGGGTGTGCAATGATCAGGTATAGCAATGCAATCTAACAACCCTATATAGAATGAACAGGGTGTGCAATGATCAGGTATAGCAATGCAATCTAACAACCCTATATAGAATGAACAGGGTGTGCAATGATCAGGTATAGCAATGCAAACTAACAACCCTATATAGAATGAACAGGGTGTGCAATGATCAGGTATAGCAATGCAATCTAACAACCCTATATAGAATGAACAGGGTGTGCAATGATCAGGTATAGCAATACAATCTAACAACCCTATATAGAATGAACAGGGTGTGCAATGATCAGGTATAGCAATACAATCTAACAACCCTATATAGAATGAACAGGGTGTAATAGATACAGGATGAGATATCAATTACTACATACTGAGCATGGGAAATATAACATCTACACGGAATGTCATCGTGGAAAGTAAAATCGGTACCCATCAATGTACCCAAATCCCAATACTACTCAGGCGTCGTCATCCTCCTCGGTCCTCCAAATCCTGTAAATCTCATATAATCGTGAGTGCCCAACATCGGCACCCAAATATCAAGAAATACTCGTGCCAAGCATCGACATGCAAATCCTCCTGTATAGGGCATCCGTCAGTACGGATCAGCCCACGGGCTCTGTCTGCGGTATTGGCCCTCGGCCCCGGCAGTACGAGTCGTCCCGTATCCATCCATCGTCTCTGGTCGGTATCCTCCGGATAACCGCCAGGTTCAACCAATCACCGGTAGATAGTAGTCCCTCTGCCAGGCTCACCGTCTACTACACAGCGAAACCGTTCTCGTCCCGGGGTACCATACCGGGTCCACCATGTACCCGTAATCGGCCTCATCCAAATCCTCGATTCGGGTTCACATATATCACTCTAGTACCAAGAAAACACATGGTGGACGCACCGAAATATCATATCAAGGGAAACCGGGTTTTTAAATAATTAACTATTCTCTTTGAAATATCCACGGTTCCCCGAATCCAGAATTTTACATGGAAACAACATATCTCAATGCGTAATCTAAGCAAGTATGAAGATATCAATATATGTATGCACTGGTATGAATATACAGTGTGCATGTGCGCAGGTATGAACATCTCAATATGTGTGCACTGGTATGAATATACAGTGTGCATGTGCGCAGGTATGAACATCTCAATATGTGTGCACTGGTATGAATATACAGTGTGCATGTGCGCAGGTATGAACATCTCAATATGTGCGCACTGGTATGAATATACAGTGTGCATGTGCGCAGGTATGAATATCTCAATATGTGTGCACTGGTATGAATATACAGTGTGCATGTGCGCAGGTATGAACATCTCAATATGTGTGCACGTAGTACCAGTAGGGGTATGTGATGCATATGTGCCCAAATATGGATATAACATATGATGTGATCCGGCAAATCATGATAACATCAATAAGGTAGAATCAGTATGATATATGATTTATAGCAATCCTATAATGTGTGTGTCATGGCAATCACTAACGGTATGAGTGTAGCATATCAATCGTGCTCGTGCGACTTAAACCGTTAGTGACAGTGCAGTGTTCTGTGCTATCATTTCTATATGCAACAATAATGTATGCTACTACAGTCCATATGAACATCTACAATCTAGTATCCTAACTCGCCCTGACGCTTAACGCCATACGGGCGATTTCCCCGTAGATGTTAAATCTACTCACCTGGTCGTGCACTACTCGTAGCTGACCACCTGTTTCCCTTTCTTAGCTTCGTCCGACGTACCCTCCTGCGAACCTGGAATTTCACAAGAATCCATATATAAGCAAATATCTCGCAAAACGTGATATCGACGTCAAACGATACGCTCGCGTCGCGAACTAAACGCGCGTGTATACGATACGCTAAACGTGTGCACGCGCCTAAAACTAACCCCGATACGCCGCGATACGCTGAATCATGGAACCCTCTCACGTATCGCGCGAACCAAACGTACTAGAAATACGATATAACGTCCCAGATTCTACCCAGGCTAACAACTTACAAAACTATACATACCACTGGCCTAGAAATAACAACAGACCCCTACCCATCCAAACATCACCCAAATATTCCCCTATCTGGCCGCAAATTGCGGCCAGAATGAATAAATCGGCGGCCTCGCTATGTGGTGGGGGTCTCGGGCTCTGGTGGTGTGGTCTATGTCTTGTATACAAGCTCCAGTCAACTCAATTTCAACCTGAACTACCCGGGCCTATAGCAGATCACAGAAATCCAAATAGTTCACTTAAAAATACTAAATTTGCACAATTTGAAACCCTATGGTATTTTGGTATAATCTGGGGTTTAACTAGGTTTACATGGCCTTAATAACACCTAATTAGGCTAGGTTAACCAATATTAACAGCACTAAACCACAAGTCCACACAAATCACCATTTCAAGCACAAAATCTCACTTTTTACACAAACCGAAGCTAAACTACACATACGTTAAACAAACAAGAAGTTGGGCTCGGATTCTATACCTTACAAGACCCTAAGTGCAAGGAGAAAGGAGGTGGAGAAGATGGGAGTGCTGCTGCAGCTGCTGGGACAGCTGTTGATGTTGCTGCTGCTGCTGCTGCTGCCTGCTGCTGCTGATGTTGTTGATGATGTTGCTGTTGTTGCTGCCAGTTGCTGCTGCTGTGCTTCTTCTGCAGCTGCTGCCTCTCTCTCTCTCTCTCTCTCTCAGCTGAGTGTGTGTGTGTGTGAGAGTTGGGAGAATAATGAGGAAAGAAATGAGGCACCCTAGTCAACCTCTCTCTCTCTCTCTCTCATTAAATGAGCATGGCTCAAGCCATATTGCCCATACCTTCTCTCTCCCACTAAGTCAACAAAAGAAAAGAATTTCAAAAAAACAAGAGAACAACAACCATACCAATTTAAAACCCAAAACAACTTAATACAAATAAGTTAACCCACCATGGTTGCTAATCATGGTTTTAACCCCAAATCTAAACCCTAGTTTACATGCACAAGTGTGTGTGTGCCTAGAAAAATCCTAATAAAATATTCATTAATTAGTATAAGTCATCAAAAACTTAATTTGGTAAACTTTTTACCAAAACTATGTAGTAAACTATAATTAACCCCTAAACACGACCTAAGGTGTTACAATCTTCCCCCCTTAAAGAAAATTCGTCCCCGAATTTTAAAATACAAAGCTACGCATACCTTCAGAGGGATGAGGGAACTTCTGCCGCACCTCGCCCTCAGCCTCCCAGGTGACCTCTTCACTGTTTGGGATGCACCCAAATACCTTCACTGATGGCAAGACCTTCGATCGAAGTTTCTTCACCTGCCGGTCCAAAATTACGGCTGGCTGTTGGGTGAACGAAGGATCACACTCGAACTTAATTGGTCTGGCGCTGAATCCAATGAGAAAGGTCATGAAGGTAATTGCAAAGTATCGACATAGGAAATACAGGGTGAATATTCAATAATCTGGGTAGAAGTGCCCAATCTTAAGGCAACGAACCAACTCGCCTTAGGAATCCTAAAAAGACTTACTATCCTGGAAAACTTCCCCAAAACTCAACATGTCATTTATCGGAAATTTCCGTGGGAATACATGATCTGCCATTGCGAACTCAAATCTGCGACCCTCTTGGTCAGCATCTGATCTCTATCCGCAATAGACCATTCTCATCCTGACCCAAAACAACCGGGTCATTTCCGAAATTTCTAAACTAGCTGAGGTCCAATAATCATATAACACGGAGTTAGGAAAACAAACTGGTGATCGACACGACCTAACCTCTAAACCTAAAGGTTACTAATTGGAATGTCTCCTGATAACTGCTATCAAAGAAGAACCCTATCAATGGCAAACGACGATCCCCAACCGCCGACAACAATTCCTACACACACACAACTTAACAAGAACAACTGAGTATCACCGGATGACAAGCATCCGAATGGAGTCACATCCTGACAACTCCTGGGTGGACACCATAACGAATTTCAGGGAGATCTGCTCCCGTTCCCTCTTCGGAAAGGTTAAAGGTTGCAACTCTCCAGCCGGTCTCAGTTGCCCAACACAAGCACACAACAAGACAGACGCCTTGAAATGAATCCCAAGACTTCTCTTTCTATCCCTGCCCACCCGTAACTACCTTACAAGTCACGTTAACAGTTGGTGGGGCTTGAATGAGTACAGAGAGTTGACCGATGTGCCTGCCCTAGGATTCCTCGTCTCTTCCCTATAATATTAGGTACACAGGTGTCTCTCTAGCCTAGCACACCCTTGCCACAAGTCAAGGATTCCAAAACATTACCCAGCCGAGTAGGCCCCAAAATCTCTGACGAACAAGCGTCGGCGGGCAGTGCCTCGCGAAAGCGATTTAAGAAGGGTGGTCGGGCGCGGACATGAGCCAGCTGTCTCCTCAGAAGAGATGAACCTATTCTGTACTCAACGATCGCACAAGAACTGTGAATCTGCGGAGGACTATCACCACAATCAAATTTCACCGTAGGAAGATGTACATTTAGCTCTGGTGGTCCGTGAGAATCTGACACGACTCTTAAACGAGTCGTGTCTATAAATTTCCAGTGCAAAACCATCACGGCCATCTCCAGGTCATGAGTGGGATATCCTTCTTGTACTTCCTCCAAATGTAGGGAAGCAAAAGCGATAACTCCATTGTGTCACCTCGGTACACCTTCGAGTCCTACTTACGAAACATCACAGTTAAACCACAAGGTCGTCCGAACCAAAAGCAAAGAAGGAGCTGATGGAGTTGTTAACCGAGTCTTCAACTGCGGAAATTCCCTACACAAGCCTCAGTCCAAACAAAAGAAACCTCCAATCCGGTCAATTTAGTCAACGGGGCAGCATTACACTATCAATCCTGCATGAGACGGCGGTAACACCTGCTAAGCCAAAAATCTGCGGGCCTCCGTCCTGCTCACAAATTTGGGCCTAAGCTGTACGGCCATGATCTTCCTCGAAACCATACCAATTCGTCTCCGTAACTACAAAACCTAGGAGTCAACACAAAAAGCTTGAAGGGAACACTCCGAGAATCTAGTAAACCGCTGGGGCTCTCCCAGTATCCGTATAACAGATCCTCAAGTGCTACCCTAACCCTCAAGGCACACTTAAAGAGACTAGGATGTCGTAAATAGCACAACAATAACTGGTCGAGGAATGGCCCGAAGAAAATCAGTTCATCATACCTACGAATGCTGCTAAAGCATTGATGAGTCCAGTGACACACCCAAAACACACAAAGCATGTAGCACGCACAAGGCAGTCTTCGGAATGTCATCACTCCGGA
Source organism: Agapanthus africanus (assembly GCA_030015575.1). Taxonomy (NCBI): domain Eukaryota; kingdom Viridiplantae; phylum Streptophyta; class Magnoliopsida; order Asparagales; family Amaryllidaceae; genus Agapanthus; species Agapanthus africanus. The sequence continues at coordinate 372,602,454 of JASDDO010000019.1, read as the reverse complement.
CCTGCAACAATGATGACCTGATCCCAAACGAACTTAGACAAAGTCTCGCACTCTGGTGCTGATCGAAGAATTCGTCAGTGCGAGGTACAGGATACTTATCCGCACCGTAAGCCGATTCAAAAGACGATCCATCAAAACAACCTCAATCTGTCGTTTTCCTCCTGGACGACCAGAAATAGGAGCTTCCTAAATGCGAAACACTCAGACGCACAACTCCCTCAACAACCACTCTGCAGAAGATCCTTAGCTCCTTAAGCTTCGCCGGCTCATCTTGGAATGACGTCGGAAAAATTCTCGCACGAAAGAAAACCGGTCCAACAAACCAACGGTGGATACAGCATTACGAAAAACGCCAAGAATCCACGACATCTCCTCAGGGCCGACTAGCGAACAATGCTGAATTCAAGCTGTAAGAGGTGGCACCACTATCCATCTGCACAACAAGATCTGACTTGCCCGGGAAAACAAAACCTAACTGTTTCCTCACGGTAGCCCACAATGCCTAGCAAGTAGCTAACCAGTCCATGCCCAGAAGATTGCCAAATCCAACATCTTTAGGAGGTTCAGAATGACAAACGAATCTCTATCTCCTATCCGATGGGCACACGACCGAAGTACGTGTCGCGCAACAAAAGGATTGCTGACAGAAGTTAACACAACAAACGGCTAATCTACCCAGCACGACTCTCGTCCTAAACTCGGCACGAAGTGTGTAAACATACGAGTGCAACAAAAGGACATACTGAAAGAGTACCTGAAACCACAGCATTGGACGCCCGCGCGTCCCGATGAGTCGAAGCGAAAACTTGTGCCTGTCCTTCATCTGCGACTGATCGAACTCCTCCTCTACTAGCCCGACCCCTTTGTGCAAACCCTCCGCGTCCACGACGTCTCAGAATACGACCCTGACGTGCAATGAAGGAACACTTCCTGATGAGGTGTTGAAGGCTTCCGCATCGTAAACACCTACGCGCTGAATGCTGTCCTGTCTGGGGATGGAAGCCAAACGGCTGTCCTCGTCCTAAGCCTCTGCTCTGGGCTGGTACACCAGTACGATTCCACAACTGTTCCGGAACTCTCACGGTCCCTGGAAGACGTGTCTCGTAAACGGGGGCTACCTCCACCGGTGCTATGTAGGGGACGGAATACTGCATGATGATCGCAAGGAACAACTGGGTAACAGGGGTAGCAACCATCTGTCGCTGCGCTCGAACAACCTCTACCAATGAGCTCATCGTCCGGCGCAAGCTCTGCATCTCTGCCACTAGTCTAGCGATATGACCTGTCGTAGGAGAAATAATCTGTCCTGGTACAACATGGGTACTACTCGGATCAGTCCTCGTCTCAGATAAATCAACTCGAACCTCGGCTCTCCCGGCCTCTCTCTGCACCCTCGTAGACCTTGGCGGCATAATGGCTGGAAAGAAGGTAGGATTCGATGAGGATACGAAAATCGAATCACAAGGATATATACGATCATAAAGGAAATTCAATCAATAAGTCCTAAGGTCGCTTAGGCGGAGTACCGTGTCTTGAGTATGCCGCGGAACATACGCACGCTACGCCACTCTGCTGCAGCTACCTACTCCATCATACCAGGGTCATACTACACTCCGAAGGTAAAACCTACGCTCTGATACCAACTTTGTCACGACCCAAAGTTTGGCCTGTGACCGGCACTTAACCACGTAACGTCTACAGGCGTGACGTGACTAAGTAAGCCGAAGACCCAGAAATCAAACCAGTAATAGTATAGAGTGATTTAATCAATTAATAGAACCAATTACTAAGATAACAATATACGACGCCGTAGCGAAGAAAAAGAGCAACAAGTGGGAAACATCACAGATAGAATAAACTGCATAAGTAAAGACGGCTCACAACGAGCTCGACGCCAGAATACAAAATAATATACATCGTCCTCACAACTGGTCTCTAAGTCAATACATAAGTGGTAGATGGAGAGTACTAGAAACAACAATGTACATAACTGAAAAATAACCAGATACTGTACAAAACCCACCTATCAGCAAAAGAGCTAGTACACCAACTGTAGGGGTATCCGTGCCAAAAGATGCAAGAATGCAGCCTGCCGCGACTACTCCGAAGGGCAACCTGCAAACACTGTGGCACAACGGGGGTGAGTTGCCAACTCGTGAATAGAAGATAACATATAAAGGTAATCGCGAGTATGCACGCGCTACTATACTCTAACCTATATCAACAGATAACATCTATATGAAGAACTGGATGCTCAAACATGCAACAAGTGCGATCTAATAACATCTCCATGTAATGAGCAAGAAATGTGATGATCATGTATAGCAATGCAATCTAACAACCCTATATAGAATGAACAGGGTATGCAATGATCAGGTATAGCAATGCAATCTAACAACCCTATATAGAATGAACAGGGTGTGCAATGATCAGGTATAGCAATGCAATCTAACAACCCTATATAGAATGAACAGGGTGTGCAATGATCAGGTATAGCAATGCAATCTAACAACCCTATATAGAATGAACAGGGTGTGCAATGATCAGGTATAGCAATGCAATCAACAACCCTATATAGAATGAACAGGGTGTGCAATGATCAGGTATAGCAATACAATCTAACAACCCTATATAGAATGAACAGGGTGTAATAGATACAGGATGAGATATCAATTACTACATACTGAGCATGGGAAATATAACATCTACACGGAATGTCATCGTGGAAAGTAAAATCGGTACCCATCAATGTACCCAAATCCCAATACTACTCAGGCGTCGTCATCCTCCTCGGTCCTCCAAATCCTGTAAATCTCATATAATCGTGAGTGCCCAACATCGGCACCCAAATATCAAGAAATACTCGTGCCAAGCATCGACACGCAAATCCTCCTGTATAGGGCATCCGTCAGTACGGATCAGCCCACGGGCTCTGTCTGCGGTATCGGCCCTCGGCCCCGGCAGTACGAGTCGTCCCGTATCCATCCATCGTCTCTTGTCGGTATCCTCCGGATAACCGCCAGGTTCAACCAATCACCGGTAGGTAGTAGTCCCTCTGCCAGGCTCACCGTCTACTACACAGCGAAACCGTTCTCGTCCCGGGGTACCATACCGGGTCCACCATGTACCCGTAATCGGCCTCATCCAACTCCTCGATTCGGGTTCACATATATCACTCTAGTACCGAGAAAACACATGGTGGACGTACCGAAATATCATATCAAGGGAAACCGGGTTTTTAAATAATTAACTATTCTGTTTGAAATATCCACGGTTCCCCGAATTCAGAATTTTACATGGAAACAACATATCTCAATGCGTAATCTAAGCAAGTATGAAGATATCAATATATGTGTGCACTGGTATGAATATACAGTGTGCATATGTGTAGGTATGAACATCTCAATATGTGTGCACTGGTATGAATATACAGTGTGCATGTGCGCAGGTATGAACATCTCAATATGTGTGCACTGGTATGAATATACAGTGTGCATGTGCGCAGGTATGAACATCTCAATATGTGTGCACTGGTATGAATATACAGTGTGCATGTGCGCAGGTATGAACATCTCAATATGTATGCACGTAGTACCAGTAGGCGTATGTGATGCATATGTGCCCAAATATGGATATAACATATGATGTGATGCGGCAAATCATGACAACATCAATAAGGTAGAATCAGTATGATATATGATTTATAGCAATCCTATAATGTGTGTGTCATGGCAATCACTAACGGTATGAGTGTAGCATATCAATCGTGCTCGTGCGACTTAAACCGTTAGTGACAGTGCAGTGTTCTGTGCTATCATTTTTATATGCAACAATAATGTATGCTACTACAGTCCATATGAACATCTACAATCTAATATCCTAACTCGCCCTGACGCTTAACGCCATACGGGCGATTTCTCCATAGATGTTAAATCTACACACCTGGTCGTGCACTACTCGTAGCAGACCACCTGCTTCCCTTTCTTAGTTTCGTCCGACGTACCCGCCTGCGAACCTGGAATTTCACAAGAATCCATATATAAGCAAATATCTCGCAAAACGTGATATCGACGTCAAACGATACGCTCGCGTCGCGAACTAAACACGCGTGTATACGATACGCTAAACGTGTGCACGCGCCTAAAACTAACCCCGATACGCCGCGATACGCTGAATCATGGAACCCTCTCGCGTATCGCGCGTATCGCACGAACCAAATGTACTAGAAATACGATATAACGTCCCAGATTCTACCCAGGCTAACAACTTACAAAACTATACATACCACTGGCCTAGAAATAACAACAGACTCCTACCCATCTAAACATCACCCAAAAATTCCTCTATCTGGCCGCAAATTGCGGCCAGAATGAATAAATCGGCGGCCTCGCTATAGGGTGGGGGTCTCGGGCTCTGGTGGTGTGGTCTATGTCTTGTATACAAGCTCCAGTCAACTCAATTTCAACCTGAACTACCCGGGCCTATAGCAGATCACAGAAATCCAAATAGTTCACTTAAAAATACTAAATTTGCACAATTTGAAACCCTATGGTATTTTGGTGTAATCTGGGGTTTAACTAGGTTTAAATGGCCTTAATAACACCTAATTAGGCTAGGTTAACCAATATTAATAGCACTAAACCACAAGTCCACACAAATATCCATTTCAAGCACAAAATCTCACTTTTTACACAAACCGAAGCTAAACTACACATACGTTAAACAAACAAGAAGTTGGGCTCGGATTCTATACCTTACAAGACCCAAAGTGCAAGGAGAAAGGAGGTGGAGAAGATGGGAGTGCTGCTGCAGCTGCTGGGGCTTCTGTTGATGTTGCTGCTGCTGCCACTGCCTGCTGCTGCTGATGCTGTTGATGATGTTGCTGTTGCTGCTGCCAGTTGCTGCTGCTGTGCTTCTTCTGCAGCTGCTGCCTCTCTCTCTCTCTCTCTCTCAGCTGAGTGTGTGTGTGTGTGAGAGTTGGGAGAATAATGAGGAAAGAAATGAGGCACCCTAGTCAACCTCTCTCTCTCTCTCTCATTAAATGAGCATGGCTCAAGCCATATTGCCCATACCCTCTCTCTCCCACTAAGTCAACAAAAGAAAAGAATTTCAAAAAAACAAGAGAACAACAACCATACCAATTTAAAACCCAAAACAACTTAATACAAATAGGTTAACCCACCATGGTTGCTAATCATGGTTTTAACCCCAAATCTAAACCCTAGTTTACATGCACAAGTGTGTGTGTGCCTAGAAAAATCCTAATAAAATATTCATTAATTAGTATAAATCATCAAAAACTTAATTTGGTAAACTTTTTACCAAAACTATCTGGTAAACTATAATTAACCCCTAAACACGACCTAAGGTGTTACAATCTTCCCCCCTTAAAGAAAATTCGTCCCCGAATTTTAAAATACAAAGCTACGCATACCTTCAGAGGGATGAGGGAACTTCTGCCGCACCTCGCCCTCAGCCTCCCAGGTGACCTCTTCACTGTTTGGGATGCACCCAAATACCTTCACTGATGGCAAGACCTTCGATCGAAGTTTCTTCACCTGCCGGTCCAAAATTACGGCTGGCTGTTGGGTGAACGAAGGATCACACTCGAACTTAATTGGTCTGGCGCTGAATCCAATGAGAAAGGTCATGAAGGTAATTGCAAAGTATCGACATAGGAAATACAGGGTGAATATTCAATAATCTGGGTAGAAGTGCCCAATCTTAAGGCAACGAACCAACTCGCCTTAGGAATCCTAAAAAGACTTACTATCCTGGAAAACTTCCCCAAAACTCAACATGTCATTTATCGGAAATTTCCGTGGGAATACATGATCTGCCATTGCGAACTCAAATCTGCGACCCTCTTGGTCAGCATCTGATCTCTATCCGCAATAGACCATTCTCATCCTGACCCAAAACAACCGGGTCATTTCCGAAATTTCTAAACTAGCTGAGGTCCAATAATCATATAACACGGAGTTAGGAAAACAAACTGGTGATCGACACGACCTAACCTCTAAACCTAAAGGTTACCAATTGGAATGTCTCCTGATAACTGCTATCAAAGAAGAACCCTATCGATGGCAAACGACGATCCCCAACCGCCGACAACAATTCCTACACACGCACAACTTAACAAGAACAACTGAGTATCACCGGATGACAAGCATCCGAATGGAGTCACATCCTGACAACTCCTGGGTGGACACCATAACGAATTTCGGGGAGATCTGCTCTCGTTCCCTCTTCGGAACGGTTAAAGGTTGCAACTCTCCAGCCGGTCTCAGTTGCCCAACACAAGCACACAACAAGACAGACACCTTGAAATGAATCCCAAGACTTCTCTTTCTATCCCTGCCCACCCGTAACTACCTTACAAGTCACGTTAACAGTTGGTGGGGCTTGAATGAGTACAGAGAGTTGACCGATGTGCCTGCCCTAGGATTCCTCGTCTCTTCCCTATAATATTAGGTACACAGGTGTCTCTCTAGCCTAGCACACCCTTGCCACAAGTCAAGGATTCCAAAACATTACCCAACCGAGTAGGCCCCAAAATCTCTGACGAACAAGCGTCGGCGGGCAGTGCCTCGCGAAAGAGATTTAAGAAGGGTGGTCGGGCGCGGACATGAGCCAGCTGTCTCCTCAGAAGAGATGAACCTATTCTGTACTCAACGATCGCACAAGAACTGTGAATCTGCGGAGGACTATCACCACAATCAAATTTCACCGCAGGAAGATGTACATTTAGCTCTGGTGGTCCGTGAGAATCTGACACGACTCTTAAACGAGTCGTGTCTATAAATTTCCAGTGCAAAACCATCGCGGCCATCTCCAGGTCATGAGTGGGATATCCTTCTTGTACTTCCTCCAAATGTAAGGAAGCAAAAGCGATAACTCCATTATGTCACCTCGGTACACCTTCGAGTCCTACTTACGAAACATCACAGTTAAACCACAAGGTCGCCCGAACCAAAAGCAAAGAAGGAGCTGATGCAGTTGTTAACCGAGTCTTCAACTGCGGAAATTCCCTACACAAGCCTCAGTCCAAACAAAAGAAACCTCCAATCCGGTCAATTTAGTCAACGGGGCAGCATTACACTATCAGTCCTGCATGAGACGGCGGTAACACCTGCTAAGCCAAAAATCTGCGGGCCTCCGTCCTGCTCACAAATTTGGGCCTAAGCTGTACGGCCACGATCTTCCTCGAAACCATACCAATTCATCTCCGTAACTACAAAACCTAGGAGTCAACACAAAAAGCTTGAAGGGAACACTCCGAGAATCTAGTAAACCGCTGGGGCTCTCCCAGTATCCGTATAACAGATCTTCAAGTGCTACCCTAACCCTCAAGGCACACTTAAAGAGACTAGGATGTCGTAAATAGCACAACAATAACTGGTCGAGGAATGGCCCGAAGAAAATCAGTTCATCATACCTACGAATGCTGCTAAAGCATTGATGAGTCCAGTGACACACCCAAAACACACAAAGCATGTAGCACGCACAAGGCAGTCTTCGGAATGTCATCACTCCGGACCTGCAACAATGATGACCTGATCCCAAACGAACTTAGACAAGGTCTCGCACTCTGGTGCTGATCGAAGAATTCGTCAGTGCGAGGTATAGGATACTTATCCGCACCATAAGCCGATTCAAGAGGCGATCCATCAAAACAACCTCAATCTGTCGTTTTCCTCCTGGACGACCAGAAATAGGAGCTTCCTAAATGCGAAACACTCAGACGCACAACTCCCTCAACAACCACTCTGCAGAAGATCCTTAGCTCCTTAAGCTTCGCCGGCTCATCTTGGAATGACGTCGGAAAAATTCTCGCACGAAAGAAAACCGGTCCAACAAACCAACGGTGGATACAGCATCACGAAAAACGCCAAGAATCCACGACATCTCCTCAGAGCCGACTAGCGAACAAGGCTGAATTCAAGCTGTAAGAGGTGGCACCACTATCCATCTGCACAACAAGATCTGACTTGCCCGGGAAAACAAAACCTAACTGTTTCCTCACGGTAGCCCACAATGCCTAGCACGTAGCTAACCAGTCCATGCCCAGGAGATTGCCAAATCCAATATCTTTAGGAGGTTCAGAATGACAGACGAATCTCTATCTCCTATCCGATGGGCACACGACCGAAGTACGTGTCGCGCAAAAAAAGGATTGCTGACAGAAATTAACACAACAAATGGCTAATCTACCCAGCACGACTCTCGTCCTAAACTCGGCACGTAGTATGTAAACATACAAGTGCAACAAAAGGACATACTGAAAGAGTACCTGAAACCACAGCATTGGACGCCCGCGCGTCCCGATGAGTCGAAGCGAAAACTTGTGCCTGTCCTTCATCTGCGACTAATCGAACTCCTCCTCTACTAGCCCGACCCCTTTGTGCAAACCCTCCGCGTCCATGACGTCTCAGAATACGACCCTGACGTGCTGTGAAGGAACACTGCCTGATGAGGTGTTGAAGGCTTCCGCATCGTAAACACCTACGCGCTGAATGTTGTCCTGCCTGGGGATGGAAGCCAAACGACTGTCCTCGTCCTAAGCCTCTGCTCTGGGCTGGTACACCAGTACGATTCCATAACTGTTCCGGAACTCTCACGGTCCCTGGAAGACGTGTCTCGTAAACGGGGGCTTCCTCCACCGGTGCTATGTAGGGGACGGAATACTGCATGATGATCGCAAGGAACAACTGGGTAACAGGGGTGGCAACCATCTGTCGCTGCGCTCGAACGACCTCTACCAATGAGCTCATCGTCTGGCGCAAGCTCTGCATCTCTGCCACTAGTCTAGCGATCTGACCTGTCGTAGGAGAAATAATCTGTCCCGGTACAACATGGGTACTACTCGGATCAGTCCTCGTCTCAGATAAATCAACTCGAACCTCGGCTCTCCCGGCCTCTCTCTGCACCCTCGTAGTCCTTGGCGGCATAATGGCTGGAAAGAAGGTAGGATTCGATGAGGATATGAAAATCGAATCACAAGGATATATACGATCATAAAGGAAATTCAATCAATAAGTCCTAAGGTCGCTTAGGCGGAGTACCGTGTCGTGAGTATGCCGCGGAACATACGCACGCTACGCCACTCTGCTGCAGCTACCTACTCCATCATACCAGGGTCATACTACACTCCGAAGGTAAAACCTACGCTCTGATACCAACTTTGTCACGACCCAAAGTTTGGCCCGTGACCGGCACTTAACCACGTAACGTCTACAGGCGTGACGCGACTAAGTAAGCCGAAGACCCAGAAATCAAACCAGTAATAGTATAGAGTGATTTAAGCAATTAATAGAACCAATTACTAAGATAACAATATACGACGCCGTAGCGAAGAAAAAGAGCAACAAGTGGGAAACATCACAGATAGAATAAACTGCATAAGTAAAGTCGGCTCACAATGAGCTAGACGCCAGAATACAAAATAATATACATCGTCCTCACAACTGGTCTCTAAGTCAATACATAAGTGGTAGATGGAGAGTACTAGAAACAACAATGTACATAACTGAAAGATAACCAGATACCGTACAAAACCCACCTATCAGCAAAAGACCTAGTACACCAACTGTAGGGGTATCCGTGCCAAAAGATGCAAGAATGCAGCCTGCCGCGACTACTCCGAAGGGCAACCTGCAAACACTGTGGCACAACGGGGGTGAGTTGCCAACTCGTGAATAGAAGATAACATATAAAGGTAATCGCGAGTATGCACGCGCTACTATACTCTAACCTATATCAACAGATAACATCTATATGAAGAACTGGATGCTCAAACATGCAACAAGTGCGATCTAATAACATCTCCATGTAATGAGCAAGAAATCTGATGATCATGTATAGCAATGCAATCTAACAACCCTATATAGAATGAACAGGGTGTGCAATGATCAGGTATAGTAATGCAATCTAACAACCCTATATGGAATGAACAGGGTGTGCAATGATCAGGTATAGCAATGCAATCTAACAACCCTATATAGAATGAACAGGGTGTGCAATGATCAGGTATAGCAATGCAATCTAACAACCCTATATAGAATGAACAGGGTGTGCAATGATCAGGTATAGCAATGCAATCTAACAACCCTATATAGAATGACAGGGTGTGCAATGATCAGGTATAGCAATGCAATCTAACAACCCTATATAGAATGAACAGGGTGTAATAGATACAGGATGAGATATCAATTACTACATACTGAGCATGGGAAATATAACATCTACACGGAATGTCATCGTGGAAAGTAAAATCGGTACCCATCAATGTACCCAAATCCCAATACTACTCAGGCGTCGTCATCCTCCTCGGTCCTCCAAATCCTGTAAATCTCATATAATCGTGAGTGCCCAACATCGGCACCCAAATATCAAGAAATACTCGTGCCAAACATCGACACGCAAATCCTCCTGTATAGGGCATCCGTCAGTACGGATCAGCCCACGGGCTCTGTCTGCGGTATCGGCCCTCGGCCCCGGCAGTACGAGTCGTCCCGTATCCATCCATCGTCTCTGGTCGGTATCCTCCGGATAACCGCCAGGTTCAACCAATCACCGGTAGGTAGTAGTCCCTCTGCCAGGCTCACCGTCTACTACACAGCGAAACCGTTCTCGCCCCGGGGTACCATACCGGGTCCACCATGTACCCGTAATCGGCCTCATCCAACTCTTCGATTCGGGTTCACATATATCACTCTAGTACCGAGAAAACACATGGTGGACGCACCAAAATATCATATCAAGGGAAACCGGGTTTTTAAATAATTAACTATTCTCTTTGAAATATCCACGGTTCCCCGAATCCAGAATTTTACATGGAAACAACATATCTCAATGCGTAATCTAAGAAAGTATGAAGATATCAATATATGTGTGCACTGGTATGAATATACAGTGTGCATATGTGTAGGTATGAACATCTCAATATGTGTGCACTGGTATGAATATACAGTGTGCATGTGCGCAGGTATGAACATCACAATATGTGTGTATTGGTATGAATATACAGTGTGCATGTGCGCAGGTATGAACATCTCAATATGTGTGCACTGGTATGAATATACAGTGTGCATGTGCGCAGGTATGAACATCTCAATATGTGTGCACTGGTATGAATATACAGTGTGCATGTGCGCAGGTATGAACATCTCAATATGTGTGCACGTAGTACCAGTAGGGGTATGTGATGCATATGTGCCCAAATATGGATATAACATATGATGTGATGCGGCAAATCATGACAACATCAATAAGGTAGAATCAGTATGATATATGATTTATAGCAATCCTATAATGTGTGTGTCATGGCAATCACTAACGGTATGAGTGTAGCATATCAATCGTGCTCGTGCGACTTAAACCGTTAGTGACAGTGCAGTGTTCTGTGCTATCATTTCTATATGCAACAATAATGTATGCTACTACAGTCCATATGAACATCTACAATCTAATATCCTAACTCGCCCTGACGCTTAACGCCATACGGGCGATTTCCCCGTAGATGTTAAATCTACTCACCTGGTCGTGCACTACTCGTAGCTGACCACCTGCTTCCCTTTCTTAGCTTCGTCCGACGTACCCTCCTGCGAACCTGGAATTTCACAAGAATCCATATATAAGCAAATATCTCGCAAAACGTGATATCGACGTCAAACGATACGCTCGCGTCGCAAACTAAACGCGCATGTATACGATACGCTAAACGTGTGCACGCGCCTAAAACTAACCCCGATACGCCGCGATACGCTGAATCATGGAACCCTCTCGCGTATCGCGCGTATCGCGCGAACCAAACGTACTAGAAATACGATATAACGTCCCAGATTCTACCCAGGCTAACAACTTACAAAACTATACATACCACTGGCCTAGAAATAACAACAGACTCCTACCCATCCAAACATCACCCAAAAATTCCCCTATCTGGCCGCAAATTGCGGCCAGAATGAATAAATCGGCGGCCTCGCTATGGGGTGGGGGTCTCGGGCTCTGGTGGTGTGGTCTATGTCTTGTATACAAGCTCCAGTCAACTCAATTTCAACCTGAACTACCCGGGCCTATAGCAGATCACAGAAATCCAAATAGTTCACTTAAAAATACTAAATTTGCACAATTTGAAACCCTATGGTATTTTGGTGTAATCTGGGGTTTAACTAGGTTTACATGGCCTTAATAATACCTAATTAGGCTAGGTTAACCAATATTAACAGCACTAAACCACAAGTCCACACAAATCACCATTTCAAGCACAAAATCTCACTTTTTACACAAACCGAAGCTAAACTAACATACGTTAAACAAACAAGAAGTTGGGCTCGGATTCTATACCTTACAAGACCCTAAGTGCAAGGAGAAAGGAGGTGGAGAAGATGGGAGTGCTGCTGCAGCTGCTGGGGCTGCTGTTGATGTTGCTGCTGCTGCCACTGCCTGCTGCTGCTGATGCTGTTGATGATGCTGCTGTTGTTGCTGCTAGTTGCTGCTGATGTGCTTCTTCTGCAGCTGCTGTCTCTCTCTCTCTCTCTCAGCTGAGTGTGTGTGAGTGTGAGAGTTGGGAGAATAATGAGGAAAGAAATGAGGCACCCTAGTCAACCTCTCTCTCTCTCTCTCATTAAATGAGTATGGCTCAAGCCATATTGCCCATACCCTCTCTCTCCCACTAAGTCAACAAAAGAAAAGAATTTCAAAAAAACAAGAGAACAACAACCATACCAATTTAAAACCCAAAACAACTTAATACAAATAGGTTAACCCACCATGGTTGCTAATCATGGTTTTAACCCCAAATCTAAACCCCAGTTTACATGCACAAGTGTGTGTGTGCCTAGAAAAATCCTAATAAAATATTCATTAATTAGTATAAATCATCAAAAACTTAATTTGGTAAACTTTTTACCAAAACTATCTAGTAAACTATAATTAACCCCTAAACACGACCTAAGGTGTTACACCTTCAAGGCGAGCTCCTCGTCCTCCTCGGGAAAACAAAGTTCTTCCTTAGAGTCGCTACTAAGGTTGACAACGTAGCAGGTTACGATAGGGATCTCGTTATCGGAGCATTCTTTTAGCTCCTCCAGAATCTCAGCCGCTTCTACGGGGAAGAACTCCTTCAATTGAATTAAAGTTCTTTCCTTTTATTCATAGTCTTCGAGGGAATCGATATATTTTTGAATGGTTGATCTCTCTGCAGACTCTTTTTCCCGTTGACCTGCACTTTTCTTCTTCTTGAGCTTTTTGGATTTTGATCCTAATTGAGCCAAATTGGTAGCTGGAACGGTGGGCTCCGTCTACCCTTCCCATCCTATTCTGGGCTCTTTCTGAAGTAGCTTTAGCATCTTCTTCATCTTTTTAGACATGTGCATGCTCCATAGAGGCTGCAACGAGTCAGTTTCATTCTTCAGGGTAGTGGGTTCAGCTGTCTGCTCCTAGAAGGCATCAGCTTGTGTCTGTATGAAGTTGGTGGTTGCAGCTTGATTGTTCACCAACACACTCTTGGACAACTTGATCTTCCCAGTCATGTACTGCTTCTCGACCCAGTCTTTGAAAATATAGCAATCCTCGATCGCATGGCTCATTACTCGGTGGTACGGGCAATATAAAGGATTGTCGATCATTTTTTCTTCGTGGGGTTTTTTCGACTCTGACAATTGTAGACCGTTGTTCAAGGAATATTTGAATATCTTGCGGACCTTGTCCCTTGTGAAAGAGTAAAGCTTGTTCTTTTTCTGCTCTAGGGAAGGCCCTTTTCCTCCCAGCACTGGCTTTCGAGACCGGTTGGTTTTGGATTCGCCTGCCTTTCGCCCGTCTTCATTATTGGATGAATTGAAGACATTGCTATTGCTTGAATTCCCGCTTCTACGATTGTCGTTCCTCTTGCTTTTCCAAGTCTTGTCTCTCTGAGAGTCCGGGGCAGACTCTTGTTACGAGCGTTCCAACATTTGAACTCTCTTGGTCAGCTCCTGAAACGTCATGAGGCCTGCTGTACACAAGAATGAGACCATCCAATTGCTGAGGTTCCCAATGAGGAGGCTGACGGAATGGTCCTGCTCTAGCGGCGGTTTGCACTTGACAGTGAGGTTGCACCATCGGGTAATAAAGTCTGTGTTTCTTTCTTTGTTTCCCGGCTTGGTTCTCATAAGGTCAGCAATGGAGATTTTATCAATGATGCTCATGATCCTTTGCCGAAACAGAGACTCCATTTGGGCAAAAGTAGTGATGGACCCATCTGGTATACTCGCGTACCAGTCGAAAGCGACACCAGTCAGGCTGTTGACAAACTGACGAAGAAGGAGCGCATCATTGCCCCCTGTATTTCCGCACGATGCTTTAAAGTGAGAGGCGTGCTGATTTGCATTTCCCGTCCCGTCAAATATTCCAAACTTAGGAATGACGTAGCCGCTCAAGAACTCGATCAGATCGTACTGTGCGGGATATGGCCGCTCACTACTGCCAATTTCTTTCTGAGCTTCGGCTTCGGCCACCAATGTTTTAACCTTGCTGGTGACCAAATCCATTATCCGATCTTGTGTTTGCGGGATAGTGCTATTTGGGGCCAAGGCGTCCCCAGAAGCGGAATGTGGCCAGCTTTCGTGCAGCTCGCCCAACCTTGGACCCAAAGGGGCAGACATCGGTTGCTTTGGGTTGTCATCACCCGGCTCATGAGTAGAGACTTATGCTTGATTGGGAGGCATACGAGCAATTTAAGCCATGAGCTGCATCACAACGTTCATTAGGTCGTCAATTTTTGAATAGAGCTTAGCCATCTCTTTATCTTTGCTCCTGAATTATTTTCGAAGCTCTTGAAGCAGCTCTTGCTCTGCGGTCCTAGGGAGGAAAGTCGGCTCTTCCTCGTTGTCCGAGCTTGACTCATCTAGAGGGTTTTCATCATCCAGCGGAGGTGGCTGATCTTAGGAAGCGGAAAGCATATTCAAGCCAGATTAGGCTTGGGATGTGGTGGCCCCTTCCTTGCTTTTACTGCAAAGGTTGTCGCTGGGGCGCGTGCCCGCCATTTAGACAGTGTGGATAACATATCCGGCCGTCCTTTCATTATTGGCATCTGATTTTACAGATTGATGTTGTGGCCCTTCTTTTTCGGTAACGGGCAATCGACTGAAGGCGGCTGGCCTGACGGATTCTTGAATGGTGCTGGCGCTTCCTTTCTGGATTTGCCTCGTTGCTTTCGCGCGGCACAGAGCGCCTGATAGACTCTTGAAGAGATTGTGTCATGCTTTCTATTTTAGGGCTGGGACACGTCTCTTTGGAGCATTGTTCGGACTGTTGTCTTATTGATTCTGGCGGTCATGGCATTTTTCTGAACCCACTTCAGAGGTTCGAAGAAATTGCTGATTTTTATGGCCAACTCAGCCGTCTTCACAGGGTAACCCTGCTCTTGGAAGCTCATAAGATTCCGCTTGGCCAGAGTCATAACCCTCTTGTTGGCTTGATATCTGAGCCGCTTCTGTCTCAATCTTTCTATTTTTAGCACTTGGCATGTTTCGGCTCTTCGGGAAGCCGCCGTAGACCAATTAATAGGGAGTGCAGAGAAGACACCCACTCGCGCGATTGTCAAGGGCACCGTCTAAGCCTGCTGGAGATGCTTCATGGCTTCATTGGTGTTGACGGCCTTTCCTTCAGTTGGAACGGTGGAGAGTTGTTCGAATACGGATCGGTATTTGCGGTGGGATGCTTTGGCGACCATAATATTCGGCCTCCTGCCCTTTGAGGTCAGTTTGGTCGCTTGGTTTGCCGTGACCTCCGCCAAGTAAGAGCTTCCGGCAGGGTAGATGATGATGGAACCAAATTGACGGGGTGGCTCCTCCCATTGCCGGCTGAGACTTGCAGGGAGAACCACTCGGGCATTGATCTTGACCACGTACTGGATCGGGGTCGCATCGGAAGCTGAATTCATCTTTGAAGACATTGTCGTTGAAAGTTGATTGATGCATGGAAAAAACATTATTTCAGTATAAACATCGGTATATATGTTAAATAAGTTCGTATGAACGCTTGACCGGAGATATGGGAGGAGAGAAAGGTCCCACCGGGCATGCCAGAATCTGTAGGGTGTTTTTTTGTCACCCCATTGAGATGGAAAATACGTATCGCTTGTGAGGCACATTACAGATTCCCCCTGCCTAGGGTAGGCCGGGGTTTATTGATTGTGGGGATCCGAATCTCCGGCAGCCGGGAACTAAGTTGTCGTTAATTACCCATCGCTTTTGGAGCGAGGGAACCTCCAATTGACGGGTAAAACTGATCATGCGAACTCATTGTGCGGTGCTTGTGTATATGTTTTTTTTACGTATCGGGGCCTCGCAGAGTTTATGGGGGTCCCGCTACCCAGATAGCGGGCTGGGGTCAAGAGGGCTAGCTGCCCTCTTGCGGGGTGCGGGACAGCGCCCCGTTAGAAATTTTTTTTCTAACGCGGAAGGTATTTTTAGTGTGGGCATGTGGGAAAAGATAGGTGAGAAGCGTCCTAAGGATGCATGGATAGTGCGGTGGGCGCTGGGCGGTTGTGGCTCACGCGCCCGGCACGTGGGCGCTGGGCGCCAGCGCCTCACGCACCCGGTACATGGGCACTGGGCGCCCGCGGGCCACGTCAGAGGCGCGTGGGCACTGGGCGCCAGCGCCTCATGTGCTAGGAACGTAGGCTCTAGGCACTAGCGCCTCATGCGCCAGGCATATGGGCACTGGGAGCCAGCGCCTCACGTGCCCGGCACGTGATCAGGAGTTAAACTCCTAAAAAAAAAAAGGCTTAGCTCTGGGATTAGGAGTTAAACTCCCGAAAGGATCTTGAGTGGAGTTAAACTCCCAAAAGGGTTTTATTTGTGGAGTTTGTTTCCCCAAATCAGATAGCAAAGCTCCATTCAAAATTTGAAATTTGAAATGAGACAGCGCCTCATAAGAGCGCTAGCGCCAAGAGCACCGGCGCTAAGAGTCAAAGACTCTGAGGCAGAGCTCACGTACAAAGCACGAGAGCGCTAGCACCAAGAGCGCCAATGCTAAGAGTCAAAGACTCTGAGGCAACACTCACGTGCAAAGCACGAGAGCGCTCACGCCAAGAGTGCCAGCGCTAAAGACTCTGTGATAGTGCCTCACGTGCAAAGCACGAAAGCGCTAGAGCCAAGAGTCAAAGACTCTGTGACAGCGCCTCACGTGCAAAGCACGAGAGCGCTAGCACTAGAACTAAATGTTCTCCACCATTGGATCAAAGATCCAACGAAGATGATTAAAAATCTTCAAATTACAAGAATAAAATTCTGTTGAGTAAATACTCCTCAAAATCTTTCCAAACAGGAAAGATTGTACCCTGTAAATCAGAGCACCGCTGGATCAAAGATCCAATGGTGATTAAGAATCACCAAGGTACAGAATAAGTTCTGTATGGGAAAATATTTTCCCAATCTTGTTAATAACAAGAAAACTATCTTCTGTAAAACAGAAGCCCTTGGATCAAAGATCCAATGGTGGGAAACATTCCCCGAATCAATCAGAGATTTTCTTAACTGATTCAACAAGTCAGCCTCCCCTATATAAAAGACCCAAGACTTCAAGTCTGGTACACAGAAACCTCCCCACAAGTTCCCAAATCGAAAGAAGAAAAAGAGAAGAACCCCCCATAAGTTTCCATGTTCTGAGAACAGAAAAAGTGAAGAGCAAGCTCTAAGAAGAAGAACCATTTTTAAGGTAAATAAAAAGAAGAAAGATCATAACATCTCCTCCATATTTGAGAGTTTAACCCTCGTATCAGAAGAACTTAGTTCTTTTTCTAGATCACATATCTATAAGACCAATTCTTTCACAAAAACAGAAGAGATCAAAGTCTCTCTTCATAAAAAGAAGAACTTATTTCTTAGATCCATGAGACAAATTCTCTTTTCACAAAAAGAAGAACTCAGTTCTTAGATCCAAGAGAAAAAATCTCTTGTAAACCAAGAATTAATTCCCAGAGCACAGAACTGATCAAAGCTGCCAAAGAAGCGCCTTAGCGCTCCAATTTAATAGAAGCGCTTTAGCGCTCCAAATCTGGCGCTCAGCGCCAAGCGATCCACGCGCTCCTCACGTGGGAGCTATTTTATAAGAAGCGCTTTAGCGCTCCAAATTTGGCACTCGACGCCAAACGCTCCACGAGCTCCTCACGAGGGCACCATTTTAAAAAGAGGCGCTTTAGTGCTCCAAGTCTGGCGCTCAGCGCCAAGCGCTCCACGTGCTCCTCACGTGGGCGCTAAGGAATTACAAAGCGCTCTGTAAATAAGGCCCTAGCGCCACAAAAAGTGTTCAACACTAAATAAAAAACAAAAAGAAAAAGGAGTGTTAGAGCCCAAATCAATGCTCAGCATTATTTGAATAAAAGGGGCTGAGCCCAAATGTATGTTCAACATTCTACTCAAAATGAGTGGACCGAGTCCAAACAAGTGTTCAAACACTTTATTCAAAAATGAGTGGACTAAGCCCAAGCTGGCCATAAGTCCCTAATTCAGATCAACTGAGCCCATGTGCTCATAATCTTCTTGATTGGTCTTAGTCTCAAAGCTGACTGTAGATCTCCCAACCAACTTCGGTTCAAGGGTAAATCTCTTCATACCTCTGAAACACGTCGCTGTAATTCTTCAGCGTCTTCAGAGAGATGAAGGGTCCCAATAACTAATAACTTTTGGTATATCTCCAAATGGTTAAATCAAAACCTTATAAACTATGATGTTTTTAAACCGTACAGACTATGACGTCTTTAAATTATGGACTATGAGGTCCTTAAACTCATGGACCGAAATGTCCTTAAACTAACAATGGACCGCAACGTCCTTAAACTAAAACGATAGAGTCCAAATACTCTTTCGTTGGATCTAAATGATCCCAAAATCTTGTTAAGTAGATCTTAGTCTAAAAATTAGACTAATGTATCCTTAACAAGCATTTAAGTTGATCTTAATCTCAAATGAGGTTAACGATCCTTAAAACAAATCCAAACTCAAATCTAAGAAAATACGGATTTGGACTAATCCACGCCCTATGGGAGACAACATAAATTAGTCTCCGTATACAACCCACGGGCAACCAAAAACAAAACAAATACACACGACACGAAGTGACCTTCTGGTGAAAGAGAAAGTTGTTATCGCGATGCGGTAGCGTAATTAACTGCAGGGGCTTGCGTCTGCATGGAAGAGCGTCCCCATAATCAAAACCCCCTCACAACGACGGAGAATCTGACGAAGTCTGCTACAACGGCCGCATCCGTCTAAACCTCCAATACATGGTGCCATAAATCAACTTGGCATCTTAGGAGAGGTGGACGGATAAAAACAAATAGCATCTGCCCCCAAATTCAGGAAAGACGTTTGTCTTTCCGCTTTTCGGCGGAGAACAGATTCTGGCACGCCCGGTGGGACCTTTTTCTCTTTCCACTCCACACTTCGTGTGTCGTGTTTTTCCGTAATAAAATAATCGCGGTATGTATGTTTGTGGTTGCCCTTGGGTGATGGGATACTGATGCCGGTGTTTCGTCTCTATGAAGAATGGCGTTTGCTTCTACCCTAGCAACTCTGGCTCTGTCATATCTGGTGGAGTCAAGTATGGCCACTTGCAGTCTCAAATCTCTGCAATCCGGCTCTTCAAAAAATCAATGGGCTTCTCTTTGGGTCGATACTCCCACCTCCTACCCTTGGTGCCTCAACGCCGATGGAGGAAGCCCAGAGAAAGTCTGTCTTCCATAGGCTGGTTCCCCAAGTTGCAGCTTTGCCGACGGAATCAATCCTCAAACAACTTGCACCTGCCAAGGACCAAGGTCGACGCAGGGGGCAGAATATTCAAGATCCTAAAGGAAACATGGGGGCAGGCTCGGCAAAATCCTGAGGCTAATCAAATCCCGGCCATAAGAATTGGTCGACGTCGATATCGTCATCATACAAAATGAGCTGGGGCAGTTCTCCGTATGGTCCTGTTTCAACCCCAGTGGTGAATGTTGTTCCAACCGGGAACAGTTTCAAACTGTTGCGAAGGGTCAGACAAAATTCTCCTACCGCAATATTGAAGAAATCTCTAGACCCATGGAGATCCCACGAGAGCAGAAACCAGTTCGCTCCCTAAAGCAACTTTCCTCATCTATATATAAAGTGTGGAAGCAGGTGAAGGTCTCTGTCGTCAACCGCGACTCTTCCCCAAAACGTCAGCCAAATTATAACAAATTCTCTTTCAAATACAAGGGGACTCATCCTAAGATAGATTCTGATACAGCGTTTCCTCCCAAAACGAATGCGGCTTTTCACAAAAAAGGGAGGCCCGATAAAGCTCAAGTGCCCGAAGCAAACTCCAAAGGCCAAAAACTTCAAACACTCCAAGCCTGGGGGCATGGTAGTTCACATAGTCTATGTAGTGAATTCCGAAGATGAAGTTCGAGGTTCTACTGAAGGGTTCAAATGAACGACAGCAAGGTTTCGGGAGGCATCGTCCATACCATTTTCAAAAATTTGTCGTTTTAAAGAACCCTAAACTAGAATCGATAACTAGAGAATCATACGGAAAAAAATGTAAACTACTTTACATCTAAGTGATTAACGGAATACAACCTTTGTAGACCGATCCTTCGCTTCTAAAGCTCCGAGTTGAAGTCCCTTTGCTGCGATCAAAGTCCCGGACTCTTGCATGGCTTCTCAAGGTGAAAAGAACGATCTTGCTTGAAGTCTTCGAGGCCGAAGATGATCTACGTTGAGGAGACACTAACTCAAGCTACTACTTCACTAATTGAGAGATTAGTGAAGCTAACAACCTTTACTAAAGTGCTAATCTAGTAGAGGATGATGAAATAGGAAGTGGGCTCACTTTAGAATTATTTTTCTCACAATATTTTCTCTCTTTAGAAAAACCTAGCAAGCTTTTTCTCAAGCTTGAAGAAGATGAAGTAAAGAGATGAGAATGAACTAATCAAGTGAGAGAAACAACCATGGGTGAGTTTGTATCATATACTAACTCATGTAGATACATAACCATGGCTAAATCATAATGGTTAGGTTAATAAATATTTTAAGTAAAACAAAACTAGTGGACTTAGTCAATGCATCCATAAGCTTCATGAAGCTTCATGCACTTTGCTAATAATCCACTAATTTTGGAATTACTTTAAATATTAAAACCTAACATTACAATTAGTATGGTGTAACTCTTATATACCCATGTAGTGTGTATCAACAACCATGATACAAAAATGAACACAATTAATATATATCTCATATATAATAAGTGTGCAAATGTGAGAATAAATAAATGCTTAAGTAAACCAATATTAGTTAATGTAAATTAGTATATCTAATATACAATTATACACTAAATTATCAAATCA
Organism: Agapanthus africanus; assembly: GCA_030015575.1. Taxonomy (NCBI): domain Eukaryota; kingdom Viridiplantae; phylum Streptophyta; class Magnoliopsida; order Asparagales; family Amaryllidaceae; genus Agapanthus; species Agapanthus africanus. The sequence goes on along the minus strand of JASDDO010000019.1, from coordinate 372,581,102 downwards.
AAACTTGATTTAATAATCCGGGTATATCACATATAATCGACTAATATTAAATGTACCAACTTATCGAATCAACACTTGATTCGACAACCTGGATATATCACATATAACCGACCGATACAAATATCGCGAGAATAGAATACGGTATCATATACTTGTATTATTCTCGGTCCCGCACATATCATATATGTGATCCTACTTCGTTTTGCCTGAGCCAGTAAAACCTCTTTATAGGACTCTAAAGACTCATCAATACGCCGGCAGTAGGTGATGATCACATCAATCACTCACAAGCCGCCAGCGGTACTAGCTGGACGTAACGGCTAACCGGGTATTGAACGATCAGAAGATCAGCAAGCAGGCCCGCTCTAAGTCCTGCAAAAGCCTGACAGTAACACTACTGTACAGTCCGGTCTCCTCGTCTGATATGTCGTATATCTAGTCTAGGGGTGGTAAACGCCAGACCCCAATAACCGATAAGTCATGCCGATATGAGGCTCATAATGGGTCGATAAACTATTGATAACTCTTACCAGTAAATCTCTAAATCAGCCCTGGCCAGGGACTTCCCTGTTATGGCCAATCGAGCACAGCGCAACATCAACCCCCAATACCGGGAGAGACGAAACCCCTCCTATCGCTCATTACCTCCATGTGACTCAGGACTGTACCCCAAAACCACCGTTTTGCACGTCCTCTTGAACGTGGTAAGGTGGAAATCAAAGCACAATAGGAATCACACAAGACTCTATGATGATCTCGGGTCTACAGACTAACCTGTACCAGTGTCATCAGAGAACTGCTATCTGACGATAGGTATAATACCAACTATGAGTTCTCGGAGAGTCCGTCCAGTGTACCCAATCTCCACTGAGCACCCATATACCATCTCTGATGTCAAACACCAATGGATATGGGATCATCCATCGCCCATCTCATGGGTCGAGAAGCGTATACGCTAGTCTACTCTGGTATATCGATGCCCCGTCTCGATACACCCACGACTAGGAACATTAAAGGATGAACTTATGGACTGCCAAGGCACCACTAGTATGATCTGCATCACAATCCTGGTAGTCAAGTATACATCCTAAGGGCTTTACCAACATGTAACGATAAGACAGTATCAAGAGACAAGTATACATGTTAAGATAAAGAGCAACCAGATAGCATACTATCATGTCGAGCAAGAAAGTCCTCTCTTTTTATGTCCAAGCATCCACTATAATATACATCATATGTACAATAATGGCCTCTATGGCATACATAAAACTAATAATCTCCCACTTGTACTAGGGCCAACTGCTGCAGTATCGCATACCCAGCATCCCGAAGAGTCTCTCGAACTGTATCTGGGGAATGGCCTTCGTGAGTGGATCCGCAGTGTTATTCTTCGTATCAACTCTCCTGACCTCGATCTCCCGGCGATCAACTATCTCCCGGATCAGGTGATACCGCCTCAAAATGTGCCTGGATCGCTGATAGGACCTGGGTTCCTTGGCCAAAGCCACCGCTCCATTGTTATCGCAATACAAAGGTATTGGATACTCAATGGATGGAACCACTCCAAGTTCAGTTATGAACTTCTTCATCCAGACAACCTCTTTGGCAGCATCATTGGCAGCGATGTATTCAGCCTCTATCGTCGAGTCTGCCACGGTTTCCTTCTTGGAACTCTTCCAGCATACCGCCCCTCAATTGAGGGTAAAGACAAATCCCGAGTGCGACTTAGAGTCGTCCTTATCACTCTGGAATCTCAAATCGATAAAAGACTCCACTCGGAGTTCCCCGTTACCATACACCAAGAGCATCTCTTTAGTCTTTCTCAAGTACTTGAAAATGCTCTTCACAGCTGTCTAGTGACTCTCTCCAGAATTTGCTTGATACCCGCTCACTATACTTAGTGAGTATGCTACATCGGGTCTGGTACACAGCATCGCGTACATAATAGAGCCTACTGCCGAAGCATAGGGTATCCCTTGCATGCGAGATCTCTCCAAATCAGCCTTGGGAGATATCTTTTTAGAGAGAGTGAGTCCTGAGATCGTGGGTAAGAACCCACGCTTGGATTCTTCCATACTAAACCTCTTTAGTATGGTGTCAATGTACCTGGATTGGGACAATCCCAGTATCCGTTTAGATCTATTTCTATAGATCTTAATCTCCAAAATGTAGGAGGCATCCCCTAGATCTTTCATTGAGAATCTTTGTGATAAGAAGAGCTTGACCGATTACAGCATAGGAATGTCATTTCCTATCAAGAGTATGTCACCCACGTACAATACGAGGAAAACAACCTTACTCTCTGCCACCTTCTTGTATATACAAGGTTCATCTACATTTTTGACAAAGTCAAACTCTTTGACAACGACATCAAAGCAGATGTTCCAACTCCGCGAAACTTGCTTTAACCCGTAGATGGATTTAAGCAGCTTGCACACATTTTCGCTGCTCCCACTGTCTACGAAGCCCTCTGGCTGAGTCATGTAAACGCACTTCACCATTTAGAATGGCGGTCTTAACATCCATTTGTCAGATTTCGTAGTCATGGTATGCAGCAATGGCAAGCATGATCCGGATGGATTTAAGCATAGCCACTGGAGAAAAGGTTTCGTTATAATCCACACCTGGTCATTGACGAAAACCCTTTGCAACTAGTCTTGCTTTGAAAGTCTCCACTTTCCCATCTACACCAAGTTTTTTCTTGAAGATCCACTTGCTCCCAATAGGTTTTACCCCTTCAGGAACATCTTCCAAAGTCCATACTTTGTTGGTGTACATGGATTCCATCTCGGATCGCATTGCATCCAGCCACTTCATAGAGTCCCCACTCGTAATGGCCTGCTCGAAGCTAGTTGGGTCATCATCCTCCATGATGCAATCCTCGCTTCCACCATCAATGAGAAAACCGTAGTTCTCTTAGGTGGATGAGGAACCCTACTAGATCGGCGGAGAGGCTGAGGTTCGTTGGGAGCTATCGAATCCTCTGGTTCTACCAAATCATCTATTGTAGTTTGCGCCGCTGGAACCTCTTCCAGTTCTACCTCCTTGCCACTAATTTCCTTTGCAAGAAATTCCTTTTCTAAAAAGGTGGCATTGCGAGAAATAAACACTTTTTGTTCCTCGGAACGGTAGAAGATATACCCATATGAATTTTGGGGATATCCAACAAACTTACACAGAACTGACCTTGCCTCGAGCTTATCCGGATTTTGCGTTTTAACATAAGCCGGACAACCACATATCTTAATATAATTAAGACATGGTCTCTTCCCCTTCCATATCTCATATAAAGTGGTAGGCACAGATTTGGTAGGGACCATATTCAATAGGTGTATGGCTATCTCAAGCGCATACTCCCAAAAGGAAATAGGTAACTTAGCGGTGCTCATCATAGAGCACACCATATCTAATAGGGTGCGATTCCTCCGTTCCGATACACCGTTGTGTTGTGGTGTATATGGAGGAGTAAGCTGAAAGAAAATCTCATTCTCTTTTAGAAAATCCAGGAACTCCGTGCTCAAGTATTCACCTCCTCGATCGGATTGAAGGATTTTAATACTTTTACCCGTTTGGTTCTCGACTTCGGATTTATATTCCTTGAATTTCTCAAAAGTTTTAGACTTGTGTTTCATCAGGAACACATGTCCGTATCTTGAGAGATCGTCAGTGAATATAATGAAGTACGAAGAACCATTCCTGGCATGTGTAGACATGGGACCACATACATCACTATGTATCAGTTCTAAAAGTTCCGTAACTCTTTCTCCGTGTCCTGTAAACGGAGTTTTGGTCATCTTGCCTTTGAGACATGACTGGCAAGTGTCATAAGATGAAAATTCGACCGGATTCAAATATCCATCCTTATGCAACTTAGCTAGCCGTGTCGCATTGATATGACCTAGTTTACAATGCCACAAGAAGGATTCGTTCATTTCTGAACTCTTCCTCTTGTGTGTGTTTTGTACATTGAGAACTGTAGTTTGATCTAGAACGTATATGCCATTATTTAACAAGCCTGATCCAATCAATGTTTGATTCAGGAAGATGTTCATAACATTATCCTGTACTACAAAATTATATCCTTCTTTACTTAATAAAGAAACTGATATAAGGTTGCATATCAGGGTCGGAATGTAATAGCATTAGTTCAGAATCAATGTGTTCCCATTTGGTAACACAAGGTGATATTCGCCAACTGTTTTGGCTGCAACATTTGCATCATTCCCTACTCTTACGGAATGATCACCCATTCCCAATTCTGTACCTTTCCTTAGCCCATGTAACATATTACACATGTGAGATCCTGATCCGGTATCTAATACCCAGGACGTAGAGTGAACTGAGAAACAGTTCTCAATAACTAACACACCCGAAGAGGATGCATCATCATGCTTATTCTTCGTTTGGACGGCGTAGGAATCCGGATATGTCCCTATTCCCTGTTCAGTCTTATAACAATTATAAGAAAGAACGGAACCAACGTTCCTCAGCACAGTATAACATGCGGGTTCGGTCAATACATCCATATTATTATCTTGATTAAGACGTTACATGGTCGCTACCTGGAGAGAGAGAGAAGAAAACACTATAGCGTATGCTCTTGCAAGATCAGATTGGTTATTGTTTTATCTAATCAGGATGGCTCCCACTGTTTTTATCAAATCTTCCTTCAAACCCTAAAAGGAAAGACTACCCGGGATTAATTACACCCTACAATTTCGCCAATCTTTCAGCCAGGCCAGTGCCGGTACTTTGAGGGAGGTTCCCTGTGCTTTCGCATGGACCTAATTAAAATAAACCTCGTTTTCTCAGAGGCATAACCCCGTTGATACCTCTCTAGACACCTACTTGATCGGCTAATTGTCCCGTGTAAAATTCTCCCAGGAGTAACTCTTACTCGCAGTGGGTATCGGGATCCAACTATCTCAAAGAAGGTATACAATCTCATTGCAAATTTCAACTCTTGAAATTCCCGATATTATTTTGCCCTTAGTAACCCATGACCTTGACGATAGCCAATAAACTATAGGCCGCTAGTCAAGTTCAACCCGTACATTTCTTGATTGAAATAAACCCACCCACACGACCCTTGACGAAGGCCAACAAAGTCACACGACTATCCTAATCCAATCAGCGTCATATGCTATAAGTAGATAAGTACTAATCAGCTACCGCACACTACACCTTGACGAAAGCCAACAAACATAGCACGAATACCAACTAGTGCTTATCTGAAATGACGAATGGCTACGACGGGTTTTTCAGAAAACCTATTGCGTAATGAACTTGATATCGTTGTAGAATCGAGTGATTTTGAAAAAGAGTGTTTTTGAGGCTTTTACTAGTTTTGCTAAGGAGGTCATTCCCGGTGAAGGGATCTCGGCTCTTTCCTCATCGAATAAGGTGCGGGATATATCACATATATCACTATGCAAAGCAAGAAACTCTAAAAGCAATCAAAAGACAAACCGAGTGTTGTAGCATCTGCCAGTTATTGCTAAAGAGGTCACTCCCGGTGAAGGGATCTCGGCTCTTTCCTTATCGAATAAGGTGCGGGATATATCACATATATCACTATGCAAAGCAAGAAACTGTAGCTACCCTTTTTGAAAATTTGATTCTACAACATCTTTTATGTTTCTTTTACTTTTATTAATCATATTAATGAAGTCCCATCATTTAAGCTTCCTAAGCATCACAAAAGAAATGAAAATACAACGTACGCTTATGCCATCCGCATTCGCCACAATGTTCCGTTATGCACCGTTAGGTTACTTAACTAACGGCATACCGAGACGGGACTAACGCGGGTGAAAAACATAAGCAACGTCTAATATATATCTCATATATAATGTATATTCATTCGTCTCAGAATCCACAGTGATCACATCACAAAGCAGCAGAATAAACATATGAAATATTGGATATATTAGGAGGTCCGTGTTTTATTTTGAGCCTATATAAAACACGGATTCCACTGTCACGATGAATAGCCAAACCCACATTCCTAGACCCCTACGAGAGCGGCAAGTAACCCTACCAATTCTAGAGTTAGGAGACCCGGACTCGAGTCCTCGAGTTGGTCTCCCACTGAACTCTAGAACCCGGTTACTTATGCTCTCCTCCTTGGGTCTATCCTAATGCGGAAAAGTAAATAATATACAACAATGGTGACACCATCCTCAATCCGGAAGTGCACCAATAAAAGAATATTACATACATTGAATTTTACATGAATGAAAATAAAAACTCTCATCTCACATAAAATCCCCGACTATTCAAAACACGACGATCCACTATAACATATACAGCAACACATAACATCGCATGTCATCAACGTAAGTAAATATGCGTATCCCAATTGTCGTTGACATATAGCAACGAAACCGGTGATACACCACATATTACACTTACAGTCGCAGAAAAACTAGATGATGTTAAACATTCCGATCGAATCAGCAAACACCCACAATTACCCAAAAAGCTCAACACTTGAGTGTAGTTTAAAATTATTCAGCACATGCCACAGTACCAATGGACCAACCGTAGAAGGGTCAACCAACGCCTCACATGTGGCACCGCTGAACCACCACAAACCCGAGGGTTCAGTGGTGGTTCTGACAGTCACATAATCGAGTTAAGGTTTTGTTCTTCTAGAGGGTCCATTGTATAACTTGCATAATGTTTGAATGCTTTTTAACTACGGAAAAAATCCAACACTTGGAAAATTTTCCGGCAAGGGAAAAATTGGGTATTTGATATCCGTTCGAATTTTTTAACACCGTCTAAAGTAACCCGAAAATAGTTAGAATTATGACTATGAAATACTCCGAGTTGTCATTATAGTAAATTAACATCACATGACAATTTAGCAAAAATAAACAACACCTGAAGCACCAAAACCCATGCAATAGAACACTGGAAAAATTTGGAGGGGGGCTCGGTTTTGGCCGATATGGGGGGTGGTCTCGCCGGCCAAAAAGTTCCCAAATGCCTCCAAATTTCATCAGTGTTCATGTTATCACACATATATGATTCTGCACTTGTTTGAAAAATTTTTAGAGCTCATTTAAAAATCGACAGAAACATGGATTTTAGGGTTTCAAGTTTCTGAGTTCGTTTCGGTTTCGTAATCTAACACAATCCATCTAATTCTCTAGCTAGGCTCTGCTACCAATGAAGGGTTCCTATGAACGACAGCAAGATTTCGGGAGGCATCGTCCATGCCATTTTCAAAAATTTGCTGGTTTAAAGAACCCTAAACTAGAATCAATAACTAGAGAATCATACAAAACAACATGTAAACTACTTTACATCTAAGTGATTAACGGAATACAACCTTTGTAGACCGGTCCTTCGCTTTTAAAGCTCCGAGTTGAAGTCTCTTCTCTGCGATCCAAGTCTCAGACTCTTGCATAGCTTCTCAAGGTTAAAAGAATGATCTTGCTTGAAGTCTTCGAGGCCGAAAATGATCTACGTCGAGGAGATACTAACTCAAGCTACTACTTCACTAATTGAGAGATTAGTGAAGCTAACACCCTTTACTAAAGTGCTAATCTAGTAGAGCATGATGAAATAGGAAGTGGGCTCACTTTAGAATTATTTTTCTCACAATATTTTCTCTCTTTAGAAAAACCTAGCAAGCTTTTTATCAAGCTTAAAGAAGATGAAGTAAAGAGATGAGAATGAACTAATCAAGTGAGAAACAACCATGGGTGAGTTTGTATCATATACTAACTCATGTAGAGACATAACCATGGCTAAATCATAATGATTAGGTTAATAAATATCTTAAGTAAAACAAAACTAGTGGACTTAGTCAATGCATCCATAAGCTTCATGAAGCTTCATGCACTTTGCTAATAATCCACTATTGGAATTACTTTAAATATTAAAACCTAACATTACAATTAGTATGGTATAAGTCTCATACACCCATGTAGTGTGTATCAACAACCATGATACAAAAATGAACACAATTAATATATATCTCATATATAATAAGTGTGCAAATGTGAGAATAAATAAATGCTTAAGTAAACCAATATTAGTTAATATAAATTAGTATATCTAATATACAATTATACACTAAATTATCAAATCAACACTTGATTTAATAATCCGGCTATATCACATATAACCGACTAATATTAAATATACCAACTTATCGAATTAACACTTAATTCAACAACCTGGATATATCACATATAACCGACCGATACAAATATCGCGAGAACAGAATACGGTATCACATACTCGTATTATTCTCGGTCCTGCACATATCATATATGTGCTCCTACTTCGTTTTGCCTGAGCCAGTAAAACCTCTATGTAGGACTCTAAAGACTCGTCATTACGTCGGCAGTAGGTGATGATCACATCAATCACTCACAAGCCGTCAGTGGTACTAGTTAGACGTAACGGCTACCCGGGTATTGAACGGTCAGAAGATCAGCAAGCAAGCCCACTCTAACTCCTGCAAAAGCCTGACAGTAACACTACCGTACAGTCCGGTCTCCTCGTCTGATATGTCGTATATCCAGTCTAGGGGTGGTAAACGTCAGACCCCAATAACCGATAAGTCATGCCGATATGAGTCTCATAACGGGTCGAGAAACTACTGATAACTCTTACCAGTAAATCTCTAAATCAGCCCTGGCCAGGGACTTCCCTGTTATGGCCAATCGAGCACGGTGCAATATCAACCCCCAATAACGGGAGAGACGAAACCCCTCCTATCGCTCATTGCCTCCATGTGACTCGGGACTGCACCCAAAAACTACCGTTTTGCACGTCCTCTTGAATGTGGTAAGGTGGAAATCAAAGCACGGTGGGAATCACACAAGACTCTATGACGATCTCGGGTCTACAGACTAACCTGTACCAGTGTCACTAGAGAACTGCTATCTGATGATAGGTATAATACCAACTAGGAGTTCTCGACGAGTCCATCCAGTGTACCCAGTCTCCATTGAGCACCCGTATACCATCTCTGATGTCAAACACCAATAGATATGGGATCATCCATCGCCCATCTCATGGGTCGAGAAGCGTATATGCTAGTCTACTCTGGTATATCGATGCCCCGTCTCGATACACCAACGACTAAGAACATTAGAAGATGAACTTATGGACTACCAAAGCCCCACTAGTATGATCTGCATCACAATCCTGGTAGTCAAGTACACATCCTAAGGGCTTTACCAACATGTAACCATAAGACAGTATCAAGAGACAAGTATACATGTTAAGATAAAGAGCAACCAGATAGTATACTATCATGTCAAGCAAGAAATTCCTCTCTATATATGTCCAAGCATCCACTATAATATACATCATATGTACAATAATGACCTCTAGGGCATACATACAACTAACATATACTAGTCACCGACCTCAAACTCGGTCCTTAACAAACGTTCAATTGCAACGTGAAAAGCTGCAGGAGATGCTTGCTCAGGCGGCATCCCTCGCTAATCCATCGTCTAAGGCAAAGCTCGAAGACGCACCTGGAGAAAGAACAGAACACGAGTTGGATATTGAGTTCCTAAATCACGCTCTCAAAAAGAAAGATGAAGAAGTGGCAGAAATGTCCGGAACGACGGTTCAATCAGACCACTGACAAATGAACCGCCGGTAGTCGGTCTTAAAGATAAGGATGACATTTCAAATCCTCCGCAAATCTCATCAACAGCTGAAGAGGAAATGATTCCAAAAGCAAAGATGGACACATATATTGCTTAGCAAGTCAAAACTCGCTATGCCAGTGAAGCCTCAAATAGGCCAATCAAGACTGGTCGACCATATCCGGTGCGCTACGATCAAATACAGTACCCGTCAGATACATATTTCGACTCCACATATGCAAACGAACTGGGAATCCTCACTAGAACATCGCGCTATTTAAATCTATGTGCTGTAACACTGGAGAAAATGATATACTTCTTTTCTGACAGTTCGTCGGCTGTTTGGCGGCATTGCCTTCGAATGGTATGCGGAACTCCCGAATGACTCCATGAATACCTTCGACGAGATAGATATGCTCTTCTGTCAGGGATTCGCTAATGAGAACGAACATACTACCGTGACGACGCTTGTCAACGAAAAGGTTAGACCGAATGATACTCGGGTTCAATATGTTACCCGATGGCGAAATCTCTAGTCAAATACAAGCAACGCATCGATGAAGTTGCAGCCATGGGAATACTCATAGCCACCCTTGACCCAAATTCAAAGGTGTCCTCGTATATGGCCCTCTTCAAGCCGACGACCTTCCAAGAACTCATGGATAAAATGGCTCGATTGGATCATATGGGTCAAGACACTTTCTCACCCGATGATGACGAGTGAAAAGCAGAGGTAAGATGGCGTTTGTCGCCTATGCTCAACAAAAATAAGCGGTTCTGAAGCAACCTGCCGCCAAAATAGCGACGGCGTGGATACTCGTTCCCCCCGAGATATACACAGGGGGTATATTCCTCACTAGCGGAAGAATCCCTATATGGGATGGTCTTTTCTTCTCAAAAGACAGGAAGGATATTAAAGGGCCTACAAACAAGTCCCACAATCTAGTGGAATGCCCCGCTAAAAAAAAGGTATGTCCACAAGCAAAATGGGCACGGATGAAAACCCGAAAGGGCGCCGTGGGTAAAAACAGCAGGACTGCTGGGGAGCTTGTGAAAACCCGGAAGGGTGCAATCTCGTTAAAATAAACGGTACGTCCACAAGCAAGATGGGCACGGATGAAAACCCAAAAGGGCTCCGTGAGTAAAAACAGCAAGGCTACCGGCGATGTTTGTGAAAATCCGAAAGGGTCCAGACTCGTAAAAAACGGTACGTCCATAAGCAAGATGGGCACGGATGAAAACCCGAAAGAGCTCCATGAGTAAAAATAGCAAGGCTACCGGCGATGTTTGTGAAAACACGAAAGGGCGCAGACTCGTATAAAAAAATGGTACGTCCATAAGCAAGATGGGCACGGATGAAAACCCGAAAGGGCTCCGTGAGTAAAAACAGCAGGTCTACCGACGAGTCTATGAAAACCCGAAAGGGCGCAGACTCGTAAAAAATACATGCACACTGGCAAGGTCCTCTCGACCTTATAAGGAGAAAATACCAGTGTGAGATCCTTACGACTCACAAGGGAGCAACACACTTTGGGATCCCCACGATTCCTGATGAGAAATTACACTTACAAGATCCTCACGACTCGTAAAGAGAACCCTCTTATGAGACCCTCACGGCTCATAAGATTCAAAAGCCTTAAGCTACAGGAATCTGAACCTGTTCTTAAGCCATCACATTTTCCAGACTACCCTATAAGCGGTTCAATATTAACCCTTGTATACAATCCACGGGCATAAATAAACGTTTCCCCCACCCAGTTCCACCAATGGCGGGAAATTTCCTCATGCGGTGAATGCCACTTGTAAGTCCTCTCGACTTATAAGGAGAAAACACTCTTGTAAATCCTTACGACTTATAAGGAACACACACTTAAGAATCCTCACGATTCTTAAGAAGAAAACTGTAATACCCCAGAGCAGTGCGGTCTTAAGACATCATGGTGATCTGCTCTGTCCACACTCAGTGCGGTCTGTTGCGGACATCTTGGTGATCTGAGTGAGGGAGCCATTTCAGAACAATGGGATCGGGTCCTTAAAGCACATTCCGAAAGAGGACCGAACTGCATTATAAATATAATGATACCACCCTCAATTACAGAGGCGCCTTTTAAGTGAACCGGAACTACAGGAGCTTGAAAACTCCGTAGTTAAGCGTGCTCGGGCCAGGGAAGTCTTGGGATGGGTGACCTCCTGGGAAGTGGCCCCTGGTCGGGTCCGGTTCGCTCTAAAGGGAAAAACCGTGCGGTTTCGGCCAGAGCGGACAATACCATCTGTACTGAGGCGTGGGGCGTTACATTTATGGTGGCCCATGCAGGTCCCTCAATAGTAGGTTTGTGGTTCGAGGACGAACCATTGTTCTTAGATGGGGGGAATGTAATACCCCAGAGCAGTGCGGTCTTAAGACATCATGGTGATCTGCTCTGTCCACACTCAGTGCGGTCTGTTGCGGACATCTTGGTGATCTGAGTGAGGGAGCCATTTCAGAACAATGGGATCGGGTCCTTAAAGCACATTCCGAAAGAGGACCGAACTGCATTATAAATATAATGATACCACCCTCAATTACAGAGGCGCCTTTTAAGTGAACCGGGACTACAGGAGCTTGAGAACTCCGTAGTTAAGCGTGCTCGGGCCAGGGAAGTCTTGGGATGGGTGACCTCCTGGGAAGTGGCCCCTGGTCGGGTCCGGTTCGCTCCCAGAGCAGTGCGGTCTTAAGACATCATGGTGATCTGCTCTGTCCACACTCAGTGCGGTCTGTTGCGGACATCTTGGTGATCTGAGTGAGGGAGCCATTTCAGAACAATGGGATCGGGTCCTTAAAGCACATTCCGAAAGAGGACCGAACTGCATTATAAATATAATGATACCACCCTCAATTACAGAGGCGCCTTTTAAGTGAACCGGAACTACAGGAGCTTGAAAACTCCGTAGTTAAGCGTGCTCGGGCCAGGGAAGTCTTGGGATGGGTGACCTCCTGGGAAGTGGCCCCTGGTCGGGTCCGGTTCGCTCTAAAGGGAAAAACCGTGCGGTTTCGGCCAGAGCGGACAATACCATCTGTACTGAGGCGTGGGGCGTTACATTTATGGTGGCCCATGCAGGTCCCTCAACAGTAGGTCTGTGGTTCGAGGACGAACCATTGTTCTTAGATGGGGGGAATGTAATACCCCAGAGCAGTGCGGTCTTAAGACATCATGGTGATCTGCTCTGTCCACACTCAGTGCGGTCTGTTGCGGACATCTTGGTGATCTGAGTGAGGGAGCCAAGAGCAGTGCGGTCTTAAGACATCATGGTGATCTGCTCTGTCCACACTCAGTGCGGTCTGTTGCGGACATCTTGGTGATCTGAGTGAGGGAGCCATTTCAGAACAATGGGATCGGGTCCTTAAAGCACATTCCGAAAGAGGACCGAACTGCATTATAAATATAATGATACCACCCTCAATTACAGAGGCGCCTTTTAAGTGAACCGGAACTACAGGAGCTTGAAAACTCCGTAGTTAAGCGTGCTCGGGCCAGGGAAGTCTTGGGATGGGTGACCTCCTGGGAAGTGGCCCCTGGTCGGGTCCGGTTCGCTCTAAAGGGAAAAACCGTGCGGTTTCGGCCAGAGCGGACAATACCATCTGTACTGAGGCATGGGGCGTTACATTTATGGTGGCCCATGCAGGTCCCTCAACAGTAGGTCTGTGGTTCGAGGACGAACCATTGTTCTTAGATGGGGGGAATGTAATACCCCAGAGCAGTGCGGTCTTAAGACATCATGGTGATCTGCTCTGTCCACACTCAGTGCGGTCTGTTGCGGACATCTTGGTGATCTGAGTGAGGGAGCCATTTCAGAACAATGGGATCGGGTCCTTAAAGCACATTCCGAAAGAGGACCGAACTGCATTATAAATATAATGATACCACCCTCAATTACAGAGGCGCCTTTTAAGTGAACCGGAACTACAGGAGCTTGAAAACTCCGTAGTTAAGCGTGCTCGGGCCAGGGAAGTCTTGGGATGGGTGACCTCCTGGGAAGTGGCCCCTGGTCGGGTCCGGTTCGCTCTAAAGGGAAAAACCGTGCGGTTTCGGTCTGCTCTGTCCACACTCAGTGCGGTCTGTTGCGGACATCTTGGTGATCTGAGTGAGGGAGCCATTTCAGAACAATGGGATCGGGTCCTTAAAGCACATTCCGAAAGAGGACCGAACTGCATTATAAATATAATGATACCACCCTCAATTACAGAGGCGCCTTTTAAGTGAACCGGAACTACAGGAGCTTGAAAACTCCGTAGTTAAGCGTGCTCGGGCCAGGGAAGTCTTGGGATGGGTGACCTCCTGGGAAGTGGCCCCTGGTCGGGTCCGGTTCGCTCTAAAGGGAAAAACCGTGCGGTTTCGGCCAGAGCGGACAATACCATCTGTACTGAGGCGTGGGGCGTTACATTTATGGTGGCCCATGCAGGTCCCTCAATAGTAGGTTTGTGGTTCGAGGACGAACCATTGTTCTTAGATGGGGGGAATGTAATACCCCAGAGCAGTGCGGTCTTAAGACATCATGGTGATCTGCTCTGTCCACACTCAGTGCGGTCTGTTGCGGACATCTTGGTGATCTGAGTGAGGGAGCCATTTCAGAACAATGGGATCGGGTCCTTAAAGCACATTCCGAAAGAGGACCGAACTGCATTATAAATATAATGATACCACCCTCAATTACAGAGGCGCCTTTTAAGTGAACCGGAACTACAGGAGCTTGAAAACTCCGTAGTTAAGCGTGCTCGGGCCAGGGAAGTCTTGGGATGGGTGACCTCCTGGGAAGTGGCCCCTGGTCGGGTCCGGTTCGCTCTAAAGGGAAAAACCGTGCGGTTTCGGCCAGAGCGGACAATACCATCTGTACTGAGGCGTGGGGCGTTACAAAAACGCACCTACGAGATCCTCACGACTCGTAGGGAGAAACACCTTTATGAGACCCTTACGGCTCATGAAGTCAAAAGCCTTAGTCGACGGGATTCTAACCCTGTTTGCTAAGCCATCTTTGTTTAAAGCGACAAAGGCAAATGATGATTCGCTCCTGGAAATATCCCAGTTGTAGCGATGCTGATGCCTAAATTGGTATCAAATTCCAAGTCCTCTCACGGCATGTGATGATTCGCTCCTGGAAATATTCCAGTTGCAACGGCGTTGATGCTAAGATTGGCATCAGATTCTAAATTCCATACTCGCAGCAAAAAGTCAGCAAGCTATAAATGCATATGAAATAACCGAAATGATTTGGCAACTCGCAATAAAAAGCAGCGAGTAAAATGAAGAAATAGCCGAAATGATTGGGCATCGCAAAAAACAGCCGAAATGATTGGGCAATCATGACATTCGCGATATAAAAAGCTGAAATGATAGAGCGTCGCGGAAAGAAATAAAAAATGAATGAAAAAAATGAAACTTTTGCACTGCAGGTGAGATTACATCGACCCCTGTATACAATCGATGGACACAAACAAAAGGGAACCACATGTCCCCCACCAGACCCTGTCAAAAGGGAGAGTCGGATCTCGACAGCAACATCTGCATCCCAGAAGACCAACAACGGCGTTCCTCCTCATACCAGCAGGGCATGGATGCGACACCATCAATCGGAGCCACGACAAAGTCCCCAGTTCCAAGACTCTACGGTTCACAGATAACCTGGAGTCAGCCCCGACACTGCAGAAAGCGAAAACACGTCAGCAAATGACCCCGCCACGGAAATACGTCAACAAATGACCCCGTCGCGGAAATACGTCATCCAATGACCCCGTCTCGGAAATCGTCTCGAAAATACGTCAGCCAATGACCCCGTCTCAGAAATACGTCAGCAAATGACCCCGTCGCGGAAATACGTCATCCAATGACCCCATCTTGAAAATACGTCAGCAAATGACCCCGTCGCGGAAATACGTCAGCAAAAGACCCCGTCGCGGAAATACGTCATCCAATGGCCCCGTCTCGGAAATACGTCAGCCAATGCCCCCGTCTCGGAGATACGTCAGCCAATGATCCCGTCTCGGAGATACGTCATCTAATGACACCGTCTCGGAAATAGGTCATCCAATGACCCCGTCACGGAAATACGTCATCCAATGACCCCGTCTCGAAATACGTCAGTAAATGACCCCGTCGCAGAAATATGTCATCCAATGACCCCGTCTAGGAAATACGTCAGCCAATGACCCCGTCTCGAAAATACATCAGCAAATGATCCCGTCACGGAAATACGTCATCCAATGACCCCGTCGCGGAAACACGTCAGTAAATGACCCCGTCTCGAAAGCACGTCAGCAAATGACCCCATCGCGGAAATACGTCATCCAATGACCCCGTCTTGGAAATACATCATCTAATGACCCCGTCTCAGAAATACGTCATTCAATGACCCCGTCTCCGAAACACGTCAGCAAATGACCTCGTCACGGAAATACGTCATCCAATGACCCCGTCGCGGAAATACGTCATCCAATGACCCCGTCGCGGAATTACGTCATCCAATGACCCCGTCACGAAAATACGTCATCCAATGACCCCGTCGCGGAAACACGTCAGAAAATGATCCCATCTCGGAAACACGTCAGCAAATGACCCCGTCGCGGAAACACGTCATCCAATGACCCCAACTAGGAAACACGTCATCCAATGACCTGTCTCGGAAACACGTCATCCAATGACCCGTCTCGGAAACACGTCAGCAAATGACCCATCGCGGATATACGTCATCCGATGACCCCGTCACGAAAATATGTCATCCAATGACCCTGTCGCGAAAATACGTCAGCAAATGACCCCGGAAATACGTCAGCAAATGACCCCGTCTCAGAAACACGCCATCCAATGACACCGTCACGGAAATACGTCATCCAAATGACCCCGTCGCGGAAATTCATCAGCAAATGACCCCGTCTCGAAAATACGTCAGTCAATGACCCCGTCGCGGAAAACACGCCAACGGCCTCCCCATCGGAGCAATGCTTCGACTCGGAAACAAGTTAATCCACCAAACCACTTACGAGTCCTCTCGACTTATAAGGGAGAAAATTCTCTTATGAGATCCTTACGACTCTCAAGAGAAAATACACTTAGGAATCCTGTTCAGACCATAATATTGCATTTTCCATTCTCCTATTCTTATCCTTTTTATAAATAAACAGGTACTCTTGACGCACGTTTGTTGCATATTACAGGATACAGGTTTCTGGAGCAAATACAGTGAAAAAGACACAAACCAACAGAAAAAGGGACTTTTGACCAACAATTAGACGGATCCTAGTCAAGCCTAGACGAAGAACAGTGCAAGGTCTAAAATGTCAAAGTGAACGGTCAAAAGATACGAACAAGTTTTCACTGAAGATCTGGAGAAGACCCAGAAGCCAAACAGAGAAAAGTTATGAAGAACTAAGAAGCCCTAACAACCAAGATGCGGCCCAGAAAAGATGGCGGCCCAAGACCACCAAAGGGCCGCGGATCCGCGGCCCAAGCCAACATTTGCCGCGGATCCGCAGCCGTCTAATGCCCGTGTCGGCGCAAACTTTCTGAGTTGGTGCGTCGATGCGGGTGTTGGGATTTTTCGTGGGCAAATCTGTAATTGCGCATGTGCGAGAATCTGTAACCCTAGGTTTCCTATTTTCCTATAAATTGTAATTTTAGATCTGTAAAATGGATGCCTCTTTTCAATCAATAAATTTCAGAATTTCTGAGAGATAAATTCAGATCTGTTCTTCTTGTTTGGAGGGAGCCGTCAACTTAGGAAGGTATTTTATTTCTGTTTCTTTTAATTAAAATGTTTTCTCATCCCCTAATGAGCGAGTAATCTCCTCGCTTGTTAGGGTTAGCCTTAGGGAAAGGGTTGAGAGATGAGATCTCTCACCCCTTTCAATGCCACTTTCACCTAATGAATTAGAACTCCACGCATACGAGCACAACCGCTCCCTGCGGCATCCTACCCTTCGAGGTAACGATGAACCGTAGTATAAAGGGCCGGTTGCGCGCGTTTTCCGTGGGGGTTAGGGTAATTATCAACAAAGGAAGGATACAAATCTAGAGGAAGAAACATCTTCCCAAAAGATTTGGATCCACTTTATTAATAATTACATTAACATCTAATAAATCTAAAAAAGAAGGCATTGAAAGCGGTGAGGAAAAACGTTAATCTCTAAAACTTCTCCTAAGCCTAACCCTAGCAAGACTCTTAATTAGATTAACTAGATCCAGTTTTTATAGATTTTTATAAACCAACCAAAACTACATTTTGAATCAACTCGTTAAAACACATAAAAGAAATTTACCCGTCTCTGTGGATCGACCCGTACTCACCGGCTAGCTGCGAAGCGACGCCGTTTCTGATTGCGGTAAACTCATATTTTTGGAATAATCAAATGGCGCCGTTGCCGGGGACGGCGTAATATTTCTTTTTGTGAATTTTCGGGTTGATATAAATTTTAAAAAATTATAAAAATCTGAAAATATAAAAAAATATAAAAATTATCAATTTTGATCTGTTTGAAGGGTGTATCTTTTGAATCTTGCAGGAATAGCGAATCTGGAAATTTACAGAGGGCAAAACAAAATTTGGTATATAAGAACAGAGAAGAATTATAAGCACAGAACAGCAGAATTTTTTCCAGAGCCTCACCCCACTTCCCCGCCGCGCTTCCGCCGCAAAGAGGCCCCACGCCGCGGTTCCGCCGCTGTTCTACCACGTCAGCGCATAAAAATTACATGGTTTGCTTTCTCTCTCTCCGCTCTGCAACCTCCATATTTCCACTGTAAAAAGTTTCTGCAGGAATTCTTTGCGTAAAGAGTCTTCTCCCCCTTCTAAATAACAGATTTTCTGCAGGTTTCTTTGTGCCGCGCTAAAATTTGATTGCAAGTGAAATTTTATTGTTTTGCATAATTGAACCGGACTCTAAGGGGCTAATTGACCAAACTCAGATTGGGTGGGGATTTCATCACCCTTCCAGGACCCCAGAAAACACCTAAAGCATTTTGCATCGACCACAATTAATTAAAAAAGACTAGAGTCAGACCTAAGGACATCGAGCTCAATAGGAAAAGGACTAGTGTAGGCATCGGCCGTTTATCCTAACCGACTTTGCGGTGTCTAGGCTAGTGGTTATTAATTTGGCCCACTGTAGTGGTGGTTCCTTCCCACTTACCTGGCCGTATTTGTCCGTGAAGAGGCGGTTTGAGGTCTTATTTCTAGCCCTAGTTAGGAGCTGTCTAGTAGACCTAGGCGACCCTAGATCTAGGCCTGATTGTGCATGTGTGGTTGATACATTTGTGTCACGAGTCCCATTTCAAAAACCTCTTTGCAAAACTCACACAAAAACAAAAATAAAAAAATATATAAACCTTTTTCAAGAACTTGCAACTTGCCACCAAGAAAACTTGCACCTCACTTCCACCATTTCTCCTCCATTAACGTTATCTTACCCCCACATTCTGTTTTTCTATTTTTTTCTGACTACACTACTCCTTTAGTGTATGTCACTTTGGACTAGGGATACTAACGCCCGATTAGTCCGTGTTTCGTTGGTACCGACCGACGAACCCTTCGACGAACCCTTCGTCGACATTCCGTCCATTTCCTTACCTCCACCTTCAAATTCTTCTTTCGAAGGTATGTCGGGATTCAACCCCAACGATACCTTACCGACGGGAATGATTCCACCTCCGCCAGGTGCGAATAACCCGAATCTTCCTCCTGTTGTAGCGCCCGCACGAGTTGCGCTCCAGGATCTCTTCTACCCCGTCCGCACTTCTTTACCTACATGTCTTTCACCCCCACCGGCAAATGGGGATAATTTTGAAATAAAACCACATTTTATCAATATGCTGCCAAAATTTCATGGTTTGGAATCCGAAGATGCATATATTTTTATTAATAAATTCCAAAATGTGTGCGCTATGATGAAAACAACCCAATTAAGTGATGACGCTATAAGGCTAAGGGTCATTCCTTTTACCTTATGTGACCTAGCCGAGAAGTGGCTATACAGCACCGCATCACATTCCATTAGAAATTGGGACGAGTTTGTAAGAGCTTTTCTGAAAAATTTCTATCCTCATCATAAAACTGCTAGAATCCGAAACGAGATTATACAATTTTCACAGCTTCCTTCCGAACCATTTTGGAAGTGCTTCGAGAGATTTAAAGACCTACTCGTTCAATGCCCTCATCATGGGATCGAAAGTTGGCAACTTTGCCAAACATTATACGAGGGATTGAACGCAGTGACGAAGCAGTTGCTAGAAACTATATGTCAAGGTCATTTTCTTTCCAAGTCTAGTGACGAAGCATGGCAGTTTCTTGAGGATCTTAGTGAGCAAGCAATTCAGTGGGAGAGTACCAAGACCACATCATCTTCTTCTGTTGGTCAATCTAGGGCAGGCATACATCAAATAGATATGTCAATTGCTATGAAGGCCGAGATGGCCTCACTTATGAAAAAGCTAGAAGCCATTGAGACCAAAATCTCATCGTCTTCTCCTGCCCCTACTCTACCCACACGAACTGTTTGTGCTTGTTGTTCGAACACATCACATCTAACCGAAGAGTGTCCTTATAATGCACCTATTAAGGACAGGATCAAGTCAATGCTGCATTTCAGCAACGACAAAGAAACGATCCGTACTCTTCGACATACAATCAGGGGTGGAGGAGTCACCCAAATTTCGCTTGGAACCAAAATCAACAAGTCCAAGGAAATAACAATTTTCAAAGATCTCCTCCTCCACAACAACAACAAGCACCTTCACAAACTCAAAACCAGCAACCTTTCCAACAACAACCTTATACAAATCAAACGAACAATTTTGTTCAACCAAATGATGATAAGGTTATCTCGCTCGAAAAAAGTCTAGATGCATTTCTTAAGCAATCTACAGAATCCGCAGCAAGATTTGAAAGTTATGTTCAATCTTTAATGAATATCAATGCCTCACACGATCAAAGTATCAAATCTATTGAGGCACAAATTGCACAATTAACTGCTGCGTTGAGCGAGAGAGAAAAGGGAAAGCTTCCATCTCAACCATTGCCCAATCCCGGTCACACACAAAACGCATATCACAATCACAATGTAAATGCGGTGACCACGTTGAGATCCGGAAGAGAGTTGCAAAATAATGTGGGAACTAGTGATGACATCCCCGCCGGTGGTTCTTCTTCCCCTTCTTCATTTTCTTCACTTCCTTCTTCACCTTTTTCTTTAGAGCCTATTCTCCACCCTTCACACGGCTCTACTTCTTCTGACTCGAACGGACCCATTTCTCACAACATGAACACATCCACACTGGGATCCGTTCCTACTCCACATTCTACTCCACAGACTTTTGACTCAACAAATTTTCAGAATGCTCCATTCCCAAACAGGTTGAGTCCTAATAAACCAAGTGCACAAGTGGAAAAGATTGTGGAGATATTTAATCAGGTTAGCATAAATATACCTCTCTTGGATGCAATCCAACAAGTCCCTTCATACGCGAAAATCTTAAAGGGCTTATGCACTTCAAAGAGAAAAGCATCTCAAGTACCCAAGAAAGTGCTAGTGGCTAGTGCAGTGAGCAATGCTATTAACCACCATCAAACCTTACCCCAAAAACGAAAGGACACCGGCTGTCCTACGATTTCGATCACAATAGGGGATAAGAAAATTAATCGAGCACTTTTAGATCTTGGGTCTAGTGTTAACCTGATTCCCTACTCCGTGTACGAACAATTAGGGGTTGGAGAGTTGAAACCGACTCGTTGCACTCTCCAAATGGCTGATCGATCAATCACCCATCCAAGGGGTCAGCTAGAGGATGTGTTGATCAAAGTTGGGGAGTTCATATTCCCCGTTGATTTTATTGTTATGGATACACAACCTGTTGCTAACCCAAGAAACCAAATTCCAGTGATTCTTGGTCGACCATTTTTGGCCACTTCCAATGCTGTAATAAACTGTCGCAATGGCTCCATGACTCTATCCTTTGGGAAAATGTCTAGTGAGTTCAATATTTATAAGATGGGAAGTCTACCCCCCGTGCCTAAAACTAGTACACGAGAAGTTTGCTCTATTCATGAAATCACGCAGGAGGACTGCGAGCTTGAAAGATTCTTGTTTGATGAAAACAGTTTTGACGCCACTAGTGCGTCCCTCCTTGAGCCTACCACCATTGACACAACCGATGTTGATTATGAATGTTTCACTTTTTTGGATGATGACGACTCACAGCCCGAATATGAGTCGTTTGAATTTTTGGATGAGTCAGTCGAACCATCCGAATCTGTTGTCTGCAGTGATTTCGAACCTGTGTTGGAGTCCTTTGAGTTCGAGGTAGATTCCGCAATGATTCTTTCACCTCCGAAACTCGAACTCACGCCCTTGCCGTCTCACCTTAGATATGCTTACATAGGTGAGAATGAGACCTTTCCCATTATCATAGCGGCCTCTCTAGCCCTCGAGCAAGAGAACGCCCTCGTAATGGTCTTACAAGATAGGCGGCAAGTTTTCGGTTGGACTATGGCGGACATCGAGGAGATAAGTTCCCTCATAATTGAATATCATATACAATTGATGAATGATGCCAAGTCAATAGAGGACCCACAGCAACATCTTGGGGGTATTATGGTGAGTCAACCTCCTTTAGAAGTTGAAATACCCCCATTTCTTTTAATAAGTTACGAGAATGCCAATACTCCACTGATTGCTGATCATTTACATTCTCGTTCTGATATATCACCACCTCATGTATATTCGTTTCCACACCTTCCATACCACCACTTCTATCTTCCCCAATTCTTTTTGGACCGCCACAACTTATTCTTCCACCAACCAATACTCTTTACTGATAAATTTTTCAAATGGTTGGTGTTGACGTTTGGTCGATGCAAAGTTTGGCAGTAATGTCTAACATAGTTTAAATGAAGTTTGGGGGAGGGCCTTTTTGTATATATTTTTGTTTTTCTTAACAATAAAAAAAATTATAAATAAATAAACAGGGAAGTGCCGGTATTTTGACCCTCTTGGTTTAGTATGACAGTGAGGACACTGTCAAGTTCAAGTTTGGGGGTATGCTCGGTACGATTTCTTCCTTCGCATTCATTTGTACATATTTTTGCATTTGCATACTTATTTGAAAACCCATAAAAATTTGAAAAATTTCGAAAATTATAAAAATTATTGTATTCAATTTTGGCTATTTGACTAGAGTTTGACAAATAGGTTAACTGGCTAGGAACAACTAGATCTTAGACTTAGTGAATTAAAAAACCCTAAAAATAACATTCCTTAAAGTTTAACGGTAGAAAGTATATGCCTTGTAGTTTATTTAGAAATAGGCAAATTTTGGGTTGACTTCTTGGGCTAAGTCGAAACAAAGGAAGAGTATTGATGTTCTTATTAGAGTATAAGTTTGAAAAATAGTTCCTAGCTTAAATCTAGATTCTGAAAACATATACCCTACAATTTGCACAATCACGCACCTTGAAATTTGGAATAGTAGAAGAGACCTTGAAATGCTCATGTCTAAAGTCCTTAGTGCAATGAAAATAAAAAAAAAAGTGAATAAAAAAAAATGGACACTGGTTTTTGTGATTACTTAAGGCTGTAAAAAAAAATTAGAAAAATACTTAGCAAGGGTGCCTTATCACCTAGTGCCTTAGACCAACTGGTTTGGGAGTCACTGCTAAAGCCTTGGGTGTTGCAAAACTAGGAAGTACGCTTTAAAGTGCTAACGTATCTTGTAATCGGTTGTTGGTACCTTAAGAAGTATTAACGGTCGCATGAAGGATATGTAAGCAAATTTCATTTAAAAATTCACCAATTAAGAAGTGCTTTGGACAACGGACGAGAGTATGATTGCTTGATTTGAATTTCCAAGTGTAGGGGTGACTTATACACACACGTGGGGATATGTGATTGGAATTTAGATAAGAGAAAAGAATGAAGAATAGAACTTATATCTCTAGTAGAGTTGATAGAAATTCCTAAGTAGAGATGGAACCTAGAAGGAAAACTTAAGAAATGCCGAAAGCTAAGTAGGTCTACATAACATATATAATCTTAAGTTAAATAATGAGGAAGTGTGAAGAATATGGGTGGATAATTTGCGAGTAAAAAGGTAATAGAATTCCTTGTTAGAAAACCTAATTGGAAAACAAAAGTCAATGGGCCGAGTTGATAGGATTTTGTGGGTGTAATCCGCTGAAAACCCTCAGGAGACAACACTCCTCCTACTAGGGACACCTAGAGGTTTAACGGCTTGTTGCACGTGCTCAGTGCAATCGCGTTTCCCTGCGAAAGTGTGGTTAGGAATTTAGTGAATAAAAATAAGTTTGCTCGAGGACGAGCAAAAGATAAGTTTGGGGGTATTTGTTCAGACCATAATATTGCATTTTCCATTCCCCTATTCTTATCCTTTTTATAAATAAACAGGTACTCTTGACGCACGTTTATTGCATATTACAGGATACAGGTTTCTGGAGCAAATACAGTGAAAAAGACACAAACCAACAGAAAAAGGGATTTTTGACCAACAATTAGACGGATCCTAGTCAAGCCTAGACGAAGAACAGTGCAAGGTCCAAAATGTCAAAGTGAACGGTCAAAAGATACGAACAAGTTTTCACTGAAGATCTGGAGAAGACCCAGAAGCCAAACAGAGAAAAGTTATAAAGAACTAAGAAGCCCTAACAACCAAGATGCGGCCCGGAAAAGATGGCGGCCCAAGACCACCAAAGGGCCGCGGATCCGCGGCCCAAGCCAACATTTGCCGCGGATCCGCGGCCGTCTAATGCCCGTGTCGGCGCAAACTTTCTGAGTTGGTGCGTCAGTGCGGGTGTTGGGATTTTTCGTGGGCAAATCTGTAATTGCGCATGTGCGAGAATCTGTAACCCTAGGTTTTCTATTTTCCTATAAATTGTAATTTTAGATCTGTAAAATGGATGCCTCTTTTCAATCAATAAATTTCAGAATTTCTGAGAGATAAATTCAGATCTGTTCTTCTTGTTTGGAGGGAGCCGTCAACTTAGGAAGGTATTTTATTTCTGTTTCTTTTAATTAAAATGTTTTCTCATCCCCTAATGAGCGAGTAATCTCCTCGCTTGTTAGGGTTAGCCTTAGGGAAAGGGTTGAGAGATGAGATCTCTCACCCCTTTCAATGCCACTTTCACCTAATGAATTAGAACTCCACGCATACGAGCACAACCGCTCCCTGCGGCATCCTACCCTTCGAGGTAACGATGAACCGTAGTATAAAGGGCCGGTTGCGCGCGTTTTCCCTGGGGGTTAGGGTAATTATCAACAAAGGAAGGATACAAATCTAGAGGAAGAAATATCTTCCCAAAAGATTTGGATCCACTTTATTAATAATTACATTAACATCTAATAGATCTAAAAAAGAAGGCATTGAAAGCGGTGAGGAAAAACGTTAATCTCTAAAACTTCCCCTAAGCCTAAC
This sequence comes from Agapanthus africanus, assembly GCA_030015575.1. Classification (NCBI taxonomy): domain Eukaryota; kingdom Viridiplantae; phylum Streptophyta; class Magnoliopsida; order Asparagales; family Amaryllidaceae; genus Agapanthus; species Agapanthus africanus. The sequence continues at coordinate 372,556,030 of JASDDO010000019.1, read as the reverse complement.
CCTAGCAAGACTCTTAATTAGATTAACTAGATCCAGTTTTTATAGATTTTTATAAACCAACCAAAACTACATTTTGAATCAACTCGTTAAAACACATAAAAGAAATTTACCCGTCTCTGTGGATCGACCCGTACTCACCGGCTAGCTGCGAAGCGACGCCGTTTCTGATTGCGGTAAACTCATATTTTTGGAATAATCAAATCCTCACGATTCCTAAGAAGAAAATACACCTACGAGATCCTCTCGACTCGGGGGGAGAAAAGTCTTTATGAAACCCTCACAGCTCATAAAGTTGAAAAGTCTTAGGCAGCAGACCTGAACCTGTTTCCTAAGCCATCGCTACCCTATAAGGAGTTCAAGATGAATTGTTATCTATCATCTGCAGGCTACACTTACTAGAGTAACATGCCAATGACACAGCAGAGAGAAGAAAGCGATAATAAAAAAATGTGTGACTTTTATTTATGAATTCAATTGAGTACAAGATACATCATGCCAAAGAAAAAAAATGAATGAAAGCTGGTTACAAATTTTTGATCGATACAAAGATGGCTACTGAGAAAGAGGCGTTTTTAGCAAATCAGCAAGCCGCTCTCGCACTCCTCTCAACTCCTTTTCATGATCAACCGCCGCGGCAAACTCCGCTTCAATTCGAGTCCGTTGCTGTAAGCAGGATGAAAGCTTCTCATCGATTTCCTGCTTAGCAGCTTCCTGACTCTACGTAACCTGCTCAGTGAAGTCAAGATTTTTCCTCAGCACCAGCCCATCAGAAATACATCGTTGGAGATTTTCAAAAATAGCGTTCAGCTGTGCAGGTTTTGCTTTGACCTGGGCACGCAGTTGGACAGACTCAGCGGAAGTCGCCTGATGTTCCTTTCGCTTGAGGGTCGCCCATTGCTCAAAATGGCGAAGGAAAAGGGCACTTTGCTCAACCCACGCAACCCGCTAGGAGTTCAGAGCCAGAACCTTGGGAGAAGGACGCTTGAGCTCAACTTCGTGCAAGCAAGCTTCAATCTGTCTGCAGTAATTAACTCAAGATTCGACGACGCCCTCGTTATGGAAGTGCACAAGTGTAGGGTTCCTAGGCACTCTTGTGAGGGTTCATAAGGCATCAACCATGCCCGAATAAAAATTTAGACGTGCCGAACAACCCAAAGCCGGGATCTATGCTAGATTATTAGGGTTTAACATGCAAGTAAACATCTTTACAACTAAAAGTGAGGGATTACAACCTTTGTAGTCCACTCCTTCGCTTCATAAGCTCCGAGTAGAAGTCCCTTCGCCACGATCCACGATCTCCCGGACTCAAGAGAGGCTCCACGACTCGAACGATCATGCTAGCTTGTAGCATTCCTTTTCTCCGATGATCTACATCGAAGTTGCTATAACTCAAGCTCTCTCACTCTAATGAGGTGAACACCCTAATCTAATTGGCTAGATTAGATAAGGATGATGGAGTAGTATTTATGCTTTCTTTTTATATCAAATTCTCACATGAAAACATCACTAAAGGAAAAACTAGTAAGCTTTCTCAAAGCTCAAGAGAGAAGAAGATGATGAAAAATGAATTAAACCTTTTGTGATGAATAATGAAATGAATATATGATTAATAATGGAACCATAGTTAAGGATGACTAGGATAACCCTTGTAGAGAATTAACTAGGGCTAGGGTTTGGTTGGGTTAAAAAATGAGTCATAGGAAAATATCAACCATAATATCTAACTTATGACAAAAGAAATTCCTTCTAGAAGGTGCAAGAAGAAACTAACCCAAATCAAACCCTAACCTTGTTTAATCTCCACTAAACATGTTTCATCATTAAACATATCATGTTACTATAATATATATCACATATATATTATATATATTTGTAACAAAAGAAAATAATACAATTAATATATATCGCATATATATCAATGTATTATCCAGTGAGAAAATGAAATAATAAAGCGAGCCAATATAAGATAATGTAATGCAATATATCATATATATTATTATGCATTAAATTATCGAATCAACACTTGATCCGACAATCCGGTATATCGAATATAACCGACTAATATATCATGTACCGATTCATCGAATCAACACTTGATCCGATGACCCGGCACATTTCTAAATATCGCGAGAATATAATAAGGTATCTCATATCGCATTATCCTCGGTCCTGCACATATCACATATGTGCCCCTATTCCGTTTTGTCTGAGTCAAGAAACCTCTGTGTAGGACTCTAAAGAATCGTCAATACGCCGGTAGCAGGTGATGATCATATCAAATACCCACAAGCTGCAAGCGGTCAGCTAAACGTAACAGCAACCAGGTATTGAGCGATCAGAAGATCAACAAGCTAGCCTGTACGTTCTCCTGTGAATCCAATCAGAAACACACCCGTACAGTCCGGTCTCTTCGTCTGATATGTCGCATATCAATTCTAGGGGTGGTATACGTCAGACCCCAGTAACCGATAAGTCATGTCGATGTGAGGCTCATAACTGGTCGTGAAACTACTGGTAACACTTACCAGTAAATCTCTATATCAGCCCTGGCCAGGGACTTCCAGTTATAGCCAATCGAACACAGCACAACATCAACTCCCTATACCGGGAGAGACGAATCCCCTCCTATCGCTTATTGCCTCCATATGATTCGGGACTGCACCCAAAAGCCACCGTTTTGCACGCCCTCTTGGACGTGGTAAGGTGGAAATCAAAGCACGGTGGGAATCACACAAGACTCTATGACGATCTCGGGTCTACAGACCACCCTGTACCAGTGTCACCAGAGAACTGCCATCTGACGTGTGGTATATCACCATCTGGGTGTTCTCGGCGAGTCCGTCCAATGTACCCAGTCTCCACTGAGCACACGTACACCATCCTTGATGTCAAACACCGATGGATATGGGATTATCCATCGCCCATCATATGGGTCAAGATGCGTATACGCTAGTCTACTCTGGTGTATCGATGCCCTGTCTCGATATACCCTCGACTAGCAACAGTTATAGGATGTACTCATCGACTACCGTGGCCCCACTAGTATGATCCCATCATAGTCACAGTAGTCGAGTACAGATCCTAAGGGCTTTATCAACATGTGAGAGTAAGACAGTAAACCAATACAAGTTAACATGTTAAGATAAAGTGAAACCAAATAGCATACTATCATGACGAGCAAGAAAGTCCTCTCTCTATATATCCAAGCATCCATTATAATATATATTATATGTACAATAATGGCCTCTAGGGTATATACATAACTAACAATCTCCCACTTGCACTAAGGCCAGCTGTTGTAGCATCTCATTCCTAGCATCCCGAATAATCTCTCAAACAGTATCTGGGGAATGGCCTTCGTGAATGGATCCGCAGTGTTGTCCTTCGTATCTACTCTTCTGACCTCGATCTCCCGGCGATCAACTATCTCCCTGATCAGGTGATACCGCCTCAGAATATGTCTGGACTTTTGATGGGACCTGGGTTCCTTGGCTAAAGCCACAGCTCCATTGTTATCGCAATACAGAGGTATTAGATGTTCAATGGATGGAACCACACCAAGTTCACTAATGAACTTCTTTATCCAGAGAGCCTCTTTGGCAGCATCGTTGGCAGCAATGTATTCAGCCTCCATCGTCGAGTCTGCAACGGTATCCTGTTTGGAACTCTTCTAACATACCGCCCCTCCATTGAGGGTAAAGACAAATCCCGAGTGCGACTTAGAGTCGTCCTTATCACTTTGGAAGCTGGAATCGGCAAAGGACTCCACCTGGAGTTCTCCTTTACCATACACCAAGTACATCTCTTTAGTCCTTCGTAAGTACTTGAGAATGTTCTTCACAGCTGTCCAGTGACGCTCTCCAGGATCTGCTTGATACCGACTCACTACACTTAGTGAGTATGCTACATCGGGTCTGGTACATAGCATCGCATACATGATAGAGCCTACTGCCGAAGCATAGGGTATCCCTTGCATGCGAGCTCTCTCCAAATCAGTCTTGAGAGACATCTCTTTGGAGAGAGTGAGTCCAGAGATCGTGGGTTGGTTCCCATGCTTGGATTCTTCCATACTAAACCTCTTCAGTATGGTGTCAATGTACCTGGATTGGGACAATCCCAGTATCCGTTTAGATCTATCTCTATAGATCATAATTCCCAATATGCAGGAGGCATCACCTAGATCTTTCATTGAGAATATTTGTGACAAGAAGAGCTTGACTGATTGCAGCATAGGAACATCATTTCCTATCAAGAGTATGCCATCCACGTACAATACGAGGAATACAACCTTACTCTCTACTAGCTTCTTATAGATACAAGGTTCATCTATATTTTTGATGAAGTCAAACTCTTTGATTACAACATCGAAACAGATGTTCCAACTCCGCGATGCTTGCTTTAACCCATAAATGGATTTAAGCAGCTTGCACACCTTTCCGCTGCTCCCACTATCTACGAAGCCATCTGGCTGAGTCTTGTACACGCACTCTTCTAAATCACCGTTCAGAAAGGCGGTCTTAACATCCATTTGCCAGATTTCGTAGTCATGGTATGCAGCAATGGCAAGTAAGATCCGGATGGACTTAAGCATAGCCACTGGAGAAAGGTTTCGTCATAATCCACACCTGGTCGTTGACGAAAACCCTTTGCAACAAGTCTAGCTTTGAAAGTCTCAACTTTTCCATCTACACCAATTTTCTTTTTAAAGATCCACTTGCTCCCAATGGGTTTTACCCCTTCAGGAGCATTTTCCAAAGTCCATACTTTGTTGGTGTACATGGATTCCATCTCAGATCGCATTGCATCCAGCCATTTCACAGAGTCACCACTCGTGATGGCCTGCTCGAAACTAGTTGGGTCATCATCTACCATGATGCAATCCTCGCTTCCACCATCAATGAGAAAACCGTAGTATCTCTCAGGTGGATGAGAAACCCTGCTAGATCGGCGGAGAGGCTGGGGTTCGTCGAGTACTACTGAATCCTCTGGTTCCACTAAATCATCAGTTGCAATTTGTGTTGCTGGAACCTCTTCCAGCTCTCCCTCATCGCCACTAATTTCTTTTGCAAGAAATTCCTTTTCTAAAAAGGTGGCATGTTGAGCAACAAACACCTTTTGTTGTTCACTGTGGTAGAATAGATATCCATACGAATTGCTTGGATATCCTACAAACTTACAAAGAACTGATCGTGCCTCGAGCTTGTCCGGATTTTGCTTGGATATCCTACAAAAAATTGCTTCCATATCTTAACTCTTTTAAGAGATGGTCTCTTCCCATTCCATATCTCATATGGAGTGGTAGGTACAGATTTAGTTGGAACTCTATTCAATAGGTATATGGCTGTCTCCAGCGCATACCCTCAGAAGGAAATAGGTAACTCAGCTGTACTCATCATAGAGCGCACCATATCTAATAGGGTGCGATTCCTCCGCTCCGATACACCGTTGTGTTGTGGTGTATAAGGAGGAGTAAGCTGAGAGAGAATCCCATTCTCTTTTAGATAATCTGGAAACTCATTGCTTAAGTATTCACCTCCTCGATCAGATCGAAGGATCTTAATACTTTTGCCCGTTTGGTTCTCTACTTCGTGCTTATATTCTCTAAATTTCTCAAAAGCTTCAAACTTGTGTTTCATCAGAAACACATGTCCGAATCTAGAGAGATCGTCAGTGTATGTAATGAAGTAGGAAGAACCGTTCCTAGCATGCGCAGACATAGGACTGCATACATCACTATGTATCAGTCCTAAGAGTTCCGTAACTTTTTCTCCGTGTCCACCAAACAGAGTTTTGGTCATTTTTCCTTTGAGACATGAATGGCAAGTATCATAAGATGATAATTCGAACGGATTCAAATATCCATCCTTATGTAACTTAGCCAGTCGTGTCGCATTGATATGACCAAGTCTACAATGCCATAAGAAGGATTTGTTCATTTCTGAACTCTTCCTCTTGTGTGTGTTTTGTATAATAAGGACTGTATTTTGATTGAGAATGAATATGCCATTATGTAACGAGCCTGATCCAATCAACTTTTGATCTAGGAATATGTTCATAACATTATCCTTTACTACAAAATTATATCCTTTTTTACTTAATAAAGAAACTGATATAATGTTGCACATCATGTTCGGTATATAATAGCACTCATTCAGAATCAGTGTATTACGTTTTGGTAATACTAGGTGATATTCGCCAACTGCTTTGGCTGCAATACTTGCACCATTCCTTACTTGAACGGAATGATCACCTTTTCCCAGTTCTCTACCTCTCCGTAGCCCATGTAACAATTTACATATGCGGGATCCTGATCCGGTATCTAATACCCAGGACGTAGGGTGAACTGAGAAACAGTTCTCAATAACTAACGCTCCCGAAGAAGGTGCATCAACATGCATGTTCTCCGTTTGGGCGGCGTGAGAATCCAGATATTCTCATATTCCCTGTTCAGTCTTATAACTCTTATAAGAAAAAACGGGACCAACGTTCCCTTGCTCAGTATAATAATCGGGTTCAGTCAATACATCCATTTTATTATCTTGATTCAGTCCTGACATGGTCGCTACCTAGAAAGAGAGAGAAGGAAACACTTTAGTGTATGCTCTTGCAAGATTAGATTGGTTATTATCTTATCTAATCAGGATGTCTCCCACTGTTTTTATCAAATCTTCCTTCAAACCCTAAAATGTAAGATTAGCCGGGATTAATTACACCCTATAATTTCGTCAATCTTTCAGCCAGATCAGTGTCGGTAATTGAGTGAGGTTCCCCGTGCTTTCGCACGGACCTAATTAAAGTAAACCTCGTTTTCCCAGAGGCATAACCCCGTTAACACTTTTCTAGACACCTACTTGATCGGCTAATTGTCCTGTGTAAAACTCTCCCAGGAGTAACTCTTACTCGCAGTGGGTATCGGGATCCAACTATCTCATAGGAGTTATGCAATCTCATTGCAAATTTCAACACTTAAAATTCCCGATAATGCTTTTACCCCTAGCGACTTATGACCTTGGCTAAGGTCAACAAATCATAAGTGCTAGCCAAGTTCAACCCGTCATTTCCCGATTGAATTAAACCTACCCGTACGACCCTTGGCTAAGGTCAACAAAGTCGTACGACTACCCTAACTCAATCACATCTCATGTTTTAGCAGATAAATACTAATTAGTTACCGTACACCACGCCTTGGCTAAGGTCAACAAACGCAACACGAATACTAACTAGTCTCTATCTGAAATGACGGAGGGCTACGCAGGTTTTTCAGAAAACCATGAGCGTAATGAACTTGATATCGTCGTAGAATCAAATGATTTTTGAAAAGGAGTGTTTTTGAGGTTTTTCCAGTTTCGCTAAAGAGGTCACTCCCGGTGAAGGGATCTCGGCTCTTTCCCCATCGAATAAGGTGCAGGATATATCATATATACCGCTGTGCAAAGCAAGAACTATATAATCTATCAAAAACTAAACCGCGAGTTTGTAGCATCTGCCAGTTTCTCTAAAGAGGTCACTCCCGGTGAAGGGATCTCGGCTCTTTCCTCATCGAATAAGGTGCAGGGTATATCATATATATCGCTGTGCAAAGCAAAACTATAGCTACCCTTTTTATAAAGTTTTGATTCTACAATATCTTTTAGGTTTCTTTTCTTTTTATTAATCTCATTAATAAATCCCATCAGCTTATGCTTCCTAAGCATCACAGAAGAAACGAAAGCAGTAATATTTATATATCAGCATATATATATATATAGTATAAGCATTCGTCTCAGGCAGTAATATGATCTCATCACAGAACATTTCAGCAGAAGAACATATATGAAATATTGGATATACTAGGATGTCCGTGTTTTTAATACGAGCCGGTATAAAACACGGATTCCACGGTCGCGATGAATAGCCAAACCCACATCCCTAGACCCCTACGAGAGCGGCAAGTAACACTGCCAATTCTAGGGTTAGGAGACCCGGTCTCGACTCCTCGAGATGGCCTCCCACTGGACCCTAAAACCCGGTTACTTGTGCTCCCCTCCTTGGGTCTACCTAATGCGGAAAAGTAAATAATATACACTGGTGTCATCAACCTCATCCCGGAAGTGCCCCAATAAAAGAATATTATATACAAATGAATTTTACATGAATAAAAATAAAAAAACCATCATCTCACAAAAAAACCCCGGCTATTCAGAACACGGCGATCTAATATAATATATCACAGCAACACATAATATCACATATCAGCAACGTAAGTAAGTATGCATACACCGATCATCGTTGATGTATAACAACGAAAACCGGCAATACAACTACATACTACACTTACGGTCACAGAAAAGAACTTGTAAAACTACAATATTTGGAATCCACAATCACATTAGACATCGTAAATCCGAAATATCACATATTTCGCATTTCATGCCTAACTATATGAATTACACATATTGTATCACATTCCAGATAAATAGACAGTATTAAACCTTCCGATCGGATAATCAAATACCCAAGATTTCCTAAATAGCTCAACACTTGAGCGGAGTTCAAATAATCCCACAATATGTCACAGTACCGATGGTCCAGCCGTAGAAGGGTCAAGCCAACGCCTCACATGTGGCACACCGTACTGCCCCAAACCCTAAGGTTTAGCGGCGGTTCAGATGGTCACATAATCAAGTTAAGGTTTGTGTTCTTCTAGAGCGACCGCCGCGTTACTTGCACGTTTTTCCGAAAGATTTAAACCCAAGAAAAATTCAACACTTGAAAGTTTTTCGTGCCGGGAAAAAGTGAGTTAATGATATCCGTTCGAACATTTTAACAGTTTCTAAATATTCGGAAAACATAACGAATTTAAATTTTCCGATCGAATCAACGAGTACAAAATAATCCCCAGAACACTCAACACTTAAATCAGATTAAAAATACCCATAAATATTAACTAGCAGCTACTGTCATTACTGTGCAAAAAGATAAGTCAAACCCCACTGTACGACCGCGGATCCGCGGCCCAAGCAAGGTATGGTCGCGGTTCCGCGGTGGTCCATACAGATTAGCTTGTCGTTTTTCACAGTTATGCTTATAATTCCCTGCTGATTTTTTTAGGTATTTTTAATACAGAAAAAATCACGGTTTTAAAAATTGTCCAGAGAGGGGTTCGATTTGATGTTTCGGGGTTTGTTCGGAGTTTTAACTTCGTATACACGTCGCCTAATGCTCTAGCTAGGCTCTGATACCACTGTAGGGTTCCTAGGCACTCTTGTGAGGGTTCATAAGGTATCAACCATGCCCGAATAAAAATTTAGACATGCCGAACAACCCAAAACCGGGATCTTTGCTAGATTATTAGGGTTTAACATGCAAGTAAACATCTTTACAACTAAAAGTGAGGGATTACAACCTTTGTAGTCCTCTCCTTCGCTTCATAAGCTCTGAGTAGAAGTCCCTTCGCCGTGATCCACGATCTCCCAGACTCAAGAGAGGCTCCACGACTCGAACGATCCATACTAGCTTGTAGTATTCTTTTTCTCCGATGATCTACGTCGAAATTGCTATAACTCAAGCTCTCCCACTCTAATGAGGTGAACACCCTAATCTAATTGGCTAGATTAGATGAGGATGATGAAGTAGTATTTATACTTTCTTTTTATATCAAATTCTCACATGAAAACATCACAAAAGGAAAAACTAGTAAGCTTTCTCAAAGCTCAAGAGAGAAGAAGATGATGAAAAATGAATTAAACCTTTTGTGATGAATAATGAAATGAATATATGATTAATAATGGAACCATGGTTAAGGATGACTAGGATAATCCTTATAGAGAATTAACTAGGGCTAGGGTTTGGTTGGGTTAAAGAATGAGTCATAGGAAAATATCAACCATAATATCTAACTTATGACAAAAGAAATTCCTTCTAGAAGGTGTAAGAAGAAACTAACCCAAATCAAATCCTAACCTTGTCTAATCTCCCCTAAACTTGTTTCATCATTAATCATATCATGTTTCTATAATATATATCACATATATATTATATATATTTGTAACAAAAGAAAATAATACAATTAATATATATCGTATATATATTAATGTATTATCCAGTGAGAAAATGAAATAATAAAGCGAGCCACTATTAGATAATGTAATGCAATATACCATATATATTATTATACATTAAATTATCGAATCAACACTTGATCCGACAATCCGGCTTTATCGAATAGAACCGACTAATATATCAAGTACCGATTCATCGAATCAACACATGATCCGATGACCCGGCACATTTCTAAATATCGCGAGAATATAATACGGTATCCCATATCGCATTATCCTCGGTCCTGCACATATCACCTATGTGCCCCTACTCCGTTTTGCCTGAGTCAAGAAACCTCTGTGTAGGACTCTAAAGAATCGTCAATATGCCGGTAGCAGGTGATGATCATATCAAACACCCACAAGCTGCAAGCGGTCAGCTAAGCGTAACAGCCACCCAGGTATTGAGCGATTAGAAGATCAACAAGCTAGCCTGTACGTTCTCCTGTGAATCCAATCAGTAACACTCCCGTACAGTCCGGTCTCTTCGTCTGATATGTCGCATATCAAGTCTAGGGATGGTATACGTCAGACCCAAGTAACCGATAAGTCGTGTCGATGTCAGGCTCATAACGGGTCGAGAAACTACTGGTAACACTTACCAGTAAATCTCTATATCAGCCCTAGCCAGGGACTTCCAGTTATAGCTAATCGAACACAGCACATCAACTCCCTATACCGGGAGAGACGAATCCCCTCTTATCGCTCATTGCCTCCATGTGATTCGGGACTGCACCCAAAAGCCACCGTTTTGCACGCCCTCTTGGACGTGGTAAGGTGGAAATCAAAGAACAGTGGGAATCACACAAGACTCCATGACGATCTCGGGTCTACAGACTACCCTGTACCAGTGTCACAAGAGAATTGCCATCTGACGTGTGGTATATCACCATCTGGGAGTTCTCGGCGAGTTCGTCCAGTGTACCCAGTCTCCACTGAGCACTCGTACACCATCCTTGATGTCAAACACCGATGGATATGGGATCATCCATCGCCCATCATATGGGTCAAGATGCGTATACGCTAGTCTACTCTGGTGTATCGATGCCCTGTCTCGATATACCCTCGACTAGGAACAGTTATAGGATGTACTCATCGACTACCGTGGCCCCACTAGTATGATCTCATCATAGTCCCAGTAGTCGAGTACAGATCCTAAGGGCTTTATCAACATGTGAGAGTAAGACAGTAAACCAATACAAGTCAACATGTTAAGATAAAGTGAAACCAAATAGCATACTATCATGACGAGCAAGAAAGTCCTCTCGATATATATCCAAGCATCCATTATAATATAAATCATATGTACAACAATGGCCTCTAGGGCATATACATAACTAACAACAAGCATCGCCAATATAGGATTAACCTCAGCAGCAAAATCTGCAGCGAATGCAGGGGCCTCTGCATCAAGCTCCTCGATGGATTCACTCAACATATGCAGGCTGGTCACAACGCCCTTGGAAGATGGATGTCTGGAAAAGGCCCCTGCCGGCATTAGGATGCGAGACTCGAAGGGATCTGGAGTTGGTGTGATTACTGGAAGACAAGTTATGGTCAAATGTCGTCTTAAGAGATAAAGAAAATGCACGAGCGTTGGAGTCTATTATATCGGCTGCGACAGGTGGCAAAGTTGGGAGTACCGGAGGCGCGGCTATGCTCCCGTCCCCTCCTACAATCTGTAACCCTGCAATCAATTCAAAGAAGAATTAACAACATGGCCGCCCGTGAAAGAAAGGAAAGGATGTCGGTTAAAAACTATACTCACCGACACCTGCAGGCAGGACAATTTTTGACTGGAAGGAGAAATATGGGTTCACCTGATACAAATGGTCGAAAAGGACTCCTGCAGAATTGCGACAATCTACTATCAATGCAAGGAAGATGGTATCCACAATTTAAATTAAATAAATCGCAAACTCATACCTTCCAGCATTTGAGAGGACACAAGAGAAGACAAATGGACGGCGACCGTCAGAGCAGCAACTAGTGATGCTTCTTCGGGTGGCACAACCTTAGTACTCACCACACCTATATTCGAAATGAACAAAATATCATCAAAAGGGACTGAAAGGGATTGCGGAACAAAAAGTAAACAGCGACCCAAGACTTACCTGATGGGTCATCAGCCAAAAACTGTGACGGACGCATCGCCAGACGTAGCAGCCTCTTCACTCTCCTTCAGTGCAATAGTTTCGGCGCCCGTGGCTTCATCCCCTGATTCTACAAGAGCCGTTGTAACGCTTGCGATGCTCGCCGATATTAGGGAGCCGCAAAGGGAAAGAACGGCAGTTTGGATAGTCCCAGACTCCCGAGAGAGAGTAGCCGCTTCAGGCTCTGTGGTCGCCATCGTCTCACCTGCCATCTCATCGCCGAGACTTGGCCCTGCAGGATTTGGTATATGAGAATTTGAAGATCAAGTTCTAGTAAAAGACTCAGCGTTACGTTACCTTCGGGCATCTTTTTGGTTTCTTCCTAAGCCGCGTGCGCAACCTGTCTATGGGCGGTAGACAGGGCAGCTGGAGCACCCCCTGACAAAATAGCGACCGATGGAGTGATGCTTGAGCCTGCACCTACAGCCAAAGAGGCATCACCTTCCCTCGCTGCGTGCTTCTTGTGTTTCTTTTCGGTCTGAGCGGTGAGAAGTGATCTCCTCAAGACCTCCATCAAAGGGACGTCATCGTCCGAATCAAGAGCTGCCTCTGGAGCCATTACGGCGTCCGTCATCGGCTGCTTAAGTGAAGCCTCCTGCAGTACTGTCGAGGGAGCTGGGGCCACAATAGCCGGCTCTGGCAACGTCACTGCATCACCGCTCAGGATTGGCACCGCACTTAGAATAACCCGAGTCAAGGTAGTCCCTGCAATAGAATAAAGGAGAGAGTCAAGCCACGAATGAAGAAAAACGGAATGAAGGCACAATGAGCCAAAGTATACCAAGGCCCAAAGAAGCACGGAGCCTCTCTTCCTCTTCAAATGTTTTGAGGGAAGCCGCAAGAGCTTCTTCGACAGAGATACCTGTTGAAGAAGAAAGTGTCAATAAAAGCAAAAAAAAATAATAACCGTGGAAAGGTACGACTGAAGTCTACCTGACTGTACGATGGTGATCGGTGCTGCTTCATCACGAGCCAGTTGCTCGGAAGCTATAAGGGCAGCTTGAAGATCAGAATCATCTGCAGGCGCAATAAATAGACCCTCATTAGTCCCGTACTCGCATAAGCCTTCGCTGTAAGGAGCATGGGGCTCCTGACCAAGTACAACGTCAACAGAGAAGATCGATTTCCTCTTTTTCTGCGAGAGAGTGCTGGCAGCCAATAACACGAGCATGCGCTTAGCAGACAATTTTGGGCGACGAGTCCCGATCTCCGAACCCACCCCAGAATCTGGGGACGCTACAGCTTCCATTTCTGTAGGAACATGGGGTAGAGGCTTATCAGGAAAAGCACACGGGACAACATCCACAGCAGCCTCTCTTAAGGTAGGACCAACAGTGGTCTGTTGCTTTAAAAGAACAGCTGTATTCCCGGCGGGGACCGCACCTTTGCGATCAAGCAAAAGCCATCTTTCTTCCTTAATAACGACGCCCATCGAATGCTGATACCACACTACGTATGCGTTTGAGATTCTCGGAACGCAACCCGGCTCACTGATAAAGAAATGGGAGCCGATGTTCAACCGGATAAAATGGTGTAGTGCGTTGCGGATACCTTCTTCTGTGGCACCCGGCTCAGCCAGGAAAGCCTCTAGCGGAACACCCTGATCGTAGCTCGATTGTTGAGCAAACCGGTGTGGGTTGTACCTCATAAACAGCACCGAATCATTCTGCCTGAACACCAAAAAGCCCGTCTTGATTGAGTACAGGTGCAGAATCTCCCGGGCCTTCAATACAGAAGCCCCGTCTTTGAAGGTGTCCCGCAGCGGCTACACCGTCTTAGTGGACTCTTTGCCGATAGTTTAAACCTTATCGACAAAGGTCATGCCATCTCTAACCATACGCGGATTAAGGACCAAACCCCGAGCCTCCCGCTGTGACGGATTTAAAACAGATACGTCAACCAAGAGCATAATCCGAGGGAAGTTATAACTGTCGTAGAAACGAGACCGTTTATGGGCTCCAAAAGTGCCAAGCACGTGCAGATCGATCCATGACGTAAAATAGTACAGCGGGAGAGTGTCGGGATGTACCCCCAGCTGAGTGGTGTCCATCGCTAAGCTGAGTCCATGATACAGGTGTGCCAACCCTGCGATCCCGACGGCTACTCGAGTTCCCGCAACCATGCGATGGGCTGAGTAAAAGAGTGATGGCCTCATATAACGAGGGTGCATCGGAAGCATGAACCAGTTTAACCATAAGCCAATGAACCCCAGCAAGAACGTCTCTTCATCGACGTCCGAAGCAGCAAGCTCCACGAAAGGAACGACAGGGGCATCCGGAAAAAAGAAGCTTTTTAAATCCGCCTCCGCCGTCGGCTGTTTATCCAAACCAAAACCAAAAGGATCGTTGAGCTTGGAAAACAGCGTAGCGTGCTTCGATAAGACTTCCGGACGAAGAAAGCGAGCGATGAAATCTGCATAGCTGACTCCATGCCCTCCAGACTCTAGAAATAGACTTCCGTAGATATTCAACACCTTGATCAAACTTGGAAATCGGTGTTGAATGTCGTTCTCCGGGGTAAGGCCCATTATCACTGATTTGGTGGCAAAGATGTACTCGTCAGGAGGAAGTAGCTTCTTGTAGTGTTCTCCCCTGACGGGTAAGCCGGAAATGAAACTTCCCGATCCGACAGAAGGAAGGTGTGGGTCGGAATATTCCATTGCTCCAAGAAAGTTTTGACCCACCATACAGGAAGCATGGAATATTGGAAGTGGGACACGTAAATTGCTGGGTACAACCCAAGCTTTAGCAACAGTGATTTCTTGACCGACAGAATATAGCGAGCCCACTGCAAATACCCGGCTGGATGGCGAGGAGTCAAGCCTATCATGTACGGCTGTCCATAAGGGCGCGACTCGCCCTGAAATATGCGTCGCCCCAGAGTATCTAGACCCATCGATGGCTGCACAGGTATCGATCCTATAGAAGGCTGGAGACGACCCTCCGAGGTCCGGTTGACCTCCTCTATGGCATAGTTCACAGGGGGTGAGTCGGCGTAGTGGATCGCTGAAATGGGCTCCGAAGGCATCGCACAAGAGAAGCTGCGTCGACCCCGGATGATTTGATTGTACCACGCCCCCCATAAATGAAGATTCTTTTGCTCCGGATCGTGATCTTTGATCAGCGCAAAGACTTCCCTATCCACGGGCGCGTCAGGGAATGCGCATTCCGAGCGAACAAACGGGAAAGAAGTGTCGAAAGACATAGTGCCTGGGCGAAAATGAACAAAAGTTAGCCGTCAATGCTACAGTTCAAATTCTAACACTTGGTACTTTAAATTTGTACCGCACTGCAATGCAGTGGAAGGGGACCAAGGGGGACCCACAGAGTCAAGATGACGGCTTGATTGTTGTGGAGATTTTGCGCGCTTGCGCTTTTAAAAGATAAATCAAAAAATAGTTAACCGCAATCAATAACGGTGTCACTTGGTAGCTAGCCGGTTGAGTACGGGTCGGTCCACAGGGAGATGGATTCCTTTTCTTTATGTTTTAACGAGTTAAACCCAAAAGATTTTGGGATTTATTTTAAGATCTAAGAATGAGATTAAAAGCTTGCTAGGGTTAAGATTAGGTTAGTTTGGAAAATCAATTATTCTCACCGCTTTCTTTACCCTAATTAAGAACTTTTAGGTGTTAAGATAATTGTTAACAAAGGGGATTAGCACGATCGGGAAGAAACTAGGTTTCTTCCTCTAGGTCCTTGTCCGTCCTTTCTTAACTCTTACCCTAACCTCCATGGAAAACATACACAACCGTCTTTCACTATGGTATCACCGCTACCTCGTGGGATAGGGTGCCATAGTGAGCGGTGTGTGTATGTATGCATAGAGTCCTATTTAAAATGTATAACGGGCAAGAAAGGGTTGAGAGATTTTCATCTCTCAATCTTTCCCCAAACCTAAGCCTAACAAGTGAGGAACTACTCACTCATTAGGGAATTGTTAAACGAATTCATTTTTTGTTTGTTTTTAATTTAACAACTACGGCAGATAAATAAAAGTTATAACTACGGCAGAGAAATAAAATTTATAACTAGGACAGAAAAGAAATTAAACTAAGGCAAGATAAAGAAAACTTACTTCTTTATTGAGGCACTCTTTGACAGATTACATGGAATTGAAAATCTAAGATCTAGAAATTAAAAGAGGCATCTCAAAAGAGCCACCCAAAAAGAGGCACACCTCAAAAGAGGCTGTAGGGTTCCTATTTATAGATAATAGAAACCCTAGGGTTTACATCTGATCCATATCTAGAATTACAAAAATACCCTTAAGAAAACCGAGTCAATGCACCGACGCACCGACACGCACCGACACGTGCGATGCACAGCCGCGGATCCGCGGCCATAAGCATGGTTTGGCCACGGTTCCGCGGCCATTTGATGTTCTTGCTGCATCATTTCTTCAGGGCTTCATTCTGTTGCTTTTTCCTTCTATTTTCTTCACTTGGTTTCTCAGAATGTCTTCTAGTTTCTTCCAGATTATTACAGTGCAAAATGTTGCGGACTTTTACCGTTCGCTTCATGTTGAAGTCTTGAATCTTTGTGCTGCCTTCGTACCTTGTACAATTGAACTGTTTGCTGATCTTCGTTTGTTCCTCAAACTATAGGCAGCATGATAAAGATTCTTCTGTTTGTTGGTCGTAGTCTCACTTTTGTAACGTCTTTTCATCATTTTCACTGTTTTGTTCCGAGAACCTGTATCCTGCAACTATTTAGCAGACATAGATCAAAAGAACCTATTTATTTGCAAAATGAATAAGAATGGGGAATATAATAATGCAAAATTATGATATGAACAAATACCCCCAAACTTATCTTTTGCTCGTCCTCGAGCAAAACTAGTTTATTCTCGAAAAAGCCTAACCTCACTTTCGCAGGGAAACGCGATGGCACTGAGATCGTGCAACATGCCGTTAAACCTCTAGGTGTCCCTAGTAGGAGGAGTGTTGTCTCATGAGGGTTTTCAGCGGATACTACTGATTTGTGTGAATAAGTGTGTTTGTAGTTATACCGCAATCAATAACGGTGTCGCGTGTAGCTAGACCGAGATGAGTACGGGTCGTCCTCTGGGAAATGTGGAACCTTTTACTTTTACTTTAGATGTGTTGAGAAAGAGATGAGGGATAAAGAATTTTATAGAATGGTTTCTAGATCTACGTTAAACAAGA
The DNA here is from genome assembly GCA_030015575.1 of Agapanthus africanus. Taxonomy (NCBI): domain Eukaryota; kingdom Viridiplantae; phylum Streptophyta; class Magnoliopsida; order Asparagales; family Amaryllidaceae; genus Agapanthus; species Agapanthus africanus. The sequence goes on along the minus strand of JASDDO010000019.1, from coordinate 372,538,631 downwards.
ATGTAAAATATAGATCTAGATTATTTTAAGGATGTAGTTAAAATAATAAGGGGGCTTGTACGGTTCGTTAGGATTTAGTAGTTATGGACGATTAATTAAAAGTTACACTTTTTATCCTTTAATAGATTTAAAACTAGAACGACGGTGAAGCGTGTAGATTAGGGTTTCTGGAGGGAAACGGAATCCCACTCTTAACCCTTATCTCGACACGGAACTCCGTTCATATCCAGCCTTTACCAAAACAATCATTAATCTAATCTCTAATTGCGGTAGGAACTAACAAAGAATTGTTAGCACGCCCGATTAGGATGTTAATAATTCTTTTGATAAAGTTCATAAACTTTATAGGACTTAAAAAGGGTTTAGGGATGTTCATCATCCATTATCCTATCCTAATCCTAGGAACCCTAACAAGCGGAGAATTACTCGCGCATGTTGGGAGAAAAAGAGATGGAAAGAAATTGCATAATTAAACTATGAAGAAATAGAATAAGAAAAAGAAAGCTACCTTTATTAATCAACAATTTTCGTTACACTTGAATCCTTAAAAAATGATAACAAATCTAGTTGCTTCTCGAACTCTTCCAAGGAGGTAGACGAACAGTTGATGACCAGCCTGGATGTGTGAGCCGTCGTGGACTTCGTGATCGCGTCAGCTTGATAAATTTTCCAAGAGGCTCTCGGTTCCTTTTTATAGTCCCAAAGCCAGAAAGTTAGATACCTAAATTGGGGAATAGAGGTTACAATCCCACCAGAAAATTTCCATCCCTTAACTCCATTATAACGCGGCGGATCCGCGGCATCAAGGGGCTCATGCCGCGGATCCGCGGCCTGACGATCATATCTGTTGATCAATTTTTAGGGGCTGTCTCGTAGTGACATTTGGCGATCCTTGGAACCTTCTTGGAAATCTTTTCTTTTCATCTGCCAGAATTGATTTCTTAATTTTGATTTCTTAATTAGGCAAGTCTTCTTCAACAACTTGATTTCCTTGATTCTAGTCTTGAAAAATTCTGCACAACTTGGAAAAATTTTGCACAACAACTCAAATAATATTTAGTAGACTTTGTTCTACTAGGATTTGGTCAATGAAATTATTTGCATACATTTTCCTACCAAATGCTAATTATAATATATCAACACATGGAAAATATTATTTTTACACATAAACCCTCATATGTATAATATATTATAATAAAGATCTTTTTTAATATGAAAATGGTAGGAAAAATGTAATAACAAATGTGCAGTTTTATCAACTGAACAAATACCCCCAAACTTATCTTTGATCGTCCCGAGCAAACTAGTTTATTCAAGAGAAGGAGAAAAAGAAGGGAGAAAACTAAGCACACTTTCGTAGGCAAACATGATTGCACTGAGCACGTGCAACAAGCCGTTAAACCTCTAGGTGTCCCTAGTAGGAGGAGTGTTGTCTCATGAGGGTTTTCAGCGGATTATACCCACAAAATCCTATAACAAAAGAGAGACGGTGAAATTTACATATAAAGATAAGAACCATAAAAAAAAGACTTTGAAAATAAGAGTTTCCAACTACACTAGCTTTTCAGTTGTTATGAACCCTATCTTAATAGTCATGAAAAGATCTTAGAAATCATATTATCCCTCAATAAAACATCGTCTTTATTCTTCATTCCTACCTTTCATCCAAACATCGATCATATACCCATACGTGTGTGAATAGAACATCCCTACACTCGGAGAATTCAATTCAAGCTATCATGCTCTTGTCCATCCACCTTAGTACTTTTTAATTTGATGAATATTTATGGATTTGCTCACACATTTTCATGCGACCGTTAATACTTCTTGAGGTACTAACCGGCCGATTACTCATGTGTTTACTGATTAGGTGATAATATTTTCCTCGTCTTGCACCACCTAAGGCTTAGCAGTGACTCCCAGACCAGTTGGCCTTAGGACACTAGGTGAAGAGGCACCCTCGCTATATTTTTTTATTGCTGCCTTGGCGATAACAAAACCAGTGTTCATTTTTTTCTTTTCACCATTTTTATATTTTCTTCATTTTTTTATTTCCTTCATACTTTGGCTTTTAGTCAAGAGCATTTCAAGGTATCCTCTACTATCCCGAGTTTCAAGACGTGTGTAGGCGCATATAGTAAGGTATCAATATTCAAATGTTTGGCTTCCAGCATAGAAACTATTTTTCAGACTTATTTTTATCCTCAGATTAGTGACTTCCTTCATCTTACTAACCCTTAGGACAACATCTCATAATTACTTATTACCAGTTCGTTTAAGAAAACTTCTAATTTCTTGGTTTTCTTAAACTATTCCTATCTTTTGGATGTAATTTTTCACTTTCTACTCTTTTGTTATAAATTTTTTTTTTTAAAAATTTTTGAAAATTTTGTGCTTATGCAAAGTATGATGCAAATTAATGTGTAAATAAGCACAAACCTCCGCCAAACCTGTTTACAGCAGTGTCCTCACTGATATCATCTGTTAAGCTCAAAAACCTGTAGACTTGGGAGGAAATTATTAATGAGGGCAAGAATATATGAAAGTGAAAATCCTCCCCCAAACTTATTTTAGGCTTACAATTTTGTAAAAATCATTTTATTTCAAGAGCCAAAATATACCACCCCCCCAAACTTGAGTTAAACAATTTTAATCTTTTAAAATCACACGAGGGGGTCAAGGTTATTGGTCAATGCCAAGCTTTGCAAAGACCGAAGGTCAACACCAACCATTCAAAAATTTTATCGATGAAGTACCAAGGTTGGTGGAAGAACATGTCACCTTTCGACAAGAATAAGTGGGGAGGTGATAAGAGGTGTAATGGAAAAGGATTGCGTCTCAATTTGGAGAGACGACACAGTGATAGTAATGATGGATTACTCGCATTATCATGAATGTCCAAAAAAAGGGGTGGAGGTCCAATTTCTTCATCTTAGAGTTGATTTATCTCAACACCCGTATCTATTAAAAATGCGAGTTCATCAGCGAAAATTTCCTCAAAGCTTTTATCGATACCCCGAAGAATAATTTCATCAGAAAAAATGGGGTGATCGTCAGACTCTATAAAAAGTTCCTCATCAGCGTTAGATATTGACCCGGACAACTCGGTGGAAGAGTACATGGTTAGGTCAAACAACATATGAATAGAGTCAGTATCATGAGGTTGATCAAATTCACAGCTGTCAACATCCATTAATTTGACAAAACACACATGAGCATAGGGTTCGGAGGGTTCACTTCCCAACTTGTAAATGTCAAGATCAATTGACTTCTTTCCAAAGGATAGGGTCATAGAGCCGTTTCTACAATTGATTACCGCGTTGGAAGTGGCCAAAAAGGGTCGACCGAGTATCACCGGGATTTGATTGCGTGGGTTTGCCACAGATTGTGTATCTATAATGATAAAGTCCACAGGAAATATGAATTCCCCGACTTTGATTAACACATCCTCTAGCTCACCCCTAGCTTGGGTGATAGATCGATCGGCCATCTGAAAAGTGCAATGCACAAGTTTTAACTCTCCGATCCCTAATTGCTCATAAACAGAATACGGAAGCAAGTTAACACTAGCACCTAGATCGAGTAGAGCACGATTGATATTTTTACCTACAATGGAAATAGAAATTGTAGGACTTCCGAGGTCCTTCCGTTTCTTGGGTAGTTGTTGTATAAAAGCAGTGCTCACATTACTCGCAAGGAAAACTTTTTTAGGTACTTGAACCTTTCTCTTCCTAGTCCACAAGTCCTTTAGGATTTTCGCATATGACGGAACTTGTTGAATAGCATCTAGGAGAGGAATATTTATGTTAACTTGCTTAAAAATTTCCACAATCTTCTCCATTTGTGGACTTGGTCTGTTGCCCCTTAACCTGTTTGGATAAGGTGCTTTATCAATAAGGGTTTGGTTCAACATTGGAGAGGATTTTGGGGACGGATTCGATCCCAAAACTGGAGTGGGGATCGACATAGATAGATTTGTCGAAATATTTGAGCCTTGGGGAAAACGGAGAATAGGCTCGGATGAAGGTGGGGGACTAGACGAATTAGGGGGAAGAAGAAGAAGAAGCTGGGGTATCAATGGTGTCACTAACATCAAATTGCTCACCCACTCGGTTATTCAGCACTCTCCCCGATCTCAACGTAGTAATGGCATTCACATTATGACTTTGTGAATGGCCAGGATTCGGTAGGGGTTGAGATGGGAGTTTCCCTTTTTCTCTCGCACTCATTGCGGCGTTTAACTGTGCGATTTGGTTTTCTAATGATTTAATACTCTCACCATGTGAGGCGGAGTTTTTCGTTACGGTATCAATAGAAGACTTCATCTCAGCCGACAATTTCATGGAATGTTTCATGAACATATCCAAAGTTTGTGCAAGTGAAGAGTTGTCAGTACCGGCCACTTAAGATGTAGAAGTGTTGGCCGGATTTTGGAAATTTTGTGGCTAAAAGGGGGGCTGATTCTGTGATTATGGTTGCTGTGGAGGAGGTCTTTGATAATTGCTTTGTTGGTTTTGATTCCAAGCAAAGTTAGGATGATTCTTCCATCCTTGATTGTACGTGAAAGAATAAGGGTCGTTTCTAGGTCGCTGCTGAAAAGCAGCATTAGTTTGAAACGATGCATTCATAGGACATTCTTCCGTTAAGTGTGAAGGATCCAAACAGCAACCACAGACGGTCTTAGGAAGCGTGACCTGATTTAGGGAGAATGATGAGAATTTGTTCTCAATAGCGTCGAGTTTCTTCTGTATCGCTGCCATTTCGGCTTTTACTGTGATAGAAATATCGAGCTGGTGAATCCTCCCTTAGTTGAAGGTGGTCTTACGCTTTCCCACTGCAAAGTGTTTTCTGCAAGATCTTCCAGATATTTCCATGCTTCACCGTCATCTTTAGATATGAAATTTCATTGACACATTGTTTCAAGCATCTGCTTTGTCGCTGGATTAATGCCCTCATATATAATCCGACATAAATCCCATCTTTGTATTCCGTGATGGGGCCAATGGACAAGCAGATATTTGAAACGTTCAAAGCACTTCCAAAATGGTTCATTGGGAAGCTGGGTGAACTGGTTAATCTCGCTCCTAATATGGGCAGTCTTATGATTTGGGTAAAACTTCTTAAGAAATGTTATGACGAATTCATCCCAATTAGTGATAGAGTGTGCGGCAGTATTATAAAGCCATTTTTCTGCCAAGTCGCACAGTGTGAATGGGAGAAGACGCAAGCGCATAGCATCGACAGTCAATTGTGAAGTACCCATCATTGCGCATACGTTTTCGAATTTGGTAATGAAAACGTATGCGTCTTCCAACTCAAGCCCGTGAAATTTGGGCAGCAGATTGATGTAGTGGGGTTTAATTTCAAAATTATCCCCGTTAGCTGGTGGAATGGATAGACAAGTAGGAAGGGGACCACGGATAGGATAGCATCTATCTTGGAGAGAGATGCGCGGTGGATTCTGCGCACCTACGGGCGGTGGCAGCGTGGTGTTATTATCTGATGGAGTGCCGTCCATCTCGGTCATGGTGTGTGGTGGGAGAAAAGAAGATAAAGAAGTACCGACTTCGGCGTCGATAGCAGGAACGCGGACAAGACGGGCACTAGGATCCCGTATCCAGCCGAACATGCACTAAGCGGGTTTAGTGCAAGTGGCAGAGTGTGTGTGATTTAAAATTGGTCTGTTTTGAAAAAGTGGGACTCAAGACAAATCACTTTAAAATGCACAGGCAACCCTAGAACTAAGGTCACCTAGGTCCAGTCTCTAGACCGCTCCTAGACTTCCAAAGGACAAGCCGCAGGATCAATCCTCTACCGCCTCCGTACTACCCTTGTAGCCAGATAAGTGCCAGGTAAGTGGGAAGGAACCATAGTAGTGGGCCTAATTAAAAACCACTAGCCTTTGTCACACTTGCCTAGGCACTACAAAAGTAATGCGGATAAGCGATAGATTACCCACGACCTTCCTCTGTCCTTATTGAGCGCGACAGTCCTTAGAGTCTGATCTAGATATTTTTTAAATTAATGAAGGGTTAATGCAGATGCTCGGTTTGTGATTTGTGGGGCTTAAGAAGGGTGATGAAATCCCCACCTAATCTTGATTTGGTCTTTGCCCCTTAAAGTCCGTATTAAAATATGAAAAACAAAACCAATCACAAAACTTTTGCAAAAAGCTTTTTGAGCGGCGCTATTTTGCAAAGAATCCTGCAGAAAATAGATTTTATTGGATTTGAGAGGAGAGAGAAAGAGTTGAGAAAGATACCAGTGGAGTTTGAACCCTAGATCCCCTTGTCAAGCCGCGTTTCCGCCGCAGATACTTGCTAATGCCGCGGTTCCGCCGCAGGAGGGAAGGATCGGGTGATGAAATTTTTTCTGTGCCCTTCTTTGCTCATCTGGATCTCTAAGAATGTCTCTGTCTTCTGTTTTCCTTAATTCTGTGACTCCAGATCTCCTTGCAAAATTCACGCATAAATCGTTAAATATGCAATTTGCAGTTTTGTGTTAATAATGATATGAATCGTCTAAGAATTCAACACAAATAGTAAGAATAAAAATTTACGCACGTATCCCCGGCAACGGCGCCAGTTGATTTGTATGAATAAGTGTGTTTGTAGTTATACCGCAATCAATAACGGTGTCGCGTGTAGCTAGACCGAGATGAGTACGGGTCGTCCTCTGGAAAACGTGGAACATTTTACTTTTACTTTAGATGTGTTGAGAAAGAGAGGAGGGATAAAGAATTTTATAGAATGGTTTCTAGATCTACGTTAAACAAGAATGTAAAATATAGATCTAGATTATTTTAAGGATGTAGTTAATATAATAAGGGGGCTTGTAGGGTTCGTTAGGATTTAGTAGTTATGGACGGTTAATTAAAAGTTACACTTTTTATCCTTTAATAGATTTAAAACTAGAACGACGGTAAAGCGTGTAGATTAGGGTTTCTGGAGGGAAAAGGAATCCCACTCTTAACCCTTATCTCGACACGGAACTCCGTTCATATCCAGCCTTTACCAAAACAATCATTAATCTAATCTCTAATCGCGGTAGGAACTAACAAAGAATTGTTAGCGCGCCCGATTAGGATGTTAATAATTCTTTTGATAAAGTTCATAAACTGTATAGGACTTAAAAAGGGTTTAGGGATGTTCATCATCCATTATCCTACCATAATCCTAGGAACCCTAACAAGCGGAGAATTGCTCGCGCATGTTGGGAGAAAAAGAGATGGAAAGAAATTGCATAATTAAACTACGAAGAAATAGAATAAGAAAAAGAAAGCTACCTTTATTAATCAACAATTTTCGTTACACTTGAATCCTTAAAAAATGATTACAAATCTAGTTGCTTCTCGAACTCTTCCAAAGAGGTAGACGAACAGTTGATGACCAGCCTGGATGCGTGAGCCGTAGTGGACTTCGTGATCGCGTCGGCTTGATAAATTTTCCATGAGGCTCTCGGTTCCTTTTTATAGTCCCAAAGCCAGAAAGATAGATGCCTAAATTGGGGAATAGAGGTTACAATCCCACCAGAAAATTTCCATCCCTTAACTCCATTATAACGCGGCGGATCCGCAGCATCAAGGGGCTCATGCCGCGGATCCGCGGCCTAAATTTATTTGCATACATTTTCCTACCAAATGCTAATTATAATATATCAACACATGGAAAATATTATTTTTGTTAGTTATATGTATGCCCTAGAGGCTATTACTGTACATAGGATGTATATTGTAGTGGATGCTGGGACATATATAGGGAGGACTTTCTTGCTCGACATGATAGTATGCTATCTGGTTGAACTTTACCTTAACGTGTATACTGATTGTCTCTCTGTTACATGTTGGTAAAGCCCTTAGGATGTGTGCTTGACTACCTGGACTATGATGCGGATCATACTAGTGGGGACATGGTAGTCCATAAGTACATCCTTCAAAGTCCCTAGTCGTGGGTGTATCGAGACGGGGCATCGATATACCAGAGTAGACTAGCGTGTACCTTCTCGACCCATACAGATGGGCGATGGATGATCCCATATCCATTGGTGTTTGACACCAGAGATGATATACGGGTGCTCAGTAGAGACTGGGTACACTGGACGGACTCGCCGAGAACTCCCAGATGGTATTATACCTCACGTCAGATGGCAGTTCTCTGATGACACTGGTACAGAGTAGTCTGTTGACCCGAGATCGTCATAGAGTCTTGTGTGGTTCCCACTGTGCTTTGATTTCCATCTTACCACGTCCAAGAGGGCGTGCAAAACGGTGGTTTTTGGGTACAGTCCCGAGTCACATGGAGGCAATGAGCGATAGGAGGGGATTCGTCTCTCCCGGTATAGGGAGTTGATGTTGTGCTGTGTTCGATTGGCTATAACAGGAAATCCCTGGCCAGGGTTGCTGAGATTTACTGGTAAGTGTTACCAGTAGTTTCTCGAATAGTTATAGACCTCATATCGACACGACTTATCGAGCTATTGGGGTCTGACGTTTACCACCCCTAGGCGAGATATGCGACATATCAGACGATCAGACCGGACTGTACGGTAGTGTTACTGGTCGGATTCACTGGAGTGTGAGCGGGCTTGCTCGTCGATCTTCAGATCGCTCAATACCCGGGTGGCCGTTACGCTTAGCAGACCGCTTGCGGCTTGTGGGTGTTTGATATGATCATCACCTGCTGCCGGCGTATTGACGAGTCTTTAGAGTCCTACACAGAGGTTTCCTGGCTCAAGCAAAACGAAATAGGAGCGCATATAAGATATGTGCGGGACCGAGAATGATACTGTATTTGATTCTCGCGATATGTGACATTGATCGGTTATATGCGATATAGCCGGGTTATCGGATCAAGTGTTGATTCGATCAGATGTTACTGTTGATATTAGTCGGTTATATGCGATATGACCGGATCATTAAATCAAGTGTTGATTTAATGATTTAATGCATAATTATATATTTGATATATTACTTTGCATTAACTAGTATCGGTTCACTTAAGATGGATTTTCTCACTCGGATGTGCGCATTGTATATGCGATATATTTTTGTGCACTTGATTGTATCATGTTTGATGATACATGTTTACTTGGTTAAGTGTAAGGAATTAAACCATGGTTAAACTTATGATTAGGGTTTTATTTCCTTTTCTCTTTTCCTTTATCTATTTATTCATTTTGGAAAATAGATGGAAAAAGGAGAAAAAGATTGGTGGCTTTTTTTGTTGTTTAGTGGAAGCTTCATGATACCTTGACCCTAACCATTCATTTAACCTAAGTTAATTCTCTACACTTTACCATGGTTACTTTTATGATAAGGATTATTATTCTTTTCTTTTCTAATTAATCTTATCATAATAATCTTCTTCTTCTTCTTCACTTCAAGAAAAAGCTTCACAAGCTTTAATGGCAAAGTGAGAATTAGAGTGAGAAATCCAATTCTAAAGTCTACCCACTTCCTATTTCTTCATCCTCTACCTCTTGCCAAGTAGTAGAGTGTGTTTTCTTCACAAGTTTCTTGACTTGGTGAAGTCGGAGCTTGATTTAGCGATGCCTCGACGTAGATCATCTTCGGCATGGACATCGACGACCTAGCTCGCCATTTCTCCGTTGAAGCCGACGCTAGAGCCCGGATTTGATATGGACAGCGGAAAGGACTTCATTGCGGAGCTATGGAGGTGGAGCACCGGATCTACAAAGGTTGTATTTCCGTATCTCTTAGTTAATTGTTAACTAGTTTATTTTTCGCCTAGATTTCTAGCAAACGATCCGTAGTTTAGGGTTTCTCGGCACGTTAAAATTTGAAATTGCCATGGTTGATGGCTTGTGAGACTACCTTAGAGTGCCTAGGAACCCTACAGTGGTATCAGAGCCTAGCTAGAGCCTTAGGCGAAGTCTAGACGGAATTTGAAGTCCGAACGAACCCGAAACCCCGAATCAAACTTGCTCTCTGTCCTTTTTTCAAAAACTGGGATTTTTCCAAATTAAAAATATGCAGAAAATCAAGCAGGGTTTTCTAGGAATTACTGTAAATTTCGTGGGCCCAAGTCAACTTTTCCAGCGTGGTTCCGCGGCATGAGCAAGGCTCATGCGGCGGATCCGCGGCCGTACGGCCACATTATTTAAATTATTTTGCACAGTAATTCTTAGTTTCCAGTGGTGATTTTTCTGGGAATTTTTAATATTTATTCAAGAGTTGAATTTTCTGGAGTTGTTTTGGGGATTCGGTGTTTCGATCGGGGTATCAAATTTTGTCTATTTGGCTTTCCGGATAAATTTTAGAATATGTTAAAAAGTTCGACCGGATATAAATACCCAATTTTTCCCCTGTCGGGAAATTTCCAGGTGTTGGATTTTTCCGTAGTTTAACGACGTTCTAAGTAGTGCAAGTAACGCGATGGACCCTCTAGAAGACAACAAACCTTAACTCGATTATGTGACCGTCTTGAACTGCCCTTTGAACCTTCGGGTTTGGGGCAGTACGGCGTGCCACATGTGAGGCGTTGGCTTGACCCTTCTACGGCTGGACCGTTGCTACTGAGGCACGAACTGAATGTTGTTAGACTTATTTCATGTGTTGAGCTATATCGGGAAAACTTGGGTGTTTGAATGTTCGATCGGAAAGTTTGACATTTTCTATTTATCCGGAATGGGATAAAATAATTGGAATTCACAAATAGTTATGAGATAACTAAATGAATGTTATAAACATAGCACTTTAGTCTCACTTGATCGGTTGCCACGGAATTTTGATGTGATCAAAAGTCCGTCGCAATCACGTAGCGTACGCGGATACTCGCCGGGTAAACTTAATAGACAGCTACACCCCATGGCCCCGACCAAGTGACTGTAGGAGAACCCTGTCGCCGAAAGCATCCGTTCGGATGCTCGCGGTAGCGGTGTTCCGCCTTGGTGCACTTCGTCGACGGTATCGGGGGTGCGGCCGTCTACTGAAGTTTGCGACGAGTATTCGATCAGGATGTCGCGAATCTTGTTGAATTGCCCGACTTGATATTGAAAAGAGTTTTTGATTTTGAGACTGAAATGCGGGGTTTATAATTGTTAGGCATGCGATATCTAAGTAATTCATTTGGTCAGGCATGCGATGTCTGAGGTGGTTGCGGATTCCAACTGTTGTAGTTTTACACTTTCTTTTTTGTGACCGTAAGTGTAATATGTGATATCGCCGGTTTCGTTGCTATATGTCAACGACAATTGGGATGCGCATATTTACTTACGTTGATGACATGTGATGTTATGTGTTGCTGGATATGTTATATTGGATCGTCGTGTTTGAATAGCCGGGGGTTTTTATGTGAGATGAGTGTTTTTCATTTTCATTCATGTAAAAACTTGTATGTAATATTCTTTTATTGGGGCGCTTCCAGGTTGCGGAAGTAGTCACCGTTTGTATATTATTTACTTTTCTGCACTAGGATAGACCCAAGGAGGGGAGCACAAGTAACCGGGTTCTGGAGTCCAGAGGGAGACCAACTCGAGGAGTCGAGTCCGGGTCTCCTAACTCCAGAATTGGTAGGGTTGCTTGCCGCTCTCGTAGGGGTCTAGGGGTGTGGGTTTGGCTATTCATCACGACCGTGGAATCCGTGTTTTATACTGGCTCGTATTGAAAACACGGACGTCCTAGTATATCCAATATTTCATATGATTCTTCTGCTGCGATATCTGTGATGTTCTGTGATAGATACAGTATATAGTATATATGATATATTATGTAGACGTTGCTTATGTTTTACACCCGCGCTAGCCCTGCCCTGCTCTGTCGTTAGTTACCTAACCTAACGGTGCACGAGGGGACATCGAGGCGAATGCGGATGGCATAAGTGTACGTCATATCTATCTGTGATGTTTAGGTATTTCTATGATGGGACTTCATTAATGTGATTAATGAAATAAAAGAAACCTAAGATGTTGTAGAATCGAATTTCAAAATAAAAAGGGTAGCTACAGTTCTTGCTTTGCACAGAGGTATATGTGATATATCCTGCACCTTATTCGATGAGGAAAGGACCGAGATCCCTTCACCGGGAGTGACTCCTTTAGCAATAACTGGCAGATGCTACACACTCGGTTTGTCTTTTGATTGATTTTAAGTGTTTTTGCTTTGCACAGTGATATATATGATATATCCCGCACCTCATTCGACGAGGAAAGGACCGACGATCCCTTCACCGGGAGTGACTCCTTTAGCAAAACTAGAAAAGCCTCAATAGCACTCCATTTTTAAAATCATTTGATTCTACAACGATATCAAGTTCATTACGCAATAGGTTTTCAGAAAAACCTGTCGTAGCCCTCCGTCATTTCAGATAAATCCTGTTTAGTATTCGTGCTGCGTTGTTGACCTTGTCAAGGCGCAGTGTGCGGTAGCTAACCAGTATTTATCTGCTTATGCATATGATGCAGATTGGGTTAGGGTAGTCGTGCGGCCTTGTTGACCTTGTCAAGGGTCGTGCGGGTGGGTTTGATTCAATCAAGAAATGACGGGCTAAACTTGACTTGCGATCTATGGTTTGTTGACCTTGTCAAGGTCATAGATCGTTCGGGGCAAAATATTATCGGGAATTTCAAGTGTTGAAATTTGCAATGAGATTGCATACCTTCTATGAGATAGTTGGATCCCGTTACCCGCTGCGAGTAAGAGTTACTCCTGGGAGAGTTTTATACATTATAATTAGCCGATCAAGTAGGTGTCTAGAAAGGTGTCAACGAGGTTACGCCTCTGGGAAAACGAGGTTTACATTAATTAGGTTCGTGCGAAAGCACGGGGGACCTCCCTCAAAGTACCGACACTGGCCTGGCTGAAAGATTGGTGAACTTGTAGTGTGTAATTAATCCCGGCTAGTCTTTCCTTTTAGGGTTTGAAGGAAGATTTGATAAAAAGCAGTGGGAACCGTCCTGATTAGATAAAATAAATAACCAATCTATTCTTGAAAGAGCGCACGCTGAGTCTTTTCTTCTCTCTCTCTCCTGGTAGCGACCATATCACGCCTTAATCAAGATAATAAAACGGATTATTGACCGAACCCGCTTGTTATACTGAGCTGGGGAACATTGGTCCCGCTCCAACTTATAATTGTTATAAGACAGAGCAGGAAATTGGGGAATACCAGATTTCCCGTGCCGCCCAAACGAGGAGAGTGCATGATGATGCATCATCTTCGGGTGTGTTCATTATATAGAACTGTTTCTCAGTGTCCTTTACGTCCTGGGTATGTGATACCAGATCAGGATCCCAGATATGTAATCTGTTACATAGGGCTACAGATAGGTAGAGAACTGAGAACGGGTGATAAGTTTCATGAGGCAGAAAACGGGGCAAGAGTTGCAGCCAAATCTGTCGGTCACTGTCACCCTGTATTACAAATACATTGATTCTGAATGAATGTTATTAGATACCGAACCTGATATACAAAATCATATCTATCTCTTTATTAGTAAAGAAATGATAAAATTTTGTATTGTTGGATAATGTTTTGAACATTTCCTATATCAAAAGTTGATCGTTTCAGGCACGTTATCTAAAAGCATTGATGTTCTAAATCAAACTACAGTTCTTAAGTATACGGAACACACACAAGAGGAAGAGTTCAGAAATGAACGAATCCTTCTTGAGGTATTGTAGACTAGGTCATATCAATATGACCCGACTCGCTAGAGTTACATAAAGATGCATATTTAAATTAGTTTGAATTTACATCTTGTGAAACTCGCCAGTCATGTCACAAAGATATAATGACCACAGCTCTGTTTATTGGAAACAGAGAAAGAGTTAGTGAACTCTTGGGATGATACATGTTGATGTATGTAGGTCCCCTGTCTACACATGCCAAGACCGGTTCTTTGTACTTCATTACATTCTCTGATAATCTCTCAAGATTCAGACATATGTTCCTGTTGAAACACAAGTCCGAACCTTTTGAGATATTCATAGAATATAAGTTAGAAGTAGAGAACCAATAAGGGTATAAGTATTATGTCCTTTGATGTGATCGAGGAGGAGAATACTTGAGCACGGAAATCCTGGACTTTTCTAAAGGAGAATGAGATTCTCTCTCAGCATTATTCCTCCGTATACACCATAGCATGATGGTATATCGGGGCGGAGCAATTACACCCTATATGATATGGTGTGCTCTATGATGAGTATTACTGAGTTACCTATTTCCTTTTAGGGGTTATGCACTTGAGAAGCTGCATACCTATTGAATAGGGTTCGAATCAAATCAGTTGCCTACCACTCCATATGAGATATGGAAAGGGAAGAGCCCATGTCTTAAGCTAGTTAAGATTTGGGGTTGTCCGACCTATGTCTAAAAGCAAAATCCGGACAAGCTCGAGGCAAGGTCTGTAATGTAGAACTGGAAAGGTTCCAGCTATACAAACTGTAGCTGATGATTTGAAAGAACCAAAGGATTCGATAGTTACCAACGAACCTCAGCCTCTCCGCCGATCTAGTAGGGTTCCTCACCCACCTGAGAGATAATTCGGTTTCTCTATGACAGTGGGAGCGAGGATTGCATCATGAGATGATGACCCAACTAGTTTCGAGCTGGCCATCGAGAGTAAGACTCTGTAAGAATGGCTGGATGCTCAGTGATCTGAGATGGAATCCATATACACCAACAAAGTATGGACTTTGGTTGCTATATCTGAAGGGTTAAATCCCCATCAGGAGCACGTATATCTTGAGAAGATTACTTGGTGTAGATGGAAAAGTTGAGACTTTCAAAGCTAGACTTGTTAAAAGTTTGCATCATTGACCAGGTGTGGATAATGATGAAACCTTTTCAAGTAGCTATGCTTAAGTCCATCCAGATCCTACTTGTCACGGCTACATACCATGACTACGATATCTGGTGGTTGGGTGTCATGACTGCTTTTCTAAATGATGTTTTAGAAGAGTGCGTCTATAAGTACACAGCCAGAGGGCTTCGTAGACAGTGGGAGCAGCGGAAACGTGTACAAGATGCTTTATATGATAAAGCAAGCATCGCGGAGTTGGAACATCTGTTTTGATGAAATAGTCAAAGAGTTTGACATCATCAAAATGGTAGATGAACCTTGTATAAACAAAAAGGTAGTAGGGAGTATGGTGGTGATCCTCGTAGAGTACGTGGATGACATACTCTTGATAGGGAAGGAGTTTCCTATGCTACGCTCGATCAATCTCCGCTTATCACAATGATTCTCCATATAGGATCAAATTGATACCTCCTAAATCCTGGATTTTTGGATCTATGAGATAGATCTAATTGGATGTTAGGACTCTCACTAGTTGTAGTGAGATGGTGTCAACCGATCCTGGGGAGAATCACTGGAAGGGTTCCAGGGTGATAATGACGACTGAGTGTCGGTCACAGGCATTGTCTATACCCTCAGTAAAGGGACGGTATGTTGGAAGAGTTCCAAGCTAGATACCGTGACATACTAGACGATAAAGGCTGGATACATCGCTGCTTAAGATGCTACCAAAGAGGCTGTTTGGGTAAATATTGGTTCATGAGATGAACTTTGTTCCTCCCATTGTGTGACAATGGAGTTGTGGCTTATGCCAAGGAACGCCGGTCCCATCAGTGATCCAGACATACTCTATGGCAGTATCACTTGATCATGGAGATGGTTGATCTCCAGGGAGATCGAGGTTAGGAGAGTAGACTCAGAGGACAACACAGCGGATCCATTCACAAAGGCCTGTTCCCAGAGATAGACTTTTTATGGGATGGTTGAGTATGAGATACTACAACCACTGCTACAGATGGCCCTAGTGCAAGTGGGAGATTGTTAGTTATATGTATGCCCTAGAGGCCATTACTGTACATAGGATGTATATTGTAGTGGATGCTGGGACATATATAGGGAGGACTTTCTTGCTCGACATGATAGTATGCTATCTGGTTGAACTTTACCTTAACGTGTATACTGATTGTCTCTCTGTTACATGTTGGTAAAGCCCTTAGGATGTGTGCTTGACTACCTGGACTATGATGCGGATCATACTAGTGGGGACATGGTAGTCCATAAGTACATCCTTCAAAGTCCCTAGTCGTGGGTGTATCGAGATGGGGCATCGATATACCAGAGTAGACTAGCGTGTACCTTCTCGACCCATACAGATGGGCGATGGTTGATCCCATATCCATTGGTGTTTGACACCAGAGATGATATACGGGTGCTCAGTAGAGACTGGGTACACTGGACGGACTCGCCGAGAACTCCCAGATGGTATTATACCTCACGTCAGATGGCAGTTCTTTGGTGACACTGGTACAGAGTAGTCTGTTGACCCGAGATCGTCATAGAGTCTTGTGTGGTTCCCACTGTGCTTTGATTTCCATCTTACCACGTCCAAGAGGGCATGCAAAACGGTGGTTTTTGGGTACAGTCCTGAGTCACATGGAGGCAATGAGCGATAGGAGGGGATTCGTCTCTCCCGGTATAGGGAGTTGATGTTGTGCTGTGTTCGATTGGCTATAACAGGAAATCCCTGGCCAGGGTTGCTGAGATTTACTGGTAAGTGTTACCAGTAGTTTCTCGAATAGTTATAGACCTCATATCGACACGACTTATCGAGCTATTGGGGTCTGACGTTTACCACCCCTAGGCGAGATATGCGACATATCAGACGATCAGACCGGACTGTACGGTAGTGTTACTGGTCGGATTCACTGGAGTGTGAGCGGGCTTGCTCGTCGATCTTCAGATCGCTCAATACCCGGGTGGCCGTTACGTTTAGCAGACCGCTTGCGGCTTGTGGGTGTTTGATATGATCATCACCTGCTGCCGGCGTATTGACGAGTCTTTAGAGTCCTACACAGAGATTTCCTGGCTCAAGCAAAACGAAATAGGAGCGCATATGAGATATGTGCGGGACCGAGAATGATACTGTATTTGATTCTCGCGATATGTGACATTGATCGGTTATATGCGATATAGCCGGGTTATCGGATCAAGTGTTGATTCGATCAGATGTTACTGTTGATATTAGTCGGTTATATGCGATATGACCGGATCATTAAATCAAGTGTTGATTTAATGATTTAATGCATAATTATATATTTGATATATTACTTTGCATTAACTAGTATCGGTTCACTTAAGATGGATTTTCTCACTCGGATGTGCGCATTGTATATGCGATATATTTTTGTGCACTTGATTGTATCATGTTTGATGATACATGTTTACTTGGTTAAGTGTAAAGAATTAAACCATGGTTAAACTTATGATTAGGGTTTTATTTCCTTTTCTCTTTTCCTTTATCTATTTATTCATTTTGGAAAATAGATGGAAAAAGGAGAAAAAGAATGGTGGCTTTTTTTGTTGTTTAGTGGAAGCTTCATGATACCTTGACCCTAACCATTCATTTAACCTAAGTTAATTCTCTACACTTTACCATGGTTACTTTTATGATAAGGATTATTATTCTTTTCTTTTCTGATTAATCTTATCATAATAATCTTCTTCTTCTTCTTCACTTCAAGAAAAAGCTTCATAAGCTTTAATGGCAAAATGAGAATTAGAGTGAGAAATCCAATTCTAAAGTCTGCCCACTTCCTATTTCTTCATCCTCTACCTCTTGCCAAGTAGTAGAGTGTGTTTTCTTCACAAGTTTCTTGACTTGGTGAAGTCGGAGCTTGATTTAGCGATGCCTCGACGTAGATCATCTTCGGCATGGACATCGACGACCTAGCTCGCCATTTCTCCGATGAAGCCGACGCTAGAGCCCGGATTTGATATGGACAGCGGAGAGGACTTCATTGCGGAGCTATGGAGGTGGAGCACCGGATCTACAAAGGTTGTATTTCCGTATCTCTTAGTTAATTGTTAACTAGTTTATTTTTCGCCTAGATTTCTAGCAAACGATCCGTAGTTTAGGGTTTCTCGGCACGTTAAAATTTGAAATTGCCATGGTTGATGGCTTGTGAGACTACCTTAGAGTGCCTAGGAACCCTACAATTTTTACACATAAACCCTCATATGTATGATATATTATAATAAAGATCTTTTTTAATATGAAAATGGTAGGAAAAATGTAATAACAAATGTGCAGTTTTATCAACTGAACAACTACTCACAAAATCCGATCAATTTGGCCTATTGACTTTTATTCTTCAATTCGGTGTCCTAACAAGAAATTCTATTATCTTCAACTCAGAAATTATCAACCCATATTTTTCACGCTTCCTTATCATTTAACTTAAGATTGTATATGTTCTGTAAATTTATTTAGCTTTCAGAATCTTTTGAATTTTCTTTCTAAGGTTCCATCTCAACTTAGGAATTTTTATCATCTCCACTAAATATATAAGTCCTATTTTTCATTCCTATCTCTCATCCAAACCCCAATCATATACCCCTACGTTTGTGTTTGTATCACCCCTACACCTGGAAATTCAATTCAAGCTATTATACTCTTGTCCATCATCCAAAGTACTTTTAATTGGTGAATTTTAGATGAAATTGCTCACACATCCTTCATGCGACCGTTAATATTTCTTGAGGTACTAACAACAGATTACAAAATGTGCTCGCGCATTTAGGCGTAATTCCTCGTCTTGTAACACATAAGGCTTTAGCAGTGACTCCCAAACCAGTTGGTCTAAGGCACTAGGTGATAAAGCACCCTCGCTATATATTTTTTATTTTACACAGCCTTAAGTAATTACAAAACTAGTGTTCATTTTTTTATATCTCTTTATTCACACTTATAATTTTATTTCCTTCATACTAAGGATTTTAGACAAGAGTATTTCAAGGTATCCTCTACTATTCCAAGTTTCAAGGTTCGTGTTTGTGCAAGTTGTAGGGTATATATTTTCAGAATTTAGACTTAAGCTTAGGAATTATTTTTCAGACTTATACTTCAAATAAAAATTTAATACTCTTCCCTTATTTTGACTTAGCCCAAGAACTGAACTCAAAATTTGCCTATTTCTAAATAAACTATAAGGACATATATTTTCTACAGTTAAATTTTAAGAAAGATTATTTTTAGGGTTTTTTAATTTACTAAGTTTAGGATCTAGTTTTTCCCTACTATTCAACCGTCGTGTTGAACTTAAGTCAAATATGGCCAAAAATTTAACTTTTCAATTTTTAAAATTTTTAAAATTTTTCAATTTTTATGGGTTTTAAAATAAGTATGCAAATGCAAAAAATGTACATATGAATGCGAAGGAAGAAACCTTACCGAGCACACCCCCAAACTTAAACTTGACAGTGTCCTCACTGTCATGCCACACCAAGAAGGTCAAAAATATCGGCACTCCCCTGTTTATTTATTTATTTATTTATTTTTAACTGAAAAAAGAACACAAAATATATATACAAAAAGTCCCCCCCCCCAAAACTATATAAGGCCTTACACAGGCCAAAGGTTAGCACCAACCATTCAAAAAATTTATCGTTCTAATGGTATGGTTGGTGAAAGAATGGAGTGTAAAGAAAAGAAATGAGAAGCACCCGAGACCGTGTGGAGATAGAAGCAGTATACGGTCTCGGTGGAGGAGAAGAATGGAGGAAGGGAAAAAGAAATGGCGGTGGTTCGACTTCTTCAGGTGGAGCTTGATTAATCACAAAATCCGTGTCATTTAAAAATGCGGGTTCGTCGGCGAAAATATCTTCGAAATTTTCATCGAAGGTTCGATTGAACGTTTCAATGTCAATAAGTGTCGCGCCAGAATTCAACACACTTGATTTTTCAAAAATTATGAAGGTAGGATAGTCGTAAGGCTCATTTACCTTATTTTCAAAAGAGTCTAAATCAAGTTGTTTTTCTAGAATTACCGAACTCAAAATATTGGATTGTGATTCATTAACACTCGGTATCATTAAAGGAAGATTAGAAGAAGAACCAGAGAAAGTGGGAGAAAGAAGTTGAATACGAACTTGAGGGTGGAGATGGAGTGTATAAATTAGCACAATTTGTAATGACCGATGTGTAAAAAGCAATTGTGCTAATCTATCAACCCACTGAAAAATGAGGTCAAATCCCTCAAGATTCGTGAGCAAACATGGGTACGTTGAACTTGGTAAACCAGACATTGGAAATGAAAGCGATACGATCTCTTGCGTGGTCGGAACGATGGAAAGGATGTAGGGGGGTGATTTAGGAAGTGTAACAGTTAAAGGTTCAGGAAGATGAATTGGAAAATTCGACTCATCAAACAAAACTGGTTCATCCTCAATACTATCCTCATAATTCTCCTCAAAAATTATCTCATCCATGCAATTATCATCAAAATCAAGATGCATATGAAGTTTGGGAGAAACATTTAATGACTCGGGATGATGAATTGGAGAGAAAAATTCAGTCAAATCTGCGGGTTCATTATCCAAAATATTCCCAGCGTCGATATCCTCAATCAAGTGAAAATCATTTTTTTAGACACCTCCTCAAAAGCATGTATATTTATCAATTCAGGTTCTAGAGTGGAGGTGTAGAGGTCAAAAGGATTGGGTGTGGGTTCATTCGAAAGGGACTCTTCACAATCAGGTAAATCAAACACTACAAAGTCGCACAACTCATTACATGTTTTATCTTCAACTGGTGAATCATTTGGGACACTGGATAGACATTCAAAACCGGAGTTGTGGGATTCAATTAGGGATAGGTAGGTTTGATTTGGAAGGGTGTATAGCTCACTCTCTCCACTCAAATTCTCAATCTGTTCAACCGCCTCATCATACATTGGAAAATTTGGAGCTAGTTGGAAACTAGCTACCGGGTCACTGGGTTGTAATAGGGCGAAAATGGACACATCCAAATTCGTCATCTGTTGGTTTGTTGCTACAATATAAGCTTCCAACGACTGTTCCAGACTAGACATGGGTTGTGAAAGGGTTTCAGTAAAAGATTCAAAATTGTTTGGATTCTGGAAACTACTAAATGGCTGTGTAGAAGCAATGTCTAGGGAAGGTGCGAAAGTCGGGTAGGACTGGTAGGAATTGAATGGTTGGACAAGAGTAGGATCAACATTTGGATAAAAAGGTGAATGGACTTGTTGATCCCAAGAACTGGAAGTGTTGAAAAGAGTGAAAGATCAGTTACGAGCTTGTTCAATATGTTCAGCAATAGACATGGGTTTCGGAGTTACAACAGAACTCGAAAAAGGGGTATCAACGTAAGAAGGTGGTGAAGGTTGAAATGGTTGATACAAAGTGGATTGCGGAGTCCAACTGTTTCTCCTAGACGCTTCTATTCGATCTTTCAAAGAAATTTTGGGCATGGAGGGGTCGTCCGTAATTCGACCAAAACAATGCGCGTATGAAGTAATGTTTGGATGAGGGTACCAAAGTTCAGCAAGAGTTTTGGGAGGTGGGGTACCCATGATGTAAGAAAGGAGAAGAAAAAGAATGTGATGATTTTTTATTATTATTTTATATATATATATATATATATATATATATATATATTTAAAAAATTCTTTTTTTTTTAAAAATTATTTGTTTTTGTGTTTTTGAAATTTTTGAAAGTGTTTTTTTTAGAAAGAGTTTTTGCAAAATTTTTACGGACTACTACACACTTTCAAACAGTCACAATAAAAGCATGCACAATCAAGCCTAGAGCTAGGGTCTTCTAAGTCAACTAGACTGCTCCTAACTGTTCCAAAGGGCAAGTTGTGAGATCCTCAAATCGCCTCTTCACCGCCAATTGTGGCCAGGTAAGCACAAGTAAAGAAAGGAGGGGTCCGCTCACGAATCACCGTGAGACGGGCCTTTTAAAATTATCTTTCCGACTTGTCTAGCCTAAGCACCACAAAGTCTGGTTTAGATAAACGACCGATGTCTACAACTTTTCCTTTGTCCTATTGAGCGCGACAGTCCTTATTGGCTGAGTCTAATATTTTTTATTAACTCAAAGGTTGATGCAAATGTTTTTTGTGATTTTTGGGGACCTAGGAAGGGTAATGAAATCCCCACCCAATCTTGATTGGTGTTATAGCCCCTTAAAAGTCCGTTTTATATATGCAAAGCAATTAACACACCAAAAATCTAAACCACTTTCAAAAAAAAAATTATTTTGCAGCGCAAAGAATCCTGCACAAAAACAATTTATTGGAGAGGGAGAAAAAAATTTTGCGTAAAGAACCCTGCAGGAAAAATTTTCAGAAGACTACAGAGGGCAGAAGAGAGGAATAGAATGATTACAAAGATGTTTTCAGTTGCTGACGTCAGCAATAAGCCGCGGATCCCCGGCAATGGCGCCATTTGATTGTTGTGGAGATTTTGCGCGCTTGCGCTTTTAAAAGATAAATCAAAGAATAGTTAACCACAATCAATAACGGTGTCGCTTGGTAGCTAGCCGGTTGAGTACGGGTCGGTCCATAAAGAGATGGATTCCTTTTCTTTATGTTTTAACGAGTTAAACCCAAAAGATTTTGGGATTTATTTTAAGATCTAAGAATGAGATTAAAAGCTTGCTAGAGTTAAGATTAGGTTTGTTTGGAAAATCAATTATTCTCACCGCTTTCTTTACCCTAATTAAGAACTTTTAGGTGTTAAGATAATTGTTAACAAAGGGGATTAGCACGATCGGGAAGAAACTAGGTTTCTTCCTCTAAGTCCTTATCCGTCCTTTCTTAACTCTTACCCTAACCTCCATGGAAAACAAACACAACCGGTCTTTAACTATGGTATCACCGCTACCTCGTGGGATAGGGGGCCATAGTGAGAGGTGTGTGTATGTATGCATAGAGTCCTATTTAAAATGTATAACGGGCAAGAAAGGAGTGAGATTTTCATCTCTTAATCCTTCCCCAAACCTAACCCTAACAAGTGAAGAACTACTCACTCATTAGGGAATTGTTAAACGAATTCATTTTTTGTTTGTTTTTAATTTAACAACTACGGCAGATAAATAAAAGTTATAACTACGGCAGAGAAATAAAATTTATAACTAGGACAGAAAAGAAATTAAACTAAGGCAAGATAAAGAAAACTTACTTCTTTATTGATGCACTCTTCGACAGATTACATGGAATTGAAAATCTAAGATTTAGAAATTAAAAGAGGTATCTCAAAAGAGGCACCCAAAAAGAGGCACACCTCAAAAGAGGCTGTAGAGTTCCTATTTATAGATAATAGAAACGCTAGGGTTTACATTTGATCCATATCTAGAATTACAAAAATACCCTTAAGAAAACCGAGTCAATGCACCGACGCACCGACACGTGCGATGCACGGCCGCAGATCCACGGCCATAAGCACTGTTTGGCCGCGGTTCAGCGGCCATTTGATGGTCATGCTGCATCATTTCTTCAGGGCTTCATTCTGTTGCTTTTTCCTTCTATTTTCTTCACTTGATTTCTCAGAATGTCTTCTAGTTTCTTCCAGATTTCCACAGTGCAGAATGTTGTGGACTTTTACCGTTCGCTTCATGTTGAAATCTTAAATCTTTGTGCTTCCTTCGTACCTTGTGCAATTGAACTGTTTGCTGATCTTCGTTTGTTCCTCAAACTATAAGGAGCATGATAAAAATTCTTCTGTTTGTTGGTCGTAGTCTCACTTTTGTAACGTCTTTTCATCATTTTCACTGTTTTGTTCCGAGAACCTGTAACCTGCAACTATTTAGCAGACATGGATCAAAAGCACCTATTTATTTGCAAAATAAATAAGAATGGGGAATATAATAATGCAAAATTATGATATGAACACGTCTCATCATTGATGAGACAGTCTCATCATTGATGAGACAGACACTCATTAAAAAATAAATCCCTAGAAGGATTCTCATTCAATGAGAAACCCCTCGGGCCAAGGAGTTAAACTCCCTTGAGAGCAGCGCTCTGCAACAGAAATGACATCTGTCAGAATTAATGATGAAGGGGATAAAAATTTCCCTAAAAAAAATTTTTTTAAGAGCTAGGCTCTATGAAGACGATGGAATAATCCATCAAAAACCCTAAAAAAGCAAAGCTTTTTAAAGAAGTTAAAAACTTCAGGATCTTTAAGATCTGTAAAGCGAACTCTGAGAGTTCTTTATTAATGGGTTAAGAAACCATAAAAAGGATTTCTTTTTCTAATCCATGATCTAGAAAGAGCAAAGCTCTGGTTTTTAATTAATGGGTTGAGAAACCCTAAAAATCTTTAAGATCCGTGATCTAAGTAGAGCAAAGCTCTGTTAATGGGTTCAAATCTTACCAAAAAATTTGACAGAGTCTTAACTCTAAAGGAGTTTTCTGCGGCAGAGAACTTGTCTCTGAAAGAGAATTAAATTCTCAAGAACAAGAAAGCAAGAAGATGAACAAGCAATCATCTCAAGGGCCAAAGGCTCTATTTATAGGCGCTGGAAGTCGATCCAACTTCCATGTTGATCTAACAGTGGAAACGTTGCCACCGCTGAACTCATGTGTAAGCCACGCGAGCGCAATGGTGGGGGGGTATTTGTTCCCCCAATCAGAGAGCAAAGCTCCATTCAAAATTTGAAATTTGAAATAAGGCAGCGCCTCATAAGAGCGCTCGCGCCAAGAGCGCCAGCGCTAAGAGTCAGACTCTGAGGCGGCACTCAAGGGCAAAGCACGAAAGCGCTAGTACCAAGAGCGCCAGCGCTAAGAGTCAAAGACTTTGAGGCAGCGCTCACGTGCAAAGCACGAGAGCGCTCACACCAAGAGCGCCAGCGCTAAAGACTCTGAGGCAGCGCCTCACGTGCACATCATGAGAGCGCTAGCGCCAAGAGTCAAAGACTCTGAGACAACACCTCACGTGCAAAGCATAAGAATGCTAGCGCTAGAACTAAATGTTCTCCACCCTTGGATCAAAGATCTAACGAAGATGATTAAAAATCTTTAAATTACCAGAATAAAATTCTGTTGAGGAAATACTTCCCAAAATCCTTCCAAACAAGAAAGATTGTGCCATGTAAATCAGAGCACCGTTGGATTAAAAATCCAATGGTGATTAAAAATCACCAAGATACAGAATAAGTTCTGTATAGAAAAATATTTTCCCAATCTTGTTAATAACAAGAAAACTATCTTCTGTAAAACAAAAGCCCTTGGATTAAAGATCCAACGTTGGGAAATATTCCCCAAATCAATCAGAGATCTCTCAATAAGAGATTTCCTTAACTGATTCAACAAGTCAGCCTCCCCTATATAAAGGACCCAAGACTTCAAGTCTGGTACACAGAAACCTCCCCACAAGTTCTCAAATCGAAAGAAGAAAAAAGAATAACCCCCATAAGTTTCCAGTTCTGAGAACAGAAAAAGTGAAGAGCAAGCTCTAAGAAAAAGAACCTTTTTTAAGTTAAATAAAAAGAAGAGAGATCATAATATCTCCTCCATATTGAGAGTTTAACTCTTGTATCAGAAGAACTTAGTTCTTTTTCTAGATCACGGATGTATAAGACCAATTCTTTCACAAAAACAGAAGAGATCAAAGTCTTTCTTCATAAAAAGAAGAACTTAGTTCTTAGATCCATGAGACAAAGTCTCTCTTCACAAAACAGTTCTTAGATCCATAAGAAAAAGTCTTTTGTAAACCAAGAATTAATTCCCAGAGCACAGAACTGATCAGAGCTGCTAAAGAAGCGCCTTAGCGCTCCAATTTAATAGAAGCGCTTTAGCGCTCCAAATCTGGCGCTCAGCGTCAAGCGCTCCACGCGCTCCTCACGTGGGCGCTATTTTATAAGAAGTGCTTTAGCGCTCCAAATCTGGCGCTCGGTACAGACCGTACAGACCATGACATCTTAAAATTATAGACTATGAGGTCCTTAAACTCATGGACCGAAATGTCCTTAAACTAACAATGGACCGCAACGTCCTTAAACTAAAACGATAGAGTCCAAATACTCTTTCGTTGGATCTAAATGATCCCAAAATCTTGTTAAGTAGATATTAGTCTAAAAATTAGACTAATATATCCTTAACAAGCATTTAAGTTGATCTTAATCTCAAATGAGGTTAACGATCCTTAAAACAAATCCAAACCCAAATCTAAGAAAATACGGATTTGGACTAATCCACGCCCTACGGGCGACAACATAAATTAGTCTTTGTATACAATCCACGAGCAACCAAAGACAAAATAAATACACACGACATGAAGTGACCTTCTGGAGAAGGAGAAAGTTATTATCGCGATGCGGTAGCGTAATTAACTGCAGGGGTTTGCGCCTGCAGGGAAGAGCGTCCCCACAATCAAAAACCCCTCACAACGAGGGGGAATATGACGAAGTCTGCTACAACGGCCGCATCCATCTGAACCTCCGATACATGGTTCCATAAATCAACTTAGCATTTTCAGAGAGGTGGATGGATAAAACCAAATAGCATCTGTCCCCAAATTCAGGCAAGACGTTTGTCTTCCCGGTTTTCGGCGGAGAACAGAGTTAAAATCCAAAAGATTTTGAATGGAGTTAAACTCCTAAAAGAATTTTATTTATGGAGTTGAGCTCCTGAAAATTTTGACAAATGGAGTTGAACTCCCAGAAATCTTTGAAGATGATCAAAGGGGACCCCTTTCTACTCCCCTGAGCCCTATATCCTCTCCTGAGCCTCGGATCTTCCCCAAAGTGGGATTTTTGGAAATGAGTCTTCTTCTTCCTCCTCTCAGTTGGCTGGATCTTGGAGAAAAGGGAGTGAGAATTAAAAATCTCCCATTTTGGGGATTTGATAGAAGATTTGATCTCCCCTTCAAGGGTTTTATGGTGAAAAATTGTTTCTTTTTGGAAAAAGAAAAGTTAAACTCTTGATTTAATTCAGGAAAAAGAAAGAAGGTCTAGAACCTTGAGGAAGGAGAAGGAGGCACAGAACCCTAGAATTTTTTGAGAGAATGAAGAATTCTTCTTGATTTTTTCATCATGTTTGCCTTTATAGACTACACGCTTTACATATAACCCCTTGAGATTTGCCAAATGACACTTGTTCCACCCAATGCCCTATGTGCTTATCTCTCTTTTGCACATAAACCATGGGGTTTACAAAAAATTTTCTTTTTCCCCATTTTACATACATTTATTTCTAAAAAAAGAATTATATTAAACTAATTTATGGCTTCATTCTTTTTGTCATGGGGCCGGTCTCTTCCATGCTTGGTCTTGACCTGGGCTAGAGCCCACTTGGTTTGGGATTGAATTTGATTTTGACTTGGTCAACCAGGGTGTAATTTTTTACCCCAACACCCGTGACGCCACAAAGCCCCCTCCCTTCTTCCTTACTCTCTTCTTGATATTACCAAGCCGTAAGTCCCTCTCATCTCTTCTTTTTTTCATTTCAATTCATCTCCTAAAAATATATCGGTAAAGTGGAGTTACCTCCGATACATTCTATTTAGAACTTGGAACTCTCTTTTCCTTAATACATATGTTAAACTAATTTTACCACTCTACTTGTAACTTTAATTATAAACTTTTAGCTTTGAGTTTAACCAAAATTTTCATGTGGAACAAATATAACTGAACTTTTTCATCAAAATATCTTGAACTTTAGTATCACTCTCTTTTCGATAATTGTTAAAACAATACGTTTAAGAAAACTTCATGGGGTAACGACATACCTCATACGCACACTATGGTTTCATAGCATGATATATATATATATATGGTTAGTTCCAAGAATAGCTTTTACAATAAAATACCACATCTTTTCAAAAACGGGTTTCTTTTAAAACGGTATTTTGTAATACTTGGATAATACGCCTCTACAACCCTCGTTAAGGGACCCGCTAATGGATGGTGCGAATTATCGCACAACCTTGGGATAGTAGAATGAGATACAGAACTCCTCACGGAGTATTCGATCTCGAAAGGAAATAAAATACGGTTATTAAGAAATGCGACTTTTCTAAATAAAAATAATTTTTGAAAAAATTATATAAAAATATAAATTTGTATTTTTAATAAAAACATATAAACTATATTTTTTAATATGAAACATTAAACTTTTAATAAAATATCATCAAGTTACCAAAAAAGGCTTATTTTCAATTAAACACCATAAAAATTTAAAAGCTAAGTTTTTATCATTAAAATACCCAATAATTAAAATGCAGGCCTATGAAAACCCTAAAGCTTGTAAATCACCCTCGAGGTTGTTTTTAAAAGCAATATTAATATACACAATAATTAAGGACTCTAGATTAATATAGGTTTAAGCGGGATCGATTATCTTTAGCCTCAGGGAGCCGGAGAAAGTGAGTGTTTACCTATTCAGGTTAGACAACTTAACTGAGTTATCAAAGGCAATTGTCTTGGATAAAGACAAAAATCCTGTCGTCCATATGCAGCAGTTGCCGATTACTCCCGAACTTAAGATGTTACAAGAACAAAGTTCTTTTCATAAGATTTTAACTCAAAACAGAATCCAAACTCAAACCAGAATCCAAAATCAAACACAAGCTTGAATACTTGATCATGAACCTGAATACTCGAATTCAAACATCAAACTCAAACTTGTATATTTGACTCGACTTGATCGAACCATGGTTATAACGTGACATGAACTCGACATGACTACCTGAACACATGATTACATCCTGAACATGAAACTGAATATTTTATATCCATGGATTCGGCCAAGACCTGTAATTTTAATCTATACAATACAATACGCGGGGATAAAGTACGAAACGTATATCGTGGCATGAGAGGTCACTTAAAAGACACCTACATGAATTCACGTGTCGTTGTCCGGTGAGTTATGAAGGAGCCTTATACTACATGTTACCATAATCCATGGGGTAAGATGGACTCCTCTCGTATACATGAATACCTTCCTTATTAAACTACAAATAACCACATTAGAATAGCTATCTTATACCAGTGAACGATCATATACAACTTTACCTGTTCATTTCACAATATATACTATCTTCTCTTTCTTCTTTTGGGACTTACCTAGCGCTAGTTCGCTGACGGCATTCCTCTCTGTTTTCTTTCTTTGGAATGTTCGTCGGGAGGACCGGACTTTGAAGACGTAGAGCCGAGCCAGGAGGACTTGGACCAGCTTGCAGCTCAGCCTGACTACTAGTTCTTCCTTCACTTACTTTCAGTATACCATTGTTTAGGCATTTGCATTTATTATTGTTTCTTTTACTTTCAAATAGTTGTATGTGAAATTGAATGTAAATAAAATTGTTGTTTCATTTTATTACTCTTGTCATTCTTGTTCTTTGTTATATTGCTTAATTACGCTTAACGTATTTATTTTCATAGTAAATACGTTGCGGGCTTTCCACGTCACCGTTTTCGTCTATTGGGAAGCGAGGTATGAAAGGTTTTGTTGGTGGCCCATGCAGATCAGTTCCGCATGAAGTATTAAGAAATATTTCACAAGAATTATAAGAATCAGTAACTTTACATTCCTTACATTTCAAATTTCTTGAATCTATCCTAAACTTTCCTTTTCTATCAAGGTAATGGATTCTCCCAACAATACCAGCACCAATGTCAATGGCAACACACCATCACCTACCTTACCACCTCCCCTACCATTGCTACTCCGATTAATGAACAAACGGTGCTTTTAGAAGCCATCAAAAGTCTTTTGAAAGGCCAGCAGCAGCAGACTGCTATTCTCATGAACCGCCCGGAAGCGGAAGCACCTGGAGTAAAGCAATTTCATGCATTGCATCCTAGGAACTTTTCAGGGAAAGAAAGTCCTCTTGAGGATGAAGAATGGGCCCAGAGTATAGAGGACGACCTTGCCGCAGCATAGGTACCAAACATAGCTTGGGTTCGTGTGGCCAAGCTTCAGCTCACCGACAACGCAAGAGTCTGGTGAAAAGCTGAGGAAAACTGTCTCACATAACCCATAGAGTGGAAGATGTTTCGCGATCTGTTCGATGTGAAGTTCTTCCCCGAGATTGCCCGTTTTGATATGGAACAACTGTTCATCCACCTACAATAAGGCTCTATGTGGGTAAAATCAGTGAATGAATATGATGCTGAATTCATCATGCTTAGCAGGTAAAGAATTCGTATCAAATTATGTTCCGTAAAATACATCACTATCCCGACAACAACATCTTATCAGGTTCGCGGCACACTTGATCCCGACCGATGAGATTCGGGCTAGATGATTCCAAAAGGGCTTAGACCCTGAGATTCAGGCGGCATTAGCCACAGGCGACTACCCAACTCATGAACTCGCCCTGAAGGCAGCACGTCATTACGAAGCTGTGGTCAAGAATAAGGGTAAGCCCCAAACAGCCGGAATCAAACACCCTGCTACACAAACGACAGGAGGAGCCTCTTCTAGGCTAACTTTTGCACCCAAGAGGCCAGGAGGATCGTTTAATCAGTTCAGTCCATATTTCTGTTTCTACTGCAGGAGAACTGGACACTTGGCGAAGGATTGCAGGCATGCAAACGGCCCGTGTTTGATTTGTGGCGCATCTACTCACGCGATAGGAGCATGCCCATACCGTATTAACACAGCACCAGCACCCAGACCCACAATCACAGACCCGCAGCGGCCAGCCATTCAGGCTCCTGCACCTTGCCTAGATCTTCCTGCACCGGCTCCACGTGGACCACCTGCATAGTCTCATCGTCAATTCTACCATGCACAGAGAAACGTGCCTTAAGCGCAGAGGAATGTGCCTCCGGCAAAGAGGAATGTACCGAGATGACAGGATTTTACAATGACGGTCAAGGAGGCCGAAGCCACAGGACAAGTCATCACTAGTACTATACTAGTAGCCACCCTTCCCTCACTCGCACTTTTCGACACTGGAGCTTCACACTGGTTCATGTCACAATGATTCATGAGAACGCATGTGATTCCCATGAAACCGCTCATTTCAAGCTGGAATGTTAGTTTCGGGAATGAAGTCTTGAAGGCAACTTTAGAGTATGATCAGTGCACAGTTGTGGTTTGCGGTCGAGAATTCTACGAAAATTTCAAAGTACCGGACATACTAAATTTCGATGTTGTGTTGGGAATGGATTGGCTAGGAGTATTCTATGCTACTATTGACTGCCATCAAAGGAGGATAGTATTTGAGATACCAGATCACCCAATCTTCTATTTCAAAAGTGGAGATAGAACTTTAGAGCCAGGCAGCTACCGTGCTAAACCGAAGAATGCAGAAGTGTTCTCTCAACCTGCGGAAGAAGAAAAGCCTGAAGTAGTTTGAGAGTTCGAGGATCTGTTCCTTGAAGACATATCAGATTTGTCTCCCGATCGAGCTCTTGAGTTTAGTATTGATTTACAACCTGGTGCACAACCTGTAATTAAAGTTCCAAACCGGTTAAGTCCAGAGGGATTGTAGGAGATCCGTATTCAGTTGGACAAACTTCTGAAGAAAGGTTGGATCCGACCCGGTATTTCAAGTTGGGGATCTATGGTGTTACTCGTGAAGAAGAAGGAAGGTTCCTACAGGATGTGTGTGGATTATCGAGCTCTGAACAAAATGACGATTAAGAACAAGTATCCATTACCACGCATCGATGACCTTTTCGATCAGTTAAGTGGGTCTTGTGTCTTTTTAAAGCTAGATCTTCGTTCAGATTATCATCAGGTGAAGATCAAAGAGTCCGACACTCCGAAGACGGTGTTTAGGACTCATTATGGTCATTATGAATATCTCATAATGCCATTTGGAGTGACCAATGCACCCGCCATCTTTATGAACCTAATGAACCAAGTTTACCGAGAGTACTTAGACAGGTTTGTTGTCATCCTCATCGACGACATCCTGGTGTATTCAAAGAATCGGAAAGAACACGCCAAGCACTTATGCATTGTCTTGGAGACATTACGACAACACCAGCTCTACGCCAAGTACAGCAAGTGTGAATTTTGGCTAGATCAAGTCGGATTTCTTGGACATATTGTTTCAGGAGAAGGAATCTCGGTGGATCCAGCTAAGGTTTCTGCTGTCAGCGAGTGGCTGACACCAAAGACGGTGAAAGATATAAGAAATTTCTTGGGATTAGCAGGATACTACCGACGACTCATTGAAGGTTTCTCAAAGATCGCAGCACCCCTGACCAAGCTCACACGTAAATACGAAGCTTTCATGTGGTCAGAAGCATGTGAGAAGGCTTTTGTATAATTTAAGTCGAGGTTAACCTCTACACCTATCCTTGAAATACCGGATCAATCTGGCGGATTCATTGTACATTGTGATGCGCCCGGTAAAGAATTAGGATGTGTTCTACACCAGCATGGAAAGGTTGTGGCTTTTGCATCAAGACAACCAAAGGTTCATGAGCACAACTATCCAATACATAATTTGAACTTGGCAGCTGTCATCTTCGCACTCAATATTTGGCGCCACTATCTTTTAGGAGAACGAGTGGATATATACACTGACCACAAAATTCTGAAGTATGTATTTACTCAGAAGGAACTCAACATGCAGCAGAGAAGATAGCTAGAACTCATGGCGGACTTCGACATCAACCTACAGTACTATCCTGTGAAGGTGAACGTAGTTCTCGGTGCCCTTATTCGCCTACCATTAGCAATGAACCTCACCGCTCAGTGGAGACTACAACAAGAATTGCATGGATGGGAGATTGAAGTAGTTATACCAGGAAACGCTTCATATTTGATGAATTTTCAAGTCCAGTCCACTCTTGTCAATCAGATCAAGACAGCTCAAGCAAATGACGCCAAGCTACAAAGGATCCGAGAACAAGTAGAAAGTGGAATATGAACTGACTTCAGCATCCAAGAAGATGGATCCTTGCGGTATGGAAGCCGTTTATGCGTGCCAATCAGAATTATTCGAGAAGAGTTGATGAAAGAAACTCACAACTCTCCTTATTCTGTACACCCCGTGGCACGAAGATGTACAAGGATCTACGGCAATATTACTGGTGGAATGGAATGAAGCGCGAAGTAGCAAGGAGAGTAGACAAGTGTCTAGTATACCAGCAAGTGAAAGCTGAATATCATAGAACTGCTGGTCTACTTCAGTCGTTACTAGTCCCAGAATGGAAATGGAAGCATATTACCATGGACTTCGTGACTACCCTCCCTCGCAGCACGAAGGGTAACGACGCAATTTGGGTTATTGTAGACCGACTCACCAAGTCGACTCACTTTATTCTATTTCGAGTTGGCCAGTAAACCGAGACGTTAGCAAAGAAATACGTGGAGGTGAGTATAAATCTAAAGTAAGATTTAAACCTTCAAGATGTATCATATTTGATACCCATAAACTCATGCAGGAGATCATGAGATTACATGGAGTACCTGTTTGCATCGTCTCCGATCGTGATATAAGATTCTGTCACGCCCCGCTTCCCAGTGTACGGAGAAGTAGGCGTGACGGGACGCGGCGTATTTACTCAGAAGTAAACACGTTAAGCATAAATAAGCAATATAAATGAATACACAAGAATAAAAAGAGATGTAATAATTAAACAACATCTTTTATTAATATTCTTTCTTTACATTACAACTGATTTGAAAAAGAAAATCTACAATGATAAAAGCAATACCTAAATGGTGGCATACAAATGAAAAGATAAGTACAAATAAAAGACTAGAACTCTGGCTCCTCTGTGAACTGATCCAAATCCTCCTGGCTAGGCTTAGTCTCCTGAGAGTCGGGTCCTCCTGACGAACATTCCAAAGAAAGAAGAGACAGGAATGTCGTCAGCGAACTAGCGCTCAGTAAATCCCAAAGATAAGGGTGGAATAGAACAAGTAAAGAATATATGACTGGTAATCTGAACAAGCATATGTTTGTTATACTAACGTAGTTCTTTGTAGCTTGGTACAGAATGTATCGGTGTATACGAGAGGAGTCCAACTTGCTCCATGGACTATGGTAATTTGTAGTACAAGTCCCCATCAAAACCCACGGGACAACGGCATGGATGTTCAGGTAGGTGTCTTTTAGTGACCATCTCGTTCTACTTCTAATACATTCCGTACCAGCCTACCCCGTTAAACCCCGTAATATATGTTATATAGATTGTAGTTATCAGAATTGCCGAGACCATGAATATAAGTTATTCATATAAACAGTTTCATGATGCATCAAGTAGTCATATAGTCAAGTCAAGTCATAGCCATGGTTCGATCAAGTCAAGTCATGTTTACATGTTGATATTGTTCTTGTATTCAGGATCAGATTCAAGTAGTCATGTTTAGATTCATGTTGAATTGGATTCTGATTTGGATTAGACTCAGATTGATTTGGACTCAGACTTGAGTCAGACACTTAGAACTGATTTTGATCCTGAATTAAGTTCTGGAGTTATCGGTAACTGCTGCACATGGACGACAGGATTTATGTCTTTTTCTAAGACAATTACCATTGATAACTCCGTTAAGTTTTTCTAGCTTAAATAGGCAAGCACTCACTTTCTCCGACTCCCTGAGGCTCAAGAGAATTGATCCCGCTTAAACCCATATTTACTAAAGTCCTTAATTGTAATTTTATATAAGTCGAGGGGGTTTTATGAAAAATATTTTATATACATTCAAAATAAACCTCGAGAATTTATTTATATTATTTTAGTTTTTCACGGAGGTGAATTTTAAAGAGTGAGGTATATTAGTGAATATATACATAGCTTGAATAGTTCAAGGTATTTTAGTGTAAAACGTGTCTTGTATTGATACTTGATGGTATTTTAGTGAAACTTGTCATTCTTTTATTTTTAGAAAAACATGGAATTTTATTATATCTTGAAAATATGTGTTCTGATAATATTTATATATTATAAAAAATTTAATTTTTATTATTAATTAGAAAATCTCATTTTTCTTAAAAATCGTATTAAAATTCTTTCGTGACCGAATGCTCCGTGAGGAGGTCTGCATCTCGCTCTATTGGCCCGATGATGTGCGATAATCCGCACCATCCAATAGAGGGTTCCCCAAATTGGGTTGTAGAGGCATAATCGTAAAGAGTTTGAAATACAATTCTAAAGAAAACCGTTTTTTATAGTTTATGGTATTTTGATGAAAAGTTGTAATCGCCACAAAAATAGGTTTCCAAGAGTATCGTGCAATGTCAATATGTGTGTATGTGAGGGGAAAGTCATTATCTCGTGAAGTTTTCTAGAGGCAATAGCAAGCAAAACAAATAAATATGGTCGATACAAAGTTCATGGTATTTAAAAGTAAAACTCAATTTAAAGTTGTTTAGCATGATGATTTTGGGTGAAAGTTGTTCTAAACTTTAGTTTTATGATTAAGAAAAATTATAGTTTCAAAGATTTTAGATTCAAATGTCGGTATAACTCCACTTACCGACATATTTTATAAAAAGAGACTTTTTATGTAGAAAGAGAAGAAGAGGGGCTGGACTTACTAGCTAGAAGGGGGAGGAGAGGTAGAAAAGATGGTGGTATCCTTCGTAGCGTCGTGGGGTCGCCGGAACTTGCGTAGATTCTCGCCGGAAGTTGATCGTGGGCTAACTCCACTTCTACTCTACTTGTACTTAGAAAATTTGATAATTTTGGCTGAGGATTTCAGAATGAGGAGGGGTTAGGGTATGGGGTTGTATTTATAGTATGGAATTAGGGTTTTGGAATTGAAAAAATGAATTAAAATGCATTAAAATTAGATTAATTGGGAAATTGAATTCTCTGTTAAATTGCAAAGAAAACAAACAGTGCAGGGATAATAGGGGGTAGGCCAAAGGTCAAGTGTGCAGAGTTTGGGGACTATTGGCTACGGGGGGCCCGTCCCCATCGGCCCTAGGCCACATCTCGCCGGCTATCTGTGTGAGGGGAGCCGTCGGATCATCGCCACGAGAGGCCATTACTGTATCATACTAGTTTGTATATTACTTAATGGAAGCTTGGGATATTCACCTTGTATAAACAATCTTGCTCAATATAGTAGTATGCTACTTGGTTTGTTTCTACTTCAATGTGTACATGTGTTTATTTTGCGATATCACCTATACGCATTAGTGGAGCCCTTAGGATCTTTGCTTGATTACCAGCGTTGTGATGGCAGTCACACTAGTGGGGGCTGGGTAATCTATAAGCACATCCTTATACAGGTCCCTAGTCGCAGGACTATCGAGACAGGGCATCGATACTCCGGAGTAGACTAGCGTATGAGCTTCTCATCCCAGTGTGGGAGATGGTCTGTCCCACAGCCATCAGTACGTCGTACTGGAGATAGTTTACGGGTGCTCGTTGGGTTACGAGTACACTGGACAGGACTCGTCGGGAACTGACAGGTTGGTATTATACCTATCGTCGGTTATCAGTTCCCAGGTGACATGAGTACAGCTTAGTCCGCTGACTTGACACTGACACTTCGCCTCGAGTGTGTTCCCACTGCACTTTGATCACTACCCTACCACGGCTCAAAGGAGTCGTGCAAACAGGTAATGGTTGGGTGCAGTCCCGAAGCACTTGGAGGCAGTGACGGTTAGACAGGATTCGTCTCTCCCGGTATTGGGGGTTGACATCGCGCTGTGTCTAGGAGAGCCATTACACGAGTAGTCCCTGGCCAGGGCAAGCGGGATATACTGGTAGGCTTCCAGTGTTATCTCAGGGTGTTTTGGGCTTCACTCCGACACGACTTGTACCGCTATTGGGGGACTGACGTTTACCGCCCCCTAGGCCCGCCATGCGATGTATCAGACGAACAGACCGGACTGTACGGAGACTGTCACATTCAGACTCAGTAGGAGTTCAGATGGGGTTCACCTCGTCAGCCTTCTTATCGGCATCTACCTGGGGACCGTTACGCACAGCTAGTGCCGCTTGCGGTCTGTGGTTAAACCCACTGCCAGCGTAGTGTCGGGTCTTTAGAGTCCCACACAGAGGGTATTCGCCTCTGGGCAAAACAGAGTAGAGGTCGCATGGTTTTGCGACAGGGTTCGTTCTCATTCGCGCACTTGTGCACGTTTGGAGTCCAGACGGATATTACTGGCTGGCTCTGGTTTGAGTCAGATACTGGTATATGTTTTGGGGTTGATTTTATCTCTTGGTATTCATGTTTCTCGGAACAAGAATGCGGGTGTGTATGCACAGTTGATTGAGGCGGAGGAAGAGGTTTTTCATTAGGGTTTCGGAACGGGTGCGTATGCACAGTTGACAGTCGTCTTTTTCCAAACCCTAATGGAATTATGATATATCAATTAATAATATTAATAAAATGAAATTGTGTCATGGTTGGTTTTTGTTGACTAGTTGACCATGGTTGACTTGTTGACCATGGTTGAAGTTTTGACCATCATCATTACAAAAGAAAGATGCTCTTTGATTCTAGCAAAATTCATTTAATGTTTGAAATGATAATGGTCATTCATAAACCTTCCATCAACTATTCCATTTTCATTATTATTATTAATTTGATAATTCATTTTGCTTTATGTTATGGTTGCAAAAGAAAAAGAGCTCATTCTATCATTTAGCTTCTCTCTCCTCACTTCATCTTCTTCTTCCTCTAGCTCAAGGAGAATCCTTCTCATGTGTTGAGAATCCCTCTCCTTGAAAGATAAACACCCTTTAGACACTCTCTACTCACTCTGGGATCAAAGGTTTAGCAAGCCGAAGATTCTAGTTCTCTCCAAGTTCGAGAAAGAGCCCGAAGGTTGAACCCTCAGGTGGATCCATCTTTGACGGAAGAAGGCAACGAGGAAAGCACCATCAACCTCTACAAAAGTTTGAAGACGAAGGAGTTCAAGTTAGGTATAACCATCTTTCCGAGTAGCTAATTCTCTTTAGCTTGTTTGCTAGTTTAGTTTAGAAAAGATCCCGACTTTGTTAGTCCATGTTGCCCCATGCGCTAAAAAATTGATTTTTATACCGTTTCCGCCTCCCCGTAAGAACCGGGGGTCGCAACGTGGACTTACAGTGGTATCAGAGCCTAACTAAACTTAAACTAGCTAGGTAGTGAAGTGTAACGAAGTTCGGAACCGAAAAATCCAAAAACCAAACTTTTCAAAAACCCTATTTTCTGTTAAATTTTTTCTGGTCAAAACAAAATTTGTTATATACCAAAAATTATCTCAGGGTTTTTTAAAGATAACCACCAAAAACGAGCCAGAGATCTGACCAAACGACCGCGTTTCCGCGGCGACAGCAAGCTATGTCGCCGCGGATCCGCGGCCGTCTTGTCTCCTCTCTGCCTCGATTTTGGTGCAGTGTATCTCTGTATTGGTTTTAGGATTTTTAAGATATATTATATGTGCCCAGATTTTCCAGAATAGAGATTTGTTTTTGGGGGCCTATAATTCCGTATTTTTTCCGGACTTCACTACACTTTGACTATGATGGTTATATCTGTGATGTTTGTATGTATTGAACGTCGGCTAATCGCTATAAGTCGATTAGTCGGGGTTATACATCTCTGTGATCTGTGTTTGATATTGGAATGTGTATATGAATGTGTTGGACTGTCGCGGGTGAATAGCCGAGGTGGATGTGAGATGAGCTTTTGTTTTTCTTTCATTCATTTGTAAATGTAAATCGATGTAATAATATTATTTGTATGGCCGCACAACCGGGTCGGGGTTGTAGCCGTCATTGTATAATTCTTTTTACTGTTTTTGCTCCTAGGATAGACCCATGGAGGGGTGCACAAACTACCGGGTTCTTGGCGGGTAGTTTGCCGCATCCGTAGGGGTCTTGGGTGGGGTATTTTCTATTCACCGCGACCGTGTAATCCGTTTTTCGTTGCAGGCTCGAACGGATTGCGGATTGCTAGTATATCCAATATATTCATCTGTGATCTGTAATGTCTATCATTGCTTTATATTTAGGCGTTGCTTATGTTTTACAGCCGCGCTAGCCCAGCCCCCGCTCTGTCGTTGGTTAAGTAACCTAACGGGTGATGACGGGACCCCGTGGCGAATGCGAATGGCATAAGCGTACGTCATATTTTGGTTCTTTTCTGCAATGGTAGGATTAAATGATGGGACGCATTAAAAGAACTAATGCAAGAATATCAAGCATTAAAAGAACTAATGCAAGATAATAAACCAAGTTAAAGTCGTTGGAACACTTTCGAAAAACCACTCGGTTCTTTTCAAAACTAACTTTTAAATGCGGAGCTTGAGCCACTCCTTCTAAAAGCTATCTCGTTCCATCGATTATATCAAGTTCACTACGTTCACGGTTTCGCCAAAACCATTCGTAGCCCTCCGTCGTTTCGTATGAATATTCAATAGTATTCAAGCTATGTTTGTTGACCTTCGTCAAGGCATAGAGATTGGTAGCTGTTGGGTGTTCATATGTAGCATAGATAGATGCGTTGGTTTGGGACAGTCGTATTGCCTTGTTGACCTTCGTCAAGGATATATACGGGTGGGTTCAAATTAACCTGGATAATGACGGGCAGAACTTGACATGTGACTTATGATTTGTTGACCTTCGTCAAGGTCATAAGAGCATGGGGCAAAAATCCACATCGGGAGTTTCATAAGTACTGAAACTTGCTAGATTTGCATACCATTTGGAGTGTGATGATTCTGGTAGGATTCCTTCAGTTTCGTCACGCGATGATATTTGGATCCCGATCCTACTGTGAGTATATGCTACTCCTCGGGAAATTTCTCACTAAACGATCAATGCTATAAACCTAGTAGGTGCCTAGAAAGGTGTTAGCGGGGCTACGCCCCCAGGGAAAAGAGGTTATTAAATTAAGGAACTTCGCGAAAGCGTTGGAAAACCTCCCTCGAAGTACCGACACTGGCCTGGCTGAACGGTTAAGCAAGTATTGTACGGTGGGATTGATCCCGACTAATTCTTCCTTTATGGTTTGAGGAGGGATTCGAGAGACAGTGGGAGCCATCCTGTTTAGACAAATTAAAAACCATTCTAAACTTGCAAGAGCATCGTGCTAAAGTGTTTCTTCTCTCCCCCCTGCAGCGACCAAATCGAAATGACTGGACTTAAGTTACTTCTAGATAAAAACATACTGACAGGGCCAAACTACAAAGATTGGCTAAGGAATGTCAAAATGGCAATCACTTACAACAAGCTGGGGTATCTTCTTACCACCAAAGCTCCCCCCATCCCAGGTCCCACCTCCAGCGTCGCGGATAAGGAAATCCGTAAGACTTGGGAGATTGATTGCGCGAAGGCCAGGTGCCTCGTGCTTGCCTCTATGGACCTCGAACATCAGAGGAGGCACGAGAATATGGACTTAGAATCCATATTTCTTCATACAAAAGAACTGTATGGAGAGCAGTCTCGTATCGCGAGATACGAAGTGTCGAAGAAGTTATTTTCGGCAAAGTTGGCCGTCGGATCATCGGTAGCGGACCACGTGCTTAAGATGATTGGCTATATTGAGGAGCTCGCGGAACTTGGGACCACGTTGGAGAGTGAGCTCTATACGGACTTAGTTCTCCAGTCCCTTCCTTTCACTTACGCCCAGTTCATACTGAATTTCAACTTGCAAGAAAAAGAAGTTGAACTTTCAGAACTCCTCAACATGCTGAGGAGTGCAGAGGGCACCCTACAGAAAGGTAGGGAAACATCCACTTTGTTTGTAGGAGGATCTTCTTCTTCTAGGTCCAAGGCGAAAGCCAAGGGAAAGAAGAGGAAAGCCCCCGCCAAACCAAGGGGCGGTGTTAGTAAAGTGGATACGAAGGGAAAAGCAAAGGCAACAAAGATTGCGGGGAAGCTTGTGGGTAAAGAGGAATGCTTCTATTGTCACAAGAGTGGACACTGGAAGAAAGATTGCAGGGCTTGGAAAGCCAGGACACAGGAACTGAAGCAGGTTGC
This sequence comes from Agapanthus africanus, assembly GCA_030015575.1. NCBI lineage: Eukaryota > Viridiplantae > Streptophyta > Magnoliopsida > Asparagales > Amaryllidaceae > Agapanthus > Agapanthus africanus. Next base: position 372,498,007 of record JASDDO010000019.1, on the reverse strand, counting down.
GGCTTCAGCTTCAGGTGTGTATGTTATTGAAAACTGTCTTTCTATAACTCTACTTCCTGGGTATTGGATACCGGATCAGGATCTCATATCTGTAATTCTTTGCAGGCGTTGAGAAACCGTAGGTTTTTGAAGGCAGGTGACATGACCCTCAGAGTTGCGAACGGAGCTAGCATGGATGCTAAAGCCGTGGGAGACTATCACCTGGGAATGTCAGATGGACATGTTTTGGTTTTGCGTAATTGCTTTTTTGTACCCAACGCAACTTGTAATATCATTTCTGTATCTTTGGTTTCTAAAGAAGGTTATGAATTTGCGTTTGTAAGTTATGTTGTAAACATTCACCTTAATCAAGTTCTGATTGGGTCAGGTACACTGAGCAATGGTATATACGTATTAAACCAACCACAGATTTTCAATGTCCAGAATACACATAAAAGAAAGTCTCCAGATATCAATCAGGCTTTCTTATGGCATTGTAGACTGGGTCACATCAATGAGACACGGTTGACTAAGTTACATAAAGAAGGATACTTGGATCCGTTCGAGTATCAGTCTTATGCCACTTGTGAATCTTGTCTCATGGGAAAGATGACAAATACTCCGTTCACTGGTCACGGAGAAAGAGCGAGCGAGCTCTTGGGACTCATACACAGTGACGTGTGTGGTCCAATGTCTACACATGCGCGAAGCGGTTATTCATACTTCATTACTTTCACAGACGATTTCTCTGGGTATGGACATGTCTTCTTAATGAAGCACAAATCCGAGGCCTTTGAGAAATTTTGGGATTACAAGAATGAAGTTGAAAAACAAACAGGCAAAAGTATTAAGATTCTAAGATCGGATCGAGGTGGTGAATACTTGAGTGCCGAGTTCCTGGACTATTTAAAAGAGAATGGAATTCTCTCTCAGCGTACTCCGCAACATAACGGTGTATCGGAAAGGAGGAATCGAACCCTATTGGATATGGTTCGTTCCATGATGAGTAAGGCTGAGTTACCGCGATCTTTCTGGGGCTATGCACTAGAAGCAGCTGCATATCTCTTGAACAAGGCTCCCACCAAGACTGTGCCTACCACTCCATATCAGATGTGGAGTGGGAAAAAACCCTGTCTTAAGTACCTTAAGATATGGGGATGTCCAGCTTTTGTAAAAAAGCAGCATGCGGACAAGCTCGAGGCACGTTCAGTACAGTGTAAGTTTGTGGGATACCCAAAGAACTCCAGGGGGTATCTGTTCTATTCCGCTGAGGAACAAAAGGTTTTTGTTTCTCAACATGCCCGCTTCTTGGAAACTGAGTTTTTGGAAACCCAGATAAGTAGGAACGCAATAGAACTGGAAGAAATTCCGGAACCACAAGCTATTACTGAAAGCTTGGAAGAGCCAGTAAGTTCAAAAGAACAGGACATTCCTACGCCGCTCCGCAGGAGTAGTAGGCAGTCTCATCCGCCCGAGAGATACTACGGTTTTCTCATAGACGGGGATAGAGAGGATTGCATCATAGATTATGATGAGCCTACTAGCTTCCAGCAGGCCGTTCAGAGCATTGACTCGGTAAAATGGCTGGATGCAATGCGGACCGAAATGGAGTCCATGTACACCAACAAAGTATGGACGTTGGACATTGCTCCAGACGGGGTAAAACCCGTAGGATGCAAGTGGATCTTCAAAAGGAAGATTGGTGTAGATGGACAGGTTGAGACCTATAAAGCTAGACTTGTAGCAAAGGGTTTCCGTCAAAGACCTGGCTTAGACTATGACGAAATCTTTTCTCCAGTGGCTATGCTGAAATCCATTCGGATCCTTCTTGCCATTGCTGCCTTCCACGATTATGAGATTTGGCAGATGGACGTAAAAACCGCTTTTCTAAATGGAAATTTAGAGGAGTGTGTCTATATGGATCAGCCAGAGGGTTTCATTCAGAGTGGGAGCAGCGGAAAGGTGTGCAAGTTGCTTAAGTCCATCTATGGACTAAAGCGGGCATCGCGGAGTTGGAACATCTGTTTTGATGAGACGGTCAAGGAATTTGGCTTTATCAAAAATCCAGATGAACCATGCATCTATAGTAGATTTGTAGCGAGAACTGTAGTATTCCTCGTTTTATACGTGGATGACATTCTCTTAATAGGAAATGACATTCCTATGCTACAATCTGTCAAGGGATTCTTGTCACACAGGTTCTCCATGAAAGACCTGGGTGATGCCTCATACATCCTGGGGATCCGGATCCATCGTGATAGATCCAAGAGGATATTAGGACTTTCACAGTCCAGGTACATCGACACTATACTGAAAAGATTCAGTATGGAAGATTCCAAGCGCGGTAACCTACCGGCTTGTCACGGGATCACCCTCTCTAAAGAGATGTCTCCCAAGACTGATTTAGAGAGGGATCGCATGTCTATTATACCCTACGCTTCTGCGGTAGGCTCTATAATGTATGCGATGTTGTGTACCAGACCGGATATAGCTTATGCACTGAGTGTAGTAAGCCGGTATCAGTCAAACCCTGGGGAGAAACACTGGATAGCAGTAAAGAACATTCTCAAGTACCTGAGAAGGACTAAGGAGATGTTCTTGGTGTATGGCGGAAAAGACCTCCAGATCGAGGCCTTTGCTGACTCCAGCTTCCAGAGTGACAAGGATGATTCCAAGTCCGTGTCGGGTTTTGTCTTTACCCTCAATAGAGGGGCGGTGTGTTGGAAGAGTTCCAAACAGGAAACCGTTGCAGACTCGACGATGGAAGCGGAATACATCGCTGCATCTGATGCCGCAAAAGAAGCTGTCTGGATGAGGAAGTTCTTGAAAGAACTTCAGGTGGTTCCGTCCATTGTTGACCCAATACCTCTGTATTGCGACAACAACGGGGCTATAGCTTTAGCGAAGGAACCCAGGTCCCATCAGAGATCCAGGCATATCTTGAGGCGGTATCACCTGATCAGGGAGATCGTGGATCGCAAGGAGATCGAGGTTCGGAGGGTTGCTTCAGAAGAAAACACTGCAGATCCATTCACCAAGGCCCTACCCCAGACTCATTTCGAGCGGCTGATCGAGATGATAGGTCTTCGATACGCCAGTACATGGCCTTAGTGCAAGTGGGAGATTGTTAGTGTATATGCCCTAGAGGCCATTACTGTATCATACTAGTTTGTATATTACTTAATGGAAGCTTGGGATATTCACCTTGTATAAACAATCTTGCTCAATATAGTAGTATGCTACTTGGTTTATTTCTACTTCAATGTGTACATGTGTTTATTTTGCGATATCACCTATACGTATTAGTGGAGCCCTTAGGATCTTTGCTTGATTACCAGCGTTGTGATGGCAGTCACACTAGTGGGGGCTGGGTAATCTATAAGCACATCCTTATACAGGTCCCTAGTCGCAGGACTATCGAGACAGGGCATCGATACTCCGGAGTAGACTAGCGTATGCGCTTCTCATCCCAGTGTGGGAGATGGTCTGTCCCACAGCCATCAGTACGTCGTACTGTAGATAGTATACGGGTGCTCGTTGGGTTAAGAGTACACTGGACAGGACTCGTCGGGAACTGACAGGTTAGTATTATACCTATCATCAGTTATCAGTTCCCAGGTGACATGAGTACAGCTTAGTCCGCTGACTTGACACTGACACTTCGCCTCGAGTGTGTTCCCACTGCACTTTGATCACTACCCTACCACGGCTCAAAGGAGTCGTGCAAATAGGTAATGGTTGGGTGCAGTCCCGAAGCACTTGGAGGCAGTGACGGTTAGACAGGATTCGTCTCTCCCGGTATTGGGGGTTGACATCGCGCTGTGTCTAGGAGAGCCATTACACGAGTAGTCCCTGGCCAGGGCAAGCGGGATATACTGGTAGGCTTCCAGTGTTATCTCAGGGTGTTTTGGGCTTCACTCCGACACGACTTGTACCGCTATTGGGGGACTGACGTTTACCGCCCTCTAGGCCCGCCATGCGATGTATCAGACGAACAGACCGGACTGTACAGAGACTGTCACATTCAGACTCAGTAGGAGTTCAGATGGGGTTCACCTCGTCAGCCTTCTTATCGGCATCTACCTGGGGACCGTTACGCACAGCTAGTGCCGCTTGCGGTCTGTGGTTAAACCCACTGCCAGCGCAGTGTCGGGTCTTTAGAGTCCCACACAGAGGGTATTCGCCTCTGGGCAAAACAGAGTAGAGGTCGCATGGTTTTGCGACAGGGTTCGTTCTCATTCGCGCACTTGTGCACGTTTGGAGTCCGGACGGATATTACTGGCTGGCTCTGGTTTGAGTCAGATACTGGTATATGTTTTGGGGTTGATTTTATCTCTTGGTATTCATGTTCCTCGGAACAAGAATGCGGGTGTGTATGCACAGTTGATTGAGGCGGTGGAAGAGGTTTTTCATTAGGGTTTCGGAACGGGTGCGTATGCACAGTTGACAGTCGTCTTTTTCCAAACCCTAATGGAATTATGATATATCAATTAATAATATTAATAAAATGAAATTGTGTCATGGTTGGTTTTTGTTGACTAGTTGACCATGGTTGACTTGTTGACCATGGTTGAAGTTTTGACCATCATCATTACAAAAGAAAGATACTCTTTGATTCTAGCAAAATTCATTTAATGTTTGAAATGATAATGGTCATTCATAAACCTTCCATCAACTATTCCATTTTCATTATTATTATTAATTTGATAATTCTTTTTGCTTTATGTTATGGTTGCAAAAGAAAAAGAGCTCATTCTATCATTTAGCTTCTCTCTCCTCACTTCATCTTCTTCTTCCTCTAGCTCAAGGAGAATCATTCTCATGTGTTGAGAATCCCTCTCCTTGAAAGATAAACACCCCTTAGACACTCTCTACTCACTCTAGGATCAAAGGTTTAGCAAGCCGAAGATTCTAGTTCTCTCCAAGTTCGAGAAAGAGCCCGAAGGTTGAACCCTCAGGTGGATCCATATTTGACGGAAGAAGGCAACGAGGAAAGCACCATCAACCTCTATAAAAGTTTGAAGACGAAGGAGTTCAAGTTAGGTATAACCATCTTTCCGAGTAGCTAATTCTCTTTAGCTTGTTTGCTAGTTTAGTTTAGAAAAGATCCCGACTTTGTTAGTCCATGTTGCCCCATGCGCTAAAAATTTGATTTTTATACCGTTTCCGCCCCCCCGTAAGAACCGGGGGTCGTAACGTGGACTTACACCTAGGAAACAGAGAAATGGGTGGAATGCCTGTCAGCAAACTTGCGCTCGGTAAGTCCCCAAAAAAGGTGGGATGTGAATGTATATACATGAATATGCAAGGTGACATGTGATATAGTATGAATGGAACTAAAACATGAACAAGTATAACATGGCAATATTAATGACAACTATATAAGCATGGCAATATAACATGCGTATAGTAAACAAGTATAGCATGATCGTGGAGTGTAAGTATAGTGAAAATGAAGTGAATGTAAGTGTCCTAAAAAGTCTCTAAAATAGTAAAAATAACTAACGTGAGTTTAAATGTGAATGTCAACCAATCTCAAGAGTATTCTCGAACCCAAGGCTATCGTCCATAAGTAAGGAATCACGGATCCAAAGTATCGGGACTTCAATTATTATTGAAGTATTCCAAACCCAACAGGCTATCATCCAGGGGCTTGGAAACACGAGCCCTCATTCGTGAATTCGTGATTTGTACCATTTCAGCTCGGTACCACAGCAACATGATTTATACCATTTCAGCCCGGTATCACAGCAACATGATTTGTATTAATGGGACTCATGAGATTCCGTTGGATTCATACTCAAATTACCCCAACACTCCGTGTATATTAGTTTATGATTAATGTTATGAGTCTTGATCGAATCCATAGATACAAAGGTGATGTATGATATCAAGTTTTCAAAATTGAGTGCATGTAGTCATGTCAAGTGCAAGTCATACCAATTGTATTCATGATTCGAGTCAAATTGGTTCAAGTGTAGATATTGGGTTCAAGTATTCATGATTGAGTCGTGTCAAGATCAAGTCAATTCTAACATGTAATGATTTAATCACAAGTCATATAAATAAAAATAAATAAGCAATCATAGAACAAGATATGAGATAAGTATACAAGTAACGTCCAAAACAATGTTGTAAATATGTAATATACACGACTAGTTGATCAAGTCATTTGAAATCAGAATATAAATGAAAACATAGACTTAAGTGTTATGCACACGTGAGTTCCAGTATCGCATAAATACGACTACCGGTTTGGGAGATATACATGTTTTCATATCGTCGTGCAAAACATATCAGAATCTGTTCAGTACCGTCACATTTTTAAAACGCAGTTTGAGTTAATTTTCATCATGTTTAAGGTTACTAAAATTAATAGAAAATTGTAGGTATTTTGATTTACTTATCCAAAACACCAAAATTCATGTGATTTGGATTACTGAAGCTCTAGTTATCATCATTTTAACATCAGCGTTTAAAACAGAAATTCAGATTTATATCCAACAACTATATATTGTATTGCAAAACTTATATCGAGTTGTTTCATGCATTTCTAAGTAATATAGTATACAGAAAAGTATTGCTATATCAATTGTGCATCTACACATCTAAAGTTTTTCACGAACAGACATCGAGAGTTCGAGTTATGTCCTATTTAAAAATAGTGTGTGAATCAGGACAGATTCTGTCCAGATTCGTCGCTTAATATTGTGACGCGGTTTTCTATATTTTACATCGATTTTCAGTAAAAACTTAAAACTAAAAAAATCTTGATATTTTGATGTGGATATTTAAAATATCTGAAAACACTTAATTTGGATCAACGATTAAAGAGTTATGATCTCTCTCGAAGACCCTTATTGGCAGTTTTCTGGTTTTAAAAACAGTGAACAAAAAAACTACGTAACACCTAAACCGTTATTCGGTTTGATATGAAATTTTTACCGTAGATTTTTAATTCTATCTATTATTTTATCCTAATGTTCCAAAAATTTTCAGAAGTGGAAATTAATTTATAAAAATTATTTTAAAGATAAAGGTTTTGTAAGATCGTATTTGAAAATGATAAATTAATGGTATTTATTTATAACTTTGTTTTCTTGTATGCAAAAATAAATATAAATAATTAAAATTTCAGCGATAAATAATATAAATTAACATATGTGAAGCAAACATATGATCTAATCATGATTAACCGTCTAAAACAATAATACTTAACATGTTATCAACCATTGCATGCAAGATTTTATAACTAAACATATATGCTTTATTTCAACTATTTTTTAATTTAACAAAATTTTTATCATGAGACTAACTAATAATCTCAAGATTCGTCATGATGGAGGCATGGTAAGGGGATGAATTTCAAGTAAAGAAAAGGAGGATGAGAGAGGACTTACAGGTTGTGTGAGTTGGTATAACAACCAGCTCACCGTTTAGATAAAATCTTCAACTAAGTCTTTGAAGCTTTATGGAACCGGTGCTTCTCCAAGCTCAAGGGAAAAGATATTTTATTTTATTTTATTTTTAGAATTGATCAAAAGCAAATGGCTAAGGTGGGATGAAGAAGAGATGAAAAGAGATATAGGAAATGACAAAAATGTGAGATGAAGAAAAGAAAGAAGAGTGATATATAAAAAAAAGGTTTATGTCCACCATAATTCTAATAAATTATAGCTCATAACCATTCTAATTATTTTGGAAGTTAAAAAGAAGATGAAATGAAATGTCTTATTTGTAGGTTATGAGAAGGATAAAAATTGATAAAAAAAATAATTGTAAGAATGAGGATTTGAACATATGACCTATCGAATAACAATACTAGGACTTAACCAATGAGCTATAACGTTGTTCTTGCACATATTTAGTTAGAATTAAATATATATTGTTGCTTGAAAAGAAAGTAGGCTTTTGGGCTCATAGTTTTATAAAAGAAAATGAAAATGAGATTGGATTTGGGTTATGAGCTGGGTCAGGTTTTGCGTTTAATTTGAAATAGGTTAAAATTTAGTTTAAAAAAATGGGTTTGGGAAAAATAGATGGAATAATAAAATAATATATTTAATAGAAAACAATTATAAGGAAAATAGTAAGAATAAATAAATATAATATTTTACTAAAGAAAGAAAATACGAAGGTATAGTAATATTGGGTCGTTACATTCTACCCTCCTAAAAATAATTCCGTCCTCGAAATTACTCAAGAAGGATGTTGCAACAAAGTAAGGAAACAAGATTAGGATAATATCGTCGCGTTTCGTCATTGTGTTCCATTAGTCGAAACTCTAAGTGATCACGATAAGACAACCAGGAAGACGAGAAAATATTGTTAGAATAATTCAAGAGTAGTTTATAAGAAAACCGCAGGCAAGTACTCGACGATCATCTCTGGTCCTAGGAGTTCACGATCTCCGATATCGTCCCAACTTAGTGGTGAACGACACTTCTTTCCATAGAGAGCTGCAAATTGAAAGTGTGTCTTAGCATCTCTACTAGGTTACCAAATGTATCAAGTATGCAATTTTAAAAAATATAGAGGTCTAAGCTACACTAACCTAGAATCGAACTAGAGAATTAAGGTTTATAAACATGTAAACAAGATTTACACTAAGTGAATAGAGAATACAACCTTTGTAGACCGGTCCTTCACTTCTAAAGCTCCAAGTAGTAGTCCCTTAGCTCCAAGTAGTGGTCCCTCGAACTCTTCTTAAGCTCTACTTGGTGGAAAAAACGAGCTTGCTAAGTCGTCTTCGAGGCCGAATATGATCCACCATGAAGAATCTCTAACTCAAGCCACCTCTTCACTAATTAAGGAATTAGTGAAGCAAACAACCTACACTAATGAGCTAGATGAGAGTAGATTGATGAAGTGAGAATTTTGCTCACTTTAGAATTATATTTCTCCTTTTCTTTTTCTCTCAAGAAAAATCAAGAGGAGGAAAATAGTGAAGCTTGTGAAGAACTAGGGTGAAGAATATATCACAAGTGATATTTGTAGAGAATTAACCATGGCTAAGGATAAAGATTAGGTTATAAAATATCTAAAGTAAAACAAAATTAATGGGATGAGTCATGGATTCTACATGCTTCATGAAGTATCTAAAGCCATGCTCATTTTCCACTAATTTCCTTTTTACTTTAAATATAAATCACGCAATATTATCCTTGGCTTGGTGTAAGTCCCATACACCCATGTTCTATGTATCATCCACCATGACACAATAGTATATGTAATACACACACACATACACACACACACTACATAAATATATATATCAACATATATACATACATACATACATACATATATATATATATATATATATATATACATACATACATATATATATATATATATATATATATATATTCAAGAGAAGAAATTCTTTAGTGAGCCAATATTAGTTAATATATATTAATATATCAAATATATATATATATATATCAAATTATTAAATCAACACTTGATTTAATAATCCGACTATATCATATATAACCGACTAATATGTTTTATATGTATATCAATTTATCGAATCAACACTTGATTTAATAACCTGGTTATATCACATATAACTGACCAATATTATATATCGCGAGATTAGAATACGGTATCGCTTACACGTATTTAAGCAAGGTCCCGCACATATCACATATGTGCCCTACTTCGCTTTGCTTGAGCTAGGAAACCTCTGTGTGGGACTCTAAAGACTCGTCAATACGCCAGCAATAGGTAATCATCACATCAGTTACCCATAAGCCGTCAGCGGTACTAGCTGGACGTAACGTCTACCCAGGTATTGAGAGAATAAAATATCAACAAGCAAATTTGTCCAAACTCCCATGAAACCTATAAGTAACACTTACCGTACAGTCCGGTCTTTTCGTTTGATATGTCGCATATCAAGTCTAGGGGTGGAATAGTCAGACCCTAGTAACTTGATAAGTCATGCCGATGTGTAACCTATAACCGTTAGAGTAACTACTGATAACTCTTATCAGTAAATCTCATCAGACCTGGCCAGGGACTTACTGTTATAGCCAATCGAGTATAGCGCAACATCAACTCCCAATACCGGGAGAGACGAAACCCCTCCTATCGCTCACTGCCTCCATGTGACTCGGGACTGTACCCAAAATCCACCTGTTTGCACGACTCCTTTGAGCTGTGGTAGGGAGGAAATCAAAGCACAGTGGAAACCACACAAGACTCTATACGATCTCGAGTCTACAGATTAACCTGTACCAGTGTCATCAGAGAACTTCTATCTGACGATAGGTATGATACCATTTAGGAGTTCTCGATGAATCATATTCGGTGTACCCATTCTCTAATGAGCACCTGTGTACAATCTTTTATGTCAAACACCAATGGTTGTGGGATCAACCATTGCCCCCATACAGGGTCAAGAAACGTACACACTAGTATACACTGGAATATCAATGCCCTGTCTCGATACTCTCTTGACTAGGAACTATTAAAAGATGTGCTTGTGGACTACACAAGTCCCACTAATATGATCTGCATCATAGTCCTAGTAGTCAAGCTAATATCCTAAGGGCTTTATCAACATGTATCAGAGAGACAGTATAATATAGGTGTACATGTTAAGATAAAGAGCAACCAGATAGCATACTATCATGTCGAGCAAAAAAGTCCTATATATATATATATATATATATATATATATATATATATATATGTCCAAGCATCCACTATAATATACAATAATGGCCTCTAGGGCATACATATGACTAACAAAAATGGTGCCATTCCAATACTCGCCTTGTAGCTGTTGTTGTATAAAAACTCCACAAGATGTAGGTGATCTTCCGACAATCCTCTGAAGTATAACATACAAGCTCTTAGCATGTCTTCTAGAATCTGAATTGTTTGCTCAAACTGTCCATCTGTTTGTGGATGGTAAGCTGTGCTGAAGTTCAGACTCGTTCCCAGGCTATAGCTTGCAGACTCTGCCAAAACTGCGATTAGAATCTGGTATCACGATCGGAGACGATGCAAACTGGTACTCCATGTAATCTCACAATCTCCTGCATGAGTTCGTGGGTATCAAAAATAGTACATCTTGAGGTTAAATCTTATATTAGATTCATGCTTACCTCCATATACTTCTTTGCTAGTGTCTCGGTAGATTGGCCAACTCGAAATGGGATGAAGTGAGCCGACTTGGTGATTCATTCCACAATAACCCATACTGCGTCGTTATCCTTCATGTTGGGAGGAAGGGCAGACATGAAGTCTATGGTGATGTGTTACCATTTCCATTCTGGGATAGTTAACGGTTGAAGTAAACCAGCAGTTCTGTGATTTTCAGCCTTCACTTGCTGACACACAAAGCATTTGGCTATACTTTTGGGTACTTCGCGCTTCATTCCATACCACCAGTAATGTTGCCGTAGACCTTTGTACATCTTTGTACCACAAGGGTGTGTTAGTTATATGTATGCCCTAGAGGCCATTACTGTACATAGAATGTATATTGTAGTGGATGCTGGGACATATATAGGGAGGACTTTCTTGCTCGACATGATAGTACGCTATCTGGTTGCACTTTATCTTAACATGTATACTTTCTGTCTCTCTGATTACATGTTGATAAAGCCCATAGGATGTGTACTCGACTTCCAGGACTATGATGTAGATCATACTAGTGGGGCCTGGGTAGTCCATGATACATCATTGAAATGTTCCTAGTCGAGAGAATATCGAGACGGGGCATCGATATTCCAGAGTAGACTAGCGCATATCTTCTCGACCCATGCGATGGGCGATGGATGATCCCATATCCATTGGTGTTTGACATCGAAGATGGTATGCGGGTGCTCAGTGGAGACTGGGTACACTGAACGGACTCGCCGAGAACTCCCAGATGGTATTATACCTCACGTCAGATGGCAGTTCTCTGGTGACACTGGTACAGCTTAGTCTGTTGACCCGAGATCGTCATAGAGTCTTGTGTGTCTCCCACTGTGCTTTGATTCCCACCCTACCACGGCTCTACTGAGTTGTGCAAACAGGTGGTTTTTGGGTACAGTCCCGATTCACATGGAGGCAATGAGCGATAGGAGGGGATTCGTCTCTCCCGGTATTGGGGGTTGATGTTGTGCAATGCTCGACTGGCCATAACAGGAAATCCCTGGCCAGGGTTGCAGTGATATACTGGTAAGAGTTATCAGTAGTTTCACGAATGTTATGGACCCTACGTCGGCATGATTTATCGAGCTATTGGGGTCTGACGTTTACCACCCCTAGGCGAGATATGCGACATATCAGACGAACAGACCGGACCGTACGGTAGTGTTACTGGTCGGATTCGCAGGAGTGTGAGCGGGCTAGCTCGTCGATCTTCTGATCGCTCAATACCCGGGTGGCCGTTACGTTTAGCAGACCGCTTGCGGCTTGTGGGTGCATGATATGATCATCATCTGCTACCGGCGTATTGACGAGTCTTTAGAGTCCTACACAGAGGTTTCCTGGTTCAAGCGAAACGAAATAGGAGTGCATATGAGATATGTACGGGACCGAGAATAATGCGTGTATGTGATACCGTATTTGATTCTCGCGATCAATGTATCGAATGGTTATATGCGATATAACCTAGTTATCGAATCAAGGATTGATTCGATAAGCCGACACGTTGGATACTAGCCGGTTATATGCGATATGACCGGATCGTTAAATCAAGTGTTGATTTAATGATTTAATACATAATTATATATTTGATATATTGCTTTGCATTAACTAGTATCGGTTCACTTTAAATGGATTTTCTCGCGCGGATGTGCACATTGTATATTCGATATAGTTTTGTGCACATGATTGTATCATGTTTGATGATACATTCTTGCTTGGTTTTGTGTAAAGTGTTAAACCATGGTTAATTAGTGATTAGGGTTTCTTTTTCATTTACTTAATCATTTATTTATTCCTTTTATTTATTTTGGAAAAAGAAAAGATAAAGAGATAAGAATGGTTGCTAGTTTTGTTTTTATTTGAAAGCTTCTTGAAGCTTTGAACTTAGTCCACCATTCTTGTCTTTTATCTAACCCTAACCACTATCTAACCTAAGTTAAGTCTCTACACTAAACCATGGTCAATGATATGATAAGTATTGTATTTTATTTTCTATTTTAAGTTTAAGTGATCATATCATCTTCTTCTTCTTCATCTTCTTCTTCCATGGAAAAGCTTGCTTCTCCAATGGCAAGTGTTGAAAAAGTGTGAGAAATCCAAATCTAAAGTGAACCCAACTCCTATTTCTTCATCCTCTACCTCTTGCCAAGTAGTATAGGGTGTTTCCTTCACAAGTTTTCCAAGCTTGATGAAGTTGGAGCTTGTTCTTGCGATATCTCGACGTAGATCATCTTCGGCATCGAACCGACGATCAAGCCCGCCCATTTCTTCGACGAAGCCGATACTTGAGTTCCGGATTCATTTTGGACAGCCGAGGGGACTTCGTTGCGGAGCCGTGGAGGTGGTGGATCGGATCTACAAAGGTTGTATGTCCGTTCCTTTAGTTAAAATGTTAACTAGTTTATGTTTCGCCTAAATATCTAGTAAACGATCCGTAGTCGGGTTTGTAGGCACCCGTAAAATTTTATTTGTGCATATTTGATCACTTGTGAGACCTCACTAGAGTGCCTAGGAACCCTACAGGGTGTACTGAGTAAGGAGAGCTGTGAGCTTCTTGTTTATCACAGAAAACTGCATTTTAATACCGCTCATTCATTATCTATTTTTTGTATTATATCGGTACTATTAACGGTGTCTGCTCAGTAAGTACAGATTACAAGTATCCGTGACAAAATACTGGAAATACACTCAAAATTGTGGATATTACATTTGTGAGCCGATACTGCAACCGGAACTGCAAACCGATCGATATTTCAAGAGTTTCTTCTTGCAACATGCATGTGTACACACTTTTTATCTAAATGGTCCAACACATACAAGTGTGTACACTAGCTTGTTGGTCCATGGACCTAGAGAGGGGGCAGCCCATGGCACATACAAATGATGACTTGTGCAAGTGGGTGGGTGTGTGAGTTAATGCTAAAAGTTGTGATGTGATGTATAGCATCAAGTTTCCCTCCAAATTCCTGAGTGCAGACCAAGTTTAATCAGACAAAACAAGCAGCACCATTGGACTTGTCGAGAAGAGAAAAGACCACCATACCAATACGAGCCATGATGCTCGGACCAAGACCGGCGAGATGCTTCCAAAAACTAGCCCCACTGGTTTTATTGAGCCCGAAGACCCCAATTTTCTTCAGTCCATCCCTTGCTGCCACATCTCTTATTTTTATTACTTGTTTAATTTTATTTTGAGCCTATAAATATAGATCGATGAGCAAGGGAAAGGGGGTCACACATTGTCTCATTCTTGGTCCAAGACTTCACAACTCTGTTTCATTTTCCATTTTGTTCTTATACATAGCTAGTCCCCCTTGAGTTCTTTACCTTCTCTTGATCTTGCAAGCTCTTCATTGAGCTTTCAAGTTTAAGTTTTGGTTATTGAACTCAAGGGTTTGTAACATTATTTGGAATCAATAAAGCTTTCTTCTTGCCTTCATTTTGCTTTGGGTTCTTAGCCTTCTCTTGATCTTGCAACCTCTTCATTGAGCTTGCAAGTTTAAGTTTAGGCTATTGAACCCATGGTTTGTAATGTGTTCTATGGTTCTTAGTATTTTATCTCTCTCTTTACTTTCTTGCGTTTTAATTCTTGTCTTACTTTCTTGCAATTTATTTCCATATCATTTACTAACTTGCTCTTTTAATTCCATGCAATTTGCTTTCTTGTAATGTTGTCTTTTATTTTCTCTTTTTCCTTGTTGTGTTGTTGATTGTGAATATGGTGTTGTTAGGAAAAAGAATGGAGTTGTAAGTTAAGGTTTTTCTTCTCTCATTTCCTTTGCCTGATATTTTCCATTGAGCTCTGCCCAAACCTTACGCAAGCGCTCCGTTAGGCACCCTACCCTACCAAGGTATCGGTGATCCCTAACCGCGACCGGTTGCGTTTGGTTTGGTCGAATGCGAAAGTAAGAGACAAGAACGGATGGACAAGGGTCAATAACCCGGATTTCACTAATACCGTGCTTAATTACCATAATCCATGTTGTTGCTGATTGCTCTAGCTTCATTGGTTGAGTTCGGCACAAAAGATTTAGTGTGGAATTCACTAACTTACACTATCCTATCTAATCCTAACAATTTATACTTATATATAAACACATAGGGTAGAATTGAACCATTACGCCCCGTGCATTAACTCATCATAACAATAACGTGAAATGCTCCGTCTCCCTGCGGATGACCCGTGCTCACCGCGGCTAGCTACACTCAACGCCGTCCTTGATCACGGTTAAACATTAGAACTTTAAAACACGACACGCTAAAAGCGTGTTGATCAAATGGCGTCGTTGCCGGGGAGACGGTAACGTTTTTATTCTTGTTATTTCGGGTTAATCTTGTTTATATTATCTAGCGTCATTTTTAAAAATAAAACAAACTAAAAATTTCAAAAATTTCAAAAACCAAAACAAAAACTAACAAACCAAAAAAAATTTGTTCTCTGGATTTTTGACCTCCTAGCACTCTGGATCTCAACAGAAAAGATAAGCAAGAACATTGAAACACTAGTAGAACACTTAGACACCTGAAGAAATTTGGAGCCCCAACTCCAAGGAAAAACAGGCGAGACCCACCAGAATTCCGGCGCCGCCGGCCCCCTTTCCCCTATTTGCTCCAAAATTTGGTTTTGTGCTCCAGTATTCTAGTTTTTTTCTAATTTTATTGCTTGTTTTCTTTAATTTTTAGTGTGCAGATATTTGGGCATTCATATCGTTTTTTTTTGCACTAAAATCCGTTTTTTCCGACATTTTCAGATTTTGCCGGATTTGTGAACTGCGATCGTGGGGAGCAAAGTGTAATTCAAGGTTATGCTGATTACGAAGTACAGTGCCAAAGATCCGGGTAGTTTGACCCGCGCAAGCAAACTTTCCAAGCAATTCAGATTCACTTCAACGAGGGTTTCTTAACCCAAAATTTATCGGTACGTACTTTACTAACACCTTCTTCTCACATCCGACGCATCCAATATATATCTTTGCAGGATTCTTTGCAAGTTCGCTATCAAACGCTAAAACAACTAACCCGTATTTGTTGCAGTGCTGTGCATAAACGTAAAAAAACAATTGTTTGCTTCTTTGAATAATTTTTTTTTCATGCCCCGCTTCCCGGTATACGACGAAGGGGACGCGACGAGGCCGCTACGTATTTACTCTAAGTAAATACGCTAAGCGTAACTAAGCAATATAAATGTAAATGCACAAGAGATAAGATATAATAAAACAGCAACTGTATTTATTCACATTCTTTCTGTACAATGAATGGAAATGTAAATACATTTGAAATAAAGCAATGCATAAACAATGGCACAACAGAAAAGGAAAAGTACTGAAAATGAAAGTGTACAGTGAACTAAAGCTCTCGGTCTTCAACGAAGTGTTCCAAGTCTTCAGCAGTGGGCTCGATCTCAGGAATGTCCAGATCACCTGACGACAATCAAAGAAGAAAGAAAGAGAATGTTGTCGGCGAACAGGTCGCTCGGTAAGTCCCAAAGATAAGGGAGAAATAGAATAGACAGAATAAGAAGGTAGCTTTTAAAGTTGTATTATTTTGTTATAATGTTGTGTTAACGCTATTGTTTATAGCTTAGCACAGAAGGATGCCAGTGTATACGAGAGGAGTCTCACTTGCCCCGGAGACTAAGGTATCAGAAACTCAAGGAACCGTTGGGCCACGGTACAACAGCAACGGAATATAGGTTAGGTGTCTTATGGTTGCAGTCTCGTGCCACTTCTAACACCTTCCATATCAATCTACCCCTTACACCCCGTGTTATCTTGATTGTATTGTAACTTGAATTGTATTGTAATATAGATTGTATAATTGGATGACTTACCGAAACCATGATATCAGTAAATGGATATAACCGAAGAATCATGTAAATGGATGTAACTGGATAATCATGTAAATGGAAGTATATCTATGGTTCGGTTCGGTCATATAGATTGAATGGATTCATGTTGAATTGTAATATTGTAGATTGCAGATTGTAGATTGTAGATTGTACTTGAATCATATTCAAGTTAGATTATAAAGAGACTCATCTAAGTCAGACAATTAGAAAAGTAAATTGAAGTCCTGATTGTTTTGATGTTATCGGTAACCGCTGCACATGGGCGGCAGGATTTATGTCTTTTTCAAAGACGATTACCGTGTTGATAACACCGTTTGTTAATTGTCTACCTTAGATAGGGAAGCACCCACTTCTACGGCTCTCTGAGGCTCAAGAGATTGGTCCCGCTTAAACCTATGTTTACTAGGGCCCTTAGGGTAATTTATAGAACTTGAAGGGGTTTTATGTAAAAATACTTTTCTATAGTTTTCAAAATACTCCCCAATTATTTAGTTATCATCTTTAGAGTTGTAATAAATGTGGATTTTATACATATGCCATTTCTATTGAGAATAACCTAATTTTCATAATATTTGGTATTAAAGTGTAATATTAAACTTGTATGGATTTTATGGTATTTTAATGTAAACTGATTTTTATGATTTTGAAAAGAGTTGTAATATTTATATTCTTACAAAATAGATCTTTTAGTGTTACATACATACATACATACATACATACATATATATATATATATACATATATATATATATATATATATAATTCTAAAAATCTCATTTTCTTAATATGTCGTATTTTAAATCTTTCGAGACCGAATGCTCCTTGCGGAGGTCTGCATATCGCACTACTAAGCCCGAGAATGTGCGATAATCCGTACCATCCCGAACGGGTTCCCCAAATGGGTTGTAGCAGCGCTTTGCAAAGATTTGTATAAATACTAAATGGTATAGAAAATGGTTTTATTAGTAATGGTATTTATTTGAAATGGTTCGTTTCCCGTATTCTATATTCCCAAAAAGTATTACGCTATGTTGCATATGAGTGTCTGAGGAGTTAGGTCATTACCTCGTGATCTACTTAAAGGTATAGCAAGGATTTGATGGTTTAAATGTCGAAATGAAACTATATGGTATTTTAATGAAAACAATACGGTAAAATGGAAATAGCAATTTCTTTTGATATGGAACTTGTTCAATATGATTAGTTAGTGTTTAATAGTCAACATGTAATGGTTTAACAAGATTGTATTAAAGGAAAGTGAGATTTTAGGAAGAACCGAATCGGAAATCGGATTTGTTTCGATTCCGTCGGGTTTTAGAATTTCGTATTTTCAAAAAGAGTAGAGAAGGGCGAAGGTGGGACTTATGGGTTTAGTTAATAAAGGAGAGGAAGGGGAGACGAGAGGAGTCGACGGGACATCGTTTCGTCGTCAGGAGTTCCTAGGATCGTCGTCGGAAGATGGCCGGAAAATTCGCCGGAGCTTCGCCTCTCGCTTCTTCCAAAGTACACTAGGGTTTCTAGGAATTTCCTGAGAGTTGGCTCAGAATTTTGGGGTGGGGGGATAGTGTTTATAGGGTTAGGGTAGGTGAAAGGTTAAAATGAAAAAATGTAATAAATTGTATTAAAATTAAAAGTAGAGTAATTGGGGTTTTAAAAGAGCTCTGGAAATGTTCTGAGGACAAAATTTTGCAGGTGTACAGGGGAGACCAAAAGACACAATTTTTGTGTTGGGATCGTCGCCAGAATCAGCCGACTCGGCCGTGACTCTGTCGGAGGCCTGAGTCGGCCGAGTTGGACGATTTCCGGCCGCGTCAGGCAGCCGGAATCCCCCTCGACGGTTCATCTATCCTCTGGCAATGTTACATTTTTGGGTGTAATGGGGTTTTTGTGAGATATGCACGTGTAAACCCTTGGTATTCTTAAGGTTTAAAAAAATTAATATTAAAAAATAATGTGGGATATGGGATTTGAACTCTGGTGGCTTGGTTCAGCAGTGCAAGGTCTTACCAATGAGCTACAAGGTTGTCCATGCACATATTTAATTAGAATTAAATATATGCGGTTGCTTGAAAGGAAAGTGGGCTTTTGGGGCTTAAGAGATTGGGAATGAAAAGAATGGAATTGGGCTTAAAGAATAAGTTTGGGTAAAAAGAAATGAGTTTTAGAAAATACTTAGATGCGAAAAATAGATGAAAGGATTAAATATAACTAAAAATATGGAAATAAAAATATACAAATACAATATTTTATTAATATGAAGATATAGGAATTTTAGAGTCGTTACATTCTACCCTCCTTATAAAAATATCGTCCTCGAAATTTGTAAAAGGAAAGTATAACGGATTCAAGGAAAGTTTGGTGATAGAAGTATTTGATAGTGTATGAAAATATGTGAAGGAATGAAAAAATGCTAAGGTTTTGTTAAGATTGTAAAAGAGGTGAGGGGATTTTGGATTAGGACAGATTCAAAAAATATGAAAATGTAAGATTCAAGGAATATGATTGTAAAGAATGTTTTAGTTGCTGGTTCTTATGTTATATTACTTAGGTTGTTCTCGCAGAACAGAACTGTATAGTATGGTTCTATACAGCTCTGACCTGCATGGGCCACCAACAAAACCTGTCAAGCCCCGCTTCCCGGTATACGGCGAAGGGGACGCGATGAGGCCGCTACGTATTTACTCTGAAGTAAATATGCTAAGTGTAACTAAGCAATATAAATGTAAATGCACAAGAGACAAGATATAATAAAACAACAACTTTATTTATTCACATTCTTTCTATCCAATGCATGGAAATGTAAATAAAACTGAAATAAAGCAATGCCTAAACAATGGCATAACAGAAAAGGAAAAGTACTGAAAATGAAAGTGTACAGTGAACTAAAGCTCTCGGTCTTCAACGAAGTGATCCAAGTCTTCAGCAGTGGGCTCGATCTTAGGAATGTCCAGATCACCTGACGACATTCAAAGAAGAAAGAAAGAGAATGTCGTCGGCGAGCAGGTCGCTCGGTAAGTCCCAAAGATAAGGGAGAAATAGAATAGACATAATAAGAAGGTATCTTTTAAAGTTGTATTATTTTGTTATAATGTTGTGTTAACGCTGTTGTTTGTAACTTGGTACAGAAAGATGCCAGTGTATACGAGAGGAGTCTCACTTGCCCCGGAGACTAGGGTATTAAAAACTCAAGGAACGGTTGGGTCACGGTACAACAGCAACGGAATATAGATTAGGTGTCTTATGATTGCAGTCTCGTGCTACTTCTAACACCTTCCGTACCAATCTAACCCTTACACCCCGTGTTATCTTGATTGTATTGTTTGTATTGTAACTTGAATTGTATTGTAATGTAGATTGTATAATTGGATGACTTACCGAAACCATGATACCAGTAAATAGATGTAACTAAAGAATCATGTAATTGGATGTAACTGGATAATCTTGTAAATGGAAGTATATCCATGGTTCGGTTCAGTCAATATAGATTGAATGGATTCATGTTGAATTGTAATATTGTAGATTGCATATTGTAGATTGTAGATTATACTTGAATCATATTCAAGTCAGATTATAAAGAGACTCATCTGAGTCAGACAATTAGAAAAGTAAATTGAAGTCCTGATTGTTTTGATGTTATCGGTAACCGCTGCACATGGGCGGCAGGATTTTGTCTTTTTCAAAAACGATTACCGTGTTGATAATACCATTTGTTAATTGTCTACCTTAGATAGGCAAGCACCCACTTCTCCGGCTCCCTGAGACTCAAGAGATTGGTCCCGCTTAAACCTATGTTTACTAGGGTCCTTAGGGTAATTTATAGAATTTGAGGGGGGTTTATGTAAAAATACTTTTCTATAGTTTTCAAAATACTCCCCAAGTATTTAGTTATCATCTTTAGAGTTGTAATAAATGTGGATTTTATACATATGCCATTTCAATTGAGAATAACCTAATTTTCATAATATATGGTATTAAAGTGTAATATTAAACTTGTATGGATTTCATGATATTTTAATGTAAACTGGTTCTTGTGATTTTTGAAAAGAGTTGTAATATTTATATTCTTACTGTAGGGTGTTTTTCGTCACCCCATCGAGATAGGAATACGCGCGCACTTGTCAGGCATATACTACAGATTTCCCCTGCCTAGGGTAGGCCAGGGTTTATTGATTGTGAGGATCTGAATCTCCGGCAGCCGCGGACTAAGCTGTCGTTAATTACCCCTCGCCTTTGGGGCGAGAGAACCTCCGATTAACGGGTTAAACTGGTCATGCGAACTCAATGTGAAGTGTACGTATGTTTTGTATTGGAGGGGGGTTTAAATATATCGGGAGCCGCGCAGAGTTTTTACGGGGGTCCCGCTATCCGGATAGCGGGCTGGGGTCAAGTGGGCTAGCAGCCCCCTTGCGGGGTGCGGGGCAGCGCCCCGTTAGACATTTTTTTCTAACAGGGACAGTGTCGTGGAGTATGTATGTATGCACATAAGTACACATATGTATGTGTGTGTGTGTGTGTGTGTGTGTGTATGTATGTATATATATAAGGAAAAAAAGAGGGGGAAAGGCATCCAAAGGATGCGTGGGGGCAGCACCTTGGGAGCTGTGCGCCTAGGTGCTGTGCGCTCAGGCGCTAGAGTGCCACGTGTCGGCATGTGGGCGCTCTGCGCTTGAGCGTTGGGCGCTAGAGCGCAAGCGCGCCACGTGTCGGCACGTAGGCGCTTTGCGCTTCAGCGCCTGACGCTCGAGCGCAAGTGCGCCACGTGTCGGCACGGGGGCTACTTGCGCTTGAGCGCAAGTGCGCCACGTGTCGGCACGGGGGCGACTTGCGCTCGAGCGCTTGCGCTTGAGCACAAGCGCCCCATGTGTCGGAACCGGGGCGACTTGCGCTCGAGCGCTTTCGCTTGAGCGCAAGCGCGCCACGTGTCGGCACCCGGGCGACTTGCGCTCGAGCGCTTGCGCTCGAGCGCTTGCGCTTGAGCGCAAGCGCGCCACGTGTCGGCACGTGAGCGCTTTGCGCTTGAGCGCAAGCGCGCCATGTGTCGGCACACGGGCGCTCTGCGCTTTAGCGCCGGCGAGAAAAAGAGGCTCTTAGCCTAAAAAAAATTCTCGGAAGAGAAATCAGAGAGGAGTTGGACTCCTGAGTGTTTTTGGGGTTAATGGAAGGGGTTCTTCTTCCTCCTCCTCTGTTAGCTGGATCTTGAAGATCAAGAGATGTGAGATCTCAAAATCTCTCCTTTTTGGGATCTAAAGACAGATCCAAGTTCCCCTTTGTGGGTTTGCTGGTGTAAAACTATCTTGTTTTTGAAAAGGAAGAGTAAAACTCTTGATTTAATTCAAAAAAAAAAGAAGATTTGAGACCTTCAGAAAGGGAAAGAAGTACAAACCCTAGGTTTTTTTGAGAGAATGAAAGTATATTTTTTTATTCATCTTGTTGCCTTTTATAGGCTTACATATTTACATATAGCCCCTTGGGCTTCACAAAATGACGTTTTGCCTATCCCACGGCTCATGTGCCATTTCATTTTTGCACATAAGCCATGGGCTTACAAAAATTTGGTTTTCTGCCCGTTTTGTATACATTCATGTATAAAAAATTACATAAAAATTATTTATTACATGATTTTGTTGTTGGCATGGGGAGGCTGGCCGTGGGTTCGACTTGGGCATGGGCCCGCTTGACCTGGGCTTGGGCCCACCTAGCTTGGGAGTTGACCTTGACTTTGACTCGGTCAACCGGGGTGCAAATTTTTACCCCAACAAATTGCCCCCCATCAATAAATGCACACCACACATTTGAGTTGTGTGCATGAAATTGATGGATCTTGAAGCTGAACTTCGAGGTGGAACATCATTCCGGGGCGAAGCATCATCTCGGGGAGCATGATTCCTAGGGATCGGAGCATCATTCTGATTCGCGGAGTATAATTCCAGGGTCGGAGTATCCCTCGGGGAGCATGATTCCCGGAGATCGGAGCATCATTCCGATTTGCGGAGCATAATTCCAAGGTCGGAGCATCATTCCGAAGAGTCGAAGCATAATTTCGAAGAGTAGAGGCATGATTCCAAGGATCGGAGCATCATTCCGATGAGTGGAGCATGATTCCAGGGATATGAGCATCATTCCGATGAGCGGAGCATGATTCCAGGGGATCGGAGCATCATTCCGAAGAGCAGAGCATGATTCCAGGGGATCGGAGTATCATTCCGAAGAGCGGAGCATGATTCCAAAGGGATCGGAGTATCATTCCGAAGAGTGGAGCATGATTCCAAGGGGGGTCGAAGCATAATTCGGACGAGCGGCAGACATTCTGACCGAAACATAATTTCGATGCAGAGGTTAATTCCCAGGCGAAGCATAATTCCGACAGGGAAGGGAAATACTCCGAGGCGAAGCATGATTTCAACACGGGGTACATTCTGAGACGGAGCATGATTCCGGCGCAGAGCTTGTTGGCCGACTTAATTCCGAGACGAAGCATAATTTCGACAGGGAAGGCAGGTACACCGAGACGAAGCATCATTTCGAAACGGGGTGCATTCTGAGACGAAGCATAATTCCGACGCAGAGCTTGTTGTCTGACTTGATTCCGAGGCGGAGTATAATTCCGATGAGGAAGTCGTTGGTTGATTCCTAGCCGAAGCATAATTCCGACAGGGAAGGCAGATACACCGAGGCGAAGCTTGATTTCGACGCGGGGTACACTGTGAGTCGGAGCTTGATTCCGCCGCAGAGGTTGTTGGTCGACTTGATTCCGAGGCGAAGCTTAATTCCAACAGGGAAGGTAGATATCCCGAGGCGAAGCATGATTTCGACACGGGGTAAATTCTGGGACGGAGCATGACTCCGCCGCAGAGGTTGTTGGTTTGATTTGATTTGAGTTGACATCAGCATCGATGTACTGGAATATGGTACCAGAAGCGAATCATCATTTGTCATGAGAGCATTTTGGGATTTTGGTTTTTGTTTGGCATCTGCATTGCTACACTGGAATAATGCCAGGAGAAACTCATCATTTGCCCTGGGAAGATTTGGGAATTGGTTTTTGCTTGGCATCAGTATCGCTATACTGGAATATGGTACCAGGAGCGAATCATCATTTGCGCTTGCTTATCAGGAAGCGATGGCTTAGGAGACAGGTTTTAGGTCCCTATCACCTAAGACTTTTCAATTTTGTGAGCCGTAAGGGTCTCACAAAGCATTTTCTCCCTACAAGTCGTAAGGATCCCGTAAGTGTATTTTCTCCTTGGGAGTCATGGGGACTCCCAAGTGTGTTGCTCCTTTGTGAGTCGTAAGGATCTCACGTGGGAATTTTCTCCTCACAAAGTCGAGAGGACCTTGTGAGTGCATTTCATCTCTTTCTTACGAGTTTGCGCCCTTTCGGGTTTTCACAAACTCGCCGGCAGTCCTGCTGTTTTTACTCACTGAGCCCTTTCGGGTTTTCATCCGTGCCTATTTTGCTTGTGGACATACCTCCTTTTTTTTATTTTATTATCTTTGGAGAGATTGGGATTGTTTTACGCTCGTGGATTGTATACGGTTTTGCATGATGTATGATCCAGACCGTAGGGCCATAAAATTTTTGGGACTTTGTTGGCGTCTGCATCGCTGCATTGGAATATGGTACCAGGAGCGACTCATCATTCGCCATTGGGGTATGGGATTTGGAATTTGGTTGGCGTCTGCATCGCTACACTGGAATATGGTACCAGGAGCGATTCATCATTCGCCATTAGGGTATGGGATTTAGAATTTAGTTGGCGTCTGCATCGCTGCACTGGAATATGGTACCAGGAGCGACTCATCATTCGCCATTGGGGATTGGGGAGCGATGGCTTAGGAGACAGGTTTGGATCCCTATCGCCTAAAGCTTTTCAATTTTATGGGTCGTAAGGGTCCCATAAAGTATTTTCTCCCTACGAGTCGTAAGGATCCCGTAGGTGCATTTTCTCCTTAGGAGTCGTGAGGACTCCCAAGTGTGTTTTTCCTTTGTGAGTCGTAAGGATCCCACAAAGGTTTGTTCTCCTCATGTATCGTGAGGACACATGAGTGGGTCTTCTCAATGGAGCATAATTCCAAGGACGGAGACCAACCGCTGGACTGGTGATTGCAGTGGGGCATAGGTATGATGAGAATTATTTGAGCCCGTGGATTGTATACGGTAGTCGACTTGGGGACCAACCGTAGGGCCGGGAGAATTTTGGAAATTGGATTTTGGTTGGCGTCTGCATCGCTGCACTGAAATATGGTACCAGGAGCGACTCATCATTCGCCGTTGTTTTGTTTGTTTGTTTGTGTGTGTGTGTTTTTGTTTTACCGCGATTGCTTTATCATTTCAGCTTTTCTTATCGCGAAGATCGCGATTGCCCTATCATTTCGGCTATTTATTCGCGGTTGCCCCATCATTTCGGCTTTATTTTCATTTTCATTTCTACTCGCTGATTTTTATTGCGAGTTGCCCCATCATTTCGGCTTTTCTTTATTTTTCTTTTATTTACACATTTTTTGTTTATTTACATTTTTTTTACATTCCCAGTTTAACGACTTAGAGGTCGACTGTTCCCAGTTTAATAATGTGGTGGTCAATTGTTCCCAAAGGAAGGCAGATGTCTGAGAGAATCAGTTTCACGAAGATTTTCGGTCTCCGTTTGTATGAAATTGGCGGTCGCATCTTGACTGTTTACTAACACGCCTTTGGACAGTTCTATCTCTCCTGCCTTGTATTGCTTTTCGACCCAATCTTTGAAGACAAGCAGTCCTCAATGGCATGACCTATCACTCTGTGATAGGGGCAGTATTTGGGGTCGTCGGTCCTATTCGCTTCCTGCGGTCTTTTTTACTCTGGCAGTTGTAGACCGTTCTTCAGGGCGTCTTTGAATATTTTACGGATTTTGTCCCTTCTGAAGGAATAGACCTTATCCAGCTTCTCTTTCAGTGGAGATTCTCCTCCCTCTCCGAACACTGGCTTCCGAGGCTGGTGGGCATTAGGCCCGCTCAACCCTTGCTTATTTCGATTAGCCGAAGTATTGAAAGACTCAGAATCGTCGGGATTTCCGCCTTTGCGATTATCGTCCTTTCGGTTTCTCCAGGACCTATTGTTATTTTGGGAATCCGAGGAGGACTCCTGCTTTGAGCGCTCCAGCATCTGGACTTTCCTGGTTAGCTCTTGGAATGTTTTGAGACCCGCGGTGCATAAAAACGGGGCCATCCAATTATTGGGATTTCCGACGAGGAGACTGATAGATTGGTCATGCTCTATCGGCGGTTCGCATTTGATGGAGAGATTGCGCCATCGAGTTATAAAATCCGTGCTGCTTTCGTTGCTCTTGGGCTTGGTCCTTACGAGCTCGGCAATGGTGATCTTATCGCTGACGCTCATGAACCTCTGTCGAAACAAAGATTCCATTTGGACGAAAGTAGTAACGGAGCCATCCGGTATGCTCGCGTACCAGTCGAAAGCAACATCGGTCAAGCTATTAACGAACTGGCGGAGGAGAAGCGCATCGTTGCCCCCAGTATTCCTGCATGAGGCTTTGAAGTGGGCGATGTGTTGATTCGCATTTCCCGTCCCATCGAATCTTCCGAATTTGGAGATGACATAGCCGCTAGGAAATTCTACCAGATCATACTGAGCGGGATATGGTCTCCCACTACTGCTGATATCTTTTTGCGCTTCGGCTTCGGCTACCAGTGTTTTGACTTTGCTGGCAACCAAATCCATGATTTGATCTTGAGTTAGCGGGCTACTGTCATCGGTAGCCAAGACATTTCCTGAGATAGGATGCGACTGATTTTCATGCGGTTCGCCCACTTTTGGATTTGAAGGAATAGGCGTCGGCTGCGTTGGGACACCGTTTCCCGGTTCACGAGCAGAGCCCTGCGCTTGATTGGGCGGCTGAGAGGCAAATCGGGCCGTGAGCTGCAAGACGACGTTCGTCAAGTCGTCAATTTTGGAGTAAAGTTTGTCCATCTCCTTGTCTTTGTTTCTGAGCTGCTTTCGGAGCTCTTGAAGCAGCTCTTGCTCCGCGGTCCTGGGGCGAAAAGTCGGCTCTTCTTCGCTTTCCGAGCCTGACTCCTCATGGACCGTAGGGTCTTTCCGCCTATCATCCTCATCAAGAGGGTTTTCATCACCCAGCAGAGGCGGCTGTTCTTAGGAAGTGGCCACCACATTCAAGCCAGATTGGGTTTGAGATGTAGTAGCCCCGTCCTTGCTCTTGCTGCGCGTGCCCACCGTGTAGACAGTGTGGACCACATACCCAGCCATTTCCTCATCTTCGGCGGGATAACCCTGTTCTTCAAACCTCATGAGGTTCAGCCTGGCAGGAGCCCTAGCCCTTTTGTTGGCTCTATATCTGAGCCTTTTCTCCCTCAGCTTCTTGATTTTGAAGGTTTGGCGGGCATCCGCTACCCGGGAAGCCATTGTGAGTTGATCAGCGGGGAGCTTAGAGAAGACACCCGATCGAGCAGTTGTCAGGGGCACCGCTGGGGATTGCGCGAGACGCGTCGTGGCTTTGTTGGTGTTGATGGCCTTGCCCCCAGCTGAGGCCAAGGAAAGTAGTTCAGACACCGACTTGCGTTTGGGTTGGGACGCCCTTGAGATCACCACATTTGGTCTCCTGCCTTTCGAGACCGGTTTGTCTGCCACCGGGGCTTGAGGAACTGGGATGGCGCCAACTGGCATAAACACAATAGAGCCGAATGGTAGCAGCGGCTCCTCCCATTGTCGCCCGAGACTGGCCGGAAGGACCGTCCTGGAGTCTATCTTCATCGTGTAGGAGACGGGAGCTGAGTTCATTATCGAAGACATCGTTGAAAGGTGATTGCTTGAAAATCTGCATGAAAGAGCATTATTTTAGTATAAATACAGGTATGTACATTGATTGAGCTCGCATGGATGCTTAACCCGAAATATGGGAAGAGAGATTGGTCCCACCGGGCGTGCCAAAATCTGTATGGTGTTTTTCGTCACCCCATCGAGATGGGAATACGAGCACGCTTGTCAGGCGTATACTACAGATTCCCCTGCCTAGGGTAGGCCGGGGGGTTTATTGATTGCGGGGATCCGAATTTCTGGCAGCCGCGGACTAAGCTGCCGTTAATTACCCATCGCCTTTGGGGCGAGGGAACCTCCAATTAACGGGTTAAACTGGTCATGCGAACTCAATGTGCAGTGTACGTGTATTTTGTTTTGGATGGGGGTTTAAATATATCGGGAGCCGCACAGAGTTTTTACGGGGGTCCCGCTACCCGGATAGCGGGCTGGGGGTCAAGAGGGCTAGCAGCTCCCGTGCGGGGTGCGGGGCAGCGCCCCGTTAGAATTTTTTTCTAACAGGGACAGTGTCGTGGAGTATGTGTGTATGCACATATGTATACATGTGTGTGTGTGTGTGTGTATGTATATGTATATGTATATATATAAGAAAAAAAAGAGGGGGAAAAGGCATCCAAAGGATGCGTGGGGGCAGCACCTTGGGCGCTGTGCGTTTAGGTGCTGTGCGCTCAGGCGCTAGAGTGCCACATGTCGGCACGTGGGCACTCTGCGCTTGAGCGATGGGCGCTTGAGCGCAAGCGCGCCACGTGTCGGCATGTGGGCGCTTTGCGCTTCAGCGTCTGATGCTCGAGCGCAAGTGCGCCACGTGTCGGCACGGGGGCGACTTGCGCTTGAGCGCAAGCGCGCCACGTGTCGGCACCGAGGCGACTTGCGCTCGAGTGCTTGCGCTTGAGCGCAAGCGCGCCCCGTGTTGGCACCGGGGCGACTTGCGCTCGAGCGCTTGCGCTTGAGCGCAAGCGCACCATGTGTCGGCACGTGGGTGCTTTGCGCTTGAGCGCAGGGCGCTGTAGTGCAAGCGCGCCATGTGTCGGCACGTGGGCGCTTTGCGCTCGAGCGCTGAGCGCTTGAGCGCAAGCGCGCCACGTGTCGACATGCGGGCGCTCTGCGCTTGAGCGCGGGCGAGAAAAAGAGGCTTTTAGCCTAAAAAAAATTTCTCGGAAGAGAAATCAGATAAGAGTTGGACTCCTGAGTGTGTTTTTTGGGTTAATGGAAGGGGTTCATCTTCTTCCTCCTCTGTTAGCTGGATCTTGAAGATCAAGAGATGTAAGATCTCAAAATCTCTCTTTTTGGGGATCTAAAGACAGATCCAAGTTCCCTTTTGTGGGTTTGGTGGTGAAAAACTATCTTGTTTTTGAAAAGGAAGAGTAAAACTCTTGATTTAATTCAAAAGAAAGAAGAAGGTTTGAGACCTTCAGAAAAGGGAAAGAAATACAAACCCTAGATTTTTTTTTAGAGAATGAAATTTTATTGTTTTATTCATCATGTTGCCTTTTATAGGCTTACATATTTACATATAGCCCATTGGGCTTCACAAAATGGCATTTTGCCTATCCCATGGCTCTTGTGCCATTTCATTTTTGCACATAAGCCATGGGCTTACAAAAATTTGGCTTTCTGCCCGTTTTGTATACATTCATGTATAAAAATTTACATAAAAAATATTTATTATATGATTTTGTTGTTGGCATGGGGAGGCTGGCCGCGGGCTCGACTTGGGTATGGGCCCGTTTGAC
The DNA here is from genome assembly GCA_030015575.1 of Agapanthus africanus. Lineage (NCBI taxonomy): Eukaryota > Viridiplantae > Streptophyta > Magnoliopsida > Asparagales > Amaryllidaceae > Agapanthus > Agapanthus africanus. Next base: position 372,468,468 of record JASDDO010000019.1, on the reverse strand, counting down.
ATGGGCTTGGGCCCACCTAGCTTGGGGGTTGACCTTGACTTTGACTCGGTCAACCGGGGTGCAAATTTTTACCCCAACACTTACAAAATAGATCTTTTAGTGTTACATACATACATACATACATACATACATACATACATAGATATATATATATATAGATATACACACATACATACATACATATATACATATATATACATATATATATATATATATATATATATATATATATTTATATAATTTTAATATATATATTATAATTCTAAAAATCTCATTTTCTTAAGATGTCGTATTTTAAATCTTTCGAGACCGAATGCTCCTTGCGGAGGTCTGCATCTCCATTTGATTGATGTGAAAGAACTGTGTTTGTAGTTAACCGCAATCAATAACGGTGTCGCGTGTAGCTAGACCGAGATGAGTATGGGTCGTCCTCTGGGAAACGTGGAACCTTTTACTCTTACTTTAGATGTGTTGAGAAAGAGAGGAGGGATAAAAAATATTGAAGAATGGTTTCTAGATATACGTTAAGCAAGAATGTAAAATATAGATCTAGATTATTTTAAAGATGTAGTTAATATAATAAGGGGGCTTGTAGGGTTCGCTAGGATTTAGTAGTTATGGAAAATCAATTAAAAGTTACCCTTTTTATCCATTAATAGATTTAAAACTAGAATGACGGTGATGCGTGTAAATTAGGGTTGCTGGAGAGAAAAGGAATCCCACTCTTAACCCTTATCTCGACACGGAACTCCGTTCATATCTAGCCTTTACCAAAACAATCATCAATCTAATCTCTAATCGTGGTTGGAACTAGCAAAGAATTGTTAGCGCGCCCGATTAGGATGTTAATAATTCTTTTGATAAAGTTCATAAACTTTATAGGACTTAAAAAGGGTTTAGGGATTTTTATCGTCCATTAGCTTACCATAATCCTACGAACCCTAACAAGCGGAGAATTACTCGTGCATGTTGGGAAAAGAAGATGAAAAGATAGAGAGGGAAAACATAATGTAAAATGCAAAAGAATTAAATAAAACAACTACCTTTATTAATCAACTTGAACAATCTACACTCTGATTCCTTAGAAAATGATTACAAAGACTAGTTTGCTTCTCGATCTCTTCCAAGGAGGTAGACGAACAGTTGATGACCAGCCTGGATGCGTGAGCCGTCTTGGACTTCGTGATCTCGTCGGCGTGATGAATTTTCCAAGAGCCTCTCGGTCCCTTTTTATAGTCCAAAGCCATAATCTTTTGCTTGAAAACTTGGTAAAATATAGCTTAAATTCGTCTCCCAAAATTTAGGCAAGTAATCCCTCTATCATGCCTCGGATCCGCGGCCGTTTAATCACATTCCTCCATCATTTTTCAGGAGCTGTCTCTATGTGACATTTGGCGATCCTTGGTACCTTTAGAATTTGGAAATCTTTTCGTGGTTGCTTCCAGACTTGGTCTCCAAGTTTTGCTTCTTAATTAGGCAAGTCTTCTTCAATAAATTGATCTCCTTGATTCTAATCTTTGAAAAATTCTGTACACTTGGAAAATTTCTGCACAACAACTCATATAAGATTTAGTAGATTTTGTTCTACTAGGATTAGGTCAATGAATTTATTTGCATACATTTTCCTACCAAATGCTAATTATAATATATCAACACATGGAAAATAGTATTTTTACACATAAACCCTCATATGTATGATATATTATAATAAAGTCCTTTTTTAATATGAAAATGGTAGGAAAAATGTAATAACAAATGTGCAGTTTTATCAACTGAACAAATACCCCCAAACTTATCTTTGATCGTCCCGAGCAAACTAGTTTATTCAAGAGAAGGAGAAAAAGAAGGGAGAAAACTAAGCACACTTTCGTAGGCAAACACGATTGCACTGAGCACGTGCAACAAGCCGTTAAACCTCTAGGTGTCCCTAATAGGAGGAGTGTTGTCTCCTGAGGGTTTTCAGCAGATTACACTCACAAAATCCTATTATAAAAGAGAGATGGTGAAATTTACATATAAAGATAAGAACCATAAAAGAAAAGACTTTGAAAATAAGAGTTTCCAACTATACTAGCTTTTCAGTTGTTATGAGCCCTATCTTAATAGTCATGAAAAGATGTTAGAAATCACATTATCCCTCAATAAAACATCGTCTTTATTCTTCATTCCTACCTTTCATCGAAACATTGATCATATAACCCCATGTGTGTGTAATGGACATCCCTGTACTCGGAGAATTCAATTCAAGCTATCATCTCTTGTCCATCTACCTCAGTACTTTTTAACTTGATGAATATTTAGATATGCTCACACATTTTCATGCGACCGTTAATACTTCTTGAGGTACTAACCGACCGATTACTTATGTGATTGCTGATTCGGTGATAATATTTTCCTCGTCTTGCACCACCTAAGGCTTAGCAGTGACTCCCAGACCAGTTGGCCTTAGGGCACTAGATGAAGAGGCACCCTCGCTATAATTTTTTATTGCCGCCTTGGCGATAACAAAACCAGTGTTCATTTTTTTCTTTTCACCATTTTTATATTTTCTTCATTTTTTTTTCATTTCCTTCATACTTTGGCTTTTAGACAAGAGCATTTCAAGGTATCCTCTACTATCCCGAGTTTCAAGACGTGTGTAAGTGCATATAGTAGGGTGTTAACATTCAAATGTTTGGCTTCCAGAATAGAAACTATTTTTCAGACTTATTTTTTTATCCTCAGATTAGTGACTTCCTTCATCTTACTAACCCTTGGGACAACAGCTCATAACTACTTATTACTAGTTCGTTTAAGAAAACTTCTAATTTTCTTGGTTTTCTTAAACTATTCCTATCTTTTGGATATAATTTTTCACTTTCTACTCTTTTGTTATCAAAAAAAAAATTTGTGCTTTAATATAGTATAATGCAAAGTATAACCACAAACCTCCCCCAAACCTGTTTACAGCAGTGTCCTCACTGATGTCATCCGTTAAGCTCAAAAACCTGTAGACTTGGGAGGAAATTATTAATGGGGGCAAGAATATATGAAAGTCAAAATGCTCCCCTAAACTTATTTTTGGTTCACAAATTTGAGGACAAAAGTTATGTTCAAGAGCCAAAAATATAAACCCCCCCCCTCAAACATGAGTTAGACAATATGAAGCATTTTAAGAGGGGGTGAGTCATTTGGTCAAAGTAAGAATTTACAAAGACCAAAAGTTAACACCAACCATTCAAAGATTTTATCAGTATAGCGTATAGGTTGGTGGAAGAATGTGTTGTATCGAGTCAAGAAAAAATGGGGAAGGGATAAGAGGTGGTCTAGAAAGGGTTTGAAATTAGAGAAAAGAAAGAATGGGGATGAATGTGAATGATTAGGAAGAAGGAATGGTGATGGTTCAATCTCTATAGGTGGAGATTGATCAATCACAAAATCCGTATTGTTTAAAAATTCAAGTTCGTCAGCAAAAAGTTCTTCAAAACTTTTATCAATGGTGTGATTGAACATTTTGCTGTCAAAGAGCTTTGTGCCAGAATTTATCCTACTTGATTCAAAAATTATTGAGGTAGAGGACTCGAAAAACTCATCTACCTCATTTTCAAAAATATCCAAATCAAGTTGAATTTCTGGTATTATTGAACTTGAATTAACGGATTGTGATTCATCAAAACTCGCTGAAACTATAGGAACAGAAGAAGAACCGGAGAAAGTAGAAGGTGAAATGGGTAAACAATTTGGTGTGTCGAGTGTTGCTGAACCAGATGTGGAAGATGGAGGCTGTATTTCGGACAGATCTTCGTGTATACCATTATCATCAACTTCAAGACATATGTGGGATTCGGGAAGAATTAAAGGCTCAAGATGATGACCACAAGGAAGTGAAAGGATTTGATGAATTGGTGGGACAAATTCATCCAAAATTTCGGGTTCATCAATCAAAATATCCCCAACGTCAATCACCTCATTCAAGTGAAGGTTAAAATTCTCAAACTCCTCATCAAAAGTATGGTTTTCAATCAGTTTTGGTTCAAGAGTGGAGGTGTAGAGATCACAAGGGTTGGGTATGGTTTCACTTGAAATGGACCCTTCACAGTTGGGTAAATCAAACACTACAAAGTCACACAACTTATCAGACATTGTACTTGATGAATCTATGAAACTGGAGCTGTGGATTTCAGTTTGGAATGGGGAGGTTTGATTAGGAAGGGTGTACAGTTCTGTCTTACTACCCAAATCCTTCATAATTTGGTTCGACAGTTCCATAAATTTTTCTAATGTCTGCTCCAGACTAGTCTTGGGTTGATAAGGGGTTTCAGTATAAGATTGAAATTCCTGTGGATAATTAAAACTCCTAAATGACTGATTAGAAGAACTGTCTAGAGTAGGTGGAAAAGTCGGATTGGATTGATAGGAATAGAATGGTTGCGGAACTTGGGTAGGAGTAGGATCAATATTATGATAAGAAGAATATTGATATGGGTTAGTTGGTTGGCTATTTTCAATAGACACAAACCGCACATCAAACTCTTCTCTAGACAGTGGTGGTGATGGTTGATATTGGTCCGGGTTGAAACTTTGGCCTCTAGACCTAGCTATGTGCTCAGTAATGGACATTCGTCTAGGGGCTCCCTCACTCTGGGTATGAACTAAAACAGGTGTAGGATTAGGATACGGTTGATAAGACCTAGACTGAGGTGGCCAACTGTTTCTTCCTGCTTGTTCTATATGATCTCTTAAGGACATGGAAGAGCCGGACGGTATACCGAAGGGATTATGAAAACAAGAGATATCTGGTTGTGGACAGCAAAGCTCGGCAAGAGATTGTCTGTTTGGGTCACCCATTATAAGAAGAGAAGAAGGGGGAAGGGGTAAAAAGGGGAGAAAATGATTGGTTTGTTTTGAAAAATGACGGATTTAGACAAATCACACAAAAATGCACAAACAACCTTAGAACTATGGTTACCTAGGTCCAGTCTCTAGACCGCTCCTAGACTTCCAAAGAACAAGCCGCAGGATCAATCCTCTACCGCCTCCGTACTACCCTTGTAGCCAGGTAAGTGCCAGGTAAGTGGGAAGGAACCACAGTAGTGGGCCTAATTAAAAACCACTAGCCTTTGACACACTTGCCTAGGCACTACAAAAGTAATGTGGATAAACGATAGATTACCCACGACCTTCCTCTGTCCTTATTGAGCGCGACAGTCCTTAGAGTCTGGTCTAGATATTTTTTAAATTAATGAAGGGCTGATCTATATGCTTGGTTTGTAATTTGTGGGGCTTAAGAAGGGTGATGAAATCCCCACCTAATCTTGATTCGGTCTTTGCCCCTTAAAGTCCGTATTAAAATATGCAAAACAAAACCAATCACAAAACTTTTGCAAAAAGATTTTTGAGCGGCGCTATTTTTGCAAAGAATCCTGCAGAAAATAGATTTTATTGGATTTGAGAGGAGAGAGAAGGAGTTGAGAAAGATACCTGAGAAGTGTGAAACCCTAGATCTCATGTTCCCTCAAGTCCGTGACTCCAGATTCCCTCACAAAATTAACACACAAATCGTTAAATATGCAATTTGCAGTTTTGTTTTAATAATGATATGAATCGTCTAAGAATTCAACACAAATAGTAAGAATAAAAAATTACGCACGTATCCCCGGCAACGGCGCCATTTGATTGATGTGAAAGAAGTGTGTTTGTAGTTAACCGCAATCAATAACGGTGTCGTGTGTAGCTAGACCGAGATGAGTATGGGTCGTCCTCTGGGAAACGTGGAACCTTTTACTCTTACTTTAGATATGTTGAGAAAGAGAGGAGGGATAAAGAATATTGAAGAATGGTTTCTAGATCTACGTTAAGCAAGAATGTAAAATATAGATCTAGATTATTTTAAAGATGTAGTTAATATAATAAGGGGGCTTATAGGGTTCGCTAGGATTTAATAGTTATGGACAATTAATTAAAAGTTACCCTTTTTATCCATTAATAGATTTAAAATTAGAACGACGGTGATGCGTGTAGATTAGGGTTTCTGGAGGGAAAAGGAATCCCACTCTTAACCCTTATCTCGACACGGAACTCCGTTCATATCTAGCCTTTACCAAAACAATCATCAATCTAATCTCTAATCGCGGTCGGAACTAGCAAAGAATTGTTAGCGCGCCCGATTAGGATGTTAATAGTTCTTTTGATAAAGTTCATAAACTTTATAGGACTTAAAAAGGGTTTAGGGATTTTTATCGTCCATTAGCCTACCCTAATCCTACGAACCCTAACAAGCGGAGAATTACTCGCGCATGTTGGGAAAAGAAGATGAAAATATAGAGAGAGAAAACATAATGTAAAATGCAAAAGAATTAAATAAAACAACTACCTTTATTAATCAACTTGAACAATCTACACTTTGATTCCTTAGAAAATAATTACAAAGACTAGTTTGCTTCTCGATCTTTTCCAAGGAGATAGACGAACAGTTGATGACCAGCCTGGATGCGTGAGCCGTCTTGGACTTTGTGATCTCGGCGGCGTGATGAATTTTCCAAGAGGCTCTCGGTCTCTTTTTATAGTCCAAAGCCATAATCTTTTGCTTGAAAACTTGGTAAAATATAGCTTAGATTCGTCTCCCAAAATTTAGGCAAGTAATCCTTCTATCATGCCGCGGATCCACGGCATAAGGGTGGGTAAGGCCGCGGATCCGCGGCCGTTTGATCACATCCCTCCATCATTTTTCAGAAGCTGTCTCTATGTGACATTTGGCGATCCTTGGTACCTTTAGAATTTGGAAATCTTTTCGTGGTTGCTTCCAGACTTGGTCTCCAAGTTTTGCTTCTTAATTAGGCAAGTTTTCTTCAATAAATTGATCTCCTTGATTCTAGTCTTTGAAAAATTCTGCACACTTGGAAAATTTCTGCACAACAACTCAAATAAGATTTAGTAGACTTTGTTCTACTAGGATTAGGTCAATGAATTTATTTGCATACATTTTCCTACCAAATGCTAATTATAATATATCAACACATGGAAAATAGTATTTTTACACATAAACCCTCATATGTATGATATATTATAATAAAGTCCTTTTTTAATATGAAAATGGTAGGAAAAATGTAATAACAAATGTGCAGTTTTATCAACTGAACACACTACTAAGCCCGAGGGTGTGCGATAATCCACTCCATACCGAACGGATTCCCCAAATGGGTTGTAGCGGCGCTTTGCAAAGATTTGTATAAATACTAAATCATTTAGAAAATGGTTTTATTAGTAATGGTATTTATTTGAAATGGTTCGTTTCCCGTATTCTATGTTCCCAAAAAGTGTTTTGCTATGTTGCATATGAGTATGTGAGGAGGTAGGTCATTACCCCGTGATCTACTTAAAGGTATAGCAAGGATTTGATGGTTTAAATGTCGAAATGAAACTATATGGTACTTTAATGAAAAAATATGGTAAAATGGAAATAGCAATTTCTTTTGGTATAGAACTTGTTCAATATGATTAGTTAGTGTTTAATAGTCAACATGTAATGGTTTAACAAGATTGTATTAAAGGAAAAGTGAGATTTTAGGAAGAACCGAATCGGAAATCGGATTTTTCCAATTCCGTCGGGTTTTAGAATTTCGTATTTTCAGAAAGAGTAGAGAAGGGGGAAGGTGGGACTTACGGGTTTAGTTAACAGAGGAGAGGAAAGGGAGATGAGAGGAGTCGACGGTGCGTCGTTTCGTCGTCGGGAGTTCCCAGGATCGTCGTCAGAAGATGGCCGGAAAATTCGCCGGAGCTTCGCCTCTCGCTTCTTCCAAAGTACACTAGGGTTTCTAAGAATTTCTTGAGAGTTGGCTCAGAATTTTGGGGTGAGGGGGTTATGTTTATAGGGTTAGGCTAGGGTTGGGGTAGGTGAAAGGTTAAAATGAGAAAATGTAATAAATTATATTAAAATGTATTAAAAGTGGAGTAATTGGGGTTTTAAAAGAGCTCTAGAAATGGTCTGAGGACAAAATTTTGCAGGTGTACAGGGGAGACCAAAAGACGCAATTTTTGTGTTGGGGTCGTCGCCGAAATCGGCCAACTCGGCCGTGACTCGGTCGAAGGCCTGAGTCGGCTGAGTCGAGGCCGAGTTAGCCGATTTCCGGCCGAGTCAGGCGGCCGGAATCCCCTCCCCCGACGGTTCATCTATCCTCTGGTAATGTTACATTTTTGGGTGTAATGGGGTTTTTGTGAGATATGCACGTGTAAACCCTTGGTATAAAGGTTTTAAAAAAATCAATATTAAAAAATAATGTGGGGTATGGGATTTGAACTCTGGAGGCTTGGTTCAGCAGTGCAAGGTCTTACCAATGAGCTACAAGGTTGTTCATGCACATATTTAATTAGAATTAAATATATGTGGTTGCTTGAAAAGAAAGTGGGCTTTTTGGGCTTAAGAGATTGGGAATGAAAAGAATGGAATTGGGCTTAAAGAATAAGTTTGGGTAAAAAGAAATGATTTTTAGAAAATACTTTGATGCGAAAAATAGATAAAGGGATTAAATATAACTAATAACATGGAAATAAAAATATACAAATGCAGTATTTTATTAATACGAAGATATAGTAATTTTAGAGTCGTTATATTTTTTATTGAATTGCGCATTGCATCCATTAATACGGACTTAAGGGAAAACGAACCCCACAACAAACGGTAAAAGATTTCATCACCTTTTCCATGGCCCACAAATCACGAAATTGAGCATAACGTTTACCCGCACAAATTTTAAAAAGAAACTAGACTTTAAGCCTTTAAGGACTCCGCGCTCGCTAGGAGAAGTTAACTGTGTTTAGAACACCGCTTAACGGTATATCGTTCACGGGGTGTCTAGGAAAGTGTTCATGGCAAAACCGCCAAAAGAGAAAGGGTTATCTAATTGAGGACCTTAGCGAAAGCGTTAGAAAACCTCCCCTTATCTCTGCACTTACCTGGCCTCATGATCAGTATAACTTGAGCCCGTTTCTCGACACAGTTTTACTTCGACAATCAAGTTTTTGAGCAGGTCTAGTTGACCTAGGTGAACCCTAGGCCGATTAGGTGTGTGATATTTTGTGTCGTGATTATTTTTTGTGTATATTTCATACTTTTGTTGATAATTAACAATAAAATACAAAAAAAACACATTCTTTTTTTCCCCTCCTTTTCTTTTCTTTTTCTTCTTCTCTTCATATCATGGATACCCCACCCAGAAAAACTCTTGCCGAAATTTGGTACCCACAACCAGACATTACTTCATACGGTTCTTGTTTTGGTCGAATTTCGAACGATCCATCCATGCCAAAAATCTCTTTACAAGATCGCATAGACGTGTCTAGGACAAACAATTAGACTCCGCAATCCACCTTATATCAACCATTTCAATTTTCACCACCTTCTTACGTTGATACCCCTTTTGAGAGTCCTGTTGTAACCCCAAGACCTATGTTTATTACTGAACGTATTGAACAATCTCGTAGCCGATCTTTCACTCCTTTCACCACTTCCAATTCTTTGGATCAACAATTCCATTCTCCTTCTTATCCAAATGTTGATCCTACTCCTATCCAACCATTCAATTCCTATCCATCCTACCCGACTTTTGCACCTTCCCTAAACATTGATTCTGAACTGCCATTTAGGAGTTTCCAGTATCCAACCGACTTTAAATCTTTTACTAAAGCCCCTTCACAACCCATGTCTAGTCTGGAACAATCATTGGAAGATTTTCGGGTAGCGTCATACCAACATACGATGGATTTGAATGCGTCCATGGCCGCCCTCATACAACCTAACGAACCGGTAGCTAGTTTCCAACTAGCTCCATATTTTCCAATGTATGATGAGGCAATTGGACAGATTGAAGATTTGAGTTGTGAGAGTGAGCGGTATACCCTTCCAAATCAAACCTACCCATTGCAAATTGAATCCCACAACTCCGGTTTTGAAAGTCTATCGAGTGTCCCATATAATTCACCAATTGCCAATATAACGTTTGATGAGTTGTACGACTTTGTAGTATTTGATTTACCCAACTGTGAAGGGTCCATTCCAAGTGAAACCACACCAAATCCTTTTGACCTCTACACCTCCATCCTAGAACCTGAATTGATTGAAATCCATGTTATTGATGAGGTGTCTCAGAAATTTGATTTTCACTTGATTGAGGATATTGATGCTGGGAATATTTTGGATGATGAACCCACAACTTTTGATGAGTCTTTCTCTCCAATTCATCATCCCGAGTCATTAACTGTTTTTCCCGAACTTCATATGCGTCTTGATATTGATGATAAATGCATGGATGAGCTTAACTTTGAGGAGAATTTTGAGGATATTTGTGAGGATGCACCAGTTTTGCTTGATGAGTCGGATTTTCCAATTCATCCTATCCCTTTCATTGACTGTGTACACCCTCCTGAACCTTTAACTGATACCCTTACTCAATCACTTCCCACCATCCTTTCCATCGTTCCGACCTTGCAAGACACCGTATCACTTTCATTTACTATGTCTGGTTTACCAAGTTCGGTCTACCCATGTTTTCTCACGAATCTTGACGGATTTGACCCCAATTCGCAGAGGGTTGATAGATTAGCACAAACAATTTTTACACATCGGTCATTACAAATTGTACTAATTTATTCACTCCATTTTCACCCTCAAGTTCGTACTCCATTTCTTTTTCCCTTCCGCCATTCTTCTTCTCATATAACGGGACCGTATACCACTTTTTTCCTCATACGATCTCGTGTATTCTCCATTTTTTCCTCTCCGCATTCTTTCACCAGCCTGGGCCTTATCCCGATAAAAATTTAGAATGGTTGGTGCTCACTTTTGGCCTGTGTAAGGCCTTGTATAGATTGATACTATTCTTTCCTCCCTAATCCTGAACTTCAACGCTTAACAGTGGAAACACTGTTTCACTTAAGTTTGGGGGGCCTTTTTGTGTATATATTTTTGTTTCGTGTTTTGTTTGGCCTTATGGTGTATATATTTTTGTTTCACTTAAGGAGCGCCGACAATTTTGACCCTCTTGGTGTAGCCTGACAATGAGGGCACTGTCAAGTTTAAATTTGGGGGTATGCTCGGTAAGCTTTCTTCCTTCGCATTCATATGTATATTTTGCATTTGCATTCTTTTTAAAAACCCATAAAAATCAAAAAAATTACAAAATATAAAAACTTTGTCGTCAAGTTAGCTAATAGGGTAACTAAGATTTTATTCCGAAAGTTTAGTTGATACGTTAGAAATAACTAAATCCTAGGCTTAGGAATTGACAACCCTAAAAATAACCCTCATTCTGTTTAACCTTGGTAATTATACGTCCTTACAGTTTATTTATAGAAGTAGGTAATCTTGAGTTCAGTTCTTGAGTTAAGTCGAGATGAAGGGAAAGTATTGAAAGCTTTACTGAAGGATAAGTCTGAAAAATAGTTTTTATTCTTGAGTCCAAATTTAGAAAAGTATATACCCTTCAAACTGCACATACACGCACCTTAAAATTTGGGATAGTAAAGAATACCTAGAAGTACTCTTGCCTGAAAACCTAGTATGAAAGAAAAAACGGTATTTAAAGCTAAACACCAAAAGAGTATCATTGAAAAATTTATCCGGTCTTGAAAAAGAAAAATAAAGAAAAGAAAAATAAATAAAATCAAGACCTGGAAACTGCTATTTACGTTTTAAGCTCACACATTCAGTAATCGGCTGTTAGTACCTCAAGAAGCATTAATAGTCACATGAAAGGTGTGTGAGCAACACCGTCCATCATTAAATGAAAAGAAGTAGTATTAGGTATTAGGGCAAGAGTACTATAGCTTGAATTGAATTCTTGAGTGTAGGGGTGAAAAATTTACACACACGTGGAGGTATACGATTGATGTTTGGAGGAAAGATAGGAATAAAAGATAAGACTTATGTTTTCCGTAAAGATGATAAAAAAAATCCCTGATTGGAGACCGCACTTTAGAAGGAAAACTCAGGAGAGACCGAGATCATTCTAAACTATAAAACGTATAGGATCTGGGGTTGAATACATTAGAGGCGTGAAACATAAGGTTGAATATTTCTAACTTAGGATGATAGAATTTCTAACCTAGATACTAAACTGTAGGAGTGGAATCGACGTTAACTTATAAAACTAGTTTGACGGGATTTTGTTGGTGTAATCCGCTGAAAACCTTCAGGTAACAACACTCCTCCTATTAGGGACAACTAGAGGTTTAACGGCTTATTGCACGAGCTCAGTTCAATCGCGTTCCCTGCGAAAGTGAGGTAAGGATTTTTTGTTTTGTTCGGGACGAGCAAAAGATAAGTTTAGGGGTATTTGTTTATCACAGAAAACTGCATTTTAATACCATTCATTCATTATCTATTTTTTGTATTATATCGGTACTATTAACAGTGTCTGCTCAGTAATTACAGATTATAGGTATCCATGACAAAATACTAGAAATACACTCAAAATCATGGATATTACATTTGTGAGCCGACACTGCAACCGGAACTGCAAACCGATCGATATTTCAAGAGTTTCTTCTTTCAACATGCATGTGTACCCACTTTTTATCTAAATGGTCCAACACATACAAGTGTGTACACTAGCTTGTTGGTTCATGGACCTAGAGAGGGGAGAAGTCCATGGCACACACAAATGATGACTTGTGCAAGTGGGTGGGTGTGAGTTAATGCTAAAAGTTGTGATGTGATGTATAGCATCAAGTTTCCCTCCAAATCCCTGAGTGCAGACCAAGTTCAACCAGAAAAAACAAGCAGCACCAGTGGACTTGTCGAGAAGACACAAGACCACCACACCAATACGAGCCATGATGCTCGGACCAAGACCGGCGAGATGCTTCCAAAAACCGGCCCCACCAATTTTGTTAAGCCCAAAACCCCCCAATTTTCTTCAGTCGATCCCTTGCTGCCACGTCTTCTTATTTTTATTACTTGTTTAATTTTATTTTGAGCCTATAAATACATATTAGTGAGCAAGGGAGAGGGGGTCACACATTGTCTCGTTCTTGGTCCAAGACTTCACAACTCTTTTTCATTTTCCATTTTGTTCTTGTACATAGCTTGTCCCCCTTGAGTTCATTGCCTTCTCTTGATCTTGCAACCTCTTCATTGAGGTTGTAAGTTTAAGTTTTGGTTATTGAACTCAAGGGTTTGTATCATTATTTGGAATCAATAAAGCTTTCTTCTTGCCTTCATTTTGCCTTGGGTTCTTAGCCTTCTCTTAACCTTGCAACCTTTTCATTGAGCTTGAAAGTTTAAATTTAGGCTATTGAACCCATGGTTTGTAATGTGTTCTATGGTTCTTAGTATTTTATCTCTCTCTTTACTTTCTTGCATTTTAATTCTTGCTTTACTTCCTTGCAATTTATTTCCATGCCATTTACTTATTTGCTCTTTTAATTCCATGCAATTTACTTTCTTGTAATGTTGTCTTTTCTTTTCTTTGTATCTTTTATTTGCTCTTTTTTCTTGTTGTGTTGTTGATTGTGAATATGGTGTTGTTAGGAAAAAGAATAGACTTGTAAGTTAAGGTTTTTCTTCTCTCATTTCCTTTGCCTGATATTTTCCATTTAACTCTGCCCAAACCTTACGCAAGCGCTCCGTTAGGCACCTTACCCTACCAAGGTATCTGTGATCCCTAACAGCGACCGGTTGCGTTCGGTTTGGCCAAAAGCGAAAGCAAGAGACAAAAATGGATGGACAAAGGTCAATAAGTCGGATTTCACTAATATCGTTCTTAAGTACCCTAATCCACGTTGTTGCCGATTGCTCTAGTTTCATTGGTTGAGTTCGGCACAAAGGATTGAGTGCGGAATTCACTAACTTACACTATCCTATCTAATCCTAACAATTTATACTTGCATATAAACATAGGATAGAATCGAACCATTCCACCTTGCGCATTAACTCGTCATAACAAAAACGTGAAACGCTCCGTCTCCCTATGGACGACCCATGCTCACCGCGGCTAGCTACACGCGACGCCATCCTTGATCGCGGTTAAACTTTAGAACATTAAAACACGACACGTCAAAAGCGTGCCGATCACTTTTTTCATCAACTCTTCCCGAACAGAACCTTGTGGTACACACAACCTGCTTTCATATATCAAAGATCCATCTTCGTGAATGATGAAGTCTATTCGCAGTCCACTTTCTACTTGTTCTTGTATCTTTTGCAGCTTGGCATCACTTGCTTGAGCTGCCTTGATCTGATTGACAATAGTAGACTGAATTTGTAAGTTCATCAAATACGAAGCGTTACTTGGCATAACCACTTCTATCTCCATCCCGTTCAATTCCTGCCGAAACTTCCATTATGCGGTGAGATTCATTGATAACGGTTGGCGACTAAGTGTATCAGGAACTACATTCACCTTCCCTGGATGATATTGTAGGTTGATGTCGCAATCCGCCAAAAGTTCTAGCCATCTTCTCTGCCACATATTCAACTCCTTCTGAGTAAACACATACTTCAGATTCTTGTGGTCCGTGTATATATCCACTCGTTCTCCCAGAAGATAATGGCGCCAAATTTTAAGTGCAAAGATAACAGCTGCCAACTCCAAGTCATGTGTTGGATAGTTGCACTTATGAACCTTCAGCTGTTTTGATGCAAAGGCTACAACTTTTCCATACTGGTGTAGAATGCATCATAATCCCTTACCGAATGCATTGGAATGCACAACAAATCCTTCAGATCGGTCCGGTATTATGAGAATAGGAGCTGATGTCAATCTTGACTTGAGTTCTACAAAAGCTTGTTCACATGCTTCTGACCATATGAATGCTTCATCTTTACGTGTGAGCTTAGTCAAGGGTGTTGTAATCTTTGAGAAACCTTTGATGAATCTTCGGTAGTATCCTGCTAAACAAAAGAAACTTCGAATATCCTTCACCGTTTTTGGTGTCGGCCATTCACTGACGGCTGATATCTTAGTTGGATCTACTGAGATTCCTTCGCCCGAAACAATGTGTCCGAGAAATCCGAGTTGATCTAGCCAAAATTCGCACTTGCTGTACTTGGCATAGAGTTGATGTTGTCACAATGTCTTCAGGACAATCCTCAAATGCTCAGCGTGCTCTTTACGATTCTTTGAATACACCAGGATGCCGTCGATAAAAATAACAACGAACCTGTCCAAGTATTCTCGGAAAACTTGGTTCATCAGATTCATAAATATCGCAAGTGCATTGGTCATTCCAAATGGCATTACGAGAAACTCATAATGACCATAGTGAGTCCTTAATGCCGTCTTCAGAATATCAGACTCTTTGACCTTTACCTGATAATAACCCGAACGAAGATCTAACTTTGAGAATACACAAGACCCACTTAGCTGATCGAATAGACCATCGATGTGCTGTAGTGGTTCTTTATCGTCACTTCGTTCAGAGCTTGGTAGTCTATACATATTCTGTATGAACATTCTTTCTTCTTCACAAGAAAAACCGAAGATCCCCAACTTGCAGTACTGGGACGAATCCAACCTTTCTTCAGAAGTTCGTCCAACTAAGTACGAATCTCCTTCAAACCTTCAGGGCTTAACCGGTATGGAGATTTGATCACCGGTTGTGCACCAGGTACTAAGTCAATGCTGAATTCAAGAGCTCGATCAGGAGGCAAACCTGTTATATCATCAGGAAACACATTCTCGAACTCTCAAACTACCTCTGGCTTTTCTTCTTCCACCTGTAGTGTTGCAATCACTACCATCCTTGGTTTATCCTTATATGTGCTAGGTTTCAGGGTACGGTATCCACTCTTGAAATAAAAGACCGAATGATCTAGTATCTCAAACACTACCCTCCTTTGATGATATTTCCCCAATTAGAGCAAAGCTCTGTTCAGAATTCAAAATTTGAATTAAAGCTGCGCTTTTATAAAAGCGTTGCTCTACAACTAGCGCACCCCGTGCAAAGCGTATAGGCGGTAGCGCTAGATGCACTGTGTTAGTTATATGTATGCCCTAGAGGCCATTACTATACATAGGATGTATATTGTAGTGGATGCTTGGACATATATAGGGAGGACTTTCTTGCTCGACATGATAGTATGCTATCTGGTTGCTCTTTACCTTAACGTGTACACTGATTGTCTCTCTGTTACATGTTGGTAAAGCCCTTAGGATGTGTACTTGACTACCTGGACTATGATGCGGATCATACTAGTGGGGACATGGTAATCCATAAGTACATCCTTCAAGGTCCCTAGTCGTAGGTGTATCGAGACGGGGCATCGATATACCAGAGTAGACTAGCGTATACCTTCTCGACCCATACAGATGGGCGATGGATGATCCCATATCCATTGGTGTTTTACATCAGAGATGATATACGGGTGCTCAGTGGAGACTGGATACACTGGACGAACTCGCCGAGAACTCCCAGATGGTATTATACCTTACGTCAGATGGCAGTTCTCTAGTGACACTGGTACAGGTTAGTCTGTAGACCCGAGATCGTCATAGAGTCTTGTGTGATTCCCACTGTGCTTTGATTTCCACCTTACCACGTCCAAGAGGGCGAGCAAAACGGTAGTTTTTGGGTACAGTCCCGATTCACATGGAGGCAATGAGCGATAGGAGGGGATTCGTCTCTCCCGGTATAGAGAGTTGATGTTGCGCTGTGTTCGATTGGCTATAACTGGAAATCCCTGGCCAGGGTTGCTGAGATTTACTGGTAAGTGTTACCAGTAGTTTCTAGAACTGTTATAGACCTCATATCGACACGACTTATCGATCTATTGGGGTCTGACGTTTACCACCCCTAGGCGAGATATGCGACATATCAGACAACGAGACCGGACTGTACGGTAAGTGTTACTGGTTGGATTCACAGGAGTGTGAGCGGGCTTGCTCGTTGATCTTCTGATCGCTCAATACCGCGTGGCCGTTACGTTTAGCAGACCGCTTGCGGTTTGTGGGTGTTTGATATGATCATCACCTGCTGCCGGCGTATTGACGAGTCTTTAGAGTCCTACACAGAGGTTTCCTGGCTCAAGCGAAACGAAATAGGAGCGCATATGAGATATGTGCGGGACCGAGAATAATACCAGTATGTGATACTGTTTTCTATTCTCGCGATTTGTATCATTGGATGGTTATATGAGATATAGCCGGGTTACCGAATCAAGTGTTGATTCGATACATTGATACACTTGATATTAGTCGGTTATATGCAGTATGACCGGATCATTAAATCAAGTGTTGATTTAATGATTTAATGTATAATTATATATTTGATATATTACTTTACATTAACTAGTATTTGTTCACTTAAGATTGATTTTCTCACTTGATGTGCACAAGTAGTATATGTGATATATTTTTGTGCACATGATTGTATCATGTTTGATGATACATGCAAACTTGGGTGTGTGCTATACACCATGTTTAGTTAATGGTTAGGGTTTTATTTGCCTTATTTATTTATTTCATTTATTTATTTTTGGCAAGAAACAAAACAAAATGGTGGTGGCTTTTCTTTGTTTTATTCTTGAAGATTCATGAAGCTTCAACCATTTTGTTTTATTCTTAACCCAACCATTAACAAAAAACCCTAGTTTATTCTCTACACTTGTTAACTCACCCATGGTTGCTAAATGATAAGTATCACTTGGATTTTCTTTTTGAAATAATTGATTTTCTTTTCTTTCTTCTTCTTCTTCTTGATGAAGAAAGAAAACCTTTGCTTGAAAATTTCCAAGTGATGATTCCAAGTGAGAAATCCAAATCCAAAGTGAACCCACTTCCTATTTCTTCATCCTTTACCACTTGTCATGTAGTAGAGTGTGTTATCTTCACAAGTTTCATAACCTAGTGAAGGTGGATCTTGAGTTTGAGTCGCCTCGACGTAGATCATCTTCGGCATCGAAGTCAACGACCTAGCCCGCCCATTTCTCCGATAAAACCAACACTAGAGTCCAGGATCCCGATGATCGCAGCGGAAGGACGTCATCTCGGAGCTAAAGAAGTGGTGGACCAGATCTACAAAGGTTGTATTTCCATTCACTTAGCAATAAAGTTGTTTACTTGCTTGCTTGTCGCCTTTACCTCTAGTTAACGATCTAGCATTAGGGTTTCTCGGCATATAATTTTTGAATTTGGTATGGTTGATGCCTTGTGGAACCTCTTGAGTGTATCTTAGAACCCTACAGTGGTATCAGAGCCTAGCTAGAGCCTTAGGCGATGAGTAGACCAAGTTAGAAACCCGATCAAACCCGAAACCCTAATCTAAAACCACTCTCTGGACTTTTTCTGAAAAAGTGGATTTTTCTAAATTAAAAATATGCAGAAAAATCAGCAGGCTTTTCTAAGAAATGCTGTGCAAAACGAGGGCGTAACTCAATTAAACCGCCGCGGAACCGCGGCACGAGCATGGCTCGTGCGGCGGTTCCGCGGCCGTACGGTAGCATCTTTTATCTAATTTTGCACAGTAATTTCTTTAAGTAATTGCTGAGTTTTTTGGGAATTTTTAAATTGCACTCAAGAGTTGAGTATTCTGGGTTGTATTGGGAGTTTGTAGATTTGATCGGATTGTCAAATTTTGTCTATGTGTTTTTCCGGGTAATTTTAGAATATGTTAAAAAGTTCGACCGGATATAAATACCCACTTTTTCCCCTGCCGGAAAATTTCCAATTGTTGGATTTTTCCGTAGTTTAAAGACGTTCTAAGTAGTACAAGTAACGCGATGGACCCTCTAGAACACAACAAACCTTAACTCGATTATGTGACCGTCTTAAACTGCCCTTTGAACCTTAGGGTTTGGGGTAGTACGACGTGCCACATGTGAGGCGTTGGCTTGACCCTTCTACGGCTGGACCGTTGGTACTGTGGCATGAAGTGAATGTTTTTAAACTTGTTTCAAGTGTTGAGCAGTTTCGGGAAAACTTGGGTGTTTGACTGTTCGATCGGAAAGTTTAACATTTTCTATTTATCTGGAATGTGATACAATATTTGGAATTCACAAGTAGTTATGAGATAACTAATTTGGATGTTGCAAACATAGCACTTTAGTCTCACTTGATCGATTGCCACGGAATTTTGATGTGATCAAAAGTCCGTCGCAATCACGTAGCGTACGCAGATACTCGCCGGTAAACTTAATAGACAGCTACACCCCATAGCCCCGACCAAGTGACTGTAGGAGAACCCCGTCGCCAAAAAGCATCCGTTTGGGTGCTCGCGGCAGCGGTGTTCCGCCTTAGTGCACTTCGTCGACGGTATCGGGGGTGCGGCCGTCTACTAAAGTTTGCGACGAGCATTCGATCAGGATGTCGGGAATCTTGTTGAATTGCCCGACTTGATATTGAAAAGTGTTTTCGATTTTGAGACTAAAATGCGGGGTTTATAATTGTTAGGCATGCGATGTCTAAGGAATTCATTTGGTTAGGCATGCGATGTCTAAAGAGGTTGCGGATTCCAACTGTTGTAGTTTTACACTTTCTTTTCTGCGACCGTAAGTGTAATATGTGATATCACCAGTTTCGTTGCTATATGTCAACGACAATTGGGATGGGCATATTTACTTACGTTGATGACATGTGATGTTATGTGTTGCTGGATATGTTATATTGGATCATCGTGTTTGAATAGCCGGGGGTTTTTTATGTGAGATGAGTGTTTTTCATTTTCATTCATGTAAAAACTTGTATGTAATATTCTTTTATTGGGGCACTTCCAGGTTGCGGAAGATGTCACCTTTTGTATATTATTTACTTTTCCGCACTAGGATAGACCCAAGGAGGAGGGCACAAGTAACCGGGTTCTGGAGTCCAGAGGGACACTAACTCGAGGAGTCGAGTCCGGGTCTCCTAACTCTAGAATTGGTAGGGTTGCTTGCCTCTCTCGTAGAGGTCTAGGGGAGTGGGTTTGGCTATTCATCGCGACCGTGGAATCCGTGTTTTATACTGGCTCATATTGAAAACACGGACGTCCTAGTATATCCAATGTTTCATATGATTCTTCTGCTGCGATATCTGTGATGTGATCATTTGATGTTATGTGATAAATACTGTATATAGTATATATGATATATTATATAGACGTTACTTATGTTTTACACCCGCGCTAGCCCTGCCCCGCTCTGCCGTTAGTTACCTAACCTAACGGTGCACGAGGGGACATCGAGGCGAATGCGGATGGCATAAGTGTACGTCGTATTTATCTGTGATGTTTAGGTACTTAAATGATGGGACTTCATTAATGAGATTAATGAAATAAAAGAAACCTAAAGATGTTGTGGAATCGAATTTTCAAAAACAGGTAGCTACATATCTTGCTTTGCATCGCGGTGTTCCTTGTAGAACATCCTGCACCTTATTCGATGAGGAACGGGCCGACGATCCCTTCACCGGGAGTGACCCCTTTAGCAATAACTGGCAGATGCTACAACACGACCTATGTCAATCCTGACCCCGTGGGAAACATCCAGAGCGGAGCCTGGTCCTCGCAGAACACGGCTATGTCAAACCGACCCCGTGGGAAGCATCCAGAGCAAAATCCTGGTTTCGTGGAACACGGCCTGTGTCAATCCTGACCCCGTAGGAAACATCCAGAACGGAGCCTGGTCCTCACTGAACACGGCTATGTCAATCAGACCCCGTGGGAAGCATCCAGAGCAAAATCCTGGTTTCGTGGAATGCAGCTTATATCAATCCTGACCCCGTGGGAAATGTCCAAAGCGGAGCCTAGTCCTCGCCGAACACGGCTATGTCAAACCGACCCCGTGGAAAGCATCCAGAGCAAATTCCTAGTCACATGGAACACGGCCTATGTCAATCCTGACCCATTGGAAGACGTCCAGAGCGAAGCCTGGTCCTCGCAGAACACGGCTATGTCAAACCAACCCCGTGGGAAGCATCCAGAGCAAATTCCTGGTCATGTGGAACACGGCCTATATCAATCCTGACCTCGTAGGAAACGTCCAGAGTAGATCCTGGTCCTCGCAGAACACGGCTATGTCAAACCGACCCCGTGGGAAGCATCCATAGCAAAATCCTGGCTTCGTGGAACACGGCTTATGTTAATCCTGACCCCGTGGGAAACATCCAGAGCGGAGCCTGATCCTCGCTGAACACGGTTATGTCAATCAGACCCCGTGGGAAGCATCCAGAGCAAAATCCTGGTTTCATGGAACGCGGCTTTTGTCAATCCTGACCCAATGGGAAACGTCCAGAGCGGAGCCTGGTCCTCGCAGAACACAGCTATGTCAAACCGACCCCTTGGGAAGCATACAGAGCAAATTCGTGGTCACGTGGAACACGTCCTATGTCAATCCTGACCCCGTGGGAAACATCTAGAGCGGATCCTGGTCCTCGCAGAACACGGCTATGTCAAAGCGACCGCGTGGGAAGCATCCAGAGCAAATTCCTGGTCACGTAGAACACGGCCTATATCAATCCTGACCCCTTGGGAAACGTCCAGAGCGGAGCCTGGTCCTCGCAGAACACGGCTGTGTCAATCCTGACCCCGTGGGAAGCATCCAGAGCAAATTCCTGGTCACGTGGAACACGGCCTATGTCAATCCTAACCCCCGTGGGAAACGTCCAGAGCGGAGCCTGGTCCTCGCAGAACGCGGCTATGTCAAACCGACCCCGTGGGAAGCATCCAGAGCAACTCCTGACTCCGTGAAATGCGGATAATGGTAACCTCACCCATCACTTATGGGTCCTCATGTCTCGTAAGGGAGCAAACTCTCTTGTGAGATTCTTACGACTCTCAAGAGAAAACATACTTAGGAATCCTTACGATTCTTAAGAAGAAATTACACCTACGGGATCCTCTCGACCCGTAGGGAGAAATACCTTTATGAGACCCTCACGGCTTATAAAGTTGAAAATCCTTAGGAGGCAGATCTTAACCTGACTCCTAAGCCATCGATGTCCTACAAGGAGATTAAAATAGATTATCCACAAAATGCATTTACTAAAAGGGACACACCATCATGAAGCAAAATATGTCTTTTGTTCATGAATCAAAATGAATACAAAGTACAATTTATAAAAGAATCAAAAATATATTTTCAGTTAAGAACATGTATAAGAAAGAATAAAAAAATAATATAATACATCTTTCAAGCTGGCGGATGATTCAAAAGGTTCATCAGTTCATCCTTCCTTTCTTAGGTCTCTGCTTCAAAATTGACTATGGTTGTGAGACGGGCTTCCGCTTCCGACCGTTGGGCCTGATGCGAGGAAAGCCGGCCTTCAAGCTCCTGCTCAGTAGCTTTATGAGCATCAACCATCGTCCAGGTAAAGATAACAGCTTTATCAACAGCCACCACGTCCTTGATTGCGGCTTGAAGCTCCTGCCAAAGTTCATATGCGTGGGTGGTCTTAGCTATAAATTCGGCTTGAAGCTCCCCGAGCGCAGTTGAAGCCAGCTTCCTCTCTGAGAACTTTCGGTGGAGCCTCTTTTCATAGGAAAGCGTATTAGCGGCGTACCGCTTAATCATCCCCTGCAAGCTTATCTTCGCAGCCACCACCTCCGAAGGAAGGCGCGCGCATTCAAGACCATACAAGCAAGCCTCCACTCGACAACAGAATTCGACCCAGACTTGCACCAATGCTTCACTGTGATAAGTGGCAAGAAAGGGGAGAGAAACGTTGGCTTCAGCAGCAAATTCTTCGGCCGTGAACGAGCTACCAACACAAAGGTCTTTGATCAATGCTAACAAAGAGTGAAGTCTTAACTTGGCCATACGTTCGGATGCACGCAGCGCATAAGAGCCAGACGGCATGAGAATGCGAGTCTCCAATGGGGTAAAAGTAGGCAGAGCTATTAAAGATTGATAAATAATCAGCGAAGGTTGCAAACAGAGGACAGATGAAAAGGCGTCGAAACTTTACTTACCCACGTTTATAGAAGAAGAGTCTGGAAGATCCCCATGCCCATCAAGGACCTCAACCTCATCATCAGCTTCCAGAACTACAGAAGACATGAACATTGTTATATGAAGAAGTAACAATACCGAGAAAGGAGCGAACAATGCTAACCTTGTCCGGAAGATAGAATGATGCGCTGAGGGGATATCGCCAGTGGAGCAACCAGTTCCAGCAGACGCTGGAAAGACTTCCTGGGAGACAGACCAGCGATGGACACCGCCAAGCCTCGTAGCTCTGAAAAAGACAAGGAAGGTTCAGATAATCGAAGTATCGTTTAAAACAAAGTATGGGATAATACCTTCGATACTTCTCCCGCTTTGAACAGGAGGGATAGCAGCATCAGCAGCCTCCTCCGTACCATCGGGCACATCACCGGAAACGTTTGCTGGTTGAGGCACAGCAGCCACTTCGGGAACGGTAATCTCGGCCACTTGTTCCACCGCCTCTAGGCCGTCACCGGAAAGGTCTATTAAATTTACGACGGTTAAAGGCACCTCTTCAGGGCCAACGGGCGTGGAAGGAACGGAGGCCGTAGTGGAAGCTCTATAGCAGGAATGGAAACCGTGGCAATCCCCTCCACACCTACGAGTGTCTCATCAGGGATATTTGCATAATCCATAGTCAGGGCGCGACTTGGACTCAGATCCTCTGCCATCAGCAAAGTCCCTGCAAAGTTTGCACGAGGATAAGGATATGTATGTGTGTGTGTGTGTGTGTGTGTGTATAAGCAGTGCAAAATAATACAAAAGGATATATAAGTGTACCAATGCACAAAGAAGCTTCTAGTATGGCTTGTTCAAGCCGACACTCCTTCCTCAAGAGGTATGCTCGCCGAGGTTCGAGGGTAGACTCGTGGCCACCGGTCCACAACGAAAGTGCATCTTCAGCGTCGGCTGAGACAGCCTGCTTAAGGGCTCTCTCGCCCCCTTCTTCCAAAGGACCTCTGAATATCCGCCGTATCGATGGAGGATCTTCGTAAAAGATGACGGCAGGATAAGGCCTCTTCGGGATCCTTACATTCTCGGATTCATCCTGTGAGCGTCTTATAGCCTCAGCCAATTGTGTGGCTTCCTCGGCAAATGAACCAGGAAAAAGAAGACTGTCTTCCGGCGGACTAGTAACGGACTTCTTCCCCCGCTTTGGCCCAGAGCTAGTGACTGTAAAAGATCGCTTCCTTCCCCTTGCCGCCCGCTTTTGGAGCTGCTTCTCGGTTTTGACAGGGAGGGAAGACTTCTTCAGGACCTCCGCCAAGGGGATATTATCATCAGAGCTAGGTTTCACCTCCGGAACCGTTACGGTATCCGTCATCGGTCGTTTAAGTGAAGCCTCTATTGGCAATGAGGCGCGAAGCCTTTCCTCCTCTCCGAAGGTTTAAAGCGAAGCAGCAATGACTTCTTCTGTGGAGGCACCTGTTAAAACAGTGGGCGTCAGTCAAAGCATGATAAAAAAATGAAATGAACAGCGGAGAGATAAGGGTGAAGTATACCTGACTGCGCAAGGGAGGCCAGTTCTTTTTCGAGGATGGCTGACTGTTTGGAAGCTTCGATGGCAGCCTCCAAATTGGTATCATCGAGCGTCCTAAATAAACCCTCATTGGTCCCATATTCGCTAAAGCCTTCGTTAGACGGAGCAAGGGGCGTTGAGCCTAATATGGTGTCCAAAGAAAATACTTGTTTCTTTTTCTTCTGAGGACGAGCGCCGGTGGCCGATAACACGAGTTTGCGTTTAGTAGGCGCCTTTGGACGACGAGTCCCAATTTCTTTTCCTACGTCCGACTCGGGGGACGCGGCAGCCACCTGTTTTTCAGGCACGCTGGATGGGGGCAACCCATGCGTAGGGCTTAGCACGTGTGAGGGCTTAACTGCAGTGACCTCTCTCAAGGGAGGATGAATAATGTTCCGTCGCTTCAGAGGAACATTTCGATCACCAGCCAGCACTGCGCCATTGCGATCAAGCAGCAATCGCTTTTCCTCCCTAATGACGGTACCTATCGAATGTTGGTACCACGCCGCATACCATTCAGGGCTTGTGGAACACAACTCGGTTCGCTGATGAAGAAGTTAGACCCTGTGTTCAGGCGCATAACATGATGTAGTGCACTCCGAGTACCCTCTTCAGTGGCAGCCGGTTCTGCCAAGAAAGCCTCGAGTGGGACGCCCTGATTGTAGCTTAACTGCTGGGCGAAGCGATGCGGGTTATACCTCATAAATAAAGCCGAGTCATTCATCTTAAATACGAGAAAGCCAGGCCGGATAGAGTACAGATGAAGAATCTCCCGAGCTTTCAAGACGGAGGCCCCATCTTTAAATATATCCTGCAATGGCAGCACCGTCTTCCCCGATTCCTGGCCGACGGTCAAAACTTTATCAGTAAAGGACATGCCAGCTCCAACCGTACGCGGGCGAAGAAGCAAGCCTCTGGCTTCCCGTTGCGTTGGAGTCACAATAGAAGCGCCGACCATTCATATGATCCGAGGGAACCTGCACCTATCATAAAAACCCGGCCTCTTGTGGATGCCAAAAACGCCTAGCACGTGCAACTCGAGCCATGACGTGAAATAATGCATCGAGAAATTTACTGACTGCACCCCTGGCTCAATGGTATCAGCTGCCAAGCTGAGACCGTGATACACATGGGCTAACTCAGCGATCCCTACAGCCACTTGTATTCTAGCAACCATCCGATGCGCAGGATAGAAGACGGACGGCCTCATACGGCGAGGGTGCATAGGAAGAGCAAACCAACTCAGCCATAACCCAAGAAACCCTAAAAAGAACGTTTCTTCGTCAATCCCAGGAGCCGCCAGCTCTGCAAACGGGATGATCGGGGTATCGGGTAGAATGAAGCTCTTCTGATCCGCCTCCGCCGCCGGCAGGTTGCCCAAACCTAAGACGAAAGGGTCGTCAAGACTGGCGAATTTCTCGACTTCTTCCTTCAATACTTCTGGGCAAAGAAAATCAGCGATAATGGCCGTAAAATTAACTCCACGACCTTCGGATGCAAGAGAGAGGTTCTCATAAATATTCAACACCTTTATCAAACTCGGAAATTGGTGTTGAATAGCGTTCTCGGGAGTAAGATCCATTACCACTGATTTGGTGGCGAAAATATACTCATCCGGGGGAAGCAATTCCTCATAATGTTCCCCCCTAACGGGTAAACCCGAGACCTCTGTAAACTCCTCCAAAGAAATGGAGACTTCTCGATCTGATAGGAGGAAGGTGTGGGTCGGAATGTTCCACTGCTCCAGAAATGCCCTGACCCACCATGTAGGAGGTGTGGAATATTGAAACAAAGAAGCGTAAACGGCGGGATACAATCCGATCTTCAGCAACTGTGATTTCTTCGTTGATAAAATATACTGAGCCCACTGCAAATACCCGGCTGGGTGATGGGGAGTTAGTCCTACATTATATGGCTGTCCCCACGGGCTCGCCTCACCTTGACAAATGCACCGTCCTAGAATGTCCAAGGCCACCGGTGGCTGCACGGGTATTGCGGCCATAGAAGGCCGAAGGAGACCCTCTGAAGTCCAGTTGACCTCCTCCACAGCGTAATTTATCGGAGGTGCATCTGCATAAGCGATCGCCGAAATAAGCTCCAAGGGTGTCGCATAGGAAAAGCTCCGTCGGCCCATGATAATTTGATTGTACCATTTCCCCCATAGATGCAGACTCTTGTGCTCCGGGTCATGGTCTTTGATCAGCGCAAAAACCTCTCGGTCTACGAGCGCCTCAGGAAATCCGCCTTCTGAGTGGATGAACGGAAAAGAAGTGTCGAAAGACATATCACCTGCGCGAAAAAGAACAAAAGTCAACCCTTGGTGCTATAATTTAAACTTTGACGCTTGGTACTTTAAAATTTGTACCGCACTACAATGCAGTAAAAAGGGGACCAAAGGGAGACCCACAAAATCTAGATGACAGTTCATCATGAATCAGACAGCCTCATCATTTGATGAGACTGTTAATTAAATGAGGAAATCCTCAATTGATTCTCGTTAAATGAGAAATCTCTCGGGCATAGGAGTAAAACTCCCATTGAGAGCAGCGCTCTTCACTAGACCGACATCTGTCAAAGTCTAATGATGAAGGAATAAAATTCCTCAAGAAAATCCTGAGAGCCTTGCTCTGAGAAGATGACGGAATAATCCATCAAAAAATAAAATATCAATTTGATCTTCAAGATCCATGAACAAACTCTTAAGAGTTCTTCTATATGATCTGAAAGGAGCAAAGCTCCATTGATGGATTAAAAAATCATAAGCAAGATCCTTTTAGATTGGTGATTCCAGGAGAGCAAAGCTCTACTAATAAAACCCTAAAAAGGATTTTCTTTAGATCAAAGATCTATGAAGAGCAAGGCTCTGTTAATGGGTGAAACCCTAAAAGATGTTTCAAAAAGATTTAATCTTTTACCTAAAAAATCTGACAGAGTTCTGTCCTTAAGAAAATTCTTAAGAGGAAGAGCTGCACTCTGAAGGAGAAAATAAATTTTCAAGAAGGATTGAAGATGAACAGAAGTCATCTCAAGGGCCAAGGGTCTTATTTATAGGCACTAAGCGCCGTTTCAATTCCTCGGTTGATCCAAGAGTGGAGATGCTACCACCGCTGCACCCACGTGTGGGCCCCGTAAGCGCAACGGTGGGGGGCATTTGTTTTCCAAATTAGAGCAAAGCTCTGTTCAGAATTCAAAATTTGAATTAAAGCTGCGCTTTTATAAAAGCGCTGCACTACAACTAGCGCACCCCGTGCAAAGTGCATAGGCGGTAGCGCTAGATGCGCTGCGCTACAAGTAGCGCACCACGTGCAAAGCACATGTGCGCTAGCGCTAAGAGCGCTACGCTCCAAGTAGTGCACCATGGGCAGAACGCATAAGCGCTAGCGCTGGAACTAAATGTTCCTCACCGTTGGATCAAATATCCAATGGATATAATTAAATCATCAATTAACAAGAATGAAATTCTGTTGAATCTTTCCAAACAGAAAAGATTGTGCCCTGAATTTGGAACACCTTTGGATCAGTGATCTAATGGTGATTAAAAATCACTAAAATACAGAACAAATTCTGTAAGGGGGAAAGATTTCCCAATCTTGGTAAAAAACAAGAAGATTATCTTCTGTAAACCAGAAGCCCTTGAATCAAAAATCCAACGATGGGAAATTCCATAGATCAATTGGAGAAAAGATCTCCTTAACTTATTGAACAAACCATCTTGCCCTATATAAAGGCCCCGAGACTTCAAGTCTAAGAAAGAGGAACCCCCCCTAAACTTGGAGAAAATCTCAGGAAGAGGAAGAAGCTCTCGGCAAAAGAAGACAGTTCTTTTCAAGGTAAAGAAAAAGAATAGAAAGACAAAATCGTCTCAATATAAAAAGAAGTATTTACTTCTTTCACAGATCATAGATCTATAAGACAAATTGTCTTTCATAAAAGAGATTATGAACATCCCATTATAAAGGGGGGAATTATTCAATTCTCTTAGGATCACAGATCCATAAAGGCAAAACCTTTCATCAAAAAGAAATTAAAATATCTCCTATAAACTAAGAACTTTTGTTCTTAGAATCTTGAGACAAAGTCTCTTATCAAAGAAAAGATAATCTTCATAGCGCAAAGTTAACCTAAGAAGAGCCTTAGCGCTCCTAATTTAAAAGTGCCTTAGTACTCTTCATCTAGCGCAAAGCGCTGCAATGCAATAGCGCTTCAAACACAGCGCACTGTGCTCATTGGCTAACGCTCAGTGCTAAACGCGCCACGTGCTCCTCACGTGTGCGCTGCTTTACTAAAAGCGCTTTGCGCTCATTATATGGCACCAGCGCCAAACGCCTCAATGCTTCAACTATAGCGCATCAGCGCTCTACATTTAGCGCAAAGCGCTAAGCGCATTAGCACTTCATATCTGGCGCTAAGCGCGTTAGCGCTTTAACCATAGCGCACTGCGCTCATCGACTGGCGCTAGTACCGAGTGCGCCACATGCTTTTATGTGCGCTTGGACAGAACATAAACTGTTCTTTGAATAAGCCTGGAGCAATGATAAATGCAAAACATTCAACTAAAGATAAAACATTGTCAGAGAGCAAACCAAAGCATAGCATTTTTAAAGGGATTGGGCTCAAACAAACATCTAACAACTCAAAAACAAATGTTGAACATTGTAATTGAATGGACTTAGCCCAAATTGGCCATAAGTCCTCAATTCATATTAATTGAGTTCATATGCTCATAAATAACAGATCTTAGCCCCAAATTGGACTACAGATCTTTCAACCAAAATTGGTTCAAGGGTACATCTCTGAACCCCTCTGATATATGTCAATGTAATCCTTCAACGTCTTCAGAGAGGCGACGGGTCCCAACAACCATACATTTCACAGACTATGACGTCTTTAAATCGTACTGTGGGGTCCTTAAACCCATGGACTATGATGTCCTTATCCTTGACTGTGAGGTCTTTAAACTCACGGACTATGATGTCCTTAACCTTGACTGTGAGGTCTTTAAACTCACGGACTATGATTTCCTTAACCTTGACTGTGAGGTCTTTAAACTCATGGACTATGATGTCCTTAATCTTGACTGTGAGGTCTTTAAACTCATGGACTATGATGTCCTTAACCTTGGACTGTGGGGTCCTTTAAAACCCATGGACTATGATGTCCTTAACCTTGGACCGAGATGTCCTTAAACTAACGATGGACCGTAATGTCCTTAAACTAATCGACCGCAATTTCCTTAAACTAAACAATAGAGCCTAATTGCTCTCTTATTGGATCTAAACGATCCTGTTAAATCGATCTTAGTCTAAAAATTAGACTAATGTATCCTTAACATACGTTTAAGTTTATCTTAGTCCCAAATGAGACTAATGTATCCTTAAACCCAACCCCCAAACCCAAATCTAAGAAGATACGGATTTGGACTAATCCACGCCCTACGGACGACAACATAAATTAGTCTCCGTATACAATCCACGGGAAACCAAAAACAAAACAAACACCCATGACACGAAGTGACCATCTGGAGAAGGAGAAAGTGGTTACCGCGATGCGGTAGCGTAATTAACTGTAAGGGCTTGCGCCTGTAGGGAAGAGCGTCCCCACAATCAAAAACCCCTCAACGAGGGAGAATCTGACAAAGTCTGCTATATCGGCCGCATCCGTTTAAACCTTCGATACACGATGCCATAAATCAACTTGGCATCTTCGAAAAGGTGGACGGATAGCACCAATTTGCATCTGCCCTGAAATTCAGGCAAGACGGACCTGCGCGGTCGTGTCGCCGTGTTTCGGCGGGGTACAGACGACAGCAGATGGTAGCGAAGAAAGTTCCTAGCTAGTCCTTCCCAAGACTACATCGAAGTTTAGTATGTCCAGCACCTTGAAGTCCGCATAAAATTCTCTGCTTCAGACGACCATTGGATATAGATCGTATCCCATAGTTGCCTTTAGAATTCCATTCCATGAACTGACATTCCAGCTGGATACGAGCAGTTTAACTGGAATTGCATGAGTTCGAACGAACCGTTGCGACATAAAGCAATGTGATGCTCCAGTATCGAAGAGTGCTAAGGCAAGTAGGAAGGCTACTAAGATTGTACCTAAGTTGTGTGGGATATGTTTAGGTATAGGAAAATATATTAAGATGTAAAGATTAAAAAAGGTTTGAGAAAATTGGGAGTTACCAGTGATGACTTGGCCAGTGGATTCAGCTTCTTCCACGGTCATTGTGAAAGCCTGACACCGGGGAACATTCCTCTTTGCTGGAGGCACATTCCTCTGTCTGTTTCTCTGTCCTTGAGGCATGTTCCTCTGTGCCTGAGAGAACTGACGAGGAGGCTGTGCAGGAGGTCCACGAGGAGGTGGAGCAGGTAGGGCTAAGCGAGGTGCAGGAGTGTTCTCCGCCGAAAGACGCGACCGGGACGTTGGAACGTCTGGCCTGTGTTTTGGGGGCAGATGCTATTTGGATTTATCAGTCACCTCTCCGAAGATGCCGAGTTGATTTATGGCACCGTGTATCGAAGGTTTAGACAGATGCAGCCGTTGTAGCAGACTTCGTCAAATTCCCCCTCGTTTGCGAGGGGTTTTTTATTATGGAGACGCTCTTCCCTATAGGCACAAGCCCCTGCAGTTAATTACGTTACCGCATTGCGGTAACCACTTTCTCCTGCTCCAGATGGTCATTTCATGCCGTGTGTGTTTGTTTTATCTTTGGTTCCCCGTGGATTGTATATGGTGACTAATTTATGTTGTCGCCCGTAGGGCGTGGATTAGTCCAAATCCGTATTTTCTTAAATTTGGGTTTGGTTGATTTAAGGATCGTTAACCTCGTTTGAGATTAAGATCAACCTAAATGTTTGTTAAGGATACGTTAGTCTAATTTTAGACTAAGATCTACTTAACAAGGTTTTAGGATCATTTAGATCTAACGAAAGAGCATTTGGGCCTTATCATTTTAGTTTAAGGACGTTGCGGTCCGTTGTTAGTTTAGAGACGTTTCGGTCCGTTGTTAGTTTAAGGACTTTGCGGTCCATAGGGTTTAAGGACATCATAATCCATATAATTTAGTTTAAGGACGTTGCGGTCCATTGTTGGTTTAAGGACCTCATGGTCCATAGAGTTTAGTTTAGGGACGTTGCGGTCCATGTTTAAGGACATCATAGTCCAGGTTTAAGAACATCATAGTCCATAGGGTTTTTAATTTAAGGACATCATAGTCCGTGTTTAAGGACATTATAGTCCATGGTGTTTTTAGTTTAAGGACATCATAGTCCATAGGGTTTTTGGTTTAAGGACATCATAGTCCGTGTTTAAGGACATCATAGTCCATAGGGTTTTTGGTTTAAGGACGTCATAGTTCGTGTTTAAGGACATCATAGTCCATGGATTTTGGCTCATCGGTTTGAGGGTGCGCCAATAGTTATTGGTTATTAGGACCCTCTACCTCTTTGAAGACATTGAAGAATTACAATGACATGTATCAGAGGTGTGGGGAGATGTACCCTTGAACCAATTTCAAGATCGAGGGAAAATGTGGGATGAACATCATTTTAGATGCCATCTGTAGGAGATCACTAGTCATCTTTAGAACTAAGATCGACTTGGGGAGGCCTGAGTATAGGAAGGCTTCGATTGATTGATGGCCAAAAGGTTTTTTGGCCTTGAGAGACTTGGCTGATTTGGGCTAAGGTCAGCCTCTTATAGTGTTAAACACTGCTAAATGCTTGGCACTTACGTGCTCCCATGTGAGGCCTTTAAGCAGTGTTAAATACTGAAACTTTGAGCACTCACGTGTGGCATGTGATGCACCTAAATATTGGGCACTGTTTCCTTGGGCTTATTCCCTTGTTCTGTACATGTAAGTGTTGAACACTTAAGTCTTGCAACCATCACGTGTAGACACATGAGGCGCCACTAAGTTAGGCACTGCCTCCTTTGAATTTATCTTCCTATTCTTCTCTAAGTGCTACGCACTATTGGAGGTCACGTGGGATCACATGACTCAATCTCAGTTGTTCCTTCTTGTTTCTCGGAGGTGCTCACGTGAGAACACGTGATCTGTCATTGTAGCATTAAACGCTAATATGCATGGGGCTCTTGATCTTAGTTTTGAGAATTCCAAGTCCTTTGTTTTATAAGAATTAAATTCCTATGTAGGGTTAAACCCTAGCTTTATCAAAAGAATTAAATTCCTATGCCTTTGTAAGAATTAAATTCTTCAAACCTAGTTCTTTCCTCTAAGTTTTGGGACTGCATAACAGAATCTCCCCGATGAGAATTAAATTCTCAACTTGTGGGGAGATCTTCTTTTGCAGATCTCAACCAAAGAAAGAACCAAGTTCTTTTTTGGAAGAGTTAAACTCTTGTAAAAGGAGATAAAATGATCTTTGATTCTTTTCCTCACCTAGGGTTTCTTTTTCTCTAAAGAGAACTCCTCTTCTTTTTGTTTTTTCTCAAATCTTAACAGGGGGGTGATCTCCTCTCTTTTTCTCTCTCCCTCTCTCTTCTGTCTCGAGTCCTTTATATAGCAGAGACAGGTTTGTTGATTTTTGTTAAGGAAATCTCTCATTGAGAGATTTTTGATTAGTTCGGGGATTTTATCCACCGTTGGATCTTTTGATCCAGGGACCTCTATTTTACAGAAGACATTTTTCTTGTTTTTAACAAGATTGGAAAAATATTTTCTCATACAGAGCTTATTCTGTATCTTGGTGATTTTTAATCACCATTGGATTTTTGATCCAACGGTGCTCTGATTTACAGAGCACAATCTTTCTTGTCTAGAAAGATTGGGAAAATATTTTCACATACAGAGCTTATTCTGTATTTTGGTGATTTTTAATCACCATTGGATCTTTGATCCAACGGTACTCTGATTTACAGAGCACAATCTTTCTTATTTAGAAAGATTGGGGAAATATTTCCAAAATAGGGTTCTGATCCCTTTTATATAGAATTTTAATTCTATCGGCTCAGAAGGTATTAGGAATCCTCACGTGCAGCACGTGACCCAATGGCACTAGGCCGGTTCGCTTATATGCAGCAGTCCTAGAGAAGAACATCACATGTTGGCACGTGATGCGCCTTCTAGCCTGTTATTTGTTTTATGAAAGCGCCTATATACTTTGTATATAGATGCTCACGTGTAGCACGTGAGGCTCAACTTCAGCCTTATTTGTTAAGTGTAATGTCTATAATTTTTGCTCCAAAGCGCATCACGTGCAGGCGCGTGATGCTCCATTTGGGGGAATTTTTCCATATCTTTTGGTTCATTATTTATTTATTTATTATAAGGGAACAAATGGCCCCACAACGTTGTTCTCACGTGGCCCGCGCGTGAGTGCAACGTTGTCACCTTTACAGCCGTTGGATTGCCTAGGGGAACGGGGAGGGGAACCGCCATTGTTACGTCTTATAAATGCAAGGATTTGGCCTTTGGGAAGCCACCGTTCTTTCATCTTCTACCTTCATTGTTTTTCTCCGAGAATTTAATTCTCCATTTCAGAGCTTAGTTCTCTGTTCATTGCTATTCCAGAGTCAAACTCTGTTAGAAAAAAGAATCTTTTCTAGGTAAAGATCTCGAACATTAGATAAACCCTGTTTCTTTAAAGAAAACTTCTGGATTTTAAATTCATCATGAGAGCTTTGCTCTCCTCTGAAACTCATCTCTTAGAGATCCAAAGACGTGATCTTTGAGTAATAACTCTTAATGCTTTGGGCATTCTGTTAGAGTATATGCCCTAGAGGCCATTACTGTATCATACTAGTTTGTATAACTTAATGGAAGCTTGGGATATTCACAGTTGTATAGACAATCTTGCTCAAAATGGTAGTATGCTTCTTGGTTTGTTTCTACTTTAATATGTGCATGTGTTTCTTTTAGCATATCGCCTATACATATTAGTGGGGCCCTTGGGATCTTTGCTTGATTACCAGCGTTGTGATAGCAGTCACACTAGTGGGGGCTGGGTAATCTACAAGCACATCCTTATACAGGTCCCTAGTCGTAGGATTATCGAGACGGGGCATCGATACTCCGGAGTAGACTAGCGTATGCGCTTCTCATCCCAATAGGAGAGATGGTCTGTCCCACAGCCATTAGTACGTCGTACTGGAGATAGTATGCGGGTGCTCGTTAGGTTACGAGTACACCGGACATGACTCGCTGGGAACTGTTGATTGGTATTATACCTATCGTCAGTTATCAGTTCCCAGGTGACATGAGTATAGCTTAGTCCGTTAACTTGACACTGTCACTTCGCCTCGAGTGTGTTCCCACTGTACTTAGATTACTACCCTACCACGGCTCAAATGAGTCGTGCAAACAGGTAGTAGTTGAGTGCAGTCCCGAAGCACTTAGAGGCAGTGATGGTTAGACAGGATTCGTCTCTCCCGGTATTAGGAGTTGATATCACGCTGTGTCTAGGAGAGCCATTACACAAAGTCCCTGGCGAGGGCAAGCGAGATTTGGTGGTAGTGTTTCCAGTAGTTTCTCAGGATGTTCTAGGCTACACTCCGACACGACTTGTACCGCTATTAGGGGACTGACATTTACCGCCCCCCTAGGCCCGACATGCGATACTCTCAGACGAACAAACCGGACTGTACGGAGATTGTCACATTCAGGCTCAGTAGGAGTTCGGATGGGTTCACCTCATCGGTCTTCTTATCGGCATCTACCTGGGGACCGTTACATATAGCTAGTACCGCTTGCGACCTGTGGTTAAACCCACTACCAGCGTAGTGTCGAGTCTTTAGATTCCCACACAGAGAGTTGTTCGCCTTTGGGCAAAACAGAGTAGAGGTCGCATGGTTTTGCGATGGGGTTCGTTTACATACGTGCACTTGTGCACGTTTGGTGTCCGGACAGTTATTACTAGCGGGATTTGGTTTAAGCCAGATCCTATTATTTGTTTTGGGATTGGTTTTGTCTCATTGTATTCATGTTCCTCGGAACACGGATGCGGATGTGTATGCACAGTTGACAGAGGCAGAGGAACCTCATTAGGGTTTTTGACCGTTGACTTTTTATAAACCCTAATAAGAATGAGAAATATGGTTAATAATATTAATTAAGGATAATTGTGCCATAGTTATGGTTGGGTTGACCATTTGACTTGTTGACTTTTGTTGACCATGATATTTTCTTTAGCAAAAGAAAGATGCTTCTTGAAGCTTGCACTTAGTATTAAATGTGAAATGATAATGGTCAAATCAACTAACCATTACAATTTTCTTAATTATTATTATTATTCTCATATCTCTCTCATATGATAGCAAGGTTGTGGTTACTCATTCATTCTCTTATGCTCTTTCTCTCTCTTACAAAAGCTCTCCCTCTTCCTCTCTCAAAGCTTAAGTGTTTCATGTGTTGAAAATCATAAGCTTTTGAGACTAAACCATCAAAACATCTCTCTACTCATTCTAGGGTTCTTTATCTAGCAAACCAAGCACTCTAGTTACTTCTTGGTTGAGGTAGGAGCTCAAGGTAGAGGCCTTCGGGTGGATCTTTCTTCGGCAAAGAGAAGACGAAGAGGAGGAGCCGTCTACACCACTCCAAGGAGCTAGCAACAAGGAGGACCACAACAAGAAGAGAAGGAGTTCAAGAACTAGGTATAACCATCTAACCTAGTAGCTAGAACTTGTAGTTAGTTTGTTAGTTTTTGTTTAGCAAAGATCCTTCATGGTTAATCTATGTACCCTTGTGATAAAAATTTGATTTTTACTCTTTCCGCCTCCCCTTAAGTACCAGGGTGGGTTATATAGACTTACAGTGGTATCAGAGCCTAGCTAAACAACAACTAACATGTTAGCAAAGTGTTCAGAACTTCGATCCGGAAAAAAATCGCAAAATACATCAAAATTTAGTGTTTTCTGCCGTTTTTAAAAACAGGTCTAAAAATATTTTCACAGACCTGAAAAATACGTGCAGGGTTTTTTAGGAACACCCAAGAAAAATGAGCTCATGACTCGGTCAGACCGCCGCGGAAGCGCGGCAAAACCAAGCGTTTCGCCGCGGATCCGCGACCGAGTCGACTCGGTCGCGACTCGTTTTTCCTGCAGTGTGTTCAGCATGATGTTTTGTGATTTTTAAGATGCTTTGTTTCTGCCCAGATTCTTCTGAGAATAGTGTTGTGTTTGGGGTAGTTTCAAATTGAAATATTGATCAAAATTCTATAAATTTTAGCTAATTGATTATATCTGTAATGTGATATATGTACTGAACGTCGACTAATCGCTATACGTCGATTAGTGGGGGTTGTACATATCTGTGATCTGTGATGTTGGATTGTGTATATGAACTTGTTGGATTGTCGCGGATGAATAGCCGGGGTTTGTGAGATGAGAGTTTATTTATCTTTCATTTGATGTAAATTGATGTAATATTATTTTTATGGCCGCACATCCGGGTTGAGGTTGTAGCCGCCATTGTATATTATTTCTTTTATTGTTTTTGCTCCTAGGATAGACCCAAGGTGGGGTGCATAAACTACAGGGTACTTTGAAGTGTCGAGTGGCCTACTCACGTTGTGGAGGGAGGTTGCTTCACTTCGGGTACTTGGCGAGTAGTTTGCCACACCCGTAGGGGTCTAGGGAGGGGTTTGGCTATTCATCGTGAAAGTGTAATCCGTCTTTCGTTGCAGGCTCGAACGAAACGCGGATTCCTAGCATATCCAATGTGTTCATCTGTGATCTAGAATGACTATCATTGCATCTGACGAATGTTTATATCTATATATGATATCTAGTAGGCGTTGCTTATGTTTTGCATCCGCGCTAGTCCAACCCCCGCTCTGTCGTTAGTTAAGTAACCTAACGGGTGATGACGGGGCCCAGTGGCGAATGCGGATAGCAAAAGCGTACGTCATATTTTCGTTGTTTTTTGCCATGGTAGGACTAATTGATGGGACGCATTAAATTAATGCAAAGAAAACAAACCAAAGTTAAATCGTTGGAACAATTTCAAAACCACTCGGTTTTTTCCAAAACAGAAAACTTTTTAAAACGCGGAGCTTAAACCGCTCCTTTTAAAAGCTATCAGGTTCCTTCGATTATATCAAGTTCACTACGTTCACGGTTTCGCCAAAACCATTCGTAGCCCTCCGTCATTTCGTATGGATAGTCAATAGTATTCAAGCTATGTTTGTTGGCCAAAGTCAAGGCATAGTGATTGGTAGATATTGGATATTTATATGTAGTATAGATAGATGCGTTGGTTTGGGACAGTCGTACTGCCTTGTTGGCCAAAGTCGAGGGTAGGTACGGGTGGGTTCAAATTAACCTGGATAATGACGGGTAGAACTTGACATGTGACTTATGATTTGTTGACCAAAGTCAAGGTCATAAGAGTATGGGGCAAAAATCCACATCGGGGGTTTCAAAAGAAACTGAAACTTGCTAGTGTTGCATACCATTTGGAGTGTGATGATTTTAGTAGGATTCCTTCAGCTTTATCACACGATGATATTTGGATTCCGATCCTACTGTGAGTATATGCTACTCCTCGGGAAACTTTCTCACTTAACGATCAATGCTATAAACCAAGAAGGTGTCTAGAAAGGTGTTAGCGGGGCTACGCCCACAGGGAAAAGATGTTATTTAATTAAGGAACTTCGCGAAAGCGTCGTAAAATCTCCCTCGAAGTACCGACACTGGCCTGGCTGAACGGTTAAGCAAGTATTGTATGGTGAGATCAATCCTAACTAATTCTTCTTTTATGGTTTGAGGAAGGATTCAAGAAACAGTGGGAGCCATCCTGTTTAGACAAACTAAAAACCACTCTAAACTTGCAAGAGCATCATGCTAAAGTGTTTCTTCTCTCTCCCAATTGCAGCGACCAAGCATCATGACCGGCCTTAAGTTACTATTAGATAAAAATATACTGACAGGGCCAAACTACAAAGATTGGCTCAGGAATGTCAAAATGGCAATCACTTATGACAAGTTGGGGTATCTCCTTACCACTAAAGCCCCCGCCGTCCCAGGTCCAAAATCCAGTGCCGCGGATAAGGAAATCTGTAAGACCTGGGAAATTGACTGCATGAAGGCCAAGTGCCTCGTGCTTGCCTCTATGGACAATGAACATCAGAGGAGGCACGAGAATATGGACCTTGAATCCATATTTTTCCATACTAAGGATCTTTATAGAGAACAATCTCGTATCGCCAGATACGAAACCTCGAAAAAGTTGTTTTCAGCGAGGTTGGCCGTCGGATCATCTGTAGCGGAACACGTGCTTAAGATGATTGGATACATTGAGGAGCTCGCGGACCTCGGGACCACATTAGAGAACGAGCTCTACACTGACTTGATTCTCCAGTCCCTTCCTTCCACTTACGCCCAGTTTATCCTGAACTTTAACTTGCAAGGAAAAGAAGTTGAACTTCCGGAACTCCTCAACATGTTGAGGAGTGCAGAGAGCACCCTACAGAAAGTTAGGGAAACACCCTCTTTGTCTATTGGAGGAGCTTCCTCTTCTAGGTCCAAGGCGAAAGCCAAAGGAAAGAAGAAGAAGGCCCCCACCAAACCAAGGGGCGGTGTTAGTAAGGTGGATGCCAAGGGAAAGGCAAAGATAGCAAAGGTAGCGGGACAGCTTGTGGGGAAAGAAGAGTGCTTTTATTGTCACAAGAAAGGACACTGGAAGAAAGATTGCGGGGCTTGGAAGGCCAAGAACCAGGACCCGAAGCAAGTTGTGGCTTCGGCTTCAGGTGTGTATGTTATTGAAAACTGTTTATCAATCAACTCTACTTCCTGGGTATTGGATACCGGATCGGTATCTTATATCTGTAATTCTTTGCAGG
Organism: Agapanthus africanus; assembly: GCA_030015575.1. Lineage (NCBI taxonomy): Eukaryota > Viridiplantae > Streptophyta > Magnoliopsida > Asparagales > Amaryllidaceae > Agapanthus > Agapanthus africanus. The sequence continues at coordinate 372,429,281 of JASDDO010000019.1, read as the reverse complement.
CACTGAGAAGGCGTAGAGTTTTGAAGGCAGGTGATATGACTCTCAGAGTTGCAAACGGAGCAGGCATGGATGCTGAGTCCGTGGGGGACTATCACTTGGGATTGACAGATGGACATGTTTTGGTTTTACGCGACTGTTATTTTGTACCCAGTGCGACTTGTAATATCATATCTGTATCTTTAATGTCTAAAGAAGGTTATGATTTTGCATTTATAAGCAATGTTGTAAACATTCACCTTAATCATCTTTTGATTGGGTCGGGTACATTAAGCAACGGTATATACGTATTGAACCAACCACAGATTTTCAATATCCAGAATACACACAAAAGAAAGTCTCCAGAAATAAATCATACTTTCTTATGGCATTGTAGACTGGGTCACATCAATAAGACAAGGTTAACTAAGTTGCATAAACAAGGATATTTGGACCCGTTCGAATATCAATCATATGCAACTTATCAATCATGTCTCAAAGGAAAGATGATAAAGACGCCGTTCACTGGACACGGAGTAAGAACGAGTGAGCTCTTAGGACTCGTACACAGCGATGTATGTGGTCCAATGTCTACACATGCGCGAAGTGGTTATTCTTACTTCATTACTTTTACGGATGATTTTTCAAGGTATGGACATGTCTTCTTAATGAAGCATAAATCTGAAGCCATTGAAAAATTCCAGGAATACATGAATGAAGTAGAAAAACAAACAGACAAAAGTATAAAGACACTGAGATCTGATCGAGGTGGTGAATACTTGAGTGCCGAGTTCCTGGATTACTTAAAAGAGAATGGAATTCTCTCTCAGCTTACTCCTCCATACACTCCACAACATAATGGTGTATCGGAGAGACGGAACCGAACCCTATTGGATATGGTACGTTCCATGATGAGTAATGTTGAGTTACCGCGATCTTTCTGGGGATATGCACTAGAATCAGCTGCATATCTTTTAAACCGAGTTCCAACTAAGTCAGTGCCTACCACACCATATCAGATATGGAGTAGGAAGAAACCCTATCTTAAACACATTAAGACATGGGGATGTCCAGTTTTTGTCAAAAAGCAGTATGCAGACAAACTCGAGGCACGCTCAGTACAGTGCAAGTTTGTGGGATATACAAAGAACTCCAAGGGATATTTCTTCTATTACGCAAAGGAATAAAAAGTATTTGTTTCTCGTCATGCCTGCTTCTTGGAAACTGAATTTTTAGAAAATCAGATAAGTGGGAGCGCAATAGAACTGGAAGAAATTCCAGAACCACAAGCTATTACTGAAAGCTTAGTAGAACCAGAAGGTTTGAAAGGACAGGACATTCCTGCGCCACTCCGCAGGAGTAGTAGGCAGTCTCATCCGCCCGAGAGATACTACGGCTTTCTCGTAGACGGGGATAGAGAGGATTGCATCATTGATAATGATGAGCCGACTAGCTTCCAGCAAGCCATTCAAAGCACTGACCCGGTAAAATGGCTGGATGCAATGCGGACTGAGATGGAGTCCATGTATACCAACAAAGTGTGGACTTTGAACGTTGCACCAGAAGGGGTAAAACACGTAGGCTGCAAATGGATCTTCAAAAGGAAGATTGGTGTAGATAGACAGGTTGAGACCTATAAGGCTAGACTTGTTGCAAAGGGTTTTCGTCAAAGACCTGCTTTGGACTATGAAGAAACCTTTTCACCAGTGGCTATGCTCAAATCCATTCGGATCCTTCTTGCCATTGCTTCCTTCCACGATTATGAGATTTGGCAGATAGACGTAAAAACCGCTTTTCTAAATGGTAATTTAGAGGAGTGTCAATATAGACCAGCCAGAGGGTTTCATTCAGAGTGGGAGCAGCGAGAAAGTGTGCAAGTTGCTCAAGTCCATTTATGGACAGAAGCAGGCATCGCGGAGTTGGAACATCTGTTTTGATGAGACGGTTAAAGAATTTGGCTTTATCAAAAATCCAGATGAACCATGTATTTATAGTAAAATTGTAGCATGAACTGTCGTATTCCTCGTTTTATACGTGGATGACATTCTTTTGATACGAAATGACATTCCTATGCTACAATCTGTCGAAGAGTTCTTGTCACACAGGTTCTCCATGAAAGACCTGGGTGATGCCTCTTACATTCTGGGGATCCGGATCTATCGTGATAGGTCCAAGAGGATATTAGGACTTTCACAGTCCAGGTACATCGACACCATACTGAAAAGATTCAGTATGGAAGATTCCTAGTGCGGTAATTTACCGGCTTGTCACGGGATCACCCTCTCCAAAGAGATGTCTCCCAAGACTGATTTGGAAAGGGATCGCATGTCTATTATACCCTACGCCTCTGCGGTAGACTCTATAATGTATGTAATGTTATGTACCAGACCAGATGTAGCTTGTGCACTGAGTGTAGTAAGCCGGTATCAGTCAAACCCTGGGGAGAAGCACTGAATAGCGGTAAAGAACATTCTGAAGTACCTGAGAAGGACTAAGAATATGTTTTTGGTTTACGGCGGAAAAGACCTCCAGATCGAGGCCTTTGCTGACTCCAGCTTCCAGAGTGACAAGGATGACTCCAAATCCATGTCGGGTTATGTCTTTACCCTCAATGGAGGGACGGTATGTTGGAAGAGTTCCAAACAGGAAACCGTTGCTGACTCGATGATGGAAGCGGAATATATCGCAGCATCTGATGCCGCAAAAGAAGCCGTCCGGATGAAGAAGTTCTTGACAGAACTTCAGGTGGTTCCGTCCATTGTTGATCCAATACCTCTGTATTGTGACAACAATGGGGCTATAGCTTTAGCAAAGGAACCCAGGTCCCATCAGAAGTCCAGACACATCTTGAAGCGGTATCACCTGATCAGGGAGATCGTGGATCGCCGGGAGATCGAGGTTCGGAGGGTTGCTATAGATGATAACACTGCAGATCCATTCACGAAGGCCATACCCCAGACTCAGTTCGAGCAGCTGATCGAGATGATAGGTCTTCGATACGCCAGTACATGGCCCTAGTGCAAGTGGGAGATTGTTAGTGTATATGCCCTAGAGGCCATTATTGTATCATACTAATTTGTATATTACTTAATAGAAGCTTGGGATATTCACAGTTGTATAGACAATCTTGCTCAAAATGGTAGTATGCTACTTGGTTTGTTTCTACTTTAATATGTGCATGTGTTTCTTTTAGCATATCGCCTATACATATTAGTGGAGCCCTTAGGATCTTTGCTTGATTACCAGCGTTGTGATGGCAGTCACACTAGTGGGGGCTGGGTAATCTACAAGCACATCCTTATACAGGTCCCTAGTCGTAGGATTATCTAGACGGGGCATCGATACTCCGGAGTAGACTAGCATATGCGCTTCTCATCCCAGCAGGGGAGATGGTCTGTCCCACAGCCATTAGTACGTCGTACTGGAGATAGTATGCGGGTGCTCGTTAGGTTACGAGTACACTGGACAGGACTCGCTGGGAACTGTTGGTTGGTATTATACCTATCGTCAGTTATCAGTTCCCAGGTGACATGAGTACAGCTTAGTCCGTTGACTTGACACTGTCACTTCGCCTCGAGTGTGTTCCCACTGTTCTTAGATTACTACCCTACCACGGCTCAAATGAGTCGTGCAAACAGGTAGTAGTTAGGTGCAGTCCCGAAGCACTTGGAGGCAGTGACGGTTAGACAGGATTCGTCTCTTCCGGTATTGGGAGTTGATATCGCGCTGTGTCTAGGAGAGCCATTACACAAAGTCCCTGGCCAGGGCAAGCGAGATTTGCTGGTAGTGTTTCCAGTAGTTTCTCAGGGCGTTCTGGGATACACTCCGACACGACTTGTACCGCTATTAGGGGACTGACGTTTACCACCCCCTAGGCCCGACATGCGATACTCTCAGACAAGCAGACCGGACTGTATGGAGATTGTCATATTCAGGCTCAGTAGGAGTTCGGATGGGTTCACCTCATCGGTCTTCTTATCGGCATCTACCTGAGGACCGTTACGTACAGCTAGTACCGCTTGCGGCCTGTAGTTAAACCCACTGCCAGGGTAGTGTCGAGTCTTTAGAGTCCCACACAGAGGGTTGTTCGCCTTTGGGCAAAACAGAGTAGAGGTCGCATGGTTTTGCGACGAGGTTCGTTCACATACGTGCACTTATGCACGTTTGGTGTCCGGGCAGTTATTACTAGCGGGCTTTGGTTTAAGCCAGATCCTAGTATTTGTTTTGGGATTGGTTTTGTCTCATTGTATTCATGTTCCTCGGAACACGGATGCGGGTGTGTATGCACAGTTGACAGAGGCAGAGGAACCTCATTAGGGTTTTTTACCGTTGACTTTTTCTAAACCCTAATGAGAATGAGAAATATGGTTAATAATATTAATTAAGGATAATTGTGCCATGGTTATGGTTGGGTTGACCATTTGACTTGTTGACTTTTGTTGACCATGATATTTTCTTTAGCAAAAGAAAGATGCTTCTTAAAGCTTGCACTTAGCATTAAATGTGAAATGATAATGGTCAAATCAACTAACCATCACAATTTTCTTAATTATTATTATTATTCTCATATCTCTCTCATATGAGAGCAAGGTTGTGGTTACTCATTCATTCTCTTATGCTCTTTCTCTCTCTTACAAAAGCTCTCCCTCTTTCTCTCTCAAAGCTTAAGTGTTTCATGTGTTGAAAATCATAAGCTTTTGAGACTAAACCATCAAAACATCTCTCTACTCATTTTAGGGTTCTTTGTCTAGCAAACCAAGCACTCTAATTACTTCTTGGTTGAGCTAGGAGCTCAAGGTAGAGGCCTTCGGGTGGATCTTTCTTCAACAAAGAGAAGATGAAGAGGAGGAGCCGTCTACACCACTCCAAGGAGTTAGCAACAAGGAGGACCACAACAAGAAGAGAAGGAGTTCAAGAACTAGGTATAACCATCTAACCTAGTAGCTAGAACTTGTAGTTAGTTTGTTAGTTTTTGTTTAGCAAAGATCCTTCATGGTTAGTCTATGTACCCTTGTGATAAAAATTTGATTTTTACTCTTTCCGCCTCCCCGTAAGTACCGGGGTGGGTTACATAGACTTACACATTCCTCCTCTGACCTATAAGGATTCATGGCATTTGATTTCCTCTTTATGGGGGTTTCTGGAATTTAATTACATTGCATAAAAGGAATTTAATTCATCATCAAAGAGTTCTGCTCTGAAGATCAAAAGGGCCCCTCGGGAATTTTATTTCCTGTGTTCTCAAGAACATTTTCACAGGGTTTCCCTTACTTGCGTAAATTCAAGTTTGTTGAGTATTTTAACAGAACTTGCTCTCTCTATGAGGATGTCAAGGGTTATTTAAACCCCCGTGTCCGTTTAAATAAGAATCTTTTTAGATCCTCATAATAAGCCATGTCTTATCATTGGTGAGCCGCCATTGATTTTATGGGGTCCATTAGTTTTGCAATCAGTGGTCCCATGGAACAAACTTTTTGTCGTTTCCTTCTATTAATATATATATATATATATATATATATTGTAAGTGCACGGTGGCGCCCCGGCCGTCAATCCTCCGGCCAAATGCGGAAACGGTGATAAACTTTAATTTTGCGAACTTTGCAAACCGGCACCACCGCGCACTAAACCCCGGATCGGGCCATTAAACTTGTCCTAGCTAACTAACAAGATAGGGAAGAGATATACCGAGTGATCCGAGTCCTCCGGTCTTCTCGTCATCGTCCCGATCTCCCGCGGAAACTCCGGTCGTCGCCTCCTTGCCGGAAGGGCACCACATCGCCTGCATCTTTTACGGGCTCCCGCCTCAATACCGAGGCAACTCGGGCACGAAGCTGGCAAGTCGACATGCCCAAGATTTACTGTAGAATGTGTAGTGGCTAATGTCTCTTTGGGGTATTGGAGTTGCCTTTGATGGAGGAATCAAAAAGAACTTTGGAGAGGTGAGAAGGTTTTTGTGTACAAGGCAAAATGAGATCATGAAATTTTCTCATACTCAAAATGAACCATTCTCTCTCTCTCTCATAAAATGTGGCCGGCCCCTTTTCAAGAATGGTGGAGGAATCAAAATTGCAAAACTATGAAGGGAGGTAAGTGTAGGAAAAGAAAGAGGTGACCACATCCAAAACATCAACCATACTTCACTTCTATTCACACCTTAACCTCATTAATGCAAAAGTATGGATGAAAGATTCTAATCCTATCATAATGAAGACAAGTGCAAGAAACCCCCTCCTCAAATGTTATTTGCACAATTGCAAATAACCCCCTCCATCGGAAAAGTCCGGCCGGGAAAGAACAAAGGAAAACCGGCCGGAACGGAATGCAAACTGGCAACTCCAGAAAACTGATCCCGTAATAAATTACAGGAAAACCCCGATACTGTGCATACACACCCGCATCTGTATTCCGTCCGGATACAAATGCAAAGAGACAAAATCTACACTGTACTAAACTAGGATCCGGCTTAAACCAAAGCCGGCTAGTAATGTTCGTCCGATCCTGATCCGTGCAATACCGCACGAATCTGATCGAACCCTGCCATATAACTATACGGCCTCTAGTACATACCGTCCGATCCTGATCCGTGCAATACCGCACGTATCTGATCGGACCCTGCCATATCTCCATACGGCCTCTACAGCGTTTCGCCCGAAAGCTGAGTAACTGAAAGTGTGGTGGACTCTAAAGACTCGTCAATACTATGGCTGTGGATTTAACCACTAGCACGTCAAAGGTATAAGCCAATACGTAACGGGCCACCAGCTATTGACCAAAAGGGACGTCGATCAGCGAACTCATCCTGACACCCTACTGAGCCTGTCAGTGACAATATCCGTACAGTCCGGTCCGTTCGTCTATGAGCATCGCATGTCGGGCCTAGGGGGTGGGTAAAAGTCAGACCCCCAAAAGCGGTACAAGTCGTGTCGGAGTGTAGCCCAGAACACCCTGAGATACTACTGGAATACCTACCAGTAAATTCCTGCCTTGGCCAAGGACTTCGTGTAATGGCTCTCCTAGACACAGCGCGACCTCACCCCCAATACCGGGAGAGACGAACCCCCGAAGATCCGCTCACTGCCTCCATGTGGCTCGGGACTGTACCCAACTAAAACCTGTTTGCACGACTCCTTTGAGCCGTGGTAGGGTAGTAATCAAAGCACAGTGGGAACTCACACGAGACAAATGACGATCCCCAGGTCGATGAACTAACCTGTACACATGTCACCAGGGAACTGCTATCTGACGTCAGGTATAAGACCAACTAGCATGTTCCCGGCGAGTCCTGTCCGGACTCATAACCCAATGAGCACCAGTATACATCTTAGGTGAACCAACTGACACCAGTGGCTTGTGAGACCGGCCACCGCCCCTCGTCGGGGTCTCGACTGTATACACTAGTCTACTCTGGAGAATCGATGCCCTGTCTCGAAACTCCCACGACTAGGGACCATTTAAGGATGTGCTTGTAGACCCCAGCTCTCACGTATATGATCGCCCTCATACTGCTGGCAGTCAAGCAAGAATCCTAGGGGCTCTATCAACGTGCAATAGCGACCTGTCAGGTCACCTAAAGCAGTACACGATGATAAAGGTAAACCAGATAGCAAACTATCATCTCGAGTAAGACTGTTCTACTGGGATAGGTCCTCCCTCAATCATTGCAATCACGTTCCTGTGATCCAATAATTGACTCTGAGGGCACTATCTCCAACAATCTCCCACTTGCACTCAAGGCTAATTATTGCGATGTCGCATACTTACAGCCTGTGTGATACCGAACACCCAACTCCTCTACAAGTCAGTCTCACAAAGCTCGTTTGCGAGACTATTGCGTTCGAGGAATAGCCTCAGCGAGTGGATCCGCTCTGAAGTTTCTTTCTATGTCTCTCTCTATATCTCAAGTTCGCGGAGAAAGCCATCTCCCGAAATGAGCAATACATGTCTTAAACTGTCTGGATGTCTGATGGGACCTAGCTCATAAATGAACTCCAAATCCAAACTTCTCAGACTGTATCGTCAACTGAACTTAATCAGTATCCTGCACCATGCCTCCCTCAGTATTTTCCTGGATCACCTGTCCAGAATACTGCCCCTCGTCAGAAGGAAAACTATAACTCTGACAACCTCCTTGTCGTCTATGTCACCTTGCAAGCCTGGAATGATAACCGTCTCCCAAATGAGGCTGTCGTTATCATATCCCTAGAACATCCACTTATGTTCTAAAACTGCTTCCGACTGTTTCTCCAGGATTGGATCAATGTCAACTTATTGCATCTAGTGCAAGAACAACATCTGGTGTGGTACTTGACATCTCATGATTGACTCAATTGCCTAAGCAAGTGATCTGTCAATCATACACATCCCTCTCTACTTTAGTCTATAAGACACCTTTAGAGAGGGTGACTCCATCATCTGCAGGTACACTACCGTGCCCGGAGTCGTCCATTCTAAATACTCTTAGAATGCTGTCTAAGTACCCTGATTGGGAAACCACCCAAATCTAGATCTAAAACCATAGATCTAGTAACCAGTATGTTTGATATTGTGTCCAAGTCCCTTGTGGAGAAAACACTGTGTGACGACCAAAGTATAACCGATCGTAGTATAGGAATATCACTTCCTACTACCTTCTCAACAGATCCATCCCCTATTCTGATGACGTCAAACCTATGACTGTCACATCAGAAATAGATGATCTATCTCCGCTATATCTGCTTTAGTCTATAAATGGACATAAGCCTGATGTCCACCAATGCTTCCGCTGCTCCCACTGACTACGACAACCCTCTGGCAGAGTCATATAGATGTGCACTTCTAAAGCTAGTTTAGAACGACGCTATACTCATCCTCCCACCGGGTCTCGCAGCCTGGAACAACAGCAATGGCAAGTGTGGGTAAACAAGAACTTCCCTGTCACCGTCCTTGAGGCTACTGGAGTACCTCTCGGGTGCTTGAAGTTACCCACCTTATCTGCGGAGTGGCCAATGGAATGTCAAATCAGATTGAATCTTTAGGTTCCTTATCAAATCTTCAGTAATCGTTTGCGGTTCTGGAATCACTTCCAGTTCTACCATACTCCCACTACTGTTTTTGAAAAAATCCATTTTTATTAAAACTGTGGCGAGTCTAGAACAATATTTCTATTGATCCGCCAGATGGTAGAAAAGCCAACCCTCGTCATAGCCTGGGTCAACCCACAAACAGCCATTACAGAAACGTGCCTTGAGTTATCCAGAGTCTGGTTTTAATCATAAGCCGGACAACTCCCCGTACCTTAACAATGTTAAGATATGAACTGTACTATATCCAATATAGAACCAGAGGCACTGATTTAATTCAACCAGATTCAAATCATGCAGCTGTCTCCAGTGCATGTCAACTAAATGGAGAGAGGCCGATCAGCGTTACTCAACTTAGGAATGCTTCCAATTATGAGTAACCTGAAAGAGAAGCAATTACTCTTTATCATTACTATCAACTGAATACCATACACAAGTATCTACATCTTCGATCACCTTGAAGAATCCCGATACTTGCTACACTTGGTTCTCTACTCTATTCAAATACCTATAACTCCTCAAAACTTAGACCCTGTGTTTCTACGAAACACATGTCTAAGAACTAGAGAAGTTAAAAGTAAACAGAATATAGTATGAGGACCAACCCCTCTGTCCTAATGGACACTGGACAACATACATTACTCTGTATAAGTCCGCTGAGTCTAACAACTTTTTCACTGTGCGTCGTAGGTTGAAAACTGTACTTATGGTTAAGAAGAATTACACCGCTGTTTAATGCTCCTTACCTAACCATCCACTGATATAGGTAAATGTCATCGACATAATATCAAAAAGGTATATCTCACTCTATGAAAATAGACGTACAGATATATCAATTTGAAATTGGTGCATAAAAGCGGATATTCAAAACCAAATATTTGCCGACCGGCAAACAGCCCAGATGATCTCCTCAAATGTCACCGATTACAACGAATCCCGATATAATAAGGATGATTACCCTATTCCCAATAACTTACTCCCACTCACCATCTGTAAAAACCATACAGATGTGAGAATCAAACCTGGTAAATACATACCCTGGAGCAAGTGTCCAATCGGGAAATCAGTTTTCTTTTAACAGTACACAGTTGAACTGAAACATTGAAATGTTTCGATGGGGTATCCTGGTATTCCTAGTAATGCCTCTACCATTATCCAGATTCACAACTATAACCGTATAATTCTTTGCCACCTCTCCAAATCCCTTTATATGTCTTTAGTCATTACCTTCTGCACACCCTTTTAGGCCAATTGGTTTTCTTCCTTCCCTACCGTTCGGCACCAGCCTATGGTTTGGAAGAAGACTATCCAATAAGCATAATGGGTGTACTGTCCTAATCCCAGGAGCACTCGCAATGCGAGAGAAGGTGAAGATAAAAGACAACCGAATAAACCTTATTCCTATTTCTCCTGGACCAGAATCCATCCCCGAACTGGAACAAGTTCCTTTCGAGTTCGTATATAACCATACGATGGAGTATCCAATAAACTGTGGATCTTCGTAGTGATACGGAGTGTCCTGGAGAAATACAAAGGTGATTTAGGATTGGCGAAGAAATACTTGGTTTGGTCGTGAATATCAGTCGCAATTTACTTTGCCCTCTTACTAATCCCTTGCTTTGTCTTAATCTTAATACCTTCTGCACACCATCGTTATGCTAATTGGTTTTCTTCATTCCCTACCAGTCGGCACCAGCCTAAGGTTTGGAAGAAGACTATCCAATTTGCGTAATAGGTGTACTATCTCCTAAACCAAGGAGTACTCATAACTTGAGAAAAGGTAAAAGGGAAAAGACAACTGAATAATCCTATCCGTTTTCTCCAGAACCGGAAACCATCCTCGAATCCCTTCGAGTTCGTATCTAACCATACGATGGTTTTGTCCAATGGAAGTGGACGTTCGTAGTAATACGGGGTGTCCTGGAGAAAAGGGTAAAAGTAGGAGTGGCAATGAGGTCTGCAACTCTGATAATCCAAAAGCCAGTGTTAAGAAGGTTCGGTCAACTTGGTCACTGAGTCATAGTCTTAGGGTCGGGTCAATGGTCGCTGCCAGAGAGAGAGAGAAAAGAAACACTCAGCGTGCACTCAAACCTAGATCAGAATGGTTACCAATTTATCTAATCTGGAAACCTCCCACTGTACCTCAAATCCTCCTCCAAACCTGAAAGAAGAATTAGTCGGGGTCACCCGAGGAGTAAACCAACTCATCAGTGGGAATCGGGATCCAACTATCATCGCATGATAACGTGACGGAATCCGCTCACGCTATAACACTCCAGAAGGTATGCGCATATCTGGCAAGTTTCAGTTCTTTTGAAACTCCCGATGTGATTTCTACCCCATGCTCTTATGACCTTGACTTTGGCCAAAATATCATAAGTCACATGTCAAGTTCAACCCGTCATTCTCCAGGTTAATTTGAATCCACCCGTACCTACCCTTGACTTTGGCCAAAATGGCAGTACGGCTGTCCCAAACCAACGCATCTATCTATGCTGCATATGAATACCCAATAGCTACCAATCACTGTGCCTTGACTTTGGCCAACATACACAGCTTGAATACTATTGACTACCCATATGAAACGACGGAGGGCTACGAATGGTTTCTGGCGAAAACCTTTAACGTAATGAACTTGATATCGTTGAAGGAACGGATAGCTTTTTAGAAAATTTAGTGACGAAAACCTTTACTAAAGAGGTCACTCCCGGTGAAGGGATCTCGGCTCTTTCCCCGTAGAATGAGGTGCAGGATATTCCAACTGAATACCACAATGCAAAGCAAAAGTAATCGGCTATAGTGAAGTTAATGCCCTGACGCAAACTTCTGTCCAAGGGGTCACTCCCGGTGAAGGGATCTCGGCCCTTGCCTCGTCGACTGAGGAGCAGGATATTCCAAATGAATACCACGATGCAAAACAAAAGTGAACGTCCTTGCAATAACAGCTTTTTGAAAAGTGTTCCAACAACATCAGATTAGGTTTGTTTAACTTGCATTAATCCGAATCAACGCAGTCCCATCAATTGATCACACCACAAAGAACGAAAATATACTGACGTACGTATATGCCATCTGCATTCGCCACTGGGTCCCGTCATCACCCGTTAGGTTAGCTAACTAACGGCAGAGCGGGGACTGGACTAGCGCGGATGAAAAACATATACAACATCTACTAATATATATACCAATATATAGTATTTCGCTCAAGGCGTGAATAAAATGCAACATCACAGAAATGTACAGCATCACAGAACAATACAGATATCTGGGATCCCCGGGTTTCACAGAGCCACTACTGAAACCCGACGTTCCCCTGGTCGTATGGATAGCCTGTGCAATGAAATCCTAGACCCCTACGGGCGCGGCAAGTCACCCGCCAAAACCTGAAGCGAGGCAGCCCCCTTCAGCGCCGTGAATGGACCACCCAGTACTTCACGGAATCCGGTAACTTGGGCACCCCTCCTGGGTCAAACTGTACCCCCTACGAGTGCGGCGAATAGCCCGCCAATCCTAGAGTGAAGCCCCCCCTCCGTCCCAATGCCATGAGATGCGGGCTTGTTGCCCTCTAGAACCCGGCTATCCGTGCACCCCTCCGCGGGGTAAACCTAGTACAGAAAGTAAAATATACATACAGCGGGTACATCGACCGCAACCAGGTCGTGCCCCAAAAGAATAATACAATCAGGCAGTGACGGCAGTCCACATGTCGGACGCTCGCCCCGCAATAACAAATGTACATCATACAACAAAACTGTACTAGCATTGCATCTAGGCTATCCCCACCGACCGATCCGCAACATCACAGCAAAACACAGAACATCAACGTGAAAGTCACGTTCGCAAATCCGTCTAACCGGGCTATAGCAGTTAGACCGGATTTACCGATCGAGTGACATTCACGGTCGCAGATATAATGTAAATACTGTGAAATAATGTGTTTAAAATATCCGATCGATCAAAAATTAACAAGTGGGCCCCCAAGCAATACTGTAGCACTCACAGAAATTCTGGGCCCAATCTTAATATTCCAAAATCCATAAAATAAGCCCAGAAGCCCACTGGAAAAAATTGACACAGTGACGACACCAAAGTGCGGCGGAACCGCGGCCCAAGGGGGGTTTGGCCGGGGTTCCGCGCTTCGATCGTCGACTGACTGTGTCGAATTTTCCCAGTAGTCTTATAATATCCAGTACATCAATATTTTACAACCTGAAAAATTTTTAGAGACCAAAAATTTTCAACAGAAAACTGATGTGAACTAAATTGTAGATTTTGGAATTTTGGTCGATCGGAAATGCAAAACACATCAAACGAAGCTAGACGAAGTTAATGGCGAGGCTCTGATACCACTGTAAGTGCACGACGGCGCCCCGGCCGTCAATCCTCCGGCCAAATGCGGAAACGGTGATAAACTTTAATTTTGCGAACTTTGCAAACCGGCACCACCGCGCACTAAACCCCGGATCGGGCCATTAAACTTGTCCTAGCTAACTAACAAGATAGGGAAGAGATATACCGAGTGATCCGAGTCCTCCGGTCTTCTCGTCATCGTCCCGATCTCCCGGGGAAACTCCGGTCGTCGCCTCCTTGCCGGAAGGGCACCACATCGCCTGCATCTTTTACGGGCTCCCGCTTCAATACCGAGGCAACTCGGGCACGAAGCTGGCAAGTCGACGTGCCCAAGATTTACTGTAGAATGTGTAGTGGCTAATGTCTCTTTGGGATATTGGAGTTGCCTTTGTTGGAGGAATCAAAAAGAACTTTGGAGAGGTGAGAAGGTTTTTGTGTACAAGGCAAAATGAGATCATGAAATTTTCTCATACTCAAAATGAACCATTCTCTCTCTCTCTCATAAAATGTGGCCGGCCCCTTTTCAAGAATGGTGGAGGAATCAAAATTGCAAAACTATGAAGGGAGGTAAGTGTAGGAAAAGAAAGAGGTGACCACATCCAAAACATCAACCATACTTCACTTCTATTCACACCTTAACCTCATTAATGCAAAAGTATGGATGAAAGATTCTAATCCTATCATAATGAAGACAAGTGCAAGAAACCCCCTCCTCAAATGTTATTTGCACAATTGCAAATAACCCCCTCCATCGGAAAAGTCCGGCCGGGAAAGAACAAAGGAAAACCGGCCGGAACGGAATGCAAACTGGCAACTCCAGAAAACTGGTCCCGTAATAAATTACAGGAAAACCCCGATACTGTGCATACACACCCGCATCTGTATTCCGTCCGGATACAAATGCAAAGAGACAAAATCTACACTGTACTAAACTAGGATCCGGCTTAAACCAAAGCCGGCTAGTAATGTTCGTCCGATCCTGATCCGTGCAATACCGCACGAATCTGATCGAACCCTGCCATATAACTATACGGCCTCTAGTACATACCGTCCGATCCTGATCCGTGCAATACCGCACGTATCTGATCGGACCCTGCCATATCTCCATACGGCCTCTACAGCGTTTCGCCCGAAAGCTGAGTAACTGAAAGTGTGGTGGACTCTAAAGACTCGTCAATACTATGGCTGTGGATTTAACCACTAGCACGTCAAAGGTATAAGCCAATACGTAACGGGCCACCAGCTATTGACCAAAAGGGACGTCGATCAGCGAACTCATCCTGACACCCTACTGAGCCTGTCAGTGACAATATCCGTACAGTCCGGTCCGTTCGTCTATGAGCATCGCATGTCGGGCCTAGGGGGTGGGTAAAAGTCAGACCCCCAAAAGCGGTACAAGTCGTGTCGGAGTGTAGCCCAGAACACCCTGAGATACTACTGGAATACCTACCAGTAAATTCCTGCCTTGGCCAAGGACTTCGTGTAATGGCTCTCCTAGACACAGCGCGACCTCACCCCCAATACCGGGAGAGACGAACCCCCGAAGATCCGCTCACTGCCTCCATGTGGCTCGGGACTGTACCCAACTAAAACCTGTTTGCACGACTCCTTTGAGCCGTGGTAGGGTAGTAATCAAAGCACAGTGGGAACTCACACGAGACAAATGACGATCCCCAGGTCGATGAACTAACCTGTACACATGTCACCAGGGAACTGCTATCTGACGTCAGGTATAAGACCAACTAGCATGTTCCCGGCGAGTCCTGTCCGGTGTACTCATAACCCAATGAGCACCAGTATACATCTTAGGTGAACCAACTGACACCAGTGGCTTGTGAGACCGGCCACCGCCCCTCGTCGGGGTCTCGACTGTATACACTAGTCTACTCTGGAGAATCGATGCCCTGTCTCGAAACTCCCACGACTAGGGACCATTTAAGGATGTGCTTGTAGACCCCAGCTCTTACGTATATGATCGCCCTCATACTGCTGGCAGTCAAGCAAGAATCTTAGGGGCTCTATCAACGTGCAATAGCGACCTGTCAGGTCACCTAAAGCAGTACACGATGATAAAGGTAAACCAGATAGCAAACTATCATCTCGAGTAAGACTGTTCTACTGGGATAGGTCCTCCCTCAATCATTGCAATCACGTGCCTGTGATCCAATAATTGACTCTGAGGGCACTATCTCCAACATATATATATATATATATATATATATATATATATATATATATACATACATACATACATACATACATACATACATACATACATACATTTATAGATTTCATTAACGGCCTTTCCTTCCCCCTTTTCAGGAATAATAGCTTCTCTTCCTTACTTTCCTTTTACTCGCTCAGACGCCGCTTTTCCACAATCGCCGTCGGATGAGGAGGCCATGGCGATGATCCGGGCCCATGACAGGGATTGCAATAGTTTGCTCTTTTGGGGAGTTTGGTATGGGCATATTATCCGGGACCACCGCAGCTTTACTTGTGAGATACCAACAGAGCCTTTGCGCCCAATATCGCTGATGGAGCGTCCGCCAACTGCTTATGCGGTGCAAGTAGCCAATTGGACTCCTATAGGCCGTCTTGAGCCATCAACAACCGGGATACTCAACCAGCCCGTGCCGGCTATAGATATCTTGGGAGGCCGCATCTGTCAAGATGAAGCCTAACCCTGGGGACAAGTTTATAAGGTAGGGCTTACCCCTCGTCATCCAATCGGCTATCTTCCTTGGGCTCGATATGTCCTCTCCGTCCACCGTGCATGGTTGTAGAAGGTTGGGTTGTATCAAGTGGTATACTCGTCTCTTTTTCATTACCCGGCTCCTCACGTCTGGTGGTTTAAAGCTTTCCTGAATCAATGGAATCTTCCCACCAACACTTTCTTGTAGGGGATCGTGAGGTCTCAATTTCTCTGGAAGAGTTCTGCGAGATCTCTGGATTGTCAATCAGGGGAGAACACTATGAAGAGTTGCTGCCTCCCGATGAGTATGTATTCACGACCGTGCCTGCTATGCTTGACGACTTGACAGCCGAAAATGCCATCCGCCATAAGTATCCTAGTTTAATCAAGACTCTTGGTATTTTCGAGAAATTGTTCATGGAGTCAGAGGGACAGGGTGTCACCTTTAAGAGCTTCATCGTCTGTTTTCTCCATGAAGATGTCTTATCAAAGGAGGCTCCAAAGTTTTCGAATATTAACAACCCTTTTGGGTTTGGGCTGAATAAGCTGCCAGCCAAAGAAGAGGAATTGCCGCAGTTTTACATTCCGGTTTCGTCGGCTGTGCCCTTCGATTCAATTGCAGCACCTGGCATGGACGAAGAGACATTCTTCGTCGGCTTCATCAGTCTTTGGCTCAATTGGCTCGCCATGCCAACGCATCGACACTTCATGAGAGTCTCTGTCTTCTACCCCGCTCATTGCAAGGCCGAAGGGACACGGTTGGCTGTTGGCATCACGAGATTGTCGCATATTTATCATGGATTGAGCATTGCAGCCAACACTTCAACCCCAGGTATGGATGTCGTGAATTCCTCTCTCCGCTACTTTAGGTCGTGGATCGAGATGCATGTATTGGGAGCGTTCGCAGCGCATCGGAGGCCAGATTTTTATGACTCCTATACCTTCCCATGAATCATGAGGCTGGTGGATGCTTCTGCTCCCAACCCTACCCAGCTAGGGTCCCTCCGCATGCTGCTTAATCTGTACTCCAATAAGGGTGGGATGGTTTTCGTTTGACCGAGTCCTTTCTGCTTCCGCCGGGCCTATTCAGCAGCTATTTGACTTGTCGAAAGGTGGAGCATCATCTTTAAATCCCAAGGAGATCATGCACCTATACTCAATTAGGCCGGGTTACCTGGTGTTCCGACAAAACAACGCAGTTATTTTTATGCGGTACAATCCGCATCGCTTCGCCCAGCAGTTGGGCTATAACCAGGGTGTCCCTTTCGAGGCGTTCTTAGTTGAACCTACTCCATCTTTTGAAGCCACGTATGACATCATCCATCACTTTATGCGGCTGAACACCAGCTCCCGTTTCATGATCCCCGAGGACAACTATATTCCAAGATGTGTAGGGTCCTTCGTGGGTTGGTACCGTCATCGAGTCGGTCCCGTCATCGTCGAGGAGAAGCGAGTACTCTTTGAATGTCGATCTTCTGCTCCAGCCTAAGCTACTAGTATTCCGTTACAGCCGCGGACAGTGGTTCGCCCTTCGTTGAGGGATGGCGGCGTGGTCCGTATCCCGAAAGCCGCAGAAATGGAACCAACTCCTTGCACTGCTGGGATGCCAGTGCGCACTAGAGCTCAGGCGAAGGCCTCCGATGAAGCGTTGGTGACAGTACCATCAGTGGCGGTGTCTTTCGCGGTGGTATCTCCAAAAGGGGATACTGGAAGCGAGGTTGGCCAACGTCGCACTAAAGCACCAAGGGGAAGGAAGCGATCCTCTTCCAGTATTAGCTCTAGCTCGAAAAGGAGGAAGAAAACAGCTGCCGATTTGCTTGACCTCCTGCTGGAATCTGAGCCTATTGTTCAAGACGAGCCCATCTCCATGCAAGAGCCGAATGACGGTCTTATTTATCCTGGCACGTCAACTGAGGAAGCCACGCAATTAGCTGAAGGTTTGAGGCGCTCGCAGGATGAGACCGAAAATGTGCACATCCCGAAGAAGCCCTACCCCCTAGTTATCTTCTATGAAGATTCCCCCTTCACTACGGAGAGTATATATGGGTCCTCTGCGAAGGGAAGATGAAAGAGCCTTCAAGAAGCCCATCTCGGCTGCTTCTGAAGATGAGCTGGCGCTGAAGACCGGTGGACATGAATCTGCATTTGAACCCCGACGAGCATATTTCCTCAGGAAGGAACGACGGCTTGAAAAAGCCATACTAGAAGCATCCTGGCACATCGGTATGTGTGCTTTCCATATTTTTTCTTTTGGCAAATAATTTGTATCGCTTTTTATATCTCCTTATCTTTGCGAGAACTTTGCAGGGGCTTCAGTAATGAAAGAGCATATGAGCCCAGGTCGTGCCATGACCGCCGCTTCTATAAATGTCTCCCGTGACGTATCGGCATGCGCAGAAGGGGTTACTACGGCTACCGTTCCTGTTGTGGATCCCCCAACGGTGGCTTTTGTTTCTTCGGTGTCCATTCCTCGAGCGGAGGTGACCCCATTGGCCACAGACCCTATGGATGTCTCTAGTGATGCACCGAAAGGTGTAGAAGAGATTGTCGAAGCTGTTAGTTCTATTTCGGAGCTCCCGGTGATGACCCTCGTCTCTTCTACGTCAATCCTTTCCACAGAGGCGACCTTGCCGATCATAGACCCAATGGATTCTTCTGGTGGCGTCTTGGAGATTGTAGGAAGGACCGCGAAGACCACTGTTCCCTCTTTGGAATCTGAAGTGGCGGTTGTTGCTCCGTAATTGGAAGCTGCTACACCAGCCAATGTCCCCGGTGATGTGCCTGAGGGCACGGAGGAGGCTGCCGAAGCTGCTATACCTCCAGTTCAAGGCAAGCAGAGCATAGAAGGTAATCTCTTACATTTTTATTTCAATGATCCCCTCGTTATCTTAGATCTTCTTTCTTTCAAAATTGCGGGAATTGGCGGCTTCCATAGTGGACCGATCTCCCAGGAAGTCCTTCCAGCGCTTATTTGATATGGCTGCCCTACAGGCGATATCCCCGCAAAGCATCGTCCTTTCTTCCGAGCAAGATCGATGTTCTTTGACCCCTTTGCTTTATTATCACTTTTTTTTATAACGATACTAATATGCCCTCTGCAGTTTTGGAAGCTGATGACGAAGTGGAAATCCTTGATGGGCCTGGGGATCTTTCAAGCCCCCTTTGCATGACTGTGGGTAAGTAAAACTTTACCCTTAGCACTGCTTTATTCTATGTTCGCCAGTCTCGCTGACTATTCATAAATTTTGACAGTTTTTCCAGCTCTGGCTCCACTAGAGTCCTGAATCTCTATGCCATCGTGCCCATATGCCTGACGTGCGTCTGAAAGGATGGCGAGACAGAGCATTCACTCCTTGTCGACCCTTATTGAAGATCTTCGCGCTGGTAGTTCTGTTACGACCGAAGAATTTGCTGTTGAAGCCAATACTTCTTTGCCCTTCCTTGCCACTTATCATGACGAAACATTGGTGCATGTCTGGGTTAAGTATTGTCACCGAGTGGAGGCTTGTTTACATAGTCTTGAATGCATACGCCTTCCTTCCGAGCTTCTGACTGCAAAGGTGAGCATGTGGGGATGGATTGAGCGGTGCGCCGCTAATCTACAGTCTTGCGAGAAGAGGCTTAACCGGAACTTTTCGGAGAGGGAGCTAGCCTCGAATGCTTTGGGGGAACTCCACGCTCAACTCACTACTAAGACCACTCATGCATATGAAATTTGGCGGGTGCTTCAAGAAGCTATCACAGAGGTGGTAGCTCTTGATAAAGCCACTATATTTACCCGCAAGATGGTTGAAGCTCATAAAGTTGCTGAAAAGGATCTTGAGAGTCAGTTTGCCTCGTATCAAGCTCAGCAGTCTCAGGCGGAGACTCGTCTTGTGGCAATAGCAAAGCATGAAGCCGAGGCTCAGTGGAAGAATGATGAATTGACGAACTTACTGCACCATCCGCCGGCTTGAAGATTTTTTTTATATTCTCCTTTTTGTATTTACTCCTGAATGGGAGTATCTTCTATTCATTTTGATTCTTTTATGAAATGTACCTTGTATCCATTTGGAGTCATGAATAAAAGACATATTTTATTTCATACTGGTGTGTTCTTTTAGAAAATGCGTCTTGTAGATAGTCTATCTTGATCTCCTTGCAGGGCGGTAATGGCTTAGAAAATAGGTTCAAATATGCCGCCCAAGACTTTTCAACCTTACGAACCGTGAGGGTCTCATAAAGACTTTTCTCCCTACTAGTCAGAGGATATCGAAGGTGTATTTTCTCTTTAGGAGTCGTGAGGATTCCTAAGTGTGTGTTTTCTCTTGAGAGTCGTAAGGATCTCACAAGAGCATTTTCTCCTTACAAGTCGAGAGGACTTACAAGTGATGTTCACCACATGAGGAAATTTCGCGCTATTGGTGGAACTTGGTGGGGGAAACGTTTATTTGTGCCCGTGGATTGTATACAAGGGTCAATATTGAACTGCTTGTAGGGCAAACTGGGAGATGTGATGGCTTAAGAACGGGCTCAGAACCCTGTAACTTAAGGATTTCGAATCCTATGAGCCGTGAGGGTCTCATAAGGGGGAAAATTCTCCTTACAAGTCATGAGGATCTCGTAAGTGTAATTCCTCCTTAGGGATCGTGAGGATTCCTAAGTGTTTTGCTCCCTTGTGAGTCGTAAGGATCTCACACGGGTATTTTCTCCTTACAAGGTCGAGAGGACCCTGCAAGTGCACGGGAATTTTTTTACGAGTCTGCGCCCTTTCAGATTTTCACAAACTCGACGGTAGCCCTGCTGTTTTTACTCAATAGCCCTTTCGGGTTTTCATCCGTGCCCATTTCGCTTATGCACGTACCCTTTTTTTTGCCTTTGCTGCGTTAGCCTAAGGGCTACGGTTCGTAGTAGTTTAAGGACGTTTCGGTCCGTTGTTAGCTTAGGGACGTTTCGTTCCATTATTAGTTTAGGGACGTTTCGGTCCGTTGCTAGTTTAAGGACATTACGGTCCATAGCTAGTTTAAGGACATTACGGTCCGTAGGGATTTCGGGACGAGATTTCGCCGGATACTACTTATAGAGTTTAGACTCGGGAAGATAGCGAGCGGACATAGACTTCATCATCTATCATTGACCTGGGCCATGACTCGTCAGGCGTAGTATTTTTTCAGGAATCGGCCGTTTATTGGCCGGAAGGCTCTTTCGCCATGTATATCTATGAGCAAGTAAGCCCCACCTTGGTAGACCTTGTCTATGATGTATGGGCCCTCATAGTTTGGCTCGAGTTTCTCCAGTTTGGCACGATTGGGGATCATAGGTCTTTTGACAACTAGTACGAGTTCGCCTTGGCGGAATGTTCTCGGCCTAGTTAATTTTTTGTATGAGCGTGTCAACTTTGCTTTATAAGCCTCCAAGTTTTGCTGCGCCGTGAGACGGGTTTCAACGAGGGCGTCGAGCTCCTCAAGCCGAAGATGAGCATTTTCTTCATCTGTTAGTTCATACCGAACCGCCACTCGTAGAGAGGGTAGCTCTATCTCAAAGGGAAGTACCACTTCCGTGTCGAATACTAACGCAAATGGCGTTGTGTTCGTGGCTGTCTTGAACGTAGCCGATAAGCCCAGAGAGCTTCATGCAGTCTCTCGTGCCAGTCCTTTTTATTTTTGGACACCGTCTTCTTTATGATCTTTGTCAAGGTTTTGTTGAAAGGCTCAGCTAGACCGTTAGCTCGGGGATTATAGACCGAAGAGTATCTCCAATCTATATTATGCTGTTGTGCGAAGCGGCTGATTTTGTGACTTCTGTAGGCCAAACCGTTATCAGAGATAATCCGTCGTGGAGTGCCAAACCGGTAGATGACGTGTGTCTTGAAGAAGTGGAGAATGTTCTTTGTCTTCATTTTTCTTAGCGGTATGGCTTCTACCCACTTAGAGAAGTAATCGGTTGTCGCCAATATGAACCGATGTCCTTTGGACGACGCTGGTTCGATGGGTCCGATTATGTCGGTTCCCTACATTTCGAACGGCCAGCTAGCCACTGTTGGGTGTAGCGGGTTTGGATGCTGGTGGTTGAAGTCTCCATGAATTTGGCACGAATGGCATTGCTTCGCGTATTCGAGAAAGTCTTGAATCATCGTGGGCCAATAATAGCGCATCCTTTTGATCTTCAGCTTCATCTTTGACCGGGCTTGATGAGAACCGCAGAGTCCATCGTGAGTTTCTTGGATGACTCTCCTTACTTCTTCCGGTCCTAGGCATCTCAGCCATAGAGAGTCGAACGACCTCTTATATAGAGTATCATTGACGAAGGCAAAAGACAGAGCTCGTTTCATGAGCTGATGTCTTGAGGACGCATCTTCAGGTGTTCGACGGGATTTGAAGTAGTCTATAAATACTTCTTTCCAATCCTTAGCCCTTTCTTGGTCTTCTATTTTTAGGGATGTTTGCTTGGTCGCTTCCTTTTCTTCAGACGACTCCGGAGATATTTCTGCTGGTGCAAGAACACGACAGCTTTGTACAATGATCCTTACGTCATCGAGGTTTTCGTCAGCCAGTTCTTTAGCGAGTTTGACTAATGCGTTCGCTTTGCTATTTTCTGTACGCGGTATGCTTTCCAGGGCGTAAGAGGGAGTTTGAGTTAGTAACTGTTGCACTCTTTTGTCATACTTTAGCAGCTCTGGTTTGCACATTTGATAGTCACCGTTTACTTGGCTAACGGTCAGCTGGGAGTCTCCGTATATGAGGAGGTTTTCGATTTCCATGTCGACAGCGATCTCAAGACCTGCTATCAAAGCCTCATATTCTGCCTCACTGTTTGTCCTCGGTTCTGTTAAGGAAAAGGAAAAGTGCATTATCCCTCCTTGCGGAGTCACGAAGATAAGGCTTACCCCAGATTTGATTATAGGGGTGTTGTGATGTCGCTTCTTCACGGAAGATGCTCCATTGAAATAGAGTTCCCATTGGGTATCACTCCTTCCTTTCTTCCCGTCGATCGTGTCAAATGCGTGCTCGTCTGGCAGTTCGCAATTTAAAGGTAAGTCGCCAGGTATCGGATGTTCAGCGAGGAAGTCGGCGATGGCTTGGCCTTTCACTGCCTTGAGGGGTCGATAGATCGAGAACTCCATCAAGAGGAGGGCCCATTTATCGAGTCATCCTGTTAGTATGGCTCTTGACATCAAATACTTGAGAGGATCCACCTTAGATATGAGATGGACCTCATGCGCCAAAGTATAGTGTCTGAGCTTCGTTATCGCAAAAATTAACGCCAGGCAGTGTTTTTCGATAGGGGACTAGTTGTTTTCTGCCCCCAGGAGAACTCGACTCAAATAGTAGAGGGCTCTCTCTTTCTCTTGGTCGTTCTTCTGTGCTCATAGCGCGCCCAAAGAACCTTCAAGGGCGGTTGTGTACAGGATAAGGGGCTTTCCCTTGACCGGAGCAGTCAATACCGGCGGATTCTGCAGGTATTGCTTGATTTCATCGAGTGCACTCTGGCATTTACGATCCCAAACGAACGGGGTTCCCTTCTTCATCAGGTGACTGTAAGGACGGCATTTTCTGGAGAGGTTGGCTATGAACCGTCGGATATACGCGATTTCCTTTGTAGAGACCGCAATTGTTTTAAAGTTCTTGGAGTGGGCATTTTCATAATCGCTTTGATCTTCGATGGATCTATTTCGATGCCCCGAAGTCGTATGATGAACCCTAGAAATTTTCCTGAGGAGACTCCAAATGCGCATTTCAGAGGGTTCATCTTCAGGTTATACTTAAGAAGACGTTGGAACACTATTTTCAAATGCTCACAGTGTTCCTTGTACGATTTGATTTTCACTACAAGGTCATCGATATAGCATTCGACGATTTCATGTATGAGATCATCGAAAATCTTTGCCATGGCTCTCTGTAGATAGCGCCGGCGTTCTTCAGACTGAAAGGCATCACTTTGTAGCAGAATATGCCCAGAGGAGTCCGGAAAGCGGTATGCTTATGGTCTTCGAGATGCATCTTTATTTGATTGTACCCTGATGATCCGTCTATGAAGGAGAAGACTTCGTGAGTGGACGTGTTATCTATCATCAGCTCGGTAACCGGTACAGAGAAATCATCCTTCGGGCAGGCTTTGTTGAAGTCCCGAAAGTCCACGCAGATGCGCACAGTCCCATTTTTCTTCATCACTGGGACAATGTTGGCGATCCAGTCAGGGTATTGAACTTCTTGGATGAAACCGGAGTCGATTAGCTTCTTGACTTCGGCGTTGATACTCATTTCAAGTTCGAGCCGCATTCTTCTTGGCGCTTGTTTGACTGGCTTGACGTCTGGAGATATCGCCAAGTTATGCACAGCTATTTTTGGATCTAGCCCCGGCATCTCGGAATAGTTCTATACAAAGCAGTCTTTATACTGCATGAGCACGTCCTTTAGCATAGCCGCCTGTTCTTTAGACAGCAGCTCACTGACGAACGTAGGCCATGGATCTTTTGTCGTCCCCAAGTCAATTTTCCTTAGGTTATCCGCGGTAGTATGTATTCCATCTTCCAACTCTTTTGGCGCCGGTGGAAATTCAAGATCAACTCCTCTTCATCCTCATTTTTGAAGCACCAGGAGAGGTCATCCATATTCTCGTGCACTCCTTCTTCCGACAACATTATCACATAACAGGTACGAGATCGTTTCCAAGACCGATGTTGATCTGGTTCTACTCTCGCTATATATGTTGCTTTTGGCACATGCTTTTGTGGTGGGGCTACCCTCCAACTGTTGGATAGAGCGAATTTGCCGAGTTGGTATTGGTCTTCGACCCAGTTTTTGAAGATGAAACAGTCTTCAATAGGATGTACTATTGCTCGGTGATAGCAGCAATAATCCGGGTGATGAACCTCGTTTACTTGATCAGGGTGCCGAGACTCTAGGAGTATCATCATTTGATGTTTCATGACAAGGTCAAAGATTCTCCTTGTCTTGTCTCGAGGGAAAGAATATGCTTGACCCATCTTTTCCATAAGAGACAGATTCCGGCTGACCTTTACTCGATCGCGTAGCCTTTTGGATCCGTTTTGCCGCTGTCGAACGTTTTCTCCGTTTCTCCGTTCTTTAACTTGTTTTTGCCTCCGCGTCGGGCCTTTTTCTTGTCTTGGGAATGCATGGCGGGCTGACGGTGAAGGGCATTGTCATCCTCCGTAGCCTGCTGAAGGAGGCGTTGCATCTTGGATTTCTCATAAATGGACATTTCGCGGCTGTGGTCGTTCCGAACCTTTTGACTTGCTTCCCTTACTAGCTTGTCCATCTGTTCTTCAAACAATGGACTCGGTATTTTTATGGCAGGACCTCGTTCTAGTTCGACGTCAGCGTCTTTTAAAAGAGCATCCCCTGCTTCATCGAGGTCATTTATGACATGGCAGCCATGGAATTGCTTCTGTTTCTAGGACTGGACATATCCAAGCCCAATCGATTCCATTTTTCCATTGGGTAGTTTTTGTTGAGTTCCGGGGATGTTCCAAATCCTGTTGTAGAACTGAGCTTGTCGAGCAGTTTGTTTAAAAGGTACACCTTGGCATCTTAATAACATTTTCAATCCCTCTGTGTAGTATCTGGGCAGACGGATGGGTTGGAGCCTGTCGAGCGCAAAATCGGCCCATGCCAGACTTCTCTTTCGACTTTAGTCTCCGTGGATCGATAGAATAGGATCGTCTTTTCACCTCTTCGCCTGGAAGGGACGTAGAATGTCTGCAGCTCTTGCACACTATATGTCTTAAGCGCATCAAGCTCTCTGTAGTGCTGCCGTGGAACCATGGCGATTTGCAAACTCTGATCATCTTCAGTAAGGGCCTGCATTGATGGACGGACCGAGAACACTGCGTTGACTTCGTCTTCAGAGTCACTGCCAAAGACCAAAATAGGGGTAGATGGTCCCGGCCTATTGCATTGGGGCGGCCCTGAATAGACTTTCTTTTCTTCCTCCTCGATATCGCTACCGAAGACCGGAATAGTAGTGATAGCTTTTTGCTTATTCTCCGGTTTATGGCATCTTTCCGTGTCTTCAAAGTCTGGTAGAAAATACTTTGCATCTTCGTACTTTCGGACTTCATTTATGGAGAATGGGTTTAGTTCCCCTATTACGGTATACTCGAGACCATCTTTGAAATACTTCATACACTGATGTTGTGTAGAACGGATGATGTTGTACTCGTGTAACCAAGACCTACCGAGTAAAGCATTATAGCAAGTCTTGGCGTCAATGAGATGAAATTTGATGTCAGTGACAAGCAGCCCGAAGTGTAACGTCAGTATTACAGACCCGAGCATCCGTAATGACTGGGAGTCGAACCTGGAGATGGTGATTTTATCCCAAGCGAGGTGTTGAACGATCATGCAGATTTCTTTTAGCACCCTCACATTTAGGAGATTGACAGAGGACCCGTTGTCAACTAAGATCTTCCCTATCTTGATGTCATGGCAGTACCCGGTGACATACAGAGGACGGTTGTGCTCGCACGTTCTGAGAAGGAGATCTTCATCGCTGAAAGTGATGTCAGCTGTGTGCACTTCTTCCAGCTCGTTCTTCATCTTTTCTTCGGCAAAGAAAGCTTGAAACTGCTCGGGCTCTTGTAATACCCTGATCAATGAATCTCGTGCCTCTTTAGACAACAGAAGGGCATCCAAAATGCTTAGCTATGAGGGTATCTTCCTCAGATGTGCCAGGACATTGTAATCCACTTTATTTTTCTTGGGCGGGTCCTTGGCTGCCAGCTCTTCGACGACTCGATCATCGAGGGCGATATTCTCAGGGACTTTTTCCTTCCCCTTATCTTTTTTGTTCGATCCCTTATTTGTAGGTCTGAGATTCTTTTCGGGCAACGTACGATTACGCAGCTGAATGTTTTCACAATTCTTTATCTCTTCCTCTTTTCCTGAGGTGGATTCCTTGAAGAGAGGGCCGAGGGCTATTTCTTCGTCAGGATAGCTTTCGAAGGTGAAAACTTGAGATCTCCTGGTATCAACCATGTGACAGTTGCCGGCAGTTCCTTTATGCTCATCTGTCGTGTTTCTCTGCTCCCGATGAGTTTTACGCTTCATTCGCTTGAAATATTGTCGGTGTGCCACATACCCTTGATACCATTTCTTGAAGGCTTTGAATTCTTCAGTGGGGTATGCAATCCTCTGATGGTATAATCAGTAGTTAGGATGTACATTCACTTCGTCAAGGTGCATACCGCCATGAGTATTTCCTTTGAAGGGGGCAGCTTCATTCCTATTGACAGGGTTTTAGCGAACCATTTCCTTGTCTTAAGCCTGCTTTTATCCGTCGCGGGTGTGCTTCGATCTGGACGGATCGCTGCAGCTTCTTCATCCTGTCGCCGATGCTTAGCACTTTCGTATATGGCCGCTTCATGCTCGTGATCAGCTTTGCTCTTCTGACGGGCTTCGTTCAACGGCGTGTCAATTATCTCGGCTGACGGTTCCAAGGATTTTGGCACCGATCCTGCCCTTAGCTCCTCTATATTATCTTTTGATGCTGAGTGATCCTTTTCATCATTTACTGACGAATGAGAGATCATGGGACAACTTGCCACATAATCCTCAGGTTATTCCAACGAGTCATCTCCCCATCATTGTCATTATCTTCGCTCTCGAAGGCATGGTTGAGAAACTCTTGGAGTGTGACTGGGGTTCGTTCCTTCTGATTATATTCTTCCAGCGCGTCAATATGCTTTTGCAGGTCCGTGCGCTTGTCGTCAGGCTGCGCGGGCTTCCTGGTCTTCTTCTTTTTCTTCGAAGACTTTGACGGCTGGGCCTGGGTATTTTGCCCATCGCTGCCAACTCTCGGTGTTGGGCGCAGTTTCAGCATCCCCTCAATGATCTCTGGCTCCAGTAGGCTTTTCCATCTAATTGCCGGACATGCTTGAAGACCCTTCGGCATTCTTTTAGTCTTGTCCGAAAGAACAACTTCCCACGGAGCTTCCTCTATAAATGAGCATGATGCCCCCAGTGTGTCTATCTTTTTAAGAACGTGCGGTTGTGGCGGATTTACCCTCCAGTTTTTAGACAGCGCAAATTTGCCTTGTTGGTACTGGTCCTCAATCCAGTTTTTGAAGACGAAGCAATCTTCGATTAGGTGGCCCACTATTCAGTGGTAAGGGCAGTAATTAGGATTGTTGATGTCGCTCGGTTGCAGCGGGCATCTCGGATCTGGCATAGTGATAAGCCTGCGCACCGCCAGTTCGAACAGTCTTCTCGTTTTATCCCGAAGGAATGAGTAAGGACGTCTCATCTTTTCTCCGAGTGATCGTGACTTATCGTCTTGGCGAGCAGCTGGTTTTGGATCACTTGGCTGTTGCTGAGCGTTGGTGACGAAGGTCGCTTTCCCTTTGCCCTTTTCATTCTGAGGCTTCATTTTTTAGGAGGACGGTCTATGGCCCATCTGGTCCATTTGGGCCAGCTTGTCGATCAAGGCTTGGAAAGTGGTCGGCTTGAAGAACATCATAAATTGGGATATAGTTGCGGATCAAGGGTCCCCACGAACATGCCCACGGCAGAAGCTTGTTCTATGCGTTGTTCGCACCTCGACCATAGGTTCCGCCACCGAATTGCATACTGAACCCAGGTTTCTCCCGGTTTCACTCTGGCATTGATCAACGCCGTGATTGGGGTGCGTTTGCTAGCGCTTGCGAAACGCTGGGTGAATAGCAGCTCCATTTCCGTAAACGTTTTGATGGAGTCGTTCGGAAACTCCGAGTACCATTCAAAAGCTGTCTCTGTTAAACTGCCGACGAACTGGTGAAGTAGCAATTTGTCGTCGCCTCCGGTATTGCCGCATAGAGCCCTAAACTGAGTGACATGTTCATGGGGGTTGCATGTCCCCTTATACACGTGGAATTTAGGGATTGTATATCCCGGTGGGTACTTAATTTGATCATACCAGCCTGGATAGGGTCGCTCAGTTCTAGCGACATGGACGGAAGCTTCGCTTGCCTGATGAGCTCGTATTTGTTGAGCTATGTAGTCATCAAGTGAAGCTTTCGATATCATCTCCTCCCTGGCTGTTGATAGAGCCGGAAGAGGATCTGATGTATCCCCTCTGTCGTCTTCGATGATTATTGGGGGATCTTCGGCTGGAGGGTGTCACGCCCCACCCCCAATACAGAGAGGATTGTCCGCTCTGGCCGAAGCCGCACGGTTTTGTCCTTCGGGACGAACCGGACCCGACCAGGGGACACTTCCCAGGAAGTCACCCATCCCAGGACTTCCCCGGCTCGAGCACGCTTAACTACGGAGTTCTCAAACTTCTGTAGTGTCGGTTCACTTAAAAGGCACCTCTGTATTGAAGAGTGGTATCATTCCATTTATAGTACAGATCTGCCCCCTTTCGGAATGTATTCCGAAGAGTCCCCATTGTTCTTCAGTGGGTCCCACGGACTCAAGAGGTGGCCCCCGCCCACTTAACACGACACTTGGTGTGGCACTTTGTTCCGTGTGGCACTTTGCTCCGTGAGCAAGAACTGGGTCCCGACATTCTCCCCACCTTTGAACAATGGTTCGTCCTCGAACCACAGACCTACTATTGAGGGACCAGCTCTGATACCATTCTGTCATGCCCCACCCCCAATACAGAGAGTATTGTCCGCTCTGGCCGAAGCCGCACGGTTTTGTCCTTCGAGACGAACCGGAGCCGACCAAGGGCCACTTCCCAGGAAGTTACCCATCCCAGGACTTTCCCAGCTCGAGCACACTTAACTATGGAGTTCTCAAACTTCTGTAGTGCCGGTTCACTTAAAAGGCGCCTCTGTATTGAAGAGTGGTATCATTCCATTTATATTACAGATCTGCCCCCTTTCGGAATGTATTCCGAAAAGTCCCCATTGTTCTTCAGTGGGTCCCACGGACTCGAGAGGTAGCCCCCACGGATTCAAGAGGTGGCCCCCGCCCACTTAACACGACACTTAGCGTGGCACTTTGTTCCGTGAGGCACTTTGCTCCGTGAGCAAGAACCGGGTCCCGACAGAGGGTCCGGCTGGACATCATCCCCACCATATCTTGGAACAGGAGCGCCATTTGTTTTATGTTAGCCGCTTGTTCCGCGGCTTCTTTATCTTTCTTTTCGAGCATTCTTCGGAGGAACTCGGCGTCGATTTCCTATTCCTGGCGTTTCTTCGACGACGCTTCCGGGCTTTCATTCTGCCCAGTAAGTGCGGCCATCTTTGTCAGCATCTCCTGGAGTTTCTGTTGTTGCTCCTGAGCCTTTGTTACGGACCGCGTAAGTGGTCGATGACCCCCAGAAGCACGGCTTTCCACTTTTTCGAAAGCCATGTAAATGGTGTGCACTATCATGCCCCCAGACTTGGGGCGTTTAGATTCAGTGCCCTTGAGATTTGTCGTAGGCACGGGGATCTTCTCCGGCCTTCTCTTTTTATGGACGGTTAAGGTTGATGGGGCTGCAATAGGCACCCCTGCAAATGACACCTTCCATAGCATGGCGGCAGGATGGTCCTTCTCTTACCGAACCTTCATTTTCTTCTGTCGGCGGGAGTAGTCTTTGTCGATTACAGAGTCTTGGACTCTTCGCTAGACCCTGTGGATTTTGGAGGACAGCCACTGAGGGGGCTGCTCCGGCTTCGCCTTGTAACATTTTCAGTAGGTGGAGGAGACTTTTTCAACACGGCAGTTAGAGAGTTCTTGCGCACCCTCTTGAGCGGCTCAAAGTTGTTCCCAGTTTGAACAGCAGCATCAATTTCCACCATTGGAGCTGGTGGGGTAAGTCCAGAAGGGGAACTACCCCCATCTTTCTTCACTCAGCGCCAGTGACGACGTCAAGCATGTCGTGTAGCCGGGATCATCTCTATCATCGGAGTAGCTTCGTCATGCCCCCTGCTTTGAGGAGAGGCCGTTATTGGCGCCAGCTGTCAAAGACTGACGTCCGCTGGGAAGGAATGTTCAACCTGTCGAAGACCGACTTTCGAGTAGGGGAAGTAGTTTAGACGACTTCACCTGCAGCAGGAGTTGGGGTAGCCTTCTCCGGTATTGCGAGCCTCTTCTCGGGCCCATTTGAGCTTAGACTCGGTCTATCGAAGACTGAGGCAGTAGACTTGGACGACCCGTTGAGAGTACCCGCGGTAGTTGCAAGACGATCGAAGACCGACTTCTTAGGAGCCTCCTATGATGGCATTGAAGCATTGAAGCTCATTGGAGGGAGCATGATCCCGAAAAACAGTCCAGTGGTGGCCTGAGTCACCTGTTCCACTGGCATCGCGAAGATGGAAGCCGCTTGAGGCCCATAAGTTACTCCTCCAGACGAGGCGGAGCGGGAGTTGTTGTTGCAATTGGTACAGTTGGAAGCCATCGATGTCATCTTCTCTTCTGCATAGGAGCAAGACACCAAATCTTAGTACCTCGACTCCAGGGGCAACCATATTAAACCGCGATTTGTTCGCGAACACGATACACGAAGTGTGGAGTGGAAAGAGGAAAAGGTCCCACCGGGCGTGTCAGAATCTGTTCTCCGTCGAAAGACACGACCGGGACGTTGGGACGACTGGCCTGTGTTTTGAGGGCAGATGCTATTTGGATTTATCCGTCTACCTCTCCGAAGATGCCAAGTTGATTTATGGCACCGTGTATCGGAGGTTTAGACAGATGCGGCCTTTGTAGCAGACTTTGTCAGATTCCCCCTCGTTTGCGAGGGTTTTTTCTTGTGGGGACGCTCTTCACTGCAGGCACAAGCCCATGAAGTTAATTACATTACCGCATCGCGGTAACCACTTTCTCCTGCTCTAGAAGGTCACTTCGTGTCGTGTGTGTTTGTTTTATCTTTGGTTGCCCGTGGATTGTATACGGAGACTAATTTATGTTGTCGCCCGTAGGGCGTATATTAGTCCAAATCTGTATTTTCTTAGATTTGGGTTTGGTTGATTTAAGGATCGTTAATCTCGTTTGAGATTAAGATCAACTTAAATATTTGTTAAGGATACGTTAGTCTAATTTTAGACTAAGATCTACATAACAAGGTTTTAGGATCATTTAGATCCAACGAAAGAGCATTTAGACCCTATCATTTTAGTTTAAGGACGTTGCGATCCGTTATTAGTTTAGGGACGTTTCGGTCTGTTGTTAGTTTAGGGACGTTTCGGTCCGTTGTTAGTTTAAGGACTTTGTGGTCCATAGTGTTTAAGGATATCATAGTCCATAGAGTTTAGTTTAGGGACGTTGCGGTCCATTGTTAGTTTAAGGACATTATAGTCCATAGAATTTAGTTTAGGGATGTTGCGGTCCATGTTTAAGGATATCATAGTCCATAGGGTTTTTAGTTTAAGGACATCATAGTCCATGTTTAAGGACATCATAGTCCATGTTTAAGGACATCATAGTCCATAGGGTTTTTAGTTTAAGGACATCATAGTCCGTGTTTAAGGACATCATAGTCCATAGGGATTTTGGTTTAAGGACATCATAGTCCGTGTTTAAGGACATCATAGCCCGTGTTTAAGGACATCATAGTCCATGGATTTTGGCTCATCGGTTTGAGGGTGCACCAAGAGTTATTGGTTATTGGAACCCTCTACCTCCCTGAAGACGTTGAAGAATTACAACGACATGTATCAGAGATGTGGGGAAATGTACCCTTGAACCAATTTCGAGATCAAGGAAATATGTGGGATGAACATCATTTTAGATGCCATCTGTAGGAGATCACTAGTCATCTTTGGAACTAAGATCGACTTGGGGAGACCTGAGTATAGGAAGGCTTCGATTGATTGACGGTCAAAAGGTTTTTTGGCCTTAAGAGACTTGGCTGATTTGGGCTAAGGTCAGCCTCTTACAGTGTTAAACACTGCTAAATTCTTGGCACTTACGTGCTCCCACGTGAGTCCTTTAAGCAGTGTTAAATACTGAAACTTGGAGCACTCACGTGTGGCACGTGATGCACCTAAATATTGGGCACTGTTTCCTTGGGCTTATTCCCTTGTTCTATACATGTAAGTGTTGAACACTCAAGTCTTGCAACCATCACGTGCAGACGCGTGAGTCGCCACTAAGTTAGGCACTGCCTCCTTTGAATTTATCTTCCTATTCTTCTCTGAGTGCTTTGCACTATTGGAGGTCACATGGGATCATGTGACTCAATCTCAGTTGTTCCTTCTAGTTTCTCGGCGGTGCTCACATGGGAACACGTGATCTGTCGTTGTAGCATTAAATGCTAATATGCATGGGGCTCTTGATCTTAGTCTTAAGAATTCCAAGTCTTTTGTTTTATAAGAATTAAATTCTTATGTAGGGTTAAACCCTAGCTTTATCAAAAGAATTAAATTCCTATGTCTTTGGAAGAATTAAATTCTTCAAACCTAGTTCTTTTCCTCTAAGTTTTGGGACTGCATAACAGAATCTCCCCGATGAGAATTAAATTCTCAACTTGTGGGGAGATCTGCTTCTGAAGACATCAACCAAAGGAAGAACCAAGTTCTTTTTTAGAAGAGTGAAACTCTTGTAAAAGGAGATAAAATGATCTTTGAGTCTTTTCCTCACCTAGGGTTTCTTTTTCTCTGAAGAGAACTCTTCTTTTTGTTTTTTCTCAAATCTTAATGGGGGGGAGGGGTGATCTCCTCTCTTTTTCTCTCTCCCTCTCTCTTCAGTCTCGAGTCCTTTATATAGCAGAGGCAAGTTTGTTGATTTTTGTTAAGAAAATCTCTCATTGAGAGGTTTTTGATTAGTTCGGGGATTTTATCCACCGTTGGATCTTTGATCCAGGGACCTCTATTTTACAGAAGACATTTTTCTTGTTTTTAACAAGATTGGAAAAATATTTTCCCATACAGAGCTTATTCTGTATCTTGGTGATTTTTAATCACCATTGGATCTTTGATCCAACGGTGCTCTAATTTACAGAGAACAATTTTTCTTGTTTAGAAACATTGGGAAAATATTTTCCCATACAGAGCTTATTCTGTATCTTGGTGATTTTTAATCACCATTGGATCTTTAATCCAACGGTGCTCTGATTTACATAGCACAATTTTTCTTATTTAGAAAGATTGGGGGAAATATTTCCAAAATAGGGTTTTGGTTCTTTTTATATAGAATTTTAATTCTATCGGCTCAGAAGGTATTAAGAATCCTCACGTGCAGCACGTGACCCAATGACACTAGGCAGGTTCGCTTATATGCAGCAGTCTCAGAGAAGAGCATCACGTGTTGGCACGTGATGCGCCTTCTTGCCTGTTATTTATTTTATGAAGGCGCCTATATACTTTGTATATAGATGCTCACGTGTGGCACGTGAGGGTCAACTTCGGTCTTATTTGTTAAGTGTAATGTCCATAATTTTTGCTCCAAGGCGCATCACGTGCGGGCGCATGATGCTCCATTTGGGGGGAATTTTTCCATCGCTTTTGGTTCATTATTTATTTATTTTTTATAAGGGAATAAGGAGCCTGAATAGCTGGCCGCTGCAGAAAGTGTTGGATATAGTGCCTTCAAAGTCAATTATTGGATCGTAGGCACGCGATTGCAATGATTGAGGGAGGACCTATGCCGGTAGGACAGTCTTACTCAAGATGATAGTGTGCTATCTGGTTATCTTTATCATCGTGTACATACTTTAGGTGATATTACATATCACTATTACACGTTGATAGAGCCCTTAGGATTCTTGCTTGACTACCAGCAGTATGATGGCAATCATATACGTGAGAGTTGGGTAGTCTATAAGCACATCCTTAAAAGTGTCCCTGGTCGTGGGAGTTTCGAGACTGGGCATCGATACTCCATTAGTAGACTGGTGTATATAGTTGAGACCCCGACGAGGGGCGATGGCCGGTCTCACAAGCCATTGGTGTCAGTTGGTTCATCTAAGATGTATACAGGTGCTCATTGGGTTATGAGTACACCGGACAAGACTCGCCGGGAACCTGCTAGTTGGTATTATACCTAGCGTCAGATAGCAGTTCCCTGGTGACACGTATACAGGTTAGTTCATCGACCTGAGATCATTATTTGTCTCGTGTGAGTTTCCACTGTGCTTTGATTACTACCCTACCACGGCTCAAACGAGTCGTGCAAACAGATTTTAGTTGGGTACAGTCCCGAGCCACATGGAGGCAGTGAGCGGATTGGCAGGGGTTTCGTCTCTCCCGGTATTGGGGGTGAGATCGTGCTGTGTCTAGGAGAGCCATTACACAAAGTTCTTGGCCAAGGCAAGTGAGATTTACTGGTAGGTATTCCAGTAGTACTCAGGGTGTTCTGGGCTACACTCCGACACGACTTGTACCGCTTTTGTGGGTCTGACGATTACCAGCCCCTAAGCCCGACATGCGATACTCATAGAAGAACGGACCGGACTGTACGGATATTGTCACTGACAGGCTCAGTAGGGTTTCTGGATGAATTCGCTCATCAGCCTCCCTTTTGGTCAATACATGGGTAGCCATTAGGTACAGCTAGTACCACTGATGTGCTTGTGGTTAAACCCACTGCAAGAGTATTGACGAGTCTTTAAAGTCCCCCACAGAAAGTTTCCCAAGTTTCGGGCGAAATGTTGTAGAGTCCGTATGGCATTATGGCATGGTTCGATCATATACATGCACTCGTGCACGGATCATGATCGGACGGATCATACTAGTGGGCTTTGGTTTAAGCCGGATCCTAGTATTTGATTTGTTGGATTACTTTAGTCTCGTAGTATTCGCATTCAGTCGGAATGCGGATGCAGCTATGTATATACAGGTGAGGGGTATCCCTTTGATTCGTTACGAGTTTATTTTAGATGTTGCCATTCTCTTTTTGGATTAAACATTTTAGTTTAAATGTTTAGTGGAGAAAAATTTGAGTGCAAGTTTTGTTTTTTTGCATCATTTCATGTAACATTCATTTGGTGACTCATTGTCTTGGTTTGGGTGATCATTAAGTGTGACATGGATTGATTTTAGGCCTAATTATGTTTATGGGGGATAATTTGGAGAAAGAGGGCTGCCAAGTATTGGCTTGGATTTTATTCTTTTAGGATGATATATATATATATATATATATATATATATATATATATATATATATATATATATATATCTCAAATTATCTAACATAACAACATAAGCCATTTCCTTCTTCTCTTGTGCTCACAAGTTTCTCCTCCATGGCTTCATCTTCAACCTCCATCCATACAATCTCATGAGTTGAGAATCAATGGATGCTTGAGACAAAATTATCACACACATTCTCTACATCACCTTGGACATGTCGGCTAGTAAACTTCATGTCCGGGTTGTTTCGATTTGAAGGGGAATCCGTAAAAAGACTTCTTGATGTGGTGCCCTTTTCGACGAGGAGACCGGAGATCGAGCCGGGTAAAAGTCTGCGTTAGCGCCAGTTTTATAAAAAGTTTTTGTTTCCGTGTTTGGCCTCGGATTGATGGCTGGGGCGCTACCGTAGACTTACATGGTATCAGATACACGCCATTAACCCTTTACTAGTTAGTTTAGACAATGTTAAAGTATCGAAACAGAAACAAACCCAAACACAGCCCCTGAACATTGCAGTTTCTGTTGTTTTTCAATGTGTCCAGAAAAATTATTTAAACATGTGCAGAAGACTACTGAAGAGACTACAAGACCACACCCCAAAGACGACCCCCATCCCTCGGATTTGGGTCGAGCACATGCTCCCAAAATCCGAGGAGGCCGGCCTGTTTTGGGTTTCTGGGGTTCATTTTTTGGGTGTTGTCTGGTCTTTGGTAAGTTGGTTCAGTGATGTTGTTTGTTTAGCCCAGTTTGGATAAAGTTTTATCAGTTTGTTTGGGCTAATCGGGGGTTATTTCGAAGTCGATATTTTCTAATATTGTTTAAAGTTTACAGTACATTTCATTGCTATCTGTGACCGTGAATGTCATTTGAGCGGTAAATCTTGTCTAATTGCTATAGCTCTTTTAGAAGGATTTGCGAACGTGACATTCACGTTGATGTTCTGTGTTGTGTTGTATTGTTGCGGATTTGTCGTGGTGGATAGCTTGGATGCAATAGTAGTACAGTTTGGTATTATTTGTACATTTGATATTGCGGGGCGAGTGTCCGACATGTGGATTGCCGTCACTGCATATTTGTATATTATTCTTTTGGGGCACGACCGGGTTGAGGTCGATGTACCTATTGTATATATTTTTTTCTTTTCTGTACTAGGATTACCCCGCTGTGGAGTGCATGGGTAGCCAGGTTCTAGAGGGCAACGGGCCAGCATCTCATGGCTTTAAGAAGGAGGGGGCTTCACTCTAAAATTGGCGGGCTATTCGCCGCACTCGTAGGGGGTATAGGTTGACCCAAGGAGGGGTGCTCAAGTTACCGGATTCCGTGAAGTGCCAAGTGGCCTATTCACTTTGCTGAAGGGGGCTGCCTCTCTTCTGGTTTTGGCGGGTAACTTGCCGCGCCCGTAGGGTCTAGGTTTTCATTCCACAAGCTATCCACGCGACCAGGGGAACGTCGGGTTTCACTTGCGGCTCAAAGGAAACCCGGGGATCCCAGATTATCTGTATTGTTCTGTGATGCTTATTACTTTTCTGTGATGTTGCATTTATCACGCCTAGAACGATTATTATATATTGATATATATACTAGTAGATGTTGTATATGTTTTGCATCCGCGCTAGTCCAGTCCCCGCTCTCTCGTTAGTTAAGTAACCTAACGGGTGATGACGGGACCCAGTGGCGAATGCGGATGGCATATACGTACATCGTATTTTCGTTCTTTATTGGTGTGATCAATTAATGGGACTGCGTTGATTCGGATCAATGCAAAAGAAAACAAACCTATTTGATGTTGTTGGAACATTTTTCAAAAAGCTGTTATTACAAGGATGTTCTCTTGTGTTTTGCATAGTGATATTTGGTTATGAATATCCAGCACCTCATTCGACGAGGCAAGGGCCGAGATCCCTTCACCGGGAGTGGCCCCTTGGGCAGAAGTTTGCGTCAGGGTAATAACTTCACTATAGTCGATTACTTTTTTCTTTGCATCGCGGTATTCAGTTTGGAATATCCTGCACTTCATTCTATGAGGAAAGAGCCGAGATCCCTTCACCGGGAGTGACCTCTTTAGTAAAGGTTTTCGCCACTATATATTTGTAAAAAGCTATCCGGTTCCTTCAACGATATCAAGTTCATTACGTTAAAGATTTTTTGCCAAAAACCATTCGTAGCCTTCCGTCATTTCAGACGGGTAGCACTTAGTATTCATGCTATGTTTGTTGGCCTTAGTCAAGGCATAGTGTATGGTAGCTATATGTTACTTTTCTGTTGCATAGATAGATGCGTTGGTTTGGGACGGTCGTACAGCCTTGTTGACCCTAGTCAAGGGCTTGTACGGATGGGTTCAAATTAACCTGGACAATGACGGGTAGAACTTGACATGTGACTTATGATTTGTTGGCCTTAGTCAAGGTCATAAGAGCATGGGGTAAAAATCACATCGGAATTTTCTAAAGAAACTGAAACTTGCCAGGCATGCGCATACCTTCTGGAGTGTGATAACGTGAGTGAATTCCATCACGTTATCATGCGATGATAGTTGGATCCCGATTCCCACTGATAAGTTGGTTTACTCCTCGGGTGATCCCGACTAATTCTTCTTTCGGGTTTGGAGGAGAATTTGAAGTTAGAGTGAGAGGTTTCCTGATTAGATAAAGTGATAACCATTCTGATCTAGGTTAGAGTGCACGCAGAGTGTTTCTTTTCTCTCTCTCTCTTTGCCAGCGACCATGGCCCGACCCTAGACTATGACTCGTGACCAAGTTAACCGAACCTTCTTAAAACACTGGATTTTGGATTGTCTGGGTTGCATAAATCATTGCCACTCCTTCTTTTTGCATTTCTCCAGAACACCCCGTATTACTACGAACATCCACTTCCATTAGATAAATCCATCGTATGGTTATATACGAACTCGAAGGAACTTATTCCAAATTCGATGATGGATTCTAGTTCTGGAGAAAATGAATAGGACTATTCGGTTGTCTTTTCCTTTTACCTTCTCTCAGGTTGTGAGGGCTCCTAGGATTAGGAGAGGGTACACCCATTGCGCTTATTGGATAGTTTTCTTCCAAACCATAGGCAGGTGCCGAACGGTAAGGAATGAAGAAAACCAATTAGCCTAAGTGTGGTGTACAGGAGGTAACAAGTAAAGACAAATAAAGGGATTAGAAAGAGAGCAAAGTAAAATGCGACTGCTATCATTCACGACCAAACCAAGTATTTCATCGCCACTCCTATTTCACCTTTGTATTTCTCCATAACACCCCGTATCACTACGAACATCCACAGTTTATTGGATAATCCATCGTATGGTTATATACGAACTCGAAGGAACTTGTTCCAGTTCGGAGATGGATTCTGGTTCAGGAGAAATAAGAATAAGATTTATTCAGTTGTCTTTCATCTTTACCTTCTCTCGGGTTGCAAGTGCTCCTAGGATTAGGACAGTACACCTATTACGCTTATTGGATAGTCTTCTTCCAAACCATAGGCTGGTGCCGAACGGTAGGGAAGGAAGAAAACCATTTAGCCTAAGAAGGTGTACAGAAGGTAATCAGTAAAGACAAATAAAGGGATTTGGAGAGATGGCAAAGAAATATACGGTTATAGTCGTGAATCTGATAATGGAAGAGGAATTACTAGGAATACCCGGATACCCCTACGAAACATTTTAATGTTTCAGTTTCACCATGCGTTGTTAATTGAAAACTGATTTCCCAATTAAACCCTTACTCCAGGGTATGTATTTACCAGGTTTGATTCTCACATCTGTATGGTTTTACAAATGATGAGTGGGAGTAAGTTATTAGGAATTAGTTGATCATCCTTATTATACCGGGATTCGTTGTAATTGGTGATATTTGAGGAAATCGCCTGGGTTTTTTTCCGGACGGCAAATATTTGGTTTTGAATATCCGTTGTTATGCACCAATTTCAAACTGATATATATGTACGTTTATTTTATATAGTGAGATATAACTTTTTGAAATTATATTTATGACATTTACCTATATCAATTGATGGTTAAGTAAGGAGCATTCAACAGCGGTGTAATTCTTCATAACCATAGTACAGTTTTCAACCTACGACGCACAGGGTTTGAGTTATTCAACTCATAGGAGTTATACAAAGTATTGTATGTTGTCCAGTGTCCATTGGGACAGAGCGGTTGGTACTCGTACTGTATTCTGTTTACTTGTGACTTCTCTAGTTTTTAGACAAGTGTTTCGTAGAAATACAAGGTCTAAATTTTGAGAAGTTATGGATATAAGAATAAAGTAGAGAACCAGGTGTTGCAAATATCAGGATTCTTCAAGGTGATTGAAGATGTAGATATTGGTGTATGGTATTCAGTTGATAGTAATGGTTTTGAGAAACTTGTTTCTCTTTCAGGTTACTCATAATTGGATGCACTCCTAAGTTGAGTAATGTTGATCAGCCTCTCTCCATTTAGTTGACATGCACTGGAGACAGCTGCATGATTTGAATCTGGTTCCAATTAAATCAGTGCCTCTGTTTCTATAATAGATATAGAATGGCTCATATCTTAACGATGTTAAGGTATATGGAGTTGTTCGGCTTATGCTTAAAACCAGACTCTGGATAACTCAAGACAGGTTTCTGTAATGGCTGTTTGTGGGTTGACCCGGGCTATGACGAGGGTTGACTTTCTACCATCTGGAAGATCAATAGTGATATTGTTCTTGACTCGCCACAGTTTTAGTAAAATGGATTTTTTTCATAAAACAGTAGTAGGAGTATGGTAGAACTGAAAGTGATTCCAGAACCGCAAACGATTACTGAAAATTTAATAGGACCTAAAGATTCAATCAGGTTTGACATTCCATTAGCCACTCCGCAGATATGGTGGGTAATCTCAGGCACCCGAGAGGTACTCCGGTATCCTCAAGGACGGTGACAGGGAGGTTCTTGTTTACCCAGACTTGACACTACTGTTGTTTCAGGCTATGAGACCCGGCAGGAGGATGAGTATAGCGTCGTTCTAAACTAGCTTTAGAAGTGCACGTGTATATGACTCTGTCAGAGGGTTGTCGTAGTCAATGGGAGCAGTGGAAGCATAGTAGGCAAGTAGCTTATGTCTATTTATAGACTAAAGCAGATATAGCGGAGATAGATCATCTATTTCTGATGTAACAGTTATAGGTTTGACTTCATCAGAACAGGGGATGGATCTGTTAAGAAGATAGTAGGGTGTGATGTCCTGGTATTTGGATGACATACACATAGTAGGAAGTGAAATTCCTATACTACGATCGGTTATACTTTGGTTGTCACACAGTGGTTTCTCCACATAGGGCTTGGATATTATATCAGACATCCTGGTTACTAGATCTATGGTTTTATATTTAGATTTGGGTAGTTTCCCAATCTGGGTACTTAGACGGCATTCTAAAGGTGTTTTAGAATGGACGACTCCTGGCACGATAGTATACCTGCAGGTGATGGAGTCACCCTCTCTAAAAGTGTCTTACAGACTAAAGGGGAGAGGGATGTGCATGATTGGCATATCACTTGCTTAGGCAATTGAGTCAATCATGAGATGTCAAGTACCACACCAGATATTGTTTTTGCACTAGATGCAATAAGTTGAGATATTAATCCAATTCTGGAGAAATGTTCGAAAGCAGTTTTAGAACATAAGTTGATGTTCTAGGGATATGATAACGACATCCTCCTTCAGGAGACAATTATCATTCCAGGCTTCCAAGGTGACCTGGATGACAGAGTGACTGTCAGAGTTATAGTTTTCCCTCTAAAGAGGGGCAGTAGTTTAGACAGGTGGTCCAAGCGGATACTGAGGGAGGCATGGCACAGGATACTGATTAAATTCAGTTGATGATACAGTCTAAGAAGTTTTCTGGATTTGGAGTTCATTTGTGAACTATGTCCATCAGATATCCAGACATATTCTAAGACAGGTATTGCTCATTTCGGGAGATGGCTTTCTCCGCGAACTTGAGATAAAGAGAGAGATAGAAACATCAGGGCGGATCCACTCATTGAGGCTATTCCTCGAACGCAATAGTTACACAAACGGGCTTTGTGAGACTGATCAGTAGAGGAGTTGGGTGTTCGGTATCACACGGGCTGTGAGTATGCGACATCGCAATAATTAGCCTTGAGTGCAAGTGGGAGATTGTTGGATATAGTGCCCTCAAAGTCAATTATTGGATCGCAGGCACGCGATTGCAATGATTGAGGGAGGACCTATGCCAGTAGGACAGTCTTACTCAAGATGATAGTGTGCTATCTGGTTTGTCTTTATCATCGTGTACATACTTTAGGTGATATTACAGATCACTATTACACGTTGATAGAGCCCTTAGGATTCTTGCTTGACTACCAGCAGTATGATGGCGATCATATACGTGAGAGTTGGGTAGTCTATAAGCACATCCTTAAAAGTGTCCCTAGTCGTGGGAGTTTTGAGACTGGGCATCGATACTCCATTAGTAGACTAGTGTATACAATCGAGACCCCGACGAGGGGCGGTGGCCGGTCTCACAAGCCATTGGTGTCAGTTGGTTCACCTAAGATGTATACTGGTGCTCATTGGGTTATGAGTACACTGGACAGGACTCGCCGGGAACCTGCTAGTTGGTATTATACCTAGCGTCAGATAGCAGTTCCTTGGTGACATGTGTACAGCTTAGTTCATCGACCTGAGATCGTCATTTGTCTCGTGTGAGTTCCCACTGTGCTTTGATTACTACCCTACCACGGCTCAAAGGAGTCGTGCAAACAGGTTTTAGTTGGGTACAGTCCCGAGCCATATGGAGGCAGTGAGCGGATTGGCAGGGGTTTCGTCTCTCCCGGTATTGGGGGTGAGATCGCGCTGTGTCTAGGAGAGCCATTACACGAAGTCCTTGGCCAAAACAAGTGAGATTTACTGGTAGGTATTCCAGTAGTACTCAGGGTGTTCGGGGCTACACTCCGACACGACTTGTACCGCTTTTGGGGGTCTGACGTTTACCAGCCCCTAGGCCGACATGCAATACTCATAGACGAATGGACCGGACTGTACGGATATTGTCACTGACAGGCTCAGTAGGGTTTCTGGATGAGTTCGCTCATTAGCCTCCCTTTGGGTCAATACATGGATGGCCATTACGTACAGCTAGTACCACTGACGTGCTTGTGGTTAAACCCACTGCCAGAGTATTGATGAGTCTTTAGAGTCCCCCACAGAAAGTTTCCCAAGTTTCGGGCGAAACGTTGTAGAGGTCGTATGGCATT
This sequence comes from Agapanthus africanus, assembly GCA_030015575.1. NCBI lineage: Eukaryota > Viridiplantae > Streptophyta > Magnoliopsida > Asparagales > Amaryllidaceae > Agapanthus > Agapanthus africanus. Next base: position 372,385,969 of record JASDDO010000019.1, on the reverse strand, counting down.
ATGGCAGGGTTCGATCATATACGTGCACTCGTGCACGGATCATGATTGGACGGATCATACTAGTGGGCTTTGGTTTAAGCCAGATCCTAGTATTAGATTTGTTGGATTACTTTAGTCTCGTAGTATTCGCATTCAGTCGGAATGCGGATGCAAGTATGTATATACAAATGAGAGGTATCCTTGTGATCCGTCACGAGTTTACTTTAGATGTTACCATTCTCTTTTTGGATTAAACATTTTAGTTTAAATGTTTAGTAGAGAAAAATGTGAGTGCAAGTTTTGTCTTTTTGCATCATTTCATGTCACATTCATTTGGTGACTCATAGTCTTGGTTTGGGTGATCATTAAGTGTGACATGGATTGATTTTAGGCCTAATTATGTTTATGGGGGATAATTTGGAGAAAGAGGGCTGCCAAGTATTGGCTTGGATTTTATTCTTTTGGGATGACACACACACACACACACAACATAAGCCATTTCCTTCTTCTCTTATGCTCACAAGTTCCTCCTCCATAGCTTCATCTTCAACCTCCATCCATACAATCTCATGAGTTGAGAATCAATGGATGCTTGAGACAAAATTATCATACACATTCTCTACATCACCTTGGACATGTCAGCTAGCAAACTTCATGTCCGAGTTGCTTCGGTTTGAAGCGGGAGCCCGTAAAAAGACTTCTTGATGTGGTGCCCTTTTCGATGAGGAGACTGGAGATCGAACGGGATCGGAGATGCCGCGAGGAGCTAAAGATGGTGGCTAAAGACCGAAGGACACGGATCTATCGGTATAGGCTTTCTATCATCTTTCTAGTTAGCTAGTTTAGTGTTAATGGTACGATCCGGGTAAAAATCTGCGTTAGCGCCAGTTTTATAAAAAGTTTTTGTTTCCGCGTTTGGCCTCGGATTGACGGCCGGGGCGCTACTGTAGACTTACAGAAAGGTGATAGCTGGTCTGGGGGCTAGATTTGGATTGAGTCTATGAGGACATGCTGCAATGTCGTAAGTGGATGCGCCACAAACTAAGCACAGGTCGTTTGCACGCCTGCAATTCTTCACCAGGTGTCCATTCCTCTTGCAGTAGAAGAAAAAATCTAGACTGGGCCGGTTAAATGGTACTTCCAGTCTCCTGGGTATAAAAGTAGGCCTGGAAGAGGCTCCTCCTGCCATCTGGATGGCAGGGCCCTTCACACCGGCAGTCTGAGGTCTGCCCTTTTTCTTCACCACTGCCTCATAGCGGTGGGCAGCCTTCAGCGCAAGATCATGGGTTGGGAAATCCCTTGTAGCTAGTGCAGCTTAGATTTCCGGGTCCAACCCTTGCTGAAATTTTCGAGCCCGGATCTCAGCAGTCGGGATGAGGTGTGTCGCAAACCTGTTACGACTTTGTTTTAGCAATGTAGTATGTGATATCAAGAAATTGAATATTGAGACATATCTTAGCTGCTAAGTATGGTAAACTCAGTATCGTATTCATCCACAGATTTGTTCTATATCGAACCTTGTTGTAAGTGGATGAACTGTTGTTCCATGTCGAAACGGGCAGTCTCAGGGAAATATTTTGCATCAAACATGTCGCGAAATATCTTCCATTTAATCGGTTGGGCGAGTCGGCTTTCTTCATCCTTCCACCATACTCTAGCATTGTCTGTAAGTTGCAGCTTCGTAATTCTCACCCAAGCAATCTCTGGCACTTGTGCTGCTGCCAGGTCATTTTCTATAGACTGAGCCCATTCCTCTGCCTCTAGTGGGCTCTCTTTCCCATAAAAGTGCTTAGGGTGCAATGCCCGGAATTGTTTGACTCTGGATGCCTCGGTCTCTGGGCGGTGCAAGAGGATAGCAGTTTGCTGCTGTTGACCCTCCAAAAGGCTCTTTATCGCCTCAAGCAGTACCGTCTGCTCATTTATGGGAGCTGTAATGGTAGGTGGTGGTGGTAGAGGAGGTGGTGGGGTGTTGCCGTTGATATTAGTACTCGTGTTATTCGGTGAATCCATAACCTTGAAAGAAAAGGAAATGTTAGGATAGATTCAAGAGATTAAAAAAATAAAGGATGTATAGTTGCGGATTTTTATAATTCTTGTGATATATTGCTTAGGATTCCATGCAGAACTGACCTGCATGGGCCACCAACAAAACCTATCACGCCCCGCTTCCCGGTGTACGGAGAAGTAGGCGTGACGGATCGCGACGTATTTACTCAAAAGTAAACACGTTAAGCGTAAATAAACAATATAAATGAATACATAAGAATAACAAGAGATGTAATAATTAAACAACAACTTTTATTAACATTCTTTCTTTACATTACAACTGATTTGAAAAAGAAAATGTACAATGATAAAAGCAATGCCTAAACAGTGGCATACAAATGAAAAGATAAGTACAATTAAAAGACTAGAAGTCTGGCTCCTCTGTGAACTGATCCAAATCCTCCTGGCTGGGCTCGGTCTCCTGAGAATCGGGTCCTCCTGATGAACATTCCAAAGAAAGAAGAAACAGGAATGTCGTCAGCGAACTAGTACTCTGTAAGTCCCAAAGATAAAGGTAGAATAGAATAAGTAAAGAATATATGACTAGTAATCTGAACAAGTATATGTTTGTTATACTAACGTAGTTGTTTGTAACTTGGTATAGAATGTATCAGTGTATACGAGAGGAGTCCAACTTTCTCCGTGGAATATGGTAATCGGTAGTACAAGGCCCATCAAAATCCATGGGACAACAACACGGATGCTCAGGTAGGTGTCTTTTAGTGACCATTTCGTTCCATTTCTAATACATTCCGTAGCAGTCTACCCCGTTAAACCCCATAATGTATGTTATATAGATTGTAGTTATCAAACTTGCCAAGACCATGGATATAAGTTGTTCATGTAAACGGATTCAGGATGTATCAAGTAGTCATGTAGTCAAGTCAAGTAATAGCCATGGTTCGGTCAAGTTAAGTCATGTTTACATGTTGATATTGTTCTGGTATTCAGGGTCAGGTTCAAGTAGTCATGTTTGGATTCATGTTGAATTGGTTTCTGATTTGGATTATACTCAGATTGATTTGGACTCGGACTTGAGTCAGACACTTAGAACTGATTTGAATCCTGAATTAAGTTATGTGGTTATCGGTAACCGCTGCACATAGACGGTAGGATTTGTGTCTTTATCCAAGACAATTACCATTGATAACTCCGTTAAGTTTTTCTATCTTAAATAGGCAAGCACTCACTTTCTCCGACTTCCTGGGGCTCAAGAGAATTGATCCCGCTTAAACCCATATTTACTAAAGTCCTTAATTGTAATTTTATATAAGTCGAGGGGGTTTTATGAAAAATATTTTATATACTTTCAAAATAAACCTTGAGAATTTATTTATATTATTTTAAGTTTTCATGGAGGTGAATTTTAAAGAGTGAGGTATATTAGTGAATATATACATAGCTTGAATAATTCAAGATATTTTATTGTAAGACTTGTCTTGTATTGATAGTTGATGATATTTTAGTGAAACTTTTCATTCTTTTATTTTTAGAAAAATATGGAATTTTATTATATCTTGAAAATATGTGTTTTAATAATATTTATATATTATAAAAAATTTAATTTTTATTATTAATTAGAAAATCTAGTTTTTCTTAAAAATCGTATTAAAATTCTTTCGAGACCGAATGCTCCGTGAGGAGGTCTGCATCTCGCTCTATTAAGCCGAGGATGTGTGATAATCCACACCATCCAATGGAGGGTTTCCCACAATGGGTTGTAGAGGCATAATCGCAAAGAGTTTGAAATACAATTCTAAAGAAAACCTTTTTTTATAGTTTATGGTATTTTGATGAAAAGTTGTAATCGCCACAAAAATAAGTTTCTAAGAGTATCGTGCTATATCAATATGTATGTATGTGAGGGGTAGGTCAGTACCCCATGAAGTTTTCTAGAGGTAATAGCAAGCAAAACAAACAAATATGGTCGATACAAAGTTCATGGTATTTAAAGTTAAAACTTAATTTAAAGTTGCTTAGCATGATGATTTAGAGTGAAAGTTATTTTAAACTTTAGTTTTATGATTAACAAGTAATGTATAGGAATATGAATAAGCAATTCTTAAGAAAAATTATAGTTTCAAAGATTTTAGAATCAAATATCGGTATAACTCTACTTACCGACATGTTTTATAAAAAGAGACTTTTTATGTAGAAAGAGAAGAAGACGATGGGACTTACTAGATAGAAGGGGGAGGAGAGGTAGAAGAGATGGAGGTATCCTTCATGGCGTCATAGGGTCGCCGGAACTTGCGTAGATTCTCGCCGGAAGTTGACATTAGGCTAACTCCACTTCTACTCTATTTGTACTTAGAAAAATTTGATAATTTTGGCTAAGGATTTCAGAATGAGGAGAGAGTAGGGTATAGGGTTGTATTTATAGTGTGGAATTAGGGTTTTGGAATTGAAAGAATGAATTAAAATGCATTAAAAATTAGATTAATTAGGAAATTGAATTCTCTGTTAAATTGCAAAGAAAACAACAGTGCAGGGATAATGGGGGTAGGCCAAAGGTCAAGTGTGCAGAGTTTGTGGACTTTTGACTACGGGGGGCGTCCTCGCCGGCCCTAGGCCATATCTCGCTGGCCATCTGTGTGAGGGGAGCCGTCGGATCATCGCCACGTGTCCATCTCAGTTCATACAACATTTTGCACATATTAGATTTCTCTCACTTTTCATTTTTGTGTGCGGTGCATGTGTAAACTTTTGGGCTTCCAAAAAGTTTAAAAGAAAAATCAGAAAAATAATATGTGGCTGATGGGATTCGAACACAGGGGCTACGTCACAACAGTGCAAAACTTTACCAATGAGTTACAAGTGCTTTCTTGCTATTCTTAAACAAAAATAACTTTTAAATTGTAGTCAGGCTTGCAAACTCTATTATGTACATTAACTTTAAAAAAAATCATACAGTAAAATCAGAGTCGTTACAGATTCCGATCATAATTTTGGCAGAGTCTGCAAGCTAGCCTAAGAACGAGTCTGAATTTCAGCACGGCGTATCATCCACAAACTGATGGATAGTCTGAACGAACAATTCAGATTCTGGAAGACATGCTAAGAGCCTGTATGTTAGACTTCGGAGGTTCGTGGGAAGATCACCTACATCTTGTGAAGTTTTCATACAACAACAGCTATCAAGCAAGCATTGGGATGGCACCATTCGCAGCACTCTATGGACGGAAGTGTCGTTCACCGCTAAGTTGGGACGATATTGGAGATCGTGAAATTCTTATACCAGAGATGATCCTGGCAACTGTGGACGTGATTTGCATGACCAGGGAAAGGATGCGCATAACCCAAGACCGACAGAAGCATTGGGTAGATGCAAAGCGCCAACATATGGAGTTCCAATCTGGAGACCGTGTATTCCTGAAGATCTCTTAAAACAGAGGAGTGATACGTTTTGGCAAAAGGGGTAAGTTAAGTCTAAGATACTTAGAACCGTTCGACATACTCGAACGAGTTGGAGAAGTGGCATACCGTTTAGCACTACCACCCTTATTGGAAGGACTGCAAAATGTGTTCTACGACAATATGTGAGCGAATCCAGCCACATACTTAATTACTCAGAGCTCAAAGTACAAACCGACCTAACCTGCGAGCAACAACCAGTTGAGATCCTAAACCGAACGGTGAAAACATTACGGAACAAGGAGGTAAACTTGGTCCGAGTGATATGGAGAAAGGATTCGCCAAGATAATCAACTTGGGAAAGAGAAGAAAATATGCGTGCACGATACCCTTACCTTTTTAAAAATTAGTCCCTAAGTAATTGTAAATTTCAAGGACAAAATTTTTATAAGGAGGGTAAAGTGTAACGACTCTGAAATCACTGTACAGAAATTTCTTGTTATTGTACAGAAAATAGTATTACAGCCTGTGTAAGAGTTAAAAGTTATTTTTGTTAAATAAAAACAAGAAGCAATTTATAGCTCACTGGTAAAGCCGTTGCACTGCTGTGATGTAGCCCGTGTGTTCGATTCCGATCAGACCCAATTATTTTTAGATTTTCAATTTTTAATTTTTGGAAGCTCAAGAGTTGCACGTGCAATACATGGAGAAATGAAAAGTTTCAGAAAAATCAAACATGCGCAAAATGGAGTAAACACAGATATACACATGTGGCACGAATCTCGAGGCAATACCTCAAGATCCGACCGCCCAAACCCATCAAAGGGCCAGCGCCGACAGTTGATATTGGCCCAATTTCTCCGTGCTTTGCACACTTGTCTCTTCAGCTCCCCTTAACTCCCCTGCACTATTTGATTTTCCTGTAATCAAACAGAGACCCTTCAATTCACCATTTAATATCTTTTTAATGTTTTTTAATCCAAAATTTTAATTCCCAAATCTTAATTCTTCACTATAAATACCATCGCATGCCTTAGCTCCCCTCTATTCTGAAAATTTCTAGTAAAATCATCTCAAAAGTTCCTAAGTGCAAGTGGAGTCAAGTGGAGTTGGCAACCAAGCTTCTTCCATCAAAAATTGAAGCCGTTCCGGAGTTCCCGCAACGACACAAAGCCCCCTCCCTTCTTTCTTACTCTCTTCTCAATATTACCAAACCGTAAGTCCCTCTCATCTCTTCTTTTTCCATCTCAATTCAACTCCTAAAAATATATCGGTAAAGTGGAGTTACTTTCGATACATTCTTTTTATAACTTGGAACTCCCTTTTTCTTAATACATAGGTTAAACTAATTTTACCACCCTACTTGTAATTTTAATTACAAACTTTTAGTTTCGAGTTTAACCAAAATTTTCATGTGAAACAACCATAAACAAACTTTTTCATCAAAATACCTTGAATTTTAGTATCACCCTCTTTTCGATAATTGTTAAAACAATACATTTAGCAAAACTTCATGGGGTAACGACCTACCCCACACGTACACTATGGTTTCATAGCACGATGCCTCTCTCTCTCTCTCTCTCTCTCTATATATATATATACATACACACATATATATATATATATATATGGTTGGTTCAAAGAATAACTTTTACAATAAAAGCCACATCTTTTCAAAAAAAAAATTTAAAGTGGTATTTTATAATCCTTGGTAAATACGTCTCTACAACTCTCGTTAGGGGACCCGCTAATAGATGGTATGGATTATCACACATCCTTGGAATAGTAGAGTGAGATACAGAACTCCTCACGGAGTATTCGATCTCGAAAGGCAATAAAATACGGTTTTTAAGAACTGCGAATTTTCTAAATAAAACTAATTTTTGAAAAAATCATATAAAAATATAAATCTGTATTTTTATTAAAACATATAAAATATATTTTTTAATATGAAAGATTAAATTTTTAATAAAATATCATCAAGTTATCAAAAAGGGCTAGTTTTCAATTAAATACCATAAACTTTTAAAGCTAAGTTTTTATAATTAAAATAGCCAATAATTAAAATACATGCTCATGAAAACCCTAAAACTTGTAAATCACCCTCGAGGTTATTTTTAAAAACAATATTAATATATATTTTTCATAAACCCCCTTGAGATATACAAACAATAATTAAGAACTCTAGATTAATATAGGTTTAAGCGAGATCAAGACCCAAGGAGCCTGAGAAAGTGAGTGCTTGCCTATTTAGATTAGACAACTTAACAGAGTTATCAATGACAATTGTCTTGAAAAAGACATAAATCCTGCCGTCCATTTGCAGCAGTTGCCGATTACTCCCGAACTTAAGATGTTACAAGAACAAAGTCATTTTCATAAGATTTTAACTCAAACCAGAATCCAAATTCAAACCAGAATCTAAAATCAAACACAAGCTTGAATACTTGATCATCAACCTGAATACTCAAATTCAAATATCAAACTCAAACTTGTATACTTAACTCGACTTGACTGAACCATGGTTATAACGTGACATGAACTCGACATGACTATCTGAACACATGATTACATCCTGAATATGAACCTGAATATTTTATATCCATGGATTCGGCCAAGACCTGTAATCTTAATCTATACAATACAATACACGAGGATAAAATGGTGGACTGGTACGAAACGTATATCGTGGCACGAGAGGTCACTTAAAAGATACTTACATAAATTCACGTGCCGTTATCCCGTGGGTTATGATAGGGCCTTATACTACATGTTATCATAGTCCATAGGGTAAGATAGACTCCTCTCGTATACATGAATACCTTCCTTATCAAACTACAAATAACCATGTTAGAATAATTATCTTACACCAATGAACGATCATATACAATTTTACCTGTTCATTTCACATTATATACTATCTTCTCTTTTTTCTTTTGGGACTTACCGAGCGCTAGTTCACTGACGACATTACTCTATGTTTTCTTCTTTTTTTGGAATGTGCGTCAGGAGGACCGGACTCTGAAAACGTATAGCCGAGCCAGGAGAACTTGGACCAGCTTGCAGCTCAGCCTGACTACTAGTTCTTTCTGCACTTACTTTCAGTATGCCATTATTTAGGCATTTGTTTTTATTATTGTATTTTTTACTTTTAGACGGTTGTATATAAAGTTGAATGTAAATAAAGTTGTTATTTCATTTTATTACTCTTTTCATTTTTGTTCATTGTTATATTACTTAATTACGCTTAATGTATTTATTTTCATAGTAATTACATTGCGGGCTTGCCACGTTACCGTTTCCATCCATTGGGAAGCGCGGCGTGACAATTATCATCAAAAGAGAAGGATGACATGTGGCGCTCTAACATTTAATTCGAATTAAATATTCAAAAATATAAGAAAAAATCTAGATTTTAAGATGGTACGCGGTATTCTTTTGATATGAGAAAATCATTCAGCATCAACAACTTTAAAATTACAAAATATAGCTTTAAACTATATATATGTATGATAGGGTCAAAAATATAGCTTTAAACCAATAATTATACGGTCAACAACATAATAATTATTGCAAATCTAAACAAAATTTCAATAATTATTACAAATCTAAAACCTATGTTTATAAACAAATTTCTTCAAAAAATAAAAGATAGCACTACCAAAAGGTTTTTCACATTGGCAAGAAACTATCAAATACTCTTAAAATTACCAAAAACTATCATAATTAGTAGTGCCATGACAGCACCGTTACTTCCACATCATCTAAAAATTACAAAAATCCCTAAAACACCCTTATCTTCATCCTCTAGCACTAAACCTACACTTAGCCGCCATCACCGTCGACGTTGCTACCATTTTGCCTCCATCCTCGCCCCCACCGCTTCTGAAAACTCCTGTCACCTTCGTCTTGTCGCCGCCTTTGTCACCGGTCATGCATCTTTTTCTTTTTCCCCAAAATCTTATCCTAACCTAAACCCTCACCGCCACCCTGATTGCCTACTCGTCGCCACTGCTTCGTCTCCTCCACCTCCGGTCATATTCTCCTTACTGCCACCGTCCTTGTCGCCAGCCACACATCTCTTTTTCCCCAAACCCTAGCCATAACTGCAGCCACTCGCCACAGCCACTACCTCAGATCGCCTCCTTCTATCGTCACCGGCTACTCCACCTCCTTCCCTCGCCGCGGGCCATCTTTACTGTCCATGAACTATTTAGTGTAATATTAATTATTGTAATATTTAACATAATTAAATCTTAATTAATTTATGGGAAAATTGTTTCCATGCCCAGTTTTAAAGAGCGACTTATTTTAAAATCCATAAAGTTCTAAAATAGTGGAAAAAGCCAAATGTATGGTTTGAATTTATTTTAAAACCAAACCTGATTTGTATACGTATTTGTATATGCATCGCCAATAATGCCCATTTAAAAGCTCCCTTTAAAATTTCCTAGATATTATGTATTTTTTCTCGCAGTTTAATATTCCTCTATTTTCTTGCATGATTTATTTTCATATGGATTCTATATAACCCTAATTTTGTTTTATTAACCCATCCTTTTTGTAATTCGTTTGGGGAAAAAAAGTTGCAATCCTCACATCATTGATCTTCTTTGTAAATCGTTTGGGGAAAAAAGTTGCAACCCTCGTATCATTGATCTTCTTTGTAAATCATTTGGGGAAAAAAGTTAAGCTTCACATTATCAATTTTTAAGGTATGTAACAAGTTTCATAATTAAGACAACGAGAAAAATTGAAAGCGAAGATGGAGAAATTGGTTGAGAAAATCTCGAAATTGGGCGTGGAGACGTAGAAAATCAAGAGAAAATGAATTAGAAAAAAGAAGTAAAGATTGAAAGAGAGGATGGAGAATTGAGAGAGAGGCTATAAATTTAAGGGAGAAGATAATGAATTGAAAAGGAATATGAGAAAATATAGACCGAAATTAAAAGAGAAGAGGGAAACGGGCAGTGAAGATCAAAAATTTTGAGACAGGAGATGCTACATTCAAAGAGGAGCGAGAAAGGAGATCGGGAATTTGTTGGATATAGTGCCTTCTCGGCAATTATTATAATTGCAGGAAGGCAATTATGGTAAATGAAGAAGGACCTATACAGGTAGAACAGTTTTGCTCGATATGATAGTATGCTATCTGATTTGTTTTTATCATTCATGTGTATATGTTTTACTTGTTATTACGTGTCGCTAATACATAATGATAAAGCTCGTAGTATTCTTGCTTGACTACCAGTATTATGATGGCGATCATACTTGTAAGAACTGGGTAATCCATAAGCACATACTTAAATGTTCTTAGTCGTGATAGTATCGAGACTAAGCATCGATATTCCAGAGTAGGCTAATGTATACGTTTCTTGACCCCGACGAGGGGTGATGGCCGGTCTCACAGCCATTAGTGTTTGACACCAATGATTGTATACATATGCTCATTAGAGAATGAGTACACCAAAAGGTGCTTATTAGAGAATGAGTACACCGAACGGACATGCCGAAAACTCCTAGATGGTATTATACCTATCGTCAGATAGCAGTTCTTTGGTGATATGAGTACATGGTAGTCTGTAGACCTGAGACCGTCATTTGTCTCGTGTGAGTTCCCACTATACTTTGATTACTACCCTACCACGACTTTAAAAAGTCGTGCAAATATATTTTAGTTGGGTACGATTCTGAGCCACATGGAGGCAGTGAGCGATCAGAAAGGATTCTTCTCACTCGGTATAGGGGGTTGATGCCGTGCTGTGTTCGGTTGGTCATCACCATAAGTCGCTGGTCAGGCGGATGAGATTTACTGATATGAGATCGGTAGTTTCTCGATTGGTCATGATTCGGACATCGGCATGATTTATCGGGTTATTAGGGATTTGACGACATCTACCCCTAAACCCGGTATGCGACACTTTTAGATGAAGAGATCAGACTGTATGAAAATTGTCACTTATAGGCTCAGTAGTGTACGGACGGACTTGATTGTCGATCTCTCTTTTTGACAGATACCTGGGTAGCCGTTACGTACAGTTAGTGCTGCTGACGTGCTTGTAATTCACTGCCGGCGTATTTTTGAGTCTTTAGAGTCCCACACGAAGGGTTTTTCTGGCTCAGACGAAACGATGTAGAGACCATATGTTGATACGTGCAGTAGTCCGATTAAATTCGTGTACTATATACACGACTTTAATTGGACGTTTGATAATACTATTCGGCTTATATTTAAACCGGGTTATTAAATCAAGTATTGATTTAATATATATATATGTGTGTGTGTGTGTGTGTGTATATATATATATATATATATATATATATAAATTATGTTCACTTTCAATTTCTCTCTTTTTGGCTATTCGTATTTTTATACGGATACATGTATAGGTATCAATATATATACGGGAGCTGTATTTTGTATTTTATACAAAATACTTCTAGAAGGGACATCTCATTTATGATTTTTTTTTTTTTAAAAAGAAAAATAAATGAGATGATAGGGTGAGGTGGAAAGAGGGATGGCATGAGAGGGATGAACATCATTTTTTATTGGAAAATGTTGTTACAAAATGGTTGAAAAGAAAATTATCTCTCTCATTCATTCTCTTACTCTCACTTGCACACTCTCTCCTCTCTTTCTCCTTCTTCTTCCTCTTGCGTTGGATGCTCTCTTGAGATTGGAAAATAGAGAAAAAACGATTATGTAAAATTCCTACATCTCTAACTCTTTTCTCCTTGTAAGTTTATATTGTTAGTTGCTTCACAAATGTTTTTGAGAATGAAGCTAAATCTTGGATCGGGTTCCCTCGCATGGATCATCTTCAGAAAGGGCGATCGACTCTCAAGCCCATTCCCCACAGCCTAGGAGATTAGAATGGATTTTCCACAATTTGGTGGACACGCTACAAAGATTGCATGCTCTTAATCTAGTAGCTAGCTCTCTTGATATCTTGCAAGTTTAGTGTTTGGCTGATTTTTAGGGTATTTAGCTTCTAGTGCCTGCTTAAAAATTAAAGTTTTCAATTCCGTCTTGACCGCGAGCATTGTGGTGCGAGCACTAGGAGCATACGGAATTTTGACAACGGGCATGCAAGATATGAGGAGGGTGAAGAGAGAGAATAACCATATGTATATATGTCTAAACTTAGCATTTGAAAAAAAAAGTATTCTACATATTATCGAATCTCAAAAATCTATATTTTATAAGTATTGGGTTTTTCAACAATTTTATAAATACATGGGTTTTAAAATAAGCCACTCTTTAAAACCGGGGCTAAACATTTTTCCCTTAATTGAATTAATGGGAAATATGTCATAATTAACACAACCGTATGCACAGTATGCACAGTTGACCGCCAGTTATGGCAATTTTCATAATTTTTGAACTATTTGGTAGTTTCCTACCAAATAGAAAAACTTGTTGGTAGATTTTGGGATGAAAATAGCAACTCACACCGTATATTTCAAAATGATTATGACACATAATAAATAGTTTTTTTTATACTTTGGAAAAAATATTTAAAAATCATAACTAGTTTTTCAAATATGTTATAATAATAAATTAGTAGAAAATTATAGTAATATAACACACATTTATTTACATTATTGAATTAAACATTTCATTATTTTACCGATCATGTCAATTTAATTATGTGCATCACATTCCATAACAATGCCAAGTACTTGTAACTAAAAAACTAGAGGGTTAAGTGGTACTCTCATATTTAATTCAAATTAAATATTCAAAAATTCAAGAAAAATTCTTGATTTTAGTATAACACTTTCGATACCTTTAACAAGCGAAAATCTTTAATGATAGAGTTTATGATCAATAGTCCTGAGATGATCAAATCATTTGACCTTTTGCATATGCAATGCATCGTGGATATATGTTATCATCATAGAAAAGATTATTTTGGGACTTAATGAAGATTACTTAGTGCATCAAACATTTATTCAAATACAAACCTGCATCTCAAGTTTAATATCTCAGATTAATCTAAATTTAATTGATGTAAAAAATTAGAAATTTTCTTCCACCTCATTATTCCATATTCTTTTTAAAAATTCAAAAAATTCATAACTGATTTTTTTGAGTCCTATCGAATCCTTAAAAAATCTCTATTTGAATTCTTTAAATTATTTATTATCTTAAATAAAATATTTAAAAAATATTAATATCTTCACTAAATTTTTTTAAGAATCTTTCCAAATCTTTTGTCCATAATATTTACATGCAGAGATTGTCTATAATATTTAAGCAATTGAATGGCTAAATGAAATGCAGCCATGGATTTTTCTAGAGAGATTCTGAATAGCATGTCCTTTCCAATAATTTAGAAAATATCAGGGGTTTTTACATAATTCCTTGACAACTTACCCTAAAAAAATCTTTCAGAAAATTTTATAATTTAAAAATAAAAAAAGATTCTTAATAACAACGGTACCGAACGAACGCAGTCATGAACCGAGCTCTGTGAAGACTTGAGCATCTGGTATTTATTGATCAGTCCCGCAATTTCTCCTTATTTTATTTTCTCCTCCTCAAAATCAAAAATCAAAATAATAATAAAAAAAAGGTTGCATCTTTGTTCTCCCCCCAATTCTTCCAACAAAACCCTAGCCCTTTCATCAATCAATCGATCAATCGCAAGTTTTGAGCAGATCGATGGCTGAGATGATGGCTGAGAATTGCAACCCCAATGCCAATGCCGGCGGCTACACAGCGATCCCTAACCCTAACCCTATCCGTTTCTTTTCATTGGAGTGGTCTAATGATGAACAGAACATCTTGGAACAGGCTCTCACGAAGTAAGTTTTCTTTGCTTTGAATTTTACGTTATTTTTCTTTCTTTAATTGGGGAAATTTTAGGATGCCACAATTTACCTAATTCTTGATGCTTTGTTGATGGTTAATGCACTTGAAGAGAGAATTATCAACAGTTTTAGGAGTCGTCATCCGAACGATTCTTTTGAACTTCTTTGATTGTCTAAAATTTTGAACTGTGTATAAAAGAAAGAGAGATATGAATTCTACATTAATTATCGAACGTACATAATTCTTTTTTATTTATTTTAAAAAAAAGTGACATGTTGAATATTGGTTGTTTTGAATATTGGGTGGCGCTTCACCTTTTTTATGTTCCCCTTTCATTTGATTTTTAAATTCGTTTATGATGATAATCCCTCTATTTAGATTCATATTTATCCTTGGACTGATAGTGTGTGTGTGTGTGTGTGTCATTATAACTCCTCCGTTTCGCTATCTAAAAATTGACTTCTGTTGCCCGGGATGACCGTACGGGATGTGATGCTCCGCTGCAAATGGATAGATGTAAGTTCGCCATCTATATTGTACTGATATCTGTAAAACTTTTAATGCTTGTCACATATATGTTTCGAAAATGATATAAGTTTTATTATACACCATTTTTCGTGAGTATATTCTCTCCTTTGGTTGTTCCCATGACCATTGATATAAACAATTTAGTTGAAATTAATGTTTTTTCATGGACAAGTATGGTCAAATCGTGGCGTAAATCATCGTGGAACTTGAAACTGCATCTGATAGTGAAAATTCGAGTTGATTTCTAATAGATGTACATTTCATTTGCCTTGGAAATTCATAAACTCATCTGCCATCTATATAGAACTAGGTTTAGAGTATAATACTTTAGAGAAGAAAGCCTTTTGTTGAACAGTCACCTATTGATTATTCAAATTGTACATTGTTGTTGCCTAACCAAACGAATTATGAGGAAATGTTTCTTTTCTTTTCCTTTCGAGCTATCTTTTCCTCAAATTCTAGTTGGATTGAAGATGACATTTTATATTCTTAAGGTGTCGATATTAATTAATATGTTTGCTTTATCTTTCTCACGTTAAGGCTGCAACTGATTCTGCAAAAACATCTTATTTGGAAACACTTCCTATTCCTCCATATAAAGACCTATTATTTCCTAAGGGGAAAGAGGAGCAGGAGCAGGAGCAGGATATTCCATACAAAGGTTCATTTTTCTTCTTCCTTCTTTTTATTTAAGTAGTACTCATAGACTTGCTGGTTAACTTTTGTAAGGGTTGATTACGTAAAACTTCGTTGAGTATTTTCGGTTGCACTGAAACACCATTGAACTTTGTAACATACAACGAAGACCACTGCTCTTTTGTTATAACACTCAACACTTACATGGGGTCAATGGGACAATATGATTTTTGCTCTTTTTAATGCTCCTAACTTCCCCCAAAGGTTAATTTTGGGTTTATAAAGTCACACGGGAGAGGTACATGTTAGCTTGTAAACTTTGCGGTGGAATGGTAGTCAATGGGGTTTAATGGGTTTTTGCTGTAAAAATTTATTGGTGCTTCACTAAAAATAGAAAAAGTTCAATTGTGTTTTAGTAATTTACCTGTTTTAAAATGCATTATCTTTTTCTTAGGCTAAATTGCTTTGGATTAGCTTTTCTTTTTTTTAATTTCTTAGGCTTTTTTTTCTGTTTTTACTCCCTATATTGACAATCAAAGTTCTTAACTTTGGTATGAATCATACAGTGGTGATGTGGTTTTCGCCGTGAGTTCCTTCCTCGAGATGGTCCATTCTAATCTTTTTTGAGAATAATCATTCGGGTTCAAAACAAATAACTTCATTTAATTTCTGTTGTTGAAATAATAAGTCCAATATTATTTCAATATCTGTGATCATGTTGATCGTTGATTGTTATTGTCGGTTGTTCTTCAGGAATGCTAGTACATGTTTCAATTTTATCCAGTTGTTCTTGCAATCTTTTTTAAATTCATTGTTGATTGTTATTAACTTAATTTCTTATAAAATATTTTTTGTTGGATACCTGATAAGGCCATCCTGTCTATTATTAACCTTGGTATTTATTACAGTGTTTTAGCCTTTTTAATCATATGCAAAATGACTAATTAGTTTGTTTTTGGTTCTTGCAGGAGTTGGTGGCGACATTGAGATCCTCTTCAAAAAGAATTGCCAAATAATGAAGAGCGTCTTTGAACTTCTGTCCATCTCAGAGGTAAACACCGCTCAGAAACCTCGTTAGTAAAATATAAATTAATTAAAAGGAAAAAACGTAGTAATTTTTTTTGAGCTGGTTGAAAAGTGTCAACTAAGCAAAAGCTTGATACCTATATATTAAGTGTTATGCTAGCTTGATTTATATTGCTAGCCAACAACCCTTATAGTGAAGCCTTTGGTAAAGCGGTTCTTGACAATGGTTCCAAATTTGTGAACTGATATTGACACTATACTACTATAGTATATAAATACATTGGATAAAGCATGTGGTAATGCCAAGTTGAATTTATTTTTTTTATTTTTTGCAGGTTGAGGATAGCATGAAAATGATAATCCAAGCACAGGACACCCTCGTACAAATCATTCGCAAACAGTATGTGATTTACCTTTTTGTTGCATCTCAATATCAATTATGAACAAAATCTATGCAAATATATATGAACAATATATTATTGTGACACTCGTGCACTTCGCCTACTTTGTGTTGCAAATTGTTAAGATTAGAATGGAAGTCAAGATTAGAAGCTTGGCACAAAAAATAAATTAAAAAAAAGGAAAACGTAAAGAAAAAGAGGAACTTAAACGATTTTATTCACTACAATTAAGCAGAAATTGATCTCGGAATAGGTTGAAGTTGTTATTGATAATTCAGAGCAGCTGTACTGGTTTAGTCACAAGACTCGCATAATTTCTTTAACCAGAAAATCTGATCTTTATCAAGGGCTTAAACTTATTTATTGCAATTTGATTTTGTCTTGTGTGTTAACTCCTAAAGTCTAGGATTTAAGTTAGAATGTGACTTTGTTGAGTTTGATTATTGTTAAGTTGCAGTCTTTAATCCAACTCCCTCTTTCCATGTCCTAAGTTGACAGGGGTGGGGGGTAGTGGAGGTGGGAGAGGGGGGATTTACAAATAGCATATGATGTGAAACTAAAATGCACTATTTTTATGCTAGTTGTAACTCACCAAGTTCATGGTGTGTATTTGCAATAAATGAAGTTTACCGTCATTATTTAAACAACGCTGATAATTCATGGTATTTTAGTAAACATTTTAGCATGCTTTGTCATTATAAGCTATTCTAGGAAATTTATAGTCATTAATCCGGATAATTCCTTTTTGTTTTGGCAGATGTGATGAAGAGTCGCAGGTTATCAAGAACATGATGCCACCCTTTATTTGTGAGATTGAACAGAGAGCTGAACCCGTGGAACTTCCGGCCCTACGGACTCTAAAGACCCCTTTGTTTCAATATACAAATAGAGAATTTTTTTATGTTTTTTTGGCAAGTCAATTTAGAACTCATTTTATTACCCAGTTTACAACTTTATGTGGTATGTATATTTTTATTGTGCATTTGAGCAATGTAGGTTGTTGCTTAAGCTTTTGTTTTGTATCAAGATAATCAACCGTGAATATTTCTGAATTTTGGTTCTAGAATCTAAACCTGTGGTTATTTAATTAATTGGCTTAATTTCTGATCCTTTTTTGTGCATGTGATTTTGCAAAGGGCAAAGCCTTGCATGCTTTTGTGAAGATGGTAATTGAAAGTTGCCTGAAAATATAGATTAAGAACTCATGCATTATTTTTACAGAGAATGACATCATGCTATGCATTTTGTATGCATGCTCTAAAAAAATAATAACACTTAAGATAACGACATAAACGCCTTTTTAAGAAAATAAATTCTTTTAATGTTGTCTATCTTATGGAGGATGTAAGCTTCTTCCAGTCTACATGCGCTGCACATGCAAAAAGCAAGTATGAGGCAACTTAATTCTTATTTAAGAAAGATTATGATCAACATGAGTATTTTGGGGGGAAAAATGGGTAAACTGCTTAATAATCTCCTAATATATATTTCGTCATTTCTGCATTTTAATATCTTATATTTCAACACTTTAATACCCCTAATATATTTCAGCTTAAGCATTTTACTACATTCTATTTTTACGGTTGTGTTTATTTTATATCGATTTATTCATTGCAAACTGTTTATATAAATTCTATTCTACATGATGCTTGAAAAGAACCGTCTATCTATATCTATTTATATTATGTCTATCTATATTACTACTATAATGTTGGGTCACCGAAATCATCTTTTGCCTAAATAGACATATTTCTCAAAATCACTATTTTCTGAAATCCAAATTCAAGAACCTCTAACGCCAAAAATAATAATGTTAGATTTTAAAATCCGAATCCGAATCCAAATAAAAAACCACTATATTTTAAAATCCAAATCCGTGTGCAGATCCAATAACACAAATATTAAAATCTAAGAAAAAGTCAAAAATACAGCCTTAGAGTACAAAACCAATAACTATGAGATCATGTTGGAAAGAGGACCGGCAACCTCAATTAAGTGCCACATACATATAACTTAGCGTCCTGTGTTTCATGCATTAAAAAAAATTACTCAGGCTCATGATCTCCACGATCTAATGTATGTGTATAACAATTTTCATACGGTTTCGATACTTTCTGTACTTGTATTAGGTGGGTGCAAAATTAATTGTGTTTCGGCTATAGAACATTTTACATCTCTGGATCAATTGCCAAAAAGTATCAAAACCGCATGAAAATTTGTGTACACCTACATTAGGTTATGGAAATCAAGATGAACGATATCGATCATCCAAAAAGTTATTTGATTTTGATTTATTAAGACATTCTCGGGAAATTCCCGAGAACATTCTCGGGACCATTTAACTCTTTGTATACATATACAAAACTTAAAAATCCAGGCTTGTTAAATTTAATATTCAATCAATATTCAGATGTTATGGACACTTTCTCTCTTGGAGAGAGTGCGTCTCAGGAATCCATGGAGGGAAAGTGACCACAAATTAATGCTTTCGGGGCAAATTTGTGGGTTTTTAGATGCGCGTGTGTTGTGTGCTTGTGTATGATGTGCATGGATGTGTTGTGTTTATAAGTTAGAGTTTAGGAGCCAGTGCCAGAAATAATTAACACTACGCAACCTAACCGAATTGAGTGTGATCACCCTTTCCCCCTCTCTACCTGTCACCGTCCCTGCACGCACATACATTCAAAATGATCTCAAGTGCACTTTAATTTCCATTTTGCATGCTATGGCTCATGAGATTGTGTTTGGAGTTTTCGCCAAATATATAATCATGCGAAATTAACAGTATTCAGCTTCAGGAACAATATTTTAAGTTTATAATTACTACCTGATACTTAATATTTAGTAGTCTACTGGAGGTCCTTTTCGGATCTCCGTCAGATGTTGTCTTCCGTCGATCTCCCGGTGAATTTAGATGATTATCTCCTGTTCAGTGTAGGTTTCAATAGGTTTTGGTGGAAGAGGTGGTATGAGGAGTTTGGTGCCGAATATCTGCAAAGAAGTCTCGGGATGGTTTGGTACCACCAAGGACCCTCCGACGATCAAGTTAGTGATGTGATCTGAGCAGAATAACGGCTTAAAAAAAGTAAAGAATGGCTTACTTGACTCCTCTATGATGGGGGTTTATATAACGGTGGTGGCATGCAGCAGCAGGCGCGAAAATCTCGCCGGCAGTTACGCCCCCGACGTCATGCCCGCGTAGAGAATGGATCGCCCATTGATGGGGATCATAATGGCGTGGAACGTGGGATGTTGCTGGCGTAGAATCTGCGCATGGCGAGATTCGCGGAGCGGCGGTTACGCCTGTGAGCGGTGGCCTTGGTCGGAGGGCCGAGGAAGACGGCTTCGGCCTGGAGCTCGGGACGAGCGAGGAGGCCAAGGAGTCCAGGTCTTGTGGCAGCTCGACGCGAGCTACGGGGCCGAGGAGGCCAATTTGCAAGGGGCCCTGAGGAGGGCCAGCTGGTGTTTGCAGGTCGGGTACAGGGTGGCCTGGTCGGCCCCTGTGGGCCCTTTCTTCTGAGTTCTGGGACACGTCACCCGCCACGTGTCCTGATCTTGGAGATATCCAATATTGAGCATCATCATTAGCCCCCCACTCTTGTCCCGACCAGCTAGCGGGTCGGGTCAGGAGTGGACTGCCGGGCCTCCCGAGGTGAGCTCCTTTCTAAGGTCTTGTCGGGACGAGTCCTCGGGCCGTCGATTGTCTTTTCCGCTAGCCAATTAAGGCGAGATTTCTGCATTTAAAGAAGGTGCGTCGGTTCGTACACTCTGCAACTGAAGCGACGGTCCACGTATCGAGCGTCGATTGGCTGATGCGACGTATACAGGCCTGCGGCGTCTGATGAGACACGGTCCAGCGCAGGACTGACACGTGGAGCGATCGGAGCCGCAGGGTGCGAGGAGCCGTTTCGGCGGGAGATGACGGGTGCCGTTGGATGAGGCCGTATGCAGCAATAAACATGGGTGGGGTCCGCTCTAGGGCCCTCACTCCTTCATATTTCCCTCTCTCAAGTTTGGGTTGCTCGGCGCTCGTCTCTTTTCTCCCGCTTTCAGCCCTTGAAGGTTCTCTTTTCCAAGGTTAGATGTCTTCATCTTTAGAATCAGTAGACGTTGTAGGAGTAGGTTCTAGGGTCCCTTTGGCTGTGTCTGAGTCTCCTCGGGGAGCAGGGGTTGGATCCTCTCCCCAGGATCGTGAGGCGGGGGCCGCCTCCAGGGAGGAGGCGGCAAGTGTGTCCCCTGGCTCCTCGTGCTGGGTGAGGCATGAGGACGAGCTCACCAACGCTCGGGCTCGCCTCCACATCCCCTCGCGCTACACGCTCCGACTGGCCAAGGAGGGAGAGAGGGCAGATCAGGTACGGAGCAGGGAAATCGCCCTGTATTTGGAAGCTTTTTGGGGCGGAATGCGCCTGCCCTTCTCTCCTGAGGTCGTCGCCGTGCTGCATTTCTTCAGTTTGGCCCCCGGCCAGTTAGTGCCGAACTCGTGGAGGATCCTCCTTGGGTTCTTGATCCGCCTGAAATTACAGGCGGTTCCCTTCAGCTTTTCCCTTCTCGATTCCTCTCTCGTCTTCAAGAGTTACCATGGTGGTCGAGCGGGCGACCCGAGATGGGTTTATCTCACTTTCAGGAAGCGGTCGGGGGGCGTTGCCGGGACCGGGGTCGTGGCCCTGCCCTCTTCCATTCATGACTGGAAAAAGAAAGTTTTCTTCGTTTCCCCTCCCGAGAGTGAGGACTGGCCCGTGCCTACCAAGTGGTCGAGGGAGAAATACTTGCCGGGGAACCAGTCCGATGACCCCGCCGCGGTGTTAGTGTATATGCCCTAGGGGCCATTATTGTATCATACTAGTTTGTATATTACTTAATGGAAGCTTGGGATATTCACATGTATTTAACAGTCTTGCTAAACATGGTAGTATGCTACTTGGTTTTTCCTATCTTAATATGTGAGTATACGTATTGATAGAGCTCTTACGATCTTGCTTGACTACCAGCGTTGTGATGGCAGTCACACTAGTGGGGGCTGGGTAGTCTACAAGCACATCCTTATTCAGGTCCCTAGTCGTTGGATTATCGAGACAGGGCATCGATACTCCGGAGTAGACTAGTGTGTACGCTTCTCATCCCAGTTGGGGAGATGGTCTGTCCCACAGCCGTCAGTACGTCGTACTGGAGATAGTATGCAGGTGCTCGTTAGGTTACGGGTACACCGGGCAGGACTCACAGGGAACTGTTGGTTGGTTTTATACCAGTCGTCAGTAAACAGTTCCCAGGTGACATGTGTTGGATATATGTATGCCCTAGAGGCCATTATGTGATAGTGGATGTATCCATACATGTATATATATTCAGTTTGCATTCTTGCTCGACATGATAGTATGCTATCTGGTTCTTCTTTATCTGACATGTTGATTTGATCATGCTTTTATTCATTCATACATACTGATAAAGCCCTGAGGATATCGGCTTGACTACTCTGATTATGATGGAGATCATACTAGTGGGACATCTGTAGTCTATAAGCATATCCTGGAACGTCCCTAGTCGTAGGTATATCGAGACGAGGCATTGATATACCAGAGTAGACTAGCGTATATGATACTAGACCCATACGATGGGCGATGAATGTTCCCACATTCATCGATGTTTGACATCAAGATCATATACGGATGCTCAGTGGTGACTGGGTACACTAAACGGACTCACCGAAAACTCCTATATGGAATTATATCTATCGTCGGATAGCAGTTCTCAGGTGACACTGGTACAGGTTAGTCTGTAGACCCGAGATCGTCATAGAGCCTTGTGTGTTCTCCCACTGTACTTTGATTACCACCCTACCACGGCTCTACTGAGTCGTGCAAGCAGGTGGCCGTTGGGTACAGTCCCGAGACACACGAAGGCAATGAGCGATAGGAGGGGTTTCGTCTCTCCCGATATTGGGAGTTGATGCTGTACTGTGCCCGACTGGTTATAACAGCAAGTCCCTGGCCAGGGCTGCTGAGATTTGCTGATAAGTGTTATCAGTAGTTTCTCGATCTGTTATAGACCATTCACCGGCACGACTTATTGAGTTATTGGGGTCGACGTGACCATCCCTAGGCTCGATATGCAGCATATCTGACGAAGAGACCGGACTGTACGGTAGTGTTGCCGGATGGCTCGACGGGAGTTGTAACAGGTTCGCTTGTTTTCTTCTAATCGCTCAATACCCGGGTGGCCGTTACGTTTAGCTGACCGCTTGCGGCTTGGGGGTGCTTGATATGATCATCACCCACTGCCGGCGTATTGACGAGTCTTAGAGTCCCACATAGGAGTTATCTAGTCCAGGCGAAAAGTTGTGGTGCGCGTATACGATATGCGCTTGGACCCGATTAAAATGCGTGTATGGGATACCGTATATTAATTGGGCGGCTTGCTAATGGTCGGGTCATATGTGATATGACCGGATTAGTGAATCAAGTGTTGATTCATCATTAGTTTCTCACTACAAATCCTATCTTGCTTATTTTGGATGTATGCATGCATGTATGCATTCATTCTTGTTCATGCACATATTGATGTGCAAGCACACATGCATACATACATCATTTTTTATCATGGTTGTTTATACAATGAGAATGGTGGATATATAAGAATTACACCATGGTTATTTTTGGATTATTATTGGATTTAAATTAAAGCAAAAGGAAATGAAAAATGGGTTAAATCATTTAAGAGTTTCTACACTCTTCTAAACTCTACCATGCTCACCTAACTTTTAACCCATGGTTTATTTTCTTATTATGCTTTTAACTTAAATCAAATGATATCTTTAAATCTAACCATGGTTGGTTATGAGAAAGAAAAATATATATAGTTATTTTTCTTTTCTCTTTCAAGGATAATTCATTCTCTTCTTCACAAAAGACCACCATCTTCATCAACCTCCATGCTTTGCTCTCTAGTTCTTATAAGAGAGTAAAATACTCATAAAAATAGGATTTTGAAGTGAGATCCATAGCCACAACATTATTCTAATCAAGTTTAGCCGACTTGATTAGAGTGTTCTCTTGGTTTTTCCAAATTTGCTAGCTTGGACGGGAAACTCCGGGTGGATCGTCGTGGACGTAAGAGGATAACAAGAGGACCTTCTTCCAACACCCAAGAGCCTAAGGAGTGAAGCAAAAAGGGGAGCTACAAAGGTTGCAGCCTTCAAACCCTAATCTTTTCTAGCTTAATGTTTAATAACCCTAATTTCTAGGATCGATCCCCTTGCATGTTAGTTTAGCACCTTAAAAATTAAAACTTTGGGTCATGTGATACTTCAAAACTCTTCATAGGGTGCTACACTAACCTTTCAGTGGTATCAGAGCCGACCTAAAACATTAGGCGACCTTTTTACGGAGTTAAAACTCCGATCGAACCGAAATACGACTTTTAAGGGTGCTCTTTGGAAATTTTTTAAAAACTGACTTTTTTCAGAATTAAAAATTCTCAAAAAATAGAGCAGGTACATATAAGACAAACTGGAAAATTCGTGCCCATGAACAGTACTTTTGGCCGCGGAACCGCGGCATAAGCAAGCTTAGGCCGCGGATCCGCGGCCATATAAGGGGATCTTTGACCAATTTTTGCACAGTGTTTTTCTTTACCTGCTATAGTATATTTTGAGTATGTTTAATCTGAATCTGCTGTTGAAAAATTCTGGAGATGTTTTTGGACTCGTGGTTTCGATCGGAATTTTCATTTCGTTCTCTTTTCCGGGTAAACTAGAAAGTATTGAAGTGTTTGAACGAATATCATTTACTCAATATTCACGGGGTTTAAATAGTTTGGAGATACGTGCAAGTCTTTTTGCGGTGGTCCCTCTAGAAGACAACAAACCTTAACTCGATTATGTGACCGTCTCGAACTGCCCTTTGAACCCTAGGGTTTGGGACAGTACGGCGTGCCACATGTGAGGCGTTGGCTTGACCCTTCTACGGCTGGACCGCCACTACTGTGTCACACTCCGGATCTTTTGAACCCTGCTCAAGTGTTGAGCTTTAGTGAATCTTGGGTGCTTGATTGTTCGTTCGAAAACTTTAATACTCTCTGTTTGTCTGGAATGTGATACAATATGTGGAATTCATATGGTTTAGGCATGAAATACGAAATATGTGATATTTCGCATTTATGATGTCTAAAGAGAATCTGGATTCCAAATATTGTAGTTTTACACTTTCTTTTCTGTGATCGTAAGTGTAGTATGTTAGATATCGCCGGTTTCGTTGCTATACATCAACGACAATTGGGGTATGCATACTTACTTACGTTGATGATATGTGATATTATGTGTTGCTGAGATATGATGTGTAGGATTGTCGCGATCGAATAGCCGGGGTTTTTTGTGAGATGAGAGCTTTATATTTTCATTCATGTAAATTCAAATGTAATGTAATATTCTTTTATTTGTGGCACTTCCAGGTTGCGGTTGTGTCACCAGTGTTGTATATTATTTACTTTTCCGCATTAGGATGGACCCAAGGAGGGGAGCACTGGTGACCGGGTTCTGGGATTCAGTGGGAGGCCATCTCGAGGAGTCGAGACCGGGTCTCCTAAACTCCAGGATTGGTAGGGTCACTTGCCGCTCTCGTAGGGGTCCAGGGTGTGGGCTTGGCTATTCATCGCGACTGTGGAATCCGTATTTTCTATTCTGGCTAAATACTAAATACGGACGTCCTAGGATATCCCACGTTATATCTATGTTTCTGCTGCCTGTGTTCTGTGATATCTGAGACGAATGACATATTATATATATGATATATAGTAGACGTTGCTTATGTTTTACACCCGCGTTAGTCCCGTCCCGGTATGCCGTTAGTTAAGTAACCTAACGGTGCATAACGGAACATTGAGGCGAATGCGGATGGCATAAGCGTACGTGTTATTTTCGTTTCTTTTCTGTGATTGGCTTAAGGACTTAAATGATGGGATTACATTAATGTGATTAATGTAAAGAAAATAAACCTAAAAAGATGTTGTAGAATCAGATTTAAAAACTACTCGGCTATTTATGAAAAAGCTACATTTCAAAACTGCGGAGCCTAAGCCACTCCTTTTGAAAACTGTTTGATTCTACAACGATATCAAGTTCAAAGCGTTAAAGATTTTCTTAAAAATCATTCGCAACCCTCCGTCATTTTAGGAAGTAGAGTACTTAGTATTCATGCTACGTTTGTTGACTTTAGTTAAGGCGTAGTGTACGGTAGCTAAGTGATGTCTTCCTACACTGCATATGATGCAGATTAATTAGGACATTCATGCGACTTTGTTGACCATAGTTAAGGGTCATATGGGTGGGTCTAATTGATCAAGAAATGACGGGTAGAACTTGACTGGTACTTATGATTTGTTGACCATAGTTAAGGTCATAAGTACTAGGGGTAAAAATTACATTGGGAATTTCAAGTGTTGAAATTTGCAATGAGATTGCATACCTTCCATGTGATGGTTGGATCCCGATCCCACTGTGGGCAATAGTTGCTCCTAGGAGAGTTTTACAGTTTACAATTAGCTAACTCATTAGGTGTCTAGAAAGGTGTTAACGGGGCTCCGCCTCTGGGAAAACGAGGTTTACTCTAATTAGGTCCGTGCGAAAGCAAGGAGAACCTCCCTCAAAGTACCGACACTGGCCTGGCTGAACGGTTAGCGAAGTTGTAGACTGTAATTAATCCTGGCTAGTTTTTCCTTTTAAGGTTTGAAAGAAAAACTTGATAAAAAGCAGTGGGAAACATCGATTAGACAAGATAATAAACCAATCTAATCTGTGCAAGAGCTTTCGCTGAGTGTATTCTTTTCTCTCTCTTAATGGCAGATACCAATGACTGGACTTAAGCTTCTACTAGATAAAAACAAACTGAATGGGACCAACTATAAAGACTGGCTAAGGAATCTGAAGATCGCCTTGACTTATGATAAAGTATCATATGTCCTCACGGCTTCAGCCCCGCCCGTCCCAGGCCCAAAATCCTCAGTTGCGGACATTGAAGTCCGCAAGACATGGGACGCTGACTGTGCCACGGCCACATGCCTCGCGCTTGCATCGATGGATAACACACATCAAAAGCAGCACGAGGACATGGACATTCACGGTATATTGCTCCATACAAAGGAGTTGTATGGGGAGCAATCCCGCGTATTACGATACGAAGCATCAAAGAAACTGTTTCAGATGCGAATGGCCCCTGGCACACCAGTAGGAGACCATGTTTTGAAGATGAGAGCTCTTATAGAAGAGCTTGAGGACCTTGGATGGACAATGGACAATGAACAATATATAGATATTATTCTGCAGTCCCTCCCCTCCACCTTTGCTCAGTTCATAGTGAACTTCAACATGCATGGCATGGAGAAGGACCTCCCTGAACTCCTTAATATGTTAAGGAGTGCAGAGAGCACTATGAAGTTAGCAAAAACTCCCGTTATGACTATTGGACAGTCTTCCTCTTCTCGCCCGAAAGCCAAGGCCAAGGGAAAGAAAAAGAAGAAACCCACTAATCCTAAGGGCGGAGTTAAAAAGGTGAAGGGAAAGGGAAAGTCCAAGGCTGGAGACTCGGGGAAAGGCGAATGTTTTCATTGCCACAAGACAGGACATTGGAAGCGCAATTGCACGGAGTACTTAAGTCTCAAGAAGAAGCATGGTGATGCTTCCGCTTCAGGTGCGTTTGTGACTGAAAACTGTTTTTCTATAAACTCTGCTTCCTGGGTATTGGATACCGGTTCAGGTTCTCACATTTGCAATTCTATGCAGGGGCTGAGAAATAGCAAGGTTTTGAGGACAGGTGACCATACTCTTCGCGTTGGAAATGGTTCCAATGTACATACAGTCGCAGTGGGAGAGTATCACTTGGGGTTGCCATCTGGATGTATTTTAATTTTGAATCCATGTTATTTTGTACCAAGTATGCTATGTAATATAATATCCGTTTCTTTGTTGGACAATGAAGGGTATAATTTTGTATTGCAAAACAATGTTATGAACATTCACCTGAATCAAATGTTGGTTGGGTATGGTACACTTAATAACGGAATATATGTCCTAAATCAACACACAGTTTTCAGTATACAACACACTAATAAAAGAAAACTTTCAGAATTAAATGAAGCTTTTCTTTGGCACTGTAGACTTGGTCATATTAACGAAACAAGACTAAACAAGTTACACAAAGATGGATATTTAAATTCTTTTGAATATAAATCTTATGCGACTTGCCAGTCTTGTATCAAGGGTAAAATGACCAAAACTCCGTTTACCGGACACGGAGAAAGAGCTACTCAGCTCCTGGGACTCATACATAGTGATGTATGTGGGCCTATGTCTACACAGGCTAGAGGCGGTTTTTCATACTTCATTACATTCACTGACGATTTCTCAAGATTCGGTCATGTATTTTTATTAAAGGACAAGTCAAACGCTTTCGAGAAATTCATTGAATATAAACAAGAAGTAGAAAAACAAACCGGCTTGAGTATTAAGATGATTCGATCAGATCGAGGTGGAGAGTATCTCAGTACAGAATTTGCAAACTTCCTAAAAGAGAATGGGATTCTCTCTCAGCTCACTCCTCCTTACACACCACAGCACAATGGTGTGTCAGAACGACGGAATAGGACCCTATTAGATATGGTCCGGTCCATGATGAGTGACTCTGAGTTACCAGTCTCGTTTTGGGGACATGCATTGGAGACTGCAGCGTTTCTGCTAAATAGGGTTCCAACCAAAGCCGTGTCTACCACGCCATATGAGATATGGAATGGGAAGAGACCATCTCTTAAAAGAATTAAGATTTGGGGTTGCCCGGCCTATGTTAAAAAGCAGAATCCGGACAAACTCGAGACACGGTCAGTCATGTGTAACTTTGTGGGATATCCAAAGAATTCTTATGGATATCTGTTCTACCACAAAGAGGAACAAAAGGTGTTTGTTTCTCAGTATGCCACATTCTTGGAAAAAGAGTTTTTCACAGATAAAGATGATGGCAAGGTAGTAGATCTGGAAGAGGTTCTGGAGACACAAACTACAAATGACGATTTGGTTGAACCGGCTGTTGCAACAGAAACTGAAGAACCTCGGCCACTCCGTAGGTCTGGTAGGACTTCTCGCCCACCGGAGAGGTACTACGGTTTCCTCATAGATGGTGACAGAGAAGACTGTATCATGGAAGATGATGATCCTACCAGTTTTCAGCAAGCTATCACGAGTGGTGACTCTGTGAAGTGGCTGGATGCCATGAGATCCGAAATGGAGTCTATGTACACCAACAAAGTATGGACTTTGGACGTTGTACCCCCTGGGGTAAAACCTGTAGGGTGCAAATGGATCTTTAAAAGAAAGATTGGTGTGGATGGGCAGGTAGAGACCTATAAGGCAAGACTTGTGGCGAAAGGTTTTCGTCAAAGACCAGGTTTGGACTATAACGAAACTTTTTCGCCCGTAGCCATGCTTAAATCCATTCGGATCCTACTTGCTATTGCTGCTCACTACGACTATGAAATCTGGCAGATGGACGTTAAAACAGCATTTCTAAATGGAGATTTAGAAGAATGCGTTTATATGGATCAGCCAGAGGGCTTCATTGACAGTGGGAGCAGCGAGAAAGCATGTAGATTGCTTAAATCCATATATGGGTTAAAGCAGGCATCTCGGAGTTGGAACATCTGTTTCGATGATGTTATCAAAGAGTTTGATTTCATCAAAAATTCAGATGAACCTTGTGTTTATAGGAAGGCTGTAGGAAGAGCTGTCACATTCCTCGTATTGTACGTGGATAACATTCTTCTGATAGGAAATGATATTCCTATGCTACAGTCGGTCAAATCATTCTTATCACTGAGGTTCTCCATGAAGGACCTGGGTGATGCCACATACATCCTGGGCATAAGGATCTATAGGGATAGATCCAAAAAGTTATTGGGATTGTCCCAAACCAGGTACATAAACACCATCCTAAAAAGGTTTAGTATGGAAGACTCCAAGCGGGGTGCCTTACCCGCTTGCCATGGAGTCACTCTCTCCAAGGATTCTTGTCCAAAGACCGATGAAGAGAGAGCTCGCATGAGCATTATACCTTATGCTTCGGCAGTAGGATCTATAATGTATGCGATGTTATGTACACGCCCAGATGTAGCTTATGCACTTAGTGTTGTAAGCAGGTATCAATCCAACCCAGGGGAGAACCACTGGACAGCTGTGGAGAACATTCTTAAGTACTTACGAAGGACTAAAGAATTGTTCTTGGTGTATGGTAATACAGACCTCCAAATGGAGGCCTTTACCGATTCGAGCTTCCAGAGCGATAAGGATGACAGCAAATCTTTCTCAGGGTTTGTATTTACCCTCAATGGAGGGGCGGTAAGTTGGAAGAGTTCCAAACAAGATACTGTTGCAGACTCTACGATGGAAGCTGAGTACATTGCTGCAAATGATGCCTCCAAGAAAGCCGTCTGGATGAAGAAGTTCGTCTCGGAGCTAGGAGTAGTTCCAACCATTATTGATCCAATACCTTTGTATTATGACAATAATGGGGCAATGGCGTTAGCCAAGGAGCCCAGATCCCATCAGCGGTCCAGACATATCCTGAGGCGCTTTCATTTGATCCGGGAGATTGTAGATCGCCGCGAGATCGAGATTAAGAGAGTTGACACAAAGAACAACGCCGCGGATCCACTCACCAAGGCCCTCCCTCAGCCACAGCATGAGCGACTTTTTGAGATGTTGGGTATGAGATACGCCAATAACTGGCCTTAGTGCAAGTGGGAGATTGTTGGATATATGTATGCCCTAGAGGCCATTATGTGATAGAGGATGTATCTATACATGTATATATATTCAGTTTGCATTCTTGCTCGACATGATAGTATGCTATCTGGTTCTTCTTTATCTAACATGTTGATTTGATCATGCTTTTATTCATTCATACATGCTGATAAAGCCCTGAGGATATCGGCTTGACTACTCTGATTATGATGGAGATCATACTAGTGGGACATCTGTAGTCTATAAGCATATCCTGGAACGTCCCTAGTCGTAGGTATATCGAGACGGGGCATTGATATACCAGAGTAGACTAGCGTATATGATACTAGACCCATACGATGGGCGATGAATGTTCCCACATTCATCGATGTTTGACATCAAGATCATATACGGGTGCTCAGTGGTGACTGGGTACACTGGACGGACTCACCGAGAACTCCTATATGGAATTATATCTATCGTCGGATAGCAGTTCTCAGGTGACACTGGTACAGGTTAGTCTGTAGACCCGAGATCGTCATAGAGCCTTGTGTGTTCTCCCACTGTACTTTGATTACCACCCTACCACGGCTCTACTGAGTCGTGCAAGCAGGTGGCCGTTGGGTACAGTCCCGAGACACACGAAGGCAATGAGCGATAGGAGGGGTTTCGTCTCTCCCGATATTGGGAGTTGATGCTGTACTGTGCCCGACTGGTTATAACAGCAAGTCCCTGGCCAGGGCTGCTGAGATTTGCTGATAAGTGTTATCAGTAGTTTCTCGATCTGTTATAGACCATTCACCGGCACGACTTATTGAGTTATTGGGGTCGACGTGACCATCCCTAGGCTCGATATGCAGCATATCTGACGAAGAGACCGGACTGTACGGTAGTGTTGCCGGATGGCTCGACGGGAGTTGTAACAGGTTCGCTTGTTTTCTTCTAATCGCTCAATACCCGGATGGCCGTTACGTTTAGCTGACCGCTTGCGGCTTGGGGGTGCTTGATATGATCATCACCCACTGCCGGCGTATTGACGAGTCTTAGAGTCCCACATAGGAGTTACCTAGTCCAGGCGAAAAGTTGTGGTGCGCGTATGCGATATGCGCTTGGACCCGATTAAAATGCGTGTATGGGATACCGTATATTAATTGGGCGGCTTGCTAATGGTCGGGTCATATGTGATATGACCGAATTAGTGAATCAAGTGTTGATTCATCATTAGTTTCTCACTACAAATCCTATCTTGCTTATTTTGGATATATGCATGCATGTATGCATTCATTCTTGTTCATGCACATATTGATGTGCAAGCACACATGCATACATACATCATTTTTTATCATGGTTGTTTATACAATGAGAATGGTGGATATATAAGAATTACACCATGGTTATTTTTGGATTATTATTGGATTTAAATTAAAGAAAAAGGAAATGAAAAATGGGTTAAATCATTTAAGAGTTTCTACACTCTTCTAAACTCTACCATGCTCACCTAACTTTTAACCCATGGTTTATTTTCTTATTATGCTTTTAACTTAAATCAAATGATATCTTTAAATCTAACCATGGTTGGTTATGAGAAAGAAAAATATATATAGTTATTTTTCTTTTCTCTTTCAAGGATAATTCATTCTCTTCTTCACAAAAGACCACCATCTTCATCAACCTCCATGCTTTGCTCTCTAGTTCTTATAAGAGAGTAAAATACACATAAAAATAGGATTTTGAAGTGAGATCCATAGCCACAACATCATTCTAATCAAGTTTAGCCGACTTGATTAGAGTGTTCACTTGGTTTTTCCAAATTTGCTAGCTTGGACGGGAAACTCCGGGTGGATCGTCGTGGACGTAAGAGGACAACAAGAGGACCTTCTTCCAACACCCAAGAGCCTAAGGAGTGAAGCAAAAAGGGGAGCTACAAAGGTTGTAGCCTTCAAACCCTAATCTTTTCTAGCTTAATGTTTAATAACCCTAATTTCTAGGATCGATCCCCTTGCATGTTAGTTTAGCACCTTAAAAATTAAAACTTTGGGTCATGTGATGCTTCAAAACTCTTCATAGGGTGCTACACTAACCTTTCAACATGAGTACAGTATAGTCCGCAGACTTGACACTGCTACTTCGCCTCGAGTGTGTCTCACTGTTCTTAGATTGCTACCCTACCACGGCTCAAAGGAGGCGTGCAAACAGGTAGCAATTGGGTGCAGTCCCGAGCACTTGGAGGCAGTGGCGGTTAGACAGAATTCGTCTCTCCCGGTATTGGGGGTTGATATCGCGCTGTGTCAAAGAGCCATTACGCAAAGTCCCTGGCCAGGGCAAGCGAGATTTGCTGGTAGGTTCCAGTAGTTTCTCAGGGTGTAATGGGCTTCGCTCCGACACGACTTATACCGCTATTAGGGGACTGACGCTTGCCGCCCCCCTAGGCCCGATATGCGATAGTCTTAGACGAATGGACCGGACTGTACGGAGATTGTCACATCAGACTCAGTAGGAGTTCGGATGGGTTTCCTCATCGGCCTTCTTATCGACATCTACCTGGGGACCGTTACGTACAGTCAGTGCCGCTTGCGGTCTGTGGTTAAACCCACTGCCAGCATAGTAGTCGAGTCTCTAGAGTCCCACACAGAGAGTTTCCCTACTCCAGGCGAAACGATATAGAGGTCGTATGGTTTTACGACAAGGATTCGGACGCATACGTGTGTTTACGCACGTACGACTTTCGGACAGTTTTTACCAGTCGGCTTTGCTTTAAGCCAGTTACCGGTATCCGGTTATTGGATTTATACAGTCTAAAGTTTTTCCGTATTTTTACGGAAAGGAGGGGCGTTCTCGTAATTGCGCGAGAAGCTTCTAGAAGGTGGTGACTAAGGGGGTTTAGGTGGCATATACAATGAATGTGATTAGTGAGTCATATGGATGATTCATCTATGTCATTAATGTATCATAAATGCTTAATGACTCATGGAGATGAATCATCACTAGATATTATCAAGCATGGTTGTTAAATTGATTTATTTTCTTTTCTTGATAAAAAGAAATGCTTGATATATATTATTATAACTCATTATTCTCTCTTCATTATTATGTTCACATTCTCTCTCCTCAAGCTCTCCCTCTTCAAACCCTAATCCTCCCCTCTCATGTGTTGAGTACAAGGATTAGTTAGACTTATTAAACCATAACCCTCACTCTATTTCACCTAGCTTTGATTAGCACTTAAAGAAGTTTAGTTGCCTCAAGTTTAGAGGCTAAGCTTGGAGTAAAGCTCTCGGTTGGATCGTCTACTACTTCGAGAAGGCCGAGGAGGAGGTGGAGTTCGTAAAGACGAAGGACACGGTTTTTTAGGTATAATCCCTTTACATAGTAGTTGTTAACTTCTATGTTTAATGTTAGTTATCGTTTAGCTTCGATTCTTGCGGTTAGTTGATGTTTAAGCAAAGAACAAGATCGTTTTTCATATTTCCGCCTTCCCGCAAGTCGTGGAGTGTTGTACATCGACTTACACGCGGTGAGGGTGGCATCGTGGGAGCCGATCCCCTGACCTGACGTGCTGCTGTCCGAGAGGGTTCTGAGCTGGGCCGGACTCAGCCCCGTTGAGTTTGTCAGTAAGTTAGGTTAGTTTTTTGGCTTGTGTTTTGCTCGTGTTGCTGATTTGTTGGGTATTTGTTTCGTGCAGGATCCATGGACTTCATCTCACTCAGAGCCTCCATGCGCCAGCCGAGGCAGCCTACGAGGGCTGCGGGCGCCAGTTCCTCCCGTGCGAAGCCCGCCCCGGCTCCTACCGCTCCGGTAGCGGCGTCCCACGAGCGCTCGGTGGCGGATCCCGCCCCGGGTCCCAGCAAAGCATCGGGCCGGAAGCGGGCCCTGATTCAGGAGGACCCGGCCTCGGAAAAGGAGATCGGCTCTCCCTCGGAGCCGCTCAAGAGGAGCTCCCGGAGACTGTTAGTTATATGTATGCCCTAGAGGCCATTACTGTACATAGGATGTATATTGTAGTGGATGCTGGGACGTATATAGGGAGGACTTTCTTACTCGACATGATAGTATGCTATCTGGTTGAACTTTACCTTAACGTGTATGCTGATTGTTTCTCTGTTACATGTTGGTAAAGCCCTTAGGATCTGTACTTGACTACCTGGACTATGATGCGGATCATACTAGTGGGGACATGGTAGTCCATAAGTACATCCTTCAAAGTCCCTAGTCGTGGGTGTATCGAGACGGGGTATCGATATACCAGAGTAGACTAGCGTGTACCTTCTCGACCCATACAGATGGGCGATGGATGATCCCATATCCATTGGTGTTTGACATCAGAGATGATATACGGGTGCTCAGTAGAGACTGGGTACACTGGACGGACTCGCTGAGAACTCCCAGATGGTATTATACCTCACGTCAGATGGCAGTTCTCTGGTGACACTGGTACAGAGTAGTCTGTTGACCCGAGATCGCCATAGAGTCTTGTGTGGTTCCCACTGTACTTTGATTTCCATCTTACCACGTCCAAGAGGGCGTGCAAAACGGTGGTTTTTGGGCACAGTCCCGAGTCACATGGAGGCAATGAGCGATAGGAGGGGATTCGTCTCTCCCGGTATAGGGGGTTGATGTTGCGCTGTGTTCGATTGGCTATAACAGGAAATCCCTGGCCAGGGTTGCTGAGATTTACTGGTAAGTGTTACCAGTAGTTTCTCGAATTATTATAGACCTCATATCGACACGACTTATCGAGCTATTGGGGTCTGACGTTTACCACCCCTAGGCGGGATATGCGACATATCAGACGATCAGACCGGACTGTACGGTAGTGTTACTGGTCGGATTCACTGGAGTGTGAGCGGGCTTGCTCGTCGATCTTCAGATCGCTCAATACCCGGGTGGCCGTTACGTTTAGCAGACCGCTTGCGGCTTGTGGGTGTTTGATATGATTATCACCTGCTGCCGGCGTATTGACGAGTCTTTAGAGTCCTACACAGAGGTTTCCTGGCTCAAGCGAAACGAAATAGGAGCGCATATGAGATATGTGCGGGACCGAGAATAATACGAGTATGTGATACTGTATTCGATTCTCGCGATGTGACATTGATCGGTTATATGTGATATAGCCGGGTTATCGGATCAAGTGTTGATTCGATAAATTGTTACTAATGATACTAGTCGGTTGTGTGCGATATGACTGGATCATTGAATCAAGTGTTGATTTAATGATTTAATGCATAATTATATATTTGATATATTACTTTGCATTAACTAGTATCGGTTCACTTTAAATGGATATTCTCACTCGGGTGTGCGCATTGCATATGCGATATGATTTTGTGCACATGTTTGTATCATGTTTGATGATGCATGCTTTTTGGTTAAGTATAAAGAATTAAACCAAGGTTAAGTTGTTGATTAGGGTTTTACTTATTCATTTATCTTATTTATTTATTCATTTTGAATAAATTGGAAGATAAATGAATGGTGGCTACTTTTGTTTTTAGTTGAAGTTTCATGAAGCTTTGACTTGTTGACCTTTTGTTCTCATCCTTAACCCTAACCATTCAACCCAACCTTAGTCAATTCTCTACACTTAACTAAGGTTAAGATTATGATAAGTATTCTTTTATTTTTCTATTTTGAAATAACTTATCATATTCTTCATCTTCTTCTTCTTCTTCACTTCAAGAAAAAGCTTCACAAGCTTTAATGGCAAAGTGAGAATTAGAGTGAGAAATCCAATTCTAAAGTCTACCCACTTCCTATTTCTTCATCCTCTACCTCTTGCCAAGTAGTAGAGTGTGTTTCCTTCACAAGTTTTCAAAGCTAGGTGAAGGTGGAGCTTGATCTATCGATGCCTCGACGTAGATCATCTTCGGCATGGACATCGACGACCTAGCTCGCCATTTCTCCGACGAAGCCGACGCTAGAGCCCGGATTCTTTTTGGACAGCGGAGACGACTTCATTGCGGAGCTATGGAGGTGGAGAACCGGATTTACAAAGGTTGTATTTCCGTATCTCTTAGTTAATTGTTAACTAGTTAGTTTTTTTCACCTAGTTTTCTAGCAAACGATCCGTAGTCGGGTCTCTCGGCACCTAGATTTTTTGAAATTGGCATGGTTGATGCCTTGTGAGACCTCACTAGTATGCCTAGGAACCCTACAGAGACCCTCCCGGGGTCGGTCCTCGCCGACCATGGTGGAGAAAGGGGGCCTCCGATTTGCGGTGCCATCGGGGCTGTCCATGGCGGACAGCCTTCTTCATGAGATAAAGACCTCGGCAGGGGGTAGTGTCCCCCGGGGCACCTTCAGGGCTCAGCTTGCATCCATCGCCCAGGAGTCCGTCCAGGTAAGTATTTTGGTTCATTGTGAGATTTAGTGCTCCCTTCATTTTTTTGATCTTTTCCGTGTTTTCCAGGTTCTCCAGCACGTAGCCCTCGCCCTGCACATGGAGGCCGAGGTGGTAGCCCCTGCGTTGGAGGCTGCGGGTCGGTTCGCCTCGCTGCAAGAGAGCTCCAAGCGGGAGCTGGAGGCGATGACGGCGAGGGTCGCCGCCTTGGAAGGTGAGGTGGAGGCTGGAAAACGGGAGGTGGCCCGGCACTGCGAGGCTGTGGTGATTGCCAAGGTCAAGCTCGAGGACGCCCAGGTGCTCGCCGGCAACCTGAAGAGGACGGTGAAGGCCCTCCGGAAGGAGCTGGGGGCGGCGGCCGAGGCGGCCAAGTCGGCTGAATCGAAGGCGGTGGAGGGCTATAAGAAGTCGAAGGACTTCTATGATGACTTGGCCGTGGCCACGACCCGTATTTGGCACGACGCCCTCGATGTCGTTAAGGCCAGGATGCCGGAGTTCGCCGACACAGATCTCCGGGCCGAGTTCCCCCTCGTGGGCGCCGACGAGCAGGGGTAAGAGGCACCTGGCGAGGAGGTCGCCGAGGACCCTGCGCGCCATGTGGTGGAGATCAAGGACCTCGAGGTCGTACCTGGACCCGAGGTGTAGAACCCCCGTTTTCCTCTTTTTATTTTGTTTTTTTTTTTGAATTTTGTAAGGCTGGGGAGCTCCGAAAAATACCCTCTGTAAAGTCTTTGTTTTTTGTCAATCAAAGAAAATCCTTGTTTTCATCGGTTTGCATTTCATTTTCTGTGTGTGAAGAATGCCCGTAAGATATCTTTGCTTGTACCGTTGTGCTTTCATGTCAGGTTGGCCATCTGTCTGGCGATCGTCCATCGAGTTGACTTCAATCACTGGCCGACGAGCATGCCAAGCGCTGCCGAGGAGGTATCCCCATGGGCCCTGTTCATACTATAATAGTGCATTATAGTACTTCCCATTCTTATTCGTTTTATAAATAAACAGGTGCTTTTGACGCATGTCTGCTACATGTTACAGGTTACAGGTTCTTGGACAGAAAACAGAGCAAACGATGTAAAGACGATGAAAATGTGGACTTTAACCAACAAACAGAGAATCTTGATCAATCCTACATAAGGAATAATTCACAAAGCAAGATTCAAGACATCGACTCAAAGCGAACGGTTAAAAATCCATTGCAAATTGTTCACTGAAGATCTGGAACCAACCTAGAAGCCCAAATGGAAAAAGATATATATAAATAAGAAGCCCAAGCCAACAAGAAGCAACCCAGAAAGTTTGGTAAGATGATCTCACCAAAGGGCCGCGGAACCGCGGCCCAAGCCCACTAATGCCGCGGTTCCGCGGCCATTAAGTGCCCGTGTCGGTGGATTTTTCTCGTGTCGGTGCGTCGGTGCGGGTGTTGGGATTTTTCGTGGGCATATCTGTAATTGCACATGCGCGAGACTCTGTAACCCTAGTTTTCCTGTTTTCCTATAAATTGTAATCACAGATCTGTAAAACTCATGCCTCTTTTCAATAAACAAATTCAGATCTGTTCTGTATTCTTGCTTGGAGGGAGCCATCAATAAACTAGTAAGTTCTTTTTAATTCTTTATTTTAATTCTTTATTAATTAGAATGTCTTTTAATCCCCTAATGAGCGAGTAATCTCCTCGCTTGTTAGGGTTAGCCTTAGGAAAGATTTGAGAGATGAGATCTCTCACCCCTTTCATGCCCTTTCACAACTAAGAATTAGAACTCCATACATGCACGCACAACCGCCCCCTACGACACCTTACCCCTCGAGGTAACGGTGACACCGTAGTATAAAGGACCGGTTGCGCGCGTTTTCCATGGAGGTTAGAGAAATTATCAATAAAGGAAGGATAAGAATCTAGAGGAGGAAATATCTTCCCAAAAGACTCTAATCCACTTTATTGATAATTACCGTAACATCTAATAGATCAAAAATAAGGCATTGAAAGCGGTGAGGAAACCTTTAATCTCCAAACTTCCCCTAAGCCTAACCCTAGCAAGACTTTAATTTAGATTAATTTAGTTTAGTGATAGATTTAGGTTTTAGATTTAATCAATCCAAACAACTTTTTGGAATCAACTCGTAAAAACACATTAAGAAAATTACCCATCTCTATGGATCGACCCGTACTCACCGGCTAGCTGCAAAGCGACGCCGTTTCTGATTACGGTAAATACAAATTTTTGGAATAATCAAATGGCGCCGTTGCCGGGGATGGCGTAAAATTTCTTTCTGTGTAATTTCGGGTTGATATAAATTTTAAAAATTATAAAAATCTGAAAATAAAAAAAAAGAAATAAAAAATTATCAATTTTGATCTGTTTGAAGGGTTATCTTTTGAATTTTGCAGGAATAGCGAAGATTCTCGGATCTGGAATTTTACAGAGGGCAAATCAGAAAAGTGAACATCAGAACAGAGGAGAAATATCACAACAGAAGGATAGAATTTTTCTGGAGCTGCGATCCCACCAAGAGACCGCGGTTCCGCCGCATATAGCCCATCAAAACCGTGGTTCCGCGGCCCTTTGGCCACGTCAGCACCTAAAATTTTGTGGGTTTGTTCCTCCTTCTCCCCTCTTTCAACCTCCATATATCTCTCTGTAAAAACTTTCTGCAGGAATTCTTTGCGCTAAAAATTCTTTCTCCCCCTTCTAAATAACAGATTTTCTGCAGGTTTCTTTGCGCCACGCTAAAAAATTGATTGCAAGTGAATTTTATTGTTTTGCATAATTTAATCGGACTTTAAGGGGCTAATTGACCAAACTCAGATTGGGTAGGGATTTCATCACCCTTCCCAGGACCCCAGAAAACACCTAAAGCATTTGCATTGACCACAATTAATTAAAAAATACTAGACTCAGCCCTAAGGACGTCGAGCTCAATAGGAAAAAGGACTAGTATAGGCATCGACCGTTTATCCTAACTGACTCTGCGGTGTCTAGGCAAGTGTGTCTAGGCTAGTGGTTTTTAATTAGTCCCACTACTGTGGTTCCTTCCCACTTACCTAGCACTTACCTGGCCGCAGTGTCGGTGAAGAGGCGGTTTGAGGTCCTATTTCTAGCCCTAGTTAGGAGCTGTCTAGCAGACCTAGGTGACCCTAGATCTAGGCCTGATTGTGCATGTGTGGTTGATACATTTGTGTCACAAGTCCCTTTTCAAAAACTTCTTTGCAAAACTCTCACATAAATTAAAAAAAAAGGAAAAAGTCTTTTCAAAACTTGCAACTTGTCGCTAAGAAAACTTGCACCTCACTTCCCCCATTTCTTCTCATTGACGTTTTCTTACCCCCACATTCTGTTTTTTTTTTCTGACTACACTACCCCTTTTAGTGTATGTCACTTTGGACTAGGGATACTAACGCCCTATTAGTCCGTGTTTCGTTGGTACCGACCGACGAACCTTTCGACACCGAAGTCGAAATTCCTTCCATTTCCTTACCTCCACCTTCAAATTCTTCTTTCGAAGGTATGTCGGGACACAACCCCAACAATACCTTACCGACGGGAATGATTCCACTTCCGTTATGTGCGAATAACCCGAATCTTCCGCCTGTTGTAGCGCCCGCACGAGTTGCGCTCCAGGATCTCTTTTACCCCGTCCGCACGTCTTTACCTACCTGTCTTTCACCCCCACCGGCAAATGGGGACAATTTTGAAATAAAACCACATTTCATCAATATGCTGCCAAAATTTCATGGTTTGGAATCTGAAGATGCATATATCTTTATCAATAAATTCCAAAATGTGTGCGCTATGATGAAAACGACCCAATTAAGTGATGACGCTATAAAGCTAAGGGTCATTCCTTTTACCTTATGTGACCTAGCCGAGAAGTGGCTATACAGCACCGCACCACATTCCATTAGAAATTGGGACGAGGTTGTGAGAGCTTTTCTGAAAAAGTTCTATCCTCATCACAAAACTGCTAGAATCCGTAACGAGATTATACAATTTTCACAGCTTCCTTCCGAACCATTTTGGAAGTGCTTCGAGAGATTTAAAGACCTACTCGTTCAATGCCCTCATCATGGGATCGAAAGTTGGCAACTTTGCTAAACATTATACGAGGGATTGAACTCAGCAACGAAGCAGTTGCTAGAAACCATATGTCAAGGTCATTTTCTCTCCAAGTCTAGCGACGAAGCGTGGCAGTTTCTTGAGGATCTTAGTGAGCAAACAAGTCAGTGGGAGAGTACCAAGACCACATTATCTTCTTCTGTTGGTCAATCTAGGGCAGGCATACATCAAGTAGATATGTCGATTGCTATGAAGGCCAAGATGGCCGCACTTATGAAAAAGCTAGAAGCCATTGAGACCAAAATCTCATCGTCTTCTCTTGCCCCTGCTTTACCCACACGAACTGTTTGTGCTTGTTGTTTGAATCCATCGCATCTAACCGAAGAGTGTCCTTATAATGCACCTATTCAAGGACAAGATCAAGTCAATGCTGCATTTCAGCAACGACAAAGAAACGATCTATACTCTTCGACATACAATCCGGGGTGGAGGAGTCACCTAAATTTCGCTTGGAACCAAAATCAACAAGTCCAAGGAAATAACAATTTTCAAAGACCTCCTCCTCCACAACAACAACAAGCACCTCCACAAACTCAAAACCAGCAACCTTTCCAACAACAACCTTATACAAATCAAACGAACAATTTGGTTCAACCAAATGATGATAAGGTTATCTCGCTAGGAAAAAGTCTAGATGCATTTCTCAAGCAATCTACAGAATCCGCAGCAAGATTTGAAAATTATGTTCAGTCTTTGATGAATAACAATGCTTCACACGATCAAAGTATCAAATCTATTGAGGCACAAATTGCACAATTAACTGCTGCGTTGAGCGAGAGAGAAAAGGGAAAGCTTCCATCTCAACTATTGCCAAATCCCGGTCACACTCAAAACGCATATCACAATCACAATGTAAATGCGGTGACAACGTTGAGATCCGGAAGAGTGTTGCAAAATAATGTGGGTATTAGTGATGACATCCCCGCCGGTGGTTCTTCTTCTTCTCCATCGTCATCTTTCCCTTCTTCATTTTCTTCACTTTCTTCTTCACCTTTTTCTTTAGAGCCTATTCTCCACCCTTCACACGGCTCTACTTCTTCTAACTCGAACGGACCCATTTCTCACAACACGAACACATCTACACGGGGTACCGTTCCTACTCCACATTCTACTCCACAGACGTTTGACTCAACAAATTTTCAAAGTGCTCCATTTCCAAATAGGTCGAGTCCCAATAAACCAACTGCACAAGTGGAGAAGATTGTGGAATTATTTAAGCAGGTTAGCATAAATATACCTCTCTTGGATGCTATCCAACAAGTCCCTTCATACGCGAAAATCTTAAAGGGCTTATGCACCTCGAAGAGAAAGGCATCTCAAGTACCCAAGAAAGTGCTAGTGGCTAGTGCAGTGAGCAATGCTATTAATCGCCCTCAAACCTTACCCCAAAAACGAAAGGACCCCGGCTGTCCTACGATTTCAATCACAATTGGGGATAAGAAAATTAATCGAGCACTTTTAGATCTTGGGTCTAGTGTTAACCTGCTTCCCTACTCCGTGTACGAACAATTAGGGATTGGAGAGTTGAAACCCACTCGTTGTACTCTTCAAATGGCTGATCGATCAATCACCCATCCAAGGGGTGAGCTAGAAGATGTGTTGATCAAAGTTGGAGAGTTCATATTCCCCGTTGATTTTATTTTTATGGATACACAACCTGTTGCTAACCCACGGAACCAAATTTCGGTGATCCTCGGTCGACCATTTTTGGCCACTTCAATGCTGTGATAAACTGTCGCAATGGCTCCATGACTCTATCCTTTGGGAAGATGTCTAGTGAGTTCAATATTTATAAGATGGGAAGTCTGCCCCCCGTGCCTAAAACTAGTACACGAGAAGTTTGCTCTATTCACGAAATCACGCAGGAGGACTGCGAGCTTGAAAGATTCTTGTTTGATGAAAACAGTTTTGACGCCACTAGTGCGTCCCTCCTTGAGCCTACCACCGTTGACACAACCGATATGGATTATGAATGTTTCACTTTTTCGGATGATGACAACTCACAGCCCGAATATGAGTCTTTTGAATTTGTGGATGAGTTAGTTGAACCATCCGAATCGGTTGTTTGCAGTGATTTCGAACCTGTGTTGGAGTCCTTTGAGTTCGAGGTAGATTCCGCAATGATTCTTTCGCCTCCGAAACTCGAACTCATGTCCTTACCGCCTCACCTTAAATATACTTACATAGGTGAGAATGCGACTTTCCCATTATAATATCAGCCTCTCTAGCCTTCGAGCAAGAGAACGCTATTTTAAAAGTCTTACAAGATAGGCGGCAAGTTTTCGGTTGGACTATGGCGGACATCGAGGAGATCAGTTCCCTTATAATTGAATATCATATGAAATTGATGGATGATGCCAAGTCAATAGAGGACCCACAGGAACATTTTGGGGGTATTGTGGTTAGTCAACCTCCTCCTTTAGAAGTTGAACCACCCCCATTTCTTTTAAGAAGCTACGAGAATGCCAACATTCCACTGATTGCTGATCATTCGCATTCTCGTTTTGATTCATCACCACCTCCTGTCTATTCACCTCCATACCTTCCATACCACCACTTCTATCTTCCCCAATTCTTTATGGATCGCTACGACTTATTCTTCCACCAACTAATACTCTTTACTGATAAATTTTTCAACTGGTTGGTGTTAACGTTTGGTCTATGCAAGGTTTGGCAGTAATGTCTAACATAGTTTAAATGAAGTTTGGGGGAGGGCCTTTCTGTATATATTTTGTTTTCCTTAACAATAAAAAAATTATAAATAAATAAACAGGGGAGTGCCGACATTTTGACCCTCTTGGTTTAGCATGACAGTGAGGACACTGTCAAGTTCAAGTTTGGGGGTACGCTCGGTACGTCTTTTTCCTTCGCATTCATTTGTACATATTTTTGCATTTGCATACTTATTTGAAAACCCATAAAAATTTCAAAAATTTCAAAAATTATAAAAATTATTGTATTCAATTTTGGCTAATTGACTTGAGTTTGACAAATAGATTAACTGGTTAGGAACAACTAGATCTTAGATTTAGTAAATTAAAAACCCTAAAGATAACCTTCCTTAAAGTTTAACGGTAGAAAGTATATGCCTTGTAGTTTATTTAGAAATAGGCAAATTTTGGGTTCACTTCTTGGGCTAAGTCAAAATGAAGGAAGAGTATTGATGTTCTTATTAGAGTATAAGTTTGAAAAATAGTTCCTACCTTAAGTCTAGATTCTGAAAACGTATACCCTACAATTTGCACAATCACGCACCTTGAAACTTGGAATAGTAGAAGAGACCTTGAAATGCTCTTGTCTAAAGTCCTTAGTACGAAGAAAATAAAAGA
The DNA here is from genome assembly GCA_030015575.1 of Agapanthus africanus. NCBI lineage: Eukaryota > Viridiplantae > Streptophyta > Magnoliopsida > Asparagales > Amaryllidaceae > Agapanthus > Agapanthus africanus. The sequence continues at coordinate 372,341,647 of JASDDO010000019.1, read as the reverse complement.
AAAAGTGTGAATAAAGAAAAAAATGGACACTGGTTTTTGTGATTACTTAAGGCGGTAAAAATAGAAAAAATATTTAGCGAGGGTGCCTTATCACCTAGTGCCCTAGACCAACTGGTTTGGGAGTCACTGCTAAAAGCCTTGGGTGTTGCAAAACTAGGAAGTACGCTTTAAAGTGCTAACGCATCTTGTAATCAGTTGTTGGTATCTCAAGAAGTATTAACGGTCGCATGAAGGATGTGTAAGCAAATTTCATTTAAAAATTCACTAATTAATAAGTGTTTTGGACAATGGACGAGAGTACGATTGCTTGATTTGAATTTCCAAGTGTAGGGGTGATATTTACACACACGTAGAGATATGTGATTAGAGTTTAGATAAGAGAAAGGAATGAAGAATAGAACTTGTATCTTTAATAGAGTTGATAGAAATTCCTAAGTGGAGATGGCACTTTAGAAGGAAAACTTAAGAGATGCCGAAAGCTAAGTAGGTCTACATAACATATATAACTTAAGTTAAATGATGAGGAGGCGTGAAGAATATGAGTGGATAATTTACGGGTCAAAAGATAATAGAATTCCTTGTTAGAAAACCTAATTGGAGAACAAAAGTCAATGGGCCAAGTTGATAGGATTTTGTGGGTGTAATCCGCTGAAAACCCTCAGGAGACAACACTCCTCCTACTAGGGACACCTAGAGGTTTAACGGCTTGTTGCACGAGCTCAGTGCAATCGCGTTTCCCTGCGAAAGTGCGGTTAGGATTTTAGTGAATAAAAAATAAGTTTGCTCAAGGACGAGCAAAAGATAAGTTTGGGGGTATTTGTTCATACTATAATAGTGCATTATAGTACTCCCTATTCTTATTCGTTTTATAAATAAACAGGTGCTTTTGACGTATGTCTGCTACATGTTACAGGTTACAGGTTCTTGGACAGAAAACAGTGCAAACGATGTAAAGACGATGAAAATGTGGACTTTAACCAACAAACAGAGAATCTTGATCAATCCTACAAAAGGAATAATTCACAAAGCAAGATTCAAGACATCGACTCAAAGCGAACGGTTAAAAATCCATTGCAAATTGTTCACTGAAGATCTGGAACGAACCTAAAAGCCCAAATGGAAAAAGATATATATAAATAAGAAGCCCAAGCCAACAAGAAGCAACCCAGAAAGTTTGGTAAGATGATCTCACCAAAGGGCCGCGGAACCGCGGCCCAAGCCCACTAATGCCGCGGTTCTGCGGCCATTAAGTGCCCGTGTCGGTGGATTTTTCTCGTGTCGGTGCGTCGGTGCGGGTGTTGGGATTTTTCGTGGGCATATCTGTAATTGCACATGCGCGAGACTCTGTAACCCTAGTTTTCCTGTTTTCCTATAAATTGTAATCACAGATCTGTAAAACTCATGCCTCTTTTCAATAAACAAATTCAGATCTGTTCTGTATTCTTGCTTGGAGGGAGCCATCAATAAACTAGTAAGTTCTTTTTAATTCTTTGTTTTAATTCTTTATTAATTAGAATGACTTTTAATCCCCTAATGAGCGAGTAATCTCCTCGCTTGTTAGGGTTAGCCTTAGGGAAAGGTTTGAGAGATGAGATCTCTCACCCCTTTCATGCCCTTTCACAACTAAGAATTAGAACTCTATGCATGCACGCACAACCGCCCCCTACGGCACCTTACTCCTCGAGGTAACGGTGACACCGTAGTATAAAGGACCGGTTGCGCGCGTTTTCCATGGAGGTTAGGGAAATTATCAATAAAGGAAGGATAAGAATCTAGAAGAGGAAATATCTTCCCAAAAGACTCTAATCCACTTTATTGATAATTACCGTAACATCTAATAGATCAAAAATAAGGCATTGGAAGCGGTGAGGAAATCTTTAATCTCCAAACTTCCCCTAAGCCTAACCCTAGCAAGACTTTAATTTAGATTAATTTAGTTTAGTGATAGATCTAGGTTTTAGATTTAAACAATCCAAACAACATTTGGAATCAACTCGTAAAAACACATTAAGAAAATTACCCATCTCTGTGGATCGACCCGTACTCACCAGCTAGCTGCAAAGCGACGCCGTTTCTGATTACGGTAAATACAAATTTTTGGAATAATCAGGCCCCGGAGTCGAGGGGAGATCATTTAGATTTGGATAGACCTGACGCCCCTCATTGGGGTCTCGGATCCTCCGCGGGCCACAGGGCATCTTTGATTTCGAGCGTTGAGCACCATCCGGGGGTGTCTGGGCAGGGTAGCTGCTTAGTTGCCTCTTGCAAGGGCTTTCTGATCCCTGGCGTTGCAGTAGGGAAGCTACCCGCCAGGGATGGCCGAGCAGGGTAGCTGTTCGGTCGCCCCTTGCGAGGGCTTCGATCCTTAGCGTTGGAGGGTGCTGTAAGAAGCCTACTAAGGATGGCCGGGCAGGATAGCTGCGCGGCCGCCTCGTGGCGAGGGCTTTGTCCACTGGCGTCGGGGGTAGGCGACTACCAGCCGGAGTTGCCTAAGAAGGGTAGCTGCACGGCTGCCTCTTGCGAGGGCTTCGGTCCTTAGCGCTGGATGGGCTGTAAGAAGCCCGCTAAGGGTGATCGGGCAGTGGAGCTGCGCGGTTGCCTCTCGGTGAGGGCTTTGATCTCTGGCGTCATGGGTAGGGAGCTACCAGCCGGAGATGACCGAGCAGGGTAGCTGCTCGGTTGCCTCTTGCGAGGGCTTTGATCCTTCAGGACGGGGACCGAGCGGGGTTACTTCCCAGTGCCTCTTGGCAAGGACTTTGATCCCTGTCGATTGTGGTAGGGAGCTACCGGCCGGGGATAGCTAAGCAAGGACTCGACTTCCTTTGGGAGAACTTTGGTCCTTAGCGTGGGAGGGGCTGTAGAAGCCTACCAAGGGCCCTTGGCCGGTCAGGGTTACTGTCCGGTGCCTCTTGGCGAGGGTTTTTGTCCTGAAGGATAGCCAAGCGAGGGATCCTCGGGCTCGACTGCCTCTGGGAGGGCTTTTTGATCCCCGGCGTTGTGGCAGGGAAGCTGCCCGCTGGGGATAGCCGAGTGAGGGATTCTCGGGCTCGACTGCCTCTGGGAGGGCTTTCTGATCCCTGGCGTTGCGGTAGGGAAGCTACCCGCCAGGGGTGACCGAGCAGGATAGCTGCTGGGTTGAATCTTGGTGAGGTGTAGGCCGATTGTCCAGTTGTAAGCATGGGGAATAGGAACGGTCGAGGCAATAGTGCGCGTAGCATGTGCATTGAATGCGGGGGGAGGCGAAGCGCTATGGGCGCGTCACTTCGCTTCCATCAGAGAATGCTTGACGACCGCCGCGTGGCAGCGATCCTTTGGGTGAAAGCGGGTGACTGTTGAGCTGCACAGTGGTCAGCCGTCCAGACAGGGGCAGAGTCTTCTGGAGGCGGTGGAGCGACGATCTGGGGCCCAGGCCTGGCCGTTTGGACGCGGACGAGCGCCTCCACGAGGGATTGCGGCCGATCTATCCGGCCGGTGAGGGTGTTGATGAGTGTCGCTAGAGGAGGCTCATCCCCGCCTTCGGTGAGTGGAAGGCGGCGGCTGGTACCGGGGTCTTTATGATGGTTGCTTGCCATGAGGGCGGAGATAGGAAGGCCAACTTTGTGTTTTGTGGAGTTATGATTCCCACAGATGGCGCCAACTGATGGAGGTCCTTTTCGGGTCTCTGTCGGATGTTGTCTTCCGTCGATCTTCCGGTGGATTTAGATGATTATCTCCTGTTCAGTGTGGGTCTCAATGGGTTTTGGTGGAAGAGGTGGTATGAGGAGTTTGGTGCCGAATACCTGCAAAGAAGTCCCGGGGTGGTTTGGTACCACCAAGGACCCTCCGACGATCAAGTTAGTGATGTGATCCGAGCAGAATAACGGCTTAAAAGAGTAAAGAATGGCTTACTTGACCCCTCTGTGATGGGGGTTTATATAACGGTGGTGGTATGTAGCAGCAGGCGCGAGAATCTCGCCGACAGTTACGCTCCCGACGTCACGCCCGCATAGAGAACGGATCGCCCATTAATGGGGATCGTAATGGTGTGAAACGTGGGATGTTGCTGGCGTAGAATCTGCGCATGGCGAGATTCGCGGAGCGGCGGTTACGCCTGTGAGCGGTGGCCTTGGTCGGAGGGCCGAGGAAGACGGCATCGGCCTAGTGCTCGGGACGAGCGAGGAAGCCGAGGAGTCCAGGTCTTGTGGCAGCTCGGCGCGAGCTACGGGGCCGAGGAGGCCAATTTGCAGGGGCCCTGAGGAGGGCCAGCTGGTGTTTGCAGGTCGGGTACAGGGTGGCCTGGTCGGCCCCTGTGGGCCCTTTCTTCTAAGTTCTGGGACACGTCACCTGCCACGTGTCCTGATCTTGGAGATCACCAATATTGAGCATCATCATCTACTATTGTTTAATTAATATAAGTTTTAATACCAAATGGTTTGCCAACATATATGTTCGCTTATAATCTAAGCTTATGAGATATTCGACGAAATTGCAATCTCAAACTTTGTTTAACAATGTGGGCACAGCCAAGTGGAAGATAGAACATCCCATACCATACGATCTTTAATCCTACGGCTAGGAGATGGTACATTGCCATTCTTTTGAGTCATTTAGCTTCAAAACAAATAGTTCATTTAATTTTTGTGATTTAAATAATAATCCCAATGTTATTTTTTAATTTTTGCAGGTGGAGAATAACATGGAATTAATATTCCAAGCACGGGACAACTTGTTGGAAATCATGAGCAAACAATATGTGAATTACCTTTTCTTGTGTAGCAAAATCAATTATGAACAAAATCTATGCAAGTATATTTGTTACAGAAGAACATATATAAGAATAAAATATTATTGTTACACTTGAGCATTTCCATATAGCTTGTGTTGCAAATTATTTAGACTAGAATGAAAATAAATATTAGAAGCTTGACAGAAAAAGTGAAAAAAAGAAGAAGAAGAAAACAAAAAGAGTAACTTAAATGATTTTATTGTTGTATTGGCTACAATTAAACCGAAAGTCTAGGTTTTTCTTTATTTATGACCTGTTAAGTCCCTTAACATCAAAGCTAAAATAAAATTCATGCCATCCAAGATTGCAGGCTTTAGAGTGTAGGATTTAAGTTGGAATGTGATTTTTTTTTGTGTGTTTGAATATTGTAAGGTTGCGGAGTCTTCAATTCAATTCTCTTCTTTCATGTCCTATATTGATACTATATTGATAGGGGTGAAAAAAATACAAATATCATATGGTGAGTAATTAGAAAGAAATTTTATTTGCAAGCAACTCACTAAGTTCATGGTGTGGGTACTTATCAATACAACGTAGATAATTCATGGTATTTTAGTTTTTAAAACTCATGCTTTATATTTATAAGCTATTGTAGGAAATTTATAGTCATAAATCCAGTTAATTCCTTTTCATTTTGGCAGATTGAAAGAGGAGTCGTAGATTATAACCCCTCTGGACTCTTGTCCCTTCCGACTCTTATGTTTCAATAAACAAATGAGTATTTGAGCTAGCAATTTAGAATTCAGTCTGTTATTTAGTTTTATAACTTTAAGTAATATATATAATTTTGATAGGCATTAGGACTATGTAGCATATTGCTAAATCTTTTGATTGATTTACATAAAATGTGATCCTGTTTCATATTTTGTGTTTTACTTGATTTTGCAAAGAATTCTAAGTTGAGGAGAAGATGTTGTTCCTGGATGGTATACAAAGAAACCGAAGTTAAATAAAATTATATAGATTATAATAAAATTTACATAATAAATTGAAACATAAAATAAGAAGATGAAGGCATCGGCCGAGATACGGGTATCTCGCTTTCTTTAAGGCAATTCATGGTACCGCGGTGAAAACCTAATGGTTCTTCACCAATACAGTGGATCTCGACATGTCGCCCCCAGGATACAACAGCTGACAAACAACACCATTTCGCTCTTTGTTCCTGCACAAATCAATGAGGAAGAGCTCTGCCCACATATTTTCTCTATCCATTATATCAATATATTATATAAGAAAATTGTTAGTCACCAAATAGTAGCAAGTTAGAGTTACATATAATGAGTAAGAAAGCAACTTAAGAATTTTATCATCAGTACCGAGATTAAATGTCATTTACCTCGTGATCAAGTAGCTGGAGGATAATGATAACATGACAATAATATCAATTTGTATTGCCCAATAATGACCCTCTTGATCCAATATAATTGCCCATAAAACACACTTTAAATGCATATATTCATAGTCTTAAATTGCTCAAAAAAACATACCAAAATATTAACTAGTCAAATCAATTTATGCTAGTTAATCACAAAATAATATATGCTTGTCGAAAATCATTGTAACTAAAATAAAATATCATAATTCTTGAAATATTTTATTAAAAATGTCCAACAATCTCCCGCTAATTTTAATAAAATCAAAATACGATAAAAATATTATAATCAAATTCATATAACATTGGACAGAGATGGATTATTATGCATCATGAAGGTGTGTCCTGCATTGAATCTTTCACTTGGCACTTCACAATTTTTACTCTAAAGTCATAGTAAACCTGACATTGAACTATGACTGCTTATAGGAAATAAAAGATTGTATCGTGCACATAACAATCTAGGTGTCTAATCGAGCCCTTAAGCTAGCACGTTTCGTCCTTGTGCTTGCTCCAGATTTTTATGAGTTGTTTCAGAGAATAAGCTCATATTTTCTTAAGAGAGCGGCTCCACTCTCAAACTCATATAGATGAAATCCGTCAAGAGTGCTCCTATATCATATTGCACTACGCTTATAAAAGACACGGATTTCATTAAGAGAAACTCAAGCCTATACTCGTTACAGGATAGATACACCTACACCATAGGGATGGACTGCGAGTGTAAACTCAAAATTGGTGTATCCCAACTCCAACTTACTCTATGATTCGTTTTTCCTATTTGAACCAAGTTCTCAGGATCTCTGGTCTCCGGGTCAAGTATCCTTATAGACAGTATATTATTATTGGGTTTTAAGTCCAATCCCGCTCGATATTATCCAAACCATTATATACCAAGCTTTAATTTCAAATGTGCAAGATTATCATTTAATCTTACATGAACAACACATATTTTATATCAACAAATATGAGCTCATAACACTGTATTTATGGGTTTGGATTTACCATTAAAAAATGGTATTGCACTTATTATAGTTCTATAACATTTCCTGAATCAACTAGCATTTTACTAGTTGATATCAAAACAATTGGCTGCCTTCATAAAGAGCATGGCAGTGTGGTTTCTCAATTCCAACTCATAAATTTCTTTTTACCCATGATTAATACACAAACATTGGCAATTCGTGCTTTCATTGTCGGCATAAAAGAATGCTGCCAAAATAACAATAATTTTTGGTAAACTAACCAATAAAAAAACCGACCAAAATAATTCTTAATAAATTCATTTATTTACCAATAATGAAAATCGGGTTTGCAGAAACCCTCACCGATTTTGAGTTTTGAAGCATAAAGATTGGGTTTTGCATAAAACACCCAATACTTCTTTTTCTCAAATTTAGGATTTTTTTTAAAAATTTAGCACCACACTCAACTCTATAATCATTACAGAGAGTAGATCAAAATATTCTCAATTTCATGTCATATGTGGAAATTTAAAATTTCTCAAAACCATCACTTTATGTTTATATACTGTAAATTTCAAAAAATTTAAAGGTTTATTTTAGAATTTAATTAATGATATATGAGTTTTATATAAATAATGTCATTTATTGAATTGGGTTTTCATAAATTGGTATAAAAATATGCCGGTAAAATTTATAATGGTAAAACCAATATTTTGTGTTGCCAATTAATAATTACTTTTGGCATGTCAACCATATTAATATCATCATTTTCTTTTTCTTATTCTTTTTCTTAATATCACCAATATGTTCTTCTTCTTTATATAATTTGAGAGAGAGAGAGCGAGCGAGGAGGCATGAGAGAGGGAAGTATGGAAGGATTTAAATATTAGGAGAGAAAGGGGGGCATGTGCACCATCTTCTTTTTCTTCTTCTCTCCAAAATTTCCTCCACCCTCACCCTCACCCTCACCCTCGTCCTCCATGGCAACCCCAAAACCTCAGTGATCACTCTCTAAGGACATGTTTGAATAGTTAGGATTAAAATTCATAAGATTTAATTTGGGATTAGAATATCCCACAATGCACTTGCATTCATCTTGGGTGAAAATGTAGGGGCTTTTCAATTTGAATGAGTGTTTGGATGGGTTGAGACAAAGATATTCTAACAAAGGGAAAAATAACAAGAATCATTCATTAATCTATTTTTCTATTTATTGAGTGAATGAATGGCACTACTTTGAAGAGCTTTCAAAGGAGCTCGCCGTCATTGATACCGCATTCAAACATAAAGACTGCATATTGAGCGAGGAGAGCTTGGAGAACTCGCTTGAGCGAGAGCTCGTAGTACTTGTTGAAGCAGTCAAGCTCAGGACACCATCGTTGTGCCGTTTTAGGGCGACGGAAACGTGAGCGCATATGAACCCGGCAGCGTAGGTGACGAGCATATGGATGCGGAGGCCGTTATTGGGTCAAATCTTGGATGAGTTGCGGACCCGCTTCTCCCACTCAGATTCGCCCTAGGTCGACGAGGTCCGAAGCAAGCACCGCTCGATGCGAGCCAAGGCCAAGGCCGAAGACAATGAATGATTCGGCGAAATCACAGTGAAGGCAAGGATCAAGGCGGGGGCAAAGAAAGAGAAGAAGGTGAATTTCGAGAGCAGCGAGTTCTAGAGGTGGAGGAGGCGGTGGCAGTTGTGTGGCTTATTGCACTTGAACTTCCCCGGTGTCGACTGTGCGATGATGGCATCCATTGATGACAAGGATGAAGACGAAGCAAAAGAATCGATAAAAGATCAAGAACCCAAGGGTTTTGCTTTCGATTTTGCTTTCTTGTTGAATTTGTTCATTGCGGGCGAGAGAGAGGAACGGGACATGGAGACGCTGTCACGCCCCGCTTCTCAGTGTACGAGCAGAGGACGCGACGATACTGCTACGTATTTACTCAGAAGTAAACACGCTAAGCGTATCTAAGCAATATAAAATAAAATGTACACAAGAGATTGTAGGGTGTTTTTCGTCACCCCATTGAGATGGGAATACGCGCGCGCTTGTCAGGCGCATTACAGATTCCCCCTGTCTAGGGTAGGCCGGGGTTTATTGATTGTGGGGATCCGAATCTCCGGCAGCCGCGGACTAAGCTGCCGTTAATTACCCTTCGCATTTGGAGCGAAAGAACCTCCGATTGACGGGTTAAGCTAGTCATGCGAACTCAATATGCGGTGTTATGTTTTGGAAGGGTTTTGGATAAATTGGGGGCCCCGCAGAGTTTTTACGAGGGTCCCGCTACCCGGATAGCGGGCTGGGGGTCAAGGGGGCTAGCAGCCCCCTTGCGGGGTGCGGGGCAGCGCCCTGTTAGAAATTTTTTCTAACGGGGGAGGCATATTTAGTGTGGAGTGCATAAAAAAAGGGGGAAAGCGTCTTAAAGACGTGTGCGCAGCATGTGGGCGCATGGTGCCCGGGGTCACGTGGCGCACACGTGACCACTGGGCGCCTCAGCGCCCGGGGTCACATGGCGCACACGTGACCTTTGGGCGCCTCAGCGCCCGGGGTCACGTGGCGCACACGTGACCGATGGGCGCCTCAGCGTCCGGGGTCACGTGGCGCACACGTGACCGTTTGGGCGCCTCAGCGCCCGGGGTCACGTGGACGCACGTGACCGTTGGGCGCCTCAGCGCCCCGGGGTCACGTGGCGCACACGTGACCTTTGGGCGCCTCAGCGCCCCGGGGTCACGTGGGCGCACGTGACCGTTGGGCGCCTCAGCGCCCCAGGGTCACGTGGCGCACACGTGACCTTTGGGCGCTTCAGCCCCCGGGGTCACGTGGGCGCACGAGACCATTGGGCGCCTCAGCGCCCGGGGTCACGTGGGCGCACGTGACCACGGGAAAACACCCGCTGAAAGGGGGGCCTAGCCCTTAGGTTGGGGAGTTGAACTCCCAAGGGATTTTTGGAGTTAAACTCCTGACAGAAAATTAATTTATGGAGTTAAACTCCAACAGATCTAGAAAGGAGTTAAACTCCTAGGAATCTTTGGCCCTTCTTCTGAGCCTTGGATCTGTCCAAAGTTAGATTCTTAGAGATGGGTCTCCTTCTTCTTTTTCTTTTGGCCGGATCTCGAAGACCAATAGGTGTGAGATTTTAAAGATCTCTCTTTTTCGAGATCTGGTGGGAGATTTAAGTTCCCCTTCGTAGGTTTTGTGGTGGAAAGCTATTTATTTTGAGAAAAGGAAGAGTTAAACTCTTGATTTAATTCAAAAGAAAGAAGAAGGTTTTTAGAACCTTGAAGAAGGAGAAAGAGGCACAAGCCCTAGATTTTTTTTTTGGGGAGAATGAAAAGTTTTATATTTTATTCATCATCATGTTGCCTTATATAGGCTTACACATTTACATATAGCCCCTTGGGCTTCACAAAATGGCATTTTGCCTATCCCATGGCTCATGTGCCATTTCATTTTTTGCACATAAGCCATGGGCTTACAAAATATTGGCTTTATGCCCATTTTGCATACATTCATGTATAAAAAATTACATAAAAATTATTTATTACATGATCTATATTTTGGCATAGAGGAGGCTGGCCGCGGGCTCGACTTGGGCATGGGCCCGCTTGACCTGGGCTAGGGCCCACCTAGCTTGGGGGTTGACCTTGACTTTGACTCGGTCAACAGGGGTGTAAATTTTTACCCCAACAGAGATAAGATGTACATGAACAACAACTTTATTTATTAACATTCTTTTTACAATACAATGAAAAGTAAATACATGAAATGAAAACAATGCCTAAACAGTGGCATAACAGAAATGAAAATATGTACAAGTAATCTAGAGCTCTGGGTCGAAGGCTATCTAATCCAAGTCCTCGCTGCTGGGCTCTATCTCCAGAAGGTCCGATCCACCTGACAACATTCCAAAGAAGGAAGGAAGGAATATCGTCAGCGGACAATCGCTCGGTAAGTCCCAAAGAATAGGTATAGACAAAATAGACAGAAGAAGAATGTAACTTTTAAAGTTGTATCATATTGTTAACGTTGTTGTTTGTAACTTGGTACAGAAGATATCAGTGTATACGAGAGGAGTCCAACTTACACCGTGGACTTTGGTAATCCGTAGTACAAGGTTCCGTCGAAAAATACCACGGAACAACGGCATGGATGTAATTACGTATAAGTGACCACCTCGTACCACTTTTAACATATTCCGTACCAGTCTACCCCTTTATAAACCCCGTAGTGTATTATTATATTGATTGTATTGATTGTACTGGTTGTATTGTATTGTCTTGTATTGTAAATTATAAATGGAAGACTTTCCGAAACTATGACATCAGTAAAAGGAACAGATATAATGGATGGACATGTAGATGGATGTATATCCATGGTTCGGTTCGGTCAAGTTGTATATTGAAATAGATTGTATAGACGGATTCATATTGAATTGTAGTTTTATACTTGAATCATATTCAAGTCAGATTAATTAGATTGAGACTCAGGCTGAGTCAGACACTTTTTAAAAAGAACTTGAAATCCTGAATTGGTTTTGATGTTATCGGTAACTGCTGCATATGGACGGCAGGATTTGTGTCTTTTTCCAAGACAATCACCGTGTTGATAACACCGTTTGTTAGGTTGTATACCTTAAATAGGTAAGCACCCATATCTCCGGCTCCATGAGGCTCAAGAGATTGGTCCCGCTTAAACCTATTTTACCAGAGTCCTTATTGTAATTTAGTATAACTTGAGGGGTTTTATATAAAAATAGTTTGATATAATTTTCAAATTACACCTCAAGCATTTAATTATCGTTTTTAGGGTTTTCATAAATGTATATTTTTATACAAGTGGAATTTCTAGTGAATAAACATAACTTCATAATATATGGTATTTTATTGAAATATTGGAATTGTGTGTATTTGAATGGTATTTTCATGTAATAGTGATTTCTTTGATTTAGAAAACTTGGAATATTTATATAATTAAAATAGGTATTTTGATTATATATGTATATATATATATATATATATTTAATGAAAATATTTTTTTTTTTTTTTAGAAATCTCATTTTCTAAAGAAAAATGTACAAAAATTCCATCGAGATCGAATGCTCCTTGCGGAGGTCTGCATTTCGCTCTACTAGGACCGAGGATGTGTGATAATCCGCACCATCCTGAACGGGGTCCCCAAAAATGGGTTGTAGAGGTGCAGTTGCATGGAAATGATTAATACACCTTTTAAAGAAAACGATTTTGTAAGTTTAAGGTATTTATTTGTAAAGTCGTATTTTCCCGTATTCTATTGTCCCAAAATTCATCGTGCTATATCAAAGAAGCGTGTTGTGGTGAGGTAGGTCATTACCTCGGGATTTATCTAAAGGTATAGCAAGGAATAAAGTTATTATGTCGAAACTAAAATATATGGTATTTTTCTGTAAAAGTGCGATAAAAGTTACAAAAATGATTCTTTTAAGGTGAAACTTGTTTTAATAGATTTATTAATGTTTTTTAAACAATAGGTGAAAGTATGGTATGTTCTGGATTAAGAAAAATTGAGTTTTGAAGAAAAACCGAATCGTAAGTCGGATTAACTCCGTTTCCATCGGGTTTTATGTTTTGAAAGTTTTAGAATTTGAGATTAGAGGGAAAGAAAGGACTTACTGGCTTGGGATCAAGAGAAGAGGGAGGGGGAGCTAAAGAAGGATTCGGGGCGTCGTTTCGTCGCCGGAATCTTCTTGGATCGTCGTCGGAATTTCACCCTTTTGCTAACTCCACTTGTACACTAAAGGACTTGAGAATTTGGTAGAGTTTTGATAATTAAATTCTGGTGAGGTTGTGTGAAATGAGGTGTGGTATTTATAGGAAAAATTAGGGTTTGGTGTGTCAAAGAATGCATTTAAAATTTGTATTATAATTGGATTAAATGGGCATTTTATTGCACTCTGGATAAATTCAAAGTAAACAAGCAATATGGGGGTAGTGGGGTAGGCCAAAGGTTGCAGGTGTGAAGAGATGAGGGCTTTACCTACGGTCTAGACCGGTGGTACCGGGTTTTTTGGGGCATTTCACCGGCCCAGTACCGGCGGATGCGGTTGGGGTTTAGGCCACATGTTGGTGTCGCTTGGTTTACTCTCGTGCACATGTTTGATTAAACAGTGTCTTTTCAGTTTACATGTAGTGCACATGTAGACTCTTGAGCTTCTAAAAGATTAAGAGAAATTTAAATAAAAAAATAATGTGGCTGATAGGATTTGAACTCGGTGCTATGTCTCAGCAGTGCAAAGTCTTACCAATGAGCTATAAGCTCCTTTTTGCTATTCAAAAGAAAAACAAACTTATAACTCATGCTCAGGCTTAGGTGTCCCTTTCTATATTTTTGAAAAAATTTCGTACAGAAAATTAGTGTTGTTACAGATGCGAGTGAAAGTTGGGGGGGGGGGGATTTGACTCTAACTCAATTTTTTCTATCTATTGAATATGACCAAAGTAGAGGGTTTTCCTCTCCGGATCAAAGACCAAAAAACCCACCCAAACAGTCACTTTTACAGAATTGGGCCAATTCAACGGAAAATGATATCTGGGCTTTTTTCCCATGGGATAGGTGCTATCCAGATAAGGCCTAAAACACTCAAACTTTAGTTTTCTTGATCCAAACCATCCCCTCTCTCAAGCTTCAACCTCTAGTGGCCATATTCAAGCTTGGATCTCCTCCTTTTTTCTACTTTAACAAGGTAAATATCTCTCTTTTAAATAAGTTTCTTCAACACTTACTATGAAAACTATATTTTTTACATAAAATCTTGTTTTTATGGTTTAACTCTTTCAAAATTTGGTTTTTAAAGTGAATATCTAGTAGTGTTAGATCTAGTATGGTTTCTTGGTGATTACAACTTATTTTGGGCAGTAGAGGATATTTTTATGCAAAAATTTGGATTTTTAAGGTTTTGCAAATTTTAGTATTTTTGAACTTGCAATTTTGAGCATCAGACATCTGTCGCTCAAAGCTTCATACATCTGCGATCTTTCTGTTTGTGTTTCATTTTCTTAGTTAGATGTCTGCGCTTGAACATACAAATGTTTGCCATTTCTCTGGGTTTTATCTGGGTTCTTGGGTAGACAGCGACGGACGTCTACAACTTGTGCTTCACATGTCTGCTTGAGCTCTGGAAATCCTATGTTCAGTTCTTCAGATGTCTGAATCTTGGTCATCAGACGTCTGATGTTCATTTATTTAAGCTGTTTTGCTCTTCTGCTTGATGTTTTATACCCTTCTCGACTAGTCTCTACGTGTTTAGGGTCGATTGCGGAGACCTTCAAAGCAGCGAAGAAGGGTAAAACGGTCGTAGGCTTCGACTAGCTCGATTCGTATTTCGGTGAGTAGATTTATATCTACAGGGGGAAGTCCGGTGGATGGCATATAGCATCCCCGAAACCTGTAATACCCGGTTTCCTTTAAAAATAATTTTTCGTATTTATAAATAAACATTTTCCATATTTTTCCCTATTTAATATTTCTATTTTTCCAAATTAATTTCCCTAACCTAACCCACAGCCCAACTCTCATTTTTCGCTCTCCCTTTCTCACTAGCCCATTCCCTAATCCCGGCCCAAACCCTTTCTCCCAAACCCCCACTCCCTCTCCTTCTCGCTTTTATTTTATTTTCTGGCCCGACCCATGAACCCCAGCCCAAACCTAGCTCCCCCACCCGACCCGCTTTCCTTTCTTACTCCCTCGTAAATCTTTTCCCGCTTCATTTTCTCTTCCCACGTCGCACCCGCCTCCCTCGCGCCCCACGTCCCCACGACCTCGCGCGCACGCGCCGCGACCCTCCTTCGACCCCGTCTCCATCTCTCTCCCCCTCGTAACCACCTCTCTCTCTCTCCTTCTTCCATACTGTTCTTTCCTGCTCCCTCTCTCTCTCACACACAAAGCCGAGCTCCCTCGCCTCCTTCACCAAAACCCATTCCTGCTCTCCCCTCACCTTGCCACCACCGACCACTTTTGCACCCCCTGCACGCCCCTCGCCAGTGACGCCAATCTCCAGCCCTCACTGCCTCCTCTCACCGACGACCCCACCGACTCTTAACCACCATCGACCACTCCCTGACGCCGCCGCCACGAGCTCACCCCTCTCTCTCCACCCGCACAACTCCAACCAACTTCCTCCCTCTCTTGAACCCAACTCCTCCACTCACAACCCCCACTGTCCCTGCAACCATTGCTTTCGAACATCTCCAAATACCCTCACCGTCGATCATCTCCTCACCAGCAACCTCCTCCCTGCAACCTGCAACCGAACTCTACTCCATCACCTCCTCCTCGTCACCTCCACCAACCCACAGCACACTCGAGCCCTATTTCACCGTCGACCCTGTACCCACCACTTCCGACCTCATCGTCGGAGCCTCCTCTGACCACCGCTATTCCCGAGCCTCCTCCACTGCAAAGGTAACACAAAGCCACTGTCGTACCACGTCGCCAGAGCCAGAGCCCATTGCCTCCAGCCGACGTCCAAGCTCGCCGCCGCCGCCTTGCTGTTGCCGTGCCGCGTGTGTGTCGCGATCGCACTGTTGACGCTCCCATATCGTAGTCAATACGTTACCAGGCAAGTATATTACTTGCTTCATGCTATTAGTTCGTATTTAATCCAGTTTAGAGTTAATATCGGATATATACGTTTCGTGCGCGCCAATGAATATAAGTGTTTGGTATGAAACTTTAAATGAAAACTTGTCTTTAAATAGAGGAACTTGTGGTCATTAGACCCGTCTACCATTTACCGATGTGCTGTAGTAATTTGGTTGAAAACCACGGCCGTTTCACCTATGAAATGTTACTTCCGATAATCATTACGAAACCTGAATTTCCCGAACATGCTAGATCGTTAAATTCATGTTAAATTTTCTACGAATCAGATTTTGGCGTTCCATGGCTCGTATCGAAGAAAATGGAATAATATATAGAACTCCATAGTTGATATAAAAAATTGAACTAGTTACGATAGAGAAAACTGCGGAGAATTACGGTTCTGGACTGCAGTCCAGAGCGGTAATTCCAGATAACCCTTGTTTTTGATTCACCGTTTTTCCTTGCTCAAATGCGGAAAGGTGCGGAACCCTATATCGTTACGAAACGAATTGAGTTAGATTCCTTACCCCACTGGTCTCACTGGATTCCTCAACTGTATGATATTTTTTAACACATTTTATAATGTCGACGCGTCTAGCTGAATTCTGCAGTGATAGATTTTACACATCAACCTTAACCTGTCCATAGCTCCCTGTTGATATAGGATATTACTGATCGGCCAATTGCGTTGGAAACCTAACTGATAAACCTAGATTTTGTTCAACTATAGCGTTGCCTAATTACGATCCCAACTGAGATTAAAATGTATTACGAAATGGACTTCCAATTCTGAAATCGGATTTCCAGCAGTGAACACTTAAATTGAAATGGCCGTGTCTAGCAAACCTGAAATCCGATTGACGCGAAACCAATTTTGAAGGATAAATAGTTGAACATACTGCCTATCCCTTTTACATTGTTTCGCTATACTCTGTATGTATGATTTATAGTAAATTATGCAAGTGGTAAGACACTGGCTGATGATATTTTATTCATGTCATAACTATTGCATACTCATCATATCATGTAGAACTCTTATACATTGGTAACCTAGTGATCGTGTACATTATCCAGTTTTAGATATTAGTGTTCGGATTGTGGTAAGTACGTTAGTGTTAAAAGTGTGAATGAATAAGTGAAAGTGACACGTACTTGTACACAATCCGCGGACCCGATTGATTTATTGCATTGTCGACGTTTATGGGATATGTATAAGTGTGACTATAATTGGTATAAGACGATTATGGAAGCACTTATATTAGTGTCATAGGTAAGGTACCAAATACTGTCCATTTACCTTGTGTACCAGTCGAAACATGGTTAATGGAGATCCTGTCTCCAGTTCTCGCGTAGACTTGTCATGGACCGACTAGTGTTTGAGTGTATGGTTGGTGTTTGATGTAGACCACGGGGTGTGGGGTAGTTTGAGTATGCGTTCAACAGAATCTCGGGAGTCCCATTGCTGGCACCTACAACAATTCTGGAGATATATGGGTGATATTACTGATTATTAGCGAGCGACTCGGGCCCGTGTTCCCTTGCCCCTGGGTCCTACCCTTAGGTGAGGGATACCCAAGAGTGGTTGACTCTCACACTTGGAATGACGATAGGTTTAGCAACCTGGACAGTGAGACTTAGAGACTGATAGAGTTAGTGACATTGACATGCATTGCTTACTGATTCGATTTACTTGCTTTACTGTTTTCCTGTACTGGCGCCTTCATACTCATATCGTCACTTCATGCTTACTGTTTCATATTCATCATTATTACACTTGTTATACTTATATTTCTATTTATCGCTATTGTGTCGCTCTGACGACCTGAGTATGCATGCTCAGAGTGAGAAGTGGATTTAGCTCGGCCATCCTTGCTCGGATCAAAGTACCCCTTTGAAGCAGCCGAACGGCTTCCTTGCTCGGCCATCCCTGGCCGGTAGCTTCCCTACCCGCAACGCCAGGGATCAAAGCCCTCGCAAGAGGCATCTAAGCGGCTACCCCGCTCGGTCATCCCAGGCTGGCGGTTGCCTACCCACGACGCCAGAGATCAAAGCCCTCGCCAAGGGGCAACCGTGCAGCTTCACTGCCCGGTTATCCTTAGCAGGCCTCCTACGGCCCCTCCAACGCTAAGGATCAAAGTCCTCCTTAGAGGCAGCCGAACGGCTTCCCTGCTCGGCTATCCCTGGCCGGTAGCTTCCCTACCCGCAACGCCAGGGATCAAAGCCCTCGCGAGAGGCATCTGAGCGGCTACCCCGCTTGGTCATCCCCAGCAGGCATCCTCCTGCCCAACAGACGCTGCAGGTTTGTAGCCCTAATAACGAGCCCACTGAGCCCATTACATGCAGCGGATTCGAAGCCCCAACAATAGACATCAGGTCTATCCAAGTCTGAGTAATCCCCCTCGACTTTGGGGCCATGGAGATACCTCCTTCTCAGCAGCGCTTGGCACACTTGGCAGGCAATTGAAGTCAACTCGACGACCGATCGCTCCACTTGTCGTTCCCGCGCTGGGCCGCATCCCATCAGACGCCGCAGGTCTGCACACGTCGCGTTGGCCAACCGACGGTTGACACGCGGACCGTCGCTTCAGTGACAGGACGTACGAACCGGCGCACCTTCCTTAAATGCGGAGATTTCGCCCTGATTTGCTGGCAGAAAAGGTAGCTGACAGTCCGGGGACGCGTCCCGATAAAATCTTAGGAGGGAGCTCGTCCCGGGAAGCGCGACAGTCCACTCTTGAACCGACCCGCCAGCTGGTCGAGACTGTTGGGGTAAAAATTTACACCCCGGTTGACCGAGTCAAAATCAAGGTCAACCCCCAAGCTAGGTGGGCCCAAGCCCAGGTCAAGCGGGCCCATGCCCAAGTCGAGCCCGCGGCCAGCCTCCCCATGCCAACAACAAAAATCATGTAACAAATAATTTTTATGTAATTTTTGTGCATGAATGTATGCAAAATGGGCATAAAGCCAAATTTTGTAAGCCCATGGCTTATGTGCAAAAATGAAATGACACATGAGCCATGGGATGGCTAAAATGCCATTTTTGTAAAGCCCAAGGGGCTATATGTAAATGTGTAAGCCTATAAAAGGCAACATGATGATGAATAAAATATACACTTTTTCATTCCCCTCAAAAAAATCTAGGGCTTGTGCCTCTTTCTCCTTCTTCAAGGTTCTAAAAACCTTCTTCTTTCTTTTGAATTAAATCAACAGTTTAACTCTTCCTTTTCTCAAAATAAATAGTTTTCCACCACAAAACCTACGAAGGGGAACTTAGATCTCCCACCAGATCATGAAAAAGAGAGATCTTTAAAATCTCACACCTCTTGGTCTCCGAGATCCGGCCAAAAGAAAAAGAAGAAGGAGACCCATCTCTAAGAATCTAACTTTGGACAGATCCAGGGCTCAGAAGAAGGGCCAAAGATTCCTAGGAGTTTAACTCCTTTCTAGATCTGTTGGAGTTTAACTCCATAAATTAATTTTCTGTCAGGAGTTTAACTCCAAAAATCCCTTGGGAGTTCAACTCCCCAACCTAAGGGCTAGGCGCCCTCCAGCGGGTGTTTTCCCGTGGTCACGTGCGCCCACGTGACCTCGGGCGCTGAGGCGCCCAATGGTCACGTGCGCCCACGTGACCCCGGGCGCTGAGTCGCCCAAAGGTCACGTGCGCCCATGTGACCCCGGGCGCTGAGGCGTCCAAAGGTCACGTGCGCGCCACGTGACCCCGGGGCGCTGAGGCGCCCAACGGTCACGTGCGCCCACGTGACCCAGGGCGCTGAGGCGCCCAAAAGGTCACGTGTGCCCACGTGACCCCGGGGCGCTGAGGCGCCCAACGGTCACGTGTGCGCCACGTGACCCCGGGGCGCTGAGGCGCCCAACGGTCACGTGCGCCCATGTGACCCCGGGCGCTGAGGCGCCCAAAAGGTCACGTGTGCCCACGTGACCCCGGGGCGCTGAGGCGCCCAACGGTCATATGTGCGCACGTGACCACGGGCACCACACGCCTACGTGCTACGCACGCGTCTTTAAGACGCCTTTTTTTTCTTTTCCCTTCTTTTTTTTTGTGCACTCCATATTAAATGTGTCTCCCCCGTTAGAAAAAATTTCTAACGGGGCGCTGCCCCGCACCCCACAAGGGGGCTGCTAGCCCCCTTGACCCCCAGCCCGCTATCCGGGTAGCGGGACCCCCGTAAAAACTCTGCGGGGCCCCCGATATATCCAAACCCCCCTTCAAAACACAACACTGCACATTGAGTTCGCATGACCAGTTTAACCCGTCAATCGGAGGTTCCTTCGCTCCAAATGCGAGGGGTAATTAACGGCAGCTTAGTCCGCGGCTGCCGGAGATTCGGATCCCCACAATCAATAAACCCCGGCCTACCCTAGGCAGGGAGAATCTGTAATGCGCCTGACAAGCGCGCGCGTATTCCCATCTCAATGGGGTGACAAAAAACACCCTACAGATTCTGGCACGCCCGGTGGGACTATCTTTCCTCCCATATTTCGGGTTAAACGTTTATGCAAACTCAATCAATTTACATGTCTATATTTATACTAAAATAATGCTCTTTCATGCAGATTTTCAAGCAATCACCTTCAGACGATGTCTTCGATGATGAACTCAGCTCCTGTCTCCTACACGATGAAGATAGACTCCAGGACGGTCCTTCCGGCCAGTCTCGGGCGACAATGGGAAGAGCCGCTGCTACCATTCGGCTGTATTATGTTCATGCCTGTTGGCACCATCCCGGCTCCTCAAGCCCCGGTGGCAGACAAACCGGTCTCGAAAGGCAAGAGACCAAATGTGGTGGTCGCGAGGGCACCTCACCCCAAGCGCAAGTCCGTTTCCGAACGACTCTCCATGGCCCCAGCTGGGGGCAAGGCCACCAACACCAACAAAGCTACAATGCATCCCGAGCAAGCTCCAGCGGTGCCCTCGACCACTGCTCGATCGGGTGTCTTCTCTAAGCCCCCCTCTGATCAGCTCACAATGGCTTCCCGGATAGCGGAGGCCCGCCAAGCCTTCAAAATCGAGAAGCTGAGGGAGAAAAGGCTCAGATATAGAGCCAACAAAAGGGCTAGGGCTCCTGCCAGGCTGAACCTCATGAGGTTCGAAGAGCAGGGTTACCCTGTCGAAGATGAGGAAATGGCTGGGTATGTGGTCCACACTGTCTACACGGTAGGCGCGCGCAGCAAGAGCAAGGACGGGGCTACCACATCTCAAACCCAATCTGGCTTGAATGTGGTGGCCGCTTCCCAAGAACAGCCGCCTCTGCTAGGTGATGAAAACCCTCTCGATGAGGATGATAGGAAGAAAGACCTTTCGGTCCATGAGGAGTCGGGCTCGGAAAGCGAAGAAGAGCCGACTTTCCGCCCCAGGACCGCGGAGCAAGAGCTGCTTCAAGAGCTCCGAAAGCAGCTCAGAAACAAAGACAAGGAGATGGCCAAGCTCTACTCAAAAATTGACGACTTGACAAATGTCGTCCTACAGCTAACGGTCCAACTTGCCTCTCAGTCGCCCAATCAGGCGGAGGGCTCTGCTCGTGAACCGGGAAATGGTGTCCCAAAGCAGCCGACGTCTATTCCCTCAAATCCAAAAGTGGGCGAACCGCATGAAAATCAGTCGCATCCTATCTCGGGAAATGTCTTGGCTACCGATGACAGTAGCCTGCTAACTCAAGATCAAATCATGGATTTGGTTGCCAGCAAAGTCAAAACATTGGTGGCCGAAGCCGAAGCGCAAAAAGATATCAGTAGTAGTGGGAGACCATATCCTGCTCAGTATGATCTGGTGGAATTCCCTAGTGGCTATGTCATCCCCAAATTCGGAAGATTCGACGGGACGGGAAACGCGAATCAGCACATCGCCCACTTCAAAGCCTCATGCGGGAATACTGGGGGCAATGATGCGCTTCTCCTCCGCCAGTTCGTTAATAGCCTGACCGATATTGCTTTCGACTGGTACGCGAGCATACCGGATGGCTCCGTCACAACTTTTGTCCAAATGGAGTCTCTGTTTCGGCAGAGGTTCATGAGCGTCAACGATAAGATTACCATTGCCGAGCTCGTAAGGACCAAGCCCAAGAGCGACGAAAGCAGCACGGATTTTATAACCCGATGGCGTAATCTCTCCGTCAAATGCGAACCGCCGATAGAGCATGACCAATCTGTCAGTCTCCTTGTTGGAAATCTCAACAACTGGATGGCCCCGTTTCTATGTACCGCGGGTCTCAAAACATTCCAAAAGCTGACCAAAAAGGTCCAAACGTTGGAACGCTCAAAGCCCGAGTACGCCCAGGATCTTCAGTTCACAAATAGACCGAAACCTTGGAGGGACGATAACCGAAAAGGCGGAAGTTCTAACATCACCGATTCTCTAAATAAGCAGAGAACGGGCGGAGCAAAAACTGACCAGTCTCGAAAGTCAACTTTGGAGGAAAGAAGAAATAAGGTCTACTCATTCCGAAGGGACAATGTTCACAAAATTTTTAAAGATGCTCTGAAGAATGGCCTGCGGCTACCAGAACCAAGAAGGCTAAGTGAAGCGAACATGACCGATCATCCTAACTTTTGCCCATACCACCGAGTGCTGGGGCACACTATTGAAGACTGTTGCATCTTCAAGGATTGGGTCGAGAAACAATACAAGGCAGGAGAAATATCATTGTCCCCTGGCGTGTTAGCAAACAATTAAGAAGCGACCGCCAACTTCATACAGACGGGGACTGAAGTCCTTCAGGGACCTGATTCTCTCAAACACCCACCTTTCTCTGGGAACAATCGACCTCTAAGTCGTTAAACTGGAAATGTAAAAAAAATGTAAAAAAAAAATGTGTAAATAAAAGAAAAATAAAGAAAAGCCGAAATGATGGGGCAGCTCGCAATGAAAATCAGCGAGTAAAATAAAAATGAAAATAAAGCCGAAATGATGGGGCAACTCGCAATGAAAATCAGCGAGTAAAATAAAAATGAAAATAAAGCCGAAATGATGGGGCAACCGCGAATAAAAGCCGAAATGATAGGGCAATCGCGATGTTCGCGATAAGAAAAGCTGAAATGATAGAGCAATCGCGGTAAAAAAAGAAACAAAAAAAAAACACAAAACAAAAAAAGTAGCGAATGATGAGTCGCTCCTGGTACCATATTCCAGTGCGGCGATACAGACGCCAACCAAAATCCAGTTTCCCAAAATTCTTCGGCCCTACGGCCAGTCCCCAAATTGACTACCGTATACAATCCACGGGCTCAAATAATTCTCATCATACCCACGCCCCACCACAATCACCAGTTACGCGGCTGGTCTCCGCCTTTGGAATTATGCTCCATTGAGAAAACCCACTCATGTGTCCTCACGATACATGAGGAGAACAAACCTTTGTGGGATCCTTACGACTCACAAAGGAAAAGCACACTTAGGAGTCCTCACGACTCCTAAGGAGAACATACACCTGCGGGATCCTTACGACTCGCAGGGAGAAAATACCTTTATGGGACCCTCACGGCCCATAAAATTGAAAAGTCTTAGGTGATAGGGATCTAAACCTGTCTCCTAAGCCATCGCTCCCCAATCCCCAAGTGGCGAATGATGAGTCGCTCCTGGTACCATATTCCAGTGCAGCGATGCAGACGCCAACCAAATTCCAAATCCAAATCCCCAAGTGGCGAATGATGAGTCGCTCCTGGTACCATATTCCAGTGCAGCGATGCAGACGCCAACCAAATTCCATATTCCTATACCCCAAACGGCGAATGACGAGTCGCTCCTGGTACCATATTCCAGTGCAGCGATGCAGACGCCAACCAAATTCCAAACTCAAATTCCCAAGCGGCGAATGATGAGTCGCTCCTGGTACCATATTCCAGTGCAGCGATGCAGACGCCAACAATGTCCCAAAAATTTTTCGGCCCTACGGTATGGATCATACATCCTGCAAAACCGTATACAATCCACGGGCGTAAAACAATCCCGATCTCTCCAAAAAAAAAGAAAAAAAGAAGAAGAACGGTATGTCCACAAGCAGAACGGGCACGGATGAAAACCCGAAAGGGCTCCGTGAGTAAAAACAGCGGGACTGCCGGCGAGTTTGTGAAAACCCGAAAGGGCGCAAACTCGTAAAAAAAAAAAGAAATGAAATGCACTCGCAAAGTCCTCTCGACTTTGTGAGGAGAAAATTCCCGCGTGAGATCCCTACGACTCACAAAGGAGCAACACACTTAGGAGTCCCCACGACTCCTAAGGAGAAAATACACCTGCGGGATCCTTACGACCCGTAGGGAGAAAATGCTTTTATGGGACCCTCGCGGCCCATAAAATTGAAAAGCCTTAGGTGATAGGGATCTAAACCTGTCTCCTAAGCCACCAATTCCCAAATCCTCTTGGTGCAAATGATGATTCGCTCCTGGTACCATATTCCAGTGTAGTGATACTGATGCCAAACAAACCCAATCCAAATCCTCTCAGGGCACATGATGAGTTGCTCCTGGCATTATTACAGTGCAGCAATGCAGATGCCAAACAAAAACCCCAATTCCCAAATCCTCTCAAAGACAGATGATGATTCGCTCTTGGTACCATATTCCAGTACAGCGATGCTGATGTCAACTCAAATCAAACAAATCAAACCAACCAATTCCAACATCGACCTCTGCGTCAACCAGCGACACTCCGCATCGGGGAAACGTCCTATCACAGGCACTCCGTCTCGGGGATACGTCCTACAACAGGCACTCCGTATCGGGGAAACGTCCTACAACAGGCACTCCGTCTCGGGGAAACGTCCTACCACAGGCTCTCCGTCTCGGGGATACGTCCTACAACAGGCACTCCGTATCGGGGAAACGTCCTACCACAGGCACTCCGTCTCGGGGATACGTCCTACAACAGGCACTCCGTCTCGGGGAAACGTCCTACCACAGGCACTCCGTCTCGGGGAAACGTCCTACCACAGGCACTCCGTCTCGGGGATACGCCCTACCACAGGCACTCCGTCTCGGGAAAACGCCCTACAACAGGCACTCCGTCTCGGGGATACGCCCTACCACAGGCACTCCGTCTCGGGGATACGCCCTACAACAGGCACTCCGTCTCGGGGAAACGCCCTACCACAGGCACTCCGTCTCGGGGAAACGTCCTACCACAGGCACTCCGTCTCGGGGAAACGTCCTACCACAGGCACTCCGAGACCTACCACAGGCACTCCGTCTCGGGGAAACGTCCTACCACAGGCACTCCGTCTCGGGGAAACGCCCTACAGCAGACACTCCGTGCCGGGGACACGTCAACCAGCGACACTCTGCATCGGGGAAACGTCCAACACGGACACTCCGCATCAGGGAAACGTCAACCAGCGACACTCCGTGCCGGGGAAACGTTAAGCAGACACTCCGTTCCGGGGACACGTCAACCAGCGACACTCTGCATCGGGGAAACGTCCAACATAGACACTCCGCCTCGGGGAAATGTCGACCAACGACACTCCGCGCCGGGGGCACGTCAACGAAATCTCTCCGGGCTAGGGAAACGTCTACCACAGACACTCTATCTCGGAGACGCGTCAAGCGTCGACCGTCCACGTCGTAAAAAGGGCAGTGCATCTCAAAAAGTGGGAATCAAAACAAGTCGCCTCCATGTGAAAGAAGATCCATCAATTTCATGCACACGACCCACATGTGCGGTGTGCATTTATTGATGGGGGGCAATTTGTTGGGGTAAAAATTTACACCCCGGTTGACCGAGTCAAAATCAAGGTCAACCCCCAAGCTAGGTGGGCCCAAGCCCAGGTCAAGCGGGCCCATGCCCAAGTCGAGCCCGCGGCCAGCCTCCCCATGCCAACAACAAAAATCATGTAACAAATAATTTTTATGTAATTTTTGTGCATGAATGTATGCAAAATGGGCATAAAGCCAAATTTTGTAAG
This sequence comes from Agapanthus africanus, assembly GCA_030015575.1. NCBI lineage: Eukaryota > Viridiplantae > Streptophyta > Magnoliopsida > Asparagales > Amaryllidaceae > Agapanthus > Agapanthus africanus. The sequence goes on along the minus strand of JASDDO010000019.1, from coordinate 372,316,016 downwards.
CCCATGGCTTATGTGCAAAAATGAAATGACACATGAGCCATGGTGTCACGCCCCGCTTCCCAGAGTACGCAAGATTGGGCACATGACATAGCCAACCATGCTACCTGTGGGTAGGAAATATCCATCGACAGTCACATTACGGTTGTAGAGATATCAAGAAATTATATAATAAACTAATCTAATACATGTCCAAATCCATAATAACAAGAATCAATAAACAATGAGTGCGGAAGCAAATGATCCAATACAATAAATAAACAGTACGTCCCATAATGCGGGCTCACATCTGGAAATGAAATGAAATAAATAAACTAAACCCTAAGGAACTCACAGTTCAGCCTGCTGGCTGAAGTACTCCTGCTCGGTCGTCGATAGTGGTAAGGAATCTGGGCCATGCAAAACCCAGACGTCAGCGCGTCATGTCAACCAAATAATATAATATAAACATGGTAATAACAATGCAGGTATGAACATGTATAAAGCCGTACTATGGAATATCAGTGCAGCGGTAACGAAACTGTCCTATCAGGTTTCTACTCTAAAGTCTTTGAAATCAATTGATGAATCGTCGATGTAACTCAATAGTATCCCGTGCGTGCCCGGGACCACGGTCAAGGTTCTCAGGGCTGAATCCGAGACGTGCCGCTAGGCAGTAAAGTAGGTAGTGGGATGGACGAGTGATGTCAGCATCATCACTCCCGGACTGGCCAAGCCCGTAAGACTGATCAGAACAAGTATCGAACTGTTGAGTTACAAGTCGGTTTCACCTTTGATTTCCCCATACCCCCAAGTTATGTATGTCAGGTCAGGTATTCAGTAGTCCAGGATTAATGTCAACCCAGAATCAGGTAAAAGCATGTATGTCTGGATAGACAGCAGGAATGGTCCATGAGGACCCCAAGTCAGGTTTATTGGCATTAGGCATGAGATCATGTAATAAGTCAGGTTGTAGTCCAATAGGTTGAGTCAGTATGTATAGGGTGTCATGTCCGGGTATCAGTACATGTGTCAGGTGTATCAAGATCGGGTCAATATGTAATGCAATCAAATGTATGCTGATAACAGGTATAGTAACGAATAAGGAACAACAGCAGGAACAGTAAATAACAATACTATTCCATGTAAACACAGTGATGCTTTGTATTCTCTTATTAACAGGTTCAAGCACCCTTGGGGTGCAATAATCACAGTGTAGCGCAATATTAATAACAGCAGGCAATAAAGATATAAGTGTGCGACTATTATCCTCTAAATAGTAAAATGATTAGCAGGTAGTTGTTATTAAGGTTACAGTGGCAAAATACGATTTAGATGGCAGTATTATAATGTACATCATATTTCGTCCAATGAGGACAAGTAACAATACTTAGTTAAAACCGCAAGTTTTATGAGTCAAATATTTAATTAGTTTAACGTAGCATGTAGCAAGAAATCTTGCCTCGACGGTTTCGCAAACCGGAAAGCACGGATGCAAAGTCGGCAGAAAACACGAGATGGGTGCGCGGACTACGGATCGAGTCCTAACAGCGAACAGCGGGATCACACGGACCAGGGTACTTCGCTGGAGCGTCGGGTCCCAACGACGGCACGGTCGGAATCCGGCAAAAGTCATCGGCAACGAAGTTAGCAACACGATAAACGTAATAAGATCAGCGGGGGATTAAACATGAATGGAAAGCTAAAGGGATGCTTACAGGGAAGAACCAGGGGCAACTACGACGGGCCCGACGGCGATGGGCGCGCCGGCGGCGAACAGGAGATGCGGCGAGGGCTGGAGTTTTCTTGTTCGCTGGAAATAGGGTGGTGCTGTGCGATGAGGGGAGGTAAGGGCCGGGTTCTGGTCGCAGGGAAGAGGGGGTGGTCGGAGGTGGCGCGGGTGACGTCGACGAGGGTCGACGGCACGTTTTCCGGCGACCCGGGGGTTGGCGCTAGGGTCGGGCTCGGGTTCTGGTGGTCCGGCGAGGGAAGGAGGAAGGCGACGACGAGGTCGGGACGAGGAGGAAGAGAGGGAGTCTCAGGCGTCGTTGGTGACGGGAGGCGGCGTTGACGGCGAGATCTGCGGCCGGGTGATGTCGTCGGGGGTTGGGTTCCAGGCTCGGGAAGGAGGGAGGAGGGTTGCGGTCGAAGCTGTGGAGGTGTGGATGATGACGGCGATGTCACGGTGAGGCCGGCGGCGAGGTCACGACGAGGTTAGGGTTAGGGTTAGGGGTTCGCGATGGTTTCTCGTGTGAAGCTTTGAGGACGTGAGGGAGAAATATATAGAGGGAGAGAGAGAGATCTGATGAGGAGAGAGAGAGAAGATTTAAAGGAAGAGAGAGAGAAAGAGATTAGAGAGAGATAGAGAGAGACGGAGAGAGAGAGAAAGAGATTAGAGAGAGATAGAGAGAGACGGAGAGAGAGAGAGAGACGGGTTGGTGGGGCCACGAGGTAAAACCCCTCGTGATGATTGGCTGGGAAATCTAAGTGGCTAACAGAAAAAGTTTTAAGAGATTTGGGGATATGTTAACAGTAAAATATATGAAATTTTATAAGGTTTGAATATTTTATTAATTTTGGGATTTTGGCGCTAAAATGAAACATTTCCAAGTCGCGTCCGGGTTGCGCCCAAATATTCCAAATTCAAATTATAGGATTTTAAGCGAGTTCCAAATTTTGAAAAGAGGTGTTTAATGATTAAAATGCATGCCCCCAAGTCGGACACTTGTACGCGCGCGTAGACGTCCAAACTTGCCCGTTTCGCCGAACGGGACGAAATCTCGACGCGCGGACGCTACCACGCGACTAGTGGCGACGAGTAGGCCAATATGGACATTTTTAATTTCATTTTCGGTGTTAAAATTTGTTATGTGCCAAAATGATTTAACCGGTTAAAATTTAGCAATAAACACCAAACAATCAGGATAATTGGAATGAGCAATATATAACACTCAACTAGTAATAGAAATAGTATTATTGGGCTCGGGTGTTACATATGGGATGGCTAAAATGCCATTTTTGTAAAGCCCAAGGGGCTATATGTAAATGTGTAAGCCTATAAAAGGCAACATGATGATGAATAAAATATACACTTTTTCATTCCCCTCAAAAAAATCTAGGGCTTGTGCTTCTTTCTCCTTCTTCAAGGTTCTAAAAACCTTCTTCTTTCTTTTGAATTAAATCAAGAGTTTAACTCTTCCTTTTCTCAAAATAAATAGTTTTCCACCACAAAACCTACGAAGGGGAACTTAGATCTCCCACCAGATTATGAAAAAGAGAGATCTTTAAAATCTCACACCTCTTGGTCTCCGAGATCCGGCCAAAAGAAAAAGAAGAAGGAGACCCATCTCTAAGAATCTAACTTTGGACAGATCCAGGGCTCAGAAGAAGGGCCAAAGATTCCTAGGAGTTTAACTCCTTTCTAGATCTGTTGGAGTTTAACTCCATAAATTAATTTTCTGTCAGGAGTTTAACTCCAAAAATTCCTGGGGAGTTCAACTCCCCAACCTAAGGGCTAGGCCCCCTCCAGCGGGTGTTTTCCCGTGGTCACGTGCGCCCACGTGACCTCGGGCGCTGAGGCGCCTAATGGTCACGTGCGCCCACGTGACCCCGGGCGCTGAGTCGCCCAAAGGTCACGTGCGCCCATGTGACCCCGGGCGCTGAGGCGTCCAAAGGTCACGTGTGCGCCACGTGACCCCGGGACGCTGAGACGCCCAACGGTCACGTGCGCCCACGTGACCCCGGGTGCTGAGGCACCCAAATGGTCACGTGTGCCCACGTGACCCCGGGGCGCTGAGGCGCCCAACGGTCACGTGTGCGCCACGTGACCCCGGGGCGCTGAGGCGCCCAAAAGGTCACGTGTGCCCACGTGACCCCGGGGCGCTGAGGCGCCCAACGGTCACGTGTGCGCACGTGACCCCGGGCACCACGTGCCTACGTGCTACGCACACGTCTTTAAGACGCCTTTTTTTTTCTTTTCCCTTCTTTTTTTTTTGTGCACTCCATATTAAATGTGTCTCCCCCGTTAGAAAAATTTTCTAACGGGGCGCTGTCCCGCACCCCGCAAGGAGCTGCTAGCCCTCTTGACCCCCAGCCTGCTATCCGGGTAGCGGGACCCCCGTAAAAGCTCTGCGGGGCCCCCGATATATCCAAACCCCCCTTCAAAACACAACACTGCACATTGATTTCGCATGACCAGTTTAACCCGTCAATCGGAGGTTCCTTCGCTCCAAATGCGAGGGGTAATTAACGGCAGCTTAGTCCGCGGCTGCCGGAGATCCGGATCCCCACAATCAATAAACCCCGGCCTACCCTAGGCAGGGGGAATCTGTAATGCGCCTGACAAGCGCGCGCGTATTCCCATCTCAATGGGGTGACGAAAAACACCCTACAGAGACAATAGTGGGGGGCTAATGATGATGCTCAATATTGGCGATCTACAAGATCATGACACGTGGCAGATGGCGTGTTCCAAGACCTAGAAGAAAGGGCCCACAGAGGCCGACCAGGCCACCCCTGTACCCGACCTGCAGGCACAAGCTAGCCCTCCTCGGGCCCCCCTGCAAATTGGCCTCCTCGGCCCCTCGGCTCGCCCCGAGCTGCCACAAGACCAAGACTCCTCGGCCCTCTTGCTCGCTTCTGAGCTCTCCAGCCGAGGCCGTCTTACTCGGTCTCTCTGGCCGACCAACTCCACCACTCACAGGCGCAACCGCCGCTCCGCAAATCTCGCCATACGCAGATTCTCCGCCAGCAACATCCCGCGTTCCACGCCATCACGATCCCCATTAATGGACGATCCGCTCTCTACACGGACGTGACGTCGGGAGCGTAACTACCGGCGAGATTCTTGCGCCTGCTGCTGTGTGCTGCCGCCACTATATAAACCCCATCACAGAGGGGTCAAGTAAGCCATTTTTTACTCCACTTAGTCGTTACGCTGCTCGGATCTAGTACTAACTTGATCGTCGGAGGGTCCTCGGTGGTACCAAACCATCCCGAGACTTCTTTGCAGGTACTTGGCGCTAATCTCCTGGAAACCCATTGGGACCCACACGCAACAAGAGATCACCTCCAAAATCTATCGGAAGGTCGTCGGAAGACAACATTTGAGGGAGACCCGAAAAGGAACTCCATCAATTCTTGTTATATATTTTTCATAATTTTTATATAAAATTTTTATATTAGAATATTCATGACGGTATAATCTGTATAAAATAATCCAATTATACTTTACGCAGCTTTGGAACGAATAAGGAATTTACAACCCTGTTCTAAATTAAGTAATATGGAAATTGGAAAGTTATCAATTTCTATATTTGGTAGCTCCTGTATGGAGTAGGAGAATACCTGGACTATAAAGGAGTGCTCTCAAACGCTTCCACCTTCAACAGCCGGTGTAAATGGCGAACCGGCGGCCTCTCACTCGCCGTCCCCTCCGTCACCGGGGGTTTTACCGGTGAAACTCTCCGACTGCATCGAAGACCTACTCTATTTCACCCTCTCCACTTATTTACGAGAATTGCCCCTCGATCGTCAAGGGTTTTCTGAGCACTACTGCTCTCGCCTCCTTCAACTCGAAGAATCTACAGGTCTCTCTCTCTCTCTCTCTCTCTACTCTCTATCTCGCTGATTCTTGCTTTGTTGCAGGCGATCGCGGAGGAGTCCCAGCGTGTTCCCTGTACAAACACCTGGCGTGCCCTTTAGATCGATCGATAAGTTGTGGTAGTTTCTTGAAAGAACGCCATTCAATCTATTTGATTCGATTCCAGTTGATGAGATGGTGACGGCCAGGGAGAAGGAGAGGAATGAGCTGATCGTTGATAAGGGATCGGAAATTTTGAATGTGAGTTGAGGAAAAAAATTAGATTTTTTAAAATATTTTTTTTCCGTTGTGATCAGGGTTTTGATTGGTTGGATCTTGAAGTGGTTCAAATGTTGGAGGGTGTTGAGTTTGAGCCGCATGTTCAAGAGCCTTACCTTTCACTGCTTAGAGGTAAGAGATGCTTTGCTTGCTATTGATTGATTGATTGAACAATATTTTGTGTTTTGATTTGGATTTTGGATGCAGCCCGTGTAAAGATGGTCGAAGGGAGGTGTGCTGTTGGTAACTATAATCGGTAAGGGTGTATAATTTTTCGGTGAGAAGCTTAGTTTTTAGCTAATTTCTCTGCATTGAATCCCTCTCATCTGTGAACATGATCAACAGTCATATACAATGTTAGAGTATGTGAATAATTAGACTGGGGAATTTCATGATAATGAGTTGTTACTTGGGACCATGTCATGGATCTAGCAAGAAACAATTTGTGTGTTAAGGGGTGCTCAAACATACCGTTTTGGTTCTTGGTAATGTTGGTCCGAGTTGGAAGAAAAGTAACCTGTTTGGGGGTATTGATAATGTCATAATGGACTTTAGTTGATATTGAGTCACACAAATGTAATGGTATATATTTTTTGGAATTTTTTTTTGCATTTTATGTTTGTAAAAGATAGATAGAATGATAAATAGTCACATAGACAGTACCCATTACTTGCCCATTTAAGAGATGTCTGATGCGTTTTAGAGAATTCACTGAAAAGCCTTATTTCTTGCTGAATTCATTTCTTTCGATAGCATGCGGTAGAGATAGACTAGTTATAAACCGACGGGGCTGGATATTCATCAAAGGGCCCACTTTATCTAAATCCTGAGCTTAGCCAAATCTCAAGCATTAACCTTGTGAAATAGCCTACATCATTAGTTATGTTCGATAATTTATATGAATGCACATTAGATTAAAATTAGTTGATTTTTCTGCCTTCAGACTTAAATTAGTCAATACAGCATCCACTGACTGTGCGCATTCATTGAATACGGTAATAGTAAACTTCTTAAATTATATATATATATATATATATATATATATATATATATATATATATATATATATATAGAGAGAGAGAGAGAGAGAGAGAGAGAGAGAGAGAGAGAGAGAGAGAGAGAGAGAGAGAGAGTCTGGTTAACTATTTTCAAATCTGCAGCAAACAATATAGCAAAATCAGTGAATATTCAAAACTTAAATCTCCTTGAACTTTAGCATGTGTATCTGTAGCTGAGCTTGAACCTAAAAAGTATAGACCAACCCTATATTATAACACTATATAAGTGCTGGGCTACACTAAACTTTGTATTATAACACCCTATATTTTAACACCATATTATAACCTAGGGAAAGGTCGGTGTAATAATTGCCATCCTAGTAGGGAAGAAATGGATTTATGAACATTGAATATACATGCTTTAAAACCATATCAGGCCTTACAAAGTTAGGATAACCATGGTTTATTTTAAAGGGGAGGTAGGAGGCATTGTAAGCCCCAAACTCCAAAAATGGAGTTTAGTAAACTTTGATCGGATTGGTGTTGAGATAACTGCAGTTTAAGGCTGAAAATTGCAGTTATCACAACTCCAAAATTGTTGCCAAACAAGCCAAAGTTAGCATTTTGGAGTTAAAATATGCCAACTTTATGAGACCACAGTTTACAAAACGTAACTCCATTCCCAAACATGCCCTTAACAGTTAAAACAACGAGCATGGTGTGAGAAAACTTTCAATTATTCTAGTTCAGGGAAAGGTCAGAGTTGATGTTTCTTCCCTTAGAGAATTTATGCATTTTTCATGCTATGTTTTGCTCTTGTGATATTCTAGTGGGGCTATTATCCTGATCTTCATAGCGTTAGCGTTTTCCTTCATTGGTTCGTGGACGAATCATATTACTGATATCAAAAGATATTCCTTAAATTTTGCGACATAACTTAATGTATAGTCAGTTTGACTGGTTTGACTACCAATCGGACGACAGAGAGAAGTATGTAATGATGTAGGGGGCTTTTGAACAGACTATAATTATGATGTAGCGGTTTTGTATATCTCTGCTATTATAATGCAAACTTCCAAGTGTATAGCTAAGGTCATCAATTAATGGTCTTTACTTTTTTATAAAAAAACTTTAAAAATGAGGAAAACACTTCAAACTATTCCTCATATAAGGCCCTCTATTTAAATATAGCATTAAAATCAATCCCCCCCCCTAAAAAAAACCCCAGCCACCCACACGTTTAGGCACCAATATCCATGCCACCTTTTTTGCTTTTTCAATTTTAGAGGTATATCTAAAACTTTATTCTTAAACCTAATCATTTAAATGACATAATATATATTTAATCAATCTAATATCAACTATACGTTTATGTGCATTGTATGTGCAAAATACTAGTACTATATATTTAAGCTAGGATGATTTGCCAAACCAGATATTGACTCTTTTCCTGCTAAAAGTTCTCCAAATCTTGTTGTGTTTCCACTAAAACCAAAAGCTTATTGCGAGTTTCATTTGGAGTAATAGATTGAAAGTTGCCCACTGTAGGTTGTTATGCTTGCTCATAATAAAACATATTTAGCTCATAATTTCATGAAAACGCATAAGTTAGCATGCTGTTGGATTGTTCTGCATAATATACTGTATGATAAGCTTATATCTTTCCATATCATTTTTTGCTAGGATTGCTGCTGGAGCTATTCTTCTTGTCAACAAATACCTTTTGCTCAAAGTTAAGGTAACACCATCCTATTTAACACTTTATATAGATCATCCAAAAAAGTATGTGAATTGAGAAAACATTGCTTTTCATATCCTACAGTTGTGTATGACGCTTTGGTACTTAGTTTTCTGCAAGCCACTTAAAAAGTGCTAGAAACATGTTTCTCTTTTTAAAGTTTGATTTCTTATCTATAGCAGTATTTGCAGCATAGAAACATGTTTCTCTTTGTGAAGTTTGATTTCTTAGCTATAGCAGTATTTGCAGCATAGAAACATGTTTCTCTTTGTAAAGTTTGATTTCTTATGTATAGCAGTATTTGCACCATGTTAACCGGTATAAATCATTTGCTGAAATGCTGAAAGTTGAGGGGCTTTCTAGTGTCCTTCCTGGAGTCAAAATAGTCGAAGAAGGTAATAAACTTATCATTTTTCTCAGTGGTAAAGGTCCCTGTTTGCAAGAAAGGAATATTCATCGAAGTTGGTGCGTTCTGACATGAATGGAAAAGTGAAAGCCGCCTTTTTCTCTTTTGGGCGGAAAAGTGAGGTCTTAGGTATCTGATACGCCAAATGATAACCTACTGTAAAATTTTTAATACACTGTACAATTGCCTGCAATACTACTGCACTTTTAAATTTGAGTGTCCATCATATCAGCCGCAAGCACATTATATTGGATGTTGGCAGTTACTATTATTGATTAATGCATTGTACATGTGGTTGCTTTTTCTTATTTTGACTACCAAATTGATTAGTGCATGCATGTGCACTTGCTTAACTACATCATTAAACATTACTAGGTTGAAACATATTTAAGAATACAGAGATGTGAGTGATCCCCTAATAACGTAACTGTGCTTTCAGGTGCGCTGATCTATCGGAAGTTTTATACCAAAGAGAGAGAATTTTCCAATGGCATAGTTGCAATTTCTGTTTCCAAACCAGCTTCTCAGCCATTCATTTCACTGGCCAACCTTCTCTCTGTATGTGCCGCTTTCTAATCCTGCAATATTATTTTCTGATAATTTATCTACTGCGATTTCCATCTTTTCTGCATATTAAAATTCCACTTTCCTATTCCTAAGGGGTGAGAGAGTTAGTAGGCATGAGAACTATAACAAGGAGGCCACAAATTGAAGGCATGCAACCCACACAAGCGGGAGACCAATCATATCTATTTAAGGCTAGTGTGTCCTGCAAGGGTGGATCCTTAGCCAAAGGAAAGGGGGTATGTGCCCCACTGAATTTTTGAAGAAAATATGTCATCGGTTACGAGTGTTGTAGTTCTTCAATATACGTGTTTACCCTCTTTAGGATCTCAAACGATTGAACGTTTAAAATAGGTAGAGTACAAACAAAACAAGTGTTTAAGTTTTAAAATTTGACCAGGTCATGGATTTGAGACTTCCCATAGGCTCAAGCACCTATGGTTAATTACAAATTGTTTAGACGGGATACCTTGTTAGGTTGCTCAAATCATATCACAGAAATCATATTTAAAGATCATAGAGTATTTGCAAACAAAAAATGATATCGGCAATAAATGCATTTCATTGCATTTCATACACACACACAATTTGAATGTAAGTTACATTGCTATTGCAAAATGTACAAAAGTGTGAGAAAACCCTAATTAAGAGCTTTAATTCCATACCTGGGGGTATTTTAATATCGACATTTATGGATGGACACTGCCCTAGGTGGGGGCCACATCATTTTTTAATTAAACATGGACCACTCTACTTGGGGTCCACATTTTGTTAGCAAACAGTGATGTTTCACGGTCGGGAGGCCTATTTTGGGGCCTCCCGACGTTGGTAGGGGGCCCCGATGGCGGAGGCCTCATTTGAGGTGAGGCCTCCCGACAGTACCTTCTAGGAAGTTATTTTTAAAGCTTCCCAACGTCGGGAAGTCCATTTTTTGGACTGCCTGCTTAAGGCAAACAGAGGGGTTTGTATTTTGATGGATACTTTTTTTTAAAGTATCACATCAAAACTTGGCTATTATCCAAGTTTTGCATGAATAATGGAGAAAGTTCGTTTGATTAAACTTTCAACACAAGAATGAAAATGACGAAGGGCATCATTCTCATTGATTCTTGTGCAGGATGAACACATAGGTTGTGTTCAAAAGAGAACATATTTTTTAGGCCATGTTCTGTAGGAAGAATGTAGCGTTTACTACCACATTCTAATGTGAAGTTATGATTTTCATATCTCAAAATGAATAGAATTTTCTTATTCAAGGGTTTCATTTAAGGAACAGGGGATTTTGATCCATGCCCCTGTATTTTTTTTTATTTTTAGAGAAATGGATCTTCTCCTATTTCCAGATGATGTGAGAAATAGGGTGTCCTATTTCATTATTCGCAGAACATGGGTTGACCTATGTTCAAGTTCTGTTGAAAGGGAATTTATCGTGAATATGATATTTTAATATTTTGTTGCCCATCTTCTTCAAAAGAGAGCCATGGCCATGGTCATTGAAGATGAAAACTTCAACTTGCAGCAGTTTTCATAGATTCTCCTCTTGATCAGGGAGAAAAGTGTGTGAGAGAGGATGGAGCAAAGAATGGGGTTCCATTCCTATGGGCAACTCTTACCTTCTTTTTCCTCTTTCTTCTTCAAAATCTTCACTCGAGAATTTCGAATGAAATTATGTGCTTTCTCCTGAAAAAAGATCGATCCCCTTCTTACCGTAGATGTGAGTAGTGCATACCACTCTCTGATTTTAGGGTGATTTGGGGGAATTTGAATCTCATCCAAATCCTCTTAAAAATAGACCAAACAGTCTATTTTTTACAAGGGTCCCGACACGGCTTCATGTATTGGGACACCCTATTTGAGGACTTCCCGACAGCGGGAGGGGGGACATCCCGCTGTCGGGATGCCTCAAAGACAATTCAATTTTGAATTATTTCAAGCGAATTGCCCAAGATATAGGGTTCCACTTATGATGAACAAGTATTTAACTTGTTCTTCATATAATAAGCCTCAATTTTAGGCTTAAAGTGATCATTTTGATCATTTAGCCTATATTTAATTAAATACTTATATAAGTATTTAAACGTTCTTGGGAGTTAATTTGTTTTTAACTCCAACAATATGGTATAATATTTATATCATAAATTTAATAATATTGAGTGTCTAACCCAAGTGGTAGGATGTCATGCTCCCCAATAAAAGGTTGAGGCTTTAAGTCGTAATGGGTTTGGATTATGTTGAGATTCTTCTTAACAAGGAAAGTTTAGTCTTTTATTGAGGATTTTCAAAAAAGGAAAGTTTAGTCCCATGTTGTAAAATAAGGTTTTGAAAAGTTTTAAATAGAACATGGTTTCATAGAATTAAATTTGTTTCAACAAAAACCTAGACTTTATGATGTAGTCCAAGATATGGACTACATCATATAGTCTCTAGACTCTCTACAAGGAATGGTTGAGAGTTCAAGCCCTAGTAAAAGGTTTTTGTGAGTAATATTGTTTTTAGTCTAATATAAAAGTGAAAATTAATATAGAATCGCTAAATTTGTGCTAGTCCAGTGGAAGAGGCGTGATATTTTGGGATTCAAGGTCCTGGTTTTGAGCCTTTACAAGTTACAACTGTAATGTAGTTTTTATTTTTTGAGGTAAACATGTTAGGTAGTTAACAATATATATTTTCTTCAAGTTGGTGTACAGATTAGACCCGACTAAATCACTTATTTATGGCAGTTTTACGTTAATGTATTAGTGGTGTATATGAGTGCATATTTAATTTAGAGAATATGTAACACTGCCCCCACCCACCTTCTGGCTATAGAAATGAAGCTTTGTTACATGCGGTGTTCCCTCTTTGACCAAGGAGTCTTTGACCAAAATTCCTTGGTCAGCCACCGATCTTGCCATGGGTCCTATAACTCAAAAGAAATCCATTTTTTTGTTCATACGTGGATTAAAGTTTCTATAATACCTGAGAAGGAATTGCAGCATCTTACGTGTTAATATTCAGTACTACTACAATAAAGTGTATAATCCAGATAGGTTTTAGCAGTTTGCAGCTGAGCTATCTGCTGTGTGTTGTATCATTTTGCATTCTGGATCATATTGTGTCTTGGATGTCAATTCCCTATGCATTTGCTTCATCTTTACTCTTTCCTTTTTTGTAAAGAGTTTGTTCTTTGGTTGTATGAGTTTAAACTGCATTACATATGAAGTTTGGTGTGCCTATCACTATCAGCTACCCATCCACTGGCCTTTAGTTGCATGGCAAAGTAATTGAATTTGAAACAGTATGGACGACAAAAAAAAGTTTTGTGATTGATGTAGCCAATAATGGTTTAACCAATATTTGTTTGAGCGGAGGGCAGCAAGGTAGTTGATGGAGGCTGTGATCTCCTTCAGATGTTGTCCTCTGTCGATCCTGTGATGGTGGCCTTTGACGGTTGAGATTCGGTTTTGGGAGTTGTTGAGCGTATGGATTTCAATGGGTTGGTGTTGACGCCGAGCTATCTGCAAAGGAAGCTCCGGGATGGGTGACCACCGTAGGACCGATCAAGTTAGTGCCGGGGAATAGGTGCGGAGTAACGACGTATTGGAACGAGTTCGAGTTACCTGAGTCGTCTGAGAGAGGGGTTTATATAGTGGTCGCGTGGAGCAAGCAGGCGCAAGATCATCGCCGTCAGTTACGCCCCTGCGTTATCCTCGCATTAATGGCGGGATACGCCCATTAAGTGGGAGACGCGCTAGCATGGGACGCGGAACGTGGGGAGGAGGATATCTCGCCCTGGCGAGATGCACGGAGCCGTTGCAGGGGCGCTTGGATTCCGCGCTCTCGGTTGATCGGGGAAGCCGAGGAAGCTCGGCCTGTCAGATTGCTCGGAGACGAGCAGTGAGGCCGAGGAAGTTCGGCCTGTCAGAAGGCTCAGAGATAAGCAAGGAGACCAAGAAAGTTCGGAGACGAGCTATTGGTAGTTTGCTAGATGAAGGTGGAAAGTACTCAGGGAGGTCTCTTGAAAGGTCAGACACTTCCCCGAGACGAGCTCCCGAGGAATATCCCTAATGCAACTCATTTATTCCACCTCCGTAGTCTTTGGGACATGTCATCCGCCACGTGTCGTAATATGAGGAAATACCACTTGTGAGCATCATCATTAACCCTCCACTATCGTTCCGACCTATTTATGGGTCGGGTCGAGAGTGGCCTGCTCGGTTTTTTTTCGGCTCAGTTTGGCGCCGAGAATAAGAATGTGGATCGCCCGGGAACGACATGGCGTTTGGCTGTTGCGTCGTTTCGATTTTTGGGCCCACGTGTCGTCTCGTCGTGCGCCTGAATTTTCGCGCGTATCTCCGATGGCGTCAGCGGATCAATGAAATGATTGCGCTTTAAAGAGAGGGCACCGTTTCAGTCGATTCGTTAGTTGGGGTACGAACTATGTGTCTGACTTTGGTTGGTGGAAGCGACATGCTGTCTCTGACTCTGCAGTGGAAGAGACGTCCCCAATGGCCGATCGCCACGTGGAGCCCCGCCGGTCGCTGGGCGCGACGTTTCGTTTTGGCGGGAATCAATCTGGGCCTTAAGATATTCTCCTTTGGGGTGTATAAATAGGAGGGGACCATCCAAGGGCCGACACTTTGCTCTAATTCTCTTTCCTTGTTGAAGATTGCCCGGCGCTCCACTTCTTAGATCGGATCCTCTATTGATTTTTCCTCGGTGAGTCATTTCCTTTGAATCAGATCAGATGTCTTCATTCGAGGAGTCTATAGAGGTAGTAAGGGTGAGTTGGACGATGGGCCCTCAGTTTCTGGGGTCAAGTCCAGTGGATTTTCCTCCTCTTCGGCTTCAGATAGCCAAGAGGGCTCTTCTTCTCCGTCTTCTGTGTCGGGTTAGCCCCGAGAGTCAGGATCGCCCTTGTCACTCGACGTCGGGCGGTGACAAAGGGCTCCCAAAGTGCGCATCGGGAACACCCGCGATGCGCCTTCCATTTTGAAGAGTCTGGACGAGCTTTCCGAAATTCGGACTCGGTTCCATATCCCCTCTAGATACTCACTCCGTTTAGCTAGAGAGGGTGAGCGGACGGACCAGGTGCGGGGTAAGGAGATTGCTGTGTATTTGGAAGCGTTCCGGACAGGAATGCGTCCGCTCTTCCCAACCGAGGTTTGTAAGGTGCTTCGTTGCTTCCGTCTTGCTCCGGGTCAGCTAGCGCCAAACTCGTGGAGAATCCTCCTCGGGTTTCTGGTCCGGTTAAAACTCGATCAGATCCCCTTCAGTTGGACCCTCCTTGTGTCTTTTCTTTGTTATAAAAGTCACCTCGGCACCAGCAAGGAAGATCCGAGCTGGGTGTATTTTTCGTATAAAAAACATAAGGGTGGGACGGCCGGGTCGGGTAGTCGTCGTCCCTTCTTTCATCCACGAATGAAAAGAGAAGTTTGTATTCGTCGGGCCACCTGAGGGCGAGGATTGGCCTGTGCCTACACAGTGGCACATGGCCGACTGCCTGAGGGCAAAGCGACTTCCCCCGATGCGAGGGTGGTGTCCCAATGGGAACCAATCCAACGGGTCGTGTTCTGCTATCCGAGCAGGCACTGAGCTGAGATGGGCTCAGTCCTGCACGTTTTCTGGGTAAGTTAGGGCCTTCGATGACCTGTTTAGACTTCGTTAACTTCCTTCGCCTTTTCGGTGTCGCTAACCCATTTTGTTTGTGTTATTTTTTGCAGAGCCCATGGACCGATCGAAGATCCTAGCCGCCATGGTCGCCAAGACATAAGGAAGGAAGGCCGGGGGCGCAAGCTCGTCCCGACCAGGTCCGAGCTCGGCCCCGAGGCCAACTCCACCGTCCAAGCCTTCCGCCGCTCGCCGACCCCCAGAAGAACTCTGCGGGGGAAAGGGGCATAAGCACGTGCGAGACCTGGCGCCCCGGGCGAGAGAGGAGGAGAAGGCTGAGCCCGCCGAAATTCCCCTCAAAAGGCTGAAGCAGACGGTCTCTCGGCCACCTTCTACCGGGATCCCAGTGCAAGAGGGCAACTTCTGCATTGTGGTGCCCTCGGGTGTAACGGCCCAATTTAGGAACGCGACCGACACTTAAATCTCACGATGTCAAAAGGCGTAACGTAATTCAAGTAAGCTGAAAATCCAGAAATCTAAACCAAGAAAAGAAGTAAAGTGATAAAACAATAGTTAAAAATATTTAAAAATCTTAAGTTATAAAATCTTAAATATAAATTTATTTTCTTAAAAATTTCGGCAGTATCTCCTTTGTAAAAACTAGCCCCAAATGGGTACAAGCATAGAATATATAGAAGACATTCTCAAACGCCCACGTGTCGAGCACGTGGTGCGCCCAGAGGGCTAGCGCTAGTGCCCAGCGCCTGCGTGCCATGCACGCGAGGCGCTGACCCCCCGCATCCTTTGGATGCCCTTTCCCTTTATATACACACATACACACATACTCCACGACACTGTTCCTGTTAGAAAAAATTTCTAACGGGGCGCTGCCCCCCATCCCGCAAGGAGGCTGCTAGTCCCCTTGACCCCCAGCCCGCTATCCGGATAGCGGGACCCCCGTAAAAACTCTGTGGGCCTCCCGATGTATCCAAAACCCCTCCAAAACACAACACTGCACGTTGAGTTCGCATGACAAGTTTAACTCGTCAATCGGAGGTTCTCTCGTTCCAAAGACGAGGGGTAATTAACGACAGCTTAGTCCGCGGCTGTCGGAGATTCGGATCCCCACAATCAATAAACCCCAGCCTACCCTAAGCAGGGGGAATATGAAGTACGCCTGACAAGCACATGCGTATTCCCATCTCAATGGGGTGACGAAAAACACCTTACAGATTCTGGCACGCCCGGTGGGACCTCTCTCCTCCCATATTTCGGGTTAAGCATTCATGCGAACTCAATTCATATGCATATCAATTGCCTGTATTGAAATCATGATTTTTTTGTGCAGGGGTTAACAATTTCCAATTGCCATCTTCGAACGCAAGTCTGTATTTGAACGGTTTTCCTTGGCCCCAGCTGGGGGCAAAGCCATCAACACCGACAAACTAATAAGGCATCTCATACAAGCTCAAGCGGTGCCCTTGACAACTGCTCAATCGGGTATCTTCTCTAAGCTCCCCGTTGGATGGCCACCAAGTCGTTAAACTGGAAACAGATGACCTTTACGTCGTTAAACTGGAAACAGATGATCGCTACGTCGTTAAACTGGAAACAGATGACCACCAAGTCGTTAAACTGGAAACTGTCGACCACCAAGTCGTTAAACTGGGAACAGTCGACCACCACGTCGTTAAACTGGGAACAGTCGACCACCACGTCGTTAAACTGAAAATAGTCGACCACCACGTCGTTAAACTGGGAACAATCGACCACCACGTCATTAAACTGGGAATGTAAAAAAAAATGTGTAAATAAAAAAATGTGTAAAAAAAATGGTATGTCCACAAGCAAAATGGGCACGGATGAAAACCCGAAAGGGCTCCGTGAGTAAAAACAGCAGGACTGCCCGCGAGTTTGTGAAAACCCGAAAGAGCGCAAACTCGTGAAAAAGAGATGAAATGCACTCGCAAAGTCCTCTCGACTTTGTGACGAGAAAATTCCCGCGTGAGATCCTTACGACTCACAAATGAGCAACACACTTGGGGTCCTCACGACTCCTAAGGAGAAAATACACCTACGGGATCCTTACGACCCGTAGGGAGAAAATGCTTTGTGAGACCCTTACGGCTCACAAAATTGAAAAGTCTTAGGTGATATGGACCTAAAACCTGTCTCCTAAGCCATCGCTTCCTGATAAGTAAGCGCAAATGATGATTCGCTCCTGGTACCATATTCCAGTGTAGCGATACTGATGCCAAGCAAAAACCAATTCCCAAATCCTCTCGGGGCAAATGATGAGTTGCTCCTGGCATTATTCCAGTGCAGCAGTGCAGATGCCGACCAAAACTAAAATCCCCAAATCCTCTCATGGCAAATGATGATTCGCTTCTGGTACCGTATTCCAGTATAGCGATGCTGATGTCAACCCAAATCATAATCAACAAGTCAACTGCAACTCCGACACCGCAGAAAACGGAGCAAGTCAGAATCCAATTTCGACACCGCAAGAAGCGGAGCAAGTCAAGTTCACCCCTGACACTGCAGGAAGCAGAGCAAGTCAAATAGAGCGTCGACCGTCCATGTCGCAAAAAAGGCAGTGCATGCTTCCCACAAATCGGGAACCAAATCGCTCCGGATCAGAGCGTCGACCGTCCATGTCGCAAAAAGGGCAGTGCAGGCTTCCCACAAATCGGGAACTAAATCGCTCCGGATCAGGGAAACGTCTACCACGGACACTTCGCCTCGGAGACGCGTCAAGCGTCGACCGTCCATGTCGTAAAAAGGGCAGTGCAGGCTTCTTACAAAGCAGGAACCAGATTACTCCGGGCCAGGGAAACGTCTACCACGGACATTCCGCCTTGGAGACGCGTCAAGGGAACCAAATCACTCCTGGCCAGGGAAACGTCTACCACGGACACTCCGTCTCGGAGACGCGTCAAGCATCGACGTCCATGTCGTAAAAAGGGCAGTGCAGGCTTCCCACAAATCGGGAATCAAATCGCTCCGGATCATAGTGTCGACCGTCCATGTCGCAAAAAGGGCAGTGCAGGGATCCTACAAAGCGGGAACCAAATCGTTCCGGATCAGAGCGTTGACCGTCCATGTCGCAAAAAGGGCAGTGAAGGCTTCCCACAAATCGGGAACCAAATCACTCCGGGCCAGGGACGCGTCTACCACGGACACTCCGTCTTGGAGACGCGTCAAGCGTCGACCGTCCATATCGTAAAAAGGGCAGTGCAGGCTTCCTACAAAGCAGGAACCAGATCACTCCGGGTCAGGGAAAAGTCTATCACGGACACTCCGTCTCGGAAACGCATCAAACGTCGACCGTCCATGTCGTAAAAAGGGCAGTGCATCCCAAAAAGTGGGAACCAAAGCAAGTCGCCTCCACGCGAAAGAAGATCCATCAATTTCATGCACACGATTCACATATGTGGTGTGCATTTATTGATGGGGGGCACTTTGTTGGGGTCAAAATTTGCATCCCGGTTGACCGAGTCAAAGTCAAGGTCAACCCCAAGCCAGGTGGACCCAAGCCCAGGTCAAGCGGGCCCATGCCCAAGTCGAGTCCGCGGCCAGCCTCTTCCATGCCAAAATATAGATCATGTAATAAATAATTTTTATGTAATTTTTTATGCATGAATGTATGCAAAATGGGCATAAAACCAAATTTTTTGTAAAGCCCATGGCTTATGTGTAAAAAGAAATGGCACATGAGCCATGGGATGGGCAAAATGCCATTTTGTAAAGCCTAAGGGGCTATATGTAAATGTGTAAGCCTATATAAGGCAACATGATGATGAATAAAATATAGACTTTTTCATTCCCCAAAAAACTAGGGTTCTTTGTGCCTCCTGCTCCTTCATCAATGTTCTAAACCGTCTTCTCATTTTTCAATTAAATCAAGAGTTTTACTCTTCGTTTTCTAAAACTAAATTGTTTTTTACCACAAAACCCATAAAGGGGAACTTAGATCTTCCATCAGATCTTAAAAATAAGAGATTTTTAAAATCCCATCTTGTTCTTCAAGACCCGGCCAACAGAGGAGGAAGGAGGAGTCCCATCTCCAAAAATCCCATCTTGAGAAGATCCAGAACCATAGGGAGAAACAAAGCAGCCCTCTCCGATCATTTCTTAACTTTTTTAGGAGTTTAACTCCACAAATCGGGAGCATAGCTCCCAGTGCAGGGACCAAAGTCCCCTTTCTGTTTGACGCCCAGCATCCGGCGTCCAGAGCGCTATCGCCTACGTGCCGAGCACGTGGTGCGCCCAGAGCGCTTGCGCCCACGTGCCGAGCACGCGGAGCGCCCAGAGTCCAGTGCGCTAGCGCCCTGCGCCTGCGTGCCATGCACGCGAGGCGCTGGCCCCCACGCATCCTTTGGATGTCCTTTCCCTTTATATATATACACACACACACGCACATACACATACTCCACGACACTGTCCCTGTTAGAAAAAAATTTCTAACGCGACGCTGCCCCGCACCCCGCAAGGGGGCTGCTAGGCCCCTTGACCCCCAGCCCGCTATCCGGATAGCGGGCCCCCCGTGAAAACTCTGCGGGGCCTCCGATGTATCCAAAACCTCATTCAAAACACAACACTGCATGTTGAGTTCGCATGACCTGTTTGACCCGTCAATCGGAGGTTCTCTCGCTCCAAAAGCGAGGGGTAATTAACGGCAGTTTAGTCCGCGGCTGCCGGAGATTTGGATCCCCACAATCAATAAACCCCAGCCTACCCTAGGCAGGGGGAATCTGTAGTACGCCTGACAAGCGCACGCGTATTCCCATCTCAATGGGGTGACGAAAAACACCCTACAATGTTATAGAATCAAAATTTTAAAAAGGGTAGCTCTAGTTCTTACTTTGCATAGTGGTATTTCTTGATGAATATCCATCATCTCATTCGATAAGGAAAGATCCGATATCTCTTCACCGGGAGTGACCTCTTTAGCAAAACTAGCAAATGCTACAACACACTCGGTTTTGTTTTAATAGCTTCTTTAGTTCTCGTTTTGCATAGTGGTATTCCTTGATGAATATCCAGCACCTCATTCGATGAGGAAAGAGCCGGGATTCCTTCACCGGGAGTGGCCTCTTTAGCGAAACTAGCAAAAGCTAAAAAAACACTCATTTTCAAATCACTAGATTTTGCAACGATATCAAGTTCATTACGTTAAAGGTTTTCTTAAAAACCAGCCGTAGCCTTCCGTCATTTCAAATAGATACCATTTAGTATTTGTGGTACGTTTGTTGACCATAGTCAAGGCGTAGTGTGCGGTAACTAATTAGTGCTTATCTGCAGCATGTGATGCGATTGGATTATGGTAGTCGTACGGCTTTGTTGACCTTAGCCAAGAGTCGTACGGGTGGGTTTAATTCAATCAAGAAATGCCGGGTTGAACTTGGTTAGCGTTTATGATTTGTTGACCATAGCCAAGGTCATAAGTTGCTAGGGGCAAAAATAGATGTTGGGAATTTCAAGTGTTGAAATTTGCAATGAGATTGCATATCTTCTATATGATAGTTGGATTCCGATACCCACTGCGAGTAAGAGTTACTCCTCGGAGAGTTTTCCACTTTACAATTAGCCGATCAATTAGGTGTCTAAGAAAGGTGTTAACGGGATGATGCCCATGCGGAAACGAGATTATTTAATTAGTTCCATGCGAAAGCATGAGGAGACTCCCTCGGAATACCAATACCTACTTGGCCAAACGATTGGCGAACTTGTAGGGTGTAATTAATCTCGGCTAATCTTATTTTTTAGGATTTGAAGGAAGATTTGATAAAAACAGTGGGAGCCATTCTGATTAGATAAAATAATAACCAATCTAATCTTGCAAAGAGCGTACGCAAAGTGATTATCCTTCTCTCTTTCCTGATAGCGATCATTGATATGCTTTAATCAAGATAATAATATGGATGTTTTGACCGAACCCACTTATTATACCGGGCTAGGTTCCGCTCTATCTTATGATCAAGGAATAGGGGAATATCCGGATTCCCACGTCACCCAAGTGAAGAATAAGTATATTGATGCATCGTCTTCGGGTGTGTTCGTAACCGAGAACTGTTTCTCAGTTTGCTCTTCGTCCTGGATATTGGATACCGGATCAGGATCCCACGTATGTAATTTGTTACATGGGCTAAAGAGAGGTAGAGAACTGGGAAATGGTGATGTCTCTAGTAGTAGGTAATAGTGCAATTGTTGCAGCCAAATCAGTTGGCGAATATCATCTTGTCTTACCAAGTGGTAACACAATGATTCTGAGCAACTGTTATTTCGTACAAAAAATATTGTGAATGTTTTCCTAAATCAAGTGTTGATTGGATATGGTACGTTGTATAACGGTATATACGTTCTAAATCACAAAACAGTTCTAAGTATACAGAACACACACAAGAGGAACAGTTCAGAAATGAACGAAGCCTACTTGTGGCATTGTAGACTAGGTCATATCAATGCGACAAGACTACCTAAGTTACATAAAGATAGATATTTGAATCCGTTCGAATTTACATCTTATGAAACTTGCGAGTCATGTCTCAAAGGTAAAATGACCAAAACTCCGTTTACTGGAAACGGAGAAAGAGCTACTGAACTCTTGAGACTAATATAGTGATGTATGCGGTCCTATATCTACTCATGCCAGGAATGGTTTCTCATACTTTATTACAATCACCGATGATCTCTCAAGATTCGGACATGTGTTCCTGTTGAAACACAAATCTGAATCTTTTGAGAAATTCAAGGAATATAAGTACGAAGTTGAGAACCAGAGGGGTAAAAGTATTAAAATCCTTCGATCTGATCGGGAAAGAGAATATTTGAGCACGGAATTTCGTGATTATTTAAAAGAGAATGGGATTCTCTCTCAGCTTACTCGTCCGTATACACCACAGCACAACGGAGTATCGGAGCGGAGGAATCGCACCCTATTAGATATGGTGCGCTCTATGATGAGTAATGCTGAGTTGCCTATTACCTTTTGGGGTTATGCACTTGAGATAGCTGCATACCTATTGAATAGAGTTCCGACCAAATCCGTTGCTTACCACCCAATATGAGATATGGAATGGGAAGGAACCATCTCTTAAACGTGTTAAGATATGGGGATGTCCGGCCTATGATAAAAAGCAAAATCCGGACAAGCTCGAGGCAAGGTCAGTTCTGTGCAAGTTTGTAGGATATCCCATACATTCGCGAGGGTATATCTTCTACCACACCGAGGAACAAAAGGTGTTTGTTTCTCGACATGCCACCATTTTAGAAAATGAATTTCTTGTCAAAGAGATTAGTGGTTATGAGGTAGAACTGGAAGAAGTTCCAGCAACACAAACTATTACTGACGATTTGGTGGAACCGGAGGATTCAATAGTCTCCGACGAACCACGGTCACTCCGCTAATCTAGTAGGGTTCCTCATCCACCTGAGATATACTACAGTTTTCTCATAGACGGTGGTAGCGAGGATTGCATCATGGAAGATGATGACCCAATTATTTTCGAGCAGGCCATCACAAGTGGAGACTATATGAAATTGCTGGATGCTATGCGATCTGAGATGGAATCCATGTACACCAACAAAGTATGGACTTTGAAAGTTGCTCCTGAAGGGGTAAAACCCATCGGGAGGTAAACCCTAGCGCTCTGATACCAACTTTGTCACGACCTAATTTAGGAACGCGACTGGCACTTAAATCCCGCGACGTCAAAAGGCGTAACGCAATTCAAGTAAACCGAAAACTCAGAAATCTAAACCAAGAAAAGAAGTAAAGTGATAAAACAATAGTTAAAAATATTTAAAAATCTCAAGTTATAAATCTCAAACTTAAATTTATTTTCTTAAAAATTTTGGCAGCATCTGCTTTGTAAAAACTAGCTCCAAACAGGTACATGCATAGAATATATAAAAAGGCATCCCCAAACGGGAGCAACTCACGCTTAAAGGCGGAACACAACCACAACATGTGTATATATACGACGCCGTAGCGAAGAAATAAACAATTAAGAAGTGAAAACAACATAAAAAGAGGTAAAACAACATCACAATATAAATAAAAGCCGGCTCACACGAGCACGATACCCAGAGTCACAAATAATACAATATCGATCCTCACAATCTCGTCTCTGAGTCAAATATATGTAAGTGGTAGATGGAGAATACTAGATACAAAATAAGATATACAATGGAATCATACGGATACCCACAAAACCCACATACACCAAAATCACGACCAACAGTAGCGGTATCTGCAGAAGTAGGTGCAATATAGAGCCCTGTCGCGACTACACTGAGGACCAAGCCTGCAAAACACTGTGGCACAACAGGGGTGAGCTGCCAACTCGTGAATAGTAAATAACGTCGTACAGATAATCGCAAGCATGCATGAAAAGCGATAATCTGAAATATGCAATCTGATGGCATAAGTAAAACAATACGGATATGCAACAAATCATGATTAAGGTACACCACCAGGGTACAATAACTACATGAAACAGTGCATGTCATAATAAATCCTGAGTGGGATAAAACACAACCCTCATCAATGAATCATCATAAAAAATCCAGTGTCCATCAACGACACCTTAAATCCCAATATCTTAAGCGCTGTCGCTCTGATCGGCCCTCATATCCGTCACATCATGAAACCTGAGTGTCCAACATCGACACTCGAGACATCATGAAACCCGTGTCCAGCATCGACATGTAAATCCTCATATCTCAGGCGCCGCATACTCCGATCGGCCCTCATATCTATCTCATCTCAATAACTCCGAAACGGTATCCTCCGGATATCCGTCGAGTTTTCATACAATCACCGGTAGGTAGTGTTCTCTCCTGCCAGGCTCATCGTCTACATTTCGAGCTTCTTACCCCGGGGGTACCTTACCGGGTCCACCATGTACCCGCAGACGATTCATCCAACTCCTCGAATCGGGTCTGGAAAACAAGCTCAGAATCGAGAAAACTCATGGTGGACGCCTTGAAATCACATCACGAGAAACCGTGTTTTTAAAACAATTTATAATTTCCTTTGAAATATGTCCGCGGTTCTCAAATGCAGAAATCGTATGAAAACAGTATCTCAATGCATATATCCATGAAGTACGATGTATACAAACATACAACAGTAATGTGAGTATATCAAGGAAAAACCGCACTTTTTAAATATGTCAAGTTCAAAAGATATCTTGCGGTTTCCCAATTCCACGAAATTGAAATAAAACACCATATGAGAGTATATATGTGACTATAGAAATGTATGTGTATGTATGTACGTATGATGCAATTCATAATGCGCAATGGGACAAGAATCAATGTCTACTGTTAACAATAATGAAAGCGGTACAATATATTTATCCATGACAATTTCTATAGTGAACGTGTCATGGTAATTACCAACGGTGTGTGTGGCATACAATTCGGTGTTCGTGCAACATGAATCGTTAGTAATGATGCAGTATCCAATAATACTATGTCAATGTACAACAGGTAATAGGATGTGCAAAATGGTACTCATGCACGATCAATATATATACATATAAGCATATGGTCATATCTCTGAATCTAGCTCTCGACGCCTAACGCCGTACAAGCGATTCCCCCGTAGATGTTAAATCTACTCATCGGACGATCTCGAGTTAGGTGAATCCGATCACCTCTTTCCCTTTCCTAGCAGCGTCCGAAGTCCTCGCAAACGATCCTAATATCTCACACAAACCAATACTCAAGAAATTAGTAAACTAACGATAACACACGGAAACAAACGACAACTAATGAATCAACTCCCACAAACTACCAAGTGTTAGCATAGCGGGCTAAACGCGTGCAGCGACATCCTAAACCAAACCTACGGCTGTTAAACGCACGAAACATTTAAACCAAAGTCGGATAAATCCACATCGCACGTTGCCGAAACGCTTGAATTCTAGCTAAACGGTCTCAGTTTTTGCTACACAAAGAATTAGTGAAAGTTGTATAAACCACGAGCCTACAAATAACCCCAGAGACCCTACGACGAAGCAACGAACCGTAACTCCCCAGTCTGGCCGCAAATTGCGGCCAGAAGCAATTAATTTGCGGCCATCTTTAGAGGGAATGGTCTTAGGTTTTTAAAGTGGGTTCTAGGTCTCAAATACATCTCTCAGTGATGGCAACTTTCTAAACAATTACCTGGGTCGATAGCAGATTCAACAGTGACCCTAAACTTAGCAAAAACACGATATAAACACTAAACTTAAAACATTAAGATATTAAGCTGAAACTATTTAACAAAACAAACTTTCCTAGAGTCTAATTAACAGCTTGAGATCATCACCTCACCAAAACTTGGGAAAACCCCTTGCTTTCCAAGCTCTAAGTCATCAGAAGAGGGTTTAAGCAAGCTTAGTGAAGTTTTAGTTAGGTTTGATGAAGGTTTAGGCTTAGGGTTAGTGAAGGAAAATGGATCAAGTGAAGAATTTTAGTGGAGAAGAAAATGAGAGAGTGTTGTTTGTTGTGAGGAAATGAGAGAGAGTGAAGTGAAGAAATGAGAGAGTGAGGTGAAGAAATGAGCCATGCTCTCTCTCCATTAATTGCCCCCCATGCCTTATCATTCTTTCAATAATTTAACTCTTCTCTTCATTTTCATTTTCAAAACAAATACAACCCTTTTACTTAAAATAGATGATAAAAATATAACATATATAGCATGGCATGGAAATGGTTAAGTGTGTCAGGGCTAGTAAAGCATGGTTAACACCTCCTTAACCCCAAGATTAACATGCACATGTGTGTGCAAGTATAACAATAATTAAATAAAATATTAATTAATAATAATAAAATATATGAAACCAAATATTTGGTTAAATTTTATTAAAACCCCGCATTATCTCGCTTAATTAACTCTAATCGCATTCTAAGGTGTTACATCGGGGCTCTCCGTCGCCGACAGCATGGTTTTGGACATGGAGCAGGCAGCCGGGGGCAAGATTCCCCGGGGGACCATGAAGGCCCAGGTGGCCGCCATAGCGTAGGAGACGGTTCAGGTCGGTACTTGACTTTTTTTTAAAATTTCTTAAGTCTTGTTTTCTCGGCTTGAGCTTTCTAACCCGTTTGCTGCTTTCCTCAGGTCCTTCATCACCGCGCTCTCCTCGTCGCCATAGAATCCGAGAAGGTAGCCCCGGCCATGAAAAAGACGGGCGAATCCTCCTCGCGGGAGGAGGAACTCTGCTTCCAACTACGGCAGGCGGAGGAGAAGGCGACTCTTCTCGACACTCAACTGTTCGCCGAGGGGCTGACGAACTCCAAACTGAAGGAGTCTCATCGGCTCCTGGATGAGAGCTCAACCGGGCTATCCAAGCCAAGTTGGAGGAGGTGAACGGCCTCTACAACTTGATGAAGAAGTCGAGGGACATCCTCAAGAGGGATATCCGGGTGACCTATAGACCCGGTGAAGCTCGCCGAGAGCCGGGCCGTGGAGGGATACAGGGTGTCCGACCAATTTTACGCCGATCTCGCCGAATCCACGGCCGTCGTGTCCTACAGCGCCCTCGACGCCGCCAAGGAGTCTATGCCGGGGTTCGATAACAACAAGCTCCGTGCTAAGTACCCCCTGGCCGAGGAAGTGCCGCAGGGGGAAGTCGCCGTGGCGGGCGTTGGGGGCGAGGCTGTCGGCGGAAGCGCCGACCCCGAGGTCGCAGTTTTGGTCCCCGACGGCGGCATCGAGCAGGGCGAGATCCCGGCCTAGCGGGCGGCATGAGCTTTCCTCCTTTGAAGATTTTTCTTCTTTTTTCTTTCAAATCTTGTAAGCCTCCAGGCATTTTTGTAAGGCCGAGGAGCCCATAATACCCTTGTACATAATTTTGATCGTGAATAAATTGTACTTTTTCCTTTGCCCAAATGTCTGCTCACTGCGTAAGTACTTTACCTCGTATACTTTTCATTGTTTGAATCTTTATTGCGCAAGTATTTTTAGCTCGTAGGTTTCTTTATCTTACGAGTGTTAGGCCGGTGTCTACCTTTTTTGCAAGTATTGATAGGCACAGTAGCCAAGCGTAGGAAGGTCGACATCCTCCCTTTTCTCGGAGTCAAAATGGCGATCGCGCATCGAGTATGAATCGATCGATGGCCAAGTGTAGGAAGGTCGGTATCCTCCCTTTCCTCGGAGTCGAGGTGGTGATTGCGCATCGAATATGAATCGATCGATGGCCAAGTATAGGAAGGTTGGTATCCTTCCTTTCCCCGGAGTCGAGGAGGCGATCGTGCGTCGAGTATGAACCGATTGATGGGTCGAGCAGGAAGCTATTCGGTGGCCTCATAAGGAGGGCTTTTAGATCCGCTTCTTTGTAAGGAAGGAATCTACCCGCTGCGGATGGACCGAGCAGAAAGCTACTCGGTGGCCTCGGGACGAGGGCTTTAGATCCCAGCGTTGTTGGGCAGGAAACTACCCGCTGCGGATGGACCGAGTAGGAAGCTACTCGGTGGCTTCGGGACGAGGGCTTTTGATCCACAACGTTTGTTGGGCAAGAAGCTACCCCGCTGCAGATGGACCGAGCAGGAAGCTGCTCGGCGGTCTCGTGAGGACGGCTTTAGATCCACAGCGTTTGTTGGGCAGAAAGCTACCCACTGAGGATGAGCCGAGCAGGAATCTGCCCGGCCATCTCGTGGTGAGAGCTTTTAGATCCAGAGCGTTTGTTGGGCAGGAAGCTATCCGCTGTGGATGGACCGAGCAGGAAGCTACTTGGTAGCCTTGTGAGGAGGGTTTTTGATCCACAGCGTTGTTGGGCAGGAAGCTACCCGTTGTAGATGGACCGAGCAGGAAGCTGCTCGGCGGCCTCCTGAGGAGGGCTTTAGATCCACAGCATTGTTGGGCAGGAAGCTACCCACCGCGGATGGACCAAGCAGGAAGCTGCTCGGCGGCCTCGTGAGGAGGGCTTTAGATCCACAGCGTTGTTGAGCAGTAAGCTATCCACTGCGGATGGACCGAGCAGGAAGCTGCTCGGTGGCCTCGTGAGGAGGGCTTTTGATCCACAGCGTTGGGCAGGAAGCTACCCATCGCGAATGGACCAAGTAGGAGGGCTTTAGATCCACAACGTTTTTGGACAGAAAGCTACCTACTGCAGATGGACTGAGCAGGAAGCTGCTCGGTGGCCTCGTGAGGAGGGCTTTTGATCTACAACGTTGTTGGGCAGGAAGCTACCCACCGCGGATGGACTGAGCAGGAAACTGCTCGGTGGCCTCGTGAGGAGGGCTTTTGATCCACAACGTTGTTAGGCAGGAAGCTGCCCACCGCGGATGACCGAGTAGGAAGCTGCTCGGCGGCCTCGTGAAGAGGGCTTTAGATTCATAGCTGCGGATGGACCGAGCAGGAAGCTGCTTGGCGGCCTCATGAAGAGGGCTTTGGATCCACAGCGTTGTCGGGCAGGAAGCTACCCACTGCGGATGGACCGAGCAGGAAGTTGCTCGGCGGCTTCGTGATGAGGGATTTGGATCCACAGCGTTGTCGGGCATGAATTTACCCTCGGCGGATGGAGCGAGCAGGAAGCTATTCAGCGGCCCTGTGAGGAGGGCTTTTGATCCACAGCGTTGTTGGGCAGGAAGCTACCCTCTGCGGATGGACCGAGCAGGAAGCTGCTCGGCGGCCTCGTGATGAGGGCTTTGGATCCACGGCGGCCCTGCAGGGAGTTATAGCATGGAAACAGAGAGAAGCGGTTCAGATTGCAGAGAAGCAATAATCTTTATTATTAAAGAAAATACAGATTTAATGATTTAATTTAAGCTCTCCTATATTAAATGAACGGATTCGGTGGGTGTCCTTGTTGCTCGGACTTGGGTCAGTTGGTGACGATCATGATCTGCCCAATTGTCAGTTCTTTGGTCATAATTTGGTTGGCTTGCCCCTTATCTGCTTGACGTTTGTCTTGCAGGTATTTCGCCAAGTGACCGGAGCGGGTCAGTTCTACGACGTAATCGCGCAGCTGTTTACAATCCTCGGTCGGATGTCCTTGCGTCCGGTGATAGGCACAATACGAGCCTCAGAACCGTTTGCCCGTGCTTCGGATAGCCAGCGGGAGCCTTGAAGAACCTCTCGCTCTTAGCTTCCTCCAACAGCTCAGCTTGGAAAATGTTCAGAGGGGTGTACTCCTGAAACCTCGGAGAATAAAGTCTCGGATGACCGTCTTTCCTTTTCTCTTCCCTGTCCCTCTTCTTCCGGTTTGCTTGGTCGGCTCGGAACAGGTTTGAGTTTCTTCTGACTCAAGCTGGATTTCTCGCTCGGTCCAGACTTTCACTTCGGCCATCGTCATAGGTTGCGCCAATGCAAAAGAGCGGAGCCACTCTTTGTGCCTGAGACCCGACCTCAGCGCGGTGATGACCGTTTCATCGTGGTGCTCGGGTACCTCCACGAGGGCATTGTAGAAGCGGGTGACATACTTTTTGAAGGATTCCTTGTCCCCGCTCTTGACAGTGAATAAATAGTCGACTGTCTTCTTTTGTCGTCGGTTACCGACGAAATGACCGAAGAATTTGGTAGCCAGCTCTTCAAAGGTAGAGACTGAGCGCGGTGTAAGCCTCCGTAACCATTCCTGGCCAGCTCAGATCAAGGTGGCGGGAAAAGCTCTGTATTGAGCTGCGTTTGAGTTATCTTGGAAGCTCATGCCCATCGTAAATGCGTCCAAGTGGTCTTTCGGATCGGACTTCCCGTCGAAGAGGGACACTTTGGGCGGCTTGTTCCTGGACGAGACGTGCTCGGCCAGCAGCTCTTCTGTAAAGGGTTTTGTCAGTGGGTCGGCGGAGTACCTGGCCCCTTCGCCGGACGCATGGCCGTCCCGTTGTATGCCTTCGATTTTCTTTTCGAGGGTCTCAAGCCGGTGGTGATACCCCGAGAATTCTACACAGTCGGAGTCATCGCAACCCTCGCTCTGGGTCTGTGTGATGGTGCGGCTTCGATTCCACTTTATTAAATTTCTCAAATTCTCGGACGAGACCATTCTCGAGTAGCCCCGGCGTTTGCTGTTCGCGCTCCCCCGGCAAGCGTGGGGGCGACGGTCATGCCTGAAAGCAGGTGAGCTGACTGACACCTCCTCAGGGGGAGAGATCGCGCGGCGGGCGTTGGAGCGACGGCCCAGTCTTCCCTGGGATCGGGGCATGGAGCTGTCCGGTGCCCAGCGGGCCATGAAATCAATCGCCACAAGCGGGTCACGGTGGCTGGAGTTGGCACGCCGGCGCTCGGTGACGTTGGGATGAGCATGTGTGAGATCGAGGGCTTGAGCGTGCCCATCCGTCCTTCTGCAGACGTCGTTATCCCGGGGAGGGTGGGCAGGGCCCGCCGCTCGAACGCGGACGAGGTCATCCATCAGCGATGTGAGCCTGTCTATCCAAGCGGATAAGGCGTTGATCACATTAGGGGGAAGAGACGAGCCGCTCCCACCTCCGTTGTAGCGGCTTGTATTCGGATCGTCGCGGTTGTCGCTCGTCATCGGGTCGAGGGCGGAAGATCAATTTTAGGGGTGGAGAAGCTTCTGAAGCATTCCTACAGATGGCGCCAACTGATGGAGGCTGTGATCTTCAGATGTTGTCCTCTGTCGATCCTGTGATGGCGGCCTTTGACGGTTGAGATTCGGTTCAGGAGTTGTTGAGCATGTGGATCTCAATGGGTTGGTTTTGACGCCGAGCTATTTGCAAAGGAAGCCCCGGGGCTACCGTAGGACCCTCCGTCGATCAAGTTAGTGCCGGGAAATAGGTGCGGAGTAACGACGTATTGGAATGAGTTCGAGTTACCTGAGTCGTCTGAGAGGGGTTTATATAGTGGTCGTGTAGAGCGAGCAGACACGAGATCATTGCCGTCAGTTACGTCCCTGTGTTACGCCCATTAATGGGGGGACGCGCTAGCGTGGGACGCGGAACGTGGGGAGGCTTGCATTAATGGCGGGATACACCTATTAATGGGAGGACGCGCTAGCGTGGGACGCTGAACGTGGGGAGGCGGATATCTCGCCCCGGCGAGATCGCGAAGCCGTTGCGGGGGCGCTTGGGTTCCGCACTCTCGGTTGATCGGGGAAGCCGAGAAAGCTTGGCCTGTCAGATTGCTCGGAGATGAGCAATGAGGCCGAGAAAGTTCGGCCTGTCAGAAGGCTCGGAGACGAGCAAGGAGACCGAGGAAGCTCGGAGACGAGCTGTTGGTAGTTTGCTAGGTGAAGGTGGAAAGTATTCAGGGAGGTCTCCTAAAAGGTCGGACACTTTCTCGAGATGAGGTCCCGAGAAATGCCCCTAACGCAACTCATTTATTCCACCTCCGTAGCCTTCGGGACATGTCTTCCGCCATGTGTCGTAATATGAGGAAATACCATCTGTGAGTATCATCAGTAGTGCACCAGCGTACACTGAGATCCTGCAAAACAAGATGGTTCCGGAGGAAGAGATTCCTCCGGTGTCATCCCTCCAAAGCAAGTTAGTATTTAGAGGATGTATAGCTTGGGTTTTTCTTGGAATGAAATGGCATACCTCTTTAGGGTTATCTCTCAACACATATACGCCACCCCGAGGGTAATTGCGTCCTTCCGTTTATGGCCAACTTTGGCACGGGGTAGTGGATGTTAGAGACTGTCCATACCCCTTGCTCATAGTGGTGACTTGTCCTGCTAATTAAGTTATGTCAAGTTATAAGTTGATGCGGGAGTCATCGTGTAGATGTAGACCCCTTATTTTGATCGACACATGTCCTTGTTTATCCTTGGTCATACCAGTTATTTAGTGATCTTGTACTATTCAAAGATTTGTGTTCCTGATATTGAAGCGTGTTTGGTTGCACTATTGCATCAACCGTCATGAAACTATATGAATCATCTTACATGCTTGTATATTAATTTAGGGACTAGGTCCTGACGGTATTGGCGATCTTTTGGGTATGATGCACACTGCTGGAACCGACCCAAATGCCCTACCTCCTTCAAGATCATCCCTTGTAGCATCTTCAATGGAACTTCATCATCCAAATGTGAGTTTTAGTTTTATAAATTGTCAATCATCATTTATTCTTGCTCTTTTTCATTTCGCATTCTTTCTTTCTCTCAATCCCATGGTGTAAACTTAGTCTAGTTTTGTTGTTGCCCTATTAAGTTGACTTTATCGTTAGTACCTCATCTAGAGTTTGAACTGATGTCTATCGTCTTAGGGGGTCCTACCAAGTACCAACTCTGATGGAGATTAACCTCTTGGTTTCAGAGTGTTTACGTTCTTTCCCTTGCATATCCATTATGCAAAATTACACTAAATCTCCCTTAACTATCATTGATTTTCCCTAAGCCGCCATAAAGAATTTTTTATTGTTACAGTAAATTCCCTTAAACATTTGTTTTATAGGAATTTATTTACTACCTTTGTATATAGCACTTTAAGGTAGCTTACTGTAATTTAAAAAATAACTTTGAGGTAGTTTAGTGAGAAACATCATTAATTAAGGATATAGTGTGTAATTAGCCAATCAACAAAAGAACGAACTGCCAACAATTCATAATAAAAAATTTGCTAAAGGGACTTGATAAATCAGGAGCAGTCTTTTCTTTTTTGGTATATTGTTACAATGGAAAGGTGTGGGTAGAGAGTTAATTTCTTCGGGTGCACTATTAAAATGGTCCTAGAAGGTATAAAGAGGAGACTATAGTCTCAGAGACAGAGCTATCATAACTGGGTGAAGAGTACTAGTCCACTAGCTGATGTTACTAATTAAATTTGAAGACTTTCCCTACATGTTTGACAAAATTATCTCCAAGCTTGCAGGTTGTTCCCTATTTTGAAATGCCTTTAGCCTATTGAGTTTTACTGGGATATTACTTGGCTTGAGGTTAAAGGCTGTTCTCTAACTAGTGCTGCGAGGGCATTGGCCAAGCATGTTAACAGGAGCAGCGAAGGATGGTGGGGCTGTTTCTCTGGAAGTGGTATGAAATATATTTTTTTCTTTTTCTTTTTTTCAAAAATCTTTTGCATGTGGAGATTTTGGGTACTCTTTTTATTACATTAATAGTTTCCCTTTCCGTCAGACTCAGAAAAGAGTAGGCTTGCCGCCGAAGTTATACCTCGTATATTAGATGGATGTTGCTGGATGAATGTTCATTTTATTCAACCCAATGAATGTGTGTTTGAGGTACGTGTGCATGAAGGCTATGGCAGCTCGATGGTCTGCAGATGGTACACAGGTGATTAACTAATTGAAATTATCAGAATTGCCAATTAATACATTATCTCAATCTCTATGCCGATTCCCGTATAGGTGACCAACAAGAAAGAATATAAATTAATAAATAAAAGCAAGTAAAGGTTGTTTACATCATGATCACAACCGTGATATGGTCTTACTCTTTACCATGTTTTTTTGGCTGAATTGCAAAAAGACTCCTCACTTTTGCCTGTACATACCATTCTCTCATTTCAATAGCCGTACTTTGCCACTTTTTGAACAGCTATTAGGAATTGCTTGATTCATTTTATTTATTTTTTATTCCAAAATATCCCAATATGCAATGTGAGTGCGAAGCGTCAAGAAAATGTTGGAAAAATTAGTAGTGCTTGGTCTAGAAAAAAGTGATAGAAGGGGAAAAATTTAAGCGACACCAAATCAAAGAGCAATGCCATTTTTCTATATCGACAAGTATTAGGTGTTTTGTGCGATTTAGCCTTTTTTTTTCTAACAAGAAGCTTTATATGAAACACATTTTTGGACAAACGTGTGGTTGGAGACAATTATGACATATTTGCTTGTGTTATTTTTCAGTTCTTCGGATTTTTAGAGCCACACGCCGAAGAAGGCTATTCCAAGGGATGGAAACACTAGGGCTGCTCTTATACGAGTTTGGCAAATTCTTGGCAATTAATGATATTTAAAATGGTTGTTATAATACTTGGTTGCAGTATCAGTAATATTTTTGGTGTACTTTTTAGCAATTAATGATGTCAAATAAACCGTGATCCAATAACCTATTAACGAACGCAATAACCACCACTGAAAATTAATACTAGAATCCAACTTGGAGGTTATATCGTTTGAAAAAGAAATGAAATTCTTTAGATAAATACAAAAAAACAACTTGGCAAATTCTTTGGCAATTAATGATACCTAAACTGGTTGTTTTAATACTTGGTAGAAGTAACTAATATTTTTGTTTTATCTCAAAAACTATAATATTTTTATTATACTTTTTAGCAATTAATGATATCAAATAAACCGCAATCCAATTACCTATTAACAAACGCAATAACCCACTACTGAAAATTAATACTAAAACTCTAATAATCAAATGGTAAACCCAATATAACTCGGTATTGGAAATAGTTGTATCATAACTCAGAAAATCATTTTTTGGATCGGAATAAGCCATCTTAAAACGGCTGAATGGGATCAGCCAAGATTTGAAACAATGCTGACAAGAAGAAACACTTGCTGAAAGGAAACACAGCATGTAGATAAAATGATTATGAGTATAATCAATAACGGTTTATCAAAACAATACGGATGAGTAGGGAAACAAGGGAGATTAAGAGCACAAGACAGTATTTATTTCTAATGGAAGATACTAAAGGTTGACACACGAGGGGAATGTAAGGCTCCAAAACATGTTTATGCAAAATGATAAAGGCAAGGAATCAATGCGGATGCAAATGCAAATTCTTGATATGAAAATCAAAATGATGCGACTGACAATCATACCCAAACATGAGACCCAACAAAAGATAATCACAAGAAATAAGATGTGAGCCTAAGACTTGTAAGCTTTGGGAAGGACTTGAAGGGTTGTTCTTATACGAGTTTGTTTTGATCATGCAAGTATATATACATGTTTAGACATGAGTAAGCTCTTAATGAAAAAAAATTGCTTTGCTTTTTCTCGGTGAAGCTTAATATGTGTCAGGCCTGTAATGTGCTCTCTTGGATGTTTCTAATTGGCATGAAGGAGGAGAAATTATTCGGTATGCCGAGTATAGTACATTCAAGCAGAGGGTGTGAGAGAGAGGGAAGTCTCGGACAGTCTTGGACAGCATGGAGTCCACACTTCTATTTCCTCGCTTTTACCCTGGTGTATACAGCCGGCGAATAATTTTCCGTGAATGAAGAAGAATCTGGAATTAGTTAATATTAGTTAATATTTGCATTTGTTGTATTGTTTTCTACTCCTCTATGTATGTTCTGTATTATGCAAGCTAAAGAAAATAAGATGTATTATTTTTGGGTAAGTTGTCAAAAATACCCAAGCCAAGTTTGCCCGCTGATAAAAAATTTCTTGTCCAAGGTGCATGTCAAAAACTTCCTGAAAAAGTTTCCCGTTGTCAAAAACCCTTTACCTGCGATATCTAGTATGATATGTAAACGGTGGTTTGCGATATTTAAACAGTTTCCTGCAATATGTTTATTGCAATAGTCAATTAAATATAAAAGTCGACTACAGGTTTTTGACATGTGTATGGGGTATTTTTTTTGTGTGTGGATAATTGACCTTTGTTTTTTGTCCTGGCCCTATTTGCCTTGCTGGATCTTGATCGAATACAAAGATAAAGCCACATGAGCAATTGCTTTTCTCATGATACCCCACAAAATTGTCAAGAATCATCAAACTTAAACGCATCATATGGAGATTTGTTAGCAAGCAAAAGCTTTTCCTTTTGAAGGGGTTACCTAACTATATATACAAACTTTGCGCTTTTCAAATTACTTCATAGTTATATTGGTGCGCATGTACATGCTAATGCTATTATTTCATAATAGCAGGGACCTCAGATCTCATTCATCGGCTATTGAAAAGAAAATTTTAAATATCAGGACTTCTTGGGATTCATCTTTTTCTTATGTGAGATATCTTGGAACATTGGTAAATATTAGGAATTCTTGGGAATCATCTTTTTCTTGTGTGAATATCTTGGAATATTGGTAAAGCTCATTTTCTATCTTATTTTTACATTTACACCATCTTGATGTTTGGATCCACCGAACACATTCAGCATGAACATGAAAGCTTTAATAAGAGTATTCCGAATGACGAATTGTTGTAAGTAGAAACTTTTATATTTTCCTTTTCAAACTTATTAATGATATTCTATACACCCTTTATTTTTATTATTATTTCTAATAAATATTTTATTATTTACATTTAATTAAAGATTAAAACCCATAAAATCCAAACCATTACTTAAAACCTATGATCTGTCCAAACCCGTTCGAACAGCTTGAGTATATATATCTATATAAATATTGTAAATTGATGGCAAAGCCCGTTGGATCAACCCGGTTTCACCTCAAGCTAGAAGGTTGTAAAGACTTATCTTGTAAAATTTGACCAGAGTTTTAAATGGGCTCATAGGTTCTCAAATGAATTTAAATATAATTCCGGATAGGCTCCTTATGAAGCACAGGTCCTTATGAAGCACTGGTTAACCGGCCGAATTTGACCTTGCATGAATATGTTCTACAAAATGGCTGCCGTTTGAATATAGCAACCCGACCCGAATTTTAAAAGGCAGCCGTGAATACGATATGTTTCCAAGATATCAAATAGAAGAGAGGGAGAGCCTATAAAATTTCATCAAGGCTGAAAATCTAGGGATTTAATCTGTCGCCGGAGCAAAAACGAAAGAACCTGCTCCTTGCTTCGTATATTCAATTATTTTTAATATATTTCTTTAAAAGAAAATTGAACGTTGCTTTTGCTTAGATTTCAATTTATAGCTTTAATTTACTTTTGTAATTTTTTATATATAAAAAAACGATATTTGATCAATCTACATAGATTTTGCCCATTTGGAACCACAAATTGATGCATCCCCAGTCCTCCCGATGAGCTCATCGACGCTAAACGCATCTTCTCTTGAGCTCGACAGTAAAGAAAGGGACGATCTCTCTCCATCGTCTCTTGATACTTAATCCATTATGCTGAGCAATATTAATCTACTCATAAAATAACCTATCTACTTTGCAAGTAAGGAATAACAAAGATAAATTTAAATAGCTTAAAAACTCCTATCAGATGCCCGCTTATAAAGGAAGCGGGGTTGACAATTTTAAAAAACCCCTTTAGTTACTCTCATATTGCAGATATACCACTCACTAATTATACTTGTAGCACAATTCCCTTTATTAAGGGCTGTTTGGTTGCAAAATTCTAATTCGATTTCCAAAAAGAACAATGTATAACTGTGTGCTAAACTCTACTGTCCTGTAACTAGGGGGTGAATTGGTTAATAAAAACTCAATGTTCACAGTTTAATACGTTATATTTTTCTTCGTAATATTTTAATACCCTTAACATATTTCGTCCTAAGCGCGAAGTGAGGAAACTTCAAGGTATTATTAAGTAATTTACCATGTAACAATTATTACCAGTCATAGCAATGTAGCAGCAGCACTTCCGCATCATCTGCGTCAAGAAAATCGTTCTCGTTCCACAGGGGTCTAGGGTTTTACAAATTATTGAAGCAAGCAGCTACAAATATGGCGACGTCGATACCCCCAAGTGGCGATCTCGCCGGAGAAATGGAGGTCGAAGCCTACCGCCGCCTCTTCCCCCTTCAATACTTCGAGCGCCACCTCGCCGAGTCAATTCGCCCCGACGCCCGCCCCCTCACCCGCTCCAGATACACCACTGCCGCCCTCGGCCCTGTCGCCTCCGCCGACGGCTCCGCCCTCGTCAAGATCGGCGAAACTGTATTAAAACCCTAACCCTAAACCTCTCCCTCCTTCTCTATTCATGATTTACATTTGGTTATTCAGGCGATGCTAGCTGCCATCAAGCTCGAAGTCATGTCGCCATGCCCGGATTCGCCCGATCAGGGATCGCTAGGTTTGTGTTTGTGATTCTTTGGATTTTGCTGTTTTAGTTTAATTTCTCAAGAAAAGGACCGATTTTTATGTGTGCTTTGTGTCTTCAGCCATTGATTTCCACATGCCACCGATCTGTTCTCCTGCTGTGAGGCCAGGGAGGCCGGCTGAGGTTGCGGTGGTGATTTCTAAGCAGCTTCTGGATGTTGTCATGAGGTGTGTTATTCTTGCTTGAAGACCTTATTTTGTATGTTTTTTTTTGAATTATTGGATTTGGATATTGGGGTATGCAGTGTATGGAATTGAGTTGCTCCCATCAATCTTTAGTTTTTAAATTTCTTTTGGATCGTACTTGAAAAATAGATTATATTTTATGGCCTTTGTAATATTGTCGTATACCATGAAGTCAAAATTATGCGATGATCCTGATAGAATAGTTGTTCCATATATAAGATCATTGGCTATACAATAGAAAAAATAAATGTAACATCTTGAAAGGTTTTCCTTGATGGCTAAGGCTCCTTAGTGGAATGCGCATGTATCTAAGCAACTTCTTCGATTTTCATACCCATAATTGATAATTTTCTATGACATAGATACAAGAAGTTGTACTCATATATGCAAATCGACAAGCATTCCCTTTGTATTTAAATTCAAAATTTAATTACCAGACATGATTCCTGAAACTAAATTAAAACTCAAAAAGCTCTCACAATAATTTTCATGGAGAATAGATAAGAGGAAGAAGAACAATACACTAATCTACACTAAATCTAAGAAAAGAAAAAGTATCCTTGGTTGGCTCAAATCTGGAATATATATAGCCAGTGGAGTGAAACCTTACGGCCATATTCTGTGCCCATATAAACTTACAAAACTACCCTTGAAAAATGGTCACGATATGCCATATAACGGTCGCGGTTCTGCCGTCTATACCCACGTTTAGTCGCGCTTCCGCTGTCGTTTGAAAGAATTGGTGCACCGTTTTTCTTGTGCTTTCTCGTGTTGCTTTGTTCTTCTGTTTAGAAGGTTCAAATTTGTAAAATAATTCCAAAATATTTTCAGATCTCCAACAGTCCAAAATGACTACATTTTTTTTTATCTTTTTGGCTTTGATTTCTCTTGAGCTCCGCGTTGCACCTTATTTCTTATGCTACCTCCCTCGTGCTCTGTGCTTGTTCGAGAAACGAATGACCGTTGTATTCGTCTTGTCTCTTGAATTTGTAGACAGCACCAGACGGATGCGGATGACCGGAACCCGGATTTTATTTGTTTTTGGCAGTTGTTCTGAACTTTGTCATAACTGTGGAGATTGTGTGTGATTTGCGTTATTCTGGACTGAGAATCTATAACCTGTAATCATGTAGCAAACACGGATCAAAAGTACCTACTATATACAAATGAGTAGAAGAATGAGCGGTTTTAAATGCAGTATTCTGGTGTGAACAAATACCCCCAAACTTATCATTTGCTTGTCCCGAGCAAAACCATTTATTTTCAAAAAGTCCTAAGTTCACTTTCATAAGCGTCACGGTTGTACTTAGTGTGTGTAATAAGCTGTTAAACCTCTAGGTGTTCTTAATAGGAGAAGTGCTGTCTTCTGAGGGTTTTCAGCGGATACTATCCACAAAATCTCGTCAAACTAGTTTCATGAGTTAACCTTGATTCTAATCCTACGGTTTAGTATTTAAATTAGAAATTCTATCATCCAAAGTTAGAAATATCTATCCTTTATTTTTCATACCTCCTATTCATTCAACCTAAGATCCTATATGTTTTGATAGTTTAGAAAGATCTCAGTTTCTCTTGAGTTTTCCTTCTAAAGCGCAGTCTCCAATCCGGAAATTTTATCATCCTTACGGAAAACATAAGACTTATTCTTTATCCTTATATTTTCTCCAAACATCGATCGAATACTCCTACGTGTGTAAATTTCATCCCTACACTCAGGAATTCAATTCAAGCTATAATACCCTTGCCCTTATACCCAATACTACTTTTTTCATTAATGATGGACGGATTTGCTCACACCCCTTTCATGCGACTACTACTGCTTGCTGAGGTACTAATCAGCCGATTACTGAATGTGTGAGCTTATTAAAGCGTAAATAGCAGTTTTCAGGTCTTGTAATATATTTTTTTCTTTTTTTTCTTTTCGAGACCGGATATATTTTTCAATGATGCTCTTTTGGTGGTTAGTTTTAAATACCTTTTATTCATACTAGGTTTCAGGTAAGAGTATTTCTAGGTATCCTCCACCATCCTAAGTTTCAAGGTGCGTGTAAGTGCAGTTTGTAAGGTATATACTTTCTGAAGTTGGACTCAAGAATAGAAATTATTTTTCAGACTTATTCTTCAATAAAGTTTTCAATACTTTCCCTTCATCTCAACTTAACTTAAGAACTGAACTCAAGATTACTTCCAAAAAAACTGCAAGAACGTATATTTACTACGGTTAAACTCAAGGAGGGTTATTTTTAGGGTTTTCAATTCCTAAGTTTAGGATTTAGTTATTTCTAACCTATCAAGCTAAATTTTTGGAATAAAAATCTAAGTTATCCTACAAGCTAACTTGATGACAAAGTTTTTATATTTTTGGATTTTTTTTTAGTTTTTATGGATTTTTAAAATAAGTATGCAAATGCAAAAATATACATATGAATGTAAAGATAGAAGATTTATCGAGCACACCCCCAAACTTAAACTTGACAGTGTCCTTACTATCATGCTATACCAAGAGGGTCAAAATTGTCGGTTCTTCCCTTTTTTGTTTATAAGAAAAAGCAAACAAAAAATACACACAAAAGGTCTAAACTTAAGTGAAACAGTATTTCCACTGTTTAATCGGCGAAGTTCAAAATTAGGGGGGAGAGTACAATTTCAATCTATGCAAGACTTTACATAAGCCAAAAGTTCATACCAACCTTTAAAATTTTTATCGTGATAATGCAACATGTGGAGAAAGAATGTGTAAAAAAAGAAATGAAGAAGACACGAGACCGTGCGTTGGCGAAAATGGGATACTGTTTCGGTGGAGAAGAAGATAGGCGGAAGGGAAAGAAATGAAATACGAACTTGAGGGTGGAAATTGATTGGATAGATTAGTACAGTTTGTAATGATCGACGTGTAAAAATGGATTGTACTAATCTATCAATATGTTGAGAAATGGGGTCAAATTTCTCAAGATTCGTAAGAAAATATGGGCTGACCGAACTTGGTAAACCAGATATAGGAGATGAAGATGATACGTCGTCTTGCAAAGTGGAAACATTGAAAAAGATGGAGGGAAGTGATCGAGAAATGGTATCGGTTAAACGTTCAGGAGGATGTACACAATCGATGGAAGGGACATGATGAATTGGAAAATCCGACTCATCTAATAAAACTGGTTCATTCTCAATGATATCCTCAAAATTCTTCTCAAAATTCAGCTCATCCATATATTTATCAACATCCAGACGCACATAGAGTTTGGGAAAAACAGTTAACGGTTCGGGATGATGCCCATACGAAGTGGAAGGAACGTGATGAATTGGTGAGAAAAACTCATCCAAAATTGTGGGTTCATCATCCAAATAATCCCAGCGTCGATATTCTCAATCAAGTGAAAATTAAATTTCTCAGACACCTCATCAAAAGTATAGTTTTCAATCGGTTGTGGTTTTAGAGTGGAGCTGTAGAGATCAAAGGGAGTGGTTA
This sequence comes from Agapanthus africanus, assembly GCA_030015575.1. Taxonomy (NCBI): domain Eukaryota; kingdom Viridiplantae; phylum Streptophyta; class Magnoliopsida; order Asparagales; family Amaryllidaceae; genus Agapanthus; species Agapanthus africanus. The sequence goes on along the minus strand of JASDDO010000019.1, from coordinate 372,274,399 downwards.
TGGTTTCACTTGAAATGAGCCTTTCACAATCGGGTAAATCAAACACTACATAGTCGCACAACTTATCAAACATTCTATCTTCAATTGGTGAATTATCTGGATTACTTGATAGACTTTCGAAACTGGACCTGTAGAATTCAATTGGGAATGTGTAGGTTTGATTCTGAAGGGTGGACTGCTCACTTTCACTACTTAAATTCTCAAATTGTCCTATCGCCACATTATACATTGAGCTAGTTGGGAACTAGCTGCTGGCTCGTTAGGTTGTATGAGTACGGCCATGGATGCATTCAATGCCTCTATCTGGCTACACGAAGCTATTCGAAATTCTTCCAATAATTGTTCAAGACTAGACATGGGTTGTGAAGGGGTTTCAGTAAAAAATTCAAATTCGTTTGGATACGTGAAACTCCCAAACGGATATTCAGAAGAAATGTCTAGAGAAGATGTAAAAGTCGGGTAGAATTGGTAGGAATTGAATGGACGTGAAAATTGGCAGGATTAGGATCAACATTTTGATAAGAAGATGATTAGAATTGTTATCTTAAAGAATTCGGGATAGTGAAAGGAGTGAAAGATCGGCTACGGGATTGTTCAATTTTGTTAGCAATGGACATGGGTTTCATAGTCGTCACATGACTCTCAAAAGGGGTATCAACGTAAGAAGGTATGAGAGATTGAAACGGTTGATACGAAGTGCATTGCGGTGTCCAATTGTTTGTCCTAAACGCGTTTATTCGATCTCTTAAAAAAATTTGGAAATGGATGGATCGTTTGAAGTTCGACCAAAATAAGAACCGTATAAAAAAATGTCTGGTTGAGAGTACCAAATTTTGGCAAGAGTCGGTAAGGGGTATCCATGATATGAAAAAAGTGGGTGGAAAGGTGGCGGATTTTTATAAAAAAAAATTTGGATTTTTTTGAATTTTTTTGTTTGGGTTTTGAAAATAAAATATGGAATCATGGGACTAAATTCTAAACAAGTACAATCACAATCACAATATGCACAAATAACACGAAGAGTTAGAGTCTTCAAAATCCAACTAGACCGCTCCTAGACTTCCAAGTGACAAGTTGTAGGATAACTCTCGAATCGGCTCTTTACTGCCAATTGTGGCCAGATAAACATAAGTGAGATAAAGAGGGTTCCGCTCATGAATCACCGTGAGACGGGCCTTTTAAAATTACCTTTTCACTTGTCTAACCTAAACACCAAAAAGCAAGTTTAGATAAACGAACGATTTTCCGCAACCTTCATTTGTTCTAAATGAGCGCGATAAGTCCTTATAGGTTTGTTTTAGATATTTTTTATTAATTCAAGATAATGCGTATGCTTTTTGTGATTTGTGGGGTCTTGAGAAGGGTGATGAAATCCCCACCCAATCTGAATTATTGTTATAGCCCCTTAATATCCGTATTTATGTATGCAAAACGATAAACAAATAAAATCTAAAACAACAAAAAAAATTATTTGGCGGCGGTGCAATTTGTGGAAAGAAACCTACAGAAAATACAATTCAGTGGAGATTAGAGAAGTTTTTGGACAAGGAGAAGTACAAAAAATTTGAGGCTCTGAATCAATAATATGGCCGCGGAACAGTCGCCATATCCATGCATTCGACCGCGGATCCACGGTGGGAAAGTTAAGTTGGAGTTTCAAACTTGTTTTGTGCACTCCCATCTTTCTTCTCTTCTGTATCCAAGTCTCCGTTTCTTGATTTGATGATTGGACTTGCTCCAGATTTACCTGCACACTTGCACAAAAAATATCAAAAATAACAAGATAGTTTTTATTATATTTATTGTTTTTTATAATATACAAAAATTAATCCGAATGACCAGAAAGAAATACGTTACCGTTTCCCCGGCAACGATGCCATTTGATTGAAACAGAATAACCGCGATATGTTATGCGTTCTACTTGTTCTACTTACCGTAATCAAGTCTGTGTCGCTTGATAGTTAGCCGGCTGAGTATGAGTCGTTCATTGAGAGATGGTTCATTTTGCATTATTGTTTTAAACGAGTCAAGTGAAAAATGTATATATTTGTTCAATTCTATTCTATGTGTTTGTATTTTATGTTCAAAAGAACTTGTTAGGGTTAGGGTTGGTTAGTAGAGTTAGAATTAGTCTTGTGCTTGTCTTTTGCCATTCTTGAAATGATATTGGAATAATCGGAAGCAGCGAGGATTAGGAAGACATAGGAATATGATTTGCGAGTTTAAGTAAGTTTTCCAATGCTAAATTCATTCCTAATGCCATTTGTCTGCCTGTTCCATGCTTTTAGTTCCAACCCAAGACCAAACACTCACAACCAAGTCCCCAATTAGACCACAACTACATGTACGTTGTAGTGCGTCTAAAGGAATTCTCGACTTAGGTCGCGGCTATATGTCACTTATAGCGCGCCTAAGGGAGGGGTTGTGTTTATTTGGTCTAGGTTCATTTCAAGTTGTTTAGCGAAGAGAATCATAAAAGATTTTTCCATCTCTCATACTACCTTACTTAGCCCTAACAAGTGAGTAAATTATTCACACATTAAAAGAAAAATAAAAGAAAGAGGAGAAGAAAGAATGGAAAAATACGGTTTACAAAAGATAACAAGCTAACTACTTGGGCCCTAGCCTAAGCAAGAGACTCTATTGAGTATAATGATTTGAAAATACGAATTAGAAGAGAAGAAAAGAGAACAAGAAAACCAACAACTACTTTAACAACAAATAATAAAAGTTAAGTTAAGAAATAAAAATACAATATAAGAAATTAAAGATACAAGATATAAAAAACACTTATCTTCATTAATTTTCCACGAAAAAAGCTCTCACTACAATTTTCATGGAGAATAGATGAAGAGGAGGAAGAACAATACACTAAATTACACTAAATTTAAGAAAAGAAAAGGCATCCTTGGTCTGCTCAAATCTGGAGTATATATAGGCAGAGGAGTGAAACCTCAGGGCCATATTCCGAGCCCATATAAACTTACAAAACTACCCCTGAAAAATGGTCACGAGATGCCACGTAACGGCCACAGTTCCGCTACCTATACCCATGTTTAGTCGCGCTTCCGCGGTCGTTTGGAAGAATTGGTGCGCCGTTTTTCTTATGCTTTCTTGTGTTGCTTTGTTGTTCTGTTTAGCATGTTTAAATTTGCAAAATAATTTCAAAATATCTTCAGATTTCTAACAGTCCAAAATGATTACTCTTTTTATCTTTTTTGCCTTAATCTCTTTCGAGCTCCGTGTTGCATCTTGTTTCTTGCGATGCCTTTCTCGTGCTCTGTGCATGTCCGAGACACGAATGACAGCACCAGACGGATGTAGATGACCGGAATCCGGATTTTATCTGTTTTTGGTAGTTGTTCTGAACTTTGTCGTAACTGTGGAGATTGTGCGTGATTTGCGTTATTCTGGAATGTCCATATGCAACTTTTAATCTTGTGGTAAATACGGATCAAAAAGCACCTAGCTATATACAAACGAGTAGAAGAATGGGCGTATTAAATGCAGTATTCTAGTATGAACAGGCATTCAAAGCAATCAAGTGATATTAGATTTTTTTAATCTTTAGGTGGAGAATTGAATGTAGGAGAATGTATTACATAAATACTAGATTTCCTTGATCTATTGAAGTTCAAATCTAGTTTAATAACAAACACTCGTATGTAAAATCTTATTTACAAATATAGGCTATGCTATTACTATCAATTCGTAGCGTAATGCAGGCTTTTTGTAGAAAGAACGTAAAATAGTGCAAGTTATTTTGCATTTAAGTTATTTGATTAAGTAACGTAGCAAATAGGTTGAGTTATCCTATGTAACGCAAAATAACAAGTTACGTAATGTGTTTTTTTCAACATTGGTAAATCCCAAGAATGGACAATTTTTGTGCTGAGCCTATAACTGTTTGATTCAACAACTGTTTGTATCAAACTAACCAATCTACATCTTATCCGACTGAAGGGGGCATAAGAACAACATCCATAGCTGCCTTTTGAACTAATTGCATTTATGATTTATTACCTCGTTTGTCAATAGCTAAGTTCTGAAAAGCATATGCCCCAGGTTGTAAGATGAAGATCATGGAGCAGACAAATAGAAGTTAAAACACATTTTTTTGGGTTCATACTAAAGATCAGTGTGAGGTAATAATATCTAGGTTTCTATTACAAAACCTTCAAGGTGGAAAACCAGCATGTTATGAGTGTTGTTCACAACTGGCTAGATATGGTCCAAGTCTTGCTGATTTCAAGCTGTTGATCTTCCATTAATATGATATATTTCAGCTGGTCTAGGACAATTTATTTCCCCTAAAAGTTCTAGCTTCGAAGCTTGCAAGTGTGTTATCAATAACTGGGAGACCATATACACACACATGAAAAATGGCCTTGGGGAGCTCCCAGGGCTTATGGTTGTGAATGCACACATGGGAGTGGGTGGGACCCACCCGCCCCTTTGCAAGGGTTCTCAATCCAAGGCCCTGGGGAGCTCCCCGGGTCCAGTAATCTCTCTACGTGTGTATGTATGCATGTATGTATATGTGCGCGCGCGCGTCTCTCTGTGTGCACGCATGTCTTTATATGTGTATATCTATGTGTGTGTGTAGGACTGATCAGTTGCAACCTATAGCGCAATCAAAAAACAGGAACTCAAATATGGACCGTTGGATCTAGCCCCAATTCAACAGTTGAGATTATATCCCTTTAATAACTTAACACTTGACTTTCTTTCTCTCATTGTGTTTCTCTCACTCCCGCGATGCGAGCTCCACTTGAAAAGAACTAGCCATGATTCCTCCTCTATGACAAGACCAGTGAACCATCATCACCACCACCACTCCATGATCACGACCATCATCATCACCACCCCACCAAGTCCACCAAAATCAAATATCCAAAATTTTCGCAAAATTCTAGGGTTTAGGGATGGGAGCATGGCAGGAGTGAAGGCAATGAAGATCTGGTCGACGGCGACGTCGAGGTGGGGGCGTGGAGAGCATAGAGGATGGGAGAGGTGCGAGCTCCAAAATAAAGAGGGATCGGGCCCGTGGTGAGTTCGTGAAAGGGGATCGGCTGAGATTTGCATATTTGCATCCATTGGTCTACTTTTGAGTTCCTGTTTTTTGTATACGTCTGGTTTGCAACTGATCAGGACCTTGTGTGTGTTTTCTATAAATCTGTGTATGTGTATGTATATGTACATATTTATGTGTATGGTACATATCTATATGTGTAATACACGGACATATTTATGTGTATATGTATACCTATACATATCTATGTATGCATGTCTCAGTGTATGTATATATATGTATATGCATATATGTATATGTATTTATCTATATACTATATTAGAAAACTGAGCACATGGATAGCCGAAGTAGTTTTTCACCAATTTTATCTTATTTCAAAGTGTGTCCTTATAAAGATTGAGCTGAACTTCATATATTCCTTTAGTAAATAATCCTGAGTTTGTCCTTAGGTAAAACGGTAAATTATCATTTCTTTGAGCTAACCACTTATCACGTTCCTATATCAAAAATACGATATGGTCAACTCTCCTTTTTATATAGAAAACTTGGTATGAGACATAAATTTTTCATCCTTTGACCTATTTCCATAGCTATCATTTCACGAGTGTAAGACTAAATTTTATGGACCCTACACTTGAATGCAATTGAAGCAGCCTCTATTCTTTTACGTATAAACAAACTTGGAACATAAGTATCGATGAGTATTCAATCTCATCACAATTGGGCCCCGCACTTAAAACTATTATATTAAATTTCATAGTAAAAGGCTAAGACATAATTTATTGAACACTCAACAAATTTGTTTTGCAAATAAAGTCCAATAACTTCAAAACTTTTATATACACACCCATCTAATACAGATTTCATATGTGCAGCTGCATATATTTAAATTTCCATATATTTTAAATATTTACGGTTTAAAAATTCTTCTTATATAAATACGAGAACCTAACATTTAAACAATAAATGGATCATAATAAATTTTGACGACTACAATAGAAAAGAAAAGTTAGACATAATGCAACTAATTATCAACTATATCTTTACATATACCGAAAAAGCTACTCATCTATGTAACTCACTTCTAGCACTTAAGAAATAAAGATGATTAATATATAAATAGGATAAAAACAAATTAATAAATAGATTCTTTTGACATAAACGATTTGGTCTTTTATTTATCATAGAAATGCTACCCTGAGTGCAAAGTGTTTTCGCTACAAATAGATACCATTATAAATTTTGCGCATCGCGCATGACATAACTCTAGTATATAAAAATTTAAAATATATGAAAATTTAAATATATGCAACTGCATGTATGAAATCTGTATATCAGACGGGTGTGTATATAAAAGTTAAGAGTTATTGAAGTTTATATTCAAAACAAATTTGTTGAGAATTCAATAAACTATGTCTTTGCCTTTTACTCTTAAATTTAATAAATGTTTAATTCCCAAACAAACCAAACTTTTTAGCTAAATTACGAGAAACCCCAAAAACTTTTAAAATACACAAGAAACTATCACAAAATTTTAAGAAACTATGAAAAACTACCAGAAATAACGTTCCACGTCAGCAATAAATTGCACGAAATTGCCAAAAACTGAAATAATTTGTATCTTGATAGTGTCTCGTAATTTTGAAAGTTTTTTGGGGTTTCTCGTAGTTTAGTTAAAATGCTTGGGTATTTTTTTGGAATTAAGTCTTATAATAGTTTGTGTGGGGCCCAACTGTGATGAGATTGAATGCTCATCGGTGCTCATTTTCTAGCTTTGTTTATATGTTGGACCCACATGAAAGAATCTAGATTGCTTCAATTGCATTTTAGTATGGTTTCCATGAAATTTAGCCTTACACTCATGAAATGATAGCTTTGAAAATAGGTCAAAAGATGTAAAATTTTATGTCCAATATCAAGCTTTCTATGACCATATTGCATTTTGGGCATAGGGAGGTGGTAAGTGGTTAGCTCAAAGAAATGATAATTTATCAATTTTCCTAAGGACAAATTCAGGATTATTCAATAAAGGAATGCATGAAGTTCAGTTCAATCTTTATAAGGATATCTGGAAATAAGATAAATGGGTGAAAATTACTCCGGCTATCCTTGTGCTCAGATTTCTAATATATATTAGAGTTTCATGGGCATAACTTTAGTGTGTGTAGGGTTCTTTAGTAAATAATCCAGCATTTGCCCTTGAGCAAATTGGAAATTATCATCCTTTCGGTTTAAGCACCTGCATGTGCCCAAAACTCAACATGGCCTCCTCTACTTCTTTCCCTTTTCAATATTTACCTATTTCCCTTCTCCACATTGATCTGAGCCCCTTTTCTTCTCACGCACTTCCTTTCCCATTTTAAACCAACAAAGCTTCCCCTTTGCCCTCTCCTTTCCTTGAAGCCAACGATAATATCAGAACCAATTTCAGGCAAGTGCTTTTCTGCTTAAATATCTAATTTCTTGATCGATTTAATGTTTCTGAAGTCATTGTATTAACATGTTCAATTTTTCGATGTGTTTTGTGATTTTCGTATTTATTCTTCTGTGATTTTTACCTTGACCTCTTCGGCTGCATTAATTTAATGAATGATTTTCAATGTGTTTAAATAATTTTCCAAGTAATTTTTTAATTGTCCTACATTTTCATCCTAATCTATGTATTAAAATCATCTAATAGCAATTTTTTTCATCTTAATCCATGTATTAAAATTATATATATATATATATATATATATATATATATATATATGAAGTGATTTTTTGCAAACCGATTCACATTTTTAGAAAACGGGAACTCTCGATCTACGAAATATTTGAACGATTCGATCCATTCAAGTTGATCACCCTACCCTCAAATTTATGTGCATGAAAAATTAAAGGATTTGATAATCTCTAACCAATGCATCGAAGGATGCAAAAAAAAAAACGTTAACATAAACTTCATCCAATGCATTAGTTAGAGGTCTTCAAATTCTTTGATTTTTCATACACATATTTCGTACACATTTGAGGATAGGGTGATCAACTTGAACGGATCGGATCATTCAAATATTTCGTAGATCGATAGTTCCCGCTTTTAAAAAACGCGAACCGGTTTGAAATAGAGCACTTCCATATATATATATATATATATATATATATATATATAGCTGATCTATTAAGGCTAGGGCTCATTATATATATAGCTGATCTATTAAGGCTAGGGCTCATTTTATAAGATGAGGGAAACTTTACAAACACACAAACCCCCTGTGTTTTACACCAATCTAAACCGGCCATCTTCATCTACATGTTTTAGATAGCTTACCTATCAAATTTCATGAGATTTGGAGACTTCTAGCACATCATTAGGCGGGGTAAAAAATTTAATGGTTGTTCAGTAAATGAGATCACTTGATGGATGTACTATAGGTCTGCAAATCTTGTAAAATTTGATATGTAAGCTGTCTAAAACATGTAGATCAAGATGACCGGTTTGGATCGGTGTAAAACAAGGGTTTGTGTTTTCGTAAAGTTGGCCTCATTTTTATATATGTTCTTACATCTATATTTCTGTGTATGATATATCCATACATCTCTGTATATACCATGTATGTAGATACATATTTGTATGTATATACGGTTTGTGTGTGTATTCATACATGTGTGTGTGTGTGTGTGTGCGTGCACGCGCGTGTATGTGTGCGCACACAAAAACAAATGTGTGTGTGTGTGCACAAACAAATGTGTGTGTCTGCACGCGCGCACAAACAAATCACCCTAACAAGTTCATGTTCCAAGTTCTCATCAGGATAAATTAACTGGTCACAATTTAAATGCTATGCAAAAATTACATATTGAGGAGTGGTAATACAGTAATCATCTTGTACAATGTAAGCTTACATTTTATCTTGGACACGTCAACTAAGTGTACCCTTTTTTACCTGCATCTTATGCAAAGCATGCCCTAATCTTTGCTGCTAAGTTGGGGGAAGGAACATACGCGTTGTTCAGGAAAGCAATAACTCTTTCATATCATAGTTGTACCAACCATTTGCCTTCACAGCCTATGTACAACTTTGAAATTTATTTTAAAATCACACATAAATATTAATCTATTGAATGTATATCCTATTAACTGATACTTCTTCACATAATAAATGTGCATATTGCTGTTCCCATATATTATAGATTGTATATCATAATGATTTGGATTTGGTTTCTGCAGTTCTGGCATGGTGGACTTAAAAGAGCTCTCCTTAATCAATGGAAAGGCTGCATGGATGGCCTACCTGGTACTCTTAGCATTTCCTTGGGTTCAACCTTTTTCTTTGGCTTTTGTAATTTCTTTTCTGCGGGTTCATTAATATGGATACTGAATGATGGCCACTTGACGACTAAGATGGCTCAAGTGTTACAGTATATTGCACTTATTTGTGTGGTAATGCAGGATATATACTGTCTCAATGCTGATGGTTCTCTATTTGATGCTGCTTTATTATCTGCAATAGCTGCATTTTCCCAATGTAAGTCTTCATTTAAATTTTCCTTCATGCTAATGATTTCTCACATTTTTATCTTCCATATTGGTACCCTGATACCAGGCTGATTTTTAGCCTGGAATATGGTTTATCCATATCAAAGCCCAATTAATTTTAGGTGTGGTTCTAGAGTCATTGTGAATTGTGTTTGAGTAGTATTTAAAGTCCATGACCATGCTTGCGCGCGCGCGTGCGTGCGTGTTGGGGTTGCGATGAGGATAAGAAAAAGGACTGAGAGCTAAAGATCTATTCAGAACATTGGAAATCAATATAAGCAATCCAGTGTTCAGTCCTCCTCAATTCACCTACCTCCATGCTTCGGAGCATTTTATGCCTTGGGATCAGGATTAGAAAAGGAAGGGGAAGCGAGGAGTGGGGCTGTTGGTTAAATAGGTTTGGTCGCGGTCATGTCAAAGGTTCACAGGTTCAAAGTTAAAACCAAATCCATCACTTAAATCAAGGTTTCAGATATCATGACATATCAACCAGTTTAGGAGGGAAAAAATAGGGCACCCGAGATGAAACACCCTTAAATTACCTGAGATAGGGGATGTTTTAGTTGATACATTGCTTTGCATCATAGAGTAGGGAGTTGTTTCGACTTTGGCCCAACATGAATTGTGTTTATATCTTTTATTCCCTTTGAGCACATGCAACCTGATAGAAGAGAATGATAGTTCTTTTTCTTCTTTATCCTGGTTTGTACTTCCAAAGAAGATAGTGTTAAATAACTGGTTGATGCTTGTTAATGGAAATACCCATTAATCCATTTGCCCATTATCATACTACAGATTGATATGGTCATCCCTTAAAGTGTACTATCAAATGGAAAGTTAATGGTTTTCAACGAGTTAATTATTTCCAACAACTATTAAGCTATTGTATGCTAATGAATATTTACTTGAGGATACTAATGGAAATACCTATTAATTTATTATCATTAGCTATTGACTAACTATTTTTTTAATAAAAATTATTGGCTAAAATGCGGGAAATCCCCCTCATGTTTTCTTGAAAAGCAGGACCCCCCCCCCCAAAAAAAAACTTGAAAAACATGTACTTTACCTAACGGTATTAGTTTTTACATCCTTATGACTTTTTATGCCAAAAATGCCCATTTAATAAATTTAATTGATTAACCTAATATTTTTCCCTTTTTATTCGTTTTCCTAGTCCATACTCTTTTGAAACCATGGTCACTCTTTGAAGTAGCCAGAAGGCATATGATGTTTTGAATTAGAGATTTTGAAGTGTGGGAAATATGTTTGGAGGGAAAAAAATCTTAGAGAAAAAAAAGGGAAAAGGTTTGGAGAAGAAAGGCTTGAGGGGCATTTTGGGAAAAATACGCTAAAAAACTAACCGTGTTAAATTTATGGGGTAAAGTGCATGTTTCTCAAGTTTATGGGGGTTTCTTGCTTTTCGAGCAAAACTGAGGGGGTTTCCCTCATTTTAGCCTTTTTAAAAAAGAAATTCTTGTTAATTCACTACCGCGGTTCCGCATGTACTACTATATTATACAATATTTTATCAAACATAAATCTACATTCCATTGAGTCAAAATATGTTTCCTTGCTTGCTCACCTCGGGTGCTTTGGATAGACAGTTAATTCCATGTGCTGTCCAACACTGCTGATGGTTCTTCTAGTTTACCTTAAGTTTATTAGGAACGTTTTTCACTGAAAAGAATCTGATTATCACTTCCTGTTTATGACTTGGAATGAATTTGTAAGCATACGTTTTCTCATTTAATTACCATATATTCGTGATTACAATCTATAGTGCAGATTCCTCTTGTTTCGGTCAACGATGATGGAAGAGTAATTGCTGTGTCTGGAGAGCAAGAAGGGGAGTCAAGACTAGAGCTGGTGAACACAGAACAGAGGAAGCTGACTCTCAAGAGCATCCCATTTTCACTAACATGCATGCTTCATAAGCAGCACATATTTGCAGACCCCACTGCAGAAGAAGAGTCAATAATGGATACTGTGGTGACCGTGGTGATAGATTCGCTAGGCCGGCTGGTGTCCGTTTACAAATCCGGAGGAGCAGTTCTCGTCTACAATAAATCTCTTCAGGTTTGTTACTTTCCTTCTTTATCCTGTTCTACTACCCTATTGTGTTTTGCCATTTATTTTCTTTTGTTTTTGGCTTGAACTTCTTGAAGCCACAATTGGCTTTAAAATTGGGAATGCTGTTGTAAGCTGATGGGTTGACTTTACTAATTATTTTTCGTACTACTTAATTAATTTTTTCTTTTGGATCAGGGCTCCTCATCCTACTTTTTTTCCTCAAAATTTATATAGAAAAAAAACTCGCATATGTGAATCATACAGGCGGAAATTGCAGGAATCCTCCCTCTATTTTAATAGCTGCTATTAGTTCTCTTTGCAACTTCTTATTTCCAACACATGGGTTTTTGCCCTTTTTTGGCCACTTTTCACTGACATTGCATATTTTGTACTTTCACGGGAGGGTATTTGGAATAAAATTTTGAAAAACCGAAAAGAGTAAAAAATCCAGCTATTAAAGTAGGGGTCAAAGTTCAGCTTTTAGAAATATAGGATAGGATAGATGCCCTGCTAGCAGGAAACAGAGGGAGGTTTCCAGCAATTTAGTCATTCATATTAACCTAGGCTTGACCAACTTTGTTAAACTTTATATTACAGCTGCAATGTGTAAACTATAATATGAATCTCGTCTAGAATGGTATTTAATCAATCTTGTTTGGATCTAGGAATGCATTGCACTTACGAAAAGGAGAGCGGAGGAGCTACATAAAATTTTGGCTGATGCCCTGTCTCCACAGATGGAAGTTGATGCAGATTGATTCAGATGAGCTTGAGAGGAGTTGCTACATTGAAATTAGTCGTAATAGGATTTTAACTTTCTTTTATGTTCCTTTTAGTACGTGGATTTTCTTTGCCCCACTACACTCCATTAAACTCTATTGTAGTTTCCCCTTGGAGAATCATAATTTAGTATGTTACTGACCTTTTAGCCGAAGAAAACCAAGGAAATCACATCCATCTTTAGAAAGCTTGAGTGTAGTATTTACTAAAATCCTGGGGTCTATATGTGCAAATTGTGTGATTATTAATAAGAAGTGGAGTGTTAAAAAATTGAAATTAGTGGCTCTGGGTCTTCTCCTCTTCCATGTGTTGAAAATAAAGAAAACGAACCTGAATTGGAGTGGGAATTAAAAGATACACTAACTTAATATGTTTAAACTTCATAATGTCTTGTTATTTCAAAAATAACCCAATGACTCAATGACTCAATGACTTGATTGTGCTATGACTTATTAATCTGAAATTATTTCCATCCTTAAATTAATGACAGATTTTTGTTGTTATATATATCCAATTGTTTATGGTTTACTCTTGGACTGTGGCCTGTTAACCAGTGAATTTTACTCGCATGCCGATTCATTGCAGCCTATTAGCTTTATACACAAGTATATATGAACCGTTAAATTTTAAGTTGATGAACTTGTTTAATTATGTATTCATAAGGTCAATTATTGATTTCGTATGCATAAAGTACTTGCTTGGACGTTAAGTCATATTTAGAGGACCCTGAACATAAATATAAAGGCGTATGCTAAGCAACACCAATAATGCAAGGAAGATCCACAATTCACATTATTACTCATAAGCAATATAATCTACACATGAACAAACAATGCAATGGCATAGATCTATCATCTGCCTTCATGTTGTGGCATTTAAATATTATAAATGCTATGAATCTGCAGATTGATTTATTTGTGGACATATGTGGTTATTATTGGTTCTGAAAAGATTAATAAATTGAAGTAATTAATTAAGAAGCTTTACTAGTTTCTCACTTTGCAGGTTTGACAGTCCAGGATCTCTGAAGCTTCATTATAGCACACCAATGCCGGATTTGTTGCTTCGGATGGTGATATAGGAGAGCTTTGTTTGATTATCGCGTTTTCGCATTGGAAGTGCATTTCCCCTGTACTAGAACCAAAAGCCCCTCCTGTAATTTTTAGACAACTTTAAGAGAACAATTTTGTGGCTTGTTCAAAGTTTTTAATCAAAATGGATTTCTGAAGAAAAAAGTTTGACATGGTCTGGAAATGTATGAGCATTTTTTTTTTGTATTGTTAGAATTTGTCAGACTTGCATCATATTAGGCTTCAGGTCTAAAAACAATGCGATTTTTTTTTTGTGGGTACCTTAAAACTGTACCACAAATATTTTCTCTATTTATTTAGTTTTCAATGCTACTAGAATTTCTTTTCCTTGGAATACATTCCATCCAAATCAAGGGGGCCCCTGCAACATGCAAGACATAAATGTAGGGTTAACTGCATATACTGCCTTTTTCACACTATATCTTTTGCCTCTTGTTTCAGTGTTCAGATGCCAGAGTTAAATTATATTCTGGCATGTGTAACTAATAACTTTTAGGGGACCAGTTTCAGGGATTTTATGGTTCTAGCTGTCATGTTTAGGAATCACATTTCATCAAATTGAGAAAGTATTAGCCCACTTAAAATTAAACATGAACATAGTTCATTGCCTCTTCAAATTTTACAATATAGGTATTTACACCCTTCTACCTAGAGGTGAAACTAGGTAGGGTTGATCCAACTTAACCCTAAACACAAAATCCATTCGAAGTTAGCGGGTTTACAAAACTATATATCTACATGGATCGAAAGTGCTTCGGCCAAGTTTGGGTTTTAACGAAGGGGTTAGATTTTATGGGATTTTACCCTTTGATTATAACATATTTATTGGAAATAATAAAAAAAAGGGGGGCCTATAAAATATTCTTCGATAAGATTAAAAAAATATAGTTGTTGCTGCTTTCCGTTGCTTACAACATTTCATAATATTAATATTGAAAAGGATGGGTTCTTGCATAGGCGGAGTTTTGATTAATTGAAATGGGTTCGGGTTAGACGGGTTTATGTATGGATAGATTTAAGTATGAGTTTGGACGGACAATTATTAAATCAACCCCGAACCCAAAGAAAAAAAAAAGAATTCTAACGATAGTTAAACTAGTCCAAACAGGTTCGAACAGGTGCACGTGAACAAAAAGGAGAATCTAGAGAAATTGTATGGGTTTGAATCAAAATCTACCCGACTTGCATCCTTTCTACTAGCAAAGTGACATGGTAATCTTTATGCATATGATTTTAAGGAATGTTGCATTAACATGATTGTTACATTTGGATCATTTCCTGCAAATATATGTACACAACAGTAACGAACAGTAGCAGTTGTCATTATAGAGAGGGAGCTAAAAAAGATGGCAACCGACGATGAAGATGATGATTGCCGGACGGCAGCTAGTGATGGATGCGAACAACACTTGTCATGACAGTCGATGATGAAGGGCGACAGGCGGCGGGTGGAGGCCGGGTGGGGCCGAGCGCGGCAATTCAAAGATGAAGGGCGATGGCCTGGTGGAGTGGTGGTGGCCAATGAGGGAGCAGAGGGTAGAGACCAGCTTCGATGAGTAACGGTAGTGGCCGATGATGGGCAGCATCCAGCAGCGAAGGCCGACGGGGGATGGTCGGATAACTCGGTGGCTGAAGGCCGGATGACCCAGCAGTAGGAACTGCCTACCAGTGAATAGATATAACATTAGTTGGGGAATATTTGAGATAATATGATGTACAGCAAAATCCTAAATTCCTAAAAATACTAGGTTTTTAATTCCTTAGTGTTGCACGGATATGTTCATTATTAAAATGTTATAATCACTTATTATTATTGTTGTTGTTGTTGGTACTACTACTACTACTATTATTAATACTATTACAATTATAATTATTATTATCAATTACTAAAACTTCTCATTTATTTTTATATTTTACATCAATTATTAAACCATTCTCATTTATTTTTGTATCGATAGATATAGATTTATGGAAAAAAAAACCCAAATTTGTATATATCACTAATTGTAAAATCAATTATTAAAATCTTCTCATCTATTTTTGTTTTTTTTCCTACATATGTGTAGATATAGATTTATGAAAAAAACTCAAATCTATATCTACACATATCTATATTTACAATTAGTTAATATATTCACAAATCTATAGATTTTTCTTAATTTTTCTATATATATGCAGATATAGATTTATTGAAAACCGCCATATATATATACGTGTGTGTGTATCTATATATATATATATATATATATATATATATATATATAGGGTGACGTCGAAATCTACGTTCTCCACCATTTTATTCGACGATCGGCGCCACACATCTTGATCTTCATCGTCAAAGATGTTGATACACCAAATTTCATGTAATTTTAATACTTTTTCACCGTTGATTTAGTGGGTGCAAAATTAATGGTTTACCGACAATAGAATTTTTTACTTTGTGTAAATCAACGATGGAAAGGTATTAAAATCACATGAAATTTGATATATCGACATATTAGACGATAAAAATCAAGATGGGAGGTGCCGATCGTCGAATAAAATGGTGGAGGATGTAGATTTCGACGCCACCTAACGAAAAAGCCTTCTAGAACCTCACTCCTCTGTTATTCTCTCTCTCTCTCTATATATATATAAAGAGAGAGAATAATGGAGGAAAGAGGCCCTAGAAAGGTTAGGTGCTGCAAAAAATTCACCATCCATCATTTTTTTCGAATCTAAGATGCTGATACACCAAATTTCATGTGACTGCATCACTTTTCACCGATTATTTAATGGGTGCAAATTTAACGGTTTAACGACAATAGAACTTTTTACATTGCTAAATCTACGGTGAAAAGATGTTGGAATCACATGAAATTTGGTGTATCCACATCTTAGATAATGATGATGGGTGCCGATCGTCGAATAAAATGGTTGAGGGTGTAGTTTTTTGACGTCGCCTAAAGAAAAAGCCTATTAGGGCATCTTTCCTACATTATTATTATGTATAAATATTAACTAATTTTCTTTATATATCCTAAATCTATATTTACACAAAAGTATTAATGGTGATTTTCTTAGCCTTAAATTTATATCGTAAGTGCACGGTTGTCAATTGCAGCACTTGTGGATCGATCCGCAGGGAAGAGGGCGATCTTAGTTAAACCTAGCGAATTAAAGAAGAAAACTTGACTTGAAATAATTGTATTGATGAAAAGCAATAATAAAAAGAAAGTAAATTGCAAAATTAAATAGATTCTTAAAAATAGAGAAACCCCTACGGTCTAGAATCATCTCGTATGATCATGGTGCTTTAAATAATAATCTTTCCTTTTCTTGATCACCAACTTTAAATTAATTACCGATCAATTCTAAAAAGTATAAAGCATATATAAATCGCAATAAACTATCAATCTATTATAAAGCATAATTTATACGATCATGGCAAATACCCTATCAATCTACAAATAGACAAGTAATCAATTTAAAGATTTATTCTAATTAATTAGGAAATTAATTAGATCATCTCTTTCACTTGGTAAACTCAATGCTCATCAATTAAAGGTATATCTAGTTTTATCGGCGAGTCTAAACTAACCCTAAATTAACTAGATTGAACATAAACAATAAAAATATGAACTTTACCTTCCCTAGATAACCTTCATCGTCGTCAATCAATCATCAAATTAACCAGTTTATCGGTAACATGACATTTTCCTAAATAAATCTTATGGTTGTCAATCGCTCATCGATCTATCTAATTTATTGAAATTGCATAAAAAAAGAATCTATATTTTATCATAAAGTATTCGTCATTAAGAACGTCGAAAAAAGATAAATCAATGAAAAAATATACAAATCATAGAACAAGAATCATCCAAACCTATATAAAGAATTAGCTGTGCATAATAAAAGAGAAACAATAATTAAAAGAAAACATGATAAATAAAAATAGAAATTGAATTGCTTACAACCCTAAATCTTGCTCTCCAAATCTTAACCACCAAAATAATAAGAGAAGGAGAGGGATAACTCGCTCAAGAGGGAATGATTCTAGCCTTAGGTATTTGATACCTTTTTATAGTCTTTTAATCGAATACAGAATACCAGTAGAATTGGAATAAAATAATAAAACCGCAGACCAAAAATTAGCCAATTTGGTCTTGGTTTCGCCGCGAATCACCGTAGATGGGATGTGAATCGATTTGTTGGAATTTGAGTCTCAAATTTTGGGATCTTGTTCGTCTCATCGATAGCTTTACATGAGTCCAAGAACGTGCCCATCGAAGTTACGGTCTTCGAGATATGATCGTTTTAAGTAAACTTTGCTGTCGGGCCTATATGCTGAATTAGACTTGGATCTTTTGTGTTATTTAAATGTTTTTTTAATGATTTGATATCCTTTGCTCTTCTGCTCCATATTAACTTGTTTTGCGACGTAAAAGACACATGTTGGTATCCTTTTTTCTCTTTTTGCAATTAAGCCCCTGTCACCTGTAAATATCATAACATGCCTTTGCGCAACATTAATTGTGACATAATAAAGATACATATGGATATAAAATATGTATTAAATGCACCAATCATATATATTTACAATTAGTTAATTTATTCACATATCTATTATTTATTTTTGTATTTTTCTATACATAATTTATGTTTGTATTTTTCTATACATAATTTATGGAAACAACCCAAATCTATATATATTAAATATTTTTTCTATAAATATACTGATATAGATTTATGGCAGAAACTCAAATCTATGTATATTAACAAATTATAAAATCAATTATTAAAACCTTCTCGTTTATTTTTGTATTTTAAATCAATTATTAAACCTCTCTCATTTATTATTATTATTATTTTTGTATATATGTGTAAATATAGATTTATTGAAAAAAAAATCCAAATCTATATAGATTGATTAAGTAATAATAAAATCAATTATTATTAGAAATAGAAACCCAAAATCTATATAGAGTGATTAATATCTAATTGTAAAATCAATTATTGTTGTTGTTGTTGTTAATATTACTATTACTACTAACTAACTGAGACAGGTATTAAAGGCAAACTATTAATATTACTAATTGAATATGGGTTAGGTATTAATGGAAAATATAAGGCAGGTATTAATGGAAAAAATAATATTATTAATATTGTTGTTGTTGTTAACAGAATATAAAGCAGCTATTAGTGGCAAATATAAGACAGGTATTAATGGAAAAAACCTAAATTTATATATAGAATATATAGATGATTATTAGCACCACTACTACTAATAGAATATAAAACAAGTATTAATGGAAAATATAAGGCAGGTATTAATGAAAAAACTTAAATTTACATATAGATGATGATGATAATGATGATGATGATGATAATTAGAATATAAAGCAGCTATTAATGACAAATATAAGATAACTATTAATGACAAAAACCTAAATTTATATATAGAATAATATATAGATTATTATTGTTATCAGATTATAAGACATGTATTAACAGAAAATATAAGGCATATATTAATTGCAAAACCCTAAATTTATATGTAAAATATATAGATTGTTGTTGTTGTTAGTAGTAGTAGTACTACTACTAGAATATAAGACAGGTATAAATGGAAAAAACATATATATATATATATATATATATATATATATATATATATATATATATATATATATATATATATATAGAGAGAGAGAGAGAGAGAGAGAGAGAGAGAGTCCGGATTTTTTTTTTTATTTATGAACTTTTTCGTGTGACGTCCTTTCGACGATCCGTGCTGTTCAAATTGTTCTACACGTTTTAGATAGTATATGGATGAAAAATCATGTCCACAATCGACGTCATTTTTCATCCATACACTATTTAAGACACACATAACAACTTGAACGAAGCGGATCATCGAAAAGACGTCACACGAAAAAGTTCGTGAATTTGAAAAAATGCAAACCCCCCTTAACGGATCCGCACTCTCTCTCTCTCTCCGTGTGTGTGTGTGTATGTATGTATATCTATCTATCTATCTATCTATCTATAAAAGTCACGTATTAATGGTAAATATAAGGCACTTTTTAGTGGTAAAAACCTAAATTTATATGGAATATATAGAAATAGATTATTTAATTCAATACACGCATGGATATATTTCATGGATACATAGGATTCCCTGTAGATTATCTCTAGATTATCTTGCTACCTCTTATTCATAACTTATTCCAGAGAATCAAATTAGGTTGGATATTTGTTGCTTTCAAAAGATTCGGTGCCCTCCAGAAAAAAATGAAGAAAGGTCATCAACATCGAAGAAAGGTCATCAACACCCATGAGGAATCCATCTCATGCGCGTAACGCCAAATGAAATACGAGCACAAAAACTCATGCCCACGCTTCATTTTATAATCTTTTCCATTAAGGACAAGCTATTTACGGTTCTTTTCTCCTCCTATTTTATTCCTTGCTTATTTATTCTCTCAGTTGCCATATCCATTCTTGTGCACAAATAATCGGTATTATTATTTTTTTTTTTCAAATGGTGAGTTTTTAACATTGAACGATATCCATTTTCCACAAAATAGTTACCTGCCTACCAGCACGGACTATATGAAATATATCGTATTGGTATCAAAAGTATTGCTCCGACTTCTAGCCGATCCCCCAACCCAGCAGCATATATTAAACAGATCGAACTGATAGAAGATCGGCGGTAATAAACAAAGCTTTATTGGTCATTTAGATATATAGTTATACATTACACATTATATGGTTTTGTGATGTAACGATGATTCGACCCCATTCCTCTTGCTCAACAAATAATTTTTTTCATCATATGGACAGACAAATTTCTATACCCAACGACCTTTCTTTTTCTAATCGGTCATCTTGATAAAATTTTGGTAGGGTTTTTCTTCACTCCTTTCCTTTTCCTTTTTTTCGGCTAAAGTAATAATCATTGAAGGCTTAAAAGAAAGTAAAACGAAAGCACATAGTGCTTTATTTATTTTGGTTGTATCTTAGTACATGGATGCCACGTCTTTGATAAGGACATTATATCCAACAACCAATATCTTTAGATCATTGGACTTTGAAGATCCAATATACTACAAACCATTTGCGTTCCCCTAACACTCGAGAGTTAGAGTTGAGTTAATCTATCTACTCAATTTGTTATCCACAGTAAATAAATAGGATTATACAAACACTATTGTATGCTTCTTAGAAACAATATTGCGTGATTTTTAGATAACGTCTGACTTAACTCTGCTATTTTTACTATCACTACTCATAGGCAAAAGGTTGATGCTTCATCTTTTTCTTTTGAAGAAAACTTTAAGAGCATATATATGAAAATTTCTCGAACTTCATTTGGTCTGCTTTAAAAATATCTTACAAGAAAAAAAACTCTCTCGCACCTCTCTTTAAAACCTCTCTCGCATCTCTCTTTAATACGTTTGGTACTTATTTTATATGCACAACTCCTGCTGCACACACTATCTATAGATCCTGTACATCTCTATCTCTACTATTGTAATGCTAAAAAGAGAGGTTCCAAAATTGAGAATCCAATTTCAATGACAGCTCTCTATACGGCCATAAAATTTTCTCCTTTTCTTCAAGCAAAATAAAATAAAATTAAAATTAAAAAAATTGCTAACTACTCCTTCTCTCACCCTCTCTCCACTAGCTATCCCCACTTTCTCTCTCCATCCGATGTGATGTGGCGGAAAAATCCATTAAAAATTAATCTTTCCCATAAAGTAATGCAAGGAAGATGTTTACAAAATTGTCAAATTTAAATTCAACATGAGCAAAGAAGTACGTAAACTCTATACATCTTATTTAAAAATCTTATATTCAAAATTTATTTTAAGCGTTTTTCAACATTGTTTAGAAAATAAAAGAAATCATTTTATCTCTGCATAATTTTATTAAGTTTTTCCTTATATAAAGATGATATTTTAATGATGTTAATAGCGACGAAAACACCAAATGTTTAGATCGATATTGACATGAGTTGAGAGAGACGCTGGCTTTTAAATATTGCTTAATAAGCATGTTTAAATATTTACATGTTAGTGGATGTGATTGGATGTGTTTCCATTTGCAATGGGTAATTTTTTGCATCAGGTGCATCTAAGAAAGATATAGTTGTATAGAATTTTGTATGCAAAAGAGTACTAAAGTGGCAATGAAAAGGAGAGAAAAAATAATGCTAATAATTTCCTACTTTAAAGCCGGGCACTACACTAAATACCTCCTTGATCCGGCTGATACCCAACGAAATAAGAAGACATCCGACCAAATAAATTTATTTCGTCGTCTGATGTCCGATAAAATAAAATATGACGAAATATCAGTTATTTCGTCGGATACTTTATTCCGTCGGAATATATCCGATGGAATAATTTCGGAAAAATAGGAAAATTTTCCTGTTTGCAGCTTATTTCGTCAGGTTATTTTCAACGATATAAGTTATATCGTCGGAAATAACCCGACGAAATAAGTTACATATAGAGAAAAAAATAGAGCAAGTTTTGTGTGGTTTTCGAGTATTCGATACAAATTCAATTGAAATACTAATATAAAAACAACCACACCTCAATTCAATTAAATTACTGATATCATCTCAAACAACCACAGCTCAAATCAATTCAATTCAATTCAATTGCAAATTCATTCATACAATCGTATTTACAGCTTCTTAAAACGAAAAAACGTACAAAATGGAGTGATTCGTCGTTGCGCATGCGTTTTGTGCTTTTACACTCTATCTCGAGCTCACTGGACGCCGTCGTCGTCTGGAAAGTTCTTGAAATCGAGCAGATACTACAGTGTTATCAATAGACAAATATTAGTACACAATACCCGTCTATCCACGCCACGGCGGAAGTCCACTTCGCCTCATCGTTGGCAGCATCCCTCCATTTCTTATGGACCTAGTGTTTATGATCACGCCAACACCCCGACACGTATATAAATAGTCGGCCTCGGATACAGGAGAGCTGTCAAACCACTAGACAACGGTAAAACACGCCTACAAAGGAACACCGAAAAGGTATTAGTATCAAACACATTTATGCAAAATTAATAAATGAATGCTTAATTAACTAACCTTATCAAAATCTCATCTAAGATCGTTTGCTTGTTGGCCTCCAGAGCTTTCATCGACCAATCCACCGGTATATAATGGGAACTGACTTTCACGCAATGCGGCATACGTTTTTCTTTGTTGAAGATCGAGGAACATAATTTTTTCAGCCGTTTTTCCCCAGGCTCAATGAAATCCTCATATGCATCTTGATCTTTGGGTCATCATGCCCCCGACCCCATATATCCATTGCCTGTGTGGGCCCCCTTTTCTAAGGACCCCGACTCGACTATTTACCACGGTAGACTGGACGGAGATGTGGAGACGTCTAGCCTGAATACGGGAGCAGATGTTATTTGGAATATATTCATCCACCTCTCCGAGGATACCAAGATGATTTCTGACATCGTATATCGAAGGTCGTATATCGAAGGTTTGGATAGATACGACCGTTGTAGCATGACTTATCAGATTCCTCTTCATATGCGAGGGATTTTTGATTGTGAGGACACTCTTCCCTGCAGCCGCAAGTCCATAAAGTTAATTACTCTATCACATTGCGATAACAAATTTCACTTTCTCCAGGTAGATCACTTCGTATTATGTTATATGTTATTTATTTTGGGGCTGCTCTTGGATTGTATACGGTGACTAGTTTTGTTGTCGCCCATAAGGCGCGGATTAGTCCAAATCCGTATATATTAGATTTGGGTTTGAACTTAGGACGCATATCTCATATATAAATAAGGTCCATCAATTCGGAATATGTCATATGAGGACCATTAGCCGTCTTTAAGACTAAGATCAACTCAGAATTATGGTTAAGGACAGTTAATCCTGTTTTGGATTAGGATCTTTAGTCGTCTTTGAGACTAAGATCAATTTAGATTTATTGATATTTTGATCAATGAATTGTATATGAAAAGCAAAATTTTCGATACTTAATTTAATTTTAATTAAGTGATCAAACAATGGTTCGCTGTTCAAGCGCGCAAGTACTTATGAAACGTACATGCCAGTTTGTTTTATTTGAAAAAAGCATGCACATGTTTTGCATGTGGTTATGTACTTGTTTCAAGTTAGGGCGTTGCGTACATGTATATCATGTGGCTCGCATTTATTATCAGTTCGGAGTCATATGTGCGCATGTATTTAAAAGTCAACGTGCATATCACGTGACAATCGCACATCCGTAGGCAGTATTCAACAAGTGCGCGCACGTGCATATCACGTGATGTACATGTCTCGATAGGTAGTATCCATCAAGTGCGCACACATGTATATCACGTGACGCACACGCCTTCATGAGCATCATTCATTAAGTGCGCACATATGTATATCACGTGACACACATCGTCAGGGACTTTATTTAACCATAGACGATTTTTTTTAAGTATGCACTCGATTTGAGTGCGCACTTATTTAGATCAGAAAGCAAAACCTTTCACTAAGAAGTAATGGCTTCTGTTCTTTGTTTTTCTCTTCTTTTCCTTCTTTTATTTTTCAAGAAGCAAAACCTTCGTTTTTTTTATGATGCGAAGGCATCTATGATGGGTTTTTTTCTTAACATCTTTTGATCTTTTGTTTGTGAATCGACGAATTCAGGAGAGAAGCAATGGCTTCTATATTAAAGCAAAAGATTTATGGGAGAGGGTAGATCTACTTCTTTTTTTATACCTGTTTTGAGGTTGTTGAAGAAGAAGATTTTTTGCTTGAGCTTATGATGGGTCGTCTCTCTTTGATTTCTTTATATATGGTTCCTATTTATAGGAGATCAAAAACTAGGGTTTGTTGCTAACAAATTAGGCTAGTTTTGATTTTATTTCGATTTAATTTGATCTGATTTGGATTTAATTCGTATTAAATCGATTTAGATCAATTATGGGGCAAGTGCACACCATTGGATCGATCCCCAGTGCATGCTCACTGTCGTATCTGATGATCTCGTATCAATTTAGTTTGATTTGTTTCAACGAAGAAGATTCTATTTCTTCGTTTGGGCAGTTGCGCACTTCAAGGTGGTGAGCACATGTATTGCACATGTTGCTCTATTTCGTGTTGATACGCGCACCTGTTAGGAGATGGACTTCAGTCATGTGCACACTTGTTGATATATTAATAGGTGTGCGCTTATGCCTCCGTATGTTTTCATGACGGCGGCCAAGTGTTAAGCTGCAATCCGTTGGATCTGTCTCGAGATTCGTGAGAATGCGAACCGTCTTTTAGAATCTATAAATATGTGTCATTTTTTTAGAGTTGTACCCTTTCTAAAACCCTTGCCTTCTGTTAGAAGCCCTTGCTTCTTTATTAACTTGATAAGTGCTCATGCGCACCTCTGCCTTTGTGCACTTGACTTAACTTGAACTTGCGCACCCTTTGGATTGCGCACTTGACTTAATATTAGTTTGCGTACCCTTTGGGTTGCGCATTTGATTTAAATTTAAGATAACTTATAGAAATTTTCTGTAACTTCAAACATGTCACTTAATTTTGGCTTTAATCAACCAATTTTTATCCTTTAGTTTCGAAGTTGGACATTCCACCCCCTTAGCGGACTAATGTCTTTCCGGTTTCTTTTCTTTTATATATCATGGCTAGCCATCTGTACTCTATCAGGGAGATTGTTTCCCATACCAACATCCGTTTTTATAAACCTTCCTACACTGACGCCCAATGCGAGGCTATACTCCGTCACTTCGAGAATCATTGTGGGCGGTTGCTCTCTCGCCGGTCTTTCATTTTACAGATAATTTTAATTGCGATTTGGAGTGCTACACCCAGACTTGTCGGGACGATACCATTTCATGCACTGGATCAGGCCAAAAATAAAGTGCACTCGGTCTATTTAACGTGCTTGATTTTCAAGAACCGAAGGGACCGTGCAATAGACATATTACACCGGATATATCATTAAAAGACAATTAAATCCTCATATGCAAGGGCAGAAGATATCAGCTACGACCTTGACGCTTGTATTTGTGAGGGGAAGTGTTCATACAAGAATATTGCATTTAATACCGCCCATTCTTACGCTCGTTTGTTTATAGGTAGGTGCTTGTAATCCTTGTTTGCTATATATTTACAGGCTACAGGTTCCTAGTCCAAAATAACGCAAATCATACAAAATCTCCACTGTTACACCAAAATCCAGAACATCTGTTGACAACAGATAAAAGCCGGGTTCCGGTCATCCGTATCCGTCCAGTGCCGCGTACCAGTTCCAGAGACAAGACATATGACAGTGGTCATTCGTGTCTTGGACAAGCATAGAGCACGAGGGGGGCAGCACAAGAATCAATGGGTGCACGGAGCTCAAGGGAGAAAAGGTCAAAAGTATTATTTTTGATACCATTTTGGACCATTGCAGATCTGAAGCAATTGTGGATGCAATTTGCAATTTGGTACATGTAGAACAATAGAAGATAGCAACACAGGGAAACCCCAAAAATACGACATCCTAACTCCCCAGAATGGCCGCGGATCCGCGGCCAACATGGCGACTCGGCCGCGGATCCCCGGCCGAGTTGACTCGGTGGAATCTGAATTTCTGGGGGCAGTTTGGGAACTTCATCTTAGGCCAGAATGTTGCCCTAGGGTTTCAGCCAGAAGTTTATAAATAGCCCAATTTTGTGCCAAGCCAAGTCTTCTTCATGTCTTCTTTTCCTATCTCTTTTAGTGTAGTTTAGCTTAGCTTCTTCTTCTTCTTCATTTTTTCCTCCATGAAAATTGCAGTGAGAGCTTTTTGAGTGGATGATGAAATGAAGATGAGGGTTATTTTTCTTATCTTGTATTTTTATTTCATTGTATTGTAATTTAATTTCTAGTGTAACTTTATTATTTGTTATTAACTAGTTGTTGTTATTTCTTTTCTTGTTATCTTTTCTTTTCTTCTTCTTATCCGTATTATTTCCAAGCGATGATACTCGATGGAGTTCCTTGCTAAGGTGAGAACCCAAGAGTTAGCTTGCTTCACTTGTAAAACCGTATTTTTCTCTTTTCTTCCTTCTTGTTTTGTTTTGTTTTCTTTTATGATGTGTGAATAATTTCCTCCTTGTTAAGGCTAAGGAAGGTGGTATGAGAGATGGAGAAATCCCTTGTGCTTCTCTTCGCCAAATATCTTGAAACGAACCCCGACCAAACAAACGCAACCCCCTCACTTAGACGCGCTATACGTGACATGTAGCCGCGACCTAAGTCGAGAAGTCCTTTAAGCGCACTACAACGCGACATGTAGTTGTGACTTATTTGGATACATGGTTGCGGGTGTTTGGCCGAGAGTTGGAAATAAGCGTATTTAGCGGACGGACAAGGGGCACTAGGAATGGATTTAGCGTTGGAAAGCTTGCTTAAACTCACAAATCCCATTCCTATGTCCTCCTAATCCCCGCTACTTTCGATTATCCCAACACCGTTTTAAGAATGGCAAAAGACAAGCACAAGACTAATCCTAACTCTACTAACCAACCTTAACCTTAACAAGCTTACTTGAACATAAATACGAAAATTTAGGATAGATTTGAACAAACATATACACATTCTTTATTGATTCGTCTAAAACACGAACGGACATACAACCATCTCCCTGTGGATCGAACCATGCTCAACCGGCTAGCTGCATAGCGATACCGTCCTGATCGCGGTTATAACTTTTGAACTTTGAACATCCGACACGCCAAAAGCGTGCGATCAAATAGCGCCGTTGCCGGGGAGACGGTAACGTATTTTCTTTCTTGTTATTCGGGTTAATATTCCTTTTGTATATATATATATATATAAAATAAAATCTTTTTGTTATTTTTGATAATTTTTGTGTGCAAGTGTGCAGGCTAATCTAGAACAAGTACAGTAATTCAAAAAGAAAACAGAGCATTTTATTTTGGAGTAGAGACCAAGGGGATTTCAGGCGCCGGCTCATCAATTTGACCGCGGAACCGCGGTCAAAGTGGGGATTTGGCGGTGGTTCCGCGGCCGTATTGAGGCCACTGTGCTTCAATTTTTTTCTGCCCTTTCTCTTTCTTTTTATCTTCTCTGTGAATTCTACTATGCTGTATTTTCTGCAGGATTCTTTGCACAGATTGCACAGCCGCCAAATAAATTTTTGTTGTTTTAGATTTTGTTTGTTTACCGCTTTGCATATATTAATACGGACATTAAGGGGCTATAACACCAATTCAGATTGGGTGGGGATTTCATCACCCTTCCTAAGACCCCATAAATCACTAATTGCATACGCATTATCTTGAGCTAATAAAAAATACTAGACTCAGCCCTAAGGACATCGCGCTCAATAGGATTGAGGACTAGTTGTAGGTATCGGCCGTTGATCCTAACCTGACTTTGCGGTGTCTAGGCAAGTGTGTCTAAGGCGAGTGGTTACTTAATTAGGGCCACTATTTGTAGTGGAGAGCCTCCCACTCACCTGGCACTTACCTGGTCGCAATTGGCGGTGAAGAGACGGTTTGAGGTCCTATTTCTAGCCCTTTGGAACAGTTAGGAGCTGTCTAGCTGACCTAGGTGACCCTAGATCTAGGCGTGTTTGTGCATATTATGATTGTGATTGTGCTTGTAAATTTTAGTCCCATAATTCCGTATTCTTTCAAACAAACAATTTTCAAAACTCCAAAAACAAACATTTTTTCTTTTAATAAAAATAAAAAAAATCCACATTCTTTTTCCCTCCTTTTCTCTTCCGTTCTTTCTTTCTCTCTTCATATCATGGGTACCCCACCTAGAAAAACTCTTGCCGAACTTTGGTATCCACAACCAGACATTACTTCATACGGTTCTTGCTTTGGCCGAACTTCGAACGACCCCTCCATGCCCAAAATCTCTTTGAAAGATCGGATAGACGCGTCTAGGACGAACAATTTGACTCTGCAATCCACTTCGTATCAACCATTTCAAATATTCACCCCTTCTTACGTTGATACTCATTTTTCAAGTCGGGTTGAAACTCCGAAACCATTGTCCATCGTTGAACATATTGAACAATCCCGTAGCCGATCTTTCACTCTTTTCACCACTGCCAATTCTTTTGATCAACAATTCCCACCATCTTCTTATCATAATGTTTATCCTACCCCTTTCCAACCATTCAATTCCTACCAGTCCTACCCAACTTTTGTGCCTTCCCTAGACATTGTTTCTGAACCGTCATTTGGGAGTTTCCAGTACCAAAACAACTTTGAATCTTTCACTGAAACCCCTTCACAATCCATGTCTAGTCTGGAACAGTCGTTGGAAGACTTTAGGGTAGCATCGTACCAACAAATGATGGATTTGAATGCGTCCATGGCCACCCTCATACAACCTAGTGACCCAGTAGCTAGTTTTCAACTAGCTCCTAATTTTCCAATGTATGATGAGGCGGTAGGACAGGTTGAGAATTTGAGTGGTGAGAGTGAGCTGTGCACCCTTCCTAATCAAACCTACCCATTGCCAATTGAATCACACAACTCCAGTTTTGAATGTCTATCTAGTGTTCCAAACGATTCATTGATTAATGATAGAACAGATAATGAGTTGTGTGACTTTGTAGTGTTTGATTTGCCCGATTGTGAAGGGTCCCTTTTGAGTGAAACCACACACAATCCTTTTGACCTCTACACCTCCATCTTAGAACCAGAATCGATTGAAATCCATGCTTTTGATGAGGTGTCTGAGGATATTGATTTTCACTTGATTGAGGATATTGACGCTGGGAATATTTTGGATGATGAACCCATAGATTTGGCTGAGATTTTCTCTTCAATTCATCATCCCGAGTCATTAAATGTTTTTCCTGAACCCCATATGCGTCTGGATTTTGAGGATAAATGCATGGATGTACTTAACTTTGAGGAGAATTTTGAGGATATTTTTGAGGATGAAACAGTTCTTGTTGATGAGTCGGATTTTCCAATTCATCCTATCCCTTTCATTGACTGTGTACACCCTCATGAACCTTTAACCGATAACCTTCCTCAATCACCTACCTCCATCCTTTCCATCGTCCCGACCTGGCAAGACACCGTATCATTTTCACTTCCTGTGTCTGGTTTACTAAGTTCGGCTTACCCATGGTTTCTCATGAATCTTGAGGGATTTGACCCCATTTCTCGACGGGTTAATATATTAGCACAATCACTTTTTACACATCGGTCATCACAAATTGTGCTAATTTATTCACTCCATTTTCACCCTCAAGTTCGTATTCCACTTCTTTCTCCCTTCTGCCATATACCGAGACCGTATCCCGCTTCTATCTCCATACGGTCTCGCGTATTCTCCATTTCTTACCTCTCCGCATTCTTTCACTAACTGGCACATTATAGAGATAAAATCTTTGAATGGTTGGTACTAACTTTTGGCCTGTGTAAGGCCTTGTATAGCTTGATACTGTTCTTTCCCCCTAATCCCGAACTTCACCGCTTAAACAGTAGAAACACTGTTTTACTTAAGTTTGGGGGGGGGGAACCTTTTTGTATATATTTTTTGTTTTCCTTTTTTGTTTTGTATATAATTTGTTTCTAGGGAGCGCCGACAATTTTGACCCTCTTGGTGTAGCCTGACAGTGAGGGCATTGTCAAGTTTAAGTTTGGGGGTGTGCTCGGTAAGCTTTCTTCCTTTGCATTCATTTGTATATTTTGCATTTGCTTACCTTATTAAAAACCTATAAAAATCGAATTTTTTTCCAAAAAATATAAAAACTTTGTCGTCAAGTTAGTTAATAGGGTAACTTAGATTTTTATTCTGAAAGTTTAGTTGATATGTTAGAAATAACTAAATTCTAGGCTTAGGAATTGAAAATCCTAAAAATAACCCTCATTCTGTTTAAACTTAGTGATTATACGTCTTTACAGTTTTTTGAGAAATAGGTAATTTTGAGTTCAGTTCTTGAGTTAAGTCAAGATGAAGGGAAAGTATTGAAGCTTTACTGAAGGATAAGTCTGAAAAATAGTTTCTATTCTTGAGTCCAAATTTAGAAAGTATATACCCTACAAACTGCACATACACGCATCTTGAAACTGGGGATAGTAGATGATACCTAGAAATACTCTTGCCTGAAAACCTAGTATGAAAAAAAAACGGTAATTAAAGCTAAACACCAAAAGAGCATCATTGAAAAATATATCCGGTCTTGAAAAAGAAAAAATAAAGAAAAAAAATGAAGAAAAATAAATAAAGTCAAGACCTGAAAACTACTAATTATGCTTTAAGCTTATGCATTCAGTAATCGGCTGTTGGTGCCTCAAGAAGCATTAATAGTCGCATGAAAGGTGTGTGAGCAAATCCGTCCATCATTAAATGAAAAGAAGTAGTATTAGGTATTAGGGCAAGGGTACTATAGCTTGAATTGAATTCTTGAGTGTAGGGGTGCAAATTTACACACACGTAAGGGTATACAATCGATATTTGGAGGAAAGATAGAAATAAAGAATAAGACTTATGTTTTCTGTAAAGTTGATAAAAATCCCTAATTTAAGACCGCACTTTTGAAGGAAAACTCAGGAGATACCAATATCTTTCTAAACTTTTTTGGAACGTATAGGATCTGGGGTTAAATAGATAGGAGGTGTGAATAATAAGGGTTGGATATTTCTAACTTAGGATGAGAGGATTTCTAACGTAAATACTGAACTGTAGGAGTAGAATCAACGTTAACTTATGAAACTAATTTGACGGGATTTTGTGGGTAGTATCCGCTTAAAACCCTCAGGAGACAACACTCCTCCTACTAGGGACATCTAGAGGTTTAACGGCTTGTTGCACGAGCTCGGTGCAATCGCGTTCCCTGCGAAAGTGAGGTTAGGACTTTTTGTGAATAATTGGTTTTGCTCAGGACGAGCAAAACTTAAGTTTGGGGGTATTTATTCATACCAGAATATTGCATTTAATACCGCCCATTCTTACGCTCGTTTGTTTATAGGTAGGTGCTTGTAATCCGTGTTTGCTATATATTTACAGGTTACAGGTTCCTAGTCCAAAATAACGCAAATCATACAAAATCTCCACTGTTATGCCAAAATCCAGAACATCTGTTGACAACAGATAAAAGCCGGGTTCCGGTCATCCGTATCCGTCCAGTGCCGCGTACCAGTTTCAGAGACAAGACATATGACAGTGGTCATTCGTGTCTCGGACAAGCACAGAGCACGAGGGGGCAGCACAAGAATCAATGGGTGCGCGGAGCTCGAGGGAGAAAAGGTCAAAAGTATTATTTTTGATGCCATTTTGGACCATTGCAGATCTGAAGCAATTGTGGATGCAATTTGCAATTTGGTACATGTAGAACAATAGAAGATAGCAACACAGGGAAACCCCAAAAATACGACATCCTAACTCCCCAGAACGGCCGCGGATCCACGGCCAACATGGCGACTCGGCCGCGGATCCGCGGCCGAGTTGACTCGGTGGAATCTGAATTTCTGGGGGCAGTTTGGGAACTTCATCTTGGGCCAGAATGTTGCCCTAGGGTTTCAGCCAGAAGCCTATAAATAGCCCAGTTTTGTGCCAAGCCAAGTCTTCTTCATGTCTTCTTTTCCTATCTCTTTTAGTGTAGTTTAGCTTAGCTTCTTCTTCTTCTTCATTCTTTCCTCCATGAAACTTGTAGTGAGAGATTTTTGAGTGGATGATGAAATGAAGATGATGGTTATTTTTCTTATCTTGTATTTTTATTTCATTGCATTGTAATTTAATTTCTAGTGTAACTTTATTATTTGTTGTTAACTAGTTGTTGTTATTTCTTTTCTTGTTCTCTTTTCTTTTCTTGTTCTTATCCGTATTATTTCCAAGCGATAATACTCGACGGAGTTCCTTGCTAAGGTGAGGACCCAAGAGTTAGCTTGCTTCACTTGTAAAACCGTATTTTTCTCTTTTCTTCCTTCTTGTTTTGTTTTGTTTTCTTTTATGATGTGTGAATAATTTCCTCCTTGTTAAGGCTAAGGAAGGTGGTATGAGGGATGGAGAAATCCCTTGTGCTTCTCTTCGCCAAACATCTTGAAACGAACCCCGACCAAACAAACGCAACCCCCTCACTTAGGCACGCTATACGTGACATGTAGTCGCGACCTAAGTCGAGAAGTCCTTTAAGCGCACTACAACGTGACATGTAGTTGTGACTTATTTGGACACATGGTTGCGGGTGTTTGGCCGAGAGTTGGAAATAAGCGTATTTAGCGGATGGACAAGGGGCACTAGGAATGGATTTAGCGTTGGAAAGCTTGCTTAAACTTGCAAATCCCATTCCTATGTCCTCCTAATCCCCGCTACTTTCGATTATCCCAACATCGTTTTAAGAATGGCAAAAGACAAGCACAAGACTAATCCTAACTCTACTAACCGACCTTAACCTTAACAAGCTTACTTGAACATAAATACGAACACTTAGGATAGATTTGAACAAACACATACACATTCTTTATTGACTCGTCTAAAACACGAACGGATATATAACCATCTCCCCGTGGATCGACCCGTGCTCAACCGGCTAGCTGCATAGCGACACCGTCCTGATCGCGGTTATAACTTTAGAACTTTGAACATCCAACACCCCAAAAGCGTGTGATCAGGAAGCACCAGCAGATGGAGGATGCTGCCTAGTATGTCCTGCAAGATTTTCATTTTGATTTTCAGAATCCATGCACCAATGCTAGTCTTTTGCCATTATGAACTTTGAACGATGTAACGACCTTCACTTTTATTTTCCTTTTTCTTTTCTATAATCCATATTTTAACGTATTAATGAAAAGCGCCTCTTCTTTTACATTCACACTTCTTTTTCATTTTGTGTTGCAATGACTTTGCTTTTATTATAGGAGTCCGTCGTTAGCATATGCGTACGTGTCGTGCATTAGCCTTCATGTGCGCACGTATATAAGTGTGAAGGTCAATCGAGTCATTTTTCATCATGTACGCAAGTCAATCGAGTCATTTTTATTATGTGCGCACTTGAAATTTGATGCGCACTTAAATCAGTGTGAACAAATGCCCTCCATCGATTGCGCGCATGTGAACTGTTAGTTATATGTATGCCCTAGAGGCCATTACTGTATATATGATGTATATTGTAATGGATGCTTGGACATATATAGGGAGGACTTTCTTGCTCGACATGATAGTATGTGTAACGTTTTGAAAATCATTTCGGTGAATTTCGAAAAAATCGGTAAAATAAGGGGGTTATCTGTAAAAAGTCAAAATACAAATATCTTATTATAAAAATTAAATATACATATTCTAGCTATGTAATTGCTATTATTTGGTGTTTATTGAGCCGCTGGTGAAATTTCAAATTTTCTGAAAAAAATATTATTTTATTATTATTTTAAGCCGTCACTAATACATTTAATTAGGGAAAATTACAAATTGGAATGAGTTGAAACAAATTTTGTGCATCATAAAACATTAAATAAAATTTTATCATGTGGTTTTTGGAACGAAATCATTTGCCAAAACGGTTTAGAAATTATTGAAGAAAAAAGGCTTTTTTTAGCGTAAATGGATGTTTGGGGTATTGTATTTATCATTTTTCATCACCCCACACCCGTACCCACACCCACACACCCCATTTACTTCTCCTCTTGGCTGAATTCAGTAGCCACCATCTTTTTCCCCACTTGAATTTCAAAGGAAAAGAAATGAAAGAAAAGAAAAGAAAATGGATAAATTAGTTAGACTTTTGACTTTGGTTGGACTTCGACTTTCTCCCCCCACTTTCTCTACCTCCCTCTCTCTCCTCTCCCCCTCCCATTCCAGTCGAACCCCTCTCCTACATCAGCAACAGCCCCCCCATTTCCCTTCTCTTTTCTCTTCAAAACTTCATCAAAAATTTCCTCAAAATCCATCAAAAAAATCCCAAAACCCAAATCCGACTCCTACCCATTTTAGCTTAGCCCGTATAGCATGGATCTTTGTGAAAAGAGAGAATTTTGGGAGGCCATGGGTGCTTGTGGATCTTCAAATGTTTTTGGGTATAATTCTAAACATTTTTGCTTAATTTGTTACTAATTTCTTAAAGCTAATTTAATTAAGTGTTAATTTGGTTTATGTGAGTTTAATTGCATGATTAAAGATTTCAAGTTAGGGTTTGTTGTGGAAATGAGTTGTGTTTGATTGTGCATGGTTTAGTGATGTGGATTAACATATTTAGTTTTGTAGAAAACTAATCTAGTTGTTAATTACAAGTTGTTACTTGAAAAATGTCCAAATTAAGCTTTTTGTTGCAAACTAGTTTTTTTGATTTAATTCGAAATATGAGATTAAAAATATGGTTAGGGTTTTTATCATATTATTAACTTTATTAAGTGTAGTGATTGATCGTTTTTCCCGTTGTGTAGTATGTAGAAATTTGTAAAGAACTTCACAACCAAAAACTATTTGACCGCAATCAAACTACGGTGTCGGATGTAGTTTGTAGTGAGTGCGGATCGTCCACAGGGATTGCACGATTCACTTGTATTTTGATACGTTTGAAATGAAAAGTTAAGCAACAATAAAAGAAAACATGATTCAAGAATGATTTGTATTCGAGTGTCACTATTCTTTATGCAAGAATCAAGAAACTATAAACAATCAAGAATCGGTGTTTCGATAATATTTCCAATCAACAATCAAGAATATAAGAGAGGCTCGTAGGAATCGATAGGATCAATAGACGTGATGTAATCTAAAGATATCGTGTTCTTGTCCTTCGAAGGATTGATACTAGATCGATGATCATCGACGAGAGTTGGGGCTTTCTCGTGAAACTAGGGTTTCATCCTATAACCCTTGTTCTTTCGTCGATATCATTCCTTTTCTAGCCTCTACCAAATTCAAGAAACGATCGTAACTCCCCAATTTCGATCGATGTCAATCAAGAAAGCATCGAAACGAAATGGGTCGTCGTTTCTTGAACTTGGTAGGGTTTACAAAACTCGTAGGACTCAAGAATCGATTAAAGCTATGTTACATCATCATTCTATTATCCGTCTCGACTCCTCGACGAGCGGAGTTTTATTCACACATCACCACACAGAAAAGATTTACGAATTGTAAAGATAGCATGATGCAGAATTTAAAGAAAACAAGATAAAAGAATATCACCTTTATTTATCTCAACAATTTTGATTACATTTGCTTCAAGAACTACAAGAAGAAGAATCTAGATTGTTGATCGGGCGTCGCTCGGCTTCGTGAGTCGTGGATCGGCTTCGGATCGCTTGCTCCGTTGAAGATCGGCTCCGCTCCTAAAGGTTGTAAGGCTTCTTGCTTAATGGGTACTCGGGATTCTTGATTTCAATTGGAATTAGGGTTAGGGTTTCCTACAAGCTCTCTCACTAAACTTGAGGAAGAGGGGATGAAGAAAGAGATTGGCTAAAACTATAAAGTGGGTTGAATTTTCCAAGATTTCCCAACATGAATAATGAGTGAGCCTAGGGTCTTATTTATAGAACTCCCAAACCCTAGGCTTAGGTTTGAATTGGAACTTTCCCTCCCAAAGTTTGTTGAGGAGTTTCTAGAAGGAGTTTGTTAGGAGCTAGCTTAGGGTTTAAGCTAGGGTTTAGGGAAAGTTCTAGAATGATTAGGCTAGTTTAGTGAAACTCAAGGTGTTTGCTGATCTGGTAGAAGTATCTGGAGTCTTCTGGAACTTGGAGTACATTTCTGAATTGTAGGCCCTGAAACAGGAGTTTTGCACCAAAATTGAGGAGATGTCATCAATGAGCCGCGGATCCGCGGCCTAAGCAAGCCCATGCCGCGGATCCGCGGCCATGTAGGAGTCTTGGGCTGTGTGCTTTCTGGAGTGGTCTTCTACTGCTATTTGGAGCTTTATATGTTATGCTGAATTGTGATTTATCCTTTGGATTGGTGCCAGATTTGCATTTAGTGAGTTTACGTATCTTTCGAGCGGTGTAATGATCGAGCAAGCTTCTCTTTTTCCTGCACAGACTTCGAAACACGGGTTGCAAGATATAGAAAATATGCCATGTAATGCAATGCAGTCAATTTCCCTAGAATTGCCGGTTTTAAGGTCTAGTACATGTAATTTGATATTTTGCGATCGATTTGCTAATATGTGAATTATGAATACCGTACACTTCTATATGGATGCAAATGATGAGGAAATTGCCGGTTAAAATATGCAATATTTTCGACTGATCAAATACCCCCAAACTTAATTTCGATCGTCTCGAGCGAATGTTTTATTAAAAAGAGAAGGAGAAAATAAAGAAAGAGAAAAACTAATTAGCACACTTTCGTAGGCAACACGATTGCACTGAGCACGTGCAACAAGCCTTTAAACCTCTAGGTGTCTCTAGTAGGAGGAGTGTTGTCTCCTGAGGGTTTTCAGCGGATTGCACCCACAAAATCCAATAATAAAAGCAAGATCATGAATATTACATTTAAAGAAAAGAATCGTAAAAGAAAGACCTTGAAAATTAGGGTTTCCAACTAAGCTAGCTTTTCGGTTGTCATGAGCCCTATCTTAATGGTCATGAAAAGATGTCAGAAATCACGTCCTCCCTCAATAAAACATCATCTTATTCTTCATTCCTATCTTTCTTCCAAACATCGATCATATAACCCTGCGTGTGTGTAAAGACATCCCTACACCCGGAGAATTCAATTCAAGCTATCATACTCTTGCCCATCAGCCTCAGTATACTTTTTTTTTTTTGATGAGCTCACACACTTTCATGCGACCGTTAATACTTCTTGAGGTACTAACCGACCGATTACTCATGTGCTTGCTTATTTGGTGTATTTTCCTAATCTTGCACCACCTTAGGTATAGCAGTGACTCCCAGACCAGTTGGCCTTAGGGCACCAGATGAAGAGGCACCCTCGCTATATATTTTTTATTTCCCTCGGTGATAACAAAACCAGTGTCCATTTTTCTCACCATATTTTTTTTTCCATACTTTTGGCTTTAAGACAAGAGCATTTCAAGGTATCCTCTACTATCCCAGGCTTCAAGACGTGTGTAAGTGCGAATAGCAGGGTAGCAACGTTCAAAATGTTTGGCTTCCAGAATAGAAACTATTTTTCAGACTTATTTTTATCCTCAGATTAGTGACGTCCTTCATCTTACTAACCCTTGGGACAACGGCTCATAACTACTTATTACTAGTTCGTATAAGAAAACTTCTAATTTTCTTAGTTTTCTAAAATTTTTCTAATCTCATGGATGTAATTTTTCACTATCTAAACTTTCATTATCTTATTTATATACAAAAAAGTGTAAATATTAAAATTATTTTTATATTTGAAATTTTTTAAATTTTTATGGGTTTTGAAAATTTTTCAATTTTTTATAGATTTTTAAAGAAATGTTTTGTGCTTATGCAGATGATATGCAAATGATGCGAAAATAAGCACAAACCTCCCCCAAACTTGTTTTCAACAGTGTCCTCACTGTTGCCGAACGCTATACCTACAAAACTGTAAATCTGGGGGGAATTATTAGTGGGGGCAAAATATATAAGTGAAGAACTTCCCCCAAACTTGTTTTATTTACTCACCTTCATTCAAAAAATGATGCAATGATATACTGGACATGAAGGTGAGACGGAGGAATTTTAATCCAAATAAACTGGCTCTTGTAAGAACAAGAGCTCCTCCGTGGGGTCAGTGGAAAAATATGGCTTTAGTCTATGTCCATTTACTTTAAAAAATGTGCCGTTTTTAACATTTTCAACTTCTACTGCCCCGTGCGGGTATACAGACCGCACAATAAAAGGTCCCTTCCATCGAGATCGGAGCTTACCCGCGTGAAGGTGTAATCGTGAATCATAAAGAAGGACTTGTTGACCAGGTAAGAATGTTTTCCTTAAAATGCTTTTA
Organism: Agapanthus africanus; assembly: GCA_030015575.1. Classification (NCBI taxonomy): domain Eukaryota; kingdom Viridiplantae; phylum Streptophyta; class Magnoliopsida; order Asparagales; family Amaryllidaceae; genus Agapanthus; species Agapanthus africanus. The sequence continues at coordinate 372,236,021 of JASDDO010000019.1, read as the reverse complement.
TCGTGAAAAACCTTAGTCCTATTCTTTGTGATTACAGCATTATCATAAGCTTCATCGCGGAGTTCGCTTAGCTCGTTAAGTTGCAGCTTCCGAAAGTTGCAAGCAAGGTTTAGATCAAAATTTATTTCTTTTATAGCCCACAATGCTTTATGTTCTATCTCGACGGGTAAATGACATGCTTTTCCAAACACTATCCTATATGGAGACATTCCTAGGTCGGTCTTATATGCAGTCCTGAATGCCCAAAGAGCATCCGTCAATTTGGTCGACCAGTCTTTTCTATTTTTAGCAACAGTTTTCTCCAGGATAAGTTTGATTTGTCTATTTGAGATTTCAGCCTGCCCGCTTGTTTGGGGATGATAGGGTGTAGAAAGTCGGTGGTTGATTGAGTATTTTCGCATAAGAGTCTCAAAAGATCTGTTGCAGAAGTGCGTCCCGTTATCGCTAATGATAGCGCGTGGGTGTCCAAATCGCGAAAAGATATTCTCTTTCAAGAACTTAATGACAACTTTCTTGTCATTAGTGCGACATGGAATGGCTTCTACCCATTTTGAGACATAATCAACCGCCAGCAATATGTACAGATTCCCAAAGGAGTTGGGAAAAGGACCCATAAAATCTATGCCCCAAACATCAAACATTTCAACAACCAAGATGGGTTGCTGAGGCATTTCATTCCTCTGGGATATTCTACCCGTATACTGACATTGTGTACAGGTTTTGCAATACTCAAATGCGTCCTTGAATAAGGTCGGCCAATAAAATCCACATTGCAAAACCTTTTCCGCTGTCTTTCTAGGACCAAAGTGACCCCCACAGGCCTGATCATGACAAAAAGAAAGAACACTCTTGAACTCTTCATTTGGGACGCACCGGCGAATGATCTGATCAGGACAATATTTAAACAAATAGGGCTCGTCCCAGTAAAAGTGTTTTACTTGGGAAAGAAAGCGGTATTTGTCCTGTTTTGACCAATCGCTCGGTATAAGTCCCGTGGCATGATAGTTCACAATATCCTTGAACCATGGTTCAGCGGATACGCTCAAGAGTTGTTCGTCAGGGAACGAGTCATTAATCGGCAGGGTCACAGGGGAAGAAACGATGCGTGAAAGGTGGTCAGCTACTACGTTTTCACATCCTTTCTTATCTTTGATAACAAGATCGAATTCTTGTAAAAGAAGGATCCAACGTATTAGTCGACCTTTTGCATCTTTCTTCGCCAGAAGATATTTTAGAGCGGAATGGTCAGTATACACAACTATAGGTGAGCCGATTAAGTAAGGCCTGAATTTTTCTAATGCAAATACAACCGCTAATAGTTCTTTCTCTGTGGTTGTATAATTGATTTGCGCATCATTCAGGGTCTTACTAGCATAGTAAATCACGTGTGGCATCTTTTCGATGTGCTGTCCTAAGACTGCACCTACTGCAAAATCAGATGCGTCACACATCAGCTCAAAGGGGTAGTCCCAATTTGGTGATGATAAAACGGGGGCTGAAGTGAGTGAGTGTTTAAGTGAGTCGAAAGCCGTCTCGCAATCCGAGTCAAAATGGAAGGTCGTATCCTTGGCCAGGAGTAGTGTTAAAGGTCTAGCAATTTTGCTAAAATCCTTAATGAATCTCCTATAAAAGCCCGCATGGCCAAGGAAAGAGCGAATATCTTTGACGCTTTTGGGATGAGGGAGGTTTTGAATGACATCTATTTTAGCTCTGTCAACCTCAATGCCTTTCTGTGAAATGACATGTCCAAGGACTATTCCTTCTTGGACCATAAAATGGCATTTTTCCCAGTTTAATGTCAAGTTCTTCTCTTTGCAACGAGTAAGAACAGCGTCCAGATTCGCTAGGCAATCAGAAAAAGAGTCTCCAAAAATCGAGAAGTCGTCCATAAAGATCTCCAAAAAATTCTCTACCATATCAGAGAATATCCCCATCATACACCGCTGAAAGGTAGCGGGAGCATTGCATAACCCAAAGGGCATGCGACTGTAAGCAAAGGTACCAAAAGGACAAGTAAAAGTGGTTTTATCTTGATCCTTTTTGGCGATGGGGACCTGATTGTAGCCTGAGTATCCGTCCATAAAACAATAGAACTCTCGTCCCGCTAAGCGTTCCAGCATTTGATCAATAAATGGTAGAGGAAAATGGTCTTTCCTCGTAGCAGCGTTGAGTTTTCTATAATCGATGCATACACGCCACCCAGTTTGGGCGCGTGTCTGAATCAACTCATTCGCCTCATTTGTGATAACTGTGATGCCGGATTTCTTAGGAACGACATGTATAGGACTCACCCACTGGCTATCGGAGATGGGGTATATAATACCATTATCTAAGCATTTGACGATTTCTTTCATGACAGCTTCCTTCATGACGGGATTCAACCGTCTCTGTGGTTCTCGGGTTGGTCTGGCATCATCCATCACATGTATATGATGTTCAACTATCAAGGGACTAATCCCTTTGATGTCCGCCATACTCCAACCAAACGCCTCTTTGTTAGATCTCAATATCGATAAAAGTGCATTCTCTTGCTCTGATGCAAGAGAAGCGGATATTATAACCGGTAATGACTCGTTCTCACCTAGATATGCATATTTCAGGTGAGAAGGTAAAATTTTGAGATCTAACTCAGGCGGAGAAATGATAGAAGGAAGGGTCATAGATTGATTTTTGGATCTACAAAGAAGCTCAGAGCCTGTGAAAGATACAGACTCGGGTGGAGAAAAGTCAGAAGTGCAGGACTCATGTGTAGGGAAAGTGTCCTCACTAAGATCTTGTGCAAAGTCAAACAGAGATGTGCTAATGTCATCGAGATCAGTAAAGCAAAGATCCTCAGCTCCACAACTATCGGGAGTGATCTCATGGACAGAGCACACATCTAAAATATGAGCCGAGGGTTCTGATGGCTGACTTCCAACTTTATAGATGTTTAGTTCAATGGTCATATTTCCAAATGATAAGTTCATTGAACCATTTCTACAGTTTATAACAGCGTTGGAAGTGGCAAGGAAAGGACGACCCAGAATCACCGGAATTTGGCCCCGGGGGTTTGCTACAGGATGTGTGTCGAGCACAATGAAGTCTACAGGGAAAACAAATTCCCCGACCTTTATCAACACATCCTCTAATTCACCCCTTGGTTTGGTGATAGATCGGTCTGCCATCTGGAGAGTGCAATGAGCAGGTTTCAGCTTTTCAATCCCTAATTGCTCATAGACAGAATAAGGGAGCAGGTTAACACTTGCGCCAAGGTCTAAAAGAGCACGATTTATGTTTTTATCCCCAATCGAAATCGATATTGTAGGACAACCTGGGTCCTTTCTTTTCTTTGGAAGCTGGGGAATAAAAGCAGTGCTGATATTATTAGACATAAAGACCTTCTTCGGCACTTGAGTCTTCCTCTTCCTAGTGTACAAGTCCTTAAGAATTTTCGCATAAGCGGGGACTTGTTGAATCGCATCTAGGAGAGGGATATTGATGTTAACCTGTTTGAACATTTCTATAATTTTCTCCATATGAGGACTCGTTCTATTAGCCCTTAGCCGGTTCGGGTAAGGAGCTTTCGCAATAAGCGCAGGGTCCATCATAGGAGAAGGAAAGGGGGGTAGACGAGGTCCCAAAGGAGGTGTGGGGACCGTCTGTGGAGAACTATAAGGGTTGGGTGAAGGTGTCGAGCCTAAAGGGAACTGGAGAATAGGCTCGTGAGAAGGTGGTTTGGTAGAAGAAGAAGGATCAGAAGGAGAAGTGTGTGGGTGTGGAAAGGACTCAGCCGAGGTGTTGATATGATTTTCAGTATTATCAATATCTTCCCCGACATTATTATTCAGCACTCTTCCCGATCTCAACGTTGTGATGGCATTTACATTGTAATGCCCAGGATTCTGTAGGGGTTGAGAGGGAAGTTTTCCTTTTTCTCTCGCACTCATTTCGGCTTTAAGTCGTGCGATTTCAGCTTCCATCGTTCTGATACTCTCAGCTTGGGACGCTGAGTTTTTCTTTATCTCACCGACGGAAGATCTAACCTCAGCCGAAACCTCTAAGAAATTTGACAAAAGTGATTTCATGGTTTGAGTGAATTGAGAGAAATCGTCAGGACAGGACAACATAGGATTAGACTGTGCAGGAGTGTTGCCCTGGTTTTGGAAATTTTGTGACTGATAGGGGTGCTGAGTGAGTTGAAGGGGTTGCTGTTGTGGTGGAGGAATAGCCCTTTGAAAATTATTCGTGTTTGGAACCGTGTTTTGTGATTGGTTTTGGTTCCAAGCAAAATTCGGGTGGTTCCTCCAACCCTGATTGTACGTGGAAGAATATGGATCGTTTCGAGGTCTTTGAAATGCGGCATTGGTATGCTCGTGACCTTGAAACGCAGAGTTTAATGGACATTCTTCCGTTAAATGTGACGGATCAGAACAGCACCCACAAACAGTTTTGGGGAGTGACACTGGGTTTAGGGAGGCTGCTGCAAATTTGTGTTCCATAGCGTCGAGCTTCTTTTGCATTGCTGCCATTTCAGCTCGAACACCTATGGACACATCTATTTGGTGTACGCCACCCCTATTCAATGGTTGGGTTCCACTCTCCCAAATTAGTGATTTTTCAGCGAACTCTTCTAAGTATCGCCAGGCTTCCCCATCATCTTTGGTCATAAATGTACCTTGACACATGTTTTCAAGGCTCTGTTTAGTGTTAGGGTTACTGCCCTCATATATGATTCGGCAAAGCTCCCATCTCGGGATGCCGTGATGAGGACATTGAACCAATAGATCCTTGAAACGTTCAAAGTATTTTGAAAATGGTTCAGCAGGGAGCTGGGCAAATTGGTTCAGTTCGCTACGGATTCGAGCTGTCTTTTGGTGTGGGTAAAATTTCTTAAGGAATGCAGCGACGAATTCTTCCCAATTTGTAATAGAATGTGCGGTAGTGTTATATAGCCACTTCTCGGCTATATCGCACAATGTAAATGGAAGAAGTCGTAGACGCATCGCATCCACTGAAAGTTGTGACGTACCCATCATTGCGCATACGTTTTCAAATTTGGTAATGAAAACGTAAGCGTCCTCAGTCTCGAGTCCGTGGTATTTGGGTAAAAGATTGATATACTGGGGCTTAATCTCAAAGTTATCCCCATTGGCTGGTGGTGTGGATAAGCAGGTCGAAAGAGGACCTCTATGTGGATAGCATCTTTCCTGGAGAGAAATGTGGGGTGGATTCTGCGCACCAACGGACGGTGGCAGATTAGGGTTAAAGAAGTTCGATGGATTCGGATCCATCGGTGTGGATGTGGTAGTGGGTAAAGAAAAGGTAAATGGAGAATTATCGACTTCGGAGTCGATAAAAGGTACGCGGACTAAACGGGCACTAGAATCCCGTGTCCAGCCTATCTTGCACTAAAAAGGGTTAGTACAAGTGGCAGCGTTGGCTTATAATTAGGGGTAAAATGAATGCGGTGCTTGCTTTTGAAAAAGGGACGGATTTTGAAAAAATATGATGCGACAAAACAAATGCAGCACATAAACCCTAGAATCTAGTGGTCACCTAGGTCCGGCTCTAGACCGCTCCTAACTGCCAAAAGACAAGTCGCAGGATAGAATCCTCCACTGCCTCTTTGTCCCCCTGTGGCCGGATAAGTGCCAGGTAAGTGGGAAGGTACTCCACTACGTAAGTAGTGGGCCTAATTAAAAACCACTAGCCTTAGACACACTCGCCTTAGGCACCACAAGAAAACGCGGATAAGCAATGAATTACCCACGGCCTTCTCTTGTCCTAATTGAGCGCGACAGTCCTTAGAGTCTTCTCTAGATTTCTTTTAGTTAATGGGGGTAATGCGGATGCAAGTTTTGCGATTTTTCGGGGCCTAGGAAGGGTAATGAAATCCCCACCTAATTTGGATTTGGCCGTGCCCCTTAAATTTCCGTATTAGAATGCAAACAACCAAGAAATCAAAATCACACACAATTTTTATTTGCTTTTGCGGCGCTGCGATTTATTTGCAAAGAATCCTGCAGCAAAGTGTTAGTTGGAGCTAAAAAGAGGAGAGGGGAGAGAGCAAGAAATTACCTGCACTGAAAATTATGCAGAGAACCCCCTGTAGGACCGCGGTTCCGCCGCAAATAGCCACTTAGGCCGCGCTTCCGCGCTTCAACTGTGGGTTCACTTGATCAAACTTCTTCAGGGAGCTTCTGTGAACTCCCTAAGCTTTCTGGTATATCCCAAATAATTTTTCCACAGCACAGAATGCTCCAGATCACCTTGCAATCAATTCACAACACACGTATAAGAGTTTGTACGAATTTTGATTTCAAGAAGTAAAATGTAATAATTCTTTCACTTCAAACTAAAAGTGTAAATGAATTAGCGCGATCCCCGGCAACGGCGCCATTTTGATTGATCGTTTTTCCCGTTGTGTAGTATGTAGAAATTTGTAAAGAACTTCACAACCAAAAACTATTTGACCGCAATCAAACTACGGTGTCGGATGTAGTTTGTAGTGAGTGCGGATCGTCCACAGGGATTGCACGATTCACTTGTATTTTGATACGTTTGAAATGAAAAGTTAAGCAACAATAAAAGAAAACATGATTCAAGAATGATTTGTATTCGAGTGTCACTATTCTTTATGCAAGAATCAAGAAACTATAAACAATCAAGAATCGGTGTTTCGATAATATTTCCAATCAACAATCAAGAATATAAGAGAGGCTCGTAGGAATCGATAGGATCAATAGACGTGATGTAATCTAAAGATATCGTGTTCTTGTCCTTCGAAGGATTGATACTAGATCGATGATCATCGACGAGAGTTGGGGCTTTCTCGTGAAACTAGGGTTTCATCCTATAACCCTTGTTCTTTCGTCGATATCATTCCTTTTCTAGCCTCTACCAAATTCAAGAAACGATCGTAACTCCCCAATTTCGATCGATGTCAATCAAGAAAGCATCGAAACGAAATGGGTCGTCGTTTCTTGAACTTGGTAGGGTTTACAAAACTCGTAGGACTCAAGAATCGATTAAAGCTATGTTACATCATCATTCTATTATCCGTCTCGACTCCTCGACGAGCGGAGTTTTATTCACACATCACCACACAGAAAAGATTTACGAATTGTAAAGATAGCATGATGCAGAATTTAAAGAAAACAAGATAAAAGAATATCACCTTTATTTATCTCAACAATTTTGATTACATTTGCTTCAAGAACTACAAGAAGAAGAATCTAGATTGTTGATCGGGCGTCGCTCGGCTTCGTGAGTCGTGGATCGGCTTCGGATCGCTTGCTCCGTTGAAGATCGGCTCCGCTCCTAAAGGTTGTAAGGCTTCTTGCTTAATGGGTACTCGGGATTCTTGATTTCAATTGGAATTAGGGTTAGGGTTTCCTACAAGCTCTCTCACTAAACTTGAGGAAGAGGGGATGAAGAAAGAGATTGGCTAAAACTATAAAGTGGGTTGAATTTTCCAAGATTTCCCAACATGAATAATGAGTGAGCCTAGGGTCTTATTTATAGAACTCCCAAACCCTAGGCTTAGGTTTGAATTGGAACTTTCCCTCCCAAAGTTTGTTGAGGAGTTTCTAGAAGGAGTTTGTTAGGAGCTAGCTTAGGGTTTAAGCTAGGGTTTAGGGAAAGTTCTAGAATGATTAGGCTAGTTTAGTGAAACTCAAGGTGTTTGCTGATCTGGTAGAAGTATCTGGAGTCTTCTGGAACTTGGAGTACATTTCTGAACTGTAGGCCCTGAAACAGGAGTTTTGCACCAAAATTGAGGAGATGATGTCATCAATGAGCCGCGGATCCGCGGCCTAAGCAAGCCCATGCCGCGGATCCGCGGCCATGTAGGAGTCTTGGGCTGTGTGCTTTCTGGAGTGGTCTTCTACTGCTATTTGGAGCTTTATATGATATGCTGAATTGTGATTTATCCTTTGGATTGGTGCCAGATTTGCATTTAGTGAGTTTACGTATCTTTCGAGCGGTGTAATGATCGAGCAAGCTTCTCTTTTTCCTGCACAGACTTCGAAACACGGGTTGCAAGATATAGAAAATATGCCATGTAATGCAATGCAGTCAATTTCCCTAGAATTGCCGGTTTTAAGGTCTAGTACATGTAATTTGATATTTTGCGACCGATTTGCTAATATGTGAATTATGAATACCGTACACTTCTATATGGATGCAAATGATGAGGAAATTGCCGGTTAAAATATGCAATATTTTCGACTGATCATGTAGTTTAACACTTTAGTTCATGGAAATCCAACCTAAATTGTAGTTTGTGCATTTTTGCTATGAAATTGTTAAAAAGGGTATTTTGTAAACTAGAATATTAGGGTTTTTGGAATTTAATGAGATTAAATTCCGGAAATTGTTTCTATGACTTATTTAAGATATTTAATAAGTATATTGGCCGCTACATTCATTTAAACATCATGTTTTGTACAAAAACGGCGAATTGTGCTTGCTAGATTTTCGGAAAAATGACTTTTTAAGTGAAATTGGGGTTTTTGTGAGTTTTAACCTAGTTTATATTAAAATTAGTGTTCGTGAATGTGCAAATAAGTGTGATTGGATTTTTCTCGATGGTTTGACGTTTGTACATCGACATCGAGGGTTAGTTTGACTATTCTTGCATGCGTAGGCGATAGGTTTGGACCTATGCGTGATACGCGTGCCGATTTGATTTTCGTATGCCGTTTCGATTTCGAATTTAGTTTTAATGCGATACGGTGCGTTATGATATGTAGGTACCCCATGTGGACTTCGAGACGACAAGCAAGCGCGTGGCGACGTCGGCACCGGCTAGCGAGGACCAAGTGAGTAGATTTATATCTACGGGGAGAAGTCGGGTGGATGGCGTATAGCACCCCCGCAGTCCGTGGTGGTGTATACGGATGCGTATACACACCAACAATTATTATATGTTATTTGGGATCAATAACGATGCTTAGGATGGATATTGGTGTGTTGGATTATTTTAGCGTTACGAACCCTAGGGTAGTGTTGCACTACACATACACACATACATACTTGCATACTTTCCTATTGATATGTGCTCATGGGATTCTTTATAGTTATGTGTTCACATGGGTATGGGACTATGTGTTCACATACGGATTGAGGATGATACTTGGGATTGAGCTGAGTCGATGGGATTTGATTTGAGGCCGTGAGATCGGTGATAAAGCAGGGTTCGTATCTTAGATACGACATGACGTTGTAGCGGGTCCTTGACGTAGTGTTTCACACACGTCCATGCATACGTAGGCGGTATCAGTATGGTGCTAGACGTAGATCAGTACCCCGATCATGATAATCGATAAAGAGGATACCAGCTGAATAGTATGATGAATGTGATATTGACCCGTACCCAGATTTGGGATGCCGTACAACGGATTTACGTTCGAGCTATATTGATGATTGATCCGCACTCTTGACTTGGGATGCCTGATTATAGATATGGTATCGGCTATGATGTTATTGAGGCGGGATCACCGACTATACATATACAGGTAGGTATATGTATCGACTCAGATGTTAGGCGGTTTCCTTACCTGTAGTCCAGCTTGTTAGCTTAGCCCTTTAGTTTAGTTTAGTTGTTAGATTAGATTCGATTCTTACCTATTTCAAAACTAACGAATCGTGGGTATTTTAAAGGACAGCCCAAGGGATCCTACGGATATTTCAAAAGACGTATCTTTTCATAAAAACACCGTAGCCCCTATTTTCAAAACCCCATGATTCGTGTTATTTCAAAAGGCACCATTTGTAGGATTTATATTAGGGTAATGCAGTTTAGTTATCGTTGTGTCTAGTATTCCGTTCATTATTGCTGTTTGCTCCACATCGCATACTTATGTTATAATTTCTTAATGCATTATTGATATCATATTGTTAGGACACCAGCACCATTACCGATGATGCGTATGTACCACGTACACTTACTTGCCGGCTCACATACATCTTCATCGGTAATTGCCATGTCACGTACACCTTAGAAAATATTGTTGCTTAACTTAGCTTGATAGCCAGTAGTTTGACATAATATTAGTGTACATACCTTATATGCCAGCTTAGATATTGTAGTTATTACTTGTCGCTTTATGCATACTGTTATTCATTCTCATGCTTATATTCATAGTTTTACATGCTATTGATGATTCGGATTTCCATGATATTTTCTGGATTTGGAGGAAAACCGCAAAACATATATAAACTGATTTCTCTCTTTTTAAATAAAAGTGCGGTTTTTCCCATGATGTATGAGTCTTCCACCATGAGTTTGCTGATGGATTTCGAGACCCGATTCGAGGAGACGGATGAACCGTTTCGGGTACATGGTGGACCCGGTAAGGTACCCCGGGGCAAGAAGTGCGTGATGATGACGATGTGAGCCTGGCAGGGGAGCACTACCTACCGGTGATTTTACCCGACGCGTCGGATATCCGGAGGATACCGTCGTGGTCTTGAGATGGATGGTAGGGGCCGGTCTGGACTGACGGCGCCCTAGACATTATGTTTGAGATATTGAGGTACAGAGATTGTGATACAGAGATATCGAGATATTTGGACACTTGTTTTGTGTCGATGCTGGGCACTGTTTTATGCTGATTTCATTTATGGTACCCCACTTTTAAAATACAGAAATCTCACTGATTTATGAAAGCAGTTTCTTCAGTACATGTATTCTGTTTCATGCATTCATACATCATCCATATGATACATTGCTACCTGAGGCACTGACACGGGCACATGGAATTACACTCGGGTTAGATATTTACCCTAGCCTTGTTATAGGCTGCATGTTATACATATATTTGAGGATATATTATGATCATTGACCTAGGTTGCGTTATTTATGCGATTTCTGTGCGTAGATGTTTTTCTATTCACGAGTTGGCAACTCACCCCCGTTGTGCCCCAGTTTCTTGCAGGTTTGCCGTACATGTTTCATTACGGCTTTGCGGGCATAGTTTCTTCGGGTGATTTGCTAGTAGGTGGGTTTACTTGTATCGTACCCCCATTATATATCTTGTATATCATTATTCTGTTGTATCTAGAAGTTCCATCAACCAAACATGTATTTATTTTGAGATAGAGACCAGTGATGTTATTCTTTCGACCTTAGAGTCGCGCGTTATATTTCTGTGGATTTCTGGTGGTTTTGAGTTTCCTTTTGAGTTTTGATCCTCGCCGTTGGCGTTGTATATTATATTGCTTGTGTGGTTGTGACCGTCGATTGACGAAGAGCTAGCTCCCGCTTGGGGATGCCTTTTTCGTGATTTCGTATACTATTCATGTTGTATCCCGTTTGGGGGCCAGTATTTACAAAGGAGACTCTGCCGAACTTTTCAGTAAATTTTTGATGTTTTAAATACCGCATAATTCGGCTTATGCTATTGAAATTACTTGCTTTAAGTTGGTTTTTCCTGCACTCTACTACTTTTCTTGGTTTGGATTTCTGGGTTTTCGGTTTACTTAGATTACGTACGCCTCGAGACGTTCGTAGTTTAAGTGCCGGTCATGTTCCCTACTTTCGGGTCGTGACAAAGTTGGTATCAGAGCCTTAGGTTTTAACCTTCGGAGCGTAGGATGACCCTTGGTTGATGGAATAGGTGACTAAAGTAGAGTGACGTACCGTTGGTATGTTCCGCGGCATATTTACGATACGCCACTCCACTTATGAAGCCTTAGGATGTACATTTCCTTGTTCAGTATTATATTCCTTCCTGATCTAGCCTCATCGGTACCAGTTTGGTTTTGCTGCTACGGTTACGGGCAGGGAGAGCTACGGCTAGAGTTGCGGTCAGCACAAGCTCGTCACGAACGAGGACTGACCAGGGTGAAATTCCGGCGACACACGATTGCAGAGATGTGTCTTTTTACTGTATTTCCGCGCCACGAGCGTTTGGCGGATCGCCTTTATGAGGTTACTCGGAGGTGCTGATCGACACTAGAGAATTGAGCCAATGATGGAGGCCAGCCAGATTTTGATGACCGTTGGCGTGTTGCTTACTCCTGATGATTGAGGCACTGTTCAGCGTGCAGACGAGCGAGCCAGTTGTTGCTGCGAGCGACGAGATATTGCTCCAGATGCTGGAGTTAGTGCAGAACGAGTTGTACGAGATGATAGAAGGTCGCTAGTCACCCGATGATGAATGACTAGGACAGGTGGTTCGTTCGCTTACCCCGATGCGAAGTCATCGGATAGATTGATTCCAGCTAGAGACGACTTCACGCAGAAACGTGAGGGTCGACAGAGACGATCGAATGTCGGAAACCTATTATTCCAAGTTTAAAGTATTCGGAAAGACATGCAGGCAATTCTATGGTCCCTCTAGAAGAATGAAACCCTAACTCGACATAATGACCCGGGTGAAAGCCTTTGAACCTTTGGGTTTGCGGCAGTTCCACGGCGCCATTAGTGAGGCTTGGGTTTGCCCTTCTATAGCTGGACCACCGATGCTGTGGTATATATATTCGATACTAGTAAACTGTACCAAGATGTTGAGCTCTTGGGGGATTACGAGGTTTCGACGAATCGATCGAATGGTTCGACTTCAATCGGATGCTTGGTGGTGAGATGCATTCTTGGGAGACTCCAGATACGAGGATAGTCTTTGGAGCTCAGTCCATGCGGCCGCGACGAGACGAGTCCAAAGCAGACGACATTAGAGAAAAGTGGAGTGAGAGGTTCGTACCAGATCTAGATGAGATGACGTTCCACTCCGCCGACATCAGAGATGCGATGCGCATGTCGAGGCATGGTACTTGGACTTACCTTCCAGAAGGAGTCGCGATGAGTATGCAGTCGTTCCGGAGCAAGATGCAGATATAAGAAAGGACGATGACTTCTGGACAGTTGGCAGAGACGAGACATGGAAGAGACCATGAGCAGGATTCCTTCCAGGACACTGCTGCAATGATACTTGCACCAAGGATCAGATGTGTCATGTACATTCAGAGAGCCAGAGGCCGACGCCAGTGATATGCTGTCTTACGAGTGGTCATGATGATTGACCGGGAGATGACAAGAGACGTGCCAGAACTGGATCATCCCCGTTAGCACGCCTGACAGGGCCGATGAGCCGATGGACCGAAAGATTGGTAATTCACAGTGAAGACCTTGACCCAGGAGTGGTCATGGTTACGCACATCAGCGGGACAGAGTTCATGATCATCGACGAGACGTCCCACTAGTGACCGTGACAGTTGGCCAAGATTCTTAGAGGATGCGCTTGAGCGGTACTGTTCCGCCATTATTGATTTCGATGTTTTGGGTGATTTATTCGTATGATTTGATTTTGATAATTGAGGATTTACGATCTTTGCACAGTGTTGCACTTGATATCGTTTTCGTGCTTTAGTTTCACATGTTTGTGATTTTACGGTTTTAAACAGTTGAGTTGGTTTTGTGCGTATGCATGCACACGAATTGGTTCCTGCACTCTGTATAGTTATTATATGCTTGCAGTGCAGTGATACGCCTTTCGTGCACTTAGATGCACTGGACTTCGATTTCGATTGTGATACTCGATATTTGTTTTGTGCACCTTGTGCACCTGATTGATTTTGCGCACGTTCGGCGCTTGATATTGGATTTCATGATTTCGTGCACGATGGATGCACCTAATTTGGATTTTCGCGCATGTTGGGCGCATGTTTTGAAGGGTGATTTTGGTGCACACCAGAGGCACTAAATTGAGAATTTTTCGTGCATGTCAGGTGCACCTGATTTTGCTGTCAGGCACACATGTTGCCTACGACAGATGTTTCGTGCACACCCGATGCACTTAGATGTTGTTTCTGTGCGCATGTATGGCACATTCATGGATTTTGATTTCCGTGCGCACCAGACGCACGTAGCATTCATGTGCATATTTTGGGGATTGATTTCGTATAGAGCAGTACGTTTTTATGATATTGCTATGTGTTTTCGTACTGAGCAGGACTAGTCAGAGGACAGTACCTGAATATATTTTGCATGCATTGATAGTTATTGAAGGGATTTCCAAAAAGCGAGCTATAGCCTCAGTATTTACCTACGTGTCTGATATGACACGAAATGTTTAAAACAAGGAGACCCTTCTAAATTGTTTCCAAAATGGCGGAACGTACATTTCAAACAAAGGTATATATGTATATAGTTATTTTCTTATGATAGACGTCCGCCACTGTGCAGTGTTATACGCGTTGCACAGCGACTTAAAGAGATTGGCATGCATTTTCTTCAGATACTTACAGATATAGATTCGATGTTTACATGTATAGTTCCAAGTTATATCATATTGGTTTGATTTGGATTTGGCATTGATGTCTTCTCCATGACTCCGATGATTGCGGGATGCTTGACGGAGTTTTGATTTGAGTTATATGCTCATTTTTCAAGCGCATGCGCTGCGCTACGATTTGTTTTATGTATTTACAATTTCGGAGCCCCGACGACTTGATGGGTTTTCTTAGATGTTTTAGTATTTGGGGGAGTTTGAATTTAAATTCGGGGACCGAATTTCTTTAAGGGGGGAGATTGTAACGTTTTGAAAATCGTTTCGGTGAATTTCGAAAAAATCGGTAAAATAAGGGGGTTTTCTGTAAAAAGTCAAAATACAAATATCTTATTATAAAAATTAAATATACATATTCTAGCTATGTAATTGCTATTATTTGGTGTTTATTGAGCCGCTCGTGAAATTTCAAATTTTCTGAAAAAAATATTATTTTATCATTATTTTAAGCCGTCACTAATACATTTAATTAGGGAAAATTACAAATTGGAATGAGTTGAAACAAATTTTGTGCATCATAAAACATTAAATAAAATTTTATCATGTGGTTTTTGGAACGAAATCATTTGCCAAAACGGTTTAGAAATTATTGAAGAAAAAAGGCTTTTTTTTAGCGTAAATGGATGTTTGGGGTATTGTATTTATCATTTTTCATCACCCCACACCCGTACCCACACCCACACCCCCCCATTTACTTCTCCTCTTGGCTGAATTCAGCAGCCACCATCTTTTTCCCCACTTGAATTTCAAAGGAAAAGAAATGAAAGAAAAGAAAAGAAAATGGATAAATTAGTTAGACTTTTGACTTTGGTTGGACTTTGACTTTCTCCCCCCACTTTCTCTACCTCCCTCCCTCTCCTCTCCCCCTCCCATTCCAGTCGAACCCCTCTCCTACAGCAGCAACAGCCCCCCCTCCCATTTCCCTTCTCTTTTCTTTTCAAAACTTCATCAAAAATTTCCTCAAAATCCATCAAAAAAATCCCAAAACCCAAATCCGACTCCTACCCATTTTAGCTTAGCCCGTATAGCATGGATCTTTGTGAAAAGAGAGCATTTTGGGAGGCCATGGGTGCTTGTGGATCTTCAAATGTTTTTGGGTATAATTCTAAACATTTTTGCTTAATTTGTTACTAATTTCTTAAAGCTAATTTAATTAAGTGTTAATTTGGTTTATGTGAGTTTAATTGCATGATTAAAGATTTCAAGTTAGGGTTTGTTGTGGAAATGAGTTGTGTTTGATTGTGCATGGTTTAGTGATGTGGATTAACATATTTAGTTTTGTAGAAAACTAATCTAGTTGTTAATTACAAGTTGTTACTTGAAAAATATCCAAATTAAGCTTTTTGTTGCAAACTAGTTTTTTTGATTTAATTCGAAATATGAGATTAAAAATATGGTTAGGGTTTTTATCATATTATTAACTTTATTAAGTGTAGTTTAACACTTTAGTTCATGGAAATCCAACCTAAATTGTAGTTTGTGCATTTTTGCTATGAAATTGTTAAAAAGGGTATTTTGTAAACTAGAATATTAGGGTTTTTGGAATTTAATGAGATTAAATTCCGGAAATTGTTTCTATGACTTATTTAAGATATTTAATAAATATATTGGCCGCTACATTCATTTAAACATCATGTTTTGTAAAAAAACGGCGAATTGTGCTTGCTAGATTTTCGGAAAAATGACTTTTTAAGTGAAATTGGGGTTTTTGTGAGTTTTAACCTAGTTTATATTAAAATTAGTGTTCGTGAATGTGCAAATAAGTGTGATTGGATTTTTCTCGATGGTTTGACGTTTGTACATCGACATCGAGGGTTAGTTTGACTATTCTTGCATGCGTAGGCGATAGGTTTGGACCTATGCGTGATACGCGTGCCGATTTGATTTTCGTATGCCGTTTCGATTTCGAATTTAGTTTTAATGCGATACGGTGCGTTATGATATGTAGGTACCCCATGTGGACTTCGAGACGACAAGCAAGCGTGTGGCGACGTCGGCACCGGCTAGCGAGGACCAAGTGAGTAGATTTATATCTACGGGGAGAAGTCGGGTGGATGGCGTATAGCACCCCCGCAGTCCGTGGTGGTGTATACGGATGCGTATACACACCAACAATTATTATATGTTATTTGGGATCAATAACGATGCTTAGGATGGATATTGGTGTGTTGGATTATTTTAGCGTTACGAACCCTAGGGTAGTGTTGCACTACACATACACACATACATACTTGCATACTTTCCTATTGATATGTGCTCATGGGATTCTTTATAGTTATGTGTTCACATGGGTATGGGACTATGTGTTCACATACGGATTGAGGATGATACTTGGGATTGAGCTGAGTCGATGGGATTTGATTTGAGGCCGTGAGATCGGTGATATAGCAGGGTTCGTATCTTAGATACGACATGACGTTGTAGCGGGTCCTTGACGTAGTGTTTCACACACGTCCATGCATACGTAGGCGGTATCAGTATGGTGCTAGACGTAGATCAGTACCCCGATCATGATAATTGATAAAGAGGATACCAGGTGAATAGTATGATGAATGTGATATTGACCCGTACCCAGATTTGGGATGCCGTACAACGGATTTACGTACGAGCTATATTGATGATTGATCCACACTCTTGACTTGGGATGCCTGATTATAGATATGGTATCGGCTATGATGTTATTGAGGCGGGATCACCGACTATACATATACAGATAGGTATATGTATCGACTCAGATGTTAGGCGGTTTCCTTACCTGTAGTCCAGCTTGTTAGCTTAGCCCTTTAGTTTAGTTTAGTTGTTAGATTAGATTCGATTCTTACCTATTTCAAAACTAACGAATCGTGGGTATTTTAAAGGACAGCCCAAGGGATCCTACGGATATTTCAAAAGACGTATCTTTTCATAAAAACACCGTAGCCCCTATTTTCAAAACCCCATGATTCGTGTTATTTCAAAAGGCACCATTTGTAGGATTTATATTAGGGTAATGCAGTTTAGTTATCGTTGTGTCTAGTATTCCGTTCATTATTGCTGTTTGCTCCACATCGCATACTTATGTTATAATTTCTTAATGCATTATTGATATCATATTGTTAGGACACCAGCACCATTACCGATGATGCGTATGTACCACGTACACTTACTTGCCGGCTCACATACATCTTCATCGGTAATTGCCATGTCACGTACACCTTAGAAAATATTGTTGCTTAACTTAGCTTGATAGCCAGTAGTTTGACATAATATTAGTGTACATACCTTATATGCCAGCTTAGATATTGTAGTTATTACTTGTCGCTTTATGCATACTGTTATTCATTCTCATGCTTATATCCATAGTTTTACATGCTATTGATGATTCGGATTTCCATGATATTTTCTGGATTTGGAGGAAAACCGCAAAACATATATAAACTGATTTCTCTCTTTTAAATAAAAGTGCGGTTTTTCCCATGATGTATGAGTCGTCCACCATGAGTTTGCTGATGGATTTCGAGACCCGATTCGAGGAGACGGATGAACCGTTTCGGGTACATGGTGGACCCGGTAAGGTACCCCGGGGCAAGAAGTGCGTGATGATGACGATGTGAGCCTGGCAGGGGAGCACTACCTACCGGTGATTTTACCCGACGCGTCGGATATCCGGAGGATACCGTCGTGGTCTTGAGATGGATGGTAGGGGCCGGTCTGGACTGACGGCGCCCTAGACATTATGTTTGAGATATTGAGGTACAGAGATTGTGATACAGAGATATCGAGATATTTGGACACTTGTTTTGTGTCGATGCTGGGCACTGTTTTATGCTGATTTCATTTATGGTACCCCACTTTTAAAATACAGAAATCTCACTGATTTATGAAAGCAGTTTCTTCAGTACATGTATTCTGTTTCATGCATTCATACATCATCCATATGATACATTGCTACCTGAGGCACTGACACGGGCACATGGAATTACACTCGGGTTAGATATTTACCCTAGCCTTGTTATAGGCTGCATGTTATACATATATTTGAGGATATATTATGATCATTGACCTAGGTTGCGTTATTTATGCGATTTCTGTGCGTAGATGTTTTTCTATTCACGAGTTGGCAACTCACCCCCGTTGTGCCCCAGTTTCTTGCAGGTTTGCCGTACATGTTTCATTACGGCTTTGCGGGCATAGTTTCTTCGGGTGATTTGCTAGTAGGTGGGTTTACTTGTATCGTACCCCCATTATATATCTTGTATATCATTATTCTGTTGTATCTAGAAGTTCCATCAACCAAACATGTATTTATTTTGAGATAGAGACCAGTGATGTTATTCTTTCGACCTTAGAGTCGCGCGTTATATTTTTGTGGATTTCTGGTGGTTTTGAGTTTCCTTTTGAGTTTTGATCCTCGCCGTTGGCGTTGTATATTATATTGCTTGTGTGGTTGTGACCGTCGATTGACGAAGAGCTAGCTCCCGCTTGGGGATGCCTTTTTCGTGATTTCGTATACTATTCATGTTGTATCCCGTTTGGGGGCCAGTATTTACAAAGCAGACTCTGCCGAAATTTTCAGTAAATTTTTGATGTTTTAAAAACCGCATAATTCGGCTTATGCTATTGAAATTACTTGCTTTAAGTTGGTTTTTCCTGCACTCTATTACTTTTCTTGGTTTGGATTTCTGGGTTTTCGGTTTACTTAGATTACGTACGCCTCGAGACGTTCGTAGTTTAAGTGCCGGTCATGTTCCGTACTTTCGGGTCGTGACAAAGTTGGTATCAGAGCCTTAGGTTTTAACCTTCGGAGCGTAGGATGACCCTTGGTTGATGGAATAGGTGACTAAAGTAGAGTGACGTACCGTTGGTATGTTCCGCGGCATATTTACGATACGCCACTCCACTTATGAAGCCTTAGGATGTACATTTCCTTGTTCAGTATTATATTCCTTCCTGATCTAGCCTCATCGGTACCAGTTTGGTTTTGCTGCTACGGTTACGGGCAGGGAGAGCTACGGCTAGAGTTGCGGTCAGCACAATCTCGTCACGAACGAGGACTGACCAGGGCGAAATTCCGGCGACACACGATTGCAGAGATGTGTCTTTTTACTGTATTTCCGCGCCACGAGCGTTTGGCGGATCGCCTTTATGAGGTTACTCGGAGGTGCTGATCGACACTAGAGAATTGAGCCAATGATGGAGGCCAGCCAGATTTTGATGACCGTTGGCGTGTTGCTTACTCCTGATGATTGAGGCACTGTTCAGCGTGCAGACGAGCGAGCCAGTTGTTGCTGCGAGCGACGAGATATTGCTCCAGATGCTGGAGTTAGTGCAGAACGAGTTGTACGAGATGATAGAAGGTCGCTAGTCACCCGATGATGAATGACTAGGACAGGTGGTTCGTTCGCTTACCCCGATGCGAGGTCATCGGATAGATTGATTCCAGCTAGAGACGGCTTCACGCAGAGACGTGAGGGTCGACAGAGACGATCGAATGTCGGAAACCTATTATTCCAAGTTTAAAGTATTCGGAAAGACATGCAGGCAATTCTATGGTCCCTCTAGAAGAATGAAACCCTAACTCGACATAATGACCCGGGTGAAAGCCTTTGAACCTTTGGGTTTGCGGCAGTTCCACGGCGCCATTAGTGAGGCTTGGGTTTGCCCTTCTACGACTTGACCACCGATGCTGTGGTATATATATTCGATACTAGTAAACTGTACCATGATGTTGAGCTCTTGGGGGATTACGAGGTTTCGACGAATCGATCGAATGGTTCGACTTCAATCGGATGCTTGGTGGTGAGATGCATTCTTGGGAGACTCCAGATACGAGGATAGTCTTTAGAGCTCAGTCCATGCGGCCGCGACGAGACGAGTCCAAAGCAGACGACATTAGAGAAAAGTGGAGTGAGAGGTTCGTACCAGATCTAGATGAGATGACGTTCCACTCCGCCGACATCAGAGATGCGATGCGCATGTCGAGGCATGGTACTTGGACTTACCTTCCAGAAGGAGTCGCGATGAGTATGCAGTCGTTTCGGAGCAAGATGCAGATATAAGAAAGGACGATGACTTCCGGACAGTTGGCAGAGACGAGACATGGAAGAGACCATGAGCAGGATTCCTTCCAGGACACTGCTGCAATGATACTTGCACCAAGGATCAGATGTGTCACGTACATTCAGAGAGCCAGAGGCCGACGCCAGTGATATGCTGTCTTACGAGTGGTCGTGATGATTGACCGGGAGATGACAAGAGACGTGCCAGAACTGGATCATCCCCGTTAGCACGCCCGACAGGGCCGATGAGCCGATGGACCGAAAAATTGGTAATTCACAGTGAAGACCTTGACCCAGGAGTGGTCATGGTTACGCACATCAGCGGGACAGAGTTCATGATCATCGACGAGACGTCCCACTAGTGACCGTGACAGTTGGCCGAGATTCTTAGAGGATGCGCTTGAGCGGTACTGTTCCGCCATTATTGATTTCGATGTTTTGGGTGATTTATTCGTATGATTTGATTTTGATAATTGAGGATTTACGATCTTTGCACAGTGTTGCACTTGATATCGTTTTCGTGCTTTAGTTTCACATGTTTGTGATTTTACGGTTTTAAACAGTTGAGTTGGTTTTGTGCGTATGCATGCACACGAATTGGTTCCTGCACTCTGTATAGTTATTATATGCTTGCAGTGCAGTGATACGCCTTTCGTGCACTTAGATGCACTGGACTTCGATTTCGATTGTGATACTCGATATTTGTTTTGTGCACCTTATGCACCTGATTGATTTTGCGCACGTTCGGCGCTTGATATTGGATTTCATGATTTCGTGCACGATGGATGCACCTAATTTGGATTTTCGCGCATGTTGGGCGCATGTTTTGAAGGGTGATTTTGGTGCACACCAGAGGCACTAAATTGAGAATTTTTCGTGCATGTCAGGTGCACCTGATTTTGCTGTCAGGCACACATGTTGCCTACGACAGATGTTTCGTGCACACCCGATGCACTTAGATGTTGTTTCTGTGCGCATGTATGGCACATTCATGGATTTTGATTTCCGTGCGCACCAGACGCACGTAGCATTCATGTGCATATTTTGGGGATTGATTTCGTATAGAGCAGTACGTTTTTATGATATTGCTATGTGTTTTCGTACTGAGCAGGACTAGTCAGAGGACAGTACCTGAATATATTTTGCATGCATTGATAGTTATTGAAGGGATTTCCAAAAAGCGAGCTATAGCCTCAGTATTTACCTACGTGTCTGATATGACACGAAATGTTTAAAACAAGGAGACCCTTCTAAATTGTTTCCAAAACGGCGGAACGTACATTTCAAACAAAGGTATATATGTATATAGTTATTTTCTTATGATAGACGTCCGCCACTGTGCAGTGTTATACGCGTTGCACAGCGACTTAAAGAGATTGGCATGCATTTCCTTCAGATACTTACAGATATAGATTCGATGTTTACATGTATAGTTCCAAGTTATATCATATTGGTTTGATTTGGATTTGGCATTGATGTCTTCTCCATGACTCCGATGATTGCGGGATGCTTGACGGAGTTTTGATTTGAGTTATATGCTCATTTTTCAAGCGCATGCGCTGCGCTACGATTTGTTTTATGTATTTACAATTTCGGAGCCCCGACGACTTGATGGGTTTTCTTAGATGTTTTAGTATTTGGGGGAGTTTGAATTTAAATTCGGGGACCGAATTTCTTTAAGGGGGGGAGATTGTAACGTTTTGAAAATCGTTTCGGTGAATTTCGAAAAAATCGGTAAAATAAGGGGGTTTTCTGTAAAAAGTCAAAATACAAATATCTTATTATAAAAATTAAATATACATATTCTAGCTATGTAATTGCTATTATTTGGTGTTTATTGAGCCGCTCGTGAAATTTCAAATTTTCTGAAAAAAATATTATTTTATCATTATTTTAAGCCGTCACTAATACATTTAATTAGGGAAAATTACAAATTGGAATGAGTTGAAACAAATTTTGTGCATCATAAAACATTAAATAAAATTTTATCATGTGGTTTTTGGAACGAAATCATTTGCCAAAACGGTTTAGAAATTATTGAAGAAAAAAGGCTTTTTTTTAGCGTAAATGGATGTTTGGGGTATTGTATTTATCATTTTTCATCACCCCACACCCGTACCCACACCCACACCCCCCCATTTACTTCTCCTCTTGGCTGAATTCAGCAGCCACCATCTTTTTCCCCACTTGAATTTCAAAGGAAAAGAAATGAAAGAAAAGAAAAGAAAATGGATAAATTAGTTAGACTTTTGACTTTGGTTGGACTTTGACTTTCTCCCCCCACTTTCTCTACCTCCCTCCCTCTCCTCTCCCCCTCCCATTCCAGTCGAACCCCTCTCCTACAGCAGCAACAGCCCCCCCTCCCATTTCCCTTCTCTTTTCTTTTCAAAACTTCATCAAAAATTTCCTCAAAATCCATCAAAAAAATCCCAAAACCCAAATCCGACTCCTACCCATTTTAGCTTAGCCCGTATAGCATGGATCTTTGTGAAAAGAGAGCATTTTGGGAGGCCATGGGTGCTTGTGGATCTTCAAATGTTTTTGGGTATAATTCTAAACATTTTTGCTTAATTTGTTACTAATTTCTTAAAGCTAATTTAATTAAGTGTTAATTTGGTTTATGTGAGTTTAATTGCATGATTAAAGATTTCAAGTTAGGGTTTGTTGTGGAAATGAGTTGTGTTTGATTGTGCATGGTTTAGTGATGTGGATTAACATATTTAGTTTTGTAGAAAACTAATCTAGTTGTTAATTACAAGTTGTTACTTGAAAAATATCCAAATTAAGCTTTTTGTTGCAAACTAGTTTTTTTGATTTAATTCGAAATATGAGATTAAAAATATGGTTAGGGTTTTTATCATATTATTAACTTTATTAAGTGTAGTTTAACACTTTAGTTCATGGAAATCCAACCTAAATTGTAGTTTGTGCATTTTTGCTATGAAATTGTTAAAAAGGGTATTTTGTAAACTAGAATATTAGGGTTTTTGGAATTTAATGAGATTAAATTCCGGAAATTGTTTCTATGACTTATTTAAGATATTTAATAAGTATATTGGCCGCTACATTCATTTAAACATCATGTTTTGTAAAAAAACGGCGAATTGTGCTTGCTAGATTTTCGGAAAAATGACTTTTTAAGTGAAATTGGGGTTTTTGTGAGTTTTAACCTAGTTTATATTAAAATTAGTGTTCGTGAATGTGCAAATAAGTGTGATTGGATTTTTCTCGATGGTTTGACGTTTGTACATCGACATCGAGGGTTAGTTTGACTATTCTTGCATGCGTAGGCGATAGGTTTGGACCTATGCGTGATACGCGTGCCGATTTGATTTTCGTATGCCGTTTCGATTTCGAATTTAGTTTTAATGCGATACAGTGCGTTATGATATGTAGGTACCCCATGTGGACTTCGAGACGACAAGCAAGCGCGTGGCGACGTCGGCACCGGCTAGCGAGGACCAAGTGAGTAGATTTATATCTACGGGGAGAAGTCGGGTGGATGACGTATAGCACCCCCGCAGTCCGTGGTGGTGTATACGGATGCGTATACACACCAACAATTATTATATGTTATTTGGGATCAATAACGATGCTTAGGATGGATATTGGTGTGTTGGATTATTTTAGCGTTACGAACCCTAGGGTAGTGTTGCACTACACATACACACATACATACTTGCATACTTTCCTATTGATATGTGCTCATGGGATTCTTTATAGTTATGTGTTCACATGGGTATGGGACTATGTGTTCACATACGGATTGAGGATGATACTTGGGATTGAGCTGAGTCGATGGGATTTGATTTGAGGCCGTGAGATCGGTGATATAGCAGGGTTCGTATCTTAGATACGACATGACGTTGTAGCGGGTCCTTGACGTAGTGTTTCACACACGTCCATGCATACGTAGGCGGTATCAGTATGGTGCTAGACGTAGATCAGTACCCCGATCATGATAATTGATAAAGAGGATACCAGGTGAATAGTATGATGAATGTGATATTGACCCGTACCCAGATTTGGGATGCCGTACAACGGATTTACGTACGAGCTATATTGATGATTGATCCACACTCTTGACTTGGGATGCCTGATTATAGATATGGTATCGGCTATGATGTTATTGAGGCGGGATCACCGACTATACATATACAGGTAGGTATATGTATCGACTCAGATGTTAGGCGGTTTCCTTACCTGTAGTCCAGCTTGTTAGCTTAGCCCTTTAGTTTAGTTTAGTTGTTAGATTAGATTCGATTCTTACCTATTTCAAAACTAACGAATCGTGGGTATTTTAAAGGATAGCCCAAGGGATCCTACGGATATTTCAAAAGACGTATCTTTTCATAAAAACACCGTAGCCCCTATTTTCAAAACCCCATGATTCGTGTTATTTCAAAAGGCACCATTTGTAGGATTTATATTAGGGTAATGCAGTTTAGTTATCGTTGTGTCTAGTATTCCGTTCATTATTGCTGTTTGCTCCACATCGCATACTTATGTTATAATTTCTTAATGCATTATTGATATCATATTGTTAGGACACCAGCACCATTACCGATGATGCGTATGTACCACGTACACTTACTTGCCGGCTCACATACATCTTCATCGGTAATTGCCATGTCACGTACACCTTAGAAAATATTGTTGCTTAACTTAGCTTGATAGCCAGTAGTTTGACATAATATTAGTGTACATACCTTATATGCCAGCTTAGATATTGTAGTTATTACTTGTCGCTTTATGCATACTGTTATTCATTCTCATGCTTATATCCATAGTTTTACATGCTATTGATGATTCGGATTTCCATGATATTTTCTGGATTTGGAGGAAAACCGCAAAACATATATAAACTGATTTCTCTCTTTTTAAATAAAAGTGCGGTTTTTCCCATGATGTATGAGTCGTCCACCATGAGTTTGCTGATGGATTTCGAGACCCGATTCGAGGAGACGGATGAACCGTTTCGGGTACATGGTGGACCCGGTAAGGTACCCCGGGGCAAGAAGTGCGTGATGATGACGATGTGAGCCTGGCAGGGGAGCACTACCTACCGGTGATTTTACCCGACGCGTCGGATATCCGGAGGATACCGTCGTGGTCTTGAGATGGATGGTAGGGGCCGGTCTGGACTGACGGCGCCCTAGACATTATGTTTGAGATATTGAGGTACAGAGATTGTGATACAGAGATATCGAGATATTTGGACACTTGTTTTGTGTCGATGCTGGGCACTGTTTTATGCTGATTTCATTTATGGTACCCCACTTTTAAAATACAGAAATCTCACTGATTTATGAAAGCAGTTTCTTCAGTACATGTATTCTGTTTCATGCATTCATACATCATCCATATGATACATTGCTACCTGAGGCACTGACACGGGCACATGGAATTACACTCGGGTTAGATATTTACCCTAGCCTTGTTATAGGCTGCATGTTATACATATATTTGAGGATATATTATGATCATTGACCTAGGTTGCGTTATTTATGCGATTTCTGTGCGTAGATGTTTTTCTATTCACGAGTTGGCAACTCACCCCCGTTGTGCCCCAGTTTCTTGCAAGTTTGCCGTACATGTTTCATTACGGCTTTGCGGGCATAGTTTCTTCGGGTGATTTGCTAGTAGGTGGGTTTACTTGTATCGTACCCCCATTATATATCTTGTATATCATTATTCTGTTGTATCTAGAAGTTCCATCAACCAAACATGTATTTATTTTGAGATAGAGACCAGTGATGTTATTCTTTCGACCTTAGAGTCGCGCGTTATATTTCTGTGGATTTCTGGTGGTTTTGAGTTTCCTTTTGAGTTTTGATCCTCGCCGTTGGCGTTGTATATTATATTGCTTGTGTGGTTGTGACCGTCGATTGACGAAGAGCTAGCTCCCGCTTGGGGATGCCTTTTTCGTGATTTCGTATACTATTCATGTTGTATCCCGTTTGGGGGCCAGTATTTACAAAGGAGACTCTGCCGAAATTTTCAGTAAATTTTTGATGTTTTAAAAACCGCATAATTCGGCTTATGCTATTGAAATTACTTGCTTTAAGTTGGTTTTTCCTGCACTCTATTACTTTTCTTGGTTTGGATTTCTGGGTTTTCGGTTTACTTAGATTACGTACGCCTCGAGACGTTCGTAGTTTAAGTGCCGGTCATGTTCCGTACTTTCGGGTCGTGACAAAGTTGGTATCAGAGCCTTAGGTTTTAACCTTCGGAGCGTAGGATGACCCTTGGTTGATGGAATAGGTGACTAAAGTAGAGTGACGTACCGTTGGTATGTTCCGCGGCATATTTACGATACGCCACTCCACTTATGAAGCCTTAGGATGTACATTTCCTTGTTCAGTATTATATTCCTTCCTGATCTAGCCTCATCGGTACCAGTTTGGTTTTGCTGCTACGGTTACGGGCAGGGAGAGCTACGGCTAGAGTTGCGGTCAGCACAAGCTCGTCACGAACGAGGACTGACCAGGGCGAAATTCCGGCGACACACGATTGCAGAGATGTGTCTTTTTACTGTATTTCCGCGCCACGAGCGTTTGGCGGATCGCCTTTATGAGGTTACTCGGAGGTGCTGATCGACACTAGAGAATTGAGCCAATGATGGAGGCCAGCCAGATTTTGATGACCGTTGGCGTGTTGCTTACTCCTGATGATTGAGGCACTGTTCAGCGTGCATACGAGCGAGCCAGTTGTTGCTGCGAGCGACGAGATATTGCTCCAGATGCTGGAGTTAGTGCAGAACGAGTTGTACGAGATGATAGAAGGTCGCTAGTCACCCGATGATGAATGACTAGGACAGGTGGTTCGTTCGCTTACCTCGATGCGAGGTCATCGGATAGATTGATTCCAGCTAGAGACGACTTCACGCAGAGACGTGAGGGTCGACAGAGACGATCGAATGTCGGAAACCTATTATTCCAAGTTTAAAGTATTCGGAAAGACATGCAGGCAATTCTATGGTCCCTCTAGAAGAATGAAACCCTAACTCGACATAATGACCCGGGTGAAAGCCTTTGAACCTTTGGGTTTGCGGCAGTTCCACGGCGCCATTAGTGAGGCTTGGGTTTGCCCTTCTACGGCTGGACCACCGATGCTGTGGTATATATATTCGATACTAGTAAACTGTACCAAGATGTTGAGCTCTTGGGGGATTACGAGGTTTCGACGAATCGATCGAATGGTTCGACTTCAATCGGATGCTTGGTGGTGAGATGCATTCTTGGGAGACTCCAGATACGAGGATAGTCTTTGGAGCTCAGTCCATGCGGCCGCGACGAGACGAGTCCAAAGCAGACGACATTAGAGAAAAGTGGAGTGAGAGGTTCGTACCAGATCTAGATGAGATGACGTTCCACTCCGCCGACATCAGAGATGCGATGCGCATGTCGAGGCATGGTACTTGGACTTACCTTCCAGAAGGAGTCGCGATGAGTATGCAGTCGTTTCGGAGCAAGATGCAGATATAAGAAAGGACGATGACTTCCGGACAGTTGGCAGAGACGAGACATGGAAGAGACCATGAGCAGGATTCCTTCCAGGACACTGCTGCAATGATACTTGCACCAAGGATCAGATGTGTCACGTACATTCAGAGAGCCAGAGGCCGACGCCAGTGATATGCTGTCTTACGAGTGGTCGTGATGATTGACCGGGAGATGACAAGAGACGTGCCAGAACTGGATCATCCCCGTTAGCACGCCCGACAGGGCCGATGAGCCGATGGACCGAAAGATTGGTAATTCACAGTGAAGACCTTGACCCAGGAGTGGTCATGGTTACGCACATCAGCGGGACAGAGCTCATGATCATCGACGAGACGTCCCACTAGTGACCGTGACAGTTGGCCGAGATTCTTAGAGGATGCGCTTGAGCGGTACTGTTCCGCCATTATTGATTTCGATGTTTTGGGTGATTTATTCGTATGATTTGATTTTGATAATTGAGGATTTACGATCTTTGCACAGTGTTGCACTTGATATCGTTTTCGTGCTTTAGTTTCACATGTTTGTGATTTTACGGTTTTAAACAGTTGAGTTGGTTTTGTGCGTATGCATGCACACGAATTGGTTCCTGCACTCTGTATAGTTATTATATGCTTGCAGTGCAGTGATACGCCTTTCGTGCACTTAGATGCACTGGACTTCGATTTCGATTGTGATACTCGATATTTGTTTTGTGCACCTTATGCACCTGATTGATTTTGCGCACGTTCGGCACTTGATATTGGATTTCATGATTTCGTGCACGATGGATGCACCTAATTTGGATTTTCGCGCATGTTGGGCGCATGTTTTGAAGGGTGATTTTGGTGCACACCAGAGGCACTAAATTGAGAATTTTTCGTGCATGTCAGGTGCACCTGATTTTGCTGTCAGGCACACATGTTGCCTACGACAGATGTTTCGTGCACACCCGATGCACTTAGATGTTGTTTCTGTGCGCATGTATGGCACATTCATGGATTTTGATTTCCGTGCGCACCAGACGCACGTAGCATTCATGTGCATATTTTGGGGATTGATTTCGTATAGAGCAGT
This sequence comes from Agapanthus africanus, assembly GCA_030015575.1. Taxonomy (NCBI): domain Eukaryota; kingdom Viridiplantae; phylum Streptophyta; class Magnoliopsida; order Asparagales; family Amaryllidaceae; genus Agapanthus; species Agapanthus africanus. The sequence goes on along the minus strand of JASDDO010000019.1, from coordinate 372,207,155 downwards.
ACGTTTTTATGATATTGCTATGTGTTTTCGTACTGAGCAGGACTAGTCAGAGGACAGTACCTGAATATATTTTGCATGCATTGATAGTTATTGAAGGGATTTCCAAAAAGCGAGCTATAGCCTCAGTATTTACCTACGTGTCTGATATGACACGAAATGTTTAAAACAAGGAGACCCTTCTAAATTGTTTCCAAAACGGCGGAACGTACATTTCAAACAAAGGTATATATGTATATAGTTATTTTCTTATGATAGACGTCCGCCACTGTGCAGTGTTATACGCGTTGCACAGCGACTTAAAGAGATTGGCATGCATTTCCTTCAGATACTTACAGATATAGATTCGATGTTTACATGTATAGTTCCAAGTTATATCATATTGGTTTGATTTGGATTTGGCATTGATGTCTTCTCCATGACTCCGATGATTGCGGGATGCTTGACGGAGTTTTGATTTGAGTTATATGCTCATTTTTCAAGCGCATGCGCTGCGCTACGATTTGTTTTATATATTTACAATTTCGGTGCCCCGACGACTTGATGGGTTTTCTTAGATGTTTTAGTATTTGGGGGAGTTTGAATTTAAATTCGGGGACCGAATTTCTTTAAGGGGGGGAGATTGTAACGTTTTGAAAATCGTTTCGGTGAATTTCGAAAAAATCGGTAAAATAAGAGGGTTTTCTGTAAAAAGTCAAAATACAAATATCTTATTATAAAAATTAAATATACATATTCTAGCTATGTAATTGCTATTATTTGGTGTTTATTGAGCCGCTCGTGAAATTTCAAATTTTCTGAAAAAAATATTATTTTATCATTATTTTAAGCCGTCACTAATACATTTAATTAGGGAAAATTACAAATTGGAATGAGTTGAAACAAATTTTGTGCATCATAAAACATTAAATAAAATTTTATCATGTGGTTTTTGGAACGAAATCATTTGCCAAAACGGTTTAGAAATTATTGAAGAAAAAAGGCTTTTTTTTAGCGTAAATGGATGTTTGGGGATTGTATTTATCATTTTTCATCACCCCACACCCGTACCCACACCCACACCCCCCCATTTACTTCTCCTCTTGGCTGAATTCAGCAGCCACCATCTTTTTCCCCACTTGAATTTCAAAGGAAAAGAAATGAAAGAAAAGAAAAGAAAATGGATAAATTAGTTAGACTTTTGACTTTGGTTGGACTTTGACTTTCTCCCCCCACTTTCTCTACCTCCCTCCCTCTTCTCTCCCCCTCCCATTCCAGTCGAACCCCTCTCCTACAGCAGCAACAGCCCCCCCTCCCATTTCCCTTCTCTTTTCTTTTCAAAACTTCATCAAAAATTTCCTCAAAATCCATCAAAAAAATCCCAAAACCCAAATCCGACTCCTACCCATTTTAGCTTAGCCCGTATAGCATGGATCTTTGTGAAAAGAGAGCATTTTGGGAGGCCATGGGTGCTTGTGGATCTTCAAATGTTTTTGGGTATAATTCTAAACATTTTTGCTTAATTTGTTACTAATTTCTTAAAGCTAATTTAATTAAGTGTTAATTTGGTTTATGTGAGTTTAATTGCATGATTAAAGATTTCAAGTTAGGGTTTATTGTGGAAATGAGTTGTGTTTGATTGTGCATGGTTTAGTGATATGGATTAACATATTTAGTTTTGTAGAAAACTAATCTAGTTGTTAATTACAAGTTGTTACTTGAAAAATATCCAAATTAAGCTTTTTGTTGCAAACTAGTTTTTTTGATTTAATTCGAAATATGAGCTTAAAAATATGGTTAGGGTTTTTATCATATTATTAACTTTATTAAGTGTAGTTTAACACTTTAGTTCATGGAAATCCAACCTAAATTGTAGTTTGTGCATTTTTGCTATGAAATTGTTAAAAAGGGTATTTTGTAAACTAGAATATTAGGGTTTTTGGAATTTAATGAGATTAAATTCCGGAAATTGTTTCTATGACTTATTTAAGATATTTAATAAGTATATTGGCCGCTACATTCATTTAAACATCATGTTTTGTAAAAAAACGGCGAATTGTGCTTGCTAGATTTTCGGAAAAATGACTTTTTAAGTGAAATTGGGGTTTTTGTGAGTTTTAACCTAGTTTATATTAAAATTAGTGTTCGTGAATGTGCAAATAAGTGTGATTGGATTTTTCTCGATGGTTTGACGTTTGTACATCGACATCGAGGGTTAGTTTGACTATTCTTGCATGCGTAGGCGATAGGTTTGGACCTATGCGTGATACGCGTGCCGATTTGATTTTCGTATGCCGTTTCGATTTCGAATTTAGTTTTAATGCGATACGGTGCGTTATGATATGTAGGTACCCCATGTGGACTTCGAGACGACAAGCAAGCGCGTGGCGACGTCGGCACCGGCTAGCGAGGACCAAGTGAGTAGATTTATATCTACGGGGAGAAGTCGGGTGGATGGCGTATAGCACCCCCGCAGTCCGTGGTGGTGTATACGGATGCGTATACACACCAACAATTATTATATGTTATTTGGGATCAATAACGATGCTTAGGATGGATATTGGTGTGTTGGATTATTTTAGCGTTACGAACCCTAGGGTAGTGTTGCACTACACATACACACATACATACTTGCATACTTTCCTATTGATATGTGCTCATGGGATTCTTTATAGTTATGTGTTCACATGGGTATGGGACTATGTGTTCACATACGGATTGAGGATGATACTTGGGATTGAGCTGAGTCGATGGGATTTGATTTGAGGCCGTGAGATCGGTGATAAAGCAGGGTTCGTATCTTAGATACGACATGACGTTGTAGCGGGTCCTTGACGTAGTGTTTCACACACGTCCATGCATACGTAGGCGGTATCAGTATGGTGCTAGACGTAGATCAGTACCCCGATCATGATAATTGATAAAGAGGATACCAGGTGAATAGTATGATGAATGTGATATTGACCCGTACCCAGATTTGGAATGCCGTACAACGGATTTACGTACGAGCTATATTGATGATTGATCCGCACTCTTGACTTGGGATGCCTGATTATAGATATGGTATCGGCTATGATGTTATTGAGGCGGGATCACCGACTATACATATACAGGTAGGTATATGTATCGACTCAGATGTTAGGCGGTTTCCTTACCTGTAGTCCAGCTTGTTAGCTTAGCCCTTTAGTTTAGTTTAGTTGTTAGATTAGATTCGATTCTTACCTATTTCAAAACTAACGAATCGTGGGTATTTTAAAGGACAGCCCAAGGGATCCTACGGATATTTCAAAAGACGTATCTTTTCATAAAAACACCGTAGCCCCTATTTTCAAAACCCCATGATTCGTGTTATTTCAAAAGGAACCATTTGTAGGATTTATATTAGGGTAATGCAGTTTAGTTATCGTTGTGTCTAGTATTCCGTTCATTATTGCTGTTTGCTCCACATCGCATACTTATGTTATAATTTCTTAATGCATTATTGATATCATATTGTTAGGACACCAGCACCATTACCGATGATGCGTATGTACCACGTACACTTACTTGCCGGCTCACATACATCTTCATCGGTAATTGCCATGTCACGTACACCTTAGAAAATATTGTTGCTTAACTTAGCTTGATAGCCAGTAGTTTGACATAATATTAGTGTACATACCTTATATGCCAGCTTAGATATTGTAGTTATTACTTGTCGCTTTATGCATACTGTTATTCATTCTCATGCTTATATTCATAGTTTTACATGCTATTGATGATTCGGATTTCCATGATATTTTCTGGATTTGGAGGAAAACCGCAAAACATATATAAACTGATTTCTCTCTTTTTAAATAAAAGTGCGGTTTTTCCCATGATGTATGAGTCGTCCACCATGAGTTTGCTGATGGATTTCGAGACCCGATTCGAGGAGACGGATGAACCGTTTCGGGTACATGGTGGACCCGGTAAGGTACCCCGGGGCAAGAAGTGCGTGATGATGACGATGTGAGCCTGGCAGGGGAGCACTACCTACCGGTGATTTTACCCGACGCGTCGGATATCCGGAGGATACCGTCGTGGTCTTGAGATGGATGGTAGGGGCCGGTCTGGACTGACGGCGCCCTAGACATTATGTTTGAGATATTGAGGTACAGAGATTGTGATACAGAGATATCGAGATATTTGGACACTTGTTTTGTGTCGATGCTGGGCACTGTTTTATGCTGATTTCATTTATGGTACCCCACTTTTAAAATACAGAAATCTCACTGATTTATGAAAGCAGTTTCTTCAGTACATGCATTCTGTTTCATGCATTCATACATCATCTATATGATACATTGCTACCTGAGGCACTGACACGGGCACATGGAATTACACTCGGGTTAGATATTTACCCTAGCCTTGTTATAGGCTGCATGTTATACATATATTTGAGGATATATTATGATCATTGACCTAGGTTGCGTTATTTATGCGATTTCTGTGCGTAGATGTTTTTCTATTCACGAGTTGGCAACTCACCCCCGTTGTGCCCCAGTTTCTTGCAGGTTTGCCGTACAGGTTTCATTACGGCTTTGCGGGCATAGTTTCTTCGGGTGATTTGCTAGTAGGTGGGTTTACTTGTATCGTACCCCCATTATATATCTTGTATATCATTATTCTGTTGTATCTAGAAGTTCCATCAACCAAACATGTATTTATTTTGAGATAGAGACCAGTGATGTTATTCTTTCGACCTTAGAGTCGCGCGTTATATTTCTGTGGATTTCTGGTGGTTTTGAGTTTCCTTTTGAGTTTTGATCCTCGCCGTTGGCGTTGTATATTATATTGCTTGTGTGGTTGTGACCGTCGATTGACGAAGAGCTAGCTCCCGCTTGGGGATGCCTTTTTCGTGATTTCGTATACTATTCATGTTGTATCCCGTTTGGGGGCCAGTATTTACAAAGGAGACTCTGCCGAAATTTTCAGTAAATTTTTGATGTTTTAAAAACCGCATAATTCGGCTTATGCTATTGAAATTACTTGCTTTAAGTTGGTTTTTCCTGCACTCTATTACTTTTCTTGGTTTGGATTTCTGGGTTTTCGGTTTACTTAGATTACGTACGCCTCGAGACGTTCGTAGTTTAAGTGCCGGTCATGTTCCGTACTTTCGGGTCGTGACAAAGTTGGTATCAGAGCCTTAGGTTTTAACCTTCGGAGCGTAGGATGACCCTTGGTTGATGGAATAGGTGACTAAAGTAGAGTGACGTACCGTTGGTATGTTCCGCGGCATATTTACGATACGCCACTCCACTTATGAAGCCTTAGGATGTACATTTCCTTGTTCAGTATTATATTCCTTCCTGATCTAGCCTCATCGGTACCAGTTTGGTTTTGCTGCTACGGTTACGGGCAGGGAGAGCTACGGCTAGAGTTGCGGTCAGCACAAGCTCGTCACGAACGAGGACTGACCAGGGCGAAATTCCGGCGACACACGATTGCAGAGATGTGTCTTTTTACTGTATTTCCGCGCCACGAGCGTTTGGCGGATCGCCTTTATGAGGTTACTCGGAGGTGCTGATCGACACTAGAGAATTGAGCCAATGATGGAGGCCAGCCAGATTTTGATGACCGTTGGCGTGTTGCTTACTCCTGATGATTGAGGCACTGTTCAGCGTGCAGACGAGCGAGCCAGTTGTTGCTGCGAGCGACGAGATATTGCTCCAGATGCTGGAGTTAGTGCAGAACGAGTTGTACGAGATGATAGAAGGTCGCTAGTCACCCGATGATGAATGACTAGGACAGGTGGTTCGTTCGCTTACCCCGATGCGAGGTCATCGGATAGATTGATTCCAGCTAGAGACGACTTCACGCAGAGACGTGAGGGTCGACAGAGACGATCGAATGTCGGAAACCTATTATTCCAAGTTTAAAGTATTCGGAAAGACATGCAGGCAATTCTATGGTCCCTCTAGAAGAATGAAACCCTAGCTCGACATAATGACCCGGGTGAAAGCCTTTGAACCTTTGGGTTTGCGGCAGTTCCACGGCGCCATTAGTGAGGCTTGGGTTTGCCCTTCTACGGCTGGACCACCGATGCTGTGGTATATATATTCGATACTAGTAAACTGTACCAAGATGTTGAGCTCTTGGGGGATTACGAGGTTTCGACGAATCGATCGAATGGTTCGACTTCAATCGGATGCTTGGTGGTGAGATGCATTCTTGGGAGACTCCAGATACGAGGATAGTCTTTGGAGCTCAGTCCATGCGGCCGCGACGAGACGAGTCCAAAGCAGACGACATTAGAGAAAAGTGGAGTGAGAGGTTCGTACCAGATCTAGATGAGATGACGTTCCACTCCGCCGACATCAGAGATGCGATGCGCATGTCGAGGCATGGTACTTGGACTTACCTTCCAGAAGGAGTCGCGATGAGTATGCAGTCGTTTCGGAGCAAGATGCAGATATAAGAAAGGACGATGACTTCCGGACAGTTGGCAGAGACGAGACATGGAAGAGACCATGAGCAGGATTCCTTCCAGGACACTGCTGCAATGATACTTGCACCAAGGATCAGATGTGTCACGTACATTCAGAGAGCCAGAGGCCGACGCCAGTGATATGCTGTCTTACGAGTGGTCGTGATGATTGACCGGGAGATGACAAGAGACGTGCCAGAACTGGATCATCCCCGTTAGCACGCCCGACAGGGCCGATGAGCCGATGGACCGAAAGATTGGTAATTCACAGTGAAGACCTTGACCCAGGAGTGGTCATGGTTACGCACATCAGCGGGACAGAGTTCATGATCATCGACGAGATGTCCCACTAGTGACCGTGACAGTTGGCCGAGATTCTTAGAGGATGCGCTTGAGCGGTACTGTTCCGCCATTATTGATTTCGATGTTTTGGGTGATTTATTCGTATGATTTGATTTTGATAATTGAGGATTTACGATCTTTGCACAGTGTTGCACTTGATATCGTTTTCGTGCTTTAGTTTCACATGTTTGTGATTTTACGGTTTTAAACAGTTGAGTTGGTTTTGTGCGTATGCATGCACACGAATTGGTTCCTGCACTCTGTATAGTTATTATATGCTTGCAGTGCAGTGATACGCCTTTCGTGCACTTAGATGCACTGGACTTCGATTTCGATTGTGATACTCGATATTTGTTTTGTGCACCTTGTGCACCTGATTGATTTTGCGCACGTTCGGCGCTTGATATTGGATTTCATGATTTCGTGCACGATGGATGCACCTAATTTGGATTTTCGCGCATGTTGGGCGCATGTTTTGAAGGGTGATTTTGGTGCACACCAGAGGCACTAAATTGAGAATTTTTCGTGCATGTCAGGTGCACCTGATTTTGCTGTCAGGCACACATGTTGCCTACGACAGATGTTTCGTGCACACCCGATGCACTTAGATGTTGTTTCTGTGCGCATGTATGGCACATTCATGGATTTTGATTTCCGTGCGCACCAGACGCACGTAGCATTCATGTGCATATTTTGGGGATTGATTTCGTATAGAGCAGTACGTTTTTATGATATTGCTATGTGTTTTCGTACTGAGCAGGACTAGTCAGAGGACAGTACCTGAATATATTTTGCATGCATTGATAGTTATTGAAGGGATTTCCAAAAAGCGAGCTATAGCCTCAGTATTTACCTACGTGTCTGATATGACACGAAATGTTTAAAACAAGGAGACCCTTCTAAATTGTTTCCAAAACGGCGGAACGTACATTTCAAACAAAGGTATATATGTATATAGTTATTTTCTTATGATAGACGTCCGCCACTGTGCAGTGTTATACGCGGTGCACAGCGACTTAAAGAGATTGGCATGCATTTCCTTCAGATACTTACAGATATAGATTCGATGTTTACATGTATAGTTCCAAGTTATATCATATTGGTTTGATTTGGATTTGGCATTGATGTCTTCTCCATGACTCCGATGATTGCGGGATGCTTGACGGAGTTTTGATTTGAGTTATATGCTCATTTTTCAAGCGCATGCGCTGCGCTACGATTTGTTTTATGTATTTACAATTTCGGAGCCCCGACGACTTGATGGGTTTTCTTAGATGTTTTAGTATTTGGGGGAGTTTGAATTTAAATTCGGGGACCGAATTTCTTTAAGGGGGGAGATTGTAACGTTTTGAAAATCGTTTCGGTGAATTTCGAAAAAATCGGTAAAATAAGGGGGTTTTCTGTAAAAAGTCAAAATACAAATATCTTATTATAAAAATTAAATATACATATTCTAGCTATGTAATTGCTATTATTTGGTGTTTATTGAGCCGCTCGTGAAATTTCAAATTTTCTGAAAAAAATATTATTTTATCATTATTTTAAGCCGTCACTAATACATTTAATTAGGGAAAATTACAAATTGGAATGAGTTGAAACAAATTTTGTGCATCATAAAACATTAAATAAAATTTTATCATGTGGTTTTTGGAACGAAATCATTTGCCAAAACGGTTTAGAAATTATTGAAGAAAAAAGGCTTTTTTTTAGCGTAAATGGATGTTTGGGGTATTGTATTTATCATTTTTCATCACCCCACATCCGTACCCACACCCACACCCCCCCATTTACTTCTCCTCTTGGCTGAATTCAGCAGCCACCATCTTTTTCCCCACTTGAATTTCAAAGGAAAAGAAATGAAAGAAAAGAAAAGAAAATGGATAAATTAGTTAGACTTTTGACTTTGGTTGGACTTTGACTTTCTCCCCCCACTTTCTCTACCTCCCTCCCTCTCCTCTCCCCCTCCCATTCTAGTCGAACCCCTCTCCTACAGCAGCAACAGCCCCCCCTCCCATTTCCCTTCTCTTTTCTTTTCAAAACTTCATCAAAAATTTCCTCAAAATCCATCAAAAAAATCCCAAAACCCAAATCCGACTCCTACCCATTTTAGCTTAGCCCGTATAGCATGGATCTTTGTGAAAAGAGAGCATTTTGGGAGGCCATGGGTGCTTGTGGATCTTCAAATGTTTTTGGGTATAATTCTAAACATTTTTGCTTAATTTGTTACTAATTTCTTAAAGCTAATTTAATTAAGTGTTAATTTGGTTTATGTGAGTTTAATTGCATGATTAAAGATTTCAAGTTAGGGTTTGTTGTGGAAATGAGTTGTGTTTGATTGTGCATGGTTTAGTGATGTGGATTAACATATTTAGTTTTGTAGAAAACTAATCTAGTTGTTAATTACAAGTTGTTACTTGAAAAATATCCAAATTAAGCTTTTTGTTGCAAACTAGTTTTTTTGATTTAATTCGAAATATGAGATTAAAAATATGGTTAGGGTTTTTATCATATTATTAACTTTATTAAGTGTAGTTTAACACTTTAGTTCATGGAAATCCAACCTAAATTGTAGTTTGTGCATTTTTGCTATGAAATTGTTAAAAAGGGTATTTTGTAAACTAGAATATTAGGGTTTTTGGAATTTAATGAGATTAAATTCCGGAAATTGTTTCTATGACTTATTTAAGATATTTAATAAGTATATTGGCCGCTACATTCATTTAAACATCATGTTTTGTACAAAAACGGCGAATTGTGCTTGCTAGATTTTCGGAAAAATGACTTTTTAAGTGAAATTGGGGTTTTTGTGAGTTTTAACCTAGTTTATATTAAAATTAGTGTTCGTGAATGTGCAAATAAGTGTGATTGGATTTTTCTCGATGGTTTGACGTTTGTACATCGACATCGAGGGTTAGTTTGACTATTCTTGCATGCGTAGGCGATAGGTTTGGACCTATGCGTGATACGCGTGCCGATTTGATTTTCGTATGCCGTTTCGATTTCGAATTGAGTTTTAATGCGATACGGTGCGTTATGATATGTAGGTACCCCATGTGGACTTCGAGACGACAAGCAAGCGCGTGGCGACGTCGGCACCGGCTAGCGAGGACCAAGTGAGTAGATTTATATCTACGGGGAGAAGTCGGGTGGATGACGTATAGCACCCCCGCAGTCCGTGGTGGTGTATACGGATGCGTATACACACCAACAATTATTATATGTTATTTGGGATCAATAACGATGCTTAGGATGGATATTGGTGTGTTGGATTATTTTAGCGTTACGAACCCTAGGGTAGTGTTGCACTACACATACACACATACATACTTGCATACTTTCCTATTGATATGTGCTCATGGAATTCTTTATAGTTATGTGTTCATATGGGTATGGGACTATGTGTTCACATACGGATTGAGGATGATACTTGGGATTGAGCTGAGTCGATGAGATTTGATTTGAGACCGTGAGATTGGTGATATAGCAGGGTTCGTATCTTAGATACGACATGACGTTGTAGCGGGTCCTTGACGTAGTGTTTCACACACGTCCATGCATACGTAGGCGGTATCAGTATGGTGCTAGACGTAGATCAGTACCCCGATCATGATAATTGATAAAGAGGATACCAGGTGAATAGTATGATGAATGTGATATTGACCCGTACCCAGATTTGGGATGCCGTACGACGGATTTACGTACGAGCTATATTGATGATTGATCCGCACTCTTGACTTGGGATGCCTGATTATAGATATGGTATCGGCTATGATGTTATTGAGGCGGGATCACCGACTATACATATACAGGTAGGTATATGTATCGACTCAGATGTTAGGCGGTTTCCTTACCTGTAGTCCAGCTTGTTAGCTTAGCCCTTTAGTTTAGTTTAGTTGTTAGATTAGATTCGATTCTTACCTATTTCAAAACTAACGAATCGTGGGTATTTTAAAGGACAGCCCAAGGGATCCTACGGATATTTCAAAAGACGTATCTTTTCATAAAAACACCGTAGCCCCTATTTTCAAAACCCCATGATTCGTGTTATTTCAAAAGGCACCATTTGTAGGATTTATATTAGGGTAATGCAGTTTATGTAAGTCCACGTTGCGACCCCCGGTTCTTACGGGGAGGCGGAAACGGTATAAAATCAAAATTTTAACGCAAGAGGCAACATGGACTAAGCTAGGTCGGGATCTTTACCTAAACTAAAACTAGCAAACTAAGCTAAAGATATTTAGCTACTCGGATGAAGATGGTTATACCTAGCTTGTCTTGAACTCCTTCGTCTTCAAAGCTCCGATGGTGGTCCGATGGCTTCTTCTCGTCGTCTCCGTACGCCGAAGACAGATCCACCTGAAAGCTCCAACCTTTAGCTCCTTCTTCGTTCTTTGAAGAAACTAGTTCACTTGGTTTGCTAAACCTAGTGAACTAGAATGAGTAGAGAGGAAATAGAATGGGATTTTATCTATGGTTCTTGATTCTCAACTCATGAGACAAGAGAACCATAGATCAAGAGAGGGAGCAAGAGGTTGAGGGTGAGAGCAAGAGGAGAGCTCAAGAACAAGAGAGAGAATGAGCAAGAAAGAAATGAGCAAGTATTTTGTCTCTCACCCTCTCATAATCCAAAGCAATGATAACTCATCATATCAACAAAAGTCTTATGTGATGGTTGAAGTAACCATAACCTTATCATGTCATGCACTCATTTTACTTAAATGAACAAGCAAGAAAAAGTCTTTGGCATGAAATGATAACCATGGTTATCATGATGGTCAACTAGTCAAGCCTAGTCAACCGGTCAACAAGTCAACAAAAGTCAACAAGTCACCAAAGTCAACAAGTCAACAAAAGTCAACAAGTCAACAACCATATCACCATAATACTTAATTAATATAATAGTTAATCACATATCATATTCTCATTAGGGTTGAGCATAAAGTCAAAAAGTCAACGGTCAACTGTCAACAACCCTAATGAGAATCCGCTGCCTCTGCCTCCCTGTCAACTGTGCATACACACCCGCATCCGCGTTCCGAGGAACACGAATGCAAACTGGATAAATCCAATCCCATAAGGTACACTAGGATCTGGCTTAAACCAAAGCCCGCTAGTGTAAACTGTCCGGACACTGTACGTGCACAAGTGCACGGATGTGACCGAACCCTGTCGCAAAACCATGCGACCTGTCGCAATACCATGCGACCTCTACTCTTTTGCCTAAAGGCGAAAAGCTTTCTGTGTGGGACTCTAAAGACTCGACACTACGCTGGCAGTGGGTTTAACCACAGACCGCAAGCGGCACTAGCTGTGCGTAACGGTCCCCAGGTAATGCCGACAAGAAGACCGACGAGGCGAAACCCATCTGAACTCCTACTGAGCCTGAGTGTGACATTCTCCATACAGTCCGGTCTGTTCGTCTGATACATCGCATGGCGGGCCTAGGGGGCGGTAAACGTCAGTCCCCCAATAGCGGTACAAGTCGTGCCGGAGTGAAGCCCAATACACCCTGAGATAACACTGGAAACCTACCAGTATATCTCGTTTGCCCTGGCCAGGGACTACTCGTGTAATGGCTCTCCTAGACACAGCGCGATGTCAACCCCCAATACCGGGAGAGACGAATCCTGTCTAACCGTCACTGCCTCCAAGTGCTTCGGGACTGCACCCAACCACCACCTGTTTGCACGACTCCTTTGAGCCGTGGTAGGGTAGTGATCAAAGTACAGTGGGAACACACCCGAGGCGAAGTGACAGTGTCAAGTCAGCGGACTAAGCTGTACTCATGTCACCTGGGAACTGATAACTGACGATAGGTATAATACCAACTAGTCAGTTCCTTACGAGTCCTGTCCAGTGTACCCGTAACCTAACGAGCACCCGCATACTATCTCAAGTACGACGTACTGACGGCTGTGGGACAGACCGTCTCCCACACTGGGATGAGAAGCGCATGCGCTGGTCTACTCCGGAGTATCGATGCCCTGTCTCGATAGTCCTGCGACCAGGGACCTGAATAAGGATGTGCTTATAGATTACCCAGCCCCCACTAGTGTGACTGCCATCACAACGCTGGTAATCAAGCAAAGATCCTAAGGGCTCCACTAATGCGTATAAGTGATATACTGAAATAAACACAAGTACACATTGAAGTAGAAACAAACCAAGTAGCATACTACTATTTTGAGCAAGATTGTATATACAAGGTGAATATCCCAAGCATCCATTAAGTAATATACAAACTAGTATGATACAGTAATGGCCTCTAGGGCATATACACTAACAATCTCCCACTTGCACTAAGGCCATGTACTGGCGTATCGAAGACCTATCATCTCGATCAGCCGCTCGAACTGAGTCTGGGGCAAGGCCTTGGTGAATGGATCTGCAGTGTTATCTTCTGAAGCGACTCTCCGAACCTCGATCTCCTGGCGATCCACGATCTCCCTGATCAGGTGATACCGCCTCAAGATGTGCCTGGATCTCTGATGGGACCTGGGTTCCTTCGCTAAAGCTATAGCCCCGTTGTTGTCGCAATACAGAGGTATTGGATCAACAATGGACGGAACCACCTGAAGTTCTTTCAAGAACTTCCTCATCCAGACAGCTTCTTTTGCGGCATCAGATGCAGCGATGTATTCCGCTTCCATCGTCGAGTCTGCAACGGTTTCTTGTTTGGAACTCTTCCAACACACCGCCCCTCCATTGAGGGTAAAGACAAAACCCGACATGGACTTGGAATCATCCTTGTCACTCTGGAAGCTGGAGTCAGCAAAGGCCTCGATCTGGAGGTCTTTTCCGCCATACACCAAGAACATCTCCTTAGTCCTTCTCAGGTACTTGAGAATGTTCTTTACCGCTATCCAGTGTTTCTCCCCAGGGTTTGACTGATACCGGCTTACCACACTCAGTGCATAAGCTACATCCGGTCTGGTACACAACATCGCATACATTATAGAGCCTACCGCAGAAGCGTAGGGTATAATAGACATGCGATCCCTCTCCAAATCAGTCTTGGGAGACATCTCTTTAGAGAGGGTGATCCCGTGACAAGCCGGTAGGTTACCACGCTTGGAATCTTCCATACTGAATCTCTTCAGTATGGTGTCGATGTACCTGGACTGTGAAAGTCCTAATATCCTCTTGGATCTGTCACGGTAGATCCGGATACCCAGAATGTACGAGGCATCACCCAGGTCTTTCATGGAGAACCTGTGTGACAAGAACCCCTTGACAGATTGTAGCATAGGAATGTCATTTCCTATTAAGAGAATGTCATCCACGTATAAAACGAGGAATACTACAGTTCTCGCTACAAATCTACTATAGATGCATGGTTCATCTGGATTTTTGATAAAGCCAAATTCTTTGACCGTCTCATCAAAGCAGATGTTCCAACTCCGCGATGCCTGCTTTAGTCCATAGATGGACTTAAGCAACTTGCACACCTTTCCGCTGCTCCCACTCTGAATGAAACCCTCTGGCTGGTCCATATAGACACACTCCTCTAAATTTCCATTTAGAAAAGCTGTCTTTACATCCATTTGCCAGATCTCATAATCGTGGAAGGCAGCAATGGCAAGAAGGATCCGAATGGATTTCAGCATGGCTACTGGAGAAAAGGTTTCGTCGTAGTCCAAGCCAGGTCTTTGACGAAAACCCTTTGCTACCAGCCTAGCTTTATAGGTCTCAACCTGTCCATCTACACCAATCTTCCTTTTGAAGATCCACTTGCATCCTACGGGTTTTACCCCGTCTGGAGCAATGTCCAACGTCCATACCTTGTTGGTGTACATGGACTCCATTTCGGTCCGCATTGCATCCAGCCATTTCACTGAGTCAACGCTCTGAACGGCCTGCTGGAAGCTAGTAGGCTCATCATAATCTATGATGCAATCCTCTCTATCCCCGTCTATGAGAAAACCGTAGTATCTCTCAGGCGGATGAGACTGCCTACTACTTCTGCGGAGCGGCGTAGGAATGTCCTGTTCTTCCGAACCTTCTGGTTCCACTAAACTTTCAGTAACAGTCCGTGGTTCTGGAATTTCTTCCAGTTCTACTGTGCTCCCACTTATCTGGTTTTCCAAAAACTCAGTTTCCAAGAAGTAGGCATGACGAGAAACAAGAACTTTTTGTTCCTCTTCACAGTAGAAGAAATATCCTTTTGAGTTCTTTGGATACCCCACAAACTTGCACTGTACTGAGCGTGCCTCGAGCTTGTCCGCATGCTGCTTTTTGACAAAAGCCGGACATCCCCATGTCTTAATGTGCTTAAGATAGGGTCTCTTCCCACACCACATCTCATATGGTGTAGTAGGCACGGTCTTAGTAGGTACTCGGTTCAAAAGGTATGCGGCTGATTCTAGCGCATATCCCCAGAATGATCGCGGTAACTCAGCGTTACTCATCATGGACCGCACCATATCCAATAGGGTGCGGTTCCGTCTCTCCGATACACCGTTATGTTGCGGGGTGTATGGAGGAGTAAGCTGAGAGAGAATTCCGTTCTCTTTTAAATAGTCCAGGAACTCGGCACTTAAGTATTCTCCTCCTCGATCCGATCTTAGAATCTTAATACTTTTGCCGGTCTGTTTCTCTACTTCATTCTTATACTCCTGGAATTTTCCAAAGGCCTCGGACTTATGTTTCATCAAGAAGACATAACCGTACCTTGAGAAATCATCCGTAAAAGTAATGAAGTAAGAATGTCCGCTTCGGGCATGTGTAGACATTGGACCGCACACGTCACTGTGTATGAGTCCTAAGAGCTCGCTCGCTCTTACTCCTTGTCCAGTAAACGGAGTCTTTGTCATCTTTCCTTTGAGACAAGATTGACAAGTGGCATACGATTGATATTCGAACGCATTCAAATATCCTTCTGTATGTAACTTAGTCAACCTTCTCTCATTGATGTGACCCAATCTACAATGCCATAAGAAAGTCTGATTCATTTCCGGAGACTTTCTTTTGTGTGTATTCTGGACGTTGAAAATCTGTGGTTGGTTTAACACGTATATACCATTACTCAATGTACCTGACCCAATCAAAACTTGATTAAGGTGAATGTTTACAACATTACTTACAAACGCAAATTCATAACCTTCTTTAGAAACTAAAGATACAGAAATGATATTACAAGTTGCGTTGGGTACAAAAAAGCAATTACGCAAAACCAAAACATGTCCATCTGACATTCCCAGGTGATAGTCCCCCACGGCTTTAGCATCCATGCTAGCTCCGTTCGCAACTTTGAGGGTCATGTCACCTGCCTTCAAAACACTACGGTTTCTCAACGCCTGCAAAGAATTACAGATATGAGATCCTGATCCGGTATCCAATACCCAGGAAGTAGAGTTTATTGAAAGACAGTTTTCAATAACATACACACCTGAAGCTGAAGCTGCAACCTGCTTCAATTCCTGTGTTCTGGCCTTCCAGGCCCTGCAATCATTCTTCCAGTGTCCTTTCTTATGACAATAGAAGCATTCTTCCTTATCCACAAGCTTCCCCGCTATCTTTGTTGCTTTGCCTTTTCCCTTCGTATCCACTTTAGCAACACCGCCCCTTGGTTTGGCGGGGGCCTTCTTCTTCTTTCCCTTGGCTTTCGCCTTGGACCTAGAAGAAGATGATCCTCCTACAAACGAAGTGGATGTTTCCCTACCTTTCTGTAGGGTGCCCTCTGCGCTCCTCAGCATGTTGAGGAGCTCTGATAGTTCAACCTCTTTTTCTTGTAGGTTGAAGTTCAGTATAAATTGGGCGTAAGTGGAAGGAAGGGACTGGAGAACTATATCCGTATATAGCTCACTCTCCAATGTGATCCCTAGGTCAGCGAGCTCCTCAATGAAGCCGATCATCTTTAGCACATGCTCGGCTACTGATGATCCGACGGCCATTCTTGTCGAAAATAACTTTTTCGACGCTTCGTATCTTGCGATACGTGATTGCTCTCCATACAGTTCTTTTGTATGGAGCAATATGGACTCCATGTCCATATTCTCATGCCTCCTCTGATGTTCGTTGTCCATCGAGGCAAGCAGGAGGCACTTGGCCTTCGCGCTATCAATCTCCCAAGTCTTGCGGATTTCCTTATCCGCGACACTGGAAGTTGGACCAGGGACAGGGGGAGCTTTGGTGGTAAGAAGATACCCCAGCTTGTCATAAGTGATTGCTATCGTGACATTCCTGAGCCAATCTTTGTAGTTTGGCCCTGTCAGTTTGTTTTTATCTAGGAGTAACTTAAGTCCAGTCATGTTGATTGGTCGCTGCAATTAGGAGAGAGAAGAAGAAACACTCAGCATGATGCTCTTGCAAGTTTAGAGTGGTTTTTAGTTTGTCTAAACAGGATGGCTCCCACTGTTTCTCGAATCCCTCCTCAAACCATAAAGGAAGAATTAGTCAGGATCAATCCCACCGTACAATACTTGCTTAACCGTTCAGCCAGGCCGGTGTCGGTACTTCGAGGGAGGTTTTCCAACGCTTTCGCGAAGTTCCTTAATTAAAGAACCTCTTTTCCCTGGGGGCGTAGCCCCGCTAACACCTTTCTAGGCACCTACTAGGTTTATAGCATTGATCGTTAAGTGAGAAATTTCCCGAGGAGTAGCATATGCTCACAGTAGGATCGGGATCCAAATATCATCGCGTGACGAAACTGAAGGAATCCTACCAGAATCATCACACTCCAAATGGTATGCAAATCTAGCAAGTTTCAGTACTTATGAAACTCCCGATGTGGATTTTTGCCCCATGCTCTTATGACCTTGACTTTGGCCAACAAATCATAAGTCACATGTCAAGTTCTGCCCGTCGTTCTCCAGGTTAATTTGAATCCACCCGCACCTACCCTTGACTTTGGCCAACAAGGCAGTACGACTGTTCCAAACCAACGCATCTATCTATGCTGCACATGAATACCCAATAGCTACCAATCACTGTGCCTTGACTTTGGCCAACAAACACAGCTTGAATACTATTGACTATTCATGTGAAACGACGGAGGGCTACGGATGGTTTTGGCAAAACCGTGAACGTAGTGAACTTGATTTGGTCGATGGAACGAGATAGCTTTTAAAAGGAGTGGCTCAAGCTCCGTATTTAAAAGTTGTTTTGAAAAGAACCGAGTGGTTTTTCGAAAGTGTTCCAACGACTTTAACTTGGTTTATTATCTTGCATTAGTTCTTTTAATGCGTGATATTCTTGCATTAGTTCTTTTAATGCGTCCCATCATTTAATCCTACCATTGCAGAAAACAACCAAAATATGACGTACGCTTATGCCATTCGCATTCGCCACGGGGCCCCGTCATTACCCGTTAGGTTACTTAACTAACGACAGAGCGGGGGCTGGGCTAGCGCGTCTGTAAAACATAAGCAACGCCTAAATAATATCATATATAGATATACTGCAATGATAAACATTTCAGATCACAGATAAATACATTGGATATACTAGCAATCTGTAATTTGTACGAGCCTGTAACAAAAACAGATAACACGGTCGCGGTGAATAGCCAAAACCCCACCCAAGACCCCTACGGGTGCGGCAAACTACCCGCCAAGTACCCGAAGCGTAGCAACCTCCCTCATCTCCATGAGTAGGCCACTCGACACTTCGGCATACCCGGTAGTTTGTGCACCCCTCCATGGGTCTATCCTAGGAGCAAAAACAGTAAAAAGAAATTATACAATGACGGCTACAACCCCTTCCCGGTTGTGCGGCCATACAAATAATTATTACATCAATTTACAAATTTACATGAATTGCAAGAAAAGAAAACTCTCGTCTCACAACCCCCGGCTATTCACCCGCGACAATCCAACATATTTATATACACATTCCAGCACATTACAGATCATGTATAACCCCGACCAATCGACTTATAGCGATAAGCCGACGTTCAATACATGCAAACATTACAGATATAACCATCATAGTCAAAGTGCAGTGAAGTTCGGAAAAAATACGGAATTATAGGACCCCAAAAGGAAATTTCTTTTCTGGAAAATCTGGGCACATATAATATATTCCAAAAATCCCAAAACCAACACAGACACACACTGCACGAAAAACGATGCACAGAGGACTACAACGCGCGGCGCTTCCGCGGCGGATACCAGGCTCACGCGGCGGATGGGCGGCGGTTTAGAGGAATTACTGCATCGTTTTTCTTGGGTGTTCTCACAAAACCCTGAGCCGAATTTAGGAGTATAAAGTTTTTCATTTTGACCAGAAAAAATTTCAACAGAAACTCAGTTTTAGTAAAAGTTTGGTTTTTGGATTTTTCCGGTTCCGAACTTCGTTACACTTCACTACCAAGCTAGTTTAAGTTTAGTTAGTCTCTGATACCACTGTAAGTCCACGTTGCGACCCCCGGTTCTTACGGGGAGGCGGAAACGGTATAAAATCAAAATTTTAACGCAAGAGGCAACATGGACTAAGCTAGGTCGGGATCTTTACCTAAACTAAAACTAGCAAACTAAGCTAAAGATATTTAGCTACTCGGATGAAGATGGTTATACCTAGCTTGTCTTGAACTCCTTCGTCTTCAAAGCTCCGATGGTGGTCCGATGGCTTCTTCTCGTCGTCTCCGTACGCCGAAGACAGATCCACCTGAAAGCTCCAACCTTTAGCTCCTTCTTCGTTCTTTGAAGAAACTAGTTCACTTGGTTTGCTAAACCTAGTGAACTAGAATGAGTAGAGAGGAAATAGAATGGGATTTTATCTATGGTTCTTGATTCTCAACTCATGAGACAAGAGAACCATAGATCAAGAGAGGGAGCAAGAGGTTGAGGGTGAGAGCAAGAGGAGAGCTCAAGAACAAGAGAGAGAATGAGCAAGAAAGAAATGAGCAAGTATTTTGTCTCTCACCCTCTCATAATCCAAAGCAATGATAACTCATCATATCAACAAAAGTCTTATGTGATGGTTGAAGTAACCATAACCTTATCATGTCATGCACTCATTTTACTCAAATGAACAAGCAAGAAAAAGTCTTTGGCATGAAATGATAACCATGGTTATCATGATGGTCAACTAGTCAAGCCTAGTCAACCGGTCAACAAGTCAACAAAAGTCAACAAGTCACCAAAGTCAACAAGTCAACAAAAGTCAACAAGTCAACAACCATATCACCATAATACTTAATTAATATAATAGTTAATCACATATCATATTCTCATTAGGGTTGAGCATAAAGTCAAAAAGTCAACGGTCAACTGTCAACAACCCTAATGAGAATCCGCTGCCTCTGCCTCCCTGTCAACTGTGCATACACACCCGCATCCGCGTTCCGAGGAACACGAATGCAAACTGGATAAATCCAATCCCATAAGGTACACTAGGATCTGGCTTAAACCAAAGCCCGCTAGTGTAAACTGTCCGGACACTGTACGTGCACAAGTGCACGGATGTGACCGAACCCTGTCGCAAAACCATGCGACCTGTCGCAATACCATGCGACCTCTACTCTTTTGCCTAAAGGCGAAAAGCTTTCTGTGTGGGACTCTAAAGACTCGACACTACGCTGGCAGTGGGTTTAACTACAGACCGCAAGCGGCACTAGCTGTGCGTAACGGTCCCCAGGTAATGCCGACAAGAAGACCGACGAGGCGAAACCCATCTGAACTCCTACTGAGCCTGAGTGTGACATTCTCCATACAGTCCGGTCTGTTCGTCTGATACATCGCATGGCGGGCCTAGGGGGCGGTAAACGTCAGTCCCCCAATAGCGGTACAAGTCGTGCCGGAGTGAAGCCCAATACACCCTGAGATAACACTGGAAACCTACCAGTATATCTCGTTTGCCCTGGCCAGGGACTACTCGTGTAATGGCTCTCCTAGACACAGCGCGATGTCAACCCCCAATACCGGGAGAGACGAATCCTGTCTAACCGTCACTGCCTCCAAGTGCTTCGGGACTGCACCCAACCACCACCTGTTTGCACGACTCCTTTGAGCCGTGGTAGGGTAGTGATCAAAGTACAGTGGGAACACACCCGAGGCGAAGTGACAGTGTCAAGTCAGCGGACTAAGCTGTACTCATGTCACCTGGGAACTGATAACTGACGATAGGTATAATACCAACTAGTCAGTTCCCTACGAGTCCTGTCCAGTGTACCCGTAACCTAACGAGCACCCGCATACTATCTCAAGTACGACGTACTGACGGCTGTGGGACAGACCGTCTCCCACACTGGGATGAGAAGCGCATGCGCTGGTCTACTCCGGAGTATCGATGCCCTGTCTCGATAGTCCTGCGACCAGGGACCTGAATAAGGATGTGCTTATAGATTACCCAGCCCCCACTAGTGTGACTGCCATCACAACGCTGGTAATCAAGCAAAGATCCTAAGGGCTCCACTAATGCGTATAAGTGATATACTGAAATAAACACAAGTACACATTGAAGTAGAAACAAACCAAGTAGCATACTACTATTTTGAGCAAGATTGTATATACAAGGTGAATATCCCAAGCATCCATTAAGTAATATACAAACTAGTATGATACAGTAATGGCCTCTAGGGCATATACACTAACAGTTTAGTTATCGTTGTGTCTAGTATTCCGTTCATTATTGCTGTTTGCTCCACATCGCATACTTATGTTATAATTTCTTAATGCATTGTTGATATCATATTGTTAGGACACCAGCACCATTACCGATGATGCGTATGTACCACGTACACTTACTTGCCGGCTCACACACATCTTCATCGGTAATTGCCATGTCACGTACACCTTAGAAAATATTGTTGCTTAACTTAGCTTGATAGCCAGTAGTTTGACATAATATTAGTGTACATACCTTATATGCCAGCTTAGATATTGTAGTTATTACTTGTCGCTTCATGCATACTGTTATTCATTCTCATGCTTATATTCATGGTTTTACATGCTATTGATGATTCGGATTTCCATGATATTTTCTGGATTTGGAGGAAAACCGCAAAACATATATAAACTGATTTCTCTCTTTTTAAATAAAAGTGCGGTTTTTCCCATGATGTATGAGTCGTCCACCATGAGTTTGCTGATGGATTTCGAGACCCGATTCGAGGAGACGGATGAACCGTTTCGGGTACATGGTGGACCCGGTAAGGTACCCCGGGGCAAGAAGCGCGTGATGATGACGATGTGAGCCTGGCTGGGGAGCACTACCTACCGGTGATTTTACCCGACGCGTCGGATATCCGGAGGATACCGTCGTGGTCTTGAGATGGATGGTAGGGTCCGGTCTGGACTGACGGCGCCCTAGACATTGTGTTTGAGATATTGAGGTACAGAGATTGTAATACAGAGATATCGAGATATTTGGACACTTGTTTTGTGTCGATGCTGGGCACTGTTTTATGCTGATTTCATTTATGGTACCTCACTTTTAAAATACAGAAATCTCACTGATTTATGAAAGCAGTTTCTTCAGTACATGCATTCTGTTTCATGCATTCATACATCATCCATATGATACATTGCTACCTGAGGCACTGACACGGGCACATGGAATTACACTCGGGTTAGATATTTACCCTAGCCTTGGTATAGGCTGCATGTTATACATATATTTGAGGATATATTATGATCATTGACCTAGGTTGTGTTATTTATGCGATTTCTGTGCGTAGATGTTTTTCTATTCACGAGCTGGCAACTCACCCCCGTTGTGCCCCAGTTTCTTGCAGGTTTGCCGTACAGGTTTCATTACGGCTTTGCGGGCATAGTTTTTTCGGGTGATTTGCTAGTAGGTGGGTTTACTTGTATCGTACCCCCATTATATATCTTGTATATCATTATTCTGTTGTATCTAGAAATTCCATCAACCAAACATGTATTTATTTTGAGATAGAGACCAGTGATGTTATTCTTTCGACCTTAGAGTCGCGCGTTATATTTCTGTGGATTTCTGATGGTTTTGAGTTTCCTTTTGAGTTTTGATCCTCGCCGTTGGCGTTGTATATTATATTGCTTGTGTGGTTGTGACCGTCGATTGACGAAGAGCTAGCTCCCGCTTGGGGATGCCTTTTTCGTGATTTCGTATACTATTCATGTTGTATCCCGTTTGGGGGCCAGTATTTACAAAGGAGACTCTGCCGAAATTTTCAGTAAATTTTTGATGTTTTAAAAACCGCATAATTCGGCTTATGCTATTGAAATTACTTGCTTTAAGTTGGTTTTTCCTGCACTCTACTACTTTTCTTGGTTTGGATTTCTGGGTTTTCGGTTTACTTAGATTACGTACGCCTCGAGACGTTCGTAGTTTAAGTGCCGGTCATGTTCCATACTTTCGGGTCGTGACAATATGCTATCTGGTTGTACTTTATCTTAACATGTACTCTGATTGTCTCTATATTATATGTTGATAAAGCCCTTAGGATATGTACTCGACTACTGGGACTATGATGAGATCATGCTAGTGGGGCCACGGTAGTCGACGGGTACATCCTATAACTGTTCCTAGTCGAGGCTGTACGAGACAGGGCATCGATGCATCAGAGTAGACTAGCGTATACGCATCTTGACCCATATGATGGGCGATGGATGATCCCATATCTATCGGTGTTTGACATCAAGGATGGTGTACGGGTGCTCAGTAGAGACTGGGTATACTGGACGGACTCGCCGAGAACTCCCAGATGGTATTATACCTTACGTCAGATGGCAGTTCTCCGGTGACACTGGTACAAAGTAGTCTGTTGACCCGAGATCGTCATAGAGTCTTGTGTGATTCCCACTGTGCTTTGATTTCCATCATACCACGTCTAAGAGGACGTGCAAAAAGGTGTCTTTTGGGTACAGTCCCGAATCACATGGAGGCAATGAGCGATAGGAGGGGATTCGTCTCTCCCGGTATAGGGAGTTGATGTTGTGCAGTGTTCGATTGGCTATAACCGGAAATCCCTGGCCAGGGTTGCTGAGATTTACTGGTAAGTGTTATCAGTAGTTTCTCGAACTGTTATAGACTTCATATCGATACGACTTATCAAGCTACTGGGGTCTGACGTTTACCACCTCTTGGCGAGATATGCGACATATCAGACGACGAGACCGGACTGTACGGGAGTGTTACTGTTTGGATTCACAGGAAAATGTACAAGCTTGCTTGTTGATCTTCTGAGTGCTCAATACCTGGGTGGCTGTTACGTTTAGCTGACCGCTTGCAGCTTGTGGGTTTTTGATATGATCATCACCTACTGCCGGCGTATTGACGATTCTTTAGAGTCCTACATAGAGGTTTCTTGACTCAAGAAAAACGGAGTAGGGGTACATATATGATATGTGAGGGACCGAGGATAATGCGATATGAGATACCGTATTATATACTCGCGATATTTGATATCAGCCGGGTCATCGGATCAAGTGTTGATTCGATGAATCGGTACGGATAAGTATTAGTCGGTTATATGCGATATAGCCGGATTGTCGGATCAAGTGTTGATTCGATAATTTAATGTATAATAATATATATGATATATTAAATTACATTAACTAATATTAGCTCACTAAAAGATTCTTTTTCTCACTCGGGTAATACATTGATATATATGCGATATATGTTAATTGTATTATTTTATTTTGTTACGATAAATATTATATATGTGATATATAATATTGTAACATGATATGATAACTAATGCAACATGTTTAGTGGAGTTTAAACATGATTAGGGTTTGGATTAGGGTTAAGACTTCTAGTAGATTCTAGAAGGTTTCTTTTTGTCATGATAAAGATATTTGTGTTGATATTTATCTATGACTCATACTTAACCCAATCCAAACCCTAGACCTTGGTTAATTCTCTACAATGGTTTAGTCAACCATGGTTGCATTATTTCATCATATTAATCCTTTCATTATTCATCACAAATAGAATGGATCACTATTCTTCTTCTTCTTCCTCCTTTTGCAAAGCTTTCTTGCTTTTTATTTGTGATGAAAAATGAGTGAGTAAATGAAAATAAAAGAGAGCAATAATCCTACTTCATCATCCTCATCTATCTTTGCCATTTAGATGAGGGTGTTCACTTCATATTATGAGTGTTAGCTTGTGTTAACGAAACTTCAAGGTAGATCATCTTTGTATCGAAGATCGGAAGCAAGTCTGCATCTTTCTCTTCGTGGAGCCTCTCGAGAGTCCGGGACATGATGATCGCAGCGAAGGGACCTCAACACGGAGCTTAAGAAGTGAAGGACCGGATCTACAAAGGTTGTAATCCCTCTCACTTAGTGTTAAAGAGTTTAACATACTTGTTTTCGCCTAAACTCTTGTTTAAAGATCCGGCTTTGGGTTGTTCGGCACGGCTAATTTTTAAATCGGGCATGGTTGATGCCTCGTAGACCCTTGTGAGCGTGCCTAGCAACCCTACATGAACTGCATGTGGGTGTGATCAGTGTCAAACTGCGTACCGCCAGATTTGCTTTAAGATCCGTGGAAGGTGAACCGATCTTAGACCTTTGTAAATAGGGCCACACTACCTTCATTGAAGTGCGCCATCTTAACTTTCTTTTGTGTAGTTTAAGAACAATTCTTTTTGCGCGCTTGTCCCTCCAGTGCTTATGCACTTGTTTTAAGCCTTTGCTTCTTACAGAAGCTTTTGCTTCTTTAATCTTCAATCGGTAAGTGTGATGCGCACCTCTACCTTTGATGTGAAGCCTTTGCTTCCATTTACTTAGTACACATTTATGTGTTGCACACTTTCCATCATCTTGTTTCTTACGTACTTGTTTAATGCGCACTTGTGGGTGGTCGGGCTTTAAGCTTTAGCTTAAGTGCTTTACACAATTTTGAAGGCTTTTGCCAAAAGATTTTGTGGAGTTTCTTAACTTCATAGTTAGGAATCCTACTCTTCGTTATTCACAGGATCTTCCATGCTTGTGATTTCACGCCCTTTTCTCTTCTTGCTTTTCAGGCATTATGGCATACCCATCAAATTTTGCATATGAGCGCCAGGCAAACTTGCTCCCCGACAAGCCGACATACCAGGAGATCTTCCAGATGATACAGGCTCATCACGCTCCGCAGCAGTATCTTCATCTATGAGTTGGATGGTATAGCCAGATAGTCCAAGGCCGGTTAGTTTTCAATGTGAAGCGTCATCTGACCCTCTGGGGATATTCAGTATACCGCACCTCCGCCGAATGCTTTCACCGTGGAGATGGAAGACTGGACGGCTCATAATAGGTTGCAGCCCTCTGCAGAAGGAGTTGCAACACCAATGCCGGTAGATCTTCTGTATCGTCGGATGAACTGAGACATGGCTAGACCATGGGGAATACCCTACCTTGTGGGTATGATCCTAAGATATTTGGTCAGCTATGTCGGTTGAGCTAGATTTATCTTGTCAACAGAGAAGGCTTTATTGGAGCACACTGGGCTTTATGGAGCGGTCTATGCTTAATTGTTCGAGTAGCCAAGACTGGGCCCTGGTGGGTGAAATCCTTCTCTGAGCAATGGAATGTGCAGATAAGCACTTTTATGATGTTTGACAGAGAGGAATCTATCTCTTTATCGGAATTCCAGCATATATCTAGATTGTCGATTGATCAGTCGAAAATATTGCATCTTTTAACCGGCAATTTCCCCATCTTTTGCACTCATTTAGAAGTGTTCGGTATTCATATTTCACATATTAGCAAATCAGTCGTAAAATATCAGATTGCATGTGTTAGACTTTAAAACCGGCACTTTAAGGGAAATTGACTGTATTTTATGGCATCCCATCATCCCTATATTGCGCAACACTTGTCTCGAGATTTGTGCAGAAAATTGCAGGAGCAAAGTCAAAAGAAGCTGATCAAAAATACACCAACTCCATGTTTTCAGATCTGATAGCAATTCAGAAGGAAATAATCATATCAAAGAAAGGCCCACAACTCGGCCCAAATCAGCACCAAAAGTCCTAAGCCCCAATGCCTCAAAAGCGCCGCGGAACCGCGGCGGGAGCCGGCTTGCGCCGCGGTTCCGCGGCGGTTTGGTCAGATCATCATTCCAATTTTGCATCATTATTCCTATCTCAGTGGCTACAACTCAGAAATACATGTCAAATTCCAGAAAACCCTCGAATCTTCTTCCAGATCAGCAAAAGATGATTAATTAAGCTAATCCTAATTAAGCTCCTAACTAACCTCTTCTAGAAGCTCCCTCCTAACTAATCACATCTAGAAGCTTCTCCTCTAACTAACTTTTGGAGGGAAATTCAAATCTCCTCAACAAACTTTTGGAGGGAAACTTAAAATTCAAATCCTAGATCTAGGGTTTTGATGGCTATAAATAGGAACCTAGATCTAAGGGTTGAGGTTGTTCATCATTAGTTCATCATTAGTTCTTCATTAGTTCCTCACTCTTCAACTTTTTCTTCATCTTCTTCCACAAGTCTAGTGACAAGACTTGTGTGAAACCCTAACCCTAATTCCACTCCAAATTCCAGATCTTGAGTACCAATCAAGCAAGAAGCCCTTCAACCTTTTATGAGCGGAGACGATCTCCAATCGAGCAAGTGATCCAAGCCGATCCGCGACTCACGGAGCCGAGCGAAGCCAAATCGACGATCGAGTTCTTCCTCTTGTAGTTCTTGAGCGAATGTAATGAAATTGTTGATATAAATAAAAGGTGAAATTCTTTAATCTTGCTTTCTTTAAATTCTTGCATCATGATTCGATCTCAATTTGTAATTGTAGTTCTTGTTGTGATGTTTGAGTAAAACTCCGCTCGTTAAGGAGTCGAGAAGATCAATAGAATGATGATGTAACAAATCTTAATACGATTCTTGAGTCCTACGAGTCTTGTAAACCCTAGCAAGTTCAAGAATCGATGACCTAGTTTCGTTGCGATGCTTTCTTGATTGTGATCGCTCGAAATTAGGGATCTACGATCGTTTCTTGAATTTACTAGAGGCTAGAATGTGAATGATATCGACGAAAGAACAAGGGATAAGATGAAACCCTAGTTTTACAAGAAATCCCTAATTCTTGTCGATCATCATCGATCTAGTATCAATTCATCGAAGGATAAGAATACGTAATTGTAAGATTACATCACATCTATAGATCCGATCGATTCCTACGAGCCTCATTTCGATTCTTGATATTTGGTTGGAAAAATCAACAAACTATCAATTCTTGATTCTATCTTTTTCTTGTTATTAGATCTAGATTTTCTAATTCTTGAAGTTCAATTTGCAAATCATGAATTGTTTTGTTTTGTTTTCTTTAAAGTTTCAATTCATCTAATTCGAAAGACGAACTATTACACTGTCCCTGTGGACGATCCGCACTCACTTACAATCTACATCCGACACCGTAGTTGATTGCGGTCAAAAATATTTTTGGTTGTGATTTCTTTACAATTTTCATACTACACAATCTGAAATCAATTCAATCAAATGGCACCATTGCCGGGGATCATTTGATAAACACAACAAAAATCATTACAATCAAATGGCGCCGTTGCCGGGGATAGTGCGCTAATTGTTCATATTTTGAAATTTGAGTTGAAAATTTTATTCCATTATAATTTTTAGATCTAAATTCGTGCAAACACTAATACGTGTGTTGTGATTTGATTGCGAGGAAATCTGGAATCATTCGAGCTTGGGAAAAATTATTCTGAAAATTCCAGAGAGCTGAGAGAGCCAACATAAGCTCTCTGTAAAATTTTGAAGCAGCGAACTGATCAAAAAACCGCGGAAGGGCGGCAATTGCCACGATTTGCGGCGGAACCGCGGCCTCCTTGAGGTATCTCTGCACCAAAATTCCTCAGGTGCTTTCTTACCTTCTTCTCTCTCCTCTTTTTAGCTCCAATTAACATTTTGTGCAGGTTTCTTTGCAAAAATCGCAGCGCCGCGCAAAAAGCAAAATTAAATTGTGCTTGTTTTGATCTTTGTGGTTGTTTGCATAATTAATACGGATATTAAGGGGCACGGCCAAATTCAGATTAGGTGGGGAGTTCATTACCCTTCCTAAGCCCCGAAAATCACAAACTTGCATCCGCATTTACCCTCATTAACTAAAAAATATCTAGAGATGACTCTAAGGACCGTCGCGCTCACTTAGGACAAGAGAAGGCCGTGGGTAATTCATTGCTTATCCGCGTTTTCTTGTGGTGTCTAAGGCAAGTGTGTCGAAGGTTAGTGGTTATTAATTAGGCCGAGCACCTTCCCACTTACCTGGCACTTACCTGGCCACAGGGGGACAAAGAGGCAGTGGAGGATTTATCCTGCGACTTATCTTTTGGCAGTTAGGAGCGGTCTAGAGCCGGACCTAGGTGACCAATAGAATTAGGGTTTTGTGTGTTGCATTTGTTGTGTCGCATCATTTTTTTTCAAAAATCCGTCCTATTTTCAAAACAAACACCGCATTTATTCATCATTCCCCTAATTATAAAATCACGCTGCCACTTGTACTAACCCTTTTTAGTACAAGATAGGCTGGACAACAGGATTCTAGTGCCTGTTTAGTCCGCGTCCCTTCGATCGACCCTAAAGTCGGTATTTCTACATTTACCCTCTCTATTACCCACCACACCCACACCGATGGATCCGTCTCTATCGAACCTCTTTACCGCTGCTCTGCCGCTGTCCGTTGGTGCGCAAAATCCTCCCCGCATCTCTCTCCAAGAGAGGTGCTACCCTTTGCGAGGTCCCCTTTCCACCTGTCTATCCATTCCACCAGCCAACGGGGAAAATTTTCAAATAAAACCCCAATACATCAACCTTCTACCAAAATTTCACGGTTTCGAGTCTGATGACGCATATGTGTTTATCACGAAATTTGAAAATGTATGTGCGATGATGGGTACTTCACAGCTTTCTGTGGATGCTTTACGTCTTCGTCTTCTCCCATTTACCTTGTGCGATTTAGCCGAGAAGTGGCTATATAACACTACCGCACATTCCATTTCAAATTGAGACGAATTCGTCAAAGCATTCCTTAAGAAATTCTACCCACATCAAAAGACAGCTCGAGTCCATAGCGAAATCTATCAATTCACCCAGCTTCCAAATGAAACATTTTCAAAATGTCTTGAACGTTTCAAGGATCTGTTAGTCCAATGTCCACATCACGGCATCCCAAGATGGGAATTGTGCCGAATCATTTATGAGGGCATTACTCCTTACACAAGACAGACCCTTGAATCCATGTGTCAAGGCAACTTCATGACCAAAGATGATTGGGAAGCCTGGGAATTCCTAGAAAATTTCGCTGAAAAATCTTTACAGTGGGAGGGTATGAGTCAATCGTCTAGGGATGGCAATGATATTTCCATAGGAGTTAGAGCTGACATTGCAGCTATACACAAGAAACTCGAGACTATGGAAAATAAATTTTTAGCAGCCACCCTAAATCAAATATCACTCTCCAAAATTGTATGTGGTTGCTGTTCTGATCCGTCTCACTTGACGGAAGAATGTCCGTTTCAAGGTCATGAGCATACCAATGCCACATTTCAAAGACCTAGAAACGATCCATCTTCCTCCACATATAATCAGGGTTGGAGGAATCACCCTAACTTTGCTTGGAACCAATCCCAATCTCAAAACACGGTTCCAAACACGAATCATTTCCAAAGGGTCCCTCCACCACAACAGCAACCACCACCACAATTGAGTCAGCACCCCTTTCAAGCACAAAATTTTCAACATTCGGTCAACACACCTGCACTGTCTAGTCCTTTGCAGTTGACCGGGACTGATGAATCCTATTCATTTGCACAATGCATGAATTTGGTCTTAACAAATATCATGCAAGTTTCGGCTGAATGAAGTCTTCTGTCGATAAAATTGAGAAAAACTTAGCGTCCCAAGCTGAGAGTATCAAATCGATGGAAGCAGAAATTTCACGATTAAGAGCCGAAATGAGTGCAAGAGAGAAAGGGAAACTTCCAGCTCAACCTTTACCCAATCCTGGCTATTCACATCTTGTGAATGCAACCACGTTGAGATCTGGAAGAGTGCTTGACACTTACGTTGGGGAAGAGTTTGATGATACGGACAAATCAATCAATAACACCCCGGCTGAGACCTTTCCTCACACACACACTTCTAATTCTGATCCCAGTTCTTCTACCCCACCACCTTCTCGCGAGCCTATTCTTCGTTTCCCACAAGGCTCGCCACCTCAGCCTATCTCTTCTAGTTCTCCACAGACGATCCCCACTCCTCTTTTGGGATCACGTCTACCCCCACTTCCTTCTCCTATGATGGACCCAGCGCTTATTGCTAAAGCACCTTATCCTAATCGGTTAAGGGCTAACACATCGAGTCCACATATGGAGAAGATTATAGACATTTTAAAGCAAGTTAACATCAACATCCTTCTCCTAGATGCCATCCAACAAGTTCCGTCCTATGCGAAAACTCTTAAGAACTTGTGCACTAGGAAGAGGAAGACTCAAGTGCCCAAGAAGATATTCATGGCAAAGACTGTAGACACGGCTTTCCCCCAACAATTACCGAGGAAATGTAAGGATCCAGGATATTCTACGATTTCCATTTCTATCGGGGAAAAACACATCAACCGTGCTCTACTAGACCTTGGCGCTAGTGTTAACTTGCTTCCATATTCTGTTTATGAGCAACTAGGTATCGGAGAGTTGAAGCCAACCTATTGCACTCTCCAGATGGCTGACCGATCAATCACCAAACTTAGGGGTGAACTGGAGGATGTGTTAATAAAAATCGGGGAATTCATATTCCCTGTGGACTTTATTGTAATTGATACACAGCCTGTAGCGAACCCACGGAATCAAATTCCGGTGTTTTAGGTCGCCCCTTTTTGGCCACTTCCAATGCAATAATCAACTGTCGTAATGGGTCTATGACCCTATCTTTCGGGAATAGGTCAATAGAGCTGAACATTTACAAGTTGGGAAGTGTACCCTCCGAACCTACTGCTCAGGTCTGTTCTGTCGACTTAATGGATGTCGACAGCAGCGAATTTGATGATCCTCTTGATACCGATCTTGACTCTTTTCATATGTTATTGTTTGACCTAACTATGTATCATACACATACGGACTCTTCCACCGAGATGTCCGGGTCAACAATTAACACGGATTATGAACTGTTCTTAGAGTCTGAAGATCACCCCGCACCTTGTGATGACATTATTCTTCGGGGTATAGATGAAACTTTTGAGGAGATCTTCGCTGATGAACTCGCATTTCTGAAAAGCACGGGTGTTGAGATGAATCATGTCCAAATCAATGAAATTGAATCTCCACCCCTTCTTCTGAATTGTAAAAAGAATGCGAGTAATCCATCACATTCACTGCATCGTCTCTCCAAAATGAGACGCACACACATTCGATTCCATCCCTTACCCTTTCCCCACTTCTTCTTCCACCAACCAGAGCACTGCATTGATAAAATTTTTGAATGGTTGGTATTAATATTTGGTCTTTGCAAAGCTTGGCATCGACCAATGATTTTTGACCCCCTCATGTGATTTTCAAAAGATTAACATTGCATAACTCAAGTTTGGGGGGGTATATTTTTCTGGCTGTTGAAAAGAAATTTTTTACAAAATGATGAGCCAAAGAATAAGTTTGGGGGAGGATCTTCACTTAAATATTTTGCCCCCACTAATAAATTCCTCCCAAGCTTACAGGTTTTTCGAGGTTTAGCAGAAGGCAACAGTGAGGACACTGTTGAAAACAAGTTTGGGGGAGGTTTGTGCTTATTTTCGCATCATTTGCATAAGCACAAAACATTTTTTTTTTGAAAACCTATAAAAATTTAAAAATTTTCAAGAAGATAAAAACATTTTTGTACATAAATAAGATAATAAAAGAATAGATAGTGAAAAATTACATCCATGAGATTGGAAAAATTTAAGAAAACTAAGAAAATTAGAAGTTTTCTTATACGAACTAGTAATAAGTAGTTATGAGCCGTTGTCCCAAAAGTTAGTAAGATGAAGGACGTCACTAATATGAGGATAAAACTAAGTCTGAAAAATAGTTTCTATTCTGGAAGCCAAACATTTTGAACGTTGATACCCTGCTATTCGCACTTACACACGTCTTGAAGCCTGGGATAGTAGAGGATACCTTGAAATGCTCTTGTCTTAAAACCAAAAGTATGAAGGAAATAAAAAGAAAAAAGTGAATAAAAAATATAAAACGGTGAGAAAAATGGACACTGGTTTTGTTATCACCGAGGGCAATAAAAATATATAGAGAGGGTGCCTCTTCACCTAGTGCTCTAAGGCCAACTGGTCTGGGAGTCACTGCTATACCTTAGGTAGTGCAAGACGAGGAAAATACACCAAATAAGCAAGCACATGAGTAATCAGTCGGTTAGTACCTCAAGAAGTATTAACGGTCGCATGAAAGTGTGTGAGCAAATTCAGCTAAATATTCATTAATTAAAAAGTACTGAGGCTAATGGGCAAGAGTATGATAGCTTGAATTGAATTCTCCGGGTGTAGGGATGTCCTTTACACACACGCAGGGTGATATGATCGATGTTTGGAAGAAAGATAGGAATGAAGAATAAGACGATGTTTTATTGAGGGAGGACGTGATTTCTGACATCTTTTCATGACCATTAAGATAGGGCTCATGACAACCGAAAAGCTAGCTTAGTTGGAAACCCTAATTTTCAAGGCTTTTCTTTTACAATTCTTGTCTTTAAATGTAATATTCATGATCTTCCTTTTATTATTGGATTTTGTGGGTGTAATCCGCTGAAAACCCTCAGGAGACAACACCCCTCCTACTAGAGACAACAATTCTTTTTGTGCACTTGTCCCTCCAGTGCTTATGCACTTGTTTTAAGCTTTTGCTTCTTACAGAAGCTTTTGCTTCTTTAATCTTCAATCGGTAAGTGTGATGCGCACTTCTACCTTTGATGTGAAGCCTTTGCTTCGATTTACTTAGTGCACATTTATGTGTTGCACACTTTCCATCATCTTGTTTCTTACGTACTTGTTTAATGCGCACTTGTGGGTGGTCGGGCTTTAAGCTTTAGCTTAAGTGCTTTACACAATTTTGAAGGATTTTGCCAAAAGATTTTGTGGAGTTTCTTAACTTCATAGTTAGGAATCCTACTCTTCGTTATTCACAGGATCTTCCATGCTTGTGATTTAACGCCCTTTTCTCTTCTTGCTTTTCAGGCATTATGGCATACCCATCAGATTTTGGATATGAGCGCCAGGCAAACTTGCTCCCCGAAAAGCCGACATACCAGGAGATCTTCCAGATGATACAGGCTCATCACGCTCCGCAGCAGTATCTTCATCTATGAGTTGGATGGTATAGCCAGATAGTCCAAGGCCGGTTAGTTTTCAATGTGAAGCGTCATCTGACCCTCTGGGGATATTCAGTATACCGCACCTCCGCCGAATGCTTTCACTGTGGAGATGGAAGACTGGACAGCTCATAATAGGTTGCAGCCCTCTGCAGAAGGAGTTGCAACACCAATGCCGGTAGATCTTCTGTATCGTCGGATGAACTGAGACATGGCTAGACCATGGGGAATACCCTACCATGTGGGTATGATCCTAAGATATTTGGTCAGCTATGTCGGTTGAGCTAGATTTATCTTGTCAACAGAGAAGGCTTTATTGGAGCACACTGGGCTTTATGGAGCGGTCTATGCTTAATTGTTCGAGTAGCCAAGACTGGGCCCTGGTGGGTGAAATCCTTCTCTGAGCAATGGAATGTGCAGATAAGCACTTTTATGATGTTTGACAGAGAGGAATCTATCTCTTTATCGGAATTCCAGCATATATCTAGATTGTCGATTGATCAGTCGAAAATATTGCATCTTTTAACCGGCAATTTCCCCATCTTTTGCACTCATTTAGAAGTGTTCGGTATTCATATTTCACATATTAGCAAATCAGTCGTAAAATATCAGATTGCATGTGTTAGACTTTAAAACCGGCACTTTAAGGGAAATTGACTGTATTTTATGGTATCGCATCATCCCTATATTGCGCAACACTTGTCTCGAGATTTGTGCAGGAAATTGCAGGAGCAAAGTCAAAAGAAGCTGATCAAAAATACACCAACTCCATGTTTTTAGATCTGATAGCAATTCAGAAGGAAATATACAAATAATCATATCAAAGAAAGGCCCACAACTCGGCCCAAATCAGCACCAAAAGTCCTAAGCCCCAATGCCTCAAAAGCGCCGCGGAACCGCGGCGGGAGCCGGCTTGCGCCGCGGTTCCGCGGCGGTTTGGTCAGATCATCATTCCAATTTTGCATCATTATTCCTATCTCAGTGGCTACAGCTCAGAAATACATGTCAAATTCCAGAAAACCCTCGAATCTTCTTCCAGATCAGCAAAAGATGATTAATTAAGCTAATCCTAATTAAGCTCCTAACTAACCTCTTCTAGAAGCTCCCTCCTAACTAATCACATCTAGAAGCTTCTCCTCTAACTAACTTTTGGAGGGAAATTCAAATCTCCTCAACAAACTTTTGGAGGGAAACTTAAAATTCAAATCCTAGATCTAGGGTTTTGATGGCTATAAATAGGAACCTAGATCTAAGGGTTGAGGTTGTTCATCATTAGTTCATCATTAGTTCTTCATTAGTTCCTCATTCTTCAACTCTTTCTTCATCTTCTTCCACAAGTCTAGTGACAAGACTTGTGCGAAACCCTAACCCTAATTCCACTCCAAATTCAAGATCTTGAGTACCAATCAAGCAAGAAGCCCTTCAACCTTTTATGAGCGGAGCCGATCTCCAATCGAGCAAGTGATCCAAGCCGATCCGCGACTCACGGAGCCGAGCGAAGCCAAATCGACGATCGAGTTCTTCCTCTTGTAGTTCTTGAGCGAATGTAATGAAATTGTTGATATAAATAAAAGGTGAAATTCTTTAATCTTGCTTTCTTTAAATTCTTGCATCATGATTTGATTTCAATTTGTAATTGTAGTTCTTGTTGTGATGTTTGAGTAAAACTCCGCTCGTTAAGGAGTCGAGAAGATCAATAGAATGATGATGTAACAAATCTTAATACGATTCTTGAGTCCTACGAGTCTTGTAAACCCTAGTAAGTTCAAGTATCGATGGCCTAGTTTCGTTGCGATGCTTTCTTGATTGTGATCGCTCGAAATTAGGGATCTACGATCGTTTCTTGAATTTACTAGAGGCTAGAATGTGAATGATATCGACGAAAGAACACAGGATAAGATGAAACCCTAGTTTCACAAGAAATCCCTAATTCTTGTCGATCATCATCGATCTAGTATCAATTCATCGAAGGATAAGAATACGTAATTGTAAGATTACATCACATCTATAGATCCGATCGATTCCTACGAGCCTCATTTCGATTCTTGATATTTGGTTGGAAAAATCAACAAACTATCAATTCTTGATTCTATCTTTTTCTTGTTATTAGATCTAGATTTTCTAATTCTTGAACTTCAATTTGCAAATCATGAATTGTTTTGTTTTGTTTTCTTTAAAGTTTCAATTCATCTAATTCGAAAGACGAACTATTACACTGTCCCTGTGGACGATCCGCACTCACTTACAATTTACATCCGACACCGTAGTTGATTGCGGTCAAAAATATTTTTGGTTGTGATTTCTTTACAATTTTCATACTACACAATCCGAAATCAATTCAATCAAATGGCGCCGTTGCCGGGGATCATTTGATAAACACAACAAAAATCATTACAATCATCGATCATGGGGGAACATTACGAGGAGAGAGTACCCCATGATGAGTTTGTATTTTCTGCAGGCCTGGCTGCAGCAAATCTGACGGATGACAATGCTATAAACTTATAGTGACCAGGTCTTCGGAAGATATTAGTTATCTTTGAAGAGATGTACAAGGCCACTGGACAACAAGGGATCACTTTTGAAACCTTTATCGCTAGATTTGTGCATCCAAACGTCCTCAAGGCCGATATCGATAGGCATGCAGACATGAGGAAGCCCTTTACTCTACGCATGCAGGGAAAAGATTCCGCGGCGATGGAGAACTTCTTCCGTCCTAGCGCATCTCCTTGCGATCTTAAGGACGTTGCCGCTCCGGGGATTGACCAGGACTCTTTCTTCATAGCCTTCATAGGCTTGTGGTTGAGTTGTTTGTGATCCCTGTTCACCCCAGATAGATGTGGGCCTCTGTTTTCTATCCCACCGTCCACATAGCTTCCAGTGCTAGGTTGGCCATCGTTATTGTCAGGCTATCATTCTTATATCAGGGTCTCACCGAGCTGGCCACTTCAGACGACCCAGGGGAGGAGCATGTATACATGTTGCTGCATTATTTTGGCGCATGGATCCATCTGCATGTACACGGGGTGTACAGTGATTGTGTACGGCTGATATTCTTTGACACAGGTCGATTCTCTTTAGTGATGAAACTCGTTGGGGCTGCAGGGATCAAACCAAACAGAAACATCCGCTGGCTATGCCTCAACCCCTTCAATCTCCAGAAGCAAAAGCAAATCTATTTCGATGATTGGGCACTTATGGGGCCTTACCATTCTTGTCAACCTCTGTTGGATGTATCGAGAGAGGGTAATCTGAGCTTATCAAACAAGGACATCGCTTATCTTTATTTGATTCGACCCGGTTTTATTGTGTACCGACGGAACAACGATGTCGCCTATAGGCCATATAATCCTTATCGCTTCTCTCAGCAATTCGGGTATGAACAAGGTGTTCCGTCCAGGCCTTTCACTGCGAACTTGCCTTTACGAAGGAGTCTGCGAAGAATGCCATTCACTACTTCATAAGGTTGAACACTGGATCCAGCTTCATGATTCCTGATCTGAACCGTGTTCTTCGCCTCTTATCGACTTTCCGAGCATGGTATTCATCATTTATGGCCGGGGTTATCGAGCACAAGAAGCATGTCTTCCTTGGCCGCCGGGGCGCAATGAAAGCGTCGAAGCTTGACTTACCTTTAAAGCCGCGGTCCATCATCCCTGCTTCTCTGCCTCAGGAAAGGGTGTCAATCGCTTTTCCCACTGTCTCTGAGTTTAGCACAGCTCAGAATTTTGAAGGTTCCCGACCAAAACTTATTCCTGGCACCTGAAAGAGGATGGTTGTTGGTAGAAAGCGGGATTCATCACCCATCGCCTTTGGGTCATCTGGCAGGTCACGACATACCGGTGGCATCTTACCAGCCGCTAGCCCTGCTCCCGAATCGGAAGCAAGGTCACCAATCGGAGACGCCGCAGCAGCTGACTCTCACTCCGACTTAGAAATCGGGAAATGCCGGCCGAAGGCACCTTTAAGAAAGAAGAGGGTCCCCCAAGCTGTCACTGGCTTTTGCAAGAAGAGAAAGACCACATCTGGACAGGGCGCCCAAGTCTCCATGACGGACGACATTTCTGAGCACATGACGAACATGGATACCATCTTTCCGGAAACACAAGCTGCAGAAGATGTTGATGTTGCGGTGGCCATGATAGAGTTAGCAGTTGAGGACGACGATACGATTCTTCGGGCGGCGCTATTTTCCTCCGAATAGTTGGATGAAAGGGAAGCAGAGAAAATACGGGCGCTTGTGGCAACCGGTATATTTCCTCTACCCTTATTCATGCAATTTTCATGTCAAATAATATTATTTATCTCATTATTTTCCTTTTTCGCAGCAATTTCTACCGAGGAATCCGTCCAAGAGTCTTTTGACTCGTATCGAGAAGAAGCACGCAAGAGGCAACGAGCCATTCATAATCACGGTAGGATCTATTCTCCTGATGCTCCTTATTTATGATGCACAATTTATCTTGCACACTTATTGATTTCTTCTTTCCGTGATTTCTACAACAGATGTTAGTGTACGACCATCTGGTATTCATATATCGAATATTCCTCCCCGAACAATTGTTACACGCTCTTTGGGATCACCGACTCTTGTTCACGGTCCCTCCCGGTTGTCGTGGAAAAGAGCACTTAAATAGCATGTGCCAATCGCTTTTAACGCTGAACCTACTGATGATGAAGAGGTCCAACTGTCGCATGCCCACAGAAGATCTTTTCGGACGGCTCAGGCAGAGGAAGCACGCCATCTTCGTAAGGAAGACGAACTTCATTCTTCTTTAGGTATAAAAAGATCTTTTTATTTATGCTGATATGAGTGATTACTTTATTAATCTCTTGGTGTATGTTCTTATAGTTGGCGCTAGCTCCAGCAATCAGGCTCCGATTGATATCCCTGAAGAAGGTGAAACCCCTTCAGTTGAGGTCATTGTGTCACCCATGGGGTTGGCGAATAATGATGACACGTAGGAAGACCCTTTGTACTACGTGGATGAACTCGATTATTCTGGTTCTAACATGCATGATCCTGTCATTGACATCTCAGAGGATATAAATGCTGCTCCTGACGTCACCGCCTCTATTAGCGGCTCACAGACATCTGACGGGACAAGCAGCATAGCGACAGTGGCTGTTAACTCGCAAGCGATGGATTTTTCTTCTGATTTCACTTTCTCTATGGACAGAAGCGGCTCTATTGAGGCATGCGTTGAAGTTAACAGCGTTCGGGAAATGTCTATGGCTCCTGTCCCACCGACTCTCACGGGACCCATTGGTATTTCTCGCTGCATTTACCTTACACTTATTTTCAGCTTTGCCAGATATACTTGCCGATGTGTTTTTTTGTTTCAGGTACGGGTGTGCCGGCAATTATATCATCTCCGACATCAATGGCTACTGCTTCCGCAACTCTCGATAATCTACAGACTGGGGAGGTTGGCATCATGACCATTTTCGCGCCTCCTGCTTCATCCACGACTCCACGATTCTCCCCGAGCATGACGGCAGAAGGTACCTTTTCTTTCAACTTTATTATTCATCACTTTTAGTACCGACTCAATTCTTACATCAACCGTCTGATGTTTCAGAGATGGGCTTGATGGTGTCATGACTTGCCGGAGGTATTCTGGAGAAGCTAGGTTGCTGTCCAACCTCGTGGCCAGTTCCTAAGCCCAGCGTTGGTAAGTTCATCTTTAACCCGTTCTTTTCTAGTCACCTTCATAAATTAATACTCATAATGGGAGTGATTTCCGATTGCAGTTTTGCAATTTATAGAGGATGAGAACCTGGAGGAGCCTACTACACTTCCAACTTATCACTCATAACGGCTCTGGCGGGCTCAGTTCCTTTTGAATCCCGCGTGCTCGTGCCTGTGGGACCTTTTGCCCAACGAGTGTCTTTCATGTTGGCGGCGAACAGTGAACAGTCATTAAGGGCTCTCATCGCAGAACTTAACGCCGGCGTCATATATTCCTCAGAGGAATTTGCCGAAGTGGTCAATCTCATGTTAAGTATTTTTAGCATCTACCATGAGGAACAACTGGTCTCTATCTAGGTTGACTACTGTCGGTGAATTAAAACCTACCTCCACGAGCTTGCATCTATCCGCACTGCCCCAGAAGTACCATTGTTGAGGACTCAACTGAGTGAACGGGTCAAACGGTGCGCCGTCTTTGTCGATTCCGAAGAGCAAAGGTTGATCTGAAAAAATTTAGAGGGTGAAGTAGCTTCCCGAGAACTTGGATGCTTAAGAAGGGAGCGAATAACCACTGCTAATAGGGTGGACGCACTTCGCAGAGCACTTGCCCAAGCTATGGCCAGAGGACTGGCCTTGGATGATGAAGTCACGGCTATGGAAGTGGTAGTGCAGAACCATGTCGCTGAGAAACGTGCAATTGAAATTAAGCTCGTCGAATACCGTCTTCAAAAGGAAGAGGCTGAAACCTTGCTAACCGTTTTGGTGGAGAAAGAAAGGGGGCTTGAGGAGAAGAGAAAATGTTTTGCCTGTTTTATGGGATTTCCACCTTCTTGATTTTCTTTTTTGTACTCCCTTTACCTATTTTTTTAATTGTATCTCATGAGTTTGGGGGCAGATGCTATTTGGATTTATCCTTCCACCTCTCCGAAAATACCAAGTTGATTTATGGCACCGTATATCGGTGGTTTGGACGGATGCGGCCGTTGTAGCAGACTTACTCAGATTCCCCCTCGTTTGCGAGGGGTTTTTGATTGTGGGGACACTCTTTCCTGCAGGCGCAAGCCCCTGCAGTTAATTACGTTACCGCATCGCGATAACCACTTTCTTCTGCTCCGGAGGTTCACTTCGTGTCGTGTGTATGTTTGTTTTTATTTTGGGTTGCCCATGAATTGTATACGGAGACTAATTTATGTCGTCGCCCGTAGGACGTGGATTAGTCTAAATCCGTATATTTTTAGATTCAGGTTTGGATTGATTTAAGGACCATTAATCTGGTTTGAGATTAAGATCGACTTAAACATATGAGCATTTGGGCTCGATTATTTTAGTTTAAGGACATTGCAGTCCATTATCGCCATATTTGAGGCGAAGTTTTAGTTTAGAGACATTTCGGTCCATTATCGCCATTTTGGAGACGAATATTAGTTTAACAACGTTTTGGTCCATTATCACCTTTTTGGAGGCGAATATTAGTTTAAGAATGTTTCGGTCTATTATCGCCATTTTGGAGGCGGATATTAGTTTAAGGACGTTTCGGTCCAACATTCAACTTGCGCGCACGTGTATTTATTACATGACGAAGTGAACGATGTTGATATGGAATGTGCCCAATTTGGGGCACGATCCAATTTGAGGTGTACACGTCAATTTGGAAGTGCATCAATATAGGATGAAATGAGTTGTTGGTCGTCGGGATCCGCCACCTCTCTAAAGACGTTGAAGAATTACAACGACATATATCGGAGGTGTGAAGAGATGTACAGTTGAACCAAATCACGTGTTTGAGGGAGGGGTTATGGTGGACTTAAGAATTTTTGTTAAGGATATGTTAGTCTAATTTGAGACTAAGATCCACTTAACAACATTTCAGGATCTTTCTTATTTAAAACCCAGCAACAGAGCATTTGGACTCAGTTGTAAGACTTTAGCAACTCAGCCAATTTGGGTTTTAGTCTGCTTAGTCTCTGTTTCCCCCAATCAGAGCAAAGCTCTGTTTTGAAATTCAAAATTCAAATATTGAAGCAACGCTTCAGATCCAGTGCTAGGTGCGCTGCGCGCCACGTGTCAAACATGGATGCGCTAGCGCCAGGTGCACTGCGCCCTAGGCAGTGCACTATTTGTGCGCTAGCGCTAGGCGCACTGCGCGCCACGTGTCAAACACAGGTGCGCTAGCGCAGGCTGCGTTGCGCTCTGAGCAGCGCACCACGTGTCAAACGTAGGTGCGCTAGCGCAAAGTGTGCTGCGCTCTGAGCAGCGCACCACGTGCAAAGCACGGGTGCGCCAGCGCTGGAATTAAAAAATTCCCCACCGTTGGATCAAAAGATCTAATAATAATGACAAATCATTAATTAATCAGAATTAAAATTCTGTTATGGAAAGATTTTCTCAATCTTGTTAAAAACAAGAAGATCGCCTTCTGTAAAACAGAAGCCCTAAGATCAAAGATTCAACGGTGGAAAATATCCCCAAATCAGTCAGAGAAAGATCTCTTTAACTGATTCAACAAATCAACTTGCCCTATATAAAGGCCCCAAGACTTCAAGTCTGAGATAGAACCCCCCATAAACTTTGAAAAATTCAAAGAAAGAGAGCAAGCTCTTGAAAGAAGATTATTTCTTCAATGTAAAGATGATGAATGATGAACACAGAGATGAAATCATCTATTAAAAAGAAGTATTATCTTCTTAAAAAAGATCATAGATCTAAAAAGACCAAGGTCTTTCATAAAAAAAGATCAAAAAGATCTCATCACATAATAAAAGAAGAACATATTCTTCACACAGATCATTGATCTATAAAGGCAAAGCCTTTCAAAAGTAAGAACTATTGTTCTTGAATCTTGAAACAAAGTCTCTTTTAAAAAAGAAGAACATAAATTTGTTCCCAGATCATAAAATTGATCAAATGCGCTTTGCGCTCATGAAATGCGCCTTGCGCTTTTGAACAGCGTTTCTGCGCTCCTTGGATCGGCGCTCAGCGCCAAAATGCGCCACGTGTCAACCACGTATGTAACCTGCACTCTGCGCTTCTGAAATAGCGCACTGTGCTCATGGGATGGCGCTCACCGCTAAG
This sequence comes from Agapanthus africanus, assembly GCA_030015575.1. Lineage (NCBI taxonomy): Eukaryota > Viridiplantae > Streptophyta > Magnoliopsida > Asparagales > Amaryllidaceae > Agapanthus > Agapanthus africanus. The sequence continues at coordinate 372,164,384 of JASDDO010000019.1, read as the reverse complement.
CGCACCACGTGTCACTCACGTGTGCGCCGCTAATTGAAAGCGCAATGCGTTTATAAACTAGCGCTTAGCGCTCATAAACTGGCGCAATGCGCCCATCATCTGGCGCTTAGCGCCAAGCGCGACACGTGTCCTTCTCGTATGCGCTACTTGGCAGAAGCGCACTGCGCTCTTTAACTGGCGCAAAGCACCTGGCGCGCCACGTGTTGCGCTGACAGAACATAAATTGTTCTGATGAATGCTCTGCATTCAATACAAGACAAAAAAGGTGTCAAGATCTAATGCTCAGCATTATTAAAAGGGTCAAGCCCAAATAAAGGCTCAATAGCCAGAATAAAAATGTTAAACATTTGTTGGACTTAGCCCAATATTGGCCATAAGTCCTCAACTTATATTAATTGAGCCCATACGCTCGTGAATATTTTAACAGATCTTAGTTCCAAATCGGACTACAGATCTTTCGACCAACTCACATCGGTTCGAGGGTACATCTCTTCACTCCTCTGGTATTTGTCGTTGTAATCCTTCAACGTCTTCAGAGAGGTGACGGGTCCCGACAACCATATATTTCGTAGGCCATGACGTCTTTAAACCGGACTGTGGGATCCTTAAACTCACGGACTATGATGTCCTTAACCTTGGATTGTGGGGTCCTTAAGCCCATGGACTATGAAGTCCTTAACCTGGACTGTGGGGTTCTTAAGCCCATGGAATATGATGTCCTTAACCTGGATTGTGGGGTCCTTAAGCCCATGGACTATGATGTCCTTAACCCTGGACTGTGGGGTCCTTAAGCCCATGGACTATGATGTCCTTAACTTGGACTGTGGGGTCCTTAACCTCACGGACTACGATGTCCTTAACCTGGACTGTGGGGTCCTTAAGCCTATGAACTATGATGTCCTTAACCTTAGACTGTGGGGTCCTTAAACTCACGGACTATGATTTCCTTAACCTTGGACCACCATGTCCTTAAACTGGTAATCGACCGCAATGTCCCTAAACTAAACAATAGAGGCCAAATGCTCTTTAGTTGGATCTAACGATCCTGTTAAGTTGATCTTAGTCTAAAAATTAGACTAACGTATCCTTAACAAATGTTTAAGTTGATCTTAGTCTCAAATGAGACCAATGTATCCTTAAACCCAACCCCCAAACCTAAATCTAAGAAGATACGGATTTGGACTAATCCACGCCCTACGGGCGATAACATAAATTAGTCTCCGTATACAATCCACGGGCAACCAAAAACAAAACAAACACCCACGACACGAAGTGACCATCTGAAGAAGGAGAAAGTTGTTACCGCGATGCAGTAGCGTAATTAACTGCAGGGAAGAGCATCCCCACAATCAAAAACCCCTCAAACGTGGGGGAATCTGACGAAGTCTGCTATATCGGCCGCATCCATTTAAACCTTCGATACATGGTGCCATAAATCAGCTTGGCATCTTCGGAGAGGTGGACAGATAGCACCAATTAGCATCTGCCCCAAAATTCAGGCAAGACGTTCACCGCGTCTTCGTCCGCGTCTTTCGACGGGGAACAGATTCTGGAACGCCCAGTGGGACCTCTTCCTCTTTCCACTCCACACTTCGTGTGTCGTGTTCGTGAACGAATCATGGTTTGATATGGTTGCCCTTGGGTCCGAGCTACTAAGATTTGGTTTTGATCCCGTGCAGAAGACATAACATCAGTGGCCTCCAACTGCTCCAACTGCAACTACAACTCTCGTTCCACCTCATCTGGAGGTGTAACTTACGGGCCCCAGGCGGCCTCCCTGTTCACAATGCTGGTAGAGCAGGTGACGCAGGCTACCACCGGGTTGTTCTTCGGGACCATGCTCCCACCAGTAAGCATTAACATCCCGCTGCCACAAGAAGCGCAAAAGAAGTCGGTCTTTGATCAGCTCACTACTACCACGACCCCTCTCAACGGGTCGTCCAATGCCAAACCAACAGCATCAGTCTTCGATAGGCTGAGCCTGACCTCTAATGGGCCCATGAAGAAGCCCGCAATACCGGAGAGGGTTGTTCCAAAAAGGATAGCCATCCCTGCTCCTGAAGTCGTCAAAGCGGCTTCTCCTGCCAAGGAGTCGGCCTTTGCTAGACTGACTGTTCCGGCCTTCGCCCCAGACGAAGTCATCAAAACTTCTTCCCCTGCCTAAAAGTCTGTCTTTGACAGATTGGATACTGCTGCTCAGCGGACGTCAGTCTTCAAGAGGCTGGTACCAGCAGCACCTCATCAGAACAGGGGGCACGACAAAGCCATCCCCATAGCTGAACCAACACCATCTGCACGACATGCTCTCCGTCGTCACTGGCGCCGAGTGCGGAAGGCTGGGGGCAGCTCCCCATCTGGATTTACTCCACCAGCTCCAACGGTGGAGATCGATGCTGCTGTTCCAACCGGGAACAGCTTTGAATTGCTTAATAAGGTGTGTAGGAACTCTCATACTGCAGTACTGAAGAGATCTCCTCCACCCATAGAGAATGCTACAGAGAAGAAGCCGGAGCAACCCCCTCAGCGGCATTCTTCCAAAATTTACAAAGTCTAGCGACAGATTCAAGACTCAGTAATTGACCAGGACTACTCTCGCCGACCAAAGAAGCTCAAAGCTCAGCAAGAAAAGAGCCATCTCATGGTACCGAAGACGTCATCCTTCTGGGTGCCCACCGCAACGGTTCCCTCAACATCAACAGCTCAAAAGAGAAGGAGGACGGAGAATGCCCCTATGACTACGGCAAACCGTAAAGACGCTGAGCCCAAACGCCCCAAGTCTGGGGGCATGGTGGTGCACACTATTTATATGGCATCTGGAAAAGAGGATAGCCACGCTTCTACGGGCCACCGACCGCTCACCCGATCCATGACAAAAGTCCAGGAGCAGCAACGGAAGCTTCAGGAAATGCTAACGCAAATGGACACACTCACCGGGCCAAAAGAAAGCCCGGAGATGTCATCAAAGCAGCATCATGAACAAGAAACCGACGCTGACTTCCTCCGCAGAGTCCTCGAAAAGAAGGACAAAGAAGCGGCAGAACAAGCGGCTAATATAAAATGAATGGCGCTTCTCTTCCAAGACATGGTCGGGATGATGTTACAGCCTGAACCTCCAGCTGGAGACCTTCCGATCATTATTGAAGATGATAAAGGAGAAGCGTCAAATCTCTGCCGGCTCTGTCAGCAGCTAAAGAGGAAACTATTTCCAAGGCCGCTCTGGATGGCTACATTGCTCAGCAAATACGAGCTCACTAGGCGAATGAAGCGGCTGGCCAAGTCGTTAAAACTGGGCGACCATATCCAGACTGGTATGACCAAATAAAGTATCCGCCGGGATATACGATCCCTAAATTCCATGTATTCAAAGGGACGGGCAATCCCCACCAGCATGTCGCCCAGTTTAGGTCTTTATGTGCCAACACCGAAGGTGATGATAAATTGCTACTTTGCCAATTCGTCGGCAGCTTGGCGGAAACGGCATTCGAGTGGTACTCCGAACTTCCCAACGACTCCGTCAAAACTTTTGCGGAGATGGAGCTGTTATTTAGGCAAAGATTCACGAGCGCTAGCGAGCGTACCCCAATAACCGCACTAATTAACGCCAGGATGAAGCCGGGCGAGACATGGGTTCAATACGCAATACGATGGCAGAATCTGTGGTCGAAATGCGAACAGCGCATCGAAGAAGCGCCGGCAGTGGGCATGTTCGTGGGCACTCTTGATCCGCAGGCGACCATCTCCCAGTTCATGATGTTTTTCAAGACAACTACTTTCCAGGCCTTGATTGACAAGCTGGCCCAAATGGACCAGATGGGTCATAGACCGTCTCATCCAAAGCCGGACTCTCGAAATGAAAAAGGGAAAGGAAAAGCAACTTTCGTCGCCAATACTCAACAACAGCCGAGAAACTTAAAGCCGGTTGTTTGCCAAAACAATATGCGTCCACGCCCATCCCTCAAGGAGAGACTAGGACGTCCTTACTCGTTTCCCCAAGATAAAACGTGGAGACCGTAAAAGCTGGCAGTGCGCAACAAGCTCATAAATTTGCCGGATCCAAAATGTCCGTTGCAGGCAGGTGACGTCAACAATCCTAATTACTGCCCTTACCACCAAGCAGTAAGCCATCCAATCGAAAATTGCTTCGTCTTCAAAGGCTGGATTGAAGACCATTACCAACAAGGCAAGTTCGCATTATCCGAAAACTGGAAGGTGAACCCGCTACAACCTCACGCCCCTAAAAAAGTGGACGTGCCGGGGGCATCGTGCTCATTCATAAGGGAAACCCCATGGGAAGTTGTTCTTTCAGCAAATACGAAAAGAATGCTGAAGGATCTCCAAACGTGCCCGGAAATCAGGTGGAAAAATCCACTGGAACCCGAGATCGTCGAGGGAATGCTGAGACCGTGCCTAACTACAAAAATTGGTGGTGATAGTCAAAGCGCTTGCACCCAGCCGTCAAAGTCTTCGAAGAAGAAGAAGAAGACCCAAAAGCCCGTGAAGCTTGATAACAAGCGCACAGACCTGCAAAAACAGATTGACGCTCTGGAAGAATATAACCAGAAGGCGCGGACCCCGGTCACACTTCAAGAATTTCTCAACAATATCCTTGAGAACGGAGATAACGACAATAACGACAGGGATGACTCGTCAAAAGAATCTGAGGACTATGTGGCAAGTTGCCACATGATCTCTCATTCGGCATTAACTAATGAAGAAACGCACTCGGCGATAGAAGACAGCATAAAAGAGCTGGGGGCAGGATCGAAGCCAAAACCCTTGGAACCGTCTGACGAGATGATCGACTTGCTACTGAACGAAGCCCGTCAGAAAAGCAAAGCCAACCGAGAGCGCGAACTGGCTATATTCGAAAAAGCCAAACGCCGACGACTGGAGGAAAAGGTCGAGACACCCCAACTGGAGCAAAACATCCCTATCGCCAGCAAAAGCAAGCTTAAAGTAAGGAAACAATTCGCTAGGGCCCCGACAATAGGAATGAAGTTGCCCTCTTTCAAAGGAAATTCCCATGGCAATATACGTCTTGATGAAGCGGACATACATCCTAACTTCTGCCTATACCATCAGAGGATTGCACACCCTACCGAGGAGTGCATAGCCTTTAAAAACTGGTGGCAGGGATATGTTGCCCATCGACGATACGTTCAACGAGTGAAGCGCAAGGCTCGTCAGGAACAGAAAAGCACGACAGATGAGCGCGAAAGAGCTGCTGTCAACTGTCACATAGACAACACCAAGAGATTGCATGTTATCACCTTTGAAAGCGACTCTGACGAAGAAATCGCTCTCAGCCCTCTCTTCAAGGAATCCACCTCCGACACTAAACATGCGAAGATTTGCGGCAAAATCTAGCTGCGCAATCGTACGTTGACTTATGACTGAAACGTCGTTAAACTACTACCAACCCACGGCATCCTCAGGCTGACATGGTAAAAAAAAACGGTATGTCCACAAGCGAAAAGGGCACGGATGAAAACCCGAGAGGGCTCCGTGAGTAAAAACAGCAGGGCTACCGGCGAGTTTTGTGAAAACCCGAAAGGGCGCAACCTCGTTAAAAGATACTTGCAAGGTCCTCTCGACCTTGTGAGGAGAAACCACCTGCGTGAGATCCTTACGACTCATAAGGGAACAACACACTTAGGAATCCCCACGATTCCTAAGGAGAAATTACACTTGGGAGATCCTCACGACTCGTAAGGAGAACCCTCTTATGAGACCCTCACGGCTCATAAGATTCAAAAGTCTTAAGCTACAGAGATCTGAACCCGTTCTTAAGCGGCTACCACAACCTCCAATGCTGTACTATAAGCGGCTCAATGCTGACCCTTGTATACAATCCACGGGGGCGAATAAACATTTCCTTAGCAAAGTCCCATCTGTGACTAGGGATATGTCTACACGGTGAACAACCCTTGTAAGTCCTCTCAGCTTATAAGGAGAAAACAATCTTGTAAGATCTTTACGACTTATAAGAGAACACACACTTAGGAATCCTCACGATTCCTAAGGAGAAAACGCACCTACGAGATCCTCACGACTCGCAGGGAGAAATACCTTTATGAGACCCTTACGGCTCATGAAGTCAAAAGCCTTAGTCGACAGGATCCTAAACCTGTTCGCTAAGCCACCTTTGTACGATATCGACAGAGGCAAATGATGATTCGCTACTGGCAATATTCCAGTTGTAGCGGTGCTGATGCCGAAATCGGTGTCTAATTCCAAGCTTGCGGCGAAAAGCTAGCGAGCCACACATGCATACGAAATAGCCGAAATGATGGGACAACTTGCAACAAAATCAGCAAGTAAAAATATATGCATGCAAAATAGCCGAAATGATTGGGCTACTCGCAATAAAAAGCAGCGAGTAAAAATAAATAAATAGCCAAAATGATTGGGCGCCACGAAAAATAGCCGAAATGATTGGGCAATCGCGACCTTCGCAATATAAAAGCCGAAATGATAGAGCATCGCGGAAAGAAATAAAAAAAATAAATAAAATTTATGCCCTACGGGTGATATCACATCAATCCCTGTATACAATCCAGGGGCGCAAACAAAGAAGGAATCACACCTTCCCTCCCCAGACTTCATCAGAAAACGAAGCCAAATCTCGACGGTGCAGGGATAGCCTAGAGATCATTAACAGCGTTCCTCCGCGTTCCAGCAGGATTCAAATGCTGTAATCAACCCTGGGGCTACGGCAAAGTCCCTACCCTAAATCTCGATGGTTCCCAGACAACCTAGAGACCACCTCGACATTCGTCTCGTTATGGAAGACGCAACGTCAGCAAAGCGGAGTGATGGCAAAACCTCAGCTCTACCTCAGCATTCGTCTCGTTACAGCAGACGCAACGTCAGCAAAGTAGAGTGACGGCAAAATCCCAACTCCACCTCAGCATTCGTCTCGTTACAGCAGACGCAATGTCAACAACGGCGTTCCTTCGCAGTCCAGCAGGATGCAGACGCAACGTCAACAAAAGACCTCACAGTCAAAACAAAGCGGAGTGATGGAAAACCCCAGCTCCACCTCACCATTCGTCTCATTACAGCAGACGCAACGTCAACAAAGCGGAGTGATGGCAAAATCCCAATTCCACCTCAGCATTCATCTCATTACAGCAGACACAATGTCAACAACGGCGTTCCTTCGCAGTCCAGTAGGATGCAGACGCAACGTCAACAAAAGACCTTACGGTCAAAACAAAGCGGAGTGATGGCAAAATCCCAACTCCACCTCAGCATTCGTCTTGTTACAGCAGACGCAATGTCAACAACGGCGTTCCTTCGCAGTCCAGTAGGATGCAGACGCAACGTCAACAAAAGACCTCACGGTCAAAACAAAGCGGAGTGATGGCAAAATCCTAGCACCACCTCGACGTTCGTCTCGATACAGCAGACGCAACGCCAAAGCAAACGAAGTGAAGGTCAAATTCCTAGCTTCAGGGTCTTGCCAGCAAATCATATAAAGCCTGAAAGACAATCAAAGATCATCCCACGCTAGCGCAGAGTGGTCACCACCTTGACGTTCGTCTCGATACAGCAGACGAGATGTCAATACAGCGTCCTTCCTCCAACAGGATTCGGACACGCCAAAACAAATGAAGCGAAGGCCAAATTCCTAGCTTCAGGGTCTTGATGGCAACTCATATAAAACCTGAAAGACCATCGGAGATCATCCCACGCCAGCGCGGAGTGGTCACCACCTTGACGTTCGTCTCGATACAGCAGACGCAATGTCACCCCAGCGTTCTTCCTCCAACAGGATTCGGACGCGCTAAAACGAACAAAGCAAAGGCCAAATTCCTAGCTTCAGGGTCTTGACGGCAACTCATATAAAATCTGAAAGACCATCGGAGATCATCCCACACCAGCGCGAAGTGGTCACCACCTCGACGTTCATCTCGATACAGCAGACGAGATGTCACTACAGCGTCCTTCCTCCAACAGGATTCGGACAAGCCAAAACAAACGAAGCGAAGGCTAAATTCCTAGCTTCAGGGTCTTGACGGCAACTCAAATAAAACCTGAAAGACTGTCGAAGATCATCCCACACCAGCGTGGAGTGGTCACCACCCCGACGTTCATCTCGATATAGCAGACGCGATGTCACTACAGCGTTCTTCCTCCAGCAGGATTCAGACGCGACAATCAAACAACAGAGTCACGACAAAATCCCTAGTTCCAAACCTCGATGGTTCACCAGCAAGCTAGAGACAACCGCGACATTCGTCTCGATACAGCAGACACAATGCCAGCAAACGAAGCGAAGGCCAAATTCCTAGCTTCAGGGTATTGACGGTAACTCATATAAAACCTGAAAGACTATTGGAGATTATCCCACCCCAGCGCGGAGTGGTTATGACTCATCGGAGCTCTCCAAAATGAGCTTAACCTCAAGTAAAAAACGGCTTGGCAAAATTCCTAACGCTTGCTCTTCCGACGGTCAAACTGCCTAGGAGGATTGCTTGAAGACGTCTTGTCCAGCCCCCGAAGGGATCAGAGATACGTCAGTCGCAAGGCTACTCGAACAGCAAGATTGCCTATCGAGGAATACATCAACCAACGCGACGGTACGACGGACCAAACCCTAGTACCACAAACCCTAACGGACCTCTGTCGTAAAGAGCAGAGGTTAGCTGTGACGTTAGGATATTGTTGTGAAAACTGCTCGATTCGTCTCAACTCGTAAGGAAATTAGTGTTTTTGCGAGAACTTCTCGATTCGTCTCGACTCGTAGGGAAAAGCCTTAGGTAATGTAGATAAGGATCTGTTTCCTAAGCACTGGGGCCCTGCAAGTCGGCCCAAAATGAACTCTTGCATACTATTCACGGGCCACACTCTCCAAAGTCGAATCTTGACAAGGAGGGAAACAACTGCTTACGAGTCCTCTCGACTTGTAGGAGGGAAAATTCTCTTGGGAGATCCTTACGACTCTTAAGAGAAAACGCGCTTAGGAATCCTCACGATTCCTAAGAAGAAAATACACCTACGAGATCCTCTCTACTCGTAGAGAGAAAAGTCTCCATGAGACCCTCACGGCTCATGAAGTTGAAAAGTCTTAGGCAGCAGATCTGAACTTGCTTTCTAAGCCATCACTACCTCTCAAAGAATTCAAAACGGAATGCTCTCTATCACCTACAGTCTACGCTTACTGAGATAACATGCCGGCAACAAAGAAAAGAGAAGAAAGCGATAGTGAGGAGAACATTTTATTCATATTCAGTTAAGCGTTCAAGGCATACCAATTCATGCATGTGCGAAAATGTTTGATGTATGAAATAAACACATAAAAATGAAAAGGCTTGCTATTCATACTTCAGAAAATGACTACATTGAGAAAAACAGCAAATAAAAACATAACTAGAATGTTAACAAAGGTACGGCATCAAATCCAGGGCATGGATTGAGGAACTCAAAAGTAAGGCCGTCTAAAATGTTCCACGCCTTTCGAACCATCCTAGTATACTTTCTTTCGCGATCACAAGCGTCGGAATCCTCACTGATGTCCTCTACCCTCCGATAGGAAGCAAGTATTGCCGCCTGTTGAAAAGCCTGATGCAGAAGATCGATAAGATTGTCTCGCCTTTTTTTTGAGATTAGGCCCATCAGATACACCGAGTGCATCTTGTCCTCGGCGTCATCCAATGCCTTAAGCGGCATGCCGGCACAGAATAGAGGAAGTGCTCCCCAGATCGCTCCCACGATAAGCTTCAAGAGAGAGGAACGTCGAGGAAGCAGTCGACCATTGTATACACTAAAGCGACCCATGATTTCGGCACACTGGGTGTTTGTAAATTCTCGGTTTTAAGAACGGCTGAGTGAGCGGATGTCTCCGTAAGAGATAATCTCATCAAGATCATACAAATAAGCAGCCATAACGTCTGAAAAAGAAAGTCAGCAAGAATTAGCGGACAGACTGATTAAGCAAATTCTTATTAAAAACAGGCGCAGGGATTTAAACGACTATTGATATCCCCATGGTGGGAATAAGTGCTACTTAAATCTCCTGATGGATTTAATTCTGTGAAGTTAAGAGAAGAATCCTAAAGAGAATTTTGTATTTAATAAAAAAAAGGAGGGGGACCCCTCGGGTCAAGGGGTTAAACTCCCCGAGAGCAATGCTCTGCAGACAGGAATGACACCTGTCAAAGTCAATTATGAAAGGAATTTAAAAAGATTCTCCGAGAATGCTAAGAGCCTGGCTTTGTAAAGATGATGAAAAACCCATCAGAAAAGAAAATTAAAATCAATTTTTATGAATTAAAAATTCTAAGATCTTCTTAGATCTATGGGTTCATGATCTGAAGAGAGCAAAGCTCTATTAATGAAACCCTAGAAGGGTTTTCTTTAGATCAAAGATCTATGAAGAGCAAAGCTCTATTAATGAAACCCTAAAAGGGTTTTCTTTGGATCAAAGATCTATGAAGAGCAAGACTCTGTTAATAGGTAAAACCCTAATTTATTAAAAGTCTAAATTTTACTTAAGTTTTGACAGAGTTTTACTCTTGAAAAGTTCTTAAACTGAAGAGCAATACTCTGAAAAAAAATTCTCAAAGAAGAAGATGAAAATCATCTAAGGGACCAAAGGTCCTATTTATAGGCATTGAAACGCCTCTTTAACTTCTGAGTTGATCCAAGGGCGCATATACTGCCACCGCTGCACTCACGTGTGGGCCACGTGAGCGCAACGGTGGTGGGGGGGGCATTTGTTTCCCCCAATCAGAGCAAAGCTCTGTTTTGAAATTCAAAATTCAAAAATTGAAGCAATGCTTCAGATTCAGCGCTAGGTGCGCTGCGCGCCACGTGTCAAACACGGATGCGCTAGCGCTAGGCGCGCCGCGCGCCACATGTCAAACACAGGTGCGCTAGCGCAGGCTGCGCTGCACTCTGAGCAGCGCACCACGTGTCAAACGTAGGTGTGCTAGCGCAAAGTGCGCGGCGCTCTGAGCAGCGCACTACGTGCAAAGCACGGGTGCGCCAGTGCTGGAATTAAAAATTCCCCACCATTGGATCAAAAGATCTAATAATAATGACAAATCATTAATTAATCAGAATTAAAATTCTGTTATGGAAAGATTTTCTCAATCTTGTTAAAACCAAGAAGATTGCCTTCTGTAAAACAGAAGCCCTAGGATCAAAGATCCAACGGTGGAAAATATCCCCAAATCAATCAGAGAAAGATCTCTTTAACTGATTCAACAAATCAACTTGCCCTATATAAAGGCCCCAAGACTTCAAGTCTGAGATAGAAAAACCCCCCTATAAACTTTGAAAAATTCAAAGAAAGAGAGCAAGCTCTTGAAAGAAGATTATTTCTTCAAGGTAAAGATGATGAATGATGAACACAAAGATGAAATCATCTCTTAAAAAGAAGAATTATCTTCTTAAAAAAGATCATAGATCTACAAAGACCAAGGTCTTTCAAAAAAAAAAGATCAAAAAGATCTCATCACATAATAAAAGAACATATTCTTCACACAGATCATTGATCTATAAAGGCAAAGCCTTTCAAAAGTAAGAACTATTGTTCTTGAATCTTGAGACAAAGTCTCTTTTAAAAAAGAAGAACATAAATTTGTTCCCAGATCATAAAATTGATCAAATGCGCTTTGCTCTCATGAAATGCGCCTTGCGCTCTTGAACAGCGTTTCTGCGCTCCTTGGACCGGCGCTCAGCGCCAAAATGTGCCACGTGTCAACCACGTATGCAATTTGCGCTCTGCGCTTCTGAAATAGTGCACTGCGCTCATGGGCTGGCGCTCACCGCCAAGCGCACCATGTGTCACTCACGTGTGCGCCACTAAATTGAAAGCGCTTAGCGCTCATAAACTAGTGCTTAGCGCTCATAAACTGGCGCAATGCGCCCATCATCTGGCGCTTAGTGCCAAGTGCGACACGTGTCCTTCTCGTGTGCGCTACTTGGCAAAAGCGCACTGCGTTCTTTAACTGGCGCAAAGCGCCTGGCGCGCCACGTGTTGCGCTGACAGAATATATATTGTTCTGATGAATGCTCTGCATTCAATACAAGACAAAAAAGGTGTCAAGCTCTAATGCTCAGCATTATTAAAAGGGTCAAGCCTAAATAAAGGCTCAATAGCCAGAATAAAAATGTTAAACATTTGTTTGACTTAGCCCAATATTGGCCATAAGTCCTCAACTTATATTAATTGAGCCCATCCGCTCGTGAATATTTTAACAGATCTTAGTTCCAAATCGAACTACAGATCTTTCGACCAACTCATATCGATTCGAGGGTACATCTCTTCACTCCTCTGATATTTGTCGTTGTAATCCTTCAACGTCTTCAGAGAGGTGACGGGTCCCGACAACCATACATTTCATAGACTATGACGTCTTTAAACCGGACTGTGGGGTCCTTAAACTCACGGACTATGATGTCCTTAACCTTAAATTGTGGGGTCCTTAAACTCACGGACTACGATGTCCTTAACCTGGACTGTGGGGTCCTTAAGCCCATGGATGATGTCCTTAACCTTGGACCGTGGGGTCCTTAAACTCACGGACTATGATGTCCTTAACCTTGGACAACCATGTCCTTAAACTGGTAATCGACCGCAATGTCCCTAAACTAAACACTAGAGTCCAAATGCTCTTTTGTTGGATCTAAACGATCTCGTTAAGTCGATCTTAGTCTAAAAATTAGACTAACGTATCCTTAACAAATGTTTAAGTTGATCTTAGTCTCAAATGAGACTAACGTATCCTTAAACCCAACCCCCAAACCCAAATCTAAGAAGATACGGATTTGGATTAATCCACGCCTTACGGGCGATAACATAAATTAGTCTCCGTATATAATCCACGGGCAACCAAAAACAAAACAAACACCCACGACACGAAGTGACCATCTGGAGAAGGAGAAAGTTGTTACCGCGATGCGGTAGCAACTTTAACTGTAGGGGCTTGCGCCTGCAAGGAAGAGCGTCCCCACAATCAAAAACCCTTCAAACGAGGGGGAATCTGACGAAGTCTGCTATATCAGCCGCATCCGTTTAAACCTTCGATACATGGTGCCATAAATCAACTTGGCATCTTCGGAGAGGTGGACGGATAGCACCAATTAGCATCTGCCCCGAAATTCAGGCAAGACGTTCACCGCATCTTTCGACGGGGAATAGTCTCCCCTCTTTTTTTTTTGAAAAAAGTGCTAAGCACTTGTTTGGGCTCTGTTTAATCAGTCCTTTTTTTATGCAAAAAGTGCTGAGCACTTATATGAGTTCTGACGCCTAAATATGATCCTGTGGAGCTTTCAGTCATGGGGATTGCCCAACAAGTGTTGAACACTTTACTCCTTTTATCTTTATATGGAGTGCTAGGTACTCTTTATGGCGTCCACGTGGGGAACACGTGAGATGCTGGGCGCTGCCCAATGAGTGTTGAACAATCAGCCGTTTTGGGCTGTTTATGGAGCGCTAAGCACTCTTTTCTTCTCTTTTGCGGCGCACAAGTGGGGAGCATGTGCGGCGCTGGGCGCTAGGCGCTACCTTGTGAGTGCTAAGCACTTTTTCCTTCTGTGGAGCCTACGTGAGGAACACGTGCGGCGCTGAACGCTGCCTAGTGAGTGCTAAGCACTCTTCTCTTCTGTGCCGCCTACGTGAAGAACACGTGCAGCGCTGGGCGCTGCCTAGTGAGTGCTTAGCACTCCTCTCTGTGGCGTCCACATGAGGAACACGTGCGACGCTAGGCTCTAGGTGCTGCTGATAGCATTTTTGCCTATTAATGATCGATAGGATCTTTGTTTTGCAGATCTATGATTAAGCTTTCATTTTTAAGAACCAAGTTCTTTTACGAGAACTAGGTTTCTCTTATATGCTTTGTTTTGAGGAATTCTATTCCTAGTTCCTTTTTGAAAATTTGATTCTCAAGAACAAATTTCTCCTGATGAGAATTAAATTCTCAACTTATGGGAGACTTGTCTTGTGGATCTCAGATCCAGAGAAAGAACTAAGTTCTTCAAGAAGGGTTATACCCTTAGAGATATAAATGAGATGTTTTTATCTCTATTTTTTTTCCTTTACCTAGAGTTTTTAAGGAGGGAGATCTTCTTCCTTGAGAATTTAATTCTCTATTCCTTTTTGAAGCTTTCTGTTTTTGTTTTTAGAAGTCTATGGGGGGGGGGTCCCTCTATCTCAGACTTGAAGTCTTCGGTCCTTTATATAGTGGAGGCAAGTTTGTTAATTAGTTTTGAAGAAATCTCTCATTAAGAGATCCCAATTGATTTGGGGAATTTTACCCACCATTGGATCTTTAATCCAAGGGTTTCTGTTTTACAGAACATATTTTCTTGTTTCTAACAAGATTGGGGAAATATTTTCCATATGCAGAGTTTTATTCTGTGAAATAGTGATTTTAATCACCATTGGATTTTTAATCTAAGGGTTCTCTTCTTTACAGATGGCAATCTTTGTTGTTTAGAAAGATTGAGGGAATATATCCCAAAAATAGAATTTTATTCTATGATCCAATTTGGAGAATGTTTTCTCCCGACAGAATTTAATTCTGCATTTTTGATGATTTATCATCTCCGTTGGATTTTTGATTCAACAACTCTGTTTATCAGAGAGTAGAATTTAATTCTACCTGGACGCCGGCGCTCATGTGTTGTGCACGTGAGGCGCCACTTGAGAGTTTTAACTATTATAAATTCTTTTTGTGCTTTGCACACTGGCGCCCGCGTGAGGAGCACGTGCGGCGCTATATGAGAGTTTTAATTCTTATTTAATCTAATAGATTCTTTTGTGCTTTGTACACTAGCGTCCGCGTGAGGAGCACGTGAGGCACTGCCTCATTAATTTTGAGTAGAGCTTTGCTCTTTTTTTGGGGGAAACAAATGCCCCCCCACTGTTGCGCTCACGTGGCTCACACATGAGTACAGCGGTGGCACCTTTTCCACCGTCCGATCTTCTGGAAAGTTGAATCGTCTTCTTATGTTTTATAAATAGGGACTTTGGACCTTAAGATGATTACTGTTCATCTTCTTGAGTGTTTTTCCTTTCCTGAGAATTTAATTCTCTTTTCAGAGCTCAGATCTCTGTTCAAAGAAACTCCTCTCAGAGTTAAAACTTTGTCAAAATTGGTAAGTGTCATGACCATGATTTAACTCCTGAATAAACTCTTGAAAGAATCTCTTCATGTTCTAGGGTTTTTTTAACCCATTAACAGAGCTTTGCACTTCTCTTGTAATGATTTCTTAGAAATCTAAAACTTTTACTTGAATAGACCATAGGTCTTAAAGTTCTTTTAGGGTGTTTTACCCTGTTACTAACCTTGATTTTTGAAGGCTGTTTGGAATTTAATTCCATGTCTCGAGCAGAGTTCTGGGATTTTATCCCATTGTTCTACAGAGCTTGGCTCTGAGAAAGATTTCTTTTAAAGAAATTCTTTTGGGAATTTTATTCCCTTTCTTATTTTCCTTGCAGATTTGAAATCTGTTTGCAGAACACATTTCTCAAGGGAGTTTAACTCCATAGTTCAATGAGATTTTCTCATTAAATGAGAATCCTTTTGGATTCTTTCAATGCGTGGTTGTCTCATTATTGATGGGGCGTTATCTTAATTTTGTGGGGCCTCTTGTCCCTTTCTCTTTGAACTGTGATGCAATACAATTTTAGGTGTAAAAGAATGTTAAAGTCTTGAACATTGTGTCGATAATTAACCCGTCCCCCTTTTTTTGTGCAGGTACTATGGCTTCCGATTCCTCCTTCTCCTTCGTTCGCTCGGAGAGTGCTTTCGCCGACGCACCCACAGATCGGGAAGTCTTCGCACTTATTCAGGACTATGACCCAGAGCAAAAGTCTCTTCATCTGTAGGGGTTATGGTACAGTCAAATTATTCGGGGTCGGCGCAGTTTTACTTGCGCAGCGCCTTCAGAACCGATCCCCGTGATCCATTACACTGACCCACCTCAGGTAACTTACGCAGTAGAAGAGGTCAACTAGACCTCGGAAGGTCGTCTTCAGCCTTCCATGGCATCAATACCAGTGCAGCCGCCGATGGAATTGGACATTTTAGGGAGACACATATGCCAAAGAGAGTCGCATCCTTAGAGGCAAGTTTACATGATAGGAATGACTCTATGTCATTTGGCTGGCTATCTATAGTTGGCCCGATATATCCTTTCGGCCAAGAAATCGCTGCTATTGAAGACCGGGTTGTATCTGCCGATCTATGCGTCCCTCTTTCACTACCACACTCCTCATGTGTGGTGGGTCAAATCTTTCCTGGAACAATGGAACATCCTGACCCATGCCTTTCACTTATCAGATCGGGAGGTTTCAATCTCATTGGAGGAGTTTACGGAGATATCCGGATTACCCATAAGAGGGGAACATTATGAGGAGATACATCCTCCCGACGAGTATATCTTTGCCACAAAATCAGTGGTAATGGGTCTTACTCCGGAGAATGCCGTTCAACATCAATTCTCGAGCTTGATTAAGGCGTTGAACATGTACGAGAGCTTATTCCTAGAGTCTGGTGGGCACGGAGTTAGCTTCGTAGATTTCATCACCTACTTTCTTCGTCCAGAGGCTCTATCTAAACAATCCGTGAAGTTCTCCAAACTCGACGACCCATTCGGATTTGGTTCGGAAAACTTACCGACCACGGAGGAAGATCTGAAGAACTTCTTTATTCTGGATACTCCAGTCGTCCCCTTCTTAGAGATTGCCGCTCCGGACATTGACGAGGAAATGCTCTTCATTGGGTTTATCGATTTGTGGCTGAGTTGGTTTGCGCTTCCGATGCACCCCCGCTATATGAGACCCTCTGTCTTTTATCCAGCTCATCGCATTGCCGCGGGGACGCGCATAGCCATTGGGGTCGCGGGATTGGCTCATTTATATCATGGCCTGAGCTTAGCAACCGACACTATTTAGCCGGGAGTAAAGCCCCTAAATCTCCCATTGCACTACTTCACCTCATGGATCGAGATGCACGTGCTGGGTGCTTTCGGTGTTCATAAACGACCCCGATTTTACAAAGGCTACAATTTTCCCTGAGTCATGCGCCTAGTCGACGCTTTTGCTCCAGACCTAACACAGCGGGAAGCTCGGAGATTGCTCCTTCGCCTATGCATGGTTGGGGACAACATGACCTTTGTTGATAAAGCCATGACCATTGGCAAAGAATCTTCCAAAGTGATCCAACCGTTGCATGATGTTTTCAAGGACGGGGTTTCTGTGTTGAGGGCTCGAGAGGTTGTACACCTGTATTCTACCTAGCTAGGTTTTCTGGTATTTATACAGAACGCCTCGGTGCTATTTATGAGGTATAACCCGCATTGCTTTGCCCAACAATCGGGTTACAACCAAGGCATTCCTCTCGAGGTGTTCCTGATTTATCCGGTTGCTACGGAAGAGGGCATTCATAATGCAGTGCATCATTTCATGCGGTTAAATACGGGGTCCCATTTCCTCATCAAGGAGCCGAGTTATATTCCAAATGCTTCGAATGCTTACGTTGCTTGGTACCAGCATGCAACGGGTGCTGTCATTAAGGAGGAGAGGCGTCTGCTGCTTGACCATAAGGATGCTGTCTCAGCTAGTAATCCAGTGGTCCTACTGAAGCGACGGACAGCCGTGCTCCCTTCTTTGAGAGAGATCGCCATGGTTATAGCCCCGCGCGCTTTTCCTAGTAAGCCTCGACCAGATGTTCCTGCGACAGCAGTAACCGTAGTGTCTCCGGAATCGGGCATTGGTTTAGAGATCGGGACCCACCGTCCGAAGAAGCCTGTTAAGTGAAAGCTTTTATCATCGTCTGTTGGTGTCATTTCGCAGAAGAAATAGAAATCCTTATTTTCTGCTGACGTCATATTCGGCCAGGAGCCCCATGCCCCCTATAGCAAGGGGTTGTACGAGTATGGCACCAATGTCGGTTTGTTCGATGCGCCTGTGACTGATACGGATCTTCAGGCTTCCATTGAAGCTTCTAAACGACTGGCCCATGAACAGACGACGTTAGCCTCTATTGCGGAGTCTGATATACTTCATTTATACTCTCCTGTATATATCCCTTCCCCCATTTTTTGAATTTATTATGCTTTACTAACGCTCTCTTCCTTAATAGGTATTTCTGCTGAAGAGGCTCTCTCGGCTTTCCTCAAGACGTTTGAGGAGGAGGAGAGGCTCCACGCCTCTTTGGGCCTTGGTATAATTTGTTTCACTACACATTTATATTTTTAATTCATGATCTGACCCTTTTCTTTATCTTATTACAGGAATTACCATAACCCAGGTTGTTCCGGATGTAATGCCAATCCTGGGTGGTGATGCAGAAAAGCCTTTAGAGCTACCGACTACGGCTGAAGCCTTCTCAAGGCCACCACAGGAGGCATTGCTAAAGCAGCCGATGATGGATGCCACAGTGGATTCGGAGGCCGAGCTCGATTTGGACAATGATGTCCCCCTATCAGAAGTTTTGAGGCGATTGGTTCATATAGCCCAGGCTGAGAGGAGGCATAGAAAGCACGCTGCGAGGGAACGTCAGGCTCTCTTGGCCGCAGGCGTGAGTTCGAGTAATGCTCAACCCTCTGACATTCCTATGGTGGACGTTCCTTCTGCCCTGTCTACTGCCCATAGACAGGTTTCGCGTGCGGCCGAGAAGAGATTGAACGACTGCTTCAAGGTAGAACAACGCACGGTTCTTAGTAACAACCTTTTTCTTGCATCATAACATATGCATTCTTTAACGTGGCCAAGTTTAGGTGATGGCGTGACAGGTGAAGTGCCAACGACTAAAGAGCCTGACGTGGCCAACCTTTCTCTGGAATCTGGGATTATTCCGACTGCCGCTTCTTCCCCCTATGGATCCCTGATATCGGCGAGTGATGCAAGCATTAAGACGGTCTTTATTGAGTCAGGGGATGAAGGTGGGGATGCTGAATCTACTTTCCCAATGGAAACCGAGGGAGCCGTCACAACTGGTGACGATTCGGGCACTGTCTCGGTTTCTGCCCTATTAGGTACTCCTTGGGTTATTATCTTTGAGTTTTAATCCCGCTAGACATCTCTAATGATATCTTCTTTATTATGAGAATAGGCGAGCCTGCTATGCTCCCTGTCTTGCCACTTTCAACAACTGGTACGGTAGATCTCGTCTATCAGCTTTCTTCTTTATCTTTCAAGTTGAAATCCGACCCTTATTCGTGCGTGATTTGTTTTGCAGCAATTATACCGGCTTCGGTCCCTTTTGAGTCTCGCATTCCCATGCCTACGGGACCTTTTTCTAAGCGTCAATCTTCCAGGGGCGCGGTGACTAGCAGGCGGATATTAAGCGAATTTATCGAAGATCTTGATGCTGAGGCTCTCACCTCTGCTGCAAATTTCGCTGACAAAGTCAATCCTATGCTGGCGACGCTTGTGAATTTCCATAACGAAGATTTCGTTGGCTTTTGGGTCGACTATTGTATGAGGATCGAGGCTTGTCTGCATAAGATCGAGCTTAAGCGTCTCGCTCCTGAAGTATTAATCTTGAAGGCTCAGCGGGTCGCGTGGATCAACCAAAGTGCTAATTTCATTCAATATTTTTAACAAAAGTTGACCCTGAAGCAAAAGGAGCATGAGACGGTTTCTGGCGAATCTATCTAATTGCATACCCAGATCGAAGCGAATGCTGCGCAGCTGCAAGTTTTTTTGAAAACCTCCAACAATGTATTTTTGATGGGCTGGCGCTGAGGCAGAAGCTCGACTTTACCCGGCGGGTCATGCAAGATTGCGAATTTGCCAAGCAGGAAATCGCTGAGAAGCTCTCATCATGCTTGCAACAGTGGGCTCAAATTGAAGCGGGGCTGGCCGCAGTAGTAGCATGCGAGGAGGAGCTGCGGGGAGTGCGTGAGCAGGTTGCCAATTTATTGAAAGCCCTGCCTTCTTAACAATTGTAATTGTAATCTCCCTTTTGTATTAATTGTATCTCTTAAACACTTTGATTCGTGAATAAGAATATACACTTTTTTTTGCATGCGCTTATCTGTGTTTTGATGTCGTAATGCTGCGCTAATTAGTTTACTTACTCGTTTCGGAGTCCGTAGTTTATTCACTCGTTTAGGAGTCTCTAGTTTATGTTCTCATTTCGGAGTTTGTAGTTTATTCACTCATTTTGGAGTTTCTAGTTTATGGACTCATTTCGGAGTTTGTTTAGTTTATTCACTCGATTCGGAATTTCTAGTTTATGGACTCATTTCGGAGTTTGTTTAGTTTATGGACTCATTTCGGAGTTTGTTTAGTTTACCTCCTTTGGGTTTACAGGCAAACTTGTCCCAACATTGTATATAGATAACCTCTATTCTTTATGATAAAGGTCCGTTAGGTTTTTGGTACTAGGGTTTTAGTCCGTGGTACCGTCGCATTGGCTGGTGTATTCCTCGACATGCAGTCTTTAAGCTGCTGTTCAAGTAGCCCCGCAACTGTCGTGTCTCTAATCCTTTCAGGGGCTTGACAAGACGTCTTCAAGTAATCTCCTTAGGCTATATTACCGTTGGAAGAGCAAGCATTTGGAATTTTCCATGTCGCTTTTTACTTGAGGTTAGGCTCAATTTGGAGCCCCGATGAGTCATAACCACTCCGCACTGGTGTGGGATGATCTCCGATAATCTTTTAGGCTTTATATGAGTTGCTGTCGAAACCCGATTTTTGTTTTGACGATGCCATGCCGTTTCTTTGCTGAAGTAGGGTAGACATTTGTAGGACTTCTATGCTGTATGTATTGAAGTTGAATTCCGGAGCTAGGAAAATGCCTTTGCTCCAATTTGATTTGGCTCGTTGGAGCTTTTGTTGACGTTGCGTCTGCACCCTGATGGAATGAGAAGGAACGCCGAGGTAGTCTTTAGGTTGTATATGAACCGTCAAGACTTGGAGCTAGGAGTTTGGCGTTGCTCCATTTTAATTTGGCTCGTTGGAGCTTTTGTTGACGTTGCGTTTGCACCCTAATGGAATGAGAAGGAACACCGGAGTAGTCTTTAGGTTATATATGAACCGTCAAGACTTGGAGTTAGGAGTTTGCCATTGCTCCATTTTGATTTGGCTCGTTGGAGCTTTTATTGACGTCGCGTCTGCACCCTGATGGGATGAGAGGGAATGTAGGGGTGGTCTCTAGGTTGTAAATGTACCGTCAAGACTTGGAGCTAGGAATTTGCCATGGCTCCTTTTTTGTTCGACTCTTGGGTCTTTGTTGACGTCGCGTCTGCACTGAGAAGGAATTTCATGCTGATCTCTAGGCTGTAGATGTCACCATCAAGATTTGGCTCTCCCTTTGATGGAGCCTGGTGGGAAAACATGGTTTCCTTTTTCATTTGTGCCCATAGATTGTATATAGGGGTCAGTGTATACTCACCTGCAGAGCAGAAAAGTTTCATTCTCATTTTCATTTTTTTATTACTTTCCACGATGCTCTATCTTTTCAGCTTTTATGTCGCGAAAGTCGCGATTGCCTAATCATTTCAGCTATTTTTCACGGTGCCCAATCATTTCGTCTGTTTTTTAATATTTTTACTCGCTATTTTTTATTCCGAGTTGCCCAAATATTTCAGCTGTTTTTATATGCATATTGCTGATTTTTATTGTGAGTTACCCCATCATTTTGGTTATTTTTATATACATATTTTTTTGCTCGCTGATTTTTATTGCGAGTTTTGCTTCATCATTTCGGTTATTTTTATATGCATATTTTTTGCTTGTTGATTTTTATTGCGAGTTGCCCTATCATTTCGGCTATTTTTATATGCATATTTTTTGCTCGCTGATTTTTATTGCGAGTTTGGAATCTGATACCAACCTTAGTATCAACATCGCTACGACTGGAATATTGCCAGGAGATCATTTGCCGTGAAAGGAGTTGGAGTTTGACGCCTGTTTAGGCATCAGCATTGCTACAACTGGGATATTGCCAGGAGTGAATCATCATATGCCTTTGTCAATTTGAACAAAGATGGCTTAGTAAACAGGGTTAGGATCCTGTCGACTAAGAATTTTTGACTTTATGAGCCGTAAGGATCTTATAAAGTTATTTCTCCCTACGAGTCGTGAGGATCTCGTAAGTGTATTTTCTCCTTAAGAATCGTGGGGATTCTTAAGCGTGTGTTCTCCCTTGCAAGTCGTAAGGATCTTACAAGAGTGTTTTTTCCTTATAAATCGAGAGGACTTACAAGTGCCGTTTACCATATGGGGACATTTCGCGCCATCGGTGGAACTAGGTGAGGGCTATATTTATTTATGCCCGTTGATTGTATACAAGGGTCAATATTGGACCACCTATACAGCAACTTGGGGGATATGACGGCCTAAGAACAGGTTTAGATCTCTGTAACCTAAGACTTTCGAATTCTATAAGCCGTGAGGGTCTCATAGAGGGAGTTCTCCTTATGAGTTGAGAGGATCTCGTAAGTGAAAATTTTACGATATTGTGCCTTTCTGGCTTTTCACAAACTCGCCGGTAATCCTGCCGTTTTTACTCACGGTGCCCTTTCGGGTTTTCATTCATTCCCATTTTGCTAGTGGACATACCGTTTTTTTAACGAGATTGCGCCCTCTCGGGTTTTCACAAGCTCGCCGGTAATCTTGCTGTTTTTACTCATGGCGTTCTTTCGGGTTTTCATCCGTGCCCATTTTTCTTGTGGACATACCTTTTTTTTAGATACTACTTTTAGGGTTCTGACTCAAGAAGATAGCAAGCGGACACAAGGGTCGTCGTTTATCATTGGCCAAGGCCGTAACCCGTTAGGCGTAGTATTTTTTGAGGAATCGGCCTTTTATTGGCCGGAAGGGTCTTTCTCCATGCATATCTATGAGCAGGTAGGCTCCACCTTGGTAGACCTTGTCTATGATGTACAGGCCTTCATAGTCCGGCTCGAATTTCCCCCATTTTGCATGGTTGGGGATCATAGGTCTTTTGACGACTAGGACGAGTTCGCCTTGGTAGAATGTTCTCGGCCTAGTCAGTTTTTCATATGATCGCGTCATCCTTGCCTTATAAGCTTTCAGGTTTTGCTGCGTTATAAGGCGAGTTTCGTAGAGGGCATCGAGCTCCTTAAGCCGGAGATGAGCGTTTTCTTCATCCAACAACTTGTGTCGAACCGCTACTCGAAGAGAAGGGAGTTCTATTTCCAGGGGAAGCATTACTTCCGTGCCGAACACTAACGCGTATGGTGTCGTATTCGTGGCCGTTTTGAACATCGTTCGGTACGCCCAGAGAGATTCATGTAGCCTTTCGTGCCAGTCTTTTTTGTTTCTAGACACCGTTTTCTTTATAATCTTTGTCAGGGTTTTATTGAAAGCTTCAGCTAGACCGTTGGCATGAGAATTGTAGACCGAAGAGTATCTCCAATCTATTTTATACTGCTGTGCGAAGCGACTGATTTTATGACTTCTATAAGCTGGTCCATTATCCGAGATAATTTGTCGCGGAGTGCCAAATCGATAGATGACATGTGTCCTGAAGAAATGGAGGATATTCTCCGTCTTCACTTCCCTTAGTGGTACTTCTTCTGCCCACTTGGAGAAGTAGTCGGTCATTGCCAGTATGAACCGGTGACCTTTGGATGATGCTGGTTCAATGGGGCCGATTATATTGGTTCCCCACATTTCGAATGGCCAGCTAGCTACTGTTGGGTGTAGCGGGTTTGGATGCTGGTGGATGAAGTCCCCGTGAATTTGGCCCGGGTGACACTGCCTTGCATATTCAAGGCAGTCCTAAATTATTGTGGGCCAATAATAACCAATTCTTTTGATCTTCAGCTTCATTTTTGGCCCAGCTTGATGAGAACCGCAGAGTCCATCATGGGTTTCTTAGACGACTCTGTTCGCTTCTTCTGGTCCCAGGCATCTTAGCTGCAGGCAGTCGAATGATCTCTTGTATATAGTATCATTGACGAAGGCAAAAGATAGAGCACGTTTCATGAGCTGATGTCTAGACGATGCATTTTCAGGCGTTCGTCGAGATTTGAAGTAGTCTATGAAGACTTCCCTCCAGTCCTTGAACTTTCCTTCGTCCTCTATTTGAAGGGTATTTGTTTGGCCGTTTCTTTTTCCTCAGATGGCTCTATTAAGTCTTTCTAAGATATTTCTGCTGGCGCGAGAACCTTACGGCTTTGCACGATGATCTTTATGTCGTCGAGGTCTTCGTCGGCTAATTCCTTAGCCAGCTTGGCCAATGCATCCGCCTTGCTATTTTCTGCACGCGGTATACTCTTCAGGATATAGGAGGAGATTTGTGTCAGCAGTTGCTGCACTCTTTCACCGTACGTTATTAGCTCTGGCTTGTACGTCTGATAGTCACCATTTACTTGGCAAACAATCAGCTGGGAGTCTTCATATATGAGGAGGTCGTTGATTCCCATGTCGACAGCGATCTCGAGACCTACTATCAAAGCTTAATATTCAGTTTTGTTATTAGTCCTTGTCTCTGTTAAGAAAAGGGCGTAACACAGTATCCCTCCTTGCGGAGTCACGAAGATAAGGCCCATTCCAGCCTTGATTATGGGGGTGTTTTGCCTTCTCCTCTTTAAGGAAGATTCTCCGTCGAAGTAGAGTTCCTATTGGAAATCATTTTCTTCCTTCTCTCCTTCGATTGTGTCGAACTCATGTTCATTCGTCAAATCGCAATTTAAGGGGGATTCGGCTGGTATCGGATGCTTGGCAAGGAAGTCAACAATGGCCTGGCCTTTCACTGCTTTGAGGGGTCGATACGTTATCGAGAACTCCATCAGGAGGAGGGCCCATTTGGCGAGCCTTCCCGTTAGTATGGCCTTCGACATTAGATATTTGAGAGGATCCACCTTTGATATAAGATGGACCTTATGTGCCAAGGTGTAGTGTCTGAGCTTCGTTATCGCGAAGATTGGTGCTAGACAATGCTTTTCGATGGGGGAGTAGTTGTTTTCTTCCCCCAGGAGAACTCGACTCAAATAGTATAGAGCTTTTTCCTTTCCCTGGTTGTTCTCCTGTGCCCATAACGCGCTTAGAGAACCCTCAAGGGCTGTTGTGTATAGGATGATGGGTTTTTCCTTCACCGAAGTGGTCAATACCGACGGATTTTGTAAGTACTGTTTGATTTTATCTAGTGCGTTTTGGCACTTTTGATCCCAAATGAATGGGGTCCCCTTCTTCATTAGATGACTGTAGGGACGTCATTTTCCCGACAGGTCAGCTATGAACTGTCGGATATACGCGAGCTTTCCTTGAAGGGATCGCAATTTCTTGAGAGTCCTTGGCGTGAGCATTTCCATAATCGCCTTGATTTTTGAGGGGTCGATTTTGATACCCCGGTGCCGTATGATGAATCCTATGAATTTGCCTGAGAAGATTCCAAACGTGCATTTTAGAGGGTTCTTCTTCAGATTATACTTCCGAAGACATTGAAACACTGTGTTTAGATGTTCCCAATGTTCCTCATATGGCTTTCTTTTAACCACATGGTCGTCGATGTAGCATTCAACAATCTCATGGATGAGGTCATCGAAGATCTTCGTCATGACCCTCTGGTAGGTAGTGCCAGCGTTCTTCAGACCGAAAGGCATCACTTTTTAGCAGAATATGCCCAGCGGAGTCCGGAAGGCAGTCTGCTTTTGGTCTTCGGGATGCATCTTTATTTGATTGTATCCTGAAGATCCATCCATGAAGGAGAAGACCTCATGGGTAGACGTATTATCAATCATCAGCTTGGTAACAGGTACTGGGAAATCATCCTTCGGGCAAGCTTTGTTGAGGTCCCGAAAGTTTACGCAGATGCACACCGTCCCATTTTTCTTTATCACCGGAACGATGTTAGTGATCCAGTCAGGATATCGAACTTCTTGGATAAAGACAGAGTCAATTAGTTTCTTAACTTCGGCATTGATACTTATCTCGAGTTCGAGCTGCATTCTTCTTGTCACTTTCTTGACTGGCTTGATGTCCGGCGATATGGCTAGTTTATGTACTGCTACTTTTTGATCTAATCTAGGCATCTCGGAATAATTCCATGTGAAGAAGTCCTTATATTGCATGAGCATGCCTTTTAACGTAGCTACCTATTTTCTAGATAGCAGTTCACTGACGAACGTTAGTCTCGGATCGTTTTCCGTTCCTAAGTCAATTTTCCTTAGGTTGTACGCCGTGGTGTATATCCCGTCTTCCAGCTCTTTTGGTGCTGGTGGAAATTCTGAGATCACCTCATCCTCGTCTTCGTTTGTGAAGCACTTGAAAAGGTCATCCATGGCCTCATGCCCTTCCCTTTCTGAAAGTGTTTTCACATGGCAGGTACGATTCTGCTTCCATTCTTAATGCTGGGCTAGTCCTATCCTTGCGATATGGGTTTTCTTTGGCTCATGCTTTTGCGGTGGGTTTACCCTCCAGCTGTCGGATAAAGCGAACCTTCCTTGTTGATACCGGTCTTCAACCCAGTCTTTGAAGGTGAAGCAGTCTTCAAGGGGATGGCTTATTGCTTGGTGATAGGAGCAATAATCTGGATGATGGACCTCGTTTATTTGTTCGGGGTGCCGAGACTCCGGAAGCGTCATTATTTAGTGCTTCATGACAAGGTTGAATATTTTCCTTGTCTTGTCTTAAAGGAAAGAGTATTCCCGGCTCATCTTCTTCATAAAGGACGGGTTCCAGCTGGCTTTTCCTCGAGTGTACGGTTTCTTGGATCCGTTTTACTATTTTCGGGTGTTGTTTGCTTTCTTTGCCTTGTTTTTGCCTCTATTTCGGGATTTTCCTTCGAGGCGAGAATGTACATCTTGCTGAGGATGAAGGGTATGTAGTCTTCTTTCTCCACGGACTGTTGGTTGAGGTGTTGCGTCCTGGCCTTTTCATAAATAGCCATTTCACGACCGTGGTCATCCTGAATCTTTTGACAGGCCTCTTTTATTAGCTGGTCAACCTATTCTTCGAACGACGGGCTCAACGTTTTTAGAGCGGGATCTCATTCTGTTTCAATGTCACAGCTATTTGGAAGAGCGTTCTCTTCTTTACCAGAGCTGTTTATAGCGTGGAAACTATGGAAATGCTTTCATTTCCTGGACTGAACGTATCCGAGCCCGGTTGTCTCCATCTTCCCGTTAGGCATCTTTCGCTGAGTCCCGGGAATATCCCAAATCTTTTTGTAGAATTGGGCTTATCGAACAGTTTGTTCGAGTGGTACACCTTGGCATCTTAACAGCCTTTTCAATCCCTCCGAGTAGTATCTTGAGAGACGAATTGGTTGAACCCCGTCGAGCACAAAATCGGCACCATGCCAGACTTCTTTTTCCACTTTGGTCTCCGTCGATTGGTAGAAGAGGATCGCCTTTTCACCTCTTCGCCTGGGAGGCAGTTAGAAAGTCTGTAGTTCTTGTACGCTGTATGTATTGAGCGCATCGAGTTCCTTATAATGCCGAGACGAAACCATAGTGACTTGTAAACTCTGATCAGCTCCAGTAACCGTTTGTGCTGACGGACGAACGGAGAATACGGCGTTAGCATCGTCCTCAGAGTCACTGCCAAAGACCAAAATAGGAGTAGATAGTCTGGGCCTGTTGTCTTGGGGTTGCCCCGAGTAGACTACTTCTTCATCTTCCTCGGTGTCGCTCCCAAAGATTGAGACGGTGGCGACGGGCTTCTGTTTATCCTCCGACTTATGACAGTTCTCCATATCTTCGAAGTCTGGTAGGAAGTACTTTACGTTTTCATATTTTCGGACTTCGTTTACCGAGAATGGGTTTAGCTCCCCCGTGACGGTTTATTCCAATCCGTCTTTGAAATACTTCATACACTGATGTTATGTAGAAGGGATGACGTTGTACACATGCAGCCAGGGCCTGCCGAGCAAAGCATTATAGCAAGTCTTGGCGTCAATGACGTGAAATTTGAAGTCAGTGACGAGCAATCCAAAGCGTAATGTTAGTATTACATACCCCAACGTCCATGACGACTGTGAGTCGAACCCGGAGATGGTAATTTTGTCTCGAGGTAAGTGATGAACGTTCATGCAGATCTCCTTCAGCACTTTCACGTTGAGAAGGTTGATGCAGGATCCGTTTTCGACAAGGATTTTTCCTATTTTGATGTCGTGGCAATACTCGGTGACGTATAGAGGACGGTTGCACTCGTACGTTTCGAGGAGGAGATCCTCATCGCTGAATGTGATATCAGCTGTGTGAATCTCTGCCAGCTCGTCCTTTATCTTTTCTTCAGCTAAGAAAGCTTGGAATTGATCATGCTCTTGCAATGCCTTGATCAGGGAATCTCATACCTCTTTGGACAGGAGAAGAGCATCCAGTATGCTCAAGTGTGAGGGCATTTTTCTCAGATATGCTAAAACATTGTAATCGACCTTATTTTTCTTAGACAGTTCCTTGGCTGCTAGCTCTTTGACAACTCGATCATCGAGGGCAATTTCCTCAAGGATTTTCTCTTTCCCTTTGTCTCTTTTGATCGAACCTTTGTTTGTAGGTTCGAGGTTCCGTTTAGGCAGCGTGCGACTACACAGCTGAATGTTCTCGCAGTTCTTCTTCTCCTTTTCTTTTTCGGAGGTGGAATTCTTGAAGAGAGGGCTGAGGTTTGTTTCTTCCTCAGAATCGCTCCCGAAGGTTAAAACTTGGAGTTTTGCCTTTTCCAAACTGGTATCAACCATATGATAGTTGCCAGCAATTTTCTCACACCCATTCGTCGCACTTTTTCGCTGTCGATGAGCTTCACGCTTCATCCTCTTGAAGTGTTGTTGATGGACAACGTATCCTTGCCACCACTTCTTGAAGGCACTGCATTCTTCGGTGGGATGAGTAACCCTCCGATGATATAGGCAGTAGTTCGGATATGAGTCCTCACCGTTGAGGCTTATGACCCCGGGCGTGTTTCCTTTGAGAGGTGGCAGCTTTATTCCCACTGACAGGGCTTTGGCGAACCGCTTCTCTGTCTTGATTCTGCTCTTGTTTACCGCAGGTGTGCTTTGGTCTGGTCGGAGTACTTTACGACTCCTCCTTGCCGTAGCTTGTTCATTCTGACGCTGACACTTAGCCTTTTCGTATATGGCTGTTTCGCGTTCTCGGTCAGTTTTGCTTTTTTGAAAGTCTTCATTTAACAGCCTATTGTTTGGGTCTTCCGACAGTTCCAGGAATTTTGGCGCCGATCCTTCCCCCAGTTCCTCTGCATTGTTTTCTGACGCTGAGGGGGCTTCTTCATCATTTAACAACGAATAGGAAACCATGTGGCAACTTGCTACATAGTCTTCGGTTTCTGATGATTCATTTTCCTCATCGTTGTCACTCTCTTTGTTCTCAAGAATATGCTTGGGGAACTCTTCGAGGGTGATCGGTGTCCGCGCCTTCTGGTTGTACTCCTCCAGCGCGCTAATGTACCTTTGTAGATCTGTGCATTTGTCATCATACTCGGCAGGTTCCACAGGCTTCCTGATCTTCTTCTTTTTCTTCAAAGACTTTAAAGGCTCGACTTGGGGATTTTGCCCTTTCGACAGTTTTCGATACAGGACGCGGTTTCAGTATCCCTTTGATGATTTCTGGTTCAAGTGGGCTTCTCCATCTGACTGCCGGACATGCCTGGAGATCTTTCAGCATTATTTTGGTTTTAGCTGAAAGGACGACTTCCCATAGAGCTTCTTCTACGAGCGAGCATAATGCCCCCGGCATATCCACCTTTTTGGGAGCGTGCTTCTGTGGCGGGTTTACCTTCCAGTTCTCAGAAAGCGTAAACTTCCCCTATTGATACTGATCCTCGACCCAGTTCTTGAGGACCCAGCAATCCTCAATTGGGTGGTTCACCATTCTGTGATAGTTGCAATAGTTGGGGTTGTTGACATCGCTGGGTTGCGGTGGACGTCGTAGGTTTGGCAATGTGATGAGTTTGTTGTGCACTGCCAGCTGGAACAGCCTCCTCGTCTTGTCATGGGGAAATAAGTAAGCGCATCCTAGCCTTTCTTCCAGGGATAGACGCGGACGCATGTTGTTTTGGCGAGCAACCGGTTTCGGGTCATTCAGTTGCTGTTGAGTGTTGGCAACGAAGGCCGCTTTCCCTTTACCCTTGGCATTTCGAGGGTCCATTTTTGAGGAGGCAGGCCCGTGGCCCATCTGGTCCATTTGGGCCAATTTATCGATCAAAGCTTGGAAGGTGTTCGGCTTGAAGAACGTCATGAACTGGGACACAGTCGTTTGAGGATCAAGGGTCCCGATGAACATGCCCACGGCGGAAGATTCTTCAATGCGCTATTCGCATTTTGACCATAGGTTCCGCCACCGGATCGCATATTGGACCCAGGTTTCTCCTGCCTTCACCCTGGCATTGATTAATGCCGTGATCAGGGTGTGCTCGCTTGCGCTGGCGAACTGCTGTGTGAACAGCAGTTCCATCTCTGTGAACATTTTGACGGAGTCATTTAGGAGCTCCGAGTATCATTCAAACGCCGTCTCTGACAGGCTGCCAACGAACCGGCGAAGCAACAATTTGTCGTCGCCTCTAGTATTGCCGCACAAAGCTCTGAACTGCGCTACATGCTGGTGTAGATTGCCTGTCCCCTTGTATACATGGAACTTGGGGATCATATATCCTGGCGGGTACTTGATTTGATTATACCAGCCTGGATACGGTCGTCCAGTTCTGACGATTTGGCCAACCGCTTCATTCGCTTGATGAGCTCGTATTTATTGAGCTATATAATCATCAAGAGTATCCTTGGAGATTGTTTCCTCCTTAGCTGTTGATAAAGCCGGAAGGGGGTTTGATGTTTCCCCTCTGTCGTTCTTAATGATTATTGGTGGATCTTCGGCTGGAGGTTCTGGCTGTATCATCATTCCAACCATGTCCTGGAACAGAAACGCCATCTTCTTTATGTTAGCACTTGTTCCGCGGCTTCTTTATCCTTCCTTTCAAGCACCCTTCGCAGGAACTCTATTTCGGTCTCCTGCTCTTGGCGCTGCTCGCTTGCTGATTCCGGACTTTCTTTCTGCCCGGTAAGTGCTGACATTTTGATCAGCATTTCCTGGAGCTTTTGTTGTTGCTCTTGAGCTTATGTCAGCGACCGAGTTTGTGGTCGATGACCCACGGAAGCACGAATTTCTTCTTTTCCGGAAGCCATGTAAACCGTGTGCACGATCATGCCCCCAGACCTGGGGCGTTTGGGTCCATCGCCTTTGGAATTTTCCGCCGGCGGTAGGAGGTTCTCCAGCCTCACCCTTTTATGGGAGGTCGAAGTTGAAGGAGCCTTTGCAACAGGCACCCATGTGGAAGAAGTACCTCGCTGTATGATGGAGGGATGGTCTTTCTTTTGCTGAGCTTTCGATTTCTTTGGTCGGCGGGAGTAGTTTTCGTCGATCACAGAGTCCTGGACTTTTCGCCAGACTCTGTGAATTTGCGAGGAGAGCCGTTGATGGGTCCGCTCCTGCTTTTCCTGTACAGGAAACTCAACAGGAGGAGGTGATTTCTTCAGTACCGCTGTGGGGGAGTTTTTGCGCACCCTCTTCAGCGGTTCAAACCTATTCCCGGTTGGAACAACAATATCGACTTCCACCATTAGAGCTGGTGGGGTAAGTCCACAGGGGGAGTTGCCCCCATCTTTTCGACGCCAGTGGCGACGTCGAGCGTGCCTTGCTGAAGGGACCGCCTCAGTTTCGGAAGCGATTGCAGCTTGCCCCTGGTTTTGTTGAGGATCTCCAGCAGTTGCCAGCTTGTTAAAAACCGACGTCCCTAGCAAGATTTGATTGGATACGGTTAGCCTTTCAAAGACCGATCGCCTGACTGGTGAAACACTTTTGACGGCTTCATTTACAGCAGGAATTGGGAGTGCTATCCTTTTTGGGGGAGCCCCTTCGGGAATCACGGGTTTCTTTGCGGGCCCACTTGAGCTTTGGCTTAGCTTACCGAGACCCTCTTTTTGGACAGCTCGTTGAGAGGAGCCGTTGCGGTCGTCAGTCGGTAGAAGACTAACTTCTTAGGAACATCGGGTTGCGGCGTTGGGGCACCGACACTCATTGGTGGGGGCATGGTCCCGAAGAACAATCCAGTAGTGGCTTCTGTTAGTTGCCCCACCGGCATTGAAAAAATAGGAGCCGCGTTGGTCCCATAAGTCACTCCTCCAGTTGGGACGGAGCGGGAGTTGCTGTTGCAAGTTGTGCAGCTGAAAGCCATTGTTTTTTCTTCTTCTGCACAGGAACAAGACACCAAATCGTAGTACCTCGAATCCAAGGGCAACTATAGCGAACCGCGATTTTGTTCGCGAAATGCGACACACAAAGTATGGAGTGGAAAGAGGAAAAGGTCCCACTGGGTGTGCCAGAATCTGTTCACCGTCGGAAATAGAGACGAACCGGGATAGATCGTCTTGCCTGAGTTTGGGGGCAGATGCTATTTGGATTTATCCGTCCACCTCTCCGAAAATGCCAAGTTGATTTATGGCACCGTATATCGGAGGTTTGGACGAACACGACCATTGTAGCAGATTTTATCAGATTCCCCCTCGTTTGCAAGGGTTTTTGATTGTGGCGACGCTCTTCCCTGCAGGCGCAAGCCCCTGCAGTTAATTATGTTACCGCATCGCGATAACTACTTTCTCCTGCTCCAGAGGTTCACTTCGTGTCGTGTGTATGTTTGTTTTTATTTTGGGTTGCTCTTGGATTGTATATGGAGACTAATTTATGTCGTCGCCCGTAGGGCGTGGATTAGTCCAAATCCGTATATTTTTAGATTTGGGTTTGGGTTGATTTAAGGACCGTTAATCTGGTTTGAGATTAAGATCGACTTAAATATATGAGCATTTGGGCTCGATTATTTTAGTTTAAGAACATCACGGTCCATTATCGCCATGTTTGAGGCGAATTTTTAGTTTAAAGACATCACGGTCCATTATCGCCATGTTTGAGGTGAAGTTTTAGTTTAGAGACGTTTCCGTCCATTATCGCCATTTTGGAGGCGAATATTAGTTTAAGAACTTTTCGGTCCATTATCGCTATTTTGGAGTTGAATATTAGTTTAAGAACGTTTCGATCTATTATCGCCATTTTGGAGGCGAATATTAGTTTAAGGACATTTTGGTCCAACATTCAACTTGTGCGAATGTGTATTTATTATGTGACGAAGTGAACAATGGTGATATGAATGTGCCCAATTTGGGGCACGATCCGATTTGAGGTGTGCACGTCAATTTGGAAGTGCATTAATATGGGATGAAAGGAGTTGTAGGTCGTCGAGACCCGCCACCTCTCTGAAGACGTTGAAGAATTACAACGACATATATCAGAGGTGTGAAAAGATGTACCCTTGAACCAAATCTCGTGTTTGAGGGAGAGGGGTTATGATGGCCTTAAGAATTTTTGTTAAGGATATTTTAGTCCAATTTGAGACTAAGATCCACTTAACAACATTTCAGGATCTTCCTTATTTAAGACCCAGCAACAGAGCATTTAGACTCAGTTGCAAGACTTTAGCAGCTTAGCCAATTTGGGTTTTAGACTGCTTAGTCTCCCATTTCTTTTTTTTTGAAAAAAGTGCTAAGCACTTGTTTGGGCTCTGTTTAATCAGTCATTTTTTATGCAAAAAGTGCTGAGCACTTATATGAGTTCTGACGCCCATATATGATCCTGTGAAGCTTCATGGGGATTGCTCAATAAGTGTTGAACACTTTACTCCTTTTGTCTTTATATGGAGTGCTAGGCACTCTTTATGGCGTCCACGCGGGGAACACGTGAGGCGCTTGGCGCTACCCAATGAGTGTTGAACACTCCGCTGTTTTGGGCTGTTTATGGAGTGCTAAGCACTCTTTTCTTCTCTTTTGAGGCGCACACGTGGGGAGCACGTGCGGCGCTGGGCGCTAGGCGCTACCTAGTGAGTGCTAAGCACTCTTCCCTTCTGTGGCGCCCACGTGAGGAACACGTGCGGCGCTGGGCACTGTCTAGTGAGTGCTAAGCACTCTTCCCTTCTGTGGCACCCACGTGAGGAACACGTGTGGCATTGGGTGCTGCCTAGTGAGTGCTAAGCACTCCTCTCTGTGGCGCCCACATGAGGAACACGTATGGCGCTGAGCACTGTTGATAGCATTTTTGCCCATTAATGATTGATAGGATCTTTGTTTTGCAGATCTAGGATCAAGCTTTCATTTTTAAGAACCAAGTTCTTTTACGAGAACTAGGTTTCTCTTATATGCTTTATTTTGAGGAATTCAATTCCCAGTTCCTTTCTGAATCTTTAAATCTCAAGAACAAGTTCCTCCCGATGAGAATTAAATTCTCAACTTGTGAGAGACTTGTCTTGTGGATCTCAGATCCAGAGAAAGAACTAAGTTCTTCGAGAAGGGTTAGACCCTTAGATATGTAAATCAGATGTTTTTATCTCTGTTTTTTTCTTTATCTAGAGTTTTTAAGGAGACATATCTTCTTCCTTGAGAATTTAATTCCCTATTCCTTTTTGAAGCTTTCTGTTTTTGTTTTTAGAAGCCTAAGGGGGGGTTCCTCTATCTCAGACTTGAAGTCTTCGGTCCTTTATATAGTGGAGGCATGTTTGTTAATTAGCTTTGAAGAAATCTCTCATTAATAGATCCCAATTGATGTGGGGAATTTTACCTACCATTGGATCTTTGATCCAAGGGTTTCTGTTTTACAGAACATATTTTCTTGTTTCTAACAAGATTGGGAAAATATTTTCCATATGCAGAGTTTTATTCTTTGAAATGGTGATTTTCAATCACTATTGGATTTTTAATCCAAGGGTTCTCTGCTTTACAGAGGGTAATTTTTCTTGTTTAGAAAGATTGAGGGAATATATCCCAAAAATAGAATTTTATTCTATGATCCAATTTGGTGAATGTTTTCTCCCGACAGAATTTAATTTTGCATTTTTGATGATTTAGCATCTCTGTTGGATCTTTGATCCAACGACTCTGTTTAACAGAGAGTAGAATTTAATTCTACCTGGGCGCCGGCGCTCGCGTGTTGTATACGTAGGGCGCCGGTGCTCACGTGTTGTGTACGTGGGGCGCCACTTGAGAGTTTTAACTCTTATAAATTCTTTTTGTGCTTTGCACACTGGCGCCCGCGTGAAGAGCACGTGCGGCGCTATATGAGAGTTTTAACTCTTATTTAATCTAATAGATTCTTTTGTTCTTTGCACACTGGCGCCCACATGAGGAGCACATGAGGCGCTGCCTCATTAATTTTGAACAAACCTTTTCTCTTTTATTGGGGGAAACATCCATTTCCTGATTGCCCTGAAATGGCGTAGATTAGTTTATTTACTCATTTCGGAGTGTTCAGCTTACCCTTCCATTAGGCTTATTGGTAAACTTGTCCTAACGTCAAATATACATAACCTCTTTTATCATAGAAGTCCGTTAGGTTTGCGGTACTGGGTTAAGTCCATCATACCGTCATGTTTGCTGATATTTCCTCGACGTGTAATCCCTTAGGTTGCGACTTGAGTAGCCATGCGTATGTCGTGTCTCTGATCCCTTCTGAGGCTGGACACAACATCTTCAAGCAATCTTCTTAGGTTGGAATATATACATTACCATCGGAAGATCCAGCGTTAGGTATTGCCATAGCGCTTTACCTAAGGTTAGGCTCTATTTGGATCCCCAATGAGTCATGACCATACCCTTTTGGAGTGGGATGATATCCAATGGTCTTTTCGGCTTTGTAAGTATTGCCATCAAGACTCGAAGCTAGGAATATGCCGTTACTTCACTTCATTTCGACTCTTAGGTTTTTAACGACACCGCAATCACACTTCACCGGAGTTAGTCGGGCGTCCATGTTGTCTCTGTGCTATGCCATCGAGACCCAGTTATCCATTTGACGGAGCATGGGGAGACATATTGCTCCTTTTCATTCATGAACTGTCTATAGGATTCGGGATTCGACTCACCTGCAGGGCAGATTTTTTTTTATTTTTTTATCATCTTTCTTTTTATTTTCCGCGATGCTTTATCCTTTCAGCTTTTCATATCGTGAAAGTCTCAATTGCCCAACCATTTCGGTTATTTTTTCACGGTGCCCAATCATTTCGGCTATTTTATTTTATTTTTACTCGCTACTTTTTATTGCGAGTTTCCTCATCATTTCGGCTATTTTTTCTTTTTCTACTCATCAGTTTTCTTGTGAGTTGGACTTGGGATCTAATACCTTATTTGGCATCAGTATTTCTACGACTGGAATATTGTCAGGAGCAACTCATCATATGCTATTACCTATTACGACCAATGGTGGCTTAGATATCAGGTTTAGATCCCTGCCAACTATGGCCTTTTGACTTTACGAGCCATAAGGGTCTTATTAAGGTATTTCTCCCTATGAGTCGTGAGGATCTCGTAGGTGTATTTTCTCCTTAGGAGTCGTGAGAGCTTCTAAGTGTGTTTTCCTCTTATAAGTTATAAGGATCTTACATGAGTATTTTCTCCTTGCTAGTCGAGACTCACAAGTGTCGCTCACCGTATCGAGAAATATCTCTCGCTTTTGGTGGGACTTGGTTGAGAACATATTTATTTACGCCCATGGATTGTATACAAGAGTCGATATTGGACCACTTATAGGCATAAAATTTGTGTGGTTATGATGGCTTAAGAACATGTTTAGATCCGTGTAACTTAAGACTTTTGAATTATATAAGCCATGAGGATCTTATAGAAGGTATATTCTCCTTACGAGTCATGAAGATCTCGTAAGTGTATTTTCTCTTTAGGAATCGTATGGATTTCTAAATGTTTTTCTCCTTTGTGAGTCGTAAGGATCTCATGTAGGTGTTTTTTCCTTACAAGGTTGAGAAGACTTTGCGAGTGTATTTTCCTTTCTTTTCAACGAGTTTGCGCCTTTTCAGGTTTTCACAAGTTCGGTGATAGCCTTGCTATTTTTACTCACGGTGCCTTTTCGGGTTCTCATTCATGCTACTTCGCTTGTGGACGTACCGTTTTTTTAAGAACTCTCAAATGTAGCTTTGCCGCAAGTGACCCGACATTGCTTGCCAGTGGGCTTTAGTTGCAATCTTGCGGGTGAGACTCGAGTTGCGATCTTTGCCGATGGGATTTCAGGTGTAGCCTCGCTAGTAGGACTTGGGAGAGATATTGATTGTATATAGTTGGTTGTATGATCCAAGCCGCAAGTCTAAACATATTAGTTTAAAGTCATCGCGGTTCAACATTAGTTTAGGGACGTCTCCATGGGAACATAGTATGGAGTCATATTGTTTGTGCCCATGGATTGTATACGGTAACCAATAGATTAATTTAAGGATATTGCAGTCCAACATTCCCGTGTTTAGGACAGATATTAGTTTAAGGATAGTTCAGTCCATCATCATGTATATCAAGAAAAATATGTGGGGTAACATATTAGTTTATGGACATTTCAGTCCAACATTCCCATGTTTAGGACATATATTAATTTAAGGACATTTCGGTCTAACATTAGTTTAGGGACGTTTCGGTCCATGGGAACATTGCATAACAGGGCGCATACGACTTTCAAAGTTTTGACTCAAGAAGATAGCGAGCGGACACAAGCGTCATTATCTATCATTGACTTAAGTCGTGACTCTTCGAGTGTAGTACTTTTTGAGGAATTGGCCGTTTATTGGCCGAAATGGACTTTCTCTATGCATATCCATGAGCAGGTAAGCTCCACCTTGGTAGACCTTATTTATGATGTACGGGTCCTTATAGTTTGGCTCGCACTTTCCCCGTTTTGCACGTTGGGAATCATTAGTTTTTTGACAACTAGCACGAGTTCGCTTTGGTGGAATGCTCTTGGCCCGGATAGTTTTTCATATGATCGCGTCATCCTTTCTTAGTAAGCTTTTAGATTTTACTGTGCTACAAGGCAGGCTTCATCGAGAGCATCAAGCTCTTCGAGCCGAAGATAAGCATTTTCTTCATTCGTTAGCTAATATTGAACTGCCACTCGTAATGAGGGGAGTTCTATCTCCAGTAGGAGTTCTGATTCAGTGCCAAACACCAGTGCATACGGTGTTGTATTTGTGACCATCTTGAATGTCGTTCGGTACACCCAAAGAGCTTCATGCAGCCTCTCATGCCAGTCTTTCTTACTCCTGGACACCGTTTTCATTATAAGCTTGGTCAAGGTCTTGTTGAATGCTTCAGCCAGACCGTTGGCCTGAGAATATAGACCGAGGAGTATCTCCAATCTATGTTGTGTTGCTGTGTGAAGCGGCTTATTTTGTGGCTTCTGTAAGATGGTCCATTATCCGAGATTATTTGTTGCAGAGTTCCGAACCGGTAGATGACATGAGTTTTGAAGAAATGGAAGATACTCTCTATCTTCACCTCTCTTAGCGGTACAACTTCTGCCCACCTAGAGAAGTAATCGGTTGTTGCTAAAATAAACCTATGTCCTCTATATGACGCTTGTTCGATAGGGCCGATGATATTCGTTCCCCACATCTTGAACGATCAACTAGCTACTGTCGGGTGCAGCGAATTCGGATGCTGATGTATGAAGTCCCCGTGTATTCGGCACGGGTGACACCGCTTCGTATATTCGAGGAAGTCTTGGATCATCATGGCCCAGTAATAGCCCATTCTTTTAATCTTGAGCTTCATTTTTGGTCTTGCTTGATGGGAACCGCAATGTCCATTGTGTACTTCTTGGACGACTTTCTTTACTTCCTTTGGCCCTAAGCATCTTAACCATACGAAGTCCAAAGGATCTCTTGTATAGAGCGTTGTTGACGAAGGCAAACGACAGAGCTTGTTTCATAAGCTGATTTCTAGACGATGCATCTTCAGGTGTTCGTTAGGACTTGAAGTAGTCTATAAAGACTACCCTCCAGTCCTCGGCTTCTTCTTCATTTTCTATTTGGAGAGTATCTTCTTCAGTCGCTCCTTTTTCTTCGGGTAGCCCTATCTGAACTTCCGAAGGTATATCTGCTGGCGCTAGGATCCTGCAGCTTTGGACAATAATCCTTATGTCATCGAGGTCTTCATCAGACAATTCTTTAGCCAACTTGGCTAAAGCATCCGCTTTACCATTTTCCGCTCGCGGCACGTCTTCTAGGGCATATGAAGGGATTTGGGTTAGCAATTGCTGCACTCTTTCTCCATACCTTACTAGTTTTAGCTTACATATCTTGTAGTCCCCATTTATTTAACTGACAATCAGCTGAGAATCTCCGTATATTAGGAGGTCCTTGATTCCCATATCGATAGCGATCTCAAGACCGGCTATCAAAACTTCATATCCAACTTCATTAATAGTCCTAGGCTCCGTCAAGGAGAGAGCATAACGCAATATTCCTCCTTGCAGAGTCACAAAAATAAGGCCCACCAGCTTTGATTATGGGGGTGTTCTTCTTTCACCATTTCATGGAAGATGCTCCAACGAAGTAAAGCTCCCATCGAGACTCATTTTCTTCTTTCTTCTCTTCGACTGCATTGAACCTGTGTTCATCCGGCAACTCGCAGTTTAGGGGAGAATCGGCTGGTATTGGATGTTCCGTAAGAAAGTCGGCGATGACTTGTCCTTTCACCGCTTTGAGGGGTCGATATGTTATTGAAAACTCCATTAGTAGGAGGGCCCATTTAGAAAGCCTTCCCATCAGTATGTCTTTTGACATCAGATACTTAAGGGGATCCACCTTTGATATGAGATGGACTTCATGTTCCAGGGCATAGCGTCTGAGCTTCGTTATCAAGAAGATCTACGCCGTGCAGTGCTTTTCAATGGGGGAATAGTTACTTTCTAGCCCCAAAAGAACTTGAATTAGATAGTAGAGAGCTCTCTTTTTTCCATGGTCGTTCTCCTGTGCCAACAACATGCCCAGAGAACCCTCGAGGGCTGTTGTATATAGGACGAGTGTCTTTCCCTTAACTGGAGCGGTCAATACCGGCGGATTTTATAGGTATTGTTTGATTTCATCCAATGCATTTTGGCATTTCTGATTCCATACAAATGGGGTCCCATTCTTCTTTAGATGATTGTAGGGCCGACATTTTCTGGAAAGGTTGGCTATGAACTGCCGAATATATGCAAGCTTTCGTTGGAGAGATCACAGTTGTTTGAAGGTTCTTAGCAAGGGCATTTCCATAATTGCCCTAATCTTTGAGGGATCAATTTTGATCACCGGCGGCGGACGATGAAGCTTAGAAATTTTCCCGACGAGACTCCAAATACGCACTTTAAAGGCTTCATCTTCTGATTATATTTTCAAATACGCTTGAACACGATCCTTAGATGCTCCCAGTGCTCTTTATGAGATTTGCTTTTGACCATGAGGTCATCGATATAGCATTCGACGATCTCGTGTATAAGGTCATCGAATATCTTCGTCATGGCCTTTTGGTATGTGACTCCGGCGTTCTTCAAACCGATGGGCATCACCTTGTAGAAAAATATGCCCAACGGCATCCGGAAGGCAGTATTCTTCTGGTCTTCAGGATCCATTTTTATTTGGTTGTATCCTGAAGATCCATCCATGAAGGAGAAGACTTCATGGGTGAAAGTGTTATCGATCATTAGCTCGATGACGGGCACTGGGAAGTCATCTTTTGGACGCCCCTTATTGAGGTCCCAAAAGTCCACGCAGATCCGAACCGTCTCATTTTTCTTCATCAGCAGAACGATGTTAGCGATTTAGTCGGGATATTGGACTTCTTGGATGAAGCCGGAATCGATCAATTTCTTGATTTCGGCGTTGATACTCATCTCAAGTTCAAGCCGCATCCTTCTTGGTGCTTGCTTGACTGGTTTTATGTCTGGCAATATGGCCAGCTTATGCACTGCTACATTTGGATCTAAACCCGACATTTTAGAGTAATTCCAAGCGAAGCAATTTTTGTACGACATAAGCACATTTTTTAATGTGGCTACTTGTTTTTCGGATAGCAGCTCACCGACGAAATTCGATTTCGGATCATCTTCCATCCCTAAGTCGATTTTCCTTAGGTTGTTTACCGTGGTATGTATCCTATCCTCTAGCTCTTTAGGTGCCGGTGGAAATTCTGAGATCTCGTCGTCTCCTTCGTTTGTGAAGTGTCTGAAGAGTACAATCATATTCTCTTCATCCCTATCTTTTGAGAATGTTTCCATGTGGCAGGTACGAGTCCGCTTCCGTTTCTTCAGCTGAGCAGGTCCTAATCTGATGGCAAAAGTCTTCTTCGGCTCATACTTTTGCGGCGAGGTTATCCTCTAGCATGAACCTGCCTTGTTGATATTGGTCCTCCACCCAATTCTTCAACGTGAAACTGTCTTCGAGTGAATGACCTATTGCTCGGTGATAAGAGCGATAATCCTGATGATTGACTTTATTTATCTGTTCAGGGCGGCGAGACTCCGGAAGCATCATTATCTGGTGTTTCATGCCAAGGCTGAATATGTTCCCCATCTTATTTTGAAGAAAGAATACCTCCGGCCTATCTTCTTTATAAGAGACGGGCTTCAACCGAACATTCCTCGGTTAAAAGGCGTCTTGGACTTGCTTTGTTGTTCTTAAGCATTGCTTATGATCATTGCCTTATTCTTGTCTCCGCTTTCGGATTTTCCTTCCTCACGGGAGTACATAGCGGGCTGTGAATGGAGAGTATCATGATCTAGTTCTTCCACTGATTGCTTACTGAAACTCTGCCTCCTGGATTTTCATACAATGCCATTTCACGGCTGTGGTCGTCTCGGCTCGCTTGACAAGCTTTCCTTATCATCCAGTCAATTTGCTCTCAAGTGATGGACTTGGAGTTTTTCAAGCGAGACTTTGTTCCCTTTCGGAAATATGGCTACTTGGGGAAGCATCTTCTTCACCGTTTGAGCTGTTTATAGTGTGGCAACTATAATTTTGCTCCCGCTTCTTGGACGGGACATATCCTAGCCCGATTGTATCCATCTTCCCGTTGGAATTCTTTCGTTGAGTCCCAGGAATATCCCAAATCCTTTTATAAAATTGGGCTTGTCGAACAGTTTGTTCGAAAGGTACACCTTGACGCTTTAATAGCTCCTTTAATCCTTTCGTATAATATCTTAGCATGCGGATAGGCTGGAACTTGTTAAGAGTCAGATCGGCTCTATGCCAAATTTCCTACCTTGGTCTCCTCAGATTTATAAAAGATAATCGCCTTTTCACCTCTTCTCCCTAGAGGCACGTAGAAAGTTTCCAACTCTTATACGCTATAAGTATTGAGCGCGTCGAGTTTCTTATAGTGTCGAGGTAGAGCCATCACAATATGTAGACTCTGGTCTGCTTCGGTGAAGGTTCACTTTGATGGATGAATAGAGAACACTGTATTAATTTCGTCTTTGGAGTCGCTGCCAAAGACCAGGATAGGGTACCGACGGCCCAAATTTATCGTTCTCCCTCTGAGGTTGTCTTAAGAAGGCTATCTATTCGTCTTCTTCAGTATCACTTCCGAAGACCGGAATTGTGGCCACTGATTTTTTCCTATTTTCTGGTTTGTGGCACCTTTCAGTATCTTCAAAATCCAGCCGAATGTATTTTGCATCTTCATACTTTCACACATCATTCACTGAGAAAGGATTGAATTCTCCCGTGACGGTGTACTCTAAGCCATCCTTGAAATACTTCATACACTGATGTTGTGTAGAAGGGATGACGTTTTACTCGTGTAACCAAGGCCTGCCGAGTAGAGCATTATAACTGTTAGTTGTATGTATGCCCCAGAGGCCATTATTGTACATGATTGTATATTATAGTAGATGCTTGGACATATATAGGGAGGACTTTCTTGCTCGACATGATAGTATGTTATCTGGTTACTCTTTATCTTAACATGTATACTTGTACTGTCTCTCTGTTACAAGTTGATAAAGCCCTTAGGATGTGTACTTGACTACCAGGACTATGATGCAGATCACACTAGTGGGGCCAGGGTAGTCCACAAGTACATTCTTTAATTGTTCCTAGTCGAGGGTGTATCGAGACAGGGCGTCGATATTCCAGAGTAGACTAGTGTATACGCTTCTTGACCTATTTGATGGGCGATGGATGATCCCCATATCCATTGGTGTTTAACATCAAAGATGGTATATGGGTGCTCAGTGGAGACTGGGTACATTGAACAGGACTCGCCGAAAACTCCTAGATGGTATTAAACCTAACGTCAGATAGCAGTTCTCTGGTGACACTGGTACATGTTAGTCTGTAGACCCAAAATTATCATAGAGTCTTGTGTGATTCCCACTATGCTTTGATTTCCACCTTACCATGTTCAAGAGAGCGTGCAAAACGGTGGTTTTTGGGTACAGTCCCGAGTCACATGGATGCAATGAGCGATAGGAGGGTTTCGTTTCTCCTGGTATTGGGGGTTGATGTTGCGCTGTGCTCGATTAGTTATAACAGGAAGTCCCTGGCCAGGGATGATACTAAAATTTACTGGTAAGTGTTATCAGTAGTTTCTCGACCTGCTATGAGCCTCACATCGGCACGGCTTATCAAGTTATTGGGGTCTGACGTTTACCACCCCCAGACTAGATATGCGACATATCAGACGAAGAGACCGGACTTTACGGTAGTGTTACTTATTGGATTCATGGGAGTATGAACAAGATTGCTTGTTGATCTTCTGATCGCTCAATACCCGGGTAGCCGTTATGTCCAGCTAGTACCGCTGATGGCTTATGGGTAACTGATATGATCATTACCTACTGCCGGCGTATTGACAAGTCTTTAGAGTCCTACACAGAGGTTTCCTGGCTCAAGCGAAACGAAGTAGTGCACATATGTGATATGTGCGGGACCGAGATTAATATGTGTATGTGATATCGTATTCTAATCTCGCGATATAGGTTATATGTGATATAACCGGATTATTGGATCAAGTGTTGATTCAATAATTTATTATATGATATTAGTCGGTTGTATGCGATACAGCCGGGTTATTAAATCAAGTGTTGATTTAATAATTTAATGTATAATTATATATTTGATATATTAATATACATTAACTAATATTAGATCACTTAAGAAAACGTTTTCTCTAAATACATACAAATATATATATGATATATATTAATGTATTTATTTATGTATCATGCTTGATGATACATTGGACATGGGTGTATGAGACTCATATCATACTTAAGATAATTTGGGGATTTAATTATTAAGGGAAAAAAATTAGGTGGAAAAAGCCATGGTTTAAGATTCTTGTAGAAGCTTGTGGAAACCATTGACTTAGTCCACTAATTTTGTTTTACTCTAGATATTTATTAACCTAACCATTATCTTTAGCCATGGTTAAGTCTCTACATGAGTTGATATAAGATATTTTCTCACCATGGTTCACACTCGATCACTTGAGTTTTCTTTTTTTATATCCTTCTTGCTCTCTAGTTCTCAAGTGAGAAGAAAAAGAAAAAGAAAAAAATAATTCTAAAGTGAGCAAAATTTCTACTTCACCAATCTATACCAAACTAGCCATTTAGTATAGGTTGTTTCTTCATTAGTTCATCAATTAGTGAAGAGGTAGCTTGAGTTAGCGATTCTTCGATGTAGATCATCTTTAGCCTCGAAAATCTTTGAGCAAGCTTGTTCTTTTCGCCTAGTGGAGCCTAACGAGAGTCCGGGAGACCACTACTTGGAGCTAAGGGACTGCTACACGGAGTTTTAGAAGTGAAGGATCATTCTACAAAAGTTGTATTCCTTGTTCACTTAGAGTAGTTGTTTACTTTCTTAGTTAAAACCTAATTCTCTAGTTAGATCCTTAGTTCGGGCTTGCTCGGCATCCTAAAATTTTAAAATAGCATACTTGATACTTGCCGAAACCGTGTCGGGGAGCTAAGCGAACCCAGCAGTGGTATTGGAGCCTTGCTAGAGCTTTTGGGTTACCTAAACGACGTTAAAAATTCAATCGAACATCAAAACTCCATATTTCCCATGCTCTCCGGAAATTTTTCCAAATGTTGGATTTTTCCATGTTAAAAATATTCAAAAAATCATGTAGGGTTTTCTATGGACCCACAAGAAAAACGACGGCCTAACTCGACCAAACGGCCGCGGAAGCGCGGCCAAAGCATGCCTTTGGCGGCGGTTCCACGGCGCTGTTGGTGAGGCAGGGAGT
The DNA here is from genome assembly GCA_030015575.1 of Agapanthus africanus. Taxonomy (NCBI): domain Eukaryota; kingdom Viridiplantae; phylum Streptophyta; class Magnoliopsida; order Asparagales; family Amaryllidaceae; genus Agapanthus; species Agapanthus africanus. The sequence goes on along the minus strand of JASDDO010000019.1, from coordinate 372,119,391 downwards.
GTTCTTTCTTGTGAAGGTCCGTAGGTGCTTGTGGCATGTTCTGGGTATTTTTAAAACTGGCTCAAGTGTTGAGCTCTCTGGGAAATGTGGCCGTTTTTTGATTCGATCGAAATGTTTAACATCGTCTAGCTATCTGTGATATGTGATACAATATTTGGAATCCACAATAATTAGTTTTGTGAAAACTGGTTTGAATTTTGTAAATCTAGCAATTTAGTCTCTTTTGATCGGTTGCCACGGGGTTTTGATATGGATCAAAACCCCGTCGCAATCATGTAGTGTACGCGAACACTCGCCGGGTAACACTACTAGATAGCCATGCCCTATAGCCCTGACCAAGTGACTGTAGGAGAACCCCGTAGCCAAAAGCATCCGTTCGGGTGCTCGCGGCTGCGATGTCCACCTAAGTGCACTTCGTTGACGGCATCGGGGGTGCGGCCGTCTACTAAAGTTTCCAATGAACATTCGATCAGGATGTCGGGAATCTTGTTGAATTTTCCGACTGGTTATTGAAAAGTGTTTTCAATATTGAGACTAAAATGCAGGGTTTATAATGTTAGGCATGAAATTCGGAATATATGATATTCCGGATTTATGATGTCTAACGAATTCATATGGTTAGGCATGAAATCCGAAATATGTGATATTTCGGGTTTATAATGTCTAAGAGTGTTGCGGATTCCAATTTTTGTAGTTTTCACTTTCTTTTCTGCGACCGTAAGTGTAATATGTGGTGTATCGCCGGTTTTGTTGCTATACATCAACGGCAATTGGGATACGCATATTTACTTACGTTGATGACATGTGATATTATGTGTTGCTGTGATATGTTATATTTGATCGTCGTGTTTGAATAGCCGGGGTTTTTTGCATGAGATGAGAGTTTTTCATTTTCATTCATGTAAATTTTTTTATGTATTATTCTTTTATTGGGACACTTCGGGGTTGAGGATGATGTCACCATTGATCTATATTATTTAATTTTCCGCATTAGGATAGACCCAAGGCGGGGAGCACAAGTAATCGGGTTCTAGAGTCTAATGGGAGACCATCTCGAGGAGTCGAGTCCGGGGCTCCTAACTCTAGAATTTGTTGGGTTGCTTGTCACTCTTGTAGGGGTCTAGGGATATGGGTTTAGCTATTCATCACGACGGTGGAATCCGTGTTTTTTACTGGCTTAATTTAAAAGACGGACCTCCTAGTATATCCAATATTTCATATGTTGACTTCTGCTGCAATGTTCTGTGATGAGATCATATAACTATGTGAGACGAATGCTTTTTATTATATATATGATATATAATAAACGTTGCTTATGTTTTGCATCCGCGCTAGTCCTGCCCCGCTCTGCCGGTAGTTAAGTAACCTAACGGTGCATGACGGGACTCCATGGTGAATGCGGATGGCATAAGCGTACGTTGTATTTTCGTTTCTTTATCTGTGATGCTTAGGAAGCATAAATTATGGGACTTCATTAAAGAGATTAATGAAAAGGAAAGAAACCTAAAGATATTGTAGAATCAAATTTTCAAAAAAGGTAGCTCTAGTTTTTTCTTTGCATAGTGGTATTCCTTGATGAATATCCAGCACCTCATTCGATGAGGAAAGAGCTGAGATCCCTTCACTGGGAGTGATCTCTTTAGCGAAACTAGCAAATGCTACAATCCACTTGGTTTTGTCTTTTGATTGCTTCTCTAGTTCTTACTTTGCATAGTGGTATTCATGAATATCCAGCACCTCATTCGATGAGGAAAGAGCCGAGATCCCTTCACCGGGAGTGACCTCTTTAGCGAAACTAGTAAAAACCTAAAAAACACTCCTTTTCAAAAATCACACGCTTCTACAACGATATCAAGTTCATTACGCAAAAGGTTTTCTTAAAAACCCGTCGTAGCCCTCCGTCATTTCAGATAAGTACTATTTAGTATTCATGCTGCGTTTGTTGACCTTTGTCAAGGCGTAGTGTGCGGTAGCTGATTAGTGCTTATCTGCAAAGTATGTGATGCGATTGGATTAGGGTAGACGTACGACTTTATTGGCCTTTATCAAGGGTCGTACGGGTGGGTTTAATTCAATCAGGAAATGATGGGTTGAACTTGACTAGCGGCCCATGGTTTGTTGGCCTTTGTCAAGGTCATAGGACGTTAGAGTGAAAATATTATCGAGAATTTCAAGTGTTGAAATTTGCAATAAGATTGCATACCTTCTATGAGATAGTTGGATCCCGATACCCACTGCGAGTAAGAGTTATTCCTGGAAGAGTTTTGCACTTTACTATTAGCCGATCAAGTAGGTGACTAGAAAGGTGTCAATGGGGTTATGCCTCTGGGAAAACAAGGTTTATTTTAATTAGGTCCGTGCGAAAGTACGGGGAACCTCCCTCAAAGTACTAACACTGACCTGGCTGAAAGATTGGTGAACTTATAGGGTGTAATTAATCCCGGCTAGTCTTACCTTTTAGGGTTTGAAGGAAGATTTGATAAAAACAGTGGGAGCCATCCTGATTTGATAAGATAATAACCAATCTAATCTTGCAAGAGCATATGCTAAGTGTTTTCTTCTCTCTCTAGGTAGCGACCATGTCAGACCTTAATCAAGATAATAATATGGATGTATTGACCGAACCTGCTTATTTTACTGAGCTGGGGAACGTTGGTTCCGCTCTACCTTATAATTGTTATAAGTCTGAGCAGGAAAGGGGAATATCCGGATTCTCACGCCACCCAAACGAGGTATGAGCATGCTGATGCATCTTCTTCGGGTGTGTTAGTTTCCGAGAACTATTTTTCAGTACACTCTACGTCCTGGGTATTAGATACCGGATCAGGATCCCATATATGTAATATGTTACATGGGCAAAAGAAATGTAGACAACTGAGAAAGGGTGATCATTCTCTAGTAGTAGGGAATGGTGGAAATGTTGCAACCAAATAAGTTGGCGAATATCACCTTGTATTACCAATTGGTAATACGTTGATTCTGAACGAATGTTATTACATACCGAACCTGATATGCAATATTGTATCAGTTTCTTTATTAAGTAAAGAAGGATATAATTTTGTATTGCAGGATAATGTTATGAACATTTTCTTGAATCAAAATTTGATTGGATCAGGCACGTTATGTAATGTCATATACGTTCTAAATCAAACTACAGTTCTTAACATACAGAACATACATAAGAGGAAAAGTACAGAAATGAACGAATCCTTCTTGTGGTATTGTAGACTAGGTCATATCAATGCGACACAACTAGCTAAGTTGCATAAAGATGGATATTTAAATCAGTTTGAATTTACATCATATGAAACTTGCCAGTTATGTCTCAAAGGTAAAATGACCAAAACTCCGTTTACTGGACAAGGAGAAAGAGCTACTGAACTCTAGGGAATGATACATAGTGATGTATGCGGTCCTATGTCTATACATGCCAGGATTGGTTCCTCGTACTTTATTATATTCACTGACGATCTCTCAAGATTCGGACACGTGTTCATGTTGAAACACAAGTCTGAAGCTTTTGAGAAATTCAAAGAATATAAGTGTGAAGTTGAGAACCAGACGGATAGAAATATTAAAATCCCGCGATATGATCAAGGAGGAGAATACTTGAGCACAGAATTCCTGGACTATCTAAAAGAGAATGGGATTCTCTCTCAGTTTACTCCTCCGTATACACCACAGCACAGCGGTGTATCGGAGCGGAGGAATCGCACCCTATTAGGTATGGTGTGCTCTATGATGAGTACCGCTGAGTTACCTATTTTCTTTTGGGGTTATGCGCTTGAGAAGCCTCATACCTATTGAATAGGGTTCCGACCAAATCATCCCCTACCACTCCATATGCGATATGGTATGGGAAGAGACCATGTCTTAAACGAGTTAAGATTTGGGGTTGTCCGACCTATGTTGAAAAGCAAAATCCGGACAAGCTCAAGGCAAGGTCAGTTCTGTGTAAGTTTGTTGGATATCCCAAATATTCGTGAGGGTATATCTTCTACCACACTGAGGAACAAAAGGTGTTTTGTTTCTCGGCATGCCACCTTTTTAGAAAAGGAATTTCTTGAAAAAAAAATTAGTGGTCATGTGGTAGAACTGGAAGAGGTTCCAGCTATACAAACTACAACTGATGATTTGGTAGAACCGGAGAATTTGATAGTTTCCAACGAATCTCAGCCACTTCGCAGATCTAGTAAGGGTTCCTCATCCACCTGAGAGATACTACGGTTTTCTCAATGACAGTGGGAGCGAGGATTGCATCATGGAAGATAATGACCCAACTAGTTTCGAGCAGGCCATCACAAGTGGGGACTCTGTGAAATGGTTGGATGCTATGCGATTTGAGATGGAATCCATATTCACAAACAAAGTATGGACTTTGGTAGTTGCACCTGAAGGGGTAAAACCCATCGGGAGCAAGTGGATCTTGAGAAGGTTTATGTGTAGATGGAAAAGTTGAGACTTTCAAAACTAGACTTGTAGCAAAAGGTTTTTGTCAACGACCAGGTGTGGACAATGATGGAACCTTTTCTCCAGTGGCTATGCTTAAGTCCATCCGGATCAATTTATGGATTAAAGCAGGCATCGCGGAGTTGGAACATCTGTTTTGATGTGGCAGTCAAAGAGTTTGACTTCATCGAAAATGTAGATGAACCTTGTATACACAAAAAGGTTGTAGAGAGTAAGATTGTCTTCCTTGTATTGTACGTGGATGACATAATCTTGATAGGAAATGGTGTTCCTATGCTTCACTCGGTCAAGCTTTTCTTATCACTATGTTTCTCCATGAAGGATCTGGGTGATGCCTCTTACATCCTGGGAGAAACACTGGACAGCAGCGAAGAACATTCTTAAGTACTTGAGAAACACTAAAGAAATATTCTTGGTGTATGGTAACGGTGAACTCCAAGTGGATTCCTTTACTGATTCGAGCTTCCAAAGTGATAAGGTCGACTGTAAGACAGTCTCGGGATTTGTCTTTACCCTCAGTGGAGGGACGGTATGTTGGAAGAGTTCCAAGCTAGATACTGTGGCAGACTCAATGATAAAGGATGAATACATCGCTGCCAATGATACTACCAAAGAGGTTGTATGTGTATAGTTGTTCATGAGATGAACTTGGTTCCTACCATTGTGGTGACAATGGAGCTGTGGATTTGGCTTAGGAACCCCGATCCCATTAGTGATCCAGACATATTCTTAGGCAGTATCACCTGATCATAGAGATAGTTGATCTCCGGGCGATCGAGGTCAGGAGAGTTGAGACGAAGAATAACACGGCGGATCCACTCACGAAAGACTTTCCTTAGAGAGACTTTAAGGGATGTTGGGTATGGGATACTATAATAACTGGCCTTAGTGCAAGTGGGAGATTGTTAGTTGTATGTATGCCTTAGAGGCCAATATTGTACATGATTATATATTATAGCGGATGCTTGGACATATATAGGGAGGACTTTCTTGCTCGATATGATAGCATGTTATCTGGTTACTCTTTATCTTAACATGTATATGTAGGGTTCCTAGGCACCCTAATGAGGTCTCCCAAGGCATCAACCATGCCAATTTCAAATTTAAACGGTGCCGAGAAACCCTAGAACGGATCGTTGGCTAGATTTCTAGGCGAAACAATAAACTAGTTAACACTTAACTACAGGGAACGGATATACAACCTTTGTAGATCCGGTGCTCCACCTCCATAGCTCCGTGATGATGTCTCCTCGCTGTCCAAAACGGATCCCGGGCTCTAGTGTCGGCTTCATCGGAGAATGGACGGGCTAGGTCATCGACGACGATGCCGAAGATGATCTACGTCGAGGCATCGCTAAATCAAGCTCCGACTTCACCAAGTCAAGAAACTTGTGAAGAAAACACACTCTACTACTTGGCAAGAGGTAGAGGATGAAGAAATAGGAAGTGGGTAGACTTTAGAATTGGATTTCTCACTTGTTTTCATCAATCACCATTGATGAAGAATGGTTTTCTTCTTGAGTTCAAGGAAGAAGAAGAAGAAAATGATATATGATAAGTTAATTAAAAAAAGAATAGAAAAACCATCCTTATCATAATTCTAACTATGGTTATGTGTAGAGAATTAACCAAGGGTTAAAGGAATGGTTAGGGTTAAGGATGAGATAAGAATGGTGGACAAAGTCAAAGCTTCATGAAGCTTCAACTAAACAACAAATAAAGCCACCATTCTTTTCTCTTCTCATTTATTTTCCAAAATGAAATGGATAAATAAATAAGTGAATAAAACAAAACCCTAACCATAATCATGTAACCATGGTTTGATCTTTACACAAAAACCCTAGCATTACTTGAATCATCAAACATGATACAATCAAGTGCACAAAAGTATATCACATATACAATGTGTACAATCCGAGTGAGAAAATCCATTTAAAGTGAACCAATACTAGTTAATGCAAAGTAATATATCAAATATATAATTATGCATTAAATCATTAAATCAACACTTGATTTAACGATCCGGTCATATCGCATATAACCGACTAGTATTCTATGTATCGGCTTATCGAACCAACCCTTGATTCGATAACTAGGTTATATCGCATACAACCTTTCGATACATTCATCGCGAGAATGGAATACGGTATCACATACACGCATTATTCTCGGTCCCGCACATATCTCATATGCGCTCCTATTTCGTTTCGCTTGAGCCAGGAAACCTCTGTGTAGGACTCTAAAGACTCGTCAATAGGCCGGCAGCAGGTGATGATCATATCAAGCACCCACAAGCCGCAAGCGGTCTGCTAAACGTAACGGCCACCCGGGTATTGAGCGATCTGAAGATCGACGAGCAAGCCCGCTCACACTCCAGTGAATCCGACCAGTAACACTACCGTACAGTCCGGTCTGATCGTCTGATATGTCGCATATCCCGCCTAGGGGTGGTAAACGTCAGACCCCAATAGCTCGATAAGTCGTGTCGATATGAGGTCTATAACTGTTCGAGAAACTACTGGTAACACTTACCAGTAAATCTCAGCAACCCTGGCCAGGGATTTCCTGTTATAGCCAATCGAACACAGCGCAACATCAACTCCCTATACCGGGAGAGACGAATCCCCTCCTATCGCTCATTGCCTCCATGTGACTCGGGACTGTACCCAAAAACCACCGTTTTGCACGCCCTCTTGGACGTGGTAAGATGGAAATCAAAGCACAGTGGGAACCACACAAGACTCTATGATGATCTCGGGTCTACAGACTAACCTGTACCAGTGTCACCAGAGAACTGCCATCTGACGTGAGGTATAATACCATCTGGGAGTTCTTGGCGAGTCCGTCCAGTGTACCCAGTCTCTACTGAGCACCCGTATATCATCTCTGATGTCAAACACCGATGGATATGGGATCATCCATCGCCCATCTGTATGGGTCGAGAAGGTACACGCTAGTCTACTCTGGTATATCGATGCCCCGTCTCGATACACCCACGACTAGGGACTTTGAAGGATGTACTTACGGACTACCATGTACCCACTAGTATGATCCGCATCATAGTCCAGGTAGTCAAGTACACATCCTAAGGGCTTTACCAACATGTAATAGAGAGACAATCAGTATACACGTTAAGGCAAAGAGCAACCAGATAGCATACTATCATGTCGAGCAAGAAAGTCCTCCCTATATATGTCCCAGCATCCACTACAATATACATCCTATGTACAGTAATGGCCTCTAGGGCATACATATAACTAACAATCTCCCACTTGCACTAGGGCCATCTGTAGCAGTGGTTGCAGTATCTCATACTCAACCATCCCATAAAAGCCTCTCTCTGGGAAAAGGCCTTTCGTGAGTGGATCCGCTGTGTTTGTCCTCTGAGTCTACTCTCCAAACCTCGATCACCCTGGAGATCAACCATCTCCATGATCAGGTGATACTGCCTTAGAATATGTCTGGATCACTGATGGGACGGGTGTTCCTTGGCATAAGCCACAACTCCATTGTCTCACAATGGTAGGAACAAAGTTCATCTTATGAACTATTATACACCCAGACTGCCTCTTTGGTAGCACCTTAAGTAGCGATGTATCCTGCCTTTATCGTCTAGTATGCCACGGTATCTAGCTTGGAACTTTTCCAACATACCGTCCCTTTACTTAGGGTAAAGACAATGCCTGTGACTGACATTCAGTCGTCTTTATCACCCTGGAACACTTCCAGTGATTCTCCCCAGGATCAATTGATACTATCTCACTACAACCAGTGAGAAGCCTAACATCCATTTAGATCTATCTCATAGATCCAAATTCCAGGATTTAGTAGGTATCACTTTGATCCTATGTGGAGAGTCATTGTGATAAGCGGAGATTGATCGAGCGTAGCATAGGAAACTCCTTCCCTATCAAGAGTATGTTATCCACGTACTCAACGAGGATCATCACCATACTCCCTACTACCTTTTTGTTTATACAAGGTTCATCTACCATTTTGATGATGTCAAACTCTTTGACTAATCCATCAAAACAGATGTTCCAACTCCGCGATGCCTGCTTTAATCCTATAAAGCATCTTGTACACGTTTCCGCTGCTCCCACTGTCTACGAGGCCCTCTGGCTGTGTACTTATAGACGCATTCTTCTAAAACATCATTTAGAAAAGCAGTCATGACACCCAACCACCAGATATCATAGTCATGGTATGCAGCCGTGGCAAGTAGGATCTGGATGGACTTAAGCTTGGTTACTTGAAAAAGGTCTCATCATAATCCACGCCTGGTAAATGATGCAAACTTTTGACAAGTCTAGCTTTGAAAGTCTCAACTTTTCGATGTACACCAAGTAATCTTCTCAAGATTTACTTGCTCCTGATGGGGATTTAACCCTTCAGATATAGCAGCCAAAGTCCATACTTTGCTGGAGTACATGGATTCCATCTCAGATCGCTAAACATCCAGCCATTCTTACAGAGTCTTACTCTCGATGGCCAGCTCGAAGCTAGTTGGGTCATCATCTCATGACGCAATCCTCGCTCCCACTGTCATAGAGAAACCGAAGTATCTCTCAGGTGGGCGAGGAACCCTACTAGATCGGCGGAGAGGCTGAGGTTCGTTGGAATCTACTGAATCCTTTGGTTCTATCAAATCATCAGCTGTAGTTTGTATAGCTGGAACCTTTCCAGTTGTACATAACTGACCTTGCCTCGAGCTTGTCTGGATTATGCTTTTAGACAAAGCCCGGACAATCCCCAAATCTTAACTAACTTAAGATATGGGCTCTTCCCCTTCCATATCACATATGAAGTGGTAGGCAATTGATTTGATTCGAACCCTATTCAATAGGTATGCAGCTTCTCAAGTGCATAACACCCAAAAAGGAAATAGGTAACTCAGTAATACTCATCATAGAGCACACCTTATCATATAGGGTGTGATTGCTCCGCCCCGATATACCATCGTGCTATGGTGTATTCGGAGGAGTAATGCCGAGAGAGAATCTCATTCTCCTTTAGAATAGTCCAGGATTTCCGTGCTCAAGTATTCTCCTCCTTGATCACATCAAAGGATATAATACTTATACCCGTATATTGGTTCTCTACTTCTAACTTATATTCCGTGAATATCTCAAAAGGTTCGGACTTTTGTTTCAACAAGAACATATGTCTGAATCTAAAGAGATCATCAGAGAACGTAATGAAGTATAAAGAACCAGTCTTGGCATGTGTAGACAGGGGACCTACATACATCAACATGTATCATCCCAAGAGTTTACTAACTCTTTCTCTGTTTCCAGTAAACGGAGCTATGGTCATCATATCTTTGTGACATGACTGGCGAGTTTCACAAGATGTAAATTCAAACTAATTTAAATATGCATCTTTATGTAACTCTAGCTAGTCGGGTCACATTGATCTGACCTAGTCTACAATACCTTAAGAAGGAATCGTTCAATTGTGAACTCTTCCTCTTGTGTGTGATCCGTATACTTAGAACTGTGGTTTGATTTAGAACGTCAATGCTTTTAGATAACGTGCCTGAACCGATCAACTTTTGATATAGGAAATGTTCAAAACATTATCCAACAATACAAAATTTTATCATTTCTTTACTAACAAAGAGACTGATATGATTTTGTATATCAGGTTCGGTATCTAATAACATTCGTTCAGAATCAAAGTATTGGTAATACAGGGTGACAGTGACCAACAGACTTGGCTGCAACTCTTGCCCCGTTTTCTGCCTCATGAAACTTATCACCCGTTCTCAGTTCTCTACCTTTCTGTAGCCCTATGTAACAGATTACATATCTGGGATCCTGATCTGGTATCACATACCCAGGACGTAAAGGACACTGAGAAACAGTTCTATATAATGAACACACCCGAAGATGATGCATCATCATGCACTCTCCTCGTTTGGGCGGCACGGGAAATCTGGTATTCCCCAATTTCTTGCTCTGTCTTATAACAATTATAAGTTGGAGCGGGACCAACGTTCCCCAGCTCAGTATAACAAGCGGGTTCGGTCAATAATCCGTATTATTATCTTGATTAAGGCGTGATATGGTCGCTACCTGGAGAGAGAGAGAAGAAAACACTCAGCGTGCGCTCTTGCAAGAATAGATTGGTTATTATTTTATCTAATCAGGATGGCTCCCACTGCTTTTTATCAAATCTTCCTTCAAACCCTAAAAGGAAAGACTAGCCGGGATTAATTACACACTACAAGTTCGCCAATCTTTCAGCCAGGCCAGTGTCGGTACTTTGAGGGAGGTCCCCCGTGCTTTCGCACGAACCTAATTAATGTAAACCTCGTTTTCCCAGAGGCGTAACCCCATTGACACCTTTCTAGACACCTACTTGATCGGCTAATTGTAATGTATAAAACTCTCCCAGGAGTAACACTTACTCGCAGCGGGTATCGGGATCCAACTATCTCATAGAAGGTATGCAATCTCATTGCAAATTTCAACACTTGAAATTACCGATAATATTTTGCCCCTAGCTCGCTATGACCTTGACGAATGCCAAACAACCCATAGTCCACTAGTCAAGTTCAACCCGTACATTTCTTGATCGAATTAAACCCACCCGCACGACCCTTGACGAATGCCAAACAACGCCGTACGAATACCCTAATCCAATCGCATCATATGCTCAAGCAGATAAATACTAGTTAGCTACCGTACACTACGCCTTGACGAATGCCAAACTACCGCAGCACGAATATTAACTAGTACATATCTGAAATGACGGAGGGCTACGACAGGTTTTTCTGAAAACCTATTGCGTAATGAACTTGATATCGTTGTAGAATCAAATGATTTTTAAAATGGAGTGTTTTTTAGGCTTTTCTAGTTTTGCTAAAGGAGTCACTCCCGGTGAAGGGATCGTCGGTCCTTTCCTCGTCGAATGAGGTGCGGGATATATCATATATATCACTGTGCAAAGCAAAAACACTTAAAAGCAATCAAAAGACAAACCGAGTGTGTAGCATCTGCCAGTTATTGCTAAAGGAGTCACTCCCGGTGAAGGAATCTCGGTCCTTTCCTCATCGAATAAGGTGCAGGATATATCACATATACCTCTGTGCAAAGCAAGAACTGTAGCTACCTGTTTTATTTTGAAATTCGATTCTACAACATCTTAGGTTTCTTTTATTTCATTAATCACATTAATGAAGTCCCATCATTTAAGTACCTAAACATCACAGATAAATACGACGTACATTTATGCCATCCGCATTCGCCTCGATGTCCCCTCGTGCACCGTTAGGTTAGGTAACTAACGGCAGAGCGGGGCAGGGCTAGTGCGGGTGTAAAACATAAGTAACATCTATATAATATATCATATATACTATATACTGTATCTATCACAGAACATCACATGATCACATCACAGATATCGCAGCAGAAGAATCATATAAAATATTGGATATACTAGGACGTCCGTGTTTTCAATACGAGCCAGTATAAAACACGGATTCCACGGTCGTGATGATAGCCAAACCCACACCCCTAGACCCCTACGAGAGCGGCAAGCAACCCTACCAATTCTAGAGTTAGGAGACTCGGACTCGACTCCTCGAGTTGGTCTCCCACTGGACTCCAGAACCCGGTTACTTGTGCCCTCCTCCTTGGGTCTATCCTAGTGCGGAAAAGTAAATAATATACAAAGGGTGACAACTTTCGCAACCTGGAAGCGCCCCAATAAAAGAATATTACATACAAGTTTTTACATGAATGAAAATGAAAAACACTCATCTCACATAAAAACCCCCGGCTATTCAAACACGACGATCCAATATAACATATCCAGCAACACATAACATCACATGTCATCAACGTAAGTAAATATGCGCATCCCAATTGTCGTTGACATATAGCAACGAAACCGGCGATATCACATATTACACTTACGGTCACAGAAAAGAAAGTGTAAAACTACAACAGTTGGAATCCGCAACCACCTCAGACATCGCATGCCTGACCAAATGAATTCTTTAGACATCGCATGCCTAACAATTATAAAACCCGCATTTTAGTCTCATTATCGAAAACTCTTTTCAATATCAAGTCGGGTAATTCAACAAGATTCCTGACATCCTGATCGAATGCTCGTCGTAAACTTCAGTAGACTGCCGCACCCCCGACGCCGTCGACGATGTGCACCAAGGCGGAACACCGCTACCGCGAGCACCCAAACGGATGCTTTCGGCGACGGGGTTCTCCTACAGTCACTTGGTCGGGGCTATGGAGTGAGGCTGTCTATTAAGTTTACCCGGCGAGTATCCGCGTACGCTACGTGATTGCGACGGACTTTTGATCACATCAAAATTCCGTAGCAACCGATCAAGTGAGACTAAACTGCTACGTTTATAACATTCATTCAGTTATCTCATAACTTTTTGTGAATTCCAATTATTGTATCCCATTCCGGATAAATAGAAAATGTCAAACTTTCCGATCGAACAATCGAACACCCAAGTTTTCCCGATGTAGATCAACACATGAAATAAGTCTAACAACATTCAGTTCGTGCCTCAGTACCAACGGTCCAGCCGTAGAAGGGTCAAGCCAACGCCTCACATGTGGCACGCCGTACTGCCCCAAACCCGAAGGTTTAAAGGGCAGTTCAAGACGGTCACATAATCGAGTTAAGGTTTGCTGTCTTCTAGAGGGTCCATCGAGTTACTTGCACTACTTAGAACGTCGTTAAACTACGGAAAAATCCAACACTTGGAAATTTCCCGACAGGGGAAAAATTGGGTATTTATATCCGGTCGAACTTTTTAACATATTCTAAAATTTATCCGGAAAGCCACACAGACAAAATTTGATACTCCGATCGAAACACCGAATCCCTAAAACAACTCAGAAAAATTCAACTCTTGAATCAATTTAAAAATTCCCAGAAAACTCAGCATTATTTATCAGGAATTACTGTGCAAAACATAAGGGCTGACGTCACCATAAGGCCGCGGAACCGCCGTAGAAGCCAGGCTTCTGCCGCGGTTCCGCCGCACAAAACACTGTTCACCAGAAACATTTTGCACCGTAATTCTTATTTTTCCCTGCTGAATTTTTTAGCAATTTTTAATTTGGAAAAATCCCAGTTTTTGAAAAAAGGACAGAGAGCTATTTTGGGTTTCGGTTTTCGGGTCGTTCGGACTTCAAACTCCGTCTAGACTTCGCCTAAGGCTCTAGCTAGGCTCTGATACCACTGTAGGGTTCCTAGGCACCCTAATAAGGTCTCCCAAGGCATCAACCATGCCAATTTCAAATTTAAACGGTGCCGAGAAACCCTAGAACGGATCGTTGGCTAGATTTCTAGGCGAAACAATAAACTAGTTAACACTTAACTACAGGGAACGGATATACAACCTTTGTAGATCCGGTGCTCCACCTCCATAGCTTCGTGATGATGTCTCCTCGCTGTCCAAAACGGATCCTGGGCTCTAGTGTCGGCTTCATCGGAGAATGGACGGGCTAGGTCATCGACGACGATGCCGAAGATGATCTACGTCGAGGCATCGCTAAATCAAGCTCCGACTTCACCAAGTCAAGAAACTTGTGAAGAAAACACACTCTACTACTTGGCAAGAGGTAGAGGATGAAGAAATAGGAAGTGGGTAGACTTTAGAATTGGATTTCTCACTTGTTTTCATCAATCACCATTGATGAAGAATGGTTTTCTTCTTGAGTTCAAGGAAGAAGAAGAAGAAAATGATATATGATAAGTTAATTAAAAAAAGAATAGAAAAACCATCCTTATCATAATTCTAACTATGGTTATGTGTAGAGAATTAACCAAGGGTTAAAGGAATGGTTAGGGTTAAGGATGAGATAAGAATGGTGGACAAAGTCAAAGCTTCATGAAGCTTCAACTAAACAACAAATAAAGCCACCATTCTTTTCTCTTCTCATTTATTTTCCAAAATGAAATGGATAAATAAATAAGTGAATAAAACAAAACCCTAACCATAATCATGTAACCATGGTTTGATCTTTACACAAAAACCCTAGCATTACTTGTATCATCAAACATGATACAATCAAGTGCACAAAAGTATATCACATATACAATGTGTACAATCCGAGTGAGAAAATCCATTTAAAGTGAACCAATACTAGTTAATGCAAAGTAATATATCAAATATATAATTATGCATTAAATCATTAAATCAACACTTGATTTAACGATCCGGTCATATCGCATATAACCGACTAGTATTCTATGTATCGGCTTATCGAACCAATCCTTGATTCGATAACTAGGTTATATCGCATACAACCTTTCGATACATTCATCGCGAGAATGGAATATGGTATCACATACACGCATTATTCTCGGTCCCTCACATATCTCATATGCGCTCCTATTTCGTTTCGCTTGAGCCAGGAAACCTCTGTGTAGGATTCTAAAGACTCATCAATACGCCGGCAGCAGGTGATGATCATATCAAGCACCCACAAGCCGCAAGCGGTCTGCTAAACGTAACGGCCACCCGGGTATTGAGCGATCTGAAGATCGACGAGCAAGCCCGCTCACACTCCAGTGAATCCGACCAGTAACACTACCGTACAGTCCGGTCTGATCGTCTGATATGTCGCATATCCCGCCTAGGGGTGGTAAACGTCAGACCCCAATAGCTCGATAAGTCATGTCGATATGAGGTCTATAACTGTTCGAGAAACTACTGGTAACACTTACCAGTAAATCTCAGCAACCCTGGCCAGGGATTTCCTGTTATAGCCGATCGAACACAGCGCAACATCAACTCCCTATACCGGGAGAGACGAATCCCCTCCTATCGCTCATTGCCTCCATGTGACTTGGGACTGTACCCAAAAACCACCGTTTTGCACGCCCTCTTGGACGTGGTAAGATGGAAATCAAAGCACAGTGGGAACCACACAAGACTCTATGACGATCTCGGGTCTACAGACTAACCTGTACCAGTGTCACCAGAGAACTGCCATCTGACGTGAGGTATAATACCATCTGGGAGTTCTCGGCGAGTCCGTCCAGTGTACCCAGTCTCTACTGAGCACCCGTATATCATCTCTGATGTTAAACACCGATGGATATGGGATCATCCATCGCCCATCTGTATGGGTCGAGAAGGTACACGCTAGTCTACTCTGGTATATCGATGCCCCGTCTCGATACACCCACGACTAGGGACTTTGAAGGATGTACTTACGGACTACCATGTCCCCACTAGTATGATCCGCATCATAGTCCAGGTAGTCAAGTACACATCCTAAGGGCTTTACCAACATGTAATAGAGAGACAATCAGTATACACGTTAAGGCAAAGAGCAACCAGATAGCATACTATCATGTCGAGCAAGAAAGTCCTCCCTATATATGTCCCAGCATCCACTACAATATACATCCTATGTACAGTAATGGCCTCTAGGGCATACATATAACTAACAGTATATTTGTACTGTCTCTCTGTTACATGTTGATAAAACCCTTAGGATGTGTACTTGACTACCAGGACTATGATGCGGATCATACTAGTGGGGCCAGGGTAGTCCATAAGTACATCCTTTCATTGTTCCTTGTCGAGGGTGTATCGAGATGGGGCATCAATATTCCAGAATAGACTACTGTATACGCTTCTTGACCCATTTGATGGGCGATGGATGATCCCATATCCATTGGTGTTTGACATCAAAGATGGTATACGGGTGCTCAGTGGAGAATGGGTACACTAAACAGGACTCGCCGAGAACTCCTTGATGGTATTATACTTAACATCAGATAGCAGTTCTCTGGTGACACTGGTACATGTTAGTCTGTAGACCCAAGATCGTCATAGAGTCTTGTGTGATTCCCACTGTGCTTTGATTTCCACCTTACCACGTTCAAGAGAGCGTGCAAAACGGTGGTTTTTGGGTACAGTTCCGAGTCACATGGAGGCAATAAGCGATAGGAGTGGTTTCGTCTTTCCCGGTATTGGCGGTTGATGTTGCGCTGTGCTCGATTGGCTATAACAGGAAGTCCCAGGCCAGGGATGATACTGAGATTTACTGGTAAGTGTTATCAGTAGTTTCTCGACCCGTTATGAGCCTCACATCGGCACGGCTTATCAAGTTATTAGGGTCTGATGTTTACCACATACTAGATATGCGACATATCAGACGAAGAGACCGGACTGTACGGTAGTGTTACTTATTGGATTCACGGGAGTATGAACAAGCTTGCTTGTTGATCTTCTGATCGCTCATTATTCGGGTGGCCGTTACGTCCAGCTAGTACCGCTGACGGCTTGTGGGTAACTGATATGATCATTACCTACTGCCGGCGTATTAACGAGTCTTTAGAGTCCCACACAGAGGTTTCCCAGCTCAAGCGAAACGAAGTAGGGCACATATGTGATATGTGCGGGACCGAGATTAATACGTGTATGTGATACCGTATTCTAATCTCACGATATATGTTATATGTGATATAACCGGATTATTGAGTCAAGTGTTGATTCAATAATTTATTATATGATATTAGTCGGTTGTATGCGATACAGCCGGATTATTAAATCAAGTGTTGATTTAATAATTTAATGTATAATTATATATTTGATATATTAATATACATTAACTAATATTAGATCACTTAAGAAAATGTTTTCTCTAAATACATACAAATATATATATGATATATATTAATGTATTTATTTATGTGTCATGCTTGTTGATACATTGGACATGGGTGTATGAGACTTATACCATGCTTAAGATAATTTGGGGATTTAATTATTAAGGGAAAAACAAAATTAGGTGGAAAAAGCCATGGGTTAAAATTCTTGTAGAAGCTTGTGGAAACCATTGACTTAGTCCACAAATTTTGTTTTACTCTAGATATTTATTAACCTAACCATTATCTTTAGCTATCGTTAAGTCTCTACATGAGTTGATATGAGATATTTTCTTACCATGTTTCACACTCGATCACTTGAGTTTTCTTTCTTCATCTCCTTCTTGCTCTCTAGTTCTCAAGTGAGAAGAAAAAGAAAAAGAAAAAATAATTCTAAAGTGAGCAAAATTCCAAGTTCACCAATTTATACCAAACTAGCCATTTAGTATAAGTTGTTTCTTCACTAGTTCATCAATTAGTGAAGAGGTAGCTTGAGTTGGCGATTCTTCGACGTAGATCATCTTCGACCTCGAAGATCTTTGAGCAAGCTCGTTCCTTTCTCCTAGTGGAGCCTAACGAGAGTCCGGGAGACCACTACTTGGAGCTAAGGGACTACTACACGGTGCTTTAGAAGTGAAGGATCGGTCTACAAAGTTTGTATTTCTTGTTCACTTAGAGTAAAGTTGTTTACTTGCTTAGTTAAACCCTAATTCTCTAGTTAGATCCTTGGTTCAGGCTCGCTCGACACCCTAAAATTTTAAAATAGCATACTTGATGCTTGCCGAAACCGTGTCGGGGTGCTAAGCGAATCTAGCAATAACATGTCTTGGCGTCAATGACATGGAATTTGATATCAGTAACGAGCTGTCCGAAGTGTAGTGTCAATATTACGGACCCAAGCGTCCACGACGATTGCGAGTTGAACCCCGAGATAGTAATCTTGTCCCTAGCAAGATGCTGAACATTCATACATATTTCCTTCAGCATTCTTACATTGAGGAGGTCGACAGACGATCCATTGTCGACAAGGATTTTCCCTATCTTAATGTCATGGCAGTACCCGGTAACATACAGCGGTCGATTATGCTGTCATGTTCCAAGGAGAAGATCTTCCTCATTGAAGGTAATATCAGCCGTATGGACCTCTGCCAGTTCGTTCTTGATTTTGTTTTCTGAGAGAAAGGCTTGAAACTGATCAGGTTCTTGCAAGACCTTGATCAAGGAGTCTCGTGCCTTTTTGGATAAGAGTAGGGCATCGAATATGCTCAACTGTGAGAGTATCTTCTTCAAATGTGCAAGGACGTTATGTCCACTTTGGTTTTCTTAAGTAGGTCCTTTGCAGTGAGTTCTCTGGCGAATTCCCTTTCGACGTCGATCTTCTCGAGCATTTTCCCTTTCCCTTTATTTTGTTTATTCGAACCCTTGTTTGCGAGTCTGAGGTTCTTTTCAGGCAGGGTACGATTGTGCTACTGATTACATCTGAAATCATTTTTCTCCTCTTCTTCTTTCAAGTCGGAGTTTTCAAAGAGCGGGTTGAGGGGCATTTCATTCTCAGAATCACTCCCGAACATGAGAAATAGAGCGCTTTCCTTTTTTGAGCTAGTACTAACCATATGGCAGTTGCCGGTTGCTTCTTTGTCCACTATAGTTTCGTTGCTCTCGTATCGACGAGAGCGAGTCTCACGCTTCTCCTTCTTTAAATGTATTATATGGGCAACGTATCCTTCCCACAATTTCTTGAAGGCGTTGCATTTCTTGATGGGATGGACGATCCATCGGTGATACAGGCAGTATTTCGGGTGTCCTTCTCCACCATCGAAATACGGAACTCTAGGAGTGTACATTATGAGAGGCGGTAGCCTCATCCCCATTGATAAGGCCTTAGCAAATCGCTTCTCGGCTTTTTTCCTGCTTTTATTCTTTGCAGGCATGTTTTGGTTTGGTCGGAGAGCTTCATAACTCATCCTTACCGCAACTTCTTTGTCCAAACATTGTTGCTTGGCCTTTTTATATATGGCCATTTCGCGTTCTTGATCATCTTTGCTCCTTTGAAAAGCTTCTTCCAGCAGATTTTCAATTAGATCTTCTACTGGAAGTTTTGGGATATTTAGCGCTGATTCTACCCTCAGTTCGTCCATGTCGATTTCCGATGCTAGCAGAGCTTCTTCACATATATGAATGAATGGGAGACCATATGGCATCTTTCCACACGTTCTTTCGCTTCCTCCGATGAGTTATCGTCATCACTATCCCTGTCCTCAAGGATATGCTGGAGGAACTCTTCAAGTGTGACCGATATTTGCGCTTTTTGATTGTACTCTTCCAGCACATCTATATACTTTTGGAGGTCCGTACGACTGTCGACATACTCAGCGAGCCGCACAGGGTTCTTGGTAATTTTATTCTTCTTTTTTTGGAAGATTTCGAAGGCTTGACTTGGGGGTATTTCCCCTTGTCGACGATTTTTGGTGTAGGACGCGGCTTAAACATCCCTTCTATAATTTCGGGCTCAAGCGGGCTTTTCCACTTGATCGCCGGGCATGTTTGCAGATCATTCATCATTCTTTTGTTTTTTGCCGAAAGAAATACTTTCCATGGAGCTTCTTCCACGAGCGAGCAGGATGCTCCCTGCGTATCAACTTTCTTGGGGGCATGCTTTGGAGGTGGATCTACCTTCCAATTATCCGACAACGCAACTTTGCCCTGCTAATACTAGTTTTCGACCTAATTTTTAAAGACAGAGAGATTTTCAATTGGATGGCTTATTACCTGGTGATAGGGGCAGTAGCTAGGGTTTTTGACATCACCAGCTTGTGCGGGTTGCTGCGGTTCAGGCAATTATTCCTTATAACACACTTGAACAATCTTCTCGTCTTGTCACAAAGAATACACACGTCCTATCCTTTCTTCTAAGGTAGGGCGCATGCGGCTGTTGTTTTGGCGGACGGCTGCTTTCGGGCCGTTCGGCTGTTGTTGAGTATTAGCAACAAAGGTTGCCTTTACCTTGCCTTTATTATTTTAGGGATCTCTATCTGAAGAGGAAGGACTATGATCCATTTGATCCATTTGGGTCAGTTTATCGATCAATGCCTGGAATGTGGTGGGCTTGAAGAAGGTCATAAATTGGAACACGGTCGATTCGGGGTTTCGACAGTCTCTATGAACATCCCCACAGCCGGGGACTCCTTAATGCGTTGTTCGCATTTAGACCACAAGTTCCGCTATCGGATCGCATACTGAAACCATGTTTCTTCTGACTTGACCTTTGAGTTGATCAGCATGGTGATTGGAGTGCGCTTACTCATGCTGGTGAACCTCTGAGTGAACAACAGTTCTATCTCAGAAAAGGTCTTGATAGTGTCGTTCGGAAGCTCCGAGTACCATTCGAAATCCGTTTCCGATAGACTTCCGATGAATTGGCGAAGCAACAATTTATTATCACCCCTGGTATTGCCACACAGGGCTTTGAACTGTGCAACATATTGATGAGGGTTACCTAATCCTTTATATATATGGAACTTCAGGATCGTATATCCTGGAGGGTATTTCATTTATTCGTACCATACCGGATGTGGTCAACCCGTCTTGATCAGCTGATTTGCGGCTTCATTTGCTTAATAAGCCTTGATTTGTTGGGCAATGTAGTCATCCAAAGACACCTTTGAGATCATTTCCTTTTTGGCCGTTGATAGGGCCTAAGAAAGGTTTGACATCTCCCCTTATCATCTTCAATAACCACCAGCGGTTCTGGCTGGATCGACATTCCAACCATGTCTTGTAATAGGAGAGCCATCTGTTTTATATTAGCAACTTGCTTTGCCGCCTCCTTGTCTTTATTTTCAAGCATCCACCTCAGGAAGTCGGTGTCGGTTTCCTGCTCTTGGCGCTCTTCTATTTCTTTATCCGGACCTTCTTTAGAGCCGGTGAGTACTGCCATCTTGGTGAGCATATCTCGGAGCTTTTCTTGTTGCTCCTGGGTTTTCGTTAGTGACCGAGTATGCGGTCTATGATTGATAGAAGCACGACTTTGTTCTTTACTACCAGCCATATAGACTGTATGGATGATCATGCTCTCAGACTTAGGATGCTTGGAACTCCGGACTTTGGGTTTTTCCTCAGGCGCTCGGATCTTTTCTGACCTCACTCTTTTGTGGGAAGCCGCAGTAGGAGGAACCATTATAACAGGAACCACCTTTTGAGTAGCCCTCTGTTGTATGGCAGATGAATTGTTGTTCTCTTGTCGACCCTTGAACTTTTTTTGCCGACGGGAGTAGTTTTCATCGATGACAGAGTCTTGGACTTTCTTCCATATTCTGTGAATTTCTGAAGAGAGCCGCTTGTGGGAGTGCTCCAACGTCGGTTGTTTTTGGTGCTTCTGTAGGAGGCGGCGATTTCTTCAGTATAGCGGTGGGTGAGTTTTTGCAAACCCTTCTAAGCGGTTCGAAGTTGTTCCCGCTCGGAACATCAGCATCAATAGCCACCACAGGAGCTGGTAGAGTAAGTCCGGAAGGGGAACTGCCCCCAAGTTGTCTTACTTGGCGCTAACGGTGATGTCGAGCATATCTTGCAGCGGGAACCTCCTCATCATCAGAAGCTTTCTTATCATGCCCCCTGTGTTGCTTGGGGGTTTCGCCCAGTGTAAGCCTGTGAATGACTGACGTTCTTGGTTGTGCTAGAGTAGGGGTGGTCAGTCTATTGAAGACAAACTGTCTTAAGGGTGATGCACTCTTATTTGCTTCTCGCGGAGCAGGAGCAGAAATGACCAGTTGCTTAGGGACAACCCTCTCAGGGATCATAGGCTTCCTTGTGGGGACTATTGAGCTTTTCTTCAGCCTATTGAAAACTAAAACTTTAGAGCCAGATAGCTTGTCAGCAGGGGCCGCCCGTAGTGTTTAACCGATCGAAGACCGACTTCTATGGAGCTTCTTCTTTAGGCGTTGAGGCTCCGCAATTTAGGAGATGGAAACATGATCCCAAAGAACAGCCCGACGGTCACTTGGACAATCTACTCTACCGGCATGGAGAATATGGAGGTCGCATTCGACCTATAGATAACTCCTCCAGATGGGATGGAGTTAGCGTGAAAGTTATGGTCACAATTAGTGCAGGTGAAAGCCATTGAATTTGTACGGAAGCGAAACACCAAATTTTAGTATCTCAAACTCTAAGAGCAACCATAAACATAGCAAGCCACGATTTTGTTCGCGAAATATGACACACGAAGTGTGGAGTGGAAAAAGAAAAAGATCTCACAGGACATGCCAGAATCTGTTTACCACTAGAGACTGGACTGAGATGTGGAGACATGTAGCCTGAATATGGGGGCAGATGCTATTTAGAACATATCCATCCACCTCTTCGAAGATACCAAGTTGATTTATGACACCGTATATCGAAGATTTGGATAGATGCATCCGTTATAACATGATTTATCAGATTCCCCCCATATGGGAAGGGTTTATGATTATGGGGACGCTCTTCGCTGCAGGCGCAAGTCCCTGCAGTTAATAACACTATCTTATTGCGATAACAACTTTCACCTTCTCCAGATAGATCACTTTGTGTCATGTTATATGTTATTTAATTTGGGTCTGCCCTTGAATTGTATACGGAGACTAGTTTTGTCGTCGCCTGTAGGGTGCGGATTAGTCCAAATTCGTATATATTAGATTTGGGTTTGAACTTAAGACGCATATTTCATATATAAACGAGGTTCATCTGTTGGAGATAGTGCCCTCAGAGTCAATTATTGGATCACAGGCACGTGATTGCAATGATTGAGGGAGGACCTATCCCGGTAGGACAGTCTTACTCAAGATGATAGTATGCTATCTGGTTTATCTTTATCATCGTGTACTGCTTTAGGTGACCTGACAGGTCGCTATTACACGTTGATATAGCTCCTAGGATTCTTGCTTGACTGCCAGCAGTATGAGGGCGATCATATACGTGGGAGCTGGTAGTCTATAAGCACATCCTTAAAAGGTCCCTAGTCGTGGGAGTTTCGAGACAGGGCATCGATACTCCAGAGTAGACTAGTGTATACAGTCGAGACCCCGACGAGGGGCGGTGGCCTGTCTCACAAGCCACCGGTGTCAGTTGGTTCACCTAAGATGTATACAGGTGCTCATTGGGTTATGAGTACACCGGACAGGACTCGCCGAGAACATGCTAGTTGGTCTTATACCTGACGTCAGATAGCAGTTCCCTGGTGACATGTGTACAGGTTAGTTCATCGACCTGAGGATCGTCATTTGTCTCGTGTGAGTTCCCACTGTACTTTGATTACTACCCTACCACGCTCAAAGGAGACGTGCAAACAGGTTTTAGTTGGGTACAGTCTTGAGCCACATGGAGGCAGTGAGCGGATCTTCAGGGGTTCGTCTCTCCCGGTAATGGGGGTGAGGTCGCACTGTGTCTAGGAGAGCCAGTACATGAAAGTCCTTGGCCATGGAAGGAGATTTACTGGTAGGTATTCCAGTAGTATCTCAGGGTGTTCTGGGCTACACTCCGACACGACTTGTACCGCTTTTAGGGGTCTGAATTTTACCAACCCCCTAGGCCCGCCATGCGATGCTCATAGACGAACGGACCGGACTGTACGGATATTGTCACTGACAGGCTCAGTAGGGTGTCACGATGAGTTCGCTCATCGACGTCCCTTTTGGTCAATAGCTGGTAGCCCGTCACGTATGGCTAATACCTCTGACGTGCTAGTGGTTAAATCTACAGCCATAGCATTGACGAGTCTTTAGAGTCCCCCACATTCAGTTGCTCAAGTTTTCGGGCGAAACGCTGTAGAGACCGTATGGAGATATGGCAGGTTCGATCAGATACGTGCGGTATTGCACGGATCAGGATCGGACAGTTTATACTAGCCGGCTTTGGTTTAAGCCGGATCCTAGTATTGTACAGTGTAGATTTTGTCTCATTGCATTTGTATTTCGATCGGAATACAAATGCGGGTGTGTATACACAGTACCGGGGTTTTCCTGTAATTTATTACGGGACCAGTTTTCTGGAGTTGCCAGTTTGCTTTCCGTTTCGGCCATTTTCATTTGTATCTTTCATTGGCCGAAGATTGGTGGAGGAGGGCTTATTTGCATTTGTGCAAATAAGCTATTTGGAGGGTTGTCTTTGCATACTTTTGTATCACGATGGTTTCATGATGGAGCACCATCCCTTGACCTTCTTGCTTCATGATTATGCTTCATGATTGCTTGACTTTTTGACTTGTTGATGAGAGATAGTTGTTGAGTGTAGACTTTGTTGTGATCATATTATTCTCTCATGATCACTCCTTACTCTTCTTGCATTATTTGATCCATACCTCCCTCATTCTCTCACTCTCTTCTCTTCACCATGACTTGGCCGGCCATTCATATGGTGAGGGCTGTCCAAAGAATTGTGGTGGGGATTTTTGACATCTTTGGCTTTGTAAAACCCCCACATCTCCATCTCAAAAGTTCATATCATTTCCTCCACCAATAAGGAAACTCCCTCAACCCCTAGAGATACATATAGCACTACACTATTCTACAGCAACTCTTAGGCACGTCGACTCGCCAGCTTCGTGCCCGAGTTGCCTCGGTATAGAGGTGGGAGCCCGTAAAAGAAGCCGGCGACGTGGTGCCCTTCCGGCGACGAGGTGGAGACCGGACATTCCGCGGGAGATCGGGACGACGACGAGAAGACCGGAGGACTCGGATCACTCGGTATATCTCTCTTCCCATCTTGTAGTTAGCTAGATTTATGTTAATGGCACGATCCGGGTTTATAGTGCGCGGTGGTGCCGGTTAAAGAAAAGTTAAAGTAAATCACCGCTTCCGCATCCGGCGTCGGATTGACGGCCGGGGCGCCGCCGTGCACTTACAGTGGTATCAGAGCCTCACCATTAACCTAGTCTAGCTTTGCCTAATGTGTTTACACTTTCGATCGAACAAAATTCCAAAAACCCGCATTTTCTTTGCATCAGTTTTCTGTCGATTTTTTTCTGCCTCGAAAATTTTTTCAGTATGTTGCAGAATGATGTACAGTGGATTCTAAGAGATCTGGAAAAATTTGGTAACCCGTTCTTACTATTCGGCCGTGGAACCGCGGCCAAACCCATGCTTGGGCCGCGGTTCCGCCGCCACTTGGACTCCTTACTCTGCCAAAATTTTCCAGAGCCTCTTAGACTTGAAAATAGGGGTTTTGGAACATTCTTTTTGGGCCCAGAATTTCTTTATGTGCTACAGTAGTGCTTGGGGCCCACTTGGTAAAATTTGATCGATCGAAAATTTTAAACACATTAGTTCACAGTATTTACATTATATCTGCGTCCGTGAATGTCACTCGATCGGTAAATCCTGTCTAACTGCTATAGCCCGGTTAGACGGATTTGCGAACGTGACATTCACGTTGATGTTCTGTGATTGTGCTGTGATGTTGCGGATCGGTCGTGGGGATAGCCTGGATGCAATGCTAGTACAGTTTTTTGTTGTATTATGTACATTTGATATTGCGGGGCGAGCGTCCGACATGTGGACTGCCGTCACTGCCTGTTTGTATATTATTCTTTTGGGGCACGATCAGGTTGCGGTCGATGTACCCGTTGTATGTATATTTTACTTTCTGTACTAGGATTACCCCAAGGTGGGGTGCACGGATAGCCGGGTTCTAGAGGGCAACAAGCCCGCATCTCATGGCATTGAGACGGAGGGGGCTTTACTCTAGAATTGGCGGGCTATTCGCCGCACTCGTAGGGGGTACAGGTTGACCCAGGAGGGGTGCCCAAGTTACCGGATTCCGTGAAGTGTTGGGTGGTCCATTCACGTTGCTGAAGGGGGCTGCCTCGCTTTAGGTTTTGGCGGGTGACTTGCCGTGCCCGTAGGGGTCTAGGATTTTCATTGCACAGGCTATCCACACGACCAGGGGAACGTCGGGTTTCAGCGGATCTATGAAACCCGGGGATCCCAGATATCTGTATTGTTCTGTGATGTTGTACATTTCTGTGATGTTGCCTTTTATTACGCCTTGAGCGAAATATTATATATTGATATATATACTAGTAGATGTTGTATATGTTTTGCATCCGTGCTAGTCCAGTCCCCGCTCTGTCGTTAGTTAGCTAACCTAACGGGTAATGACGGGACCCAGTGGCGAATGCGGATGGCATATACGTACATCAGTATATTTTCGTTCTTTGTGGTGTGATCAATTGATGGGACTGCGTTGATTCGGATCAATGCAAGTTAAAAACAAACCTAATCTGATGTTGTTGGAACATTTTTCAAAAAGCTGTTATTTGCAAAAACGTTCAGTTTTGTTTTGCACAGTGGTATTCAGTTGGAATATCCTGCTCCTCAGTCGACGAGGCAAGGGCCGAGATCCCTTCACCGGGAGTGACCCCTTGGACAAAAGTTTGCATCAGGGCAATAACTTCACTATAGCCGATTACTTTTGCTTTGCATCGTGGTATTCAGTTGGAATATCCTGCACCTCATTCTACGGGGAAAGAGCCGAGATCCCTTCACCGGGAGTGACCTCTTTAGCAAAGGTTTTCGTCACTATATTTTTATAAAAGCTATCTGTTCCTTCAACGATATCAAGTTCATTACGTTAAAGGTTTTCGCCAGAAACCATTCGTAGCCCTCCGTCATTTCAGTTAAATATTCAGTAGTATTCAAGCTATGTATTTTGACCTCACGCCAAGGCATAGTGATTGGTAGCTGCCGGGTATTTATCTGTTGCATAGATAGATGCGTTGGTTTGGGATAGTCGTACTACTATTTTGGCCTATGTCAAGGGTATGTACGGGTGGGTTCAAATTAACCTGGACAATGACGGGTAGAACTTGACATGTGACTTATGATATTTTGACCTCACGCCAAGGTCATAAGAGCATGGGGCGAAAATCATATCGGGAGTTTCTAAAGAAACTGAAACTTGCCAGATATGCGCATACCTTCTGGAGTGTGATAGCGTGAGCGGATTCCGTCACGTTATCATGCGATGATAGTTGGATCCCGATTCCCACTGATGAGTTGGTTTACTCCTCGGGTGATCTCGACTATTCTTCTTTCAGGTTTGGAGGAGAATTTGACGGTACAGTGGGAGGTTTCCAGATTAGATAAATTGGTAACCATTCTGATCTAGGTTAGAGTGCACGCTGAGTGTTTCTTTTCTCTCTCTCTTTGGCAGCGACCATTGACCCGACCCTAGACTATGACTCAGTGACCAAGTTGACCGAACCTTCTTAAACACTGGCTTTTGGATTGTCAGAGTTGCAAACTTCATTGCCACTCCTACTTTTACCCTTTTCTCTAGGACACCCCGTATTACTACGAACGTCCACTTCCATTGGACAAAACCATCGTATGGTTATATACGAACTCGAAGGGATTTATTCGAGGATGGTTTCTGGTTCTGGAGAAAATGAATATGACTATTCAGTTGTCTTTTCCTTTTTACCTTCTCTCAGGTTGCGAGTACTCCTTGGTTTAGGAGATAGTACACCTATTACACAAATTGGATAGTCTTCTTCCAAACCTTAGGCTGGTGCCGAACGGTGGGGAATGAAGAAAATCAATTAGCATAACGATGGTGTGCAGAAGGTATTAAGTAAAGACATATCAAGGGATTAGAAGGAGGGCAAAGTAAATTGCGACTGATATTCACGACCAAACCAAGTATTTCATTACCACTCCCACTTTACCTTTGTATTTCTCCAGGACACTCCGTATCACTACGAAGATCCACAGTTTATTGGATACTCCATCGTATGGTTATATACGAACTCGAAAGGAACTTGTTCCAGTTCGGGGATGGATTCTGGTTCAGGAGAAATAGGAATAAGGTTTATTCAGGTGTCTTTTATCTTCACCTTCTCTCGCATTGCGAGTGCTCCTAGGATTAGGACAGTACACCCATTATGCTTATTGGATAGTCTTCTTCCAAACCATAGGCTGGTGCCGAACGGTAGGGAAGGAAGAAAACCATTTGGCCTAAAGGGGTGTGCAGAAGGTAATGACTAAAGACATAGAAAGGGATTTGGAAAGATGGCAAAGAAATATACGGTTACAGTTGTGAATCTGGACAATGGAAGAGGCATTACTAGGAATACCAGGATACCCCATCGAAACATTTTTAATGTTTCAGTTTCACTGTGTACTGTTAAAAGAAAACTGATTTCCCAATTAAACACTTGGTCCAGGGTATGTATTTACCAGGTTTGATTCTCACATCTGTATGGTTTTACAGATGATGAGTGGGAGTAAGTTATTGGGAATTAGGTGATCATCCTCATTATATCGGAATTCGTTGTAATTGGTGATATTTGAGGAAGTCACCTGCGTTGTTTGCCTGACGGCGAATATTTGGTTTTGAATATCCGCTGTTATGCACCAATTTCAAATTGATATATCTGTACGTCTATTTTTATAGAGTGAGATGTACCTTTTTGAAATTTTGTCGATGACATTTACCTATATCAGTTGATGGTTAGGTAAGGAGCATTAAACAGCGGTGTAATTCTTCTTAACCATAAATACAGTTTTCAACCTACGACACACAGGGATTGAGTTATTAGACTCAAGAGACTTGTACAGAGTATTGTATATTGTCCAGTGTCCATTAGGACAGAGGGGATGGTCCTCGTACTATATTCAGTTTACTTATGACTTCTCTAGTTCTTAGACAGGTGTTTCGTAGAAACACAAGGTCCGAATTTTGAGAAGTTATAGGTATATGAATAAAGTAGAGAACCAGGTATTGCGAGTATCGGGATTCTTCGAGGTGATCGAAGATGTAGATACTTGTATGTGGTATTCAGTTGATAGTAATGTTTAAGAGAAATTGTTTCTCTTTCAGGTTACTCATAATTGGAAACATTCCTAAGTTGAGTAACGCTGATCGGCCTCTCTTCCATTTAGTTGACATGCCCTGAAGACAGCTGCATGATTTGAATCTGGTTCAATTAAATCAGTGCCTCTGGTTCTATATTGGATATATAACAGTTCATATCTTAACGATGTTAAGGTACGGGGAGTTGTCCGGCTTATGCTTAAAACCAGACTCTGGATAACTCAAGGCATGTTTCTGTAATGGCTGTTTGTGGGTTGACCTAGGCTATGACGAGGGTTGACTTTCTACCATCTGGAAGATCAATAGTGATATTGTTCTTAACTCGCCACAGTTTTAACAAAAAAATGGATATTTTCAGAAAACAGTAGTGGGAGTATGGTAGAACTGGAAGTGATTCCAGAACCATAAACGATTACTGAAGATTTTGATAGGAACCTAAAGATTCATCTGGTTTGACATTCCATTAGCCACTCCGCAGATACGGTGGGTAACTTCAGGCACCCGAGAGGTACTCCGGTAGCCTCAAGGACGGTGACAGGGAAGTTCTTGTTTACCTAGACTTGCCATTACTGTTGTTCCAGACCGTGAGACCCGGCAGGAGGATGTGTATAGCGTCGTTCTAAACTAGCTTTAGAAGTGTACGTCTATATGACTCTGCCAGAGGGTTGTCATGGTCAGTGGAAGCAGCGGAAGCATTGGTGGACAAGTGGCTTATGTCTATTTATAGACTAAAGCAGATATAACGGAGATAGATCATCTATTTCTGATGGGACAGTCATAGGTTTGACTTCATCAGAATAGGGGATGGATCTGTTGAGAAGGTAGTAGGGTGTGATGTCATGGTATTTGGATGACATACACAGAGTAGGAAGTGATATTCCTATACTACGATCGGTTATACTTTGGT
Organism: Agapanthus africanus; assembly: GCA_030015575.1. Taxonomy (NCBI): domain Eukaryota; kingdom Viridiplantae; phylum Streptophyta; class Magnoliopsida; order Asparagales; family Amaryllidaceae; genus Agapanthus; species Agapanthus africanus. The sequence goes on along the minus strand of JASDDO010000019.1, from coordinate 372,089,519 downwards.
CGTCACACAGTGGTTTCTCCACATAGGCCTTGGACATTATATCAGACATACTGGTTACTAGATCTATGGTTTTAGATCTAGATTTGGGTGGTTTCCCAATTAAGGGTACTTAGACAGCATTCTAAGAGTATTTAGAATGGACGACTCCTGGCACGGTAGTGTGCCTACAGGTGATGGAGTCACCCTCTCTAAAGGTGTCTTATAGACTAAAGGGGAGAGGGATGTGCATGATTGGCAGATCACTTGCTTAGGCAATTGAGTCAATCATGAGATGTCAAGTATCACACCAGATGTTGTTTTTGCACTAGATGCAATAAGTTGATATTGATCCAATCCTGGAGAAACAGTCGGAAGCAGTTTTAGAACATAAGTGGATGTTCTAGGGATATGATAACGACAGCCTCATTCGGGAGACAGTTATCATTCCAGGCTTCCAAGGTGACTTGGACGACATGGAGGTTGTCAGAGTTATAGTTTTCCTTCTGACGAGGGCCAGTATTTTGGACAGGTGGTCCAAGGAAATACTGAGGGAGGCATGGCGCAAGATACCGATTAAGTTCAGTTGACGATACAGTCTAAAAAGTTTGGATTTGGAGTTCATTTATGAGCTAGGTCCCATCAGACATCCAGACACATTCTAAGACAATTATTGCTCATTTCGGGAGATGGTTTTCTCCGCGAACTTGAGATATAGAGAGACATAGAAAGAAACATCAGAGCGGATCCACTCACTGAGGCTATTCCTCGAACGCAATCGTTTCGCAAACGAGCTTTGTGAGACTGACAAGTAGAGGAGTTGGGTGTTCGGTATCACACGGGCTGTGAGTATGCGACATCGCAATAATTAGCCTTGAGTGCAAGTGGGAGATTGTTGGAGATAGTGCCCTCAGAGTCAATTATTGGATCACAGGCACGTGATTGCAATGATTGAGGGAGGACCTATCCCAGTAGGACAGTCTTACTCAAGATGATAGTATGTTATCTGGTTTATCTTTATCATCGTGTACTGCTTTAGGTGACCTGACAGGTCGCTATTACACGTTGATAGAGCCCCTAGGATTCTTGCTTGACTGCCAGCAGTATGAGGGCGATCATATACGTGGGAGCTGGTAGTCTATAAGCACATCCTTAAAAGGTCCCTAGTCGTGGGAGTTTCGAGACAGGGCATCGATACTCCAGAGTAGACTGGTGTATACAGTCGAGACCCCGACGAGGGGCGGTGGCCGGTCTCACAAGCCACTGGTGTCAGTTGGTTCACCTAAGATGTATACAGGTGCTCATTGGGTTATGAGTACACCGGACAGGACTCGCCGGGAACATGCTAGTTGGTCTTATACCTGACGTCAGATAGCAGTTCCCTGGTGACATGTGTACAGGTTAGTTCATCGACCTGAGGATCGTCATTTGTCTCGTGTGAGTTCCCACTGTACTTTGATTACTATCCTACCACGCTCAAAGGAGACGTGCAAACAGGTTTTAGTTGGGTACAGTCCCGAGCCACATGGAGGCAGTGAGCGGATCTTCAGGGGTTTGTCTCTCCCGGTATTGGGGATAAGGTCGTGCTGTGTCTAGGAGAGCCAGTACATGAATGTCCTTGGCCAAGGCAGGAGATTTACTGGTAGGTATTCCAGTAGTATCTCAGGGTGTTCTGGGCTACACTCCGACACGACTTGTACCGCTTTTAGGGGTCTGACTTTTACCAACCCTCTAGGCCCGCCATGCGATGCTCATAGACGAACGGACCGGACTGTACGGATATTGTCACTGACAGGCTCCGTAGGGTGTCAGGATGAGTTCGCTCATCGACGTCCCTTTTGGTCAATAGCTGGTAGCCCATCACATATGGCTAATACCTCTGACGTGCTAGTGGTTAAATCCACAGCCATAGCATTGACGAGTCTTTAGAGTCCCCCACACTCAGTTGCTCAAGTTTTCGGGCGAAACACTGTAGAGGCCGTATGGAGATATGGCAGGGTTTGATCAGATACGTGCGGTATTGCACGGATCAGGATCAGACAGTTTATATTAGCCAGCTTTGGTTTAAGCCGGATCCTAGTATTGTACAGTGTAGATTTTGTCTCATTGCATTTGTATTTCGGTCGGAATACAAATGCGGGTGTGTATACACAGTACCGGGGTTTTCCTGTAATTTATTACTGGACCAGTTTTCTAGAGTTGCCAGTTTGCTTTCCGTTTCGGCCATTTTCATTTGTATCTTTCATTGGCCAAAGATTGGTGGAGGAGGGCTTATTTGCATTTGTGCAAATAAGCTATTTGGAGTGTTGTCTTTGCATACTTTTGTATCACGATGGTTTCATGATGGAGCACCATCCCTTGACCTTCTTGCTTCATGATTGCTTGACTTTTTGACTTGTTGATGAGAGATGGTTGTTGAGTGTAGACTTTGGTTTGTGATCATATTATTCTCTCATGATCACTCCCTACTCTTCTTGCATTATTTGATCCATACCTCCCTCATTCTCTCACTCTCTTCTCTTCACCATGACTTGGCCGGCCATTCTTATGGTGAGGGCTGTCCAAAGAATTGTGGTAGGGATTTTTGACATCTTTGGCTTTGTAAAATCCCCACATCTCCATCTCAAAAGTTCATATCATTTCCTCCACCAATAAGGCAACTCCCTCAACCCCTAGAGACACATATAGCACTACACTATTCTACAGCAACTCTTGGGCATGTCGACTCGCCAGCTTCGTGCCCGAGTTGCCTCGGTATAGAGGTGGGAGCCCGTAAAAGAAGCCGGCGACGTGGTGCCCTTCCGGCGACGAGGTGGAGACCAGACATTCCGCGGGAGATCGGGACGACGACGAGAAGACCGGAGGATTCGGATCACTCGGTATATCTCTCTTCCCATCTTGTAGTTAGCTAGATTTATGTTAATGGCACGATCCGGGTTTATAGTGCGCGGTGGTGCCGGTTAAAGAAAAGTTAAAGTAAATCACCGCTTCTGCATCCGGCGTCGGATTGACGGCCGGGGCGCCGCCGTGGACTTACATCATCAATTCGGAATATGTCATCTGAGGATCGTTAGTCGTCTTTAAGACTAAGATTAACTCATGAATATAATTAAGGACCGTTAATCCTGTTTTAGATTAGGATCGTTAGTCATCTTTGAGATTAAGATCAACTTAGATTTATTGATATTTTGATCAATGAATTGCATATGAGAAGCAAAAATTTCGATACTTAATTTAATTTTAATTAAGTGTTCAAACAATGGTTTGTTGTTCAAGCGCACAAGTGCTTGTGAAATGTACATGCCAGTTTGTTTTATTTGAAAAGAGCGCGCACATGTTTTGCACGTGGTTATGCACTTGTTTCAAATTAGGGCGTTGCGCACATGTTTACTACGTGGCTCGCATTTATTATCGGTTTGGAGTCATATGTGCGCATGCATATATGTGCGCATGTATTTAAAAGTCAATGTGCATACTACATAACACTCGCACATCCATGGGTAATATTCAACAAGTGCGTGCACATGCATATAACGTGATGCACATGTCTCGACAGACGGTATCCATCAATTGCGCACACATGCATATCACGTGACACACACGCCTTCATGGGCATCATCCAACAAGTACGCAAATCTGTTCCCCGCCGAAAGACGAGACCGGGACGTCGGGACGTCAGGGCCTGAATTCCGAGGGCAGATGCTAATTGGTGCTATCCGTCCACCTCTCCGAAGATGCCAAGTTGATTTATGACACCATGTATCGAAGGTTTAAACGGATACGGCCGATGTAGCAGACTTCGTCAGATTCCCCCTCATTTGAGGGGTTTTTTATTGTGGGGACGCTCTTCCCTGCAGTCGCAAGCCCCTGCAGTTAATTACGCTACCGCATCGCGGTAACCACTTTCTCCTTCTCCAGATGGTCACTTCGTGTCGTGTGTGTTTGTTTTGTTTTGGTTGCCCGTGGATTATATACGGAAACTAATTTATGTTGTCGCCCGTAGGGCGTGGATTAGTCCAAATCCGTATCTTCTTAGATTTGGGTTTGAGGTTGGGTTTAAGGATACGTTAATCTCATTTGAGACTAAGATCAACTTAAACGTTCGTTGAGGATACGTTAGTCTAATTTTAGACTAAGATCAACTCAACGGGATCGTTTAGATCCAACAAAAGAGTATTTGAACTCTATTGTTTAGTTTAGGGATTTTGCGGTCGATTACCAGTTTAAGAACATGGTGGTCCAATATTAGTTTAAGGACATCTCGGTTCAAGGTTAAAGACATCATAGTCCATGGGTTTAAAGGACCCCACAGTCCGAGGTTAAGGACATCATAGTCCATGGGTTTAAAAGGACCCCACAGTCCGAGGTTAAGGACATCATAGTCCATGGGCTTAAGGACCCCACAGTCCAGGTTAAGGACATCATAGTCCATGGGTTTAAAAGGACCCCACAGTCCATGGAATGATTGGTTATCGGGACCCGTCACCTCTCTGAGGACGTTGAAGGATTACAACGACAAATATCATAGGAGTGAAGAGATGTACCCTTGAACCAAAGTTGATTGGGAAATCTGTAGTCCAATTTGGAACTAAGATCAATTAATTTGATTATAAGCACATTGGCTCAGTTAAATTTGAGTTGAGGACTTATGGACAACTTGGGCTAAGTCCAATTAGATTTGAAATGTTGGCCCTTTGTTGGATTGTTGAACATTTGTCTGGGTTCAGCACTCCCTTATTTAGCAATGCTAAACAGGGGTTTAGGTTCTGACCATATCTTTATCTTTTATTGAGTGCTGAGCACTCATATGCCATCTGAGATGACCAACCTTGGAAGACAGGGGTATATTTGAGGCCCAGTTAAAGGGGAGTCTCACCTCTGGAAAAACTTAGCCAATTTGGGCTAAGATTGGTTTTAAAATAGTGTTAAACACTAGCACATATTTGGCGATCACGTGCTCCCACGTGATGTGCTGAAAATAGTGTTAAATACTAAGGACAAAGCACTTAAAGTAGTATTAAATACTAAAATTGAATTGGTCACGTGGGGTCACGTGAGGCATATGAAGATGGGGCCAAATTTCCTTTATTTTGTTCTCAGAATATTCAAACAAGTGTTAAGCACTTAATCTTTGTAATCATCACGTGTGGGCAATTCCTCTGTTTTCCCTCATTTAGCTTTTTGAAAAGGTGTTAGACAGGGGTCACGTGGGGACACTGAGACGCTCTAAATCAGTATTGCCTTTGGCTTTATTCCCTTTAGTTTTGAGGGTCACGTGTAAGCACATGAGGCATTACCTCCAAGCTTTTTCTTTCTCATTTTGAGGAGTCTGTTTGAGGGTCACGTGGGGTCACGTGACCATGTCTCATTCGTTCTTTTCTGATCATTAACGGAAGGGTCACGTGTTGCCACGTGACCACGTTTATGTGCATGGATAATTTAAGTCCTTTGTTTGAGAATTAAATTCTTTGGTAGGGTTAAACCCTAATTCTGTTTTGAGGAATTAAATTCCTATGTATATGGAAGAATTAGATTCTTATGTAGGGTTAAACCCTATTTTAATTTGGAGGAATTAAATTCCTATGAATTTGGAAGAATTAAATTTTCATGTAGGGTTAAACCCTAGTTTCATTTGGAGGAATTAAATTCCTATGAATTTGGGGGAATTAAATTTCTTAAACTCAATTCTCTCTCTATGTTTTGGATGCATAATCTCCCCGATGAGAATTAAATTCTTAACTTGTGGGAAGATCTGCTTCTGTAGATCTTCAATCAAAGGAAGAACTAAGTTCTTATTCAGAAGAGTTAAACTTTTAAATTGAGAATTAAATTCTCTTTGTTTTATGGAGCTTAGATCTCCTTCCCCTTTCTCTCCGAGGGTTTCTTCTGAAGAAATCTTCTTTTCTCTCTGTTGTTGTATCCCTCCAAAAAAAATTCCAAGATTCTTTTCTTCTCTTCTTGGCTCCTATTTATAGGAGAAAGAAAAGAATCCGTTTGTTTAGTCAATCTTTCATTAAAATATTTTAATTGATTTTGTAACCAACATGATCTTTTAGATCACTCTATGAATTTTATTCACCATTGGATTTTTAATCCAAAAGATATTCTGTTTGTTATTCTTGGTGAATTTCAGGGAAATCTTTCCTTGTATAGAATCTTTCTATAAATTGGTGATTTTTTTTATCACCATTGGATTTTTAATCCAACGGTGCTCTATTTTACAGTGCACAATCTTTTTTTGTTTGGAAGAATTTAGAGAGATATTTTCCAGTTAGGGTTTTCGATTCCTTCTTAATTAGAATTTAATTCTATTAGTTCGGAAGGCTTAAAAGCCTATCACGTGTTGGCACGTGATCCCATTGTTTGATCATTCAAATAGAATTTAATTCTATTAATTAAAGAGCTTAGGAGCCCATCACATGTTGGCACGTGACCCCCTTGATTAACATTTTAACCAGAATTTAATTCTGCAGTTTTAGGAATCATCACGTGTCAGCACGTGACCCTTGGTCATGTGTGAGCACGCGATGCCCCATTGGGGTTTTTCCTTAGTTTTTATTATATCTTTTAATCCCTTTCAGCGGGTTTAAAGGCTCATCATGTGTGGGCACGTGACTCCTGTTGATTAGAATTCAATTCTATTATAACAGAGTCCCCAGGAAACCATCACGTATCAGCACGTGACCCTTGGTCACGTGTGAGCACATGATGCCCCATTGGGTTTTTTTTCTGACATTTTATCAGGGAACAAATGCCCCCACAGCGTTGTTCTCACGTGTTTGCACGTGAGTGCAACGCTGTCATCTTTTGTGGCCGTTGGATCTGTCTAGGGAAGGGGGCAGATGAACCGTTTCCCATCACATTCTATAAATGCAGGGGTCTCTTCAGAAGCGCCTCCACTCTTTCATCTTCTTCCTTGTTCATTTTCCTTTGAGAATTTAATTCTCTTTCCCAGAGCTCAGTTCTTTGTTTCAAAAATTTTCAGAGTTTAACTCTGTCAACAAAAGATCTCCTTTTTTAGGTAAGGATCTTGAACGCCCGAAGAACTTCTTGTAGAAATTTTCTTTGGAATTTAAATCCACACCGAGGGTTTTTCCCTTTAACAAGAACCCATCTTTCTGAGTTAAAATAATGTCCAATCTTTAGATAATAAACTCCTTTGGTTAGGGCTTCTATGATCTCAGGGATCGATGGTGATACTTGTCTTCTCTCTGGAATTTAATTTCATTCCAAAGAGCTTTAGCTCTGAAAATGTTTTCTGGGAATTTAATTCCTCTGTTCAAAAGGAATTTAATTCCTCTAAAGAACTTAGTTCGTAAAAGAAGACTTCTTGGGATTTTTCATCCTGAGTTGTTCTTGCAGAGATCCTTCTCGATTTGCACAGAGCTTCTGTAATTGGTTTTTCTCCTTGGGGGAATGTGCAGAGTTGTTTGAAATCCACTGTTCATTCATTGAGAATCTTCCATAATGATTACCCTGCCTCATCATTAGTGAGCCGCCATTTTGATTTTGTGGGGGCCCCTGTATTTTGTAACCAATGGTCCCATAAAATAAGTTGTTTATCGTTTTCTTCCACTATCCTTATACACACACACACACACACACACACGTGTGGGCTTCATTAACAGTTTCCTTTTATCTATTTTAGGAATAATGGCTTCTCTTCCGTATTTCCCTTTCACCCGCTCGGATGCTGCCTTTTCTCAGTCACCGTTTGATGAAGAGGTGATGGCGATGATTAGAGCTCAGGACCCTAATTGTACCAACTTGCTTTTTTGGGGAATCTGGTACGGTCATATCATTCGTGGTCGCCGCAGCTTCCTTTGCGAGATACCAACAGAGCCTACCTATCCATTCTTGCCAATGGAGCGTCCACGGACCGCCTTTACTGTGGAGATGTTGAACTGGACCCCTATGGGACGACTCGAGCCGTCAACAACTGGGATTCCAAACTACCCTGTGCCAGCTATAGACATCTTAGGGCATCGTATCTGCCAAGGTGAAGCCCAGCCCTGGGGACAGGTTTACAAAATAGGGCTTACTCCTCGACAACCCATGGGTTACCTTCTCCGGGCTTGTTATATCCTGTCCGCCCATCGTGCGCGACTGCAGAGGGTCGGGCTCTATCAGGCGGTGTACGCGTCTCTCTTCCACTATTAGTCCCCCAATGTCTGGTGGGTTAAGCCTTTCTTAAACCAATGGATTCTTCCCACCAACACCTTCTTGCTAGGGGACCGCGAAGTTTCAATTTTTCTGGAAGAGTTTCGCGAGATCTCAGGGCTGCCGATAAGAGGGACGCTTTATGAAGAACTGCTGCTCCCTGATGAGTATGTTTTTGAAACCGAGCCGGCTATGCTTGACGTCTTGTTGACTGAAAATGCCGTCCGCCACAAGCACCCAATTCTAGTCAAGACTCTGAGCATTTTTGAGAAGCTGTTTACAGAGTCATAGGAACAGGGCGTCACCTTCAAAAGCTTTATCGCCTTCTTCCTTCGTGGGGACGTTCTATCAAAGACGGCTCCGAAGTTTGCGAGTATCAATGACCCCTTCGGGTTCGGCTAAAATAAGCTACCGGCTAAAGAAGAGGATTTGCCGCAGTTCTACATTCCAATCCTGTCGGCTGTACCTTTTGAGTCGATCGCAGCTCCTGGCATTGATGAAGAGACTTTCTTCATAGGTTTTATTAGTGTCTGGCTCAGCTGGTTCGTCATTCCAACGCACCGTCGATTCATGAGAGCTTCAGTCATTTACCCTGCTCATCGTATCGCTGGAGGGACGCAACTAGCCATGGGCATTGCGGGGCTAGCGCATCTGTATCATGGGCTAAGCGCTGCAGCCAATACCTCAACCCCAGGCGTGAACGTAGTGAGTTTCTCTCTTCATTACTTTATGTCATGGATTGAGATGCACGTGCTAGGGGCATTTGCTGCGCATCAGAGACCTAGCTTTTATGATGCCTACACTTTTCCGCGGCTTATGAGGTTGGTTGACGCCTCTGCTCCTGATCCGACTCAGTCCGGAGCTATTTGTGTGCTGCTTAGTCCCTATGCCAATGCGGGTGGGATGGTATTCAACGATCGAGTCCTTTCTGCTCCTTCAGGACCGATTCAACAGCTTTGTGACTCGTCGAAAGAGGGAATACCCTCCCTGAAGCCCAAGGAAGCCACGCACTTATATTCGATCAGACCGGGTTATCTGGTATTTCGTCAAAACGGTGCGGCCCTTTTTATGCGGTACAACCCACACCGCTTTGCTCGGCAACTGGGATATAACCAGGGTGTCCCATTTGAGGCGTTTACAGTGGAGCCCGGCCCGTCTTCGGAAGTTGTTCGTAATGCCGCTCATCACTTCATGCGGCTAAACACTGGCTCTCGCTTCGTGATCCCTGAGGCAGACTACATTCCTCGATGTGTGGGGGCTTTCACGGGCTGGTACCTCCACCGAGTCAGTCCCATTATTGCTGAGGAGAGGAGGATGCTCCTCGGATATAGGGCTCCTATTCTGATCCAGGCTACGGGAGTCCCGCCGCGACCGCGGGCAGTGGTTCGCCCTCCCCTAAGAGATGCTGGTATTGTGCTTATTCCTGAGACGGCGGAAGTAGATCTAACTCCCACAGCTGGTATGCCGCCGCGCACTAGAGCTCAAGCAAGGGCCAATAAGGCACCAGTAGTAGTATCATTAGCTGCGGTGTCAGTAATGGCCATGTCGTCATCGGTAGCACCGCCGAGCGAGGATATTGAAGGCGAAGTGGGTCAACGCCGCGCCAAGGCACCAAGGGAAGGGAAGCGATCGTCTTCTAGTGTTAGTTCTGGGTCCAAGAGGCGAAGGAAGACGGTCACCAATCTGCTCGACTTTTTAGTGGAATCCGAGTCTATTCTTCAGGATGAGCCAGTAGCTATGCAAGAGCCGGATGGTGGTCTTCTTTTTCCTGGTTCATCTGCCGAGGAAGCCGCGCAATTGGCTGAGGCTATAAGATGCTCTCAGGATTATGCTGAGAATGTAAGGGTCCCGAAGAGGCCTTATCCTGCCGTCATCTTCTACGAAGATCCTCCATCAATAAGGCGAATATTTATAGGTCCTCTAGAGGAGGGATGCGAGAGAGCCTTTAAGCAGCCCATTTCGGCCGACGCTGAAGACGCGCTGTCATTGTGGACTGGTGGCCACGAGTCTACCCTTGAACCCTGGCGAGCATACCTCCTCAGGAAGGAACGTCGGCTTGAAAAAGCCATATTAGAAGCTCCTTTGCGCATTGGTACAGTTATATTTCCCCTTTTTTGTTGTAATATTTTGCACTGCTTTATATATATACATCCTTATCCTCGTGAAAACTTTACAGGGACTTTGGCAATGGCAGGGGATCTGAGTTCGAGTTGCGCCTTGAGTATGGACTCCGCAAATATCCCCGATGAGACACTAATAAGTGTGGAGGGGGTCGACACAACTGTTGTTCCTGCCACGGAGCTCCCCTCAGTGACTCCCGTTCCCCAGGTGCTTGCTCCTCCGGAAGAGGCATCTTCATTGGCTGTGGATTCCATGGATCTTTTTGGGGATGGCCCGGAGACTGTAGGACAGATGATCGAGGTCATCGTCCTTTCATTGGAGCCTGCAGCAATGGCCACCGCTCCCCAATTGGAAGTTATTATACCGGCCCATGTCCCCGATGAGGTTCCTGGGGGCGTGGAGAAGGCCGCCGAAGCTGTTACCCCTCCAGCCCAGAGTGGGAGGAGAATCGAAGGTAGCCTTCTATATTTTATATTGATAATCTCTCCATTATCTGAACCTTTCTCTCTTTTTAGAATTGCGTGGGTTGGCGGCGTCTATCGCTGATCTGTCTCCAAGGAAATCTTTTCAATGTCTGCTATAGATGGCCGCTCCGCAGGTGATATCCCCTCAACGCATCGTCCTATCTTCTGGGCAAGGTTAGTGTTGTTCGCCTTCTTCACGGCATTATCATTATTCCATATAACGATACTGATGTCTTCTCCAGTTCTGGAGGCCGATGACGAAGTTGAGATTCTTGACGGGCCTGGAGAGTCTTCAGACCTTTCTTGCATGACTGTGGGTAAGTAAAGTTTCAACATTATTCCATCTGCTCTTTGCTTACAAGTCTCGCTGATTGTTTATAAATCTTAACAGCTTTGCCGGTTCTTACCACGCTGGAATCTCGCATCGTCATGCCACTCGGCCCCTATGCTCTACGTGCCTCAGAACGGATGGCAAAGCTAAGCCTTCACTCCCTGTCAGCCCTGATTGAAGACCTTCGTGCTGGCAGTCTGAATACGGCCGAAGCGTTTGCCGCTGAAGCCAACGGTTCTCTTCCCTTTCTTGCTACTTACCAAAGTGAAATATTGGTGCAAGTCTGGGTTGAGTTCTGTCGATGGGTGGAGGCTTGCTTGCATATTCTTGAATGTACACTCCTTCCTTCAGAGGTTGTGGCCGCGAAGGCGAGCTTACGGGGGCTGATTGAGCAGTGTGCTGCGAACATGCAATCATGTGAGAAGTGGCTCAGCCGAAAGTTTTCGGAGAGGGAGCTGGCTTCCAAAGCGCTGAGGGAACTTCAAGCCAATCTTACGGCCAAGACCACTCGGGCATATGAACTTTGGCGGGTGCTTCAAGAGGCTATCAAGGAGGTGGTAGCCATTGATAAGGCCGTTATTTTCACTCGGGAAATGGTCGAAGCTCATAAGGTTACCGAAAAAGAGCTTGAAAGCCGGCTTGCCTCATACCAGGCTCAACAGGCTCAAGCGGAGGCCCGCCTCTTAATGATAATGAATCATGAGGCTGAGGCCCAGCAGAAAAAGGATGAATTGGCAAATCTATTGAATCGTCCACCGGCCTGAAGAAATGTATATTTTTCTTTTTATTCTTCTTTTGTACATACTCCTGAATGAGAGTTTTTTTGATTCTTTCATAGATTGTACTTTGCATTCATTTTGATTCATGAATAAAAGATATATTTTGTTTCATGATGGTGTGTCCCTTTTAGTAAATGCATTTTGTGGATAATCTATTTCGATTTCCTTATAGGACAGCGATGGCTTAGGAGTCAGGTTCAGATCTGCCTTCTGAGGCTTTCCAACTTTATGAGCCGTGAGGGTCTCATAAAGGTATTTCTCCTTACAAGTCGTGAGGATCTCGTAAGTGTGTTTTATCTTGAGAGTTGTAAGAATCTCACGAGAGAGTTTTCTTGCTTACAAGTTGAGAGGACCCGTAAGTGATTATTTCTTTTCTTGTCAGAGAGGGTGGCCTGCAGAAAATCTACCTTGACTTCTCTGCGAAGCAACGATGGCTTGGGATACAGGGTTAGGATCCGCCTCCTAAGACTTTTCAACTTTATGAGCCGTGAGGGTCTCATAAAGAATTTTCTCCCTACAGGTCGAGAGGATCCCGTAGGTGTAATTTCTCCTTAAGAATCATAAGGATTCCTAAGTGCGTTTTCTCTTGAGAGTCGTAAGGATCTCACAAGAGAATTTTCTCCCTTACGAGTCGAGAGGACCCGTAAGTGATGGATAAGGTTGACATTATCCGCATTTCACGGAGTCAGGGGTTGCTTTGGCCATTTCCCACGGGGTCAAGACTGACTTTAGCCGTGTTCTATGGGACCGGGATTTGCTCTGGATGCTTCCCACGGGGTCAAGTTTGACATTAGCCGTGTTCCACGAAACCAGGATTTGCTCTGGGTGCTTCCCACGGGGCCAGGATTGACATAAGCCGTGTTCCACATGACCAGGATTTGCTCTGGATGTTTCCCACGGGGTCAGGATTGACATAAGCCGTGTTCCGTAAGGACCAGGATCCGCGCTGGATGCTTCCCACGGGGTCAGGATTGACATCGGCCGTGTTCCACGAAATCTGGATTTTCTCTGGATGCTTCCTACGGGGTCAGGATTGACATAAGCTGTGTTCCACAAGGACCAGGATCCTCTCTGGACAGTTCCTACGGGGTCAGGATTGACATAGGCCGTGTTCCACGAAACCAGGATTTGCTCTGGATGCTTCCCACGGGGTCGGGATTGACATAAGCCGTGTTCCGCAAGGACCATGATCCGCTCTGGACGCTTCCTACGGGGTCAGGATTGACATAGGCCGTGTTCCACGAAACCAGGATTTGCTCTGGATGCTTCCCACGGGGTCAGGATTGACATAAGCCGTGTTCCGCAAGGACCAGGATCCGCTCTGGATTCTTCCCACGGGGTCAGGATTGACATAGGCCGTATTCCACGAAACCCGGATTTTCTCTGGATGCTTCCCACGGGGTCAGAATTGACATAAACCGTGTTCCACGAAACCAGGATTTGCTCTGGATGCTTCCCACGGGGACAGGATTGACATAAGCCATTTTCCACGAAACCAGGATTTTCTCTGGATGCTTCCCACGGGGTCAGGATTGACATAGGCCGTGTTCTACGAAACCAGGATTTGCTCTGGATGCTTCCCACGGGGTCAGGTTTTACATAAGCCGTGTTCCACAAGGACCAGGATTCGCTCTGGACGCTTCCCACGGGGTCAGGATTGACATAAGCCGTGTTCCACAAAACCAGGATTTGCTCTGGATGCTTCCCACGGGGTTAGGATTGACATAAGCCATGTTCCGCAAGGACTAGGATCCGCTCTGGATGCTTCCCACGGGTTAGGATTGACATAGGCCGTGTTCCATGAAACCAGGATTTGCTCTGGATGCTTCCCACGGGGCCAGGATTAACATAGGCCGTGTTCCGCAAGGACCAGGATCCGCTCTGGACGCTTCCTACGGGGTCAGGATTGAGATAGGCCGTATTCCACGAAACCAGGATTTGCTCTGGATGCTTCTCATGGGGTCAGGATTGGCATAGACCGTGTTCCGCAAGGACCAGGATCCGCTCTGGACGCTTTCCACGGGATCAGGATTGACATAGGCCGTGTTCCACGAAACTAGGATTTGCTCTGGATGCTTCCCACGGGGTCAGAATTGACATAGGCCGTGTTCCACAAGGACCAGGATCCGCTCTGGACGCTTCCCACGGGGTCAGGATTGACATAGGCCGTGTTCCACGAAACCAAGATTTGCTCTGGATGCTTCCCACGGGGTCAGGATTGACATAGGCCGTGTTCCGCAAGGACCAGGATGGGTTGAATCTCGGTTGTCTGTATATTGTCGAGTCATGGAACTGGGAACTTCGCCGCAGCTCCGATTTGTTGATGTTGCATCTGTTGTAATGAGACGAATGTTAAGATGATCTCCAGGCTGTCTGTGAACCAACGAGATGTGGCTTCTTTTTCTGACGGAGCCTGGTGGGAAGGTATGGTTCCCTCCTAATTTGTGCCCCTGGATTGTATACAGGGATCGATGTGATCTCACCTGTACGGCAAAAAGTTTCATTTTATATATTTTTCTTTCCGCGATGCTCTATCATTTCAGCTTTTATATCGCGAAAGTTGCGATTGCTCAATCATTTCGGCTATTTTTTCGCGGTGCCCAATCATTTCGGCTATATTTTTTTTTATTTACTCGCTGCTTTTTATTGCGAGTTGCCCAACTATTTCGGCTATTTTGTTTGCATACATTTTTACTTGCTGATTTTATTGCAAGTTGCCCCATCATTTCGGCTATTTCATATGCATTTGCCTCGCTGACTTTTCGCCGCGAGTTTGGGATTTGATACCGATTTAGGCATCAACATCGCTACAACTGGGATATTGCTAGGAGCGAATCATTATTTGCCTCTGTCAATGTCGAACAAAGGTGGCTCAGCAAACAGGGTTAAGATCCTGTTGACTAAGGTTTTTGACTTCATGAGCCGTAAGGGTCTCATAAAGGTATTTCTCCCTATGAGTCGTGAGGATCTCGTAGGTGCATTTTTTCCTTAGGAATCGTGAGGATTCCTAAGTGTATGGTCTCTTATAAGTCGTAAGGATCTTACAAGAGTGCTTTCTCCTTATAAGTCGAGAGGACTTACAAGGGCTGTTCACTGTGCAAACATATCCCTAGTCACTGATGGGACTTTGTTAGGGAAATGTTTATTCTCGCCCGTGGATTGTATGCAAGGGTCAGCATTGAACCACTTGTAGGGCAAAATTGGACGTTGTGATGGCTTAAGAACAGGTTCAGATCCCTGTAACTTAAGGCTTTTGAATCCTATGAGCCGTGAGGGTCTCAAAGGGGAATTCTCCTTACGCGTCGTGAGGATCTTGTAAGTGTGTTTTCTCCCTAGGAATCGTGAGGATCCCTAAGTGTGTTGCTCCCTTGTGAGTCATAAGGATCTCACGCAGGTGGTTTTCTCCTCACAAGGTCGAGAGGACCTTGCAAGTGTCCTTTAACGAGATTGCGCCCTTTCGAGTTTTCATAAAACTCGCCGGCAGTCCTGTTGTTTTTACTCACGGAGCCCTTTCGGGTTTTCATCTGTGCCCATTTTTCTTATGGACATACCGTTTTCTTTTTCTTTTTTTTATTATTTTTTTTGTGTCAGCTTTGGGATGCTGCGGTCCGTAGTAGTTTATCGATGTCTCGGTCAACAACCAGTTTTAGGACATAGTGGTCCGTCGTTAGTTTAAGAATGTTTCGGTCCGAAAGTCGGCTACTACTTATAGAGTTTGGGCTTAGGAAGATAGCGAGTGGACATAGGCGTCGTCATCTATCGTTGACCTAGGCTGTGACTCTTCAGGCATAGTACTTTTTCAAGAAGCGACCGTTTATTGGACTGAAAGGTCTTTCGTCAGCATGTCCATGAGTAGGTAGGCACCACCCTGGTAAAATTTGTCTATGATATACGGGCCTTCATAGTTCGGCTCGAATTTCCCCCGCTTGGCACGATTGGGGATCCTGGGTCTTTTGACCACTAGCACGAGTTCGCCTTGGCGGAATGTTCTCGGCCTAGTCAATCTTTCATATGAGGGCGTCATCTTTGCTTTATAAGCTCCAGATTTTGTTGCGCCATGAGCCGGGTTTCATCAAGGGCGTCGAGATCCTCAAGCCGAAGGTAAGCATTTTCTTTGTCTGTTAGCTCATAGTGAACCGCCACTCGTAGAGAGGGTAACTCTATTTCGAGGGGGGTACCGCTTCTGTGCCGAATACCAATGCATACGGCGTTGTGTTCATGGCTATTTTGAACATAGTTCGATATGCCCAGAGAGCTTCATGCAGTCTCTCATGCCAGTCCCTTTTATTTCGAGACACCGTCTTTTTCACGATATTTATCAAGGTCTTGTTGAAAGCCTCAGTTAGACCGTTATCTCGGGGATTATAGGCCGAAGAATATCTCCAGTCTATGTTATACTGTTGTGCGAAGCGGCTGATCTCCAGTCTATGTTATGTTAGGCTGGCCCGTTATCGGAGATAATCCGTCGCGGAGTGCTGAACCGGTAAATGACGTGTGTCTTGAAGAAATGGAGGATATTCTCCGTCTTCAGTTCTCTTAGTGGTACTATTTCTGCCCACTTAGAGAAGCAATCGGTTATTGCCAGTATGAACCGATGTCCTCTAGACGATGCCGGTTCGATGGGCCTGATTCTGTTGGTTCCTCACATTTCGAATGGCCAGCTAGCCACCGTTGGGTGTAGTGGATTTGGATGCTGGTGGATAAAGTCCTCGTGAATCTGGCACGAGTGGCACTGCTTAGCGTATTCGAGGCAGTCCTGGATCAATTTGGGCCAATAGTAGCCCATCCTTTTGATCTTCAGTTTCATCTTCGGCCCGGCTTGGTGAGAACCGCAGAGTCCGTCGTGAGTTTCTTGGACGACCCTCCTTGCTTCTTCCGGTCCCAGGCATCTTTGCCATAAAGAGTCAAATGATCTCTTGTACAGAGTATCATTGACAAAGGCAAAAGACAGAGCTCGTTTCATGAGCTGATGTCTTGAGGATGCATCTTCAGGCGGTCGATGGGATTTGAAGTAGTCTATAAAGACTTCTCTCCAATCTATAGCCTTTTCCTGTTCTTTTATTTGCAGGGCCGTTTGCTCGGTCGCTCCCTTTTCTTCGGCCATCTCCAGAGATATTTCTATCGGCGCAAGAACCCGACGACCTTGCACAACGATCCTTACGTCATCGAGGTTCTCGTCGGCCAGTTCTTTAGCGAGCTTGGCTAATGCATCCGCTTTGCTATTTTCCGCGCGCGGTATGTTTTCCAGGGTGTAGGAAGGAATTTGGGTCAGCAGTTGTTGCACTCTCTCACCGTACTTTACCAGCTCTGGCTTGCACATTTGATAGTCGCCGTTTACTTGACTGACGATCAGCTGGGAGTCTCCGTATATGAGGAGGTTCTCAATTCCCATGTCGACGGCGATCTCAAGACCTGCTATCAAAGCTTCATATTCGGCTTCATTATTCATCCTCGGCTCTGTTAAGGAGAAGGCAAAGTGCGTTATCCTCCTTGTGGAGTCACGAAGATGAGGCCTACCCTGGATTTGATTATGGGGGTGCTTTGCTTGCGCTTCTTCATAGAAGATGCTCCATCAAAGTAAAGTTCCCACTGGGTATCATTCTCTCTTCTTTCCACATCGATCATGTCAAACGCGTGCTCGTCGGGCAATTCGCAGTTCAAAGGAGAATTGGCGGGTATCGGATGCTCAGCGAGGAAGTCGGCGATGGCCTGGCCTTTCAGTGCCTTGAGGGGACGATAAGTTATCGAGAACTCCATCAAGAGCAGGGCCCATTTAGCGAGCCGTCCCGTTAATATAGCCTTTGACATCAAATATTTGAGAGGATCCACCTTTGATATGAGATGGACCTCATGTGCCAACGCATAGTGTCTGAGCTTCGTTATCGCGAAGATCAATACCAGGCAGTGTTTTTTGATGGGAGAAAAATTGTTTTCTGCCCCCAGGAGAACTCGACTCAAGTAGTAAAGGGCTCTCTCCTTCTCTTGGTCATTCTCTTGTGCCCATAACGCGCCTAAGGAACCCTCAAGGGCGGTTGTATACAGAATGAGAAGCTTTCCCTTGATCGGAGCAGTCAGCACCGGAGGATTCTGTAGGTATTGCTTGATTTCGTCTAGTGCGCTTTGGCATTTGCGATCCCAGAAGAAAGGGGTTCCCTTCTTCATCAGGTGACTGTAGGGGCGGCACTTTCCAGAAAGATTAGCTATAAATCGCCGGATATACGCGAGCTTCCCTTGGAGAGACCGTAGTTGCTTGAGAGTCCTTGGCGGTGGCATTTCCATAATCGCCTTGATCTTCGACGGGTCTATCTCGATACCTCGGTGTCGGACGATGAATCCCAGGAACTTTCCTGAGGACACTCCGAATGCGCACTTGAGAGGGTTCATCTTCAAGTTGTATTTCCGAAGGCGCTGAAACACGATCTTCAGATGCTCTAAATGTTCCTCGTATGATTTGCTTTTAACTACAAGGTTGTCGATATAGCATTCGACGATTTCATGTATGAGGTCATCAAAGATCTTCGTCATGGCCCTCTGATAGGTGGCACCGGCGTTCTTTTGACCGAAAGGCATCACCCTGTAGCAGAATATGCCCAAAGGGGTCCGGAAAGCGGTATGCTTCTGGTCCTCATGATGCATCTTTATCTGATTGTATCCTGATGAGTCGTACATGAAGGAGAAAACTTCGTGAGTGGACGTATTATCTATCATCAACTCAGTGACCGGTACTGGAAAGTCATCCTTTAGGAAAGCTTTGTTGAGATCCCGAAAGTCCACACATATGCGCACCGTCCCATTTTTCTTCATCACCGGGACGATGTTGGCGATCCAATCAGGATATTGAACCTCTTGGATGAAGCCGGAGTCGATTAGCTTCTTGACCTCGTCGTTGATGCTCATCTCAAGCTCGAGCCGCATTCTTCTCGGTGCTTGTTTGATCGGCTTGACGTCTGGAGAAATCGCCAGTTTGTGGACAGCAATCTCTGGATCGAGTCCCGGCATCTCTGAATAGTTCCATGCGAAGCAATCTTTATACTGCATGAGCACGTCTTTAAGCGTAGCTTCCTTTTCTTCAGACAACAGTTCACTGACGAACGTCGGCCGTAGGTCGTTTGCCATTCCCAAGTCGATTTTTCTGAGGCCATCTACAGCAATATGTATTCCATCTTCCAGCTCTTTTGGCGCCGGTGGAAATTCTGAGATTAACTTATCTTCATCGTTTTCGAAGCACCAAGAGAGGTCATCTATATTCTCTGGTTCTTCTTCAGATAGCGTTATTACGTGACAGGTACGAGATTGCTTCCAAGACCGATGTTGATCTGGTTCTACTCTCGTTGCATACGTGGCTTTCGGTTCATGCTTCTGTGGCGGGATTACCCTCCAGCTGCTAGATAAAGCGAATCTGCCGAGTTGATACTAGTCTTCAACCCAGTTATTGAAGGTGAAGCAGTCTTCGAGAGGATGCCCTATTACTTGATGATAAGAGCAATAGTCTGGGTGAGAAACCTTGTCTGCTTGCTCGGGGTGCTTGGACTCTGGGAGTGTTATCATCTGATATTTTATGACAAGATTGAATATCTTCTTTGTCTTTTCTTGGGGAAAAGAATATTTCCGACCCATCTTCTTTATCAGAGACGGATTCCGGCTGCTCGATTCTTGATCGCGTGGCTTCTTAGACCCGCTTGGCCGCTGTCGAACGTTTTTTCCATTCTTTGGTTTATTTTTGCCTCTGCGCCGAGTCTTTTGTATGACGGGGTAGTGACGAAGAGCAGTGTCATTCTCCACGGCCTGCTGAAGGAGGCGCTGCGTCCTAGCCTTCTTATAAATGGCCATTTCGCGGCTATAGTCATCCCGGACTTTTTGACCTGCTTCCCTTATCAGCTTGTCTATCTTTTCTTCAAACGACGGACTCGGCATTTTCATGGACGGACCTTATTTTGGTCCAGGGTTAGCGTCTTTTAACAGAACATCTCCTTCTTTGTCAAAGTCATGTATAACGCAGCAGTCATGGAATCGTTCCTGTCTTTTGGATTGAACATATCCAAGCCCGATCGTTTCCATTCTCCCGTTGGGCAACGTTCGTTGAGTTTCGGGGAAGTTCCAGATCCTGTTATAGAACTGTGCTTGTCGAGCAGTTTGCTTAAGGGGTACACCTTGGCGCCTCAATAGCCTTTTTAAGCCTTCTGTGTAGTATCTGGGCAGACGGATGGGTTGGAGCTTGTCAAATGTAGAATCGGCACCATGCCAAATTTCTTTTTCCACTTCAGTCTTCGTTGATCGATAAAAGAGGATCGCCTTTTCATCTCTTCACCTGGGAGGGACGTAGAACGTCTGCAGTTCCTACACATTATAGATATCAAGTGCGTCGAGCTCTTTGTAATGCTCTTGTGGAACCATTGAAATTTGCAAACTCCGATCATCGCTAGCGAGGGCTTGTATTGATGGCCGAGCGGAAAATACAGCGTTGACCTCATCCTCCGAGTCGCTGCCAAAGATCAACATAGGGATGGACGGTCCCGGCTTGTTGTATTGGGGCGGCCGTGAATAAACTATTTCTTCTCCCTCCTCGGTATCACTCCCGAAAACCGGAATAGTGGTGATAGCTTTGTTCTTGGTTTGTGACATCTTTCCATGTCCTCAAAATCTGGTAAGAAGTATTTTGCATCTTCGTACTTTCAGACTTCATTAACGGAGAATGGGTTCAACTCCCCCGTCACAGTGTACTCGAGACCGTCTTTGAAGTACTTCATGCACTGATATTGTGTAGAAGGGATAATGTTGCACTCGTGTAACCAAGGCCCGCCGAGCAAAGCGTTGTAGCAAGTCTTGGCGTCAATGACATGAAACTTGATGTCCGTGACAAGCAGCCCAAAGCGTAGTGTCAATATTACAGGCCCAAGCGTCCGTGATGACTGGGAGTCAAACCCGGAGATGGTGATTTTATCACGAGCGAGGTGCTGAACGCTCATGCAGATTTCCTTCAATACTCTCAGATTGAGGAGATTGATGGAGTACCCATTTCCAACCAGGATTTTGCCTATCTTGATATCATGACAGTATCCGGAGACATAGAGGGGAAGGTTATGCTCGCACGTCCCGAGGAGGAGATCTTCATCGCCAAAGATGATATCGGCTGTGTGCACTTCTTCCAGCTCGTGCTTCATCTTTTCTTCGGCGAGGAAAGCTTGGAATTGCTCGGCCTCTTGCAGTGCCTTGATCAAAGAATCTCTTGCTTCTTTTGATAACAAGAGGGCATCGAGAATGCTTAGCTGCGAAGTAGCTTCCTCAAGTGTGCCAGAACGTTGTAATCCACCTTGTTTTTCTTTGGCGGGTCCTTGGCTGTCAGCTCTTCGATGGCTTGGTCATCGAGGATGATATCCTCAGGGACCTTTTCTTTTCCCTTATCCTTTCTATTCGACCTACTGTTCGCGGGCCCAAGATTCTTTTCGGGCAGCGTACGATTGCACAGCTGAATATTTTCACAGCTCTTCGGTTCTTCCTCTTTTCCCGAGGTGGATTCTTTAAAGAGAGGGCCAAGAGTCATTTCTTCGTCAGAGTTGCTCCCGAAGGTTAGAACTTGCGATCCCCCGTAGTCAACCATGTGACAGTTGGCGGCAGTTCTTTTGCGCTCCTCGGCCGTATTTCTTTGTTCCCGACGAGTTTTGCATTTCATCTGCTTGAACTGTTGTCGATGAGCAACATATCCCTGCCACTAGCTTTTAAAAGCGTTGCACTCTTTGGTGGGGTGCGCAATCTTTCGATGATATAAGCAGTAGCTAGGATGTATATCCGCTTCATCAGGAGTGTTTCCTTCGGAGGGTGGCAGCTTCATTCCCATCGATATGGCTTTGGCGAATCTGTTCCTTGTCTTGAATTTTCTTATTTGCGACGGATGTACTTTGATCTGGCGGGAATGTCTCGACCCTTTCGTCTAATCGCCGGCGTTTGGCCTTTTCAAATATGGCCATCTCGCACTCGCGATCAGCTTTTCTTTTCAAAAGAGCTTAGGAATGCATCAATCATTTCGTCTGATGGTCCTAGAAGTTCAGGCTCAGGATCTGCCCCCAGTTTCTCTGCGTAAGGAACTTCTTCATCATTTACTAACGAGTGAGAGATCACATGACTGCTTGCCACATAATCTTCAGGCTCATCCGACGAGTCTTCTCCATTGTCGTCATCTCCATCCTCAAGGACGTGGCTGAGAAATTCTTGGAGTGTGACTGGTGTTCATGTGTAGTAGCGCCTCTAGTAAGGTTGGAACATCATAAAGTAGTGAACTTTTAAATTTTAGAGCGTTATTACAAACGAACTACGAATCGTAACTAGAGATTAGGGTAATAACATCATTATGAGAAGTCTAAACTAAAGGAAAAGGGAATACAACCTTTGTAGCCAACTCCTTCGGTCTTTAGGACTCCTACGGCTTTGCACATGGTTTGGAACGACTCCGCTCGATGATCCACCCGAAGATTCCTAAAACAAGCTCTTAGCTTCACGAAATGAAGCAAACTCTCTACACTAAAGGGCTAGGGTAGTGTAGAATGGTTGTGTGGTTTATAAACTCACTTAAAAACCCTTTCTTTTTAATTTCCTCACTCAAAACAAAACTCAAGAAAGCTTGGAGAAGGAGGAAGATGAAGATGGTAAAAGCTTTTGTGTAAATAGTGAAAACTTCTTTTTAAAAATGAAAATGAAAATATTATATATGAGACACTCTCACATATAACCATGGTTGTTGGCTAAATATCTAGATATTATTTGGATGGGTTAAAGAACAAAAGGAAATTAAACCATAGTTAAAGTCAATGGTCAAAAAGAAGTGTGTAGAAAATGAGTCATTATGCTAATTTCCTTTTTCCTTTAATCCATTAACAAAAAATCTAGATATTTATCAACCTTGTGATTCTTATATTGCCATCTCCTTTGTATCATCAACCATGACACATATGTATGTGTGTATGTGTGCATGCACATCATCATGTGTATGTGTGAACATACATGCATACATCCAAAAGAAAAAGGGTTAATTAAAAGTGAGCTTAAAGATAATATTAAATCAACACTTGATTTAATAAATCAGTCACATCAAATGCGACCCGACCAATATCGAACGTCTGATTAAAATACGGTATCACATATCCGTATTTAATCGAGCTCCTGCGTATATCACATATGCACACCACAACATTTTGCCTGAGCTAGAAAAATCCTGTGTGGGACTCTAAGACTCGTCAATACGCCGACAGTAGGTGATGATCATATCAAAACACCTACAAGCCGCAAGCGGTCAGCTAAACGTAACGGCCACCCGGGTATTGAGCGATCAGAAGAAAAACAAGCGAACCCGTCAAAACTCCCGTCGAGCCATTGGCAACACTTACCGTACAATCCGGTCTCTTCGTCTGATATGTTGCATATCAAGTCTAGGGATGGAATCGTCGAGCCCTAATAACTCAATAAGTCATGTCGATATGGTTTATGACCGGTCGAGGAACTACTGATAACACTTATCAGTAAATCTCATCAGCCCTGGCCAGGGACATTAAGTCAGAGCCAATCGCACATAGCACAACATTAACTCCCAATACCGGGAGAGACGAAACCCCTCCTATCGCTCACTGTCTCCATGTGTCTCGAGACTATACCTAAAAGCCACCTGTTTGCACGACTCAGTAGAGCCGTGGTAGGGTGGAAATCAAAGTACAGTTGGAGAACACACTAGACTCTATGGCGATCTCGGGACGATCTCGGGTCTACAGATTAACCTGCACCAGTGTCACCAGAGAACTGCTACCGACGATAGATATAATACCATATAGGAATTCTCTGTGAGTCCGTTCAGTGTACCCAGTCTCCACTGAGCACCCGTATACAATCTTTGATGTCACAACACCAATGGACATGGGATCATCCATCGCCCATCATATGGGTCAAGAAATATACACGCTAGTCTACTCTGGAATATCGATGCCCTATCTCGATATACCTACGACTAAGAACATTTAAGGATATACTTATAGACTACACATGCCCCACTAGTATGATCTCCATCATAGCCATGGAAGTCAAGCATATATCTTCAGGGCTTTATCAACATGTATTAAATGAACAGTATCAAGCAAACATATCAGATAAAGTAAAACCAGATAGCATACTATCATGTCGAGCAAGAAAGTCATATATCAAAATATACATATATACATGTCCAAGCATCCACTATACATATAATGGCCTTTAGGGCATACATATATCCAACAACTGGGGTCTGTGCCTTCTGGTTATATTCTTCCAGCGCGTCGATATGTTTTTGCAGTTCCGTGCGCTTGTTATCAGGCTTCACGGGCTTTTTGGTCTTCTTCTTCTTCTTCGAATACTTTGACGGCTGGGTGCGAGCGCTTTGACTATCACCACTAGTTTTTGGAATTAGGCGCGGTTTCAGCATTCCCTCGATGATCTCGGGTTCCAATGATTTTTTCCATCTGATTGCCGGGCATGTCTGGAGATCCTTCAGCATTCTTTTCGTTTTGGATGAAAGAGCGATCTCCCATGGAACTTCTTTGACAAAAGAGCATGATGCCCCCGGTGTGTCCGTCCTTTTAGGAGCATGTGGCTGAGGCGGGTTTACTTTCTAATTCTCGGACAGTGCGAACTTGCCCTGTTGGTATTGGTCTTCGATCCAACCTTTAAAGATGAAGCAATCTTCAATCGAATGGCTTATCGCTTGGTGGTAGGGGCAATAATTAGGATTATTAGCCTCACCAGGTTGCAATGGGCTTTTTGGATTCGGCAAATTAATGAGCCTGTTGCGCATTGCCAGCTCGAACAATCTCTTCGTTTTGTCCCGGGGAAATGAATAAGGGCGTTTCATTTTCTCATTATAAAAGCGCCGTCTCTCGTCTAAGCGATCAGTGAATTTTGGACCACTGGGCTGTTGTTGAGCATTAGCGACAAAGGTTGCTTTCCCTTTGCCATTTTTATTCCGTGGCTCCGACTTTGAAGGAGACGGTCTATGACCCATCTGGTCCATTTGGGCCAGTT
This sequence comes from Agapanthus africanus, assembly GCA_030015575.1. Lineage (NCBI taxonomy): Eukaryota > Viridiplantae > Streptophyta > Magnoliopsida > Asparagales > Amaryllidaceae > Agapanthus > Agapanthus africanus. Next base: position 372,064,653 of record JASDDO010000019.1, on the reverse strand, counting down.
TGTCAATCAAGGCCTGGAACGTGGTCGGCTTGAAGAACATCATGATTGGGAAATAGTTGCTTGAGGGTCAAGAGTGCCCACGAACATGCCCACTGCCAGCGCTTCTTCGATGTGTTGCTCACATTTCGACCACAGATTCCGCCATCGTATTGCGTATTGAACCCATGTTTCTCCAGGTTTCACCCTGGCATTGATCAATGCCGTTATTGGGGTGCGTTCACTAGCACTCGCAAAACGCTGGGTGAATAGCAGCTCCATCTCTGCAAAATTTTTGACGGAGTCGTTGGGAAGCTCCGTATACCACTCAAACGCCGTTTCCGACAAGCTACCAACAAACTGGCGGAGCAGAAGTTTATCGTCACCTTCGGTGTTGCCGCACAAGGCTCTGAATTCAGCGACGTGCTGATGCGGATTCCCCATCCCTTTATATACATGGAATTTAGGGATCGTATATCCCGGCGGGTACCTTATTTGGTCATACCAGCCTGGATTGGGTCGTCCAGTCTTAACGATCTGCCCGGCCGTTTCGCTCGCATGATGATCTCGTATTTGTTGAGCGATTTAATCATCCAGAGCGGCCTTGGAGATGGTCTCCTACTTGGCTGCTGAAAGAGTCGGAGGAGGGTTCGATGTCCCCCCTCTGTCGTCTTCAATGATAACCGGGGGGTCTTCAGCTGGAGGTTCCAGCTGTAACATCATCCCGGCCATGTCTTGGAATAAAAGAGCCATTCATTTTATGTTGGCCGCCTATTCCGCGACCTCTTTTTCTTTCCTCTCGAGCATTCTTCGGAGGAAATCAGCATCAGTTTCTTGTTCCTGACGCTGTTCTGAGGTCTCCGGATTGTCTTTCGGCCAAGTGAGTGCGGCCATTGCAGTTAGCATCTCCTGAAGTTTCTGCTGCTGCTACTCCTGAGCCTTTGTTATCGATCGAGTAAGCGGTCGATGACCAGTGGAAGCACGGCTTTCCTCTTATCCGGAAGCCATATAAACGATATGTGTTACCATGCCCCCAGACTTGGGGCGTTTAGATTCAGCATCCTTACGGTTAGCCTCGGTCACGGGGGCTTTCTCCGGCCCCCTTCTCTTGTGGGCGGTTGAAGTTGAGGGAGCCGTTGCAGCGGGCATTCAGACGGATGACATCTTCTGTGGTACCACGGGATGGCTCCTTTCTTGCCGAGCTTTAAGCTTCTTTGGCTGGCGAGAGTAGTCCTGGTTAATCACCGATTCCTGGACCTGTCGCCAGACTTTGTAAATTTTGGAGGAAAGCCGCTGAGGGGGCTGCTCCGGCTCCTTTTCTGTAGCAATCTCCATAAGTGGAGGAGATCTTTTCAGCACGGTGTTCATACCATAATTTTGCATTCTTTTAGACCCCATTCTTATTCATTTTACAAATAAACAGGTGCTTTTGACCATGTCTGCTACATAGTTACAGGTTACAGGTTCTCGGAACAAAAACAGTGAAAAAAGACAAAAGACGATACAAAAGTGAGACTACAACCAACAAATGGAAGAATCTTGATCAAGCCTACAGTTGGAGAATAAACGAAGGTCAGTTCACAAAGAACAAGGCAGCGCAAGGTTCAAGACTTCGACACGAAGCAAATGGTAAAAGTCCACTACATTACTCACTGTGGAGAACTGGAAGAGAAATGGAAAACATTCTGAAGAACCAACGCAAGAAATAGGAAGACAAAAACACCCAGAAGCAGCACAGGAAATTTCAGCATTCAAGCCCTTCATTTGGCCGCGGAACCGCGGCCAAACCTGGCCTATGGACGCGGTTCCGCGGCCGTGCATTACCCGTAGTGGCGGAAATTTTCCATAACGACTGGCAACGCGTTGACTAGTCTACCTAGGGGAAATTTTGTAAAAGCATACATGCGGCGATTGTAAACCTAGGGTTTTCTATGTCCTATAAATAGAGACCCAAATACTTGTATTAGGTCAGGCCTCTTTTCATTAATAAAATTCAGAATTCTTTTCTTTTGAGAGCATCAATTTTGTAAGTTCATTTTATTTGTCCTAGTTATTAGTTTTTAATTTTTGCCCTAGATAAAATTCTTATTTGCCTTAGTTTAATCTAGATTAGAATTTTTATTAATCTGCAGTAGATAATTAATCTCTTAACTCTAAAGCTCATAAAAATCATGTTTTTCATAAATCCCTCAATGAGCGAGTAGTTTCCTCGCTTGTTAGGGTTAGGAATAGGGAAGGGTTTGAGAGATGCGAATCTCTCACCCCTTTCTTACCCATCACATGTTAATAATTAGGACTCCATGCATACATACATATTCCGCTCCCTATGTTACCCTACCCACGAGATAACGGTGATACCGTAGTATAAAAGACCGGATATGCATATTTTCCATGGAGGTTAGGGTAAGGATTAAGAAAGGACGGACAAGGACCTAGAGGAAGAAGCATCGTTTCTTCCCGATCGTCCTAATCCCCTTTATTAATAATTACCATAACACCTAAAAAGATCTAATTTAGGGCATTGAAAGAGGTGGGAAATTTTATTTTACCAAACTTAACCTAAACCTAACCCTAGCAAGATTTCTAAATCCTAGTCTAAATCAAATTAGTTTTAGTGATAAAGATCCAAACACCATTTGGAATTAACTCGTTAGAACAATTAGGAAATACACATCATCTCTGTGGACCGACCCGTACTCACCGGCTAGTTACTAAGCGACGCCGTTCTTGATTGCGGTTATAAAATATTTTTGATTCATCTTTTAAAAAAGCGCAAGCACGCTAAATCACTTTCAATCAAATGGCGCCGTTGCCGGGGATGGCGTAGTATTTTCTTTTTGCAATTTCGGGTTAATATAAAATATAAAAATCATAAAAACAGAAAAATTAAAAAAATTATAAAAATTTTATCATTCTTTTATTGTTTGAAGGGTTTATCGTGTGAATTTTGCAGGATTGACGAACGAGTTCGGATCTGAAAAAATCCAGAAAGCGAAACAGAAAACAAAAGATCTGAACAGCAGAGGATTTCAACAGCAGAACAACAGAACAAATCTGGAGATCTGAACCGTACAAATTGCCGTGTTTCCGCCGCTTTGACCGCGCTTCCGTGGCGGTAAGGTGACGTCAGCACGTGGATCTTCTCTGTAAGTCTTCTGTTCTCCTCCTCTGCAAATCCCAATATCTCCTCTGTCAAATCTTCTGCTGGATTCTTTACGCTTAAAAAATCTCTCCCCCTTCCAATAATTGATCTTGTGCAGGATTCTTTGCACTGCGCTAAAAATAAAAAAAAATTTGATTGCAAGTAGTTGTTACTGCTTTGCATATTTTTAATCGGACTTTAAGGGGCTTGAAACCAATCCAGATTGGTGGGGATTTCATTACCCTTCCCAGGACCCCAGAAATCACATAAGGCATATGCATTGACCATCACTTAATAAAAAAGATTAGACTCAGCCCTAAGGACATCGCGCTCAATAGGACAGATGACTAGTTGTAGGCATCGGCCGTTGATCCTAACCTGACTTTGTGGTGTCTAGGCAAGTGTGTCTAAGGTGAGTGGTTACTTAATTAGGGCACTACTTGTAGTGGAGAGCCTCCCACTCACCTGGCACTTATCTGGCCGCAATTGGCGGTGAAGAGGCGGTTTGAGGTCCTATTTCTTACCCTTTGGAACAGTTAGGAGCTGTCTAGCTGACCTAGGTGACCCTAAATCTAGGCCTGATTGTGCATTTGTGGTTGATTGAAAGTGTGTCATAGCCTTTTATCGAAAATCTTTTTGCAAAGAGCTCCACATAAAAAAAAGGGATAAAAAAGGAATTTTTTTTTACAAAAACTTGCAACTTTTCGCTAAAAAAATCCTTGCACCCCACTTACACCACTTTCTTCTCATTAACGTTTTCTTACCCCCACATTCTGTTTTTCACCTTTTTGACTACACTACCTCTTTAGTGTATGTCCGTTTGGACTAAGGACACTAGCGCCCGATTAGTCCGCGTCTCGTTGGTACCGACCGACGAAGCTTTCGACTCCGAAGTCGAAATTCTTTCCACTTCCTCACCTTCACCTTCAAATTCTTCTTCCGAAGGTATGTCGGGATATAATCCTAACAATACCTTACCCACGGGACTGATTCCACCTCCGTTAGGTGCGAATAACCCAAATCACCCGCCTGTTGAAGCGCCCCAACGAATCGCGCTCCAGGATCTTTTCTACCCAATCTCCACCGCCTTACCTACTTGTCTTTCACTCTCACCAGCAAATGGGGACAATTTTGAGATCAAACCCCACTTCATCAATATGCTTCCAAAATTTCACGGACCGGAATCTGAAGATGCCTATATCTTCATAAACAAATTCCAAAACGTTTGCGCAATGATGAAAACAACCCAATTATCAGATGATGCTATAAGGCTAAGGGTCATTCCTTTCACCTTATGTGACTTGGCCGAGAAGTGGTTATACAGCACAACATCGCATTCAATTAAGAATTGGGAAGAGTTTGTTAAAACTTTTCTTAAAAAGTTTTATCCTCATCACAAGACTGCGAGAATTCGCAATGAGATTATACAATTTTCCCAGCTTCCTTCCGAACTATTTTGGAAGTGTTTTGAAAGATTCAAAGACCTACTTGTTCAATGCACTCACCATGGGATCGAAAATTGGCAACTTTGCCAAACATTATACGAGGGATTGAACCCAGCAATGAAGCAGTTGCTAGAAACCATTTGTCAAGGTCACTTTCTAACCAAATCTAGTGAGGAAGCGTGGCAGTTTCTCGAGGATCTTGCTGAACAAACACTTCAGTGGGAAAGCACCAAGGCCACCTCATCTTCTTCTATTGGTCAGTCTAGGGCAGGCATACATCAACTAGATATGTCAATTGCTATGAAGGCCGAGATGACCACACTTACGAAAAAGCTAGAGGCCATTGAGACCAAGATCTCATCGCCCTACCCCTGCTTTGCCCCCACGGACTGTTTGTGGTTGTTGTTCGGATCCATCACATCTCACCGAAGAGTGTCCTTACAATCCATCTTCTCAAGGACATGATCAAGTCAATGCTTCCTTTCAGCAACGACAAAGAAATGATCCATACTCTTCGACATACAATCCGGGTTGGAGGAGTCACCTAAATTTCGCTTGGAATCAAAATCAACAATTCCAAGGAAACAACAACTTTCAAAGGCCTCCTCCTCCACAACCACAAGCACCTCCACAAACTCAATTCCAGCAACCTTTCCAACAGCAACCTTACCCTAACCAAATGAACAATTTTGTGCCCAACAATTCTTACCCTCAAAACAACTTTGTTCAACCTCATAATGATAAGGTTAACTCGCTAGAAAGAAGTTTAGATGCGTTCCTAAAGAAATCTACACAATCCGCAGCAAGGTTGGAGACTTCTATTCAATCTTTGGTGCAAAACAGTGCCTCACACGATCAAAGCATCAAATCTATTGAGGCACAAATTGCACAACTCAATGCTGCGTTGAGCGAGCGAGAAAAAGGTAAAGCTTCCATCTCAACCACTGCCAAATCCCGGTCATGCACATGTTGTATATGAACAACAGAATCATAACGTAAATGCTGTGACCACGTTGAGATCCGAAAAAGAGTTAGACAATAATGTGGGTATTAACTATGACACCCCTGCCGGTGGGTCTTCTGCTTCTTCATCTTCTTCACCTTCTTTACCTTCTTCTTCTTCGTTAGAGCCTATTCTTCATCCTTCATAAGGCTCTACTTCTTCTAGCTCGAACGGACCCACTTCTCACATCACGAACATATCTACACGGAGATCCGTTCCAACTCCACAATCTGATCCACAAAAATTGGACTCAACAAATTTTCAAAATGTTTCTTTTCCAAACCGGTTGAGATCCAATAAACCAACTCCACAAATGGAGAAGATTGTAGAGTTGTTCAAACAGGTTAGCATAAATATCCCTCTCTTGGATGCAATCCAACAAGTTCCTTCTTATACGAAAATCTTAAAAGACTTATGCACCAAGAAGAGGAAGTCACAAGTACCAAAGAAAGTTTTCGTGGCTAGTGCTGTTAGTGATGCTCATGTCCAATCTTTACCCCAAAAACAGAAGGATCCCGGCTGTCCTACTATTTCGATAACAATTGGGGACAAGAACATCAATATAGCACTATTAGATCTTGGTGCTAGTGTCAATTTGCTACCTTATTCTGTGTATGAGCAATTAGGCGTTTGAGAGATTAAACCCATTCATTGTACTCTCCAAATGGCCGACCGATCCATCATCCATCCTAGGGGAGAATTGGAGGATGTGTTAATTAGAGTAGGGGATTTCATTTTCCCCATTGACTTTATTGTTATGGATACACAACCTGTAGCTAACCCCCGGAGTCAAATTCCGGTGATACTTGATCGACCATTCCTTGCGACTTCTAATGCGGTGATCAATTGTCGTAATGGTTCAATGAATCTATCTTTTGGCAATATGACAATTGAACTCAACATTTTTAAGTTGGGAAATCAGCCTTCCGAGCCTAATTCTAGCGTACTTGATGTTTGCTCGATCAATGAGATCGCGGAGGAGGACTGTGAGTTCGAAAAATTTATGTTCGACCACAGCAGTGTTGACGCCTATAGTGCGTTCCTCCTAGAATCTGACACAGCTTTCACGCCGGACAACGATTATGAGTGTTTCACCTTTGTAGACGATTTTGAAGACTCACCACCCGAGTTTGAGTCTTTTGCTTTTTCGGATGAGTTAGTTGAACCATCCGACTCGGTTGCGTACACTCGATTTGAACCGTTGATGGAATCCTTCGAGTTTGAAATTGTTACACCATTGTTACCATCAATTGTTTCACCTCCTAAACTCGAACTAAAGCTTTTGCCGTGGCACCTTAAATATGCTTATCTAGGTGAGAATGAGACCCTTCCCGTTATTATATCGGCCTCTCTAGCTCTCGAGCAAGAGAAGGCCCTTTTAATGGTCTTACAAAATAATCGGCAAGCTTTTGGCTGGTCTATGGAAAATATCAAGGGGATTAGTCCCCTCATAGTTGAACATCATATACAGTTGATGGATGATGCCAAGCCAGTAAGGGATCCTCAAAGACGCCTCAACCCTATAATGAAAGAGGCTGTCTAGAAGGAGATTGTTAAATGTCTTGATAGTGGTATCATTTACCCTATCTTGGATAGCCAGTAGGTTAGCCCCATTCATGTTGTGCCAAAGAACTCGGGCATTACGGTCATAACCAATGAGGCAAATGAGTTAATACCTACTCGCACCCAAACTGGGTGGCGAGTTTGCATCGACTATAGAAAACTCAATGCCGCGACAAGGAAAGACCACTTTCCTTTACCTTTCATTGACCAAATGCTAGAACGATAGGCCAGGCATGAGTTTTACTGCTTTTTGGATGGCTATTCCGTCTATAACCAAGTCCCCATCGCCGAAAAGGATCAAGACAAGACCACATTTACTTGTCCTTTCGGTACATTTGCTTATCGTCGCATGCCCTTTGGGTTATGCAATGCACCCGCTACATTTCAGCGGTGTATGATGGGGATCTTTTCAGACATGGTTGAAAAGTTTTTGGAGATTTTTATGGATGATTTCTCCATTTTTGGTGACTCCTTCGACGAGTGTTTGCTACACCTTGACGCAGTTCTTACCCGCTGTAGGGATAAGAACCTCACTTTAAATTGGGAGAAGTGCCACTTTACGGTACGAGAAGGCATTGTTTTAGGACATGTCATCTCGCAAAACGGCATAGAGGTTGATAAAGACAAAATTAAAGTCATTTCTAATCTTCCTCCTCCTAAATGCGTCAAAGGCATCCGAGCCTTCCTTGGCCATGCCGGTTTTTATAGACGGTTCATCAAGAATTTTAGCAAGATTGCTAGACCTTTGACTCTCTTATTGGCCAAGGACACAACATTTAATTTTGACTCAACTTGCATGGAAGAGTTTGAGTCATTGAAACACTCTCTCATTTCTGCGCCCATTCTTTCATCTCCAGATTGGACGTATCCCTTCGAAATTATGTGCGACGCATCAGATTTCGCCATTGGTGTTGTTCTTGGACAACACATTAATAAGATGCCGCACGTGATTTATTATGCTAGCCGAACACTAAATGAGGCCCAACTGAACTACACCACAACAGAAAAAGAATTTTTAGCCGTTGTGTTTGCACTTGAAAAATTCCGGCCTTATTTAATCGGCTCTCTAGTTATTGTGTATACGGACCATTCAGCTCTTCTCCACCTTTTTGCGAAGAAGGATGCTAAATCGAGGCTAATACGTTGGATCCTCTTACTACAAGAGTTTGACCTTGTCATAAGGGACAAAAGAGGATGTGAAAACGTAGTGGCCGATCACCTTTCACGACTTCCTTCTTCGCCTACACTTGAAATTCCAATCAAAGATGTTTTTCCCGATGAGCAACTCTTAACCGTGTCTTGCGAACCATGGTTCGCTGATATAGTAAACTACTTGGCTACCGGCTTGATACCTAAAGATTGGTCGAAACAGGATAAACACCGATTCTTGTCCTAAGTAAAGCATTTTTACTGGGATGAACCGTATCTTTTTAAATACTGTTCCGACCAAATCATTCGTCGGTGTGTACCTGAAAATGAGTTTAAGAGTGTGCTGTCTTTTTGCCATGATCAAGCGTGTGGCGGGCACTTCGGCCCAAAGAAGACAGCCGAAAAAATCTTGCAGTGTGGTTTCTATTGGCCATGACTCTTTAAGGATGCATATGAATACTGCAAGACATGCTCCCGGTGCCAACACTTGGGCCGGATATCGCGGAGAAACGAAATGCCGCTCCAACCAATTTTGGTTGTGGATATTTTTGATGTTTGGGGAATTGACTTCATGGGACCATTTCCCAATTCCTTTGGGAATGTGTATATTCTTTTGGCTGTTGACTATGTGTCAAAGTGGGTCGAGCCCGTGCCTAGCCGAACGAATGATAACAAGGTTGTCGTTCGATTTCTGAAAGAACATATCTTTTCTCGATTTGGGCACCCTCGAGCGATTATAAGTGATAATGGATCTCACTTTTGCAATAGGACTTTTGAGTCCTTAATGCGCAAATATTCTATTACTCACAAGCTGTCAACGCTATACCATCCCCAAACATGTGGGCAAGCTGAGGTTTCGAATCGGCAAATTAAGCAAATCTTGGATAAAACGGTTTCTAAAAACCGTAAAGATTGGTCACACAAAGTGATCGATGCACTATGGGCTTTCCGTACTGCATACAAGACCGATATTGGTATGTCTCCATACCGGCTTGTTTATGGGAAGGCTTGCCACCTCCCAGTTGAGATTGAGCACAAGGCATTTTGAACGATCAAGGAGTTGAATTTATCAATGGAAGATGCGGGAAGCAATCGAAAGCTGCAATTAAACGAACTGGAAGAGCTGCGGGATGAGGCTTATGATAATGCTGCCATTGTTAAAAACCGAACTAAGGTGTTCCATGACAAACACCTTATGCGCAAAACGTTTAAACCTGGTCAACAGGTTTTACTCTATGACACTCGGTTACACTTTCACCTCGGCAAGCTCAGATCTAGGTGGAAAGGGCCATTTTTAGTACGCACCGTATATCCGTACGGTGCGGTAGATCTTGAAAATCAGGAGGACGGTACTTTATTTAAAGTAAACGGACATCGACTGAAACTGTTCCTCACTGCGGACCCGTCGGAGAAGCTCCTGTTTTTGCAGGAGCCGATTTACACCGATTGATTCTCCTCCATTTTACCCCCAAATTTTTGATCATCTTTCCAAAACTTTATTTCACATAAGTTTGGGGGTGTGTATCATTTGTAAATAAATAAAAAAACAAAACAAGAAAGTGCCGACATTTTCGACCCACCTGGTGTAGCCTGACAGTGCGGACACTGTCCAGTTTAGGTTTGGGGGTATGTTCGGTAAGTTTTCTTCCTTCACATTGATATGTATATTTTTGCATTTGCATCCTTATATAAAAATCATAAAAATTTGAAAAATAAAAAAAAATAGAAAAAGAAAAACCCATAAAAACTGAAAATTTGAAAAAAATTATAAAAATTAAAATATTCAATTTTGGCCATATTTGACTTAAGTTTGACAAATAGGTTAACTAGGTAGGAACAACTAGATCTTAGACTTAGTAAATTAAAATCCCTAATAATAACTTTTCTTAAAATTTAACGGTAGAAAGTATATGTCTTTATAGTTTATTTAGAAATAGACAAATTCGAGTTGACTTCTTGGGCTAAATTAAAACAAAGGAAAAGTATTGATATTTTTATTAGAGTATAAATTTGAAAAATAATTCCTAGCTTAAGTCTAAATTCTGAAAATATATACCTTACAAAAATTGCACAAACACGAACCTTGAAACTTGGAATAGTAGGAGAGACCTTGAAATGCTCGTCTCAAGTTCTTAGTACGAAGAAAAATAAAAAAAAATATACAAGTGTGAATAAAGAAAAAAATGAACACTGGTTTTTGTAATTATTTAAGGCTGCAAAAATAGAAAAATATTTAGCGAGGGTGCTTCATCACCTAGTGCCTTAGACCAACTGGTTTGGGAGTCACTGCTAAATCCATAAGTGTTACAAGACTAGGAATTATGCTTTAATATGCATACACATCTTGTAATCGGTTGTTGGTACCTCAAGAAGTATTAACGGTCGTATGAAGGATGTGTGAGCAAAATTCATCTAAAAAAAATTCACCAATTAAGAAGTGCTTTGGACATCGGACAAGAGTATGATTGCTTGATTTGAATTTCCAAGTGTAGGGGTGATATATACACACACGTAGGGGTATGTGATTGGGGTTTAGATAAGAGATAGGAATGAAGAATAGGACTTATATCTTTAATAGAGATGATAAAAATTCCTAAGTTGAGATAGAACCCTAGAAGGAAAACTTAAAAGATGCCGAAAGAAAAGTAGGTCTGCAAAACATATATAATCTTAAGTTAAATGATAAAGAAGAGTGAAGAATATGGGTGGATAATTTATGAGTCGAAGATAATAGAGTTTCTTGTTAGAAAACCTAATTGGAGGATAAAAGTCGATAAGCCAAATTGATAGAATTTTGTGGGTAGTATCCGCTGAAAACCCTCAGGAGACAACACTCCTCCTACTAGGGACACCTAGAGGTTTAACGGCTTGTTGCACGAGCTCAGTGCAATCGTATTTCCCTGCGAAAGTGAGGTTAGGATTTTGTTGAGAATAAAACTAGGTTTGCTCGAGGACGAGCAAAAGATAAGTTTGGGGGTATTAGTTCATACCATAATTTTGCATTCTTTTAGACCCCATTCTTATTCATTTTATAAATAAACAGGTGCTTTTGACCCATGTATGCTACATAGTTACAGGTTACAGGTTCTCGAAACAAAAACAGTGAAAAAAGACAAAAGACGATACAAAAGTGAGACTACGACTAACAGATGGAAGAATCTTGATCAAGCCTACAATTGGAGAATAAACGAAGGTCAATTCACAAAGAACAAGGCAGCGCAAGGTTCAAGACTTCGACACGAAGAAAATGGTAAAAGTCCACTACATTACTCACTGTGGAGAACTGGAAGAGAAATGGAAAACATTCTGAAGAACCAACCCAAGAAATAGGAAGACAAAAACACCCAGAAGCAGGACAGGAAATTTCAGCATTCAAGCCCTTCATTTGGCCGCAGAACCGCGGCCAAACCTGGCCTATGGCCGCGGTTCCGTGGCCGTGCATTACCCGTAGTGGCGGAAATTTTCCATAACGACTGGCGGCGCGTTGACTTGTCTACCTAGGGGCAATTTTGTAAAAGCATACATGCGGCGATTGTAAACCTAGGGTTTTCTATGTCTTATAAATAGAGACCCAAATACTTGTATTAGGTCAGGCCTCTTTTCATTAATAAAATTCAGAATTCCTTTCTTTTGAGAGCATCAATTTTGTAAGTTCTTTTTATTTGCCCTAGTTATTAGTTTTTAATTTCTGCCCTAGATAAAATTCTTATTTGTCTTAGTTTAATCTAGATTAGAATTTTTATTAATCTGCAGTAGATAATTAATCTCTTAACTCTAAAACTCATAAAAATCATGTTTTTCATAGATCCCTCAATAAGCGAGTAGTTTCCTCACTTGTTAGGGTTAGGAATAGGGAAGGGTTTGAGAGATGCGAATCTCTCACCCCTTTCTTGCCCATCACATATTAATAATTAGGACTCCATGTATACATACATATTCCGCTCCCTATAGCACCCTACCCATGAGGTAACGGTGATACCGTAGTATAAAAGACTGGATATGCATGTTTTCCATGGAGGTTAGGGTAAGGATTAAGAAAGGACGGACAATGACCTAGAGGAAGAAACATCGTTTCTATCCGATCGTCCTAATCCCCTTTATTAATAATTACCATAACACTTAAAAAGATCTAATTTAGGGCATTGAAAGAGGTGGGAAATTTTATTTTACCAAACTTAACCTAAAGCTAACCCTAGCAAGATTTCTAAATCCTAGTCTAAATCAAATTAGTTTTAGTGATAAAGATCCAAACACCATTTGGAATTAACTCGTTAGAACAATTAGGAAATACACATCATCCCTGTGGACCGACCCGTACTCACCGGCTAGCTACCAAGCGACGTCGTTCTTGATTGCGGTTATAAAATATTTTTGATTCATCTTTTAAAAAAGCGCAAGCACGCTAAATCACTTTCAATCTCATGGTAGTCGGAGAGTTCTTGAGAACCCTCCTAAGCGCTTCAAAGATGTTCCCAGTTAGAACAGTAGCATTGATTTCCACCATGGGAGCTGGCGGAGTTAGTCCAAACGGGGAGCTGCCCCCAGCCTTCCTTACTCGTCGCCAGTGACGACGGCGAGCATGTCGTGCAGATGTGATTGTCTTAGCTATAGGGGTGACTTCATCAGGCCCCCTGTGTTGGCGAAGGGTTGTCGCTGGCGCCAGCCTCTTGAAAACTGACGTCCGTTGAGAAGAAGTGTCCAATCTGTCAAAGGCAGACATCTGGGCAGGGGAAGCATCTTTAAGGACTTCGCTTGGAGCGGGAGCCGGAACGGCCAGCCTTGTGAAGATTGACTTCTTGGCAGAAGAAGCCTCTTCGATGATTTCGTCCGCTTGAGCCAGGATGGCTATCCGCTTCGGGATGGCTGCTTCAGGTATCGCGGGCTTGTTGACGTTCTGGTCCAGTCTATTGAAAACTGAGGTATTGAAGTTGGGCGACCCGTTGAGAGGGGCCGCGGTAGTGGTAAGTCGATCAAAGACCGATTTCTTTAGGGCTTCTTGCGATAACAGCGGGGGAAGCTCACCGGTGGGATCATAGTCCCAAAGAATAGTCCAGTGGTGCCTGAGTTACTTGCTCCACTGGCATCTTGAACAGGGAGGCCGCTTGGGGCCCGTAGGTTACACCTCCAGATGAGGCGGAACGAGAGTTGCAGTTGCAGCTGGAACAGTTGGAAGCCATTTGATCTTCTTTTTTTCTGCACGGGAGCAAGGCCAAATCTTAGTACCTCGAACCCAAGGGCAACCATATTAAACCGCGATTCGTTCGCGAACATGACACACGAAGTGTGGAGTGGAAAGAGGAAAAGGTCCCACTGGGCGTGCCAGAATCTGTTCCCCGCCGAAAGACGCGACCGAGACGTCGGGATGTCAGGGCCTGAATTCCGAGGGCAGATGCTAATTGGTGCTATCCGTCCACCTCTCTGAAAATGCCAAGTTGATTTATGACACCATGTATCGAAGGTTTAAACGGATACGGCCGATGTAGCAGACTTCGTCAGATTTCCCCTCATTTGAGGGGTTTTTGATTGTGGGGACGCTCTTCCCTGCAGGCACAGCCCCTGTAGTGAATTACGCTACCGCATCGCGGTAACCATTTTCTCCTTCTCCAGATGGTCACTTCGTGTCGTGTGTGTTTGTTTTGTTTTTGGTTGCCTGTGGATTGTATACGGAGACTAATTTATGTTGTTGCCCATAGGGCGTGGATTAGTCCAAATCCGTATCTTCTTAGATTTGGGTTTGAGGTTAGGTTTAAGGATACGTTAGTCTCATTTGAGACTAAGATCAACTTAAACGTTCGTTGAGGATACGTTAGTCTAATTTCAGACTAAGATCAACTCAACGGGATCGTTTAGATCCAACAAAAGAGTATTTGAACTCTATTGTTTAGTTCAGGGATTTTGCGGTCGATTACCAGTTTAAGGACATGGTGGTCCAATGTTAGTTTAAGGACATCTCGGTCCAAGGTTAAGGACATCATAGTCCATGGGTTTAAAGGACCCCACAATCCGAGGTTAAGGACATCATAGTCCATGGGTTTAAAAGGACCCCGCAGTCCGAGGTTAAGGACATCATAGTCCATGGGCTTAGGGACCCCACAGTCCAGGTTAAGGACATTATAGTCCATGGGTTTAAAAGGACCCCACAGTCCATGGAAAGATTGGTTATTGGGACCCGTCACCTCTCTGAAGACGTTGAAGGATTACAACGACAAATATCAAAGGAGTGAAGAGATGTACCCTTGAACCAAAGTTGATTGGGAAATCTGTAGTCCAATTTGGAACTAAGATCAATTAATTAGATTATGAGCTCATTGGATCAGTTAAATCTGAGTTGAGGACTTATGGCCAACTTGGGCTAAGTCCAATTAGATTTGAAATGCTGGCCCTTTGTTGGACTGTTGAACATTTGTCTGGGTTCAGCACTCCCTTATTTAGCAATGCTAAACAGGGGTTTGGGTTCTGACCATATCTTTATCTTTTATTGAGTGCTGAGCACTCATATGCTATCTGAGATGATCAACCTTGGAAGACAGGGGTATATTTGAGACTCAGTCAAAGGGGAGTCTCACCTCTGGAAAAACTTAGCCAATTTGGGCTAAGATTGGTTTTAAAATAGTGTTAAACACTAGCACATATTTGGCGATCACGTGCTCCCACGTGATGTGCTAAAAATAGTGTTAAACACTAAGGACAAAGCACTTAAAGTAGTATTAAATACTAAAATTGAATTGGTCACGTGAGGCATATGAAGATGGGGCCAAACTTCCTTTAATTTGTTCTCAGAATATTCAAACAAGTGTTAAACACTTAATCTTTGTAATCATCACGTGTGGGCACGTGATAGTGCCGATATATTGGGTATTAATTCCTCTGTTTCCCTCATTTACCCTTTTAAAAAGGTGTTAGTCAGGGGTCACGTAGGGACACGTGAGGCACCCTAAATCAGTATTGCCTTTGGCTTTATTCCCTTTAGTTTTGAGGGTCACGTGTGAGCACGTGAGGCATTGCCTCCAAGCTTTTTCTTTCTCATTTTGAGGAGTCTGTTTGAGGATCACGTAGGGGCATGTGACCATGTCTCATTCGTTCTTTTCTGATCATTAAAGGAAGGGTCACTTGTTGCCACGTGACCACGTTTACGTGCATGGATAATTTAAGTCCTTTGTTTGAGAATTAAATTCTTTGGTAGGGTTAAACCCTAATTCTGTTTTGAGGAATTAAATTCCTATGTATATGGAAGAATTAGATTCTTATGTAGGGTTAAACCCTAGTTTCATTTGGAGGAATTAAATTCCTATGAATTTGGAAGAATTAAATTCTCATGTAGGGTTAAACCCTAGTTTCATTTGGAGGAATTAAATTCCTATGAATTTGGGGAAATTAAATTTCTTAAACTCAATTCTCCCTCTAAGTTTTGGATCTGAATGGCAGAATCTTCCCGATGAGAATTATATTCTCAACTTGTGGGGAGATCTGCTTCTGCAGATCATCAATCAAAGGAAGAACTAAGTTCTTATTCAGAAGAGTTAAACTCTTAAATTAAGAATTAAATTCTCTTTGTTTTATGGAGCTTAGATCTCCTTCCCCTTTCTCACCTAGGGTTTCTTCTGAAGAAATCTTCTTTTTTCTCTGTTGTTGTATCCCTCCAAAAAAAATTCCAAGATCCTTTTCTTCTCTTCTTGGCTGCTATTTATAGGAGAAAGAAAAAAATCAGTTTGTTTAGTCAATCTTTCATTAAAAGATTTTAATTGATTTTGTAACCAACATGATCTTTTAGACCACTCAGTGAATTTTATTCACCATTGGATTTTTAATCCAAAAGATATTCTGTTTGTTATTCTTGGTGAATTTCAGGGAAATCTTTCCTTGTATAGAATCTTTCTATAAACTG
This sequence comes from Agapanthus africanus, assembly GCA_030015575.1. Lineage (NCBI taxonomy): Eukaryota > Viridiplantae > Streptophyta > Magnoliopsida > Asparagales > Amaryllidaceae > Agapanthus > Agapanthus africanus. The sequence goes on along the minus strand of JASDDO010000019.1, from coordinate 372,048,490 downwards.
GTGATTTTTAATCACCATTGGATTTTTAATCCAACGGTGCTCCATTTTACAGAGCACAATCTTTTTTTGTTTGGAAAGATTTAGAGAGATATTTTCCAGTTAGGGTTCTCGATTCCTTCTTAATTAGAATTTAATTCTATTAGTTCGGAAGGCTTAAAGGCCTATCACGTGTTGGTATCTGATCCCATTGTTTGATCATTCAAATAGAATTTAATTCTATTAATTAAAGAGCTTAGGAACCCATCACGTGTTGGCACGTGACCCCCTTGATTAACATTTTAACCAGAATTTAATTCTGCTGTTTTAAAGAATTAAGGAATTATCACATGTCAGCACGTGACCCTTGGTCACGTGTGAGCACGTGATGCCCCATTGGGGTTTTTCCTTAGTTTTTATTATATCTTTTAATCCATTTCAGTGGGTTTAAAGGCTCATCACGTGTGGGCACGTGACTTCTATTGATTAGAATTCAATTCTATTATAACAGAGTCCCCAGGAAACCATCACGTGTCAGCACGTGACCCTTGGTCACGTGTAAGCACGTGATTCCCCATTGGGTTTTTTTTATGATATTTTATCAGGGAGCATACGCACATGTGCATATCACGTGACACACATCTTCAGGGATTTTATTTACCCATAGACAATTTTTTTATTAAGCGCACACTCGATTTGGATGTGCACTTATTTAGATCAGAAAATAAAAGCTTTCACTAAGAAGTAATGGCTTATGTTCTTTGTTTTTCTTCTTCTTTTATTTTTCAAGAAGCAAAGCCTTCGGTTTTTTTATGATGCGAAGGCATCCATGCTAGGTTTTTTTCTTAATATCTTTTGATCTTTTGTTTTTGAATCAATGAATTCAAGAGAGAAGCAACGACTTCTATATTAAAGCAAAAACTTTATGGGAGAAGGTAGATCTTCTTCTTTTTGTTTTTACCTATTTTGAGGTTGTTGAAGAAGATGATTTTTTTCTTGAGCTTATTGGGGGGTCGTCTCTCTTTGATTTCTTTATATAGGGCTCCTATTTATAGGAGAGCAAAAACTAGGGTTTGTTTCTAACAAATTAGGATAGTTTTGATTTTATTTCGATTTAATTTGATTTGATTTGGATTTAATTCGTATTAAATCGATTTAGATCAATTATGGGGCAAGTGTGCATTGTTGGATAGATCCCCAATGCATGCATATTGTCGGATCTTACGATCTCGTATTAATTTGGTTTGATTTGTTTCAACGAAAAAGATTTTATTTCTTCGTTTGGGTAGTTACGCACTTCAAGGTGGTGCGCACATGCATTGCACGTGTCGCTCTATCTCATGTTGATACGTGCACCTGTTATGAGATGGACTTAAGTCATGTGCGTACCTGTTGATTTATTAATAGGTGCGCACTTATGCCTATGTATGTTTTCATGACGGTGATCAAGTGTCAAGCTGCAATTTGTTGGATCTGTCTTGAGATTCGTAGGAATGCGAACAGTCTTTTAGACCCTATAAATATGTGTCATTTGCTTTAGAGTTGTACTCTTTCTAAAACCCTAACTTTTTGTTAGAAGCCCTTGCATTTTTATTAATTTGGTAAGTGCGCATGCGCACCTCTGCCTTTACGCACTTGACTTAACTTGAACTTGCGCACCCTCTGGGTTTCACACTTGACTTAACATTAGTTTGCGCACCCTTTGGGTTGCGCACTTGATTTAACTAAAGATAACTTTTAGAAATTTTCTTTAATTTCAAACATGTCACTTAAGTTTGGTTTTAATCAACCAATATTCATCCTTTATCTTCGAAGTTAGACATCACACCTCTTTCGCGCACTGACGCCTTTCCGGTTTCTTTTCTTTTAGGTACTATGTCTAGCCGTCTGTACTCTATCAGGGAGATTGTTTCCCATACCAACATTCATTTTTATGAACCTTCCTATACTAACGCCCAATGCAAGGTTATACTCCATCGCTTCGAGGATCATTGTGGGCGGTTACTCTCTCGCCGGTCTTCCCTCTTACAAATAATTTTCTTTGCGATCTGTAGTGCTACACCCGGGCTTGTCAGGGCGGTACCGATTCATACACTAGATCAGGCTGAAAATAAAATGCACTCGGTCGATCTAATGTGCTTGATTTCTAAAACAGAAGGGACTGTACAATAGACATGATGCACCGAATATATCAACAAAAGGCAATTATATCCTCATATGCAAGGGAGGAAGATATCAGCAGCGACCCTAACACTTGTATTCATGAGCGGAAGCACCAACAAATAGAGGATGCTGCCTGGGATGTCCTGTAAGATCTTTTTTATTTTCAGAATCCATTCACCAATACTATTCTTTTGCTGTTGTGAACTTTGAACAATGTAACGACCTTTGTTTTTATTTGTCTTTTGCTTGTCTGTAATTCAACTTTTCAACGTATCAATGAAAAGTGCCTCTTCTTTTACATTCGCGCTTCTTTTTCATTTTGTATTGAAATGGTTTTTCTTTTATCATAGGAGTCCGTCGTTAGCATGTGCACACGTGTTGTGCATTAGCCTTCATATGCGCACGTATATAAGTGCGCAAATCAATCAAGTCATTTTTCATCATGTGCACACGTATATAGGTGCGCAAGTCAATCGAGTCATTTTTTATCATGTGCGCACTTGACATTTGATGCGCACTTAAATTGGTGTGAACATCGATGAACTGGATGCCATGGGCTCCTCAGACGACGGTCTGATACAGAAGGAGAGCGTCCACGTTCACGACCATGTCGCGAACTCATATCCTGAAAAATATCTAATGCAACATATATAAAATAACAATTTCAGTAAACAGTTAAGCAAACTTACATAGTTGTAGGTGAAATTAAATTTATCACAGTTAAGATATTAAGTACATAATTTAAATTCTGCATATCTAAAATCCGCATGTATATAAAGGAGAAGAAACAAAAAATTGCGATAAATTATTCAGTGTTTAATTGTTTACAAGATTATGAATGGTACAGATACGTAAATTTTAGTAGTCATCATCCTCTGTTGTACTACTCTCACTCGCCGAATTTCGCTCGGAGTCATCGATGAATTGGTCCAGTTCACGTGTTGTTCGTTTTCGTCTACGGGCAACGGATTTTGATGATCCGTTCTCTACAACAATCTCCATAGCGATGTCAGCTCTTGAAAGGCTAACGTCGTCGGTATCCATAGTTAGGTCTTGTAACGGGGTGACTGGCGTGCTTAGGCAGCTAATTTTAAGATTTTCATCAGGATTTCTCATGTTATAACAGTCTCACAGATTTGTGCTGATAGCAACATGCCAGACAGTATCATTAGGGTCCTCGATATAAAAACATTGACGTGCTTGACTCGCAGATATGTAAGTCTCATTCGTGAACGCGAGTTTTGATGAATTTAGTAGGAGTAGCCCACTTTCTACTTTGTATCCTCGTCGTTCTGTCTTGAGATCATACCATATGAACTTGAATAGAAAAACCCTGTATGCATGATAACATACCTGCACTATATCTTGCAGCACACCGTAGTAGTCAAGTTGTCCCGTGGTTGGATTGAGATCTCTAGATGATGCGTAATCTCATGTGGTTGATGTTAAAAAAATATCGCAATATTGAAACTTTCTATGTGCATCTCTACCTTGTGTGTGGAATCTGTATCCATTAACGACATAACCAGTACGACGCTCAACTATTGGATCTGGTTCGGATGCAATTACTTTTATATGTTATGTTATGTTGGCATCTACGGCTATATGGACCTAATAAGGCAAGATAAGATTTCAAATTCTCATTTAGTTTAAGGGATGGGACATAAATTATATAGTTGAATATATTTTATTGTTAAACTTACATAATGGTTAAACCATGTCGCAAATTCTTGATTTCGAGCATTATCGATATGCCTCGGTAGCGATTGACCCTTCGGTGGTCTGTACCAAGCTTTCCATAATCTAAATATAAAACAACGTAGGTAGGAAATTTCATTTTTATGTGTTGAGAAAAATATTAGATTGAAATCATATTATATACTATGAACCAGACTATATACATGCTCTTGAAATATGTCGATCTCTTCAGAGTTAAATAATACATATCTATGTATTGTGTCTCGCTCCTCACTACGAAGTGCGACATGGTTCACAGCACTTATTATGTTCTTGCATCCATGGAATACAGATATTAATCCTTATCCTTCGTTACCTATGACGTCCTCGTTATGACACTTCCTGTTGAATACATCCTCGGCCTTCTCAAGGTATATAGAACAAAATGTCATGCATTCCTTGGCGAGAAACCCTTCGGCAATTGACCCCTCGGGTCTAGTTTTATTACGGATATATCATTTTATCTTAAACATAAATATGTGGATTTTATTTTGATAAGTTTAATTGATGATATAATAAATATTATTCGAAAGTTAAAGTCAACTATTGAATACGTAACCATTGCTTATCTTTCGAATGGATACATCCACCGATAATTTACAGGTCTACCTAAACACACCTCTTTTGCAAGATGAACTGTGAGATGCAACATGATTGTGAAAAGCGTAGGCGAAAATATGTCTAACCTACAAAGAATGATAGGAAGTTTGTTCTCCAGATTTCTAAAATCATCTGCCTTATATTCCTTAGAGTTTAAATATCGGAAGTAATGACAATAATCCGTCACAACCGAGACAACATCCTAATACCATAACACCCTAATTGCAATGGGTAGTAACTGTTACATGATCACATGGCAGTTGTGACTCTTAAGATGAGAAAGTTTTTTATGTTTCATGCCCACACACTTAGAGAGATTTGATGAGTAACCGTCATGAACCCTTACTTGCTTAAAACTTGGAAGAAAGCACCCTTCTCACCAGAAGACATCATATACTTCGCTGCAGGAATTGACCATCTACTATTTCCTGCTTCTCATGTATGCAATTCAGGACACAACCTATCCTGCAAGAACTACTGTCGCACTGCAAGTGTATCCTTAAATTTGGATTTCACATTCAATAAGGTGTTAAGGAGTAGCTCGCATACATTCTTCTCGATGTGCATGAAGTCTAAGTTATTACATAGATTGAGATTACGCTAATATACTAACCTGTTGAAAATGGGATTCTTCGTTTAGTGACTACCGGCAACGTGTGGAATTGTATTCTCTGTCGTCTTCTCGAAAACAACAGTATTGAAACCTTGTGTGGCCTCTCATAACTTCAAACCCATCGGCTTAGGTGGGGCAAGCATATGCTCTTGTTTACCATTGAACTTTTTTCAATTACGATGATATGGATGGTTTCTATTTAACCATCGTCGGTGACCTGTGTAACACTTGATCTTCCTCGCGCCTACTTTAGGATCACATACGATTTCCTTTAAACATACCGGGAAAGCTTTTTAACCTTTAGTTCTCTATCCAGACAACCTAGCATATGCTAGAAAATCGTTGATTGTCCACAAGAGTGCGACACGAAGTGTAAATGTCTCCTTTTTGTGGGCATCGTAAACCTGTGTACCTAGCTCCCACAACTCCTTCAGATACTCAATCAACGGCCTCAAGTTTACATCAATGTTATTAGAAGGAGAGCTACTTCCAGGGATCAATAAGAGCATCTGTGTGTAAAAATGCTTCATACTCATCCATGAAGAAAGATTATAAACAACAAGAGTTACTGGCCATATACTGTGATTTGCATCGTGGCTGAACGGTTTCATGCCATCTGCAGATAAACCAAGCCTCACATTATGGGCATCCGCAACAAAACCTTCATACAAGGCATCAAAGCATTTCCATTTTTCACCATCGGCTGGATGCCGCAAGACTCTGTCCTTAGTGCGACCATTTTCATGCCATGTCATGCTTTCAGCATTTTTTGATGATAGAAATAATCACCAATGTCTTTGTTTGATTAAAAAATATCACAAAACCTTTGCTGGAATCCGTCTAGGAGTATCGAGTGTAGAATAATCTTCACCGTTATCCTTTCGAGTGACGATCCACCTCGATAAACTGCAAATTTTACATTTCTCTAATTTCTTTATCCTCTGTTTATCGCTGAAAACAGAGATGAATTGGGATTGATCGTCTTGTATGAATTTATGGGAAGATACTATTTAGACATATCCATCCACTTCTCCGAAGATACCAAGTTGATTTATGGCACCATATACTGAAGGTTTGGATAGATGTGACCGATGTAGCAGACTTTATCAGCTTCTCCCTCATTTCTGAGAGGTTTTTGATTGTGGAGACGCTCTTCCCTGCAGGCGCAAGCCCCTGTAGTTAATTACGTTATCGCGTTACGATAACAACTTTCTCCTTCTTTAGAAGGTCACTTCGTGTCGTGATCAGTCGAAAATATTGCATTTTTAACACGTCAATTTCCCTGCCATTTGCACTCATTTATAAATGTTCGGTATGAATATTCCACATATTAGCAAAACAGCCGTAAAATACCAAATTACATGTGTTATACCTTAAAACCGACACTTTGAGGGAAATTGAGTGTTTATCATTGCATCGCATTATCTTTGTATAGCGCAACACTTGTTTTGAGAATCTGTGCAGGAAATTCCAGGAACAGAGCTAAAATTGTCAAAAGTGCTGAGAAAATTACACCAAGTCCATGATTTGAGATCTGACAGTGAACTAGAGGGAATTATAATATTATAGATGTCAGAAAAATACCATGAAGTCAGCACCAACATCTACGAGAATTTCCACATAGAGAGGCAACTAAAGGGCCGCGGATCCGCGGCCGTAGTGGGCTTGGTGCGGCGTATCCGCGGCCACGTCATGCTGACATCAGCAAAACTCCACTTCAGGCTTCTCAGTTCAGCTTCAGAACTCATTCAATATACTTCAAAGTTCAGAGATCTCTAGAAGTTTCCGCCAGAACAGCAAGGCTTTGGGTTCAAGCTAATCACTCTCAAGCTTCTTAAGCAAGCCACTTAACTACCTAAAATCCTAGAAGCTTCTACCTAACTACCAAACTTATAAGGGAAGCTAAACTAAACCTAGCTTCTAAAGGAAGCTAATCCTAATCAAGGCTATAAAAGGGACCCTAAGGCTTCACTTCTAAGGTTGTTGATTCCTTCATCTCTTCCCACAAGTTGAGTGACACAACTTGTACCTGCAAACCCTAACCCTAATCCAATCACCAAGCCAAAAATCAAGAACACCGAGTACCAAATCAAGCAAGAAGCCTTCAATCCTTTAGAAAGCGATGCCGATCTTCAACCGAGCAAGTGATCCAAGCCGATCCGCGACTCACGGAGACGATGTGAAGCTAATTTGACGATCGAGTTCTTTCCTCAATTCTTGTAGTTCTTGAGTGAATTGTAACGGAATTGTTGAATAATAAAAGGTGAAATTTCTTTATCTTTCTTATCTTTATATTCGAGCATTATGATGAGTTTTCGATTCTTGATTGATTTCTTTGTCATGATGTTTGAGTAAAAAAACTCCGCTCGTGGAGGAATCGAGAGAATAGATAGACGATGATGATTACAATCTTGAAACGATTCTTAAGTCCTATGAGTTTTATAAACTCTAAAAAATTGAATAATCGACAACCTAGTTTTGAGCGAGATGCTTTATTGAATGTTTTCGCTCTTAATTAGAGATCAACGATTAGTGATTGAATTTCCTAGAGGCTAGCTTGTGAATGATAATCAACGAAAGGACAAGGGATGATGATGGAGAAACCCTAGTTTCTTCAAGAGATCCCTAATCCTCGTTGATCATCATCGATCTAGGAACAAATCATCAATGGATAGGAATACCTAATCACAAGTCTTCATCCTCACTGTTGATTCGATCGATTCCTACGAGCTTCATTACAAATCTTGATCGTTCATTAGATTTGGACATTTTCTACAATTTTATTGATTCTTGATCTTTATATCTAGTCTTTACTATTCTTGAAACTAAATTGCAAAATTCTTGAATCAATTTTCTTGCAATTTTTCTTTTATCTTTTCATTTCGACTCATCTAAAACGAAAGCGAGCAAGCAAAACACACATCTCAGAGGACGATCCGTATTCATTAACGCGCTACATCGACACTATTAATTGATTGCGGTATAAATTTCTTTGATTGTGATCGTTAAACATTTTCAAAACACAACACACAAAGAATCATTCAATCAAATGGCGCCGTTGCTGGGGATAGTGTGCTAATTCGTTTGTTTTTGAAATTTGATTTGAAAAATTTATTCCATTAAAATTTTTGGATCTAAACTCGCACAAACACTAAACGATTCGTTGTGATTTGTTGCAAGGAAATCTGGAAACTGTGGAGCTTGAGAAAAAATATTTTGAATTTTCCAGAGAGCTCAGGAGGTGAACAGAGGCATTCTTTAAAATTTTTGTGCAGTGATCTTGTAGAACCGCGGCGGAAGCGCGGCATTAGGCGATCATTGTGGCGGAACCGCGGTGATACTGTTGCTTCTCTGTACAAAAACTCTCAGGTGACTTCTTAACTTTCTTATCTCTTCCTCAATCTGCTCCAATGACAAATTTGCTGCAGGTTTCTTTGCAAATAATTCGCAGCGCCGCAAAAAGCAATAAAAAGTGTGTGTTTTGATTCTTGGTTGTTTGCATATTAATACGGAATTTAAGGGGCACGGCCAAATTCAGATTAGGTGGGGAGTTCATTACCCTTCCTAAGCCCCGAAAATCACAAAATTGCATCCGCATTACCCTCATTAATTAAAAGAAATCTAGACTTGACTCTAAGGACCGTCGCGCTCACTTAGGACAGGAGAAGGCCATGGGTAATCTATTGCTTATCCGCGTTTCTTTTGTGGTGTTTAAGGCAAGTGTGTCTAAGACAAGTGGTTACTTAATTAGGCCCACTACTTACGTAGTGGAGAACCTCCTACTTACCTGGCCATAGGAGAGACAAAGAGGCAGTGGAGGATTGATCCCGCGACTTGTCTTTTGGCAGTTAGGAGCGGTCTGGAGCCTTGACCTAGGTGACCACTAGACTTAGGGTTGCTTGTTGCATTTGTTGTGATTTGCATCATTTTTTCGAAAAAAAAAATCCGTATATTTTTCAAAACAAACACCACTTCATTCATTTCCCCTAATTATATTAACGCTGCCACTTGTACTAAACACTTTTAGTGTAAGATAGGCTGGACACGGGATTCTAGTGCCCGTTTAGTCCTCGTTCCCCCGATCGACTCCGAAGTCGGTATTTCTACATTTACTTATTCTTTACCCACCACCACACCCACTTCGATGGATGGTTCTCCATCGAACTTCTTTACCACTACTCTGCCGCCGTCCGCAGGTGCGCAGAATCCACCCCGCATCTCTCTCCAAGAGAGGTGCTATCCTATGCGAGGTCCTCTTTCGACCTGTCTATACATTCCACCAGCCAACGGGGACAATTTTGAGATTAAACCCCAATACATCAACCTTCTACCCAAATACTACGGGCTCGAGTCTGAAGACGCATATGTCTTTATTACAAAATTTGAAAATGTATGCGCAATGATGGGTACCTCTCATCTTTCTGTGGATGCTATGCGTCTACGTCTTCTTCCATTTACCTTTTGCGATATAGCCGAGAAGTGGCTGTATAACATTACCGCACATTCCATTACGAATTGGGAAGAATTCGTTGCAGCATTCCTTAAGAAACTCTACCCGAATCACAAGACAGCTCGAGTCCGTAGCGAAATAAATCAATTTACGCAGCTTCCAAATGAACCATTCTCGAAGTGTTTTGAACGCTTCAAGGATCTGTTGGTTCAATGTCCACATCACGGAATCCTTAGATGGGATCTGTGCTGAATCATATATGAGGGCATTAACCCTACCACTAAACAGAACCTTGAAACCATGTGTCAAGGCAATTTTATGACCAAAGACGATGGGGAAGCTTGGAAATACTTAGAAGATTTCGCTGAAAAATCTTTACAGTGGGAGGGTGTGAGTCCATCGTCTAGGGGTGTCAATAACCAATTGGATGTTTCCATAGGAGTTAGAGCTGAAATTTCAGCTATACAAAAGAAACTCGAGATTATGGAAAACAAATTTTTAGCTGCCGCTCTAAATCAAATGTCACTCTCCAAAACTGTATGTGGATGCTGTTCTGATCCTTCTCATTTGACGGAAGAATGTCCATTGAATTCTCCGTTTCAAGGTCATGAGCATACCCATGCTGCTTTTCAAAGACCTAGAAACGATCCATTTTCTTCCACTTATAATCAGGGTTGGAGGAATCACCCTAATTTTGCTTGGAACCAATCACAAAATCAAAACACGGTTCCAAACCAAAACAATTTCCAAAGGGCTCTTCCACCACAACAACAACCATTTCAACTGACTCAACACCCCTACCAATCACAAAACTTTCAAGATCCAGTCAACACACATGCACCGTATAATCCTGCACAGTTTACTGGTACTGATCTCTCCGCTTCACTCGAACGGACTTTTGAAATGTACATGAAACGAATGTCGGTTGAATTTAGGTCTTCCCTCGATAAATTTGAGAAAAACTCTGACCTCCAAGCTGAGAGTTTAAAATCAATGGAAGCAGAAATTGGCCGACTAAAAGCTGAAATGAGTGCGAGAGAAAAAGGGAAACTTCCGTCTCAACCCCTATCGAATCTTGGGCATTACAATGTAAATGCCATCACAACGTTGAGATCAGGAAGAGTGCTGAATAATCATGTTGGGGAAGAGTTTGATGATACTGAAAAATCTATCAATAAAACCCCGGCTGAGACCTTTCCTTACACACACACTTCTACTTCTGATACTTGTTCTTCTACCCCACCGCCTTCTCATGAGCCTATTCTCCGTTTCCTTCTAGGCTCGACACCTTAGCCCATCTCTTCTATTCCTCCACAGACGATCCCCACTCCTATTCTGGGATCATGTCTACACACACCACCTTCTCCTATGATGGACCCAGTGCTTATTGCTAAAGCTCCTTATCCGAATCGGTTAAGGGGAAACAAATCGAGTCCACATATGGAGAAGATTATGGAAATGTTCAAACAGGTTAACATCAACTGTTAGTTATATGTATGCCCTAGAGGCCATTACTGTACATAGGATGTATATTGTAGTGGATGCTGGGACATATATAGGGAGGACTTTCTTGCTCGACATGATAGTATGCTATCTGGTTGAACTTTACCTTAACGTGTATACTGATTGTCTCTCTGTTACATGTTGGTAAAGCCCTTAGGATCTGTACTTGACTACCTGGACTATGATGCGGATCATACTAGTGGGGACATGGTAGTCCATAAGTACATCCTTGAAAGTCCCTAGTCGTGGGTGTATCGAGACGGGGCATCGATATGCCAGAGTAGACTAGCGTGTACCTTCTCGACCCATACAGATGGGCGATGGATGATCCCATATCCATCGGTGTTTGACATCAGAGATGATATACGGGTGCTCAGTAGAGACTGGGTACACTGGACGGACTCGCCGAGAACTCCCAGATGGTATTATACCTCACGTCAGATGGCAGTTCTCTGGTGACACTGGTACAGAGTAGTCTGTTGACCCGAGATCGTCATAGAGTCTTGTGTGGTTCCCACTATGCTTTGATTTCCATCTTACCACGTCCAAGAGGGCGTGCAAAACGGTGGTTTTTGGGTACAGTCCCGAGTCACATGGAGGCAATGAGCGATAGGAGGGGATTCGTCTCTCCCGGTATAGGGAGTTGATGTTGCACAGTGTTCGATTGGCTATAACAGGAAGTCCCTGGCCAGGGCTGCTCAGAGAATTGCTGGTAAGTGTTACCAGTAGTTTCTCGACCGGTTATGAGCCTCATATCGACACGACTTATCGAGCTATTGGGGTCTGACGTTTACCACCCCTAGGCAAGATATGCGACATATCAGACGATCAGACCGGACTGTACGGTAGTGTTACTGGTCGGATTCACTGGAGTGTGAGCGGGCTTGCTCATCGATCTTCAGATCGCTCAATACCCGGGTGGCCGTTACGTTTAGCAGACCGCTTGCGGCTTGTGGGTGTTTGATATGATCATCACCTGCTGCCGGCGTATTGACGAGTCTTTAGAGTCCTACACAGAGGTTTCCTGGCTCAAGCGAAACGAAATAGGAGCGCATATGAGATATGTGCGGGACCGAGAATAATGCGTGTATGTGATGCCGCATTTCATTCTCGCGATGAATGTATCGGAAAGGTTGTATGCGATATAACCTAGTTATCGATTCAAGCGTTGATTCGATAAACCGATACATAGGATACTAGTCGGTTATATGCGATATGACCGGATCGTTAAATCAAGTGTTGATTTAATGATTTAATGTATAATTATATATTTGATATATTACTTTGCATTAACTAGTATTGGTTGACTTTATATGGATTTTCTCACTCGGATGTGCGCATTATATATGCGATATATTTTTTTGCACTTGATTGTATCATGTTTGATGATACATGTTTACTTGGTTAAGTGCAAAGAATTAAACCATGGTTAAAAGAATGGCTAGGGTTTCATTTCCTTTATTTATTCATTTATTTATTTGTTTATTCATTTTGGAAAAGAAAAGAAAAGAATGGTTGCTAGTTTTGGAATTTAGTTGAAGCTTCATGAAGTTTTGATCTAGTCAACCATTCTTATCTCATCCTTAACCCTAACCATTCCCACTAACCATGATTCATTCTCTACACTTGACTATAGTTAATGATATGATAAGTATTTGTTTTTCTATTATTTTTAATTAACTTATCATATATTTCTTTCTTCTTCTTCTTCATGAGCAAGGAAGAAAAAGCTTTCTTCATCAATGGTGTTTGATGATAAAGAGTGAGAAATCCAATTCTAAAGTCTACCCACTTCCTATTTCTTCATCCTCTATCTCTTGCCAAGTAGTAGAGTGTGTTTCCTTCACAAGTTTTTAGGGCTTGGTGAAGGTGGAGCTTGATTTAGCGATGCCTCGACGTAGATCATCTTCGGCATGGACATCGACGACCTAGCTCACTTTTTCTCCGACGAAGCCGACTCTAGAGCCCGGATTCCTTTTGGACAGCGGAGATGACTTCGTTGCGGAGCTATGGAGGTGGAGCACCGGATCTACAAAGGTTGTATTTCCGTTTTCCCATTAGTTAATTGTTAACTAGTTATCTTTTCGCCTAGAAATCTAGCCAACGATCCGTAGTTTAGGGTTTCTCAGCACCGTAAAATTTTATATTGGCATGTTCGATGCCTTGTGAGACCTCATTAGCGTGCCTAGGAACCCTACAGTGGTATCAGAGCCTAGCTAGAGCCTTAGGCGAAGTCTAGACGGAATTTGAAACCCGATCGAACCCGAAACCCCAAATCAAAATTGCTCTCTGGAAATTTTCTAAAATCGTGGATTTTTCCAAATTAAAAATTGCTAAAAAATTCAGCAGGGAAAAATAAGAATTACGGTGCAAAAAGTTTCTGGTGAACTGTAAATTTCGCGGCGGATCCGCGGCAGAAGCATGGCTTTTGCGGCGGATCAGCGGCCCCTTGATGACGTCAGCCCTGTTCCTTTGCACAGTAATTCCTAGTTCAAAGAGCTGAGTTTTCTGGGAATTTTTAATATTTATTCAAGAGTTGAATTTTTCTGCTGTGTTTTTGGGGATTCGGTGTTTCGATCGGAGTATCAAATTTTGTCTGTGTGGCTTTCCGGATAAATTTTAGAATATGTTAAAAAGTTCGACCGGATATAAATACCCAATTTTTCCCCTGTCGGGAAATTTCCAAGTGTTGGATTTTTCCGTAGTTTAACGACGTTCTAAGTAGTGCAAGTAACGCGATGGTCCCTCTAGAAGACAACAAACCTTAACTCGATTATGTGACCGTCTTGAACTGCCCTTTGAACCTTCGGGTTTGGGGCAGTACGGCGTGCCACATGTGAGGCGTTGGCTTGACCCTTCTACGGCTGGACCGTTGGTACTGAGGCACGAACGTAATGTTGTTAGACTTATTTCATGTGTTGATCTGTATCGGGAAAACTTGGGTGTTCGAATGTTCAATCGGAAAGTTTAACATTTTCTAATTATCTGGAATGGGATACAATAATTGGAATTCACAATAGTTATGTGATAACTGAATGAATGTTGTAAATCTAGCAATTTAGTCTCACTTGATCGGTTGCCACGGAATTTTGATGTGATCAAAAGTCCGTCGCAATCACGTAGCGTACGCGGATACTCGCCGGGTAAACTTAATAGACAGCCTCACTCCATAGCCCCGACCAAGTGACTTTAGGAGAACCCCGTCGCCGAAAGCATCCGTTCGGGTGCTCGCGGTAGCGGTGTTCCGCCTTGGTGCACTTCGTCGACGGTATCGGGGGTGCGGCCGTCTACTGAAGTTTGCGACGAGTATTCGATCAGGATGTCGGGAATCTTGTTGAATTGCCCGACTTGATATTGAAAAGTGTTTTCGATTTTGAGACTAAAATGCGGGGTTTATAATTGTTAGGCAAGCGATGTCTAAGTAATTCATTTGGTCAGGCATGCGATGTCTGAGGAGGTTGCGGATTCCAACTGTTGTAGTTTTACACTTTCTTTTCTGTGACCGTAAGTGTAATATGTGATATCGCCGGTTTCGTTGCTATATGTCAACGACAATTGGGATGGACATATTTACTTACGTTGATGACATGTGATGTTATGTGTTGCTGGATATGTTATATTGGATCGTCGTGTTTGAATAGCCGGGGGGTTTTTATGTGAGATGAGTGTTTTTCATTTTCATTCATGTAAAAACTTGTATGTAATATTCTTTTATTGGGGCGCTTCCAGGTTGCGGAAGTTGTCACCGTTTGTATATTATTTACTTTTCCGCACTAGGATAGACCCAAGGAGGAGGGCACAAGTAACCGGGTTCTGGAGTCCAGTGGGAGACCAACTCGAGGAGTCGAGTCCGGGTCTCCTAACTCTAGAATTGGTAGGGTTGCTTGCCGCTCTCGTAGGGGTCTAGGGGTGTGGGTTTGGCTATTCATCACGACCGTGGAATCCGTGTTTTATACTGGCTCGTATTGAAAACACGGACGTCCTAGTATATCCAATATTTCATATGTTTCTTCTGCTGCGATATCTGTGATGTGATCATGTGATGTTCTGTGATAGATACAGTATATAGTATATATGATATATTATATAGACGTTACTTATGTTTTACACCCGCGCTATCCCTGCCTCGCTCTGCCGTTAGTTACCTAACCTAATGGTGCACGAGGGGACATCGAGGCGAATGCGGATGGCATAAGTGTACGTCGTATTTATCTGTGATGTTTAGGTACTTTAATGATGGGACTTCATTAATGAGATTAATGAAATAAAAGAAACCTAAGATGTTGTAGAATCTAATTTCAAAATAAAACAGGTAGCTACAGTTCTTGCTTTGCACAGAGGTATATGTGATATATCCCGCACCTCATTCGACGAGGAAAGGACCAAGATCCCTTCACCGGGAGTGACTCCTTTAGCAATAACTGGCAGATGCTACACACTCGGTTTGACTTTTGATTGCTTTTAACTGTTTTTGCTTTGCACAGTGATATATATGATATATCCCGCACCTCATTCGACGAGAAAAGGACCGACGATCCCTTCACCGGGAGTGACTCCTTTAGCAAAACTAGAAAAGCCTCAAAAACACTCCATTTTAAAAATCATTTGATTCTACAACGATATCAAGTTCATTACGCAATAGGTTTTCAGAAAAACCTGTCGTAGCCCTCCGTCATTTCAGATAAGTACTAGTTAGTATTCGTGCTACGGTTGTTTGGCATGCGTCAAGGCGTAGTGTACGGTAGCTAACTAGTGCTTATCTGCTAGCATATGATGCGATTGGATTAGGGTATTCGTACGGCGTTGTTTGGCATGCGTCAAGGGTCGTGCGGGTGGGTTTAATTCAATCAAGAAATGTACGGGTTGAACTTGACTAGCAGACTATGGGTTGTTTGGTATGCGTCAAGGTCATAGCGAGCTAGGGGCAAAATATTATCGGGAATTTCAAGTGTTGAGATTTGCAATGAGATTGCATACCTTCTATGAGATAGTTGGATCCCGATACCCGCTGCGAGTAAGTGTTACTCCTGGGAGAGTTTTATACATTACAATTAGCCGATCAAGTAGGTGTCTAGAAAGGTGTCAACGGGGTTACGCCTCTGGGAAAACGAGGTTTACAGTAATTAGGTTCGTGCGAAAGCACGGGGGACCTCCCTCAAAGTACCGACACTGGCCTGGCTGAAAGATTGGCGAACTTGTAGTGTGTAATTAATCCCGGCTAGTCTTTCCTTTTAGGGTTTGAAGGAAGATTTGATAAAAACCAGTGGGAGCCATCCTGATTAGATAAAATAATAACCAATCTATTCTCGCAAGAGCGCACGCTGAGTGTTTTCTTCTCTCTCTCTCCAGGTAGCGACCATATCACGCCTTAATCAAGATAATAATACGGAATTTTGACCGAACCCGCTTGTTATACTGAGCTGGGGAACGTTGGTCCCGCTCCAACTTATAATTGTTATAAGACAGAGCAGGAAATTGGGGAATACTAGATTTCCCGTGCCGCCCAAACGAAGAGAGTGCATGTTGATGCATCATCTTCGGGTGTGTTCATTACAAAGAACTGTTTCTCAGTGTCCTTTACGTCCTGGATATGTGATACCAGATCAGGATCCCAGATATGTAATCTGTTACATAGGGCTAAAGATAGGTAGAGAACTGAGAACGGGTGATAAGTTTCATGAGGCAGAAAACGGGGCAAGTGTTGCAGCCAAGTCTGTTGGTCACTGTCACCCTGTATTATCAATACATTGATTCTGAACGAATGTTATTAGATACCGAACCTGATATACAAAATCATATCTGTCTCTTTATTAGTAAAGAAACGGTAAAATTTTGTATTGTTGGATAATGTTTTGAACATTTCCTATATCAAAAGTTGATCGGTTCAGGCACGTTATCTAAAAGCATTGATGTTCTAAATCAAACTACAGTTCTTAGTATATGGAACACACACAAGAGGAAGAGTTCAGAAATGAACGATTCCTTCTTGAGGTATTGTAGACTAGGTCAAATCAATGTGACCCGACTAGCTATAGTTACATAAAGATGCATATTTAAATTAGTTTGAATTTACATCTTGTGAAACTCGCCAGTCATGTCACAAAGATATGATGACCATAGCTCCGTTTACTGGAAACAGAGAAAGAGTTAGTAAACTCTTGGGATGATACATGTTGATGTATGTAGGTCCCCAGTCTGCACTTGCCAAGACTGGTTCTTTATACTTCATTACGTTCTCTGATGATCTCTTTAGATTCAGACATATGTTCCTGTTGAAACACAAGTCCGAACCTTTTGAGATATTCACAGAATATAAGTTAGAAGTAGAGAACCAAAATACGGGTATAAGTATTATGTCCTTTGATGTGATCAAGGAGGAGAATACTTGAGCACGGAAATCCTGGTCTATTCTAAAGGAGAATGAGATTCTCTCTCAGCATTACTCCTCCGTATACACCATAGTACGATGGTATATCAGGGCGGAGCAATTACACCCTATGTGATAAGGTGTGCTCTATGATGAGTACTACTGAGTTACCTATTTCCTTTTGGGTGTTATGCACTTGAGAAGCTGCATACCTATTGAATAGGGTTCTAATCAAATCAGTTGCCTACCGCTTCATATGTGATATGGAAAGGGAAGAGCCCATCTCTTAAGTCGATTAAGATTTGGGGTTATCCGGGCTATGTCTAAAAGCATAATCCGGACAAGCTCGAGGCAAGGTCAGTTATGTAGAACTGGAAAGGTTCCAGCTATACAAATAACAGCAGATGATTTGGTAGAACCAAAGGATTCAGTAGATTCCAACGAACCTCAGCCTCTCCGCCGATCTAGTAGGGTTTTCTCACCTACCTGAGAGATACATAGGTTTCTCTATGACAGTGGGAGCGAGGATTGCATCATGAGATGATGACCCAACTAGTTTCGAGCAGGCCATCGAGAGTAAGACTCTGTAAGAATGGCTGGATGTTTAGTGATCTGAGATGGAATCCTTATACACCAACAAAGTATGGACTTTGGTTGCTATATCTGAAGGGTTAAATCCCCATCAGGAGCAAGTATATCTTGAGAAGATTACTTGGTGTAGATGGAAAAGTTGAGACTTTCAAAGCTAGACTTGTTAAAGGTTTTCGTCATTGACCAGGCGTGGATAATGATGAAACCTTTTTCCAGTATCTATGCTTAAGTCCATCCAGATTCTACTTGCCACAGCTACATACCATGACTGCGATATCTGGTGGTTGGGTGTCTTGACTGCTTTTCTAAATGATGATTTAGAAGAGAGCGTCTATAAGTACACAGCCAGAGGGCCTCGTAGACAGTGGGAGCAGCGGAAACGTGTGCAAGATGTTTTATATGATAAAGCAGGCATCGCGGAGTTGGAACATCTGTTTTTGATGAATTAGTCAAAGAGTTTGACATCATCAAAATGGTAGATGAACCTTGTATAAACAAAAAGGTAGTAGGGAGTATGGTGACGATCCTCGTACTCGTAGAGTACGTGGATGACATACTCTTGATGGGGAAGGAGTTTCCTATGCTACGCTCGATCAATCTCCGGATATCACAAGGATTCTCCACATAGGATCAAAATGATACCTCCTAAATCCTGAGTTTTAGATCTATGAGATAGACTTAATTGGATGTTAGGATTCTCACTAGTTGTAGTGAGACGGTATCAACCGATCCTGGGGAGAATCACTGGAAGTGTTCCAGGGTGATAAAGACGACTGAGTGTCAGTCACAGGCATTGTCTTTACCCTCAGTAAAGGGACGGTATGGTGGAAGAGTTCCAAGCTAGATACCGTGACATACTAGACGATAAAGGCACGATACATCGCTACTTAAGATGCTACCAAAGAGGCAGTCTGGGTGTATATTGGTTCATGAGATGAACTACATTCCAACCATTGTGAGACAATGGAGTTGTGGCTTATGCCAAGGAACGTCCGTCCCATCAGTGATCCAGACATATTCTAAGGCAGTATCACTTGATCATGGAGATGGTTGATCTCCAGGGAGATCGAGGATAGGAGAGTAGACTCAGAGGACAACACAGCGGATCCACTCACAAAGGCCTGTTCCCAGAGAGAGACTTTTATGGGATGGTTGAGTATGAGATACTGCAACCACTGCTATCAGATGGCCCTAGTGCAAGTGGGAGATTGTTAGTTATATGTATGCCCTAGAGGCCATTACTGTACATAGGATGTATATTGTAGTGGATGCTGGGACATATATAGGGAGGACTTTCTTGCTCGACATGATAGTATGCTATCTGGTTGAACTGTACCTTAACGTGTATACTGATTGTCTCTCTGTTACATGTTGGTAAAGCCCTTAGGATCTGTACTTGACTACCTGGACTATGATGCGGATCATACTAGTGGGGACATGGTAGTCCATAAGTACATCCTTGAAAGTCCCTAGTCGTGGGTGTATCGAGACGGGGCATCGATATGCCAGAGTAGACTAGCGTGTACCTTCTCGACCCATACAGATGGGCGATGGATGATCCCATATCCATCGGTGTTTGACATCAGAGATGATATACGGGTGCTCAGTAGAGACTGGGTACACTGGACGGACTCGCCGAGAACTCCCAGATGGTATTATACCTCACGTCAGATGGCAGTTCTCTGGTGACACTGGTACAGAGTAGTCTGTTGACCCGAGATCGTCATAGAGTCTTGTGTGGTTCCCACTGTGCTTTGATTTCCATCTTACCACGTCCAAGAGGGCGTGCAAAACGGTGGTTTTTGGGTACAGTCCCGAGTCACATGGAGGCAATGAGCGATAGGAGGGGATTCGTCTCTCCCGGTATAGGGAGTTGATGTTGCACAGTGTTCGATTGGCTATAACAGGAAGTCCCTGGCCAGGGCTGCTCAGAGAATTGCTGGTAAGTGTTACCAGTAGTTTCTCGACCGGTTATGAGCCTCATATCGACACGACTTATCGAGCTATTGGGGTCTGACGTTTACCACCCCTAGGCAAGATATGCGACATATCAGACGATCAGACCGGACTGTACGGTAGTGTTACTGGTCGGATTCACTGGAGTGTGAGCGGGCTTGCTCGTCGATCTTCAGATCGCTCAATACCCGGGTGGCCGTTACGTTTAGCAGACCGCTTGCGGCTTGTGGGTGTTTGATATGATCATCACCTGCTGCCGGCGTATTGACGAGTCTTTAGAGTCCTACACAGAGGTTTCCTGGCTCAAGCGAAACGAAATAGGAGCGCATATGAGATATGTGCGGGACCGAGAATAATGCGTGTATGTGATGCCGCATTTCATTCTCGCGATGAATGTATCGGAAAGGTTGTATGCGATATAACCTAGTTATCGATTCAAGCGTTGATTCGATAAACCGATACATAGGATACTAGTCGGTTATATGCGATATGACCGGATCGTTAAATCAAGTGTTGATTTAATGATTTAATGTATAATTATATATTTGATATATTACTTTGCATTAACTAGTATTGGTTGACTTTATATGGATTTTCTCACTCGGATGTGCGCATTATATATGCGATATATTTTTTTGCACTTGATTGTATCATGTTTGATGATACATGTTTACTTGGTTAAGTGCAAAGAATTAAACCATGGTTAAAAGAATGGCTAGGGTTTCATTTCCTTTATTTATTCATTTATTTATTTGTTTATTCATTTTGGAAAAGAAAAGAAAAGAATGGTTGCTAGTTTTGGAGTTTAGTTGAAGCTTCATGAAGCTTTGATCAAGTCAACCATTCTTATCTCATCCTTAACCCTAACCATTCCCACTAACCATGATTCATTCTCTACACTTGACTATAGTTAATGATATGATAAGTATTTGTTTTTCTATTATTTTTAATTAACTTATCATATATTTCTTTCTTCTTCTTCTTCATGAGCAAGGAAGAAAAAGCTTTCTTCATCAATGGTGTTTGATGATAAAGAGTGAGAAATCCAATTCTAAAGTCTACCCACTTCCTATTTCTTCATCCTCTACCTCTTGCCAAGTAGTAGAGTGTGTTTCCTTCACAAGTTTTTAGGGCTTGGTGAAGGTGGAGCTTGATTTAGCGATGCCTCGACGTAGATCATCTTCGGCATGGACATCGACGACCTAGCTCACTTTTTCTCCGACGAAGCCGACTCTAGAGCCCGGATTCCTTTTGGACAGCGGAGATGACTTCGTTGCGGAGCTATGGAGGTGGAGCACCAGATCTACAATGGTTGTATTTCCGTTTTCCCATTAGTTAATTGTTAACTAGTTATCTTTTCGCCTAGAAATCTAGCCAGTTTCTCGGCACCGTAAAATTTTATATTGGCATGTTCGATGCCTTGTGAGACCTCATTAGCGTGCCTAGGAACCCTACAGTGGTATCAGAGCCTAGCTAGAGCCTTAGGCAAAGTCTAGACGGAATTTGAAACCCAATCGAACCCGAAACCCCAAATCAAAATTGCTCTCTGGAAATTTTCTAAAATCGTGGATTTTTCCAAATTAAAAATTGCTAAAAAATTCAGCAGGGAATCCTGGACATTACAATGTAAATGCCGTCACAACGTTGAGATCGGGAAGAGTGCTGAACAATCATGTCGGGGAAGGTATTGATGATACTGAAAATCATATCAACACCCCGGCTGAGACCTTTCCACACACACACACTTCTCCTTCTAATCCTTCTTCTTCTACCACACCATCTTCTCGCGAGCCTATTCTCCATTTCCCATTAGGCTCGACACCTTCTCCCAACCCTTATAGTTCTCCACAGACGGTCCCCACACCTCTTTTGGGACCACGTCTACCCCCTCTTCCTTCTCCTGTAATGGACCCTGCGCTTATTGCGAAAGCACCTTACCCGAATCGGTTAAGGGCTAATAGAACGAGTCCTCATATGGAGAAAATTTTGGAAATGTTCAAACAGGTTAACATCAATATCCCTTTCCTAGATGCGATTCAACAAGTCCCCGCTTATGCGAAAATTATTAAGGACTTGTGCACTAGGAAGAGGAAGACTCAAGTGCCGAAGAAGGTCTTCATGTCTAATAATATTAGCACTGTTTTTATACCCCAGCTACCTAAGAAACGAAAGGACCCAGGATGTCCTACAATATCGATTTCGATTGGGGGTAAAAACATAAATCGTGCTCTTTTAGACCTTGGCGCAAGTGTTAACCTGCTCCCTTATTCTGTCTATGAGCAATTAGGGATTGGAGAGCTGAAACCTGCTCATTGCACTCTCCAGATGGCAGACCGATCTATCACCAAACCAAGGGGTGAATTAGAGGATGTATTGATAAAGGTCGGGGAATTTGTTTTCCCTGTAGACTTCATTGTGCTCGACACATATCCTGTAGCAAACCCCCGGGGCTAAATTCCGGTGATTCTGGGTCGTCCTTTCCTTGCCACTTCCAACGCTGTTATAAACTGTAGAAATGGTTCAATGAACTTATCATTTGGAAATATGACCATTAAACTAAATATCTACAAAGTTGGAAGTCAGCCATCAGAACCCTCTGCTCATATTTTAGATGTGTGCTCTGTCCATGAGATCGCTCCCGATAGTTGTGGAGCTGAGGATCTTTGCTTTACTGATCTTGATGACATTACCACATCTCTGCTAGATCTTACACATGATCTTAGTGAGGACACTTTACCTACACTTGAGTCCTGCACTCCTGACTTTTCTCCACCCGAGTCTGTATCTTTCACCGGCTATGAGCTTCTTTGTAAATCCAAAAATCGCTCAATGATCCCTCCTTCTATCATTTCTCCGCCTGAGTTAGATCTCAAAATTTTACCTTCTCACCTTAAATATGCATATCTAGGTGAGAATGAGTCTTTACCGGTTATCATTTCCGCATCTCTTACATCAGAGCAAGAGAATGCCCTTTTATCGGTATTGAGATCTAACAAAGAGGCGTTTGGTTGGAGTATGGCGGACATCAAAGGGATTAGTCCCTTGATAGTTGAACATCATATACATGTGATGGATGATGCCAGACCAACCCGAGAACCA
The DNA here is from genome assembly GCA_030015575.1 of Agapanthus africanus. NCBI lineage: Eukaryota > Viridiplantae > Streptophyta > Magnoliopsida > Asparagales > Amaryllidaceae > Agapanthus > Agapanthus africanus. The sequence goes on along the minus strand of JASDDO010000019.1, from coordinate 372,025,435 downwards.
CAGAGACGGTTGAATCCCGTCATGAAGGAAGCGGTCATGAAAGAGATCGTCAAATGCTTAGATAATGGTATTATATACCCCATCTCCGATAGCCAGTGGGTGAGTCCTATACATGTCGTTCCTAAGAAATCCGGCATCACTGTTATAACCAATGAGGCAAATGAGTTAATTCAGACACGCGCCCAAACTGGGTGGCGTGTATGTATTGATTATAGAAAACTCAATGCTGCCACGAGGAAAGACCACTTTCCTCTACCATTCATTGATCAGATGCTGGAACGCTTAGCGGGACGAGAGTATTATTGTTTTATGGACGGATACTCAGGCTATAATCAGGTCCCCATCGCCAAAAAGGATCAAGATAAAACCACTTTTACTTGTCCTTTTGGTACCTTTGCTTACAGTCGCATGCCCTTTGGGTTATGCAATGCTCCCGCTACCTTTCAGCGGTGTATGATGGGAATATTCTCTGATATGGTGGAGAATTTTCTGGAGATCTTTATGGACGATTTCTCGATTTTTGGAGACTCTTTTTCTGATTGCCTAGCAAATCTTGACGCTGTTCTTACTCGTTGCAAAGAGAAGAACTTGACTTTGAACTGGGAAAAATGCCATTTTATGGTCCAAGAAGGAATAGTACTTGGACATGTCATTTCACAGAAAGGCATTGAGGTTGACAGAGCTAAGATAGATGTCATTCAAAACCTCCCTCATCCCAAAAGCGTCAAAGATATTCGATCTTTCCTTGGCCATGCGGGCTTTTATAGGAGATTCATTAAGGACTTTAGCAAAATTGCTAGACCTTTAACTCTTCTCCTGGCCAAGGATACGACCTTCCATTTTGACTCGGACTACGAGACAGCTTTCGACTCACTTAAACACTCACTCACTTCAGCCCCCGTTTTATCATCACCAAACTGGGACTACCCCTTTGAGCTGATGTGTGACGCATCTGATTTTGCAGTTGGTGCAGTCTTAGGACAGCATATCGAAAAGATGCCACATGTAATATACTATGCAAGTAAGACCCTGAATGATGCACAAATCAATTATACAACCACCGAGAAAGAACTTTTAGCGGTTGTATTTGCATTAGAAAAATTCAGGCCTTACTTAATTGGCTCTCCTATAGTTGTGTATACTGACCATTCCGCTTTAAAACATCTTCTGGCGAAGAAAGATGCAAAAGGTCGACTAATACGTTGGATCCTTCTGTTATAAGAATTCGATCTTGTTATCAAAGATAAGAAAGGATGTGAAAACGTAGTAGCTGACCATCTGTCACGCATCATTTCTTCCCCTGTGACCCTGCCGATCAATGATTCGTTCCCTGACGAACAACTCTTGAGCATATCCGCTGAACCATGGTTCAGGGATATTGTGAACTATCATGCCACGGGACTAATACCGAGCGATTGGTCAAAACAGGACAAATATCGTTTTCTTTCCCAAGTAAAACACTTAACTGGGACGAGCCCTATTTATTTAAATATTGTCCTGATCAGATCATTCGCCGGTGTGTCCCGAATGAAGAGTTCAAGAGTGTTCTTTCATTTTGTCATGATCAGGCTTGTGGGGGTCACTTTGGTCCTAGAAAGACAGCGGAAAAGGTTTTGCAATGTGGATTTTATTAGCCGACCTTATTCAAGGACGTATTTGACTATTGCAAAACCTGTACACAATGTCAGTACACGGGTAGAATCTCCCGGAGGAATGAAATGCCTCAGCAACCCATCTTGGTTGTTGAAATATTTGATGTTTGGGGCATTGATTTTATGGGTCCTTTTCCCAACTCCTTTGGGAATCTGTACATATTGCTGGCGGTTGATTATGTCTCAAAATGGGTAGAAGCCATTCCATGTCGCACTAATGACAAGAAAGTTGTCAATTAAGTTCTTGAAAGAGAATATTTTCTCGCGATTTGGACACCCACGCGCTATTATTAGCGATAATGGGACACATTTCTGCAACAGGTCTTTCGAGACGCTGATGCGAAAATACTCAATCAACCACCGACTGTCTACACCTTATCATCCCCAAACAAGCGGGGAGGCTGAAATCTCAAACAGACAAATCAAACTTATCCTGGAGAAAACTGTTGCTAAAAATAGAAAAGACTGGTCGACCAAACTGACGGATGCTCTTTGGGCATTCCGAACTGCATATAAGACCGACCTAGGAATGTCTCCATATAGGATAGTGTTTGGAAAAGCATGTCATTTACCCGTCGAGATAGAGCATAAAGCATTGTGGGCTATAAAAGAAATAAATTTTGATCTAAACCTTGCTTGCAACTTTCGGAAGCTGCAAATTAATGAGCTAAGCGAACTCCGCGATGAAGCTTATGATAACGCTGTAATCACAAAGAATAGGACTAAGGTTTTTCACGATAAAAACATTTTAAGGAAAACATTTTCACCTGGTCAACAAGTCCTTCTTTATGATTCACGATTACACCTTCATGCGGGTAAGCTCTGATCTCGATGGAAGGGACCTTTTGTTGTGCGGTCTGTATACCCGCACGGGACAGTAGAAATAGAAAATGTTAAAAACGGCACCTTTTTCAAAGTAAATGGACATAGACTTAAGCCGTATTTTTCCACTGACCCCACGGAGGAGCTCTTGTTCTTACAAGAGCCAGTTTATTTGGATTAAAATTCCTCTGTCTCACCTTCATATCCTGTATATCACTGCATCATGTTTTGAATGAAGGTGAGTGAAAAGAGTAAGTTTGGGGGAAGTTCTTCACTTATATATTTTGCCCCCACTAATAATTCCCCCCAGGCTTACAGTTTTTGTAGGTATAGCATTTGGTAACAGTGAGGACACTGTTGAAAACAAGTTTGGGGGAGGTTTGTGCTTATTTTCGCATCATTTGCATATCATCTGCATAAGCACAAAACATTTCTTTAAAAATCTATAAAAAATTGAAAAATTTTCAAAACCCATAAAAATTTAAAAATTTTCAAGTATAAAAATAATTTTAATATTTACACTTTTTTTGTACATAAATAAGATAATGAAAGTTTAGATAGTGAAAAATTACATCCATGAGATTAGAAAAATTTAAGAAAACTAAGAAAATTAGAAGTTTTCTTATACGAACTAGTAATAAGTAGTTATGAGCCATTGTCCCAAGGGTTAGTAAGATGAAGGACGTCACTAATCTGAGGATAAAAATAAGTCTGAAAAATAGTTTCTATTCTGGAAGTCAAACATTTTGAACGTTGATACCCTGCTATTCGCACTTACACACGTCTTAAAGCCTGGGATAGTAGAGGATACCTTGAAATGCTCTTGTCTTAAAGCCGATGTATGAAGGAAATAAAAAAAAAGTGAATAAAAATATATGTAGTGGTGAGAAAAATGGACACTGGTTTTGTTATCGCCGAGGGCAAATAAAAAAATATATAGCGAAGGTGCCTTTTCACCTAGTGCCCTAAGGCCAACTGGTCTTGGAGTCACTGCTATGCCTAAGGTGGTGCAAGACGAGGAAAATACACCAAATAAGTAAGCACATGAGTAATCGGTCGGTTAGTACCCCAAGAAGTATTAACGGTCGCATGAAAGTGTGTGAGCAATCTCATCTAAATATTCATTAATTAAAAAAGTACTGAGGCTGATGGGCAAGAGTATGATAGCTTGAATTGAATTCTCCGGGTGTAGGGATGTCTTTACACACACACAGGGTTATATGATCGATATTTGGAAGAAAGATAGGAATGGAGAATAAGACGATGTTTTATTGAGGGAGGACGTGATTTCTAACATTTTTTCATGACCATTAAGATAGGGCTCATGACAACTGAAAAGCTAGCTTAGTTGGAAACCCTAATTTTCAAAGTTTTTCTTTTACAATTCTTGTCTTTAAATGTAATATTCATGATCTTCCTTTTATTATTGGATTTTGTGGGTGCAATCCGCTGAAAACCCTCAGGAGACAACACTCCTCCGACTAGGGACACCTAGAGGTTTAAAGGCTTGTTGCACATGCTCAGTGCAATCGTGTTGCCTACGAAAGTGTGCTAGATAGTTTTTCTCTTTCTTTATTTTCTCCTTCTCTTTTTAATAAAACAGTTCGCTCGAGACGATCGAAATTAAGTTTGGGGGAATTTGATTAGTCGAAAATATTGCATATTTTAGCCGACAATTTCCTCATCATTTGCATTCATATAGAAGTGTTCGGCATTCATAATTCACATATTAGCAAAACTGTCGCAAAATATCAGATTGCATGTGTTAGACTCTAAAACCGGCACTATAAAGGAAATTGACTACATTTCATGGCATCGCATCATCCCTACATTTGCGCAACACTTGTTTTGAGATCTGTGCAGGAAAATCCAGCAGAAAGGCCAAAAATTTACAGGGTACAGCTAAAACGTTACGCCAACTCAATGATTTCAGTTCTGGTATTAATCCAAAGGGACAAATACAAATCAACACATCAGATAAAGCTCAAAGTATCAACCCAAGACCACTGCAAAAAGACCAAGCCCCAAGGAGCATATTTGGCCGCGGAACCGCGGCTTAAGCCTGCTTGCGCCGCGGTTCCGCGTCTACTTGATGACGTCACCACTTCGTATTTGCATCAAAACTCTTCTCTCAGGGCCCACACTTCAGAAAGACACCTCAAATTCCAGAAGACTCCAGAGACTTCTGCCAGATCAGCAAACCCCTGTTCCTACACTAAACTAAGCCTTGTATTCTAGAAACTTCTTCTTAAAACCTAGCTTAAACCCTAAGCTAAGCCTAACAAACTCTTTTTAGAAGTCTTTCAACAAACTTTTGGAGGGAACTCAAAGGCTTAGGGTTTGGGTGTTCTATAAATAAGACCCTAGGCTCACTTGTAAACCAGGAGAATTCAATCTTGGAAAAATCAATCCATTAGTTCATTTGAGAGCCATTCTATCTCTTTCTTCATCTTCTTCTTCCACTAGTCTAGTGAGAGGGCTTGTGTGAAACCCTAACCCTAATTCCAATCAAAATCCAAGATCCCGAGTACCCATCAAGCAAGAAGCCTTGCAACCTTTTATGAGCCGAGCCGATCTTCAACGGAGCAAGTGGTCTAAAGCCGATCCACGACTCACGGAGCCGAGCGACGCCAATTCAACAATTTAGTTCTTCATCTTGTAGTTCTTGAGCGACTGTAATCAAATTGTTGATATAAATAAAAGGTGATATTCTTTTATCTTGTTTTCTTTAAATTCTCGCATCATGATATCTTTTCAATTCTTGAATACTTTCTGTGTGATGATGTTTGAGTAATACTCCGCTCGTCGAGAAGTCGAGACGATCAATAGAATGATGATGTAATATATCTTAAATCGATTCTTGAATCCAACGAGTTTTGTAAATCCTAGCAAGTTCAAGAATCGACGACCCAATTCGTTGCGATGCTTTCTTGATTGATATCGCTCGAGATTGGGGAGTTACGATCGTTTCTTGAAATTGTTAGAGGCTAGAATGTGAATGATATCGATGAAAGAACAAGGGTTAAACGATAAAACCCTAGTTTCATCAAGAAAGCCCTAACTCTCATCGATCATCATCGATCTAGTATCAATCCTTCGAAGGACAAGAACATGAAATCTTGAAATTACATCACGTCTATGGATCCGATCGATTCTTACGAGCCTCATTTAGATTCTTGACATTTTGGTTGGAAAAATCATCGAAACACCGATTCTTGATTTGTTTATCAGTTTCTTGATTCTTGATTAAACATCATGACACCTGAATCAATTGATAAATTCTTGAATCATGTTTTCTTTTCTATTCAATTAACTTTTCAATTCAAACAAAGCAAATATAAAAACGAGTCGCACAATCCCTGTGGATGATCCGCACTCGCTTACGATCTACAACTGACACCGTAGTTGATTGCGGTCAAATATAATTCTTTGATAGTGAGTTCATATTACAATTTTATAAATACCGATACAAGATACTATTATCGATCAAATGAAACCGTTATCGGGAAACAATTGATTCGATACTTGCTTTTTACAAACACATCCGAGAATTACACTAAATCAGTCCTTTTCCCAACTCCTTTGGGAATCTGTACATACTGCTTGCGGTTGATTACGTCTCAAAGTGGGTTGAAGCTATTCCTTGTCGCACTAATGACAAGAAGGTTGTCATTAAGTTCTTAAAAGAAAACATCTTTTCGCGATTTGGACACCCACGCGCCATCATTAGCGATAACGGGACACATTTCTGCAACAGGTCTTTCGAGACTTTGATGCGGAAATACGCAATCAACCACAAACTTTCCACACCCTATCATCCCCAAACGAGCGGGCAGGCTGAGATTTCAAATAGACAGATCAAACAAATCCTGGAGAAGACTGTTGCAAAGAATAGAAAAGATTGGTCGACCAAATTGACGGATGCTCTTTGGGCATTCCGAACTGTATATAAAACCGATCTAGGGATGTCTCCTTATAGGTTAGTGTTTGGGAAGGCTTGTCACTTGCCAGTCGAGATTGAGCACAAAGCAATGTGGGCTATTAAAGAAATCAACTTTGACTTGAATCAAGCCTGCAACTTTCGGAAGCTGCAATTAAACGAGCTAAGCGAACTCCACGATGAAGCTTATGATAACGCTGTAATTGTAAAGAATCGGACTAAGGTATTTCACGATAAAAATATTTTGAGGAAAACATTTACACCTGGTCAACAAGTCCTTCTTTATGATTCACGATTACACCTTCACGCGGGTAAGCTACTATCTCGGTGGAAAGGACCTTTTATTGTGCGGTCTGTATACCCGCACGGGGCAGTTGAGGTAGAAAATGTTTAAAACGGTACATTTTTCAAAGTGAATGGACATAGATTAAAGCCGTATTTTTCCACTGACCCCACGGAGGAGCTCCTGTTCTTACAGGAGCCATTTTATCTTGATTAAAATTCCTCCGTCTCACCTCCATGTCCTGTAAATTACTGTATCATCTTTTGAATGGAGGTGAGTGAAAAGAATAAGTTTGGGGGGAGGATCTTCACTTAAATATTTTGCCCCCATCAATAAATTTCCTCCCAGGCTTACAGGTTTTTGAGATTTAGCAGATGGCAACAGTGAGGACACTGTTGAAAACAAGTTTGGGGGAGGTTTGTGCTTATTTTCGCATCATTTGCATCATACTTTGCATAAGCACAAAACATTTTCTAAAAACCTATAAAAATTTAAAAATTTTAAAAAAAATTCAAAAATAAAAAATAAAAATATTTGTGTACATAAATAAGATAATAAAAGATTAGATATTGAAAAAAAAATTACATCCAAAAGATTAGAAAAATTTAAGAAAACCTAGAAAATTAGAAGTTTTCTTATACGAACTAGTAACAAGTAGTTATGAGCCGTTGTCCCAAGGGTTAGTAAGATGAAGGAAGTCACTAATCTGAGGATAAAAATAAGTTTGAAAAATAGTTCCTATTCTGGAAGCCAAACATTTTGAATGTTGATACTCTGCTATTCGCACTTACACACGTCTTGAAGCTCGGGATAGTAGAGGATACCTTGAAATGCTCTTGTCTAAAAGCCAAAAGTATGAAGGAAATAAAAAAATGAATAAAATATAAAAATGGTGCAGAAAAATGAACACTGGTTTTGTTATCGCCAAGACAGCAATAAAAAAATATAGCGAGGGTGCCTCTTCACCTAGTGCCTTAGACCAACTGGTCTGGGAGTCACTGCTAAGCCTTAGGTGGTGCAAGACGAGGAAAATACACCTAATAATCAAGTACATGAGTAATCGGTCGGTTAGTACCTCAAGAAATATAAACGGTCCCATGAAAGTGTGTGAGCAAATTCATCTAAATATTCATTAATTAAAAAGTACTGAGGCAGATGGACAAGAGTATGATAGCTTGAATTGAATTCTCCGGGTGTAGGGATGTCTTTTACACACACGTAGGGTTATATGATCGATGTTTGGAAGAAAGATAGGAATGAAGAATAAAGGCGATGTTTTATTGAGGGATGATGTGATTTCTAACATTTTTCATGACTATTAAGATAGGGCTCTTGACAACTGAAAAGCTAGTGTAGTTGGAAACTCTATATTTTCAAAGTATTTCTTTTATGGTTCTTATCTTTATATGTGAATTTCACCATCTCTCTTTTATTATTGGATTTTGTGGGTGCAATCCGCTGAAAACCTTCAGGAGACAACACTCCTCCTACTAGGGACACCTAGAGGTTTAAAGGCTTGTTGCACGTGCTCAGTGCAATCGTGTTGCCTACGAAAGTGTGCAAGTTAGTTTTTCTTTTTCTTTATTTTCTCCTTCTCTTTTTAATAAAATAGTTCGCTCAAGACGACCGAAAATAAGTTTGGGGGGAATTTGATCAATCGAAAATATTGCATTTTTAACACGTCAATTTCCCTACCATTTGCACTCATCTATAAGTGTTCGGTATGAATATTCCACATATTAGCAAAACAGCCGTAAAATACCAAATTGCATGTGTTATACCTTAAAACCGACACTTTGAGGGAAATTGAGTGTTTATCATTGCATTGCATTATCTTTGTATAGCGCAACACTTGTTTCGAGAATCTGTGCAGGAAATTCCAGGAACAGAGCTAAAATTGTCAAAAGTGCTGAGAAAATTACACCAAGTCCATGATTTGAGATCTGGCAGTGAACTAGAGGGAATTATAATATTATAGATGTCAGAAAAATACCATGAAGTCAGCACCAACATCTACGAGAATTTCCACACAGAGAGGCAACCAAAGGGCCGCGGATCCGCGGCCGTAGTGGGCTTGGCGCGGCGTATCCGCGGCCACGTCATGCTGACATCAGCAAAAGTCCACTTCAGGCTTCTCAGTTCAGCTTCAGAACTCATTCAATATACTTCAAAGTTCAGAGATCTCTAGAAGTTTCCGCTAGAACAGCAAGGCTTTGGGTTCAAGCTAATCACTCTCAAGCTTCTTAAGCAAGCCACTTAACTACCTAAAAGCCTAGAAGCTTCTACCTAACTACCAAGCTTACAAGGGAAGCTAAACTAAACCTAGCTTCTAAAGGAAGCTAATCCTAATCAAGGCTATAAAAGGGACCCTAAGGCTTCACTTCTAAGGTTGTTGATTCCTTCATCTCTTCCCACATGTTGAGTGACACAACTTGTACCTCCAAACCCTAACCCTAATCCAATCACCAAGCCAAAAATCAAGAACACCGAGTACCAAATCAAGCAAGAAGCCTTCAATCCTTGAGAAAGCGAAGCCGATCTTCACCCGAGCAAGTGATCCAAGCCGATTCGCGACTCACGGAGACGATGCGAAGCTAATTCGACGATCGAGTTCTTTCCTCAATTCTTTTAGTTCTTGAGCGAATTATAACGGAATTGTTGAATAATAAAAGGTGAAATTTCTTTATCTTGCTTATCTTTATATTTGAGCATTATGATGAGTTTTCGATTCTTGATTGATTTCTTTGTCATGATGTTTGAGTAAAAAAACTCCGCTTGTGGAGGAATCGAGAGAATAAATAGATGATGATGATTACAATCTTGAAACGATTCTTAAGTCCAATGAGTTTTGTAAACTCTAAAAAATTGAATAATCGACAACCTAGTTTTGAGGGAGATGCTTTATTGAATGTTTTCGCTCTTAATTAGAGATCAACGATCGGTGATTGAATTTCCTAGAGGCTAGCTTGTGAATGATAATCAACGAAAGGATAAGGGATGATGATGGAGAAACCCTAGTTTCTTCAAGAGATCTCTAATCCTCGTTGATCATCATCGATCTAGCAACAAATCATCAATGGATAGGAATACGTAATCACAAGTCTTCATCCTCACTATTGATTCGATCGATTCCTACGAGCTTCATTACAAATCTTGATCGTTCATTAGATTTGGACATCTTCTAGAAATTTATTGATTCTTGATCTTTAGATCTAGTCTTTACTATTCTTGAAACTAAATTGCAAAATTCTTGAATCAATTTTCTTGCAATTTTTCTTTTATCTTTTCATTTCGACTCATCTAAAACGAAAGCGAGCAAAACACACATCTCAGAGGACGATCCGTATTCATTAACGCGCTACATCGACACCGTTAATTGATTGCGGTATAAATTTCTTTGATTGTGATCTTTACACATTTTCAAAACACGACACACAAAGAATCATTCAATCATGTCGTGTTATGTTTGTTTTTATAGGGTTGCCCTTGGATTGTATACGGAGACTAGTTTATGTTGTCGTCCGTAGGGCGCGGATTAGTCCAAATCCGTACATATATTTTTATTATTTGGGTCAAGCATTTGTTTGACAGGGTCTACGTTGGTAGCTTGGTTTGCTAATGGGAATGAACTTAAGGCGCATTTCTCATATTTGTGAGGTCCATCCATTCACGGGAAACTTGGGTTTGATCTAAGCATTGTCAGTCATATTAGAGACTAAGATCAACTTATAAACAAATGAGCATATAGGCTCAACTGATCATTGGATCATATATGAATAGCTCATGGATAGTATACGGTAGTCAGTATGGAGACAGTCCACAGGGCAAAATATATTAGTTCAAGGACGCCGCGGTCCATTATCACCATGTTTATGGTGACGAGATAGTTTAGGGACATTTCGGTCCAACATTCCCATGTTTGGGGATGAAAGAGGAGGAGTTGTTGGTTGTTGGGACCCGCCACCTCTCTGAAGACGTTGAAAAATTACAACGATATATCAGAGGTGTGGAAAGATGTACCCTTGAACCAAATTTCGTATTTGAGGGAAAAAATCATGGTGGGTCTAAGAATCGTTAGTCTTATATAGGACTAAGATTAATTTAGAAGATATGGGATGAAAATCATTAGTTGTATATAGGACTAAGATCAATTTAGAAATCATGAGTATATGGGCTCGGTTGATTCAAAAGCAAAATGAAAGCTCAAGCTTCGCAGACTTATCCAATTTTGGGCTAAGATTGGATTTTTATACTATCCAGCAGTTCTAAGCACTCAGATATATAGCACTCACGTGTGTTCTACGTGAAGCGCTGAAATAGTGCTAAGCACCAGTCTTTTCTGGCGCTCATGTGTGTTTCATGTGAGGCACTCAGCTTTGGGCACTCACGTGTGTTACACGTGAGGCGCTCAGCTTAGAGCGCTCACGTGTGTTACATGTGAGGCGCTGAATTTTTAACTTCTTTTGAGTGTTCATGTGTGTTTCACGTGAGGTGCTGAATTTTGGCGCTCACGTGTGTTTCACGTGAGACGCGTTTTGGCGCTCACGTGTATTTTACGTGAGACGTTGTCTTCTTAGCGATTTAATTTTTGTTTATGTTTTCAAAGAGGTTAAACCTCTGTTAATGGTTTTTTGACCATTAACGATCACCAAGATCACTATTTTGAGGATCTGGGATCAGGTTCCTTAAGAACTAAGTTTTTGATTACGAAGGAACTAAGTTCCTGGAGTATTATGGACTCCATCTTCTTCATGTTCTTCTCTTATATCCTTTTTAACCTCGTTCTTCCCTGAATTCTTGATTCTCAAGAATAAGATCTTCCCGATAGGAATTAAATTCTCAACTTATGGGAGATATGTCTTGCGGATCTCAGATCCAGAGAAAGAATTTAGTTCCTTTGAAAGGGTTAAACCTTTAGATATGATATGATAAGTAAAGAAGATGTTTTAATCTCTCTACTTTCTTTACCTAGGGTTTTGAGGAGGAAGATTTTCTTCTTCGAACAGAATTAAATTCTCTGTTGCCAAAACTTTTGGAGAGCCTTTTGTATTTTTACAGAAGCTTATGGGGCTGATTCTTCTCCATTTTTATATCGAGTCTCTCCTCTTTTTCTTTTCATCTCTTTGCTTCTATTTATAGGAGAAGGAAAAGAATCAATTTGTTGAGAAAATCTCTCATTGAGTGATTATGATTGATTCCATAATCAATCAAATTGATCTTTTAGATCAACCGACGAATTTTATTCACCGTTAGATTTTTAATCTAAAGGCTCTCTGTTTAACAGAGAACATTTCTTTTTTGCTTTAACAAGATTAGGAAGATATTTTCGTAACGTAGAATTTTATTCTATTATATGAATACCTTGTTGGTTTAACAAGATTAGAAAGATATTTTCCTAACATAGAATTTAATTCTATCAGATGGTTTAATTAGTGATATTTTATCACTATTGGATTTTAAATCCAAAGATTCTCCGCTAAAGAAAGATCTTTCCATATTAGAAGGACCAGAAAAAACATTTCCCAAATAGAATTTAATTCTATCACATAGAATTTAATTCTATCATATGAAACCATTTTAAATGGGGCGCTCACGTGCTATCACGTGAGCGCTGCTATATACATATATGGTAGCAGCGCTCATGTGCTTTGCATGTGAGCGCCGTCAAAAGAATGCGGTAAGAGAACTCACGTGTTTAACACATGGGTGCTCACGTGTTTAATATGTGGGGGCTGTCACTGGATTTAATCCTATCTGAAGCCAGTACTCACATATTTTGCATGTGAGTCCTCACGTGTTTAACACATGGCCGCTGCTATAGGATTTAATCCTATCTGCAGCAGGTACTCGCGTGCTTTGCACATGGGGCGCTACCCACTATTTTTATAAAAGGAACAGTAAGTTTTGAGCCAAAATTTTTGGCGGGAACAAATGCCCCCACTATTTTGCCCACGTAAGTATGTACGTGGGTAAAGTAGTGCAAAATTATGCATCGCCATAAAATTGATGGCTCAGAAGATAGGTTTAGGTCTCTATCGACTAAGGCTTTGTCTATCTTCATGAGCCATAAGGGTCTTAATAAGGTTTCTCCCTATGAGTCGTGAGGATCTCATAAGTGTATATTCTCCATAGAAATCGTGAGGATTCCTAAGTGTTTATTGCCTCCGCGAGTCATAAAGATCTCACTCGGGTATTTTTTCCTTACGAGTCGTGAGGACTCATAAGTGACTTCTTCATTTCATTGGCATCCAAATTTGGCAAATGTGGCCTGTGGATAGTATAAAAGAGTTGGTCTTGACCTCCTTGTAGGACAGCGATGGCTTATGAAACATATTTAGATCTTCCGTCTAAGGCTTTTCAACTTTATGAGCCGTGAGGGTCTTATAAAGAGGTTTCTCTCTATGAGTCGAGAGGATCTCATAGGTGTATTTTCTACTTAGAAGTCATAAAGACTCCTAAGTGTGTTTACGTTTGAGAGTCGTAAGGATCTCACAAGAGTATTTTCCTCTTACGAGTCGATAGGACCCATAAGTGACTTCTTCTTCTCATCAGATGCAACTTTGGAGAATGTAGCTGGTGGATAGTATACAAGAGTCGATATCGAACTACTTGTCGGGCAGCGATGGCTTAGGAAACATGTTTAGATTTGTCACCTAAGGCTTTTCAACTTTATGAGCCGTGAGGGTCCTATAAAGATGTTTCTTCCTACGAGTCGAGAGGATTTCATAAGTGTATTTCCTTATTAGAAGTCTTAAGGACTCCTAAGTGTGTTTTCTCTTGAGAGTCGTAAGGATCTCATAAGAGTATTATCCCTTTTTGAGTCGAGAGGACCCGTAAGTGGTTTCTTCTCCTCATTGGACGCAACTTTGGAGAATGTAGCCCGTGGATAGTATACAGGAGTCGATATCGAACTACTTGTAGGGAAGCGGTGCTTAGGAAACAGGTTGATATCCCCGTCGTATAAGGCTTTTCACCTTTATGAGCCTCAGGGGTCTTATAAAGATGTTTCTCCCTGTGAGTTGAGACGAGTCGAGAGGATCTTACAGGGGTATCCCAACGTGAAATATAAATAAGTCTTTTTTTTGATAGGGGTCCGTTAGGTTTGTGGTACTAGGTTTAAGTCCATCGTACCGAAGCGCTGGCTGATGTATTCTTAATACACAGTCTCTTAGGTTGCTGCTCGAGTAGCCCTGCGTCTGTCGTGTCTCTGATCCTTTCTGAGGCTGGATAAGACGTCTTCAAGTAATCTTCTTAGGTTAGAATATCCATATTACCATCGGAAGATTAAGTGTTAGGTTTTGCGGTGGCACTTTTTACTTGAGGTTAGGCTTAATTTGAAGCCTTGAAGAGTCATAACCGCACCTTTCTGGGGTAGGATGAACTCCAATGGTCTTTAGGCTTTGTATGTATTGCCATCGAGACCTGAAGCTAGGAATATGCCGTCACTTTGTTTTTATTTTGATGATGTCCTGCCATTCTTCACTGAAGTTGGGTAGACATCCAAATGACCTCTATGCTGTATGTATCGCCATCGTCGTCTGGAGCTAGGATTTTGCCATCACTCCTCTTTTGTTTGACCCTTGGGTCCTTGTTGACGTCTCATCTGCATCCAACTGGAATGAGAAGAATGTAGATATAATCTCTAGGCTGTAGATATTGCCATCAAGATCTGGAGATAGGATATTGCAATCACTCCACTTTATTTGACCCTTGGGTCCTTTGTTAACGTCGCGTCGGCACCCTACTTGTCATGCCCGCTTCTTAGTAGACAGAAACGGTGACGTGGTAAGCTTACAACGTATTTACTATGAAACTACGTTAAGAGTAATTAAGCAATATAATAAAGAGCAAGAATGACAAGAGTAATAAAATAAAACAGCTACTTTATTTATGTTCAACTTTACATACAACTGACTGGAATGAAAAAGATATAACGATAAAAACAAATGTATAAACAATGGCATACTGAAAGTAAATGCAGGCAAGAGCTAGTAGTCAGGCCGAGCGGCAAACTGGTCTAAGTCCTTCGGGCTCGGCTCTATCTCCTCAGAGTCCGGTCCTTCTGACAAACATTCCAAAGAAAGAAATAGAGAGGAATGTCGTCAGCGAACTAGCGCTCGTTAAGTCCCCCAAAGAGGTAATAGAAGATGACTGAATATTATATAAAGTGAATAGAAACCAAGTAAAAGTGAACAGGTAAGGTTGTATAAGCAAGTATCTAAGCATAATCATTTACAGGTATAAGATAGCTATGTTAGTGATATATGCCCTAAAGGCCATTATCATATAGTACTGGATTGTATATTACATTTTGGAAGCTTGGGATGTACACAGATATAATAATAGTCTTGCTCAATATGATAGTATGCTATCTAGTTTAATTCTATCTTAATATGTATATATGTTTCTTTTAATATATCGCTAATACATATTGAAAGAGCCCTTAGGATCTTTGCTTGACTACCAGTGTTGTGATGGCAGTCACACTGGTGGGGGCTGGGTAGTCTATAAGTACATCCTTAAGCTTGCCCCTAGTTGTAAGATTATCGAGACGGGCATCGATACTCCAGAGTAGACTAGTGTATATGCTTCTTATCCTAGTCAGGGGAGGTGGCCCATGCCGCAGCCATTGGTATACGGTACCAGAGATGGTATACAGGTGCTCATTGGGTTATGAGTTACACTGGACGGACTTGTTGGGAACTAATGGTTGGTATTATACCTATCGTCGGTTAGTAGTTCCCCGGTGACATGAGTACAGGTTAGTCCGTTGACTTGACATCACTATTCGTCTCAAGTGTGTTCCCACTGTACTTAGATTGCTACCCTACCACGGCTCAAATGAGCCGTGCAAACAGGTAGAAGTTGGGTGCAGTCCCGAAGCGCTTGGAGGTAGTAGGGGATAGAAAGGATTCGTCTCTCCCGGTATTGGGATTTGATATCGCGTTTTGTACGGTTAGCCAATACACAAAGTCCCTGGACAAGGCAAGTGAGATTTACTGGTAGGTACATCGGTAGTTTCTCAGGGTGTATTGGGCTCTACACCTACACGACTTATTGCGCTATTAGGGGTCTGACGTTTACCACTCCCTAGACCCGATGTACGATACTCTTAGACGAATAGACTGGACTGTATGGAGATTGTCACAGACAGGCTCAGTAGGGGTTCGAATGAGTTCGCTCATCGGCCTTTTTTTCGACAGGTACCTGGGTAGCCGTTACGTACAGCTAGTACCACTGACGGACTTGTGGTTAAACCCACTGCCAGCGTACTGTCGAGTATTTAGAGTCCCACATAGAGGGTTTCCCTAGTTGAGGCGAAACGATGCAGAGGACGTATGATTTTACGTGCAGGGCTCTGATCATATACGTGTATTAGATGCACGGATGTTGTTCGGACGGATAACACTAGTGGGCTTAGGATTAAGCCGCATTCTAGTATTATATTATTGGATTATCTTTATCTCTTTGTATTCGTATTTTTGCAGTACGCATATGGGTATGTATATACGGTGGGGGCATTCTTGTAATTTTACAAGATATACTTCTAGAAGGGGACACCTCATTTTGGTTATATCTATTTTTGGTAAATAGATAATGAGGTGGAAAATGGAGATATTTGTGGCATGGGTTGAAGCATGGCTAATTCTTTTGTTTATTCATTTGACTTTACTATTCAAGCATGGTTGCATTTTTCTATGGAAAAATATTCCATGCTTGATTATTGAAAAAAAGACTTACCCATTCTTCACTTGCTCTTTTCACTTGATCATTCTATTCTTCTCACTCTCTCTGCATTGCTCTCCTCCTTTTTCCTCAAACCCTAACCTTCACATGTGTTGTGAATCTTAGGGTTCTTTGAGATAAATAATCCAATTAACTTTCTACATCTCCTAAGCTACCTAGATTAGCAAACTAGGTACTTTATTTACCTCATTCTTGAGGTTGGAACTTTAACTATAGACTCTCGGGGGGATCGTCTTTGACACGAGAAGGCCGACAACCGAGCTTGATCCGCACCTTCTAGGAGCTCAAGAAGAGGAGAAGAAGACCCGAAAGACTTGTATCTTGGAGGTATAAAACACTATCATAGTTTAGAAGCTCTATGTGTTTTGCTAGTTAGGGTTTCTAAATGATCTTGGAAGTATAGTCGATGTTACTTGTCATAAAATCGTTTTTTGTAAATTCCGCCTCTCCACAAACCATGTGGGGTGTGTGATATCGACTTACTAGCTATTCTAACATGGTTGTTTGTAGTTTGATAAAGAAAGTATTCATGTATACGAAAGAAGTCCATGTTATCTTGTGGACTATGGTAATTTGTAGTACAAGGCCCCGTCATAACCCACAGGTCAACCATACGTGAATTCATGTAGGTGTCTTTTAAAGTGACCTCTCGTGCCATGATATACGTTCCGTACCAATCTATCCCTTTATCCCCGCGTATTGTAGTATATAGTTCAAGTTAACAGGTCTTGGCCAAATCCATGAATATAAAGAGTGCAAGTTCATCAAGTTGTAATCATGTATTCAGATATTCATGTCAAGTTATATTCATGGTTCGGTCAAGTCAACTCAAGTATTCAAGTTCAAGGGTTCAAATTTGGATATTCAATTTCAAGTGTTAAGGTTCAAGATCAAGTGTTCAAGTTTGGACTTGAGTTCGAGTTTAAAGTCAAGTTTAGGTTCGAGTGTGCATTCGAATTACAGGCAATTCTTGTGAATGGATTTAAATATTGGAATTCTTAAGTTCGGGAGTAATCGGACAACTGCTGCACATGGACGGCAGGATTTTTGTCTTTTTCTAAGACAATTGCTATTGATAACTCCGTTAATTTGCAGAGTTGTCTAACCTGAGTAGACAAGCACTCACTTTCTTCGACTCCTTGGGGCTCAAGAGAAATGATACCGCTTAAACCTCTATTACTATGGTCCTTACAGATTTATTCTTGTTGTATACATTGTATTTACATATCTCGAGGGGTTTTTATGAAAAATACTTTAATATTGTTTAAACATAAGCCTCGAGAGTGATTTTTAATATTAAGAGTTTTTTTATAAAAATGTATTTTAGTTTTAGTTGTATTTTAGCGATGAGACTTAGCTTTTAAAAGTTTATGGTATTTTTATGAAAACTACTAATTATGGAAACTGGTGGTATTTTATTAAAATTTTAATCTTTCATTTTTAAATATAATTTTCACAATTTGTTTTTATTGAAAATACAGATTCATAATTTTATATAAATTTTTCCAAAGTTTAATTTGTTTAAGAAAAATCGTATTCTTTAAACCGTTTTTTAATTCTCTTTCGAGGCAGAATTCTCCGTGAGGAGTTCTGTATCTTACTCTACTATCCCAAAGACATATGATAACCCACACCATCTGTAAATGGGTTCTCCTAAAAGAGCTGTAGAGGCGCAATTGCAAAGGTCTTAAAAATATCGATTAAAAACACTTAATTGTAAAAGCAAAAGGTATTTTATTGTAAACTGTGTTCTTTAAATTAAACATACATCTAAAAATTTTGTGCTATGAAACCATAGTATATATGATGGGGTATGTCATTACCTCGTGAGTTTTTTAGAGGCATATATGCTAATTATCGATTAAAGGGTTGCATTTAAAGTTCATGGTATTTATATGAAAAAGTTCGTTATATGCTTATTTCACATGAAATTCTAATTACATGAAAAGATAAAAGATGTGAATAATATGTTAATGTGATATTAGAGTTTTAGAGTGAAATTTTAAACATAGTAAAGGAGGCAAAGGTTGTTTCAAAGAAAAGATAACGAGTTAATGTTGGATATGTATGCCCTAGAGGCCTGTATTTTATAGGATGCTAAGGATATGTATGTACAGGACAATCTTGTTTAGTTAAATAGTATACTATTTGAGTTGTCTGTATCCGAACATGTGTATATGTTTTTCTTACTGCTTTATATTTCTTATACATGTTGATAAAGACTCATCACAGTAGTATACTATTTTGGTTTTCCATTATCTTAACATGTGTATATGTTATACTCGATATCACATATGGCTGATACATGTTGATAAAGCCCGTAGGATTTTCCTTGACTACCAGTATTATGATGGCGATCAAACTTATAGGATCTGAGTAGTCCATAAGCACATCCTTAAAGGTCCCAAGTCTCAGGAGTATCGAGACTAGGCATCGATATTCCAAAGAAGACTTGTGTATACGTTTCTAGACCCCGATGAGGGGCGGTGGTTGGTCCCACAGCCATTGGTGTGATCACCTAAGATTGTATACAGGTGTTCACTGGGGTGAGTACATTGGACGGAATCGCCGAGAACCTCTAGATGGTATTATACCTATCGTCAGATAGCGATTCTCAGGTGACATGAGTACATGTTGGTCTTTAGACCTGAGATCATTATTTGTCTCATGTGAATTACTACTATACTTTGATCACTACCCCACCATGGCTAACTGAGTCATGCAAACAGGTTTTGGTTGAGTACAGTCCCGAGCCACATGAAGACAGTGAGTGATTGTCAGGAATTTGTCTCTCCCGGTATTGGGAGTCGATATTGCACTGTGTCCTGTTTGGCCAGAACCATAAGACCTTGGCCAAGACAGTTGAGATTTACTGATGGTTAGATCAGTAGTTTCTTGGATTGGTCCTAAGCTATATTGACACGACTTATCGAGTCAGTAGGGGTCTAATATTTACCATCCCCTATACCTGGTATGTGATACTCTTACACGAAGAGACCAGACTGTACGGAGATTGTCACGAATATGCTCAGTAGGGGTTCGGATGAGCTTGCTCTTCGGCCTTCCTTTCGACAGGTACCTGGGTAGCCGTTATGTACAGCTAATGCCGCCAACGTGCTTGTAGTTAAACCCACTCCCAGCATACTATCGAGTCTTTAGAGTCCCATACAAAGGGTTTTCCTGGTTCAGGCGAAATGATGTAGTAGCCGTATTTTGATACGCGCAGGGGTCCGATCGAATGATAATACTAGCCGGGTTAGGATTAAGCCAGATTATTAAATCAGGTATTGATTTAATAATTTACATATACATATTTCGATATGTATATTCTAGTGTTATCCGAGCTTTCGATCAGATGGTTGATAATACTAGACAGCTTAGGATTAAGTCGGATTATTAAATAATGTATTGATTTAATAATTTACATATACATATTTCGATATGTATATTCTAGTATTATGTTCTTTGTATTATTCTATCTCTTTGGGTATTCGTATTTTGATACGAATATGGGTATGTTATACGGTAGAGTGTATTCCATATTTATACGGAATGATATTCTAGATGGAAGACACCTCATCATGTATTTTCCATTTTATTTGTAAAATGGAAATTAGGTGTAAAAGAGAAAATGAGGTGTAAATGAGAGAATCCATTTTATTTGTAAAATGGAAATTAGGTGTAAAAGAGAAAATGAGGTGTAAATGAGAGAATGG
The DNA here is from genome assembly GCA_030015575.1 of Agapanthus africanus. Classification (NCBI taxonomy): domain Eukaryota; kingdom Viridiplantae; phylum Streptophyta; class Magnoliopsida; order Asparagales; family Amaryllidaceae; genus Agapanthus; species Agapanthus africanus. Next base: position 372,005,275 of record JASDDO010000019.1, on the reverse strand, counting down.
TGTGAACCATACTTGAATAGTATTGACAAATGAATTATAAGTTCATTGGTGCAAACTATTCAAGTATGGTTGTGTTATAATATTGGAAAATTAGTTTATACAAAACCATGGTTAATATTTTTCCTCTCATGAGATTTTTTCCATTCTCTTTTTTTTGTTCTCTCTCCTCACAAGTTCTTTTCTTGAGCTCCTCCTTCTTCTTCCTCCCTACCCCTCTCATGAGTTGAGAAATAAGGGAGGAAAAGAGATAGAAAATACTGGAACCACACACTACATCACTAGACAATCTAGATTAGCAACCTAGAGCATTTAGTTGCTCCATTAGGTTTTTGAGTGGAGTTAGAGCCATGAACCAAATCTCTCGGGTGGATCATCTTTGACGGAGGAAGACTGGAGATCAAGCTCGATCATAGAGACCCCATGAAGCTAAGGAAGAGGGCATAAAACCGAAGGACACAGATCTTTCGGTATAACTCTCTATCACAGTAGCTAGATCTCTTAAGCTTGCTAGTTTCAATATTTGGTTAGATTCTAGGGTGTCGTTTCTAACGCCAAAGTTTTTTAAAAGTCAAAGTTTTTTGTTCCACAACGGCCGCGGTTGGCGGTTAGGGCGCTAAGAACCCCAACAGTTAACTCCATTTTGTCGATATTGTTTTAAAGATTGGTTTGAGATGAAAAGAAAGAGAGAGAAAAGAGAATTACAGTTTTAGAGCATTGAGAAAAAGAGAGGAAGAAAGGGCGGGGTCTTGTGGAGTCGTGGAACCATCGATTAGTCGCTCTGGTCGTTGAAATTGAATCGCTACTCCTCTTGGCTTGCTTAACTCCAATTGTACTTAGAAAATTTTGGAGAATTTTTGCTATGGATTTTAGAATGGGAGAGAGCGAGTGGATGGAGGTGGTATTTATAGTGAAATTGAGAGTATGGGAATTAAAATATTGAATTAATAAGAATTAAAATGATATTAATGAGGGAATTGAAGAGTCTCTGGCTAATTGTAAGGAAATCAAACAAGAAAATATGGTAGAGGGGAGATGAAGGGTTGCACGTGCAAAGAAAGGATGGATTTTGGGGCATCTCGACCGCCGATAGAGGCCAAAGGAGCAAATCTGGCAGTTGGATTTATGCCACGTTGTTCGAGCTTTTGGGCATGTGTATTATTTTGTGTTAACTCCTCATTTATCTCGTTTGATTTTTTTGAAAATTTTCGATTCTCTGTATAGTGCATGTGAAACTCTTGGGCTTCCGAAAAGTTAAAAAAGAAAATATTAAAAATATCCGGGACCGATGGGAATCGAACACATAGGCTATGTCACAGCAGTTGAGAGTCTTAACCAGTGAGCTACAAATTGCTTCTTGGTTTTATTGAACAAAAATAACTTATAACTCCTAATCAGGCTGAAATACCATTTCTATACATTTGAATAAGTTACATTTGTACAGGGATTTCAGAGTCATTACATTCTACCCTCCTTATAAAAATTTCGTCCCTGAAATTTACACAAAGGACTAAACTTCAAATAGGTGAGGGTGTCATGTATGCATATCGTCTTCTCGCACACAGGTTGATTCTCCTGGCGAATCCCTTCTCCACATCACTCGGACTAATTTCACCTCTTGTTCCGTAGTATCTTCACCTTTCGATCTAAGATCTCAACTGGTTGCCGCTCGCAAATTAGATCGGTCTGTGCAATGAGCTCTGAGTGATCTAGTATATGGCTAGGGTTGCTCACATATCACCGTAGTTGGGATCTGCGGAACACATTGTGGACTCCTTCCAATGAGGGTGGAGTGCCAAGCGGTATGCCACTTCTCCAACTCGTTCGAGTATCTCGAACGGTCTGATATATCTTGGACTGAGTTTACCCCTCTTACCAAAACGTATCACTACTCTGTCCGGAGAGATCTTCAGAAACACATGCTCTTCGGGTTGGAACTCCAAGTGTCGACGCTTTGCATCTGCCCAATGCTTCTGTCGGTCCTGTGCTATGCGCATCTTTTCCCTGATCGTGCGAACTACATCCACAGTTGCCACGATCATCTTTGGCCCAAAGAGTTCACGATCTCCAACGTCGTCCCAACTTAACGGGGAACGACACTTACGTCCATAGAGAGCTGTGAAAGGCGCTATCCTAATGCTTGCCTGGTAACTGTTGTTATAGGAAAACTCCACAAGGTGTAGGTAATCTTCCCACGAAACTTTAAAATCTAGCATACAGTCTCTCAGCATATCTTCTAAGTTTTGAATTGTCCGCTCGGACTGTCCGTCTGTTTGTGGATGATACGCCATGCTGAAATTCAGATTTATTCCTAAACTGTCTTGAAGACTCTACCAAAATTGGGATCAGAATCTAGTATCTCGGTCGGAGACGATGCAAACAGGTATCCTATATAATCTCATGATCTCTTACATGAGTTTATGGGTATCAAGACAAGTATGGTACATCTTGAAGGTTTAAATCTTACTTTAGATTTTTACTCACCTCCATATACTTTCTTGCCAACATTTCGGTTGACTGGCCAACTCTGAATGGAATAAATGAGCCGACTTAGTGAGTCGATCCATAATAATCCAAACTGCGTCGTTACCCTTTGTGCTGCGAGAGAAAGCAATCACAAAGTCTATGGTAATGTGCTACTATTTCCATTCTGGGATAGGTAACGACTGAAGTAGACCAGCGTTTCTGTAATGTTCAGCCTTCACTTGCTGACAGATTAAGCACTTTTCTATTTCATGCTTCATTCCATACCACCAGTAGTGTTATCGCAGATCTTTATACATTTTCATGCCACTGGAGTGTACATAATACGGAGAGCTGTGAGCTTCTTTCATCAACTCTTCTCGAACAGGGCCGACTGGCACGCATAAACGGCTCCCATACCGCAAGGATCCATCTTCGTGGATGATGAAGTCAGTTCGAAGACCACTTTCTATTTGTTCTCGGATCTTTTGTAGTTTGGCATCATTTGCTTGAGCTGTCTTGATCTGATTGACAAGAGCGGACTGGACTTATAAGTTCATTAAGGATGAGGCGTTACCTGGCATAACTACTTCAATCCCCAATCCATGCAGTTCTTGCTGTAGTCTCCACTAAGCGGTGAGGTTCATTGCTAAAGGCTGGCGACTAAGGGTATCGGGAACTACGTTCACCTTTCTAGGATGATATTGTAGGTTGATGTCGAAATCTGCCATGAGCTCTATCCATCTTCTCTGCCGCATGTTGAGTTCCTTTTGAGTAAGTACATACTTCAGACTCTTATGGTCAGTCTATATATCCACTCGCTCCCCCAAAAGATAGTGACGCTAAATCTTGAGTGCGAAGATCACGGCTGCCAATTCTAGATCATGCGTTGGATAGTTACGCTTATGAACTTTTAACTGCCTTGATGCAAAAGTCATAACTTTTCCATACTGATGTTTAACACATTCTATTCCTTTACCATACGCATCACAATGCACATCGAATACACCAGATCGATCCGGTATTATAAGGATAGGTGCAGAGGTTAATCTCGACTTGAGTTCTACAAAAGCCTTCTCACATGCTTCTGATCACATGAATGCTTCATCTTTACGTGTAGGCTTGGTCAAGGGTGCTGCGATCTTTGAGAATCCTTCTATGAAGCATCTGTAGTATCCTGCTAAGCCTAGAAATCTTCTTATATCTTTGATGGACTTTGGTGTAGGCCATTCGTTGACCGCTGGAACCTTAGTGGGGTCTACAGAGATTTCTTCGCCTGAAACGATGTGTCCGAGAAATTCTACCTGGTCTAGCAAAAATTCACACTTGACTTGGCGTAGAGTTAATGTTTTCGTACTGTCTCCAGGACAATGCATAAGTGTTCACTGTGCTCTTTCCGATTCTTTGAATACAACAAAATATCGTCAATAAAGATAACAACAAATCTATCTAAGTACTCTCGGAAAACTTGGTTCATCAAGTTCATAAAAATGGCTGGTGCATTGGTCACTCCAAATGGCATTATGGGATATTCATAATGGCCATAACGAGTCCTAAACACTCTCTTCGGAATGTCGGACTCCTTGACCTTCACTTGATGATAACCCGAGTGAAGATCTAACTCAGAGAAGACGCAAGATCCACTTAGTTGATCGAAAAGGTCATCGATGCGAGGCAGCAGATACTTGTTCTTAATTGTTGCTTCATTTAGTACTCGATAATCCACGCACATCCGGTAGGTACCTTCCTTCTTCTTCACCAGCAGCACTGGAGATCCCCAACTTGAGGTACTGGGTCTGATCCAACCTTTCTTCAGAAGCTCGTCCAACTGAATATGAATTTCTTTCAATCCTTCCGGACTTAGTCGATATGGAGCTTTGATTACAGGTTGTGCACTTGGTTGTAAATCAATACTGAATTTAAGAGCTCGATTGGGAGGCGAACCTGATATGTCTTCAGGGAAAACATCCTTAAAATCTCGAACTACTTTAGGCTTTTCTCCTTCTGCTTGTACGGAGGATACTTCAACAGTCTTCGGCTTGGCACAATAGCTTCCTGGCTCTAAGGTTCTGTCTGCACTTTTGAAATAGAAGACTGGGTGATCTGGTATCTCAAATACTACTTTCTTCTGACTGCAGTCAATGGTAGAATAAAATATTCCCAGCCAGTCCATTTTTAACACAACGTCAAAATTTGGTATGTCCAGCATTTTGAAATTTGCGTAGAATTCTCGGTCACAAACTACAACTGGGCACTGATCATACCCCAAAGTTTCCTTCAAAACTCCATTCCCGGAATTAACGTTCCAGCTCGAAACGAGTGGCTTGATGGGAATTGCGTGCATTCTCACGAACCGTTGTGACATGAAACAATATGAAGCTCTAGTGTCGAAAAGTGCAAGTACAAGAAGGGTGGCTAGTAGTATAGTACTTAAGTTGTGTGAGGTTGAGTTTAGGTATAGGGGAAAGTATAACGATGTACAAGTATTGAAAGGTTGATAGGATGGGAGAATTTATCGGTGATGGTCCTGTGGCTTCGGCCTCATCGACCGTCATTGTGAAAGTCGACGTCTCGGTACATTCCTCCTTACCGGAGGCACATTCCTCTGCTCTTAAGGCAAGTTTCTCTGTGCCTGATGGAATGACACTAAGGCTGTGCTGGTGGTCCATGTGGAGCTGGTGTAGGAAGAGCTAGGAGGGGTGCAGGTGCTTGAATAGCCGGCCTATGTGGAGCTGGCATTGTAGATCTAGGTGCTGGTGTTGTGTAACTTCGATATAGGAATACTCCTATAGCATGAGTAGATGTGCTACAAATCAAACACATGCCATTTGCACTCTTGCAGTCCTTCGCCAAGTGTCCAGTTCTCTTGCAGTAAAAATAGAAATATGGATTGGATCGATTAAACAATTCTCCTGGCCTTTTGGGTGCAAAAGTCAACCTGGAAGGGGCTCTTCTTGTCATCTTTGTAGCAGGGCATTTGATTCCATCTGCTTGTGGCTTACCCTTCTTCTTGACTACAGCTTCATAATGGCGTGTTCAGAGCGAGTTCATGAGTCGGATAGTCGCTTGTGGCTAATGCCGCTTGAATCTCCGGGTTTAAACTTTATTGGAATCTTCTAGCCCGAATCTCATAGGTAGGGATCAGGTGTGCTGCAAACCTGATATGATGTTGATGTCAGGACAATTACTTGTTTTACAATGAGATGAATTCTTTACCTGCTAAGTATGATGAATTTGGCATCATATTCATCCACTGATTTTTCCCACAAAGATCCTTGTTGCAGGTGGATGAACTGTTGTTTCATATCAAAACGTGCAGTCTCGGGGAAAAACTTTGCTTCGAATAGGTCGCGGAACGTCTTCCACTCTATTGGTTGTGCAAGACGGCTCTCCTCAGCCCTCCCCCAGAATTTTGTATTGTCCGTGAGCTGCAGCTTTGCCATACGAACCCAAGCTATGTCTGGAACCTGCGCTGTCGCAAGGTCGTCCTCGATAATTTGGGCTCACTCTTCTGCCTCAAGAGGACTCTCTTTCCCTGAGAAGTTCTTTCGATGCAACGCCCGGAATTGCTTTACTCTAGGTGCTTCTGCTTCAGGACGGTTCATAAGAATAGCAGTCTGCTACTGCTGGCCCTCCAGAAGGCTTTTGATGACTTCCAGAAACACCGTATGTTCATTGATCGGAGCAACAACAGTAGGGGAAGGTGGTAGGGTAGGCGGTGGTGTGTTGCCATTGACGTTGGTGCTATTGTTGTTTGGAGAATCCATTACTTAGATAGAAAAGACAGATTAGGATAGATTCAAGAAATTTGAAATGCAAGAAATGTATAGTTGATGATTTCTTATAATTCTTGTGATATATTTCTTAAGACTTCATGCAGAACTGACTTGCATGGGCCACCAACAAAACCTGTCAAGCCCGCTTCCCAGAAGACGGAAACGGTGACGTGGCAAGCCCGCAACGTATTTACTATGAAAATACTTTAAGCGTAATTAAGCAATATAATAATGAGTAAGAATGACATGAGTAATAAAATGAAACAGCAACTTTATTTACATTCAATTTTACATACAACTGTCTGGAATAAAAAAGATACAATGATAAAAACAAATGCCTAAACAATAGCATACTGAAAGTAAATGCAGGCAGGAGCTAGTAGTCAGGCTGAGCGGCAAACTGGTCTAAGTCCTCCGGGCTCGGCTTTATCCCCTTAGAATCTGGTCCTCCTGACGAGCATTCCAAAGAAAGAAACATGGAGGAATGTCGTCAGCAAACTAGCGCTCGGTAAATCCCCCAAAGAAGTAATAGAAGATGGCTGAATGTCATATAAAGTGAATAGAAACCAAGTAAAAGTGAACAAGTAAGATTGTATAAGCGAGTATCTAAGCATAATCATTTACAGGTATAAGATAGCTATTCTAACGTGGTTGTTTGTAGTTTGATAAAGAAGGTATTCATGTATATGAGAGGTGTCCATCTTACCCCGTAGACTATGATAACATGTAGTACAAGGCCCCATCATAACCCACGGGACAACGGTACATGAATTCATGTAGGTGTCTTTTAAAGTGACCCCTCATGCCACGATATACGTTCCGTACCAATCTACCCCTTTATCCCCACGTATTGTAGTGTATAGTTCAAGTTAATATGTCTTGGTCAAATCCATGAATATAAAGGGTACAAGTTCATGTTCAAGTTGTAATCATGTATTCTGGTATTGATATCAAGTTATATTCATGGTTCAGTCAAGTCAAGTCAAGTATTCAAGTTCAAGGGTTCAAATTTGGATATTCAATTTCAATTGTTCAGGTTCAAGATCAATTGTTCAGGTTCAAGATCAAGTGTTCAAGTTTGGGTTTCAGTTTGGAATTGAGTTCGAGTTTAAAGTCAGGCTTAGGTTCGAGTTTGCATTTGAATTATAGACAATTCTTGTGAATAGGTTTAACTATTGGAGTTCTTAAGTTCGGGAGTAATCGGACAACTGCTGCATATGAACGGCAGGAGTTGTGTCTTTTTCCAAGAAATTTGCCATTGATAATTCCGTTAATTTGCAGAGTTGTCTAACCTGAGTAGGCAAGCACTCACTTTCTCTGGTTCTCTGGGGGTCAAGAGAAATGATACCGCTTAAACTTATATTACTAGGGTCCTTACATATTTATTCTTGTTATTTACATATCTCGAGGGGTTTTTATGAAAAATAATTTAATATTGTTTAAACATAAGACTCGAGGGTGATTTTAAATATTAAGAGTTTTTTTATAAAAATGTATTTTAGTTTTAGTGGTATTTTATCGATGAGACATAACTTTTAAAAGCTTATGGATGAAAACTACTACTTATGGAAACTGGTGGTATTTTATTAAAATTGTAATCTTTCATTTTCAAATATAATTTTCATAATTTGTTTTTATTGAAAATACGGATTCATAATTTTATATAAAATTTTCCAAAGTTTAATTTGTTTAAGAAAAATCACATTCTTTAAACCGTATTTTTATTTCCTTTCAAGACCGAATTCTCCGTAAGGAGTTTTATATCTTACTCTACTATCCCAAAGACATGTGATAACCCACCCCATCCGTAAATGGGTTCCCCTAAAAGGGCTGTAGAGGCACAATTGCAATGGTCTTAAAAATATCGATTAAAAACATTTATTTGTAAAAGCAAAAGGTATTTTATTGTAAACCGTATTCTTTAAATTAAACATACATCTAAAAACTGTGTTATGAAATCATAGTGTATGTGATGGCGTAGGTCATTACCCCGTGAGTTTTCTAGAGGGATATATGCTAGTTATCGATTAAAAGGTTGTATTTAAAGTTCATGGTATTTATATGAAAAAGTTCGTTATATGCTTATTTCACATAAAATTCTAATTACATGGAAAGCTAAAAGATGTGAATAATATGTTAATATGATATTAGAGGTTTAGAGTGAAATTTTAAATATAGTAAAGGTGACAAAGGTTGTTTAAAAGAAAAGATAACAAGTTAACTCCACTTTGTCGATATTGTTTTAGAGATTGGTTTGAGATAAAAAGAAAGAGAAAATGGACTTACGGTTTTAGAGCTTTTAGAAAAAGAGAGAAATAAGGGAATGGGTCTTGTGGAGTCATGGAACCATCGATTAGTCGCTCCGGTCGTCGAAATTGAATTACTACTCCTCTTGGCTTACTTAACTCCACTTATACTTAGAAAATTTTGGAGAATTTTTGCTATGGATTTCAGAATGGGAGAGAGCTAAGAGATGGGGTGGTATTTATAGTGAAATTGAGAGTATAGGAATTAAAAAATTTAATTAAAAAGAATTAAAATGATGCTAATGTGGGAATTGAAGAGTCTCTAGTTAATTGCAGAAAAATCAAACAAGAAAATAGGGTAGAGGGGAGCTAAAGGGGTGCACGGGCAAAAAAAAGGAGGGATTTAGGGGCATCTCGACCGCCGGTTGTGTCCAAAGGACCAAATTCGGTGATTGGATTTGTGCCACGTGGCTCGAGGCTTTAGGCATGTGTATTATTCTGTGTTAACTCCTCATTTATCCCGTTTGATTTTTCTGAAACTTTTCGATTCTCTATGTAGTGCATGTGCAACTCTTAGGCTTCCGAAAAGTTAAAAAGAAAAATATTAAAAATAATTGGGACTTAACACATAGGCTATGTCATAGCAGTTGAGAGTCTCAATCAGTGGGCTACAAGTTGCTTCTTGCTTTTATTGAACAAAAATAACTTATATCTTCTAATCAGGCTGAAATACATTTTTTATACATTTGAATAAGTTATATTTGTACAGGGATTTTAGAGTCGTTATACTACCGGAATGAGAAGAACGTGGATATGATCTCTAGGCTGTAGATGTTGCCATCAAGATCTGGAGCTAGGATTTTTCCACCACTCCACTTTTTTTGACCCTTGGGTCCTTTGTTGACGTCGCGTCTGCACCCTATCGGAATGTGAAGAGCGTGGATATGATCTCTAGGCTATAGATGTTGCCATTAAAATCTGGTGTAAGGATTTTTCCATTGCTCCACTTTTATTTGACACCTGGCTCCTTATTGACGTCACATCTGCATCATGCTGGAGTAAGAAAGACGTCGAATTGAGCTAGGGTTTTGCCATTACTCTGCTTTAATTTAGCTCCTTAGAGCTTTGTTGACACTGCGTCTGCACTCTGTTGAAGTAAGAGGGACGTCGAATTAGTCTTTAGGCCGCATATATTGCCATCAAGACTTGGTGTTAGGAATATGCCGTCACTTCATTTTTATTTGACCCTTAGGTCATTGTTGACGTCGCGTCTACACCTTGCTGGAATGAGAAGGACGTCGAGTTGATCTCTAGGCTGTAGATGTCTTTGTCACGATCTGGAGCAAGGAATATACCATTGCTCCACTTTTATTTGACCCTTGGGTCCTTGTTGACGTCACGTCTGCACTAAGAAGGAACGTTGAGCTAGAGCTAGGATTTTTCCATTACTCCATTTTGATTTGGTTACTTGGAGCCTTGTCGGCACCACGTCTATACTCCCGTGGAGTAAGAGAGATATCGAATTAGTCTATAGGCTGATGTGCCATCAAGACTCGATTCTCAAGGGTCGGTGTGGACTTACCTGCAAGGAAGAAATTTTTATTTTATTAATATTTTTATATTTCCGCGGCGCTCTATCTTTTCAGCTTTTTATATCGCGAAAGTCACGATTGCCCAATCATTTCAGCTATTTATCGCGGTACCTAATCATTTCATCCATGTCATTTTTTATTTTTACTCGTTATTTTTTATTGCGATTTGCCCAAACATTTTGGCTCTTTCATATACATATATTTTTTGCCTGTTGATTTTTATTGCGAACTGCCCCATCATTTAGGCTATTTTTTATGTATTTTTTTGCTCGCTGATTTTGTTGCGGTTTGGGGACTTGGGTCCTGATACCAATTTTGGCATCAGCATCGCTACAACTAGAATGTTGTCAGGAGAGAATCATCATTTACCTTGAAAGAACTTAAAATTTGACACCTGTTTAGGCATCAACATCACTACAACTGGAATGTTGCCAGGAGCGAATCATTATTTGCCTTTATTGATTTGAAACAGAGTTAGGATCCTGTCGAGTAAATCCTTTTGACTTTATGAGCCGTAAAGGTCTCATAAAAGTATTTCTCCCAACGAGTCATGAGGATCTCGTTGTGTATTTTCTCCTTAGAAATCGTGGAGATTCCTAAGTGATATTTTCTTTTTTAAGTCGTATGGATCTTACAAGAATATTTTCTCCTTGTAAGTCGAGAGGACTTACAAGTGGTTGTTCACCATATGAGGATATTTCTCGCCATTGATGGGACTTGGTGGGGAATATATTTATTTATACCCATGGATTGTATACAAGGGTCAATATTGGACTGCCTGTAGGGCATAAATTTGTAGGGTTATTATGGCTTAAGAAATGGTTCAGATCCCTCTAACTTAAGACTTTTGAATTCTAAAAATCGTGAGGGTCTTATAGAGGGTATATTCTCCTTATGAGTCGTGATGATCTCGTAAGTGCATTTTCTCCTTAGGGATCATATGGATTGCTAAGTGTACTGCTCCTTTGTGAGTCGTAAGGATTTCACGCAGGTATTTTCTCCTCACAATATCGTGAGGGCCTTGCAAGTAAACACACATTTTTTTATTTAACGAGTTTGCGCTCTTTTCAGGTTTTCACAAACTCGCCGACAGTCCTGATGTTTTTACTCACGGCGCCCTTTCGGGTTTTCATCCGTACCCATTTCTCTTGTGGACATACCCTTTTTTTTGCGAACGACGAAACTCTCGAAAGTAACTTCGTCGCAGGTGACCCATCTATTTGCTGGCGGGACTTAGGGGTGACTTCATCGCAGGAGTTGTTAGTGATATATGCCCTAGAGGCCATTATTGTATAGTACTGGATTGTATATTACATTTTGGAAGCTTGGGATATACACAGATATAATAAAAGTCTTGCTCAAAATGATAGTATGCTATCTGGTTTGATTATATCTTAATATGTGTATATGTTTGTTTTAACATATCGCTAATACATATTGATAGAGCACTTAGGATTTTTTCTTGACTACCAGCGTTGGCAGTCACACTAGTGGGGGCTGGATAGTATATAAGCGCATCCTTATACTTGTCCCTAGTTATAGGATTATTGAGACAGGGCATCGATACTCCAGAGTAGACTGGAGTATATGCTTCTCATCCCAGTTCGGGTGATGGCCTGTCATGAAGCCATTGGTATGCGATACCAGGGGAAGTATACAGGTGCTCATTGGGTTATGAGTTACACTGGACGGACTCACGGGGGAACAGCTGATTGGTATTATACCTATCGTCAGTTAGCAGTTCCCGGATGGCATGAGCATAGGTTAGTCCGTTGACTTGACATAACTATTCGTCTCGAGTGTGTTCCCACTGTACATAGATTACTACCCTACCATGACTCAAATGAATCATACAAACAGGTAGTGGTTGGGTGCAGTCCCGAAAGTACTCGGAGGCAGTTGTGGTTAGATAGGATTCATCTCTCCCGGTATTGGGGGTTGATATCGCGCTGTGTTCGGATAGCCATTACACAAAGTCCCTGGTCAGGGCAAGCGAGATTTACTGGTTGGTACACCAGTAGTTTCTCAGGGTGTATTGGGTTCTACACTGACACAACTTATTGTGCTATTAGGGGTCTGACGGTTACCACCCCCTAGGTCCGATATGCGATACTCTTAGACGAACAGACCGGACTGTATGGAGATTGTCACAGACAGGCTCAATAGGGGTTCGGATGAGTTTGCTCGTTGGCCTTCTTATCGACAGATACGTGAGTAGCCGTTACGTACAGCTAGTGCTACTGACGGACTTGTGGTTAAACCCACTTCCAGCGTACTATCGAGTCTTTAGAGTCCCACACAGAGGGTTTCCCTGGTTCAGATGAAACGATGTAAAGGCCGTATGGTTTTACGGCAGGGTTCCGATCATATACGTGTACTGGCTGCACGGATGTTCTTCGGACGGATAATACTAGTGGGCTTTGGTTTAAGCCGGATTCTAGTGTTATATTATTGGATTATTGTTATCTCATCGTATTTGTATTTTTACAGTATGAATACAGGTATGTATATACAGTGAGGGCATTTTTGTAATTTCATAAGAGATGTTTTTAGAAGGGGACACCTCATTATTTGGATTTATCTATTTTTGGAAATAGATTAATAAGGTGGGAATTGGAGATATTTGTGGCATGGTGAAGCATGGCTCATTTATTTTGTTTATTGGTTTGGATTTACTATTGAAGCATGGTTGATATTTTCTATTGGAAAATAATCCATACTTCATGTGAGATGAGATGAGCCATTCATCACACAAGCCAAGACTTAGCTCATTTGCAAATTTTCTCTCTTTCTCCAATTTTCCTCTCCTTCTTCCTCATGACCCTAACCCTTACACGAGTTGTGAACCATAGGGTCACTTGAGATTAAATACTCCAATTAACACTCTAAATCTTCTAAGCTATCTAGTTTAGCGAACTAGGTACCTTAGTTACCTCGGTTTAGAGGTTGGAACTTGAACCACAAACTCTAGGGTGGATCGTCTTTGACACGAGAAGACCAACGTTCAAGCGCGATCCGGATCTTCGAGGAGCTCAACAAGCAAAGGAGAAGAAGGCCCGAAGGACAAGTAACAAGGAGGTATAAGACTCTTACCGAGTAGTTAGAACCTCCAAGTAGTATAACTAGTTAAGGTTTCCGTAAAGATCATGGAGTTAAAGTCGGTGTTGGAAAGTCAAGAAAGTCATTTTTTGTAAATTCCGCCTTCACACAAGTGCGTGGGGTGTGCGACATTGACTAGTAGTGGTATCAGTGCCTACTAAATGTTAACTAGCTTGTTATCAAGTAATTAGAAGTTCGATTGATAGAAAATACCCGAAATTACATTTCTGAAATAATGCTTGCTGTCGATTTTCAAAACTGTTCAAAAATTAATTCAGTGACCTTAAAATTACATGCAGGCATATTTAAGAACAAGGAAATATTTTGAGACCATAATCTCCCAACTAGACCGTGGAACCGCGGCCAAACAGGTCTTTTAGCCGCGGATCCATGGCTGAGTTATGGCCAATTCGCTCTTAATTTTTTCTGGGGTTCAGTTACTTGGAAATATGATTTTTAGTATATTTGGTTTTTACCCAGATTTGTTAGTGTATTGATTTATACATGGGGAAAATACGGAAAGTTATTATCGATCGAAATTCTAAGTTATTTGCCTAACAGTATTTCTGTGTTTGTATATGTGTTCCTAAACGTATGCTAATTGCTATATGTCGATTAGTGGGGGTTGCACATATCAGTATCTTGATGGCTTGTGTATATGAAGTATTGAATCATCGTGAATGTATAGCCGGGGGATGTGAGAAGAGTGTTCTTTTCTTTCTTTCATATAAATTTGTAATTTGATGTAATATTATTTTTATTAGTTGTATGTATGCCCTAAAGGACATTATTGTACATGATTGTATATTATAGTGGATGCTTGGACATATATAGAGAGGACTTTCTTGCTCGACATAATAGTATGCTATCTGGTTGCTCTTTATCTTACATGGAGACTTGTATTATGATACTGTCTTTCTCTCACATGCTGATAAAGCCCTTAGGATGTATACTTGACTACCGGGATTATGATGTAGATTATACCAGTGGGGCCATGATAGTCCATCGAGACGGGACATCGATATTCCGGAGTAGACTAGCGTATACGCTTTTTGACCCATTTGATGGGCGATAGATGATCCCATATACATTGGTGTTTGACATTAAAGATGGTATACGGGTGCTCAGTAGAGACTGGGTATACTGAACAGGACTCGCCGAGAACTCCTAAATGGTATTATACCTGATGTCAGATAGCAGTTCTCTGGTGAGACTAGTACATGTTAGTCTGTAGACCCAAGATCGTCATAGAGAGTTGTGTAATTCCCACAGTGCTTTGATTTCCACCTTATCATGTTCAAGAGAGCGTGCAAAACGGTGGTTTTTGGGTACAGTCCCGAGTCACATGGAGGCAATGAGCGATAGGAGGGGATTCGTCTCTCCCGGTTTTGGGGGTTGATGTTGCGCTGTGCTCGATTAGCTATAACAGGAAGTCCCAGGCCAGGGCTGATACTGAGATTTACTGGTAAGTGTTATCAGTAGTTTATCGACCCGTTATGAGCCTCATATCGGCATAACTTATCAAGTTTCTGGGGTCTGATGTTTACCACTCCTAGACTAGATACACGACATATCAGACGAAGAGACCAGACTGTATGGTAGTGTTGCTGTTGGATTCACAGGAGTATGGACAAGCATGCTTGTTGATCTTCTGATCGCTCAATACCCGGGTAGCCGTTACGTCCAGCTAGTACCGCTGGCGGCTTGTGGGTGATTGATATGATTATCACCTACTGCTGGCGTATTGACGAGTCATTAGAGTCCTATACAGAGGTTTCCTAGCTCATACGAAATAAAGTAGGGCACATATGTGATATGTGCGGGACCGAGATTTATATGTGTATGTGATACCGTATTCTAATATCGTGATATATGATATCGGTCGGTTATATATGATATAGCCGGGTTATCGAATCAAGTGTTGATTCGATAAATTGATACAAATGATATTAGTCGGTTGTATGCGATACAGCCGGGTTATTAAATCAAGTGTTGATTTAATAATTTAATGTGTAATTATATATTTGATATATTAATATACATTAACTAATATAAGCTCACTTAAGGAAATGTTTTCTCTTTGTACATTCAATATATATGTGATATATGTTAATGTATTTATTTTTGTGTTATGCTAGATGATACATTGGATATGGGTGTATGAGCCTCATACCATACTTAAGATAATATGAGGTTTTAATTATTAAGGATAAATCAAAATTAGGTGGAAAATTATCATGGTTGTGAAGCTTGTAGTAACCATTAACCATTGACTTAGTCCACTAATTTTGTTTTACTCTAGATATTTATTTACCTAACCATTATCTTAGCCATGGTTTAGTCTCTACATGAGTTATATGAGATATTTACTCACCTATGGTTCACACATGATGATTCTAGATATCATTTTCTTCATCTCCTCCATTGCTCTCTAGTTTTGAGTGAGAAGAAAGAGAGAGAGAGAAATAATTCTAAAGTGAGCAAAATTCCTACTTCACCAATTTACACTAGACTAACCATTTAGTATAGCTTGTTTGCTTCACTAATTCATCAATTAGTGAAGAGGTAGCTTGAGTTAGAGATTACGTAGATCATCTTCGGCCTCGAAGACTTCAAGCAAGCTTGTTCCTTTCGCCTTGTGAACCCTTACTAGAGTCTGGAAGATCACAACATAGAGCTTTAGAAGTGAAGAACCGGTCTACAAAGGTTGTATTCCTCATTCACTTAGTGTAATGTTTGATTACATGCTTGCTTACTCCTAATCCTTTAGTTAGATCCTTGGATATGGGTTGCTTATCACTCTAAGTTTTTTTAAAATTGCATACTTGATGCCCTAGAAAACATAGTAAGGGTGCTAAGAAACCTTTCAGTGGTATCAGAGCCAAGCTAAAGAATTAGATGATGTTAGGAGAATTACAAAACCAAAATAACTCCGAAACCTCGAAACAAAATCCATAGTTTATGTCATTTTTTAAAAGTTCTCTGAAATTTTTTTAAACAAGTGCAGAATGTTACGTGTGATGTAACATGAACAACAGACAAAAACGAGCCCATTCCACCGGAATTTTCCTGGTGAGAACTTGCCAAAAACCGGCCTGGCCGGTTTTCTTGACCTTTTTTGCTTCGTTTTTGTTTGGTGCTCCAGTCTCTGGGGTTTAGTGTTTCCGGTTGTTTGTTTTAATAAGATCGCATGTGATGTTATCTTTCTGTAAAGGCAATTCGGAGTGTTTCGTATTCGTAATTTTAACATCGTTTCGGGTAACATAGACGATGTTAAAAAGTTCAATCGAACATCAAACACCACCTCAAGATTGCTCTCTGGAAATTTTTCAAAAGTTGGAATTTTTGGGTTTAAAAATGTTCAAAAAATTGTGCAAAGTATTGTGTGGACTCCCAAGAAAAACGAACCCCTAACTCGACCTAACGACCGTAGAACCGCGGCCAAAAGGTGGTTTTGGCGACGGTTCTGCGGCACCGTTGGTGAGGCTTGGGATGTGCTCTCTTGTGCTGGTCCGTATGTGCTTGTGGTACTGTATGGGAATTTTTGAATCTAACTCAAGTGTTGAGTTCTCTGAGAATTTTCGGTGGTTGATCGATCGATCGAAAAGTTTAACATCACCTAACTTTTATATATATGATACAATATTTGGAATCCATATAATTAGTTTTGTGAAAACTAGTTTGAATTTTGTAAACCTAGAAATTTAGTCTCATGTGATCGGTTGCCACAGGGTTTTGATATGGATCAAAACTCTGTCGCAATCACGTAGTGTACGCAGATAATCGCTGGATAATATTACTAGATAGCCACACCCCAAAGCCTTGACCAAGTAACTGTAGGAGAATCCCGTTACCAAAAGCATTCTCTTGGGTGCTCTCTGCCGCGGTGTTCCGCTTAAGTGCACTTCGTCGACGGCATCAGGGGTGCGGCCGTCTACTAATGTTTCCGACGAGCATTCGATCTGGTTGTCGGGAATCTTGTTTAATTACCCGACTGGTTATTGAAAAGTATTTTCAATATTGAGACTAAAATGCGGGGTTTATAAGGTTAGGCATGAAATTCGGAATATGAGATATTCCGGATTTATGATGTCTAAAGAATTCATTATGGTTAGGCATGAAATCCGAAGTATGTGATATTTCGGGTTTATGCTGTCTAAGGTGGTTGCAGATTCCAATTGTTGTAGTTTTCACTTTCTTTTCTGCGACCGTAAGTGTAATAGGTGGTGTATCGCCGGTTTCGTTACTATACATCAATGACAATTGTGATATTCATATTTACTTACGTTGATGACATGTGATGTTATGTGTTGCTGGGATATTTTATATTGGATTGTCGTGTTTGAATAGTCGTGGGTTTTTACGTGAGATGAGAGTTTTCCATTTTCATTCATGTAAAAACTTGTTTGTAATATTCTTTTATTGGGGCACTTCTGGGTTGAGGATGATGTCACCATTATTGTATATTATTTACTTTTCCGCATTAAGATAGATCCAAGGCGGGGAGCACAAGTAACCGGGTTCTAGAGTCCAGTGGGAGACCATCGCGAGGAGTCAAGTCCGGGTCTCCTAACTCTAGAATTGGTAGGGTTGCTTTCCGTTCTCGTTTGGGTCTAGGGATGTAGGTTTGGATATTCATCGCGGCCGTGGAATCCGTGTTTTAACTGGCTTAATTTAAAACACGGACTTCCTAGTATATTCAATATTTCATATGTTGACTTCTGCTGCAATGTTCCGTGATATGATCACTTTATATAGTGAGACGAATGCTTTATATTATATATATGATATATAATAAACGTTGCTTATGTTTTGCATCCGCGCTAGTCCTTCCCCCGCTCTGCTGTTAGTTATCTAACCTAACGGTGCATGACGGGACCCTATAGCGAATGCAGATGGTATAAGCGTACGTTATATAAGTATTTTCATTTCTTTATTTGTGATGCTTAGGAAGCATAAATGATGGGACTTCATTAATGAGATTAATGAAAAAGAAAGAAATATAAAGATGTTGTAGAATCAAACTTTTCAAAAAGGTAGCTCTAGTTCTTTCTTTACACAGCGGTGTTCCTTGATGAACATCCGGCACCTCATTCGATGAGGAAAGAGCCTAGATCCTTTCACCGGGAGTGACCTCTTTAGCAAAATCTAGCAGATGCTACACCCACTCGGTTTATTTTGAAAAACTCGATTTTAAAAGGTGGAGCTTAAACCACTTTTTTTTTCAAAATCACCCAATTCTACAACGATATCAAGTTCATTACGCAAAAGGATTTCTTAAAAACTTGTCGTAGTTGATCAGTCGAAAATACTGTATTTTTAACACGGCAATTTCCCTATCATTTGAACTCATATAGAAGTATTCGGTATTCATATTGCACATATTACCAAATCATCTCTGAAATACCAGATTTCATGTATTAGACTTGAAAACCGACACTTTAAGAGAAATTGACTGTGTTTCATGGTATCGCATCATCCTTGTATTGCGCAACTCTTGTCTGGGATCTAATGCAGGAAATTCCAGAAGCAAAAGCCCAAATTAGGAAAAGATATGATAAAAGAAACGCTAACTCAAAAGCTAAAGATCTGGTAGCAATACAGAAGGCCAAACAAAAATCAACATATCAAAACAAGGCCCATAAATCATCACAAGGACACAGAAGAAATTCCAAGCCCTAAGGCCTCCAAAGCGCCGCGGTTCCGCGGCGGGAGCCGGCTTGCGCCGCGGAACCGCGGCGGTTTGATGACGTCAGCGGCTCAATTTTTCCCATGTGCCTATTAATAACTGCCCAAGCTTCCAGAAGACTCCCGATTCTCCACGTGGCACTTCTAGAAGGCTCGGCTTAACAAACTATTTCTAGAAGGATCTTGTAACAAAATTTTGGAAGGAAATTTGAATCTTTGGCTAACAAACTTGTAGAGGGAAATTTCAAATTTCAATCCTAGATCTAGAATTTTGAGGTCTATAAAAGAGAGCCTAGATCTAGGGCGCAAATTGTTCAATTCTTCGTCTCTCCCTCTTCCACCCACAAGTTGAGTGACACGACTTGTGCCAAATTCCAATTCTAAATCAAGATCAAGATCCCGAGTACCATTCAAGCAAGAGAGCCTTCAACCTTAGCAAGCAACGTCGGATTCCATCGGAGCAAGAGATCCAAGCCGATCCATGACTCAAGGAGCCGAGCGAAGCCGAAATCGACGATCTAGTTCCTACCTTTTGTAAATTTCAAGAGAGTTGTAACGAAATTTGTCGATAAATAAAGGTGAAATTTCTATATCTTGCTTATCTTTGATTCAACATTATGATTCGATCTCAATTTGTGATTGCGTTTGATATTATGATGTTTGAGTAAAACTCCGCTCGTATAGGAGTTGTGACGATCAATAGAATGATGATGATTTAGATCTTTTTACAATTCTTAAATCCTATAATGATTGTAAATTCTAGTGAATAAAATGATCGATGACCTAGTTTCGGGATGATCCTTTCTTGATTGTGTTCACTCGAAACTAGGGAATAACGATTGATCATTTGATTAAGTAGAAGATAAAATTTGAATGAGATTCATTGAAGGGTAAAGGATAAGACGAGGAAACCCTAGATTCTTCGCAAAAATCCTTAATCTCGATGAATTATCATCGATCTAGTATCAATTTGCTAAAGGATAAGAACATGAAATCATTAGATCTCATCACATCTATAGATCCGATCTACTCCTACGAGACATAATCTAATCTTGATTGTTGGTTGGAAATTATCACAAACATCTCAATTCATGATTTTATTTTTTCTTGTTATTAGATCTAGATTTTCTAATTCTTGAACTTCAACTACAAATCATGAATTGTTTTCTTTTCTTTTCCTTAAATTTTCAATTCATCTAATTCAAAAGACGAACGATTACACTTTCCCTTTGGACAATCCGCACTTACTAACGCGCTACATTCGACACCGTTATTGATTGCGGTCAAAATATTTTTGGTTGTGATTTCTAAATTCTATTTTCTAAAAACAAACACACAATCGGAAATTGTTTTCAATCAAATGGTGCCGTTGCCGGGGATCGTGTGCTATTTGTTCATTTTTTGAAATTTGAGTTGAAAAGTTTATTACATCTAAATTTTTAAGATCAAAACTCGCGCAAACACTAAGCAAGTTGTTGTGGTTAATTGCAAGGAGATCTGGAGCTTGCTGTGAAATTGGAAAATTATTTGGAGAATTCCAGAGAGCTCAGGAGTTGATCAGAAACAATACCAAATTTTTCAGTGCAGAGAGGAGCCCAAGGTGCTGCGGAACCGCGGCATAAGACGACTTGTGCGGCGGAAGCGCGGCAGTTCTAGGAGATCTCTGTACAATTTTTGGCAGGTAACCTCTATCTTTCTTATCTCCTTCCTAAAATCTGCTCCAATTAACAATTTGTTGCAGGCTTCTTTGCAAAAATCGCAGCGCCGCAAAAAGCAAAATAAATTGTGCTTGTTTTTAATTTTGTGGTTGTTTGCATAATTAATACGGACATTAAGGAGCACGGTCAAATCCAGATTAGGTGGGGAGTTCATTACCCTTCCTAGGCCCCAAAAATCACAAACTTGCATCCGCATTACCCTCATTAACTAAACAATATCTAGAGATGATTCTAAGGACCGTCGCGCTCACTTAGGACAGAAGAAGGCCGTGGGTAATTCATTGCTTATCCACGTTTCTTTTTGTGGTGTCTAAGAAAAGTGTATCGAAGGCTAGTGGTTACTTAATTAGGCCCACTACTTACGTAGTGGAGAACCTCCCACTTACCTGGCACTTACCTGGCCACAGGAGAAACAAAGAGGCAGTGGAGGATTTTATCCTGCGACTTGTCTTTTGGAAGTTAGGAGCGGTCTAGAGCTTTGACCTAGGTGACCATAGATTTTTTAGGGTATTACTTGTTGCATTTGTTGTGATCGCATCATATTTTCAAAATCCGTATCATTTTTCAAAACAAACACCGCATTCACTTCATTTCCCCTAATTATAAATCACGCTGCCACTTGTACTAACCCCCTTTAGTGCAAGATAGGCTGGACACGGGATTCTAGTGCCCGACTTGTCCGCGTCCCCTCGATCGACTCCGAAGTTGGTATTTCTCCATTTACCTTTCTTTTACCCACCACCACACCCACATCGATGGATCCGTCTCCATCGAACCTCTTTACCGCTGCTCTGCCGCCATCCGTTGGTGCGCAGAATCCTCCCCGCATCTCTCTCCAAGAGAGGTGCTACCCTTTGCGAGGTCCTCTCTCGACCTGCTTATCCATTCCACCAGCCAACGGGGATAACTTTGAGATTAAGCCCCAGTACATCAACCTTCTACCCAAATTCCACGGTCTCGAGACTGACGACGCATACGTTTTTATCACCAAATTTGAAAACGTATGCGCAATGATGTTTATCACAACTTTCTGTGGATGCCATGCGTGTACGACTTCTTCCATTTACCTTATGCGATATAGCCGAGAAGTGGCTGTATAACACCACCGCACATTCCATCACGAATTGGGAAGAATTCGTTGCGGCATTCCTTAAGAAATTCTACCCTATACAAAAGACAGCTCGAATCCGTAGTGAACTATATCAATTCTCCCAGCTTCCGGCTGAACCATTCTCAAAATGCTTTGACCGATTCAAGGATCTTTTGGTTCAATGCCCACATCACGGCATCCCGAGATGGGATCTTTGCCGAATCATATATGAGGGCAGTAACCCTACCACTAAACAAAACCTTGAAAACATGTGTCAAGGCACCTTTATGACCAAGGATGATGGGGAAGCATGGAAATTTTTAGAAGAGTTCGCTGAAAAGTCACTACAGTGGGAGACTGGAACCCAGCCATCGAGTAAGGGTGGCGTACACCAAATTGACGTGTCCATAGGTGTTCGAGCTGAGATGGCAGCAATGCAAAAGAAGCTCGACGCTATGGAACACAAATTCTTAGCAGCCTCCCTAAACCCAATGTCGCTCCGCAAAACTGTTTGTGGGTGCTGTTCTGATCCATCTCATTTAACGGAAGAATGTCCATTAAACTCTCAGTTTCGAGGTCTCGAGCATATCAGTGCCGCATTTCAAAGACCTGGAAACGACCCTTTTTCTTCCACATATAATCAGGGTTGGAGGAATCACCCGAATTTTGCTTGGAACCAATCCCAAAACACGGTTCCAAACCCTAATCAATTCCAACGGGTCCCTCCACCACAACAGCAACCACTTCAACTCACCCAGCACCCCTACCAGTCACAAAATTTCCAAAACCAGGTCAACACTCCTGCACTGGCTAATCCTATGCAGTCGACCTGTTCTGACGAGTTCTCTCAATTCACTCAATCCATGAAATCACTCTTGTCAAATTTCATGGAAATGTCGGCTGAGGTTAGGTCTTCTGTCAGTGAGATAAAGAAAAACTCAGCGTCCTAAGCTGAGAGTATCAGAACGATGGAAGCTGAGATTGCACGACTTAAGGCCGAAATGAGTGCAAGAGAGAAAGGGAAACTCCCAGCTCAACCTTTGCCCAATCCTGGCTATTCACATCATGTGAATGCAATCACCACGTTGAGATCTGGGAGAGTGCTGGATAACCATGTTGGGGAAGAAGTTGATGATATTGAAAATCCTATCAACACCCCGGCTGAGACCTTTCCTCACACACACGCTTCTGCTTCTGATTCTTATTCTTCTACCTTACCGCCTTCTCACGAGCCTATTCTCCATTTCCCTCTAGGCTCGACACCTCAGCCCATCTCTTCTACTCCTCCACAGACGATCCCCACTTCTATTTCGGAATCAGGTCCACACACACTTCCTTCTCCTATGATGGACCCAGCGCTTATTGCTAAAGCACCTTATCCTAATCGGTTAAGGGCTAACACATCGAGTCCACATATGGAGAAGATTATGGACATGTTTAAGCAAGTTAACATCAACATCCCTCTCCTAGATGCTATCCAACAAGTTCCGTCCTATGCGAAAACTCTTAAGAACTTGTGCACTAGGAAGAGGAAGACTCAAGTGCCCAAGAAGATATTCATGGCAAAAGCAGTAGACACAGCATTTCCCCAACAATTACCGAGGAAACGTAAGGATCCTGGCTATCCTACGATTTCCATCTCTATTGGGGAGAAACACATCAACCGTGCTCTAGTAGACCTTGGCTCTAGTGTTAATTTGCTTCCCTTCTCAGTCTATAAGCAGTTAGGAATCGGAGAGTTGAAGCCAACCAATTGTACTATCCAGATGGCTGACCGATCAATCACCAAACCTAGGAGTGAACTGGAGGATGTGTTAATAAAAATCGGGGAATTCGTATTCCCTGTGGATTTTATTGTACTTGATACACAGCCTGTAGCGAACCCACGGAATCAAATTCCGGTGATTTTAGGTCGCCCTTTTTTGGCCACTTCCAACGCTATCATCAACTGTCGTAATGGTTCTATGACCCTATCCTTCGGGAATAGGTCAATAGAGCTGAACATTTAAAAGTTGGGAAGTGTACCCTCCGAACCTACTGCTCAGGTCTGTTCTGTCGACTTAATGGATGTCGACAGCAGCGAATTTGATGATCCTCTTGATACTGATCTTGACTCTTTTCATACGTTATTGTTTGACCCAACTATGTATCATACACATACGGACTCTTCCACTGAGATATCCGCGTCAACAACTAACACCGATTATGAACTGCTTTTAGAGTCTGAAGATCACCCCGCACTTTGTGATGACATTATTCTTCGGCGTATTAATGAAACTTTTGAGGAGATCTTCGCTGATGAACTCGCATTTCTGAATAACACGGGTGTTGAGATGAATCATGTCCCAATCATTGAAATGAACCTCCACACCTTCTTCTGAATTGTAAAAAGAATGCGAGTAATCCATCACATTCACTGCATCGTCTCTCCAAAATGAGATGCACACACTCTCTTCCACCACTTAACCTTTCCCCACTTCTTCTTCCACCAACCAGAGCACTGCATTGATAAAATTTTCGAATGGTTGGTGTTGACATTCGGTCTTTGCAAAGCTTGGCATCGACCAATGGTTCTTGACCCCCTCATGTGATTTTCAAAGCTTAACATTGCATAACTCAAGTTTGGGGGGGGGGACAAGTTTTCTGGCTATTGGAAAGAAAATTTTTACAAAAAAATTGAGCCAAGAATAAGTTTGGGGGAGGGTCTTCACTTATATATTTTACCCCCACTAATAAATTCCTCCCAGGCTTACAGGTTTTGTAGATATAGCGGTTGGCAACAGTGAGGACACTGTTGAAAACAAGTTTGGGGGAGCTTTGTGCTTAGTTTTGCATCATGTGCATATCATTTGCATAAGCACAAAACA
The DNA here is from genome assembly GCA_030015575.1 of Agapanthus africanus. Taxonomy (NCBI): domain Eukaryota; kingdom Viridiplantae; phylum Streptophyta; class Magnoliopsida; order Asparagales; family Amaryllidaceae; genus Agapanthus; species Agapanthus africanus. Next base: position 371,980,739 of record JASDDO010000019.1, on the reverse strand, counting down.
TTTCTTTAAAAAAACCATAAAAATTTAAAAATTTTCAAAACCCATAAAAATTCTGTGTACATATTTTTGGCTCATCATTTTTTGTAAATAGTTTTTCAAAACCCATTAAAACCTATAAAAATTTAAAAATTTTCAAAATCCATAAAAATTCAAAATTTTTCAAAACTCATAAAAATTTTAAAAATTTTAAAAAAGATAAAAATATTTTTGTACGTAAATAAGATAATAAAAGTTTAGATAGTGAAAAATTACATCCATGAGATTAGAAAAATTTAAGAAAACTAAGAAAATTAGAAGTTTCCCTATACGGACTAATAATAAGTAGTTATGAGCCGTTGTCCCAAGGGTTAGTAAGATGAAGGAAGTCACTAATCTGAGAATAAAACTAAGTCTGAAAAACAGTTTCTATTCTGGAAGCCAAACATTTTGAACGTTGATACCCTGCTATTCGCACTTACACACGTCATGAAGCCCGGGATAGTAGAGGATACCTTGAAATGCTCTTGTCTGAAAGCCGATGTATGAAGGAAATAAAAAAAATGAATAAAATATAAAGTGGTGAGAAAAATGGACACTGGTTTTGTTATCGCCAAGGGCAATAAAAAATGTATAGCGAGGATGCCTCTTCACCTAGTGCCATAAGGCCAACTGGTCTGGGAGTCACTGCTATGCCTGAGGTGGTGCAAGACGAGGAAAATACACCAAATAAGCAAACACATGAGTAATCGGTAGGTTAGTACCTCAAGAAGTATTAACGGTCGCATGAAAGTGTGTGAGCAATTTTAAATATTCATTAATCAAAAAGTACCGAGGCTGATGGGCAAGAGTATGATAGCTTGAATTGAATTCTCCGGGTGAAGGGATGTCCTTTAGACACACGCAGGGTGATATGATCGATGTTTGGAAGAAAGATAGGAATGAAGAATAAGACGATATTTTATTGAGGGAGGACGTGATTTCTGACATCTTTTCATGACCATTAAGATAGGGCTCATGACAACCGAAAAGCTAGCTTAGTTGGAAACCCTAATTCTCAAGGCTTTTCTTTTACAATTCTTGTCTTTAAATGTAATATTCATGATCTTCCTTTTATTATTGGATTTTGTGGGTGCAATCCGCTGAAAGCCCTCAGGAGACAACACTCCTCCTACTAGGGACACCTAGAGGTTTAAAGGCTTGTTGCACCTGCTCAGTGCAATCGTGTTGCCTACGAAAGTGTGCTTTTCTCTTTCTTGCTTTTCTCCTTCTCTTTTTAATAAAACAGTTCGATCGAGACGATCGAAAATAAGTTTGGGGGAATTTGATCAGTCGAAAATACTGCATTTTTAACACGGCAATTTCCCTATCATTTGAACTCATATAGAAGTATTCGGTATTCATATTGCACATATTACCAAATCATCTCTGAAATACCAGATTTCATGTATTAGACTTGAAAACCGACACTTTAAGAGAAATTGACTGTGTTTCATGGCATCGCATCATCCTTGTATTGCGCAACTCTTGTCTGGGATCTAATGCAGGAAATTCCAGAAGCAAAAGCCTAAATTGGGAAAAGATATGATAAAAGAAACGCCAACTCAAAAGCTAAAGATCCGGTAGCAATGCAGAAGGCCAAACAAAAATCAACATATCAAAACAAGGCCCGTAAATCATCACAAGGACACAGAAGAAATTCCAAGCCCTAAGGCCTCCAAAGCGCCGCGGTTCCGCGGCGGGAGCCGGCTTGCGCCGCGGAACCGCGGCGGTTTGATGACGTCAGCGGCTCAATTTTTCCCATGTGCCTATTAATAACTGCCCAAGCTTCCAGAAGACTCCCGATTCTCCACGTGGCGCATCTAGAAGGCTCGGCTTAACAAACTATTTCTAGAAGGATCTTGTAACAAACTTTTGGAGGGAAATTTAAATCTTTGGCTAACAAACTTGTGGAGGGAAATTTCAAATTTCAATCCTAGATCTAGAATTTTGAGGTCTATAAAAGAGAGCCTAGATCTAAGGCGTAAATTGTTCAATTCTTCGTCTCTCCCTCTTTCACCCACAAGTTGAGTGACACGACTTGTGCCAAATTCCAATTCTAAATCAAGATCAAGATCCCGAGTACCATTCAAGCAAGAGAGCCTTCAACCTTAGCAAGCAACGTCGGATTCCATCGGAGCAAGAGATCCAAGCCGATCCATGACTCAAGGAGCCGAGCGAAGCCGAAATCGACGATCTAGTTCCTACCTTTTGTAAATTTCAAGAGAGTTGTAACGAAATTTGTCGATAAATAAAAGTGAAATTTCTATATCTTTCTTATCTTTGATTCAACATTATGATTCGATCTCAATTTGTGATTGCGTTTGATATTATGATGTTTGAGTAAAACTCCACTCGTATAGGAGTTGTGACGATCAATAGAATGATGATGATTTAGATCTTTTTACAATTCTTAAATCCTATAATGATTGTAAATTCTAGTGAATCAAATGATCGATGACCTAGTTTCGAGATGATCCTTTCTTGATTGTGTTCACTCGAAACTAGGGAATAACGATTGATCATTTGATTAACTAGAAGCTAGAATTTGAATGAGATTCATTGAAAGGGTAAAGGATAAGACGAGGAAACCCTAGCTTCTTCGCAAAAATCCTTAATCTCGATGAATTATCATCGATCTAGTATCAATTTTCTAAAGGATAAGAACATGAAATCATTAGATCTCATCACATCTATAGATCCGATCTACTCCTACGAGACATACTTCTAATCTTGATTGTTGGTTGGAAATTATCACAAACATCTCAATTCTTGATTTTATCTTTTCTTGTTATTAGATCTAGATTTTCTAATTCTTGAACTTCAACTACAAATCATGAATTGTTTTCTTTTCTTTTCCTTAAATTTTCAATTCATCTAATTCAAAAGACGAACGATTACACTTTCTCTATGGACGATCCGCACTTACTAACGCGCTATATTCGACACCGTTATTGATTGCGGTCAAAATATTTTTGGTTGTGATTTCTAAATTCTATTTTCTAAAAATAAACACACAATCGGAAATCGTTTTCAATCAGTAGTCCTCTGTCATTTACGATAAGCACTATTTAGTATTCGTGCTATGTTTGTTGACTATGTTACAGAGTAGTGTGCGGTAGCTGATTAGTGCTTATCTGTTAAAGCATGTGATGCGATTGGATTAGGGTAGTCGTATGACTTTGTTGACTATGTTAAGAATTGTACGGGTGGGTTTAATTCAATCATGAATGACGGGTTGAACTTGACTAGCACTTATGATTTGTTGACTATGTTAATGTCGTAAGCTGCTAGGGGTAAAAGACTATCGGGAATTTCAAGTGTTGAAATTTGCAATGAGATTGCATATCTTCTATGAGATAGTTAGATCCCGATACCCACTGCAAGTAAGAGTTACTCCTGGGAGAGTTTTACACATCACGATTAGCCGATCAAGTAGGTGTCAAGAAAGGTGTTAACGGGGTTACCCCCCCGGGAAAACGAGATTTATTTTAATTAGGTCCGTGTGAAAGCACGGGGAACCTCCGTCAAAGTACCGACACTGGCCTGGCCGAAAGATTGGCGAACTTGTACGGTGTAATTAATCCCGGCTAGTCTTACCTTTTAGGGTTTGAAGGAAGATTTGATAAAAACAGTGGGAGCCATCCTGATTTGATAAGATAATAACCAATCTAATATTGCAAGAGCATGTGCTAAGTGTTTTCTTCTCTCTCTAGGTAGCGACCATGTCAGGCCTTAATCAAGATAATAATATGGATGTATTGACTGAACCTGCTTATTATACTGAGCTGGGGAACGTTGGTTCCGTTCTACCTTATAATTGTTATACGTCTGAGCAGGAAATGGGGGAATATCCGGATTCTCACGCCACCCAAATTAGGTATGAGCATGCTGATGCATCTTCTTCGGGTGTGTTAGTTACCGAGAACTATTTCTCAGTACACTCTACGTCCTGGGTATTAGATACCGGATCAGGATCCCACATATGTAATATGTTACATAGGCTAAAGAAAGGCAGAGAACTGGGAATAGGTGATCATTCTGAAAGAGTAGGGAATGGTGCAAATGTTGCAGCCAAAGCAGTTGGCGAATATCATCTTGTATTACCAAATGGTAATACATTGATTCTGAACGAATGTTATTACATACCGAACCTGATATGCAATATTATATCAGTTTCTTTATTAAGTAAAGAAATATATAATTTTGTATTGCAGGATAATGTTATGAACATTTTTCTGAATCAAAAGTTGATTGGATCAGGCTCGTTAAGTAATGGCATATACATTCTAAATCAAACCACAGTTCTTAATGTACAGAACACACACAAGAGGAAAAGTTCAGAAATGAACGAGTCCTTCTTGTGGCATTGTAGACTAGGTCATATCAATGCGACACGACTAGCCAAGTTACATAAAGATGGATATTTAAATCAGTTTGAATTTACATCATTTGAAACTTTCCAGTCATGTCTCAAAGGTAAAATGACCAAAACTCCATTTACTGGACACGGAGAAAGAGCTACGGAACTCTTGGGATTGATACATAGTGATGTATGCGGTCCCATGTCTACGCATGCTAGGGATGGTTCCTCGTACTTTATTACATTCACTGACGATCTCTCAAGATTCGGACATGTATTCCTGTTAAACACATGTCTGAAACTTTTGAGAAATTCAAAGAATATAAGTATGAAGTTGAGAACCAGACGGGTAAAAGTATTAAAATCCTTCGATCTGATCGAGGAGAAGAATACTTGAGCACAGAGTTCCTAGATTATTTAAAAGAGAATGGGATTCTCTCTCAGCTTACTCCTCCGTATACACCACAGCAAAACGGTGTATCGAAGCGGAGGAATCACACCCTATTAGATATGGTGCACTCTATGATGAGTACTGTTGAGTTGCCTATTTCCTTTTAGGGTTATGCGCTTGAGATAGCTACATACCTATTGAATCAAGTTCCATCTAAATCAGTGCCTACGACACCATATGAGATATGGAGTAGAAAGAGACCGTATCTTAAACGAGTTAAGATATGGGGTTGTCCGGCCTATGTCAAAAGACGAAATTCGGACAAACTCGAGGCATGATCAGTTCTTTGCAAGTTTGTGGGATATCCAAAGAATTCACTAGGATATATTTTCTATCACGCTGAGGAACAAAAGGTGTTTGTTTCTCAATATGCCACATTTTTAGAAAAGGAATTTCTTGTACAAGAAATTAGTGGCAAAGAAGTAGAGCTGGAAGAAGTTCCAACCGCACAAACTACAACTGATGATTTAATGGAACCAGAGGATTCGGTAGTTCCCAACGAACCTCAGCCTCTTCGCCGATCTAGTAGGGTTCCTCATCCACCTGAGAGATTCTACAGTTTTCTCATTGATGGTGGGAGCGAGGATTGCATCATGGAAGATGATGACCCAACTAGATTCGAGCAGGCCATCACGAGTGGGGACTCTGCGAAATGGCTGAATGAATGCGATCTGAGATGGAATCTATGTACACCAACAAAGTATGGACTTTGGAAGATGCTCCTGAAGGGGTAAAAACCATCGGGAGCAAGTAGATCTTCAAGAAGAAACTTGGTGTAGATGGAAAAGTTGAGACTTTTAAAGCTAGACTTGTAGCAAAAGGTTTTCGTCAACGAACAGGTGTGGATTATAATGAAACCTATTCTCCAGTAGCTATGCTTAATTCTATCCAGATCCTACTTTCCATCATTGCATACCATGACTACAAAATCTGGAAAATGGATGTCAAGACCGCTTTTCTAAATGGTGATTTAGAAGAGAACGTGTACATGAATCAGCCAGAGGGCTTCATAGATAGTGGGAGCAGCGGAAAGGTGTGCAAGTTGCTTAATTCAATCTACGGGTTAAAGCAGGCATCGCGAAGTTGGAACATCTGTTTTGATGTGTCAGTCAAAGAGTTTGACTACATCAAAAACGTAGATGAACCTTGTATATACAAGAAGGTGGCAGAGAGTAAGGACGTCTTCCTCGTATTGTACGTGGATGACATACTCTTGATAGGAAATGTTGTTCCTATGCTGCACTCGGTCAAGCTTTTCTTATCATAAAAATTCTCAATGAAAGATCTAGGTGATGCCTCCTACATCTTGGGGATTAAGATCTATAGAGATAGATCTAAATGGATGCTGGGATTGTCCCAATCAAGGTACATTGACACCATACTAAAGAGGTTTAGTATGGAGGATTCCAAGCATGTGAATTTACCCACTATCTCCAAAGAGATGTCCCCTAAGACTTATTTGGAGAGGGCTCGCATGCAAGGTATACCCTATACTTCGGCAGTCGGGTCTATCATGTTTGTGATGTTATGTACCCGACCGGATGTAGCGTACGCACTGGGTCTTCTAAGCAGGCATCAATCAGATCCTGGGGAGAATCACTGAACATCTGTGGAGAACATTCTTAAGTAATTGAGAATGACTAAAGAAATGTTCTTGGTGTATGGTAACGGTGAACTCCAAGTGGAGTCGTTTACCGAATCGAGCTTCTAGAGTGATAAGGACGACTCTAAGTCGGTCTCGGGTTTTTTCTTCACCGTCAATGGAGGGGCGGTTTGTTGGAAGAGTTCCAAGTAAGAAATCGTGGCAGACTTGACGATGGAGGCTGAATACATCACATCCAACGATGCCACCAAAGAGGCCGTCTGGATGAAGAAGTTCATAACTGAGCTTAGAGTGGTTCCATCCATCGAGCATCCAATACCTTTGTATTGTGATAACAATGGAGCTGTGGCTTTAGCCAAGGAACCCAGGTCCCATCAGCGATCCAGGCATATTCTGATGCGTTATCACCTAATCCGGGAGATAGTTGATCGCCGGGAGATCGAGCTCAGGAGATTTGACACGAAGAATAACACGGTGGATCCACTCACGAAGGCCATACCCCAGATACAATTTGAGAGACTCTTCGGGATGTTGGGTATGAGATACTACAACAACTGGCCTTAGTGCAAGTGGGAGATTGTTAGTTGTATGTACGCCTTAGAGGCTATTATTGTACATGATTGTATATTATAGTGGATGCTTGGATATATATAGAGAGGACTTTCTTGCTCGACATGATAGTATGAATCTGGTTGCTCTTTATCTTAACATGCAGACTTGTATTATGATACTGTCTTTCTCTCATATGTTGATAAAGCTCTTACGATGTATACTTGACTACAAGGATTATGATGCAGATCACACCAGTAGGGCCAGGGTAGTCCATAAGTTCGTCCTTTAATTGTTTCTAGTCGAGGGTGTATTGAGACGGGGAATCGATATTCCGGAGTAGACTAGCGTATACGCTTCTTGACCCATTTGATGGACGATGGATGATCCTATATCAACTAGTGTTTGACATCAAAGATGGTATACGGGTGCTCAGTGGAGACTGGGTACACCGAACAGGACTCACCGAGAACTCCTAGATGGTATTATACCTGACGTCAGATAGCAGTTTTCTGGTGACACTGGTATAGGTTAGTCTATAGACCCGAGATCGTCATAGAGTCTTGTGTGATTCTCACTGTGCTTTGATTTCTACCTTACCATGTTCAAGAGAGCATGCAAAACAGTGGTTTTGGGTACAATCCCGAGTCACATGGAGGCAATGAGCGATAGGAGGGGATTCGTCTCTCTCGGTATTGGGGGGTTGATGTTGCGCTGTGCTCAATTGGCTATAACAGGAAGTCCCAGGCCAGGGCTGATACTGAGATTTACTGGTAAGTGTTATCAGTACTTTCTTGACCCGTTATGAGCCTCATATCGGCATGACTTATCAAGTTACTGGGGTCTGATGTTTACTACCCCTAGACTAGATATGCGACATATCAGACGAAGAGACTGGACTGTACGGTAGTGTTGCTGTTGGATTCACAGGAGTATGGACAAGCATGCTTGTTGATCTTCTGATCGCTTAATACCCGGGTAGCTGTTACGTCCAGCTAGTACTGCTGACGGCTTATGGGTGACTGATATGATCATTACCTACTGCCGGCGTATTAACGAGTCATTGGATTCCTAAACAGAGGTTTCCTCGCTCATGCGAAACGAAGTAGGGCACATATGTGATATGTGCGGAACCGAGATTAATACGTGTATGTGATACCGTATTCTTATCTCGTGATATATGATATCTGTCGGTTATATATGATATATCCAGGTTATCGAATCAAGTGTTGATTCGATAAGTTGATACAAATGGCATTAGTCGGTTGTATGCGAAACAGCCGGGTTATTAAATCAAGTGTTGATTTAATAATTTAATGTGTAATTATATATTTGATATATTAATATACATTAACTAATATTAGTTCACTTAAGAAAATGTTTTCTCTTTGTACATTCAATATATATGTGATATATGTTAATGTATTTATTTTTGTGTCATGCTGGATGATACATTGGACATGGGTGTATAAGACTTATACCATACTTAAGATAATATGAGATTTTAATTATTAAGGGTAAATCAAAATTAGGTGGAAAATTGTCATGGTTATAAGCTTGTAGGAGCTTGTAGTAACTATTGATTTAGTCCACTAATTTTGTTTTACTCTAGATATTTACTAACCTAACCATTATTTTTAGCCATGGTTTAGTCTCTACATGAGTTATATGAGATATTTACTCACCCATGGTTCACACATGATGATTCTAGAGATCATTTTCTTCATCTTCTCCATTGCTCTCTATCTTTGAGTGAGAAGAAAAAGATAGAGAAAAATAATTCTAAAGTGAGAAAAATTTCTACTTCACCAATCTACACTAGACTAGCCATTTAGTACAAGTTGTTTGCTTCACTAATTCATCAATTAGTGAAGAGATAGCTTGAGTTAGAGATTTTTCGACGTAGATCATCTTCGGCCTCGAAGACTTCAAGCAAGCTTGTTCCTTTCGCCTTTTGAACCCTTATTAGAGTCCGGGAGATCACTACACGGAGCTTTAGAAGTGATGGACCGGTCTACAAAGGTTGTATTCCTCATTTACTTAGTGTAATGTTTGATGACATGCTTGCTTACTCTTAATTCTCTAGTTAGATCCTTGGATACAGGTTGCTTAGCACTCTAAGTTTTTTTAAAATTTCATACTTGACGCCCTAGAAAACATAGTAAGGGTGCTAAGGAACCTTTCAATTTTGTGGGACACATCCGGGGTGAGGTTGTAACCACTGTTGTATTATTTCATTTACTTTTTCTTTTACCTTGGATAGACCCAAGGTGGGGTGCACAAACTACCGGGTTCTTGAAGTGCCGATTGGCCTACTCATTTCATTGAGGTAGGTTGCTTCACTTTGGGAATTTGGCAGGTCGTTTACCGCACCCGCAGAGGTATAGGGTAGGGTTTGGCTATTCATCACGACCATGGAATCCGTATTTCATTATAGGCTAAAACGAAATACGGAAAATTTAGTATATCCAATATATTCATTTGTGTTGCTGTGATCTGTGATCCGGAATGCTTATTATTGCGTGAGAAGAATGGCTATATATATTATATATATAATAAATGTTTCTTATGTTTTGCACCCGCACTAGTCCAGCCCCCGCTCTGCCGTTAATTAAGTAACCCAACGGTGCATGACGCGGCCCCGTGGTGAATGCGGATGGTATAAGCGTATGTTTTATTTTCGTTTTTTTCTGCAATGATAGAGTTAAATGATGGGACCATATTAATATTGATTAATGCAAAGAAAACAAACCAAAGTTAAATCGTTGGAACAATTTCAAAACACTTCGGTTTTCTTGAAAAACAACTTTTAAATGCGGAGCCTAAACCACTGCTTTTAAAAGCTATCATGGTTCCTTCAACTATATCAAGTTCATTACGTTCACGGTTTTCACCAAAACCAGCCGTAGCCCTCCGTCATTTTAGATGGGTATTCAATAGTATTCAAGCTATGTATTTTGACCTTCGCCAAGGCATAGTGATTGGTAGCTGCTGGGTATTCATCTGAGCACAGATAGATGCGTTAATTTGGGACAGGCGTACAACTATATTGGCCTTCGTCAAGGGTTTGTACTAATGGGTTCAAATTAAACTGGACAATGACGGGTAGAACTTGACTTGCTTCTTATGATATGTTGGCTTTCGTCAAGGTCATAAGAGCATGTGGCAGAAATCCACATCGGGAGTTTCAAAAGAAAAAGAAACTTGCTAGTTTTGCATACCATCTGGAGTGTGATGATTTTGGTTGGATTCCTTCAAAGCCGTCACACGATGATATTTAGATCCCGATCCCACCGTGAGTTATATTACTCATTGGGAGAGTTTTTTACTAAAACAATCAATGTTATAAACCAAGTAGGTGTCTAGAACAGTATTAGCGGGGCTACGCCTCCAAGGAAAAAAGGTTATATAATTAAGGAACTTCGCGAAAGCGTTGGAAAACCTCGCCGAAAAGTTAAGCAAGAATTGAAGGGTGAGATTAATCCTGACTAATTCTTTTTTTATGGTTTGAAGGAGGATTCGAGAAACAGCGGGAGCCATCCTGTTTAGATAAATTAATAACCAATCTAAATTTGTAAGAGCGTCTGTCACAACCCACCCCCAAACACAGATGGTATTTTCCGCTCTGGCTGAAGCCGCACGATTTTGTCCCTTTGAATGAACCCGTGGCTACTTCCCAGTAGGTCACCCATCCAAGAATTTCTCTGGCTCAAGCATGCTTAACTACGGAGTTTTTCAAACTCCGGAGTTTCGATTCATCCAAAGGCGCCTCTGTGTTTTAAGAGTGGTATCATTCCATTTATAGTTTAGATCGTGCCCTCTTTCGGAATGGAATTTGATACTCCCCGTTGTTCTAGTGGGTCCCCGTGTGTATCCGTATCGGTTACATCCCCACCTCGATACCGGATAACATCTCTCTTCTCATGGGGTAGGTGGTATTCAGCCCCAACTCCACCTAGGGTATTACATTCCCCCCATTTAGAACAATGGTTCGTCCTCGAACCACAGACCTACTTTTGAGGGACCGGCTCTGATACCATATTTGTCATAATCCACCCCCAAACACAGATGGTATTGTCCGCTCTGGACGAAGCCGCACGGTTTTGTCCCTTTGAATGAACCCGGGGCTACTTCCCAGTAGGTCACCCATCCCAGAATTTCTCTAGCTCAAGCACGCTTAAATACGGAGTTTTTCAAACTCCGGAGTTCCGATTCATCCAAAAGGCGCCTCTGTGTTATAATAATGGTATCATTCCATTTATAGTTCAGATCATGCCCTCTTTCGGAATGGAATTCGACACTCCCCATTGTTCTGGTGGGTCCCCGAGTGCATCTGTATCGGTTACATCCCCATCTCGATACCTGATAACATCTCTCTTCTCACGGGGTAGGTGGTATTCAGCCCCAACTCCACCTGGGGTATTATAACGCAACACTGAGTGTTTTCTTCTCTCTCTCCTAATGACAGCGACTAAGATGACTGGGCTTAAGTTACTACTAGATAAAAATAAATTGACCGGGACAAACTATAAAACTTGGCTAAGGAATGCCCAAATGGCTATTACCTATGATAAGCCGGGATACCTCCTTACTACCAAATCCCCCGCCGTCCCAGATCCAGATTCCAGCATCGCGGATGTTGAGATCCGTAAAACATGGGAAATAGATTGTGCGAGAGACAAGTGACTCGTGCTGGCCTCAATGGATAATAAACACCAGAGGTGGCACAAGAAGATGGACTTAGCTTCCATCTTCCTCCATACCAATGATTTATACGGAGAACAATCTCGTATCGCAAGATATGAGACCTTGAAGAAATTGTTTCAGGCGAGGTTAGCTATCGGGTCATCTGTAGGGGACCATGTCCTTAAGATGATCAGCTATATTAAAGAGCTCGCGGACTTTGGGACCACGTTGGAGAATGAGTTATATACAGACTTGATTCTACAGTCCCTCCCCTCTACCTATGCCCAGTTTATCTTGAATTTCAATATTCAGGATAAGGAAGTTTCACTTCCAGAACTCCTTAACATATTGAGGAGTGCAGAGGGCACCCTACAGAAAACAAGGGAGACACCCGCTCTGCTTATTGAGGAATCTTCCTCTTCTAGATCCAAGGCAAAAGCCAAGGGGAAGAAGAAGAAGGCTCCCACCAAGCTAAAAGGCGGTGTCAGTAAGGTAGAGGGAATAGGCAGGGCAAAAGTTCGGGGCCGACAGTAGGGAATGAGGGATGTTTCTACTGTCACAGGAAAGGCCATTGGAAGAAGCACTGAAGGTCTTGGAGAGCCAGAAACCAGGATTCGAAGCACGTTGTGGCTTCGGCTTCAGGTGTGTTTATGATTGAAAATTGTCTGTCAATCAACTCTACTTTCTGGGTATTGGATACTGGATCATGATCTCATATCTGTAATTCATTGCAGGCGCTGAGAAACCGTAGAGCTTTGAAGGTAGATGATATGACTATGAGGGTTGCTAACAGAATGAGCGTAGATACTGTATCCGTAGGGAAATATCACCCAGGATTGATAAATGGAAACACTTTGATTTTGCATAACTATTTTTGTGTACCTAGTTTGACATGTAACATCATCTCTGTATCTTTAAAATCTAATGAAGATTATGATTTTACATAAGCGATGTAGTAAATATCTACCTTAATCATGGTTTGATTGGGTTAGGTACACTAAACAACGGTATATACGTATTAAATCAATACCAAGTTTTCAATGTCCATAACACACTTAAAAGAACGTCTCCAAAATTAAATCAAGCTTTCTTATGGCATTGTAGATTAGGTTATATCAATGAAACACGGTTGACAAAGCTACATAAAGAAGGATATTTGGATTCGTTTGAATATCTGTCTTATGCAACTTGTCAATCATGTCTCTAAGAAAAGACGACAAAGAATTCGTTCACTAGACACCGGGTAAGAGCCAGCGAGCTCTTGGGACTTATACACAGCGACGTATGTGGTCCAATGTCTACACATGGAAGAAGTGGTTATTCCTACTTCATTACTTTTACGGATGATTTTTCAAGGTATGGACATGTATTCTTGATGAAACATAAATCCGAGGCCTTTGAGAAATTCCAGGAATATAAGAATGAAGTTGAAAAACAAACAGGCAAAAGTATCAAGACACTTATATCTGATTGAGGTGGTGAATACTTAAGTGCCGAGTTCCTGAATTATTTAAAAGAGAATAGAATTCTCTCTCAGCTTACTCCTCCATACACACCTCAACATAACGGTGTATCGGAAAGGCAGAACCGCACCTTATTGGATATGGTATGTTCCATGATGAGTAACGCTGAGTTACAGCGATCCTTCTGGGGTTATGCACCGGAATCTGCTGCATATCTTTTGAACAATGTTCCTACTAAGTCAGTGCCTACCGCACCATATGAAATGTGGAGCAGGAAGAAACCCTATCTTAAGTATCTTAAGATATGGGGATGTCCAGTTTTTGTCAAAAAGAAGCATGCGGACAAGCTCGAGGCATGCTCAGTACTGTGTAAGTTAGTGGGATACCCAAATAACTTCAGGGGTATCTTTTCTATTAGTGGAGAAACAAAAGGTCTTTGTTTCTCGGCATGCCCACTTTTTGGAAAATCAATTTCTTAAAAAAGAAATAAGTGGGAGCGCAATAGAACTGGAAGAAATTCCATAATCACAAACTATTACTGAAAGCATGGTGGAACCAGAAGTTTTGAAAGAATCGGACATCCCTGCGCCACTCCGCAGATCTAGTAGGCAGTCTCATCCGTCTGAGAGATACTACAGTTTTTTCATAGACGGGGATCGAAAAGATTACATCATCGACGATGATGAGCTAACTAGTTTCCAGCAGGACATTACGAGCAGAGACTCGGTAAAGTGGCTGGATGCAATGCGGACCGACATGGAATCCATGTACACCAACAAAGTATAGACTTTGGACATTGCACCTCAAGGGGTAAAACCCGTAGGCTGTAAATGGATCTTCAGAAAGAAGATTGGTGCAGATGGACTGGTTGAAACATATAAGGCTAGACTTTTTACAAAAGGTTTTTGTCAAAGACCTGGTTTGGACTATGATGAAACCTTTTCTCCAGTGGCTATGCTTAAATCCATTTGGATCCTTCTTGCCATTGCTGCCTTCCAAGATTATGAAATTTGGCAGATGGACGTAAATACCTCTTTTCTGAATGGAAATTTAGAAGAGTGTGTTTATATGGATCATCCAGAGGGGTTCATAGAGAGTGGGAGCAGTGGAAGAGTGTGCAAGTTGCTTAAGTCCATTTATGGATTGAAGCAGGTATCATGGAGTTGGAACATCTGTTTTGATAAGAAAGTCAAAGAATTCGACTTTATCAAAAATTCAGATGAACCATGCATTTAGAGAAAGATTATAGCGAGAACTGTGGTATTCCTCGTCATGTACGTGGATGACATTCTCCTGATAGGAAATGGCATTCCTATGCTACAATCAGTCAAAGGATTCTTGTCACAGAAATTATCCATGAAAGACCTGGGTGATACCTCCTACATTCTAGGGATCCAAATCTATCGTGATAGAACTAAGAGGATATTGGGACTTTCACAGTCCAGGTACATCAAAACCATACTAAAAAGATATAGTATGGAAGATTCAAAGCGCTGTAATCTACCGGCTTGTCACGCGATCACTCTCTCCGAAGAGATGTCTCCCAAGACTGATTTGGAAAGAGATCACATGGGTATTATACCCTATGTTTCTGCGGTAGGCTTTATAATGTATGCGATGTTGTATACCAGACCAGATGTTGCATACGCACTAAGCGTGGTAATTAGGTATCAGTTAAATCCTGGGGTGAAGCACTGGATAGCAGTGAAGAACATTCTCAAGTACTTGAGAAGGACTAAGGAGTTATTCTTAGTGTACGGCAGTAAAGACCTCCAGATCGAAGCCTTCGCCGATTCCAGCTTCCAGAGTGATAAGGATGACTCCAAGCAGGACACCGTTGCTGAATCGACGGTGGAAGCGGAGTATATCGGTGCATGTGACGCCGCGAAAGAAGCAGTCAGGATGAAGAAGTTCATAACAGAACTTTAGGTGGTTTCGTTCATTGTTGATCCAATACTTTTGTATTGTGACAACAAACGGGCTATAGCTTTAGCGAAAGAACCCAGGTCCCTTCAGAAGTCCAGACATATCTTGAGGTGGTATCACCTAATCAGGAAGATCGTGGATTGCTGGGAGATCGAGGTGCGGAGAGTAGATACAGAGAACAACACTACAAATCCACTCAAAAAGGCCATCCCTCAGACGCAGTTCGAGAGGCTATTCGAGATAATAGGTATGTGATATGCCAATACATGGCCTTAGTGCAAGTAGGAGATTATTAGTGATATATGCCCTAGAGGCCATTATTGTATAGTACTGGATTGTATATTACATTTTGGAAGCTTGGGATATACACGGATATAATAACAGTCTTGCTCAAAATGATAGTATGCTATCTGGTTTGATTATATTTTAATATTTGTATATGTTTCTTTTAATATATCGCTAATACATATTGATAGAGCCCTTAGGATCTTTACTTGATTACCAGCGTTGTGATGGTAGTCACACTAGTGGGGGCTGGGTAGTCTATAAACACATCCTTATAGTTGTCCCTAGTCGGAGGATTATCGAGACAGGGCATCGATACTCCAGAGTAGACTGGTGTATACGTTTCTCATCCCAGTTTGGGAGATAGCCTGTCCTGTAGCCATTGGTATGCAATACCGGAGATAGTATACAGGTGCTCATTGGGTTGTGAGTTACACTGAATGGACTCGCGGGAGAACTGCTGGTTGGTATTATACCTATCGTCAGTTAGCAGTTCCCAGGTGGCATGAGTACAGGTTAGTCCATTGACTTGACATCACTATTCATCTCGAGTGTGTTCCCACTGTACTTAGATTACTATCCTACCACGGCTCAAATGAGTTATGCAAACAGGTAGTGGTTTGGTGTAGTCCCGAAGCACTTGGAGGCAGTAGTGGTTAGATAGGATTCGTCTCTCCCGGTATTTGGGGTTGATATCGTGCTGTGTTCGGATAGCTATTACACAAAGTCCCTGGCCAGAGCAAGTGAGATTTACTGGTAGTTATACCAGTAGTTTCTCAGGATGTATTGGGCTCTACACCGACACGACTTATTGCTGTTAGGTTTTCCTAGCACCCTATGAAGAGTTTTGAAACATCAAATGCCTTAAAGTTTTAATTTAGATGGTGCTAAACAAACATGCAAAGGAATCGATCCTAGAAAATTAGGGTTTCGAAACTTAAGACTTATAAAGTTAGGGTTTCGAGACTACAACCTTTGTAGCTCCCTATTGCTGGACTCCTTGGTGTCTTGGGTGTTGAATGGAGGTCCTCTTGAAGTCCTCTCGCGTCCACGACGATCCACCACGGAGTTCTCCGTCCAAGCTCGCAACTTCGTAAAACCGAAGAGAACACTCTAAACAAGTCGGCTAAACTTGTGTAGAATGAAGTTGTGGTTTAGAATCTCACTTCAAAAATCTTTCTTTAAGTGTGTATTACTCACTAGAAAAAACTAGAGAGCAAAAGGAAGAAGGAGGATGAAGATGGAGGCTTTATTTTAACAAGGGTTAATATGATCACCTAGAAAAGAAATGAAATATATCTATATATATTTTATTTCTTCTCATGACCAACCATGGTAAAGTGATGGAGACATAATTTAACTTGAGTTTTAAATGATAAAGAGAAGGATAACCCAAGGTTAGAGGTAGGTGAGCTTGGTTAGGTTAGAAGAAGAATGTAGAAGCTAGTAAAGATTATCCTTTTCTTTTCAATTTTGTTTCAAATACAAAATCAAATAAAAAACCATTACTTAATCCATGGTGTGAGTCTTATGTTGCCACCATTTCCATGTGCTAACAACCATGATAGATGGGTGTATGTATGTATGCATGTATGCACATCTACATGTGCATGAAACTAGAATGAAAGAAAGAAACACATGCATGCATGCATACATCCATCATCTTCTAGAAAGGTTTCAAGTGAGAAAACTAATGGTTAGATGATAAATCAACACTTGATTTATCAATCCGGTCATATCTCATATGACCCCACCAAAAGCAGGCCACCCGATCAATGTTCGGTATCATATACGCACATTTTAATCGGGTGCATGCGCATATCGCATACGCGCACCACAACGTTTCGCCTGGACTGGGTAACTCCTTTGTGGGACTCTAAGACTCGTCAATACGCCGGCAGAGGGTGATGATCATATCAGGTACCACCGAGCTGCAAGCGGTCAGCTAAACGTAACGGCCACCCGGGTATTGAGCGATCAGAAGACAACAAGCGAACCTGCTACAACTCCCGTCGAGCCAACCGGCAACACTACCGTACAGTCCGGTCTCTTCGTCAGATATGCCGCATATCGAGCCTAGGGATGGTCTATAACAGATCGAGAAACTACTGATAACACTTATCAGCAATTCTCAGCAGCCCTGGCCAGGGACTTACTGATATAACCAGTCGGGCACAGTACAGCATCAACTCCCAATACCGGGAGAGACGAAACCCCTCCTATCGCTCATTGCCTTCGTGTGTCTCGGGACTGTACCCAACGGCCACCTGTTTGCACGACTCAGTAGAGCCGTGGTAGGGTGGTAATCAAAGTACAGTGGGAGAACACACAAGACTCCATGACGATCTCGGGTCTACAGACTAACCTGCACCAGTGTCACCTGAGAACTGCTATCCGACGATAGATATAATTCCATATAGGAGTTCTCGGTAAGTCCGTCCAGTATACCCAGTCAGCACTGAGCACCCTTATATGATCTTGATGTCAAACATCGATGAATGTGGGAACATCCATCGCCCATCATATGGGTCTAGTATCATATACGCTAGTCTACTCTGGTATATCAATGCCCCGTCTCGATATACCTACGACTAGGGACTTTCCAGGATATGCTTATAGACTACAGATGTCCCACTAGTATGATCTCCATCATAATCAGAGCAGTCAAGCCAATATCCTCAGGGCTTTATCAGCATGTATGAGTGAATAATAAGCATGATCAAATCAACATGTCAGATAAAGAAGAACCAAATAGCATACTATCATGTCGAGCAAGAATGCATACTGAATATATATACATGTATAGATACATCCACTATCACATAATGGCCTCTAGGGCATACATATATCCAACAATCTTCCACTTGCACTAAGGCCAGTTATTGGCGTATCTCATACCCAACATCTCAAAAAGTCGCTCATGCTGCGGCTGAGGGAGGGCCTTGGTGAATGGATCCGCGGCGTTATTCTTTGTGTCTACCCTCCTAATCTCGATCTCGCGGCGATCTACAATCTCCCGGATCAAATGAAAACGCCTCAGGATGTGTCTGGACCGCTGATGGGATCTGGGCTCCTTGGCTAATGCCATAGCCCCATTATTGTCACAATACAAAGGTATTGGATCAATAATGGTTGGAACTACTCCTAGCTCCGAGACGAACTTCTTCATCCAGACGGCTTCCTTGGCGGCATCATTTGCAGCAATGTACTCAGCTTCCATCGTAGAGTCTACAACGGTATCTTGTTTGGAACTCTTCCAACTCACCGCCCCTCCATTGAGGGTAAATACAAACCCAGAGATAGATTTGCTGTCGTCCTTATTGCTCTGGAAGCTCGAATCGGTAAAGGCCTCCATTTGGAGATCTCCATTACCATACACCAAGAACAATTCTTTAGTCCTTCGCAAGTACTTAAGAATGTTCTTCACAGCTGTCCAGTGATTCTCCCCTGGGTTGGATTGATACCTGCTTACAACACTAAGTGCATAAGCTACATCTGGGCGTGTACATAACATCGCATACATTATAGATCCTACTGCCGAAGCATAGGGTATAATACTCATGCGAGCTCTCTCTTCATCGGTCTTTGGGCAAGAATCCTTGGAGAGAGTGACCCCATAGCAAGCAGGTAAGGTACCCCGCTTGGAGTCTTCCATACTAAACCTTTTTAGGATGGTGTCAATGTACCTGGTTTGGGACAATCCCAATAACCTTTTGGATCTATCCCTATAGATCCTTATGCCCAGGATGTATGTGGCATCACCCAGGTCCTTCATAGAGAACCTCAGTGATAAGAAAGATTTGACCGACTGTAGTATAGGAATATCATTTCCTATCAGAAGAATGTCATCCACGTACAATACGAGGAATGTGACAGCTCTTCCTACAGCCTTCTTATAAACACAAGGTTCATCTGGATTTTTGATGAAATCAAACTCTTTGATGACATCATCGAAACAGATGTTCCAACTCCGTGATGCCTGCTTTAACCCATATATGGATTTAAGCAGTTTACATGCTTTCCCGCTGCTCCCACTGTCAATGAAACCCTCTGGCTGATCCATATAAACGCATTCTTCTAAATTTCCATTCAGAAATGCGGTTTTAACGTCCATCTGCCAGATTTCATAGTCGTAGTGAGCAGCAATAGCAAGTAGGATCCGAATGGATTTAAGCATGGCTACGGGAGAAAAAGTCTCGTCATAGTCCAAACCTGGTCTTTGGCGAAAACCCTTCGCCACAAGTCTTGCCTTATAGGTCTCTACCTGCCCATCTACACCAATCTTTCTTTTAAAGATCCATTTGCACCCCACAGGTTTTACCCCAGAGGGCACAACGTCCAAAGTCCATACTTTGTTGGTGTACATAGACTCCATTTCGGATCTCATGGCATCCAGCCACTTCACAGAGTCTTTACTCGTGATAGCTTGCTGAAAACTGGTAGGATCATCATCATCCATGATGCAATCTTCTCCGTTACCATCAATGAGGAAACCATAGTACCTCTCCGGTGGGCGAGAAGTCCTACCAGACCTACGGAGTGGCCGAGGTTCTTCAGTTTCTGTTGCAACAGCTGGTTCAACCAAATCGTCATTTATAGTTTGTGTCTCTAGAACCTCTTCTAGATCTACCACCTCGCCATTATCTTTATCTGTGAAAAACTCTTTTTCCAAGAATGTGGCATACTGAGAAACAAACACTTTTTGTTCCTCTTTGTGGTAGAATAGATATCCATAAGAATTCTTTGGATATCCCACAAAGTTACATAAGACTGACCGTGTCTCGAGTTTGTCCGAATTCTGCTTTTTAACATAGGCCGGGCAACCCCAAATCTTAATTCTCTTAAGAGATGGTCTCTTCCCATGCCATATCTCATATGGTGTGGTAGACACGGCTTTGGTTGGAACCCTATTTAGTAGAAACGCTGCAGTCTCCAATGCATGCCCCCAAAACGAGACGGGTAACTCAGCGTCACTCATCATGGACCAGACCATATCTAATAGGGTCATATTCCTTCGTTCTGACACACCGTTGTGCTGTGGTGTGTAAGGAGGAGTGAGCTGAGAGAGAATCCCATTCTCTTTCAAGAAGTTTGCAAATTCTGTACTGAGATACTCACCACCTCGATCTGATCAAAGCATCTTGATACTCAAGCCGGTTTGTTTTTCTACTTCTTGTTTATATTCAATGAATTTCTCAAAAGCTTCGGACTTGTGTTTTAATAAAAATACATGACCGAATCTTGAGAAATCATCAGTGAATGTAATGAAGTATGAAAAACCGCCTCTAGCCTGTGTAGACATAGGCCCACATACATCACTATGTATGAGGCCCAGGAGCTGAGTAGCTCTTTCTCCGTGTCCGGTAAACGGAGTTTTGGTCATTTTACCCTTGATACAAGACTGGAAAGTCGCATAAGATTTATATTCAAAAGAATTTAAATATCCATCTTTGTGTAACTTGTTTAGTCTTGTTTCGTTAATATGACCAAGTCTACAGTGCCAAAAAAAAGCTTCATTTAACTCTGAAAGTTTTCTTTTATTAGTGTGTTGTATACTGAAAACTGTGTGTTGATTTAGGACATATATTCCGTTGTTAAGCGTACCATACCCAACCAACATTTGATTCAGGTTAATGTTCATAACATTGTTCTGCAATACAAAATTATACCCTTCATTGTCCAACAAAGAAACGGATATTATATTACATAGCATACTTGGTACAAAATAACATGGATTTAAAACCAAAATACATCCAGATGGCAACCCCAAGTGATACTCTCCCACTGCGACTATATGTACATTGGAACCATTTCCAACGCGGAGAGTATGGTCACCTGTCTTCAAAACCTTGCTATTTCTCAGCCCCTGCATAGAATTGCAAATGTGAGAACCTGAACCGGTATCCAATACCCAGGAAGCAGAGTTTATAGAAAAACAGTTTTCAGTCACAAACGCACCTGAAGCAGAAGCATCACCATGCTTTTTCTTGAGACTTAAGTACTCCGTGCAATTGCGCTTCCAATGTCCTGTCTTGTGGCAGTGAAAACATTCGCCCTTCCCCGAGTCTCCAGCCTTGGACTTTCCCTTTCCCTTCACTTTTTTAACTCCGCCCTTAAGATTAGTGGGTTTCTTCTTTTTCTTTCCCTTGGCCTTGGCTTTCGGGCGAGAAGAGGAAGACTGTCCAATAGTCATAACGGGAGTTTTTGCTAACTTCATAGTGCTCTCTGCACTCCTTAACATATTAAGGAGTTCAGGGAGGTCCTTCTCCATGCCATGCATGTTGAAGTTCACTATGAACTGAGCAAAGGTGGAGGGGAGGGACTGCAGAATAATATCTATATATTGTTCATTGTCCATCGTCCATCCAAGGTCCCCAAGCTCTTCTATAAGAGCTATCATCTTCAGAACATGGTCTCCAACTGGTGTGCCAGGGGCCATTCGCATCTGAAACAATTTCTTTGATGCTTCGTATCGTAATACGCGGGATTGCTCCCCATACAACTCCTTTGTATGGAGCAATATACCGTGAATGTCCATGTCCTTGTGCTGCTTTTGATGTGTGTTATCCATCGATGCAAGCGAGAGGCATGTGGCCGTGGCACAGTCAGTGTCCCATGTCTTGCGGACTTCAATGTCCGCAACTGAGGATTTTGGACCAGGGACGGGCAGGGCTGAAGCCGTGAGGACATATGATACTTTATCATAAGTCAAGGCGATTTTCAGATTCCTCAGCCAGTCTTTATAGTTGGTCCCATTCAGTTTGTTTTTATCTAGTAAAAGCTTGAGTCCAGTCATGGGTATCTGCCATTAAGAGAGAGAAAAGAATACACTCAGCGAAAGCTCTTGCATAGATCAGATTGGTTATTATCTTGTCTAATCGATGTTTCCAACTGCTTTTATCGAGTTTTTCTTTCAAACCTTAAAAAGAAAAACTAGCCAGGATTAATTACAGTCTACAACTTCGCTAACCGTTCAGCCAGGCCAGTGTCGGTACTTGAGGGAGGTTCCCCGTGCTTTCGCACGGACCTAATTAGAGTAAACCTCATTTTCCCAGAGGCGGAGCCCCGTTAACACCTTTCTAGACACCTAATGAGTTAGCTAATTGTAAATTGTAAAACTCTCCTAGGAGCAACTATTGCCCACAGTGGGATCGGGATCCAACCATCACATGGAAGGTATGCAATCTCATTGCAAATTTCAACTATTGAAATTCCCGATGTGGTTTTTACCCCTGGCACTTATGACCTTAACTAAGGTCAACAAATCATAAGCACCAGTCAAGTTCTACCCGTCATTTCTTGATTAATTAGACCCACTCATATGACCCTTAACTAAGGTCAACAAAGTCATAAGAATGTCCTAATTAATCTGCATCATATGCAATGTAGGAAGACATCACTTAGCTACCGTACACTACGCCTTAACTATAGTCAACAAACGTAGCACGAATACTAAGTACTCTACTTCCTAAAATGACGGAGGGTTGCGGATGATTTTTAAGAAAATCTTTAACGCTTTGAACTTGATATCATTGTAGAATCAAATGGTTTTCAAAAGGAGTGGCTTAAGCTCCGCAGTTTTGAAATATAGCTTTTTCATAAAAAAAACCGAGTGGTTTTTCAAATCCGATTCTACAACATCTTTTTAGGTTTATTTTCTTTACATTAATCACATTAATGTAATCCCATCATTTAAGTCCTTAAGCCAATCACAGAAAAGAAACGAAAATAACACGTACGCTTATGCCATCCGCATTCGCCACAATGTTCCGTTATGCACCGTTAGGTTACTTAACTAACGGCATACCGGGACGGGACTAGCGCGGGTGTAAAACATAAGCAACGTCTCCTATATATCATATATATATAATATGTCATTCATCTCAGATATCACAGAACACAGGCAGCAGAAATATAGATATAACGTGGGATATACTAGGACGTCCGTATTTAGTATTTAACCAGAATAGAAAATACGGATTCCACAGTCGCGATGAATAGCCAAGCCCACACCCTGGACCCCTACGAGAGCGGCAAGTGACCCTGCCAATTCTGGAGTTTAGGAGACCCGGTCTCGACTCCTCGAGATGGCCTCCCACTGAACCCCAGAACCCGGTCACCTGTGCTCCCCTCCTTGGGTCCATCATAATGCGGAAAAGTAAATAATATACAACACTGGTGACACAACCTCAACCCGGAAGTGCCCCAAATAAAAGAAAATTACATTACATTAGAATTTACATGAATGAAAATATGAAACTCTCATCTCACATAAAACCCCCCGGCTATTCAATCGCGACAATCCTGCACACCATATCTCAGCAACACATAATATCTCATATCATCAACGTAAGTAAGTATGCATACCCCAATTGTCGTTGATGTATAGCAACGAAACCAGCGATATCGTACATACTACACTTACGGTCACAGAAAAGAAAGTGTAAAACTGCAATATCTGGAATCCACATTCGCTTTAGACATCACAAATGCGAAATATCACATATTCCGTATTTCATGTCTAGTAATATAAATTCCACACATTGCATCACATTCCGGATAAACAGACAGTATTGAAGTTTTCGAACGAACGATCAAATACCCAAGATTCACTAAAGCCCAACACTTGAGCAGAGTTCAAACACCTGGAGTGTGACACAGTAGTAGCGGTCCAGCCGTAGAAGGGTCAAGCCAACGCCTCACATGTGGCACGCCGTACTGCCCCAAACCCTAAGGTTCAAAGGGCAGTTCAAGACGGTCACATAATCAAGTTAAGGTTTGTTGTCTTCTAGAGGGACCACCACAAAAAGACTTGCACGTATCTCCAAAGCATTTAAACCCCGTAAATAGTGAGCAAATGATACTCGTTCAAACACTTCAATACTTTCTAATTTACCCGGAAAAGCTACGGAATGAAAATACCGATCAAAACTACGCGTCCAAAACCATCTCCAGAAAATACAGTACTATATTCAGATTAAACATACCTAAAACAGTATACTAGCAGACCTAGGAATTATGGTGCAATTTTCATAGCATGATTCCACTGTACGGCCGCGGATCCGCGGCCTAAGCAAGGAATTGCCGCGGTTCCGCGGCCATATGAACAGTACACTGCATCGTTTTTCACCATTATTCTTAGTTTTCCCTGCTGTATTTTTTAAGTATTTTTAATTCTGAAAAAAGTCAGATTTTAAAATTTGTCCAGAGAGGGTCCAAAAAATCGTATTTTTTTGTCCGATCGGGATTTTTACTTCGTAAAAGCGTCGCCTAATATTCTAGGTCGGCTCTGATACCAATGTTAGGTTTTCCTAGCACCCTATGAAGAGTTTTGAAACATCACATGCCTTAAAGTTTTAATTTTGATGGTGCTAAACAAACATGCAAAGGAATCGATCCTAGAAAATTAGGGTTTCGAAACTTAAGACTTATAAAGTTAGGGTTTCGAGACTACAACCTTTCTAGCTCCCTATTGCTGGACTCCTTGGTGTCTTGGGTGTTGAATGGAGGTCCTCTTGAAGTCCTCTCGCGTCCACGACGATCCACCACGGAGTTCTCCGTCCAAGCTCGCAACTTCGTAAAACCGAAGAGAACACTCTAAACAAGTCGGCTAAACTTGTGTAGAATGAAGTTGTGGTTTAGGATCTCATTTCAAAAACCTTTCTTTAAGTGTGTATTACTCACTAGAAAAAACTAGAGAGCAAAAGGAAGAAGGAGGATAAAGATGGAGGCTTTATTTTAACAAGGGTTAA
Source organism: Agapanthus africanus (assembly GCA_030015575.1). Taxonomy (NCBI): domain Eukaryota; kingdom Viridiplantae; phylum Streptophyta; class Magnoliopsida; order Asparagales; family Amaryllidaceae; genus Agapanthus; species Agapanthus africanus. The sequence goes on along the minus strand of JASDDO010000019.1, from coordinate 371,955,646 downwards.
TATGATCACCTAGAAAAGAAATGAAATATATCTATATATATTTTATTTCTTCTCATGACCAACCATGGTTAAGTGATGGAGACATAATTTAACTTGAGTTTTAAATGATAAAGAGAAGGATAACCCAAGGTTAGAGGTAGGTGAGCTTGGTTAGGTTAGAAGAAGAATGTAGAAGCTAGTAAAGATTATCCTTTTCTTTTCAATTTTGTTTCAAATACAAAATCAAATAAAAAACCATTACTTAATCCATGGTGTGAGTCTTATATTGCCACCATTTCCATGTGCTAACAACCATGATAGATGGGTGTATGTATGTATGCATGTATGCACATCTACATGTGCATGAAACTAGAATGAAAGAAAGAAACACATGCATGCATGAATACATCCATCATCTTCTAGAAAGGTTTCAAGTGAGAAAACTAATGGTTAGATGATAAATCAACACTTGATTTATCAATCCGGTCATATCTCATATGACCCCACCAAAAGCAGGCCACCCGATCAATGTTCGGTATCATATACGCACATTTTAATCGGGTGCATGCGCATATAGCATACGCGAACCACAACGTTTCGCCTGGACTGGGTAACTCTTTTGTGGGACTCTAAGACTCGTCAATACGCCGGCAGAGGGTGATGATCATATCAGGTACCACCAAGACGCAAGCGGTCAGCTAAACATAACGGTCACCCGGGTATTGAGCGATCAGAAGACAACAAGCGAACCTGCTACAACTCCCGTCGAGCCAACCGGCAACACTACCGTACAGTCCGGTCTCTTCGTCAGATATGCCACATATCGAGCCTAGGGATGGTAACGTCGACCCTAATAACTCAATAAGTCATGCCGGTGAATGGTCTATAATAGATCGAGAAACTACTGATAACACTTATCAGCAATTCTCAGCAGCCCTAGCCAGGGACTTACTGATATAACCAGTCGGGCACAGTACAGCATCAACTCCCAATACCGGGAGAGACGAAACCCCTCCTATCGCCCATTGCCTTCGTGTGTCTCGGGACTGTACCCAACGGCCACCTGTTTGCACGACTCAGTAGAGCCGTGGTAGGGTGGTAATCAAAGTACAGTGGGAGAACACACAAGACTCCATGACGATCTCGGGTCTACAGACTAACCTACACCAGTGTCACCTGAGAACTGCTATCCGACGATAGATATAATTCCATATAGGAGTTCTCGGTGAGTCCATCCAGTGTACCCAGTCAGCACTGAGCATCCGTATATGATCTTGATGTCAAACATCGATGAATGTGGGAACATCCATCGCCCATCATATGGGTCTAGTATCATATACGCTAGTCTACTCTGGTATATCAATGCCCCGTCTCGATATACCTACGACTAGGGACTTTCCAGGATATGCTTATAGACTACCGATGTCTCACTAGTATGATCTCCATCATAATCAGAGCAGTCAAGCCAATATCCTCAGGGCTTTATCAGCATGTATGAGTGAATAATAAGCATGATCAAATCAACATGTCAGATAAAGAAGAACCAGATAGCATACTATCATGTCGAGCAAGAATGCATACTGAATATATATACATGTATAGATACATCCACTATCACATAATGGCCTCTGGGGCATACATATATCCAACAATTGCACTATTAGGGGTCCGACGGTTACAATCCCCTAGGCCCGATATGAGATAATCTTAGACGAACAGACCGGACTATACAGAGATTGTCACAGATAGGCCAGTAGGAGTTCGAATGAATTTGCTCGTCGGCCTTCTTATCGACAGATACCTGGGTAGCCGTTACGTACAACTAGTGCCACTAACAGACTTATGGTTAAACCCACAGCTAGCATACTATCTAGTCTTTAGATTCCCACACATAGGGTTTTCTCGGTTCAGGCAAAACGATGTAGAGGCCATATGGTTTTACGGCAAGGTTCTGATCATATACGTTTACTGGCTGCACGGATGTTGTTCGGACGGATAATAGTGGGCTTTGGCTTAAGCCGAATTCTAGTATTATATTATTGGATTATTTTTATCTTATCATATTCGTATTTTTACTGTACGAATACATGTATGTATATACGGTGAGGGCATTCTTGTAATTTCACAAGAGATGCTTCTAGAAGGGGACACCTCATTATTTGGATTTATCTATTTTTGGAAATAGATTAATGAGGTGGAAATTGGAGATAATTGTGGCATGGTGAAGCATGGCTCATTTCTTTTGTTTATTGTTTTTGGTTTACTATTGAAGCATGGTTAATATTTTCTATTGGAAAATAATCCATGCTTCATGTGAGATGAGATGAGCCATTCTTCACACTAGCCAAGACTTAGCTTATTTGAAAATTTTCTTTCGCTTTCCTTCTTCCTCAAGTCCCTAACCCTCACATGAGTTATGAACCATAGGGTCACTTGAGATTAAATACTCCAATTAACACTCTACATCTTTTAAGCTATCTAGTTTAGCGAACTAGGTACCTTAGTTACCTTGGTTTAGAGGTTGGAGCTTGAACCACATTCTCTTGGGTGGATCTTATTTGACACGAGGAGACCGACGTTCAAGCGCAATCCGGATCTTCTAAGAGCTCAACAAGGAGAGGAGAAGAAGACCCGAAGGATAAGTAACAAGGAGGTATAAAACTCTTACCGAGTAGTTAGACCTCCAAGTAGTATAGCTAGTTAAGGTTTCCGTAAAGATCCTGGAGTTAAACTTAGTGTTGCAAAGTCAAGAAAATCATTTTTGTAAATTCCGCCTCTCTACAAGTGCGTGGGATGTGCGACATCGACTTACAGGAGTAACAACATAGTCGGTAGGACTTGAGTTGCAATCTTTGCCAGTGGGGCTTCGGTTGTAATATAGATCTCAAGGAGCGTATTAGTTTAGGGACACTGCAGTCTATTATTGTCGTTTTGGGGGTGAAATGCTAGTTTAGGGACGTTCTGGTCCAACAGCACCGTGTTTGGGGTGATATGCTAGTTTAGGGACATTTCGGTCCATTATTCCTATATTTGGGATGAATATTAGTTTAAGAACGTTTCGGTCCAAAATTTATCATTCGGTCGGGGAGTTACATAACTTATCCCTTCCAATACTGGTTTGGTTAGGCGTTGTTTCTTATCCTTTATTTGTATGGACACTTCATACCTTAAGCCATCTTCACCTTCTTAGACCGCTTCACTTTACCATCGCAGCAATTAGGTTGTTTTGCGGGAAATACCGGGCTCTTTGCACGGTATCTGCCTCCTGCTCGTCTATGTCGCTCTCTGACACCGACAGAGTATCTTCTTCATATAAGAAGGAACGAGATATCATGTCACTTCTTTTACTGAGTCCGCTTCTTCCTTAGATGAATGAACTTGACTTGGGGGCTTTTCCCCTCATCATCCATTTTAGGAGTGGGACATGGCTTCCACATCTCTTTCATGGTTTTTGGTTCAAACGGGTTGCTCCACTTGATTGCAGGACCCACAAGTAGGTCCTTAACATCTTTTATGTTCTTAGAAGAAAGGACTAACTCGTATAGAGATTCATCCACCACCGAGCAATATACCCCATGTGTATATTTCGAGGGAGCGAATATTCACATCCTAATCTTTCGAAGGGTAGAACCCGTGCTGTCACTATTTTGGCGACAGATTTCTTCAGAGCCGCTCATTTTTTGTTGAGCATTGGTGACAAACGCCGCCTTACCTCTGCTTTTTATATATCTTCATCGGAAGAGGATGCGTCTTGACCCATCTGATCCAATTGAGCCATTTTATCTATGAGCTCTTGGAAGGTCGTCGGCTTGAAGAGGGCCAGATATGGGAACATCTTTAAATTTGGGTCAAGGGTGGCAATAGATATTCCCATGGCTGCAACTTCGTCGATAAGCTGCTCGCATTTAGACCAAAGATTTCGCCATCGGGGTAACATACTGAACCCAGGTTTCATTCGGTCCAACCCTTTCATTGACCAACGCCGCTACGGTAGTGCCTTTATTCGCACTGGCAAATTTCTAAGAAAATATCATCTCCGTCTCGTCAAAGGTATTCATGGAGTCATTTGGGAGTTCTGCATACCATTTGAACGCAATGCCCGCCAAACTGCTGACGAACTGTCGGAGGAGCAGTATATCATTTCCTCCAAAGTTGTCGCACATGGATTTAAATCGTGCAATGTGCTGGCGAGGATTCCCGGTATCTCTGTACATGTGGAACGTCAGAAGTATGTATTCTGACGGATGTTGTATTTGATCGTACCACGCCGGATACGGTCGACCAGTCTTGATCGATCTATTTGCAGCTTCACTGGCATAGTAAGTTTTGATTTGTTGAGCGATATATGCGTCCAGTTTTTCTTTTGGGATCATTTTTTCTTCAGTCGTTGGTGAGGCTTGCACAGAATTTGAAATGTCACCCTTGTCTTTAAGAGCGACTACCAATAGTTCATCTGCTAGTAGTTCCGAATGGACCATCATTCCAGCCATATTCTAGATCAAGAGGGCCATCTGGTTCATTTTAGTGGACATCACTCCCGCTTATTCATCTCTCTTTTTGAGAGCACACTTCAGAAAATCAATATCCGACTCCTGCCCTACTCTTTCTTCAGGTGTGTCTTCGGGGTTTGCCTTAGGCAATGGATTAGCTAGTGCTACCGCCTAAGCAAGAATCTCCTGCAGCTTTTCATGCTGCAGTTGAGCTTTTGTCGGAGACTGAGTATACAGTCCGTGGCTAGTAGAAGCTTAAACTTTGTCTTTGGAGTTCACCATGTAAACTGTATGAACTACCATGCCCCCAGGCTTGGGGCGTTTGGACTTTTGGCCTTCGGAGTTTCCCTCAGGTGCTTGAGCTTTATCTGGTCTCTCTGTTTTGTAAGAAGCTACTTTGGGAGGAACTAGCATATCAGGAACCACTTTGGGATGAGTCTCCTTGTATTTGGAAGAGGTGTTGTCAGAGTTTAGCTGACGTTTGGAGAAAGAGCGGCGGACGACGACTGAGTTCTTCACTTACTTCCACACTTTATATATGGATGAAGAAAGTCGCTTTGAAGAGTGAACTGGTTTCTGCTCTTGTTGGATCTCCACGGGAAGCGGAGATTTCTTAAGAACCGCGGTGGGAGAATTTTGTCTGACCCCTCGCAGTAGTTCAAAACTGTTCCCGGTTGGAACAGCAGCATTCGCCGTCAGAGTTGGAATCAGCCCGGACGGAGAATTGCCCCCAGCTCATCTTATTTGACGCCCGTTTCGATGTCGATGATGTCTTGCGACCGGAGATTTATTAGTCTCAAGAGTTTGTTGAGCTTTCCCCCTGCTTTCTTTGAGAGCATGAGTATTATGGCCCCTGCGTCGACCTTGGACTTTGGTAGGTGCCAGTTGTTTGAGGACTGATTCCGTCGACAAAACTGCAGCTTGGGGAGCCAGCCTGTGGAAGACCGACTTCTTTTGGGCCTTCCCCTTTGGTGTTGAGTCACCAAGGGTAGGAAGTGGGACCATTGTCCCAAAGAAAAGCCTTTTGATTTCATGAAGAGCCGGATTGCAGAGATTGGAGGCTGCAAGTGGCCCATACTTGACTCCACCATGTGTGATAGAGCCTGAGTTGCGGTGAGTGGAAGCAAACACCATTGTACAAAGAAATGAAACACCAGTTTCAATATCTCATCATCCAAGAGCAACTACAAACATATATACCGTGATTATTTGATAGCGTAAAAACACGACACATGAAGTGTGGGGTGGAAAGAGAAAGGGGTCTCATCGGGCGTGCTAGAATCTGTTTACCATCGTAAATAGAGAAGAACTGGGATTGATCGTCTTGCATGAATTTAGGGGCAGATTCTATTTGGATATATCCATCCACCTCTTCGAAAATACCAAGTTGTTTTATGGCACCATATACCGGAGGTTTGGAAGACCGTTGTTGCGGACTTTATCAGATCCCCCCTCATTTATGAGAGGTCTTTTATTCTGGGGACGCTCTTTCTTGCAGGCGCAAGCCCCTACAGTTAATTACATTATCGCATTGCGATAATAACTTTCTTCTGCTCTAGAAGGTCATTTTGTGTCGTGTTATGTTTGTTTTTATGGGGTTGCCCTTGGATTGTATATGGAAACTAGTTTATGTCGTTGACCGTAGGGCGCGGATTAGTCCAAATCTATACATATATTTTCATGATTTGGGTCAAGCATTTGCTTGATGGGGTCTACGTTGGTAGCTTGGTTTGCCAACAGGAATAAACTTAGGGCGCATTTCTCATATTTGTGAGGTATATCTGTTCACGGAAACTTAGGTTTGATCTAAGGATCGTTAGTTATATTTGAGACTAAGATCAATTTCTGAACAAATGAGCATATGGGCTCAGCTGATCATTGAATCATATATGAATAGCCCATGGATAGTACATGGTAGTCAGTATGGAGACAGTCTGCAGGGAAAAACATATTAGTTTAAGGACGTCGCGGTCCATTATCATCATGTTTGGGGTGACGTACTTGTTTAAGGATATTTCGGTCCATTTTTAGTTTAGGGACGTTTCGGTCCAACATTCCCTTGTTTGGGGACGAAGGAGGAGTTATTGGTTGTTGGGACCTACCACCTCTCTGAAGACGTTGAGGAATTACAACAACATATATCAGAGGTGTAGAAAGATGTACCCTTGAACCAAATTCCGTATTTGAAGGAAAAGATCATGGTGCGTCTAAGAATCATTAGTCTTATATGAGACTAAGATTAACTTAGATGATATAGGATGATCATTAGTCGTATATGGGACTAAGATTAGTTTAGAAATCATGAGCATATAGGCTCAGTTGATTCAAAAGCAAAAAGGAAGCTCAAGCTTTACAGACTTATCCAGTTTGGGGCTAAGATTAAGTTTTTAAACTACCCAGCAGTGCTAAGCACTCAAACATATAGCGCTTATGTGTGTTTCACGTGAGACACTAAAATAGTGCTAAGCACTAGTCTTTTCTGGCGCTTACATGTGTTTCATGTGAGGCGCTTAACTTTGGACACTCATGTGTGTTGCACGTGAGGCGCTAAGTTTAGGACGCCCACATGGGTTTCACGTGAGGTGCTGAGCTTTTAGCTTCTTTTGGGTGCTCATGTGTCTTTCACGCGAGGCGCTGAATTTTGGCGCTCACGTGTGTTTCACATGTGACGCTACATTTTGGTGCTCACATGTATTTCACGTGAGACGCTTTCTTCTTAGAGATTTAATCTCTGTTGATATTTTCAGAGAGGTTAAACCCCTGTTAATGTTTTCTGACCATTAACGATCACCAAGATCACTATTTTGAGGATCTGGGATCAGGTTCTTTAAGAATTAAGTTCTTGATTATGAGGGAACTAAGTTCCTGGAATATTATGGACTCTATCTTTTTTATGTTCTTCTCTCATGTCCTTTTTAACTTTATTCTTCCCTGAATCCTTGATTCTCAAGAACAAGTCTTCCCGATGGAAATTAAATTCTCAATTTATGGGAGATCTGTCTTGCGGATCTCAAATCTAGAGAAAGAACTTAGTTCTTTTCGATAGGGTTAAACTTTTAGATATGATATGATAGATAAAGGAGATATTTTGATCACTCTAATTTCTTTACCTAAGGTTTTAAGGAGGAAGATCTTCTTCTTCGAAGAGAATTAAATTCTCTGTTGCCGAAACTTTTGTAGAGCTTTCTGTATTTTTACAGAAGCTTATGGGGTTGATTTTCCTCCTTTTTTATATCGATTCCCCCCTCTTTTTCTTTTCATCTCATTACTCCTATTTATAGAAGAAGGAAAAGAATCAATTTGTTGAGAAAATCTCTCATTGAGAGATCATGATTGATTCCATAATCAATCAAATTGATCTTTTAGATCAACCGGTGAATTTTATTCACCGTTGGATTTTTAATCCAAAAGCTCTCTGTTTAACAGAGAAGATTTCTTGTTTGTTTTAACAAGATTAGGAAGATATTTTCCTAACATAGAATTTTTATTCTATCATATGAATATCTTGTTAGTTTAACAAGATTAGGAAGATATTTTCCTAACATAGAATTTAATTCTATCAGATAGTTTAATTGGTGATATTTTATCACCATTGGATTATAAATCTAAAGATTCACTCTTAGATAAAAATCTTTCCATATTAGAAAGATCAGGAAAAATATTTCCCAAACAGAACTTAATTCTATCATATGAGAGCATTTAAATTGGGGCACTCACATGCTATCAAATGAGCGCTGCCATATATATATGGCAGCGACGCTCACGTGCTGCCAAAAGAATACGGTAAGAGAACTCACATATTTAACATGTGGATGCTCACTTGTTTAATACCTGGCGCTATCATAGGTTTATTCCAATCTGAAGCCAGTACTCACATGCTTTGCATGTGAGTGCTCACATGTTTAACACGTGGGCGCTACTATAAGATTTAATCCTATCTGCAGCAGGTACTCACATGCTTTGCATGTGAGTGCTCGTACTTTGCACGTGGGGCGCTGCCCTCTATTTTTATAAAAGGAACATAAAGTTTTGGGCCAAAATTTTTGGCGGAACATCCTCCTCTGTCCTGTATAACATGCAATCGTTTGGAAACGGGTCGATTTTGTCATAACCAAAACCTATCTCCTTCAAGATCTTCTTCGTCTCTGTGAAATTTTTCATCAATATCGCTTTAAGATAAGTCTCCCTTTGCAACTCAAGAAACTGATGAAAATAATTGTTAGTCCAATTATTCTGGCATTTGATATGAAACATTTTGACAATCCAACCTAACTTAGAGATGTTTACGCCTTTGAAAAGGGGTGTATTCGCATCATCTATATACATAATATATTTCGTTGATTCTGCATCAGGAAGAATAAGGATATCTTCTTCTCCAATATTTTCCGGGTTTTGCCGGCGTCTTGGCCATCTACCATGGCCAATGCGGAACAAAAACTGGCGTTCAAAAATTTTGGCGCAAACAAAACCTGCCCCAAGATCTAAACCATAAAGCTATACTAGCAAAACTAGAGAGTGCTAAATTACATGGTTAGAATGTTTATACCAAAAGAACCAAGTCCTTCGGTCTTCAACTAGCTTGATAAGCTCCTAAGGGTTGTGGATCGAATTTGGTTGCCGATCTTCCTCCATCGATGATGATTCACCCGAGGGAAATGACACAGGCTCCAGCCTTGCCAAGAGAGGCAACCGACGCTCCAAGGTTCTAGCAATGGAGAGTGGAGGTGTATGAATGTCTCACTTTCTTTTTCTCTCATATCAAATGCTCAAATGAGCAACTCAAGAAGAAGAAGGAGGAGGTGAGGAAACTAGTGGCACGAGCAACTCAAGAATGGCTAAGTTTCACAAGTGAGTGAGAGTGTGAATAAAATGATCAAGTTATGAATCAATAATGGATGGATGTCATGTAGAAAAAAGGCTAAGTCATTTGCAACCATACAATGAAAATATCTCTTTTCATTTTCCAATAAAATATAAAGAGCCATGCCTCTCTACATGCCAAGCCATGCTCATGCCAACTCACCCCTCCACCGCTTTTCCGAAATGATTTTCTAAAAAAGAAAATCATGTAATGAGGTGGCAATCTTCTAGAAGTAATTGGTATACGTATCGAAATACATATATGTATATTCATACAAAAATACGAATAGCCAAGAGAGAAAATGAATAGTGAACAATAATACTAGAATACATATATAAAAATATATTTAAAAATTATTAAATCAAAACCTGATTTAATAATCCGGCTTAACCCTAAGCTGCTAGTATTATCAACCTTTCGATTAAAGTCGGTGTAAACTGTACACATATTTAATCGGACACTTATATGTACCAACATACATCATCTACACCATATCGCCTGAACCGTGAAAACCCTCTGTGTGGGACACTAAATACTCATCAATACGCTGGCATAGGGTTTAACCATAAGTACATCAGCGGCACTAGCTGTACGTAACGGCTACCCAGGTATTGAGCGAAAGAAAGGCCGACGAGCAAACTCATCCAAACCCCTACTGAGCCTGACAGTGACAATCTCCATACAGTCCAGTATATTCGTCTAAGAATATCGCATATCGAGTCTAGGGGGTGAATAAAGTCAGACTCCTAATAACGCAACATTTTGTGTCGGTATGAAACCCATCACCACCTGAGAAACTACTGATCCTAGATCAGTAATTCTCGACTACCTTGGCCAAGGATTTCTGGTGATGGCTACCCGTACACAACGCGACATCAATCCACAATACCGGGAGAGACAAATCCTCGATGATCTGCTCACTTCCTTCATGTGGCTCAGGACTGTACCCAACTAAAACTTATTTGCACGACTCCTTTGAGCTGTGGTAGGATAGTAATCAAAGCACAGAAGGCAAATGACGATCTCAGGTCGACAGACTAACCTATACTCTGTCACCTGGGAACTGCAATCTGATAATAGGTATAATACCATCTAGCAGGTTCCCAGCAAGTCCGTCCAGTATACTCATAACCCAATGAGAACCTGTATACTATCTTAGGTGACTAACTGACACCAATGGTTTGTGAGACCGGCCACCGCCCCTCGTCGAGGTCTCGATAAGTATACACTAGTCTACTCTGAAGTATCGATGCTCAGTCTCGATACTCCCACGACTAGGGACATTTAAGGATGTGCTTATAGACCACCCAGCTCATACTTATATGATCGCCATCATAATGCTGGTAGTCAAGCAAGAATCCTATGGGCTCTATCAACATGTAATAGTGATCGTAATGCCACCTAATGCTGTACATGATGATAAAGACAAACCAGATAGCATACTATCATCTCGAGTAAGACTGTTCTACCGGTCTAGTTCCTCCCTCAATCATCACAATCGCGTGCCTGCGATTCAATAATTGACTTAAGGGCACTATAGCCAACAATCTGCCACTCGCACTTAAGGCTAATTATTGCGGTGTCGCATACTCACAGCCCGTGTGATACCGAACACCCAACTTCCCTACTAATCAGTCTCGCAAAGCCCGTTTGCGAAACTATGGTGTTCGAAAAATAGCCTTAGTGAGTGGATCCGCTCTAGTGTTTCTATCTTTATCTCTTTATATCTCAACTTTGCAAAGAAAGACTATCTCCCGAAATGAGCAATACCTGTCTTAGAATTTGTCTGGATATCTGATGGGACCCAGTTCATAAATGAACTCCAAATCCAACAAACATCTTAGACTGTATCATCCACCGAATTTAATCAGTATCCTGCACTATGCCTTCCTCAGTATCCTCATGGACCACCTGTCCAACATACTGCCCTTCAAAAGAGGGAAAACTATAACTCTGACAGTCATTCTGTCATCCAGGTCATCTTGGAAGCCTAAAATGATAACCGCCTCTCGAAAGAGCCTGCTGTTACCATATACCAAGAACATCCACTTATGTTTATAACTTCTTCCTAACGTTTCTCCAGGATTGGATTAATATATGTTTATTGCAGCCAGTGCAAAAAAAATATCTGGTGTGGTACTTGACATCTCATGGTTGACTCAATTGTCTAAGCAAGAGATATGTCAATTATGCAAATCCCTTTCCTCATCAGTCTAGAAGATATCTCTTTAGAGAGGGTGACTCCATCACTTTCGGGTACACCACTACGCCAGGAGTCGTCCATTCTAAAACACTTTAGAATAGTGTCAAGCACCCAAATTGGGACACTTCTCAAATCTAGATCTAAAACCATAAATCTAGTGACCAGAAATCCTGATATTTTATCCAGATCATACGTGGAGAAACACATTGTGACAACCACAGTATAACCGATCGTATTATAGGAAGATATCTTCCCTTTAAGTGCATGTCGTTCAAATACTAGGATATTACTCCTTACTACCTTCTTACCAGATCCATCTCTTATTCTGATGAAGTCAAACTCTATGACTGTTACATCAAAAATAGGTGATCTATCTCCACTATACCTGCTTTAGTTTATAAATAAACATAAGCTACTTGCCCACTATGCTTTCGCTGTTCCCACTGACTACAACAACCCTCTGACAGAGTCATATATACGTGGACTTCTAAAGCTAGTTCAGAACGACGTTATACTCATCCTCCTGCCAGGTCTCATAATCTAGAACAGCAGCAATGGCAAGTCTGGGTAAACAAGAACCTCCTTGTCACCATCTCTGAGAAGACCGAAGTACCTCTCGGGTGCCAGAGGTTACCCACCATATCTACGGAGTGGTTAATGGATTGTTGAATCCAATTGAATCTTTAGGTTCTACTAAATTTTTAGTAATCGTTTGTGGTTCTGGAATCACTTCCAGTTCTACCATACTCCTACTAATGTTTTCTAAAAAAGAATCCATTTTACTAAAATTGGTGGCGAGTCAAGAACAATATAACTATCGATCTTCCAGATGGTAGAATGTTAACCCTCGTCAATGCCCGGGATAACCCACAAACTTCCATTACTGAAACGTGCCTAGAGTTTGTCCATATTCTGGTTTTAAGCATCAGCCGGACTACTCCATATACCTTAACATTGTTAAGATATGAATCCATTCTATATATCAAATATAGAAACAAAGGCACTAATTTAATTGGAACTAGATTCAATATACATACAGCTGTCTCTAGTGCATATCAACTAAATGAAAGGAGGCCAATCGACATTACTCATCAAGGAATGCATCCACTTATGAGTAATCATAAAGAGAAGCAAGTTCTCAAAACCATTACTTACAACGGAATACCTAGCACAAGTATCTACATCTTTGATCACCTTGAAGAATCCTGATACTTTGCAATATATGGTTCTCTACTTTATTCTTATACCTATAACTTCTCAAAACTTGGATCTTATATTTCAACGAAATACTTGTTTAAAACTAGAGAAGTCATGAGTAAACATAATATAGTATGAGTACCAACCCCTTTGTCCTAACGGATACCGGATAATATACAATACTCTGTATAAGTCCACCGAGTTTAATAACTCGAACCATGTGCATCGTAGGTTAAAAACTGTGCTATGGTTAAGAAGAATTACACCATTGTTGAATGCTCCTTACCTAACCATCAACTGATATAGGTAAATGTCATATAAATAATTTCAAAAAGTTATATCTCATTTTATAAAATAAACGTACAGATATATCAGTTTGAAATTGGTGCATAACAACGGATATTTAAAACCAAATATTTGCCATCAGGAAAAACCCAGGTGATTTCCTCAAATATCACCAATTACAAAGAATTTCGATATATAGAGGATATAATCACCCAATTCCCAATATCTTACTCCCACTCAGCATCTATAACGCTATACAGATGTGAGAATGAAATCTGGTAAATACATACCCTGGAGTCAGAATCTAATTGGAAAAACAGTTTTCAATTAACATTTCACAGCCAAACTGAAACATGAAAATATTTCGAAGGGGTATCTGGGTATTCCTAGTAATGCCTCTTCCAGTATCCAGATTCATGACTGTAACCGTATATTTCATTGCCATCTCTCCAATCCCTTTATTTGTCTTTACTTATTACCTTCTGTACACCACCCTTAGGCTAATTGGTTTTCTTCCTTCACTACCTTTCGGCATCAGCCTATAGTTTGGAAGAAGACTATCTAATAGGCATAATAGGTGTACTCTCCTAATCCTAGGAGCTCTCGCAACCTGAGAGAAGGTAAAAAAAAAAAAAAACAACCCGAATAATCCTATTCGATTTCTCCTGAACCGGAAACCATCCTCGAACTGGAACAAGTTCCTTCGAGTTCATATATAACTATACGATGTTCATATCCAAATAATATGGATCTTCGTAGTGATACGGAATATTCCAGATAAATGCAAAGGTGAAGTAGGAGTGGCGATGATATACACGGCTTCATCATGAATGATAGCAGTCGCAATTTCCTTTGCCCTCTTTCTAATCCCTTTATATGTCTTTACTTATTAGCTTCTGCACACCATATTTAGGCTAATTGGTTTTCTTCCTTCCCTACCTTCTGGCACCAACCTGAGGTTTGGAAGAAGACTATCCAATAAGTGCAATAGGTGTACTCTCCTAAATACCAGGAGCCCTCGCAACCTAAAAGAAGGTAAAGGGAAAAGACAACTGAATAGTCCTATTCTATTTCTCCAGAACCGGAAACCGTCCTCGACCTGAAACAAGTTTCTTCGAGTTCGTATGTAACTATACGATGGCTTATCCAATAAATGTGGATCTTTGTAGTGATACGAAATGTTCCGGAGAAATGTAAGGTGATATATGAGCGGCAATGATATATGCGACTATGTGACAATCCAAAAGTCAAAGTGTCTTAAGAAGGTTCGGTTAACTTGGTTCATGAGTCTTAGTTTAGGGTTGGGCCATAGTCGCTGCCAAAAAGAGAGAGAAAAGAAACACTCAGCGTGCACTCTAACCTAAATCAGAATGGTTAATCACTTTATCTAATTAGGATGTCTGTCACTGTTTCCTCGAATTTTCCTCCAAACCCAAAAGGAGAATTAGTCGGGATCATCTAAAATCACCCGAGGAGTAGTACCTACTCATCAGTGGGAATCGGGATCCAACTATCATCGCATGATAACTTGATGGAAGCCACTCAAGTCACCACACTCCAGAAGGTATGCGCATGTTTGGCGAGTTTCCTGTATATTTGAAACTCCCGATGTGGTTTTTGCCCCAAGCGGTTTACGACCTTGACAAAGGTCAACAAATCATAAACCATTAGTCAAGTTCAACCCGTCATTATCCAAGATTAATCTAAACCCACCTGTACAAATCCTTGACAAAGGCCAACAAGGTTATACGACTGTCCCAGATAATCGCAACACTATGCAGCTGACAAGAATATCTAGCTACCGTATACTACGCCTTGACAAAGGCCAACAAACGCAGTATGAATACTAGGTACTACTCATTTGAAATGACGAAGGGCTACGGCTGGTTTTTGGCGAAAAACCTGTAATTTAATGTACTTGATATCATTAAAGGAAGTCAGTGGTTTTATAAATATATAGTGCGCAAACTTTTGCTAAAGAGGTCACTCCCTATGAAGAGATCTCGTCTCTTTCCTCGTCGAATGAGGTATAGGATATTCCAAACTGAATACCACGATGCAAAGCAAAAGAATTGACTATGGTGAAGTTATTACAATGGTGCAAACTTTCGCTCAAGAGGTCACTCCCGAAGAAGGGATCTCGGCTCTTGCCTCCTCGAATGAGGTGCTGGATATTCATAACCGAATATCGCTGTGCAAAACAAAAGAAAACGTCTTGTAATAACAGTTTTTGAAAATTGGTTTCAACAACATCATATAGGTTTGTTTTATCCTTGCATTGATCAGAATCAATGCAGTTCCATCAATTAATCATATCACACCACAGAAGGAACGAAAATAAAATGTACGTATATGACATCCGCATTCACCACTAGGCCTCGTCATCGCCTGTTAGGTTACTTAACTAACGACAGAGCGGGGGATGGACTAGTGCGGGTGCAAAACATATACAATATCTACTAGTATATATAAATATATATAACATTCGTCCCAGGCATGATATAAGCAACATCATAGAATTATCATAGAAGCAACACAGAATTGTGGATAATCATAGCGCCTCGGGTTTCACTTGTGCCGCAAATAAGACTCGACGTTCCCTGTCGTGTGGATAGCCTGTGCAATGAAAACCTAGACCCGTACAAGTGCGGCAAGTTACCCGCCAATCCCAGAAGCGAGGCAACCCCAATCAACAATGTGAATGGGCCACCTAGAACTTCACGGAATCCGGTAACTTGGGCACCCCTCCGTGGTTCAACTTATACCCCCTACGAGTGTGGCGAATAGCCCGCCAATTCTAGAGTAAGTCTACCTCCGTCTCAACACCATGAGATGCGGAACTGTTGCCCTCTTGAATCCAACTATTCGTGCACTCCACCGCGGGATAATCCTAGTACAGAAAAGAAAAATATATACAATAGCGACACCGACCTTAACCCTGTCGTATCCCAAACAAATAATATACAAGTTGGCAGAGACGACAGTTCACAAGTTGGACGCTCGTCCCGTAATACTAAATATACAAATAAATCTGAACTGTACTACCATTGCACCACTGGCTATCCACCACGACGATCCAACCACAGAATCAGCACATCACAGAACATCAACATGAATATTAAGTTCGTAAACCCGTCTAGTTGAATATATAGAAACTAGTCGGGTTATACCGCTCAATAATATTTTCGGTCGCAGATATATCACATGCATTGATAAACATACACTTAAAATTTCGATCGACTAAACTTTCCCAAATTAGACCCAAATGCAAATCGAGCAATCAAATGAATCTGGGCCAAAACCATGTATACCAAAAATCATATTTCCAAGTACTAGAGTGCCATGAGAATTTTAACCCACACTAGCCACAATACGACCGCGGAACCGCTGCCAATAGACCACTATTGCCGCGGTTCCGTGGCCAATTTATCGGTTCATGCATTCAAATTTCTCGTGGTCCCCGAAAAATGCCTGCATGTATTTTTAAGATGCTCTGAATGATTTTTTGAACATAATTTAAAATTGACAGTGGGCATGGTAAAATGGAAAAATGATTCGGAAAAATTGGTCGATCGATATTTTAAGTTTGTGCAAACTAGCTAGTATTGGTTTATGGGTGGCTCTGATACCATGCTGGGTTTTGCCGGCGTCCTGGCCATCTACCGTGGCCGATGTGAAACAAAAACCGGCGTTCAAAAATTTTGGCGCAAATAAAACCTGCCCCAAGATCGAAACCATAAACCTATACTAGTAAAACTAGAGAGTGCTAAAATACAAGGTTAGAATGTTTATACCAAAAGAACCAAGTCCTTCTGTCTTCAACCATCTTGATAAGCTCCTAGGGGTTGCGGATTGAATTTGGTTGCCGGTCTTTCTCCATCGATGATGATCCACCCGAGGAAAACGACGCAGGCTCCAGCCTCGCCAAGCGAGGCAACCGACGCTCTAAGGTTGCTAGCAATGGAGAGTGGAGGTGTAGGAATGTCTCGCTTTCTTTTTCTCTCATATCAAATGCTCAAATGAGGAACTCAAGAAGAAGAAGGAAGAGGTGAGGAAACTAGTGGCATGAGCAACTCAAGAATGGCTAAGTCTCACAAGTGAGTGAGAGTGTGAATAAAATGATCAAGTGATGAATCAATAATGGATGGATGGAATGTAGAGAAAAAAGGCTAAGTCATTTGCAAGCATGCAATGAAAATATCTCTTTTCATTTTCCAATAAAATATAAAGAGCCATGCCTCTCAACATGCCAAGCTATGCTCATGCCAACTCACCCCTCTACCTCATTTCCAAAATGATTTTCTAAAAAGGAAAATCATGTAATGAGGTGGCAATCTTCTAGAAATAATTCCGTATAAATACGGAATACAATCTGGTATACGTATCGAAATACATATACGCGGATTTATATAAAAATATGAATAGCCAAGAGAGAAAATGAATAGTGAACAATTGTTGGATATATGTATGCCCTAGAGGCCATTATTTAATAGTGGATGTATTTATACATGTATATGTATATATATATGTATGTATGTGTGTGTGTGTGTATTCAGAGGACTTTCTTGCTCGAAATGATAGTATACTATCTGGTTACTCTTTATCTGACATGTTCACTTGATCATGCTTTTATTCATTTGTACACGTTGATAAAGCCCTAAGGATATTTGCTTGACTACTGTGATTGAGATGCAGATCATACTAGTGGGACATATGTAGTTTATAAGCATATCCTGAAATATCCCTAGTCGTTGGTGTATCGAGACGGGGCATCGACATTTCAGAGTAGACCGGCGTATATAATACTGGACCCATGAGATGGGCAGTGGATGATCCCACATCCATTGGTGTTTGACACCGAGATTGTATACGGGTGCTCAATGGAGACTGGGTACACTAGACGGACTCGTCGAGAACTCCTATATGGTATTATATCTATCGTTGGATAGCAGTTCTCTGGTGACACTGGTACAGGTTAGTCTGTAGACCCGAGATCGTCATAGAGTCTCATGTGTTCTCCCACTGTGCTTTGATTTCCACCTGTTCAGTTGATAAAACTGCATATTTAATATGATATTTTTCCTACTATTTCTATATAATAAAAGGTGTTTATTATAATATATGATACATATGAGGGTTTATCTGTAAAAATACTATTTTCATGTGTTTATATATTATAAATAACATTTTGTAGGAAAAAGTAAGCATATAATATCCATGTAACATTTGGCCCATTTAAATATGCTTACCTTATTAATACCTTTGACCAATTCTTAATAGTTAAGTTAATATCTCAATAAAACAAACTCTACTAATATTGTTTGTTGAGTTATTGTGCAGAATTTTCAGGGCTGAAATCAAGGAAATCAAAGTTGGCAAATCAAATCTACCAAAGATATTCAAGAAACTAATTCTGGTAGAAATGTAGAAAAGATTTTCAAAGTCTAGATACTCAAAAGATTACCAAGTGTTACAGATATGAAGCTACAAAAATTAGAGGCCATGATCTCACCAAAAAGGGGCGGATCCGCGGTCAAACCTATCCAATGGCCACGGTTCCTCCGCGGATTTGAAGAGTTGAGATATGGGATTGTGGTGGTTAGGATCCTAACAACTAGTTTCCATATTAGGAAACGAGGGTTCTGGCTCTGTGACTATAAATAAGGACCGAGAGCCTCTTGGAAAAATGATCAAGCCGACGAGATCACGAAGTCCAAGACGGCTCACGCATCCAGGCTGATCATCAACTGTTCGTCTACCTCCTTAGAAGAGATCGAGAAGCAAAACTAGGATTTGTAATCATTTTCTAAGGAATCAAAGTGTAATGAATATTGTTGATTAATAAAGGTAGCTCTTTTTCCTATTCTATTTCTTTGTAGTTTAATTATGCATTTTCTCTCCATCTCTTTTTCTCCCAACATGCGCGAGTAATTCTCCGCTTGTTAGGGTTCGTAGGATTAGGGTAGGCTAATGGATGATGAACATCCCTAAACTCTTTTTACGTCCTATAAAGTTTATAAACTTTATCAAAACAATCATTAACATCCTAATCGGGGGCGCTACCAATTCATTGATAGTCTCGACCGCGATTAGAGATTAGATTAACGATTGTTTTGGTAAAGGCTAGATATGAACGAAGTTCCGTGTCGAGATAAGGGTTAAGAGTGGGATTCCTTTTCCCTCCAGAAACCCTAATCTATATGCATCACTGTCGTTCTAGTTTTAAATCTATTAAAGGATAAAAAGGGTAATTTTTAATTAATCATCCATAACTACTAAATCCTAACGAACCCTACAAGCCCCTTCTTATATTAACTACATCCATAAATAATCTAGATCTATATTTTGCATTAGTGCTTAACTTAGATCTAGAAACCATTCTACAATATTCTTTATCTCTCCTCTCTTTCTCAACACATCTAAAGTAAGAGTAAAAGATTCAACGTTTCCCTGAGGACGACCCGTACTCATCTCGGTCTAGCTACACGCGACACCGTTATTGATTGCGGTTAATTACTACAAATACAAACACTTTCTCGTACAAATCAAATGGCGCTGTTGCCAGGGATACGTGCATAATTTTTTATTCTTACTATTTGTGTTGAATTCTTACTTGATACATATTATAACTAATATAAAACTGCAAATTGCATATTTAACGATTTGTGCGTGAATTTTGCAAGGAGATCTGGAGTCATATAATTAAGGAAAATAGAAGACAGAGGCATTCTTAGAGATCCAGAGGAGCATATAAGGGCACAGAAAAATTTTCATCAACAGATCCTTCTCACCTGCGGCGGAACCGCGGCAAAGGAGGGCATCTGCAGCGGAAGCGCGGTGCAATTGGGGGATCTAGGGTTCACACTTCTCTGGTATCTTTCTCAACTCCTTCTCTCTCCTCTCAAATCCAATAAAATCTATTTTCTGCAGAATTCTTTGCAAAATAGCGCCGCTCAAAAATCTTTTTGCAAAAGTTTTGTGATTGGTTTTGTTTTGCATATTTTAATACGGACTTTAAGGGGCAAAGACCAAATCAAGATTAGGTAGGGATTTCATCACCCTTCCTAAGCCCCACAAATCACAAACTGAGCATCTAGATCAACCCTTCATTAATTTAAAAAATATCTAGACCAGACTCTAAGGACTGTCGCGCTCAATAAGGACAGAGGAAGGTCGTGGGTAATCTATCATTTATCCGCATTACTTTTGTAGTGCCTAGGCAAGTGTGTCAAAGGCTAGTGGTTTTTAATTAAGCCCACTACTGTGGTTCCTTCCCACTTACCTGGCACTTACCTGGCTACAAGGGTAGTACGGAGGCGGTAGAGGATTGATCCTGCGGCTTGTCCTTTGGAAGTCTAGGAGTGGTCTAGAGACTGGACCTAGGTAACCTTAGTTCTAGGGTTGTTTGTGCATTTTAGAGTGATTTGTCTTGAGTCCCACTTTTTTCAAAACAGACCAATTTTAAATCACACAGACGCTGCCACTTGCACTAAACCCGCTTAGTGCATGCTCGGCTGGACACGGGATCCTAGTGCCCGTCTTGTCCGTGTTCCTGCTATCGACGCCGAAGTCGATACTTCTTCATCTTCTTTTCTCCCACCACACACCACGACCGAGATGGACGGCACTCCATCAGATTATAACACCACGCTGCCACCGCCCGTAGGTGTGCAGAATCCACCTCGCATCTCTCTCCAAGAGAGATGCTATCATATCCGTGGTCCTCTTCCCACTTGTCTATCTCTTCCACCAGCTAACGGGGATAATTTCGAAATTAAACCCCACTACATCAATCTGCTGCCCAAATTTCACGGGCTTGAGTCGGAAGACGCGTATGTTTTCATCACCAAATTCGAAAACGTATGCGCAATGATGGGTACTTCACAGTTGACTGTCGATGCTATGCGCTTGCGTCTTCTCCCATTCACACTGTGCGACTTGGCAGAAAAATGGCTTTATAATACTGCCGCACACTCTATCACTAATTGCGATGAATTCGTAATAGCATTTCTTAAGAAGTTTTACCCAAACCATAAGACCGCCCGTGTTAGGAGCGAGATCAACCAGTTCACCCAGCTTCCCAATGAACCATTTTGGAAGTGCTTTGAATGTTTCAAGGATCTGCTTGTCCAATATCCTCATCATGGAATACAAAGATGGGATTTATGTCGAATAATATATAAGGGCATTAATCCAGCGACAAAGCAAATGCTAGAAACAATGTGTCAATACAATTTCATGTCTAAAGATGACGGTGAAGCTTGGAAATATCTGGAAGACCTTGCTGAACACACGTTGCAGTGGGAAAGCGTAATACCACCTTCAACTAAGGGAGGTATTCACTAGCTCGATGTTTCTATCGCAGTAAAAACCGAAATGGCAGCGATACAGAAGAAACTCGACGCTATCGAAAACAAGTTCTCATCTTTCTCCCTAAATCAGGTCACGCTTCCTAAGACCGTCTGTGGTTGCTGTTCGGATCCTTCACACTTAACGGAAGAATGTCCTATGAATGCATCGTTTTAAGCTAATGCTGCTTTTCAGCAGCGACCTAGAAACGACCCTTATTCTTCCACGTACAATCAAGGATGGAGGAATCATCCTAACTTTGCTTGGAACCAAAACCAACAAAGTAATTATCAAAGACCTCCTCCACAGCAACCATAACCACAGAATCAGCCCCCCTTTCAGTCACAGAATTTCCAAAATCCGGCCAACATTTCTACACCACAAGTGGCCGGTACTGACAACTCACTTGCACAAACTTTGGATATGTTCATGAAACAATCCATGCAATTTTCGGCTGAGATGAGGTCTTCTATTGATACCATAACAAAAAACTCCGCCTCCCATGGTGAGAGTATTAAATCATTAGAAAACCAAATCGCACAGTTAAACGCCGCAATGAGTGCGAGAGAGAAAGGGAAACTCCCATCTCAACCCCTACCGAATCCTGGCCATTCACAAAATCATAATATGAATGCCGTTACTACGTTGAGATCGGGGAGAGTGCTGAATAACCGAGTGGGTGAGCAATGTGATGATAGTGACACCAATGATACCCCAGCTTCTTCTTTTTCCCCTAATTCGTCTAGTCTCCTACCTTCACCCGAGCCTATTCTCCGTTTTCCCCAAGGCTCGAACCCTTCGCCCATTTCGCCAAATCTATCTAAGTCGATTCCCACTCCAGTTTTGGGATCGAATCCGTCTCCACAATCCTCTCCAATGTTGGACCAAACCCTTATTAATAAAGCACCTTATCCAAACAGGTTAAGGGGCAACAGACCAAGTCCATAAATGGAGAAGATTGTGAAAATCCTCCCCCAAACTTATTTTAGGCTCACTTGAATCCTTAGAAAATGATTACAATTTCTAGTTGCTTCTCGATCTCTTCTAAGGAGGTAGATGAACAGTTGATGATCAGCCTGGATGCGTGAGCCGTCTGGGACTTCGTGATCTCGTCGGCTTGATGATTTTCCAAGAGGCTCTCGGTGCCTTTTTATAGTAAAAAGCCAGAAACTTTTGCTTCCAAATTAAGGAACTTGCTATAAAGATTCACCATAAAAAATTTCACCCTCCAAATCCTCCATCATGCCACGGATCCGTGGCCCAAGGGGGGGTTAGGCCGCGGATCCGCGGCCGTTTAATCTCCTCCCTTGATCAAACTTCAGGGCTTCTATCTTTGTGACATTTGGAGGTCCTAGGAACCTTTGTATCATGGAAATCTTCTCGTGGTTGCTGCCAGACTTGGTCTCCAAGTTTTGATTCCTTAATTAGGCAAGTCTTCTTCAACAACTTGATTTCCTTGATTCTAGTCTTGAAAGATTCTGCACAACTTGGAAAAATTCTTCACAACAACTTAAATAATATTTAGTAGATTTTGTTCTACTAGGATTTGGTCAATGAAATTATTTGCATACATTTTCCTACCAAATGCTAATTATAATATATCAACATATGGAAAATAGTATTTTTACACATAAACCCTCATATGTATGATATATTATAATAAAGTCCTTTTTTTAATATGAAAATGGTAGGGAAAATGTAATACAAATGTGCAGTTTTATCAACTGAACAAATACCCCCAAACTTATCTTTGATCGTCCCGAGCAAACTAGTTTATTCAAGAGGAGAAAAAGAAAGGAGAAAACTAAGACCACTTTCGTAAGCAGACACGATTGCACTGAGCACGTGCAACAAGCCGTTAAACCTCTAGGTGTCCCTAGTAGGAGTAGTGTTGTCTCCTGAGGGTTTTCAGCGGATTGCACCCACAAAATCCTATAATAAAAGAGAGATGGTGAAATTTACATATAAAGAAAAGAACCATAAAAGAAAGACTTTGAAAATAAGAGTTTCCAACTACACTAGCTTTTCAGTTGTAATGAGCCCTATCTTAATAGTCATGAAATGATATTAGAAATTACATCATCCCTCAATAAAACATCATCTTTATTCTTCATTCCTACCTTTCATCCAAACATTGATCATATACCCCTACGTGTGTGAAATGGACATCCCTACACTCGGAGAATTCAATTCAAGCTATCATACTCTTGTCCATCTAGCTCAGTACTTTTTACTTTGATGAATATTTAGATTTGCTCACACATTTTCATGCGACCGTTAATACTTCTTGAGGTACTAACCGACCGATTACTCATGTGCTTGCTGATTAGGTGATAATATTTTCCTCGTCTTGCACCACCTAAGGCTTAGCAGTGACTCCCAGACCAGTTGGCCTTAGGGCACTAGGTGAAGAGGCACCCTCGCTATATTTTTTTATTGCTGCCTTGGCAATAACAAAACCAGTGTTCATTTTTTTCTTTTCACCACTGGTATATTTTCTTCATTTTTTTTATTTCCTTCATACTTTGGCTTTTAGACAAGAGCATTTCAAGATATCCTCTACTTCCCGAGTTTCAAGACGTATGTAAGTGCAAATAGTAGGGTATCAACATTCAAATGTTTGGCTTCCAGAATAAAAACTATTTTTCAGACTTATTGATAAAGCACCTTATCCAAACAGGTTAAGGGGCAACAGACCAAGTCCACAAATGAAAGAAAATGATTTTTACAAAATTGTGAGCCTAAAATAAGTTTGGGGAAGGATTTTCACTTTCATATATTCTTGCCCCCATTAATAATTTCCTCCCAAGTTTACAGGTTTTTGAGCTTAACGGATGACATCGGTGAGGACACTGCTGTAAACAGGTTTGGGGGAGGTTTGTGCTTATTTACGCATCAATTTGCATCATACTTTGCATAAGCACAACATTTTCACAAAAAAAAATTTATAACAAAAGAGTAGAGTGTGAAAAATTACATCCAAAAGATAGGAATAGTTTAAGAAAGCCAAGAAAATTAGAAGTTTTCTTAAACGAACTAGTAATAAGTAGTTATGAGTTGTTGTCCCAAGGGTTAGTAAGATGAAGGAAGTCACTAATCTGAGGATAAAAATAAGTCTGAAAAATAGTTTCTATTCTGAAAACCAAACATTTCAATGTTGATACCCTACTATATGCACTTACACACGTCTTGAAACTCGGGATAGTAAAGAATACCTTGAAATGCTCTTGTCTAAAAGCCAAAGTATGAAGGAAATAAAAAGAAAAAAAAGTGAATAAAATATAAAATGGTGAAGAAAAAAAAATGAACACTGGTTTTTTTATCGCCAAGGCAGCAATAAAAAAATATAGCGAGGGTGCCTCTTCACCTAGTGCCCTAAGGCCAACTGGTCTGGGAGTCACTGCTAAGCCTTAGGTGGTGCAAGACGAGGAAAATACTATCACCTAATCAGCAAGCAAATGAGTAATCGGTCGGTTAGTACCTCAAGAAGTATTAACGGTCGCATGAAAATGTGTGAGCAAATCTAAATATTCATTAAGTTAAAAAGTATTGAGGTAGATGGACAAGAGTATGATAGCTTGAATTGAATTCTCCGAGTGTAGGGATGTCCATTTCACACACGTAGGGGTATATGATCGATGTTTGGATGAAAGGTAGGAATGAAGAATAAAGACGATGTTTTATTGAAGGATGGTGTGTTTTCTAACATTTTTTCATGACTATTAAGATAGGGCTCATGGCAACTGAAAAGCTGGTATAGTTGGAAACTCTTATTTTCAAAGTCTTTCTTTTATGGTTCTTATCTTTTTATGTAAATTTCACAATCTTTCTTTTGTTATAGGATTTTGTGGGTGTAATCCGCTGAAAACCCTCAGGAGACAACACTCCTCCTACTAGGGACACCTAGAGATTTAACGGCTTGTTGCACGTGCTCAGTGCAATTGTGTTTGCCTACGAAAGTGTGCTTAGTTTTCTCCTTTCTTTTTCTCCTTCTCTTGAATAAACTAATTTGCTCGGGACGATCAAAGATAAGTTTCGGAGTATTTGTTCAATTGATAAAACTGCATATTTAATATGATATTTTTCCTACTATTTCTATATAATAAAAGGTGTTTATTATAATATAAGATACATATGAGGGTTTATCTGTAAAAATACTATTCATGTGTTTATATATTATAAATAACATTTTGTAGGAAAAAGTAAGCATATAATATCCATGTAACATTTGGCCCATTTAAATATGCTTACCTTATTAATACCTTTGACCAATTCTTAATGGTTATGTTAATATCTCAATAAAACAAACTCTACTAATATTGTTTGTTGAGTTATTGTGCAGAATTTTCAGGGCTGAAATCAAGGAAATCAAAGTTGGCAAATCAAATCTACCAAAGATATTCAAGAAACTAATTCTGGTAGAAATGCAGAAAAGATTTTCAAAGTCTAGATACTCAAAAGATTACCAAGTGTTACAGATATGAAGCTACAAAAATTAGAGGCCATGATCTCACCAAAAAGGGGCGGATCCGCGGCCAAACCTATCCAATGGCCGCGGTTCCGCCGTGGATTTGAAGAGTTGAGATATGGGATTGTGGTGGTTAGGATACTAACAACTAGTTTCCATATTAGGAAACGTGGGTTCTGGCTCCGTGACTATAAATAAGGACCGAGAGTCTCTTGGAAAAATGATCAAGCCGACGAGATAACGAAGTCCAAGACGGCTCACGCATCCAGGCTGATCATCAACTGTTCGTCTACCTCCTTAGAAGAGATCGAGAAGCAAAACTAGGATTTGTAATCATTTTCTAAGGAATCAAAGTGTAATGAATATTGTTGATTAATAAAGGTAGCTCTTTTTCCTATTCTATTTCTTTGTAGTTTAATTATGCATTTTCTCTCCATCTCTTTTTCTCCCAACATGCGCGAGTAATTCTCCGCTTGTTAGGGTTCGTAGGATTAGGGTAGGCTAATGGATGATGAACATCCCTAAACTCTTTTTACGTCCTATAAAGTTTATAAACTTTATCAAAACAATCATTAACATCCTAATCGGGCGCGCTACCAATTCATTGATAGTCTCGACCGCGATTAGAGATTAGATTAACGATTGTTTTGGTAAAGGCTAGATATGAACGAAGTTCCGTGTCGAGATAAGGGTTAAGAGTGGGATTCCTTTTCCCTCCAGAAACCCTAATCTACATGCATCACTGTCGTTCTAGTTTTAAATCTATTAAAGGATAAAAAGGGTAATTTTTAATTAATCATCCATAACTACTAAATCCTAACGAACCCTACAAGCCCCTTCTTATATTAACTACATCCATAAATAATCTAGATCTATATTTTGCATTAGTGCTTAACTTAGATCTAGAAACCATTCTACAATATTCTTTATCTCTCCTCTCTTTCTCAACACATCTAAAGTAAGAGTAAAAGATTCAACGTTTCCCTGAGGACGACCCGTACTCATCTCGGTCTAGCTACACGCGACACCGTTATTGATTGCGGTTAATTACTACAAATACAAACACTTTCTCGTACAAATCAAATGGCGCTGTTGCCAGGGATACGTGCATAATTTTTTATTCTTACTATTTGTGTTGAATTCTTACTTGATACATATTATAACTAATACAAAACTGCAAATTGCATATTTAACGATTTGTGCGTGAATTTTGCAAGGAGATCTGGAGTCATATAATTAAGGAAAATAGAAGACAGAGGCATTCTTAGAGATCCAGAGGAGCACATAAGGGCACAGAAAAATTTTCATCAACAGATCCTTCTCACCTGCGGCGGAACCGCGGCAAAGTAGGGCATCTGCGGCGGAAGCGCGGTGCAATTGGGGGATCTAGGGTTCACACTTCTCTGGTATCTTTCTCAACTCCTTCTCTCTCCTCTCAAATCCAATAAAATATATTTTCTGCAGAATTCTTTGCAAAATAGCGCCGCTCAAAAATCTTTTTGCAAAAGTTTTGTGATTGGTTTTGTTTTAGAGTCATCGCCTACTGCCGGCGTATTGACAAGTCTTAGAGTCCCACAAAGGGATTACCTAGCTCAGGCGAAACGATGTGAGGTGCATATGGTGATATGCACGCATGGCTGATTAAATGCGTGTATATGATACCGCATTATAATCTGGCGTTTTCTTTTGGTCGGGTCATATGTGATATGACCGGTATATTAAATCAATTGTTGATTTAATATTAATGACCATTATGTAAGTACACGGTAGCGCCCCGGCCGTCTAACAGACGCCAAATGCGGAACAAAAACTTTTTAACTGGCGCTATCGTATACTATAACCCGGATCTGCCATTAAAGCTAAACTAACAAACTACAAAGTGGGTAGAAATGTTATACCGAACGATCCGAGTCCTTCGGTCTTCAACCATCATTCCACGCTTTGTTGCGGCTGCTCCGATATCCTGAATCTCCAATCTCCTCGTCCAGGTGGCACCACGTCGACGGATCATTAAACGGGCTCCCGCCTCTGAACCGAGGCAACTCGATCATCAAGTTTGCTAAAAGAGATGATTAAGATTGATGTAGAGAATGAGTAGAACACTTTGTCTCACTTCGTCCAAAGCCATGGACGAACGGTTAATGAAGTTGCCATTTGAATCGGGTGAAATGAGAATTTGAGTATACTAATTTCCATGAACCAAATACTTGCATCCTTTTTCAAATCAACAACCATATTACTTTCAAAAGAGGGGCCGGCCAATATAAAGGAGAGGGGAGGTGAGTGTAGGAGGAAGAATGGTGACCATAATGAGAAATGAGTCACAAGACACCTTGCACTATCATTAATGCACTAATGAATCTTCTAACCTAGTCATGCTATCATTAAATGAACAATTAATGCAACCAATGAATTAACAACACCTCATCATCTTAGTCACCATCTAGAAACTTCTAGAACCTCGACTCACCCTCATGACTCACCCTAGTGACGAAAAGATAAATCCGTATTAAACCGAATGTTTAATACGGCCGATAGAAAACTGGAAACTGGCAACTTCCAAAAGTGATCCTGAAACGAATTTCAGGATAACCCCGTAACAGTATAAACATATCCGCATTTGTATTACGACCGAATACAAATGCAACCGAGACAAAGATATTATATCTACACTGTATAATACTTGGATCCGGCTTAAACCAAAGTCCACCAGTATTATCTGCCCGAAATATGACACGTGCGTAAACGCACGTGCATTTTCCGAACCCTGCCATAAACACATACGGCCTCTATAACGTTTCGCCTGAACTTGGGAAACTGTCTGTGGGGGACTCTAATGACTCATCAACACACTGGCACTGGGTATAACCTCTAGCATGTCAGAGGTACAAGCTGTACGTAACGTTTGCCTATATATTGATTGGAAGGGAAGCTGACGAGCGAACTCATCCAGAAACCCTACTGAGCCTGACAGTGACAATATCCGTACAGTCCGGTCCATTCGTCTAAAGAGTATCGCATATCGAGTCTAGGGGGTGGATAAAGTCAGACCCCTAATAACGTGATAATTCGTGTCGGTATGAAGCCCATCACCACCTGAGAAACTACTGATCCAAATCAGTAATTCTCCACTACCTCGGCCGAGGATTTCTAGTGATGGCCACCCGTGCACTATGCGACATCAACCCCCAATACCGGGAGAGACGAATCCCCGATGATCCGCTCACTGCCTCCATGTGGCTCGGGACTGTACCCAACTAAAACCTGTTTGCACGTCTTCTTTGAGCGTGGTAGGGTAGTAATCAAACCACAGTGGGAACTCACACGAGACAAATGACGATCTCAGGTCGACAAACTAACCTGTACACATGTCACCAGGGAACTGCTATCTGACGATATATATAATTCCAACTAGCATGTTCCCGGCGAATCCTGTCCGGTGTACTCAATGAGCACCTGTATACATCTTAGGTGAACCAACTGACACCAATGGCTTGTGAGACTGGCCACCGCCCCTCGTCGGGGTCTCGACTGTATACACTAGTCTACTCTGGAGTATCGATGCCCTGTCTTGAAACTCCCACGATTAGGGACACTTTAAGGATGTGCTTACAGACCCCAGCTCTCACGTATATGATCGCTATCATACTGTTGGCAGTCAAGCAAGAATCCTATGGGCTCTATCAACATGCAATAGTGAACTAAAGCATGTATACGATGATAAAGACAAACCAGATAGCATACTATCATCTCGAGTAAGACAGTCATATCGATATAGGTCCTCCCTCAATCATTGCAATCACGTACCTGCGATCCAATAATTGACTTAGAGGGCACTATATCCAACAATCTCCCACTTGCACTTAAGGCTATTATTGTGATGTCGCATACTCATAACCTCAGTGAGTGGATCCGCCCTGATATTTCTTTCTATGTCTCTCTTAATCTCAAGTTCGTGGAGAAAGCCATCTCCCGAATCGAGTAATTGGTGTCTTAGAATATGTCTAGATATCTGATGGGACCTAGTTCATAAATGAACTCCAAATCCAAACTTCTTAGACTGTATTGATAACTGAACCTTATCAGTATCGCGCACCATGCCTCCCACAGTATTCTCTTGGACCAACTGTCCATAATACTGTCCCTCGTCAGAGGGAAAATTATAACTCTGACGATCACTCTGTCATCCATGTCACCTTTGAAGCTTGGAATGATAACCATCTCCCGAAAGAGGCTGCCGTCATCAAATCCGTAGAACATGCACTTATGTTCTAAAACTGCTTCCTTATGTTTCTTCAGGATTGGATTAATATAAACTTATTGCATCTAGTGCAAAAACAACATCTGGTATGGTACTTGACATTTCACGATTGACTCAATTGCCTAAGCAAGTGATCTGCCAATCGTGCACATCCCTCTCCATTTTAGTCTGTAAGACACCTTTAGAGAGGGTGACTCCATCACCTGCAGGTACACCACCATGCCAGGAGTCATCTATTCTAAAATACTATTAGAATACTGTCAAAGTACCCACATTAGGAAACTACCCAATTCTAGATCTAAAACCATAGATCTAGTTACCAGAATGTCAGATATTATATCCATGTCCTTTGTGAAGAAACAACTGTATGACGACCAAAGTACAACCGATCGTAGTATAGGAATTTTACTTCCTACTCTGTGTATGTCATCCAAATACGATGACATCATACCCTACTACCTTCTTAACAGATCCATCCCCTATTCTGATGAAGTCAAAGCCATGACTGTTACATCAAAATTAGATGATCTTATCTCCGCTATATCTGCTTAAGCCTATAAATAGACATAAGCTACTTGTCCACTATGCTTCCGCTGCTCCCACTGACCATAACAACCCTCTGGCAGAATAATATATACGTGTACTTCTAAAACTAGTTTAGAACGACGCTATACATATCCTCCTGCCGGGTTTTATAGTCTGGAACAACAGTAGTGTCAAGTCTGGGTAAACAAGAACCTCCCTGCACCGTCCTTGAGTCTACCTGAGTACCTCTCGGGTGTCTGAGGTTACCCACCATATCTACGGAGTGGCTATTGGAATGTCAAACCTGATTGAATATATATGTCCTATTAAATTTTCCGTGATCGTTTGCGGTTCTGGAATCACTTCCAGTTCTACCATACTCCCACTACTGTTTTCTGAAAAAAATCCATTTTACTAAAACTGTGGCGAGTCAAGAACAATATCACTATTGATCTTTCAGATGGTAGAAAATCAACCCTCGTCAAAACCAGGGTCAACCCACAAACTGCCATTACAGAAACGTGCCTTGAGTTATCCAGTGTTTGGTTTTAAGCATAAGCCGGACAACTCTCCGTATCTCAACATCGTTAAGATATAAACCATTCTATATACAATATAGTAATATAGGCACTAATTTAACTGGAACTAGATTCAAACCATGCAACTGTCTCCAGTGCATATCAACTTAATGGAGAGAGGCTAATCAGTATTACTCAACTTAGGAATACATCCAATTATGAGTAACCCGAAAGAGAAACAAGTTCCTCAAAACCATTACTATCAACTGAATACCAATTACAAGAATCTACATCTTCGATCTCTTTGAAGAATCCCGATACTTGCGATACCTGGTTCTCTACTTTATTCTTATACCCACAATTTCTCAAAACTTAGACATTGTATTTCTACGAAACACTTGTCTAAAAACTAGAGAAGTCACAAGTAAACAGAACATAGTACGAGGACCTACCCCTTTGTCCTGATGGACACTGGATGACATACAATACTCTGTATAAGTCCGCTGAGTTGAATAACTCAAAACATGCACGTCGTAGGTTGAAAACTGTACCCAGGCGATTTCCTCAAATATCACCAATTACAACGAATTCCGATATAATGAGGATGATCACCTAATTCCCAATAACTTACTCCCACTTATCATCTGTAAAACTATACAGATGTGAGAATCATACCTGGTAAATACATATCTTGGAGTAAGTATCTAATTGGGAAAACAGTTTTCCTTTAACAATGCACTGAAACATGAGAATATTTCGTAGGGGTATCCTGGTTTCCTAGTAATGCCTCTTCCATAATCAAATTCATGACTATAACCGTATATTTCTTTTCCATCTCTCCAAATCCCTTTATTTGTCTTTATTCATTATCTTCTGTACACCCCTTTAGGCTAAGTGGTTTTCTTCCTTCCCTACCGTTCGGCACCAGCCAATGGTTTGGAAGAAGACTATCCAGTAAGCATAATAGGTGTACTCTCCTAATCCTAGGAGTACTCGCAACTTGAGAGAAGGTGATAATAAAAGACAACTGAATAATACCTTATTCTATTAAAGGTGAAATAGGAGTGGCGATGAAGTACGCGGTTTGGTCGTGAATGATAACAGTCGCAATTTACTTTGTCCCCTTTCTAATCCTTTTATCTTATCTTTACATATTACCTTCTACACACCCTACTTAGGCTAATTGGTTTTCTTCATTCCCTACCTTTCGGCACCTGCCTATGGTTTGAAATAAGACTATCCAGTAAGCATAATAGGTGTACCCTCCTAAACCAAGGAGCCCTCGCAACCTGAGAGAAGGTGATAATAAAGGACAACTGAATAAACCAATTCTATTTCTCCTGAACCTGGATCCAGCCTCGAAGAAGTCCCTTTGAGTTCGTATATAACCATACGATGGATCTATCCAATAGAAGTGGATGTCCGTAGTAATACGGGGTGTTCTGAGAAATACAAAGGGTAAAAGAAGGAGCGGCAATGACTTATGCAACTTTAGACAATCCAAAAGCCAGTATTTTAAGAAGGTTCGGTCAACTTGGTCACTGAGTCATAGTCTAGGGTCGGTCAAAGGTCGCTGCCAAAGAGAGAGAGAGAAAAGAAACACTCTGCGTGCACTCTAACCTAGATCAGAATGGTTATCACTTTATCTAATCAGGAAACCTCCCACTGTTATCTCAAATTCTCCTCCAAACCTAAAAGAAGAATTAGTCGGGATCACCCGAAGAGTAAACCAACTCATCAGAGAGAATCGGGATCCAACTATCATCGCATGATAACTTGATGGAAGCCACTCAAGTTATCACACTCCAGAAGGTATGTGCATGCCTGGTAAGTTTCTTGTATGTTTGAAACTCCCGATGTGATTTTTACCTCATGCTCTTATGACCTTGACTTTGGCCAACAAATCATAAGTCACATGTCAAGTTCTACCCGTCATTATCCAGGTTAATTTGAACCCACCCGTACATACCCTTGACTTTGGCCAACAAGGTAATACGACTGTCCCAAACCAACGCATCTATCTATGCAACAGATGAATATTCAGCAGCTACCAAATACTATGCCTTGACTTTGGCCAACAAACATAGCTTGAATACTACTGACTATCCATAAGAAATGACGGAGGGCTACGGCTGGTTTTTGGCGAAAAACCTTTAACGTAATGAACTTGATCTCGTTGAAGGAACCTGATAGCTTTTTATAAAAATATAGTGACGAAAACCTTTGCTAAAGAGGTCACTCCCGGTGAAGGGATCTCGACTCTTTCCTCGTGGAATGAGGTGCAAGGTATTCTAACTGAATACCGTGATGCAAAGCAACTTGTAATCGACTATATTGAAGTTATTACCCTGACGCAAACTTCTGCCCGAGGGGTCTCTCCCGGTAAAGGGATATCAGCCCTTGCCTCGTCGAATGAGGTGCAGGATATTCCAACCGAATATCAGTATGCATAACAAAAGGAAACGTCTTTGTAATAATACTTTTAAAAACTGTTCCAATAACATCAAATATAGGTTTGTTTTTCTTGCATTGATAAGAATCAACGCATTCCCATCAATTAATCACACCAGAAAAGAACGAAAAATAAAATGTACGTATATGCCATCTGCATTCGCCACTGGGTCCCGTCATCACTCGTTAGGTTACTTAACTAACGACAGAGCGGGGACTGGACTAGCGCAGGTGTAAAACATATACAACATCTAATAGTATATACACCAATATACAATAATCGCTCCAGGCGTGATAATATGCAATATTACAAAAAAGCAATAAGCATCACAGAACAATACAGATAATCTGGGATCCCCGGGTTTCACAGAGCCGCTACTGAAACCCGACGTTCCCCTGGTCGTGTGGATAGCCTGTGCAATGAAACCTAGACCCCTACGGGTGCGGCATGTTACCCGCCAAAACCTGAAGCGAGGCAGCCCTCTACAGCATAGTGAATGGACCACCCGACACTTCACGGAATCCGGTAAATTGAGCACCCCTCCTTGGGTCAACCTGTACCCCCTACGAGTGCGGCGAATAGTCTGCCAATTCCAGAGTGAGGCCCCTTTGCCTCTCAAAGCCATGAGATGCGGACCCGTTGCCCTCCAGAACCCGGCTATCCGTGCACTCCGTCGCGGGGTAATCCTAGTACAGAAAAGAAAATATATACAACGGGTACATCGACCTCAGCCCGGTCGTGCCCCAAATGAATATTATACAAACAGGCAGTGACGGCAGTCCACATGTTGGACGCTTGGCCCGCAATATCAAATGTACAAATAAATCCAAACAGCACTACCATTGCACACTGCTATCCACCACGATAAAACCGCAACATTACAGCACAACACAGAACATCAACGCGAATGTCACGTTCGCAAATCCGTCTAAAAGGACTATAGCAATTGGACGCAATTTACCGCTCGAATGACATTCCCGGTCGGAGATATAATATAAGTACTGCATACTAACAAGTTTAAAATTTCGATCGAGAAAACTTTCCGAAGTGGGCCCCACGTACATCAGGTGTACAGTAATAAAATCTGGGCCCAAAAGATATATACCAGAAACCATAATTTTCCATGTAGACCCTCCAGAAGAAAAATGGCCTTTTGATTCACCAAGATGGCCGCGGATCCGTGGCCAAAGCATGGCTTTGGCAGCGGTTCCGCGGCCGTACGGTCGAATCAGGGGGTCGTTTTTCTCCAGTGTTCTTAAAAAAGCCTACTCGATTTTCTGAGATGCTCAAAATAATTTTTAGACCAATTTAAAAATCGCCAGAAACTTTAGACTTGGAAATTGCGATTTTGAAAATTTTGTTCGATCGATGTTTTAAACGCGTTAGCACAAGTTAGTAAAGCTTAATGGTGAGGCTCTGATACCACTGTAAGTACACGGTAGCGTCCCGGCCGTCTAACAGACGCCAAATGCGGAACAAAAGGTTTTTAACTGGCGCTATCGTATACTATAACCTGGATCTGCCATTAAAGCTAAACTAACAAACTACAAAGTGGGTAGAAATGTTATACCGAACGATCCGAGTCCTTCGGTCTTCAACCATCATCCCACGTTTTGTTGCGGCTGCTCCGATCTCCTGAATCTCCAATCTCTCGTCCAGGTAGCACCAAGTCGACGGATCTTTAAACGGGCTCCCGCCTCTGAACCGAGACAACTCGATCATCAAGTTTGCTAAAAGAGATGACCAAGATTGATATAGAGAATGAGTAGAACACTTTGTCTCACTTCCTCCAAAGCCATGGACGAACGGTTAATGAAGTTGCCATTTAAATCGGGTGAAATGAGAATTTGAGTATACTAATTTCCATGAACCAAATACTTGCATCCTTTTTCAAATCAACAACCATATTACTTTCAAGAGAAGGGCCGGCCAATATAAAGGAGAGGGGAGGTGAGTGTAGGAGGAAGAATGGTGACCATAATGAGAAATGAGTCACAAGACACCTTGCGCTATCATTAATACACTAATGAATCATCTAACCTAGTCATGCTATCATTAAATGAACAATTAATGCAACCAATGAATTAACAACACCTCATCATCCTAGTCACTATCTAGAAACTTCTAGAACCTCGACTCACCCTCATGACTCACCCTAGTGACGAAAAGATAAATCCGTATTAAACCGAATGTCTAATACGGCCGATAAAAAACTGGAAACTGGCAACTTCCAAAAGTGATCCTGAAATGAATTTAAGGATAACCCTGTAACAGTATAAACATACCCGCATTTGTATTACGACCGAATACAAATGCAACTGAGACAAAGATATTATATCTACACAGTATAATACTTGGATCCGGTTTAAACCAAAGCCCACCAGTATTATCTGCCCGAAATATGACACGTACGTAAACGCACGTGCATTTTTCGAACCCTGCCATAAACACATACGGCCTCTACAACGTTTCACCCGAACTTGGGAAATTGTCTGTGGTGGACTCTAATGACTCGTCTACACACTGGCACTGGGTATAACCTCTAGCACGTCAGAGGTACAAGCTGTACGTAACGTTTGCCTATGTATTGATTGGAAGGAAAGCTGACGAGCGAACTCATCCAGAAACCCTACTGAGCCTGACAGTGACAATATCCATACAGTCCGGTCCGTTCGTCTAAAGAGTATCGCATATCGAGTCTAGGGGGTGGATAAAGTCAGACCCCTAATAACGCGATAATTCGTGTCGGTATGAAGCCCATCACCACCTGAGAAACTACTGATCCAAATCAGTAATTCTCCACTACCTCAGCCGAGGATTTCTAGTGATGGCCACCCGTGCACTGTGCGACATCAACCCCTAATACCGGGAGAGACGAATCCCCGACGATCCGCTCACTGCCACCATGTGGCTCGGGACTGTACCCAACTAAAACCTGTTTGCACGTCTCCTTTGAGCGTGGTAGGGTAGTAATCAAAGCACAGTGGGAATTCACACGAGACAAATGACGATCTCAGGTCGACAAACTAACCTGTACACATGTCACCAGGGAACTGCTATCTGACGATATATATAATACCAACTAGCATGTTCCCGGCGAGTCCTGTCCGGTGTACTCAATGAGCACCTGTATACATCTTAGGTGAACCAACTGACACCAATGGCTTATGAGACCGGCCACCGCCCCTCGTCGGGGCCTCGACTATATACACTAGTCTACTCTGGAGTATCGATGCCCTGTCTCGAAACTCCCACGACTAGGGACACTTTAAGGATGTGCTTACAGACCCCAGCTCTCACGTATATGATCGCCATCATATTGCTGGTAGTCAAGCAAGAATCCTATGGGCTCTATCAATATGCAATAGTGAACTAAAGCATGTATATGATGATAAAGACAAACCAGATAGCATACTATCATCTCGAGTAAGACAGTCATATCGGTATAGGTCCTTCCTCAATCATTGCAATCACGTACCTGCGATCCAATAATTGACTTAGAGGGCACTATATCCAGCACATTAGTCTTTTCACTTATAACCTTTTCTTTATTTATTGTATGCATGAATGTATGTATGTACATATGTTGATGTGAATGCACACATGAATTCATACATGTGTCATGGTGATGATACATTGGAGTTGGCTATGCAAGAATCACATGGTTTAGATATTTATTTATTTTGATTATTGATTAAAGAATTAATTAGGATTATATCATGGTTGCTTTGTTTCTACACACTTCCATTGTTGACTTTGACTTGAACCATGGTTTGATTACTACACTTAAACCATGGTTTAGTCTCTACACTTAACTATGATTTAATCTCTACACTTATTCTTTAACCCAATAACAAAATATCTAGATATTTTACAACCATCGTTATGAGTGAGTAGACTCTCTCATATATTCATTATTCTTTCTATTATTGGCATAACAATTATCTTAAGCTCGCTTAGCCTCTTCCTTCTTTTTCTTCCTCAAACCTTACTACTTCTTCATAAGTGAGTGAAGGAGATAAAAAGAAAAGATTCTTAAGTGAGATCCAAATCCACATCACCAATCTACACTAGTTTAGCCCACTAGTTTAGGTTGTTTTGCATCACTTCTACTTGTTCTAGTGAAGCAAGGAGCTTGAGCTAAGGTACTCCGCGGTGGATCATCGTGGACAAAGAAGGACTCAAGAGAACCCGTCCAAACACCGAGTTGAACCAAGGAGTCTAGCAAGGAGGTCTACAAAGGTTGTATTTACTTTCACTTAGTGTTAGACTCTTGTTTTAGTATGAGATACTATGTTGTTACTTTAAATTTCTAGTTTGATCCTAGGTTAAGATTACTTAGCACCCAAAATTTTAATTGTAGCATATGTGTTGCTAGCAAACCCTACTCAAGGTACTAAGGAATCCCAACATGGTATCAAAGCCAGGCTAGAACATTAGAGTTACCTAGACGACGTTAAAACACTTCGAACGAACATCGATTTCCCGGAAAAACCATTCTCTGGAAATTTTTCAAAATGTTGGAATTTTTCACATTAAAAATATTCAGAAAATCATGCAGGTAATTCGATGGACCCTCTAGAAAAACGATACCCTAACCCGATTAAATGACTGCGGAACCGCGGCAGAAACCTAGTTTTGGCGACGGTTCCGCGGCTCCGTTTGTGAGGCTCGAGTCGGCCCTTCTACGGTTGGTCCATACATACTGTGGCATGCTTCTGGGTAATTTTAATACTGCTCAGGTGTTGAGCTTCTCTATGAATTTTTGGTTCATTGATTGATCGATCAATGGTTTAACATCGCCTAGTTTATTTGCATTTATTGATATGAGATGTTATATGTTTCTGTGAAATGATGTATAGGATCGTCGTGATGAATGACCGGGGTTTATGCGAGATGAGAGTTTTCTTTTCATTCATGTAAAATTCAAATGTATGTAATATTCTTTTATTGGGGCACGTCCGGGTTGAGGATGATGTTTCCATCGATGTATATTATTTACTTTTCCGCATTAGGATAGACCCAAGATGGGGAGAACAAGTGACCGGGTTCTAGAGTCCAGTGGGAGGCCATCTCGAGGAGTCGAGACCGGGTCTCCTAACTCTAGAATTGGTAGGGTCGCTTGCCGCTCTCGTAGGGGTCTAGGGTGTGGGATTGGCTATTCATCACGACCATGGAACCCGTATTTTCTATCGTTGGCTAAATACAAAATACGGAATTCCTAGTGTATCCTATATTTTCATATATATTCTTCTGTTGTTTATATTCTGTGATGTGATCGCTTGATATATCTGAGACGAATGCAATAGTATATATGAGATATATAGTAGACGTTGCTTATGTTTTGCACCCGCGCTAGTCCCATCCCGGTATGCCGTTAGTTAAGTAACCTAACGGTGCATAACGGAACATTATGGCGAATGCGGATGGCATAAGCATACATTGTATTTTCGTTTCTTTTCTGTGTTTGGCTTAAGGACTTAAATGATGGGACTATATTAATATGATTAATGTAAGGAAAAATAAACCTAAAAAGATGTTGTAGAATCGAATTTAAAAATCACTCGGCTTTTTGTGAAAAAGGTACATTTCAAAATTGCGGAGAATAAGCCACTCCTTTTGAAAACTGTTTGATTCTACAACGATATCAAGTTCAAAGTGTTAAAGGTTTTCTTAAAAACCATTCGCAACCCTTCGTCATTTTAGGAAGTAGAGTGCTTAGTATTCATGCTACGTTTGTTGACCTTAGCCAAGGCGTAGTGTACGGTAGCTAAGTGATGTCTTCCTACACAGCATATGATGCGATTAATTAGGACAAGCATGTGACTTTGTTGACCTTAGCTAAGGGTCATGTGAATGGGTCTAATTAATCAAGAAATGACGGGTTGAACTTGACTAGTGCTTGTGATTTGTTGACCATAGCCAAGGTCATGAGTGCTAGGGGTAAAAACCATATCGGGAGTTTCAAGAGTTGAAATTTACAATGAGATTGCATACCTTCCATATGATGGTTGGATCCCAATCCCACTGTGAGCAAGAGTTTCTCCCAGGAGAGTTTTGCACTTTACAATTAGCTAACCCATTAGATGTCTAGAAAGGTGTTAACGAGGTACGCCTCTGGGAAAATGAGGTTTACTTTAATTAGTTCCGTGCGAAAGCACGGGAAACCTCCCTCAAGTACTGATACTGGCCTGGCTGAACGGTTAGCGAAGTTGTAGAATGTAATTAATCCTGGCTAGTTTTCCTTTTAAGGTTTGAAGGGGAATTTGATAAAAGCAGTGGGAGACATCGATTAGATAAGATAATAACCAATCTGATCTTTGCAAGAGCTTTCGCTGAGTGTGTTCTTTTCTCTCTCTTAATGGTAGATACCAATGATAGGATTCAAGCTTCTAATAGATAAAAATAAACTGAATGGGACCAATTATAAAGACTGGCTGAGGAACATTAACATTGCCTTGACTTATGATAATGTATCATATGTCCTCACGGCTCCAGCCCCGCCCGTCCCAGATCTTAAATCTTCAGTTGCGGATAGGGAAATCCGCAAGACATGGGACGTTGACTGTGCCACAGCCAAATACCTCGCACTTGCATCGATGGATAACACACATCAAAACCAGCACAAGAAGATGGATGTTCAATCCATCTTTCTCCATACAAAAGAGTTGTATGGGGAGCAATCTCGTGTCCTGCGATACGAAGCGTCTAGAAAGTTGTTTCAGATGCAGATGGCACCTGGCACACCAGTAGGTGACCATGTTCTGAAGATGATAGCTTTTATAGAAGAGCTTGAAGACCTCGGATGGACAATGGAGAATGAACAATATATTGATATTATTCTACAGTCTCTCCCCCCAGCCTTTGCTCAGTTTATAGTTAACTTCAATATGCACAACATGGAGAAGTCACTACCTGAACTCCTCAATATGTTGAGGAGTGCAGAGAGCACGCTAAAGTCAGTGAAGACCCCCGCTTTGATTGCTCGGCCATCTTCCTCTTCTCACCCGAAAGCCAAGGCCAAGGGAAAGATGAAGAAGAAACCCACCAAACCTAGAGGTGGAGTTAAAAAGGCTAAGGGGAAAGACAAGTCTACGGCTGTGGAATCGGGGAAAGAGGAATGTTATCACTGCCACAAATCGGGACACTGGAAGCGCAACTGTGCTGGGTACCTGGATCTCAAGAAGAAGAAGCATGGTGATGCTTCCGCTTCAGGTGTGTTTGTGACAGAAAACTGTTTTTCTATAAACTCTACTTCCTGGGTATTAGATACTGGTTCAGGTTCTCACATCATGCAGGGGCTGAGAAATAGCAAAGTTTTGAAGACAGGTGACCATACTTTCCGGGTTGGAAATGGTTCCAATGTACATGCAGTTTCAGTGGGAGCGTATCACCTGGGGTTGCCGTCAGGGTGTATATTGGTTTTGAACCCATGCTATTATGTACCTAGTATGCTTTGTAATATAATATCCGTTTCTTTGCTAGACAATTAAGGATATAATTTTGTTTGCAGAACAATGTTATGAACATTAACCTGAATCAAATGTTGGTTGGGTATGGTACACTTAATAACGGGATATACGTCCTAAATCAACACACGGTTTTCAGCATACAACACACTAATAAAAGAAAAATTTTAGAAATAAATGAAGCTTTTCTTTGGCACTGTAGACTTGGTCATATTAACGAAACAAGACTAAACAAGCTACATAAAGATGAATATTTAAAACCTTTTGAATATAAATCTTATGCGACTTGCCAGTCTTGTATCAAAGGTAAAATGACCAAAACTCCGTTTACAGGACACGGAGAAAGAGCTACTGTACTCTTAGGCCTCATACAGAGTGATGTATGCGGGCCAATGTCTACACAGGCTAGAGGCATTTTTTCTTACTTCATAACTTTTACTGATGATTTCTCAAGGTTCGGTCATGTGTTTTTACTAAAGCATAAGTCTAAAGCTTTCGAGAAATTCACCGAGTACAAACTTGAAGTAGAAAAACAATCCGGATTGAGTATTAAGATGCTTCGATTGGATCGAGGTGGGGAGTATCTCAGTACAGAATTTGCAGACTTTCTAAAAGAGAATGGGATTCTCTCTCAGCTCACTCCTCCTTACACACATAGCACAATGGTGTGTCAGAGCGGCGGAATCGGACCCTATTGGATATGGTACGTTCCATGATGAGTGATGCTGAGTTACTTGTCTCATTTTGGGGGCATGCATTGGAGACTGCAGCATTTCTATTGAACATGGTTCCAACCAAAACTGTGTCTACCACACCATATAAGATATGGTATGGGAAGAGACCATCTCTTAAGCGATTTAAGATTCGGGGTTGTCCGGCCTATGTCAAAAAGCAAAATCCGGACAAACTCGAGACACGGTCAGTCATGTGTAATTTTGTAGGGTATCCAAAGAATTCCTATGGATATCTTTTCTACCACAAGGAGGAACAAAAGGTGTTTGTTTCTCAACACACCACATTTTTAGAAAAAGAATTTTTTATAAATAATACAGATGGCAGTGTGGTAGACCTAGAAGAAGTTCTAGAAACATAAATTACAAATGACGACTTGGTTGAACCGGCTGCTGCAACAGAGACAAATGAACCTCAACCACTCCGTAGATCTGGTAGGACTTCTTACCCACCAGAGAGATACTACGATTTTCTCATTGATGGTGATAGAGAAGATTGCATTATGGAGGATGATGATCCAGTGCATTTTACGCTAAAGCAATAAGAACGTAGCCCACGGAGCGGTGGAAAGAATCCGCAATCCTACCAAATTTCAGCAAGCTATCACGAGTGGAGACTCTGTGAAGTGGCTGGATGCCATGAGATCTGAAATGGAGTCTATGTACACCAACAAAGTATG
Organism: Agapanthus africanus; assembly: GCA_030015575.1. Classification (NCBI taxonomy): domain Eukaryota; kingdom Viridiplantae; phylum Streptophyta; class Magnoliopsida; order Asparagales; family Amaryllidaceae; genus Agapanthus; species Agapanthus africanus. Next base: position 371,913,178 of record JASDDO010000019.1, on the reverse strand, counting down.
GACTTTGGAAGTTTTACCCCATGGGGTAAAACCCGTGGGGGTGCAAATGGATCTTTAAAAGAAAGATTGGTGTAGATGGGCAGGTGGAGACCTATAAGGCAAGACTTGTGGCGAAAGGATTTCGTCAAAGACCAGGTCTGGACTAAGACGAAATCTTTTCTCCCATAACCATGCTTAAAATCCTACTTGCTATTGTTGCTCACTACGACTATGAAATCTGGCAGATAGACGTTAAAACTGCATTTCTAAATGGTGATTTAGAAGAATGCGTTTATATAGATCAGCCAGAGGGCTTCGTTGACAGTGGGAGCAGCGGGAAAGCATGTAGATTGCTTAAATCCATTTATGGATTAAAGCAGGCATCACGGAGTTGGAACATCTGTTTTGATGATGTTATCAAAGAGTTTGATTTCATCAAAAATCCAGATGAACCTTGTGTTTATAAGAAGGCTGTAGGCAGAGCTGTCACATTCCTCGTATTGTACATGGATGGCATTCTTCTGATAGGAAATGATATTCCTATGCTACAGTCGGTCAAATCATTCTTATCACAAAGGTTCTCTATGAAGGACCTGGGTGATGCCACGTACATATTGGGAATTCGGATCTATAGGGATAGATCCAAAAGGTTATTGGGATTGTCCCAAGCCAGATACATCAACACCATCCTAAAGAGATTTAGTATAGAAGACTCCAAGCGGGGTGCCTTACCCGCTTGCCATGGAGTCACTCTTTCCAAGGACTTTTGCCCAAAAGCCGATGAAGAGAGAGCTCGCATGAGCATTATACCCTATGCTTCAGCCGTAGGATCTATAATGTATGCGATATTGTGTACATGCCCTAATGTAGCTTATGCACTTGGTTTAGTAAGCAGGTATCAGTCCAACCCAGGGGAGAATCACTGGATATCTGTGAAGAACATTCTTAAGTACTTGCGAAGGACTAAAGAATTGTTCTTGGTGTATGGTAACGGAGATCTCCAAATGGAAGCCATTACCAATTCGAGCTTCCAGAGTGATAAGGACGACAGCAAATCTATCTCTGGGTTTGTATTTACCCTCTATGGAGGGGCGGTGAGTTGGAAGAGTTCCAAACAGGACACCGTTGCAGACTCTACGAAGGAAGCTGAGTATATTGCTACAAATGATGCCGCAAAGGAAGCAGTCTGGATGTGGAAGTTCGTCTCGGAGCTAGGAGTAGTTCCAACCATTATTGATCTAATACCATTGTATTGTGATAATAATGGGGTTATGGCATTAGCCAAGGAGCCTTGGTCCCATCAGCAGTCCAGACACATCCTGAGGCGATATCATTTGATCCGTGAGATATTTGATCACCGCGATATCGAGATTCAGAGATTAGATACAAAGAATAACACCGCGGATCCACACACCAAGGACCTCCCTCATCCGCATCATGAGCGACTTCTTGAGATGTTGGGTATGAGATACGCCAATAACTGGCCTTAGTGCAAGTGGGAGATTGTTGGATATATGTATGCCCTAGAGGCCATTATTTGACAGTGGATGTATTTATACATGTATATATATATATATATATATATATATATATATATATATTCATAGGAATTTCTTGCTCGACATGATAATATGCTATCTGGTTACTCTTTATCTGACATGTTCACTTAATCATGCTTTTATTCATTTGTATATGTTGATAAAGCCCTAGGGATATTTGCTTGACTATTGTGATTGGGATGCAGATCATACTAGTGGAACATATGTAGTTTATAAGCATATCCTGAAATTTCCCATGTCGTTGGTGTATCGAGACGGGGCATCGATATTCTAGAGTAGACTAGCGTATATAATACTGGACCCATGAGATGGGCGGTGAATGATCCCACATCCATTGGTGTTTGACACCGAGATTGTATACGGGTGCTATGTGGAGACTGGGTACACTGGACGGACTCGCCGAGAACTCCTATATGGTATTATATCTATCATCGGATAGCATTTCTCAGGTGACACTGGTACAAGTTAGTCTGTAGACCAGAGATCGTCATAGAGTCTCATGTGTTCTCCCACTGTGCTTTGATTTCCACCTACCACGGCTCTACTGAGTCGTGCAAACAGGTAGCTTTTGGGTACAGTCCCGAGACATGTGGAGGCAATGAGCGATAGGAGGGGTTTGTCTCTCCCGGTATTGGGGGTTGATGTTGCGCTGTGCTCGATTGGCTATATCAGCAAGTCCCTGGCCAGGGCTGATGAGATTTACTGATAAGTGTTATCGGTAGTTTCTCGAACTGTTATAGGCCATACATCGGCATAACTTATTGAGTTATTGGGGTCGATGATTCCATCCCTAGACTCGATATGCAGCATATCTGACGAAGAGACCGGACTGTACGGCATGTGTTACCGGTTGGCTCGACAGGAGTTTTGACAGGTTCGCTTGTTTTTCATCTGCTCGCTTAATCCCCGGGTGGCCGTTATGTTTAGCTGACTTCTTGCGGCTTGTGGGTGTTTGATATGATCATCGCCTACTGCCGGTGTATTGACGAGTCTTAGAGTCCCACAAAGGGGTTACCTAGCTCAGGCGAAACGATGTAGGGTGCATATGGTGATATGCACGCATGCCTGATTAAATGCGTGTATTTGATACTGCATTATAATCTGGTGTTTTCTTTTAGTCGGGTCATATGTGATATGACCGGTATATTAAATCAATTGTTGATTTAATATTAATCACCATTAGTCTTTTCACTTATAACCTTTTCTTTATTTATTGTATGCATGAATGTATGTATGTACATATGTTGATGTGAATGCACACATGCATGCATACATGTGTCATGGTGATGATACATTGGAGTTGGCTATGCAAGAATCACATGGTTTAGATATTTATTTATTTTGATTATTGATTAAAGAATTAATTAGGATTATATCATGGTTGCTTTGTTTCTACACACTTCCATTGTTGACTTTGACTTGAACCATGGTTTGATTACTACACTTAAACCATGGTTTAGTCTCTACACTTAATCATGATTTAATCTATACACTTATTCTTTAACCCAATAACAAAATATCTAGATATTTTACAACCATGGTTATGAGTGAGTAGACTCTCTCATATATTCATTATTCTTTCTATTATTGGCATAACAATTTTCTTGAGCTTGCTTAGCCTCTTCCTTCTTCTTTTTCCTCAAACCTTACTACATTTTCATAAGTGAGTGAAGGAGATAAAAAGAAAAGATTTTTAAGTGAGATCTAAATCCACATCACCAATCTACACTAGTTTAGCCCACTAGTTTAGGTTGTTTTGCATCACTTCTACTTGTTCTAGTGAAGTAAGGAGCTTGCGGTGGATCATCGTGGACAAAGAAGGACTCAAGCGGACCCGTCCAAACACCGAGTTGAACCAAGGAGTCTAGCAAGGAGGTCTACAAAGGTTGTATTTACTTTCACTTAGTGTTAGACTCTTATTTTAGTATGAGATACTATGTTATTACTTTAAATTTCTAGTTTGATCCTAGGTTAAGATTACTTAGCACCCAAAATTTTAATTGTAGCATGTGTGTTGTTAGCAAACCATACTCAAGGTGCTAAGGAATCCCAATAACAATAATACTAGAATACATACATACATACATACATACATACATATATATATATATATATATATATATAAATTATTAAGTCAAAACCTGATTTAATAATCCGGCTTAACCCTAAGCCGCTAGTATTATCAACCGTCCGCTTAAAGTCAGTATGGCATGTACACATATTTAATCAGACACCTGTATGTACCAACATACGTCATCTACACCATATCGCCTGAACCGTGAAAACCCTCTGTGTGGGACTCTAGAGACTCGTCAATACGCTGGTAGCGGGTTTAACCATAAGCACGTTAGCGTTACTAGCTGTACGTAACAGCTACCCAGGTATTGAGCGAAAGGAAGGCCGAAAAGCAAACTCAACAAAGCCCTACTGAGCCTGACAGTGAAAATCTCCATATAGTCCGGTCTGTTCGTCTAAGAGTATCGCATATCAAGTCTAAGGGGGTAGATAAAGTCAGACCCTTAATAACGTGACATTTCGTGTCGATATGAAACCCATCACCACCTGAGAAACTACTGATCCTAGATCAGTAGTTCTCGACTATCTTGTCCAAGGATTTCTGGTGATGGCCACCAGTGCACAACGCAACATCAACCCCCAATATCGAGAGAGACAAATCCCCGACGATCCACTCACTACCTCCATGTGGCTCAGGACTGTACCCAACTAAAACCTGTTTGCACGACTCCTTTGAGCCGTGGTAGGTTAGTAATCAAAGCACAGTAGGAACTCACATAAGAAAAATGACGGTCTCAGGTCGACAGACTAACCTGTACTTATCTGGAAACTGCAATCTGACAATAGGTATAATCCCATCTAGCAGGTTCTCGGCGAGTCTGTCCAGTGTACTCATAACCCAGTGAGCACCTGTATACTATCTTAGGTGACTAACTGACACTAATGGCTTGTGAGACCGGCCACCGCCACTCGTCGGGGTCTCGATAAGTATACACTAGTCTACTCTGGAGTATCGATGCCCAGTCTCGATACTCCCACGGCTAGGGACATTTAAGGATGTGTTTATAGACCACCCAGCTCCTACTTATATGATCGCCATCATAATACTGGTAGTCAAGCAAGAATCCTATGCGCTCTATCAACATGTAATAGTGATATGTAATGCCACCTAATGCTGTACATGATGATAAAGACAAACCAGATAGCATACTATCATCTCAAGTAAGACTGTTCTACCGATATAGGTCCTCCTTCAATCATCACAATCGCGTGCCTGCGATTCAATAATTGATTAGAGGGCACTATAGCCAACAATATTAAGTTTGGGAACAATATCAGGATTATGATGCATGCCAGTTCGGGGATCGTCAAACATATTATTCAAACCCGTGTATTAAAACACGTACAAGGAGGATCATTTTTTCTAATTCAACGACTTGCAGAAATATCGACTCTTGGTACAGGTTCTCCATGGTACTTTCCATTTTGTATACCCAGGTGAAATCTTGTTCTTCAGTAGATTGTCATACACTATATCTTGACGCAGGTCGAAACTGTTATTGCACTTTTTATATGGATACGAAATCAATTCTTCAGGGGATCGGTCCCTCAATGCAAACTTCATAAACTCTTAGATGCCGTCTTTGTAATCATTACAAAATTTCGACTGTTTCATCCAACGCCTATCTATTATTCTCCGATTTTTGACATCATGTATTACATAATTAGCATATCATTTTGACATTTAGTTTATGACTTGTATTTAAGATTTAATATTTCCATTTGATCTATCAATACATCTGTAATATTTCAGAAAATAGAAAATACTATTTTTGGATTTAAATAATAAAATAATAAATTTCACGGATATTATTCGAGTATGGATTTGAGTTTTCGTAGAATAGTATAATTATATACCTATATTTTTGGAATATAATTGGAATTTAAAATGATTTATTATTTATGAAAGCATTCATTTGATTTGGACTTTTTATAAATTAATATAAAATTATTCACAAACAAATTTAATGTTAAACTTGATTAGTATTTTCCTAATTACTACATTAAACCATATTTTAATTTGTTAGCCATTCTTGTGTGCATGACATGCTATTTGCAAGTTTTCCTTTCTTTTATTTGCCATGGTTTTAAAAGAAAATGAAAAGAAAATGAATAGGGGGACAAAGAGGTATGGTTGGAGAGAGAGAGAGAGAGAGAGAGATGGCTACTACCTTTTCCTTGTTTGCACCATTCATTCTATTCATCATCTCCTTCCTCTTCTTCTTCTTCCTCCATCTCTTCCACCTCCTCTTCCATCACAAACAACATCACAAAACACTTCAAAATACCATGACACCTTCATAAAAAATGTTTCTAAGCTCAACCTAAGCAACATGGCATGATCAAGATTTTGTTTTCGGAAGTTTTGGCTATCTTAGAATTTTCTTGGGTTGCTTCTTGAGGTAAAAATTTCACCTTTAGATTATTTTTCAAGTATCCTTACCTCACAAACTTGTTAGAGTTGGTTTAGAGTTAATATGTGCATGTTTTCTTAACTTGAAAATTCTTTAGTGAGAATTATTGGGCAAAACTTGTAGTAGAGCCTTAGTGGAGATTAGTGAGTATATACAAGACCATTAGTGATAAGTGAAGGTATTTTAGTGGAGAAATTCTTAGATTTGACGAGTTTAGAATTTTCCGATATCGGTTTTTCATTAACTTTTGAGGATCAAATGAAATATTGGATAACTTGAGAACTCTGAAAATTAAATAGCGGATATAGTAAGATGTGTAGACCTATAGAAAGCCACCCTAGAAGACCGAGCCCAATCCCCCAACTTTTGGCCGCAATTTTATTCATTTTTACCGCAATTATCGAATTTGGCTCTGAAACTTGGTCTGTAGCTCACTCATTGGATAACTAAGACTACCCTATATACAAAAAAGTCTAATATCACCTTAAGTAAAATCTGGAGTTGTTTTACTTGTTTTCTGTCAATGTTTTATGACTTTTGAAACTTGATTTTTGGATATTTGTGTTTTGATTCGGTCGTTTGACGTTCGTACGTTGACGTCGGGGTGTTTTGTTGTTCTAACACACGTGGATCATAAGTTCTAACCTATGTGCACTTCGCTCGTCGTATCGGTTTTTGATTGGATTTTCATGTGATGTGATATGGTTTGATTTGTAGGTACATTCACATGGACTTTCCGGATGATGAAGGAAGGCAAAGCATCCGTCGGGATCAACTAGAGCGAGGCGTTGTAGGTGAGTAGATGTATATCTACGGGGGAAGTCGGGTGAATGACCTATAGCACCCCCACAACCGCAGTACTAGGGTACTAGATATGTAGTTATAAATATATCTTAGATACGAATACCTAGACAACAGGGTTTTAGAATATCATATGCAATAGCAGTATACTTAATAGAAAGACATACCCCTAGTACTATTTCTTATCCTATGAGCTATATCTACTTATGAAAGGATATATATATATATATATATATATATATATATATATATATATTTACAATATGATATGATGAGATGCAGATATGATCTAACATGATGACACGAGTCGATATGATTGAATATGATGATATGAGGCGGTGTTATATGATATGATATGAGATGACATGACATGATACGATATGCATATGGTGATATGAGATGATGATGTATGCGACTATAGATCTGTACTATTGATTGATGATATCATATGATGGATTTTACCGTACGTGATATGATGAGGATGGATCGCCGACTTATATATATATCGACTCGAGAAATATTGATTAAAATCTTTAAGTAGATATTACGATATATTTAGAGCCATACCAATTTTCAAAACTATCAAATCGCCACACACTTTTAAATGATAACTTCAAGGGATATTATGAATTTTAAAATGATATCTTTTTCAAAAACATCGTAGCCCCTATTTTTAAAAACAACGATTCATACTATTTTAAACTATAACTATATGGCTCATACGTAGTTGCGTATTTTATTACCGTTCACGTCACGATTTCTTTATTTTGTTTACGCTCGCGCTACGATTTCTTATTTCTGCATACACTTGTATTATTTTCATTTACGATATATATACTACGCTTCATACCCTAACTGTACGCGACTTCGTTTACTAGGACACATGCATCATTACCGCTGATGCACATGTTGCACGTACACCTACTTACTGGCTCACACACACATCATCGATAATTGCCATAGTTCACCGCCGAAAGACAGAGACCGAGACGTTGGGACGTATGGTCTGAATTTAGGGGCAGATGCTATTGGGATTTATCCATCCACCTCTTCGAAGATACCAAGTTGATTTATGGCACTATATATCGGAGGTTTGGATAGATGCGGCCGTTGTAACAGACTTCATCAGATTCCCCCTCATTTTATGAGGGGTTTTTGATTGTGGGGACGTTCTTCCCTGCAGGCCAAGCCCCTACAGTTAATTACGTTACCGCATTACGATAACCACTTTCTCCTGCTTCGACAGTTCATTTCGTGTCGTGTGTATGTTTTGTTTGTTTTGGTTGCTCGTGGATTGTATACGGAGACTAGTTTATATCGTCGCCCGTAGGGCGCGGATTAGTCCAAATCCGTATATTTTAGATTTGGGTTTAGGTTAAGGATTTGCTTGACGGGGTTTTGAACTTAGGTTGTATATTCCTACAGTTCCGAAATATTTTGTTTGATTTAAGGACCATTAATCCAGTTTGAGATTAAGATCAACTTAAATCTATAAGTGAGCATTTGGGCTCAGTTTGTTTTTGCTAAGGATACGCTAGTCTTGTTCGAGACTAAGATCTACTTAACAACATTTTAGGATCATTTTTATTTTAGATCCAGGAAAAGAGCATTTGGGCTCAGCTGCAAGAAAACTTCAGAGACTCAGCCAATTTGGGCTTAGTCTACTTAATCTTTTTTTATTCAAAAAGTGCTAAGCACTTATTTGGGCTCTGTTTGTTCAGACCTTTCTTTTTATGTAAAACTACTAAGCACTTATTTGAGCTCTGATGCTCACATATATGTCATGTGAAGTATTCAGTCATGGGCGCTACCCAACAAATGTTGAACACTGTAGTCATTTTGACTAAATGTGAAGTGCCAAGCACTTCTTATGCCGCCCACGTGAGGCGCACGTACAACGCCGGGCGCTGTTCAATCAGTGCTAAGCACTTAGCCGTTTTGGCTGCATATGAAGTTCTAAGCACTTTTATGTGGCGCCCACGTGAGGAGCACGTAAGGCGCTGGGCGCTGTCCAATCAATGCTAAGCACTCAGCTATTTTAGCTATATGTGGAGTGCTAAGCACTTTATTCAGTGCTCATGTGTGTTCCACGTGAGGCGCTGGCCTTCTGTTTTGGGCGCCTGCGTGTCTTTCATGCGAGACGCTAGGCGCTGTTAAAAGCGCACCCACATGGGAAGCACGTGAAGCGCTGGTCTTTTTCTTATATGGAGATTTGATCTCTATTGATATTTTTAAAGAACTTAAATCTCTGTCGTTCGTATTTTGACTATTAACGCTCGCCAAAATCACTATTTTTTTTAAGGATATTGGGTTGAGTTTTTAAAGAACTAAGTTCTTGATGGACTCTATCTTCTTTCTCTTTAAATTTGTTTTTCCCTGAATCTTTGATTCTCAAGAACAAGAGCTTCCCGATGAGAATTAAATTCTCAACTTGTGGGAGACTTGTCTTGTGGATCTCAGATTCAGAGAAAGAACTAAATTCTTTTTAAAAGAGTTAAACCCTTAGATGTGATATTATAGCTAATATAGATATTTTGATCTCTTTTATTTACCTAGGGTTTTGAGAAGGAAGCTCTTCTTTTTTGAGAATTGAGTTCTCTATTCTTTCTATTTTTGGTTTCTTCCTCTCTCTGTGTGCCTCTGTCTCTATGTGTGTGTGTGTGAGACTTGAAGTCTCGGGTCCTTTATATAGTGAAGGCAGATTGTTAATTAGTTTTGAGAAAATCTCTCATTGAGATATTCTAATTGATTTAATTGGTCGCAAAATTGATTTGGGGAATTTTATCCACCGTTGGATTTTTGATCCAAGGATTTCTGTTTTTACAGAATTTGTTGTTCTTGTTCTTAAAAAGATTGGGGAATTATTTTCCCATATATAGAATTCATTCTGTCATGTGGTGATTTTTAATCACCATTGGATTTTTAATCCAAGGGTTTTCTGTTTTACAAAGAGTGATCTTTTTGTTTGGAAAGATTGAGAGAATATATTCCAAAAATAGAATTTGATTCTATTATTGGATCATTGATCCAACCGAGAGTATCTTTCTTTTTTACAAAGATATGGGAGATATTTTCTCCTAATAGAATTTGATTCTATATTTGATAATTTATTATCTCCGTTGGATGTTTGATCCAATGGCTCTGTTTAACAGAGAATATTGTAGAATTCAATTCTACCTGGGCGCTGGCGTTCACGTGTTATGCACGTGGGCACCACTTAAGAATTTAATTCTTACAATGGATATTCCTGTGCTTTGCACATTGGCGCCCGTGTGAGGAGCACGTGCGGCGCCATCGAAGAGTTTAACTCTTATGTAATAAATTTTTCTGTGCTTTGCACATTAGCGCCCATTTAAGGAGCGTGTGAGGCGCCACCATAGGATTTCATACTATAAGAGTGGCTCTGGCGCTGGCGCCCTCGTGGAGGGCATGTGAAGTGCTGCCTCATTAAATTCAACAGAGCTTTGCTCTTTTATTAGTTTAAATATTTGGGAGAACAACCATACCACGTACACATTAGAAACTGCTACGTCACTGTACTACCTTATAACCTGTCAGCATTTTAGTTACTGATTAGTACATTGTACCATATATTATTTCAGATATTGCACTTTCTTTACCTTGCTACACGACATGCTCATATGAACACACTTGTTATGCATTACAATATTGTTATGTGCCTGTACATATTATTTCATTATTGCCATATTCTTATGAGATTCTGTTTTCCTGAGATTTCCTGGATTTGTGAAACCGCGGATATTATTTAAAAACTTGTGAATGTTTTAAAAACACGGTTTTCTCTTGATATGATATTTTGACGTCCACCATGAGATTTGTCATGCCCCGCTTCCCAAAGTGCGCTAAGATCGGCACGTGACAGAGCCAACCATGCTACCCGTGGCTAGGAATAATCCCTCCACAGTCACATTACGGCTGTCTAGAAGATATCAAGAACAGGAAAATATAGTAAACTATCTAGTACATGTCCATATGCCAGAATAAACGAGTCAAGAAATAATATGTGGAAGCAATAAATCCAATAAACATTAACATCTGGAAAGTACGGAAATAACTAAACTAACTGGTTACTAACAGGATCCTCACTGCTCGGCCTGTTGGCGGAAATACTTCTGATCAGCCTGCGATAAAGGTAGAGGATATGGGCCATGCAAAACCCAGACATCAGTGCGTCATAATATCAACAATAATATAATCAGGAGATAACAAGACATGCAGGCATGAGTAAGAGTATAACAGTAACACGAATAAGGAACAGTAAACGGTATAAGCACATGTGATGTGCGGTGAGTAATCTGAACTAAACTACTGGGTTAACTACTCTCATGTTTGTGAAATCAATTTAATGAATCATCGATGTCACTCAATAGTATCCTGTGCATGCCCGGGACCACGGTCCAGATTCTCGGGCTGAAACCGAGACATGCCGCTAGGCACTAAACAGGAAACATGTACAGATGAATGATGTCAGCAGCATTATCCCCGAGCTGGCCTAACCCGTAAAACTGATCAGTATAAGCATCGAACTGTTGAGTTACAAGTCAGGTTTCATCATTGATTTTCCCATACCCCCAAGTTATGTGTTCAAGTCAGGTATTGATAAATCTGAGACTAATGCCAACACAGGATCAAGCAGGAATAGGTTTGTCTATACAGACAACAGGATATGTCCATCGGGACAACATGTCAGGATTATCGGCATTAGAAACAGGATCAGGTAACATGTCAAGTAATGATATATTAGGTCATGTCAGGTAGTGTACATGTATCAAGTGGGTGCCCAACAGTGAAATGCAGCAAGTATGGAATCAGGGTAGAATACGGATGTACGATAAAAGCATGGGTGCACAAATATCTACGAGGGGTTACACCATGACTAAGTAGGATGAACATTATCTAGCATGGGGTGTTACTATAATAATAACAAAAATTAATGTGATCTATAGATGCAACTACATGTATATTAAATGATATGGATGCAAACGGGTATCCGAAAACTATAAAACTTTAATATAGATGTATGATGTGATCAACGGGTAACATTTTACTCATATGGATGCATAATAATATACCTAGTATGTAGCAACATGAACTAGCATGCGACTAGATATGTAAATAACGATATGGATGCAAACGGACGTTGTAAAACAGTAAAATGGTAACAGGGGATGTACAATGCACTAAACATGTAATATTATTATTAATACGGATGAAAAATATATCATAGCATATAGCAAGATAAACTTGCCTCAGAAACAATGGTCGATATGCAGGCGGCCTGGTGCGACACGACACGGTATGGTGTGTGAAACGGCACGACACGGTGCTGGGTCTTGCGGTGACACGGGATTGGTGTGATGGTGGCACACAAGTGGCATGGGCTGAGCACGAAGCTGGCATGACGTGGCAAAGGAGCAGGGCACATGGCGCGACACGGTCCGAGTACGGTGATGACACGGTCTGGGTACGGTGCATGGTCTGGTCGCGATCTAGTGCATGGTCTGGTGGTGTTCTGGTCGCGATCTGGACACGATCTGGTGTATGGTTTGGTCGCGATCTAGACACGATCTGACCGCGACATGGTCGTGACATGGAAGTGGTGATGGTATGATTTTGGTATTGTAGTGGTACTGTGGTGATGGTATGGTTCGTCCGGATCGGCGGCGGCGGCATGGCTCCGGCGATGGCCGAAAAACAGATCAAGAAAAGAAAAAAGAGAATGAAAGAAGAAGAGGAAGAAAGAAGAGAAGAACAGAGAGGGGAGGGGATGGTTTGGTGTTCTGGATTCAGAGAGGAAGACGAGAGGGAGATGACGAGGTCGTGGGTCATCGGAGATGGCGTTTCACGGCGAGGCAGTGGGTAACGGGGTTCTTGGTTGTCGGGGATTTGGGTATGCAGGGTTCGCTCGGGGTGCAGGGAGGATGAGAAGAGGTCGAGGTAATGGGGATGGAGACGATAGAGGTCGAAGCTCCGGCGACGTGGCCGTGCAGGCGAGGGTGAGGTGAAGGCTGTGGGTTGCGGCGAGGGTTGCAGGGTGTGCAGGGGTTGTGGGTGCAGGCGGAGGAGCTCGGGGTTGGAGAAGGAAGAGAGGGGAGAATAAGGGGATGATGACCAGGGGCGACCGACTTGGTGGTCGGCGGCGATGAGCGGTGAAGGTGGCGGAGATGGGTGCGTGGGTTCGTCGAGGTTTAATGGAGGTTTCGGGTGCAGGGATCGTGGATCATCGTGGGGAGGTGAGATGAGGTGAGGTGAGCGGGTCGAGGATATGACGACGGTGGAGGCATGACGGCGAGCACGAGGCGAGGGCATGCATTCGAACGAGGACAGGGTGGGAACAGTGGAAAAAATGGAAAGAAGAAGATGTGAGGAGAGAGAGAGGGACGCGTGATTTAAAAGGTAAAAAAATAAAAATATATAATATTTATATATAATATGCAGAGAAAGGCGAGAGCGGTTAAGATTTGATTTTAAAATTTATTTGAATATATATATATATATATATGTATATTTTTTGTTAAGAAACTTATGAAAATAGTTTAGTATATAAAAGGATTTTATAATATATATTTTGAGTTTTCTGGCTAATACAAAAATACTTCAAAATACGCCCGGGTCGGGTCTAAAATTACGGTTTAAAAATACAGATAATATACGTAAAAACCAAAACCAAAATCGGATATCCGGGTAACGAAAAAGCATACCCCCAAGAACGGATGCACGTAGCTATCCAAACAGGTCTGTTTCACCGAACGAGACGAGAACACGATGCGCGGATGCTACGACAGGGTTAGGGGTATCATGCAGGCCATGCTAGATATTTTTAAAATATTTTATTTGACTTTATTTATTTTATAAAAAAATATGCAGATGCTAGATATAATGCCAGTTTGCAGTATGTATAATATGAAAGTGCACGGATCCACGTAACAAGCCAGGATAAATCACAAACATGAATCAAGACTGGTTTCAAGCATGTGGGTTGGGTCGGATGCAAATACAGATATCAAATACACTATTCGCACCCAAAATACGGTAAATCAAGAAAATACCATAAATAAAAAAATGCTTGAATTAGAACTGGTATAAATGAACTTGGATGTTACATTATACCCAACTACAAAAAGAATTTCGTTCTCGAAATTCCCGGAACAAGAAAAGATAAACAAATATGAATCTACAAGAAGAGGTGTGGAAACTTCTGTCAAATCTCGTCTTCTCGTTCCCAAGTCGATTCTCCGTGCGAGCGATTACCCCATGAAACAAGTACGAGAGGGATAACCTTGTTCTTGAGGACCTTTTCTCTTTGATCAACAATTGACATCGGTCACTCCTCAAAGGTCAAATCCTCCCTTACAGTCAGCTCCGAATGATTTAGCACGTGTGTGTCATTTCGAACATACTTACGGAGTTGAGATACATGAAACACATCATGAACACTCATCAAAGATGGTGGTAAAGACAATCGATAAGCCACTTCTCCAACACGCTCAATAATCTCGAAAGGCCCCACGGATCGAGGACTAAGCTTGTCTCGACTTCCAAAACGAATCACTCCTCTAGTTGGTGATATCTTCAAGAATACCTGATCACCAACAGTGAAATCTAGAGGTCTTCTCGATATATCTGCCCAACTCTTCTGCCGATCCTGTGCCGCCTTCATGTGATTCCGGATAGTGTTAACCTTCTCTACTGTTTGCGCGATCAAATCCGGTCCCAACAATCTTCGTTCTCCTATATCGTCCCAACAAACGGTGAGTGACACTTGCGACCATACAATACTTCAAAAGGAGCCATCTGAATAGTCGTCTGAAAGCTGTTATTATAAGAAAACTCCACCAAGTGTAGATGATCCTCCTATAAACCCTTGAAATCTAACATGCAAGCTCTCAACATATCTTCAAGAGTTTGGATCGTTCTCTCCGACTGGTCATCTGTCTGAGAATGATAAGCAGTGCTAAACTTCAATCGCGTCCCCAAACTTTCCTGTAAGCTCCTCCAGAAGTGCGATAAGAATCGGGTGTCACGTTCGGAAACGATGCTCACAGGTACTCCATGCAATGTCACAATCTCCTGCACGTACCGTTCTGCTAACGCTTCCGTTGACTGACCAACTCGAAACGGTACGAAATGAGCTACCTTGGTCAATCGATCAACAATCACCCAAACTGCATTGTTGCCCTTTGGACTCCACGGTAAAGCTGTCACGAAATCCATGGTTATATGTTCCCACTTCCATTGAGGAATCGGAAGTGGTTGCAATAAACCAGCTACTTTTTGATGTTCAGCCTTAACTTGCGGACACACCAAGCACTTTGCTACAAAGCGGGCAATCTCCCTTTTCATGCCTTCCCACCAGAAATGCTGTCGTAGATCACGGTACATCTTCGTGCCTCCTAGATGTACGGAATAAGCAGAACTGTGTCCCTCCTTCATTACTTCTTCGTGAATGTCTCCTTTCGATACACATAAACGGCTACCATATCATAACGAACCATCTTCATGGATCAACAAGTCCCTTCGAAGTTCCGCTTCAACCTGTTCTCGAAACTTCTGCAATCTTAGGTCCTGCGACTGCGCTGCTTTAATAGTATCGATTAACGATGACTGTACTTGAAGCTGCATCAACTTTCCCGAAGAGTGCGGTAGCACGATCTCCAACTCGAATCTTCGAAAGTCTTCGATAAGCTCCTTCTGTGCAGTCAACCTCTGAATTTCTGGCAACCGACTAAGCGCATCCGGCACTACAATAACTTTCCCTGGATGGTACTTGAGATCAAGATCATAGTCAGCCATCAGCTCTAACCATCTATGCTGCCTCATGTTAAGTTCTTTCTGCGTGAACACGTACTTTTAGCTTTTGTGATCAGTGAATACTTCGACCCTTTTGTCCAATAAGTAGTGTCTTCAAATCTTCAAAGCGAAAAATCACTGCTGCAAGCTCCAAATCATGAGTTGGGTAATTCTTCTCATGGGTCTTCAACTGCCTCGATTTGTAAGCTATATCCTTCCCATGCTGCATCAAAATACATCCCAAACCTTTCCCAGATGCATCGCTATGAATCACCAATCCTCCGGAACTGTCTGGTATGGTCAAAATAGGAGCGGTTATCAACCTTTGCTTCAACGCCTCAAAAGATGACACACATTTATCCGTCTATACGAACGGTACTTCCTTACGCGTAAGCTTTGTCAAAGGCTCAGCCAAACGAGCAAAATTCTCCACGAACCTTCTGTAATATCCGACAAGTCCAAGAAAACTTCTAATTTCTGCTATGTTCTTTGGAATCGACCAATCTCGAACTGCTGCAATCTTCTCAGGATCAACGACGATTCCATCTCCGGATACGACGTGCCCCAAAAACTTCACTTCTTCAAGCCAAAACTCGCACTTGCTCATCTTTGCATATAATCTTTCTTGCCTCAATATCTGCAGTGCGATCCTCAAATGTTCTGCATGCTCTTCTGGGCTCCTCGAGTAGACCAGAATATCGTCGATAAACACCACAGTAAACTGGACCAAGAACGGTGAAAAGATTCGGTTCATCAAGTCCATAAATATCGCCGGTGCATTCGTGACACCGAATGGCATCACTAAATACTCGTAATGTCCATATTGAGTCCGGAACGCAGTTTTGCAAATATCTTCTGATTTAACTCGGACCTGATGATATCCGGATCGCAATTCTAGCTTCGAGAATACCCTCGCGCCATTAAGTTGCTCGAATAATTTGCCAATGCGAGGGATCGGGTACTTGTTCTTAATAGTCACCCGGTTTAATTCTCGATAAACGATGCACATCCTCCTCGTGCCATCTTTCTTCTTTACTAGAAGAACTGGAGCTCCCCAAGGTGAATTACTGCTATGAATCCAACCTTTCTCTTGCAATTCAGTAACCTACTTCTTGACTTCTTCCAACTCCACTGGTGCCATTGGATAGTATGCCTTTGAGATTGGCGCTGCACCAGGAACAAGATCGATCGCGAACTCCACATCTAGTTTTGGCGGTAAACCCGAGATGTTCTTGAATACATCCATGAACTCTCGAACGACAGCTGGCGCTTTCTCCTTATCAACTTCCATTGACGAAAGAACGGCGTTTGTCTGCCTAGCCCTAAACTCGACTAGCCCGACAGAACTGCTTTCTCCAGCAAAAACAAACTCCGGATGTCTGGGAATCTGGAAAATCACTTTCTTTGCCCTACAATCAATGTGAGCGTGGAAAGTACCGAGAAAATCCATTCCCAAGACAACACCATAACTGCCGGTATCGATCACCAAGAAATCTGCAAATAACTCCCGTCCACAAATAACAACTGAACAATCCTTACATTCTCTACTAGCTATGATCTTCCCATTCCCAGTGTGTATGTCCCAACAACTAAACAGGGTCGTGCAAGAAATCGAGTGTGCTGCAATAAACTTGGACGACATAAAATAATGGGATGCACCAGAATCGAATAATGCTAATGCGGGAAAATCATGAACAAGTACGATACCCAAAATGACTTCATCTAAAGCCAAACACTGAAGAAGATAAGCACGGTAAACAGGATTCAAGCTTGCGAGAAAACATGAACTGGAAAGCAAGAGAAGCAAGGCAATATAACGACCATGAAATAAGGAAATGAATCAAGACCAGGACTCCAAGTTACTTAAATAGAGTACCGCATTGTAACCATGCTGCACTCCATTGGTACAATCACATAACTCCGTTCAAGTCGCCCAAATCCTAGTATCAAAATAGAAAGAAACAATAAGGAACCAGAAGGTTTCAAGTCGAGATGCAAAGTTGTTTGCATATAGTCAAGACAAGGGTCAAGAGAAAGATAAGATTCAAGGATCACGATAACAATTGAATCACGATAACAATGTGGCAGGACATGTTCCTAATTACGAGTATTCTGATTCGTGTATTGGGTCCAATACCCAACTACAAAAGAATCAAACCCGATTAACCTAAATCCTATGTCTCTGATACCAAACAAACCCTGTCATGCCCCGCTTCCCAGAGTGCGCTAAGATCGGCACGTGACAGAGCCAACCATGCTACCTGTGGTTAGGAACCATCCCTCCACAGTTACATTATGGCTGTCTTGAAGATATCAAGAACAGGAAAATATAGTAAACTATCTAGTACATGTTCATATGCCAGAATAAACGAGTCAAGAAATAATATGCGGAAGCAATAAATCCAATAAACATTAACATCTGGAAAGTACGGAAATAACTAAACTAACTGGATACTAACAGGATCCTCACTGCTCGGCCTGTCAGCGGAAATACTCCTGATCGGCCTGTGACAAAGGTAGAAGATCTTGGCCATGCAAAACCCAGACGTCAATGCGTCATAATATCAACAATAACATAATCAGGAGATAACAAGACATCCATTGATGAGTATAAACGGTAATAAGAGTATAACAGTAACACTAATAAGGAACAGTGAAGGGTATAAGCACATGTGACGTGCGGTGAGTAATCCGAACTAAACTACTGGGTTAACTACTCTCATGTCTATGAAATCAATTTAATGAATGATCGATGTCACTCAATAGTATCCCGTGCATGCCCGGGACCACAGTCCAGATTCTCGGGCTGAAACCGAGACATGCCGCTAGGCAGTAAACAGGAAACATGTACAGATGAATGATGTCAGCAGCAGCATCCCCGGGCTGGCCTAACCCGTAAAACTGATCAGTATAAGCATCAAAATGTCGAGTTACAAGTCAGGTTTCATTATTGATTTCCCTATACCCCCAAGTTATGTGTTCAAGTCAGGTATTAATAAATATGAGACTAATGCAAACACAGGATCAAGCAGGAATAGGTTTGTCTATACAGACAACATGATATGTCTATCGGGACAACATGTCAGGATTTTCGGCATTAGAAACAGGATCAGGTAACAAGTCAAGTAATGATATATCAGATCATGCCAGGTAGTGTACATGTATCAAGTGGGTGCCCAACAGTGAAATGCAGCAAGTATGGAATCAGGGTAGAATATGGATGTACGATAAAAGCATGGGTGCACAAATATCTACCAGGGGTTACACCATGACTAAGTAGGATGCACATTATCTAGCATGGGGTGTTACTATAATAATAACATGAATTAATGTGATCTGTAGATGCAGCTACATGTATATTAAATGATATGGATGCAAACGGGTATCCGAAAACGGTAAAACTTTAATATGGATGTATGATGTGATCAACGGGTAACATTTTACTCATATGGATGCATAATAATATACCTATCATGTAGCAAGATGAACTAGCATGCGACTAAATATGTAAATAACGATATGGATGCAAACGGACGTCGTAAAACAGTAAAATGGTAACAGGGGATGTACAATGCACTAAACATGTAATATTATTATTAATATGGATGAAAAATATATCATAGGATGTAGCAAGATAAACTTGCCTCAGAAACAATGGTCGATATGCAGACGGCCTGGTGCGACACGACACAATACGGTGTGTGAAACGGCACGACACGCTGCTGGGTCTTGCGGTGACACGGGACTGTTGCTATGGTGGCACACAAGTGGCATAGGCTGAGCACGAAGCGGGCATGACGTGGCACAGGAGCAGGGCACATGGCGTGACACGGTCCGAGTACGGTGATGACACGGTCATGGCACGGTCTGGGTACGGTGCATGGTCTGGTCGCGATCTGGTGTATTGTCTGGTGGTGGTCTGGTCGCGATCTGGTGCATGGTCTGGTCGCGATCTGGACACGATCTGGCCGTGACACGGTCGTGACATGAAAGTGGAGATGGTATGATTTTGGTATTGTAATGGTACTGTGGTGATGGTATAGTTCGTCCGAATCGTCGGCGGCGGCATAGCTCCGGCGATGGCCGGAAAACAGATCAAGAAAATAAAAAAGAGAAAGAAAGAAGAAGAGGAAGAAAGAAGAGAAGAACAGAGAGGAGAGGGTATAGTTTGGTGTTCTGGGTTCAGAGAGGAAGACGAGAGGGAGATGACGAGGTCGTGGGTCATCGGAGATGGTGTTTCACGGCGAGGCAGTGGGTAACGAAGTTCTTGGTCATTGGGGATCTGGGTGTGTAGGGTTCGCTCGAGATGTAGGGGGGATGAAAGGAGGTCGAGGTGATGGGGATGGAGACGACGGAGGTCGAAGCTCCGGCGATGTGGCCGTGCAGGTGAGGGTGAGGTGAAGGCTGTGGGTTGCGGCGAGGGTTGCAGGGTGTGCGGGGGTTGTGGGTGCAGGCGGAGGAGCTCGGGGTTGGAGAAGGAAGAGAGGGGAGAATATGGGGATGATGACCAGGGCGACCGACGAGGTGGTCGGCGGCGATGAGCGGGGAAGGTGGCGGAGATGGATGCGTGGGTTCATCGGGGTTTAATGGAGGTTTCGGGTGCAGGGATCGTGGATAATCGTGGGGAGGTGAGGTGAGGTGAGGTGAGCGGGTCAAGGATATGACGACGGTGGAGGCGCGACGGCGAGCGCGAAGCGAGGGCGTGCGTTTGAAGGAGGACGAGGTGGGAACAGGGAAAAAATTGGAGAGAAAAAGATGTGAGGAAAGAGAGAGGGACGTGCGGTTTAAAAGGTAAAAAAATAAAAATATATAATATTTATATATAATATGCAGAGAAAGGCGAGAGAATGGTTAAGATTTGATTTTAAAATTTATTTGAATATATATATTTTTTTGTTAAGAAACTTATGAAAATAGTTTAGCATATAAAAGGATTTTATTATATATATTTTGAGTTTTCTGGCTAATACAAAAATACTTCAAAATACGCTCGAGTCGGGTCTAAAATTACGGTTTAAAAATACGGATACTATATGTAATAACCAAAACCAAAATCGGATATCCGGGTAACGAAAAAGCATACCCCCAAGAACGGATGCACGTAGCGTGCATGTAGCAATCCAAACAGGTCCGTTTCACTGAACAGGATGAGAACACGATGCGCGGATGCTACGACAGGGTTAGGAGTATCATGCAGGCCATGCTAGATATTTTTTAAATATTTTATTTGACTTTATTTGTTTTATAAAAAAAATGCAGATGCTAGATATAATGCCAGTATGCAGTATGTATGATATGAAAGTGCACGGATCGATGTAACAAGCCAGGATAAATCGCAAACATGAATCAAGACTGGTTTCAAGCATGTGGGTCGGGTCGGATGCAAATACAGACGTCAAATACACTATTCGCACCCGAAACATGGTAAATCAAGAAAATACCATAAATAAATAAATGCTTGAACTAGAACTGGTATAAATGACTAGGGTGTTACAGGATTTCTCGGTTCTGAGCTATGATGATTATCCGAATCGAGGCAGGGGGAGAGAGAGCGATTGCGGATACATAATGGACCCAGTACGGTATCCCGGGGCAAGAAAATCGTATATAAAGGCCTTGAGCCTTGCAGGGAAACACTACCTACCGGTGACAGTATTTGACTCAGTGGATATCCGGAGGATACCAACTGGAGTGATATAAGACACATGGATATGAGGACCGATCTGATGAGATGGTGATTGAGATATAAGGGTTGATCCGATGAGACGGCGCTTGAGATATGAGAATTTACGTGTCGATACTGGACATCGATTTTATGATGATTTCGTGTACCGATACTAGGCACTCGGGATTTTATGATGATTTTGAGTATCGTTGATGGACACTCCTTGGATGATATGTATATATACATGATATGGATGACATGGTATCATATGTTGACACATGCATGATATTATATGTGTGTGCACGCGCGCGCGCATGACTATCTTCGATACCACACGGTATGATATTATTATATTACCGTATGACCTAAGAGATCGCCATACATTCAATTTCTACTTGATGATATCTCTAATCACGATTTGGCAACTTACCTCTATTGTGTCATAGTTTTCTTGCAGGATCGACCGCTCGGATCAGTAGCGGCTTGCTGGCACATTGTTTCTTTTGGGTGATTTGCTTGGTAGGTGGGTTACACTTCGGATCGTGACCACCATTTTCATATTATACATTCATTGTATCTAGTTAAAAACTCTATCAACCAGACTATGTATATTTGGTAGACTTAGAGACCAATTGTATATTCTTTGGATTTAGAGTCGAGACTTGTATATATTCTTTATATTGGATTGGATGATATTTTTGGTTTTCTTTATTCTTTTCTATGATTGATTTTCACCTTGGGCGTCGTATATTTTACTTGCGTGGTTGTGTTTCCGCCGATTGGCGAAGAGCTAGCTCCCACTTGGGGATGCTAATATTATTATTGTATATGTAATGGTTTTGATCAAAATTTACAAAGGAGGTTCTGCCCAAATTTCAAATGACAAAAATATTTTTAAAACTTTAGAATACAATCTACTTGTATTTTCAACTAACTTTACTTATAGATTTCATTTATACCTTTCTTTCAAAACTTCACCTCCACAATATTTTCCTAAAAAGGTTTAGATTTTTGGGTTTTCGGATTACTTAGGTTACGGTAGAGTCCTGATTGACAGCGAAAGGACTACTGCATGTGTTATGATATGCATTCTATTTTGTTCTCTACTTACAGCAATCAAGACGGTTTCGCTTGTAGCTAGCCGGTTGAGTACGAGTCGTCCAATGAGAGATGGTTAGTATTTGAGTTCTTGTTTTAGACGAGTTAATAAAAATGTATATGTATTTGTTCAATTCTATCCTAAGTGTTCGTAGTTTATGTTCAAGTAAACTTGTTAGGGTTAGGGTTGGTTAGTAGAGTTAGAATTAGTGTTGTGCTTGTCTTTTACTAGTAATGATATTACGCTAATCGGAAGTAGCGGGGATTAGGAGGACATAGGAATGGGATTTGCAAGTTTAAGTAAGCTTTCCAACGCTAAATCCATTCCTAGCGCCCATTGTCCGTCCTTTACATACGCTTATTTCCAACCCTAGGCCAAACACACGCAACCATGTTTCCAATTAGGTCATAACTACATGTCACGTTGTAGTGCGCCCAAAGGACTTCTCGACTTGAGTCGTGGCTATATGTCTGTTATAGCGCGCCTAAGTGAGCGGATTGCGTTTGTTTGGTCTAGGTTCATTTTAACATATTTGGCGAAGAGAAGCACACGGGATTTTTCCATCCCTTATACTAACCTTCTTTAGCCCTAACAAGTGTGGAAATTATTCACACATTTAAAAGAAAAATAAAACAAGAAAGAAGAAAAGAAAGAAAGGAAAATACGGTTTAACAAATAGTAGCAAGCTAACTACCTGGACCTTCACCTAAGTAAGAGACTCCATCTAGTATCATGGCTTGAAAATACGGTTCAGAAGAAAAGAAAGAAGAACAATAAATAACAACAACTATTTAACAACAATAAATAAAAGTTACACAAGGAATTTAAAATACAATACAAGAATTTAAAGATACAAGTTAAGAAAAAACCTTCATCTTCACTAATCTCCCACACAAAAGCGCTCATTACAATTTTATGGAGAATAGATGAAGATGAAGAAGCTGCTACAAACTAAACTACACTAAATCCTAGTAAAGAAAAGCATTCCTAACTTGGGACAAAACTGGAGTATTTATAGGTAGATAAATGAAGCCTTAGGACCATATTCTAAGCCTATGTAAAATTATCAAACTACCCCCAAAATTTGGTCGGGAGAAGACATGACATGGCTGCGAAACCGTCGCCCAAAAGGCCTATTGGCCACGGTTCCGCGGTCACTTGGAGGGTTTGGCGTATCATTTTTCTTGGACTTTCTTGTGTTGCATTTGTCTTCTGTTTTATAGGTCCAAAATTGCAAGATGGTTCCAAAATATCTTCAGATTTTCAACAGCCCAAAATGGTTACAGTTTTAATCCTTTTGACTTTGATCTCCCTCGAGCTCCGTACACCTCTTGATCTTTGTGCTTCCCTTCTCGTGCTCTATGCTTGTCCAAGACACGAATGACTACTATTATTTGTCTTGTCTCTTGAATTGGTAAGCGGCACTTGACAGGTGTAGATGACCGGAACCCGGATTTTATCTGTTTGTGGCAGATGTTCTGGATTTTGGCATAACTGTGGAGATTTTGCATGATTTGCGTTATTTTGGACTAGGAACCTGTAACCTGTAATTATGTAGCAAACACGGATCAAAAGTATCTACCTATAAATAAACGAGCAGAAGAATGGGCAGTATTAAACGCAATATTCTGGTGTGAACAAATACCCCCAAACTTATCTTTCGCTCGTCCCGAGCAAAACCATTTATTTTCAAAAAGTCCTAAGCACACTTTCATAGGCATCACGGTTGCACTTAGCATGTGCAACAAGACGTTAAACCTTTAGGTGTCCCTAGTAGGAGGAGTGTTGTCTGCTAAGGGTTTTCAGCGGATACTACCCACAAAATCCCATTAAACTAGTTTCATAAGATAACCTTGATTCTAATCCTACGATTTAGTACCTAAAGTAGAAATTCTATCATCCAAAGTCATATCAATCCCTTATTTTTCACATCTCCTATTTATTCAACCTAAGATCCTATTCATTTTGACAGTTTAGAAAGATCTCGGTTTCTTTTTAGTTTTCCTTCTAAAGCGTAGTCTCGAATCTGGAATTTTTATCATCTTTACGGAAAACATAAGACTTATTCTTCATCCCTATCTTTCCTCCAAATATCGCTCGTATACCCCTACGTGTGTGTAAATTTCACCCCTACACTCAAGAATTCAATTCAAGTTATAGTACCCTTGCCCTAATAGCTAATACAACTTCTTTTCATTAATGATGGACGAATTTGGTCACACACCTTTCATGCGACTATTACTGCTTTCTGAGGCACTAATCAGCCGATTACTAAATGTGTGAGCTTATTAAAGCGTAAATAGCAGTTTTCAGGTCTTATAATGTTTTTTTTCTTTTTCTTTTTCTTTTTCTTCTTTCAAGACCGGATATATTTTTCAATCATGCTATTTCGGTGGTTAGTTTTAAATAAAAAATTTTCTTTCATACTAGACTTTCAGGCAAGAGTATTTCTAGGTATCCTCTACTATCCTATGTTTTAAGGTGCGTGTAAGTGCAGTTTGTAGGGTATATACTTTCTGGATTTGGACTTAAAGAATATGAACTATTTTTCAGACTTATCTTTCAATAAAGCGTTCAATACTTTCTCTTTATCTCGACTTAATTCAAGAACTGGACTCAAGATTATCTACTTCTAAAAAAACTGCAAGGATGTATATTTATCAAGGTTAAACTGAATGAGGGTTATTTTTAGGGTTTTCAATTCCTAAGCCTACGATTTAGTTATTTATAATATATCAAATTAATTTTTTGGAATAAAAATCTAGGTTACCCTACTAGCTAACTTGACGACAAAGTTTTTATATTTTTGGAAAAATTTTCAATTTTTGTGGGTTTTTAAATAAGTATGCAAATGCAAAATATACACATGAATACGAAGATAGAAGGCTTACTGAGCACACCCCCAAACTTAAACTTGACAATATCCTCACTGTCATACTACGCCAAGAGGGTCAAAATTGTTGAGGGGTCAAAATCTGTCGGAACTGTCCTATTTATTTTATAAAAGAAAAAGGAAACAATACACACACACACACACACACACAAAAAGGTCCTTCCAAACTTAAGTAAAACAGTGTTGACATTGTTTAAGCATTAAAGTTCAGAGTTAGGGGGAAGAGAATGTCATCAATCTATACAAGGCCTTACACAAGCCAAAAGTTAACACCAGCCATTCAAAAAATTTATCGTGATAATGCTCAGGTTGGTGAAAGAACGCGTAGAGGAAGGATAGGAGGAATACGCGAGACCGTGTGTGGATAGAAGCAGGATACGGTATTAGTAGAGGAGAAGATAGACGGGGGGAAGAAAGAAGTGGAATACGAACTTGAGGGTGGAAATGGATTGAATAAATTAGTACAGTTTGTAAGGATCGAAATGTAAAAATGGATTGTACTAATCTATCAACATGTTGAGAAATGGGGTCAGACCTCTCAAGATTTGCAAGAAAACATGGGCCGACCAAACTTGGTGAACCAGACGAAGGAGTGGGAGTTGATACGGCATTTTGCGAAGTGGAAACGATAGAAAGGATGGGGGGAAGTGATCTAAGAATGGTATCGGTTAAATTTTCAGAAGAATGGTCACAGTCAATGGAAGGGACGGGATGAATTGGAAAATCCGACTCATCTAGTAAAACTGATTCATCCTCAATGATATCCTCAAAATTCTCCTTAAAATTCAGCTCATCCATGCATTGATCATCGACAATATCCAGACGCATATGGGGTTTGGGAAAAACAGTTAATGGTTCGGGATGATGCCCACATGGAAGTGAAAAGGACATGATAAATTGGTGAGAAAAACTCATCCAAAATTATGGGTTCATCGTCCAAAATATTCACAGCGTCAATATTCTCAATCAAGTGAAAGTGAAATTTCTTAAACACCTCATCAAAAGCATGGTTTTCAATCAATTGTGGTTCTAGAGTGGAGGTGTAGAGATCAAAGGGATTGAGTGTGGTTTCACTTGAAATGGACCCTTCACAATCGGGTAACTCAAACACTACGTAGTCGCACAACTCATCAAACATTCTATCTTCAGTTGGTGAATCATTTGGGGCACTCGATAGACTTTCGAAACTGGAGTTGTGAAATTCAATTTGAAACGGGTAGGTTTGATTTGGAAGGGTGTACTGCTCACTCTCACTACCCAAATCCTCAAACCGTCCTATTGCCGTATCATACATTGGAAAATTTTGAGTTAGTTGGGAACTTGCTACTAGTTCGTTAGATTGTATGAGGACGGCCATGGATGCATTCAATTCCTCTATTTGGTGGCATGAAGCTATCCGAAATTCTTCCAAAGTTTGTTCAATACTAGACATGGGTTTTGAAGGGGTTTCAATAAAAGATTCAAAGTCGTGTGGATACGTGAAACTCCCAAATGTTCAGAAGAAATGTCTAGAGAAGGTGTAAAAGTCGGGTAGGATTGATAGGAATCGGATGGATGTGAAAAATGGATAGGACTATGATCGACATTATGATAATAAGGTGATTAGAATTGTTGTCCTAACAAATTTGGAGTTGTGAAAGGAGTGAAAGATCGGCTACGGGATTGTTCAATTCTGTCAGCAATGGACATGGGTTTCGGAGTCGCAACATGACTCTCAGAAGGGGTATCAACATGCGAAGGCGTGAAAGTTTGATATGGTTGATACAAATTGGAGTGCGGTGTCCAATTGTTGGTTCTGTAAGTCGATGTACAACACCCCACGACTTGCGGGGAGGCGGAAATATGAAAAACGATCTTGTTTATATGCTAAACATCGACTAACCGCATGAATCGAAGCTAAACGATGACTAACATCAAACATAGAAGTTAACAACTACTATGTAAAGGGATTATACCTAAAGAATCGTGTCCTTCGTCTTTGCGAACTCCTCCTCCTCCTCGGCCTTCTCGAAGTAGTAGACGATCCACCCGAGAGCTTTACTCCAAGCTTAGCCTCTAAACTTGAGGCAACTAACCTTCTTTAAGTGCTAATCAAAGAAGCTAGGTGATATAAAGTGAGGGTTATGGTTTAATTAGTCTAACTAATCTTTGTACTCAACACATGAGAGGGGAGGATTAGGGTTTGAAGAGGGAGAGCTTGAGGAGAGAGAAGATGAACATAATAATCGAGTGAGAATAATGAGTTATCATAATATATATCAAGCATTTCTTTTTATCAAGAAAAGAAAAGAAAATGATTTACAACCATGCTTGATAAATATCTAGTGGTGATTCATCTCCATGAGTCATTAAGCAATTATGAAGCATTAATGACATGGATGAATCATTCATATGACTCACTAATCACATTCATTGTATATGCCACCTAAACCTCCTTAGTCACCACCTTCTAGAAGCTTCTCGCGCAATTACAAGAACGCCCCTCCTTTCCGCAAAAATACGGAAAAACTTTAGACTGTATAAATCCAATAACCGGATACCAGTAACTGGCTTAAACCAAAGCCGACTGGTAAAAACTGTCCGAAAGTCGTACGTGCGTAAACACACGTATGCGTCCGAACCCTTGTCGTAAAACCATACGACCTCTATATCGTTTCGCCTGGAGTAGGGAAACTCTCTGTGTGGGACTCTAGAGACTCGACTACTACGCTGGCAGTGGGTTTAACCACAGACCGCAAGCGGCACTAGCTGTACGTAACGGTCCCCAGGTAGATGTCGATAAGAAGGCCGATGAGGAAACCCATCCGAACTCCTACTGAGTCTGATGTGACAATCTCCATACAGTTCGGTCCGTTCGTCTAAGACTATCGCATATCGGGCCTAAGGGGGCGGCAAGCGTCAGTCCCCTAATGGAGGTATAAGTCGTGTCGGAGGGAAGCCCATTACACCCTGAGAAACTACTGGAACCTACCAGCAAATCTCGCTTGCCCTGGCCAGGGACTTTGCTTAATGGCTCTCTGACACAGCGCGATATCAACCCCCAATACCGGGAGAGACGAATCCTGCCTAACCGCCACTGCCTCCAAATGCTCGGGACTGCACCCAACTGCTACCTATTTGCACGACTCCTTTGAGCCGTGATAGGGTAGCAATCTAAGAACAGTGGTACACACTCAAGACGAA
Organism: Agapanthus africanus; assembly: GCA_030015575.1. Taxonomy (NCBI): domain Eukaryota; kingdom Viridiplantae; phylum Streptophyta; class Magnoliopsida; order Asparagales; family Amaryllidaceae; genus Agapanthus; species Agapanthus africanus. The sequence continues at coordinate 371,884,698 of JASDDO010000019.1, read as the reverse complement.
GTAGCAGTGTCAAGTCTGCGGACTATGCTGTACTCATGTCACCTGGGAACTGTTCACTGACGACTGGTATAAAACCAACCAACAGTTCCCTGTGAGTCCTGTCCGGTGTACCCGTAACCTAACGAGCACCTGCATACTATCTCCAGAACGACGTACTGACGGCTGTGGGACAGACCATCTCCCCAACTGGGATGAGAAGCGTACACACTAGTCTACTCCAGAGTATCGATGCCCTGTCTTGATAATCCAACGACTAGGGACCTGAATAAGGATGTGCTTGTGGACTACCCAGCCTCCACTAGTGTGACTGCCATCACAACGCTGGTAGTCAAGCAAGATCCTAAGAGCTCTATCAATACGTATACTCACATATTAAGATAGAAAAAACCAAGTAGCATACTACCATGTTTAGCAAGACTGTTAAATACATGTGAATATCCCAAGCTTCCATTAAGTAATATACAAACTAGTATGATACAATAATGGCCCCTAGGGCATATACACTAACAATCTCCCACTTGCACTAAGGCCATGTACTGGCATATCGAAGACCGATGATCTCGAGTAGCCTCTCGAACTGAATCTGAGGTAGGGCCTTTGTGAATAGATCAGCAATGTTCTCTTCAGAAGCAACTCTCCGAACCTCGATCTCCTGACGATCAATGATCTCCCTGATCAGGTGATACCGCCTTAAGATGTGTCTGGACTTCTGATGGGACCTTGGTTCCTTCGCTAAAGCTATAGCTCCGTTGTTGTCGCAATACAGAGGTATTGGATCAACTATGGTAGGAACCACCTGAAGTTCTATTAGGAACTTCTTCATCCAGACTGCTTCTTTTGCGGCATCGCAAGCAGCTATATACTCCGCTTCCATCGTTGAGTCAGCAACGGTGTCCTGCTTGGAGCTCTTTCAGCACACCGCCCCTCCATTGAGGGTAAAGACATAACCCGACATGGACTTGGAATCGTCCTTATCACTCTGAAAGCCGGAATCAGCAAAGGCCTCCAACCTGAGGTCTTTTCCACCGTAAACCAAGAACATCTCCTTAGTCCTTCTCAGGTACTTGAGAATGTTCTTTACTGCTATCCAGTGCTTCTCCCCTGGGTCTGACTGATACCGGCTTACCACGCTCAGTGCGTAAGCTACATCTAGTCTGGTGCTCAACATCGCATACATTATAGAGCCTACCGCAGAAGCGTAGGGTATAATAGACATGCATTCCCTTTCCAAATCAGTCTTGGGAGACATCTCTTTGGAGAGGGTGATTCCGTGACAAGCCGGTAGATTACCGCGCTTAGAATCTTCCATACTGAATCTTTTCAGTACAGTGTCGATATACCTGGACTGCGAAAGTCCCAACATCCTCTTGGATCTATCACGATAGATCCGGATCCCCAGAATGTAAGAGTCATCACCCAGGTCTTTCATGGAGAACCTGTGTGACAAGAATCCTCTGACAGATTGTAGCATAGGAATGCCATTTCCTATTAATAGAATGTCATCCACGTACAAGACGAGGAATACGACACTTCTGGCTACAACTTTACTATATATGCACGGTTCATCTGGATTTTTGATAAAGTCATATTCTTTGACTGTCTCATCAAAACAGATGTTCCAACTCCGCGATACCTGCTTTAGTCCATAAATGGACTTAAGCAGCTTGCATACTTTCCCGCTGCTCCCACTCTGATTGAAACCCTCTGGCTGATCCATATAGACGCACTCTTCTAAATTTCCATTCAGAAAAGCCGTCTTTACGTCCATCTGCCAGATTTCATAATCATGGAAGGCAGCAATAGCAAGAATGACCCGAATGGATTTGAGCATAGCCACTGGAGAAAAAGTTTCGTCATAGTCCAAACCAGGTCTTTGACGAAAACCCTTTGCAACAAGTCTAGCCTTATAGGTTTCCACCTGTCCATCTACACCAATCTTTTTCTTGAAGATCCATTTGCATCCTATGGGTTTTACCCCATCTGGAGCAAAGTCCAAAGTCCATACTTTGTTGGTGTACATGGACTCCATTTCGGTCCGCATTGCATCTAGCCATCGTACCGAGTCGCCGCTCTGGATGGCCTGCCGGAAGTCAGTAGGTTCATCATCATCTATGATGCAATCCTCTCTATCCCCATCTATGAGAAAACCGTAGTATCTCTCAGGCGGATGAGACGGCCTACTACTCCTGCGGAGGGGTGCGGGAATGTCTTGTTCTTCTTGAACTTCTGGTTCTACCAAACTTTCAGTAGCAGCTTGTGGTTCTGGAATTTCTTCCAGTTCTATTTCGCTCCCACTTATTTCCTTTTCTAAAAACTGATGTTCCAGAAAATGGGCATTACGAGAAACAAAAACCTTTTGTTCCTCTGCGTAAGAGAAATAATATCCCTTGGAGTTCTTTGGATATCCCACAAACATACATTTTACTGATCGTGCCTAGAGCTTGTCCACATGCTGCTTTTTAACAAAAGCTGGACATCCCCAAATCTTCATATGCTGAAGATGGGGTTTCTTCCCAATCCACATCTGATATGGAGTGGTAGGCACAGTCTTGGTAGGAGCCCTGTTCAGAAGATATGCTGCTGATTCTAGCGCATAACCCCAAAAAGATCGCGGTAACTCAGAATTACTCATCATGGATCGTACCATATCCAATAGGGTTCGATTCCGTCTCTCCGATACACCATTATGCTGTGGAGTGTATGGAGGAGTAAGCTGAGAGAGAATTCCTTTCTCTTTTAGGTAACCTAGGAACTCGGCACTCAAGTATTCACCACCTCGATCAGATCTAAGTGTCTTGATACTTTTGCCGGTTTGGTTTTCTACTTCATTCTTATACTCTTGGAATTTCTCAAAAGCCTCGGATTTATGTTTCATCAGATAAATGAATCCGTACCTTGAGTAATCATCCGTGAAAGTAATGAAATAGGAAAAACCACCTCTTGCATGTGTAGACAATGGACCACATGCATCGCTGTGTATGAGTTCTAAGAGCTCGCTCGCTCTTACTCCTTGTCCAGTGAATGGAGTCTTTATCATCTTTCCTTTGAGACAAGATTGACAAGTGTCATAAGTTTGATATTCGAATGAGTCTAAATATCCTTCTCTATGCAACTTAGTCAACCTTCTCTCATTGATGTGACCCAGTCTACAATGCCATAAGAAAGCTTTATTTAAATCTGGAGACTTTCTTTTTAGTGTGTTCTGGACATTGAAAATTTGGAGTTGGTTTAAAACATATATACCGTTATTTAGTGTACCGGACCCAATCAAACCATGATTAAGGTGGATGTTAACAACATCTCTTACAAACGTGAAATCATAACCTTTATTTGATAACAAGGAAACTGATATGATATTACACGTTAAGCTTGGTATAAAAAAACAGTTATGTAAAACCAAAATGTGTCCACTCGTCAATCCTAGGTGATAATCCCCGACGGACGCAGCTCCCACGCTAGCTCCGTTAGCAACCTCTAGGGTCATATCACCTTCCTTCAGCACTCTACGGTTTCTCAGTGCCTGCAATGAATTGCAAATATGAGATCCTGATCCGGTATCCAATACCCAGGAAGTAGAGTTGATCGACAGACAATTCTCAATTACAAACACACCTGAAGTCGAAGCCACAGCTTGCTTCGGTTCCTGGTTCTTGGCGTTCCACGCCTTGCAATCCTTCTTCCAGTGCCCTTTCCTGTGACAATGGAAGCACTCATCCTGGCCAACTACCGGTAGCGCAAACTTTTTCTTTCCCTTCCCTCCCACCTTACTAACACCTCCTCTAGGTTTGGTGGCGGTCTTCTTCTTCCTTCCTTTGGCCCTAGCCTTGGACCCAGAAGAAGATGCACCGCTAACAAACATAGCGGGTGTTTCCCTTGCTTTCTGCAAGGTGCCCTCTGCACTCCTTAACATGTTCAGGAGTTCCGGAAGTTCAACTTCTTTTCTTTGAAGGTTGAAGTTCAGGATAAACTGGGCGTAGGTGTGAGGAAGGGACTGGAGAATAAGGTCTGTATAGAGCTCATTATCCAAAGTCGTCCCAAGGTCTGCGAGCTCTTCAATATAGCCGATCATCTTTAGGACATGTTCTCCTACCGATGACCCGACAGCCAACCTCGCTCGAAACAAGTTCTTAGAGGTCTCGTATCTTGCTATACGAGATTGCTCTCCATAAAGTTCCTTTGTATGGAGAAATATGCTATCTAGGTTCATATCCTCGTGCCTCCTCTGATGTTCATTGTTCATTGAGGCAAGCTCGATGCACTTGGCTTTCGCGCAATCTAAATCCCAGGTTTTGCGGATTTCCTTATCCGTATTGCTGGATTTGGGACCAGGGACAGCAGGTGCCGTAGCGGTGAGGACGTACCCCAGTTTGTTATAGGTCAAAGCCATTTTGACATTCCGCAGCCAATCTTTATAGTTTGGCCCTGTCAGTATATTTTTCTCTAAAAGTAACTTAAGTCCAGTCATTTTTAGGGTCGCTGCAATTAGGAGAGAGAGAAGAAAACTCTTTAGCATGATGCTCTTGCAAGTTTAGAGTGGTTTTTAGTTTATCTAAACTGGATGGCTCCCACTGTTTCTCGAATCCTTCCTCAAACCATAAAAGAAGAATTAGCCAGGACTATTCTCACTGTACAATACTTGCTTAACCGTTCAGCCAGGCTAGTGTCGATACTTCGAGGGAGGTTTTCCAACGCTTTCGCGAAGTTCCTTAATTAAATAACCTCTTTTCTCTGGGGCGTAACCCCGCTGACACCTTTCTTGACACCTACTTGGTTTATAGCATTGATCGTTAAGTGACGAATCTCCTGATAAGTAGCATATACTCACAGTAGGATCGGGATCCAAATATCATCGTATGATAATATTGAAGGAATGCTACCAACATTCATCAAACTCCAAATGGTAAGCATCTCTTTGCAAATTTCAGTTTCTTTAGAAATTCCCGATATAAGTTTTTGCCCCATGCTCTTATGACCTTGGCTTTGGTCAAAATGTCATAAGTCACATGTCAAGTTCTACCCGTCATTATCTTGTCAAATTTGAACCCATCCGTATATACCCCTGACTTTGGTCAAATGATAATACGACTGTCCCAAACCAACTCATCTATCTTATGCAACAAATGAAAACCCAGCAGCTACCAAACACTATGCCTTGACTTTGGCCAAAATGCATAGCTTGAATACTACTGAATACCCAAATGAAATGACGGAGGGCTACGAATGGTTTTGGCGAAACCGTAAACGTAGTGAACTTGATATAACCGAAGGAACCTGATAGCTTTTAAAAGGAGTGGTTAAAGCTCCGCATTTAAAAATATCTGTTTTTAAAATTAACCGAGTGGTTTCTTTTAAATTGTTCCAACGATTAAACTTTTGGTTTATTTTCTTTGCATTATAAATAATGCGTCCCATCATTAACCTATCATTGCAGAAAACAGCGAAAATACAACGTCCTCTTATGCCATCCGCATTCGCCACGGGGTCCCGTCATCACCCGTTAGGTTACTTAACTAACGACAGAGCGGGGGCTGGGCTACGCGGGTGTAAAACATAAGTGACGTCTAAATAGCTATCATATATAGATATTGTACATTCGTCAGACGCAATAATAGGCATTCCAGATCACAGATGAACTTTATTGGATTTGTAAGCAATCCGTGTTTGTTTTGAGCCTGCAACAAAAGACGGATTACACAGTTGTAATGAATAGCCATTACCCCACCCAAGACCCCAACGGATACGGCAAACTACCCGCCCGGCAGTTTGTGCACCCCACCTTGGGTCTGTCCTAGGAGCAAAAAACAGTAAAATGAAATAATACAACGGTGGCTACAACCGCAACCTGGATGTGCCCCGCAAAATAATATTACAACAAATTACATTTACATCAAATGAATTAAATAACAACCCATCACATAACCCCGGCTAAACATCACAACAGTCCAACACAGTTCATATCCACAAACAGTAAAAACCATTACAGAAATGTGCAACCCCCTGCCAACGGACATACTAGCAGTTAGTAGAGGTTTACGAACACATTATACAAACACAGATATAATCCAACAAGCAAATACTGTATGATTTCGATCGATTAAACACTTTTAATTTTGCTCCAATACTTCTCTGTAAAACTGAAACCTGAGCAAAAATAAAAACTTCCAGAAAATACCAAATATCACAGAGAAGCAACACAGGAAAATTGGGTTCCTGAATCGCCAACTCGGCGGCGGAAGCGCGGCGAATCGGTGCGATCCGCCGCGGTTCCGTGGCGCTTTAGGCGATTCAGGGGCCCAAATTTCTTGGGTGTTCTTCTATTGTCTTTTCAAGCTTTCTGAACATCCCTGAAAAATTTTTGGACTTCATTTAAAAATCGACAGAAACTTGTGATTTCGGGTTTTTCCGGTTTCGTTTTTTCCGCTCGAAATTCATACAAATTTGCAAGTAAGTTATTTATTGTTTAGCGAGGCTCTGATACCACTGTAAGTCGATGTACAACACCCCACGACTTGGGGGGAGGCGGAAATATGAAAAACGATCTTGTTTATATGCTAAACATCGACTAACCGCGTGAATCGAAGCTAAACGATAACTAACATCAAACATAGAAGTTAACAACTACTATGTAAAGGGATTATACCTAAAGAATCGTGTCCTTCGTCTTTGCGAACTCCTCCTCCTCCTCGGCCTTCTCGAAGTAGTAGACGATCCACCCGAGAGCTTTACTCCAAGCTTAGCCTCTAAACTTGAGGCAACTAACCTTCTTTAAGTGCTAATCAAAGAAGCTAGGTGATATAGAGTGAGGGTTATGGTTTAATTAGTCTAACTAATCCTTGTACTCAACACATGAGAGGGGAGGATTAGGGTTTGAAGAGGGAGAGCTTGAGGAGAGAGAAGATGAACATAATAATCAAGTGAGAATAATGAGTTATCATAATATATATCAAGCATTTCTTTTTATCAAGAAAAGAAAATGATTTACAACCATGCTTGATAAATATCTAGTGGTGATTCATCTTCATGAGTCATTAAGCAATTATGAAGCATTAATGACATGGATGAATCATCCATATGACTCACTAATCACATTCATTGTATATGCCACCTAAACCTCCTTAGTCACCACCTTCTAGAAGCTTCTTGCGCAATTACAAGAACGCCTCTCCTTTCCGCAAAAATACGGAAAAACTTTAGACTGTATAAATCCAATAACCGGATACCAGTAACTGGCTTAAACCAAAGTTGACTGGTAAAAACTGTCCGAAAGTCGTACGTGCGTAAACACACGTATGCGTCCGAACCCTTGTCGTAAAACCATACGACCTCTATATCGTTTCGCCTGGAGTAAGGAAACTCTCTGTGTGGGACTCTAGAGACTCGACTACTACGCTGGCAGTGGGTTTAACCACAGACCGCAAGCGGCACTAGCTGTACGTAACGGTCCCCAAGTAGATGTCGATAAGAAGGCCGATGAGAAAACCCATCCGAACTCCTACTGAGTCTGATGTGACAATCTCCATACAGTCCGGTCCGTTCGTCTAAGACTATCGCATATCGGGCCTAGGGGGGCGGTAAGCGTCAGTCCCCTAATGGCGGTATAAGTCGTGTCGGAGGGAAGCCCATTACACCCTGAGAAACTACTGGAACCTACCAGCAAATCTCACTTGCCCTGGCCAGGGACTTTGCGTAATGGCTCTCTGACACAGCGCGATATCAACCCCCAATACCGGGAGAGACGAATCCTGTCTAACCGCCACTGCCTCCAAATGCTCGGGACTGCACCCAACTGCTACCTGTTTGCACGACTCTTTTGAGCCGTGGTAGGGTAGCAATCTAAGAACAGTGGTACACACTCGAGGCGAAGTAGCAGTATCAAGTCTGCGGACTATGCTGTACTCATGTCACCTGGGAACTGTTCACTGACGACTGGTATAAAACCAACCAACAGTTCCCTGTGAGTCCTGTCCGGTGTACCCGTAACCTAACGAGCACCTGCATACTATCTCCAGTACGACGTACTGACGGCTGTGGGACAGACCATCTCCCCAACTGGGATGAGAAGCGTACACACTAGTCTACTCCGGAGTATCGATGCCCTGTCTCGATAATCCAACGACTAGGGACCTGAATAAGGATGTGCTTGTGGACTACCCAGCCCCTACTAGTGTGACTGCCATCACAACGCTGGTAGTCAAGCAAGATCCTAAGAGCTCTATCAATACGTATACTCATATATTAAGATAGAAAAAACCAAGTAGCATACTACCATGTTTAGCAAGACTGTTAAATACATGTGAATATCCCAAGCTTCCATTAAGTAATATACAAACTAGTATGATACAATAATGGCCCCTAGGGCATATACACTAACAGGTTCTAGAAGCGTCAATCCGATCTCTCAAAGATATTTTAGGAATGGATAGATCGTTCGAAGTTCGACCAAAGTAAGAACTGTAAGAAGAAATGTCTGGTTGTGGGTACCAAAATTCAGTAAGAGTTGTTCGTTTTGGGGTACCCATGATAGGAAAAAAGAGTGAAAGGTAGGGATGGTGGAAAGTGAGTGAATTTTTATAAATTTTTGGATTGTTTTGGAGTTTTTTTTGAAATTGTTTGTTTTGGTTTTTGAAAAATACGGAATTATGAGACTACTTTACACAAGCAACATCACAATCACAATATGCACAAACAACAGCTAGAGCTAAAGTCTTCAAAGTCCAACTAGACCGCTCCTAAACTTCCAAGCGATAAATTGCAGAATAACCCTCGAATCGCATCTGCCAATTGTGGCCATGTAAGCACAAGTGAGGTAAGGAGGGTTCCGCTCACGAATCGCCTTAAGACGGGCCTTTTAAAATTACCTCCTCACTTGTTTAGCCTAGGCACCATAAAGTCAAATTTAGATAAACGACCAATTCCCCGAAACCTTTACTTGTCCTAAATGAGCACGATAAGTCCTTAAAGATTTGGTCTAGATATTTTTTATTAACTCAAGGTAATGTGTATGCTTTTTGTGATTTGTGGGGTCGTAGGAAGGGTGATCGATGAAATCTATCACGCCCCGCTTCCCAAGATACGTAAATTAAGGCATGTGACAGAACCAACCATGCTACCTGTGGCTAGGAATCATCCCTCCACAGTCACATTATGACTGTCTATCGGATATCAAGAACAGAAAAAATTAATCTAGCTAGTACATGTCCATTTACCACAGTAAATAAAATCAAGAAGATGCATAAGGCGGAAACGAATCAAGATCCAATAAACAATATCTAAAAACACGTCCCAATATGGGCTCACATCAAAAGAAATAAAACTACGGAAATAAATAAACTAAAAACCTCTAACAATACATGGTCTATTCTTCATTGCCCGGCTTGATTGCTAAAATACTCTTGATCTGCCTGCGATAAAGGTAAAGGAATCGAGCCATGCAAAACCCGGACGGCAGTGCCTCATCATATCAAAATAACAGTAATGACCAGGATATAATGATATGATTAAACATGAATATAAATAATAAACATGGGTATAAATAGTGAGCTATGTGTATGTATGGGTATGTGATGTGTATCCTAAATCTGTGCTTCTAGATTATCTATTCTATAAGTCTTTGAAATCAATTAATATAATCCTCATCGTAACTCAACAGTATATATCCCGTTCATTCCCCACGGGACCATGGTAACAATGATTTATTCCGTAACGCTTGGAAACACGGCAAACAATGATTTATTGTATAACGCCTGGAAACACGGTAAACAATGATTTATTTCGTAACGCCCGGAATCACGGCAAACAATAATAATATCCTTTTGAGTTACGTTTCGGTTACATTCTTGATTTTCCCACTTCCCCCAGGTTTGTGTTCAAGTCAGGTATTGCCGATATAAATCTAATGTCAACACAGGATCAAGCAGGTACCGGTCCTGTCAATGCAGACAACAAATCACGTCCGTCATGACAACAAACATGATTGTTGGCATAAGCAATAAGATCCAAGTAACAGGTCGGTAGTGTGTCGTGAACATATCATGTAATGTATGTTGACCAGAATAGATACCAATTGTAAAACTGTAATCAATATCGGAACACTGTAAACACAACTGATGCAAGGATGCATATGTATCTATCTGTAATAACCATTATACGTCCATTACCATATATGATACAAACTAGATAATATATTGTACTGATATAGTGGTATAATGATATCATGATGTTCCGGCATGCAACTAGATATGCTATTATCAGTACGGATACAGACAGATACCATAAAACTATAATATTTGCTGAATAATAAAACGCATCCACTATTCTTATTCATATAGATATCGATATAATAATATAGCATGTTGCAAGTTTAAAACTTGCCTGATCAGATCTCACGTCGAGATACGGATGTTACGTCCGACGTCGGAAATAACGTCGCAATGCAAACTCACGTGCAGGACTGGACGTGGCAGAGCAAAGATGTGACATGGTGACTAGGTTGAACGATGACGGTGACTGGGTCGTCCAGATCGTCAGCGACGCGCGCAACTCAGGCGAGCCGATCGGAGAATCAAGAAACGATCAAGAAAATAACACAAAGAAAGAGAAGAAGACTGGGTAGCAGCTGTTGGGTTTTGGGGAGGCGAGGATAGAAGTGGGATGATGGCGACAATGGGCTGCCGTAGGCGGCGAGGTGGCAGTGGGTTTCTTGAGTTGTTCGGGGTCGGGGAATCGTGGAGTTGGTGGTGGTGGTCTTCGGTGTTGGGAGAGAAGAGGGAGGTAAGGAGGTGAAGGTGGGTGGCAACGGCGAGGCTAACGGCGAAGTGTTGGGATTTCTGAGGTTGCTGCAGGGGGCCGTCGGGGTGCAGGGTTTGCTCGGGATGGAGTAGGGGGAGAGGAGGTGGAGGTAGTGATGAGGGTGAGGTCGACGAGGTGATGATGATGGTAAGCGGTGACGGTGTGGGTGGCGATGGGGAGAACATAGACAAGGGCTAGGGTTTGGGTTTGCTCGTGGTAGGGAAAGAATAGGAAGAGAGAAAGAAAGGAGAGAGAGATGATTGAGGGTATATTATATAAAACATTATATATACAGTATTTGTTTATAGATAATATCAAATTACTCTAAAAATATAGTATAAATATGCTAGGGTGTTACATTATACCCAACTACAAAAGAATTTTGTCCTCGTAATTCCCGGAACAAGAAAAAACAAGAAAAACAAGGATCTAAGAAAAGATGTGTGGAAACTTCTTTTGGATCTCGTCTTCACTTTTCCAAGTAGATTCTCCGTACGAACGATTCCCCCATGATATAAGTACTAGAGGAATAACTTTGTTCTTGAGGTTCTTTTTTTGTTGATCCACAATCGCCATTGGTCTTTCTTCTTACGTTAAATCCTCTCTTACTGTTAGCTCCGAGTGATCTAGGACATGTGTCTCATCTTGAACATACTTATGGAGTTGAGATATATGAAACACGTCATGAACACCTGCCAAGGATGATGGTAAAGCTAATCGATACGCTACCTCTCCAACACGCTCGATAATATTGAAACGCCCCACGAATCGAGGACTAAGCTTGCATCGAGTACCAATCGAATCACTCCTTTGGTCGGTGATGTCTTCAAGAATACAAGATCACCAACTGCAAACTCCCGAGGTCTTCTTCCAGTATCAGCCCAACTTTTCTGTCGATCTTGTACTGCCTTCATATGATTTCGGATCACGTTGACTTTCTCTACTGTTTGCACAATAAGATTCGGTCCCAATAATCTTCTTTCTCCAACATCGTTCCAACAGATGGGCGAGCGACACATACGACCGTATAATGCTTTGAATGGAGCCATCTATATAGTTTCCTGAAAACTGTTGTTGTATGAAAACTCCACCAAGTGCAAATGATCCTCCCATGAACCCTTGAAGTCTAGCATGCATACTCTCAATATATCTTCAAGATTTTGCATCATTGTTTTGTTAGTTATATGTATGCCATAGAGGCCATTTTTGTACGTGATTGTATATTATAGTGGATGCTTGGACATATATAAAGAGGACTTTCTTGCTCGACATGATAGTATGCTATCCGGTTGCTCTTTATCTTAACATGTACACTTGTATCATTATACTGTCTCTCCGTTACATGTTGATAAAGCCCTTAGGATATGTACTTGACTACCAGGACTATTATGCAGATCATACTAGTGGAGCCAGATATGCGACATATCAGACGATCAGACCGGACTGTACGGTAGTGTTACTGGTCGGATTCACTGGAGTGTGAGCGGGCTTGCTCGTCGATCTTCAGATCGCTCAATACCCGGGTGGCCGTTACGTTTAGCAGACCGCTTGCGGCTTGTGGGTGTTTGATATGATCATCACCTGCTGCCGGCGTATTGACGAGTCTTTAGAGTCCTACACAGAGGTTTCCTGGCTCAAGCGAAACGAAATAGGAGCGCATATGAGATATGTGCGGGACCGAGAATAATGCGTGTATGTGATACCGTATTCTATTCTCGCGATAAATGTATCGAATGGTTGTATGCGATATAACCTAGTTATCGATTCAAGCGTTGATTCGATAAGCCGATATATTGTATACTAGTCGGTTGTGTGCGACATAACCGGATCATTGAATCAAGTGTTGATTTAATGATTTAATGCATATTTATATATTTGATATATTACTTTGCATCAACTAGTATCGGTTTACTTAAGATGGATTTTCTCACTCGGATGTGCGCATTGTATATGCGATATACTTTTGTGCACTTGTTTGTATCATGTTTGATGATGCATGTTTAACTATAGTTAAGTGTAATGAATTAATCCATGGTTAAACTAATGATTAGGATTTTCTTTTCTTACTTATTTATTTGTTTATTCATTTTGGAAAAGAAGAGAAAAGAATGGTTGCTGGTTTTGGAGTTTAGTTGAAGCTTCATGAAGCTTTGACTTTGTAACCATTCTTATCTCATTCTTAACCCTAACCATTAAACTAACCTTGGTCAATTCTCTACACATAACCATAGTTAGGATTATGATAAGTTTGGATATTCTTTTCTTTTTTGAATTAACTTATCATAACAATTTCCTTCTTCTTCTTCATTTCTTCAAGTGAAGAAAGCTTGCCTCCATCAATGGCAAGTGATGAAAAAGAGTGAGAAATCCAAATCTAAAGTCTACCCACTTCCTATTTCTTCATCCTCTACCTCTTGCCAAGTAGTAGAGTGTGTTTCCTTCACAAGTTTTTAGGGCTTGGTGAAGGTGGAGCATGATTTAGCGATGCCTCGACGTAGATCATCTTCGGCATGGACATCGACGACCTAGCTCGCCTATTCTCCGATGAAGTCGACGCTAGAGCCCGGATTTGATTTGGACAGCGGAGAGGACCTCATCTCGGAGCCGTGGAGGTGGAGGACCGGATCTACAAAGGTTGTATTTCCGTTTTCCCTTAGTTAATTGTTAACTAGTTTACTTTTCGCCTAGTTTTCTAGCAAACGATCCGTAGTCGGGTCTCTCGGCACCCATAAATTTTTATATTGGCATGTTCGATGCCTTGTGAGACCTCACTAGGGTGCCTAGGAACCCTACAATAGCATGTTGCAAGTTTAAAACTTGCCTGATCGGATCTCACGTCGAGATACGGATGCTATGTCCGACGTCGGAAATAACGTCACGATGCAAACTTACGCGTAGGACTGGACTTGGCTGAGCAGTGACGTAACGTGGTGACTAGGCTGGATGACGACGGTGGCTGGGTTGTCTGGATCGTTAGAAACGCGCACAACTCCGGCGAGCCGATCGGAGAATCAAAAAACGTTCAAGAAAAGGACATGAAGAAGGAGAAAAAGACTGGGTAGCTGCTGTTGGGTTCTGGAGAGGCGATGAAAGAGGTGGGATGATGGCGACAATGGGCTGCCGTAGGGGGCGAGGTGGAAGTGGGTTTCTTGAGTTGGTGTTCGGGGTCGGGGACTCGTGGACTTAGTGGTGGTGGTCTGAGGTGTTGGGAGAGAAAAGGGAGGTGAGGAGGTGAAGGTGGGTGTGATGGTGGGTGGCGATGGCAAGGTGTTGGGGTTTCTGGGGCTGCTGCAGGGGTCGTCGGGGTGCAGGGTTTGGTCGGGATGGAGCACGGGGAGAGGAGGTAGAGGTGGTGATGAGGGTGAGGTCGACGAGGTGATGATGATGGTGAGCGGTGATGGTGTGGGCAATGATGGCGAGGACGTGGGCAAGGGTTAGGGTTTTCTCGCGGCGGGGAAAGAATAGGAAGTGAGAAAGAGAGGTGAAAGAGAGAGGATTGAGGGTATATTATATAATACATTATATATATAGTATTTGTTTATAGATCATATCAAATTACTCCTAAAATATAGTATAAATGTTCTAGGGTGTTACAAAATCCTAACTCAATCTTAATTGGTGTTATAGCCCCTTAATGACTGTATTATTATATGCAAAGCGATAAACAAACAAAATCTAAAACAAAAAAATTATTTGGCGGCGGCGCAATCTGTGCAAAGAAACCTGCAGAAAATACAATTCAGTGGAGAATACAGAGGTTTTTGGAGACGGAGAAGGGGTACAAAAATTTTGAGGCTCAGAAGCCACATGAAGACTGTGGAAGCGCCGTCGTTCCCACTGTTTGACCGCGGTTCCGCGGTGTAATAGTTGAATTCGGGCTTCAATTTTGTTTTGTGCACTCCCCTTATTCTGTTCTCCAGTATAAAAGCCTCTATTTTTTTCTTCGATCACTGTACTTGCTCCAGATTTGCCTGCACACTTGCACACAAAAAATATAAAAAACAAAAGGATAGTTTTTATTATATATATATATATAAATTAACCCAAATGACAAGAAAGAAATACGTTACCGTCTCTCCGGCAACGACGCCATTTGATTGACAGCAGAAGGACCGCTGCATGTGCTATGATATGCGTTCTACTTTGTTCTCTTCTTACCGCAATCAAGGCAGTTTCGCTTGTAGCTAGCCGGTTGAGTACGAGTCGTCCAATGAGAGATGGTTAGTATTTGAGTTCTTGTTTTAGACGAGTCAATAAAAATGTATATGTATTTGTTCAATTCTATCCTAATTGTTCATAGTTTATGTTCAAGTAAACTTGTTAGGGTTAGGATTGGTTAGTAGAGTTAGAATTAGTCTTATTCTTGTCTTGTGCTATTCTTGAAATGATATTACGATAATCGGAAGTAGCAGGGATTAGGAGGATATAGGAATGGGATTTGCGAGTTTAAGCAAGTTTTCCAACGCTAAATCCATTCCTAGTTCTCCTTGTCCGTCCTTTACATACGCTTATTTCCAATTCTAGGCCAAACATACGCAACCATGTATCAAATTAGTTCACAATTGCATGTCACGTTATAGTGCGCCCAAAGGACTTCTCGACTTAAGTCGTGGCTATATATCACTTATAACGCGCCTAAATGAGGGGGTTGTGTTTGTTTGATCTAGGTTCATTTTAAGATATTTGGCAAAGAGAAGCACAAAGGGATTTTTCCATCTCTCATACTAATCTTCTTTAGCCCTAACAAGTGTGGAAATTATCCACACATTTAAAAGAAAAACGAAACAAGAAAGAAGAAAAGAAAGAAAGGAAAATAAATAGTAGTAAACTAACTACCTGGGCCTTCACCAAAGTAAGGGACTCCATCGAGTATGATGGCTTGAAAATACAGTTTAGAAGAAAAGAAAGAAGAACAATAAATAACAACAACTATTTAACAACAACAAATAAAAGTTACACTAGGAATTTAAAATACATACAAGAATTTAAAGATACAAGTTAAGAAAAAACCCTCATCTTCATTAATCTCCCACTCAAAAGCGCTCACTACAATTTCACGGAGAATAGATGAAGAAGAAGAAGAAGAAGAAGAAGAAGAAGCTACAAACTAAACTACACTAAATCCTAGTAAAGAAAAGCATTCCTAACTTAGGACAAAAATGGAGTATTTATAGGCAGATAAATGAAACCTTAAGGCCATATTCTGAGCCAATGTATAATTATCAAACTACCCCCAAAATTTGGTGGGGAGAAGACATAACTTGGCCGTGGAACCGCCGCCCAAAAGGCCTATTGGCCGCGGTTCTGCGGTCACTTGGAGGGTTTGGCATCTCATTTTTCTTGGGCTTCCTTATATTGCTTTCGTCTTTTGTTTTACAGGTCCCAAATTGCAAAATGGTTGCAAAATATTTTCAGATTTTCAACAGTCCAAAATGACTACACTTTTAATCCTTTTGACTTTGATCTCTCTCGAGCTCCGCACACCTCTTGATCTTTGTGTTGCACTTCTCGTGCTCTGTGCTTTTCCGAGACACGAATGACCACTGTTATTTGTCTTGTCTCTTGAACTGGTAAGCGACACTTGACGGGTGTGGATGACGGGTGTAAGTCTACGGTAGCGCCCCGGCCATCTGTCCGAGGCCAAAATGAGGAAACGAAAACTTTTTCAAACTAGAAACAGGCGCTATCGAATGCTTAAAACCCGGATCGAACCATTAACCAACAACTACCAACTAGAGAAAGGGTTGGAAAGCTATACCGATCGATCCGTGTCCTTCGGTCTTTGGCCACCATCCCAAGCTCCTCGCGGCATCTCCGATCTCGATCTCCTCGTCGGAAAGGGCACCACATCATCGATTCATTTTACGGGCTCCCACTTCATCCGAAGCAACTCGGGCACGAAGTGTGCTAGCCGACGTGTCCAAGGTGTTGTAGAGAATGTTTGTGATCACTTTGTCTCTTGCATCCATTGATTTGGATGGAGGTTAGAGATGAAGCCATTGATAGAGATAATGAGCTAGAGGAAGAAGAAGAAGAAGAGGCCTTTTTTATTTTGTGTTTCATATGAAAAAAATGAGAGCAAGAGTATCATAATACAAGAGCCAACCTCACCCTTGGCTTCCCCTCTCTCTCCTCTCATCAAATCAACTCACAAATCCATCACATTATGTGACACATGCACAAAGAAAGTGACCATGAGTCATCACTTGTGCATGTGTCACAATTAATGCTCCAAATGATGATTTCTAGCTCATTATTTCCATATGCAAATATTAATCCAAATGTTTGCAACAATAAAAAGATACGGCAACATCTAAAGTAAACTCGTGACGGATCACAAGGATGCCCCTCACCTGTATATACATACCTGCACCCGCATTCCGACTGAATGCGAATATGATGAGACTAAAGTAATCCAACAAATCTAATACTAGGATCCGGCTTAAACCAAGGCCCACTAGTATGATCCGCCCGATCATGATCCGTGCACTACTGCACATATATGATCGGACCCTGCCATATATCATACGGCCTCTACGACGTTTCGCCCGAAACTTGAGAAACTGTCTGTGGGAGACTCTAAAGACTCGTCAATACTTTGGCTGTGTATTTAACACTAGAACGTCAATGGTACTAGCTGTACGTAATGGGCTACCAGGTATTGACCAAAAGGGAGGTCGATGAGCGAACTCATCCTGACACCCTACTGAGCCTGTCAGTGACAATATCCGTACAGTCCGGTCCGTTCGTCTATGAGCATCGCATGGCGGGCCTAGGGGTTGGTAAAAGTCAGACCCCCAAAAGCGGTACAAGTCGTATCGGAGTGTAGCCCAGAACACCCTGAGATACTACTGGAATACCTACCAGTAAATCTCCTGCCTTGGCCAAGAACTTCGTGTAATTGCTCTCCTAGACACAGCGCGATCTCACCCCCAATACCGGGAGAGAGGAAACCCCTGCCGATCCGCTCACTGCCTCTATGTAGCTCGGGACTGTACCCAACTAAAACCTGTTTGCACGACTCCTTTTAGCCGTGGTAGGGTAGTGATTGAATGATATTCTTGATGTGTATAGTATGAAAATTGTATAGAAATCACAACCAAAAATTATTTGACCACAATCAATAACGGTGTCGGATGTAGCGCGTTAGTAAGTGCGGATCGTCCACAGGGAAAGTGTAATCCGTTCAATTCTTGAATTAGATGAGTTGAAAATTTAAAGCAAAGAAAAGAAAACAATTCATGATTTGTAATTGAAGATCAAGAGTAAGAAAAATCTAGATCTAAAAGAAACAAGAATTGAGATGAGAGATAATTTCCAATCAACACTCAAGATTATAAGAATGGCTCGTAGGAGTAGATCGAATCTATAGATGTGATGAGATCTAATGATTACTCATTCTTATCCATTAACGAATTGATACTAGATCGATGCAAATTCATCGAGGTTTAAGGATCGTGCGGGAAAATTAGGGATTCCGCAAGTCATCCTTTGTCCTTTCGATAGATCGCATTCAAATTCTAGCTTCTAGTTAATCAAATGGTCAATAGTTGTTCCCTAGTTTCGAGTGAACATGATCTAGAAAGCATCATCTCGAAACTAGGTCATTAATCATTTGATTCACTAGAATTTCAAAGCATTATAGGATTTAAGAATTGTAGGAATATCTAAATCATCATCATCTAAAGATCGTCACAACTCCTACACGAGCGGAGATTACTCAAACATCATGATCACAAACACAATCACAAATTGAGATCTAATCATTATGCTTGAATTAAAAGATAAGCAAGAATATAGAAAATTCACCTTTATTTATCGACAAATTTCGTTACAACTCTCTTGAATTTACAAAAGGTAGGAACTAGATCGTCGATTTCGGCTTCGCTCGGCTCCTTGAGTCGCGGATCGGGGTGGATCTCTTGCTCCGTTGAAAATCCGGCGTCTCTTCTAAAGGTTGAAGGAATTCTTGCTTGAATTGATCTCGGGATCTTGATCTTGAGATTGAATTGGGGAACAAGTTGTGTCACTCAACTTGTGGAGGAAGAAGATGGTGATTCTTGAACACTTTGCACCCTAGATCTAAGCTCTCTTTTATAGACCTCAAAATTCTAGATCTAGGATTTGAAATTTCCCTCCACAAGTTTGTTAGCCAAAGATTTGAATTTCCCTCCAAAAGTTTATTAAGAGAGCCTTCTAGAATTAGTTTGTTAAGCCGAGCCTTCTAGATGCGCCACGTGGACATTCTACAATGTTCTGGAAGCTTAGGCCGTTAGTTGAGAGCACGTGAGAAAAATTGAGCAGTTGATCTCTTCATAAGGCCGCGGATCCGCGGCGCCAAGGTGGTTTGGGCCGCGGATCAGCGGCCCTTTAGTGGCCTTAGTGTTTTATTTTCAGATGGTAATTCATAGGCTTCCTTATGGGCCTTTTTCTAATATTTTAAATTCTCTTAGGCCTTCTGTATTACTACCAGATCTTGTATCTTGGAGTTGGCGTATCTTTTATCAGTTCTTTTCCCAATTTGGGCTCTGCTTCAGGAATTTCCTGCATTAGACCCCAAGACAAGAGTTGCGCAATACAAGGATGATGCAATGCCATGAAAAACACACAATTTCCCTAAAAATGCCAGTTTTAGTATACAGTACAAATAATCCAGTATTTTACATGTGTTTTGCTAATATGTGCGATATGAATACCGGATACCTATACATGAATGCAAAAGGTAGGGAAATTGCCGTGTTAGAAATGCAGTATTTTCGACTGATCAAATTCCCCCAAACTTATTTTCGATCGTCTCGATTGAACTGTTTTATTAAAAAGAGAAGGAGAAAATAAAGAAAGAGAAAAGCACACTTTCGTAGGCAACACGATTGCACTGAGCACGTGCAACAAGCCTTTAAACCTCTAAGTGTCCCTAGTAGGAGGAGTGTTGTCTCCTGAGGGTTTTCAGCGGATTGCACCCACAAAATCCAATAATAAAAGGAAGATCATGAATATTATATTTAAAGACAAGAATCATAAAAGAAAAGCCTTGAAAATTTGGGTTTCCAACTAAGCTAGCTTTTCGGTTGTCATGAGCCCTATCTTAATGGTCATGAAAAGATGTCAAAAATCACGTCCTCCCTCAATAAAACATCGTCTTATTCTTCATTCCTATCTTTCTTCCAAATATCGATCATATCACCCTGCGTGTGTGTAAAGGACATCCCTACACCCGGAGAATTCAATTCAAGTTATCATACTCTTGCCCATCAGCCTCAGTACTTTTTAATTAATGAATATTTAGCTGAAGTTGCTCACACATTTTCATGCGACCGTTAATACTTCTTGAGGTAATAACCGACCGATTACTCATGTGCTTACTTATTTGGTGTATTTTTCTCGTCTTGCACCACCTTAGGCATAGCAGTGACTCCCAGACCAGTTGGCCTTAGGGCACTAGGTGAAGAGGCACCCTCGCTATACATTTTTTTATTGCCCTTGGTGATAACAAAGACCAGTGTCCATTTTTCTCACCACTTTATATTTATTCATTTTTTTTATTTCCTTCATACATTGGCTTTAAGACAAGAGCATTTCAAGGTATCCTCTACTATTCCGGGCTTTAAGACGTGTGTAAGTGCGAATAGCAGGGTATCAATGTTCAAAATACTTGGCTTTCCAGAATAGAAACTATTTTTCAGACTTATTTTTATTCTCAGATTAGTGACTTCCTCCATCTTACTAACCCTTGGGACAACGGCTCATAACTACTTATTACTAGTTCGTATAAGAAAACTTCTAATTTTCTTAGTTTTCTTAAATTTTTCTAATCTCATGGATGCAATTGTTCACTATTTAATCTTTTATTATCATAAATATTAAATATTTTTATATTTTAAAATTTTTTTAAAAATTTTTATGAGTTTTGAAATTTTTATGGATTTTGAAAAATTTTAAATTTTTATAGGTTTTTATGGGTTTTTAAAAACTATTTACAAAGAAATGATGAGCCAAAAATATGTACACAGAATTTTTATGGGTTTTGAAAATTTTTAAATTTTTATGGTTTTTTTTTAAAAGAAATGTTTTGTGCTTATGCAAATGATATGCACATGATGCAAAACTAAGCACAAACCTCCCCCAAACTTGTTTTCAACAGTGTCCTCACTGTTGCCAACCGCTATATCTACAAAACCTGTAAGCCTGGGAGGAATTTATTAGTGGGGGCAAAATATATAAGTGAAGATCCTCCCCCAAACTTATTCTTGCTCAAAATTTTTGTAAAAATTTTCTTTCCAAGAGCCAGAAAAATTGTCCCCCCCCCAAACTTATGCAATGTTAATCTTTGAAAATCACATGAGGGGGTCAAAAATCAGTGGTCGATGCCAAGCTTTGCAAAGACCGACAATCAACACCAACCATTCGAAGATTTTATCAATGCAGTGCTCGGGTTGGTGGAAGAAGAAGCGGGGAAAGGGTAAGTGGTGGAACAGAATGTGTGTGCGTCTCATTTTGGAGAGACGATGCAGTGAATGTGATGGATTGCTCGCATTCTTTTTACAGTTCAGAAGAAGGGGTGGAGGTTCAATTTCATTGATTGGGAGATGATTCATCTCAACACCCGTGTTATTCAGAAATGCGAGTTCATCAGTGAAGATCTCCTCAAAAGTTTCATCAATACCCCGAAGAATAATGTCATCACAAAGTGCGGGGTGATCTTCAGACTCTAAGAACGGTTCATAATCAGTGTTAGTTGTTGACCCGGACATCTCGGTGGAAGAGTCCGTATGTGTATGATACATAGTAGGGTCAAACAACAACATATGAAAAGAGTCAAGATCGATATCAGGAGGATCATCAAATTCGCTGCTGTCGACATCCATTAAGTCGACAGAATAGACATGAGCAGTAGGTTCGGAGGGTACACTTCCCAACTTATAAATGTTCAGCTCTATTGACCTATTCCCGAAGGATAGGGTCATAGAACCATTACGACAGTTGATGATAGCGTTGGAAGTGGCCAAAAAGGGGCGACCTAAAATCACCGGAATTTGATTCCGTGGGTTCGCTACAGGCTGTGTATCAATTACAATAAAGTCCACAGGGAATATGAATTCCCCGATTTTTATTAACACATCCTCCAGTTCACCCCTAGGTTTGGTGATTGATCGGTCAGCCATCTGCAGAGTGCAATGGGTTGGCTTCAACTCTACGATACTTAGTTGCTCATAGACTTAGTATGGAAGCAAATTAACACTAGCGTCCAGATCTAGTAGAGCACGGTTGATGTGTTTTTCCCCAATAGAAATCGATATCGTAGGACATCGTGGGTCCGTACGTTTCTTTGGCAGCTGAAGGATAAAAGCAGTGCTAATGTTATTGGACATGAAGATCTTCTTTGGCACTTGAGTCTTCCTCTTCCTAGTGCACAAGTCCTTAAGAATTTTCGCATAAGCGGGGACTTGTTGAATCGCATCTAGGAGAGGGATGTTGATGTTAACTTGCTTAAACATGTCCATAATTTTCTCCATATATGGACTCGATGTGTTAGCCCTTAACCGATTAGGATAAGGTGCTTTAGCAATAAGCGCTGGGTCCATCATAGGAGAAGGAAGTGTGTGTAGACCTGATCCCGAAATAGAAGTGGGGATCGTCTATGGAGGAGTAGAAGAGGTGGGCTGAGGTGTCGAGCCTAGAAGGAAATGGAGAATATGCTCGCGAGAAGGCGGTGGGGTAGAAGAACAAGAATCAGAAGCAGAAGCGTGTGTGTGAGGAAAGGTCTCAGCCGGGGTGTTGATAGGATTTTCAATATCATCAACTTCTTCCCCAACATGGTTATCCAGCATTCTCCCAGATCTCAACGTGGTGATTGCATTCACATGATGTGAATAGACAGGATTGGGCAAAGGTTGAGCTGGGAGTTTCCCTTTCTCTCTTGCACTCATTTCGGCCTTAAGTCGTGCAATCTCAGCTTCCATCGTTTTGATACTCTCAGCCTGAGACGCTGAGTGTTTCTTTATCTCACCAACGGAATGTTGCGCCACGGCAGCGCCCCGGCCTTCTTACTCGAGGCCAAATTGCGGAATCAAAATTTTTCCTTGCTCGGAAACCGGCGCTACCGCGGACAAAGAAAACCCGGATCGTTTACCATTAACCTACGCTAGCTAACTAGAGATGGGGTGAGAAGTATACCGAGTGATCCGAGTCCTCCGGTCTTCTCGTCATCGTCCCGATCTCCCGCGGAAAGTGTAGTCTCCATATCGTCGCCTCCTCGCCGGAAAGGGCACCACATCGCCTTCGTCTTTTACGGGCTCCCGCCTCAATACCGAGGCAACTCGGGCATGAAGCCGGCAACTCGACATGCCCAAGATTAGCTGTAGAATGTGTAGTGTAGAATCATAGTCTCACTTTGGGGTTTGTTGCCTTTGGATGGAGGAAAGAGGACAAGGAAAATATGGTGCTTTCATTTTTCCTTGCATGAAAGCAAGATCAAGAAGGAAACTCTCAAGAATGAAGCTCTCTCTTTTTCTTCTCACTTTCTTTTTTTTTTTCATGAAAAACTTATCATCTTCAAGTAAGTATGAGAATGGTGGAGGAAAGAAAATATGATAGCAAGAGGGAGGTGAGTGTAGGAGCAAGGAAGTGGTGACCACATCCAAGGTCAAAGAAAACATCAACCATGCTTAAAACACTATGCACTCCATAACCTTTCACTTCACTTTAAAAAGCAAGTCAATGGATGAAAGAAATGAAATCTATCATAATCAAACTTTATGCAAGAAACCCCCCACCAAAGTGTTATTTGCAAAACTGCAAATAACCCCCTCCATCGAAAAAGTCCGGCCGGGAAAGAATGAAGGAAAACCGGCCGGGACGAAATGCAAACTGGCAACTCCAGAAAACTGGTCCCGTAATAAATCACAGGAAAAACCCCGACACTGTGCATACACACCCGCATCTGTATTCCGACCGGATACAAATGCAATGAGACAAAATCTACACTGTACTAAACTAGGACCGGCTTAAGCCAAAGCCGGCTAGTTAAAACCGTTCGATCCTGATCCGTGCAATACCGCACGTATCAGATCAAACCCTGCCATATTACTATACGGCCACTAGTACAAAGCTGTCCGATCCTGATCCGTGCAATACCGCACGTATCTGATCGGACCATGCCATATCTCCATACGGCCTCTACAGCGTTTCGCCCGAAAGCTGAGTAACTGAAAGTGTGGTGGACTCTAAAGACTCGTCAATACTATGGTTGTGGATTTAACCACTAGCACGTCAGAGGTATAAGCCAATACGTGACGGGCCACCAGCTATTGACCAAAATGGACGTCGATGAGGAAGCTCACCCCGACACCCAACTGAGCCTGTCAGTGACAATATCCGTACAGTCCGGTCCGTTCGTCTATGAGTATCGCATGGCGGGCCTAGGGGGTTGGTAAAAGTCAGACCCCCAAAAGCGGTACAAATCGTGTCGGAGTGTAGCCCAGAACGCCCTGAGATACTACTGGAATACCTACCAGCAAATCTCCTGCCTCGGCCGAGGGCTTTGCGTAATGGCTCTCCTAGACACAGCGCGACCTCACCCCCAATACCGGGAGAGACGAACCCCTGCAGATCCGCTCACTGCCTCCATGTGGCTCGGGACTGTACCCAACTAAAACCTGTTTGCACGACTCCTTTGAGCCGTGGTAGGGTAGTAATCAAAGCACAGTGGGAACTCACACGAGACAAATGACGATCTCAGGTCGATGAACTAACCTGTACACATGTCACCTGGGAACTGCTATCTGACATCTGGTATAAGACCAACTAGCAGGTTCCCGGCGAGTCCTGTCCGGTGTACTCATAACCCAATGAGCACCTGTATACATCTTAGGTGAACCAACTGACACCAGTGGCTTGTGAGACCGGCCACCGCCCCTCGTCGGGGTCTCGACTGTATACACTAGTCTACTAATGGAGTATCGATGCCCTGTCTCGAAACTCCTACGACTAGGGACCTTTTAAGGATGTGCTTATAGACTACCAGCTCCCACGTATATGATCGCCATCATACTGCTGGTCGTCAAGCAAGAATCCTAGGGGCTCTATCAACGTGTAATAGCGACATGTCAGGTCACCAAAAGCAGTACACGATGATAAAGATAAACCAGATAGCATACTATCATCTCGAGTAAGACTGTCCTACTGGGATAGGTCCTCCCTCAATCATTGCAATCATGTGCCTGTGATCCAATAATTGACTCTGAGGGCACTATCTCCAACAATCTCCCACTTGCACTCAAGGCTAATTATTGCGATGTCGCATACTCACAGCCCGTGTGATACCGAACACCCAACTCCTCTACTAGTCAGTCTCACAAAACCCGTTTGCGAAACTATTGCGTTCGAGGAATAGCCTCAGTGAGTGGATCCGCAGAGAAGTTTCTTTCTATGTCTCTCTATATCTCAAGTTCGCGGAGAAAACCATCTCCCGAAATGAGCAATACCTGTCTTAGAACGTCTGGATGTCTGATGGGACCTAGCTCATAAATGAACTTCAAATCCAAACTTCTTAGACTGTATCATCAACTGAACTTAATCAGTCTCCCGCGCCATGCCACCCTCAGTATTGCCTTGGACCACCTGTCCAAAATACTGTCCCTCGTCAGAGGGAGAACTAAAACTCTGACAACCTCCTTGTCGTCCATGTCACCTTGGAAGCCTGGAGTGATAACCGTCTCCTAAAGGAGGCATCCGTTATCATATCCCTAGAACATTCACTTATGTTCTAAAACTGCTTCCGACTGTTCCTCCAGGATTGGATCAATATCAACTTATTGCATCTAGTGCAAGAACAACATCTGGTGTGGTACTTGACATCTCATGATTGACTCAATTGCCTAAGCAAGTGATCTGCCAATCATGAGTATCCCTCTCCACATTAGTCTATAAGACACCTTTAGAGAGGGTGAATCCATCAACTGCAGGTACACTACCATGCCAGGAGTCGTCCATTCTAAATACTCTTAGAATGCTGTCAAGGTACCCTGATTGGGAAACCACCCAAATCTAGATCTAAAACCATAGGTCTAGTAACCAGTATGTCTGATATAATATCCAAGTCCCATGTGGAGAAAACACTGTGTGACGACCAAAGTATAACCGATCGTAGTATAGGAATATCACTTCCTACTACCTTCTCAACAGATCCATCCCCTATTCTGATGACGTCAAACCCATGACTGTCACATCAGAAACAGATGATCTAACTCCGCTATATCTGCTTTAGTCTATAAATAGATATAAGCATGAAGTCCACCAATGCTTCCGCTGCTCCCACTGACTACGACAACCCTCTGCCAGAGTCATATAGACGTGCACTTCTAAAGCTAGTTTAGAACGACGCTATACTCATCCTCCTGCCGGGTCTCGCAGCCTGGAACAACAACAATGGCAAGTGTGGGTAAACAAGAACTTCCCTGTCACCGTCCTTGAGGCTACCGGAGTACCTCTCGGGTGCCTGAAGTTACCCACCTTATCTGCGGAGTGGCCAATGGAATGTCAAATCAGATTGAATCTTTAGGTTCCTTATTAAATCTTCAGTAATCGTTTGCGGTTCTGGAATCACTTCCAGTTCTACCATACTCCCACTGCTGTTTTTGAAAAAATCCAATTTTAATAAAACTGTGGCGAGTCTAGAACAATATTTCTATTGATCTGCCAGATGGTAGAAAGTCAACCCTCGTCATAGCCTGGGTCAACCCACAAACAGCCATTACAGAAACGTGCCTTGAGTTATCCGGAGTCTGGTTTTAAGCATAAGCCGGACAACTCCCCGTACCTTAACATCGTTAAGATATGAACTGTTCTATATCCAATATAGAACCAGAGGCACTGATTTAATTTAACCAGATTCAAATCATGCATCTATCTCCAGTGCATATCAACTAAATGGAAGGAGGTCGATCAGCGTTACTCAACTTAGGAATGCTTCCAATTATGAGTAACCTGAAAGAGAAGCAATCTGTCTTCATCATTACTATCAACTGAACACCATACACAAGTATCTACATCTTCGATCACTTTGAAGAATCCCGATACTTGCTACACCTGGTTCTCTACTCTATTCAAATACCTATAACTCCTCAAAACTTAGACCCTGTGTTTCTACGAAACACATGTCTAAGAACTTGAGAAGTTAAAAGTAAACAGAATATAGTATGAGGACCAACCCCTCTGTCCTAATGGACACTGGACAACATACAATACTCTGTATAAGTCCGCTGAGTCTAACAACTCTTTCACTGTGCGTCGCAGGTTGAAAACTGTACTTATGGTTAAGAAGAATTACACCGCTGTTTAATGCTCCTTACCTAACCATCCACTGATATAGGTAAATGTCATCGACATAATATCAAAAAGTATATCTCACTCTATAAAAATAGACGTACAGATATATCAATTTAAAATTGGTGCACAACAGCGGATATTCATAACCAAATATTTGCCGACCGGCAAACAACCCAGGTGACTTCCTCAAATATCACCGATTATAACGAATCCCGATATAATGAGGACGATCACCCAATTCCCAATAACTTACTCCCACTCATCATCTGTAAAACCATACAGATGTGAGAATCCAACCTGGTAAATACATACCCTGGAGTAAGTGTCTAATCGGGAAATCAGTTTTCTTTTAACATTACACAGTGAAACTGAAACATTGAAATGTTTCTGTGGGGAATCCTGGTATTCCTAGTAATGCCTCTACCATTATCCAGATTCACAACTATAACCGTATAATTCTTTGCCACCTCTCCAAATCCCTTTATATGTCTTTAGTCATTACCTTCTGCACACCCCTTTAGGCCAATTGGTTTTCTTCCTTCCCTACCGTTCGGCACCAGCCTATGGTTTGGAAGAAGACTGTCCAATAAGCATAAAAGGTGTACTGTCCTAATCCTAGGAGCACTCGCAACGCGAGAGAAGGTGAAGATAAAAGACACCTGAATGTACTTTATTCTTATTTCTCCTGAACCAGAATCCATCCCCGAACTGGAACTAGTTCCTTTCGAGTTCGTATATAACCATACGATGGAGTATCCAATAAAATGGGATCTTCGTAGTGATACGGAGTGTCCTGGAGAAATACAAAGGTGATTTAGGATTGGCGAAGAAATACTTGGTTTGGTCGTGAATATCAGTCGCAATTTACTTTGCCCTCTTACTAATCCCTTGCTTTGTCTGAACTTAATACCTTCTGTACACCGTTTTAGGCTAACTGGTTTTCTTCATTCCCTACCGGTCGGCACCAGCCTATGGTTTGGAAGAAGACTATCCAATTTGCGTAATAGGTGTACTACTCCTAAACCAAGGAGTACTCGCAACCTGAGAGAAGGTGAAAAGAAAAGACAACTGAATAATCCTATCCGTTTTCTCCAGAACCAGAAACCATCCTCGAAGTCCTTCGAGTTCGTATATAACCATACGATGGTTTTGTCCAATGGAAGTGGACGTTCGTAGTAATACGGGGTGTCCTGGAGAAAAGGGTAAAAGTAGGAGTGGCAATGAGGTCTGCAACTCTGACAATCCAAAAGCCAGTGTTAAGAAGGTTCGGTCAACTTGGTCACTGAGTCAAAGTCCAGGGTCGGGTCAATGGTCGCTGCCAGAGAGAGAGAAAAGAAACACTCAGCGTGCACTCTAACCTAGATCAGAATGGTTACCAATTTATCTAATCAGGAAACCTCCCACTGTACCTCAAATTCTCCTCCAAACCTAAAAGAAGAATTAGTCGGGGTCACCCGAGGAGTAAACTAACTCATCAGTGGGAATCGGGATCCAACTCTCATCGCATGATAACGTGACGGAATCCACTCACGTCACCAAACTCCAGAAGGTATGCGCATGCCTGGCAAGTTTCAGTTCTTTTGAAACTCCCGATGTGTGTTTTTACCCCTAGGACCCAAGTGACCTTGACGAATAATCAACAAATCAAAAGGTCCTAGTCAAGTTCAACCCGTCATTATCTTGATTGCGTTAAACCCACCCGCACGACCCTTGACGAATAATCAACAAAGTCGTACGACTGTCCTAACCAATCCACATATCCATACAACAGAAAGCATTACAGAGCTACCGCTCACTACGCCTCGGCGAATAGCAACGACAAACGTAGCGCGAATACTAAGCAATACTGAACTGAAATGACGGAGGGCTACGACTGGTTTTTGGCGAAAAACCTTTAACGTAATGA
The DNA here is from genome assembly GCA_030015575.1 of Agapanthus africanus. Taxonomy (NCBI): domain Eukaryota; kingdom Viridiplantae; phylum Streptophyta; class Magnoliopsida; order Asparagales; family Amaryllidaceae; genus Agapanthus; species Agapanthus africanus. Next base: position 371,855,678 of record JASDDO010000019.1, on the reverse strand, counting down.
ACTTGATATCGTTGAAGGAACTGGATAACCTTTTATAAAATATAGTGACGAAAACCTTTACTAAAGAGGTCACTCCCGGTGAAGGGATCTCGGCTCTTTCCCCGTAGAATGGGGTGCAGGATATTCCAACTGAATACCACGATGCAAAGCAAAAGTAATCGGCTATAGTGAAGTTAATGCCCTGACGCAAACTTCTGTCCAAGGGGTCACTCCCGGTGAAGGGATCTCGGCCCTTGCCTCGTAGACTGAGGAGCAGGATATCCCAAATGAATACCACAATGCAAAACAAAAGCGAACGTCCTTGCAATAACAGCTTTTTGAAAAATGTTCCAACAACATCAGATTAGGTTTGTTTAAACTTGCATTGATCCGAATCAATGCAGTCCCATCAATTGATCACACCACAAAGAACGAAAATATACTGACGTACGTATATGCCATCCGCATTCGCCACTGGGTCCCGTCATCACCCGTTAGGTTAGCTAACTAACGGCAGAGCGGGGACTGGACTAGCGCGGATGTAAAACATATACAACATCTACTAATATATATACCAATATATAGTATTTCGCTCAAGGCGTGAATGAAATGCAACATCACAGAAATGTACAGCATCACAGAACAATACAGATATCTGGAAGCCCCGGGTTTCACAGAGCCGCTGCTGAAACCCGACGTTCCCCTGGTCGTGTGGATAGCCTGTGCAATGAAAACCTAGACCCCTACGGGCGCGGCAAGTCACCCGCCAAAACCTGAAGCGAGGCAGCCCCCTTCAGTACCGTGAATGGACCACCCAGCACTTCACGGAATCCGGTAACTTGGGCACCCCTCCTGGGTCAACCTGTACCCCCTACGAGTGCGGCGAATAGCCCGCCAATTCCAGACTGAAGCCCCCTCCGTCTCAATGCCCTGAGATGCGGGCCCGTTGCCCTCTAGAACCCGGCTATCCGTGCACCCCACCGCGGGGTAATCCTAGTACAGAAAGTAAAATATACATACACCGGGTACATCGACCGCAACCAGGTCGTGCCCCAAAAGAATAATACAATCAGGCAGTGACGGCAGTCCACATGTCGGACGCTCGCCCCGCAATATCAAATGTACATAATACAACAAAACAGTACTAGCATTGCATCCAGGCTATCCCCACGACCGATCCGCAACATCACAGCATAAACATAGAACATCAACGTGAAAGTCACGTTCGTAAATCCGTCTAACCGGGCTATAGCAGTTAGACCGGATTTACCGATCGAGTGACATTCACGGTCGCAGAAATAATGTAAATACTGTGAAATAATGTGTTTAAAATTTTCCGATTGACCAAAAATTAACAAGTGGGCCCCCAACCAAAACTGTAGCACTTACAGAAAACATGGGCCCAATTTTAATATTCCAAATACCCTATTTTCATGTACGAGACAATCTGGAAAAATTTGGTATAGTGACAAATTTAAAGCGCGGCGGAAGAGCGGCCAAAGCAAGGCTTTGGCCGCGCTTCCGCGGCGAAAATAAGGAATGAGGCTACCAATTTTTACCAGATATCTTATATTTCCCTGCATATCATTCTGCAACCACCTGAAAAATTTTTGGACTTCAAAAAATTTCGACAGAAACTGATGTGCAATAAAAATACGGTTTTTGGAAATTTCGGTCGATCGGAAACGCAAACACATCAAACGAAGCTAGGTAAGGTTAATGGCGTGGCTCTGATACCATGTTGCGCCACGGCAGCGCCCCGGCCTTCTTACTCGAGGCCAAATTGCGGAATCAAAATTTTTCCTTGCTCGGAAACCGGCGCTACCGCGGACAAAGAAAACCCGGATCGTTTACCATTAACCTACGCTAGCTAACTAGAGATGGGGTGAGAAGTATACCGAGTGATCCGAGTCCTCCGGTCTTCTCGTCATCGTCCCGATCTCCCGCGGAAAGTGTAGTCTCCATATCGTCGCCTCCTCGCCGGAAAGGGCACCACATCGCCTTCGTCTTTTACGGGCTCCCGCCTCAATACCGAGGCAACTCGGGCATGAAGCCGGCAACTCGACATGCCCAAGATTAGCTGTAGAATGTGTAGTGTAGAATCATAGTCTCACTTTGGGGTTTGTTGCCTTTGGATGGAGGAAAGAGGACAAGGAAAATATGGTGCTTTCATTTTTCCTTGCATGAAAGCAAGATCAAGAAGGAAACTCTCAAGAATGAAGCTCTCTCTTTTTCTTCTCACTTTCTTTTTTTTTTCATGAAAAACTTATCATCTTCAAGTAAGTATGAGAATGGTGGAGGAAAGAAAATATGATAGCAAGAGGGAGGTGAGTGTAGGAGCAAGGAAGTGGTGACCACATCCAAGGTCAAAGAAAACATCAACCATGCTTAAAACACTATGCACTCCATAACCTTTCACTTCACTTTAAAAAGCAAGTCAATGGATGAAAGAAATGAAATCTATCATAATCAAACTTTATGCAAGAAACCCCCCACCAAAGTGTTATTTGCAAAACTGCAAATAACCCCCTCCATCGAAAAAGTCCGGCCGGGAAAGAATGAAGGAAAACCGGCCGGGACGAAATGCAAACTGGCAACTCCAGAAAACTGGTCCCGTAATAAATCACAGGAAAAACCCCGACACTGTGCATACACACCCGCATCTGTATTCCGACCGGATACAAATGCAATGAGACAAAATCTACACTGTACTAAACTAGGACCGGCTTAAGCCAAAGCCGGCTAGTTAAAACCGTTCGATCCTGATCCGTGCAATACCGCACGTATCAGATCAAACCCTGCCATATTACTATACGGCCACTAGTACAAAGCTGTCCGATCCTGATCCGTGCAATACCGCACGTATCTGATCGGACCATGCCATATCTCCATACGGCCTCTACAGCGTTTCGCCCGAAAGCTGAGTAACTGAAAGTGTGGTGGACTCTAAAGACTCGTCAATACTATGGTTGTGGATTTAACCACTAGCACGTCAGAGGTATAAGCCAATACGTGACGGGCCACCAGCTATTGACCAAAATGGACGTCGATGAGGAAGCTCACCCCGACACCCAACTGAGCCTGTCAGTGACAATATCCGTACAGTCCGGTCCGTTCGTCTATGAGTATCGCATGGCGGGCCTAGGGGGTTGGTAAAAGTCAGACCCCCAAAAGCGGTACAAATCGTGTCGGAGTGTAGCCCAGAACGCCCTGAGATACTACTGGAATACCTACCAGCAAATCTCCTGCCTCGGCCGAGGGCTTTGCGTAATGGCTCTCCTAGACACAGCGCGACCTCACCCCCAATACCGGGAGAGACGAACCCCTGCAGATCCGCTCACTGCCTCCATGTGGCTCGGGACTGTACCCAACTAAAACCTGTTTGCACGACTCCTTTGAGCCGTGGTAGGGTAGTAATCAAAGCACAGTGGGAACTCACACGAGACAAATGACGATCTCAGGTCGATGAACTAACCTGTACACATGTCACCTGGGAACTGCTATCTGACATCTGGTATAAGACCAACTAGCAGGTTCCCGGCGAGTCCTGTCCGGTGTACTCATAACCCAATGAGCACCTGTATACATCTTAGGTGAACCAACTGACACCAGTGGCTTGTGAGACCGGCCACCGCCCCTCGTCGGGGTCTCGACTGTATACACTAGTCTACTAATGGAGTATCGATGCCCTGTCTCGAAACTCCTACGACTAGGGACCTTTTAAGGATGTGCTTATAGACTACCAGCTCCCACGTATATGATCGCCATCATACTGCTGGTCGTCAAGCAAGAATCCTAGGGGCTCTATCAACGTGTAATAGCGACATGTCAGGTCACCAAAAGCAGTACACGATGATAAAGATAAACCAGATAGCATACTATCATCTCGAGTAAGACTGTCCTACTGGGATAGGTCCTCCCTCAATCATTGCAATCATGTGCCTGTGATCCAATAATTGACTCTGAGGGCACTATCTCCAACACGGAAGACCTAACCTCGGCCGACACTTCCATGAAATTTGACAAGAGTGATTTCATGGTTTGAGCGAATTGAGCGAACTCGTCAGAACAGGTCGACTGCATGGGATTAGAAGGTGGAGGAGGGTTGACCTGATTTTGGAAATTTTGTGACTGGTAGGGGTGCTGGGTGAGTTGAAGTGGTTGCTGTTGTGGAGGAAGGACCCGTTGGAATTGATTAGGGTTTGGAATCGTGTTTTGGGATTGGTTCCAAGCAAAATTCGGGTGATTCCTCCAATCCTGATTATATGTGGAAGAAAAAGGGTCGTTTCCAGGTCTTTGAAATGCAGCATTGGTATGCTCGAGACCTCAAAACTGAGAGTTTAATGGACATTCTTCCGTCAAGTGAGAAGGATCAGAACAGCACCCACAAACAGTTTTGGGGAGCGACATTAGGTTTAGGGAGGCTGCTAAGAATTTGTGTTCCATAGCGTCGAGCTTCTTTTGCATTGCTTCCATCTCAGCTCGAACACCTATGGACACGTCTATTTGATGTACGCCACCCCTATTCGATGGCTGGGTTCCAGTCTCCCACTGTAGTGACTTTTCAGCGAACTCTTCTAAAAATTTCCATGCTTCCCCATCATCCTTGGTCATAAAGGTGTCTTGACACATGTTTTCAAGGTTTTGTTTAGTGGTAGGGTTACTGCCCTCATATATGATTCGGCAAAGGTCCCATCTCGAGATGCCGTGATGTGGGCATTGAACCAAAAGATCCTTGAATCGGTCAAAACATTTTGAGAATGGTCCAGCCGGAAGCCGGGAGAATTGATATAGTTCGCTACGGATTCGAGCTGTCTTTTGCATAGGGTAGAATTTCTTAAGGAATGCCGTAATGAATTCTTCCCAATTCGTGATGGAATGTGCGGTGGTGTTATACAGCCACTTCTCGGCTATATCGCACAAGGTAAATGGAAGAAGTCGTAGACGCATGGCATCCACAGAAAGTTGTGATGTACCCATCATTGCGCATACGTTTTCAAATTTGGTAATGAAAACGTAAGCGTCTTCAGTCTCGAGACCGTGGAATTTGGGTAGAAGGTTGATGTACTGGGGCTTAATCTCAAAGTTATCCCCGTTGGCTGGTGGAATGGATAAGCAGGTCTAGAGAGGACCTCGCAAAGGGTAGCACCTCTCTTGGAGAGAGATGCGGGGAGGATTCTGCGCACCAACGGATGGCGGCAGAGCAGCGGTAAAAAGGTTCAATGGAGACGGATCCATCGGTGTGGGTGTGGTGGTGGGTAAAAGAAAGGTAAATGGAGAAATACCGACTTCGAAGTCGATCGAGGGGACGCGGACAAGTCGGGCATTAGAATCCCGTGTCCAGCCTATCTTGCACTAAAAGGGGTTAGTACAAGTGGCAGCGTGATTTATAATTAGGGGAATAAGTGAATGAATGCGGTGTTTGTTTTGAAAAATGATACGGATTTTGAAAATATGATGCGATCACAACAAATGCAACAAGCAACCCTAAAATCTATGGTCACCTAGGTCAAAGCTCTAGACCGCTCCTAACTTCCAAAAGACAAGTCGCAGGATAAAATTCTCCACTGCCTCTTTGTTTCTCTTGTGGCCAGGTAAGTGGGAGGTTCTCCACTACGTAAGTAGTGGGCCTAATTAAGTAACCGCTAGCTTTCGACATACTTTCCTTAGACACCACAAAAAGAAACGCGGATAAGCAATGAATTACCCACGGTCTTCTTCTGTCCTAAGTGAGCGCGACGGTCCTTAGAGTCATCTCTAGATATTTTTTAATTAATGAGGGTAATGCGGATGCAAGTTTGTGATTTTTGGGGCTTAGGAAGGGTAATGAACTCCCCACCAGATCTGGATTTGGTCTTTACCCCTTAATGTCCGTATTAATTATGCAAACAACCACAAAGATCAAAAAAAGCACAATTAAATTTTTTCTTTTTGCGCGGCGCTGCGATTTATTTGCAAAGAAACCTGCACAAAATTGTTAATGGAGCAGATGAGGGGAGAGATAAGAAAGAGTAGAAGTATACCTGAAATTTTGATGCAGAGATGAAGTTAAACTGCGGCGGAACCGCGGTTTTAGTGGCTTATTGCCGCGGGGAAAACACTGTTCACGTCACCAAAATTTTTCAGGCTGCTACTGTTCCCTCCTTTAGCTCTCTGGAAATTTCTTAATAAATTTTCACCAGCTCCAATAATTCCAGAATTCCTCGCAATCAAATCACAACACACGTATTAGGGTTTGTACGAGTTTAGATCTAAAAATGTAGATGGAATAAACTTTTCAACTCAAATTTCAAAAAATGAACAAATAGCACACGATCCCCGGCAGCGGCGCCATTTGATTGAATGATATTCTTGATGTGTATAGTATGAAAATTGTATAGAAATCACAACCAAAAATTATTTGACCGCAATCAATAACGGTGTCGGATGTAGCGCGTTAGTAAGTGCGGATCGTCCACAGGGAAAGTGTAATCTGTTCAATTCTTGAATTAGATGAGTTGAAAATTTAAAGCAAAGAAAAGAAAACAATTCATGATTTGTAATTGAAGATCAAGAGTAAGAAAAATCTAGATCTAAAAGAAACAAGAATTGAGATGAGAGATAATTTCCAATCAACACTCAAGATTATAAGTATGGCTCGTAGGAGTAGATCGGATCTATAGATATGATGAGATCTAATGATTACTCATTCTTATCCATTAACGAATTGATACTAGATCGATGCAAATTCATCGAGGTTTAAGGATCGTGCGGGAAAATTAGGGATTCCGCAAGTCATCCTTTGTCATTTCGATAGATCGCATTCAAATTCTAGTTTCTAGTTAATCAAATGGTCAATAGTTGTTCCCTAGTTTCGAGTGAACACGATCTAGAAAGCATCATCTCGAAACTAGGTCATTAATCATTTGATTCACTAGAATTTCAAAGCATTATAGGATTTAAGAATTGTAGGAATATCTAAATCATCATCATCTAAAGATCGTCACAACTCCTACACGAGCGGAGATTACTCAAACATCATGATCACAAACACAATCACAAATTGAGATCTAATTATTATACTTGAATTAAAAGATAAGCAAGAATATAGAAAATTCACCTTTATTTATCGACAAATTTCGTTACAACTCTCTTGAATTTACAAAAGGTAGGAACTAGATCGTCGATTTCGGCTTCGCTCGGCTCCTTGAGTCGCGGATCGGCGTGGATCTCTTGCTCCGTTGAAAATCCGGCGTCGCTTCTAAAGGTTGAAGGAATTCTAGCTTGAATTGATCTCGGGATCTTGATCTTGAGGTTGAATTGGGGATTGAATTTGGGGAACAAGTTGTGTCACTCAACTTGTGGAGGAAGAAGATGGTGATTCTTGAACACTTTGCACCCTAGTTCTAGGCTCTCTTTTATAGATCTCAAAATTCTAGATCTAGGATTTGAAATTTGAAATTTCCCTCCACAAGTTTGTTAGCCAAAAATTTGAATTTCCCTCCAAAAGTTTGTTAAGAGAGCCTTCTAGAATTAGTTTGTTAAACCGAACCTTCTAGATGTGCCACGTGGACATTCTACAATGTTCTGGAAGCTTAGGCCGTTAGTTGAGAGCACGTGAGAAAAATTGAGCAGCTGATCTCTTCATAAGGCCGCGGATCCGCAGCGCCAAGGTGGTTTGGGCCGCGGATCAGCGGCCCTTTAGTGGCCTTGGTGTTTTATTTTCAGATGGCAATTCATGGGCTTTCTTATGGTCCTTTTTCTGATATTTTAAATTCTCTTAGGCCTTCTGTATTACTACCAGATCTTGTATCTTGGAGTTGGCGTATCTTTTATCAGTTCTTTTCCCAATTTGGGCTCTGCTTCTGGAATTTCCTACATTAGACCCCAAGACAAGAGTTGCGCAATACAAGGATGATGCAATGTCATGAAAAACACACAATTTCCCTAGAAATGCCAGTTTTAGTATACAGTACAAATAATCCAGTATTTTACATGTGTTTTGCTAATATGTGCGATATGAATACCGGATACCTATACATGAATGCAAAAGGTAGGGAAATTGCCGTGTTAGAAATGCAGTATTTTTGACTGATCAGGTAGTAATCAAAGCACAGTGGGAACTCACATGAGACAAATGACGATCTCAGGTCGATGAACTAACCTGTACACATGTCACCAGGGAACTGCCATATGACGTCAGGTATAATACCAACTAGTATGTTCCCGGCGAGTCCTGTCCGGTGTACTCATAACCGAATGAGCACCTGTATAAATCTTAGGTGAACCAACTGACACCAATGGCTTGTGAGACCGGTCACCGCCCCTCGTCGGGGTCTCGACTGTATACACTAGTCTACTAATGGAGTATCGATGCCCAGTCTCGAAACTCCCACGACTAGGGACCTTTTAAGGATGTGCTTATAGACCCCAGCTCCCACGTATATGATCGTCATCATACTGCTGGCAGTCAAGCAAGAATCCTAAGGGCTCTATCAACGTGCAATTGTGACCTGTAAGGTCACCTGAAGCAGTACACGATGATAAAGATAAACCAGATAGCATACTATCATCTTGAGTAAGACTGTCCTACCAGCATAGGTCCTCCCTCGATCATTGCAATCACGTGCCTATGATCCAATAATTGACTTTGAGGGCACTATATCCAACAATCTCCCACTTGCACTCAAGGCTAATTATTGCGATGTCGCATACTCACAGCCCGTGTGATACCGAACACCCAACTCCTCTACTAATCAGTTTCACAAAGCCCGTTTGCGAAACTATTGCGTTCGAGGAATAGCCTCAGTGAGTGGATCCGCCCTGATATTTCTTTCTATGTCTCTCTTTATCTCAAGTTCGCGGAGAAAGCCATCTCCCGAAATGAGCAATACCTGTCTTAGAATATGTCTGGATATCTGATGGGACCTAGTTCATAAATGAACTCCAAATCCAAACTTCTTAGACTGTATCGTCAACTGAACTCAATCAGTATCCTGCGCCACACCTCCCTCAGTATCCGCTTGGATCACCTGTCCAAAATACTGCCCCTCGTCAGAGGGAAAACTACAACTCAGACAGCCACTCTATCATCCAGGTCACCTTGGAAGCCTGGAATGATAACCGTCTCCCAAAAGAGGCTGTTGTTATCATATCCCTAGAACATCCACTTATGTTCTAAAACTGCTTCCGAACGTTTCTCCAGAATAGGATTAATATCAACTTATTGCCTCTAGTGCAAAAACAACATCTGGTGTGGTACTTGACATCTCACGATTGACTCAATTGCCTAAGCAAGTGATCTGCCAATCATGCACTTCCCTCTCCCCTTTAGTCTGTAAGACGCCTTTAGAGAGGGTGACTCCATCACCTGCAGGTACACTACCGTGCCAGGAGTCGTCCATTCTAAAACACCTGTAGAATGCTGTCTAAGTACCCAGATTGGGAAACTTCCCAAATCTAGATCTAAAACCATAGATCTAGTAACCAGAATGTCTGATATAATATCCAATTCCTATGAGGAGAAACCACTGTGTGACAACCAAAGTATAACCGATCGTAGTATAGGAATTTCACTTCCTACTCTGTGTATGTCATCCAAATACCAGGACATCACACCCTACTACCTTCTTAATAGATCCATCCCCTATTCTGATGAAGTCAAACCTATGACTGTCACATCAGAAATAGATGATCTGTCTCCGCTATATCTGCTTTAGTCCATAAATAGACATAAGCTACTTGTCCATTATACTTCCGCTGCTCCCACTGACTACGACAACCCTCTGGCAGAGTCATATACTCGTGCACTTCTAAAGCTAGTTTAGAACGACGCTATACTCATCCTCCTGCCGGGTCTCATAGCCTGGAACAACAGTAGTGGAAAGTCTGGGTAAACAAGAACCTCCCTGTCACCGTCCTTGAGGCTACCAGAGTACCTCTCGGGTGCCTGAGGTTACCCACCATATCCGCGGAGTGGCCAATGGAATGTCAAACCAGATTGAATCTTTAGGTTCTTATCAAATTTTCCGTAATCGTTTGCGATTCTGGAATCACTTCCAGTTCTACCACACTCCCACTACTGTTTTCTGAAAAAATCCATTTTTATTAAAACTGTGGCGAGTCAAGAACAATATCACTATTGATCTTCCAGATGGTAGAAAGTCAACCATCGTCATAGCCCGAGTCAACCCACAAACAGCCATTACAGAAACGTGCCTTGAGTTATCCAGAGTCTGGTTTTAAGCATAAGCGGACAACTCCCCGTACCTTAACATTGTTAAGATATGAACTATTCTATATCCAATATAGAAACAGAGGCACTGATTTAATTGGAACCAGATTCAAATCATGCAACTGTCTCCGGTGCATGTCAACTAAATGGAGAGAGGCCGATCAGCATTACTCAACTTAGGAATGCATCCAATTATGAGTAACCTGAAAGAGAAGCAAGTTCTCATAATCATTACTATCAACCGAATACCATACACAAGTATCTGCATCTTCGATCACATTGAAGAATCCTGATACTTGCAATGCCTGATTCTCTACTTTATTCTTATACCTATAACTTCTCAAAACTTGGACCTTGCATTTCTACAAAACACATGTCTAAGAACTAAAGAAGTCATAAGTAAACTGAATATAGTACGAGTACCAACCCCTCTGTCCTCATGGACACTGGACAATATACAATACTCTGTATAAGTCCCCTGAGTCTAATAACTCATTCCCTGTATGTCGTAGGTTGAAAACTGTACTTATGGTTAAGAAGAATTACACCGCTGTTTAATGCTCCTTACCTAACCATCCACTGATATAGGTAAATGTCATAGACATAATTTCAAAAAGTTATATCTCACTTTATAAAAATAAACGTACAGATATATCAATTTGAAATTGGTGCATTATAACGGATATTCAAAACCAAATATTTGCCGTCCGGCAAACAACTCAGGCGATTTCCTCAAATATCACCAATTACAACGAATCCCGATATAATGAGGATGATCACCCAATTCCCAATAACTTACTCCCACTCATCATCTGTAAAACCATACAGATGTGAGAATCAAACCTGGTAAATACATACCCTGGAGTAAGTACTAATTGGGAAATCAGTTTTCTATTAACAATACACAGTGAAACTGAAACATGAATATGTTTCGAATGGGTATCCGGGTATTCCTAGTAATGCCTCTTCCATTATCCGGATTCATGACTATAACCGTATATTTCTTTGCCATCTCTCCAAATCCCTTTATATGTCTTTAGTCATTACCTTTTGTACACCATCGTTAGGCTAAATGGTTTTCTTCCTTCCCTACCGTTCGGCACCAGCCTATGGTTTGGAAGAAGACTATCCAATAAGCGTAATAGGTGTACTGTCTTAATCCTAGGAGCACTCGCAACCCAAGAGAAGGTAAAGATAAAAGACAACTGAATAAAACCTTTTTCATATTTCTCCTGAACCAGAATCCATCTCCGAACTGGAACAAGTTCCTTCGAGTTCGTATATAACCATACAATGGAGTATCCAAATAACTGTGGATCTTCGTAGTGATACAGAGTGTCTTGGAGAAATACAAAGGTGAAGTAGGAGTGGCGATGAAAATTTGGTTCGGTCGTGAATAGCAGTCGCAGTTTACTTTGCCTCTTACTAATCCCTTTATTTGTCTTTACTTAATAGCTTCTGTACACCTTCGTTAGGCTAAATGGTTTTCTTCATTCCCTACCGTTTGGCACCTGCCTATGGTTTGGATGAAGACTATCCAATTAGCATAATAGGTGTACCGTCCCAATCCAAGGAGCACTCGCAACCTGAGAGAGGGTAAAAGGAAAAGACAACTGAATAGTCCTATTCATTTTCTCCAGAACCGGAAACCATCCTCGAATCTGGAACAAGTTCCTTCGAGTTCATATATAACCATACGATGGTTTTATCCAATGGAAGTGGATGTTCGTAGTAATACGGGGTGTTCTGGAGAAAAGGGTAAAAGTAGGAGTGGCAATGAGGTATGCAATTCTGACAATCCAAAAGCCAGTGTTTTTAAAAAAAGGGTTCGGTTAACTTGGTCACTGAGTCATAGTCAAGGGTCGGGTCATGGTCGCTGCCAGAGAGAGAGAGAGAAGAAACACTCAGCGTGTACTCTAACCTAGATCAGAATGGTTATCACTTTATCTAATCAGGAAACCTCCCACTGTTTCGTCAAATTCTCCTCCAAATCTGAAAGAAGAATTAGTCGGGATCACCCGATGAGTAAACCAACTCATCAGTAGGAATCAGGATCCAACTATCATCGCATGATAACGTGATGGAATCCACTAACGTTATCACACTTCAGAAGGTATGCGCATATCTGGCAAGTTTTAATTTGTTTAGAAACTCCCGATGTGATTTTTACCCCATGCTGTTATGACCTTAACGAAGGTCAACAAATCATAAGTCACATGTCAAGTTCTACCCGTCATTGTCCAGGTTAATTTGAACCCACCCGTATAAGCCTTTGACGAAGGTCAACAAGGCTATACGACTGTCCCAAACCAACTCATCTATCTATGCAGCAGAAAGGTAACAAGCAGCTACCATTCACTATGTCTTGACGAAGGTCAACAAACATAGAATGAATACTAAGTGCTACCCGTTTGAAATGACGGAGGGCTACGAATGGTTTTTGGCGAAAACCTTTAACGTAATGAACTTGATATCGTTGAAGGATCCGGACAGCTTTTTATAAAAATATAGTGGCGAAAACTTCTTGCTAAAGAGGTCACTCCCGGTGAAGGGATCTCGGCTCTTTCCCCATAGAATGAGGTGCAGGACATTCCAACTGAATACCATGATGCAAAGCAAAAAGGCAATCGGCTATAGTGAAGTTATTACTCTGACGCAAACTTCTGTCCAAGGGGTTACTCCCGGTGAAGGGATCTCGGCCCTTGCCTCGTTGACTGAGGTGCTTGATATTCATAACCGAATACCACTGTGCAAAACAAAAGAGAACGTCCTTGCAATAACAGCTTTTTTGTAAAATGTTCCAACAACATCAGAATATGTTTGTTTAGCTTGCATTGATCCGAATCAATGCAGTCCCATCAATTAATCACACCACAAAAGAACGAAAATACGATATACGTATATGCCATCCGCATTCGCCACTGGGTCCCGTCATCACCCGTTAGGTTACTTAACTAACGACAGAGCGGGGACTAGACTAGCACGGGTGTAAAACATATACAACATCTACTAGTATATATATCAATATATAATAATCGCTCATGGCATGATAAAAATGCAACATCACAGAAATGTAATAAGCATCACAGAACAATACAGATAATCTGGGATCCCCGGGTTTCATAGAGCCGCTACTGAAACCCGACGTTCCCCTACTCGTGTGGATAGCCTGTGCAATGAAATCCTAGACCCCTACGGGCGTGGCAAGTTACCCGCCAAAACCTGAAGCGAGGCAGCCCCCTTCAACAAAGTGAATGGACCACCCAGCACTTCACAGAATCCGGTAACTTAAGCACCCCTCCTTGGGTCAACCTGTACCCCCTACGAGTGCGGCGAATAGCCCGCCAATTCTAGAGTGAAGCCCCCTCCGTCTCAAAGCCATGAGATGCGGGCCCGTTGCTCTCTAGAACCCGGCTATCCGTGCACCCCACCGCGGGGTAATCCTAGTACAGAAAGTAAAATATACAACGGGTATATCGACCTCAGCCCGGACGTGCCCCAAAAGAATAATATACAAACAGGCAGTGATGGCAGTCCACATGTCGGACGCTCGCCCCGCAATATCAAATGTACAAATACAACCAAACTGTACTACCATTGCATCTAGGCTATCCACCACAACAAATCCGCAAAATCACAGCACAACACAGAACATCAACGTGAATGTCACGTTCGCAAATCCGTCTAAAAGAGTTATAGCAATTAGACAAGATTTACCGATCAAATGACATTCACGGTCGTAGATATAATGTAAGTACTGTAAACTAACATATTTAAAATTTTCGATTGAAAAAATTTCCCGAAGTGGGCCTCAAGTACAACTGTAGCACTCAAAATAATCTGGGCCAAAAATAAACATACCAGAAACCCCATTTCCAAGTCAGAGACCACTGCAGAAAGTTTGGTGCAGTGTTGCTACAGTACGGCCGCGGAACCGCGGCCAAAACATGGGTACGGCCGCGGTTCCGCCGCGCTACAGTGCAATCAATGTACCAAATTTTCTCAGAACTCTTTAAAAACCCTGCCTGTTTTTCTGACATACCCAAATAAAAATTTGGAGCTCAAAATAAATTCGACAGAAAGTTCATGATTGGAAATGCAGTTTTTGGAAATTTCATCCGATCGAAATTCTAAACACGTTTGAGCAAGCTAGTGAAGGTTAATGGCGACGCTCTGATACCATGTAAGTCTACGGTAGCGCCCCGGCTGTCTGTCCGAGGCCAAAATGCGGAAACGAAAACTTTTTCAAACTAGAAACCGGTGCTATCGTATGCTTAAAACCCGGATCAAACCATTAACTTACAACTAGCAACTAGAGAAAGGGTTGGAAAGCTATACCGATCGATCCGTGTCCTTCGGTCTTTGGCCACCATCCCAAGCTCCTCGCGGCATCTTCGATCTCAATCTTCTCGTCGGAAAGGGCACCACATCATCGATTCCTTTTACGGGCTCCCGCTTCATCCGAAGCAACTCGGGCACGAAGTGTGCTAGCCGACGTGTCCAAGGTGTTGTAGAGAATGTTTGTGATCACTTTGTCTCTTGCATCCATTGATTTGGATGGAGGTTAGAGATGAAGCCATTGATGGAGATAATGAGCTAGAGGAAGAAGAAGAAGAAGAAGAGGCCTTTTTTCTTTTGTGTTTCATATGAAAAAAATGAGAGCAAGAGTATCATAATACAAGAGCCAACCTCACCCTTGGCTGCCCCTCTCTCTCCTCTCATCAAATCAACTCATAAATCCATCACATTATGTGACACATGCACAAAGAAAGAGACCATGAGTCATCACTTGTGCATGTGTCACAATTAATGCTCCAAATGATGATTTCTAGCTCATTATTTCCATATGCAAACATTAATCCAAATGTTTGCAACAATAAAAAGATACGGCAACATCTAAAGTAAACTCGTGACGGATCACAAGGATACCCCTCACCTGTATATACATACCTGCACCCGCATTCCGACTGAATGCGAATGCGATGAGACTAAAGTAATCCAACAAATCTAATACTAGGATCCGGCTTAAACCAAAGCCCACTAGTATGATCCGCCCGATCATGATCCGTGCACTACTGCACGTATATAATCAGACCCTGCCATATATCATACGGCCTCTACAACGTTTCGCTCGAAACTTGAGAAACTGTCTGTGGGGGACTCTAAAGACTCGTCAATACTTTGGCTGTGGATTTAACCACTAGCACGTTAGTGGTACTAGCTGTACGTAACGGGCTACCAGGTATTGACCAAAAGGGAGGTCGATGAGCGAACTCATCCTGACACCCTACTGAGCCTGTCAGTGACAATATCCGTACAGTCCGGTCCGTTCATCTATGAGCATCGCATGGCGGGCCTAGGGGGTTGGTAAAAGTTAGAACCCCAAAAGCGGTACAAGTCGTGTCGGAGTGTAGTCTACAACACCCTTAGATACTACTGGAATACCTACCAGTAAATCTCCTGTCTTGGCCAAGGACTTCGTGTAATGGCTCTCCTAGACACAGCGCGATCTCACCCCCAATACCGGGAGAGACGAAACCCCTGCCGATCCGCTCACTGCCTCCTTGTGGCTCGGGACTGTACCCAACAAAAACCTGTTTGCATGACTCCTTTTAGCCGTGGTAGGGTAGTAATCAAAGCAAAGTGGGAACTCAGACGAGACAAATGACGATCTCAGGTCGATGAACTAAGCTGTACACATGTCACCAGGGAACTGTCATCTGACGTCAGGTATAATACCAACTAGCATATTCCCGGCGAGTCCTGTCCGGTGTACTCATAACCCAATGAGCACCTATATACTTCTTAGGTGAACCAACTGACACCAATGGCTTGTGAGACCGGCCACCGCCCCTCGTTGGGGTCTCGACTGTATACACTAGTCTACTAATGGAGTATCGATGCTCAGTCTCGAAACTCCCACGATTAGGGACCTTTTAAGGATGTGCTTATAGACCCCAGCTCCCACGTATATGATCGCCATCATACTACTGGCAGTCAAGCAAGAATCCTAAGGGCTCTATCAACGCGCAATAGTGACCTGTAAGGCCACCTGAAGCAGTACACGATGATAAAGATAAACCAGATAGCATACTATCATCTTGAGTAAGACTGTCCTACCGGCATAGGTCCTCCCTCAATCATTGCAATCACGTTCCTGTGATCCAATAATTGACTTTGAGGGCACTATATCCAACAACCGGAACCCGGATTTTATTTGTTTATGGCAGATGTTCTGAATTTTAGCATAACTGTGAAGATTTTGCATGATTTGCGTTATTTTGGACTAGGAACATATAACCTGTAATTATGTAGTAAACAAAGATCAAAAGCATCTACCTATAAATAAACGAGCAGAAAAATGGACAGTATTAAATGCAATATTCTGGTGTGAACAAGTCATTTAGACTTCACGTGATCTAAGAGTCGGTCACATGCCATTTCCGGGTCGTGACAATATCACATTGGGTGTCGGAGGTAAGGCTTCCATCCCATTAGGAATTTATAACACATACACCCTTGCATTTGTGATTTCATTTGTTTCGAGAAAATTTCGGCAGCACCTCTTTGCTGTTCTCCAAGTACATTGCAATATAAGGGATAATAATCATTTCAATAGTAAATATCAACTCTGAAGTGACCATCCCCTCTATATTTGTATACGGAGAACCAGCAAAAAGGTGCCGACGAAACTAATCTTGAAACGAATGAAAACACAAATGCAGGACGTGTTTGCGTTATAAATTCTTAATTTGTCTACACTGGATAAATCCATCGGTTATAGTATGACCAGTTTTCTCGTCAGATAAAATACACGACGGTTGTCAAAAATAAACGATTAAATGCTTATTTTTGACAACTATCACGTAGTTTTATGTCACGATGGAAACTATTGCGTATATAACTTATAGACGGAGTCTAAAGTGTGTTTCGTTTTTTGAATGTGAGATTCTTGATGATAACATGTGAATTTCATGTTATCATCAAGTTTCGTGCACTTAGTGTAAGATTTTCGTGTTATTTTAAAGTTCAAGGCTCAATTCATATGTTTTTAAAAAAATTGCATTGCAACTTATGGTTTTGTTTTTCAACTTATTGTTTTGGTTTCACTTCAAGTTTGGGATTCAAATTCACCTTTTTATTTATATACAGACCGGACTTTGATAGTGCAATGTTGCCATAATAAGGCTTTCAAGATGGATGATGATTAAAGAATTGATGCATAAAAGTAAAATTCCTTTAAGGTTGCATCTTAAAAGAAAAATTAATAAAGCCTTCGACATCAAGGATGAATCAAGAGTGGAGAATACACACACCGAGAAACCGATTAGTTTAAATTTGATAAATACCATAAAATCAAATTCGGTGAATAATACAGGTACAGATCAAGTGAGAATAAGTGTTGGAATGCAACCACATGGAAGTCTTAAAATACAAGATAAGGTAACTAACATAACACAATGAATAGTTAAGAGATGATGTTTGGTAATAGACAATATCTGAGTTTTCAAATATAACATGCACAAAACGTTGTTGGAGATAGTGCCCTCAAAGTCAATTATTGGATCGCAGGTACGTGATTGCAATGATTGAGGGAGGACCTATACCGATATGACAGTCTTGCTCGAGATGATAGTATGCTATCTGGTTTGTCTTTATCATCGTATACATGCTTTAGTTCACTATTGCATGATGATAGAGCCCATAGGATTCTTGCTTGACTACCAGCAATATGATGGCGATCATATACGTGGGAGCTAGGGTCTGTAAGCACATCCTTAAAGTGTCCCTAGTCGTGGGAGTTTCGAGACAGGGCATCGATACTCCAGAGTAGACTAGTGTATACAGTCGAGACCCCGACGAGGGGCGGTGGCCGGTCTCACAAGCCATTGGTGTTAGTTGGTTCACCTAAGATGTATACAGGTGCTCATTGGGTTATGAGTACACTGGACAGGACTCGCCGGGAACATGCTAGTTGGTATTATACATATCGTCAGATAGCAGTTCCCTGGTGACATGTGTACAGGTTAGTTTGTCGACCTGAGATCGTCATTTGTCTCGTGTGAGTTCCCACTGTGCTTAGATTACTACCCTACCACGCTCAAAGGAGTTGTGCAAACTGGTTTTAGTTGGGTACAGTCCCGAGCCACATGGAGGTAGTGAGCGGATCGTCGGGGATTCGTCTCTCCCGGTATTGGGGGTGAGATCGCGCTGTGTCTAGGAGATCCATTACATAAAGCCCTCGGCCGAGGCAGGAGATTTACTGGTAGGTACTCCAGTAGTATCTCAGGGTGTTCTGGTCCACTCTCTGACACGACTTATACTGCTATTGGGGGTCTGACGTTACCAGCCCCTAGGCCGATATGCGATACTCATAGACGAACGGACCGGACTGTATGTCTATTGTCACTGTTAGGCTCAGTAGGGTTTATGGATGAGTTCGCTCGTCAGCTTCCCTTCCAAATCAATACATAGGCAAACCGTTACGTACAGCTTGTAGCTCTGACGTGCTAGAGGTTATATCCAGTGCCAGTGTGTTGATGAGTCATTAGAATCCCCCACAGACCGTTTCCCAAGTTCGGGCGAAACGTTGTAGAGGCCGTATGGTTTTATGGCAAGGTTCGGAAAATGCACGTGCGTTTTCGCACGTGTCATTTTTCGAGCAGATAATACTGGTCGGCTTTGGTTTAAGCCGGATCCGAGTATTATACTGTGTAGATATAATATCTTTGTCTCAGTTGCATTTGTATTCGGTCGTAATACAAATGCGGGTATGTTTATACTGATACGGGGTTATCCTGAAATTCGTTTCAGGATCACTTTTGGAAGCTGCCAGTTTTCATTTTTCTATCGGCCGTATTTAACATTCGGTTAAATACGGATTTATCTTTTCTTGAGATGAGTGTGGAAGTTTCTAGAGGCTTCTAGAAGGTGGTGACTAGGTTCATGCATCTTTGTGACTCATTAGTGCATTTAATGATGTTTGATGACAAGGTTTGTGATTCATCACTTGCATTAATTGTGTTCATACTAGGTGTAATTGTGACTCACTCTTCATTGAACTTGTGATCACCTCCCCCTTTCCTACACGCACCTCCCTCCCCTCTATATAGTGGCCGGCCTCCCCCCTTTCTTGTGGGAGATGGTTGTTGTTTATTTTGGAAAAAGATTAGGAATTTGTTTCATGGAAATTTCATATGCCCATTTCTTATTTCCCCGATTCAAAAGGCAACTTCATTAACCGTTCGTCCATAGCCTTGGACGTAACGAGACAAAGTGTTCTACTCATTCTCTACATCAATCTTGGTCATCTCTTTTGGAAAACTTGATGACCGAGTTGCCTCGGTTCAGAGGCGGGAGCCCGTTTAAAGATCCGTCGACGTGGTGCCACCTGGACGACGAGACTGGAGATTCAGGAGATCGGAGTAGCCGCAACAAAGCGTAGGATGATGGTTGAAGACCGAAGGACTCGGATCGTTCGGTATAACATTTCTACCCACTTTGTAGTTTGTTAGTTTAGCTTTAATGGCAGATCCGGGTTATAGTACGCGATAGCGCCAGTTGTAAAAAGTTTTTGTTCCGCATTTGGCGTCTGTTAGACGGCCGGGACGCTACCGTGGACTTACCGTGGTATCAGAGCCAGGCCATTAAGCTTTACTAACTTGTGCTAACACGTTTAAAATATCGATCGAACCGATTTTCAAAAACTACACTTTTTCTGTTCAAACTTTCTGTCGATTTTTAAAAGGGTCTAAAAATTATTTTGCATATCACAGAAAATTGTGCAGGCAATTCTAAGAAAACTGGTGAAATTTGATCACGTGATCCCACAAAACGGCCGCGGATCCGCGGCCCAAACTAGGGTTTGGCCGCGGATCCGCCGCGCTTTTGTGGGAACAGTGATCCAAATTTCTACAGTATGTTCTACATAGCAAATTGTGGTTTTTGGAATATTTCTTTTGGGCCCATATTTTGTTGCTGTACAGTAGATGTTTGTGGGGCCCACTTCGGAAAGTTTTGCCGATCGAAATTTTAAACTTGTTAGTATGCAGTATTTACATTATATCTCCGACCGGGAATGTCATTTGATCGGTAACCCGCGTCTGATTGCTATAGTTCTTTTAGACGGGTTTGCGAACGTGACATTCGCGTTGATATTCTGTATTGTGCTGTAATGTTGCGGATATGTCGTGATGGATAGCAGTGTGCAATGGTAGTGCAGTTTGGATTTATTTGTACATTTGATATTACGGGACGAGCGTCCAACATGTGGACTGCCGTCACTGCCTGTTTGTATAATATTCTTTTGGGGCACGACTGGTTGAGGTCGATGTACCCGTTGTACATATTTTTATTTCTGTACTAGGTTTATCCCGCGAAGGAGTGCACGGATAGCCGGGTTCTGGAGGGCAACGAGTCTGTATCTCATGGCTTTGAGAGGCAGAGGGACCTCACTCTAGAATTGGCAGACTATTCGCCGCACTCGTAGGTGGTACAGGTTGACCCAAGGAGGGGTGCTCAATTTACCGGATTCCGTGAAATGCCGGGTGTTCCATTCACTATGCTGTGGGGGACTACCTCGCTTTGGCGGGTAACTTGCTGCACCCGTAGGGGTCTAGGTTTCATTGCACAGGCTATCCACACGACCAGGGGAACGTCGGGTTTCAGTAACGGCTCTGTGAAACCCGGGGATCCCAGATTATCTGTATTGTTCTGTGATGCTTATTACTTTTCTGTAATGTTGCATATTATCACGCCTGGAGCGATTATTGTATATTGGTATATATACTATTAGATATTGTATATGTTTTACACCCGCGCTAGTCCAGCCCCCGCTCCGTCGTTAGTTAAGTAACCTAACGG
The DNA here is from genome assembly GCA_030015575.1 of Agapanthus africanus. NCBI lineage: Eukaryota > Viridiplantae > Streptophyta > Magnoliopsida > Asparagales > Amaryllidaceae > Agapanthus > Agapanthus africanus. Next base: position 371,834,623 of record JASDDO010000019.1, on the reverse strand, counting down.
GTGATGACGGGACCCAGTGACGAATGCGGATGGCAATACGTACATTTTATTTTCGTTCTTTTCTGGTGTGATTGATTGATGGGACTGCATTGATTCTTATCAATGCAAGGATAAAACAAACCTATATTTAATGTTGTTGGAACAAATTTTAAAAGGTGTTATTACAAAGATGTTTTCTTTTTCTTTGCATAGTGATATTCAGTTTAGAATATCCTGCACCTTATTCGACGAGGCAAGGGCCGAGATCCCTTCACCGGGAGTGACCCCTTGGGCAGAAGTTTACGTCAGGGTAATAACTTTACTATAGTCGATTACAAGTTGCTTTGCATAGCGGTATTCAGTTAGAATATCCTGCACCTCATTCCACGAGGAAAGAGCCGAGATCCCTTCACCGGGAGTGAACTCTTTAGCAAAGGTTTTTCGCTATTATATTTTTATAAAAAGCTATCAGGTTCCTTCAACGAGATCAAGTTCATTATGTTAAAGGTTTTTCGCCAAAAATCAGTCATAGCCCTTCGTCATTTCTTATGGATGGTCAGTAGTATTCAAGCTATGTTTGTTGGCCCTTAGTCAAGGCATAATGTTTCGTAGCTGCTGGGTATTCATTTGTAGCATAGATGAATGCGTTGGTTTGGGACAATCGTATTACTTTGTTGGCCCTTAGTTAAGAGTATGTACGGGTGGGTTCAAATCAACCAGGACAATGATGGGAAGAACTTGACATGTGACTTATGATTTGTTGGCCCTTAGTCAAGGTCATAAGAGCATGGGGCAAAAATAATATCGGGAGTTTCAAACATAAAGCAAACTTGCCAGGCATGCGCATACCTTCTGGAGTGTGATAACTTGAGTGGCTTCCATCAAGTTATCATGCGATGATAGTTGGATCCCGATTCTCACTGATGAGTTGGTTTACTCTTTAGGTGATCCCGACTAATTCTTCTTTCAGGTTTGAAGGAGAATTTGAGATTACAGTGGGAGGTTTACTGATTAGATAAAATGATAACCATTCTGATCTAGGTTAGAGTGCACGCAGAGTGTTTCTTTTCTCTCTCTCTTTGGCAGCAACTTTTGACCGACCCTAGACTATGACTCAGTGACCAAGTTGACCGAACCTTCTTAAAATACTGATTTTTGGATTGTCTGAGTTGCATAAGTCATTGCCGCTCCTTCTTTTACCCTTTGTACTTCTCAGAACACCCCGTATTATTACGGATATCCACTTCCATTGGATAGATCCATTGTATGGTTATATACGAACTCGAAGGGACTACTTCGAGGATGGATCCAGGTTCGGGAGAAATAGAATTAGTATATTCAGTTGTCTTTTATTATCACCTTCTCTCAGGTTGCGAGGGCTCTTTAGTTTAGGAGAGTACACCTATTACGCTTATTGGATAGTCTTATTCCAAACCATAGGCAGGTGCCGAAAGGTAGGGAATGAAGAAAACCAATTAGCCTAAGTAGGGTGTGCAGAAGGTAACATATAAAGACAAGATCAAAGGATTAGAAAGAGGGCAAAGAAAATTGTGACTGTTATCATTCACGACCAAACCGCGTACTTCATCGCAACTCCTTTTTCACCTTTGCTTTTTTCCCAGTTCGGGAGAAATAGAATAAGGTATTATTCAGATTGTCTTTTATCATCACCTTCTCTCAAGTTGCAAGTACTCCTTGGTTTAGGAGGGTACACCTATTATGCTTACTGGAAAGTCTTCTTCCAAACCATAGGCGGGTACCGAACGGTAGGAAAGGAAGAAAACCATTTAGCCTAACGAAGGTATACAGAAGGAAATGAATAAAGACAGATAAAGGGATTTGGAGAGATGGAAAAGAAATATACAGTTATAGTCATGAATTTGATTATGGAAGAGGCATTACTAAGAATACCAGGATACCCCTACGAAACATTTTCATGTTTCAGTGCATTGTTAAAGGAAAACTGATTTCCCGATTAGATACTTACTCCAGGGTATGTATTTACCAGGTTTCATTCTCATATCTGTATGGTTTTTACAGATGATGAGTGGGAGTAAGTTATTAGGAATTAGGTGATCATCCTTATTATATCGGAATTCTTTGTAATTGGTGATATTTGAGAAAATCGCCTGGGTACAGTTTTCAACCTACGATGCACAGGTTTTGAGTTATTTAACTCAGCGGACTTATACAAAGTATTGTATGTTGTCCAGTGTCCGTCAGGATAAAGGGGTAGGTCCTCGTACTATGTTCTGATTACTTGTGACTTCTCTAAGTTTTTAGACAAGTGTTTCGTACAAATACAATGTCTAAGTTTTGAGAAGTTTTGGGTATAAGAATAAAGTAGAGAACCAGGTATCACAAGTATCGGGAATCTTCAAAAAGATCGAAGATGTAAATTCTTGTGATGGGTATTCAGTTGATAGTAATGGTTTTGAGAAACTCGTTTCTCTTTCAGGTTACTCATAATTGGATTGATTCCTAAGTTGAGTAATGCTGATTAGCCTTTCTCCATTAAGTTGATATGCACTGGAGACAGCTGCATGATTAGAATCTGATTCCAATTAAATTAGTGCCTCTGTTTCTATATTGGATATAGAATGGTTCATATCTTAACGATGTTAAGGTACGGGGAGTTGTCCAGCTTATGCTTAAAACCAGACACTGGATAACTCAAGGCACGTTTCTGTAATGGCAGTTTGTGGGTTGACCCTGGTTTTGACGAGGGTTGACATTTCTACCATCTGGAAGATCAATAGTGATATTGTTCTTGACTCGCCACAGTTTTAGTGAAAATGGATTTTTTCAGAAAACAGTAGTGGGAGTATGGTAGAACTGGAAGTGATTCCAGAACCGCAAACGATTACGGAAAATTTAATGGGACCTATATATTTAATCAGGTTTGACATTCCAATAGCCACTCCGCAGATATGGTGGGTAAACTCAGACACCCAAGAGGTACTCCGGTAGCCTCAAGGACGGTGACAGGGAGGTTCTTGTTTACCCAGACTTGACACTACTGTTGTTCCAGACTATGAGACCCGGCAAGAGGATAAGTATAGCGTCGTTCTAAACTAGCTTTAGAAGTGTACGTGTATATTATTCTGCCAGAGGGTTGTCGTAGTCAGTGGGAGCAGCGGAAGCATAGTGGGCAAGTATCTTATGTCTATTTATAGACTTAAGAAGATATGGCGGAGATAAGATCATCAAATTTTGATGTGACAGTCATGGTTTTGACTTCATCAGAATAGGGGATGGATCTGTTAAGAAGGTAGTAGGGTATGATGTCCTGGTATTTGGATGACATACACAGAGTAGGAAGTAAAATTCCTATACTACGATCGGTTGTACTTTGGTCATCACACAATTGTTTCTCCACAAAGGATATGGATATAATATCAGACATTTTGGTTTCTAGATCTATGGTTTTAGATCTTGATTTAGGTAGTTTCCCAATGTGGGTACTTTGACAGTATTCTAATAGTATTTTAGAATAGATGACTCCTGGCATGGTGGTGTACCTGCAGATGATGGAGTCACCCTCTCTAAAGGCGTCTTACAGACTAAAGGGGAGAGGGAAGTGCATGATTGGCAGATCACTTGCTTAGGCAATTGAGTCAATCGTGAGATGTCAAGTACCACACCAGATGTTGTTTTTGCACTAGATACGGTATGTTTATATTAATCCAATCCTGAAGAAACATAAGGAAGCAGTTTTAGAACATAAGTGCATGTTCTACGGATTTGATGACGGCAGCCTCCTTCGGGAGACGGTTATCATTCCAGGCTTCAGAGGTGACATGGATGACAGAGTGATTGTCAGAGTTATAGTTTTCCCTATGATGAGGGACAGTATTATGGACAGGTGGTCCAAGAGGATACTGTGGGAGGCATAGTGCTGGATACTGATTAGGTTCAGTGATCGATACAGTCTAAGAAGTTTGGATTTGGAGTTCATTTATGAACTAGGTCCCATCAGATATTCAGACATATTCTAAGACAAGTATTACTCGATTCGGGAGATGGCTTTCTCCGCGACCTTGAGATTTAGAGAGATATAGAAAGAAACATCAGGGCAGATCCACTCACTGAGGCTATTTCTCGAACACAAGAGTTTTACAACTAGCTTTGTGAAACTGATTAGTAAAGGAGTTGGATGTTCGGTATCACACGGGCTGTGAGTATGCAACATTGCAATAATTAGCCTTAAGTGCAAGTGGGAGATTGTTGGAGATAGTGCCCTCAAAGTCAATTATTGGATCGCAGGTACGTGATTGCAATGATTGAGGGAGGACCTATACCGATATGACAGTCTTGCTCGAGATGATAGTATGCTATCTGGTTTGTCTTTATCATCGTATACATGCTTTAGTTCACTATTGCATGATGATAGAGCCCATAGGATTCTTGCTTGACTACCAGCAGTATGATGGCGATCATATATGTGGGAGCTGGGGTCTGTAAGCACATCCTTAAAGTGTCCCTACTCGTGGGAGTTTCGAGACAGGGCATCGATACTCCAGAGTAGACTAGTGTATACAGTCGAGACCCCGACGAGGGGCGGTGGACGGTCTCACAAACCATTGGTGTTAGTTGGTTCACCTAAGATGTATACAGGTGCTCATTGGGTTATGAGTACACCGGACAGGACTCGCCGGGAACATGCTAGTTGGTATTATACATATCGTCAGATAGCAGTTCCCTGGTGACATGTGTACAGGTTAGTTTGTCGACCTGAGATCGTCATTTGTCTCGTGTGAGTTCCCACTGTGCTTAGATTACTACCCTACCACGCTCAAAGGAGTTGTGCAAACTGGTTTTAGTTGGGTACAGTCCCGAGCCACATGGAGGTAGTGAGCGGATCGTCGGGGATTCGTCTCTCCCGGTATTGGGGGTGAGATCGCGCTGTGTCTAGGAGATCCATTACACAAAGCCCTCGGCCGAGGCAGGAGATTTACTGGTAGGTACTCCAGTAGTATCTCAGGGTGTTCTGGTCCACTCTCTGACACGACTTATACTGCTATTGGGGGTCTGACGTTACCAGCCCCTAGGCCGATATGTGATACTCATAGACGAACAGACCGGACTGTATGTATATTGTCACTGTTAGGCTCAGTAGGGTTTATGGATGAGTTCGCTCGTCAGCTTCCCTTCCAAATCAATACATAGGCAAACCGTTACGTACAGCTTGTACCTCTGACGTGCTAGAGGTTATACCGAGTGCCAGTGTGTTGATGAGTCATTAGAGTCCCCCACAGACCGTTTCCTAAGTTCGGGCGAAACGTTGTAGAGGCCGTATGGTTTTATGGTAAGGTTCGGAAAAGCACGTGCGTTTTCGCACGTGTCATTTTTCGAGCATATAATACTGGTCGGTTTTGGTTTAAGCCGGATCCGAGTATTATACTGTGTAGATATAATATCTTTGTCTCAGTTGCATTTGTATTCGGTCGTAATATAAATACGGGTATGTTTATACTGATACGGGGTTATCCTGAAATTCGTTTCAGGATCACTTTTGGAAGTTACCAGTTTCCAGTTTTATATCGGCCGTATTTAATATTCGGTTAAATACGGATTTATCTTTTCTTGAGATGAGTGTAGAAGTTTCTAGAGGCTTCTAGAAGATGGTGACTAGGTTCATGCATCTTTGTGACTCATTAGTGCATTTAATGATGTTTGATGACAAGGTTTGTGATTCATCACTTGCATTAATTGTGTTCATACTAGGTGTAATTGTGACTCACTCTTCATTGATCTTGTGATCACCTCCCCCTCTCCTACACTCACCTCCCTCCCCTCTATATAGTGGCCGGCCTCCCCCCTTCTTGTGGGAGATGGTTGTTGTTTATTTTGGGAAAAAGATTAGGAATTTGTTTCATGGAAATATCATATGCCCATTTCTCATTTTCCCGATTCAAAAGGAAACTTCATTAACCGTTCGTCCATAGCTTTGGACGTAACGAGACAAAGTGTTCTACTCATTCTCTACATCAATCTTGGTCATCTCTTTTGGCAAACTTGATGACCGAGTTGCCTCGGTTCAGAGGCGGGAGCCCGTTTAAAGATCCGTCGACGTAGTGTCACCTGGACGACGAGACTGGAGATTCAGGAGATCGGAGCAGCCGCAACAAAGCGTGGGATGATGGTTGAAGACCGAAGGACTCGGATCGTTCGGTATAACATTTTTATCCACTTTGTACTTTGTTAGTTTAGCTTTAATGGCAGATCCGGGTTATAGAACGCGATAGCGCCAGTTGTAAAAAGTTTTTGTTCCGCATTTGGCGTCTGTTAGACGGCCGGGGCGCTACCGTGGACTTACAAACGTAAAATTTATTTCTAAACTATATCCTATTTTTCAACAATTCTAAGTTTCTGAAATCCTAAAACTGATTCAAATCTCACCAAACCAACTCCACATTCATTCACAACTACTTCATCATCATCACCATCGCCAATACCATCACCAATACCATCACCAAAATCTAACTCAATTCTCACTTCATCACCAACATCATCTTCTTCTCCAAATTCAACACAACTTGCCTAAAATAAAAAAATCCTTCACAAAACCCTGAAGTTTCGATCCCAATCAATTCCGACCAATCCTATATAATTAAAACTACCCTACAAAACCCACATCAACCATAAACGATGGGGATTGCATGCAAAATCAAGAGAAATCAAAGAATTTTGAAAGTAGGGGAAAATTACCTAAATCGACGAAATCCGAGGAAAAGCGACAATCCTTACACTCCCAAACGCTGCTGCAGAGAGAGATGGTGTGTGTGTGTGTGTGAGAGAGAGAGAGAGAGAGAGAGAGAGTGCTGAGTGAGAGAGGAGAGAGGTTTACAATGATTACAGGAGGCGTCGGCAGCGACGACCTATGCTTGGAGGTGACGGCGGCAACGGTTTGGTTTGGAGGAGGAAGAGGAGGAGGAGAGGATCGGCGGCTTGAAGGGAGGACGGGGAGGGGAATGTGCTTGGAGGAGGAAGAGGAGGGGTATGCTTCGAGGAGGTGGGGCCGATCGTCGCCGCGATGGGAGGAGGATGTCGGAACTCTGAGGAGAGGAGGGATTTTGGGGGATAGGGTTTTTTTCCTTTGGGAAAAAAGGAACCCGAGCCTTTATATTTAATTGGATTGTTCCGTTGGGTATTAGCCGAAGGAATAATCCAACACAATTTGTCTTTTCGGTTGCATATTTGGTTTATTAGGGTTTATTTTATCGGATAATAACCGACGAAATAAACCTCCCGATGAAATAGATGCGTTTTTCTTGTTGCGGGGTAAAAAAGCAAGTAGATGATTTCACAAGATCCACATAATTTTGAAAAGGGACGGAATGACAAACAATGAATTGAGCTCGCAAACGTTCAATATTTCCAATTAAAATGTCTATTCCACCGCGGGTTACAGTCATTTACGGAGGCATGCATGTGCAATAAAGTTGGACAACAGTATTAACTTTGGGGGAAAACAAATAAGAAAAGCGTTGAAAGAATATTCTGGCGCCAGGGCAAATGCGGTCAGCTCACAGCCCTGGAAGTTGATGTAGCCCTCTATGCTGCCGGAGTTTAGGGGTGAGATTAAGTTGCCGACATCGCATGCAGCCTTACCACGTGCAATAATACAACCGATCCCCCATTTTGATCTCATACTTGCATTCTCTCTCTCTCACACATTAATAAATTGTTGTTGCTTGCTTTCAAATCAAGTTTGTTTGATGCAATGCAATGGATATATTTATAGCTCATGGGATCAGGATCACCAGCATGGTCTATCCTTTTCCTGTTTACGGAAATCAGACATATTAGTGTAAAGTAGAGAGAGATTCATGGTTTATGCGTGTTTAGTAGGGAATTCCAAAACATTAAGAAGAACAAGGATCCTATACGTTGCTCATGTTCTTGCATGTATTTGATGAGTAGTTATCAGCTTCATTCATAATTTGTTATCAAGGAATTAATGAGGACAAAGGAATCGCAACAAGCGGATTACACATATCTAAAAGAACATAAAGGATGGATTCTGTACGAGTCCAATAAAATACAAAGAAGCATTTCATACTCGTTGAGTTTGCTTTGCAAGATCTAATGATCTTTTTATCGGTGCGGTATAACATCCACTGTTATAAAATCGAGCATGTGTAATGGAAATCATATCTTCATGAAAATCATATGTTCAACACCAATTAATGGTAGACCAGTAAATAATGTGCATCACATGTGTAAGGGCTATGAAAGTATTATTCAATTAATGTGTTTAATTATATGTTGTTTCTTCTTTGTAAGTTTAATTATTCGAAAGTAGTGTTTTTCATCAGTCTATGAGCAGTCATGCTTTTGGCTAGATAAGTATTTAAATGAGCTTTGTTGATTGCTTTCATATGCTGAGTATATATACACTAAAAAAATCTTTTGCATCCTTTTTCCTATTGTTTATTGTATTATAAAATTCAAGATATATAATTTGATCTTTTTCAGAGCAATTTTTTGGACCTGACCTTTTCAGGAATCAAATTGACAGCCACACTCATTTTAGAAAAGAAAGTAATGTTGTAGGACGTCCGTCTCTTTTTTGTAAAAGAAAAAAATTTAAATTATATAAATGCGTTCCTTATGTTTGATATGTGGCAAATGTTTGTGACTTTATGCTTTGTAGAAAATTCTTTCACTAAATGGTTGAAAATCAAGTCATGTGCATGTTCATACTTGCTGGCAAGCCTACATTTATCTCTTGATGCCTCTCAAACTAATGATAGGGCGTAGAAAGGGCAGGGTCTTTAATTAATTTGACTTTGTGCCCATGTTTCTTCGGCTTTTTAAGACAAAGCTCACTTTATCATTTGAGTCCCATACAACCTTTTGGTCCATTGTGGATGTGGGGTCATCAATTCGGTTAAACGGGTGTTAGTCTCCCATAATTTTACAATCCAGAATAGGCAGGTTTCTTTCATCTCATGTACAAAAGATTTTGAGGAATAGTTGTTTCTTCCAATACTATAAATAGAAATCAAGAATTAATTTGGTAGCCAGAGAGCATATAGAGAGTTTGGAGGAGAGGTAGCTAGCGTTGCGGTGTAACATTTTAGAAAAATATAAAATATTATTTTGGAATTTTAAATAATAAAATACTAAATTTCACGGATATTAAACATATATAGATTTGAGTTTTTGTAGATAGGTATAATTATATACCAATATTTGGAAAATAATTGAAATTTAAAACTAATTATTATTTATGAGAGCATTCATTTGATTGGGCTTTTTAGTAATTAATATATAATTATTTTCCATACAAGTTTTACTTTAAATTTAATTAGTATTTTACTAATTACTACACTAAACCATATTTTAATTTGTTAACCATGCTTGTGTACATGACATGTTATTTGCATGTTTTCCTTTTCTTTTATTTGTCATAGTCTTTATGTTTTATTTAAGTAAAAGAGAAAAAGAGAAAAGAAAAAGAAAATAGGGAAACAAGAAGGTATGGATGGGAATGAGAGAGAGAGATAACGCTCCCTTCACCCATTTTCTTTCCTCATTCCTTCATCATCTTTTCATCTTCATCCACTCCTCCTTCTTTTTCTTCTCCACGCTCGCTACCACCATGAACCACCCTCAAAATTAACTCAAAACCACATAAAACTTTCACAAAAAGTATTTCTTACCTCATCTTACATATCATGGTATGATCAAGTTTAAGTTTTGGAAAGTTTTGGCCAACTAGGAATTTTTTTGAGTTGCTCCTATGAGGTAAAGCTTCCACTTTTAATCTCATATTTAGATTTCCTAACTCACAAACTATTTGGAGTTAGTTTAGAGCTTAAGGTGCAGGTTTTTCTAAACTTAAGTTTTCTAAAATGAGAATTAGTGGGCAAAATTTATAGTAGCAGTATAGTAGAGATTGTAGTGAGTGTTTACAAGCTTAGTAGTGATTGTATCCCTGATCTAGATGAGCTTAGAAGTTTCAAAGACGAGTTTAGAAACTTCAAATGTCGGTTTGTTGGAACTTTTGATAATCAAATGGAATATGGGATGTAACGATTCTGAATTTACTGTACGGAATTTTCCAGTTTAATATACAGAAATGAGTTATACAGCCTGAGTTTGAGTTATAAGTTAATTTTGTTATATAAAAGCAAGAAATAACTTGTAGCTCACTGGTAAAACCTTTGCACTGCTGTGACGTAGCCCATGTGTTCGATCCTGTTCAGTCGAAAATAGTGCACTTTTTAACATGACAATTTCCTTGCTTTTCTTAATCATCTAAAGGTATTTGCAATAAATATAATACATATTAGAAGTTCATCTGCAAAATATCATTTACCATGTGTTATACATTATAATCAACATTATGAAGGAAATTGTATGTTTAATATTTTTATGCATAATATTTTATCTCACATTCTTCATTGAGATCTTGTGTAAGATTAGCTCAGGTCAGATATCGGGAATCAGGAATCTGCCGATAAAATAGAAGAAAGTCGAAAAATCAAATACTGACAGAAATTCAGAAGAGATAAGAAGGTTTCAGATATCGCATAAAGACCCAGAGATCAACAGAATAAGACCATAGAATTTTGAAGCAACGAGCTCACCAATCGGCCGCAGAACCGCGGCCGAGTCAGGCCGAGTCGCCGCGGATCCGCGGCCGATTCAGGGACTTGGGGTTCGGGAGTTCTCTGGAAGGTTCTTTGTAACAACCTAGTTTGTTGAGAACGCTTCTTTGTAACAACCTAGCTTGTTCTGGAAGGTTCTTTGCAACAACCTAGCTTATTGGGGAAGCTTGTTTAGGGGCTATAAAAAGGACCTAAAGCTATATTGAAAGGGGTTCCAACTTTTAATTCCAATTGCTTTTCCAATTTTATCCTAGTTCTTGATTAAATCAAATCAAGAAAGGAGCCAACAAATTCAACAAATCCAAGATCCAAGATCAAGAATCATGAAGAATTTCATGAAGAGACATTATTCAAGACTCCTTTATACGAAACCGATCATCATCAACGAGCACACGATCTACGACAGGTCTAAGACTCACGGTGATCGAGCGACGTGAAGATCGACGGAAAAATTACCTCTTCAAGGGAGTGATCGAGAGCAATTCTTCTTGTAATTTTGGATTGAAGAAGTTGTAATTTGAAGTCGAATAATAAATGTGATAATTAGTTTCAATTTCGCTTTCTTTTAATTTCTGTATTATGAGTTCTTTTTCTAATCTTTCTTCGATTTTCATGATGCACGAGTAAATCTCCGCTTGATAGGATTCGTAGGATTATGGTAGATCGATGGATGATAAAATTCTATACTTTTTTTAGTCTTATGAAGTTTACAAACTTTCGCAAAAGAATCGTTAACATTCTCATCGGGCTCAATATCAAATTCTTGATAATCTGGACCATGATTTGAGATAAGATTGATGATCTTTTTGTGAAGGTTTCATCTTTCGTTAGCTACCTCGTATGCCGTTCACTTCGTGTAGTTTGGTCAGGAGAGCACCGCTCCAGGGCTAGAAAATGAATGGGATCGGTGAAAGGACAAGGGACTATAGTGAAGAAACCCTAGTTTCTTAAAAAAAAACCTTAATCCGTATTCATCGCCATCAATCTGGTGTAAAACTGTCAATAGATAAGATGAGTCACCTTTATTAGTCATACATGGCTACTAAATCCGATCGAATCCTACAAGCCTTCTTCATATTTTCTTGATAATTAGATTTTGAACATTTTCTTGATTTCCTTACTTGAAGACAATTTCTTGATTTTCTTGAAACTATTACTTCAACTAAATCTTGAACCATTTTCTCGATTTTATTTACTATTTCTTTCAACCGATCTAAAGAAAAAACGATAAAATTCCATGAATCCCAGAGGACGACCCGTACTCACTAATGGTCTAGCTATATGCGACACCGTTATTGATTGCGGTTGTTTTACTACTAAAACATCTCTTCTTTACTTCCTTTACTTTTCTTTTAATCAAAAGAAGAATCGTTTTTTGAGCATCAATCAAATGGCGTCGTTGCCGGGGATACATACGTAATTTGTTCTTTCTTACTATTTGGGTTGAAGTATTATAATTCTATCAATATATAAATAAAGAACGCATCGTGTGCTTAACGATTAGTGTGTGAATTTTTGCAAGAGAATTTGGAATCATTGTAGCAGGAAGATAAAGATTCAGATCATTTCATCAAGACCAGAGAAGCAAGTGAAGCAACTGTAGAAAAACGAAGTCCAAGAACTCTCAACATGGCGGCGGAATCGCGCTATAGGCACGTTCTTGCGGCGGAACCGCGGCATCTTGGACGATCTAGGGTTTCATCTCTCTGTGGTATAATTTCTATCTTCTTCTCTCTCCTCTGAAAAGTCCAATAACAAATTTTCTGCAGGATTCTTTGTAAAAATTCGCCGCTTAAAAAAATTCTTGTTGCGTGTTTTAATATTGGTTGTTTGTGCATATTGTAATACGGAAAATTAAGGGGCAAAGACCAAATTCAGATTAGGTGGGGATTTCATTGCCCTTCCTAAGCCCCATAAATCACAAAACTAGCATCTGCATCATCATTTATTAATTAAAAAATATCTAGACCAAAACTCTAAGAACCGTCACGCTCAATTAGGATAGAGGAAGGTCGTGGGTAATCTACTGCTTATCCGCATTTTTTTGTGGTGTCTAGGCAAGTGTGTCTAAGACAAGTGGTTACTTAATTAGGCCCGCTATTTACATAGCGGATACCTCCCACTTACCTGGTACTTATCTGGCCACAAGAGAGATAAAGAGGTAGTAGAGGATTGATCCTGCGATTTGTCTTGTGGAAGTCTAGGAGCGGTCTAGTGACTTGACCTAGGTGACCTTAGATCTAAGGTTGATTGTGTATTTTTGTGATTTGTATGAATCCGTCTTTTTCAAAACAAACTTTTCTTTTTAGTTTAAAAAAATAAAAATATATATAATAATAATAAAAAAATTTAACGCTGCCACTTGTGCTAAACCCGCTTAGTGCATGCTTGGCTGGACATGGGATTCTAGTACCCGTCTTGTCCGTGTTTCTTCTATCGACTCCGAAGTCGGTATTTCTTCATCTTCTTTTTCCTCACCACCCACAACATCTACCGAGATAGATGGTTCTTCAACAAATTTTAATAACACCACTCTGCCATCACCTGCAGGTGCGCAGAATCTACCGTGTATATCTCTCCAAGAGAGATGCTATCCTATACGTGGTCCTCTTTCTACTTGTCTTTCTATTCTACCAGCCAATGGGGATAATTTTGAAATCAAACCACACTTTATCAATCTTTTGCCTAAATTTCACGGTCTAGAGTCTGAAGACGCATACGTTTTTATCACCAAATTCGAAAACGTATGTGCTATGATGGGCACTTCACAACTTTCTGTGGATACTATGCGTTTACGTCTTCTCCCGTTTACTTTATGCGATTTAGCCGAAAAATGGCTTTATAACACAACCGCACACTCTATTTCCAATTGGGATGAATTCGTTATAGCATTCTTTAAGAAATTTTATCCCAATCATAAGACCGCCCGTGTTCGGAGCGAAATCAACCAGTTTACCCAGCCTCCCAATGAACCATTTTGGAAATGTTTTGAACGGTTCAAGGATCTGCTTGTCCAATGTCCTCATCACAGAATCCATAGATGGGATCTGTGCCAAATTATATATGAGGGCATTAATCCAACGACAAAGCAGATGCTTGAAATCATGTGTCAAGGCAATTTTATGTCTAAAAACGATGGTGATGCCTGGAAATTCTTGGAAGATTTTGCTGAAAACACTTTGCAATGAGAAAGCGTTAGTCCACCATCATCTAGGGGAGGTATCCATCAACTTGATGTTTCCATTACCGTAAAATCCGAAATGGCAGCAATGCAAAAGAAACTCGAAATTATGGAAAACAAATTTTTATTAGCCTCCCTAAATCAGATGACGCTCCCTAAAACCGTGTGTAGATGTTGTTCCGATCTATCACATCTGACGGAAGAATGTCCTTTGAATTCTCCGTTTCAAGGTCAAGAACACACTAATACTGCTTTTCAGCAGCGACCTAGAAACGATCCTTATTCTTCCACATATAATCAGGGTTGGAGGAACCACCCTAATTTTGCTTGGAACAAACACCATACTCAAAATATGGTTCCAAACCAAAATAATTATCAAAGGGTTCCTCCACAGAAACAACAATCACCACAAAGTCTGCACCCCTTTCAACCACAAACTTTTCAAAATCTTGCCAACAATTCTGCACCTTATAATAATTCTTTCTAAACGGCCGGTACCGAAAACCCCTCTGCACTCGAACGAACCTTAAATTTGTGTATGAAACATTCCATGCAAATGTCGGCTGATATAAGGTCTTCTATCGATACCATAAAGAAAGACTCCGCCTCCCACGGTGAGAGTATAAAATCGATAGAAGCACAAATTGCATAATTAAATGCCGCAATGAATGCTAGAGAGAAAGAGAAAATTCCATCTCAACCTTTACCGAATCCTGGCCACTCACAATATCATAATGCGAATACCATTACCATGTTGAGATCCGGAAGAGTACTGAATAACCAAGTCGGTGAATAGGCTGATAATGATGAATCAATCAATGACACCCCGACTTCCACTTCTGAGCCTATTTCATCTAGTCCATCTTCTTCCGAGCTGATTCTCCGTTTTCCCCTAGGCTGGAACCCTCCGCCCACCTCGTTGAGTCAACCTGAAACGATCCCCACTCCAATTCTGGGATCCGTTCTACCCACACGAACTTCTCCATAAATGTTGGACCCAACTATTATTGATAAAGCTCCTTATCCAAATAGGTTGAGGGCCAACAAACCTAACGCACAAATGGAGAAGATTATGGAAATGTTTAAATAGTTTAACATAAATATCTCTCTCCTAGATTCTATCCAATAAGTTCCGGCATATGCAAAAGTACTTAAGGACTTGTGCAGTAGGAAGAGAAGAACTCAAGTGCCGAAAAAGTTATTCATGACGAGTAATGTTAGCATAGCTTTTACCCAGCAATTACCAAAGAAACGTAAGGACCCTGGCTGTCCTACAATCTCTATTTCTATTGGGGGAAAAAATATTAATCGTGCTCTACTCGATTTTGGCGCTAGTGTTAACCTGCTTCCTTACTCTGTCTATGAGCAGTTAGATATTGGAGAGTTGAAACCTTCCCACTGCACTCTCCAGATGGCAGATCGATCTATCACCAAACCTAAGGGTGATCTTAAGGTTGTGTTAATAAAAGTCGGGGAATTTATATTCCCTGTGTACTTTATTGTTTTAGATACACAAGCTGTAGCGAACCCATGGAATCAAATTCCAATGATTCTCGGTCGACCCTTCTTAGGCACTTCCAATGCTGTCATTAATTATCGTAACAGTTCTATGAACTTAACCTTCGGGAAAATGGCAATTGAACTTAATATTTTCAAGCTAGGAATTTAACCGTCTGAACCTTCTGCTCATTTACTTGATGTCTGAACCTTAAATTTGTGTATGAAACATTCCATGCAAATGTCGGCTGATATAAGGTCTTCTATCGATACCATAAAGAAGGACTCCGCCTCCCACGGTGAGAGTATAAAATCGATAGAAGCACAAATTGCATAATTAAATGCCGCAATGAATGCTAGAGAGAAAGAGAAAATTCCATCTCAACCTTTACCGAATCCTGGCCACTCACAATATCATAATGCGAATACCATTACCATGTTGAGATCCGGAAGAGTACTGAATAACCAAGTCGGTGAATAGGCTGATAATGATGAATCAATCAATGACACCCCGACTTCCACTTCTGAGCCTATTTCATCTAGTCCATCTTCTTCCGAGCTGATTCTCCGTTTTCCCCTAGGCTGGAACCCTCCGCCCACCTCGTTGAGTCAACCTGAAACGATCCCCACTCCAATTCTGGGATCCGTTCTACCCACACGAACTTCTCCATAAATGTTGGACCCAACTATTATTGATAAAGCTCCTTATCCAAATAGGTTGAGGGCCAACAAACCTAACGCACAAATGGAGAAGATTATGGAAATGTTTAAATAGTTTAACATAAATATCTCTCTCCTAGATTCTATCCAACAAGTTCCGGCATATGCAAAAGTACTTAAGGACTTGTGCAGTAGGAAGAGAAGAACTCAAGTGCCGAAAAAGTTATTCATGACGAGTAATGTTAGCACAGCTTTTACCCAGCAATTACCAAAGAAACGTAAGGACCCTGGCTGTCCTACAATCTCTATTTCTATTGGGGGAAAAAATATTAATCGTGCTCTACTCGATTTTGGCGCTAGTGTTAACCTGCTTCCTTACTCTGTCTATGAGCAGTTTGATATTGGAGAGTTGAAACCTTCCCACTGCACTCTCCAGATGGCAGATCGATCTATCACCAAACCTAAGGGTGATCTTAAGGTTGTGTTAATAAAAGTCGGGGAATTTATATTCCCTGTGTACTTTATTGTTTTAGATACACAAGCTGTAGCGAACCCATGGAATCAAATTCCAATGATTCTCGGTCGACCCTTCTTAGGCACTTCCAATGCTGTCATTAATTGTCGTAACAGTTCTATGAACTTAACCTTCGGGAAAATGGCAATTGAACTTAATATTTTCAAGCTAGGAATTTAACCGTCTGAACCTTCTGCTCATTTACTTGATGTCTGAACCTTAAATTTGTGTATGAAACATTCCATGCAAATGTCGGCTGATATAAGGTCTTCTATCGATACCATAAAGAAGGACTCCGCCTCCCACGGTGAGAGTATAAAATCGATAGAAGCACAAATTGCATAATTAAATGCCGCAATGAATGCTAGAGAGAAAGAGAAAATTCCATCTCAACCTTTGCCGAATCCTGGCCACTCACAATATCATAATGCGAATACCATTACCATGTTGAGATCCGGAAGAGTACTGAATAACCAAGTCGGTGAATAGGCTGATAATGATGAATCAATCAATGACACCCCGACTTCCACTTCTGAGCCTATTTCATCTAGTCCATCTTCTTCCGAGCTGATTCTCCGTTTTCCCCTAGGCTGGAACCCTCCGCCCACCTCGTTGAGTCAACCTGAAACGATCCCCACTCCAATTCTGGGATCCGTTCTACCCACACGAACTTCTCCATAAATGTTGGACCCAACTATTATTGATAAAGCTCCTTATCCAAATAGGTTGAGGGCCAACAAACCTAACGCACAAATGGAGAAGATTATGGAAATGTTTAAATAGTTTAACATAAATATCTCTCTCCTAGATTCTATCCAACAAGTTCCGGCATATGCAAAAGTACTTAAGGACTTGTGCAGTAGGAAGAGAAGAACTCAAGTGCCGAAAAAGTTATTCATGACGAGTAATGTTAGCACAGCTTTTACCCAGCAATTACCAAAGAAACGTAAGGACCCTGGCTGTCCTACAATCTCTATTTCTATTGGGGGAAAAAATATTAATCGTGCTCTACTCGATTTTGGCGCTAGTGTTAACCTGCTTCCTTACTCTGTCTATGAGCAGTTAGATATTGGAGAGTTGAAACCTTCCCACTGCACTCTCCAGATGGCAGATCGATCTATCACCAAACCTAAGGGTGATCTTAAGGTTGTGTTAATAAAAGTCGGGGAATTTATATTCCCTGTGTACTTTATTGTTTTAGATACACAAGCTGTAGCGAACCCATGGAATCAAATTCCAATGATTCTCGGTCGACCCTTCTTAGGCACTTCCAATGCTGTCATTAATTGTCGTAACAGTTCTATGAACTTAACCTTCGGGAAAATGGCAATTGAACTTAATATTTTCAAGCTAGGAATTTAACCGTCTGAACCTTCTGCTCATTTACTTGATGTCTGTTCTGTCCACGAGATAGCTCCCGAAAGCTGCAAGGTTGATGAACTTTGCTATAATGATCTCAACGACATTAGTACATCATTGTTTGATCTACCACATTATTATAGCGAGGACACCTATGACGAGTCCAACCCCGAGTTTGAACCTTTTGACTCATCACAAATGTCAGTAGCGCTTTCCGAGTCAATATCCTATGCAGGTTATGAACTTCTTAGGGAATCCGAATATCATTCTCTTACCCTACCTTCTATTATTTCTCCGCCGACATTAGATCTCAAACTGTTACCTTCTCATCTTAAATATGCATATTTAGGTGAGAATGAGTCTTTGCCCGTGATCATATCCGCTTCTCTAGCTTTAGAGCAAGAGAACGCTCTTTTTGATGGTCTTGAGATCAAATCGGCAAGGATTTGGTTGGACAATGGCAGACATCAAAGGGATTAGTCCCTTGATTGTTGAACATCATATACATTTGGTGGATGAAGCCAAACCAACCCGAGACCCACAAAGACGATTAAATCCCGTCATGAAGGAGGCGGTAAAGAATGAAATCGTCAAGTGCCTAAATAGTGGTATAATTTACCCAATCTCTGATAGCCAATGGGTAAGTCCTATTCATGTGGTCTCTAAAAAGTCAGGTATCACGGTCATAACTAATAAGGCTAATGAGTTGGTCCAAACACGTACCCAAACTGGGTGGCGTGTATGTATTGATTATAGGAAACTCAATACTGCAACGAGGAAAGATCACTTCTCTCTACCTTTTATTGACCAGATGTTGGAACGATTAGCTGGACATGAATATTATTATTTCATGGACGGATACTCTGGCTATAACCAGGTCCCTATCGCCGAAAAGGATCAAGATAAAACAACATTTACTTGTCCTTTCGGTACCTTTTCTTATAGACGCATGCCTTTTGGGTTATGCAATGCTCCCGCTACATTTTAGCAGTGTATGATGGGGATATTCTCAGACATGATCGAGAATTTTCTGGAGATTTTCATAGACGATTTCTCTATATTTGGGGTCTCATTTGAGGATTGCCTACGCCATCTTGACGCAGTTCTTATCCGCTGTAAGGATAAGAACTTAACTTTAAATTGGGAAAAATGCCATTTTATGGTACAAGAAGGTATCGTGCTTGGACAAGTCATTTCACGAAAAGGCATTGAGGTAGACAGAGCTAAAATTGATGTCATCCATAACCTTTGTTATCCCAAATGCATCAAAGATATACGATCTTTTCTTGGTCATGCAGGATTTTATAGGAGATTCATTAAGGATTTTAGCAAAATTGCTAGACCTTTAACTCTTCTCTTGGCCAAGGATACTACATTTCATTTTGATTCGGATTGTGAGACTACTTTTGAATCACTTAAAAGATTTCTCACTACAGCCCCTGTTCTATCAGCTCCTAATTGGAACCACCCGTTTGAGCTAATGTGTGATGCATCAGATTTTGCTATTGGTGCAATCTTAGGACAACACATTGATAAGATGCCACATGCAATTTATTATGCAAGTAAGACCTTGAATGATACCCAAATTAATTATACAACCACCAAGAAAGAACTCTTGGCAGTTGTATTTGCATTAGAAAAATTCAGGCCTTACTTGATTGGCTCACCGATTGTGGTTTACAACGATCACTCTACCCTAAAACATCTTTTATCAAAGAAGGATGCTAAGGCCAGGTTAATACGTTGGATCCTGTTATTATAAGAATTCGATCTTGTCATACGAGATAAGAGAGGATGTGAAAACGCAGTAGCCGACCATCTTTCACGCATCTCTTTTTCACCTACTGTGACCTTGTCAATAAATGACTCTTTTCTTGACGAACAACTCTTGACCGTATCCTGCGAACCTTGGTTCGTGGATATTGTGAATTATCTAGCAACAGGACTTATTCCCAGCGAATGGTCTAAACAAGACAATCATCGATTTCTATCCCGAGTAAAGCATTTTTACTGGGATGAACCTTATTTGTTATTGTCTTGACCAAATCATTCGCAGATGTGTCCCTAATGATGAATTCAAGAGTATTTTGTCTTTCTGTCATGATCAGGCATGTGGTGGTCACTTTGGTCCACGTAAAACGGCGGAAAAAGTTTTGCAATGTGGTTTTTACTGGCCTACATTATTCAAAGATGCATTTGATCATTGCAAAACTTATCCACGGGGTCAACACACGGGTCGGATTTCTCGAAAAAATGAGATGCCACTCCAACCTATCTTGGTTGTGGAAATTTTTGACGTTTGGGATATTGATTTTATGGGTCTTTTCGCAACTCTTTTAGGAATTTATATATCTTGTTAGCGGTTGATTACGTCTCAAAATGGGTGGAAGCAATACCATATCGCACTAATAACAACAAGGTTGTTATTAAGTTCCTTAAAGAAAATATCTTTTCGTGATTTGGACATCCTCGCGCTATAATTAGCGACAATGGGATGCATTTCTGTAATCGGTTTTTCGAGAGATTGATGCGGAAATATTCAATCAACTATAAACTTTCTACGCCCTATCATCCCCAAACGAGCGGGCAAGCTGATATTTCCAATAGGCAAATCAAACAAATTTTGGAGAAGACAGTTGCTAAAATCCATAAAGATTGGTCAACCAAATTGACGGATGCTCTTTGGGCATTTCATACCACTTATAAGACTGATCTTGGTATGTCTCATTATCGCCTAGTGTTTGGAAAGGCTTTCCACCTTTCTATCGAGATCAAACATAAAGCAATGTGGATCAGTAAAGAACTTAATTTCGATATAAATCAAGCCTGCAACTTTTGGAAGCTGCAACAAAATGAGCTAAGCGAACTCCGCGATGAAGCTTACGATAATGTGGTTATAGTAAAGAACCGGACTAAAGTATTTCACGATAAAAATATTTTGAGAAAAACTTTTATCCCGGGACAATAAGTCCTTCTTTACGATTCGCGTCTCCATCTTCATACGGGTAAGCTAAAATCTCGGTAGAAAGGACCATTTGTGGTGCGGTATGTATACCCGCACGGGGTAGTTGCAGTTGAAAATATTAAAAACGGTTATATTTTTAAAGTGAATGGGAATAGATTAAAACCGTATTTTTCCACTGACCCAATGGAGGAGCTCCTATTTTTACAGAATCCCCTTTATCATAACTAAATTTCCTCCGCCTCACCTCCTCATCATAAGAATGGAGGTGAGTTCAAAATGGACCTAATTGAATATCCATATGATTAAAAATAAGTTTGGAGGGATTTTCACTTTCATTTATTCTTATCCCCGTTAATAACTTTTCCTCCCAAGTCTACAGGTTTTGAGATTTAAAAAATAACAACAGTGATGACACTGCTGTAAACAAGTTTGGAGGAGCTTTGTGCTTATTTATGCATTACTTTGCATTATACACTTTGCATAACCACAAAAAATTTTAAATTTTTTTTATAATGAAAGATTAGAAAGTAAAAAATTACATTTGAAAGATTGGAAGAGTTTGAGAAAAACAAGAAAGTTAGATGTTTTCTGAAACAAAACTAGTAATAACTAGTTATGAGCCGTTGTCTCAAGGGTTAGTAAAATGAAGGAAGTCACTAATCTGAGGATAAAAATAAGTCTGAAAAATAGTTCCTATTTTGTAAGTCAAACATCTGAATGTTGATACCCTACTATACGCACATACACACGTTTTGAAACTCGGGATAGTAGAGGATACCTTGAAATGCTCTTTTCTAAAAGACAAAGTACAAAAAAAATAATAAATGAAGCATAAAAGTATAAAATGGTGAAGAAAAATGAACACTGGTTTTGTAATCAACAAGGCAGCATAAAAAAATATAGCGAGGGTGCTTCATCACCTTGTGCCTTAGACCAACTGGTTTGGGAGTCACTGCTAAGCCTTAGGTGTTGCAAGACGAGAAAATTGCTAATTACGCCTAATAAGTGAGCACATTTAGTAATTGTTCGGTTAGTGCCTCAAGAAGTATTAACGGTCGCAGGAAAAATGTGTGACCGATTCCATTTAAATTATTCACCGACTAAAAAGTACCGAGGTTGATGGACAAGAGTATGATAGCTTGAATTGAATTCTCCAAGTGTAGGGATGTCTTTTACACACACGTAGGGGAATATGATCGGTGTTTGGAGGAAAGGTAGGGATGAAAAATAAAGACGATGTTTTATTAAGGGATAATGTGATTTCTAACATTTTTTATGACTATTAAGATAGGGCTCATGAAAACTGAAAAGCTAGTGCAGTTGAAAACTCTGATTTTCAAGTTCTTTCTTTTATAATTCTTATCTTTATATGTAATTTTCACAGTTTTTCTTTTATTATGGGATTTTGTGGGTGTAATCTGCTGAAAACCCTCAGGAGACAACACTCCTCCTACTAGGGACATCTAGAGGTTTAAAAACTTGTTGCACATGCTCAGAGCAATCGTGTTGCCTACGAAAGTGTGCTAGTTAATTTTTTCTTTTTTTTCCTATTTTTCTCCTTCTCTTAAATAAATAAAGTTTGCTCGGGACGATCAAAGTCAAGTTTGGGGGAATTTGTTCAGTCGAAAATAGTGCACTTTTTAACATGACAATTTTCTTACTTTTCTTAATTATCTAAAGGTATTTGCTATAAATATAACACATATTAGAAGTTCATCTACAAAATATCATTTACCATGTGTTATACATTATAATCAATATTATGAAAGAAATTGTATGTTTAATATTTTTACGCATAATATTTTATCTCACATTCTTCATTGAGATCTTATGCAAGATTAGCTCAGGTCAGATATCGGGAATCAGGAATTTGCTGATCAAATACAAGAAAGTAGAAAAATCAAATACTTGCAGAAATTCAGAAGAGATAAGAAGATTCCAGATATCACATAAAGACCCAGAGATCAACAGAATAAGACCAAAGAATTTTGAAGCAACGAGCTCACCAATCTGCCGCGAAACCGCGGCCGAGTCAGGCCGAGTCGCTGCGGATTCGCGGCCGATTCAGGGACTTAGGGTTCGGGAGTTCTCTGGAAGCTTTTTTGTAACAACCTAGCTTGTTGAGGATGCTTCTTTGTAATAACCTAGCTTGTTCTGAAAGATTTTTTTATAACAACCTAGCTTGTTGGGGAAGCTTGGTTAGGGGCTATAAAATTAACCTAAAGCTACATTGAAAGGGGTTCCAACTTTTAATTCCAATTGCTTTTCCAATTTTATCCTAGTTCTTGATTAAATCAAATCAAGAAAGGAGTCAATACATTCAACAAATCCAAGATCCAAGATCAAGAATCATGGAGAAATTCATCAAGCGATATCATTCAAAACTCCTTTATACGAAGCCGATCATCATCAACGAGCACACGATCCACGACAGGTCCAAGACTCACGGTGATCGAGCGATGTGAAGATCGAGGGAAAAATTACCTCTTCAAGGAAGTGATCGAGAGCAATTCTTCTTGTAATCTCGGATTGAAGAAGTTGTAATTTGAAACTGAATAATAAAGATGATAATTAATTTCAATTTCGCTTTCTTTTAATTTCTGCATTATGAGTTCTTTTTCTAATCTTTCTTCGATTTTCATGATGCGCGAGTAAATCTCCGCTTGATAGGATTCGTAGGATTAAGGTAGATCGATAGATGATAAAAATCTATACTTTTTTTGTGTCTTATGAAGTTTACAAACTTTCGCAAAAGAATCGGTAACATCCTCATCGGGAGCGATATCAAATTCTTGATAATCTGGACCATGATTTGAGATAAGATTGACGATCTTTTTGTGAAGGGTTAGAAAATGAATGGGATCAATGAAAGGACAAGAGACTATAGTGAAGAAACCCTAGTTTCTTCCAAAAAACCCTAATCCGTATTCATCGCCATCAATCTGGTGTTAAACTGTCAATAGATAAGATGAGTCACCTTTATTAGTCATCCATGGCTACTAAATCCGATCGAATCTACAAGCCTTTTTCATATTTTCTTGATAATTAGATTTTGAACATTTTCTTGATTTCCTATCTTGAAGACAATTTCTTGATTTTCTTAAAACTATTACTTCAACTAAATCTTGAACCATTTTCTCGATTTTATTTACTATTTCTGTCAACCGATCTAAACCGCCGCCTGAAGCCGGAGTCAGAGGACCCTAAGTTCCAAAAAGGATAAAATTCCACGAATCCTAGAGGATGACCCGTACTCACTAAAGGTCGAGCTACATGCGACACCGTTATTAATTGCGGTTACTTTACAACTAAAACATCTCTTCTTTACTTCCTTTACTTTTCTTTTAATCAAAAGAAGAATCATTTTTTGAGCATCAATCAGATCCCCATCAGACACATTATTTTTCTGATTTTTCTTTTTAACTTTTTGGAAGCCCAAAAGTTTACACGTGCAATACACATAAAATGAAAAGTCAGAAAAATCAAACATGTGCAAAAGAGTTTAAACATTGAGTTGTACATGTTGCACAAATCCAGAGGCATGAAGCCCTAGATCGGCCGGTGGATATAGGGATTGGGCCGGTACCGACGGATGAACCGAGGCCAAAGAACCCCGGGCTTTGCACACTTGACTCTTCCCTTACCCCTAACTCCCCTGCACTGTTTGGTTTCCCTGCAATCAAATAGAAACCCTTCATTTCACCATTTATCATCTTTTTAATGCATTTTAATTCACCATTTTAATTCTAAATCCCTAATTCTACACTATAAATACCGCCCCACCTGTTGGCTCAATATCATTATGAAAATTCTAGCCAAAACTCTCAAAATTTTTTAAGTACAAGTGAAGCACAAGTGGAGTTAGCAAGCGGTCAACTTCCGGCGAAGAATCGAAGCTATTCCGGAGCTCCCGCGACACCACGACGACAACCCTCTCTTCTTCTACCTTTTCTTAACCTAACTAGATAGTAAGTCCCTTCCAATCTTCTTTTCTCTTCTTTAAAAATTCATTCTAAAACGAATATCAGTAAATGGAGTTGATACCGATATCTATCTTCTAAACTCTAAAAACTCCCATTTTTCTTACATATTGTTCATCCAAATTTCACACACTACTTGTAATCTTAATTATAAATGTTTAGAATAAATTTTAACTTAGAATTCCATGCAAAATAAGTTTAACTTAAGTTTTTCATTAAAATACCATGAACTTTAAATATCATCTCTTTTAGTATCGCTTAAACATACCTTAGGAAAACTTCACGGGGTAACGATCTACCCCTCACATACACTCTTGTTCCATAGTACGATACCTTTGTGTGAATTTTGTTTACGAAGAAAAAATTACATTAAAATACCACTCACTTTAAAACGGTTTTATTTTAAAACAGTATTTTTAATTCCTTTGTAATTATGTCTCTACAAACTTTTTTAGGAGACCCGCTATTGGATGGCACAGACTATCGCAAATCCTTGGATTAGTAGAGCGAGATGCAGACCTCCTCATGGAGCATTCGGTCTCGAAAGGTTTTAAATACGATTTTAAGAAAAACGTATTTTTTCTACTTAAATAAAAATTTAATTTTTAATAATTATATAAAATTACAAAACCCATATATTTTCAAAATATAATAAATTTACATTTTTTAAATGAAAGAATTAAAAGTTTCAAAAGACAAGTTTTACAATAAAATACTATGAACTTTCCAAGCTATGTAATTATCGCTAAAATACCTCAAATCCTTGAAATTCATATCCATGAAAATCCAAAATAATATAAATAAATACTCGAGGTTTATTTTGAAATTTTATTAAAATTATTTTTCATAAAACTCCATCGAGTTATATAAAACAATATTAAGGACTTTAGTAAATATAGGTTTAAGCGGAATCAATTCTCTTGAACCCCAGAGAGCTGGAGAAAGTGAGTGGTTGCCTATTTAAGATAGAAAAATTAATGAAGTTATCAATGGTAATTGTCTTGAAAAAAGACACAAATCCTACCATCCATGTGCAGCAGTTACCGATAACTCCCAAATCTAATTCAGGATCTAAATCGGTTACAAATGTTTGACTCAAGTCTGAGTCTAACTCAAATCTGAATCCAAACTCAAATCAGAGTCCAATTCAAACATGAATCCAAAATCTAACATGAATACATGAACTTGAACCTGAATACCTCAATTCAAATTTCAATACTAGACATGAATACTTTACTTGACTTGACCGAACCATGATTATAACTTGACATAACTTCATGAATACATGATTACATCCTGAACCTGATTACTTGAACAATTTGTATCCATGGTCTCGGAAAGACTTGTAAACATAACCTATACAAATATATTACGCGGGGATAACGAGATAGATTGGTACGGAACATATAGCGTGGCATGAGATGGTCACTTAAAAGACACCTACATGAACTCTCGTGCCGTTTTCCCGTAGGTTTTGATGGCGCCTTATACTACATGTTACCATAGTCCATGGGGTAATATGGACTCCTCTTATATATACAAATATATTCTGTACCAAACTATAAACAACTACGTTAGAATAACAAGCATATACCTGTACAACTTAACAGTTTCATTTCTCATTACTTGTTATATTCCATTCCTTCTTTTGGTACTTACCAAGCGCTAGTTCGCTGACGACATTCAAGTCTCTTTCTTTCTTTGGAATATTCGTCAGGAGGACTGGACTCTCAAGAGATCGAGCCTAACCAGGAGGACTTGGACTAGCTCACTACCCAACCGGACTACTAGCTCATCTTGTACTTATTTTATTTTGTATGCCACTGTTTAGGCATTTCTTATTTCATTGTATCTTTCCTTTTCAAAAACAGTTGTATGTAAAGATGAATGTAAATAAATGTTGTTGTTTAATTTATATCATTGTCATTCTTGTACATTATATATATATATATATATATATATATTGCTTAATTACGCATAACATATTTATTTCTTAGTAAATACGTTGCGGCCCGCCACGTCACCGTTTCCGTACACTGAGAAGCAGGACGTGACAGGTTTTGTTGGCGGCCCATACAGGTCCGTTCTGCATGAAGTCTTAAGCAATATATCACAAGAATTATAAGAATCAGCAACTATACATTCCTTGCATTTAAAATTCCTTGAATCTATCCTAACCATTCTTTTCCTATCAAGATCATGGATTCACCAAACAACACCAGCATGAACGTCAATGGAAACACCCCACCGCCTACTCTACCTCCACCACCTACCGTTGCAACTCCCATCAATGAGCAAACGCTACTGTTTGAGGCAATCAAGAGCCTCTTGAAGGGTCAGCAGCAGCAGACTGCTATCTTCATGCACCTCCTAGAAGCCGAGGCACCCGGAGTCAAGCAATTCCGGACACTGCATCCATAGCATTTCTTAGGAAAAGAGAGCCCGCTGGAGGTGGAAGAATTGGCTCAGTCGATAGAAGATAACCTGGCAGTAGCATAAGTGCCAGAGATTGATTGGGTGAGGGTTGCGAAGCTGCAACTAACAGACAATGCCAGAGTGGTGGAAGGCTGAAGAAAACCGTTTCGCCCAACCGATTGAATGGAAGACGTTTCGCGATATGTTCGATGCGAAATACTTCCCTGAGACTGCCCATTTTGACATGTAACAGCAGTTCATCCACTTACAACAAGGCTCGATATGGAGCAAGTCCGTGGATGAATACGATGTTGAGTTTACCATGATTAGCAGGTAAGATATTGTCTCAAATTCAAATTCCCGATATCACTTATTACACTGCTAACACAAGACGTAACAGGTTCGCGACACACCTCATCCTAACTGCTGAGATCCGGGCACGACGATTTCAGCAAGGGTTGGACCCAGAAATCCAAGCTGCACTCACTACAGGGGATTTCCCAACCCAAGATCTCGCTTTGAAGGCTTTCTGACGCTATGAGGCAGTTGTGAACGAGAAGGGCAGATCTCAGACTGCCGGTGTGAAACGCTCTGCCACACAGATGGCAGGAGGAGTCTCTTCTAGGCGAACTTTTGCAACCAGGAGACCGGGAGGATCATTTAACCGGCCCAGTCCAGACTTTTGCTTCTACTGCAAGAGAAATGGACACCTGGTAAAAGACTGCAGGCATGCAAATGGCCTGTGTTTTATTTGTGGCACATCCACTTACGCCACAGGAGCGTGTCCATATCGACTCAACCCAGCTCCAACACCTAGAACCGCAATCACAGTCCTGCAGTGGCCAGCTATTCAGGCTCCTGTACCCCGTTTAGCCCTACCTGCACCACTTCCATATGGACCTCCTGCACAACCTCCTCGTCAATTCCACTAAGTACAGAGAAACATGCCATAAGGGCAGAGAAACGTGCCCCAGGGACAGAGAAATGTGCCTCCAGCAAAGAGGAATGTACCCAGACGTTAGGCTTTCACAATAATGGTTGAGGAAGTCGAATCCACTGGCCAAGTAATCACTGATAATTCCCAATCCTTTCATCTTTTCAATTCTTATACACCTCTATATTTCTCCTGTATCTAAAACCAACCTCACACAACTTAGGTACTATACTAGTATCCACCCTTCCTGCACTCGCACTTTTCGACACTGGAGCATCAACACTACTTCATGTCGCAATGATTTGTGAGAACGCATGCGATTACCCTGAGGCCACTCATTTCATGCTGGAATGTCAGTTGTGGGAATAGAGTATTAAAAGAAACTATGAGATTTGATCAGTGACCAGTTGTAGTTTACGGATGAGAATTCTACACGAATTTCAAAGTATCAGACATCCCAAACTTCGATGTTGTATTAGGAATGGACTGGCTGGGAGTTTTCTATGCTACGATTGACTACCGTCAAATGAGGGTAGTATTTAAGATACCAGATCACCCAGTCTTTTACTACAAGAGTGGAGATAGAACTTGTTAGTTGTATGTATGCCCTAGAGGCCGTTATTGTACATGATTGTATATTATAATGGATGCTTGGACATATATAGAGAGGACATTCTTGCTCGACATGATAGTATGCTATCTTATTGCTCTTTATTTTAACATATAGACTAGTATTGTGATACTGTCTTTTCTCTCATATGTTTATAAAGCCCTTAGGATGTGTACTTGACTATCAGGATTATGATGCAGATCATACTAGTGGGGCCAGGGTAGTCCACAAGTTCATCTTTAATTGTTCCTAGTCGAGAGAGTATCGAGATAGGGCATCGATATTCCAGAGTAGACTAGTATGTACGTTTCTTGATCCTGTATGGGGCGATGGATGATCCCACATCCATTGGTGTTTGACATCAAAGATTGTATACAGGTGCTCATTGGAGAATGGGTACACCGAATAGGACTTGCCGAGAATTCCTAGATGGTATTATACCTAACTTCAGATAGCAGTTCTCTGGTGACACTGGTATAGGTTAGTTTGTAGACCCGAGATCATCATAGTGTCTTGTGTGATTCCCATTATGCTTTGATTTCCTCCCTACCACGTTCAAGATAGCGTGCAAATAGGTGGATTTTGGGTACAATCCTGAGTCACATGGAAGTAATGAGCAATAGGAGGGGTTTCGTCTCTCCCGGTATTGGGGGTTGATGTTGCGCTATGCTCGATTGACCATAACAGGGAGTCCCTGGCCAGGGCTGATGATGAGATTTATTTGTAAGTGTTATCAGTAAGTTCTTTACCCGTTATGAGTCTCACATCGGCATGATTTATCAAGTTATTGGGGTCTGACGTTTACTACCCCCAGACTCGATATGCGACATATCAGACGTAGAGACCGGACTGTACGGTAGTATTACTTATTGGATTCACGGGAGTATGGACAAGCTTGCTTGTTGATCTTCTGCTCGCTCAATACCTGAGTAGCCGTTATATCCAGCTAGTACCGCTGACGGCTTGTGGGTGACTGATATGATCATCATCTACTGCTGGCGTATTGATGAGTCTTTAGAGTCCTACACAGAGGTTTCCTGGCTCAAGCGAAACGAAGTAGGGCTCATATGTGATATCTGCGGGCCCGAGATTGATACTTGTATGTGATACAGTATTCTAATCTCACGATATAGGTTATATGTGATATAACCGGATTATTGAATCAAGTGCTGATTAAATAATTTTTTATATGTATATTTGATATACATATAAATGATATTAGTCGGTTGTATGTTATGTAGCCGGATTATCAAATTAAGTGTTGATTTAATAATTTAATATATAATTATATATATTCGATATATATTAATATATATTAACTAATATTAACTCACTTAAGAAATTTTTTTCTCCAAATACATTTAAATATATATGTGATATATATTAATGTATTTATTTTGTGTCATGCTAGATGATACATTGGACTTAGGTGTATGAGACTCATACCTAACTAAAGATAATTTTGGTGATTAATTATTAAGAGATAAATCAAAATTAGGTGGAAATTGACATGGTTTAAGATGCTTATGGAAGCATGTAGAAACCTTGACTTAGTCCATTAATTTTATTTTACTCTAGATATTTATTAAGCTAACCATTATCTTTAGCCATGGTTAAGTCTCTACAAGAGATTATATGAGATATTTTTCTCACCCATGGTTCATCACTAGATAACTTGAGTTTCTTCTTCATCTCATTTTTCTTCTCTTGATTTCTTGTGAGGTGAATAAGAAAAGGAGAAAAATAATTCTAAAGTGAGCAAAATTCCTACTTCATCAATTTATATCAAACTAGCCATTTAGTATAGGTTGTTTTCTTCACTAATCCATCAATTAGTGAAGAGGTATCTTGAGTTAGCGATTCTTCGACGTAGATTATCTTCGGCCTCGAAGATCTTTAAGAAAGCTCGTTTCTTTCGCCTAGTGGAGCCTAAGAAGAGTCTGGGACATCACTAATTGGAGCTAAGGGACTACTACACGGAGTTTTAGAAGTGAAGGACCGGTCTACAAAGATTGTATTCCTATTTCACTTAGTATAAAGTTTTAGAAGTGAAGGTCGGGCTCGGTCAGCACCCTAGATTTTTTGAAATAGCATATTTGATGCGTGACGAAACATAGCAGGGGTGCTAAGCGAACCCAACAGTGGTATCAGAGCCAAGCTAGAGTATTAGGAGTTGTCTAGGCGCAGTTAAAGTGTTCGATCAACTTTTCGAAACCCGAAATACCCACTCTCTGGAAATTTTTTCAAAAGTTGGAATTTTTATAATTAAAAATATTCATAAAATAGTGCAGGGTTTTTTATGGATCCCCAAGAAAAACGACGGCCCAACTCGACCAAACAACCGCGGAAGCGCGGCTAAAAGATGCTTTTGGCGGCGGTTCCGCGGCGTCGTTGGTGAGGCAGGGAGCGTGCCTTCTTGTGTTGGTCCGTAGGTATTTGGGGCACTCTCTGGGTATTTTTAACCGTGACTCAATTGTTGAGGTCTCTAGGAATTTTGGATGTTTGATAAATCGATTGAAATGTTTAATATCGTCTAGATATCTGTAATTTGTGATACAATATTTGGAATCCACAATAATTAGTTTTGTGAAAACTAATTAGTATTTCATAAATCTAGCAATTTAGTCTCTTTTAATCAGTTGCCGCGGGGTTTTGATTCGGATCAAAACTCCGTTGCAATCTCGTATAGTACGCAAACACTC
The DNA here is from genome assembly GCA_030015575.1 of Agapanthus africanus. Classification (NCBI taxonomy): domain Eukaryota; kingdom Viridiplantae; phylum Streptophyta; class Magnoliopsida; order Asparagales; family Amaryllidaceae; genus Agapanthus; species Agapanthus africanus. The sequence goes on along the minus strand of JASDDO010000019.1, from coordinate 371,803,205 downwards.
GCCAGGTAACACTACTAGATAGCCACGCCCCATAGCCTCGACCAAGTGACTGTAGGAGGACTCTGTTGCCAAAAGAATCTGTACGGATGCTCGCGGCCGCGGTGTTCCACCTATGTTTGCTTCGTCGACGGTATCGGGGGTGCGGCTGTCTATTAATATTTACGACGAGTATTCAATCATTTGTTGGGAATCTTGTTGAATTACCCGACTGGATATTGAAAAGTGTTTTCAATTTGAGACTAAAATGCCGGGTTTATAACATTAGGCATGAAATTTGGAATATGTGATATTCTGGGTTTATGATGTCTAAGGAATTTATACGGTTAGGCATGAAATCCGAAGTATGTGATATTTCGGGTTTATGATGTCTAAGGTGGTTGCGGATTCCAATTATTGTAATTTTCATTTCTTTTCTGCGATCGTAAGTGTAATATGTTGTGTATCGCCGGTTTCGTTGCTATACTTCAACGACAATTGGGATACACATATTTACTTACGTTGATGACATGTGATGTTATGTGTTGCTGTGATATGTTATATTGGATCGTCGTGTTTGAATGGCTGGGGTTTTTTGCGTGAGATGAGAGTTTTTCATTTTCATTCATGTAAAAAGTTGTATGTAATATTCTTTTATTGGGACACTTCTGGGTTGAGGATGATGTCACCATTGATGTATATTATTTACTTTTCCGCATTAGGATAGACCCAAGGCGGGGAGCACAAGTAACCGGGTTCTAAAGTTTAGTGGGAGGCCATCTCGAGAAGTCGAGACCGGGTTTCCTAACTCTAGAATTGGTAGGGTTGTTTACCGCTCTCGTAGGGGTCTAGGGATGTGGGTTTGGCTATTCATCACGACCGTGAAATCCGTGTTTTATACTGGCTTAATTTAAAACACGGATCTCCTAGTATATCCTATATTTCATATGTTGACTTCTGCTGCAATGTTCTGTGATGAGATCATATAACTGCGTGAGACGAATGCTTTATATTATATATGATATATAATAAATGTTGCTTATGTTTTGCATCCGTGCTAGTCCTGACCCCGCTCTGCCGTTAGTTAACTAACCTAACGGTGCATGATGGGACCCCGTGACGAATGCGGATGGCATAAGCGTACGTTGTATTTTCGTTTCTTTATCTGTGATGCTTAGGAAGCATAAATGATGGGACTTCATTAATGAGATTAATGAAAAGGAAAGAAACCTAATGATGTTGATGAATATTCAGCACCTCATTCGATGATGAAAGAGCCTAGATTCCTTCACCGGGAGTGACCTCTTTAGCAAAATTTAGCAGATGCTACACCCACTCGGTTTATTTTGAAAAACTCGATTTTAAAAGCAGAGCTTAAACCACTCCTTTTCAAATCACTCGATTCTACAACGATATCAAGTTCATTACGCAAAAGGTTTTTTTAAAAACCCGTCGTAGCTCTCCGTCATTTCAGATAAGTACTATTTAGTATTTGTGCTACGTTTGTTGGCCTCCGTCAAGGCGTAGTGTGTGGTATCTAATTAGTGCTTATCTGCAGCATGTGATGTGATTGGATTAGGGTAGTCGTGCGACGTTTTTGGCCTCCGTCAAGGGTCATGCGGGTAGGTTTAATTCAATCACGAAATGAACGGGTTGAACTTGACTAGCAGCCTATAGTTTATTGGCATCCGTCAAGGGTCATGCGGGTAGGTTTAATTCAATCATGAAATGAACGGGTTGAACTTGACTAGCAGCCTATAGTTTATTGGCATCCGTCAAGGTCATAGGACGCTAGGGGCAAAACATTATTGGGAATTTCAAGTGTTGAAATTTGCACCTGAGATTCCACTGGGAGAGAATCCCCCGAAAGGCGGAACGCTCCCCTACCGATGCATTTTGACATCCCATAACTTCGGCAGATCGCTTGAGATTGCATACCTTCTATGAGATAGTTGGATCCCGATATCCACTGCGAGTAAGAGTTTCTCTTGGGAGAGTTTTACACTTTACAATTAGCCGATCAAGTAGGTGACTAGAAAGGTGTCAACGGGGTTATGACTCTGGGAAAACGAGGTTTATTTTAATTAGGTCTGTGCGAAAGCACGGGGAACCTTTCTCAAAGTACCGACACTGGCCTGGATGAACGATTGGCGAACTTGTAGGGTGTAATTAATCCCGACCAGTCTTACCTTTTAGGGTTTGAAGGAAGATTTGATAAAAAACAGTGGGAGCCATCCTGATTAGATAAAATAATAACCAATCTAATCTTGTAAGAGCGCACGCAGTGTTTTCTTCTCTCTCTCTCCTAGTTGCGACCATGACATGCCTTAATCAAGATAATAATATGGATGTATTGACCGAACCCGCTTGTTATACTGAGCTGGGGAACGTTGGTTCCGCTTTATCTTATAACTGTTATAAGTCTGAGCAGGAAATAGGGGAATATCCGTATTCCCACGCGACCCGAACGAGGAATGAGCATGTTGATACATCTTCTTTGGGTGTGTTCGTTACCGAGAACTGTTTCTCAGTACACTCTACGTCCTGGGTATTAGATACCGAATCGGGATCCCACATATGTAATATGTTACATGGGCTAAAGAAAAGTAGAGAACTGAAGAAAGGTGATCATTCTCTAAAAGTAGGGAATGGTGCAAAATGTTGCAGCCAAAGCAGTTGGCGAATATCACCTTATATTACCAAATGGGAATACGTTGATCTTGAACGACTATTATTACGTATTATCTATGATTTGCAATTTAATATCAGTTTCTTTATTAGATAAAGAAGGGTATAACTTTGTAGTAGAGAAAAATGTTATGAACATTTTCCTAAATCAAGTGTTGATTGGGTTTGGTACGTTACGTAACGGTTTATACATTCTGAATCAAAACACAGTTCTTAACGTACAGAACACACACAAGAAAAAAAGTTCAGAAATGAACGAATCCTTCTTGTGGCATTGTAGACTAGGTCATATCAATGCGACACGACTAGCTAAGTTGCATAAAGATGGATATTTGAATCAGTTTGAATTTAAATCCTATGAAACTTGCCGGACATGTCTCAAAAGTAAAATGACAAACTCCGTTTACTAGACACGGAGAAAGAGCTACTGAACTCTTGGGACTGATACATAGTGATGTATGCGGTCCTATGTCTACACATGCCAGGAATGGTTCCTCGTACTTCATTACATTCACCGATGATCTCTCAAGATTCGGACATGTGTTCCTGTTGAAACACAAGTCTGAAACTTTTGAGAAATTCAAGGAATATAAGTGCGAAGTAGAGAACCAAACGGGTAAAAATATTAAAATCCTTCGATTAGATCGGGAAGGAGAATACTTAAGAACGGAATTCCTGAACTATTTAAAATAGAATGACATTCTCTCTCAGCTTACTCCTCCGTATACATCACAGCACAACGGTGTATCGGAGTGGAGGAATCGCACCCTATTAGATATGGTGCGCTCTATGATGAGTACTGCTGAGTTGCCTATTTCGTTTAGGGTTATGCATATGAGACAGCCACATACCTATTGTAACAACTCCAATTTCAATGTACAAAAAATTGTTTAAAAGTTTATGTAGAATTGGGGTATTTACAAACCTGTGTACACAATAAGTATTTGTTTTACTTTTGAACAGTAAGAAAGTACGTGTAGCACATTGATAAAGCCTTGCACTGCTGTGACGTAGCCCCTGTGATCGAATCCCCCAGTCACATTATCTTTTTATTTAATTTTCTTTTAATCTTTTAGAAGCCCAAGAGTTTGCACGTGCACTACACGTAATATGATAAGTTACAGAATAATCAAACATATGCATGAGGGTATATGAGGTGTGAGGGACACGTGGCGACGATCCAAGCACCAACCACCGAATTTGGACCAGCGAGATGGCCTCCTAGACCGGCACCGCCGGGCTAAGCCGTAGGGACTGCTCTGATGTTTTGCTCGAGCACCCCTTGGCCTACCCCACTTCTCCCATATTGTTTGAATACTCTGCATTCATACAGAGAACAATAAAATACCCGTTAATCCAATTTTTAAAGAAAATTTTAATACATTCTTTAACTCTCAAAACCCAAATTTTTCCTATAAATACCACACTCCATTTCACCCATCCTCACTCAGGAATTCTTTGCCAAAACTCTAAAAAATTCTCAAGTCCTTATAGTGTGCAAGTGGAGTTAGCAAAGGGTGAAGTTCCAACGAAGTTCCGAGAAGATTCCGGCAACGAAACGACTCCCCGAGACCTTCCTTAGTTTCCTCTCTCTCTTCTCTTGTTCTCTATCCTATAAGTCCCCTCTCCCCCTCTCTTCTTCTATTCTAAAAACTTTAATTTCTAAAACCCGACGGAAGCGGAGTTAATCCGACTTCCGATTCGGTTTTTCCTTAAAAAGTCTATTTTTCTTAAACAATAAAATACCATACTCTCATATAATATTTAACAAACATTAAAAAACACTTTGAAACAAGTTTCATCTCAAAAGAATCATTTACAGAATTTTTATTGTATTTTTACGGTAAAATACCACATACTTTACATTTCGCCATAATTCACATAATACTTGTATTACCTTTAGATAACTCACGAGGTAATGACTTACCTCATCACAACACACATATTTGACATAGCACGATGATGTTTTGGGAATATAGTTATGGGATAATACGACATTACAAATAAATACCATCAAACTTGCAAAACCATTTCTTTAAAAAGTGTGTTAATAAATTCCTTGCAACTGCGCCTCTACAACCCACTTTTGGGGACCCCATTCGGGATGGTGCAGATCATCGCACATACTCAAGCCTAGTAGTGCGAGATGCAGACCTCTGAAAGGAGCATTCGATCTCGATGGAATATTTAATGCATTTTTCTTTAGAAAATGAGATTTCTACAAAAATAAACAAAATTTATTTTTATTAAATATATATATATATATATAACTATTATAAAAATATCTATTTTAATTATATTATATAAATATTCCAAGTTTTCTAAATCAAAGGAATCACCATTACAAGGAAAATACCATTACGGTTCAATGCAAAATACCGATATTTCAATATAATACCATATAATATGAAAATTAGGTTCTACTCACTAGAAATTTCACTTTTATAAAATATACATGTATGAAAACCCTAAAGACGATAATTAAATGCTTGAGGTATATTTTGAAATTATATCAAAATCATTTTTACATAAACCTTCTCAAGTTATACTAATTTAAAATAAGGACCCTAATAAATATAGGTTTAAGCGGGACCAATTCTCTTGAGCCTGAAGGAGCCGGAGAATGTGGGTACTTGCCTATCTAAGTTATACAATCTAACAAACGGTGCTATCAATACGGTAATTGTCTTGGAAAAGATATAAATCCTGCCGTCCATGTGCAACAGTTACCGATAACATCAAAACTAATTCAGGATTTCAATTTCTTTTCAAAGTGTCTGACTCAAATTGAGTCTCAATCTAATCAATCCAACTTGAAGATAATTCAAGTATAAACTACAATACAATATGAATCTATGAATCCGTCTAGTCAATCTATATCAATCTATATTGACCGAACCGAACCATGGATATACTTCGTCTATATGACTCTCCATTTATATCCATTCCATTTACTGATATCATGGTTTCGGGAAGTCATCCATCTATATAAAAAAATAATACAATCAATACAAAAGACATCGCGGGGTTTATAAGGGGTAGATTGGTACGGAATGTGTTAGAAGTGCCACGAGACTGTAACCTTAATACACCTAACCTGAATATCCATTGTCGTTGTACCATGGCTGAACGGTTCCTTGTGCTCCGTATACCTTATTCTCCGAAATAGTGGGACTCCTCTCATATACACCGGCATATTCTGTACCAAGCTACAAACAACTGCGTTAACATTATAGTCAAACATTACTATTCATATTCTCTTCCCGTCTATTCTATCTCTACTCATCTTTAGAACTTACCGAGCGATTGTTTGCAGAAGACATTCCTTTTCTCCTATCTTTGGAATGTTGTCAGGTGTTTCGGACTCATTAGAGATCGAGCCCAGCACTGAAGATTTGGAGCAGTTAGCCTTTGACCCAGAGCTGTAGGCACTTGTACATATTTATTTCATTTCAGTTATGCCATTATTTAGGTATCGCTTTCTATTCATGTATTTACATTTCAGTTGTACCTGTAAAATAATGTTTAATAAATAAAGTTATTGTTCATTTATATTCCTGTCTCTTATGTACTTTACTTTATATTACTTAGATACGCTTAGCGTGTTTATTTCTGAGTAAATACGTAGCGGCCTCACCGCGTCCCCTTCCCTTACACTGGGAAGCGAGGCATGACGGGTTTTGTTGGTGGACCATACAGGTCAGTTCTGTATGGACATGAGGGTTAATTCTTTATGAAGTACTAAGCAATATAACACAAGAATCAGCAATGAAAAACATTCTTTACATATTTCTTGAATCTTCCAATTTCATATATTTTGAATCTTTCCTAACCCAAATTTTTCTTTCAAGATTATGGATTCTCCAAACAACACCAGCACCAATTTCAACAACACACCACCACCTCCACCGCTTACACCTACCGTCGCTGCTCCGATCAATGAGCAGACGGTGCTGCTTGAGGCAATCCGCAGCCTCCTGGAGGGACAGCAGCAGCAGATTGCTATTTTGATGAACAGACCAGAAACGGAAGCACCTGAGGTCAAGCAATTCCGGGCTTTGCACCCCAAGCAATTTTCGGGAAAAGAGAGCCCTCTGGAAGCTGAGGAATGGGCTCAAAGTATTGAGGATAATCTGGCAGCGGCACAAGTGCCAGAGATCGCTTGGGTTCGAGTTGCGAAGCTGGAACTCACTGACAATGCACGAGTCTAGTGGATGGCGGAAGAAAGCCGTCTTGGCCAACCTGTCGAATGGAGAACTTTTCACGACATGTTCGACGCGAAATACTTTCCAGAGACAACCTAATTTGACATGGAGAAGCAGTTCATTCATCTACAACAGTGTTCAATGTGGACCAAGTCCATGGATGAATATGACGCTGAGTTTACCATACTCAGTAGGTAAGATATGCCTCAATGTTCAATATTTAAATATCACATATTAAATAGCTAACACAATACCTTAACAGGTTCGTGGTACATTTGATACCAACTGCTGAGATTAGATCCAGAAGATTTCAGCAAGGGTTAGATTCGGAAATCCAAGCTGTCTTAGCTACAGGGGATTTCCTAACCTACGAGATGGCCCTGAAAGCTGCCCGCCAATACGAGACAGTAGTGAAAATGAGGGGCATACCTCAATCTGCCGGGATGAAGCATCCTGCCACTCAGATGGCAGGAGGAGCCTCTTCAAGGCCACAATTTATGCCCAGGAGACCGGGAGTACTGAACAACCGGCTCAACCTAGCCTTTTGCACCTACTGCAGGAGAGATGGACATTTGGCGAAAAACTGTCGGCGTGCAAATTGCCTTTGCTTAGTCTACGGCTCAGCTACTCATGACATTGGGTCTTGTCCTCGTAGACACAACCCAAATGAAGCACCCAGGCCAGCAATCACTTATCAGCAGCGCCCAGCCATCCAGGCACCTGCTCCATGACTCGCATTACCTTCTCCACCTTCTCGTGGACCGGCTGCATCTCCTCCTCGTTAGTTCCATCAAGCTCAACAGAACGTACCTCAAGTATAAAGGAACGGGTAGAGGAATGCTCCTCCAGGAAAGAGGAATGTGCCCAGACGACAGGCTTTCACAATGACTGTGAAAGAGGCTGAAGCCACCGGCCAAGTCATTACTGGTAACACTTTTCTTTCAAAGATTCCTTCAGTCTATATACATATCTATAAATCTTTTTCTTATATCTAAAATCTATCCCACATAACTTAGGTACAATCTTAGTAGCTTCACTTCTTGCACTAGCACTCTTCGATACTGGAGTATCTCATTGCTTTATGTCGCAACGGTTCGTCCGAACTCATGCGATTCCAGCCAAACCCCTCGTATCCAGATGGAATGTCAGTTTCGGGAAGGTCGTTCTAAAGGCAGTAATGGGATACGATCTGTGTCCAGTGGTCGTTTGCAGCAGAGAATTCTATACTGACTTCAAGATGCTGGACATACCGAATTTCGATGTCGTTTTGGGTATGGATTGGCTCGGAACTTTTTACGCTACCATCGACTGTCGTCAAAGGAGGGTAGTGTTCGAAATTCTAGCCAGTCTTTAATTTCAAAAGTAGAGACTGTACCCTGGAGCCAAGCACCTATAAGGAAAAACCGAAGAAGGCAGTGATTGTAGCATTTCAAGCGGAGGAAGGATCAAAGCCAGAAATAGTTCGAGAGTTCGACGATGTATTTCCTAAAGGCATATCAGGTTTGCCTCCCAATCGAGCTCTTGAATTTAGCATTGATTTAGTACCTGGAGCACAACCGATGATCAAAGCACCGTATCGGTTAAGTCCGGAAGGTTTGAAGGAAGTCTGAACCCAGTTGGACAAATTATTGACGAATGGATGGATTCGTCCCAGCACTTCAAGTTAGGGATTGCCAGTTTTCTTGTAAAGAAGAAGGAAGGTTCATATCGAATGTGCATTGATTATAGATCCCTGAACGATGTAACTATAAAGAATAAGTATCCACTCCCGCGCATCGACGATCTGTTCAATCAGCTAAGTGGATCTTGTGTTTTCCCCAAGTTAGATTTTCGTTTGGGTTATCATCAGGTGAAGGTCAAAGAATCTGATATCCATAAAACGACATTCAGAACTCACTATGGTCATTACGAATTTCTTGTGATGCCATTTGGAGTGATGAACGCACCAGCTATATTCATAAACCTAATGAATCATGTTTCCGAGAGTACCTAGACAGGTTTGTCGTCATCTTCATCGACAACATCCTTGTGTATTTTAAGAGTCGGAAAGAACATGCCGAGCACCTACGAATTGTCCTGGAAACTCTACGACAGCATCAACTCTACGCCAAGTACAGCAAATGCGAGTTTTGGCTAGATCAAGTCAGTTTTCTCAGACATATTGTATCAGGCAATGGAACCTCTGTAGATCCAGCTAAAGTATCAGCAGTAAGCGAATGACCGACACCAAATTCAGTGAAGGACATTCGAAGTTTCTTGGGTCTAGCAGGATATTATAGAAGGTTTATTGAAGTATTTTCGAAGATTGCAACACCCCTGACCAAGCTCACACGTAAAGATGAAGAATTCGTATGGTCAGAAGCATGCGAATGAGATTTCATAAAACTCAAGTCAAGATTGACATCAGCACCTATTCTCGTCATACCGGACCAATCTGGAGGTTTTGAAGTGCATTGCGATGCATCCGGTAAGGGATTAGGATGTGTTCTACATCAGCACGGTAAAGTGGTAGCTTACGTTTCAAGACAGCTGAAGATTCATGAACGCAACTATCCGACGCATGATTTGGAGTTGGCGGCAGTTATCTTTGCTTTCAAAATTTGGTGCTATTATCTTCTTGGTGAATGAGTGGACATATACACAGATCACAAGAGTCTGAAATATGTGTTTACTCAGAAAGAGTTGAATATGCGGCAGAGAAGATGGTTAGAACTCATGGCGGACTTCAACATCAACCTACAATATCATCCAGGGAAGGTGAATGTAGTACCTGATGCCCTTAGTCGCCAACCATTAGCACTAAATCTCACCGCACAGTGGAAGCTTCAACAAGACTTGTATCAAATGGAGATTGAAGAAGTTATATCAGGTAACGCTTCAAGTTTGATAAACTTACAAGTTCAATCTACCATTGTCAATCATATCAAACCAACTCAAGCAAGTGATGCTAAGTTGCAAAAGATCAAAGAACAAGTAGAAAGTGGACTTCGAACAGACTTCATTATCCATGAAGACAGATCTTTGAGATACGGCAGTAGGCTGTGTGTAGTAAAAGGTTATGTGTAAGAAGAGTTGATAAAAGAAGCTCAGTACGCCCTGGAGCTACAAAGATGTACAAAGATCTGCGTCAAAATTACTGGTGGCATGGAATGAAGCGTGATGTAGCCAGAAGCATCGTTAAATGCTTGGTGTGTCGGCAAGTAAAGGCTGAACATCACAGGACAGCTGGTTTAGCCTATCCCAGAATGGAAGTGGCAATACATCACAATAGATTTCGTGACTGCACTTCCTCGCAGCACGAAGGGTAACGATGCAGCTTGGGTTATTATGGATCGACTCACAAAGTCGGCTCATTTCATCCCATTTTGAGTTGGCCAATCTATTAAGGCATTAGAAAAGAAGTACATGGAGGTAAGAGTCTAAGTAAGATTTAAACTCTTCAAATATGTACTATCTCTGATACCCATGAACTCATGCAGGAAATCGGGAGATTACATTGGGTACCGGTCTGCATTGTCTCCGATCATGACACCAGATTCCGATCGCAATTTTGGCAAAGTATGCAAGCTAGCTTGGGAACAAGTCTGAATTTCAGCATAGCTTATCATCCAAAAAAAAATGGTTAGTCTAAGCGAAAAATTCAGATCTTAGAAGATATTCTAAGAGCGTGTATTCTAGACTTCGGAGGATCGTAGGAAGATCACCTACATCTTGTGGAGTTTTCATACAACAACAGCTACCAAGCAAGTATCGGAATGGCACCGTTTGCAGCACTTTATGGAAGGAAGCGTCGATCGCCATTAAGTTAGGACGATGTTCATATCATATTTTTGCATTTTTATATCGCCCATTCTTAATCATATTACATGTAAATAGGTGCTTTTGATCCATGTCTGCTAAATAGTTGCAGGTTACAAGTTCTCAGATTGTTACAGTGAAATTCATGAAAAGTCGCTACAAATATGAGACTACGACCAACAATAGATAAATCTGTATGATACCACCTACTAGTTCAAGGAACAAATAAAAATCATGAGACAGTTCAATGCACAAAGTACAAAGGCAGCACAGGATTAAAAAAATTTCAAAGCGAAGCTCACGGTAAAAGTCCACATAATTCTGTACTGTTGGAAATCTGGAAGAAAGTAGAAAAAATTCTGAGGAACCAAGTGAAGAAAACAGAAGATAAAAGCAACTTGAAGAAACCCTGAAGAAATGGGCCCAAGAACCCACCATATGGCCGCAGAACCGCGGCCAAAAAGGCCTTTCTGCTGCGGAACCGCGGCCGTGCAATGCACGTGTCGGTGCAGGTGTCGGTGCTTTGACTCAGTCTTTGGGGTTGTTTTGTAATTTTATGTATGGATCAGAATGTAAACCTAGGGTTTTTCCTATTTATAAATAGGAGGGCTCAAAGCCAAATAAATGGTGCCTCTTTTGGGTGCCTCTTTGGAGATACCTCTTTTTAAATTTCTAGATTAAATTTTAATTTCCTTATAATCTTCCAGAGGTCATAAATAAAGGTATTTTTTTATCGTGCATTTTTTTGTCTGAATATAATTCCTGAATTTTTATCTGTCTTTTATTATCTGCAACTTTTATTATCTGCAACTTAGATAGTCTTTTAAAATTATAAAAATGAATCTTATCATAACTTCCCTAATGAGTGAGTAATTTCTCACTTGTTAGGGTTAGGATTGGGAAGGTTTGAGAGAAATAAATCTCTCTCTCTCTCTCCTTTCTTTGCCCATATAATTTTTATAATAGGACTCTATTTAAATTAACCACACCCCGCTCACTACGGCACTCTATCTTACAAGATAGCGGTGATTCCCTAGATAGACCGGTCGTGGTTGATTTAAATAGATGTTAGGGCTAAGAGTTAAGAAAGGACAGACAAGGACCAAAAGGAAGAAACTAAGTTTCTTCCTAGTCGTGCTAATCCCCTTTATTGACTATTACCCTAACACCTATATTCTTCACTAGGGCATTGAAAGTAGTGGGTAGAATCCCTTTTCCAAGCTAACCTAATGCTAACCCTAGCAAGACTTTTAATCAATTTAATCTCATTCTTAAATCGTAAAACAAAACCCGACTTGATCGGATTAACTCGTTAGAACATAAAAAAAAGGAATTTATCTCCCTGTGGACCGACCCGTACTCAACCGGCTAGCTACCAAGCGATATCGTTATTGATTGCGGTATTCCTAACTTTGATTTTAAAATGCACGTACGCAAAAGAACGATCAATCAAATGGCGCCGTTGCCGGGGAGACGGTAGTCTCTTTCTTTGTGTAATTTCGGGTTAATTAAAAAAAATTATTTTAAAAATTATAAAAATTGAAAAATTTTAAAACGAAAAAAACAAAAATAAAATTCATCTTGTTCTTTTTGAAAGGTTTTTGTGTAAGTGTGCAGGCTTGGATCAAACTCTGTTTCAAATCTGGAGCAAACCCAGTGAACAAATCAAGAAACAGATGATCTGAACAGACAGGGGAGAATCCAAACAACATAGAGAAAAATTTTGGAGATTTAAACCAACTAAACCACCGCGGAACCGCGGTTAACCTGTGACGTCAGCACCCCATTTTTCTTCTGTGAGTATCTTTTTTCTTCTCTCCTACTCCCTGAACTCCACTGACAAATTTTCCTGCAGGTATTCTTTGCACAGATTCTCTTTCTCCTATCCAATAAATTGTTTTTGTGCAGGATTTTTTGCGCTGCTAAATAAAAAATTTTTTTTGCAAGTGTTTTAGATTTTTGGTGTGTTACTGCTTTGCATATTTAAAACGGAATCTTAGGGACTCTAACACCAATTAAGATTGGGTAGGGATTTCATTATCCTTCCTAAGACCCCAAAAATCACTAAAAGCATATGTATCACCCTTGAGTTAATTAAAAAATATCTAGACACGGCCAACTAAGAACTGTCGTGCTTATTAGGACAGAGAAAGGTTGTGGGCATTCAGTCGTTTATCTAAAACTGACTTTATGGTGTCTAGGCTAGACAAGTGAGAAAATTAACTTTAAAAGGCCCGTCTCACGGTGATTCGTGAGCGGAACCCTCCTTTCTTCATTTGTGCTTACCTGGCCACAATTGGCGGTGAAGAGGAGATTTGAGGGATATCTCACAACTTGTCACTTTGGAATAGTTAGGAGCAGTCTAGTTGACTTAGGAGACCCTAACTCTATATTTGATTATGCATGTTTAAACTGTGGTTGTTTGAAATTGTGCCGTAGTTCCGTACAAATTTTTGCAAAAACTCTTTCAACACTTTTAAAACTCCAAAAACAAACAATTTTTTTTAAAAATTCTTTTAAAAAAATAAATAAAAAAAATTATAAAAAATTTTTAAAAAAAATAAAAAAAAATCACATTCTTTCCTTTCTTTCCTCACATCATGGGTACCCCACCTCGCAAAACTCTTGCCGAACTTTGGTACCCTCAACCATACATTACTTCCTACGCTTCTTGTTTTGGACGAATTTCTAATGACCCTTCTATGCCCAAAATTTCTTTAAAAGATCGAATCGACGCGTCTAGGGCATCCAATTGGACTCCGCAATCCATCTTGTATCAACCATTTCAACCTTCACCATCTTTTTACGTTGATACTACTTTTTCGAGTCCTATTGTCACCCCGAAACCCATGTCTATTGCTGAACATATTGAACAATCTTTCACTCCTTTCACCACTGCGAATTCTTTGGATAAACAATTCCATTCACCTTCTTATCCAAATGTTGATCCTACGCCTGTCCAACCATTCAATTCCTACCAGTCCTACCCGACTTTCGCACCTTCCCTAGATATTGCTTCTACACAGCCATTTGGGAGTTTCCAGTATCCAAACAACTTTGAATCTTTTTCTGAAACCCCCCTTCACAACCCATGTCTAGTCTGGAACAGTCGTTGGAAGATTTTATGGTAGTGTCAAGACAACAGATGATGGATTTGAATGCGTTCATGGCCGCCCTTATACAACCTAATGACCCGGTAGCTAGTTTCCAACTAGCTCCAAATTTTCCAATGTATGATGAGGCAGTAGGACAGATTGAGAATTTGAGTGAATAGAGTGAGCTGTGCACCCTTCCAAATCAGACCTACCTATCTTCAATTGAATCCCACAACTCCGGGTTTGAATGTCTATCAAGTGTCCCAAATGATTCACCAGTTGAAGATAAAACGTTTAATGAATTGAGCGACTTTGTAGTGTTTGATTTGCCGGATTGTGAAGGGAATCTTTCGAGTGAACCCACACCCAATCCTTTTGACCTCTACACCTCCACTCTAGAACCTGAATTAATTGATGTCCATGCTTTTGATGAGGTGTTTGAGAAATATAATTTTTACTTGATCGAGGATATTGACGCAGGAAATATTTTGGATGATGAACCCGCATATTTGGCCGAGTTTTTCTCTCCAATTCATCATCCCGAGTCATTAAATGTTTTTCCCAAACTTCATATGCGTCTTGATTTTGATGAAAGTTGCATGGATAAGCTAAATTTGAGGAGAGTATTGAGGAAATTATTGAGGATGAAGCAGTTTTACTTGAGGAGTCGGATTTTCCAATTCATTCTATCCCTTCCATTGACTGCGCACACCCTCCTGAATCTTTAACTGATGCCCTTCCTCAATCATTTCCCTCCATCCTTGTTCCGACTTTGCAAGAAACTGTTACACTTTCATTTTCAATGTCTGGTTTACCAAGTTCAACATACCCATGTTTTCTCACGAATCTTGAGGGATTTGACCTCATTTCTCAGTGGGTTGATAGATTAGCACAATCGCTTTTTACACATCGGTCATTACAAATTGTGCTAATTTATACACTTCATCTCCCCCCTCAAGTTCGTATTCCACTTCTTTCTCCCACTTTATCTGGTTCTTCTTCTAATCTTCCTTTAATGATACCGAGTGTTAATGAATCAAAGTTTGATATTTTAAGTTCGATAATTCTAGAAAAACAACTTGATTTAGACACTTTTGAAAATAAGATAAATAAGCCTTACAACTATCCTACCTTCATAATTTTTGAAAAATCAAGTGTGTTGGATTCTGGCGCGACACTTATTGACATTGAAACGTTCAATCGGACTATCGATGAAAGTTTCGAAGATATTTTCGCCGATGAACTCGCATTCATAAATGACACGGATTTTGTGATTAATCAATCTCCACCTGAAGAAGTCGAACTACCACCATTTCTTTTTCCCTTCCGCTATTCTTCTACTCACCCGAGACCGTATACTGCTTTTATCTCCACACGGTCTCGTGTGTTTCTCCTTTTTTTTCTGTACACTCCATTCTTTCACCAACCACACCATTATAAAGATAAATTTTTTGAATGGTTGGTGCTAACCTTTGGCCTGTGTAAGGCCTTGTATAGCTTGATACTGTGTTTTTCTCCTCCCCTAACTCTGAACTTTAACGCTTAAATAATGGAAACACTGTTTCACTTAAGCTTGGCGGGGACCTTTTGTGTATATATATATATATTTTTTGTTAATAATAAAATTAAAAATAAAAATAAAAAAAATAAACAAGGGAGTGCCGACAATTTTGATCCTTTTGGTGTAGCTTGACGGTGAGGACACCGTCAAGTTTAAGTTTGGGGGTATACTCGGTAAGCTTTCTTCCTTCGCATTCATGTGAATATTTTTGCATTTGCATACTTATTTTAAAATCCATAAAAATCAAAAAAAAATTAAAAATTATAAAAATTGAAAAGTTCAATTTTGTTCATATTTGACTTAAGTTCAACATGACGGTTGACTAGTTAGGAAAAATTAGATCCTAAACTTAGTAAATTAAAAAAACCCTAAAAATAACCTTTCTTAAAATTTAATGGTAGAAAATATATTTCCTTGTAGTTTATTTAGAAATAGGCAAATTTTGAGTTCAGTTCTTGGGCTAAGTCAAAATAAGGAAAGAGTATTGAAATTTTTATTGAAGTGTAAGTCTGAAAAATAATTCCGAGCCTTTAGTCTAAATTCTGAAAATATATACCCTACAACTCGCACACACACGCACCTTGAAACTTGGGATAGTAGAGGATACTTTGAAATGCTCTTGTCTAAAATCCTTAGTATGAGAAAAAAATTAAAGAATAAGTGTGAAATAAGAGATATAAAAAAATGAACACTGGTTTCGTATTTATTTAAGGCTGCGTAAAATAAAAAAAATATTTAGCGAGGGTGCTTTATCACCTAGTGCCTTAGACCAACTGGTTTGGGAGTCACTGCTAAAGTCTTAGGTATTACAAGATGAGTAATTACGCCTAAATGCGCGAACACATTTTATAATCGATCGTTTGTACCTCAAGTAGTATTTCACGGTCGCATGAAGGATGTGTGAGCAATTTCATCTAAAATTCACCAACTAAAAGTATTTTGGACGATGGACAAGAGTATAATAGCTTGAATTGAATTTCCAAGTGTAGGGGTGATACATACACACATAGGGGTATATGATTGGGGTTTGGATGAGAGATAGGAATGAAAGATATGGCTTATACCTTCAGTAGAGATGATAAAAATTCCTAAGTTGAGATGGAACCTTAGAAGAATAATTCAAGAGATGCTGAAAACTTTATAAATTTGCAAAACAAATACGATCTTAAGTTAAATGATAAGTGAGTGTGAAAAATACGGGTTGATGATTTCTAAGTTGAAAATAATAGAATTTCTTGCTAGAATACCGAATTGAAGAATGAAAGTCAACAGGCCTAATTGATCGGATTTTGTGGGTAGTATTCGTTGAAAACCCTCAGAAGACAACACTCCTCCTACTAGGGACACCTAGAGATTTAACGGCTTGTTGCACGAGCTCAGTGCAATCGCGATTCCCTGCGAAAGTGAGGTTAGGATTTTTCGAGAATAAAATTGGCTTTGCTCGGGACGAGCAAAACATAAGTTTGGGGGTATTTGTTCATATCAGATTTTTGCATTTTTATATCGCCCATTCTTAATCACATTACATGTAAATAGGTGCTTTTGATCCATGTCTGCTAAATAGTTGCAGGTTACAGGTTCTCAGATCGTTACAGTGAAATTCATGAAAAGTCGCTACAAATATGAGACTACGACCAACAATAGATGAATCCGTATGATGCCACCTACCAGTTGAAGGAACAAATAAAAATCATGAGACAGTTCAATGCACAAAGTACAAAGGCAGCACAGGATTAAAAAAACTTCAAAGCGAAGCTCACGGTAAAAGTCCACATAATTTTGCACTGTTGGAAATCTCGAAGAATGTAGAAAAGATTCTGAGGAACCAAGTGAAGAAAACAGAAGATAAAAGCAACTTGAAGAAACCCTAAAGAAATGGGCCTAAGAATCCACCATATGGCCGCGGAATCGCGGCAAAAAGGCCTTTCTGCCGTGGAACCGCGGCCGTGCAATGCACGTGTCGGTGCAGGTGTCGGTGCTTTGACTCGGTCTTTGGGGTTGTTTTGTAATTTCATGTATGGATCAGAATGTAAACCTAGGGTTTTTCCTATCTATAAATAGGAGGGCTCAAAGCCAAATAAAGGGTGCCTCTTTTGGGTGCCTCTTTGGAGATGCCTCTTTTTAAATTTCTAGATTAAATTTTAATTTCCTTGTAATCGTCAAGAGGTCATCAATAAAGGTATTTTTTTTATCGTGCATTCTTTTATCTGAATTTAATTCCTGAATTTTTATCTGTCCTTTATTATCTGCAACTTAGATAGTCTTTTAAAATTATAAAAATGAATCTTATCATTACTTCCCTGATGAGTCAGTAATTCCTCACTTGTTAGGGTTAGGATTGGGAAGGTTTGAAAGAAGTAAATCTCTCTCTTTCCTTTCTTTGCCTATATAATTTTTATAATAAGACTCTATTTAAATAAACCACACACAGCTCACTACGACACTCTATCCTACAAGATAGCGGTGATTCCCTAGATAGACCGGTCGTGGTTGATTTAAATAGAGGTTAGGGCTAAGAGTTAAGAAAGGACAGACAATGACCAAAAGGAAGAAACTAAGTTTCTTTCTAGTCGTGCTAATCCCCTTTGTTGACTATTACCCTAACACCTATATTCTTCACTAGGGCATTGAAAGCAGTGGGTGGAATCCCTTTTCTAAACTAACCTAATCCTAACCCTAGCAAGACTTTTAATCAATTTAATCTCAATCTTAGATCGTAAACAAAACCCGACTTGATCGGATTAACTCGTTAGAACATAAAGAAAAAAAATCCATCTCCCTGTGGACCGACCCGTACTCAATCGACTAGCTACCAAGCTACACCGTTATTGATTGCGGTATTCTTAACTTTGATTTTAAAACGCACGTACGCAAAAGAACGATCAATCAGACGACATCGGAGATAGAGAACTCCTTGGACCTGAGATGATAGTAGCAACTGTTGACGTAATTCGTACCATCAAGGAAAGAATGTGCATAGCCCAAGATCGACAGAAGCACTGGGTTGATGCAAAGCACCGTCACTTTGAGTTTCAACCGGGAGAACATGTATTCCTAAAGATATCTCCGAACCATGGAGTGATTTATTTTAGAAGACGGGGTAAGCTTAGTCCGAGGTATATTGGACCGTCCGACATACTCGAACGATTCAGTGAAGTGGCATATCGCTTGTCATTTCCGCCTTCATTGGAAGGAGTGCACAATTTGTTCCACATATCCCAATTCAGAAGGTATGTGAGTGACCCCAGCCATATTCTTGATCACTCCGAGCTCACTGTATAGCCAGATTTATCCTGTGAGTAACAACCTGTTGAGATCCTGGACAGAAAAGTGAAGTCACTTCGGAACAAGGAAGTCAACTTGGTTCGAGTGATGTGGAGAAAAAACACACCAGGAGAATCAACATGGGAAAGGGAAGATAAGATGCGTGCAAGATACCCTCATTTATTTGTAAACTAGTCCTTAAAATAATTGTAAATTTCGAGGACGAAATTTTTATAAGGAGGGTAGACTATAACAACTCCAATTTCAATGTACAGAAAATTGTATAAAAGTTAATATACAATTGGTGTATTTGCAATTCTTTGTACACTATAAGTATTTGTTTTACTTTTGAACAGCAAGAAAGTACATGTAGCACATTGGAAAAGTCTTGCACTGCTGTGACGTATCTCCTGTGATCGAATCCCCCCAGCCACATTATCCTTTTATTTAATTTTCTTTTAATCTTTTAGAAGCACAAGAGTTTGCACGTGCACTATACGTAATATGATAAGTTACAGAATAATCAAACATATCCACGAGGGTATATGAAGCGTGAGGGACACGTGGCGACGATCCAAGAACCAACCACCGGATTTGGACTGGCGAGATGGCCTCCTAGACCGGCACCGCCGGGCTAAGCCGTAGGGACTGCTCTAATATTTTTGCCCGAGCACCCCTTAGCCTACTCCACTTCTCCCATATTGTTTGAATACTCTTCATTCATACAGAGAACAATAAAATACCCTTTAATCCAATTTTTAATGCAAATTTTAATGCATTCTTTAACCCTATAAACCTTAATTTTTCCTATAAATACCACACTCCATTTCATCCATCCTCACTCAAAAATTCTCTGCCAAAACTCTCAAAAATTCTTAAGTCCTTATAGTGTGCAAGTGGAGTTAGCAAAGGGTGAAGTTTCGACGAAGTTTCGACGAAGTTCTGAGGAGATTCTGACGACGAAACGGCGTCCCGACGCCTTTCTTAGTTTCCTCTCTCTCTTCTCTTGTTCTATAGCCTATAAGTCCCCTCTCCCCCTCTCTTCTTCTATTCTAAAATCTTTAATTTCTAAAACCCGACGGAAGCGGAGTTAATCCGACTTCCGATTCGGTTTTTCCTTAAAAAGTCTATTTTTCTTAAGCAATAAAATACCATACTTTCATATAATATTTAAAAAACATTAATAAACACTTTAAAACAAGTTTCATCTCAAAAGAATCATTTATGCAATTTTTATTGTATTTTTATGGTAAAATACCACATACTTTACATTTCACCATAATTCACATAATACTTGTATTACCTTTAGATAACTCACGAGGTAATGACCTAGCTCATCACAACACACATCTTTGACATAACACGATGAAGTTTTGGGAATATAGTTATGGGATAATACGGCATTACAAATAAATACCATCAAACTTGCAAAACCATTTCTTTAAAAAGTGTGTCAATAAATTCCTTACAATTGCGCCTCTACAACCCACTTTTGGGGATCCCGTTCAGGATGGTGTGGATTATCGCACATTCTCGGGCCTAGTAGAGCAAGATGCAGACTTCCGAAAGGAGCATTCGATCTCGATGGAATTTTTAATGCATTTTTTTTAGAAAATGAGATTTTTACAAAAATAAATAAAATTTATTTTTATTATATATATATATATATTATCAAAATATATATTTTAATTATATTTTATAAATATTCCAAGTTTTCTAAATCAAAGCAATCACCATTACAGGAAAATACCATTACAGTTCAATGCAAAATACCGATATTTCAATATAATACCATATAATATGAAAACTAGGTTCTACTCACTAGAAATTTCACTTTTATAAAATATACATCTATGAAAACCTTAAGGACGATAATTAAATGCTTAAGGTGTATTTTGAAATTATATCAAAATTATTTTTACATAAAAACCCGCTCAAGTTATACTAATTTACAATAAGGACCCTAGTAAATATAGGTTTAAGCGGGACCAATTATCTTGAGCCTCAGGGAGCCGGAAAATGTGGGTGCTTGCCTATCTAAGATAGACAATCTAACAAACAGTGTTATCAATACGGTAATCGTCTTGGAAAAAGACACAAATCCTGCCGTCCAGATGCAGTAGTTATCGATAACAACAAAACTAATTCAGGATTTCAATTTTTTTTCAAAGTGTCTGACTCAGAATGAGTCTCAATCTAATCAATGTGACTTGAATATGATTCAAGTATAAACTGTAATACAACATGAATCCATGAATCTGTCTATTCAATTTATATCAATCTATATTGACCGACCGAACCATGGATATACTCCGTCTACATGACTCTCCATTTATATCCATTCCATTTACTGATATCATGGTTTCGGCAAGTCATCCATCTATATAAAAAAAATAATACAATCAATACAAAAGACATCGTGGGGTTTATAAGGGGTAGATTGGTACGGAATGTGTTAGAAGTGGCACGAGACTGTAACCTTAATACACCTAACCTGAATATCCATTGCCGTTGTACTGTGACTGAACGGTTCCTTGTGCTCCGTATTCCTTAGTCTCTGAATAGTGAGACTCCTCTCGTATACACTGGCATATTCTGTACCAAACTACAAACAACTGCGTTAACATTATAGTCAAATATTACTATTCATGTTCTCTTCCTGTCTATTCTATCTCTACTCATCTTTGGAACTTAACGAGTGATTGTTCGCTGACGATATTCCTTTTCTTCTTTCTTTGGAATGTTGTCAGGTGTTTCGAACTCATTGGAGATCGAGCCCAGCATTGAAGATTTGGAGCAGTTAGCATTTGACCCAGAGCTGTAGGCACTTGTACATATTTATTTCATTTCAATTATGCTATTGTTTAAGCATCGCTTTCTATTCATGTATTTACATTTCAGTTGTACTTGTAACAGAATGTTTAATAAATAAAGTTGTTGTTCATTTATATTCCTGTTTCTTGTGTAATTTACTTTATATTACTTAGATACGCTTAGCGTGTTTACTTCTGAGTAAATACGTAGCGGCCTTGTCACGTCCCCTTCCCGTACACTGGGAAGCGGGGCGTGACACTTATTGAATAGAGTTCTAACCAAATCAGTGCCTACCACTGCATATGAGATATGGAATGGGAAGAGACAATCTCTTAAACGATTTAAGATATGGGGTTGTCCGGCCTATGTTAAAAAGCAAAATCCGGACAAGCTCGAGACAATGTCAGTTCTGTGTAAGTTTGTAGGATATCCGAAGCATTCGCGAGGATATATCTTCTACCACACTGAGGAACATAAGGTGTTTGTTTCTCGGAATACCACCTTTTTAGAAAAGGAATTTCTTGTAAAAGAAATTTGTGGTAATGAGGTAGAACTGGAAGAAGTTCCAGCTACACAAACTATAGCTGATGATTTGGTAGAATCGGAGGATTCGATAGTCCCCGACAAAGCTCAGCCTCTCCGCCGATCTAGTAGGGTTCCTCATCCACCTGAGAGATACTACGGTTTTCTCATTGACGGTGGGAGCGAGAATTGCATCATGGAAGATGATGACCAAACTAGTTTCGAGCAGGTCATCACGAGTGGGGACTGTGAAATGGCTGGATGCAATGTGATCTGAGATGGAATCCATGTACACCAACAAAGAATGGACTTTGGAAGTTGCTCCTGAAGGGGTAAAACCCATCGGGAGCAAGTAGATCTTGAGAAGATAATTGGTGTAGATGGAAAAGTTGATACTTTCAAAGATAGACTTGTAGCAAAAGGTTTTCGTCAACGACCAGGTGTGGATTATGATGAAACCTATTCTCCAGTAGCTATGCTTAAGTCCATCCAGATCCCACTTACCATCACTGCATACCATGACTACAAAATCTGGCAGATGGATATCAAGACTGCTTTTCTAAATGGTTATTTAGAAGAGGGCGTGTACATGATATAGCCAGAGGGATTCATGGACAGTAGGAGCGGCGGAAAGGTGTGCAAGCTGCTTACATTAATCTACGGATTAAAGCAGGCATCGCGGAGTTGGAACATCTGTTTTGATATGCCTGTCAAAGAGTTTTATCAAAAACTTAGATGAACCTTGTATATACAAGAAGGTTGTAGCGAGTAAGGTTGTCTTCCTCGTATTGTACGTCGATAACATACTCTTGATAGGAAATTATGTTCCTATGCTACACTCGGTCAAGCTCTACTTATTACAATGTTCTCCATGAAGGATTTGGGTGATGCCTCTTACATCCTGGGGAGAATCACTGGACAGCTGTGAAGAACATTCTTAAGTATTTGAGAAGAACTAAAGAAATGTTCTTGGTGTATGGTAACGGTGAACTCCTGATGGAGTCCTTTACCGATTCGAGCTTCCAGAGTGATAAGGCCGACTACAAGATAGTCTCGGTTTTTGTCTTTACCCTTAGTGGAGGGAAGGTATGTTGGAAGAGTTCCATGCTAGATACCGTAGCAGACTCGATGATAAAGGCTGAATACATCACTACCAACGATGCTGCCAAATAGGTTGTGTGGATGTATAAGTTCATGAGATGAACTTGGTGAGGTTCCTACTATTAAGCATTGTTTCCCCAATCAGAGCAAAGCTCTGTTCAAATTTTGAATTTTGAAATGAAGCAACGCTTCATAGCAGCGCCAGCGCTGAGAGTCAATGATTTTGAGGCAGCGCTCACGTGCAAAGCATGTGAGCGCTGCACTCTAAGCAGCGCACCACGTGCAAAGCATGTGAGCGCTAGCACTGCACTCTAAGCAGCGCACCACGTGCAAAGTACGTGAGCGCTAGCGATATAACAAAATGTTCTCGGCCTTTGAATCAAAGATCCAACGAACATGATTAAAAATCATCAATTGACCAGAATAAAATTCTGTTAAGAAAACATTCCTCAGAATCTTTCCAAACAGGAAAGATTATGCTCTGAAAATCAGAGCACCGTTGGATCAATGATCCATTGGTGATTAAAAAATCACCAAAATACAGAATAAATTCTGTATGGGAAAAGATTTTCCAATCTTGTTAAAAACAAGAAGATTGCCTTCTGTAAAACAGAAGCCTTAGGATCAAAGATCCAACGGTGGGAAACATCCACAAATCAAATAGAGAAAAGATCTGTTCAACTGATTCAACAAATCAGCCTCTACTTTATAAAGGACCCAAGACTTCAAGTCTCACAGAGAGGACCCCCCCAAACTTTGAGAAAGTTCAGAGAGAAGAGTAAGCTCTCGGCAGAAGAAGAATTTCTTTAAGGTAAAATAAAGAGATCAAAGCATCTCATCAGAAAAAGAACTTAGTTCTTATGCTAGATCATAGATCTATAAGGAAAATGTCTTTCACAAAGAGATCATAACATCTCACTATAAAAAGGGAGGAGAATAATTCAATTCTCTTAGGATCACAGATCCATAAAGGCAAAGCCTTTCACCAAAAATATAAGAAATTGAAATATCTCCTATAAAATAAGAACTTATTTTTTAGATCCATGAGACAAAATCTCTTATAAGAGAGAATTTAATTCTTAGAGAGCAGAGTTGCCTAAAAAGAACCCTAGCGCTCTAATTAAATGAAGCGCTTCAGTGCTGCAAATCTAGCGCACAGCGGTGCAGATCCTTAGTGCTCCAAATTTAAAGAAGCACCTCAGCGCTCCAAGTCTGGCGCACAGCGCCAAGCGCGCCACATGCTCCTCACGTGTGCGCTATTTCACAAGAAGCGCTCTGCGCTCATTGACCGGTGCTCAGCCCCAAGCGTGCCACGTGCTCCTCACGTGTGCGCTATTTCACAAGAAGCGCTCTGCGCTCATTGTCTGGCATACAGCGCCAAGCGCGTCACGTGCTCCTCACGTGTGCGCTATTTCACAAGAACCGCTCTGCGCTCATTGACTGTCGCTCAGCGCTAAGCGCGCCACGTGTGCTTCACGTGTGCGCTATTTCACAAGAAGTGCTCTGCGCTCATTGTCTGGGGCACAGCGCCAAGCGCGCCACGTGCTCCTTACGTGTGCGCTATTTCACAAGAAGCGCTTTGTGCTCATTGACTGGCGCTCAGCGCCAAGCATGCCACATGCTCCTCACGTGTGCGCTACTTAACAGAAGTGCTCTGCGCTCATTGACTGGCGCTCAGTGCCAAGCGCGCCACGTGCTCCTCATGTGTGCGCTGAGGTAACACAACGTGTTCTTTAAATAAAAGCCCCAGAGCTATAATGAGTGCTCAGCACTCAATAAAAGACAAAAACAATTGTCAGAACCCAAACCAATGCTCAGTATTGTTAAATGAAAACATTTTAACTGAATGGGCCGAGCCCAAGTTGGCCACAGATCCTTAATTAAGCTCATATACTCATAAATCTTTGATCTTAGTCCCAAACTAGACTACAGATCTCCCAACCGATATTGGTTCAAGGGTGCATCTCTTCACTCCTCTGATATATGTTGTTGTAATCCTTCAACGTCTTCAAAGAGGTGACGGGTCCCAATAACCAATAACTTTTGGTGCATCCCCAAACAGTTGAACCAAAACCACACATACTATGATGTCTTTAAACTGGACTATGATGTCCTTAAAATTTACGGACTATGGGGTCCTTAAACTCATGGACTATGATGTCCTTACACTTTATGGACTGTGGGGTCCTTAAACTCATAGACTATGATGTCTTTAAATTTTACAGACTATGACGTGTTTAAACTGTCATGGACTATGGTGTCCTTAAACTTTTGGACCGCAATGTCCCTAAACTAAAACAATAGAGCTCAAATGCTCTTTCGCTGGATCTAAATGATCCTAAAAACCCTGTTAAGTAGATTTTAGTCTAAAATTAGGCTAACGTATCCTTAACAACCATTTAAGTTGATCTTAATCTCAAATGATATTAACGATTCTTAAATCAATCTAACTACAGATCCCTCAACTGACATTGGTTCAAGGGTACATCTCTTCACACATCTGATATGTGTCGTTGTAATTCTTCAACGTCTTCAGAGAGGTGGTGGGTCCCGACAACCAAAAACTTTCTAGACTATGGTGTCTTTAAACCCCATGGACTACGATGTCCTTAAACTTATGGACCGCAAAACTAAAACAATAGAGTCTAAAGGCTCTTTTGTTGGATTTAAATGATCCTGTTGAGTAGATCTTAGTCTAAAATTAGACTAACATATCCTCAACAAACATTTAAGTTGATCTTAGTCTCAAATGAGATTAACAATCCTTAAACCCAAATCTAAGAAAATACGGATTTGGACTAATACACGCCCTACAGGCGACAACATAAATTAGTCTCCGTATACAATCCACGGGCAACCAAAAATAAAACAAACACACATGACACGAAGTGACCACCTGGAGAAGGAGAAAGTTGTTACCGCGATGCGGTAACGTAATTAACTGCAGGGGCTTGTGCTTACAGGGAAGAGCGTCCCCACAATCAAAACCCCTCAAACGAGGGGAAATCTGACGAAGTCTGCTACAACGGCCGCATCCGTCTAAACCTCCGATACATGGTGCCATAAATCAACTTGGCATTTTCTGAGAGGTGGACGGATAAAACCAAATAGCATCTGCCCCCAAATTCAGGCGAGACAGCCTATGCGGTTTCGTCTCCCGTATTCGGCGGAGAACAGATTCTGGCACGCCCGGTGGGACCTTTTCCTCTTTCCACTCCACACTTCGTGTGTCGTGTTTTGCGAACAAGTCGCAGTTTGACATGGTTGCCTTTGGATGTGAAGCACTAGATTTGGTATCCTGCTCCGTGCAGAAAAACAGAAGATCAATGGCTTCAAACTGCACTAATTGCAACAACTCCCACTCCGTCCTCGCCGGAGGAGTGACATACGGGCCTTAAGTGGCCTCCCTTTTTACGATGCCGGTGGACCAGGTGACGCAAGCCACCACAGGGCTATTCTTTGGGACCATGCTCCCACCAATGAGCTTCAACGCCCTATTGTCGTCGCAAGAAGCTCCGAAAAAGTCGGTCTTTGATCGGCTTACAACTACCGCGACCCCTCTCAATGGATCGCTCAAGTCCAGTGCCTCAGTTTTCAACAGACTGGGCCAAAGCTCAAGTGGGCCCATGAAGAAGCCCGCGATACCTGAAACGGCCATCCCAAATCGGATAGTCTTTCCTGTTCCTGAAGTCATCAGAGCGACTTCCCATGCTATGGAGTCCGTCTTTGCAAGACTGACTGTTTCAGCTCCCGTTCCAGGCGGAGTCATCAAAACTGTTCCCCCTGCGCGAAAGTCTGCCTTCGATAGATTGGCCATCCCCACTCAACGGATGTCAGTTTTCAAGAGGCTAACGCCGGCAGCAACCCTCCGCCAGAACAGGGGGCATGATGAAGCCACCCCCATAACTGAGCCGGTCCCGTCAGCACGACATGCTCGCCGTCGTCATTGGCGCCGAGTAAGGAAGGCTGGGGGCAGCTCTCCTTCTAGACTAACTCCGCCAGCTCCGATAGTGGAAATTGATGCTGCTGTTCCAACTGAGAACCGCTTTGAACCACTTAGGAGGGTACGCAAGAACTCTCCGAAGGCCGTGCTAAAAAGATCTTCTCCACCTATGGAGAACGCTATAAAAGTGAAGCCAGAGCAGCCCCCTCAGCGGCCGTCCTCTAAAATTCATAAAGTTTGGCGACAGGTCCAAGACTCGGTGATCAACCAAGACTACTCCCGCCAACCGAAGAAGATGAAAGTTCGGTAAGAGAAGGACCACATTGTCATACCACATGAGATGCCATCTATTTGGGTGCCCGCTGCAATGGTTCCCTCAACTTCGACCACCCACAAAAGAAGGAGGCCGGAGAATGTCTCCATGTCCGCGACGAATCTTAAGAATGCACTGAATCTAAATGCCCCAAGTCTAGGGGCATGGTGTTGCACACTGTTTATATGGCATCCGGGAAAGAGAATAGTCGTATCTCCACAGGTCATCGACCACTCACCCGATCGGTAACAAAAGCTCAGGAGCAATAACAGAAGCTCCAGGAGATGCTAACACAGATAGCCGTACTTACTGGGCCAAAAGAAAGCCCGGAGACATCGTCAGAGCAGCGTTATGAACAAGAAACCGATGCTGAGTTCCTCCGCAGAATCCTCGAGAAGAAGGACAAAGAGGCAGCGGAACAAGATGCCAACATAAAACGAATAGCGCTTTTATTCCAAGACATGGTCGGGATGATGTTACAGCTGGATCCTCCAGCTGAAGACCCTTCGATTATTCTTGAAGATGATAGGGGAGAGACATCGAACCCTCTTCCGGCTTGTTCAGCAGCCAAGGAAGAAACCATTTCCAAAGCCGCCCTGGATGACTATATCGCTCAACAGATACGAGCTCATCAGGCGAACGAAGTGGCCGGCCAAATTTTTAAGACTGGACGACCATATCCGGGTTGGTACCACCAAATAAAGTATCCGCCGGGATATACGATCCCTAAATTCCATGTATATAAGGGGACGGGGAATCCACACCAGCACGTTGCTCAATTCAGAGCCTTGTGCGGTAATACCGGAAGTGATGACAAACTGCTGCTTCGCCAGTTTGTTGGCAGCTTGTCGAAGACAGCGTTTGAATGGTACTCTGAGCTCCCGAACGACTCCGTTAAGACATTTGCAGAAATGGAGTTATTGTTCACACAAAGATTCGCAAGCGCTAGCGAGCGCACCCCAATCACGGCATTAATTAACGCTAGAGTGAAACCAGGCGTAACATAGGTTCAGTACGCGATACGGTGGCGGAACCTATGGTCAAAGTGCGAACAACGCATAGAGGAAGCTCCTGTAGTAGGCATGTTCGTGGGTACTCTTGAGCCGCAGGAGACCACATCCCAATTCATGATGTTCTTCAAGCCAACTACTTTCCAGGCCTTGATTGATAAGCTGGCCTAAATGGATCAGATGGGTCATAGATCATCTTCTTCGAAGATGGAATCTCGAAACGAAAAAGGGAAAGGGAAAGCGACCTTCGTCGCCAATGCTCAGCAGCAGCCTAGTGGTCCAAAACCAATCAATCGCTAAGACGATAGACAGCGATTCTTTAATGAGAAGCTGAAGTGCCCTTATTCGTTTCCCCGGGATAAAACAAGGAAACTGTTCGACTTGGCGATGCGCAACATGATCATCACCTTACCGGATCCAAAATACTCATTACAGCCCGGTGATGCCAACAATCCCAATTATTGCCCCTATCACCAAGTGGTAGGCCATCCAATCGAAGATTGCTTCGTCTTCAAAGGCTGGATTGAGGACCAGTACCAGCAAGGCAAATTCGCGCTATCTGAAAATTGGAAAGTAAGCCCGCCCCAGCCGCACGCTCTTAAAAAGGCGGACACACCGGGGGCATCGTGCTCTTTTATAGAAGAAGCTCCATAGGAGGTCGCTCTTTCAGCCAAGATGAAAAGAATGCTGAAGGATTTCCAAACATGCCCGGCGATCAGGTGGAAAAATCCGCTAGAACCCGAGGTCATTGAAAGAATGCTGAAGCCACGCCTGACTCCAAGAATTGGTAGCGATAATCAAAACGCTCAGGCCCAGTCATCAAAGTCTTCGAAGAAGAAAAAGAAGACCAAAAAGCCCGTAAAGCCTGATGACAAGCGCACGGACCTGCAAAAACATATTGACGCACTGGAAGAATATAACCAGAAGGCGCGAACCCCGGTCACACTCTGAGAGTTTCTCAACCACATTCTTGAAGATAGAGATAGAGATGAAAATGAGGGAGAAGACTCATTAGACAATCTTGAAGATTATGTGGCAAGCTGCCACGCGATCTCTCACCTATCAGTAGATGGTGAAGAAGCTCCTGATACAGAGAAACTGGGGGTAGATCCCGAGCCGGAACTCCTAGGGCTGTCAGATGAGATGATTGACGTATTCCTGGACGAAGCTCTTCTGAAAAGCAAAGCTGATCAGGAGCGTGAAACCACCGTATACGAAAAAGCCAAACGTCGGCGACTGAACGAAAGGATTGAAATACCCCAATTGGATAGGAGCACTTCGGCCGCCAGTAAAAGCAGGTTCAAGATAAGGAAAAGGTTCGCCAAAGACATATCGATGGGAATGAAGCTGCCACCCTCCGAAGGAAACACTTTTGATAGGATACACCTTAATGAATAGGAAGCACATCCAAGCTACTGCTTGTACCATCTAAGGGCCACACATCCTACTGAAGAATGCAATGCCTTTAAAAGTTGGTGGCAGGGATACGTTGATCACCGGTAGCATTTCAAGCGGATGAAGCAAAAAACTCCTCGGGAACAAAGAAGCACGACAGGTGAGCATAAAAGAATAGCCGGTGAATGTCATATGGTTAATTCCAGGGGATCGCAAGCTCTCACCTTCGGGAGTGATTCTGATGGAGAAATAGCCCTCGGTCCTCTCTTCAAGGAATCCATCTCTGAAACCGAAAAGATGAAGACCTGCGAGAATATTCAGCTGCGTAATCACATGCTACCTGAAAAGAATCTCGGACCGCAAATAAGGAATCGAACAAAAAGGTTAAGGGAAAAGAAAAGGTCCCTGAGGATATCACTATCGATGACTGAGTCATCGAAGAGCTAGCAGCTAAGGACCCACCCAAGAAAAACAAGGTGGATTACAACGTTCTGGCACACCTGAGGAAGATACCCTCGTAGCTAAGAATTCTCGACGCCCTTCTGCTATCTAAAGAGGCGAGAGATTCTATGATCAAGGCATTACAAGAGCTTGACCAGTTTCAAGCTTTCCTCGCCGAAGAAAAGATGAAGGACGAGCTAGAAGAAATTCACATAGCTGACATCACTTTCGGCGATGAAGATCTCCTCCTTAGAATATGTGAGCACAACCGTCCCCTATATGTCTCCGGGTATTGCCATGACATTAAGATAGGGAAGATCCTAGTTGATAATGGGTCCTCTATCAATCTCCTAAATGTGAGGGTACTGAAAGAAATCTGCATGAGCGTTCAACACCTCGCTCGGGATAAAATCACTATCTCCGGGTTCGACTCCCAGTCATCACGGACGCTCGGGTCTATGATACTGATGTTACGCTTTGTGAAGCTCATCACTGATATCAAGTTCCACGTCATTGACGCCAAGACTTTCTACAACGCTTTGCTCGGCCGGCCTTGGTTACACGAGTACAACATTATCCCTTCTACACAACATCAGTGCATGAAGTATTTCAAAGATGGTCTCGAGTATACCGTGACAGGGGAGCTGAACCCATTCTCCGTGAATGAAGTCCGAAAGTACGAAGATGCAAAGTATTTCTTACTAGACTTCGAAGACACGGAAAGATGTCATAAGCCGGAGAATAAGCAAAAAGCTATCACCACTATTCTGGTCTTTGGGAGCGATACCGAGGAGGAAGAAGAGATAGTCTATTCGGGACTGCCCCAATACACCAAGCCAGGACCATCCACCCCTATTCTAGTCTTTGGTAGTGATTCTTAAGACAAAGTCAATGCAGTGTTCTCGGTTCGACCATCAATGCAATCCTTCACCGGAAATGATCAGAGTTTGCAAATCGCCATGGTTCCGCGACAGCACTACAGAGAACTTAATACGCTTGAAACATATAGCGTGCAAAAGCTGCAGATATTCTATTCCCTTCCCAGACGAAGAGATGAAAATGCGATCCTCTTTTATCGATCCGCGGAAAATAAAGTGGAGAAAGAAATCTGGCATGGTGCCGATTCTACGCTTGACAAGCTCCAGCCCATCTGTCTACCCAGATACTACACGGAAGGATTAAAAAGGCTGTTGAGGCGCTAAGGCGTACCCTTCAAACAGACTGCTCGACAAGCTCAGTTCTATAACAGAATCTGGAACGTCCCTGGAACTCGGCAAAAATTGCCCAACGGGAGAATGGAAATGATCGGGCTTGGATATGTTCAATCTAAGAAACGGGAGCGATTCCATGGCTGCTACGTTATACATGAATTTGATGAAGAAGGAGATGCTCTGATAGAAGATGCTAACCGTGAACCAAAATAAGGCCCCGTTATGAAAGTGCCAAGTCCGTCGTTCGAAGAACAAATGGACAAGCTAATAAGGGAAGCGGGTCAAAAGGCCCGGGATGACCATATCCGCGAAATGACCATTTACGAGAAAGCCAGGATGCAGCGCCTCCTTCAGCAGCCTACGGAGAATGACGATTCCCTTCGTCGCCAGCCCATCGTACAAAAGACCCGACGCAAAAGTAAAAACAAGTTGAAGAACGGAAAAAACGTTCGATAGCGGCAAAGCGGGTCCAAGAAGCCACGCGATCGAGAATTGAGCAGCCGGGATCCATCTCTTATAAAGAAGATAGGTCGAGCATATTCTTTTCCCCAAGACAAGGCAAGGAAGATATTCGATCTTGTCATGAAATATCAAATGATTACGCTCCCGAAGTCCAAACACCCCGAACAAGCAGACGAGGTCTCTCACCCAGATTATTGCTCCTATCACCGAGCGATAGGACATCCTCTCGAAGATTGCTTCACATTTAAAGACTGGGTAGAAGATTAGTATCAGCAATGAAGGTTCGTTTTATCCATCAGTTGGAGGGTAAACCCACCACAGAAGCATTAACCGAAAGCCATATATGCAGCGAGAGTAGAGCCAGATCAACATCGGTCTTGCAAGCGATCTCGTACCTGTCATGCGATAACGCTGTCAGGAGAAGGAGTACGCGAGGATATGGCTGACCTCCTCTGGTGCTTCGAAAACGATGATGACGAAGTGATCTCAGAGTTTCTACCGGTGCCAAAAGAGCTGGAAGATGGGATACATACTACTGCAGATAACCTCAGAAAAATCGACTTGGGGATGGCAAACGACCCACGGCCAACGTTCGTCAGTGAGCAGTTGTCTGAAGAAAAGGTGGCTACGCTCAAAGATGTGCTCATACAGTATAAAGACTGCTTCGTATGGAACTACTCCGAGATGCCGGGACTAAATCCAGAAATCGCCGTGCACAAATTGGCGATATCTCAGGACGTCAAGCCATTCAAGCAAGCACCAAGAAGAATGCGGCTCGAACTTGAGATGAGCAACAACGCCGAAGTCAAGAAGTTAATCGACTCCGGCTTTATCCAAGAGGTTCAGTACCCTGACTGGATTGCTAACATCGTCCCAGTGATGAAGAAAAATAGGACAGTTCGCATCTGTGTGGACTTTCGAGAGCTCAACAAAACTTGCCCAAAGGATGATTTTCCTGTACCGGTTAGTGAGCTGATGATAGACAACATGGCCACTCATGAAGTCATCTCCTTCATGGACGGCTCATCAGGGTACAATCAAATAAAGATGCATCCCAAAGACCAGAAGCATACCGCTTTCCGGACTCTTCTGGGCATATTCTGCTACAAAGTAATGCCTTTCGGTCTGAAGAATGTCGGCGCTACCTATCAGAGGGCTATGATGAAGATTTTCGATGACCTTATACATGAAATCGTCGAATGCTATATTGACAACCTTGTTGTAAAAAGCAAATCACACGAGGAGTATTGGGAGCATCTGAAGATTGTGTTTTGTTCATATCAGAAAATTGCATTCTAATACCGTTCATTCATTATCTAATTGTTGTATTTATCGGTATTATTGACCAGTGTCTGGTCAGTATTACAGATTACAGGTATCCATGACAAAATACTGGAAATGCATCCAACAGCGCGGATATATCACTTGAGGGAAGACACTGCGACCAGAAACGCTAACCGACCGATACTTCAGGAGTTCTTTTATGCAACAAGTTGTGTACACATTTTTTTCTAAATGGTCCAACACAACAAGTGTGTACACAAGACTTTTAAGCACATGTGGATATGATTTTATATGCAATCAAGGATATGATTCTATATGCAATCAAGGATATGATTTTATATGCAATCAAGGATATGATTTTATATGCAATCATCAAGGATATGATTCTATATGCAATCAAGGATATGATTTTATATGCAATCATCAAGGATATGATTTTATATGAAATCAAGGATATGATTTTATATGCATATGATATTATATGCATTCAAGACTAAAAAGCATGTGTTCAAATCAAAGGCAATCAAACAAATCAGCATGAGCCATAATGGGGCAGATATGAATATTTCTTTCTGAGCCTATAAATAGAGACCAGAGGGAAGAGGAAAGGGTAGCTTTTTCTTTAGTTCTATCTTAGAATTCTTGTAATTTTTCTTTTCATTCTTGAGCTCTTGCCCCTTTGTCTTGACCTTGCAACTTCTCATTTAGAACTTGCAAGCTTAAGGCTTAGGTTCTTGATTTCAAGATCTCTTGTAACAAGTTTGTTCTTCAATAAAAGTTCGTATTTTTATTACATGTCTTGTTCCACTTTACATGATTTCAATTGTGAAATTCATGCCTTGCTTTGATCTTGCAACCTCTTAAGTGAGCTTGCAACCTTAAAGCTTGGTATTTGGATCTCACACGTTGCCGGGGATTGAACACTGGGAGATAAAACGCTTGAACTCATCGGTTCTCTTTTCCTCTTTATTTCATTGCATGTTTTTATGTATCTTCTCTTTTCTTTCTTGTTAATTTGTAAATATGTGTGAGTAATCTTTTCATTTGTTAAGGGTGTAATATGTTAGATCGTATTCGAAGATTTTCTTTGTCCAAACTTTAAAACCTAAAACTTGCCTATTGAAATTTCGTGCAAATCACCCGCAACTCCGCTCACTAGGCATCCTATCCTACCCCGATAGTGATGATTCCTAATCATGACCGGATTGCCCGTGGTTTGCCGAAGGCTAAAATCAAGAGATAACAACGGAAGGACAAGGGACAAGGAAAACGGATTTAGCGAAATACCACAAATACCGTATTTCAAGTTCCCTAATCCGCGTTGTTACCTATTTCTTTAGTATCAATACCAAGTCGGGGCTATAAGGAATTGGCAAACATCACCTTCATACAATCTAACTTATTACTACCCTTAACAAGCCCTTTTTATTCATATCTTTGTTACGACAATTAGTTAACCAACAAATCAAAACACGGAATTAACTCGTTAAAACAAGCAATAAGAAACTTACCATCTCCCTGCGGACGACCCGTATTCATCGCGGCTCGCTACAAGCGACACCGTTTTGATTGCGGTAATTTCAGAATTCTTTTTAAACACGACACAGTTAGAGCGTGACAATCAAATGGCGCCGTTGCCGGGGAGACGGTAACGCTTTTTATACTTGTAGTTTCGGGTTAAATTTGTGCATATTCTGTATAAAATTAACTTCTAACACATTCAAACAAATAACTATTCTTTTTGAAACCAACCACAAACACAAATAAAATTCTTTTCTTCTCTGGATTTGAATTCTGCTAACACTCTGATTTTCTTAA
Source organism: Agapanthus africanus (assembly GCA_030015575.1). Taxonomy (NCBI): domain Eukaryota; kingdom Viridiplantae; phylum Streptophyta; class Magnoliopsida; order Asparagales; family Amaryllidaceae; genus Agapanthus; species Agapanthus africanus. The sequence goes on along the minus strand of JASDDO010000019.1, from coordinate 371,768,304 downwards.
TTATTTGTGTTCAGAATTGTGGTTGTTAATATTGCTTTTTGGCTCAAATATCCGTATTTTTCCAACATATGCAGATTTGACGGATTTTGAGCAGCGATCATACGGAACAAAGGGGCATTTTCAAGTGCAAAGGAGGGTGAACACTCAGTGCCAAAGATCCGGGTAGTTAGACCCGTGCAAGCGAACCATTCGACCACTCGGAGGCAATATCAACACGAGTTTCTGAAACTCGTGCTTTTTGGTACGTATTTTTCTAAACTTCCCCTCTCAAACCCGACGCTCCAATATTCTTGTCTTTGCAGGATTCTTAGCAAAAATCGCCGCAAAAAGCCAAAAAAAAACTAACCGTATTTGTTGCAGCGCCGCATTAAAAGTAAAAAACGATAACTGATTGCTTGAAAACAAAACTTGGTTGAATTTTGCGCATTGCATCATTTAATACGGACTTAAGGGGCTCTAACACCAATTCAGATTGGGTGGGGATTTCATCACCCTTCCCAGGACCCCAAAAATCACTAAAGCATATGCATTGTCCATTGTAAATTAAAAAATACTAGACTTCAGCCCTAAGGACTTCACGATCATTAGGAGAAGATAAACTGTGTTTAGAACCTCGCTTAACGGTATATTGTTTACGGGGTGTCTAGGAAAGTGTTAAAGGCGCAACCGCCGAAAGAGAAAGGGTTACTTAATTAAGGAACTTCGCGAAAGCGTTGGACAACCTCCCCTTATCTCTGCACTTACCTGGCCTTGTGATCAGTGTATTTTTAAGCCCGTTTCTCGACACTGTTTAACTTCGACAATCAAGTTCAGGAGCAGGTCTAGTAGACCTAGGTTACCCTAGATCTAGGTGTGATTGTGCATATCTTGTTTGTGATTGCTTAAGCCGTATATCCGTACATATTTCTGTAAATCTCCTTCTAAAAAAAAAAAAGGAAAAATCAAAAACTTTTATAAAAAAAAACTTGCCCTTTGTCGCCAAAACCATTTTTCACCCATCACCCATCGCCTTTCTCCATTGACGTTTTCTTACCCTCACCTTCTCCGCTTTGACTATACTAAACTCGTTTAGTGTATGTCCGCTTGGACTCGGGACACTAGCATCCGTCTAGTCCGCGTTACGTTAGTCGCTACCGACTACGCGATCGACTCCGAAGTCGATACTCCTTCCACTCCTCTTTCACCCCTACCTTTGCCGGCCAACTCCGACGTTGACCGGAATTCTGTTCATACTTCTTCACCTTCACCTTCGCTTTCACCAATCTCTTCTTCCGCGATGTCGGGATTCAATCCGAACATCTCTTTGACCACCCCTGGATTGGCTCCACCTCCTACGGAGACCAATATCCCACCACCTCCGCCTGTTGTAGCGCCGCAGCGAATCGCGCTCCAGGATCGTTTTTACCCCACCCGTTCTGCACTTCCCACCTGCCTTTCTCTTCCTCCGGCTAATGGGGACAACTTTGAAATTAAGCCCCATTTCATCAACATGCTTCCACGTTTTCATGGGCTTGAATCTGAAGATGCCTATATCTTCATCAACAAATTTCAAAACATCTGTGCCATGATGAAAACCACCCAGCTGTCGGACGATGCTATACGTCTACGGGTCATTCCGTTCACTCTATGCGATCTCGCTGAAAAATGGCTGTATAGCACCGCTTCCCATTCCATAACCAGTTGGGATGAGTTTGTTAAAGCGTTTCTCAAAAAGTTTTATCCAAATCACAAAACTGCAAGGATTCGCAATGAAATCAATCAATTCTCCCAGCTTCCTTCTGAACCCTTCTGGAAGTGCTTTGACCGGTACAAAGACCTTCTTGTTCAGTGTCCTCACCACGGTATAGAGAAATGGCAACTTTGCCAAACCTTATACGAGGGCCTGAACCCAGCAACGAAGCAGTTGTTGGAAACCATCTGTCAGGGCCACTTCCTATCCAAATCTGACGAGGAAGCATGGCAATTCTTTGACGACCTTGCGGAGCAAACGCTACAGTGGGAGAGCACGAGACCGACTTCTTCTTCTTTTTCTACCTCCACTTCTACTGGTCAGTCTACGGTAGGAATTCACCAACTTGACGTCTCTATTGCAATGAAAGCTGAAATGGCTGCAATAACTAGAAAGCTTGAAGCGATAGAGAGCAAATTTTCTTCTCCTGCTCCTAGCCCTGTTCTTCCACTTCGTACCATCTGCGCTTGTTGTTCCGATCCCTCTCATTTAACCGAAGAGTGTCCTTACAATTCTCCATCTCAAGGACAGGATCAGGTTAATGCTGCATTTCAGCAAAGACCAAGGAATGATCCGTACTCTTCCACGTACAATCCCGGTTGGAGGAACCACCCCAATTTCGCCTGGAATCAGAATCAGAATCAATTCCAAGGCAACCACTTCCAAAGGCCCCCTCCACCGCAACAACAAGCGCAACAACAAACTCAACATCAATATCAGCAGCCCGTCCAACCCCAGCCTTTCCAAAACCAGACGAACAACTTTGCACCCAACAACTCTTTTCCACCAAACAACTTTGTTCCGTCAAACAACGATAAGGTTTCCTCGCTCGAACGAAGTCTGGAGGCATTTGTTAAACAATCGACTCAATCCACCGCCAACATCCAGTCTTCGATTCAATCTTTAGTGCAACACACTGCCGCACACGGGCAAAGCATCAAGACCATCGAGGCCCAGATTGCACAGCTGAACGCGGCCTTAAGCGAGCGAGAGAAGGGGAAGCTCCCGTCCCAGCCACTTCCAAATCCCGGTCACCCACATAATGCACATGTTGCTCTTGAACAACAAAACCATAATGTGAGTGCCGTGACTAAACTGAGATCGGGGAGGATGCTGCAAAACAACATTGGCACACGGATCAACGATGACACCCCGGCCGCTTCTTCTTCTTCTTCTTCTCCTTCTTCTTCTTCTCCTTCTTCTTCTTCATCTTCTGAGCCTATTCTCCGTTCTTCACAAGGCTCTCCTTCCTCTTCTTCTATGAACGGACCCACTTCTCACTCCACGAAAACACCTATTCTGGGATCCGGTCCAACTCCACAATCTCCTCCTCCAGCATTAGACTCAACCAATTTTCAAAATATTCCATTTCCAAACCGGTTGAGATCTAATAAACAAAATCCTCAAATGGAGAAGATTCTGGAGTTATTTAAGCAAGTTAACATTAACATTCCTCTTTTAGATGCTGTCCAACAAGTCCCGTCTTACGCGAAAATCATAAAGGACTTGTGCACGAAAAAGAGGAAATCTCAGGTACCCAAGAAAGTTTTCTTGGCTAGTGCTGTGAGTGATGCCCTTACCCAATCTTTACCACAAAAACGGAAGGACCCTGGCTGTCCTACGATTTCAATTACCATTGGGGATAAGAACATCAACCGCGCACTATTAGATCTTGGTGCCAGTGTTAACTTGCTTCCGTATTCAGTATACGAGCAATTAGGCGTCGGAGAGCTGAAACCCACGCACTGCACTCTCCAAATGGCCGACCGATCGATCACCCATCCTAGGGGTGAGCTAGAGGATGTGTTGATAAGAGTCGGGGACTTCATATTCCCCGTTGACTTCATTGTATTAGATACACAGCCTGTAGCTAACCCCCGGAATCAAATTCCGGTGATACTCGGTCGCCCATTTCTCGCAACCTCAAATGCTGTGATCAATTGTCGCAATGGTTCGATGAACCTCTCTTTTGGAAATATGACGATTGAACTCAACATTTTTAGGTTGGGGAATCAGCCCGCCGAACCTAATGCTCATATACTGGACGTCTGCTCGATCCAGGAGATCACCCCGGAAGAGTGTGAATTTGAGGAGTTTCTGTTTGAACGCGATAACCTTGACGCCACTAGTGCGTTTCTCTTCGAGCCTGCTGCTGCTTCCGCGCCCGACTACGACTACGAGTGTTTTACGTTCTCACACGATCTTATCCGCTCACAACCCGAGTTTGAATCTTTTGACTTTCCGGATGAGTTACCTGAACCATCCAACTCGGTAGCTTACGCTCGTTTTGAACCTTTGATGGAATCCTTTGAGTTCGAGACCTTTTCTCCAATCCAGCCTTCAATCATTTCACCTCCAATTCTCGAACTCAAGCCTTTGCCGTCTCACCTTAAGTACGCTTACTTAGGTGAGAACGAGACCCTCCCGGTTATCATTTCGGCTTCTCTTGCTCCCGAGCAAGAGAAAGCCCTTCTTTCGGTCTTACACGGCAATAGGCAAGCTTTTGGCTGGTCCATAGCGGACATCAAGGGGATTAGTCCCCTGATCGTTGAGCATCATATTCATCTGATGGATGATGCCAAACCAGCCCGGGATCCACAAAGACGTCTCAATCCAGTCATGAAGGAGGCTGTGAAGAAGGAGATCGTCAAATGTCTGGATAGTGGTATCATTTACCCTATCTCCGATAGCCAGTGGGTTAGCCCCATTCATGTTGTCCCCAAGAAGTCGGGCATCACGGTCATAACCAACGAGGCGAACGAGTTAATCCCTACTCGCACCCAAACTGGGTGGCGAGTATGCATTGATTACCGAAAACTCAACGCCGCAACGCGGAAAGACCACTTTCCGCTACCTTTTATTGACCAGATGCTCGAACGATTGGCCGGACATGAGTACTATTGCTTTCTTGATGGCTACTCTGGCTATAATCAAATTCCCATCGCCGAAAAAGACCAGGACAAGACTACTTTCACTTGTCCTTTCGGCACGTTTGCATATCGTCGCATGCCCTTTGGGTTATGCAATGCGCCCGCTACCTTCCAGCGGTGTATGATGGGAATATTCTCAGACATGGTGGAGAAATTCTTGGAGATCTTCATGGACGACATCTCCATCTTTGGCGATTCCTTTGACGAGTGTCTGCTGCATCTCGACGCTGTCCTTACCAGATGTAAGGACAAGAATCTCACTTTGAACTGGGAGAAATGCCACTTCATGGTGCGCGAAGGTATTGTCTTAGGACATATCATCTCGCAGAAAGGCATTGAGGTAGACAAAGCAATGATTGAGGTCATTTCCAATCTTCCTCCTCCCCGATGCGTCCGAGATATCCGAGCCTTCCTTGGCCACGCCGGTTTCTATAGACGGTTTATCAAGGACTTTAGCAAGATTGCTAGGCCCTTGACTCTTCTACTGGCCAAGGACACGCCATTCGACTTCAGCCCGAGCTGTGTGGCTGCTTTTGAATCATTGAAACACTCACTCACTTCTGCTCCCGTTCTCTCTTCCCCTGACTGGACGCACCCATTCGAGATTATGTGCGATGCATCCGAATCTGCCATCGGTGCTGTCCTTGGACAACACATCAACAAGATGCCGCACGTAATCTATTACGCTAGCCGAACCCTGAACGACGCCCAACTCAATTATACAACAACTGAGAAGGAATTCTTGGCTGTTGTATTTGCTTTAGAGAAGTTCAGGCCCTACCTCATCGGCTCTCCAGTCATTGTTTACACTGATCATTCTGCTCTGCGCCATCTTTTTGCGAAGAAAGATGCCAAATCTCGGCTTATACGTTGGATCCTCTTGCTTCAAGAGTTTGACCTTGTCATTAAGGACAAACGAGGATGTGAAAACGTCGTTGCCGACCATCTCTCACGACTTCCTTCTTCGCCGTCGCTTCAAATCCCGATCAATGACGTTTTCCCGGATGAACAACTCTTGACAATATCTCGCGAACCTTGGTTCGCAGATATTGTGAACTATTTGGCCACAGGGTTACTACCAACCGAATGGTCAAGTCAGGACAGACTTCGCTTTTTATCCCAAGTAAAACATTTTTACTGGGACGAACCCTATCTGTTCAAGTACTGTCCTGACCAGATTATTCGTAGGTGTGTCCCTGATGAGGAATTCAAGAGTGTGCTGTCATTTTGCCACGATCAAGCGTGTGGCGGGCATTTTGGCCCCAGAAAGACAGCTGAGAAGATCTTGCAATGTGGTTTCTACTGGCCACAACTCTTCAAAGACGCTCATGACTATTGCAAGACTTGCTCCCGGTGCCAACATATGGGCCGGATATCCCGGAGAAACGAGATGCCGCTCCAACCAATCTTGGTTGTGAAGATTTTCGACGTGTGGGGGATAGATTTCATGGGGCCGTTTCCCAGCTCTTTCGGGAACTTGTACATCCTTCTAGCTGTTGATTACGTCTCTAAATGGGTCGAGGCTGTGCCCAGCCGGACTAACGACAACAAAGTTGTCGTTAGGTTCCTTAAAGAAAACATTTTCTCCCGTTTTGGGCACCCCCGAGCGATCATTAGCGACAATGGAAGTCATTTCTGCAATAAGACTTTCGAGGCCTTAATGCGGAAGTATTCCATTAATCATAAGCTATCCACGCCCTATCACCCCCAAACCTGTGGTCAAGCCGAAGTCTCAAATCGGCAGATCAAGCAGATACTGGAGAAGACGGTTTCCAAGAACCGTAAGGATTGGTCGCTGAAACTAACTGATGCCCTTTGGGCTTTTCGCACTGCTTATAAGACCGACCTTGGCATGTCTCCCTATCGGCTTGTATACGGAAAAGCTTGCCACCTCCCTGTCGAAATAGAGCATCGCGCATTTTGGGCGATAAAAGAGCTGAATCTATCTCTCGAAGATGCGGGCAGCCATCGGAAGCTGCAACTGAACGAACTGAGCGAGCTTAGGGATGAGGCTTACGATAACGCGGTTGTCGTTAAGAATAGAATGAAGGTGTTTCACGATAAACACCTTTTGCGCAAAACCTTCGTACCTGGTCAGCAGGTACTGCTTTACGACACCGGACTTCATTTCCATCCAGGAAATCTCCGATCTCGCTGGAAAGGGCCGTATTTTGTGCGGAATGTGTATCCGCAGGGCGCTGTGGATTTGGAAAATCCAAAGGACGGTTCATTTTTCAAAGTGAACGGACACCGACTAAAACCGTACCTTAGCGCCGAACCAACAGAGGAGCTCCTATTCTTACAGGAGCCGGTTTACCCTGCCTGATCTTCCTCTGCCCACCTCCAAACTTCGGTTATCCAGCCAAGAACAGTGGACACTGTTCCAAATAAGTTTGGGGGTATGTATAAAGCCTTTTGTATATATTTGTGAATATTCTTTTCCATTCTTTTTCTTTTTCTTTTCTTTACAAACAAAAACAAATAAAAATTGTGTATCGCTAACCGACAATTTTTGACCCTTCAAATGATCTCTTCATGCAATGACAGTGAGGACACTGTTCATTTTAAGTTTGGGGGTACGCTCGGTACGCATTTCTTACCTTCGCATTCATATGTATATTTTGCATCTGCATATTAAAATCCATAAAATCCATAAAAATCTGAAAATTTTCTAAAAACATAAAAACTTTTCTGTCAAGTTAGCTAGTGGGAGGACTCTGATTCAACATTTCGACGGTTTTGTTTGATAAAATAAGAATAACTAAATCTTATGTTTAGATTTTGAAAACCTGAAAAATAACTCTCCTTTGAAGTTAACTATAGCTGATATACGTCTTTACATCACACTACACGTGTCGTGAGTTTTTGGGAATTAGATGATAAGTCTTTTATGTCGAAAAACTTTTAAATGGATCAATGATTTTCTGAGGATCAAATAGGTTTGTTCTGAAATAAGTAGTGTCAAGAATAGTTTATGAAGTAAAGCGAATATGAAGGAATGTTATTGATGCCGTAATTGGAACTAAGTCTGAAAAATAACCCATCTGAAACTTGATTGGAATGATTACACACCAAACCCACTAAACACATCTTTTATCCAAAAAATAATTGAACTGCCGGTTATATCTCCGTTCGTATTAAATCATCCGATTTTCACGCCAAACTGTCTTTTGTTTTTGGACCTGGGTAACTTGAGTAATTAAGTCCGCCGGGGTGTTTCTACACCTAATGCCCTAAAACCAACTGGTGTGGGTGCATTGGCCCAAAGCTCGCTAAGAAGCCTAGAAAGTCCAGATTAAAACAAAGTCAAGCAAGTGTTCTTTCCGAGTTAAAATTCCTAACGGTTCTTTGTGTGAGAATAATCTTGATAAAAGACAGGCTTTTTAAAAAAAATTTAGCGGAGATATGAAGGTTTATTCTATGATAAAGACTATTGCACGATTCACAGAGGTGTGTATGAAATGAAAACAAGGAAAGGGTGGAGTGAAAAATAAGACCTAGTTTCCTGTTAAGGAAGATAGAAATTCTGAAGTTGAAACTTTTTACTGGAAAACGAAGCTTGAAAAAAATTGCTTAACTCTTTATAAAACTTATGTGATCCTTTTAAAATTTTTATCCGGGCTTAATTGTGTGATATGATGACTTTATTCGACCTTTCGAGAACTTAACGACACTATTTGCACTGCACGTGAAGACATATAAAAGCTGTAGTTAAACAAGAAGCGAGGTGTGAAAAATAAAGGGTCGATAGTCTAGACCTAGGATAATAGAATTGTTATTTTCTGAAACAAAACTTTAGGGTTTGAATCTTAGTTATTTTACAAAACTAGCTTGACCGGATTTTGTGGGTAGTATCCGCTGAAAACCCTCAGGAGACAACACTCCTCCTACTAGGGACACCTAGAGGTTTAACGGCTTGTTGCACTTGCTCAGTGCAATCGCGTTCCCTGCGAAAGTGAGGTTAGGAAATTTTTTGTGAATAAATTTGTTTTGCTCGGGACGAGCAATAGATAAGTTTGGGGGTATTTGTTCATATCAGAAAATTGCATTCTAATACCGTTCATTCATTATCTAATTGTTGTATTTATCGGTATTATTGACCAGTGTCTGCTCAGTATTACAGATTACAGGTATCCATGACAAAATACTGGAAATGCATCCAACAGCGCGGATATATCACTTGAGGGAAGACACTGCGACCAGAAACGCTAACCGACCGATACTTCAGGAGTTCCTTTATGCAACAAGTTGTGTACACATTTTTTTCTAAATGGTCCAACACAACAAGTGTGTACACAAGACTTTTAAGCACATGTGGATATGATTTTATATGCAATCAAGGATATGATTTTATATGCAATCAAGGATATGATTCTATATGCAATCAAGGATATGATTTTATATGCAATCAAGGATATGATTTTATATGCAATCATCAAGGATATGATTCTATATGCAATCAAGGATATCATTTTATATGCATATGATATTATATGCATTCAAGACTAAAAAGCATGTGTTCAAATCAAAGGCAATCAAACAAATCAGCATGAGCCATAATGGGGCAGATATGAATATTTCTTTCTGAGCCTATAAATAGAGACCAGAGGGAAGAGGAAAGGGTAGCTTTTTCTTTAGTTCTATCTTAGAATTCTTGTAATTTTTCTTTTCATTCTTGAGCTCTTGCCCCTTTGTCTTGACCTTGCAACTTCTCATTTAGAACTTGCAAGCTTAAGGCTTAGGTTCTTGACTTCAAGATCTCTTGTAACAAGTTTGTTCTTCAATAAAAGTTCATATTTTTATTACATGTCTTATTCCACTTTACATGATTTTAATTGTGAAATTCATGCCTTGCTTTGATCTTGCAACCTCTTAAGTGAGCTTGCAACCTTAAAGCTTGGTATTTGGATCTCACACGTTGCCGGGAATTGAACACTGGGAGATAAAACGCTTGAACTCATCGGTTCTCTTTTCCTCTTTATTTCATTGCATGTTTTTATGTATCTTCTCTTTTCTTTCTTGTTAATTTGTAAATATGTGTGAGTAATCTTTTCACTTGTTAAGGGTGTAATATGTTAGATCGTATTCGAAGATTTTCTTTGTCCAAACTTTAAAACCTAAAACTTGCCTATTGAAACTTCGTGCAAATCACCCGCAACTCCGCTCACTAGGCATCCTATCCTACCCCGATAGTGATGATTCCTAATCATGACCGGATTGCCCGTGGTTTGCCGAAGGCTAAAATCAAGAGATAACAACGGAAGGACAAGGGACAAGGAAAACGGATTTAGCGAAATACCGCAAATACCGTATTTCAAGTTCCCTAATCCGCGTTGTTACCTATTGCTTTAGTATCAATACCAAGTCGGGGCTATAAGGAATTGGCAAACATCACCTTCATACAATCTAACTTATTACTACCCTTAACAAGCCCTTTTTATTCATATCTTTGTTACGACAATTAGTTAACCAACAAATCAAAACACGGAATTAACTCGTTAAAACAAGCAATAAGAAACTTACCATCTCCCTGCGGACGACCCGTATTCATCGCGGCTCGCTACAAGCGACACCGTTTTGATTGCGGTAATTTCAGAATTCTTTTTAAACACGACACAGTTAGAGCGTGACAATCATGTTTCAGCGCCTTCGGAAATACAACTTGAAAATGAACCCTCTCAAATGCGCGTTCGGAGTCTCCTTAGGTAAATTCCTAGGATTCATCATACGACACCGGGGCATCGAAATAGACCCGTCAAAGATCAAGGCGATTATGGAAATGTTAGTTATATGTATGCCCTAGAGGCCATTACTTTACATACGATGTATATTGTAGTGGATGCTTGGACATATATAGGGAGGACTTTCTTGCTCGACATGATAGTACGCTATCTGGTTACTCTTTATCTTAACATGTACTCTGATTGTCTCTATGTTACATTTTGATAAAGCCCTTAGGATGAGTACTTGACTACCAGGACTATGATGCGGATCATACTAGTGAGGACAGAGTAGTCGCCAAGTACATCCTTCAAATGTTCCTAGTCGTGGGAGTACCGAGACAGGACATCGATACTCCAGAGTAGACTAGCGTATGTGCTTCTTGACCCATATGATGCGCGATGGATGATCTTATATCCATTGGTGTTTGACATCAGAGAAGGTATACGGGTGCTCAGTGGAGACTGGGTACACTGGACGGACTCGCCGAGGACTCCCAGATGGTATTATACCTCACGTCAGATGGCAGTTCTCTGGTGACACTGGTACAGAGTAGTCTGTAGACCCGAGATCGTCATAGAGTCTTGTGTGATTCCCACTGTGCTTTGATGTCCATCATACCACGTCCAAGAGGGCGTGCAAAAAGGTGGCTTTTGGGTACAGTCCCGAATCATATGGAGGCAATGAGCGATAGGAGGGGATTCGTCTCTCCCGGTATAGGGAGTTGATGTTGCACTGTGTTCGATTGGTTATAACTAGAAATCCCTGGCCAGGGTTGCTAAGATTTACTGGTAAGTGTTATCAGTAGTTTCTCGAACTATTATAGACCTTATATCGACACGACTTATCAAGTTACTGGGGTTTGACGTTTACCACCGCTAGGCGAGATATGCGACATATCAGACGAAGAAATCGGACTGTACGGGAGTGTTACTGACTGGATTCATAGGAGAATGTACAGGCTTGCTTGTTGATCTTCTGAGCGCTCAATACCTGGGTGGCTGTTACGTTTAGCTGACCGCTTGCAGCTTGTGGGTGTTTGATATGATCATCACCTACTGCCGGCGTATTGACGATTCTTTAGAGTCCTATACAGAGGTTTCTTGGCTCAGGCAAAACGGAGTAGGAGCACATATGTGATATGTGCGGGACCGAGAACAATACGTGTATGTGATACCGTATTAGATTCTCACGATATAAGATATCGTCCGGGTATATGTGATATAGCCGGGTCATCGGATCAAGTGTTAATTCGATGAACTGATACAGATTATATTAGTCGGTTATTTGTGAAATAGCCGGATTATCGGATCAAGTGTTGATTTGATAATTTAATGTATTATTATATATTTGATATATTAAATTACATTAACTGATATAAGCTCACTAAAAGATTCTTTTTCTCACTCGGGTAATACATTGATATATATGCGATATATGTTAATTGTATTATTTTATTTTGTTATAATAAATATTATATATGTGATATATAATATTGTAACATGATATGGTTATTAATGCAACATGTTTTGTGGAGTTTAATTGTGGTTAGGGTTTGGATTAAGGTTAAGCAAGCATGAAGCTTTCAAGAAACTTCTTAAAGCTTTGACTTTGACTTTAGATATTTTGTGTAGATATTTGCTTAACTCAACCCAACCCTTCACCATAGTTAACTCTCTACATGGGTTAAGACTTCATTCTTAATCCATGGTTGCATTTCTAACCTCACCATGGTTTTCATTATTTATCACAAAAGGAAAATGATCTTCTTCTTTCATGAAAAAGCTTACTAGCTTTTTCAAAGGTGATGAAAATGAGTGAGAGATAGAAAACAAATGAGAGCTAAATTACTTCATCATCTTAATCTATCCTAGCCATTTAGATTAGGGTGTTCACTTCATTTCGTGAGTGAGAGCTTGTGTTAATGAAACTTCAAGGTAGATCATCTTTGTTATCGAAGATCGGAAGTAAGCTTGCATCTTTCTCTTCGTGGAGCCTCTCGAGAGTCCGGAACTTGATGATCGCAGCGAAGGGACCACAACACGGAGCTTATGAAGTGAAGGACCAGACTACAAAGGTTGTAATCCAAAACTCTTAGATGTTAAAGTGTTTAACATGCTTTGTTTCGCCTAATCTCTAGTCTAAGATCTTGGTTTAGGGTTGTTCGGCACGGCTAAATTTTAAATCGGGTATGGTTGATGCCTTATAGCCCCTTGTGCGTGTGCCTAGTAACCTTGCAGTGGTATCAGAGCCAAGCTAGAGCTTTAGGCGAAGTCTAGGCGAAGTTTAATGTCCGATCGAACTCCGAATACCCGTAAAACCCTAGTTTCTGGAATTTTTTTTAAAAAGTTGATTTTTTCGTATTAAAAATATTCAGAAAATCAAGCAGGGAAATATAGGAATTACTGTGAAGTACGGACTACCAAATCCCTCACCTGACCGCGGAACCGCGGCCAAACCACGCGTTTGGCGGCGGTTCCACGGCCAATAATTGGAGTTGGGGCCCACTACTTCAGGTATATATTCTTGGGTCCTTTTTGATAGTTCTGGGAATTTTTAATTCTACTCAAGTTTGAGTTTTCTGGGTTGTACAGGGAACTCGTTAATTCGATCGGAAAGTTTAACTTCGTTTAACTTTTTCCGGGTAATTTTAGAACGTGTTAAAAAGTTCGAACGGATATCAATAACTCACTTTTTCCCCTGCCGGAAAATTTCCAAGTGTTGGATTTTTCCGTAGTTTAAGAACGTTCTAAGTCGTGGAAGTAATGCGGTGGTCCCTCTAGAAGAACACAAACCTTAACTCGATTATGTGACCGTCTGAACCGCCTCTGAACCTTAGGGTTTGTGGCAATACGGCGTTTCCACTTGTGAGGCGTTGGCTTGACCCTTCTACGACTGGACCATTGGTACTGTGGCATGTGATGGATATTTTTTAAACTCCGCTCAAGTGTTGAGCTATTAGGGAAATCTTGGGTGTTTGGTTATTCGATCGGAAAGTTTAACACTGTCTTTTTATCTGGAATGTGATACAATATTTAGAATCCACATGTAGTTATGAGATAACTAATTTGAATGTTGTAAATCTAGTAGTTCAGTCTCAGATGATCGGTTGCCACGGAATTTTGATGTGATCAAAAGTCCGTCGCAATCACGTAGCGTACGCAGATACTCGCCGGGTAAACTTAATAGATAGCCACGCCCCATAGCCCCGACCAAGTGACTGTAGGAGAACCCCGTCGCCAAAGGCATCCGTCCGGGTGCTCGCGGCAGCGATGTTCTGCCTTAGTGCACTTCGTCGACGGCATCCAGGGGTGCGGCCGTCTATTAAAGTTTGCGACGAGCATTCGATTAGGATGTCGGGAATCTTGTTGAATTGCCCGACTTGATATTGAAAAGAGTTTTCGATTATGAGACTAAAATGCGGGGTTTATAATAGTTAGGCATGCGATGTCTAAAGAATTCATTTGGTTAGGCATGCGATGTCTAAGGAGGTTGCGGATTCCAACTATTGTAGTTTTACACTCTCTTTTCTGTGACCGTAAGCATAGTATGTGGTGTATCGTCGGCTTCGTTACTATACATCAACGACAATCGGGATACGCATACTTGCTTACGTTGATGATATGAGATATTATGTGTTGCTGTGATATGTTATATTGGATCGTCGCGTTTTGAATAGCCGGGGGTTTTATGTGAGATGAGTGTTTTTCTTTTTCATTCATGTAAAATTCATTTGTATGTAATATTCTTTTATTGGGGCACTTTCGGGCTGAGGATGATGTCACCATTGTATATTATTTACTTTTCCGCATTAGGTAGACCTAAGGCGGGGAGCATAAGTAACCGGGTTCTAGGGTCCAGTGGGAGACCATCTCAAGGAGTCGAGACCGGGTCTCCTAACCCCAGAATTGGCAATGTTGCTTTCCGCTCTCGTAGGTGTCTAGGGATGTGGGTTTGGCTATTCATCGCGACCGTGGAATCCGTGTTTTATACAGGCTCGTATTAAAACACGGACCTCCTAGTATATCCAATATTTCATATATGTTCTTCTGCTGCGATGTTTTGTGATGAGATCATATTACTACCTGAGACGAATGTTTATATTATATATATGAGATATATGTTATATTGCAGATTTCGTTTCAAATGTGATGCTTATGAAGCATAATAAAATGGGACTTCATTAATGAGATTAATGAAACTAAAAGAAACCTAAAGATGTTGTAGAAACTTGTTTAAAAACTGGTAGCTCTAGTTCTTGCTTTGCATAGCGGTGTTCCTTGTAGAACATCCAGTACCTTATTCGATAAGGAAAGAGCCGAGATCCCTTCACCGGGAGTGACCTATTTAGCGAAACTAGTAGATGCTACAAAATCGGTTTGTCTTTTGATTGTTTCTATAGTTTTTGCTTTGCATAGTGATATTTGTGAAATATTCTACACCTTATTCGATGAGGAAAGAGCCAACGATCCCTTCACCGGGAGTGACATCTTTAGCAAAACTAGAAAAGGCCTAAAAAACATTCCATTTAAAATCACTCGATTCTACAACGATATCAAGTTCATTACGCAAAGGGTTTTCTTAAAAACCTGTCGTAACCCTCCGTCATTTCAGATAAGTATTTCATAGTATTCGTACTACGTTTGTTGGCTTTCGTCATGGCGCAGTGTGTGGTAGCTATTTATGCTTATCTGCTTATGCATATGATGCAGATTGAGTTAGGGTAGTCGTGCGACTTTGTTGGCTTTTGTCAAGGGCTGTGCGGGTGGGTTTAATTCAATCGGGAAATGACGGGTTGGACTTGACTAGTAGCCTATGGTTTGTTGGCTTTCATCAAGGTCATAGGATGCTAGGGGTAAAAATATTATTGGGAATTTTAAGTGTTGAAATTTGCAATGAGATTGCATACCTTCTATGAGATAGTTGGATCCCGATACCCGCTGCGAGTAAGAGTTACTCCTGGGAGAGTTTTACACATTACAATTAGCCGATCAAGTAGGTGTCTAGAAAAGTGTTAACGGGGTTACGCCCCTGGGAAAACAAGGTTTATTTTAATTAAGTCCGTGCGAAAGCACGGGGAATCTCCCTCAAAGTACCGGCACTGGCCTGGCTGAAAGATTGGCGAACTTGTAGAGTGTAATTAATCCCGGCTAGTCTTTCCTTTTAGGGTTTGAAGGAAGATTTGACTAAAACAGTGGGAGACATCATGATTAGATAAATTGATAGCCAATCTAATCTTGTAAAAGCGCACGCCGAGTGTTTTCTTCTCTCTCTCCCGGTTGCGACTATGTCACGCCTTAATCAAGATAATAATACGGATGTATTGACCGAACCCGCTTGTTATACTGCGCTAGGGAACGTTAGTCCCACTCCAACATATAATTTTTATAATACAGAGCAGAAAATAGGGGATTACCAGAATTCCCGTGCCGCCCAAACGAAGAAAGTGTATGTTGATGCATCTTCTTCGAGTGTGTTCATTACACAGAATTGTTTCTCAATATCCTTTACGTCCTGGGTATTTGATACCGGATCAGGAACCCACACATGTAATTTGTTGCATGGGCTACAGATAGGTAGAGAACTGAGAACGGGTGATAAATTTCATGAGATAGAAACGGTGCAAGTGTTGCAGCCAAGTCTGTTGGTAGTTATCACCCTGTATTACCAGAATATATTGATTCTGAACGAATGTTATTAGATACCGAACCCGATATATAACATCATATCAATCTCTTTATTAGTAAAGAAGGATATAATTTTGTATTGTTGGATAATGTTTTGAATATTTCCTATATCAGGAGTTGATCGGTTCAGGCACGTTATCTAAAAGCATAGACGTTCTAAATCAAACCATAGTTCTTAGTGTACAGAACACACACAAGAGGAAGAGTTCAGAAATGAACAAATCCTTCTTGACGTATTGTAGACTAGGTCATATCAATGCGACCCGACTAGCTGAAGTTACATTTAGATGCATATTTAAATTAGTTTGAATTTACATCTTGTGAAACTTGCCGGTCATGTCACAAAGATAAGATGACCACAGCTCCGTTTATTGGAAACAGAGAAATAGTTAGTGAACTATTGGGATTGATACATGCTGATGTATGAAGGTCCCCTGTCTACACATGCCAGGACCGGTTCTTTGTACTTCATTACATTTTTCTGATGATCTCTCAAGATTCAGACATATGTTCCTATTGAAACACAAGTCCGAATCTTTTGAGATATTCACAGAATATGAGTTAGAAGTAGAGAACCAAAAACTGGGTATAAGTATTATGTCCTTTGATGAGATCAGGGAGGAGAATACTTGAGCACGGAATTCCTGGACTATTCTAAAGGAGAATGAGATTCTCTCTCAGCATTACTCCTCCGTATACACCATAGCACGATGGTATATCGGGACGGAGCAATAGCACCCTATGTGATATGGTGTGCTCTATGATGAGTACTACTGAGTTTTCCTATTTCCTTTTGGGAGTTATGCACTTGAGAAGCTGCATACCTATTGAATAGGGTTCTATTCAAATCAGTTGCTTACCACTTCATATGTGATATGGAATGGGAAGAGCCCATATCTTAAGTTTGTTAAGATTTAGGGTTGTCCAGCCTATGTCTAAAAGCAAAATCTGGACAAACTCGAGGCAAAGTCAGTTCTGTAGAAGTTTGTTGGATATCCCAAGCATTTGCAAGGGAATATTTTCTACCAAACCGAGGAACAATAGATGTTTTGTTTCTCAGCATGCCACCTTTGTGAAAGGGAATTTCTTGTGAAGAAATTTGTGGTCATAAGGTAGAACTGGAAAGAGTTCCAGCTATACAAACTACAGCTGATGATTTGGTAGAACCAAATGATTCAATAGTTTCCAACGAACCTTAGCCTCTCCGCCGATCTGGTAGGGTTCCTCATCCACCTGAGAGATACTTCAGTTTCTCTATGACAGTGAGAGCGAGGATTTCATCATGAGATGATGACCCAACTAGTTTCGAGCTGGCCATCAGGAGTGGGACTCTGTAAGAATGGCTGGATGCTTAGCGATCTGAGATGGAATCCTTATACACCAACAAAGTATGGACTTTGGTTGCTTTATCTGAAGGGTTAAATCCCCATCAGGAGCAAGTATATTTTGAGAAGATTACTTGGTGTACATGGAAAAGTTGAGACTTTCAAAGCTATGCTTAAAGTCCATCCAGATCCTACTTGCCACGGCTACATACTATAACTACGATATCTGGCGGTTGGGTGTCATGACTGCTTTTCTAAATGATGATTTAGAAAAGAGCGTCTATAAGTACACAGCTAGAGGGCTTCGTAGACAGTGGGAGCAGCGGAAACGTGAGCAAGATGTTTTATGTGATAAATCATAAATCGCGGAGTTGGAACATCTGTTTTGATGTGGTAGTCAAAGAGTTTGACTTCATCAAAATGGTAGATGAACCTTGTATATACAAAAGGGTAGTAGAGAGTATGGTGGTGATCCTCATAGAGTACGTGGATGACATACTCTTGATAGGGAAGGAGTTTCCTATGCGACGCTCGGTCAATCTCCGCTTATCACAAGGATTCTCTATATAGGATCAAGGTGATACCTCCTAAAATGCTGGGTTTTGGATCTATGAGATAGATCTATTTGGATGTTAGGATTCTCACTAGTTGTAGTGAGATGGTATCAATCGATCCTGGGGAGAATCACTGGAAAGGTTCCAGGGTGATAAGGACGACTGAATGTCAGTCGCAGGCATTGTCTTTACCCTCAATGGAGGGACGGCATGTTAGAAGAGTTCCAAAATAGATACCGTGAATTACTAGACGATTAAAGGCAAGATACATCGTTACCAAGGATGCTACCAAAGAGGCAGTCTGGATACATATAAGTACATGGGATGAACTTCAATCCTACCATTGTGTGACAATGGAGTTGTGGCTTTAGCCAAGGAACTACCGTCCCATCAGAAATCCAGATATAATTCTTAGGTAGTATCACCTGATCATGGAGATGGTTGATTTCTAGGGAGATCGAGGTTAGGAGAGTAGACACAGAGGACAACAGCGCGGATCCACTCACAAAGGCCTTTTTTCCCAGTAGAGACTTTTATGGGATAGTTGAGTATGAGATACTTCAACCACAGCTAATTGTTGGGTATGCGATACCACAACAGATGGCCCTAGTGCAAGTGGGAGATTGTTAGTTATATGTATGCCCTAGAGGCCATTACTGTACATACGATGTATATTGTAGTGGATGTTTGGACATATATAGGGAGGACTTTCTTGCTCGACATGATAGTACGCTATCTGGTTACTCTTTATCTTAACATGTACTCTGATTGTCTCTATGTTACATGTTGATAAAGCCCTTAGAATGAGTACTTGACTACCAGGACTATGATGCGGATCATACTAGTGAGGACATAGTAGTCGCTGTTAGTGCATATGCCCTAGAGGCCATTACTGTATCATACTAGTTTGTATATTACTTGATGGAAGCTTGGGATATTCACAGTTGTATATACAATCTTGCTCGAAATGGTAGTATGCTACTTGGTTTGTCTCTACTTTAATATGTGCATGTGTTTCTTTTAGCATATCGCTTATATACATATTAGTAGAGCCCTTAGGATCTTTGCTTGATTACCAGCGTTGTGATGGCGCTCACACTCGTGGGGCTGGGTAATCCATAAGCATATCCTTATACAGGTCCCTAGTCGTTGGACTATCGAGACAGAGCATCGATACTCCGGAGTAGACTGGCGTATGCGCTTCTCATCCCAGCCTGGGAGACGGTCTGTCCCACAGCCGTCAGTACGTCGTACTTGAGATAGTATGCGGGTGCTCGTTAGGTTACGAGTACACTGGACAGGACTCGTCGGGAACTGTTGGTTGGTATTATACCTATCGTCAGTTATCAGTTCCCAGGTGACATGAGTACAGCTTTGTCCGCTGACTTGACACTGTCACTTCGTCTCGAGTGTGTTCCCACTGTACTTTGATTACTACCCTACCACGGCTCAAAGGAGTCGTGAAAACAGGTAGTTTTTGGGTGCAGTCCCGAAGCACTTGGAGGCAGTGACGGTTAGACAGGATTCGTCTCTCCCGGTATTGGGGGTTGACATCGCGCTGTGTCTAGGAGAGCCATTACACGAGTAGTCCCAGGCTAGGGCAAGCGAGATATACTGGTAGGTTTCCAGTGTTATCTCAGGGTGTTCTGGGCTACACTCCGACACGACTTGTACCGCTATTAGGGGACTGACGTTCACCGCCCCTCTAGGCCCGCCACGCGATGTATCAGACGAATAGACCGGACCGTACGGAGACTGTCACATACAGGCTCAGTAGAAGTTCAGATGGGGTCACCTCGTCAGTCTTCTTATCGGCATCTACCTGGGGACCGTTACGTACAGCTAGTGCCGCTTGCGGTCTTTGGTTAAACCCACTGCCAGCGTAGTGTCGAGTTTTTAGAGTCCCACACAGAGAGCTATTCGCCTTTAGGCAAAATGAGTAGAGTTCGCATGGTTTTGCGACAGGGTTCGTTCACATCCGCGCACTTGTGCACGTTTGCTGTCCGGACAGCTTATACTAGAGGGCTTTGGTTTAAGCCAGATCCTAGTATATATTTTGGGATTGGTTTTATCTCATTGTACTCGTGTTCCTCGGATCACGAATACGGGTGCGTATGCACAGTTGCTTGAGACAGAGGGAGAGAACTTTGATTAGGGTTAATGACCATTGTCATTTTATTAACCCTAATACTTATGTGTGTATTATGGTTAATTGATATTAGTTTAATATAATTGTGCATGGTTATGGTTGTTGACCATTTGACCTTCTTGACTTGTTGACCTAGGTTGACACTTTGACCATCATCATTTCATTTGGAAGATGCTCTTTGATCCTTGCAATTTGCATTAAAAATGAAATGATAATGGTCATGTCTTGATTAAGCCATGACAATTATCTTACTAATTATCAATTTATAATAATTCACACATATATGCGAGAATGCTTCATATTTTCTCTCATTCTATCATATACTTTCTCTCTCTTGCTCTTCCTCTTCCTCAAGCTCTCCCCTCTCATATGTTGAGAAACACTTGAGCTTGAGAAAAACCACTTCTTGATAATCTCTACTCTCATCTAGGGTTCTAGGATTAGCACTTCTAGCACCCTAGTTACTTCTAGCTTGGAGTTGAAGCCAAAGGTTGAGGCTTTCGGGTGGATCCTTTTTCGATGTGAGAAGACGACAAAGGTGATCCCTTTCTACTACTCCAAGGAGCAAGGAGAGAAGGACATAAAGCCCTAGGTATAACTATTCTACCCTTCAACTAGTTTCTAGTTAGGTTTAGCTAGTTTTTGTTTAGCAAAGATCCGACTTTGTCTAGTCCATGTTGCCTAGAGTAGTAAAAATCCGATTTTTATTCCGTTTTCCGCCTCCCCGCAAGCACCGGGGTAGGCAACGTGGACTTACAGTGGTATCAGAGCCTAACTAAACATAAACTAGCTAGGTAGTAAAGTGTATGGAAGTTCAATCGGAAAAATCGCAAAACCGAGTTTACAAAATACCCAAGTTTCTGTTAAAATTTTTTCTGTTCAAAATAAAATAAATCGTACGTCAAAAATCATCTCAGGGTTTTGTGAAGAAAACCACAAAAAACGACTCAGTGAATCGCTCAAAGAGCCGCGGTTCCGCGGCAATAGCAAGCTATTGCCGCGCAACCGCGGCCATTTTGACTCTTCACTGAGTCGAGTTTGGTGCAGTGTTCTTCTTGCATGGTTTTGGGATTTTTAAGATGGTTTATTTATGCCCAGGTTTTCCAGAAAAGAAATTTGTTTTTGGGGGCCTATAAATCCGTATTTTTGATCGAACTTCACTACACTTTGACTAAAGGGTTATATCTGTGATGTTTATATGTATTGAACGTCGGCTAATCGCTATACGTCGATTAGTGGGGGTTATACATATCTGTGATCTGTGTTTGATGATGGTATGTGTATATGAATGCGTTGGATTGTCGCGGGTGAATAGCCGGGGTGGATGTGAGATGAGTGTTTCTTTTTCTTTCATTCATTGTAATATGTAAATTGATGTATTATTATTTGTATGGCCGCACAACCGGGTCGAGGTTGTAGCCGTCATTGTATAATTCTTTTTACTGTTTTTGCTCCTAGGATAGACCCATGGAGGGGGTGCACAAACTACCGGGTATCTCGAAGTGCCGAGTGGCCTACTTACGGTGTTGAGGGAGGTTGCTTCGCTTCGGGTACTTGGCGGGTAGTTTGCCGCACCCGTAGGGGTCTTGGGTGGGGTATTTGGCTATTCACCGCGACCGTGTAATCCGCTTTTCGTTGCAGGCTCGAACGGATTGCGGATTCCTAGTATATCCAATATATTCATCTGTGATCTGTAATGTCTATCATTGCTATATATTTATATATGATAACAATCTAGGCGTTGCTTATGTTTTACAGCCGCGCTAGCCCAGCCCCCGCTCTGTCGTTAGTTAAGTAACCTAACGGGTGATGACGGGGCCCCGTGGTGAATGCGAATGGCATAAGCGTACGTCATATTTTGGTTGTTTTCTGCAATGGTAGGATTAAATGATGGGACGCATTAAAAAAACTAATGCAAGAAAATAAACCAAGTAAAAGTCGATTGGAACACTTTGAAAACCACTCGGTTCTTTTCAAAACTAAACTTTTAAACGCGGAGCTTGAACCACTCCTTTTAAAAGCTATCTCGTTCCATCGATTATATCAAGTTCACTACGTTCACGATTTCGCCAAAACCATTCGTAGCCCTCCGTCATTCCACATGAATGGTCAAAAAGTATTCAAGCTATGTATTTTGGCCAAAGTCAAGGCATAGTGATTGGTAGCTATTGGGTATTCATGTGCAGCATAGATAGATGCGTTGATTTGGGACAGTTGTAAGTCCACGTTGCGACCCCCGGTTCTTACGGGGAGGCGGAAACGGTATAAAAATCAAATTTTTGGCGCATGGGGCAACATGGACTAAACAAAGTCGGGATCTTTTCCTAAACTAAAACTAGCAAACATGCTAAAGAGAGTTAGCTACTCGGAAAGATGGTTATACCTAAACTTGAACTCCTTCTTCTTCAAACTTTGTAGAGGTTGATGGTTCTTTCCTCGTCGCCTTCTTCCGTCAAAAATGGATCCACCTGAGGGTTCAACCTTCGGGCTCTTTCTCGAACTTTGAGAGAACTAGAGTCTTCGGCTTGCTAAACCTTTGATCCTAGAGTGAGTAGAGAGTGTCTAGGGGTTGTTTTCTTTTCAAGGAGAGGGATTCTCAACACATGAGAAGGATTCTCCTTGAGCTTGAGGAAGAAGAAGATGAAGTGAGGAGAGAGAATGATTATGATAGAATGAGCTATCTTTTTCTTTTTTGCAACCATATCAAAAGAAAAAGAATTATCTAATTAGTAATAATAATTCAAATGAGAATAGTTGATGGTTGTTTTGGAATGACCACTATCATACTTCATTAAATGAATGTTGGCAAGAATCAAGGAGCATCCTTGCAAAATAATGATGATGGTCAAACATTCAACCATGGTCAACAAGTCAACCATGGTCAACAAGTCAACAAAACAAACCATAACATAATTTCATTTAATTACTATTATTAATAGATATCTCACTAATTCATTAGGGTTTGGAAAAAAGACGACTGTCAACTGTGCATGCGCACCCGTTCCGAAACCCTAATGAAAAACCTCTTCTTCCGCTTCAAACAACTGTGCATACACACCTGCATTCTTGTTCCGAGGAACATGAATACTGAGAGATAAAAGTAACCCCAAAACATATACCAGTATCCGGCTCAAACCAGAGCCCGCTGGCAATATCCGTCCGGACTCCAAACGTGCACAAGTGCGCGGATGAGAACGAACCCTGTCGCAAAACCATGCGACCTCTACTCTGTTTTGCCCAGAGGCGAATACCCTCTGTGTGGGACTCTAAAGACTCGACACTACGCTGGCAGTGGGTTTAACCACAGACCGCAAGCGGCACTAGCTGTGTGTAACGGTCCCCAGGTAGATGCCGACAAGAAGGCTGACGAGGTGAACCCCATCTGAACTCCTACTGAGTCTGAATGTGACAGTCTCCGTACAGTCCGGTCTGTTCGTCTGATACATCGCATGTCGGGCCTAGGGGGCGGTAAAACGTCAGTCCCCCAATAGCGGTACAAGTCGTGTCGGAGTGAAGCCCAAAACACCCTGAGATAACACTGGAAGCCTACCAGTATATCTCGCTTGCCCTGGCCAGGGACTACTCGTGTAATGGCTCTCCTAGACACAACGCGATGTCAACCCCCAATACCGGGAGAGACGAATCCTTTCTAACCGGCACTGCCTCCAAGTGCTTCGGGACTGCACCCAACTACCACCTGCTTGCACGACTCCTTTGAGCCGTGGTAGGGTAGTAGTCAAAATACAGTGGGAACACACTCGAGGCGAAGTGCCAGTGTCAAGTCAGCGGACTAAGCTGTACTCATGTCACCTGGGAACTGATAACTGACGATAGGTTTAATACCAACCTATCAGTTCCCGACGAGTCCTGTCCAGTGTACTCGTAACCCAACGAGCACCCGTATACTATCTCCAGTACGACGTACTGATGGCTATGGGACAGACCATCTCCCACACTGGGATGAGAAGCGCATACGCTAGTCTACTCCGGAGTATCGATGCCCTGTCTCGATAGTCCTACGACTAGGGACCTGTATAAGGATGTGCTTATAGATTACCCAGCCCCCACTAGTGTGACTGCCATCACAATGCTGGTAATCAAGCAAAGATCCTAAGGGCTCCACTAATGTGTATAGATGATATCGCAAAATAAACACATGTACACATTGAAGTAGAAACAAACCAAGTAGCATACTACTATATTGAGCAAGATTGTTTATACAAGGTGAATATCCCAAGCTTCCATTATGTAATATACAAACTAGTATGATACAGTAATGGCCTCTAGGGCATATACACTAACAATCTCCCACTTGCACTAAGGCCATGTACTGGCGTATCGAAGACCTATCATCTCGATCAGCCGCTCGAACTGAGTCTGGGGTAGGGCCTTGGTGAATGGATCTGCAGTGTTTTCTTCTGAAGCAACCCTCCGAACCTCGATCTCCTTGTGATCCACGATCTCCCTGATCAGGTGATACCGCCTCAAGATGTGCCTGGATCTCTGATGGGACCTGGGTTCCTTCGCTAAAGCTATAGCCCCGTTGTTGTCGCAATACAGAGGTATTGGGTCAACAATGGACGGAACCACCTGAAGTTCTTTCAAGAACTTCCTTATCCAGACAGCTTCTTTTGCGGCATCAGATGCAGCGATGTATTCCGCTTCCATCGTCGAGTCTGCAACGGTTTCCTGTTTGGAACTCTTCCAACACACCGCCCCTCCATTGAGGGTAAAGACAAAACCCGACATGGACTTGGAATCATCCTTGTCACTCTGGAAGCTGGAGTCAGCAAAGGCCTCGATCTGGAGGTCTTTTCCGCCATACACCAAGAACATCTCCTTAGTCCTTCTCAGGTACTTGAGAATGTTCTTTACTGCTATCCAGTGTTTCTCCCCAGGGTTTGACTGATACCGGCTTACTACACTCAGTGCATAAGCTACATCCGGTCTGGTACACAACATCGCATACATTATAGAGCCTACCACAGAAGCGTAGGGTATAATAGACATGCGATCCCTCTCCAAATCAGTCTTGGGAGATATCTCTTTAGAGAGGGTGATCCCGTGACAAGCCGGTAGGTTACCGCGCTTGGAATCTTCCATACTGAACCTCTTCAGTATAGTGTCGATGTACCTGGACTGTGAAAGTCCTAATATCCTCTTGGATCTATCACGATGGATCTGGATCCCCAGGATGTACGAAGCATCACCCAGGTCTTTCATGGAGAACCTTTGTGACAAGAACCCCTTGACAGATTGTAGCATAGGAATGTCATTTCCTATTAAGAGAATGTCATCCACGTATAAAACGAGGAATACTACAGTTCTCGCTACAAATCTACTATAGATGCATGGTTCATCTGGATTTTTGATAAAGCCAAATTCCTTGACCGTCTCATCAAAACAGATGTTCCAACTCCGCGATGCCTGCTTTAGTCCATAGATGGACTTAAGCAACTTGCACACCTTTCCGCTGCTCCCACTCTGAATGAAACCCTCTGGCTAATCCATATAGACACACTCCTCTAAATTTCCATTTAGAAAAGCGGGTTTTACGTCCATCTACCAAATCTCATAATCGTGGAGGGCAGCAATGGCAAGAAGGATCCAAATGGATTTCAGCATAGCCACTGGAGAAAAGGTTTCGTCATAGTCCAAGCCAGGTCTTTGACGGAAACCCTTTGCTACATGTCTAGCTTTATAGGTCTCAACCTGTCCATCTACACCAATCTTCCTTTTGAAGATCCACTTGCATCCTACGGGTTTTACCCCGTCTGGAGCAATGTCCAACGTCCATACTTTGTTGGTGTACATGGACTCCATTTCGGTCCGCATTGCATCCACCCATTTTACCGAGTCAACGCTCTGAACGGCCTGCTGGAAGCTAGTAGGCTCATCATAATCTATGATGCAATCCTCTCTATCCCCGTCTATGAGAAAACCGTAGTATCTCTCGGGCGGATGAGACTGCCTACTACTCCTGCGGAGCGGCGTAGGAATGTCCTGTTCATTTGAACCCTCTGGTTCTACTAAGCTTTCAGTAATAGTCTGTGGTTCTGGAATTTCTTCCAGTTCTACTGCGCTCCCACTTAATTCTTTTTCTAAGAACTGGTGTTCTAGAAAGTGGGCATGACGAGAAACAAGAACTTTTTGTTCCTCTTCGTAGTAGAAGAGATATCCCTTGGAATTCTTTGGATATCCCACAAACTTACACAGTACTGAGCGCGCCTCGAGCTTGTCCGCATGCTGCTTTTTAACAAAAGCTGGACTTCCCCAAGTCTTAATGTGACTGAGATGGGGCCTCTTCCCACACCACATCTCATATGGTGTAGTAGGCACAGTCTTAGTAGGAACTCGGTTCAAAAGGTACGCAGCTGATTCTAGCGCATACCCCCAGAATGATCGCGGTAACTCAGCGTTACTCATCATGGACCGTACCATATCCAATAGGGTTCGGTTCCGTCTCTCTGATACACCGTTGTGCTGCGGAGTGTATGGAGGAGTGAGCTGAGAGAGAATCCCGTTCTCTTGTAAATATTTCAGGAACTCGGCACTTAAGTATTCTCCACCTCGATCCGATCTTAGAATCTTGATACTTTTGCCGGTTTTTTTTTCTACTTCATTCTTATATTCCTGGAATTTTTCAAAAGCTTCGGACTTATGTTTCATTAAGAAGACATAACCGTACCTTGAAAAATCATCCGTAAAAGTAATGAAGTAAGAATAACTGCTTCGCGCATGTGTAGACATTGAACCGCACACGTCGCTGTGTACGAGTCCCAAGAGCTCGCTCGCTCTTACTCCGTGTCCAGTGAACGGAGTCTTTGTCATCTTTCCTTTGAGACAGGATTGACAAGTGGCATACGATTGATATTTGAACGGATCCAAGTATCCTTCTGTATGTAACTTAGTCAACCTTCTCTCATTGATGTGGCCCAGTCTATAATGCCATAAGAAAGTCTGATTGATATTTGGAGACTTTCTTTTGTGTGTATTCTGGACATTGAAAATCTGTGGTTGGTTTAATACGTATATACCATTGCTCAGTGTACCTGACCCAATCAGAACTTGATTAAGGTGAATGTTTACAACATTACTTACAAACGCAAATTCATAACCTTCTTTAGAAACCAAAGATACAGAAATGATATTACAAGTTGCGTTGGGTACAAAAAAGCAATTACGCAAAACCAAAACATGCCCATCTGACATTCCCAGGTGATAGTCCCCCACGGCTTTAGCATCCATGCTAGCTCCGTTCGCAACTCTGAGGGTCATGTCACCTGCCTTCAAAACCCTACGGTTTCTCAACGCCTGCAAAGAATTACAGATATGAGATCCTGATCCGGTATCCAATACCCAGGAAGTAGAGTTTATAGAAAGACAGTTTTCAATAACATACACACCTGAAGCTGAAGCCGCAACCTGCTTCAGTTCCTGTGTCCTGGCCTTCCAAGCCCTGCAATCTTTCTTCCAGTGTCCACTCTTATGACAATAGAAGCATTCTTCCTTTCCAACAAGCTTCCCCGCAATCTTTGTTGCCTTTTCCTTTCCCTTCGCACCCACTTTACTAACACCGCCTCTTGGTTTGGTGGGGGCTTTCTTCCTCTTTCCCTTGGCTTTCGCCTTGGACCTAGAGGAAGAAGATCCTCCTACACACAAAGCGGGTGTATCCCTACCCTTCTGTAGGGTGCCCTCTGCGCTCCTCAGCATGTTGAGGAGTTCTGAAAGTTCAACTTCCTTTTCTTGTAAGTTGAAGTTCAGTATAAACTGGGCGTAAGTGGATGGAAGGGACTGGAGAATTAAATCCGTATAGAGTTCACTGTCCAACGTGGTCCCAAGTTCCGCGAGCTCCTCAGTGTAGCCAATCATCTTAAGCACGTGGTCCGCTACCGATGATCCGACGGCCAACTTTGTCGAAAATAACTTCTTCGACACTTCGTATCTTGCGATACGAGACTGCTCTCCATTCAGTTCTTTTGTATGGAGAAATATGGACTCGAGGTCCATATTCTCATGCCTCCTCTGATGTTCGTTGTCCATAGAGGCAAGCACGAGGCACCTGGCCTTCGCGCAATCAATCTCCCAAGTCTTACGGATTTCCTTATCCGTGACGCTGGAGGTGGGACCTGGGACGGGGGGAGCTTTGGTGGTAAGAAGATACCCCAGCTTGTCGTAAGTGATTGCCAATTTTACATTCCTGAGCCAATCTTTGTAGTTTGGCCCTGTCAGTATGTTTTTATCTAGAAGTAACTTAAGTCCAGTCATTTCGAATTTGGTTGCTGCAGGGGGGAGAGAAGAAAAACTTTAGCACGATGCTCTTGCAAGTTTAGAATGGTTTTTAATTTGTCTAAACAGGATGGCTCCCACTGTCTCTCGAATCCCTCCTCAAACCACAAAGGAAGAATTAGCCGGGATCAATCACACCGCACAATACTTGCTTAACCGTTCAGCCAGGCCAGTGTCGGTACTTCGAGGGAGGTTTTCCAACGCTTTCGCGAAGTTCCTTAATTTAAGAATCTCTTTTCCCTGGGGGCGTAGCCCCGCTAACACCTTTCTAGGCACCTACTAGGTTTATAGCATTGATCGTTTAGTGAGAAATTTCCCGAAGAGTAGCATATACTTACAGTAGGATCGGGATCCAAATATCATCGCGTGACGAAACTGAAGGAATCCTACCAGAATCATCACACTCCAAATGGTATGCAAATCTAGCAAGTTTCAGTACTTATGAAACTCCCGATGTGGATTTTTGCCCCATGCTCTTATGACCTTGACTTTGGCCAAAATATCATAAGCACATGTCAAGTTCTGCCCGTCACTATCCAGGTTAATTTGGATCCATCCGTGCCTACCCTTGACTTTGGCCAAAATGGCAGTACGAGTGTCCCAAACCAACGCATCTATCTATGCTACACATGAACACCCAATAGCTACCAATCACTATGCCTTGACTTTGGCCAACATACATAGCTTGAATACTATTGCCTATTCATGCGAAACGACGGAGGGCTACGAATGGTTTTGGTAAAACCGTGAACGTAGTGAACTTGATATAATCGATGGAACGAGATAGCTTTTAGAAGGAGTGGCTCAACCTCCGCATTTAAAAGTTATTTTTGAAAAGAACCGAGTGGTTTTTCGAAAGTGTTCCAACGACTTTAACTTGGTTTATTATCTTGCATTAGTTCTTTTAATGCGTGATATTCTTGCATTAGTTCTTTTAATGCGTCCCATCATTTAATCCTACCATTGCAGAAAACAACCAAAATATGACGTACGCTTATGCCATTCGCATTCGCCACGGGGTCCCGTCATCACTCGTTAGGTTACTTAACTAACGACAGAGCGGGGGCTGGGCTAGCGCGGCTGTAAAACATAAGCAACGCCTAAATATAAAGCAATGATAGACATTACAGATCACAGATGAATACATTGGATATACTAGCAATCCGCAATCCGTTCGAGCCTGCAACGAAAAGCGGATTACACGGTCGCGGTGAATAGCAAATACCCCACCCAAGACCCCTACGGGTGCGGCAAACTACCCGCCAAGAACCCGGTAGTTTGTGCACCCCTCCATGGGTCTATCCTAGGAGCAAAAACAGTAAAAAGAATTATACAATGACGGCTACAACCCCGACCCGGTTGTGCGGCCATACAAATAATATTATTACATCAATTTACATTTACAAATGAATGAAAGAAAAACAAAAGCTCATCTCACATCCACCCCGGCTATTCACCCGCGACAGTCCAACACATTCATATACACATTCCAAATATCAAACACAGATCACAGAGATGTATAACCCCGACTAATCGACTTATAGCGATTAGCCGACGTTCAATACATGCAAACATCACAGATATAACCATCATAGTCAAAGTGCAGTGAAGTTCGGAAAAAAATACGGAATTATAGGACCGCAAAAGTAAATTTCTGTTCTGGAAAATCTGGGCACATATAACATATTTGAAAAATCCCAAAACCGTACCAGAAGAACACTGCATGAAACCCGATCACGAGAGGACCCCACACGGCGGCGGTTCCACGGCAAATGCCTACCTCATGCCGCGGAAACGCGGCTGTTTGAAGGAATCAGGGGATCGTTTTTCTTGGGTGTTCACACAAAACCCTGAGCCGATTTTAGGTGTATAACAAATCTTGTTTTGACCAGAAATTTTTTTAACAGAAACTAGGGTTTTGTAAAAGTTTGGATTTTGGATTTTTTTGGTTTCGAACTTCGTTACACTTCACTACCAAGCTAGTTTAAGTTTAGTTAGGCTCTGATACCACTGTAAGTCCACGTTGCGACCCCCGGTTCTTACGGGGAGGCGGAAACGGTATAAAAATCAAATTTTTGGCGCATGGGGCAACATGGACTAAACAAAGTCGGGATCTTTTCCTAAACTAAAACTAGCAAACATGCTAAAGAGAGTTAGCTACTCGGAAAGATGGTTATACCTAAACTTGAACTCCTTCTTCTTCAAACTTTGTAGAGGTTGATGGTTCTTTCCTCGTCGCCTTCTTCCGTCAAAAATGGATCCACCTGAGGGTTCAACCTTCGGGCTCTTTCTCGAACTTTGAGAGAACTAGAGTCTTCGGCTTGCTAAACCTTTGATCCTAGAGTGAGTAGAGAGTGTCTAGGGGTTCTTTTCTTTTTAAGGAGAGGGATTCTCAACACATGAGAAGGATTCTCCTTGAGCTTGAGGAAGAAGAAGATGAAGTGAGGAGAGAGAATGATTATGATAGAATGAGCTATCTTTTTCCTTTTTGCAACCATATCAAAAGAAAAAGAATTATCTAATTAGTAATAATAATTCAAATGAGAATAGTTGATGGTTGTTTTGGAATGACCACTATCATACTTCATTAAATGAATGTTGGCAAGAATCAAGGAGCATCCTTGCAAAATAATGATGATGGTCAAACATTCAACCATGGTCAACAAGTCAACCATGGTCAACAAGTCAACAAAACCAATCATAACATAATTTCATTTAATTACTATTATTAATAGATATCTCACTAATTCATTAGGGTTTGGAAAAAAGACGACTGTCAACTGTGCATGCGCACCCGTTCCAAAACCCTAATGAAAAACCTCTTCTTCCGCCTCAAACAACTGTGCATACACACCTGCATTCTTGTTCCGAGGAACATGAATACTGAGAGATAAAAGTAACCCCAAAACATATACCAGTATCCGGCTCAAACCAGAGCCCGCTGGCAATATCCGTCCGGACTCCAAACGTGCACAAGTGCGCGGATGAGAACGAACCCTGTCGCAAAACCATGCGACCTCTACTCTGTTTTGCCCAGAGGCGAATACCCTCTGTGTGGGACTCTAAAGACTCGACACTACGCTGGCAGTGGGTTTAACCACAGACCGCTAGCGGCACTAGCTGTGCGTAACGGTCCCCAGGTAGATGCCGACAAGAAGGCTGACGAGGTGAACCCCATCTGAACTCCTACTGAGTCTGAATGTGACAGTCTCCGTACAGTCCGGTCTGTTCGTCTGATACATCGCATGTCGGGCCTAGGGGGCGGTAAAACGTCAGTCCCCCAATAGCGGTACAAGTCGTGTCGGAGTGAAGCCCAAAACACCCTGAGATAACACTGGAAGCCTACCAGTATATCTCGCTTGCCCTGGCTAGGGACTACTCGTGTAATGGCTTTCCTAGACACAGCGCGATGTCAACCCCCAATACCGGGAGAGACGAATCCTGTCTAACCGGCACTGCCTCCAAGTGCTTCGGGACTGCACCCAACTACCACCTGTTTGCACGACTCCTTTGAGCCGTGGTAGGGTAGTAGTCAAAATACAGTGGGAACACACTCGAGGCGAAGTGCCAGTGTCAAGTCAGCGGACTAAGCTGTACTCATGTCACCTGGAAACTGATAACTGACGATAGGTATAATACCAACCTATCAGTTCCCGACGAGTCCTGTCCAGTGTACTCGTAACCCAACGAGCACCCGTATACTATCTCCAGTACGACGTACTGATGGCTGTGGGACAGACCATCTCCCACACTGGGATGAGAAGCGCATACGCTAGTCTACTCCGGAGTATCGATGCCCTGTCTCGATAGTCCTACGACTAGGGACCTGTATAAGGATGTGCTTATAGAGTACCCAGCCCCCACTAGTGTGACTGCCATCACAACGCTGGTAATCAAGCAAAAATCCTAAGGGCTCCACTAATGTGTATAGATGATATCGCAAAATAAACACATGTACACATTGAAGTAGAAACAAACCAAGAAGCATACTACTATATTGAGCAAGATTGTTTATACAAGGTGAATATCCCAAGCTTCCATTAAGTAATATACAAACTAGTATGATACAGTAATGGCCTCTAGGGTATATACACTAACAACAGTCGTGCTGCCATTTTGGCCAAAGTCAAGGGTAGGTACGGGTGGGTCCAAATTAACCAGGAGAATGACGGGTAGAACTTGACATGTGACTTATGATATTTTGGCCAAAGTCAAGGTCATAAGAGCATGGGGCAAAAATCCACATCGGGAGTTTCATAAGTACTGATACTTGCTAGCGCTGCATACCATTTGGAGTGTGATGATTCTGGTAGGATTCCTTCGGTTTTATCACGCGATGATATTTGGATCCCGATCCTACTGTGAGTATATGCTACTCCTCAGGAAAACTCTCACTTAACGATCAATGCTATAAACCTAGTAGGTGTCTAGAAAGGTGTTAGCGGGGCTACGCCCACAGGGAAAAGAGGTTACTTAATTAAAGAACTTCGCGAAAGCGTTGGAAAACTTCCCTCGAAGTACCGACACTGGCCTGGCTGAACGGTTAAGCAAGTATTGTACGGTGAGATTGATCCCGACTAATCCTTTCTTTACGGTTTGAGAAAGGATTCGAGAGACAGTGGGAGCCATCCGGTTTAGACAAACTAAAAACCACTCTAAACTTGCAAGAGCATCATGCTAAAGTGTTTCTTTTCTCTCTCCTAATTGCAGCGACCATTCAACATGACCGGACTTAAGTTATTACTAGATAAAAATATACTGACATGGCCAAACTACAAAGATTGGCTCAGGAATGTCAAGATGGCAATCACTTATGACAAATTGGGGTATATCCTTACCACCAAAGCTCCCCCCGTCCCAGGTCCCACCTCCAGCGTCGCGGATAAGGAAATCCGTAAGACATGGGAGATTGATTGCGCGAAGGCCAAATGCCTTGTGCTTGCCTCGATGGACAACGAACATCAGAGAAGGCATGAGAATATGGACCTAGAGTCCATATTTCTCCATACAAAAGAACTGTATGGAGAGCAGTCTCGTATCGCAAGATACGAAGTGTCGAAGAAGCTATTTTCGGCAAGATTGGCCGTCGGATCATCGGTAGCGGAACACGTGCTTAAGATGATTGGCTACATAGAGGAGCTCGCGGACCTTGGGACCACGTTGGAGAATGAACTCTATACTGATTTGATTCTCCAGTCCCTTCCTTCCACTTACGCCCAGTTTATCCTTAACTTCAACATGCAAGGAAAGGAGGTTGAACTTTCTGAACTTCTGAACATGTTAAGGAGTGCTGACGGCACCCTACAGAAAGGTAGGAAGACATCCACTTTGTTTGTAGGAGGATCTTCCTCTTCTAGATCCAAGGCGAAAGCTAAGGGTAAGAAGAAGAAAGCCCCCGCCTAACCAAGAGGCGGTGTCAGTAAAGTGGATACGAAGGGAAAAGGAAAGGCAACAAAGGTAGCGGGAAAGCTGGTGGGGAAGGAAGAATGCTTTGACTGTCACAAAAGTGGTCACTGGAAACAGGATTGCAAGGCTTGGAAGGCCAGAACACAGGATTTGAAGCGAGTTGCGGCTTCAGCTTCAGGTGTGTATGTTATTGAAAACTGTCTATCAATAAACTCTACTTCCTGGGTATTGGATACCGGATCAGGATCTCATATCTGTAATTCTTTACAGGCGTTGAGAAAGCGTAGAGTTTTGAAAGCAGGTGATATGACCCTCAGAGTTGCAAACGGAGCTAGCATGGATGCTGAGGCCGTGGGGGACTATCACCTGGGATTGTCAGATGGACACTTTTTGGTTTTGCGTAGTTGTTATTATGTACCAAATGCAACCTGTAATATCATTTCTGTATCTTTATTATCTAAAGAAGGTTATGAATTTGCATTTGTAAGTAATATAGTGAACATTCACCTTAATCAAGTTTTGATTGGGTCAGGTACATTGAACAACGGTATATACGTGTTAAACCAACCACAGATTTTCAATGTCCAGAATACACACAAAAAAAAGTCTCAATAAATTAATAAAACTTTCTTATGGCATTGTAGACTGGGTCACATCAATGAGAGAAGATTGACTAAGTTACATGCAGAAGGATATTTGGATCCGTTCGAATATCAATCGTATGCAACTTGTCAATTCTGTCTCAAAGGAAAGATGACAAAGACTCCGTTCACTGGACACGGGGTAAGAGCGAGCGAGCTCTTGGGACTCGTACACGGGGTAAGAGCGAGCGAGCTCTTGGGACTCGTACACAGCGACGTGTGCGGTCCAATGTCTACGAATGCACGAAGCGGTTATTCTTACTTCATTACTTTTACGGATGACTTTTCAAGGTACGGTTATGTCTTCTTAATGAAACATAAATCCGAGGCTTTTGAAAAATTCCAGGAATATAAGAATGAAGTAGAAAAACAAACAGGCAAAAGTATCAAGGCACTGAGATCTGATCGAGGTGGTGAATACTTGAGTGCCGAGTTCCTGGGTTACTTAAAAGAGAATGGAATTCTCTCTCAGCTTACTCCTCTATACACTCCGCAACATAACGGTGTATCGGAGAGACAGAACCGAACCCTATTGGATATGGTACGGTCCATGATGAGTAACGCTGAGTTGCCGCGATCGTTCTGGGGATATGCGCTAGAATCAGCTGCATACCTTTTGAACCGAGTTCCAACTAAGACTGTGCCTACTACAGCATATCAGATGTGGTGTGGGAAGAGACCCTATCTTAATCACATTAAGATATGGGGATGTCCAGCTTTTGTAAAAAAGCAGCATGCGGACAAGCTCGAGGCACGCTCAGTACAGTGCAAGTTTGTGGGATATCCAAAGAACTCCAAAGGATATTTCTTCTATTGCGAAGAGGAACAAAAGGTCTTTGTTTCTCGCCATGCCCACTTTCTAGAACACCAGTTCGTAGAAAAAGAAATAAGTGGGAGCGCAATAGAACTGGAAGAAATTCCAGAACCACGAGCTATTACTGAAAGCTTAGTAGAACCAGAGGGTTCGAAAGATCAGGACATTCCCACGCCACTCCGCAGGAGTAGTAGGCAGTCTCATCCGCCCTAGAGATACTACGGTTTTCTTATTGACGGGGATAGAGAGGATTGCATCATAGATTGTGATGAGCCTACTAGCTTCCAGCAAGCCATTCAGAGCGTCGACTCGGTAAAATGGCTGGATGCAATGCGGGCCGAAATGGAGTCCATGTACACCAACAAAGTATGGACGTTGGACATTGCTCCAGATGGGGTAAAACCCGTAGGATGCAAGTGGATCTTCAAAAGGAAGATTGGTGTAGATGGACAGTTTGAGACCTATAAAGCTAGACTGGTTGCAAAGGGTTTTCGTCAGCGACCTGGTTTGGACTATGACGAAACCTTTTCTCCAGTAGCTATGCTGAAATCCATTCGGATCCTTCTTGCCATTGCTGCCTTCCACGATTATGAAATTTGGCAGATGGACGTAAAGACCGCTTTTCTAAATGGACATTTAGAGGAGTGTGTCTATATGGACCAGCCAGAGGGTTTCATTCAGAGTGGGAGCAGCGGAAAGGTGTGCAAGTTGCTTAAGTCCATTTATGGACTAAAGCAAACATCGCGGAGTTGGAACATCTGTTTTGATGAGACGGTCAAGGAATTTGGCTTTATCAAAAATCCAGATGAACCATGCATCTATTGTAGATTTGTAGCGAGAACTGTAGTATTCCTCGTTTTATACGTGGATGACATTCTCTTAATAGGAAATGACATTCCTATGCTACAATCTGTCAAGGGGTTCATGTCACACAGGTTCTCCATGAAAGACCTGGGTGATGCCTCATACATTCTGGGGATCCGGATCTACCGTGACAAATCCAAGAGGATTTTGGGACTTTCACAGTCCAGGTACATCGACACCATACTGAAAAGATTCAGTATGGAAGATTCTAAGCGCGGTAATCTACCGGCTTGTCACGGGATCACCCTCTCCAAAGAGATGTCTCCCAAGACTGATTTGGAGAGGGATCGCATGTCTATTATACCCTACGCTTCTGCGGTAGGCTCTATAATGTATGCAATATTGTGTACCAGACCAGATGTGGCTTATGCACTGAGTATGGTAAGCAGGTATCAGTAAAACCCTGGGGAGAAACATTGGATAGAAGTAAAGAACATTCTCAAGTACCTGAGAAGGACTAAGGAGATGTTCTTGGTGTATGGCGGAAAAGACCTCCAGATTGAGGCCTTTGCTGACTCCAGCTTCCAGAGTGACAAGGATGATTCCAAGTCCATGTCGGGTTTTGTCTTTACCCTCAATGGAGGGGCGGTGTGTTGGAAGAGCTCCAAACAGGAAACCGTTGCTGACTCGACTATGGAAGCGGAATACATCGCTGCATCTGATGCCGCAAAAGAAGCTGCCTGGATGAGGAAGTTCTTGAAAGAACTTCAGGTGGTTCCGTCCATTGTTGATCCAATACCTCTGTATTGCGACAACAACGGGGCTATAGCTTTGGCGAAGGAACCCAGGTCCCATCAGAAATCCAGACACATCTTGAGGCGGTATCACCTGATCAGGGAGATCGTGGATCGCCAGGAGATCGAGGTTCGGAGGGTTGCTTCAGAAGATAACACTGCAGACCCATTCACCAAGGCCTTGCCCCAGACTCAGTTTGAGCGGCTGATCGAGATGATAGGTCTTCGATACGCCAGTACATGGCCTTAGTGCAAATGGGAGATTGTTAGTGTATATGCCCTAGAGGCCATTACAGTATCATACTAGTTTGTATATTACTTGATGGAAGCTTGGGATATTCACAGTTGTATATACAATCTTGCTTGAAATGGTAGTATGCTACTTGGTTTGTCTCTACTTTAATATGTGCATGTGTTTCTTTTAGCATATCGCTTATATACATATTAGTAGAGCCCTTAGGATCTTTGCTTGATTACCAGCGTTGTGATGGCGCTCACACTCGTGGGGCTGGGTAATCCATAAGCACATCCTTATACAGGTCCCTAGTCGTTGGACTATCGAGACAGGGCATCGATACTCCGGAGTAGACTAGCGTATGCGCTTCTCATCCCAGCGTGGGAGACGGTCTGTCCCACAGCCGTCAGTACGTCGTACTTGAGATAGTATGTGGGTGCTCGTTAGGTTACGAGTACACTGGATAGGACTCGTCGGGAACTGTTGGTTGGTATTATACCTATCGTCAGTTATCAGTTCCCAGGTGACATGAGTACAGCTTAGTCCGCTGACTTGACACTGTCACTTCGTCTCGAGTGTGTTCCCACTGCACTTTGATTACTACCCTACCACGGCTCAAAGGAGTCATGAAAACAGGTAGTTTTTGGGTGCAGTCCCGAAGCACTTGGAGGCAGTGACGGTTAGACAGGATTCGTCTCTCCCGGTATTGGGGGTTGACATCGCGCTGTGTCTAGGAGAGCCATTACACGAGTAGTCCCTGGCCAGGGAAAGCGAGATATACTGGTAGGTTTCCAGTGTTATCTCAGGGTGTTCTGGGCTACACTCCGACACGACTTGTACCGCTATTAGGGGACTGACGTTCACCGCCCCCTAGGCCCGCCATGCGATGTATCAGACGAACAGACCGGACTGTACGGAGACTGTCACATACAGGCTCAGTAGGAGTTCAGATGGGGTCACCTCGTCAGTCTTCTTATCGGTATTGTAGGGTTCCTAGGCACTCTAATGAGGTCTCACAAGGCATCAACCATGCCAATTTCAAATTTTACGGTGCCGAGAAACCCTAGACTAGATCGTTGACTAGAAATTTAGGCGATAAAATGAAACTAGTAAACAACTTAACTAGGTAAACGGATATACAACCTTTGTAGATCCGGTTCTCCACCTCCATAGCTCCGTGATGAAGTCCTCTCCGCTGTCCAAATCGAACCATGACTCTCACGGTGGTTTCATCGGAGAAAAGACCGGGCTAGGTCGCCGACTACGATGCCGAAGATGATCTACGTCAAGGCATCGCAAGATCAAGCTCCCACTTCACCAAGTCATGAGACTTGTGAAGAAAACACACTCTACTACTTGGCAAGAGGTAGAGGATGAAGAAATAGGAAGTGGGTTCACTTTAGAATTGGATTTCTCACTCATTTGCTCAAGTTGCCATTGTTGAAGCAAGCTTTCTTCAAGTGAAGAAGAAGAAGAAGCAAGATGAAAGAATATCATAAGTATTAAGTAAAATGAAAATGATAATACTTATCATCTCCCAACCATGGTCAAGTGTAGAGACTAAATCATGGTTAGTGGGAATGGTTAGGGTTAAGCATGAGACAAAATGGTGACTTAGTCAAAGCATCATGAAGCTTCAATATTCTTCCAAAGAAAGCCACCATTTTTCTTTATGCTAAAGATTTTTCCAAAAAGAATAAATAGATAAATTAATGAGAAAAGGAAATGAAACCCTAACCACTTAACATGTAACCATGGTTTGATCTTTACACAAAAACCCTAGCAAACATGTATCATCAAACATGATACAATCAAGTGCACAAAAGTATATCACATATACAATGTGCACAATCCAAGTGAGAAAATCCATTTAAAGTGAACCGATACTAGTTAATGCAAAGTAATATATCAAATATATAATTATAAATTAAATCATTAAATCAACACTTGATTTAACGATCCGGTCATATCGCATATAACCGACTAGTATCCTTTGTATCGGCTTATCGAATCAATACTTGATTCGATAACTAGGTTATATCGCATACAACCAATCGATACATTCATCGCGAGAATGAAATACGGTATCATATACACGCATTATTCTCGGTCCCGCACGTATCTCATATGCGCTCCTATTTCGTTTTGCTTGAGCCAGGAAACCTCTGTGTAGGACTCTAAAGACTCGTTAATACGCCGGCAGCAGATGATGATCATATCAAGCACCCACAAGCCGCAAGCGG
This sequence comes from Agapanthus africanus, assembly GCA_030015575.1. Taxonomy (NCBI): domain Eukaryota; kingdom Viridiplantae; phylum Streptophyta; class Magnoliopsida; order Asparagales; family Amaryllidaceae; genus Agapanthus; species Agapanthus africanus. The sequence goes on along the minus strand of JASDDO010000019.1, from coordinate 371,728,983 downwards.
TCTGCTAAACGTAACGGCCACCCGGGTATTGAGCGATCAGAAGATCGACGAGCAAGCCCGCTCACACTCAAGTGAATCCAACCAGTAACACTACCGTACAGTCCGGTCTGATCGTCTGATATGTCGCATATCTTGCCTAGGGGTGGTAAACGTCAGACCCCAATAGCTCGATAAGTCGTGTCGATATGAGGTCTATAACAATTTGAGATACTACTGGTAACACTTACCAGTAAATCTCAGCAACCCTGGCCAAGGATTTCCGGTTATAGCCAATCGAACACAGCGCAACATCAACTCCCTATATCGGGAGAGATGAATCCCCTCCTATCGCTCATTGCCTCCATGTGATTCGGGACTGTACCCAAAAACCACCGTTTTTCACGCCCTCTTGGACGTGGTAAGGTGGAAATCAAAGCACAGTGGGAACCATACAAGACTCTATGACGATCTCGGGTCAACAGACTACTCTGTACCAGTGTCACCAGAGAACTACCATCTGACGTGAGGTATAATACCATCTGGGAGTTCTCGGCGAGTCCGTCCAGTGTACCCAGTCTCCACCGAGCACCCGTATATCATCTCTGATGTCAAACACCAATGGATATGGGATCATCCATCGCCCATCTGTATGGGTCGAGAAGGTATACGCTAGTCTACTCTGGTATATCGATGCCCTATCTCGATACACCCACGACTAGGGACCTTGAAGGATGTACTTATGGACTACCCTGTCCCCATTAGTATGATCCGCATCATAGTCCAGGTAGTCAAGTACACATCCTAAGGGCTTTACCAACATGTATCAGAGAGATAATCAGTGTACACGTTAAGGTAAAGGGTAACCAGATAGCATACTATCATGTCGAGCAAGAAATTCCTCCCTATATATGTCTAAGCATCCACTACAATATACATCCTATGTATAGTAATGGCCTCTAGGGCATACATATAACTAACAATCTCCCACTTGCACTATGGCCATCTGTAGCAGTGGTTGTAGTATCTCATACTCAACCATCCCATAAAAGTCTCTCTCTGGGAAAAGGCCTTCGTGAGTGGATCCGCCGTGTTGTTCTCTGAGTCAACTCTCCTTACCTTGATCACCCTGGAGATCAACCATCTCCATGATCAGGTGATACTGCCTTAGATTATGTCTGGGTCACTGATGGGACCTGCGTTCCTTGGCATAAGCCACAACCCCATTGTCTCACAATGGTAGGAACGTAGTTCATCTCATGAACCAATATACACCCAAACAGCCTCTTTGGTAGCATCTTAAGTAGCGATGTATCCTGCCTTTATCTTCTAGTATGCCACGGCATTTAGCTTGTAACTCTTCCAACATATCGTCCCTTCACAGAGGGTAAAGACAATGACTGTGACTGACATTCAGTCGTCTTTATCACCCTAGAACCCTTCCAGTGATTCTCCCCAGGATCGATTGATACCATCTCACTACAACTAGTGAGTATCCTAACATCCATTTAGATCTATCTCATAGATCCAAAACCCAGGATTTAGTAGGTATCACTTTGATCCTTTGTGGATAATCATTGTGATAAGCGGAGATTGATCGAGCGTAGCATAGGAAACTCCTTCCCTATCAAGAGTATGTCATCCACGTACTCTACGAGGATCGTCACCATACTCCCTACTACCTATTTGTTTATACAAGGTTCATCTACCATTTTGATGATGTCAACTTCTTTGACTAATCCATCAAAACAGATGTTCCAACTCCGCGATGCCTGCTTTATCCTATAAAGCATCTTGCACACGTTTCCGCTGCTCCCACTGTCTACGAGGCCCTCTGGCTGTGTACTTATAGACGCACTCTTCTAAAATATTATTTAGAAAAGCAGTCATGACACCCAACCGCCAGATATCGTAGTCATGGTATGTAGCCGTGGCAAGTAGTATCTGGATGGACTTAAGCATAGCCACTTGAAAAGGTTTCATCATTATCCATGCCTGATCGATGACGAAAAACTTTAACAAGTCTAGCTTTGAAAGTCTCAACTTTTCCATCTACACCAAGTAATCTTCTCAAGATATACTCGCTCCTGATGGGGATTTAAACCTTCAGATATAGCAACCAAAGTCCATACTTTGTTGGTGTAGATGGATTCCTTCTCAGATTGCTAAGCATCCAGCCATTCTTACAGAGTCCCACTCCTGATGGCCAGCTCGAAACTAGTTGGGTCATCATCTCATGATGCAATCCTCGCTCCCACTGTCATAGAGTAACCGAAGTATCTCTCAGGTGGGTGAGGAACCTTGCTAGATCGGCTGAGAGGCTGAGGTTCGTTGGTATCTACTGAATCCTTTGGTTCTATCAAATCATCAGCTGCAGTTTGTATAGCTGGAACATTTCCAGTTCTACATAACTGACCTTGCCTCGAGCTTGTCTGGATTTTTCTTTTAGACATAGGCCAGACAACCCCAAATCTTAACTGACTTAAGAGAAGGGCTCTTCCCATACCATATCTCATATGGAGTGGTAGGCTACTGATTTGATTTGAACCCTATTCAATAGGTATGCAGCTTCTCAAGTGCATAACTCCCAAAACGAAATAGGTAACTCAGTAGTACTCATCATAGAGCACACCTTATCATATAGGGTATGATTGCTCCGCCCCGATATACCATCGTACTATGGTGTATACGGAGGAGTAATGCTGAGAGAGAATCTCATTCCCCTTTAGAATAGTCCAGGAATTCCGTGCTCAAGTATTCTCCTCCTTGATCGCATCAAAGGACATAATACTTATACCCGTATTGGTTCTCTACTTCTAACTTATATTCTGTGAATATCTCAAAAGGTTCTGACTTGTGTTTCAACAGGAACATATGTCTGAATCAAAAGAGATCATCAGAGAATTTAATGAAGTATAAAGAACCGGTCCTGGCATGTGTAGACAGGGGACCTTTCATACATTAGCATGTATCAATCCCTAGAGTTCACTAACTCTTTCTCTGTTTCCAATAAACAGAGCTATGGTCATCTTCTCTTTGTGACATGACTGGCAAGTTTCACAAGATGTAAATTCAAACTGATTTAAATATGCATCTAAATGTAACTTCAGCTAGTCGGGTCGCATTAATATGACCTAGTCTACAATACCTTAATAAGGATCCGTTCATTTCTGAACTCTTCCTCTTATGTGTGTTCCATATACTAAGAACTGTAGTTTGATTTAGAACATCAATGCTTTTAGATAACGTGCCTGAACCGATCAACTTTTGATATAGGAAATGTTCAAAACATTATCCAACAATACAAAATTTTATCATTTCTTTACTAATAAAGAGATAGATACGATTTTGTATATCAGGTTCGGTATCTAATAACATTCGTTCAGAATCAATGTATTCGTAATACAGGGTGACAGTGACCAACAGACTTGGCTGCAACACTTGCCCCGTTTTCTGCCTCATGAAACTTATCACCCGTTCTCAGTTCTCTACCTATCTGTAGCCCTATGTAACAGATTACATATCTGGGATCCTGATCTGGTATCACATACCCAGGACGTAGAGGATATAGAGAAACAGTTCTTTATAACGAACACACCCGAAGATGATGCATCATATGCACTTTCCTCGTTTGGGCGGCACGGGAAATCTGGTATTCCCCAATTTCCTGCTCTGTCATATAACATTTATAAGTTGGAGCGGGAACAACGTTCCCCAGCTCAGTATAACAAGCGGGTTCGGTCAATATTTCGTTTTATTATCTTGATTAAGGCGTGATATGGTCGCTACCTGGAGAGAGAGAGAAGAAAACATTCAGCGTGCGCTCTTGCAAGAATAGATTGGTTATTATTTTATCTAATCAGGATGGCTCCCACTGCTTTTTATCAAATCTTCCTTCAAACCCTAAAAGGAAAGACTAGCCGGGATTAATTACACACTACAAGTTCGCCAATCTTTCAGCCAGGCCAGTGTCGGTACTTTGAGGGAGGTCCCCCGTGCTTTCGCACGAACCTAATTAATGTAAACCTCGTTTTCGCAGAGGCGTAACCTCGTTAACACCTTTCTAGACACCTACTTGATCGGCTAATTGTAATGTGTAAAACTCTCCCAGGAGTAACTCTTACTCGCAGCGGGTATCGGGATCCAACTATCTCATAGAAGGTATGCAATCTCATTGCAAATTTCAACACTTGAAATTCCCGATAATATTTTGCCCCTAACCTCCTATGACCTTGACAAAGGCCAACAAACCATAGGATGCTAGTCAAGTTCAACCCGTCATTTCCTGATTGAATTAAACCCACCCGCACGACCCTTGACAAAGGCCAACAAGGTCGCACGACTACCCTAATCCAATCTGCATCATATGCATAAGCAGATAAGCACCAGTTAGCTACCGCACACTGCGCTTTGACAAAGGCCAACAAACGCAGCACGAATACTAACTACTACTTATCTGAAATGACGGAGGGCTACGACAGGTTTTTCTGAAAACCTATTGCGTAATGAACTTGATATCGTTGTAGAGTCAAATGATTTTAAAATGGAGTGTTTTTGAGGCTTTTCTAGTTTTGCTAAAGGAGTCACTCCCGGTGAAGGGATCGTCGGTCCTTTCCTCGTCGAATGAGGTGCAGGATATATCACATATATCTCTGTGCAAAGCAAAAACTCTTAAAAGCAATCAAAAGACAAACCGAGTGTGTAGCATCTGCCAGTTATTGCTAAAGGAGTCACTTCCGGTGAAGGGATCTCGGTCCTTTCCTCATCGAATAAGGTGCAGGATATATCACATATACCTCTGTGCAAAGCAAGAACTGTAGCTACCTGTTTTATTTTTGAAATTCGATTCTACAACATCTTAGGTTTCTTTTATTTCATTAATCACATTAATGAAGTCCCATCATTTAAGTACCTAAACATCACAGATAAATACGACGTACACTTATGCCATCCGCATTCGCCTCGATGTCCCCTCATGCACCGTTAGGTTAGGTAACTAACGGCAGAGCGGGGCAGGGCTAGCGCGGGTGTAAAACATAAGTAACATCTATATAATATATCATATATACTATATACAGTATCCATCACAGAACATATCACATGATCACATCACAGATATCGCAGCAGAAGAATCATATGAAATATTGGATATACTAGGACGTCCGTGTTTTCAATACGAGCCAGTATAAAACACGGATTCCACGGTCGTGATGAATAGCCAAACCCACACCCATAGACCCCTACGAGAGCGGCAAGTAACCCTACCAATTCTAGAGTTAGGAGACCCGGACTCGACTCCTCGAGTTGGTCTCCCACTGGACTCCAGAACCCGGTTACTTGTGCTCCCCTCCTTGGGTCTATCCTAGTGCGGAAAAGTAAATAATATACAAACGGTGACATCTTCCGCAACCTGGAAGTGCCCCAATAAAAGAATATTACATACAAGTTTTTACATGAATGAAAATGAAAAACACTCATCTCACATAAAAATCCCTGGCTATTCAAACACGACGATCCAATATAACATATCCAGCAACACATAACATCACATGTCATCAACGTAAGTAAATATGCGCATCCCAATTGTCGTTGACATATAGCAACGAAACCAGCGATATCACATATTACACTTACGGTCACAGAAAAGAAAGTGTAAAACTACAACAGTTGGAATCCGCAATCTTTATAGACATCGCATGCCTAATCAAATGAATTCCTTAGACATCGCATGCCTAACAATTATAAACCCCGCATTTTAGTCTCAAAATCGAAAACGCTTTTCAATATCAAGTCGGGTAATTCAACAAGATTCCCGACATACTGATCGAATGCTCGTCGCAAACTTTAGTAGGCGGCCGCACCCCCGATACCGTCGACGAAGTGCACCAAGGCGGAACACCGCTACCGCGAGCACCCGAACGGATGCTTTCGGCGACGGGGTTCTCCTACAGTCACTTGGTCGGGGCAATGGAGTGAGGCTGTCTATTAAGTTTACCCGGCGAGTATCCGCGTACGCTACGTGATTGCAACGGACTTTTGATCGCATCAAAATTCCGTAGCAACCGATCATGTGAGACTAAATTGCTAGATTTATAACAATCATTCAGTTATCTCATAACTTATTGTGAATTCCAATTGTTGTATCACATTCCGGATAATTAGAAAATGTTAAACTTTCCGATCGAACAATCGAACACCCAAGTTTTCCCGAAACAGCTCAACTCATGAAATAAGTTCAAAGACATTCACTTCGTGCCTCAGTACCAACGGTCCAGCCGTAGAAGGGTCAAGCCAACGCCTCACATGTGGCACGCCGTACTGCCCCAAACCCGAATGTTCAAAGGGCAGTTCAAGACGGTCATATAATCGGGTTAAGGTTTGTTGTCTTCTAGAGGGTCCATCGCGTTACTTGCACTACTTAGAACGTCTTTAAACCACGGAAAGATCCAACATTTGGAAATTTCCCGACAGGGGAAAAGTTGGGTATTTATATCCGGTCGAACTTTTTAACATATCCAAAAATTATCCGGAAAGCCACACAGACAAAATTTGATAATCCGATCGAACATACGAATCCCCAAAACAACCCAGAAAATTCAACTCTTGAATAAATATTAAAAATTCCCAGAAAATCTTACACCAGAAAAGAGGAATTACTGTGCACAAATGGGAAGCTGACGTCATCAGACGGCCGCGGAACCGCCGCAGAAGCCGGGCTTCTGCCGCGGTTCCTCCGCACTTTGGTGGATTCATGGGTATGGGCTTCACAGTAATTCTTACAATTCCCGGCTGATTTTTCTGCATATTTTTAATATCGAAAAACTCCAGATTTTGGAAAAAGTCCAGAGAGCATGTTTGTGTTAGGGTTTCGGGTTCGTTCGGGTTTTAAACTTCGTCTACGCATCGCCTAAGGCTCTAGCTAGGCTTTGATACCACTGTAGGGTTCCTAGGCACTCTAATGAGGTCTCACAAGGCATCAACCTGTTAGTAATATGTATGCCCTAGAGGCCATTACTGTACATAGGATGTATATTGTAGTGGATGCTGGGACATATATAGGGAGGACTTTCTTGCTCGACATGATAGTATGCTATCTGGTTGAACTTTACCTTAACGTGTATACTGATTGTCTCTCTGTTACATGTTGGTAAAGCCCTTAGGATGTGTGCTTGACTACCTGGACTATGATGCGGATCATACTAGTGGGGACATGGTAGTCCATAAGTACATCCTTCAAAGTCCCTAGTCGTGGGTATATCGAGACGGGGCATCGATATACCAGAGTAGACTAGCGTATACCTTCTCGACCCATAAAGATGGGCGATGGATGATCCCATATCCATTGGTGTTTGACATCAGAGATGATATACGGGTGCTCAGTAGAGACTGGGTACACTGGACGGACTCGCCGAGAACTCCCAGATGGTATTATACCTCACGTCAGATGGCAGTTCTCTGGTGACACTGGTACAGAGTAGTCTGTTGACCCGAGATCGTCATAGAGTCTTGTGTGGTTCCCACTGTGCTTTGATTTCCATCTTACCACGTCCAAGAGGGCGTGCAAAACGGTGGTTTTTGGGTACAGTCCCGAGTCACATGGAGGCAATGAGCGATAGGAGGGGATTCGTCTCTCCCGGTATAGGGAGTTGATGTTGCGCTGTGTTCGATTGGCTATAACGGGAAATCCCTGGCCAGGGTTGCTGAGATTTACTGGTAAGTGTTACCAGTAGTTTCTCGAACAGTTATAGACCTCATATCGACACGACTTATTGAGCTATTGGGGTCTGACGTATACCACCCCTAGGCGAGATATGCGACATATCAGACGATCAGACCGGACTGTACGGTAGTGTTACTGGTCGGATTCACTGGAGTGTGAGCGGGCTTGCTCGTCGATCTTCAGATCGTTCAATACCCGGGTGGCCGTTACGTTTAGCAGACCGCTTGCGGCTTGTGGATGTTTGATATGATCATCATCCGCTGCCGGCGTATTGACGAGTCTTTAGAGTCCTACACAGAGGTTTCCTGGTTCAAGCGAAACGAAATAGGAGCGCATATGAGATATGTGCGGGACCGAGAATAATACGAGTATGTGATACTGTATTCGATTCTCGCGATGTGACATTGATCGGTTATATCCGATATAGCCAGGTTATCGGATCAAGTGTTGATTCGATAAGATGTTACTAATGATACCAGTCGGTTATGTGCGCATGACCGGATCATTGAATCAAGTGTTGATTTAATGATTTAATGTATAATTATATATTTGATATATTACTTTGCATCGACTAGTATCGGTTCACTTTAAAATGGATTTTCTCACTCGGGTGTGCGCATTACATATGCGATATGATTTTGTGCACTTGATTGTATCATGTTTGATGATACATGTTTACTTGGTTAAGTGCAAAGAATTAAACCATGGTTAAAAGAATGGCTAGGGTTTCATTTCCTTTATTTATTCATTTATTTATTTATTTATTCATTTTGGAAAAGAAGAGAAAAGAATGGTTGCTAGATTTGGAGTTTAGTTGAAGCTTCATGAAGCTTTGATAAAGTCAACCATACTTATCTCATCCTTAACCCTAACCATTCCCACTAACCATGATTCATTCTCTACACTTGACCATGGTTAATATTATGATAAGAATTCATTTTCTTTTCATTTTCTATTAACTTATCATAACTAATTTCCTTCTTCTTCTTCATTCTTCAAGTGAAGAAAAGCAAGGTCCATCAATGGTGATTGTTGGAAAAGAGTGAGAAATCCAAAACTAAAGTCTACCCACTTCCTATTTCTTCATCCTCTACCTCTTGCCAAGTAGTAGAGTGTGTTTTCTTCACAAGTTTCATGACTTGGTGAAGTGAGAGCTTGATCTTGCGATGCTTCGACGTAGATCATCTTCGGCATGGACATCGACGACCTAGCTTGCCCATTCTCCGACGAAGCCGATCCTAGAGCCCGGATTTGACTTGGACAGCGGAGAGGACCTCGTTGCGGAGCTATGGAGGTGGAGCACCGGATCTACAAAGGTTGTATTTCCGTTTTCTCATTAGTTAAGTGTTAACTAGTTCTTGTTCGCCTAGACTTCTAGTTATCGATCCGTAGTTTAGGGTTTGTAGGCACCATAATTTTGGAAATTGCCATGGTTGATGGCTTGGGAGACCTCACTAGTGTGCCTAGGAACCCTACAGTGGTATCAGAGCCTAGCTAGAGCCTTAGGCGAAGCGTAGACGGAGTTTGAAGTCCGATCGAACCGAAATCCGATTTCCAAATTGCTCTCTGTACTTTTTTGTAAAATGTGGATTTTTGCTAATTAAAAATATGAAGAAAGACAAGCAGGTAAATCTAAGAATTACGATGCAAACATTACCTAATGATCCCTCAAAAGTGTGGCGGAACCGCTGCATTAGCGTGCTAATGCGGCCCTTCCGCCGCCGTTTTGTCTTATTAGGCACTCAATTTTGCACAGTAACTCCTATTTTTCAGTGCTGGTTTTCCTGGGAATTTTTAATCTGAAATCAAGAGTTGAGTATTTTGGGTTGTATTGGGAGTTCATACATTCGATCGGATTGTCAAACTTTGTCTATGTGTCGTTCCGGATAATTTTTTTGAATATGTTAAAAAGTTCGACCGGATATAAATACCCAATTTTTCCCCTGTCGGGAAATTTCCAAGTGTTAGATTTTTCCGTAGTTTAACGACGTTCTAAGTAGTGCAAGTAACGCGATGGTCCCTCTAGAAGACACAAACCTTAACTCGATTATGTGACCGTCTTGAACTGCCCTTTGAACCTTCGGGTTTGGGGCAGTACGGCGTGCCACATGTGAGGCGTTGGCTTGACCCTTCTACAGCTGGACCGTTGGTACTGAGGCACGAACGGAATGTTGTTAGGCTTGTTTCATGTGTTGATCTGTATCGGGAAAACTTGGGTGTTCGATTGTTCGATCGAAAAGTTTAACATTTTCTGTTTATCTGGAATGGGATACAATAATTGGAATTCACAAAAGTTATGTGATAACTAAATGAATGTTATAAACGTAGCAGTTTAGTCTCACTTGATCGGTTGCCACGGAATTTTGATGTGATCAAAAGTCCGTTGCAATCACGTAGCGTACGCGGATACTCGCCGGGTAAACTTAATAGACAGCTTCACTCCATAGCCCCGACCAAGTGACTGTAGGAGAACCCCGTCGCCGAAAGCATCCGTTCGGGTGCTCGCGGTAGCGGTGTTCCGCCTTGGTGCACTTCGTCGACGGTATCGGGGGTGCAGCTGTCTACTGAAGTTTGCGACGAGCATTCGATCAGGATGTCGGGAATCTTGTTGAATTGCCCGACTTGATATTGAAAAGTGTTTTCGATAATGAGACTAAAATGCGGGGTTTATAATTGTTAGGCATGCGATGTCTAAGTAATTCATTTGGTCAGGCATGCGATGTCTGAGGTGGTTGCGGATTCCAACTGTTGTAGTTTTACACTTTCTTTTATGTGACCGTAAGTGTAATATGTGATATCGCCGGTTTCGTTGCTATATGTCAACGACAATTGGGATGGACATATTTACTTACGTTGATGACATGTGATGTTATGTGTTGCTAGATATGTTATATTGGATCGTCGTGTTTGAATAGCCGGGGGTTTTTATGTGAGATGAGTGTTTTTCATTTTCATTCATGTAAAAATTTGTATGTAATATTCTTTTATTGGGGCGCTTCCAGGTTGCGGAAGTTGTCACCTCTTGTATATTATTTGCTTTTCTGCACTAGGATAGACCCAAGGAGGGGAGCACAAGTAACCGGGTTCTGGGGTCCAGTGGGAGACCAACTCGAGGAGTCGAGTCCGGGTCTCCTAACCCTAGAATTGGTAGGGTTGCTTGCCGCTCTCGTAGGGGTCTAGGGGTGTGGGTTTGGCTATTCATCACGACCGTGGAATCCGTGTTTTATACTGGCTCGTATTGAAAACACGGACGTCCTAGTATATCCAATATTTCATATGATTCTTCTGCTGCGATATCTGTGATGTGATCATGTGGTGTTCTGTGATAGATACAGTATACAGTATATATGATATATTATATAGGCGTTACTTATGTTTTACACCCGCGCTAGCCCTGCCCCGCTCTGTCGTTAGTTACCTAACCTAACGGTGCACGAGGGGACATCGAGGCGAATGCGGATGGCATAAGTGTACGTCGTATTTATCTGTGATGTTTAGGTACTTAAATGATGGGACTTCATTAATGTGATTAATGAAATAAAAGAAACCTAAGATGTTGTAGAATCGAATTTCAAAATAAAACAGGTAGCTACAGTTCTTGCTTTGCACAGAGGTATATGTGATATATCCTGCACCTTATTCGATGAGGAAAGGACCGAGATCCCTTCACCGGGAGTGACTCCTTTAGCAATAACTGGCAGATGCTACACACTCGGTTTGTTTTTTGATTGCTTTTAAGTGTTTTTGCTTTGCACAGTGATATATGTGATATATCCCGCACCTCATTCGACGAGGAAAGGACCGACGATCCCTTCACCGGGAGTGACTCCTTTAGCAAAACTAGAAAAGCCTCAAAAGCACTCCATTTCAAAATCATTCGATCCTACAACGATATCAAGTTCATTACGCAATAGGTTTTCAGAAAAACCTGTCGTAGCCCTCCGTCATTTCAGATAAGTTGTATATAGTATTCGTGCTGCATTTGTTGGCTTTCGTCAAGGTGCAGTGTGCGGTAGCTATATGCTGCTTATCTGCTAGCATACGATGCGATTGGATTAGGGTAGTCGTGCGGCTTTGTTGGCTTTCGTCAAGGGTCGTGCGGGTGGGTTTAATTCGATCAAGAAATGTACGGGTTGAACTTGACTAGCGGGCTATGGTTTGTTGGCTTTCGTCAAGGTCATAGCACGTTAGGGGCAAAATATTATCGGGAATTTCAAGTGTTGAAATTTGCAATGAGATTGCATACCTTCTATGAGATAGTTGGATCCCGATACCCGCTGCGAGTAAGTGTTACTCCTGGGAGAGTTTTATACATTACAATTAGCCGATCAAGTAGGTGTCTAGAAAGGTGTTAACGGGGTTACGCCTCTGGGAAAACAAGGTTTACATTAATTAGGTTCGTGCGAAAGCACGGGGGACCTCCCTCAAAGTACCGACACTGGCCTGGCTGAAAGATTGGCGAACTTGTAGTGTGTAATTAATCCCGGCTAGTCTTTCCTTTTAGGGTTTGAAGGAAGATTTGATAAAAAGCAGTGGGAGCCATCCTGATTAGATAAAATAATAACCAATCTATTCTTGACAGAGCGCACGCTGAGTGTTTTCTTCTCTCTCTCTCAAGGTAGCAACCATATCACGCCTTAATCAAGATAATAATACGGATTATTGACCGAACCCGCTTGTTATACTGAGCTGGGGAACGTTGGTCCCGCTCCAACTTATAATTGTTATAAGACAGAGCAGGAAATTGGGGAATACCAGATTTCCCGTGCCGCCCAAACGAAGAAAGTGCATGCTGATGCATCATCTTCGGGTGTGTTCGTTACAAAGAACTGTTTCTCAGAATCCTCCGCGTCCTGGGTATGTGATACCAGATCAGGATCCCAGATATGTAATCTGTTACATAGGGCTACAGAAAGGTAGAGAACTGAGAACGGGTGATAAGTTTCATGAGGCAGAAAACGGGGCAAGAGTTGCAGCCAAGTCTGTTGGTCACTGTCACCCTGTATTACCAATACATTGATTCTGAACGAATGTTATTAGATACCGAACCTGATATACAAAATCATATCAGTCTCTTTATCAGTAAAGAAATGATAAAATTTTGTATTGTTGGATAATGTTTTGAACATTTCCTATATCAAAAGTTGATCGGTTCAGGCACGTTATCTAAAAGCATTAATGTTCTAAATCAAAGTACAGTTCTTAGTATATGGAACACACACAAGAGGAAGAGTTCAGAAATGAACGGATTCTTCTTGAGGTATTGTAGACTAGGTCAGATCAATGTGACCCGACTAGCTAGAGTTACATAAAGATGCATATTTAAATTAGTTTGAACTTACATCTTGTGAAACTCGCCAGTCATGTCACAAAGATAAGATGACCATAGCTCCGTTTACTGGAAACAGAGAAAGAGTTATTGAACTCTTGGGATGATACATGTTGATGTATGTAGGTCCCCTGTCTACACATGCCAGGAATGGTTCCTTATACTTCATTACGTTCTCTGATGATCTTTCGAGTTTCAGACCTATGTTCCTGTTGAAACACAAGTCCGAACCTTTTGAGATATTCACAGAATATAAGTTAGAAGTAGAGAACCAAAAATACGGGTATAAGTATTATGTCCTATGATGAGATCAAGGAGGAGAATACTTGAGCACGGAATTCCTGGATTATTCTAAAGGAGAATGAGATTCTCTCTCAGCATTACTCCTCTGTATACACCATAGCACGATGGTATATTGGGGCGGAGCAGATACACCCTATTTGATAAGGTGTGCTCTATGATGAGTACTACTGAGTTACCTGTTTCCTTTTGGGTGTTATGCACTTGAGAAGCTGCATACCTATTGAATAGGGTTCGAATCAAATCAATGCCTACCACTTCATATATGATATGGAAAGGGAAGAGCCCATGTCTTAAGCTAGTTAAGATTTGGGGTTGTCTGGCCTATGTCTAAAAGCAAAATCCGGACAAGCTCAAGGCAAGGTCTGTTATGTAGAACTGGAAGTGTTCCAGCTATACGAACTACAGCAGATGATTTGATAGAACCAAGGGATTCAGTAGATACCAACGAACCTCAGCCTCTCCGCCGATCTAGTAGGGTTCCTCACCCACCTGAGAGATACTTCGGTTTCTCTATGACAGTGGGAGCGAGGATTACATCATGAGATGATGACCCAACTAGTTTCGAGCTGGCCATCAGGAGTAAGACTCTGTAAGAATGGCTGGATGCTTATCGATCTGAGATGGAATCCTTATACACCAACAAAGTATGGACTTTGGTTGCTATATCTGAAGGGTTAAATCCCCATCAGGAGCAAGTATATCTTGAGAAGATTACTTGGTGTAGATGGAAAAGTTGAGACTTTCAAAGCTAGACTTGTTAAAAGTGTGCATCATTGACCAGGTGTGGATAATGATGAAACCTTTTTCAAGTAGCTATGCTTAAGTCCATTCGGATCCTACTTGCCACGGCTACATACCATGACTACGATATCTGGCGGTTGGGTGCCATGACTGCTTTTCTAAATGATGATTTAGAAGAGTGCGTCTGTAAGTACACAGCCAGAGGGCTTCGTAAACAGTGGGAGCAGCGGAAACGTGTGCAAGATGCTTTATAGGATAAAGCAGGCATCGCGGAGTTGGAACATCTGTTTTGATGAATTAGTCAAAGAGTTTGACATCATCAAAATGGTAGATGAACCTTGTATAAACAAAAAGGTAGTAGGGAGTATGGTGGTGATCCTCGTAGAGTACGTGGATGATATACACTTGATGAGAAAGGAGTATCTTATGCTACGCTCGGTCAATCTCCGCTTATCACTAGAATTCTCCATATAGGATCAAGATGATACCTACTAAATCCTGGATTTTGGATCTATGAGATAGATCTAAATGGATGTTAGAATTCTCACTAGATGTAGTGAGACGGTATCAACACATCCTGGGGAGAATCACTGGAAGGGTTCCAGGGTGATAAAGACGACTGAATGTCAGTCGCAGGCATAGTCTTTACCCTCAGTAAAGGGACGGTATGTTGGAAGAGTTCCAAGCTAGATACCGTGGCATACTAGACGATAAAGGCAGGATACATCGCTACTTAAGATGCTACCAAAGAGGCTGTCTGGGTGTAAAATGGTTCATGAGATGAACTATGTTCCTACCATTGTGAGACAATGGAGTTGTGGCTTAAGCCAAGGAACGCCAGTCCCATCAGTGATCCAGACATATTCTATGGCAGTATCACTTGATCATGGAGATGGTTGATCTCCAGGGAGATCGAGGTTAGGAGAGTAGACTCAGAGGACAACACAGCGGATCCACTCATAAAGGCCTGTTCCCAGAGAGAGACTTTTATGGGATGGTTGAGTATGAGATACTGCAACCACTGCTACAGATGGCCCTAGTGCAAGTGGGAGATTGTTAGTAATATGTATGCCCTAGAGGCCATTACTGTACATAGGATGTATATTGTAGTGGATGCTGGGACATATATAGGGAGGACTTTCTTGCTCGACATGATAGTATGCTATCTGGTTGAACTTTACCTTAACGTGTATACTGATTGTCTCTCTGTTACATGTTGGTAAAGCCCTTAGGATGTGTGCTTGACTACCTGGACTATGATGCGGATCATACTAGTGGGGACATGGTAGTCCATAAGTACATCCTTCAAAGTCCCTAGTCGTGGGTATATCGAGACGGGGCATCGATATACCAGAGTAGACTAGCGTATACCTTCTCGACCCATAAAGATGGGCGATGGATGATCCCATATCCATTGGTGTTTGACATCAGAGATGATATACGGGTGCTCAGTAGAGACTGGGTACACTGGACGGACTCGCCGAGAACTCCCAGATGGTATTATACCTCACGTCAGATGGCAGTTCTCTGGTGACACTGGTACAGAGTAGTCTGTTGACCCGAGATCGTCATAGAGTCTTGTGTGGTTCCCACTGTGCTTTGATTTCCATCTTACCACGTCCAAGAGGGCGTGCAAAACGGTGGTTTTTGGGTACAGTCCCGAGTCACATGGAGGCAATGAGCGATAGGAGGGGATTCGTCTCTCCCGGTATAGGGAGTTGATGTTGCGCTGTGTTCGATTGGCTATAACGGGAAATCCCTGGCCAGGGTTGCTGAGATTTACTGGTAAGTGTTACCAGTAGTTTCTCGAACAGTTATAGACCTCATATCGACACGACTTATTGAGCTATTGGGGTCTGACGTATACCACCCCTAGGCGAGATATGCGACATATCAGACGATCAGACCGGACTGTACGGTAGTGTTACTGGTCGGATTCACTGGAGTGTGAGCGGGCTTGCTCGTCGATCTTCAGATCGTTCAATACCCGGGTGGCCGTTACGTTTAGCAGACCGCTTGCGGCTTGTGGATGTTTGATATGATCATCATCCGCTGCCGGCGTATTGACGAGTCTTTAGAGTCCTACACAGAGGTTTCCTGGTTCAAGCGAAACGAAATAGGAGCGCATATGAGATATGTGCGGGACCGAGAATAATACGAGTATGTGATACTGTATTCGATTCTCGCGATGTGACATTGATCGGTTATATCCGATATAGCCGGGTTATCGGATCAAGTGTTGATTCGATAAGATGTTACTAATGATACCAGTCGGTTATGTGCGCATGACCGGATCATTGAATCAAGTGTTGATTTAATGATTTAATGTATAATTATATATTTGATATATTACTTTGCATCGACTAGTATCGGTTCACTTTAAAATGGATTTTCTCACTCGGGTGTGCGCATTACATATGCGATATGATTTTGTGCACTTGATTGTATCATGTTTGATGATACATGTTTACTTGGTTAAGTGCAAAGAATTAAACCATGGTTAAAAGAATGGCTAGGGTTTCATTTCCTTTATTTATTCATTTATTTATTTATTTATTCATTTTGGAAAAGAAGAGAAAAGAATGGTTGCTAGATTTGGAGTTTAGTTGAAGCTTCATGAAGCTTTGATAAAGTCAACCATACTTATCTCATCCTTAACCCTAACCATTCCCACTAACCATGATTCATTCTCTACACTTGACCATGGTTAATATTATGATAAGAATTCATTTTCTTTTCATTTTCTATTAACTTATCATAACTAATTTCCTTCTTCTTCTTCATTCTTCAAGTGAAGAAAAGCAAGGTCCATCAATGGTGATTGTTGGAAAAGAGTGAGAAATCCAAAACTAAAGTCTACCCACTTCCTATTTCTTCATCCTCTACCTCTTGCCAAGTAGTAGAGTGTGTTTTCTTCACAAGTTTCATGACTTGGTGAAGTGAGAGCTTGATCTTGCGATGCTTCGACGTAGATCATCTTCGGTATGGACATCGACGACCTAGCTTGCCCATTCTCCGACGAAGCCGATCCTAGAGCCCGGATTTGACTTGGACAGCGGAGAGGACCTCGTTGCGGAGCTATGGAGGTGGAGCACCGGATCTACAAAGGTTGTATTTCCGTTTTCTCATTAGTTAAGTGTTAACTAGTTCTTGTTCGCCTAGACTTCTAGTTATCGATCCGTAGTTTAGGGTTTGTAGGCACCATAATTTTGGAAATTGCCATGGTTGATGGCTTGGGAGACCTCACTAGTGTGCCTAGGAACCCTACACAACCATGCCAATTTCAAATTTTACGGTGCCGAGAAACCCTAGACTAGATCGTTGACTAGAAATTTAGGCGATAAAATGAAACTAGTAAACAACTTAACTAGGTAAACGGATATACAACCTTTGTAGATCCGGTTCTCCACCTCCATAGCTCCGTGATGAAGTCCTCTCCGCTGTCCAAATCGAACCATGACTCTCACGGTGGTTTCATCGGAGAAAAGACCGGGCTAGGTCGTCGACTACGATGCCGAAGATGATCTACGTCGAGGCATCGCAAGATCAAGCTCCCACTTCACCAAGTCATGAGACTTGTGAAGAAAACACACTCTACTACTTGGCATGAGGTAGAGGATGAAGAAATAGGAAGTGGGTTCACTTTAGAATTGGATTTCTCACTCATTTGCTCAAGTTGCCATTGTTGAAGCAAGCTTTCTTCAAGTGAAGAAGAAGAAGAAGCAAGATGAAAGAATATCATAAGTATTAAGTAAAATGAAAATAATAATACTTATCATCTCCCAACCATGGTCAAGTGTAGAGACTAAATCATGGTTAGTGGGAATGGTTAGGGTTAAGCATGAGACAAAATGGTGACTTAGTCAAAGCATCATGAAGCTTCAATATCCATCCAAAGAAAGCCACCATTTTTCTTTATGCTAAAGATTTTTCCAAAAAGAATAAATAGATAAATTAATGAGAAAAGGAAATGAAACCCTAACCACTTAACATGTAACCATGGTTTGATCTTTACACAAAAACCCTAGCAAACATGTATCATCAAACATGATACAATCAAGTGCACAAAAGTATATCACATATACAATGTGTACAATCCAAGTGAGAAAATCCATTTAAAGTGAACCGATACTAGTTAATGCAAAGTAATATATCAAATATATAATTATAAATTAAATCATTAAATCAACACTTGATTTAACGATCCGGTCATATCGCATATAACCGACTAGTATCCTATGTATCGGCTTATCGAATCAATACTTGATTCGATAACTAGGTTATATCGCATACAACCAATCGATACATTCATCGCGAGAATGAAATACGGTATCACATACACGCATTATTCTCGGTCCCGCACATATCTCATATGCGCTCCTATTTCGTTTTGCTTGAGCCAGGAAACCTCTGTGTAGGACTCTAAAGACTCGTCAATACGCCGGCAGCAGATGATGATCATATCAAGCACCCACAAGCCGCAAGCGGTCTGCTAAACGTAACGGCCACCCGGGTATTGAGCGATCAGAAGATCGACAAGCAAGCCCGCTCACACTCTAGTGAATCCAACCAGTAACACTACCGTACAGTCCGGTCTGATCGTCTGATATGTCGCATATCTTGCCTAGGGGTGGTAAACGTCAGACCCCAATAGCTCGATAAGTCGTGTCGATATGAGGTCTATAACAATTCGAGATACTACTGGTAACACTTACCAGTAAATCTCAGCAACCCTGGCCAGGGATTTCGGGTTATAGCCAATCGAACACAGCGCAACATCAACTCCCTATACCGGGAGAGACGAATCCCCTCCTATCGCTCATTGCTTCCATGTGATTCGGGACTGTACCCAAAAACCACCGTTTTGCACGCCCTCTTGGACGTGGTAAGGTGGATATCAAAGCACAGTGGGAACCACACAAGACTCTATGACGATCTCGGGTCAACAGACTACTCTGTACCAGTGTCACCAGAGAACTGCCATCTGACGTGAGGTATAATACCATCTGGGAGTTCTCAGCGAGTCCGTCCAGTGTACCCAGTCTCCACCGAGCACCCGTATATCATCTCTGATGTCAAACACCAATGGATATGGGATCATCCATCGCCCATCTGTATGGGTCGAGAAGGTATACGCTAGTCTACTCTGGTATATCGATGCCCCGTCTCGATACACCCACGACTAGGGACCTTGAAGGATGTACTTATGGACTACCCTGTCCCCACTAGTATGATACGCATCATAGTCCAGGTAGTCAAGTACACATCCTAAGGGCTTTACCAACATGTATCAGAGAGACAATCAGTGTACACGTTAAGGTAAAGGGTAACCAGATAGCATACTATCATGTCGAGCAAGAAAGTCCTCCCTATATATGTCCAAACATCCACTACAATATACATCCTATGTATAGTAATAGCCTCTAGGGCATACATATAACTAACAGGCATCTACCTGGGGACCGTTACGCACAGCTAGTGCCGCTTGCGGTCTGTGGTTAAACCCACTGCCAGCGTAGTGTCGAGTCTTTAGAGTCCCACACAGAGAGCTATTCGCCTTTAGGCAAAATGAGTAGAGGTCGCATGGTTTTGCGACAGGGTTCGTTCACATCCGCGCACTTGTGCACGTTTGCTGTCTGGACAGCTTATACTAGCGGGCTTTGGTTTAAGCCGGATCCTAGTATTTGTTTTGGGATTGGTTTTATCTCATTGTACTCGTGTTCCTCGGATCACGAATACGGGTGCGTATGCACAGTTGCTTGAGACAGAGGGAGAGAACTTTGATTAGGGTTAATGACCATTGTCATTTTATTAACCCTAATGCTTATGTGTGTATTATGGTTAATTGATATTAGTTTAATATAATTGTGCATGGTTATAGTTGTTGACCATTTGACCTTCTTGACTTGTTGACCTAGGTTGACACTTTGACCATCATCATTTCATTTGGAAGATGCTCTTTGATCCTTGCAATTTGCATTAAAAATGAAATGATAATGGTCATGTCTTGATTAAGCCGTGACAATTATCTTACTAATTATAAATTTATAATAATTCACACATATATGCGAGAATGCTTCATATTTTCTCTCATTCTATCATATACTTTCTCTCTCTTGCTCTTCCTCTTCCTCAAGCTCTCCCCTCTCATGTGTTGAGAAACACTTGAGCTTGAGAAAAACCACTTCTTGATAATCTCTACTCTCATCTAGGGTTCTAGGATTAGCACTTCTAGCACCCTAGTTACTTCTAGCTTGGAGTTGAAGCCAAAGGTTGAGGCTTTCGGGTGGATCCTTCTTCGACGTGAGAAGACGACAAAGGTGATCCCTTTCTACTACTCCAAGGAGCAAGGAGAGAAGGACATAAAGCCCTAGGTATAACTATTCTACCCTTCAACTAGTTTCTAGTTAGCTTTAGCTAGTTTTTGTTTAGCAAAGATCCGACTTTGTCTAGTCCATGTTGCCTAGAGTAGTAAAAATCCGATTTTTATTCCGTTTTTCGCCTCCCCGCAAGCACCGAGGTGGGCAACGTGGACTTACAGTCGCCAAGTACATCCTTCAAATGTTCCTAGTCATGGGAGTACCGAGACAGGGCATCAATACTCCAGAGTAGACTAGCGTATGCGCTTCTTGACCCATATGATGGGCGATGGATGATTTCATATCCATTGGTGTTTGACATCAGAGAAGGTATACGGCTGCTCAGTGGAGACTGGGTACACCGGACGGACTCGCCGAGAACTCCCAGATGGTATTATACCTTACGTCAGATGGCAGTTCTCTGGTGACACTGGTACAGAGTAGTCTGTAGACCCGAGATCGTCATAGAGTCTTGTGTGATTCCCACTGTGCTTTGATTTTCATCATACCACGTCCAAGAGGGCGTGCAAAAAAGTGGCTTTTGGGTACAGTCCTGAATCATATGGAGGCAATGAGCGATAGGAGGGGATTCGTCTCTCCCGGTATAGGGAGTTGATGTTGCGCTGTGTTCGATTGGATATAACTAGAAATCCCTGGCCAAGATTGCTGAGATTTACTGGTAAGTGTTATCAGTAGTTTCTTGAACTGTTATAGACCTTATATAGACACGACTTATCAAGCTACTGGGTCTGACGTTTACCACCCCTAAGCGAGATGTGCGATATATCAGATGAAGAAACCGGACTGTACGGGAGTGTTACTGACTGGATTCACAGGAGAATGTACAGGCTTGCTTGTTGATCTTCTGAGCGCTCAATACCTGGGTGGTTGTTACGTTTAGCTGACCGCTTGCAGCTTGTGGGTGTTTAATATGATCATCACCTACTGCCGGCGTATTGACGATTCTTTAGAGTTCTACACAGAGGTTTCTTGGCTCAGGCAAAACGGAGTAGGAGCACATATATGATATGTGCGGGACCAAGAACAATACGTGTATGTCATACCGTATTAGATTCTCATGAGATATCGGCCGGGTATATATGATATAGCTGGGTCATCGGATCAAGTGTTGATTCGATGAACTGATATAAATTATATTAGTCGGTTATTTGTGAAATAGCCGGATTATCGGATCAAGTGTTGATTCGATAATTTAATGTATAATTATATATTTGATATATTAAATTACATTAACTGATATAAGCTCACTAAAAGATTTTTTTCCTCACTCGGGTAATACATTGATATATATGCGATATATGTTAATTGTATTATTTTATTTTGTTACAATAAATATTATATATGTGATATATAATATTGTAACATGATATGGTTATTAATGCAACATGTTTTGTGGAGTTTGATTGTGGTTAGGGTTTGGATTAGGGTTAAGCAAGCATGAAGCTTTCAAGAAACTTCTTGAAGCTTTGACTTTGACTTTGGATATTTTGTGTAGATATTTGCTTAACTCAACCCAACCCTTCACCATAGTTAACTCTCTACATGGGTTAAGACTTCATTCTTAACCCATGGTTGCATTTCTAACCTCACCATGGTTTTCATTATTTATCACAAAAGGAAAATGATCTTCTTCTTTCATGAAAAAGCTTACTAGCTTTTTCAAAGGTGATGAAAATGAGTGAGAAATAGAAAACAAATGAGGGCTAAATTACTTCATCATCCTAATCTATCCTAGCCATTTAGATTAGGGTGTTCACTTCATTTGGTGAGTGAGAGCTTGTGTTAATGAAACTTCAAGGTAGATCATCTTTGTTATCGAAGATCGAAAGTAAGCTTGCATCTTTCTCTTCATGGAGCCCCTCGAGTCCGAAACTTGATGATCGCAGCGAAAGGACCACAACACGGAGCTTATGAAGTGAAGGACCGGACTACAAAGGTTGTAATCCCAAACTCTTAGATATTAAAGTGTTTAACATGCTTTGTTTCGCCTAATCTCTAGTCTAAGATCTTAGTTTAGGGTTGTTCGGCACGGCTAAATTTTAAATCGGGTATGGTTGATGCCTTATAGACCCTTGTGCGTGTGCCTAGTAACCCTACAGGAAATGCCTCCGCCAAGAACTCTCAAGCAACTACAGTCTCTTCAAGGAAAGCTCGCATATATCTGGCGGTTCATAACTAATCTCTCTGGAAAATGCCGCCCCTACAGTAATCTAATGAAGAAGGGGACCCCTTTCGTCTGGGATCGCAAATGCCAGAGCGCCCTAGATGAAATCAAGCAATATCTGCAGAATCCGCCTGTGCTGATTGCTCCGGTCAAGGGAAAACCTCTCATCCTGTATACAACAGCCCTTGAAGATTCCTTAAGCACGCTATGGGCAGAAGAAAACGACCAAGGGAAGGAGAGAGCCTTCTACTATTTGAGTCAAGTTTCTCCTGGGGGTAGAAAACAACTACTCCCCCATCGAAAAACACTGTCTGGCATTACACTACTACAAATAGGGGCTGCCCCTACGGATTTATCGGTAGGAGCAAACCATTGCCCCGGCGAATATATCCGTAGGGGAAATAAATTACCCTGTAGGTGCAAATGCCACAGGTACAAGTCTTAGCCTTGAACATGCCCCTACGGTCAAAAACTTGCCCCTACGGAGTAATGTGTAGGTCCAGTTGTCCCTACGGATTAGGCTGTAGGGACAAAAATTTATTTAATTTATCGGTTTATAAAATAAATTAGGTGTCCCTACGGATTTATCCATAGGGCTAAATAGTTGCCCCTACGGATAAGTGCGTAGGTCCGGATGTGTAGGGACAAAATATCAGGTATCCTGATATTTTGTCCCTACGGATACCTGTGTAGAGGCATTTGTTTGCCTCTACGGATATATCCGTAGGGACAAGTATAACCCCTATTACTGAGATCATAGGGGTAAAAAATCAGGTATCCTGATATTTTGCCCCTACGGATAAATCTGTAGGGGTAAAAAATGTCCCTACGGATTAATCCGTAGGGGCAATATTGGGCCCTACGGATTAATCCGTAGGTACATATTATTAGTTTTTTTTTTAAAAAAGGGCTACCTATTTTTTTCTCGCCCTGTGCACAATAATATATACATCATATATAAAATTAATCAACACGCAGAACATATATCGCAGTATTCATAATCACATCTCACGCATAATATACAAAAGAAATCAACAAGCAGAATATGATATCAATATAAACACGCAAACACCACCAATATCAATATCATCCAAAATATAGTACAATATGTATCATATAAATAAATACATGTTTAAAATATAAGAATCAAAAAGCTACCATAGCTCGGTCCAGCTCCACCTCTGATAAACGCCATAATCTGGCGCGCCTGCTCCTCGGATATACCCTGAGTCAATAAATCATGCAATGCGGAGTGTGCGGGAGTCTGAGCGGGCTGTGGAGCTGTAGGAGTGGTCTGCGCAACCGCCGTCGAGGTAGTGGCTTGCGGAGCCGCAACTGCAGGAGTCTGAGCGGGCAGTGGAGCTATAGGAGCTGTCTGCGGAACTGCAGCCGATGTAGTGGCTTGCAGAGCCGCAGCCGAAGAAGATGCATGTGGAGACTCGGCCGATGTACCCTATCGCGTCTGGACCTACGTGTGTAATAAACGAGTAAGAACTGTGTATTAGTCGAATTCGTATCATTATCAAGTTATTTCGAAACCCCAATCTATGTATACTTAGGGACGTAGGCCTCGTTTGGATATCTAGTTTGGAAAACCGTAGTTTATTTTAATTAGATATGTATGTATGATTAATCAAAGCTAAGTCTACAACCAAATAAGCTCAGGCTACGTACTAATATTGGATATGTTGCTATCTATAATATGACATAATATTTTACTATTAAGTAGTATACATACCAACATCTCCTTCAACTCCTGAACGGTGGCCTTCAAGCTCTCCAGTTCTTGCTGGAAACGTCGCTCACTGGAGACGGAGGAAGTAACCGCCGGAGTGGAGTCCAACCTCATATGGGCCCTGCTAGGGCCCAGTCCCCGGCCTCTCTCCCAACCTCCGTGGTGCCCTCCTTGTGCGGCGTCCAGGACTGGGGTCAGCAGCATCAGATCGTTCCGTCCGGTAAAATCGATCCCCGATGCTGCGGCCTGCTCAACCACCCACTCCTACACCCACATTAACCAGTAAAATATAAGTATATCATTTAAATTTGAACATTTCAAAACTAAAATTTCAAATAGGGGTTGAATAAATATTAACACTTACGCAATACTCCTGGGTAGCGGCGTCAGGGTATCAAAGCTCGCCTATGGCGGGATCTGTCGAGGTGCTGTGGACGGCAAGATATGCGGACAGCACGCTCGGTGTACCACCTTGCGCCAGGGTCTGAGCTCTCTGCAATATTAGAAAATAACTCTTAATATTAGATATATTAGAAAATAACTCTTAATATTACATTATATCACAAAGGCCGGTCTATTGTAATTTACCGATAACTCCATAGCACGAGTAATATTCCTCGAGCCACCTGTATAAATGGGCGACCCCTCTTCGTCGGCTTCCTATTCTCTTTATTTTGATCGGCCTGTTTCTGCACAACACATTCACATTTAGTTTTCTAATTAAGCAACACGAAAAAAATAAATTATATACTAAACAATGAATTACATTTAAAATACATACCTGTTTGCGATGAGAGTCGAAATATTCGCACAATAGAGGCCATGTATCTACGTCGACTCTCGCAAAGGCCGAAGTACATAGGAGGGCCGCTCTTTCTGCCTCGGGGGTCGCCATCCACAGGGAATAGCAGTCGGTATTCAGCTATTCCTGTTATATCGTACCTTCGTCTGCATGTTCTTCATTAGGCCATTGTACAGAGCATGTAGATCGAGCACCCTCCCAGGGTGATCAGGGTCGGGTACAGGCTGAAAATCGTAATCCAACTGAAAATACAAAAAAAACATTGTTATTAGATTGCAAGTGTTAATAATAAATATATTGGATAAATCAAATGAAAATATATATTAATACCCGAGCCTGATCCCAGAAGAGGGCGAATGAGCGCCGGTGCTGGTTGCCCCACTCAACGTGAAGTGGATAGTTCTTCACGAGCCGGCTTTCATGCCCCATATACCGGCCGAACCTTTCGGCATGATCGCCGGTACATCGATAATCAGGGCTAAAAAAGAGGGGGAATGCTGCCTCCCCCCTAGCTCTATCGGGCCTCAGCCTGTGGGACTGATTCGGGCCTCGAGTCCCCCTCTCGGGATGGGGAGGCCCTGCGTCTGCAAGAAATATCAAGACAATCAATATTAAGACAAATTTGTATTAAGAAATCAAGCTTTAACGAAAATTGAAGTGTGATATATACCTCCGGTGACTAAAGCACGAGCCTGGGCCCGGGCAGCAGCACGAGCGGGACGATAGTTCCTTTGGTGAGGAACAGCCGGTGACCCGGATGCGGACACATCCCCTCCAACTAGAAAATAAACATTGACGCTAAATTTCCATGAAGTTCATATTTATTCTTTAGAGGATATGTAAAATGAATAAATATTTTATATTTATTCATATTAACCTACAAACTGAGCGGAGGGTACGGAAGTGGCGGGAGTGGCCCCTGCGTTAGATGTGGACGCACCACCTATAATTAGACAATTAAAAATATATTATATAAGTAATTGCAAAAAGAATGTGTAGATCAATAATATAACATTCTAAATCAATATGCATGCACTATAGGATATATAAACATACCCGCAGGTGTGGTGGTGGCCTCTGTCCGAGATGTGGAGGCACCACTTACAGCTAGACAATAAAAAAATGATTATCTAAGTAAGAGCAAAAAGAATGTGTGTATAATTATAATATAGTATTCTAAATCAATATACATGCACTATATGATATATAAACATACCTGGAGGTGTGGGAGTGGCCTCTGTCCCTGATGTGGACGCATCACCAACAGCTAGACAATCAAATATTGACAATATAAGTAAGTTTGACATGAACAGGCATGTATATCTATAATATTACATTCAAAATAAATATGCGTGCAATATACCTAGAGGTGTGGCAAAGTCCAGACGGAAGGAGGCATCCGAAGGGGTCTTCGATCGGGGTGCAAGACCGGCCCTCTGAAGCTCCCTACGTAGCTCTCCAGGCGGCAGAACCGCTCTGCCTCTTCCTCTGCCTCTGCCGGTGCCGCGGCTGGAGCTCCTGCCACCCCTCGCTGCTCCCGTCATCGTCATCAAATCTAGATACACGGTTCGTGGATGCATTAGACAATCATTACAAGTATTGACTATATATGTATAGATCGTAAAATGTGAAGTAATAATATAACATTACTGATAACCTTTTTCGTTTCATGGGCGCATTAGATATATCTACTTGGATTTCATCATCGATATCATTTCTAACCCACGTAACTTCATGATCAGCCGAAGATAACCCGTCTTTCGAAACGGACAGTCGGAGCACTCTAAGTCTTCTCTCTTCTTCATCCTCATCGCTGTTCTCGAATTCTGGGACATCGTAGACATCCCTGGGTTTCCAACGGCATACAACACCCCATCCCGGATGCTTCAAACACTGTGAGTAGTATACTTGGAACGCTTGGTTCGGAAAGATAAACGGATCTTCCTGACCATAAAATCAAAGTGTGTTCACACCGGTCAATCCATATTCATCTTTCCAAGTCCCAAGATTGGTTCTCCACTTATCCGTATTGGTTCGCGTATCGTACCAAATACACTGGAATATATAAAAGGGTTCTGATCGTCCGGGATAGTGGATGCTGAGTATACAATTTAAGTATCCATAATAAATCACACCGTCCGATCCTACCGTCGCAATCCCACTATTCTGAGTGGTTCTAGATGTTTCTATGTCCTTAACTTCGAATTTGTATCCAAGGACACCGAATCCTTTATAATATGCAACCTCCATACTAGGAAATTGAGCTAAACATCTTGAATCACTCTCAAATGATGCATACAAGTTCGGATCGTGGATCTAACAAAACAAATTTTACGATAAATACATAACGATATAAATTTAGATTAAAACTGATAGCAATAACATGTTATTCGAATAACTTACATGATCTGCAACCCAATCGCAAAAATTATCTTGATGATATTTTTCCAATCGTTCATCGTTCCAATCAGGATGCTCCTCACGTACCTCGTTAAAATGAATTCTGTTTTCGACAATAAATTATGACATTAATATTATATCATTTCATACACACACAAACACAAATGTAACAATTAATCCAAAAAACTTACTCTCTAATTTGTTCAAGACATGCGCAATTAAGCAAGATAAACCGGTATATCTTGTTGATAAACATAGTGTCTACCCTCTTATAATCGGCTTTACCATATGGCCCGTCTTGAATTCTTCGAGGCCGGTTAAGTCTCGTCTCAATGTTCTCGTCCAGATAGCGGGAACAAAATGTGGTTGCTTCATCAAGAAGATAACCTTGCATGATAGAACCCTCTGGTCGATTTCTATTGCGTATATACTTTTTAAGAGTGTAGAGGTACCTAAAGAAAATATGTTGAATAAATAAATACGGGCATACAGGAAAACAATAATTTTAAAAATTGCGCAAAACGAAAAATTCCACGTATCTCTCGACGGGATACATCCATCGATATTGTACCGGTCCGGCTAACTTAGCCTCAGTTGCAAGATGAACCGTCAGGTGTATTATGATATCGAAGAATGACGGTGGGAAAATACGCTCAAACTTGTAAAGTGTCAACGCAATAGAATTTTCTAGTTTATCCAGCGTCACAACATCCAGTGTTTTAGTACACAACTCTCTGAAAAAACAACATAGGTCGTTGATTACTAGACCAACCGATTTGGGGAGAGAAGTTCTGAGGGCTAATGAAAGAAGGTGCTCCACGATAACATGGTGATCATGACTTTTCAGCCCATCGATCTTACCTTTCACAATTTTTATTTTCTTGCTGAATGATCCGGAGAAATCTGTGGGAACTTTCAAATCATGCAACACCTGCAGGAATCTTTTCTTCTCCGGTTGTGACATATGATAAGCGGCATTGGGAAGTACAAACTTGTCTGGTTTACCTACTACTGGTTTAGGGTGCAATCCACTTCTTATTTCCCACTCCTGAAGATCCATCCGAGCATTCAGGTTGTCTTTCGATTTCCCGTCTTTACAAAGAAGCAAGTTGAGTATGTGCTGTGATACTCCCTTCTCTATATGCATGACGTCCAGACAATGACGCACTAAATTTGTTGATCAGTATGGAAGCTCGAAGAAAATGCTTAAGTTGTTCCAAAATGGTGGTTTGACCTGTTTTGTCGGATCCATCCCGAAGGTCACATTATTGTAACCATCCCACTGAGCAGTCACGTCCTCTCCAGACAATGGAGCTGGAGGTCCAAGAAGCTCCTGATGACCATCAAAGTGAACAGCGTCTAACCTGTAGGGGTGGTCTAGAGGCAGGAAACATCGATGCCCGCAATAACAAACCTTCCTGCTAAAATTCAAGAATTTCGATGTTGTGTGTTGATGGCAATGAGGACATGCTTTGTGACCATGTACGGACCAACCTGATAGCATTCCATACGCAGGAAAGTCATTAATTGTCCACATTAAAGCCGCACGGAGTATGAAGGTTGTATTTGTGTTTGCAGCGTAAGTCTCTACACCATCAATGAACAAAGATTTTAACTCCTCGATCAGCGGTCGGAGATAGACGTCGATATTGTTTCCCGGTGAGTTTGGTCCGTCGATAAGAAGAGGCATCATAAAGTATGATTGGTCCATAGCCAATCAAGGCGACAGATTATAAATTATCATTACAACGGGTCATGTATTTTGACTTCCAGCCATATAGTTGAATGGGCAGAAGCCATCACTAGCCAGTCTGAGCCTGACATTGCGAGGATCGCTACTGAATATTGCGTGCCTCTTATCGAAATCCTTCCATGTCGGTGAATCTCTTGGATGGCTCATTTTTCCATCTTCACTAGGAGGAGCACGGTGATGCCAAATCATTGCCTCGACTGTTTTCTTGCACCTGAATAGCCTCTGCAGCCTCTGTGTTATAGAAAAGTATCGTGCTATCTTGACAGGTATATCAGGCTTCTTATCAGAATCTTTCGGTTTATACCTGGCCTCTCCGCATGTTGGACACACTTTCATATCTGAATTCTCTTTCCGGTACAACACGCAATTTTCAGGACATGCTTGAATCTTCTCACACTTCAGACCCAAATCAGAGATCATCTTCTGGGCTCCGTACCAGCTGTCGGGCACGTTATTTCCCGGGGGCATAGAATCTTTCAAGAACGAAAGAAGCATTGTGAATGACTTGTTGCTCCATCTATTTAGGCACTTAATCTAGAAATGTTGGACGAACCATGAGAGGGTGGAATACTTTGTATTCTCATAAATTGGTTTTCTAGCATCATTCATGAAATTTTCATATTTATCCACACACGGTCCTTGACCGAAAGGAATGTCATCTTCGGTACGAATAGATTCACCTAGGGCAGCCTCTACCAGATCCTCCATTTCTTCTGATGGAAAGAAATTACCGTCTTCTTCTTCTGCCTCATTACCGTCTTCTCCTTCTTCTCCTACCGCATTATCGTGTTCTCCTTCTTCTTCTGCCGCATTACTGCGTTCTTCTCCTTTCCCGTGATATTTCCAAGTTGTATAAAGTCTAGTAAAACCATATTTTACGATATGAAGCTCTGCCAATTCTACCTTCTGCCAGTACTTATTCCCACATCTATCGCACGGGCAGAGAATCTTCTCTATCACGATCTTATTATGTGTGCGTGCAAATTCAATAAAAGCAGCAACTCCTGCGACAAACTTAGGTTGCATACGTTAGGTCCGTACCCCTCATTGTCATATAGGTTGATAGGATCCCAAATGGTTTGATGTCGCCGTACGATGATTTTCCGTACGTGATGAGTTGTATGATGATTGATCAATACCTTTGACTAGAGAATGCCGTACGATGTATTGTACCGTACGTATTGTTGTGAGGCTAGATGTCGATTGATAGATTCACCGACTCGGTCATATTAGATACGTATCCCTGTCAGCATTTTGCATACGATTTACTTTATGCTACGGTCTTGTCACTCTCATTGCATTTCATATACCTGTGCTAGTATACCTACACCATTATCGATGATGCGTATGTTACACTTACACAGATTGGCCGGCTCACATACTTCATCATCGATAATTGCTATGTCACTTACAAAGTAGAATCGCTGCATCAGGATATGACTCATTGCATGATATAATTGCTTACATACATATTGTACATCCATACTTGCGTACATACATATTGTACACCTATACTTGCGGACATACACATTTGTACATCCATACTTGTGTACATATATATTGTACACCCATACTTGCGTACATACATATTATACACCCATACTTGCGTACATACATATTGTACACCCATACTTGCGGACATACACATTTGTACATCCATACTTGCGTGCATACATATTGTACATCCATACTTGTGTACATACATATTGTACACCCATACTTGCGGACATACACATTTGTACATCCATACTTGCGAACATACACATTTGTACATCCATACTTGCATACATACATATTGTACATCCATACTTGCGTACATACATATTGTACACCCATACTTGCGTACATACACATTTTTACATCCATACTTGCGTACATACATATTGTACACCCATACTTGCGTACATACATATTGTACACCCATACTTGCGTACATACATATTGTACACCCATACTTGCAGACATACATATTGTACACCCATACTTGCGTATATACATATTGTACACCCATACTTGCGTACATACATATTGTACATCCATACTTGCAGACATACACATTTGTACATCCATACTTGCGTACATACACATATGCACCTTTATACGATATTGTATTTGATTTTGGAGATTTGGGAACCGCATAATATATTTTAAAAACTGGATTCATTTAAAGAGAGGTTTTCCCTCGATATGTGCATATTACTGTTTCATGTTGTATGATATACGGATATGCTTACCTTTCTATTATATGTCGCATATATCATGCTTTATGATTATACGCATTGAGATATACTGTTTTCATGAGATTTCAGGATTTCGGAACCGTGGTGATTTCAAAAGAAAATATGTATTGTTTTAAAAACCCGGTTTATCTTGATATGATATTTCAGTGCGTCCACCATGTGTTTTCTCGGTTCTGAGAGTGGCATGTGAAACCCGATTTGAGGAGCGGTAGGCACCAACTGCAGGTACATAGTGGACCCGGTGAGGTATCCCGGGGTAAGAAGACTCGTATTTGTTAGACGGTGAGCCTGGCGGGGGAGCACTACCTACCGGTGATAGTATTTGGACTCGGCGGTTATCCGGAGGATACCGACCAGAGTAGTGAGATGGATATGAGGGCCGACTAGATTATGCAGCGCCTGAGGGCCGATCTGAGGATGCGGCGCCTGAGATATATGAGGATTTACGTGTCGATGCTGGACACGGATTTCATGATGTTTCGAGTGTCGACGCTGGACACTCAGGTTCCATGATTTTGATGTGTCGCGAGGGATGCACGTTGATTTTATTCTCATACTTTCATGCATATGCTTTTATGATATATACATACATTGATTATATGGTTGGACGAGATCCACCTGCATACATACATTGATTATATGGTTGGACTAGATCCACCTGCATACATACATTGATTATATGGTTGGACGGGATCCACATGTATACATACATTGATTATATTGTTGGATGATATCCACATGCTGATAGGCGTTTATTTATGTTGTTGGCATATATGCAGATACGGTCGCCCTAGATATCATAGTATTACCTTTATGATACAGTTGACATAGGAGTCATTGTTTATTCGATTTCTACTTGTTGATGTTTTTCTACCCACGAGTTGGCAACTCACCCCCGTTGTGCCACAATTCTTGCAGGTTGACCGCTGGATCAGTAGCGGCATCGCTGGCACATAGTTGCATTTAGGTGATTGCTTTGGTATATGGTACATATTGGATCGTATCCCTCTTGTATTTATTATTCATATTGTATCTAGTCAACTCCATCAATCAAACTAGTATTTGTATAAATAATGAGACTTGGTGAGACTTTTGGTTGCGAGACTCAGAGCGAGGGGTATTCCGCTACTTGTGGTTTTTATGTCTTGCTTATTTCTTTATCTTTTGTGGTGAACTTCGCCGTTGGGCGTCGTATACTTATATTTATGCTTGCGTAGTGGTGGATCCGCCGATTGGTGAAGAGCTAGCTCTCGCTTGGGGATGCCTTTATTACTATCATGTATTATGGTTTTAGATCAAAATATACAAAAGAGGTGCTGCCCAAATTTTTTTTTAAAGACAAAACATGTTTTCAACTAATAAAAATTTACTTGCATTTTCATATTCCATTACTTGTGTATTTAAGTAAACTTATGATTTTCACCATACCTTTTTTTTTCAAAAGTTCACCTCTTTTATTTTCTTACAAGAGTTTAGATTTCTAGGTTTCGGTTTACTTAATTTACGTTACGCCTTTAGAAGTGGCGTGATAAAAGTGCCGGTCACGAGCCAATATTTCGGGTCGTGACAAAGTTGGTATCAGAGCGCTAGGTTTAACCTTAGTTCGAGTTTAGGTTTGACTATATGGAGTCTGAGGCGTAATCTATTTCGGAAACTCGGCTTGACCTTACGGAACTTAGACTTGAACGGGGGGGTATTAGACCCGAACTTTCATTTCATAGGCTGACCCTGATTGATGGAGTAGGTAGCTTAAGTAGAGTGACGTACCGTACGTATGTTCTACGGCATATTTACGATATGATACTCCACTTAGGAAACCTTAGGATGTACATATTTTGAGATCTGTGATTTTCTTCGTTTTCTTGATCGTACATCCATTTGAGATCTTTGATTCTATTTGTTTCCATGATCATACTCTTATTGATTCCGTTTCTCCTTATGATCATGTATCCATTCTGGATCCGTTGATTCCTTTCATTCCCTTGATATGTTTTCATCGATACATGCTTGAGGTTTCTGTCACCATGGTTTGAGTGCAGATTGAGCTGTTGCTAGTGTTGCGGTCAGGGCGAGCTCATCATGGGCGAGGACTGACCGTCGTATTTTCTGGTGACACGGGAACGTCTCGATTTTTGTATTGGTGTGTGACCTCTTGCTGAGGCGAGTGTTTAGTTTTTCATCGTATGATCGGGCCATTGATAGAGGCTGTCAGTTGTGAGAGGACTGTTGATGTACAGTATACCTCAGAAATTGTGATGTCGTCTACCGTGCAGACAGATGACCCAGCTGTTGCTGAGATTGATAGGATGTCGCCTACAGACTTTACGAGCTGAGATCGCTGGAGCTTCCAGGCAGAGATGCGATAGATGATAGCTAGTCTATCCCGAGTTGAGAGACGAAGGTGATTCGTCAGATTGATGCGCTGACGCAGGCCCAGTTGAGTTGAAGATTTCCAGTATGGAGAGTCTTACTCAGATCTAGAGTAGGCCGATCCAGAGATGACCGTTGATGTATCTTATTTCCTGGAGGATTGAGGCATTGTTTAGCATGCGGACGAAGGGTATTCGCAAGTCCTCTAGGCGAAGTTAAAAAGTTCGAACGAATGTCAAAAACCCATTTTTCCAAGTTTAAAGTATTCGAAGGAACATGCAAGTAATTCTGTGGACCCTCTAAAAGAATGAAACCCTAACTCGACATAATGACCATGGAACCGCTTCTGAACCTTAGGGTTTGCAGCAGTTCAGCAGTGCCATCAGTGAGGCTTGGGTTTGCCCTTCTACGGTTGGTCCATAGGTACTGTAGCGTGTACTGGATATTATTAAATTGTGCTAAGGTGTTGAGCTTTCGGGAAATTATGGGACTTTGATGACTCGATCAAAAAGTTTAATGTCGTCTGGATATCATGTGATAGGAGACCAGTAGGTGGACCAGCTTCAGATAGAGGACCTCACCCAGATGCGTTGTGAGTTGATTGAGAACGGACGAGTATTGAGTATCCCTCCGATAGTTGGGAAGAGTTACCGAGGACATGTTCGGCTAGAGATCTTCTACTGAGTGATAAAGATACCGATTTCGTGATTTCGAGTCCGTGTGAGAGACTCCGGATTGACTGTAGCCGAGAACCACTGCAGTACGCTGATAGCATGACGTGACTAGAAGTGGACGATAATAAAGACAAGTGGAGCAAGAGATTCATGCGAGATGATAACAAGATATTGTTACTCCCCGTTGAGATTAGAGATCTGATATGTATACAGAGGCGCGAGATACGACCAGTTCCTGAGGGAATGCTGTGCTTAGAACGCAGATGTTCAGAAAGCAAGAAAAGATTAGGCAAGAGTACCAGCCTCCGTATAGTTCGGCATGGGCGAGATCGTAAGAGATCCTGAGCAGATTGCTCCCAGGACACTGCTGCGATAAGATTTGCACCGAGGATCAGATGTGTGACGTGTATTCAGAGGACTAAAGACCGACGCCAGTGACGTGCTGCTTTATGAGTGGTCATATTAATTGGCCAAGAGATGACCAGAGAAGTGCCAGAGCGGAATCGTTTCCGTTAGCACACCGGACCGGACCGACAAGCCGACGGATTGCGAGATTGGTAATCCACAGAGAATATGAGGACCCAGAGACAGAAGACGCCAGACCGTGAGCAGGAGGAAAGAATATGTCCTTGCTCCGCCAGTTTGGGTGCACCGACACTTTTTTTTGACATTGTAGGAGGTGTACCTTAATGTCATTTACTGCGACTTGCGGGTGATCCGAGTATCACGCTTATATCACTTGGATTTGAGTTTTGATGATTGAGTTTCATTATACTGTTTTCGTGCACCATGGCTGCACCTATTGGGTATTTACATGTTTGTGCATAGTTTTTGCGCTGGATATATATTTTATATACCGTTGAGTTGATTTGTAATTTGTGCATATCTATTAAACTTGATGTCGATTTTGTACCTTCGTAGCACGTGTTTATAATTTCGTGGATTTCATACGGATGACTAGATTTTTGCACTCGGTATAGCTTACATGTGCTTGCGGTGCATTGATACGGATTTTGTGCACACAGTGCACACGTTTTGATTTTAAACACCTTGGTACACTCGGTGTTGCTTTTTACGCGTTTGTATTTCATGCATTTGATTCACCAGATGTTGTTTTTGTGCACAATAGATTCACCAGATGTTGTTGTCGCGCACACCCGTTGCACTGAACAGATGCTTTCGTGCACACCTGTTGCACCTAGTTTTTCTTTGTGCGTATTGTGACACCTGTGTGGGATTTGATTTTTCCGTGCGCACCAGACGCACATGATTATTGGATACGCCTTTCGAGACTGATTTTGCTCTTGAGCACCTTGTTTTCATGATGAACACTATATTGTGTAGTAGCCAAACAGGACTGATCTGAGAACAATACCTGAGTACTTTGCATGCATTAAAAAGTTTAACAAGAGGTTTTCAAAAGGAGCTATAGTCTCCCTATTTTCTACATGTCCGCGAGCGACACGAACGTTTATAAAGAAAACCTTTTGGGATATTTTAAAAGGGCGAAGCGTATATTTTAGCAAAACATATATGAATGTATATTTATTACTTTACAAATGAGCGTTCGTCACTTGTGCCGTAAGTTACGCATCACATGGCAATTCAGAAAAGATTTTGCATGTATTTATTTCAGTTTAAGATGTTTCCAAGGATGCGTACTACATATGTATTATAGTATTTGTCTAGTGCATATTGGATTTCAGTAGTGGATTTTGAGATCTGTATCTCCATTGTGACTTCGATGATATGCGTGCAAATCCGATGATTTGCGTGACGCTTGACGGAATCCGGTTTTTGAGTTTCGTACTCGTTTGCAGGCGCACGCGATGCGCTGTGGTATTTATGTATCTTCTGTGATTTCGGAGCCCCGTTGATTTGAACAGATTGTTGAAATGTTTTAGTATTTGGGGGTTTAAATTTAAATTCGGGGACCGAATTTATTTAAGGGGGGAAGATTGTAACATTTCATAAAATATAAAATATTATTTTTGGAATTTAATATTAAAATAATATATTTCCCGAAAACTGCCCGATTTGCGAAATTGGGGTTTTCGAAAAAGGGTATAAATATATACCAATATTTGTGAAATAATTGGGGATTAAAATGATTTATTCATTTAAAAATATATTTAAAAGATTTAGCATTTTTTTAAATTTATTATATGGAATTTAAATAAAAACCCGATTAGTGCACTGCTAATTGCGATTAGGCCAAATCCGTATTTCTACAGTTTTCCGTGGCTAGTGCATTGCATTTTGGTTACATGTTGTTTTATTGTGTTTTTTGGGGTATTTTTTAAAATTAATAAGAAAAGAAAATGAGAAAAGGGCAAAAGGGTAAATTGGTGAGAGAGTGGGTAAGAATAAAGGGGAAGGAGAGAGAGAGCAGCCACATTTTTCCTCCCCCATTATTTTTCTTCTCCTTCTTCTTCCACACTTCCCTCCACATTCAACCCCTAGATCCATCTCCAAATATTCACCAAAAACCTAAACCCCTTTCACAAAAAATGATCCCCTCCTCATCCTCTACACATTGGACCAAGAAAATTTGGATTTTGATGACATTGAGAAGCTAGGTTTTTTTTTTGAGTTGCCTAAATGAGGTATAATTCCTTCACATAGTTTAGTTTCAAGTTTTCCTAGCATTCTAGTTTAGATTAGAATTTATTTACGAATGGGTTTGTGAACTTAGAAAATTCAAGAGAAGGGTTTGAGTGTTTGTGTAGATTGGGTGATATCTAGTGGCTGTTACAAGACCCTAGAGACCAATTCTTGACCTGGACCAGTGACCAAAACCCCAAAATACAAACTTTAGATTCATCGATATCGGGTTTTTGTGGAATTAGTGATGGTATATAGGAATCTGGGATGACCGGAGGCCTTTATAAAATAAGTTCCAATGACCACGAGACGTGCAGGCAACCATGAACCACCCCCTGAAACCTGAGCCCCTGCCCCCTTTTTCTGGCCGCAAATTTATTCTCTGTGGCCGTAAATTGCAGCCACATTAGAGGGGAAATCGTATATTTTTTGTGGGTAGCCTTGTTTTGTTATATCTAGAGCAACCCTATGTGCAAAATCCCTTAGTTTGTGCTATAGTGAAATCTAGGAAGGGTTTTCCTATGTTGCTGTTTTTGTGTTTTCCGTATTTTGAATGATAAGTTTTGATATTTGGATTTGGATTTGGTTGTTAGAT
Source organism: Agapanthus africanus (assembly GCA_030015575.1). Lineage (NCBI taxonomy): Eukaryota > Viridiplantae > Streptophyta > Magnoliopsida > Asparagales > Amaryllidaceae > Agapanthus > Agapanthus africanus. The sequence goes on along the minus strand of JASDDO010000019.1, from coordinate 371,691,197 downwards.
GTTTGTACATCAACGACTAGGGATAATTGGTTGGTTTTGCATGTGTGGGCTATAGGTTCTAACCTATAGGCGATCCGTGTGCCGTTTTGGTTTTCCGAACGAAATGTTAATAGCGATTGCGATTTGTGTATTATTGTAGGTACCTCCACGTGGATTCCAAGGCGACGGCGACTTCAAAAAGCAAGGATCAAGGTGAGTAGATCTATATGTACGGGGGAAGTCGGGTGGATGGCGTATAGCACCCCCTCAAACTTTGATGGAAACTGATATATAGAGTATGGTTAAGGTAACCGTGTTAGAAACCTATGAATAGGGTTGAAGAATTAAGTAAGAGATAAGTAATACCATGACTTAAAGTTATAGCTTATGGTTTAGGTGACATGATATGTTAGGAAAGATGTCTCGAATTGATGTTTAAGGATGCGAATTACTATTGATGTAGATAAGTAGTTGCTAAGAGAATCAATAGGAGTTTATAGTGACATGTTATGAGATTGATAAATACGGCTTTAGGCTAATAGGATGACTGATATGAGATTAATGATATATGAGATGGAAGCTTAGGGATATGAATAGTGATGGTGACTCATGACTTATAGGAGGATGACGATTGATGATATTGCCCTATTGGATACTATAAGCTAGATAGCCGACGTAAAGGTGTCATCCGAACCATACCTATTTCCAAACTGAAGAATCGTATGCATCTCTTAAACAGATATCTTGAGGGACGTTACGGATTTTCAAACGATATCTTTTCCTTAAAAACACCGTAGTCCCTACTTTCAAAACTACGATTCGCATCTTTTAAAAACTGATTGTATGGTTCGGGTGTGTATGTTAGATTAGATACGTATGCTTATAGTAAATGTAGATTGTATATATAGAATGGACTTGATGTGAGATATAAATATGATGAAAAGAATATATGATGTGATATGATTACTTGATGATATGTTGGTATACGGATGCGACTCGTTTGAGATGATTGATACCTTGCCGGTCCCCTGATACGAGATTGTTATGGATGTGACCTGGGACGTAGGTACACACACACACACACACATATATATATATAATGTTGTGAATCTTCAATGATATGTTATACGTGATGTTAGGTCCGTTCCCCTCATTATTATATAGGTTGATAGGATCCGAAATGGTTTGATGCCGCCGTACGATGATTTTCCGTACGTGATGAGTTTTATGATGATTGATCCATACCCTTGACTAGAAGATGCCGTACGATATATTGTACCGTACGTGTTGTTGTGAGGCTAGATGCCGATTGATAGATTCACCGACTCGGTCATATTAGATACGTATACCTGTCAGCATTTTGCATACGATTTACTTTATGCTGCGTTCATGTCACTCTCATTGTATTTCATATACCTGTGCTAGTACACCTACACCATTATCGATGATGCGTATGTTGCACTTACACAGATTGGCCGGCTCACACACTTCATCATCGATAATTGCTATGTCACTTACACAGTAGAATCGCTGCATTAGGATATGACTCCTTGCATGATATAATTGCTTACATACATATTGTACACCCATACTTGCGTACATACATATTATATACACATACTTGCGTCCATACATATTGTACACCCATACTTGGGGACATACACATTTGTACATCCATACTTGCGTACATACATATTGTACACCCATCTTGCATACATACATATTGTACACCCATACTTGCGGACATACACATTTGTACATCCATACTTGCGTACATATATATTGTACACCCATACTTGCGTACATACATATTGTACACCCATACTTGTGGACATGCACATTTGTACATCCATACTTGCGTACATACATATTGTACACCCATACATGCGTACATACATATTGTACACCCATACTTGCGGACATACACATTTGTACACCCATACTTGCCTACATACATATTGTACACCCATACTTGCGGGCATACACATTTGAACATCCATACTTGCGTACATACATATTGTACACTCATACTTGCGTACATACATATTGTACATCCTGTAGGGTTCCTAGACACCCTAATGAGGTCTCACAAGGCATCAACCATGCCAATTTAAAATTTTACGGTGCCGAGAAACCCTAAACTACGGATCGTTGGCTAGATGTTTAGGCGAAAAAGCTAACTAGTTAACACTTAACTAAGAGATACGGAAATACAACCTTTGTAAATCCGGTCCTCCACCTCCACGGCTCCGAGATGAGGTCCTCTCCGCTGTCCAAATCAAATCCGGGCTCTAGCGTCGGCTTCATCGGAGAATGGACGGGCTAGGTCGTCGACGACGTGCCGAAGATGATCTACGTCGAAGCATCACTAGATCGAGCTCCACCTTCACCAAGTCTTGAAAACTTGTGAAGGAAACACACTCTACTACTTGGCAAGAGGTAGAGGATGAAGAAATAGGAAGTGGGTAGACTTTAGTTTTGGATTTCTTACTCATTTCATCAATCCACCATTGATGAAGTGAAGGTTTCTTCTTGAGTTCAAGGAAGAAGAAGAAGAATATTATGATAAGATTCCTAAAAATGAAAAGAAAATAGAATACTTATTATCATTGAACCATAGTCAAGTGTAGAGAATAAATCATGGTTAGTGGGATGGTTAGGGTTAAGCATGAGACAAAATGGTCACTTGGTCAAAGTCTTCATGAAGCTTCATGAACAAAACAAAAGAAGCCACCATTTTCTCATTTGCTTTTCATTTTCCAAAATGAATGAATGAATAAATAAATAGATATGAAAATGTAAACCCTAACCATTACATAACCATGGTTTAAACTTTACACAAAACACAAGTAAACATGTATCATCAAACATGATACAATCAAGTGCACAAAACTATATCGAATATACAATGTGCACACCCGAGTGAGAAAATCCATTTAAAGTGAACCGATACTAGTTAATGCAAAGTAATATATCAAATATATAATTATGCATTAAATCATTAAATCAACACTTGATTTAACGACCCGGTCATATCGCATATAACCGACTAATATCAACAGTAACAACTTATCGAATCAACACTTGATCCGATAACCCGGCTATATCACATATAACCGATCAATGTCACATATCGCGAGAATCGAATACAGTATCACATACTGGTATCATTCTCGGTCCCGCACATATCTCATATGCATTCCTATTTCGTTTCGCTTGAGCCAGGAAACCTCTGTGTAGGACTCTAAAGACTCGTCAATACGCCGGCAGCGGATGATGATCATATCAAACATCCACAAGCCGCAAGCGGTCTGCTAAACGTAACGGCCACCCGGGTATTGAGCGATCTGAAGATCGACGAGCAAGCCCGCTCACACTCCAGTGAATCCAACCAGTAACACTACCGTACAGTCCGGTCTGATCGTCTGATATGTCGCATATCTCGCCTAGGGGTGGTAAACGTCAGACCCCAATAGCTCAATAAGTCGTGTCGATATGAGGTCTATAACAATTCGAGAAACTACTGGTAACACTTACCAGTAAATCTCATCAACCCTGGCCAGGGATTTCCTGTTATAGCCAATCGAACACAGCGTAACATCAACCCCCTATACCGGGAGAGACGAATCCCCTCCTATCGCTCATTGCCTCCATGTGACTCGGGACTGTACCCAAAAACCACCGTTTTGCACGCCCTCTTGGACGTGGTAAGATGGAAATCAATGCACAGTGGGAACCATACAAGACTCTATGACGATCTCGGGTCAACAGACTACTCTGTACCAGTGTCACCAGAGAACTGCCATCTGACGTGAGGTATAATACCATCTGGGAGTTCTCGGCAAGTCCGTCCAGTGTACCCAGTCTCCACTGAGCACCCGTATATCATCTCCGATGTCAAACACCAATGGATATGGGATCATCTATCGCCCATCTATATGGGTCGAGAAGGTACACGCTAGTCTACTCTGGTATATCGATGCCCTATCTCGATACACCCACGACTAGGGACTTTGAAGGATGTACTTATGGACTACCATGTCCCCACTAGTATGATCCGCATCATAGTCCAGGTAGTCAAGCACACATCCTAAGGGCTTTACCAACATGTAACAGAGAGACAATCAGTGTACACGTTAAGGTAAAGGGCAACCAGATAGCATACTATCATGTCGAGCAAGAAAGTCCTCTCTATATATGTCCCAGCATCCACTACAATATACATCCAATGTACAGTAATGGTCTCTAGGGCATACATATAACTAACAATCTCCCACTTGCACTAGGGCCATCTGTAGCAGTGGTTGTAGTATCTCATACTGAAGCATCCCATAAAAGTCTCTCTCTGGGAACAGGCCTTCGTGAGTGGATCCGCCGTGTTGTCCTCTGAGTCTTCTCTCCTAACCTCGATCACCCTGGAGATCAACCATCTCCATGATCAGGTGATACTTCCTTAGAATATGTCTGGATCACTGATGGGACCTGCGTTCCTTGGCATAAGCCACAACTCCATTGTCACACAATGGGAGGAACATAGTTCATCTCATGAACCATTATACACCCAAACAGCCTCTTTGGTAGTATCTTAAGTAGCGATGTATCCTGCCTTTATCGTCTAGTATGCCACGGTATCTAGCTTGGAACTCTTCCAACATACCGTCCCTTTACTGAGGGTAAAGACAATGCCTGCGACTGACATTCAGTCGTCTTTATCACCCTGGAACACTTCCAGTGATTCTCCCCAGGATCAATTGATACAATCTCACTACAACTAGTGAGAATCCTAACATCCAATTAGATCTATCTCATAGATCCAAAATCCAGGATTTAGTAGGTATCATTTTGATCCTATGTGGAGAATCCTAGTGATAAGCGGAGATTGACCGAGCGTAGCATAAGAAACTCTTTTCTTATCAAGAGTATGTCATCCACGTACTCTACGAGGATCGTCACCATACTCCCTACTACCTTTTTGTTTATACAAGGTTCATCTACCATTTTGATGATATCAACTTCTTTGACTAATTCATCAAAACAGATGTTCCAACTCCGCGATGCCTGCTTTATCAAATAAAGCATCTTGCACACGTTTCCGCTGCTCCCACTGTCTACGAAGCCCTCTGGCTGTGTACTTATAGACGCACTCTTCTAAAACATCATTTAGAAAAGCAGTCATGGCACCCAACCACCAGATATCGTAGTCATAGTATGTAGCCGTGACAAGTAGGATCTGGATGGACTTAAGCATAGCTACTTGAAAAAGGTTTCATCATTATCCACGCCTGGTCGATGACGAAAACCTTTAACAATTCTAGCTTTGAAAGTCTCAACTTTTCCATCTACACCAAGTAATCTTCTCAAGATATACTTGCTCCTGATGGGGATTTAACCCTTCAGATATAGCAACTAAAGTCCATACTTTGTTGGTGTACATGGATTCCATCTCAGATCACTAAGCATCCAGCCATTCTGACAGAGTCTCACTCCTGATGGCCAGGTCGAAACCAGTTGGGTCATCATCTCATGATGCAATCCTCGCTCCCACTGTCATAGAGAAACAGAAGTATCTCTCAGGCGGGTGAGGAACCCTACTAGATTGGCGGAGAGGCTGAGGTTCGTTGGAATCTACCGAATCCTTTGGTTCTACCAAATCATCTGCTGTAGTTTGTATAGCTGGAACATTTCCAGTTCTACATAACAGACCTTGCCTCGAGCTTGTCCGGATTTTGCTTTTAGACATAGGCCGGACAACCCCAAATCTTAACTGGCTTAAGACATGGGTTCTTCCCATACCATATCACATATGAAGCGGTAGGCAACTGATTTGATTTGAACCCTATTCAATAGGTATGCAGCTTCTCAAGTGCATAACTCCCAAAAGGAAATAGGTAACTCAGTAGTACTCATCATAGAGCACACCATATCAAATAGGGTGTATCTGCTCCGCCCCGATATACCATCGTGGTATGGTGTATACGGAGGAATAATGCTGAGAGAGAATCTCATTCTCCTTTAGAATAATCCAGGATTTCCGTGCACAAGTATTCTCCTCCCTGATCTCATCATAGGACATAATACTTATACCCGTATTGGTTCTCTACTTCTAACTTATATTCCGTGAATATCTCAAAAGGTTCGGACTTGTGTTTCAACAGGAACATATGTCTGAATCTTGAGAGATTATCAGAGAATGTAATGAAGTACAAAGAACCGGTCTTGGCATGTGTAGACTGGGGACCTACATACATCAACATGTATCATCCCAAGAGTTCACTAACTCTTTCTCTGTTTCCAATAAACAGAGCTGGTGTCATTAAATCTTTGTGACATGACTGACAAGTTTCACAAGATGTAAATTCAAACTAATTTAAATATGCATCTTTATGTAACTCTAGCCAGTCGGGTCACATTGATCTGACCTAGTCTACAATACCTCAAGAAGAATCCGTTCATTTCTGAACTCTTCCTCTTGTGTGTGTTCTGTATACTAAGAACTGTAGTTTGATTTAGAACATCAATGCTTTTAGATAACGTGCCTGATCCGATCAACTTTTGATATAGGAAATGTTCAAAACATTATCCAACATTGCAAAATTATATCCTTTCTTTTCTAATAAAGAGAGTGATATGATTTGGTATATCAGGTTCGGTATCTAATAACATTCGTTCAGAATCAATGTATTGGTAATACAGGGTGTCAGTGACCAACAGACTTGGCTGCAACTCTTGCCCGGTTTTCTGTCTCATGAAACTTATCGCCCGTTCTCAGTTTTTCTACCCTTTTGTAGCCCTATGTAACAGATTACATATCTGGGATCCTGATCCGGCATCATATACCAAGGATGTGGAGGATACTGAGAAACAGTTCTGTATAATGAACACACCTGAAGATGATGCATCAGCATGCACTCTCTTCGTTTGGGCGGCACGGGAAATCTGGTATTCCCCAATTTCCTACTCTGTCTTATAACAATTATAAGTTGGAGCGGGACCAACGTTCCCCAGCTCAGTATAACAAGCGGGTTCGGTCAATATTCCGTATTATTATCTTGATTAAGGCGTGATATGGTCGCTACCTGGAGAGAGAGAGAAGAAAACACTCAGCGTGCGCTCTGTCAAGAATAGATTGGTTATTATTTTATCTAATCAGGATGGCTCCCACTGCTTTTTATCAAATCTTCCTTCAAACCCTAAAAGGAAAGACTAGCCGGGATTAATTACACACTACAAGTTCGCCAATCTTTCAGCCAGGCCAGTGTCGGTACTTTGAGGGAGGTCCCCCGTGCTTTCGCACGAACCTAATTAATGTAAACCTCTTTTTCCCAGAGGCTTAACCCCGTTGACACCTTTCTAGACACCTACTTGATCGGCTAATTGTAATGTATAAAACTCTCCCAGGAGTAACTCTTACTCGCAGCGGGTATCGGGATCCAACTATCTCATAGAAGGTATGCAATCTCATTGCAAATTTCAACACTTGAAATTCCCGATAATATTTTGCCCCTAGCGTCCTATGACCTTGACAGAGGTCAACAAACCATAGGCTGCTAGTCAAGTTCAACCCGTCATTTCCTGATTGAAGTAAACCCACCCGCACGACCCTTGACAGAGGTCAACAAGGTCGCACGACTACCCTAAATCAATCACATCATATGCTTATGCAGATAAGCATTAATCAGTACCGCACACTACGCCTTGACAGAGGTCAACAAACGCAGCACGAATACTAACCAGTACATATCTGAAATGACGGAGGGCTACGACAGGTTTTTCTGAAAACCTATTGCGTAATGAACTTGATATCGTTGTAGAATCAAATAATTTTAAAATGGAGTGTTTTTGAGGCTTTTCTAGTTTTGCTAAAGGAGTCACTCCCGGTGAAGGGATCGTCGGTCCTTTCCTCGTCGAATGAGGTGCTGGATATATCATATATATCACTGTACAAAGCAAAAACACTTAAAAGCAATCAAAAGACAAACCGAGTGTGTAGCATCTGCCAGTTATTGCTAAAGGAGTCACTCCCGGTGAAGGGATCTCGGTCCTTTCCTCATCGAATAAGGTGCAGGATATATCTCATATACCGCTGTGCAAAGCAAGAACTGTAGCTACCTGTTTTATTTTGAAATTCGATTCTACAACATCTTAGGTTTCTTTTAATTTCATTAATCACATTAATGAAGTCCCATCATTTAAGTACCTAAACATCACAGATAAATACGACGTACACTTATGCCATCCGCATTCGCCTCGATGTCCCCTCGTGAACCGTTAGGTTAGGTAACTAACGGCAGAGCGGGGCAGGGCTAGCACGGGTGTAAAACATAAGTAACGCCTATATAATATATCATATATACTATATACAGTATCTATCACAGAACATCACATGAACACATCACAGATATCGCAGCAGAAGAAACATATGAAATATTGGATATACTAGGACGTCCGTGTTTTCAATACGAGCCAGTATAAAACACGGATTCCACGGTCGTGATGAATAGCCAAACCCACACCCCTAGACCCCTACGAGAGCGGCAAGCAACCCTACCAATTCTAGAGTTAGGAGACCCGGACTCGACTCCTCGAGTTGGTCTCCCACTGGACTCCAGAACCCGGTTACTTGTGCTCCCCTCCTTGGGTCTATCCTAATGCGGAAAAGTAAATAATATACATCAACGGTGACAACTTCCGCAACCTGGAAGTGCCCCAATAAAAGAATATTACATACAAGTTTTTACATGAATGAAAATGAAAAACACTAATCTCACATAAAAAAACCCCGGCTATTCAAACACGACGATCTAATATAACATATCCAGCAACACATAACATCACATGTCATCAACGTAAGTAAATATGCGCATCCCAATTGTCGTTGACATATAGCAACGAAACCGGCGATATCACATATTACACTTACGGTCACAGAAAAGAAAGTGTAAAACTACAACAGTTGGAATCCGCAACCACCTCAGACATCGCATGCCTGACCAAATGAATTACTTAGACATCGCATGCCTAACAATTATAAACCCCGCATTTTAGTCTCATTATCGAAAACACTTTTCAATACCAAGTCGGGCAATTCAACAAGATTCCCGACATCCTGATCGAATGCTCGTCGCAAACTTCAGTAGACGGCTGCACCCCCGATACCGTCGACAAAGTGCACCAAGGCGGAACACCGCTACCGCGAGCACCCGAACGGATGCTTTCGGCGACGGGGTTCTCCTACAGTCACTTGGTCGGGGCTTTGGAGTGAGGCTGTCTATTAAGTTTACCCGGCGAGTATCCGCGTACGCTACGTGATTGCGACGGACTTTTGATCACATCAAAATTCCGTGGCAACCGATCAAGTGAGACTAAACTGCTATGTTTATAACATTCATTTAGTTATCTCATAACTTCTTGTGAATTCCAATTATTGTATCCCATTCCAGATAAACAGAAAATGTTAAACTTTCCGATCGAACAATCGAACACCCAAGTTTTCCCGATACAGATCAACACATGAAATAAGTCTAACAACATTCAGTTCGTGCCTCAGTACCAACGGTCCAGCCGTAGAAGGGTCAAGCCAACGCCTCACATGTGGCACGCCGTACTGCCCCAAACCCGAAGGTTCAAAGGGCAGTTCAAGACGGTCACATAATCGAGTTAAGGTTTGTTGTCTTCTAGAGGGACCATCGCGTTACTTGCACTACTTAGAACGTCGTTAAACTACGGAAAAATCCAACACTTGGAAATTTTCCGACAGGGGAAAAATTGGGTATTTATATCCGGGCGAACTTTTTAACATATTCTAAAATTTATCCGGAAAGCCACATAGACAAAATTTGATACTCCGATCGAAACACCGAATCCCCAAAATCACAGCAGAAAAATTCAACTCATGAATCAATTTAAAAATTCCCAGAAAACTCAGCATAATTTATCAGGAATTGCTGTGCAAAACATAAGGGCTGACGTCACCAAAAGGCCGCTGAACCGCCGCAGAAGCCAAGCTTCTGCCGCGGTTCCGCCGCACAAATCACTGTTCACCAGAAACATTTTGCATCGTAATTCTTATTTTTCCCTCCTGAATTTTTTAGCAATTTTTAATTTGGAAAAATCCCAGTTTTTGAAAAAAGGACAGAGAGCATGATCCGGGGTCGGGTTTTGGTTCGATCGGACTTCAAATCGCGTCTAGACTTCGCCTAAGGCTCTAGCTAGGCTCTGATACCACTGTAGGGTTCCTAGGCACCCTAATGAGGTATCACAAGGCATCAACCATGCCAATTTAAAATTTTACGGTGCCGAGAAACCCTAAACTACGGATCGTTGGCTAGATGTTTAGGCGAAAAAGCTAACTAGTTAACACTTAACTAAGAGATACGGAAATACAACCTTTGTAAATCCGGTCCTCCACCTCCACGGCTCCGAGATGAGGTCCTCTCCGCTGTCCAAATCAAATCCGGGCTCTAGCGTCGGCTTCATCGGAGAATGGACGGGCTAGGTCGTCGACGACATGCCGAAGATGATCTACGTCGAAGCATCACTAGATCGAGCTCCACCTTCACCAAGTCTTGAAAACTTGTTAAGGAAACACACTCTACTACTTGGCAAGAGGTAGAGGATGAAGAAATAGGAAGTGGGTAGACTTTAGTTTTGGATTTCTCACTCATTTCATCAATCCACCATTGATGAAGTGAAGGTTTCTTCTTGAGTTCAAGGAAGAAGAAGAAGAATATTATGATAAGATTCCTAAAAATGAAAAGAAAATAGAATACTTATCATCATTGAACCATGGTCAAGTGTAGAGAATAAATCATGGTTAGTGGGATGGTTAGGGTTAAGCATGAGACAAAATGGTCACTTGGTCAAAGTCTTCATGAAGCTTCATGAACAAAACAAAAGAAGCCACCATTTTCTCATTTGCTTTTCATTTTCCAAAATGAATGAATGAATAAATAAATAGATATGAAAATGTAAACCCTAACCATTACATAACCATGGTTTAAACTTTACACAAAACACAAGTAAACATGTATCATCAAACATGATACAATCAAGTGCACAAAACTATATCGAATATACAATGTGCACACCCGAGTGAGAAAATCCATTTAAAGTGAACCGATACTAGTTAATGCAAAGTAATATATCAAATATATAATTATGCATTAAATCATTAAATCAACACTTGATTTAACGACCCGGTCATATCGCATATAACCGACTAATATCAACAGTAACAACTTATCGAATCAACACTTGATCCGATAACCCGGCTATATCACATATAACCGATCAATGTCACATATCGCGAGAATCAAATACAGTATCACATACTGGTATCATTCTCGGTCCCGCACATATCTCATATGCACTCCTATTTCGTTTCTCTTGAGCCAGGAAACCTCTGTGTAGGACTCTAAAGACTCGTCAATACGCCGGCAGCGGATGATGATCATATCAAACATCCACAAGCCGCAAGCGGTCTGCTAAACGTAACGGCCACCCGGGTATTGAGCGATCTGAAGATCGACGAGCAAGCCCGCTCACACTCCAGTGAATCCAACCATTAACACTACCGTACAGTCCGGTCTGATCGTCTGATATGTCGCATATCTCGCCTAGAGGTGGTAAACGTCAGACCCCAATAGCTCAATAAGTCGTGTCGATATGAGGTCTATAACAATTCGAGAAACTACTGGTAACACTTACCAGTAAATCTCATCAACCCTGGCCAGGGATTTCCTGTTATAGCCAATCGAACACAGCGCAACATCAACCCCCTATACCGGGAGAGACGAATCCCCTCCTATCGCTCATTGCCTCCATGTGACTCGGGACTGTACCCAAAAACCACCGTTTTGCACGCCCTCTTGGACGTGGTAAGATGGAAATCAAAGCACAGTGGGAACCACACAAGACTCTATGACGATCTCGGGTCAACAGACTACTCTGTACCAGTGTCACCAGAGAACTGCCATCTGACGTGAGGTATAATACCATCTGGGAGTTCTCGGCGAGTCCGTCCAGTGTACCCAGTCTCCACTGAGCACCCGTATATCATCTCCGATGTCAAACACCAATGGATATGGGATCATCCATCGCCCATCTGTATGGGTCGAGAAGGTACACGCTAGTCTACTCTGGTATATCGATGCCCTATCTCGATACACCCACGACTAGGGACTTTGAAGGATGTACTTATGGACTACCATGTCCCCACTAGTATGATCCGCATCATAGTCCAGATAGTCAAGCACACATCCTAAGGTCTTTACCAACATGTAACAGAGAGACAATCAGTGTACACGTTAAGGTAAAGGGCAACCAGATAGCATACTATCATGTCGAGCAAGAAAGTCCTCCCTATATATGTCCCAGCATCCACTACAATATACATCCAATGTACAGTAATGGCCTCTAGGGCATACATATAACTAACACATCCATACTTGCGTACATACACATTTGTACATCCATACTTGCGTTCATACATATTGTACACCCATACTTGCGTACATACATATTGTACACCCCGTATATACATATTGTATACCCATGCTTTCGGATATACACATCAGGTTCCATGATTTTGATGTGTCGCGAGGGACACGCGCTAATTTTATCCCCATACTTTCATGCATATGCTTTTATGATATATACATACATTGATTATATGGTTGGACGAGATCCACCTGCATACATACATTGATTATATAGTTGGACGAGATCCATCTGCATACATACATTGATTATATGGTTGGACGAGATCCACCTGCATATATACATTGATTAGACGAGATCCACCTGCATATATACATTGATTATATTGTTGGATGATATCCACATGCTGATAGGCGTTTATTTATGTTGTTGGCACATATGCAGATACGGTTGCCCTAGATATCATAGCATTACATTTATGATACAGTTGACCTAGGAGTTATTGTTTATTCGATTTCTACTTGTTGATATTTTTCTACTCACGTGTTGACAACTCACCCCCGTTGTGCTACTGTTCTTGCAGATTGATCGCTGGATCGGTAGCGGTATCGCTGGCACACAATTGCATTCGGGTGATTGCTTTGGTAGGTGGTACATATAGGATCGTATCCCTCTTGTATTTATTATTCATATTGTATCTAATCAACTCTATCAATCAAATTGGTATTTGTATAAGTAATGAGACTTAGTGAGACTTTTGGTTGCGAGACTTAGAGCGAGGGGTATTCCGCTACTTATGGTTTTGATGTCTTGCTTATTTCTTTATCTTTTGTGGTAAACTTCACCGTTGGGTGTCGTATACTTATATTTTTGCTTGCGTGGTAGTGGATCCGCCGATTGGCGATGAGCTAGCTCCTGCTTGGGGATGCCTTTATTACTATCATGTATTATGGTTTTGGATCAAAATATACAAAAGAGGTACTGCCTAAATTTTTTTAAAAACAAAACATGTTTTCAACTAGTAAAAATTTACTTGCATTTTCATATTCCATTACTTGTGTATTTAAGAAAACTTATGATTTTCACTATACCTTTATTTCAAAACTTCACCTCTTTTATTTTCTTAAAAGGGTTTAGATTTCTGGATTTCGGCTTACTTGATTTACGTTACGCCTTTAGACGTGGCGTGATTCAAGTGTCGGTCATGAGCTAATATTTCGGGTCGTGACAATTTCCTCAACAGAATTTTATTCTGTTATTTGGAGAACATTTAGTTCTAGCCCTTGGCGCTCTCGTGCTTTGCACGTGAGGCGCTGCTTCAGAGTCTTTGACTCTTAGTGCTGGCGCTCCTGGCGCCAGCGCTCTCGTGCTTTGCACGTGAGGCGCTGCCTCAGTTTAAATTTTAAATTTTGAACAGAGCTTTTCTTTGATTGGGGGAAACAAGGACCAGTCTACAAAGGTTGTATTCCTATTTCACTCAGTGTAATGTTTGTTTACATGCTATATAAACCCTAATTTTTTAGTTAGATCCTTGGTCGGGCTCGCTCGGCATCCTAGATTTTTTGAAATAGCATACTTGATGCGTGCTGAAACATAACGGGGGTGCTAAGTGAACACAGCAAAACTTTCGAGCCAGGAATCTTCCGTGCTAAACCAAAGAATGCAGAAGTGTTTACCCTACTGGCGGAAGAAGAAAAGCCAGAGGTAGTTCGAGAGTTCGGGAATGTGTTCCCTGAAGATATATCAGGTTTTCCTTCTGATAGAGATCTTGAGTTTAGCATTGACTTAATACCTGGTGCACAACCGGTAATCAAAACCCCGTTCCAGTTAAGTCATAAGGGATTGAAGGAGATCCGCACTCAGTTGGACGAACTCATGAAGAAAGGTCGGATTCGTCCCAGTACTTCAAGTGGGACACTTTATGTAGGACTCTAAAGACTTGACACTATGCTGGCAGTGGGTTTAACCACAAGCCAGGAAGTTTCCTCTACACCTTTTGCCTGGTGCAGGGAAACTCTCTATGTGGGACTCTAAAGACTCGACACTACGCTGGCAATGGGTTTAACCACAAGCCGTAAGTGGTACTAGCTGCACGTAACGGCTATACAGATATGTGTCGATAAGAAGGCCGATGAGCTAACTCATCTGAACTTCTACTAAGCCTATATGTGACAATCTCCATACAGTCCGGCCTGTTCCTCTAAGAGTATCACATATTGGGCCTAGGGGGCGGTGATCGTCAGACCCCTAATAGCGAAATAAGTCATGTCGGAGTATAGACAAAACACCCTGAGAAACTACTGGAGTACCTACCAGTAAATCTTGCTTGTCTTGGCTAAGGACTTTGTGTAATGGCTTTCCGAACACAGCGCGATATCAACCCCCAATACCGGGAGAAACGAATCCTATCTAACCGCCACTGCTTCCAAGTGCTTCGGGACTGCACCTAACTACTACCTATTTTCATGACTCCTTTGAGCCGTGGTAGGGTAGTAATCAAAGTATAGTAGGAACACATTCGAGGCGCAGTAGCAGTGTCAAGTCGACGGACTAAGCTGTACCATGTCACCTAGGAACTGCTACCCGACGATAGGTATAATACCCACCAACAGTTCCCGAAAAGTCCTGTCCATTATACTCATAAGCTAATGAGCACCTGAATACTATCTCCAGTATGACATACTAATGGCTATGGGACAGACCATCTGTCCTGTTGGGATGAGAAGCGTATACACTAGTTTACTATGGAGTATTGATACCCTGTCTCGATAATCCTACGACTAGAGACCTGTATAGGATGTTCTTATAAACTACCCAGCCCCCACTAGTGTGACTGCCATCACAACGCTGGTAATCAAGAAAACGATCCTAAGGGCTCTGCCAATATGTATAAGCGATATGCTAAAAGAAACACATGCACATATTGAGGTAGAAACAAACCAGGTAGCATACTACCACTTCGAGGAAGACTGTTACTATATCCGTGTATATCCCAAGCTTCCATTAAGTAATATACAAACCAGTATGGTACAATAATGGCCTCTAGAGTATATATCACTAACAATCTCCCACTTGCACTAAGGCCATATACTGGCATATCGCAGACCGAATATCTCGAATAGCCTCTCGAACTATGTCTGAGGGATGGCCTCTGTGAGTAGATCTGCTGTGTTGTTCCCCATATCTCTCTCCTCACCTCGATCTTATGGTGATCAACGATCATCCTGATCAGGTGGTACCGCCTCAAGATATGTCTGGATCTATGATAGGACGTGGGTTCCTTCCCTAAAACTATAGCGCCGTTTGTTGTCACAATAGTAAAGTATTGGATCAACAATAGAAGGAACCTCCTGAAGTTCAGTTTCATCCAGACTGCCTCTTTTGTGGCGTCTCATGCAGTGAACTACTCCGTTTCCATCGTCAAGCCTGTAACGGTGTCCTGTTTGGAGATTTTCCAACAGACCGTCCCTCCACTGAGGGTAAAGACATAACCTGACATGGACTTGGAGTCATCCTTATCACTCTGGAAGCTGAAGTCAGCAAAGGCCTCGATCTGGGGGTCTTTTCCGCCATACACCAAGAATATCTCCTTATTCCTTCTCAGGTACTTGAGAATGTTCATTACTACTATCCAGTGCTTCTCCCATTGGTTTGACTGATACCATCTTACCACGCTGAGTGCGTAAGCAATATCTAGTCTGGTACACAACATCGCATACATTATAGAACCTACCGTAGAAGCGTAGGGTATAGATGTGATGCAAGTCATTTCCAAATCAATCTTGGAAGACATCTCTTTAGAGAGGGCGATTCCTTGACAAGCCGGTAGACTACCGTGCTTTGAATCTTCCATACTAAATATTTTTAGTATGGTGTTGATGTACCTTGACTGTGAAAGTCCCACTATCCTCTTTAATCTATCACGATAAATCTGGATCCCCAGAATGTAGTTGGCATCACTTAAGTCTTTCATGGAGAACATTAGTGACAAGAATCCTTTGACTGATTGTAGTATAGGAATGTCATTTCCTATCAAGAGAATGTCATCCACGTACAAGACGAGAAATCCCACAGTTCTCCCTACAATCTTACTATAAATGTATGGTTCATCTGGATTTTTGATAAAGTCGAATTCTTTGACTGTCTCATCAAAACAGATGTTCCAACTCCGCGATGCCTGCTTTAGTCCATAAATGGACTGAAGCAACTTGCACCCTTTCCTGCCGCTCTTACTTTGATTGAAACCCTCTGGCTGATTCATATAGACACACTCTTCCAAATAACCATTTAAAAAAGCCGTCTCTACGTCCATCTGCCTGATCTCAAAATCTTGGAAGGAAGCAATGGCAAGAAGGATCCGAATGGATTTGAGTATAGCCACTGGAGAAAAGGTTTCATTATAGTCCAAACTAGGTCTTTGACGAAAACCTTTTACAACAAGTCTAGCCTTATAGGTTTGAACCTGTCCATCTACATCAATCTTCTTTCTAAAGATCCATTTGCAGCCTTCGGGTTCTACCCCTTCTGGAGCAATGTTCAAAGTGCATACTTTGTTGGTGTATATGGACTCTATCTCGGTCCGTATTGCATCCAGCCATTTTACCGAGTCACCGCTCTGAATGGCTTACTGGAAGCTAGCTGGCTCATTATTGTTAATGATGCAATCCTCTCTATCCCCATCTATGAGAAAACTGTAGTATCTCTCGGGCGAATGAGACTGCCTACTAGTCCTACGGATTGGCGCAGGGATGTCTTGTTCTTTTGAAACCTCTGGTTCTACAATACTTTCAATAATAGTTTGTGGTTCTGGAATTTGTTCCAGTTCTATTACGCTCCCACTATTTCCTTTTTCAAAAAATTTATTTTCTAAAAATAATGGGCATGACGAGAAACAAAAACCTTTTGTTCCTCTGCGTAATAGAAAAGATACCCACAGGAGTTCTTTGGGTATCCCACAAACCTATACAGTACTGAGCGTGCCTCGACCTTGTCCGCATACTGCTTTTTGACAAAAGCTGGACATCCCTATATCTTCAGATACCGAAAATAGGGTTTCTTCCCACTCCACATCTGATATGGTGTGGTAGTCAAAGTCTTGGTAGGAACTTTATTCAAAAGATATGCAGCTGATTCTAGTGCATAACTTTAGAAACATCGCGGCAACTCAACATTACTTATCATGGAACGAACGACATCTAATAGGGTTCTGTTCCGCCTTTCCTATACACCGTTGTGTTGTGGTGTGTATGGAAGAGTAAGCTGAGAGAGAATTCCATTCTCTTTTGAGTAATTCAGGAACTTGGCAATCAAGTATTCACCACATCGATCAGATCTCAGTGTCTTAATACTTTTGCCTGTTTGTTTTTCCACTTCTTCTTTTATTCCCGGAATTTCTCAAAAGGCCTCGGATTTATGCTTTATCAAGAAGACATGTCCTTACCAAGAGAAATTATCCGTAAAAAGTAATAAAATAGGAATAACCACTTCGTGCATCTGTAGATATTGGAATATACACGTCGCTGTGTATGAGTCCTAAGAGCTCGCTCGCTCTTACTCCGTGTCCAGTGAATGGATTTTTTGTTATCTTTCCTATAAGACAAGATTGGCAAGTTGCACAAGACTTATATTCGAACGGATCCAAATATCCTTCTCTATGTAACTTCAACAGCCGTGTTTTATTGATGTGACCTAGTCTACAATACCATGAGAAAGCTTTATTTAATTCTGGAGACTTTCTTTTAAGTGTGTTCTGGACGTTGAAAACCTGAGCTTGATTTAATACGTATATACCATCCTCTAGTGTACCTGACCCAATCAAAGTTTGATTTAGGTGGATGTGGACCACATCGCTTATAAACTAGACTAGGTACTCACAAACAGTTACGTAGAATCAATATCTGCCCACTTGTCAATCCTAGGTGATATTCCCCTACGGATATATCGTCCACGCTCATTCCGTTAGTAACCCTGAGAGCCATATCACCAACCCTGATAACTCTATGATTTCTTAAATCCTGTAATAAATTACAGATATGAGATCCCAATTCGGTATCTGGTACCCAGGTAGTAGAGTTAATTGACAGACTGTTTTCAATTACAAACACACCCGAATTCGAAGCCACAACGTACTTTGGATCCTGGATTCTGGCTTTCCAAGCCCTGCATCCCTTCTGCCAATGCCCTTTCCCGTGACAATAGAAACAACCCTCCTTCCCAACTGTTGGCCCCGAAACTTTTGCCCT
Source organism: Agapanthus africanus (assembly GCA_030015575.1). Classification (NCBI taxonomy): domain Eukaryota; kingdom Viridiplantae; phylum Streptophyta; class Magnoliopsida; order Asparagales; family Amaryllidaceae; genus Agapanthus; species Agapanthus africanus. Next base: position 371,672,538 of record JASDDO010000019.1, on the reverse strand, counting down.
GCCCTTTCCTTCTACCTTACTAACACCGCCTATCATCTTTGTGGAAGTCTTCTTCTTCTCACCCTTGGTTTTTGCCTTGGATCCAGAAGAGGAAGATTCCCCAAAAAGCAGAGTGGGTGTCTCCCTGGTTTCCTTCACGGTGCCCTCATCTGGAAGTATAACTTTCTTCCCCCGGGCGTAAGTAGAAGGTAGGGACTGTAGAATCAATTCAGTACATGACTCATTCTCCAAAGTGGTCTCCAGGTCCATGAGATGTTTAGTATAGCTGATCATTGTAGGGACGTGGTCCCCTACAGATGACCCGACAGCCAATCTCTCTTGAAGCAATTCCTTCGAGGTCTCATTTCTTGCGATACGAGATTGCTCTCTATATAAATCTTTGTTATGGAGGAAGATGGAAACTAAGTCCATCTTCTCGTGCTATCTCGGTATACACCATCAACTGAGGCCAACACGAGGCACTTGGCATTCGCACAGTCTTTTTCCCTTGTCTTACGGATATCAACATCCGCGACGGTGGAAACTGGACCTGGGATGGCGGAGGCTTGAGTAGTAATGAGGTGGTCCAGCATGTCATAGGTAATGGATATCTGGGCAAACCTTTGCCAGTCAAAATAGCATAACTCAGTCATTTTATTAGCTAACTGTAACCTTATTTGGTCATCTGGTCGCAGCAATTAGGAGAGAGAAAAGAATACACTCAGCATGATACTCTTGCAAGTTTAGATTAGTTTTTAATTTATCTAAACAGGATGACTCCTACTGTTTTTCGAATCTTTCCTTAAACCATAAAAGAAGAATTAGTCAGGATTAATCTCACCGTTCAATACTTGCTTAACCTTTCAGTCAGGCTAGTGTCGGTACTTCAAGAGAGGTTTTACGACGCTTTCGCGAAGTTCCTTAATTAAATAATCTCTTTTCCCTGGAGGTGTAGCCCCGATAACACTGTTCTAGACACCTACTTGGTTTATAGCATTGATCGTTAAGTTAAAAAATCTCCTGAGGAGTAGCGGATACTCACAATAGCATTAAGACCCAAATATCATTGTATGCTAATCCTGAAGGAATCCTACCAACATTATCACACTCCAAATGGTATGCAGCACTGGCATGTTTCAGTTTCATTAGAAACTCCCGATGTGGATTTTTGCCCCATGCTCGTATGACCTTGACGAAGGCCAACATATTATAAGTCACATGTCAGGTTCTACCCATCATTGTCCAGGTTAATTTGAACCCACCTGTACATACCCTTGACGAAAGCCAAAATAGTAGTACGACTATCCCAAACCAACGCATCTATCTATACTACAGATGAATATCCAGCAGGTACTAATCACTATGCCTTGGCGAAGATCAAAATACATAGCTTGAATACTACTGAATATTCAACTGAAATGACGGAGGGCTACGAATGGTTTTGGCGAAACCGTGAACGTAGTGAACTTGATATAATCAAAGGAACCTGATAGCTTTTAAAAGGAGTGGTTTAAGCTCCGCATTTAAAAGTCTCCTATTTTGAAAAACCGAGTGGTTTTTAAATTTGTTCCAACGATTCAGCTTTGGTTTGTTTGCTTTGCATTAATATAATGCAGTCCCATCATTTACACCTATCATCACAGAAAAAGGCAAAAATACCACGTCCACTTATGCCATCCGCATTCCCCACTGGGCCCCGTCTAACACCGTTAGGTTACTTAACTAATACCAGAGCGGGGCTGGACTAGCGCGGGTGAAAAACATAAGCAACGTCTACTATATAGCATATATATAAAAACCATTCGTCTTACACAATAGTAGGCATTCCAGATCACAGATGAACATATTGAATATACTAGGAATTTCGCATTTCGTTTAAGCATGTAACGAAAGACGGATTCCACGGTCATGATGAATAGCCAAACCCTATCCCAGACCCCTACGGGTGAAGCAAACTACCCGCCAAATATCCGAAGTAAAGCAACCTCCCTCATCAAAGTGAGTAGGCCACTCGACACTTCAAAATACTCGGTAGTTTGTGCAGCCCACCTTGGGTCTATCCTAGGAGTAGAAAACAGTAAAAGAAAATAATACAACGGTGGCTACAACCTTAACCCGGATGTGCCCCGCAAAATAATATTACATCACTTTATAATTTACATCGAATGAAAGAATGAAAACCCTTATCTTACATCCCCGGCTATTCATCCACGATGATCCAATAAGTTCATATACACAAACTAATATCACAGATCACAGATATGTACAACCCCTACTAATCGACGTATAGCAATTAGCGGACGTTCATCACATATATCATAATACAGATAAAACCCGATTAGCAAATAACTTAGAATTTTGATCGAAAACTATTTTCTGTGTCTACCCCAAATGCAAACCAGCACTCAGATCATCATGGGTAGAAACCAAATATACAAGAAAACTGTACACCCAAAATAAGAAGCACAGAGGAAAAATGAGCCAACTCGGCCATGACTCGACCGCGGAATGGCGGCAAATCGATCGATTCGCCGCGGTTCCGCGGTGGTTGTGACAAGTTGGTGACTCGTTTTTCTTCCGTGTTCTTAGAATTCTCTGCAGTGAATTTTCATGCCTATAAAATAATTTTTAGCACAGTTTTAAAATTCGACAGAAACATAGGGATCAGGGTGTTTAGTTTTCGAGTTTTCCGACGATCGAAGTTCTAATAAGTTGCTAACAAGCTAGTAAAGGTTTAGTTAGGCTCTGATACCATTGTAAGTCGATGTCACGCACCCCGTGTGATTGCGGGAGGCAGAATATTTAAAAAACGATTTTCAAAGCTCGCAACACTGATTTGAACTCCAGGATCGATACTAAACCCTAACTAGCTAACTTGCAATGAGGTTTAACTACTCAGATGAAAGTTATACCTCATGATACCAAGTCCTTTGGGTCTTCATCGCTGTCCTCCACCTCGTCGTCAGCTCTTAGGATCAAAACGGATCGGGCAACCTCGACGGCCTCCTCGAGTCAAAGATGATCCACCCGAGAGTCTATAGTCCGAGCTCCTATCTCAAATCCAAGGTAACTACGGCTTCTAGTTCGCTAGACTAGAAGTCCTAGGTGGTGTAGAGTGAGAAGATGGAGTGATTTGTCTCTTGGAACCCTAGGATTCTCAACACATGAGAGGTCTAGGGTTTTGATGAGGAAGAAGATGGCTTGAGAAAATGATAGAGGAGAAGAGAGTTGGATGAAGCTTGCTCATTCATTTTTGATGAATAATGAACCAAGTGAATTATTGATGAGATAAAAATACCTCACAAGAATCACCCATGATTCACAAATATCTAATTTGTCAAGTGATGAGTCATGCCTCTTCCAAAAAAATATCTCCACCTCATTTCCTCACCTCATTATACTTTAATTTTAAATCCATAAAGAAAAGGTGAAACCCTAATGAGGTGTCCCTTCTAGAAGCTTTCCCAAAGAATTACAAGAATGCCCCTCATCCGTATATACATATCCGCATCCGCATTCTGAAGAACATGAATACAAAGAGACGAAAATAATCCATCAATATAATACTAGGATCCGGCTTAAACCAAAGCCCACTAGTATTATCCACCCGATCATCATACGTGCACAAGTGTACGTACATGATCAAAGCCATGCCGTAAAACCATACGGCCACTACACCTTTTGCCCGGTGCAGGGAAACTCTCTATGTGGGACTCTAAAGACTTGACACTACGCTGGCAGTGGGTTTAACCACAAGCCGCAAGCGGTACTAGCTGCACGTAACGGATACCCAGGTATGTGTCGATAAGAAGGCCGATGAGCTAACGCATCCGAACTCCTACTGAGCCTATATGTGACAATCTCCATACAGTCCGGTCTATTCATATAAAAGTATCGCATATCGGGCCTAGGGGGCGGTGATCGTCAGACCCCTAATAGCGCAATAAGTCGTGTCGGAGTGTAGCCCAAAACACCCTGAGAAACTACTAGAGTACCTACCAGTAAATCTCGCTTTCTTTGGCCAAGGACTTTGTGTAATGCTTTCCGAACACAGCGCGATATCAACCCCAAGTACCGGGAGAGATGAATCCTATCTAACCACCACTGCCTCCAAGTGCTTCGGGACTGCACCCAACTACTACCTGTTTGCATGACTCCTTTAAGCTGTGGTAAGATAGTAATCAAAGTACAGTGGGAACACACTCGAGGCAAAATAGCAGTGTCAAGTCAACAGACTAAGCTGTACTCATGTCACCTGAAAACTGCTACCCGACGATACGTATAATACCAACCAACAGTTCCTGATGAGTCTTGTCCAGTGTACTCATAACCTAATGAGCACCTGCATACTATCTCCGGTACGACATACTAATGGCTATGGGACAGACCATCTCCCCTGTTGGGATGAGAAGCGTATACACTAGTCTACTCTAGAGTATCGATGCCCCATCTCGATAATCCTATGACTAGGGACCTGTATAGGATGTGCTTATAGACAACCCAACCCCCACTAGTGTGACTGCCATCACAATGCTGGTAATTAAGCAAAAGATCCTAAGGGCTCTACCAATATGTATAAGCGATATGCTAAAAGAAACACATGCACATATTGAGGTAGAAACAAAACGGGTAGCATACTACCACTTCGAGCAAGACTGTTACTATATCCGTGTATATCCCAAGCTTCCATTAAGTAATATACAAACCAGTATGATACAATAATGGCCTCTAGGGCATATATCACTAACACAGTCCACTCTTATCAATCAGATCAAAGATGCTCAAGCAAATGATGCTAAGCTACAAAAGATCTGAGAACAAGTTGAAAGTGGACTTCGAATTGACTTCATCATCCACGAAGATGGATCCTTGTGATATAGAAGTCGATTATGTGTACTAAACGGCTCAGTTCGAGAAGATTTGATGAAAGAAGCTCATAACTCTCCTTATTCTGTACACCCCAGTGGTACAAAAATGTACAAGGATCTATGACAACATTACTGGTGGCATGGAATGAAGCATGAAGTAGCAAGAAACGTAGCCAAGTGTTTGTTGTGTCAGCAAATAAAGGTTGAACATTATAGAACGGCTGGTCTACTTCAGCCGTTATCAATCCCAGAATGGAAATGGCGGCACATCACCATGGACTTCGTGACCGCCCTTCCTCACAGCATGAAAGGTAACGACGTATTATGGGCTATTGTGGATCGACTCACCAAGTTGGCTTACTTTATTCCATTCAGAGTTGGCCAGTCAACTGAGACGTTAGCAAAGAAGTATATGGAAGTAGGCATGAATCTAAAGAAAGATTTAACTCATCAAAATATACTATATACCCATGAACTCATGCAGGAGATTGTGATATTATATGGAGTACCAGTTTGCATCGTCTCCGATCGTGATACTAGATTTCGATCACAGTTTTGGCAGAGTCTGCAAGCTAGCCTGTGAACGAGTCTGAACTTCAGCACGAAGTACCATCCACAAACGGATGGACAGTCCGAGCGAACAATTTAGATTCTGGAGGACATGCTAAGAGCTTGTATGTTAGACTTCGAAGGTTCGTGGGAAGATCACCTACACCTTGTGGAGTTTTCATACAATAACAGCTATCAGGCAAGCATTGGAATGGCACCATTCGCAACACACTACGGAAGGAAGTGTCGTTCACTACTAAGTTAGGACAACGTTGGAGATTGTGAACTCTTTGGACCAGAGATAATAGTGGCAACTGTGGATGTAGCTCGCACGATCAGGGAAAAAATGCCCATAGCCCAAGACCGACAGAAACATTGGGCAGATGCAAAGCATCGATATCTGGAGTTCCAACCTGGAGACCATGTTTTACTGATGATCTCTCCAAACCGAGGAGTGATACGCTTTGGCAAGAGGGGTAAGCTCAGTCCGAGATATATAGGACCGTTCATTCTCGAACAAGTTGGAGAAGTGGCATACTATTTAGCACTATCACCCTCATTGGAAGGAATGCACAATGTTTTCAACATATCCCAACTATGAAGATATGTGAGTGACCCCAGCCACATTCTTGATAACTCAGTGCTCACAGTCGATACTGACCTGACTTGCGAGCAAGAACCCATTGAGATCCTAGATCGAAAGGTGAAGACATTACGGAACAAGAAAGTAAACTTGGTCCGAGTGATCTGGAGAAAAGATTCACCAGGAGAATCAACGTGGGAATGAGAAGAAGACATGCCTGCAAGATACCTACACTTTGTAAATTAGTTTCTATGTAAATGTAAATTTCGAGAACGAAATTTTTATAAGGAGAGTAGAATGTAACGACTCTGTTTACTGTACGGAATTTTCCAGTTTAATGTACAGAAATGAGTTATGCAGCCTGAGTTTGAGTTATAAGTTAATTTTGTTATATAACAGAAAGAAATAACTTGTAGCTCACTGGTAAAGCGTTCGCACTGCTGTGACGTAGCCCATGTATTCGATCCCCATCAGACACATTATTTTTCTGATTTTTTCTTTTTAACTTTTTGGAAGCCCAAAAGTTTACACGTGCAATACACATAAAAATAAAAAGTCAGAAAAATCAAACATGTGCAAAAGGGTTTAAATATTAAGTTGTACACGTAGCACAAATCCAGTGGCATGATGCCCTAGATCGGTCGGCTGATAAGGGGATTGGGCCGGTACCGACGGGTGAACCGAGGCCAAAGAACCCCGGGATTCACACACTTGACTCTTCCCCTATCCCTAAACCCCTGCACTATTTGATTTCCCTGCAATCAAACAGAAACTCTTCATTTCACCATTTATCATCTTTTAATGCATTTTAATCCACCATTTTAATTTAAAAACCTTAATTCTACACTATAAATACCACTCTACCCTTTGGCTCAATATCATTCTGAAAATTCTAGCCAAAACTCTCAAAATTTCTTAAGTACAAGTGGAGTTAGCAAGCGGTCAACTTTCGGCGAAAAATCGAAGCTATTCTGGAGCTCCCGCGACGCCACAACGACAACCCTCTCTTCTTCTACCTTTCTTCTTCTACCTTTCCTTCATCTAAATAAATAGTAAGTCCCTTCCAATCTTCTTTTCTCTTCTTCAAAACTTCATTTTAAAATGAATATCGGTAAGTGGAATTAATACCGATAACTATCTTCTAAACCCTAAAAACTCCTCTTTTTCATACATATTGTTCATCCAAATTTTACACACTACTTGTAATCTTAATTGTAAATGTTTAGAATAAATTTCAACCTAAAATTCCATACAAAATAACTTTAACTTAAGTTGTTCATTAAAATACCATGAACTTTAAATATTATATCTTTTAGTATCGCTTAAACATACCTTAGAAAAACTTCACGGGGTAGCGACCTACCCCTCACATACACTCTTGTTCCATAGCATGATGCCTTTGTGTGAATTTTGATTATGAAGAAAATATTACATTAAAATACCACTCACTTTAAAAACGATTTTCTTTTAAAACAGTATTCTTAATTCCTTTGCGATTATGCCTCTACAACCCTTTTTAGGGGACCTGCTATTAGATGGTGCGGATTATCGCGTATTCTTGGGCTAGTAGAGCGAGATGCAGAACTCCTCACAGAGCATTCGGTCTCGAATGGTTTTAAATATAGTTTTAAGAAAAATGCATTTTTTCTACTTAAATAAAAATTTAATTTTTAATAATTATATAAAATTACAAAACCCATATATTTTCAAAATATAATAAAATTACATTTTTTAAATGAAAGAATTATAAGTTTCACCAAAATACCATCAAGATACCGACAAAAGACAAGTTTTACAATAAAATACCATGAACTTTCCAAACTATGTAATTATCACTAAAATACCTCAAATCCTTAAAATTCATATCCATGAAAACCCAAAATAATATAAATAAATACTCGAGATTTATTTTGAAATTTTATTAAAAATATTTTTCATGAAACCCCCTCGAGTTATATAAAACAATATTAAGGACTTTAGTAAATATAGATTTAAGCGGGATCAATTCTCTTGAGCCCCACGGAGCCGGAGAAAGTAAGTGCTTGCCTATTTAAGGTAGAAAACTTAACGGAGTTATCAATGGTAATTGTCTTAGAAATAGACATAAATCCTGCCGTCCATATGCAGCAGTTACCGATGACTCCCGAATCTAATTCACGATCTAAATCAGTTACAATTGTCTGACTCAAGTCTGAGTCTAACTCAAACCTGAATCCAAACTCAAATCAGATTCCAATTCAAACATGAATCCAAAGTCTAACATGAATACATGAACTTGAACCTGAATACCTGAATTCAAACTTCAATACCAAACATGAATACTTGACTTGAGTTGACCGAACCATGGTTATAACTTGACATGACTTCTTGAATACATGATTACATCTTGAACCTGATTACTTGAATAATTTGTATTCATGATCTTGGCAAGACTTGTAAACATAACCTATACAAATACATTACGAGGATAACGAGGTAGATTGGTACGGAACCTATAGCGTGGCACGAGATGGCCACTTAAAAGGCACCTACATGAACTCTCGTGCCGTTGTCCCATGGGTTTTGACGGGGCCTTGTACTACATGTTACCATAGCCCCCGGGGTAAGATGGACTCCTCTCGTATACACAAATTGTTAGTGTATATGCCCTAGGGGCCAATATTGTATCATACTAGATTGTATATTACTTAATGGAAGCTTAGGATATTCACAGTTATATATACAGTCTTGCTAAAAATGGTAGTATGCTACTTGGTTTGTGTTTACTTTAATATGTGCATATGTTTCTTGTAACGTATCACTTATACATATTAGTAGAGCCCATAAGATCTTTGCTTGATTACCAGCGTCGTGATGGCAGTCACACTAGTGGGGGCTGGATAGTCTATAAGCAACAACCTATACATGTCCCTAGTCGTAGGATTATCGAGACAGGGCATCGATATTCCAGAGTAGACTGGTGTGTACGCTTCTCATCCCAGTTGGGGAGATGGTCTGTCCCATAGCCATCAGTACGTCGTACTGGAGATAGTATACAGGTGCTCGTTAGGTTACGAGTACACCGGACAGGACTCGCCGGGGAACTGATTGGTTGGTATTATACCCATCGTCAGTTAACAGTTCCCAGGTGACATGAGTACAGCATAGTCCGCAGACTTGACACTGCTGCTTCGCCTCGAGTGTGTCCCATTGTTCTTAGATTGCTACCCTACCACGGCTCAAAGGAGCGTGCAAACAGGTAGCAGTTGGGTGCAGTCCCGAGTACTTGGAGGCAGTAGCGGTTAGATAGGATTCGTCTCTCCCGGTATTGGGAGATGATATCGCGCTGTGTCAGAGAGCCATTACGCAAAGTCCCTGGCCAGGGCAAGCGAGATATACTGGTAGGTTCCAGTAGCTTCTCAGGGTGTAATGGACTTCGCTCCGACACGACTTATACAGCTATTAGGGGACTGACGCTTGCCGCCCCCTAGGCTTGATATGCGATAGTCTTAGACGAACAGACCGGACTGTACGGAGATTGTCACATCAGGCTCAGTAGGGGTTCGAGATGGTTTTCCTCATCGGCCTTCTTATCGACATCTACCTGGGGACCGTTACGTACAGCTAGTGCCGCTTGCGGTCTGTGGTTAAACCCACTGCAAGCGTAGTGTCGAGTCTTTAGAGTCCCACACAGAGAGTTTCCCTGCTTCAGGCGAAACGATATAGAGGTCGTATAGTTTTACGACAAGGGTTCGGATGCGTACGTGTGTTTACGCATGTACGACTTTTCGGACAGTTTTTACTAGCCGGCTTTGGTTTAAGCCAGATTCTAGTATCGGGTTATTGGATTTATACAGTCTAAAGTTTTTCCGTGTTTTCACGGATTATAGGGGCGTTCTCGTAATTTGTCGGGAACCTTCTAGAAGAGTGGTGACTAAGGGGTTAAGGTGGCATGAGCATTAATTGATTAATGACTCATTTGTATGATTCATCCTTTGCATTTAATGACTCATTAATGAGATAATGAGTCATATGATGAATCACACAAGGTGAATGCATCAACCATAATGATTAAATCATTTATTTATTTATTTGATTAAATTGTTATGGTTGTTATATTCAAAATGAGTTCATTATTCTTTTCATTCTCATCTTCTCCTTCTCTCTCCTCAAGCTCACTCTCTCTTGAAACCCTAACCCTAACCTCTCATGTGTTGAGATCAAGTGTTAGATAGACTAAAACATTCATAACCTCACTCTATATCACCTAGTTAGTTTAGATTAGCGATTTGAGCTAACTAGTTATCTCAAGTTTGAGATTTAGCTTGGCGTAGGAGCTTTCGGGTGGATCGTCTTTGATTCGAGGAGGCCGTGAAGTTGCCGATGTTCCAAGCAGCCTACGAGGAGTGGAGGACAGCGATGAAGACCCGAAGGACCTGTAACGTGAGGTATAACTCCGGTACCGAGTAGTTAAACCTCTAGTATAACGTTAGCAATGGTTTAGATTACGATTCATGCGCTCAAGTCCGTGTTACGAAGCTTTAATAATCGTTTTTCATATATTCCGCCTCCCCGCAAGTTAGTGGGGTGCGTGACATGGACTTACAGTGGTATCAGAGCTAACTAAACCATTACTAGCTTGTTAGCAACTGATTAGAAGTTCGATCGACGGAAAACACGAAAACTAAAACCCGGAAATCCCTAGTTTCTGTTAATTTTAAAAGTGTCTGAAAAAAGTTTTGACATACCTTAAAATTCACAGCAGGGAATTGTAAGAATACTGAGAAAAAACGAGCCAGCGACTCGACAAAACGGTCGTGGATCCGCGGCAATAGAGAGCTTTTGCCGCGGATCTGCCGCCGAGTCAACGCCGCGTTGACTCGGATTTGCTCAGTAATTCCTATTTTATTGTTCTCTGTTTTCTTGTATGTTCTGTTTCTGCCCAGGTTGCCTCTGTGTTGATTTGCTTTTGGGGTAGACACGGATATAGGTAATCGATCGATGTTCTAATCAATTTGCTAATTGGATCTTTATCTGTAATGTTTTATGTGTTCGTAAACCCCCCCTAACTGCTAGTATGTCGGTTGGCAGGGGGTTGCACATATCTGTGATGTTATATATAACTGTTTGTGTATATAAACTATATTGGACTGTTGTGGTGTTTAGCCGGGTTTTTTAATGATGGGTTATTGTATTAATTCATTCAATGTAATTGCAATAAGTTGTAATATTATTTTGCGGGGCACATCCAGGTTGCGGTTGTAGCCACCGTTGTATTATTTCTTTTTACTGTTTTTGCTCCTAGAATAGACCCAAGGTGGGGTGCACAAACTACCGGGTATTTTGAAGTGTCAAGGCAGACCGCTTCACTTCTGGTACTTGGCGGGTAGTTTGCCGTACCCGTAGGGGTCTGGGGTGGGGTAATGGCTATTCATCACAACTGTGTAATCCGTCTTTCCTTGCAGGCTCAAAAAAACGCGGATTACTTGCATATCCAATAAAGTTTATCTGTGATCTGGAATGCTTATTATTGCGTCTGACGAATGTACAATATCTATATATAAATAGCTATTAGACGTCACTTATGTTTTACACCCGCGCTAGCCCAGCCCCCGCTCTGTCGTTAGTTAAGTAACCTAACGGGTGATGACGGGACCCCGTGGCGAATGCGGATGGCATAAGAGGACATGGTATTTTCGTTGTTTTCTGCAATGATAGGATAAAAGATGGGACGCATTATTATAATGCAAAGAAAATAAACCAAAGTTGAATCGTTGGAACAAATTTAAAAGAAACCACTCGGTTATTTTAAAAAATCAAAATTTTTAATTGCGGAGCTTTAACCACTCCTTTTAAAAAGTATCAGGTTCCTTCGATTATATCAAGTTTACTACGTTCACGGTTTTGCCAAAACCATTCATAGCCCTCCGTCATTTCATTTGGGTATTCAGTAGTATTCAAACTATGTATATTTGGCCCTTAGTCAAAACATAGTGTTTGGTAGCTGCTGGGGTATTCATTTGTTGCATAGATAGATGCGTTGGTTTGGAACAGTCGTATTACTTTTCTTGGCCCTTAGTCAAGAGTATGTACGGGTGGGTTCAAATTAACCTGGATAATGATGGGTAGAACTTGACATGTGACTTATGACATATTTGGCCCTTAGTCAAAGTCATATGAGCATGGGGCAAAAATCCATATCGGGAATTTCTAAAGAAACTGAAATTTGCAGAGATAGCATACCATTTTGGAGTTTGATGAATGTTGGTAAGATTCCTTCAACATTATCATACGATGATATTTTGGATCCCGATCCTACTGTGATTATATACTACTTATCAGGAGATTCGTCACTTAACGATCAATGCTATAAACCAAGTAGGTGCCTAGAAAGGTGTCAGCGGGGTTAAGCCCCCAGAGAAAAGAGGTTATTTAATTAAGGAACTTCGCGAAAGCGTTGGAAAACCTCCCTCGAAGTATCGACACTGGCCTGGCTGAACGGTTAAGCAAGTATTGTACGGTGAGAATTGTCCTGACTAATTCTTCTTTTATGGTTTGAGGAGGGATTCGAGAAATAGTGGGAGCCATCCACTCTAAACTTGCAAGAGTATCATGCTAATAGTATTTTTTTCTCTCTCTTAAATTGCAGTGACCTTGTGACCACACATAGGTTAAATCTAGATAATAATTTGACTGAATCTTACTTATATGAATGGCAGAAGTCTGTCCAGATGTCCATTGCCTATGACAAGCTGGACCACCCTATTACTACTCAAGATCCCGCCGTCCCAGGTCCAGTTTCCACTGTCGCGGATATGGATATCCGTCAGACAAGGGAAAAAGATAAAGCGAAAGCCAAGTGCCTCGTGTTAGCTTCAGTTGATGGTGTATACCAGAAGCAGCACGAGAAGATGGACTTAGTTTCCATCTTTCTCCATAACAAAGATTTATATGGAGAGCAATCTCATATCGCAAGATATGAGACCTCGAACGAATTAATTCAAGCGAGGTTGGCTGACGGGTCATTTGTAGGGGACAACGTCCTTGCAATGACTAGCTATATTGATGAGCTCCAGGACCTGCAGACCACGTTGGGAAACGGGTCAGATACTGACTTGATTCTACAGTCTCTACCTTCTATCCTGAAGGAAACCAGGGAAGTAGAAGGAAAGAGAAGGGCAAAAGTTTCGGGACTGGATATAGTAAAAGAGGGACGTTTCTATTATTATGGGATTGGGCATAGGCAGAAAGATTGCAGGGCTTTTGAAGCCAATAGCCAGGATACGAAGCATGTTGTGGCTTCAGCCTCAAGTGTATTTGTAATTGAAGACTGTATGTCAATAAACTCTACTTCCTGGGTACTAGATACCGGTGCAGGAGCTCATATCTGTAATTCATTACACGCTTTGAGAAACAGTAGAGTTATAAAGGTAGGTGATTGGTCTCTCAGAGTTGCAAACGGAATGACAGTGAACGCTGAATCCGTGGGAGAATATCGCCTAGGTTTGACAAGTGGGCATATATTGATTTTACATAACTGTTTATATGTACCTAGTATGACTTGTAATATCATATCAGTATCCTCACTTTCGAGAGAGGGATATGATTTTACATTCATAAGCGATGTAGTAAACATCCACCTAAATCAAGTTCTGATTGGGTCCGGTACATTAGATAACGGTATATACGTATTAAGTCAAGCTCAGGTTTTCAATGTCCAGAACACTCTTAAAAGAAAGTCTCCAGAAATAAATCAGGCTTTCTTATGGCATTGTAGACTAGGTCACATCAATGAGAGAAGGTTGACTAAGTTACATAAAGAAGGATATTTGAATCCGTTCGAATATCAATCTTATGCTACTTGTGAATCTTGTCTCAAAGGAAAGATGACAAAGACTCCGTTCACTGGACACGGAGTAAGAGCAAGCGAGCTCTTAGGACTCGTACACAGTGACGTGTGCGGTCCAATATCTACACATGCGCGAGGTGGTTATTCCTACTTCATTACTTTTACGGATGATTTCTCTAGGTATGGATATGTCTTCTTAATGAAGCATAAATCCGAGGCCTTTGAGAAATTTCAAGAATACAAGAATGAAGTGGAAAAACAAACCGGCAAAAGTATAAAGACACTGATATCTGATCGAGGTGGTGAATACTTAAGTGCCGAGTTCCTGGGTTACTTAAAAGAGAATGGAATTCTCTCTCAGCTTACTCCTCCATACACACCACAACATAACGGTGTATCAGAAAGGAGGAATCGAACCCTATTGGATATGGTTTGTTCCATGATGAGTAACGCTGAGTTACCGCGATCATTCTGGGGATATGCACTAGAATCAGCTGCATATCTTTTAAACCAGGTTCCCACCAAGACTGTGCCTACCACACCATATCAGATGTGGAGTGGGAAGAAACCCTATCTTCAGTATCTAAAGATTTGGGGATGTCCGGCTTATGTTAAAAAGCAGCATGCGGACAAACTCGAGGCACGATCAGTACTATGTAAGTTTGTGGGATATCCAAAGAACTCCAGGGGATATCTATTCTATTACGCAGAGGAACAAAAGGTTTTTGTTTCTCGTAATACCCATTTTCTAGAATATCAGTTTTTAGAAAAGGAAACTAGTGGGAGCGAAATAGAACTGGAAGAAATTCCAGAAACACAAACTACTACTGAAAGTTTGGTAGAACCAGAAGTTCAAGAAGAACAGGACATCCCAACGCCACTCCGCAGGAGTAGTAGGCAATCTCATCCGCCCGAGAGATACTACGGTTTTCTCATAGACAGGGATAGAGAGGATTGCACTATTGACTATGATGAGCCTACTAGCTTCCAGCAAGCCATTCAGAGCGGTGACTCAGTAAAATGGCTGGATGCAATGTGGACCGAAATGGAGTCCATGTACACTAACAAAGTATGAACTTTGGACGTTGCTCCAGATGGGGTAAAACCCGTAGGATGCAAATGGATCTTCAAAAAGAAGATTGGTGTAGATAGACAGGTTGAAACCTATAAGGCTAGACTTGTTGCAAAGGGTTTCCGTCAAAGGCCTGGTTTGAACTATGACGAAACCTTTTCTCCAGTGGCTATGCTTAAATCTATTTGGGTCCTTCTTTCTATTGCTGCCTTCCACGATCATGAAATCTGGCAGATGGACGTAAAGACGGCCTTTCTAAATGGTAATTTGGAAGAAAGCGTCTATATGGATCAGCCAGAAGGATTCATTCAGAGTGGGAGCAGCGGTAAAGTATGCAAGCTGCTTAAGTCCATTTATGGACTAAAGCAGGCATCGCGGAGTTGGAACATCTGTTTTGATGATGCTGTCAAAGAATTTGACTTTATCAAAAATCCAGATGAACCTTGCATATACAGTAAGATTGTAGGGAGAGCTGTAGTATTCCTCGTCTTGTACGTGGATGACATTCTCCTAATAGGAAATAATATTCCTATGTTACAGTCAGTCAAAAGATTCTTGTCACATAAATTCTCCATGAAAGACCTGGGTGATGCCACCTACATTCTGGGGATCCGGATCTATCGTGATAGATCAAAGAGGATGTTGGGACTTTCACAGTTCAGGTACATAGACACCATAGTGAAGAGATTCAGTATGGATGATTCTAAGCACGGTAACCTACCGGCTTGTCACGGAATCACCCTCTCCAAAGACATGTCTCCCAAGACTGATTTAGAAAGGGATCGCATGTCGATTATACCCTATGCTTCTGCGATAGGCTCTATAATGTATGCGATGTTATGTACCAGACCAGATGTAGCATACGCATTAAGCGTTGTAAGCCGGTATCAGGCAAACCCAGGGGAGAAGCACTGGATAGCAGTAAAGAACATTCTCAAGTACCTGAGGAGGACTAAGGAGATGTTCTTGGTGTATGGCGGAAAAGACCTCCAGATGGAGGCCTTTGCCGACTTCGGCTTCCAGAGTGACAAAGATGACTCCAAGTCCATGTCGGGTTATGTCTTTACCCTCAATGGAGGGGCGGTCTGTTGGAAGAGTTCCAAGCAGGAGACCGTTGCTGACTCAACAATGGAAGCGGAGTACATAGCTGCTTGCGATGCCGCAAAAGAGGCTGTCTGGATGAAGAAGTTCCTCACAGAACTTCAGGTGCTTCCTTCCAGTGTTGATCCAATACCTCTGTATTGTGACAACAACGGCGCTATTGCTTTAGCGAAGGAACCCAGGTCCCATCAGAAGTCCAGACACATCTTAAGGCGGTATCACCTGATCAGGGAGATCATAGATCGCCGGGAGATCGACGTGAAGAGAGTAAAGACGGAGGATAACATTACTGACCCATTCACAAAGGCCATTCCTCAGACGCAGTTCCAGAGGCTATTCGAGATGATAGGTCTACGATATGCCAGCTCATGGCCCTAGTGCAAGTGGGAGATTGTTAGTGTATATGCCCTAGGGGCCATTATTATATCATACTAGATTTTATATTACTTAATGGAAGCTTGGAATATTCACAGTTATATATACAGTCTTGCTAAAAATGGTAGTATGCTACTTGGTTTGTGTCTACTTTAATATGTGCATATGTTTCTTGTAACGTATCACTTATACATATTAGGAGAGCCCATAGGATCTTTGCTTGATTACCAGCGTCGTGATGGCAGTCACACTAGTGGGGGCTGGGTAGTCTATAAGCAACATCCTATACATGTCCCTAGTCGTAGGATTATCGAGACAGGCCATCGATATTCCAGAGTAGACTGGTGTGTATGCTTCTCATCCCAGTTGGGGAGATGGTCTGTCCCATAGCCATCAGTACATCGTACTGGAGATAGTATACAGGTGCTCGTTAGGTTACAGGTACACCGGACAGGACTCGCCGGGGAACTGATTGGTTGGTATTATACCCATCGTCAGTTAACAGTTCCCAGGTGACATGAGTACAGCATAGTCCGCAGACTTGACACTGCTGCTTCGCCTCGAGTGTGTCCCACTGTTCTTAGATTGCTACCCTACCACGGCTAAAAGGAGTCGTGCAAACAGGTAGCAGTTGGGTGCAGTCCCGAGCACTTGGTGGCAGTAGCGGTTAGATAGGATTCGTCTCTCCCGGTATTGGGAGATGATATCGCGCTGTGTCAGAGAGCCATTACGCAAAGTCCCTGGCCAGGGCAAGCGAGATATACTGGTAGGTTCCAGTAGCTTCTCAGGGTGTAATGGACTTCGCTCCGACACGACTTATACAGCTATTAAGGGACTGACGCTTGCCGCCCCCTAGGCTTGATATGCGATAGTCTTAGACGAACAGACCGGACTGTACGGAGATTGTCACATCAGGATCAGTAGGGGTTCGAGATGGTTTTCCTCATCGGCCTTCTTATCGACATCTACCTGGGGACCGTTACGTACAGCTAGTGCCGCTTGCGATCTGTGGTTAAACCCACTTCCAGCGTAGTGTCGAGTCTTTAGAGTCCCACATAGAGAGTTTCCCTGCTCCAGGAGAAACGATATAGAGGTCGTATGGTTTTACGACAAGGGTTCGGATGCGTACGTGTGTTTACGCACGTACGACTTTTCGGACAGTTTTTACTAGCCGGCTTTGGTTTAAGCCAGATTCTAGTATCGGATTATTGGATTTATACAGTCTAAAGTTTTTCCGTGTTTTCACGGATTATAGGGGCGTTCTCATAATTTGTCGGGAACCTTCTAGAAGAGTGGTGACTAAGGGGTTAAGGTGGCATGAGCATTAATTGATTAATGACTCATTTGTATGATTCATCCTTTGCATTTAATGACTCATTAATGAGATAATGAGTCATATGATGAATCACACAAGGTGAATGCATCAACCATAATGATTAAATCATTTATTTATTTATTTGATTAAATTGTTATGGTTGTTATATTCAAAATGAGTTCATTATTCTTTTCATTCTCATCTTCTCCTTCTCTCTCCTCAAGCTCACTCTCTCTTGAAACCCTAACCCTAACTTCTCATGTATTGAGATCAAGGGTTAGATAGACTAAAACATCCATAACCTCACTCTATATCACCTAGTTAGTTTAGATTAGCGATTTAAGCCAACTAGTTATCTCAAGTTTGAGATTTAGCTTGGCGTAGGAGCTTTCGGGTGGATCGTCTTTGATTCGAGGAGGCCGTGAAGTTGCCGCTGTTCCAAGGAGCCTACGAGGAGTGGAGGACAGCGATGAAGACCCGAAGGACATGTAACGTGAGGTATAACTCCGGTACCGAGTAGTTAAACCTCTAGTATAACGTTAGCAATGGTTTAGATTACGATTCATGCGCTCAAGTCCGTGTTACGAAGCTTTGATAATCGTTTTTCATATATTCCGCCTCCCCGCAAGTTAGTGGGGTGCGTGACATGGACTTACACAAATAACTTCTGTACCAAGCTACAAACAACTACGTTAGAATAACAAGCATATACCTGTACAATTTAACAGTTTCATTTCTCATTGCTTGTTATATTCCATTCCTTCTTTTGGGACTTACCAAGCGCTAGTTCCTTGACGACATTCCTGTCTTTTTCTTTCTTTGGAATGTTTATCAGGAGGACGGACTCTCAGGAGATCGAGCCTAGCCAGGAGGACTTGAACCGGCTCACTACCCAGCCAGACCACTAGCTCATCTTGTACTTATTTTATTTTGTATGCCACTGTTTAGGCATTGCTTATTTCATTGTATTTTTTTCTTTTCAAAAACAGTTGTACATAAAGATGAATGTAAATAAAGGTTGCTGTTTAATTTATATCACTTGTCATTGTTATGCATTATATATATATATATATATATATATTGTTTAATTACGCTTAACCTATTTATTTCTTAGAAAATACGTTGCGGCCCGCCACATCACCGTTTCCATACACTGGAAAGTGGGACGTGACATGAGATGACTTGGAGACTCTGAAAATTAAATAGAGCATACTGTGAGATGTGCAGATAAATAGGAAGACACCCTAGAAGCCCGAGCCCAAATCCCCATCTTCTGGCCGCAAATAAATTCGATATGGCCGCAATTTGCGGGTCGTTTTTGGTGTGAAGGTTTGGTTTTTGTTCTGGAGCTCACTCATTAAATAACTAAGACAACTCTATATGCTAAAAAGTCTAATTTAAGAAAAATTTGGAGTCGTTTTACTTATTTTCTGTCAATTTTTCCGATATTTGAAACTTGGTTTTTGGGTTTTCATGATGTGACTTGGTCGTTCAACATTCGTACGTCGACGTCGGGGGTTATTTTGTTGTTCTAGCATGCATTGACCATAGGTTCTAACATATGTGCCTTTCACTTATCGTATCAGTTTTAGATGTGGATTTCTATGAAATTTGATTCGGGTTTTCATTAGATTTTTGTCTTGGATTTCAATTGTAAGTACATTCGTGTGGATTTCCGAGACAACGAAGGAGAGCAAGGCGTTCATCGACTTCGGTTAGAGCGAAGATGTTAGGTGAGTAGATTTATATCTATAGGGGAAGTCAATTGGATGGCATATAGCACCTCCGCAACCGTAGTATTAGGATACTAGATATGTACACACAGACACGGTATGTATACTTAGCTAATAAGTTTTCTAGAATACCATATCATAGTAATATACTTATAGAAGTTATACCCCTAGTATTATTCCTTAACCTATGAACTATATCTACTTATGTAAATACACACACACACATATGAGAATATTTACGATATGATCTAATATGATGATACGAGTCGATATGATTGGATGTTATCTGATATGATGACACGAGTCGATATTGTAAGTCGATGTCGCGCACCCCGCGAGTCCGCGGGGAGGTGGAATATACAAAAAACGATTTTTCTTACTTCACAACTTCGACTTTAACTCTAGGATCTTTACGTAAACCTTAATTAGTTATTCTACTAGGAGGTTCTAACTACTATGTTAGGATTTTATACCTCCTTGTTAATAAGTCCTTCGGGTCTTCTTCTCCTCCTCTCCTTGAGCTCTTCGAAGATCCAGATCGCGCTTGATCATCGGCCTTCTCGTGTCGAAGATGATCCACCCGAGAGTCTATACTTCAAGCTCCAACCTCTAAACCGAGGTAACTAAGATACCTAGTTCACTAAGCTAGGTAGCATAAAAGATGTAGAGTATCTAATGGAGTATTTAATCTCACTTGACCCTATGGTTCACAACTTATGTGAGGGATTAGGATCTTGAGGAAGAAGGAGAGAGAAAATGGAGAGAGAAAGTGAAACTACAAATGAGCTAGGGTAAAGGCAAGTGAAGAACGGCTCCTACACTCATCTCACTCAAGCATGCAATATTTTCCAATTGAAAATATTAACCATGCTTGAATAGTGAGTCCAAACCAATAAAATAACACAAATGAGCCATGCTTCACCATACCATAAATATCTCCATTTTCCACCTATTTAATCTATTTCTAAAAATAGATAAACCAAATAATGAGGTGTTCCCTTCTAGAAGCATGTCTTGTGAAATTACAAGAATGCCCTCACCGTATATACATACACGTATTCGTATTCTGAAAAATATGAATACAATGAGATAATAATAATACAATAATATAATACTAGAATCCGGCTTAAACCAAAACCTACTAGTATTATCCGTCCGAACATCATCCATGTAGCCAGTACACGTATACAATCGGAACCCTGCCGTAAAACCATACGGCCTCTATATCATTTCACCCGAAGCAGGGAAACTCTCTATGTATGACTCTAAAGACTAGACAGTATGCTGGCAGTGGGTTTAACTACAAGTCCGTCAGCGGCACTAGCTGTGCGTAACGGCTACCCAGGTATTTATCGATAAGAAGGCCGATGAGCAAACTCATCCGAACTCCTACTGAGCCTATTTGTGACAATCTCCGTACAGTCCGATCTGTTCGTCTAAGATACTCGCATATCAGGCCTAAGGGGATCATAACCGTCAAACCCCTAATAGCGCAATAAGTTGTGCCAGGTAGAGCTCAATACACCCTGAGAAACTACTGGAGTATCTATCAGTAAATCTCGTTTGCCCTGGTCAAGGACTTTGTGTAATGGATTTCCGAAAACAGCGCGATATTAACTCCCAATACCGGGAGAGACGAATCTTATCTAACCACTACTGCCTCCAAGTGCTTCGGGACTGCACCTAACTACTACCTGTTTGCACGACTCTTTTGAGCCGTGGTAGGGTAGTAATCTAAGTACAGTTGGAACACACTCAAGACGAATAGTGATTTAAAGTCAATGGACTAACCTGTACTCATGCCACCCGGGAACTGCTACCTGACGATAGGTATAATACCAACAAGCAGTTCCCAACGAGTACGTCCAATGCAACTCATAACCCAATGAGCACCTGTATACTATCTTCGGTACGACATATCAATGGCTGTGGGACAGACCATCTCCCCTGCTGGGATGAGAAGCATATACACTAGTCTACTCTGGAGTATCGATACCCCATCTCGATAATCCTACGACAAGGGACCTTTATAAAGATGTGCTTATAGACTATCCAGCCCCCACTAGTGTGACTGCCATCACAATGCTGGTAGTCAAGCAAAGATCCTAAGAGCTTTACCAATATATATTAGTGATATGCTAAAAGAAACATATGCACATATTGAGATAGAAACAAAACAAATATCATACTACCATTTTGAGCAAGACTGTTATTATATCTGTGAATATCCCAAGCTTCCAGAATGTAATATACGGTCCAGTACAATACAATAATAGCCTCTAGGGCATATATCATTAATAATCTCCCACTTGTATTAAGGCAATGTATTGGCATATCGAAGACCTATCATCTCGATTAGCCTCTCGAACTGTGTCTAAGGGATGGCCTTTGTGAGTAAATCTGCAGTGTTATTCTTTGTTTCTACTCTCCGCATCTCGATCTCACGGCGATCAACGATCTATCTGATCAGGTGGTACCGCCTCAAGATATGTCTGGACATCTGATGGGACCTTGGTTTCTTCGCTAAAGATATAGCTCTATTGTTGTCACAATACAGCGGTATTGGATAACAATGGACGGAACCACCTGAAGTTCTTTCACGATCTTCCTGATCCAGACTGCTTCTTTCACGGTGTCACATGCAGCGATATACTCTGCTTCCATCGTCGAGTCAGCAACGGTGTCCTGCTTAGAGCTCTTCTGATAGACTGTCACACCCCGCTTCCCAGTATACGGCGAAGTGGACGCGACGAGGTCCGCTACGTATGTACTAAGAAGTACATACGCTAAGCGTAGCTAAGCAATATAAAGTAAATCACAAGAGACGAATGATGTAGAAATAACAGCAACTTTTATTAATAACATTCTTTGTATAATGCATGAAAAGAAAATACAACTGAAATGAAAAGCGATGCCTAAATAGTGGCATAACAATAAATGGAAATACTGGAAAGAACAAAGTACAATATCTAGAGCACTGGGTCTTCGTGGAACTGTTCCAAATCTTCACCAGTGGGCTCGATCTCAGCTTGGTCCAACGCACCTGACGACATTCAAAGAAGAAAGAAATAGAATGTCGTCAGCGAACAGGTCGCTCGGTAAGTCCCAAAGAATAAGAAGAATGAGAATGACAGAGTAACAGTATTTTCTAAAGTATTATATTGTTTAATATTATGGAACATTGTTTAACGCTGTTATTTGTAGCTTGGTACAGAAGGATGCCGGTGTATACGAGGGGGATCTCTATATGCTAGAGATCAGGGCAAAAGGAAAGTACAAGGAACCGTTATGCCACGGTACAACAGCAATAGGATTCAGGTTAGGTTTCTTAATCTGACCACCTCGTGCCACCTTTAACACCTTCCGTACCAATCTACCCCTTAAACCCCGTAGTGTTTTAACAGTATTGTAGTATTGGAATATGTAAGTTGGGTGACTGACCAAAACCATGATATCAGTAAACATGATGTAACTGTATAATCAGGTAAATGGAATATCAGGATAATGGATGAATATCCATGGTTTGATTCAGTCAAAAGGAATATATTGTTAACTGGATTCAGGGTTTCATGTATTCAAATTGTGTTGGAGTATAAAAGAATATAGATTGACTTGAATCATATTCGAGTCAGGAATAGTCAGACTCTAACCCGAGTCAGACTAAAAGAAAGATAATTTGGAGTTCAATATTAGGTAGGGGCCTTATTGTAATTTGTAAAACTTGAGGGGGTTTTATGTAAAAAGTATTTTTGTATAGTTTTCAAAATACACCTCAAGTATTTAATAGTCGTCTTTATTGTTATAATGAATGTGAATTTTATTTGTGTTATTCTAGTGAATATATCCTAATAAAAATATTAATTGTTTTATCTGAAATTCATGGTATTTTAATGTAACTTTTAATCTTGGACTTTTAGGAAAAAGTAGAAACTTTATATTATGATAAAATAGGTGTTTAACGCTGATTATATATATATTAACACATGAATAATTTTATATAAATATTTTATTTAGAGAAAGTCTCATTTCCCTTAAATATCGTATTTTAAACCTTTCGAGACCGAATGCTCCTTGAGGAGGTCTGAATCTCGCACTACTAGCCTGCGGGTGCACGATGAACCGTACTATCCCTAACAGGTTCCCCAAAAGTGGGTTGTAGCGGCACTTTGCTTAGGTTTTATAAACACTTCTCATTTAGGAAAACGGTTTTATAAATATAAGGTATTTATTTGCAAAAGAGTTTAGTTTTCCGTATTTTAGTTATTAGGGTTTCCTAAGCCAACTAGCCTATTTCTAAGGTCTAAACGATGAGTCATTAGAAGCCTCGAATCGCCTCTTCACCGTCAATTGCGGCCAGGTAAGTGCCAGGTAAGTGGGAAGGAACCACAGTCGTGGGCCTAATTAAAAACCACTAGCCTTAGACACACTTGCCTAGGCACCACAAGACAGTTTAGATAAACGATCGATATCCATGACCAATCGTGCTTTCATTTTATTAAAATATTTTATTTAGAAATGTTTACAACTTAAAGCTTTCCATAAAGGTTATAAAAATTAGGGTATTTTAATGAAAAGTCCTGTAATTTCGTATTCTATATTTTGACATATATCAATTAGGGTTATATTTGTGTGTGTGTGGAGGTAGGTCATTACCTCGTGACTTATTTTAAGTTTTGGTGAAGTTTAAAGGTAAAACATGACATATTAAACTTAAAGGTATTAAAGCGCAAGAATACGGTATTTGAAAACGTTATCATTTCATGTGTGAAAATTCATTCAAATTGAGTTCTACAAGTTTTGTGATCAAGATAAACATATTTAGGAGTGAGGTAATTGATTAAACTAAGAAAAATGAACTTCATGGTATTTTTATGAAAAGAATACGGTTTTGCAAAGAAGCTATCATTTCATGTGAAAAAGTTTATTTAAATTGGTTTATGGGTGATTAATAGTCAACATGAATATGGGTAGATATTATGTATTAGGTGACAAATGGAAATTTATAGAAAAAACCGAATCGGAAATCGGTTTATCCGATTTCCGTCGGGTTCCAAAAAGTCGTATTTTTACACTTATAGAAAAGAGAGATAGAAGAGATGGGACTTACGGTTTGGACAAGCTAAGGAAGCTAAGGGATGTGGTGGTTGTCGATTCGTCGAAAACGTCGCGAAGGTTCTGATCCGGTCGCCGGAATCCGTCGTCGATTTCGGCAGCGCTTCGCTTCTCGCTCTTCGTACCGAGTTCTCGAGAATTTGGGAGAGTAGACATAGAGTGGTGAGGTGAAATGGTAGAGGGTAGGGGTCTTTATATAGGGCTAGGCTAGGGTTAGGGTTTGGATTAAAAAATATTTTTAAAAAATCATTAAAAATTCATTAATTTTGGTCTTAAAAGGAGATTAATGAGAAATGTGTAACAGTACAGAAAATTTAGACTATGCAGGTGAAGAGACCAAGTCAACACGAAACTTTTTCGTGTTGACGACTCGGCCGACCGGCCGAGTCCGGCCGGCGGCGCCGGCCGATTCGGCCGAGTCGCCGGCCGATTCGGCCGAGTCAAGGCCGAGTCGGGTCTCGTTGGGTGGGTCTTGGTCTGGGGGAGATTTTGGTATAGTTTAATTTTTGTGATTCGCGATAAATTGTGAGTTATGGCTGTTTGACCATTTGACTTCTAAAAAAAAAATTAAAACAAAATGATATAAAAATTATGTGGGGCACGGGATTCGGAATCTGGTGGCTTGGTTCAGCAGTGCAAAGTATTACCAATAAGCTACAAGCTCCTTCTTGTAATTATTGTAAGGAAATAGATACTTAAATTGTTTCCAGTAACATCAATACTCCAAGTGTACACTATATTTAAAGCAAATTTTTTGGTTTACAAAATTGGAGTTGTTACAATCTACCCTCCTTACAAAAATTTCGTCCTCGAAATTTACAACTTTTATTTAAGGATTAGTTTACAAAAAGATGCGGATATCTTGCACGCATCTCATCCTCTCTTTCCCACGTGGATTCTCCTGGAGTGTCTTTCCTCCACATTACTCGGACCAAATTAACTTATTTGTTACGAAGTGTCTTCACTTTCCTGTACAGGATCTCCACAGGTTGTTGCTCGCAAGACAAGTCAGGCTGTATCGTGAGCTCGGAATGATCAAGTACATGGCTGGGGTCACTTACATATCTTCTGAGTTGGGATATGTGGAACACATTATGCACTCCTTCCAATAAGGGTGGAAGTGCTAAACGGTACGCCACTTCACCGACTCGTTCGAGTATGTCGAACGGTCCAATGTATCTCGGACTCAGCTTTCCCCGTCTTCCAAATTTGATCACTCCGCAGTTCGGAGAGATTTTTAGGAATACATGATCTCCTGGCTGGAACTCCAAGTGTCGTCTCTTCGCATCAGCCCAATATTTCTGTCTATCTTAGGCTATGCGCATTCTTTCCTTGATAGTACGAACCACATCGACGGTTGCTACTATCATCTCTGGTCCAAGGAGTTCCCTATCTCCGATGTCGTCCCAACTTAATGGCGATCGACACTTCCTTCCATACAATGCTGCAAAAGGTGCCATTCCTATGCTTGCTTGGTAGCTGTTGTTGTACGCAAACTCTACAAGATGCAGGTGATCTTCCCACGATCCTTTGAAGTCGAGCATACATGCTCTGAGCATATCCTCCAAGATCTGAATAGTTCGTTCTGACTGACCATCTGTTTGTGGATGATAAGCCGTGCTGAAGTTCAGACTTGTTCCCAAGCTAGCTTGCAGACTTTGCCAAAATTGCGATCGGAACCTGGTGTCACGATCGGAGACAATGCAGACCGGTACTCCATGAAGTCTCACAATTTCCTGTATGAGTTCATGGGTATCAGGAATAGTACATTATGAAGAGTTTTTAAATCTAATTTAGATTATTACCTCCATGTACTTCTTCGCTAGTGTCTCAATTGATTGGCCAACTCGAAATGGGATGAAGTGAGCCGACTTTGTGAGTCGATCCACAATGACCCAAATCGCATTGTTACCCTTTGTGCTGCGAGGAAGAGCAGTTACAAAGTCCATCGTGATGTGCTGCCACTTCCATTCTGGTATTGGTAACGGTTGAAGTAGTCCAGCTGTCCTGTGATGTTCAGCCTTTACCTGCTGACACACCAAACATTTTGCGACACTCCTGGCTACTTCACGCTTCATTCCATGCCACCAATAATTCTGACGTAGATCTTTGTACATTTTGGTACCTCCAGGATGTACTGAATAGGGAGAGCTGTGAGCTTCTTTCATTAACTCTCCCGAACAGGACCCTTTGGTACACACAATCTGCTGCCGTATCTCAAAGATCCGTCTTCATGGATGATGAAATCGGTTCTGAGTCCATTCTCCACTTGTTTTCTGATCTTTTGCAACTTAGCATCGCTGGCTTGAGCTGCTTTGATCTGATTGACAATGGTTGATTGAACTTGTAGATTCATCAAACTTGAAACATCACCTGGTATGACTAGTTCGATCTCCATCTGATGTAGGTCTTGCTGAAGCTTCCACTGGGCGGTGAGATTCATTGATAATGGTTGGCGACTAAGAGCATCAGGTACTACGTTCACCTTTCCTGGATGATATTGCAAATTGATGTCAAAGTCCGCCATAAGTTCTAACCATCTTCTCTGCCGCATATTCAACTCCTTCTGAGTAAACACATACTTCAGACTTTTATGATCTGTGTAGATGTTCACTCGTTCACCAAGTAAGTAGTGGCGCCAAATCTTGAGAGAAAAAATAACAGCTGCCAACTCTAGATCATGCGTCGGATAATTGCGCTCATGAGTCTTCAGTTGTCTTGAAGTATAAGCCACAACCTTACCGTGCTGATGTAGAACACATCCTAATCCCTTACCGGATGCATCGCAATGCACTTTGAATCCTCCAGATTGATCCGGTATGACGAGAATAGGTGCATATGTCAGTCTTGACTTGAGTTCTACGAAAGCTTGCTCGCATGCTTCTGACCACACAAATTCTTCATCTTTTCGAGTGAGCTTAGTCAGGTGTGTTGCTATTTTCGAAAAACCTTCAATGAATCTTCTGTAATATCCAGCTAAACCTAAGAAACTCCGAATATCCTTCACTGATTTTGGCGTAGGCCATTCGCTGACCGCTGAAACTTTTGCTGGATCCACAGAAATCCCTTCTCCTGATACGATGTGTCCAAGAAAACCAACTTGTTTTAGCCAAAACTCGCACTTACTGTACTTGGCATAAAGCTGATGTTGACGAAGAGTTTCCAGAACAACTCGTAGATGCTCCGTATGTTCTTTCCGATTCTTAGAATATACCAGGATGTCGTCGATGAAGATGACAACGAACCTGTCTAAATACTCCCGGAAAACTTGGTTCATAAGATTCATGAAGATTGTTGGTGCATTGGTCACTCCAAATGGCATTACTAGAAATTCGTAATGTCCATAGCGAGTTCTGAAAGCTGTTTTGTGAATATCAGCTTCTTTGACCTTCACTTGATGATAACCTGAACGAAGATCTAGTTTAGAGAAGACACAGGATCCACTTAGCTGATCGAATAAATCATCGATGCGCGGGAGTGGATATTTATTCTTTATAGTAACTTCGTTCAAGGCCCTATAATCGATGCACATTCTGTATGAACCTTCCTTCTTCTTCACCAATAGTACAGGTGCTCCCCAACTTGAAGTGCTGGGACGAATCCATCCTTTCGCCAGTAATTCGTCCAACTGTGTTCGAACTTCCTTCAATCCTTCCGGACTTAGTCTATACGGTGCTTTGATCACTGGTTGTGCTCCTGGTACTAAGTCAATACTGAATTCAAGAGCTCGATCGGGAGGCAAACCTGAATACATCATCAAACTCTCGAACTACTTCCGGTCTTGATTCTTCCTCTGCCTGAGCTGCTGCAACTACTGCTTCCCTTGGCTTTGCTTTGTAAGCACTTGGTTCCAGTGTACGATCTCCACTCTTGAAATAGAAGACCGGATGATCTGGAATCTCAAATACTACCCTCCTTTGACGACAGTCGATGGTAGTATAAAAGGTTCCAAGCCAGTCCATTCCTAGAACCACATCAAAGTTTAGGATGTCCAGTACCTTGAAGTCAGCATAAAATTCTCGACTGCAGACGACGACTGGACACATGCTGTATCCCATAGTTGCCTTTAGAACACCATTTCCGGAACTGACGTTACAGCTGGATACAAGCGGTGAGACTGGAATCGCATGGGTTCGGACAAACCGTTGCGACATAAAGCAGTGAGACGCTCCAGTATCAAACAGTGCAAGTGCAGGTAGTGAAGCTACTAGGATTGTACCTAAGGTATTAGGGATAGGTTTTAGGTATAGGAAAAGTGTGCAGATAAACAAGTCTAAAAGATAAGTTTGAGAAGGAAATTTACCAGTAATGACTTGGCCAGTGGCCTCAGCTTCTTCCACAGACATCATGAAAGCCTGGCGCTTCGGCACATTCCTCCTGGCCTGAGGAGCATTCCTCTGAACGTTCCTTTGAGCTTGATGGAACTGTCGAGGAGGTGGTGCAGCTTGTGGTCCCCTAGGTGGTGCAGGCAGTGCAAGTCTGGTAGCAGGTGCCTGAAGAGCTGGTCGCTGCTGATAAGTATTTGCTGGCCTGGTTGCAGTAACTGAGTTCTGCCTTTGGGGACAAGATCCAATATCATGAGTGGCTGAACCGCAGACTAAACAGAAACGGTTGGCTCGACGGCAGTCCTTCATCATATGTCCAGTTCTCTTGCAGTATGTGCAAAAGGCTGGGCTAGGACGATGGGTTGGTACTCCAGGTCGCCTTGGCAAGAAGGGTGGTCTGGACGTGGCTCCACCTGCCATCTTGTTGGCAGGGCGCTTGACTCCTGCAGACTGAGGTCTGCCCCTCTCTTTAATCACTGCCTCATAACTGCGGGCAGCTTCTAGGGCTTCCTCATGAGTCAAAAACTTTCTTGTGGCTAGAGCAACCTTAATCTCTGTGTCCAAACCTTGCTGAAAACGACGGGCTCTGATCTCGTCCGTCGGTATCAGGTGTGCCGCGAATCTGTTTAAAGATTGTGTTAGCTGTGTAATATGTGGTATTTAAAAATTGAACTTTTGTGACAGATCTTACCGGCTCAACATAGTGAACTCAGCATCGTATTCATCTACCGATTTCTCCCACATTGATCCTTGCTGTAGATGAATAAACTGCTGCTCCATAGCGAACCTGGCAGTCACAGGGAAATATTTCGCGTCAAGCTTCTCGCGAAATGTCTTCCATTCAATTGGCTGTGCCAGACGGGTCTCTTCCGCCTTCCACCAATTGCGAGCGTTATCCGTGAGCTGTAGTTTCGCTATACGGACCCAAGTGTGGTCTGGCACTTGAGCTACTGCCAGATCGTCATCGATGCTTTGTGCCCATTCTTCTGCTTCGAGGGGGCTTCCTTTACCAGAGAACTGCTTTGGGTGCAAAGCCCTGAATTTCTTTACTCCCGGTGCGTCTATCTCAGGACGGCTCAAAAGTTGTTGCTGTCCCTCGAGAAGACTACGGATCGCATCGAATAGCATCGTTTGCTCAGTGGGTGGTGCAGGAACAACTGGTGTGAGAGGTAGTGCTGGAAGGGTGTTGTTAACGTTGGTGCTGGTGTTGTTCGGGGAATCCATGACCTTGAAGAAAAATTTTGGGTTAGGATAGATTCAAATACATGAAATGATACGATTCAAGGAATAGAAATTTGTAAGATTCAAGGGACATGAATTGTAAAGAATGTTTTAGTTGCCGGTTCTTGTGTTATATTGCTTAGGTTGTTCACGTAGACCAGAACTGCATGACAGGGATTCATACAGCTCTGACCTGCATGGGCCACCAACAAAACCTGTCACGCCCCGCTTCCCAGTGTACGGCGAAGTGGACGCGACGAGGTCCGCTACGTATGTACTAAGAAGTACATACGCTAAGCGTAGCTAAGCAATATAAAGTAAATCATAAGAGACGAATGATGTAGAAATAACAGCAACTTTTATTAATAACATTCTTTATACAATGCATGAAAAGAAAATACAACTGAAATGAAAAGCGATGCCTAAACAGTGGCATAACAATAAATGGAAATACTGGAAATAACAAAGTACAATATCTAAAGCTCTGGGTCTTCGTAGAACTGTTCCAAATCTTCACCGGTGGGCTCGATCTCAGCTTGGTCCAACGCACCTGACGACATTCAAAGAAGAAAGAAATAGAATGTCGTCAGCGAACAGGTCGCTCGGTAAGTCCCAAAGAATAAGAAGAATGAGAATGACAGAGTAACAGTATTTTCTAAAGTATTATATTGTTGAATATTATGGAACATTGTTTAACGCTGTTATTTGTAGCTTGGTATAGAAGGATGCCAGTGTATACGAGGGGGATCTCTATATGCTAGAGATCAGGGCAAAAGGAAAGTACAAGGAACCGTTATGCCACGGTACAACAGCAATAGGATTCAGGTTAGGTGTCTTAATCTGACCACCTAGTGCCACCTTTAACACCTTCCGTACCAATCTACCCCTTAAACCCCGTAGTGTTTTAACAGTATTGTAGTATTGGAATATGTAAGTTGGGTGACTGACCAAAACCATGATATCAGTAAACATGATGTAACTGTATAATCAGGTAAATGGAATATCAGGATAATGGATGAATATCCATGGTTTGATTCAGTCAAAAGGAATATATTGTTAACTGGATTCAGGATTTCATGTATTCAAATTGTGTTGGAGTATAAAAGAATATAGATTGACTTGAATCATATTCGAGTCAGGAATAGTCAGACTCTAACCCGAGTCAGACTAAAAGAAAGATAATTTGGAGTTCAATATTAGCTAGGGGCCTTATTGTAATTTGTAAAACTTGAGGGGGTTTTATGTAAAAAGTATTTTTGTATAGTTTTCAAAATACACCTCAAGTATTTAATAGTCGTCTTTATTGTTATAATGAATGTGAATTTTATTTGTGTTATTCTAGTGAATATATCCTAATAAAAATATTAATTGTTTTATCTGAAATTCATGGTATTTTAATGTAACTTTTAATCTTGGACTTTTAGGAAAAAGTGGAAACTTTATATTATGATAAAATAGGTGTTTAACGCTGATTATATATATATTAACACATGAATAATTTTATATAAATATTTTAATGTAACTTTTAATGTAACTTTTAATGTAACTTTATATTATCTGAAATTCATGGTATTTTAATGTAACTTTTAATCTTGGAATCCGTCGTCGATTTCGGCAGCGCTTTGCTTCTCGCTCTTCGTACTGAGTTCTCAAGAATTTGGGAGAGTAGACTTAGAGTGGTGAGGTGAAATGGTAGAGGGTAGGGGTCTTTATATAGGGCTAGGCTAGGGTTAGGGTTTGGATTAAAAAATATTTAAAAAATGTAAAAATCATTAAAAATTCATTAATTTTGGTCTTAAAAGGAGATTAATGAGAAATGTGTAACAGTACAGAAAATTTAGACTATGCAGGTGAAGAGACCAAGTCAACACGAAACTTTTTCGTGTTGACGACTCGGCCGACCGACCGAGTCCGGCCGGCGGCGCCGGCCGATTCGGCCGAGTCAAGGCCGAGTCTGGTCTCGTTGGGTGGGTCTTGGTCTGGGGGAGATTTTGGTATAGTTTAATTTTTGTGATTCGCAATAAAGTGTGAGTTATGGCTGTTTGACCGTTTGACTTCTAAAAAAAAAATTAAAACAAAATGATATAAAAATTATGTGGGGCACGGGATTCGAACTCTGGTGGCTTGGTTCAGCAGTGCAAAGTATTACCAATGAGCTACAAGCTCCTTCTTGTAATTATTGTAAGGAAATAGATACTTAAATTGTTTCCAGCAACATCAATACTCCAAGTGTATACTATATTTAAAGCAAATTTTTTGGTATACAAAATTGGAGTTGTTACATAGACCGCCCCTCTATTGAGGGTAAAGACAAAACCCGACATGGACCTGGAGTCATCCTTGTCACTCTGGAAGCTGGAGTCGACGAAGGCCTTGATCTGGAAGTCTTCACTGCCGTACACCAAGAACATCTCCTTAGTCCTTCTCAGGTACTTGAGAATGTTCTTCACTGTTGTCTAGTGCTTCTCCCCAGGATTTGACTGATACCTGCTTACAACGCTCATAGCGTAAGCTACATCTGGTATGGTATACAATATCGTATACATTATAGAGCCTACCGCAGAAACGTAGGATATAATAGTCATGCGATCCGTTTCCAAATCAGTCTTGTGGGACATCTCTTTGGAAAGGGTGATTTCGTGACAAACCGGTAGATTACCGCGCTTTGAATCTTCCATACTAAATCTTTTCAGTATGGTGTCAATGTACCTAGACTGTGAAAGTCCCAACATCCTCTTAGATCTATCACGATAGATCTGGATCCCCAGAATGTTGGAGACATCACCCAGGTCCTTCATGGAGATCCTTTGTGAAAAGAATCTTTTGATTGATTGTACCATAGGAATGTCATTTCCTATCAGGAGAATGTCATCCACGTATAAGACAAGAAATACCACAGTTCTCGCTACAATTTTTCTATAAATGCAAGATTCAACTGGATTTTTGATAAATTCGAATTCCTTGACCGTCTCATCAAAACAGATGTTCCAACTCCGTGATGCCTACTTTAATCGATAAAAGGATTTAAGCAACTTGCACACTCTTCCGCTGCTTCCACTCTCGAAACCCTCCGGCTGATCTATATAAACACACTCTTCCAAATTTCCATTCAGAAAACGGTCTTTACGTCCATCTGCCAAATTTCATAATCGTGGATGGCAGCAATGGCAAGAAGGATCCGAATGGATTTGAGCATAGCCACTGGAGAAAAGGTTTCATCATAGTCCAAACCAGGTCTTTGACAAAAATATTTTGCAACAAGTCTAGCCTTATAGTTTTCAACCTGTCCATTTACACCAATCTTCTTTCTAAACATCCATTTGCAGCCTACGGGTTTTACCCCTTCTGGAACAATGTCCAAAGTCCATACTATGTTGGTATACATGGACTTCATTTCGGTCCGCATTGCATCCAGCTATTTTACCGAGTTGTTCCCTCATAAAAAAGGGGGAAGGAAGGAAAAAATAAAAAGGAGGAAAATTCCCCACTATTAAAGTCTCACGTGTTAAATACGTGAGCACCTATATACAAAAGCATATAGCTGCTACAGTTAAAAACAAATGGGCTAAAAGAGTTTCACGTGTTATACATGTGAGCACCTATATGCAAAAGCATATAGGCGCTACAGTTAAAAACAAATGGGCTAAAAGAGCCACACGTGTTAAACACGTGAGCACCTGTAAGCAGAGCATATAGGCGCTGCAATTAAATAATTGGCAAGCCATTAAAGTCTCATGTGTTAAACACGTGAGAGTTGATATGCGCTGAAAATAAAGCATACTGAAACCCATGCTAGGGGTCACGTGTTAAACACGTGAGTTCTTCTGCTGCACTCTTTAGTAAGGTAGAATTAAATTCTATATGGGAAATATTTTTCTTGATTTTTCTCAAACTAGAATGATCTTCTCTGTTAAACAGAGGACCTTCGGATAAAAAATCCAACGGTGAGTATAAAATCACCCACCGATCACCAGATAGAATAAAAATTCTGTCTTAGAAAAAGATATTTCCTAATCTTGTTAAATAAACAAGAAAACTTCTCTGTTAAACATAGAGTCTTTCGATTAAAAATCCAATGGTGAATAAAATTCACCAAGTGATCCGAGAGATCATTTTGGATTGATCATGATCTCTCAATCAGAGATTTTCATAACAAGTTGATCTTTTCTCTTATCCTAAAAATAGAAGGAAAATAGAGAAGAAAAAAAAGGGATAATTCGACAGAAGCTTCTGCAAAAGAGAGAGATAGTACAGCGAGATCTTGAGAGAACAAGAGAATTTAATTCTCCATGAAGAAGACTTTCCTCATTGAAACCAGAGATTAAAAAAACAGAGATCACATTGTCTCTCCTTTACCTATCTAAGCATTTAACTCTTTATTTAAGAACTCAGTTCTTTCTCCGGTTGAGATTTGCAGAACCAAATCTTCCCACAAGTTGAGAATTTAATTCTCATCGGAGAGATTTTGCTCTGCAGATTCAAAACTTAGGGGAAAAGAATTAAGTTATAAAAAAAAGAAGAGAAAAGAAGAACGAGAACATATAGGAATTTAATTCCTCCAAAAATTACGGTTTAACCCTATATATATAAAGAACTTAATTCTTCCATAAAAAAACAATGATGATGATCTAAAATCTTCAAAACCAGAATCGTTAGTGCTTAGCACTATTTTGAAGCCTCATGTGTTTTCCACGTGAATGCTTCAAACAGAAAAAGAAAACAACTAAAACTGCCTCACGTGTTTCCCACGTGAGTGTTAAAGCACCCCAGTATAAAAAAAAAAGATAGCCACGTGCTTTGCATGAGAACTCTAGCCATATGGGCAGCGCCCATATTTGTGGTGCCTCACGTGTTTCACACGTGAGCGCCATAAGAATCAAGTGCTTAGCACTTATATAAAAAGGAGGAAATAAAACCTTATGGGCAGCACCCATATTTGTGGTGCCTCACGTGTTTCACACGTGAGTGCCACAAGGATCAAGTGTTTAGCACTTATATAAAAAAGGGAAATAAAACGTAATGGACAGCGCCCATATTTGTGGTGTCTCACATGTTTCACACGTGAGCACCATAAGAATCTAATGCTTAGCACTAATCTAGTGCCTATGTGAAACGCACGTGAGCACTGTATGTCCCAGTGCTTAGCACTGTTGGGTAATTATGGAAACTCAATCCCTGC
This sequence comes from Agapanthus africanus, assembly GCA_030015575.1. Lineage (NCBI taxonomy): Eukaryota > Viridiplantae > Streptophyta > Magnoliopsida > Asparagales > Amaryllidaceae > Agapanthus > Agapanthus africanus. The sequence goes on along the minus strand of JASDDO010000019.1, from coordinate 371,637,298 downwards.
CCAAATTGGCTAAAGTTTCCTGAGGTTAAACCCCTGTGATTTTAAATCAACCGAGCTCATATTGCTCATGGTTTCCCAAACTGACCTTAGTCTCAAAAATGAATAGTGGTCTCCCATTGATGATAACCCAAATGATACTCATATTATATCTCCTAAGATAATTTTAGTCTCAAACATGACTAACATTTCTTAGGTCTACAACAACCCCCCCTTTTTGCCTCAAATATGGGATTTGGTTTAAAGGTACATATCTTCACACCTTTGATACACGTCGTTATAATTCATCAACGTCTTCAGAGAGGTGGCGGGTCCCGACGACCAATAATTTCTTTCGGTTATGTACTTCCAAATTGATGTGCATGACCGCTGCAAATTGGGCACATTCTATATTCACATCGTTCACTCCGTCATGCAACAAATACACGTGCGCTCAAGTTGAACTTTGGACCGAAAAGTCCTTAAATTAAATATTCGCCTCAAACATGGCAACCCAATCCTGGCCCAAGTTAGCTAAGCTTATGTTTGTGATATCCAAACTGATATCAAAACCGATCTTCATTCATATCTCCTAAGTTAATCTTAGTCTCAAATATGATTAACGGTTCTTAGGTACATCACCATCTTTTCCCTCAAATAAGGGATTCGGTTTAAGGGTACATCTCTTCACACCTTTGATATATGTTGTTGTAATTTCTCAATGTCTTCAGAGAGGTGGCGGGTCCCCACGACCAACAGCTCCTCTTAATGCACTTTCAAATTGACGTGCATGCATCAAATCGGATCGTGCCCCAAATTGTGCACATTCCATATCAACGCCATTTACTCCATTACGTAACAAATACACGTGCGCACAGGACGAATGATGGACTAAAATTTCTTTAAACTAATTTTCGCCCCCAAATACGGCGATAAAAGACCGACATGTCCCTAAACTAAAACTTTGCCTCAAACATGGCGATAATGGACCGTGATGTCCTTAAACTAAAATAATCGAGCCCAAATGCTCATATGTTTAAGTCGATCTTAATCTCAAACCAGATTAACGGTCCTTAAATCAACCCAAACCCAAATCTAAAAATATATGGATTTGGACTAATCCGCGCCCTCCGGGTGACGACATAAATTAGTCTCCGTATACAATCCACGAGCAACCCAAAATAAAAACAAACATACACACGACACGAAGTGAACCTCCGTAGCAGGAGAAAGTGGTTATCGCAATGTGGTAACTTAATTAACTGCAGGGGTTTATGCCTGCAAGGAAGAGCGTCCCCATAATCAAAAACCCCTCGCAAACGAGGGGGAATATGATAAAGTCTACTACAACGCTCGCATTCGTTCCAACCTCCGATATATGGTGCCATAAACCAACTTGGCATCTTCGGAGAGGTGGATGGATAGATCCAAATAGCATCTGCCCCTAAATTCAGGCAAGGCGATCTATCCCAGTTCGTCTCTGTTTTCGGCGGTAAACAGATTCTGGCACGCCCGGTGGGATCTTTTCATCTTTCCACTCCACACTTCGTGTATCATGATTTTCCGTGATCAAATTATAGCGGTATACATATGTTTGTAGTTTCCCTTGGGTGATGAGATACTAAAGCTGGCATTTCGCTTCTTCCTAGAATGGCATTTGCTTCCACTCACTGCAACTCAGGCGCTGTCACATCTGGCGGAGTCAAGTTTGGGCCACTTGTAGTCTGATATCTCTGCAATCCAGCTCTTCAAAAAATCAATGGGCTTATCTTTAGGTCTATGTTCCCACCTCCCACCCTCGGTACCTCAACACTGAAGGAGGAAGCACAGAAGAAGTCTGTCTTCCACAGGCTGGTTCCTCAAGCTTCTGCTTTACCTATTGAATCGGTCTCCAAACAACTGGAACCTTCCACAAGCCATGGTCGACGCAGAAGGCAGAATACTCAAGCTCTCGAAGAAAACAGGGGGCAGGCTCAGTAAAATCCTGGGGCTAATCAAATTTCGGTTGTAAGAAATGGTCGATATCGATATCAGCGTCATACAAGACAAGCTGGGGGCAGTTCTCCATCAGCGTTGACTCCACCTGCTTCAACACTGATGATGAATGCTGATGTTACAATCGGGAATAGCTTGAAACTGCTGTAAAGGGTCAGACAAAATTCTCTCACTGCAGTATTGAAGAAATATCCGCAGCCCATAGAGATCCGATGCGAACAGAGAGTGGTTCGCTCCCTAAAAGAATTTTCCTCATCTATATATAAGGTGTGGAAGCAGGTGAAGGACTCAGTCGTCGTCTGCGGCTCTTCCCCTAAACGTCAGCCAAATTCTGATAGATCCCCTTTCAAATACAAGGGGACTCATCCCAAGGCGGTTCCTACTACAACGGTTCCTCCCGAAGCCAAAGCGGCTTCTCATAAAAGAGAGAGGCCTAATAAGGCTCAAGCGCCCGAGGTGAACTTCAAAGGCCAAAACTCCAAACACCCCAAGCCTGGGGGCATGGTAGTTCATAAGTCTACACGGTGAACTCCAAAGACGAAGTTCAAGCTTCCACTAGCCATGGACCGCATACTCGGTCCCTTAAAGGCTCAACTGCAACGTGAAAAGCTGCAGGAGATGCTTTCTCAGGTGGCAGCGCTCGCTAATCCATCGTCTAAGGCAAATTCCGAAGACGTGCCTGGAAAAAGAACATAGCAGGAGTCGGATATTGAATTCCTAAAGCACACTCTCAAAAAGAGAGATGAAGAAGCGGCAGAACTGTCCGTTAAAATGAACCAGATAGCCCTTCTGATCCAGAATATGGCTAGAATGATGGTTCAATCAGAACCACTGGCAGATGAATCGCCGATAGTCGCTCTTAAAGACAAGGGTGATATTTCAAATCCTCTGCAAGTCTCATCAACAGTCGAAGAGGAAATGATTCCAAAAACAAAGCCGGACGAATATATCGCTCAGAGAATCAAAGCTCACTATATCAGCGAAGCTGCAAATAGGTCAATCAAGACTGGTCGACCATATCCGTCCTGGTACGATCAAATACATTACCCGCCAGAGTACACACTTCCAATGTTCCATATGTACAAAGGAACTGGGAATCTTCGCCAGCACATTGCACGATTTAAATCCATGTGCGGAAAAACTGGAGGAAATGATATACTTCTCCTCCGACAATTCATCGCAGTTTGGCAGGCATCGCCTTCGAATAGTATGTGGAACTCCCAAATGATTCCGTGAAGACCTTGGACGAGATGGATATGATCTTCTGTCAAAGATTCGCTAGTGAGAATGAACACACTACCGTGGCAGCGTTGGTCAATGAAAGGGTTGGACTGAATGAAATCTGGGTTCAATATGTTACCCGATGGCGAAATCTCTGGTCAAAATGTGAGCAATGCATCGACGAGGCTGCAGCCGTGGGAATGTTCATAGCCACCCTTGACCCAAATTCAAAGATGTTTCCATTTATGACCCTCTTCAAGGCAATGACCTTCCAAGAGCTTATGGATAAAATGACTCGATTGGATCAGATGGGTCAAGACCCTTCATCATCCGATGAAGATGAATGAAAAGCGGAGGCAAGGTGGCGTTTGTCGCCAACGCTCAACAAAAAAATGAGTGGCTCTGAAGCAAACTGTCGCCAAAATAGCGACGGCGTGGGTACTCGCTCTCCTCCGAGATATACACAGGAGACATATTTCTCACTGGTGAAAGAATCTCTATGTGGGATGGTCCTTTCTTCTCAAAGAACAGAAAGGATGTCAAGGGACTTGCAAACTGGCCCTACAATCAAGTGGAATATCACACTTGAACAAAAAAAGCCATGGGAGGGATGTGAAATCCATGTCCCACTCCGAATCAGACGATGAGGGGAAAAATCCCCAAGTCAAGTTCATTCTTCCAAGGAAGAGGAGGACTCGGCGGAAGGAATGACGTGATATCTCATTCCTTCGTATATGAAGAAGATGCTCCATCAGTATCGGAAAGCAACATTGATGAGCAGGGGGAAAATGCCATGTAAAATGCTCAGTACTTCCCACAAAACAACCCGATTGGCACGATGACAGATGAAGCGGTTCAAGAAGGTGAAGATAGTCTAAGGCGTAAAGTGTCCATGCTAACAAAGGACAGACAGCAGTGCCTCATCAAGTAAGAGTTGGAAGGGATTAGTTATGCAACTCCCCGACCAAATGATAGATAATGGACCGAAACGTCCCTAAACTAATGAGTCGCCTCAAACACGGCATGGCGCGTCGCCTCAAACATGGTGATACTAGACCGAAAAGTCCTTAAACTAAAACTTCGCCTCAAACATGGCGATAATGGACCGAAACGTCCCTAAACTAACGCGTTCTTTCAAAAAAAAGGGGAATGCTGGACCAAAAAGTCTTTAAACTAAAACTTCGCCTCAAACATGGCGATAATGGACCGAAACGTCCCTAAACTAACGCGTTCCCTCAAAAATGGGAATATTGGACCGAAAAGTCCTTAAACTAAAAATTCGTCTCAAACATGGTGATAATGGACCGGAATGTCCCTAAACTAGCGCATCGCCCCAAATACGGTGATATGCCCCCTTGAGATCTATATTGCAATCGAAACCCCAACGACAATGACAGCAACTCAAGTCCCACTGGCTACACAGCTACTCCAGCGGTGAAGTCACCCCCAAGTCCCGCTGGCAAACAGATGGGTCATTAAAAAATGGTATGTCCACAAGCAAAATGGGCACGGATGAAAACCCGAAAGGGCACCGTGAGTAAAAAACCGCAGGATTACCGGCGAGCTTATGAAAATCCAGAAGGGTGCAATCTCGTAAAAAAATAGGGTATGTCCACAAGAAAAATGGGTATGGGTGAAAACCCGAAAGGGCACCGTAAGTAAAAACAGCAGGATTACCGGCGAGCTTGTGAAAACCCGGAAGAGTGCAATCTCGTGTAAAAAATCGGTATGTCCACAAGCAAAATGGGCGTGGATGAAAACCCGAAAGGGCGCCGTGAGTAAAAATAGCAGGACTGCCGGCGAGTTTGTGAAAACCCGAAAGGGCACGAACTCGTAAAATAAAAATTCAAGGGCACTTGCAAGGTCCTCTCGACCTTATGAGGAGAAATACCTATGTGAGATCCTTACGACTCACAAAGGAACAACACACTTGAGAATCCCCACGATTCTTAAGGAGAAATTACACCTACGAGATCCTCACGACTCATATGGAGAAGCACCTTTATGAGACCCTTACGGCTCATAAAGTCAAAAAGCCTTGGTCGATATGATCCTAATCTTGTTTGCTAAGCCACTTTTGTTCAAATCAATAAAAGCAAATGATGAGTCGCTCTTAGCAGTATTCCAGTCATAGCGATGCTGATGCCTAAAAAGGTATCAAACTTCAAGTCCTCTCAAGGCAAATGATGATTCGCTCCTGGCAATATTCCAGTTGTAGCGATACTGATGCCTAAATAAGTGTCAAACTCCAAGTCCTTTCACAGCATATGATGATTCGCTCCTGGCAATATTCTGGTCATAGCGATGCTGATGCTAAGCTTGGTATCAGATTCTAAACCCGCAATAGAAATAGCAGCGAGTAGCAAAAAGAAAAAATGCGTATAAAAACAGCCGAAATGATGGGGCAACTCGACATAAAAATCAGCGAGTAAAAAAATATATATGCATATAAAAACAGCCGAAATAATGGGGCAACTCGCAATAAAAATCAGCGAGTAAAAAAATATATATGCATATAAAAATAGCCGAAATGTTTAGGCAACTCGCAGCAGCGAGTAAAAATATAAAAAAAATAGCCGAAATGATTGGGCACCGCGAAAAATAGCCGAAATGATTGGGCAATCGCGACTTTCGCGATATGAAAAGCTGAAAAGATAGAGCATCGCGGAAAAATAAAAAAAATATAATAAAAAAATGAAAATAAAATTTCCTCTGCCCTACAAGTATGTCTATATTGACTCTTGTATACGGTCCATGGGCACAAATGAAAGAAAGGGAACCATATTTTCTCACCAGGCTTGACAGCAACATCTACAGCCTAGAGATCAACTTGACGCTCTTCTCATTCCAACAGAGTGCAGACGTGACGTCAACAAAGGCTCCAAGGAGCCAAATCATAAAGGTGCGATGGCAAAATCCCAGTTCCATCCCGACGTTCTTCTTATTCCGACAGGATGCAGATACAATATCAACAATGCTCTAGGGAGCCAAAACAAGAAACGGAGTAATGGAAAAATACTATCTCCAACTTGACGTCCTTCTTATTCCAGCAAGGTGTAGATGCAACATCGACAAAGGATCCAAGGAGCCAAATCAAAAAGGAGTGACGGCAAAATCCCAGCTCCAGCTCGACGTTCCTTCTCAGTGCAGACGCAGCTTCAACAAAGACCCAAGGGTCGAATAAAAATGGAGTAGCGACAAAGTCCTAACTCCAAGTCTTGATGGTTCATATACAACCTAGAGACTATCTCGACGTTCTTCTCATTCCAGCAAGGTACAGACATGACGTCAACAAAGGTTCCAAGGAGACAAATCAAAATGGAGTAAAAGCAAAATCTTAACTCCAACTCAGCGTTCCTTCTCATTCCAGCTGGATGCAGACGCAGCGTCAACAAACGACCCAAGGGTCGGAAAAAAAATTGAGTGACGGTGAAATCCTAGCTCCAAGTCTTGATGGTTCATATACAACCTAGAGAAAATCCCGGTTTTCCTTCTCATTCCAGCAAGATGCAGACGCGACATCAACAAAAGACCCAAAGGTCGAAACAAAAGTGGAGTAATGGAAAAATCCTAGCTCCAAGTCTCGACAGTGCATATACAACCTAGAGGCTATCTCGGTGTTCCCCCTCATTTCAGAAGGAAACGGATACAACTTTCAAATGAAATTGGAGCAATGACATGTCCTTAGCTCCTGATCTCGATTGCAATACATACAGTATAGAGATCGCCCAGATGTCTACCCTATTTCAAAAAAAAAATCTGCGCGACATCGTCAAAACAAAGAATGAAGCGACGGCAAAATCCCAGCTTTAGGGTCTCGATTGCAACTTATATAAAGCCTAAAAGACTATCGGAGATCATTCCAAACCAGCGCGGAGTGACTATACCTCATCGGGGCTCCAAACTGAGCCTAACCTTAAGTAAAAAGCTTCAAGGAAAATTCCTAACACTTGTTCTTCTGACAGTAATATGACCTAAGGAAATTACTTGAAGACATCTTGTCCAGCCCCCGAAGGGATCAGAGCCATGATAGTCGCAGGGTTACTCAAACAACAGCTTAAAGACTGTATATTGAGGAATACATCAGCAAACGCGATGGTACCACAGACTAAAACCTTAGTACCACAAAACCTAACGGACCTCTGTCGTAAAGATTAGGGGTTATCTATATTTCACGTTAGGATACACCTGCGAGATCTTCTCGAATCATCTAAACTTATAGGGGAAAACATCTTTATGAAACCCTCACGGCTCATGAAGGTGAAAAGCCTTAGGCGACGGGGATATCAACCTGTTTGCTAAGCACTGTGGCCCTACAAGTAGGTCCAAATTGCCTCTTGTATACTATCCACGGGTCACATTCTCTAAAGTCGCATGCCGACGAGGAAGGAAAACCATTTACAGGTTCTCTCGACTCGTAAGGAGAAAAGTTTCTTGTAAGATCCTTACGACTCTCAAGAGACAACACACTTAGGAGCCCTCACAAATCCTAAGGAGAAAATACACCTACGAGATCCTCTCGACTCGTAGGGAGAAAAGTTTTTATGAGACCCTCACGGCTCATAAAGTTGAAAAGCCAGAGGCGACAGATCTAAACCTGTTTCCTAAGCCATCGTTGCCCTATAAGTAGGTCCAAAATAACTCTTGTATACTATCTACCGGCCACATTCTCCAAAGTCGCATAACTACAAGGAGGAAAAACCACTTGCGAGTCCTCTCGACTCGTAAGGAGAAAATTCTCTTGTGAGATCCTTACGACTCTCAAGAGAAAACATGCTTAGGAGCCCTCACGACTCTTAAGGAGAAAATACACCTACGAGATCCTCTCGACTCGTAGGGAGAATTCTGTATGAGACCTTTATGGCTCATAAAGTTGAAAAGCCTTAGGCGACAGATCTAAACCTGTTTCCTAAACCATCGCTGCCCAACATCGCCTTCGGTATCTACCTTTTGCGGCGCTACGACTGGTACTTTATTAGGAGTCGCTGTCTTGGCTCTTGTATGTAACGGCATACCAGTAGTACGGGGGGTTGATTCGGCTTGTGTGGCTTTAGGAATGAGCACTGAGTTGCTGTCCTTTAGAGGAGAGCAAACAACCGGCCGTGGCCGCAACGGGGCGTTGATGGCTTGAGCGGGAGCAGGAGCTTTACATTCAAAAAGCACCATTCTCTCCTCTGCAATGATGGGACCAACCGGGTGGCGATACCAGCCCTTGAAGGTTCCCAAGGGTCTTGGAAGATAGTCAGGCTCGGGAATCATGAAGAAGGAACCGGTACCCAATCGCATGAAGTGGTGAATGACGTCGCGAGTGACCTCCAGCAAGAGAGTGGGCTCGACTAAAAAGGCTTCGAAGGGGACGCCCTGGTTGTAACCCGGCTGCTGGGAAAAACGATGAGGATTGTACCGCATGAAGAAAACGGTATTATTTAGGCGAAACGCTAAGTATCCCGCCCTGATTGAATATAAGTGCATGATCTCTTTGGGCTTCAAAGACGGAACTCCACTCTTTGACAAATCGAAAAACTGTTGAATGGGCCTAGTCAGAGCGGAAAGGACTCTGTCACTGAAAACCATCCCTCTTTCGTTTGAGTACGGATTGAGTAGTACGCGCAGAGCACCTAACTGGGTCGGATCAGGAGCAGAAGCGTCAACCAGCCTCATGACTCACAGGAAAGTGTACGACTCATAGAAATCAGATCGTCGATGCATAGCAAACGCGCCTAACACATGCATCTCGATTCACGACGTGAAGTAATGGAGGGAGAAATTCACGGTGTCCGCACCCAGATTGGAAGTGTTGGCAGTAGTACGTAAACCATAGTATAAGTGTGATAGTCCTACAACACCAATAGCCAATCGCGTTCCTTCGACTATGTGATGGGCAGGATAGAAGACGGGCGCTCTCATAAAATGGCAATGCATCGGCATGGCAAACCAGCTAAGCCAGAGACCGATGAAGCCGATAAAGAAAGTTTCTTCGTCCATTCCGGGGGCAGCAATCGCATCAAAAGCCACGGACGATAAAATTGGAATGTAAAACTGCGGCCGGTCTTCTTCTTTGGCCGACAGTTTCTTCAAACCGAAACTGAAGGGGTCCTCAACCTTTGCGAATTTCGGAGCTTTCTTGGATAAGACATCTTCACGGAGAAAGCAAGCAATGAAAGCGTCAAAATTGACACCTTGCCCTTCTGATGCCGCGAATAGTTTCTCAAAAATACCGAAGACTTTGATCAGACTCGGGTTCTTATGCCAAACAGCATTTTCGGTCGTCAAGCCTTCAAGCACCGCTGGCACCGTAGCGAATACATACTCGTCGGGGGGTAATAATTCTTCATAGTGTTCTCCCCTGATCGGCAACCCTGAAATTTCGTGGAACTCCTCCAGCGAAATAGAGACTTCGCGGTCCCCAAGTAGAAAAGTATTCGTCGGAAGGTTCCATTGATTTAAAAAAGCCTTGACCCACCAGACGTAGGGAGCATGATAGTAGAATAGTGATGCATACACCGCTTGGTACAGCCCAACTTTCTGCAGCCGTGAGCATTGGGACGAAAGAATGTACCAGGCCCAGGGAAGATAACCTACTGGATGACGCGGGGTAACACCTACTTTATAGATCTGCCCCCAGGGTCGAGCTTCACCCTGACATATTCGGCGTCGACAACCATCATGGGTTGATTATAGATTCCTGTCGTTGAAGGCTTAAGCTGGCCATCAAGGGTCCAATTAACCACTTCCACCGCATAAGCAGCATGCGGACGCTCCGTCAATGATATCAAGCAGATGGGTTCTGCAGGCACTTCGCACGTAAAACTACGACGGCTCCTGATAATTTGATCGTACCAGACTCCCTTTAAGAGAAGGATTTTATTGTCCTTATCATGCTCTCTAATCATTGCCATAACCTCCTCATCTGACGGCGACTGTGGAAAAGCTGTCTCCGAGCGTATGTAAAGAAAATAGGGGAGTGATGCCATCGTACCTAATAAAAAAAGGGGGACCCATTAATAAAAGTATATATATATATATATGAATTTGGTTCATAGGTCCACTAACTACAAAGCCAGTAAGCCCCACCGAATCCAAATGGCGGCTCATCAATGATGAGGTAAGATAATCATCGTGAGAATCCAAAAGGATTCTCATCAAATAAACAATGGAATTTAAATAACTCCTAACATCCTCGAAAAACGAGCTCTGTTAAAATGCATAACAGATTCAAATCTGTGAAAGAAAAAATGCTCAAGAACACCTGGGAATATAATACCCAAAAGTTTCTGAGTCTTTCAGAGCTAAGCTCTGTGACACGGAATTAAATTACTTTAATAATGGGATTAAATACCACAAACCCCCATTATGGGGAGACAAAGATAATAGAATTAAATTCCATGAATTCTCAAAGATCGGTGATAGGGAAAAACCTAAGAGGAGAACTAACAATCTTCAAGACCCCAGAATCTACTTAAAAGAAAAAGTTTTTAGATCTCTAAAAGATCAGTTCAAGAAGAGAGCAAAGCTCTGTTGATGGATTTGAAATCCAAAAGAAAAAAGGGTTTCCTTAAGAGGTAAAAGTCGTTCAAGATCCTTACCCAAAAAGGAGTTTTGCAGAGTTTAACTCTGAAAGATCTGTGGACAGAGAGCTAAGCTCTGAGAGGAGAATTAAATTCTCAAGAGAAGGTTAAGGAAGAAGATGAAGAAGTAGTGATCATCTAAAGAGCCAAACGCCCTATTTATAAGACGTGATGGGGAGCGGTTCATCTCCCCGTTCCCTAAGCCAATCCAACGGTTGTAAGGGTGGACAGCATTGCACTTACATGCAAGCCACGTGAGAACAACGCTGGGGGGCATTTGTTCCCTCATAAAGAAAGGTAAAGGAAGGAAAAAAGTAAAAGGGGGAAAATTTCCCACTATTAAAGTCTCACGTGTTTAACACATGAGCACCTATATGCAAAAGCATATAGGCGCTGCAGTTAAAAACAAATAGGCTAAAAGTGTCTCATGTGTTAAACACGTGAGCACCTATATGCAAAAGCATATAGACGCTGCAGTTAAAAACAAATGGGCTAAAAGAGCCACACGTGTTAAACACGTGAGCGCCTATATGCAGAGCATATAGGCGCTGCAATCAAATAATTGGCAAGCCATTAAAGTCTCACGTGTTAAACACGTGAGAGTTGATATGCGCTGAAAATAAAGCATACTGAAACCCATGCTAGGAGTCACGTGTTAAACACGTGAGTTCTTCTGCTGCACTCTTTGGCAAGGTAGAATTAAATTCTATTTGGGAAATATTTTCTTTGATCTTTCACAAATTAGAAAGATCTTCTCTATTAAACAAAGAACTTTCGGATCAAAGATCCAACGATGATTATAAAATCACCCACCGATCATCCGATAGAATAAAAATTCTGCCTTATGAAAAGATATTTCCTAACCTTGTTAAATAAACAAGAAAACTTCTCTATTAAATAGAGAGCCTTTGGATTAAAAATCCAATGGCGAATAAAATTCACCAAGTGATCTGAGAGATCATTTTGGATTGATCATGATCACTCAATCAGAGATTTTCATAACAAGTTGATCTTTTCTCTTATCCTATAAATAGAAGGAAAACAGAGAAGAAAAAAAGGGAGAGCTCGACAGAAGCTTCTGCAAAAGAATAAAAGAGAGTACAGCAAGATCTTGAGAGAACAAGAGAATTTAATTCTCAAAGAAGAAGACTTTCCTTATTGAAAACAGAGGTAAAAAAAACAGAGATCACATTGTCTCTCCTTTACCTATCTAAGGGTTTAACCCTTCATTTAAGAACTCAGTTTTTTCCCCAGTTGAGATTTGCAGAAGCAAATCTCCCCACAAGTTGAAAATTTAATTCTTATCGGGAAGATTTTGCTCTGCAGATTCAAAATTTAGAGGAAAAGAAATAATTTATAAAAAAAAGAGGAGAAAAGAAAAATGAGAACATATAGGAATTTAATTCCTCCAAAAATTAGGGTTTAACCCTATATATATAAAGAACTTAGTTCTTCCATAAAAAAACAGTGATGATGATCCAAAATCTTCAAAACCAGAATCGTTAGTACTTAGCACTATATTGAAGCCTCACGTGTTTCCCACGTGAGTGCTTCAGATGGAAAAAGAGAATAACTAAAATTGCCTCATATGTTTCCCACGTGAGTGTTAAAGCACCCCAGTATAAAAAAAAGAAAGACAGTCACAAGCTTTGCACGAGAACTCTAGCCATATGGGCAACGCCCATATTTGTGGTGCCTCACGTGTTTCACACGTGAGCGCTACAAGAATCAAGTGCTTAGCACTTATATATAAAAAAGGCAGAAATAAAATCTTATGGGCAGCACCCATATTTGTAGTGCCTCACGTGTTTTACACGTGAGCGCCACAAGAATCAAGTGCTTAGCATTTATAAAAAAAAAAGGAAATAAAACCTAATGGGCAGCGCCCATATTTATGGTGCCTCATGTGTTTCACATGTGAGCACCACAAGAATCTAGTGCTTAGCACTAATCTAATGCCCATGTGAAACAAACGTGGGCACTGTATGTCCCAGTGCTTAGCACTGTTGGGTAATTATGGAAACTCAATCCCAGCCCAAATTGGCTAAAATTTCCTGAGGTTAAACTCCTGTGATTTTAAATCAACCGAGCTCATATTGCTCATGGTTTCCCAAACCGACCTTAGTCTAAAAAATGACTAGTGGTCTCCCATTGATGATATCCCAAATGATACTCATCTTATATCTCCTAAGATAATTTTAGTCTCAAGCATGACTCACATTTCTTAGGTCTACAACAACCCCCCATTTTCCCCCCAAATATGGGATTTGGATTAAGGGTACATCTCTTCACAGCTCTGATACACGTCGTTGTAATTTCTCAACATCTTCAGAGAAGTGGCGGGTCCCAACGACCAATAATTTCTTTCGTTGATACACTTCCAAATTGATGTGCATGCAAATTGGGCGCATTCCATATCAATATCGTTCACTCCGTCACGTAACAAATACACGTGCGCGCAAGTTGAACTTTGGACCAAAAAGTCCTTAAACTAAATATTCGCCTCAAACATGGCAACCCAATCCTGGCCCAAATTGGCTAAGATTATGTTTGTGATATCCAAACCGATCTTCATTCATATCTCCTAAGTTAATCTTAGTCTTAAATATGACTGACGATTTTTAGGTACATCACCATCATTTTCCTCAAATACGGGATTCTGTTTAACGGTATATCTCTTCACACCTCTGATATATGTCGTTGTAATTTCTCAACATCTTTAGAGAGGTGGCGGGTCACGACGACCAACAGCTCCACTTAATGCACTTCCAAATTGGCGCGCATGCCTCAAATCAGATCGTGCCCCAAATTGGGCACAATCCATATCAACATCATTCACTCCATCACATAACAAATACATGTGCGCACAACACGAATGATGGACCGAAATGTCTTTAGACTAATATCCGCCCACAAATACGGCGATAAATGACCGAAATATCCCTAAACTAAAACTTCGCCTCAAACATAGCAATAATGGACCGTGATGTCCTTAAACTAAAATAATCGAGCCCAAATGCTCAAATGTTTAAGTCGATCTTAATCTCAAATCAGATTAATGGTCCTTAAATCAACCCAAACCCAAATCTAAAAATATACGGATTTGGACTAATCCGCGCCCTACGGGCGACGCCATAAATTAGTCTCCGTATACAATCCACGGGCAACCTAAAATAAAAACAAACATACACATGACACGAAGTGAACCTCCGGAGCATGAGAAAGTGGTTATCGCGATGCGGTAACGTAATTAACTGCACGGGCTTCCGCCTGTAGGGAAGAGCGTCCCCACAATCAGAAACCCCTCGCAAACGAGGGGGAATCTAATAAATTCTGCAACAATGGCCGCATTCGTTCAAACCTCCGATATATGGTGCCATAAATCAACTTGGTATCTTCGGAGAGGTGGGCGGATAAATCCAAATAGCATTTGCCCCCAAATTCAGGCAAGGCGATCTATCCCAGTTCGTCTCTATTTTTGGCGGTAAACACGGGTCTCTGCTCCTAATGGCTTATGGAAACTAGTTGGCTCATCATCGTCGATGATGCAATCTTCTCTATCCCCGTCTATGAGAAAACCGTAGTATCTCTAGGGTGGATAAGACTGCTTACTAGTCCTGCAGAGTGGCGCGGGGATATCCGGTTCTTTCGAAACTTCTGTTTGCACCATGCTTTCAGCAATAATTTATGGTTCTGGAATTTCTTCCAGTTCTATTGCGCTCCCACTTATTTCTTTTTCAAAGAATTGAGTTTCCAAAAAGTGGGCATGCTGAGAAACAAAGACCTTTTGTTCCTCCGCGTAATAGAAAAGATACCCCTTGGAGTTCTTTGGGTATCCCACAAACTTACGCAGTACTGAACGTTCCTCGAGCTTGTCCGCATGCTGCATTTTTATAAAAGCTGGAAATCCCTATATCTTTAGATACTTAAGATAGGGTTTCTTCCCACTCCACATCTGATATGGTGTGGTAGGCACTGACTTAGTAGGAATCTTGTTCAAAAGATATGTAGCTGATTCTAGTGCATAATCCAGAAGGATCGCGGTAACTCAGCGTTACTCATCATGGAACGTACCATATCCAATAAGGTTTGGTTCCGTTTTTCCGATACACCGTTGTGTTGAGGTGTGTATGGAGGAGTAAGCTGAGAGAAAATTCCATTCTCTTTTAAATAACCCAGGAACTAGGCAGTTAGGTATTCACCACCTCGATCAGATTTAAGTGCCTTGATACTTTTGCCTATTTGTTTTTCCACTTCATTCTTATATTTCCGGAATTTCTCAAAGGCTTCGGATTTATGTTTCATCATGAATACATGACTATACCTTCAGAAATCATCTGTAAAAGTAATGAAGTAGGAATAACTACTTCGTGCATGTGTAGACATCGGACCACAAGTCCTAAGAGCTCGCTGGCTCTTATTTCGTATCCAGTGAACGGAGTCTTTGTAATATTTCCTTTGAGACATGATTGACAAATTGCATACGACTGATATTCAAACGAATCCAAATATCTCTCTTTATGTAAGTTTGTCCACCGTGTTTCATTTATGTGACCCAGTCTACAATGCCATAAGAAAGCCTGAATTAATTCCGGAGCCATTCTTTTAAGTGTGTTCTGGACATTGAAAACCTGAACTTGATTTAATACATATATACCGTTATCTAGTGTATCTGACTCAATCAAAGTATGATTAAGGTGGATGTGGACGACATCGCTTACAAATGTAAAATCATAACCTTCTTTAGATAGTAAAGATACAGAGATGATATTACATGCCAAACTAGGTATACACAAACAGTTAAGCAAAATTAAAATCTGCCCACTTGTCAATCCTAGGTGATATTCATGTTCAGTCGAAAATATTGCATATTTGATGGAACATTTTCCTTACTTTTATTAAGTACTTAAAGGTGTTTATTGTAATTATGAAACATATGTGGGTTTATTTTCAAAATATTCTTTATCATATATTTATATATTATAATTAAAATTATGAAGGAAAATATATCCATATAATATTTATATGATATTTTGATAATTTAAATATGCATATCATATCAAATTATCCTAATCAATATTATTAAAATATCATATCATACTAATGGTTAGGATAATATCTCAAAATAAATAACAAATATTACTAATACTATGAATTGAGATATTATGCAGATATGAGCTCAGGTCTGGAGATCGAGATATCCGAGATGTCGGGAACCAAATCTGCCGATAAATTTGAATCAAATCATAAAATCATGAATGGCAAAGACTCAGAGAAAGATTTGAAGAATCTAGACATTGAAGTAATCTCCATGTGTCAATATCAGGAAGCACAAGAATTTTCAAACCCTGATTCCACCATGACGCCGCCCAACCGCGGCTAATAGCATTGATTCACGGCGGATTCATGGCCATATTGTGGCCTTAAGATTTAGAATTTTTCTAGTGTGATCACAACAGCAAATAATCACATATAGAATCTAGGCTTTCTGCTTCTAGGGCTATTTAAAGGACCGAGAGCTACACTTGGAAAATCATCACCTTTTACATCACCAAAATCACTGACAAGATCAAGAGATCCAAGACAGGTACACGAATGGACGTGATAAATTGATTTGATCAATCGACTGAATATCTACTTCCTACGAGATAAAGATCGAGAGCAACACGAGAGTTCTTTGTATTCTAATTTCAAAGGATTTGTACATGTTAAAGTTGATTGATAAAGGTATAGTTTAGTTTCGTTCTTTGCATTTTACTTTTTGCATTTAATTTCTGCATTACTTTCTGTATTTATATTATGATCTCCTTCTTTATCCTTTCTTCTTCTTCTCAAAACATGCGTGAGTAATTCTATACTTGCTAGGGTTTGTAGGATTAGAGTAGATCAATGGATGATAAAATCTCTTAACTTCTTTTACATCTTTTAAAGTTTATAAAATTTAGCAAAACAATTGTTAATATCCTTATCAGGCGCGCTACCAATTTATTGATAGTCTCGACCGCGATTTGAGATTAGATTAACAAATGTTTTGGTAAAGGCTAGACATGAATAGAGGTCAATGAAAACATAAGGGTTAAGAGTGGGAACCATATTCCCTCCAAAAACCCTAATCTTCATTCACCAATATCGATCTAGTTTTAAATCTATTAAAAGATAAAAGAAGTCATCTTTAATTAATCATCCATTACTGCTAAATTCAATGAACCCTACAAAGCACTTCTTCATAAAATCTACATCCGTATATCGTATATCTAGAACAAACCATCCATATTTCAATCAACTCTTCTAAGGCAAGATAAAGGTTCGACGTTTCCCTGAGGACGACCCGTACTCATCTCGGCTAGCTATGAGCGACACCGTCATTTGACTGCGTGCCATTTGATTGATTCTATTTTGAAAAGTGTTTTTTAAAGTAACTGCAATCAATAACGGTGTCGCTCGTAGCTAGCCGAGATGAGTATGGGTTGTCCTCAAGGAAACGTTGAACCTTTATCTTACCTTAGACAAGTTGATTGAAATATAAATGGTTTGTTCTAGATCTACGATATAGGGATGTAGATTTTATGAAGAAGAGGCTTGCAGGGTTCATAGAATTTGGTAGTAATGGATGATTAATTAAAGATGACTCCTTTTATCTTTTAATAGATTTAAAACTAGATCGATATTGCTGAATGAAAATTAGGGTTTTTGGAGGGAATATAGTTCCCACTCTTAACCCTTATCTTTTTATTAACCTCTATTCATGTCTAGCCTTTACCAAAACAATTGTTAATCTAATATCAAATCGTGGTCGAGACTATCAATAAATTGGTAGCGTGCTCGATAAGGATGTTAACAATTGTTTTGCTAAAGTTTATAAACTTTAAAAGATGTAAAAGAAGTTAAGAGATTTTATCATCTATTGATCTACCCTAATTCTACGAACCCTAGCAAGCGTAGAATTACTCATGCATGTTTTAAGAAGAAGAAGAAAGGATAGAGAAGGAGATCACAATGTAAAAGTAGAAAGTAATGCAAAAATTAAATGCAGAAAGTAAAATGCAAAAAACTAAACTAAAGATCTACCTTTATTAATCAACTTTAACATGTACAAATCCTTTGAAATTAGAGTACAAAGAACTCTCGTGTTGCTCCCGATCTTTATCTCATAGGAAGTAGATGTTCAGTCGATTGATCACGTCAATTTATCACGTCGATTCGTGGACCTGTCTTGGATCTCTTGATCTTGTCAGTGATTTTGGTGATGCAAAAGGTGATGATTTTCTAAGTGTAGCTCTCGGTCTTTTAAATAGCCCTAGAAACAGAAACTCTAGATTCTATGTGTGATTATTTGCTGTTGTGATCACACTAGAAAAATCCTAAATCCTAAGGCCACAATATGATCACGGATCCACCGCGAATCAATGCTATTGGCCGCGGTTGGGCGGCTTCATGGTGGAATCAGGGTTTGAAAATTCTTGTGCTGCCTGATGTTGACACGTGGAGATTACTTCAATGTCTGGATTCTTCAAATCTTTCTCTGAGTCTCTGCCATTCATGATTTTATAATTTGATTCAACTTTATTGGCAGTTTTGGTTCCCGACATCTCGGATATCTTGATCTCCAGACCTGAGCTCATATCTGCACAATATCTTTAGTCATAGTATTAGTAATATTTGTTATTTGTTTTGAGATATTATCTTAACCATTAGTATGATATGATATTTTAAGAATATTGATTAGGATTATTTAATATGATATGTATATTTAAATTATCAAAATATCATATAAATATTATATGCATATATTTTCCTTTATAATGTTAATTATAATATATAAACATATGATAAAGAGTATTTTGCAAATAAACCCACATATGTTCCATAATTACAATAAACACCTTTAAGTATTTAACTAAAGTAAGGAAAATGTTCCATCAAATGTGCAATATTTTCGACTGAACAAATACCCCCAAATTTAACTTTGATCGTCCCGGGCAAACTAGTTATTCAAGAGAGGGAGAAAAAAAGGAAAAGAAAAACCTAGCACATTTTCTTAGGCAACACGATTGCACTTAGCATGTGCAACAAATCTTTAAACCTCTAGGTGTCCCCAGTAGGAGGAGTGTTGTCTCCTGAGGGTTTTCAGCGGATTACACCCACAAAATCCCATAATAAAATAAAGAAGATGAATGTTACATACAAAGATAAAGAACATATTAAAGAAAGAACTTGAAAAGAAGCGTTCCAAACTATACCAGCTTTTCAGTTGCCATGAGCCCTATCTTAATGGTCGTGAAAAGATGTCAGTAATCACATCATCCCTCAATAAAACATCGCCTTTAGTCTTCCTCCCTAACATTCTTCCAAATATCGATCATATACCCCAACGTATGTGTAAAAGACGTCCCTACACTTAGAGAATTCAATTCAAGCTATCATACTCTTTTCCATCTTCCTTAGTACTTTTTAGTCGGTGAATATTTTAGATGGAATTGCTCACATATTCTTCATGCGACCGTTAATACTTCTTGAGGGACTAACCAACCGATTACCGAATGTACTCACTTATTAAGGCGTAATTAGCAATATCCTCGTCTTGCAACACTTAAAACTTAGCAGTGGCTCCCAAATCAGTTGGTCTAAGGCACTAGGTGATAAAGCACCCTCGCTATTTTTTTATGCTGCCTTAAGCAATCACAAAACCAGTGTTCATTTTTCTTCACCATTTTATTTTTTTATGTCTCACTTTTTTTTCATTGATCTTCATACTAAGGCTTTTAGACAAGAGTATTTCAAGGTATCCTTTACTATCCCAAGTTTCAAGATGTGTGCAAGTGCGTATAATAGGATATCAACGTTCAGATGTTTGGACTTAAGAATTGGGACTATTCTATCCTTAGATTAGTGATTCCCTTCATCTTACTAATCCTTAGGACAACAGCTCATGACTACCTATTACTAGCTTTATTATAAAACATCTAATTTTCTTGCTTTTCTTAAACTTTTCCTATCTTTCATATATAATTTTTCACTTTCTAATCTTTTATTATCAAAAATTTTTTGTGCTTTTATTTAGTATAATGCAGAAAATGATGCGTGAATAAGCACAAAACTCCCCCAAACCTATTTGCAGCAGTGTCCTCATTGATGTCATCTGTTAAGCTTAAAACCTGTAGACTTGGGAGGAAAAGTAATAGGGGTAAAATAATAATGCAATACTACCTCCAAACTTGTTCTATGGCACGCACAGATATTCACTTATATCTTAGTTAACTCACCTCCATTCTTTTATGAAACAGTATTACCGAAACATGGAGGTGAGGCGGAGGAAAGTTAGTTATGATAAAGCGGCTCCTGTAAAAACAGGAGCTCCTCTGCTGGGTCAGCGGAAAAGAACGGTTTTAATCTATGCCCATTGAATTTAAAAAAAGAACCACTTTTAGCATTTTCTATATCCACTTCGCCTTGCGGGTACACATACCGCACCAAAAAAGGTCCTTTCCAACGAGATTTAAGCTTATCCGGATGAAGGTGGAGTCGGGAATCGTAAAGAAGTACTTGCTGTCCCAAGGTGAAAGTTTTTCTAAAAAGGTTTTTTTCGTGGAACACTTTAGTCCGGTTCTTTACTATAACCGCATTATCATAGGCTTCATCGCGAAGTTCGCTAAGCTTATTTAACTGCAGATTCCGATAGCTGCAAGCTTGATCAAAATCAAAGTTAAGCTCTTTAATAGCCTACATTGGTTTATATTCGATCTCGACTGGAAGGTAGCAAGCCTTCCTAAATACTAGTTGGTATGGAGACATACCAAGATCGGTCTTATAAGCGGTACGAAATGCCCAAAGAGCATCTGTCAATTTGGTGGACCAATCTTTACGGTTCTTAGAAAACAATTTTCTCCAAAAATTTTTTGATCTATCTATTGGAGATCTCGGTTTGCCCACTCATTTGGGGATGATAGGGCGTAGAAAGCTTGTGGTTGATTGAATATTTCCGCATCAAAGTCTCGAAAGACCGATTACATAAATGCGGCCCGTTGTCGCTAATTATAGCACGAGGGTGTCCGAATCGCGAAACGATATTTTCTTTAAGGAATTTAATAACAACCTTGTTGTCATTAGTGCGACACGGTACTGCTTCCACCCATTTAGAGACATAATCAACTGCATGTAAGATGTATAAATTTCCAAAAGAGTTGGGAAATGGGCCCATAAAATCAATTCCCCAAACATCAAATATCTCCACAACCAAGATAGGTTGGAGCGAAATCTCATTTCTCCGTGAAATCTGACCTATGTATTGACACAGTGAACAAGTTTTGCAATGATCATATGCATCTTTAAATAATGTTGGCCAATAAAAGCCATATTGCAAAACGTTCTCCACCGTTTTGCGTGGACCAAAGTGACCGCCATATGCCTGATCATAGCAGAAAGACAATACATTCTTGAATTCATCATTAGGGACATATCGGCGAATGATTTGATCAGGACAATACTTAAAAAAATAAGGTTCATCCCAGTAAAAATGTTTTACTTAGGATAGAAATCGGTGATTGTCTTTTTTCAACTATTCACTCGGTATAAGTCCCGTAGCTAAATAATTCACAATATACATGAACCAAGGTTCGGAGGATATGGTCAAGAGCTATTCTTCAGGAAAGGAATCGTTTATTGGCACGGTCAGCGTTGGCGAAGAAAAGAGGCGTGAAAGATGGTCTGCTACTACGTTTTCACCTCCACTCTTGTCTCGTATGACAAGATCAAATTCTTATAACAACAGGATCCAACGTATTAGCCTGGCTTTAGTATCCTTCTTTGATAAAAGATGTCTTAGAGCGGAGTGATCGGTGTAAACTACAACTGGAGAGCCAATCAAGTAGGGCCTGAATTTTTCTAATCAAATACAACTGCTAAGAGTTCTTTCTCGGTAGTTGTATAATTCATCTAGGCATCGTTCAAGGTCCTACTTGTATAGTAAATTACATACGGCATCTTATCAATGTGCTGTCCTAAGACTGCACCAATAGCAAAATCAGATGCATCACACATAAACTCAAACGGGTGATTCTAGTCCGGAGATGACAGAACGGAGGCTGTAGTGAGGGAGCTTTTAAGTGATTCAAAAGCAGCCTCGCAATCCGAATCGAAATGAAATGTTGTATACTTGGCCAAGAGAAGAGTTAAGGGTCTAACAATTTTGCTAAAGTCCTTAATGAATCTCCTATAAAATCCTGCATGACCAAGGAAGGATCGTACATCTTTGACGCATTTGGGAAGAGGAAGGTTATAGATGACATCTATTTTAGCTCTGTCTACCTCCATTCCTTTTCTTGAAATGATATGTCCAAGGACTATACCTTCTTGAACCATGAAATGACATTTTTCCCAATTCAAAGTTAAATTCTTATACTTACAGCGGGTAAGAACAGTGTCAAGATGACGAAAGCATTCCTCAAAGGAGTCCCCAAGTATGGAGAAATCGTCCATAAATATTTCCAGAAAATTCTTGATCATGTCCGAGAATATCTCCATCATATACCGCTGAAATGTAGCGGGAGCATTACATAACCCAAAGGGCATGCGTCTATAAGCAAAAGTACCGAAAGGACAAGTAAATGTTGTTATCTTGATCCTTTTCGGTTATGGGGATCTGGTTATAGCCGAAGTATCCGTCTAAGAAACGGTAGTATTCATGTCCGGCTAATCGTTCTAACATCTTGTCAATGAAAGATAGAGGGAAGTGATCTTTCCTCGTTGCGGCATTGAGTTTTCTATAATCAATACATACTCGCCATTCAGTTTGGGTCCGTATTTGGATCTACTCATTAACCTCATTATTTATGACCGTGATGCCAGACTTTTTAGGGACCACACAAATAGGACTTATCCATTGGCTATCAGATATTGGGTAAATTATACCACTATCTATGCACTTAATGATTTCTTTCTTTATCACCTTGTTCATGATGGGATTCAACCGTCTTTATGGGTCTTGGGTTGGTTTGGCTTCATCCATCAAATATATATGATGTTCAACAATCAAGGGACTAATCCCTTTGATGTCCGCCTTTGTCCAACCAAAAGCTTGCCGATTTGATCTCAAGACTGACAAAAGAGCGCTCTCTTGCTCTAAAACTAGAGAAGCGGATATGATCATGGGTAAAGACTCATTCTCGCATAAATATGCATATTTAAGACAAGAAGGTAGCGGCTTGAGATCTAGTGTTGGCGGAGAGATGATAGAAGGTAGGGTAGGGGAACTATACTCGGACTCCCTAAGGGGTTCAAAACTGGCGTAGGATATTGACTCGGAAAGCTCAACTGACTTTTATGACGATTCAAAGGATTCGAACTCGGGGGTGGACGCGTTAAAGGCGTCCTCACTACTATAGTAATTTGCTAGATCAAATAATGATGCACTCGTGTCGTCGAGATCATTGTTGCAAAGTCCCTCAACTTCGCAGCTGTCGGAAGCTATCTCGTTGACAGAACAGATATCGATTAGATAAGCAGAAGGTCCAGATGGTTGACTTCCTAGCTTGTAAATATTAAGTTCAATTGTCATCTTCCCGAAGGATAAGTTCTGCCGATAAAACTCAATTCGTACCAGAACCAAATCTGCCGATAAAGTTGAATCAAATCGTAAAATCATGAATGGCAGAGACTCAAAGAAAGATTTGAAGAATCCAGACATTGAAGTAATCTCCACGTGTCAACATCAAGCAGCACAAGAATTTTAAACCCTGATTCCACCATGACGCCGCCCAACCGCGGCCAATAGCATTGATTCGCGGCAGATCTGTGGCCATATTGTGGCCGTGGGATTTAGGATTTTTCTAGTATGATCATAGCAGCAAATAATCACACATAGAATCCAGGATTTCTGCTTCTGGGGCTATTTAAAAGACTAATAGCTATACTTAGAAAATCATCACCTTTTATCACCAAAATCATCGACAAGATCAAGAGATCCAAGACAGGTCCACGAATCGACGTGATAAATTGACATAATTAATCGACTGAACATTTACTTCCTATGAGATAAAGATCGAGAGCAACACGAGAGTTCTTTGTATTCTAATTTCAAGGGCTTTGTACATGTTAAAGTTGATTAATAAAGGTACATCTTTAGTTTAGTTCTTTGCATTTTACTTTCTGCATTTAATTTCTGTATTACTTTCTGCATTTACATTATGATCTCTTTCTTCATCTTCTCTTCTATCTCAACCATGAGCGAGTAATTCCTATCTTGCTAGGGTTCGTAGGCTAGGGTAGATCAATGGATGATAAAATATTTTAACTCCTTTTATACATTTTAAATTCTATAAAGTTTAGTAAAATAAATGTTAACATTCTTATCGGGCGGGCCACCAATTTATTGATAGTCTTGACCATGATTTGAGATTAGATTAACACTTGTTTTGTTAGGGGCTAGACATGAATAGAGATCAATGCAAGGACAAGGGTTAAGAGTGGGGAAACCCTAGTTTCTTTCAAAAGAACTCTAATCCATATTCATCACTATCGATCTAGTTTTAAATTATTAAAATATAAAAGGAGTCATTTTTAATTAGTCTTTTATTACTACTAAGTCATATGATCCCTACAAGCCTCTTCTTCATAAAATCTATATCCGTATATCGTAGATCTAGAACAAACCATCCATATTTCAATCAACTCGTCTAAAGCAAGATAAAGGTTCGGCGTTTCCCTGAGGACGACCCGTACTCATCGCGGCTAGCTACTAGCGACACTCTTATTAATTGCAGTTACTTTATTTACAAAATACTTCTTACTTTTCAAAATAGAATCAATCAATTCCCCTACAGATACAGTATCCACGCTCATTCCGTTAGCTACCCTGAGAGTCATATCACCTGCCTTGATAATTCTACGGTTTCTCAGAGCCTGTAATAAATTACAGATATGAGATGCCGATCCGGTATCTAGTAACCAGGAACTAGAGTTAATTGATAGACAGTTTTCAATCATAAACACACTTGAAGCCGAAGCCACAACGTGCTTCGAATCTTAGTTTATGGCTTTCCAAGACCTGCAATCCTTCTTCCAATGGCCTTTCCTGTGATAATAGAAACATTCCTCCCTCCCTACTGTCGGCCCCGAAACTTTTGCCTCGCCTTTTACCTCTACCATACTGTCACCTCCTTTCGACATTGTGAAGGCCTTCTTCTTCTTCTCTTAGCTTTCGCTTTGGATCTAGAAGAGGAAGATTCCCTAATAAGCAGAGCGGGTGTCTCCCTGGATTTCTGCAGGGTGCCATCAGCGCTCCTCAACATGTTGAGAAGTTCTGGAAGTGAAACTTCCTTTTCTTGAATGTTGAAATTCAAGATAAACTGGACGTAGATAGAAGGGAGGAACTATAGAATCAAGTTAGTATATAACTCGTACTCCAACGTGGTCCCATGATCCGCGAGCTCTTTAATATAGTTAATCATCTTAAGGACGTGGTCCCCTACAGATGACCTGACAGCCAACCTCTCCTGAAACAATTTCTTCAAGGTCTCATATCTTGCGATACGAGATTGCTCTCGATATAAATCTTTGGTATGGAGGAAGATGGAAGCTAAGTATATCTTCTCGTGCCGTCTCTGGTGTTCATTATCCATTGAGGCCAACACGAGGCATTTAGCTCTCGCACTGTCTATTTCCCATGTCTTACGAATTTCAACATCTGCGACGGTGGAATCTGGACCTGGGACGGTAGAGGCTTTGGTAGTAAGGAGGTAGCCCATCTTGTCATAGGTAATGGCCATCTGGACATTTCTCAGCCAATCTTTATAGTTTAGCACAGTCAATTTATTATTATCTAGCAGTAACTTAAGCCCGGTCATTTTGGTCGCTGCTGTCAAGAGAGAGAGGAGAAACACTCAGCATGAAGCTCTTACAAGTTTAGATTGGTTATTAGTTTATCTAAACAGGATGGCTCCTACTGTACCTCGAATCCACCTTCAGATCATAAAAGAAGGATTAGTCAGGATTAATCTCACCCTACAATTCTTGCTTAACCTTTCGGCCAGGCTAGTGTTGGTATTTCGAGGGAGGTTTTCCAATGCTTTTACGAAGTTCCTTAATTACATAACCCTTTTTCCCTGGAGGCGTAGTCCTGCTAACACCGTTCTAGGCACCTACTTGGTTTATAGCATTGATTGTTTAGTGAAAAAATCTCTTAAAGAGTAGCGAATACTCACAGTAGGATCGGGATCCAAATATCATCGTGTGACAACCTTGAAGGAATCCTACCAAAATCATCACACTCCAAATGGTATGCAACGCTAGCAAGTTTCATTTTCCTTTGAAACTCCCGATATGGATTTTTGCCCCAGGCGCTTATTGAAAGTGTGTCTTAGCACTACCACTAGGTTTAAATATGCATCAAGTATGCAATTTTAAAAATCTAGAGTGTTTAGCTACACTAACCTAGAATCGAACTAGAGAATTAGGGTTTTGTAAGCAAGTAAGGATATTCTAAACTAAGTGAAGAAGGTTACAAGCTTTGTAGACCAAGTCCTTCACTTCAATTGCTCCAAGTAGTAATTCCTAAGCTCCAAGTAGTAGTCCCTAAAATTCTTCTTAGGCTCCACTTGGTGAAAGGAACGAGCTTGCTTCGTCGTCTTCGAGGCCGAAGATGATTCACCTAGAAGTTACTCTAACTCAAGCTACCTCTTCACTAATGAAAGAACTAGTGAAGCAAACAACCTAATCTAATGGGCTAGATAAGATTAGATTGATGAAGTAGGAATTTTGCTCACTTTAGAATTCTTTTTCTCTTTTTCGTTTTCCACTCAAGAAAATCTAGAGAGGGAAGAAGATGAACTAGGGTGAAGAAATATCTCAATGTGAGAATGAATGAGATAACTATGAGTCCAAGATATTATTATGATGAATAAATATCTAAGATAGAGACAAAATGAGAGTACGAGTCATAGCTTCTCAATGTTTCTACAAGCATATAAGCCATGACTCATTTCCTCCTTATTTTAATTTCCATTTAAATATAAATCATCACAAAATCTTTGACCCTAGGTGTGAGTCTCATACACCCATGTTCTATGTATCATCCACCATGACACAATAGTGTTTTATATGTAAATGAATATATATATATATATATATCATTATATATAAACAATAGAAGGAAAACATTAATGAGGTAAAATATTAGTTAATATATAAATATATATCAAATTATTAAATCAACATTTGATTCAATAATTTGATTATATCATATATAACTGACTAATATCATTTATATGTATATCATATTATCAAATCAATACTTGATTCGATAATCCGATTATATCACATATAACCGACAATATTCAATATTCATTATTAAATCAACACTTGATTCAATAATCCGGTCATATCATAAATAACCGGCCAATATCAAATATATATACATATAACAAATCATTGAATCAACACTTGATTCAACAATCCAGTTATATCACACATAACCTAACCGATATCAAATATCGCGAAATTAGAATACGGTATCACATACTTGTATTTAATTAAGCTCCTGTACATATCATCATATGTGCCCTACTTCGTTTCGCTTGAGCTAGGAAACCTTTGTGTGGGACTCTAAAGACCAGTCAATACGCCAGCAGTAGGTAATGATCATATCAGTCACCTACAAGCCGTCAGCGGTATTAGCTGGACGTAACGGCTATCCAGGTATTGAGCGAATAGATGATCAACAAGCAAGCTTGTCCAAACCCCCGTAAATTCTATAAGCAGCACTTACCGTACAATCTGGTCTCTTCGTCTGATATGTCGCATATCGAGTCTTGGGGTGGAATCGTCAGACCCCAGTAACTTGATAAGTCATGCTGATATGTGGCCTATAACCGTTTAAGAAACTATTGATAACACTTATCAGTAAATCTCATCAGCCCTGGCCAGGGACTTGCTGTTATAGCCAACAAAGCACAGCGCAACATCAACTCCCAATACCAAGAGAGACGAAACACCTCCTATCGCTCACTGCCTCCATGTGACTCGGGACTGTACCCAAAATCCACCTGTTTGCATGACTCCTTTGAGCCATGGTAGGGAGGAAATCAAAGCACAGTGGGAACCGCACAAGAAACTATGACGATCTCGGGTCTACATACTAACCTCTACCAGTGTCACCAGAGAACTGCTATCTGACGATAGGTATGGTACCATCTAGGAGTTCTCGGCGAGTCCTGTTCGGTGTACCCATTCTCTAATGAGTACCTGTGTACAATCTTTGATGTCAAACACCAATGGTTGTGGGATCAACCATCGCCCTTATACAGGGTCAAGAAACGTACACACTAGTCTATTCTGAAATATCGAAGCCCTGTCTCGATACTCCCTCGACTAGGAATGGTTAAAGGATGTGCTTGCGGACTACGCAAGCCCTATTATTATGATCTGCATCATAGTCCTGGTAGTTAAACTAATATCCTAAGGGCTTTATCAACATGTATCAGAGAGACAGAATAATATAAGTGTACATGTTAAGATAAAGTGCAACCAGATAGCATACTATCAGGTCGAGCAAGAAAGTCCTAAGTGTGTGTGTGTGTGTGTGTGTGTGCGTGTGTCCACGCATCCACTATAATATACAATAATGGCCTCTAGGGCATACATATCACAAACACTTATGACCTTGACGAAGGCCAACATATTATAAGACGCAAGTCAAGTTCTATCTGTCATTATCCAGGTTAATTTGAACCCATCCGTACAAACCCTTGACGAAGGCCAAAATAGCTGTACAACTGTCCCAAATCAATGCATCTATCTATGGTATAGATGAATACCCAGCAGCTACCAATCACCATGCCTTGGTGAATGTCAAAATATATAGCTTGAATACTACTGAATACCCATCTGAAATGACGGATGGCTACAGATGGTTTTGGCAAAACCGTGAACATAATGAACTTGACATAGTCGAAGGAACCATGATAGCTTTTAAAAGGAGTAGTTTAGGCTCCGCATTTAAAAGTTGTTTTTCAAGAAAACTGAGTGGTTTTGAAATTGT
This sequence comes from Agapanthus africanus, assembly GCA_030015575.1. NCBI lineage: Eukaryota > Viridiplantae > Streptophyta > Magnoliopsida > Asparagales > Amaryllidaceae > Agapanthus > Agapanthus africanus. The sequence goes on along the minus strand of JASDDO010000019.1, from coordinate 371,608,507 downwards.
TCCAACGATTTAAACTTTGGTTTGTTTTCCTTGCATTAATCAATATTAATGCGGTCCCATCATTTAACCATATCATTGCAGAAAAGAAATGAAAATAGAACGTACGTTTATGCTATCCATATTCGCCACGGGGCCCCATCATGGACCGTTAGGTTACTTAACTAACGGCAGAGCGGGGACTGGACTTGCGTGGGTGCAAAATATAAGGAACGTTTATTATATATAACATATATATATAGCCATTCATCTCACGCAATAATAGGCATTCCAGATCACAGATCACAGCACAGATGAATATATTGGATATACTAGGATTTCCGTGTTTCGTTTTAGCCTATAACGAAAGAAGGATTCCACAATTGTGATGAATAGCCAAACCCTACCCTATACCCCTACGGGTGCGGCAAACTACCCGCCAAATTCCCGAAGTGAAGCAACCTCTCTCAATAAAATGAGTAGGCCACTCGGCATTTTAAGAACTCGGTAGTTTGTGCACCCCACCTTGGATCTATCTTAGGTGCAAGAAAAAAATAAATGAAATAATACAACGGTGGCTACAGCCTCAACCCGGATGTGCCCCGAAAAAAAATTACATCAATTTACAAATTTACATAAATGAAAGAAAAGAAAACACTCTTCTCACATCCCCCGGCTATTCATCCACGACGGTCCAATACTTCATATACACAAACCGACACAATACAGATATGTGCAACCCCTACTAATCGAGATATAGCGATTAGCAGACGTTTAGCAACACATATATAATCACAGAATCACGTATTAGCTAACAACTTTGAATTTCGATCGATAATACTTATCCGTGTTTACTCCATACACAAACCAGGACACAAACAATTAGGGTAAAAACTAAATATACCAAAAACCATAATTCCAAGAACCAAAACCACAGAAAAAAATTATGAGCAACTCGGCCACAACTCGGCGGCTGTTCCGCCGCCAAATGACCTATTTAGCGGCGGTTCCGCCGGAATGTTGATGAGTTAGGCGCTCAAATTTTTTTCTAGGTCTTAGAAATGCCTGCATGTATTTTTAAGGTTACTAAAATAATTTTTCGAGCAGTTTTGAAAATCGACAGCAAACATAGTTTTGAATTTTGATTTCGGGCAATTTTACGTCGATCGAAGTTCTAATCACTTGTTAATAAGCTAGTTAAGGTTTAGTAGTCTCTGATACCACTGTAAGTCGATGTCGCGCACCCCGCGGGTTCGCGGGGAGGCGGAATATACAAAAAATGATTTTCCTTACTTCGCAACACCGACTTTAACTCCAGGATCTTTACGGAAACCTTAACTAGCTATTCTACTAGGAAGTTCTAACTAATATGTTAGTATTTTATACCTCCTTGTTAACAAGTCCTTCGGATCTTCTTCTCCTCCTCTCCTTGAGCTCCTCGATGATCCGGATCGCGCTTGATCGTTGGCTTCCTCATGTCGAAGATGATCCACCCGAGAGTCTATACTTCAAGCTCCAACCTATAAACCGAGGTAATTAAGGTACCTATTTTGCTAAGCTAGGTAGATTAGAAGATGTAAAGTATCTAATAGAATATTTAATCTCACTTGACCCTATGGTTCACAACTCATGTGAGGGATTAGGGTCTTAAGGAAGAAGGAGAGAAAAAATGGAGAGAGAAAGTGAAACTACAAATGAGCTAGGGTAAAAGCAAGTGAAGAATGGCTCCTACACTCATCTCACTCAAGCATGCAATATTTTCCAATTGAAAATATCAACCATGCCTGAATAGTGAGTCCAAACCAATAAAATAACACAAATGAGCCATGCTTCACCATACCACAAATATCTCCATTTTCCACCTCATTAATCTATTTCTAAAAATAGATAAACCAAATAATGAGGTGTTCCCTTCTAGAAGCATGTCTTGTGAAATTACAAGAATGCCCTCACCGTATATACATACCCGTATTCGTATTCCGAAAAATACGAATACAATAAGATAATAATAATCCAATAATATAATACTAGGATTCGGCTTAAACCAAAGCCTACTAGTATTATCCGTCCGAACATCATCCATGTAGCCAGTACACGTATATGATCAGAACCCTGCCGTAAAACTATACGGCCTCTATATCGTTTCACCCAAAGCAGGAAAACCCTCTGTGTGGGACTCTGAAGACTCGATTGTATGCTGGCAGTGGGTTTAACCACAAGTCCGTCAGCTGCACTAGCTATGCGTAACGGTTACCCAGGTATCTGTCGATAAGAAGGTCGATGAGCAAACTCATCCGAATTCCTATTGAGCCTATCTGTGACAATCTTCGTACAGTCCGGTCTATTCGTCTAAGATACTCGCATATCAGGTCTAAGGAGATCATAACCGTCAGACCCCTAATAGCGCAATAAGTTATGCCGGGGTAAAGCCCAATACACCCTGAGAAACTACTGGAGTACCTACCAGTAAATATTATTTGCCCTGGTCAGGGACTTTGTGTAATGGCTTTCCGAACACAGTGCGATATCAACCCCCAATATCGGGAGAGACGAATCTTATCTAACCGCTACTGCCTCCAAGTGCTTCGAGACTGCACCCAACTACTACCTGTTTGCACGACTCCTTTGAGCCGTGGTAGGGTAATAATCTAAGTACAATAGGAACACACTCGAGACGAATAGTGATGTCAAGTCAAAGGACTAACTTGTACTCATGCCACCCAGGAACTGCTACCTAACGATAGGTATAATACCAACCAGCAGTTCCCAACGAGTCCATCCAGTGTAACTCATAACCCAATGAGCACCTGTATACTATTTTCGGTACGACATACCAATGGCTGTGGGATAGACCATCTCCCTTGCTAGGATGAGAAGCGTATACACTAGTCTACTATAGAGTATCGATGCCCCGTCTCGATAATCCTACAAGAAGGGACCTTTATAAAGATGTGCTTATAGACTACCCAACCCCCACTAGTGTGACTGCCATCACAATACTGGTAGTTAAGCAAAGATCCTAAGGGCTCTACCAATATGTATTAGCGATATGCTAAAAGAAACACATGCACATATTGAGATAGAAACAAACCAAGTTGCATACTACCATTTTGAGCAAGACTGTTATTATATCTGTGAATATCCCAAGCTTCCAAAATGTAATATACAATCCAGTATGATACAATAATGGCCTCTAAGGCATATATCACTAACAGATATGATGACGTATAGCACCCCCGCAACCGTAGTACTAGGATACTAGATATATACACACACACATTAGGTATGTGTATTTAGCTAATAAGTTTCCTAGAATACCATACATAGTAATATACTTATAGAAGTTATACCCCTAGTATTATTCCTTAACCTATGAACTATATCTACTTGTGTGTGTGTGTGTGTACATGCATATGAGAATATTTACGATATGATCTGATATGATGACATGAGTCGATATGATTGGATATGATGATATGAGGCGATGTTATATGATATGATATATGAGGACATGAGATGATATATGATGATATAAGATGAGATGATGTACGCGACTATAGATCTGTACTATTGATTTGATGATATCATACGATGGATATTCCATACGTGATATGATGATGATGGATTACCGACTTATATATCGACTCAAGAAAGACTTGTTTAAATTCACATAGTACATATTATGATATGTTTAGAGCCATATTTATTTTCAAAACTGACGAATTGTTACGTGCTTTTAAAAGATAACTTCAAGGGACACTATGACTTTTCAAATGATACCTTTTTCAAAAAAACATCATAGCCCCCTATTTTCCTAAACAACGATTCGTATTAATTTTAAACTATAACTGTATGGCTCATATGTAGTTGCGTATTATTTTTATACTGTTCGCATTTACGATTTCTTTATTCTGTTTATGCTCGCGTTACGATTTCTTATTTCTATATACGCTCGTATTTCTTTCATTTACAATATATATACTACATTTCATACCCTCATCTTTACGTGATTTCGTTTGCTAGGACATATGCACTATTACCGATGATGCAAATGTTGCATGTACACATACTTGCCGGCTCACACACACATCATCGGTAATTGCCATGCCACGTACACATTAAAACTCGCTATGTTACCGTATCACCTTATAACATTTTAGCATTCTAGTTAATGTTTAGCACCCAATACCATATATTATTTCAGATATTGCAATTTCTTTACCCTGCTACACGACACGCTCATATGAACACTCTTGCTGTGCATTATAGTGTTATTCTGTGCATGTACATATTATTTCATTACTGTCATGTTTTATGAGATTCAGTTTTCATGAGATTTCTGGATTTGAGAAACCGCGGATATTATTTAAGAACTTGTGATTGTATTAAAAACACGGTTTTTCTTGATATGATATTTCGACGTCCGCCATAAGATTTCTCGGTGCTGAGCTATGATGATTATCCAAATAGAGGCAGGGGAGAAACCGATTGCGGATACATGGTGGACCCGGTACAGTACCCTAGGGTAAGAAGATCGTATAGAAAGGTATTGAGTCTGGCAGGGAAACACTACCTTCCAGTGAAATTATTGGACTCAACGGATATCCAGAGGATACCGACCAGAGTGATATGAGACAGATGGATATGAGGAACGATCTGATGAGACGGTGCCTGAGATATGAGGGCCGATCAGATGAGACGACACCTGAGATATGAGGATTTACGTGTCGATACTGGACATGGGATTTATGATGATTTCGAGTGTCGATACTGGGTACTCAGGATTTTATGATGATTTCGAGTGTCGTTGATGGACACTCTTTGGATGATATGTATATATACATGATATGGATGACATGGTATCATATATTGACACAGGCATGATATTATATATTTATATATATACGTATACACAACTACCTTCGATACCACATGGTATGATATTATTATATTACTGTATGACATAGGAGATCGTCATACATTCGATTTCTACCTATTGATGTCTTCTACTCACGAGTTGGTAACTCACCCCCGTTGTGCCATAGCTTTCTAGCATGATCGACCACACGGATCAGTAGCGGCTTGTTGGCATATTGCTTCTTTTGGATGGTTTGCTCGTTAGGTAGGTTACACTTCAGATCATAACCACCGCTTGTACACTATTTATTATTCATTTGTATCTAGTTAAAAGCTCCATTAACCAGACTATATATATTTGGTAGACCTAGAGACCAATTTGTATATTCTTTAGACTTAGCGACGAGACTTGTATTATTCTTTATATTGGATTTGATGATGTTTGGGTTTCTTTACTTTCTTTCTGTGATTGATTTTCGTCTTGGACGTTCGTATATTTCATATTGCGTGGTTGTGATTCCACGAATTGGTGAAGAGCTAGCTCCCGCTTGGGGATGCCTATATTATTCTTAATATGTACTGGTTTTGGATCAAAATTTATAAAGGAGGTGTTGCCCAAATTTCAAATGACGAAAATGTTTTCAAATTAAAGTATATAATGAAGATGTTTCCTAGCACCACCACAAGGTTTATAACAGCATCAAGCATGCAATTTTAAAATTTTGGGGTGCTAAGCTACACTAACCTAAGATCTAACTAGAGTATTAGGGTTTGTATCATGACATAACAAGAACTAATCTAAGAGAAAGAGACTACAACCTTTATAGACTAAGTCTTTTTCTTCTAAAGCTCTGGGTAGTAGTCCCTACGACTCTTCGTAGCTCCACTTGTAGAAGGATCGAGCTTGCTTCGCGACCTTCGTATCGAAGATGATCCACCCGAAGTTCCTTTAGGTCAAGCTATCTCTTCACTAATCTACTGTTAGGGAAGTAAACAACCTAGTCTAAAGTGCTAATCTAGACTAGGATGATGAAGTAGGGTGTTTAGCTCACTAAGAAAACTCTAAAGTCCAAGGGTTCACAACTCATGTGAGGGTTATGACTTTGGAGGAGGATGAAGAAGATAGAAAGAGCTAGAGAGTGAGCTAGCATGAAAAATGATCAAGTATAGAATGGCCCATACAAAATCCTCACTTATTGAAGCATAGAATAAACTCCAATACTTTATTCCAACCATGCTTCAATAGTGATGCCAAACTAATAAAGAAATGAATGAGCCATGCTTCACACCCATGCCCAAAATATCTCCTATTTTCCACCTCTTAATCTATTTTCACAAAATAGATTAATCCAAACATTTTGTGAGCTTAATATTAGTTAATATTAAGAGAATATTAACTTTAAGTGAGCTTAATATTAGTTAATATATAATTATATCAAATATAAATATATATCAAATTATTAAATCAACACTTGATTTAATAATCCGGTTATATCACATATAACCGACTAATATCATTTAACTGTATATCGCATTATCAAACTAACACTTGATTCAATAATCCAGTTATATCACATATAATCTAACCGATATCAAATGTCACCAGATTAGAATACGGTATCACATACTCGTATTTAATCAGGCTCCCGCACATATCAGCATATGTGCCCTACTTCGTTTCGCTTGAACTAGGAAATCTATGTGTGGGACTCTAAAGACTCGTCAATACGCCAACAGTAGGTAATGATCACATCAGTTACCCACAAGTCGTCAGCGGTACTAGCTGGACATAACAGCTACCCAGATATTGAGAGATTAGAAGATCAACTAGTAAGCTTGTCCAAACTCCCATGAAGCCTATAAGTAACACTTACCGTACAGTCCGGTCTCTTCGTCTGATATATCGCATATCGAGTCTAGGGGTGGAATCGTCAAACCATAGTAACTTGATAAGTCATGCCGATGTGTGGCTCATAACGGTTTGAGAAACTACTGATAATACTTACCAGTAAATCTCATCAGCCTTAGCCAGGGACTTACTGTTATAGCTAATCGATCTTAGCGCAACATCAACTCCCTATACTGGAAAAGACGAAACCCTTCCTATTGCTCACTGCCTCCATGTAACTCGGGACTGTACCCAAAATCCACCTGTTTTCATGACTCCTTTGAGCCGTGGTAAGAAGGAAATCAAATCACAATGGGAACCATACAAGACACTATGACGATCTCGGGTCTACAGACTAACTTGTACCAGTGTCACCAGAGAACTGCTATCTGACGATAGGTATAGTAACATCTAGATGTTCTCGGTGAGTCCTGTTCAGTGTAACCATTCTCTAATATGCACCTGTGTATAATCTTTGATGTCAAACACCAATGGTTATGGGATCAACCATCGCTCCCTACAGGGTCAAGAAACATACACACTGGTCTACTCTGGAATATCGATGCCCTGTCTCGATACTCCCTTGACTAGGAACAGTTAAAGGATGTGCTTGTGGACAAGTCCCAGTAGTATGATTCGCATCATAGTCCTTGTATTCAAGTAAATATCCTAAGGGATTTATCAACATGTATCAGAGAGACAGTATAATAATACAAGTATACATATTAAGATAAAGGGCAACCAGATAACATACTATCATGTCGAGCAATAAAGTCCTGTATATATATGTCCAAGCATCCACTATATCATACAATAATAGCCTTTAGGGCATACATATTCCTAACAATCTCCTACTTGTACTAAGGCCAGTTGTTGTAGTATCTCATACCCAACATCCTAAAATGTCTCTCAAACTGTGTCTGGGGGAGGGCCTTCGTGAGTGGATCCGCTGTGTTATCCTTCGTGTCAACTCTCCTCATCTCGATCTCCTGGTGATTTACTATCTCCCTGATTAGGTGATACCGCCTAAGAATATATCTGGATCACTGATGGGACTGGGGTTCCTTAGCCAAAGCCACAGCTCCATTTTTATCACAATACGAAGGTATTGGATGCTCAATGGATGGAACCAAACCAAGTTCAGCAATAAACTTCTTTATCCAGATAGCCTCTTTGGCAGCGATGTATTCAGCCTCCATCGTCGAGTCTGCTACGGTATCTTGCTTGGAACTCTTTCAACATACCGCCCCTCCATTGAGGGTGAAGACAAAACCTGAGACTGACTTGCTGTCGTCCTTATCACTCTGGAAGCTCGAATCGGTAAAGGATTCCACCTGGAGTTCACCGTTACCATATACCAAGAACATTTCTTTAGTCCTTCTCAAGTACTTAATAATGTTCTTCACAGCTGTCCAGTGCTTTCCCCAAGATCTGATTGATACCTACTCACTACTCCAAGTGCATAAGCTATATCCTATTGGATATATGTATGCCACAGAGGCCAATATTTGATAGTGGATGTATTTTTACATGTAAATATATTTAGAGGACATTCTTGCTCGACATGATAGCATTCTATCTGGTTACTCTTTATCTTGACATGTCCACTTGATCATGCTTTTATTCATTTGTTACATGTTGATAAAGCCCTGAGGATATTTGCTTGACTACTGTGATTATGATGCAGATCATACTAGTGGGACATGTGTAGTTTATAAGAATATCCTGAAATATCCCTAGTCGTGGGTGTATCGAGACGGGGCATCGATATTCCAGAGTAGACTAGCGTATAGGATTCTTGACCCATGTAATGGGAGATGGATGATCCCATATCCATTGGTGTTTGACACCAAGATTGTATACGGGTGCTCAGTGGTGACTAGGGACGGACTCGCCGAGAACTCCTATATGGTATTATTTCTATCGTCGGATAGCAATTCTCTGGTGACACTGGTACAGGTTAGTCTGTAGACCCGAGATCGTCATAGAGTCTTGTGTGTTCTCCTACTGTACTTTGATTTCCACCCTACCATGGCTCTACTGAGTCATGCAAACAGGTGGCTTTTGGGTACAGTCCAGAGACACATGGAGGCAATGAGCGATAGGAGGGGTTTTTTCTCTCCCGGTATTGGGGGTTGATGTTGCGCTGTGCTCGATTGGCTATATCAGCAATTCCCTGACCAGGGCTGATGAGATTTACTGATAAGTGTTATCAGTAGTTTTTCGATCTGTTATAGGCCATACATCGACATGACTTATTGAGTTATTGGGGTCGACGATACCATCCCTAGACTCGATATGCAACATATCTGATGAAGAGACCGGACTGTACGGTAAGTGTTACCGGTTGGCTCGACAGGAGTTTTGATAAGTTCGCTTGTTTTTCTTCTGCTCGCTCAATACCCGGATGGCCATTACGTTTAGCTGACCGCTTGCGGCTTCTGGGTGTTTGATATGATCATCACCTACTGCCGGCGTATTGACGAGTGTTAGAGTCCCATAAAGGGGTTACCTGGCTCAGGTGAAACGATGTGGGATGCATATAGTGATATGCACGGGTGCTTGATTAAATGCGTGTATATGATACCGCATTTTAATCTGGCGTTTTCTATTAGACGGGTCGTATGTGATATGACCGGATTATTAAATCAAGTGTTGATTTAATATTAAGTCTATTAGCTCATTTATTAAAACATATTTCTTTATGATGCATGCATGAGTGTATGTATATGTTGATATGGATGCACACATGCAAGCATACATGTGTCATGATTGATGATACATTGGTGGTGGCAATGCAGGACTTACATGGTAACATATTTAGATATTTTGTTTGTAACATATTTAGATATTTTGTTTATTTGAGAAAAGCAAAATGGCAACATAATCATGGTTGACTATTCAACTCTTTTGAGTTGACCCAAGTCAATGGTTTCATGTGCCCATGGTTTTGTAGCCCATGGTTTTGCTTAACCTTAAGTCACAAAATATCTAGATATTTTGTAACCATAGTTTAGCATGAGATAATTGACTTACTCTCTTTAGATTAGGTTGAGTTATTCATTATTCACTTGAGTCAGGCTTGAGCCATCTCGTTCTTCCTCTCTCTCCTTAAAGCTCTCTAGGGTTTAAAAAGAAAGAGAAGAAATTAAAAGAGGAAAGGTTTTTAAGCAAGATCCAAACCCACATCACCAATCTACACTAGTCTTGCCCACTAGTATAGGTTGTTTGTATCACTTCTACTTTTTTCTAGTGAAGCAAGGAGCTTGAGTCAAGGGACTCCGCGGTGGATCGTCGTGGACAACGAAGGACTCAAGCGGACCCGTCCAAACACCGAGTTGATCTAAGGTGTCTAAGGAGGAGGTCTACAAAGGTTGTAATACTATCCTCTTAGTGTTAGAACACTAGATTTAGTATGTGATACTATTTTTGTTACCCTAAATTTCTAGTTTGATCCCAGGTTAGTTTGCTTAGCACGCCAAAAATTTAATTGTAACAAGTTTGTTGCAAGACAAATCGGGACACTGGAAGCACAACTGTGCTGAGTACCTGGATCTCAAGAAGAAGAAGCATGGTGATTCTTCCGCTTCAGGTGTGTTTGTGACAGAAAACTGTTTTTCTATAAACTGTACTTCCTGGGTATTAGATACCGGTTCAGATTCTCACATATGCAATTCCATGCAGGGGCTGAGAAATAGCAGAGTTTTGAAGACAGGTGACCATACTCTCCGGGTTGGAAATGGTTCCAATGTACATGCAGTTTCAGTGGGAGAGTATCACCTGGGGTTGCCATCGGGATGTATATTGGTTTTGAACCCATGTTATTATGTACCTAGTATGCTTTGTAAAATAATATTCGTTTCTTTGTTAGACAATGAAGGATATAATTTTGTATTGCAGAATAATGTTATGAACATTAACCTGAATCAAATGTTGGTTGGGTATGGTACACTTAATAATGGGATATACGTCTTAAATCAATACACAGTTTTCAGTATACAACACACTACTAAAAGAAAATTTTCATATATAAATGAAGATTTTCTTTGGCACTGTAGGCTTGGTCATATTAACGAAATAAGACTAAACAAGTTACATAAAGATGGATATTTAAATCCCTTTGAATATAAATCTTATGCGACTTATCAGTCTTGTATCAAGGGTGAAATGACCAAAACTCCATTTACTGGACACGGAGAAAGAGCTACTAAGGTTTTAGGCCTCATACATAGTGATGTATGCGGGCTAATGTCTACACAGGCTAGAGGCGGTTTTTCTTACTTCATAACTTTTACTGATGATTTTTCAAGATTCGGTCATGTGTTTTTATTAAAGCATAAGTCTGAATTTTTCGAGAAATTCATTGAGTATAAACTTGAAGTAGAAAAACAAACCGGATTGAGCATCAAGATACTTCGATCGGATCGAGGTGGGGAATATCTCAGTACAGAGTTTTCAGACTTCTTAAAAGAGAATGGGATTCTCTCTCAGCTCACTCCTCCTTATACACCACAGCACAACGGTGTGTCATAACGACGGAATCGGACTCTATTAGATATGGTACGTTACATGATGAGTGATGTTGAGTTACCTATTTCATTTTGGGGGCATGCATTGGAGACTGCAGCGTTTCTATTGAACAGGGTCCCAACCAAAGTCGTGTCTACCACACCATATGAGATATGGTATGGGAAGAGACCATCTATTAAACAAGTTAAGATTTGGGGTTGTCCGGCCTATATTAAAAAGTAGAATCCGGACAAACTCGAGACACGGTCAGTCATGTGTAAGTTTGTGGGATATCCAAAGAATTCATATGAATATCTTTTCTACCACAAGGAGGAACAAAATGTGATTGTTTCTCGACATACCACATTTTTAGAAAATGAACTTTTTACAAATACTGATAGCAATATGGCAGATCTAGAAGAGGTTCTAGAGACACAAGTTACAAATGATGACCTGGTTGAACCAGATATTGCAACAGAGACTAATGAATCTCAGCCACTCTGTAGATCTCGTAGGACTTCTCACCTACCGGAGAGGTACTACGGTTTCCTTATTGATGGTGATAGAGAAGATTGCATCATGGAGGATGATGATCCTACTAGTTTGCAGCAAGCTATCACGAGTGGTGACTCTGTGAAGTAGCTGGATGCTATGAGATCTGAAATGGAGTCTATGTACACCAACAAAGTATGGACTTTGGACGTTGTACCCTCTGGGGTAAAACCCGTAGGGTGCAAATGGATCTTTAAAAGAAAAATTGGTGTAGATGGGCAGGAGGAGATTTATAAGGCAAAACTTGTGGCGAAAGGATTTCTTCAAAGACCAAGTCTGGACTATGACGAAGCTTTTTCTCCCGTAGCCATGCCTAAATCCATCCGGATCCTACTTACTATTGCTGCTCACTACGACTATGAAATCTGGCAGATGGACGTTAAAACTGCATTTCTAAATGGTGATTTAGAAGAATGTGTTTATATGGATCAACCAGAGGGCTTCGTTGACAGTGGGAGCAGCGGGAAAGCATGTAGATTGCTTAAATCCATTTATGGATTAAAGCAGGTATCACAGAGTTGGAACATCCGTTTTGATGATGTTATCAAAGAGTTTGATTTCATCAAAAATCCAGATGAACCTTGTGTTTATAAGAAGACTGTAGGGAGAACTGTCGCATTCCTCGTATTATACGTAGATGACATTCTTCTGATAGGAAATGATGTTCTTAGGCTACAGTCGGTCAAATCATTCTTATCATAAAGGTTCTCCATGAAGGACCTGGGTGATGCCACGTACATATTTGTCATTCGGATCTATAGGGATAGATCCAAAAGGTTATTGGGATTGTCCCAAACCCGGTACATCAACACCATCTTAAATAGATTTAGTATGGAAGACTCCAAGCGGGGTGCCTTACCCGCTTGTCATGGAGTCACTCTCTCCAAGGACTTTTTCCCAAAGACTGATGAAGAGAGAGCTCACATGACCATTATTCCCTTCACTTCAGCCGTAGGATCTATAATGTATGCGATATTGTGTACACGTTCTGATGTAGCTTATGCACTAGGTGTAGTAAGCAGGTATCAATCCAACCCGGGGGAGAATCACTGGACAGCTGTGAAGAACATTCTTAAGTACTTGCGAAAGACTAAAGAATTGTTCATGGTGTATGGTAATGAAGATCTCCAAATGGAAGCCTTTACCGATTCGAGCTTCCAGAGTGATAAGGACGACAACAAATCTATCTCTGGGTTTGTATGTATCTTCAATAGAGAGGTGGTGTGTTGGAAGAGTTCCAAACAGGATACCGTTGCAGACTCTACGACGGAAGCTGAGTATATTGCTGCAAATGATGCCGCTAAGGAAGCAGTCTGGATGAAGAAGTTCATCTCGGAGCTAAGAGTAGTTCCGACCATTATTGATCCAATACCATTATATTATGATAATAATAGGGCTATGGTGTTAGCCAAGGAGCCAAGGTCCCATCAGCGATCCAGACACATCTTGAGGCGATATCATCTGATCCGGGAGATAGTTGATCGCCGCGAGATTGAGATTCGGAGAGTAGATACAAAAAATAACACCGTGGATCCACTCACCAAGGCCCTCCCTCAGCCGTAGCATGAGCGACTTTTTGAGATGTTGGGTATGAGATACGCCAATAATTGGACTTAGTGCAAGTGGGAGATTGTTGGATATATGTATGCCCTAGAGGCCATTATTTGATAGTGGATGCATTTTTACATGTATATATATATATATTCAGAGGACATTCTTGCTCGACATGATAGTATGCTATCTGGTTACTCTTTATCTTGACATGTTCACTTGATCATGCTTTTACTCATTTGGTACATGTTGATAAATCCCTGAGGATATTTGCTTGACTACTGTGATTATGATGCAGATCATACTAGTGGGACATGTGTAGTTTATAAGCATATCCTGAAATGTCCCTAGCCGTGGGTGTATCGAGACGGGGCATCGATATTCCAGAGTATACTGGTATATACAATTCTTGACCCATGTGATGGGCGATAGATGATCCCATATCCATTGGTGTTTGACACCAAGATTGTATACGGGTGCTCGGTGGTGACTGGGTACACTGGACGGACTCGCCGAGAACTCCTATATGGTATTATATCTATCGTCGGATAGCAGTTCTCTGGTGACACTGGTACAGGTTAGTCTGTAGACCCGAGATCGTCATGGTGTCTTGTGTGTTCTCCCACTGTACTTTGATTTCCATCCTACCACGGCTTTACTGAGGCGTGCAAATAGGTGGCTTTTGGGTACATTCCCGAGACACATGGAGGCAATGAGCGATAGAAGGAGTTTCGTCTCTCCTGGTATTGGGAGTTGATGTTGCGCTGTGCTCGATTGGCTATATCAGCAAGTCTCTGGCCAGGGCTGATGAAATTTACTGATAAGTGTTATCAATAGTTTCTCGATCTGTTATAGGCCATACATCGGCATGACTTATTGAGTTATTGGGGTCGACAATACCATTTCTAGACTCGATATGCAACATATCTGACGAAGAGACTGGATTGTACGGTAAGTGTTACCGGTTGGCTCGACAGGAGTTTTGACAGGTTCGCTTGTTTTTCTTCTGCTCGCTCAATACCCGGGTGGCCGTTATGTTTAGCTGAGCGCTTGCGGCTTGTGAATGTTTGATATGATCATCACCTACTGCCGGCGTATTGACGAGTCTTAGAGTCCCATAAAGGGGTTACCTGGATCAGGCAAAACGATATGGGTTGCATATGGTGATATGCGCGGGTGCTTGATTAAATGTGTGTATATGATACCGCATTTTAATCGGCGTTTTCTATTGGACGGGTCGTATGTGATATAACCGGGGTATTAAATCTAGTGTTTATTTAATATTAAGTCCATTAGGTCATTTATTAAAACCTATTTCTTTATGATGCATGCATGAGTGTATGTATATGTTGATATGGATGCACACATGCAAGCATACATGTGTCATGGTTGATGATACATTGGTGGTGGCAATGCAAGACGTACATGGTAACATATTTAGATTTTTTGTTTATTTGAGAAAAGCAAAATGGTAACATAATCATAGTTGACTATTCAAATTTTGAGTTGACCTAAGTCAATGGTTTCATGTGCCTATGGTTTTGTAGCCCATGGTTTTGCTTAACCTCAAGTCACAAAATATCTAGAAATTTTGTAACCATAGTTTATCATGAGATAATTGACTTACTCTCTTGATATTAGGTTGAGTTATTCATTATTCACTTGAGTCAAGCTTGAGCCATCTCGTTCTTCCTCTCTCTCCTCAAAGATTTCTAGGGTTTAAAAAGAAAGAGAAGAAATTAAAAAAGGAAAGGTTTTTAAGTGAGATCCAAACCCACATTACCAATCTACACTAGTCTTGCCCACTAGTATAGGTTGTTTGCATCACTTCTACTTTGTTCTAGTGAAGTGAGGAGCTTAAGTTAAGGGACTCCGCGGTGGATCGTCGTGGACAACGAAGGACTCAAGCGGACCCGTCCAAACACCGAGTTGATCTAAAGAGTCTAAGGAGGAGGTCTACAAAGGTTGTAATACTATCCTCTTAGTGTTAGAACACTAGATTTAGTATGTGATACTATTTTTGTTACCCTAAATTTCTAGTTTGATCCTCGGTTAGTTTGCTTAGCACCCCAAAAATTTAATTGTAACATGTTTGTTGCAAGACAAACCCTTGTAAGGTGCTAGGTAAACCCAACACATCCGGTCTGGTACATAACATCAGATATATGATAGACCCAACTGCAGAAGAATAGGGTTTCACTGTCATGCGAGCCCTCTCCAAATCAGTCTTGGAAGACATCTCTTTGGAGAGAGTGATTCCTGAACAAGCAGGTAAATTACCATCGCTTGTTTTTCTTCTGCTCGCTCAATACCCGGATGGCCGTTACGTTTAGCTGACCGCTTGCGGCTTGTGAGTGTTTGATATGATCATCACCTACTGCCGGCGTATTGACGAGTCTTAGAGTCCCATAAAGGGGTTACCTGGCTGAGGCAAAATGATGTGGGGTGCATATGGTGATATGCGCGGGTGCTTGATTAAATGCGCGTATATGATACCGCATTTTAATCGGCGTTTTCTATTGGACGGGTCGTATGTGATATGACCGGGTTATTAAATCTAGTGTTTATTTAATATTAAGTCCATTAGGTCATTTATTAAAACCTATTTCTTTATGATGCATGCATGAGTGTATGTATATGTTGATATGGATGCACACATGCAAGCATACATGTGTCATGGTTGATGATACATTGGTGGTGGCAATGCAAGACTTATATGGTAACATATTTAGATATTTTGTTTATTTGAGAAAAGCAAAATGGCAACATAATCATTGTTGACTATTCAAATTTTGAGTTGACCCAAGTCAATGGTTTCATGTGCCTATGGTTTTGTAGCCCATGGTTTTGCTTAACCTCAAGTCACAAAATATCTAGAAATTTTGTAACCATAGTTTATCATGAGATAATTGACTTACTCTCTTGATATTAGGTTGAGTTATTCATTATTCACTTGAGTCAAGCTTGAGCCATCTCGTTCTTCCTCTCTCTCCTCAAAGATTTCTAGGGTTTAAAAAGAAAGAGAAGAAATTAAAAAAGGAAAGGTTTTTAAGTGAGATCCAAACCCACATTACCAATCTACACTAGTCTTGCCCACTAGTATAGGTTGTTTGCATCACTTCTACTTTGTTCTAGTGAAGTGAGGAGCTTAAGCCAAGGGACTCCGCGGTGGTTCGTCGTGGACAACGAAGGACTCAAGCGGACCCGTCCAAACACCGAGTTGATCTAAGGAGTCTAAGGAGGAGGTCTACAAAGGTTGTAATACTATCCTCTTAGTGTTAGAACACTAGATTTAGTATGTGATACTATTTTTGTTACCCTAAATTTCTAGTTTGATCCTCGGTTAGTTTGCTTAGCACCCCAAAAATTTAATTGTAACATGTTTGTTGCAAGACAAACCCTTGTAAGGTGCTAGGTAAACCCAACACATCCGGTCTGGTACTTAACATCGGATATATGATAGACCCAACTGCAGAAGAATAGGGTTTTACTGTCATGCGAGCCCTCTCCAAATCAGTCTTGGAAGACATCTCTTTGGAGAGAGTGATTCCTGAACAAGCGGGTAAATTACCATCGCTTGTTTTTCTTCTGCTCGCTCAATACCCGGGTGGCCGTTACGTTTAGCTGACCGCTTGCGGCTTGTGTGTGTTTGATATGATTATCACCTACTGCCGGCGTATTGACGAGTCTTAGAGTCCCATAAAGGGGTTACCTGGCTCAGGCAAAACGATGTGGGGTGCATATGGTGATATGCGCGGGTGCTTGATTAAATGCGTGTATATGATACCGCATTTTAATCGGCGTTTTCTATTGAACGGGTCGTATGTGATATGACCGGGTTATTAAATCTAGTGTTTATTTAATATTAAGTCCATTAGGTCATTTATTAAAACCTATTTCTTTATGATGCATGCATGGGTGTATGTATATGTTGATATGGATGCACACATGCAAGCATACATTTGTCATGGTTGATGATACATTGGTGGTGGCAATGCAAGACTTACATGGTAACATATTTAGATATTTTGTTTAATTAAGAAAAGCAAAATGGCAACATAATCATAGTTGACTATTCAAATTTTGAGTTGACCCAAGTCAATGGTTTCATGAGCCTATGGTTTTGTAGCCCATGGTTTTGCTTAACCTCAAGTCACAAAATATCTAGAAATTTTGTAACCATAGTTTATCATGAGATAATTGACTTACTCTCTTGATATTAGGTTGAGTTATTCATTATTCACTTGAGTCAAGCTTGAGCCATCTCGTTCTTCCTCTCTCTCCTCAAAGATTTCTAGGGTTTAAAAAGAAAGAGAAGAAAATAAAAAAGGAAAGGTTTTTAAGTGAGATCCAAACCCATATTACCAATCTACACTAGTCTTGCCCACTAGTATTGGTTGTTTGCATCACTTCTACTTTGTTCTAGTGAAGTGAGGAGCTTAAGCCAAGGGACTCCACGGTGGATCGTCGTGGACAACGAAGGACTCAAGCGGACCCGTCCAAACACCGAGTTGATCTAAGGAGTCTAAGGAGGAGGTCTACAAAGGTTGTAATACTATCCTCTTAGTGTTAGAACACTAGATTTAGTATGTGATACTATTTTTGTTACCCTAAATTTCTAGTTTGATCCTCGGTTAGTTTGCTTAGCACCCCAAAAATTTAATTGTAACATGTTTGTTGCAAGACAAACCCTTGTAAGGTGCTAGGTAAACCCAACACATCTGGTCTGGTACATAACATCGGATATATGATAGACCCAACTGCAGAAGAATAGGGTTTCACTGTCATGCGAGCCCTCTCCAAATCAGTCTTGGAAGACATCTCTTTGGAGAGAGTGATTCCTGAACAAGAGGGTAAATTACCATGCTTAGAATCTTCTATACTAAATCTCTTAAGTATGGTGTATATGTACCTGGATTGGGACAATCCCAACATCCGCTTAGATCTATCTCTATAGATCTTTATCATCAGGATATAGGAGGCATCACCTAGATCTTGCATGGAGAACTTATATGATAGGAAGAGTTTGACCGAGTGTAGCATAAGAACATCATTTCCTATTAAGAGTATGTCATCCACATACAATACGAGGAAGACAATCTTACTCTCTACAACCTTTTTGTATATAAAAGGTTCATCTACATTTTTGATGAAGTCAAACTCTTTGACCGCTACATCAAAATAGATGTTCTAACTCCGTGATACCTGCTTTAATCCGTAGATTGATTTAAGCAACTTGCACACCTTTCCGCTGCGCCCACTTTCTACGAACCCCTCTGGCTGTGTCATGTATACGCTCTCTTCTAAATCATCATTTAAAAAAACGGGCTTGACGTCCATCTGCCAGATTTCGTAGTCATGGTATGCAGCAATGGCAAGTAGGATCCTGATGGACTTAAGCATAGCCACTAGAGAAAAGGTTTCATCATAATCGACACTACATCGTTGACGAAAACCTTTTGCTACAAGTCTAGCTTTGTAGGTGTCAACCTTTCCATCTACACCAATTTTCTTCTTAAAGATCCACTTGCCCCCAATGGGTTTTACCCCTTCAGGAGCAACTTCCAAAGTCCATACTTTATTGGTGTACATGCATTCCATCTCAGATCACATAGCATCCAGCCATTTCATAGAGTCCCCACTTATGATGGCCTGCTCAAAACTAGTTGGGTCATCATCTTCCATGATGCAATCCTCAATCCCACCGTCTATGAGAAAACCATAGTATCTCTCAAGTGGATGAGGAACTCTACTAGAACTACGGAGTGGCTGAGGTTCGTCGGAGACTATCGAATCCTCCGGTTCTACTAAATCATCAGTTGTAGTTTGTATAGCTGGAACTTCTTCCAGCTCTACCTCATTACCACTAATTTCTTTTATTCCTTTTCTAAAAAGGTGGCATGTTGAGCAACAAACACCTTTTGTTCCTCGCTATGGTAAAATAGATATTCATGTGAATTCTTTAGATATCCCACAAACTTGAAAAAAACTGATCGTGCTTCGAGTTTGTCCGGATTTTGTTTTTTAACATAGGCTGGAGAACCCCATATCTTAACTCGTTGAAGAAATGGTCTCTTTCTACTCCATATCTCATATGGTGTTTTAGGCACAAATTTTGATGGAACTTGATTCAATAAGTATGTAGCCGTCTCAAGTGCAAAACCCCAAAAGGAAATAGGTAACTCAGCAGTACCCATCATAGAGCTCACCATATCTAATAGGATGCGATTCCTCCGCTTCGATACTCCATTGTGCTGTGGTGTATACAGAGGAGTGAACTAAGAGAGAATCCCATTCTCTTTTAAGTAGTCTCGGAATTCCGTGATTAAGTATTCTCCTCCCCGATCAGATCGTAGGACTTTAATACTTTTACCCGTCTGGTTCTCAACTTCATACTTATATTCCTTGAATTTTTCAAAAGATTCAGATTTGTGTTTCAACAATAACACATGTCCAAATCTTGAGAGATCATCGGTGAATGTAATGAAATATGACGAACCATTCCTGGCATGTGTAGACATAGGACCGCATACATCACTATGTATCAGTCCCAAGAGTGTAGGGTGTTTTTCGTCACCCCATTGACATGGGAATACGCACGCACTTGTCAAGCACATTACAGATTCCCCCCGCCTAGGGTAGGCTGTGGTTTATTGATTGTAAGGATCCAAATCTCCGGTAGCCACGGACTAAGTTACCATTAACTACCCCTCGCCTTTGAAAGAGGGAACCTCCGATTGACGGGTCAACTAGTCATGCGAACTCAATATGCAATGTGCGTGTGTTGTGTTTTGGAAGGGTTTTGGATATATCG
Source organism: Agapanthus africanus (assembly GCA_030015575.1). Lineage (NCBI taxonomy): Eukaryota > Viridiplantae > Streptophyta > Magnoliopsida > Asparagales > Amaryllidaceae > Agapanthus > Agapanthus africanus. The sequence continues at coordinate 371,588,360 of JASDDO010000019.1, read as the reverse complement.
GGGGGCCCGCAGATTTTACGGGGGTCCCACTACCCGGATAGCTGGCTGGGAGTCAAGGGGGCTAGCAGCCCCCTTGCGGGGTAGTGCCCCGTTAGAAAAATTTTTCCAACGGGGGACGTGTTTTGGGTATGGAGTGCATGGGAAATAAGGAGTGAGGGGCATCTTAAATACGCGTGCATGGTACGTGGGCACTGGACGCCCACGGGTAACATGCCTGGCGTGTGGGCACCGGCGCCCGCGGGTAACGTGCCTGGCGCGTGAGCGCTTGGCACCCATGGGTCACGTGCCTGGCACGTGGGCGCTGGGCACCAGCGGGTCACGTGCGCGGCACGCGATCGCTGGGCGCCAGCGGGTCACGTGCGCGGCACGCGATCGCTGGGCGCCAGCGGGTCACGTGCGCGGCATGCGATCGTTGGGTGCCAGCGGGTCACGTGCGCTGCACGCGACCGCTGGGCGTTGAGCGCCCGTGGGTCGCGTGAGGCACATGTGGGCGCTTAGCACCCGCAGGCCACATGCCTTACACGCAACCGCGCGGCACCCACAGGTCACATGCGCTGGATGCAACCGCTGGGCACTAAGCGCATGCGGGTCACATGAGGCACACTGGGCACTTTAGCGCCCGCGGGTCACATGCCATGCATGCGGCCGTTGGGCGCCCGTGGGTCACGTGCCCTGCACGCGACCGCTGGGGAACACCAGCGGAAAAGGCGCTTAGTCCTTCGGTTAGGGGTTAAACTCCCAAGGGGGCCTTTGGAGTTGAACTCCTAACAAGGATTATGTATAGAAGTGGAGTTAAACTCCTAAAAAGGGGTTTGATTTATGGAGTTAAACTCCAACAGATCTTGAATGGAGTTAAACTCCTGGAGATCTTGAATGGAGTTAAACAGCTAGAGATCTTTGGGTCTTCTTTTGAGCCTTGGATCCTCCCAGAATAGGATTTTCGGAGATGGTTATCCTTCTTCTTCCTCTTGATCGGCTGGATCTTGGAGAAAAGGGGGTGAGACTTAAAAGTATCCATTTTTCGAGATCTGATTGAAGATCTGAGCTCCCCTTCAAGGATTTTGTGGTGAAAAAACTATTTCTTTTTGGAAAAGGGAAGAGTTAAACTCTTGATTTAATTTAAAAGGGGGAAGGTTTTAGAACCTTAAGCAAGGAGAAGGAGGCACAAACCCTAGAGTTTGAGAGAATGAAAAGTTCTTTTTTATTTCATTATCATGTTGCCTTATATAGGTTTACACATTTTCATATAGCCCCTTGGGCTTTACAAAATGGCATTTTGCCCATCCCATGCCTTATGTGCTCATTTCTATTGCACATGAACCATAGGCTTTACAAAAGTTTGGCTTTATGCCCATTCATGCATAAAAAATTTACATTAAAATTATTTATTACATGATTTTTATGTTGGCATGGGGTGGCTGGCCGCAGGCTCGACTTGGGCATGGGCCCACTTAGCCTGGGCTTAGGCCTACCTGGCTTGGGGTTGACTTTGACTTTGACTTGGTCAACCGGGGTGCAATTTTTGACCCCAACAGAGAGTTCAGTAGCTCTTTCTCCGTGTCCAGTAAACGGAGCTTTGGTCATCTTGCCTTTGAGACATGACTGGCAAGTTTCATAAGATGTAAATTCGAACGGGTTCAAATATCCATCTTTATGGAATTTAGCTAGTCTTGTCGCATTAATATGACCTAGTCTACAATGCCACAAGAAGGCTTCGTTCATCTCTGAACTTTTCCTCTTGTGTGTGTTCTGTATGTTTAGAACTGTAGTTTGATTTAGAACATATATACGTTACATAACGTACCAAACCCAATCAATACTTGATTTAGGAAAATGTTCATAACATTATCCTCTAAAGCAAAATTATATCCTTCTTTATGCAGCAAAGAAACTAATATAATATTGCACATCATTTTTGGTACGTAATAACAGTCGTTCAGATCAATGTATTACTATTTGGTAATACAAGATGATACTCGCCAACTACTTTGGTTGCAACAATTGAACCATTTCCTACTTTGAGAGACATATCATCATTTCCCAGTTCTCTACCTCTTCTTAACCCATGTAACAAATTACAAACGTGGGATCCTGATCCGGTATCCAATACCCAGGACGTAGAGCATACTGAGAAATAGTTCTCGGTAACGAACACACTCGAAGAAGATGCATCATCATGCACTTTCTTCGTTCGGGTTGCGTGGGAATCCTGATATTCCCCTATTCTTTACTCAGACTTATGACAATCATAAGAAAAAGCGGAACCACCGTTCCCCAGCTCAGTATAATAAGCGTGTTCGGTCAATACATCCATATTATTATTATGATTAAGGCGTATCATGGTCGCTACCTGGAGAGAGAGAAGGAAACGCTTTAGCGTGCACTCTTTGCATGATTTAGATTGGTTATTATCTTATCTAATCAGGATTTCTCTCACTATTTTTATCAAATCTTCCTTCAAACCCTAAAAGGTAAGATTAGCAGAGATTAATTACACCCTACAAGTTTGCCAATCAGTCAGCCAGGCAGGTATTGGTATTTCGAGGGAGTCTCCCCATGCTTTCGCATGAAACTAATTAAATAACCTCATTTCTGCAGGGGCATAACCCCGTTAACACCTTTCTTAGACACCTGCTGGATCAGCTAATTGTAAAGTGAAAAACTCTCCCAGGAGTAACTCTTACTCGCAGTGGGTATCGGGATCCAACTATGATATAGAAGGTATGCAATCTCATTGCAAATTTCAACACTTGAAATTCCCAATATCTGTTTTTACCCCATGCGGTTTATGACCTTGACAAGGTCAACAAACCATAAACCGCAAGTCAAGTTCAACCCGTTCATTTCATGATTGAATTAAACCCACCCACATGACCCTTGACAAGGTCAACAAGGTCGTACGACTACCCTAATCTAATCGCATCACATACGGCAGATAAACACTAATCAGCTACCGCACACTACGCCTTGACGAGGTCAACAAAAGCAGCACGAATACTAAATAGTCCTTATCTGAAATGATGGAGGGCTATGACTGGTTTTGAAGAAAACCTTTAGCGTAATGGACTTGATATCGTTGTAGAATCTAGTGATTTGAAAAGGAGTGGTTTTTGTAACATTTGCTAGTTTTGCTAAAGAGGTCACTCCCGGTGAAGGGATCTCGGCTCTTTCCTCATCGAATGAGGTGCTGGATATTCATCAAGGAATACCATTATGCAAAGAAAGAACTAGAGAAGCTATCAAAACAAAAACCGAGTGGGTTGTAGCATTTGCTTTTGCTAAAGAGGTAACTCCCGGTGAAAAAATCTCGGCTCTTTCCTTATCGAATGAAGTGCTGTATATTCATCAAGGAATACAACTATGCAAAGCAAGAACTAGAGCATCTATTTTAAATTTTTGATTCTACAACATCTTTAGGTTTCTTTTCTTTCTATTAATCTCATTAATGAAGTCTTATCATTTATGTTTTCCTAAACATCACAGAAAAGAAACGAAAATAGAACATACGCTTATGCCATCCGCATTCACCATGGGGCCCCGTCATGCACTGTTAAGTTACTTAACTAACGGCAGAGCGGGGGCTGGACTACCGCGGGTGCAAAACATAAGCAACGTTTATTATATATATATATATATATATATAACATTCGTCTTACGCAGTTATATGATCACATCACAGAACTCAAGCAGCAGAAGTTAACATATGAAATATTGGATATAGTAGGAGATCTGTGTTTTAAATTTAGCCAGTAATGAAAAACACAGATTCCACGGTCATGATGAATAGCCAAACCCACATCCTTAGACCCCTACGAGAGCGGCAAGCAATCCTGCCAATTCTAGAGTTAGGAGACCCGGTTTCGACTCCTCGAGATGGTCTCCTACTAGACTCTAGAACCCGGTTACTTGTGCTCCCTGTCTTGGGTCTATCCTAATGTGAAAAAGTAAATAATATACATCAATGGTGACAATATCCTTAACCCGGAAGTGTCCCAATAAAAGAATATTAGATACAAATTATTACATGAATGAAAATAGAAAAACTCCCATCTCACGCAAAAACCCCTGGCTATTCAATCATGACGATCCAATATAACATATCACAGCAACACATAAAATCACATGTCATCAACGTAAGTAAATATGCGTATCCCAAATTCCGTTGACATATAGCAACAAAATCGGGGATACCCCACATATTACACTTACGATCACAGAAAAGAAATGAAAAACTACAATAATTAGAATCCACAAACTCCTTAGACATCATAAACCCGAAATATCTCATAATCCGAATTTCATGCCTAACCTATAAACCTTGCATTTAAGTCTCAAATTGAAAAATCTTTTTAATAAGTAGTCGGATAATTCAACAAAATTCCCGACTAAGTGTTCGCGTACTATACCCGATTGTGACGGAGTTTTGATCCGAATCGAAACACCGTAGCAATCGATCAACCGAGAGTAAAACGCTTGACTTATAAAACACTAACTAGTTTTCTCAAAACTAATTGTTGTGGATTCCAAATATTGTATCATATATCATCATAATCTAGACAACGTTAAACATTTCGATCGAATTATGAAACACCCACAAATCACAGAGAGCTCTACAACTTGAGCATCACTAAAAACACCCAAAAGGTGTCAAATAAGACAATGGAGGAACACAAGAAGCAGGAGCCCACAATTCAACAAATTTGCGATGGAACCGTGACCAAACATAGGGTTAGGCCGCGATTCCGCGACTGTTTGAATGAATTAGGTTCTCGTACTTCTTGAGGCTCTATAAAATACCCTGCACAATTTTTTGCTTATTTTTAATCTCGAAAATTTCAACTTTTGAAAAATGGACAGAAATTTGGTGAAATCCGGTTTCGAAACTCGATCGAACACTTTAATGTCGTAAAGACTTCCCCTAATATTCTAGCTTGGCTCTGATACCATGAAAGTGTTTCCTAGCACCACCACAAGGTTTATACCGGCATCAAGAATACAATTTTAAAATTTTGGGGTGCTAACCTACACTAACCTAGGATCTAACTAGAGTATTCGAGTTTGTATCATTACATAACAAGAACTAATCTAAGAGAAAGAGACTAAAACCTTTGTAGACCAAGTCCTTCTCTTCTAAAGCTCCGGGTAATAGTCCTTACGACTATTCGTAGCTCCACTTCTAGAAGGATCGAGCTTGCCTCGCGACCTTCATGTCAAAGATGATCCACCCAAAGTTCCTCTAGGTCAAGCTACCTCTTCACTAATCTAGTGTTGGTGAAGTAAACAATATAGTCTAAAGTGCTAATCTAGACTAGGATGATGGAGTAGGGTGTTTAGCTCACTAAGAAAATCTCTAAAGTCCTAGGGTTCACAACTCATGTGAGAGTTAGGACTTTGGAGGAGGAGGATGAAGAAGATAAAGAGAGCTAGAGAGTGAGCTAGCATGAAAAATGATCAAGTGTAGAATGGCTCATACATAACCCTCACTTATTGAAGTATGGAATAAACTCTAATAATTTAATCCAACCAGGCTTCAATAGTGATGCCAAACTAATAAAGAAATGAATGAGCTATGCTTCATACCCACGCCAAAAATATCTCCCATTTTCCACCTTTTAATCTATTTTCACAAAATATATTAATCCAAATATATATATATATATATATATATAAAGAGAATATTAACTTTAAGTGAGCTTAATATTAGTTAATATATAATTATATCAAATAAAAATATATATCAAATTATTAAATCAACACTTGATTTAATAATCCGGTTATATCACATATAACCGACTAATATCAGTTATCTATATATCACATTATCAAATCAATACTTGATTCAATAATCCGGTTACATCACATATAACCTAGCAGATATCAAATGTCGCCAGATTAGAATACGGTATCACATACTCGTATTTAATCAGGCTCCCGCACATATCAACATATGTGCCCTACTTCGTTTCGCTTGAACTAGAAAACCTCTGTATGGGACTATAAAGACTCGTCAATACGCCAGCAGTAGGTAATGATTACATCAGTTACGTACAAGCCGTCAGCGGTACTAGCTAGACATAATGGCTACCCAGGTATTGAGCGATTAGAAGATCAACAAGCAAGATTGTCCAAACTCCCATGAAACCTATAAGTAACACTTACCATACAGTCCGGTCTCTTCGTCTGATATGTCGCATATCGAGTCTAGGGGTGGAAACGTCAGACCCCAATAACTCGATAAGTCATACCAATGTGTAGCTCATAACGGTTCGAGAAACTACTGATAACACTTACCAGTAAATCTCATTAGCCCTGGCCAGAGACTTACTGTTATAGCCAATCGAGTATAGCGCAACATCAATTCCCTATACCGGGAGAGACGAAACCCCTCATATCGCTCACTGCCTCCATGTGACTCGGGACTGTACCCAAAATCCACCTGTTTGCACAACTCTTTTGAGCCGTGGTAGGAAGGAAATCAAAGCACAGTGGGAACCACATAAGACACTATAATGATCTTGGGTCTACAGACTAACCTATACCAGTGTCATTAGAGAACTGCTATCTGACGATAAGTATAGTACCATTTATAAGTTCTCGGCGAGTCCTGTTTGATGTCAAACACTAATGGTTATGGGATCAACCATCGCCCCCTACAGGGTCAAGAAACGTACACACTATTCTACTCTGGAATATCGATGCCCTGTCTCGATACTCTCTCGACTAGGAACAGTTAAAGGATATTCTTGTGGACTACACAAGTCCCAATAGTATGATCCGTATCATATTCCTAGTTGTCAAGCAAACATCCTAAGGGCTTTATCAACATGTATCAGAGAGACAGTATAAAAATACAAGTGTACATGTTAAGATAAAGAGCAACCAGATAGCATACTATCATGTCGAGCAAGAAAGTCCTCTATATATTTGTCCAAGCATCCACTATATCATACAATAATAGCATATAGGACATACATATTCCTAACATATAATCCACTTGTGTTTCAAACAAACATTATTTATACTTCAAAAAGAAGAACTTGATTTCCGTTATACCCCTATTTCAAAACTTCACCTCCACAATATTTCCTAAAAAGGTTTAGATTTCTGGGTTTTTGGCTTACTTGTGTTACGATGGGGTCCTATAGACTTCACGTGATCTAAGTGCCGGTCATGCGCCACTTCCGGGTTATGCCAAAGTTGGTATCAGAGCGTTATGTTTAACTTAGTTTAAGTCTAGATTTGACTATGCGGAGTCTAGGGTGTATATATTTCAGAACCTATGCTTGATCTTATGGAACTTAGACTTGACAAAGGAGGTATTGGACCCAAACTTTCATTACGTATGTTGACCTTGGTTGATGGAGTAGGTAACTCAAGTAGAGTAATGTACCGTATGTATGTTACGCGGCATATTTACGATACGCTGCTCCGCTTAAGTAACCTTAGGATATACAGATTTGAGATTCGTTATTCTATTTGTTCTTGTGATCTATCCTCATCGATACTTAGTTTGGTTCTTGTCACCTTGGCTACACGAGCTGAGAGAACTGCGGCTAGAGATGCGGTCAGAGCGAGCTCGTCAGGGACGAAGACTGACCAGGGTATTATTCCGGTGACATAAGAGCAGATTGATTTCTTGTTAGGATTTCTCGTTTGAGGTGAGTGTTCGGGATGTGCACCAGATGATCGAGTCATTGCTTGAGGCCAGTCAGATTGAGAGGATTGTTGATGTACAGCCTACTCTGGGGATCGTTGCGTTGTCTACGTGCAGACTGATGTACCAGCCAATGCTGAGATTGACGAGACGTCGCTTCCAAGGTTCATGAAGCTGAAGCAATATGAGTTACAGGCAGGGATGTGACAAAAGATCCCTGGTCATTCTTAGATAAAGTGAATAGGATATTTCGTTCGTTTGGATGCCCTGATACAAGATCAGTGGGTCGACTAGTTTTAATTGAAGGGTCTTACTCAGACCTGGAGTGAGTTGATCGAGAGAGGACGAGCAATGCATATTCCTCCGATGGCATGGACGAGTTCCCAAGGATGTATTTTGTCACGTCCCGATTCTCAAAAGAGTGGTAAAGGCACGTGACGAGGCCCGCGACGTATTTATTCCGAGAAGGTCATTTTTTGAAATAAATACGTTAAGCGCCTATAAGCAACATAAAACAACAACAATAAACAAAAGAATGAAATCCAACTTTGATTTATTACATTCAAGTTTCACAATTGACAAAATATTTGAATATAAGATACGATAACATGATAAGCCTTAATAAGGAGTCATACATAAATAAGCTGAAATGAAATAAAAAGCGGAATGAAAGTAGACGTCCGGTTGTGATGCGAACTAGTTGTACTCCTCTTCGACGGCTTCTATCTTCTTTGTCTCAATGCTACTTGACAAACATTCCAAGAAAGAAAGAAAGAAAGATGGGTGGAATACCTGTCGGTGAAATAACGCTCGGTAAGTCCCCAAAAGTATAGCGTGGGGTATATAAAAGAAATGCAAGGTGTAATGTGATATATAGTATAGCATGGATATAAATCATGAATATGTAAACAAGTATAGTAGCATGCATAGTAATGTGTATGTCAACTATATCAGCATGGCAAATAAGTATAACATGGACGTGGAATGTAGGTATAGTGAATATGAAGGGAATGTAAGTGTCGTAAAAGGTCTCTAAAAGGGTAAAATTAACTAACGTAAGTTTAAGATGTGAGTATCAACAAAATTTCAAGAGTGTTCTCGAACCCAACAAGCTGTAATCCAGGGATAAGAAGCCACGGGCTTTCATGATAGTTAGTAACGGGACTTCGACCGTCGTTGAAGTATTCCAAACTCAACAGGCTATAATCCAGAAGTAAGGAAATACGGGCCATCATGATTGTTAGTATTCGTGATTGCTTGTATTCGTGATTGTTAGCATGGGACTCTTGAGATTTCATTGGACTCACAACTCACACTACCCCAACATCCCGTGTATATTAGTCTATAGCTAAAATTATAAGTATTGCCCGAATCCATGAATACACCAAGTTTTCAAGATTGAGTTCATATCAAGATCAAGTATTCATATCACGTTTCAAGTATTCATGTCAAGTTGTATTCGTGGTTCGGGTCAAGTCAAGTCTAGCATTTAATTGGATTATGTCAAACATATAATATCTAATTACGTCTTCATGTACATACAACAATTTAAAGATCAAGATAAATAAGGTATACATGTTTGAATGGCATGAAATGAGTCAAGTAACGACCATAAACAATGCTGTTAAGAAATATTGTGTACGACTAATCAATCGAGTCAATCAATTTCAGAATATAAACAGAAATATAGATCTAAATGTTTTGCACGCATGAGTTTCAATCGCACCTAAATACGACTTTCGGTTTGGGTGATATACCCATTTTCGTTTTGTCGCACAGAACAGATCAGAATCTGTCTAGCACCGTCGCATATTTTTAAAATATAGTTTGAGTTAATTTCCATCAGGTTTCAGGTTACGATGATTATTAGAAAATTGTAGGTCTTTCGATGTTATTATCCAAAATACTAAGATTCGCACGATTTGAATTTCTGAAGCTCTAGTTATGATCATTTTAATATCAACGTTTAAAACAGAAATTCAGATTTCTGAACAGGAACTATATGTTATATTTTAAAGCCTATATAGGGTTGTTTCATGCATTTATAAGTAATATAATATACAATAAATTATATCTCTATCAATTAAGCATCTACACATCTAAATTTTGTCACGAACGGATGTTGGGAGTTCGAGTTATGTCCTATTTAAAAACAGTGTGTGAATCAGGACATATTCTGTCCAGATTCGTCGCTTAATATTGTAACGCGGTTTTCTATATTTTACGTCGTTTTTAAGTAAAAACTTAAAACTTAGAAAATCTATATCTTTCGATGTAGATGTCTAAAACACCTGAGTTTGCTCAATTTGGACATCATTATACTAAGTTATGTGTCAAGAAGTTGACCAATTACTGCAGTTTTCTATTTTACGAACAGTGAATAAAAATGACATAATTCCTAAACCATTATGCGGTTCGATCAAAAAAATTTACTGCGAGTACACAAAAATATATTCTATAATACTTAAATTTCATGAAATTTCCATAAGTAAAAATTATTTTAAAGGTAAAGCTATTGATATGTATACTAAAATCGGTAAAAAAATTAACTAGTATTTTTATGCAAGCTTCTCTTTATCTTTTAATAAGAAAACTGATTCCATGAGATATCGTAAATATATTGTGTCATGAAATTTATTTTCTCACAACTCATAATAAATATTCATAGTCATGAATAAAGAATTGAAAACATTTAATTTGAACAAGAGGCAATAAGGTATTATTAAACCATATAGAACCATATATATCTAGACTTATATATATTTATATATTTATGTTTATCTTCTCTTATGAATTACGATATGAAAAGAATAGTGAGTTCACGAGATATGACAAGAGTAGAATAAAGAGATGAAGGGAGGGAGAGAGAAAAGACTTACGGGTATTGCAATATGGTATAGCAATCGTATTGCCGATTGGTGAAGAAAATCTCGACTTGATCGAGATTTCGAAGGCTTAAGGAAATTGATGCTTCTCCAAATCTCCAAAAGAAAAAAATTAGAATTGATGAAGAAAGAATGGATAAGATAGGATGAAAAAAAGAGTGTTATTTGTATTAAAAAAGATAATAAAATAGGTTTAATAATGATAAAAAATCTTTATAATAATTTTAATTTATTATGAATTCATTTTGGGAGTAAAAAAGAAATTGAAAGGGTGCATGGGGATTTGAACATGTGACCCATGAAATAAAAATGCTAAGAATTAACCAATGAGCTACAAAATTGTTCATGCACATATTTAATTAGAATTAAATATATATTGTTACTTAAAAAGAAAGTGGGCTTTTGGGCTCAAAGTTGTATAAAAGAAAAGAAAAATGAGATTGGATTTGGGTTATGGGCTGGGTCAGGTCTTGCATTCAATTTGAAATATGTTAAGATTTAGTTTAAACAAATGGGTTTGAGAAAAATAGATGGAATAACAAAATAATTTATTTAATAAAAAACAAAATATACAGAAAAATACTAAGAATAAATAAATATAATATTTTATTAAAGAAAGAAAATACGAAGATATAATAATATTGGGTCGTTACATCTTACCATCCTTAAATTAATTTCGTCCTCGAAATTACTCAAGAAGAATGTTGCAACAGAGTAAGGAAACAAGATTAGGATGATGTCGTCGCGTTTCATCGTTGCGCTCTATCAGTCGATACACTATGTAATTCGCTATAAGACAAGCAGGAAAATGAGAAAATGTTGTCAGGATAATTCAAGAGTAGTTTACAAGAAACCCACAAGCAAGCACTCAAATAGAAGAAAAGTAATTAGGGATTGAATTCAAGAATGGTATAAAGATAAAGATGAAAAATCAAATTTAAAAATCAGGAAAGGATATAAGTTAACAAAGAAGATAAGATTCAATAATCAAGAATAAGGATACACAGTAGAACATAGCTAAATCGAGAAAAAAGATAATCAAAGGCAGAACACTAATCCACTTAAGTAGAGTACCGTATTATAAGTATGCTGCAGTTTATAGTTACAATCGCATAACTCTATTTAAGTCGCTCAAATTCTACTATCAGATTCAATGGAAGAAAACAATAAGGAATTAAGAAAATTATCAAAATAAGATCAACCGGAAATAAATGGTTCGCGGTTTCATTTCCATTACGTCGAGACACGATTATCGGAGAAAACAAGAAAATGATTCAAAGGGATGAAATCATGGTGCGGTCGTTACATATTTGGCCAGATTTCTTCTATAAAGTGTTGGAAATGCCTGAGTTCGTAGTTTCGAGTCCTTGCGAGAGACTCCGGATATGACCATAGCCGAATATTGAATTGCAGTCTACGCAGCTATCGAGATATGATTCCGATTTAGACAATAATGAAGAGAGTGGATTAAGAGGTTCGTGCAAGATCTCAATTATCAGTCGTTCATCTCCGTTGATGCTAAAGATTAGATACGTATGCAGAGGCGTTGGATACAGCCACCTTTCCAGAGAAAAGTCGTGATAAAATTGCAGCTATTCTGGAACAGAAACGGATTAATTAAGGAGTGCCAGTTTATCGGCAGCTCGGCAAAGATAAGATCGGTAGAGACCGTGGCGGGTTCTTTCAAGGATACTACGGCGATAAATATTTGGACCCAGGATCGGTTGTATAGCACATATTCAGAGGGCCAAAGGCCGCCGTCGTGATGTGCTATGTTGTGAGTGGCTAAGTTAATTGGGCAGGAGATGTTTAGAGAGGCATCATAGTGGGACTGTTTCCATCGTTACTCCTTACCAGAAAATCGAGCTGGGAGATCGTGGAATTGGTGATCCATAGAGAGAAAAAGAACCCAGAGACAGAAGACGCCAGGCCGTGGGCAGAAAGCAAGAAGGAACTCTTGCTCTACCTTAACATTATAAATTAGCAACTTATGATCTTGAATAGCTTCACTTAATATTTAGTGTGAGGCTATAGCTTGAATACAGGTTCTCTCAGGTGGATCATCTTCGACGAGGAAGATCAGTGACCAAGCTCGTTCCCGATTACTTCGGAGCCGAGGTAGAGTCCATGGAGCGGTGTAGGGGTCTTCCGCAATTGTGCGAACACACTATAAAGGTAGCTAGCCCCCTAATTTTGTAAGTTATGATATCTAGTTTAGTGTTTGGAATCGATTCTAGGATATTGGTCGCTAGTGCTTGCTTAAAAGTTTTTGTTTCCATTTCCGCTTTCACCACGAGTCTTGCGACGCGAGCACTAGGGACCTTACAGTGGTATCAGAGCTGTGCCAAACACTTTAACTAGTTGTAGACGATGTTTACGTTTCGAAACCGAAAAAAATTTCGTATTAAGTTTCTGTCCATTTTTTAAAACGGTCTGTGAACTTTTTTTAAAGTATGTCAGACAGCAAGTTTTGAAGAACAAAAAAATGGCACGAATCCATAGGACCTCAGTCAAAAATTTGGCAGCTGAAATATTCGTAATAGCTATTCTAGTGGCCCAAAATTTGATTTAGGTCCCTGGGATTTTACAGGGGCTTGGTTGTTAGGAAACTTGATTTTTGGAAATATTTGTTTTTGCCCAGATTTCAGTTTGTGTTATCTTTGTATTCGGGTAAGTTCGGAAAACTTTTCGGTCGAAATAATAGCATAGTTTATGATCCGTATCTATATTTGTGTATTGGATAATGTCATCTAATTGTTATATGTTCGATTAGATGCAGTTGCACATTGGTTACTTGTTTTGTTGGTTTGGATATATATCTTGTGATGGTTTAGCCGGATTGTCGTGACAGATAGCCCCTCGTGCGATGTGCTTGTACAGTTTTGATATTTGTATTCGTTTATTTGGGACGAGCGGACAGATTGTGGCTGTCGTTGCCACTTGATATATAATCTTTTTGGGACACGTCCGGGTTGAAGTCATTGTCGCCATTATATATATTTCTTTTCTGTATTAGGATTAACCCACGGAGAAGTGCTCGAGTAGCCTGGTTCTAGAGTGCGCAAGGTGGTCGTATCATGGTGATGAGTTCGAGCCACCTCGCTCTAGAATTGGCGGATTGCTCACCGCACTTGTAGGGGTTTAGGATTGACCCATGGAGGAGTGCTCAAGTTACCAGATTCTAAGAAGTGCCAGGTGGCCCACTCATGATATTGAGTGCCGGTTTCCTCACTTCTAGAATTTGCAGATAACTTGCCGCACTCGTAGAGGTCTTAGTTCGATATTATACGGGCTATCCACACAACCGGAGAATGTTGGTTTTCGTTTGTGGCTCAAACGAAACATGGGCCTCTTAGCTTATCTGCTATTCCATCTTATTTGTTGTTGTTTGCATGCTTGTGATGAGTATTACTTACATGTGATGATATATATAAATATATATATATATATATATATTAGATTCTTCTATATATTTTGCATCCACGTTAGCCCTATCCCCACCCTGCTATAAGTTAAGTAACCTTACAGAGAAGATCCAAGACCCCGTGGAAAATGCGGATGGCATATAAAAGCATACTATTTTGGTTGTTTCTGTTATGGCTAGAAATAAAGAATGATGGGATTGCATTATATGTTTAATGCAAAGTAAACAAAACTAAATGATATTGTCGGAACCAATTTTTAAAACTACTCGGTTTTCTTCAAAATCACTCATTTTAAAAGCGGAGTCTAAACCACTCCTTTTCAAAACCACTCGAGTTCCTTCAAAGTTATCATGTTCATTACATTATTTAAATCCTTTACAATTGCGTCTCTACAACCCTTTTAGGGGGACTCATTTATGAATAATGCGGGTTATTGCACGTCCTTGGGATAGTAGAGTGAGATACAGAACTCCTTACGGAAAATGCGATCTCGAAAGGAAATAAAAATATGATTTTAAAAAAAAATACGACTTTTTAAAACAAATTAAACTTTGGAAAATTATATAAAATTATGAATCTATATTTTCAATGAAAAAAATTATGAAAAATATATTTTTAAATGAAATATTAAAATTTTAATAAAAAATACCATCAAATTTCCAAAAGTAGTAGTTTTCAGAAAAATATCATAAACTTTTAAAAGTTAGGTTTCATCACTAAATACCACCTAAACTAAAATACATTTCTATAAAACTCTTAGTATTATAAATCACCCTCGATATTTATTTTTAAATAATATTAAAACATTTTACATAAAACCCCCTCGAGAAATGCAAACAATGCAAATACATAATAAAAAAACAAGAATAAATCTTTAAGGACCCAAGATTAATATACGTTTAAGCGATACCATTTCTCTTGAGCCTCAGGGAGCCGAAGAAAGTGAATGCTTGCCTTAGTTGCCTATCCAAATTAGATAACATTGCAAATTAATGGAGTTATCAATGGAAATCATCTTGGAAAAAGACACAAATCATGCCGTTCATGTGCAGAGGTTGTCCGATTATTTCCGAACTTAAGATCTTCAAAGTAAAATATTATAATATGAAATTTCTATAATTCAAATACAAACTCAAACCCAAACTTGAACGTTAACTCGAACTCATTCTAATCAAACTAACTTGACTCGACCCAAGATTGCAACTATAATGACTCGCATTTTACTTGACTTACTCGACTACATTATTCACTTTTGCAATCTATGGTTCGATCAGGGCATATTATAATAAACCAAGCAATCAATTAAGGATATCTAACATTTATAATATATATATTACTCGGGGTGTAAAGGATAGTTTTATATGTGAATCCAATGGAACTTCAGGAGTCCCGTATTAATCTATTCGAATTCTATTTACTCGAATCTCAGTTGGGTCGACTCCTCCACAGCTTGGAGTCCCGATACTAATACATGAAATGGGCCCGTATTTCTTACTCCTAGGGCCCCACTCTTGAGGTCGTGTTGATATTCACTTGGAACTTAATGATAACATAGTGATCATATAGAGACCTATAGTACATATACCCGTGTTCATTTCCATATACTTTAACTCGTCATTTACATTACTTCATTTTATACTATATCTATCACTTTTACTTTTTACCTTATGTTTTGGACTTACCGAGCGCTAGTTCGCTGACGGGAGTTCCATCCATCTTTGTTTTTTTGGAATATTCATCAGATACCGTAGGGATTGAGGTGGACGCTACAGAAGAAGAATATGACCAGATCGCGGCTCAAGTTTAGACTAGTTATCCTTTTCTTTCATTTTATATATGTCATATGTATAGGCATTTTTGTTATTGTATTTACTTTTCAGTTGAACTCTTGTATTTGTAAATATTTCAAGTTTGATTGTAAATAAACATATTTTGTCAAAAATTTTACAGTCTCCATTTATTCTTGCATTTTGTATTATTATTTCAATACACTTAGTATATTTATTTAACAAATGACCTTCTCTGGATAAATATGCGGCAGGCTTGCCACGTCACCGTTTTCTTCTACTAGGAAGCGGGGCGTGACAGCTCCTCATACCTCCCTACGGACTTCGTGTCCATCGGTGTCATACTGGGTCCACCATGTATCCGTAATCGGTTAACCCCTCTCTCAATTCGGATAATACTCATATCATCAAAACAAGAAAATTCACGGTGGACGCCAAATCATCATATCAAGAAAAAACTGCATTTTGAAACATTCACATGTTTTATAAACCACACCGCAGCTTCTCAAATCCATGGAAAACATCAAGTTCTGAAGAACACATAAATAATTCATCTCAAGTTCATAAGAACATAACGCATATATCATCCGTGCCATATTGGCAACAATCATATACAAATATCCATAACGATGGAATTCGTATATCAAAATCATGATAGGTATCAACACATCTACATATAACAATATCAATCTTATCTAGCATGGCAATTTTACGGTGTCATAGCGGTACTAATGATGTGTAGTATAACATGCGCGTCTGTGATTTGTGTAACATAGTAATCATTGGTAGTTGTGCAGTATTCTATCAGTGTATTAATATAAGCATGGTATCGTAAACTAACTATATGAAACATAAATACGGATAATATAGCGTAGCATAACAACAAGTAATTTACGCACGAACGTATAACGAATCGAATAATCATAATCTAAACGAGCGTTAAAATAGATAATTACATACGAGCTATACAGTTATAGTTTAAAATAGAATGAAACGTTGTTTTGGAAATAAGGAGGCTTGTTTTTGAAATATATTTCCTTTTGAAATTTGTAGCGTATTCTTGATATTACCATTTTAAAAGTATAAAATGGATCGTTAGATTTTAAAAGAGTATAGCTCAAACAATCATAATAATATCCCAATCGGGATTTAGCAAGACTCTACGAGTTAAATATATATCGGCCGTAACCGGCAATCTATCCTCGTCACATCGAGTATGGAATCTCTATCGTACGATATCAACACTCATCCAACCAATATTAGTACGGATATATAGTCGCGTACGGCACATATAATATTCATATATATACATATATATAACCTACTAACATGAATTATACGCTAATTACATAATCTATGACCCATAAACTAATCTATGTCTAAGTATCCGAGTTACGTATTCACGCTTTCTATACTAAGTGTTCTCTAAAACTAGTTCGGGGGTGTTATACGCCTCCACTAGAATTCTCCCGTAGATATAAATCTACTCACCGATGTCTTGAGATAGTCAAAAACTAAGAATGCCTTGTCGTTCCTCGTTGTCTCTTAATTCCTCGCGATCGAACCTACAATCGAAACCATAACATAAACGCGTAAAAATCCACATCGAAAACGGCAGTTCTTGGGCTCGCTTCAAAAAATCACCAAAAATCGTAAACACAATATTCGGACTCAAAATAAAATTTTACATATATATAAAGGAGTTAATTTTGATATCTCAAAATATATTTTCCAATTTCCAACTATAGAACATGAAATAAAATGCAAAGTTAAAACATGTTTCAAGATAATCTGCAGAAATCAGAAAAACAACCTTCACTAAAAAAATTGATATCTCTTGATTTTGTAAAGCGAATAAGAAAAATGAATTTTTTTTAGTTATCTACACAAAATTATCTACAACCTAAAATTTTCTGATTTTCCAAATAGTTAATAAAAAAATTAAGAAAATTGTTACAATTTGAGTGCAAAAACAGCCACTAGAAATGAAATTTCCAGTTTGGAAACCCTTTCTTTAAAAATTATTATAAAATACATTTTTACAGTAAAACATAATCAAATTTTTTTTGCTAAACGATAATCCAATTATCTACAACTTTGTAGTTTTAAACTTTATCTAATTATCATCAGAGGGTCATCAAAAAAATTCTAAACCCCTAACATGTCACTGATTTTCAGCCATCAAGAGAACAAATATAATTACAAAAGTCCTGAAATCAAAGATTTTAAAACTTAACACTTAACAATACTTGCATCAAAATACTGCCATACTTACCAAAATCAAGTAGTAGTTATCAATAAAACCTACCAAACCTCACTACTACAAGTGAATCACTATAAAACCCACCCATTCCAAGACTTGATCCCTCAAAATAGAAACTTTACACAAGAAACCCTAAGCTAACTTACCAAGACATGAAAAGCTTGAATAAAATGGAGATTTTTACCTCTTTGTGGTGAAGGGAAGAGGGATTCGAGCTCAAGGGATGTCTTGGTAAAGATCATTGAAGAGAAATAGGCCTAACTTGATGTCTTGAATGATCTATGTGAAGGAATCATCAAGATCCATGGTGATTTGTGAAGAGAGCCTAGAGTTTAGGTGAGGGTAGAGGTGAGTTGAAATATATATTATGAAAATTATTTGTGTAGAGAGAAAATGAGAGTGGAGAGAGAAGTAACCATAATATGCTAGATATTATATTAAGATATTTAGGTGTGATGGGGGAAGGTTTATCATAACTATCTTATTCCCCTCTCTCTACCAATAAACCATATAATTATCACCTAACTCTCATGTCATTTTCTCAAAACAAAATACTTGCCATGTTTAAAATACCTCATATTTTTCAAATCCAGAACATAAATATACATACGGATATCAATCTACGAAAACCTAAAAATCCATACTCGGTATTATTTTCGTAAAAACCCGTAGTATCCATATTTAAATTATAAAATAATATTTATAATTTTCAAAATATTAAAATATCCCCTATTTAAAGAAATTCGGTTCCTGAATTTAAATTTAACCCCAAATCTTAAAACATTTTGCCTAATCAAATCAAATTAAATCATCGGGGTCTAAATTCTGAAAATATATAGTCCGCTTTAATCAATGGGACTCCAAAGTCCCATACGTGCTAGAACTGCACTAACGCAACGCATGCGCATGAAAATCAAAAATATGGAACTCCTATAACTATAACTCTAGCAGATGCTATGAGAATCACACAAGGTCTGATGCAAAGTACAAAACGCGAAATCAACCGTTTAAATCAAGTACACAATCATAGCAAAAGCCGTAGTGCAATATCTATAGCACATGACCAAACTCAATATAATCAAAGCTGAAATATATCTCATCAAGTGCAATGCACAAAAATAAAATCAACCTCAACGGGTGTTTACCGCCGAAGACCGGACTGAGACATTGGGACGTCTAGCCTGAATTTGGTGGCAAATTCTATTCGGAACATATCCACCCACCTCTCCAAAAATACCAAGTTGATTTATGACACCGTATATCGGAGGTTTGGATAAATACGACCGATATAGCAGACTTCATCAGATTCCCCCTCATTTACTGAGGGGTTTTTATTGTGGGGACGCTCTTCCCTGCAGGCATAAACTTCTGCGGTTAATTACGTTATTGCATTGAGATAACCACTTTCTCCTGCTCCAGTAGGTCACTTCATGTCGCGTTTGGTTTATTTTAGTTGCCCGTGGATTGTATACGAAAACTATTTTATGTTGCCGCCCGTAGGACATGGATTAGTCCAAATTTGTATATATATTTTCATGATTTGTGTCAAGCATTTACTTGACAGGATCCACGTTGGTAGCTTGGTTTGCCAACGGGAATGAACTTAGGATCCATTTCTCACATTTGTGAGGTCCATCCATTCACGGGAAACTTGGGTTTAATCTAAGGATCGTTAGTCTTATTTGAGACTAAGATCAATTTAGATGTTTTGGGTCAAACATTTACTTGACAAGGTCCGTGTTGGTAACTTGGATTGCCAACGGAAATGAACTTAGGACACATTTCTCATATTTGTGAGGCTCATCCATTCATGGGAAACTTAGGTTTGATCTAAGAATCGTTAGTCATATTTGAGACTAAAATCAGCTTATGAACAGTGAGCATATGAGCTCAACTGATCATTAGATCATATATGAATAGCCCATGGATAGTATACGATAGTTTGTATGGAGACAGTCCGCAGGGCAAAACATATTAGTTAAGAACGTCCGGGTCTATTATCGCCGTGTTTGGGGCGAATATTAGTTTAAGGATATTTCGGTCCATCATTCCCATTCCCATGTTTGGGATGAAGGAAGAGGAGTTGTTGGTTGTTGGGACCCGCCATCTCTCTGAAGACGTTGAGGAATTACAACGATATATATCAGAGATGTAGAAAGATGTACCCTTAAGCCAAATCTCGTATTTGAGGGAAAAGATCATGATGGATCTAAAAATCGAGATGAATATTATTTTGGATATTATGGATGAGAGATCATTATGTTAGGAATATGTATGCCCTAGATGCCATTATTGTATATTATAGTGTATGCTTGGACATATATATAGAGGAATTTCTTGCTCGACATGATAGTATGCTATCTGGTTGCTCTTTATCTTAACATGTACACTTGTTTTAATTTACTGTCTCTTTGATACATGTTTATAAATCCCTTAGGATGTTGGCTTGACTACCAGGAGTATGATGCAGATCATACTAGTAGGGCTTATGTAGTCTATAAGCACATTCTTTAATAGTTCCTAGTCAAAGGAGTATCGAGACAGGGCATCGATATTCCAGAGTAAACTAGTGTATATGTTTCTTGACCCTGTATGGGACGATAGTTGATCCCATAACCATTGGTGTTTGACATCAAAGATTGTACTCAGGTGCTCGTTGGAGAATGGGTACACCGAACAGGACTCGCCGAAAACTCCTAGATGGTACCATACCTATCGTCATATAGCAGTTCTCTGGTGACACTTGTACAAGTTAGTCTGTAGACATGAGATCGTCATAGTGTCTTATGTGGTTCCAGCATGCTTTGATTTCCTCCATACCACGGCTCAAAGGAGTCATGCAAATAGGTGTGAGTCATGCAAATAGGTGGATTTTGGGTACAGTCCTGAGTCACATAGAGACAGTGAGCGATAGGAAGGGTTTCGTCTCTCCCGGTATTGGGAGTTGATATTGCGCTATGCTCGATTGGCTATAACAGCAAGTCCCTGGTCAGGGATGATGAGATTTACTGATAAGTGTTATCAGTAGTTTCTCGAAAGGTTATAGGCCACAAATTGACATGACTTATCAAGTAAGTGGGGTCTGACGATTCAACCCCCCAGACTCGATATGCGACATATCAGACTAAGAGACCAGACGGTACGGTAAGCGTTGCTTATAAGCTCTACAGGAGTTTGGAAAAGTTTGCTTGTTGATCTTCTATTCGTTCGATACCTGGGTAACCGTTACGTCCAGCTAGTACCACTGACGGCTTGTGGGTATCTGATGTGATCATTACTTACTGCTGGTGTATTGACGAGTTTTTAGAGTCCCACATAGAGATTTCTTAGCTCAAGCGAAACGAAATAGGGCACGTATGGAGATATGTGCGGGAGCTTGATTAAATACTAGTATATGATATCGTATTCTAATCTAGTGTTAAATGATATTAGCCAGTTATATATAATATAACCAGATTATTGAATCAAGTGTTGATTCAATGATTTGATTCATATATATATATATATTTGATATTAGTCAGGTTATATATGATATAATCGGATTATTGAATCAAGTGTTGATTTAATAATTTGATATATATTTATATATTTGATATATATATATATATATATATATATATATATATATATATATATAAAGAGAGAGAGAGAGAGAACTAGGATGTGTGAGAATCACAAATGAGAAAAGATAATGATAAACATTTTGAATTAAAAGAAGTGAAGAATGAGTCATGGCTTGAGAAGCTTGAAGAAGGTATGACTCATCTTCAATTCTTGTTTTATTCTAAGATATTTATCATTCCCAATCTTATCTCATTTCATCACTTGAGTTCATGGTTCACACTCATCCAAGTTCATCTCCTTCTTCATCTCTTCACTAATTTTCTAGAGTTGAGAAAAGAAAAAGTGAAAGAAATAATTTTAGTGATTAAAATTCCTACATCATCAACTTACACTACTCTAGCCCTTTAGTATAGGTTGTTATCTTCACTAATACCTTGATTAGTGAAGTGTGAGCTTGAGTGAGAGTTGCCTCAAGGTGGATCATTTTCGACGACGAAGACTATAAGCAAGCTCGATCCTTTCTTCAAGTGGAACCAAAGAAGAGTTCTAGGGACTATAACTTGGAGCTTTAGAAGTGAAGAACTAGACCACAATGGTTGTAGACTCTCTTCACTTAGATTTAAATTTGTTTGCTTAATTTTAAAATCCTAATTCTCTAGTTCGATTCTTGTTTAGTATAATTAGACCTCTATTTTTTTAAAATTGCATACTTGATACTCATTGAAACCTAGTAGAGGTGCTAAGAAATACTTTCATGATATCAGAGCCAAGCTAAAGGCTTAAGAATAGTTTAGACGAAGTTAAAGTGTTCGATCGATGTTTTAAACACGAGTTTTGGCTAGTTTCTATCAATTTTCCAAACATTGAGATTTATGATATTAAAAATGCTCAGAAAATCATGCAGTTAAAATTATGGAGGCACAAGAAAAACGAGGGCCTAATTCCTCTAAGTGGCCACGGAATCGCCGCCTAAACTATGTCTTAGCCGCAGTTCCGCCGCCAACTTGAGGAATTAGAGCCTCTTTCTTCTCTGCTGCTTCATGTTGGCATTTTTGGTTTTCTGGATATTTTTAATGATACTCAAGTTGTTAAGGTCTCTGTGAATTGATGTTGTTTGAAATATCGATCGAAATATTTAATATCGTCTATATTTCTTTAGATATGTCATAAAATTTTTGGAATCCACGTTGATTAGTTTTGTGAAAACAAGTTAATAATTTGTAAATCTCACATTTTAGTCTCAAATGATGGATTACCATGGAGTTTGTATTTGGATCGAAACTCCGTCGTAATCTCGTATCGTATGCGAATACTCGCCGGGAGACACTAGTAAACAACCACGCCCCATTGCCCTGACCAAGTGACTATAGGAGAACCTCATGACCAAAAGCATCCACTTGTGTGCTCGCGACCACGGTGTTCCGCCCAAGTTCACTTCGTTGACGGCTTCAGGGGTGCGGCCATCAACTAAAGTTCCCGACGAGCATCTGATCTTTTAATCGGGAATCTTGTTGAATTACCTGACTTAATTTTTGAAAAGAGTTTTCAATTCGAGACTTAAATGCAAGGTTTATAGGGTTAGG
The DNA here is from genome assembly GCA_030015575.1 of Agapanthus africanus. Classification (NCBI taxonomy): domain Eukaryota; kingdom Viridiplantae; phylum Streptophyta; class Magnoliopsida; order Asparagales; family Amaryllidaceae; genus Agapanthus; species Agapanthus africanus. Next base: position 371,565,199 of record JASDDO010000019.1, on the reverse strand, counting down.
CATGAAATTCGGAATATGTGATAATCTGGGTTTATGATGTCTAAAGATGATGCGGATTCTAATTATTGTAGTTTTCATTTCTTTACTGCGGCCGTAAGTATAATATGTGGCAGTATTCCCGATCTTGTTGCTATACGACAACGACATTACGGATACGCATATTTAATTACGTTGATGACATGTGATGTTATTGTGTTGCTATCGATATATTATATTAGATCGTCATGATTGAATAGCCGGGGTTTTACGTGAGATGAGAGTTTTTCAATTTTCATTCATGTAAATAATTGTATGTAATATTCTTTTATTGGGACACTTCTGAGTTGAGGTTGTTGTCTCCATTCAATATATATTATTTACTTTTCCATATTAGAATAGACCCAAGGCGGGGAGCACAAGTAACCGGGTTCTAGAGTCCAGTAGGAGGCCATCTCGAGGAGTCGAGACCGGTCGTCTAACTCTAGAATTGGCAGGGTTGCTTGCCGCTCTCGTATGGGTATAGAGGTGTGGGCTTGGCTATTCATCATGACCGTGGAATCCGTGTTTTTCGCTACTGGCTTAATCTAAAACACGAACCTCCTAATATATCCTATATTTCATATATCTGCTTCAGTTGTTTCTGTGATGTGATATGATCATATAACTGCGTGAGACGTATGCTACTTATATATATGACATATTAGTAGACACTATATATGTTTTGCATCCACGCCATTCCTGATCCCGCCCGCCGTAAATTAAGTAACCTTACGGTGAAGACCCGGGTCCCTATGGCGAATGCGGATGGCATATGTGTGTTTTATTTTCATTTCTTCTATGATATTTAGGAAACATAATTGATGGGACGATATTAATAAGATTAATAAAAAGAAAGAAACCTAAAAGATGTTGTAGAATCAAATTTTTCAAAAAGATAGCTCTAGTTCTTGCTTTGCATAGCGGTATTCCATTATGAATATCCAGCACCTCATTCGATGAGGAAAGAGCCTAGATCTCTTCATCGGGAATGTCCTCTTTAGCAAAAACTAGCATATGCTACAACCCACTCTGTTTGTTTTGAAAACTACTAGATTTTTAAAGCGGAGCTTAAACCACTCCTTTTTCAAATCATTAGATTCTACAACGATATCAAGTTCATTATGTTAAAGGTTTTCTTCAAAACCAGCCGTAACCCTCCGTTATTTCAGATATGTAGTATTTAATATTCATGCTGTGTTTGTTGAACTCCGCCAGGGTACAATGTACGGTAGCTGGGTAATACTTATCTACAGCATGTTGATGCGATTGGTAGGGGCAGTCACACAGCCTTGTTGACCTCTGTCAAGAGTTTGTGTGGGTAGGTTTGAATCGATCAAGAAATGACGGGTTGAACTTGACTGGCGGCCTATAGTTTGTTGACCTCCGTCAAGGTCATAGGTCATTAAGGGTAAAAATAGATATCGGGAATTTCAAGTGTTGAAATTTGCAACGAGATTGCATACCTTCTATGTGATAGTTGGATCCCGATACCCGCTGCGAGTAAGTGTTACTCCTGGGATAGTTTTCCACTTTACAATTAACTCATCTAGTAAGTGTCTAAGAAAGGTGTTAACGAGGTTATGCTCCTGTAGAAACGAGGTTATTTAATTAGTTCCATGCGAAAGCACGGGGAGACTCCCTCGGAGTACCAACACTTGTCTGGCTAACCAATTAGCGAACTTGTAGGGTGTAATTAATCCCGGTTAATCTTACCTTTTAGGGTTTGAAGAAAAATTTGATAAAAACAGTGGGAGCCATCCTGATTAGATAAGATAATAACCAGTCTAATCTTGCAAGGGCGCACACTAAAATGTTTTCTTCTCTCTCTCTCCAGGTAGCGACCATGCCACGCCTTAATCAAGGTAATAATATGGATGTATTGGCCGAACCCGCTTATTATACTGGGCTGGGGAACGTTGGTTCCGCCTTATCTTATGACAACTGTCATAAGTCTGGGCCAGGGATAGGGAAATACAAAGATTTCCACGCAACCCAAATGAAGAAAGAGCATTCTGATGCATCCTTTTCTGGTGTGTTAGTTATTGAGAACTGTTTCTCAGTCCGCTCTACGTCCTGGGTATTAGATACCGGATCAGGATCCCATATTTGTAATCTGTTACAAGGGTTAAAGAGAAGTAGAGAATTGGGAAAGAGTGATATGTCTCTCAAAGTAGGGAATGGAGCAATTGTTGCTGCCGAAGCTGTCGGCGAATATCACCTTGCATTACCAAATGGTAATACATTGATTTTGAACGACCGTTATTTCGTACTGTCGATGTTGTGCAAATAATATATGTTTCTGTATTAGATAAATAGGGATATAACTTTGCATTAGAGAAAAATGTTATGAACATTTTCCTAAATCAAGTGTTGATTAGGTTTGGTACGTTGTGTAATGGTATATACGTTCTAAATTAAAATACAGTCCTGAATATGCAAAACATACACAAGAGGAAAAGTTCAGAAATGAACAAAGCCTTCTTGTGGTATTATAGACTTGGTCATATCAATGCGATCAGACTAGCTAAATTGCATAAAGATGGATAATTGAATCCGTTCGAATTTACATCTTATAAAACTTTTCAGTCATATCTCAAAGGAAAGATGACCAAAACTCTGTTTACGGGACACGGAGAAAGAGCTACTGAACTCTTGGGACTGATATATAGTGATGTATGTGGTCCTATGTCTACACATGCCTGGAATGGTTCCTCATACTTCATTACATTCACCGATGATCTTGCAAGATTCGAACATGTGTTCCTGTTAAAACACAAATCTGAAACTTTTGAGAAATTCAAGGAATATAAGAGCGAAGTAGAGAACCAGATGGGTAAAAGTATTAAAATCCTTCGATCTAAACTAGGAGGAGAATACTTAAGCATGGAATTCCAAGATTATCTAAAAGAGAATGGGATTCTCTCTCAGCTTACTCCTCCGTATACACCACAGCACAATGGTGTATTGGAGCAGAGGAATCGCACCCTATTAGATATTGTGCGGTCTATGATGAGTGTTGTTGAGCTACCTATTTCCTTTTGGAGTTATGCACTTGAAACAGCTACATACATATTGAATAGGGTTCCTACCAAATCCGCGCCTACCATTCCATATGAGATATGGGAGGGAAAGAGACCATGTCTTAATTTCATTAAGATATGGGTTTGTTCGGTTTATGTCAAAAAGAAAAATCTGGACAAGCTCGAGGCTAGATCTGTTCTATGTAAGTTTGTTGGATATATCAAATATTCACGAGGGTATATCTTCTACCACACCTAGGAACAAAAAGAGTTTGTTTCTCAACATGCCACCTTTTTACAAAAAGAATTTCTTATAAAAGAAATTAGTGGTAATGAGGTAGAGCTGGAAAAAGTTCCAGAAACACAAACTGCAATAGAAAATTTGGTAGAACTTGAGGATTCAATAGTCCCCGATGAACCTCGGCTATTCTGCAGATCTAGCAGGGTTTCTCACCCACCTAAGAGATACTACGGTTTTCTCATAGACAGTGGGAGCAAAGATTGCATCATGGAAGATGATGACCTAACTAGTTTCGAGCAGGCCATCGTAAGTGGGGATTCTGAAGGGGTAAAACCCATTAGGAGCAAGTGGATCTTCAAGAAGAAAATTGGTGTAGATGGAAAGGTTGAGACCTTCAAAGCTAGACTTGTAACAAAAGGTTTTCATCAACGACCAGGTATCGACTATGATGAGACCTTTTCTCCAGTGGTTATGCTCAAGTCCATCAGGATCCTACTTGTCATTGCTGCATACCATGATTATGAAATCTGGAAGATGGACATCAAGACCGCCTTTCTAAATGGTGATTTAGAAGAGAGCGTATATATGACACAGCCAGAGGGCTTCATAGACAGTGGGAGCAGTGGAAAGGTGTGTAAGCTACTTAAATCAATCTACGAATTAAAGCAAGCGTCGCGGAGCTGGAACATCTGTTTTGATGTGGCAGTCAAAGAGTTTGACTTCATCGAAAATGTAAATGAACCATGTATATATAAAAAGGTTGTAGAGGGTAAGGTTGTCTTTCTCGTATTGTACGTGGATGATATACTCTTGATAGGAGATAATGTTCCTATGCTACACTCGGTCAAACTCTTCCTATCATAAAAGTTCTCCACGAAAGATCTGGGCGATGCCTCCTACATCCTAAGGATAAAGATCTATAGAGATAGATCTAAAAGGATGTTAGGATTTTCCTAATCCAGGTATATAGACACCATACTAAAGAGGTTTAGTATGGAAGATTCTAAGCGTGGTAATTTGGCTGATTGTTCAGGAATCACTCTCTCCAAAGAGATGCCTCCCAAGACTGATTTGGAGAGGACTCGCATGATTGTGATACCCTATGCTTCTATAGGTGGGTCTATCAAGTACGTGATGTTATGCACCAGACCGGATGTAGCTTATGCACTTAGTGTGTTAAGTAGGTATCAATCAGACCCAGGGGAGAAGCACTGGATAGTTGTGAAGAACTTTCTTAAGTTCTTGAGAAGGACTAAAGTGATTTTCTTGGTGTATGATAACGAAGAACTACAAGTGAAGTCCTTTACTGATTCGAGCTTCCAGAGTGATAAGGACGACAGCAAGTCTGTCTCAGGTTTTGTCTTCACCCTCAATAGAGGGGTGGTATATTGGAAAAGTTCCAAGCAAGATACCATTGCAGACTCGACGATGGAGGCTGAATACATCGCTGTCAACGATGCTGCCAAAGAGGCTATCTGGATGAAGAAGTTCATTAATGAACTTAGAGTGGTTCCATCCATTGAAGATCCAATACCCTTGTATTGTGATAACAATGAAGCTGTGGCTTTAGCCAAGGAAACCTGATCCCATCAGCAATCCAGACATATTCTGAGGCGGTATCACCAGATCCGGGAGATTGTTGATCACCGTGAGATTGTGGTCAGGAGAGTAGACAGGAAGGACAACATGGCAGATCCACTCACAAAGGCCCTCCCCGAGAAACAGTTCGAGAGACTTTTTGGGATGTTAGGCATGCGATACTAAAACAACTGGCCTTAGTGCAAGTGGGAGATTGTTAGGAATATGTATGCCCTATATGTCATTATTGTATATTATAGTGGATGCTTGGACATATATATAGAGGGCTTTCTTGCTCGATAATAGTATGCTATCTGGTTGCTCTTTATTTTAACATATACACTTGCTTTAGTTTACTGTCTCTTTGATACATGTTGATAAAACCCTTAGGATGTTGGCTTGACTATCAGGACTATGATGCAGATCATACTAGTGGGGTTTGTGTAATCCATAAGCACATCCTTTCACAGTTTCTAGTTGAGGGAGTACCGAGACAGGGCTTCGATATTCCAGAGTAGACTAGTATGTACGTTTCTTGACCCTGTATGGGGCGATGGTTGATCCTATAACCATTGGTGTTTGACATCAAAGATTGTACACAGGTGCTCATTAGAGAATGGGTACACCGAACAGAACACGTCGAGAACTCCTAGATGGTACCATACCTATCGTCAGATAGCAGTTTTATGGTGACACTTGTACAGGTTAGTCTGTAGACCCAAGATCGTCATAGTGTCTTGTGTGGTTCCCACTGTGCTTTGATTTCCTCCTTACCACGGCTCTAAGGAGCCGTGCAAACAGGTGGATTTTGGGTATAGTCCTGAGTCACATTAAGGTAGTGAGCAATAGGAGGTGTTTCGTCTCTCTCGGTATTGGGAGTTGATATTGTGCTATGCTCGATTGGCTACAATAGCAAGTCCCTAGCCATGGCTGATGAGATTTACTGATAAGTGTTATCAGTAGTTTCTCGAAGGGTTACAGGCCACACATCGGCATGACTTATCAAGTAAGTGCGGTGTAACGATTCCACCCCCAGACTTGATATGCGACATATCAGACGAAGAGACCGATCTGTATGGTAACTGTTGCTTATAGGCCCTACGGGAGTTTGGACAAGTTTGCTTATTGATCTTCTATTCGTTCAATACCTGGGTAGCTGTTATGTCCAACTAGTACCGCCGACGGCTTGTGGGTATCTGATGTGATCATTACTACTGGTGTATTAACGAGTCTTTAGAGTCCCACATAGAGGTTTCTTAGCTCAAGCGAAACGAAGTAGGGCACGTATGGAGATATGTGCGGGAGCTTGATTAAATACAAGTATATGATACCGTATTCTAATCCAGCGTTAAATGATATCAGCCAGTTATATATGATATAAACGGATTATTGAATCAAGTGTCGATTCAATGATTTGATTCATATATATATGTTAATATATTTGATATTAGCCAAGTTATATATGATATAACCGGATTATTGAATCAAGTGATGATTTAATAATTTGATATATATATATATATATATTAATATTGAATATTAGCCAGTTATATGTGATATAACCAGATTATTGAATCAAGTATTGATTTAATAATTATATATATATATATATATAATTATTGAATTATATATATATATATATATTAGCCGGGTTATATATGATATAACCGGATTATTGAATGAAGTGTTGATTTAATAATTTGATATATATTTATATATTTGATATATATATATATATATATATATATATATATATATTAACTAATATTAAGCCCACTTAAGATTTTCTTCTCTTTATATATATTCATGTGTGTGTGTGATATATATATATATATACATATATATATATATATAATGTATACATATATATATATATATAAACACATTGTATCATGGTTGATGATATATAGAACTAGGATGTGTGAGAATCACAAATGAGAAAAGAAAATGATAAACATTTTGAATTAAAAGAAATGAAGAATGAGTCATGGCTTGAGAACCTTGGAGAAGCCATGACTCGTCTTTAATTCTTGTTTTATTCTAAGATATTTATCATTCCCAATCTTATCTCATTTCGTCACTTGAGTTCATGGTTCACACTCATCCAAGTTCATCTCCTTCTTAATCTCTTCACTAATTTTCTTGAGTTGAGAAAAGGAAAGGAGAAAGAAATAATTTTAGTGAGCAAAATTCCTACTTCATCAACCTACACTACTCTAACCCTTTAGTATAAGCTGTTATTTGTAAGTTGATGTTGCACACTCCACAAGGTTTGGAGAGAGGCGGAATTTATTAAAAAAACAATTTTAAATCAAGCAATATCGACTAAACTTCCAAAATCGACCATAAGCCCTAGCTAGAAAAACAAACAAAGGTTCTAATCTACTATGAAGTAATTTATACCTTGTGTTCTAGTCCTTCAGGTCTTCTTCTTCTCCCCTTCTTAGGCTCCTAGATGGTTTATGTTAGTGATATATGCCCTAGAAGCCATTATTGTATCATACTGGATTGTATATTACTTAATGAAAGCTTAGGATATTCACAGTTGTATTGACAGTTTTGCTCAAATTGGTAGTATGCTACTTGGTTTGTTTCTACCTCAATATGTTCTTGTGTTTCTTTTAACAGATCGCTTATACATATTAGTAGAGCCCTTAGGATATTTGCTTGATTACCAGTATTGTGATGGCGGTCACACTAGTGGGGGCTGGGTAATCTACAAGCACATCCTTATACAGGTCCCTAGTCGTAGGATTATCGAGATGGGGCATCGATACTCCAGAGTAGACTAGTATATACACTTCTCATCCCAGCAGGAGAGATGGTCTGTCCCACAGCCATTAGTACGTCGTACTGGAGATAGTATGCAGGTGCTTGTTAGGTTACGAGTACACTGGACAGGACTCGTCGGGAACTGTTGGTTGGTATTATACCTATCGTCGGGTAGCAGTTCCCAGGTGACATGAGTACCACTTAGTCCTTCGACTTGACACTGCTACTTCGCCTCGAGTGTGTTCCTACTGTATTTTGATTACTACCCTACCACGGCTCAAAGGATTCGTGCAAACAGGTAGTAGTTGGGTGTAGTCCCGAAGCACTTGGAGGCAGTGGCAGTTAGGTAGGATTCGTCTCTCCCGGTATTGAGGGTTGATATCGTGCTGTGTTCGGAGAGCCATTATATAAAGTCCCTGGCCAGGGCAAGCGAGATTTACTGGTAGATATTCTAGTAGTTTCTTAGGGTGTTTTGGGCTACACTCCGGCACGAATTATTGCGCTATTAGGAGTCTGACGATTACCGCCCCCTACGCCTGATATGCGATACTCTTAGACGAATAGACTGGACTGTACGAAGATTGTCACATCCTGGCTCAGTAGGAGTTCAGATGGGTTTCCTCATCGGCCTTCTTATCGACAAATACCTGGGTAGCCATTACGTGCAGCTAGTACCGCTTGCGGCTTATGGTTAAACCTACTGCTAGCGTACTGTCGAGTCTTTAGAGTCCTACACAGAGAGTTTCCCTGCATCGGGCGAAAGATGTAGAGGCCATATGGTTTTACGGCAAGGCTTCGATTATGTACGTGCACTTGTGCGCGTATGATATTCAGGCGGATAATTCTAGTAGGCTTTGGTTTAAGCCGGATCCTAGTATTATATTGATGGATCAGTTTCGTCTCTTTGTATTCGTGTTTCTCGGAAACATGGATGCGGGTATGTATATACGGATGAGAGGGGCAAAGAAGGAGACACCTAATTAGGGTTTTGACCTTTGACTTGATTAAAACAATTATGAGGTAGAGAAAAATATTTGTTATTTTTGTAAATGATAATTGTGGCATGGCTACTTGTTTTGACTACTTGACTTGGTTTGACCACTTGACTTGGTTTGACTCTTTGACTTAGATATTTCTTGTAAGATATTTTGTGGCACTAGATATTTTGAATGAGATATTTTCTTGCCATGCTTATAGTCATATCAAGTGAGGCATCTCTTTTTCAAATATCATTATCAAAAACCATTTCTCTTTCCTCAAGTTAGCTCTCTTATTCTTCCTCTCAACTTTCAACCCTTAAGGCCTCATGAGTTGAGTAAACTAGGGTTCCAAAAGATAAATAAATCCATCTTCATTCTCTACATCACCTAGGCCATTAATTTTAGCATGCTTTTTACCCTAGTTACCTCGGATTTGAGGTTGGATTTCGGACTATAGACTCTCGGGTGGATCGTCTTTGACTCGAGGAAGCCGACGAGGAAGCTACGATCCAGATCGATCGTTGGAGCCTACGATGACAAGAAGTACATCGGAGAAAACCCGAAGGACTTGTATCATGATGTATAAAAATCTTTCTGAGTTGTTAAACTTCTTGTAGTTTGCTAGCTATGGTTTATGGTCGATTCTTGGTTCTAGTCGATGTTGTGAAGCCCGTAAAAATCATTTTTTGCAAATTCCGCCTCGCCGCGATCATGTGGGGTGCGCGATATCGACTTACAGTGGTATTGGAGCCTCTTATAAACCTTAGATATCTTGTAGCAACGTTAGAAATCCACCGTTTTTTGTCACAGAAAAATTGCCGAAAAAACAGTTTTCAAAAATAAAGTTTTGAGTTGTTTGCACACCCCGTGGGCTCACGGTTTGAACCGAGAAGCCACGGGGTAAAGAGTACACACCCCTGGGGATACCTGGGGGACCAATGGCTGAGACCACCCCCCAAGCCCACCATAAGGTGGTCTTGGGGGCTGATGACCCGAGAGAACTACCGTTTGGTGCTCTCGGGTCTACCTCCCCTTGGAGCCACCTCGTGGTGGCCCGGGGGGTAGGTGTTGGGATTCCTTAGCACCATGCCTAGGGTTTGGAAGTATCACACATGCCACAATAAAATTTTTGGGAGGTGCTAAACAATCTAAACATGAATCGAACTAGAATATTTAGGGTAACAACAAACTAGTATCTCATACAACAAGAAAAACTATCACTAAGTGAGAGAATACAACCTTTGTAGACCTCTTCTCTTGACTCCTTGGATTCTTGAGAGTTTGAACCGGCTCGCTAGAGGCCTTCCAAGTCTACGATGATCCACCCAAAGCCCCTTTGCTCAAAACTCCTTGCTACACTTGATCAATGAGGAAGTGGAGCTAACACTCTAAACTAATGGGCTAAATTAGTATAGAATGATGATGTGGTTTGTTTTCTCACTTCAAAACCCTTTCTTTTTATAAACCTCACTCACTAGAAATCTCAAGAGAGCTTGGAGGAAGAAAAAGGAGATGGCAAATGCTTGAGCTAAAAAGATAATGATAATTCGCTTAACTTAAAAGAGAAAGAAAATAATATATATGAAAGTCACACTCTCATCACAAACCATGGTAAACAAATATCTAGATATTTTTGTGTTGAGTCAAAAGCCAAATGAAAAATTAATCCATGGTTAATAATTAGGTCAAGTGTGGTCAAGTTTAGAAGAGTGTAAATAAATATCAACCATGAATTAATCCATTTTCTTTTCTCAAAACAAATATATATATATATATATATATATATATATATATATATGAACCATGTGAGTCTTGCATTGCCATCTAATATGTATCAACAACCATGATACCATATATGCATGTATGTGTCCATACACATCAACATGTGCATGCATGCATGCATACATCAATATAGAACAGGGTTTAATAAAAAGTGAGCTATAAAAAGTCAATGTTAAATAAACACTTGATTTAACAAGCCGGTCATATCATATACGACCCGACCAATAGTAAATTCCTGATTAATATACGTTATCATATACTCGCATCTAATCGAGCTCTCGTGCATATCTCATATGCACACCACATCATTTCGCCTGAGCTAGGAAACTCCTGTGTGGGACTGTAAGACTCGTCAATACGCCGGTAGTAGGTGATGATCATATCAAACACTCACAAGCCGCAAGCGGTCAGCTAAACGTAACGGCCACCCGGGTATTGAGCGATCAGAAGAAAAACAAGCGAATCTGTCAAAACTCCCATCGAGCCAACTGGCAACACTTACCGTACAGTCCGTCTCTTCGTCAGATATGTTGCATATCGAGTCTAATGATGGTATCGTCGACCCCATTTACTCAATAAGTCATGCCGGTGTATGGCTCATAACAGATCGAGAAACTACTGATAATACTTATCAGTAAATCTCAGCAGCCCTGGCCAAGGACTTCCTATTATAGCCAATCGAGCATAGCACAACATCAACCCCCAATACCGAGAGAGACAAAACCCCTCCTATCGCTCGTTGCCTCCATGCACCTCGGGACTGTACCTAAAATCCACCTGTTTGCATGACTCAGTAGAGCCGTGGTAGGGTGGAGATCAAAGTACAGTGGGAGGACACACAAGATTCTATGACGATCTCGGGTCTACAGACTAACCTGTACCAGTGTCACCTGAGAACTACTATCCGACGATAGATATAATACCACATAGGAGTTCTCGGTGAGTACGTTCAGTATACCCAGTCTCCACTGAGCACCCGCATACAATCTTTAGTGTCATCATACCAGATGGATATGGGATCATCCATCGTCCATCATATGGGACAAGAATGGTATACGCTAGTCTACTCTGGAATATCGATGCCCCGTCTCGATACACCCATGACTAGGAACAGTTCAAGAATATGCTTATAAACTACACGTGTCCCATTAGTATGATCCGCATCATAGTCACAGTAGTCAAGCAAATATCCTGAGGGCTTTATCAACATGTACTAAATGAGTAAGATGCATGATCAAATGAACATGTCAAGATAAAGTAAACCAGATAGCATACTATCATGTCGAGCAAGAAAGTCATCTGTATATATATACATGTCCAAGCATCCACTATACATATAATGGCATCTAGGGCATACATATATCCAACAATCTCCCATTTGCACTAAGGCCAATTATTGGCGTATCTCATACCCAACATCTTAAAAAGTCGCTCATGCAGCGGCTGTGGAAGGGCCTTGGTGAGTTGATCCGCGGTGTTATTTTTGTATCAACTCTCCGAATCTTGATCTCGTGGCGATCTACTATCTCCCGGATCAAATGATATCGCCTAAGGATGTGTCTAGAATTCTGATGGGACCTGAGTTCTTTGGCCAATGCCATCTCCCCATTATTGTCATAATACAATGGTATTGGATCAACAATGGTTGGAACTACTCCTAGTTCCGCGAGGAACTTCCTCATCCAGACGGTTTCCTTGGCAGTATCATTTGCAGCATTATACTCAGCTTCCATCGTGGAGTCTACAACGGTATCCTGTTTGGATCTTTTCTAACTAACCGCCCCTCCATTGAGGGTAAATACAAACTCTGAGATAGATTTGTTGTCATCCTTATCACTTTGGAAGCTGGAATTGGTAAAGGCCTCCATTTGGAGATCCCCATCACTATACACCAAGAACAATTCTTTAGTCCTTCGCAAGTACTTAAGAATGTTCTTCACTGCTATCCAATGTTTCTCCTCTGGGTTGGATTGATACATGCTTACAACAGATAGTGTATAAGCTACATCAGGGCGAGTACATAATATCGCATACATTATAGATCCTACGGCTGAAGCGTAGGGTATAATGCTCATGCGAGCTCTCTCTTCATCGGTCTTCGGACAGAAGTCCTTAGAGAGAGTGATTCCATGATAAGTGGGCAAGGCACTACGCTTAGAATCTTCCATACTAAACCTTTTTAGGATGGTGTCAATGTACTTTGATTGGGACAATCCCAATAACCTCTTGGATCTATCTCTATAGATCCTAATGCCCAAAATGCAAGAGGCATCACCCAGGTCCTTCATAAAGAACCTTTGTGATAAGAATAATTTGACCGATTGTAGCATAGGAATATCATTTCCTATCAAGAAAATGTCATCCACGTACAATACGAGGAATGTGACAGTACTCCCTATAATCTTCTTATAAATGCATGGTTCATCTATATTTTTGACAAAATCAAACTCTTTAATTGTATCATCAAAGCAGATGTTCCAGCTCCGTGATGCTTGCTTTAATCCATAAATGAATTTAAGCAACCTACATGCTTTTCCGCTGCTCCTACTGTCAATGAAGCCCTCTGGCTGATCCATAAAAATGCATTCTTCTAAATCACCATTTAGGAATGCAATTTTTACGTCCATTTGCCAGATTTCATAATCGTAGTGAGCAGAAATAGCAAGTAGGATCCGAATGGATTTAAGCATTGCTACTGGAGAGAAAGTTTCATCATAGTCCAATCCTGCTCTTTGACGAAAACCTTTCGCTACAAGCCTTGTTTTATAGGTCTCCACTTGTCCATCTATACCAATCTTTCTCTTAAAGATCCATTTTCACCCTATGGGTTTTATCACAGGAGGTGCAACGTCCAAAGTCCATACTTTGTTGGTGTACATGGACTCCATTTCGGATCTCATGGCATCCAGCCACTTCACTGTGTCGCCACTTGTGATGGCTTGGTGAAAGCTAGTAGGGTCATCATCATCCATGATGCAATCTTCTCTATCACCATCAATGAGAAACCTATAGTATCTCTCCGGTGGGTGAGAAGTTCTACTAGATCTTCGGAGCGGCTGAGATTCTTGAAGTTCTACTGCAACATCAGTTTCAACCAATTCGTCATGAATAATTTGTGTCTCTAAAACCTCTTCTAGTTCTACCGCATTGCCATTAGTACTATTTGTAAAAAAATTATTTTCGAAAAATGTGGCATGTTGAGAAACAAACACCTTTTGTTCCTCCTTATGGTAGAATAGATATCCATATGAATGTTTTGGATATCCCACAAATTTACACATGACCGATCGTGTCTCGAGTTTGTCTGGATTCTACTTTTTGACAAAAGCTAGACAACCCCATATCCTAACTCTTTTAAGAGATGGCCTTTTTCATACCATATCTCATATGGAGTGGTAGACACGGTCTTGGTTGGAACCCTGTTTAACAGATACATTGCTGTCTCCAATGCATGTCCCCAAAAGGAAAGCGGTAACTCAGCATCACTCATCATGGACCATAACATATCAAATAGGATACGATTCCTCCGTTCTGACATCACCATTGTGCTATGGTGTGTAAGGAGGAGTGAGCTGAGAGAGAATCCTATTCTCTTTTAAGAAGTCTGAAAACTCTGTACTCAAATACACTCCACCTCGATCCGATCGAAATTTCTTGATGCTCAAGCCTGTTTGTTTTTCTACTTCAAGTTTGTACTCCTTGAATTTCTTGAAAGCTTCAGATTTATACTTCAATAAAAAAACGTGTCCGAATCTTGAGAAATTATTAATAAAAGTGATGAAGTATGAAAAACCGCCTCTAGCATGTGTAGACATTGGTCCGCATACATCACTATGTATGAGGCTTAAGAGTTCTACAGCTCTTTCTCCGTGTTCAGTAAATAGAGTTTTGGTCATTTTACCTTTGATACAGACTGACAAGTCGCATAAGATTTATATTCAAAAGGATTTAAATATCCATCTTTATGTAGATTGTTTAGTCTTGTTTCATTAATATGACCAAGTCTACAATGCCAAAGAAAAGTTTCATTTATATCTGAAAATTTTCTTTTATTTGTATGTTGTATATTGAAAACTGTGTGTTGGTTTATGACGTAAATACCGTTATTTAGTGTACTATACCCAATAAACTATTGATTCAAGTTAATGTTCATAACATTATTTTGCAACACAAAATGATATCCTTCATTGTCCAACAAAGAAACAGATATTATATTACATAGCATAGTAGGTACATAATAACAAGGGTTCAAAACCAAAATACATCCCGAAGGCAATCCCAGATGATACTATCCTACGGATACAGCATGTACATTGGAACCATTTCAAACCCGAAGAGTATGGTCACCAGTCTTCAAAACTCTACCGTTTCTCAATCACTGCATACAATTGCAGATGTGAGAACCAGAACAGGTATCTAATACCCAAGATGCAGGGTTTATTGAAAAACAGTTTTCAGTTACAAACACATCTGAAGTGGAAGCATCAGCATACTTCTTCTTCTTGAGATCAGCAAGATACAAAGCACAATTGCATTTACAGTGTCCTGACTTGTGGCAGAAAAAACATCTTTTTTTCCACTTCCCGCGGCCCCGAATTTGTCTTTCCCCTTCGTCTTTTGAACTCCACCTCTCGGTTTGGTGGGTTTCTTCTTCTTCTTTCCCTTGGCCTTGGCTTTTGGGACGGAAGAGGAAGATGGCCCAGCAAGCAGAGTAGGAGTTTTCGCTGTCTTAAGCATGCTCTCTGCACTTCTCAACATATTGAGAAGTTCAGGCAGTGATTTTTCCAAATTGTTCATATTGAACTTTACAATGAATGGAGCGAAGGCAGGGGGAGAGACTGTTGAACAATATCAGTATATTACTCATTATCCATGGTCCATCCTAGGTCCTCAAGTTCTTCTATAAGACCAATTATCTTCAAGACATGTTCACCTACTGATGTGCCAAAAGCCATCCGCATCTGAAACAGCTTTCGAGATTCCTCGTAGCGTAAAGCTCGAGATTGCTCTCCATACAGATCCTTTGTATGGAGAATGATGGATTGAACATCCATCTTCTCATGCTGCTTCTGATGTACATTATCCATAGAAGCAAGCGTGAGGCACTTGGTCATGTCACAATCAATAACCCATGTTTTTCAGATCTCCTTATCCGAAACAGATGATTCAGGACCTGGGACGGGTGGGGCTTTGGCAGTGAGGACATATGATACTTTATCATATGTGAGTGCAATGTTCAGGTTCCTCAACCATTCTTTATAATTCGGTCCTATCAGTTTTTTTCTCTAAAAGAAGCTTAAGTCCCGTCATCACGTATCTACCTTTAGGAGAGAGAAAAGAAAACACTCAGCGAAATGCCCTTACAAAGATTTAGATTGGTTATTATTGTAGGGTTCCTAGGCACACTATAGAGGTCTCACAAGGCATCAACCATGCCAATTTCAAATTTTATGAGTGCCGAGAAAACCTAATACGGATCGTCGACTAGAATTTTAGGCGAAACATTAAACTAGTTAACGACTTAACTAAAAGTGAGAAGCTACAACCTTTGTAGATCCGGTTCTCCACTTCCTTAGCTCCACGTAGTCTTCCCCTCGCTGTCCATCTCGAATCCCGGACTCTCGCATCGGCTTCATCGGAGATATGAGCGGAATGATCGTCGGCTTCGATGCCGAAGATGATCTACGTCGAGGCTACACTAGATCAAGCTCCGACTTCACCAAGTCATGAAACTTGTGAAGAAAACACCCAAAACCACTTGGCAAGAGGTAGAGGATGAAGAAATAGGAGGTGGGTTCACTTTAGAATTGGATTTCTCACTTTAGAACTCAAGATGCCATTAATGGAGTCTAGTTTTCTTTCTTGAAGAAGAAGGAGAAGATGAAGATAGAATATGATAAAGTCCCTTTAAAAATAGAAAATAAATGAATACTTATCATATCCTAACTATGGTCAAGTGTAGATAATAGACCATGGTTAGTGGGAATGGTTAGGGTTAAGCATGAAGACAAAATGGTTTCTTTAGTCAAAGCTTCATGAAGCTTCAACAAGCTTCATGATAAAAAGAAACCATTATGTTTTCTTTTATCCATTTAAATAAATAAATAATGGATAAATAAATGAGAGAATAAATCAAAACCCTAACCATTATCATAACCATGGCACAATTCTTTACACAAAGCCAATTTTCATGCATCATCAAACATGATACAATCAAGTGCACAAAAGTACATCACATATACAACTTGTGAACTTCAAGTGAGAAAATCCATTTAAAATGAACCAATACTAGTTAATGCAAAGTAATATATCATATATATAATTATACATTAAATCATTAAATCAACATTTGATTCAATGATCCGGTTATGTCGCACATAACCGACCAGTATTCAATGTATCGATTTATCGAATCAATGATTCGATAACTAGGTCATATCGCATACAACCAATTGAAACATTCATCGCGAGAATGAAATACGGTATCACATACATGCATCATTCTCGGTCCCGCACATATCTCATATGTGCCCCTATTTCGTTTCGCTTGAGCCAGGAAACCTCTGTGTAGGACTCTAAAGACTCGTCAATACGCCGGTAGCAGATGATGATCATATCAAGCACCCACAAGCCGCAAGCGGTCTGCTAAACGTAACGGCCACCCGGGTATTGAGCGATCAGAAGATCGACGAGCAAGCCCGCTCACACTCCTGTGAATCCAACCAGTAACACTTACCGTACAGTCCGGTCTGTTCGTCTGATATGTCGCATATCAAGTCTAGGGGTAGTAAACGTCATACCCCAATAACCGATAAGTCGTGCTGATGTGAGGCTTATAACGGGTCGAGAAACTACTGGTAACCCTTACCAGCAAATCTCAGATCAGCCCTGGCCAGGGACTTCCCTGTTACGGCCAATCGAGCACAGCGCAACATCAACCCCCAATACCGGGAGAGACGAAACCCCTCCTATCGCTCATTGCCTCCATGTGACTCGGGACTGTACCCAAAGACCACCGTTTTGCACGCCCTCATGGACGTGGTAAGGTGGAGATCAAAGCACAGTGGGAATCACACAAGACTCTATGACGATCTCGGGTCTACAGACTAACCTGCACAAGTGTCACCTGAGAACTGCCATCTGACGTGAGGTATAATACCATCTGGGAGTTCTCGGCGAGTCCGTCCAGTGTACCCAGTCTCCACTGAGCACCCGTATACCATCTTTGATGTCAAACACCAATGGATATGGGATCATCCATCGCCCATCTCATGGGTCGAGAAGCGTATACGCTAGTCTACACTGGTATATCGATGCCCCGTCTCGATACACCCACGACTAGGGACCTTGAAGGATGTACCTATAGACTACCATGTCCCCACTAGTATGATCCGCATCATAGTCCAGGTAGTCAAGTACACATCCTAAGGGCTTTACCAACATGTAACTACAAGACAGTTTAAAGAGACTAGTATACATGTTAAGATAAAGAGTAACTAGATAGCATACTATCATATCGAGCAAGAAAGTCATCTCTATATATGTCCAAGCATCCAATATAATATACATCATCAGTACAATACTGGCCTCTAGGGCATACATACAACTAACAATCTCCCACTTGCACTAGGGCCAGCTGCTGTAGTATCGCATACCGAGCATCCCGAAGAGTCTCTCAAACTGTATCTGGGAAATGGCCTTCGTGAGTGGATCCACCGTGTTGTTCTTCGTGTCAACCCTCCTGACCTCGATCTCCCGGCGATCAACTATCTCCCAGATCAGGTGATACCGCCTCAGAATATGCCTGGATCGCTGATGGGACCTAGGTTCCTTGGCCAAAACCACTGCTCCATTGTTATCGCAATACAAAGGTATTGGATGCTCAATGGATGGAACCACTCCAAATTCAGTAATGAACTTCTTGATCCAGACAGTCTCTTTGGCAGCATTGTTGGCAGCGATGTATTCAGCCTCCATCGTCGAGTCTGCCACGGTTTCCTGCTTGGAACTCTTCCAGCTAACCGCCCCTCCGTAAAGGGTAAAGACAAATCCCGACTGCGACTTAGAGTCGTCCTTATCACTCTGGAAGCTCGAATTGGTAAAGGACTCTACTTGGAGTTCTCCGTTACCATACACCAAGAGCATTTCTTTAGTCCTTCGCAAGTACTTGAGAATGCTCTTCACAGCTGTCCAGTGACTCTCTCCAGGATCAGCTTGATACCTGCTCACTACACTTAGTGAGTATGCTACATCGGGTCTGGTACATAGCATCGCGTACATGATAAAGCCTACAGCCGAAGCATAGGGTATCCCTTGCATGCGAGCTCTCTCCAAATCAGTCTTGGGAGACATCTCTTTGGAGAGAGTGACTCCAGAGATCGTGGGCAAGTTCCCACGCTTGGATTCTTCCATACTAAACCTCTTTAGTATGGTGTCAATGTACCTGGATTGGGACAATCCTAATATCCGTTTGGATCTATCTCTATAGATCCTAATTCTCAATATGCAGGAGGCATCACCAAGATCTTTCATCGAGAATCTTTGTGATAAGAAGATCTTGACCGATTGCAGCATAGGAATATCATTTCCTATCAAGAGTATGTCGTCCACGTACAATACGAGGAAGACAACCTTACTCTCTGCTACTTTCTTGTAGATACAAGGTTCATCTGGATTTTTGACGAAATCAAACTCTTTGATAACGACGTCAAAGCAGATGTTCCAACTCCGCGATGCTTGCTTTAATCCATAAATGGATTTAAGCAGCTTGCACACCTTCCCGCTGCTCCCACTGTCTACGAAGCCCTCTGGCTGAGTCATGTACACGCACTCTTCTAAATCACCATTTAGAAAGACGGTCTTAACACCCATTTGCCAGATTTCGTAATCATGATATGCAGCGATGGCAAGCATGATCCGGATGGATTTAAGCATAGCCACTGGAGAAAAGGTTTCGTCATAGTCCACACCTGGTCTTTGACGAAAACCCTTTACAACAAGTCTAGCTTTGAAAGTCTCCACTTTCCCATCTACACCAAGTTTCTTCTTGAAGATCCACTTGCTCCCAATGGGTTTTACCCCTTCAGGAGCAACTTCCAAAGTCCATACTTTGTTGGTGTACATGGATTCCATCTCGGACCGCATAGCATCCAGCCATTTCACTGAGTCCCTACTCGTGATGGCCTGCTCGAAGCTAGTTGGGTCATCATCCTCCATGATGCAATCCTCGCTCCCACCATCCATGAGAAAACCGTAGTATCTCTCAGGTTGGCGAGGAACCCTACTAGATCGGCGGAGAGGCTGAGGTTCATTGGGAGCTACTGAATTCTCTGGTTCCACTAAATCTTCTGTTGTGTTTTGTTCAGCTGGAACCTCTTCCAGTTCTACCTCAGAGCCACTAATCTCTTTTGCAAGAAATTCCTTTTCTAAAAAGGTGGCATGTTGAGCAACAAAAACTCTTTGTTCCTCACTGTGGTAGAAGATATACCCTCGCGAATGTTTGGGATATCCAACAAATTTGCACAAAACAGACCTTGCCTTGAGTTTGTCCGGTTTTTGTCTTTTGACATAGGCCGGGCAACCCCAGATCTTAATAAAATTAAGATATGGTCTCTTCCCCTCCCATATCTCATATGGTGTGGTAGGCACAGATTTGGTGGGAACCCTATTCAGTAGGTATGCCGCTGTCTCCAGCGCATATCCCCAGAAGGAAATAGGCAACTCAGCTGTGCTCATCATAGAGCGCACCATATCTAATAGGGTGCGGTTCCTCCGTTCTGATACACCGTTGTGCTGTGGTGTATATGGAGGAGTCAGCTGAGAGAGAATCCCATTCTCTTTTGGGAAGTCCAGGAATTCAATGCTCAAGTATTCACCTCCTCGATCAGATCGAAGGATTTTAATACTTTTTCCTGTTTGGTTCTCGACTTCTTGTTTATATTCTCTAAATTTCTCAAAAGCTTCTGATTTGTGTTTCATCAGGAACACATATCCGAATCTAGAGAGATCGTCAGTGAATGTAATGAAGTACGAAGAATCATCCCTGGCATGTGTAGACATGGGACCGCATACATCACTATGTATCAGTCCCAAGAGTTCGGTAACTCTTTCTCCGTGTCCCGTAAACGGAGTTTTGGTCATCTTTCCTTTGAGACATGACTGGCAAGTGTCATAAGATGAAAATTCAAACGGATTTAAATATCCATCTTTATGCAACTTAGCTAGTCGTGTCGCATTGATGTGACCCAGTCTACAATGCCATAAGAAGGATTCGTTCAGTTCAGAACTCTTCCTCTTGTGTGTGTTTGTTATGCTCAGAACCGTTGATTGATTTAGAACATAAATGCCATTGCACAACGTGCCTGATCCAACCAACTTTTGGTTACGGAAAATGTTCATAACATTGTCCTGTAATACAAAATTATATCCCTCTTTACTCAATAAAGAAACTGATATAATGTTGCATATCAGGTTCGGCATGTAATAGCATTCGTTCAGAACCAATGTATTACCAGTTGGTAATACAAGGTGATATTCCCCAACAGTCTTAGCTGCAACAATTGCACCATTTCCAACTCTAATGTCTTTATCACCTTCTCCAAGTTCTCTACCTTTCTTAAGCCCATGTAACTGATTACATATATGGGATCCTGACCCGGTATCTAATACCCAGGACGTAGAGCAAATGGATAAACAGTTCTCTGTAACGAACACACCCGAAGAAAATGCATCAACATGTACTTTCTTCATTCGGGTGGCATGGGAATCCTGGTATTCCCCTATATCCTGTTCAGTCCTATAACTCTTATAGGAAAGAACGGAACCAACGTTCCCCAGCATAGTATAACATGCGGGTTCGGTCAATACATCCATATTATTATCTTTATTAGGGCATGACATGGTCGCTACCTGGAGAGAGAGAGAAGAAAACACTTTAGCGTATGCTCTTGGAAGATCAGATTGGTTATTATCTTATCTAATCAGGATGGCTCCCACTGGTTTTTATCAAATCTTCCTTCAAACCCTAAAAGGAAAGACTAGCCGGGATTAATTACACCCTACAACTTCGTCGATTTTTCAGCCAGGCCAGTGTCGGTACTTTGAGGGAGGTCCCCCGTGCTTTCGCACGAACCTAATTAATGTAAACCTCGTTTTCCCAGAGGCGTAACCCCGTTGACACCTTTCTAGACACCTACTTGATCGGCTAATTGTAATGTGTAAAACTCTCCCAGGAGTAACTCTTACTCGCAGTGGGTATCGGGATCCAACTATCTCATAGAAGGTATGCAATCTCATTGCAAATTTCAACACTTGAAATTCCCGATAATATTTTGCCCCAAGCATCCTATGACCTTGACGGAGGTCAACAAACCACAGGGTGCAAGTCAAGTTTAACCCGTCATTTCTTGATTGAATCAAACCCACCCGCACGATCCTTGACGGAGGTCAACAAGGTCGTACGACTACCCTAATCCAATCTGCATCACATGCATTAAGCAGATAAATACTAGTTAGCTACCGCACACTACGCCTTGACGGAGGTCAACAAACGTAGCACGAATACTAAGTAGGATTTATCTGAAATGACGGAGGGCTACGTCAGGTTTTTCTGAAAACCTATTGCGTAATGAACTTGATATCGTTGTAGAATCAAGTGAAGTTTTGAAATGGAGTGATTTTGAGGCTTTTCTAGTTTTGCTAAAGGGGTCACTCCCGGTGAAGGGATCGTCGGCCCTTTTCTCATCGAATGAGGTGCAGGATATATCATATATATCACTGTGCAAAGCAGAACTCCAAAAGCAATCAAAAGTAAACCGAGTGTGTAGCGTCTGTTAGTTATTGCTAAAGGAGTCACTCCCGGTGAAGGGATCTCGGTCCTTTCCTCATCGAATAAGGTGCAGGGTATATCATATATACCGCTATGCAAAGCAAGAACTGTAGCTACCTGTTTTATTTTGAAATTCGATTCTACAACATCTTTAGGTTTCTTTTATTTCATTAATCACATTAATGAAGTCCCATCATTTAAATACCTAAACATCACAGATAAATACGACGTACACTTATGCCATCCGCATTCGCCTCGATGTCACCTCGTGCACCGTTAGGTTAGGTAACTAACGACAGAGCAGGGCAGGGCTAGTGCGGGTGCAAAACATAAGTAACGTTTATATAATATATCATATATACTATATAAAGTATCTATCACAGAACATCACATGATCACATCACAGATATCGCAGCAGAAGAAACATATGAAACATTGGATATACTAGGACGTCCGTATTTTCAATACGAGCCAGTATAAAACACGGATTCCACGGTCGTGATGAATAGCCAATCCCACACCCCTAGACCCCTACGAGAGCGGCAAGCAACCCTACCAATTCTAGGGTTAGGAGACCCGGACTCGACTCCTCAAGATGGTCTCCCACTGGACCCTAGAACCCGGTTACTTGTGCTCCCCTCCTTGGGTCTATCCTAATGCGGAAAAGTAAATAATATACAAAGGGTGACAGCTTCCGCTACCTGGAAGTGCCCCAATAAAAGAATATTACATATAAGTTTTTACATGAATGAAAATGAAAAACACTCATCTCACATAAAAACCCCCGGCTATTCGAACACGACAATCCAATATAACATATCCAGCAACACATAACATCACATGTCATCAACGTAAGTAAATATGCGCATCCCGATTGTCGTTGACATATAGCAACGAAACCAGCGATATCACATATTACACTTACGGTCACAGAAAAGAAAGTGTAAAACTACAACAGTTGGAATCCGCAACCTCTTTAGACATCGCATGCCTAACACTTATAAACCCCGCTTTTTAGTCCCATTATCGAAAACTCTTTTCAATATGAAGTGAGACTAAACCGCTAGATTTATAACATTCATTCAGTTATCTCATAACTGTGTGTGAATTCCAATTATTGTATCCCATTCCGGATAAATAGAAAATATTAAACTTTCCGATCGAACATTCGAACACCCAAGTTTTCCCGAAACCGTTCAACAAATGAAATAGGTTCAAAGATATTCACTTCATGCCTCAGTACCAACGGTCAAGCCGTAGAAGGGTCAAGCCAACGCCTCACATGTGGCACGCCGTACTGCCCCAAACCCTAAGGTTCAAAGGGCAGTTCAAGACGGTCACATAATCGAGTTAAGGTTTGTTGTCTTCTAGAGGGACCATCGCGTTACTTGCACTACTCAGAACGTCCTTAAACCACAGAAAAATCCAACACTTGGATATTTTCCGGCAGGGGAAAAGTTGGGTATTTATATCCGGTCGAACTTTTTAACATATTCGAAAATTATCCGGAATCCACATAGATAAAATCTGATAATCCGATCGAATCAGCGAACACCCAAAACACCCTAGAAAATTCAACTCTTGAATAAATATTAAAAATTCCCATAAAACTCAGCACTGTAAATTAGGAATTACTGTGCAAATTCGGAGGGCTGACGTCATCATGTCGCCGCGGAACCGCCGCAGAAGCTAGGCTTCTGCCGCGGTTCCGCCGCAGGTTGGAGGCTTCATTTGTCCAATTTTGCACCGTAATTCTTATAACTTCCTGCTGAATTTTTTAAGCATTTTTAATATGGAAAAAACCAAGTTTTTAGAAAAAGTCCAGAGAGCAATTTGCTTTTAGGGTTTCGGTTTCGATCGGGTTTCAAACATCATCTAAGCATCGCCTAAGGCTCTAGCTAGGCTCTGATACCACTGTAGGGTTCCTAGGCACACTATAGAGGTCTCACAAGGTATCAACCATGCCAATTTCAAATTTTATGAGTGCCGAGAAAACCTAATACGGATCGTCGACTAGAATTTTAGGCGAAACATTAAACTAGTTAACGACTTAACTAAAAGTGAGAAGCTACAACCTTTGTAGATCCGGTTCTCTACTTCCTTAGCTCCACGTAGTCTTCCCCTCGCTGTCCATCTCGAATCCCGGACTCTCGCATCGGCTTCATCGGAGATATGAGCGGAATGATCGTCGGCTTCGATGCCGAAGATGATCTACGTCGAGGCTACACTAGATCAAGCTCCAACTTCACCAAGTCGTGAAACTTGTGAAGAAAACACCCAAAACCACTTGGCAAGAGGTAGAGGATGAAGAAATAGGAGGTGGGTTCACTTTAGAATTGGATTTCTCACTTTAGAACTCAAGATGCCATTAATGGAGTCTAGTTTTCTTTCTTGAAGAAGAAGGAGAAGATGAAGATAGAATATGATAAAGTCCCTTTAAAAATAGAAAATAAATGAATACTTATCATATCCTAACTATGGTCAAGTGTAGAGAATAGACCATGGTTAGTGGGAATGGTTAGGGTTAAGCATGAAGACAAAATGGTTTCTTTAGTCAAAACTTCATGAAGCTTCAACAAGCTTCATGATAAAAAGAAACCATTATGTTTTCTTTTATCCATTTAAATAAATAAATAATGGATAAATAAATGAGAGAATAAATCAAAACCCTAACCATTATCATAACCATGGCACAATTCTTTACACAAAGCCAATTTTCATGCATCATCAAACATGATACAATCAAGTGCACAAAAGTACATCACATATACAACTTGTGAACTTCAAGTGAGAAAATCCATTTAAAATGAACCAATACTAGTTAATGCAAAGTAATATATCATATATATAATTATACATTAAATCATTAAATCAACATTTGATTCAATGATCCGGTTATGTCGCACATAACCGACTAGTATTCAATGTATCGATTTATCGAATCAATGATTCGATAACTAGGTCATATCGCATACAACCAATCGAAACATTCATCACGAGAATGAAATACGGTATCACATACACGCATCATTCTCGGTCCCGCACATATCTCATATGTGCCCCTATTTCGTTTCGCTTGAGCCAGGAAACCTCTGTGTAGGACTCTAAAGACTCGTCAATACGCCGGTAGCAGATGATGATCATATCAAGCACCCACAAGCCGCAAGCGGTCTGCTAAACGTAACGGCCACCCGGGTATTGAGCGATCAGAAGATCGACGAGCAAGCCCGCTCACACTCCTGTGAATCCAACCAGTAACACTTACCGTACAGTCCGGTCTGTTCGTCTGATATGTCGCATATCAAGTCTAGGGGTGGTAAACGTCAGACCCCAATAACCGATAAGTCGTGCCGATGTGAGGCTCATAACGGGTCGAGAAACTACTGGTAACCCTTACCAGCAAATCTCAGATCAGCCCTGGCCAGGACTTCCCTGTTACGGCCAATCGAGCACAGCGCAACATCAACCCCCAATACCGGGAGAGACGAAACCCCTCCTATCGCTCATTGCCTCCATGTGACTCGAGACTGTACCCAAAGACCACCGTTTTGCATGCCCTCATGGACGTGGTAAGGTGGAGATCAAAGCACAGTGGGAATCACACAAGACTCTATGACGATCTCGGGTCTACAGACTAACCTGCACAAGTGTCACCTGAGAATTGCCATCTGACGTGAGGTATAATACCATCTGGGAGTTCTCGGCGAGTCCGTCTAGTGTACCCAGTCTCCACTGAGCACCCGTATACCATCTTTGATGTCAAACACCAATGGATATGGGATCATCCATCGCCCATCTCATGGGTCGAGAAGCGTATACGCTAGTCTACACTGGTATATCGATGCCCCGTCTCGATACACCCATGACTAGGGACCTTGAAGGATGTACCTATAGACTACCATGTCCCCACTAGTATGATCCGCATCATAGTCCAGGTAGTCAAGTACACATCCTAAGGGCTTTACCAACTTGTAACTACAAGACAGTTTAAAAAGACTAGTATACATGTTAAGATAAAGAGTAACCAGATAGCATACTATCATATCGAGCAAGAAAGTCATCTCTATATATGTCCAAGCATCCAATATAATATACATCATCAGTACAATACTGGCCTCTAGGGCATACATACAACTAACAATTATCATATCTAATCGATGTCTCAACCTGCTTTTATAAAATTTTCTTTCAAAACCTCAAATAGAAAACTAGCGATTAATTACATTCTACAGTTTCGCTAACTGGTCAGCCAGGCCAGTGCCGATACTTTGAGGGAGGTTCCCCGTGCTTTCGCACGGACCTAATTAAAATAAACCTCATTTTCCCAGAGGTCTAACCCCGTTGACACCTTTCTAAACACCTACTGGATTAACTAATTGTAAAATACAAAACTTTTCTGGGAGTAACTCTTACTCACAGTGGGATCGGATCCAACTATCATATAGAAGGTATGCAATATCATTGCAAATTTCAACTCTTGAAACTCCCGATTTGGTTTTTACCCCTAGCTGCTTATGACCTTGGCTATGGTCAACATATTATAAGCACTAGTCAAGTTCTACCCGTCATTTCGTGATTAACTAGACCCACCCATATGACCCTTGAATATGATCAACATAATCACATGAATTTCTTAACTAATCGCATCATATGCTTTGTAGGAAGACATCACTTAGCTACCGTACACTACGCCTTGACTATGATCAACATACGTAGCACGAATTCTAAGTACTCTGCCTCCTAAAATGATGGAAGGTTGTGGATGGTTTTTATGAAAACCTTTAACGCTTTGAACTTGATCTCGTTGTAGAATCTAAATAGTTTAGAAAAGGAGTGGCTTAAGCTCCGCATCTTTTGAAACTTGCATTTTTCATAAAAAGGCCGAGTGCGTTTCAAATCCGATTCTACAACATCTTTAGATTTCTTTTTCTTTACATTAATCTTATTAATGTAGTCCATCATTTAAGTTTCTAAGCCATCACAGAAAAGAAATGAAAATAAAACGTAAACTTATGCCATCCGCATTCGCCATAGTGTCCCGTTATGCACTGTTAGGTTACTTAACTAACGGCATGGCGGGACGGGACTAGCGCGGGTGTAAAAGATAAGCAACGTTTATTATATATCATATATATAGTAATAATCCATTCATCTCAGATATTAAGTAATCACATCACAGAATATCAACAGCAGAAGCACATATGAAAATATAGGATATCTAGGAGGTCCGTATTTTGTATCTAGCCAACAATAGAAAATACGGATTCCACGGTCGCGATGAATAGCCAAGCCCACGCCCCTAGACCCCTACGAGAGCGGCAAGTGACCCTGCCAATTCTAGAGTTTAGGAGATCCGGTCTCGACTCCTCGAGATGGCCTCCCACAGAACCCTAGAACCCGGTCACTTGTGCTCCTTTCCTTGGATCTATCCTAATGCGGAAAAGTAAATAATATACAATAATGGTGACATCTTCCTCAACCCGGAAGTGCTACAAATAGAAGAATATTACATACAATTAATTTTTACATGAATGAAAATAAAAACTCTCATCTCACATAAAACCCCCGGCTATTCAATCATGACAATCATGCACATCATATCTCAGTAACACATAATATCACATATCATCAACGTAAGTAAGTATGTGTACCTCGATTGTCGTTGATGTATAGCAACGAAAACGGCGATACACCATATACTACACTTACGGTCGCAGAAAAGAAAGTTTAAAACAACAACAATTGCAATTATCACATATATCAAGACGATGTTAAACGTTTCGATCGAATAAACAAACACCCACAAATTACCTCGAGAGCTCAACACTTGAGCAAAGTTAAAATACCCAAAAATGTGCCACAGTGTCTATGGACCAGCCATAGAATGGTCAACCAATGTCTCACCTATGGCACCACGGAACTACGGCAAACCCTAAGGTTCGGTCGCGGTTCCGTAGACATAGAATCGAGTTAAGTTTTATGTTCTTCTAGAGGGTCCATAGGGATACTTGCACGACTAATAAATATAATCAACTTAGAAAATTACAACTCTTGAAAATTTCAGCGGGGTTCAAGATGTGGGGTTCGATGTTCGTTCGAACTGTTAAACATTATCTAGGTTACCATTACAGTGTTAAAACATATGACTACGAAACACTACGAATTAGCCCCTAATCAAAATAAACATCACATGAAATTTTGGGCTAAACAAACAATACCTGAAACCCTAAAACCTACAGTCCAGAGCACAGTAGAAATACGAGGCACAAAGGAGCATTTTTGGCCGATCTGGCTGGTTTTTGGGGTGGTGTGCTCGGTTGAAATCCGAGCAATTGGCCTCATTTTTATATTGTGTTCTCACTACATCACATACAGTCTTCTCCAGTTGCTAAAATAATTTTTAAACGACTTTTAAAAAAATTTACAGAGAGCAATTTCAAGGGTTTCAAATATCGTATTTTTCAGAGTTGTTTTCGTTTTCGTAATAGTTTTAACACCATGGCTAAATTTCTAGCTTGGCTCTGATACTAATGTTGGGATTCCTTAGCACCATGCCTAGGGTTTGGAAGCATCACACATGCCATAATAAAATTTTGGGGAGGTGCTAAACAATCTAACCATGAATCGAACTAGAATATTTAGGGTAACAACAAACTGGTATCACAAACAACAAGAAAAACTATCACTAGGTGAAGAGAATACAAACTTTGTAGAGCTCTTCTCTTGACTCCTTGGATTCTTGAGAGTTTGAACCAGCTCGCTAGAGACCTTCCAAGTCCACGATGATCCACCCGATGCCCCTTTGCTCAAAACTCCTTGCTACACTTGATCAATGAGGAAGTGGAGCTAACACTCTAAACTAATGGGCTAAACTAGTATAGAATGATGATGCGGTTTGTTTTCTCACTTCAAAACCCTTTCTTTTTATAAAGCTTACTCAGTAGAAATCTCAAGAGAGCTTGGAGGAAGAAGAAGGAGATGGCAAATGCTTAAGCTCAAAAGATAATGATAATTCGCTTAACTTAAAAGAGAAAGAAAATAATATATATGAAAGTCACACTCTCATCACAAACCATGGTAAACAAATATCTAGATATTTTTGTGTTGAGTCAAAAGCCAAATGAAAAATTAATCCATGGTTAATAATTAGGTCAGGTGTGGTCAAGTTTAGAAGAGTGTAAACAAATATCAATCATGAATTAATCCATTTTCTTTTCTCAAAACAAATATATATATATATATATATAGATATATATATAAATGAACCATGTGAGTCTTGCATTGCCATCTAAAATTTATCAACAACCATGATACCATGTATGCATGTATGTGTCCATACACATCAACATGTGCATACATGCATGCATACATCAATATAGAAAAGGGTTTAATAAAAAGTGAGCTATAAAAAGTCAATGTTAAATCAACACTTGATTTAACAAGCCGGTCATATCATATACGACCCGACCAATAGTAAACGCCTGATTAATATACAGTGTCATATACTCGCATCTAATCGAGCTCCCGTGCATATCTCATATGCACACCACATCGTTTCTCCTGAGGTAGGAAACTCATGTGTGGGACTCTAAGACTCGTCACTACGCCGGTAGTAGGTGATGATCACATCAAACACTCACAAGCCGCAAGCGGTCAACTAAACGCAACGGCCACCCGGGTATTGAGCGATCAGAAGAAAAACAAGCGAAGCTGTCAAAACTCCCATCGAGACAACTGGTAACACTTACCGTACAGTCCGGTCTCTTCATCAGATATGTTGCATATCGAGTCTAGGGATGGTATCGTAAACCCCATTAACTCTATAAGTCATGCCGGTGTATGGCTCATAACAGATCGAGAAACTACTGATAACACTTATCAGTAAATCTCAGCAGCCCTGACCAGGGACTTCCTGTTATAACCAATCGAGCATAGCACAACATCAACCCCCAATACCGGGAGAGACGAAACCCCTCCTATCGCTCATTGCATCCATGCGTCTCGGGACTGTACCCAAATCCACATGTTTGCACAACTGAGTAGAGCCGTGGTAGGGTGGAGATCAAAGTACAGTGGGAGGACACACAAGACTCTATGAAGATCTCAGGTCTACAGACTAACTTGTACCAGTGTCACCTAAGAACCGCTCTCCAACTATAGATATAATACCGTATAGGAGTTCTCGGCGAGTCCGTTCAGTGTACCCAGTCTCCACTGAGCATCCACATAAAATCTTTGGTTTCATCACACCAGATGGATATAGGATCATCCATCGCCCATCACACAGGACAAGAATGGTATACGCTAGTCTACTCTGGAATATCGATGCCCCGTCTCGATACATCCACGACTAGGAACAGTTCAAGGATATACTCATAAACTACACGTGTCCCATTAGTATGATCCGCATCATAGTCGCAGTAGTCAAGCAAATATCCTGAGGGCTTTATCAACATGTACCAAATGAGTAAGATGCCTGATCAAATGAACATGTCAAGATAAAGTAAACCAGATAGCATACTATCATGTCGAGCAAGAAAGTCATCTATATATATATATATACATATCCAAGCATCCACTATACATATAATGGCCTCTAGGGCATACATATATCCAATAGTGGGTACCCCCCGAGGCCCCCAGTTCGACAGTTATTCTTATGTCTTCGCCTCTGTGAAGATTCGGGCGGGTTTTTAGTTCGTTTCGACTCCCAGATTGGCTCAAAATGATCGGTTTTGGAACTTTAGCTCACTGGATTTTCATGTCTTAGAAAATTGGTTAAGTTTGCTAATTGCGTGCGGAATTCTAATGTCGTAGTTACTTTACAAGCTTGGTGTTGTATATATGTGTTTAGAAACGTCGACTAATTTCTATACAACGATTAGTCGGGGTTGCACATATCTGTGATGATATTATGTTGGTTTGTGTATATGAACTTGTTGGATCGTCGTGGATGAATAGCCGGGGATGTAAGATGAGAGTTTTCATTCTTTCATTCGATGTAAAATTTGTAAAGTGATGTAATATTATTTTGCGGGGAACATCCGGATTGAGTTTGTAGCCACCGTTGTATTTTACTGTTTTTGCTCCTAGGATAGACCCTAGGTGGGGTACACAAACTACCGGGTACTTTGAAATGCCGAGTGGCCTACTCACTTTGTTGAGGGAGGTTGCTTCATTTTGGGTATTTGGCGGGTAGTTTTTCGCACCCGTAGGGGTCTAGGTTGGGGTTTGGCTATTCATCACGACCATAGAATCTGTCTTTCGTTACAGGCTCAAACAAAACGCGGAATTCCTAGTATATCCAATGTGTTCATTTGTGATCTGGAATGCCTATCATTGCGTCTGACGAATGGATATTATTATATATATTATATAATAGATGTTGCTTATGTTTTGCATCCGCGCTAGTCCAGCCCCCGCTCTGTTGTTAGTTAAGTAACCTAACGGGTGATGACGGGGGCCCATGGCGAATGCGGATGGCATAAGCGTACGTTGTATTTTTGTTGTTTTCTGCAATGGTATGTTAATTGATGGGACAACGTTAAATTAATGCAAAGCAAACAAAACAAAGCTGAATCGTTGGAACAATTTAAAACCACTCGGTTTTTTCAAAACAACAGAACTTTTAAAATGCGGAGCTTAATCCACTCCTTTTAAAACCTATCAGGTTCCATCAATTATATCAAGTTCACTACGTTCACGGTTTCGCCAAAACCATTCATAGCCCTCCGTCATTTCATGTGAATATTCAATAGTATTCAAGCTATGTTTGTTGGCCTTAGTCAAGGCATAGTGAGTGGTAGCTACTGGGTATTCATATGTTGCATAGATAGATGCGTTGTTTTGGGACAGGCGTACTACTTTGTTGGCCTTAGTCAAGGGTATGTACGGGTGGGTTCAAATTAAGCTGGACAATGACGGGTAGAAATTGACATATGACTTATGATTTGTTGGCCTTAGTCAAGGTCAGAAGTGCATGGGACAAAATCCACATCGGGAGTTTCTAAGAAAATTGAAACTTTCTAGTGCTGCATACCATTTGGAGTGTGATAATATTGGTAGGATTCCTTCAGAATTATCACATAATGATATTTGGATCCCGATCCTACTGTGAGTAGGTGTCTAGAAAGGTGTTAGCGGGGCTATGCCTCTAGGGAAAAGAGATTATTTAATTAAGGAACTTCGCGAAAGCGTCGTAAAACCTCCTTCGAAGTACCGACACTTGCCGGGCTGAATGGTTAAGCAAGAATTGTACGGTGAGATTAATCCTGACTAATTCTTCTTTTATGGTTTGAGAAAGGATTCGAAGAACAGTGGGAGCCATCCTGTTTAGATAAATTAAAAACCAATCTAAACATGCAAGAGCATCATGCTAAAGTGTTTCTTCTCTTTCTCCTAATTGCAGCGACCGGTTGACCACACATAGGTTACAACTAGCTAATAAATTGACCGTGCCAGACTATATTAACTGGAAAGGGTTTGTCTAGATGTCCATTACCTGTGACAAGCTGGACCACCTCATTACTACTCAAGCCCCTGCCGTCCCAGGTCCAGTTTCCACCATCATGTATATTGATATCCGTAAGACAAGGAAAAAGGATAGTGTGAATGCCAAGTGCCCCGTGTTGGCCTCAATAGATGGTGAGAACCAGAGGCAGCACGAGAAGATGGACTTAGCTTCCATCTTCCTCCATAACAAAGTTTTATATGGAGAGCAATCTCGTATCGCAAGATATGAGATCTCGAAGGAATTGCTTCAAGAGAGGTTAGCTATCGGATCATCTGTAGGGGACAATGTCCTTACAACGACTAGCTATATTGATCAGCTCATAGACCTGGAGACCACGTTGGAGAATGAGTCACATGCTGACTTGATTCTACAGTCCCTACCTCCTATTCACGCCCAGGGGAAGAAAATTATACTTCTAGTTGAGGGAACCCTAAAGGAAACCGGGGTGGCACACGCTCTGCTTATTGGGGAATCTTCCTCTTCTGGAACTAAAGCGGATGCCAAGGGTGAGAAGAAGTGGACCTCCACAAAGCTGATATGCGGTGTCAGTAAGGTAGAAGGACAGGGAAGGGAAAAAGTTTCGGGGCAAACAGTAGGGAACACGGGATGTTCCTATTGTCACGGGATAGGGCATTGGCAGAGGGATTGCAGGGCTTTGAAAGCCAGAATCCAGGATCCGAAGAATGTTGTGGCTTCGACTTCGGCTGTGTTCATAATAAAAAATTGAATATCAATTAACTCTACTTCCTGGGTACTAGATACCGGATCAGGATCTCATATCTGTAATTCTTTACAGGCTTTGAGAAACCGTAGAGTTATCAGCATAGGTGATATGACTCTCAGGATTGCTAACGGAATGAGCGTGGATGCTGAATCCGTAGGGGAATATCACCTTGGATTGACTAGTGGGCAGATATTGATTCTACGTAACTGTTTGTATGTACCTAGTCTAACATGTAACATCATATCTGTATCCTTACATTCTAAGGAAGTATATGATTTTACATTTGTAAGCGATGTGGTCCACATCCACCTAAATCAAGCTTTGATTGGGTTAGGTACATTAGATAACAGTATATACATATAAAATCAAGCTCAGGTTTTCAGTGTCCAGAACACACTTAAAAGAAAGTCTCCGGAATTAAATCAGGCTTTCTTATGGCATTGTAGACTGGGTCACATCAATGAAACACGGTTGACGAAGTTACATTGAGAGGGATATTTGGATCCCTTCAAATATCAGTCTTATGCAACTTGTCAATCTTGTCTTATGGGAAAGATGATAAAGACTCCATTCAGTGGACACAGAGTAAGAGCGAGCGAGCTCTTGGGACTCATACACAGTGATGTGTGTGGTCCAATGCTTACACATGTGCGAAATGGTTATTCCTATTTCATTACTTTTACGGATGATTTCTCTAGGTATGGATATATCTTTTTGATGAAGCATAAATCCGAGACCTTTGAGAAATTCTGGGAATATAAGAATGAAGTGGAAAAACAAACAGGCAAAAGTATCAAGACACTGAGATCTGATCGAGGTGGTGAATACTTAAGTACTGAGTTCCTGCATTACCTAAAAGAGAATGGAATTCTCTCTCAGCTTACTCCTCCATACACACCACAACACAATGGTGTATCGGAAAGGCAGAACAGAACCCTATTGGATATGGTTCGTTCAATGATGAGTAAGGCTGAGTTGCTACGATCCTTCTGGGGTTATGCACTAGAATCAACTGCATATCTTTTGAACCAGATTCCTACTAAGTCAGTGCCTACCACACCATATCAGATGTGGAGTGGGAAGAAACCCTGTCTTGAATACTTTAAGACAGGGGGTTGTCCAGCTTTTGTCAAAAAGCAGCATGCAGACAAGCTCGAGGCATGCTCAGTACAGTGTAAGTTTGTGGGATACCTAAAGAACTCCAAAGGGTATCTTTTCTATTACGCAGAGGAGCAAAAGGTCTTTGTTTCTCGTCATGCCCGCTTCTTGGAAATTGAATTTTAAGAAAATCAGATAAGTGGGAGCGCAATAGAACTGGAAGAAGTTCCAGAACTACAATCTATTACTGAAAGCATGGTAGAACCTGAGGTTTCAAAAGAACTGGACATCCCTCCGCCACTCCATAGAACTAGTAGGCTGTCTCATCCTCCTGAGAGATACAGCGGTCTTCTCATAGACGGGGATCGAGGGGATTGCATCTTCGACGATGATGAGCCAACTAGCTTCCAGCAAGCCATTCAGTGCAGAGACTCGGTAAAATGGATGGATGCAATACGGACCGAGATGGAGTCCATGTACACCAACAAAGTATGGACTTTGGACATTGCTCCAGAAGGGGTAAAACCCATAGGCTGCAAATGGATCTTCATAAAGAAGATTAGTATATATGGACAGATTGAAACCTATAAGCCTAGACTTGTTACAAAAGGATTTCTTCAAAGACCTGGTTTGGACTATAACGAAACCTCTTCTCCAGTGGCTATGCTCAAATCCATTCGGATCCTTCTTGCCATTGCTGCTTTCCACGATTATGAGATCTGGCAGATGGACGTAAAGACAGCTTTTCTAAATGGAAATTTGGAAGAGTGCGTCTATATGGATCAGCCAGAGGGTTTCAATCAGAGTGGGAGCAGCGGGAAAGTATGCAAGTTGCTTAAGTCCATTTATGGACTAAAGCAGGCATCGCGAAGTTGAAACATCTGTTTTGATGAGACGGTCAAAGAATTCAACTCAAAAATCCAAATGAACTATGCATATATAGTAAGATTGTAGCAGGAGCTATGGTATTTCTCGTCTTGTACGTGGATGACATTCTCTTATTAGGAAATGACATTCCTATGCAATAATCAGTCAAAGGATTCTTGTCACAGAGGTTCTCCATGAAAGACCTGGGTGATGCCTCCTACATTCTGGGGATCCAGATCTATCTTGATAGATCGAAGAGGATGCTGGGACTTTCGCAGTTCAGGTACATCGACACCATACTAAAATGATTTAGTATGGAAGATTCAAAGCGCAGTAATCTACCGGCTTGTCACGGAATCACCCTCTCCAAAGAGATGTCTCCCAAGACTGATTTGGAAAGGGCTCGCATGACATCTATACCCTACGCTTCTACGGTAGGCTCTATAATGTATGCGATGTTGTATACCACACCAGATGTAGCTTACGCACTGAGCGTGATAAGCCGATATCAGTCAGATCCAGGTGAGAAGCACTGGATAGCAGTAAAGAAAATTCTTAAGTACCTGAGAAGGGCTAAGGAGATGTTCTTGGTGTATGGCGGAAAAGACCTCCAGATTGAGGCCTTTTCTGACTCCAGCTTCCAGAGTGACAAGGATGACTCCAAGTCCATATCAGGTTATATCTTTACCCTCAATAGAGGGACGGTCTGTTGGAAGAGCTCCAAACATGGCACTGTTGCTGACTCGACGATGGAAGTGGAGTACATAGCTGCTTGTGACGCCGTGAAGGAAGCAGTCTGGATGAGGAAGTTCTTGACAGAACTTCATGTGGTTCCGTCCATTGTAGATCCAATACCTCTGTATTGCGACAACAATGGCGCTATAGCCTTAGCGAAGGAACCTAGGTCCCATCAAAAGTCTAGATACATTTTGAGGCGTTACCATTTGATCAGGGAGATCATTGATCGCCGGGAGATCAAGGTCAGAAGAGTAGATACGGAGAATAACACTGCAGATCCACTCACGAAGGCCATCCTTCAGACACAGTTCGAGAGGCTAATCGAGAGGATAGGTCTGCGATATGCCAATACATGGCCCTAGTGTATGTGGGAGATTGTTAGTGATATATGCCCTAGAGGCCATTATTGTATCATACCGGATTGTATATTACTTATTGGAAGCCTGGGATATTCATAGTTGTATTGATAGTCTTGTTCAAAATGGTAATATGCTATTTGGTTTGTTTCTACCTCAATATGTGCATGTGTTTCTTTCAGCATATCGCTTATACATATTAGTAGAGCCCTTAGGATCTTTGCTTGATTACCAGCATTGTGATGACAGTCACACTAGTGGGGGCTGGGTAATCTACAAGCACATCCTTATACAGGTCCCTAGTCGTAGGATTATTGAGATGGGGTATCGATACTCCAGAGTAGACTAGTGTATACGCTTCTCATCCCGGCAGAGGAGATGGTCTGTCCCACAACCATCAGTACGTCGTACTGGAGATAGTATGCAGGTGCTCGTTAGGTTACAAGTACACTGGACAGGACTCGTCGGGAACTGTTGGTTGGTATTATACCTATCGTCGGGTAGCAGTTTCCAGGTGACATGAGTACAACTTAGTCCGTCGACTTGACACTGCTACTTCGCCTCGAGTGTGTTCCTACTGTACTTTGATTACTACCCTACCACGGCTCAAAGGATTCGTGCAAACAGGTAGTAGTTGGGTGTAGTCCCGAAGTACTTGGAGGCAGTGGCGGTTAGGTAGGATTCGTTTCTCCTGGTATTGGGGGTTGATATCGTGCTGTGTTCGGAGAGCCATTACACAAAGTCCCTGGCCTGGGCAATCGAGATTTACTGGTAGGTATTCCATTAGTTTCTCAGGGTGTTTTGGGCTACACTCCGGCACGACTTATTGCGCTATTAGGGTTCAGACGATTACCGCCCCCGAGGCCCGATATGCGATACTCTTAGACGAACAGACCGGACTGTATGGAGGTTGTCACATCTAGGCTCAGTAGGAGTTAGGATAGGTTTCTTCATGGGCCTTCTTATCGACAGATACCTGTAGGTTTCCTGTGAACGACAGCAAGGTTTCGGGAGGCATCGTCCATGCCATTTTCAAATTTTTGTCATTTTAAAGAACCCTAAACTAGAATCTTTAACTAGAGAATCATACGAAACAAATTGTAAAGTACTTTACAACTAAGTGAACTAGGATTACAACCTTTGTAGACCGGTCCTTTACTTCAATAGCTCCGTGTAGTAGTCCCCTCGCTCCAAGTAGTGATCTTCCGGACTCTAGCATGGCTTCACAAGAAGAAAGGAACGAACTTACTTGAAGTCTTCGAAGCCGAAAATGATCTACGTCGAGGAGACACTAACCCAAGCTACTACTTCACTAATCAAAGATTAGTGAAGCTAACACCCTATACTAAAGAGCTAATCTAGTAGAGGATGATGAAGTAGGATTTTTGCTCACTTTAGAATTGATTTTCTCACTAATATTTCTCACTATCTCAAAAGATAGAGAGCTCTTGATCTTGAAGAAGAAGATGAAGAGAGATAATGTTGTGAGAGTGAATGACAACCATGGATGAGAAAATATCTAATATTATTCATGTAGAGACTTAATCATGAGTTTAGATAATGGTTGGGTTAACAAATATCTAGTGTAAGACAAAACTAGTGGACTAAGTCAATGGATCTCAAAGCTTCATGAAGTTTCATGCCATGTGACAAATTTTCTACTAATAATTGAATTATAATAAATAAATAAACCCTACATTATCTTTATCATGGTGTAAGTCTCATACACCCATGTTGCATGTATCATCAACCATGACAAAAAAATAAAACACAATTAATATATATCACATATATATTAAGTGTGGACATATAAGAAAAATAAATGCTTAAGTGAGCTAATATTAGTTAATGTAAACTAGTATATCATATATACAATTATACACTAAATTATCAAATCAACCATTGATTTAATTATCCGGCTATATCTCATATAACCGACCAATATTTTATGTATCAACTTATCGAATCAACACTTAATTCGATAACCCAGCTATATCACATACAACCGACCGATACAAATAAATCGCGAAAATAAAATACGGTATCACATACTCATATTAATCTCAGTCCCGCACATATCATATATGTGCTCCTACTTCGTTTTGCCTCAGCCAGTAAAACCTCTGTGTAGGACTCTAAAGACTTGTTAATACGCCGGCAGTAGGTGATGATCATATCAAGCACCCACAAGCCGTCAGCGGTACTAGCTGGACGTAACGGCTACACGGGTATTGAGCGATCAGAAGATCAACAAGCAAGCCCGCTCTAGCTCCTATAAAGCCTGTCAGTAATACTACCGTACAGTCTGGTCTCTTGTCTGAGAAGTCGCATACCAAGCCTAGGGGTGGTAAACGTAAGACCCCAATAACTCGATAAGTCATGCCGATACGAGGCTCATAACGGGTCAAGAAACTACTGATAACACTTACCAGTAAATCTCTAAATCAACCATGGCCAGGGACTTCTAGTTATAGCCAATCGAGCACAGCACGACATCTACCCCCAATACCAGGAGAGACGAAATCCCCTCCTATCACTCATTGCCTCCATGTGATTCGGGACTGTACCTAAAAACCACCGTTTTGCATGTCCTCTTGAACGTGGTAAGGTGGAAATCAAAGCACAGTGGGAATCACACAAGACACTATGACGATCTTGAAGGGTTACCCTAGCGCCCCGGCCATCTCACGTGGCCAAATGCGGAACAGAAATTTCTTACGAATAAAACTTGGCGCTAGACTAAACCCTAAAACCGGATCTTTCCATAAAACTAACTAGCTACACTAAGAGAGCTATCTATTATGATAGAAACCTCACCAAATGAACCAAGTCCTTCGATCTTCTTTCTTCATCCTTAGCTCCTAGCAAGCGCCTTGAACATGCTTGAACTCTAAATCCGGCTCCATCGGTCCATCAGGATCGAGCTTGTTCTCCGGCCTCCTTTTGTCGTAGATGATCCACCTAGGGAGTATGATCCATGGCTCTAGCTCTTTGCAATATGTCAAAAGAGTAACTAGAGAACTTGGGATGCTAGTCCAAGTAATCTAGGATGTAGTTTGGATGTCTATGTGTTCTATCTCTTTCTAGCCTCTTCACTTGTATCTCAACACATGAGAAATGTAGTGAAGAGGAAGAAGATGAAGGTGGAGGAGAAAGCTAGAGGAGGGAGGAGATGAGAGCTCAAGAGAGAAAAATGAATCAACCATGAAAGATAAAATACACACAATGGTTTTGTATATCAATTCTTTCATTAAACAATTAGCAACCATGCTTCAATAGTAAACCCAAAATGAATTATAAATTCATTTGACTACTATTAAAGCATGGTCACCTCTTTTCCTCCCATTCTCTAACTTTACACCTCATTTCCATTTATGAAATAAATGGAAAATACATAATGAGGTGGCCACCTTCTAGAAGGAAATCTGTAGTAAATACGGATTTCAGTCTACTGTACAAATATACCGGCAATCAGATAAAAATCCGAACGCCCAAAAGAGATAGAATAACACGAAGAACGTAATACTAGAATATATATATCGAAATACATATACATAAATTATTAAATCAATACCCAATTTAATAATCCGGCTCAAACCCGAGCCGGCTAGTATTACAAACTGTCCGATCGAAAATCCGAGTACCAAGTACATCAATCGATCGAACCCTGCACGTATCCAATATGGCTACGACATCATTTCGCCTGAATCAGGGAAACCCTTTGTGTGGGACTCTAAAGACTCGACAGTACTCTGGCAGTGGGTTTAACCACAAGCTCGTCAGCGGCACTAGCTGTACGTAACGGCTACCAAGGTACCTGTCGAAAAGAAGGCCGATGAGCAAACTCATCCGGATCTCCTACTGAGCCTATCCGTGACAATATACGTACAGTCCGGTCTCTTCGTCAAAGAGTATCGTATACCGGGTCTAGGGGATGGTGAACGTCAGACCCTAACAACCTGATAAGTTGTGCCGATGTGGCTCAGGACCAATCCGGGAAACTACTGATCAACCTATCAGTAAATCCCAAGTGCCTTGGCCAAAGTCTTATGGTCCTGACCAATCGAATCACAGTGCGATATCGACTCCTTATACCGGGAGAGACGAATCCCCGACAATCGCTCACTGCCTCCATGTGGCTCGGGACTGATCCCAACCAAAACCTGTTTGCACGACTCAGTAGAGCCGTGGTAGGGTAGTGATCAAAGTTCAGTGGGAACTCACACGAGACAAATGCCGATCTCGGGTCCAAAGACTAACCTGTACACATGTCACCTGAGAGCTTCCATCTGACGATAGGTACAGTACTATATGGAAGTTCTCGGCGAGTCCGTCCAGTGTACTCACACCTAGTGAGCACCTGCATACGATCTTAGGTGTATCAGACCAATGGCTACAGGACCAACCATCCCTCGATGGGGCTAGAAATGTACACACCAGTCTACTCTGGAGTATCAGTGCCCAGTCTAGATACTCACGTGACTATGGACCATTTAAGGATGTGCTTATGGACTACCCTGCTCCCACAAGTATGATCGCCATCACAACGCAGGTAGTCAAGCAAGATCCTAGGGGCTTTATCAACATGTAACCGCAATATGTAATAACGAATATGACATATGCCATGTTAAGATAAAGATAAACCACAATAGTATACTACCGTATCGAGTCTTTATCGATATGTGCAAACCAGATATAACAACAATACAAATAAATACACATATCCCGATAAAGACAAGTCAAATAATATACTATAAAACTGAGCAAGATTGTTCTGTACATACGTATCCCTAGTATCCATATGTATACATATACAATACTGGCCTCTAAGGCATATACATCCAACAATCTCGGGTCTGCAGACTAATTTGTACCAGTGTCACCAGAGAACTGCTATCTGACATCGGGTATAATACCATCTAGGAGTTCTCGGCGAGTCCGTCCAGTGTACCCAGTCTCCACTGAGCACCCGTATATCTGATGTCAAACACCAATTGATATGGGATCATCCATCGCCCATCTCATGGGTTGAGAAGCGTATACGCTAGTCTACTCTGGCATATCGATGCCCTGTCTCGATACACCCATGACTAGGAACAATAAAGGATGAACTTATGGACTACCATAGCCCCACTAGTATGATCTGTATCATAATCCTGGTAGTCAAGTACACATCCTAAGGGCTTTACCAAGATATAACCATGAGACGGTATCAAGAAACAAGTATACATGTTAAGATAAAGAGCAACCAGATAGCATACTATCATGTCGAGCAAGAAAGTCCTCTCTATATATGACCAAGCATCCACTATATTATGCATCATATGTACAATAATGGCCTCTAGGGCATACATAGAACTAGCAATCTCCCACTTGCACTAGGGCTATTGTAGT
Source organism: Agapanthus africanus (assembly GCA_030015575.1). NCBI lineage: Eukaryota > Viridiplantae > Streptophyta > Magnoliopsida > Asparagales > Amaryllidaceae > Agapanthus > Agapanthus africanus. The sequence goes on along the minus strand of JASDDO010000019.1, from coordinate 371,523,291 downwards.
ATCGCATACTCAACATCCCGAAGAGTCTCTCGAACTATATCTGGTGAATGGCCTTCGTGAGTGGATCCGCTGTGTTGTTCTTCGTGTCAACTCTCCTGACCTCGATCTCCCGGCGATCAACTATCTCCCGGATCAGGTGATACCGCGTTAGAATATGTCTGGATCGTTGATGGGACCTGGGTTTCTTGGCCAAAGCCACCGCTCCATTGTTATTGCAATACAAAGGTATTGGATACTCAATGGATGGAACCACTCCAAGTTCAGTTATGAACTTCTTCATCCAGACAGCTTCCTTGGTAGCATCGTTGACAGCGATGTATTCAGCCTCCATCGTCAAGTCTGCCACGGTTTCCTGCTTAGAACTCTTCCAGCACACCGCCACTCCATTGAGGGTAAAGAAAAATCCCGACACTGACTTAGAGTCGTCCTTATCACTCTGGAAGCTCGAATCGGTAAAGGACTCCACTTGGAGTTCTCCGTTACCATACTCCAAGAGAATCTCTTTAGTCCTTCTTAAGTACTTGAGAATGCTCTTCACAGCTGTCCAGTGACTCTCTTCTGGATCTGCTTGATACCTACTCATTACACTTAGTGAGTATGCTCATCAGGTCTGGTACATAGCATCGCGTACATGATAGAGCCTACTGCCGAAGCATAGGTTATCCCTTACATGTGAGCTCTCTCCAAATCAGTCTTGGGAGACATCTTTTTGGAGAGAGTGATTCCTAAGATCGTGGGTAAAAACCCACGCTTGGATTCTTACATACTAAACCTCTTTAGTATGGTGTCAATGTACTTGGATTGGGACAATTCCAGTATCTGTTTAGATCTATTTCTATAGATCTTAATCCCCAAGATGTAGGAGGCATCATCTAGATCTTTCATTGAGAATCTTTGTGATAAGAAGAGCTTGACCGATTGCAGCATAGGAATGTCATTTCTTATTAAGAGTATGTCATCCACGTATAATACGAGGAAGACAACCTTACTCTCTGTCACCTTCTTGTATATACAAGGTTCATCTACGTTTTTGACGAAGTCAAACTCTTTGACAACGACATCAAAACAGATGTTCCAACTCCGTGATGCCTGCTTTAACCCGTAGATGGATTTAAGCAGCTTGCACACCTTTCCGCTGCTCCCACTATCTACGAAGCCCTCTGGCTGAGTCATGTATACGCTCTCCTCTAAATCACCATTTAGAAAGGCAGTCTTAAAATCCATTTATCAGATTTCATAGTCATAGTATGCGGCAATGGTAAGTAGGATCCGGATGGGCTTAAGCATAGCCACTGGAGAAAAGGTTTCGTCATAATCCACACCTGGTCGTTGACGAAAACCCTTTGCAACAAGTCTAGCTTTGAAAGTCTCAACTTTTCCATCTACAGCAAGTTTCTTCTTAAAGATCCATTTGTTCCCAATGGGTTTTACCCCTTCAGGAGCAACTTCCAAAGTCCATATTTTGTTGGTGTATATGGATTCCATCTCAGATCGCAATCCAGCCACTTCACAGAGTCTTCACTCGTGATAGCCTGCTCGAAGCTAGTTGGGTCATCATCCTCCATGATGCAATCCTCGCTCCCACCATCAATGAGAAAACCGTAGTATCTCTCAGGTGGATGAGGAACCCTACTAGATCGGCGGAGAGGCTGAGGTTCGTTGGGAGCTATCGAATCCTCTGGTTCTACCAAATCTTCTGTCGTAGTTTGTATTGCTGGAACTTCTTCCAGTTCTACCTCCTCGCTACTAATTTCCTTTGCAAGAAATTCATTTTCTAAAAAGGTGGCATGTTAAGCAACAAACACCTTTTGTTCCTCAGGGTGGTAGAAGATATGTCCTCGCGAATGCTTGGGATATCCTACAAACTTGCACAGAATAGACCTTGCCTCGAGCTTGTCCGGATTTTGCTTTTTAACATAAGCCGGGCAACCCCATATCTTAACAAAATTAAGACATGGTCTCTTCCCCTCCCATATCTCATATGGAGTGGTAGACACTGATTTGATTAGAATTCTATTCAATAGGTATATGGCTGTCTCAAGCGCATACCCCAAAAAGGAAATAGGTAACTCAGCGGTGCTCATCATAGAGCGCACCATATCTAATAGGGTGCGGTTCCTCCGCTCCGATACACCGTTGTGTTGTGGTGCATATGGAGGAGTAAGCTGAGAGAGAATCCCATTCTCTTTTAGATAGTCACAGAATTCCGTGCTCAAGTATTCTCCTCCCTTATCAGATCGAAAGATTTTAATAATTTTACCCGTTTGTTTCTCAACTTCGTGCTTATATTTTTTGAATTTCTCAAAAGCTTCAGACTTGTGTTTCAACAGAAACACATGTTCGTATCTTGAGAGATCGTTAGTGAATGTAATAAAGTATGAGGAACCATCCCTGGCATGTGTAGACATGGGACCACATACATCACTATGTATCAGTCCTAAGAGTTCCGTAACTCTTTCTCCGAGTCCAGTAAACGGAGTTTTGGTCATCTTGCTTTTGAGACATGACTGGCAAGTTTCATAAGATGATAATTCAAACGGATTCAAATATCGATCCTTATGTAACTTAGCTAGTTTTGTCGCATTGATATGACCTAGTATACAATGCCACAAGAAGGATTCGTTCATTTCTGAACTCTTCCACTTGTATGTGTTTTGTATGTTAAGAATTGTGGTTTGATTTTGAACGCATATGCCATTAATTAATGAGCCTGATCCAATCAACTTTTGATTCAGGAAGATGTTCATAACATTATCATGTACTACAAAATTATATCCTTCTTTACTTAATAAAAAAACTGATATAAGATTGCATATCAGGGTCGGAATGTAGTAGCATTCGTTCAGAATCAATGTATTACCATTTGGTAATACAAGGTGATATTCACCAACTGCTTTGGCTGCAACATTTGCACCATTCCTTTCTCTTACGGAATGATCACCCATTCCCAGTTCTCTAACTTTCCTTAGCCCATGTAACATATTACATATGTGGGATCCCAATCCGGTATCTAATACCCAGGACGTAGAGTGAACCGAGAAACAGTTCTCGATAACTAACACACCCGAAGAAGATGCATCAACATGCTTATTCTTCGTTTGGATGGCGTGGGAATCCGGATATGTCCCTATTCCCTATTCAGTCTTATAACAATTATAAGAAAGAACGGAACCAACGTTCCCCTGCTCAGTATAACAAGCGGGTTCGGTCAATACATCCATATTATTATCATGATTAAGGCCTGACATGGTCGCTACCTGGAGAGAGAGAGAGAAGAAAACACTTTAGTGTATGCTCTTGCAAGATCAGATTGGTTATTATTTTATCTAATCAGGATGGCTCCCACTATTTTTATCAAATCTTTCTTCAAACCCTAAAAGGAAAGACTAGCCGGGATTAATTACACCCTACAAGTTCGCCGATCTTTCAGCCAGGCCAGTGCCGGTACTTTGAGGGATGTTCCCCGTGCTTTCGTACGGACCTAATTAAAGTAAATCTCGTTTTCCCAGAGACATAGCCTCATTGACACTTTTCTAGACATCTACTTGATCGGCTAATTGTAAAGTGCAAGACTCTCTCAGGAGTAACACTTACTCACAGTGGGTATCTGGATCCAACTATCTCATAGAAGATATGCAATCTCATTGCAAATTTCTACACTTGAAATTCCCAATAATATTTTACCCCTAGCGTCCTATGACCTTGACGGAGGTCAACAAACTATAGGCTGCTAGTCAAGTTCAACCCGTCATTTCTTGATTAAATTAAACCCACCCACACAACCCTTGACGGAGGTCAACAAGGTCGCACGACTACCCTAAAACAATCGCATAATATGCAGCAGATAAATACTAGTCATCTACCGCACACTACGCCTTAACGGAGGTCAACAAACGTAACACGAATACTATGTAGGACTTATCTGAAATGACGGAGGGCTATGACAGGTTTTTAAGAAAACCTTTTGCGTAATGAACTTGATATCGTTGTAGAATCAAGTGATTTTTGAAAATGAGTGTTTTTGAGGCTTTTACCAGTTTTTCTAAAGAGGTCACTCCCGGTGAAGGGATCTCGGCTCTTTCCTTATCGAATAAGGTGCAGGATATTTCACAAATACCACTATGCAAAGCAAAAACTAAAGAAGCAATCAAAAACAAAACTGAGTGAGTTGTAGCATCTGCTAGTTTCGCTAAAGAGGTCACTCCCAGTGAAGGGATCTCGGCTCTTTCCTTATCGAATAAGGTGCTAGATATTCTACAAGAAATATCGCTATGCAAAGCAAAAACTAAAGCTACCCTTTTTGAAAATTTGATTCTACAACATCTTTTAGGTTTCTTTCTTCTCATTAATCTCATTAATGAAGTCCAATCATTTAATGCTTCCTAAGCATCACAGAAAATGAAACGAAAATACAACGTACGCTTATGCCATCCTCATTCGCCACAGTGTCCCGTTATGCACCGTTAGGTTACTTAACTAACGGCATAGCAGGACGGGACTAGCACAGGTGCAAAACATAAGCAATATCTATTATATATCTCATATATAATATATAGCCATTCGTCTCAGAATCCACAGTGATCACATCACAGAGCAGCAGAAGAAACATATGAAATATTGGATATACTAGGAGGTCCGATTTTTATTTTGAGCTTGTATAAAACACGGATTCCACGGTCGCGATGAACAGCCAAACCCACATCCCTAGACCCCTACGAGAGAGGCAAATAACTCTACCAATTCTAGAGTTAGGAGACCCGGACTCGACTCCTCGAGTTGGTCTCCCACTGGACTCTAGAACCCGGTTACTTGTGCTCCCCTCTTTGGGTCTATCCTAATGCGGAAAAGTAAATAATATACAACAATGGTGACATTATCCTCAACCCGGAAGTTCCCCAATAAAAGAATATTACATACAATGAGTTATACATGAATGAAAATAAAAACTCTTATCTCAGATAAAACCCTCCGGCTATTCAAAACACGACGTTCCAATATAACATATCACAGCAACACATAATATCACAGGTCATCAACGTAAGTAAATATGCGTATCCCAATTGTCGTTGACACATAGCAACGAAACCGGCGATACACCATATATTACACTTACGGTCGTAGAAAAGAAAATGTCAAACTACAACATTTGGAATCCATAATAACCTTAGACATCATAAACCCGAAATATCATATAGTACGGATTTCATGCCTAACGATATGAATTTCACATATTGTATCACATTCCAGAAAAAAGCTAGACGACGTTAAACATTCCGATCGAATCAACAAACACCCAAAATTTCCCAAAAAGCTCAACACTTGAGCGTAGTTTAAAAATACTCAGTACATGCCACAGCTGCTATGAACCATCCATAGAAGGGTAAACCAATGCTTCACATGTGGCACCGCTGAACTTCCACAAACCCTAAGGTTTAGTGGCAGTTTTAACGGTCACATAATCGAGTTAAGATTTCTTTCTTCTAGAGGATCCACAGTATCGCTTGCATGATTTTCTGAAAGTTTTAAACTAAGGAAAAATCCAACACTTGGAAAATTTTCTGCCAAGGGTTAAAGTGGGTATTTGATATCCGATTGAACATTTTAACACCATCTAAAATAACCCGAAAAACTGTTAGAATTACGACTACAAATCACTCCAAGTTGCCTTTGCAGAAAATTAACATCACATAAAAATTTAGCAAAAACAAACAATACCTGAAACACCAAAACCCAGATCCTGGAACACCATGAAAATTTCAAGTCCAAACTCCAAAAAACACCTGAAGAGGCCGGTTTTTTCCTCACCGTGGCCCACCCAAACCTGATGGAACTGCTTGAAATTTTCCCAGTGTTCATGTTATATCAATATACCATTCTGCAGTTGTTTAAAAAAATTTTAGAGCACATTTTAAAATCGACAGAAACTAGATAATATTGTTTCATGTTTCGGAGTTGTTTCGGTTTCGTAATCCTACAATATCCGTCTAATTCTCTAGCTAGGCTCTGATACCACTGTAGGGTTCCTGTGAACGACAGCAAGGTTTCGGGAGGCATCGTCCATGCCATTTTCAAATTTTTGCCGTTTTAAAGAACCCTAAACTAGAACCTTTAACTAGAGAATCATACGAAACAAATTGTAAACTACTTTAAAACTAAGTGAACTAGGATTACAACCTTTGTAGACCGGTCCTTCACTTCAATAGCTCCATGTAGTAGTCCCTTCGCTCCATGTAATGACCTTCCGGACTCTAGCATGGCTTCACAAGAAGAAAGGTACGAACTTGCTTGAAGTCTTCGAAGCCGAAGATGATCTACGTCGAGGAGACACTAACCCAAACTACTACTTCACTAATCAGAGATTAGTGAAGCTAACATCCTATACTAAAGTGTTAATCTAGTAGAGTATAATGAAGTAGGATTTTTGCTCACTTTAGAATTAATTTTCTCACTAATATTTCTCACTTGCTCAAAAGCTAGAGAGCTCTTGAGTTTGAAGAAGAAGATGAAGAGACATAATGTTGTGAGAGTGAATGGCAACCATGGGTGAGAAAATATCTAATATTATTCATGTAGAGACTTAACCATGAGTTTAGATAATGGTTGGGTTAACAAATATCTTGTGTAAGACAAAACTAGTGGACTAAATCAATGGATCTCAATGCTTCATGCCATGTGACAAATTTCCAACTAATAATTGAATTACAATAAATAAATAAACCCTACATTATCTTTATCATGGTGTAAGTCTCATACACGCATGTTGTATGTATCATCAACCATGACACAAAAATAAAACACAATTAATATATATCACATAAATATTAAGTTTGCACATGTGAGAAAAATAAATGCTTAAGTGAGCTAATATTAGTTAATGTAAACTAGTATATCACATATAAAATTATACTCTAAATTATAAAATCAACCATTGATTTAATAATCCAGCTATATCTCTTTTAACCGACTAATATTTTATATATCAACTTATCGAATCAACACTTGATTCGATAACCCGTCTATATCACATACAACCGACCGATACAAATAAATCGCGAGAATAAAATATGGTATCATACACTCGTATTAATCTCGGCCCCGCACATATCACATATGTGCTCCTATTTCGTTTTGCCTGAGCCAGTAAGACCTCTGTGTAGGATTCTAAAGACCCATCAATACGCCGGCAGTAGGTGATGATCATATCAAGCACCCACAAGACGTCATCGGTACTAGCTGGACGTAACAGCTACCCGGGTATTGAGCGATCAGAAGATCAAAAAACAAGCCTGCTCTAGCTCTTATAAAGCCTGTCAGTAACACTACCGTATAGTCCGGTCTCTTCGTCTGAGATGTCGCATATCAAGTCTAGGGGTGGTAAACGTCAGACCCCAATAACTCGGTAAGTCATGCCGATACAAGGCTCATAACGGGTCGAGAAACTATTGATAACACTTACCAGTAAATTTCTAAATCAGCCATGGCTAGGGAATTCCAGTTATAGCCAATCGAGCACAGCACGACATCTACCCCCAATACCAGGAGAGACGAAATCCCTTCCTATCGCTCATTGCCTCTATGTGACTCGGAACTGTACCCCAAAACCACCGTTTTGCAAGTCCTCTTGAACGTGGTAAGGTGGAAATCAAAGCATAATGGGAATCACACAAGACTCTATGACGATCTCGGGTTTACAGACTAACCTGTACCAGTGTCACCAGAGAACTACTATCTGACGTCAGGTATAATACCATCTAGGAGTTCTCGGCGAGTCCGTCCAGTGTACCCAGTCTCCACTGAGTACCCGTATACCATCTCTGATGTCAAACACCAATTGATATGGGATCATCCATCGCCCATCTCATGGGTCGAGAAGCGTATACGCTAGTCTACTCTGGTATATCGATGCCCTGTCTCGATACACCCACGACTAGGAATATTAAAGGATGAACTTATGGACTACCATGGCCCCACTAGTATGATCTGCATCATAATTCTGGTAGTCAAGTACACATCCTAAGGGCTTTACCAACATGTAACCATGAGACAGTATCAAGAGACAAGTATACATGTTAAGATAAAGAGCAACTAGATAGCATACTATCATGTCGAGCAAGAAAGTCCTCTCTATATATGTCCAAGCATCCACTATAATATACATCATATGTACAATAATGGTCTCTAAGACATACATACAACTAACAATACCCGGGTAGCCATTACGTGCAGCTAGTACCGCTTGCGGCTTATGGTTAAACCCACTGTCAGCGTACTGTCGAGTCTTTAGAATCCCATAAAGAGAGTTTCCCTGAATCGGGCGAAAGATGTAGAGGCCGTATGGTTTTACGGCAGGGCTTCGATCACGTACGTGCACTTGTGTGCGTATGATGTTCAGGCGGATAATACTAGTGGGCTTTGGTTTAATCCGGATCCTAGTATTATATTGATGGATCAGTTTTGTCTCTTTGTATTCGTATTTCTCGGAACATGGATGCGGGTATGTATACATGGATGAGAGGGGCAAAGAAGGAGACACCTTATTAGGGTTTTGACCATTGACTTGATTAAAACAATTATGAGGTGGAGAAAAGTATTTGTTATTTTTGTAAATGATAATTGTGGCATGGCTACTTGTTTTTACTACTTGACTTGGTTTGACCACTTGACTTGGTTTGACTCTTTGACTTAGATATTTCTTGTGAGATATTTTGTGGCACTAGATATTTTGGATGAGATATTTTCTTGCAATGCTTGTAGTCATATCAAGTGAGCCATTTCTTTTTCAATTATCATTATAAAAACCCATTTCTCTTTCCTCAAATTAGCTCTCTTCTTCCTCCTCTCAACTTTCAACCCTTAAGGTCTCATGAGTTGAGTAAACTAGGGTTCCAAGAGACAAATAAATCCATCTTCATTCTCTACATCACCTAGGTCATCCAGCTTAGCAAGCTTGTTGCCCTAGTTACCTCGGATTTGAGGTTGGAGCTCGGACTATAGACTCTCGGGTAGATCGTCATTGACTCGAGAAAGCCGAAGAGGAAGCTACGACCGGATCGATCCTCGGAGCCTACGATGACGAGAAGGACAGCGGAGAAGACCCAAAGGACTTGTATCATGAGGTATAACAATCTTTTCGAGTAGTTAAACCTCTTGTAGTTTGCTAGCTAGGGTTTATGGTCGATCATTGGTTCTAGTCGGTGTTGCGAAGCCCGTAAAAATCAATTTTTGCAAATTCTGCCTCCCCGCGAACATGTAGGGTGCATGACATCGACTTACAGTTTAGATCAAACTCGGTCGTCGGCCTCCTCGTGTCGAAGATGATCCACCCGAGGGTCTTTGGTCCAAAATTCAACCTCAAAAATGAGGTAAGTAAGGTATCTAGTTTGCCAGACTAGACAATTTAGAAGATGTAGAGAAAGATGAATGGAGTATTTTATCTCAAGAGCCCTAGGATTCACAACTCATGTAAGGGTTATGGCTTGAGAAAGAAGAAGGAGAGGAAAAATGGAAAGAAAATGAACAAGCGCAAATGAGCTAGGGTGTGGAGGCAAATGAGAATGGCTAAGTCCTTGCAATAATCAAGCATGGATTATTTTCAATAGAAAATAAGCAACCATGCTTGAATAGTAAAGTCAAATGAATAAATAAATGACTTAGCCATACTTTCATCCATACCTCAAATATCTCCAATTTCCACCTTATTAATCTATTTGCATAAATAGATTAATCTAATAATGAGGTGTCTCCTTCTAGAAGCATGTCTTGTGATACAAGAATTTCCTCACCGTATATACATACCCGTATTCGTATTCTAAAAAATATGAATAAAATGAGATAATAATAATCCAATAATATAATACTATGATCCGGCTTAAACCAAAGCCCACTAGTATTATCCGTCCGAACAACATCCGTGTAGCCAGTACACGTATATAATCGGAACCGTGCTGTAAAACCATTTCGCTTGAACCAGGAAAACCTTCTGTGTGGGACTCTAAATACTCGACAGTACGCTGGCAGTGGGTTTAACCACAAATCCTTCAGCGGCACTAGCTGTATGTAACGGCTACCCAGGTATCTGTCGAAAAAGAAGGCCGACGAACGAACTCATCCGAACCCCTACTGAGCCTGTCCGTGACAATCTCCATGCAGTCCGGTCTGTTTGTTTGAGAGTATTTCATGAAAAGTCTAGGGGTGAAAATTTTTAGACCCCTAAGAACCATACAAGTCGTGTCGGTGTGGCTCAAGACCATCCGAGAATCTACTGGTCCAACCACCAGTAATTCTCAATCCTCCCTGACCAGGGACTTATAGTGTTAACCAACCGATCACTGTGCGTATCGACTCCCTATACCGGGAGAGACAAATCCCCAATAGTTGCTCACTGCCTCCATGTGGCTCGGGACTGTACACAACTAAAACCTGTTTGCACAACTCAGTAGAGCCATGGTAGGGTAGTAATCAAAGCACAGTGGGAACTCACACGAGACAAATGACGACCTCAGGTCGACAGACTATCTACACCCATGTCAACAGAGAACTGCTATCTGACGCAAGGTATAATACCATCTAGCCAGTCCTCGGCAAGTCCGTCCAGTATACTCACACCCAGTGAGCACCTGTACACAATCTTAGGTGCACCTCACCAATGGATACGGGACCAATCCATCGCCCTTCATCAGGGTCTAGATATGTATACACTAGTCTACTTTAGAGTATCGATGCCCAGTCTCGACACTCCTACGACTAGGGACACTTTAAGGATGTGCCTATCGACTACCCAGCTCCCACAAGTATGATTGCCATCACAACGCTGGTAGTCAGGAAAAGATCTTATGGGCTTTATCAACATGTATACAAGATATGAAATACTAAGTAAAACACATCACATTTTAAGATAAAGACAAACCAAATAGCGTACTATCATATCGAGCAAGATTGTCCTGTACATACATATCCCCAGTATCCTATACAATGAAGGCCTCTAGGGCATACATATCCAACAATCTCCCACTTGCACTAAAGCTTATAATTGGCGCAATATGCACCCACTGTCTGCACTAAAGCCAGTTGCTGGCATACCACATGCCCAACATCTCGAACAGTCGCTCAAACTGGACTTGAGAGATAGCCTTGGTGAATGGATCTGCCGTGTTGTCCTTTGTATTTACTCTCCACACCTCGATCTCCCGGCGATCTCCGATCTCCATGATCAGGAGATACGGCCTCAAGACATGTCTGGATTTCTGATGGGACCGTGGTTCCTTTGCAAAGCCATGGCTCCATTTTTAACACAATACAAAGGTATTGGATTAGCAATGGATGGAACCACCTGAAGTTCAGAAACGAACTTCCTCATCCAGACAGCCTCTTTTGCGGCATCACTAGCAGCGATGTACTCAGACTTCATCGTCGAGTCTGCTACGGTATCCTGTTTGGAACTCTTCCAATAAACCACCCCTCCGTTGAGGGTAAACACATAACCCGAGACAGATTTAGAGTCATCCTTGTCAATTTGGATGCCAAAGTCGGTTAAAATCTCGATCTGGAGGTCCCCATTAACGTACACCAGGAACATCTCCTTAGTCCTTCTTAGGTACTTAAGAATATTCTTTACTGCTATCCAATGTTTCTCACCTGGGTTGGACTAATACCTGCTTACCATGCTAAGTGCGTAAGCTACATCTGGTCTGTTACATAATATCGCATATATTATTGATCCTACCGCCGAAACGTAGTGTACTATGTTCATGCGAGCCCTCTCCTCATCAGTCTTGGGAGACATCTCTTTGGAGAGGGTGATTCCGTGACAAGCGGGAAAATTGTCACGCTTAGATTCTTCCATACTAAACCTCTTTAGTACAGTGTCAATGTACCTCGACTGTGAAAGTCCCAGCATTCTTTTAGATATATCATGATAGATCTTAATCCCCAGAATGTATGAGGCATCACCCAGGTCTTTCATAGAGAACTTCTGTGACACGAACAGCTTGGCCGCTTGTAGCATAAGAATATCATTTCCTATCAGGAGAATGTTATCAACATATAAAACGAGGAATACCACAATTCTCCCTACAATCTTTTTATAAATACAAGGTTTATCTACATTTTTTATAAAGTCATATTCCCTGACCGTCTCATCAAAGCAAATGTTCCCACTCCGCAATACCTGCTTTAATCCATAAATGGATTTAAGCAACTTGCACACCTTTCCGCTGCTCCCACTGGCTATGAAACCCTCTGGTTGATCCATGAAAACACACTCTTCTAAACTTCCATCTAGAAAAGCGGTTTTAACATTCATCTTCCAGATGTCATAGTCATGGAAGGAAGCAATGGCAAGTAGGATCCGAATGGATTTAAGCATAACCACTAGTGAAAAAGTTTCGTCATAGTCCAATCCTGGTCTTTGATGAAAACCTTTAGCAACAAGTCTAGCTTTGTAGGTTTCTACCTGACCATCTACACCAATCTTCTTTTTGAAGATCCATCTGCATCCTACGGGTTTTACCCCAGTAGGAGCAAAATCCAAAGTCCAAACTTGGTTTGTGTACATGGATTCCATTTCAGATCGCATAGCATCCAGCCACTTCACCGAGTCATTACTCATGATGGCTTGCTGAAAACTAGTCGGCTCATCATCGTCAATGATGGAATCCTCTCGATCCCCGTCTACGAAAAACCGTAGTATCTCTTGGGCGGATGAGATTGTCTACTAGATCTGCGGAGAGGTGTGGGTATGTCCTGTTTCTTTGAAATCTCAAGTTTTACTAAGTTTTCAGTGATAGTTTGTGGTTCTAGAATTTCTTCCAGCTTTATTGCGCTCCCACTTATCTCTTTTTCGAGAAATTGAGTTTCCATGAAGCGGGCATGATGAGAAAAAAAAGACCTTTTGTTCCGCAGTGTGATAGAAATAATACCCCTAGAATTCCTGGGGTATCCTATAAACTTACACAATACTGAACGTGCCTCAAGTTTGTCCGGATGAACCTTTTTGACAAAGGTAGGACAGCCCCATATCTTCAGATACTTAAGACAGGGTTTCTTCCCACTCCATATTTCATATGGAGTGGTAGACACAGACTTAGTTGGAACCTTATTCAATAGGTATGCAGCAGTTTCTAGTACATAACCCCAGAAGGAAGGTGACAACTGAGCATTACTCATCATGGAACGCACATATCTAGTAAGGTGTAATTCTGTCTTTCTGATACACCGTTGTGTTGTGGTGTGTATGGAGGAGTAAGCTGAGAGAGAATTCCATTCTCTTTTAGATATTCCAGAAACTCGGCACTTAAGTATTCACCGCCCCGATCGGATCGGAGCATCTTGATACTTTTGCCGGTTTGCTTTTCCGCTTCATTCTTATACTTATGTAATTTCTCAAAGGCCTTGGATTTATGTTTCATTAAGAATACATGTCCATACCTTGAGAAATCATCTGTGAAAGTAATGAAGTAGGAATATCCACTTCTTGCATGCGTAGACATTGGCTCACACACATCGCTGTGTATGAGTCCCAAGAGCTCAGTAGCTCTTTCTCCGTGTCCAGTGAACAGAGTTTTTTTCATCTTTTCTCTGATACATGATTCACAAGTTGCATATGATTGATATTCAAACGGATCTAAGTATCCTTCTTTATGTAACTTAGTCAATCGTGTTTCATTGATATGACCGAGTCTACAATGCCATAAGAAATTTTAGTTTGATTATGAAGCCTTTCTTTTAAGTGTGTTTTGGACATTGAAAACTTGATATTGATTAAGAATGTATATTCTGTTACTAAGTGTACCCGACCCAACCATTTCATGACTTAGGTGAATGTTGATAACATTACATACAAGTGCAAAATTATATCCATCATTTGATAATAAAGATACCGATAATAATATTACACACTATACTGGGTACACAAAAGTAGTTACGCAATAACAAAATATGTCCACTCGCCAATCCTAGGTGATATTCTCCTACTGCAACAATGTCCACACTGGATCCGTTGCCAACCGTGAGGGTCATATCATCTTTCCTCAAAACTCTACGGCTTCTCAGCGCCTGTAAAGAATTACAGATGTGAGATCCTGATCCTGTATCCAATACCCAGGAAGTAGAGTTTATAGAGAATCAGTTTTCAATCATGAACACACCTGAAGCCGAAACCACAACTTACTTGGTATCTTGATTTCTGGCCTTTAGGGCCCTGCAGTCCTTCTTCCAATGTCCCTTTTTCCAACAATAGAAGCATTCTTCCTTTGTGGCTGCCCCTTATCTTTTCCTTTCCTTTTCCCTTTTCCTGCACATTCTGCACACCCCCTTCGGTTTGGTAGGGGCCTTCTTCTTTTTCCCCTTGGCCTTAGCCTTGGATTTAGCAGAAAAAGATCCCCCAATAAACAAAGCGGGCGTTTTCTTAGTTTTGTTCAAGGTGCCCTCTGCCATCCTCAACATGTTGAGGAGCTCAGGAAGTGAGACTTCCATACTATTCATATTGAAATTCAATATGAACTGGGCATAGGTAGAGGGAAAGGACTGTAGGATTAACTTAATATACAACTCATTTTCCAACGTAGTTCCGAAGTCCACGAGCTCTTCGATGAGAGAAATCATCTTTAGGACATGGTCCCCAACAGATGATCCGATAGCCAACCTTACTTGAAATAATTTCTTGGAGATCTCATATTTTGCGATACGAGATTACTCTCCATATAATTCTTTGGTATGAAGGAAGATGGAAGCAAGATCTATCTTCTCGTGCCGCCTCTGATGTTCATTATCCATGGAGGCCAGCACAAGGCACTTGGTTTTCATGCAATCAAGATCCCAGGTCTTACAGACCTCAATGTCCATGACCGAGGATTCTGGACCGGGAACAGGGGAGCTTTCGCCGTGAGGACGTATGCGACCTTAACATATATAAGGGCCATATGGACATTCCTTAGCCAGTCTTTATAGTTTGGCCCAGCGAGTTTATTTTTATATAGTATTAGCTTAAGTCCTATCATGGTTGCTGCAATTAGGAGAGGGAGAAAAGAAACACTCAGCATATGCTCTTGCAAATTTAGATTGGTTATTAGTTTATCTAAACAGGATAGCTCCCACTGTTTCCTCAAATTCTTCTTCAAACCCTAAAAGAAGAATTAGTCAGGATTAATCGCACATCACAATACTTGCTTAACCTTTCGGCCAGGCTAGTGTTGGTACTTAAAGGGAGGTTTTCTAACGCTTTCGCGAAATTCCTTAATTACATAACCTCTTTTCCCTGGAGGCGTAGCCCCGCTAACACCGTTCTAGGCACCTACTTGGTTTATAGTATTGATTGTTAAGTGAAAAAATTCTCCCGAAGAGTAGCGGATACTCACAGTAGGATCAAGACTCAACTATCATTGTGTGATGATTTTGAAGGAAGCCTACCAAAAACACCACACTCCAGAAGGTATGCAACACTAGCAAGTTTCCTTTATGTTTGAAACTTCCGATGTGACTTTTGTCCCGAGCGCTTATAACCTTGACGAAGGTCAAAACATCATAAGTCGCAAGTTAAGTTCAACCCATCATTGTCCAGATTAATCTAGACCCAATTGTACAAGCCCTTGACGAAAGTCAAAACAACTGTACGCATGTCCTAGATTAATGCATCTATCTATGCTATAGATAAGTACCCACTATCGACCAAATACTATGCCTCGGCGAAGGTCAAAATATATAGCATGAATACTAGTAGATACCTGTCTGAAATGACGGAGGACTATGGCTAATTTTGGCGAAAACCGTTAACGTAATGAACTTGATATAGTCGAAGAAACCGAATAGCTTTTGAAAAGGAGTGGTTTAAGCTCCTCTTTTTAAAGTTGTTTTTGAAGAAAACCGAGTAGTTTTGCAATTATTCCAACGACGTCAGATTTTAGGTTTATTACTTTGCATTAAGTGAGATTAATGCGGTCCCATCAATTAACTTTATCACACCACAAAAAGAATGAAAATAGAATGTACGTATATGCCACCCGCATTCGTCACGGGGTCCCATCATGCACCGTTAGGTTACTTAACTAACGGTAGAGCGGGGAATGGACTAGCGCGGATGCAAAACATATACAACATTTATTTATACATACACACACACACACACATCATAGGCATGATAAGCAACACAAGCAGATATAATCATTACAGAGAATGGAAAAATGGATCAACTAGGAACATTTGCATTTCAACGAGCCACCTATGAAATACAGTCCTCCACGGTCATGTGATTAGCCGAGTGTGAATCATCCTACACTCCTATGAGTGTGGAAAGCTATCCGCCAATCCTAGAATTGCGTGACCCGGGCTCGACTCCTCGAGATGGCCGCCCACTGAATTCTAGAACCCGGTAGCTTGTGTACTTCTCCGTGGGTCAATCCTAGATGCGGAAAAGAAAAGTAATATACAGCCGGTGACTACATCCTCAACCTGGATGTGCCCCAATAAAAGAATATACAAGAATTATTACATGAATTACAAAAAATCCACTCACATCTCACATCTAGATTCACACCGAGCCATTCACATGACGATCCATGAAACCATTCACATCCAAACATCACAAGATATATGCAACCCCTTCTAATCGACATATAGCGATTAGAAGAGGTTTAAGAACACATATACACATCATAAAGCAAGTAAAGAAATCTACGATGTTATAAAATCCGCGCACAATTAGCGAATGAAACTAATTTTCCAAGACTTGAAAAACTGTCCACTAAAGTCACCAAAAATTTCGTTTTAAGCCAATCCGGGAGTCAAAACGAACTCGAAACCCGTCCGAACCTTCACGGAGGTAAGGGGAAAAATTAACTGTCGATCTGGGTACCTCAGGAGGGTACCCCCTGGGGGCCACTACGAGGTAGCCCCCAAGGGGAGGCAGACCCGAGAGCACCCTTTTGGGGTGCTCTCGAGTCACCACCCTAAGGCCACTGTGTGGTGGTCTTCAGGGGTGTGCCTGACCTTGGGTCCCCCGCAGGGTATCCCCAAGGTGTCCATTATCCAACCCGTGGCTTCTCGGTTCAAACCGTGAGCTCTCGAGGTGTGCAAACATCTTATAGCAACATTTTCGGGACTATTTTTGTCGGCTGTTCGTGTGCGACAAAAATGACGGATTTTAAACGTCACTACAAGATATCTAAGGATTATGGGCTTTGATACCATTATAAGGTCATTCAGCGCAGCAAAAACTGGCCGTGGCACCAATAGGTCCCTCTGCAGCTAATTTTTACGTAATCCCCTCGCGGCGGACTATAACCCGCCGGACCATATAACCGCACGGGGCATCCTGGGGGTATGAGCCTGCGCTTCACCACTACTGTCACCACAGTGAGAACTCCCTATGGGTCGGCATCTCTGCCTAATAGCTCTGATACCATGTTGGGTCAGTTAGCGCACCGAAAACTGGCCGTGGCGCCCATAGGTCTCTCAGCAACTACTTTTTACGTAATCCACTCGCGACGGACTACAACCCGCCGGACCATATAACCGCACGGGGCACCCTGGGGTATGAGCCCGCGCTTCGCCACTACTGTCACCACAGTGAGACCCCCCATGGGTCAGCATCCCTTCCTAGTAGCTCTGATACCATGTAAGTCGATGTCGCACACTGCACAGGGTTTGTAGAGAGGAGGAATTTACAAAAAACAATTTTAAACTTCCAAGATCGACCATAAGCCCTAGCTAGAAAAACAAACAAAGGTTTTAGTCTATTATGAAGTGATTTATACCTTTGTGTTTTAGTCCTTCAGGTCTTCTTCTTCTCCTCTTCTTAAGCTCCTAGACGGTTTGGATCAAACTCGGTTGTCAGCATCCTCGTATCGAAGATGATCCACTCGAGAGTCTTTAGTCCAAGCTTCAATCTCAAGAATGAGGTAACTAAGGTAACTAGTTTGCCAGGCTAGACAACTTAGAAGATATAGAGAAAGATGAATGGAGTATTTTATCTCAAGAGCCCTAAGATTCATAACTCATGTGAGGGTTAGGGCTTGAGGAAGAAGGAGTGGAAAAATAGAGAGAGAATGAACAAGTGCAAATGAGCAAGGGTGTGGAGGCAAATGAGAATGGCTAAGTCCTTGGAATAATCAAGCATGGATTATTTTCAATAGAAAATAAGCAACCATGCTTGAATGGTAATTAAAGTCAAATGAATAAATAAATGAATTAACCATGCTTTCATCCATACCTCAAATATTTCCAATTTCCACCTTATTAATCTATTTGCATAAATAGATAAATCTAATAATGAGGTGCCTGCTTCTAGAAGCATGTCTTGTGAAAATTACAAGAATGCCCTCACCGTATATACATACCCATATTCGTATTCCGAAAAATACGAATACAATGAGATAACAATAATCCAATAATATAATACTATGATCCGGCTTAAACCAAAGCCCACTAGTATTATCCATCCGAACAACATCCATGTAGCCAGTACACGTATATGATCGGAACCCTGCCATAAAACTATACGGCCTCTACATCGTTTCTCCTGAACCAAGGAAACCCTCTGTGTGGAAATCTAAAGACTCGACAGTACGCTGGCAGTGGGTTTAACTACAAGTCTGTCAGCGGCACTATCTGTACGTAACGGCTACCCAGGTATCTGTCGAAAAAAGGCCAACGAGCGAACTCAATCGAACCCCTACTAAGCCTGTCCATGACAATCTCCGTGCAGTCCGGTCTGTTCATCTGAGAGTATCGCATGCAAGGTCTATGGGGTGGAAAACGCCAGACTCCTAACAACCATACAAGTCGTGTCGGTGTGGCTCAAGACCATCCGAGAATCTATTGGTCCAATCACCAGTAATTCTCAATATGTCCTGGCCAGGGACTTAAGGTGTTGACCAACCGATCACTGTGCAACATCGACTCCCTATACCGAGATAGATGAATCCCCAACAGTCGCTCACTGCCTACATGTGGCACGGGACCGTACCCAACTAAAACTTGTTTGCACGACTTATTAGACCCGTGGTAAGATAGTAATCAAAGCACAGTGGGAACTCACATGAGAAAAATAACATGCTCAGGTCGACAGACTATCTACACTCATATCACCAGAGAACTGCTATCTGACGCTAGGTATAATACCACCTAGCCAGTCTTCGGCGAGTCCGTCCGGTGTACTCACACCCAGTTAGCACCTGTATACAATCTTAGGTGCACCTCACCAATTGCTGCGGGACTAATCCATCGCCCCTCGTCAGGGTCTAGATATGTATACACTAGTCTACTCTGGAATATCGATACCCAGTCTCGATACTCCTACGACTAGGGACACTTTAAGGATGTGCCTATCAACTACCCAGCTCCCACAAGTATGATTGCCATCACAACGCTGGTAGTCAGGCAAAGATCCTACATGCTTTATCAACATGTATACAAGATATGAAATACTGAGTAATACACATCACATGTTAAGATAAAGACAAACCAAATAGCATACTATCATATCGAGCAAGATTGTCTGTACATACATATCTCCAGTATCCTATACAATGAAGGTCTCTAGAGCATACATATCCAACATTATTTTCACTAATACCATGATTAGTGATGTGTGAGCTTGAGTGAGAGTTGCCTCAAGGTGGATCATCTTTGACGACGAAGACTACAAGCAAAGCTCGATCCTTTCTTTAAGGGGAGTCAAAAAAGAGTTCTAGGGACTACAACATGGAGTTTTAGAAGTGAAGGACTAGACTATAAAGGTTGTATACTCTCTACACTTAGATTTAAATTTTTTTGCTTAACTTTAAAATCCTACTTCTCTAGTTTGATTCTTGTTTAGTATACTTAGACCTCTAATTTTTTTAAATTGCATACTTGATACTCATTGAAACCTAGTAGAGATGCTAAGAAATACATTCATATTAGTCATATATAGGACTAAGATCAGTTTGGAAATCATAAGTATATGTGCTCGGTTGATTCAAAAGGAAAAAATAAGCTCAAGCTTCACAGACTTAGCTAATTTAAGGTTTAGATTGGGTCTTTATACTACCCAGCAGTGCTAACCACTCAACTATATAGCCCTCACGTGTGTTTCACATGAGGCGCTGATACTAGGATTTCACCATGTCGTATTTAGAAAGAATTTGAAATTACCGCAATCAAAAACGGTGTCGCGTGTAGCGAGCCGTGATGAGTACAGGTCATCCGCAGGGACATGGTAGGTTTTAGGCTTTTTTTAACGAGTTAACAACGTGTTTTCATTTTTTGTTTATGCTAAGTGATGAAAATGGATATGTTCAATTAAAGGACTAGTTAAGGTAGTTTTAGGTTAGTTTATGCGAGGATGGTGTTTACTATTTCCTTATAGACCCAACTTTGGTATTAACACTAAGGTAATAGGCAACAACGTGGATTAAGCAACTTGAAATACGGTTTTTACGGTTTTGAGCTAAATCCGTATTCCTTGTCCTTTGTCCTTCCGTTGATGTCTCTTGATCTTAGTCTTCGGCAAACCACTAGCAATCCGGTCACGATTAGGATTCACCGCTATCGTGGTAGGATAGGATGCCTAACGGAGCGGAATTGCAAGTGGTTTGCTCGAAGTTTCAATTGCAAAGTTACGGTTTTTAAGGTTTTAGCACAAACACATCTTCAAACACAAACTAACCATATTCTACCTTTAACAAGTGAATCGATTACTCACATATATTTACAACATAAAAATGAAAAAGAAAAGAGCAAGGCAACATTAATAAAAATAGAAAGAAAAGAAAAACAAAGAGAGAGAACCGATAAATCAACGTGCAAAACCTTCGGTGCATTCTTTGATCCCGTATCAATGTGAAGTCCCAAATACCAAACTTTAAGGTTGCAAGCTCACTTAAGAGATTGCAAAATCAAAGTAAAATAAGGATTTCACAAATTTAAGTATGAAAAGAGCAAGACATGGTAATAAAATGAGAACTTTTTATTAAATTACAAACAAGTTACAAGTCTTCTTGAAGTCAAGAACATAAGCCTTAAACTTGCAAATTCAAATGAGAAGTTGCAAGGTCAAGACGAAGGGGCAAGAGCTCAAGAGTTCAAAGAGAAACAAGTTACAAATTACAAAAGTTCTAACATAAAACTAGAGATAAAAGTATCCCCTCCCCTTGCCCCTTGGCCTAGTATTTATAGGCAATAAAGAAAAATAAACAAATAATAAAAACAGGATGAGGTGGCAGCAGTGAAGGGCCCACAGAAAACTGGGGGCATTTAGAGGTAGGGGGCCGGCCAGCTCGGCCAGAAGGTGAATGTGGCTGGCCACTTTGGTGAGTGCATGGCTCGTCTTGGAAGTGTGGTCTTGTGTGCTCCCATATATCACATTGGTGCTGCTAGATTTCTCTAATTTAACCTGGTTTGCACTATTGGATTTGGAGGGAAACTAGATGCTTCAAATCACTTCATAATCTTTTGCATTCAATGCACATTTAATGCACATCACTTCTCATGCCCACTTGCCTTGCATCATGGCAGCCCTATCCCATGGTCCATGCTCCAAGAGTTGTGTTCACACATGCTATGTATTGGACCAAAAATGTTTACACTTTATTTGTTTGCAAAATAACTCTTGGATATCGATCGGTTTCTAGTTCTGGATGCAGTGTCGGCTCTCAAATGTTATATCTGTGATTTTAAATGTATTTCCAGTATTTTGTCGCGGATACCTGTAATCTATATTACTGAGCAGACACTGGTTAATAGTACCGATATATAACAAAACAGATAATGAATGAGCGGTATTAAAATGCAATATTCTGGTATGAACAGGCGCTGAAATGATGCTAAGCACTAGTCTTTTCTGGCGCTCATGTGTGTTTTACGTGAGACGCTCAGTTTTGGGTGCTTACGTGTGTTTCACGTGAGGCGCTGAGTTTGGCGCTCACGTGTGTTTCATGTGAGACGCCGTCTTCTTAGAAATTTAATCTCTATTGATATTTTTAGAAAGGTTAAATCTCTGTTAATAATACTTTGACCATTAATGACCATCAAGATCACTATTTTGAGGATCTGGGATCAGATTCTTTAAGAACTAAGTTCTTGTTTTATAAGGGAACTAAGTTCCTGGAGTATAAACTCCATCTTCTTCATGTCCTTTCTTCTATTGTTCTCCTTTGAACCTTTGATTCTCAAGAACAATATCTTCCCGATGAAAATTAAATTCTCAACTTGTAGGAGACTTGTCTTGCGGATCTCAGATCCAGAGAAAGAACTAAGTTCTTTTAGAAGGTTAAACCCTTAGATATGATATGATAGGTAAAGGAGATATTTTGATCACTGTTTTTTTTTTACGTAGGGTTTTGAGGAGGAAGATCTTCTTCTTGGATGAAAATTAAATTCCCTGTTTTTTCTGGAGACTTTTTGGAGAGCCTTCTGTGTTTTTACAGAAGCTTATGGAGGTCTCCTCTTTCTTAGATTTGATCTCTTTGCTCCTATTTATAGGAAAAGATAAAATATTAATTTGTTTAAGAAAATCTCTCATTGAGAGATTCTGATTGATCAAATTGATCTTAAAGATTAACCGGTGAATTTTATTCACCGTTGGATTTTTAATCCAAAGACTCCCTGTTTAACAGAAAATATCATTCTTGTTTGTTGTATAAGATTATGAAAATATTTTCCTAAGATAGAATTTAATTCTATCAGATGATCGATTGGTGATTTTATAATCATCATTGGAATTTTGATTCAAAGGTTCTCTGGTTAAAAGAGAGGATCTTTCTAGTTTGAGAAAGATCGGGAAAATATTTCCCCCCATAGAATTTAATTCTACATAAACTTTAATTCTACACTCATGTGTATTGCATGTGGGGCGCTGGCCTATAGTGCTCACATGGATATCACATGAGGCGCTGCCAAGAGACTGGCAAGTGTGCTCACGTGGATATCCCGTGAGGCGCTGCCAAGATGCTAGCACTAGCGCTCACGCGGATATCACGTGAGACGCTCACATGTTTAATGAAAGTATACGTTAGCACAACCACTGGGTTTTAGTATCATCAAGCATGCCATTTTTTAGAAATTTAGGGTGCTAATTAACGCTAAGCAAGATCTTTAACTAGATGACAAGGGTTTAAACTAGATATCATAAAAACTATACTAAGAGAACAAAACTACAACCTTTGTAAATCGTGTCCTTCTCTTCTAAAGCTCCGGGTTGTAGTCCATACGACTCTACTAGGCTCCACTTGAAGGTTGAACGAACTTGCTCCGATGACCTTCGTGCTGAAGATGATCCACCCGAAGTCCGCCAATCCAAGCTACCTCTTCACTAAACTCTTTAGTGAAGTAAACACACTACATCAAAGCACTAATTTAGTGTAGGATGGTGAAGTAGAGGTTATGTTAGCTCACTAGGGTTCTCAAAAGCTCAAAGGTTCACAACTCATGTGAGGGATTGAGCTTGGAGGTGGAGGTGAGGAAAAAGGAGAGATCTAGAGAGAAAACTCATCACATGAGTTCAACTCAAGAAAAATTAACCAAGTGTGGAATGAAGTGTAGAATGGCTCATATTAGCTTAAGCCTTATTGAAGCATACAATTCTTAACCTTTAAAATTTTTAATCATGCTTCAATAGTGCAAGCAAATAAATATAAAATAGAATAAGCCATGCGATGCCCATGCCTCCAAAGTCTCCCCATTTTCCACTTCTTTTTCTATTTTCATAAAATAGAAAAACCATGCCATGCTTCATATAATATATATATATATATATATATATATCACATATATATAAAGATAAGCATATAATTAGTGAGCAATAATATTAGTCAATATATAATTATATCAAATATAAATATATATCATATTATTAAATCAACACTTGATTTAATAATCCGGTTATATCACATATAACCGACTAATATCATTTATCTTTATATCACATTATCAAATCAACACTTGATTCAATAATCCGGTTAGATCACATATAACCTAACGGATAACAAATAGCGGCCGGATTACAATATGGTATCTCATATTCATATTTAATCAGGCCCCCGCACATATCAGCATATGTGCCCTACTTCATTTCCCTTGAATCAGGAAACTTCTATATAGGACTCTAAAGACTCGTCAATACGCCAGTAGTAGGTGATGATCACATCAATCACTCACAAGCCATCAGCGGTACTAGCTGGACGTAACGACTACCCAAGTTTTGAGCGATTAGAAGATCAACAAGCAAGATTATCCAAACTCGCATGAATCCTATAGGTAACACTTACCGTACAATCCGGTCTCTTCGTCTGATATGTCGCATATCAAGTCTGGGGGTGGAATCGTCAGACCCTAATAACTTGATAAGTCATGCCGATGTAAGGCTTATAACGGTATGAGAAACTATTGATAACACTTACCTGTAAATCTCATCAACAACCCTGACCAGGGACTTACTGTTATAGCCAATCGAGCATAGCGCAACATCAACTCCCAATACCGGAAGAGACGAAACCCCTCCTATCGCTCATTGCCTCCATGTGACTCGAGGCAATACCCAAAATCCACCTGTTTGCATGAATCCTTTGAGCCTTGGTAGGGAGGAGATCAAAGCACAGTGGAAACCACACAAGACTCTATGACGATATCGGGTCTACAGACTAACCTGTACCAGTGTCACCAGAGAACTACTATCTGAAGATAGGTATATTACCATCTAGGAGTTCTCGGCGAGTACTTTTTGGTGTACCCATTCTCTAATGAGCACATGTGTACAATCTTTGATGTTAAACACCAATAGATATAGGATCAACTATCGCCCCATACAGGATCAAGAAACGTACACACTAGTCTACTCTGGAATATCGATGCCCTGACTCGATATTCCCTCGACTAAGAACAATTGAAGGATGTGCTTATTGACTATCCAGGTCCCAGTAGTATGATCCGCATCATAGTCCTGGTAGTCAAGCTAACATCCTAAGGGATTTATCAACATGTATATGAGAGACGGTATAATAATACCAGAGAACATATTAAAATAAAGGCAACCGGATAGTATGCTATCATGCCGAGTAAGAAAGTCCTCCATATATATGTCCAAGCATCCACTGTATCATACAATAATGGCCTCTAGGGTATACATATCACTAACAATCTCCCACTTGCACTAAGGCCAGTTGTTATAGTATCTCATACCCAACATCCCAAAAAGTCTCTCTATTAGCATCTCGGGGAGGGCCTTGGTGAGTGGATCCGCTGTATTATCCTCTGTGTCAAATCTCCTGATCTCGATGTCCTGGAGATCTACTATCTCCCTGATCAGGTGATACCGCCTAAGAATATGTCTGGATCGCTGATGGGACCGGGGTTCCTAGGCCAAATCCATAGCTCCATTGTTATCACAATACACAGGTATTAGATACTCAATGGTAGGAACCTCACTAAGTTCATCTCATGAACTTCTTTATCCAGACAGACTTTTTGGTAGCATCGTTGGTAGCGATGTATTCAGCCTTCATCATCGAGTCTGCTACGGTATCTATGTTGGAACTCTTCCAACATACCGTCCCTCCACTGAGGGTGAAGACAAAACCCAAGACCGACTTACTATCGTCCTTATCACTCTGGAAGCTCGAATCGGTAAAGGACTCCACCTGGAGTTCACCGTTACCATACACCAAGAACATCTCTGTAGTGCTTCTCAAGTACTTAAGAATGTTCATCATAATTGTCCAGTATTTCTCCCCAGGATCTGTTTGATACTCACTACACCTAGTGAGTAAGCTACATCCGGTCTATATTGGGACAATCCCAACATCCGTTTAGATCTATCTTTATAAATCTATATCCCCAAGATGTATGAGGCATCACCTAGATCTTTTATGGAGAACATATATGATAAGAAGAGCTTGACCGAGTGTAGCATAGGAAAAACGTTTCCTATCAAGATTATGTCATCCACGTACAATACGAGGAAGACAACCTTACTCTCTACTACCTTCTTATATATACATGGTTCATCTACATTTTTTATGAAGTCAAACTCTTTGACATCTTCATCAAAACAGATGTTCCATCTCCGCGATGCCTGCTTTAATCCGTAGATTGATTTAAGAAGCTTGCACACGCTTCCGCTGCTCCCACTATCTACGAAACCCTCTGGCCGTGTCATGTACACACTCTCTTCTAAATCACCATTTAGAAAAGCGGTCTTGACGTGCAACTGCCAGATTTCGTGGTTATGGTATGAAGAAACGGTAAGTAGGATCCTGATGGACTTGAGCATAGCCACTGGAGAAAAACATTTCATCATAGTCGACACCTGGTCATTGACGAAAACCTTTTTCTACAAGTCTAGCTTTGAAAGTCTCAACTTTTCCATCTACACTAATGATCTTCTTAAGATCCACTTGCTCCCGATGGGTTTTACCCCTTCAGGAGCAACTTTCAGAGTCCATACTTTGTTGGTGTACATGGATTCCATCTCAGATCGCATTGTATCCAGCCATTTCACAGAGTCTCCACTTTTGATGGCTTGCTCGAAACTAGTTGGTGTTAGTTATATGCATGCCTTAGAGGCCATTATTATACATGTGATGTATATTATAGTGGATGCTTAGACATATATAGGGAGGACTTTCTTGCTCGACATGATAGTATGCTATCTGGTTACTCTTTATCTTAACATCTACACTTATTGCATCTCTATTACATGTTGATAAAGCCCTTAGGATGAGTACTTGACTACCAGGATTATGATGCAGATCATACTAGTAGGGCAATGGTAGTCGGTAATTACATCCTTCAATTGTTCCTAGTCGTAGGAGTATCGAGACGGGGCATCGATATTCCAGAGTAGACCAACGTATACTCTTCTCGACCCATATGATGAGCGATGGGTGATCCCACATCCATTGGTGTTTGACATCAGAGAAGGTATACGGGTGCTCAGTGGAGACTGGGTACACTGGACGGACTCGCCGAGAACTCCTAGCTGGTATTATACCTATCATTAGATATCAGTTCTCTGGTGATACTGGTACATATTAGTGTGTCGACTCGAGATCGTCATAGAGTCTTGTGTGATTCCCACTATGCTTTGATTTCCATCTTACCACGTTCAAGAGATCGTGGAAAATGGTGGTTTTTGGGTACAGTCCTGAGTCACATGGAGGTAATGAGCGATAGGAGGGGATTTCGTCTCTCCCGGTATTGGGGGTTGATATTGCGCTATGCTCGATTGGCCATAAAAAGAAATCCCTGGACAGGGTTGCTGAGATTTACTGGTAAGTGTTATCAGTAGTTTCTCTAATCGTTATGGGCCTCCTCTCGGCATGACTTATCAAGGTTATTGGGGTCTGACGTTTACCACCGCCAGGCTGAGATATGCGACATATCAGATGAAGAGACCGGACTGTACGGTAGTGTTACTTATTGGATTCGCAGGAGTATGAGCAAGCTTTCTTTTTGATCTTCTGATTGCTCAATACCCGGGTGGTCGTTACATTTAGCAGACCGCTTGCGGCTTGTGGGTGACTGATAAGATCACTATCTACTGCCGGCGTATTGACGAGTCTTTAGAGTCCTACATAGAGATTTCCTGGCTCGGGCGAAACGAAGTAGGAGCACATATGTGATATGTGCGGGACCGAGATTAATACGAGTATGTGATACCATATTCTATTCTCGCGATATGTGATATCGGTCGGTTATATATGATATAGCCGAGTTATCGAATCAAGTGTTGATTCGATAAGTTGTTACATTTGATATTAATCGGTTGTATGTGAAATAGCCATATTATTAAATCAAGTGTTGATTTAATAATTTAATGTATAATTATATATATATGATATATTAACTTATATTAACTAATATTAGCTCACTTAAGCATTTCTTTTTCTCACTTGTGCATTTTGTATATATGTGATATATATTAATATACATTTTTTGTGTGTCATGCTAGATGATTGTAACATTTCAGAAAATATATAATATTATTTTTGGAATTTAATATTAAAATAATTTATTTCCCGAAAACTGCTCGATTTGCGAAATTGGGGTTTTCGAAAAAGGGTATAAATATATACCGATGATTGTGAAATAAATGGAAATTAAAATGATTTATTCATTTAAAAATATATTTAAAGAATTTGGCATTTTTAAAATTTATTATATGCAGTTTGGATAAAAACCCGATTAGTGCACTGCTAATCGCAATTAAGCCAAATCCGCGTTTCTACAGTTTTTCGTGACTAGTGCACCATATCATGTTATATTTTGATTACATGTTGTGTTCTTGTATTATTTTGGGTATTTGGGTATTATGTGATTTGGGTTTTAAATAAAAAAGAAAAGGTTAAAAAGAGAAAGGGTAGAAGGGTAATATTGTGAGAGAGAGTTAGAATAAGAGAGGAGAGAGGGGGGCTGCCATATCCTCACCCTATATTATTTCTTTATCTCCTTCTTCTTCCCCATCTCCCTCCACTTCAACCCATGAAATCATCTAAAAAGCTTCATCAAAACCCTAAACCCCTTTCTTTAAAATTGATCTCCTCTTCACCCTCTACACTTTGGACCAAGAAAAGTTTGATTTGGATGACTTGGAGAAGCTAGGGTTTTTCTTGGGTTGCCCAAATGAGCTAATTTCATCACCATTAGCATAGTATTTCATTCACATTAGTGTCTATGCATGTTTAGAAGTGATTAAGTGATGTTTAGGGAGGTTTGGAAAATTCAAATTAGGGTTTTGGGAAATTATTGAATTCAAAAATGAAATTGAGGTTAGTAGAGACTTAATAAACCCTCTAGAGTTAGTTTCATGGACTGAAACCGGGTATAGAACCCCCAAACCCCAAACTTAGAAACCCGACGTTGGAAAATTGTGAGAATTATGAAGGTATTTTGGAATCTGCTAACACTCGGGGACCTAGAAAATTATTTAGCGAACACAGTGACACATGCAGGCACCCAGGAAGCTACCACAGAGACCCGAGACCCCAACTCCATCTTTTGGCCTCAATTTTATTCATTTTGGCCGTAAATTGCGGCTAGACTAGGGACTTGTGGGCTCGTATTTGTTTCATGGCTCCAGTATCTGTAATTTAGACCCTCCACATATGCAAAATTGGCTGATTTGACCTAAGGTAAAATCTGGGAGCACATTGGGGTGTTTTGGCTATTTTTTCCGTATTTTGGGATGCTTGGTTTTGATATTAGGATTTGTATTTGGTCGTGTGGCGTTTGAACGTCAACGACTAGGATTTTTAGTCGTGTTTTGCACGCGAAGCTATAGGTTTTAACCTAAGAGCGAAACTTGTGCCGTTTTGGTTTCTCCGACTTGATTTTTATAAGTTTTTGTGATTGTGTGTTATTGTAGGTACCTTCGCGTGGATTCCGATGCGACGGAGCATGGCGTCATCGACTTCGGCAAGCGAAGACCAAGGTGAGTGGATCTATATCCACGGGGGAAGTTGGGTGGCATATAGCACCCCCGCAAGTCTTTGATGGAAACCGATTCATAGTAAATGATTAAAGAAATCTTTAATAGAAAACTAGATAGAGTTAAAAGGTAGTTAGAGAACCATAATTGAAACTAAAGGATAGTTAGAAATGATATAATACGACTAATATGTGATGACGGAATTTGAGGATGATGTTTAACGATATTGCCGTTTAGGATACTATAGGACTAGATAGTCGACGCAGATGTGTCATCCAAACCATACATATTTCCAAACTAAAGAATCATATGCATCTTTTAAACAGATATCTTGAGGGATGTTACGGATTTTCAAATGATGTCTTTTCCTTAAAAACACCGTAGCCCTACTTTCAAAAATACGATTCGCATCTTTCAAAAACTGTTTGTGTGGTTCGAGTGTGTATGTTAGATTAGATACGTATGCTTATAGTAAGGGTAGATGGTATAGGTAAAATTGAATTCATGTAGGATATGAATGCGATGGAAAGAATATAAGACATGATATAATGATTTGATGATATGATGGTATACGGATGTGAGTCGATTGAGATGATTGATACCTTGCCGGTCCCCTGATATGAGATTATTGTGGTTGTGACCTGAGACATAGGTATATAGATATATTTTTATATGTTGTGAATCTTGAGAGGTTGCCGTACGAGACGTTAGGTCCATACCCCTCATTTGTCATATAGGATGATAGGATCCCTATTGGTTTAATGTCGTCGTACGATGATTTTCCGTACGTGATGAGTTTGACTTGATGATTGATCCATACCCTGACTAGAGGATGCCGTACGATGGATTATACCGTACGTGATGTTGTGAGGCTGGATGCCGATTGATAGATTCACCGACTTGATCATATTAGATACGTGTACCAGTCAGCATTTGCATGTGATTTACCTCATGCCGCATTCATATTATTCGCATTGCATTACTTATACCTGTGCTAGTACACTTATACCATTATCGATGATGCGTATGTTACACGCACACAGATTGCCGGCTCACACACTTCATCATCGATAATTGCCATGTCACTACACAGTAGAATTGCTGCATCATGATATGATTCTTCGCATAACATGCTTGCGTACATACACATTATATATTTATATTGGTGCACATATACCTTGATATATCCATACTTGTGCACATACACATTGTATATCCATATTGGTGCACATATACTTTGATATATCTATATTTGCGCATATACATATTGTACCTACATAGATAACTGGTTTTATTGGGAAATTGGGAACCACATATTATATTTTAAAAACTGGAATCATATAAAAGAGCGGTTTTCCCTTAATATGTCATATCACTGTTCCATGTTGCATGATATACGGATATACTTACATTTCTATTATATGTCGCATATATCATGCTCTATGATTTTACGCATTGAGATATGCTGTTTTCATGAGATTTCTGGATTTTGAGAACCGTGGACATTTTAAAAGAAAGCATGTACTGTTTTAAAAACCCGGTTTCTCTTGATATGATATTTCAGTACGTCCACCATGTATTTTCTCGGTTCTGAGAGTGACATGTGGAACCCGATTCGACGAGTTGGATGAGCCCGATTATGGGTACATGGTGGACCCGGTATGGTATCCGGGACGAGAACATATTGCTGTGCTACAAACGGTGAGCCTGACAGTGGGACTACTACCTACCGGTGATAGTATTTGGGCTCGGCGGATATCCAGAGGATACCGACCAGAGTCGAGAGATGATATGGGCCGATCCGGAATGACAGAGCCCGTAGGCCGATCCGGACCGACGGAGCCCGAGATATGAGAATTTACGTATCGATGCTGGACACGGGTTTCATGATGTTTTTGGGTGTCAATGTTGGACACCCAGGTTCCATGATTTTCATGTGTCGCGAGGGACACCGTTGATTTATATCCTTATACTTTCATGCACACTCTTTTATGATATTTACGTGCATACAGACATTGATTATATGGGTGGACGAGATCCACATGCATGCATACATTGATTATATGGTTGGACGAGATCCACATGCATGCATACCTTGATTATATTGTTGGATTATATCCACATACATATAGGTATTGATTACCTTATTCGCATATATACAGACCCGGTCACTCTAGATATCATAGTATTATCTTTATGATATAGTTGACCTAGAAGTCGTTGTTTATTCGATTTTTACTTGTGGATGTTTTTCTACTCACGAGTTGGCAACTCACCCCCGTTGTGCCACAGTTCTTGCAGGTTGACCGCATGGATCAGTAGCGGCATCGCTGGCACACAGCTCCATTTGGGTGTTTTGCATTGGTAGGTGGGGCATTTGTATCGTACCCACTCTTGTATTTATATTTCATATTGTATCTAGTCAACTCCATCAATCAAACTTAGTAAATTGTATAAGTAATGAGACTTAGTGAGATTGGGATTCCAAGGCTTAGAGCGAGGGTTTTTCCGCTACTTGTGGTTTTGATGTCTTGCTTATTTTTTTATCTTTGGTGGTGAACTTCGCCGTTGGGCGTCGTATACTTACATATACTGTCTTGGGTGGTTGTGATCCGCCGTTTGGCGAAGAGCTAGCTTCCGCTTGGGGATGCTGTTATTCTTGTTATGTATTTGTGGTTTTGGATCAAAATATATAAAGGAGGTGCTGCCCAAATTTTTAAAAGACGAGACACGTTTTCAAACTAGTAAATTTCACTTGCATCTTTATGTTCCTTTTCTATGCATTAAGAAAACTTGATTTCATTATACCTTTATTTCAAAACTTCACCTCCTTTATTTTCTTAAAAGGTTTAGATTTCTGGGTTTCAGCTTACTTGAATTACGTTACGCCTTTAGACATTGCGCGATTTATGTGCTGGTCACGAGCTAATATTTCGGGTCGTGACAAAGATTCATGTGACATGGGCGTATGAGACTCACACCATGCTTAACATAATTAAGGGTTTTATTTATTTAAAGTTATTCAAAATTGGGTGGATATTAGTCATGGTTGATGCTCAGTGGAAGCTTGTAGAATCATTGACTAAGTCCACCAATTTTGTTTTACTTAAGATATTTATTAATCCAACCATTATAATTAGCCATGGTTTAGTCTCTACATGAGTTAATATATGATATTAACTCACCCATGGTTCCCATTCTACACTAGATCTTTTCCATGGTTTCTTTTCTTCATCTCCTTCCTCAAGCTCTCTAGCTTTTTGGGAGGTGAAGAAAATGAGTGAGAAAAATATTTCTAAAGTGAGCAAAATTCCTACTTCATCAATCTACACTAGATTAGCCATTTAGTTTATGTTGTTTGCTTCACACTTAGTGAAGAGCTAGCTTGGGTTAGTATCTCCTCGACGTAGATCATCTTCGGCCTTAAAGAGTTCAAGCAAGCTTGTTCCTTTTATCTTGTGGAGCCTTTCTCGAGTCCGGGAGTTCACTACTTGGAGCGAAGGGATGACTACACGGAGCTTATGAAGTGAAGGACCGGTCTACAAAGGTTGTATTTCTTGTTCACTTAGATGTAAAGATATTTACATTCTAGTTTCTTCTAATTCTCTAGTTAAGATTCTAGATTAGGATTCTTTAGCGTGCCAATTTTTTGAAAACGGCATGGTCGATACCTCCCGAAACCCAGTGGCGACCCTAGGGAACCCTACAGTGGTATCATAGCCAAGCTAGAGAATTAGACGATGTTTGTTGAAATACGAAACCGAAACAACTCCGAAACACTAGAAACAAAAACAATGTCTCTGTCGAAATTTTTAAAGTGTCTAAAATTTTTTTAAGCAGCTGCAGAATGTTGCATGAGATGTTGCATGAACACCACAGGAAAACAAACCACTCTCGACGGATTTATGCCGGCGACATGTGTAAAAATTCCGTCCTGGCTGGTTTTTTAGTAGGCTTTGGGGTTCGTTTTTGGTCTGTGTTCCAGTCTATGGGTTTTGGTGTTTCAGATGCTGCTTGTTTTAACTGATATTGCATGTGATGTTATATTTCTATAAAGGCAATTCAGAGTGTTTCGTAGTCGTAATTCTAAATATCATTTCGGGTTATTTAGACGACGTTAAAAAGTTCGAATGGATATCAATAACCCATTTTCTCCCTCGCTGGAAATTTTCTAAGAGTTGGATTTTTCCAAGTTTAAAATCTTCATAAAATCATGCAGGTGTTTTCTATGGACCCTCTAGAAGAACGAAACCCTAAAATGCGGGGTTTATAATTGTTAGGAATGTGATGTCTAAGGAATTCATATGATTATGCATGAAATCCAAAGTATGTGATACATTGGGTTTATGATGTCTAAGATGGTTGTGGATTCCAATTGTTGTAGTTTTCACTTTCTTTTATGCGACTGTAAGTGTAATATGTGGTGTATCACCGGTTTCGTTACTATATGTCAACGACAATTGGGATACGCATATTTACTTACGTTGATGACTTGTGATGTTATGTGTTGCTGTGATATGTTATATTGGATAGTCGTGTTTTGAATAGCCGGGTTTTTTTTATGTGAGATTAGAGTTTTTCATTTTCATTCATGTAAAAACTTGTATGTAATTGTAACACCCTAGTTCATTTATACTAGTTCTATTTTGGGTATTTTTTTATTTATGGTTATTTCTTGATTTATTGTGTTTTTGGTGCGAATAGTATAATTGGCATCTGTATTTGCATCCGACCCGACCTGCTTGCTGGAAATCCGTCTCGATTCCTGTTTGTGATTTATCCCGGCTAGTTATGAGAATCCGTGCACTTTCCTAATTTATATCCTGCATACTTGCATTATATCTGGCATCTGCATTTTTACAATACAATTATAATCTAATAATATATTTTAAAAATATCTAGCATGGCCTGCACCATACCCCTAACCCTGTTGTAGCATCCGTACATCGTGTTCTCGTCCCGTTCAGTGAAACGGACCCGTTAAAATAGCTACGTGCACGCAACGTAGATCCGTTCTTGGGGGTATGCAGTTTCGTTACGCGGATATTATATTTTGGTTTTGGTCACTACGTATATTATCCGTATTTTCAAATCGTAATTTTAGACCCGACCTGGGCATATTTTGGAGTAAGTTTGTATTTGCCAAAATCTCAAAATTAACTAATATTATATTCTTTACCTACTTCTAACTGTAATATACATTTTATAACTAAATATCTATTTTCATATATTTTAAAAAAATTCAAATCTCACCTGCTTTCTATCTCTTCTGATTTATATATATATTCTTTTATATATATATATATATATATATATATATATATATATATTTATCACTATTAACTTACTGTTCCCCACGTTCTCTCTCTTCTTCCTCATTCATAATTTTTCCCGCTACCAAACCCACGCCCGAGCCCTGCCTCATGCTCGCCGACCCTGCCTCCACCCTCGTCGGCACCCCATCTCCCCGACCTCCTCGACCTCCTCTCCATGTTCAACTCTCTCTCCTCTTTCCCCGACCATGAACCCATTGCAACCCCACGCACCCATGTCCGCCTTACCTCACCTCGCCTCCA
This sequence comes from Agapanthus africanus, assembly GCA_030015575.1. NCBI lineage: Eukaryota > Viridiplantae > Streptophyta > Magnoliopsida > Asparagales > Amaryllidaceae > Agapanthus > Agapanthus africanus. The sequence continues at coordinate 371,488,320 of JASDDO010000019.1, read as the reverse complement.
TCTCAATATCACTTCTCTCTTCTCCCTTCTCCCCTCTTTTCTTCTCCAAAGAACCCGAGCCATCCCTGCACAGAACCCACGCCTAAACCCAGACCTCGTCACCGTTCCCTCACCTCCGGTGACCCCAGCTTCATCCCATCATCATCATCATCTCCCCCTCGCCTTCCTCTCTGAATCCAGAGCACCACCATGACCAAGTCCCAGCCTCTTCTTCTTCTTCTTTCTTCTTCTCTTGCTTTTTCTTGATCTCGTATTTTTCCGGTCACCGCCGGAGCCGTGCCACTCCGACGATCCGAGCAACCCAGTGGACCTCACCAACCAGCGTCGTCTTGTTCTTGCTTTGCCTGGTCCTGTCCCGTGCGCGTACGTGTGTACTGCGACGTTTACCCGACGTCAGACGCAGCGTACGCATCCCGTCATGAGATCCGATCAGGCAAGTTTATCTTGCTACATGCTATGATACATATTTTGCATCCATATGAATAAAAAAATATCACATGTTTACTGCATTGTACATCCATGTTACTGTTTTACTGTTCTCGGATAGCCGTTCGTATCCGTATCATTAATTACATATCTGGTTGCATGCAAGTTAGCTTGATAAATGCTATATTATTATACTTGCATATATATTAATAAAAATATTGCATATTTATTGTATTGTGCATACATGTTACAGTTTTACCATTTTTCCGATATCTGTTCGCATCCGTATCATTAATTATATATCTAGCTGCATGCCATGTCATATCATTTCATGTTACTATTGTATTAACACCCCATGCTTGATAATGTGCATCCTACGTAGTCATGGAGTTGTAAATGTAATCCCTGATAGATATTTGTGCATCCGTGTTCAACTGTGCATCCGTACAATTTATTATATATCTAGTTGCATGCCATGTCATATTAAATCATGTTACCGCTGATTTCTATTCGTGCATCCGTGCTTTAACCGTATTTCGATACTTGCTACAGTTTTATTATGAGCATCCGTTTGATACATTTGCACTACCTAACATGACTAGATATACCATTGCTTGACTTGATAGCTGATCCTGTTCCTAATGCCGACAATCCTGATTTGTTGTCCCGATGGACATATCATGTTGTCTATTCAGACAAAACCTGTACCTGCTTGATCCTGTGTTAGCGTTAGCACCAGATTTATCAATACCTGACTTGAACACATAACTTGGGGGTAAGGGGAAATCAATGATGAAATCTGACTTGTAACTCAACAGTTCGACGCTTATACTGATCAGTTATACGGGCTAGGCCAGCCCTGGGATGATGATGCTGACATCATTCATCTGTACATGTTTCATGTTTAATGCCTAGCGGCATGTCTCAGATTTCACCCCGAGAATCTGGACCGTGGTCCCGGGCACGCACGGGATACTATTGAGTTACATCGACGATTCATTAAATTGATTTCAAAGACTTGAGAGTAATTAACCCAGTAGCACAGTTTTGATGGATGACCGCACGTCACATACACTGATACACTTCACTGTTCCAGATCCGTGTTTACTTATTACATTCATATTACTATTCATACTCATGCCTGCATATCTTGTTACCTCTTCATTTTATTTTATCGTTTGATATTATGATGCACTGACGTCTGGGTTTTGCATGGCCCAGATCCTCTATCTTTGTCGCAGGTTGATCAGGAGTATTTCCGCCGTCAGGCCGAGCAGTAAGGATCCAGTTAGTATCTAGTTTAGTTAGTTTTATTTCCGTATTTTCATTTCCTGATGTGAGCCATATTTAGGACGTACTTTCCAGATGTTATTGTTTATTGGATTTATTGCTTCCGCATATATTATTTCTTGACTCGTTTATTCTGGCATATGGACATGTACTAGATAGTTTATTTTACTTTACTGTTCTTGATATCTCATAGACAGCCGTAATGTGACTGTGGAGGGATATTTTCTAGCCACATGTAGCATGGTTGGCTCTGTCACGTGCCGATCTTTGCGCACTCTGGGAAGCGCGGCATGACAGAGTTTGTTTGGTATCAGAGCCATAGGATATAGGTTAATACTGTTTGGTTCTTTTGTAGTTGGGTATTGGACCCAATACAAGAATCAGAATACCCGTAATTAGGAACATGTCCTGCCACATTGTTATCGTGATTCTTGAATCATATCTTTCTCTTGACCCTTTTCTTGACGATATGCAAACAACTTGGCATCTCGACTTGAAATTCTTCTGATTCCCTATTGTTTCTCTCTACTTAGCCTTTCGATTATGATACTAGGATTTGGGTGACTTGAACGGAGTTATGTGATTGTAACTATGAACTGCAGTATGGTTACAATGCGGTACTCTATTTAAGTAACTTGGAGTCCTAGTCTTGATTCATTTCCTTGTTGTATGATCGTTATTTTACCTTGCTTCTCTAGCTTACCAGTTCATGTTTTATCGCAAGCTTGAATCATGTTTACCGTGCTAATAATCTTTAGTGTCATGGCTTTAGATGAAGTCGTTTCTTTTGTCCTACTTGTTCATGATTTTCCCGCATTAACATTATTCGATTCTGGTGCATCCCATTATTTTATGTCGTCCAAGTTTATTACTGCACACTCAATTTCTTACACGGCCCTGTCTTGTTGTTGGGACATACACACTGGGAATGGGAAGATCATATCTGGTAGCAAGTGCAAGGATTGTTCAGTTGTTATTTGCGAACGAGAGTTATTTGCAGATTTCTTGATGATCGATACTGGCAGCTATGATGTTGTCTTGGGAATGGATTTTCTCGGCACTTTCCATGCTCACATCGATTGTAAGGACAAAGAAAGTGATTTTCCATATTCCCGGACATCCGGAGCTTGTTTTTGCTGGAGGTAGCAGTTCTGTCGGGCCAGTCGAGTTTAGGTCTAGGCTGACAAGCGTCGTTCTTTCGTCGATGGAAGTTGATAAGGAGGAAGCGCTAGCTATAGTTCGAGAGTTCATGTAAGCATCATTTCCGATCGTGATACCCGATTCTTATCGCACTTCTGGAGGAGTTTATAGGAAAGTTTGGGGACGCGATTGATGTGTAGCACCTCTTATCATCCTCAGACCGATGGCCAGTCAGAGAGAACGATCCAAACTTTTGAAGACATGTTGAGAGCCTGCATATTAGACTTCAAGGGCTCATGGGAGGATCATTTACACTTGTTGGAGTTTTCGTACAATAACAGCTTTCAGGCGACTATTCAGATGGCTCCATTCGAAGTATTGTATGGTCGCAAGTTTCGCTCACCCGTTTGTTGGGACGATATTGGAGAACGAAGATTGTTGGGACCAGATTTGATCGTGCAAACAGTAGAGAAGGTTAATATTATCCGGAATCACATGAAGGCAGCACAAGATCGACAGAAGAGTTGGGCCGATACATCGAGAAGACCTCTAGAGTTTGCTGTTGGTGATCTTGTATTCTTGAAGATATCGCCGACTAGAGGAGTGATTCGTTTTGGGAGTCTAGGCAAAGTTAGTCCTTGATTCGTGGGGTCTTTCGAGATTATTGAGCGTGTTGGAGAAGTGGCTTATCGACTGGCGTTATCACCATCTTTGGCGAATGTTCATGACGTGTTTCATGTAACTCAACTCCGTAAGTATGTTCGAGATGAAACACACATACTAGATCATTCGGAGATGACTATAAGGGAGGATTTGACCTATGAGGAGCGAACATTGTCGATTGTTGATCGAAGAGAAAAGCTCCTTAAGAACAAGGTTATCCCTCTCGTATTTGTTTCATGGGGGAATCGACTTGGGAACGAGAAGACGAGATTCGACAGAAGTTTCCACACCTCATCTCGTAGTTTCATTTTTGTTTGTTTTTCTTGATCCGGGAATTTCGAGGACGAAATTTTTTTTGTAGTTGGGTATGATGTAACATCCTAGTTCATTTATACTAGTTCTATTTTGGGTATTTGTTCATTTATGCCTATTTCTTGATTTATTATGTTTTGAGTGCGAATAATATAATTGGCATCTGTATTTGCATCCGACCCGACCCGCTTGCTGGAAATCCGTCTCGATTCCGGTTTGTGATTTATCCCGGCTAGTTATGAGAATCCATGCACTTTCCTAATTTTTATCCTGCATACTTGAATTACATCTGGCATCTGCATTTTTACAATACAATTATAATCTAATAATATATTTTAAAAATATCTAGCATGACCTACACCATACCCCTAACCTGTTGTAGCATCCGTATATCGTGTTCTCGTCCCGTTCAGTGAAATGGACCCGTTTGGATAGCTACGTGCACGCTACGTGCATCCGTTTTTGGGAGTATGCAGTTTCGTTACCCGGATATCCTATTTTGGGTTTGGTCACTACGTATATTATCCGTATTTTCAAACAGTAATTTTAGACCCGACCAGGGCATATTTTAGAGTAAGTTTGTATTTGCCAAAATCTCAAAATTAACTAATATTATATTCTTTACCTACTTCTAACTGTAATATACGTTTTATAACCAAATATATATTTTCATATATTTTAAAAAAATTCAAATCTCACCTGCTCTCTCTCTCTCTTCTGATTTATATATATATTCTTATATATATATTTTTTTATCCCTATTAACCCACTGTTCCCAACGTTCTCACTCTTCTTTCTCATACATAATTTTTCCCGCCTCCAAACCCACGCCCGAGCCCTGCCTCGCGCTCGCCGACGCTGCCTCCACCCTTGTCGGCACCCCATCCCCCCGACCTCCTCGACCTCCTCTACACGTTCAACTCTCTCCTCTTTCCCCGACCACGAACCCACTACAACTCCAAGCACCCATGTCCTCCTTACCTCACCTCGCCTCTATCTTGATGTCACTTCTCTCTTCTCCCTTCTCCCCTCTCTTCTTCTCCAAAGAACCCGAGCCATCCCTGCACAGAACCTACGCCTAAACCCCGACCTCATCGCCGTTCCCTCACCTCCGGTGACCCCAGCTTCATCCCATCATCATCATCATCATCATCTCCCCCTCACCTTCCTTTCTGAATCCAGAGCACCACCAAGACCAAGTCCCAGCTTCTTCTTCTTCTTCTTTCTTCTTCTCTTGCTTTTTCTTGATCTTCTATTTTTCCGGTCACCGCCGGAGCCATGCCGCTGCCGATGATCCGAGCAACCCAGTGGACGTCACCAGCCAGCGTCGTCGTGTTCTTGCTTTGCCTGGTCCTATCCTGTGCGCGTGCGTGTGTACTGCGACGTTTACCCGACGTCGGACGCAGCGTACGCATCCCGTCATGAGATCCGATCAGGCAAGTTTATCTTGCTACATGCTATGATATATATTTTGCATCCTTATGAATAAAAATATCACATGTTTACTGCATTGTACATCCATGTTACTGTTTTACTGTTCTCGGATAGCCGTTCGTATCCATATCATTAATTACATATCTGGTTGCTTGCAAGTTAGCTTGATACATGCTATATTATTATACTTGCATCTATATTAATAAAAATATTGCATATTTATTGTATTGTGCATACATGTTACAGTTTTACCGTTTTTCGGATATCTGTTCGCATCCGTATCATTAATTATATATATAGCTGCATACCATGTCATATCATTTCATGTTACTGTTATATTAACACCCCATGCTTGATAATGTGCATCCTACGTAGTCATAGAGTTATAAATGTAATCCCTGATAGATATTTGTGCATCCGTGTTCTACTGTGCATCCGTACAATTTATTATATATCTAGTTGCATGCCATGTCATATTATATCATGTTACCGCTGATTTCTATTCGTGCATCCGTGCTTTTACCGTATTTCGATACTTGCTACATTTTTATTATGAGCATCCGTTTGATACATGTGTACTACCTAACATGACTTGATATACCACTACTTGACTTGATACTTGATCCTGTTCTTAATGCCGAAAATCCTGACCTGTTGTCCCGATGGACATATCATGTTGTCTATTCAGACAAAACCTGTACTTGCTTGATCCTGTGTTAGCATTAGCTCCAGATTTATCAGTACCTGACTTGAACACATAACTTGGGGGTAAGGGGAAATCAATGATGAAACCTGACTTGTAACTCAATAGTTCGACGCTTATACTGATCAGTTATACGGGCTAAGCCAGCCCCGGGATGCTGCTGCTGACATCATTCATCTGTACATGTTTCCTGTTTTATGCCTAGCGGCATGTCTCGGATTTCAGCCCGAGAATCTGGAGCATGGCCCCGGGAACGCACGGGATACTATTGAGTTATATCGACGATTCATTAAATTGATTTCAAAAACTTGAGAGTAATTAACCCAGTAGCACAGTTTAGATGGATCACCGCACGTCACATACACTGATACACTTCACTGTTCCACATTCGTCTTTACTTATTATATTCATATTACTGTTCATACTCATGCCTGCATATCTTGTTACCTCCTGATTATATTTTATCGTTTGATATTATGACGCACTGACGTCTGGGTTTTGCATGGCCCAGATCCTCTATCTTTGTCGCAGGCTGATCAGGAGTATTTGCACCGTCAGGCCGAGCAGTAAGGATCCAATTAGTATCTACTTTAGTTAGTTTTATTTCCGTATTTTCATTTCCTGATGTGCGCCCATATTTGGGACGTACTTTCCAGATGTTAGTGTTTATTGGATTTATTGCTTCCGTATATATTATTTCTTGACTCGTTTATTCTGTCATATGGACATGTACTAGATAGTTTATTTTACTTTACTGTTCTTGATATCTCATAGACAGCCGTAATGTGACTGTGGAGGGATGTTTTTTAACCACAGGTAGCATGGTTGGCTCTTTGGGAAGCGGGGCGTGACAGTAATATTCTTTTATTGGGGCACTTCCGGGTTGAGGATGATGTCACCATTGATGTATATTATTTACTTTTCCGCATTAGGATAGACCCAAGGAGGAGAGCACAAGTAACCGGGTTCTAGAGTCCAGTGGGAGACCATCTCGAGGAGTCGAGACCGGGTCTCCTAACTCTAGAATTGGGAGGGTTGCTTACCGCTCTCGTAGGGGTCTAGGGATATGAGTTTAGCTATTCATAGCGGCCCTGGAATCCGTGTTTTTTACTGGCTTAAATAAAATACGGAATTCCTAGTATATCCAATATTTCATATGTGTTCTTCTGCTGCTGATATTCTGTGATGTGATCACTTGATATATTGAGACGAATGCTTGTATTATCTATATGATATATAATAAATATTACTGCTTTCGTTTCTTCTGTGATGCTTAGGAAGCATAATTGATGGGACTTAATGAGATTAATGAAATAAAAGAAACCTAAAGATGTTTTAGAATCTTATTTTAAAAACTGGTAGCTCTAGTTCTTGCTTTGCATAGCGGTATTCCTTGTAGAATATCCAGCACCTTATTCGATAAGGAAAGAGCCGAGATCCTTTCACTGGGAGTGGCCTCTTTAGCGAAACTAGCAGATGCAACAACTCACTCGGTGTTCTCTTTTGATTGCTTTTTTAGTTCATGCTTTGCATAGTGGTATTTGTGAAATATCCAGCACCTCATTCGATGAGGAAAGAGCCGAGATCCCTTAACCGGGAGTGACCACTTTAGCAAAACTAGCAAAAGTCTCAAAAACACTCCTTTTCAAAATCACTCGTTTCTATAACGATATCAAGTTCATTACGCAAAAGGTTTTCTTAAAAATCTATCATAGCCCTCCGTCATTTCAGATAAATACATTTTACTATTCGTGCTGCGTTTGTTGACCTTAGACAAGGCGTAGTGTGCGGTAGCTAATTAGTACTTATTTGCAGCATATGATGCGATTGAGTTAGGGTAGTCGGGCGGCTTTGTTGACCTTAGCCAAGGGTCGTACGGGTGGGTTTAATTCAATCATGAAATAACGGGTTGAACTTGGCTAGCGCTTATTGTTAGTTATATGTATGCCCTAAAGGCCATTACTGTACATGCGATGTATATTGTAGTGGATACTTGGACATATATAGGGAGGACCTTCTTGCTCGACATGATAATATGCTATCTGGTTGCACTTTATTTTAACATGTACACTGATTGTCTATGTTACATATTGATAAAGCCCATAGGATGAGTACTTGACTACCAAGATTATGATGCAGATCATACTAGTGGAGACAGTGTAGTCGGTAAGTACATCCTTCAAATGTTCCTAGTCATAGGTGTATCGAGACAGGGCATCGATATACCAGAGTAGACAAGCGTATAACTTCTCAACCCATGTAGATGGGCGATGGATGATCCTATATGCATTGGTGTTTGACATCAGAGATGGTATACGGGTGCTCAGTAGAGACTGGGTATACTGAACGGACTCGCCGAGAACTCCCAGATGGTATTATACCTGACATCAGATGGCAGTTCTCTAGTGATACTGGTACAGGTTAGTCTGTAGACCCGAGATCGTCATAAAGTCTTGTGTGATTCCTACTGTGCTTTGATTTTCACCTTACCACGTTCACGAGAGCGTGCAAAACGGTGGCTTTTGGGTACAGTCCCGAATCACATGGAGGCAATGAGCGATAGGACGTGTTTCGTCTCTTCCGGTATTGGGGGTTGATATTGCGCTGTGGTCGATTAGCTATAACAGGAAGTCCCTGGACAGGGATGCTTCAGAGATATACTGGTAAGTGTTATCAGTAGTTTCTCGACCCGTTATGAGCCTCATATCGGCACGATTTATCGAGTTACTAGGGTCTAACGTTTACCACCCCTAGACGAGATATGCAACATATCAGATGAAGAGACCGGACTGTACGGTAGTGTTATTGATTGGATTCGCAGGAGTATGGATAGGCTTTCTTGTTGATCTTCTGATCGCTCAATACCCGGGTGACCATTACGTTTAGCAGACCGCTTGCGGCTTGTGGGTGTTTGATATGATCATCACCTACTGCCGGCGTATTGACGAGTCTTTAGAGTCCTACACAGATGTTTCCTGGCTCAAGCGAAACGGAGTAGGAGCACATATGTGATATGTGCGGGACCAAGATTAATACAATATGTGATACCGTATTTTATTCTCGCGATATGTGATATCGGTCGGTTATATATGATATAGCCAGGTTATCGGATCAAGTGTTGATTCGATAAGTTTATTCATTTGATATTAGTCGGTTATATGTAATATAGGCGGATTATTAAATCAAGAATTGATTTAATAATTTAATGTATAATTATATATTTGATATATTACATTACATTAACTAATATTAGTTCACTTAAGATTTCATTTCTCACTTTGGATACTTTTAACATATATGTGATATATGTTTATTGTATTCTTTTCTTTTGTTACTAAATTATATATATGTAATATGTATAATTGTAATATGCTAGGTTACACATGCAACATGGATGTGAGAGACTTATACCATCCTAAGGTTAAGATTAGGGTTTACATTTTATTCATAGAATATTTAAAATGTTTGGATTTATACTAAGATATATATCATAGTTGACTAAGTCCACCCTTTTGGATATTTCTAAGATATTTGTTAACCTAACCTTTAACCCTAGTTCATGGTTAAGTTTCTACAAGGGTTAAGCATGACATTATTAACCCATGATTGCATTTCTAACCTCATCCACTCTCTTCATCACTTCACTTGGGCTTCTTCTTCTTCATTAATTTTTTGCTCTCTTGACTTGAGCAAGTGATGAAAAATAGTGAGAAAAATAAATCTAAAGTGAACCCACTTCCTACTTCATCATCCTCTACTACTTGCCATTTAGTATAGGGTGTTTGCTTCATTAATTCCACAATTAGTGAAGATATAGCTTGGGTTAGTATTTCCTCGATGTAAATCATTTTCGGCCTCGAAAACTTCGATGCAAGCTTGTTCATTTCTTTCTGGGAGCCTCTCTAGAGTCTGGGAGTTCATGATCACAGTGAAGGGACTAATACACGGAGCTAATGAAGTGAAGAACCAATCTACAAAGGTTGCATTCCTTGTTCACTTTACTTGCAAAGTCGTTTGCATTTCTATTCGTCGCTTTTTCTAGTAAATGATTCTATGTTAGGGTTAGCTAGAACGGAAATTTTTTTAAATTAGCATGGAGGATGCCTCCCAAAACCTTGCTGCCGTGCTGGACAACTCTTCAGTGGTATCAGAGCCATGCTAGAAAATTAGACGGATTTTGTTAAGATTATGAAACCAAAAATATTCCGAAACTTGCAACACGAAACTCTAGTTTCTGTCGATTTTCAAAAGACCTCTAAATTTTTTTTAAATAATTGCAGAATATTGTATGAGATGCAACATGAACACACAAGAAAAATTAGCCCCCCTCGCCGGAATTGGGCCGGCCACTTTGCTAGAAAGTCCGGCCTCCTCGGCCATGTTTGGGATATTTGGGCTAAATTTTTTTTGTGTTCCAGGTACTGGGGTTTGGCATTTCAGGTGTTGTTTGTTTTTTCTAAGTTTGCATGTGATGTGATCTTACACTATAAGCAATTCGGAGTATTTCGTATTCGTAGTTTTAACAATGTTTCGGATATTCACATGCTGTCTAGGCGAAGTTAAAAAGTTCGATCGAATATCAAAAACTCATTTTTTCAAGTTTAACGTATTCGGAAAATCATGCAAATAATTCTGTGAACCCTCTAGAAGAATGAAACCCTAACTCGACTTTTTGGATCATGGAACCGCGGTCATACCCTAGGGTTTGCCGCAGTCCCGTAGCGACATGAGTGAGGCTTGGGTCTGCCCTTCTACGGCTGGTGCATAGGTACTGTGGCATGTTCTGGGTATTATTAAACTGTGCTCAAGTGTTAAGCTCTCGGGGAATTGTGGGACTTTGATGAATCGATCGAAAAGTTTAACGTCGTCCGGGTATAATGTGATGGGATACAACACTTGGAATCCATAAATAGCTATGAGATAACTAGTTTGAATTTTATAAATCTAGCAGTTTAGTCTCATTTGATCGGTTGCCACAGGATTTTGATATTGATCAAAAGTTCGTCGTAATCACATAGTGTACGCGGATACTCGCCGGGTAACATTATTAGATAGCCATGCCCCATAGCCCCGACCAAGTGACTGTAGGAGAACCCTGTTGCCAAAAGCATCCGTTCGGGTGCTCGAGGCCGCGGTGTTCCGCCTTAGTGCACTTCATCGACGGCATTGGGGGTGCGGCCGTCTAATAAAGTTTCTGACGATTATTCGATCAGAATGTAGAGAATCTTGTTGAATTGCCCGACTTGTTATTGAAAAGTGTTTTCGATATTGAGACTAAAATGCAGGGTTTATAATTGTTAGGAATGTGATGTCTAAGGAATTCATTTGGTTAGGCATGAAATCCAAAGTATGTGATACATTGGGCTTATGATGTCTAAGGTGGTTGCGGATTCTAACTGTTGTAGTTTTCACGTTCTTTTCTGCGACCGTAAGTGTAATATGTGGTGTATCACCGGTTTCGTTGCTATACGTCAATGACAATTGGGATACGCATATTTACTTACGTTGATGACATGTGATGTTATGTGTTGCTGTGATATGTTATATTGGATCGTCGTGTTTTGAATAGCCGGGGTTTTATGTGAGATGAGAGTTTTTTTTATTTTCATTCATGTAAAATTCATTGTATGCAATATTCTTTTATTGGGGCACTTCCGGGTTGAGGATGATGTCACCATTGTATATTATTTACTTTTCCGTATTAGGATAGACCCAAGGCGAGGAGCACAAGTAACCGGGTTCTAGGGTTCAGTGGGAGACCATCTCGAGGAGTCGAGACTGGGTCTCCAAACTATAAAATTGGTAGGGTTGGTTGCAGCTCTCGTAGGGGTCTAGGGATGTGGGTTTGGCTATTCATCACGACCGTGGAATCCGTGTTTTATACAGGCTTAATTTAAAACCCAGAAATCCTAGTATATCCAATATTTCATATGTTGGTTTCTGCTGCGATATTCTGTGATGTGATCACTGTATATGATGAGATAGATACCGTATATAGTATATGTGATATATTATATAGACGTTGCTTATGTTTTACATCCGCGCTAGCCCTTCCCCACTCTGTCGTTAGTTACCTATCCTAACGGTACATGAGGGGACATCGAGGCGAATGCGGATGGCATAAGCGTACGTTGTTTTTATCTATGATTCTTAGGTAACTAAAATGATAGGACTTCATTAATAAGATTAATGAAAAAAAAATAAACCTAAAGATGTTGTGGAATCGAATTTTCAAAAATAGCTAGCTCTAGTTGTTGCTTTGCATAGCGGTATTCCTTGTAGAATATCCAGCACCTTATTCGATAAGGAAAAAGCCGAGATCCCTTCATCCGGAGTGACCTTTTTAGCAATAACTGGCAGATACTACAGCCCTTGGTTTTGTCTTTTGATTTCTTTTCTAGTTCTTGCTTTGCATAGTGGTATTTGTGAAATATCCTGCACCTTATTCGATAAGGAAAGAGCCGAGATCCCTTCACCGAGAGTGACCTCTTTAGTGAAACTAGTAAAAACCTAAAAAACACTCCATTTAAATCATTTGATTCTACAATGATATCAAGTTCATTACGCAAAAAGTTTTCTTAAAAACCTGTCGTAGCCCTCCGTCATTTCAGATAAGTACTAGTTAGTATTCGTGCTATGTTTGTTGACCTTAGCCAAGGCGTAGTGTGCGGTAGCTAATTAGTGCTTATCTGCAAAGTATATGATGCGATTGAGTTAGGGTAGTCGTGCGACTTTGTTGACCTTAGCCAAGGGTCGTGCGGGTGGGTTTAATTCAATCAGGAAATGACGGGTTGAACTTGACTAGCGTTTATGATTTGTTGACCTTAGCCAAGATCATAAGTTGCTAGGGGCAAAATATTATCGGGAATTTTAAGTGTTGAAATTTGCAATGAGATTACATTCCTTCTATGAGATAGTTGGATCCTGATATCCACGAGTAAGAGTTACTCTTGGGAGAGTTTTACACATTACAATTAGCCGATCAAGTAGGTATCTAGAATGGTGTCAACGGGGTTGCGCCCCTGGAAAAACGAGGTTTATTTTAATTAGGTCCGTGCGAAAGCACGGGGAACCTCCCTCAAAGTACCGACACTGGCCTGGCCGAAAGATTGGCGAACTTGTAGGGTGTAATTAATCCCGGCTAGTCTTTCCTTTTAAGGTTTGAAGGAAGATTTGACTAAAACAGTGGGAGCCATCCTGATTAGATAAAATAATAACCAATCTAATTTTGCAAGAGTATACGCTGAGTGTTTTCTTCTCACTCTCTCCAGGTAGCGACCATGTCACGCCTTAATCAAGATAATAATATGGATGTATTGACCGAACCTGCTTGTTATACTGAGCCGGGGAACGTTAGTCCCGCTCCAACTTATAATTGTTATAAAACCGAGCAGGAAATAGGGGATTACCAGAATTCCCGTACCGCCCAAACGAAGAAAGTGCATGATGATGCATCTTCTTAGGGTGTGTTCATTACCAAGAACTGTTTCTTAGTATTCTCTACGTCCTGGGTATGAGATACCGGATCAGGATCGCATATATGTAATCTGTTACATGGGCTACAGATAGGTAGAGAACAGGGAAGGGATGATAAGTTTCAAGAGTTGGAAACGGTGCAAGTGTTGCAACCAAGCTTGTTAGCAGTTATCACCTACTATTACCAAATACATTGATTCTGAACGAATGTTATTAGATACCGAACCTGATATACAACATCATATCAGTCTTGTCACGACCCGAAATTTAGCACGTGACGGCCCATAAACTACATAACGTCTCCAGGCGTAACGTAATTCAAGTAAGCCAAAAACCCAGCAATCTAAACCATCAAAAGTAGTAAGTGATAATAGCATTGTTAAAACTTTTGAAATCTCAATCAAATTCTTTAAAATCCAAATTTATTTCCTTTAAAAATTTGACAGCGCCTCCTTTGTAAACCAAGCCCCCAAAAAGGGTACAACATAAAGATATAAGTAAAGCATCCCCAAACGGAAGCAAATCCACGCCCAACGGCGGAAAACAACCACCACAACAGATATACGACACCGTAGCGAAGAAAAAGACGATATAAAGTGAACAATATGAAAATCTCCAAGTCACAAATAATATACAATATCGTCCTCACAACTCGTCTCTAAGTCAATACATGAACATGGTAGATGGAGAGTACTGGATACAACGAATATACAATGATTATCGGATAACCACAAAACCCACATATAGCAAAACTGCACCAAGTCAGCCATAGCGGTATCTTCTGCAAAAGATAATGCGATAGATGAAAGCCCTGTCTCTGACTGCTCTGAGGGACAACCTGTACAACCCTATGGCACAACGGGGGTGAGTTGCCAACTCATGAATAGTAAATAACATATGCTGGTAATCGCAATTATGCACGTACTGAGCTAATCTATCACATGCAAGCTGATAGAAATAAATAGCAATATGTATATGCAACAGTCATGAAAGGTACTCTATCAGGTACTACTAATACATGAAGCAATGTATATCAAATAAATGCGGAGTATGAAATAAAACATGTCATCCTCACATCGGGCACATAGGCCCCTTGTTAGTGTATATGCCCTAGGGGCCATTTTTGTATCATACTAGTTTGTATATTACTTAATGGAAGCTTGGGATATTCACATGTATATAACAGTCTTGCTAAACATGGTAGTATGCTACTTAGTTTTTCTATCTTAATATGTGAGTATACGTATTGATAGAGCTCTTAGGATCTTGCTTGACTGCCAGCGTTGTGATGGCAGTCACACTAGTGGGGGCTGGGTAGTCTACAAGCACATCCTTATTCAGGTCCCTGGTGGTAGGATTATCGAGACAGGGCATCGATACTCCGGAGTAGACTAGTGTGTACGCTTCTCATCTCAGTTGGGGAGATGGTCTGTCCCACAGTCGTCAGTACGTCGTACTAGAGATAGTATACAGGTGCTCGTTGGGTTACGGGTACACCGGACAGGACTCGCAGGGAACTGTTGGTTGGGTTTTATACCAGTCATCAGTTAATAGTTCCCAGGTGACATGAGTACATCATAGTCCGCAGACTTGACACTGCTACTTCGCCTCGAGTGTGTCCCACTGTTCTTAGATTGCTACCCTACCACGGCTCAAAGGAGTCGTGCAAACAGGTAGCAGTTGGGTGCAGTCCCGAGCACTTGGAGGCAGTGGTGGTTAGACAGGATTCGTCTCTCCCGGTATTGGGAGTTGATATCGCGCTGTGTCAGAGAGCCATTACGCAAAGTTCCTGGCCAGGGCAAGCGAGATTTACTGGTAGGTTCCAGTAGTTTCTCAGGGTGTAATGGGCTTCGCTCCGACACGACTTATACCGCTATTTGGGGACTGACGCTTGCCGCCCCCTAGGCCCGATATGCGATAGTCTTAGACGAACAGACCGGACTTTACGGAGATTGTCACATCAGACTCAGTAGGAGTTCAGATGGGTTTCCTCATCGGCCTTCTTATCGACATCTACCTGGGGACCGTTACGCACAGCTAGTGCCGCTTGCGGTCTGTGGTTAAACCCACTGCCAGCGTAGTAGTCGAGTCTCTAGAGTCCCACACAGAGAGTTTTCCTATTCCAGGAGAAACGATATAGAGGTCGTATGGTTTTACGACAAGGGTTCGGACGCATACGTGCGTTTACGCACGTACGACTTTCGGACAGTTTTTACTAGTCGGCTTTGGTTTAAGCCAGTTTCTAGTATCCGGTTATTGGATTTATACAGTATAAAGTTTTTCCGTGTTTTCACGGATAGGAGGGGCATTCTCGTAATTACACGAGAAGCTTCTAGAAGATGGTGACTTGGGGGTTAAGGTGGCATATGCATTAAATGAGATTAGTGAGTCATATGAGTGATTCATCCATGTCATTAATACATCATAAATGCTTAATGACTCATGGAGATGAATCACCCTTTGGTATTTATGAAGCATGGTTGTAAATCCTTTATTTTCTTTTATTGGATAAATGATAATGCTTGATATATATTATGATAGATCATTATCTCATCTCATTCTCATGCTCACCTTCTCTCTCCTCAAGCTCTCTCTCTTCAAACCCTAATCCTCCCCTCTCATGTGTTGAGATCTGTCACGCCCCTCTTACCAGAGTACGCTAGATTGGGTACGTGACATAGCCAACCATGCTACCTGTGGGTAGGAAGTATCCATCCACAGTCATATTATGGCTGTAGAGATATCAAGAACAAGATAAAACTATCTAAAACATGTCCATAATCCAGAATAACAGGAGTCAATAATAAATAAATGCGGAAGCAAATGATCCAATACAAATAACTGAAAAGTATGTCCCATAATGCGGGCTCACATCAGGAAATAAATGAAACTAACTACTACTGAACTCACAGCTCAGCCTGCTGGCTGAAGTACTCCTGCTCGGACTGCGACAGCTGTACAGGATCTGGGCCATGCAAAACCCAGACGTCAGCGCGTCATGTCAACAAGTAATATAATATGAACAATGTAACAGGCAATGCAAAATAAACAAGAATAAAACGAGAGTAGCAATAATGTGAATCAAGCAGTGCAGGGTAGTGTGCAGTGGGTAACTAAACTGTTCTATCAGGTTTTCTATTCTAAAGTCTTTGAAATCAATTGATGAATCGTCGATGTAACTCAATAGTATCCCGTGCATGCCCGGGACCACGGTCAAGACCCTCGGGGCTGAATCCGAGACGTGCCGCTAGGCAGTAACAGGTAGCAGGATGGGCGAGTGATGTCAGCATCATCACTCCGAGGCTGGCCTAGCCCGTAAGACTGATCAGAACAGGTATCGAACTGTTGAGTTACAAGTCAGGTTTCACCTTTGATTTCCCCATACCCCCAAGTTATGTATGTCAAGTCAGGTATTCAGTAATCAAGAACTAATGCCAACACAGGATCAGGTAAAAGCAGGTTTGTCTGGATAAACAACAGGAACGGTCCATGAGGACTACGTGTCAAGTTTGTTGGCACTAGACACAAGATCAAGTAACGGGTCAGGTCATGGTACATCAGGTCAAGTCAACAATATACGGTACCATGTCAGGTATATCAAAATATATACGTATAGCAATGTCAGGTCAGGATGTAAACAATATCGTGGGTGTGCTCACAATCAGTTATATATTCTAGCATGGGTATCAAGAACATGAGATAAGCAATGAATTAAGTAATAGACAGTTTCATTCAATATGCAATGCAGTTATCGATTTGTTACAGACATGATTGCAAGAGTGCAGTAAGACAAATATAGCCGTTTAGTCATGTTAACAGGTTTAAGAACCCTTAGCGGTGCATTGATCTATGTAACGGTTAAGTACCGCCATTTCAGGTTAAAAGCATACAAGTGTCCGAATGGAACAGAACTACAGGGATAAATGCCATAAGCCACGTTAACATTAAAAATGTGATTAAACAGGTAAATATGGTTATTAGGTTCCATTTGCAATTGTAGGTTCCATGTTTAACAGTAAAATGATATAATGCAATATTGTACGGAAAATGAGAAATGATCATACCACGTTAAATTTACAGGTTTAGGGTGTCACGATATATATGTAAATATTGTATAGCATGTAGCAAGGGGTACTTGCCTCGACGGGTCGCGAACCGGGAAAAACGGAGCGTAACGTCGGCGGGGAAACTCGCGACGTCCGCTCGGTTCACGGATTGAACTCAAACAAGGAACAAAGGAACCACGCGGGTCGGGGTACCTCGCTGGAACGTCGGGACACGTCGTCGGCACGGCCGGATTCCGGCGAGATACAAAAATAGTGAATAGGGTTTCTAAAAGGTGTAGATCTAGAGAAAGAAAGAAAGGAACAGAGAAAGGGGAAGAAGAAGAAGATGAGGGATACTCACTGGGTCTCAGAGGGCACTAGCAACGACGACGAGATCGACGGCGGCGAGAACGATGTCTCCGGCGATCTGCAGAATTCATCCAGCAGGTTTTTTCAGTTCGCGGAAAAAGAAGAGAGGAAGGATGAGATGGAGAAGCACTTACGGGGTGTTCTGGGGTGGTCGGGTGATCGTCGGTGTCGACCGAAGCTCCGGTGCCTTGCCTGCAAGGAACTACGGCCAATCAAGAACGGGACAGAACAGAAAAGGGAGAAGAAGGGAAGAAGGAGAGGAGGAGAGAAGAAGAAGTTTACTGGGTAGATGCGCGAGGTCGGGGAGGCGGATCGAGATCGCCGGCGGCGACTCAAGGCGGCGCAGACGCGCACAGGGTGCAGGTGGCCTCGGTGGGGGCGTAGGGTGCACGGGACGTGGGGAAAGGAGGAAGAGGGGCTGTGGTTGAGACGAGGATGCGGAGATGACTAGCCCGGCGGTGCTGGTGCCGGCGATGGGGCTGCGGCGGCGAGGATGAAGGCGGCTAGGGCTCGCTGCGACGGGGTTCGGATGGGTTTTCTGTGTTTCGTGAGAAAAGAAAAAGAGAGGAGGGAAAAGATTTAAAAAGAAGAGAGAGAGAGAGAGAAAGAGAGATAGAGAGAAGTGGAGAGAGAAGGAGAGAGGGGAAAAGGAATGGGGCCCACTGGAATTTGGATTCTGATTGGTTGAGAGAGATTTAAACGTTTAGAGAAAATTAAAAGGATTTAAAAGATTCAAGGTAAACAGTAAATATACTATAAGTTAAGGAAATATTCGAAATATTAAAATTTGGGATTTTGGCGCCAAATAAAATATTTCTAAATCGCGCCTGGGTCGGGTCCAAAAATTTGAAATTAAAATAATAGGATTTTAAGCGAGATCCAAATTTTAAAATCAAGTGTCTTATGATTAAAAAGCATACCCCCAAACCGGACACATGTACGCGCGCTTAGCCGTCCAAACTCGCCCGTTTCACCGAACGGGACAAGAACACGATGCACGGATGCTACCATAGGGTTAGGGGTGTCAAGTAGGCCAAGATGAATATTTTTAATTTATTTTAGATGCCAAAAATTGTTATATGCAGAAATGACTTTGCCGGGTAAAATTTTACAGTAAGCAACAAACAATCAAGCTAAATGAAATGAGTACCACATTATACTCAAACAGTAACTGAAAATAGTAGTATTGGGCTCGGGTGTTACATTATACCCAACTACAAAAAGAATTTCGTCCTCGAAATTCCAAGAATACAAAGATAGATAACTAGAGGAAAAGGTGAGGAAACTTCTGCCGGATTTCATCTTCTCGTTCCCAGGTGGACTCTCCCTGCGAGCGATTACCCCAAGAAACAAGCACAAGAGGGATCACTTTGTTCTTGAGAACCTTTTTCCTTTCATCCACAATTTTAACCGGTCGCTCCTCAAAAGTCAGGTCTTCCCGTACTGCTAGTTCCGAATGATCCAAAACGTGTGTTTCATCTCGAACATACTTACGGAGTTGAGATACGTGAAACACATCGTGCACATTTGCCAAGGTCTGCGGTAACGCCAAACGGTACGCTACCTCACCAACACGCTCCAAGATCTCAAAGGGTCCAACGAATCGAGAACTAAGCTTTCCTCGACTCCCAAAACGAATCACCCCTCTAGTCGGTGATATTTTCAAGAACACCAAATCACCCACGGTGAACTCTAGAGGTCTTCTTGACGTGTCAGCCCAACTCTTCTGTCTGTCTTGAGCTGCCTTCATATGATTTCTAATAGTGTTAACCTTCTCAACTGTCTGCACAACCAAATCTGGTCCCAATAACCTTCGTTCACCGAGATCATCCCAAAAAACAGGTGAACGGCACTTACGACCATACAAAGCTTCAAATGGAGCCATCTGGATAGTTGCCTGAAAACTGTTGTTGTAAGAAAACTCCACCAAATGTAGATGATCCTCCCATGAACCCTTGAAGTCCAACATGCATGCTCTCAACATATCTTCAAGAGTTTGGATCGTTCTCTCCGACTGGCCATCAGTTTGAGGATGATAAGCTGTGCTAAACTTCAATCGAGTCCCTAAACTTTCCTGTAAACTCCTTCAGAAGTGGGATAAGAACCGAGTGTCCCGATCGGACACGATGCTCACCGGTACTCCATGCAATCTTACAATCTCCTGCATGTACCGCTCCGCCAAGGTCTCTGTTGATTGACAAACCCGGAAAGGAATAAAGTGAGCTGCCTTGGTCAACCGATCAACAATCACCCATACAGCATTGTTGCCGTTTGGACTCCGCGGTAAAGCCGTCACGAAATCCATGGTTATATGTTCCCACTTCCACTGAGGAATCGGAAGTGGTTGCAATAAACCAGCAACCCTTTGATGTTCAGCTTTAACTTGCTAACACACCAAGCACTTTTCCACAAAGCGAGCAATCTCCCGTTTCATGCCTTCCCACCAGAAATGCTGTCGAATATCTCGGTACATCTTTGTGCCTCCTGGATGTACAGAATAAGCTGAACTGTGTGCCTCCTTCATAAGCTCTTCACGAACATCACCCTTTGGCACACACAAACGGCTACCATACCTCAACGAACCATCTTCGTGGATCAGAAAATCTATTCGTAGACCGGCTTCAACTTGCTCTCGAAACTTTTGCAGTCTAGGATCCTGCGATTGTGCTGCTTTAATATTCTCAATCAACGATGAATGTACTTGCAGCTGCATCAACTGCCCCGTAGAACGCGGTAGCACAACCTCCAAGTCAAATCTTCGAAAATCTGCAACGATCTCCTTCTGCGTAGTTAACACCTGAATTGCTGGTAACCGACTAAGCGCATCCGGCACAACATTAACCTTCCCCGGATGGTACTTAAGATCAAGATCGTAGTCAGCCATCAGCTCCAACCATCTACGCTGCCTCATGTTAAGCTCCTTCTGTGTGAACACATACTTCAAACTCTTATGATCTGTAAAAACCTCGACTCTTTCACCCAAAAGGTAGTGTCTCCAAATCTTCAAAGCGAAAATCACAGCCGCAAGCTCCAAGTCATAAGTTGGATAATTCTTCTCATAGGTCTTCAACTGTCTCGATGCCTACGCTACAACCTTACCGTGCTGCATCAGAACACATCCCAATCCTTTCCCAGATGCGTCGCTGTGAATCACCAATCCTCCGGAATTGTCTGGCACGATCAGAATAGGGGCGGTTATCAACTTCTGCTTCAATGTCTCGCAAGCTAACGCACACTTATCCGTCCATACAAAAGGTACCTTCTTGTGCGTAAGCTTGGTTAACGGTTCTGCCAGACGAGCAAAGTTCTCCACAAATCTCCTATAGTATCCGGCTAATCCAAGGAAACTTCTTATCTCAGCAACATTCTTTGGAATAGGCCAATCTCGAACTGCTGCAATCTTTTCTGGATCGACGGCAATGCCATCGCCAGACACAACATGTCCCAAAAAGTTCACTTCCTCCAGCCAAAACTCGCACTTACTCATCTTCGCATAAAGCTTCTCCTGTCTCAACGTCTGCAGTGCGATCTTCAAATGCTCAGCATGCTCCTCAAAACTCTTCGAGTAAACCAGAATATCGTCAATGAATACCACAATGAACTGATCCAAGAACGGTGAAAAGATTCGGTTCATCAAGTCCATGAATACTGCCGGCGCATTCGTTACTCCGAAGGGCATCACTAATTACTCGTAATGTCCATACCGAGTTCAGAACGCCGTCTTGCAAATATCTTCTGCTTTCACTCGGACCTGATGATATCTGGATCGCAAATCCAGTTTCGAGAATACCCTCGCGCCACTAAGCTGCTCGAAAAGTTCTCCAATGCGAGAGATAGGGTACTTGTTCTTAATAGTCACCCGGTTTAATTCTCGATAGTCGATGCACATCCTTCTCGTGCCATCCTTCTTCTTTACTAGAAGAACTGGAGCTTCCCAAGACGAGTTACTGCTTCAAATCCAACCCTTCTCAAGCAATTCAGCAACCTGTTTCTTAACTTCTTCCAACTCTACTGGTGCCATTGGATAATACGCTTTAGATACTGGCGCTGCACCAGGAATAAGATCAATTGCGAACTCCACGTCTCGCTTCGGCGGTAATCCCGATATATCTTCAAACACATCCATAAAATCACGAACAACCACCGGCTCTTCACCATTATCAACTTCCATTGCTGCAAGGATATTGTTTGTCGGCCTAGCCCTAAACTCGACTGGCCCGACAGAACTGCTTCCTCTAGTGAAGGTAAACTCGGGATGTCCGGGAATTTGGAAAATTATTTTCTTTGCCCTACAATCAATGTGAGCGTGGAAAGTGCCAAGAAAATCCATTCCCAAGACGACTTCATAGCTGCCCGTATCAATCACCAAGAAATCTGCAAAAAGCTCCCGTCCGCACACAACAACTGTACAATCTTTACATTCCCTACTGGATATGATTTTCCCATTCCCAGTGTGTATGTCCCAGAAACTAGACAGGGTCGTGCAGGTAATCGAGTGTGTAGTTATAAACTTAGATGACATAAAACAATGGGATGCACCAGAATCAAATAATGCCAATGCGGGAAAACCATGAACGAGTAAAATACCTGAAACGACTTCTCCTGATGCCTTAGCTTCCTCAGCTGTCAAGGTAAAAGCTCGAGCCTGATTAAGTCCTTGAGTCAGCTGCTTCTGTCCTTGGAACGGTCTCTGCGGAGGCTTCTGAATATCATCCCTCGTACGAAGCTTCGACGGACAAGCACCAACGGCGTGACCTGCCGCTCCACAAACCAAACAGAGTCCCAGCCTCCTTCGACAATCCTTCTGCATGTGCCCAGGTAAACGGCAGTAGTCACAAATCATGCTCCTTCTTCGATCAACGATCACAGGCTTCTTCATTGGTGCTACACCACGACGGTCCGCTGGAATACCCTTGCGACCATGAGCTCGGTTAGGTACAAATGCGGGCTTCCTTGCCGCAACTGCTGACTGTTGCAAGCTCCCTTTCATCCCAGATAAACTCTGCTGTTCCCGAGCTGCCGTAAGAACCTGTGAGAAAGTGGTCAAACCCAGGGAGACAATCTGCCTCTGGATGTCCACATCCAAGCTGCGCATGAACCTCCGTGCCCTGTCCGCATCGTTAGCAACTAAAGGTCCAGCGAATCTGCTGAGTCTCGTCCATTCTGCTGCATGCACATCCACGGGTGCTCCATTCTGCCTTAGCCCAATAAATTTCTCTTCCATTTCCTCCCGTGCAGTCCGCAGGAAGAACTTCTCCAGGAAACTCTTAGAAAAATCCGCCCGCTTGATCGGTTTGGGCAAGCGGGTCTCCTAAACAAGCCACCATTCTCGGGCGTAGTCCACTAGCTGAATGCGTACCACATCAACTCTTTTGTCATCTGGAATCTGTGCCGCAGCCAGCAAATTCTCCGTGTCAACTAGCCACTGCTCGGCTGGCAACGGCTCCTCCAAACCAGTAAATGTAGACGAACCCAAACGCCTGAAATCTGCTACGGTCCCTACTCGGTCAACTGGTTTAGCTCCAATGTTGTTTACAGACTGCTGAACGATCTGCAAACCTTCCTGAAACGAGTATGCTTGCTGCTGGATCAACTCAGTCTGCCTCTTTTGATTCTCCAGCATTCCCCTTATCACTCCAAGCATGGCGGCTTCGTCCACACGCCTCTGTACGTCTTGAAATTCTTATCTGCCATATTCCTGAAATCAAAAACACCCAACATTAGCATGATGATAGATTCAATATATAGATCAAGGCTAGAACTCCAAGATACTTAAATAGAGTACCGCATTGTAACTATGCCGCAGTATCATAGCCACAATTACTTAACTCCGCCCAAGTCGCCTAAGTCCTAGAGATAACAAGAAATCAGGTTTTTCGAGTCGATATGCAAAGGAAGTTTGCACATCGTAAAAGATATAATCAGGAAGAATGTGATTCAAGAATGGTAAACGGCAAGGTGGCAGGACATGTTTCCTAAACACGGGTATTCTGATTCGTGTATTAGGTACAATACCCAACTACAAAAGAATCAACCCAACTAACATATGGCTCTGATACCAAAAGAACCATGTCACGCTCCGCTTCCCAGAGTACGCTAGATTGGGCACGTGACATAGCCAACCATGCTACCTGTAGGTAGGAAGTATCCATCCACAGTCACATTACGGCTGTAGAGATATCAAGAACAAGATAAAACTATCTAAAACATGTCCACAATCCAGAATAACAGGAGTCAATAATAAATAAATGCGGAAGCAAATGATCCAATACAAATAACTGAAAAGTATGTCCCATAATGCGGGCTCACATCAGGAAATAAATGCAGGAAATAAAACTAACTACTACTGAACTTACAGCTCAGCCTGCTGGCTGAAGTACTCCTGCTCGGACTGCGACAGCGGTACAGGATCTGGGCCATGCAAAACCCAGACATCAGCGCGTCATGTCAACAAGTAATATAATATGAACAATGTAACAGGCAATGCAAAATAAACATGAATAAAACGAGAGTAGCAATAATATGAATCAAGCAGTGCAGGGTAGTGTGCAGTGGGTAACTAAACTGTTCTATCAGGTTTTCTAGTCTAAAGTCTTTGAAATCAATTGATGAATCGTCGATATAACTCAATAGTATCCCGTGCATGCCCGGGACCATGGTCAAGACCCTCGGGGCTGAATCCGAGACGTGCCGCTAGGCAGTAACAGGTAGCAGGATGGGCGAGTGATGTCAGCATCATCACTCCGGGGCTGGCCTAGCCCGTAATACTGATAAGAACAGGTATCGAACTGTTGAGTTACAAGTCAGATTTCACCTTTGATTTCCCCATACCCCAAGTTATGAATGTCAATTCAGGTATTCAGTAATCAAGAACTAATGCCAACACAGGATCAGGTAAAAGCAGGTTTTTCTGGATAAACAACAGGAACGGTCCATGAGGACTACGTGTCAGGTTTGTTGGCACTAGACACAAGATCAAGTAACGGGTCAGGTCATGGTACATCAGGTCAAGTCAACAATATACGGTACCATGTCAGGTATATCAAAATATATACGTATAGCAATGTCAGGTCAGGATGTAAACAATATCGTGGGTGTGCTCACAATCAGTTATATATTCTAGCACGGGTATCAACAATATGAGATAAGCAATGAATTAAGTAATAGACAGTTTCATTCAATATGCAATACAGTTATCGATTTGTTACAGAGATGATAACAAGAGTGCAGTAAGACAAATATAGCCGTTTAGTCATGTTAACAGGTTTAAGAACCCTTAGCGGTGCATTGATCTATGTAACGGTTCAGTACCGCCATTTCAGGTTAAAAGCATACAAGTGTCCGAATGAAACAGAACTACAAGGATAAATGCCATAAGCCACGTTAACATTAAAAATGTGATTAAACAGGTAAATATATTTATTAGGTTCCATTTGCAATTGTAGGTTCCATGTTTAACAGTAAAATGATATAATGCAATATTTTACCGAAAATGAGAAATGATCATACCACGTTAAATTTACAGGTTTAGGGTGTCACGATATATATGTAAATATTGTATAGCATGTAGCAAGGGGTACTTGCCTCGACGGGTCGCGAACCGGGAAAAACGGAACGTAACGTCGGCGGGGAAACTCGCGACGTCCGCTCGGTTCACGGATTGAACTCAAACAACGAACAAAGGAACCACGCGGGTCGGGGTAACTCGCTGGAACGTCGGGACACGTCGCCGGCACGGCCGAATTCCGGCGAGATACAAAAACAGTGAATAGGGTTTCTAAAGGGTGTAGATCTAGAGAAAGAAAGAAAGGAACAGAGAAAGGGGAAGAAGAAGAAGATGAGGGATACTCACTGGGTCTCAGAAGGCACTAGCAACGACGGCAAGATCGACGGCGGCGAGAACGACGTCTCCGGCGATCTTCAGAATTCATCCAGCGGGTTTTTTCAGTTCGCGGAAAAAGAAGAGAGGAAGGATGAGATGGAGAAGCACTTACGGGGTGTTCTGGGGTGGTCGGGTGATCGTCGGCGTCGACCGGAGCTCCGGTGCCTTGCCTGCAAGGAACTACGGCCAATCAAGAACGGGACAGAACGGAAAAGGGAGAAGAAGGGAAGAAGGAGAGGAGGAGAGAAGAAGAAGTTTACTGGGTAGATGCGCGAGGTCGGGGAGGCAGATTGAGATCGCCGGCGGCGACTCAAGGCGGTGCAGACGCGCACAGGGTGCAGGTGGCCTCGGTAGGTGCGTAGGGTGCACGGGACATGGGGAAAGGAGGAAGAGGGCTGTGGTTGAGATGAGGGTGCGGAGATGACTAGCCCGGCGGTGCTGGTGCCGACGATGGGGCTGCGGCAGCGAGGATGAAGGAGGCTAGGGCTCGCTGCGACGGGGCTCGGATGGGTTTTCTGTGTTTCGTGAGAAAAGAAAAAGAGAGGAGGGAAAAGATTTAAAAAGAAGAGAGAGAGAGAGAGACGCAGAAAGTGAGAGAGAGATAGAGAGAAGTGGAGAGCGAAGGAGAGAGGGGAAAAGGAATGGGGCCCACGGGAATTTGGATTCTGATTGGTTGAGAGAGATTTAAACGTTTAGAGAAAATTAAAAGGATTTAAAAGATTCAAAGTAAACAGTAAATATACTATAAGTTAAGGAAATATTCGAAATATTAAAATTTAGGATTTTGGCGCCAAATAAAACATTTCCAAATCGCGCCCGGGTCGGGTCCAAAAATTTGAAATTAAAATAATCGGATTTTAAGCGGGATCCAAATTTTAAAATCAAGTGTCTTATGATTAAAAAGCATACCCCCAAAACGGACACATGTACGCGCGCGTAGCCGTCCAAACTCGCCCGTTTCACGGAACGGGACGAGAACACGATGCACGGACGCTACCACAGGGTTAGGGGTGTCAAGTAGGCCAAGATGAATATTTTTAATTTTATTTTAGATGCCAAAAATTGTTATATGCAGAAATGACTTTGCCGGGTAAAATTTTACAGTAAGCAACAAACAATCAAGCTAAATGAAATGAGTACCACATTATACTCAAACAGTAACTGAAAATAGTAGTATTGGGCTCGGGTGTTACAAGATCAAGGATTAGATTAGACTACTTAATCCATAACCCTTCTCTATATCACCTAGGTTACTTAGATTAGCACTTTAAGAAACCTAGTTACCTCTAGTTTGAGGTGAAGCTTGAAGTAAAGCTCTCGGGTGGATCGTCTACTACTTGGAGAAGGCCGAGGAGGAGGTGGAGAACGTAAAGACGAAGGACACGGTTCATTAGGTATAATCACTTCACATAGTAGTTTAGAACTTCTATGATAGTTGTTAGTTATCGTTTAGCACCGATTCTTGCGCTTAGTCGATGTTTAAGCAAAGAACAAGATCGTTTTTCATATTTCTGCCTCCCCGCAAGTCGTGGGGTGTTGCACATCGACTTACAGTGGTATCAGAGCCTCGCTAAACAATAATTAACTCATTAGCAAAGTCGTAAGAATTTCGAACGCAAAAAGAACCGGAAACATCGTCGATTTATCACAGTTTCTGTCGAATTTAAAACAGGCCATAAAAATTTTTCAGGGACCTGCAGAATTACAAGCAGAGAATATTAGGGCTACTGAAGAAATTTGGACTCATGACTCGGCAAACTCACCGCGGAACCGCGGCGGATCCATGCGATCCACCGCGGAACCGCGGCGGATCCGCGGCCGAGTTGCGGCCGAGTCAGCCCCAATTTCTTCAGTAACTCCTAGGTGTTAACAGTGATGTTTCTGGGATGTTTTATTTTCTGCTAAGATCTCAGGTGCACAGAGAAGTATTGGAGTAGAATCTAAAAGTGTTTGCTTGATCGAAATTTTACGATGTTTGCTAATTTGATTATATCTGTGTTTGTATAATGTGTTCGTAAACCTTCCCTAACTGCTAGTATGTCGGTTGGCAGGGGGTTGCACATTTCTGTAATGGTTTTAACTGTTTGTGGATGTGAACTGTATTGGACTGTTGTGATGATTAGCCGGGGTTTTGTGATGGGTTATTATTTTAATTCATTCAATGTAATTGTAATATGTTGTAATATTATTTTGCGGGGCACATCCAGGTTGCGGTTGTAGCCACCGTTGTATTATTTCTTTTTACTGTTTTTGCTCCTAGGACAGACCTAAGGTGGGGTGCACAAACTACCGGGTACTTTGAAATGTTTAGTCGCCTACTCACTTTGTTGAGGGAGACCGGTTCACTTCGGGTATTTGGTGGGTAGTTTGCCATACCCGTAGGGATCTAGGGTAGGGTAATGGCTATTCATCACAACTGTGTAATCCGTCTTTTGTTATAGGCTCTAAACAAACGCGGATTGCTTGCAAATCTAATAAAGTTCATACGAGATTTGGAATGCCTATTATTGCGTCTGACGAATGTACAATATCTATATATGATAGCTATTTAGACGTCACTTATGTTTTACACCCGCACTAGCCCAGCCCCCGCTCTGTCGTTAGTTAAGTAACCTAACGGGTGATGACGGGACCCAGAGGCAAATGCGGATGGCATAAGAGGACGTTGTATTTTCGTTGTTTTCTGCAATGATAGGTTAATGATGGGACGCATTATTATTAATGCGAAGAAAATAAACCAAAGTTTAATCGTTGGAACAATTTAAAAGAAACCACTCGGTTATTTTTAAAACAGGAGATATTTTTTAATTGCGGAGCTTTAACCACTCCTTTTAAAAGCTATCAGGTTCCTTCGGTTAATTCAAGTTCACTACGTTCACGGTTTCGCCAAAACCATTCGTAGCCCTCCGTCATTTCATTTGGGTATTCAGTAGTATTCAAGCTATGTATTTTGACCAGCGCCAAGGCATAGTGTTTGGTAGCTGCTGGGTATTCATTTGTTGCATAGATAGATGAGTTAGTTTGGGACAGTCGTATTATCATTTTGGCCAATGTCAAGGATATGTACGGATGGGTTCAAATTAACAAGATAATGATGGGTAGAACTTGACATGTGACTTATGATATTTTGACCAACGCCAAGGTCATAAGAGCATGGGGCAAAAATTTATATCGGGAATTTCTAAAGAAACTGAAATTTGCAAAGAGATGCATACCATTTGGAGTTTGATGAATGTTGGTAGGATTCCTTCAGCATTATCAGACGATGATATTTGGATCCCGATCCTACTGTGAGTATATGCTACTTATCAGGATATTCGTCACTTAACGATCAATGCTATAAACCAAGTAGGTGTCAAGAAAGGTGTCAGCGGGGCTACGCCCCCAGAGAAAAGAGGTTATTTAATTAAGGAACTTCGCGAAAGCGTTGGAAAACCTCCCTCGAAGTATCGACACTGGCCTGGCTGAACGGTTAAGCAAGTATTGTACGGTGAGAATAGTCCTGGCTAATTCTTCTTTTATGGTTTGGGGAAGGATTCGAGAAACAGTGGGAGCCATCCAGTTTAGATAAACTAAAAACCACTCTAAACTTGCAAGAGCATCATGCTAAAGAGTTTTTCTTCTCTCTCTCCTAATTGCAACGACCCTGAAAATGACTGGACTTAAGTTACTTTTAGAGAAAAATATACTGACAGGGCCAAACTATAAAGATTGGCTGCGGAATGTCAAAATGGCTTTGACCTATGACAAATTGGGGTACGTCCTCACCGCTAAGGCACCTGCTGTCCCTGGTCCCAAATCCAGTAATGCGGATAAGGAAATCCGCAAAACCTGGGATTTCGATTGCGCGAAAGCCAAGTGCATCGTGCTTGCCTCGATGAACAATGAACATCAGAGGAGGCACGAGGATATGGAACTAGATGCCATATTTCTCCATACAAAGGAACTTTATGGAGAGCAATCTCGTATAGCAAGATACGAGACCTCTAAGAACTTGTTTCGAGCGAGGTTGGCTGTCGGATCATCGGTAGGAGAACATGTCCTAAAGATGATTGGCTACATAGAAGAGCTCGCAGACCTTAAGACGACTTTTGATAATGAGCTCTATACAGACCTTATTCTCCAGTCCCTTCCTTCCACCTACGCCCAGTTTATTCTGAACTTCAACATTCAAAGAAAAGAAGTTGAACTTCCGGAACTCCTTAACATGTTGAGGAGTGCAGAGGGCACCTTGCAGAAGGCAAGGGAAACACCCGCTATATTTGTTAGCGGTGCTTCTTCTTCCAGGTCCAAGGCTAGGGCCAAAGGAAGGAAGAAGAAGGCCGCCACCAAACCTAGAGAAGGTGTTAGTAAGGTGGGAGGGAAGGGAAAGAAAAACATTGCGGTGCCGGTAGTGGCCCAGGATGAGTGCTTCCATTGTGGAAAGGGCACTGGAAGAAAGATTGCAAGGTGTGGAACGCTTAGAACCAGGAACCGAAGCAAGCTGTGGCTTCGACTTCAGGTGTGTTTGTAATTGAGAATTGTCTGTCAATCAACTCTACTTCCTGGGTATTGGATACCGGATCAGGATCTTATATATGCAATTCATTGCAGGCACTGAGAAACCGTAGAGTGCTGAAGGAAGGTGATATGACCCTAAAGGTTGCTAACGGAGCTAGCGTGGGAGCTGTGTCCGTCGGGGATTATCACCTGGGATTGACGAGTAGACACATTTTGGTTTTACATAACTGTTTTTATGTACCTAGCTTAACGTGTAATATCATATCAGTTTCCTTGTTATCAAATAAAGGTTATGATTTCACGTTTGTAAGTGATGTTGTTAACATCCACCTTAATCATGGTTTGATTGGGTCCGGTACACTAAATAACGGTATATATGTCTTAAACCAACTCCAGATTTTCAATGTCCAGAACATACTAAAAAGAAAGTCTCCATATTTAAATAAAGCTTTCTTATGGCATTGTAGACTAGGTCACATCAATGAGACAAGGTTAACTAAGTTACATAGAGAAGGATATTTGGACTTGTTCGAATATCAAACTTATGCCACTTGTGAATTATGTCTCAAAGGAAATATGACAAAGACTCCATTCACTGGACATGGAGTAAGAGCGAGCGAGCTCTTAGGACTCATACACAGCGATGTATGCGGTCCAATGTCTACACATGCAAGAGGTGGTTTTTCCTATTTCATTACTTTTACGGATGATTATTCAAGGTACAGATTCATTTATCTGATGAAACATAAATCCGAGGCTTTTGAAAAATTCCAGGAGTATAAGAATGAAGTAGAAAACCAAACCGGCAAAAGTATCAAGACACTAAGATCTGATCGAGGTGATGAATACTTAAGTGCCGAGTTCCTAGGTTACCTAAAAGAGAAAGGAATTCTCTCTCAGCTTACTCCTCCATACACTCCACAGCATAATGGTGTATCGGAGAGACGGAATCGAACCCTATTGGATATGGTACGATCCATGATGAGTAATGCTGAGTTACCGCGATTTTTCTGGGGTTATACGCTAGAATCAGCGGCATATCTTTTGAACATGGTTCCTACCAAGACTGTTCCTACCACGCCATATCAGATGTGGAGTGGGAAGAAACCCTATCTGCAGTATGTAAAGATATGGGGATGTCCAGCTTTTGTTAAAAAGCAGCATGTGGACAAGCTCGAGGCACGATCAGTAAAATGTCAGTTTGTGGGATATCCAAAGAACTCCAAGGGGTATCTATTCTATTACGCAGAGGAACAAAAGATTTTTGTTTCTCGTAATGCCCATTTTCTAGATTATCAGTTTTTAGAAAAGGAAACAAGTGGGAGCGAAATAGAACTGGATGAAATTCCAGAACCACAAACTACTACTGAAAGTTTGGTAGAACCGGTAGTTCGAGAAGAATAGGACATTCCCGCACCCCTCCGCCGAAGTAGTAGGCCGTCTTATCCGCCTGAGAGATACTACGGTTTTCTCATAGATGGGGATAGAGAGGATTGCATCATTGATAATGATGAACCTACTAGCTTCCAGCAGGCCATCCAGAGCGGCGACTCGGTATGATGGCTAGATGCAATGCGGACCGAAATGGAGTCCATGTACACCAACAAAGTATGGACTTTGGACTTTTCTCCAAATGGGGTAAAACCCATAGGATGCAAATGGATCTTCAAGAAAAAGATTGGTGTAGATGGACAGGTGGAAACCTATAAGGCTAGACTTGTTGCAAAGGGTTTTCGTCAAAGACCTGGTTTGGACTATGACAAAACTTTTTCTCCAGTGGCTATGCTCAAATCCATTCGGGTCCTTCTTGCTATTGCTGCCTTCCATAATTATGAAATATGGCATATGGACGTAAAGACGGCTTTTCTGAATGGTAATTTAGAAGAGTGCGTCTATTTGGATCAGCCAGAGGGTTTCAATCAGAGTGGGAGAAGCGGTAGAGTATGCAAGTTGCTTAAGTCCATTTATGGACTAAAGCAAGCATCGCGGAGTTGGAACATCTGTTTTGATGAAACAGTCAAAGA
This sequence comes from Agapanthus africanus, assembly GCA_030015575.1. Lineage (NCBI taxonomy): Eukaryota > Viridiplantae > Streptophyta > Magnoliopsida > Asparagales > Amaryllidaceae > Agapanthus > Agapanthus africanus. The sequence goes on along the minus strand of JASDDO010000019.1, from coordinate 371,456,055 downwards.
ATATGACTTTATCAAAAATCCAGATGAACCATGTATATATAGTAAGTTGTGGCCAGAAGTGTCGTATTCCTCGTCTTGTACGTGGATGACATTCTATTGATAGGAAATGACTTTCCTATGCTACAATCTGTCAAAGGATTCTTGTCACACAGGTTCTCCATGAAAGACCTGGGTGATGCCTCTTACATTCTGGGGATCCGGATCTATCGTGATAGATCCAAGAGGATGTTGGGACATTCGCAGTCCAGGTATATCGACACTATACTGAAAAGATTCAGTATGGAAGATTCTAAGCGCGATAATCTACCGGCTTGTCACGGAATCACCCTATCCAAAGAGATGTCTCCCAAGACTGATTTGGAAAGGGAACGCATGTCTATTATACCCTACGCTTCTGCGGTAGGCTCTATAATGTATGCGATGTTGTGCACCAGACTAGTTGTAGCTTACGCACTGAGCGTGGTAAGCCGGTATCAGTCAGACCCAGGGGAGAAGCACTGGATAGCAGTAAAGAACATTCTTAAGTACCTGAGGAGGACTAAGGAGATGTTCTTGGTTTACGGCGGAAAAGACCTCAGGATGGAGGCCTATGCTGATTCCGGCTTCCAGAGTGATAAGGACGATTCTAAGTCCATGTCAGGTTATGTCTTTACCCTCAATAGAGGGGCGGTATGCTGGAAGAGTTCCAAGCAGGACACCGTTGCTGACTCGACGATGGAAGCGGAGTATATTGCTGCTTGCGATGCCGCAAAAGAAGCGGTCTGGATGAAGAAGTTCCTAACAGAACTTCAGGTGGTTCCTACTATTGTTGATCCAATACCTCTGTATTGCGACAACAACGGAGTATAGCTTTAGCGAAGGAACCAAGGTCCCATCAGAAGTCCAGACACATCTTAAGGCGGTATCACCTGGTCAGGGAGATCATTGATCGTCGGGAGATCGAGGTTCGGAGAGTTGCTACTGAAGAGAACATTGCTGATCCATTCACGAAGGCCCTACCTCAGATTCAGTTCGAGAGGCTACTCGAGATCATCGGTCTTCGATACACCAGTACATGGCCCTAGTGCAAGTGGGAGATTGTTAGTGTATATGCCCTAGGGGTCATTATTGTATCATACTAGTTTGTATATTACTTAATGGAAGCTTGGGATATTCACATGTATATAACAGTCTTGCTAAACATGGTAGTATGCTACTTGGTTTTTCTATCTTAATATGTGAGTATACGTATTGATAGAGCTCTTAGGATCTTGCTTGACTACCAGCGTTGTGATGGCAGTCACACTAGTGGGGGCTGGGTAGTCTACAAGCACATCCTTATTCAAGTCCCTAGTCGTAGGATTATCGAGACAGGGCATCGATACTCCAGAGTAGACTAGTGTGTACGCTTCTCATCCCAGTTGGGGAGATGGTCTGTCCCACAGCCGTCAGTACGTCGTACTGGAGATAGTATACAGGTGCTCGTTGGGTTACGGGTACACCGGACAGGACTCGCAGGGAACTGTTGGTTGGGTTTTATACCATTCGTCAGTTAGCAGTTCCCAGGTGACATGAGTACAGCATAGTCCGCAGACTTGACACTGCTACTTCGCCTCGAGTGTGTCCCACTGTTCTTAGATTGCTACCCTACCACGGCTCAAAGGAGTCGTGCAAACAGGTAGCAGTTGGGTGCAGTCCCGAGCACTTTGAGGCAGTGGCGGTTAGACAGGATTCGTCTCTCGCGGTATTGGGAGTTGATATCGCGCTGTGTCAGAGAGCCATTACGCAAAGTCCCTGGCCAGGGCAAGCGAGATTTACTGGTAGGTTCCAGTAGTTTCTCAGGGTGTAATGGGCTTCGCTCCGACACGACTTATACCGCTATTTGGGGACTGACGCTTGCCGCCCCCTAGGCCCGATATGCGATAGTCTTAGACGAACAGACCGGACTTTACGGAGATTGTCACATCAGACTCAGTAGGAGTTCAGATGGGTTTCCTCATCGGCCTTCTTATCGACATCTACCTCGGGACCGTTACGCACAGCTAGTGCCGCTTGCGGTCTGTGGTTAAACCCACTGCCAGCGTAGTAGTCGAGTCTCTAGAGTCCCACACAGAGAGTTTTCCTATTCCAGGAGAAATGATATAGAGGTCGTATGGTTTTACGACAAGGGTTCGGACGCATACGTGCGTTTACGCACGTACGACTTTCGGACAGTTTTTACTAGTCGGCTTTGGTTTAAGCCAGTTTCTAGTATCCGGTTATTGGATTTGTACAGTCTAAAGTTTTTCCGTGTTTTCACGTATAGGAGGGGCGTTCTCGTAATTACGTGAGAAGCTTCTAGAAGATGGTGACTTGGGAGTTAAGGTGGCATATGCATTAAATGAGATTAGTGAGTCATATGAGTGATTCATCCATGTCATTAATGCATCATAAATGCTTAATGACTCATGGAGATGAATCACCCTTTGGTATTTATGAAGCATGGTTGTAAATCTTTTATTTTCTTTTATTGGATAAATGATAATGCTTGATATATATTATGATAGATCATTCTTTCATCTCATTCTCATGCTCACCTTCTCTCTCCTCAAGCTCTCTCTCTTCAAACCCTAATCCTCCCCTCTCATGTGTTGAGATCAAGGATTAGATTAGACTACTTAATCCATAACCCTTCTCTATATCACCTAGGTTACTTAGATCAGTACTTTAAGAAACTTAGTTACCTCTAGTTTGAGGTGAAGCTTAAAGTAAAGCTCTCGGGTGGATCGTCTACTACTTGGAGAAGGCCGAGGAGGAGGTGGAGAACGTAAAGACGAAGGACACGGTTCATTAGGTATAATCACTTCACATAGTAGTTTAGAACTTCTATGATAGTTGTTAGTTATCGTTTAGCACCGATTCTTGCGGTTAGTCGATGTTTAAGCAAAGAACAAGATCGTTTTTCATATTTCCGCCTCCCCGCAAGTCATGGGGTGTTGCACATTAACTTACACCCCTCATATCGGGCACATAGGCCCCTCACATCGGCCATAATATCGGCCCCTAATCTCGACCATTGAATCGGCCCCTAATCTCGACCATTGAATCGGCCCCTAATCTTGTCCATTGAATCGGCCCGGCCATTGAATCGGCCCACATATCGACCATAATATCGGCCCGGCCATTGAATCGGCCCACATATATAATGAATAAGTATATTTGCATAGATTATTATGATGATATATTTATTAATTATACATATATAACAGCGTCCCATACCACTGATATATCTATATATATATATATATAAATATATATAATAGGTGTACATATATAACAGCGTCTCATACCACTGATATATATATACATGTATATATATCAGCGTCCCATACCACTGATATATTTACCCAAGAGTAAAACATTCAGAAAACATAAGATGAAATCCATATTACAAAGCGAAATCCATGAAATATAATATATGCAACATGAAACAGTAATACCCTGTGGCACAACGGGGGTGAGTTGCCAACTCATGAATAGTAAATAACATATGCTGTTAATCGCAATTATGCACGTACTGCGCTAATCTATCACATGCAGGCTGATAGAAATAAATAGCAATATGTATATGCAACAGTCATGAAGGGTACTCTATCAGGTACTACTAATAAATGAAGCAATGCATATCAAATAAATGCGGAGTATGAAATAAAACATGTCATCCTCACATCGGGCACATAGGCCCCTCATATCGGCCATAATATCGGCCATAATATCGGCCCCTAATATCGACCATTGAATCGGCCCCTAATCTCGTCCATTGAATCGGCCCGGCCATTGAATCGGCCCACATATCGACCATAATATCGGCCCGGCCATTGAATCGGCCCACATATATAATGAATAAGTATATTTGCATAGATCATTATGATGATATATTTATTAAGTATACATATATAACAGCTTCCCATACCACTGATATATATATATATATATATATATATATATAATAGGTGTACATATATAACAACGTCTCATACCACTGATATATATATACATGTATATATATCAGCGTCCCATACCACTGATATATATACCTAAGAGTAAAACATTCAGAAAACATCATATGAAATCCATATTACAAAGCGAAATCCATGAAATATAGTATATGTAACATGAAACAGTAATATGAGCATATAAAGGAAAAACCACTATTTAACTGCAACAAGTTATTAAGCATATCATACGGTTCCTAATTTCTCCGAGACCAAACGCAACATCATATAAAGGTGAACATGTAGCTATAACCAGGTATGCATAGCCATGTCGGTATAGTAAGAAATGTGCATCTACCTATCAGTAATGATGGAATACCCTCAAGATATATGTGTAGCTATATCAAGGTATACGGGTGTACATGTAAGTATGTATGCAAGATGTACATGTAGCTATGTCTCATATGTGTATATACCTATCTCTAATGGTACAATACCATATAGGTATATGGGTAGCTAGCATGTAGTCATGGCAAGGCATATGTGTAAGCATGTAGGTATACAGGTATGCTATATGTCATATGCACAATAAAATATAAATCAATGTCTCAATGTCCCTAACCAATACAATCTCACGTATGTATAAGTGTTGTGTGTGTCATGGCAATTATTGACGGTGTGAGTGGCATACAATCAGTGCTCGTGCAACATGAGCCCTCAATAATAGCGCAGTGTCCAAAGGGTACAAGTCCAAGCACAACAAGTAATAGTATGCAATGAAGTTTATGCGCAAACTCGATATGTACAATATAAACATGCGGCTAATATCATATCATATCTAGCCCTGACGCATAACGCCATGCGGATTCCCCTGTAGATGTTAAATCTACTCAAAGATGATCTTGGGGCTAAGTAAAGCCAACCACTCGCTTTCCCTTCTTCGCAGCGTCCGAAGTCCCCGCCTGCGTCCCTAAGATCATAAACAACAATAACAAGTGTATATTAGCAATCGACCAATAACACGTATAAACTACGTTTGACCAACGCATCAACTCCAAACATACTCTCAAGTGTTCGCCTAGAGGCTAACGTGCGTAGCGACACTACGAAACCAACTCAAGAGCAACAGCTATACAAGAACATGAACCGTATCGGATAACGTAACGCGCGTAATCGAAACACTAGAAACAAGTAAAGTGATCACAGATTTTGCTACCCAAACAATTTGTAAAAGTTGCACATACCATAAGACCACACACAACCCCAGAGAACCCCTGACCAAAATACAACCCTGCAGCCCCCACTCTGGCCGCAAATCGCTGCCAGAACCAATAAATCTGCGGCCATCTTGAAAGGGATTGGGCTCGGGTTTTTATGGTGGGTTCTAGGTCACTACACAAGGTCACTGTGATGGGAACTTTTCCAACAAATAGCTGGTTTGATAGCAGATCATCCAAGACCCAAAACTACACTAAAAATACGATATTTGCATGAAACGAAACATTACGCGTTCTAAACTGAAACGAATAAGCTGCGCAACATTAAAAAGACTTACCTAACAGAAATAGATCATTACCTACTCCCACAAGCTCAAAGATCCTAGCTTTCCAAGCTCCAAGGAATCTTAGAGGCAAAAAAAGTCATTAGAAGTGATTTTGGTAAGATTTTGTGAAGGTTTAGTGAAGATTTGTGAAGGAAGGGTTATGTGTTCAGTTGAGAGTGAGGAGTATGGAGAAAAGATGAGAAAGAATAAGTGAAAGAGAATGAGAGTGAGTGAGTGAGTTAGAGAGAGAGAGAGAGGTGAGAATAAGGGTGAGTGCACCAAACATTAACTCTTCATTAATGCAAGCATGGCTCTCATGACTCACCATTGCCACCTCCTCCCAATCCAAAACCCAAAAGGAAAATATCTCTCACAAAAAAATCAAAGGTTTAAGGTTTAAAGCAAAGCAAGGATTAGAATTTGGATTAAGTTGTCATGGTTACTAACTAGATTAGCACAAGCAAACCCTCACATTAACGTGCACACGTGTGTTCAAGCCATAAAAAATAATAATAAATTATTAATTAAATGTTATAAAATATGAGGAACCCAAAATGGTAAACTTTTTATCAAAAAACCCGCACTATCGCTTAATTAACACTAATCGCATTCCTAAGGTTCTACAATCTCCCCCCCTTATAGAAAATCCGTCCCTGAATTTAAAATTCTTACAATGCATACCTTCAAAGAGATGAGTGCAAATCATCCACATCCCGCTCGTAGCCTCCCAAGTGATCTCCTCACTATACGGCTATGCCAAAGAAAAACCTCTACAGATGGCAATACCCTTGACCGAACTTTCTCCACCTGCCGATCCACTAACACTATTGGCTACCGGTGAACGAAAAGATCGCGTCCAAGCTAAACGGTCTGATGCTGAATCATGTGAGAAAGGTCATGAAGGTATTTGCAAAGCATCAGCACAAGGAATACGGGATGAATACTCAAAAATCTGGGCGGAAGTGCCAAATTATAGAAAACAGTACTAACTCGCTAAAGGATTTCAAAAGGACCTACAATCTGGGACTAAGCTTCCTAAAACTCAACATGCCATTCATCGGAAAATCCGTAGGAATACATGATCTCCCTTTATGAACTCAAGTCTGCGACCACCATGGTCGGCATAAGACTTCTGTCTGCACTGGGCTACTCCCATCCTGACCTGAATCAACTGGATATTCTCTGAAGCCTCTCGACTAGCTGGGGTCCAAAAATCCTGCTCTCGCGGAGTCAGTAAAACAGACTGGCGATCGACACAACCTATCACACAAGACCTAAAAGTTGCCGTTGAGATGTCTCCTGATAACAGTTATCGTAGGAGAACTCCATCAATGGCAAGTGACGATCCCACAGCCAACAAACAATTAGTACGTACGCATAAGCACATCCTCCAGAGTCTGTATTGTCCGCTCTGTCTAACCATCAGCCTACAGACAGAAAGCGGAGCTAAAGCTCAAACAGTACCCAAGGCTTCCTGAAGCTTCTGCCAACGATGGCTAACTAACTGGGTGCCTCTATCGGATACAACACATGAAAGAACTCCGTGCAAACGCACAAACTTAACGAAGAACAACTGAGCAAACTGAGCATAACCGGACAACAAACACCCAAATGGAGTCATACCCTGTCTAGCCCTGGGTAGACACCACAACGAAAATCATGGAGATCTGCTCCCATTCCCAATACGGAACGGTTAAAGATTGCAACTCTCCAGCCGGCCCCAAATGCTCAACCTTAGCTCGCCGACAAGCCAAGCACTTCAAAATGAAATTCGAAACTTCACTCTTCATCCCTGCCCACCAGTAACCAACTCTCAAGTCACGTTACATCTCGGTGGCACTTGGATGAACACAGAAAGCTGACTGATGTGCCTGCTCTAGGACCTCGCATCTCTACCCATCAGTATCGGGTACACACAAACGCGTCCTTAAACATAGCACACCCTGTTAAAAAATCAAGAACTCCGAATCTTTACCCTTCCGAACATGCTCAGAATCTCAAACAACGAGCATCGGCGGGCTGTGCCCCATGAAAACGATTTAGTAAAAGTGGACGGGCGCGGACATGAGCAAGTTCTCCCCTCAGTAGAGGCGAACTTAAGCTGTACTCAACAGTCGCACAAGAACTGTAAATCTGCAGAAGACTGTCTCCAAACTACGCACAACTGGAACAAACTACCCCCCAGCCTACGACTCAAGCATCAGCTACCACAATCGTTTTGCTACGGGTAATAAAGGATCTCACAATCACAATCTTTCATAAGCTTCATCCAACGGCGCTGTCTCAACAATCAAAACCCGCTGCAGGAAGATGTACACTAAGCTCTAGTGGTCCATGAAATTCTGACACGACTCTCCGTACAAGTAGTGTCCCCAAATCTCCAGCGCAAGACAGCCGCGGCCATCTCCAGATCATGAGTGGGATAAATCCTGGTCGTACTTCCTCCAACTGCCGGGAAGCATAAGCGATAACTCTATCATGCTACATCAGTACACAATCGAGCCCCACTCGCGAAACATCATAATAAACGAACAAGTCGCCCAATGTAACATTTCAGAAAAATAAAATATTATTTTTGGGAATTTTTATAATTAAATAATAAAATATTGAATATTTTAATAGGGCGGTATAATTAAATACAGATAAATTGGGAAAAATTTGGAAAATTATGGAAATTACTGAAAAGAGGGTGCTTTATATGATTTAAGCAAATTATGAAAATTTATGACTTGTTTGACACTATTTTAATGCTAATCGCGATTAAATATCGCTAATCGTGCTTTAAGCCGGATTTGTACACATGACATGCACCGTGTCATTTTTAACACTTGTTACACTTTTTATCATGGTTTCCCTCTTCTTTCATGCATGGGCATGAGAGAGAGAGAGGGGGTGAGGGGTTGTGTTGACTTGGCCATTTGTTTCCCTCTTCAATTTCTTCATCTCCTTCCTCTCTCCCTCTCATCTTGGCTGCCCCATCTTCATCCCCCTCTTCAACCCTCAAAGCACCCCCAAAATCAACTTAAAACATCATCTCCGTTTCAAAAAAAGTATGCACAAGCTCCTTGTAATCACTTTGGCCCAAGAAAAATCCAATTTCGAAGACTTGGGGCAACTCAAGAAAATTATTGAGTTGCCAAATTAGGTAATTTCATCACCATTTATATTGTATTTGATTCACTTTAGTATCCTTGCATGTTTAGAAGTGGTATTGTGATGTTTAGCGAGGTTTGGAAATTCCATGTTAGGGTTTGAGTAATTTTGAATTGGGATTCTGTAATTGAGGTTAGTAGAAGCTATGCAACCCCTTTATTGACAGTATATTGGACTAAACCATAAAATTAAACCCCAAAACATAAACTTAGAAACCCCAATATTGGAGAATTATGGATTCTGTGAGGGTATATTGACATCTGCTATCATCCGGGACACCTGAAAAATATTTAGCGAAGACTGAGAGATGTGCAGGAAACCTAGAACCTATACCCAAAACCCGAGACCATATACTCATGTTTAGGCCGCAATTTTACTCATTTTGGCCGCAATTTACTGTCTTGGTACTTTGGAATCGTCCCGTACTTGGTCCATGGCTTCATTTTAGGTAAATTAGAACTACCCCATATGCAGAATTTGCTAATTTCACCTGAAACAAAATCTGGAAGTGTTTTACGAAGTTTCTAAATTCGTTGTGCGGCTTTTAATGATTTGGAATTTAGTATTTGATATTGTGTTTCCGTCGTGTGGCATTTGAACGCCAACGACTAGGGTTATTGGTCGGGTTTTGCATGTGAAGTTATAGGTTTTGACCTATGGGTGAAACGTGTGCCGTTTTGGTTTTCAGACTTTGTTTTAATACGTGTTTGCGATTGTGTATTGGTTGTAGGTACCCCACGTAGACATCGAGATGACGAGGATGAGCGTGGCGTCATCGACTCCAGCAAGCGAAGAGCAAGATGAGTAGATATATATCTACGGGGGAAGTCGTGTGGATGGCGTATAGCACCCCGCAATTCGAAGTATAGTTTGATATATATATATATATATATATGTTACATATATGATATTGTTATGTGAAACATGGATTTTAAAGATAGGTTATAAGGTTCATGGGATGGTGTAGTGTAATTAGAAGTAACTTAGTTTAGCTTCTCGGTCGGGAAACCCTAGATTAGAGATTACACCCACACGCACACACACACATGCATATATTTTATTACCTGTGCGTATATGAGGATATGTATACATGTATGTATGTGTGTGTATATATATATATATATATTCATGGATCATGAGAATAGTACTCGAGATGGAGATGAGTCGATGAGATTGGGATGGATGCCGTGAGATCGGTGATATGGCGTGATTCGTATTATGAGATACGACACGATATTTAGCGGGTCCTTTAGGCATGGTGTTTTCATACACATGAATGCATATACATATATGGTATCAGTATTGTACTAGACTTAGATCAGTATCCCCGGATCATGATATATGATGAAAAGGATACTAGATGATTAATGAGATAATGTGATATTTGACTCGTGCCCTGATTTGGGATGCCGTATGATAGATTTACCGTACGAGCTATATCGATGATAGATCCGTACTCTTGACTTGAGAATGTCATATTATACAGTGTATCGTATGGGATACTATTGAGGCGGGATCACTGACTATATATATATATATATCGACTCAGACTTAGGTGGTTTTCCTTACCCTTTTCGATTAGCCTGTTAACTCAGTCCTGTAGTTTATTGGTAGATGTTAGACTAGATTCAATTCATACTTATTTCAAAACTAACGAATCGTGTGTATTTTAAAGACGGAACAGGGGATTCTACGGATATTTCAAAGGACGTACCTTTTCTTAAAAACACCGTAGCCCTTATTTTCAAAACACCACGATTTGTAGCCCTTGACTTGATGATGTCATATTATACAGTGTATCGTATGGGATACTATTGAGGCGGGATCACCGTATATCTATATATATATATATATATACTCAGACTTAGGTGGTTTTCCTTACCCTTTTTGATTAGCCTGTTAGCTCAGTCCTGTAGTTTATTGGTAGATGTTAGACTATATTCGATTCATACCTATTTCAAAACTAACGAATCGTGTGTATTTTAAAAATGGGACAAGGGATTCTACCGATATTTCAAAGGACGTATCTTTTCTTAAAAACACCGTAGCCCTTATTTTCAAAACACCACGATTCGTGTTATTTCAAATGGCAAAACTGTATGACTCATATTTATATAAATGCAGATTAGTTATCATTGTATTTATTATTCAGCTCCCGCATATTATTGCTGTTCGCATCGCATCGCATGCTTATATTGTGTTTTCATATGCCATTATTGAGATCATGATGTCAGGACACCAGCACCATTACCGATGATGCGTATGTTCCACATACACTAACTTGCCGGCTCACACACATCATCAACGGTAATTGCCATGTCACGTACACTTTAGAGAATATTACTCATTGACATAACTTGTTGACTGATAATTCGACATGGTATTAGCGTACTCATCTTTATATGCTAGTTTAGACATTGCAGTTATTACTTACTACTTCATGCATATTATTATTCACCGTTATGAAGTATTATGGAGTTTTATGCCGATATTCACTCTTTACTTGCTATTGATGATTGCATTTCGTATTTTCATGAGATTTCATGGATTTGGGGGAAAACCGCAAGAATATATATAAACTTCTCTCTCTCTCTCCTTTTAAAATGAAAAGTGCGGTTTTCTCGTGATGTATGAGTCGTCCACCATGATGTTTTCTCGGTTATGAGATGGATTTCGAGACCCAATTCGAGGAGACGTATGAACCGTCTCGGGTACATGGTGGACCCGGTATTGTACCCCGGGGCGAGAGTGATTTCATGGAGGATGACGAGCCTGGCAGGGGCAAACTGCCTACCGGTGATTTTACCTGGCGCGTCGGATATCCGGAGGATACTGTTCGTAGTCGTGTGATTGATGATATGGGCCTATCCGGACTGACGGAGCCCTAGATTTTGAGATTTGAGACATTGAGGTATTGAGATTTGATGATACAGACCAGTCCGGATAGCCGGAACCTGAGGTAGTGAGATATTGGGATTTTATATTTTGTGTCGATGCTAGACACTGATTATGTTGATTTCATTGATGATACCTCGTATTATAAAAACAGAAATCTCATTAAAACAAGAAAGCGGTTTCTTCATTTACATGTATACTGTTTCATTACATTACATTCATACCTCATACATATGATATATTGCTACCTAAGGCACCGACACGAGCACATGGGATTACACTTATGTATAGATGTTTACCCTTGCTACCTTTTCATGCTTCAGACTTTATCATTTGAGGATTATATATATTTGATCGTATTAACCTAGGATGAGTCATACATACGATTTCTGCTCGGTGATGTTTTCTACTCACGAGTTAGCAATTCACCCCTGTTGTGCCACAGTTTCTTGCAGGTTTTGCCGTACAGGTTTCGTTACGGTTTTTCTGGCACACTACTTCTTTCCGGGTGATTGCTTTGGTAGGTGGGTTCACTCGCATCGTGACCACCATTGTACCTTTTGTTATATTTCAGTTGTATCTAGTAACTTCATCAACCAGACATATATATTTATTTCAGATTTAGAGACCAGTGATGTATATTCTTTCGACCTAGAGTTGCGCGTTGTATTATTTTGGGTTTCCATGTTGTTTTTGAGTTTCCTTTCAGTTTTGATCCTCACCCTTCGGCGTTGTATATTATATTGCTTGCGTGGTTGTGGCCGTCGATTGACGAAGAGCTAACTCCCGCTTGGGGATGCCCTTTATCATTCATGTATATATTTATCATGTTGTACCCCGTTCGGGGTCAGTATTTACAAAGGAAACTCTGCCGAAATTTTCAGAAAAGACTTGTGATTTTAAAATGCATATTCGGCTTATTTTATTAAAACATTTTTCTAAAATGGTTTTAGATTTCTGGGCTTTTGGCTTACTTGAATTAGATAGGGTCCTATAGACTTCATATGATTCAAGTGCCAGTCACGTGCCATTTCCGGATCGTGACACCCGATCCAGAAACAAGGATAGAACTGGTGCAGTCATCTACCAAGTCTTTCAACCACTGAAAACTCAGCACGCATGCCTCAGTAAAAAGAAAAGAACCCCTTTCCTTGTCAATACGGTCAAAGGTGCAGCGATACTCAAGAAATCCTGCACGAAACGACGGTAAAAACCGGGTAAGCCCAAAAATCTGCGGACCTCTGTCTCTGATACAAGTCTGGGTCTAAGCTGTACGGCCTCGATCTCCCTCGGGTCCATACGAAAACCGTCTCCCGTAACCACATGACCAAGGAAGTCAACATTATCAAGTCTGAAGGAAACACTTCGGAAATTTAGCAAACAGCTAGTGCTCTCTCAACGTCTGCAAGGAAATCCTCAAGTGCTACTCATGTTCCTCACGACTCTTGGAATAGACCAGAATGTCATCTATAACACAACAATGCACTGGTCGAGGAACGGCCTGAAGAATCTGGTTCATCACATCCATGAATGCTGCTAGGGCACTGGTGAGTCCAACGACACCACCAAAAACTCATAAAGCCCGTAGCGCACAAAAGCAGTCTTCAAAATTTCATCACTCCGAACCGCAACCAATGATGACCTGATCCCAAACAAACTTAGAAAAATGTCCCGCACCCTGGAGATGATCGAAGAAATCGTCAAGTGAGGTAAAGGATACCCGAATCCGCACCGTAACTCGATTCATTTGACGATCAATCAATGCACAACCTCAAACTGCCGTCCTTCTTCTTGACGAACAGAGTAGGAGCTCCCCAAAGCGAAACACTCAGATGTACAAGTCCCCCTATCTAGCAATCCTGCAGCTGATCCTTAAGCTCCCTAAGCTCAGCCGGCTCATCTGGAACAACGTCGGAAAAACTCTCGCAAGATAGGAACCCGGTCCAACGAACCCACTATGGCTCCGTATCATAAATGAAAGCCAAGAATCCACGACATCCTCTCCTATAAAGCCGACAAGCGAAAAAGGCAGAAATCAAGCTGTGAGGGGCGGCACCACAGTCCCCCTGCACAACAAGAACTGACTCGCCGGGAAAACAAAACCTGACTGTCTTCTCGCGGCAGTCCACAGACGCATATCACGTACCTAACCAGTCCGTGCCCAGGAGAACGTCAAAGTCCAACATCTCAAGAAGGATCAAATCGACGGACGAATCTCTATCTCCTACCCAATTGGCACATGACCGAAACACGTGTCACGCAACAATAGAATCGGTGACAGGAGTAAACATAACAAACGACTGATCTAGCATACACGACTCTCGGCCCAACCTCGGCACGAAGTGTGTAGAACAAACGAGTGCATAGATCTTGAATTAAATAACAAGCGCAACAAAAGAACATATGAATATGAATACCAAAAAACTCTGCATTGGACGCCCGCGCGTTTCGATGAGTAGAAGCAAATGCTCGCGTATGCTCTCTACCCGCAACTGGCAATCCTTCTCTACCATCGTGTACCCTCGGAACAAATTCTCCGCGACCACGACCTCTCTGTACATAAGTCTGACGCGGATCAACAACAGGCGCAACAGGCGACTCTCCCTGAGGTGAAGGTGGTAAAGTATCATGTGGTACAGCCGTCCTCCTCTGGCATACCAAGGTACAATCTCTGACGAGGTGATCGAAACTCCCGCACCGGAAACATCCATACGATGGCTGCTGATCCTCCTAAGGATAAGAGCTAAACGACTGCCCTCGTCCAAAGCCTCTACTACCCCCGCGACGTAACCGAAATCTGTCTCGGCGACTAAGTCTCTGTCTCTAGACTAATACACCTGTACGAGCCCTCCTCGGTCTCGGAACTCCCAAAGTCTCGGGAAGACGCCCTTCAGCTAAACGGCCTGCATCCACTGCTGCTGTATAAGTAACACAATGATGTGTGCTGATCGCAAGGAATAACTGGGTAACAGGGGTGACAACCTCCTGTCGTTGCGCTCGACTGGCCTCAACCAACGACCTCATCATCTGGCGCAAGTCCTGCATATCTGCCTCAAGCCTAGCGATACGATCTATCGAAGGTGGATCAATTTGCAACTGTGCAACGAGCGTACCGTCCTGGTCAGTCCTCGTCCCAAACGAGTCAACTCTGACCTCGGCTCTCGCTGCCTCTCTCTGATCCCTCAAAGTCATCGGCGGCAAAAGGCTATAAATGAAAATAGGATTCGATATGAACACGGAAATCGAATCACAAGGATATGTATCATCAAGGAAGGAATTTCAAGCAAAAAGTACTTAGGTCACCGTGTCATAAGTATGCCGTGGACATACACATGCTACATCACTCTGCTTAAGCTACCTACTCCATCATACCAAGGTCATCCTACACTTTGAAAGGTAAAACCTAGCGCTCTGATACCAACTTTGTCACGACCCGAAATTTAGCACGTGACGGCCCTTAAACTACGTAACGTCTCCAGGCGTAACGTAATTCAAGTAAGCCAAAAACCCAGCAATCTAAACCATCAAAAGTAGTAAATGATAATGACATTGTTAAAACTTTTGAAATCTCAATCAAATTCTTTAAAGTCCAAATTTATTTCCTTTAAAAATTTGGCAGCACCTCCTTTGTAAAACAAGCCCCCAAAAAGGGTACAACATAAAGATAAAAGTAAAGCATCCCCAAACGGAAGCAAATCCACGCCCAACGGTTGAAAACAACCACCACAACAGATAAACGACGCCATAGTGAAGAAAAAGACGATATAAAGTGAACAGCATGAAAATCTCCAAGTCACAAATAATATACAATATCGTCCTCACAACTCGTCTCTAAGTCAATACATGAACATGGTAAATGGAGAGTACTGGATACAGCGAATATACAATGAGCAATATCGGATAACCGCAAAACCCACCTATAGCAAAACTGCACCCAGTCAGCCGTAGCGGTATCCGCTACAAAAGATGATGCGATAGATGAAAGCCCTGCCTCTGACTGCTCTGAGGGACAACTTGTACAATCCTATGGCACAACGGGGGTGAGTTGCTAACTCATGAATAGTAAATAACATATGCAGATAATCGCAAGTATGCACGTACTGCGCTAATATATCACATGCAAACTGATAGAAATAAATAGCAATATGTATATGCAGCAGTCATGAAAAGTACTCTATCAGGTACTACTAATACATGAAGCAATGCATATCAAATAAATACGGAGTATGAAATAAAACATGTCATCCTCACATCGGGCACATAGGCCCCTCACATCGGCCATAATATTGGCCCCTAATCTCGACCATAATATCGGCCCCTAATCTCCATCATAATATCGGCCCCTAATCTCGACCATTGAATCAGCCCGGCCATTGAATCGACCCACATATCGACCATAATATCGGCTTGGCCATTGAATCGGCCCACATATATAATGAATAATTATATTTGCATAGATCATTATGATGATATATTTATTAGGTATACATATATAACAGCGTCCCATATCACTGATATATATATATATATATATATATATATATATATATATATATATTAGGTGTACATATATAACAGCGTCCCATACCACTGATATATATATATACATGTATATATATATATATCAGCGTCCCATACCACTGATATATATACCCAAGAGTAAAACATTCAGAAAATATCATATGAATCCATATTACAATGCAAAATCCATGAAATATAATATATGCAATATGAAACAGTAATATGAGCATATAAAGGAAAAACCACTATTTAACTGCAACAACTTATTAAGTATATCATGCGGTTCATAATTTCTCCAAAACCAAACGCAAAATCATATAAAGGTGAACATGTAGCTATAACCAGGTATGCGTAGGCATGTCGGTATAGCAAGATATGTGCATCTACCTATCAGTAATGATGGAATACCCTCCAGGTATATGTGTAGCTATATCAAGGTATACGGGTGTACATGTACGTATGTATGTAAGATGTACATGTAGCTATATCTCATATATGTATATACATATCTCTAATGGTACAATACCATATAGGTATATGGGTAGCTAGCATGTAGTCATGGCAAGGCATATGTGTAAGCATGTAGGTATACAGGTATGCTATATGTCATATACACAATGGAATATGAATCAATGTCTCAATATCCCTAACCAATACAATCTCACGTATGTATAAGTGTTGTGCGTGTCGTAGCAATTATTGACGGTGTGTGTAACACCCGAGCCCAATAATACTATTTCCTTTGCTAGTTGAGTGATGTATATTGTTCATTCCAATTTTCCTGATGGTTTGGTGCTTAATGCTAAATTTTAACCGGTTAAGTCATTTTGGCACATAACAAATTTTAATACCGAAAATGAAATTAAAAATATCTATGTTGGCCTACTCGTCGCCACTAGCCGCGTGGTAGCGTCCGCGCGTCGAGATTTCGTCCCGTTCGGCTAAACGGGCGAGTTTGGACGACTACGCGCGCGTGCAAGTGTCCGACTTGGGGGCATGCATTTTAATCACAAAACACCTCTTTTCAAAATTTGGAACTCGTTTAAAATCCTATAATTTGAATTTGGAACATTTGGGCGCAACCCGGGCTCGATTTGGAAATGTTTCATTTCGCGCCAAAATACCCATTTAAATTTAATATTATAAACCATAAAATATTCCTGTTACGAATTCTTAACGTCAAAATCTCTTTTTAAAATCTTTTTAAAATTTTATTTTACCTAACCCCCCCCCATTCCAGCCAATCACGAGCTCACCTTTCCCTAGTGGGCCCCGCCTCAATATCTCTGTCTCTCTCACCAATCTCTCTCTCTCTCACCGTCTCTCTCTATATCTCTCTAATCTCTTTCTCTCTCTCTCTCTAACAAACCCCCCCTCTCTCTCTCCCTCTATTTTATAATTCCCTGTTCCTCGTTCTCAACCCTCCGGAAGAAACCCATCGCGAGAACCCCCGAACCCTAACCCTAGCCTCCTCGTGACCTCGCCGCCGGCCCCACTGTGACCTCGCCGTCATCATCCACACCCCACAGCTTCGACCGCAATCCTCCTCCCTCCTTCCCGAGCCTGCAACCCAACCCCCGACGACATCTCCAACCCGCAGATCTCGCCGTCGCCGCCGCCTCCCATCGCCGACGACGCCAGTGACTTCCTCCCTTCCTCCTCGTCCCGACCTCGTCGTCTTCTTCCTCCTCCCCTCGCCGGACCACCACAGAACCCGAGCCGACCCTAGCACCAACCCCGGGTCACTGGAAAACGTGCCGTCGGTCCTCGCCGTCGTCGCCAGAGCCACCTCCGACCACCTCCGTCTCCCCTCGATCACCAGAGCGGGCCAGCACCCCTCTACTCACCGCAGCACCCTCTTTCCAACGAACCCAGAAAATTCCAGCCGTCGCTGCTCGCCGTCGCTGCCTCGCCGGCGCCCCATCGCCGTCGAACCCGTCGTGGTTGCCCTGGTGTTTCCTTGTAAGCATCCCTATCTTTCCATTAATGTTAAACCCCCCCTCTCGCTGGTCCTTGTCTTTGTATATCGTGTTTTGCTAACTTCGTCGCTTTTGACTTTCGCCGGATTCCGGCCGTGCCGTCGCTTGGACCCGACGCTCCAGCGAAGTATTCTGGTCCGTGTGGTCCCGCTGTTCGCTGTTAGGACTTGACCCGTAGCCCGTGCACCCGTCCCGTGTTTTCTGCCGACATTGCATCCGTGCTTTCCGGTTTGCGAAACCGTCGAGGCAAGTTTCCGAATACTTGCTTAACATGCTAGTACGCGAGATCAAGTCTTGCTGTAAACTTAATCATCACACTATTTATTATAACTTAGAATTCACAAGGTCTAGTCTTGCTATGCAGTTGAATATCATATTATATAATACAACAACTTAATGATGGTAATATCGATGTCATATTATAACTTAGAATTGACGGTTGCAACTATTCTTAACATTGAATCGGTATAGTAGTTTCTTGTAATTAATCGGTTTGCTATCAATCCACACTTTGACTAACTAAACCAAGTAGATCGTCCTCGCTTCATTTGTTAAATCACCCATGAGACAATTGTTATGCTTTAGTTTAAATTCTTGTACTTCATTACTTCATGTTGTTGATATTGTTTCACCTTGTGACTATTGCACCCCAAGGGTGCTTGAACCTGTTAATAAAGATAATACAAAGCACCAGTGTGATTAGGTGAACCGTTATTGTTAATTACTTATTCTTGCTGCTGTCCATTATGTGATTGTATACCTGTTGTGAGCACACACTCGATCACAGTACATACTGACTCGACCCTGCTACACCCGACACATATACCGATACACCAGACATGACACCCTGTACATATTGACTCAACCTGTTGAAACATGACCTGACCTGTTACCTGATTTCATGCCTAATGCCAACAAACCTGACTTGGGGGTCCTCATGGACCATTCCTGCGGTCTATCCAGACAGACCTGCTTTTACCTGATCCTGTGTTGGCATTAATCCTTGACTACTGAATACCTGACCTGACATACATAACCTGGGGGTATGGGGAAATCAAAGATGAACCTGACTTGTAACTCGACAGTTCACTACCGTTCGAGTGTACACTTTCCTGTTTGTGCCTAGCGGCATGTCTCGGCTGCAGCCGAGAATATTGTGGCCGTGGTCCCAGGTATGTACGGGATACTATTGAGTTACATCGACGATTCATCAATTGATTTCAAAGACTATAAAGTAGAAACCTGATAGGACAGTTTAGTTACCACTGCACATTACCCTGCACTGTTATTTCTTAGTACTGCTTTATTCATGTTATCCCTGCATTGCTTATTACCATGTTTATATTATTGGTTGACATGGCGCGCTGACGTCTGGGTTTTGCATGGCCCAGATTCCTTACCACTGTCGACGACCGAGCAGGAGTACTTCAGCCAGCAGGCTGAACTGTGAGTTCCTTAGTGTTTAGTCTATTTATTTCATTTCATTTCAGATGTGAGCCCGCATTATTGGACGTACTGGTTATTTATTGTATTGGATCATTTGCTTCCGCACTTATTGTTTATTGACTCTTGTTATTACGGATTTGGACATGTGTTAGATTAATTTATTTATATTGTTCTTGATATCTCTACAACCGTAATGTGACTGTGGATGGATACTTCCTACCCACAGGTAGCATGGTTGGCTATGTTACGTGCCCAGTCTTGCGTACTCTGGGAAGCGGGGCGTGACATGGTTCTTTTGGTATCAGAGACATAGGTTAATTGGGTTGATTCTTTGTAGTCGGGTATTGCACCCGATACACGAATCATAATACCCGTGATTAGGAAACATGTCCTGCCACCTCGACCGTTTTACCATCCTTGAATCATTCTTCCGGATCATGTCGACATGCAAACTTACTTTGCATTGTCAACTCGAAAACCAAATTTCTTGTTATCTCTAGGACTTAGGCGACTTGGATGGAGTTAAGTAATTGCGGCTATGATACCGCGGCATAGCTACAATGCGGTACTCTATTTAAGTATCTTGGAGTTCTAGCCTTGATCTATACTCAGAATCTATCATCATGCTAATGTTGGGTACTTTGATTTCCAGGAATATGGCCGGTAAGAATTTGAAGATGGACGTGCGGTCATAGCCGCCAGGCGTAGAGTGATAAGGGGATTGCTGGAGAATCTAAAGGGACAGACCGAGCTGGAACCGGCATCTGCACTGAACCAAACGTCTGTACGTAGAAGTATTCCGGTGAACAGGAGCAGCGTAGCACCAATGAAGAAAACAATTGTGGGTGATCGGAAAGGGAGCGTGATTTGTGACTACTGCCATGTACCCGAACATGTGCGAAAGGAGTGTCGTAAGAGGCTGGGACTCTGTTTTAGATGTGGAGCGGCAGATCACGCCGTTAGTGCGTGTCCGTCGAAGCTTCGTACAAGGGATGATATTCAGGAGCCTCCGCAGAGACCGTTCTAAGGGCAGAGACAGTTGACTCAAGGATCTAATCAGGCTCGAGCTTTCACGTTGACAGTTGAAGAAGCTAAGGCATCAGGAGAAAGGGTTTCAGGTAATTTACTCGTTCATGGTTTTCCCGCATTGGCATTATTTAATTTCGGAGCATCCCACTGTTTTATGTCATCCAAATTTATAACTACACACTCGATTACCTGCACGACCCTGTCTAGTTTTTGGGACATACACACTGGGAATGGGAAAATCATAGCTAGTAAGGAGTGTAGAGATTGTACAGTTGTTTTTTGCGGACGAGAGCTCTTTGCAGATTTCTTGGTGATAGATACGGGCAGTTATGAAGTAGTCTTGGGAATGGATTTTCTTGGCACTTTCCACGCACACATTGACTGTAGGGCAAGGAAGGTAATTTTCCAGATTCCCGGACACCCTGAGTTTACTTTCACTGGAGGAAGCAGTTCTGTCGGGCCAGTCGAGTTTAGGGCTAGGCCGACGAATAATGTTCTTGCGGCTATGGTAGTGGATAGTAATGAAGAGCCGGCAGTTGTTCGCGACTTTGTGGATGTATTTGACGATATGCTGGTATGCTCGAAGGTTCCGGAGGAGCATGCTGAGTATCTAAGATCGCACTGCAGACGCTGAGACGAGAGAAATTATTCGTGAAGATGAGTAAGTGCGAGTTCTGGCTGGAAGAAGTGAAGTTTCTGGGGCATGTTGTGTCGGGCGTTGGAATCGCCGTTGATCCCGAGAAGATTGCAGCAGTTCGAGATTGGCCAACTCCAAGGAATGTTGCGGAGAAAAGGAGTTTTCTTGGACTCGCCGGATACTACAGAAGATTTGTGGAGAACTTCGCTCGTGTAGCTGAGCCGTTAACCAAGCTCACGCGCAAGGAGGTACCGTTTGTTTGGACGGATGGATGTGCATTGGCCTTCGAGACGTTGAAGCAGAAGTTGATAACCGCCCTGATCCTGACCGTACCAGATAATTCAGGAGGACTGGTGATTCACAGCGACGCATCTGGAAAGGGATTGGGATGTGTTTTAATGCAGAATGGGAAGGTCGTAGCTTACGCATCAAGACAACTGAAGACTCATGAAAAGAATTACCCGACTCATGACTTGGAGCTTGCGGCCGTGATCTTCGCCTTGAAAATTTGGAGACACTACCTTTTGGGCGAGAGAGTCGAAGTCTTTACAGATCACAAGAGTTTGAAATATGTGTGCACTCAGAAGGAGTTGAACATGAGGCAACGCAGATGGTTGGAGCTGATGGCCGACTACGACCTTGATCTTAAGTACCATCCGGGAAAAGTTAACGTCGTGCCGGATGCGCTAAGTCGGTTACCAGCAATTCAGGTATTGACCGCACAAAAGGAGATCATTGCGAAGTTTCAGAGATTTGACTTGGAGGTTGTGCTACCACATGCTACGGGACAGTTGATGCAGTTGCAAGTACAGTCGTCCT
This sequence comes from Agapanthus africanus, assembly GCA_030015575.1. Classification (NCBI taxonomy): domain Eukaryota; kingdom Viridiplantae; phylum Streptophyta; class Magnoliopsida; order Asparagales; family Amaryllidaceae; genus Agapanthus; species Agapanthus africanus. The sequence goes on along the minus strand of JASDDO010000019.1, from coordinate 371,434,080 downwards.
TAGTTGAGAAGATTAAAGCGTCGCAATTGCAGAATCCTAGACTGCAAAAGTTTCAAGAGCAGGTTGAAGCCGGACTACGAACCGATTTACTGATCCACGAAGACGGTTCGTTGAGATATGGTAGCCGTATGTGTGTGCCAAAAGGGGATGTGCATGAAGAGCTTATGAAGGAGGCACACAGTTCAGCTTACTCTGTACATCCAGGAGGGACAAAGATGTACCGAGATATTCGACAGCATTTCTGGTAGGAAGGTATGAAACGAGAGATTGCTCGCTTCGTGGCTAAGTGCTTGGTGTGTCAGCAAGTCAAGGCTGGACACCAAAGGGTTGCTGGTTAGTTGCAACCACTTCCGATCCCTCAATGGAAGTGGGAACATATAACCATGGATTTCGTGACGGCTCTACCGCGGAGTCCAAAGGGCAACAATGCAGTATGGGTGATTGTCGATCGGTTGACCAAGGCAGCTCACTTTATTCCTTTTCGGGTTGGTCAATCGACAGAGACTTTGGCAGAGCGGTACATGCAGGAGATTGTAAGATTGCATGGGATACCGGTAAGCATCGTGTCCGATCGGGACACTCGGTTCTTGTCGCACTTTTGGAGGAGTTTACAAGAAAGTTTGGGGACTCGATTGAAGTTTAGCACAGCTTATCATCCTCAGACTGATGGACAATCGGGGAGAACGATCCAGACCCTTGAAGATATGTTGAGGGCTTGCATGTTGGGCTTCAAAGGTTCTTGGGAGGATCATCTACACCTGGTGGAGTTTTCGTACAACAATAGCTTCCAAGCGACTATTCAGATGGCTCCGTTTGAAGCGTTGTATGGTCGTAAGTGCCGTTCACCCGTTTGTTGGGATGATGTTGGTGAACGAAGGTTACTAGGACCAGATTTGGTGGTACAGACAGTCGAGAAGGTGAATACAATCAGGAAGCATATGAAGGCAGCTCAAGACAGGCAGAAAAGTTGGGCTGACACGTCAAGAAGACCTCTAGAGTTCGCCGTGAGTGATTTGGTATTCCTGAAGATATCACCGACTAGAGGGGTAATCCGCTTTGGGAGTCGGGGAAAGCTTAGCCCTCGATTCGTTGGACCCTTCGAGATATTGGAGCGTGTTGGAGAGATAGCGTACCGCTTGGCGTTACCACAGTCCTTGGAAGGAGTGCACGATGTGTTTCATGTATCTCAACTACGGAGGTATGTCCGAGATGAAACTCACGTCTTGGATCATTCGGAGTTGACTGTGCGGGAAGACCTAACTTTTGAGGAGCAACCGGTTGAAATCAAGGATCGAAGAGAAAAGGTTCTTAAGAACAAGGTTATCCCTCTTGTGCTAGTTTCCTGGGGTAACCAATCGCATGGAGAATCCACTTGGGAGCGAGAAGACGAGATCCGACAGAAATTTCCTCACCTTTTCCGGTAGTTAGCTATCTTGTATTCTTGGGATTTCGAGGACGAAATTCTTTTTGTAGTTGGGTATGATGTAACACCCGAGCCCAATAATACTATTTCCTTTGCTAGTTGAGTGATGTATATTGTTCATTCCAATTTTCCTGATGGTTTGGTGCTTAATGCTAAATTTTAGCCAGTTAAGTCATTTTGGCACATAACAAATTTTAATACCGAAAATGAAATTAAAAATATCTATGTTGGCTTACTCGTCGCCACTAGCAGCGTGGTAGCGTCCGCGTGTCGAGATTTCGTCCCGTTCGGCTAAACGGGCGAGTTTGGACGCTACGCGCGCGTGCAAGTGTCCGACTTGGGGGCATGCATTTTAATCACAAAACACCTCTTTTCAAAATTTGGAACTCATTTAAAATCCTATAATTTGAATTTGGAACATTTGGGCGCAACCCGGGCTCGATTTGGAAATGTTTCATTTCGCGCCAAAATACCCATTTAAATTTAATATTATAAACCATAAAATATTCCTGTTACTAATTCTTAACGTCAAAATCTCTTTTTAAAATCTTTTTAAAATTTTATTTTACCTAAACCCCCCCTCGTTCCAGCCAATCACGAGCTCACCTTTCCCTAGTGGGCCCCGCCTCAATATCTCTCTCTCTCTCACCAATCTCTCTCTCTCACCGTCTCTCTCTATATCTCTCTAATCTCTTTCTCTCTCTCTCTCTAACAAACCCCCCCTCTCTCTCTCCCTCTATTTTATAATTCCCTGTTCCTCGTTCTCAACCCTCCGGAAGAAACCCATCGCGAGAACCCCCGAACCCTAACCCTAGCCTCCTCGTGACCTCGCCGCCGGCCCCACTGTGACCTCGCCGTCATCATCCACACCCCACAGCTTCGACCGCAATCCTCCTCCCTCCTTCCCGAGTCTGCAACCCAACCCCTGACGACATCTCCAACCCGCAGATCTCGCCGTCGCCGCCGCCTCCCATCGCCGACGACGCCAGTGACTTCCTCCCTTCCTCCTCGTCCCGACCTCGTCGTCTTCTTCCTCCTCCCCTCGCCGGACCACCACAGAACCCGAGCCGACCCTAGCACCAACCCTGGGTCGCTGGAAAACGTGCCGTCGGTCCTCGCCGTCGTCGCCAGAGCCACCTCCGACCACCTCCGTCTCCCCTCGATCACCAGAGCGGGCCAGCACCCCTCTACTCACCGCAGCACCCTCTTTCCAACGAACCCAGAAAATTCCAGCCGTCGCTGCTCGCCGTCGCTGCCTCGCCGGCGCCCCATCGCCGTCGAACCCGTCGTGGTTGCCCTGGTGTTTCCCTGTAAGCATCCCTATCTTTCCATTAATGTTAAACCCCCCCTCTCGCTGGTCCTTGTCTTTGTATATCGTGTTTTGCTAACTTCGTCGCTTTTGACTTTCGCCGGATTCCGGCCGTGCCGTCGCTTGGACCCGACGCTCCAGCGAAGTATTCTGGTCCGTGTGGTCCCGCTGTTCGCTGTTAGGACTTGACCCGTAGCCCGTGCATCCGTCCCGTATTTTCTGCCGACATTGCATCCGTGCTTTCCGGTTTGCGAAACCGTCGAGGCAAGTATCCGAATACTTGCTTAACATGCTAGTACGCGAGATCAAGTCTTGCTGTAAACTTAATCATCACACTATTTATTATAACTTAGAATTCACAAGGTCTAGTCTTGCTATGAAGTTGAATATCATATTATATAATACAACAACTTAATGATGATAATATCGATGTCATATTATAACTTAAAATTGACGGTTGCAACTATTCTTAACATTGAATCGGTATAGTAGTTTCTTGTAATTAATCGGTTTGCTATCAATCCACACTTTGACTAACTAAACCAAGTAGATCGTCCTCGCTTCATTTGTTAAATCACCCATGAGACAATTGTTATGCTTTAGTTTAAATTCTTATAGCTTCATTACTTCATGTTGTTGATATTGTTTCACCTTGTGACTATTGCACCCCAAGGGTGCTTGAACCTGTTAATAAAGATAATACAAAGCACCAGTGTGATTAGGTGAACCGTTATTGTTAATTACTTATTCTTGCTGCTGTCCATTATGTGATTGTATACCTGTTGTGAGCACACACTCGATCACAGTACATACTGACTCGACCCTGCTACACCCGACACATATACCGATACACCAGACATGACACCCTGTACATATTGACTCAACCTGTTGAAACATGACCTGACCTGTTACCTGATTTCATGCCTAATGCCAACAAACCTGACTTGGGGGTCCTCATGGACCATTCCTGCTGTCTATCCAGACAGACCTGCTTTTACCTGATCCTGTGTTGGCATTAATCCTTGACTACTGAATACCTGACCTGACATACATAACCTGGGGGTATGGGGAAATCAAAGATGAACCTGACTTGTAACTCGACAGTTCACTACCGTTCGAGTGTACACTTTCCTGTTTGTTCCTAGCGGCATGTCTCGGCTGCAGCCGAGAATATTGTGGCCGTGGTCCCGGGTATGTACGGGATACTATTGAGTTACATCGACGATTCATCAATTGATTTCAAAGACTATAGAGTAGAAACCTGATAGGACAGTTTAGTTACCACTGCACATTACCCTGCACTGTTATTTCTTAGTACTGCTTTATTCATGTTATCCCTGCATTGCTTATTACCATGTTTATATTATTGGTTGGCATGGCGCGCTGACGTCTGGGTTTTGCATGGCCCAAATTCCTTACCACTGTCGACGACCGAGCAGGAGTACTTCAGCCAGCAGGCTGAACTGTGAGTTCCTTAGTGTTTAGTCTATTTATTTCATTTCATTTCAGATGTGAGCCCGCATTATGGGACGTACTGGTTATTTATTGTATTGGATCATTTGCTTCCGCACTTATTGTTTATTGACTCTTGTTATTACGGATTTGGACATGTATTAGATTAGTTTATTTATATTGTTCTTGATATCTCTGCAACCGTAATATGACTGTGGATGGATACTTCCTACCCACAGGTAGCATGGTTGGCTATGTTACGTGCCCAGTCTTGCGTACTCTGGGAAGCGGGGCGTGACAGTGTGAGTGGCATACAATCAGCGCTCGTGCAAAATAAGCCGTCAATAATAGTGTAGTGTCCAAAGGGTACAAGTCCAAGCACAACAAGTAATAGTATGAAATGAGGTTTATGCGCAAACTCTATATGTGCAATATAAACATGCAGCTAATATCATATCATATCTATCCCTGACGCATAACGCCATACGGGCGATCCCCCTGTAGATGTTGAATCTACTCACAGATGATCCTGGGGCTAAGTAAAACCAACCACTCGCTTTCCCTTCTTCGCAGCGTCCGAAGTCTCCGCCTGCATCCCTAAGATCATAAACAACAATAACAAGTGTATATTAGCAATCGACTAATAAACGTACAAACTACGCTTGACCGACGCATCAACTCCAAACATACTCTCAAGTGTTCGTTTAGTGGCTAACGTGCGTAGAGACACTACGAAACCAACTCAAGAGCAACAGCTTCACAAGAACACGAACCGTATCGGATAACATAACGCGCGTAATCAAAACACTAGAAACAAGCAAAGTGATCCCAGATTTTGCTACCCAAACAATTTGTAAAAGTTGCACATACCACAAGACCACACACAACCCGAGAGACCCCCTGACCAAAATACAACCCCTCCAGCCCCTACTCTGGCCGCAAATTGCGGCCAGAACCAATAAATCTGTAGCATTGGGCTCGGATTTTTATGGTGGGTTCTAGGTCACTACACAAGGGTCACTGTGATGGAAACTTTTCCAACAAACACTTGGTTTGAGAGCAAATCATCCGAGACCCAAAACTATACTAAAAATACGATATTTGCACGAAACGAAACATTACACGTTCTAAACTGAAACGAATAAGCTACGCAAGATTAAAAAGACTTACTTAACAGAAAGAGATCATTACCTACGCCCACAAGCTCAAAGATCCTGGCTTTCCACGCTCTAAGGCATCTTATAGGCAAAACATGTAAGTCCAAGTTGCCCACCCCGGTGCTTGCGGGGAGGCGGAAAACGGAATAAAAATCGGATTTTTATGAGCTTAGGCAACATGGACTAGACTTTAAAGGATCTTTGCTAAACAAAAACTTGCTAAAGCTAACTAGTAACTAGCTAAGTGCTAGAAAGGTTATACCTTTGGTCTTTATGTCCTTCTCTGCTTGCTCCTTGGAGTAGTGGAAGGAGGTCACCTTGTCGTCTTCTCCCGTCAAAGAAAGATCCACCCGAAAGCCTCAACCTTTGGCTTCAACTCCAAGCTAGAAGTAACTAGCGTTCAAGAAGTGCTAGTCCTTCAACCCTAGATGAGAGTAGAGATGATCAAGAGAGGGTTTTTCTCAAGCTCAAGTGTTTCTCAACACATGAGAGGGGAGAGCTTGAGGGAGAGGAAGAACAAGAAAGAGAAATGAAATGAGAGAAATAAGAGAATAATATGAAGCATACTCTCATATATGTGAATTATTGTAATTAGATAATTAGTGAGATAATTGTCATGGCTAAATCAAGACATGACCATTATCATTTCATTTTTAATGCAAATTGCAAGGATCAAAGAGCATCTTCCAAATGAAATGATGATGGTCAAAGTGTCAACAAGGTCAACAAGTCAAGGTGGGTCAAATGGTCAACAACCATAACCATGCACAATTATTAAACTAATATCAATTAACAATAATACATACATAAGCATTAGGGTTAATAAAATGACAATAGTCATTAACCCTAATCAAAGTCCTCTCCCTCAATCTCAAGCAACTGTGCATACGCACCCGCATTCGTGATCCGAGGAACACGAATACAATAAGAAAAACCAATCCCAAAACATATACTAGGATCCGTCTTAAACCAAAGCCCGCTAGTATAAACTGTCCGGACAGCAAACGTGCACAAGTGCGCGAATATGAACGAACCCTGTCGCAAAACCATGCGACCTCTACTCATTTTGCCTAAAGGCGAATAGCTCTCTGTGTGGGACTCTAAAGACTCGACACTACGCTGGCAGTGGGTTTAACCACAAACCGCAACCGTCACTAGCTGTACGTAACGGTCCCCAGGTAGATGTCGATAAGAAGACTGACGAGGTGAACCCCATCTGAACTCCTACTGAGCCTGTATGTGACAATCTCCGTACAGTCCGGTCTGTTCGTCTGATACATCGCATGGCGGGCCTAGAGGGGCGGTGAACGTCAGTCCCCTAATAGCGGTACAAGTCGTGTTGGAGTATAGCCCAGAACACCCTGAGATAACACTGGAAACCTACCAGTATATCTCGCTTGCCCTGGCCAGGGACTACTTGTGTAATGGCTCTCCTGGACACAACGCGATGTCAACCCCCAATACCGGGAGAGACGAATCCTGTCTAACCGTCACTGCCTCCAAGTGCTTCGGGACTGCACCCAAAAACTACCTGTTTGCACGACTCCTTTGAGCCGTGGTAGGGTAGCAATCAAAGTGCAGTGGGAACACACTCGAGGCAAAGTGACAGTGTCAAGTCAGCGGACTAAGCTGTACTCATGTCACCTGGGAACTGATAACTGACGATAGGTATAATACCAACCAACAGTCCCCGACGAGTCCTGTCCAGTGTACTCGTAACCTAACGAGTACCCGCATACTATCTCAAGTACGACGTACTGACGGCTGTGGGACAGACCGTCTCCCACGCTGGGATGAGAAGCGCATACGCTAGTCTACTCCGGAGTATCGATGCCCTGTCTCGATAGTCCAACGACTAGGGACCTGTATAAGGATGTGCTTATAGATCACCCAGCTCCCACGAGTGCGAGCGCCATCACAACGCTGGTAATCAAGCAAAGATCCTAAGGGCTCTACTAATATGTATATCAGCGATATGCTAAAAGAAACACATGCACATATTGAAGTAGAGACAAACCAAGTAGCATACTACCATTTCGAGCAAGATTGTATATACAACTGTGAATATCCCAAGCTTCCATCAAGTAATATACAAACTAGTATGATACAGTAATGGCCTCTAGGGCATATACACTAACAATCTCCCACTTGCACTAAGGCCATGTACTGGCGTATTGAAGACCTACCATCTCGATCAGCCGCTCGAACTGAGTCTGGGGCAAGGCCTTGGTGAATGGATCTGCTGTGTTATTTTCTGAAGCAACCCTCCGAACCTCGATCTCCTGGCGATCTACGATCTCCCTGATCAGGTGATACCGCCTCAAGATGTGTCTGGATTTCTGATGGGACCTGGGTTCCTTCGCTAAAGCTATAGCCCCGTTTTTGTCGCAATACAGAGGTATTGGGTCAACAATGGACGGAACCACCTGAAGTTCTCTCAAGAACTTCCTTATCCAGACAGCTTCTTTTGCGGCATCAGATGCAGCGATGTATTCCGCTTCCATAGTCGAGTCAGCAACGGTTTCCTGTTTGGAGCTCTTCCAACACACCGCTCCTCCATTGAGGGTAAAGACAAAACCCGACATGGACTTGGAATCATCCTTGTCACTCTGGAAGCTGGAGTCAGCAAAGACCTCAATCTGCAGGTCTTTTCCGCCATACACCAAGAACATCTCCTTGGTCCTTCTCAGGTACTTGAGAATGTTCTTTAATGCTATCCAATGTTTCTTCCCAGGGTTTGACTGATACCTGCTTACCACACTCAGTGCATAAGCCACATCCGGTCTGGTACACAACATCGCATACATTATAGAGCTTACCGCAGAAGCGTAGGGTATAATAGACATGTGATCCCTCTCCAAATCAGTCTTGGGAGACATCTCTTTAGAGAGGGTGATCCCGTGACAAGCCGGTAGATTACCGCGCTTGGAATCTTCCATACTGAATCTCTTCAGTATGGTGTCGATGTACCTGGACTGCGAAAGTCCTAATATCCTCTTGGATCTGTCACGGTAGATCCGGATACCCAAAATGTATGAGGCATCACCCAGGTCTTTCATGGAGAACCTGTGTGACAAGAACCCCTTGATAGATTGTAGCATAGGAATGTCATTTCCTATCAAGAGAATGTCATCCACGTATAAAACGAGGAATACTACAGTTCTCGCTACAAATCTACAATAGATGCATGGTTCATCTGATTTTTGATAAAGCCAAATTCCTTGACCATCTCATCAAAACAGATGTTCCAACTCCGCGATGCCTGCTTTAGTCCATAAATGGACTTGAGCAACTTGCACACCTTTCCGCTGCTCCCACCCTGAATGAAACCCTCTGGCTGGTCCATATAGACACACTCCTCTAAATGACCATTTAGAAAAGCTGTCTTTACGTCCATCTGCCAAATCTCATAATCGTGGAAGGCAGCAATGGCAAGAAGGATCCGAATGGATTTCAGCATAGCTACTGGAGAAAAGGTTTCGTCATAGTCCAAACCAGGTCGCTGACGAAAACCCTTTGCTACCAGTCTAGCTTTATAGGTCTCAACCTGTCCATCTACACCAATCTTCCTTTTGAAGATCCACTTGCATCCTACGGGTTTTACCCCATCTGGAGCAATGTCCAACGTCCATACTTTATTGGTGTATATGGACTCCATTTCGGTCCGCATTGCATCCAGCCATTTTACCGAGTCGACGCTCTGAATGGCTTGCTGGAAGCTAGTAGGCTCATCAAAGTCTATGATGCAATCCTCTCTATCCCCGTCAATGAGAAAACCGTAGTATCTCTCGGGCTGATGAGACTGCCTACTATTTCTGCGGAGTGGCGTGGGAATGTCCTGATCTTTCGAACCCTCTGGTTCTACTAAGCTTTCAGTAATAGCTTGTGGTTCTGGAATTTCTTCCAGTTCAATTGCGCTCCCACTTATTTCTTTTTCTAAGAACTGATGTTCTAGAAAATGGGCATTACGAGAAACAAGGACTTTTTGTTCCTCTGCGTAATAGAAAAGATACCCCCTGGAGTTCTTTGGGTATCCCACAAACTTGCACAGTACTGAGCGTGCCTCGAGCTTGTTCGTATGCTGCTTTTTGACATAAGCTGGACATCCCCAAATCTTCAGGTATTGAAGATAGGGTTTCTTCCCACTCCATAACTCATATGGTGTGGTAGGCACAGTCTTAGTGGGAACACGGTTCAAAAGGTATGCAGTTGTTTCTAGCGCATATCCTCAGAACGATCGCGGTAACTCAGCGTTACTCATCATGGACCGTACCATATCCAATAGGGTTCGGTTCTGTCTCTCCGATACACCGTTATGTTGCAGAGTGTATGGAGGAGTAAGCTGAGAGAGAATTCCATTCTCTTTTAAGTAACCCAGGAACTCGGCACTCAAGTATTCACCACCTCGATCAGATCTCAGTGCCTTGATACTTTTGCCTGTTTGTTTTTCTACTTCATTCTTATATTCCTGGAACTTATCAAAAGCTTCGGATTTATGCTTCATTAAGAAGACATGTCCGAACCTTGAGAAATCATCCGTAAAAGTAATGAAGTAAGAATAACCGCTTCGCGCATGTGTAGACATTGGACCGCACACGTCGCTGTGTACGAGTCCTAAGAGCTCGCTCGCTCTTACTCCGTGTCCAGTGAACGGAGTCTTTGTCATCTTTCCTTTGAGACAGGATTGACAAGTTGCATACGATTGATATTCGAACGGATCCAAATATCCTTCTGCATGTAACTTAGTCAACCTTCTCTCATTGATGTGACCCAGTCTACAATGCCATAAGAAAGTTTTATCGATTTCTGGAGACTTTCTTTTGTGTGTATTCTGGACATTGAAAATCTGCGGTTGGTTTAACACGTATATACCATTGTTTAATGTACCTGACCCAATCAAAACTTGATTAAGGTGAATGTTCACTACATTACTTACAAATGCAAATTCATAACCTTCTTTAGATAATAAAGATACAGAAATGATATTACAGGTTGCATTTGGTACATAATAATAACTACGCAAAACCAAAAAATGTCCATCCGACAATCCCAGGTGATAGTCCCCCACGGCCTCAGCATCCATGCTAGCACCGTTTGCAACTCTGAGGGTCATGTCACCTGCCTTCAAAACTCTACGCTTTCTCAACGCCTGCAAAGAATTACAGATATGAGATCCTGATCCGGTATCCAATACCCAGGATGTAGAGTTTATTGATAGACAGTTTTCAATAACATACACACCTGAAGCTGAAGCCGCAACTCGCTTCAAATCCTGTGTTCTGGCCTTCCAAGCCTTGCAATCCTGTTTTCAGTGACCACTTTTATGACAGTAGAAGCATTCTTCCTTCCCCACCAGCTTTCCCGCTACCTTTGTTGCTTTTCCTTTTCCCTTCGTATCCACTTTACTGACACCGCCTCTTGGTTTGGCGGGGGCTTTCTTCTTCTTACCCTTGGCTTTCGCCCTGGATCTAGAAGAGGAAGATCCTCCTACAAACAAAGTGGATGTCTCCCTACTTTTCTGTAGGGTGCCCTCTGCACTCCTCAGCATGTTGAGGAGCTCTGAAAGTTCAACTTCCTTTTCCTGTAAGTTGAAGTTCAGGATGAACTGGGCGTAAGTGGAAGGAAGGGACTGGAGAATCAAGTCCGTATAGAGCTCATTCTCCAATGTGTTCCCAAGTTCTGCGAGCTCCTCTATGTAGCCAATCGTCTTAAGCACGTGTTCCGCTACCGATGATCCGACGGCCAACCTTGCCGAAAACAACTTCTTCGACACTTCGTATCTGGCGATACGAGACTGCTCTCCATACAGTTCTTTTGTATGAAGAAATATGGACTCTAGGTCCATATTCTCGTGCCTCCTCTGATGTTCGTTGTCCATCGAGGCAAGTACGAGGCATTTGGCCTTCGCGCAATCTATTTCCCATATCTTACGGATTTCCCTATCCGCGACACTGGTTTTGGGACCTGGGACAGGGGGAGCTTTGGTGGTAAGGAGATACCCCAGCTTGTCGTAAGTGATTGCCATCTTGACATTCCTGAGCCAATCTTTGTAGTTTGGCCCTGTCAATATGTTTTTATCTAGTAATAACTTAAGTCCGGTCATGTTGAATGGTCGCTGCAATTAGGAGAGAGAAAAGAAACACTTTAGCATGATGCTCTTGCAAGTTTAGAGTGGTTTTTAATTTGTCTAAACTGGATGGCTCCCACTGTCTCTCGAATCCCTTCACAAACCATAAAGAAAGGATTAGTCAGGATCAATCTCACCGTACAATACTTGCTTAACCGTTCAGTCAGGCCAGTGTCGGTACTTCGAGGGAGGTTTTCCAACGCTTTCGCGAAGTTCCTTAATTAAGTAACCTCTTTTCCCTGTGGGCGTAGCCCCGCTAACACCTTTCTAGACACCTACTAAGTTTATAGCATTGATCGTTAAGTGAGAGTTTTCCCGAGGAGTAGCATATACTCACAGTAGGATCGGGATCTAAATATCATCGCGTGATAAAACCGAAGGAATCCTACCAGAATCATCACACTCCAAATGGTATGCAGCGCTAGCAAGTTTCAGTACTTATGAAACTCCCGATGTGGATTTTTGCTCCTTGCTCTTATGACCTTGGCGTGAGGTCAAAATGTCATAAGTCACATGTCAAGTTCTTCCTATCATTATCCTGGTTAATTTGAACCCACCCGTACCTACCCTTGACGTAGGCCAAAATGGCAGTACGACTGTCTCAAACCAACGCATTCTATCTATGCAACAGATAAATATCCGGCAGCTACCAATCACTATGCCTTGGCGTGAGGTCAAAATACATAGCTTGAATACTACCGAATATTTAACTGAAATGATGGAGGGCTACGGATGGTTTTGGCGAAACCGTGAACGTAGTGAACTTGATATAATCGATGGAACGAGATAGCTTTTAAAAAGAGTGGTTCAAGCTCCGCGTTTAAAAGTTTAGTTTTGAAAAGAACCGAGTGGTTTTCAAAGTGTTCCAATCGACTTTTACTTGGTTTATTTTCTTGCATTAGTTCTTTTAATGTGTCCCATCATTTAATCCTACCATTGCAGAAAACAACCAAAATATGACGTACGCTTATGCCATTCGCATTCGCCACGGGGCCCCGTCATCACCCGTTAGGTTACTTAACTAACGACAGAGCGGGGGCTAGGCTAGCGCGGCTGTAAAACATAAGCAACGCCTAAATAGTTATCATATATAAATATATAGCAATGATAGACATTACAGATCACAGATGAATACATTGGATATACTAGGAATCCGCAATCCGTTCGAGCCTGCAACGAAAAGCGGATTACACGGTCGCGGTGAATAGCCAATACCCCATCCAAGACCCCTACGGGTGCGGCAAACTACCCGACAAGTACCCGAAGCGAAGCAACCTCCCTCAACACCGTGAGTAGGCCACTCGGCACTTCGAGATATCCGGTAGTTTGTGCACCCCCTCCATGGGTCTATCCTAGGAGCAAAAACAGTAAAAAGAATTATACAATGACGGCTACAACCCCGACCCGGTTGTGCGGCCATACAAATAATAATATTACATCAATTTACATGTTACAATGAATGAAAGGAAAAACAACACTCATCTCACATCCATCCCGGCTATTCACCCGCAACAATCCAACCCATTCATATACACATACCAATATCAAACACAGATATAACCGTCATAGTCAAAGTGTAATGAAGTTCGGAAAAAAAATACGGATTTATAGGCCCCCAAAAATAAATTTCTATTCTGGAAAATCTGGGAACATATAAACCATCTTAAAAATCCTAAAACCAAGCCATAAGAAAACTGCACCAAACTCGACTCAGTGAAGAGTCCAAACGGCGGCGGTTCCGCGGCAATAGCTTGCTATTGCCGCGGAAACGCGGCGGTTTAGACGAATCACTGGACCGGGTTTGGTGGTTTTCTTAATAAAACCCTGAGATGATTTTAGGAGTATAACAAATTTTGTTTTGACCAGAAAATTTTTTAACAGAAACTAGGGTTTTGAAAACTCGGTTTTTGGATTTTTCGGTTTCGAACTTCGTTACACTTCACTACCTAGCAAGTTTATGTTAAGTTAGGCTCTGATACCACTGTAAGTCCAGGTTGCCCACCCCGGTGCTTGCGGGGAGGCGGAAAACGGAATAAAAATCGGATTTTTATGAGCTTAGGCAACATGGACTAGACTTTAAAGGATCTTTGCTAAACAAAAACTTGCTAAAGCTAACTAGTAACTAGCTAAGTGCTAGAAAGGTTATACCTTTGGTATTTATGTCCTTCTCTGCTTGCTCCTTGGAGTAGTGGAAGGAGGTCACCTTGTCGTCTTCTCCCGTCAAAGAAAGATCCACCCGAAAGCCTCAACCTTTGGCTTCAACTCCAAGCTAGAAGTAACTAGGGTTCAAGAAGTGCTAGTCCTTCAACCCTAGATGAGAGTAGAGATGATCAAGAGAGGGTTTTTCTCAAGCTCAAGTGTTTCTCAACACATGAGAGGGGAGAGCTTGAGGGAGAGGAAGAACAAGAGAGAGAAATGAAATGATAGAAATGAGAGAATAATATGAAGCATACTCTCATATATGTGAATTATTGTAATTAGATAATTAGTGAGATAACTGTCATGGCTAAATCAAGACATGACCATTATCATTTCATTTTTAATGCAAATTGTAAGGATCAAAGAGCATCTTCCAAATGAAATGATGATGGTCAAAGTGTCAACAAGGTCAACAAGTCAAGGTGGGTCAAATGGTCAACAACCATAACCATGCACAATTATTAAACTAATATCAATTAACAATAATACACACATAAGCATTAGGGTTAATAAAATGACAATAGTCATTAACCCTAATCAAAGTCCTCTCCCTCAATCTCAAGCAACTGTGCATGCGCACCCGCATTCGTGATCCGAGGAATACGAATACAATGAGAAAAACCAATCCCAAAACATATACTAGGATCCGGCTTAAACCAAAGCCCGCTAGTATAAACTGTCCGGACAGCAAACGTGCACAAGTGCGCGAATGTGAACGAACCCTGTCGCAAAACCATGCGACCTCTACTCATTTTGCCTAAAGGCGAATAGCTCTCTGTGTGGGACTCTAAAGACTCGACACTACGCTGGCAGTGGGTTTAACCACAGACCGCAAGCGGCACTAGCTGTACGTAACGGTCCCCAGGTAGATGTCGATAAGAAGACTGACGAGGTGAACCCCATCTGAACTCCTACTGAGCCTGTATGTGACAATCTCCGTACAGTCCGGTCTGTTCGTCTGATACATCGCATGGCGGGTCTAAGGGGGTGGTGAACGTCAGTCCCCTAATAGCGGTACAAGTCGTGTCGGAGTATAGCCCAGAACACCCTGAGATAACACTGGAAACCTACCAGTATATCTCGCTTGCCCTGGCCAGGGACTACTCGTGTAATGGCTCTCCTGGACACAGCGCTATGTCAACCCCCAATACCGGGAGAGACGAATCCTGTCTAACCGTCACTGCCTCCAAGTGCTTCGGGACTGCACCCAAAAACTACCTGTTTGCACGACTCCTTTGAGCCGTGGTAGGGTAGCAATCAAAGTGCAGTGGGAACACACTCGAGGCGGAGTGATAGTGTCAAGTCAGCGGACTAAGCTGTACTCATGTCACCTGGGAACTGATAACTGACGATAGGTATAATACCAACCAATAGTCCCCGACGAGTCCTGTCCAGTGTACTCGTAACCTAACGAGCACCCGCATACTATCTCAAGTATGACGTACTGACGGCTGTGGGACAGACCGTCTCCCACGCTGGGATGAGAAGCGCATACGCTAGTCTACTCCGGAGTATCGATGCCCTGTCTTGATAGTCCAATGACTAGGGACCTGTATAAGGATGTGCTTATAGATCACCCAGCTCCCACGAGTGCGAGCGCCATCACAACGCTGGTAATCAAGCAAAGATCCTAAGGGCTCTACTAATATGTATATCAGCGATATGCTAAAAGAAACACATGCACATATTGAAGTAGAGACAAACCAAGTAGCATACTACCATTTCGAGCAAGATTGTATATACAACTGTGAATATCCCAAGCTTCCATCAAGTAATATACAAACTAGTATGATACAGTAATGGCCTCTAGGGCATATACACTAACAAAACAAGTCATTAGAAGTGATTTGGGTATGATTTTGTGAAGGTTTGGTGAAGATTTGTGAAGGAAGGGTTATGTATTCAGTTGAGAGTGAGGAGCATGAAGAAAAAGATGAGATAGAATAAGTGAGAGAGAATGAGAGTGAGTGAGTGAGTTAAAGAGAGAGGTGAGAATAAGGGTGAGTGCACCAAGCATTAACTCTTCATTAATGCAAGCATGACTCTCATGACTCACCATTGCCGCCACCTCCCAATCCAAAACCCAAAAGGAAAATATCTCTCACAAAAAAATCAAAGGTTTAAGGTTTAAAGCAAAGCAAGGATTAGAATTTGGATTAAGTTGTCATGGTCACTAATTAGATTAGCACAAGCAAACCCTCACATTAACGTGCACACGTATGTGCAAACCATAACAAATAATAATAAATTATTAATTAAATGTTATAAAATGTGAGGCACCCAAAATGGTGAACTTTTAAACAAAAAACCCGCACTATCGCTTAATTAACACTAATCGCATTCCTAAGGTGTTACAAGTCTCTTTATTATATAAAGAAGAATATAATTTTGCATTGTTGGATAATGTTTTGAACATTTCCTATATCAAGAATTGATCGGATCAGGCACGTTATCTAATGGAATATACGTTCTAAATCAAACTACAGTTCTTAACGTACAAAACACACAAGAGGAAGAGTTCAGAAATGAACGAATTCTCCTTAAGGTATTGTAGACTAGGTCATATCAATACGACACAACTAACTAAGTTACATTTAGATGCATATTTAAAATAGTTTGAATTTACATCTTATGAAACTTACCAGTCATGTCACAAAGATAAGATGACCATAACTCCGTTTATTGAAAACAGAGAAAGAGTTAGTGAACTCTTGGGATTAATACATGAAGATGTATGTAAGTCCCCTGTCTACACATGCCAGGACCGGTTCTTTGTACTTCATTATATTCACTGATGATCTCTCAAGATTCGCACATGTGTTCCTGTTGAAACACAAGTCTTAAGCTTTTTAGAAATTCAAAGAATATAAGTCAGCAGTAGAGAACCAAAACGGGTATAAGTATTATGTCCTTTGATGTGATCAGGAAGGAGAATACTTGAGCACGGAATTCCTGAACTATTCTAAAGGAGAATGAGATTCTCTCTCAGCATTACTCCTCCGAATACACAACAGCACAATGATGTATCGGGGCGGAGCAATTGCACCCTATTAGATATGGTGCGCTCTATGATGAGTACTACTGAGTTGCCTATTTCCTTTTAGGGGTTGTGCACTTGTGAAGCTTTATACCTATTGAATAGGGTTCCAACCAAATCAAGTGCCTACCACTCCATATGCGATATGGTATGGGAAGAACCCATATCATAAAGCAAGTTAAGATTTGGAGTTGGAACATCTGTTTTGATGTTGTAGTCAAAGAGTTTGACTTCATCAAGAACGTGGATGAACCTTGTATATACAAAAAGGTTGCAGAGAGTAAGGTTGTCTTCCTCATATTGTACGTGGATGACATACTCTTGATAGGAAATGATGTTCCTATGCTGCACTCGGTCAAGCTCTTCTTATCACATAGATTCTCAATGAAAGATCTAGGTGATGCCTCCTGCATTTTGGGGATTAAGATCTACAGAGATAGATCTAAACGACTACTGCGATTGTCCCAATTCAGGTACATTGACACCATACTAAAGAGGTTTAGTATGGAAGAATCCAAGCGTGGGAATCTACCTACGATCTCTGGACTCACTCTCTCCAAAGAGATGTCTACCAAGACTGATTTGGAGAGAGCTCGCATGCAAGAGATACCCTATGCTTCGGCAGTAGGCTCTATCATGTACGCGATGCTATGTACCAGACCCGATGTAGCATACTCACTAAGCATAGTGAGTAGGTATCAAGTAGATCTAGGAGAGAGTCACTGGACAGCTGTGAAGAACATTCTCAAGTACTTCAGAAGGACTAAAGAGATGTTTTTGGTGTATGGTAATGGAGAACTCCAGGCGGAGTCCTTTACCGATTCGAGCTTCTAAAGTGATAAGGACGAATCTAAGTCGCACTCGGGATTTGTCTTTCCCTAAATGGAGGGGCGATTTGTTGGAAGAGTTCCAAACAGGAAACCATGGCAGACTCGACGATGGAGGCTGAATACATCGCTGGAAACGATGCTGCCAAAGAGGTTGTCTGGATGAAGAAGTTCATAACTGAACTTGGAGTGGTTCTGTCCATTGAGCATCTAATACCTTTGTATTGTGATAACAATGGAGCTGTGGCTTTGGTCAAGGAACCCAGGTCCCATCAGAGATCCAGGCATATTCTGAAGCGGTATCACCTGATCTGAGAGATAGTTGATCACCGGGAGATCGAGATCAGGAGAGTTGACACGAAGGACAACACTGCGGATCCACTCACGAAGGCCATACCCTAGAAACAATTTGAGAGATTCTTTGGGATGTTGGGTATGAGATACTACAACAGCTGGCCTTAGTGCAAGTGGGAGATTGTTAGTTATATATATGCCCTAGAGGCCATTTTTGTACATATGATGTATATTATAGTGGATACTTGGATATATATAAAGAGGACTTTCTTGCTCGACATGATAGTATGCTATCTGGTTTCACTTTGTCTTAACATGTTGATAAAGCACTTAGGATATGTACTTGACTACTAGGACTATGATGCAGATCATACTAGTAGAGCCAGGGTAGTCCACGAGTACATCCTATAATTGTTCCTAGGCGAGGGTGTATCGAGACAGGGCATCGATAATCTAGAGTAGACTAGCGTATTCGCATCTTGACCCATATGATGGGCGATGGATGATCCCACGTCCATTGGTGTTTGACATCAAAGATGGTATAGGGGTGCTCAGTGAAGACTGGGTACACTGAACGGACTCGTCAAGAACTCGTAGATGGTATTATACCTATTGTCAGATAGCAGTTCTCTGGTGACACTGGTACAGGTTAGTCTGTAGACCCGAGATCGTCATAGTGTCTTGTGTGATTCCCACTGTGTTTTGATTTCCACCTTACCACGTTCATGAGGACGTACAAAACGGTGGCATTTGGGTACAGTCCCGAATCACATTGAGGCAATGAGCGATAGGAGGGGTTTTATCTCTCTCGGTATTCGGGGTTGATGTTGCGCTGTGTTCGATTGGCTATAACTGGAAGTCCCTAGCCAGGGCTGATATGGAGATCTACCGGTATGTGTTATCAGTAGTTTCTCGACCCGTTATGAGCCTCACATCGACATGACTTATCGGTTACTGGGATCTGACATTTACCATCCCTAGACTAGATATGCGACATATCAGACGAAGAGACCGGACTGTACGGTAGTGTTACTGATTAGATTCACAGGAGTGTGTGCAAGCTTGCTTGATCTTCTGATCGATCAATACCCGGGTGGCTGTTATGTTTAGCTAACTGCTTGCAGCTTATGGGTGTTTGATGTGATCATCACCTACTGCCGGCGTATTGACGAGTCTTTAGAGTCCTACACAGAGGTTTCCTGGCTCAGGCGAAACGGAGTAGGAGCACATATGTGATATGCGCGGGACCAAGATTGATACGATATAAGATACCGTATTCTATTCTCGCGATATGTGATATCGGCCGAGTATATGTGATATATCCGGGTTATCGGATCAAGTGTTGATTCGATAAAATGATACAGATTATATTGGTCGGTTATACCGGATTATTAAATCAAGTGTTGATTTAATAATTTAATGTATAATTATATATATGATATATTACATTACATTAACTAATATAAGCTCACATAAATGATTCTTTTTCTCACTTTGGATGCATTGATATATGTGATATATGTTAAATGTATTCTTTTCTTTTCTTACAAATTATTATATATGTGATATATGATATTGTAACATGCTAGGGTTACACATGCAACTAGGGTTTACGAGAATCACACCATGATTAGGGTTTATGGTTGGAATTATATATTTATTTTTAGATAATTCAAATTGTGTGGATATTGTTGAGATATTTATCCATGTTTACTTTGTCCACCCTCTTTGATATTTTAAAGATATTTATTAACCTAACCCTAACCCTAGCCTATGGTTTATTCTCTACATGGGTTAGCCGTGATATTTACTAACTCACCATGGTTGCATTATTAACCTAAGCTCATTATTCTTTCATCACCACTTCATCTTCTTCATCCTCTACAAAAAAGCTTGCTAGCCTTTTCATTTGTGATGAAATAAAGTGACAAAAAGAAAACTAAAGAGAGAAAAATTCGTACTTCATCATCCTCTTCTATACTAGCCATATAGATTAGTGTGTTAGCTTCACTAGTTCCTAATTAGTGAAGAGATGGCTTGGGTTTATGATTCCTCAAGGTAGATCATCTTGGAAAGTGAAGTCTTCAAGCAAGCATGGATCATTCACCTCATGGAGCCTCTCTAGAGTCCGGGAGCTTGATGGTCCCAGCGAAGGGACCACAACTTGGAGCTTATGAAGCGAAAGAACGGACTACAAAGGTTGTAATCCGTATCACCTAGATGTTAAGTTGTTAACATGTGTTTCTAGTTTGATTCTCTAGTATCGATTCTTGTCTTAGGTTGTTTAAACATGGCAAAATTTTTAAATTGGCATGGATGATACCACCCGAAACCTTGTTGTTGTGATAGATAACCCAACAGTGGTATCAAAGACTAGTTAGAGAATTAGACGAATAGTATAGGATTACGAAATCGAAACAACTCCGAAACACCCGAATACGAACCCTAGTTTCTGTCGAAATTTTCTGAGTGTCAAATTTTTTTTTAAAGAGTTGCAGAATGTTGTATGAGACGCAACATGAACACAGTGAAAATTTCACCCCATCTAGCCGGTTTTTGGCCGGCCACATAGCTAGGTTTTCCGGCCTGCTCGGCCCTTCTGTAGGTTTTTGGGATGAAATTTCTATTGTGTTCCAGTCACTGTGGTTTGGTACTTCAGGTGTTTTTTTTTTGCTAAATTTGCATGTGATATTATCTTTCTACAGAGACAATTCGGAATGTTTCGTATTCGTAATTCTAGTTTGTTTTCGGGTTATTTAGACGGTGCTAAAAAAAAGTTCGAACGGATATCAATAACTCACTTTATCCCTTGTTGGAAATTTTTCCAAGTGTTGGATTTTTCCTTAGTTTAAAACTTTCAGAAAATCATGCAAGGGATTCTGTGAACCCTCTAGAAGAACGAAACCTTAACTCGATTATGTGACCGTCAGAACCGCCACTAAACCCTAGGGTTTGTGGTGGTTCAACGGTGCCATATGTGAGGCATTGGTTGATCCTTCTACGGCTGGTTCATAGGAGCTGTGGCATGTTCTGGAACTTTTTAAACTTCGCTCAAGTGTTGAGCTCAATTGGGAAATTTTGGGTGTTTGTTTATTCAATCTGAAAATTTAACATTGTCTAGTTATCTGGAATATGATACAATATGTGGAATTCATATAGTTAGGCATGAAATCCATAATATGTGATATTTTGGGTTTATGATGTCTAAGGTAATTGTGAATTCGAAATGTTGTAGTTTTTCACTTTCTTTTCTGCGACCGTAAGTATAATATGTAGTGTATCGCCGGTTTCATTACTATACATCAACGACAGTTGAGATACACATATTTACTTACGTTGATGACAGGTGGTGTTATGTGTTGCTGTGATATGTTATATTGGATCGTCGTGTTTTGAATAGCCGGGGGTTTTATGTGAGATGAGGGTTTTTATTTTCATTCATGTAAAATTCATTGTATGTAATATTCTTTTATTGGGGCACTTCCGGATTGAGGATGATGTCACCTTTGTATATTATTTACTTTTCCGCATTAGGATAGACCCAAGGAGGAGAGCACAAGCAACCGGGTTCTAGGGTCCAGTGGGAGTCCATCTCGAAGAGTCGAGACCGTGTCTCCTAACCCAAGAATTAAGAGGGTTGCTTGCCTCTCTCGTAGGGGTTTAGAGATGTGGGTTCGGCTATTCATCGCGACCGTGGAATCCGTGTTTTATACAGGCTCACAATAAAACACGGACCTCCTAGTATATCCAATATTTCATATGTTATCTTCTGATGCTGATATACTATGATGTGATCATTTTATATACGTGAGACGAATGCTTTATTATTATATATATGATATATAATAAACGTTGCTTATGTTTTGCACTCGCGCTAGTCCCGTCCCAGTATGTCGTTAGTTAAGTAACCTAATGGTGCATAACGGGACACTGTGGCGAATACGGATGGCATAAGCGTACGTGTATTTTCGTTTCTTCTGTGATACTTAGGAAGCTTAAATGATGGGACTTCGTTAATGAGATTAATGAAAGAAAAAGAAACCTAAAAGATGTTGTAGAATCAAATTTATAAAAAAAAGTAGCTCTAGTTTTTTCTTTGTATAGCGGCATTTATGAAATATCCTGCACCTTATTCGATAAGGAAAGAGCCGAGATCCCTTCACCGGGAGTGACTTCTTTAGCGAAACTAGTAAAAGCCTCAAAAACACTCTTTTTCAAAAATCACAAGTTTCTACAACGATATCAAGTTCATTACGCAAAAGGTTTTCATAAAAATCTATCGTAGCCCTCCGTCATTTCAGATAAAAACTATTTAGTATTCGTACTGCGTTTGTTGGCCTTTCTCAAGGCGTAGTGTGCAGTAGCTGACTAGTACTTATCTGCTTAAGCACGTGATGCGATTGGATTAGGGTAGTCGTACGACCTTGTTGGCCTTTGTCAAGGGTCATTGTTCATAGCAGAATATTGCATTTTATATCGCCCATTCTTATGCTCATGTGTTTATAGGTAGGTGCTTTTAAATCCGTGTTTGTTACATATTTACAGAATACAGGTTTCCAGTACAAATATTGCAAATCAAGACAAAATCTCCACAGTTACACCAAACTCAGAACATCTGTCACAGCAGATAAAAGCCGGGTTCCGGTCATCCATATCCGTCCAGTGCCGAGTACCAGTTCCTGAGACAAGACATATGACAGTGGTCATTCGTGTCTCGGACAAGCACAGAGCACGAGGGGGCTGCACAAGAATCAATGGGTGCGCGGAGCTCGAGGGAGATAGAAGTCAAAAGTGAAGAAAATAATGCAATCTTGGACTAAGAAATCTGAAGATATTCTGGAAGATTTTGTGCAGTTTAAAGTTGGCAAACACGAGGAAACATGAAACCAAGGAAGCACAGAAAACCCGACCACCCAAATCCACTGTACGGCCGCGGAACCGCGACCAATAGGGGGTCTAGGCCGCGGTTCCGCGGCCGTTTATGCTTGTCGGCTGATGAGTTTTTGGGGTTGTTTGGTCTTTTCATGTTGGTTCAGAATGTTGCCCTGGATTTCCATCTCCCTGCCTATAAATACCCCAGAACTTGCCAAGCCATAGGGTGAATTCTTTTGTTCCTCTTTTGGAGGTTTTAGTGTAGTTCTTCTTCTTCTTCTTCTTCTTCATCTTTCCTCCATGAAAATGTAGTGAGAGCATGGAGTGGATGATCAATGAAGATGAGGGTTTTTGTATCATTCTCTTTTGTTTAACTTCCCCTTGAGATTCTTGCTTTCTCTTGATCTTTCAACCTCTTCATTGAGCTTGAAAGATTAAGGGTTTGTTATTGATCTCAAGGGTCGTATTTTTCTTATGGAATTAGTGCTTCATTTCACATGCGTTCTTTACCCTTCTCTTGATCTTACAATCTCTTGATTGAGCTTGCAAGTTTAAGGGTTGGCTATTGATCCCATGCTTGTCTTGAGTTCTAGTTTCTAGTTTTCTTTCTTGCTTTTTATTACTTGCTTTTTATTACATTCATGCTTTACTTTCTTGCACTTAAATTCCATGCCCTTAATTACTTGTAATCTTTTCTTTTCTTTGTTCTTTTTGTTCTCTCTTTTTTTCATTTTGTGAATGGTTGTAATTATTGTTGTTGTTAAGAATCAATACGATATTGTAAGTTAACATTTCTTTGCTCATTTCCTTTTCCCGTTATTTTCCATTGAACCCCGCCCAAACGTTACGCAAGCGCTTCGTTAGGCACCCTACCCTAACAAGGTAACGGTGATTCCTAACCGCGACCGGTTGCGTTCGGTTTGGCTGGAGGCGAAAGCAAGAGACAAGAACGGAAGGACAAGGGTAAATAAGCCGGATTCTACGAATACCGTGCTTAAATCCCCTAATCCACGTTGTTGCCGATTGCTCTAGCTTCAATTGGTTAAGACTCGGCTCAAAGGTTTTGAGTACGAATTTCTTTAGCTTACAATTTCGTATCTTTTTCTTAACAACTTTATACTTGCAAATAATACACATAGGTTAGACTGAACAAACATATACAATTCTTTATTGACTCGTCTAAAACAAGAAAGGACATACAACCATCTCCCTGTGGATCGACCCGTGCTCAACCGGCTAGCTGCGAAGCGACACCGTCCTGATCGCGGTTATACTTTAGAACTTTGAACATCCGACACGCCGAAAGCGTGCGATCAAATGGCGCCGTTGCCGGGGAGACGGTAGCGTATTTTCTTTCTTGTTATTCGGGTTAACATTCTTTTTGTATATATTTATTGATAAAAAAAAATCCTTTTGTTATTTTTGATCATTTTTGTGGGCAAGAGTGCAGATTTTTGTGGATTTGCAAACTGCGATTGTGGGGAGCAAAGTGTACGTTCAAGGCTAAGGTGATTGCAAAGTACAGTGCTAAAGATCCGGGTAGTTTGACCCGCGCAAGCGAACTTTTCAAGCTTACCGGATTTGATTCAACGGGGGTTTCATAACCCAAAAACTTAACGGTACGTACTTTACTAACACCTTCTTCTCAAATCCGACGCATCCAATATACTATTCTTTGCAGGATTCTTTGCAAGTTCGCTAGCAAACGCTAAAAATTGACTAACCCATATTTGTTGCAGTGCCGCGCTTAAACTAAAAAATGATTGTTTGATTCTTTATAGAATTTTTATTGAATTGCGCATTGCATACATTAATACGGACTTAAGGGCAAGCGAACCCCACAACATACGGTAAAGGATTTCATCACCTTTTCCGTGGCCCACAAATCACGAACTTGAGCATAACGTTTACCCGCACAAAAAATTTAAAAGAAACTAGACTTTAAGCCTTAAGGACTTCGCGCTCACTAGGAGAAATTAACTGTGTTTAGAACCTCGCTTAACGGTATATTGTTTACGGGGTGTCTAGGAAAGTGTTAACGGCGAAACCGCCAAAAGAGAAAGGGTTATTTAATTAAGGAACTTCGCAAAAGCGTTGGAAAACCTCCCCTTATCTCTGCACTTACCTAGCCTCGTGATCAGTGTATCTTGAGCCCGTTTCTCGACACAGTTTTACTTCGACAATCAAGTTCTGGAGCAGGTCTAGTTGACCTAGGTGAACCCTAGAACGATTAGGTGTGTGGTATTTTTATGTCGTGATTGCTTTTGTCCAGATTCTTTTTGTGTATATATTTCATTCTTTTGTTAATATCTAAAAAAAAAAAATCACATTCTTTTTCCCCTCCTTTTCTCTTCCTTTCTTTTTTTCTCTCTTCATATCATGGGTACTCCACCTCGCAAAACTCTTGCCGAACTTTGGTACCCACAACCAGACATTACTTCTTACGGTTCTTGCTTTGGCCGAACGTCGAACGACCCCTCCATGCCCAAAATGTCATTGAAAGATCGCATAGACGCGTCTAGGACAAACACTTGCCCTCCGCATTCCACTTTGTATCAACCTTTTCAACCTCCCCCACCCTCTTATGTTGATACCCCTTTTGCAAGTCGTCCTTTGTCCATCGCTGAACATATTGAACAATCCTGTAGCCGATCTTTCACTCCTTTCACCACTACAGATTCCTGGGATCAACAATTCCATTCACCTTCTTATCCAAATGTTGATCCTGTTCCTGTCCAGCCATTCAATTCCTACCAGTCCTACCCGACTTTTGCACCTTCCCTAGACATTGCTTCTGAACCGCCATTTGGGAGTTTTCAGTATCCAAACAACTTTAAATCTTTTACTGAAACCCCGTCACAACCCATGTCTAGTCTGGAACAGTCGTTGGAAGACTTTAGGGTAGCGTCATGCCAACAGATGATGGATTTGAATGCTTCCATGGCTGCCCTCAGACAACCTAGTGACCCAGTAGCTAGTTTTCACCTAGCTCCTAATTTTTCAATGTATGATGAGGCGGTTGGACAGATTGAGAATTTGAGTGGAGAGAGTGAGCTGTACCCCCTTCCAAATCAAACCTACCCGTTTCAAATTGAATCCCACAACTCCTGTGTTGAAAGTCTATCAAGTGTCCCAACTGAATTATCAATTGAAGATAGAATGTTTGATGAGTTGTGCAACTTTGCAGTGTTTGATTTACCCGATGGTGAAGGGACCTTACCAAGTGAAACCACACCCAATCCTTTTAACCTCTACACCTCCATCTTAGAACAAGAATCGATTGAAATCCATGCTTTTGATGAGGTGTCTGAGAAAATTGACTTTCACTTGATTGAGGATATTGACGCCGGGAATATTTTGGATGATGAACCTGTAGATTTGGCAGAGTTTTTCTCTCCAATTCATCATCCCGAGTCATTAAATGTTCTTCCCGAACCCAATATGCGTCTTGATTTTGATGAAAATTGCATGGATAAGCTAAATTTTGAGGAGAATATTGAGGATAGTACTGAGGATGAACCAGTGTTAATTGATGAGTCGGATTTTCAAATTCATCCTGTTCCTTTCATTGACTGTGTACACCCTCACGAACCTTTACCTAATACCCCTCCTCGATCACTTTCCTCTACCCTTTCCATCGTTCCGACCTTACAAGAAACCGTCTCACTTTCATTTCGTATGTCTGGTTTACCAAGTTCGGCGTACCCATGGTTTCTCACGAATCTTTAGGGATTTGACCCCATTTCTCGACGGGTAAATATATTAGCACAATCGCTTTTCACACATCAGTCATCAAAAATTGTGCTAATCTATTCACTCAATTTCCACCCTCAAGTTCGTATTCCGCTTCTTTCTCCCTTCCGACATTCTTCTCCTCTACCGAGACCGTATCCCACTTCTCTCCGCATACGGTCTCGTGTATTCTCCATTTCTTTCCTCTCTATATTCTTTCACCAACCACACCATTATAACGATAAAATCTTTGAATGGTTGGTGCTCACATTTGGCCTGTGTAAGGCCTTGTATAGTTTGAAACTGTTCTCTTTCCCTCCTGATCCTGAACTTCAACGCTTAACAGTGGAAACACTGTTTTACTTAAGTTTGGGGGGGACTCCTTTTTTGTATATATTTTTTGTTTTCCTTTTTGTTTTGTATATAATTTGTTTTTAGGGAGCGCCGACAATTTTGACCCTCTTGGTGTAGCCTGACAGTGAGGGCACTGTCAAGTTTAGGTTTGGGGGTGTGCTCGGTAAGCTTTCTTCCTTCGCATTCATTTGTATATTTTGCATTTGCATACCTTATTAAAAACCCAAAAAAAAAATTGAAAATTTTCCAAAAAAATATAAAAACTTTGTCGTCAAGTTAGCTAATAGGGTAACTTAGATTTTTATTCTGAAAGTTTAGTTGATATGTTAGAAATAACTAAATTCTAAGCTTAGGAATTGAAAACCCTAAAAATAACCCTCGTTCTGTTTAAACTTGGTGATGATACGTCCTTATAGTTTTTTTTGAGAAATAGGTAATTTTGAGTTCAGTTCTTGAGTTAAGTCAAGATGAAGGGAGAGTATTGAAGCTTTGCTGAAGGATAAGTCTGAAAAATAATTTCTTTTCTTGAGTTCAAATTTAGAAAGTATATACCCTACAAACTGCACTTACACGCACCTTAAAACTTGGGATAGTAGAGGATACCTAGGAATACTCTTGCCTGAAAGCCTAGTATGAAAGAAAAAACGGTATTTAAAGCTAAACACCAAAAGAGCATATTGAAAAATATATCCGGTCTTGAAAAAGAAAAAGAAAAAGAAAAAGAAAAAGAAAATAGAATAAAGTCAAGACCTGGAAACTGCTATTTACGCTTTAAAGTTCACACATTCAGTAATCGGTCGTTAGTGCCTTAAGAAGCATTAATAGTCGCATGAAAGGTGTGTGAGCAAATCCGTCCATCCTTAATGAAAAGAAGTAGTATTAGGTATTAGGGCAAGGGTATTATAGCTTGAATTGAATTCTTGAGTGTAGGGGTGCAAATACACACACACGTAGGGGTATACAATCGATGTTTGGATAAAAGATAGAAATAAAGAATAAGACTTGTGTTTTCTGTAAAGTTGATAAAAACCCTTAATTTGAGGCCGTACTTTAGAAGGAAAACTCAGGAGAACTAACATCTTTCTAAACTTTTTTGGAACGTATAGGATCTAAGGTTTAATAGATCGGAGGCGTGAAAAATAAGGGTTGGATATTTCTAACTTAGGATGATAGAATTTCTAACGTAAATACTAAACTGTAGGAGTAGAATCGATGTTAACTTATGACACTAGCTTGATGGGATTTTGTGGGTGTAATCCGCTGAAAACCCTCAGGAGACAACACTCCTCCTACTAGGGACGCCTAGAGGTTTAATGGCTTGTTGCACGTGCTCAGTGCAATCGCGTTCCCTGCGAAAGTGCGGTTAGGATTTTATTTTTGTGAATAATTGGTTTTGCTCGGGATGAGCAAAAGTTAAGTTTGGGGGTATTTGTTCATAGTAGAATATTACATTTTATATCGCCCATTCTTATGCTCGTGTGTTTATAGGTAGGTGCTTTTAAATCCGTGTTTGTTACATATTTACAGAATACAGGTTTCCAGTACAAATATTGCAAATCAAGACAAAATCTCCACAGTTACACCAAACTCAGAACATCTGTCACAGCAGATAAAAGCCGGGTTCCGGTCATCCATATCCGTCCAGTGCCGAGTACCAGTTCTTGAGACAAGACATATGACAGTGGTCATTCGTGTCTCGGACAAGCACAGAGCACGAGGGGGCTGCACAAGAATCAATGGGTGCGCGGAGCTCGAGGGAGATAGAAGTCAAAAGTGAAGAAAATAATGCAATCTTGGACTAAGAAATCTGAAGATATTCTGGAAGATTTTATGCAATTTAAAGTTGGCAAACACGAGGAAACATGAAACCAAGGAAGCACACAAAACCCGACCACCCAAATCCACTGTACGGCCGCGGAACCGCGGCCAATAGGGGGTCTAGGCCGCGGTTCCGCGGCCGTTTAGGCTTGTCGGCTGATGAGTTTTTGTGGGTTGTTTGGTCTTTTCATGTTGGTTCAGAATGTTGCCCTAGATTTCCATCTCCCTGCCTATAAATACCCCAGAACTTGCCAAGCCATAGGGTGAATTCTTTTGTTCCTCTTTTGGAGGTTTTAGTGTAGTTCTTCTTCTTCTTCTTCTTCATCTTTCCTCCATGAAAATGTAGTGAGAGCATTGAGTGGATGATCAATGAAGATGAGGGTTTTTGTATCATTCTCTTTTGTTTAACTTCCCCTTGAGATTCTTGCTTTCTCTTGATCTTTCAACCTCTTCATTGAGCTTGAAAGGTTAAGGGTTTGTTATTGATCTCAAGGGTCGTATTTTTCTTATGGAATTAGTGCTTCATTTCACATGCGTTCTTTACCCTTCTCTTGATCTTGCAACCTCTTGATTGAGCTTGCAAGTTTAAGGGTTGGCTATTGATCCCATGCTTGTCTTGAGTTCTAGTTTCTAGTTTTCTTTCTTGCTTTTTATTACTTGCTTTTTATTACATTCATGCTTTACTTTCTTGCACTTAAATTCCATGCCCTTAATTACTTGTAATCTTTTCTTTTCTTTGTTCTTTTTGTTCTCTCTTTTTTTCATTTTGTGAATGGTTGTAATTATTGTTGTTGTTAAGAATCAATACGATATTGTAAGTTAACATTTCTTTGCTCATTTCCTTTTCCCGTTATTTTCCATTGAACTCCGCCCAAACGTTACGCAAGCGCTCCGTTAGGCACCCTACCTTAACAAGGTAACGGTGATTCCTAACCGCGACCGGTTGCGTTCGGTTTGGCCGGAGGCGAAAGCAAGAGACAAGAACGGAAGGACAAGGGTAAATAAGCCGGATTCCACGAATACCGTGCTTAAATCCCCTAATCCACGTTGTTGCCGATTGCTCTAGCTTCAATTGGTTAAGACTCGGCTCAAAGGTTTTGAGTACGGATTTCTTTAGCTTACAATTTCGTATCTTTTTCTTAACAACTTTATACTTGCAAATAATACACATAGGTTAGACTGAACAAACATATACAATTCTTTATTGACTCGTTTAAAACAAGAAAGGACATACAACCATCTCCCTGTAGATCGACCCGTGCTCAACCGGCTAGCTGCGAAGCGACACCGTCCTGATCGCGGTTATACTTTAGAACTTTGAACATCCAACACGCCGAAAGCGTGCGATCAGTCATATGGGTGGGTTTAATTCTATCGGGAAATGACGGGTTGAACCTGACTAGCATCCTATAGTTTTTTGGCCTTTGTCAAGGTCATAGGGGGTTAGGGGCAAAAGCATTATCGGGAATTTGAAGTGTTGAAATTTGCAATGAGATTGCATACCTTCTATGAGATAGTTGGATCCTGATACCCACTGCGAGTAAGAGTTACTCCTGGAAGAGTTTTACACAGGACAGTTAGCCGATCAAATAGGTGTCTAGAAATGTGTTAACGGGGTTATGCCTCTGGGAAAATGAGGTTTATTTTAATTAGGTCAATGCCAAAGGACGGGGAACCTCCCTCAAAGTACCAACACAGGCCTAGCCGAAAGATCGACGAACTTGTAAAGTGTAATTAATCCCGGCTAATCTTACATTTTTTGGTTTGAAGGAAGATTTGATGAAAACAGTAAGAGCCATCCTGATTAGATAAGATCATAACCAATCTAATCTTGCAAGAGCATACGCTAAAGTGTTTTCTTCTCTCTCTCTCTCCAGGTAGCGACCATGTCAGGCCTTAATCAAGATAATAATATGGATGTATTGATCGAACCCGCTTGTTATACTGAGTAGGAGAACATTGGTTCCGTTCTTTTTTATAATTGTTATAAGACTGAGCAGGGAATAGGGACATATTCGGGTTCCCACGCCGCCCAAACAAAAATAAGCATGTTGATGCATTTTCTTCACGTGTGTTAGTTATCGAGAATTGTTTCTTAGTTCACTCTACGTCCTGGGTATTAGATACCGGATCAGGATCCCACATATGCAATATGTTGCATGGGCTAAGGAAAGGTAGAGAACTGGGAGAGGGTGATCATTCCATAAGAGTAGGGTATGGTGCAAATGTTGCAGCCAAAGCAGTTGGCGAGTATCACCTTGTATTACCAAATGGTAATACATTGATTCTGAGCGAATGCTATTACATTCCGACCCTGATATGCAATCTTATATCAGTTTCTTTATTAAGTAAAGAAGAATATAATTTTATAGTACAGGATAATGTTATGAGCATCTTCCTGAATCAAAAGTTGATTGGATCAGGCTCGTTAAATAATGGCATATACGTTCTGAATCAAACCACAGTTCTTAATGTACAAAACAAACACAAGAGAAAGAGTTCAGAAATGAATGAATCCTTCTTATGGCATTGTAGACTA
Source organism: Agapanthus africanus (assembly GCA_030015575.1). Taxonomy (NCBI): domain Eukaryota; kingdom Viridiplantae; phylum Streptophyta; class Magnoliopsida; order Asparagales; family Amaryllidaceae; genus Agapanthus; species Agapanthus africanus. The sequence continues at coordinate 371,402,940 of JASDDO010000019.1, read as the reverse complement.
GGTCATATCAATGCGACACGACTAGCTACGTTATATAAGGATGGATATTTGAATCCGTTTGAATTTTCATCTTATGACACTTTCCAGTCATGTCTCAAAGGCAAAATGACCAAAACTCCGTTTAGTGGACACGGATAAAGAGTTACGGAACTCTTGGGACTGATACATAGTGATGTATGCAGTCCCATGTCTACACATGCCTGGAATGGTTCCTCATACTTTATTACATTCACTGACGATCTCTCAAGATACGGACACGTGTTCCTGTTGAAACACAAGTCTGAAGCTTTTAAGAAATTCAGAGAATATAAGCACAAAGTCGAGGAGGAGAATACTTGAGCAATGAGTTCCTGGACTATCTAAAAGAGAATGGAATTCTCTATCAGATTACTCCTCCGTATACACCACAGCACAACGGTGTATCACAGCGGAGGAATCACACCCTATTAAATATGGTGTGCTCTATGATGAGCACTGCTGAGTTGCCTATTTCCTTTTGGGGATATGCGCTTGAGACAGCCATATACTTATTGAATAGAGTTCCAACCAAATCAGTGCCTACCACTCTATATGAGATATGGGAGGGGAAGAGACCATGTCTTAATTTTTTTAAGATATGGGGTTGCCCGGCCTATGTTAAAAAGCAAAATCCGGACAAGCTCGAAGCAAGGTCTGCTCTGTGCAAGTTTGTAGGATATCCCAAGCATTCGCGAGGACATATCTTCTACCACCCTGAGGAACAAAAGGTATTTGTTGCTCAGCATGCCACCTTTTTAGAAAAGGAATTTCTTGCAAAAGAAATTAGTGGAAAGGAGGTAGAACTGGAAGTAGTTCCAGCAATACAAAGTACGACAGATGATTTGGTAGAACCAGAGGATTCAGTAGTCCCCAATGAACCTCAGTCTCTCCGCCGATCTAGTAGGGTTCCTCATCCACCTGAGAGATACTATGGTTTTCTCATTGATGGTGGGAGAGAGGATTGCATCATAGAAGATGATGACCCAACTAGCTTCGAGCAGGCCATCACGAGTGGTGACTCTGTGAAATGGCTGGATGCAATGCGATCTGAGATGGAATCCATGTACACCAACAAAGTATAGACTTTGGAAGTTGCTCCTGAAGGGATAAAACCCATTGGGAGCAAATGGATCTTTAAGAAGAAACTTGGTTTAGATGGAAAAGTTGAGACTTTCAAAGATAGACTTATTTCAAAGGGTTTTCGTCAACAACCAGGTGCGGATTATGACGAAACCTTTTCTCCAGTGGCTATGCTTAAGTCCATCCGGATCCCACTTGCCATTGCTGCATACCATGACTACGAAATCTGGCAGATGGATGTTAAAACCGCCTTTCTAAATGGTGATTTAGAAGAGTGCGTATACACGACTCAGCCAGAGGGGTTCGTAGATAGTGGAAACAGCAGAAAGGTGTACAAGCTGCTTAAATCCATCTATGTGTTAAACCAGGCATCGCGGAATTGGAACATCTGTTTTGATGTTGTAGTCAAAGAGTTTGACTTCATCAGGAACGTGGATGAACCTTGTATATACAATAAAGTTGCAGAGAGTAAGGTTGTCTTCCTCGTATCGTACGTGGATGACATACTCTTGATAGGAAATGATGTTCCTATGCTGCACTCGGTCAAGCTCATCTTATCACATAGATTCTCAATGAAAGATCTAGGTGATGCCACCTGCATTTTGGGGATTAAGATCTATAGAGATGGATCTAAACGGATACTGGGATTGTCCCAATCCAGGTACATTCACACCATACTAAAGAGGTTTAGTATGGAAAAGTACAAGCGTGGGAATCTACCTACGATCTCTGGACTCACTCTCTCCAAAGAGATGTCTCCTAAGACTGATTTGGAGAGAGCTCGCATGCAAGAGATACCCTATGCTTCGGCAGTAGGCTCTATCATGTACGCGATGCTATGTACCAGACCCAATGTAGCATACTCACTAAGCGTAGTGAGTAGGTATCAAGTAGATCCAGGAGAGGGTCACTGGACAGCTGTGAAGAACATTCTCAAGTACTTGAAAAGGACTAAAGAGATGTTCTTGGTGTATGGTAACGGAGAACTCCAGGTGGAGTCCTTTACCGATTCGAGCTTCCAAAGTGATAAGGACCACTCTAAGTCACACTCGGGATTTGTCTTTACCCTAAATGGAGGGGCGGTTTGTTTGAAGAGTTCCAAACAGGAAACCGTGGCAGACTCGATGATGGAGGCTAAATACATCGCTACCAATGATGCTGCCAAAGAGGCTGTCTGGATGAAGAAGTTCATAGATGAACTTGGAGTGGTTCCGTCCATTGAGCATCCAATACCTTTGTATTGTGATGACAATGGAGCCGTGGCTTTGTCCAAGGAACCCAGGTCCCATCAGAGATCCAGGCAAATTCTGAGGCGGTATCACCTAATTCGGGAGATAGTTGATCGCCGGGAGATCGAGGTCAGGAGAGTTGACACGAAGGAAAATACTGTGGATCCACTCACGAAGGCCATACCACAGATACAATTTGAGAAACTCTTCTGGATGTTGGGTATGAGATACTACAACAGCTGGCCTTAGTATAAGTGGGAGATTGTTAGTTATATATATGCCCTAGAGGTCATTGTTGTATATATGATGTATATTATAGTGGATTCTTGGATATATATAGAAAGGACTTTCTTGCTCGACATGATAGTATGCAATCTGATTTCACTTTGTCTTAACCTGTTGACTTGTATTGTATTACTGTCTTTCTCTCACATGTTGATAAAGCCCTTAGGATATGTATACTTGACTACTAGGAATCTGATGCAGATTATACTAGTGGGGCCAGGGTAGTCTACGAGTACATCTTATAATTGTTCCTAGTCGAGGGTGTATCGAGACAGGGGATCGATACTCCAGAGTAGACTAGCGTATTCGCATCTTGACACATATGATGAGCGATAGATGATCCCACATCCATTGGTGTTTGACATCAAAGATGGTATACGGGTGCTCAGTGGAGACTGGGTATACTGAACGGACTCGCCGAGAACTCCTAAATGGTATTATACCTATCGTCAGATAGCAGTTCTCTGGTGACACTGGTACAGGTTAGTCTGTTGACCCGAGATCATCATAGAGTCTTGTGTGATTCCTACTGTGCTTTGATTTCCACCTTACAACATTCATGAGGTCGTGCAAAACGGTGGCTTTTGGGTACAGTCCCAAATCATTTGGAGGCAATGCGCGATAGGAGGGGTTTCGTCTTTCCTGGGGGTTGATGTTGCGCTGTGTTCGATTGGCTATAACTGGAAGTCCCTGGTCAGGGCTGAAATGGAGATCTACTGGTAAGTGTGATCAGTAGTTTCTCAACCCGTTATGAGCCTCATATCGACACGACTTATCGGTTACTGGGGTCTGACGTTTACCACCCCTAGACTAGATATGCGACATATCAGACGAAGAGACCGGACTGTACGGTAGTGTTACTGATTGGATTCACAGGAGTGTGTGCAGACTTGCTTGTTGATCTTCTGATCGATCAATACCCGGGTGGCTCTTACGTTTAGATGACCGCTTGCAGTTTGTGAGTGTTTGATGTGATTATCACTTACTGCCGGCGTATTGACGAGTCTTTAGAGTCCTACATAGAGGTTTCCTGGCTCAGGCGAAACGGAGTAGGAGAACATAGTAATATGTGCGGGGCCGAGATTGATACGATATGAGATACCGTATTCTATTCTCATGATATGTGATATCGTCCCGGTATATGTGATATAGCCGGTTTATCGGATCAAGTGTTGATTCGATAAAATGATACAGATTATATTGGTCGGTGTTCAGTTGATAAAACTGCACATTTGTATTACATTTTTCCTACCTTTTTCATATTAAAAAAGGACTTTATTATAATATATTATACATATGAGGGTTTATGTGTAAAAATACCATTTTCCATGTGTTAATATATTTTAATTAGCATTTGGTAGGAAAATGTATGCAAATAAATCCATTGACCAAATCCTAGTAGAACTAAGTCTACTAAATATTATTTGAGATTATTGTGCAGAATTTTCCAAGTTGTTATGCAGAATTTATCAAGGAAATCAAGTTGTTGAAAAAGACTTGCCTAATTAAGAAGCAAAACTTGGAGACCAAGTCTGGAAGCAACCGAGAAAAGATTTCCAGATTCTGAAGGTGCCTAGGATAGCCACATGTCACAAGATGCAAGCCCAAAAAATTCAGCCAAGAGATCCTTACCTTTGAGCGCGGATCCGCGGCCAAACCCCCCTTAGGCCGCGGATCCGCCGCAATTTTATGGAGTTAGAGCAAAAGATTTTTTGGGGTTAATCTCTGCTGAATTTTACCAAGTTTTCAATCTAAAGATTCTGGCTTTGCACTATAAAAAGGCACCGAGAGCCTCTTGGAAAATTCATCAAGCCGACGAGATCACGAAGTCCAAGACGGCTCACGCATCCAGACTGATCATCAACGGTTCATCTACCTCCTTAGAAAGATCGAGAAGCAAACTAGGTTTTTGTAATCATTTTCTAAGGAATCAAAGTGTACTTGATATTGTTGATTAATAAAGGTAGCTTTCTTCTTCTTATTCTATTTCTTCGTAGTTTAATTATGCATTTTCTCACCATCTCTTCTTCTCCTAACATGCGCGAGTAATTCTCCGCTTGTTAGGGTTCGTAGGATTAGGGTAGGCTAATGGATGATGAAAATAACTAAACCCTTTTTAAGTCCTATAAAGTTTAGGAACTTTATCAAAAGAATCATTAACATCCTAATCGGGCACGCTAGCAATTCTTTGCTAGTTCCGACCGCGATTAGAGATTAAATTAATGATTGTTTTGGTAAAGGCTAGATATGAACGGAGTTCCGTGTCGAGATAAGGGTTAAGAGTGGGATTCCTTTTCCCTCCAGAAACCCTAATCTACACGCATCACCGTCGTTCTAGTTCTAAATCTATTAATGGATAAAAAGGGTAACTTTTAATTAATCGTCCATAACTACTAAATCCTAACGAACCCTACAAGCCCCCTTATTATATTAACTACATCCTTAAAATAATCTAGATCTATATTTTTGCATTCTTGTGTAACGTAGATCTAGAAACCATTCAACAAATTCTTTCTTCCTCCTCTCTTTTTCAACACATCTAAAGTAAGAATAAAAGATTCAACGTTTTCCTGAGGACGACCCGTACTCATCTCGGTCTAGCTACACGCGACACCGTTATTGATTGCGGTTAACTACAAACACAAATTTTCGTATCAATCAAATGGCGCTGTTGCCGGGGATACGTGCGTAATTTTTTATTTTTACTATTTGTGTTGAATTCTTAGACGAGTCATATCATTATTAAAACAAAACTGCAAATTGCATATTTAACGATTTGTGCATGAATTTTTGCAAGGAGATCTGGAGTCACAGAATTAAGGAGAACAAAAAACAGAGACATTTTTAGAGATCCAGAGGAGTACAGAAGGCTATACAAAAAATTTCATCAACTGTTCCTTCTGCCACGCGGCGGAACCGCGGCAAAAGCACTCCTTCTGCGGCGGAATCGCGGCAAGTTGGAGGAATTAAGGAATCAATCTTCTCTGGTATCTTTCTCAACTCCTTCTCTCTCACCTCAAATCCAATAAAATCTATTTTCTGCAGGATTCTTTACAAAATTGCGCCGCTCAAAAATCTTTTTGCAAAAGTTTTGTGATTGGTTTTGTTTTGCATATTTAATACGGACTTTAAGGGGAAAAGACCAAATCAAGATTAGGTGGGGATTTCATCACCCTTCCTAAGCCCCACAAATCACAAACCGAGCATCTAGATCTACCCTTCATTAATTTAAAAAATATCTAGACCAGACTCTAAGGACTGTCGCGCTCAATAAGGGCAGAGGAAGGTCGTGGGTAATCTATCGTTTATCCGCATTACTTTTGTAGTGCCTAGGCAAGTGTGACAAAGGCTAGTGGTTTTTAATTAGGCCCACGACGTGGTTCCTTCCCACTTACCTGGCACTTACCTGGCTACAAGGGTAGTACGGAGGCGGTAGAGGATTTATCCTGCGACTTGTCCTTTGGAAGTCTAGGAGCGGTCTAAAGACTGGACCTAGGTGACTTTAGTTCTAGGGTTGCTTGTGCATCTTAGGGTGATTTTTCTTGAGTCCCACTTTTTCAAAACAAACCAATTTTAAATCACACACACGCTGCCACTTGCACTAAACCCGCTTAGTGCATACTCGGCTGGACACGGGATCCTAGTGCCCGTCTTGTCCGCGTTCCTGCTATCGACGCCGAAGTCGTTACTTCTTCATCTTCTTTTCCCCCACCACACACCACAACGACCGTGATGGACGACACTCCATCAAATTATAACACCACGCTGCCACCGCCCGTAGGTGAGCAGAATCCACCGCGCATCTCTCTCCAAGAGAGATGCTATCCTATTCGTGGTCCCCTTCCTACTTGTCTATCTCTTCCACCACCTAACGGGGATAATTTCGAAATTAAACCCCGCTACATCAATCTGCTGCCTAAATTTCACGAGCTTGAGTCGGAAGACACATACGTTTTCATCACCAAATTCGAAAACGTATGCGCAATGATGGGTACTTCATAATTAACTTTAGATGTTATGCGCTTACGTCTTCTCCCATTCACATTGTGCGACTTGGCAGAAAAATGGCTTTATAATACTGCCGCACACTCAATCACTAATTGGGATGAATTTGTCGTAGCATTTCTTAAGAAGTTTTACCTAAATCATAAGACTGCCCATATTAGGAGCGAGATCAACCAGTTCACCCAGCTTCTCAATGAACCATTTTGGAAGTGTTTTGAACGTTTCAAAGATCTGCTTGTCCAATGCCCCCATCACGGAATACAAAGATGGGATTTATGTCGGATTATATATGAGGGCATTAACCCAGCGACAAAGCAGATGCTTGAAACAATGTGTCAATGCAATTTCATGTCTAAAGATGACGGTGAAGTATGGAAATATCTGGAAGATCTCGCTGAACACACGTTGCAGTGGGAAAGCGTAAGACCACCTTCAACTAAGGGAGGTATTCACCAGCTCGACGTTTCTATCGCGGTAAAAGCCGAAATGGCAGCGATACAGAAGAAACTCGACGCTATTGAGAACAAATTTTCATCATTCTCCCTAAATCAGGTCACGCTTCCTAAGACCGTCTGTGGTTGCTGTTCGGATCCTTCACACTTAACGAAAGAATGTCCTATGAATGCATCGTTTCAAGCTAATGCTGCTTTTCAGCAGCGACCTAGAAACGACCCTTATTCTTCCACGTACAATCAAGGATGGAGGAATCATCCTAACTTTGCTTGGAACCAAAACCAACAAAGCAATTATCAAAGACCTCCTCCACAGCAACCACAACCACAGAATCAGCCTCCCTTTCAGTCACAGAATTTCCAAAATCCGGCCAACATTTCTGCACCACAAGTGGCCGGTACTGACAACTCACTTGCACAAACTTTGGATATGTTCATGAAACAATCCATGCAATTTTCGGCTGGGATGAGGTCTTTTATTGATACCTTAACGAAAAACTCCGCCTCCCATGGTGAGAGTATTAAATCAATAGAAAACCAAATCGCACAGTTAAACGCCACAATGAGTGCGAGAGAGAAAGGGAAACTCCCATCTCAACCCATACCTAATCCTGGCCACTCACAAAGTTATAATGTGAGTGCTGTTACCACGTTGAGATCGGGAAAAGTGCTGAATAACCGAGTGGGCGAGCAATGTGATGATAGTGACACCAATGATACCCCAGCTTCTTCTTCTTCCCCTAATTCATCTAGTCTCCCACCTTCACCCGAGCCTATTCTCCGTTTTCCCCAAGGCTCGAACCCTTCGCCCATTTCGCTAAATCGATCTAAGTCGATTCCCACTCCAGTTTTAGGATCGAATCCGTCCCCACAATCTTCTCCAATGTTGGACCCAAAACTTATTGATAAAGCACCTTATCCAAACAGGTTAAGGGGCAACAGACCAAGTCCACAAATGTTAAAAATTGTGGAAATTTTTAAGCAAGTTAACATAAACATTCCTCTCCTAGATGCTATTCAACAAGTTCCGTCATATGCGAAAATCCTAAAGGACTTGTGCACTAGGAAGAGAAAAGTTCAAGTACCTAAAAAAGTTTTTCTTGCGAATAATGTGAGCACTGCTTTTACACAACAACTACCCAAGAAACGAAAGGACCCCGGAAGTCCTACAATTTCTATTTCCATTTGGGGTAAAAATATCAATCGTGCTCTACTCGATCTAGGTGCTAGTGTAAACTTGCTTCCGTATTCTGTTTATGAGCAATTAGGGATCGGAGAGTTAAAACCTGCGCATTGCACTCTTCAGATGGCCGATCGATCTATCACCCAACCAAGGGGTGAGCTAGAGGATGTGTCAATCAAAGTCGGGGAATTCATATTCTTTGTGGACTTTATCGTTATAGATACACAACCTGTAGCAAACCCACGCAATCAAATCCCGGTGATACTCGGTCGACCCTTTTTGGCCACTTCCAACGCAGTAATTAATTGTAGAAACGGCTCTATAACCCTATCCTTTGGAAAGAAGTCAATTGAGCTTAACATTTACAAGTTGGGAAGTGAACCCTCCGAACCCTATGCTCATGTGTGTTCTGTCGAATTAATGGATGTCGACAGCAGCGAATTTGATCAACCTCATGATACTGACTCTTTTCATATGTTGTTGTTTGACCCAACCATGTACTCTTCCACCGAGTTGTCCGGGTCAACATCTAATGAGGAACCTTTTATAGAGTCTGACGATCACCCCATTTTTTCTGATGATATTATTCTTCGGGGTATCGATGAAAGTTTTGAGGAAATTTTCGCTGATGAACTCGCATTTTTAAAAGATACGGGTGTTGAGATGAATCAACTCCAAGATGAAGCAATTAAACCTCCACCCCTTCTTTTGGACAATCATGATAATGTGAGTAATCCATCATCACTATCACTGTGTCGTCTCTCCAAATTGAGACGCAATCCTTTTCCATCACACCTCATATCACCTCCCCACTTCTTCCACCAACCTTGGTGCTTCATCGATAAAATTTTTGAATGGTCGGTGTTGACCTTCGGTCTTTGCAAAGCTTGGCATTGACCAATAACCTTGACCCCCTCGTATGATTTTAAAAGATTAAAATTGTTTAACTCAAGTTTGGGGGGGGTATATTTTGGCTCTTGAAAAGAAAATGTTTTTTACAAATTTGTGAGCTTAAAATAAGTTTGGGGGAGGATTTTCACTTTCATATATTCTTGCCCCCATTAATAATTTCCTCCCAAGTCTACAGGTTTTTGAGCTTAACGGATGACATCAGTGAGGACACTGCTGTAAACAGGTTTGGGGGAGGTTTGTGCTTATACTTTGCATTATACTATATTAAAGCACAAAAAAATTTTGATAATAAAAGATTACAAAGTGAAAAATTACATCCGAAAGATAGGAATAGTTTAAGAAAACTAAGAAAATTAGAAGTTTTCTTAAACGAACTAGTAATAAGTAGTTATGAGCTGTTGTCCCAAGGGTTAGTAAGATGAAAGAAGTCACTAATCTGAGGATAAAAATAAGTCTGAAAAATAGTTTCTATTCTGGAAGCCAAACATTTGAATGTTGATACCCTACTATATGCACTTACACACGTCTTGAAACTCGGGATAGTAGAGAATACCTTGAAATGCTCTTGTCTAAAAGCCAAAGTATGAAGGAAATGAAAAAAAAAATGAAGAAAATATAAAAATGGTGAAAAGAAAAAAATTAACACTGGTTTTGTTATCGCCAAGGCAGCAATAAAAAAATATAGCGAGGGTGCCTCTTCACCTAGGGCCCTAAGGCCAACTGGTCTGGGAGTCACTGCTAAGCCTTAGGTGGTGCAAGACGAGTAAAATATTATCACCTAATCAGCAAGCACAGAAGTAATTGGTCGGTTAGTACCTAAAGAAGTATTAACGGTCGCATGAAAATGTGTGAGCAAATCTTAATATTCATCAAATTAAAAAGTACTAAGGCAGATGGACAAGAGTATGATAGCTTGAATTGAATTCTCCGAGTGTAGGGATGTTCTTACACACACGTGGGGTTATATGATCAATGTTTGGATGAAAGGTAGGAATGAAGAATAAAGACGATGTTTTATTGAGGGATGATGTGATTTCTAACATTTTTTCATGACTATTAAGATAGGGCTCATGACAACTGAAAAGCTAGTATAGTTGGAAACTCTTATTTTCAAAGTCTTTCTTTTATGGTTCTTATTTTTATATGTAAATTTCACCATTTTTCTTTTGTTATAGGATTTTGTGGGCGTAATCCGCTGAAAACCCTCAGGAGACAACACTCCTCCTACTAGGGACACCTAGAGGTTTAACGGCTTGTTGCACATGCTCAGTGCAATCGTGTCTGCCTACGAAAGTGTGCTTAGTTTTCTCCTTTCTTTTTCTCCTCTTAAATAAACTAGTTTGCTCGGAACGATCAAAGATAAGTTTGGGGGTATTTGTTCAGTTGATAAAACTGCACATTTGTATTACATTTTTCCTACCATTTTCATATTAAAAAAGGACTTTATTATAATATATTATACATATGAGGGTTTATGTGTAAAAACACCATTTTCCATGTGTTAATATATTTTAATTAGCATTTGGTAGGAAAATGTATGCAAATAAATCCTTTGACCAAATCCTAGTAGAACTAAGTCTACTAAATATTATTTGAGATTATTGTGCAGAATTTTCCAAGTTGTTATGTAGAATTTATCAAGGAAATCAAGTTGTTGAAAAAGACTTGCCTGATTAAGAAGCAAAACTTAGAGGCCAAGTCTGAAAGCAACCGAGAAAAGATTTCCAGATTTTGAAGGTGCCTAGGATTGCCACATGTCACAAGATGCAAGCCCAAAAAATTCAGCCAAGTGATCCTTACCTTTGAGCGCGGATCCGCGGCCAAACCACCCCTTGGGCCGCGGATCCGCCGCAATTTTATGGAGTTAGAGCAAAAGATTTTTTGGGGTTAATCTCTGCTGAATTTTACCAAGTTCTCAATCTAAAGATTCTGGTTTTGCACTATAAAAAGGCACCGAGAGCCTCTTGGAAAATTCATCAAGCCGACGAGATCACGAAGTCCAAGACGGCTCACGCATCCAGGCTGATCATCAACGGTTCATCTATCTCCTTAGAAAGATCGAGAAGCAAACTAGGTTTTTGTAATCATTTTCTAAGGTATCAAAGTGTACTTGATATTGTTGATTCATAAAGGTAGCTTTCTTCTTCTTATTCTATTTCTTCGTAGTTTAATTATGCATTTTCTCTCCATCTCTTCTTCTCCTAACATGCGCGAGTAATTCTCCGCTTGTTAGGGTTCGTAGGATTAGGGTAGGCTAATGGATGATGAAAATAACTAAACCCTTTTTAAGTCCTATAAAGTTTAGGAACTTTATCAAAAGAATCATTAACATCCTAATCGGGCGCGCTAGCAATTCTTTGCTAGTTCCGACCGCGATTAGAGATTAGATTAATGATTGTTTTGGTAAAGGCTAGATATGAATGGAGTTCCGTGTCGAGATAAGGGTTAAGAGTGGGATTCCTTTTCCCTCCAGAAACCCTAATCTATACGCATCACCGTCGTTCTAGTTCTAAATCTATTAATGGATAAAAAGGGTAACTTTTAATTAATCGTCCATAACTACTAAATCCTAACGAACCCTACAAGCCTCCTTATTATATTAACTACATCCTTAAAATAATCTAGATCTATATTTTTGCATTCTTGCATAACGTAGATCTAGAAACCATTCAACAAATTCTTTCTTCCTCCTCTCTTTTTCAACACATCTAAAGTAAGAATAAAAGATTCAATGTTTCCCTGAGGACGACCCGTACTCATCTCGGTCTAGCTACACGCGACACCGTTATTGATTGCGGTTAACTACAAACACACTTTTTCACATCAATCAGTCGGTTATATGTAATATAGCCGGAGTATTAAATCAAGTGTTGATTTAATAATTTAATGTATAATTATATATGTGATATATTACAATACATTAATTAATATAAGCTCACTTAAATGATTCTTTTTCTCACTTTGGATGTATTGATATATATGTGATATATGTTAAATATAATCTTTTCTTTTGTTACAAATTATTATATATGTGATATGTGATATTGTAACATGCTAGGGTTACACATGCAACTAGGGTTTATGAGAATCACACCATGATTAGGGTTTATAGTTGGAATTATATATTTATTTTTAGATAATTCAAATTGTGTGGATATTGTTGAGATATTTATCCATGTTTACTTTGTCCACCCTCTTTGATATTTCTAAGATATTTATTAATCTAACCCTAACCCTAGCCTATAGTTTATTCTCTACATGAGTTAGCCATGATATTTACTAACTCACCATGGTTGCATTATTAACCTAAGCTCATTATTCTTTCATCACTACTTCATCTTCTTCCTCCTCCACTAAAAAAGCTTGCTAGCTTTTTCATTTATGACGAAATAAAGTGAGAAAAAGAAAACTAAAGAGAGCAAAATTCCTACTTCATCATCCTCTTCTATACTAGCCATATAGATTAGTGTGTTAGCTTCACTAGTTCCTAATTAGTGAAGAGATAGCTTGGCTTTGTGACTCCTCTAGGTAAATCATCTTGGAAAGTGAAGTCTTCAAGCAAGCATGGATCATTCACCTCATGGAGCCTCTCTAGAGTCCGGGAGCTTGATGATCTCCGTGAAGGGACCACAACTTGGAGCTTATGAAGCGAAGGAACGGACTACAAAAGTTGTAATCCCTATCACTTAGATGTTAAGTTGTTAACATGTGCTTCTAGTTTGATTCTCTAGTATCGATTCTTGTCTTGGGTTGTTTAAACAAGGCAAAATTTTTAAATTATCATGGATGATGCCACCCGAAACCTTGATGTCGTGATAAATAACCCAACACTACCGCACCGAGGAACAAAAGGTGTTTTATTTCTCGGCATGCCACCTTTTTAGAAAAGGAATTTATTTTGGAAACAAATTTCTGGTCATGAGGTAGAACTGGAAAGAGTTCCAGCTATACAAAATACAGCTGATGATTTGGTAAAACCGAATGATTCAATTGTTCCCAACGAAGCTCAGCCTCTCCGCCGATCTAGTAGGGTTCCTCACCCACCTGGGAGATACTTCAGTTTTCTCAATGACAGTAGGAGCGAGGATTGCATTATGAGATGATAACCCAACTAGTTTCGAGCAAGCCATCAAGAGTGGTGACTCTGTAAGAATGGCTGGATGCTAAGCGATCTGAGATGGAATCCATATACACCAACGAAGTATGGACTTTGGTTGCTTTATCTGAAGGGTTAAATCCCCATCAGGAGCAAGTATATCTTGACAAGATTACTTGGTGTACATGGAAAAGTTGAGACTTTCAAAGCTAGACTTGTTGCAGAAGGTTCTCGTCATCGACCAGGCTTGGATTATGATGAAACCTTTTCTGGTGCCTATGCTTAAGTCCAACAGGATCTGTAAGTCTACGGTAGAGCCCCAGCCGTCAATCTGAGGTCTAAACGCGGAACAAAACTTTTACAACTAGCGCTATCGCATACTATAACCCGGATCTTGCTATTAACGCTAAACTAACAAACTGTAAAGAGGTAGAAAGGCTATACCAATCGATCCGTGTCTTTCGGTCTTTAGCCATCATCCCACGCTCCTCGTGGCATCTCCGATCTCCTGTCTCCTCGTCAAGGTGGCACCACGTCAACGAATCTTTATACGGGCTCCCGCCTCTATACCGAGGCAACTCGGACATGAAGTATACTAACCGACATGTCTAAGATGAAGTAGAGAATGAGTAGAATACCTAGTCTCAAACACTCTTTGATTCTCATCACATGAGAGGGTAAGAGTGGAGGTTGAACAAGATGCTAAGGTTTGGAGAGTGTGAGCTCAAGAAAATCAAGTGAGCAACAGAAAAACCAAGCACAAAACTTGTGATGGCTGTCCAAATAATGAGTGATGATAATATAAGGCTTTTTTGTTTTTAAAACAAAGAAAATATCTCCACAAAATATCTCCGCAAAGCCTTCATAATATCTTACCCAAAACAAACACCATTAATTCATTAATGACTCACAAGATAACTCATTACATGAGTCATTAATGAACATTCAAGAATAAATGTGTCATAACAATGAGTCACACTTTCCAAATCCATTAATCATTTAAACTAAAATGATTAACCAAAAAGAAATGCATCTTCTAAACTAATCTCGTAACGGATTACGAGAATACCCCTCACCTGTAAATACATACCTGTATCCGTATTCCGACCGAATACGAATACGATGAGACTAAAATATTCTGACTTAATTAATATTAGGATCCGGCTTAAACCAAAGCCCACCAGTATTATCTATCCGAACCATGACACGTGCACAAATGCACGTGCATGTTCAAACCCTGCCATATAACCATACGGCGTCTACAACGTTTCTCCCGAACTTGGGAAACAATCTGTGGGGGACTCTAAAGACTCGTCAATACTCTGGCAGTGGGTTTAACCACAAGCCGTCAGTGGTACTAGCTGTACGTAACGGCTGCACATGTATTGACAGAAAGGAAAGCTGATGAGCGAACTCATCCTGAAACCCTACTGAGCCTATCAGTGACAATATCCATACAGTCCGGTCCGTTCACCTATGAGCATCGCATATCGGGCCTAGGGGCTGGTAACGTCAGACCCCCAAAAGCTGTATAAGTCGTGTCGGAGGGTAGCCCTGAACACCCTAAGAAACTACTGGAATACCTACCAGTAATTCTCACCTGCCTTGGCCAAGGACTTGGTGTAATGGCTCTCCTAGACACAGTGTGATCTCACCCCCAATACCGGGAGAGACGAATCCCCTGCCGATCCACTCACTGCCTCTATGTGGCTCGGGACTGTACCCAACTAAAACCTGTTTGCACGACTCTTTTGAGCCATGGTAGGGTAGTAATCTAAGTACAGTTGGAACTCACACAAGACAAATGACGACCTCAGGTTGATGAACTAACATGTACACATGTCACCAGGGAACTGCTATCCGACGCTAGGTATAATACCAACTAGTAGGTTCCCGGCAAGTCATGTCCGGTGCACTCATAACCCAATGAGCACCTGTATACATCTTAGGTGATCCAACTGACACCAATGGCTTATGAGACCGGCCACCGCCCCTCGTCGGGATCTCAACTGTATACACTAGTCTATTTCGGAGTATCGATGCCCTGTTTCGAAACTCCCTCGACTAGGGACCACTTTTAAGGATGTGCTTATGGACTACCCAACTCTCACGTATATGATCGCCATCATACTGCTGGAAGTAAAGCAAGAATCCTAAGGGATCTATCAACGTGTAATAGTGATCATGTCACCTAAAGATTTACACGATGATAAAGGCAAACCAGATATCATACTATCATCTCGAGTAAGACTGTCCTACCGGTATAGGTCCTCCCTCAATCATTGCAATCACGTGTCTGCGATCCAATAATTGACTTTGAGGGCACTATATCTAATAGGATCCTACTTACCATTGCTACATACCATGACTACGATATCTGGCGGTTGGGTGTCATGCCTGATTTTCAAAATAGTGATTTAGAAGAGAGCGTCTATAAGTACATAGCCAGAGGGCTTCGTAGACAGTGGGAGCAGCGGAAACATGTGCAAGTTTCTTTATGGGATAAAGCAGGCATTGCGGAGTTGGAACATCTGTTTTGAAGTAGTAGTCAAAGCGTTTGACTTCATCAAAATGGTAGATGAACCTTGTATATACAAAAAGGACAGTAGAGAGTATTGCGGTCTTCCACGTATTGTACGTGGATGACATACTATTGATAGGGAAGGTGTTTCCTATACTACACTCGGTCAATCTCCTCTTATCAGAAGGATTCTCCATATAGGATCAAGGTGATACCTCCTAAATTCTGGGATTTGGATCTATGAGATAGATCTAAGTGGATGTTAGGATTCTCACTTGGTATAGTGAGATGGTATCAATCGATCCTGGGGAGAATCACTGGATAGCTTCCAGGCTGGTAAGGACAACTGAATGTCAGTCACAGGCATTGCCTTTACCCTCAGTAGAGGGACGGTATGTTGGAAAAGTTCAAAGCTAGATACCGTGGTATACTAGATGATAAAGGTTGGATACATCGCTACCAATAATACTACCAAAGGAGTCTAGGTGTATATAAGTTCATGAGATGAAATTCGTTCCCACCATTGTGTGACAATAGAGTTGTGGCTTTGGCCTAGGAACTCCCATCCCATCAGTGATCCAGACATATTCTAAGGCAGTATCACCTGATCATGGAGATGGTTGATCTCCAGAGAGATCGAGGTTATGAGAGTAGACACAGAGGACAACACGGCGGATCCACTCACAAAGGCCTTTTCCCAGGAGAGACTTTTATGGGATGGTTGAGTATGAGATACTTCAACCACTGCTGATTGTTGGTTATTGGATACTACAACAGATGGCCTTAGTGCAAGTGGGAGATTGTTAGTTATATGTATACCCTAAAGGCCATTACTGTACATGCGATGTATATTGTAGTGGATGCTTGGACATATATAGGGAGGACTTTCTTACTAGAAATGATAGTATGCTATCTGGTTGTACTTTACCTTAACATGTACACTGATTGTTTCTATGTTACATGTTGATAAAGCCCTTAGGATGAGTACTTGATTACAAGGATTATGATGCAGATCATACTAGTGGGGACAGTATAGTCGGTAAGTACATCCTTCAAATGTTCCTAGTCGTAGGTGTATCGAGACAGGGTATCGATATACTAGAGTAGACTGGCATATAGCTTCTCAACCCATGTAGATGGGCGATGGATGATCCCATATCCATTGGTGTTTGACATCAAAGATGGTATACGGGTGCTCAGTAGAGACTGGGTACACTGAAGGACTCATCGAGAACTCCCAGATGGTATTATACATGATGTCAGATGGCAGATCTCTGGTGACACTGGTACAGGTTGGTCTGTAGACCCGAGATCGTCATAGAGTCTTGTGTGATTCCCACTGTGCTTTGATTTCCACCTTACCATGTTTAAGAAAACGTGAAAAACGGTAGCTTTTGGGTACAGTCCCGAATCACATGGAGGCAATGAGCGATAGGAGGAGTTTCGTCTCTCCCGGTATTGGGGGTTGATGTTGCGCTTTGGTCGATTGGCTATAACAGGAATCCCTAACCAGGGCTGCTTCAGAGATATACTGTTAAGTGTTATCAGTAGTTTCTCGACCCGTTATGAGTCTCATATCGGCAATACTTATCGAGTTACTGGTGTCAAACGTTTACCAACCCTAGATGAGATATGCGACATATCAGACGAAGAGATCGGACTATACGGTAGTGTTACTGATTGGATTCGCAGGAGTATGGACATGCTTGCTTATTGACCTTATGATCACTCAATACCCGGGTGGCCATTATGTTTAGCAGACCGCTTACGGCTTGTGGGTGTTTGATAAGATCATCACCTACTGCCGGCGTATTGATGAGACTTTAGAGTCCTACACAGAGGTTTCCTGGCTCAAGCGAAACGGAGTAGGAGCACATATATGATATGTGCGGGACCGAGATTAATACGATATGTGATACCGTATTCTATTCTCACGATATGTGATATCGGTCGGTTGTATATGATATAGCCGGGTTATCAAATCAAGTGTTGATTCGATAAGTTGATTCATTTGATATTAGTCGGTTATATATAATATAGCCGGATTATTAAATCAAGAGTTGATTTAATAATTTAATGCATAATTGTATATTACATTACATTAACTAATATTAGTTCACTTAAAATTTCATTTCTCACTTTGGATACTTTTAACATATATGTGATATATGTTTATTGTATTCTTTTCTTTTGTTACTAAATTATATATATGTGATATGTATAATTGTAACATTCTAGGTTACACATGCAACATGAATGTGAGAGACTTATACCATGCTAGGGTTAAGATTAGGGTCTACATTTTATTCATAAATAATTCAAAATGTTTGGATTTATGCTAAGATATTTATCATAGTTGACTAAGTCCACCCTTTTGGATATTTCTAAGATATTTGTTAACATAACCTTTAACCCTAGCTCATGGTTAATTCTTTACAAGGGTTAAGCATGACATTATTAACCCATGGTTACTCTCTTCATCACTTCACTTGAGCTTCTTCTTATTCATTGATTTTTTTCTCTCTTGACTTGAGCAAGTGATTAAAAATAGTGAGAAAAATAAATCTAAAGTGAGCCTACTTCCTACTTCATCATCATCTACTACTTGCCATTTAGTATAGGGTGTTTGCTTCACAAATTCCACAATTAGTGAAAAGATAGATTGGGTTAGTGTCCCCTCGACATGGATCATCTTTGGCCTCGAAAACTTCGATGCAAGCTTATTCATTTCTTCATGGGAGACTCTCTAGAGTCCGGGAGTTCATGATCGCAGTGAAGGGATTACTACATAGAGCAAATGAAGTGAAGGACCGGTCTACAAAGGTTGTATTCCTTGTTCACTTTACTTGCAAAGTCGTTTGCATTTCTATTCGTCGCTTTTTCTAGTAAACGATTCTATGTTAGGGTTAGCTAGAACGGTAAATTTTTAAAATTGGTATGGACGATACCTCCCGAAACCTTGCTGCCGTACTAGGCAACCCTTCACTTATAATTTGTTGACCATACCCAAGGTCATAAGTTGCTAAGGGAAAAGTATTAACGGGAATTTCAGGTGTTGAAATTTGCAATGAGATTGCATACCTTCTATGAGATAGTTGGATCCCGATACCCACTGTGAGTAAGAGTTACTACTGGGAGAGTTTTACACATTACAATTAGCCGATCAAGTAGGTGTCTAGAAAGGTGTTAACGGGGTTACACCCCTGGGAAATTGAGGTTTATTTTAATTAGGAAATTGCGAAAGCACGGGGAACCTCCCTCAAAGTACCGACACTGGCCTGACTGAAAGATTGGCGAACTTATAGCGTGTAATTAATCCCGGCTAGTCTTACCTTTTAGGGTTTGAAAGAAGATTTGATAAAAACAGTGGGAGCCATCCTGATTAGATAAAGTAATAACCAATCCGATCTTGCAAGAACATACGCTGGGTGTTTTCTTCTCTCTCTCTCTCCTGGTAGCCACCATATCACGCCTTAATTAAGATAATAATATGGATGCATTGACCGAATCTGCTTATTATACTGAGCTGGGGAACGTTTCGCTCTATCTTATAATTGTTATAAGTCCGAGCAGGAAATAGGGGAATATCCGGATTCCTACGCAACCCAATCAAGGGATGAGCATGTTGATCCATATTCTTCAGGTGTGTTCGTTACCGAGAACTGTTTCTCAGTATTCTCTACATCCTAGGTATGAGATACCGGATCAGGATCCTACAAATGTAATCTGTTACATGGGCTATAGAAAGGTAGAGAACTGGGATTGGGTAATATGTCTCTAAGTGTTAGAGAATGGTGCAATTATTGCAGCCAAACTAGTTGGCTAATATCACCTTGTATTAATACATTGATTCTGAACAAATGTTATTACATACCGAACCTGATATACAATAATACATCAAATTCTTTATTAAGTTAAAAAAGGATATAATTTTGTATTGGAGGATAATGTTGTGAACCATTTTCCTGAATCAAGAGTTGATTGGATCAGGCACGTTATGTAATGGCATATACGTTCTAAATCAAACCACAGTTCAAAGTATCTAGAACACACACAAGAGGAGTAGTTCAGAAATGAACGAATCCTTTTTGTGGCATTATAGACTAGGTCATATCAATGCGACATGACTAGCTAAGTTACATAAGGATGAATATTTGAATCTGTTCAAATTTTTATCCTATGATACTTTCCAGTCTTGTCTCAAAGGTAAAATGACCAATACTCTGTTTACTGAAAATAGAGAAAGAGTTACTGAACTCTTGGGACGGATACATGATGATGTATACGGTCCTATGTCTGCAAATGCCAGGGTTGGTTCTTTGTACTTCATTACATTCATCGACGATCTATCAAGATTCGGACATGTGTTCCTGTTGAAACACGAGTCTGAAACTTTTGAAAAATTCATGGAATATAAGCTTGAAGTTATGAACCAGATGGGTAGAAGTATTAATTCCTTCGATGTGATCGAGAAGGAAAATACTTGCGCATGGAGTTCCTGGAGTTTCTAAAAAGAGAATGTGATTCTCTCTTAGCTTACTCCTTCATGTACACCATAGTACAACGGTGTATTGGAGCGGAGGTATCGCAACCTATAAGATATGGTGCTCGCTATGATGAGTACTACTGAGTTACCTGTTTCCTTTTGGAGTTATGCACTTGTGAAGCTACATACCTATTGAATGGGGCTCCATCCAAATCAGTGCCTACCACTCCATATGAGATATGGAATGGGAAGAGACCATGTATTAAACGAGTTAAGATATGGGGTTGTCCGGCCTATGTTGGAAAGCAAAATCCCGATAAGCTCGAGGCAAGGTCAGTTCTGTAAGTTTGTTGGATATCCTAAACATTTGTGAGGGAATATCTTCTACCATACAGAGAAGCAAAAGGTGTTTTGTTTTCAGCATGCCACCATTTTAGAAAAGGAATTTCTTATGAAGAAATTAGTCGTCATGAGGTAGAACTGGAAGGGGTTCCAGCTGGACAAACTAACAGCTGATAATTTGGTGAAACTAAAGGATTCGATAGTTTCCAACGAACCTCAGGCTCTCCACGAATCTGGCAGGGTTTCTCATCCACCTGAGAGATACTACGGTTTTTTCGGTGATGGTGGGAGTGAGAATTGCATCATGGTTGATGATGACCCAACCAGGTTCAGGCAGGCCATCATGAGTGGGGACTCTGTGAAATGGCTTATGCGATCAGAGTTGGAATCCATGTACACCAACAAAGTATGACTTTGAATGTTGCACCTGAAAGGGTAAAACCCATCGGGAGCAAGTGGATCTTGAGAAGATTCTTGGTGTAAATAGAAAGGTTGAGACTTTCAAAGCTAGACTTGTAGTAAAAGACTATCGTCAATAGCCAGGTGTGGTTTATGATGAAACCTTTTCTCCAGTGGCTATGCTTAAGTCCATCAGGATTAAAGCACGCATCTCGGAGTTGGAACATCTGTTTTGATGTGGCAGTCAAAGTGTTTGACTTCATCAAAAAGGTAGATGAACCTTGTATATACAAGAAGGTTGAAGAGAGTAAGGTTGTCCTCCACGTATTGTACGTAGATGACATACTCTTGATAGGAAATGGTTTCCTATGCTACATTTGTTCATGCTCCTCTTATCACGAGGATTCTCCATGGAAGATCTGAATGATACCTACTACATCTTGTGGATTATAATCTATGGTGATAGATCTATGTGGATGTTGGGAGTGTCCTAAATCCAGATACATTAACACCGTACTAAAGGGGTTTCGTATGGAAGATTCTAAGCGTGGTGGTTCGCCCACTTACTCATGAATCACTCTCTCCAAAAAGATGTCTCTCGAGACTGATTTGGAAAGAGCTCGCGTGCAAGGGATACCCTATGCTTCGGCAGTAGACTCT
Source organism: Agapanthus africanus (assembly GCA_030015575.1). Classification (NCBI taxonomy): domain Eukaryota; kingdom Viridiplantae; phylum Streptophyta; class Magnoliopsida; order Asparagales; family Amaryllidaceae; genus Agapanthus; species Agapanthus africanus. The sequence goes on along the minus strand of JASDDO010000019.1, from coordinate 371,381,272 downwards.
ATCATGTATGCGATGTTATGTACCAGACCAGATGTAGCTGACTCACTAGGTGTAGTGATCAGGAATCAATCGGATCTTAGGAGAATCACTGGACAGCTACGTAGGACATTCTTAAGTACTTGAGAAGCACTAAAGAAATGTTCTTGGTGTTTGGTAACGGTAAATTACAGTGGGAGTCCTTTACCAATTCGAGCTTCCAGAGTGATAAGGTCGACTGAAAGTCAGTCACAGGCTTTGTCTTTACCCTCAGTGGAGGGACGGTATGTTGGAAGAGTTCCAAGCTATTTACCGTGGCAAACTAGACGATAAAGGCTGAATACATCGCTACCAACGATTCTACCAAAGTGGATGTCTGGATATTTCTTGTTCATGAGATGAACATGGTTCCTACCATTGAGCGTCCAATAATTGTTATTGTGACAACAATGAAGTTGTGGTTTTGGCCTACGAACACCGGTCCCATAAACGATCCAGACATATTCTGAGGACAGTATCACCTAATCAGGGAGATGGTTGATCTCTAAGGGATCGAGATAAGGAGAGTTGACGCGAAAGATAACACGGCGGATCCACTCGCAGAAATATTTCCGTAGAGAGACTTTTATGGGGCGTTGAGTATGAGATACTACAACAAATGGCCTTAGTGCAAGTGGGAGATTGTTAGTTATATGTATGCCCTAGAGGCCATTATTATACATGTGATGTATATTATAGTGGATGCTTGGACATATATAAGGAGGACTTTCTTGCTCGACATGATAGTATACTATCTGATTGCTCTTTATCTTAACATGTACACTTATTGCCTCTCTATTACATGTTGATAAAGACCTTAGGATGAGTATTTGACTACCAGGATTACGATGCAGATCATACTATTGGGGCAATGGTAGTGGGTAATTACATCCTTCAATTGTTCCTAGTCGTGGGAGTATCGAGACGGGGCATCGATATTCCAGAGTAGACTAGCGTATACGCTTCTCGACCCATATGATGGGCGATGGGTGATCCCACATCCATTGGTGCTTGACATCAGAGAAGGCATACGGGTGCTCAGTGGAGACTGGGTACACTGGACGGACTCGCCGAGAACTCCTAGATGGTATTATACCTATCGTCAGATAGCAGTTCTCTGGTGACACTGGTACAGGTTAGTCTGTCGACCCGAGATCGTCATAGAGTCTTATGTGATTCTCACTGTGCTTTGATTTCCACCTTACCATATTCAAGAGATCGTGCAAAATGGTGGTTTTTAGGTACAGTCCCGAGTCACATGGTGGCAATGAGTGATAGGAGGAGATTTCTTCTCTCCCGGTATTAGGGGTTGAAGTTGCGCTATACTCGATTGGCCATAACAGGAAATCCCTGGCCAGGGTTGCTGAGATTTACTGGTAAGTATTATCAGTAGTTTCTCGAATCGTTATGGGCCTCATATCGACATGACTTATCAGGGCTATTGGGGTCTGACGTTTACCACCCCCAGGCTGAGATATGCGACATATCAGACGAAAAGACCGAACTGTACGGTAGTGTTACTTATTGGATTCACAGAAGTATGAGCAGGCTTGCTTGTTGATCTTTTGATCGCTCAATACCCGGGTGGCCGTTACGTTTAGCAGACCGCTTGCGGCTTGTGGGTTACTGATATGATCACCACCTACTGCTTGCGTATTGACGAGTCTTTAAAGTCCTACACAGAGGTTTCCTGGCTCAGGAGAAACGAAATAGGAGCACATATATGATATGTGCGGGACCGAGATGAATACGAGTATATGATACCGTATTCTATTCTCGCGATATGTGATATCGGTCGGTTATATGTGATATAGCCGAGTTATCGAATCAAGTGTTGATTAGATAAGTTGTTACATTTGATATTAGTCGGTTGTATGTGATATATCCGGATTATTAAATCAAGTGTTGATTTAATAATTTAATGTATAATTATATATATTTTATATATTAACTTACATTAACTAATATTAGCTCACTTAAGCATTTACTTATGCATTTAGTATATATGTGATATATATTAATGTACATTTTTTGTGTCATGCTATATGCTACATATGACATGGGTGTATGAGACTCACACCATGATTAACATAATCAAAGATTTTATTTATTTAAAGTTATTCAAAATTGGGTGGATATTAGTCATGGTTGAAACTTAGTGGAAGCTTGTACAATCATTGACTAAGTCCACCAATTTTTTTTACTTAAGATATTTATCAACCCAACCATTATGATTAGCCATGGTTTAGTCTCTACATGAGTTAGTATATGATATTAACTCACCCATGGTTCCCATTCTACACTAGATCTTTTCCATGGTTTCTTTTCTTCATCTCCTTCCTCAAGCTCTCTAGCTTTTTGGGAGGTGAAGAAAATGAGTGAGAAAAATATTTCTACAGTGAGCAAAATTCATATTTCATCAACCTTCACTAGATTAGCCATTTAGTTTAGGTTGTTTGCTTCACACTTAGTGAAGAGGTAGCTTGGGTTAGTGTCTCCTCGACGTAGATCATCTTCGGCCTCGAAGACTTCAAGTAAGCTTGTTCTTTTCATCTTGTGGAGCCTTTCTAGAGTCCGGAAGTTCACTACTTGGAGCGAAGGGACGACTACACGGAGCTTATGAAGTGAAGGACCGGTATACAAAGGTTGTATTCCTTTTTCACTTAGATGTAACGATGTTTACATTCTAGTTTCATATAATTCTCTAGTTAAGATTCTAGGTTAGGGTTCTTTAGCACGCAATTTTTTTGAAAACGGCATGGTCGATGCCTCCCGAAACCCAGCGGTGACCCTAGGGAACCCTACAGTTGGGTCATCATCTTCCATGATGCAATTCTCGCTCCCACCGTCAATGAGAAAACCGTAGTATCTCTCAGGTGGATGAGGAACCCTACTAAATCTGTGGAGTGCCTGAGGTTCGTCGGGGACAATTGAATCCTTCAGTTCCACCTTACCTTAAACTTATCCAGATTTTGCTTTCTAGTATAGGCCGGACAACCCTATATCTTAACTCGTTTAAGAGATGATCTCTTCCCATTCCATATCTCATATGGAGTGGTAGGCAATGGATTTGTCGGAACTCTATTCAATAGGAATGCAGCTATCTCAAGTGCATAACCCCAAAAGGAAATAGACAACTCAGCATTACTCATCATAGAGCGCACTATATCTAATAGGGTGTGATTCCTCCGCCCCGAAAAACTATTGTACTGTGGTGTATATGGAGGAGTAAGCTGAGAGAGAATCTCATTCTCTTTTAAATAATCCAGGAACTCCATGCTTAAGTATTCTCCTCCTCGATCATATTGAAGAATTTTAATACTTTTACCCATCTGGTTCTCAACATCGTACTTATATTCCTTGAATTTCTCAAAAGATTCAGATTTGTGTTTCAACAGGAGCACATGTCCGTATCTTGAGAGATCATCGGTGAATGTAATAAAGTACGAGGAACCATTCCTGGCATGTATAGACATAGGACCGCATACATCACTATGTATCTGTCCAAGAGTTCAGTAGCTCTTTCTCCGTGTCCAGTAAACGGAGATTTGGTCATCTAGCCTTTGAGACATGACTGGCAAGTTTCATAAGATGTAAATTCGAACGAATTCAAATATGCATCCTTATGCAACTCAGCCAGTCTTGTCGCATTGATATAACCTAGCCTACAATGCCACAAAAGTCTTCGTTCATTTCTGCACTGTTCCTCTTGTGTGTGTTCTGTATACCTAGAACTGTAGTTTGATTTAGAACGTATATACCGTTATACAATGTACCATACCCAATCAACACTTAATTTAGGAAAACATTCACAATATTTTTGGTATGAAATAACAGTCACTCAGAATCATTGTGTTACCACTTGGTAATACAAGGTGATATTCGCCAATTGGTTTGGCTGCAACAATTTCACAATTCCCTGCTACTAGAGACATATCACCCTTTCCCAGTTCTCTACCTGTCTTTAGCCCATGTAACAAATTACATACATGGGATCCTGATCCGGTATCCAATACCCAGGACGTAGAGTTAACTGAGAAACAGTTCTTGGTAACGAACACACACAAAGAAGATGCATCAACATGCTTATTCTTCGTTTGGGTGGCCTGTGAATCCAAATATTCCCCTATTCCTTGCTCAGACTTATGACAGTCATAAGATAGAGCGGAACCTAGCCCAGTATAATAAGTGGGTTTGGTCAATACATCCATATTATTATCTTGATTAAGGCATGCCATTGGTCGCTACCAGGAGAGAGAGAGAAGGATAATCACTTTTGTGTGCGCTCTTTGCAAGATTAGATTGGTTATTATTTTATCTAATCAGGATGGCTCCCACTGTTTTTATCAAATCTTCGTTCAAACCCTAAAAGGTAAGATTAGCCGGGATTAATTATACCCTACAAGTTCACCAATCGTTCGGCCAGGCAGGTATTGGTACTCCGAGGGAGTCTCCCCATGCTTTCGCATGGAACTAATTAAATAACCTCATTTCCGCAGAGACATCACCCCGTAAACGCCTTTCTTAGACACCTAATGGATCGGCTAATTGTAAAGTGCAAAACTCTCACAGGAGTAATACTTACTCGCAGTGGGTATCGGGATCCAACTATCATATAGAATGTAAGCAATCTCATTGCAAATTTCAACACTTGAAATTCCCTATAATTGTTTTTACCCCTAGCCACTTATGACCTTAACAAGGTCAACAAATCATAAGCGCTAGCCAAGTTCAACCCGTCATTTCTTGGATGAATTAAACCCACCCAAACAACCCTAACAAGGTCAACAAAGACATACGACTACCCTAATCCAATCGCATCACATGCGGCAGATAAGCACTAATCAGCTACCGTACACTATGCCTTGACGAAGACCAACAAACGTAGCACGAATACTAAATAGTACTTATTTGAAATGACGGAGGGCTACGGCTGGTTTTTAAGAAAACCTTTAACGTAATGAACTTGATATCGTTGTAGAATCTAGTGATTTGAAAAGGAGCAGTTTAAGCTCCGCTTTTAAAATTGAGTAGTTTTCAAAAACAAACCAAATAGCTTTTACTAGCTTTTGCTAAAGAGGTCACTCCCGATGAAGGGATCTCGGCCCTTTCCTCATCGAATGAGGTACTGGATATCCATCAAGGAATACCACTATGCAAAGCAAGAACTACAAAAGATATGATGATAAACCAAGTGGGTTGTATCATTTTCTAGTTTTGCTAAAGAGATCACTCTCGGTGAAGGGATCTCGTCTCTTTCCTCATCGAATGAGGTGCTGGATATTCATCAAGGAATACCACTATGTAAAGCAAGAACTAAAGCTATCTTTTTAAAACTTTTGATTCTACAACATCTTTAGGTTTCTTTTCTTTTCATTAATCTCATTAATGAAGTCCCATCATTTAATGTTTCCCTAAACATCACAGAAAAATAAATGAAAATAGAACGTACTCTTATGCCATCTGCTTCGCCACGGGGCCCCGTCATGCACCGTTAGCTTACTTAACTAACGGCAGAGCGGGGGCTGGACTAGCGCGGGTGCAAAACATAAGCAATGCTTATTATATATCATATATATAAAGCATCCGTCTCATGCAATTATATGATCACATCACAGAACCAAGCAGCAGAAGTCAACATATGAAATATTGGATATAGTAGGAGGTCCATATTTTAAATTAAGACAATAATGAAAAACACGGATTCCACGGTCGTGACAAATGTTAGTTATATGTATGCCCTAGAAGCCATTACTATACATGAGATGTATATTATAGTGGATGCTTGGACATATATAAGAAGGACTTTCTTGCTCGACATGATAGTATGCCTTCTGGTTACTCTTTATCTTAACATGTACACTGATTGTCTCTCTGTTACATGTTGGTAAAGCCCTTAGGAGGCGTACTTGACTACCTAGATTATGATGCGGATCATACTAGTGGGACAAAGGTAGTCGGTAAGTGATCAGTCAAAAATACTGCATTTTTAACACATCAATTTCCCTACTATTTGTAATCATCTAAAGGTGTTTGGTATAAATATAGCACATATTAGCAATCCGTCTGCGAAATACCAAATAACATGTGTTATACATTATAACCGGCATTATGAGGGAAATTGTGTGTTTATTACTACATGCATGATCTTTGTATATCAAACACTTCTCTCGAGATTGTGTGCAGGAAATTCTCCAGGTTAAAGAGCCGGAATCACAAAAGTGCTGATAAAATGCATCAAGTCCAAGACTTGAGATCTGGCAGTAAACTAGAAAGAATTATAAGATTCCAGATATCAGGAAACAACCCTAAAGCAAACAGCAAAATACCCTGAAGATTTCATGCAGCAACTCCATCAAACGGCAGCGGATCCACGGCCAAGTTGACTCATCGGCGGTTGGAACTTTTTGCAGGGCTTCTCTTTTAACGGCCAAGCTTCTCCAAGATGTTTCGAATTGTGTAGATTTCTCCAGAAGCTTCCTTTCTAACAGCCAAGGTTCTTATGCAAGTTTCATAACTATCAAGCTTCTCATGCAAGCTAGCTAACTAGCTTAATCTAGAAACTTCTCTACAACTACCTAGCTTCCTATGCAAGCTTCATAACAACCTAGTTTCTAGTAGAAGATTAACCTAGCTTCTAGGGGAAGCTTGAGGGAAAACTATAAAAAGGCACCTATGGCTTCATTACAAAGGTTGTTCATTAATTAGGGTTGAATATTGAGCCAAATTTCCATAAGTTGATTGACACAACTTGATCCAAAACCCTAGCCCAAATCCAATTCCAAAGCCAAATCAAGATCATTTTGAGAAGCAAATCAAGCAAGGAACCATCGATCCTTTATCGGCAAAGCCAATCTTCATCCGAGCAAGAGATCTACGACGATCCGCGACTCACAGAGATCGAGCGGAGCGAAATTCGACGGATCTAATTACCTCTTCAAAAGGAGCGATCGAGAGCAACATCTTGTAACCTCGAATTGAGGGAATGTGTAATTAGTTGTCGATTTAATAAAGGTGATAATTGAAATTCTTGTTTTCTTTACATTCTTACGTTGTGAAACTTCTTGATCTTTGATTCATTTATTTTCATGATGCTTGAGTAAATTCTCCGCTTGTGGAGGATTCGAGAGAATTGATAGATCTAATGATGATCAAATCTTAATACTAGTCTTAATTCTTATGAGATTTGTGAAACATAGCAAAAAGAATCGTTGATGATCTAATTTGGAGCGAAATGACTTCTTGATCATTTTATTGCAAATTAGGGATCAAACAATTGATGATTTTCTTTGCTAGAGGCTAGATCCGAATAATGATGATTGAAAAGACAAGGGATAGAAGAAGAAACCCTAGTTTCTTCAATAGATCCCTAATCTTCATCATAATCATCAATCTAGCTATAAATTTTCAATAGATAAGATTATGAATTATTAGATTCATCATTAACTATTAACTCAATCGAATCCTACAAGCTATTCTTCATTATCTTGATAAATCAAAGTGATTGGGACATTTCTTGATTCTTGATTCTAGATCTATATTCTTTATGTTTTCTTAAAATCAAATTTTACAAATCTTGAATCAACTTTCTTGAATTTTCTTTTATCTTTTAATTTTCAACTCAACTAAAATGATAACGAACAAATCACACTTTCTCAGTGGATGATCCGCATTCATCGACGAACCTACAATAGACACCGTTAATTGATTGCGGTTTATAAATTTCTTTGATTGTGAAACATTTTCAAACACACACGAAGAGTAAATCAATCAAATGGCGCCGTTGCCCAGGATCATGTGCTAATTTGTTCGTTTTTTGTTAATTGAGTTGAAAATTTTATTATTCCATCAGAATTTTTAGATCAAAATTCGCACAAGTGCTTAACGATTTGTTGTGATTTGTTGAAAGGAGATCTGGAATCTCTAGAGCAAGAGGAAAAATTTTCAGAGCATCTCAGAGAGCTCAGTGAGTGAACAGGAGCATCTGCACGAATTTTTGTGCAGAGATCTCATCTTCAGACCGCGCATCCACGGCCAAAGAAGGCATCTCGCCGCGGTTCCGCGACGATATTAGGGCATCACTGCACCAAATTTTCTACGTGAATTTATGTCTTTCTTATCTCCTCCCTGCTATGTCCATTAACCAATTTCTGCAGAATTCTTTGCAAAAATTCGCAGCGCCGCTAAAAGGAAAAAAATTTGTGTGTGTTTGATCTTAATTGTTTGCATTTTTCATACCGAAATTAAGGGGCAAAGACCAAATTCAGATTAGGTGGGGAGTTCGTTACCCTTCCTAACCCCCAAAAATCACAAACTTGCATCCGCATCACTCTCATTAACTAAAAAATATCTAGACAAGACTCTAAAGACCATCACGCTCAACTAGGACAGAAGGAGGTCGTGGGTAATCTATTGCTTATCCGCGTTTCTTTTGTGGTGACTAAGGCAAATGTGTCTAAGGCAAGTGGTTACTTAATTAGGCCCACTACTTACATAGTGGAGAACCTCCCACTTACCTGGCACTTACCTGGCCACAAAAGGGGCAAAGAGGCAGTAGAGGATCTATCTTGCGACTTGTCTTCTGGAAGTCTAGGAGCGATCTAGAGACTTGACCTAGGTGACCACTAGAATTAGGGTTGCTTGTGCATTGTTTGTGTGAAATTTTCAAAATCCGTCTTTTTCAAAACAAACAATAATCCAAACTTTTCCCCTAATTATCACAACGCTGCCACTTGTGCTAAACCATTTAGTGCATGCTCGGCTGGACACGGGATTCTGGTGCCCGTCTTGTCCGCGTTCCTCCTATCGACTCCGAAGTCGGTATTTCTACGTCTACTTGTTCTTTACCCATCACCACACCCACTTCGATGGACGATTCTCTATTGAACTTCTTTAATACTACTCTGCCACTGTCCGTAGGTGCACAGAATCTGCCCCGCATCTCTCTCCAAGAGAGATGCTACCCTATGCGAGGTCCTCTTTTGACCTGTCTCACCATTCCACCAGCCAATGGGGACAATTTTGAAATCAAACCACAATACATCAATCTTTTACCCAAATATCACGGTCTTGATTCTGAAGACGCATACATCTTTATTACCAAATATGAAAATGTATGCGCTATGATGGGTACTTCACAGCTTTCTGTGGATGCTATGAGATTACGTCTTCTTCCATTCACTTTGTACGATATAGCCGAGAAGTGGCTTTATAACTCAGCCACACATTCTATTTCGAACTGGGGAGAATTCGTAACAGCTTTCCTAAAGAAATTTTACCCCAATCATAAGACAGCTCGAGTCTGTAGCGAAATAAATCAATTTACCCAGCTTCCAAATGAACAATTCTCGAAAAGTTTTGAACGCTTCAAGGATCTGTTAGTTCAATGTCCTCATCACGGAATTCCTAAATGGGATCTGTGCAGAATCATATATGAGGGCATTAATCCTACAACAAAACAGACCCTTGAATCCATGTGTCAAGGCACCTTCATGAATAAAGATGATGGTGAAGCCTGGAGATTTTTAGAAGATTTCGCTGGAAAATATTTACAGTGGGAGAGTGTAAGTCAACCATCATCTAGGGGTGGTAATCACCAATCTGATGTTTCCATAGGAGTTAGAGCTGAAATGGAAGCAATGCAAAAGAAACTCGAAGCTATGGAACATAAATTCTTAGCAGCCTCCCTAAATCAGATGTCACTTTCCAAAACTGTCTGTGGATGCTGTTCTGATCCATCTCATCTTACGGAAGAATGTCCTTTGAATTCTCCGTTTCAAGGTCAAGAGCATGCCGATGCTGCTTTCCAACAAAGACCTAGAAACAATCCGTATTCTTCCACTTATAATCAGGGTTGGAGGAATCACCCTAACTTTGCTTGGAACCAATCACAAACTCAAAACACGGTTCCAAACCAAAATAATTTTCAAAAGGGTCCTCCACCAGAACAGCAACCACTTCAAATAAGTCAGCACCCCTACCAATCACAAAATTTTCAAAATTCGGTCAATACGCCTGCACCATATAACAATTCTTTGCAAGTGACCAGTACTGATAACTCTTCTTCACTCGAACAAACCATGAATTTGCTTCTGACAAATATTATGCAAGTTTCGGCTGAGATGAAGTCTTCCGTCGATAAAATCTAGAAAAACTCTGACTCCCAAAGTGAGAGTATTAAATCCATGGAAGCACAAATTGCCCGTATAAATGCCGAATTGAGTGCTAGAGAGAAAGGGAAACTTCCAGCTCAACCCCTACCAAATCCTGGCTATTCACATCATGTGAACGTTATCACCACGTTAAGATCTGGAAGAGTGCTTGACAACCATGTCGGTGAAGAGATTGATAATAATGAAGAATCAATCGATGATACCCCGGCTGAGACTTTTCCTTCCACTTCTACTTCTACTTCTGACCCCAGTTCGTCTACCCTACCATTTTCTTCCGAGCCTATTTTCCATTTTCCCCAAGGCTCGAACTCTCAGCATATCTCTTCTAGTCCACCAAAGATGATCCCCACTCCTATTCTTGGATCTTTCCTACCCATACGATCTTCTCCAATAGTGGACCCCGCTCTTATTACTAAATCTCCTTATCCGAATCGGTTAAGGAGAAACAGACCAAGTCCGCAAATGGAGCAGATCACTGAAATTTTTAAACAGGTTAACATCAATATCTCTCTTCTAGAAGCTATTCAACAAGTCCCGGCTTATGCGAAAATTCTCAAAGACTTATGCACTAGGAAGAGGAAGACTCAAGTGCCAAAAAAGGTGTTCATGTCGAGTACTATAGACACAGCTTTTCCCCAACAATTACCTAGAAAACGTAAGGACCCTGGCTGTCCTACAATTTCTATTTCTATTGAGGGTAAACACATTGACCGTGCTCTACTTGACCTGGGTGCAAGTGTTAACCTGCTTCCTTTCTCAGTTTATGAGCAGTTAGGGATCGGAGAGTTAAAGCCAGCTCACTGCACTCTCCAGATGGCCGACCGATCAATCACCAAACCTAGGGTTGAACTGGAGGATGTGTTAATAAAAATCGGGGAATTTGTATTCCTTGTAGACTTTATTGTTCTTGATACACAGCCTGTAGTGAACCCACGGAATCAAATTCCGGTGATTCTTGGTCGCCCCTTTTTGGCCACTTCCAATGCTATAATCAACTGTCGTAACGGCTCTATGACCCTATCCTTCGGGAAGATGTCAATTGAGCTTAACATTTACAAGTTGGGAAGTGTACCGTCCGAACCTTCTGCTCAGGTCTGTTCTGTCGAATTAATGGATTTCGACAGCAGCGAATTTGATCAGCCTCATGATACTGATCTAGACTTTTTTCATATGTTGTTTTTTGACCCAACTATGTATTATATACATACAGACTCTTCCACCGAGTTGTCCGGGTCAACATCTAACACTGATTATGAACATTTTATAGAGTCTGACGATCACTCCGCACTTTTTGATGACATTATTCTTCGGGGAATCGATGAAAGCTTTGAGGAAATTTTCGCTGATGAGCTCGCATGTTTAGCAAACATGGGTGTTGAGATAAATCATCTCCAAAACGAAGAAATTGAAACTCCACCCCTTCTTTTGGACTATAACGGGAATGTGAGTAATCCATCACAATCACTGTGTCGTCTCTCCAAATCGAGATGTAAACCCTTTTCTTTTACACCACTTATCTTTTTCCCACTTCTTCTTGGCTCTTTTCAACTTGTTCTTCCACCAACCGGTGCACTACACCGATAAAATTTTCGAATGGTTGGTGTTGACTTTCGGTCTTTGTAAGGCTTTGTATTGACCAATAACTTTACCCCCCTCTTATGATTTTAAAAGATTAACATTGTTTAACTCAAGTTTGGGGGGATGTATTTTTGGCTCTTGAAAATAAAATTTTTTATTAAAAATGATGAGCCAAAGAATAAGTTTGGGGGAGCAATTTCACGATCATATTTATTGCCCCCATTAATAAATTTCCTCGCAAGCTTACAGGTTTTTGTGATCTAGCAGAAGACAACAGTGAGGACACTGTTGAAAACAAGTTTGGGGGAGGTTTGTACTTATTTACGCATCACTTTGTATCATACTTTGCATAAGCACAAAACATATAAAAAAAATGTGTACATAAATAAGATAATAAAAGATTAGAAAGTGAAAAATTACATCCAAAAGATTAGAAAAATTTAAGAAAATCAAGAAAGTTAGAAGTTTTCTTAAACGAACTAGTAATCAGTAGTTATGAGCCGTTGTCCTAAGGGTTAGTAAGATGAAGGAAGTCACTAATCTGAGGATAAAAATAAGTCTGAAAAATAGTTCTTTTTCTGGAAGCCAAACATTTGAATGTTGATACCCAACTATACGCACTTACACGCGTCTTGAAACTCGGGATAGTAGAGAATACCTTGAAATGCTCTTGTCTAAAAGCCAAAGTATGAAGGAAATAATAAATAAAGAAAATATAAAATGGTGTAGAAAAATGAACACTGGTTTTGTAATCATTAAGGCAGCATAAAAAAATATAGCGAGAGTGCTTCATCACCTAGTGCCTTAGACCAACTGGTTCGGGAGTCACTGCTAAGCCTTAGGTGTTGCAAGACGAGGAAAATACTAATACACCTAATCTGCAAGCACATGAGTAATCGGTCGGTTAGTACCTCAAGAAGTATTAACGGTCGCATGAAAAATGTGTGAGCAATTTCATCTAAATATTCATCAATTAAAAAGTACAGAGGTCGATGGACAAGAGTATGATAGCTTGAATTGAATTCTCCGAGTGTAGGGATGTTCTTTTACACACACGTAGGGGTATATGATCGGTATTTGGAGGAAAGATAGGAATGAAGAATAAAGACGATGTTTTATTGAGAGATGATGTGATTTCTAATATCTTTTCATGACTATTAAGATAGGGCTCATGACAACCAAAAAGCTAGTATAGTTGGAAACTCTAATTTTCAAAGTCTTTTTTTTTACAATTCTTATCTTTATATGTAACTTTCACGGTCTTCCTTTTATTATTGGATTTTGTGGGTGCAATCCGCTGAAAACCCTCAGGAAACAACACTCCTCCTACTAGGAACACCTAGAGCTTTAAAGGCTTGTTGCACGTGCTCAGTGCAATCGTGTTGCCTACGAAAGTGTGATAGTTAGTTTTTTCTTTTTTCTTTATTTTCTCCTTCTCTTAAATAAAATAAGTTTGCTCGAGACGACCAAAATTAAGTTTGGGGGAATTTGATCAGTCGAAAATATTGCATTTTTAACACATCAATTTCCCTACTATTTGTAATCATCTAAAGGTGTTTGGTATAAATATAGCACATATTAGCAATCTGTCTGCGAAATACCAAATAACATGTGTTATACATTATAACCGATATTATGAGAGAAATTGTGTGTTTATTACTACATTCATGATCTTTGTATATCAAACACTTGTCTTGAGATTGTGTGCAGGAAATTCTCTAGGTTAAAGAGCCGGAATCACAAAAGTGCTGATAAAATACATTAAGTCCAAGACTTAAGATCTGGCAGTAAACTAGAAAGAATTATAAGATTCCAGACATCAGGAAACAACCCTAAAGCAAACAGCAAAATACCCTGATGATTTCATGCAGCAACTCCATCAAACGGCCGAGGATCCGCGGCCGAGTCAGGCCGATCCGCTGCGGATCCGCGACCGAGTTGACTCGTCGGCGGTTGGAACTTTTTGCAGGGCTTCTCTTTTAACGGCCAAGCTTCTCCAAAATGTTTCGAATTGTGTAGATTTCTCCAGAAGCTTCCCTTCTAACAGCCAAGCTTCTTATGTAAGTTTCATAACTACCAAGCTTCTCATGCAAGCTAGCAAACTACCTTAATCTAGAAACTTCTCTACAACTACCTAGCTTCATATGCAAGCTTCATAACAACCTAACTTCTAGTAGAAGATTAACCTAGCTTCTAGGGGAAGCTTGAGGGAAAACTATAAAAAGGCACCAATGGCTTCATTACAAAGGTTGTTCATTAATTAGGGTTGAGTATTGAGCCAAATTTCCACAAGTTGAGTGACACAACTTGATCCAAAACCCTAGCCCAAATCCAATTCCAAAGCCAAATCAAGATCTTTTTGAGAAGCAAATCAAGCAAGCAACCATCGATCCTTTATCCGCGAAACCAATCTTCATCTGAGCAAGCGATCCACGACGATCCGCGACTCACGGAGATCGAGTGGAGAGAAATTCGACGGATCTAGTTATCTCTTCAAAAGAAGCGATCGAGAGCAACATCTTGTAACCTCGAATTGAGGGAATGTGTAATTAGTCGTCAATTTAATAAAGGTGATAATTGAAATTCTTGTTTTCTTTACATTCTTGCGTTGTGAAACTTCTTGATCTTTGATTCATTTATTTTCATGATGCTTGAGTAAATTCTCCGCTTGTAGAGGATTCGAGAGAATTGATAGATCTAATGATGATAAAATCTTAATACTGGTCTTAATTCTTATGAGATTTGTGAACCTTATCAAAAAGAATCGTTGATGACCTAATTTGGAGCGAAATGACTTCTTGATTATTTCATTGCAAATTAGGGATCAAACGATTTATGATTTTCTTTGCTAGAGGCTAGATCCGAATGATCATGATTGAAAAGACAAGGGATAGAAGGAGAAACCCTAGTTTTTTCAATAGATCCCTAATCTTCATCATAATAATCAATCTAGCTACAAATTATCAATAGATAAGATTAGGAATTATTAGATTCATCATTAACTATTAACTCAATCGAATCCTACAAGCTATTCTTCATTATCTTGATAAATCAAAGTGATTAGGACTTTTCTTGATTCTTGATTCTAGATCTATATTCTTTATGTTTTCTTAAAATCAAATCTTACAAATCTTGAATCAACTTTCTTGAATTTTCTTTTATCTTTTAATTTTCAACTCAACTAAAACGATAACGAACAAATCACACTTTCTCAGTGGACGATCCGCATTCACCGACGAACCTACAATAGACACCGTTAATTGATTGTGGTTTATAAATTTCTTTGGTTGTGAAACATTTTCAAACACACACGAAGAGAAATCAATCAGTAAGTACATCCTTTAAAGTCCCTAGTCATGGGTGTATCGAGACGGGGAATCAATATACGAGAGTAGACTAGCGTGTAGCTCCTCGACCCATATAGATGGGCGATAGATGATCCCATATCCATTGGTGTTTGACATCAGAGATGGTATACGGGTGCCCAGTGGAGACTGGGTATACTGGACTGACTCACCGAGAACTCCTAGATGGTATTATACCTCACGTCAGATGGTAGTTCTCTGGTGACACTGGCACAGGTTAGTCTGTCGACCCGAGATCGTCATAGAGTCTTGTGTGATTCCTACTGTGCTTTGATTTCCACCTTACCACGTTAAAGAGGAAATGCAAAACGGTGGTTTTTGGGTACAGTCCCGAGTCATATGGAGGCAATGAGCGATAGGAGGGGATCCGTCTCTCCCGGTATTGGGGGTTGATGTTGCGCCGTGCATGATTGGCTATAACAGGAAGTCCCTAGCCAGGGCTGTATATGAGATTTACTGGTAAGTGTTACCGGTGGTTTCTTGACCCATTATGAGCCTTATATCGGCATGACTTATCGAGTTACTGGGGTCTGACGTTTACCACCCCTAGACGAGATATGCAACATATCAGATGAAGAGACCGGACTGTACGGTAGTGTTACTGATTGGATTCGCAGGAGTGTGAGCAGAATTGCTTGTTGATCTTCTGATCGCTCAATACCCGGATGGTCGTTACGTTTAGCAGACCGCTTGCGGCTTGTGGGTGTTTGATATGATCATTACCTACTGCCGGCGTATTAACGAGTCATTAGAGTCCTACACAGAGGTTTCCTGGCTCAAGCGAAACGGAGTAGGAGCACATATGTGATATGTGCGTGACCGAGATTGATACGAGTATGTGATACCGTATTGTATTCTCGCGATGTGTGACATGATTAGTTATATGTGATATAGCCGGGTTATCGGATCAAGTGTTGATCCGATAAGATGTTACATTTGATATTAGTCGGTTATATGTGATATAGCCGGATTATTAAATCAAGTGTTAATTTAATAATTTAATGTATAATTATATATTTGATATATTACATTACATTAACTAATATTAGCTAACTTAAGATTTCTTTTCTCACTTTGGATACATTGATATATATGTGATATATGTTAAATGTATCATACTAAGTTACAAACGCAACTAGGGTTAATGAGGGTTAAACCATGCTAGGGTTAAGATTAGGGTTTATATTTATCATTAAGTAATTCAAATATTGTGGATATTTGTCATGGTTGATATTTGTTGAAAGCTTGTAGAAGCTTGTAAGCATTTTTGACTTTGTCCATTTTCTTTGTCTAGTTTAAGATATTTTTTGACCTAACCTTTAACCCTAGCTCATGGTTAACTCTCTACAAGGGTTAAGAATGACATACGTAATCGTTGGTTGCATTTCTAATCTCGCACAATAATTCATTTTCATCACTTGTTCTTCTTCTTCTTCACAAAAAGCTTTCTTGCTTTTTCTAAAGTGATGATTTTGAGTGAGAAAATGATTTCTAATGTGAGAAAAATTTCTACTTCATCATCCTCTACTACTTGCCATTTAGTATAGGGTGTTTGCTTCACTAATTCCATGATTAGTGAAGAGTTAGCTTGAGTTTGAGTCTCCTCGACGTAGATCATCTTCGGCCTCGAAGACTACGAGCAAGCTTGTTCATTTCTCCGAGGGAACCCATACTAGAGTTCGGGAGATCGATGATCGCAGCGAAGGGACATCAACACGGAGCTTTAGATGTGAAGGACCGGTCTACAAAGGTTTTATTCCTTGCTCACTTTCATATGCGAAGTTGTTTGCATTACATTCCGTCCGATTTCTAGTTAACGATTCTTTGTTAGGGTTAGCTAGAACGGAAAATTTTTGAATTTGGCATGGACGATACCTCTCGAAACCTTGCTGCCGTGCTAGGGAACCCTCCAATGAATAGCCAAACCCATATCCCTAGACCCCTACGAGAGCGGAAAGAAACCCTGCCAATTCTAGAGTTAGGAGACCCAGTCTCGACTCCTCGAAATGGTCTCCCACTAGACTCCAGAACCCGGTTACTTGTGCTCCCCACCTTGGGTCTATCCTAATGCGGAAAAGTAAATAATATACATCAATGGTGACATCATCCTCAACCCGGAAGTGTCCCAATAAAAGAATATTATATATAAATTTTACATGAATGAAAATTGAAAAACTCTCATCTCACATAAAAACCCCGGCTATTCATTCACGACGATCCAATATAACATATCACTTCAACACATAATATCACATGTCATCAACATAAGTAAATACGCGTATCCCAAATTCCGTTGATATATAGCAACGAGATTTGGGATACCCCACATATTACACTTACGGTCACAGAAAAGAAATGAAAAACTATAATAATTAGAATCTGCATTCCCTTAGACATCATAAACCAGGAATGTCTCATATTCCAGATTTCATGCCTAACCTTATAAATCCCGCATTTTAGTCTCATATCGAAAACACTTTTCAATAATTTAGTCGGGTAATTCAACAAGATTTCCGACTACCCAATTGAATACTCGTCGGGAACTTTAGTATATGGCTGCACCCCCGATGCCGTCGACCAAGTGCACTTAGGCGGAACACCGTGGCCGCGAGCACCCGAGTGGATGCTTTTGGCAATGGGGTTCTCCTTCAGTCACTTGACCGAGGCTATGGGGTGTGGCTACCTAGTATAGTTATCCGGTGAGTATTCGTGTACGATACGTGATTGCGACGGAGTTTCGATCCGAATTGAAACTTTTTGGCAATCGATCAAAAGAGACTAACATGCTAGATTTACAATCAATAACTAGTTTGCGCAAAACCAATTAAATGTGGATTCCAAACATTACAACACATATCAAACTTAAATCCGAAACGATGTAAAAATTTCGACTACGAAACACTCCGTATTAGCCCCTATAGGAAAGTCAACATCACATGTAAACTGGGCTAATCAAACAATACTTGAAACCTTAAAACCAAGCCAACAGATCATCAAACAAATACGAGACCAAACAGAGAGAGTATGACCGGCGAGGCTACTCTTTTGGGCATTCTTGCCGGTTCAAAGTGGGAATTTTGGTCTCGAATTTGTATGGTGTTCTAGTTATTGCAGTTATTTAAAAAAAATTTAGAGAACATTTTGAAATCAACAGAAACTTGGTTTTTCGGGTTTCGGTTTCGGAGTTATTTTGTTTACGTAATTCTAACTACATCGTATAATCTTCTAGTTTGACTCTGATACCATGAAAATGTACGTTAGCACCACCACTGGGTTTTAGTAGCATCAAGCATGCTATTTTTTAAAAATTTGGGGTGCTAATTAACACTAAGCAAGATCTTTAACTAGATAACTAGGGTTTAAGCTAGATATCATAAAAACTATACTAAGAGAACGAAGCTACAACCATTGTAGATCGTGTCCTTCTCTTCTAAAGCTCCGAGTTATAGTCAACGCGACTCCACTAAGCTCCACTTGAAGATTGAATGAACTTTCTCCGATGACCTTCGTGCCGAAGATGATGCACGTGAGTTCGAGACTTTGAAGATTCCTCCAATCCAAGCTACCTCTTTACTAAACTCTTTAGTGAAGTAAACACACTACACCAAAACGCTAATCTAGTGTAGGATGGTGAAGTAGGGGTTATGTTAGCTCACTAGAGTTCTCACAAGCTCAAGGGTTCACAACTCATGTGAGGGATTGAGCTTGGAGGTAGAGGTGAGGAAAAGGAAGAGAGCTAGAGAGAAAACTCATCACATGAGTTCAACTCAAGAAAAATTAACCAAGTGTGGAATGAAGTGTAGAATGGCTCGTCTTAGCTCAAGCATTATTGAAGCATACAATTTTTAACCATTAAAAATTGTAGTCAAGCTTCAATAGTACAAGCAAATGAATATAAAATAGGATAAACCATGCTATGCCCATGCCTCCAAAGTCTTCCCATTTTCCACTTCTTTTTCTATTTTCATAAAATAGAAAAACCATGCCATGCTTCATATATATCTATATCTATATATCTATATATATATATATATATATATATATATATATATATATATAAAGATAAGTATATAATTAGTAAGCAATAATATTAGTCAATATATAATTATATCAAATATAAATATATATCATATTATTAAATCAACACTTGATTTAATAATCCGATTATATCACATATAACCGACTAATATCATTTATCTGTATATCACATTATTAAATCAACACTTGATTCAATAATCCGGTTATATCACATATAACCTAACTGATAACAAACAGCCGCCAGATTACAATACAGTATCTCATATTCGTATTTAATCAAACACCCGCACATATCAGCA
The DNA here is from genome assembly GCA_030015575.1 of Agapanthus africanus. NCBI lineage: Eukaryota > Viridiplantae > Streptophyta > Magnoliopsida > Asparagales > Amaryllidaceae > Agapanthus > Agapanthus africanus. The sequence continues at coordinate 371,361,805 of JASDDO010000019.1, read as the reverse complement.
TATGTGCCCTACTTCGTTTCGCTTGAACCAGGAAACTTTTATGTGGAACTCTAAAGATTCATCAATACGCCAGCAGTAGGTAATGATCACATCAATCACCCATAAGCCGTCAGCGGTACTAGCTGGACGTAACGGCTACCCAGGTATTGAGCGATTAGAAGATCAACAAGCAAGCTTGTCCAAACTCCTATGAAGCCTATAGGTAACACTTATCGTACAGTCTGGTCTCTTCGTCTGATATGTCGCATATCAATTCTGGGGGTGGAATCGTCAGACCCCAATAACCTGATAAGTCTTGCCGATATAAGGCCTATAACGGTATGAGAAACTACTGATAACACTTACCAGTAAATCTCATCAACAGCCCTAGCCAGGGACTTACTGTTATAGCCAATCGAGCATATTACAACATCAACTCCCAATACCGGGAGACGAAACCCCTCCTATCGCTCATTGCCCCTGTAGGGTTCCTAGGCACGCTAATGAGGTCTCACAAGGCATCAACCATGCCAATTTCAAATTTTACGGGTGCCGAGAAACCCTAATACGGATCGTTAACTAGATTTTAGGCGAAACAATGAAACTAGTTTACAACTAAACTAAAAGAACGGAAATACAACCTTTGTAGATCCGGTCCTCCACCTCCATAGCTCCGCAATGAAGTCTCCTCGCTGTCCAAATGGAAACCCGGGCTCTAGCGTCGGCTTCATCGGAGAAATGGGCGGGCAAGGTCGTCGGCTTCGTGCCGAAGATGATCTACGTCGAAGCATCACAAGATCAAGCTCCCACTTCACCAAGTCATGAAACTTGTGAAGAAAACACCCTTTACTACTTGGCAAGAGGTAGAGGATGAAGAAATAGGAGGTGGGTTCACTTTAGAATTGGATTTCTCACTCAATTGCTCAAGTTGCTATTGATGAAGCAAGCTTTCTTCTTGAAGAAGAAGAAGAAGAAGCTCAAAAAATGTTATGATAAGAATAAATAAAATAGAAAAGAAAAATCAATTCTTATCATATCCAAACCATGGTTTAGTGTAGAGATTTAACTAAGGTTAGATGGAGTGGTTAGGGTTAAGCATGAGACAAAATGGTCACTTAGTCAAAGATGCTTTGAAGCTTCAAGAAGCTTCAAGCAAAGAACAAAGAAAGCCACCATTTTCTCTTTATCATTTCAAAATAAAATAAATGAATAAGAAAATGAAAACCCTAACCAATATACAACCATGGTTTAATCTTTACACAAACCCTAGTGAGCATGTATCATCAAACATGATACAAACTTATGTACAAAAGTATATCACATATACAATGTGCACAATCAAGTGAGAAAAACCATTTAAAGTGAACCAATACTAGTTAATGCAAAGTAATATATCAAATATATAATTATGCATTAAATCATTAAATCAACACTTGATTTAACGATCCGGTCATATCGCATATAACCGACTAATATACAATGTATCGATTTATCGAATCAATCCTTGATTCGATAACTAGGTTATATCGCATACAACCATATCGATACATTCATCGCGAGAATGAAATACGGTATCACATACACGTATTATTCTCGGTCCTGCACATATCTCATATGCGCTCCTATTTCGTTTCGCTTGAGCCAGGAAACCTCTGTGTAGGACTCTAAAGACTCGTCAATACGCCGGCAGCAGGTGATGATCATATCAAACACACACAAGCCGCAAGCGGTCTGCTAAACGTAACGGCCATCCGGGTATTGAGCGATCAGAAGATCGACGAGCAAGCCCGCTCACACTCCTGTGAATCCAACCAGTAACACTTACCGTACAGTCCGGTCTCGTCGTCTGATATGTCGCATATCTCGCCTAGGGGTGGTAAACGTCAGACCCCAATAGCTCGATAAGTCGTGTCGATATGAGGTCTATAACAATTCGAGAAACTACTGGTAACACTTACCAGTAAATCTCAGCAACCCTGGCCAGGGATTTCCGGTTATAGCCAATCGAACACAGCGCAACATCAGACGAATCCCCTCTACCGGGAGAGACGAATCCCCTCCTATCGCTCATTGCCTCCATGTGATTCGGGACTGTACCCAAAAGCCACCGTTTTGCACGCCCTCTTGGACGTGGTAAGGTGGAAATCAAAGCACAGTGGGAACCACACAAGACTCTATGACGATCTCGGGTCAACAGACTACTCTGTACCAGTGTCACCAGAGAACTGCTATCTGACGTAAGGTATAATACCATCTGGGAGTTCTCGGCGAGTCCGTCCAGTGTACCCAGTCTCCACTGAGCACCCGTATATCATCTCTGATGTCAAACACCAATGGATATGGGATCATCCATCGCCCATCTGTATGGGTCGAGAAGGTATACGCTAGTCTACTCTGGTATATCGATGCCCCGTCTCGATATACCCACGACTAAGGACTTTGAAGGATGTACTTATGGACTACCATGTCCCCACTAGTATGATCCGCATCATAGTCCAGGTAGTCAAGCACACATCCTAAGGGCTTTACCAATATGTAACAGAGAGACAATCAGTGTACATGTTAAGGTAAAGAGTAACCAGATAGAATACTATCATGTCGAGCAAGAAAGTCCTCCCTATATATGTCCCAGCATCCACTACAATATACATCCAATGTACAGTAATGGCCTCTAGGGCATACATATAACTAACAATCTCCCACTTGCACTAGGGCCATCTGATAGCAGTGGTTGTAGTATCTCATACTCAACCATCCCATAAAAGTCTCTCTCTGGGAAAAGGCCTTTGTGAGTGGATCTGCCGTGTTGTCCTCTGAGTCTACTCTCCTAACCTCGATCACCCTGGAGATCAACTATCTCCATGATCAGGTGATACTGCCTTAGAATTTTTCTGGATCACTGATGGGACGGACGTTCCTTAGCATAAGCCACAACTCCATTGTCACACAATGGGAGGAACTAGGTTCATCTTATGAACAAATATACATCCAGACTGACTCTTTGGTAGTATCTTAAGTAGCGATGTATCGAGCCTTTATCGTCTAGTTTGCCACGGTATCTAGCTTGGAACTCTTCCAATATACCGTCCCTTTACTGAGGGTAAAGACAATGTCTGCGGCTGACTTTCAGTCGTCCTTATCACCCTGGAACCCTTCCAGTGATTCTCCCCGGGATCGTTTGATACCATCTCACTACAACTAGTGAGAATCCTAACATCCAATTAGATCTATCTCATAGATCCAAAACCCAGGATTTAGGAGGTATCACTCTGATCCTATATGGAGAATCCTTGTGATAAGCGGAGATTGACTGAGCGTAGCATAGGAAACTCCTTCCCTATCAAGAGTATGTCATCCACGTACTCTACGAGGATCATCACCATACTCCCTACTACCTTTTTGTATATACAAGGTTCATCTACCATTTTGATGATGTCAAACTGTTTGACTACCACATCAAAACAGATGTTCCAACTCTGCGATACCTGCTTTATCCTATAAAGCATCTTGTACACGTTTCCGCTGCTCCCACTGTCTACGAAGCCCTCTGGCTGTGTACTTATAGACTCTCTCTTCTAAAACATTATTTAGAAAAGCAGTCATGACACCCAACCGCCAGATATCGTAGTCATGGTATGTAGCCGTGGCAAGTAGGATCTGGATGGACTTAAGCATAGCCACTTGAAAATGTTTCATCATTATCCACGCCTGGTCGATGACGAAAAGCTTTAACAAGTCTAGCTTTGAAAGTCTCAACTTTTCCATCTACACCAATTAATCTTCTCAAGATATACTTGCTCCTGATGGGGATTTAACCCTTCAGATATAGCAACCAAAGTCCATACTTTGTTGGTGTACATGGATTCAATCTCAGATCGCTAAGCATCCAACCATTCTTACAGAGTCCCACTCCTGATGGCCAGCTCGAAACTAGTTGGGTCATCATCTCATGATGCAATCCTCGCTCCCACTGTCATAGAGTAACCGAAGTATCTCTCAGGTGGGTGAGGAACCTTACTAGATCGGCGGAGAGACTGAGGTTCGTTGGTATCTACTGAATCCTTTGGTTCTATCAAATCATCAGCTGCAATTTGTATAGCTGGAACATTTCCAGTTCTGCATTACAGACCTTGCCTCGAGCTTATCCAGATTTTTCTTTTAGACATAGACCGGTCAACCCCAAATCTTAACTAGCTTAAGAGATGGGCTCTTGCATTTCCATATCACATATGAAATGGTAGGCAACTGATTTGATTTGAACCCTATTCAATAGGTATGTAACTTCCCAAGTGCATAACCCCCAAAAATGAAAAAGGTAACTCAGTAGTACTCATCATAGAGCACACCATATCAAATAGGGTGTATCTGCTCCGTCCCGATATACCATCGTGCTATGGTGTATTCGGAGGAGTAATGCTGAGAGAGAATCTCATTCTCCTTTAGAATAGTCCAGGAATTCCGTGCTCAAGTATTCTCCTCCTTGATCACATCAAAGGACATAATACTTATACCCGTATTGGTTCTCTACTTCTAACTTATATTCTGTGAATATCTCAAAAGGTTCGGACTTGTGTTTCAACAGGAACATATGTCTGAATCTTGAGAGTTTATCAGAGAATGTAACGAAGTACAAAGAACTGGTACTGGCATATGTAGACAGGGGACCTTACATACATCATCATGTATCAGTCCCAATTGTTCACTAACTCTTTCTCTGTTTCCAGTAAACGGAGCTATAGTCATCTTATCTCTGTGACATGACTGGCAAGTTTCACAAGATGTAAATTCAAACTGATTTAAATATGCATCTACATGTAACTTAAGCTAGTCGGGTCACATTGATATGACCTAGTCTACAATACCTCAAGAAGGATTTGTTCATTTCTGAACTCTTCCTCTTGCGTGTGTTCCGTATACTAAGAACTGTATTTTGATTTAGAACATCAATGCTTTTAGATAATGTGCCTGAACCGATCAATTTTTGATATAGGAAATGTTCAAAACATTATCCAACTATACAAAATTTTATCATTTCTTTACTAATAAAGAGATTGATATGATTTTGTATATCAGGTTCGGTATCTAATAACATTCATTCAGAATCAATGTATTTGGAATACAGGATGACAGTGACCAACAGACTTGGCTGCAACACTTGCCCCATTTTCTGTCTCATGAAACTTATCTCCCGTTCTCAGTTCTCTACCTAGCTGTAGCCCTATGTAACAGATTACATATCTGGGATCCTGATCTGGTATCACATACCCAGGACGTAGAGGATACAGAGAAACAGTTCTTTGTAACGAACACACCCGAAGATGATGTATCAGCATGCACTCTCTTCGTTTAGGCGGCACGGGAATTCTGGTATTCCCCAATTTCCTGCTCTGTCTTATAACTATTATAAGTTGGAGCGGGACCAACGTTCCCCAGCTCAGTATAACAAGCGGGTTCGGTCAATACATCCATATTATTATCTTGATTAAGGCGTGATATGGTCGCTACCTGGAGAGAGAGAGAAGAAAACACTCAGCGTGCGCTCTTGCAAGAATAGATTGGTTATTATTTTATCTAATCAGGATGGCTACTACTGCTTTTATCAAATCTTCCTTCAAACCCTAAAAGGAAAGACTGGCCGGGATTAATTACACGCTACAAGTTCGCCAATCTTTCAGCCAGGCCAGTGTCGGTACTTTGAGGGAGGTCCCCCGTGCTTTCGCAAGAACCTAATTAATGTAAACCTCGTTTTCCCAGAGGCGTAACCCCGTTGACACCTTTCTAGACACCTACTTGATCGGCTAATTGTAATGTGTAAAACTCTCCCAGAAGTAACTCTTACTCGCAGCGGGTATCGGGATCCAACTATCTCATAGAAGGTATGCAATCTCATTGCAAATTTCAACACTTGAAATTCCCGATAATATTTTGCCCCAAACGATCTATGACCTTGACAAGGTCAACAAACCATAGACCGCAAGTCAAGTTCAACCCGTCATTTCTTGATTGAATCAAACCCACCCGCACGACCCTTGACAAGGTCAACAAGGCCGCACGACTACCCTAACCCAATCCGCATCATATGCATAAACAGATAAATACTGGTTAGCTACCGCACACTGCGCCTTGACAAGGTCAACAAACGCAGCACGAATACTAAACAGGACTTATCTGAAATGACGGAGGGCTACGACAGGTTTTTTCTGAAAACCTATTGCGTAATGAACTTGATATCGTTGTAGAATCAAATGATTTTAAAATGGAGTGTTTTTGAAGCTTTTCTAGTTTTGCTAAAGGAGTCACTCCCGGTGAAGGGATCGTCGGTCCTTTCCTCATCGAATAAGGTGCGGGATATATCATATATATCACTGTGCAAAGCAAAAACTCTTAAAAGCAATCAAAAAACAAACCGAGTGTGTAGCATCTGCCAGTTATTGCTAAAGGAGTCACTCCCGGTGAAGGGATCTCGGTCCTTTCCTCATCGAATAAGGTGCAGGATATATCACATATACCGCTGTGCAAAGCAAGAACTGTAGCTACCTGTTTTATTTTGAAATTCGATTCTACAACATCTTAGGTTTCTTTTTATTTCATTAATCACATTAATGAAGTCCCATCATTTAAGTACCTAAACATCACAGATAAATACGACGTACACTTATGCCATCCGCATTCGCCTCGATGTCCCCTCGTGCACCGTTAGGTTAGGTAACTAACGGCAGAGCGGGGCAGGGCTAGCGCGGGTGTAAAACATAAGTAACGCCTATATAATATATTATATATACTATATACAGTATCCATCACAGAACATCACATGATCACATCACAGATATCGCAGCAGAAGAAACATATGAAATATTGGATATACTAGGGCGTCCGTGTTTTCAATACGAGCCAGTATAAAACACGGATTCCACGGTCGCGATGAATTGCCAAACCCACACCCCTAGACCCCTACGAGAGCGGCAAGCAACCCTACCAATTCTAGAGTTAGGAGACCCAGATTCGACTCCTCGAGTTGGTCTCCCACTGGACTCCAGAACCCGGTTACTTGTGCTCCCCTCCTTGGGTCTATCCTAGTGCGGAAATATAAATAATATACAAACGGTGACATCTTCCGCAACCTGGAAGTGTCCCAATAAAAGAATATTACATACAATTTTTTACATGAATGAAAATGAAAAACACTCATCTCACATAAAAACCCCCGGCTATTCAAACACGACAATCCAATATAACATATCCAGCAACACATAACATCAAATGTCATCAACGTAAGTAAATATGTCCATCCCAATTGTCGTTGACATATAGCAACGAAACCGGCGATATCACATATTACACTTACGGTCACAGAAAAGAAAGTGTAAAACTACAACAGTTGGAATCCGCAACCTCTTTAGACATCACATGCCTAGCCAAATGAATTCCTTAGACATCGCATGCCTAACAATTATAAACCCCGCATTTTAGTCTCAAAATCGAAAACACTTTACAATATCAAGTCGGGCAATTTAACAAGATTCCCGACATCCTGATCGAATGCTCGTCGCAAACTTCAGTAGACGGCCGCACCCCCGATACCGTCGACGAAGTGCACTAAGGCGGAACACCACTGCCGCGAGCACCCGAACGGATGCTTTCGGCGACGGGGTTCTCCTACAGTCACTTGGTCGGGGCTATGGAGTGAGGCTGTCTATTAAGTTTACCCGGCGAGTATCCGCGTACGCTACGTGATTGCGACGGACTTTTGATCACATCAAAATTCCGTGGCAACCGATCAAGTGAGACTAAACTGCTATGTTTATAACATTCATTCAGTTATCTCATAACTTATTGTGAATTCCAATTATTGTATCACATTCCAGATAAATAGAAAATGTTAAATTTTCCGATCGAACATCCAAACACCCAAATTTTCTCGATACAGCTCAACACATGAAACAAGTCTAAAAACATTCAGTTCGTGCCTCAGTACCAACGGTCCAGCCGTAGAAGGGTCAAGCCAACGCCTCACATGTGGCACGCCGTACTGCCCCAAACCCCAAGGTTCAAAGGGCAGTTCAAGACGGTCACATAATCAAGTTAAGGTTTGTTGTCTTCTAGAGGGTCCATCACGTTACTTGCACTACTTAGAACGTCTTTAAACCACGGAAAGATCCAACACTTGGAAATTTCCCGACAGGGGAAAAGTTGGGTATTTATATCCGGTCGAACTTTCTAACATATTCAAAAATTATCCGGAAGCCACATAGACAAAATCAGATAATCTGATCGAATCATTGAATCCCCAAAACAACCCCAGAAAATTCAACTCTTGAATAAATATTAAAAATTCCCAGAAAACTCAACACCTGAAAAATATGAATTACTGTGCAAAAATTAAACAGTGATAACATTTATTGGCCGCGGAACCGCCGCACTGTAGCATCCTCACTCGATAAATTTTGCATCGTAATTCTTAGTTTTTCCTGCTGAATTTTTTAAGAATTTTTAATCTGGAAAAAATCCAGTTTTTGAAAAAAGTCCACAGAGCATTTTCCGGGTTAGGTTTTGGTTCGATCGGACTTCTAACGTCGTCTACACTTCGACTAAGGCTCTAGCTAGGCTCTGATACCACTGTAGGGTTCCTAGGCATGCTAATGAGGTCTCACAAGGAATCAACCATGCCAATTTCAAATTTTACGGGTGCCGAGAAACCCTAATACGGATCGTTAACTAGATTTTAGGCGAAACAATGAAACTAGTTTACAACTAAACTAAAAGAACGGAAATACAACCTTTGTAGATCCGGTCCTCCACCTCCATAGCTCCGCAATGAAGTCTCCTCGCTGTCCAAATGGAAACCCGGGCTCTAGCGTCGGCTTCATCGGAGAAATGGGCGGGCAAGGTCGTCGGCTTCGTGCCGAAGATGATCTACGTCGAAGCATCACAAGATCAAGCTCCCACTTCACCAAGTCATGAAACTTGTGAAGAAAACACCCTTTACTACTTGGCAAGAGGTAGAGGATGAAGAAATAGGAGGTGGGTTCACTTTAGAATTGGATTTCTCACTCAATTGCTCAAGTTGCCATTGATGAAGCAAGCTTTCTTCTTGAAGAAGAAGAAGAAGAAGCTCAAAAAATGTTATGATAAGAATAAATAAAATAGAAAAGAAAAATCAATTCTTATCATATCCAAACCATGGTTTAGTGTAGAGATTTAACTAAGGTTAGATGGAGTGGTTAGGGTTAAGCATGAGACAAAATGGTCACTTAGTCAAAGATGCTTTGAAGCTTCAAGAAGCTTCAAGCAAAGAACAAAGAAAGCCACCATTTTCTCTTTATCATTTCAAAATAAAATAAATAAAATAAATGAATAAGAAAATGAAAACCCTAACCAATATACAACCATGGTTTAATCTTTACACAAACCCTAGTGAGCATATATCATCAAACATGATACAAACTTGTGTACAAAAGTATATCACATATACAATGTGCACAATCAAGTGAGAAAAACCATTTAAAGTGAACCAATACTAGTTAATGCAAAGTAATATATCAAATATATAATTATGCATTAAATCATTAAATCAACACTTGATTTAACGATCCGGTCATATCGCATATAACCGACTAATATACAATGTATCGATTTATCGAATCAATCCTTGATTCGATAACTAGGTTATATCGCATACAACCATATCGATACATTCATCACGAGAATGAAATACGGTATCACATACACGCATTATTCTCGGTCCTGCACATATCTCATATGCGCTCCTATTTCGTTTCGCTTGAGCCAGGAAACCTCTGTGTAGGACTCTAAAGACTCGTCAATACGCCGGCGGCAGGTGATGATCATATCAAACACCCACAAGCCGCAAGCGGTCTGCTAAATGTAACGGCCACCCGGGTATTGAGCGATCAGAAGATCGACGAGCAAGCCCGCTCACACTCCTGTGAATCCAACTAGTAACACTTACCGTACAGTCCGGTCTCGTCGTCTGATATGTCGCATATCTCGCCTAGGGGTGGTAAACGTCAGACCCCAATAGCTCGATAAGTCGTGTTGATATGAGGTCTATAACAATTCGAGAAACTACTGGTAACACTTACCAGTAAATCTCAACAACCCTGGCCAGGGATTTCCGGTTATAGCCAATCGAACACAGCGCAACATCAACTCCCTATACCGGGAGAGACGAATCCCCTCCTATCGCTCATTGCCTCCATGTGATTCGGGACTGTACCCAAAAGCCACCATTTTTCATGCCCTCTTGGACGTGGTAAGGTGGAAATCAAAGCACAGTGGGAACCACACAAGACTCTATGACGATCTCGGGTCAACAGACTACTCTGTACCAGTGTCACCAGAGAACTGCCATCTGACGTAAGGTATAATACCATCTAGGAGTTCTCGGCGAGTACGTCCAGTGTACTCAGTCTCCACTGAGCACCCGTATATCATCTCTGATGTCAAACACCAATGGATATGGGATCATCCATCGCCCATCTGTATGGGTCGAGAAGGTATACGCTAGTCTACTCTGGTATATCGATGCCCCGTCTCGATATACCCACGACTAGGGACTTTGAAGGATGTACTTATGGACTACCATGTCCCCACTAGTATGATCTGCATCATAGTCCAGGTAGTCAAGCACACATCCTAAGGGCTTTACCAATATGTAACAGAGAGACAATCAGTGTACATGTTAAGGTAAAGAGTAACCAGATAGCATACTATCATGTCGAGCAAGAAAGTCCTCACTATATATGTCCCAGCATCCACTACAATATACATCCAATGTACAGTAATGGCCTCTAGGGCATAACTATAACTAACAGCCTCCATGTGACTCGGGACTGTACCCAAAATCTACCTGTTTGCATGACTCCTTTGTGCCGTGGTAGGGAGGAAATCAAAGCAAAGTGGGAGACATACAAGACTCTATGACGATCTTAGGTTTACAGACTAATCTGTACCAGTGTCACTAGAGAACTGCTATATGACGATAGGTATATTACCATCTAGGAGTTCTCGGCGAGTCCTGTTCGGTGTATCCATTCTCTAATGATCACCTGTATACAATATTTGATGTCAAACACCAATGGATATGGGATCAACCATCGCCCCATACAGGGTCAAGAAACGTACACACTAGTCTATTCTGGAATATCGATGCCTTGTCTCGATATTCCTTAGACTAGGAACAATTGAAAGATGTTCTTATAGACTACCCAGGTCCCAGTAGTATGATCTGCATCATAGTCCTGGTAGTCAATCCAACATCCTAAGGGCTTTATCAACATGTATATGAGAGTCGGTATAATAATACCAGTGAACATGTTAAAATAAAGACAACTGGATAGCATGCTATCATGTCGAGCAAGAAAGTCCTCCATATATATGTCCAAGTATCCACTATATCATACAATAATGGCCACTAGGGCATACATATCACTAACATTTAACACATGAGAACCAATATAGAATTTGATCCTATCTAAAGCGGTACTCACATGCTTTGCATATGGGTGCACACATGTTAACACATGGGGTTTCCCTTTATTTTATAAGGGAACAGCAAGCTCTGAGCCAAAAAAATTTGGTGGGAACAAATGTCCCCTAGTATTTTGCCCACGTAGGTATATACGTGGGTTAAGTAGTACAAAGTTATGTATCACTATAGAATTGATGGCTCAGGAGACAGGTTTAGATCTCTGTCGCCTAAGTCTTAGTCCATCTTCATGAGCCGTAAGGGTCTCAAGAAGGTTTTTCTTCCTATGAGTCATGAGGATCTCCTGGGTGTATATTCTCTCTAGAAATCGTGAGGATTCCTAAGTGTCCATTGCATCCGTGATTCATGAGGATCTCTCTCAGGTATTTTTTCCTTATGAGTCATGAGGGCCCATAAGTAGCTTCTTCATTTCATTAGCATGTAACTTTGACGAATGGAACCCATGGATAGTATACCAGGGTCATTATTGACCTTCTTGTAGGGAAGCGATGGCTTAAGAAACGGATTTAGATCTGTCGCCTATGGCTTTTCAACTTTATGAGCCGTGAGGGCCTCATGAAGATTTTTCTCCCTACAAGTCGAGAGGATCTCGTAGGTGTATTTTCTCCTTAGAAGTCATGAGGACTCCTAAGTGTGTTTTCTCTTGAGAGTCGTAAGGATCTCACAAGAGTATTTTCCCCTTACGAGTCGAGAGGACTCGTAAGTGGCTTCTCCTCCTCATCGGTATGCGACTTTGGAGAATGTGGCCCATGGATTGTATACAAGAGTCAGTTTGGACCTACTTGAAGGGCAATAGTGCTTAGGAAACAGGTTTATATCCCCGTCGCCTAAGGCTTTTCACTTTTATAAGCTTCGAGGGTCTTATAAAGATGTTTTTCCCTACGAGTCGAGAGGATCTCGCAGGTGTATCCTAATATGAAATATAGATAACCCCTTTTTTGATAAAGGTTCGTTATATTTGTAGTACCAGGTTTAAGTCAATCGTACCGCCGTGTTGGCTGATGTATTCTCGACACGCAGTCCCTTAGGTTGCTGCTCAACTAGCCCCGCGTCTGTCGTGCCTCTGATCCCTTCTGAGGCTCTACAAGACCTCTTCAAGTAATCTTCTTAAGTTGGAATATCTGTATTACTGTCGAAAGATCAAGCGTTAAGTAATTTCCATGGCGCTTTTTACTTGAGATTAGGCTTAATTTGAATACCCGATGAGTCATAACCGTGCCCTTCTGGGGTGGGATGATCTCCAATGATCTTTATCTTTTCTATGTATTGCCATTGAGACCTGAAGGTGGGAATATGCCGTCACTTCATTTTTATTTTGATGCTGTCGCGCCAATTCTTCGATGAAGTTGGGTAGACTTCCAAATGACATCTATACTGTATGTATCGCCATCGAGGTCTGGAGCTAGGATTTTTCCATCACTCCACTTATATTTTGTTAGTGTATATGTCCTAGAGGCCATTACAGTATCATACTAGTTTGTATATTACTTAATGGATGCTTGGGATATTCACCTTGTATATACAATCTTGCTCAAAATAGTAGTATGCTACTTGGTTTGTTTCTACTTCAATGTGTACATGTGTTTATTTTTGTATATCGCCTATACACATTAGTAGAGCCCTTAGGATCTTTGCTTGATTACCAGCGATGTGATGGCCGTCACACTAGTGGGGCTGGGTAATCTATAAGCACATCCTTATGCAGGTCCCTGGTCGCAGGACTATCGAGACAGGGCATCGATACTCCGGAGTAGACCAGCGCATGCGCTTCTCATCCCAGTATGGGAGACGGTCTGTCCCACAGCCGTCAGTACGTCGTACTTGAGATAGTATGCGGGTGCTCGTTAGGTTACGGGTACACTGGACAGGACTCGTCGGGAACTGACTAGTTGGTATTATACCTATCGTCAGTTATCAGTTCCCAGGTGACATGAGTACAGCTTAGTCCGCTGACTTGACACTGTCACTCCGCCTCGAGTGTGTTCCCACTGTACCTTGATCACTACCCTACCACGGCTCAAAGGAGTCGTGCAAACAGGTAGTGGTTGGGTGCAGTCCCGAAGCACTTGGAGGCAGTGACGGTTAGACAGGATTCGTCTCTCCCGGTATTGGGGGTTGACATCGCGCTGTGTCTAGGAGAGCCATTACACGAGTAGTCCCTGGCCAGGGCAAACGAGATATACTGGTAGGTTTCCAGTGTTATCTCAGGGTGTTTTGGGCTTCGCTCCGGCACGACTTGTACCGCTATTGGGGGACTGACGTTTACCGCCCCCTAGGCCCGCCATGCGATGTATCAGACGAACAGACCGGACTGTACGGAGAATGTCACACTCAGGCTCAGTAGGAGTTCAGATGGGTTTCGCCTCGTCGGTCTTCTTGTCGGCATTACCTGGGGACCGTTACGCACAGCTAGTGCCGCTTGCGGTCTGTGGTTAAACCCACTGCCAGCGTAGTGTCGAGTCTTTAGAGTCCCACACAGAAAGCTTTTCGCCTTTAGGCAAAAGAGTAGAGGTCGCATGGTATTGCGACAGGTCGCATGGTTTTGCGACAGGGTTCGGTCACATCCGTGCACTTGTGCACGTACAGTGTCCGGACAGTTTACACTAGCGGGCTTTGGTTTAAGCCAGATCCTAGTGTACCTTATGGGATTGGATTTATCCAGTTTGCATTCGTGTTCCTCGGAACGCGGATGCGGGTGTGTATGCACAGTTGACAGGGAGGCAGAGGCAGCGGATTCTCATTAGGGTTGTTGACAGTTGACCGTTGACTATTTGACTTTATGCTCAACCCTAATGAGAATATGATATGTGATTAACTGCTATATTAATTAAGTATTATGGTGATATGGTCGTTGACTTGTTGACTTTTGTTGACTTGTTGACTTTGTTGACTTGTTGACTTTTGTTGACTTGTTGACCGGTTGACTAGGCTTGACTAGTTGACCATCATGATAACCATGGTTATCATTTCATGCCAAAGACTTTTACTTGCTTGCTCATTTGAGTAAAATGAGTGCATGACATGATAAGGTTATGGTTGCTTCAAACCATCACATAAGACTTTTTTTGATATGATGAGTTATGATCACTTTGGATTATGAGAGGGTGAAAGACAAAAGAGTTGCTCATTCTTTCTTGCTCATTCTCTCTCTTGTTCTTGAGCTCTCCTTTTGCTCTCACCCTCAACCTCTTGCTCCCTCTCTTGATCTATGGTTCTCTTGTCTCATGAGTTGAGAATCAAGAACCATAGATAAAATCCCATTCTATTTCCTCTCTACTCATTCTAGTTCACGAGGTTTGGCAAACCAAGTGAACTAGTTTCTTCAAAGAACGAAGAAGGAGCTAAAGGTTGGAGCTTTCAGGTGGATCTATCTTCGGCGTACGGAGACGACGAGAAGAAGCCATTGGACCACCATCGGAGCTTTGAAGACGAAGGAGTTCAAGACAAGCAAGGTATAACCATCTCCATCCGAGTAGCTAACTCTCTTTAGCTAAGTATGCTAGTTTTAGTTTAGTCAAAGATCCCGACTTTGCTTAGTCCATGTTGCCGCTTGCGCCAAAAATTTGATTTTTATACCGTTTCCGCCTCCCCGTAAGAACCGGGGGTCGCAACGTGGACTTACAGTGGTATCAGAGCCTAACTAAACTTAAACTAGCTTGGTAGTAAAGTGTAACGAAGTTCGGAACCGAAAAAAATCCAAAAACCTAACTTTTACAAAACCTGAGTTTCTGTTGAAATTTTTTCTGGTCAAAATGAAAAACTTTATACTCCTAAATTCGGCTCAGGGTTTTGTGTGAACACCCATGAAAAACGGTCCACTGTTTCGTTCAAACCGCCGCGCTTCCGCCGCACGAGGTAGGCATGTGCCGCGGAAGCGCCGCGGTTTGTCGTCTTCTCTGCATCGTTTTTCGTGCAGTGTGTGTCTGTGTTGGTTTTGGGATTTTTGAAATATATTATATGTGCCCAGATTTTCCAGAAAAGAAATTTCCTTTTGGGGTCCTATAATTCCGTATTTTTTCCGAACTTCACTGCACTTTGACTATGATGGTTATATCTGTGATGCTTGCATGTATTGAACGTCGGCTAATCGCTATAAGTCGATTGGTCGGGGTTATACATGATCTGTGTTTGATATTGGAATGTGTATATAAATATGTTGGATTGTCGCGGGTGAATAGCCGGGGGTTGTGAGACGAGAGTTTTCTTTTCTTGCAATTCATGTAAATTTGTAAATTGATGTAATAATTATTTGTATGGCCGCACAACCGGGTCGGGGTTGTAGCCGTCATTGTATAATTTATTTTTACTGTTTTTGCTCCTAGGATAGACCCATGGAGGGGTGCACAAACTACCGGGTATGCCGAAGTGTCGAGTGGCCTACTCATGGAGATGAGGGAGGTTGCTACGCTTCGGGTACTTGGCGGGTAGTTTGCCGCACCCGTAGGGGTCTTGGGTGGGGTATTGGCTATTCACCGCGACCGTGTAATCTGTTTTTGTTACAGGCTCGTACAAATTACAGATTCCTAGTACATCCAATGTATTTATCTGTGATCTGAAATGTTTATCATTGCAGTATATCTATATATGATATTATTTAGGCGTTGCTTATGTTTTACAGACGCGCTAGCCCAGCCCCCGCTCTGTCGTTAGTTAAGTAACCTAACGGGTAATGACGGGGCCCCGTGGCGAATGCGAATGGCATAAGCGTACGTCATATTTTGGTTGTTTTCTGCAATGGTAGGATTAAATGATGGGACGCATTAAAAGAACTAATGCAAGAATATCACGCATTAAAAGAACTAATGCAAGATAATAAACCAAGTTAAAGTCGTTGGAACACTTTCGAAAAACCACTCGGTTCTTTTCAAAACAAACTTTTAAAATACGGAGTTTGAGCCACTCCATTTAAAAGCTATCTCGTTCCATCGACCAAATCAAGTTCACTACGTTCACGGTTTTGCCAAAACCATCCGTAGCCCTCCATCATTTCAGTTAAATATTCGGTAGTATTCAAGCTATGTATTTTGACCTCACGCCAAGGCATAGTGATTGGTAGCTGCCGGATATTTATCTGTTGCATAGATAGAATACGTTGGTTTGAGACAGTCGTACTGCCATTTTGGCCTACGTCAAGGGTATGTACGGGTGGGTTCAAATTAACCTGGATAATGATGGGACGAACTTGACATGTGACTTATGACATTTTGACCTCACGCCAAGGTCATAAGAGCATGGGGCAAAAATCCACATCGGGAGTTTCATAAGTACTGAAACTTGCTAGATTTGCATACCATTTGGAGTGTGATGATTCTGGTAGGATTCCTTCAGTTTCGTCACGCGATGATATTTGGATCCCGATCCTACTGTGAGTATATGCTACTCCTCGGGAAATTTCTCACTTAACGATCAATGCTATAAACCTAGTAGGTGCCTAGAAAGGTGTTAGCGGGGCTACGCCCCCAGGGAAAAGAGGTTCCTTAATTAAGGAACTTCGCGAAAGCGTTGGAAAACCTCCCTCGAAGTACCGACACCGGCCTGGCTGAACGGTTAAGCAAGTATTGCACGGTGGGATTGATCCTGACTAATTCTTCCTTTATGGTTTGAGGAGGGATTCGAGAAACAGTGGGAGCCATCCTGTTTAGACAAACTAAAAACCACTCTAAACTTGCAAGAGCATCATGCTGAGTGTTTCTTCTTCTCTCTCCTAATTGCAGCGACCAATCAACATGACTGGACTTAAGTTACTCCTAGATAAAAACAAACTGACAGGGCCAAACTACAAAGATTGGCTCAGGAATGTCAAGATAGCAATCACTTATGACAAGCTGGGGTATCTTCTTACCACCAAAGCTCCCCCTGTCCCTGGTCCAACTTCCAGTGTCGCGGATAAGGAAATCCGCAAGACTTGGGAGATTGATAGCGCGAAGGCCAAGTGCCTCCTGCTTGCCTCGATGGACAACGAACATTAGAGGAGGCATGAGAATATGGACATGGAGTCCATATTGCTCCATACAAAAGAACTGTATGGAGAGCAATCACGTATCGCAAGATACGAAGCGTCGAAAAAGTTATTTTCGACAAGAATGGCCGTCGGATCATCAGTAGCCGAGCACGTGCTAAAGATGATCGGCTACATTGAGGAGCTCGCTGACCTAGGGATCACATTAGAGAGTGAGCTATATACGGATATAGTTCTCCAGTCCCTTCCTTCCACTTACGCCCAGTTCATACTGAACTTCAACCTACAAGAAAAAGAGGTTGAACTTTCAGAGCTCCTCAACATGCTGAGGAGCGCAGAGGGCACCCTACAGAAAGGTAGGGATACATCCACTTTGTTTGTAGGAGGATCATCTTCTTCTAGGTCCAAGGCGAAAGCCAAGGGAAAGAAGAAGAAGGCCCCCGCCAAACCAAGGGGCGGTGTTAGTAAAGTGGATACGAAGGGAAAAGCAAAAGCAACAAAGATAGCGGGGAAGCTTGTGGATAAGGAAGAATGCTTCTATTGTCATAAGAAAGGACACTGGAAGAATGATTGCAGGGCCTGGAAGGCCAGAACACAGGAATTGAAGCAGGTTGCAGCTTCAGCTTCAGGTGTGTATGTTATTGAAAACTGTCTTTCAATAAACTCTACTTCCTGGGTATTGGATACCGGATCAGGATCTCATATCTGTAATTCTTTGCAGGCGTTGAGAAACCGTAGGGTTTTGAAGGCAGGTGACATGACCCTCAGAGTTGCAAACGGAGCTAGCATGGATGCTAAAGCCGTGGGGGACTATCACCTGGGAATGTCAGATGGACATGTTTTGGTTTTGCGTAATTGCTTTTTTGTACCCAACGCAACTTGTAATATCATTTCTGTATCTTTAGTTTCTAAAGAAGGTTATGAATTTGCGTTTGTAAGTAATGTTGTAAACATTCACCTTAATCAAGTTCTGATTGGGTCAGGTACATTAAGTAATGGTATATACGTGTTAAACCAACCACAGATTTTCAACGTCCAGAATACACACAAAAGAAAGTCTCCAGAACTAAATCAGACTTTCTTATGGCATTGTAGATTGGGTCACATCAATGAGAGAAGGTTGACTAAGTTACATACAGAAGGATATTTGAATGCGTTCGAATATCAATCGTATGCCACTTGTCAATCTTGTCTCAAAGGAAAGATGACAAAGACTCCGTTTACTGGACAAGGAGTAAGAGCGAGCGAGCTCTTGGGACTCGTACACAGTGACGTGTGCGGTCCAATGTCTACACATGCCCGAAGCGGACATTCTTACTTCATTACTTTTACGGATGACTTCTCAAGGTACGGTTATGTCTTCTTAATGAAACATAAGTCCGAGGCCTTTGGAAAATTCCAGGAGTATAAGAATGAAGTAGAGAAACAGACCGGCAAAAGTATTAAGATTCTAAGATCGGATCGAGGTGGAGAATACTTAAGTGCCGAGTTCCTGGACTATCTAAAAGAGAACGGAATTCTCTCTCAGCTTACTCCTCCATACACCCCGCAACATAACGGTGTATCGGAGAGACGGAACCGCATCCTATTGGATATGGTGCGGTCCATGATGAGTAACGCTGAGTTACCGCGATCATTCTGGGGGTATGCGCTGGAATCAGCTGCATACCTTTTGAACCGAGTTCCGACTAAGACTGTGCCTACCACCCCATATGAAATGTGGAGTGGGAAGAAACCCTATCTTCAATATCTGAAGATCTGGGGATGTCCAGCTTTTGTCAAAAAGCAGCATGCGGACAAACTCGAGGCACGCTCAGTACTGTGCAAGTTTATGGGATACCCAAAGAACACCAGGGGGTATCTTTTCTACTATGCAGAGGAACAAAAAGTCCTTGTTTCTCGTAATGCCCACTTTCTAGAACACCAGTTCTTGGAAAAGGAGATTAGTGGGAGCGCATTAGAACTGGAAGAAATTCCAGAACCACAGACTATTACTGAAAGGTTAGTGGAACCAGAGGGTTCAACAGAACAGGACATTCCTACGCCGCTCCGCAGAAGTAGTAGGCAGTCTCATCCGCCCGAGAGATACTACGGTTTTCTCATAGACGGGGATAGAGAGGATTGCATCATAGATTATGATGAGCCTACTAGCTTCCAGCAGGCCGTTCAAAGCGTTGACTCAGTGAAATGGCTGGATGCAATGCGGACCGAAATGGAGTCCATGTACACCAACAAGGTATGGACGTTGGACATTGCTCCAGACGGGGTAAAACCCGTAGGATGCAAGTGGATCTTCAAAAGGAAGATTGGTGTAGATGGACAGGTTGAGACCTATAAAGCTAGGCTGGTAGCAAAGGGTTTTCGTCAAAGACCTGGCTTGGACTACGACGAAACCTTTTCTCCAGTAGCCATGCTGAAATCCATTCGGATCCTTCTTGCCATTGCTGCCTTCCACGATTATGAGATCTGGCAAATGGACGTAAAGACAGCTTTTCTAAATGGAAATTTAGAGGAGTGTGTCTATATGGACCAACCAGAGGGTTTCATTCAGAGTGGGAGCAGCGGAAAGGTGTGCAAGTTGCTTAAGTCCATCTATGGGCTAAAGCAGGCATCGCGGAGTTGGAACATCTGCTTTGATGAGACGGTCAAAGAATTTGGCTTTATCAAAAATCCAGATGAACCATGCATCTATAGTAGATTTGTAGCGAGAACTGTAGTATTCCTCGTTTTGTACGTGGATGACATTCTCTTAATAGGAAATGACATTCCTATGCTACAATCTGTCAAGGGGTTCTTGTCACACAGGTTCTCCATGAAAGACCTGGGTGATGCCTCATACATTCTGGGTATCCGGATCTACCGTGACAGATCCAAGAGGATATTAGGACTTTCACAGTCCAGGTACATCGACACCATACTGAAAAGGTTCAGTATGGAAGATTCCAAGCGCGGTAACCTACCGGCTTGTCACGGGATCACCCTCTCTAAAGAGATGTCTCCCAAGACTGATTTGGAGAGGGATCGCATGTCTATTATACCCTACGCTTCTGCGGTAGGCTCTATAATGTATGCGATGTTGTGTACCAGACCGGATGTAGCTTATGCACTGAGTGTGGTAAGCCGGTATCAGTCTAACCCTGGGGAGAAACACTGGATAGCGGTAAAGAACATTCTCAAGTACCTGAGAAGGACTAAGGAGATGTTCTTGGTGTATGGCGGAAAAGACCTCCAGATCGAGGCCTTTGCTGACTCCAGCTTCCAGAGTGACAAGGATGATTCCAAGTCCATGTCGGGTTTTGTCTTTACCCTCAATGGAGGGGCGGTGTGTTGGAAGAGTTCCAAACAAGAAACCGTTGCAGACTCGACGATGGAAGCGGAATACATCGCTGCATCTGATGCCGCAAAAGAAGCTGTCTGGATGAGGAAGTTCTTGAAAGAACTTCAGGTGGTTCCGTCCATTGTTGATCCAATACCTCTGTATTGCGACAACAACGGGGCTATAGCTTTAGCGAAGGAACCAAGGTCCCATCAGAAATCCAGGCACATCTTGAGGCGGTATCACCTGATCAGGGAGATCGTAGATCGCCAGGAGATCGAGGTTCGGAGAGTCGCTTCAGAAGACAACACTGCAGATCCATTCACCAAGGCCTTGCCCCAGACTCAGTTCGAGCGGCTGATCGAGATGATAGGTCTTCGATACGCCAGTACATGGCCTTAGTGCAAGTGGGAGATTGTTAGTGTATATGCCCTAGAGGCCATTACTGTATCATACTAGTTTGTATATTACTTAATGGATGCTTGGGATATTCACCTTGTATATACAATCTTGCTCAAAATAGTAGTATGCTACTTGGTTTGTTTCTACTTCAATGTGTACATGTGTTTATTTTTGTATATCGCCTATACACATTAGTAGAGCCCTTAGGATCTTTGCTTGATTACCAGCGATGTGATGGCCGTCACACTAGTGGGGCTGGGTAATCTATAAGCACATCCTTATGCAGGTCCCTGGTCGCAGGACTATCGAGACAGGGCATCGATACTCCGGAGTAGACCAGCGCATGCGCTTCTCATCCCAGTATGGGAGACGGTCTGTCCCACAGCCGTCAGTACGTCGTACTTGAGATAGTATGCGGGTGCTCGTTAGGTTACGGGTACACTGGACAGGACTCGTCGGGAACTGACTAGTTGGTATTATACCTATCGTCAGTTATCAGTTCCCAGGTGACATGAGTACAGCTTAGTCCGCTGACTTGACACTGTCACTCCGCCTCGAGTGTGTTCCCACTGTACCTTGATCACTACCCTACCACGGCTCAAAGGAGTCGTGCAAACAGGTAGTGGTTGGGTGCAGTCCCGAAGCACTTGGAGGCAGTGACGGTTAGACAGGATTCGTCTCTCCCGGTATTGGGGGTTGACATCGCGCTGTGTCTAGGAGAGCCATTACACGAGTAGTCCCTGGCCAGGGCAAACGAGATATACTGGTAGGTTTCCAGTGTTATCTCAGGGTGTTTTGGGCTTCGCTCCGGCACGACTTGTACCGCTATTGGGGGACTGACGTTTACCGCCCCCTAGGCCCGCCATGCGATGTATCAGACGAACAGACCGGACTGTACGGAGAATGTCACACTCAGGCTCAGTAGGAGTTCAGATGGGTTTCGCCTCGTCGGTCTTCTTGTCGGCATTACCTGGGGACCGTTACGCACAGCTAGTGCCGCTTACGGTCTGTGGTTAAACCCACTGCCAGCGTAGTGTCGAGTCTTTAGAGTCCCACACAGAAAGCTTTTCGCCTTTAGGCAAAAGAGTAGAGGTCGCATGGTATTGCGACAGGTCGCATGGTTTTGCGACAGGGTTCGGTCACATCCGTGCACTTGTGCACGTACAGTGTCCGGACAGTTTACACTAGCGGGCTTTGGTTTAAGCCAGATCCTAGTGTACCTTATGGGATTGGATTTATCCAGTTTGCATTCGTGTTCCTCGGAACGCGGATGCGGGTGTGTATGCACAGTTGACAGGGAGGCAGAGGCAGCGGATTCTCATTAGGGTTGTTGACAGTTGACCGTTGACTATTTGACTTTATGCTCAACCCTAATGAGAATATGATATGTGATTAACTGCTATATTAATTAAGTATTATGGTGATATGGTCGTTGACTTGTTGACTTTTGTTGACTTGTTGACTTTGTTGACTTGTTGACTTTTGTTGACTTGTTGACCGGTTGACTAGGCTTGACTAGTTGACCATCATGATAACCATGGTTATCATTTCATGCCAAAGACTTTTACTTGCTTGCTCATTTGAGTAAAATGAGTGCATGACATGATAAGGTTATGGTTGCTTCAAACCATCACATAAGACTTTTTTTGATATGATGAGTTATGATCACTTTGGATTATGAGAGGGTGAAAGACAAAAGAGTTGCTCATTCTTTCTTGCTCATTCTCTCTCTTGTTCTTGAGCTCTCCTTTTGCTCTCACCCTCAACCTCTTGCTCCCTCTCTTGATCTATGGTTCTCTTGTCTCATGAGTTGAGAATCAAGAACCATAGATAAAATCCCATTCTATTTCCTCTCTACTCATTCTAGTTCACTAGGTTTGGCAAACCAAGTGAACTAGTTTCTTCAAAGAACGAAGAAGGAGCTAAAGGTTGGAGCTTTCAGGTGGATCTATCTTCGGCGTACGGAGACGACGAGAAGAAGCCATTGGACCACCATCGGAGCTTTGAAGACGAAGGAGTTCAAGACAAGCAAGGTATAACCATCTCCATCCGAGTAGCTAACTCTCTTTAGCTAAGTATGCTAGTTTTAGTTTAGTCAAAGATCCCGACTTTGCTTAGTCCATGTTGCCGCTTGCGCCAAAAATTTGATTTTTATACCGTTTCTGCCTCCCCGTAAGAACCGGGGGTCGCAACGTGGACTTACATATTTGACCATTGGCTCTTTATTGATGTCGCGTCTGCACCCTCCTGGAATGAGAAAAAAATCGATATGATCTCTAGGTTGTAAATGTTGCCATTAAGATCCGGAGCTAGGATTTTGCCATTGCTCCACTTTTATTTGGCCCTTGGGTCCTTTGTTAACGTCGCGTCTGCACCCTGTTGGAATGAGAAGAACGTGGATATAATCTCTAAGTTTTAGATGTTGCCATTAAGATCTGGAGCCAGGATTTTACCATTACTCCACTTTTATTTGACCCGTGGGTCCTTGTTTACGTCGCGTCTGCACCTTGCTGGAGTAAGAGAGACGTCGAATTAAGCTAGAGTTTTTCCATTACTCTGCTTTGATTTGGCTCCATAGAGCTTTGTTGACACCACGTCTGCACTCTGCTGGAGTAAGAGGGACGTCGAATTGGTATTTAGGCCGCATATATTTCCATCAAGAGTTGGAGTTAAAAATATTTTGTCACTCCACTTTTGTTTGACTCTTGGGTCATTGTTGACGTCACGTCTGCACCTTGCTGGAATGAGAAGGACGTCGAGTTGATCTCTAAGCTGTAGATATTGCCGTCACGATCTGGAGCTAGGAATATGCCATTGCTCCACTTTGATTTGACTTCTTGGAGCCTTTTCGACACCACGTCTGTACTCCACTGGAGTAAGAAAGATGTCGAATTCATCTCTAAGCTGTGGATGTGGCATCAAGATTCGGTTTTTCTTTTGATGAAGCATGGTGGGAAAATATGGTTCATATTTCTTTCATTTGTGCCCATGGATAGTATACAGGGGTCGGTATGGACCTACCTGCAGGGCAGAAATTTTTTATTTTACTAATGCTCTATATTTCCACAATGCTCTATATTTTCAGCTTTTTATATCGAGAAAGTCACGATTGCCTAATCATTTTGACTATTTATCGCTGTGCCCAATCATTTCGGCTATGTCATTTTTTTGCATTTTAATCAATATACTTTTTATTGCGAATTGAGAATTTAGAATCTGATACCAATTTTGGCATCAGCATTACTATAACTGGAATGTTGCCAATAGCGAATCATTATTTTCCTTTGTTGATTTGGACAAAGGCGGCATAACAAACAGGGTTAGCATCCTGTCAACTATGACTTTTTGACTTTATGAGCCATAAGGGTCTCATAAACGTATTTCTCTCTATGAGTTGTGATGATCTCATAAGTATGTTTTCTCCTTAGGAATTATGGGAATTTCTAAGTGTGTTTTTTCTTGTAAGTCGTAAGGATCTTACAAGAGAATTTTCTCCTTATAAGTCGAGAGGACTTACAAGTAGTTGTTCACTATATGAGGATATTTCTCTCCATTGGTGGAACTTAGTGGGGAATATATTTATTTATGCCCATGGATTGTATCCAAGAGTCGATATTGGACCACTTGTAGGACAGAAAAGTTTTGTGGGGTTTTGGTGGCTTAAGAACAGGTTCAGATCTCTATAATTTAAGGATTTTGAATTCTATAAGCCGTGAGGGTCTTATAGAGGGTATATTCACCTTACGGGTCGTGAAAATCTCGTAAGTGCATTTTCTCCGTAAGGATCATATGGATTCCTAAGTGTATTGCTCTTTTGTGAGTCGTAAGAATCTCACGCAAGTGTTTTCTCCTTACAAAGTCATGAGGACTTTGCAAGTGCATCTTTTGTTTTCTTTTAATGAGTTCGTGTCCTTTCGTATTTTCACTAGCTCGCCTGTAGTCCTGTTGTTTTTACTCATGGCGCCCTTTCGGGTTTTCATCCGTGCCCATTTCGCTTATGGACGTACCTTTTTTATTAACGAGTTTGTGCCCTTACGAGTTTTCACAAGCTCGCCGGTAGTCCTGCTGGTTTTACTCACGGTGCCCTTTCGGGTTTTCACCCGTGTCTATTTCGCTTGACATACCATTTTTTGCGAACGGTGAAACTCTCAAAAGTAGCTTCGCCGAAGATGACCCATCTGTTTGTTGGTGGGACTTAGGGGTAGCTTCATCGCTGGAGTAGCTGTGTAGCCGGTAAGACTTGATTTGCAATCTTTGTCATTAAGATTTCGATTGCAATATAGATCTCAAGGGAGCATATCGCCGTATTTAGGGCGACGCGCTAGTTTAGGAAAATTTCGGTCCATCATCGCCGTATTTGTGGCGATGCGCTAGTTTAGGGACGTTCCGGTCTATCATTCCCATGTTCGGGACGAAATGCTTGTTTAGAGACATCTTAGTCCAACATCGCCGTGTTTGAGGCGACGCACTAGTTTAAGGACGTTTCGGTCCAATATTATCATTTGGTCGGGGAGTTGCATAACTCATTCCTTCCAACGCTCGCTTGCCAAGGCACTTATGCCTGTCCTTTGTTTGCATGGACACTTCACACCTTAAACTATCTTCACCTTCTTGGACTGCTTATTTTACCATTGCAGCAATCGGGTTGTTTTTGCGAAAAATACTTGGCACTTTACACGGCACAAGCCCTCTACTCATCAATGTCGCTTTCTAATGCTGGCAGAGCATCTTTTTCATATACAAAAGAACGAGATATCACGTCACTCCTTCTGCTGCTTCTTCTTCCTTAGAATGATGACCTTGACTTGGGGGCTTTCCCCTTATCATCCATTTTAGGAGTGGGAGATGGAAGAATGAACGGACTTCGAAATATCCCTTCTTCAACATCAAAAATGTGATAATCCGATTACTAAACATAAATCAAAAGCAAATGACATTGAAGTACGCCTTCTTCAATGTCGAAAAGTGCCTGTACACCTGGAGATGGCAGAGCAAGGATCCTCGTTTGCCTTCTGTCCACGGTCTTGCATCCTCTATCACTAGGTCCTTATTCTCTCTTCGGACCACTGAAACCATGGCCTACCGATACAATCGCCTGGTGAGGAGTAGCGACGGAAACAATCCCGCTCTGACGCCTCTCTGAACACTTCCAGGCCAAATAACCTGGCGTCTTGCAATGTAACATGTCAACGACGGGGGCCTCTAGCCCTCTGAATATGCGCCATACAACTGGCCCTAGATCCAATCTCTATCAGTATAGCATCCTGTAAAGAACCTGCTATGGCTTCTGCTGATATCATCTCTGCCGAACTACTCGGAAACTGGCACTCCTTAATGAATCCTCTTCTGTTCTGGAACAGCTGCAATCTCATCAAAACTTTCCTCTGAAAGTGTGGTCGTATCCAATGTCTCTGCATACGTATCAAATCTCTGACACCAACGAAGAAGAACAACTAAGTATCGAGACCTCACACAAATCTCGAAAGTAAGGAGCATATCGCGATAGCTGCACGAACTGCTAGTCATACTCGGCTACGATCATGTCCGGAGTCTTGTGCAAAGAATCAAAACTACAAATTCGGCATCTTTGACACTCTGTGGAAGAAATCTGGCTAAGTACCCCCTCGAGAACTCGTCCCAAGTCATCGGAGGAAGACCTACTACTCGGTCTCTCTCAATCGACTCACACTAGGTCTGAGCAAGACCCTTTACATGGAAACTAGCCAACTTCACTGATCTCATATCGGAACATTATAACAAACTAAATATCCTAGCCATCCTATCTAGAAATGACTAAGGATCCTCTATAACATACATTCCCTTAAACACCGGTAGCTTCAGCTTCGTGAACTATGGAAGCGACACCTCGATAATCTCAGCAATGACTGGTACAATTGTCTGAACAGTGAGCAACACAACGATCTCCGGAGTAGGCTGAACAACATCAAGCTTCCAAGTTCGGCTGGTCTCAAGCAATGACCCGACCATCTGATACGGATCCAAAAACACGCCTTAAACGAAAAATCCTATCATAAAAGGATAAACAACATGTTCATATGTCACCGGGATATCACCCTGGTCTGTCATCGTCTCAGATGAGCCTGCCTTGATCTTATCTCTCGCCGCAGCCCTCTCGGCTTGTGTAGACATGGTGACCGAAATAACCAACAAGTATCGATGAGGTAGATCAACTGAACGAACAAAAGAAAAGATCTCAAGATATATATCCTAAGCTTACTTAAGCGTAGTATCGTATCGTAAATATGCCGCGGAATATACGTGCGGTAATTCACTCTACTTAGTACCGACTCCATCATACCAAGGTCAACCTACGAAGTTCGGATGTAAAACCCCTAAAGTCAAGTTTAAGTTCCGTAAGGTTAAGCCTAGCTAACTAAAATATACGCCCTAGACTTTACATAGTCAAATCTAAACTCGAACAAAAGTTAAACCTAGCGCTCAGATACCAACTTTGTCACTACCTGAAAAAGGCACGTGACGGCACTTGAATCACGTGAAGTCTATAGGACTTCATCATAACCCAAGTAAGCCAAAAACTCGGAATCTAAACCTTTTTAAAGAAATAGTGGAGGTTAAGTTTTAAAAAAAAAGGGTTATCAGATGGAATCAAGTTCCTTTTTGAAATATAAATAAGTTTGTTTGAAAATACAGATGTCGTTAAAAAAATCGGGCAACACTTGCTATGTAAATTTTGAATAAAACCACATACAAAACATAATATATATAAAGCATCCCTGAGATAGCTTCCACGCCCAAACGTTGGAGCAACCTCGCAGTTAATATATAATGCCCAAAATGAAGAATAGAAAGCGAAACATGAACAAAAACAATATAAAGTCGACTCCAAACGAGCGCGACACACCAAAAACAGATAAATATCTAAGTCTCGCTTCTAAGTCCATAAATATACAAGTTTTGGTTGATGGAATTTTTAACTAGATCCAAATGAAAATACATATATAATGGGGCGGTCACTATCCAACATGTAACCCACCTACCAAAGCAATCACCGATGTAAGAAGTGTACCAGCAAGCCGCGACTGATCCGATTGGTCAATCCTGTAAGAATTGAGACACAACGGAGGTGAGTTACCAACTTAGTGAATAAAAATATATCATAAAGTAAAAATCGAAATACATAACGATCTACCTAGATCATAAAATATAGTACTATCATATCCATACTAATGTATGTATAATGCACAAGTACTATAAGTGCATCCCAATGGATCGTGTAATCATCTCATATATATAACATGCATCCAAGTAAGTTTATAAACCAGCCGAAGATGTTTGTATGTAAATCGTTTCAAAATAGTCGTATGATATTTATATCAGGCATAAGTAACAAACGTTGATTTAATAAGCTATGTATGCAATTTGTGTAAACTATATGTCATGCTTTTTAAAAATGATTTAATGAGAGTTTTCGTTTGAAGGTTTCTTGTGTCGTCCTGACACGTGGAAAAAAATTATGGAGGCTATAGCTCCTTTGAAAACCTCTTAATATACATCGATATATAAAAATAGTATTTTAGGTACTGTCTCTAAGATCAGTCATGTTCGGCTACAATATAGTTTAAACTATCTCAATCTGTGCAGGGCATCCATATCGATCCCTCACATACATCATATCACATCAATGAAGCTCATCATAGTCAGATCACGCAAATGGAAACATATCACCAATAAAATGATCAGAAAACCGTGTCAATCATCGACATGTAAATCTTAGGTGTTTCCTTAGGCACGGTCCCTTGGATCAGTCCTCTCTATCAATAGAATCCCCAACTAAATCTACCGTGTCCATGATCTCAAACCGGTCGGAATCCTCCGGATATCCGCCGTGCCCAATACTATCTCCGGTGTCAATCGACCTCGCTAGGCTCCCCGTACCTCCCTACGGACTTCCTGCCCATCGACATCATACTGGGTCTACCATGTATCCGTAATCGGTTAACCCCTCTCTTGATTCGGATAATACTCATATCATCAAAACAAGAAAACTCATAGTGAATGCCAAATCATCATATCTAGAGAAAACCGCATGTTAAAACATTCATAAGTTTTATAAACCACACCTCGACTTCTCAAATCTATGGAAAATATCAAGTTCTGAATAACACATATATAATTCATCTCAAGTTCATAAGAATATAACGCATATATCATCCGTGCCATATTGGCAACAATCATATACGAATATCCATAACGATGGTATTTATATATCAAAATCATGATAGGTATCAACACATCTATATATAACAACATCAATCTTATCTAGCATGGCAATCCTACGGTGTCATGGCAGTACCAATGATATGTAGTGTAACATGCGCGTCTGTGATTTGTGCAACATAGCAATCATTGATAGTTGCACAATGTTCTATCAGTGTATTCATATAAGCTTGGTATCGTAAACTAACTGTACGAAGCATAAATACATATAATATAATGTAGCGTAACAACAAGTAATTTATGCGCGAACGTATAATGAATCGAATAATCGTAATCTAAACGAGCATTAAAATAGATAATTACTTACGATCTATACAGTTATAGTTTAAAATAGAATGAAACGTTGTTTTTGAAATAAGGAGGCTGTAGGGTTTTTGAAGTAGATATCCTTTTGAAATTTATAGCGCATTCTTGACATTACCATTTAAAAGTAGGAAATGGATCGTTAGTTTTTAAAAGAGTATAGCTCAAACAATCATAACAATATCCCAATCGGGATTTAGCAAGACTCTGCGAGTCAAATACATATCTTCCGTATCCAGCAATCTATTCTCATCACATCGAATACGGAATCTCCATATATCAACACTCATCCAACCAATATTAGTACGGACATCTAGTCCCATATAGAACATACAATAATTATATATATAGCCTACTAACATGAATTATACGCTAAATACATAGTCTACGACCAATAAACTAATCTATCTCTAAGTATCCAGGTTACGTATATACACTTTCTATACTAAGTGTTCCCTAGAATTAGTTCGGGGATGCTATACGCCATCCATCCGACTTTTTCCATAGATATAAATTTACTCACCGACGTCTTGAGCTAGTCAAAACCTACGAACGCCTTTCCCGTCCTCGTCATCTCGGAATTCCTCGCGATCGAACCTAAATGCATAAAAATCCACATCGAAAACGGCAATTTTTGGGCTAGCTTAGAAAATTCACCAAAAATCATAAAAACGATATTTGGACGCAAACTAAAATTTTGCATATATATAAAGGAGTTAACTTTGATACCCCAAAATATATTTTTTAATTTCTAAGTATAGAACATGAAATAAAATGCAAAGTTAAAACATGTTTCTCGATAATCTGCAGAAATCAGAAAAACAATCTTCACAAAAAAATTGATATCTCTCGATTTCGTAAAGCGAATAAGAAAAATGAAAATTTTAGAGATATCTACACAAAATTACATACAACCTGAAATTTTTTCTATTTTCCAAATTGTTAATAGAAAAATTAAGAAAATTGTTACAATTTGAGTGAAAAACAGCCACTGGAAATGAAATTTTCAGTTTGGAAACCTTTTCTTTAAAAATTCGTAACAAATTCATTTTACAGTAAAACATAACCAAAATATTTTTTCTAAACTATAATCCAACTATGTACAACTTTGTAGTTTTGAACTTTAGCTAATTATTAACAGAGAGTCATCAAAAAAATTCGAAACACCTAACATGTCACTGATTTTCAGCCATCAAGAGAACAAATAAAATTACTAAACTCTTGAAATCAAAGTTTTTAAAACTTAACTCTTAATAATACTTGCATCAAAATACTACCATACTTTCCCATATCAAGTAGTGGTTATCAATAAAACCCACCAAACCTCACTATTGCAAGTGAATCACTACAAACCCACCCATTCCAAGACTTGATCCCTCAAAATAGAAACTTTACACAAGAAACCCCAAGCCAATAGAGCAAGACATGAAAGGATTGAATAAAAAGGAGATTTTTACCTCTTTGTGGTGAAGATAAGAGAGATCCAAGCTCAAGGGATGTCTTGATGAAGATCTTTGAAGAGAAATAGGCCTAGCTTGATGTCTTGAATGATCTATGTGAAGGAATCATCAAGATCCATGGTGATTTGTGAAGAGAGGCTAAGGTTAGGATGAGGGTGGAGGTCAGTTGAGATATTTGTTATGAAAATTATTTGTGTAGCTAATAAAAGAAAGACGAGAGAGAAGCAACCATAATATGCTAGATATTATATTAAGATATTTATGTGTGATGGCGGAGGGTTTATTATAACTATCGTGTTCCCCTCTCTCTTTACTAATAAACCATATAATTATCACCTAACTCCCATGTCATTTTCTCAATATTTAAAATGCCTCATATTTAAAATGCCTCATATTTTTCAAATCCCAAACATAAATATACATACAGATATCAATCTATGAAAACTCAAAAGTCCATACTCGGTATTATTTTCATTAAAACCCATAATATCCATATTTAAATTATAAAATAGTATTTATAATTTTCAAAATGATACACTAAGGTCTACCAACACTTCTCTCTCTCTCTCTCTCTGGCAGCGATCATGACTGGCCTTAAACTAAAACTCGTAAACCAAGATAACCAAACCTTTTTACAAACTCTGGCTTTGGATCATCATAATTCACGACAAAGTCGCATATATCCCTGTCACTCCTACTTTATCATTTTCCTTCTCCAGAACACTCTATATCACTACAGAGATCCATATTACTTGAAATAGCCATCTCGTACATACAAACTCGAAGAAGTTGCTTCAGTCGAGGATGGTCACGGGTTCTGGAGAAATTGAATTGTATAATTCGGTTGTCTCCACTCCTTTACCTTCTCTCTAGTTGAGAGATCCTTATATTAGGAGAGTACACCTGTTACGCTTGTTGGATAGTCTTCTTCCAAACTTAAGCCGGTGCTGAAAAGTGGGGAAGGTAGAAAACCAATTAGTATAAGTGTGGTATACAGAAGGTAAGATCTAGAGACATATAAAGGGGTTAAAGTGAAGGCAAAGGAAATTGCAACTACTGTCATAAATCTGGGCATTGGAAAAGGCATTACTAGGAATACCCGGACACCTCTTGAAACATTCTATGTTTCGGTTTTCTATGTATTTGTAATGTAAGTGTATATGTGCTCCTTGCCATGTTAACTACAGCTATGTGGAATCAAAAACTTTAAATTTTGAGCACAAAACACTAAATCCCCAGGATACAAGCCTAAACACTACATTAAACAAAGCCAAACTAGAGTTTTAACTACTCTGTTGAGAATACAACCTTTGTAGACGGTCCTTCAGGTCTTGAAAGGTGGAATACACAAGCTCCTTGGGTTAATGGAACGAGCTCTCGAATCCGATCTTTCATGTCAAAGACGATCCACCCGAGAATTCCGATCCAAGTGATAGCTTCGTCCGAAGCAACTAAAGATCAAGTCTTGCTAAGACAAGATGCTTAGAGTGGTGTAGTTTATAAACTAAATACTCTCTTGTAATCCTCACAAATCAAGTGAAGAAATATAAGGAAGAAGATGAAGAGGTAGAAACTCAAGAAATTTCTTCAAGTGATAAATATCTACCATTCTCACAAATATCCTACACTCCACTCTCATTCTTATCTCTACAATCCAAAACAAAAGAGTGGGTGAGTGGGGTATGACTCACTAGTGTTAGTCTCAAGCCCACAAGATACTAGAAGAGATGAGAATGAGTGAGAGTGTGAGAAAGGCCACCTCATCAAGTATACATACACATACAAATATATAAATATAAATGCATGTATATAAACAAGTATACTCAAACCCGTATAAATACGTATACTGTGTTTCTATCAAAATACGAATACCGTATTTGTACCGAAAATACAAAATATGCGTATTCATATTTAGAAAGAAATACATGTATTTGTATCAAAGCAAACATACCCGTATTTATACAAATACACGTATTCATATAAATACCGTACTCATGTTAAAATACCCAAAAGAGAGCAATATAACACTAGCATCAAAAATGGCTGTCTTTCAATCCTGCTAGTACTACTAAACCGTCCGATTAAAGCACGTGAATAAATACACGTATTCAATCGAACACCCCTGCGTAAAACCATACGCAAACTACACCGTTTTTCCTGAATCAGGAAACCCTCTGTGTGGGACTCTAAAGACTCGACAATACACTGGTAGTGGGTTTAACCAGAAGCACGTCAGTGGCACTAGCTGTACGTAACGGCTACCCAGGTATCTGTTTTAGGGAAGATCGACATGATAACTCGTCCGAAAACCCTACTAAGCCTATAGGTGACATTCTCCGTACAGTCCGGTCTATTCGTCTAAGAGTATCGCATATCGGGCCGAGGGGATGGTAAACGTCAGACCCCTAATAGCGCAATAAGTCATGTCGGTGTGGAACCAATTACACCCTGAGAAACTACTGGTGTACCTACCAGTAAATCTCACTAGCCCTGGCCAGGGACTTTTTGTATTGGTTAACCGTACACAGCACGATATCAACTCCCAATACCGGGAGAGACGAATCCCTTCTATCCCCTACTGCCTCCAAATGCTTCGAGACTGCACCCAACTACTACCTGTTTGTACGACTCATTTGAGCCATGGTAGGGCAGTAATCTAAGTACAGTGGGAACACACTCAAGACGAATAGTGATGTCAAGTCAACGGACTAACAGGTACTCATGTCACCGGGGAACTGCTAACTGACAATATGTATAATACCAACCAGCAGTTCCCGGCGAGTTTGTCCAGTGTAACTCATAACCCAATGAGCACATGTATACTATCTTTGGTACCGTATACCAATGGCTGCGGAACAGGCCACCTCCCCTGATGGGGATAATAAGCATATACACTAGTCTACTATGGAGTAATGATGCCCAGTCTCGATACTCTTACGACTAGAGACAAGTTTAAGGATGTGCTTATAGACATCCTAGCTCCTACTAGTGTGACTGCCATCACAACGCTGGTAATCAAGTAAAGATCCTAAGGGCTCTATCAACATGTATTAGCGATATGTTAAAAGAAATATATACACATGTTAAGATAGACTCAAACCAGATAGCATACAATCATATTGAGCAATACTGTTATTATATCTGTATATATCTCAAGCTTCCAAAATGTAATATACAATCCAGTACTATACAATAATGGTCTCCAGGGCATATATCACTAACAATCTCCTACTTTTACTATGGCCATATATTGGCATATCGCAGACCTAACATCTCGGGTAGCCTCTCGAACTACGTATGAGGGATGGCCTTTGTGAGTGGATCTGCAGTGTTGTTCTTCATGTCTACTCTCCGTGCCTCGATCTCCCGGCGATCCACGATCTCCCTGATCAAGTGATACCGCCTCAAGATATGTCTGGAGTTCTGGTGGGACTTTAGTTCCTTCGCTAAAGCTATAGCCCCATTGTTGTTACAATACAAAGGTATTGGATCAACAATGGATAGAACCACTTGAAGTTATGTTATGAACTTTCTCATCCAGACTGCTTCTTTTGCGGAGTCACAAGCAGCGATATACTCTGCTTCCATCGTCGAGTCAGCAACGGTATCCTGTTTGGAGCTCTTCAACCAGACCGCACCTCCATTGAGGGTGAAGACATAACCTGACATATTTAGAGTCATCCTTGTCACTCTGGAAGATGGAGTCGGCGAATGCCTCGATCTGGAGGTTTTACCGCCGTACACCAAGAACGTCTCCTTAATCCTTATCAGGTACTTGAGAATATTCTTAACTGCTACACGGTGCTTCTCCCCAGGGTTTGACAGATACCAGCTTACCATGCTCAGTGCGTAAGCAATATCTGGTCTGGTACACAATATTGCATACATTATAGATCCTACCGCAGAAGCGTAGGGTATAATACTCATACGGTCCCTTTCCAAATCAGTCTTGGGAGACAACTCTTTAGAGAGGGTGGTCTCATGACAAGCGGATAAATTACCACACTTGGAATCTTCCATACTAAATCTTTTCAGTATGGTGTCAATGTACCTGGACCGTGAAAGTCCCAACATCCTCTTAGATCTATTATGATAGATCTGGATCCCCAGAATGTATGAGGCATCACCCAGATCTTTTATGGAGAACTTCTGTGACAAGAATCTTTTCACTGATTGTAGCATAGGAATATCATTTCCTATTAGGAGAATGTCATCCACGTAGAAGACGGGGAAGAACACAGTTCTCGCTACAATCTTATTATAAATGCATAGTTCATCTGGATTTTTGATAAAGTCAAATTCTTTGACCGTCGCATCAAAGCAGATGTTCCAACTCCATGATGCCTGCTTTAATCCATAAATGGATTTAAGTAACTTGCACACTTTTCCGCTGCTCCCACTCTCAATGAAACCTTCTGACTGATCCATATAAATACATTCTTCTAAATTTCCATTCAGAAAAGCGGTCTTTACGTCCATCTGCCAAATTTCATAATCATAGAAGTCAGCAAAAGTAAGTAGGATCCGAATGGATTTAAGCATAGCCACTGGAGAAAAGGTTTCATCATAGGTTTCAACCTGTCCATCTGCACCAAAATTCTTTCTAAAAATCCATTTGCAGCCTATAGGTTTTACCCCTTGAGGTGCAATTTCCAAAGTCCAAACTTTGTTGGTGTATATGGATTCCATTTCAGTCTGCATTGCATCCAGCCACTTTACTGAGTCTCTACTCGTAATGGCCTGCTAGAAACTAGTTGGCTCATCATCATTGATGATACAATCATCTCTATCCCCATCTACAAGAAAATCATAGTATCTCTCAGGCGGATGAAACTGCCTACTAGATCTGCAGAGTGGCGCAGGGACATCCGGTTCTTTTTCAACTTCTGGTTCTACCATGGTTTCAGTAATAGATTGTGGTTCTGGAATTTCTTCCAGTTCTAGTGCGCTCCCACTTATTTCTTTTTAAAGAAATTGAGTCTTCAGAAAGTGGGCATGCCGAGAAACAAAAACCATTTGTTCCTCTGCATGATAGAAAAGATATCCCTAGAGTTCCTTGGGTATCCTACAAACTTATACAGTACTGATCGTGCCTCGAGCTTGTCTGCTTGCTGATTTTTGACAAAAGCTAGACATCCCCATATCTTAAGATACTTAAGATAGGGTTTCTTCCTAGTCCGCATTTCATATGGTGTGGTAGGCACTGACTTAGTCGAAACTTTGTTCAAAAAATATGCAGCAAATTCTAGTGCATAACCTTAGAAGGATCGCGGTAACTCGGCATTACTCATCATGGAATGCACCATATCCAATAAGGTGCGGTTCCATCTTTCCGATACACCGTTGTGTTGAGGTGTGTATGGATGAGTAAGCTAAAAGAGAATTCCATTCTCTTTTAAGTAACCCAGGAACTCAGCACTTAACTATTCACCACCCTGATCAGATCGAAGTGTCTTAATAATTTTGCCTGTTTGTTTTTCCACTACATTCTTGTATTCCTAGAATTTTTAAAAGGCCTCGGATTTATATTTCATCAAGAATACATGTCTATACCTTGAGAAATCATCTGTAAAAGTAATGAAGTAGGAATAACCACTTCTTGCATGTGTAGACATTGGACCACACACGTCGCTGTGTATGAGTCCCAAGAGCTCGGTGGCTTTTACTCCATGTCCAGTGAACAGATTCTTTGGCATCTTTCCTTTGAGACATGATTGACAAGTTTCATAAGACAGATATTCAAATGGATCCAAATATCCCTCTCTATGTAACTTCATCAACCGTATTTCATTGATGTGACCTAGTCTACAATACCATAAGAAAGCTTGATTCATTTCTGGAGACTTTCTTTTGAGTGTGTTCTGGACGTTGAAAACTGAATGTTGATTTAATACGTATATACCGTTGTCTAATGTACCAGACCCAATCAAACCATGATTAAGGTAAATGTTTAAAACATCGCTTACAAATATAAAATCATAACCTTCTTTAGATTGTAAAGATACAGAGATGATATTACATGTCAAACTTGGTATACAAAAACAGTTACGCAAAACTAAAATGTGTCCACTTATCATTCCTAGGTGATATTCTCCTACGGAAACAACATCCATGCTCGCTCCGTTAGCAACCATGAGGGTCATATCACCCGCATTCAAAACTCTACAGTTTCTTAGTGCCTGCAATGAATTACAAATATAAGATCCTAAACCGGTATCCAATACCCTTGAAATAGAGTTGATTGATAGACAATTTTCAATTATAAACACACCTAAAGCCGAAACCACAACTTGCTTCGAATCCTGGTTTCTGTCATTCCAAGCCCTGCATTCCTTCTTTCAATGGAATTTTTTATGACAATAGAAGAATTCTTCTTTCCCTACTGTCGGCCCCCAACTTTTGCCTTACCCTTTCCCTGTACCTTACTGACACCGCCTTTCGGTTTGGTGGCGGCCTTCTTCTTCTTCCCCTTGAATTTTGCCTTGGATCTATAGGAAGAAGGTTCTCCGACAAATAGAGTGGGTGTCTCCCTGGATTTCTTCAGGGTGCCCTCTGCACTCTTCAACATGTTGAAGAGCTCTGAAAGTGTAACTTCCTTCCCTTGAATATTGAAATTCAATATAAACTGAGCATAGGTAAAGGGGAGGGATCGTAGAATCAAGTCTATATATAACTCGTTCTCCAACGTGGTACCAAGGTCCGCAAACTCTTCAATATAGTTGATCATCTTAAGGACGTGGTCCCCTATAGATAACCCGATAGCCAACCTCACTAGAAATAACTTTTTCGAGGTCTCGTATCTTGCGATACGAGATTGCTCTCCATATAAATCCTTGGTATGGAGGAAGATGGAAGCTAAGTCCATCTTCTCATGCCGCCTCTGGTGTTCATTATCTATTGAGGCCAGCATGAGGCACTTGGTTTTCGCACAGTCTAATTCCCATAGCTTACGGATCTCAATATCCGCGACGGTGGAATCTGGATCAGGGACGGCGGTGGCTTTAACAGTAAGGAGGTAGCCCAGCTTGTCATAGGTAATAACCATCTGGACATTTCTTAGCCAATCGTTATAGTTCGGCCCCGTCAATATATTTTTATCTAGTAATAATTTAAGCCCGGTCATCTTGGTCGCTGCAATTAGGAGAGAGAGAAAAGAAACACTCAGCATTATGCTCTTACAAGTTTAGATTGGTTATTAGTTTATCTAAACAGGATGGCTCCCACTGTTTCTTCAAATCCTCCTTCAAACCATAAAAGAAGAATTAGTCGGGATTAATCGCACCCTACAATTCTTGCTTAACCTTTCGGCTAGGCTAGTGTTAGTACTTCAAGAGAGGTTTTACAACGCTTTCGCGAAGTTCCTTAATTAAATAATCTCTTTTCCCTGGAGGCGTAGCCCCGCTAACACCGTTCTAGACACCTACTTGGTTTATAGCATTGATTGCAAAGTGAAAAACTCTCCCGAGGGGTAATAAAACTCACGGTGGGATCGAGATCCAACTATCATTTGTGACAACTTTGAAAGAATCCTACCAAAATCATCACACTCCAGATGGTATGCAAAACTAGCAAGTTTCCTTTTCCTTTGAAACTCCCAATGTAGATTTTTGCCCCAGGCGCTTATGACCTTGACGAAGACCAAAATATCATAAGACGCAAGTCAAGTTCTACCCGTCATTGTCCAGGTTAATCTGAACTCATTCATACAAACCCTTGACGTAAGCCAAAACAGTTGTATGCCTGTCCCAGATTAACACATCTATCTATGCTACAGATGAATACCCAGCAGCTACCAATCACTATGCCTTGGAGAAGGTCAAAATACAAAGCTTGAATACTACTGAATACCCATCTGAAATGACGGAGGGCTACAACTGGTTTTGGCGAAAATCGTGAACATAATGAACTTGATATAGTCGAAGGAACCATGATAGCTTTTAAAAAGAGTGGTTTAGGCTCCGCATTTAAAAGTTATTTTTAAAGAAAACCGAGTGTTTTTGAAATTGTTCCAACGATTTAACTTTGGTTTGTTTTCTTTGTATTAAACAATATTAATGTTGTCCCATCATTTATGCTGGGTTCCGTAGCACGAACACGAGGTTTCGAGAGGCATCAACCATGTCGTTTTCAAAAATTTGGCGTGCTAAAGAACCCTAAAGTAGAATCTTAACTAGAGAATTAAACGAAAGCCAGCATGTAAACATCTTTATATCTAAGTGAACAAGGAATACAACCTTTGTAGACCGGTCCTTCACTTCAAAAGCTCCGTGTAGTAGTCCCTTCGCTCCAAGTAGTGATCTCCCGGACTGTAGTAATGCTCCACAAGGTGAAATGAACAAACTTGCTTGAAGTCTTCAAGGCCGAATATGATCACGTAAAGGAGATACTAACTCAACCTACCTCTTCACTAATTAGGAATTAGTGAAGCAAACAACCTAAACTAAATGGCCAATCTAGTGTAGGTTGATAAAGTAGGATTTTTTCTCACTTTAGAATAATTTTTCTCACTAATTTTATTCACCTCCCAAAAACCTAGTGGGCTCTTGGAGATGAAGAAGAAGATGAAGTGGAGAATAGAATGAATGAATCCATAAGTGAGTGTCATGCCCCGCTTCCCAGTATACGGGCAGAGGACGCGACGAGGCCGCTACGTATTTACTCTGAAGTAAACACGCTAAGCGTATCTAAGCAATATAAGTAATATACACAAGAGACAAAGACAATAGATATAATTGAATAGCAACTTTATTTATTAACATTCTTTTTACAATACATCTGAAAAGTAAATACATAAAATGGAAAGCAATGTCTAAACTGTGGCATAACAGAAATGGAAAATACAGAATGTAAACGTGTACAAGGAATCTAAAGCTCTAGGTCGAAAGCTAGCTGGCTCAAATCCTCGCTGGTGGACTCGATCTCCAGTGAGTCCGAATCACCTGACGACATTCCAAAGAAGAAGAGAGAATGTCGTCAGCGAATAAATCGCTTGGTAAGTCCCAAAGAGGAGGGAGAAGTAGAATAGACAGAGAGAGATTATAACTATTATAATTTTATTTGTTATGTTAACATAGTTGTTTGTAGCTTTGTACAGAAAATGTCAGTGTATACGAGAGAAGTCCAACTTTCCCCATGGACTAAGGTATAAGGAGCACAAGGAACCGTTCAGCCACGGTACAACGGCAATGGAGATTCAGGTTAGGTGTATTATGATTACGGTCTCGTGCCACTTTTAACACCTTCTGTACCAATCTACCCCTTTATAAACCCCGCGATGTCTTGATTGTATTGTTGTATTATTTGTATTGTATATTGAATATAGACAGATGACTTGCCGAAACAATGATATCAGTAATGGAACGGATATAATGGATGATCATGTAAATGGAATATATCCATGGTTCGGTTCGGTCAATATAGATTGATTAGATTGAATAGCCGGATTCATAGATCCATGTT
The DNA here is from genome assembly GCA_030015575.1 of Agapanthus africanus. Classification (NCBI taxonomy): domain Eukaryota; kingdom Viridiplantae; phylum Streptophyta; class Magnoliopsida; order Asparagales; family Amaryllidaceae; genus Agapanthus; species Agapanthus africanus. The sequence goes on along the minus strand of JASDDO010000019.1, from coordinate 371,321,159 downwards.
GTATTGTAGTTTGATACTTGAATTATATTCAAGTCAGATTAATTATATTGAGACTTAGTCTGAGTTAGACAATTAGAAAAGAAATTGAAGTCCTGAATTATCTTTTGGTGCTATCGGTAAATGCTGCACATGGACGGCAGGATTTGTGTCTTTTTCAAAAACAATTACCGTATTGAAAACACCGTTTGTTAAGTTGTCTACCTTAAATAAGCAAGCACCCATATCTCCGGCTCCCTGAGGCTCAAGAGACTGGTCCCGTTTAAACCTATGTTTACTAGGGTCTTTATTGTAATTTAGTATAACTTGAGGGGTTTTTATGTAAAATAGTTTTTTTATACTTTCAAAATATATCTCAAGTATTTAATTATCGTCTTTAGAGTTTTCATAGATATTTCTTTTATTCAATGTGAAATTTCTAGTGAATATGACCTAGTTTTTAAAGTATAGGGTATTTATTTGAAATATTGGAATTATATAGTATTTTCTTGTAAATGGAATATTTTTATTGAATTTTGGAAATGTGGAATATTATAAATATTAAAAATAGATATTTTGATATTAATTACATATATATTTATTTATTAAAAATATAAGTTTTATTGATAATAGAAATCACATTTTCTAGAGAAAAATGTATTAAAGATCTTTCGAGATCGTATGCACCTTGCGGAGGTCTGTATCTCACTCTACTAGGTCCGAGGTTATGCGATAATCCGCACCATACCTAATGGGTTCTCCAAAAGGGTTGTAGAGGCGCAATTGCAAAAATTTGTTAAATACATTTCTGATAGAAAAAGGTTTTATAAGTTGAAGGTAGTTATATGTAAAGTCGTATTTTCCTAAATTTCATATTCCCAAATTCCATCGTGCTATGTTGGATATGTGTGTTGTGAGGAGGTAGGTCATTATCTCGTGAGTTATCTAAAGGTATAAAGGTATTATAGAGTTTATGTCGGAAACTAAAGTTTGTGATATTTTAATGTAAAATTACGATAAAAGATGCATATAACAATCTTTTGTGATGAAACTTATTAAAAATGTTTATTAATGTTTAATGAACAATATGTGATGATATGAAGGTATCTTGATTAGGAAAAATTGTAGTTTTAAAAAAAACCAAATCGGAAGTCGGACTAACTCCGCTTCCGTAGGGTTTTAGTTTTGAATGTTTTTAGAATAGAGAAAAGAGGAAGAAGTAGGGAATTACTGCATGATTGGATAGAGGAGAGAAAGAGGAAGAGGTGGGAGTTGCTGGTATGTCGTTTCGTCGTCGGAAACTCCTTGAGTTGTTGCCGGAAGTTCGTCGGAGCTTCGCTCTTTGCTAACTCCACTTGCACACAAAAGGATCTTGGAATTTTATTGAGAGTTTTGGCAGGGAATTGTGAGTGAGGAGGTGTGAATTGAGGGTGGTATTTATAGGGAAAATTAGGGTTTAGGGGTGATAAACAAATGCATTAAAAATAAGCATTAAAATGAGGTTAAATGGGTATTTTATTGCACTCTGGATTAATTCAGAGTAAACAAGCAATAGGGAAGTAGTGGGGTAGGCCAAACATTGCAAGGGGTGAAATTTGAAGGCATTTAGGACGGTCTAGGCCGACCTCGCCAGATTTTATGGCCTTGTCGCCGGCCCAATGCCAATGGGTGTCGTTGGTGTTGGGGTATTGGGTCAAGGTCGTTTGGTATTCTACAGTTCACCTGTTTGATTATTCTATAACTTACCCTATTACGTGTGTTGCATGTGTAGACTCTTGGGCTTCTAAAAGTTTAAAATAATTTTAAAATAAGAAGAATATGTGGCTGATGGGATTTGAACTCTGGTGCTATGGTTCAGCAGTGCAAGGTCTTACCAATAAGCTACAAGCTCTTTCTTGTTGTTCAAAAGCAAATTAAATTTATAACTTGTGCTGAGGCTCAAGTACCCCTTTCTATATTTTTGAAAAAAATTATACAGAAAGTTTAGGGTTGTTACATTCTACCCTCCTAAAAAAATTTCGTCCTCCAAATTTGTAAACAGATTCAAAACAATTTGGTGATAGTGATGACAAAATGAATACTGAAAAATAACAGAATGTTTCAAGGGTTTGAAAATGTTGAAAGGAATTACCATGATTACCTTGGTCTACGGCCTCTGCTTCTTCGGCCGCTAAAAGGAAAGCCTGACGCCGTGGTTCATTCCTCATAGCTGGAGGAACATTCCTTTGTCCTTGGGGCATGTTTCTCTGCTCTCGAGGCATGTTCCTCAGTGCCTGATAGAATTGGCGAGTAGGCTGTGCAGGAGGTGGAGCTGGGAGTACAAGACGAGGTGCAGGAGCCTAGATAAATGGCCGTTACGAGTAGTTGGTGGGTGTGTGAACTGGGTTGCGTCTATAAGGACAGTTTCCAATTCCGTGACTGGATGCACCACAAACTAAACACAGGCCTTTGGCGCGCCTTCGGTCCTTCACCAAATGTCCATTCCTTTTGCAATAGAAGCAAAAATCTGGACTCGGCTGGTTAATTGTTTCTTCCGGTCTCCTGGGTTCAAAAATTGGCCTTGGAGAGGCTCCTCCTGCCATCTGGTTGGCAGGGCGCTTAACTCCGGCAGATTGGGGTCTGCCCTTCTTCTTCACTACTGCCTCATATCTTCGGGCAGCCTTCAAAGATAAATCATGGGTTGGGAAATCCCCTGTGGCTAATGCAGTTTGGATTTCCGGGTCCAACCCTTAATCTTCTAGCTCTGATCTCAGCAGTCGGTATGAGATGGGCCGCAAACCTACTGAGCATGGTGAACTCAGCGTCATATTCATCTACTGACTTGGTCCATATTGAACCTTATTGCAGATGGATGAACTGTTGTTCCATATCAAAGAAGGCAGTCTCAGGGAAGTACTTTGCATCGAACATGTCACGGAAAGTCTTCCATTCGATGGGTTGATCAAGATGGCTTTCTTCCGCCTTCCACCAAACCCATGCATTGTCCGTAAGCTACAACTTCGCAACACGAACCCAAGCTATCTCCGACACTTATGCCGCTGCCAGGTCATCTTCAATACTTTGAGCCCATTCCTCAGCTTCCAGTGGGCTCTCTTTTCCTACAAACTATTTAGGATGTAAGGCCCTGAATTGTTTCACCCCAGGTGCTTCTGCCTCTGGTCGGTTCATCAGAATAGCAGTCTGCTGCTGCTGTCCTTCCAGGAGGCTGCGGATTGCCTCAAGCAGAACCGTCTGCTCGTTGATCGGAGCAGCTACGGCAGGTGTGAATGGTAGTGGTGGAGTGTTGTTGACATTCATGCTGGTGTTGTTTGGGGAATCCATAACCTTGAAAGAATAATTTGGGTTAGGACAAATTCAAAATATATGAAATGATGAGATTCAAGAAATATGAATTGTAAAGAATGTTTTCAGTGCTGGTTCTTGTGTTATATTGCTTAGGCTGTCCACGCAGAATTGAACTGTATGGTAGGGTTCCATACAGCTCTGACCTGCATGGGCCACCAACAAAACCTGTCACGCCCTACTTCCCAGTATACGGGCAGAGAATGCGACGAGGCCGCTAAGTATTTACTCTGAAGTAAACACGCTAAGCGTATCTAAGCAATATAAGTAATATACATAAGAGACAAAGACAATAGATATAATTGAACAACAAATTTATTTATTAACATTCTTTTTGCAATACATCTGAAAAGTAAATACATGGAATGGAAAGCAATGCCTAAACAGTGGCATAACAGAAATGGAAAATACAGAATGTAAATGTGTACGAGGAATCTAAAGCTCTGGGTCAAAAGCTAGCTGGTCCAAATCCTCGCTGGTGGGCTCGATCTCCAGTGAGTCCGAATCACCTGACGACATTCCAAAGAAAAAGAAAGAAAATGTCGTCAGCGAACAAATCGCTCGGTAAGTCCCAAAGAGGAAGGAGAAGTAGAATAGACAGAGAGAGATTATAACTATTATAATATTGTTTGTTATGTTAACGTAGTTGTTTATAACTTGGTACAGAAAATGCCAGTATATACGAGAGGAGTCCAACATTTCCCGTGGACTAAGGTATAAGGAGCACAAGGAACCGTTCAGCCATGGTACAATGGCAATGGAAATTCAGGTTAGGTGTATTATGGTTACAATCTCGGGCCACTTTTAACACCTTCCGTACCAATCTACCCCTTTATAAACCCCACGATGTCTTGATTGTAGTGTTGTATTGTATATTGAATATAGACGGATAACTTGCCGAAACCATGATATCAGTAATAGGATGGATATAATAGATGATCATGTAAATGGAATATATCCATGGTTCGGTTCAATCAATATAGATTGATTAGATTGAATAGCCGGATTCACAGATCCATATTGTATTGTAGTTTGATACTTAAATCATATTCAATTCAGATTGATTATATTGAGACTCGGTCTGAGTCGGACAATTAGAAAAGAAATTGAAGTTCTGAATTATGTTTTGGTGCTATCAGTAACTGCTGCACATGGACGGCAGGATTTGTGTCTTTTTCAAAGACAATTACCGTGTTGATAACACCATTTGTTAAGTTGTCTATATTAAATAGGCAAGCACCCATATCTCCGACTCCCCTAGGCTCAAGAGACTGGTCCCGCTTAAACCTATGTTTACTAGGATCCTTATTGCAATTTAGTATAACTTGAGGGGGTTTTATGTAAAATAGTTTTATTATACTTTCAAAATATACCTCGAGTATTTAATTATCGTCTTTAGAGTTTTCATAGATATTTCTTTTTTTCAATGTGAAATTTCTAGCGAATATGACCTAGTTTTTAAAGTATAGGGTATTTATTTGAAATATTGGAATTGTATCGTATTTTCTTGTAAATGGAATGTTTTTCTTGAATTTTGGAAATGTGAAATATTATAATTATTTAAAAAAGATATTTTGATATTAATTACCTATATATTTCTTTATTAAAAATATAAGTTTTATTGATAATAGAAATCACATTTTCTAGAGAAAAATGTATTAAAGATCTTTCGAGATCGTATGCTCCTTGCGGAGGACTGTATCTCACTCTACTAGGCCCGAGGATGTGCGATAATCCGCACCATACCGACCGGGTTCCCCAAAATGGGTTGTAGAGGCGCAATTGCAATGATTTGTTAAATATATTTCTTATAGAAAAAGCTTTTATAAGTTGAAGGTAGTTATATGTAAAGTCGTATTTTCCCAAATTCTATAGTGCTATGTTGGATATGTGTGTTGTGAGGAGGTAAGTCATTACCTCGTGATTTATCTAAAGGTATAAAGTTATTATAGAGTTTATGTCGAAAACTAAAGTTTGTGGTATTTTAATGTAAAATTGCGATAAAAGATGCATATAACAATCATCTGTGACGAAACTTGTTAAAGATATTTATTAATGTTTAATGAACAATATGTGATGATATGAAGGTGTCTTGATTAAAAAAAGTTATAGTTTTTAAAGAAAACCGAATCGGAAGTCGGACTAACTCCGCTTCCGTCGGGTTTTAGTTTTGAATGTTTTAAGAATAGAGAAAAGAGGAGGAAGTAAGGACTTACTGGATGATTGGCTAGAGGAGAGGAAGAGGTGGGAGTTGCTTGTGCGTTATTTCGTCGTCGGAAACTTCTTGAGTTGTCGCCGGAAGTTCGTCGGAGCTTCGCCCTTTGCTTACTCCACTTGCACACAAAAGGATCATGGAATTTTCTTAAAAGTTTTGGCATGGAATTGTGAGTGAAGAGGTATGAATTGAGGGTGGTATTTATGTTAGTTATATGTATGCCCTAGAGGCCATTACTGTACATACGATGTATATTGTAGTGGATGCTTGGACATATATAGGGAGAACTTTCTTGCTCGATATGATAGTATGCAATCTGGTTGCTCTTTATCTTAACATGTACACTTATTGTCTCTCTATTACATGTTGATAAAGCCCTTAGGATGAGTACTTGACTATAGGATGAGTACTTGACTACCAAAACTATGAAGCAGATCATACTAGTTTGGCAGAGGTAGTTGGTAAGTACATCCTTCAGTTGTTCCTAATCGTGGGAGTATCGAGACAGGACATCGATACTCCAGAGTAAACTAGCGTATGCGCTTCTTGACCTATATGATGGGCGATGGATGATCCCACATCCATTGGTGTTTGACATCAGAGAAGGTATACGGATGCTCAGTGGAGACTGGGTACACTGGACGGACTCGACGAGAACTTATAGATGGTATTATACCTATCGTCAGATAGCAGTTCTCTGGTGACACTGGTACAGGTTAGTCTGTCGACCTAAGATCTTTATAGAGTCTTGTGTGATTCCCACTGTGCTTTGATTTCCACCTTACCACATTCAAGAGATCGAGTAAAACGGTGGTTTTTGGGTACAATCCCGAGTCATATGGAGGCAATGAGCAATAAGAAGGGATTTCGTCTCTCCCGATATTAGGGTTGATGTTGCACTATGCTTGATTGGCCATAACAGGAAATCCCTGGCCAGGGTTGCTGAGATCTACTGATAAATGTTATCAGTAGTTTCTCAAACCGTTATGGACCTTGTATTGGCATAACTCATCAGGCTATTCGGGTCTGACGTCATACCACCCCCAGGCTGTGATATGCGACATATCTGACGAAGAGACCGGACTGTATGGTAGTGTTACTGATTGGATTCGTAAGAGTATGAGCAGGCTTGCTTGTTGATCTTCTGATAGCTCAATATCCGGGTGGCCGTTACGTTTAGCAGACCGCTTGCAGCTTGTGGGTGTTTGATATGATCATCACCTACTGCCGGCGTATTGACGAGTCTTTAGAGTCCTACACAGAGGTTTCCTGGTTCATGCAAAACGAAGTTAGAGCACATATGTGATATGTGCGGGACCAAGATTAATGTGCGTATGTGATACTATATTCTATTCACGCGATATATGATATCGGTTGGTTATATATGATATAGCCGGGTTATCGGATCAAGTGTTGATTCGATAAGTTGTTACATTTTATATTAGCCGGTTGTATGTGATATAGCCGGATTATTAAATCAAGTGTTGATTTAATAATTTAATGTATAATTATATATATGATATATTAATTTACATTAACTAGTATTTGCTCACTTAAACATTTCTTTTTCTCACTAGTGTACACTTGGTGTATATATGTGATATATATTAATGTACATTTTATTTGTGTCATGCTAGATACCACATGCTACATGGGTGTATGAGACTCACACCATGCTTATATTAATGTTAGGTTTTATTTATTTAAAGTTAATCAAAATTAATGGTAATTAGTCACATGGTTGAAGCTTGTAGAAGCTTGTGGAACCATTGACCAAGTCCACTAATTTTGTTTTACTTGTAGATATTTATTAACCTAACCATTATTGTTAGTCATGGTTTATTCCCTACTTGAGTTAGTGTATGACACTAACTCACCCATGGTTGCTATTCTCACCTCATGAGTTTTGTGTCTCATCTCCACTTCATCTTCTTCTTCCTCATAAGAAAGCTTTCTAGCTTTTGAAATGATGAAGAAAAATAGTGGGAAAAATAAATCTAAAGTGAGCTCAATTCCTAATTCATCATCCTCTACTATATTAGCCATTTAATTTAGGGTGTTTGCTTCACTAATCTACCATTAGTGAAGAGCTAGCATGAGCTTGAGTCTTCTCAACTTAGATCCTCTTCGACCTCGAAGACTTCGAGCAAGCTTGTTCATTTCTTCATGTGAACCCTTACTAGAGTTCGGGTGTTCACTACTTGGAGCGAAGAGACTACTACACGGAGCTTTAGAAGTGAAGGACCGGTCTACAAACGTTGTATTCCTCATTCACTTAGATGTAAAGTTGTTTACATTGTTGGTTCGTCTAAATCTCTAGTTAAGATTCTAGATTAGGGTTCTTTAGTACGGCAAAAATTTGAAATTGGCATAGACGATACCTCCCGAAACCTTGTTGTCGTGCTAGGGAACCCAACAGTGGTATCAAAACCATGCTAGAGAATTAGATGATGTTTGTTAGATTACGAAACCGAAACTACTCCGAAACTTAAAACAACGAAATCCAATTTTTGTCGAATTTTAAATGGCTTCTAAAATTTTTTTAGTAACTGCAGAATGTTGTATGTGATATAACATGAACACTATGAAAATTTGAAGCAATTTGGCCGGTTTTTGGCCGGCCACATCACTATTAATTCCGAGCCGGCCAGCCCTGGTTCAGTGTTCTGGTTTCAAATTTTTTCAGTGTCCTAGGCTCTGGGTTTTGGTGTTTCAGGTATTGCTTGTTTTTGCTAACATTGCGTGTGATGTGGTCTTATTGTTTAAGCAATTCGGAGTGTTTCGTAATCTTAATTCTAACATCTATTCGGGTTATTTAGACGACGTTAAAAAGTTCGAACGGATATCAATAACTCATATTTTCCCTCGCTGGAAATTTTCCAAGAGTTGGATTTTTTCTAAGTTTAAAATCTTCAGAAAATCATGCAAGCGATTCTGTGGACCCTCTAGAAGAACGATACCCAAACTTGACTTTTTGGATCACGGAACCGCGGTCATACCCTAAGTTTTGCGGCAGTTCTGTGGCGACATGAGTGAGGCATGGGTCGGCCCTTCTACGGATGGTTCATAGGTGATGTGGCATGTTCTGGGTACTTTTTAAACTCCGCTCAAGTGTTGAGCTTTTTGGGAAATTTTGGGTGTTTCTTTATTCAATCGAAAAGTTTAACATCATCTAGCAATATGTGATTATGATACAATACTTGGAATCCACAATAATTAGTTATGTGATAACTAATTTGAATTTTTTAAATCTAGCAATTTAGTCTCATTTGACCGGTTGCCATAGAATTTTGATGTGGATCAAAAGTCCGTCACAATTACGTAGTGTACACGGATACTCGCCGGGTAACCTTACTAGATAGCCATGCCCCATAGCCCCGATCAAGTGACTGTAAGAGAACCCCATCACCAAAACCATCCGTCGGGTGCTCGCAGCCGCGGTGTTCCGCCTTAGTGCACTTCGTCGATGGCATCGGGGGTGCGGCCGTCTACTAAAGTTTCCGACGAGCATTCGATCAGGTTATCAGGAATCTTGTTGAATTACTCGACTGGTTATTGGAAAGTGTTTTCAATATCGAGACTAAAATGCAGGGTTTATAATTGTTAGGCATGTGATCTCTAAGGAATTCATTTGGTTGGGCATGAAATCCAAAGTATATGATACATTGGGTTTATGATGTTTAAGGTGGTTGCGGATTCCAATTGTTATAGTTTTTCACTTTCTTTTCTGCGACCGTAAGTGTAATATGTGGTGTATCGCCAGTTTCGGTGCTATATATCAACGACAACTGGGTTACGCATATTTACTTATATTGGATCGTCGTGTTTTGAATAACCGGGGGCTTTTATGTGAGATGAGAGTTTTTCATTTTCATTCATATAAAAGCTTATATGTAATATTCTTTTATTGGGGCACTTCCGGGTTGAGAATGATGTCACCATTGATTATTTACTTTTCCGCATTAGGATAGACCCAAGGAGGATAGCACAGGTAACCGGGTTCTAGAGTCCAGTGGGACGCCATCTCGAGGAGTCGAGACCGGGTCTCCTAACTCTAGAACTGGTAGGGTTTCTTGCCGCTCTCGTAGGGGTCTAGGGATTTGGGTTTAGCTATTCATCGCGACCATGGAATCCGTATTTTATACTGGCTTAATTTAAAACACGGAATTCCTAGTATATCCAATATTTCATATGTGTTCTTCTGCTGCTGATATTCTGTGATGTGATCACTTTATATGTTGAGACGAATACTTATATTATATATATGATGATATATAGTAAATATTGATGCTTTCATTTCTTCTGTGATGCTTAGGAAGCATAATTGATGGGACTTCATTAATGAGATTAATGAAATAAAAGAAACTTAAAGATGTTGTAGAATCTTGTTTTATAAACAGGTAGCTCTAGTTCTTGCTTTGCATAGAGGTATTCCTTGTAGAATATCCAGCACCTTATTCGATAAGAAAAGAGCCGAGATCCCTTCACCGGGAGTGGCCTCTTTAGCGAAACTAGCAGATGCTACAACCCACTCGGTTTTGTCTTTTGATTGTTTCTATAGTTTTTGCTTTGCATAGTGGTATTTGTGAAATATCCTGCACCTCATTCGATGAGGAAAAAGCCAAGATCCCTTCACCGGGAGTGACCTCTTTAGCAAAACTGGTAAAAGCCTCAAAAATACTCCTTTTCAAAATCACTCGATTCTACAACGATATCAAGTTCATTACGCAAAGGGTTTTCTTAAAAACCTGTCATAGCCCTCCGTCATTTCAGATAAGTGATACTTAGTATTCGTGCTATGTTTTGTTGACCTTGTTAAGCCATAGTGTGCGGTAGCTAATTAGTTCTTATCTACTTAAGCATATGATGCGATTGGATTAGGGTAGTCGTACGACTTTGTTGACCTTGTTAAGGGTCATGCGGGTGGGTTTAATTCAATCAGGAAATAACAGGTTGAACTTGGCTAGCGCTTATGATTTGTTGACCTTGTTAAGGTCATAAGTTGCTAGGGGCAAAATATTATCAGGAATTCCAAGTGTTGAAATTTGCAATGAGATTACATATCTTCTATGAGATAGTTGGATCCCGATACCCACTGCGAGTAAGAGTCACTCGTGGGAGAGTTTTACACATTACAATTAGCCAATCAAGTAGGTGTCCAGAAAGGTGTTAACGGGGTTATGCCCCTGAGAAAACGAGGTTTATTTTAATTAGGTCCATACGAAAGCACGGGGAACCTCCCTCAAAGTACCGACACTGGCCTGGCCGAAAGATTGGCGAACTTGTCGGGTGTAATTAATCCCAGCTAGTTTTACATTTTAGGGTTTGAAAGAAGATTTGATAAAAACAGTGGGAGCCATCCTGATTGGATAAACTAATAACCAATCTGATCTTGCAAGAGCGCAAGCAGAGTGTTTTCTTATCTCTCTCTCCTGGTAGCGACCATGTCACGCCTTAATCAAGATAATAATATGGATACATTGACCGAACCTGCTTATTATACTGAGCTGGGGAACGTTGGTTCCACTCTATCTTATAATTGTTATAAGTCCGAGCAGGAAATAGGGGAATATCCGGATTCCTACGTGACCCAATCGAGGAATGAGCATGTTGATACATATTCTTCGAGTGTGTTCGTTACCGAGAACTGTTTCTCAGTATCCTCTATGTCCTAGGTATGAGATACCGGATCAGGATCCCATATATGTAAGAGTTACATGGGCTACAGAGAGGTTGAGAACTGGGATTAGGTGATATGTCTCTAAGTGTTAGAGAATGGTGCAATTGTTGCAGCTAAATGAGTTGGCAGATATCACCTTGTATCACCAAATGGTAAATACATTAATTCTGAACAAATGTTATTAGATAACGAACCTGATATACAACATTACATCATATTCTTTATTGAGTTAAAGAAGGATATAATTCTGTATTAGAGGATAATGTTATGAACATTTTCCTGAATCAAGAGTTGATTGGATCAGGCATGTTATGAAATAGCATATACGTTCTAAATCAAACCACAGTTCAAAGTACATAGAACACACACAAGAGGAGTAGTTCAGAAATGAACGAATCCTTCTTGTGGCATTGTAAACTAGATCATATCAATGCGACACGACCGGCTAAGTTACATAAGGATGAATATTAGAATCTGTTCGAATTTTTATCTTATGATACTTGTCAGTCTTGTCTCAAAGATAAAATGACCAATACTGCGTTTATTGGAAACAGAGAAAGAGTTACTGAACTCATGGGAAGGATGCATGATGATGTGCGCGGTCCTATATCAATAAATGCCAGGGTTGGTTCTTTGTACTTCATTACATTCATCGACGATCTCTCAAGATTCGGACATGTGTTCCTGTTGAAACACGAGTCTGAAACTTTTGATAAATTCAAGGAATATAATCTTGAAGTTAAGAACCAGATAGGTAGAAGTATTAAAGTCCTTCGATGTGATCGAGAAGGCGAATACTTGCGCGTAGTGTTCCTGGAGTTTCTAAAAGGAGAATGAGATTCTCTCTCAGCTTACTCCTTCGTATACACCACAGCACAATGGTGTATCGGGGCGGAGGTATCACGCCCTATGAGATATGGTGTGCTCTATGATAAGTACTGCTGGGTTGCCTGTTTTCTTTTGGTATTATGCACTTGAGAAGCTGCATACCTATTGAATAGGGTTCCATCTAAATCAGTGTCCACCACTCCATATGAGATATCGTATGGAAAGAGACCATCTCTTAAACGAGTTAAGATATGGGGTTGTCCAGCCTATATTGAAAAGAAAAATCCGGACAAGCTCAAGGCAAGGTCAGATCTGTATAAGTTTGTTAGGATGTCCCAAACATTTGTGAAGGAGTATCTTTTACAACTCTGAGGAGCAAAAGGTGTTTTATTTCTCAGCATGCCACCTTTTTAGAAAAGGAATTTCTTGTGAATAAATTAGTGGACATGAGGTAGAACTGGAAGGAGTTCCAGCTAGACAAACTAACAGCTGATGATTTGGTGAAACCAAAAGATTCAATAGTCTCCAACGAACCTCAGCCTCTCCGCGAATCTGGTAGGGATCCTCATCCACTTGAGAGATACTACGGTCTTCTCGGTGATAGTGGGAGCGAGGATTGCATCATGGTAGATGATGGCCCAACTAGGTTCATACAGGCCATCACGAGTGGGGACTCAGTGAATAGGCTGGATGCTATGCAATCAAAGATGGAATCCATGTACACCAACAAAGTATGACTTTGCATGTTGCACCTGAAGGGGTAAAACCCATTAGGCGCAAATGGATCTTGAGAAGATTATTGGTGTAGATGGAAAAGTTAAGACTTTCAAAGCTATGCTTAAGTCCATCAGGATTAAAGTAAGCATAGTGGAGTTGGAACATCTGTTTTGATGTGGCAGTCAAAGAGTTTGACTTCATCAAAATAGTAGATGAACCTTGTATATATAAGAAGGTTGTAGAGAGTGAGCTTGTCTTACACATATTATACGTAGATGACATGCTCTTGATAGGAAATGGTTTCCTATGCTACACTCGGTCAAGCTCCTCTTATCACGAGGATTCTCCATGGAAGATCTAGATGATATCTACTACATCTTGTGGATTATGATCTATGTTGATTGATCTAAGTGTATATTCGGAGTGTCCCAAATCCAGGTACATTAACACCATACTAAAGGGGTTTAGTATGGAAGATTCTAAGCGTGGTGATTCGTCCACTTACTGAGAAATCACTCTCTCTAAAAAGATGTCTTCCAAGACTGACTTGGAGAGAGCTCGCGTGCAAGGGATACCCTATGCTTCGGCACTAGGTTATATCATGTATGCGATGTTATGTACCAGACCAGATGTAGCTAACTCACTAGGTGTAGTGATTAGGAATCAATCGGATCTTGGGAGAATCACTGGACAGCTGTAGAGGACATTCTTAAGTACTTGAGAAGCACTAAAAGAATGTTCTTGGTTCGAGCTTCCAAAGTGATAAGGTCGACTGAAAGTCAGTCACAGGCATTGTCTTTACCCTCAATGGAGGGACGGTATGTTGGAAGAGCTCCAAGCTAGATACCGTGACATACGAGACGATAAAGCCTGAATACATCGCTACCAACGATGCTACCAAAGGGGTTGTCTGGACATTTCTTGTTCATTAGATGAACAAGGTTCCTACCATTGAGCGTCCAATAACTATTATTGTGAAAAAAATGGAGTTGTGGCTTTGGCTTAGGAACGCAGCTCCCATCAGCGTTCCAGACATATTCTGATGACAGTATCACCTGATCAGGGAGATAATTGATCTCCAAGAGATCGAGATTAGGAGAGTTGACGCGAAGGAAAACACGGCGAATCCACTCACAAAAGCCTTACCCTAGAGAGACTTCTATAGGACGTTAACTATGAGATACTACAACAAATGGCCTTAGTGCAAGTGGGAGATTGTTGGTTATATGTATGCCCTAGAGGCCATTACTGTACATACGATGTATATTGTAGTGGATGCTTGGACATATATAGGAAGGACTTTCTTGCTCGACATGATAGTATGCTATCTGGTTGCTCTTTATCTTAACATGTACACTTATTGTCTCTCTATTACATGTTGATAAACCCTTAGGATGAGTACTTGACTACCAGGACTATGATGCAGATCATACTAGTGGGGCAAAGGTAGTTGGTAAGTACATCCTTCAATTGTTCCTAGTCGTGGGAGTATCGATACTCCAGAGTAGACTAGCGTACGTGCTTCTTGACCCATATGATGGGCGATGGATGATCCCGCATCCATTGGTGTTTGACATCAGAGAAGGTAAACGGGTGCTCAGTGGAGACTGGGTACACTGGACGAACTCGTTGAGAACTCCTAGATGGTATTATACCTATCGTCAGATAGCAGTTCTCTGGTGACACTGGTACAGGTTAGTCTGTCGACCTAAGATCTTCATAGAGTCTTGTGTGATTCCCACTGTGCTTTGATTTCCACCTTACCATGTTCAAAAGATCATGCAAAACGGTGGTTTTTGGGTACAGTCCCGAGTCAAATGGAGGCAATGAGCGATAGGAGAGGATTTCGTCTCTCCCAGTATTGGGGGTTGATGTTACGCTATGCTTGATTGGCCATAACAGAAAATCCCTGGCCAGGTCTGCTGAGATCTCCTGGTAAGTGTTATCAGTAGTTTCTCGAACCATTATGGACCTTGTATCGGCATGACATATCAGGCTATTGGGGTCTGACGTTATACCACCCCCAGGCTGTGATATGCGACATATCTGACGAAGAGACCGGACTGTACGGTAGTGTTACTGATTAGACTCGCAGGAGTATGAGCAGACTTGCTTGTTGATCTTCTGATCGCTCAATACCCAGGTGGTCGTTATGTTTAGCAGACCGCTTATGGCTTGTGGGTGTTTGATATGATCATCACCTACTGCCGGCGTATTGACGAGTCTTTAGAGTCCTACACAGAGGTTTCCTGGTTCATGCGTGTACGTGCACGGCGGCGCCCCGGCCGTCAAACCGATGGCCAAATGCGGAAGCGGTGATAAACTTTAATTTTTGCAAACTAGCAAACTGGAACCACCGCGCACTAAACACCCGGATCGAACCATTAATTAGTCCTAGCTAACTACGAGATAGGGAATAGAGATATACCGACTGATCCGAGTCCTCCGGTCTTCTCGTCGTCGTCCCGATCTCCCGCGGAATGTCCTGTCTCCACCTCGTCGCCGGAAGTGCACCATATCGCCTACTTCTTTTACGGGCTCCCACCTCAATGCCGAGGCAACTCGGGCACGAAGCTGGCTAGTCGACTTGCCCAAGATTTGCTGTAGAATATAGTGTAGAGGCTTGTGTCTCATTTGGGGTTTATGGAGTTGCCTTTTTGGTGGAGGAAATGATATGAACTTTTGGAGATGGTGTTGTGTGATTTTTCCAAAGCCAAAAGAGAACAAATCCCACTCTTACAAATTTGGACAGCCCCCCTTCATAGCTTGGCCAGCCATCTTGGTGAGGGTAGAGTGAGAATGAGGGAGTGACCAAAAGAATGAGAGTGAATCAAAGAGAGTGATCCAATAATCCAAGGGAGAGAGAGTGAAGGCTATCATGCAAAGAATCATCATCACAACAATTCCAATACACAATCAACAACCATGATAGCTAATAAACCAACACTCCAACACCACCATCATCACCTCACAAAGTCAAGCAATCATGAACTCAAGAAAGGTCAAGGGATAGGGCTCCATCAAGAAACCATCATGGCAGTAATATATGCAAAGAACACCCTCCACAAATGCCTATTTGCAACAATGCAAATAAGCCCTCCTCCACCAATCTTCGGCCAACGAAGGATACAAAGAAATATGGCCGAAACGGAAAGCAAACTGGTAACTCTAAAAAACTGGTCCCGTAATAAATTACAGGAAAACCCCGCTACTGTGTATACACACCCGCATTTGTATTCCGACCGAAATACAAATGCAATGAGACAAAGTCTACACTGTACTATACTAGGATCCGGCTTAAACCAAAGCCGGCTAGTATTATCTGTCCTATCCTGATCCGAGCAATACCGCATGTATCTGATCGAACTCTGCCATATATCCATACGGCCTATAGTACTAACCGTCCGATCCTGATCCGTGCAATACCGCACGTATCTGATCGGACCCTGCCATATCTCCATACGGCCTCTACAGCTTTTCGCCCGAAAGCTTGAGTAACTGAATGTGGGGGACTCTAAAGACTCATCAACACCTTGGTTGTGGATTTAACCACTAGCACGTTAGAGGTATAAGCCAATACATAACGGGCTACCAGGTACTGACCAAAAGGGACGTCTGTGAGCGAACTCAGCCTGACACCCTACTGAGCCTGTCAGTGACAATATCCATACAGTCCGGTCCGTTCGTCTATGAGTATCGCATGGCGGGCCTAGGGGGTTGGTAAAAGTCAGACCCCCAAAAGCGGTACAAGTCGTGTCGGAGTGTAGCCCAGAACACCCTGAGATACTACTGGAATACCTACCAGTAAATCTCCTTGCCTCGGCCGAGGGCTTCGTGTAATGGCTCTCCTAGACACAGCGTGACCTCACCCCCAATACTGGGAGAGACGAACCCCTGAAGATACGCTCAATGCCTCCATGTGGCTCGGGACTGTACCCAACTAAAACCTGTTTGCAGGACTCCTTTGAGCCGTGGTAGGGTAGTAATCAAAGTACAGTGGGAACTCACACGAGACAAATGACGATCCCCAGGTCGATGAACTAACCTGTACACATGTCACCAGGGAACTGCCATCTGACGTCTGGTATATGACCAACTAGCATGTTCCCGGCGAGTCCTGTCCGGTGTACTCATAACCCAATGGGCACCTGTATACATCTTAGGTGATCTAACTGACACCAATGGCTTGTGAGACCGGCCACCGGCCCTCGTCGGGGTCTCGACTATATACACTAGTCTACTCTGGAGAATCGATACCCTGTCTCGAAACTCTCACGACTAGGGACCTTTTAAGGATATGCTTATAGACCCCCAGCTCCCACTTATATGATCGCCCTCATACTGCTGGTGGTCAAGCAAGAATACTAGGGGCTCTATCAACGTGTAATAGCGACGTGTCAGGTCACCTAAAACAGTACACGATGATAAAGGTAAACCAGATAGCATACTATCATCTCGAGTAAGACTGTCCGACCGGGATAGGTCCTCCCTCAATCATTGCAATCACGTGCCTGTGATCCAATAATTGACTCTGAGGGCACTATCTCCAACAATCTCCCACTTTCACTCAAGGCTAATTATTGTGATGTCGCATACTCACAGCCCGTGTGATACCGAACACCCAACTCCTCTACTAGTCAGTCTCACAAATCCCGTTTGCGAAACTATTGCGTTCGAGGAATAGCCTCAGTGAGTGGATCCGCTTTGATGTTTCTTTCTATGTCTCTCTATATCTCATGTTCGCGGAGAAAACCATCTCCCGAAATGAGCAATACCTGTCTTAGAATGTGTCTGGATGTCTGATGGGACCTAGCTCATAAATGAACTCCAAATCCAAACTTCTTAGACTGTATCGTCAACTCAACTTAATCAGTATCCTGCGCCATGCCTCCCTCAGTATTTCCTTGGACCACCTGTCCAAAATACTGTCCCTCGTCAGAAGGAAAGCTATAACTCTGACGACCTCCTTGTCGTCTAGGTCACCTTGGAAGCCTGGAATGATAACTGTCTCCCGAATGAGGCTGTCGTTATCATATCCCTAGAACATCCACTTATGTTCTAAAACTGCTTCCGACTGTTTCTCTAGGATTGGATTAATGTCAACATATTGCACCTAGTGCAAGAACAACATCTGGTGTGGTACTTGACATCTCATGATTGACTCAATTGCCTAAGCAAGTGATCTGCCAATCATGTACATCCCTCTCCCCTTTAGTCTGTAAGACAGCTTTAGAGAGGGTGACTCCATCACCTGCAGGTACACTACCGTGCCAGGAGTCGTCCATTCTAAATACTCTTAGAATGCCGTCTAAGTACCCTTAATTGGGAAACCACCCAAATCTAGATCTAAAACCATAGATCTAGTAACCAGTATGTCTGATATAATGTCCAAGTCCCATGTGGAGAAACCACTGTGTGACGACCAAAGTATAACCGATCGTAGTATAGGAATATCACTTCCTACTCTGTGCATGTCATCCAAAATACCAGGACATCATACCCTACTACCTTCTTAACAGATCCATCCCCTATTCTGATGAAGTCAAACCTATGACTGTCACATCAGAAACAGATGATCTATCTCCGCTATATCTGCTTTAGTCTATAAATAGACATAAGCTACCTGTCCACCAATGCTTCCGCTGCTCCCACTGACTATGACAACCCTCTGGCAGAGTCATATACACGTACACTTCTAAAGAAAGTTTAGAACGACGCTATACTCATCCTCCCGCCGGGTCTCGCAGCCTGGAACAACAGCAATGGCAAGTGTGGGTAAACAAGAACTTCCCTGTCACCGTCCTTGAGACTACCGGAGTACCTCTCGGGTGCCTGAAGTTACCCACTGTATCTGCGGAGTGGCCAATGGAATGTCAATCCAGATTGAATCTTTTAGGTTCCTTATCAAATCTTCAGTAATCGTTTGTGGTTCTGGAATCACTTCCAGTTCTACCATACTCCTACTACTGTTTTCTGAAAAAATCCATTTTTATTAAAACTGTGGCGAGTTAAGAACAATATCACTATTGATCTTCCAGATGGTAGAAAGTCAACCCTCGTCATAGCCTGGGTCAACCCACAAACAGCCATTACAGAAACATGCCTTGAGTTGTCCAGTGTCTGGTTTTAATCATAAGCCGGACAACTCCCCGTACCTTAACATCGTTAAGATACGAACTGTTCTATATCCAATATAGGACCAGAGGCACTGATTTAATTGAACCAGATTCAAATCATGCAGCTGTCTCCAGTGCATGTCAACTAAATGGAATGAGGCCGATCAGCGTTACTCAACTTAGGAATGCTTCCAATTATGAGTAACCTCAAAGAGAAGAAAGTTCTCTTAATTACTACTATCAACAGAATACCATACACAAGTATCTACATCTTCGATCACTTTGAAGAATCCCGATACTTGCAATACCTGGTTCTCTACTTTATTCAAATACCTATAACTTCTCAAAATTCGGACCCTGTGTTTCCACGAAACACCTGTCTAAAAACTAGAGAAGTCATAAGTAAACCGAATATAATACGAGGACCAACCCCTCTGTCCTGATGGACCCTGGACAACATACAATACTTTGTATAAGTCCCTTGAGTCTGATAACTCATTCACTATGTATCGTAGGTTGAAAACTGTACTTATGGTTAAGAAGAATTACACCGCTGTTTAATGCTCCTTACCTAACCATCCACTGATATAGGTAAATGTCGTAGACATAATTTCAAAAAGGTATATCTCACTCTATGAAAATAGACGTACAGATATATCAATTTGAAATTGGTGCATGACAGCGGATATTCAAAACCAAATATTAGCCGACCGGCAAACAACTCAGGTGACTTCCTCAAATATCACCGATTACAACGAATCCCGACATAATGAGGATGATCACCCAATTCCCAATAATTTACTCCCACTCTACATCTGTAAAACCATACAGATGTGAGAATCATACCTGGTAAATACATACCCTGGAGTAAGGATTAATTGGGAAATCAGTTTTCCTTTAACAGTACACAGTGAAACTGAAACATTGAAATGTTTCGACGGGGTATCCCGGTATTCCTAGTAATGCCTCTTCCAGATTCACGACTGTAACCGTATAATTCTTTGCCACCTCTCCAAATCCCTTTATATGTCTTTAGTCATTACCTTCTGCACACCGCTTAGGCCAAATGGTTTTCTTCCTTCCCTACTGTTTGGCACCAGCCTATGGTTTGGAAGAAGACTATCCAATAAGCATAATGGGTGTACTGTCTTAATCCTAGGAGTACTCGCAATGCGAGAGAAGGTGAAGACAAAAGATACCTGAATAAACCTTATTCCTATTTCTCCTGAACCAGAATCCATCCCCGAACTGGAACAAGTTCCTTTCGAGTTCGTATATAACCATACGATGGAGTATCCAATAAACTGTGGATCTTCGTAGTGATACGGAGTGTCCTGGAGAAATACAAAGGTGAAGTGGGAGTGGTAATGAAATACTTGGTTTGGTCGTGAATAGCAGTCGCAATTTACTTTGCCCTCTTACTAATCCCTTGCTTTGTCTTAACTTAATACCTTCTGTACACCATCGTTATGCTAACTGGTTTTCTTTATTCCCCACCGTTCGGCACCAGCCTAAGGTTTGGAAGAAGACTATCCAATTTGCATAATAGGTGTACTATCTCCTAAACCAAGGAGTACTCACAACTTGAGAGAAAGTAAAAGGAAAAGACAACTGAATAATCCTATCCGTTTTCTCCAGAACCTAAAACCATCCTCGAATTCCTTCGAGTTCGTATATAACCATACGATGGTTTTGTCCAATGGAAATGGACGTTCGTAGTAATACGGAGTGTCCTGGAGAAAAGGGTAAAAGTAGGAGTGGCAATGAGGTCTGCAACTCTGACAATCCCAAAAGCCAGTGTTTAAGAAGGTTCGGTCAACTTGGTCACTGAGTCAAAGTCTTAGGGTCGGGTCAATGGTCGCTGACAAAGAGAGAGAGAAAAGAAACACTCAGCGTGCACTCTAACCTAGATCAGAATGGTTACCAATTTATCTAATCTGGAAACCTCCCACTGTACCGTTAAATTCTCCTCCAAACCTAAAAGAAGAATTAGTCGGGATCACCCGAGGAGTAAACCAACTCATCAGTGGGAATCGGGATCCAACTATCATCGCATGATAACGTGACGGAATCCGCTCACGTCATCACACTCCAGAAGGTATGCGCATATCTGGCAAGTTTCAGTTCTTTTGAAACTCCCGATGTGATTTTTACCCCATGCTCTTATGACCTTGGCGTGAGGTCAAAATATCATAAGTCACATGTCAAGTTCTACCCATCATTATCCAGGTTAATTTGAATCCACCCGTACATACCCTTGACGTAGGCCAAAATAGTAGTACGACTGTCCCAAACCAACGCATCTATCTATGCAACAGATAAATACCCGGCAGCTACCAAACACTATGCCTTGGCGTGAGGTCAAAATACATAGCTTGAATACTACCGAATATTTAACAGAAATGATGGAGGGCTACGAATGGTTTCTGGCGAAAACCTTTAACGTAATGAACATGATATCGTTGAAGGAACGGATAGCTTTTAGAAAATATAGTAACGAAAACCTTTGCTAAAGAGGTCACTCCCGGTGAAGGGATCTCGGCTCTTTCCCCGTAGAATGAGGTGCAGGATATTCCAACTGAATATCACGGTGCAAAGCAAAAGTAATCGGCTATAGTGAAGTCATTGCCCTGACGCAAACATTTTGTCCAAGGGGTCACTCCCGGTGAAGGGATCTCGGCCCTTGCCTCGTCGACTGAGGAGCAGGATATTCCAACTGAATACCAGGATGCAAAACAAAAGTGAACGTCCTTGCAAATAACAGCTTTTTGAAAAATGTTCCAACAACATCAGATTAGGTTTGTTTTTAACTTGCATTGATCCGAATCAACGCAGTCCCATCAATTGATCACACCACAAAGAACGAAAATATACTGATGTACGTATATGCCATCCACATTCGCCACTGGGTCCCGTCATTACCCGTTAGGTTAGCTAACTAACGACAGAGCGGGGACAGGACTAGCGTGGATGCAAAACATATACAACATCTACTAATATATATATACCAATATATAATATTTCGCTCAAGGCGTGATAAAATACAACATCACAGAAATGTACAGCATCACAGAAACAATACAGATATCTGGGATCCCTGGGTTTCACAGAGCCACTACTGAAACCCGACGTTCCCCTGGTCGTGTGGATAGCCTGTGTAATGAAATCCTAGACCCCTACGGGCGCGGCAAGTTACCCGCCAAAACCTGAAGCGAGGCAGCCCCCTTCAGCACCGTGAATGGACCACCCAGCACTTCACGGAATCCGGTAACTTGGGCACCCCTCCTGGGTCAACCTGTACGCCCTATGAATACGGCAAATAGCCCGCCAATCCTAGAGTGAAGCCCCCTCCGTCTCAATGCCATGAGATGCGGGCTTGTTGCCCTCTAGAACCCGGCTATCCGTGCACCCCTCCGCGGGGTAATCCTAGTACAGAAAGTAAAATATACATACAACGGGTACATCGACCGCAACCTGGTCGTGCCCCAAAATAATAATACAAACAGACAGTGACGGCAGTCCACATGTCGGACGCTCGCCCCGCAATATCAAATGTACATAAAACAACAAAAATGTACTAGCATTGCATTCAGGCTATCCCCCACGACCGATCCGCAACATCACAGCAAAATCACAAAACATCAACGTGAAAATCACGTTCGCAAAACCGTCTAACCGGGCTATAGCAGTTAGACTGGATTTACCGATCAAGTGACATTCACGGTCGCACATATAATGTAAATACTGTGAAATAATGTGTTTTAAATATCCGATCGATAAAATTTTAACAAGTGGGCCCCCAAGTACTACTGTAGCACATCAAGAAATTCTGGGCCCAAAATTAATATTCCAAAAACCCTATTTTCACTCCAGAAAGCAACTGCAGAAATTTGATGCAGCAACCACAACATAGTGCGGCGGAACCGCGGCCCAAAGGGGTGTTTGGCCGCGGTTCCGCGCTCCCGTAGTGGAGTTAGTGCATCGAATTTCTACAGAACTCTTATAATTTCCAGTACATCACTTTTCTACAACCTGAAAAAAAATTCGAGACCAGAAAATTTCGACAGAAAACTGATGTGTAGGAAAATACGGTTTTTGGGATTTTGGTCGATCGGAAATGTAAACACATTAAACAAAGCTAGACTAAGTTAATGGTGAGGCTCTGATACCACTGTAAGTACACGGCGGCGCCCCGGCCGTCAAACCGATGGCCAAATGCGGAAGCGGTGATAAACTTTAATTTTTGCAAACTAGCAAACTGGCACCACCGCGCACTAAACACCCGGATCGAACCATTAATTAGTCCTAGCTAACTACGAGATAGGGAATAGAGATTTACCGACTGATCCATGTCCTCCGGTCTTCTCGTCGTCGTCCCGATCTCCCGCGGAATGTCCTGTCTCCACCTCGTCGCCGGAAGTGCACCACATCGCCTACTTCTTTTACGGGCTCCCACCTCAATGCCGAGGCAACTCGGGCACGAAGCTGGCTAGTCGACGTGCCCAAGATTTGCGGTAGAATATAGTGTAGAGGCTTGTGTCTCATTTGGGGTTTATGGAGTTGCCTTTTTGGTGGAGGAAATGATATGAACTTTTGGAGATGGTGTTGTGTGATTTTTCCAAAGCTAAAAGAGAACAAATCCCACTCTTACAAATTTGGATAGCCCCCCTTCATAGCTTGGCCGGCCATCTTGGTGAGGGGAGAGTGAGAATAAGGGAGTGACCAAAAGAATGAGAGTGAATCAAAGAGAGTGATCCAATAATCCAAGGGAGAGAGAGAGAAGGCTATCATGCAAAGAATCATCATCACAACAATTCCAATACACAATCAACAACCTTGATAGCTAATAAACCAACACTCCAACACCACCATCATCACCTCACAAAGTCGAGCAATCATGAACTCAAGAAAGGTCAAGGGATGGGGCTCCATCATGAAACCATCATGACAGTAATATATGCAAAGAACACCCTCCACAAATGCCTATTTGCAACAATGCAAATAAGCCCTCCTCCAGCAATCTTCGGCCAATGAAGGATACAAAGAAATATGGCCGAAACGGAAAGCAAACTGGTAACTCCAAAAAACTGGTCCCGTAATAAATTACAGGAAAACCCCGCTACTGTGTATACACACCCGCATTTGTATTCCGACCGAAATACAAATGCAATGAGACAAAGTCTACACTGTACTATACTAGGATCCGGCTTAAACCAAAGCCGGCTAGTATTATCTGTCCGATCCTGATCTGAGCAATACCGCACGTATCTGATCGAACTCTGCTATATATCCATACGGCCTCTAGTACTAACCGTCCGATCCTGATCCGTGCAATACCGCACGTATCTGATCGGACCCTGCCATATCTCCATACGGCCTCTACAGCTTTTCGCCCGAAAGCTTGAGTAACTGAATGTGGGGGACTCTAAAGACTCATCAACACCTTGGTTGTGGATTTAACCACTAGCACGTTAGAGGTATAAGCCAATACATAACGGGCTACCAGGTATTGACCAAAAGGGACGTCTGTGAGCGAACTCAGCCTGACACCCTACTGAGCCTGTCAGTGACAATATCCATACAGTCCGGTCCGTTCGTCTATGAGCATCGCATGGCGGGCCTAGGGGGTTGGTAAAAGTCAGACCCCCAAAAGCGCTACAAGTCGTGTCGGAGTGTAGCCCAGAACACCCTGAGATACTACTGGAATACCTACCAGTAAATCTCCTTGCCTCGGCCGAGGGCTTCGTGTAATGGCTCTCCTAGACACAGCGCGACCTCACCCCCAATACCGGGAGAGACGAACCCCTGAAGATACGCTCAATGCCTCCATGTGGCTCGGGACTGTACCCAACTAAAACCTGTTTGCACGACTCCTTTAAGCCGTGGTAGGGTAGTAATCAAAGTACAGTGGGAACTCACACGAGACAAATGACGATCCCCCGGTCTATGAACTAACCTGTACACATGTCACCAGGGAACTGCCATCTGACTTCTGGTATATGACCAACTAGCATGTTCCCGGCGAGTCCTGTCCGGTGTACTCATAACCCAATGAGCACCTGTATACATCTTAGGTGATCTAACTGACACCAATGGCTTGTGAGACCGGCCACCGCCCCTCGTCGGGGTCTCGACTATATACACTAGTCTACTCTGGAGAATCGATGCCCTGTCTCGAAACTCTCACGACTAGGGACCTTTTAAGGATATGCTTATAGACCCCCAGCTCCCACTTATATGATCGCCCTCATACTGCTGGTGGTCAAGCAAGAATCCTAGGGGCTCTATCAACGTGTAATAGCGACGTGTCCGGTCACCTAAAACAGTACATGATGATAAAGGTGTAAGTCCATATTGCGACCCCCGGTTCTTACGGGGAGGCGGAAACGGTATAAAAAAAACAAATTTTTATCGCAAGATGCAACATGGACTAAACAAGGTCGGGATCGTGTCTAAACTAAACTAGCAAATACGCTAAAAGGAGTTAGCTACTCGGATGAGGGTTATACCTAAACTTGAACTCCTTCTTCTTGAAATCTAGTAGAGGTTGATGGTTCTCTTTTGTCGCCTTCTTCCGTCGAAGATGGATCCACCTCGAGGGTTCGACCTTGGGCTCTTTCTCGGACTTGGAGTGAACTAGAATCGCCGGCTTGCTAGACCCTTGATCCTAGAGTGAGTAGAGAGTGTCTAAGGGTTGCTTTTGTTTTTCAAGAGAAGGATTCTCAACTCATGAGAAGGTTTCTCTTGACTAGAGGAAGAAGAAGATGAAGTGAAGAGAGAGAGTGAGAATGATAGAATGAGCTATATTTTTTCTTTCTTGCAACCATAATGCAAAAGAAAATAATTATCTAATAATAATAATTGAAAATGAGAATAGTTGATGGCAATTTGGAATGACCACAACCATGCTTCATTTAAAAATGTAAGCATAAATCAAGGAAGACTTTTGAAGCATGATGGTGGTCAACTTTCAACCATGGTCAACAAGTCAACCATGGTCAACAAGTCAACAATATCAACCATAACAAAATTCTCATTTAATTACTATTATAAATAGATAATCCATAAATCCATTAGGGTTTGGAAAAAGATAACTGTCAACTGTGCATACGCACCCGTTCCGAAACCCTAATGAAAAACCTCATCCTCCGCCTCAAGCAACTGTGCATACACACCTGTATTCTCGTTCCGAGGAACAAGAATACCAAGATATAAAAGCAACCCCAAATATATATATACCAGTATCTGGCTCAAACCAGAGCCTGCCAGTATAATCCGTCCGGACTCCAAACGTGCACAAGTGCGCGGATGAGAACGAACCCTGTCGCAAAACCATGCGACCTCTACTCTGTTTTGCCCAGAGGCGAATACCCTCTGTGTGGGACTCTAAAGACTCGACACTACGCTGGCAGTGGGTTTAACCACAGACCGCAAGCGGCACTAGCTGTGCGTAACGGTCCCCAGGTAGATGCCGACAAGAAGGCTGACGAGGTGAAACCCCATCTGAACTCCTACTGAGTCTGAATGTGACAGTCTCCGTACAGTCCGGTCTGTTCGTCTGATACATCGCATGGCGGGCCTAGGGGGTGGTAATCGTCAGTCCCCCAATAGCGGTACAAGTCGTGCCGGAGCGAAGCCCAAAACACCCTGAGATAACACTGGAAACCTACCAGTATATCTCGTTTGCCCTGACCAGGGACTACTCGTGTAATGGCTCTCCTAGACACAGCGCGATGTCAACCCCCAATACCGGGAGAGACGAATCCTGTCTAACCGTCACTGCCTCCAAATGCTTCGGGACTGCACCCAACCACCACCCGTTTGCACGACTCCTTTGAGCCGTGGTAGGGTAGTGATCAAAGTGCAGTGGGAACACACTTGAGGCGAAGTGCCAGTGTCAAGTCAGCGGACTAAGCTGTACTCATGTCACCTGGGAACTGATAACTGACGATAGGTATAATACCAACCTGTCAGTTCCCGACGAGTCCTGTCCAGTGTACTCGTAACCCAACGAGCACCCGTATACTATCTCCAGTACGACGTACTGATGGCTGTGGGACAGACCATCTCCCACACTGGGATGAGAAGCGCATACGCTAGTCTACTCCGGAGTATCGATGCCCTGTCTCGATAGTCCTGCGACTAGGGACCTGTATAAGGATGTGCTTATAGATTACCCAGCCCCCACTAGTGTGACTGCCATCACAACGCTGGTAATCAAGCAAAGATCCTAAGGGCTCCACTAATGCGTATAAGTGATATACTGAAATAAACACAAGTACACATTGAAGTAGAAACAAACCAAGTAGCATACTACTATTTTGAGCAAGATTGTATATACAAGGTGAATATCCCAAGCATCCATTAAGTAATATACAAACTAGTATGATACAGTAATGGCCTCTAGGGCATATACACTAACAATCTCCCACTTGCACTAAGGCCATGTACTGGCGTATCGAAGACCTATCATCTCGATCAGCCGCTCGAACTGAGTCTGGGGCAAGGCCTTGGTGAATGGATCTGCAGTGTTCTCTTCTGAAGCAACCCTCCGAACCTCGATCTCCTTGCGATCCACGATCTCCCTGATCAGGTGATACCGCCTCAAGATGTGCCTGGATCTCTGATGGGACCTGGGTTCCTTCGCTAAAGCTATAGCCCCGTTGTTGTCGCAATACAGAGGTATTGGGTCAACAATGGACGGAACCACCTGAAGTTCTTTCAAGAACTTCCTTATCCAGACAGCTTCTTTTGCGGCATCAGATGCAGCGATGTATTCCGCTTCCATCGTCGAGTCTGCAACGGTTTCCTGTTTGGAACTCTTCCAACACACCGCCCCTCCATTGAGGGTGAAGACAAAACCCGACATGGACTTGGAATCATCCTTGTCACTCTGGAAGCTGGAGTCAGCAAAGGCCTCGATCTGGAGGTCTTTTCCGCCATACACCAAGAACATCTCCTTAGTCCTCCTCAGGTACTTGAGAATGTTCTTTACTGCTATCCAGTGTTTCTCCCCAGGGTTAGACTGATACCGGCTTACCACACTCAGTGCATAAGCTACATCCGGTCTGGTACACAACATCGCATACATTATAGAGCCTACCGCAGAAGCGTAGGGTATAATAGACATGCGATCCCTCTCCAAATCAGTCTTGGGAGACATCTCTTTAGAGAGGGTGATCCCGTGACAAGCCGGTAGGTTACCGCGCTTGGAATCTTCCATACTGAATCTTTTCACTATGGTGTCGATGTACCTGGACTGAGAAAGTCCCAATATCCTCTTGGATCTATCACGATGGATCCGGATCCCCAGGATGTATGAGGCATCACCCAGGTCTTTCATGGAGAACCTTTGTGACAAGAATCCCTTGACAGATTGTAGCATAGGAATGTCATTTCCTATTAAGAGAATGTCATCCACGTATAAAACGAGGAATACTACAGTTCTCGCTACAAATCTACTATAGATGCATGGTTCATCTGGATTTTTGATAAAGCCAAATTCTTTGACTGTCTCATCAAAACAGATGTTCCAACTCCGCGATGCCTGCTTTAGTCCATAGATGGACTTAAGCAACTTGCACACCTTTCCGCTGCTCCCACTCTGAATGAAACCCTCTGGCTGATCCATATAGACACACTCCTCTAAATTTCCATTTAGAAAAGCTGTCTTTACGTCCATTTGCCAGATCTCATAATCGTGGAAGGCAGCAATGGCAAGAAGGATCCGAATGGATTTCAGCATGGCTACTGGAGAAAAGGTTTCGTCGTAGTCCAAGCCAGGTCTTTGACGAAAAACCCTTTGCTACCAGCCTAGCTTTATAGGTCTCAACCTGTCCATCTACACCAATCTTCCTTTTGAAGATCCACTTGCATCCTACGGGTTTTACCCCGTCTGGAGCAATGTCCAACGTCCATACCTTGTTGGTGTACATGGACTCCATTTCGGTCCGCATTGCATCCAGCCATCTCACTGAGTCAACGCTCTGAACGGCCTGCTGGAAGCTAGTAGGCTCATCATAATCTATGATGCAATCCTCTCTATCCCCGTCTATGAGAAAACCGCAGTATCTCTCGGGCGGATGAGACTGCCTACTACTCCTGCGGAGCGGCGTAGGAATGTCCTGTTCTGTTGAACCCTCTGGTTCCACTAAGCTTTCAGTAACAGTCTGTGGTTCTGGAATTTCTTCCAGTTCTATTGTGTTCCCACTTATCTGGGTTTCCAAAAACTCAGTTTCCAAGAAGCGGGCATGCTGAGAAACAAAAACCTTTTGTTCCTCAGTGGAATAGAAAAGATACCCCCTGGAGTTCCTTGGGTATCCCACAAACTTACACTGTACTGAACGTGCCTCAAGCTTGTCCGCATGCTGCTTTTTTACAAAAGCTGGACATCCCCATACCTTGAGATAATTAAGACAGGGTTTCTTCCCAGTCCACATCTCATATGGGGTGGTGGGCACAGTCTTGGTAGGAGCCTTGTTCAAGAGATACGCAGCTGCTTCTAGTGCATATCCCCAGAATGATCGCGGTAACTCAGCGTTACTCATCATGGACCGCACCATATCCAATAGGGTGCGGTTCCGTCTCTCCGATACACCGTTATGTTGCGGGGTGTAAGGAGGAGTAAGCTGAGAGAGAATTCCGTTCTCTTTTAAATAGTCCAGGAATTCGGCACTTAAGTATTCTCCACCTCGATCCGATCTTAGAATCTTAATACTTTTGCCGGTCTGTTTCTCTACTTCATTCTTATACTCCTGGAATTTTCCAAAGGCCTCGGACTTATGTTTCATTAAGAAGACATAACCGTACCTTGAGAAGTCATCCGTAAAAGTAATGAAGTAAGAATGTCCGCTTCGGGCATGTGTAGACATTGGACCGCACACGTCACTGTGTACGAGTCCCAAGAGCTCGCTCGCTCTTACTCCATGTCCAGTAAACGGAGTCTTTGTCATCTTTCCCTTGAGACAGGATTGACAAGTGGCATACGATTGATATTCGAACGCATTCAAATACCCTTCTGTATGTAACTTCGTCAACCTTCTCTCATTGATGTGACCCAATCTACAATGCCATAAGAAAGTCTGATTTATTTCTGGAGACTTTCTTTTGTGTGTATTCTGGACGTTGAAAATCTGTGGTTGGTTTAACACGTATATACCATTACTCAGAGTACCTGACCCAATCAATACTTGATTAAGGTGAATGTTTACAACATTACTTACAAACGCAAATTCATAACCTTCTTTAGAAACTAAAGATACAGAAATGATATTACAAGTTGCGTTGGGTACAAAAAAGCAATTACGCAAAACCAAAACATGTCCATCTGACATTCCCAGGTGATAGTCCCCCACGGCTTTAGCATCCATGCTAGCTCCGTTCGCAACTCTGAGGGTCATGTCACCTGCCTTCAAATCCCTACGGTTTCTCAACGCCTGCAAAGAATTACAGATATGAGATCCTGATCCGGTATCCAATACCCAGGAAGTAGAGTTTATTGAAAGACAGTTTTCAATAACATACACACCTGAAGCTGAAGCTGCAACCTGCTTCAATTCCTGTGTTCTGGCCTTCCAGGCCCTGCAATCATTCTTCCAGTGTCCTTTCTTATGACAAAAGAAGCATTCTTCCTTATCCACAAGCTTCCCCGCTATCTTTGTTGCTTTACCTTTTCCCTTCGTATCCACTTTACTAACACCGCCCCTTGGTTTGGCGGGGGCCTTCTTCTTCTTTCCCTTGGCTTTCGCCTTGGACCTAGAAGAAGATGATCCTCCTACAAACAAAGTGGATGTATCCCTACTTTTCTGTAGGGTGCCCTCTGCGCTCCTCAGCATGTTGAGGAGCTCTGATAGTTCAACCTCTTTTTCTTGTAGGTTGAAGTTCAGTATAAACTGGGCGTAAGTGGAAGGAAGGGACTGGAGAACTATATCCGTATATAGTTCACTCTCCAATGTGATCCCTAGGTCAGCGAGCTCCTCAATGTAGCCGATCATCTTTAGCACGTGCTCGGCTACTGATGATCCGACGGCCATCTTTGTCGAAAACAACTTTTTCGACGCTTCGTATCTTGCGATACGTGATTGCTCTCCATACAGTTCTTTTGTATGGAGCAATATGGACTCCATGTCCATATTCTCATGCCTCCTCTGATGTTCGTTGTCCATCGAGGCAAGCAGGAGGCACTTGGCCTTCGCGCTATCAATCTCCCAAGTCTTGCGGATTTCCTTATCCGCGACACTGGAAGTTGGACCAGGGACAGGGGGAGCTTTGGTGGTAAGAAGATACCCCAGCTTGTCATAAGTGATTGCTATCTTGACATTCCTGAGCCAATCTTTGTAGTTTGGCCCTGTCAATTTGTTTTTATCTAGGAGTAACTTAAGTCCAGTCATGTTGATTGGTCGCTGCAATTAGGAGAGAGAAGAAGAAACACTCAGCATGATGCTCTTGCAAGTTTAGAGTGGTTTTTAGTTTGTCTAAACAGGATGGCTCCCACTGTTTCTCGAATCCCTCCTCAAACCATAAAGGAAGAATTAGTCAGGATCAATCCCACCGTACAATACTTGCTTAACCGTTCAGCCAGGCCGGTGTCGGTACTTCGAGGGAGGTTTTCCAACGCTTTCGCGAAGTTCCTTAATTAAAGAACCTCTTTTCCCTGGGGGCGTAACCCCGCTAACACCTTTCTAGGCACCTACTAGGTTTATAGCATTGATCGTTAAGTGAGAAATTTCCCGAGGAGTAGCATATACTCACAGTAGGATCGGGATCCAAATATCATCGCGTGACGAAACTGAAGGAATCCTACCAGAATCGCCACACTCCAAATGGTATGCAAATCTAGCAAGTTTCAGTACTTATGAAACTCCCGATGTGGATTTTTGCCCCATGCTCTTATGACCTTGACGAAGGTCAACAAATCATAAGTCACATGTCAAGTTCTGCCCGTCATTATCCAGGTTAATTTGAATCCACCCGTATATACCCTTGACGAAGGTCAACAAGGTAATGCGAGTGTCCCAAACCAACGCATCTATCTATGCTACATATGAACACCCAATAGCTACCAATCACTATGCCTTGACGAAGGTCAACAAACACAGCTTGAATACTATTGAATATTCATACGAAACGACGGAGGGCTACGAATGGTTTTGGCAAAACCGTGAACGTAGTGAACTTGATTTGGTCGATGGAACGAGATAGCTTTTAAAAGGAGTGGCTCAAGCTCCGCATTTAAAAGTTATTTTTGAAAAGAACCGAGTGGTTTTTCGAAAGTGTTCCAACGACTTTAACTTGGTTTATTATCTTGCATTAGTTCTTTTAATGCGTGATATTCTTGCATTAGTACTTTTAATGCGTCCCATCATTTAATCCTACCATTGCAGAAAACAACCAAAATATGACGTACGCTTATGCCATTCGCATTCGCCACGGGGCCCCGTCATT
The DNA here is from genome assembly GCA_030015575.1 of Agapanthus africanus. Classification (NCBI taxonomy): domain Eukaryota; kingdom Viridiplantae; phylum Streptophyta; class Magnoliopsida; order Asparagales; family Amaryllidaceae; genus Agapanthus; species Agapanthus africanus. Next base: position 371,288,842 of record JASDDO010000019.1, on the reverse strand, counting down.
ACCCGTTAGGTTACTTAACTAACGACAGAGCGGGGGCTGGGCTAGCGCGTCTGTAAAACATAAGCAACGCCTAAATAGAAAGCAATGATAGACATTTCAGATCACAGATAAATACATTGGATATACTAGCAATCTGTAATTTGTACGAGCCTGTAACAAAAACAGATAACACGGTCGCGGTGAATAGCAAATACCCCACCCAAGACCCCTACGGGTGCGGCAAACTACCCTCCAAGTCCTCGGTAGTTTGTGCACCCCTCCATGGGTCTATCCTAGGAGCAAAAACAGTAAAAAGAATTATACAATGACGGCTACAACCCCGACCCGGTTGTGCGGCCAAACAAATAATATAATTACATCAATTTACATTTACAATGAATTGCAAGAAAAGAAAACTCTCGTCTCACAACCCCCGGCTATTCACCCGCGACAATCCAACATATTTATATACACATTCCAGCACATTACAGATCATGTATAACCCCGACTAATCGTCTTATAGCGATTAGCCGACGTTCAATACATGCAAACATCACAGATATAACCAACATAGCCAAAGTGCAGTGAAGTTCGGAAAAAATACGGAATTATAGGACCCCAAAAGTGAATTTCAGTTCTGGAAAATCTGGGCACATATAATATATCTTAAAAATCCCAAAACCAACACAGAAGAACACTGCATGAAAAACGATGCAGAGAAGACATCAAACAGCGGCGGTTCCGCGGCCTGATGAACAGGTGAGGCCGCGGAAGGGCGGCGCTTTGGAGGAATCATGCTATCGTTTTTGGTGGGTGTTCTTACAAAACCCTGAGACAATTTTTAGAGTATAAATTTTTTCATTTTGAGCCAAAAAAATTTCAACAGAAACTCAGGTTTTGTAATTTATCCGGTTTTGTGATTTTTCGTTTCCGAACTTCGTTACACTTCACTACCAAGCTAGTTTGAGTTTAGTTAGGCTCTGATACCACTGTAAGTCCATATTGCGACCCCCGGTTCTTACGGGGAGGCGGAAACGGTATAAAAAAACAAATTTTTATCGCAAGAGGCAACATGGACTAAACAAGGTCGGATCGTGTCTAAACTAAACTAGCAAATACGCTAAAAGGAGTTAGCTACTCGGATGAGGGTTATACCTAAACTTGAACTCCTTCTTCTTGAAATCTAGTAGAGGTTGATGGTTCTCTTTTGTCGCCTTCTTCCGTCGAAGATGGATCCACCTCGAGGGTTCGACCTTGGGCTCTTTCTCGGACTTGGAGTGAACTAGAATCGCCGGCTTGCTAGACCCTTGATCCTAGAGTGAGTAGAGAGTGTCTAAGGGTTGCTTTTGTTTTTCAAGAGAAGGATTCTCAACTCATGAGAAGGTTTCTCTTGACTAGAGGAAGAAGAAGATGAAGTGAAGAGAGAGAGTGAGAATGATAGAATGAGCTATATTTTTTCTTTCTTGCAACCATAATGCAAAAGAAAATAATTATCTAATAATAATAATTGAAAATGAGAATAGTTGATGGCAATTTGGAATGACCACAACCATGCTTCATTTAAAAATGTAAGCATAAATCAAGGAAGACTTTTGAAGCATGATGGTGGTCAACTTTCAACCATGGTCAACAAGTCAACCATGGTCAACAAGTCAACAATATCAACCATAACAAAATTCTCATTTAATTACTATTATAAATAGATAATCCATAAATCCATTAGGGTTTGGAAAAAGATAACTGTCAACTGTGCATACGCACCCGTTCCGAAACCCTAATGAAAAACCTCATCCTCCGCCTCAAGCAACTGTGCATACACACCTGTATTCTCGTTCCGAGGAACAAGAATACCAAGATATAAAAGCAACCCCAAATATATATATACCAGTATCTGGCTCAAACCAGAGCCTGCCAGTATAATCCGTCCGGACTCCAAACGTGCACAAGTGCGCGGATGAGAACGAACCCTGTCGCAAAACCATGCGACCTCTACTCTGTTTTGCCCAGAGGCGAATACCCTCTGTGTGGGACTCTAAAGACTCGACACTACGCTGGCAGTGGGTTTAACCACAGACCGCAAGCGGCACTAGCTGTGCGTAACGGTCCCCAGGTAGATGCCGACAAGAAGGCTGACGAGGTGAAACCCCATCTGAACTCCTACTGAGTCTGAATGTGACAGTCTCCGTACAGTCCGGTCTGTTCGTCTGATACATCGCATGGCGGGCCTAGGGGGTGGTAATCGTCAGTCCCCCAATAGCGGTACAAGTCGTGCCGGAGCGAAGCCCAAAACACCCTGAGATAACACTGGAAACCTACCAGTATATCTCGTTTGCCCTGGCCAGGGACTACTCGTGTAATGGCTCTCCTAGACACAGCGCGATGTCAACCCCCAATACCGGGAGAGACGAATCCTGTCTAACCGTCACTGCCTCCAAATGCTTCGGGACTGCACCCAACCACCACCCGTTTGCACGACTCCTTTGAGCCGTGGTAGGGTAGTGATCAAAGTGCAGTGGGAACACACTTGAGGCGAAGTGCCAGTGTCAAGTCAGCGGACTAAGCTGTACTCATGTCACCTGGGAACTGATAACTGACGATAGGTATAATACCAACCTGTCAGTTCCCGACGAGTCCTGTCCAGTGTACTCGTAACCCAACGAGCACCCGTATACTATCTCCAGTACGACGTACTGATGGCTGTGGGACAGACCATCTCCCACACTGGGATGAGAAGCGCATACGCTAGTCTACTCCGGAGTATCGATGCCCTGTCTCGATAGTCCTGCGACTAGGGACCTGTATAAGGATGTGCTTATAGATTACCCAGCCCCCACTAGTGTGACTGCCATCACAACGCTGGTAATCAAGCAAAGATCCTAAGGGCTCCACTAATGCGTATAAGTGATATACTGAAATAAACACAAGTACACATTGAAGTAGAAACAAACCAAGTAGCATACTACTATTTTGAGCAAGATTGTATATACAAGGTGAATATCCCAAGCATCCATTAAGTAATATACAAACTAGTATGATACAGTAATGGCCTCTAGGGCATATACACTAACAAAAGGTAAACCAGATAGCATACTATCATCTCAAGTAAGACTGTCCGACCGGGATAGGTCCTCCCTCAATCATTGCAATCATGTGCCTGTGATCCAATAATTGACTCTGAGGGCACTATCTCCAACAATGTGAAACGAAATAGGAGCACATATGTGATATGTGCGGGGACGAGATTAATGTGCGTATTTGATACTGCATTCTATTCACGCGATATATAATATCGGTTGGTTATATGTGATATAGCCGAGTTATCGGATCAAGTGTTGATTAGATAAGTTGTTACATTTTATATTAGCCGGTTGAATGAGATATAGCCGGATTATTAAATCAAGTGTTGATTTAATAATTTAATGTATAATTATATATGTGATATATTAATTTACATTAACTAGTATTTGCTCACTTAAACATTTCTTTTTCTCACTAGTGTACACTTGGTATATATATGATATATATTAATGTACATTTTATTTGTGTCATGCTAGATGCTACATGCTACATAGGTGTATGAGACTCACACCATGCTTATGTTAATGTTAGGTTTTATTTATTTAAAGTTAATCAAAATTAATGGTAATTAATCACATGGTTGAACCTAGTAGAAGCTTGTGGAACTATTGACCAAATCCACTAATTTTGTTTTACTTGTAGATATTTATTAACCTAACCATTATTGTTAGCCATGGTTTATTCTCTACATGAGTTAGTGTATGACACTAACTCACCCATGGTTGCTATTCTCATCTCATGAGTTTTGATTCTCATCTCCACTTCATTTTCTTTTTCCTCATGAGAAAGCTTTCTAGCTTTTGAAATGATGAAGAAAAATAGTGAGAAAAATAAATCTAAAGTGAGCCCAATTCCTACTTCATCATCTTCTACTATATTAGCCATTTAGTTTAGGGTGTTTGCTTCACTAATCTACCATTAGTGAAGAGGTAGCATGAGCTTGAGTCACCTCGACGTAGATCATCTTCGGCCTTGAAGATTTCGAGCAACCTTGTTCATTTTTTCATGTGAACCCTTACTAGAGTTCGGGTGTTTACTACTTGGAGCAAAGGGACTACTACACGGAGCTTTAGAAGTGAAGGACCGGTCTACAAAGGTTGTATTCCTCATTCACATAGATTTAAAGTTATTTATATTGTTGGATCGTCTAAATCTCTAGTTATGATTCTAGGTTAGGGTTCTTTAGTACGGCAAAAAATTTGAAATTGGCATGGACGATGCCTCCCGAAACCTTGCTGTCGTTCTAGAGAACCCAACAATTTATGGGGAAAATTAGGGTTTAGGGGTGATAAAAAATACATTAAAAATATGCATTAAAATGAGGTTAAATGGGCATTTTATTGCTCTTTGAATAATTCAGAGTAAACAAGCAATAAGGAAGTAGGGGTAGGCCAAACGTTGCAGAGAGTGAAATTTGAAGGCATTTGGGACGGTCTAGGCTGACCTCGCCGGATTTTATAGCCTTTTCGCCGGCCCAATGCCAACGGGTGTCGTTGGTGTTGGGGTATTCGGTCAGGGTCGTTTGGTATTCTACAGTCCACCCGTTTGATTATTCTATAACTTACCCTATTACATGTGTTGCACGTGTAGACTCTTGGACTTCTAAAAGTTTAAAAGAATTTTAAAATAAAAAGAATATGTGGCTAATGGGATTTGAACTCTGGTGCTATGATTCAGCAGTGCAACGTCTTACCAATGAGCTACAAGCTTCTTCTTGCTGTTCAAAAGCAAATTAAATTTATAACTTGTGCTCAGACTCAAGTACACTTTTCTGTATTTTTGAAAAAAAATTGTACAGAAAGTTTAGGGTTGTTACATCAGAATAGTAACCATGGGTGAGATAATATCTCATATTAACTCATGTAAAGACTTAACCATGGCTTAAGGTAATGGCTGGGTTGATAAATATCTAATGTATAACAAAACTAGTGGACTAAGTCAATGGTTCTACAAGCTTCCACTAAGCTCAAACCATGTGACTAATTTCCAACTAATTTTGATTTACTTTAAATAAATAAAACCCTTCATTATGATAAGCATGGTGTGAGTCTCATACACCCATGTAGCATGTAGCAACAAGCATGACACAATAATATATATCACATATATATTAAGTGCACACAAGTGAGAAAAAGAGATGCTTAAGTGAGCTAAAATTAGTTAATGTAAATTAATATATCAAATATATAATGATACATTAAATTATTAAATCAACATTTGATTTAATAATCCGGCTATATCACATATAACCGACTAATATCATTTGTATAAACTTATCGAATCAACACTTAATTCGATAACCCGGCTATATCATATATAACCGACCGATATCACATATCGCGAGAATAGAATACAGTATCACATACGCATATTAATCTCAGTCTCGCACATATCACATATGTGCTCCTACTTCGTTTCTTCTGAGATAGGAAATTTCTGTGTAGGACTCTAAAGACTTGCCAATACGCCGGCAGTAGGTGAAGATCATATCAGTCACCCATAAGCCATCAGCGGTACTAGCTGGACTTAACGGCTACCTGGGTATTGAGCGATCAGAAGATCAACAAGCAAGCCTTCTCATACTCCTGCGAATCCAATAAGTAACACTACCGTACAGTCCGGTCTCTTTGTCTGATATGCCGCATATCCAGCCTGGGGGTGGTAAACGTCAAACCCTAATAGCCTGATAAGTCATGCCGATGTGAGGCCCATAATGATTCGAGAAACTACTAATAACAATTACCAGTAAATCTCAACAATCCTGGCCAGGGATTTCCTGTTATGGCCAATCGAGCATTGCGCAACATCAACCCCCAATACCGAGAGAGACGAAATCCCCTCCTATCGCTCATTGCCTCCATGTGACTCGGGACTGTACCCAAAAATCACCATTTTCCACGTTCTCTTGAACGTGGTAAGGTGAAAATCAAAGCACAGTGGGAATCACACAAGTCTCTATGACGATCTCGGGTCTATAGACTAACCTGAACCGGTGTCACCAAAGAACTGCCATCTAACGTAAGGTATAATACCATCTAGGAGTTCTCGGTGTGTCATGTTCAGTGTACCCAGTCTCTACTGAGCACCCGTATACAATCTTTGATGTCAAACACCAATGGATGTGGGATCATCCATCGCCCATGATATGGGTCAAGAAACGTATACGCTAGTATACTCTGTAATATCGATGCCCCGTCTCGATACTCCCACGATTAGGAACAATTGAAGGATGTACTTATAGACTACCCTGGCCCTACTAGTGTGATCTGTATCATAATCCTGGTAGTCAAGGACACATCCTAAGGGCTTTATCAACATGTAACAGAGAGACAATAAGTGTGCATGTTAAGATAAAGAGTAACCAGATAGTATACTATCATGTCGAGCAAGAAATTCCTTCCTATATATGTCCAAGCATCTACTATAATATACATCATATGTACAATAATGGCCTCTAGGGCATACATACAACTAACAATCTCCCACTTGCACTAAGGCTATTTGTTGGACTATCTCATACTCAACGCCCCATAAAAGTCTCTCTAAGGAAAGGCCTCTGTGAGTGGATCCGCCGTGTTATCCTTCGCGTCAACTCACCTAACTCGATCCCTTGGAGATCAACCATCTCCCTGACCAGGTGATACTGCCTCAGAATATGTCTGGATCGCTGATGGGACCGAGATTCCTAGGCCAAAGCCATAACTCCATTGTTGTCACAATAACAGTTATTGGACGCTCAATGGTAGGAACCTTATTCATCTTATGAACAAGAAATATCCAGACAGCCACTTTGGCGGCATCGTTGGTAGCGATGTATTCAGTCATTATCGTCTAGTTTGTCACGGTATCTAACTTGGAACTCTTCCAACATACCGTCCCTCCACTGAGGGTAAAGACAAAGCCTGAGACTGACTTTCAGTCAACCTTATCACTCTGGAAGCTCGAGTAGGTAAAGTACTCCCACTGGAGTTCACCGTTACCAAACACCAAGAACATTTCTTCGGTGCTTCTCAAGTACTTAAGAATGTTCTTCAAAGCTATCGAGTGATTCTCCCAAGATCTGATTGATTCCTGATCACTTCACCTAGTGAGTTAGCTACATCTAGTCTGATACATAACATCGCATACATGATAGAGCCTAGTGTCGAAGCATAGGGTATCCCTTGTATGCGAGCTCTCTCCAAATCAGTCTTGGGAGACATCTTTTTGGAGAGAGTGATTCCTGAGTAAGCGGGCGAACCACCACGCTTAGAATCTTCCATACTAAACCCCTTTAGTATAGTGTTAATGTACCTGGATTTGGGACACTCCAAACATCCACTTAGATCTATCTCTATAGATCTTAATCCTCAAGATGTAGTAGGTATCACCCAGATCTTTCATGGAGAATCCTCGTGATAAGAGGAGCTTAGTCGATTGTAGCATAGGAAACCCATTTCCTATCAAGAGTATGTCATCTACATACAATACGAGGAAGACAACCTTACCCTCTACAACCTTCTTGTATATACAAGGTTCATCTACGTTTTTGATGAAGTCAAACTCTTTGACTGCCACATCAAAACAGATGTTCCAACTCCGCTATACGTGCTCTAATCCTGATGGACTTAAGCATAGCCACTGGAGAAAAAGTTTCATCATAATCCATACCTGGTTATTGACGAAAACCTTTTACTACAAGTCTAGCTTTTGAAAGTCTCAACTTTTCCATCTACACCAAGAATCTTCTCAAGATCCACTTGCTCCCAATAGGTTTTACCCCTTCAGGTGCAACATTCAAAGTTATACTTTGTTGGTGTACATGGATTCCATCTCAGATTGCATAGCATCCAGCCATTTCACAGAGTCTCCACTCGTGATGGCCTGCCTAAACCTAGTTGGGTCATCATCTACCATGATGCAATCCTCGCTCCCACCATCACTGAGGAAACCGTAGTATCTCTCAGGTGGATGAAGAACCCTACCAGATTCGTGAAGAGGCTGAGGTTCGTTGGAGACTATTGAATCCTTTGGTTTCATTAAATTATCAGCTGTTAGTTTTTCTATCTGGAACTCCTTCCAGTTCTACCTCATGACCACAAATTTCATCCATAAGAAATTCCTTTTCTAAAATGGTGGCATGCTGAGAAACAAAACACCTTTTTCTCCTCAGTGTGGTAGAAGATATACCCTCACGAATGTTCGGGATATCCAACAAACTTATACAGAACTGACATTGCCTCGAGCTTGTTCGGATTTTGCTTTTCAACATAGGCCGGACAACCCCATATCTTAACTCGTTTAAGACATGGTCTCTTCCCATTCCATATCTCATATGGAGTGGTAGGCACAGATTTGGATGGAACCCCATTCAATAGGTATGCAGTGTCTAAAGTGCATAACTCCAAAAGGAAACAGGCAACTCAGCAGTACTCGTCATAGAGCGTGCCATATCTCATAGGGCGCGATTCCTCCGCCCCGATACACCGTTGTTCTGTGGTGTATACGAAGGAGTAAGCTGAGAGAGAATCCTATTCTCTTTTAAATAATCCAGGAACTCCGTGCTCAAGTATTATCCTCCTCGATCACATCAAAGGACTTTAATACTTCTACTCATTTGGTTCTGAACTTCAAACTTATATTCCTTGAATTTCTTAAAAGTTTCAGATATGTGTTTCAACAAGAACATATGTCCGAATCTTGAGAGATGGTCAATGAATATAATGAAGTATGAGGAACCAATCCTGGCATTTGTAGAAATAGGACCGTATACATCACCATGTATTAATCCGTAGAGTTCATTAACTCTTTTTCTGTTTCCACTAAACGGGGTTTTGGTCATTTTTCCTTTGAGACAAGACTGATAAGTATCATAAGACGAAAATTCGAACGGATTCAAATATTCATCCTCACGTAACTTAGTTAGTCGTGTCGCATTGATATGGCCTAGTCTACAATGCCACAAGAAAGATTCGTTTATTTTTGAACTATTCCTGTTGTGTGTGTTCTATATATTTTGAACTGTGGTTTGATTTAAAACGTACATGCCATTACATAACGTGCCTGATCCAATCAACTCTTGATTAAGGAAAATGTTCACAATATTATCCTTCAATACAAAATTATATCCTTCTTTAACTTAATAAAGAAACTTGTGTAATGTTGTATATCAGGTTCGGTATATAATAACATTTGTTCAGAATCAATGTACTTATCATTTGGTAATACAAGGTGATATTCGCCAACTGCTTTGGCTGCAACATTTGCACCATTCCCTACTCTAGAGAATGATCACCTTTTCCCAGCTGTCTACCTTTCTTTAGCCCGCGTAACATCTTACATATGTGGGATCCTGTTCCATCATCTCATACCCAGGACATAGAGTATACTGAGAAACAGTTCTCGGTAATGAACACACCCGAAGAATATACATCAACATGCTCATTCCCCGTTTGGGTCGCGTGGAAATCCGGATATTCCCCTATTTCCTGCTAAGACTTATAAAAATTATAAGATAGAGCGGAACCAATGTTCCCCAGCTCAGCATAATAAAAAGGTTCGGTCAATATATCCATATTATTATCTTGATTAAAGCATGTCACGGTCGCTACCAGGAGAAAGAGAGAAGAAAACACTTAGCGTATGCTCTTGCAAAATTAGATTGGTTATTATTTTATCTAATCAGGATGGCTCCCACTGTTTTTATCAAATCTTCCTTCAAACCCTAAAAAGTAAGACTAGCCGGGATTAATCATACTCTACAAGTTCGCCAATCTTTCGGCCAGACCAGTGTCGGTACTTTGAGGGAGGTTCCCCATGCTTTTGCACGGACCTAATTAAAATAGACCTCGTTTTCCCAGGGACGTAAACCCGTTAACACCTTTCTAGACACCTATTTTGATCAGCTAATTGTAATGTGCAAAACTCTCTCAGGAGTATTTCTTACTCGCGATGGATATCGGGATCCAACTATCTCATAGAAGGTATGCAATCTCATTGCAAATTTCAACACTTGAAATTCCCGATAATATTTTACCCCTAGCAACTTTTGACTTTAGCTATGGTCAACAAATCATAAGCGCTAGCCAAGTTCAACCCGTCATTTCCTGATTGAATTAAACCCATTCGTACGACCCTTGCCTATGGTCAACAAAGCCGTACGACTACCCTAACTCAATCGCATCATATGGTTGTAGATAAGCACTAATTATCTACCGCACACTATGCCTTGGCTATGATCAACAAACGCAGCATGAATACTAAATAGTCCTTATCTGAAATGACGGAGGGCTACGACGGGTTTTTAATAAAACCTTTTGCGTAATGAACTTGATATCATTGTAGAATCAAGTGATTTTGAAAAGGAGTGTTTTTAAGGATTTTACTATTTTCTCTAAAGAGGTCACTCCCGGTGAAGGGATCTTGGCTCTTTCCTCATCGAATGAGGTGCTGGATATTCTATAAGGAATACCGCTATGTAAAGAAAGAACTAGAGAAGCAATCAAAAACAAAACCGAGTGGGTTGTAGCATCTGCTAGCTTTTTGCTAAAGAGGTCACTCTCGGTAAAGGGATCTCGGCTCTTTTCTCATCGAATAAAGTGCTGGATATTCATCAAGGAATACCGCTATGTAAAGCAAAAACTAGAGCTACACTTTTTTAAAATTTGATTCTACAATATCTTTAGGTTTCTTTCCTTTCATTAATCTCATTAATGAAGTCCCATCAATTATGCTTCCTAAGCATCACAGATAAAGAAACGAAAGTAGAACGTACGCTTATGCCATCCGCATTCGCCACAGTGTCCCGTTATGCACCGTTAGATTACTTAACTAACGGCATAGCGGGGCGGGACTAGCGCGGGTGCAAAACATAAGTAACGTTTATTATATATCACATATATAATAACAACATTAGTCTCATCATATAAAGTGATCACATCATAGAATATCAGCAGCAGAAGTCCACATATGAAATATTGGATATACTAGAAATTCCGTGTTTTAAATTAAGCCAGTAAAAAACACGGATTCCACGGTCGTGATGAATAGCCAAACCCATATCCCTAGACCCCTATGAGAGCGGCAAGCAACTCTACTAATTCTAGAGTTAGGAGACCCGGTCTCGACTCCTCGAGATAATCTCCCACTGGACTCTAGAACCCGGTTACATCAGCTCCCCTGTGATGACCTAAAATTTGGTACGTGACCGGCAATTAAACCACATAACGTCTACAAGTGTAACGCAATTTAAGTAAGCCAAATCCCAGAAATCTAAACCATCAAAAGTGGTAAGTGATGAAAATATTTGTTAAAAACATATGGAAATCTCAAGTAAAAATCTTTAAAGTTTAAATTATTTTCTTAAAAATTTCGGCAGCACCTCCTTTGTAACAACTACCCCGAAATGGGTACAATATAAGATATAAGTAAAGCAACATATGATACAAATAAAGCATCCCTAAACGGGAGCAATCACGCCAAACGGCGGAAACAACCACCACAAGAATAATATAGGACGCCGTAGCGAAGAAATGGACAATATGAGTGAAAAATAGCATAAAAGATAAAACTGCATAAAGAAAGTCGGCTCACACGAGCTCGACACCCAGAGTCACAAAATAATATACAATATCGTCCTCACAACTCGTCTCTAAGTCGATACATAAAATAATAGATGGAGAGTACTAGATACAATAAGATGTACAATGAAATATAAAGTCGGATAACCACAACCCACCTACAGCAAACGGCTCACAGCCAACCGTAGCGGTATCCGCTGCCAAAAAGATACAATGAGATAGCCCTGCCGTGACTAGTCTGAGGGTCAACCTGCAAAACACTGTGGCACAACGGGATGAGTTGCCAACTCGTGAATAGTAAGTAACATATACAGGTAATCGCAGGTATGCACGTACTGCAATACTCTATCACATGCAATCTGATGGTATCAATATACTAATATGGATATGCAATAATCATGAAAGGTACTCTATCAGGTACTATAAATATATGAGGCGATGCATATCAATGAATGCTGGGTATGGGATAAAGCATGTCATCATCAACGAATCCTCAGCGTGGAAAAACGGTGTCCATCAACGACACCCGAATCCCAATAACTCAGGCGCCGTCACCCTGATCGGCCATCATACCTGTAAATCTCATGGAACCTGAGTGCCCAATATCGGTACTCGAAAACATCATGAAAAACTTGTGTTCAACATCGACACACAAATCCATATATATCATGCTCCGTCAGTCCGGATCGGCCCACGGGCTCCGTCTGCAGGATCGGCCCTCGGGCTCCGGAAGTACGGGTCGGCCCATTCCATCTCTCGACTCCGGTAGGTATCCTCCGGATAACCGCCAGGTCCAACCAATCACCGGTAGGTAGTGCTCCCCTGCCAGGCTCACCGCCTAACTATACAAGTCTTCTTGCCCTGGGGTACCTTATCGAGTCTACCATATACCCGCAGACGGTGCCTACCGCTCCTCGAATCGGGTATACTCACACAAGCTCTCAGAACCGAGAAAAATCATGGTGGACGCACTGAAATATCATATCAAGAGAAACCAGGTTTTCAAAACAATGAATACTTTCTTGAAATAATACCACAGTTCCCAAATCCAGAAATCACATGAAATCCATATCTCAATGCCTAAATCCATGCAATATGATTTATGCAACATAAAACTGTAATATGAGTATATCGAAGGAAAACCGCTCTTTTAAATGAATCCAGTTTAAATATATATCATGCGGTTCCCAATTTTTCCAAAATCAAGTCCAACATCATCTAAGGATGCACATGTAACTATACAAGTATGTATTTACACGAATATGTATGTATAAGCATGTATGTACGCAAGTATGTATGTAAGCAAGTATGTACGTACGCAAGTATGTACAAAAGTTTGTATGTAAGCAAGTATGTAAGTGTTAGTTATATGTATGCCCTATAGGCCATTATTGTACAAGAGATGTATATTATAGTGGATGCTGGGTCATATATAGGGAGGACTTTCTTGCTCGACATGATAGTACGCTATCTGGTTGCTCTTTATCATAACATGTATGCTTACTGTCTTTCTGTTACATGTTGATAAAGCCCTTAGGATGTGTACTCGACTTCCAGGATTATGATGCAGATCATACTAGTGGGGCTTAGGTAGTCCATGAGTTCATCCTTCAAAGCTCCTAGTCGTGGGAATATTGAGACGGGGCATTGATATTCCAGAGTAGACTAGCGTATATCTTCTAGACCCATATGATAGGCGATGGATGATCCCATATCCATTGGTGTTTGACATCAGAGATGGTATACGGGTGCTCAGTGGAGACTGGGTACACTGAACGGACTCGCCGAGAACTCCTAGATGGTATTATACCTCACGTCAGATAACAATTCTCTGGTGACACTGCACCCACTATGCTTTGATTTCCATCCTACCACGGTTCTACTGAGTCGTGAAAACAGGTGGTTTTTGGGTACAGTCCCGAGTTACATGGAGGCAATGAGCGATAGGAGGGGATTCGTCTCTCCTGGTATTGGGGGTTAATGTTGCGCTATGCTCGATTGGCCATAACTGAAATCCCTGGCCAGGGTAGATGTGATTTACTGGTAAGTGTTATCAGTAGTTTCACGCTCGTTATGGACCTTACATCGACATAACTTATCAAGCTACTGGAGTCTAACGTTTACCACCCCTAGGCGAGATATGCGACATATCAGACGAACAGACCGGACTGTGCGGTAGTGTTACTGATTGGATTCGCAAGAGTATGAGCAGGCTTGCTTGTTGATCTTCTGATCGCTCAATACCAGGGTGGCCGTTACATTTAGCAGACCTCTTGCGGCTTGTGGGTGTTATTCACCGCCGGAAACTGGGAAGACGCGGAGGACGTCTTGCCTGAATCTGGGGGCAGATGCTAATTGGTGTTATCCGTCCACCTCTCCGAAGATGCCAAGTTGATTTATGGCACCATGCATCGAAGGTTTAAACAGATGCGGCCGATATAGCAGACTTCGTCAGATTCCCCCTCGTTTGAGGGGTTTTGATTGTGGGGATGCTCTTCCCTGCAGGCGCAAGCCCCTGCAGTTAATTACGCTACCGCATCGCGGTGGCAACTTTCTCCTTATTCAGATGGTCACTTCGTGTCATGGGTGTTTGTTTTGTTTGTGGTTTTCCGTGGATTGTATACGGAGACTAATTTATGTTGTCGTCCGTAGGGCGTGGATTAGTCCAAATCCGTATTCTCTTAGATTTGGATTTGGGGTTGGGTTTAAGGATACGTTAGCCTCATTTGGGACTAAGATCAACTTAAACGTATGTTAAGGATACGTTAGTCTAATTTTTAGACTAAGATCAACTTAACGGGATCTTTTAGATCCGACAAAAGAGAAACTGGACTCTATTGTTTAGTTTAGGGACATTGCGGTCGATTAGTGTAAGGACATTATGGTCCGTTGTTAGTTTAAGGACATCTCGGTCCATCGGTAGTTTAAGGACATTTCGGTCCAGCAGTAGTTTAAGGACATCTCGGTCCATCGGTTGTTTAAGGACATTTCGGTCCAGTTTAGAGATATCGTAGTCTATAAGGTTTAAGGACGTCGTAGTCCATGAGTTTAAGGACCCCACAGTCCAGTTTAGAGATATCGTAGTCTATAAGGTTTAAGGACATCGTAGTCTATGGGCTTAAGGACCCCACAGTCCGGTTTAGAGACATCATAGTCTATAAAGTTTAAGGACATCGTAGTCCATGAGTTTAAGGACCCCACAGTCCGTGAGATGTGTGGTTGTCGGGACCCGTCACCTCTCTGAAGACGTTAAAGGATTAAACCGACAGATATCAGAGGAGTAAAAAGATGTACCCTTGAACCGGTGTGAATTGATTGGAAGATCTGTAGCCCAGTTTGAGATTAAGATCTGTTGAATATTTATGAGCAGATGGGCTCAGTTCAATATAAGTTGAGGACTTATGTCCAGAATTGGGCTAAGTCCAATTAAAATGTTTAACATTTTTAATTCTGGATATTGAGCCTTTACTTGGGCTTGGCCCTTTTAGTAATGCTGAGCATTAGCTCCTGACAATTTTGTCTTGTATTGAATTCATAGTATTCATCAGAACAAAGTGTGTTCTGACAGTGCGCCACGTGACGCGTCAGGTGTTTTGCACCAATTAAAGAGCGCATTAAACTTCTGTCAGGTAGCGCACACGAAGGTGAGACGTATCGCGCTTAGCGCTAAACGCTAGTTTATGAACGCATTGCGCTTTCAATTTATGAGCGCTTTGCGCTAGTTTGGTGGTGCACCAGTGAGTGACACGTGGCGCGCTTGACGCTGAGCGCCAGCCCATGAGCGCAGAGCGCTAATTCAGAAGCGCAAAGCGCAAGTTGTTTTTGTGATTGACACGTGGCACGTTTTGGCACTGAGTGCCGGTCCAAGGAGCGCAAAAGCCCAGTTCATGAGTGCAAGGCACTGTTCAGTAGCGCAAAGCGCATTTGATCAAATTTATGATCAGAGAACAAGTTTATATTCTTCTTTTAAAGGAGGCGTTGCCTTAAGAACAAAAGTTCTTGTTTATAAAAGGGCTCTGCCTTTGTAGATCAAGGATCTGTGAATGAAGTAAATACTTCTTTTATTTTTAGGATTAGATCTTTTGATCTTTTTCTTTTTATAAAAGACCTTGGTCTTTTGTAGATCTGTGATCCTTTAAGAAGATAGTTCTTCTTTTTTAATTAGATGATTTCATCTCTGTTGTTCAAGAATTAATTCTTTACCTTGAAGAAATGATCTTCTTTTTCTAAGAGCTTGCTCTTCTTTCTCTCTGAGTTTTTCAAAAAGTTTGCAGGGGGTTTCTCCATACGAGACTTGAAGTCTTGGGGCCTTTATATAGAGCCAATTGATTTGTTAAATCAGTTTTAAGAGATCTTTCTCTGATTGATTTGGGAATATTTCCCACCGTTGGATCTTTGATTCTAGGGCTTTTGCTTTGCAGAAGATAATCTTCTTATTTTAATAAGATTGGAAAGATTTTTTCATAACAGAATTTTAATTCTAATTAATTAATAATTTATTATTATTAGATCTTTTGATCTAACGGTGGGGAATTTTTAATTCCAGCGCTGGCGCACCTACGTTCGACACGTGGCCCGCAGCGCAGAGCACAGCGCAACTGCGCTAGCGCACCCGTGTTTGACACGTGGTGCGCAGTGCAGAGCGCAGCGCAACTGTGCTAACGCACCCGTGTTTGACATGTGGCTCGCAGCGCGCCTGGCGCTGGATTTGAAGCGTTGCTTCAATTTTTGAGTTTTGAAATTTTAAAAAGGAGCCTTGCTCTGAATGAGGGTGCACTGCTTAGGGCGCACCGTACTTGGCGCTAGCGCGTCTATGTCTGACATATGGCGCGCAGCGTGCCTAGCGCTGAATTTGAAGCGTTGCTTCAATTTTCAAATTTTGAATTTTAAAACAGAGCTTTGCTCTGGTTGGGGGAAACAAATGCCCGCCTACCGTTGCGCTCACGTGGCGCACACATGAGTGCAGCGGTGGTAACATCTGAGCTCTTGGATCAACTCAGAAGTTGAAGAGGCGGTTCAATGCCTATAAATAGGATCTTTGGTCTCTTAGATGATTATCATCTTCTTTCTTGAGAATTTTTATTCAGAGCCTTGCTCTTCAGTTTAAGAACTTTTCAAGAGTCAGAACTCTACCAAAACTTAGATAAAGTATAAAATTTTAATAAATTAGGGTTTTTACTCATTAATAAAGCCTTGCTCTTCATAGATGTTTGATCTAAAGAAAACCCTTTTAGGGTTTCATTAATAGAGCCTTGCTCTCATGAACCCATAGATCTAAACAGATCTTTTCTTAGGGTTTCTTAGCCCATGAACAGAGCTCTGCTCTTTGATAATATTTAGATCTCTTGATCTTTGATGAAGAACTCTTAAGAGTTTTTCGTGGATCTTGAAGATCCCAGAATTTTTAATTCACAAAAATTAATTTTAATTAATCCTTGATGGATTTTTCCATCATCATTACAGAGCCAGGCTCTTTAAGGAATTTTATTCCTTCATGTTCAGAGTTTGACAAGTGTCACTCTGTTATAGAGCTTTGCTCTCAAAGGGAGATTTTCTCCTTTTCCCGAGGGATTTCTTATTTATTGAGGATTTCCTTGAGGATTTCCTCATTAATTAACAGTCTCATCCAATGATGAGGCTGTTTTTATTAATAATTTTTAATCGATGAATTGTCATCTAGATTTTGTGGGTCCCCCTTTGGTCCCCCTTTTCACTGCATTGCAGTGTGGAGCAACTTTTAAAATATCGAGTGTCAGAGCACTGACAATTGACTCCTGTCCCCCTTTTTTTAGGCGACATGTCTTTCGATGCCACGTTTCCGTTCGTCAGTTCATAAGGAGGATTCCCTGAGGCACCTGTGGACCGGGAGGTTCTCGCGCTTATCAAAGACCGTGACCCGGAACACAAAAATCTCCACTTGTGGGGCAGATGGTATGACCAGATTATCAGAGGTCATCAAAGCTTCTCTTGTGTGACGCCGTCGGAGCCGATCTCGGCGATTCCATATGCAGATGCACCCCCAGTGAACTATGCCGTGGAGGTTGTCAATTGGACTTCGGAGGGTCTTCTTCAACCTTCGATTGCCGCCATACCCATGCAGCTGCCAGCAGATTTGGATACATTGGGGCGGCACATATGCCAGGGTGAGTCGCGCCCTTGGGGACAACTCTATAACATCGGGTTGACTCCCCGACATTCGGCCGGGTATTTGCAGTGGGCCAGGTACATCTTGTCAGCGAAGAAAACGCAGCTACTGAAGCTCGGCCTATACCCTGTGGTTTATGCTTCGTTGTTCCAATATTCTGCTCCTCCCACATGGTGGATTAAGGCGTTCTTGGAGCAGTGGAACATCCCAACCCATACCTTTCTTCTAATGGATAGAGAAGTCTCCATCTCCTTAGAAGAATTTGCTGAGATTTCCGGTCTGTCGGTTAGGGGGGAGCACTACGAGGAGCTGCTCCCTCCGGATGAATACGTTTTTGCCACCAAGACGGTAGTGATGGGCCTAACGCCGGAGAACGCCATTCAGCACCAATTTCCTAATCTGATAAAGGTGCTGAACATATACGAGAGCCTCTTCTTGGAATCCGGAGGCCGGGGGGTCAGTTTTGCAGATTTCATTGCCAGGTTCCTTCGCCCGGAGATTTTTTCGCGGCGAGGCGAAAAGTTTGCCAAGCGCGACAACCCCTTCGGCTTTGGTTTGGACCGTCGACCCGTACTGGAAGATGATCAGAAGGGCTTTTTTCTTCCAGATGCTGCGATCATTCCTCTGTCAGAAATTGCCACTCCGGGCATTGACGAGGAGGCTTTCTTTCTCGGGTTTCTTGGGCTATAGTTGTGCTGGTTCGCGCTCCCTATGCATCCTCGTTACATGAGGACTTCTGTCTTCTACCCCGCGCATCGTATGGTGGCCGGAATACAAGTGGCCATTGGGATTGCCGGGTTAGCCCATTTATACCATGGTCTTAGCGTGGCGGCGGATACAACTGAACCGGGGGTGCATGCCACCAACTTCCCGATGCATTACTCTACTTCATGGATGGAAATGCACGTGCTCGGGGTCTTTGGCATTCACAAGAGACCTTCGTTCTACGAGAAATGCAAGCTCCCGCGAATTATGTGGCTGGTTGACGCGTCCATCGTGAGTCCGTCACAGCAGGAAGTTAGGGGCTTGCTTCTTCGCCCGCGCACGATCGGAGATGGTATGTCTTTCACGGACAAAGTCCTAACGATCGGCCAGGAAGCTTCCAAGTCGGTGCTGGCATTGCGCGACGTTTTTAAGGACGGGGCCTCCGTGTTGAAAGCCCGGGAGGTTCTCCATCTATACTCCATCAGGGCGGGCTTTCTTGTATTCAGGCTAAATGATGCAGCGCTATTTATGAGATACAATCCCCATCATTTTGCCCAGCAGCTGAGCTATAACAAGGGGGTCCCACTGGAGGCGTTCTTGATAGAACCCGCTGCCACCAGAGAAGGAATACGGGGTACGCTGCATCACTTCATGCGCTTGAATACGGGCTCCCACTTCTTCATTAGCGAGCTGAGTTGCGTCCCGAGGGCCCTCAACGTACACGCGGCCTGCTATCAACACGCGATGGGTGCTGTTATCAAGGAAGAAAGGCGGCTGCTGCTCGATCGCAAGAGTGCGCCCCCTTCCGATGATCACGACGTCCCTTTAAAGCGACGGATCATTGTCCCCCTTTCGCTAAGAGAGGTTGCTGCAATTGAGCCTCCACGTATGCTGAGCCCTATGCGTGGATTGCCCCGTGCTCCTGTGGAGATGGTGGATGTGCTATCGGTGCCCCGTGCTCCCGCGGAGACGGTAAACATAGCTTCACCCGAATCTGGCGTGGGCTCAGATATCGGGACTCGTTGCCCTAAGGTGCCCACCAAGCGCAAGCTGGTGCTGGAAGCAACCGGAGCTCGCTCACAGAAGAGGAAGAAGAAGTCGCTCTTCTCTGCCGATATCGTATTTGGTCAGGAGCCTCATGCTCCTTATAGTGAGGGCTTGAGCGAGTATGGGACAAATGAGGGCTTATTCATGCCGCCAGATGATACTGATCTGGCGGCTGCCATCACAGCTTCTGAGCAATTGGCAAGCCGCGAAGAGGGGTTGGCTATCCTCGCGCGATCAGGTAATCATTAGTCGTATTCTTCGCCATTGCATCGTACTTCTATTATTGTGTTTTGACTGACGCTTTTCCTTCTTTAACAGGCATCTCCACTGAAGAAGCACTTGCAGCTTCTCTCAAGACTTTTAAGGAAGAAGAAAGACTTCAAGCATCCTTAGGCATCGGTATGCTTCGGTTTATTGTGTCTCCGCTCCCGTTTTTTTTATATAGGTGATCTGACCCCGCTTTATCTTATCGCAGGGACCACAATGCCGATCCCGTAAGCTGATGCGGAGATTCTTTCCGGGCCAGCCATCGGAGTCCCGGCCTCTTTGGCACTGCCGAAAGAGGCCTTACTCAAACGATCGATGACGGAAGGCCTGACGGCTCCAGAGGTAACCCTTGGTGCGAACGATGACGTCCTATTGATGGAGGCGTCTAGAAGGTCCGCTTTGACGGCTCGGGCGGAAAGGAAGTGCCGAATGCGCGTGGCAAGGGAGCATAGTGCTGCCTTAGCCGTGGGTGCGGGTTCGAGCACCGCAACCCCTGCCGCTACTCCTTCAAAGGAGTCCCCGGCTGCCTTGTCTACTGCTTATAGACGAGCAGCACGTGCGGTTCGGGAAGCGGTCGGAAGACCAACCCAAGGTAATGTGACACGGGGTTCCGTTGTCAAGTTCTAAGTATCAATTCTCGTATATCTTATCTTGCAGAGCCGAGTCTTCCCGAAGAGGTGGCGGCGACCACTGAGCATGAGGTAGCGGTGGAGAAGGTAGCTGTGATTGTCGAACCTAAGGCAACGATAGGCAAGGTGGCTGTAATTTCCGGGCTCGAGGTAGTGACTGGTAAGTCAATCACGATTGCCGAGCCTGATATAGCTGTAGGTGAGATGGCAACAGCTGCTGAGTCCGAGGTGGCCGCTCCTTCTCAAGAGTCGGGCACCGTCCCAATCATTGCTCTTTCTACCTGCGACCCTTTGCTATCTCCTGGCGTCGCGAGCGTTACGATGGCTCTGGTAGAGTCAGGGGATGAGGCGACAGGAGGTGAGACCTTCCCGATGGAAGAGGATAGAGCAGTTGCTGTGTCAAGTGGCGCTCTTGTCGCGGTTCCGACTGGCGACTCACTAGGTAGATTTTGTATCATTGCTTTTCTTTTATTCTGCAATCTTTTTCAATCTTTCCTGACAGGGTTTATCTTATTTCTAATGCAGGTGTGGCTAGTGCTGATGTCGCGCTATCTGAGACAATGCCATCAGCTACCGCCTTGACGGTGACACCTCCTCTACCCTCTCATTGTAGGGTTCCTAGGCACACTCTAGAGGTTCCACAACTGATCAACCATGCCAATTTCAAAAAAAAAAATCTATGTGCCAAGAAACCCTAATGCGATCGTTAACTAGAGGATAGGCGAAAACGATATAAGTTAACAACATAACTAAGAGTGAACGGAAAATACAACCTTTGTAGATCTGGTCCTCCACCTCCATAGATCCGTGACGATGTCCCTTCGCTGCGATCATCGGATCCCGAACTCTGGCGGTGGTTTCGTCGGAGAAATGATCGGGCTAGGTCGTCGACTTCGATGCCGAAGATGATCTACGTCGAGGCAACGATCAAGCTCCAACTTCACCAAGTCATGAAACTTGTGAAGAAAACACCCTATAGTACATAGTAAGTGGTAGAGGATGAAGAAATAGGAAGTGGGTTCACTTTAGAATTGGATTTCCCACTCTTTTTCTTAAGGCACCATTGAAGCTAGCAAGCTTTTATGAAGCTTGATGAAGATGAAGATGAAGAAAGAATAATAAGAATTATCTTAAAAAGAAAATCCAAGTCATTCTTATCATAATGCAACCATGGGTGAGTTTTACAAGTGTAAAGAATAAACTAGGGTTTAGTTGAATGGTTAGGGTTAAGGAAAAACAAAGTGGTCAAAGCTTCATGAAGCTTCAAGGTAAAAACAAAAGAAGCCACCAATTTGTTTCTTGCCTTAAAATAAATAAATAAAATAAATAATTAAGAAAAGATAACAAAACCCTAACCATTCACTTAAACATGGTTTAAGGTAAACATACACCCAAGCTTGCATGTATCATCAAACATGATACAATCAAGTGCACAAAAATATATCACGTATACAATGTGCACATCAAGTGAGAAAATCCATCTTAAGTGAACCAATATTAGTTAATGCAAAGTAATATATCAAATATATAATTATACATTAAATCATTAAATCAACACTTGATTTAATGATCCGGTCATACTGCATATAACCGACTAATATCAAGTGTATCAATGTATCGAATCAACACTTGATTCGGTAACCCGGCTATATCACATATAACCTGCCGATGATACAAATCGCGAGAATAGAATACAGTATCACATACTGGTATTATTCTCGGTCCCGCACATATCTCATATGCGCTCCTATTTCGTTTCGCTTGAGCCAGGAAACCTCTGTGTAGGACTCCAAAGACTCGTCAATACGCCGGCAGCAGGTGATGATCATATCAAACACCCACAAGCCGCAAGCGGTCTACTAAACGTAATGGCCACCTGGGTATTGAGCGATCAGAAGATCAACGAGCAAGCCCGCTCACACTCCTGTGAATCCAACCAGCAACACTTGCCGTACAGTCCGGTCTGTTCGTCTGATATGTCACATATCTCGCCTAGAGGTGGTAAACGTCAGACCCCAGTAGCTTGATAAGTCATGCCGATGTAAGGTCCATAACATAGCGTGAAACTACTGATAACTCTTACCAGTAAATCACAGCAACCCTGGCCAGAGATTTCCAGTTATGGCCAGTCGAGCATAGCGCAACAT
The DNA here is from genome assembly GCA_030015575.1 of Agapanthus africanus. Classification (NCBI taxonomy): domain Eukaryota; kingdom Viridiplantae; phylum Streptophyta; class Magnoliopsida; order Asparagales; family Amaryllidaceae; genus Agapanthus; species Agapanthus africanus. Next base: position 371,266,287 of record JASDDO010000019.1, on the reverse strand, counting down.
CAACCCCCAATACCGGGAGAGACGAATCCCCTCCTATCGCTCATTGCCTCCATGTGAATCGGGACTGTACCCAAAAACCACCTGTTTGCAGGACTCAGGAGAGCCGTGGTAGGGTGGAAATCAAAGCACAGTGGGAGACACACAAGACTCTATGACGATCTCGGGTCAACAGACTAAGCTGTACCAGTGTCACCAGAGAACTGCCATCTGACGTGAGGTATAATACCATCTGGGAGTTCTCGGCGAGTCCGTTCAGTGTACCCAATCTCCACTGAGCACCCGCATACCATCTCTGATGTCAAACACCAATGGATATGGGATCATCCATCGCCCATCACATGGGTCGAGAAGATATATGCTAGCCTACTCTGGAATATCGATGCCCCGTCTCGATATTCCCACGACTAGGAACATTGAAGGATGTACTCATGGACTACCCAGGCCCCACTCGTATGATCAACATCATAGTCCTAGAAGTCGAGTACTCATCCTAAGGGCTTTATCAACATGTAATAGAGAGATTGCAAGTATACATGTTATGATATAGAGCAACCAGATAGCGTACTATCATGTCGAGCAAGAAAGTCCTACCTATATATATCCCAGCATCCACTACAATATACATCCAATGTACAGTAATGGCCTCTAGAGCATACATATAACTAACAATCTCCCACTTGCACTAGGGCCATCTGTAGCAGTGGTTGCAGTATCTAATACTCAACCATCCCATAGATGTCTCTCTCTGGGAAAAAGCCTTTGTGAGTGGATCCGCTGTGTTATCCTCTGAGTCTACTCTCCTTACCTTGATCACCCTGGAGATCAACCATCTCCATGATCAGGTGATGCTGCCTCAGAATATGTCTGGGTCATTGATGGGACCAGGGTTCCTAGGCCAAAGCCACACTTCCATTGTCACACAATGGTAGGAACCTAGTTCATCCTATGAACCAATATACACCCAAACTGCCTCTTTGGTAGTATCTTTAATAGCGATATTACCAGCCTTTATCGTCTAGTCTGCCACGGTATCTAGCTTGGAACTCTTCCAACATACCGTCCCTTTACTGAGGGCAAAGACAATGCCTGCGACTGACATTCAGTTGTCCTTTTCACCCTGGAACCTTTCCAGTGATTCTCCCCAGGATCGATTGATACCATCTCACTAAACCTAGTGAGAAGCCTAACATCCATTTAGATCTATCTCATAGATCCAAATCCTAGGATTTAGGAGGTATCATTTTGATCCTGTATAGAGAATCCTTGTGATAAGCGGAGATTGACCGAGCGTAGCATCGGAAACTCCTTCCCTATCAAGAGTATGTCATCCACGTACTCTACGAGAATCACCACCATACTCCATACTACCTTTTTGTTTATACAAGGTTTGTCTACCATTTTGATGAAGTCAAACTCTTTGACTACCATATCAAAACAGACGTTCCAACTCCGTGATGCCTGCTTTATCCTATAAAGCATCTTGTACACGTTTCCGCTGCTCCCACTGTCTATGAAGCCCTCTGACTGTGTACTTATAGACTCTCTCTTCTAAAATATCATTTAGAAGAGCAGTCATGACACCCAACCGCCAGATATCGTAGTCATGGTATGTAGCCGTGGCAAGTAGGATCTGGATGGACTTAAGCATAGGCCTCGGAAAAGTTTTCATCATTAGCCACGCCTGGTCGATGATGAAAACCTTTAACAAGTCTAGCTTTGAAAGTCTCAACTTTTCCATGTACACCAAGTAATCTTCTCATGATATACTTGGTCCTGATGGGGATTTAACCCTTTAGATAAAGCAACCAAAGTCCATACTTTGTTGGTGTATAAGGATTCCATCTCAGATCACTAAGCATCCAGCCATTTTTACGGAGTCCCTACTCTCGATGGCCAGCTCGAAACTAGTTGGGTCATCATCTTATGATGCATTCCTCGCTCCCACTGTCATAGAGAAACCGAAGTATCTCTCAGGTGGATGATGAACCTTACCAGATCGTCGGAGAGGCTGAGGTTCGTCGGGGACTTATTGAATCCTTTGGTTCTGTCAAATCATCAGCTGCAGTATTGTATAGCTGGAACCTTTCCAGTTCTACAGAACTGACCTTGCCTCGATCTTGTCCGGATTTTGCTTTTGACATAGGCCGGACAATCCCAAATCTTAACTTTCTTAAGAGATAGGCTCTTCCCATACCATATCTTATATGGAGTGGTAGGCAACTGATTTGATTTGAACCCTATTCAATAGGTATGCAGCTTCCCAAGTGCATAACTCCCAAAAAGGAAATAGGTAACTCAGTAGTACTCATCATAGAGCACACCATATCATATCTGGTGCGATCGCTCCGCCCCGATACACCGTTGTGCTGTGGTGTATACAGAGGAGTAACACTGAGAGAGAATCTCATTCTCCTTTAGAATAGTCCAATAATTCTATGCACAAGTATTCTCTTCCCTGATCTCATCATAGGACATAATACTTATACCCGGTTTTTGGTTCTCTATTTCTAACTTATATTCTGTGAATATCTCAAAAGGTTCGGACTTGTGTTTCAACAGGAACATATGTCTGAATCTTGAGAGATTATCAAAGAATGTAATGAAATATAAAGAACCGGTCTTGGCATGTGTAGACAGGGGACCTACATACATCAACATGTATCATCCCAAGAGTTCACTAACTCTTTCTCTGTTTCCAGTAAACAGAGCCATGGTCATCGTATCTTTGTGACATGACCGGCAAGTTTCACAAGATGTAAATTCAAACTAATTTAAATATGCATCTAAATGTAACTTCAGCCAGTCGGGTCGCATTGATATGACCTAGTCTACAATACCTCAAGAAGGATTCGTTCATTTCTGAACTCTTCCTCTTGTGTGTGTTCTGTATACTAGGAACTGTAGTTTGATTTAGAACATCAATGCTTTTAGATAACGTGCCTGAACCGATCAACTTTTGATATAGGAAATGTTCAAAATATTATCCAACAATACAAAATTATATCCTTTCTTTACTAATAAAGAGACTGATATGATTTTGTATATCAGGTTCGGTATCTAATATCATTTGTTCAGAATCAATGTATTGGTAATACAGGGTGACAGTGACCAACAGACTTGGCTGCAACACTTGCACCGTTTTCTGTCTCATGAAACTTATCACCCGATCTCAGTTCTCTGCCTTTCTGTAGCCCTATGTAACAGATTAAATATCTGGGATCCTGATCCAGTATCAGATACCCAGGACGCAGAGGATACTAAGAAACAGTTCTTCATAATGAACACACCCGAAGGAGATGCATCATATGTACTTTCTTCATTTGGGCGGCATAGGAATTCTAGTATTCCCCTAATTCCTGCTCTGTCTTATAACAATTATAAGTTGGAGCGGGACCAGCGTTCCCCAGCTCAGTATAACAAGCGGGTTCGGTCAATTCATCCATATTATTATCTTGATTAAGGCGTGATATGCTCGCTACCTGGAGAGAGAGAGAAAAAAACACTCTGCGTGCGCTCTTGCAAGATTAGATTGGTTATTTATTTTATCTAATAAGGATGGCTCCCACTGTTTTTATCAAATCTTCCTTCAAACCCTAAAAGGAAAGACTAGCCGGGATTAATTACACTCTACAAGTTCGCCAATGTTTCAGCCAGGCCAGTGTCGGTACTTTGAGGGACGTTCCCCGTGCTTTCGCACGGACCTAATTACAGTAAACCTCGTTTTCCCAGAGGCGTAACCCCGTTGACACCTTTCTAGACACCTACTTGATCGGCTAATTGTAAAGTGCAAAACTCTCCCAGGAGTAACAATTACTCGCAGTGGGTATCGGGATCCAACTATCATATAGAAGGTATGCAATCTCATTGCAAATTTCAACACTTGAAAACCCCGATAAAGGTTTTTACCCCTAACACCTATGACCTTGGCTAAGATCAACAAATCATAAGCACTAGTCAAGTTCTACCCGTCATTTCGTGATTAATTAGACCCACCCACATGACCCTTGGCTAAGGTCAACAAAGCCACATGACTGTCCTAACTAATCGCATCATAAGCGGTGTAGGAAGACATCACTTAGCTACCGTACACTACGCCTCGGCTATGGTCGACAAACGTAGCACGAATATTAAGTACTCTATTTCCTAAAATGACAAAGGGTTGCGGATGGTTTTTAAGAAAACCTTTAACGCTTTGAACTTGATCTCGTTGCGGAATCAAATGGTTTTTAAATTGAGTGTTTTTGAGGCTTTTCTAGTTTTGCTAAAGGGGTCACTCCCGGTGAAGGGATCGTCAGCCCTTTCCTCATCGAATAAGGTGCAGGATATATCATATATACCGCTGTGCAAAACAGAAACTATAGAAGCGATCAAAAGACAAACCGAGGGTTGTAGCATCTGCCGGTTATTGCTAAAGGAGTCACTCCCGGTGAAGGGATCTCGGTCCTTTCCTCATCGAATAAGGTGCAGGATGTTCTACAAGGAACACCGCGATGCAAAGCAAGAACTGTAGCTACCTGTTTTTATTTTGAAATTCGATTCCACAACATCAATTTAGGTTTATTTTCTTTCATTAATCTCATTAATGAATGTCCCATCACTTAAGTCCACCTAAACATCACAGATAAATATAACGTACGCTTATGCCATCCGCATTCGCCTCGATGTCCCGTCTGCACCGTTAGGTTAGGTAACTAACGCCAGAGCGAGGCAGGGCTAGCGCGGGTGTAAAACATAAGCAACGTCTATATAATATATCATATATACTATATGCTATATCTATCTGAACAAATCACATGATCACATCACAGATAACGCAGCAGAAAATATCATATGAAATATTGGATATACTAGGACGTCCGTGTTTTTAATACGAGCCAGTATAGAACACGGATTCCACGGTCGTGATGAATAGCCAATCCCATACCCCTAGACCCCTACGAGAGCGGCAAGCAACCCTACCAATTCTAGGGTTAGGAGACCCGGACTCGACTCCTCGAGATGGTCTCCCACTGGACCCTAGAACCCGGTTACTCGTGCTCCCCTCCTTGGGTCTATCCAAATGCGGAAAAGTAAATAATATACAAATGGTGACATCATCCGCAACCTGGAAGTGCCCCAATAAAAGAATATTACATACAAGTTTTTACATGAATGAAAATGAAAAACACTCATCTCACATAAAAAAAACCCCCGGCTATTCAAACACGACGATCCAATATAACATATCCAGCAACACATAACATCACATGTCATCAACGTAAGTAAACATGCGTATCCCAATTGTCGTTGACATATAGCAACAAAACCGGCGATATCACATATTACACTTACGGTCACAGAAAAGAAAGTGTAAAACTACAACAGTTGGAATCCGCAAACTCTTTAGATATCGCATGCCTAACCAAATGAATTCCTTAGACATCGCATGCCTAACAATTATAAACCCCACATTTTAGTCTCATTATCGAAAACTCTTTTCAATATCAAGTCGGGCAATTCAACAAGATTCCCGACATCCTGATCGAATGCTCGTCGCAAACTTTAGTAGGCGGCCGCAGCCCCGACGCCGTCGACGAAGTGCACCAAGGCGGAACACCGCTGCCGCGAGCACCCGAACGGATGCTTTCGGCGACGGGGTTCTCCTACAGTCACTTGGTCGGGGCTATGGGGTGAGGCTGTCTATTAAGTTTACCCGGCGAGTATCCGCGTACACTACGTGATTGCGACGGACTTTTGATCACATCATAATTCCGTGGCAACCGATCAAATGAGACTAAACTGCTATGTTTATAACATTCATTCAGTTATCTCATAACAACTTGTGAATTCCAAATATTGTATCACATTCCAGATAAATAGAAAATGTTAAACTTTTCGATCGAACAACCAAACACCCAAGTTTTCCCGAAACAGCTCAACACATGAAATAAATTTTAAAAACATTCACTTCATGCCTCAGTACCAACGGTCCAGCCGTAGAAGGGTCAAGCCAACGCCTCACATGTGGCACGCCGTACTGCCCCAAACCCTAAGGTTCAAAGGGCAGTTCAAGATGGTCACATAATCGAGTTAAGGTTTGTTGTCTTCTAGAGGGACCATCGCGTTACTTGCACTACTTAAAACGTCATTAAACAACGGAAAAATCCAACAATTGAATATTTCCCGGCAGGGGAAAAAGTGGGTATTTATATCCGGTCGAACTTTTTAACATATCCTAAAATTACCCGGAAAAACACATAGACAAAATCAGACAATCCGATCGAATCTTCGAACTCCCAATACAACCCAGAAAACTTAACTCTTGAGTATAATTTAAAAATTCCCAGAAAATACAGCACTAACATATAGGAATTACTGTGCAAAGAAAATGACAAGATGCTCCTAAATGGCCGCGGAACCACCGCAGATGCCAGGGTGGGGCCGCGGTTCCGCGGCGCTTTAGTCGAGTTAGGTCCACGTGCTTCACAGTAACTCCTAGAAAACCCTGCTGTATTTTTTGGATATTTTTTAAATGGAAAATTCCACTGTTTGCAAAAATGTACAGAGAAGGGTGAAATCTAAGGTTTCGGGGTTCGATCGGGTTTCTAACTTCGTCTACTCATCGCCTAAGGCTCTAGCTAGGCTCTGATACCACTGTAGGATTCCTAGGCACACACTAGAGGTTCTACAACTGATCAACCTTGCCAATTTCAAAAAAAAAATTCTATGTGCCGAGAAACCCTAATGCGATCGTTAACTAGAGATAGGAGAAAACGATATAAGTTAACAACTTAACTAAGAGTGAACGGAAAATACAACCTTTGTAGATCCGGTCCTCCACCTCCATAGCTCCGTGACGATGTCCCTTCGCTGCGATCATCGGATCCCGAACTCTGGCGATGGTTTCGTCGGAGAAATGATCGGGCTAGGTCATCGACTTCGATGCCGAAGATGATCTATGTCAAGGAAACTCAAGATCAAGCTCCAACTTCACCAAGTCATGAAACTTGTGAAGAAAACACCCTATACTACATGGCAAGTGGTAGACGATGAAGAAATAGGAAGTGGGTTCACTTTAGAATTGGATTTCTCACTCTTTTTCTCAAGGCACCATTGATGCTACCAAGTTTTTATGAAGCTTGATGAAGATGAAGATGAAGAAAGAATAATAAGAATTATCTTAAACGGAAAATCCAAGTCATTCTTATCATAATGCAACCATGGGTGAGTTTTACAAGTGTAGAGAATAAACTAGGGTTTAGTTGGATGGTTAGGGTTAAGGAAAAACAAAGTGGTCAAAGCTTCATGAAGCTTCAAGGTAAAAACAAAAGAAGCCATCAATTTGTTTCTTGCCTTAAAATAAATAAATAAAATAAATAATTAAGAAAAGATAACAAAACCCTAACCATTCACTTAAACATGGTTTAAAGTAAATATACACCCAAGCTTGCATGTATCATCAAACATGATACAATCAAGTGCACAAAAATATATCACATATACAATGTGCACATCAAGTGAGAAAATCCATCTTAAGTGAACCAATATTAGTTAATGCAAAGTAATATATCAAATATATAATTATACATTAAATCATTAAATCAACACTTGATTTAATGATCCGGTCATACTGCATATAACCGACTAATATCAAGTGTATCAATGTATCGAATCAACACTTGATTCGGTAACCCGGCTATATCACATATAACCTGCCGATGATACAAATCGCGAGAATAGAATACAGTATCACATACTGGTATTATTCTCGGTCCCGCACATATCTCATATGTGCTCCTATTTCGTTTCGCTTGAGCCAGGAAACCTCTGTGTAGGACTCTAAAGACACGTCAATACGCCGGCAGCAGGTGATGATCATATCAAACACCCACAAGCCGCAAGCGGTCTGCTAAACGTAACGGCCACCCGGGTATTGAGCGATCAGAAGATCAACGAGCAAGCCCGCTCACACTCCTGTGAATCTAACCAGCAACACTTGCCGTACAGTCCGGTCTGTTCGTCTGATATGTCGCATATCTCGCCTAGGGGTGGTAAACGTCAGACTCCAGTAGCTTGATAAGTCATGCCGATGTAAGGTCCATAACATAGCGTGAAACTACTGATAACTCTTACCAGTAAATCACTGCAACCCTAGCCAGGGATTTCCAGTTATGGCCAGTCGAGCATAGCGCAACATCAACCCCCAATACCGGAAGAGACGAATCCCCTCCTATCGCTCATTGCATCCATGTGAATCGGGACTGTACCCAAAAACCACCTGTTTGCACGACTCAGTAGAGCCGTGGTAGGGTGGAAATCAAAGCACAGTGGGAGACACACAAGACTCTATGACGATCTCGGGTCAACAGACTAAGCTGTACCAGTGTCACCAGAGAACTGCCATCTGACGTGAGGTATAATACCATCTGGGAGTTCTCGGCGAGTCCGTTCAGTGTACCCAGTCTCCACTGAGCACCCGCATACCATCTCTGATGTCAAACACCAATGGATATGGGATCATCCATCGCCCATCACCTGGGTCGAGAAGATATATGCTAGTCTACTCTGGAATATCGATGCCCCGTCTCGATATTCCCACGACTAGGAACATTGAAGGATGTACTCATGGACTACCCAGGCCCCACTAGTATGATCTACATCATAGTCCTGGAAGTCGAGTACTCATCCTAAGGGCTTTATCAACATGTAATAGAGAGACTGCAAGTATACATGTTAAGATAAAGAGCAACCAAATAGCGTACTATCATGTCGAGCAAGAAAGTCCTACCTATATATGTCCCAGCATCCACTACAATATACATCCAATGTACTGTAATGACCTCTAGGGCATACATATAATTAACACTCATACCATCTTAGATGTTGGAAGGTGCGGATTCGTGACCCATCAGTCTTATTTTTTAAGCTGTATAACTTATGTACTGACGTTGCATTACCGCGTCCTTGCAGGAGTCCTTTTTTACCACCTGTATCAGGTGCTGCACCCACACTTCTCCTTCCTGTCAAAGATTAGTCCGCCTGGTGGTGTCGGTGAGTATCTTTTCTAAACGACGTTCTTTCTTTAACGGGCAGTCACATTATTGTTAATCCCTCTTTGTATTGCTTGTAGCCTTACAAATCGAAGGCGGAGACGAGGCTATCGTTGCACCACCAGTACTTCCAGCTCTGCCCCCTGTTGTAGCCAGTATAGTAGACTCTATTTTTCGTGTATTTTCTTTATTTCCTGAACCGACATCTGACTATGATTTATTTTGCAGCAATCACATCGACTCCAGCCTCGTTCGAGTCTCACATTATGATGCCGGCAGGGCCCTTTTCCAGACGTCCATCCTCGAAAGGCGCCGCGAATAGTCTGCGCATGCTGAGCAACTACATTGAGGAGCTCGACGTGAGACTCCCACATCTGCTGCGGATTTTGCCGTAGAGGTTAACCCTATGCTGGCGACGCTCGTGAACTTTAATGGTGAGGGCGTCGTTGAGTCTTGGATTAATCACTGCAGGGAAATTGAGGCTTGCCTGCACGAGCTTGAGCTTAGGCGTCCTGATCCTGAGGTTCTGGCTGTGAACACTCAACGAGCTGCATGGATCGAGCAGAGTACTTCTTACTTCCGCCATCTTGAACAGGAAGTGGTTTTAAAGAGGAAGGAATGTAAAGAAACTTCAAGCGAATCTGCTCGACTGCATGCTCAGGTTGATGCGAATGCTGCCCAGTTGAAAGTTATCTTCGAAGGCCTTCTGCGGTGCATTTCTGACGGGTTAACATTGAGGCAGAAGCTCGACGTTGTCGAGCTGGATGCACAAGATCGTGAAGCAGCTCAGCGGGCCACCGAGGAACAACTTTCGTCTTACTTGCAGCAGCGAGCCCAGGTCGAAGCAGAGTTGGCCGCGGCAGCTGATCAAGAAGAGGGGCTGAAGGAAGTGTGCGAGCGGCTGATTGGATTATTGAAAGCGCTTCCTTCTCAATATTTTTTTGTGCCATTTATAATTTTGAATAAAATGTATTCGTTCTTTTATTCTTTCATATGATATATTTTGTACCCAATTGAATTCATGAATAAAAGATACACATTTTTTTTTGCAATGTCTTGTGTCATCTCTCTGCTTCTTCTTTCTTTTGTTATCAGCATGTCACCTTAACAAACATGGTCGGCAGATGATAGAGTGAGCATCTTGTCTTGGCTTCTTTGAGGGGTAGTGATGGCTTAGGAAACAGGGTTAGGATCTGTCACCTAAGACTTTTCAACTTTATGAGCCATGAGGGTCTCATAAAAATTTTCTCCCTACAAGTCGTGAGGATCTCGTAGGTGTATTTTCTCCTTAGGAATCGTGAGGATTCTTAAGTGCGTTTTCCCTTATAAGTCATAAGGATCTTATAAGAGAGTTTTCTTCCTTACGAATCGAGGGGACCCGTAAGTGTTTAGTGGGATAGACATGTAGATGACCTATTTCCGAAACGGGGTTATATGGATGACGTATTTCCTGACGGGGTCATATGGATGACGTATTTCCGAACGGGGCCATATTTCCGAACGGGGCCATGTGGATGACGTATTTCCGAACGGGGCCATGTGGATGACGTATTTCCGAACGGGGCCATGTGGATGACGTATTTCCGAACGGGGCCATGTGGATGACGTATTTCCGAGTGGGTCATGTTGATGACGTATTTCCGAACGGGTCATGTTGATGACGTATTTCCGAGCGGGGTCATGTAGATGACGTATTTCCGAACGGGGTCATGTGGATGACGTATTTATGACGTATTTCCGAACGGGGTCAAACGGATGACGTATTTCCGAATGGGGTCATACGGATGACGTATTTCCGAGCGGGGTCATACGGATGACGTATTTCTGAGCGGGGTCATACGGATGACGTATTTCCGAACGGGGTCATGTGGATGACGTATTTCCGAACGGGGTCATGCGGATGACGTATTTCCGAACGGGGTCATGCGGATGACGTATTTCCGAACGGGGTCATGTTGATGACGTATTTCCGAGCTGGGTCATGTGGATGACGTATTTCCGAACGGGGTCATGTAGATGACGTATTTCCGAGCGGGGTCATGTTGACGACGTATTTCCGAACGGGGTCATGTGGATGACGTATTTCCGCGCAGGGTCATGTGGATGACGTATTTCCGAGCAGGGTCATGTTGATGACGTATTTCCGAACGGGGTCATGTGGATGACGTATTTCCGAACGGGGTCATATGGATGACGTATTTCCGAGCGGGGCCATGTGGATGACGTATTTCCGAACGGGGCCATGTGGATGACGTATTTCCGAGCGGGGTCATGTGGATGACGTATTTCCGAGCAGGGTCATGTGGATGACGTCGTGTCTGTTGTAATGAGACGAATATCGAAGTGGTCTTCAGGTTGTCTGTGAACCATTGAGATTTGGCTTCTTCTTCTGATGGAGCCTGGGGAAGGAAGGTGTGATTCCTTCTTTATTTGCGCCCTTGGATTGTGTACAGGGATTGATGTAATATCACTTGTCGGGTATAAATTTCATTTTATTTTATTTCTTTCCATGATGCTCTATCATTTCAGCTTTTATATCGCGAAGGTCGCGATTGACCAATCATTTCGGCTATCTTCGCGGTGCCCAATCATTTCTGCTATTTATTTTATTATTATTTTTTTTCTCGCTGCTTTTTTATTGCGAGTTGCCCAATCATTTCGTCTATTTTGCATGCATACATTTTTTACTTGCTGATTTTGTTGCAAGTTGCCCCATCATTTCGGCTATTTCGTATGCATGTGTGACTCGCTAGCTTCTTGCTGCAAGCTTGGATTTAGACACCAATTTTTGCATCAGCACCGCTACAACTGGGATGTTGCTAGGAGCGAATCATCATTTAGTTCGGGTTTTTGGAATGCATTGCCCCAGAGAAATTGCTTGGTCCATTACGAGTAGGTAAACCTCCTTGTCTTCTTCCTTACGGTTTTGTCTTGCTGACGGCCTCTGTCGATGTCGAACAAAGGTGGCTTAGCGATCAGGGTTAGGATCCTGTCGACTAAGGCTTTTGACTTCATGAGCCGTAAGGGTCTCATAAAGGTTTTTCTCCCTACGAGTCGTGAGGATCACGTAGGTGCGTTTTCTCCTTAGGAATCGTGAGGATTCCTAAGTGTGTGTTCTCTTATAAGTCGTACGGATCTTACAAGAGTGTTTTCTCCTTATAAGTCGAGAGGACTTACAAGGGTTGTTCACCATGTAGACATATCCCTAGTCACGGATGGGACTTTGTTAGGGAAATGTTTATTCGCGCCCGTGGATTGTATACAAGGGTCAGCATTGAGCCGCTTGTAGGGCAGTATTGGATGTTGTGGGGGCTGCTTAAGAACAGGTTTAGATCCATGTAGCTTAAGACTTTTGAATCTTATGAGCCATGAGGGTCCCATAAGGGGGTTCTCCTTACGAGTCGTGAGGATCTCGCAAGTGTAATTTCTCCTTAGGAATCGTGAGGATCCCCAAGTGTGTTGCTCCCTTGTGAGTCGTAAGGATCTCATGCAGGTGGTTTCTCCTTACAAAGTCGAGAGGACCTTGCAAGTGTCTTTTAACGAGATTGCGCCCTTTCGGGTTTTCACAAAACTCGCTGGTAGCCCTGCTGTTTTTACTCATGGAGCCCTTTCGGGTTTTCATCCATGCCCATTTTGCTTATGGACATACCGATTTTTTTCACTTTTTTTTTAATTCTAACGAAGTTGCGCCCTTTCGGGTTTTCACAAAACTCGCCGGTAGCCCTGCTGTTTTTACTCATAGAGCCCTTTCGAGTTTTCATCCGTGCCCATTTTGCTTGTGGACATACCGTTTTCTTTTTTTCCTCTTTTGTTTTTATTCTTTTTTTTGTATCCGCTTTGGGATGCTGCAATCCATCATAGCTTATCGACATCTCGGTCAACGGCTGACGTTTCGGTTCGTCGTTAGTTTAAGGACGTTTCGGTCCGCCGTTAGTTTAAGGACGTTTCGGTCCGTTGGCCGGCTACTACTTATAGATTTTGGGCTTAGGAAGATAGCGAGCGGACATAGTCATCGTCATCTATCGTTGACCTAGGCCGTGACTCGTTAAGCGTAGTACTTCTTCAGGAAGCGACCATTTATTGGCCTGAAGGGCCTTTCGCCATGCATGTCCATGAGTAGATAGGCACCACCCTGGTAGACTTTGTCTATAATATACGGGCCTTCATAATTCAGCTCGAATTTCCCTCGTTTAGCACGATTGGAGATCATAGGTCTTTTGACCACTAGCACGAGTTCGCCTTGGCGGAATGTCCTCGGCCTAGTCAATCTTTCGTAGAAGCACGTCATCTTTGCTGTATAAGCCTCCAGATTTTGTTGCGCTATGAGCCGGGTTTCATCAAGGGCATTGAGCTCCTCAAGCCGAAGGTGAGCGTTCTCTTCGTCCGTTAGCTCATAATGAACTGCCACTCGTAGAGAGGGTAGCTCTATCTCGAGGGGAAGTACCGCCTCTGTACCGAATACCAATGCATACGGCATTGTGTTCGTGGCCGTTTTGAACGTGGTTCGATACGCCCAGAGAGCTTCATGCAGTCTCTCGTGCCAGTCCTTCTTATTTTGGGACACCGTCTTTTTCACGATCTTCGTCAAGGTCTTGTTAAAAGCCTCAGCTAGACCGTTAGCTCGGGGATTATAGACTGAAGAGTATCTCCAGTCTATGTTATGCTGCTGTGCGAAGCGGCTTATCTTGTGGCTTCTATAGGCTGGCCCGTTATCGGAGATAATCCGTCGTGGAGTTCCAAACTGATAAATGACGTGCGTCTAGAAGAAATGGAGGATATTCTCCGTCTTTACTTCCCTCAACGGTACTGCTTCTGTCCATTTGGAGAAGTAATCAGTTGTTGCCAAAATGAATCGATGTCCTCTGGACGATGCTGGTTCGATGGGGCCAATTATATCAGTTCCCCACATTTCGAACGGCCAGCTAGCCACCGTTGGATGTAGTGGATTTGGATGTTGATGGATAAAGTCTCCGAGAATCTGGCACGAATGGCACTGCTTCGCGTATTCGAGGCAGTCTTGGATCATCGTGGGCCAATAATAACCCATCCGTTTGATCTTCAGTTTCATCTTCGTCCCATCTTGGTGAGAACCGCAAAGTTCGTCGTGAGTTTCTTGGATGACTCTCTTTGCCTCTTCAGGTCCCAGGCATCTTAACCATAGAGAATCAAATGATCTCTTATACAGAGTATCATTGACGAAAGCAAAAGACAGAGCTCGTTTTATAAGCTGATGTCTTGAGGACGCATCTTCAGGTATTCGACGGGATTTGAAATAATCTATAAAGACTTCTATCCAATCCGTAACCTTTTCCTGGTCTTGTATTTGCAGAGTCGTTTGCTCGGTTGTTCCCTTTTCTTCGGACGACTCCAGAGACACTTCTGCCGGAGCAAGAACCCGACGGCTTTGCACAACGATCCTCACGTCATCAAGGTTCTTGTCGGCCGGTTCTTTACCGAGCTTGGCTAGTGCATCTGCCTTGCTATTTTCCATACGCGGTATGCTTTTCAAGGTATAGGAAGGAATTTGAGTCAGCAGTGTAAGTCCACGTTGCCCACCCCGGTGCTTACGGGGAGGCGGAAAACATAATAAAAATTGGATTTTTATCAACTATAGGCAATATGGACCAAGCTTTAAGGATCTTTGCTAAACAAAAACAAGCTAACCCTAACTAGTAACTAGCTAAGTGATGGAAAGGTTATACCTTGAGCTCAAAGTCCTTCTCTCCTTGCTCCTTGGAATGGTAGAAAGAGGTCACCTTGCTTGTCTTCTCCCGTCAAAGAAGGATCCATCCGAAAGCCTCGACCTTTAGCTTCAACTCCAAGCTAGGAGTAACTAGAGTGCAAGAAATGCTAAGCCTTGAACCCTAGAAGAGAGTAGAGAAGATCAAGTGAGGGTTTTTCTCAAGCTTTTTGTTTCTCAACACATGAGAGGAAGAGAGCTTGAGGGAGAGGATGAGCAAGAGAGAGAAATGATATGAGAGAATGAATTATTAGTGAGCCATTCTCACTAATATGTGTGCAATATTTTAATTCAATAATTAGCTAGAAAATTGTCATGGTTTAATCAAGACATGACCATTATCATTTCAATATTAATGCAAATTGCAAGGATCAAAGAGCATCTTCCAAATGAAATGATTATGGTCAAGTTGTCAACAAGGTCAACAAGTCAATGAAGTCAAATGGTCAACAACAACAACCATGCACAATTATTAATCTAATTATCAATTAACTATAATACACACAAAAGCAATAGGGTTAATAAAATGACAATAGCCATTAACCCTAAACAAGGTCCTCTCCCTCAATCTCAAGCAACTGTGCATACGCACCCGCATTCGTGATCCGAGGAACACGAATACTCTGAGAAAAACCAATCTCAAATCATATACTAGGATCCGGCTTAAACCAAAGCCCGCTAGTATAAACTGTCCGGACAGCAAACGTGCACAAGTGCGCGGATGCGAACGAACCCTGTCGCAAAACCATGCGACCTCTACTCATTTTGCCTAAAGGCGAATAGCTCTCTGTGTGGGACTCTAAAGACTCGACACTACGCTGGCAGTGGGTTTAACCACAGACCGCAAGCGGCACTAGCAGTACGTAACGGTCCCCAGGTAGATGTCGATAAGAAGACTGACGAGGTGAACCCCATCTGCACTCCTACTGAGCCTGTATGTGACAGTCTCCGTACAGTCCGGTCTGTTCGTCTGATACATCGCATGGCGGGCCTAGGGGGGCGGTGAACGTCAGTCCCCTAATAGCGGTACAAGTCGTGTCGGAGTGTAGCCCAGAACACCCTGAGATAACACTGGAAACCTACCAGTATATCTCGCTTGCCCTGGCCAGGGACTACTCGTGTAATGGCTCTCCTGGACACAGCGCGATATCAACCCCCAATACCGGGAGAGACGAATCCTGTCTAACCGTCACTGCCTCCAAGTGCTTCGGGACTGCACCCAAAAACTACCTGTTTGCATGACTCCTTTGAGCCGTGGTAGGGTAGTAATCAAAGTGCAGTGGGAACACACTCGAGGCGAAGTGACAGTGTCAAGTCAGCGGACTAAGCTGTACTCATGTCACCTGGGAACTGATAACTGACGATAGGTATAATACCAACCAACAGTCCCCGACGAGTCCTGTCCAGTGTACTCGTAACCCAACGAGCACTCGTATACTATCTCAAGTATGACGTACTGACGGCTGTGGGACAGACCGTCTCCCACACTGGGATGAGAAGCGCATACGCTAGTCTACTCCGGAGTATCGATGCCCTGTCTCGATAGTCCAACGACTAGGTGTAAGTCTACGTTAGCGCCCCGGCAGTCTACAGACGCCAAATGCGGAATAAAACTTTTAAACTGGCGCTATCGTATACTTTAACCCGGATCTACCATTATTGCTAAACTAACAAACTACAATGAGGGAAGAAGGGTTGTACCGAACGATCCGAGTCCTTCGTTCTTCAACCATCATCCCACGCTCCGTTGCGGCTGCTCCGATCTCGTCGATCTCCGATCTCCTCCGTCGAAGTGGCACCACATGATCGGTTCTTTAAACGGGCTCCCGCCTCTGACTCGAGGCAACTCGGTCGTCAAGTTTGCTAAAAGAGACGACCAAGATTGATGTAGAGAAAGAGTAGAT
The DNA here is from genome assembly GCA_030015575.1 of Agapanthus africanus. Taxonomy (NCBI): domain Eukaryota; kingdom Viridiplantae; phylum Streptophyta; class Magnoliopsida; order Asparagales; family Amaryllidaceae; genus Agapanthus; species Agapanthus africanus. The sequence continues at coordinate 371,249,614 of JASDDO010000019.1, read as the reverse complement.
GACTTTGTCTCGTTCCGTCCAAAGCTATGGACGGACGGTTAATGAAGTTGCCGTGGAAATCGGGTGATGGAATGAAATGAACTGTAAATTCCATACACCCCAAACTATCTATCATAAACCTTTTCCAATGAATCAAGTGTGTGAATGAGAGAGAGAGAGGAGGCTAAATATATCAAAGGAGGGAGGTGAGTGTAGGAGGGATCAAGTGGTGACCATATCCTTCATAGTTATCATAACCATTAAGAAAGAATGAATCATTTAAATGTAACCAATAAGAACAAACCTAGTCATCTTTGCATTAATGACACCATTAATGCAACCAATGAAAACTTAACACCAAGTAGCCTAGTCACCACATCTAGAATATTCTAGAACACTGACTCAACTCATCTGTAGAAAAGATAAATCCGTCTTTAACAGAATGTTAAAAGACGGCTGATAGAAAACTGGAAACTGGCAACTTCCAAAAGTGATCCTGAAACAACTTTCAGGAAAACCCCGAAACTGTATAAATATACCCGCATTTGTATTACGACCGAATACAAATGCAACTGAGACAAAGATATTATACCTACTCAATATAATACTCGGATCCGGCTTAAACCAAAGCCGACCAGTATTATCTGCCCGAAAAATAACACGTGCGTAAACGTACGTGCATTTTCCGAACCCTGCCATAAAACCATACGGCCTCTACAACGTTTCGCCCGAACTTGGGAAACTGTCTGTGGGGGACTCTAATGACTCGTCAGCACCCTGGCAGTGGGTTTAACCACAAACCGTCAGCGGCACTAGCTATGCGTAACGGCTGCCCATGGACTGACCTCAAGGGTGGCCGAGGAGCGAACTCAAGGGAGACCGATGAGCGAACTCCTCCGAAAACCCTACTGAGCCTAACAGTGACAATGTATATACAGTCCGGTCCGTTCGTCAATGAGTATCGCATATCCGCCTAGGGGGCTAGTAACGTCAGACCCCCAATAGCAGTATAAGTCGTGTCGGAGTATAGCCCAATAACACCTTGAGATACTACTGGAGTACCTACCAGTAAATCTCCTGCCATGGCCATGGACTTTGTGTAATGGCTCTCCTAGACACAGCACGACCTCGCCCCCAATACCGGGAGAGACGAATCCCCTGCCGATCCGCTCACGTGCCTCCATGTGGCTCGGGACTGTACCCAAAAGCTACCTGTTTGCACGACTCCTTTGAGCCGTGGTAGGGTAGAAATCAAAGCACAGTGGGAACTCACACGAGACAAATGACGACCTCAGGTCGATGAACTAACCTGTACACATGTCACCAGGGAACTGCTATCTGACGGTAGATATAATACTAACTAGCAGATTCCCGGCGAGTCCTGTCCGGTGTACTCATAACCTAATGAGCACCTGTATACATCTTAGGTGATCCAACTGTCACCAGTGGCTTGTGAGACCGGCCACCGCCCCTTGTCGGGGTCTCGACTGTACACACTAGTCTACTCCGGAGTATCGATGCCCTGTCTCGAAACTCCCACGACTAGGGACCACAATTAAGGATATGCATATAAACTACCCAACTCTCACGTATATGATCGCCCTCATACAGTTGGTAGTAAAGCAAGATCCTAAGGGCTCTATCAAAGTGTAACATGCAATCAGTCACCTGAACATGAACACGACTGATAAAGGCAAACCAGATAGCATACTATCATTTCGAGTAAGACTGTCCTACCGGGATAGGTCCTCCGCAATCATTGCAATCACGTACCTGCGATCCAATAATTGACTATGAGGGCACTATCTCCAACAATCTCCCACTTGCACTCAAGGCTAATATTGCGATGTCGACTACTCACAGCCCGTGTGAAACCGAACATCCAACTCCTCTACTAATCAGTTTCACAAAGCCCGTTTGTAAAACTATTGTGTTCGAGAAATAGCCTCAGTGAGTGGATCCGCCTAGAAGTTTCTTTCTGTATCTCTCATAATCTCAAGTTCGCGGAGAAAGCCATCTCCCGAATTGAGTAGTACCTGTCTTAGAATATGTCTGGATATCTGATGGGACCTTAGTTCATAAATGAACTCCATATCCAAACTTCTTAGACTGTAAGGATCACTGAACCTAATCAGTATCCGGCACCATGCCATCCACAGTATCCTCTGGAACCACCTGTCCATAATACTGTCCCTCGTCAGAGGGAAAACTAAAACTCTGACAATCACTCTGTCATCCATGTCACCTTTGAAGCCTGGAATGATAATCGTCTCCCGAAAGAGGCTGCCGTTATCAAATCCGTAGAACATGTACCAATGTTCTAAAACTGCTTCCTTATGTTTCTCCAGGATTGGATTAATACAAACTTATTGCATCTAGTGCAAAAACAACATCTGGTGTGGTACTTGATATCTCATGATTGACTCAATTGCCTAAGCAAATGATCTGCCAATCATGCCCATCCCTCTCCCCTTTAGTCAGTACGACACCTTTAGAGAGGGTGACTCCATCACCTGCAGGTACACTACCATGCTAGGAGTCAACTATTCTAAAAACCATTAGAATATCTGTCAAAGTACCCACATTGGGAAACCACCCAAATCTAGATCTAAAACCATAGATCCAGAAACCAGAATGTCTAATATTATATCCATGTCCTGTCTGGAGAAACAACTGTGTGACGACCATAGTTCAACCGATCGTAGTATAGGAATTTTACTTCCTATTCTGTATATGTCATCCAGATACCATGACATCACACCCTACTACCTTCTTAACTGATCCATCCCCTATTCTGATTGAAGTCAAACCCATGACTGTCACATCAAAATTAGATGATCTATCTCCGCTATGACTGCTCAAGTCTATAAATAGATATAAGCATCTTGCCCACTATACTTCCGCTGCTCCCACTGACTACGACAACCCTCCTACCGGGTCTCATATCCTGGAACAACAGTAGTGTCAAGTCTGGGTAGATAAGAACCTCCCTGTCACCTTCCTTGAGGCTACCGAAGTACCTCTGGGGTGTCTGAGGTTACCTACCAAATCTGCGGAGTGGCTATTGGAATGTCAAACCTGATTGAATGTATAGGTCCTATTAAATTTTCCGTAATCGTTCGCGGTTCTGGAATCACTTCCAGTTCTACCATACTCCCACTACTGTTTTCTGAAAAAGATCCATTTTACTAAAACTGTGGCGAGTCAAGAACAATAACACTGTTGATCTTCCAAATGGTAGAATATCAACCCTCGTCATAGCCAGGGTCAACCCACAAAACAGCCATTACAGAAACGTGCCCTGAGTTATCCAGAGTCTGGTTTTAAGCATAAGCTGGACAACTCCCCATACCTTAATTTCTTTTAAGGTACGATCCATTCTATATCCAATACAGAAACTTTGGCACTTATTTAATTGGAACCATATTCAAACCATGCAGCTGTCTCCAGTGCATATCAACTTAATGGAAAGAGGCTATTCAGCATTACTCAACTTAGGAAACCATCCAATTATGAGTAACCTGAAAAAGAAACACGTTTCTCAAAACCATCACTATCATCTGAATACCAATCACAAGAATCTACATCTTCGATCTCTTTGAAGAATCCCGATACTTGTGACACCTGGTTCTCCACTTTATTCTTATACCCACAACTTCTCAAAACTTAGACCTTGTATTTCTACGAAACACTCGTCTAAATACTAGAGAAGTTATAAGTAAACAGAACAAAGTACGAGGACCTATCCCTTTGTCCTGAAGGACACTTGGACAACATACAATACTCTGTATAAGTCCGCTGAGTTAAACAACTCAAAACCTGTGCGTCGTAGGTAGAAAACTGTACCCTGGCGATTTCCTCAAATATCACCAATTACAACGAATTCCGATATAATGAGGATGATCACCTAATTCCCAATATCTTACTTCCATTCATCATCTGTAAAACCATACAGATATGAGAATGAGACCTGGTAAATACATACCCTTGGAGTAAGTGTCTAATCGGGAAAACAGTTTTTCTTTAACAATGCACTGAAACATGAAAATGTTTCGTAGGGGTATCCTGGTATTCATAGCAATGCCTCTTCCATAATCCAATTCATGACTTCAACCGTATATTTTATTGCCGTCTCTCCAAATCCCCTTTATTTGTCTTTAGTCGTTACCTTCTGTACACCATCGTTAGGCTAAATGGTTTTCTTCCTTCCCTACCGTTCGGCACCAGCCTATGGTTTGGAAGAAGACTATCCAGTAAGCATAATAGGTGTACCCTCCTAAACTAAGGAGTACTCGCAACTGAGAGAAGGTGATGATAAAAGACAACTGAATAATACCTTATTCTTTTAAGGGTGAAATAGGAGTGGCGATGAAATACGCGGTTTTGGTCGTGAATGATATCAGTCGCAATTTACTTTGCCCTCTTTCTAATCCCTTTATTTTGTCTTTACATATTACCTTCTGCACACCCTACTTAGGCTAATTGGTTTTCTTCATTCCTTACCTTTCGGCACCAGCCTATGGTTTGGAATAAGACTATCCAATAAGCGTAATAGGTGTACTCTCCTAAACCAAGGAGCTCTCGCAACCTGAGAGAAGGTGATAATAAAAGACAACTGAATAAACCAATTCTATTTCTCCTGAACCTGGATCCATCCCCGAAGAAGTCCCTTCGAGTTCGTATATAACCATACGATGGATCTATCCAATGGAAGTGGATATCCGTAGTAATACGGGTGTTCTGAGAAATTCAAAGGGTAAAAGAAGGAGTGGCAATGACTTATGCAACTTAGACAATCCAAAAGCCAGTATTTTAAGAAGGTTCGGTCAACCTGGTCACTGAGTCATAGTCTAGGGTCGGTCAAAGGTCGCTGCCAAAGAGAGAGAGAGAAAAGAAAACACTCTGCGTGCACTCTAACCTAGATCAGAATGGTCATCAATTTATCTAATCCGGAAACCTCCCACTGTCCTGTCAAATTCTCCTCCAAACCTAAAGAAGAATCAATCGGGATCACCCGAAGAGTAAACCAACTCATCAGTGGGAATCAGGATCCAACTCTCATCGCATGTTAACGTGATGGAATGCATCCACGTTATTCATACTCCAGAAGGTATGCGCATACTTGGCAAGTTTCAGTTTCTTTAGAAACTCCCGATATCATTTTCTTGCCCCATGCTCTTATGACCTTGGCGAAAGTCAACAAATCATAAGTCACATGTCAAGTTCTGCCCGTCATTATCTTGTTAATTTGAACCCACCCGTACATACCCTTGACGAAAGCCAACAAGGTAATACGACTGTCCCAAACCAACTCATCTATCTATGCAACAAATGAATACCCAGCAGCTACCAATCACTATGCCTTGACGAAAGCCAACAAACATAGCTTGAATACTACTGACCATCCATAAGAAACGACGGAGGGCTACGGTTGGTTTTTGGCGAAAAACCTTTAACGTAGTGAACTTGATATCGCTGAAGGAACCTGATAGCTTTTTTAAAATATAGTGGCGAAAACCTTTTGCTAAAGAGGTCACTCCCGGTAAAGGGATCTCGGCTCTTTCCTCGTGGAATGAGGTGCAGGATATTCCACTGAATACCGCTATGCAAAGCAACTTGTAATCGACTATAGTAAAGTTATTACCCTGACGCAAACTTCTGTCCAAGGGGTCTTTCCCGGTGAAGGGATATCAGCCCTTGCCTCGTCGAATGAGGTGCTGGATATTCCACTGAATACCGCTATGCATAACAAAAGAAAATGTCTTTGCAATAACACCTTTTAAAATTGTTCCAACAACTCAAACAGGTTTGTTTTACTTTGTGTTGATCAGAATCAACACAGTCCCATCAATCAATCACACCAGAAAAGAACGAAAATAAAATGTACGTATATGCCATCCGCATTCGTCACTGGGTCCCGTCATCACCCGTTAGGTTACTTAACTAACGACAGAGCGGGGACTGGACTAGCGCGGGTGTAAAACATATACAACATCTAATAGTATATAAACCAATATACATAATCGCTCCAGGCGTGATAATATGCAACATTACAGAAAAGTAATAAGCATCACAGAACAATACAGATAATCTGGGATCCCCGAGTTTCACAGAGCCACTGCTGAAACCCGACGTTCCCCTGTCGTGTGGATAGCCAGTGCAATGAAACCTAGACCCCTACGGGTGCGGCAAGTTACCCGCCAAAACCTGAAGCGAGGTAGTCCTCACAGCATAGTGAATGGAACACCCGGCACTTCACGGAATCCGGTAATCTTGGGCACCCCTCCTTGGGTCAACCTGTACCCCCTACGAGTGCGGCGAATAGTCTGCCAATTTTAGAGTGGGGCCCCTCTGCCTCTCAAAGCCATGAGATGCGGACCCGTTGCTTTCCCGAACCCGGCTATCCGTGCACTCCGTCGCGGGGTAAAACCTAGTACAGAAATGAAAAATAGTACAATAGGTACATCGACCGCAACCTGGTCGTGCCCCAAAAGAATATTATACAACAGGCAGTGACGGCTATCCACATGTTGGACGCTCGCCCCGCAATATCAAATGTACAAATAAACTCAAACTGTACTACCATTGCACACTGCTATCCACCACGACAAATCCGCAACAATACAGCACAACACAGAACATCAACGCGAATGTCACGTTCGCAAACCCGTCTAAAAGAACTATAGCAATTAAACGCGGTTTACCGATCAAATGACATTCCCGGTCGGAGATATAATGTAAGCACTGTAAACTAACGTGTTTAAATTTCGATCGACCAAAGACCAAATTTCAAAAAGTGGGCCCCAAGGCTTACTGGTGAACAGTAACAAAATCTGGGCCAAAACTTTATAAACCAAAAACCCCAAAATCCCAAACAGAACCCACTGAAAAAAAATTGGAGCACGTGCTCCTCACATGGCCGCGGAAGCGCGGTCAAACCATGGGTTTGACCGCCCTTCCGCGGCAACTTGGAGGATTCACGTCTCCAAATTTCGTCGTGGGTCTTAGAATTCTCTGCTCTGATTTTTAAGATATCCAGAAATCAATTTTGAGACCGTTTAAATTTAACAGAAACTGTCAAGTAAGGAAAATGATATTTTTGGCAGTTTTCGATTTTCGGTCGGATCGATGTTTTAAACGCGTTAGCACAAGTTAGTATAGCAAAATGGTTAGGCTCTGATACCACTGTAAGTCTACGTTAGCGCCCCGGCAGTCTACAGACGCCAAATGCGGAATAAAACTTTTAAACTGGCGCTATCGTATACTTTAACCCGGATCTACCATTATTGCTAAACTAACAAACTACAATGAGGGAAGAAGGGTTGTACCGAACGATCCGAGTCCTTCGTTCTTCAACCATCATCCCACGCTCCGTTGCGGCTGCTCCGATCTCGTCGATCTCCGATCTCCTCCGTCGAAGTGGCACCACATGATCGGTTCTTTAAACGGGCTCCCGCCTCTGACTCGAGGCAACTCGGTCGTCAAGTTTGCTAAAAGAGACGACCAAGATTGATGTAGAGAAAGAGTAGATGACTTTGTCTCGTTCCGTCCAAAGCTATGGACGGACGGTTAATGAAGTTGCCGTGGAAATCGGGTGATGGAATGAAATGAACTGTAAATTCCATACACCCCAAACTATCTATCATAAACCTTTTCCAATGAATCAAGTGTGTGAATGAGAGAGAGAGAGGAGGCTAAATATATCAAAGGAGGGAGGTGAGTGTAGGAGGGATCAAGTGGTGACCATATCCTTCATAGTTATCATAACCATTAAGAAAGAATGAATCATTTAAATGTAACCAATAAGAACAAACCTAGTCATCTTTGCATTAATGACACCATTAATGCAACCAATGAAAACTTAACACCAAGTAGCCTAGTCACCACATCTAGAATATTCTAGAACACTGACTCAACTCATCTGTAGAAAAGATAAATCCGTCTTTAACAGAATGTTAAAAGACGGCTGATAGAAAACTGGAAACTGGCAACTTCCAAAAGTGATCCTGAAACAACTTTCAGGAAAACCCCGAAACTGTATAAATATACCCGCATTTGTATTACGACCGAATACAAATGCAACTGAGACAAAGATATTATACCTACTCAATATAATACTCGGATCCGGCTTAAACCAAAGCCGACCAGTATTATCTGCCCGAAAAATAACACGTGCGTAAACGCACGTGCATTTTCCGAACCCTGCCATAAAACCATACGGCCTCTACAACGTTTCGCCCGAACTTGGGAAACTGTCTGTGGGGGACTCTAATGACTCGTCAGCACCCTGGCAGTGGGTTTAACCACAAACCGTCAGCGGCACTAGCTATGCGTAACGGCTGCCCATGGACTGACCTCAAGGGTGGCCGAGGAGCGAACTCAAGGGAGACCGATGAGCGAACTCCTCCGAAAACCCTACTGAGCCTAACAGTGACAATGTATATACAGTCCGGTCCGTTCGTCAATGAGTATCGCATATCCGCCTAGGGGGCTAGTAACGTCAGACCCCCAATAGCAGTATAAGTCGTGTCGGAGTATAGCCCAATAACACCTTGAGATACTACTGGAGTACCTACCAGTAAATCTCCTGCCATGGCCATGGACTTTGTGTAATGGCTCTCCTAGACACAGCACGACCTCGCCCCCAATACCGGGAGAGACGAATCCCCTGCCGATCCGCTCACGTGCCTCCATGTGGCTCGGGACTGTACCCAAAAGCTACCTGTTTGCACGACTCCTTTGAGCCGTGGTAGGGTAGAAATCAAAGCACAGTGGGAACTCACACGAGACAAATGACGACCTCAGGTCGATGAACTAACCTGTACACATGTCACCAGGGAACTGCTATCTGACGGTAGATATAATACTAACTAGCAGATTCCCGGCGAGTCCTGTCCGGTGTACTCATAACCTAATGAGCACCTGTATACATCTTAGGTGATCCAACTGTCACCAGTGGCTTGTGAGACCGGCCACCGCCCCTTGTCGGGGTCTCGACTGTACACACTAGTCTACTCCGGAGTATCGATGCCCTGTCTCGAAACTCCCACGACTAGGGACCACAATTAAGGATATGCATATAAACTACCCAACTCTCACGTATATGATCGCCCTCATACAGTTGGTAGTAAAGCAAGATCCTAAGGGCTCTATCAAAGTGTAACATGCAATCAGTCACCTGAACATGAACACGACTGATAAAGGCAAACCAGATAGCATACTATCATTTCGAGTAAGACTGTCCTACCGGGATAGGTCCTCCGCAATCATTACAATCACGTACCTGCGATCCAATAATTGACTATGAGGGCACTATCTCCAACACTAGGGACCTGTATAAGGATATGCTTATAGATCACCCAGCTCCCACGAGTGCGAGCGCCATCACAACGCTGGTAATCAAGTAAAGATCCTAAGGGCTCTACTAATATGTATATCAGTAATATGGTAAAAGAAACACATGCACATATTAAAGCAGAGACAAACCAAGTGGAATACTACCATTTCGAGCAAGATTGTATATACAACTGTGAATATCCCAAGCTTCCATCAAGTAATATACAAACTAGTATGATACAGTAATGGCCTCTAGGGCATATACACTAACAATCTCCCACTTGCACTAAGGCCATGTACTGGCGTATCGAAGACCTATCATCTCGATCAGCCGCTCGAACTGAGTCTGGGGCAAGGCCTTGGTGAATGGATCTGCTGTGTTATCCTCTAATGCAACCCTCCGGACCTCGATCTCTTGGCGATCCACGATCTCCCTGATCAGGTGATACCGCCTTAAGATGTGTCTGGATTTCTGATGGGACCTGGGTTCCTTCGCTAAAGCTATAGCCCCGTTGTTGTCGCAATACAAAGGTATTGGGTCAACAATGGACGGAACCACCTGAAGTTCTTTCAAGAACTTCCTTATCCAGACAGCTTCTATTGCGGCATCAGATGCAGCGATATATTCCGCTTCCATAGTCGAGTCAGCAACGGTTTCCTGTTTGGAGCTCTTCCAACACACCGCCCCTCCATTGAGGGTAAAGACAAAACCCGACATGGACTTGGAATCATCCTTGTCACTCTGGAAGCTGGAGTCAGCAAAGGCCTCAATCTGCAGGTCTTTTCCGCCATACACCAAGAACATCTCCTTAGTCCTTCTCAGGTACTTGAGAATGTTCTTTACTGCAATCCAATTTTTCTCCCCAGGGTTTGACTGATACCTGCTTACCACACTCAGTGCATAAGCCACATCCGGTCTGGTACACAACATCGCATACATTATAGAGCCTACCGCAGAAGCGTAGGGTATAATAGACATGTGATCCCTCTCCAAATCAGTCTTGGGAGACATATCTTTGGAGAGGGTGATCCCGTGACAAGCCGGTAGATTACCGCGCTTGGAATCTTCCATACTGAATCTCTTCAGTATGGTGTCGATGTACCTGGACTGCGAGAGTCCTAATATCCTCTTGGATCTGTCACGGTAGATCCGGATACCCAGAATGTATGAGGCATCACCCAGGTCTTTCATGGAGAACCTGTGTGACAAGAACCCCTTGACAGATTGTAGCATAGGAATGTCATTTCCTATTAAGAGAATGTCATCCACGTATAAAACGAGGAATACTACAGTTCTCGCTACAAATCTACAATAGATGCATGGTTCATCTGGATTTTTGATAAAGCCAAATTCTTTGACCGTCTCATCAAAACAGATGTTCCAACTCCGCGATGCCTGCTTGAGTCCATAAATGGACTTGAGCAACTTGCACACCTTTCCGCTGCTCCCACCCTGAATGAAACCCTCTGGCTGGTCCATATAGACACACTCCTTTAAATGACCATTTAGAAAAGCTGTCTTTACGTCCATCTGCCAAATCTCATAATCGTGGAAAGCAGCGATGGCAAGAAGGATCTGAATGGATTTCAGCATAGCTACTGGAGAAAAGGTTTCGTCATAGTCCAAACCAGGTCGCTGACGAAAACCCTTTGCTACCAGTCTAGCTTTATAGGTCTCAACCTGTCCATCTACACCAATCTTCCTTTTGAAGATCCACTTGCATCCTACGGGTTTTACCCCGTCTGGAGCAATGTCCAACGTCCATACTTTGTTGGTGTACATGGACTCCATCTCGGTCCGCATTGCATCCAGCCATTTTACCGAGTCGACGCTCTGAATGGCTTGCTGGAAGCTAGTAGGTTCATTACAATCTATGATGCAGTCCTCTCTATCCCCGTCAATGAGAAAACCGTAGTACCTCTCGGGCGGATGAGACTGCCTACTACTTCTGCGGAGTGGCGTAGGAATGTCCTGTTCTTTTGAACCTTCTGGTTCCACTAAGCTTTCAGTAATAGTTTGTGGTTCTGGAATTTCTTCCAGTTCTATTGCGTTCCCACTTATCTGGGTTTCTAAAAACTCAGTTTCCAAGAAGCGGGCATGTTGAGAAACAAAAACCTTTTGTTCCTCAGCGGAATAGAAAAGATACCCCCTAGAGTTCTTTGGGTATCCCACAAACTTACACTGTACTGAACGTGCCTCGAGCTTGTCCGCATGCTGCTTTTTTACAAAAGCTGGACATCCCCATACCTTAAGATACTTAATACAGGGTTTCTTCCCATTCCACATCTGATATGGGGTGGTAGGCACAGTCTTAGTGGGAACCTTGTTCAAAAGATATGCAGCTGCTTCCAGTGCATAACCCCAGAAAGATCGCGGTAACTCAGCATTACTCATCATGGACCGTACCATATCCAATAGGGTTCGGTTCCGTCTCTCCGATACACCGTTATGTTACGGAGTGTATGGAGGAGTAAGCTGAGAGAGAATTCCATTCTCTTTTAAGTAATTCAGGAATTCGGCACTTAAGTATTCTCCTCCTCGATCCGATCTTAGGATCTTGATACTTTTGCCTGTTTGTTTTTCTACTTCATTCTTATATTCCTGGAATTTTTCAAAAGCCTCGGATTTATGTTTCATTAAGAAGACATAACCGTACCTTGAAAAATCATCCGTAAAAGTAATGAAGTAAGAATAACCGCTTCGCGCATGTGTAGACATTGGACCGCACACGTCACTGTGTACGAGTCCCAAGAGCTCGCTCGCTCTTTCTCCGTGTCCAGAAAACGGAGTCTTTGTCATCTTTCCTTTGAGACAGGATTGACAAGTGGCATATGATTGATATTCGAACGGAACCAAATATCCTTCAGTATGTAACTTAGTCAATCTTCTCTCATTGATGTGACCCAGTCTACAATGCCATAAGAAAGTTTTATTAATTTCTGGAGGCTTTCTTTTGTGTGTATTCTGGATATTGAAAATCTGTGGTTGGTTTAAAACGTATATACCGTTGTTCAATGTACCTGACCCAATCAAAACTTGATTAAGGTGAATGTTCACTACATTACTTACAAATGCAAATTCATAACCTTCTTTAGATAATAAAGATACAGAAATGATATTACAGGTTGCATTTGGTACATAAAAACAACTACGCAAAACCAAAAAGTGTCCATCTGATAATCCCAGGTGATAGTCCCCCACGGCCTCAGCATCCATGCTAGCACCGTTCGCAACTCTGAGGGTCATGTCACCTGCCTTCAAAACTTTACGCTTTCTCAACGCCTGCAAAGAATTACAGATATGAGATCCTGATCCGGTATCCAATACCCAGGATGTAGAGTTTATTGATAGACAGTTTTCAATAACATACACACCTGAAGCTGAAGCTGCAACTCGCTTCAAATCCTGTGTTCTGGCTTTCCAAGCCTTGCAATCTTGTTTCCAGTGACCACTTTTGTGACAATAGAAGCATTCTTCCTTCCCCACCAGCTTCCCCGCTACCTTTGTTGCTTTACCCTTTCCCTTCGTATCCACTTTACCGACACCGCCTCTTGGTTTGGCGGGGGCTTTCTTCTTCTTGCCCTTGGCTTTCGCCCTGGACCTAGAAGAGGAAGATCCTCCTACAAACAAAGTGGATGTCTCCCTACCCTTCTGTAGGGTGCCCTCAGCAGTCCTCAACATGTTCAGAAGTTCGGAAAGTTCAACCTCCTTTCCTTGCATGTTGAAGTTAAGAATGAACTGGGCGTAAGTGGAAGGAAGGGACTGGAGAATCAAATCAGTATAGAGTTCATTCTCCAACGTGGTCCCAAGGTCCGCGAGCTCCTCTATGTAGCCGATCATCTTAAGCACGTGGTCCGCTACCGATGATCCGACGGCCAACCTTGCCGAAAAAAGCTTCTTCGACACTTCGTATCTAGCGATACGAGACTGCTCTCCATACAGTTCTTTTGTATGGAGAAATATGGACTCTAGGTTCATATTCTCATGCCTCCTCTGATGTTCATTGTCCATCGAGGCTAGTACGAGGCATCTGGCCCTCGCGCAATCTATCTCCCATGTCTTACGGATTTCTACATCCGCGACGCTGGAGGTGGGACCTGGGACAGGGGGAGCTTTGGTGGTAAGTATATACCCCCAGCTTGTCATAAGTGATAGCCATCTTGACATTCCTGAGCCAATCTTTGTAGTTTGGCCCTGTCAATATATTTTTATCTAATAGTAACTTAAGTCCGGTCATCTTGAATGGTCGCTGCAATTAGGAGAGAGAAAAGAAACACTTTAGCATGATGCTCTTCCAAGTTTAGAGTGGTTTTTAGTTTGTCTAAACTGGATGGCTCCCACTGTTTCTCGAATCCCTTCTCAAACCATAAAGAAAAGGATTAGTCGGGATCATTCTCACCGTACAATACTTGCTTAACCGTTCAGCCAGGCCAGTGTCGGTACTTCGAGGGAGGTTTTCCAACGCTTTCGTGAAGTTCCTTAATTAAGTAACCTCTTTTCCCTGTGGGCGTAGCCCCGCTAACACCTTTCTAGGCACCTACTAGGTTTATAGCATTGATCGTTAAGTGAGAGTTTTCCCGAGGAGTAGCATATACTCACAGTAGGATCGGGATCCAAATGTCATCGCGTGATAAAACCGAAGGAATCCTACCAGAATCATCACACTCCAAATGGTATGCAACGCTAGCAAGTTTCAGTACTTATGAAACTCCCGATGTGGATTTTTTTGCCCCATGATCTTATGACCTTAACGAAGGTCAACAAATCATAAGTCGCATGTCAAGTTCTACCCGTCATTATCCTGGTTAATTTGAACCCACCCGCACGTACCCTTGACGAAGGTCAACAAGGTAGTACGACTGTCCCAAACCAACGCATCTATCTATGCTACATATGAACACCCAACAGCTACCAATCACTATGCCTTGACGAAGGTCAACAAACATAGCTTGAATACTATTGAATATTCATACGAAACGACGGAGGGCTACGAATGGTTTTGGCGAAACCGTGAACGTAGTGAACTTGATATAATCAACGGAACGAGATAGCTTTTAAAAGGAGTGGTTCAAGCTCCGCGTTTAAAAGTTTCGTTTTGAAAAGAACCGAGTGGTTTTCAAAGTGTTCCAATCGACTTTTACTTGGTTTATTTCTTGCATTAGTTCTTTTAATGCGTCCCATCATTTAATCCTACCATTGCAGAAAACAACCAAAATATGACATACGCTTATGCCATTCGCATTCGCCACGGGGCCCCGTCATCACCCGTTAGGTTACTTAACTAACGACAGAGCGGGGGCTGGGCTAGCGCGGCTGTAAAACATAAGCAACGCCTAAATAGTTATTATATATAAATATATAGCAATGATAGACATTATAGATCACAGATGAATACATTGGATATACTAGGAATCCGCAATGCGTTCGAGCCTGCAACGTAAAGCGGATTACACGGTCGCGGTGAATAGCCAATACCCCACCCAAGACCCCTACGGGTGCGGCAAACAACCCGCCAAGCACCCGAAGCGAAGCAACCTCCCTCACCACCGTGAGTAGGCCACTCGGCACTTCGAGATACCCGGTAGTTTGTGCACCCCCTCCATGGGTCTATCCTAGGAGCAAAAACAGTAAAAAGAATTATACAATGACGGCTACAATCCCGACCCGGTTGTGCGGCCATACAAATAATATTATTACATCAATTTACATGTTACAAATGAATGAAAGAAAAAAATAACGCTCATCTCACATCCACCCCGGCTATTCACCCGCGACAATCCAACCCATTCATATCCACAAACCAATAACAATCACAGATCACAGAGATGTATAACCCCGACTAATCGACTTATAGCGATTAGCCGACGTTCAATACATACAAGCATCACAGATACAACCGATATAGTTAAAGTGTAGTGAAGTTCCGGAAAAATACGGATTTATAGGCCCCCAAAAGTAAATTTTAGTTCTGGAAAATCTGGGCACATATAACATATCCTAAAAATCACAAAACCAACACAGAAACACACTGCACCAAAATCGAGGCAGAGAGGAGACAAGAAGGCCGTGGATGCGCGGCAATAGCTTCCTATTGCCGTGGATCCGCGGCCATTTGGTCGACTCTCTGTCTCGTTTTTTGTGGTGTTCTTAACAAAACCCTGAGATAATTTTTGGTGTATAACAAATTTTATTTTGACCAGAAAAAAATTAACAGAAACTTAGGGTTTTGCGAGTTTGGTTTTTCGATTTTCCGGTTTCGAAACTTCGTTACACTTAACTACTTAGCTAGTTTATGTTTAGTTAGGCTCTGATACCACTGTAAGTCCACGTTGCCCACCCCGGTGCTTACGGGGAGGCGGAAAACATAATAAAAATTGGATTTTTATCAACTATAGGCAACATGGACCAAGCTTTAAGGATCTTTGCTAAACAAAAACAAGCTAACCCTAACTAGTAACTAGCTAAGTGATGGAAAGGTTATACCTTGAGCTCAAAGTCCTTCTCTCCTTGCTCTTTGGAATGGTAGAAAGAGGTCACCTTACTTGTCTTCTCCCGTCAAAGAAGGATCCACCCGAAAGCCTCGACCTTTAGCTTCAACTCCAAGCTAGGAGTAACTAGAGTGCAAGAAATGCTAAGACTTGAACCCTAGAAGAGAGTAGAGAAGATCAAGTGAGGGTTTTTCTCAAGCTTTTTGTTTCTCAACACATGAGAGGAAGAGAGCTTGAGGGAGAGGATGAGCAAGAGAGAGAAATGATATGAGAGAATGAATTATTAGTGAGCCATTCTCACTAATATGTGTGCATTATTTTAATTCAATAATTAGCTAGAAAATTGTCATGGTTTAATCAAGACATGACCATTATCATTTCAATATTAATGCAAATTGCAAGGATCAAAGAGCATCTTCCAAATGAAATGATTATGGTCAAGTTGTCAACAAGGTCAACAAGTCAATGAAGTCAAATGGTCAACAACAACAACCATGCACAATTATTAAGCTAATTATCAATTAACTATAATACACACAAAAGCAATAGGGTTAATAAAATGACAATAGCCATTAACCCTAAACAAGGTCCTATCCCTCAATCTCAAGCAACTGTGCATACGCACCCGCATTCGTGATCCGAGGAACACGAATACTCTGAGAAAAACCAATCTCAAATCATATACTAGGATCCGGCTTAAACCAAAGCCCGCTAGTATAAACTGTCCGGACAGCAAACGTGCACAAGTGCGCGGATGCGAACGAACCCTGTCGCAAAACCATGCGACCTCTACTCATTTTGCCTAAAGGCGAATAGCTCTCTGTGTGGGACTCTAAAGACTCGACACTACGCTGGCAGTGGGTTTAACCATAGACCGCAAGCGGCACTAGCAGTACGTAACGGTCCCCAGGTAGATGTCGATAAGAAGACTGACGAGGTGAACCCCATCTGCACTCCTACTGAGCCTGTATGTGACAGTCTCCGTACAGTCCGGTCTGTTCGTCTGATACATCGCATGGCGGGCCTAGGAGGGCGGTGAACGTCAGTCCCCTAATAGCGGTACAAGTCGTGTCGGAGTGTAGCCCAGAACACCCTGAGATAACACTGGAAACCTACCAGTATATCTCGCTTGCCCTGGCCAGGGACTACTCGTGTAATGGCTCTCCTGGACACAGCGCAATGTCAACCCCCAATACCGGGAGAGACGAATCCTGTCTAACCGTCACTGCCTCCAAGTGCTTCGGGACTGCACCCAAAAACTACCTGTTTGCACGACTCCTTTGAGCCGTGGTAGGGTAGTAATCAAAGTGCAGTGGGAACACACTCGAGGCAAAGTGACAGTGTCAAGTCAGCGGACTAAGCTGTACTCATGTCACCTGGGAACTGATAACTGACGATAGGTATAATACCAACCAACAGTCCCCGACGAGTCCTGTCCAGTGTACTCGTAACCCAACGAGCACCCGTATACTATCTCAAGTACGACGTACTGACGGCTGTGGGACAGACCGTCTCCCACACTGGGATGAGAAGCGCATACGCTAGTCTACTCCGGAGTATCGATGCCCTATCTCGATAGTCCAACGACTAGGGACCTGTATAAGGATGTGCTTATAGATCACCCAGCTCCCACGAGTGCGAGCGCCATCACAACGCTGGTAATCAAGCAAAGATCCTAAGAGCTCTACTAATATGTATATCAGCAATATGCTAAAAGAAACACATGCACATATTAAAGCAGAGACAAACCAAGTAGCATACTACCATTTCGAGCAAGATTGTATATACAACTGTGAATATCCCAAGCTTCCATCAAGTAATATACAAACTAGTATGATACAGTAATGGCCTCTAGGGCATATACAATAACAAGCAGTCACTGTACTCTCTCACCGTATTTCACTAACTCGGGCTTGCACGTCTGATAGTCGCCATTTACTTGACTAACGATCAGTTGGGAGTCTCCGTATATGAGGAGGTTTTTAATTCCCAAATCAATGGCGATCTCGAGACCTGCTATCAGAGCTTCATACTCGGCTTCATTGTTCGTTCTCGGCTCTGTTAAGGAGAAGGCAAAACGCATTATCCCTCCTTGTGGAGTCACGAAGATGAGGCTTACCCCTGATTTATTATAGGAGTGCTTTGTTTGCGCTTCTTCATGGAGGACGCCCCATCAAAATAGAGTTCCCATTGGGTATCATTCTCTCTTCTCTCCCTGTCGATTGTATCAAACGCATGTTCGTCTGGCAATTCGCAGTTCAAGGGAGAATCGGAAGGTATTGGATGCTCCGCGAGGAAGTCGGCGATGGCCTGGCCTTTCATTGCCTTAAGAGGTCGATAAGTTATCAAGAACTCCATCAAGAGCAGGGCCCAATTAGCGAGTCATCCCGTTAATATAGCCTTTGACATTAAATATTTGAGAGGATCCACCTTCGATATGAGATGGACCTCATGTGCCAACGCATAGTGTCTGAGCTTCGTTATCGCGAAGATCAACGCCAGGCAGTGTTTTTCGATGGGGGAGTAATTGCTTTCTGCCCCCAGTAGAACTCGACTCAGATAGTAGAGGGCTCTCTCCTTCCCTTGGTCGTTTTCTTATGCCCATAGCGCACCTAAAGAACCTTCGAAGGCTGTTGTGTATAGGACGAGAGGTTTTCCTTTGACCGGAGCAGTCAGCACCGGCGGATTCTGTAGATATTGCTTGATTTCGTCCAGTGCGCTTTGGCATTTGTGATCCCATACGAACGGGGTTCCTTTCTTCATTAGGTGACTGTAGGGACGGCACTTGCCTGAGAGATTGGCTATAAATCACCGGATATACACGAGCTTCCCTTGGAGAGATCGTAATTGCTTGAGAGTCCTTGGCGGGGGCATTTCCATAATCGCCTTGATTTTTTACGGATCTATCTCGATAACTCGGTGTCAGACGACGAATCCTAGGAATTTGCCCGAGGAAACTCCGAATGCGCATTTGAGAGGGTTCATCTTCAAGTTGTATTGCCGAAGCGTTGAAATACGATCTTCAGATGCTCTAAATGTTCCTCGTATGATTTGCTTTTTACCACAAGGTCGTCGATATAGCATTCGACGATTTCATGTATGAGGTCATCGAAGATCTTCGTCATGGCCCTCTGATAGGTGGCACCGGCGTTCTTTAGATCGAAGGGCATCACCTTGTAGCAGAATATGCCCAAAGGGGTCCGGAAAGCGGTATGCTTCTGGTCTTCAGGGTGCAACTTTATTTGATTGTATCCTGATGAGCCGTCCATAAAGGAGAAAACCTCATGTGTAGACGTATTGTCTATCATCAGTTCGGTAACCGGTACTAGGAAGTCGTCCTTCGGGCAGGCTTTACTGAGATCCTAAAAGTCTACGCAGATGCGCACCGTCCCATTTTTCTTCATCATTAAGACAATGTTAGCGATCTAGTCAGGATATTGAACCTCTTGGATGAAGCCAGAGTCGATTAACTTCTTGACTTCGGCATTGATGCTCATCTCAAGCTCGAGTCGCATTCTTATCGGCGCTTATTTGATCGGCTTGACGTCCGGGGATATTGCCAATTTGTGTACAACAATCTCTGGATCTAGTCCTGGCATCTCGGGATAGTTCCATGCGAAGCAATCTTTATGCTGCATGAGCACGTCTTTTAGCGTAGCCGCACTTTCTTCAGACAACAGCTCACTGACGAAAGTCGGCCGCGGGTCACTTGCCGTCCCCAAATCAATCTTCTTGAGGTTATCTGCAGTAGTATGTATTCCATCTTCCAGCTCCTTTGGCGCCGGTAGAAATTCTGAGATTACCTCGTCATCATCGTTTTCGAAGCACCGGGGGAGGTCATCCATATTCTCAGGTTTTTCTTTTGATAACATTACCGTGTGACAGGTACGAGTTCGTTTCCAAGACTGATGTGGATATGGTTCTACCCTCATGGATTTGGGTTCATGCTTCTGCGGCGGGATTACCCTCCAGCTGCTGGATAGAGCGAACCTGCCTTGCTGATATTGATCTTCGACCCAGTTCTTGAAGGTGAAGCAGTCTTCAATAGGATGTCCTATTGCCCTATGATAGGAGCGATAGTCCGGATGAGAGACTTCGCCTGCTTGCTCGGGTGCTTGGACTCCGGGAGTGTAATCAGTTGATATTTTATGGCATGATCAAGTATTTTCTTTGTCTTGTCTTGGGCAAAAGAGTATGCTCGACCCATCTTCTTTATAAGAGATGAATCTTGGCCGCTCGATTCCTGATCGCGTGGCTTCTTAGACCCGCTTTGTCGCCGTCGAACGCCTTTCCCGTTCTTTGGCTTGTTTCTGCCTCTGCGTCGGGTCTTTTGTATAATGGGTTGACAAGGAGGAGCATTTTCGTTTTTTACAGTCTGCTGAAGGAGGCGTTGCGTCCTGGTTTTCTCGTAGATGGCCATTTCGCGATTATGGTCGTCTCGAACCTTTTGACCTGCTTCCTTATAAGCTTATCCATTTATTCTTCGAACGACAGACTAGGCATTTTCACGGCGGGAGCCTTTTCTGGTTCAGGGTTAGCATCTTCCCACAGAGCATCTCCTTCTTCATCAAAGTCATGTATAACATAACAGTCACGGAGTAGCTCCCGTTTCTTGGATTGAACATACCCAAGCCCGGTCGTTTCCATTCTCCCGTTGGGCAATTTTCACTGAGTTCCTGGGACATTCCAAATCTTGTCATAGAACTTAGCTTTTCGAGCAGTTTGTTTGAAAGGTACGCCTTGGCGCTTTAACATCCATTTTAGTCCGTTCGTATAATATCTGGGCAAACGGATGGGCTGGAGCCTATCGAGTGTAGAATCCGCGTCGTGCCAGATTTCTTTCTCCACTTTGGTTTCCCGGATCGGTAGAATAAGATCGCCTTTTCACCTTCTCGCCTGGGAGGGACATAGAACATCTGCAGCTCTTCCATATTGTAGGTATCAAGCACGTCTAGTTCTTTATGATGCTTGGGCAGAACCATGGAAACTTGCAAACTTTGCTCTTCATCAGCGAAGGTTTGTATGGATGGTCGGGCAGAGAATACGGCATTGACCTCATCTTCCGAGTCGCTGCCGAAGATCAACATAGGAGCGGACGGTCCCGGCTTGCTGTACTGGGGTGGCCCTGAATAAACTATCTCTTCCTCTTCCTCGGTATCACTCCCGAAGACAGGAATGGTGGTGATAGCTTTGTTCTCCGGTTTGTGACATCTCTCTGTGTCCTCAAAGTATGGTAAGAAGTATTTTGCATCTTCGTACTTGCGGACTTCGTTCACAGAGAATGGGTTTAGCTCTCCTGTCACAGTATACTCGAGACCATCCTTGAAATACTTCATACACTGATGTTGTGTAGAAGGGATGATGTTGTATTCGTGCAACCAGGGCCAAGCGAGCAAAGCATTGAAGCATGTCTTGGCGTCAATGACATGGAACTTGATATCCGTGACGAGAAGCCTAAAGCGTAATGTCAGTATTACGGACCCAAGCGTCCGTGATGACTGGGAATCAAATCCAGAGATGGTGATTTTATCGCGAGCGAGGTGTTGAACGCTCATACAGATTTCCTTCAACACCTGTACGTTAAGGAGATTGACGGAGGACCCATTGTCGACCAGGATTTTACCTATCTTGATGTCATAACAGTATCCGGAGAAATATAGGGGACGGTTGTGCTTACATGTCCCAAGGAGGAGATCTTCATCGCCGAAGGCGATATCGGCTGTGTGTACTTCTTCCAGCTCATTTTTCATCTTTTCTTCAGCGACGAAAGCTTGGAATTGCTCGGGTTCCTGCAGTTCCTTGATTAAAGAATCTCTCGCCTCTTTGGATAGCAGAAGGGCGTCGAGAATACTGAGCTGCGAGGGTATCTTCCTCAAGTGTACCAGAACGTTGTAATCCACCTTACTTTTCTTTGGCGGGTCCTTGGCTTCCAGCTCTTTGATGGCTTGGTCATCAAGGATGATATCCTCAGAGACCTTTTCTTTTCCCTTGTCTTTTCTATTTGACCCACTGTTCGAGGGCCCAAGATTCTTTTCAGGCAGCGTACGATTGCGCAGCTAAATATTTTCACAAGTCGTCGGCTTTTCCTCTTTTCTCGAGGTGGACTCCTTAAAAAGAGGGCCAAGAGTCATTTCTTCGTCAGAGTCGCTCCCGAAGGTGAGAACTTGCGATCCCCCGGCGTTGACCACGCGACAGTTGCCGATAGTTCTTTTATGCTCCTCGGTCGTACTTCTTTGCTCCCGAGGAGTTTTGCGTTTCATTCGCTTAAAATGTTGTCGGTGAGTAACATATCCCTGCCACCATCTTTTAAAAGCATTGCACACTTCGGTGGGGTGTGCAATCCTTCGATGATATAGGCAGTAGTTAAGATGTATTTCTGCTTCACCAGGAATGTTTCCTTCGGAGGGTGGCAGCTTCATTCCCATTGATATGGCTTTGGCGAACCTCTTCCTCGTCTTGAACCTGTTTTTATTTGCAATGGAGGTATTTTGGTCTGGTGGGGATATTTCAGCCCTTTCGTCCAGTCGCCGACGTTTGGCCTTTTCAAATATAGCCATATCACGCTCGCAATCAGCTTTGCTTTTAAGAAAAGCTGTGTTCAGGAATGCATCAATTATTTCATCTGATGGCCCCAGAAGTTCCGACTTAGGATTTGCCTCCAGTTTCTTGTTGCAAGAAGCTTCTTCATCGTTTATCGACGAGTGAGAGATCACATGGTAACTTGCCACAAAATCTTCGGACTCATCTGATGAGTATTCTCCATCGTCTCCATCCTCAAGGACGTGGCTGAGAAACTCTTGGAGCGTGATTGGAGTCTGCGCCTTCTGGTTATACTCTTCCAGCGCGTCAATCTGCTTTTGTAGGTCCGTGCGCTTGTCGCCAGGCTTCACGGGCTTCTTGGATTTCTTTTTCTTTTTCGAAGACTTCGACGGCTGGGTGTGCGAGCTTTGGTTATCACCACTGATCTTTGGAGTTGGGCGTGGCTTCAGCATCCCTCGATGACCTCAGGTTCCAGTGGATTCTTCCATCTAATTGCCCGACATGTGCGAAGATCCTTCAGCATTCTTTTCGTCTTGGGTGAAAGAGCGACCTCCCATGGAGCTTCTTCTACAAAAGAGCATGATGCCCCCGGTGTATCTGTTTTCTTGGGAGTGTGTGGCCGAAGCGGGTTCACCTTCCAATTCTCAGATAATACGAACTTGCCATGCTGGTATTGATCTTCTATCCAGCTTTTGAAGATGTAACAATTCTCGATCGGATGGCCCAACATTCGGTGATAAGGGCAGTAGTTAGGATTGCTAATATCTCCAGGTTGTGCTGGGCGTCTTGGCTCCGGCAAATTGATGAGCCTGTTGCGCAGTACAAGCTCGAATAACCTCTTTGTCTTGTCTCTAGGAAACGAGTAAGGGCGACTCATTTTATTTTCAAGAGATCGAGTTCTATTATTTTAGCGATCAACTGGTCTTGGGCCACCGGGCTGCTGTTGAGCATTGGCAACGATGATCACTTTCCCCTTTCCCTTCTCATTTCGAGAGTCTGGTTTTGGAGGAGACGGTCTATGACCCATCTGGTCCATTTGGGCCAGTTTGTCGATCAAGGCTTGGAAAGTGGTCGGCTTGAAGAACATCATGAACTGGGAGATAGTCGCATGAGGGTCTAGAGTGCCTACGAACATACCCACCGCCGGTGCTTCTTCGATCCGCTGTTCGCATTTCGACCACAGATTCCGCCATCGTATGGCGTATTGGACCCACGTCTCGCCTGGCTTTACCCTGGCATTAATCAATGCCGTTATCGGGATGTATTCACTAGCACTTGCGAATCGCTGGGTGAATAACAGCTCCATTTCCGCAAAAGTCTTGACGGAGTCATTCGGGAGTTCAGAGTACCATTCGAAGGTTGTTTCTGACAAGCTGCCGACGAATTGACGGAGCAAAAGCTTATCGCCCCCGGTGTTGCCGCAAAGAGCTCTGAACTGGGCGACGTGCTGATGAGGATTGCCTGTCCCCTTGTACACGTGGAATTTAGGGATCGTATATCCCGGCGGGTATTTTATTTGGTCATACCAGCTTGGATACGGTCACCCAGTTTTGACGACTTGGCCGGCCGCTTCATTCGCCTGGTGAGCTCGTATTTGCTGAGCTATATAGTCATCGAGTGCGGCTTTGGAAATGGTTTCCTCCTTGGCTGCCGAATGAGCCGGAGGAGGATTTGATGTCTCTCCTCTATCGTCTTCAATAATGACCGGAGGGTCTTCAGCTGGAGGATCCAGCTGTAACATCATTCCTACCATGTCTTGGAAGAGAAGCGCCATTTGTTTTATGTTGGCAGCTTGTTATTCTGTTTCTCTGTCCTTCTTTTCGAGGACCCTGCATAGGAAGTCATCATCAGTTTCTTGTTCATGATGCTGCTCTGATGATGCCTCCGGGCTTTCTTTTGGCCCGGTGAGAGCGGACATTGCAGTCAGCATCTCCTGAAGCTTTTGCTGCTGTTGTTCCTGAGCTCTTATGATGGATCGGGTAAGCGGTCGGTGGCCCGTAGAAGTGCGGCTATCCTCTTTCCCGAATGCCATATAAATAGTGTGAACCATTATGCCCCCAGACTTGGGGCGTTTAGTCTCGGCGTCTTTGCGTTCTGCCATATTCATAGGGGCTTTCTCTGGCCTCCTTTTCTTTTGAGCTGTTGATGTTGAGGGGGCCGTTGCAGCAGGCACCCAAGCAGTTGTCGTCCTTTGTGGCTTGCTAGGACGGTTCTCTTCTTGCTAAACCTTCAGCTTCTTCTGTCGGTGAAGATAGTCTTGATCGACCACTGACTCCTGGACCCGTCGCTAGACTTTGTAAAATTTGGAGGACAGCCGCTGAGGGGGCTGTTCCGGCTTTGCCTCTGTAACATTCTCTACGGGTGGAGGAGATCTTTTCAATACGGCGGTAGGAGAGTTCCTGCGCACCTTGTTCAGCAATTCAAAACTGTTCCCGGTTGGAACAGCAGCATTGACTTCCACCGTTGGGGCTGGTGGAGTCAGCCCAGAGGGGGAGTTTCCCCCAGCCTTCCTTACTCGATGCCAGTAGCGACGTCGAGCGTGTAGAGCTGTTGGGGTTGGTTCGGTGATGGGGATGGCTTTGTCTTACTCCTTATCCAGGTGAGGGGCTGTTGCTGGTGTCAGCCTCTTGAAGACTGATGTCCATTGAGAAGCGGTATCCAACCGGTCAAAAACAGACTTCTGAGCAGGAACAGGAACCGTAGTGGGAGTCGGAACAGTCAGTCTTGTAAAAACCGACCCTTTGGCGGGAGAAGACGCCTTGACGACTTCAGGAGCAAGGATGGCTATCCTCTTTGGAACAACCTTTTCTGAGATTGCAGGCTTCATCATGAGCCCACAGGAATTTTGGCCCAGTCTGGCGAAGACTGAGGCGCTAGAGCTGGACGACCCGTTGAGAGGGGCCGCTGTAGTAGCAAGCCGATCAAAGACCGACTTCTTGGGAGCTTCTGGTGTTGGTATGGGGGTGCTGAAGCTCATCGGTGGGAGTATGGTCCCAAAGAACAATCCGGTGGTGGCCTGAGTCACCTGATCTACCGGCATCGTGAACAAGGAAGCCGCTTGAGGCCCGTAAGCTATGCCTCCATACGAGGCGGAGTGCGAGTTGCAGTTGCAGTTGGAACACTTCACGCAAGTAGATGTCATTGCTGTTTCGCTTTCTGCGCCAAGCAAGAAACCAAATCTTAGTACCTCGAACCCAAAGGCAACCATATCAAACCGCGATTCTTTCGTGAACACGACACACGAAGTGTGGGGTAGAAAGAGCAAAAGGTCCCACCGAGCGTCCCAGAATCTATTCACCGCGAGAAACCGGGAAGACGCGGAGGACGTCTTGCCTGAATCTGGGGGCAGATGCTAATTGGTGCTATCCGTCCACCTCTCCGAAGATGCCAAGTTGATTTATGGCACCATGCATCGAAGGTTTAAACGGATGCGGCCGATGTAGCAGACTTCGTCAGATTCCCCCTAGTTTGAGGGGGTTTTAATTGTGGGGACGCTCTTCCCTGCAGGCGCAAGCCCCTGCTGTTAATTACGCTACAGCATCACGGTAACAACTTTCTCCTTCTCCATATGGTCACTTCGTGTCGTGGGTGTTTGTTTTGTTTGTGGTTTCCCATGGATTGTATATGGAGACTAATTTATATTGTCGCCCGTAGGGCGTAGATTAGTCCAAATCCGTATTCTCTTAGATTTGGATTTGGGGGTTGGGTTTAAGGATACGTTAGCCTCATTTGGGACTAAGATCAACTTAAACGTATGTTAAGGATACATTAGTCTAATTTTTAGACTAAGATCAACTTAACGGGATTGTTTAGATCCTACAAAAGAGCAATTGGACTCTATTGTTTAGTTTAGGGACATTGCGGTCGATTAGTTTAAGGACATTACGGTCCGTTGTTAGTTTAAGGACATCTCGGTCCATCGGTAGTTTAAGGACATTTCGGTCCGGCGGTAGTTTAAGGACATCTCGGTCCATCGGTAGTTTAAGGACATCTCGGTCCAGTTTAGAGACATCATAGTCTATAAGGTTTAAGGACGTCATAGTCCATGAGTTTAAGGACCCCACAGTCCGGTTTAGAGACATCGTAGTCTATAAAGTATAAGGACATCATAGTCCATGGGCATAAGGACCCCACAGTCCGGTTTAGAGACATCGTAGTCTATAAGGTTTAAGAACATCATAGTCCATGAGTTTAAGGACCCCATAGTCCGTGAGATGTGTGGTTGTCGGGACCCGTCACCTCTCTGAAGACGTTGAAGGATTACAACGACAGATATCAGAGGAGTAAAGAGATATACCCTTGAACCGGTGTGAATTGATTGGAAGATCTGTAGCCCAGTTTGAGACTAAATCTGTTGAATATTTATGATCAGATGGGCTCAGTTCAATATAAGTTGAGGACTTATGTCCAAAATTGGGCTAAGTCCAATTAAAATGTTTAACATTTTTAATTCTGGCTATTGGGCCTTTACTTGGGCTTGGCCCTTTTAGTAATGCTGAGCATTAGATCCTGAAAATTTTTGTCTTGTATTGAATGCATAGCATTCATCAGAACAAAGTGTGTTCTGACAGTGCGCCACGTGGCGCGTCAGGCGCTTTGCACCAATTAAAGAGCGCATTGCGCTTCTGTCAGGTAGCACACATGAAGGTGACACGTGACGCGCTTAGCGCAAAGCGCTAGTTTATGAACGCATTGCGCTTTCAATTTATGAGCGCTTTGCGCTAGTTTGGTGGTGCACCAGTGAGTGACACGTGGCGTGCTTAACGCTGAGCGCCAGCTCATGAGCGCAGAGCGCTACTTTAGAAGCGCAAACCGCAAGTTGTTTCTGTGATTGACACGTGGCACGTTTTGGCACTGAGCGCCGGTCCAAGGAGCGCAAAAGCGCAGTTCATGAGTGCAAGGCACTGTTCAGTAGCGCAAAGTGCATCTGATCAAATTTATGATTAGAGAACAAGTTTATGTTCTTCTTTTAAAGGAGGCTTTGCCTCAAGAACAAAAGTTCTTGTTTATAAAAGGGCTCTGCCTTTGTAGATCAAGGATCTGTGAATGAAGTAAATACTTCTTTTATTTTTATGATTAGATCTTTTGATCTTTTTCTTTTTATCAAAGACCTTGGTCTTTTGTAGATCTGTGATCCTTTAAGAAGATGGTTCATTTTTAACGAGATGATTTCATCTCTGTTGTTCAAGAATTAATTCTTTACCTTAAAGAAATGATCTTCTTTTTCTAAGAGCTTGCTCTTCTTTCTCTTTGAGTTTTTCTCAAAGTTTGCAGGGGGGTTCTCCATACGAGACTTGAAGTCTTGGGGCCTTTATATAGGGCCAATTGATTTGTTAAATTAGTTTTAAGAGATCTTTCTCTGATTGATTTGGGAATATTTCCCACCGTTGGATCTTTGATCCTAGGGCTTCTACTTTGCAGAAGATAATCTTCTTGTTTTAATAAGATTGGAAAGATCTTTCCATAACAGAATTTTAATTCTGATTAATTAATAATTTATTATTATTAGATCTTTTGATATAACGGTGGGGAATTTTTAATTCCAGCGCTGGCGCACCTACGTTCGACACGTGGCGCGCAGCGCAGAGCACAGCGCAACTGCGCTAGCGCACCCGTGTTTGACACGTGGCGCGCAGCGCGCATGGCGCTGGATTTGAAGCGTTGCTTCAATTTTTGAGTTTTTAAATTTTAAAACAGAGCCTTGGTCTGATTGGGGGAGCGCTGCCTAGGGCGCAGCGCACCTGGCGCTAGCGCGTCTGCGTCTGACACGTGGCGCGCAGCGTGCCTAGCGCTGAATTTGAAGCGTTGCTTCAAGTTTCAAATTTTGAATTTTAAAACAGAGCTTCGCTCTGGTTGGGGGAAACAGGTGTTTGATATGATCATCACCTACTGCCGGCGTAATGACGAGTCTTTAGAGTCGTACACAGAGGTTTCCTGGCTCAAGCGAAACAAAATAAAAGAACATATGTGATATGTGCGGGACCGAGATTGATACGAGTATGTGATACCATATTGTATTCTCGCGATATGTGATATCGACCGAGTATATGTGATATAGTCGGGTTATCGAATCAAGTGTTGATTCGGTAAGTTGATATTATTGATATTAGTCGGTTATATATGATATAGCCGAATCATTAAATCAAATATTGATTTAATGATTTAATGTATGTTTGTATATTTGATATATGAATTTACATTGACTAATATAGCTCACTTGACTTTTTCTTTTTCTCACTTATGTATGCATTTTATATATGTGATATATATTATGTATCATGCAAGGTTATATATGCAACTTGTGTGTGTAGGACTCACACCATGACCATGATAAGAATTAGGGTTTTATTTATATTTAGTAATTCAAAATGGTGAGTATTAAGTCATGGCTTGAAGCTTGTAAAAGCTTGTAAGCTTCATTGACTTAGTCCACTCTTTTGTTTTATTAAAAATATTTATAAACTCAAACACTTATCATAACCCATGGTTAAGTCTCTACAATGGTTAAGTGTATGACACAAAACCCACCATGGTGGCAAATCTAACCTGATTCTTTCTCTTGTTCATTCTCATCTTCATCTTCTTCTTCACAACTCCAAAGCTTTCTAGGTTTTGGATTAATGAAGAAATATTGTGAGAAAATAAAATCTAAAGTAAGCCCACTTCCTATTTCATCATCCTTTACTAATTGCCATTTAGTTTAGAATGTTCTCTTCACAAAGTTCATGACCTAGTGAAGGGTTAGCTTGAGTTTGAGTCTCCTCGACGTAGATCATCTTCGGCCTCGAAGACTACGAGCAATCTTGTTCATTTCTCCGAGGGAATCCATACTAGAGTTCGGAAAATAGATGATCGCAGTGAAGGGACGTCAACACGGAGCTTTAGAAGTGAAGGACCGAGTCTACAAAGGTTGTATTCTTGATCACTTCTTATGTAATGTTTGATTACATTATTGTGTTACCCTAGTTTTCTAGTATGTATCTTTGGATGTTTGCTTAGCACCCTCTTAAATTTTTGTTGTGGCATACTTAATACTTGCAAACCCTAGGTTAGGTGCTGAAGAAATCCCAACATGGTATCAGAGCCAAACTAGAAACCTAGACGGTGTTAAGGTAATACGAAATCGAAAAACTCCGCAAAATACGGTTTTAGAAACCCTAGAAAATGCTCTCTGGAATTTTTTTGAAAAATCGTTTAAAAATTATTTTAGCAACTGCAGAGTGATATATATGATACAGTTAGAACACAGGTGAAATACGAGGGGGTGCTCGGATTTTGGCCGAGCACGAGGCTCGAAATTCCGGCGATGTCGGCCGTACATGCTCCATATCCCCTCGTATTGCACCAGTGCTCTAGTCAATTGGATTTAGGGTTTCTGGTATTGTTTGTTTAGTCCAGATTGTCATGTGATGATAATTGTGTTGTGGGCTAATTGCGGAGTATTTTGTAGTCGTATTTTTTAGCATTGTAATAGTAACCTATGCTATATTTAACAGTTAGAACGAACTTCAAACATCACCCCATGACACCCTACTGAAATTTTCAAGAGTTGGAATTTTCTTAAATTAATTATATTCGATAGTCGTGCAAGTAACTCTATGGACCCTCTAAAAGAACAAAAACCTTAACTCAATTCTATACCCAAGGAACCGCGATCGAACCCTAGGGTTTGCCGTAGTTCCGCGGTGTCATAGGTGAGGCGTTGGTTTGACCCTTCTACGGCTGGATCATAGGTACTGTGGCACGTTATGGATACTTTAACTTCGCTCAAGTGTTGAGCTCAATGGGAGTTGTGGGGATTTGTTGATTCAATCGAAATGTTTAACATCGTCTAGTAAATTGTGATACAATAATTGGAATCCACAGTATTTGAATTTTATAAATCTAGCAATTTAGTCTCATTTGATCGGTTGCCACGGGATTTTGATGTGATCAAAAGTCCGTCGCAATCACGTAGCATACGCGGATACTCGCCGGGTAACATTACTAGATAGCCACACCCCATAACCCCGACCAAGTCACTGTAGGAGAACTCTGTTGCTAAACACATCCATTCGGGTGCTCGCAGCCACGGTGTTCCGCCTAAGTGCACTTCGTCGTCGGTATCGGGGGTGTGGCTGTCTACTAAAGTTTCCAACGAGCATTCGACTAGGATGTCGGGAATCTTGTTGAATTGCCTGACTTGTTATTGAAAAGGGTTTTCAATATCGAGACTAAAATGCAGGGTTTATAATTGTTAGGCATGCGATATCTAAGGAATTCATTTAGTTAAGCATGTGATGTCTAAGGCGGTTGCGGATTCCAACTGTTGTAGTTTTTCTCTTTTTTTTCTGCGACTGTAAGTGTAATATGTGGGGTATCGCCGGTTTCGTTGCTATACATCAATGACAATTGAGATACGCATATTTACTTACGTTGATGACATGTGATGTTATGTGTTACTGCGATATGTTATATTAGATTGTTGTGTTTGAATAGCCGGGGGGTTTTATGTGAGATGAGAGTTTTTCATTTTCATTCATGTAAAATTCAATGTATGTAATATTCTTTTATTAGGGCACTTCCGGGTTGAGGAAGATGTCACCGTTGATGTATATTATTTACTTTTCCGCATTAGGATAGACCCATGGAGGGGAGCACAAGTAATTAGGTTCTAGAGTCCAGTTGGAGACCATCTCGAGGAGTCGAGTCCGGGTCTCCTAACTCTAGAATTGGTAGGGTTGCTTTCCGCTCTCGTAGGGGTCTAGGAATGTGGGTTTGGCTATTCGTCATGACCGTGGAATCCGTGTTTTATACAGGCTCAAAATAAAACACGAACATCCTAGTATATCCAATATTTCATATCTTGTTTTCTGCTGCGATATCTGTGATGTGATCATTTGATATGTTGAGATAGATACATTATATAGTATATATGATATATTATAGATGTTGCTTATATTTCACACCCACGCTAGCCCTGCCCCCTCTGCCGTTAGTTATCTAACCTAACGATGCATGACGGGACATCGAGGCGAATACAGATGGCATAAGTGTACGTTGTATTTATATGTGATACTTAGGTAACTTAAATGATGGGACATTCATTAATGAGATTAATGAAAGAAAATAAACCTAATGATGTTGTGGAATCGAATTTTCAAAAACAGGTAGCTCCAGTTGTTGCTTTGCATAGCGGTATTCCTTGCAGAATATCCAGCACCTTATTTGATAAGGAAAGAGCCGAGATCCCTTCACCGTGAGTGACCTCTTTAGCAATAACTGGCAGATGCTACAACCCTCGGTTTGTCTTTTGATTGCTTTTCTAGTTCTTGCTTTAGATAGTGGTATTGTGAATATCCTGCACCCCATTCGACGAGGAAAGAGCCGAGATCCCTTCACTAGGGAGTGACCTCTTTAGCGAAGCTAGCAAAAGCCTCAAAAACACTCCATTTAAAACCATTTGATTCTACAACGATATCAAGTTCAAAGCGTTAAAAGTTTTCTTAAAAACCATCTGCAACCCTCAGTCATTTTAGGAAGTAGAGTACTTAGTATTCGTGCTACGTTTGTCGACCTTAGCCAAGGCGTAGTGTGCGGTAGCTAAGTGATGTCTTTCTACACAGCATATGATGCAATTAGTTAGGACAGTCATGTGACTTTGTTGACCTTAACCAAGGGTCATGTGGGTGGGTATAATTAATCACAAAATGACGGATAGAACTTGACTAGTGCTTATGATTTGTTGACCATAGCCAAGGTCATAAGTGCTAGGGGTAAAAACCATTATCGGAAGTTTCAAGTGTTGAAATTTGCAATGAGATTGCATACCTTCTATGTGATAGTTGGATCCTGATACCCACTGCGAGTAATTGTTAATCCTGGGAGAGTTTTGCACTTTACAATTAGCCGATCAAGTAGGTGTCTAAAAAGGTGTCAACGGGGTTACGCCCCTGGGAAAACGAGGTTTATTTTAATTAGGTCCGTGCAAAAGCGCGGGGAACCTCCCTCAAAGTACCGGCACTGGCCTGGCTGAAAGATTGGCGAACTTATAGGGTGTAAATAATCCCAGCTAGTCTTTCTTTTTAAGATTTGAAAGAAGATTTGATAAAAACAGTGGGAGCCATCCTGATTAGATAAAATATATAACCAATCTAATCTTACAAGAGCGCACGCAGAGTGTTTTCTTCTCTCTCTCTCTCCAGGTAGCGACCATGTCACGCCTTAATCAAGATAATAATATGGATGTATTGACCGAACCCGCTTGTTATACTGAGCTGGGGAACGTTGGTCCCGCTCAAACTTATAATTGTTATAAGACCGAGCAGGAAATAGGGGAATACCAGGATTCCCATGCCGCCCAAACAAAGGAAGTGCATAATGATGCATCTTCTTTGGGTGTGTTTGTTATAAAGAACTGTTTCTCAGTATCCTCTACATCCTGGGTATGTGATACCGGATCAGGATCCCGCATATGTAATCTATTATATAGGCTACAGAAAGGTAGAGAACTGAGAATAGGGTGATATGTCTCTAAGTATAGAGATTGGTGCAATTGTTGCAGCCAAATCAGTTGGCAGATATCACCCTGTATTACCAAATACATTGATTCTGAACGAATGTTATTAGATACCGAACCTGATATACAACATCATATCAGTCTCTTTATTTAGTAAAGAAGGATATAATTTTGTATTGTTGGATAAATGTTTTGAACATTTCCTATATCAAAGTGTTGATCGATTCAGGCACGTTATCTAATGACATATACGTTCTAAATCAAACCACAGTTCTTAACGTACAGAACACACACAAGAGGAAGAGTTCAGAAATGAACGAATCCTTCTTGAGGCATTGTAGACTATGTCATATCAATGGGACCCGACTAGCTAAGTTACATTTAGATGCATATTTAAATTAGTTTGAATTTACATCTTGTGAAACTTGCCAGTCATGTCACAAAGATAAAATGACCATAGCTCCGTTTATTGGAAACAGAGAAAGAGTTAATAAACTCTTGGGACTAATGCATAATGATGTGTGTGGTCCCCTGTCTACACATGCCAGGACTGGTTCTTTGTACTAAGTTATGTTCACTAATGATCTCTCAGGATTCGGACATATGTTCCTGTTGAAACACAAGCCTGAAGCCTTTGAGAAATTCAATGAATATAAATCCGAAGTAGAGAACCAAAACGGGTATAAGTATTATGTCCTTTGATGAGATCAGGGAGGAGAATACTTGTGCATGGAATTCCTGGACTATTCTAAAGGAGAATGAGATTCTCTCTCATCATTACTCCTCCGTATACACTACAGCACGTCGGTGTATCGGGGTGGAGCAATCACACCCTATGAGATATGGTGTGCTCTATAATGAGTATTACTAAGTTACCTATTTCCCTTTGAGGGTTATGCGCTTGGGGAAGTAGCATACCTATTGAATTGGGTTCCAACCAAATCAGTGCCTACCACTCCATATGTGATATGGTATGGGAAGAGCCCATCTCTTAAGCAAGTTAAGATTTGGGGTTGTCCGGCCTATGCCTAAAAGAAAAATCCGGACAAGATCGTGGCAAGGTCAGTTCTGTAGAACTGGAAGGAGTTCCAGCTATACAAACTACAGCTAATGATTTGGTAGAACCGGAGGATTCAATGGTTCCCGATGAACCTCAGCCTCTCCGCCGATCTGGTAGGGTTCCTCATCCGCCTGAGAAATACTTCGGTTTCTCGATGACAGTGGGAGCGAGGATTATATCATGAGATGATGACCGAACTAGTTTCGAGCAGGCCATCAAGAGTAGGGACTCTGTAAGAATGGCTGGATGCTAAGAGATCTGAAATGGAATCCATGTACACCAACAAAGTATGGACTTTGGTTGCTATATCTGAAGGGTTAAATCCCCATCGAGAGCAAATATATCTTGAGAAGATTACTTGGTGTAGATGGAAAAGTTGAGACTTTCAAAACTAGACTTGTTAAAGGTTCTCGTCATCGACCAGGCATGGATAATGATGAAACATTTTCCAGTGGCTGTGCTTAAGTCCATCCGGATCCTACTTGCCATTGCTACATACCATGACTACGATATCTGGTGGTTGGGTGTCATGACTGCTTTTTCTAAATAATGATTTAGAAGAGAGCATCTATAAGTACACAGCCAGAGGGATTCATAAGCAGTGGGAGCAGCGGAAACGTGTGCAAGTTGCTTTACAGGTTAAAGCAGGTATCGCGGAGTTGGAACATCTGTTTTGATGTGAAAATCAAAGCGTTTGACTTCATCAAAATGGTAGATGAACCTTATATATACAAAAAGGTAGTAAAGAGTAAGGTGGTCTTCCACATATTGTATGTGGATGCCATACCCTTGATAGGAAAGGAGTTTCCTATGCTACACTCGGTCAATCTCCTCTTATCACATAGATTCTCCATATAGGATCAAGGTGATACCTCCTAAATCCTGGGTTTTGTATCTATGAGATAGATCTAAGTGAATGTTAGGATTCTCACTAGGTGTAGTGAGATGATATCAATCGATCCTGAGGAGAATCACTGGATAGCTTCCAAGGTGATAAGGATGACTGAAAGTCAGTCACAGGCATTGTCTTTACCCTCAGTGGAGGGACGGTATGTTGGAAAAGTTCCAAGCTAGATACCGTGACAAACTAGACGATAAAGGCTGGATACATCGCTACCAAAGATGCTACCAAAGAGGAAGTCTGGGTGTATATTTGTTCATGAGATGAACTAGGTTCCTACCATTGTGTAACTATGGAGGTATGGCTTTGGCCTAGGAACCCCGATCCTATCAGTGACCCAGACATGTTCTAAGGCAGTATCACCTGATCATGGAGATGGTTGATCTCCAAGAGATCGAGATTAGGAGAGTAGACTCAGAGGTTAACAGGGCGGATCCACTCACTGAAGCCTTTCCTGCGAGAGACTTTTATAGGGTGTTGGGTATGCTATACTACAACAACTGTCCTTAGTGCAAGTGGGAGATTGTTAGTTGTATGTATGCCCTAGATGCCATTATTGTACATGAGATGTATATTATAGTGGATGCTGGGACATATATAGGGAAGACTTTCTTGCTCGACATGATAGTACGCTATCTGGTTGCTCTTTATCTTAACATGTATGCTTACTGTCTCTCTGTTACATGTTGATAAAGCCCTTAGGATGTGTACTCGATTTCCAGGATTATGATGCAGATCATACTAGTAGGGCCTGGGTAGTCCATGAGTTCATCCTTCAAAGTTCCTAGTCATGGGAATATCGAGACGGGGCATTGATAATCCAGAGTAGACTAGCGTATATCTTCTCGTCCCATGTGATGGGTGATGGATGATCCCATATCCATTGGTGTTTGACATCAAAGATGGTATACGGGTGCTCAGTGGAGACTGGGTACACTGAACGGACTCGCCGAGAACTCCTAGATGGTATTATACCTCACGTCAGATAGCAGTTTTCTGGTGACACTGGTGCAGGTTAGTCTGCTGACCCGAGATCGTCATAGAGTCTTATGTGGCTCCCACTATGCTTTGATTTCCACCCTACTATGGCTCTACTGAGTCGTGCAAACAGGTGGTTTTTTGGTACAGTCCCGAGTCACATGGAGGCAATGAGCGATAGGAAGGGATTCGTCTCTCCCGATATTGGGGTTGATGTTGCGCTATACTCGATTGGCCATAACTGAAATCCCTGGTCAGGGTAGATGTGATTTACTGGTAAATGTTATCAGTAGTTTCACGCCTGTTATGGACCTTACATCGGCATGACTTATCAAGCTACTGGAGTCTAACGTTTACCACCCCTAGGCGAGATATGCGACATATCAGACGAATAGACCGGACTGTGCGGTAGAGTTACTGATTGAATTCGCAGGAGTATGAGCAGGCTTGCTTGTTGATCTTCTGATCGCTCAATACCCGGGTGGCCGTTACGTTTAGCAGACCTCTTGCGGCTTGTGGGTGTTTGATATGATCATCACCTACTGCCGGCGTAATGACGAGTCTTTAGAGTCGTACACAGAGGTTTCCTGGCTCAAGCGAAACAAAATAAAAGAACATATGTGATATGTGCGGGACCGAGATTGATACGAGTATGTGATACCATATTGTATTCTCGCGATATGTGATATCGACCGAGTATATGTGATATAGTCGGGTTATCGAATCAAGTGTTGATTCGGTAAGTTGATATTATTGATATTAGTCGGTTATATATGATATAGCCGAATCATTAAATCAAATATTGATTTAATGATTTAATGTATGTTTGTATATTTGATATATGAATTTACATTGACTAATATAGCTCACTTGACTTTTTCTTTTTCTCACTTATGTATGCATTTTATATATGTGATATATACTATGTATCATGCAAGGTTATATATGCAACTTGTGTGTGTAGTACTCACACCATGACCATGATAAGAATTAGGGTTTTATTTATATTTAGTAATTCAAAATGGTGAGTATTAAGTCATGGCTTGAAGCTTGTAGAAGCTTGTAAGCTTCATTGACCTGGTCCACTCTTTTGTTTTATTAAAGATATTTATAAACCCAAACACTTATCATAACCCATGGTTAAGTCTCTACAATGGTTAAGTGTATGACACAAAACCCACCATGGTTGCAAATCTAACCTCATTCTTTCTCTTGTTCATTCTCATCCTCATCTTCTTCTTCACAACTCCAAAGCTTTCTAGGTTTTGGATTAATGAAGAAATATTGTGAGAAAATAAAATCTAAAGTGAGCCCACTTCCTATTTCATCATCCTCTATTAATTGTCATTTAGTTTAGGGTGCTCTCTTCACAAAGTTCATGACCTAGTGAAGGGTTAGGTTGAGTTTTAGTCTCCTCGACGTAGATCATCTTCGGCCTCAAAGACTACGGGCAATCTTGTTCATTTCTCTAAGGGAATCCATACTAGAGTTCGGGAAATAGATGATCGTAGCGAAGGGACGTCAACACGGAGCTTTAGAAGTGAAGGACCGGGTCTACAAAAGTTGTATTCTTGATCACTTCTTATGTAATGTTTGATTACATTATTGTGTTACCCTAGTTTTCTAGTATGTATCCTTGGATGTTTGCTTAGCACCCCGTTAAATTTTTGGTGTGGCATGCTTGATGCTTGCAAACCCTAGGCTAGGTGTTGAGGAAATCCCAACAGTAAGTACGCAAGTATGTATGTACAAGCATGTATGTACGCAAGTATGTATGTACAAGTGTGTATGTACGCAAGTATGTGTGTACGCAAGTATGTATGTACGCCATATGTTATTCATATGCGCAATAGAATAAAAATCATGTCTAATCATCAATGCTAAGATAAGCTAAACAATATATTATCCATGGCAATTCTATAGTGTGAGTGTCATGGCAATTACTAACGGTGTGTGTGTGGCATACAGTTTAGTACTCGTGCAACATGAATCGTTAGTAACAGTGTTGTGTCTCATTAATACCATGTCCATATGCAACAGGAAATGGGGTATGCAACAATGGTACACATGCGAAATCAATGTATATATATAAATTTGTGGCTATAGTATCCTATCAAGCCCTGACGCATAATGCCATACGGTCGATTTCCCCGTAGATTTTAAATCTACTCACTGGTGATCTCGAGCTAAGTGTATCCGACCACCTGCTTCCCTTTCTTCGCAGCGTCCAAAGTCCCCGCCTGCGATCCTATTAACACAAAACATAGCAAGTACTACTCAGAAACGACTAATAGAACCTAAAATTATGCTCAAATCGATGCACCGACTCCAACGCCCTCTAAAGTGCTCGCTTAACGGCTAACGTGTGTGACGACTCTACAACAATAGACCCTACGCGCAGAAATCACGCGAAGCACAGAACCGAGTCGGACACTGTATCGCGCGTCGACGTAACGCTAAAACTAGGTAAAAAATCCCAGATTTTTCCTACTATAAAAACACAAAAATCAAACAGTACCAAACAACCTAAAATCACTGCAGACAGCTTCCCTGAAATCCACAACCCTCCAGTCCTCTCCCCGGACGAGTTCGCCGGATTTGGGCCCTATGTCGCCGGCCAAAACCGCCCAGGTAGGTCTCGTATCATGGGTGTACACTCAGGGTTCCTAGCACTACACTACTACACTGCTTATTTTCACAGTGCACACCCAGGATAACAGCAGGTTACAGACACGCAAAAACGACGCTAAAATACGATATTTTGCATAAAACTGAAACTTTATGGTTCTAAACTGAAACTACAAGGCAACACAACATATTAACTACCTAATTAATAGTAGAGAGTCATTACCTAACAAACTTGCTCTCAAACCCTAGCTTTTCATGCTCCAAGTGCATCTAGTGGCTTGATCTTGGCTTGAGAAGTGTTTTGATGGACTTTAGTGAAGATTTGTATGGGTTTGTGAAGGTAGGGTTAGGGTTTCAGCTGAGGGAGTAAGTAAAGAGATGGGGTTGAGAACAAATGAAGAAGAGAAAAACAATGAGAGTTGTGAATGAGAGAGTGAGGGGAGTGTATGTGAGTGTATGTGTGAGTGAGGGTGAGGGAAATGAGGGGTGAGTTTAGAGAGCCATGCCCCTCTATTTCCTCATTAAATGCATGGCATGCTTGCCATGCCTCATGATGCCCTCTCTCTCTCCCCCCTACAAGTCAACCAAATAAAAAAAAACCATTTTTAGTTTTAAAATTTGAAAACTAGTTTATTTAACTAATTACATATTACACTTAATGATATGGGTTAATACACCATGACTACTTAAGCATGGTTTAACCCCAAATTAACCCTAGGTTAACATACACATATATGTACAAGCCCGCAATAAATATTAATAAAATATTAATTAATTTTGATAAAATATTTGAAAACTATTTTGGTAAACTTTTTACTAAAAATCCGCATTAACACTTAATTAACCACTAATCGCATTCTATGGTGTTACAATCTTCCCCCCTTATAGAAACTCGTCCCCGAATTTAAAAATTTTACTATGCATACCTTCAAAAAGATGAGGGAATTTCTTCCGCATCTCGCTCTCGGCCTCCCAAGTGACTTCTTCACCATTCGGGCTATGCCAAAGAACCTTCACAGATGGAAAGACCTTTGACCGAAGTTTCTTCACCTGCCGGTCCAAAATAACTACCGGCTGCTCGGTGAACGAAAGATCGCGCTCTAGCTGAACGGTCTGGTGCTGAATCATGTGAGAAGGATCATGAAGGTATTTGTGAAGTATCGACACATGGAATACGGGGTGAACATCCGGAAAACTGGGTGGAAGCACCAAACGATAAGCAACGGTACCAACTCGCTCAAGAATCTCGAAAGGACCTACAAATCTAGGACTGAGCTTTCCTTTCTTCCTAAATCTCATCATGCCCTTCATCGGAGAAATCCGTAGGAATACATGATCCCCCACTGCGAACTCAAGCCTGCGACGATGACGGTCGGTATAAGACTTCTGTCTGCACTGGGCTGCTCTCATCCTATCCCGAATCAGCTGGATTTTCTCCGTAGTCTCTTAAATGAGCTGGGGTCCCAAAATCCTGCTCTCGCTAAGTTTGGTCCAACAGACTGGCGATCGACACCTCCTACCATACAAAGCCTCAAAAGGCGCCATCTGAATCGTTTCCTGATAACTGTTATTGTAGGAGAACTCTATCAATGGCAAGTGACGATCCCAACTGCCCCCAAAATCAAGCACACATGCACGAAGCATATCCTCCAGAGTCTGTATAGTCCGCTCTGACTGACCATCGGTCTACGGATGGAAAGCGGTGCTAAAGCTTGAATGGGTACCTACGACTTCCTGAAGTTTCTGCCAAAGACGGCTAGTGAACTGGGTGCCCCTATCGGATACTATGCATGAAGGAACTCCTTGCAAATGCACAATCTCATCAATGTACAACCGAGCATACTGAGCATAACCGAAAGTGGTCTTCACTGGAAGGAAGTGAGCCGCTTTCTTCTACCGGTCTACAATCACCCAAATGGAGTCATACCCCCGACTAGACCTGGGTAGACCCACAACGAAGTCCATGGAAATCTGCTTCCATTTCCACTCCGGAATGGGTAAAGGCTGCAACTCTTCTGCCGGTCTCTAATACTCGCCTTGACTTGCTGACAAGTCAGGCACCTCGAAACAAAATCCGAAACATCACTCTTCAACCCTGCCCACCAGTAGATATCTCTCAAATCACGATACATCTTGGTGGAACCTGGGTGAACACTAAAAGCTGACTGATGTGCCTGCTCTAGGATCTCGTGCCTCAACCCATCGGTATCAGGTACATACAAACGAGTCCCAAAATATAGCACACCCTGGTCATCAATCAAGAACTCCGAATCTCCACCCTGCCGAACATGCTCAAGAATCTCAGACAAACGGGCATCAGCGGGCTGCGCCTCACGAATACGGTCAAGTAGAAGTGGACGAGCGTGTTTCCCCCAATCAGAGCAAAGCACTGTTTGAATTTCAAAATTCAAAAATTGAAGCAACGCTTTAGATTCCTTGCGCTACGCGCTGTGCGCCACGTGTCAAAAGCAGACACGCCAGCGTAAGGAGCGCTGCGCCCAAGGCAGCGCACCCCCAATCAGAGCAAGGCTCTGTTTTAAAATTCAAATTTTAAAGTAAATGAAGCAACGCTTCAGATCACTTGCGCTCTGCGCTGCGCGCCACGTGTCAAACAGTAGCACGCTAGCACAGTTGCACTACGCTCTGCGCTGTGCGCCACGTGTCAAGCATAGGCGCGCTAGCGCAGTTGCGCTGCACGACACGTGTCAAGCGCAGGCGCACTAGCGCCAATTGCGTCAGCACTGGAATTTAAATAATAAATTATTTAATTAATCAAAATTAAAATTCTAGAAAGATCTTTCCAATCTTATTAAAATAAGAAGATTATCTTCTGTAAAACAGAAGCCTTAGGATCAAAGATCCAACGGTGGGGAAATATCCCCAGATTAATCAGAAAAAGATCTCTGTAACTAACTTAACAAACCAATTGGCCCTATATAAAGGCCCCTAGACTCCAAGTCTCACACATACAGACACGCACACAGAAGAGAGAGGACCCTCTAAAAAAACTTTGAGAAAAACTCAAAGAGAAGGAAAGGCAAGCCTTTGAAGAAAGAAGATCATCTTCTTCATCTTTAAAGGTAAAAAATTTTGATTCTTGGAAGAACAGAGATAAAAACATCTCATTAAAAGAAGAATCTCTTCTAAAAAGATCAAAGATCTAAGAACAAGATCAAGATCTTCAATAAAAAGAAAAAAGATCAAAAAGATCTAATTATAAAAGATTAAAAAGAAGTAATTTACTTCATTCTTAGATCTTTTGATCTATATAAAGGCACATCCTTTTGATGAACCATTGGTTTTTGAATCTTGAGGTAGAACCTCTTTAGAACAAGAAAAACTTGTTTCTTTGATCTAAATTGGATCAAGATGCGCTCTGCGCTATTGGACAGTGCCTTGCACTTTTAAAACGCGCCTTTGCGCTTATCAGATTGGCGCACTGCGCCAGAGCGCGCCACATGTCGACCACAGAATGATCTACGCTTTGCGCTTCTAAATACTGCGCACTGCGCTCTTAGATTGGCGCACTACACCAGGGCGCGCCACGTGTCAACAGCGCACTAGCGCAGCGCACTAGCACAGTGCACTGCGCTAACAAACTTGCGCTTAGCGTGACACGTGTCACCTCCACATGCACTAGCGCCTTGCGCTCTTTAATTGGCGCAAAGCGCCTGACAAGTCACGTGGCGCACTGCCAGACTATTAAAATGCTATGCATTATTTAAAAGGGCAGAGCCCAAATAAAGGCCTAACAGGCCAAATATAAATGCTATGCATTATTAAAAAAAGGGCAGGGCCCAAGTAAAAGCCTAACAGGCCAAATATCAATGCTATGCATTATTAAAAAAGGGCAGAGCCCAAGTAAAAGTCTAACAGACCAAATAAAAATACTATGCATTTGATTACAGAGCCCAAATGCTATGCATTATTTAAAAGGGCAGAGCCCAAGTATAAATGCTATGCATTTAATTATAGAGCCCAATGCTATGCATTATAAAAGGGCAGAGCCCAACTAAAAGCCTAATAGGCAGAACATGAATAAAATGTAGAATATTTTCAACTGGACTTAGCCCAATTTTGGCCATAAGTCCTCAATTTAAATTGAACTGGGCCCAACCGCTCTTCCAATCAATTTACACCCGGTTCGAGGGTACATCTCTTTACTTCTCTGATATTTGTCGTTGTAATCCTTCAACGTTTTCAGAGAGGTGATGGGTCCCGACAGCCATATATTCCACGGACTATGATGGACCACCATGTCCTTAAACTGGTAATCGACCGCAATGTCCCTAAACTAAACAACAGAGCCCAAATGCTCTCTTGTTGGATCTAAACGATCCTGTTAAGTCGATCTTAGTCTGGAAATTAGACTAACGTATCCTTAACAAACGTTTAAGTTGATCTTAGTCCAAAATGAGGCTAACGTATCCTTAAACCAAAACCCCAAACCCAAATCTAAGAAAATACGGATTTGGACTAATCCACGTCCTACCGGCGACAACATAAATTAGTCTCCGTATACAATCCACAGGCAACCGAACACAAAACAAACACCCACGACACGAAGTGACTATCTGGAGAAGCAGAAAGTTGTTACCGCAATGCGGTAGCGTAATTAACTACAGGGGCTTGCGCCTGCAGGGAAGAGCGTCCCCACAATCAAAAACCCCTCGAACGAGGGGGAATCTGACGAAGTCTGCTACATCGGCCGCATCCGTTTAAACCTTCGATACATAGTGCCATAAATCAACTTGGCATCTTCGGAGAGGTGGACGGATAGCTCCAATTAGCATCTGCCCCGAATTTCAGGCGAGACGTCTGTCTCTGCCGCGTCCTTCGGAGGGGAACAGATTCTGGCACCCCGGTGGGACCTTTTCCTCTTTCCACTCCACACTTCGTGTGTCGTGTTCGTGAACGAATTGCGGTTTTCTATAGTTGCCTGTAGATTCGAGGTACTTAGATTTGGTGTCTTGCTCCGTGCAGAAAACAGAAGATCAATGGCTTCAAACTGCACTAACTACAACTGCAACTCTCACTTCGTCCTTACTGGAGGAGTGACTTACGGGCCCCCAACGGCCTCCCTTTTCAAGATACCAGTGGAGCAGGTAACTCAAGCCACAACTGGACTATTCTTCAGGACCATGCTCCCACCCATGAGCTTCAACGGCCCTGTACCGTCACAAGAAGCTCCCAAGAAGTCGGTATTCGATCGGCTTGCTACTACTGCGGCCCCTCTCAACGGGTCGCCCAACTCCACTGCCTCAGTTTTTAACAGACTAGGCCAGAGCTCCAACGGGCCCATGAAGAAGCCTGCAATACCAGAAGGCATTATCCCGAAGAGGATAGCCATCCCTGCTCCCAAAATCGTCAAGGCAGTTTCTCCTGCCAAAGGGTCGGACTTCGCAGGACTGACTATTTCTGCTCCCGTTCCAGACGAAGTCACCAAGGTTGCTTCCCCTACTCAGAAGTCTGCTTTTGATAGGTTAGCCTTCCTCATTCAACGGACGTCGGTCTTTAAAAGGCTGATACCAGCGAATTCTGACCAACACAGGGGGCATGAGGAGGTCACCCCTACGGCTAAACCAACTCCAATCGCACGACATGCTCGCCGTCGTCACTGACGCCGGGTAAGGAAGGCTGGGGGCAACTCCCCCTCTGGGCTATTTCCGCCAGCTCCGATGGTGGAAATCAATGTTGCTGTTCCGACCAGGAATAGCTTTGAAC
Source organism: Agapanthus africanus (assembly GCA_030015575.1). Taxonomy (NCBI): domain Eukaryota; kingdom Viridiplantae; phylum Streptophyta; class Magnoliopsida; order Asparagales; family Amaryllidaceae; genus Agapanthus; species Agapanthus africanus. The sequence goes on along the minus strand of JASDDO010000019.1, from coordinate 371,205,481 downwards.
CGCTAAGAAGGGTGTGCAAAAACTCTCCAACTGCCATATTGAAAAGATCTCCTACACCTGTGGATAATGCCCCAAAGATGAAGCTGGAGCAGCCCCCTCAACAGCTGTCCTCTAAAATTTACAAGGTCTGGCGTCAAGTCCAAGACTCCGTGATGGATCAAGACTATCTCCGCCGACAGAAAAATATGAAGGTTCGGCAAGAGAAGGACTATTCCGTCAAGCCACAAAAAGCGACAGCTACTTGGGTGCCCACTACAACGGCCCCCTCAGCTTCGACCGCCCATAAAAGAAGGAGGTCGGAGAAGATCCCTGCGTCTTTGGTAAATCGCAAAGACACTGAATCTAAACGCCCCAAGTCTGGGGGCGTGGTGGTGCACACTATCTATATGGCATCCGGGAAAAAGGATAGCCGTGCTTCGACGGGTCACCGACCGCTCACCCGATCCGTGACAAAAGCCCAAGAGAAACAGCAGAAGCTTCAAGAGATGCTGACTACAATGGCCACACTCACCGGGCCAAAAGAAAGCCCGGAGGCGTCATCAGAGCAGCGCCGTGAGCAGGAAACGGATGCCGAGTTTTTTCGGAGAATCCTCGAAAAGAAGGACAGAGAAGCAGTAGAACAAGCTGCCCACATAAAACAAATGGCGCTTCTCTTCCAAGACATGGTAGGAATGATGTTACAGCCGGACCCTCCAGCTGAAGACCCTCTGATCATTATTGAAGACGATAAAGAGGAGACATCTAATCCTCCTCCGGCTCATTCAGCAGCCAAGGAGGAAACCATTTCCAAAGCTGCACTAGACGACTATATAGCTCAGCAGATACGAGTTCATCAGGTAAATGAGCGGCTGAGCAAATTGTTAGAACCGGACGACCCTATCCGGGCTGGTATGACCAAATCAGTTACCCGCCGGGATATACGATCCCTAAATTCCATGTGTACAAGGGGACAGGGAATCCACATCAGCATGTCGCTCAATTCAAAGCCTTATGCGGCAACACTGGAGGCGACGACAAACTGTTGCTTCGCCAATTCATTGGCAGCTTAGCAGAAACGGCCTTTGAATGGTATTCGGAGCTACCTAACGACTCTGTCAAAACATTTGCGGAGATGGAGCTATTGTTTACACAAAGATTCGCGAGTGCTATTGAACGCACCCCGATAACAGCACTAATTAATGCCAGAGTGGAGCCAGGCGAGACGTGGGTCCAGTACGCAATACGATGGCGAAACTTATGGTCGAAGTGCGAACAACGCATCGAAGAAGCGCCTGTGATAGGCATGTTCGTGGGCACTCTTGATCCGCAAGCGACCATCTCGCAATTCATGATGTTCTTCAAGCCAACTACTTTCCAGGCCTTGATCGACAAGTTGGCCCAAATGGATCAGATGGGACATAAACTGTCTCCTCTAAAGCCAGACTCTCGAAATGAGAAAGGAAAAGGGAAAGCGATCGTCATCGCCAATACCCAACAACAGCCGAGCAACTCAAAGCCGGTTGTTCGCCAAAACAACGTGCGTCCACGCCCATCCCTCGAGGAGAGACTGGGACGTCCTTACTCATTTTCTCAGGATAAAACAAGGAGACTATCCGAGCTGGCAGTGCACAACAGACTCATCAATCTGCCGAATCCAAAACGTCCGTTGCAGCCAGGCGATGTCAACGATCTTAATTACTGCCCTTACCACCAAGCGGTAAGCCATCCAATCAAAAATTTCTTCGTCTTTAAGGGATGGATCGAGGATCAGTACCAACAAGGCAAGTTCGCGTTATCTGAAAACTGGAAGGTGAACCCGCCACAGCCTCACACTCCTGAGAAGAGAAACACACCGGGGGCAACATGCTCCTTTGTTGAGGAAGCTCCATGGGAGGTGGCTCTTTCAGCCAAGACCAAAAGGATGCTGAATGATCTTCAGACATGCCCGGCGATCAGATGGAAGAACCCGTTGGAACCTAAGATCATCAAGGGAATGCTGAAGCCGCGCCCAACTCCAAATATTGGTGGTGATAGCCAAAGCGTTCACACCCAGCCGTCGAAATCTTTGAAAAAGAAGAAGAAATCCAAGAAGCCCGTGAAGCCTGGCGACAAGCGCACGGACCTACAAAAGCTGATTGACGCGCTGGAAGAGTATAACCAGAAGGCACGGATTCCAATCATGCTCCAAGAGTTCCTCAGCCACGTTCTTGAGGACGGAGATGATGGAGAAGAATCGTCAGACGAATCTGAAGATTACGTAGCAAGTTGCCATGTGATCTCTCATTCATCGCTAAACAATGAAGAGGCTCCTTGCACAAAGAAACTGGGGGCAGAGCCTGAATCGGAACTTCTGAGGCCGTCAGATGAAATGATCGACGCATTCCTAAACGAAGCTCTCCTAAGAAGTAAAGCCGATCGGGAGCGTGAGATGGCCATATTTGAAAAGGCCAAACGCCGGCGACTAGACAAAAGGGTCGAAACACTCCCACCAGATCAAAGTACATCCGCTGCAAATGAAAGCAATATCAAGATAAGGAAACGATTCGCCAAAGCCATATCAATGGGGATGAGGCTGCCCTCTTTCAGAGAAAATTATCCTGGTGGTATACATCTTGATGAAGCGAACGTACATCCTAACTTCTTCTTATATCACCAGAAGATCGCACATCCTACGGAAGACTGCAACTCCTTTAAGTGTTGGTGGTAAGGGTATGTCGCTCATAGGCAACACTTCAACAGGACAAAGCGTGAAGCTCGTAGACAACAGAAAAATGCGACAGATGAGCGTATAAGAATTGGTGACAATTGTCATAGGGTTGATCCCGAGGGACCGTGAATTCTCACCTTCGGAAGCGACTCCAACGAAAAAGTAGCCCTCTGCCCTCTCTTCAAGGAATCCATCTCTAAAACGAAAGAATTAAGAACTTGCGAGAACATTCAGCCGTGCAATCGCACGCTACCCGGAAAGAATCTCAGACCCGCAAACAAGGGATCGAACAAAAAGGATAAAAGGAAGGAAAAAACGGTCTTCTTCGCCAACGCTCAGCAACAATCGAGTGACCCTAGACCGGTTGTTTGCCAAAGCAACAAGCGGCAACCCCTCTATGAGAAATTGAAACGTCCTTACTCATTTCCCCGGGATAAGACAAGGAGGCTGTTCGAACTAGCAGTGCGCAACAGGCTTATCACTCTACCAGAGCTGAAATACCAGCAACAACTGAATGATGTCAACAATCCTAATTACTGCCCTTACCACCAAGTATTGGGCCATCCGATCGAAAACTGCTACGTCTTCAAAAACTGGGTTGAAGACCAATACCAAGAGGGCAAATTCGCGCTGTCCGAAAACTGGAAGGTGAACCCGCCACAACCACATGCTCCGAGAAGGATGGATATGACGGGGGCATCATGCTCATTCATAGGGAAAGCCCCATAGACCGAAAAGTCAGTAAACTAGAGTTCGCCTCAAATACGGCGACGGCGGACCGAAACGTCCTTAAACTAACAGTGGACCGAAATGTCCCTAAACTAACAACGGACCACTATGTCCTAAAATTAGCCATTGACCGAGACGTCGATAAACTACGATTGCAGCGTCCCAAAGCTGATAGAAAAAGAATAAAAATAAAAATAAAAACGGTATGTCCATAAGCAAAATGGGCACGGATGAAAACCCGAAAGGGCTCCGTGAGTAAAAACAGCAGGGCTACCGGCGAGTGTTTGTGAAAACCCGAAAGGGCGCAACCTCGTTATATAAAAAAAGAGAGAATAAAAAAAAAGAAAAAAAACGGTATGTCCATAAGCAAAATGGGCACGGATGAAAACCCGAAAGGGCTCCGTGAATAAAAACAGCAGGGCTACCGGCGAGTGTTTGTGAAAACCCAAAAGGGCGCAACCTCGTTATATAAAAAAAAAGAGAAAAAAAAAAAGAAAAAACGGTATGTCCATAAGCAAAATGGGTACGGATGAAAACCCGAAAGGGTTCCGTGAGTAAAAACAGCAGGGCTATCGGCGGGTGTTTGTGAAAACCCGAAAGGGCGCAACCTCATTAAAAGACACTTACAGGGTCCTTTCGACCTTGTGAGGAGAAACCACCTGCATGAGATCCTTACGACTCACAAGGGAGCAATACACTTAGGAATCCTCACGATTCCTAAGGAGAAATTACATTTGCGAGATCCTCACGACTCATAAGGAGAACTCTCTTATGTGACCCTCACGGCTCATAAGATTTGAAAGTCTTAAGTTACAGAGACCTGAACCTGTTCATAAGCAACCCCCGCAACCTCCGATACTGCCCTACAAGCGGCTCAATGCTGACCCTTGTATACAATCCACGGGCGCGAATAAACATTTCCCTAACCAAGTCCCATCCGTGACTAGGGATATGTGCGCACGGTGAACAACCCTTGTAAGTCCTCTCGACTTATAAGGAGAAAACCCTTTTGTAAGATCCTTACGACTTACAGGGGAATATGCACTTAGGAATCCTCACGATTCATAAGGAGAAAACACACCTACGAGATCCTCACGACTTGTAGGGAGAAATACCTTTGTGAGACCCTTACGGCTCATGAAGTCAAAAGCCTTAGGCGACAGGACCCTAATCCTGTTTACTAAGCCACCTTTGTTCGACATCAACAGAGACAAATGATGATTCGCTCCTAGGCAATATTCCAGTTGTAGCGGTGCTGATGCCGAAATCGGTGTCTAATCCCAAGCTTGCGGCAAAATGACAGCGAGCCACACATGCATACGAAATAACCGAAATGATGGGGCAACTTGCAAATAAAATCAGCAAGTAAAAATGTATGCATGCAAAATAGCCGAAATGATTGGGCAACTCACAATAAAAAGCAGCGAGTAAAAATACAAAAATAGCCGAAATGATTGGGCACCGCGAAAAATAGCCGAAATGATTGGGCAATCATGACCTTCGCGATATAAAAAGCTGAAATGATAGAGTATCGCGGAAAGAAGTAAAATAAAAATAAGAATGAAACTTTCGCCCTACAGGTGATATCACAGCAGTCCCTGTATACAATCCAGGGGCGCAAACAAAGAAGGAATCACACTCCTCCTCCCCAAGCTCCATCAGAAAATGGAGCCAAGTCTCGATGGCCACATCTACAGCCTGGAGACCCACAACAGCGTTCCTCCTCATTCCAGCAGGACTCAGACGCAACATCACCAAATGGAGCCACGGCTTAGTCCCTAGTTCCAAACCTCGATGGTTCACAGACAACCTAGAGATCATCTTGACATGCATCTCGTTACAACAGACGCAACATCAATAACGGCGTTCCTTCGTAAGTCTACCAGGATGCAGATGCAACGTCAACGAAAGACCTCATGATCAAAACAAAGCGAGTGACGGCAAAATCCCAGCTCCACCTCGACATTCATCCCGTTACAATAGACGCAATGTCAGCTACGGCGTTCCTTCGCAATCCAACAGGATGCAGACGCAGTATTAAAACAAAGCGAAGTGATGGCAAAATCCCAACTCCACCTCAGCATTCGTCTCGATATAACAAGATGAGATGTTAACAATAGCGTTCCTCCTCATTCCAACAGGACTCAGATGCAATATCACCCAACGGAGCCACGGCAAAATCCCTAGTTCCAAACCTCGATGGTTCACCAACAACCTAGAGACAACCGCGACATTCATTTTGATACAGCAGATGCAATGCCAACAAACGAAGCGAAGGCTAAATTCCTAGCTTCAGAGTCTTGACGGCAACTCATATAAAGCCTGAAAGACAATCAGAGATCATTTCTCACCAGCGCGGAGTGGTCACCACCTCGACATTCGTCTCGATACAGCAGACGAAATGTCACTAAAGCGTTCTTCTTCCAGCAGGATTCGGACACGCCGGCAAATGAAGCGAAGGCCAAATTCCTAGTTTCAGGGTCTTGACGATAACTCATATAAAACCTGAAAGACTATCAGGGATCATCCCACACCAGCTCGGAGTGGTCACCACCTCGACATTCGTCTCTATATAGTAGACGAGATGTCACTACACCGTTCTTCCTCCAACAGGATTCAGACACGCCAAAGCAAACGAAGCGAATGTCAAATTCCTAGCTTCAGGGTCTCGACGGTAACATATATAAAACCTGAAAGACAATCGGAGATCATCCCACACCAGCGCGGAGTGGTCACCACCTTGACGCTCATCTTGATACAGCAGACGAGATGTCACCCCAGCGTTCTTCTTCCAGCAGGGTTCAGACGCGACGATCAAACAACGGAGCCACGGCAAAATCCCTAGTTCCAAACCTCGACAGTTCAGACAACCGCGACATTCGTCTCGATACAGCAGACGCAATGCCATCAAACGAAGCAAAGGCCAAATTCCTAGTTTCAGGGTCTCGACGGTAACTCATATAAAACCTGAAAGATCATCGGAGATCATCCCACACCAGCGCGGAGTGGTTATGACTCATCGGGGCTCTCCAAAATGAGTCTAACCTCAAGTAAAAAGAGGCATGGTAAAATTCCTAACGCTTGCTCTTCCGACGGTCAAACTGCCTAGGAGGATTGCTTGAAGACGTCTTGTCCAGCCCCCGAAGGGATCAGAGACACGACAGTCGCAAGGCTACTCGAACAGCAAGGTTGCCTATCGAGGAATACATCAGCCGACGCGACGGTACGATGGACAAAACCCTAGTACCACAGACCCTAACGGACCTCTGTCGTAAAGAGCAGAGGTTAACTGTGATGTTAGGATATTCTTGCGAGAAATGCTCGATTCGTCTCGACTCGTGAGGCAAAGCCTGAGGCAGCGGGGATTAAAAAACCTGTTTCCTAAGCACTGGGGCCTTGCAAGTCGGTCCGAAATGGACTCTTGCATACTATTCACAGGTCACACTCTCTAAAGTCAAATATCGACAAGGAGGGAAACAACCACTTACGAGTCCTCTCGACTGGTAAGAGGGAAAATTCTCTAGTGAGATCCTTACGACTCTCAAGAGAAAACACACTTAGTGTTGGAGATAGTGCCCTCAGAGTCAATTATTAGGTCACAGGTACGTGATTGCAATGATTGATGGAGGACCTATCCCGGTAGGACAGTCTTACTCGAGATGATAGTATGCTATCTGGTTTACCTTTATCATCGTGTACTGCTTTAAGTGACCTGACACGTCGTTATTACACGTTGATAGAGCCCCTAGGATTCTTGCTTGACCACCAGCAGTATGAGGGCGATCATATAAGTGGGAGCTGGGGGTCTATAAGCATATCCTTAAAAGGTCCCTAGTCGTGAGAGTTTCGAGACAGGGCATCGATTCTCCATAGTAGACTAGTGTATACAGTCGAGACCCCGACGAGGGGCGGTGGCCGGTCTCACAAGCCACTGGTGTCAGTTGGATCACCTAAGATGTATACAGGTGCTCATTGGGTTATGAGTACACCGGACAGGACTCGCCGGGAACATGCTAGTTGGTCATATACCAGACGTCAGATGGCAGTTCCCTGGTGACATGTGTGCAGGTTAGTTCATCGACCTGGTGATCGTCATTTGTCTCGTGTGAGTTCCCACTGTACTTTGATTACTACCCTACCACGGCTCAAAGGAGTCGTGCAAACAGGTTTTAGTTGGGTACAGTCCCGAGCCATATGGAGGCAGTGAGCGTATCTTCAGGGGTTCGTCTCTCCCGGTATTGGGGGTGAGGTCGTGCTGTGTCTAGGAGAGCCATTACACGAAGCCCTCGGCCGAGGCAAGGAGATTTACTGGTAGGTATTCCAGTAGTATCTCAGGGTGTTCTGGGCTACACTCCGACACGACTTGTACCGCTTTTGGAGGTCTGACTTTTACCAACCCCCTAGGCCCGCCATGCGATGCTCATAGACGAACAGACCGGACTGTACGGATATTGTCACTGACAGGCTCAGTAGGGTGTCAGGCTGAGTTCGCTCACAGACGTCCCTTTTAGTCAATACCTGGTAGCCCGTTACGTATTGGCTTATACCTCTGACGTGCTAGTGGTTAAATCCACAACCAAGGTGTTGACGAGTCTTTAGAGTCCCCCACATTCAGTTACTCAGCTTTCGGACGAAAGGTTGTAGAGGCCGTATAGAGATATGGCAAGGTCCGATCAGATACGTGCGGTATTGCACGGATCCGGATCGGACAGTTTGTACTATAGGCCGTATGGTTATATGGCAGGGTTCAATCAGATACGTGCGGTATTGCACGGATCAGGATCGAACGGATATTACTAGCCGGTTTTGGTATAAGCCGGATCCTAGTATAGTACAGTGTAGATTTTGTCTCATTGCATTTGTATTTCGGTCGAAATACAGATGCGGGTGTGTATGCACAGTATCGGGGTTTTCCTGTAATTTATTACAGGACCTGTTTTCTGGAGTTGCCAGTTTGCTTTCCGTTTCAGCCGATTTCCATTGTTCCGTTCATTGGCCGAAGTTTGGTGGAGGAGGGTTTATTTGCATTGTTGCAAATAGGCATTAGTGGAGGGGGTTCTTTGCATCTTGTTGCATCATGATGGTTTTCATGATGAGCACCATACCTTGACCTTTTTGACTTGATCACTTCATGATGGCTTGACTTTGTAAGCATCATGGTTGTTGATGATTAGTGTGTGGAGTATGGGTTTGATTTGGTGATCATTTCTTTTCATGATGAGTTTTCTTTTCTCTCTCTTGCATGATATGAGAATGGCTCCCAATTTTTGATACACTCTCTCCACTCTCTCATTTCTCTTCACCACCATTTACATGGCCGGCCACTAGTGGGAGGGGGCTGTCCAAAATTCTTGGGGTGGGATTTTTGTCATTCTAGCTTTGTAAAATCCCACATGTTTCATCTCCACAAGCTCATATCATTTCCTCCACCAAAAGGCAATTCCTACAACCCCAAAATGAGACTTGCTCACTAGATATTCTACAGCAAATCTTGGGCACGTCGACTAGCCAGCTTCGTGCCCGAGTTGCCTCGGCATTGAGGTGGGAGCCCGTAAAAGAAGTAGGCGATGTGGTGCACTTCCGGCGACGAGGAGGAGACAGGACATTCCGCAGGAGATCGGGACGATGACGAGAAGACCGGAGGACTTGGATCGTCGGTATATCTCTATTCCCTTTCTTGTAGTTAGCTAGGACTAATTAATGGTTCGATCCGGGTATTAGTGCGCGGCGGTTTGCCAGTTCAAGAAAAATTAAAGTTTATCACCGCTTCCGCATTTGGCCGTCGGATTGACGGCCGGGGCGCCGCCGTGCACTTACAGTGGTATCAGAGCCTCGCCATTAACTTAGTCTAGCTTGGTTTAATGTGTTTTGCATTTCCGATCGACCAAAATTCCAAAAACCATATTTTGATCACATCAGTTTTCTGTTGGAAATTTTTGGTGTCGAAAAATTTTTCAGGTTGTATAAAATTGATGTACTGGAAATTATAAGGATACTGTAGAAATTCGACACTGTGATTCACCAATGGGAGCGCGGAACCGCGGCCAAACCCCCTTTTGGGCCGCGGTTCCGCCGCACAATGGAGTGATCACTGTATCCAATTTCTACAGTTCCTTTATGGGGTTAAAATTGGGGTTTTGGAATATTAATTTTGGGTCCAGAATTTCTTGATGTGCTACAGTAGTACTTGGGGGTCCACTTGTTAAAGTTTGATCGATCGGATATTTTAAACACATTATTTCACAGTATTTACATTATATCTGCGACCGTGAATGTCACTTGATCGGTAAATCCGGTCTAACTGCTATAGCCCGGTTAGATGGATTTACGAACGTGACTTTCACGTTGATGTTCTGTTTTTGCTGTGATGTTGCGGATCGGTCGTGGGGGATAGCCTGGATGCAATGCTAGTACAGTTCTGTTGTATTATGTACATTTGATATTGCGGGGCGAGCGTCCGACATGTGGACTGCCGTCACTGCCTGTTTGTATTATTCTTTTGGGGCACGGCCAGGTTGCGGTCGATGTACCCGTTGTATGTATATTTTACTTTCTGTACTAGGATTGCCCCGCGGAGGGGTGCACGGATAGCCGGGTTCTAGAGGGCAACAAGCCCGCATCTCATGGCATTGAGAGGGAAGGGGCTTCACTCTAGGATTGGCGGGCTATTCGCCGCACTCGTAGGGGGTATAGGTTGACCCAGGAGGGGTGCCCAAGTTACCGGATTCCGTGAAGTGCTGGGTGGTCCATTCACGGCGCTGAAGGGGGCTGCCTCGCTTCAGGTTTTGGCGGGTGACTTGCCGCGCCCGTAGGGGTCTAGGTTCTCATTGCACAGGCTATCCACACGACCAGGGGAACGTCGGGTTTCAGCGGCTCTGTGAAACCCAGGGATCCCAGATATCTGTATTGTTTCTGTGATGCTGTACATTTTCTGTGATGTTGCATTTTATTCACGCCTTGAGCGAATATAATATATTGGTATATATATTAGTAGATGTTGTATATGTTTTGCATCCGCGCTAGTCCAGTCCCCGCTCTGTCGTTAGTTAGCTAACCTAACGGGTAATGACGGGACCCAGTGGCGAATGCGGATGGCATATACGTACATCAGTATATTTTCGTTCTTTGTGGTGTGATCAATTGATGGGACTGCATTGATTCGGATCAATGCAAGTTAAAACAAACCTAATCTGATGTTGTTGGAACACTTTTCAAAAAAAAGCTGTTATTGCAAGGACGTTCACTTTTGTTTTGCATCGTGATATTCAGTTGGAATATCCTGCTCCTCAGTCGACGAGGCAAGGGTCGAGATCCATTCACCGGGAGTGACCCCTTGGACAAAAAGTTTGCGTCAGGGCATTAACTTCACTATAGCCGATTGCTTTTACTTTGCACCGTGGTATTCAGTTGGAATATCCTGCACCTCATTCTACGGGGAAAGAGCCGAGATCCCTTCACCGGGAGTGACCTCTTTAGCAATGGTTTTTGTCACTATATTTTTAAAAGCTATCAGTTCCTTCAACGATATCAAGTTCATTACGTTAAAGGTTTTCGCCAGAAACCATTCGTAGCCCTCCGTCGTTTCAGAAGAGTAGCACGTAGTATTCATGCTATGTTTGTTGACCTTCGTCAAGGCATAGTGTATGGTAGCTGCTTGTTACCTTTCTGCTGCATAGATAGATGCGTTGGTTTGGGACAGTCGTATAGCCTTGTTGACCTTCATCAAGGGCTTGTACGGGTGGATTAAAATTAACCTGGATAATGACGGGTAGAACTTGACTTGTGACTTATGATTTGTTGACCTTCGCCAAGGTCATAAGAGCATGGGGCAGAAATCACATCGGGAGTTTCAAAAGAGCTGAAACTTGCCAGATATGCGCATACCTTCTGGAGTGTGATAGCGTGAGCGGATTCCGTCACGTTATCATGCGATGATAGTTGGATCCCGATTCCCACTGATGAGTTAGTTTACTCCTCGGGTGACCCCGACTAATTCTTCTTTCAGGTTTGGAGGAGAATTTGAGGTACAGTGGGAGGATTCCAGATTAGATAAATTGGTAACCATTCTGATCTAGGTTAGAGTGCACGCTGAGTGTTTCTTTTCTCTCTCTCTTTGGCAGCGACCATTGACCCGACCCTAAGACTATGACTCAGTGACCAAGTTGACCGAACATTCTTAACACTGGCTTTTGGATTGTCAGAGTTGCAAACCTCATTGCCACTCCTACTTTTACCCTTTTCTCCAGGACACCCCGTATTACTACGAACGTCCACTTCCATTGGACAAAACCATCGTATGGTTAGATACGAACTCGAAAGAATTTATTCGAGGATGGTTTCCGGTTCTGGAGAAAACGGATAGGATTATTCAGTTGTCTTTTCCTTTTACCCTCTCTCAGGCCACGAGTACTCCTTGGTTTAGGAGTAGTACACCTATTACGCAAATTGGATTGTCTTCTTCCAAACCTTAGGCTGGTGCCGACCGGTAGGGAATGAAGAAAACCAATTAGCATAACGATGGTGTGCAGAAGGTATTAAGTTAAGACAAAGTAAGGGATTAGTAAGAGGGCAAAGTAAATTGCAACAGATATTCACGACCAAACCAAGTATTCCTTCGCCTATCCTAAAATCACCTTTGTATTTCTCCAGGACACTCCGTATCACTACGAAGATCCACAGTTTATTGGATACTCCATCGTATGGTTATATACGAACTCGAAAGGAACTTGTTCCAGTTCGGGGATGGATTCTGGTCCAGGAGAAATAGGAATAAGGTTTATTCGGTTGTCTTTTATCTTCACCCTCTCTCATTGCGAGTGTTCCTAGGATTGGGACAGTACACCCATTATGCTTATTGGATAGTCTTCTTCCAAACCATAGGCTGGTGCCGAACGGTAGGGAAGGAAGAAAACCATTTGGCCTAAAGGGGTGTGCAGAAGGTAAAGACTAAAGACATGTGAAGGGATTTGGAGAGGTGGCAAAGAACTATACGGTTACAGTTGTGAATCTGGAAGAGGCATTACTAGGAATACCGGGATACCCCATCGAAACATTTCAATGTTTCAGTTTCACTGTGTAATGTTAAAGGAAAACTGATTTCCCGATTAGACACTTGCTCCAGGGTATGTATTTACCAGGTATGATTCTCACATCTGTATGGTTTTACAGATGATGAGTGGGAGTAAGTTATTGGGAATTGGGTGATTATCCTCATTATATCGGGATTCGTTGTAATCGGTGATATTTGAGGAAATCACCTGGGCTGTTTGCCGGTTGGCAAATATTTGGTTTTGAATATCCGCAGTTATGCACCAATTTCAAATTGATATATCTGTACGTCTATTTTCATAGAGTGAGATATACCTTTCTGAAATTATGTCTACGACATTTACCTATATCAGTGGATGGTTAGGTAAGGAGCATTAAACAGCGGTGTAATTCTTCTTAACCATAAGTACAGTTTTCAACCTACGACACACAGTGAATGAGTTATCAGACTCAAGGGACTTATACAGAGTATTGTATGTTGTCCAGGGTCCATCAGGACAGAGGGGTAGGTCATCGTACTATATTCGGTTTACTTATGACTTCTCTAGTTTTTAGACAGGTGTTTCGTGGAAACACAGGGTCCGAATTTTGAGAAGTTATAGGTATTTGAATAGAGTAGAGAACCAAGTGTAGCAAGTATCGGGATTCTTCAAAGAGATCGAAGATGTAGATACTTGTGTACGGTATTCAGTTGATAGTAATGATTTAAGAGATCTTGCTTCTTTTTCAGGTTACTCATAATTGGAAGCATTCCTAAGTTGAGTAACGCTGATCGGCCTCCTTCCATTTAGTTGACATGCACTGGAGACAGTTGCATGATTTGAATCTGGTTCAATTAAATCAGTGCCTCTGGTCCTATATGGGATATAGAACAGTTCATATCTTAACGATGTTAAGGTACGGGGAGTTGTCCGGTTTATGATTAAAACCAGACACTGGACAACTCAAGGCACGTTTCTATAATGGTTGTTCGTGGGTTGACCCAGGCTATGACGAGGGTTGACTTTCTACCATCTGGATGAACAATAGCGATATTGTTCTAGACTCGCCACAGTTTTATTAAAAATGGATTTTTTCAGAAAACAGTAGTGGGAGTATGGTAGAACTGGAAGTGATTCCAGAACCACAAACGATTACTGAAGATTTGATAAGGAACCTAAAGATTCAATCTGGTTTGACATTCCATTGGCCACTCCGCAGATAAGGTGGGTAACTTCAGGCACCCGAGAGGTACTACGGTAGCCTCAAGGACGGTGACAGGGAAGTTCTTGTTTACCCACAATTACCATTGCTGTTGTTCCAGGCTGCGAGACCCGGTGGGAGGATGAGTATAGCGTCGTTCTAAACTAGTTTTAGAAGTGTACGTCTATATGACTCTGCCAGAGGGTTGTCGTAATCAGAGTGGAGCAGCGGAAGCATTGGTGGACAGGTAGCTTATGTCTATTTATAGACTAAAGCAGATGTAGCGGAGATAGATCATCTACTTCTGACGTGACAGTCATGGGTTTGACTTCATCAGAATAGGGGATGGATCTGTTGAGAAGGTAGTAGGGTGTGATGTCCTGGTATTTGGATGACATACACAGAGTAGGAAAAGAAACTCCTATACTACAATCGGTTATACTTTGGTCGTCACACAGTGGTTTCTCCACATGGGACTTGGACATTATATCAGACATTCTGATTACTAGATCTATGGCTTTAGATCTAGATTTGGGTAGTCTCCCAATCTGGGTACTTAGACAGCATTCTAAGGGTATTTAGAATGGACGACTCCATGCACGGTAGTGTACCTGCAGAAGATGGAGTCACCCTCTCTAAAGGTGTCTTATAGACTAAAGGGGAGAGGGATGTGCATGATTGACAGATCACTTGCTTAGGCAATTGAGTCAATCATGAGATGTCAAGTACCACACCAGATGTTGTTCTTGCACTAGATGCAATAAGTTGACATTGATCCAATCCTGGAGAAACAGTCGGAAGCAGTTTTAGAACATAAGTGGATGTTCTAGGGATATGATAACGACAGCCTCATTCGGGAGACAGTTATCATTCCAGGCTTCCAAGGTGACATGGACGACAAGGAGGTTGTCAGAGTTATAGTTTTTCCTTCTGATGAGGGGCAGTATTTTGGACAGGTGGTCCAAGGCAATACTGAGGGTGGCATGGCGCAGGATACTGATTAAGTTCAGTTGACGATACAGTCTAAGAAGTTTGGATTTGGAGTTCATTTATGAGCTATGTCCCATCAAACATCCAGACACATTCTAAGACAGGTATTGCTCATTTCGGGAGATGGGTTTCTCCACGAACTTGAGATATAGAGAGACATAGAAAGAAACAACAAAGCGGATCCACTCACTGAGGCTATTCCTCGAACGCAATAGTTTCGCAAACGAGCTTTGTGAGACTGACTAGTAGAGGAGTTGGGTGTTCGGTATCACACGGGCTGTGAATATGCGACATCGCAATAATTAGCCTTGAGTGCAAGTGGGAGATTGTTGGAGATAGTGCCCTCAGAGTCAATTATTAGGTCACAGGTACGTGATTGCAATGATTGATGGAGGACCTATCCCGGTAGGACAGTCTTACTCGAGATGATAGTATGCTATCTGGTTTACCTTTATCATCGTGTACTGCTTTAAGTGACCTGACACGTCGCTATTACACGTTGATAGAGCCCCTAGGATTCTTGCTTGACCACCAGCAGTATGAGGGCGATCATATAAGTGGGAGCTGGGGGTCTATAAGCATATCCTTAAAAGGTCCCTAGTCGTGAGAGTTTCGAGACAGGGCATCGATTCTCCATAGTAGACTAGTGTATACAGTCGAGACCCCGACGAGGGGCGGTGGCCGGTCTCACAAGCCACTGGTGTCAGTTGGATCACCTAAGATGTATACAGGTGCTCATTGGGTTATGAGTACACCGGACAGGACTCGCCGGGAACATGCTAGTTAGTCATATACCAGACGTCAGATGGCAGTTCCCTGGTGACATGTGTGCAGGTTAGTTCATCGACCTGGTGATCGTCATTTGTCTCGTGTGAGTTCCCACTGTACTTTGATTACTACCCTACCACGGCTCAAAGGAGTCGTGCAAACAGGTTTTAGTTGGGTACAGTCCCGAGCCACATGGAGGCAGTGAGCGTATCTTCAGGGGTTCGTCTCTCCCGGTATTGGGGGTGAGGTCGTGCTGTATCTAGGAGAGCCATTACACGAAGCCCTCGGCCGAGGCAAGGAGATTTACTGGTAGGTATTCCAGTAGTATCTCAGGGTGTTCTGGGCTACACTCCGACACGACTTGTACCGCTTTTGGGGGTCTGACTTTTACCAACCCCCTAGGCCCGCCATGCGATGCTTATAGACGAACGGACCGGACTGTACGGATATTGTCACTGACAGGCTCAGTAGGGTGTCAGGCTGAGTTCGCTCATAGATGTCCCTTTTAGTCAATACCTGGTAGCCCGTTACGTATTGGCTTATACCTCTGACGTGCTAGTGGTTAAATCCACAACCAAGGTGTTGACGAGTCTTTAGAGTCCCCCACATTCAGTTACTCAGCTTTCGGGCGAAAGGTTGTAGAGGCCGTATGGAGATATGGCAAGGTCCGATCAGATACGTGCGGTATTGCACGGATCCGGATCGGACAGTTTGTACTATAGGCCGTATGGTTATATGGCAGGGTTCAATCAGATACGTGCGGTATTGCACGGATCAGGATCGAACGGATATTACTAGCCGGTTTTGGTATAAGCCGGATCCTAGTATAGTACAGTGTAGATTTTGTCTCATTGCATTTGTATTTCGGTCGAAATACAGATGCGGGTGTGTATGCACAGTATCGGGGTTTTCCTGTAATTTATTACAGGACCTGTTTTCTGGAGTTGCCAGTTTGCTTTCCGTTTCAGCCGATTTCCATTGTTCCGTTCATTGGCCGAAGTTTGGTGGAGGAGGGTTTATTTGCATTGTTGCAAATAGGCATTAGTGGAGGGGGTTCTTTGCATCTTGTTGCATCATGATGGTTTTCATGATGAGCACCATACCTTGACCTTTTTGACTTGATCACTTCATGATGGCTTGACTTTGTAAGCATCATGGTTGTTGATGATTAGTGTGTGGAGTATGGGTTTGATTTGGTGATCATTTCTTTTCATGATGAGTTTTCTTTTCTCTCTCTTGCATGATATGAGAATGGCTCCCAATTTTTGATACACTCTCTCCACTCTCTCATTTCTCTTCACCACCATTTACATGGCCGGCCACTAGTGGGAGGGGGCTGTCCAAAATTCTTGGGGTGGGATTTTTGTCATTCTAGCTTTGTAAAATCCCACATGTTTCATCTCCACAAGCTCATATCATTTCCTCCACCAAAAGGCAATTCCTACAACCCCAAAATGAGACTTGCTCACTAGATATTCTACAGCAAATCTTGGGCACGTCGACTAGCCAGTTTCGTGCCCGAGTTGCCTCGGCATTGAGGTGGGAGCCCGTAAAAGAAGTAGGCGATGTGGTGCACTTCCGGCGACGAGGAGGAGACGGGACATTCCGCAGGAGATCGGGACGATGACGAGAAGACCGGAGGACTTGGATCGTCGGTATATCTCTATTCCCTTTCTTGTAGTTAGCTAGGACTAATTAATGGTTCGATCCGGGTATTAGTGCGCGGCGGTTTGCCAGTTCAAGAAAAATTAAAGTTTATCACCGCTTCCGCATTTGGCCGTCGGATTGACGGCCGGGGCGCCGCCGTGCACTTACACTTAGGAGTCCTCATGACCCTTAAGGAGAAAATACACCTACGAGATCCTCTCGACTCGTAAGGAGAAAAGTCTTTATGAAACCCTCACGGCTTATAAAGTTGAAAAGCCTTAGGTAGCAGATCTGAACCTGCTTCCTAAGCCATCACTACTCCCCAAAGTATTCAAGACGGAATGTTCTATATCACCCACAGGCTATGCTTACTTAAGGAATATGCCAATAACAAAGCAGAAAATAAAAGAAAAGAGGCAAAAGATTTGTCATTCATACTTGGAAAGTTCTTACATCAATAAAGACAATAAACAAAAACAGCATTATTGAAATGTTTACAAGGGTATAACCTCAGACCTAGGGCATGGATTGAGGAATTCAAAAGTGACCTTGTCAAGAATCTTCCAGGCCTTCCGAACCATCCTGGTGTGCTTTCTTTCACGATCACAAGCGTCGGGATCCTCACGGATGTCCTCCTCCCTCCGATAAGCAGCAAGTATTGAAGACTGTTGAAAAGCTTGATGCAGAAGATCGATAAGGTTATCTCGCCTTCTCTTTGAGATTAGGCTCATCAGATACACCGAGTGCACCTTATCCTCGGCGGAATCCAATGCTCTAAGTGGCACACCAGTACAGAATAAGGGAAGCGCTTCCCAGATGGCTCCCACGATAAGCTTCAAGAGAGAGGAACGTCGAGGAAGCAGTCGACCATTGTATGCGTCGAAGCGACTCATGATTTCGGCACACTCGGCGTTTGTGAATTCCCGATTCTGAGAACGGCCGAGTCGGCGGATGTCCCCGTAAGAGATAATCTCGTCGAGATCGTACATGTGGGCGTCCATTACTCCTGTAAAAGAAAATCAACAAAATTAGCAGACAAGTTGATTAAGAAATTTTTGATTCAAAACAGGCACAGGAAATTAAACTCCCCGAGAGCAATGCTCTACAGACAGGAGTGACACCCGTCAAAATAAGTTATGAAAGGAATTTAAAGAAATCCCCCAAGAACATTGAGAGCTTTGCTCTAAAAAGATGATATAATTCATCAAAAAAAATCCCATTTCTAATCTTCAAAGATCCATGAAAAACTCTTAAGAGTTCTGCTATATGATTTAAAAGGAGCAAAGCTCCATTAATGAATCAAGAAATTTTAAATAAAATCCTTTTAGAGAGTAAAAGCTCTATTATTGGAACCCTAAAATGGTTCTCTTTAGATCAAAGATCTATAAAGAGCAGAGCTCTGTTAATGGGTAAAACCCTGGTTTCTTAAAAAGTTTTAAACTATACCTAAGTTTTAATAGAGTTTTACTCTTGAAAAGTTCTTAAAACTTAAGAGCAATGCTCTGAATAAGAGATAATTCTCAAGGAGGAGATGATAATCATCTGAGGAGGACCAAGGGTCCTATTTATAGGCGCTAAAATGCCTTTTCAACTCCTGAGTTGATCCAACGGCTGGGATGCTGCCACCGCTGCACTCATGTATGCGCCACGTGAGCGCAACGATGGGAGGCATTTGTTTCCCCCAATCAGAGCAAAGCTCTGTTTGAATTTCAAAATTCAAAAATTAAAGCAATGCTTCAGATTCCTTACGCTGCGCGCTGTGCGCCACATGTCAAAAGCAGACACGCCAGCGCAAGGAGCGCTGCGCCCAAGGCAGCGCACCCCCAATCAGAGCAAGGCTCTGTTTTAAAATTCAAATTTTAAAGTAAATGAAGCAACGCTTCAGATCATTTGCGCTCTGCGCTGCGCGCCACGTGTCAAACAGTGGCGCGCTAGCGCAGTTGTGCTGCGCGCCACGTGTCAAGCGCAGGCGCGCTAGCGCAGTTGCGCTGCGCTCTGCGCTGCGTGACACATGTCAAGCGCAAGCGCGCTAGCGCCAATTGCGCCAGCACTGGAATTTAAATAATAAATTATTTAGTTAATCAAAATTAAAATTCTAGAAAGATCTTTCCAATCTTATTAAAATAAGAAGATTATCTTCTGTAAAACAGAAACCTTAGGATCAAAGATCCAACGGTGGGGAAATATCCCCAGATTAATCAGAGAAAGATCTCTGTAACTAACTTAACAAACCAATTGGCCCTATATAAAGGCCCCTAGACTCCAAGTCTCACACATACAGACACACACACAGAAGAGAGAGAACCCTCTAAAAAAACTTTGAGAAAAACTCAAAGAGAAGGAAAGGCAAGCCTTTGAAGAAAGAAGATCATCTTCTTCATCTATAAAGGTAAAAAATTTTGATTCTTGGAAGAACAGAGATAAAAACATCTCATTAAAAGAAGAAACTCTTCTAAAAACATCAAAGATCTAAGAACAAGATCAAGATCTTCAATAAAAAGAAAAAAGATCAAAAAGATCTAATTATAAAAGATTAAAAAGAAGTAATTTATTTCATTCTTAGATCTTTTGATCTATATAAAGGCACAGCCTTTTGATGAACCATTGGTTCTTGAATCTTGAGGTAGAACCTCTTTAGAACAAGAAAAACATGTTTCTTTGATCTAAATTGGATCAAGATGCGCTCTGCGCTATTGGACAGTGCCTTGCACTTTTAAAATGCGCCTTTGCGCTTATTGGATTAGCGCACTGCGCCAGAGCGCGCCACGTGTCGACCACAGAATGATCTGCGCTTTGCTCTTCTAAATACTGCGCACTGCGCTCTTAGATTGGCGCACTACACCAGGGCACGCCACGTGTCAACAGCGCACTAGCGCAGCGCACTGGCGCAGCGCACTGCGCTAATAAATTTGCGCTTAGCGCAGAGCGTGACACGTGTCACCTCCACATGCACTAGCGCCTTGCGCTATTTAATTGGCGCAAAGCGCCTGACAAGCCACGTGGCACACTGCCAGACTATTAAAATGCTATGCATTATTTAAAAGGGCAGAGCCCAAATAAAGGCCTAACATGCCAAATATAAATGCTATGTATTATTAAAAAAAGGGGGCAGAGCTCAAGTAAAGGCCTAACAGGACAAATATCAATGCAATACATTATTAAAAAAGAGCAGAGCCCAAGTAAAAGTCTAACAGACCAAATAAAAATACTATGTATTTGATTACAGAGCCCAAATGCTATGCATTATTTAAAAGGGCAGAGCCCAAGTATAAATGCTATGCATTTAATTATAGAGCCCAATGCTATGCATTATAAAAGGGCAGAGCCCAACTAAAAGCCTAATAGGCAGAACATGAATAAAATGTTGAATATTTTCAACTGGACTTAGCCCAATTTTGGCCATAAGTCCTCAATTTAAATTGAACTGAGCCAAACCGCTCTTCCAATCAATTTACACCCGGTTCGAAGGTACCTCTCTTTACTCCTCTGATATTTGTCATTGTAATCCTTCAACGTCTTTAGAGAGGTGATGGGTCCCGACAGCCATATATTCCACGGACTATGATAGACCACCATGTCCTTAAACTGGTAATCGACCGCAATATTCCTAAACTAAACAATAGAGCCTAAATACTCTCTTGTTGGATCTAAACGATCCTATTAAGTCGATCTTAGTCTGGAAATTAGACTAACGTATCCTTAACAAACGTTTAAGTTGATCTTAGTCTAAAATGAGGCTAACGTATCCTTAAACCAAAACCCCAAACCCAAATCTAAGAAAATACGGATTTGGACTAATCCACGTCCTACGGGCGACAATATAAATTAGTCTCCGTATACAATCCACGGGCAACCGAACACAAAACAAACACCCACAATATGAAATGACCATCTGGAGAAGGAGAAAGTTGTTACCGCAATGCGGTAGCGTAATTAACTGCAGGGGCTTGCGCCTGCAGGGAAGAGCGTCCCCATAATCAAAAACCCCTCGAACGAGGAGGAATCTGACGAAGTCTGCTATATCGGCCGCATCCGTTTAAACCTTCGATACATGGTGCCATAAATCAACTTGGCATCTTCGGAGAGGTGGACGGATAGCTCCAATTATCATCTGCCCCGAATTTCAGGCGAGACGTCTGTCTCTGCCGCGTCCTTTGGAAGGGAACAGGGCGTGGAGATGAGCAAGTTGTCCCCCAGTGGAAGTGAACTCAAACTGTACTATGCTGTCGCACAAGATTTGCCAATTTGCAGAAGACTGTCTCTGAACTACACTCAACTGGGACAAGCTACCCCCGGGCCTACGACTCAAAGCATCGACTACCACATTCGTCTTGCCCGGGTGGTAAAGGATCTCACAATCATAATCCTTCACAAGCTCCATCCAACGGCGCTGCCTCAAATTCAGATCCCGCTGCTGGAAGATTTACTTTTAGCTCTGGCTGTCGGTGAAAATCTGACACGACTCTCCGTACAAGTAGTGTCTCCAAATCTTAAGCGCAAAGACCACCACGGCCATCTCGAGATCATGAGTGGGATAATTCTACTCGTGCTTCTTCAGCTGCCGAGAAGCATAAGCGATAACTCTATCATACTGCATCAAAACACAACCGAGCTCCACTCGCAAACCATCACAGTAAACGACAAAGTTGCCCGATCCAGAAGGCAAAGATAAAAATGGTGCAGTCGTCAACCGAGTCTTCAACTGCTGAAAACTCTGCTCGCATGCCTCAGTCCAAAGAAAAGAAACCCCCTTCCGAGTCAACCCGGTCAACGATGCAGCGATACGGGAGAAATCCTGAACAAAACATTGATAACAACCGGCTAAGACCAAAAAGCTGCGGACCTCTGTCACTGATACCGGTCTCGGCCAAAGCTGCACGACCTCGATCTTCCTTGGGTCCACACGAATACCGGCTCCCGTAACCACATGACCAAGAAAGTCAACACTATCAAGCCAGAAGGCACACTTTGAGAATTTAGCAAACGGTTGGTGCTCTCTCAATGTCTGCAACGCAATCCTCAAGTGCTGCTCATGTTCCTCACGACTCTTGGAATAAACCAGAATGTCATCAATAAACACAATAATAAACTGGTCGAGGAACGGCCTGAAAATCCGGTTCATCAAATCCATGAACGCTGCTGGAGCATTGGTAAGTCCGAACGACATCACCAAAAACTCATAATGCCCGTAGCACATACGAAAAGCAGTCTTCGGAACGTCATCATTCTGAACCCACAACTGATGATAACCTGATCTCAAATCAATCTTAGAAAAATGTCCTGCACCCTGGAGCTGATCAAATAAATCATCAATGAGAGGTAAAGGATACCTATTCCGCACCATCACTCGGTTCAATTGACGATAATCAATGCATAAACTCAAACTGTCGTCCTTCTTCTTGACGAACAGAACAGGAGCTCCCCACGGGGAAACACTCGGACGTACAAGTCCCCTATCAAGCAACTCTTGCAACTAATCCTTAAGCTCCTTAAGTTCCGCCGGGGCCATCCGGTAAGGCGGTATAGAAATAGGCCCCATGCCGGGAATCAAATCAATGCAAAACTCTATCTCATGCTCTGGCGGCAATCCAGGCAACTCATTGGGAAAGACATCGGGAAACTCTCGCACGATAGGAACCCGATCCAACGAATCTACTGTGGCTCTGGCATCACGAATGAAATCTAAGAATCCCTAACATCCCCTCCTCAAAAACCGACTAGCGCAAAGGGATGAAATCAAATAGTGAGGGGCGGCACCACGGCCCCACTGCACAACAAGAACAAACTCGTCAGGAAAACAATACCTAACAGTCTTCTCACGGCAGTCCACGGACGCATAGCACGTAGCTAACCAGTCCATTTCTAGGAGAACGTCGAAGTCCAACATCCCAAGAAGGATCAAGTCGACGGACGAATCTCTCTCACCAATACCAACAACACACGACCGAAACACGTGTAGCTCAACAAAAGACTCGCCAATAGGAGTAGTCACAACAAGCGGCTGATCTAGCAAACACGGCTCTCTACCCAATCTCGGCACGAAATGTGTAGAAACATACGAGTGCGTAGATCCCGGATCAAACAACACGTGTGCATCAAAAGAATATACTGTAAGAATACCTGAAACCACTGCATTGGACGCCTGCGCGTCCTGATGAGTCAAAGCAAATACTCGTGCCTGCCCACTACCGGCAACTGGCTGTTCGTGGACTCTGTCTCCCCGTCCTCTCTGAACAAACCCTCCGCGACCATGACCTCTCGGTGCATAAGTCTGATGCGGAGAAACAACAGGCGCGAGAGGCAACGCTCTCAAAGGTGGAGAAGGTGGTAAGGTGACATGCGATACGCCTGCCTCGCCCTCTCGTGGCTCAGTACAATCTCGAACACGATAATGAAGACTCCTACACTGGAAGCATCCAGACGACGATCGCTGACCCTCCTGGGGATAAGAGCTAAACAACCGACCTCGTCCCAAACCTCTGCTATCTGAACAGAATCTGTCACGGCGTCTAAACATCTGTCTCCATGCCGATGTACCAGTACGAACTCTCTTCGGTTCCGGAACTACCGAAGTCTCAGTAAGACACTCCTCAACCAATAGGGATGCATCTACTGCTGCTGCATATGTATCACAATACTGTGCGCTGACAGCGAGGAACAACTGGGTAAGAAAATCTTGAACAAACCTCTTGATCCGCATCACCTTGGTAGCTACCAAATACGGAGCATACACAGATAGATCGGTAAAGTGCACATCGTACTCTGCCACTGTCATACCCGGAGTCTGGCGTAATGACTCGAATCTGCATGCTCGAGCATCCCTAACGCTCTGTGGAAGAAAACGGGCAAGAAACACCGTCACGAACTCAGCCCAGGTCATAGAAGAAAGACCTGCGGCTCTGCCCCTCTCTAAGGACTCGCACCACTTCTGGGTAAGACCTTCAAGACGAAAACTCACGAACTTTACCCATCTCGCGTCGGAGCATCTCAACGAACGACATATCCTGGCCATCCGATCAATAAATGACTACGGGTCCTCCGCTGCATCAGTGCCTGTGAAAACCGAAGGCTTCAGCCTCATGAACTCAGATAACGATACTGTGATAACCTCCATAGCTGCAAGTACAACTGCCTGAACCGTAGGCACCATCGCGGTCCCCGTAGCAGGTAGGACAACCTCCTGTCACTGCACTCTACTGGCCTTAACTTGTGATCCCATCATCTGGCGCAAATCCTGCATACCGGCCTCTAGCCTAGTGATACGATCGAGCGAAGGTGGATCAATCTGCTCCTGTACAGCGGGCGTACCGCCCTGGTCAGTCCTTTTCTCAGACAAGCCAACTCTGATCTCGGCTCTCGCGGCCGCACTCTGTGCCCTCGTAGTCTTCAGCGGTATAAGGGCTAAAAATGAAAACAGGATTCGATAAGAACACTGAAGTCGAATCGCAAGGATGTATATAATCACGGAAGGAATTTCAACCAACAAGTCCTCAGGTCACTTAGGCGGAGTATCATGTCGTAAGTATGCCGCGAAACAAACACACGCTACGTCACTCTGCTTAAGCTACCTACTCCATCATACCAAGATCATCCTACAATCCGAAAGGTAAAACCTAGCGCTCCGATACCAACTTTGTCACGACCCAAAATTTGGCACATGACCGGCATTTAAACCACGTAACGTCTACAGGCGTAACGCAATTTAAGTAAGCCGAAACCCAGAAATCTAAACCACCAAAAGTGATAAGTGATGAAAATATTTGTTAAAAACATTTGGAAATCTCAAGTAAAAATCTTTAAAGTTTAAATTATTTTCTTAAAAATTTCGGCAGCACCTCCTTTGTAAAAACTAGCCCCGAAACGGGTACGATATAAGATATAATTAAAGCAACATATGATACAAATAAAGCATCCCTAAATGGGAGTAATTACGCCCAACGGCGGAAACAACCACCACAAGAATAATATACGACGCCGTAGCGAAGAAATGGACAATATGAGTGAAAAATAGCATAAAAGATAAAACTACATAAAGAAAGTCGGCTCACACGAGCTCGACACCCAGAGTCACAAAATAATATACAATATCGTCCTCACAACTCGTCTCTAAGTCGATACATAAAATGGTAAATGGAGAGTACTAGATACAATAAGATGTACAATGAAATATAAAGTCGGATAAGCGCAACCCACCTACAGCAAACGGCTCACAGCCAACCGTAGTGGTATCCACTGCCAAAAAGATACAATGAGATAGCCCTGCCGCGCTACTCTGAGGGACAACCTGCAAAACACTGTGGCACAACGGGGGTGAGTTGCCAACTCATGAATAGTAAGTAACATATACAGGTAATCGCAGGTATGCACGTACTGCGATACTCTATCACATGCAATCTGATAGTATCAATATACTAATATGGATATGCAATAATCATGAAAGGTACTCTATCAGGTACTATAAATACATGAGGCGATGCATATCAATGAATGCTGAGTATGGGATAAAACATGTCATCATCAATGAATCCTCAGCGTGGAAAACCGGTGTCCATCAATGACACCCCAATCCCAATAACTCAGGCGCCGTCACCATAATCGGCCCTCATACCTGTAAATCTCATGGAACCTGAGTGCCTAACATCGGCACTCGAAAACATCATGAAATACTCGTGTCCAGCATCGACACGCAAATCCACATATATCGGGCTTAGTCAGTTCGGATTGGCCCACGGGCTCCGTCTGCGGGATCGGCCCTCGGGCTCTGGCAGTACGGGTCGGCCTATATCTATCTCTCGACTCCGGTCGGTATCCTCCAAATAACCGCCAAGTCCAACTAATCACCGGTAGGTAGTGCTCCCCTGCCAAGCTCACTGCCTAACTGTAGGGTTCCTAGGCACGCAAATGAGGTCTCACAAGGCATCAACCATGCCAATTTCAAATTTTACAAGTGCCGAGAAACCCTAGACTAGATCGTTAACTAGAATTTTAGGCGACAAAATGCGACTAGTTAACAACTTAACTACAAGAACGGAAATACAACCTTTGTAGATCCGGTTCTCCACCTCCATAGCTCCATGATGAAGTCCCCTTGCTGTCCAAATTAGATCTCAGGCTCTAGCGTCGGCTTCATCGGAGAAATGGGCGGGCTAGGTCATCGACTACGATGCCGAAGATGATCTACGTCGAGGCATCACAAGTTCAAGCTCCCACTTCACCAAGTCATAAAACTTGTGAAGAAAACACCCTATACTACTTGGAAGGAGGTAGAGGATGAAGAAATAGGAAGTGGGTTCACTTTAGAATTGGATTTCTCACTCATTTTCTCAAGTTGCCATTGATGAAGCAAGCTTTCTTCATCTTTTAAGAAGAAGAAGAAGAAGATGAAGATGATTATGATAAGTATATCTTTCAAAAAAGAAAATAAAAATCAGTACTTATCATAATCAAACCATGGTCAAGTGTAGAGAATGAACTAGGGTTAAGTGGAATGGTTAGGGTTAAGCATGAGACAAAATGGTCACTTAGTCAAAGCTTCATGAAGCTTCAATATACAAACAAACAAAGCCACCATTTTCCCTTTTTCTTTTCCAAAATGAACAAAAGAAATAAATAAATGAATAAGTAAATAAACAAAACCCTAACCACTCATATAACCATGGTTTAATCTTTACACAAACTCAAGTTAACATGTATCATCAAACATGATACAATCAAGTGCACAAAAGTATATCACATATACAACTTGTGAACTTCAAGTGAGAAAATCCATTTAAAGTGCACCAATACTAGTTAATGCAAAGTAATATATCAAATATATAATTATGCATTAAATCATTAAATCAACACTTGATTTAACGATCCGGTCATATCGCATATAACCGACTAATATGCAATGTATCGACTTATCGAATCAATCCTTGATTCGATAACTAGGTTATATCGCATACAACCATTCGATACATTCATCGTGAGAATAGAATACGGTATCACATACACGCATTATTCTCGGTCCCGCACATATCTCATATGCGCTCCTATTTCGTTTCGCTTGAGCCAGGAAACCTCTGTGTAGGACTCTAAAGACTCGTCAATACGCCGGCAGCAGGTGATGATCATATCAAACACCCACAAGCCGCAAGCGGTCTGCTAAACGTAACGGCCACCCGGGTATTGAGCGATCAGAAGATCGACGAGCAAGCCCGCTCACACTCCTGTGAATCCAACCAGTAACACTTACCGTACAGTCCGGTCTGATCGTCTGATATGTCGCATATCTCGCCTAGGGGTGGTAAACGTCAGACCCCAATAGCTCGATAAGTCGTGTCGATATGAGGTCTATAACAGTTCGACAAACTACAGGTAACACTTACCAGTAAATCTCAGCAACCCTGGCCAGGGATTTTCGGTTATAGCCAATCGAACACAGCGCAACATCAACTCCCTATACCGGGAGAGACGAATCCCCTCCTATCGCTCATTGCCTCCATGTGATTCGGGACTGTACCCAAAAGCCACCGTTTTGCACGCCCTCTTGGACGTGGTAAGGTGGAAATCAAAGCACGGTGGGAACCACACAAGACTCTATGACGATCTCGGGTCAACAGACTACTCTGTACCAGTGTCACCAAAGAACTGCCATCTGACGTAAGGTATAATACCATCTGGGAGTTCTCGGCGAGTCCGTCCAGTGTACCCAGTCTCCACTGAGCACCCGTATATGATCTCTGATGTCAAACACCAATGGATATGGGATCATCCATCGCCCATCTGTATGGGTCGAGAAGGTATACGCTAGTCTACTCTGGTATATCGATGCCCCGTCTCGATACACCCACGACTAGGGACCTTGAAGGATGTACTTATGGACTACCATGTCCCCACTAGTATGATCCGCATCATAGTCCAGGTAGTCAAGTACACATCCTAAGGGCTTTACCAACATGTAACAGAGAGACAATCAGTGTACACGTTAAGGTAAAGATCAACCAGATAGCATACTATCATGTCGAGCAAGAAAGTCCTCCCTATATATGTCCAAGCATCCACTACAATATACATCCTATGTATAGTAATGGCCTCTAGGGCATACATATAACTAACAATCTCCCACTTACACTAGGGCCATCTGATAGCAGTGGTTGTAGTATCTCATACTCAACCATCCCATAAAAGTCTCTCTCTGGGAATAGGCCTTCGTGAGTGGATCCGCCGTGTTATCCTCTGAGTCTGCTCTCCTAACCTCGATCACCCTGGAGATTAACCATCTCCATGATCAGGTAACACTGCCTTAGAATATGTCTGGATCACTGATGGGACCGGCGTTCCATGGCATAAGCCACAACTCCATTGTCACACAATGGGAGGAACAAAGTTCATCTCATGAACCAATATACATCCAGACTGCCTCTTTGGTAGCATCTTAAGTAGCGATGTATCCTGCCTTTATCGTCTAGTATGCCACGGTATCTAGCTTGGAACTCTTCCAACATACCGTCCCTTTACTGAGGGTAAAGACAATGCCTGTGACTGACATTCAGTCGTCTTTATCACCCTGGAACACTTCCAGTGATTCTCCCCAGGATCATTTGATACCATCTCACTTCAACTAGTAAGAATCCTAACATCCATTTTTATCTATCTCATAGATCCAAAACCCAGGATTTAGTAGGTATCACTTTGATCCTATATAGAGAATCATTGTGATAAGCGGAGATTGATCGAGCGTAGCATAGGAAACTCCTTCCCTATCAAGAGTATGTCATCCACGTACTCTACGAGGATCGTCACTATACTCCCTACTACCTTTTTGTTTATACAAGGTTCATCTACCATTTTGATGATGTCAAACTCTTTAACTACTTCATCAAAACAGACGTTCCAACTCCGCGATACCTGTTTTATCACATAAAACATCTTGCACACGTTTCCGCTGCTCCCACTGTCTACGAGGCCCTCTGGCTGTGTACTTATAGACGCTCTCTTCTAAAACATCATTTAGAAAAGCTGTCATGACACCCAACCACCAGATATCGTAGTCATGGTATGTAGCCGTGGGAAGTAGGATCTGGATGGACTTAAGCATAGCCACTGGAAAAAGGTTTCATCATTATCCACGCCTGGTCAATGACGAAAACCTTTAACAAGTCTAGCTTTGAAAGTCTTAACTTTTACATGTACACCAAGTAATCTTCTCAAGATATACTTGCTCCTGATGGGGATTTAACCCTTCAGATATAGCAACCAAAGTCCATACTTTGTTGGTGTATAAGGATTCCATCTCAGATCACTAAGCATCCAGCCATTCTTACAGAGTCCCACTCCTGATGGCCAGCTCGAAACTAGTTGGGTCATCGTCTCATGATGCAATCCTCGCTTCCACTGTCATAGAGAAACCGAAGTATCTCTCAGGTGGGTGAGGAACCCTACTAGATCGGCGGAGAGGCTGAGGTTCGTTGGTAACTATTGAATCCTTTGGTTTTATCAAATCATCTGCTGTAATTTGTATAGCTGGAACCTTTCCAGTTCTACATAACAGACCTTGCCTCGAGCTTGTCCAGATTTTGCTTTTCAGACATAGGCTGGACAACCCCAAATCTTAACTAACTTAAGATATGGGCTCTTCCCTTTCCATATCACATATGAAGTGGTAGGCAACTAATTTGATTTGAACCCTATTCAATAGGTATGCAGCTTCATAAGTGCATAACCCCCAAAAAGAAATAGGTAACTCAGTAATACTCATCATAGAGCACACCATATCATATAGGGTGTATCTGCTCCGCCCCAATATACCATCGTGCTATGGTGTATTCGGAGGAGTAATGCTGAGAGAGAATCTCATTCTCCTTTAGAATAATCCAGGAATTCCGTGCTCAAGTATTCTCCTCCTTGATCACATCAAAGGACATAATACTTATACCCGTATTTTGGTTCTCTACTTCTAACTTATATTCTGTGAATATCTCAAAAAGTTCGGACTTGTGTTTCAACAGGAACATAGGTCTGAAGCTCGAAAGATCATAAGAGAATGTAATGAAGTATAAAGAACCAGTCCTGGCATGTGTAGACAGGGGACCTTACATACATCATCATGTATCAGTCCCAAGAGTTCACTAACTCTTTCTCTGTTTCCAATAAACAGAGCTATGGTCATATTATCTTTGTGACATGACTGGCGAGTTTCACAAGATGTAAATTCAAACTAATTTAAATATGCATCTTTATTAACTCCAGCCAGTCGGGTCGCATTGATATGACCTTGTCTACAATACCTTAAGAAGAATTCGTTCATTTCTGAACTCTTCCTCTTTTGTGTGTTCTGTATACTAAGAACTGTAGTTTGATTTAGAACATCAATGCTTTTAGATAACGTGCCTGAACCGATCAACTTTTGATATTGGAAATGCTCAAAACATTATCCATCAATACAAAATTTTATCATTTCTTTACTAATAAAGAGAGTGATATGATTTTGTATATCAGGTTCGGTATCTAATAACATTCGTTCAGAATCAATGTATTTGGAATACAGGATGACAGTGACCAACAGACTTGGCTGCAACACTTGCCCCGTTTTCTGTCTCATGAAACTTATCATCCGTTCTCAGTTCTCTACCTATCTGTAGCCTTATATAACATATTACATATCTAGGATCCTGATCCGGTATCAAATACCCAGAACACAGAGGATACTGAGAAACAGTTCTTTGTAACGAATACACCCGAAGGAGATGCATCATATGTACTTTCTTCGTTTGGGCGGCACGGGAAATCTGGTATTCCCCAATTTCCTGCTCTGTCTTATAACAATTATAAGTTGGAGTGGGACCAACGTTCCCCAGCTCAGTATAACAAGCGGGTTCGGTCAAATATCCGTATTATTATCTTGATTAAGGCATGATATGGTCGCTACCTGGAGAGAGAGAGAAGAAAACACTCAGCGTGCGCTCTTGCAAGAATAGATTGGTTATTATCTTATCTAATCAGGATGGCTCCTACTGGTTTTTATCAAATCTTCCTTCAAACCCTAAAAGGAAAGACTAGCCGGGATTAATTACACACTACAAGTTCGCCAATCTTTCAGCCAGGCCAGTGTCGGTACTTTAAGAGAGGTCCCCCGTGCTTTCGCACGAACCTAATTACTGTAAACCTCGTTTTCCCAGAGGCGTAACCCCGTTGACACCTTTCTAGACACCTACTTGATCGGCTAATTGTAATGTGTAAAACTCTCCCAGGAGTAACTCTTACTCGCAACGGGTATCGGGATCCAACTATCTCATAGAAGGTATGCAATCTCATTGCAAATTTCAACACTTGAAATTCCCGATAATATTTTGCCCCTAGTGTGCCATGACCTTGACAGAGGTCAACAAACCATAGTGCACTAGTCAAGTTCAACCCGTAATTTCTTGATTGAATCAAACCCACTCGCACGACCCTTGACAGAGGTCAACAAGGTCATACGACTACCCTAATCCAATCACATCACATGCTTTACAGATAATTACTAGTTAGCTACAGCACACTACGCCTTAACAGAGGTTAACAAACGTAGCACGAATACTAAATAGTCTTTATCTAAAATGACGGAGGGCTACGACAGGTTTTTCTGAAAACCTATTGCGTAATGAACTTGATATCGTTGTAGAATCAAATGAAGTTTTGAAATGGAGTGATTTTGAGGCTTTTCTAGTTTTGCTAAAGAGGTCACTCCCGGTGAAGGGATCGTCGGCCCTTTCCTCGTCGAATGAGGTGCGGGATATATCATATATATCGCTGTGCAAAGCAGAAACTATAGAAGCAATCAAAAACAAACCGAGTGTGTAGCATCTGCCAGTTATTGCTAAAGGAGTCACTCCCGGTGAAGGGATCTCGGTCCTTTCCTCATCGAATAAGGTGCGGGATATATCATATATATCACTGTGCAAAGCAAAAACTCTTAAAAGCAATCAAAAGACAAACCGAGTGTGTAGCATCTGCCAGTTATTGCTAAAGGAGTCACTCCCGGTGAAGGGATCTCGGTCCTTTCCTCATCGAATAAGGTGCAGGATATATCACATATACCGCTGTGCAAAGCAAGAACTGTAGCTACCTGTTTTATTTTGAAATTCGATTCTACAACATCTTAGGTTTCTTTTATTTTCATTAATCACATTAATGAAGTCCCATCATTTAAAATACCTAAACATCACAGATAAATACGACGTACACTTATGCCATCCGCATTCGCCTCGATGTCCCCTCGTGCACCGTTAGGTTAGGTAACTAACGGCAGAGCGGGGCAGGGCTAGCGCGGGTGTAAAACATAAGTAACGTCTATATAATATATCATATATACTATATACAGTATCCATCACAGAACATCACATGATCACATCGCAGATATCGCAGCAGAAGAATCATATGAAATATTGGATATACTAGGACGTCCGTGTTTTCAATACGAGCCAGTATAAAACACGGATTCCACGGTCGTGATGAATAGCCAAACCCACACCCCTAGACCCCTACGAGAGCGGTAAGCAATCCTACCAATTCTAGAGTTAGGAGACCCAGACTCGACTCCTCGAGTTGGTCTCCCACTGGACTCCAGAACTCGGTTACTTGTGCCCTCCTCCTTGGGTCTATCCTAGTGCAGAAAAGTAAATAATATACTAATGGTGACATCATCCGCAACCTGGAAGTGCCCCAATAAAAGAATATTACATACAAGTTTTTACATGAATGAAAATGAAAAACACTCATCTCACATAAAAAAAACCCCGGCTATTCAAACACGACGATCCAATATAACATATCCAGCAACACATAACAACACATGTCATCAACGTAAGTAAATATGCGCATCCCAATTGTCGTTGACATATAGCAACGAAACCGGCGATATCACATATTACACTTACGGTCACAGAAAAGAAAGTGTAAAAATACAACAGTTGGAATCCGCAACCTGCATAGACATCACATGCCTAATCAAATGAATTCCTTAGACATCGCATGCCTAACAATTATAAACCCCGCATTTTAGTCTCATTATCGAAAACACTTTTCAATATCAAGTCGGGCAATTCAACAAGATTCCCAACATCCTGATCGAATGCTCGTCGCAAACTTTAGTAGGTGGCCGCACCCCCGACGCCGTCGACGAAGTGCACCAAGGCGGAACACCGCTGCCGCGAGCACCCGAACGGATGCTTTCGGCGACGGGGTTCTCCTACAGTCACTTGATCGGGGCTATGGAGCGAGGCTGTCTATTAAGTTTACTCGGCGAGTATCCGCGTACGCTACGTGATTGCGACGGACTTTTGATCACATCAAAATTCTGTGGCAACCGATCAAGTGAGACTAAACTGCTATGTTTATAACATTCATTCAGTTATCTCATAACTGTTTGTGAATTCCAATTATTGTATCCCATTCCAGATAAAATAGAAAATGTTAAACTTTCCGATCGAACAATCGAACACCCAAGTTTTCCCGATACAGCTCAACACATGAAACAAGTTTAAAAACATCCAGTTCATGCCTCAGTACCAACGGTCCAGCCGTAGAAGGGTCAAGCCAACGCCTCACATGTGGCACGCCGTACTGCCCCAAACCCTAAGGTTCAAAGGGCAGTTCAAGACGGTCACATAATCGAGTTAAGGTTTGTTGTCTTCTAGAGGGACCATCGCGTTACTTGCACTACTTAGAACGTCTTTAAACCACAGAAAAATCCAACAATTGGAAATTTCCCGGCAGGGGAAAAAGTGGGTATTTATATCCGGTCGAACCTTTTAATATATTCTAAAATTATCCGGAAAAGCACACAGACCAAAAAAGGCAATCCGATCGAAATACCGAGTCCCTAATACAACCCAGAAAATTCAACTCTTGAATAAATTTTAAAAATTCCCATAAAATACAGCACATCCAGAAACTAATTACTGTGCAAACCAAGTGCATTGATTCAGCACTTTGGCCGCGGAACCGCCGCACAAGTCATGGTGGGGCCGCGGTTCCGCGGCTCTTCTGTCGAATCAATGTCACGTGCTTCACAGTAATTCATAATATTCCCTGCTGAATTTTTTAGCAATTTTTAATGTGGAAAAATCCCTGAAATTGAAAAATGTACAGAGAGCTAATTTGGGTTTAGGATTTCGGTTCGATCGGGTTTCTAACATCGTCTAAGCATCGCCTAATGCTCTAGCTAGTCTCTGATACCACTGTAGGGTTCCTAGGCACGCTAATGAGGTCTCACAAGGTATCAACCATGCCAATTTCAAATTTTACAAGTGCCGAGAAACCCTAGACTAGATCGTTAACTAGAATTTTAGGCGACAAAATGCGACTAGTTAACAACTTAACTACAAGAACGGAAATACAACCTTTGTAGATCCGGTTCTCCACCTCCATAGCTCCATGATGAAGTCCCCTTGCTGTCCAAATTAGATCCCGGGCTCTAGCGTCGGTTTCATCGGAGAAATGAGCGGGCTAGGTCATCGACTACGATGCCGAAGATGATCTACGTCGAGGCATCACAAGTTCAAGCTCCCACTTCACCAAGTCATAAAACTTATGAAGAAAACACCCTATACTACTTGGCAAGAGGTAGAGGATGAAGAAATAGGAAGTGGGCTCACTTTAGAATTGGATTTCTCACTCATTTTCTCAAGTTGCCATTGATGAAGCAAGCTTTCTTCATCTTTTAAGAAGAAGAAGAAGATGAAGATGATTATGATAAGTATATCTTTCAAAAAAGAAAATAAAAATCAATACTTATCATAATCAAACCATGGTCAAGTGTAGAGAATGAACTAGGGTTAAGTGGAATGGTTAGGGTTAAGCATGAGACAAAATGGTCACTTAGTCAAAGCTTCATGAAGCTTCAATATACAAACAAACAAAGCCACCATTTTCCCTTTTTCTTTTCCAAAATGAACAAAAGAAATAAATAAATGAATAAGTAAATAAACAAAACCCTAACCACTCATATAACCATGGTTTAATCTTTACATAAACTCAAGTTAACATGTATCATCAAACATGATACAATCAAGTTCACAAAAGTATATCACATATACAACTTGTGAACTTCAAGTGAGAAAATCCATTTAAAGTGAACCAATACTAGTTACTGCAAAGTAATATATCAAATATATAATTATGCATTAAATCATTAAATCAACACTTGATTTAACGATCCGGTCATATCGCATATAACCGACTAATATGCAATGTATCGACTTATCGAATCAATCCTTGATTCGATAACTAGGTTATATCGCATACAACCATTCGATACATTCATTGCGAGAATAGAATACGGTATCACATACACACATTATTCTCGGTCCCGCACATATCTCATATGCGCTCCTATTTCGTTTCGCTTGAGCCAGGAAACCTCTGTGTAGGACTCTAAAGACTCGTCAATACGCCGGCAGCAGGTGATGATCATATCAAACACCCACAAGCCGCAAGCGGTCTGCTAAACGTAACGGCCACCCGGGTATTGAGCGATCAGAAGATCGACGAGCAAGCCCGCTCACACTCCTGTGAATCCAACCAGTAACACTTACCGTACAGTCCGGTCTGATCGTCTGATATGTCGCATATCTCGCCTAGGGGTGGTAAACGTCAGACCCCAATAGCTCGATAAGTCGTGTCGATATGAGGTCTATAACAGTTCGAGAAACTACAGGTAACACTTACCAGTAAATCTCAGCAACCCTGGCCAGGGATTTCCGGTTATAGCCAATCGAACACAGCGCAACATCAACTCCCTATACCGGGAGAGACGAATCCCCTCCTATCGCTCATTGCCTCCATGTGATTCAGGACTGTACCCAAAAGCCACCGTTTTGCACGCCCTCTTGGACGTGGTAAGGTGGAAATCGAAGCACGATGGGAACCACACAAGACTCTATGACGATCTCGGGTCAACAGACTACTCTGTACCAGTGTCACCAGAGAACTGCCATCTGACGTAAGGTATAATACCATCTGGGAGTTCTCGGCGAGTCCGTCCAGTGTACCCAGTCTCCACTGAGCACCCGTATATGATCTCTGATGTCAAACACCAATGGATATGGGATCATCCATCGCCCATCTGTATGGGTCGAGAAGGTATACGCTAGTCTACTCTGGTATATCGATGCCCCGTCTCGATACACCCACGACTAGGGACCTTGAAGGATGTACTTATGGACTACCATGTCCCCACTAGTATGATCCGCATCATAGTCCAGGTAGTCAAGTACACATCCTAAGGGCTTTACCAACATGTAACAGAGAGACAATTAGTGTACACGTTAAGGTAAAGATCAACCAGATAGCATATTATCATGTCGAGCAAGAAAGTCCTCCCTATATATGTCCAAGCATCCACTACAATATACATCCTATGTATAGTAATGGCCTCTAGGGCATACATATAACTAATACTAACTATACGAGTCTTCTTGCCCCGGGGTACCTTACCGGGTCCACCATGTACCCGCAGACAGTGCCTACCACTCCTCGAATCGGATATACTCACACAAGCTCTCAGAACCGAGAAAACTCATAGTTGACGCACTGAAATATCATATCAAGAGAAACCGAGTTTTCAAAACAATGCATACTTTCTCGAAATAATACCACGGTTCTCAAATCCAAAAATCACATGAAATTCATATCTCAATGCGTAAATCCATGCAATATGATCTATGCAACATAAAACCGTAATATGAGTATATCGAGGGAAAACCGCTCTTTTAAATGAATCCAGCTTAAAAATATATCATGCAGTTCCCAATTTTTCCAACATCAAGTCCAACATCATCTAAGGATGCACATGTAACTATACAAGTATGTATGTACGCGAATATGTATATACAAGCATGTATGTACGCAAGTATGTACGTACGCAACTATGTACGTACGCAAGTATGTATGTACAAGCATGTGTGTACGCAAGTATGTATGTACGCCATATGTAATTCATATGCGCAATAGAATAAAAATCATGTCTAATCATCAATACTAAGATAAGCTAAACATTGTATTATCCATGGCAATTTTATAGTGTGTGTGTCATGGCAATTACTAACGGTATGTGTGTGACATACAGTTTAGTGCTCGTGCAACATGAACCGTTAGTAACAGTGTTGTGTCTCATTAATACCATGTCCATATGCAACAGGAAATAGGGTATGCAACAATAGTACACATGCGAAATCAATGTGTGTGTGTGTGTATATATATATATATATATATATATATATATAAATTTGCGGCTGTAGTATCCTATCAAGCCGTGACGCATAACGCCATACGGGTGATTTCCCCGTAGATATTAAATCCACTCACCGGTGATCTCGAACTAAGTGTATCCGACCACCTGCTTCCCTTTCTTCGCAGCGTCCGAATTCCCCGCCTGCGATCTGTTAGTTGTATGTATGCCCTAGAGGCCAGTATTGTACAGATGATGTATATTATATTGGATGCTTGGACATATATAGAGATGACTTTCTTGCTCGATATGATAGTATGCTATCTGGTTGCTCTTTATCTTAACATGTATACTTGTCTCTTTACACTGTCTTATAGTTACATGTTGGTAAAGCCCTTAGGATGTGTACTTGACTATCTGGACTATGATGCGGATCATACTAGTGGGGACATGGTAGTCCATAAGTACATCCTTCAAGGTCCCTAGTCGTGGGTGTATCGAGACGGGGCATCGATATACCAGTGTAGACTAGCGTATACGCTTCTCGACCCATGAGATGGACGATGGATGATCCTATATCCATTGATGTTTGACATCAGAGATGGTATACGGGTACTCAGTAGAGACTGGGTACACTGGAAGGACTCGCCGAGAACTCCCAGATGGTATTATACCTCACGTCAGATGGAAGTTCTCTGGTGACACTTGTGCAGGTTAGTCTGTAGACCCGAGATCGTCATAGAGTCTTGTGTGATTCCCACTGTGCTTTGATTTCCACCTTACCACGTCCATGAGGGCATGCAAAACGGTGGTTTTTAGGTACAGTCCCGAGTCACATGGAGGAAATGAGCGATAGGAGGGGTGTCGTCTCTCCCGATATTGGGGTTTGATGTTGCGCTGTGCTCGATTGGCCGTAACAGGGAAGTCCCTGGCCAGGGCTGTTTTAGAGATTTACTGGTAAGTGTTACCAGTAGTTTCTCGACCCGTTATAAGCCTCACATCGGCATGACTTATCGGTTATTAGGGTCTGACGTTTACCATCCCTAGGCTCGATATGCAGCATATCTGACGAAGAGACCGGACTGCACGGTAGTGTTGCCGGTTGGCTCGACGGGAGTTGTAGCAGGTTCGCTTGTTCTCTTCTGATCGCCCAATACCTGGGTGGCCGTTATGTTTAGCTGACCGCTTGCGGCTTGGGGGTGCTTGATATGATCATCACCCACTGCCGGCGTATTGACGAGTCTTAGAGTCCCACAAAGGAGTTACCTAGTCCAGGCGAAACGTTGGGGTGCGCGTATGCGATATGCGCATGGACCCGGTTAAAATGCGCATATATGATACCGTATATTAATCGGGCGGCTTGCTTTTGGTTGGGTCGTATGTGATATGGCCGGATTGATAAATCAAGTGTTGATTTATCATTTAACCATTAGATTCTCACTAGAAATCATTTCTTGTATTTTTGGATGTATGCATGCATGTATGCATTCCTTCTTGATTCATGCACATATGGATGTGCATGCACACATACATACATCATCCTTCATGGTTGTATATACATAGAAAATGGTGGCAATATAAGACTCACACCATGGTTTTATATATATGGATATATATTGTATTTGTGTTAAAAAACAAAAGTAAAGAAATGGATAATTCATGGTTTACTTTCTACACTCTTCTTTGACCTAACCATGCTCACCCACCATTTAACCATGGATTAACTTTCCTTTTGTATTTTAACTCAAATTCAATAATATCTTTATTGTTTAACCATGGTTTGAGATGAGAAGTGGAAAATATATATACATATATTTTCTATTTTTTCATATGAGATTATATTTTCTCTTCTTCTTCAAAAGCCATCATCTTCTTCTTCCTTGATCCTTTGCTCTCTA
Source organism: Agapanthus africanus (assembly GCA_030015575.1). Taxonomy (NCBI): domain Eukaryota; kingdom Viridiplantae; phylum Streptophyta; class Magnoliopsida; order Asparagales; family Amaryllidaceae; genus Agapanthus; species Agapanthus africanus. Next base: position 371,166,339 of record JASDDO010000019.1, on the reverse strand, counting down.
GATCTCTCTAGTAAGCAAAATACTCAACAAGATAGGATTTTGAAGTGAGAAAAATAACCACAACATCATTCTACACTAGTCTTGCCCATTAGTGGAGAGTGTTAGCTTCCATTTTCTTTCTTGATCTTGTGAAGTTGCAAGCTTGGACAAAGCGGACTCTGGGTGGATCATCGTGGACCTAGAGGAGTTCAAGTGGACCTTTTCCAAACCCCAAGTAGCCGAGGAGTCTAGCGTAGGGAGCTACAAAGGTTGTACTCTCAAAACCCTAGCTTTACTTACTTGTGATGATGTGGTATTTTTGAAACCCTAATTTTTCTAGGAATGATTCTTTGTATGCTTACTTAGCACCCTAAAAATTCAATCTTTGGTACATGTGATGCTTCCAATCCCTTCATGAGGTGCTAGGTAAACCTAACATTGGTATCAGAGCCGACCTAGAACGTTAGGCGACACTTTTACGAAGTTAAAACTTCGATCGAACGAAAATACGGATTTTCGGGACACTCTCTGGACAATTTTTTGAAACTGTGATTTTTCAGTATTAAAAATCCTTTAAAAATTCAGCAGGGAAATCTAAGCACAAATGTAAAAAACGATGCCATGAACAGTACTTTCCACCGCGGAACCACGGCAAGAGCCTGCTTGGGCCGCGGTTCCGCAGTCGTACGGATGAATCATTATGTCGTTTTTGTACAGTAATTATTTTGTCTGCTTGTATATTTTTTGGGGTATTTTTAATCTGAATTTAGTGCTGTATGTTCTGGAGATTGTTTTGGAGTCGGTGATTCGATCGGAATTTTGATTTCGTGTCTTTTCCGGGTAAATTAGAAAGTATTGAATTGTTCGAACGAGTATCATTTGCTCACTTTTCACGGGGTTTAAATCTTTCGGAAATACGTGCAAGTTTTGTGGTGGACCCTCTAGAAGACAACAAACCTTAACTCGATTATGTGACCGTCTTGAACTGCCTTTTGAACCTTTGGGTTTGGGGCAGTACGGCGTGCCACATGTGAGGCGTTGGCTTGACCCTTCTACGGCTGGACCGCTACTACTGTGTCACACTCCGGGTTTTTGAACTCCACTCAAGTGTTGAGCTTTAGGGAATTTTGGGTATTTGATCATTCGTTCGAAAACTTTAATACTGTCTATTTATCTGGAATGTGATGCAATGTGTGGAATTCATATAGCTAGACATGAAATACGAAGTATGTGATATTTCGCATTTACGATGTCTAAAGAGAATGTGGATTCCAGATATTGCAGTTTTACACTTTCTTTTCTGTGACCGTAAGTGTAGTATGTAGTGCTATTGCCGATTGTCGTTGCTATACATCGACGACGATCGGTGTATGCATACTTACTTACGTTGATGATATGAGATATTATGTGTTGCTGAGATATGATGTGCAGGATTGTCGCAATTGAATAGCCGGGGGGTTTTATGTGAGATGAGAGTTTTATATTTTCATTCATGTATATTCAAATGTAATGTAATATTCTTTTATTTGGGGCACTTCCGGGTTGAGGTTGATGCCACCAGTGTTGTATATTATTTACTTTTCCGCATTAGGATGGACCCAAGGAGGGGAGCACAGGTGACCGGGTTCTGGGGTTCAGTGGGAGGCCATCTCGAGGAGTCGATACCGGGTCTCCTAAACTCCAGAATTGGTAGGGTCGCTTGCCGCTCTCGTAGGGGTCCAGAGTGTGGGCTTGGCTATTCATCGCGACTGTGGAATCCGTGTTTTCTATTATTGGCTAAATACTAAATACGGACGTCCTAGTATATCCCACATTATATCTATGTTTCTGCTGCGATATCTGTGATGTGATCATTTGATATGTTGTGATGGATACAGTATATAGTATATATGATATATTATATAGACGTTACTTATGTTTTACACCCGCACTAGCCCTGCCCTGCTCTGTCGTTAGTTACTTAACCTAACGGTGCACGAGGGGACATCGAGGCGAATGCGGATGGCATAAGTGTACGTCGTATTTATCTGTGATGTTTAGGTGACTTAAATGATGGGACTTCATTAATGTGATTAATGAAAGAAAAGAAACCTAAAAGATTTTGTAGAATCAAGTTTTTTCAAAAAAGGGTAGCTACAGTTTTGCTTTACATAGCGATATATATGATATATCCCGCACCTTATTCGATGAGGAAAGAGCCGAGATCCCTTCACCGGGAGTGACCTCTTAGGCAAAACTGGCATATGCTACAACACTCGGTTTGCTTTTGATTGCTTTTGGAGTTTTGCTTTGCATAGTGGTATATATGATATACCCTGCACCTTATTCGATAGGGAAAGAGCCGAGATCTCTTCACCGGGAGTGACCTCTTTAGCAAAACTGATGAAAGCCTCAAAAAACACTCCATTTCAAAATTTCACATGATTCTACAACGATATCAAGTTCATTACGCTCATGGTTTTTCTGAAAAAACCTGCGTAGCCCTCCGCCATTTCAGATAAGTACTACTTAGTATTCATGCTGCGGTAGTTTGGCCTTCGTCAAGGCGTAGTGTATGGTAGCTAACTAGTGTTTATCTGCTAGCATATGATGCGATTGGATTAGGGTATTCGTACGGCGTAGTTTGGCCCCCGTCAAGGGTACTACGGGTGGGTTTAATTCAATCAAGAAATGACGGGTTGAACTTGACTAGCGCCCTATGGGTAGTTTGGCCTCCGTCAAGGTCATGGGACGCTAGGGGCAAAAGCATTATCGGGAATTTCAAGTGTTGAAATTTGCAATGAGATTGCATACTTTCTATGAGATAGTTGGATCCCGATACCCACTGCGAGTAATTGTTACTCCTGGGAGAGTTTTACACAAGACAATTAGCCGATCAAGTAGGTGTCTAGAAAGGTTTCAACGGGGTTACGCCTCTGGGAAAATGAGGTTTACTTTAATTAGGTCCGTGCGAAAGCACGGGGAACCTCCATCAAAGTACCGACACTGGCCTGGATGAAAGATTGGCGAAATTATAGAGTGTAATTAATCCCGGCTAGTCTTTCCTTTTAGGGTTTGAAGGAAGATTTGATAAAAACAGTGGGAGCCATCCTGATTAGATAAGATAATAACCAATCTAATCTTGTAAGAGCATACGCTAAAGTGTTTTCTTCTCTCTCTCTCCAAGTAGCGACCATGTCAGGCCATAATCAAGATAATAATATGGATGTATTGACTGAACCCGCTTATTATACTGAGTAGGGGAACGTTGGACCCATTCTTTCTTATAAGAGTTATAAGAATGAACAGGGAATAGGAGGATATCTGGATTCTCAAGCCGCCCAAAAGAACATGCATGTTGATGCATCTTCTTCAGGTGTGTTAGTTATTGAGAACTGTTTCTCAGTTCACCCTACGTCCTGGGTATTAGATACCGGATCAGGATCCCACATATGTAAATTGTTACATGGGCTACGGAAAGGTAGAGAACTGGGAAAAGGTGATAATTCCGTTCAAGTAGGGAATGGGGCAAATATTGCAGCCAAAGCAGTTGGCGAATACCACCTAGTATTACCAAGTGGTGATACACTGATTCTAAATGAGTGCTATTATATACCGAACATGATGTGCAACATTATATCAGTTTCTTTATTAAGTAAAGAAGGATATAATTTTGTAGTAAAGGATAATGTTATGAACATATTCCTAGATCAAAAGTTGATTGCATCAGGCTCGTTACATAATGGCATATTCATTCTAAATCAAAATACAGTCCTCAATATACAAAACACACACAAGAGGAAAAGTTCAGAAATGAACGAATCCTTCTTGTGGCATTGTAGACTTGGTGATATCAATGCAACACGACTGGCTAAGTTACATAAAGATGGATATTTGAATTTGTTCGAATTATCATCTTATGATACTTGCCATTCATGTCTCAAAGGCAAGATGACCAAAACTCCGTTTACGGGACACGGAGAAAGAGTTACGGAACTATTGGGACTGGTGCATAGCGATGTATGCGGTCCCATATCTACACATGCCAGGGATGGTTCTTCCTACTTCATTACATTCACTGACGATCTCTCAAGATTCGGATATGTGTTCCTAATGAAACACAAGTCTGAAGCTTTTGAGAAATTCAGAGAATATAAGAACGAAGTAGAGAACCAAACGGGAAAAAGTATTAAGATCCTTCGATCTGATCGAGGAGGAGAATACTTAAGCAATGAATTCCTAGATTATCTAAAAGAGAATGGGATTCTCTCTCAGCTTACTCCTCCTTATACACCCAGCACAACGGTGTATCGGAGCGGAGGAATCGCACCCTATTAGATATGGTGCGCTCTACGATGAGTACAGCTGAATTACCTATTTCCTTCTGGGGATATGCACTGGAGACAGCTGCATACCTATTGAATAGAGTTCCAACCAAATCAGTGCCTACCACTCCATATGAGATATGGAATGGTAAGAGACCATGTCTTAATTTTATTCAGATACGAGGTTGTCCGGCCTATGTTAAAACCCAAAATCCGGACAAGCTCGAGGCAAGGTCTGTTCTATGTAAGTTTGTTGGATATCCCAAACATTCGCGAGGGTATATCTTCTACCACTCCGAGGAAAAAAAAGTGTTTGTTTCTCGACATGCCACTTTCTTAGAAAAAGGTTTTCTTATGAAACAGATTAGTGGCATTGAGGTAGAACTAGAAGAAGTTCCAGCAGAACAAACTACAACAGATGATTTGGAAGAACCAGAGGATTCAGTAGTACCCGACGAACCCCAGCCTCTCCGCCGATCTAGCAGGGTTTCTCATCCGCCTGAGAGATACTACGGTTTTCTCATTGATGGTGGAAGCGAGGATTGCATCAAGGAAGATGATGACCCAACTAGTTTTGAGCAGACCATCACGAGTGGTGACTCTGTGAAATGGCTGGATGCAATGCGATCTGAGATGGAATCCATGTACACCAATAAAGTATGGACTTTGGAAGTAGCTCCTGAAGGGGTAAAACCCATTAGGAGCAAGTGGATCTTCAAGAAAAAACATGGTGTAGATGGGAAAGTGGACACTTTCAAAGCTAGACTTGTTGCAAAGGGTTTTCGTCAAAGACCAGGTGAGTGGCTATGCTTAAATCCATCCGGATCATGCTTGCCATCGCTGCATATCATGATTACGAAATCTGGCAAATGGATGTTAAGACCGCCTTTCTAAACGGTGATTTAGAAGAGTGCGTGAACATGACTCAGCCAGAGGGCTTCGTAGATAGTAGGAGCAGCGGGAAGGTGTGCAAGCTGCTTAAATCAATTTATGGATTAAAGCAAGCATCGCGAAGTTGGAACATCTGCTTTAACATCGTTATCAAAGAGTTTGATTTCGTCAAAAACGTAGATGAACCTTGTATCTACAAGAAGGTGGCAGAGAGTAAGGTTGTCTTTCTCGTATTGTACATAGACGACATACTCTTGATAGGAAATGACATTCCTATGCTGCAATCGGTCAAGCTCTTCTTATCACAAAGATTCTCAATGAAAGATCTAGGTGATGCCTCCTGCATATTGGGAATCAGGATCTATAGAGATAGATCTAAAAGGATATTGGGATTGTCCCAGTCCAGGTACATTGACACCATACTAAAGAGGTTTAGTATGGAAGAATCCAAGCGTGGGAACTTACCCACGATCTCTGGAGTCACTCTCTCCAAAGAGATGTCTCCCAAGACTGATTTGGAAAGAGCTCGCATGCGAGGGATACCCTATGCTTCGGCTGTAGGCTCTATCATGTACGCGATGCTATGTACCAGACCCGATGTAGCATACTCACTAAGTATAGTGAGCAGGTATCAAGCTGATCCTGGAGAGAGTCACTAGACAGCTGTGAAGAGCATTCTCAAGTACTTACGAAGGACTAAAGAGATGCTCTTGGTGTACGGTAACGGAGAACTCCAAGTGGAGTCCTTTACCGATTCGAGCTTCCAGAGTGATAAGGACGACTCTAAGTCGCAGTCGGGATTTGTCTTTACCCTTTACGGAGGGGCGGTTAGCTGGAAGAGTTCCAAGCAGGAAACCGTGGCAGACTTGACGATGGAGGCTGAATACATCGCTGCCAACGATGCTGCCAAAGAGGCTGTCTGGATCAAGAAGTTCATTACTGAACTTGGAGTGGTTCCATCCATTGAGAATCCAATACCTTTGTATTGCGATAACAATGGAGCGGTGGCTTTGGCCAAGGAACCAAGGTCCCATCAGCGATCCAGGCATATTCTGAGGCGGTATCACCTGATCCGGGAGATAGTTGATCGCCGGGAGATCGAGGTCAGGAGGGTTGACACGAAGAACAACACAGCGGATCCACTCACGAAGGCCATTCCCCAGATATAGTTTGAGAGACTCTTCGGGATGCTCGGTATGCGATACTACAGCAGCTGGCCCTAGTGCAAGTGGGAGATTGTTAGTTGTATGTATGCCCTAGAGGCCAGTATTGTACAGATGATGTATATTATATTGGATGCTTGGACATATATAGAGATGACTTTCTTGCTCGATATGATAGTATGCTATCTGGTTGCTCTTTATCTTAACATGTATACTTGTCTCTTTACACTGTTTTATAGTTACATGTTGGTAAAGCCCTTAGGATGTGTACTTGACTACCTAGACTATGATGCGGATCATACTAGTGGGGACATGGTAGTCCATAAGTACATCCTTCAAGGTCCCTAGTCGTGGGTTTATCTAAACGGGGCATCGATATACCAGTGTAGACTAGCGTATACGCTTCTCGACCCATGAGATGGGCGATGGATGATCCTATATCCATTGATGTTTGACATCAGAGATGGTATACGGGTGCTCAGTAGAGACTGGGTACACTGGACAGACTCGCCGAGAACTCTCAGATGGTATTATACCTCACGTCAGATGGCAGTTCTCTGGTGACACTTGTGCAGGTTAGTCTGTAGACCCGAGATCGTCATAGAGTCTTGTGTGATTCCCACTGTGCTTTGATTTCCACCTTACCACGTCCATGAGGGCGGGCAAAACAGTGGTTTTTGGGTACAGTCCCGAGTCACAAGGAGGCAATGAGCGATAGGAGGGGTTTCGTCTCTCCCGGTATTGGGGGTTGATGTTGCGCTGTGCTCGATTGGCCGTAATAGGGAAGTCCCTGGCCAGGGCTGTTTTAGAGATTTACTGGTAAGTGTTACCAGTAGTTTCTCGACTCGTTATAGGCCTCACATCGGCACGACTTATCGGTTATTGGGGTCTGACATTTACCATCCCTAGGCTCGATATGCAGCATATCTGACGAAGAGGCCGGACTGCACGGTAGTGTTGCCGGTTGGCTCGACGGGAGTTGTAGCAGGTTCGCTTGTTCTCTTCTGATCGCTCAATACCCGGGTGGCCGTTACGTTTAACTGACCGCTTGCGGCTTGGGGGTGCTTGATATGATCATCACCCACTGCCGGCGTATTGACGAGTCTTAGAGTCCCACAAAAGAGTTACCTAGTCCAGGCGAAACGTTGCGGTGCGTTTATGCGATATGCGCATGGACCCGGTTAAAATTCGCGTATAAGATACCGTATATTAATCGGGCGGCTTGCTTTTGGTTGGGTCGTATGTGATATGGCCGGATTGATAAATCAAGTGTTGATTTATCATTTAACCATTAGATTCTCACTAGAAATCCTTTCTTGTATTTTTGGATGTATGCATGCATGTATGCATTCCTTCTTGATTCATGCACATATGGATGTGCATGCACACATACATACATACATCATCCTTCATGGTTGTATATACATAGAAAATGGTGGCAATATAAGACTCACACCATGGTTTTATATATATGGATATATATTGTATTTGTGTTAAAAAACAAAAGTAAAGAAATGGATAATTCATGGTTTACTTTCTACACTCTTCTTTGACCTAACCATGCTCACCCACCATTTAACCATGAATTAACTTTCCTTTTGTATTTTAACTCAAATTCAATAATATCTTTATTGTTTAACCATGGTTTGAGATGAGAAGTGGAAAATATATATACATATATTTTCTATTTTTTCATATGAGATTATATTTTCTCTTCTTCTTCAAAAGCGATCATCTTCTTCTTCCTTGATCCTTTGCTCTCTAGATCTCTCTAGTAATCAAAATACTCAACAAGATAGGATTTTGAAGTGATTAAAATAACCACAACACCATTCTACACTAGTCTTGCCCATTAGTGGAGAGTGTTAGCTTCCATTTTCTTTCTTGATCTTGTGAAGTTGCAAGCTTGGACAAAGCGGACTCCGGGTGGATCATCGTGGACCTAGAGGAGTTCAAGTGGACCTTTTCCAAACCCCAAGTAGCCGAGGAGTCTAGCGTAGGGAGCTACAAAGGTTGTACTCCGAAAACCCTAGCTTTACCTACTTATGATGATGTGGTGTTTTTGAAACCCTAATTTTTCTAGGAATGATTCTTTGTATGCTTACTTAGCACCCTAAAAATTCAATCTTTGGTACATGTGATGCTTCCAAACCCTTCATAATGAGCTAGGTAAACCTAACACGATCCTATTAATACAAAATATAGCAAGTGCAACTCAGAAACGACCAATAAAACCTACAATTACGCTCAAATCGACGCACCAACTCCAACGCCCTCTAAAGTGCTCGTTTAACGGCTAACGTGCGTGACGACACTACAACAACAAACCCTACACGGAGAAATCATGCGAAGTATAGAACCGAGTCGAACACCGTATCGTGCGTCGACGTAATGCTAAAAACTAGCTAAACGATCCCAGATTTTTCCCACTGTAAAAACACAAAAATCAAACAGTACCAAACAACCTAAAATCACTGCAGACAGCTACCCTGAAAACTACAACCCCCCAGTCCTCTCCCCGGCCGAGCTCGCCGGATTTGGGCCCCATGCCGCCGGCCAAAACCGCCCAGGTGGGTCTCGTATCATGGGTGTACACTCAGGGTTCCTAGCACTACACTACTATACTGCTTGTTTTCACAGTACACACTCAGGATAACAGCAGGTTACAGACACGCAAAAACGACGCTAAAATACGATATTTTGCATAAAACTGAAACTTTATGGTTCTAAACTGAAACTATAAGGCAACACAACATATTAACTACCTAATTAACAGTAGAGAGTCATTACTTAACCAAACTTGCTCCAAAACCCTAGCTTTCCATGCTCCAAGTGCATCTAGTCGCTTGATCTTGGCTTGAGAAGGGTTTTGATGGAGTTTAGTGGAGATTTGTGTGGGTTTGTGAGGGTGGGGTTAGGGTTTCAGCTGAGGGAGTGAGTGAGGAGATGAGGTGGAGAACAAATGAAGAAGAGAAAAACAATGAGAGTTGTGAATGAAAGAGTGAGGGGGGTGTATGTGAGTGTATGTGTGGGTGAGGGTGAGGGAAATGAGGGGTGAGTTTAAAGGGCCATGCCCCTCTCTTTCCTCATTAAATGCATGGCATGCTTGCCATGCCTCATGATGCCCTATCTCTCTCTCTCCCCCATAAGTCAACCAAATAAAAAAAACCATTTTTATTTTTAAAATTTGAAAACTAGTTTATTTAATTAATTACATATTACACTTAATGATATGGGTTAATACACTATGGCTACTTAAGCATGGTTTAGCCCCAAATTAACTCTAGGTTAACATGCAGATGTATGTGCAAACCCATAATAAATATTAATAAAATATTAATTAATTTTGATAAAATATTTCAAAACTATTTTGGTAAAATTTTTACTAAATAACCGCATTAACGCTTAATTAACCACTAATCTCATTCTAAGGTGTTACATCCCCGCCTTGGGTCTATCCTAATGCGGAAAAATAAATAATCTATATCAATGGTAACATCATCCTAAATCCGGAAGTGCCCCAATAAAAGAATATTACATACAAGTTTTTACATGAATGAAAATGAAAAACTCTTAGCTCACGCAAAAACCCCCGGCTATTAAAACACGACGATCCAATATAACATATCACAGCAACACATAACATCACATATCATCAACGTAAGTAAATATGCATATCTCAATTGTCGTTGATATATAGCAACGAAACCAGCAATACACCATATATTACACTTACGGTCGCAGAAAAGAAAGTGAAAACTACAACAATTGGAATCCGCAACCACCTTAGGCATCATAAACCCGAAATATCACATCCTTCGGATTTCATGCCTAACCATATGAATTCCTTAGACATCATAAACCCGGAATATCTCATATTCCGAATTTCATGCCTAACAATTATAAACCCCGCATTTTAGTCTCGATATTGAAAACACTTTTCAATAACCAATCGGGTAATTCAAAAAGATTCCCGACAACCTGATCAAATGCTCATTGGAAACTTTAGTAGACGGACGCACCCCCGATGCCGTCGACAAAGTGCACTTAAGCGGAACTCCGCGGCCGCGAGCACCCGGACGAATGCTTTAGGCAACGGGGTTCTCCTGCAGTCACTCGGTCAGGGCTATAGGACATGGCTATCTAGTAATGTTACCCGGCGAGTATCCGCGTACACTATGTGATTGCGACGGACTTTTGATCCGAATCAAAATCCCATGGCAACCGATCAATTGAGACTGAATTGCTAGATTTATAAAATTCAAATTAGTTTTCTCAAAACTAAATATTGTGGATTCCAAATATTGTATCACAATTTACAGATAGCTAGACGATGTTAAATGTTTCGATCGAATCAACAAACACCCATATTTCCCAAAGGGCTCAACACTTGAACGGAGTTAAAAAATACCCAAAACATGCCACAGTACCTACGGACCAACCGTAAAACGGCCAACCCTTGCCTCACCTATGGCGCCGTGGAACTATGCAAACCCTAGGGTTTGGTGGCGGTTCCGGCGGTCATAGAATCGAGTTAGGGTTTCGTTCTTCTAGAGGGTCCATAGAATTACCTGCATGATTTTTCGAATATTTTTAACTTGGAAAATTCCAACTCTTGGAAAATTTCCAGCGAGGGTAATGTGGTGATGTTTGATGTTCGTTCGAACATTTTAACGCCGTCTAAATTACCCGAAACGATGTTAAAATTACGACTACGAAACACCCCAAATTTCCTTTACAGAAAGATAACATCACATGCAATCTTAGTACAACCAAACAATACCTGAAACACCAAAACCCAGAGCCTGGAACACCAAAGCGAAACGAGGCCAAAACACCAATAGAAAACCGGTGGGGCCGGTTTTTAGGCAAGTTTCGTCGGGTCAAACCATATGAAAGTGACTCGTTTTGCTCTGGTGTTCATGTTACATCTCATGTAACATTCTGCAATTGCTTAAAAAAATTTAAAAGACTTAAAATTTTCGACAAAAACTAGGCTTTTTGTTTCGAGGTTTCGGAGTTGTTTCGGTTTCGTAATTCTACTAATATCGTCTAATTCTCTAGCTTGGCTCTGATACCACTGCTGGGTTCCGTAGCACGACAACAAGGTTTCGGGAGGCATCAACCATGTCGTTTTCAAAATTTTAGCATGCTAAAGAACCCTAAACTAGAATCTTAACTAGAGAATTAAATGAAAGCTAGCAAGTAAACATCTTTATATCTAAGTGAACAAGGAATACAACCTTTGTAGACCAGTCCTTCACTTCAAAAGCTCCGTGTAGTAGTCCCTTCGCTCCAAGTAGTGATCTCCAGGACTCTAGTAAGGCTCCATAAGGTGAAATGAATAAACTTACTTGAAATCTTCGAGGCCGAAGATGATCTACGTCGAGGAGACACTAACTCAAGCTACCTCTTCATTAATTAGGAATTAGTGAAACAAACAACCTAAACTAAATGGCCAATCTAGTGTAGGTTGATGAAGTAGGATTTTTGCTCACTTTAGAATAATTTTCTCACTAATTTTCTTCACCTCCCAAAAACCTGGTGAGCTCTTGGAGATGAAGAAGAAGATGAAGTGGAGAATAGAATGAATGAATCCATGAGTGAGAATAGCAACCATGGGTGAGATAATATCGCATATTAACTCATGTAGAGACTTAACCATGGCTTAATTTAATGATTGGGTTAATAAATATCTAATGTAAAACAAAACTAGTGGACTAAGTCAATGGTTCTACAAGCTTCCACTAAGCTCAAACCATGTGACTAATTTCCAACTAATTTTGATTTACTTTAAATAAATAAAACCCTTCATTATGATAAGCATGGTGTGAGTATCATACACCCATGCAGCATGTAGCAACAAGCATGACACAATAATATATATCACATATATATTAAGTGTACACAAGTGAAAAAGAGATGCTTAACTGAGCTAATATTAGTTAATGTAAATTAACATATCAAATATATAATGATACATTAAATTATTAAATCAACACTTAATTTAATAATCCGGCTATATCACATATAACTGACTAATATTATTTGTATTAACTTATCGAATCAACACTTAATTCAATAACCCGGCTGTATCACATATAATCGACCGATATCACATATCGCGAGAATAGAATACGGTATCATATACGCGTATTAATCTCGGTCCCGCACATATCACATATATGCTCCTACTTTGTTTCGCCTGAGCCAGGAAACCTCTATGCAGGACTCTAAAGATTCGTCAATACGCCGGCAGTAGGTAACGAGCATATCAGTCACCCACAAGCCATCAGCGGTACTAGCTGGACGTAACAGCTACCCGGGTATTGAGCGATCAGAAGATCAACAAGCAAGCCTGCTCATACTCCTGCGAATCCAATAAGTAACACTACCGTACAGTTCGGTCTCTTCGTCTGATATGTCGCATATCCAGCCGGGGGTGGTAAACGTCAGACCCCAATAGCCTGATAAGTCATGCCGATGTGAGGCCCATAACGATTCGAGAAACTACTGATAACAATTACCAGTAAATCTCAACAACCCTGGCCATGGATTTTCTGTTATGGCCAATCGAGCATTGCGCAACATCAACCCCCAATACCGGGAGAGACGAAATCCCCTCCTATCACTCATTGCCTCCATGTGACTCAGGACTGTACCCAAAAACCACTGTTTTGCACGTTCTCTTGAACGTAGTAAGGTGGAAATCAAAGCACGGTGGGAATCACACAAGACTCTATGACAATCCCGGGTCTACAGACTAACTTGTACCAGTGTCACCAGAGAACTGCCATCTGACGTAAGGTATAATACCATCTAGTTGTTCTCGGCGAGTCCTGTTCAGTGTACCCAGTCTCCACTGAGCACCCGTATACAATCTTTGATGTCAAACACTAATGGATGTTGGATCATCCATCGCCCATCATATGGATCAAGAAACGTATACGCTAGTCTACTCTGGAATATCGATGCCCCGTCTCGATACTCCCACGACTAGGAACAATTGAAGGATGTACGTATAGACTACCCTGGCCCCACTAGTATGATCTGCATCATAATCCTGGTAGTCAAGTACATATCCTAAGGGTTTTATCAACATGTAACAGAGAGAAAATAAGTGTACATGTTAAGGTAAAGAGTAACCAGATAGTATACTATCATATCGAGTAAGAAAGTCCTCCCTATATATATCCAAGCATCCACTATAATATACTTCATATGTACAATAATGGCCTCTAAAGCATACATACAACTAACAATTTAACCCTATCATTGCAGAAAGAAACGAAAATATAATGTACGCTTATACCATCCGCATTCGCTACGGAGCCCCGTCATGCACCGTTAGGTTACTTAACTAACAGCAGACCGGGAGTAGGGCTAGCGTGGGTGCAAAACGTAAGCAACGTATATTATATATAATCTATATATATAGCCATTCGTCTCACGCAATAATAGCCATTCCAGATCAAATAATACAGCACAAGTAACACAGATGAATATATTGGATATACTAGGATTTCCGTGTTTCATTTTAACCAAGAACGAAAAGAAGATTCCATGATCATAATGAATAGCCAAACCCTCACCCTAGACCCCTACGAGTGTGGAAAACTACCCGCCAAATCTTCGAAGTGAAGCAACATCCCTCAATGAAATTAGTAGACCACTCGGCACTTCAAGAACCCGGTAGTTTATGCACCCTACCTTGGGTCTATCCTAAGAGTGAAGCAACATCCCTCAATGAAATTAGTAGACCACTCGGCACTTCAAGAACCCGGTAGTTTATGCACCCTACCTTGGGTCTATCCTAAGTGCAAGAAAAAATAAATGAAATAATACAACGGTTTCTACAACCTCAACCCGGATGTGCCCCGCAAAAGAATATTACATCACTTTACAAATTACATGAATGAAAAAAAAGAACACTCTTCTCATATCCCCCCGGTTATACAATCATGACGATCCAATACTTCATATCCACAAACCGCTAACAAGATACAAGATATGCGCAACACCTACTAATCGACGTATAGCAATTAGTCGACGTTTAGAATCACATATACGAACTTAAAGAAAATAAATGACGTTAAAATTTCGATTTAGAAACACTCCGTATTGCCCACGCACAAAGATAACAGTAGATGAAATCTAAGAAAAATCAAACAATACCATAAATCCTAAATCCTAGATTACAAAACACCACAAGAAGCACAAAACACAAATCCTCAAGAAAACCACCCATAGCGGGAAAATCACCAATTCTGGCAGTTTTTTCTTGGACCGAGTGCCTCATTTTTCTTTGGTGTTCTAATTACAACACAAGGATCATTCTGCACTTGTTTAAAAAAATTTATAAGCTCTTAAAAAAACGACAAAAACTTGGATCTTGAATTTAACATTTCGGAGTTATTTCGGTTTTGAAACTCTAAACTTTGTCTATTCAGTTAGTTAAGTGTTTAGGTAGGCTCCGATACCAGTGTAAGTGTATATGTGCTCTTTACCGTGTTAACTACGGGTATGCGGAATCAAAAACTTTAACATCTTGAGCACAAAACACTAAATCCCCAGGATACAAGCCCAAACACTACACTAAACAAACCCTAACTAAATTTTTAACTACTCGGTTGAGAATACAACCTTTGTAGACGGTCCTTCGGGTCTTGAAAGATAAACTCCACAAGCTCCTTGGGTTAATAGAACGAGCTATCGAATCCGATCTTCCGTGTCAAAGACGATCCACCCGAGGATTCCGATTCAAGCGATAGTTTCGTCCGAAGCAACTAAAGATCAATTTTTGCTAAGACGACATACTTAGAGTGGTATAGTTTATAAACTAGATGCCGTCTTTTAATCCTCATAAATCAAGTGAAGAAATATAAGGAAGAAGATGAAGAGGTAGCAACTCAAGAAATTTCTTCAAGTGATAAATATCAACCATTCTCACAAATATCCTACACTCCTCTCTCATTCTGATCTCTACAATCCAAAACAAAAGAGTGGGTGAGTGGGGTGTGACTCACTAGTGGGGTGTGACTTCATAAGCCAACAAGATACTAGAAGAGATGAGAATGGGTGAGAGTGTGAGAAAGGCCACCTCATCAAGTATACATATACATACACATATATAAATATAAATGCATGCATATATCAAACCCGTATAAATACGTATACCGTATTTCTACCAAAATACGAATACTATATTTTTACAGAAAATAAAAAATACACATATTCATATTTAGAAAGAAATACATGTATTTGTATCAAAGCACAAATACCCGTATTTATACAAATACACGTATTCGTATAAATACCGTACTCGTGTTAAAATACAAATACCCAAAAGAGAGCAATATAATACTTGTTAGTGTTATATGCCCTAGAGGCTATTATTGTATAGTACTAGTTTGTATATTACATTTTGGAAGCTTGGGATATATACACGGATTTATGACAGTCTTGCTCAATATGGTAGTATGCTACTTGGTTTCTATCTATTTTAATATGTGTATATCTTTCTTTTAACGTATCGCTAATACATATTGATAGAACCCTTAGAATATTTGCTTGACTACCAGCGTTGTGATATCAGTCACATTAGTGGGGGCTGGATAGTCTATATGCACATCCTTATACAGGTCCCTAATCATAGGATTATCGAAACAGGGCATCGATACTCCAAAGTAGACTAGTGTATACGCTTCTCATCCCAGTAGGGGAGATGGTCTTCCCACAGCCATCAGTACGTCGTACTGGAGATAGTATGCAGGTGCTCATTGGGTTATGAGTTCCACTGGACGGACTCGTGGGGTACTACTGGTTGGTACTATACCCATCATCAGGCAGCAGTTCCCAGGTGACATGAGTACAGCATAGTCCGTTGATTTAATACTGCAGCTTCACCTCAAGTGTGTTCCCACTGTTCTTAGATTACTACCCTACCACGGCTCTATTGAGTCGTGCAAACAGGTAATAGTTGGGTGCAGTCCCGAAGCACTTGGAGGCAGTGACGGTTAGATAGGATTCATCTCTCCCGGTATTGGGGGTTGATGTCGCGCTGTGTTCGGAAATCCATTATACAAAGTCCCTGGCCAGGGCGACCGAGATTTACTGGTAGGTACACCAGTAGTTTCTCAGGGTGTTTTTAGGCTACACTCTAACACGACTTATTGCGCTATTAGGGTCTGATGTTTATCAGCCCCCTAGGCCCGATATGCGATACTCTTAGACGAACAGATCAGACTGTACGGAGATTGCCATAGACAGGCTCAGTAGGAGTTCGGATGTGTTTTCTCATCGGCCTTCTTAACGACAGATACCTGGGCAGCCGTTACGTACAGCTAGTACCGCTGACGTACTTATGGTTAAACACACTGCCAGCATACTGTCGACTCTTTAGAGTCCCACACAGAGGGTTTCCCTGCTTCGGGGGAAAGATGTAGAGGCCGTATGGTTTTATGGTAGGGCTTCGATCACGTACGTGTACTTGTGCGTGTATGATGTTTGGGCGGATAATACTACTAGGCTTTGGTTTAAGCCGGATCCTAGTATTATATTGATGGATCAGTTTCATCTCATTGTATTCGTGTTTCTCGAAACATGGATACGGGTATGTATATACGGATGAGAAGGGCATTCTTGTAATTACTCAAGATTTTTATTAAAAGGAGACACCTCATTAGGGTTTTGGTTATTTACTTGATTAAAACAATTATGAGGTGGAGGAAATTATTTGTTATTTTTATAAATGATAATTGTGCCATGGCTACTTGGTTTGACTATTTGACTTAGATATTTTTGTGAGATATTTTGTGGCACTAGATATTTTGGGTGAGATATTTTTCTTTCCATACTTGTAGTCATATCATGGGAGCCATCTCAATTATCATTATGAAAAACATTTTCTCTTTCCTCAAGTTCACTCTCTTCTTCTTCCTCTCAACTCTTATTATCTCATGTGTTGAGAATCCAAGAGTTAGTGAGACTTAGCAACCCAAAATCAATCTCTACTCACTCTAGGCTACTTATTTTAGCACACCATGTATCCTAGTCGCCTCAACTTAGAGGTTAGAGCTCAATGTAGATACTCTCGGGTGGATCTTCTTTGACGTGGAGAAGCCGACGAGGAGGCGCCATCCACACTTACTCCAAGGAGCTCACGAAAAGGAAGAGGACAGCAAGAAGACATGAAGGGCACGATACTATGATGTATAACATTCATCCGAGTAGTTAAATCTCAAGTAGTTTGCTAGCTAGGGTTTTATGATCGATTCTTGGTTCAAGTCGGTGTTGCGAAGCCCGTAAAAATTATTTTTTGCTATTTCCACCTCCTCGCAAACACGCGGGATGCGCGACATCGACTTACAGTGGTATCAGAGCCTCTCATAAACCTTAGATAGTTTGTAGCGACGTTAGAAATCTGCCATTTTTGTCACGCAAAAACTGCCGACAAAAACAGTTTCCAAAATTGATGTTTTGAGTTGTTTGCACACCCCGTGGGCTCACGGTTTGAACCGAGAAGCTGCGGGGTGGAGGGTGCACACCCCGGGGACACTACATGGGGACCAGAAGCTGGACCCACACCCCAAGACCACCAAAAGGTGGCCTTGGGGGTGGGTGACCCGAGAGCACCCTAATTGGGTGCTCTCGGGTCTGCCTACCCTAGGGGGCCACTTCGTGGTGGCCCCCGGGGGTGGGTACCCCTCTGAGTCCCCCATTCGATATTTAATTTTTGTATCTTTGCCTCCATGAAGATTCGGATAGCTTTCGAGTTCGTTTCGACTCCTGGAATGGGTTAAAACGATCGGTTTTGGAACTTTAGCTCACTGGATTTTTCATGTTTTGGAAAAATTGGTTTATTTTTCTAATTGCGTACGGAATTCTAATGTCACGGTTACTTTAAAATCTTTATGATGTGTATATGTGTTTGGAAACGTCGACTAACTGCTATACGTCAATTAGTCGGGGTTGCACATATCTGTGATGATGTTATGTTGGTTTATGTATATGAACTTGTTGGATCGTCGTGGATCAATAGACGGGGATGTGAGATGAGTGTTTTATCTTTCATTCGATGTAAATTGTAAAGTGATGTAATATTTTTTGCGGGGTACATCCGGGTTGAGGTTGTAGCCACCGTTGTATTATTTTTTTACTGTTTTTTGCTCTTAGAATAGACCCAAGGTGGGGTGCACAAACTACCAGGTTCTTGAAGTGCCGAGCGTCCTACTCACTTTGTTGAGGGAGGTTTCGTCACTTTGAGAATTTGGCAGGTAGTTTGCCACACTCGTAAGGGTATAGGATGGGGTTTGGCTATTCATCAGGACTGTGGAATCCGTCTTTCGTTACAGGCTCAAACGAAACGCGGAATTCCTAAGTATATCCAATATGTTCATCTGTGATCTGGAATGCCTATTATTGCGTGAGACGAATGTATATATCTATATATGATATCTATTAGGCATTGCTTATGTTTTTCATCCGTGCTATTCCAGCCCCCGCTCTGTCGTTAGTTAAGTAACCTAACGGGTGATGACGGGGCCCCATGGCGAATGCGGATGGTATAAGCGTACGTTGTATATTCGTTCTTTTTCTACAATGGTAGGTCAATTGATAGGATTGCATTATATTAATGCAAAGCAAACAAACCAAAACTGAATCGTTGGAACAATTTTTAAACCACTCGGTTTTTTCAAAATAGCAAAACTTTTAAAATGCGGAGCTTAAACCACTCATTTTAAAAGTTATCAGGTTCCTTCGATTATATCAAGTTTGTTAGTATATATACCCTAGAGGCCATTACTGTATCATACTAGTTTGTATATTACTTAATAGAAGCTTGGGATATTCACAGTTGTATAGATAGTCCTGCTCAAAATGGTAGTATGCTACTTGGTTTGTTTCTATTTTAATATGTGCATGTGTTTCTTTTAGCATATCGCTTATACATATTAGTAGAGCCCTTAGGATCTTTGCTTGATTACTAGCGTTGTGATGGCAGTCACACTAGTGGGAGCTGGGTAATCTACAAGCACATCCTTATACAGGTCCCTAGTTATAGGATTATCGAGACGGGGCATCGATATTCCGGAGTAGACTAGTGTATACACTTCTCATCCCAGCAGGGGAGATGGTCTGTCACACAGCCATTAGTACGTCATACTGGAGATAGTATGCAGGTGCTCGTTAGGTTACGAGTACACCGGACAGGACTCGTCGGGAACTGCTGGTTGGTACTATACCTATCGTCAGATAGCAGTTCCCATGTGACATGAGTAAAGCTTAGTCCATTGACTTGACACTGCTACTTCGCCTCGAGTGTGTTCCCACTGTACTTTGATTACTACCCTACCACGGCTCAAAGGAGTCGTGCAAACAGGTAGTAGTTGGGTGCAGTCCCGAAGCACTTGGAGGCAGTAGCGGTTAGACAGGATTCGTCTCTCCCGGTATTGGGGGTTGATATCACGCTGTGTCTAGGAGAGCCATTACACAAAGTCCCTGGCCAAGGCAAGCGAGATTTACTGGTAGTGTTTCCAGTAGTTTCTTAGGGTGTTCTGAGCTACACTCCAACACGACTTGTACCGCTATTAGGGGACTGACGTTTACCGCCCCCTAGGCCCGACATGCGATACTCTCAGTCGAACAGACCGGACTGTACGGAGATTGTCACATTCAGGCTCGGTAAGAGTTCGGATGGGTTTTCCTCATCGACCTTCTTATCGACATCTACCTAGGGACCGTTACGTACAGGTAGTACCGCTTGCGGCCTGTGGTTAAACCCACTGCCAGCGTAGTATCGAGTCTTTAGAGTCCCACACAGAGTTTCCCTGCACTGGGAAAAAGGTGAAGAGGCCGTATAGTTTTACGGCAAGGCTACGATCACTTACGTGCACTTGTGCGTGTATGATATTCGGACGGACAATACTAGTGGATTTTGGTTTAAGCCGGATCCTAATATTGTACAAATAGATCAGTTTTTGTCTTCTAGTATTCGTATTCTACGGAATGCGGATGCGGGTGTGTATGCACGGTTGTGAGGGACGAAGAAGGAGATGCCTCATTAGGGTTTTGACCATTGACTTGATTAGAACCATTATGAGGTGGTGGAAAATGTTTACTAATCTTTTTTAGTGATAATTGTGTCATGGCTAATTAGAGTTTGACCATTTGACTTGTTGACTTATGTTGACCTAGATATTTTTGCTAAGCGTAAGATATTTTCTTGCTTAGAATTAAATGGGACATGATAGTGGTCAAATCAACTTAGCCATCATAATTATCATAATAAAAGATTGGTTTTTATTTTTCCATGGCTCATTATCTCATTTGCATTCTCTCTTTTCACTTGAGCTCTCAAGCTTTGCTCTTTTTCTTCTTCCTCACTAGAATCCCCAAAAGGTCTCATGTGTTAAGCAAGTTGGGGTTCAAATAGACAAACAAATCCACCACCATATTCTAATCACCTAGGACATCAAGAGTAGCATATTTGTTGCCCTAGTTACCTCGGTTCTTGAGGTGGAGCTCAGACTATAGACTCTCGGGTGGATCATCTTCGACTCAAGGAGGCCGTTGAAGAAGCCACAATCCGGACCGACCCATAGAGCCTACGGAGATGAGGAGGATAGCGGAGAAGACCCGAAGGACTAGTAGCATGAGGTACAATCTCCTTGCATAGTAGATAGAAGCTCTTGTAGTTTGTTATCAATGGTTTGGCAAAGATCCTTTAGCCTAGTCTATGTTGCCTTTGTAAGAAAATTTTAATTTTTACCTGTTTCGCCTCCCCGCTAGCTTGCGGGGTGAGCGGCATAGACTTACAAAGTTCACTACGTTTACGGTTTCGCCAAAACCATTCGTAGCCCTCCGTCATTTCAGTTGGATATTCGGTAGTATTCAAGCTATGTATTTTGACTTTCGCCAAGATATCGTGATTGGTAGCTGCTGAATATTCGTCTGTAGCATAGATAGATGCGTTGGTTTGGGACAGTCGTACTGCTATTTTAGCCTTCGTCAAGGGTATGTACGGATGGGTTCAAATTAACCTGGACAATGACGGGTAGAACTTGACATGTAGCTTATGATATTTTAGCTTTCGTCAAGGTCATAAGAGCATGGGGCAAAAATCCACATCGGGAGTTTCTAAAAAAACTGAAACTTGCTAGTGTTGCATACCATTTGGAGTGTGATAATTTTTGTAAGATTCCTTCAACTTTATCACACGATGATATTAGAATCCCGATCCTACTGTGAGTATATGCTACTCCTCGAGAGATTTTTTCACTTAACGATCATTGATATAAACCAAGTAGGTGTCTAGAAAAGTGTTAGTGGGGTTACGCCTCCAGGGAAAAGAGGTTATTTAATTAAGGAACTTCGTGAAAGCGTCGTAAAACCTCTCTCGAAGTACCGACACTAGCCTGGCTGAAAGGTTAAGTAAGAATTATACGGTGAGATTAATCCTGACTAATTCTTCTTTTATGGTTTGAGGAAGGATTCGAGAAACAGTGGGAGCTATCTTGTTTAGATAAACTTAAAACCAATCTAAACTTGCAAGAGCATCATGCTAAAGTGTTTCTTCTCTCTCTCCTAATTGCAGCGACCAAGATGATTGACCTTAAGTTAATATTAGATAAAAATATATTGACAGGGCCAAACTATAATGATTGGCTCAGGAATGTCAAGATGGCAATCACATATGACAAATTAGGTTATATTCTTACTACTAAAGCCCACGCCGTCCCAAGTCCAGATTCCAGCGTTGCAGATAAGGAAATACATAAGACCTGGGAAATTGACAGCGCAAAAGCCAAGTGCCTCGTGCTGGCCTCTATGGACAATGAACACCAGAGGCGGCACGAGGATATGGATCTTAAATCCATATTCCTCCATACCAAGGAATTATATGGAGAGCAATCTTGTATCGCAAGATACGAGACCTCAAAGAAGCTATTTCAGGCGAGGTTGGCTGTCGGGTCATCTGTAGGGGAACACGTTCTTAAGATGATCGACTACATTGAGGAGCTCATGGACCTAGGGACCACGTTGGAGAAAGAACTATATACAGACTTGATTCTACAGTCCCTCCCTTCCACATACGCCCAGTATATCTTGAATTTCAATATTCAAGGTAAAGAAGTTGAACTTCCAGAACTCCTCAACATGTTGAGGAGTGCTGAGGGCACCCTACAGAAATCTAGGAAAACACCCGCTCTGCTTGTTGGTGGAGCTTCCTCTTCTAGATCTAAGGCGAAAACCAAGGGAATGAAGAAGAAGGCCCCCACCAAGCCGAAAGGCGGTGTTAGTAAGGTGGAAGCGAAGGGCAAGGGAAAAATGGCGAGGTCGACAGTAAGGAAAGAAGAATACTTCTACTATCATAAGAAGGGCCATTGGAAGAAAGATTGCAGGGCTTGGAGAGCCAAGAACCAGGACTCGAAGCAAGTTGTGGGTTCTGCTTCAGGTGTGTTTGTAATTGAAAACTGTCGGTCAATCAACTCTACTTCCTGGGTATTGGATACCGGATCAGGATCTCATATTTGTAATTCTTTGCAGGCACTGAGAAACCGTAGAGTTCTGAAGACCGGTGATATGACCCTCAGGGTTGCTAACGGAACAAGCGTTGATGCTGTGTCCATAGGGGAATATCACTTAGGGTTGACAAGTGGACATATTTTGGTTTTGCCCAACTGTTTTTTGTTGGATATGATGCCCTTAAAGTCAATTATTGGATCGCAGGCACGTGATTGCAATGATTGAGGGAGGACCTATACCGGTAGAACAGTCTTACTCGAGATGATAGTATGCTATCTGGTTTGTCTTTATCATCACTATTACATGTTGATAGAGCCCATAGGATTCTTGCTTGACTACCAGTATTATGATGGCGATCATATACGTGGGAGCTGGTGGTCTATAAGCGCATCCTTAAATGTCTCTAGTCGTGGGAGTTTCGAGACTGGGCATCGATACTCCAGAGTAGACTAGTGTATACTTATCGAGACCCCAACGAGGGGCGGTGGCCAGGTCTCACAAGCCATTGGTGTTAGTTTTTTCACCTAAGATAGTATACAGGTGCTCACTGGGTTATGAGTACACTGGACGGACTCGCCGGGAACCTGCTAGTTGGTATTATACCTATTGTCAGATAGCAGTTCCCAGGTGACATGTGTACAGGTTAGTCTGTCGACCTGAGAACATCATTTGTCTCGTGTGAGTTCCCACTGTGCTTTGATTACTACCCTACCACGGCTCAAAGGAGTCGTGCAAACAGGTTTTAGTTGGGTACAGTCCCGAGCCACATGGAGGCAGTGAGCGGATCGTCGGGGATTCGTCTCTCCCGGTATTAGGGGTTAATGTCGCACAGTGCATGGGTGGCCATCACCAGAAAACCTTGGCCAAGGTAGTTGAGAATTACTGATTCGGATCAGTAGTTTCTCAAGAGGTGATGGGCTTCATACCAACATGAATTATCGCGTTATTAGGGGGTCTGACTTTATCCACCCCCCTAGACTCGATATGCGATACTCTTAGACGACAGAACAGACTGTACGGATATTGTCACTGTTAGGCTCAGTAGGGTTCCTGGATGAGTTCGCTCATCGGCTTCCCTTTCGCTCAATACCTCGGCAGTCGTTACGCACAGCTAGTGCCACTAACGTGCTTGTGGTTAAATCCACAGCCAGTGTATTGATGAGTCATTAGAGGGCCCCCACAGAAAGTTTCCCAAGTTCGGGCGAAACATTGTAGAGGCCGTATGGTTTTATGGCAGGGTTCGATCATATACGTGCACTTGTGCACGGATCATGATCGGACGGATCATACTAGTGGGCTTTGGTTTAAGCCGGATCCGAGTATTAGATTGGTTAGATTATTTTCGTCTCGTTGTATTCGTATTCAGTCGGAATGCGGATACAGGTATGTATATACAGATGAGGGGTACTCTTATGATCCGTCACGAGTTTACTTTAGAAGATGCCATTCTATTTATTGTTATAAACATTTGGATTAATGTTTATTATATGGAAAATGTGAGTGCAAGTTTTGTCCATATGCATCAATTCATGCCACATGCACATGGTGACTCATGGTCTTGGTTTATATGACCATTTATTGTGACATGGATTGATTTTGGGGCTAATTATGATTAATGGGGATATTTTGGAGAGAGAGGGCTGCTATGTGATGGCTTGGAGTTTGGTTTTGAGTTATTGATATATCTCTCTCTCTCAAAAATATCTCACACAACATACAAGCCATTTCACTTCACTTGCTTCTCTTTCTCTTGAGCTCACATCTTCCTCAATGGATTCTTCTTCAACCTCCACCCATCCCTCTCATGAGTTAAGAATCCATGGGTGTATTGAGACAAAGTTATCACACACTATCTCTACTTTATCTTGGACATGTCGCCTAGCAAACTTCATGTCCGAGTTGCTTCGGTTTTGAAGCGGGAGCCCGTATAAAGACTCCTCGATGTGGTGCCTCTTCATCGAGCGAGATTGGAGAGCGGAATTTGTCAGGGCAGCAGCGACAAGCATGGGATGGAGATTGAAGACCGAAGGATACGGATCGATCGGTATAATCTCTGAACTTTTAACAGTAGTAGCTAGTTAATGGTTAATGGTTCGATCCGGGTGATTGGTTGCGGTAGCGCCAAGTTTAGAAAAGTTTTTGTTCCGCATTTGGCCTCGGATTGACGACCGGGGCGCTGCCGTAGCCCAACATTTTTGTGTATCTAGTTTGACTTGTAATATCATTTCTGTATCTTTGTTATCTAAACAAGGTTATGATTTTACATTTGTAAGTGATGTCATAAACATCCACCTTAATCATGGTCTGATTGGGTCGGGTACACTAAACAACGGTATATACGTATTAAACCAACTACAAGTTTTCAATGTCCAGAACACACATAAAAGAAAGACTCCAGAATTAAATCAAGCTATCTTATGGCATTGTAGACTGGGTCGCATCAACGAAACAAGGTTGACCAAGTTACATAAAGAAGGATATTTGGATCCGTTCGAATATCAATCTTATGCAACTTGTCAATCATGTCTCAAGGAAAAGATGACAAAGACTCTGTTCACTAAACATGGAGTAAGAGAGAGCTCTTGGGACTCATACACAGCGACGTGTGTGGTCCAATGTCTATATATGCAAGAAGTGTTTATTCCTATTTCATTACTTTTACGGATAATTTCTCTAGGTATGGACATGTCTTCTTGATGAAATATAAATCTGAAGCCTTTGAGAAATTCCAAGAATATAAGAATGAAGTGGAAAAACAAACCGGCAAAAGTATCAAGACACTGAGATCTGATCGAGGTGGTGAATACTTGAGTGCCGAGTTCCTGGATTGCCTAAAAGAGAATGGAATTCTCTCTCAGCTTACTCCTCCATACAGACCACAACACAACGGTATATCGGAAAGATGGAACCGAACCTTATTGGATATGGTACGTTCCATGATGAATAACGCTGAGTTACCGCGATCATTCTGGGGCTATGTACTATAATCAGCTGCATATCTTTTCAACAAGGTTCCTACCAAGACTGTGCCTACCACACAATATCAGATGTGGAGTGAGAAGAAACCCTATCTTCAGTATCTGAAAATATGGGGATGTCCAGCTTTTATTAAAAAACAGCATGCGGACAAACTCAAGGCACGCTCAGTACTGTGTAAGTTTGTGGGATACCTAAAGAACACCAGGGGTATCTTTTCTATTACACAGAGGAACAAAGGTTTTTGTTTCTCGTCATGCCCACTTTTTGGAACATCAATTTTTAGAAAAAGAAACTAGTGGGAGCGCAATAGAACTGGAAGAAATTCCAGAACCACAAGCTATTACTGAAAGCTTGGTGGAACCAAAAGTTTCAAAAGAACAGGACATTCCAGCACCACTCCACAGGAGTAGTAGGCTGTCTCATCCATCCGAAAGATACTACGGTTTTCTCATAGACGGGGATAGAGAGGATTGCATCATTGATAATGATGAGCCAACTAACTTCCAGCAAGAAATTCATAGCACAGAATCGGTAAAATGGCTGGATGCAATGCGGACCAAGATGGAGTCCATGTACACCAACAAAGTATGGACTTTGGACATTGCTCCAGAAGGGGTAAAATCCATAGGCTGCAAATGGATCTTCAGAAAGAAGATTGGTGTAGATGGACATGTTGAAACCTATAAGGCTAGACTTGTTGCAAAAGGATTTCGTCAAAGACCTGTTTGGACTATGATAAAACCTTTTCTCCAGTGGCTATGCTCAAATCCATTCGGATCCTTCTTGCCATTGCTTCCTTCCACGATTATGAGATTTGGCAGATGGACATAAAGACCGCTTTTCTAAATAGAAATTTGGAAGAGTGCGTCTATATGGACCAGCCAGAGGGTTTCATTCGGAGTGGGAGCAGCGGGAAAGTGTGCAAGTTGCTTAAATCCATTTATGGATTGAAGCAGGCATCGCGGAGTTGGAACATCTGTTTTGATGAGACGGTCAAAGAATTTGACTTTATCAAAAATCCAGATGAACCATGCATCTATAGTAAGATTGTAGCGAGAACTGTAGTATTCCTCGTCTTGTATGTGGATGACATTCTCTTGATAGAAAATGGCATTCTTATACTACAATCTGCCAAAGGATTCTTATCACAAAGGTTCTCCATGAAAGACCTGGGTGATGCCTCCTACATTCTGAGGATCCAGATCTATCGTGATAGATCTAAGAGGATGTTGGGACTTTCACAGTCCAGGTACATCGACACCATACTAAAGAGATTCGGTATGGAAGATTCGAAGCGCGGTAATTTACCGGCTTGTCACGGAATCACCCTCTCCAAAGAGATGTCTCCCAAGACTGATTTAGAAATGAATCGCATGTCTATTATACCCTACACTTCTGCGGTAGGCTCTATAATGTATACAATATTGTGTACCAGACCAGATGTTGCTTACGCACTGAGCGTGGTAAGCCGGTATCAGTTAAACCCTGGGGAGAAGCACTGGATAGCAGTAAAGAACATTCTCAAGTACCTAAGAAGTACTAAGGAGATGTTCTTAGTATACGGAGGAAAAAACCTCCAGATCGAGGCCTTTGCTGACTCAAGCTTCTAGAGTGACAAATATGACTCCAAGTCCATGTCGGGATATGTCTTTACCCTCAATAGAAGGGCGGTCTGTTGGAAGAGTTCCAAGCAGGACACCGTTGCTGACTCGATGATGGAAGCGGAGTATATCGCAGCTTATGACGCCGCAAAAGAAGTCGTTTGGATGAGGAAGTTCTTAACTGAACTTTAGGTGGTTCCGTCCATTGTTGATCCAATACCTCTGTATTGTGACAACAACAGGGCTATAGCTTTAGCAAAGGAGCCCAGGTCCTATCAGAAGTCCAGACACATTTTGAGGCGGTATTACCTGATCAGGGAGATCATGGATCGCCGGGAGATCGAGGTGCGGAGAGTTGCTACGGAGAAAAACACTGCAGATCCATTCACAAAGGACATCCCTCAGACGCAGTTCGAGAGGCTATTCGAGATGATAGGTCTGCGATATGCCAGCACATGGCCTTAGTGCAAGTAGGAGATTGTTAGTGTTATATGCCCTAGAGGCAATTATTATATAGTACTAGTTTGTATATTACATTTTGGAAGGTTGGGATATATACACGGATTTATGACAGTCTTGCTCAATATGGTAGTATGCTATTTGGTTTGTATCTATCTTAATATGCGTATATGTTTCTTTTAACGTATCTCTAATACATATTGATAGAGCCCTTAGGATCTTTGCTTGACTACCAGCGTTGTAATGTCAGTCGCACTAGTGGGGGCTAGGTAGTTTATATGCACATCCTTATACAAGTCCTTAGTTGTAAGATTATTGAGACAGGGCATCGATATTCCAGAGTAGACTAGTGTATACGCTTCTCATCCCAGCAGGGGAGATGGTTTGTCCCACAGCCATCAGTACGTCGTACTGGAGATAGTATGCAGGTGCGCATTGGGTTATGAGTTACACTGGACAGACTCGTGGGGTATTGTTGGTTGGTACTATACCCATCATCAGGAAGCATTTCCCAGGTGACATGAGTACAGCATAGTCCGTTGACTTGACACTGCTGCTTCGTCTCAAGTGTGTTCCCACCGTTCTTAGATTACTACCCTACCACGGCTCTATTGAGTCGTGCAAACAGGTAGTAGTTGGGTGCAGTCCCGAAGCACTTTGAAGTAATAGCGGTTAGATAGGATTCATCTCTCCCGATATTGGGGGTCGATGTCGCGCTGTGTTCGGAAAGCCATTACACAAAGTCTCTGGCCAGGGCAAGCGAGATTTACTGGTAGGTACACCAGTAGTTTCTCAGGGTGTTTTTGGGCTACACTCCGACACGACTTATTGCGCTATTAGGGGTCTGACGTTTGCCGGCCCCCTAGGCCCGATATGCGATACTCTTAGACGAACAAACCGGACTGTACGGAGATTGCCACAGATAGGCTCAGTAGGAGTTCGGATGAGTTTTTTCATCGGCCTTCTTATCGACAGATACCTGGGCAGCCATTACGTACAGCTAGTACCGCTGACGTGCTTATGGTTAAACCCACTGCCAGCATACTGTCGACTCTTTAGAGTCCCACACAGAGGGTTTCCCTGCTTCGGGCGAAAGATGTAGAGGCCGTATGGTTTTATGGCAGGGCTTCGATCACGTACGTGTACTTATGCGCGTATGATGTTCGGGCGGATAATACTAGTGGGCTTTGATTTAAAACGGTCCTAGTATTATATTGATGGATCAGTTTCGTCTTATTGTATTCGTGTTTCTCGAAACACGGATACGGGTATGTATATACGGATGAGAGGGGCATTCTTGTAATTACTCAAGATTGCTATTAGAAGGAGACATATCATTAGGGTTTTAGTTATTTACTTGATTAAAACAATTTTGAGTTGGAGGAAATTATTTGTTATTTTTATAAATGATAATTGTGCCATGGCTACTTGGTTTGACTATTTGACTTAGATATTTTTGTGAGATATTTTATGGCACTAGATATTTTGGGTGAGATATTTTTCTTGCCATACTTGTAGTCATATCATGGGAGCCATCTCAATTATCATTATGAAAAACATTTTCTCTTTCCTCAAGTTCACTCTCTTCTTTCTTTCAACTTTTATTGTCTCATGTGTTGAGAATCCAAGAGTTAGTGAGACTTAGCTATCCAAAATCACTTTCTACTCACTCTAGGCTACTTAGTTTAGCACACCAAGTATCCTAGTTGCCTCATCTTAGAGGTTGGAGCTCAAGGTAGATACTCTCGAGTGGAGCTCAAGGTAGATACTCTCGAGGTAGATACTTAGCTATCCAAAATCACTTTCTACTCACTCTAGGCTACTTAGTTTAGCACACCAAGTATCCTAGTTGCCTCATCTTAGAGGTTGGAGCTCAAGGTAGATACTCTCGAGTGGATCTTCTTTGACGTGGAGAAGCCGACGAGGAGGCGCCATCCACACTTACTCCAAGGAGCTCATGAAGAGGAAGAGGACAGTAAGAAGACTTGAAGGACACAATACTATGAGATATAACATTCATCCGAGTAGTTAAACCTCAAGTAGTTTGCTAGCTAGGGTTTTATGATCGATCTTTGGTTCAAGTCGGTGTTGCGAAGGCCGTAAAAATTATTTTTTGCTATTTCCGCCTCACCGCGAACATGCGAGGTGCGCGACATCGACTTACAATACTAGCATCAAAAATGGTTGTCTTTCAAACCTGCTAGTACTACTAAATCGTCTGATTAAAGCACAGATATAAATACATATGTTCAATCGAACACCCTTGCATAAAACCATATGCAAACTACACCATTTCGCCTGAATCGGGAAACCCTCGGTGTAGGACTCTAAAGACTCGACAATACGATAGCAGTGGGTTTAACAATAAGCATGTCGATGGCATTATCTGTACGTTGTAACGACTCTGTTTTAATGTACAGAAAATTTGTTTAAAAGTTAATGTACAAATGGAGTATTTGCAATCCTGTGTATGCTATAAGTATTTAATTTACTTTTGAACAGCAAGAAAGCACTTGTAACTCATTGGTAAAACCTTACAATGCTGTGACATAGCCCCTGTGTTCGAATCCCCTGCCACATATTATTTTTATTGATTTTTCTTTATACTTTTGGAAGCTCAAAAGTTTACACGTGCACAGCACGTAAAAATGAAAAGTCTCATAAAACAAACATGTGGAAAATATTATTTAAGCAGCCAAGAACACGTGGCCAAGATCCAAGCCCCATCCCCTCGGATCCGACCGGCGAGATGATAGAAAAGACCGGTACCGCCGGGTATATCCGTAGGGAATGCCCCCAAAATTTAACCCTAGCACCCATTGGCCTTACTCACTACCCCCATGCTGTTTGATTTCTCTGCATTTATCCAGAGAATGGTAAATCCCATTTTTAATCCATTTTAATGCATATTTTTAATTCATTCTTCAATTCTCAAAACCCTAATTTCTCCTATAAATACAAACATCACACCCTAGCCTCCTCATTCAGAAATCCATTGCCCAAACTCTCTAAATTTTCTAAGTCCAAAAGTTGTAAAAAGGGAGTTAGCTCAAGTCAAAGTTCCGGTGACGAAACGACTCCACGACGCCTTTGAAAGTTCCCTCTACCTTTACCTCTTCCCTCTTCTTTCAATTAGTAAGCCCCTTCACTTCTCACCTCTTTCTAGTCTAAAACAATAATCTATTAAAACTCGTCGAAAGCGGAGTTATTCCGACTTTCAATTCTACTTTCATCAAAAACACAATTTTTTATTAATAACAAATTTACCATCTTTTATTATATTGTTTATTAACCATTAAATAACATTTGGAAAAAGTTTCAATTCAAAATATAATATTAAACAACTTTTATTTAACTTTTACGGTAAAATACCATCTAGTTTACATACTACATTACTTATTAGTTTGGCTCATATTACCTTTAAAAATTGCACGAGGTAATGAGCTACCTCATCACAACACTCATATTGACATAGCGCGTTGGCTTTTGTAACAATTTTTGTGGGACAAAACACAATTTACATTAAAATACCCTAAACTATCAAAACTCGTATTCTTTAAATTGTTTTAATTAATTCCTTGCAAATAAGCCTCTACAACCCATTTTGGAGAATCCGATCGGGATGGTGCGGGTTATCGCACATCCTCGGGACTAGTATAGAGAGATGCGGACCTCCTCATGGAGCATTCGATCTCGATGGATTTCTTATTACAATTTTTAAGAAAACGCGATTTCTATTAATAAATAAATTCTATTTTTTTATAATTATATATATATATATATTATCAAAATATCTATTTTAAATATAATATATATTCCATGTTTTCTAATCAAAAGAAAAGAATCACAAAACATCATGAAAATACCATCACATTTCAATACAAGTCAAATTACAAAAAATACCATATACTATTCAAACTTAGGTTTATATCCACTAGACTATCTCATCACTCTTAAAATTATAACTATAAAAACCATAAAGACGATAAATAAATACTTGAGGTTTATTTTGAAAATATATCAAAACTATTTTTCATAAAACCCCCTCAAGTTATACTAATTTACAATAAGGACCCTAGTAAACATAAGTTTAAATGGGACCGGTTCTCTTGAGTCTCAGGGAGCCGGAGAATTTGGGTGCTTGCCTATTTAAGGTAGACAAACTAAAAGCGGTGTTATCAACGCGGTAATTGTCTTGGAAAAAGACACAAATCTTGCCGTCCATATGCATCAGTTACCGATAACATCAAAACTAATTCAGGACTTCAATTCGTTTTAAAGTGTCTGACTCAGACAGAGTCTCAGCCTAATTTGAAATCAATCAATCAATCTATCATTGAATATGATTCAAGTATAACTCCTATTCAACATGAATTCATTTATACCAGAATTCAATCTATATCAACATGACTCGACTGAACCGAACCATGGATATACTCTGATTACATGACTATCCATTATATCCATTCTGTTTACATGATATCATGGTTTTGGTAAGCCGTACATCTATTAAACCAAAACAATACAAATCAATACATAATACATCATGGGGTTTTTAAAGGGGTAGACTGGTACGGAATGTGTTAGAAGTGGCACGAGACGGTCACTTTAATACACCTAACCTGAATATCGATTGTTGTTATTCCGTGGCTTAACGGTTCCTTGTGCTCCGTATACCTTAGTCCACGGTATAGTTGGACTCCTCTCGTATACACTGGCATATTTTGTACCAAGCTACAAACAAGTGCGTTAACATAACAATCAAATAGTATACAGTTATATTCTTCTGTCTATTCTATTTCTACCTTTCTTTGGGACTTATCGAGCGATTGTTCGCTGACGACATTCCTTCTCTCTTCTTTCTTTGGAATGTTGTCAGGTGGACCCGACTCACTGTAGATAGAGCCCAGTTCAGAGGACTTGGATCAGTTCAGCGAGGACCCCGAGCTCTAGACCCTTGTATATACTTTACTTTCATGTTCATGCCATTATTTAGGCATTGCTTTCATCATTATATTTATTTTTCAGTTGTATTGTAAAGAAATGTTTAATAAATAAAAGTTGATGTTCATTTACATTCTATGTCTTCTTGTGTATATTTACATTATATTGCTTAGTTACGCTTAGCGTGTTTACTTCTGAGTAAATACGTAGTGGGCCCAGACATGTCTCCTTACCCGTATACTGGGAAGCGGGGCGTGACATAAGTAACAGCTACCCAGGTATCTGTCGAAGGGAAGATCGACATGATAACTCATCCGAAAACCATACTGAGCCTATAGGTGACATTCTCCGTACAGTACGGTTTGTGCGTCTAAGAGTATCGTATATCGGGCCTAGGAGTGGTAAACGTCAGACCCCTAATAGCGCAATAAGTCATGTCAATATGGAACCAATTACATCCTAAGAAACTACTGGTGTACCTACCAGTAAATCTCACTTGCCCTGGCCAGGGACTTTGTATATTGGCTAACCGTACACAGCGCAATATCAACTCCCAATACTGGGAGAGACGAGTCCATTCTATCCCCAACTGCCTCCAAGTGTTTCGGAACTGCACCCAACTACTACCTATTTGCACGAGTCATTTGAGCCGTGGTAGGGTAGTAATCTAAGTACAGTGGGAACACACTCGAGATGAATAGTGATGTCAAGTCAACGGATTAATCTGTACTCATGTCACCGGGGAACTGCTAACTGACGATATGTATAATACCAACCAGCAGTTCTCAGTGAGTCTGTCCAGTATAACTCATAACCCAATGAGCACATGTATACTATCTTTGGTACCGTATACCAATGGCTGAGGGACATGCCACCTCCCCTGACGGGGATAAGAAGCGTATACACTAGTCAACTCTGGAGTATCGATACCCAGTCTCGATACTCTTACGACTAAGGACAAGTTTAAGGATGCGCTTATAGACTACCTAGCTCCCATTAGTGTGACTGCCATCACAACACTGGTAATCAAGCAAAGATCTTAAGGGCTCTATCAACATGTATTAGCGATACGTTAAAAGAAACATATACACATGTTAAGATAGACTCAAACTAGATAGTATACTATCATATTGAGCAAGACTGTTATTATATCTGTATTTATGCCAAACTTCTAAAATGTAATATACAATCCCGTACTATACAATAATGGCCTATGGGGCATATATCACTAACATGTAATTGAACTGTTTTCCCAATTAATTCTGACTCCAGGGTATGTCTATACTGGATATGGTTCTCATATCTGTAGCACGTTACAGATACTGAGAAGGAGTAGAATATTGGAAAATTGATGATTTGATTCTTAATATCGAAATTCATAGGAATTGATGATATTAGATTAAATCACCTGGTTTTGCCTTACGACAAATATTGGGTTTTGAATAACCGTTGTTATGCACCAATTTTTAAAATGATATATCTGCATCTTTATTTTATAAAGTAGGATATAATTTTTTTGAAAATTATGTCCTAGACATTTACCTTTATCAGGTAAGGATAAGGTAAGGTGCATTGAATAACTGTATAGACATTGTTAACCAAAATACAGTTTTCAACTTACAAAACACAGAGTTTGAGTTAGTATACTCTTAAGCCTTATACATCGTAACGTATGTTGTCTGGTGTCCTTTAGAACAAAGGGATGGTACTCTTATTTCATTCTGGTTTATCTATGAGTTCTCTGGTTTTAGACACGCGCTCGTTGAAATGCAAAGTTTAAAGATTTTGGGAAGTTCATAGGTATAAAAATAAAGTAGAGAACCAGATGTTGGAAGTATCAATACTTTTCGAAGTGATCAAAGATGTAGATACTTATGCTAGGTATTCTGTCATATTAATAATGAGAATATTGTTTCTCTCACAGGTTACCCATCCGTGGGTGCGTTTCTTGATGAGTAATGTTGTATGGCTTTTTTTCCATTTAGGATTATGCACTGGACACAGCTGCGTAACATTTGAATCTGATTCCATCTAAATTAGTGCCTTTGATTTTATATGGACATAGAATAGTGGCATATCTTATAGATGTTAAGATATGGAGTTCTCAAGTTTTTTGTTTAAAGAAAAATCCGGACGAACTCAAAGCACACTTCTGTAATGGCAGTTTTTGGGTTATCCCAAGCATTCGTAAGGATTTTGCTTCTACCATATGCAAAATCAATAATTGCATTGTTCTTGACTCACCACCTTTTTATAAAAAGGATTTCTTTTTGCAAAAGAAATTAATGGGAGTATGGTAGAGCTGGAAGTGATTCCAAAACCACAAACGATTACTAAAAATTTAGTAGAACCTAAGAATTCAATTGCACCAGACAAATCTTAGCCATTCCACGGATTTTAGTAGGTAATCTTAGCCATCCGAGGGGTGCTTTGGTTTCCTCATAGACTATGACAGTGAGGTTTGCATCATGGTTATGATGGCCCTACTAGTTATCAGCTGGCTATTGGGAAGTGGTGACTTCCGG
This sequence comes from Agapanthus africanus, assembly GCA_030015575.1. Taxonomy (NCBI): domain Eukaryota; kingdom Viridiplantae; phylum Streptophyta; class Magnoliopsida; order Asparagales; family Amaryllidaceae; genus Agapanthus; species Agapanthus africanus. The sequence goes on along the minus strand of JASDDO010000019.1, from coordinate 371,130,967 downwards.
ATGATGGCCAGATACCAGATATCCAAGTTGGACTCAACGCACTTCAGCAAATTATAGAATTTTTTGGGTGCTCCTGAAAGTGTAAAACCTATTAGAAGCAAGTAGATCTTTTGAGATCAGTGCAAATGGAAAGGTAGTAACCTAATAAGGCTAGACTTGTAGTAAAGGGTTTTTATCAAATACCCGTTGTGGATTATGATGAAACTTTTTCTTTAGTGTCTGTGCTGAAATCCATACGGATATTACTTGCCACTGCTGCTATTCATGACTATGAAATTTGACAGGTGGATGACTATAACGTCTTTCTAAATGGTAATTTAGAAGTGAACGTGAAAGTATGTCTTAGAACCTCTACTAGGTTTCAATGAGCATCAAGTATGCAATTTTAAAAAATTAGAGGTCTAAGTATACTAAACATGAATCGAACTAGAGAATTAGAGTTTCAAAGTTCGCAAACTATGTCTAATCTAAGTGAAGAGAGTTACAACCTTTGTAGTCTAGTCCTTCACTTCTAAAGCTCCAGGTAGTAGTCCTTAGAACTCTCCTTTGACTCCACTTGAAGAATGGAACGAGTTTTCTTGTAATCTTCATCGTCGAAGATAATCCACCTTGAGGCAACTCACACTCAAGCTCACACTTCACTAATTAAGGTATTAGTGAAGTTAATAACCTATACTAATAGGCTAGAGTAGTGTAGGTTGATGAAGGAGGAATTTTTCTCACTAAAATATTTCTTTCTCTTTTTCTTTTTCTCAACCCTAGAAAACTAGTGAGGAGATGAAGATGATGATGAACTTGGATGAGTGTGAACCATTTGGATAAGATGAGATGAGAATGAGAATGACAAAATATCTATGAATAAAACAAGGAAAAAGATAAGTTATGGCTTCTCAAACCATCCATAAAATAATGACTCGTTTCTCTTTTCTTTAATTCATATATATTAATCATTATCTTCTCATCTTCACTCTTCTTGTGTGATTCTCATACATCCTAGTTCTATGTATCATCAACCATGATACAAACACACACACACACACACACACACACACGCACACGCACACGCACACACACACACATATCTCATATATAAATATATATAAAGAGAAGAAAATCTTAAGTGAGCTTAATATTAGTTTATATATATTTATATATATATATATGCATATATATCATATATATATATATATATATATATATATCAAATTATTAAATCAACACTTGATTCAATAATCCAGTTATATCATATATAACCCGGATAATATCAAATATCTATATAATCATTAAATCAACACTTGATTCAATAATCCAGTTATATCATATATAACCGGCTAATATTTAATATTAGTTAATATATATATATATATATATATATATATCAAATTATTAAATCAACACTTGATTCAATAATCCGGTTATATCATATATAATCCGGCTAATATCAAATATATAAACATATATATAAATAAAATCATTGAATCAACGCTTGATTCAATAATCCGGTTATATCATATACAACTCGGCTGATATCCAAAAACGCTAGATTAGAATACGGTATCATATACTCGTATTTAATCAAGCTTCCGCACATATCTCCATATGTGCTCTACTTCGTTTCGCTTGAACTAGGAAACCTCTATGTGGGACTCTAAAGACTCGTCAATACACCAGCAGTAGTTAATGATTACATCAGAGACCTACAAACCGTCAGCGGTACTAGCTGGACGTAACAGCTACCCAGGTATTGAACGAATAGAAGATCAACAAGCAAACATGTACAAACTCCCGCAGAGCCTATAAGAAACACTTACCATACAGTCCGGTCTTTTCGTCTGATGTATCGCATATCTAGTTTGGGGGGTGGAATCGTCAGACCCTAATAACTTGATAAGTCATGCCGATGTGTGGCCTATAACTTTTCAAGAAACTATTGATAACACTTATCAGTAAATCACATCAGCTCTGCCCAGGAACTTGTTGTTATAGCCAATCGAGCATAGTACAACATCAACTACCAATACCGGGAGAGACGAAACCCCTCCCATCACTCACTGCCTCCATGTGACTCGGGACTGTACCCAAAAACCACCTGTTTACACGACTCCTTTGAGCCGTGGTAGGGAGAAAATCAAAGCACGGTTGGAACCACACAAGATACTATAACGATCTCGGGTATACAGACTAACATATACAAGTGTCACCAGAGAACTACTATCTGACGATAGGTATGGTACCATCTAGGAGTTCTCGGCGAATCCTATTCGGTATACTCATTCTCCAATGAGCACCTGTGTACGATCTTTGATGTCAAACACCAATGGTTTTGGGATCAACCATCGCCCCATACAGGGTCAAGAAACATACACACCAGTCTACTCTGGAATATCGATGCCCTGTCTCGATACTCCCTCGACTAGGAACTGTTAAAGGATGTGCTTGTGGACTACACAAACCTCACTGGTATGATCTGCATCATAGTCCTGGTAGTCAAGCCAACATCCTAAGGGTTTTATCAACATATATCAATGAGATACTAAACTAAAACAAGTACATATGTTAAGATAAAGAGCAACCAGATAGCATACTATCAGGTCGAGCAAGAAAGTCCTTTATATATATGTCCAAGCATCCACCATAATATACAATAATGGCCTTTAGGGCATACATATTCCTAAAATTCTCCCACTTGCACTAAGGCCAGTTGTTGTAGTATCGCATACCCAACATCCCAAAAAGTCTCTCGAATTGTGTCTAAGGGAGGGCCTTCGTGAGTGGATCCGCCGTATTGTCCTTCATGTCTACTCTTCTGACCTCGATCTCACGGCGATCAACTATATTCTGGATTAAGTGATACCGCCTCAAAATATGTCTGGATCGCTGATGGGACCGGGGTTCCTTGGCCAAAGCTACCGCTCCATTATTATCACAATACAAAGGTATTGGATTCTCAATGGATGGAACCACACCAAGTTGAATAATGAACTTCTTCATCCAGACAATCTCTTTGGCAGCATCATTGACAGTGATGTATTCAGCCTCCATCATCGAGTCTGCAACAGTATCTTTCTTGGAACTCTTCCCGATAGTTATGTATATGCCCTAGAGACCATTATTGTACATATGATGTATATTATAGTGGATGCTTGGATATATATAGAGAGGACTTTCTTGCTCGACATGATTGTATGCTATCTGGTTGCACTTTATCTTAACATGTTGACTTGTATTGGTTTACTGTCTTGCACTCACATGTTGATAAAGCCCTTAGGATATGTACTTGACTACGAGGACTATGATGGAGATCATACTAGTGGGGCCAGGGTAGTCAACGAGTAAATCCTATAATTGTTCCTAGTCGAGGGTGTATCGAGACAGGGCATCGATACTCCAGAGTAGACTAGTGTATACGCATCTTGACCCATATGATGGGCGATGGATGATCCCACATCCATTGGTGTTTGACATCAAAGATGGCATGCGGGTGCTCATTGGAGACTAGGTACACTGAACGGACTCGCCGAGTAACTCCTAGATGCTATTGTACCTATCGTCAGATAGCAGTTCTCTGGTGACACTGGTACAGGTTAGTCTGTATGTTGGCGATAGTGCCCTCAGAGTCAATTATTGGATCGCAGGTATGTGATTGCAATGATTGCGGAGGACCTATACCGGTAGGACAGTCTTACTCGAGATGATAGTATGCTATCTGGTTTGCCTTTATCAGTCGTGTACATGTTCAGGTGACTGATTACATGTTACACTTTGATAAAGCCCTTAGGATCTTGCTTTACTACCAACAGTATGATGGCGATCATATACGTGAGAGTTGGGTAGTTTATACGCATATCCTTAATTGTGGTCCCTAGTCGTGGGAGTTTCGAGACAGGGCATCGATACTCCGGAGTAGACTAGTGTATACAGTCGAGACCCCGACGAGGGGCGGTGGCCGGTCTCACAAGCCACTGGTGTCAGTTGGATCACCTAAGATGTATACAGGTGCTCATTGGGTTATGAGTACACCGGACAGGACTCGCCGGGAATCTACTAGTTAGTACTATACCTATCGTCAGATAGCAGTTCCCTGGTGACATGTGTACAGGTTAGTTCATCGACCTGAGATCGTCATTTGTCTCGTGTGAGTTCCCACTGTGCTTTGATTTCTACCCTACCACGGCTCAAAGGAGTCGTGCAAACAGGTAGTTTTTGGGTACAGTCCTGAGCCACATGGAGGCACGTGAGCGGATCGGCAGGGGATTCGTCTCTCCCGGTATTGGGGGCGAGATCGTGCTGTGTCTAGGAGAGCCATTACACAAAGCCCACGGCCGTGGCAGGAGATTTACTGGTAGGTACTCCAGTAGTATCTCAGGGTGTTATTGGACTACACTCCGACACGACTTATACTGCTATTGGGGGTCTGACGTTACTAGCCCCCTTGGCAGATATGCGATACTCATAGACGAACGGACCGGACTGTATATACATTGTCACTGTTAGGCTCAGTAGGGTTTCCGGATGAGTTCGCTCATCAGCCTCCCTTGAAGTCAGTCCATGGGCAGCCATTACGCATAGCTAGTGCCGCTGACGGTTTGTGGTTAAACCCACTGCCAGGGTACTGACGTGTCATTAGAGTCCCCCACAGACAGTTTCCCAAGTTCGGGCGAAACGTTGTAGAGGCCGTATGGTTTTATGGCAGGGTTCGGAAAATACACGTGCGTTTACGCACGTGTCAGATTTCGGGCAGATGATACTGGTCGGCTTTGGTTTAAGCCGGATCCGAGTATTATATTGAGTAGATATAATATCTTTGTCTCAGTTGCATTTGTATTCGGTCGTAATACAAATGCGGGTATATTTATACAGTTACGGGGTTATCCTGAAATTCGTTTCGGGATCGCTTTTGGAAGTTGCCAGTTTCCAGTTTTCTATCAGCCGTATTTAACATTTGGTTAAATACGAATTTATCTTTTCTTGAGATGAGTGTGGAAGCTTCTAGAAGGTTCTAGAAGTGGTGAGGTATTTAGTGAGTCATGGTTGCATTTAATGATTCCATTAATCCTTGATGACTAGGTTAATGATTCATCATTTCATTAAGTGTGTTCACACTAGAGATATTTTCTTATTGTCACCTCCCCCTCTCCTACACTCACCCCCCCACCTTTATATATTGTGGCCGGCCCCCTCCTTGGTGCCGATGAGATTTTTCACTCACTTGATTTGATTCATTTGGAAAAAAGATGATAGGTTTCGGTGTATGGAATTTCACAGCTCATTTCATTCCATCACCCGATTCCCATGGCAACTTCATTAACCGTTCGTCCATAGCTTTGGACGGAACGAGACAAAGTCTTCTACTCATTCTCTACATCAATCTTGGTCGTCTCTTTTAGCAAACTTGACGACCAAGTTGCCTCGAGTAAGAGGCGGGAGCCCGTTTAAAGAATCGTTGACGTGGTGCCACCTGGACGAGGAGATCGGAGATCGACGAGATCAGAGCAGCCGCAACGGAGCGTGGCATGATGGTTAAAGAACGAAGGACTCGGATCGTTCGGTATAACCTTTCTACACTCTTTACAGTTTGTTAGTTTAGCAATAATGGCAGATCCGGGTTAAAGTATACAATAGCGCCAGTTAAAAAGTTTTTGTTCCGCATTTGGCGTCTGTAGACGGCCGGGACGCTACCGTAGTTTACAGTGGTATCAGAGCCTCACCATTTTGCTTTACTAACTTGTGCTAACGCGTTTAAAACATCGATCGGACCGAATATCAAAAACTGCAAAATTTCAAGTTCACAGTTTCTGTTGATTTTTAAAGGGTTCCAAAAATAATTCTACATATCACAGAAAATTCAGCAGGCTTTTCTAAGAACACCGTACAAATTTGGGCTCATGATTCGACAATACTGCCGCGGAATCGCGGTCAAACCTATGGTTTGACCGCGCATCCGCGGCCATTCTATGTGATCATGCCCCCAAATTTGCACAGTAGGTTCTTGTCTGGAATTTGGGGGTTTTGGTATATATCTTTTGGGCCCAGATTTTGTTACTGTTCAACAGATGTTCGTGGGGCCCACTTCGTGATATTTAGTCGATCGAAATTTAAACATGTTAGTTTACAGTACTTACATTATATCTCCGACCGGGAAAGGAAGAAAACCATTTAGCCTAACGATGGTGTACAGAAGGTAACGACTAAAGACAAATAAAGGGATTTGGAGAGATGGCAAAGAAATATACGGTTATAGTCATGAACTGAATTATGGAAGAGGCATTGCTATGAATACCAGGATACCCCTACGAAACATTTTCACGTTTCAGTGCATTGTTAAAGGAAAACTGTTTTCCCGATTAGATACTTACTCCAAGGGTATGTATTTACCAGGTTTCATTCTCGTATCTGTATGGTTTTACAGATGATGAGTGGGAGTAAGTTATTGGGAATTAGGTGATCATCCTCATTATATCGGAATTCGTTGTAATTGGTGATATTTGAGGAAATCGCCAGGGTAAAGTTTTCAGCCTACGACGCACAGGTTATGAGTTTCTTAACTCAGCGGACTTATACAGAGTATTGTATGTTGTCCAGTGTCCATCAGGACAAAGGGGTAGGTCCTCGTACTATGTTCTGTTTACTTATGACTTCTCTAGTTTTTAGACAAGTGTTTCGTAGAAATACAAGGTCTAAGTTTTTAGAAGTTGTGGGTATAAGAATAAAGTAGAGAACCAGGTGTCACAAGTATCGGGATTCTTCAAAGAGATCGAAGATGTAGATTCTTGTGATTGGTACTCAGGTGATAGTAATAGTTTTGAGAAACTTGTTTCTCTTTCAGGTTACTCATAATTGGATGGATTCCTAAGTTGAGTAATGATGATTAGCCTCTTTCCATTAAGTTTATATGCACTGGAGACAGCTGCATGATTTGAATCTGGTTCCAATTAAATAAGTGCCAAAGTTTCTATATTGGATATAGAATGGTTCATACCTTAAAAGATGTTAAGGTACGGGGAGTTGTCCAGCTTATGATTAAAACCAGACTCTGGATAACTCAGGGCACGTTTCTGTAATGGCTGTTTGTGGGTTGACCCTGGCTATGACGAGGGTTGATTTTCTACCATTTGGAAGATCAATAGCGATATTGTTCTTGACTCACCACAGTTTTAGTAAAATGGATCTTTTTCAGAAAACAGTAGTGGGAGTATGGTAGAACTGGAAGTGATTCCAGAACCGCGAACGATTACGGAAAATTTAATAGGACCTATATATTCAATCAGGTTTGACATTCCAAATAGCCAGTCCGCAGATATGGTGGGTAACCTCAGACACCCGAGAGGTACTTCGGTAGGCTCAAGGACGGTGACAGGGAGGTTCTTATCTACCCAGACTTGACACTACTGTTGTTCCAGGCTATGAGACCCGGTAGGAGGGTTGTTGTGGTCAGTGGGAGCAGCGGAAGAATAGTGGGCAAGTAGCTTACGTCTATTTATAGACTAGAGCAGTTTTAGCGGAAATAGATCATCTAATTTTGATGTAACAGTCATGGGTTTGACTTCAATCAGAATAGGGGATGGATCTGTTAAGAAGGTAGTAGGGTGTGATGTCATGGTATCTGGATGACATACACAGAGTAGGAAGTAAAATTCCTATACTATGATCGGTTGTACTGTGGTCGTCACACAGTTGTTTCTCCAGACAGGATATGGATATAATATTTGACATTCTGGTTTCTAGATCTGGATTTGGGTAGTTTCCCAATGTGGGTACTTTGACAGTATTCTAATGGTTTTTAGAATAGATGACTCCTGGCATGGTGGTGTACCTGCAGGTGATGGAGTCACCCTCTCTAAAGGTGTCTTACAGACTAAAGGGGAGAGGGATGTGCATGATTGACAGATCACTTGCTTAGGCAACTGAGTCAATCATGAGATGTCAAGTACCACATCAGATGTTGTTTTTGCACTAGATACAATAAGTTTGTATTAATCCAATCCTGGAGAAACATAAGGAAGCAGTTTTAGAACATAAGTACATGTTCTACGGATTTGATGACGGCAGCCTCCTTCGGGAGACGATTATCATTCCAGGCTTCAAAGGTGACATAGTTGACAGAGTGATTGTCAGAGTTATAGTTTTTCCCTCTGATGAGAGACAGTATTATGGACAGGTGGTCCAAGAGGATACTGTGAAAGGCTTGGTGCTGGATACTGATTAGGTTCAGTGATCGATACAGTCTAAGAAGTTTGGATTTGGAGTTCATTTATGAACTAGGTCCCATTAGATATCCATACATATTCTAAGACAGGTATTACTCAATTCGGGAGATGGTTTTCTCCATGAACTTGAGATTAAGAGAGATATAAAAAGAAACTTCTAGGCGGATCCACTCACCGAGGCTATTTCTCGAACACAATAGTTTTACAAACGGGCTTTGTGAAACTGATTAATAGAGGAGTTGGATGTTCGGTTTCACACGGGCTGTGAGTAGTCGACATCGCAATAATTAGCCTTAAGTGCAAGTGGGAGATTGTTGGCGATAGTGCCCTCAGATTCAATTATTGGATCGCAGGTACGTGATTGCAATGATTGCGGAGGACCTATACCGGTAGGACAGTCTTACTCGAGATGATAGTATGCTATCTGGTTTGCCTTTATCAGTCGTGTACATGTTCAGGTGACTGATTACATGTTACACTTTGATAGAACCCTTAGGATCTTGCTTTACTACCAACAGTATGATGGCGATCATATACGTGAGAGTTGGGTAGTTTATACGCATATCCTTAATTGTGGTCCCTAGTCGTGGGAGTTTCGAGACAGGGCATCGATACTCCGGAGTAGACTAGTGTATACAGTCGAGACCCCGACGAGGGGCGGTGGCCGGTCTCACAAGCCACTGGTGTCAGTTGGATCATCTAAGATGTATACAGGTGCTCATTGGGTTATGAGTACACAGGACAGGACTCGTCGGGAATCTGCTAGTTAGTACTATACCTATCGTCAGATAGCAGTTCCCTGGTGACATGTGTACAGGTTAGTTCATCGACCTGAGGTCGTCATTTGTCTCGTGTGAGTTCCCACTGTGCTTTGATTTCTACCCTACCACGGCTCAAATGAATCATGCAAACAGGTAGTTTTTGGGTACAGTCCCGAGCCACATGAAGGCACGTGAGCGGATCGGCAGGGGATTCGTCTCTCCCGGTATTGGGGGCGAGATCGTGCTGTGTCTAGGAGAGCCATTACACAAAGCCCACGGCCGTGGCAGGAGATTTACTGGTAGGTACTCCAGTAGTATCTCAGGGTGTTATTGGGCTACACTCCGACACGACTTATACTGCTATTGGGGGTCTGACATTACTAGCCCCCTAGGCAGATATGCGATACTCATAGACGAAAGGACCGGACTGTATATACATTGTCACTGTTAGGCTCAGTAGGGTTTCCGGATGAGTTCGCTCATCGGCCTCCCTTGAGGTCAGTCCATGGGCAACCGTTACGCATAGCTAGTGCCGCTGACGGTTTGTGGTTAAACCCACTGCCAGGGTACTGACGAGTCATTAGAGTCCCCCACAGACAGTTTCCCAAGTTCGGGCGAAACGTTGTAGAGGCCGTATGGTTTTATGGCAGGGTTCGGAAAATGCACGTGCGTTTACGCACGTGTCAGATTTCGGGCAGATGATACTGGTCGGCTTTGGTTTAAGCCGGATCCGAGTATTATATTGAGTAGATATAATATCTTTGTCTCAGTTGCATTTGTATTCGGTCGTAATACAAATGCGGGTATATTTATACAGTTACGGGGTTATCCTGAAATTCGTTTCGGGATCTCTTTTGGAAGTTGCCAGTTTCCAGTTTTCTATCAGCCGTATTTAACATTTGGTTAAATACGGATTTATCTTTTCTTGAGATGAGTGTGGAAGCTTCTAGAAGGTTCTAGAAGTGGTGAGGTGTTTAGTGAGTCATGGTTGCATTTAATGATTCCATTAATGCTTGATGACTAGGTTAATGATTCATCATTTCATTAAGTGTGTTCACACTTTGTGTTCACACTAGAGATATTTTCTTATTGTCACCTCCCCCTCTCCTACACTCACCCCCTCCCCACCTCTATATATTATGGCCGGCCCCCTCCTTGGTGCCGATGAGATTTTTCACTCACTTGATTTGATTCATTTGGAAAAAAGATAATAGGTTTCGGTGTATGGAATTTCACAGCTCATTTCATTCCATCACCCGATTCCCATGGCAAATTCATTAACCGTTCGTCCATAGCTTTGGACGGAACGAAACAAAGTCTTCTACTCATTCTCTACATCAATCTTGGTCGTCTCTTTTAGCAAACTTGACGACCGAGTTGCCTCGAGTAAGAGGCGGGAGCCCGTTTAAAGAATCGTTGACCTGGTGCCACCTGGACGAGGAGATCGGAGATCGACGAGATCAGAGCAGCCACAACGGAGCGTGGGATGATGGTTAAAGAACGAAGGACTCGGATCGTTAGGTATAATCTTTCTACACTCTTTACAGTTTGTTAGTTTAGCAATAATGGCAGATCCGGGTTAAAGTATATGATAGCGCCAGTTAAAAAGTTTTTGTTCCGCATTTGGCGTCTGTAGACGGCCGGGGCGCTACCGTAGTTTACACTGTAGACCCGAGATCGTCATAGAGTCTTGTGTGATTCCCACTGTGCTTTGATTTCCACCTTACCACGTTCACGAGAACATGCAAAATAGTGGCTTTTTGGTACAGTCCCGAATCACATGGAGGCAATGAGCGATAGGAGGGGTTTCTTCTCTCCCGGTATTGGGGGTTAATGTTGCGCTGTGTTCGATTGGCTATAACTGGAAGTCCCTGGCCAGGGCTGATATGGAGATCCACTGGTAAGTGTTATCAGTAGTTTCTCGACCCGTTATGAGCCTCACATCGACACGACTTATCGGTTACTGGGGTCTGACGTTTAGCACCCCTAAACTGGATATGCGACATATCAGACGAAAAGACCGGACTGTACGGGAGTGTTACTGATTGGATTTACAGGAGAGTGTACAGGCTTGCTTGTTGATCTTCTGCTCGCTCAATGCCCGGGTGGCTGTTACGTTTAGCTGACCGCTTGCAGCTTGTGGATGTTTGTTATGATCATCACCTACTGCCGGCGTATTAACGAGTCTTTAGAGTCCTACACAGAGGTTTCCTGGCTCAGGCAAAACGAAGTAGGACCACATATGCGATATGTGCGGGACCGAGAAAAATACGATATGTGATACCGTATTCTATTCTCGCGATATATGATATCGGCTGGGTATATGAGATATAGCCGGGTCATCGGATCAAGTGTTGATTCGATGAAATGATACATTTTATATTAGTCGGTTATATGTGATATAGCCGGATTATCAGATCAAGTATTGATTCGATGATTTAATGTATAATTATATATGTGATATATTATATTATATTAACTAATATAAGCTCACTTAAGTAATTCTTTTTCTCATTTTGGATACATTGATATATATGTGATATATGTTAAATGTATTCTATTGTTACTATATTATATATATGTGATATGTATAATTGTAACATGCTAGGTTATAAATGCAACTAGGGTTTATTAGAGTTAAACCATGCTAGGGTTAATATTAGGGTTTATATTTATCATTAAGTAATTCAAATATTGTGGATATTGATCAAGGATGAAGCTTATAGAAGCTTGTAGTTTTCTTTGACTTTGTCCACTCTTTTTGTCTAGCTTAAGATATTTATCAACCATACCTTTAACTATAGCTCATGGTTAAGTCTCTACATGGGTTAAGGTTGATATACTTGACCCTTGGTTGTATTTCTAACCACACAACAATTATTCTCATCACTTCATTATCTTCTTCCTCAAAAAGCTTGCTAGCTTTTTCAATGGTGATGAAATAAATTGAGAAAAAAAACTAAAGAGAACAAAATTCCTACTTCATCATCCTCTTCTTTACTAGCCATATATATTAGTGTGTTAGCTTCACTAATTCTACATTAGTGAAGAGTTAACTTGAGTTTGTGTTTCCTCAAGGTAGATCGTCTTGGATTTCGAAGACTTCAAGCAAGATACATCATTCACCTCATGGAGCCTCTCTAGAGTTCGTGAACTTGATGATCGCAGTGATGGGACCACAACTCAGAGCTTATGAAGTGAAGGAACTGACTACAAAGGTTGTAATCCCCCTCTCTTAGATGTAAAGTTATTTACATGCAAAGTTAACCCTAAAACTCTAGTTAAGATCTTGGTTAGGGTTTCATAGCACCCCAAAATTTTATAAAATGACATGGATGATGCCTTGCTAAACCTTGTTGTCGTGCTATACAACCCTACAGTGGTATCAAAGCCAAGCTAGAGCATTAGGCGTTGTCTAGACGAAGTTTAAAGTCCAATTGAAACCCCGAAAACCTGATTTGACCCCTTCTCTGGAAATTTTTCAAAAAGTTGGATTTTTCCATGTTAAAAATATTCAGAAAATCATGCAGGGAATTCTATGGACACACCTGAAGAACGAAACCCTAACTCGTCTAAGTGACCGCGGATCCGCCGCCAAAACATGGTTTTGGCGGTGGATCCGCGACGCCACTTGAGAAGCTTAGGTCGGGCCCTTCAGCTGTAAGTCCGTAGGTGCTGTAGTATGTCTCTGGTTAATTTTAACTGTGCTCAAGTGTTGAGCTCTCTGGGTATTTTGGGAATTCGTTGATTTGATCGAATTGTTTTACATCGTCTATCTTTCTGTAATGTGATACAATATGTGGAATTCATATAGTTAGGCATGAAATCCGCAATATGTGATATTTCGGGTTTATGATGTCTAAGGTGATTATGAATTCCAAATGTTGTAGTTTTACATTTTCTTTTCTGCGACCGTAAGTGTAATATGTGGTGTATCGCCAGTTTCATTGCTATACATCAACGACAATTGGGATATGCATATTTACTTACGTTGATGACATGTGATGTTATGTGTTGTTGTTATATGTTATATTGGATCGTCGTGTTTTGAATAACCGGGGGTTTTATGTGAGATGAGAGTTTTTCATTTTCATTCATGTAAAATTCATTGTATGTAATATTCTTTTATTGGGGCACTTCCGGGTTGAGGATGATGTCACCATTGTATATTATTTACTTTTCCGCATTAGGATAGACCCAAGGAGGAGAGCACAAACAACCATGTTCTAGGGTACAGTGGGAGACCAATTCGAGGAGTCGAATCCGGGTCTCCTAACTCTAGAATTGGTAGGGTTACTTGCCGCTCTCGTAGGGGTCTAAGGATGTGGATTTGGCTATTCATCGCGATCGTGGAATCCGTGTTTTATACAGGCTTAAAATAAAACACAGATCTCCTAGTATATCCAATTTTTCATATGTTATCTTCTGCTGCTGATATTTTGTGATGTGATCACTGTGGATTCTGAGACTAATGGATAAATATTATATATGAGATATATAGTAGACGTTGTTTATGTTTTACACCCGCTCTAGTCCCGTCCCGGAATGCCGTTAGTTAAGTAACCTAACAGTGCATAACGGAACATTGTGGTGAATGCGGATGGCATAAGCGTACGTTGTATTTTCATTTCTTCTGTGATGCTTAGGAAGCATAAATGATGGGACGTCATTAATGAGATTAATGAAAGAAAAGAAACCTAAAAGCTGTTGTAGAATCAAAATTTCAAAAAGGGTAGCTTTAGTTCTTGCTTTGCATAGCAGTATTCCTTATAGAATATCCAGCACCTTATTCGATAAGGAAAGAGTCGAGATCCCTTCACCGGGAGTATCCACTTTAGCAAAACTAGCAGATGCTACAACTCACTTGGTTTTGTTTTTGATTACTTCTATAGTTCTTTCTTTTCATAGCGGTATTTGTGAAATATCCTGCACCTTATTCGATAAGGAAAGAGCCGAGATCCCTTCACCGGGAGTGACCTCTTTAGCGAAACTAGTAAAAGCCTCAAAAACACTCCTTTTTCAAAAATCACTTGTTTCTACAACGATATCTAGTTCATTACGCTCATGTTTTTCTTAAAAACCAGCGTAGCCCTCCGTCATTTCAGATAAAGATTATTTAGTATTCGTGCTGCGTTTGTTGACCTCTGTCAAGGCGTAGTCTGCGGTAGCTGATTAGTACTTATCTGTAAAGCATGAGATGCGATTGGATTAGGGTAGTCGTACGACCTTGTTGACCTCTGTCAAGGGTCGTGCGGGTAGGTTTAATTCAATCAAAAAATGATGGGTTGAACTTGACTAGTGCACTATGGTTTGTTGACCTCTGTCAAGGTCATAGCACGTTAGGGGCAAAAGTATTATCGGGAATTTCAAGTGTTGAAATTTGCAATAAGATTGCATACCTTCTATAAGATAGTTGGATTCCGATACCCACTGCGAGTAAGAGTTACTCCTGGGAGAGTTTTACACATCACAATTAGCCGATCAAGTAGGTGTCTAGAAAGGTGTTAATGGGGTTAGACCTCTAGGAAAACGAGGTTTATTTTAATTAGGTCCGTGTGAAAGCAAGGGGAACCTCCCTCAAATTACCAACACTGGCCTGGCTGAAAGATTGGCGAACTTGTAAGGTGTAATTAATCCCGGCTAGTCTTACCTTTTAGGGTTTGAAGGAAGATTTGATAAAACCAGTGGGAGCCATCCTGATTAGATAAGATAATAACCAACCTAATCTTGCAAGAGCACACACTAAAGTGTTTTCTTCTCTCTCTCCAAGTAGCGACCATATCAGGCCTTAATCAAGATAATAATATGGATGTATTGACTGAACCCGCTTGTTATACTGAGAAGGGGAACGTTGGTCCCGTTCTTTCTTATATACGTTATAAGACTGAGCAGGGAATAGGAACATATCCGGATTCTCACGCCGCCCAAATGAAGAAAAAGTATGTTGATGCATTTTCTTCGGGTGTGTTAGTTATCGAGAACTGTTTCTCAGTTCACTCTACGTCCTGGGTATTAGATACCGAATCGGGATCCCACATATGCAATATGTTGCATGGGCTAAGGAAAGGTAGAGAACTGGGAAGGAGTGATCATTCCGTAAGAGTAGAGAATGGTGCAGATATTGCAGCCAAATCAATTGGCGAATATCACCTTGTATTACCAAATGGTAATACATTGATTCTGAACGAATGCTATTACATTCCGACCCTGATATGCAATCTTATATCAGTTTCTTTATTAAGTAAAGATGGATATAATTTTGCAGTACAGGATAATGTTATGAACATCTTCCTGGGTCAAAAGTTGATTGGATCAGGCTCGTTAAATAATGGCATATACGTTCTAAATCAAACCACGGTTCTTAATGTACAAAACACACACAAGAAGAAGAGTTCAGAAATAAACGAATCCTTCTTGTGGCATTATAGACTTGGTCATATCAATGCGACACGACTACCTAAGTTACATAAAGATGGATATTTGAATACATTCGAATTATCATCTTACGAAACTTACCATTCATGTCTCAAAGGCAAAATGACCAAAACTCCGTTTAGTGGACACGGAGAAAGAGTTATGGAACTCTTAGGACTGATACATAGTGATGTATGCGGTCCCATGTCTATACATGCCAGGAATGGTTCCTCATATTTCATTACATTCACTGACGATCTCTTAAAATACGGACATGTGTTCCTGTTGAAACACAAGTCTGAAGCTTTTGAGAAATTCAAAGAATATAAGCACGAAGTAGAGAACCAAACGGGTAAAAGTATTAAGATCTTTCGATCTGATCGAGGAGGAGAATACTTAAGTAATGAGTTCCTGGACTATCTAAAAGATAATGGGATTCTCTCTCAGCTTACTCCTCCTTATAAATCACAGCACAACGGCGTATCGGAGCGGAGGAATCGCACCCTATTAGATATGGTAGGCTCTATGATGAGCACCGTTGAGTTACCTATTTCCTTTTGGGGTTATGCGCTTGAAGCGGCAGCATACCTATTGAATTAGGTTCCATCAAAATCAGTACCTGCCACACCATATGAGATATGGAGTGGTAAGATACCATGTCTTAAACGAGTTAAGATATGGGGTTGTCCGTACTATGTCAAAAGGCAAAATCCGGACAAACTCGAGGCACGATCAGTTCTATGTAAGTTTGTTGGATAACCTAAACATTCGAATGGATATCTATTCTACCACAGTGAACAACAAAAGGTGTTTGTTGCTCAACATGCCACCTTTTTAGAAAAGGAATTTCTTGCAAAAGAAATTAATGGCGAAGCGGTAGAGCTGGAAGAAGTTCCAGTAGAACAAAGTACAACTGAAGATTTAATGGAACCAGAGGATTCGATAGAAGCCAACGAACCTCTGCCACTCCGCCGATCTAGTAGGGTTCCTCATCCACCTGAGAGATACTACGGTTTTCTCATAGATGGTAGGAGCGAGGATTGCATCATGGAAGATGATGACCCGACTAGCTTCGAGCAGGCCATCACGAGTGGGGACTCTGTGAAATGGCTGGATGCAATGCGATCTGAGATGGAATCCATGTACACCAACAAAGTATGGACTTTAGAAGTTGCTCCTGAAGGGGTAAAACCCATTAGGAGCAAATGGATCTTTAAGAAGAAACTTGGTGTAGATGGAAAAGTTGAGACTTTCAAAGCTAGCCTTGTTACAAAGGGTTTTCGTCAACGACCAGGTGTGGATTATAACGAAACCTTTCCCCAGTGGCTATGCTTAAGTCCATCCGAATCTTACTTGCCATTGCTGCATACTATGACTACGAAATCTGGCAATGGATGTTAAGACCGCCTTTCTAAATGATGATTTAGAGGAGTGCGTGTACATGACCCAGCCAGAGGGCTTCGTAGACAGTGGGAGCAGCGGAAAGGTGTGCAAGCTGCTTAAATCCATCTATGGTTTAAAGCAGGCATCGCGAAGTTGGAACATCTGTTTTGATGTTGTAATCAAATAGTTTGACTTCATCAAGAACGTAGATGAACCTTATATTTACAAGAAGGTGGCAGAGAGTAAGGTTGTCTTCCTCGTATTGTACGTGGATGACATACTCTTGATAGGAAATGATGTTCCTATGCTGCACTCGGTCAAGCTATTCTTATCACAAAGATTCTCAATGAAAGATATAGGTGATGCCTCCTGCATTCTGGGGATTAAGATCTATAGAGATAGATCTAAACGGATATTGGGATTATCCCAATCCAGGTACATTGACACCATACTAAAGAGGTTTAGTATGGAAGAATCCAAGCATGGGAACTTACCCATGATCTCTGGACTCACTCTCTCCAAAGAGATGTCTCCCAAGACTGATTTGGAGAGAGCTCACATGCAAGGGATACCCTATGCTTCGGCAGTAGGCTCTATCATATACACGATGCTATGTGCCAGACCCGATGTAGCATACTCACTAAGTGTAGTGAGTAGGTATCAAGAAGATCCTGGAGAGAATCACTGGACAGCTGTGAAGAACATTCTCAAGTACTTGAGAAGGACTAAAGAGATGTTCTTGGTGTATGGTAATGGAGAACTCCAGGTGGAGTCCTTTACCGATTCGAGCTTCCAAAGTGATAAGGACGACTCTAAGTCGCACTCGGGATTTGTCTTTACCCTCAATAGAGGGGCGGTGTGTTGGAAGAGTTCCAAACAGGAAATCGTTGCAGACTCGACGATGGAGGCTGAATACATCGCTTCCAACGATGCTGCCAAAGAGGCTGTCTGGATAAAGAAGTTCGTAACTGAACTTGGAGTGGTTCCGTCCATTGAGCATCCAATACCTTTGTATTGTGACAACAATGGAGTTGTGGCTTTGGCCAAGGAACCCAGGTCCCATCAGAGATCCAGGCATATTCTGAGGCAGTATCACCTGATACGAGAGATAGTTGATCGCCGGGAGATCGAGGTCAGGAGAGTTGACACGAAGGAAAACACTGCGGATCCACTCACAAAGGCCATACCCCATATACAATTTGAGAGACTCTTCGGGATGTTGGGTATGAGATACTACAACAGCTGGCCTTAGTGCAAGTGGGAGATTGTTAGTTATGTATATGCCTTAGAAGCCATTATTGTACATATGATGTATATTATAGTGGATGCTTGGATATATATAGAGAGGACTTTCTTGCTCGACATGATAGTATGCTATCTGGTTGCACTTTATCTTAACATGTTGACTTGTATTGGTTTACTGTCTTGCTCTCACATGTTGATAAAGCCCTTAGGATATGTACTTCACTACGAGGACTATGATGGAGATCATACTAGTGGGGCCAGGGTAGTCGACGAGTATATCCTATAATTGTTCCTAGTTGAGGGTATATCGAGACGGGGCATCGATACTTTAGAGTAGACTAGCGTATACGTATCTTGACCCATATGATGGGCGATGGATGATCCCACATCCATTGGTGTTTGACATCAAAGATGGTAAGCGGGTGCTCAGTGGAGACTGGGTACACTGAACGGACTCGCTGAGAACTCCTAGATGGTATTGTACCTATCGTCAGATAGAAGTTCTCTGGTGACACTGGTACAGGTTAGTCTGTAGACCCAAGATCGTCATAGAGTCTTGTGTGATTCCCACTGTGCTTTGATTTCCACCTTACCACGTTCACGAGAACGTGCAAAACGGTGGCTTTTGGATACAGTCGCGAATCACATGGAGGCAATGAGCGATAGGAGTGGTTTCGTCTCTCCCGGTATTGGGGGTTGATGTTGCGCTGTGTTCGATTGGCTATAACTGGAAGTCCCTGGTCAGGGATGATATAGAGATCTACTGATAAGTGTTATCAGTAGTTTCTCAACCCGTTATGAGCCTCACATCGACATGACTTATCGGTTACTGGGGTATGACGTTTACCACCCCTAGACTGGATATGCGATATATCAGACGAAGAGACCGGACTGTACGGGAGTGTTTCTGATTGGATTTACAGGAGAGTGTACAGGCTTGCTTGTTGATCTTCTGCTCGCTCAATACCCAGGTGGCTGTTACGTTTAGCTGACCGCTTGCAACTTGTGGATGTTTGATATGATCATCACCTACTGCCGGCGTATTGACGAGTCTTTAGAATCCTACACAGAGGTTTCCTGGCTCAGGCGAAACGAGTAGGAGCACATATGTGATATGTGCGGGACCGAGAAAAATAAGATATGTGATACCGTATTCTATTCTCGCGATATGTGATATCGGCCGGGTATATGAGATATAGCCGGGTCATCGGATCAATTGTTGATTCGATGAAATGATACATTTTATATTAGTCGGTTATATGTGATATAGCCGGATTATCAGATCAAGTATTGATTCGATGATTTAATATATAATTATATATGTGATATATTATATTACATTAACTAATATAAGCTCACTTAAGTAATTCTTTTTCTCATTTTGGATACATTGATATATATGTGATATATGTTAAATGTATTCTATTGTTATTATATTATATATATGTGATATGTATAATTGTAATATGCTGGGTTATAAATGCAACTAGGATTTATTAGAGTTAAACCATGCTACGGTTAATATTAGGGTTTATATTTATCATTAAGTAATTCAAATATTGTGGATATTGATCAAGGATGAAGCTTGTAGAAGCTTGTAGTCTTCTTTGACTTTGTCCACTCTTTTTGTCTAGCTTAAGATATTTATCAACCATGCCTTTAATCATAGCTCATGGTTAAGTCTCTACATGGGTTAAGGTTGATATACTTGACCCTTGGTTGCATTTCTAACTACACAACAATTATTCTCATCACTTCATCTTCTTCTTCCTCAAAAAGCTTGCTAGCTTTTTCAATAGTGATGAAATAAATTGAGAAAAAGAAAACTAAAGAAAACAAAATTCCTACTTCATAATTCTCATTTATACTGGCCATATAGATTAGTGTGTTAGCTTCACTAATTCTACATTAGTGAAGAGTTGTCTTGAGTTTATGTTTCCTCAAGGTAGATCGTCTTGGATTTCGAAGACTTCAAGCAAGATGCATCATTCACCTCATGGAGCCTCTCTAGAGTTCAGGAGCTTGATGATCGCAGCAATGGGACCATAACTCGGAGCTTATGAAGCGAAGGAATGGACTACAAAGGTTGTAATCTCTCTCTCTTAGATGTAAAGTTGTTTACATGTAAAGTTAACCCTAAAACTCTAATTAAGATCTTGGTTAGGGTTTCATAGCACCCCAAAATTTTATAAAATGGCATGGATGATGCCTTGCTAAACCTTGTTGTCGTGCTATACAACCCTACACTTCCAACATACCGCCCCTCTATTGAAGGTGAAGACAAAGCCCGAGACAGACTTGTTACCGTCCATATCACTCTGGAAGCTCGAATCGGTAAAGGACTCCACTTGAAATTTTCCGTTACCATACACCAAGAACATTTCTTTAGTCATTCTCAACTACTTAAGAATGTTTTTCACAGCTATCTAGTGCTTCTCCCCTGGGTCTGATTGATACCTACTTACCACACTAAGTGCGTAAGCTACATCCGGTCTGGTGCATAACATCGCGTATATGATAGACCCAACTACAAAAGTATAGGGTATCACGTTCATACGAGCCCTCTACAAATCAGTCTTGGGAGACATCTCTTTGGAGAGAGTGATTCCTGAACAAGCGGGTAAATTACTACTTATAGAATCTTCCATACTAATTCTCTTTAGTATGGTGTCTATATATCTGGATTGGGACAATCCCAACATCCTTTTAAATCTACCTCTATAGATCTTTATCCCCAGGATGTAGGAGGCATCACCCAGATCTTCCATAGAGAACTTTTGTGATAGGAAGAATTTGACCGAGTACTGCATAGGAACATCATTTCCTATCAAAAGTATATCATCCACGTACAATACGAGGAATACGACCTTACTCTACGACCTTTTTATATATACATAGTTCATCTACGTTTTTTATTAAGTCAAACTCTTTGACTGCTACATCAAAATAGATGTTCCAGCTCCGCGACGCCTATTTTAATCCATAGATTGATTTAAGCAGCTTGCACACCTTTCCGCTGTTCCCACTGTCTACGAAGCCCTCTAGTTGTGTCATATACACGCTCTCTTATAAATCACCATTTAGAAAAGTGGTCTTGACGTCCATCGGCCAGATTTCATAGTCATGGTATGCAGCAATGGCAAGTAAGATCCTGATGGACTTAAGTATAGCCACTGGAGAAAAAGTCCCATCATAGTCGATACCTAGTCGTTGACGAAAACCTTTTGCTACAAGTCTAGTTTTGAAGGTCTCAACATTTCCATATACACCAATTTTCTTCTTGAAGATCCACTTGCTCCCAATGGTTTTACCCCTTCAAGCAACTTCCAAAGTCCATACTTTGTTGGTGTACATGGATTCCATCTCAGATTGCATAGCATCCAGCCATTTCATAGAGTCCCCACTTGTGATGGTTTGCTCGAAACTAGTTGGGTCATCATCTTTCATGATGCAATCCTCGCTCCACTGTCTATGAGAAAACCGTAGTATCTCTCAGATGGGTGAGAAACCCTACTAGATCTGCGGAGTGGCTGAGTTTCGTCGGAGACTATCGAATCCTCCGGTTCTACCAAATCTTCAATTGTAGTTTATGTATCTGGAACTTCTTCCAGCTCTACCTCATTACCACTAATTTCTTTTACAAGAAAATCGTTTTCTAAAAAGGTTGCATGTTGAGCAACAAACACCTTTTGTTCCTCAATGTGGTAGAAAAGATATCCATGTGAATTCTTTGGATATCCCACAAACTTGCAAAGAACTGATCATGCTTCGAGTTTGACCGGATTCTATTTTTTAATATAGGTCGGACAACCCCATATCTTAACTCGTATAAGATATGGTCTTTTCTACTCCATATCTCATATGGTGTTTTAGGCACAGATTTTGATGGAATTTGATTCAGTAGGTATGCAGCTGTCTCAAATGCATAACTCCAAAAGGAAATAAGTAACTCAGCAGTACTCATCATAGAGCGTACCATATCTAATAGAGTGCGATTCCTCCGCTTCAATACACCGTTGTGTTGTGGTGTATACGGAGGAGTAAGCTGAGAGAGAATCCCATTCTGTTTTAGATAATCTCGGAATTATGTGCTTAAGTATTCACTTTATCGATCAGATCGAAGGATTTTAATACTTTTAATCGTCTGGTTCTCTACTTCGCTCTTATATTCCTTGAATTTTTCAAAATCTTTATATTTTTGTTTCAACAAGAACACATGTCCGAATCTTGAAAGATCATCGGTGAATGTAATAAAGTACGAGGAACCATTCCTGGCATGTGTAGATATAGAACCGCATACATTACTATGTATCAGTCCCAAGAGTTTAGTAGCTCTTACTCCGTGTCCTGTAAACGGAGTTTTGGTCATCTTACCTTTGAGACATGACTGACAAGTTTCATAAGATGTAAATTCAAACGGATTCAAATATCCATTTTTATGCAACTTAGCTAGTCTGATCGCATTGATATGATCAAGTCTACAATACTACAAGAAGGCTTCGCTCATTTCTGAACTTTTCCTCTTGTGTGTGTTTTGTATATTTATAACTGTATTTTGATTTAGAACGCATAAACCATTACACAACGTACCAAACCCAATCAACACTTGATTTAGGAAAATGTTCATAACATTTTTCTCTAATGCAAAGTTATATCCTTCTTTATCTAATAAAGAAATGGATATAATATTACACATCATAGATGGTACGAAATAGCAGTCATTCAAAATTAATGTATTACCATTTGGCAATACTAGGTGATATTCGTCGACGGCTTCAACAGCAACAATTGCTCCATTCCCTACTCTGAGAGACATATCACCCTTTCCTAGTTCTCTACTTTTTTTTAACCCTTGTAAAATATTACAAATACGGGATCCTGATCCGGTATCCAATAATCAGGACATAGAGCAGACTGAGAAACAGTTCTCAATAACTAACACACCCCGAAGAAAATGCATCAAAATGCTCTTTCTTCATTAGGGTTGCATATAAATCCTTGCATTCTCCAATCTCTTGCACAGACTTATAATGGTTGTCATAAGATATGTCATGCCCCGCTTCCCAATAAACGGAAATGGTGACGTGGCAAGCCCGCGAAGTATTTATTTCGAGAAGCTCATTTCCCGGAATAAATACGCAAAGCGTAAAATAAGCAATATAAAATGACAAGAAATAAACATGAGATTTAAACTTCAACAACTTTATTTACATTCAACTTGAAGCATTTACAATACATGAATTCAACTGAAAGAAAATACAAGAAGAGAAATGCCTAAACAGGTGGCATACATAAAATAGCTAGTTTAGTCCTGAGTCGTGATCTAGTCGTGCTCCTTCTCGGTGGTGTTCACCTCCTCAGTCTCCATAGTATCTGACATACATTCCAAGAAACAAAGATTGGTGGAATGCCCGTCAGCGAACTTTCGCTCAGTAAGTCCCCAAGAAAAGGGTATGAAGTATAACCGTATAATGATAAAGAAAATGTATATCATGAAACAATGGATTAGGGGATATGGTGTTGAAATATGTTAATAAGCATGACAATTCTATATAACATGCAGTTATATATATATATATATATATATATATATATATATATATATATATCATGGAAAAATAACATGAGCATAGTATAGCATGTAGTGTAGGTATAATGAACATGAAATGAATGTAAGTGTCCTAAATGGTCTTTACGTGGATAAACTAATTTAACGTAAGTTCAAGGGTGAATGCCAACCAATCTCAAGAGTGTTCTCGAACCCAGCATGCTGTAATTCAGGGGTAAGGAACCACGGACCCGAATCAAGTGTTAGTAACGGGACTTCAACCTAGTGTTGAAGTATTCCAAACTCAACAGGCTATAATTCAGCAGCAATGAAACACGGGCCCTCATTATAGCTTGCTTGTGTTAGTAGACATGGATTCATGATCTAGGAGGACTCCTGAGATTTCATTGGATTCACACATGAACTACCCCAACACCCCGTGTATTCTACGTTACAGTTAAGATTACCAGCCTTGCTCGAATCCATGAATACCTCAAGTTGCAACATTGAGCTCATGTCAATATCAAGTATATATGTCAAGTGTTCATGTATTCATGTCAAGTTGTATTCATGGTTCGAGTCAAGTCAATTTCAATAGCAACCATTGTGTTCTGGTATTCATGTTAAGTTCATGTTCAATTATAATCAGGGTTTGGTCAAGTCAAGTCAAGTATACATGTTTGAGTTTGATATTTGATTTTAAGTGTTTGATTTCATGATTAGGTATTTGTGTTTGATCTTGTATTCAGGTTTGAATTGGACTCAGACTAAGTTAGACACTTGTAAACTGATTTAGCTCTTGAATTAGGTTCGGGAGTCATCGGTAACTGCTGCACATGGACGTCGGGATTTGTATCTTTTTCCAAGACAATTACCATTGATAACTCCGTTAAGTTGTCTATCTTAAATAGGCAAGCACTCACTTTCTCCGGCTCCCTAGGCCTCAAGAGAATTGATCCCGCTTAAACCCATATTTACTAAAGTCCTTTAATATTGTTTTTATATAACTCGAGGGGGGTTTATAAAACAATATTTTAATATAGTTTAAAAGTAAAGCTCGAGGGTGATTAGTATTATTTGGGGTTTTCATGTGCATGGATTTTAAGTATTGGGTATTTTGGTGATAAATACTTAGCTTGGAAAGTTCATGGTATTTTATTGAAAAAATTGCCTTTTTGGTATCTTGATGGTATTTTATTGTCATTTGTTAATCTTTTCAATTTTGAATATATAGATTTATTATATTTTTAAAATATGGATTTATAATTTTATATAATTTTAATTATAAAAATAATTTATTTTATTTAGAAAATTCGTATTTCTTAAAAACCGTATTTAAATCTTTTCGAGATCGAATGCTCCGTAAGAAGGTCTGCAACTCGTTCTATTAGTCAAGGATGTGCAATAATCCCCACCATCAATTAGCGGGTCCCGTAAAAAGGGTTGTAGATGTATAAACGCAAAGGATATGAAATACTGCTTAAAAAGAATCCGGTTTTTAAAGTTATGTGGTATTTTATTGTAATATTATTCTTCGAAACGAAAATACATTCAATGAGTATCGTGCTATGAAACCAAGTGTGCATGTGGGGTAGGTCGTTACCCCGTGAAGTTTTATTAAGGTATTGTTTTAAGAAATACCAAAAGAGATGTTTATAAAGTTCAAGGTATTTTAATGAAAAAGTGCTACTATTGTTATTTCACATGAGAATTTTGATGAAATTTGATTCTAAATATTAGGGTTTAAGATTACAAGTAATGTAGTAAAATTAGATTGACTAAATTGTAAAGGAAAAGGGAGTTATATGTTTTAGAAAAGAAAATGCCGATATTAAGTTCAATTTTACCGATAAAAATTTGAGAAGGAATTTCAATAGAAAGGAAGAGATTTAGAAGGGACTTACCGTTTGAAAATGTCAAGAAGGGGTTAAGGAAGAGGAGGGATGCTTCGGGATTTCTCGGGAGCTCCGGAATCGTCTTCGATCTTCGACAGAAGAAGCTTGCTCACTAACTCAACTTTACTCCAGTTGCACTTAAGAACTTTTTATAGAGTTTTGGCTAGAAATTTCAGAATGATGAAGAGCTAGGATATGAGATGGTATTTATAGTAGAGAATTAGGATTTGGGAATTAAAATTTGGATTAAAAAGCATTAAAAATGATGTTAAATTATGAAATGAAGGGTCTCTGTTTGATTGCAGGGAAATCAAACAGTGCAGGGGAGTTAGGGGTTGCTGAAAAGACGAGTGTGCAAAGAACGGAGTGAAATGGACACATCTCAACCGTCGGTGCCGGTTTTTAGGCCAATTTGGTCAGCCGATCTTGAAGCGTCTGCCTCGAGATTCGTGCCACTTGATCAAATCAATGTTTAAACTATTTTTCACATGTTTAATTTTTCTGAACTTTTCATTTCCTTGTGTATTGCACGTGTAATCTTTTGGGCTTCCAAAATGTTAAAAAAAATTCAAAAAATTAATTGTGGCTGATGGGAATTGAACACGGGGCTATGTCACAGCAGTGCAAGGGCTTTACCAGTGAGCTACAAGTTGTTTCTTGCTTTTATTTAATAAAAGTAACTTATAACTCGTACACAGACTGTGATACTCTCTTCTGTACATTAAAAAGAAAAAAAATTTACAGTGATTTTAGAGTCGTTACATTCTACCCTCCTTATAAAAATTTCGTTCTAAAAATTTATACAAGGGTGTTGTAACAGATTCAAGAAAAAATTGATAAAAGCAGTAGTGAAGGAACTAGTGATATTGTACCGAAGTGCATGAAAATGTTTGGGTAGATGCAAGAATTTTAAAAGGCTGAAAAAGATGGGAGGGGATTAACCAGTGTTATCTTGACCTATAGCTTCGACTTCTACGGCCGCCAAAGTGAAAGCCTGACGTCTATACATATTTCTCTGTGCATGTTGGTACATCGATGGCTGACGAGGTAAAGGTGGTCCGCGTGTAGGTGGTGCAGGAAGGGATAACCGAGTAGGTGGAGCTTGAATAGCTGGTCTAGCTGCGGGAGCTCGGCCAGTTCGATTGTGTGGGCATTGTCACACCCTGCTCCCAGTAGACGGAAACGGCAAATGACAAGGCCCGCAACGTGTTTATTTCAAGAAGGTCATTTCCCAGAATAAATACGCTAAGCGTAAAAGAAGAAATATAAAAATGACAAGAAAATTAACATGAGATTTAAAATTCAACAACTTTATTTACATTCAATTTGATTCATTTACAATACATGATTTCAACTAAAAGAAAATACAAGAATGGAAATGCTTAAACAGGTGGCATACATAAACTGATAAAAAGATAACTAATCTAGGCCTGGGTCGCGATCTGTTCCTGCTCTTCCTCAGTAGTGTCCGCTTCCTCAGTCTCCACGATATCTGACGAACATTCCAAGAAAACAAAGAAGGGTGGAACGCCCATCAGTGAACTTTCGCTCGGTAAGTCCCCAAGAAATGAAGTGAAATATAAAGTGTAATGATAAAGAAAAATGTATATCATGAAGTATGGTGTGTCAGTATGTTGTTTAATGTAAACATGGCAAGTTTATTTAGCATACAGTTCTATATATCATAGTAACTAACATGAGCAGAGTAAAACATGGCCGTGTAATATAGGTATAATGAACATGAAGTGAATGTAAGTGTCTTAACAGGTCTCTACTTGGATATACTAATTTAACGTAAGTTCAAGGGTGAATGTCAACCAATCTCAAAAGTGTTCTCGAACCCAACAGGCTGTAATCTAGGGGTAAGGAACCACGGGCCCGAATCAAGTGTTAGTAACAGGACTTCAACCTAGTGTTGAAGTATTCCAAACTCAACAGGCTGTAATCCAGAAGTAAGGAAACGCGGGCCCTCATGATAGCTTGCTTGTGTTAGTAGACATGGACTCATGATCTAGAGGACTCCTGAGATTCCGTTGGATTCATACAAGAACTGCCCCAACACCCCCTGTATTCTACGTTACAGTTAAGATTACCAGCCTTACTCGAATCCATGAATACATCAAGTTGCAAGATTGAGTTCATGTCAATATCATGTATTCGTGTCAAGTATTCATGTTAAGTTGTATTCATGGTTCGAGTCAAGTCAGATTGAATAACAACCATTGTGTTCTGGTATTCATGTTAGGTTCATGTCCAATTATAACCAAGGTTTGGTTAAGTCAAGTATACATGTTTGATATTGATGGCTTGAATTCGAGTGTTCATGTTCAAGTATTCATATTTGATTTTAGATTCAGGTTTGAATTAGACTCAGACTGAGTCAGACACTTGTACTGATTTAACTCTGGAAATATTTAGTTCAGGAATTATCAGTAACTGCTGCACATGGACGGCAGGATTTGTGTGTTTTTCCAAGACAATTACCATTGATAACTCCGTTAAGTTTTATACCTTAAATAAGCAAGCACCCACTTTCTCCGGCTCCCTAAAGCTCAAGAGAATTGATCTCGTTTAAACCTATATTTACTAAAGTCCTTAAATATTATTTTTATATACCTCCAGGGGGTTTTATGAAAAAATATTGTAATATAGTTAAAAAATAAACCTTGAGGGGTTATTTATATTATTAGGGTTTTCATGAGCATAAGTTTTAAGGATTTGAGGTATTTTAGTGATAAACAATTAATTTTGGAAGTTCATGATATTTTATTGAAAAGAGTTGTCTTTTGGTAATTTGATGGTATTTTATTGAAATTTGTTAATCTTTAGAAAAATAGGTTTATTATATTTTGAAAATAAAGATTTATAATTTTTACATAATTATTAAAAATTAAATTTATTTATTTATTTAGAAATTCATTTTTCTTAAAAACCATATTTAAAACCTTTCGAGACCAAATGCTCCGTGAGGAGGTCTGCATATCGCTCTACTAGCCCAAAGATGTGCGATAATCCGCACCATCCATTAGCGGGTCCCCTAAAGAGGGTTGTAGAGCAATAATCGCAAAGGAATCGGAATACTGTTTTAAAAGAAAACCGGTTTTTAAAGTAAGTGGTATTTTAATGTAATATTCACATATCCATACAAAAGAGTTATAGTGTTATGGAACAAGAGTGTACATGAGGGGTGGGTCGTTATCTCGTGATGTTTTTTTCCTAAAGGTATAGTTTTAACGAAACTAGAAAAAGCGATATCAAAGTTCATGGTATTTTAATGAAAAAGTTAATTTAAAATTATTTTACATGATATTCTAGGATAAAATTTATTCTAAATATTGGTATTATGATTACAAGTATTGTGTAAGAATTTGGATGAACAATATATAAGAAAAAGGGGAGTTTCTAGGGTTTAAAAATAGATATCGATATTAACTCCACTTTTACCAATTTTGATTAAAAAGAATTTCAAAGAAGAGAAAGGGAGTTTGGGAGGGACTTACTATTTGATTATGCTAAGAAAATGTATAAGAAGAGGAGAGTGTTGTCGTGGTGTCGCGGGAGCTCCGGATGTTGCTTCGATTTTTCGCTGGAAGTTGACCACTTGCTAACTCCTTTTTACTCCATTTGTATTTAGGAAATTTTTTAAGAGTTTTGGCAGGAAATTTTCAGAATGATATTGAGCCAAAGTGTGGGATGGTATTTATAGTGAAGAATTAGGGTTTGTGAATTAAAATGCATTAAAATTATGATAAATTGTGAAATGAAGGGTCTCTGTTTGATTGCAGGGAAATCAAACAGTGCAGGGGAATTAAGGGTAGGGGAAGAGTCAAGCGTGCAGAGCACGGGAACAATTGGCTTCAAATCAACCGTCCCCGCCGGCCCTTTGAGTGTTTTGGCCGATCGATCTCGAGGCTTTTGCCTCGAGATTCGTGCCACTTGATCAAATTTGGGTTTACTCCATTTTGTGCATGTTTGGTTTTTCTGACTTTTCATTTCTCTGTGTATTGCACGTGCAATCTTTTGAGCTTCCAAAAATTAAAAAGAAAAATCAGAAAAAATAATTGTGGCTGATGGGAATCTAACACAGGGGCTACGTCACAGCAGTGTAAGGTTTTACCAGTGAGCTACAAGTTGTTTCTTTCTTTTATTTAGCAAAAGTAACTTATAACTCGTACACAGGCTATGATACTCTCTTCTGTACATTAAAAAGAAAAATTTTGTACAATGATTTCAGAGTCGTTACAAGCAAGTTCCTATAGTGTGTGAGAGTGATCCATAAATCAGACAAAGACCATTCGCTCGACGGCAATCCTTGACTTAGTGTCCGGTCCTTTTACAATAGATACATAAGTTTGGTTCGGTCTCGAAAAATGATCCTCCTGGCCTCATAGCTGGCGCTGAGAAAGTTGGCCTAGAAAAGGCTCTTCCAGTAATCTGGTTGGCGGGGCGTTTCATACCGACCGACTGTGGCCTTCCCTTCTTCTTAACGACAGCTTCATAATGATGTGCTGATTTCAAAACTGCTTCATGTATTAGGTATTCACCCATTGATAGGGCAGCCTGGATCTCAGAGTCCAATCCTTGCTGCAAGCGCCTGACTCTAATTTCAGCAATAGGAATTAAATGGGCGGCGAATCTACCGAGCATGGTGAATTCTGCATCATACTCATCCACCGACTCATCCCACATGGGTCCTTGTTGCAGGTGAATGAACTTCTGTTCCATCTCAAAGTGCGCGGTTTCTGGAAAATATTTGGCGTCAAAGAGATCACGGAAATTATTCCACTCGATTGGTTGCTCAAGACGGCTTTCCTCGGCCTTCTACCAGACTTTGGCATTGTCGATATGCTAAAGTTTTGCTATTCTGACCTAAGACACCTCTGGAACTTGGGCTGCGGCTAGGTCATCTTCTATGCTCTGAGCCCATTCCTCGGGTTCAAGTGGTTTCTCCTTCCCTGAGAAGTTCTTCGGGTGTAACACTCGAAATTGTTTCACTCCCGGTGCTTCTGCTTCAGAGTGGATGAAACTCTATTGAAGGAGAGCGGTCTACTCCTACAAAATCATGTTTTGAGCCTGCTGACCTTCAAGTAGGCTTTTGATAGCCCCCAAAAGCATCGTCTGTTCTGTAAGTGGAGCGGCTATAGTAGGTGGAGGTGGTAGAATAGTAAGGGTAGGTTGTGGTGGTGTACTTCCGTTGATGTTGGTGCTAGGCTTGTCGAGAGAATCCATCGCCTTAGATAGAGAAGAAAGATTAGGATATATTCAACGGAAATTGAATTACAAGAAATGTAAAGTTGTTGAATTTCATATTTCTTATGATATATTGCTTGCGACTTCATGCAGAACTGACCTGTATAGGCCGCCAACAAAACCTGTCACGCCCCGCTTCTCAATAAACGGAAACGGTGATGTGGCAAGCCCGCGACGTATTTATTTTGAGAAGGTCATTTCTCAGAATAAATACGCTAAGCGTAAAATAAGCAATATAAAATGACAAGAAATAAACATGAGATTTAAATTTCAACAACTTTATTTACATTCAACTTGAAGTATTTACAATACATGAATTCAACTAAAAGAAAATGCAAGAAAAGAAATGCCTGAACAGGTGGCATACATAAAATAGCTAGTCTAGTCCTGAATCGTAATCTGGTCATGCTCCTCCTCGGTGGTATTCACCTCCTCGGTCTCTACAGTATCTGACGAACATTCCAAGAAACAAAGATTGGTGGAATGCCCATCAGCGAACTTTCGCTCGGTAAGTCCCCAAGAAAAGGGTATGAAGTATAACCGTATAATGATAAAGAAAATGTATATCATGAAACAATGGATTATGGATATGGTGTTGAAACATGTTAATAAGCATGGCAATTCTGTATAACATGTGGTTATATATATATATATATATATATATATATATATATATATATATATATATATATCATAGAAAAATAACATGAGCATAGTATAGCATGGCTGTGTAGTGTAGGTATAGTGAACGTGAAATAAATATAAGTGTCCTAAATGGTCTTTACATGGATAAACTAATTTAACGTAGGTTCAAGGGTGAATGACAACTAATCTCAAGAGTGTTCTCGAACCCAACAAGCTGTAATCCAAGGGTAAGGAACCACGGGTCCGAATCAAGTGTTAGTAACGGGACTTCAACCTAATGTTGAAGTATTCTAAACTCAACAGGCTATAATCCAAGAGAAAGGAAACACGGGCCCTCATGATAGCTTACTTGTGTTTGTAGACATGGATTCATGATCTAGAGGGACTCCTGAGATTTCGTTGGATTCACACATGAACTACCCCAACACCCCGTGTATTCTACGTTACAGTTAAGATTACCAGCCTTACTCGAATCCATGAATACCTCAAGTTGCAAGATTGAGTTCATGTCAATATCAAGTATACGTGTCAAGTTTGCATGTATTCATTTCAAGTTGTATTCATGGTTCGAGTCAAGTCAATTTCAATAGCAACCATTGTGTTCTGTTATTCATGTTAAGTTCATGTCCAATTATAACCAAGGTTTGGTCAAGTCAAGTCAAGTATACATGTTTGAGTTTGATATTTGATTTCATGTGTTCAAGTTCATGATTAGGTATTCGTGTTTGATCTTGTATTCAGGTTTGAATTGGACTTAGACTAAGTCGGACACTTGTAAACTGATTTAGCTCTTGAATTAGGTTCGGGAGTCATCGGTGACTGCTGCACATGGACGGCAGGATTTGTGTCTTTTTCCAAGACAATTACCATTGATAACTCTGTTAAGTTGTCTACTTTAAATAGGCAAGCACTCACTTTCTCCGGCTCCCTGGAGCTCAAGAGAATTGATCCCGCTTAAACCCATATTTACTAAAGTCCTTAAATATTGTTTTTATATAACTCGAGAGGGTTTTATGAAACAATATTTTAATATAGTTTAAAAGTAAAGCTTGAGGGTGATTAGTATTATTTGGTGTTGTCATGTGCATAGATTTTAAGTATTGGGTATTTTGGTGATAAATACTTAGTTTGGAAAGTTCATGGTATTTTATTGAAAAAGTTGCCTTTTGGTATCTTGATGGTATTTTATTATCATTTGTTGATCTTTTCAATTTTGAAGTATATAGATTTATTATATTTTTAAAATATGAAATTATAATTTTATATGATTTTAATTATAAAAATAATTTATTTTATTTAGAAAATTCGTATTTCTTAAAAACCGTATTTAAATCCTTTCGAGATCGAATGCTCCGTGAGGAGGTCTGCATCTCATTCTACTAGTCCAAGAATGTGCTATAATCCGCACCATCCATTAGCGGATCCCCTAAAAAGGGTTGTAGATGCGTAATCGCAAAGGATATGAAATACCGCTTAAAAAGAAATCCGGTTTTTAAAGTTATGTAGTATTTTATTGTAATATTATTCATCGAAACGAAAATACATTCAATGAGTATCGTACTATGAAACCAAGTGTGCATGTGGGGTAGGTCGTTACCCCGTGAAGTTTTCCTAAGGTATTGTTTTAACAAATACTTAAAGAGAAGTTTATAAACTTCAAAGTATTTTAATGAAAAGTGCTACTATTGTTATTTCACATGAGAATTTTGATGAAATTTGATTCTAAACATTAGGATTTAAGATTACAAGTGATGTAGTAAAATTAGATTGACTAAATTGTAAAGGAGAAGGGAGTTATATGTTTTTGAAAAGAAGATGTCGGTATTAACTCCTCTTTTACCAATAAAAATTTGAGAAGGAATTTCAATAGAAAGAAAGAGATTTAGAAGGCACTTACCGTTTGAAAATGTCAAGAAGGGGTTAAGGAAGAGGAGAGATGCTTCGGGATGTCTCGGGAGCTCCGAAATCGTCTTCGATTTTCGACAGAAGAAGCTTGCTCGCCAACTCTATTTTACTCCACTTGCACTTAAGAACTTTTTAGAGAGTTTTTCTAGAAATTTCAGAATGATGAAGACCTAGGGTATGGGGTGGTATTTATAGTGGAAAATTAGGGTTTGGGAATTAAAATTTGGATTAAAAACATTAAAAATGATGTTAAATTGTGAAATGAAGGATCTCTCTTTGATTGCAGGGAAATCAAACAGTGTAGGGGACTTAGGGGTAGCTAAAAAGACGAGTGTGCAAAGCATGGAGTGAAATGGCCACATCTCGACCGTCAGTGCTGGTTTTTAGGCCAATTTGACTGGCCGATCTTGAGGCATCTGCCTCGATATTCATGCCACTTGATCAACTCCTTGTTTAAACTATTTTCCACATGTTTGATTTTTCTAAACTTTTCATTTTCCCGTGTATTGCACGTGCAATCTTTTGGGGTTCCAAAAAGTTAAAAAAATCAGAAAAAATAATTGTGGCTGATGGGAATATAACACAGGGGCTATATCGCAGTAGTGCAAGAGCTTTACTAGCTACAAATTGTTTCTTGCTTTTATTTAATAAAAGTAACTTATAACTCATGCACATGCCGTGATACTCTCTTCTGTACATTAAAAAGAAAAAAATTACAGTGATTTCAGAATCATTATAAGATAGAGCAGAACCAATGTTCCCCGGCCTAGTATACTAAGCGAGGGTTCAGTCAATACATCTATATTATTATCTTAATTAAGGCGTAATATGGTTGCTACCTGGAGAGAGAGAAGAAAACATTTTAGCGTGTGCTCTTGCAAGATTAGACTTGTAATTATCTTATCTAATCAGGATGGCTCCCACTGTTTTTTTCAAATCATCTTTCAAACCCTGAAAGGTAATATTAGTCGAGATTAATTACACCCTACAAGTTCGCTAATCGGTCAGCCAGGCAGGTGTTGGTACTCCGAGAGAGTCTCCCCGCGCTTTTTCATAGAATTAATTAAATAATCTCATTTCCGTAGGGGCATAACCCCGTTAACACCTTTCTTAGACACCTACTGGATTAGTTAATTGTAAAGTGGAAAACTCTTTTAGAAGTAACACTTACTCGCAATGGGTATCGGGATCCAACTATCATATAAAAGGTATGCAATCTCATTGCAAATTTCAACACTTGAAATTCCTGATATCTATTTTTACCCCCATGTTGTTTATGACATTGACCAGGTCAATAAACCATAAACCGCAAGTCAAGTTCAACTCGTCATTTCATGACTGATTTAGACCCACCCACAACCTTGATAAAGTCAACAAAGCCGTACAACTGCCCTAACCAATCGCATCATCATGCGGCAGAAATGCACTAATCAGCTACCAAACACTACGCCTCGACAAGGTCGACAAACGCAGCACAAATACTAAACAATACCTATCTAAAATTATGGAAGGCTACGACTGGTTTTGAAGAAAACTTTTAACGTAATGAACTTGATATCGTTGTAGAATCTAGTGATTTGAAAAGGAGTGGTTTAAGCTCCATTAAAAATCGAGTAGTTTTCAAAAGAAACTGAGTTGGTTGTAGCATATGCTAGTTTTTCCTAAAGAGGTCATTCCCAGTGAAGGGATCTAGGCTCTTTCCTTATCAAATGAGGTGTTGGATATTCATAATGGAATACCGCTATGCAAAGCAATAACTAGAGCTACTTTTTTGAAAAAATTGACTCTACAACATCTTTTAGATTTCTTTTCTTTTCATTAATCTTATTAATGACGTTCCATCATTTATGTTTCCTAAACATCACAGAAGAAATGAAAATAAAACACACATATATGCCATCCGTATTCGCCACAGCGACCCGGCTCTTCACCGTAAGGTTACTTAACTTACGGCAGAGCAGGGGCAGGACTAGCGCGGATGCACAACATATATAGTGTATACTAATATATCATATATATAAATAGCATTCGTCTCACGCAGTTATATAATCACATCACATCACAGAACAGCAAAAGCAGATATATGAAATATAAGATATAGTAGAAGGTCCGTGTTTTTTATTAAGCAGGTAACGAAAAACACAGATTCCATGGTCGTGATGATTTGCCAGGCCCACATCCCTGGATCTCTACGAGAGCGGCAAGCAACCCTGCCAATTCTAGAGTTAGGATACCGGTCTCGACTCCTCGAGATGGCCTCCCACTGGACTCTAGAACCCGGTTACTTGTGCTCCCCGTCTTGGGTCTATCCTAATGCGGTAAAGTAAATAATATACATCGAAAGGAGACAACAACCTTAACCCGGAAGTGTCCCAATAAAAGAATATTACATACAAATATTTACATGAATGAAAATTGAAAAACTCTTATCTCATGTAAAACCTCCGGCTATTCAATCACGACGATCCAATATAATATATCGATTGCAACACAATAACATCACATGTCATCAACGTAAGTAAATATGTGTATCCCTAATGTCGTTGTCATATAGCAACAAGATCGGGGATACTGCCACATATTACACTTACGGTCGCAGAAAAGAAATGAAAACTACAATAATTAGAATCTTCATCTATAGACATCATAAACTCGGATTATCACATATTCCAAATTTCATATCTAACTATATAAACCTTACATTTAAGTCTCGATTTGAAAACACTTTTCAAAAATTAAGCCGGGCAATTCAACAAGATTCCCGATTAATGATTCGAACGCTCGTCGGGAACTTTAGTGGATGGCTGCACCCCTAAGGCCGTCAACAAAGTCGACTTGGGCGGAACACCGTGGCCACGAGCACCCGAGTAGATGCTCTTGGCCATGGGGTTCTCCTATAGTCACTTGGTCGGGGTATTGGGGCGTGGCTATCTACTAGTGTCTCCCGGCGAGTATTCGTGTACGATACGAAATTACGACGGAGTTTCGATCAAAATCCAAACTCCGTGGTAATCCATCATTTGAAACTAAAATGCGAGATTTATAAATCGATAGCTAATTTTCACAAAACTAATCAATGTGGATTCCAAAAATTGTATCACATAACTATAGCAATATAGACGATGTTAAATATTTCGATCGATATTTCAAACAACAACAATTCATAGAGACCTCAACCACTTGAGCCTCATTAAAAATATCCTGAAAATCCAAAATATCACAATGAAGCATCAGAAGAAAAACGAGGCTCTTATTCTTCAAGTGGGCGGCGGAACTGTGGCCAAGACATGGTCTAGGCGACGGTTCCGCAGTCACTTTGAGGTATTAGACCTTCGTACTTCTTTTGCCTCCATAGAATACCCTGCATGATTTTCT
Organism: Agapanthus africanus; assembly: GCA_030015575.1. Lineage (NCBI taxonomy): Eukaryota > Viridiplantae > Streptophyta > Magnoliopsida > Asparagales > Amaryllidaceae > Agapanthus > Agapanthus africanus. Next base: position 371,094,339 of record JASDDO010000019.1, on the reverse strand, counting down.
GAGCATTTTTAATATGAAAAATGTTGACATTTGGAAAAAAGGACAGAAACTAGTAAATTTCGGAGTTTAAAATGTCGATCGAACACTTTAACATCGTCTAATGCATTCCTAAGCCTCTAGCTTGGCTCTGATACCATGAAAGTATGTCTTAGCACCTCTACTAGGTTTCAATGAGCATCAAATATGCAATTTTAAAAATTTAGAGGCCTAAGTATACTAAAAAAGAATCGAACTAGAGAATTAGGATTTCAAAGTTAGCAAACTATGTCTAATCTAAGTGAAGAGAGTCTACAACCTTTGTAGTCTAGTTCTTCACTTCTAAAACTCCAAGTAGTAGTCCGTAGAACTCTTTTTTGACTCCAATTAAAGAATGGAACGAGTTTGCTTGTAGTCTTCGTCGTCGAAGATAATCCACCTTGAGACAACTCACACTCAAGCTCACACTTCACTAATTAAGATATTAGTGAAGTTAACAACCTATACTAATGAGCTAGAATGGTGTAAGTTCATGAAGTAGGAATTTTGCTCACTAAAATATTTCTTTCTCTTTTTCTTTTTCTCAACCTTAGAAAACTAGTGAGGAGATGAAGATGATGATAAACTTGGATGAGTGTGAACCGTTTGGATAAGATAAGATGAGAATGACGATGACAAAATATCTACGAATAAAACAAGAAAAAAGATACTCATGGCTTCTCAAACCATCCATGAAACAATGACTCATTTCTCTTTTCTTTAATTCATATATATTAATCATTATATTCCCATCCTCACTTCTTGTGTGATTCTCATACATCCTAATTCTATGTATTATCAACCATGATACAACCACACACACACACACATAAATATATATAAAGAGAAGAAAATCTTAAATGAGCTTAATATTAGTTTATATATATATATATATATATATATATATATATATATCAAATTATTAAATCAACACTTAGATTCAATAATTCAGTTATATCATATATAATTTGGCTAATATCAAATATATAAACATATATATAAATCAAATCATTGAATCAACACTTGATTCAATAATCCGGTTATATCATATATAACTCGGCTGATATCCAAAAACGCTAGATTAGAATACGGTATCATATACTCGTATTTAATCAAGTTTCCGCACATATCTCCATACGTGCCCTACTTCGTTTCACTTGAGCTAGGAAACCTCTATGTGGGACTGTAAAGACTCGTCAATACGCCAGCAGTAGGTAATGATCACATCAGAGACCTACAAGCCATCAGCGGTACTAGCTGGACGTAACGGTTACCCAGGTATTGAACGAATAGAAGATTAACAAGCAAACTTGTCCAAACTCCCGCAGAGCCTATAAGCAACACTTACCGTACAGTCCGGTCTCTTCGTCTGATGTGTCGCATATCAAGTCTGGGGATGGAATCGTCAGATCCAAATAACTTGATAAGTCATGCCGATGTGTGACCTATAACCTTTCGAGAAACTACTGATAACACTTATCAGTAAATCTCATCAGCCCTGGCTAGGGACTTGCTGTTATAGCCAATCGAGCATAGTGCAACATCAACTCCTAATACCGGAAGAGACGAAACCCCTCATATCGCTCACTGCCTCCGTGTGACTCGGGACTGTACCCAAAAACCACCTGTTTGCATGACTCCTTTGAGCCGTGGTAAGGAGGAAATCAAAGCATAGTAGGAACCATACAAAACACTATGACGATCTCGGGTCTACAAACTAACCTGTACAAGTGTCACCAGAGAACCGCTATCTGACGATAGGTATGGTACCATCTAGGAGTTCTCGGCGAGTCCTATTCGGTTTACTCATTCTCCATTGAGCATCTGTGTACAATCTTTGATGTCAAACGCCAATGGTTGTAGGATCAACCATCACCTCATACAGGATCAAGAAACGTACACACTAGTCTACTCTGGAATATCGATACCCCGTCTCGATACTCTCTCGACTAGGAATTGTTAAAGGATGTGCTTGTGGACTACACAAGACCCACTAGTTTGATCTGCATTATAGTCCTTGTAGTCAAGCCAACATCCTAAGGGCTTTATCAACATGTATCAATGAGATAGTAAACTAAAATAAGTGCATATGTTAAAGATAAAGAGCAACCAGATAGCATACTATCATGTCGAGCAAGAAAATTCTCTATATATATGTCCAAACATCCACCATAATATACAATAATGGCCTCCAGGGCATACATATTTCTAACTGTTGGCTATAGTGCCCTCAAGTCAATTATTGGATCGCAGGCACGTGATTGCAATGATTAAGGGAGGACCTATACCGATAGGACTGTCTTACTTAGGATGATAGTATGCTATCTGGTTTGTCTTTATCATCACTATTACATGTTGATAGAGCCCATAGGATTCTTGCTTGACTACTAGCATTATGATGGCGATCATATACGTGGGAGCTGGTGGTCTATAAGCGCATCCTTAAATGTCCCTAGTCGTGAGAGTTTCGAGACTGGGCATCGATACTCCAGAGTAGACTAGTGTATACTGATCGAGACCCCGAAGAGAGGCGGTGGCCAGGTCTCACAAGCCATTGGTGTTAGTTTGTTCACCTAAGATAGTATGCAAGTGCTTATTGGGTTATGAGTACACTGGACGGACTCACAGGGAACCTGCTAGTTGGTATTATACCTATTGTCAGATAGCAGTTCCCAGGTGATATGTGTACAGGTTAGTCTGTCGACCTGAGATCGTCATTTGTCTCGTGTGAATTCCCACTGTGCTTTGATTACTACCCTACCACGGCTCAAAGGAGTCGTGCAAATAGGTTTTAGTTGGGTACAGTCCCGAGCTACATGGAGGCAGTGAGCGGATCATCTGGGATTCGTCTCTTCCGGTATTGGGGGTTAATGTCGCGCAGTGCACGAGTGGCCATCACCAGAAATCCTTGGCCAAGATAGTTGAGAATTACTGATCTAGGATCAGTAGTTTCTTAGGTGGTGATGGGTTCCATACCAACACGAATTATCGCGTTGTTAGGAGTCTGACTTTATCCATCCCCCTAGACCCGATATGCGATACTCTTAGACAAACAGACCGGACTGTACGGATATTGTCACTGTTAGGCTCAGTATGGTTCCTGGATGAGTTCGCTCGTCAGTTTCCCTTACGCTCAATACATGGGCAGCCGTTACGTACAGCTAGTACCACTGATGTGCTTATGGTTCAATCCATAGCCAGCGTATTGATGAGTCATTAGAGTCCCCCCATAGAAAGTTTCTCAAATTCGGGCGAAACATTGTAGAGGCCGTATGGTTTTATGGTAGGGTTCGATCATATACGTGCACTTGTGCACGGATCATGATCGGACGGATCATACTAGTGGGCTTTGGTTTAAGCCGGATCCCAGTATTAGATTTGTTGGATTACTTTAGTCTCATTGCATTCGCATTAAGTCAGAATGTGGATGCAGGTATGTATATACAGGTGAGGGGTATCCTTGTGATCCGTCACGAATTTACTTTAGATGTTTCCATTCTCTTTTTGATTAAACATTTTGGTTTAAATGTTTTGTGGTGGAAATTGTGAGCGGAAATCATCATGAAGAGAAATTAATGTAGCATGTGCATGGGTGATGACTCATGGTCTTATTTTTTGTGCTATGTCAACATTGTGATTGATTATTGTGTTGAAATGATGTGTGGAGAGAGAATGGACAGCCAAGAGTAGTGGGGTTGGTCTTGAGATTTAGAGAGAGTGCTCTCATTTTCATTCCAACACAATAATAAGTTTAGCTCTTCTTTTTCTTCCTTCTCTAGCTCACAAGTTTCATCCATGGCTTCATCTTCAACCTTCATCCATACAATCTCATGAGTTGAGAATCAATGGATGCTTGAGACAAAGTTATCACACACCTTCTCTACTTCATCTTGGACATGTCGGCTATCAAACTTCATGTCCGAGTTGCTTCGGTTTTGAAGCGGGGGTCCGTAAAAAGACTTCTTGATGTGGTGCCCTTTTCGACGAGGAGACCGGAGATTGAGCTTGATCGGAGATTCCGCGAGGAGCTAAGGATGGTGGCTAAAGACAGAAGGACACGGATTGATCGGTATAGCCATTCTAACTTCTTAGTAGTTGCTAGTTAACGGTTAATAGAACTATCCGGGTATTTGGTTATGGTAGCGCCAAGTTTTGAAAATTTTTTGTTCCGCATTTGGCCTCGGATCGACGGCCGGGACGCTGCCGCAACCCAACATGGTATCAGAGCCACACCATTAACCCTTATTAGTTTGTTCTAACATGTTTAAAATATCGATCAAACGAAATTTCCAAAACCGCATTTCCATTCATGAAGTTTCTGTCAAATTTTTTAGCTGATCGAAAAATTATTTTCAGTGTGTCAGAAAATCGTACAGGCTTTTTTAAGAACCCCGAAGAAATTTGAGAGCACGTTCTCATCATCGAACCGTGGAACCGCGGCGGAAACATCATGTTTGCCGCGGTTGTGCGACGGTATGGTGGCAACAGTGCACCATTTTTCTTCTGGGTTTCTTTCATCTGGAATTGTGGTTTCTGGAATATTTTGTTTTGGCCCAGATTTGTTTGAGTGCTGGGTTTTACACTTGGGGCCCACTTCAGAAAATTTTGTCAATCAAAATTTTAAATATGATAGTTCACAGTACTTATATTACTATCTGCGACCGTGAATGTCATTCGAGCGGTAAATCATGTCTAATTGCTATAGCTATTTTAGACGGATTTGCGAACATGACATTCACGTTGATGTTCTATGTTGTGCTGTGATGTTGCGGATTTGTAGTGGTGGATAGCTTGCGTGCAATGGTAGTGCAGTTTGGATTTATTTGTACATTTGATATCGCGGGACGAGCGTCCAACATATGGACTGGCGTCACTGCCTGTTTGTATATTATTCTTTTGGGGCACGACCGGGTTGAGGTAGATGTCACCGTTGTACATATTTTATTTTCTGTACTAGGATTACCCCGCGGTGGGGTGCACAGATAGCCGGGTTCTAGAGGGCAATGGGCCTGCATCTCATGGCTTTGAGATAGAGGGGGCTTCACTCTAGAATTGGCGGGCTATTCGCCGCACTCGTAGAGGGTACAGGTTGACCCAAGGAGGGGTGCACAAGTTATCGGATTCCGTGAAGTGTTGGGTGGCCCATTCACTTTACTGAAAGGGGCTGTCTCGCTTTTAGTTTTGGCGGGTAACTTGCCGCGCCCGTAGGGGTCTAGGTTTTCATTGCACAGGCAATCCACACGACCAGAGAAACGTCGGGTTTCACTTGCGGCTCAATGAAACCCGGGGCTCCCAGATTATCTGTATTGCTTCTGTGACGTTTCTGTGATGTTGCTTTATATCATGCCTGGGACGAATGTTATATATACATTTATATATACTAGTAGATATTGTATATGTTTTGTACCCGCGCTAGTCCAGTCCCCGCTCTGTCGTTAGTTAAGTAACCTAACGGGTGATGACGGGCCCAGTGGCGAATGCGGATGGTATATACGTACATTTTATTTTCGTTCTTTTGTGGTGTGATTAATTGATGGGAATGCGTTGATTCAAATCAATGCAAGGAAAACAAACCTATTCGATATTGTTGGAACCAAGTTTTTTTTAAAAACTGACATTACAGACGTTCTCTTTTGCTTTGCACAGTAGTATTCGGTTATGAATATCCAGCACCTCATTCGACGAGGCAAGGGCCGAGATCCCTTCATCAGGAGTGACCCCTTGAGTAAAAGTTTGCGTCAGCGTAATAACTTCACTATAGTCATTTCCTTTTGCTTTGCATCGTGGTATTCAGTTTGGAATATCCTGCACCTCATTCTACAAGGAAAGAGTCGAGATCCCTTCACCGGGAGTGACCTCTTTAGCAAAGGTTTTTCGCCACTATATATTTGTAAAGCTATCTGGTTCCTTCAACGATATCAAGTTCATTATGTTAAAGGTTTTTCGCCAAAAACCAGTCGTAGCCCTCCGTCATTTCAGATTAGTATTGCTTAGTATTCGCGCTACATTTGTCGTTGCTATTCGCCGAGGCGTAGTGTGCGGTAGCTCTGTAATGCTTTTCTGTTGCATGGATATGTGGATTGGTTAGGACAGTCGTACAACTTTGTTGATTATTCGTTAAGGGTCGTGCGGGTGGGTTTAACCCAATCAAGATAATAACGGGTTGAACTTGACTAGGACCTTTTGATTTGTTGATTATTCGTCAAGGTCATTTGGGTCTTAAGGGTAAAAATCCACATCGGGAGTTTCTAAAGAAACTGAAACTTGCCAAGCATGCACATACCTTCTGGAGTGTGGTAACTTGAGTGGATTCCATCAAGTTATCATGCGATGATAGTTGGATCCCGATTCCCACTGATGAGTTGGTTTACTCCTCGGGTGATCTCGACTAATTCTTCTTTCAGGTTTGGAGGAGAATTTGAGGATACAGTGGGAGACATCCTGATTAGATAAAATGATCAACCATTTTGATCTAGGTTTGAGTGCACGCTGAGTGTTTCTTTTCTCTCTCTTTGACTGCGACCATAGCCCGATCCTGGACTATAACTCAGTAACCAAGTTAACTGAACTTTCTTAAAATACTGATTTTTGGATTGTCTGAGTTGCATACATCATCACCACTCCTTCTTTTACCCTTTGAGTTTCTCAAGAACACCCCGTATTATTACGAACATCCACTTCTATTGGATAAATCCATCGTATGGTTATATACGAATTCGGAGGAATTTTTCGAGAATGAATTCTGGTTCTGGATACAATGAATAGGACTATTCAGTTGTCTTTTCCTTTTACCTTCTCTCAAGTTGTGAGGGCTCCTAAGATTAGGAGAGGGTACACCTATTACGCTTATTGGATAGTCTTCTTCCAAACCATAGGCAGGTGCCGAAAGGTAGGAAATGGAGAAAACCTATTAGCCTAAATTGGGTGTACAGAAGGTAATAAGTAAAGACAAAACAAAGGTATTAGAAAGAGGGCAAAGTAAATTGCGACTGCTATCATTCACAACTAAACCATATATTTCATCGCCACTCCTACTTCACCTTTGTATTTCTCCAGAACACCCGTATCACTACGAACATCCACTTCCATTAGATAAATCCATCGTACGGTTATATACGAACTCGAAGGAACTTGTTCCAGTTCGGGGATAGATTCTGGTTCAGGAGAAATAGGAATAAGGTTTATTCAGTTGTCTTTTATCATCACCTTCTCTCAGGTTGCGAGTACTCCTAGGATTAGGAGAGTACACCTATTATGCTTATTGGATAGTTTTCTTCCAAATCATAGGCGGGTGCCGATCGGTAGGGAATGAAGAAAACCATTTAGCCTAACGATGGTGTACAGAAGGTAACGACTAAAGACAAATAAAGGGATTTGGAGAGATGGCAACGAAATATACGGTTACAGTCATGAATCTGAATAGTGGAAGAGCATTACTAGGAATACCCGGATACCCTTTCGAAACATTTTTAATGTTTCAGTTTCACTATGCATTGTTAATAGAAAACTGATTTCCCAATTAGGTCCTAACTCCAGGGTATGCATTTACCAGGTTTGATTCTCACATCTGTATGGTTTTACAGATGATGAGTGGGAGTAAGTTATTGGGAATTAGGTGATCATCATCATTATATCGGAATTCGTTGTAATTGGTGATATTTGAGGAAGTCGCCTGGGTTTTTGCCGGACGGCAAATATTTGGTTTTGAATATCCGTTGCTATGCACCAATTTCAAACTGATATATCTGTATGTTTATTTTATAAAGTGAGATATAACTTTTTGAAATTATGTCAATGACATTTACCTATATCAGTTGATAGTTAGGTAAGGAGCATTCAACAGCGGTATAATTCTTCTTAAGTTTTCAACCTACGACGCACAGGATTTGAGTTATTAAACTCAGGGGACTTATACAAAGTATTGTATATTGTCCAGTGTCCATTAAGACAGAGGGGTTGGTACTCGTACTATATTCTGTTTACTTGTGACTTCTCTAGTTTTTAGACAAGTGTTTCATAGAAATACAAAGTCTAAGTTTTGAGAAGTTATAGGTACAAGAATAAAGTAGAGAACCATGTGTCGTAAGTATCGGGATTCTTCAAGGTAATCGAAGATGTAGATACTTGTATTTGGTATTCAGTCGATAGTAATGGTTTTGAGAAACTTGTTTCTCTTTCAGGTTATTCATGTTTGGATGCACTCCTAAGTTGAGTAATACTGATCGTTCTCTCTCCATTTAGTTGACATGCATTGGAGGCAGCTGCATGATTTGAATCTGGTTCCAATTAAAATGGTGACTCTGTTTCTATATTGTATATAGAATGGATCATATCTTAACGATGTTAAGGTATTTGGAGTTGTCTGGCTTATACCTAAAACCAGACTCTAGATAACTCAAGGCACGTTTCTGTAATGGCAGTTTGTGGGTTAACCCAGGCTATGACGAGGGTTAACTTTCTACCATCTGGAAGATCAATAGTGATATTGTTCTTGACTCGCCACAGTTTTAGTAAAATGAACTTTTTCAGAAAACAGTAGTGGGAGTATGGCAGAACTGGAAGTGATTCCAGAACCGCAAACGATTACTGAAAATTTGATAAGAACCTAAACATTCAATCAGGTTTGACATTCTGTTAGCCACTCCACAGATATGGTGGGTAACCTCAGGCACTCGAGAGGTACTCCGGTATCCTCAAGGACGGTGACAGAGAGGTTCTTGTTTACCCAGACTTGACACTACTGCTGTTCCAGACTATGAGATCCGGCAGGAGGATGAGTATAGCGTCGTTCTAAACTCGCTTTAGGAGTGCACATTTATATGACTCTGCCAGAGGGTTGTCATAGTCAGTGGGAGCAACGGAAGTATAGTGGACAAGTAGCTTGTGTCTATTTATAGACTAAAGCAGATATAGCGGAGATAGATCATCTAATTTTGATGTGACAGTCATAGGTTTTGACTTCATCAGAATAGGAGATGGATATGTTAAGAAGGTAGTAGGGTGTGATGTCCTGGTATTTGGATGACATGCACGTTGTAGGAAGTGAAATTCCTATACTACGATCGGTTATACTATGGTTGTCACACAGTGGTTTCTCCATAAAGGATATGGATATTATATCAGGCGTTCTGGTTACTGGATCTATGGTTTTAGATCTAGATTTGGGAAGTGTTTCAATCTGGGTACTTAGACAGTATTCTAAAGGTGTTTTAGAATGGACGACTCCCGGCATGGTAGTGTACCTGCAGGTGATGGAATCACCCTCTCTAAAGGTGTCTTACAGACTAAAAGGGAGAGGGATATACATGATTGGCATATCACTTGCTTAGGCAATTGAGTCAATCATGAGATGTCAAGTACCACACCAGATGTTGTTTTTGCACTAGATGCAATAAATTGAGATATTAATCCAATCCTGGAGAAACGTTCGGAAGCGGTTTTAGAACATAAGTGGATGTTCTAGGGATTTGATAATGGCAGCCTCCTTCGGGAGACGGTTATCATTCCAGGTTTTCAAGGTGACCTGGATGACAGAGTGACTGTCTGAGTTATAGTTTTCCCTCTGACGAGGGGCAGTATTTTGGACAGGTGTCCAAGTAGATACTGAGGGAGGTATGGCGCAGGATACTGATTAAATTCAGTTGACGATACAGTCTAAGAATTTTACTGGATTTGAAGTTCATTTATGAACTAGGTCCCATCAGATATCCAGATATATTCTAAGACAGGTATTGCTCATTTTGGGAGATGTCTTTCTCCGCGAACTTGAGATTAAGAGAGACATAGAAAGAAACATCAGGGCGGATTCACTCACTGAGACCATTTCTCGAACGTAATAGTTTTACAAACGAGCTTTGTGAAACTAATTAGTAGAGAAGTTGGGTGTTCGGTATCACACGGGCTGTGAATATACGACATCACAATAATTAGCCTTGAGTACAAGTGGGAGATTGTTGGCTATAGTGCCCTCAAGTCAATTATTGGATCGCAGGCACGTGATTGCAATGATTGAGGGAGAACCTATACCGATAGGACAGTCTTACTGAAGATGATAGTATGCTATCTGGTTTGTCTTTATCATCACTATTACATGTTGATAGAGCCCATAGGATTCTTGCTTGACTACCAGCATTATGATGACAATCATATACGTGGGAGCTAGTGGTTTATAAGCGCATCCTTAAATGTCCCTAGTCATGGGAGTTTCGAGATTGGGCATCGATACTCCAGATTAGACTAGTGTATACTGATCGAGCCCCCGACGAGGGACGGTGGCCAGATCTCACAAGCCATTGGTATTAGTTTGTTCACCTAAGATAGTATACAGGTGCTCATTGGGTTATGAGTACACTGGAGGGACTTGCAGGGAACCTGCTAGTTGGTATTATACCTACTGTCAGATAGCAGTTCCTAGGTGACATGTGTACAGGTTAGTCTGTCGACCTGAGATCGTCATTTGTCTCGTGTGAGTTCCCACTGTGCTTTGATTACTACCCTACCACGGCTCAAAGAAGTCGTGAAAACAGGTTTTAGTTGGGTACAGCACGAGCCGCATGGAGGCAGTGAGTGGATCGTCGGGGATTCGTCTCTCCCGATATTGGGGGTTGATGTCGCGCAGTGCACGGGTGGCCATCACCAGAAATCCTTGGCCAAGATAGTTGAGAAACTACTGATCTTCTCAGGTGGTGATGGGTTTCATATCGACATGAATTATCGCGTTGTTAGGGGTCTGACTTTATCCATCCCTCTAGACCCGATATGCGATACTCTTAGACGAACAGACTGGACTGTACGGATATTGTCACTGTTAGGCTCAGTAGGGTTCCTGGATAAGTTCGCTCGTCAACTTCCCTTTCGCTCAATACATGGGTAGCCGTTACGTATAGCTAGTACTACTGACGTGCTTGTGGTTAAATCCATACTCAGCGTATTGATGAGTCATTAGAGTTCCCCACAGAAAGTTTCTCAAGTTCGGGCGAAACGTTGTAGAGGCCGTATGGTTTTATGGCAGGGTTCGATCATATACGTGCACTTGTGCACGGATCATGATCAGACGGATCATACTAGTGGGATTTGGTTTAAGCCGGATCCTAGTATTAGATTTGTTGGATTACTTTAGTCTCATTGTATTCGCATTCAGTCGGAATGCGGATGCAGGTATGTATATACAGGTAAGGGGTATCCTTGTGATCCGTCACGAGTTTACTTTAGATGTTGCCATTCTCTTTTTGGATTAAACATTTTAGTTTAAATGTTTTGTAGTGGAAATTGCGAGTGGAAATCATCATGAAGAGCAATTAATGTGGCATGTGCATGGGTGATGACTCATGGTCTTATTTTTTGTGCTATGTCGACATTTGTGATTGATTATTGTATTGAAATGATGTGTGGAGAGAGAATGGACAGCCACAAGTAGTGGGGTTGGTCTTGAGATTTAGAGAAAGTGCTCTTATTTTCATTCCAACACAATAATAAGTCTAGCTCTTCTTCTTCTTCCTTCTCTAGCTCACAAGTTTCATATATGGTTTTATCTTCAACCTCCATCCATACAATCTCATGAGTTGAGAATCAATGGATGCTTGAGATAAAATTATCACATACCTTCTCTACTTCATCTTGGACATGTCGGCTAGCAAACTTCATGTCCGAGTTGCTTCAGTTTTGAAGCGGAAGCCCGTAAAAAGACTTCTTGATGTAGTGCCCTTTTCGACTAGGAGACCGGAGATCGAGCTTGATCGGAGATTCCGCGAGGAGCTAAGGATGGTAGCTAAAGACCGAAGGACACGAATCGATCGATATAGCCATTCTAACTTTTTAGTAGTTACTAGTTAATGGTTAATGGAACGATCCGGGTATTTGGTTATGGTAGCGCCAAGTTTTGAAAAGTTTTTGTTCCGCATTTGGCCTCGGATCGACGGCCGGGGCGCTGCCGCAACCCAACACTAACAGCACGTGTATATGACTCTGCCAGAAGGTTGTCGTAATCGGTGGGAGTAGCGGAAGGTGCGCAAATTGCTTATGTCTATCCATATACTAAAGCGGGCATAGCGGAGACGGATTATCTATTTTGATGTGAAATTCAAGGTGTTTGACTTCATCAAAAGAACAGATGAACCTAGTAAGAAGGTTGTAGGGAGTAGTACTGTCTTGGGATTTGGATGATATACTCTAAATAGGAAGTGATGTTCATATACTACAATCGGTTAAACTTTGGTTATCACAGATATTTCATCACATAAAATCTGGATAATATAACAGGGATTCTGGTAACTAGGTTTATATCGATAGATCTTGATTTGGGAAGTGTCTCAATCCAGGTACTTGGATACTATTCTAAAAGATTTTAGAATGGAGAACTCCTGGCGTGGTGATTTACCCACATGTGATGGAGTCACCTTCTCTAAAGATATGACTTCTAGTTATTAGGGGTATGACATTATCCACCGGATGAGATTTACTAATCAAAAATCAGTAGTTTCTCGGCTGGTAATAGGATTGACACCGGAACGACTTATCAGGCTATTAGGGGTAAGATATTATCCACTTCATAGATCCGGTATGCAACACTCTCAGACGAAGAGACCAGACTGTACGAAAATTGTCACTTATAGGCACTGTAGGGATACGGATGAGTTTGCTCGTCGACCTTCATTTCGTTCAATACCTGGGTAACCATTACGCACAGCTAGTGCCACTGACGTGCTTGTGGTTAAACACACTGCCTGCATATTGTCAAGTCTGTAGAGTCCCACACAAAGGGTTTCCCGGTTCAGGCGAAACGATATAGTGTGCATATTTTGATACGTACGGGAGTTCGATTAAATACGTGTATTTTATACACTACTTTAATCGTGTATTTTGATAATACTAGCGGGTTTGAAATATAGCCAGGTTGATCACATATGTGATGTGTGAGCTAGTATTATATCTCTTATTTTCTCTCTTTTGGGTATTTGTATTTTAATACGAATACGGTATTTATACGAATACGAGTATTTGTATAAATACGTGTATTTTTATCTCAATAGGGATACGGGTATTCATGTTTCTATACGGATACGGTATTTATATTTTGATACGAATACGGGTATATGTATTTATAGTATATACGGGTCTATGTATATGTGTGTGTACACACTTCTTCCTTTTCTATTTGGAAGCTACTTGATGTGTGTAGCCTCGTGACTCATGATATGAGTCATGAGTCACACAAAGGGATAAAATAAAGAAAGAGAAAGGGATTTTTGGCTGAGGATAATTGACACACAATTATCCTCTCCTCTCTCTTCTTCTTCTCTTATGTTATGTGAGCTTTCATTTTTTGAGAGGAAAATGCAATGAGAGAAAAGGCTTGAGATAAACACTTTACTACATCCCTCAGCATCACAAATTAGCAATTTGTGATCTTGATTAGCTTCACTTGATATTTAGTGTGAGGGTATAACTTGAATCCGGATTCTCTCGAGTGGATCATCTTTGACGAGTAAGATCGGTGACCAAGGTCGTTCCCAATGACTTCGGAGCTGAGCTAGAATCCATGGAGCGGTGTAGGGATCTTCTGCAATTGAGTGGACACGCTACAAAGCTAGAGTCCATAGAGCGGTGTAGTGATATTTAGTGGTTGGAATCGATTCTAGGGTATTGGTCGCTAGTGCGACTAAAAAGTTTTTATTTTCTCTTCCGCCTTCGTCTCGAGTCTTGCGATGCGAGCACTAGGGACCTTACAGGGACAGCAATCGGCGGCGGCGGCCATGGCGGCGGCGAGCGAGGATGGTGATAGGAGGCAACGATGGGCGGCAACAAACTGGGACGGCAGCGGGCGGCGGCAGCAATGGTGATGGCGAACGGGGACGGGGACAACGACTGGCAACGATCAGCGGCGGAGGTGATGGCAGCGAGGCGGCGGCGGCGGTCGACCAACGACAGTGGTAGGGACAGTCGGCCGGCCGGGATTGGCCGACAATGGTGTTCTGCGACGGCGGCGGGGATGGTCAGCCGATGGCGATGGTAAAGGTTGCGGCGGTCAATGTCCGGTTAATGGTGGTGTCATCCGGTGGTGACGATACTGGGTGAGACAGTTTATTTAAATTTTGATATATTATATATGGCATATCATGTTAGAAATCTAGTGGTTCACGGTGATTTGATTATTGATTGATTCTCTCATTTTTGTACTGTAAATTGAATGACGAATTCTAAAATTTAAATTTTAAAATGCCAGTTTCGACAAGCAATATTAAGCAAATTCCAATGTTTACTATTATAACCCAAACTTTTTGGATGATAATGTTATCATTGTATCATTTTGCACAAAAAAATCAGAAAAATGAGAAAAGGGCATTACCTCATGCTTCACCATAAGATTATTCACATCGTTTATAGTAAAAAGACAAAAATATATTCAACTCATTTCTTTCTCACCTTCTTAAAAAAAGTCAAAATAGCACCCAACTCATCTCTCTTTCTCACACACATTTATCAAACCCATCCCCAACTCACTCGAACACAAGAACATGTACCTAAACAAGGCAAAAATATACTTTTTTATTTGTACTTACTATATATATATATATATATATATATATATATATATATATATATATATATATATATATATATATATATATTAACTAGGAAAAAATAAACCTTTTTATAAGTACTTACAAAATATATACATATATATATATATATATATGAGGTTAACGGAGAAAAGATGACAGAGAAAGGAATTTCTTTCTATGGCGTCGAAAAAATACACCCTCCAAGATTTTTTTCGACGATCAGCATACATCACCTCCATTTTTATCATCTAAGATGTGGATACACCAAACTTTATATGATTATACCATTTTTTTACCGTTGATTTAGTTGGTGCAAAATTAATGGTTTACCGACAATAGAACTTTTAACTTTGCTAATTCAACGATGAAAAAGTGGTGGAATCACATGAAATTTGGTGTATGCACATCTTAGATGATGGTGGTGGTGATGGTGGATGCCGATCGTTGAAAAAAATGGAGGTTGTAATTTTTCAACGCCATAGGAGAAAATCCCCTCCTATAGCCTCTTTTCTTCATTATTCTATATATATATATATATATATATATATATATATAATCACTCTTATTTGAAAATAAAAAAATGCGCAAGCCTATACAATTATTTTTGCTTAACACATTTATTTCTTTAATATATAGCTTTAGTCATTTTCAATTTATAATATAATCATGCATTTGCACGTGCAAAATCGCTAATTTTAAATAACAAGGGACTCACATGAATTGTCAAATTCCAGAATTGTATTTTCAAATGATTTGGGACTAACACCCTCTTAAAAATAACATATGATTAATTAGCATCATCAGTGCCAAATTTTTTTTAAATCGCATCGTAAATCTGTACTATTATAACTAGAAGTTCTTAGATGATATCGTTAATCAATAAAGAAAATTGATAAAATGATAAAATTCCAATAGCTAAAATTGAGCATTGGAGATATCCACCCCATCAACCATAAAAGACAAAAATAAAAATTTGAAAAGTCAACAATAATTTTTCTCTCTTTCATTCATTACACATTCTCTCATGTTCAAAAGCAAATAGATATGCCTTACAAATTTACACATAACCCCTTATATCTTTGTTATTTTGTATAACTCATAGACTTCTCGATTCTAATATTACCACTAGTCTCAGTCATTTAATTTAAATTTAGAAAACCCATAAATATCCTTAGAAACCTATGATGGCCAGGGAAAAAAAATTGACACACTCCTTCAATGTATTTATTATGCAAAATATATACACTCTTGCAAAAATACCAGTACACATTGATGAAAACGGGATGATTTTTAATTTTATTTCTCTGATCTCTAATATTTAGCTCTCTGGTAATTAATGAGGATTACTGTTGAGATAATTATGAGATGATGATGGCTGTAATAATAGATTAATAGTATGGGCATGTTTGTTTTGCATGAAAACATAAGAAAATATATGGACTTAGTGGCGAGTGTCACTGTAGGTTAGCGGTAAAGCACGTCCAGTGGAACTAAAAGTCCGAGCTTCAAACCCGTCTGCGACAAGTTATAACCTGTTACTTAAAGAAATGAAATAAAATAAAATATGTATGTGATATGGTAATAGTAGTTTATCCATGGAAATTAATCTATCTTGCAGTAGAATTATCATCAATTTGCTCTTTCTGTTTCTTTTTACTAATCTTTCTTTGCTCTTTATTATTATTTTTTAAATTACCAGTCCTTTTGGAGTGCCAAGAAGCACGTTTTAGAATTCTAAAACCAAGGCACTTTATATCTGAAGTTTCTATTTTGTCTCTAACTGCATGAGTAAATGAAGACAAGTGAAGACTATGATAAAGTTAAATTAGGTAATTCTCATTTGTAAAATTTTAGTTTTAAGCGTAGCTATATGCCAAAAAATTGACTAATAAATAAAAGAGGAACATGAAAAACGATGTTAAAGCCAATTGTCTTTGAATTCACAGGAAGGGTACAACATTTATAAATAACACTAATCTAACTCATGATTCTTGTACTCCAAATGCAATCTGACTATGGCATCTAAACTAACTTTAGGATTTTGGGTTTCAAGTCGTTAACATATATGATTTAAAACACAAAAGAATTCTAGAAAATGTACGTGCATAACAACCAAATTTATTATAAAACAAACTTGTATTTACTTTTTGGTGGAACAAAACACCCCCTCAAGACACTACTGCAGATACACTGACATAATGTCCTTTGAAAATTTATAACTTCAAATTATATGATCATGAAATAAATGTTATTAAGATTATTTTTTTCCCCTTCCCTTGTCGGCCGTTTCCTGTGCGCATTGATGTCAATTATTAAAGATGTAACGTAAAAACCATCCACAAAACCAAAATTAACAAGCTAGGTGCAACCATGATAATACCAAACAAGGAAACACAAGCACAGGATTAGACCCCAGTGCCAGCTAAAAATACGCATTTCCCCCAAACCCCTCCTCTTACATGGGTCCCACACCCAACTATTGGGTTCATACTTGGGTGCCAAAATAGCCAGTGACACTTGAAAATTCTCTGAACATAGCTTACGTAAACATAGCAATAAATAATGAAGAAAAAAAGAAAGAGGGTTGTTTTGTATGCATACCCCTAAAATCTATTCTATTTGGAAAAACACCCCCAAATTTTCTATTCAGATAAAACACCACCCATCACTTTTTTAAGGGACATTTTTTTTCTCTGGAGTGAAAAATCAAAAGTTGCAAGCGCTAGTGCTGCTATAGCCTGGTGATAAACCATTTTTGCAGCCGAGCAGGTCGTAACTCTTATGATAAATGAATGAAAAATTGAAATTCTTGTTTGTTTTTGTTTAGATGAAGTTTTTTAATACAAGTCATGAGTTTATAAATGAAATTGCAAGGAAGTAAGCTGGTTAAAAGAGAAGAATTAATTAAAAAGTATAAATTATACCCGATGTGACAAACTCCAGTTCAACTCCACCAGAAGAGCTTCGACATCGAACTTCCGATTCCATCTACTCCGCGTAAAAAATTTGAGGTTCGAAATCATTGACACATAAAATCAAGACTTCGAACTCCTGATTCAGAAAGTCTATGAAAACTTACACGCCCTAACTGAAGGCCCCTAATTAGTTAGGAGTATTAAATTACTAATTTACCCATATCTTTGAAGATATGGGTCTTGCTCAACTGAAGTTCGGGACATGAGAGATTGTGTGTGTGTCCTGTCGGGTTAGGATATGGAAAGTTCAGACAGATATACAAAGATGATTTAGAGAATTACCTGTTGGGGATGGAGAAGCCGATGCACATAACAACGCTAGCGATAAACCAAATCATGCAATTAACAACGAAAAGACAAATTAATAACGATGCGATAATAAGTAAATAAGAATCAAAGAGACGAGAGATTTGTTAATGAGATTTACCCACCGTATGGCTAGTCCCCGGCGGAGTGGAATCTTCAAACGTCTATTATAATCTTGAATCAAGTACACCACGAGCAAACCCTCGGAGATTTCTCTCAAATCTCTCTAGATCTAAGTCATCATCTCTCATAGAATGATCTCTCTTCTATTTGGCTGTAAATAAAACATATAAAAGGTCCCTATTTATATACAAACCAATTTCTTAATTAAGAAACTACCATAATTAAGAAATAAGACATTTCTTAATTAAGAAACTGCCATAATTATGACACTGCCATAAACATTCCTTAATTAAGAAACTGTGGTTTTAGTAAAATCTGATATGGTTTGTGTGCACGTCCAAACATTTGCATGAAGTTTCTTCATAATTTCAGCAATCTCCTACTTGGAGATATTTCAGCCTTTTTCCCCAACGCTAGTAGGCTTCACACTACTCCGCTCTACTCTCTCCTCATCAGATTTTCATGGAGAGCTTCACCAACTGATTGTAGCAGAAAAACCGTGATATGTATCATGATATGCATTCTACTTTATTCTCTACTTACCACAATCAAGACGGTTTCGCTTGTAACTAGCCGGTTGAGTACGAGTCGTCCACTGAGTGATGGTTTGTATTTGAGTTCTTGTTTTTAGACGAGTTAATGAAAATGTATATGTGTATATTCAATTATATCCTAAGTGTTCGTATTTTATGTTCAAGTAAAGTTGTTAGGATTAGACTTGGTTAGTAGAGTTAGGATTAGGCTTGTACTTGTCTTTTACCCTTCTTGAAATGATGTTGGGATAATCGAAAGTAGTGGGGATTAGGAGGATATAGAAATGGGATTTGCGAGTTTAAGTAAGCTTTCCAACGCTAAATCCATTCCTAGTGCCCCTTGTCCGTCCGCTACATGCGCTTATTTCTAATCCTAGGCCAAATATACGCAATCATGTATCCAATTAAGTCGCAACTACATGTCATGTTGTAGTGCGCCCAAAGGACTTCTCGACTTAGGTCGCGGCTATATGTCACTTATAGAGCGCCTAAGTGAGGGAGTTGTGTTTGTTTGGTTTAGGTTCATTTTAAGATATTTGGCGAAGAGAAGCACAAAGGATTTTTCCATCCCTCATACTAACTTTCCATAGCCCTAACAAGTGTGGAAATTATTCATACATTTAAAAGAAAAATAAAGCAAGAAGTAAATAAAGAAAGGAAAATACGGTTTTAACAAATGGTAGCAAGCTAACTACTTAGGCCCTCACCTACGTAAGGGACTCCATCGAGTATCATAGCTTGAAAATACGGTTTAGAAGAGAAGGAAAATAAAACAATAAATAACAACTACTTAACAACAACAAATGAAAGTTATACTAAGAATTAAAATTATAATATAAGAAATGAAAGATACAAGATAATAAAAACCCTCATCTTCATTAATTTTCCACTCAAAAACTATTACTGCGATTTCATGGAGAATAGATGAAGAAGAAGAAGAAGAAAAAGAAGATACAAACTAAACTACACTAAATCCTAGCAAAGAAAAGCATTCTTGGCTTGGCTCAAAACTGGAGTATTTATAGGCAGAAAACTGAAACTCTAGGGCCATCTTCTGAGCCCCTATACAAACTATCCCAAAAATATGATCTGGAGATGACATGACATGGCCGCGGAACCGCCGCCCAAAAAGCCTATTGGCCGCGATTCCGCTATCTTTTGGAGGGTTTGAAATGTCGTTTTTCATGGTCTTCCTCATGTTGCTTTCTTTTTCTGTTTTACAAGTCCCAAATTGCAAAATGGTTCCAAAATATTTTCAGATTTTCAACAGTCCAAAATGACTATACTTTTAATCTCTTTAACCTTTATCTTCCTCGAGCTCCGCGCAACTCTTGTTCTTTGTGTTGTCCCTCTCGTGCTCTGTGCTTGACCAAAACACGAATGATCATTATTTTTCGTCTTGTCTCTTGATCTGGTAAGCGGCACTGGACGGGTGTAGAGGACCAGAACCCGGATTTTATCTATTTTTGGCAGATGTTCTGGATTTTGGTATAACTGTGGAGATTTTGCATGATTTGGGTTATTTTGGACTAAGAACCTGTAATCTGTAATCATGTAGCAAAAATGGATCAAAAATAACTACCTATAAATAAACGAGCAGAAGCATGGGCAGTATTAAATGCAATATTCTGGTGTGAACAAATACCCCCAAATTTATCTTTTGCTTGTCCCAAGCAAAACCATTTATTTTCAAAATTCTCTAAGCTCGCTTTCGTAGGCATCACAGTTGCACTTAGCGTATGCAACAAGCCGTTAAATCTCTAAATGTCCCTAGTAGGAGGAGTGTTGTCTCCTGAGAGTTTTCAGTAGATACTACCCACAAAATCCTGTCAAACTAGTTTCATAAGTTAACCATGATTATAATCCTACAGTTTAGTATCTAAGTTAAAAACTCTATCATCTTAAGTTAAAAATATACATCCCTTATTTTTCACATACCCTATTTATTCAACCTAAGATGCTATGCGTTTTGACAGTTTAGAAAGATCTCAGTTTATCTTAAGTTTTCTTTCTAAAGCGTGGCCTTCAATTTGGAATTTTTATCATCTTTACGGAAAACATAAGACTTATTCTTTATCTCTATCTTTCCTCCAAATATCGATCATATACCCTTAAGTGTGTGTAAATTTCACCCCTACACTCAAGAATTCAATTCAAGCTATAGTACACTTTTCCTAATACCTAATACTACTCATTTTCATTAATGATGGACGGATTTGTTCGCACACCTTTCATGCGACAATTACTGCTTCTTGAGGTATTAATTAGCCGATTACTGAATGTGTGAGCTTATTAAAGTGTAAATAGCGGTTTCAAGGCCTTGTAATTTATTTTTTCTTTTTTTTTCTTTTCAAGACCGAATATATTTTTCAATAATGCTCTTTTGGTGGTTGGTTTTAAATACCATTTTTTCTTTCATACTAGACTTTCAGGCAAGAGTATTTCTAGGTATGCTCTACTATCCCAAGTTTCAAGGTGCGTGTAAGTGCAGTTTGTAGGGTATATACTTTCTGAATTTGGACTTAAGAATAGGAACTATTTTTCAGACTTATCCTTCAATAAAACTTTCAATACTTTCCCTTCATCTCGACTTAACTCATGAACTGAACTCGAGATTACCTACTTCTAAAAAAACTGCAAGGGCGTATATTTACCAAGGTTAAACTGAAGGAGGGTTATTTTTAGGGTTTTCAATTTCTAAGCCTAGGATTTAGTTATTTCTAACCTATCAAGCTAACTTTTCGGAATAAAAATCTTAGTTACCCTACTAGCTAACTAGACAACAAAGTTTTTATATTTTTTGGAAAAAAATTTAGTTTTTGTGGGTTTTTAAAAATAAGTATACAAATGCAAAATATACACATGAATGCGAAGGTAGAAAGCTAACCGAGCACACCCCCAAACTTAAACTTGACAATGTCATCACTGTCATACTATACTAAGAGGGTCAAAATTGTTGAGGGGTTAAAATCTGTCGGTGCTTTACTGTTATTTTTTATAAAAGAAAAATCAAAAAATATATATATACACACAAAAAGGTCTCCCCAAACTTAAGTGAAACAGTGTTTCTACTGTTTAAGCGTGAATTTTAGAGTTAAGGAGGAGAGAACGGTTTCAATTTATACAATGCCTTACACAGGCCAAAAGTTAATACCAACCATTCAAAAAAAATTCATGATAATGCAGTAGTTAGTGAAAGAATGCGTAGAGGAAAGAAATGAAGAATACACAAGACCGTTCGTGGATGGAAGCGGGATACGGTCTCGGAAGAGGAGAAGAATGGCGGAAGGGAGAAAGATATGGAATACAAACTTGAGGGTGGAAGTGCATTGAATAAATTAGCACAGTTTGTAATGATTGAAGTGTAAAAATTGATTGTACTAATCTATCAACATGTTAAGAAATGGGGTCAGACCTCTCAAGATTCACAAGAAATATGGGACGACCGAATTTGGTGAACCAGACGCAGGAAATGAAGGTGATATGGTGTCTTGCAAAGTGAGAACGATTGAAAGGTAGAAGGAAAATGATCGAGGAATGGTGTCGGTTAAACGTTCAGGAGAATGGTCACAGTCCATGGAAGGGACAGGATGAACAGGAAAATCTGACTCATCTAGTAAAACTGGTTCATCCTCAATGATATCCTCAACATTCTCCTCGAAATTCAGCTCATCCATGCATTCATCATCATTAACAACATCCAGACGCATATGGGGTTCGGGAAAAATAGTTAATGGTTCGGGATGATGCCCACATGGATGTCAAGGAAATGATGAATTGGTGAGAAAAACACATCCAAAATTGCGGGTTCATCATCCAAGTTATCCCCAGTATCGATATTCTCAATCAAGTGAAAGTTAAACTTCTCGAACACCTCATCAAAAACATGGTTTTCAATCAATTGCGGTTCTAGAGTGGAGGTGTAGAGATCATAGGGATTGGGATCGGTTTTACTTGAAATGGACCCTTCATAATCGGGTAAATCAAATACTACGTAGTTATACAACTCATCAAACATTCCATCTTCAATTAGTGAATCATTTGAGGCACTCGATAGACTTTTAAAACTAGAGTTGTGGAATTCAATTTGAAACGGGTAGTTTTAATTTGGAAGGGTGTGTTGCTCACTCTCACTACATAAATTCTCAAATTGTCCTATTTCCTTATCATATATTGAAAAATTCGGAGCTAGTTGGAAACTAGCTGTTGGTTCATTAGTTTGTATGAGGACGGCCATGGATACATTCAATTCCTCTATCTGGTGGTACCAAATTACCCAAAATTCTTCCAAAGTTCGTTTAAGACTTGACATTGGTTGTGAAGGGGTTTTAATAAAAAATTCAAATTCGTGTGGATACATGAAACTCCTATAGTGATGATCAGAAACAATGTCTAGGGAAGGTGTAAAAGTCGGGTAGGATTGATAGGAATCAGATGGATGTGAAAAATAGACAGGATTAGGATCAACATTTTGATAAGAAGGTAATTTGAATTGTTGTCCTAATGAATTTGGAGTAGTGAAAGGAGTGAAATATCGGTTACGAGATTGTTCAATTCTGTCAGCAATGGATATGGGTTTCGGAGTCGCAACATGACTCTCAGAAAGGGTATCAACATGAGAAGGTGGGAGAGGTTAAAACGGTTGACACGAAGTGAATTGCAGTGTCCAATTATTGGTCCTAGACGTGTCTATTCAATCTCTCAAAGAAAATTTGGATATGGATGGATCGTTCGAAATTCGACCAAAACAAGAACCATAGAAAAAATATCTGGTTGTGGGTACCAAAGTTCAACAAGAGTTGGTCGTTTTGGGGTATCTATGTTATGAAAAGAGTGAAAGGTAGGGAGGGTGGAAAGTGGGCGAAATTATTTTTTAATTATTTTTTTTGGATTTTTTAAATTGTTTGTTTTGGTTTTTGAAAAATATGGAATTATGGGAATAAACTTTACACAAGCACAATCATAATCACAATATGCACAAACAACACCTAGAGCTGGAGTTTTCAAAATCCAACTAGACCGCTCCTAGACTTCCAAGCGACAAATTCCAGGATAACTCTCGAATTGCCTCTTCACTGCCAACCGTGAGACGGGCCTTTTAAAATTACCTCCTCACTTGTCTAGCATAGACACCACAAAATCAAGTTTAGATAAACGACCTATTCCTCGCAACCTTCACTTGTCTTAAATGAGCGCGACAAGTCCTTACAGGTTTGGTCTAGATATTTTTTATTAACTCAAGATAATGCGTATGCTTTTTGTGATTTGTAGGGTCTTAAGAAGGGTGATGAAATCCCCACTCAATCTTAATTGGTGTTATAGACCCTTAATGTCCATATTATTATATGCAAAGCGATAAACAAACAAAATCTAAAACAACAAAAAAATTATTTGGCGGCGGCGCAATTTGTGCAAAGAAACCTGCAGAAAATACAGTTCAATGGAGTTTACAGAGGTTTTTGGAGAAGGAGAAGGGATACAAAACTTTTCAGGCTCAGAAGCCACAGGAAAACTGCGGAACCGCCGCCTTTCCCTCTTATTGACCGCAGAAGCGCGGTCGAATTTATAAATTGGGTCTTCAACTTTTCTCTGCGCACTCTCTCCTTTCTTCTATTCTGTTTCCAAGCCTCTGTTTCTTTATTTGATCACTGTACTTGTTCCAGATTTGCCTGCACACTAGTACAAAAAATTTCAAAAATAACAAGATATTTTTTATTATATTTACTTATTATTTATTATATATATTTTTATATATATACAAAAAAAATAACCCGAATGCCAAGAAAGAAATGCATTACCGTCTCTCTGGCAACGACGCCATTTGATTGTAGCTGAAAAACCGCGATATGTGTTATGATATGCATTCTACTTTATTCTCTACTTACCGCAATCAAGACAATTTCGGTTGTAGCTAGCCGGTTGAGTACGAGTCATCCACTGAGAGATGATTTGTATTTGAGTTCTTGTTTTTAGACGAGTTAATGAAAATGTATATGTATATGTATATGTTCAATTCTATCCTAAGTGTTCGTATTTTATGTTCAAGTAAACTTATTAGGGTTAGCGTTGGTTAGTAGAGTTAGAATTAGTCTTGTGCTTGTCTTTTACCATTCTTGAAATGATATTGGGATAATCGAAAGTAGCGGGTATTAAGAAGGACACAGGAATGGGATTTGCGAGTTTAAGCAAGCTTTCCAACGCTAAATTCATTTCTAGTGCCCCTTGTCCGTCCGCTACATGCGCTTATTTCCAACCCCAGGCCAAACATACGCAACCATGTATGCAATTAAGTCGCAACTACATATCACGTTGTAGTGCGCCCAAAAGACTTCTCGACTTAGCTTGCGGCTATATGTCACTTATAGCGCGCCTAAGTGAGGGGGTTGTATTTGTTTGGTCTAGGTTTATTTTAAGATGTTTGGCGTAGAGAAACATAAGGGATTTTTCTGTTCCTCATACTAACCTTCCTTAGCCCTAACAAGTGTGAAAATTATTCACACATTTAAAAGGAAATAAAACAAGAAGGAAGAAAAGAAAGAAAGTAAAATACGGTTTTAACAAATGGTAGCAAGCTAACTAGTTGGGCCCTCACCCAAGCAAGAGACTCCATCGAGTATCATGGCTTGAAAATACGGTTTATAAGAGAAGAAAAATAAAACAATAAATAACAACAACTACTTAACAACAACAAATGAAAGTTATACTAAGAATTAAAATTACAATATAAAAAATGAAAGATACAAGATAATAAAAACCCTCATCTTCATTAATTTTCCACTCA
This sequence comes from Agapanthus africanus, assembly GCA_030015575.1. Classification (NCBI taxonomy): domain Eukaryota; kingdom Viridiplantae; phylum Streptophyta; class Magnoliopsida; order Asparagales; family Amaryllidaceae; genus Agapanthus; species Agapanthus africanus. The sequence goes on along the minus strand of JASDDO010000019.1, from coordinate 371,069,045 downwards.
AAAGCTTTCACTGCAATTTCATGGAGAATAGATGATGAAGAAGAAGAAGATACAAACTAAACTACACTAAATCCTAGTAAAAAAAAAGCATTCTTGGCTTAGCTCAAAACTAGAGTATTTATAGGCAGAGAACCGAAACCCTAGGGCCGTATTCTGATCCTCTATACAATTACCAAACTACCCCAAAAATATGATCTGGAGACGACATGACATGGCTGCGGAACCGCCGCCCAAAAGGCCTATTGGCCACGGTTCCACGGTCTTTTGGAGGGTTTGGAATGTCGTTTTTCATGGTCTTCCTCGTGTTGCTTTCTTCGTCTGTTTTACAGATCCCAAATTGCAAAACGGTTCCAAGATATTTTCAGATTTTCAACAGTCTAAAACGGCTATACTTTTAATCTCTTTGACCTTTATCTCTCTCGAGCTCCGCGCACATCTTGATCTTTGTGCTGCCCCTCTCGTGCTATGTGCTTGACCAAGACACGAATGACCACTGTTTTTCTTCTTGTCTCTTGAACTGGTAAGCGGCACTGGACGGATGTAGATAACTGGAACCCGGATTTTATCTGTTTTTGGCAGATGTTCTGGATTTTTGTATAACTGTGGAGATTTTGCGTGATTTACGTTATTTTGGACTAGGAACCTATAATCTGTAATCATGTAGCAAACACGGATCAAAAGCACCTACCTATAAATAAACGAGAAGAAAAATTGGCAGTATTAAATGCAATATTCTGGTGTGAACACCAATCTGTAACAGAGATCTAGCTTATCTCTGTCTACGACATTGGTGAACATATCCACTGGATTCATTTCTCCTGTGATCTTCTGCAGTATCAACTTGCCCTCTTTTACCTCTATGTGCATGAAGTGGTACCATACCGCACATTGATGTGCTTCGTCCGAGAGTGATATGCCGCATTCTTCGCCAAATATATCGCAATTTGGCCATCGCTCCACAAGGTATTGAAATCTTGCTTTTTCCCAATTCTTCAAGTAGCTCTTGCAACCATATCATCTCCTCGTCCATAGCTCACTCCTACTGCTTGCTAGCACCATCACTTGTTGCTTCTTCAAGGAATTTGGGCTCCCCCTAACCTATGTACAATACGAAGTCGGTCATATATCTTTTAGGTAGACATCTATCTCGCGTAGATCTCCTCAGAACTAGTACATCTGATTGCTAAACATGATTAACATCCTATTCTTGAACCTGATCCTGCACTATCGCTTTCTCCATGTTCTAATCTTCACCTGTAGGTACCTGAATGCTCTCTTGAGTTCCGTCCAACCCGACGAACTCCGATACCGTGCCATTCTTAGATTGCTTTTCTTCTTTGTACAAGTGTTGCTCATTAAAGACAACGTTTCGGCTTTGTATTACTTTCTTGCTTGTGTAATTCCATGGCCTATATCCGAACTCATCTCCACCATATCCGATGAAAGCATGCTTCTTAGACTTGGAGTCAAGCTTACATCTTTCTGCCTTATCAACTAAAAAATATGCAATACAACAAAGTACTTTTAGGTGCGCGTAATTAACCGGTTTATCTGACCAAATTTATTCCAAAATACCTCCATCATGCGCACTTGCTGGGCTTCTGTTGATCAAGTACACGGCAGTATCGACAGCTGCTGCCCATAGGAACTTTGACACATCTGCATCCAAGGTCATACTCCGCACTCGCTCTAGGATCGTCATGTTCATCCTTTCAATGATACCATTCTGGTGCTGCATCCCCGGTACCGTCTTTATCATGCCCCGCTTCCTAAAAGACGGGAGCAGGCACGTGACAAGCCCGCGATGTATTTATTCCGAGAAGGTCCTCTCTCGAAACAAATACACTAAGAGTATATAAGCAATATAAAAGTGATAAGAAATGACAAATGAATAAAATCCAACAACTTTATTTACTTTCAACTTTAACAAATTTAATACATGGATATGATGTCTGAAACAAGTACGATAACAGGAAAAGTGTCTAAATAGTAGCATACTGAAAGGAAGATCCGAAAAGAAAAACTAAGGATCACCCTGTGAAGCTAGTTGGTCGTAATCCTCTGCAGTCGGTTCCACCTACTCAGTCTCTAAATTATCTGACGAACATTCCAAAGAAACAAAGGTGGGTGGAATGCCCGTCAGCGAAATTGAGCTCGGTAAGTCCCTAAAAGAAATATGATGTTTAACATGTACAAAAGTAATGTAATATGACATGTATAGCATAACAAGTAGAAGTGTGTATGACTGAGCATGAGTAAGTGTCCTATCAAGTCTCTTCAAGGTAATCTAACTTAACGTTAGTCCAAATATGAATGTCAACCAATCTTAAGAGTATTCTCAAACTTAAGGGTAAGGCCTCGGGAGCAAGAAATCATGAGCCTGAATCAAGTGTTAGTAACGGGACTTCAACCTAGTGTTGAAGTATTCCAAACCCAAGAATAGGGTCCCAAAGGCATAGAAACACGGGTCCTCATGATAGATTGCTTATGTTAGTAGACATGTATTCATGAATTAGGGGGACACCCGAGATTCCGTTGGATTCACACTTGAATTACCCCAACACCTCGTGTATATTAATCAATAGTTTCAAGTCTTGGTCGAGTCTATGAATACAAAAGGTGATGTAATATCAAAATTGAGTTCATGTAATCATGTCAAGTGCAAGTCGTGTCATTTGTATTCATGGTTCGAGTCAAGTTAGTTTCAAGCATACTTATTGAGTTCATGTATTCATGTTAAGTTTCGAGTACATAGTTTAGGTTCAAGTCAAGTTCAAGTTTTCAAGTTCAAATTCGAGTTCTATATGATTTGATTTTTCTGAAGTTACGAACTACATTTAGGTAAAGACAAATAGTGCATCATTATCTCTGGCAATCCCGAGGCACTGACAAGAGAATATACCACTCAAACCAATCTGCAAGCTAAACACGTAACCCGGACTGGTCTTTTGATTTCTAAGGTATTTTAGTGAAAGATGTCATTTAAAATTTCTCGAGGGGTTTTAATTCATCTTAAAACCTCGAGGGTGTTTTTTGATAAAATATGTTAATTAAAATGTCAATATTTTTTTAATAAACGTATTTTATATTTTGTGGTATTTTAGTGTCAAAATCTAGCTTTTAAAAGTTTATGATATTTTAATGAAAAATATATCTTTTAGAAACTTGAGCGTACTTTCTTAAAAACTTCAATTTTAAAAACTTGCTTAGATTGATATTTTAGAAAATAGTGATAACCCAAATTAACAAAACTTGTTATATTTTCTTTTATGTTAAATTTTATAGAATTTGTTTATTTTCTTTTAAAACCGTATTTTATTCCATTCGAGACCAAATTCTCCGTGATGAGTTCTGCATCTCACTCTACTATCATCAGGATATATGATAATCCGCACCATTCATAAACGAGTTCTCCTATCGAGGGTTGTAGAGGCATATTTCTAAAGGATAAAAATTTAGTATTTTAATTGAGGGTATTTTAGCGAAATACTTTTCTTTATAACAAACAATGATCGTGCTATATTTTCCATATATGTGTGGGGTAGGTCATTACCCCGTGCATGATATTATCTAAATAGGTTAACAAAATCTACCATCAAGATTAAAATAAGAATGTGGTATTTATCTGTTACTTTTTTTTCTAAGCATTTTATGACATAGCAAAATTATTTTAAATTCATGTACCATTTAAATGTGGCATGGCATAAAAGAAGGATATGATAGGTGGGTAAAAGATGTTCTTGTCACGTCCCGTTTCCCAAAAGAAAGTGAAGAGGTAACGTGGCATGGTTCGCTGCCTAACTATATTGAAGGTGGTATATTCAATACAGTTATGTTAAGCGTATCAATATCTATAACATGCAGAATATGTACCAAAACGAATAATAAAAGTGGAAGGCATTTATTTCCATTAACAAAAATTTTATTACATCCCAAAAGAAATGAGTAAAATAAACTAAATAGTTTAATTATATCGAAGGAAAGAAGCAAAACCCTAAACATGTGGACAACAAACAAAAATATAACTAGCTACTCTTCCGTCGTCAAGTCCGCATAATCTTCATTAGGAGGCTCCATACCTTGATCCTCATCATAATACCCGTCCTCGTCTAATGGACATTCCAGAGATAGAAAAAAGAGAAAAAAGAAAGTTTGTCAGTGACTTACACTCAGGTAAGATTGCCTCATAAGGGAGTAAGGGTACAAAAAGAACAAACAAGTGTATATAGATATGATATGTGCATACAAGTATGATGTATATATGTATGAGGGTATGAGGTATATGTAAATAAGGGTATGTTGTATGAGGTATCTACTAGGTAAATGTTAACATTAGTTTGTTAAATAAGGATCTGGATACTCGTGATTATTCCGTTATGGCCACGGAACAACAACTTGGGAAGTGAAATGTATAATTTCACTTGCCGGGATCATGATCGAGTAGTAAAGAAATCTGAGTTCCGTATATTCTTGCCTAATCAAACTACCCAACCCCGTTGTTCAGTGTAAAGGTTTTGACGAATTAGAATTAGTGCGTATATCATCTAGGCATGGAATTTCCATATTGTATGTCATCCACATGTTGGATTATTCCCCCTTAAAGTAGGATTAGTATTCGCCCGAAGATCGGGTTAGTATCCGCCCAAATATCGAGTTAGTAGTCGTCCATATATTAGACTGTTCATCCTGCCTATAGAGATTTTCCATTTATAAAGTATTTCACACCTAGGTTCGCGCATTCTAACCCTAATTGCATTATGTGTCATGTATGTCGTAAGTTTGTATTTAAATAGTTGATCTCATTTAATATGGCCTTCCACAACCACCCATGTTAATCTTGTTACCCTTTAAAGTTTGTAAGGTGTATCATAGTATTTTATAGAAATCTTAGTTAATAAAGATCATGGTATTTAATTGTAGTTATAGTTTATAAGAAAACTATGGTATTTTAGAGTAAATATAATTTAGGAAACTCGTGGTATTTTAATGAAAATATCTTTTAATGAAAGATTATGGTATTTATTTGAAATTATCTTTTAATAAAGATTTAGGTATTCTTTTGGGAAATATCTTTTTATAAAAGGTTATGGTTTTTGTTGAAAATAGCCTTTTAATAAAGGTCAAGGTATTTAAATGAAATTATATCCTATTAGGATGGATTAAGCTATTTTATTGTAAATAATAATTTATAAAGTTATAGTGTTTATTTGGATGTAACATTTTAAAAATACATCCGTGTTGGAAACCACTGCATATGGGTGGCAGGAATTGTGTCCTTTTTAGGGATGATTGCCTATAAACCATGAGATATTTACGTAAAACATTACCCTATTTAGATTACAATATTTTATTAAAGATGATATTCTACAAAAAAACAACTTCGTGTTGTCAACCGCTACACATAGACGGCAAGATTTATGTCATTTTCAGGGACGATTGCCTAGTAACCATGGGGTATTTCATGTAAAATATTACCCTATTAGGGTGTCTTATTAAACCTTAGTGGTTGTAGGCTAATGGTATTAATATAAAAATATTCCTTTTAAGTGAAAGGGTATTGATGTAAAAACTATATTATAATTAGCTTATGTAACTTAGAAAAATATGGTATTTATGCGAACATAGGTTGCTTTGGAATTTTAGGGTATATCTAACGAATATTACGACTTTTCAAAGATTGTGGTATTTCATTGAAACTAGGGAATATCTTATAATATCAATAAAAATATTATTTTTAAACCCCTTTAAAATACTTACCTAATTAGTATATGATTTCAAACATAAACTTTTCATAATATGAGGGTATATTGTGGAAGCAATAGCTCTTGATATCATAAAGTATGTGTGATATGCAATCTTAGCAAAATAATAATCAACATGATATCATAAGGTATGGGTGATATGCCAACTTAGCAACTAATAAACAACATCATGAATTTTATGATTATAGGTATGTGTGTGAGCATGAGGGATAGGTCGTTATCCCGTGATACCAACATCAAGTCTAGATTCTTCCATTAAAATAATACCGTAACATAAAATGCATGAAGGTTTTTAACATCGTATTAAAATAGGTTTCAAGATTATCATTATGTCTAGGAAATCCTAATCGAAGAAGATGATAGATCAAGTGGTGAGAGACGGATCCTACCGTTGATTTGAGATGTTGGTCGATGGATCGAAAGCATAGCTATATACTAAAACCTTAATAACCCAACGCTCAGATTTTTCCTCGATAATTAAGTGGAACTACAGCGTAGGCATCGTCGATACGAAGGTCTGGGTATTTTTTCCCGAACTTTTGAAGTTCTGTGGTGTGAGAAAATAGAGTTTGAAGGTCTCTATATATAGAGTTTTAGGTTATAACAAATAAATCACCCATAACCGGTCAAATCGCAACAAATAAATCATCAGAATCAGTGCCCAATCATTACGAAACGACCCCAATCATTAACCGCCGCCGTCAGCGAACCCCGGCCGTTGGATCACGATCTAACGGCTCTAGGAGCCCCTGCCTCACGGCCACATGGTCATTGGGAGTTCACGCGCTTGCTGTTGCAAGCACGTGGTCTCCACCCTCGTGGGCAGTGATCTGTCATATTTATTGCACATTTGTACGGTTATTTTCCCTATTATTATTAATTACTAAATGATGTTATTTATAATTTAAGAATATATGTGGGTTTATATGTAAAAAAAATTGTCATATATTTCTTAACGTATAATTAATATAATTGGGGGAATATATGCATATCATATTTAAATAAAACATCAATGTGATTCTTAACCATTTTTATTAAGATGCGCATATCATATCATATCATATACATTAAGTAATTTAATTAAAATTGGTTGGAATATTATCTCAAATAAAATAAATGCTACTAATGATTTGATTTGAGATATTGTGAAAGTATTAAAATAACAAATCAGTTCAGGGCTACAAACATGAGTAAGAGATCTAATCAAATCAAGTTAGCAAACCAAATCTGCCAAACTAAGGAGCAAATTGAAGATTCTCGCAACTACAGAGAGAAAGAAATATTTTCAAAATATATTCATCAGGAAAATCTCCTAACATCACGAGAAGAAAGTACAAAAAATCTAAAGACGAGATCACATCAAACGGTGGCGGAACCGCGGCGGAATAGTGCATATGGCGGTGAAACCGCGGTCAATTAGTGGTCGTACGATGTGCAATTTCAGGAGCATGATCGTCTTTTCACATACTTTGAGATGACGTCTAGGGTTTCAAATTCCAGAGTCTATATAAATAACCGAGCAGCAATCTAGGGTTATCAATCTATTTATTGAGCGATCTAGGGTTTCTAGTTTTTTAGTACTTTTAACCAATATAATTCTGTAATGCAAAAATTTTCTTAATAAAGGTAGACTAATTTTTATTTCTTGTCTCTTTACTTTTCTGCAATTTATTTCTTCGCATTTAAATTGAATTGTTTTTCATCTTCTTCCTTCTTTATAATAGATTTCTCAAATCCTTTTCTATTAACCCGTCTAAAATAAGAAAAATAGTTTAACATTTCCCTGTGGACGGCCCATTCTCACTATCGGCTAGCTATTTGCGACACCGTTATTGATTGCGGTAAATAGAAAACACAAAGACTCAAATTTTTCACATCAATCAAATGGCGCCGCTACCAGGGAGACAGTAGTATTATTTTCTTGTTGTTCGGGTTGATTTCTAATAAAACCAGACAAAAAATAAATAAAAAAAATTAAATATAAACCACATCTTGTAGTTTTAACGATTCTTATGCGAGTGTTGCATGAAATCTGGAGCACTTGGATCGAACCAACAAAGATTCAAAGATTGCAAAATAGAAATAAAGGAGCATTAGAGTTCAGAGCCAAATTTTGGAGACGAGATCTAACCATTAGGCGGCGGAACTGTGGCGGAAGAGCGACATTGGCGGCGGAACCGCGGCCTAATTGTGGATTCAGGCCCCTAAATTTTTCTAGTATCATTTACTCTTCTTCCTCTCTCCTCTGAAGCTCCAATAAACTGTTTTTACCTACAGGATTCTTTACAAACAACGCCGCAAAAAAAATCTTTTTGCGTGTTTTAGATTTTGGATTGTTTTGCATATTTAAAATGGATATTAAGGGGTAAGAAACCCAAATTCAGGTTAGGTGGAGAGTTCATTACCCTTCTTAAGCCCCAAAAATCACAAACAAGCATACGCATCACCTTACACTAATAAAAAATATCTATATCAAGGCTCTAAGGACAATCGTGCTCAATTAGGACATGGGAGGGTCGTGAGTAACCTATTGCTTATCCGCATTTTTCTTATGGTGTCTAAGACAAAAGTGAATAAGAAAAGTGGTTTACTTAATTAGGCCCGCTATTTCGGTAATTCGTATAGCGGACACCTCCCAGTTACCCAGCACTTACCTGCCTGCAAGATTGATAAGAAAATGATAAAGAATTTATCCTACATCTTGTCCTTTGGAAGTTTAGGAGCGGTCTAGTGACTTAGGTGACCCTAGCTCCAGCGACTATTTGTGCAAGTTTGTGATTGGTTGATTCTAGTCCCTCTTTTCAAGCAAAACAATTTCAAAAATCGAAAAAAAGCCGTCACTCCCCGCTTCCTAGTAGACGGAAACAGTGGCATGGCAAGCCCGCAACGTACTTATGAAAATATGTTAAGCGTAATTAAGCAATATAACAATGAACAAGAATGACAAGAGTAATAAAATGAAACAGCAAGTTTATTTACATTCAATTTTACATACATCTGTCTGAAATAAAAGATACAATAATAAAAGCAAATGCCTAAACAATGGCATGCTGAAAGTAAGTCAAGTTGGAAAGAGCTAGTAGTCTGGTTGAGCAGCAAGCTGGTCTAAGTCCTCCGGGCTCCGCTCTATCTCTTCAGAGTCCGGTCCTCCTGACGAACATTCCAAAGAAAGAAACAGAAAGAAATGTTGTCAGCGAACTAGCGCTCGGTAAGTCCGAAAAGAAGTAAGAGAAGATAGTATGTAATGAACAGATGACAGGTACAGTTGTATATGATTATCCATAGGTATATGATAGTTATTCTAACGTGGTTGTTTGTAATTTGATAAAGAATATATTCGTGTATACAAGAGAAGTCCATCTTACCCCGTGGACTATGGTAACATGTAGTATAAGGCCCCGTCATAACCCACGGGACAATGGCACGTGAATTCATGTAGGTGTCTTTTAAGTGACCTCTCATGCCACGATATACGTTCCGTACCAATCTACCCCTTTATCCCCGCGTATTGTATTGTATAGATTAAAATTATAGGTCTTGGCCAAATCCATGGATATAAAATGTATAGGTTCATGTTTAAGATGTAAGCATGTGTTCAGGTATTCATGTCAAGTTATAACCATGGTTCGGTCAAGTCGAGTCAAGTATGCAAGTTTGAGTTTGATATTTGAATTAGAGTATTCAAGTTCATGATCAAGTATACAAGTTCGTGTTTGATTTTGGATTCTGGGTTGAAGGTGGATTCCTATTGGAGTCAGAAACTTGTGAACAGATTTAACTATTGAATTTTTCTTAGGTTCGGGGGTAATCGACGACTGCTGCACATGGACGGCAGGATTTGTGTTTTTTTCCAAGATAATTGCCATTGATAACTCTGTTAAATTATCTAATCTGTATAGGCAAGCACTCACTTTCTCCGGCTCCATGGGGCTCATGAGAAATGATACCGCTTAAGCCTATGTTAATTCTATAGTCCTTAAAATATTGTTTGCATATCTCGATGGGGTTTTATGAAAAATATGTTAATATTGTTTTAAAAATAAGCTCGAGGGTGATTTACAAGATTTAGGGTTTTCATGGGCATGCATTTTAACTATTGTGGTATTTTAATGATAAAAATTTAGCTCTTAAAAGTTTATGGTATTTTTATGAAAACTAGGTCTTTTAGAAACTTGATAGTATTTTATTAAAAGTTTAATCTTTCATTTTTTTTAAAATATAGTTTATATGTTTTATTAAAAATACAGATTCATATTTTTATATAATTTTTTTCAAAAATTAGTTTTATTTAGAAAATTCGCATTTCTTAAAAACCGGATTTTATTTCCTTTCGAGATCGAATACTCCGTGAGGAGTTCTGCATCTTGCTCTACTATCCCAAGGATGTGCAATAATCTGCACCATCTATTAGCAGGTCTCCTAACGAGAGTTGTAGAAGCGTATTCGTCAAGGATTACAAAATACTGATTAAAAGAAACTCGTTTTGAAAATGTATGGTATTTTAATGAAAAGCTTATTGTTTAAAATAGCTATATATTTAGAGTATCGTGCTATGAAACCATAGTGTGCATATGGGATAGGTCGTTACCCCGTAAAGTTTTTCCTAAAGGTATTTAACAATTATTGAAAATGAGAGCCATACTAAAGTTCATGGTATTTTAATGAAAAGTTCGTTATATGATAGTTTCACATGAAAATTTTGGTTAAACTCAAAACTAAAAAATTGTAATCAAAATTACAAATAGTACGAGAAAGTTAGTTTGATCTTTTTTGCTTTAAAGAGGGAGTTCCAAGGTTAAAGTAACATGTATCGGAGGTAACTCCACTTTTACCGATATATTTTTAGTAGATAATTTGAGATAAAATAAAAGGAAGGGGGACTTACTCGTTGTGTAGCGTTGGAAAGAGGTTAAAGAAAAGAGGGGGAATCCCGTGGCGTCGCGGAAGCTCCGGAAATGGCTTCGATCTTCGATAGAAAAGCTTGGTTGCTAACTCCACTTGACTCCACTTGCACTTAGGAACTTTTGAGATGATTTTGATAGAAATTTTCAGAATGGAGGGAAGCTAGGGCATGGGGTGGTATTTATAGTGAAAAATTAGGGTTTGGGAATTAAAAATATGGATTAAAAGGATTTAAATGGTGTTGTTCTCCTCCGAATATAGAGACGGAACCGCGTTGGTTCATCTTGCCTGAATTTAGGGACAGATGCTAATTGGTGTTATCCGTCTACCTCTCCGAAGATACCAAGCTGATTTATGACACCATGTATCGAAGGTTTAAACGGATGCGGCCGATATAGCAGACTTCATCAGATTCCCCCTCGTTGAAGGGTTTTTGATTGTGGGGACGCTCTTCCCCGCAGGCGCAAGCCCCTGCAGTTAATTACGCTATCGCATCGCGGTAACCACTTTCTCCTTCTCCAGATGGTGACTTCGTGTCGTGTGTGTTTGTTTTGTTTTTGGTTGCCCGTGGATTGTATACGGAGACTAATTTATGTTGTCGCCTGTAGGGCGTGGATTAGTCCAAATCGTTATCTTCTTAGATTTAGGTTTGGGGTTGGGTTTAAGGATACGTTAGTCTCATTTGAGACTAAGATCAACTTAAACGTTTGTTAAGGATACGTTAGTCTAGTTTTAGACTAAGATCAACTTAACGGGATCGTTTAGATCCAACAAAAGAGCATTCGGGTTCTATTGTTTAGTTTAGGGACATTGCGGTCGATTACCAGTTTAAGGACATGGTGGTCCAGTTTAAAGACATCATAGTCTGTAAAGGTTAAGGACATCATAGTCCATGGGCTTAAGGACCCCACAGTCCGAGGTTAAGGACATCATAGTCCATGGGCTTAAGGACCCCACAGTCCGAGGTTAAGGACATCATAGTCCATGGGCTTAAGGACCCCACAGTCCGTAGTTTAAAGACGTTACAGTCTATAAAGTTTAAGGAAATCATAGTCCATGAGTTTAAGGACCCCACGGTCCGTGGAATGATTGGTTATCGGGACTCGTCACCTCTTTGAAGACATTGAAGGATTACAACGACAAATATCAAAGGAGTGAAGAGATGTACCCTTGAATCAAAGTTGATTGGGAAATCTGTAGTCCAATTTGGGACTAAGATTAATTAGATTATGAGCACATGGGCTCAGTTAAATCTGAATTGAGGACTTATGGCCAACATGGGCTGAGTCCAACTGGGTTTAAAATGTTGGACCTTTGTTTGGACTATTGAACATTTGTTTGGGCTCAGCTCCCCATTATTTAGCAATGCTAAACATGGGTCTGGGTTCTGACCATATTTTGTCTTTTATTGAGTGATGATCACTCATATGTCATATAAGATGATCAATCTTGGAAAACAAGAATGTATTTGAGGCTCAGTCAAAAAGAGGAGTCTTGCCTCTGGAAGACTTAGCCAATTTGGGCTAAGCCTATTTGAAAATAGTGTTAAACACTAACATATATCTAGTGGTCACGTGTTCCCACGTGATGTATTTAAAATAGTGTTAAACACTAGGGATGAAATGCTTAAAATAGTGTTAAACACTAGAAAAATGAGGCGCTCAAAAATAGTGTTAAACACTAAAAGTGGAACGCTCACGTGGGATCACGTGAGGCGCCTGAGAATTGGGCTAAACTTTCTTTATTTTATTCTCAGAATATGCAGGTAAATGTTAAACACTTAATTTCCATGATTATCACGTGCGGACACGTGATGGTGCCCACAGTCTATTCTGCTCTTCTTATTTTGAAGAGTTTGTTCAAGGGTCACGTGGGAGCACGTGAGGCATCCTTCAGGTGGGCATTGCCCTTGGGTAGAATCTTCTTTTGTTCAATAATTGCTAGGGGTCACGTAGGAACACGTGAGATGCCCAAAATATGTTCTGACTTGGCCTTGTTCTCTTTATCTTGAGGAATTTATCCAAGGGTCACGTGGGAGCACGTGACCCTATCTCATTCATTCTATTCTGACCATTGAGGGGGAGGGTCACGTGTTGCACGTGATCAGGTTAGGTATTGACTTCTTTTACGTGCATGAAAAGTCTAAGTCACTTATTTAAGAATTAAATTCTTTTGTAAGGTTGAACCCTAATTTATTTAGAGGAATTAAATTCTTATGTATTTGGAAGAATTAAATTCTTTAAACCCAACTCTCCCTCTAAGTTTTGGATTTGCATGGCAGAATCTCCCAGATGAGAATTAAATTCTCAAGTTATGGGGAGATCTGCTTCTGCAGATCTTCAACCATGAAGAAGAACTAAGTTCTTATTTAGAAAAGTTAAACTCTTAGTTTGAGAATTAAATTCTCTTTTTATTTTGTGGGAGCTTATAGAATAATCTTTTTCCCTTTCTTACCTAGGGTTTATTTCTTTTCTGAAGAGATCTACTTTTCTCTCTGGAGAATTAAATTCTCTTCTTTTTTCGCTCTATTGTTGTATCTTTTTTTTCCCGTATCTCCCTTGGCTCTTATTTATAGGAGAAAGAAAAGAATCAGTTTGTTTAGTCAATTTTTCATTGAAAGATTTTGATTGATTTTGTAACCAACATGATCTTTTAGATAACTCGGTAAATTTTATTCGCCATTGGATTTTTAATCCAAAAGATATTTTATTTGTTGTTCCTGGAAGATTTTAGGAAAATATTTTCTTGTGTAGAATCTTTCTACAAATTGGTGATTTTTAATCACCATTGGATTTTTAATCCAACGGTGCTCCACTTTACAGAGCGCAATCTTTTTTGTTTAGAAAAATCTAGAGAAATATTTTTCCAATTAGGGTTTTTGATTCCCTCTTAATTAGAATTTAAATCTATTAGTTCAGATGGTTTAGGGGTTTATCACGTGTTGGCACGTGACCCCGTTTGTTAAAGCATTCAAATTAGAATTTAATTCTATTATTTTAAAGAACTCGGGAACTCATCACGTGTCGGCACGTGACCCTTGGTCACATGTGGGCAAGTGATGCCCCCTTGTTTTTTTTCTTGCTGTTTTATTATACCTTTTAATTCTTTTCAGTGGGTTTAAAGGACCATCACGTGTGGACACGTGACCCCATTTGATTAGGATTCAATCTTATTATTTCAGAATCTTTAGGAAGCCATCACGTGTCGGCACGCGACCCCTGATCACGTGTGGGCACGTGATGCCCCATTAGGATTTTCCTTGTATTTTACGAGGGAACAGGTGTTAAATGGGGAATTGAAGAATCTCTGTTTGATTACAGTAAAATCAAACAGTGCAGGAAAGTTGAGGGGAGTTGAAGAGTCAAGTTTGCAAAGTACAGAGGGATTTGGGCTCCATCGAACCATCAGCGCCGGCCTTTGGGGATTTTGGGCGGTCGGATCTTGATGATCCGTCTCGAGATTTGTGCCACATATCAAGTTGAGTGTTTACTCCTATTTGCGCATGTTTGATTTTTATGAAACTTTTCGTTTCTCCGTGTATTGCATGTGCAACTCTTGGGCTTCCGAAAAATTAAAAAGAAAAATCTAAAAATAATTGTGTCTGATGAGAATCGAACACACCGGTTATGCCACAGCGGTGTAAAGGCTTTACCGATGAGCTACAAGTTGTTTCTTGTTTTTATTTAACAAAAAATAACTTTTAACTCTTACACGGGCTGAAATACCCCTTTACTGTGAAATACAAGAAATTTCTGTATAGGTATTTCAGAGTCGTTACATTCTACCCTTCTTATAAAAATTTCGTCCTCGAAATTTACAATTACAAAGAGAGTAATTTTCAAAAAGATAAGGGTATCGTGTACGCATATCTTCTTCTCCTTTTCAGGTTGATTCTCCTGGCGAATCCTTTCTCCACATCACTTGGACCAAGTTTACCTCCTTGTTCCGTAATGTTTTCACCTTTCGGTCCAGAATCTTAACTGGTTGTTGCTCGCAGGTTAGGTCGGTTTGTACTGTGAGCTCTGAATGATCAAGTATGTGGCTGGGGTCGCTCACATATCGTCGTAGCTGGGATATGTGGAACACGTTGTGCACTCCTTCCAATGAGGGTGGCAGTGCTAAACGGTATGCCACTTCTCCAACTCGTTCGAGTATGTCAAACGGTCCTATGTATCTTGGACTTAACTTACCCCTTTTGTCAAAACGTATCACTCCTCTGTTTGGAAAGATCTTCAGGAATACATGGTTTTCAGGTTGGAACTCCAGATGTCGACGCTTCGCATCTGCCCAATTCTTCTGTCGGTCTTGGGCTATTCGCATCCTTTCCCTGATCGTGCGAACCACGTCCACAGTTGCCACGATCATCTCTGGTCCAAGGAGTTCACAATTTCCAACGTCATCCTAACTCAACGGGGAAAGACATTTCTGTCCGTAGAGTGCTACGAATGGTGACATCCCAAAGCTTGCTTGATAGTTGTTGTTATTGTAGGGTGTTTTTTGTCACCCCATTAAGATGGGAATACGCGCACGCTTGTCAGGCGTACTACAGATTCCCCCTGCCTAGGGTAGGCCGGGGTTTAATGATTGTGGGGATCCGAATCTCCGGCAGCCGCGGACTAAACTGCCGTTAATTACCCCTCGCCTTTGGAGCGAGAGAACCTCCGATTGACGGGTTAAACTGGTCATGCGAACTCGATATGCAGTGTACGTGTGTTTTGTTTTTGGGGGGATTTGGATATATCGGGAGCCACACAGAGTTTTTACAGGGGTCCCGCTACCCGGATAGCAGGCTGGGGGTCAAGGGGGCTAGCAGCCCCCTTGCGAGGTGCGGGGCAGCGCCTCGTTAGAAATTTTTTCTAACAGGGACAGTGTCGTGGAGTATGTGTATGTGTACATATGTATACATATGTATATATATACATGTATATATAAATAAAGGGGGAAAAAGACATCCAAAGGATGCGTGAGGCCAGCGCCTAGGCTATACACTTTACACATAGCCCCTTGGGCTTCACAAAATGGCATTTTGCCTATCCCGTGGCTCATGTGCCATTTCTTTTTGCACATAAGCCATGGGCTTTACAAAAATTTGGCTTTATGCCTATTTTTCTTACATTTATCCATAAAATAAAATGAAAGAAATGCAAAAAAATTATTTATTACTAAATTTTTATCTTGGCATGGGGGAGGCCGGCCGCTTCATGTTCGGGCTCGACCCGGGCATGGGCCCACTGGATCTGGGCTTGGGCCCACTTGGCTTGGGGTTGACTTTGATTTTGACTTGGTCAACCGGGGTGTAAATTTTTACCCCAACAAATTGCCCCCCATCAATAAATGCACACCACATATGTGGGTCGTGTGCATGAAATTGATGGATCTTCTTTCACGTGGAGGCGACTTGATTCGGTTCCCACCTTTTGGGAAGCTGGCACTGCCCTTTTTACGACATGGACGGTCGATGCGGCCCTTTTTGCGACTTAGACGGTCGGTTCTGCCCTTTTTGCGACTTGGACGGTCGGTGCTGCCCTTTTAGCGACGTGGACGGTCGGTGCTGCCCTTTTAGCGACGTGGACGGTCGGTTCTGCCCTTTTTGCGACTTGGACGGTCGGTGCTGCCCTTTTAGTGACGTGGACGGTCGGTTCTGCCCTTTTTGCGACTTGGACGGTCGGTGCTGCCCTTTTAGCGATGTGGACGGTCGGTTCTACCCTTTTTGCGACTTGGACGGTCGGTGCTGCCCTTTTAGCGACGTGGACGGTCGGTTCTGCCCTTTTTGCGACTTGGACGGTCGATACTGCCCTTTTAGCGACGTGGACGGTCGATGCTGCCTTTTTTGCGACTTGGACGGTCGGTTCTGCCCTTTTTGCGACTTGGACGGTCGGTACTGCCCTTTTTATGATGTGGACGGTCGGTTCTGCCCTTTTTGTGACTTGGACGGTCGGTACTGCCCTTTTAGTGACATGGACGGTCGGTTCTGCCCTTTTTGCGACTTGGACGGTCGATGCTGCCCTTTTAGCGACGTGGACGGTCGGTTCTGCCCTTTTTGCGACTTGGACGGTCGATGCTGCCCTTTTAGCGACGTGGACGGTCGGTTCTTCCCTTTTTGCGACTTGGACGGTCGATGCTGCCTTTTTAGCGACTTGGACGGTCGGTTCTGCCCTTTTTGCGACTTGGACGGTCGATGCTGCCCTTTTAGCGACGTGGACGGTCGGTTCTGCCCTTTTTGCGACTTGGACGGTCGATGCTGCCCTTTTAGCGACGTGGACGGTCGGTTCTGCCCTTTTTGCGACTTGGACGGTCGATGCTGCCCTTTTAGCGACGTGGACGGTCGGTTCTGCCCTTTTTGCGACTTGGACGGTCGATGCTGCCCTTTTAGCGACTTGGACGGTCGGTTCTGCCCTTTTTGCGACTTGGACGGTCGGTTCTGCCCTTTTTGCGACTTGGACGGTCGGTGCTGTATTTGACTTGCTCCGCTTCTTGCGGTGTCAGGGATGAATTTGACTTGCTCCGCTTCTTGCGGTGTCAGGGATGAAGTTGACTTGTTTCCGAGGTGGAATTTGATTCTGCCAGGGAGGTCATTGGTTGTTTTGCTGACTTGATGTGATTTTGGTTGACATCAGCATCGCTACGCTGGAATATGGTACCAGGAGTGAATCATCATTTGTCATGACAGGATTTGGGGATTTTGGTTTTGGTTTGGCATTAGCATCGCTGCACTGGAATATGGTACCAGGAGCGAATCATCATCTGCCATGAGGAGATTTCCCTCGTTCCCAGTTTAACGACTTAGGGGTCATCTGTCCCTAGTTTAACGACTTAGGGGTCTATTGGATTGGAGTTTGGGATTTTAGGGTTAGGGTAGGCATCAGCGTTGCTAACACTGAAGCACACGTGCCAGGAGCAATTCATCATTTGCCTATTTCTGTTGGGGGAGCGATGGCTTAGGAGACAGGTTTAGGTCCCTATCACCTAAGGCTTTTCAATTTTATGGGCTATGAGGGTCCCATAAAAGCATTTTCTCCCTACGAGTCGTAAGGATCCCGCAGGTGTATTTTCTCCTTAGGAGTCGTGAGGACTCCTAAGTGTGTTTTTCCTTTATGAATCGTAAGGATCCCACAAAGGTTTGTTCTCCTCATGTATCGTGAGGACACATGAGTGGGTCTTCTTAATGGAGCATAATTCCAAAGGCGGAGACCAGCCGCGTAACTGGTAATTATGGTGGGGCATGGGTATGACGAGAATTATTTGAGCCCGTGGATTGTATACGGTAGTCAACTTGGGGACCAACCGTAGGGCTGGGAGAATTTTGAGAAATTGGATTTTGGTTGGCGTCTGCATCGCTGCACTGGAATGTGGTACCAGGAGCGACTCATCATTCGCCGTTTGGGGACTTGGAATTTGGATCTTGTTTGGCATCAGCATTGCTGCACTGGAATAATTCCAGGAGCAACTCATCATTTGCCTTGGGAGGACTTGGGATTTGGGTTTTTGGTCGGCATCAGCACCGCTAACACTGAAGCGAAATGCCAGGAGCAACTCATCATTTGCCGTTGCCCGTTGGGGAACGATAGCTTAGGAGACAGGTTTGGGTCCCTATCACCTAAGGCTTTTCAATTTTATAGGCCGTGAGGGTCCCATAAAAGCATCTTCTCCCTACGAGTCGTAAGGATCCCGCAGGTGTATTTTCTCCTTATGAATCGTGAGGATTCCTAAGTGTGTTGCTCCTTTGTGAGTCGTAAGGATCTAACGCAGGGGTTTTCTCCTCATAAGGTCGAGAGGACTTTGCGAGTGTATTTCATCTCTTTTCACGAGTTTGCGCCCTTTCGGGTTTTCACAGACTCGCCGGTTGTCCTGCTGTTTTTACTCACGGAGCCCTTTCGGATTTTCATCCGTGCCCGTTTTGCTTATGGACATACCGTTTATTTTTTTTTTCTTTTCTTTTTCTCTTTTTCTCTTTTTTTTTGCCGCTGGTGGGACTTTAAAAGTAGTCTCACCGGCAGGATTTGGGAGAGATAGGGGTCATTTACGTCCGTGGATTGTATACGGTTTTGCAGGATGTATGATCCAGACCGTAGGGCTGATGTGCTCAATTCGCCTGCGACTTGGAGCATTCACGTATAGTATTTCTTGAGATATCAGCCATTGATGGGTGGCATGGGCCTTTCTCCCTCGGCACTTATTAGTTGGTAGGATCCTCCGTCGAACACTTTCTCGATGACGTATGGTCCTTCCCAGTTTGGCTCGAATTTTCCCTTGGCATGTCGATTGGGGATGATCGGTCTTTTGAGGACCAACACCAATTCACCTTTCTTGAAAGCGCGGAGATGGGTTATCTTGTCATAGGCCCGTAACATTTGGGCTCGGTACAGCTCCAGATTTTGCTGCACCGCGAGCCTCTTTTCTTCGAGGGCATCGAGCTCTTCAAGTCGAAGGAGCACGTTTTCCTCCACCGTCAACTCGTGCTGAACGGCCATTCTTAAGCTTGGAACTTCGACTTCGAGGGGGAGGACCGCCTCCACTCCGAAGAGCAATGAGTATGGAGTGGACTGAGTTGGAGTACGGTGCGTGGTATGATATGCCCACAACGCCTCGTGAAGTTTGAGATTCCAGTCTCTCTTGTTGGCTGAAGCATTTTTCCTCAGGAGCTTGCATAGAGTCTTATTGAAGGCTTCGGCTAGCCCATTGGCTCTTGGATTATAGATGGAGGAATATCTCCAGTCTATCTTGTGCTGAGTAGCGAACCTTGAGACATTGAAGCTCTTGAAAGAGGGCCCGTTGTCAGAAATGATTCTTCTTGGTGTACCGAAGCGGTATAGAATATTATGCTGGAAGAATGTCAGAATATCTTTTGTCTTGACTTCTTTTAGCGGGACAGCTTCAGCCCATCTGGAGAAGTAGTCTGTCGCAGCCAGTATGAACCAGTGGCCTTTAGATGATGGAGGATCAATTGGGCCAACAATGTCGGTGCCCCAGACTTCGAAGGGCCACTACGCCACCATAGGATGCAACGGATTGGGATGCTTGTGAATGAAATCACCATGGATTTGGCAGATCTGACATTTCTTTGCATGTTCTCCGCAATCCCGTATCATGGTGGGCCAGTAATACCCAAGCCGTTTGATTTGAAGTCACATCTTGGGGCCAGATTGGTGAGCACCGCAAACGCCCGAGTGAACATCTTTCATGACCTTTTGGGCTTCGGCCAATGACAGACACCTGAGCCAGAGTTGGTCATATGACCTGCGGTATAACGTGTCATTTACGAACACGTATCAGAGAGCTCTTTTCTTCAGCTGAATCCTCGCAGATTTTTCTTCGGGCAGCTTATCGTATCGGAAGTACTCTATGAAGGGTTCCCTCCAATCGGGCTTGTCTTGGATGATCGAAGCTTCTTCGGCAGGACCGCTCTTCTGTTCCGCGCTTTCCTCTTCTCGTAGAGAGACTGGGGGTAGAATTTGCCGGCTCCTGGCTGTGATCAGAATTTCGTCCATGTCAGGATCAGCCAGCTCCTTGGCTAAGCGAGCGAGTATGTCGGCTTTTCCGTTCAACGCTCTGGGGATTCTCATTAGTTCAATGCGAGTGAACCGTTTCATGAGTTCCACTACCCGGCCTCTGTACCGAGCTAACTCGGGTTTGTATATCTTATAGTCGCCGCTTACTTGGTTGACGACAAGCTGGGAGTCACCGTAAACCCGTAGCCGAAGGATTTCCATTTTTATGGCGAGTTCTAAACCAGCTATCAGAGCTTCATACTCAGCTTCATTGTTTGTCCGAGGCTCGGTGAGAGCAAAAGAACGCCGTAGGGTTCCCGTTGATGGCGTGATGAACACCAATCCTATCCCCGCTTTTACCTCCGGGACGCTTGATCTGCCGGAGCTCCTTATTGATGAGGCCCCATCGAAGTAGAGCTCCCAACATGGCTCATCTTCCTCGAGGTGCAGCACTTGTTCGTCGGGTAACTCACAATTTAGCAGTGACCCTTCTGGTATGGGATGAGCAGCGAGAAAGTCTGCAAGAGCTTGCCCTTTTACTGCTTTCTGAGGGGTATAAACTATGTCAAACTCAAGTAGCATCACAGCCCATCTTGCCATTCTGCCGGCTAGGCTTGCTTTGGTCATCAAGTGTTTGAGCGGGTCGACCTTGGAGATTAGCATAACCCGATGAGCGAGCAAATAGTGCCTCAGCTTCTTAACAGCAAATATTAAAGCCAGGCATTGCTTTTCGATTGGGGAGTAGTTGTGTTCCGCCCCGACTAGAGTTTGACTGAGGTAGTAGAAGGCATTTTCCTTTCCCTCCTCGTTATTCTGGGCAAGGAGCGCACCGAGTGACTCATCCAGCGCAGCAGTGTAGAGAATCAGCGGTTTATTTGGAATGGGAGCGGCCAGCACTGGAGGGTGCAACAAGTATTGTTTGATACTTTCGAACGCTGCTTGACATTCGGCATCCCAGATAAAAGGAGCTCCTTTCTTCATGAGCTTTGAGAAGGGCCCACACCTTCCTGATAAATTTGAGATAAACCTCCGTATATAAGCAAGCTTGCCTTGAAAAGATCTTAGCTGCGTCAGACTCTTCGGAGGGGGCATCTCCATGATGGCCTTTATCTTTGATAGGTCAACTTCGATCCCTCGATGTCGGACTATGAAGCCCAGGAATTTTCCCGATGACACGCCAAAAGCGCACTTCAAAGGATTCATCTTCAGACCGTATTCCCTCAGTCTGGTGAGAACGGTCCTAAGATCTTGGATATGATCGGCCTTGGTTTTAGTCTTGACGACCAGATCATCAACATAACATTCGACGACTTTATGGATTAGGTCATCAAAGATATTGGTCATTGCCCTTTGATATGTAGTTCTTCAGTCCGAACGGCATTACCTTGTAGCAATATATTCCGATCGGGGTTCGAAATGCTGTGTGTTTCTCATCCTCAGGCGACATCTTGATCTGATTATATCCAGACGAGCCATCCATAAAGGTGAACAGTTCGTAATTTGAGGTGTCATCGACCATCATTTCCATGACCGGTAGCGGGAAGTCGTCTTTAGGACATGCCTTGTTGAGGTCCCTGAAATCGACACAAACTCGGATCTGCCCATTTTTCTTCTTCACTGGGACTATGCATGCGATCCAGTCCGCATATTTCTCTTCCCTGATGAAGCCGGCATCGATGAGTTTCTTGGTTTCCTCGATGACCTTTTCTTCCAACTCCCTTCTCATTCTTCGAGGAGCTTGTTTGACTGGCTTAGCATCAGGAGATATAGCCAGCTTATGCACGACTACATCAGGGGAAAGGCCAGGCATTTCTTTGTACGTCCACGCGAAGCAGTCGACGAACTCATGCAGCAGGGCAATTATCTGCTCTTTCATTTCCTTCGTCAAGAGTGAGCTGATGTAGGTCGGCCTTAGATTATCGGGCGTTCCTAAGTCAATCTCGGTTAGCTCATCAAAGGTTGCTTGTCCTCCATCTTCGAGCTCTTGAGGAGCTTCTTCTGGCTCGGCTATTTCGTCATCATCATTTGATCTTTCGCTGGCCTCACCAACATTGATCATGTAGCATACTTTGGAATCAGGTTGAACGTAGCCTATGCCTTGTTTATCTGGAATTCGTCCATCGATGAGTGCTCGGACCTGGGGTGGATGCCATAGCCCTTCGTAAAACTTTGCTTCAGACTCCGTTTGATATAACCGCATCCGCACTTTTTAAAGTATTCCCACATCTCGGGCGCATAGTATCTGGGATTGAGGACGGCTCTTATGCCTCTCTCATAGGGAAGGCACGCGATAGAAAGATCGTCCGAGTGCACAACGGGGGTTGACCCGTAAAACAGGATGCCCTTCTGTCCATTTTTCCTCCCGGGGACGTAGAAAGTTTTCAGCTGGTCCACGGTGGAGACTGACAACGCATCGAGCTCTTTGCACATCTGCTCCGGCACCCTTATGACGGCTAGGGACCCTTCTGCAATTTCGAGGGTCTCTTGTAGCTTCGCTTTTTGCATGGGGGTCTAATCTGCACCGCTGTTGCACGACAGGTCCTCTTCCTCTGACTCTTCAGTGTCGCTGCCAAGATGAGGGCGGACTTTACTGCTAGATGGGGCTTCAGTGACAGATTCATCCGTATCGCTACCGAAATGAGGGCGAGTTTTACGGAAGGACGGACTTCCATCGTCGGACTCATCAGTGTCGCTACCGAAATGCGGGCGCACTTGGGCATTTTTGCTTTTGAAAGTGACAGCCGGCGCACATTTTCTTTTGAGTCTTGGGGACGGTCTATCCTCAGTCAGTTGTGGCTTAGCATTTTGGTGGTTCATAAAGTACCGAGAATCTTCATATCGGACTTCATGCACACCGAACGGTTGGATGTCTCCGTCAATGCGTCTTTCTTCGCCATTTTTATTATACTTCATGCATTGATGGAGAGTTGACGGAATGATGCCGTAATCGTGGAGCCACGGCCGCCCCAAGAGAATCTTATAAGACGTGTCGGAGTCGATCACGTATATCTTAGCTTCAGTTTGCAGATCCCCGAATTTGATTGGCAGAGCTATGGACCCCAGAACTTGCTGGCAATTTTGGTTGAAGCCTTGAATGACAATCCTTTCCCTTGACAGGTGTCAGACGTCCATTGACAAACTCTTCAGCGTCCGCAAGTTCATGATGTTCACTGAAGACCCCGGATCAATCAATATGCGATTAATCCGATCTCCGTCGCTGTACCCGGTCACGTAAAGCGGACGATTATGCTCAGCCATTCCCAGTAGCAAGTCTTCATCCTTAAATGTGACTGCGGCGGCATGCAAAGCGTGCTGGGCTTCTTTCATATTAATTTCCGCAAAGCGAGCCTGATACCGCTCGGGGTTTTGTAGAGCGTGAATGAGAACATCTCTAAGCTCCTTAGATAGGACCAAGGCGTCGTAGATGCTCAGGAGAGACGGAAGCTTCCGGAGATGTGCCAAGACATTATAGTCCACCGAGGAAGGACTTATGTTTTCATCAGCCGGTTCGCTGCCATCTTCTTCATTAGCGACTTGTTTTTCCTTCCCTTTTGGGGCGTTGCCTTGATTTGGCGGTAGAGTCATGCCGCTTCTGAGCTAGATTTGATTGGTCGTTGTGGCGAGCTCCTCGTCCTCTTCGGGAAAACAGAGCTCCTCTTCCGAGTCGCTGCCAAGATGGATGGCGTAGCAGGTCACTACTGGGATCTCTTCATTGGAGTCTTCTTTTAACTCCTCCAGAATTTCAGCCGCTTGTACAAGGAAGAACTCCTTCAATTGAATCAACGTTCTTTCCTTTTGTTCATATTCTTTGAGAGAATCGATATATTTTTGAATGGTCGATCTCCCTGCAGACTCTTTTTCGCGCCGAGCTGCACTTTTCTTCTTCTTGAGCTTCTTGGATTTTGAGCCTGATGGAGCCGCATTGGCAGCTGAACTGGTAGGCTTCTTCTGTCCTTCCCATTCCATCCTGGGCTCTTTCTGAAGCAGCTTTAGCATCTTCTTCGTCTTATTAGATATGTGCTTACTCCATGGAGGCCGCGATGAGTCAGTTTCGTTTGTCAGGGCAGCGGGTTCAGCTGTCTGCTCCCAGAAGGTTTCAACTTCTGTCTGTATAAAGTTGGTGGTTGCAACTTGATTGTTCACCAACATGCTTTTGGACAGCTCGATCTCTCCAGCCTTATACGGCTTCTCGACCCAATCCTTGAAGATATAGCAATCCTCGATCGCATGGCTCACTACTCGGTGGTACGGGCAATACAGGGGATTGTCGGTCATTTTTGCTTCTTGGGGTCTTTTCTACTCCGGCAATTGTAGGCCGTTGTTCAAGGCATCTTTAAATATCTTACGGACCTTGTCCCTTCTGAAAGAGTAAACCTTGTTCTTCTTCTCCTCTAGGTAAGGCCTATCTCCTCCCAGCAATGGCTTTCGAGACCGCTTGGTTTTGGATTCGCCAGCCCTTCGCTTTTCTTTATTATCGGACGCATTGAAGACATTGGTACTGCTGGAACTCCCGCTTCTACGGCTGTCGTCCCGCTTGCTTTTCCAAGTTTTGTCTCTCTGAGAGTCCGGCGGGGACTCTTGCTTCGAGCGTTCCAGCATTTGGACTTTCTTGGTTAGCTCTTGAAACGTCTTGAGGCCTGCTGTACACAAGAATGGGACCATCCAATTGCTGAGGTTCCCAATGAGAAGGCTGACGGACTGGTCCTGCTCCAGCGGTGGTTCGCACTTGACCGTGAGATTACGCCATCGGGCAATAAAGTCGGTGTTTCTTTCATTCTTCCCCGGCTTGGTCCTCACAAGGTCGGCAATGGAGATTTTATCACTGACACTCCTGAACCTTTGCCGAAATAGAGACTCCATTTAGGCAAAGGTAATGACGGACCCGTCTGGTATACTCGCATACCAGTCGAAGGCGACACCGGTCAAGTTATTGACAAACTGACGAAGAAGGAGTGCGTCATTGCCCCCTGTATTTCCACACGAGGCTTTGAAGTGGGCGATGTGCTGATTTGCATTCCCCGTTCCGTCGAACCTTCCGAATTTAGGAATGACGTAGCCTCTCGGGAACTCGATCAGATCATAGTGTGCGGGATACGGCCGCCCACTACTGCCAATTTCTTTCTGAGCTTCAGCTTCGGCCACCAATGTTTTAACTTTGCTGGTGACCAAATCCATTATCCGATCTTGTGTTAGCGGGATAGTGCTATCTGGGGCCAAGGCATCCCCAGAAGCGGAATGTGGTCGGCTTTCGTGCGGCTCAACCATTCTTGGACCCAAAGAAGCAGGCAATGGCTGCTTCGGATTGTCATCACCCGGCTGATTAGTAGCGACTTGTGCTTAATTAGGAGGCACTCGAGCAATTTGAGCCGTAAGCTGCATCACAACGTTCGTTAAGTCGTCAATCTTCAAATAGAGCTTGGCCATCTCTTTATCCTTGCTCCTGAGCTGTTTTCGAAGCTCTTGGAGCAGCTCTTGCTCCGCGGTCCTGGGGCGGAAGGTCGGCTCTTCCTCGCTCTCTGAGCTTGACTCTGCCTGGACCGAAGGGTCCTTCTGCCTATCGTCCTCATCAAGAGGGTTTTCATCATCCAGCGGAGGCGGCTGTTCTTGGGAAGCGGCAACCACATTCAAGCCAGATTGGACTTGGGATGTGGTGGCCCCATCCTTGCTTTTGCTGCGAAGGTTGTCGCTGGGACGCCCGCCTGCCATATAGACCGTATGGACGCATATCCAGCCATCTTTTTATTATCGGCGGCTGATTTCACGGATCGCTGTCTTAGCCCTCCTGTTTCGGCAGCGGGCAGTCGATTGAAGGCGGATGGCCTGGCCGGATTCTTGAATGGTGCTGGCGCTTCTTTTCTGGATTTTCCCCGCTGCTTTCGTGCGGCACAGAGAGACCGATAGACTCTCGAAGAGACAGTGTCATACCTTTTTTTGTTGGGGCCGGGACACGTCTCTTTGTAGCATTGTTCGGACCGCTGTCTTCTTGATTCTGGCGGTCATGGCATTTTTCTGAACCCACTTCAGAGGCTCGAAGGAATTGCTGATTCTCACGTCCGACTCAGCCGTCGTCGCGAGGCGACCCTGTACTTGGAACTTCACAAAATTCCATTTGGCCGAAGTCCTGGCCCTCTTGTTGGCTCGATACCTGAGCCGCTTCTGCCTTAACTTTTCTGTTCTAAGCACCTGGCAGACTTCGGCTCTTTGGTAAGACGCCGCAGACCGGGCAATGGAGGGCTTTGGAGATACGCTCAATTGTGCATTTGTTAGAGTCATCGCCTGAGCTCGTCCGCAACATTTGATGTTGCCCTTTGTACCGGAGTTCTTGCCCCCTGCTTGAGCACCAGAGAATCGTTCAGACACCGTCTTAAGTTTCGGTTGTGGTGCCTTGGCGATCACGATATCCGGCCTCTTGCCCTTTGAGACCGACTTGGCCACCTGCTTTGTTGGTATTTCTGCCAGATGAGCGCTTCCGGCAGGGTAGATGATGATAGAGCCAAACTGGCGGGGCGGTTCCTCCCACTGTCGACTGAGGCTTGCGGGGAGAACCACACGAGCATTGACCTTGACCACGTACGGGATCAGGGTCGCGTTGGAAGACGAATTCATCTTGGGAGACATTGTCGTCGAAAGTTGATTGCTGCATGGAAAAAAACATCATTTCAGTATAGGCAATCGATATGTATATTGATTGAGTTCGCATGAACGTTTAACCCGAAATATGGGAGGAGAGATTGGTCCCACCGGACGTGCCAGAATCTGTAGGGTGTTTTTTGTCACCCCATTGAGATGGGAATACGCGCACGCTTGTCAGGCGTACTACAGATTCCCCCTGCCTAGGGTAGGCCGGGGTTTAATGATTGTGGGGATCCGAATCTCCGGCAGCCGCGGACTAAACTGCAGTTAATTACCCCTCGCCTTTGGAGTGAGGGAACCTCCGATTGACGGGTTAAACTGGTCATGCGAACTCGATGTGCAGTGTACGTGTGTTTTGTTTTTGGGGGGGATTTGGATATATCGGGAGCCACACAGAGTTTTTACGGGGGTCCCGCTACGTGGATAGCGGCTGGGGGTCAAGGGGGCTAGCAGCCCCCTTGCGGGGTGCGGGGCAGCGCCCCGTTAGAAATTTTTTTCTAACAGGGATAGTGTCGTGGAGTATATGTATGTGTACATATGTATACATATGTATATATATACATGTATATATAAATAAAGGGGGAAAAAGACATCCAAAGGATGCATGAGGCCAGCGCCTAGGCACTTGAGCGCGAGCGCGCCACGTGTCAGCACGTGGGCGCTTTGCGCTCGAGCGCAGAGTGCTGGAGCGCAAGCGCGCCACGTGTCGGCACGTGGGCACTGCGCTCGGGCACTGGGCGCTTGAGCGCAAGCGCGCCACGTGTCGGCACGTGGGCGCTTTGCGCTCGGACGCTGGGCGCTTGAGCGCAAGCGCGCCACGTGTCGGCACGTGGGCGCTTTGCGCTCGAACGCAGAATGCTGGAGCGCAAGGGCGCCACGTGTCGGCACGTGGGCGCTTTGCGCTCGGGCGCTGGGCGCTTGAGCGTAAGCGCGCCACGTGGGCGCTTTGCGCTCGGGCGCTGGGCGCTTGAGCGCAAGCGCGCCACGTGTCGGCACGTAGGAGCTTTGCGCTCGAGCGCAGAGTGCTGGAGCGCAAGCGCGCCACGTGTCGGCACGTGGGCGCTTTGCGCTAGCGCGCCAGCGAGGAAAAGGGGGCTTTTAGCCCCGGAAATTCTCTAAAGAGAAAATAGGGTGGAGTTTGAACTCCGAAGATGCTTTGTGTTAATGAAGGGGGTTCTTCTTCTTCCTCTTCTGTTGGCTGGATCTTGAAGATCAAGAGATATGGGATTTTTAAAAATCTCTCCTTTTTGAGATCTAGTGACAGATCCAAGTTCCCCTTTGTGGTTTTGGTGGTGAAAAACTATTTTGTTTTATAAAATGAAGAGTAAAACTCTTGATTTAATTCAAAAGAAAGAAGAAGATTTTGGAACCTTGAAGAAGAAGAAAAGATCTCAGATCTAAATTTTTTGGAGAGAGAAAAGTTGTAAGATATTTTCATTATCCTTGCATTTATAGGCTATACACTTTACACATAGCCCCTTGGGCTTCACAAAATGGCATTTTGCCTATCCCGTGGCTCATGTGCCATTTCTTTTTGCACATAAGCCATGGGCTTTACAAAAATTTGGCTTTATGCCTATTTTTCTTACATTTATCCATAAAATAAAATGAAAGAAATGCAACAAAATTATTTATTACAAAAATTTTATCTTGGCATGGGGGGAGGCCGTCCGCTTCATGTTCGGGCTCGACCCGGGCATGGGCCCACTGGATCTGGACTTGGGCCCACTTGGCTTGGGGTTGACTTTGATTTTGACTTGGTCAACCGGGGTGTAAATTTTTACCCCAACAGTTATATGAAAACTCCACAAGGTGTAGATAATCTTCCCAAGAACCTCCGAAATCTAGCATACAGGCTCTTAGCATGTTTTCCAGAATTTTAATTGTTCACTCGGAGTGTCCGTCTATTTGTGGATGATACGCCGTGCTGAAATTCAGACTCGTTCTCAGGCTAGCTTGCAGACTCTGCCAAAACTGTGATCGGAATCTTGTATCACGATCGGAGACGATGCAAACAAGTACTCCATGTAATCTCACGATCTCCTGCATGAGTTTATGGGTATCAAATATGGTACATCTTGAAGGTTTAAATTTTATTTTAGATTTATACTCACCTCTATGTACTTCTTTGCTAACGTCTCGGTTGACTGGCCAACTCTGAATGGAATAAAGTGAGTCGACTTGATGAGTCGATCCACAATAACCCAAATTGCATCGTTACCCTTCATGCTATGAGGGAGAGCAGTCACGAAGTCCATGGTAATATGCTGCCATTTCCATTCTGAGATTGGTAATGTCTGAAATAGACCAGCAGTTCTGTGATGTTCAGACTTCACTTGCTGACACACCAAACACTTGGCTATGCTCCTTGCTACTTCTCGCTTCATTCTATAACACCAGTAGTGTTTCCATAAATCCTTCTACATCTTCGTACTACCGGGGTGTACCGAATAAGGATAGCTGTGAGCTTCTTTCATCAATTCTTCTCGAATAGAGCCGACTGGTACACATAAACGGCTTCCATATCGCAAGGATCCATCTTTGTGGATAATAAAGTCGGTTCGTAGTCCACTTTCTACTTGTTCTCGGATCCTTTGTACCTTGGCATCATTTGCTTAAGCAGCCTTGATCTGATTTACAAGATTGGACTGGTCTTGTAAGTTCATCAAAGATGAAATGTTACCTGGCACAACTACTTCAATCTCCAATCCATGCAATTCTTGTTGTAGCTTCCACTGAGCGGTGAGGTTCATTACTAATGGCTGGTGACTAAGGGCATCGGGAACTACGTTCATTTTTCCAGGATGATACTGTAGGTTGATGTCGAAGTCCGCCATGAGTTCGAGCCATCTTCTCTACCGCATGTTAAGTTTCTTC
Source organism: Agapanthus africanus (assembly GCA_030015575.1). Classification (NCBI taxonomy): domain Eukaryota; kingdom Viridiplantae; phylum Streptophyta; class Magnoliopsida; order Asparagales; family Amaryllidaceae; genus Agapanthus; species Agapanthus africanus. Next base: position 371,039,383 of record JASDDO010000019.1, on the reverse strand, counting down.
TGAGTAAATACATACTTCAGACTTTTATGGTCAGTGTATATAATCCACTCGTTCTCCCAAGAGATAGTGGCACAAAATCTTGAGTGTGAAGATGACGGCTGTCAATTCCAGATTATGTGTTGGATAGTTGCACTCATGAACCTTTAGTTGTCTCGATGCAAAAGCCACAACCTTTCTATGCTGGTGTAGAACGCATCCTAATATTTTACCGGACGCATCACAATACACGACGAATCCGCCAGATTGATCCGGTATTACGAGGATAGGAGCAGAGGTTAACCTCGACTTGAGTTGTGCAAAAGCCTTTTCATATACTTCTGACCACACGAATACTTTGTCTTTACGTGTGAACTTGGTCAGGGGTGTTGTGATCTTTGAGAAATCTTCAATGAATCGTCGGTAGTATCCTGCTAATCCTAAGAAACTTCTTATATCTTTCACCGTTTGGTGTCGGCCACTCGCTAACAGCTGACACTTTAGCCGGATCCACAGTGATTTCTTCGCCTGAAACAATATGTCCGAGAAGTCCGACTTGATCTAGCCAAAATTCACACTTGCTGTACTTGGCGTAAAGCTGGTGTTGTCGTAATGTCTCCAGGGCAATGCGTAAGTACTCGGTGTGTTCCTTCCGATTCTTTGAATACACCAGGATGTCATCGATGAAGATAACAACAAACCTGTCTAACTACTTGGTTCATCAGGTTCATAAAGATGGTCGGTGCATTGGTCACTCTAAATGGCATTACGAGATATTCATAATGGCCATAACGAGTCCTAAATGCCGTCTTCAAAATGTCGGACTTTTTTACCTTCACCTGATGGTAACCCGAACGAAGATCTAGCTTTGAAAAGACACAAGACCCACTTAATAGATCGAAAAGGTCATCGATGTGCGGTAGTGGATACTTGTTCTTAATTGTCACTTCGATCAGATCTCGAACATCCACACACATCCTGTAGGAACCTTCATTCTTCTTCACGAGTAACACCGGAGATTCCCAACTTGAAATACTGGGTCGGATCCAACTTTTCTTCAGAAGTTCATCCAACTGGATACGGATCTTCTTCAAACCCTCCGGACTTAACCGGTATGGAGCTTTGATTACAGATTGTGCACCAGGTTGTAAATCAATACTAAATTCAAGAGCTCGAACGGGAGGCAAACCTGATATGTTTTCAGGGAACACATCCTCGAACTCTCGAACTACTTGAGACTTTTTTCTTCAGCAGGTAAAGGAAACACATCTGAATTCTTCGATTTAGCACGGTAGCTTCCTAGATCCAAGGTTTTGTCTCCACTTTTAAAATAAAAGACTGGTTGATCTGGTATCTCAAATACTACCCTCCTTTGACGGATGTCAATGGTAGCATAAAATACTCCCAGCCAATCCATTCCCAACACAACATCGAAATTTGGTATATCCAGTACTTTGAAATTTGGGCAAAATTCTCGACCGCAAACTACAACTGGGCACTAATCATATACCAAAGTTGCCTTCAAGACTCCATTCTCGGAACTGACATTCCAGCTTGAAATGAGTGGCTTCATGGGAATCACGTGCGTTCTCACAAATCGTTGTGACATGAAACAGTGTGAAACTCCAGTGAAAAGTGCGAGTGCAGGAAGGGTGGCTACTAGTATAGTACCTGTCATGCCCCGCTACCCAGAGTACGCTAGATTGGGCACGTGACATAACCAACCATGCTACCTGTGGGTAGGAAGTATCCATCCACAGTCACATTACGGCTGTAGAGATATCAAGAACAAGATAAAAATATCTAAAACATGTCCATAAGCCAAGATAACATGAGTCAAGAATAATAAAAGTGCGGAAGCAAAAGATCCAATACACAATAACTGGAATGTATGTCCCATAATGCAGGGTCACATCAGGAATAAACTGCAGAAAATAACTGAACTAGCTACTACTGAAACTCACAGCTCAGCCTGCTGGCTGAAGTACTCCTGCTTGGACTGCAGCAAAGGTACGGAATCTGGGCCATGCAAAACCCAGACGTCAGCGCGTCATGTCATCAAGTAGTAAAATATGAACAAAGTAACAGGCAATGCGAATATAAATATGAATAAAGCAAGGGTAACAGTAATACAAATCAGGGCAGTGCAGGGTAGTGTGCAGTGGGTAAACTAGACTGTTCTATCAGGTTTTCTGTTCTAAAGACTTTGAAATCAAATTGATGAATCATCGATGTAACTTAATAGTATCCCATGCATACCCGGGACCACGGTCCAGATTCTCGGGCTGAAACCGAGACATGCCTCTAGGCACTAAAACAGGAATGTGTACAGATGAATGATGTCAGCAACATCATTCCAAGGCTGGCCTAGCCTCTAAAACTGATCAGAACAAGTAGTGAACTGTTGAGTTACAAGTCAGGTTTCACCTTTGATTTCCCCATACCCCCAAGTTATATGTGTATGTCAAGTTAGGTATTCAGTAGTCAAGAACTAATGCCAACACAGGATCAGGTAAGCAGGTTTGTCTGAATAGACAACAGGAACGGTCCATGAGGACTACATGTCAGGTTTGTTGGCATTAGACACAAGATCAGGTAACGGGTCAGGTCATGGTACATCAGGTCAAGTCAAGCAGTATACGGTACCATGTCGGGTCAATCAATATGTATGTAACAAGTCATGTCAAGATGTAAACGATATCATGGGTGTGCTCATAATCAGTTACATAATCAAGTATGGTTATCAACAACACGATCTAAGCAATGAATTAAGCAATAAGCAGATTCAATTAACTAGCTATACAGTTATCAGTGGTGTTCAACAGACAGTGTCAGCATTATGTGAATACAGTATGATAGATATGAATGCAGAAAAACATGTTAATAAATCTGGGTGCGACGACATGTATAATCTGTTTAATGGATGCAGTTGTAATTAGACCGGTTTAAGTTGCACATGGATGTCTGATAGGCTAAACTGGACAAAGGGGATCATGGCAATAAACAATGTGATCTATCATGTACCGGTGATTGTTAGTTATAACTAATCAGTGCAAGATTAAGCTTCAAGTCCGGAATTATAAAAATGTGTACGGCACTTTATACGGTTAATCTTGAAATCTACTTCTAGCAATTCTAATTAGAGATTTAACAGGAAATAATTAATTTAGCATATGAATAGTTTAAAATAGCATGTAGCAAGTTTCACTTGCCTCGACGGGTCGCGAATCGGGAAAACGGAATGTTACACGTCGGCGGGGAAATCTCGCGACGTGCGCACGGTTCACGGAATAAGTCTGAACGACAAACAGTGGAACCACACAGGTCAGAATACCTCGCTGGATCGTCGGGACCCGTCGCCGGCACGGCCGGATTCCGGCGAACCCAAAAACAGTGAATCTACAATATTCAAGAATGCATGCAATGATAAAAGAAGAATCAAGAAGAGAGAAAGGAAGGAGGATAGAGAAGAGGGTGCTCACGAGGATCTGTGGAGGGGTGGTGATCGTCGACCACGTCGACGAGCTCCAGAGCACGCCCTGCAAAGAACCACCGGCGGTTAAAAACAGCCGAGCATGGGAAAAGAAGAAGGAACAGAAGAAGAAGAAGAAGAAGAAGAAGGAGAAGAAGGAGAAGAAGAAGAAGACCACTCACCGAGGGATGCACGAGGCCGGGGAACGGATCGAGATCACCGGCGGCGATCCCACGAGGTGCTGCGGCGTGCAGGTGGGTGCGCGGTGCTCGAGCAGGGTGCTCGGGGAGAGGAGGAAGGAGGAAGGAGATGAGGTGGAAGCGACGAGGGCGAGGAGGCGACGAGGCCGGTGATGATGGCGTCGGCATTGGGGCGAAGGCGAGGGAGGACGAGGCGGCTAGGGTTCACAGGGTTGAGTTCTGTTGAATAAAGTTTTGAAGAAGGAGAAAATATATATATATGAGGGGGAGAGAGAGACGGGGAGAGAGAGAGAGACGGGGAGAGAGAGAAGAAGAGATTGCGAGAGGAGAGAGAGAGGAGAGAGATAGAGAGGGGAGAGAGATCGAGAGGAGAGAGAAGATATAGAGGAGAAAGAAAATTGGATCGTAGTGCCGCGAGAGAGAGAGAGAGAGAGAGAGAGAAGAGAGAAAGAGAGAAAGGAAAGAGAAAGAGAGAGAGACGGTGGGGCCCAGGGATTAAAACAAAGATGATTGGCCGGGGATAGGAAAAGAATTGTAAAAGATTTAGGGAAATGAAAATATTCTGAGGGTTATATTTTATTTTCATTGGTTTAAAAATATTAGAAAAAGATTTGGCGCAAATGCAACATATCTCCAAATTGTGCCCGGGTCGGGTCCAAAATTTGAATTTGAAATAAGAAAATTATTGGCGGGTTCCAAAATTTAAAATGAACTATTTTACAATCAAACAGTATACCCCCAAAACAGACGCACGTACGTGCGCGTAGCCGTCCAAACACGTCCGTTTCACTGAACGGGATGAGAACACGATGCAAGGACGCTACCACAGGGTTAGGGGTGTCAAGCAGGCCATGACAAGTATTTTTAATTTCATTTTAGATGCCTTAGATTGTTATATGCAAAAATGACTTGTCGGGGTAAAATTTATAACTAGCAACAATCAATTAAGATCAATGAAATAAGTACCACACAACACGCATACGGTAACAGAAACTAGTAGCATTGGGCTCGGTTGTTACATTATACCCAACTACAAAAGAATTTCGTCCTTGAAATTCCAAGAATACAAAGATAGACGACAAACAACTACAAGAAAAGATGAGGAAACTTCTGCCGGATTTCATCTTCTCGTTCCCAGGTGGACTCTCCATGCGAGCGATTACCCCAAGAAACAAATACAAGAGGGATAACCTTGTTCTTAAGAACCTTTTCCCTTCGATCTACAATTTCAACCGGTCGCTCCTCAAAAGTCAAGTCTTCTCGCTCCGTCAGCTCCGAATGATCCAATACATGCGTTTCATCTCGAACATACCTACGGAGTTGAGATACGTGAAACACATCGTACACATTCGCCAAGGACTGTGGTAACGCCAAACGATACGCTACCTCACCAACACGCTCCAAGATCTCAAAGGGTCCAACGAATCGTGGACTGAGCTTTCCTCGACTTCCAAAACGAATCACCCCTCTAGTTGGTGATATCTTCAAGAATACCAAATCACCCACGGCGAACTCTAGAGCTCTTCCCGACGTATCTGCCCAACACTTCTGTCTGTCTTGTGCTGCCTTCATATGATTCCTGATAGTGTTAACTTTCTCTACTGTCTGCACAACCAAATCTGGTCCCAACAATCTTCGTTCACCGACATCGTCCCAACAAACAGGTGAACGGCATTTACGACCATACAAAGCTTCAAATGGAGCTATTTGGATAGTTGCCTGGAAACTGTTGTTGTAAGAAAACTCCACCAAATGTAGATGATCCTCCCATGAACCCTTGAAGTCCAACATGCACACTCTCAACATATCTTCAAGAGTTTGGATTGTTCTCTCCGACTGACCATCAGTTTGAGGATGATAAGCTGTGCTAAACTTCAATCGAGTCCCCAAACTTTCCTGTAAACTCTTCCAGAAGTGTGATAAGAACCGTGTGTCACGATCGGACACAATGCTTACCGGTACTCCATGCAATCTAACAATCTCCTGCATGTATCGCTCAGCCAAAGTTTCTGTTGATTGACCAACCCGAAAAGGAATAAAATGCGCTGCCTTGGTCAAACGATCAACAATCACCCATACTGCATTGTTGCCTTTTGGACTTCGCGGTAGAGCTGTCACGAAATCCATGGTTATATGTTCCCACTTCCACTGAGGGATCGGAAGTGGTTGCAATAAACCAGCAACCCTTTGATGTTCAGCCTTAACTTGCTGACACACCAAGCACTTTGCCACAAAGCGAGCAATCTCCCGTTTCATGCCTTCCCACCAGAAATGCTGTCGAATATCTCGGTACATCTTTGTGCCTCCTGGATGTACAGAATAAGCTGAACTGTGTGCCTCCTTCATAAGCTCTTCACGAATATCTCCCTTTGGTACACACAAACGGCTACCATATCTCAACAAACCATCTTCATGTATCAGTAAATCTGTTTGTAGTCCGGCTTCAACCTGTTCTCGAAACTTTTGCAGTCTAGGATCCTGCGATTGCGCTGCTTTAATATTCTCGATCAACGACGAATGTACTTGCAGCTGCATCAATTGTCCCGAAGAATGCGGTAGCACAACCTCCAAATCAAATCTTCGAAATTCTTCAATGAGCTCCTTCTGCGTATTCAACATCTGAATTGCTGGTAACCGACTGAGCGCATCCGGCACGACATTAACCTTCCCCGGATGGTACTTAAGATCAAGATCGTAATCAGCCATCAGCTCTAACCATCTACGCTTCCTCATATTAAGCTCCTTCTGCGTGAACACATACTTCAAGCTCTTATGGTCAGTAAAAACTTCGACCATTTCTCCTAAAAGATAGTGTCTCCAAATCTTCAAAGCGAAAATCACAGCCGCAAGCTCCAAGTCATGAGTTAGGTAATTCTTCTCATGGGTCTTCAACTGTCTTGATGCGTACGCTACAACCTTCCCATGCTGCATCAAAACACATCCCAATCCTTTCCCAGATGCGTCGCTGTGAATCACCAAACCTCCGGAATTGTCTGGCACGGTCAGAATAGGGGCGGTTATCAACTTCTACTTCAACGTCTCAAAAGCTGACGCACATCTATCCGTCCATACAAAAGGTACCTCCTTGCGCGTAAGCTTGGTCAATGGCTCCGCCAGACGAGCAAAGTTCTCCACAAATCTTCTGTAATACCCGGCGAGACCAAGGAAACTTCTTATCTCCGCAACATTCTTTGGAATCGGCCAATCTCGAACTGCTGCAATCTTTTCTGGATCGACGGCGATTCCGTCGCCAGACACGACATGCCCCAAAAACTTTACTTCTTCCAGCCAAAACTCGCACTTGCTCATCTTCGCATACAACTTCTCCTGTCTCAACGTCTGCAGTGCGATCTTCAAATGCTCAGCATGCTCTTCAAAACTCTTCGAGTAAACCAGAATATCGTCAATGAACACCACAATAAACTGGTCCAAGAAAGGTGAAAAGATTCGGTTCATCAAGTTCATGAATATCGCCGGTGCATTCGTTACTCCGAAGGGCATCACTAAGTACTCGTAATGTCCATACCGAGTTCGGAACGCCGTCTTGCAAATATCTTCTGCTTTCACTCGGACCTGATGATATCCGGATCGCAAATCCAGCTTCGAGAATACCCTCGCGCCACTAAGCTGCTCAAAAAGTTCACCAATGCGAGGGATCGGGTACTTGTTCTTAATAGTCACCCGGTTTAATTCTCGATAGTCGATGCACATCCTTCTCGTGCCATCTTTCTTCTTGACTAGAAGAACTGGAGCTCCCCAAGGCGAGTTACTGCTTTGAATCCAACCCTTTTCAAGCAATTCGGCAACCTGTTTCTTGACCTCTTCCAACTCTACTGGTGCCATTGGATAATACGCTTTGGATACTGGCGCTGCACCAAGAATAAGATCAATTGCGAACTCCACGTCTCGCTTCGGCGGTAATCCCGATATATCTTCAAACACGTCCATAAAATCACGAACAACAGCTGGCTCTTCACTTTCATCAACCTCCATTGATGCAAGAATACTATTTGTCGGCCTAGCCCTAAACTCGACTGGCCCGAAAAAACTGCTTCCTCCAGTGAAGGTAAACTCGGGATGTCCGGGAATCTGGAAAATTACTTTCTTTGCCCTACAATCAATGTAAGCGTGGAAAGTGCCAAGAAAATCTATTCCCAAGACGACTTCGTAGCTGCCCATATCAATCACCAAGAAATCTGCAAAAAGCTCCCGTCCGCAAACAACAACTGTACAATCTTTACATTCCCTACTAGATATGATTTTCCCATTCCCAGTGTGTATATCCCAGAAACTAGACAGGGTCGTGCAGGTAATCGAGTGTGTAGTTATAAACTTGGATGACATAAAACAATGGGATGCACTAGAATCAAACAACGCTAATGCGGGAAAACCATGAATAAGTAGAATACCTGAAACAACTTCTCCTGACGCCTTCGCTTCCTCAGCTGTCAAGGTAAAAGTTCGAGCCTAATTAAGTCCTTGAGTCAGCTGCTTCTGTCCCTGAAACGGTTTCTGCGGAGGCTTCTGAATATCATCCCTTGTACGAAGCTTCGACGGGCAAGCGCTGACAGAGTGATCTGCCGCTCCACAAACCAAACAGAGTCCTTGCCTCCTACGACAATCCTTTTGTACGTGGCCAGGTAAATTGCAGTAGTTACAAGTCACGCTCTTTCTCTGGTCAACCACAGCATGCTTCTTCATTGGTGCTACGCCACGACGGTCCACTGGAATACCTCTGCGACCATGAGCTCGGTTTGGTACAAATGCCGGCTTCCTTACCGCAACCGCTGTCTGCTGTGAACTCCCAGTTTTTCCTGATAGGCTCTGCTGTTCTCGAGCTGCCGTAAGAACCTGTGAGAAAGTGGTCAAACCCAGGGAGACAATCTGCCTCTGGATGTCCACATCCAAGCTGCGCATGAACCTCCGTGCCTTGTCTGCATCGTTGGCAACTAAAGGTCCAGCGAATCTGCTGAGTCTTGTCCATTCTGCTGCATGCACATCCACGAGTGCTCCATTCTGCCTTAGCCCGATGAACTTCTCTTCCATTTCCTCCCGTGCGGTCCGCGGGAAGAACTTCTCTAGGAAACTTTTCGAAAAATCCGCCCACTTGATCGGCTTGGGCAAGCGGCTCTCCTCCACAAGCCACCATTCTCGGGCGTAGTCCACTAACTGAATGCGTACCACATCAACTCTTTTCTCATCTGGAATCTGTGCTGCAATAAGAAAGTTCTCTGTGTCAACTAGCCACTGCTCTGCTGGCAACGGCTCCTCCAAACCAGTAAATGCAGACGGACCCAAACGTCTGAAATCTGCTACGGTCCCTACTCGATCAACTGGTTTAGTTTCAACCTTGTCTACGGACTGCTGAACGGTCTGCAAACCTTCCTGAAACGATTCCGCTTGCTGCTGGATCAGCTCGGTCTGTCTCTTTTGATTCTCCAGCATTCCCCTTATCACTCCAAGAATGGCGGCTTCGTCAACACGCCTTTGGTATGTCTTCAGATTCTTGTCCGCCATATTCCTGAAATCAAAATCACCCAACATTAGCATGATAACAGATTCAAAATATAGATCAAGGCTAGAACTCCAAGTTACTTAAATAGAGTACCGCATTGTAACTATGCCGCGGTATCATAGCCACAATTACATAACTTCACCCAAGTCGCCTAAGTCCTAGAGATAACAAGGAATCAGGTTTCGAGTCGATATGCAAAGGAAGTTTGCACATCGTAAAAGATATAATCAGGAAGAATTTGATTCAAGAACGGTAAAACGGCAAGGTGGCAGGACATGTTTCCTAAACACGGGTTTCCTGATTCGTGTATTGGGTACAATACCCAACTACAAAAGAATCAACCCGACTAACCTATGTCTCTGATACCAAAAGAACCATATCACGCCCCGCTTCCCAGAGTACGCTAGATTGGGCACGTGACATAGCCAACCATGCTACCTGTGGGTAGGAAGTATCCATCCACAGTCACATTACGGCTGTAGAGATATCAAGAACAAGATAAAACTATCTAAAACATGTCCATAAGCCAAGATAACATGAGTCAAGAATAATAAAAGTGCGGAAGCAAAAGATCCAATACACAATAACTGGAATGTATGTCCCATAATGCGGGCTCACATCAGGAATAAACTGCAGAAAAATAACTGAACTAGCTACTACTAAAACTCACAGCTCAGCCTGCTGGCTGAAGTACTCCTACTCGGACTGCAGCAAAGGTACGGAATCTGGGCCATGAAAAACCCAGACGTCAGCGCGTCATGTCATCAAGTAGTAAAATATGAACAGAGTAACAGGCAATACGAATATAAACATGAATAAAGCAAGGGTAACAGTAATACAAATCAGGGCAGTGCAGGGTAGTGTGCAGTGGGTAAACTAGACTGTTCTATCAGGTTTTCTGTTCTAAAGACTTTGAAATCAAATTGATGAATCATCGATGTAACTCAATAGTATCCCGTGCATACCCGGGACCACGGTCCAGATTCTCGGGCTGAAACCGAGACATGCCGCTAGGCACTAAAACAGGAATGTGTACAGATGAATGATGTCAGCAGTATCATTCCAAGGCTGGCCTAGCCTCTAAAACTGATCAGAACAAGTAGCGAACTGTTGAGTTACAAGTCAGGTTTCACCTTTGATTTCCCCATACCCCAAGTTATATGTGTATGTCAAGTCAGGTATTCAGTAGTCAAGAACTAATGCCAACACAGGATCAGGTAAGCAGGTTTGTCTGAATAGACAACAGGAACGGTCCATGAGGACATGTCTGAATAGACAACAGGAACTGTTGAGTTACATGTCAGGTTTGTTGGCATTAGACACAAGATCAGGTAACGGGTCAGGTCATGGTACATCAGGTCAAGTCAAGCAGTATACGGTACCATGTAGGGTCAATCAATATGTATGTAGCAAGTCATGTCAAGATGTAAACGATATCATGGGTGTGCTCATAATCAGTTACATAATCAAGCATGGTTATCAACAACACGATCTAAGCAATGAATTAAGCAATAAGCAGATTCAATTAACTAGCTATACAGTTATCAGTGGTGTTCAACAGACAGTGTCAGCATTATGTGAATACAGTATGATAGATATGAATGCAGAAAAACATGTTAATAAATCTGGGTGCGACGACATGTATAATCTGTTTAATGGATGCAGTTGTAATTAGACCGGTTTAAGTTGTACATGGATGTCTGATAGGCTAAACTGGACAAAGGGGATCATGGCAATAAACAATGTGATCTATCATGTACAGGTGATTGTTAGTTATAACTAATCAGTGCAAGATTAAGCTTCAAGTCCGGAATTATAAAAATGTGTACGGCACTTTATACGGTTAATCTTGAAATCTACTTCTAGCAATTCTAATTAGGGATTTAACAGGAAATAATTAATTTAGCATATGAATAGTTTAAAATAGCATGTAGCAAGTTTCACTTGCCTCGACGGGTCGCGAATCGGGAAAACGGAACGTTACACGTCGGCGGGGAAATCTCGCGACGTGCGCACGGTTCACGGAATAAGTCCGAACGACAAACAGTGGAACCACACAGGTCAGAATACCTCGCTGGATCGTCGGGACCCGTCGTCGGCACGGCCGGATTCCGACGAACCCAAAAACAGTGAATCTACAATATTCAAGAATGCATGCAATGATAAAAGAAGAATCAAGAAGAGAGAAGGGAAGGAGGATAGAGAAGAGGGTGCTCACGAGGATCTGTGGAGGGGTGGTGATCGTCGACCACGTCGACGGAGCTCCGGGGCACGCCCTGTAAAGAACCACCGGCGGTTAAAAACAGCCGAGCATGGGGAAAGAAGAAGGAACAGAAGAAGAAGAAGAAGAAGAAGAAGAAGAAGAAGGAGGAGAAGAAGAAGACCACTCACCGAGAGATGCACGAGGCCGGGGAACGGATCGAGATCACCGGCGGCGATCCCACGAGGTGCTGCGGCATGCAGGTGGGTGCGCGATGCTCGAGTAGGGTGCTCGGGGAGAGGAGGAAGGAGGAAGGAGATAAGGTGGAAGCGACGAGGGCGAGGAGGCGACAAGGCCGGTGATGATGGCGTCAGCGTTGGGGCGAAGGCGAGGGAGGACGAGGCGGCTAGGGTTCACGGGGTTGGGTTCTGTTGAATAAAGTTTTGAGGAAAGAGAAAATATATATATAGGAGAGGGGGAGAGAGACGGGGAGAGAGAGAGAGAGAGAGAAAGAGAGAGACGGGGAGAGAGAGAAGAAGAGATTGCGAGAGGAGAGAGAGAGAGAGGAGAGAGATAGAAAGGGGAGAGAGATCGAGAGGAGAGAGAAGATATAGAGGAGAAAGAAAATTGGATCGTAGTGCCGCGAGAGAGAGAGACAAAGAGAGAAGAGAGAAAGAGAGAAAGGAAAGAGAAAGAGAGAGAGACGGTAGGGCCCAGGGATTAAAACAAAGATGATTGGCCGGGGATAGGAAAAGAATTGTAAAAGATTTAGGGAAATGAAAATATTCTGAGGGTTATATTTTATTTTCATTGGTTTAAAAAATATTAGAAAAAGATTTGGCGCAAATGCAACATATCTCCAAATTGCGCCCGGGTCGGGTCCAAAATTTGAATTTGAAATAAGAAAATTATTGGCGGGTTCCAAAATTTAAAATGAAGTATTTTACAATCAAACTGTATACCCCCAAAACGGACGCACGTACGTGCGCGTAGCCGTCCAAACACGTCCGTTTCACTGAATAGGACGAGAACACGATGCAAGGACGCTACCACAGGGTTAGGAGTGTCAAGCAGGCCATGACAAGTATTTTTAATTTCATTTTAGATGCCTTAGATTGTTATATGCAAAAATGACTTGTCGGGGTAAAATTTATAACTAGCAACAGTCAATTAAGATCAATGAAATAAGTACCACACAACACGCATACGGTAACAGAAACTAGTAGCATTGGGCTCGGTTGTTACAGTACCTAAATTATATGAGGTTGTGTTTAGATATAGGGAAAGTATAACGATGCAAAAAAATTGAAAGATTGAAAGGATGGGGGTTTTTACCAGTGATGACTTGTCCTGTGGCTTCAGCCTCCTCGACTGTCATAGTAAAAGCCTGTCGTCTCAGTACATTCCTTCTCACTGAAGGCACGTTCCTTTACCTCTGAAGCACGTTTCTCTGTGCCTGATGGAATTGACGCTGAGGATGTGCAGGCGGTCTATGTCATGCTGGTGCAGGAAGAGCTAAACGAGGTGCAGGTGCCTGAATGGCTGGCCTCTGTGGAGCTGTAACTGCGGGTCTAGATACTGGTGCTGTGTTAATACGATATGGGCATGCTCCTATAGCGTGAGTAGATGCGCCACAAATTAATCACAGGCCATTTGCACGCCTGCAGTCCTTCGTCAAGTGTCCAGTTCTCTTGCAGTAGAAACAGAAATCTGGGCTGGACCGGTTAAACGATCCTCCTGGCCTCTTAGGTGCAAAAGTCATCCTAGAAGAGGCTCCTCCTAACATCTGGGTAGAAAGGCGTTTGATTCCGGTTGCTTGAGGCTTACCCTTCTTCTTGACCACAGTTTCACAACGGCGTGCTGCCTTCTGGGCGAGTTCATGAGTTGGATAATGCCGCCCGAATCTCCGGGTCTAAGCCCTGTTGAAATCGTCTAGCCCGAATCTCATCGGTCGGGATCAAGTGTGGCGTGAACCTGATAAGATGTTGATGTCAGAATAATGATGTGTTTTACAGAACAGAATTTGATACGAATTCTTTACCTGCTAAGCATGATGAATTCGACATCATATTCATCCACTGATTTTACCCACATAAATCCTTGTTGCAGGTGGATGAACTGTTGCTCCATCTCAAAACGGGCGGTCTCGGGGAAAAACTTCGCATCGAAAAAATCGCGGAACGTTTGCCACTCTATCGGTTGTGTGAGACGGCTTTCCTCGGCTTTCCACTAGACTCTTGCATTGTCGGTGAGCTAGAACTTGGCCACACGAACCTAAACTATGTCTGGTACCTGCGCTGCTGCAAAGTCGTCATCGATACTTTAGGCCCATTCTTCAGCCTCAAGAGGACTCTCTTTCCCTGAAAAGTTTTTTGGATGCAACGCATGAAGTTGCTTTACTCCAGGTGCTTCAGCTTCCAGCGGTTTATGAGAATAGCAGTCTGCTGCTACTGGCCCTCTAGAAGAGTTTTGATAGCTTCTAAATGCACCGTCTGTTCATTGATCGAAGCAGCAACGGTAGGGGGAGGTGGTAAGGTAGGTGGTGTATTTCTATTGACATTGGTACTGGTGTTATTGGGAGAATCCATTAACTTGATAGAAAGAAAATGTTAGGATAGATTCAAGAAATTTGAAATGCAAGAAATGTATAGTTGTTGATTCTTATAATTCTTGTGATATATTGCTTAAGACTTCATGCAGAACGGACATGCATCAGCCACCAACAAAACCTGTCACACCTCGCTTCTCAATAGACGGAAACGGTGACGTGGTAAGCCCGCAACGTACTTAAGGAAATACGTTAAGCGTAATTAAGTAATATAACAATGAACAAAAATGACAAGAGTAATAAAATAAAACAGCGACTTTATTTATATTCAACTTTACATACAACATTCTGAAATAAAAGATACAATAATAAAAGCAAATGCCTAAACAATGGTATAATGAAAGTAAGTGCAGGCTGGAAAGAGCTAGTAGTCTGGCTGAGCAGCAAACTAGTCCAAGTCCTCCGAGCTTGGCTCTATCTCTTCAGAGTTCGTTCCTCTTGACGAACATTCCAAAGAAAGAAACAGAAAGGAATGTGTCGTCAGCAAACTAGCGCTCGGTAAGTCCGAAAAGAAGTAAGAGAAGATAGTATGTAATAAACAGATGACAAGTACAGTTGTATATGATTATCCACAGGTATATGATAGTTATTCTAACGTGATTGTTTGTAGTTTGATAATGAATGTATTCGTGTATACGAAAGGAGTCCATCTTACCCCGTGGACTAAGGTAACATGTAGTACAAGGCCCCGTCATAACCCACAAGATAATGGTACGTGAATTCATGTAGGTGTCTTTTAAGTGACCTCTCGTGCCACGATATATGTTCCGTACCAATCTACCCCTTTATCTCCGCGTATTGTATTGTATAGATTAAGATTATAGGTCTTGGCCGAATCCATGGATATAAAATATACAGGTTCATGTTCAAGATGTAAGCATGTGTTCAGGTATTCATGTCAAGTTATACCTATGGTTCGGTCAAGTCGAGTCAAGTATGCAAATTTGATGTTTGATATTTGAATTAGAGTATTCAAGTTCATGATCAAGTATACAAGTTCGTGTTTGATTTTGGATTCTGGGTCGAAGGTGGATTTCTGTTGGAGTCAGAAACTTGTGAACAGAATTAACTCTTGAATTTTTCTTAGGTTCGGGAGTAATCGGCTACTGCTGTATATGGACGGCGGGATTTGTGTTTTTTTCCAAGATAATTGCCATTGATAACTCCGTTAAGTTGTCTTACCTGAATAGACAAGCACTCACTTCCTCCAGCTCTCTGGGGCTTAAGAGAAATGATACCGCTTAAGTCTATATTAATTCTATAGCCCTTAAAATATTGTTTGCATGTCTCAAGGGGGTTTTATGAAAAATATGTTAATATTGTTTTAAAAATAACCTCGAGAGTGATTTACAAGATTTAAGGTTTTCATGGGCATGTATTTTAATTATTGTAGTATTTTAATGATAAAAACTTAGCTTTTAAAAGTTCATGGTATTTTTATGAAAACTAGGTCTTTTGGAAACTTGATGGTGTTTTATTAAAAGGTTAATCTTTCATTTTTTAAAATATTGTTTATATGTTTTATTAAAAATACAAATTCATATTTTTATATAATTTTTTTCAAAAATTATTTTTATTTAGAAAAGTCGCATTTCTTAAAAACCGTATTTTATTTCCTTTCGAGACCGAATACTCCATGAGCAGTTCTGCATCTCGCTCTACTATCCCATGGATATGCGATAATCTGCACCATCCATTAGTGAGTCTCCTGACGAGGGTTGTAGAGGCGTATTTCCCAAGGATTACAAAATACTGATTAAAAAAAGTGTTTTGAAAAGGTATGGTATTTTAATGAAAAGATTATTCTTTAAAATAGCTATATATTTAGAGTACCGTGTTATGAAACCATAGTGTGCATGCGGGGTAGGTCATTACGCCATGAAGTTTTTCATAAAGATATTTAACAATTATTGAAAATGAGGGTCGTACTAAAGTTCGTGGTATTTTAATGAAAAGTTCATTATATGATAGTTTCATATAAAAAATTTGGTTAAACTCAAAGCTAAATGATTGTAATCAAAGTTACAAATAGTGCGAGAAAGTTAGTTTGACATATTTTTCTTTAAAGAGGGAGTTCCAAGGTTAAAGTAACATGTATCAGAGGTAACTCCACTTTTACCGATATATTTTTAGGAAATGATTAGAGATGAAATAAAAGAAAGGAAGGGGGACTTACTCGCTGTGTAGCGTTGGAAAGAGATTAAAGAAAAGAGGGGGATTCTCTTGGCGTTGCGGAAGTTCCGAAAACGGTTTCGATCTTCGATGGAAAAGCTTGGTTGCTAACTCTACTTGACTCCACTTGCACTTAGAAACTTTTGGGACGATTTTGATAGAAATTTTCAGAATGGA
Source organism: Agapanthus africanus (assembly GCA_030015575.1). Classification (NCBI taxonomy): domain Eukaryota; kingdom Viridiplantae; phylum Streptophyta; class Magnoliopsida; order Asparagales; family Amaryllidaceae; genus Agapanthus; species Agapanthus africanus. Next base: position 371,023,063 of record JASDDO010000019.1, on the reverse strand, counting down.
TGGGAGCTAGGTCATGGGGTGGTATTTATAGTGAAGAATTAGGGTTTGGAAATTAAAAATGTGGATTAAAAGGATTTAAATGGTGTTAAATGGGGAATTGAAGAGTCTCTGTTTGATTGCAGGAAAATCAAACAGTGCAGGAGAGTTGAGAGGAGTTGAAGAGTCAAATCTGCAAAGCATGAATGGATTTGGACTCCATCGAACCGTCGGCGCCGGCCCTTTGGGGATTTTGGGCGGGCGGATCTTGATGATCCGTCTCGATATTCGTGCCACGTGTCAAGTTGGATGTTTACTCCTATTTGCGCATGTTTGATTTTTCTTAAACTTTTCGTTTCTCCATGTATTGCACGTGCAACTCTTGGGCTTCCGAAAAATTAAAAAGAAAAATCTAAAAATAATTATGTATGATGAGAATTGAACACACGGGTTACATCACAGCAGTGTAGAGGCTTTACCAGTGAGCTACAAGTTGTTTCTTGTTTTTATTTAACAAAAAATAACTTTTAACTTACACAGGCTGAAATACCCCTTTACTGTGAAATACAAGAAATTTCTGTACAGGAATTTCAGAGTCGTTACAAAAGCTTAAAAAATTTACCATTTCACCTTCTTTTCTTTTCATCTCAAATTCTTTTCACTCTCTTCAGATGGGTAACCCAAACCGACCAACTCTTGGCGAGCTTTGCTACACATAATTAGATATTTCTTTATATCGTTATTGCTTTAGTAAAACTTCTGACCCTACCATTTCTTTAAGAGATAGGATATAGGCTCTTGATATAACAGTTGGACACCTCACTCAAGTTCCTATCAACCGTGTCAAAATTCAACACCTTCTTATGTTGATACACTTTTTAAGGCCAGCGAGGAAACTTTTAAACCTATATCCATTGCTGAGAATATTTTGAAAGCCCGTGGCCTAAGTTTCATACCTTTCACTACTTCAAAATCCTTAAGACAACAAATACAATCATTTCCATGTGAAAATGTTGATAATCCTTTGAGGCGAATATGGCAACTTCTAAACCTGTGACCATTACTGAGAAAATTGCAAAAGCCAGTCGCCAAAAATTCAACCAATATCAATCTTCTTCATATGAAAATGCTGATCCTAATCTTATTTATGAAAATTAGATACAACCTTCTAACTCTTATCAACAGTACCAAACTTTCACATCCTCTCATGATGATATTTCTCTTGAGGCTAATATGGCAATTCGTAAACCCATTTCTATTGAGGAACATATTGAACTCGCCCGTATGTAACAATTAAACCCATTCCAACCATACTTAATTTGTGCACCTTATCTAGACAGTGCTTCTGAACATCAATTAGGAAGTTCCACGATTCAAAGAGAATTCTTTATTGACACTTCTTCACATACCATGTCTAGTCTAGAAGTAGAGTTGGAATTGAGTAGTGAGAAAGAACCAGGGATCCCTTATAGTCAACCTAAAACCAATTCTTTTGATCTCAACACCTTCCATCCTGAAATCCAACCGAATGTATTTGATGATCAACCGCTTAATAATCTAATTGATAAGATGCCCGAGAATAACATGTTTGACGTTTCTAATCATGGGTGTGAAAGAGAAACATAAACCATTCCAAATCAAATTGATCCTTATCTAACTAAACTTGACATTTCAAACCTTCCAATTCCATCATGTGAATCAAGTGATCCATCGATTGAGGATAATATAATTGATAAATTTTTAAAGAACTATTCGTTTGATTTGACTGAAAGTGCTAGTGAGATCAGTGTTGCGAATATCTTTGAAGATGAACTCGCTATGTTGGATGAGTTGGATTCCCCGATCCATCATGTCCCTTCCATTGAATGTGAATATCTTTTTGTACATTTAACCGATAATATTCTTACCACCAATTTATCCGATATGCAAAACAATATTCAGCCTTCATCTCTCACATCTGCATTAACAATGCTCGACACCCAAGTTCGTTTACCTATTTCATTACACACTTTCTTTGGTTCTGTTCCCGCCAAAATTTTCGGCCAAGAGCTACTTGTCCCCTTGTGAAAAATGGGGAGAATCCTTAAAAAAGTAGGCATCACGTGCTCACACGTGACCGGGCCTCACATGCAGACACGTGACCTTTTATGATCAGAGTTTATCTGCACCTGAAAGCCTAATTGATGGGTCACGTGCCAACACGTGATGGGTTCCCGAGTTCTTTAAAATAATAAAATTAAATTCTAAATTAAATGCTTAATCAAAAGGGTTACGTGCCAACACGTGATAGGCTCTGAGACCCTCTGAAACAATAGAATAAATTCTAATTTGAATGCTGTAACAAATGGGGTCACGTGCCAACACGTGATAAACTCCTAAATCATCTGAACTAATAGAATTAAATTCTAATTAAGAGGGAATCAAAAACTCTAATTGGAAAAATATTTCTCTAGATCTTTCCAAACAAAAAAGATTGCGCTTTGTAAAGTGGAGCACCGTTGGATTAAAAATCTAGTGGTGATTAAAAATCACCAATTTATAGAAAGATTCTATACAAGAAAATATTTTCCTAAAATCTGCCAGGAACAACAAATAAAATATCTTTTGGATTAACAATCCAATGGTGAATAAAATTCACCAAGTGATCTAAAAGATCATGTTGGTTGCAAAATCAATCAAAATTTTTCAATGAAAGATTGACTAAACAAACTGATTCTTTTCTTTCTCCTATAAATAGGAGCCAAGAAGAGAAGAGGAAAAGAGGGGAGATACAACAACAGAGAGAAAAAAGAAGAGAATTTAATTCTCCGGAGAGAAAGAAGATCTCTTCAGAAAAAGAAGGAAACTTTAGGTAAGGGAGAGAAAGAGATCATTCTATAAGCTCCCATAACCCTATAAGAGAATTTAATTATCAAACTAAGAGTTTAACTCTTCTACATAAGAACTTAGTTCTTCCTCTGGTTGAAAATCAGCAAAAGCAGATCTCCCCATAAGTTGAGAATTTAATTCTCATCGGGGAGATTCTGTTATGCAGATCTAAAACCTAAGGGAGGACCTGAGTTCAGAGAATTTTATTCTCCCACAAAGCACATAGGAATTTAATTCCTTCAACAAAGATAGGGTTTAACCCTTAAGATAAGAACTTAGTTCTTCCTCTGGTTGAAGATCTGCAGAAGCAGATCTCCCCATAAGTTGAGAATTTAATTCTCATCGGGGAGATTCTGTCCTGCAGATCCAAAACTTAGAGGGAGAATTGAATTTAAAGAATTTAATTCTTCCAAATACATAGGAATTTAATTCCTCTAAATAAGATTAGGGTTTAACCCTATAAAAAAATTTAATTCTTAAACAAGGGACTCAGACTTCTCGTGCATGTAAAGAGATCAAGTACCCAACCTGATCACGTGGCAACACGTGACTCTCTCCCTCAATGATCAAAAAGGATGAATGAGATGGGGTTACGTGCTCCCACATGACCCTTGAACAAACTTCTCAAAATAAAGGCAGAACAGACTTTGAGAGCCCTCACGTGTCTCCGCGTGACCCCTGACAAACACCTCTTTAAAAAAGAGAAGATGGAAAGAACTGAAGGATTAAAATCCAATGCATGGGCTCCCTCACGTGTCCCCACGTGACCCCTAGTAAATCCTTTTAATATCCAGTGCATGGGTACTCATCACGTGCCTACACGTGATGGCCGTGAAGACTAAAGTGTTTAACACTTACCTGCATATCCTGAGAATAAAATAAAGGAAGTTTAGGCCCAACACTGTTTTGTGCGCTACATCCTTAGTGTTTAACACTATTTTAAGCGCATCACGTGGGAGCATATGATAACCGAGTGTACTCTAGTGTTTAACACTATATCCTAGCCAATCTTAGCTTGAACTAGCCAAGTTTTCCATAGGCAGTACCCCTTTTTGACTGAACCTCAAACACACTTTTGTCTTCCAAAATTGGTCATCTCATATGACATTCAAAGTAGAACCCAGAGCCTTTCAGACAACTTTAGTTCAAGGGTACATCTCTCCACACCTCTGATGCATGTCGTTGTAATTCTTCAACGTCTTCAGAGAGGTGGTGGGTCCTAATAGCTAATAACTATCTGGTGCATTTCCAAATCCATGTTTGCATCTGAACTTGGACCGCAATATCCCTAAACTAAACAATAGAGCCCAAATGCTCTTTTGTTGGATCTAAATGATCCTGTTAAGTAGATCTTAGTCTAAAATTAGACTAACGTATTCTTAACAAACATTTAAGTTGATCTTAATCCCAAACGAGATTAACGATCCTTAAATCAATCCAACTACAGATCTCCGAACCAACATTGGTTCAAGGGAACATCTCTTCACTCCTTTGATATTTGTCGTTGTAATCCTTCAACGTCTTCAAAGATGTGATGGGTCCTGATAACCAAACAAACTACGGACTATGATGTCCTTAAACTTTATAGACTATGACGTCTTTAAACTATGGACTGTGGGGTCCTTAAACTCATGGACTATGACATCCTTAAACTTTACGGACTGTGGGGTCCTTAAGCCCATGGACTATGATGTCCTTAACCTTGGACCGTAATGTCCTTAAACTAACCTTGGACCGCAATGTCCCTAAACTAAACAATAGAGCCCAAATGCTCTTTTGATTGGATCTAAACGATCCCGTTAAGTTGATCTTAGTCTAAAACTAGACTAACGTATCCTTAACAAATGTTTAAGTTGATCTTAGTCTCAAATGAGACTAACGTATCCTTAAACCCAACCCCAAACCTAAATCTAAGAAGATAACGATTTGAACTAATCCACGCCCTACGGACGACAACATAAATTAGTCTCCGTATACAATCCACGGGCAACCAAAAACAAAACAAACACACACGACACGAAGTGACCATTTGGAGAAGGAGAAAGTGGTTACCGCGATGCGGTAGCGTAATTAACTGCAGGGGCTTGCGCCTGCGGGAAAGAGCGTCCCCACAATCAAAAGCCCCTCAACGAGGGGGAATCTGACGAAATCTGCTATATCGGCCGCATCCGTTTAAACCTTCGATACATGGTGTCATAAATTAACTTGGCATCTTCGGAGAGGTGGACGGATAGCACCAAATAGCATCTGCTCTCAAATTCAGGCAAGACGAACCTACGCGGTCTCGTCCCCGTATTTCGGCGGAGAACAGATTCTGGCACGTCCGGTGGGACCTTTTCCTCTTTCCACTCCACACTTCGTGTGTCGTGTTTCGCGAACGAATCGCGGTTTGATATGGTTGCCCTTAGGTTCGAGGTACTAAGATTTGGTTTTTCTCTCGTGCAGAAAAAGAACATCAATAGCCTCTAACTGTTCCAGCTGCAACAACAACTCTCATTCCATCCTATCTGGAGGAGTGACTTACGGGCTCCAAGCGGCCTCCCTTTTTACAATGCCGGTGGAATAAGTGAGCCAAGCCACCACTGGGCTATTCTTCGGGACCATGATCCCACCAACAAGCTTCAGCGCTCCTGTACCATCGCAAGAAGTTTCGAAGAAGTCGGTCTTTGATCGGCTTACAACTACTGCGGCCCCTCTCAACGGGTCACCCAAGTCCAATGCCTCAGTTTTCAACAGACCGGGCCGAAGCTCAGATGGGCCCGTGAAGAAGCCCACAATTCCTGAAGAGGTTATCCCAAAACGGATAGCCATTCCTACTCCTGAAGTCCCCAAGGCGGCTTCTCCTGCTAAGGGGTCAGTCTTCAGAAGACTGGCCGTTTCAGCTCCTACTCCACGTGAAGTCATGAAGGCTGTTTCCCCTGTTCGAAAGTCGGCCTTCGCAAGACAGACTACTCCCTCTCAACGGGTGTCAGTCTTCGACAGGCTAGCACCAATAACAGTCTCTCCTCAAAGCAGGGGGCATGAAGAAGCTCATCCAACAGCGGAGGTGATCCCAGCCGCACGACATGCTCGACGTCGCCACTGGCACCGAGTGAGGAAAGCTGGGGGCAATTCCCCTTCTGGATTGACTCCGCTAGCTCCAATGGTGGAGGTTGATGCTGCTGTTCCGACTGGGGACAGCTTTGAACTACTTAACAAGGTGCGCAGGAATTCGCCAATTGCCGTGCTAAACAAGTCTCCTCCGCCTGTTGAAAAGATCACAAAGGCAAAGCTGGAGCAGCCCCCTCAGCGGCTGTCCTCTAAAATTTACAAAGTCTGACAATAGGTCCAAGACTCGGTGATTGATCAAGACTATCCCCACTGACAGAAAAAGATGAAAGTTCAGCTAGAAGGGGATCACCATGTCAAGCCACAGAAGGTGTCATCTGTTTGGATGCCCGCTGCAACGGCTCCCTCAACGTCACTAGTCCACAAAAAGAGAAGGCCGGAGAAGATCCCCGTGTCTGCGACAAATGTCAAGGGCACTGAGCCTAAACGCCCTAAGTTTAGAGGCATGGTGGTGCATACCGTCTATATGACATCCGGAAAAGAGGATAGCCGTATCTCCACAGGTCATCGACCGCTTACGCGATCAGTGACTAAGGCTCAGGAGCAACAACAACAAAAGCTCCAAGAGATGCTAACAGCTATGGCCGCACTCACGGGACCAAAAGCAAGCCCGGAGACATCTTCAGAGCAGCGTCATGAGCAGGAAACGGATACCGAATTCCTTCGGAGAATGCTTGAAAAGAAGGACAAAGAGGTCGCGGAACAAGCGGCCAATATAAAACAAATGGCCCTTCTATTCCAAGATATGGTGGACATGATGATCCAGCCGGACCCTCCAGCCGAAGACCCTCCAGTAATAATTGAAGATGATAGAGGAGAGACATCAAATCCTCTGCCGGCTCTGTCAGCAGCCAAGGAGGAGACCATCTCAAAAGCCGCCCTGGATGATTACATTGCTCAGCAGATACGAGTTCATCAGGCGAATGAAGCGGCTAGGCAAATTGTTAAAACTGGACGACCCTATCCGGGTTGGTACGACCAAATAAAGTACTCGCCGGGATACACGATCCCCAAATTCCACGTATATAAGGGGACGGGAAATCCGCATCAGCACGTCGCTCAATTTAGAGCCTTGTGCGGCAACACTGGAGGGGATGATAAGCTACCGCTTCGCCAATTCGTCGGCAGCTTGGCGGAGACGGCGTTCGAATGGTATTTAGAGCTTCTCAACGATTCCGTCAAAACTTTTATGGAGATGGAGTTGCTATTCACCCAGCGTTTCGCAAACGCCAGCGAATGCACCCCAATCACGGCGTTGATCAATGCCAGGGTGAAGCCAGGCGAAATATGGGTTCAGTATGCGATACGGTGGCGCAACCTATGGTCGAAGTGCGAACAGTGCATAGAAGAGGCTCCTGCCGTGGGCATGTTTGAGGGTACCCTTGATCCGCAGGCGACCATATCCCAATTCATGATGTTTTTCAAGCCGACTACCTTCCAGGCCTTGATTGACAAGCTAGCCCAAATGGACCAGATGGGCCATAAGCCTTCCTCTTCGAAGTCGGAGCCTCGGAACGAAAAGGGTAAAGGGAAAGCTATTTTCGTCGCCAACGCTCAACAACAACCGAGTGGCCCGAGACCGGTTGTTCGCCAAAGCAACAAGCAGTAATCCCTCGATGAGAATTTGAAACGTCCTTACTCATTTCCCCGGGATAAAATAAGGAAACTGTTTGAACTGGCAGTGCGCAATGGGCTCATCACTTTACCGGAGTCGAGACACCCACCACGACCGAACGACGTCAACGATCCTAATTACTGCCCCTACCACCGAGTATTGGGCCATCCGATCGAAAACTGCTACGTCTTCAAAAACTGGGTTGAAGACCAATACCAACATGGCAAATTCGCGTTGTCTGAAAATTGAAAGGTAAACCCGCCACGACAGCACACTCCTAAAAAGATGGACATGCCGGGGGCGTCATGCTCTTTTGTTGAAGAAGCTCCATGGTAAGTCGTTCTTTCGGCAAAAAACGAAAAGAATGCTGAAGGATCTTCAAGCATGTCCGGCGATCAGGTGGAAAAGCCCGCGAGAGCCGGAGATCATCGATGGGATGCTGAAACCATGCCCAACATCGGGAGTTAGTAGCAATGGGCAAAACACCCAGGCCCAGCCGTCAAAGTCTTCGAAGAAAAAGAAGAAGACCAAAAAGCTCGCGCAGTCTGACAACAAGTGCACTGATATGCAAAAGCATATTGACGTGCTAGAGGAATACAACCAGAAGGCGCGAACCCCAGTCACGCTTCAAGAGTTTCTCAATCACATCCTTGAAAGTGAAGATAATGATAATGATGAGGGAGACGACTCGTCAGAGGAACCCGAAGATTATGTGGCAAGTTACCACATGATCTCTCATTCGTCGCTAAGTAACAAAGAAGCTCACTCGGCATTAGAAGATAACATAGAGGAGATGGGGGCATGAGCAGTGCCAAAATCCTTAGATTATGTGACAAGGTCTATCAAGGGGAAATCTACTTGTTCATAAAGCATTCGGCGAAACTTCGCTTCAAAGCTACTACGGACCGAAATGTCCTAAAACTAACGACGGACCGAAACGTCCCTAAACTAACGATGGACCGCAATGTCCTAAAACTTGCAGCTGACCGAGACGTCTATAAACTACTACGGACCGCGGCATCCCAAGGCTGACAAAAAAAATATATAAAAAAAAAATTAAAAAAAAAATTAAAAAAAAAGAAGAAAGAAAACGGTGCGTCCATAAGCGAGATGGGCACAGATGAAAATCCAAAAGGGCTCCGTGAGTAAAAACAGCAGGGCTACCGGCGAGTTTGTGAAAACCTGAAAGGGCGCAATCTCGTTAAAAGACACTTGCGAGGTCCTCTCGACCTTGTAATGAGAAAATACCTGCGTGAGATCCTTACAACTTACAAGGGAGTAACACACTTAGGAATCCCTACGATTCCTAAGGAGAAAACACACTTACGAGATCCTCACGACTTGTAAGGAGAATTCCCCTTTGAGACCGTCATGGCTCATAGGATTCAAAAGCCTTAAATTACAGGGATCTGAACCTGTTCTTAAGCCATCACAACCCACAGACTGCCCTATAAGCGTTTCAATATTGACCCTTGTATACAATCCACGGGCACGAATAAACATTTCCCTGACAGAGTCCCACCAGCGACAGGGGATATGCTCACACGGCGAACGACACTTGTAAGTCCTTTCGACTTATAAGGAGAAAACACTCTTGTAAGATTCTTACGACTTATAAGAGAACACACACTTAGAAATCCCCACGATTCCTAAGGAGAAAATACATCTACGAGATCCTCACGACTCGTAGGGAGAAATACCTTTATGAGACCCTTACGGCTCGTAAAGTCAAAAAGCCTTAGTCAACAGGATCCTAACCCTGTTTGCTAAGCCACCTTTGTTCGATATCGACAGAGGCAAATGATGATTCGCTCCTGGCAATGTCCCAGTGGTAGCGATGCTGATGCCTGAATCGGTATCAAATTCCAAATCCTTTCAAGGCAAATGATGATTCGCTCCTAGCAATATTCCAGTCGTAGCGATGCTGATGCTGAGATTGGCACCAGATTCTAAGTTCCACACTCGCAATAAAAATTCAGCGAGCCAAAAAAATGCATATGAAATAGCCGAAATGATGGGGCAACTTGCAACAAAATCAGCAAGTAAAAGATATGCATACAAAAATAGCCGAAATGATGGGGCAACTTGCAACAAAATCAGCGAGTAAAAGATATGCATACAAAAATAGCCGAAATGATGGGGCAACTTGCAACAAAATCAGCAAGTAAGAATATATATGCATACAAAAATAGCCGAAATGATTGGACAATCGCGACTTTCGCGATATAAAAAGCTGAAATGATAGAGCATCGCAGAAAGAAATAAAAAGTGAAATGAAATGGAACTTTTTGCCCTACAAATGAGATCACATCGATCCCTGTATACAATCCAGGGGCATAAACAAAGAGGGGATCATATCATCTCACCTAGCTCTTTCAAACGAAGATTCAAATTTCAACGGCGATATCTACAGCCTAGAGATCGTTAACGGCGTTCCTCCTCATTCCAGCAGGATTCAGACGCGACACAAAACAACGGAGCTACGGCAAAGCCCTTAGTTCCAGGTCCCTACGGTTCACCAACAACCTAGAGACCACCTCGACGTTCGTCTCGATACAATAGACGCGATGTCACCTCAACATTCTTCCTCCAACAAGATGCATACGCGACACCAACAACGGAGCCACGGCAAAATACCTAGTTCCAAGCCTTAACGGTTCATCAGCAATCTAGAGACCACCTCGACATTCGTCTCGGCACAGCAGACGAGATGTCACCACAGCGTTCTTCCTCCAACAGGATTCGGACGCGCCAAAACAATGAATCAAAGGCAATATTCCTAGCTTCTGGGTCTTGACGGCAACTCATATAAAACCTGAAAGACTATCAGAGATCATCCCACACCAACGCGGAGTGATCACCACCGCGACGTTCGTCTCTATACAGCAGACGTAATGCCAGCAAACGAAGCGAAGGCAATATTCTTATCTTCAGGGTCTTAATGACAACTCATATAAAACCTGAATGACTATCGAAGATCATCCCACACAAGCGCGGAGTGGTCATGACTCATCGGGGCTCCCAAACTGAGCTTAACCTCAAGTAAAAAGCGATATGGAATATCCCTAACGCTTGTTCTTTCGACGGTAATACTACCTGGAAGATTGCTTGAAGATGTCTTGTCCAGCCCCTGAAGGGATCAGAGACACGACAGTTGCAAGGCTACTCGAACAGCAAAATTGCCTATTGAGGAATACATCAGCCTACACGACGGTACGACGGACACAACCCTAGTACCACAGACCCTAACGGACCTCTGTCGTATAGAGCAAAGGTTAACTGTGACGTTATGACATCCTTGCGAGAACTTCTCGATTCGTCTCAACTCCGAGGAAATCAGTGTCCTTGGCAAAAACCTCGATTCAGGGAAATCAACGTCCTTGACGAGAGCATCTCGATTCGCGTCGACCCGTAGAGAAATATGCGTCTTTGCAGGAATACATCGATTCATCTCAACCTCCGAGGAAATCAATGTCCTTGGCAAAATACCTCGATTCGCGTCGACCCGCAGAGAAATCAACGTCTTTGCAGGAATACCTCGATTCGTCTCAACTCTGAGGAAATCAGTGTCCTTGGCAAAAACCTCAATTCAGGGAAATCAGTGCCCTTGACGAGAGCATCTCGATTCGCGTCGACCCGCAGAGAAATCAACTTCTTTGCAGGAATACCTCGATTCGTCTCAACCTCCGAGGAAATCAGTGTCCTTGGAAAAATACCTCGATTCGCGTCGACCCGCAGAGAAATCAGCGTCTTTGCAGGAATACCTCGATTTGTCTCAACTCTGAGGAAATCAGTGTCCTTGGCAAAAACCTCGACTCAGGGAAATCGGCGTCCTTGACGAGAGCACCTCGATTCCCGTCGACCCGCAGAGAAATCGGTGTCTTTGCAGGAATACCTCGATTCATCTTAACTCCGAGGAAATCAGTGTCCTTGGCAAAAACCTCGAATCAGGGAAATCAGCATCCTTGACGAGAGCACCTCGATTCGCGTTGACCCGCAGAGAAATCAGTGTCTTTGCAGGAATACCTCGATTCGTCTCAACTCTGAGGAAATCAGTGTCCTTAGCAAAAACCTCGATTCAGGTAAATCAACGTCCTTGGCGAGAACCTCGATTCACGTCGACCCGCAGAGAAATCAGCGTCTTTGCAGGAATACCTCGATTCGTCTCAACCCCCGGGAAAATCAGCGTCCTTGGCAAATACCTCGATTCAAGGAAATCAGTGTCCTTGACGAGAACATCTTGATTCGCGCCGACCCGCAGAGAAATCAGTGTCTCTGTGGGAATATACGACGTCAGCAAAGCGGAGCCGCAGCAAAGTTCCCAGTTCCAGAACTCGGCGGTGTACAGACAACCGAGAGTCAACCTCTGACTCCATACGGCCAAAGTCAATCCTGATCCCATATGGCTAAAGTCAACCCTCGACCTCCCCGTCAAAGCAACGCTTTGATTCAGGAGTAGGTCAATTCATCAATCACTTACAAGTCCTCTCGACTTGTAAGGAAGAAAATTCTCTTGTGAGATCCTTACGACTCTCAAGAGAAAAACACACTTAGGAATCCTCACGATTCCTAAGAAGAAAATACACCTATGAGATCCTCTCGACTCGTAGGGAGAAAAATCTTTATGAGACCCTCACGGCTCATAAAGTTGAAAAGTCTTAGGTGGCAGATCCTAACCCTGTCTCCTAAGCCATCATTACCCTGCAGGGAGGTCAAGATAGACTATCTACGGGCCATATTCTCCAAAGTCGAACATCGGTAAGGAGGGAAACAATCACTTATGAGTCCTCTCGACTTGTAAGGGAGAAAATTCTCTTGTGAGATCCTTACGACTCTCAGAAAAAAACACACTTAGGAATCCTCACGATTTCTAAGGAGAAAATATACCTACGAGATCCTCACGACTCGTAGGGAGAAAAAATCTTCTTGAGACCCTTACGGCTTATGAAGATGAAAAAGTCTTAGGCTACAAGGACCCTAAACTTGTCTCCTAAGCCCTCAATTCTATGGCCATGAATAACTCTGCACTACTTCACCCACGTACATGCTTACGTGGGCAAAGTAGCGAGGGGAATTTGTTCCCGCCAAAATTTTCGGCCAAGAGCTACTTGTCCCCTTGCGAAAAAGGGGGAGAATCCTCGAAAAAGCAGGCATCACGTGCTCACACGTGACCGGGCCTCACGTGCAGACACGTGACCTTTTATGATCAGAGTTTATCCGCACCTGAAAGCCTAATTGATGGGGTCACGTGCCAACACGTGATGGGTTCTCGAGTTCTTTAAAATAATAAAATTAAATTCTAAATTGAATGCTTAATCAGTAGGGTCACGTGCCAACACGTGACAGGCTCTTAGACCCTCTGAAACAATAGAATTAAATTCTAATTTGAATGCTGTAACAAATGAGGTCACGTGCCAACACGTGATAAACTCCTAAACCATTTGAACTAATAGAATTAAATTCTAATTAAGAGGGAATCAAAAACCCTAATTGGAAAAATATTTCTCTAGAACTTTCCAAACAAAAAAGATTGCGCTCTGTAAAGTGGAGTGCCGTTGGACTAAAAATCTAGTGGTGATTAAAAATCACCAATTTATAGAAAAATTTTATATAAGGAAATATTTTCCTAAAATCTTCCAGGAACAACAAATAAAATATCTTTTGGATTAAAAATCCAATGGTGAATAAAATTCACCGAGTGATCTAAAAGATCATGTTGGTTGCAAAATCAATCAAAATCTTTCAATGAAAGATTGACTAAACAAACTGATTCTTTTCTTTCTCCTATAAATAGGAGCCAAGAAGAGAAGAGGAAAAGAGGGGAGATATAACAACAGAGAGAAAAAAGAAGAGAATTTAATTCTCCGGAGAGAAAGAAGATCTCTTCAGAAAAAAAAAAAGAAACCCTAGGTAAGGGAGAGAAAGAGATCATTCTATAAGCTCACATAACCCTATAAGAGAATTTAATTCTCAAACTAAGAGTTTAACTCTTCTGCATAAGAACTTAGTTCTTCCTCTGGTTGAAGATCTGCAGAAGCAGATCACCCCATAAGTTGAGAATTTAATTCTCATCGGGGAGATTCTGCCATGCAGATCCAAAACTTAGAGGGAGAATTGAGTTTAAAGAATTTAATTCTTCCAAATACATAGGAATTTAATTCCTCTAAATAAGATTAGGGTTTAACCCTATAAAAAAATTTAATTCTTAAACAAGGGACTCAGACTTCTCATGCATGTAAAGAGATCAAGTACCCAACCTGATCACGTGGCAACACGTGACTCTCCCCTTCGATGATAAAAAAAGGATGATTGAGATGGGGTCACGTGCTCCTACGTGACCCTTGAACAAACTTCTCAAAATAAAGGCTGAACAGATTTTGAGCGCCCTCACATGTCTCCACGTGACCCCTGACAAACACCTCTTTAAAAAAGAGAAGATGGAAAGAACTGAAGGATTAAAATCCAATGCATGGGCTCCCTCACGTGTCCCCACGTGACCCCTAGTAAATCCTTTTAATATCCAGTGCATGGGTACTCATCATGTGCCTACACATGATGGCCGTGAAGACTAAAGTGTTTAACACTTACCTGCATATCCTGAGAATAAAATAAAGGTAGTTTGGGCCCAACACTGTTTTGTGCGCTACATCCTTAGTGTTTAACACTATTTTAAGCGCATCACATGGGAGCACGTGATAACCGAGTGTACTCTAGTGTTTAACACTATATCCAAGCTAATCTTAGCTTGAACTAGCCAAGTTTTCCAGAGGCAGTACCCCCTTTTTGACTGAACCTCAAACACAATTTTGTCTTCCAAAATTGGTCATCTCATATGACATTCAAAGTAGAATCCAGAGCCTTTCAGACAACTTTGTTTCAAGGGTACATCTCTCCACACCTCTGATGCATGTCGTTGTAATTCTTCAACGTCTTCAGAGAGGTGGTGGGTCCCAATGGCCAATAACTATCTGATGCATTTCCAAATCCATGTTTGCATCTGAACTTGGACCGCAATGTCCCTAAACTAAACAATAGAGCCTAAATGCTCTTTCGTTGGATCTAAATGATCATGTTAAGTAGATCTTAGTCTAAAATTAGACTAACGTATCCTTAACAAACATTTAAGTTGATCTTAATCCCAAACGAGATTAACGATCCTTAAATCAATCCAACTACAGATCTCCGAATCAACATTGGTTCAAGGGTACATCTCTTCACTCCTTTGATATTTGTCATTGTAATCCTTCAACGTCTTCAAAGATGTGACGGGTCCCGATAACCAAATATACTACGGACTATGATGTCCTTAAACTTTATAGACTATGACGTCTTTAAATTATGGACTGTGGGGTCCTTAAACTCATGGACTATGACATCCTTAAACTTTACGGACTGTGGGGTCCTTAAGCCCATGGACTATGATGTCCTTAACCTTGGACCGTAATGTCCTTAAACTAACCTTGGACCGCAATGTCCCTAAACTAAACAATAGAGCCCAAATGCTCTTTTGATTGGATCTAAACGATCCCGTTAAGTTGATCTTAGTCTAAAACTAGACTAACGTATCGTTAACAAACGTTTAAGTTGATCTTACTCTCAAATGAGACTAACGTATCCTTAAACCCAACCCAAACCCAAACCTAAATCTAAGAAGATACGGATTTGGACTAATCCATGCCTTACGGGTGTTCATATCAGATTTTTGCATTATTATATTTCCCATTCTTAATCATATTGCAAATAAATAGGTGCTTTTGATCCATGTCTGCTAAATAGTTGCAGATTACAGGTTCTCGGAACAATACAGTGAAAATGATGAAAAAATGCTACAAAAGTGAGACCACGACCAACAAATAGAAGAATCTTTATGATACCGCCTACAGTTTAAGGAACATGTGAAGATCAATGAACAGTTCAATTGCACAAAGTACGAAGGTAGCACAAGATTCAAGACTTCAATACGAAGCGAACGGTAAAAGTCCACAACATTCTGCACTGTGGAAATCTGGAAGAAACTAGAAAAGATTCTAAAGAACCAAGTGAAGAAAACAGAAGAAAAAGGCAACATGAAGCAATCCTGGAAAAATGAGAAAGAGAGCCCCCAAGATGGCCGCGGATCCGCAGCCAAACATGGCATTCTGCCGCGGATCTGCGGCCGTGCAACGCACGTGTCGATGGGAGTCGGAGCATTGACCCGGTTTTCTTAGGGTAGTCTTGTAAATTCAGATGTGGATCAGATGTAAAACCTAGGATTTCTCCTATCTATAAATAGGAAGTCTACAGCTCTTTTTGAAGTATGCCTATTTTTAATTCTAGATTAAAATTTTCATTCCATTGTAATCGTCAAAGAGTGCATCAATAAAGTAAGTTTTTTATCTTGAATTTTTCTTATCTGCAATTTTATTTCTCTGCAATTTTTCATATCTGTCTTTTATTATCTGCACGTTAACTAGATAATTAAAAATAAAAATAAAAAAAATGAATTCCATTGTTAATCCCCTAATGAGTGAGTAGTTCTTCACTTGTTAGGGTTAGGATTTGGTAGATTTGGGAGATGAAAATCTCTCACTCTTTTCTTGCCCGTTCAATATTTTAAATTAGGACTCTATGCAAATCAAACACACACCGCTCACTACGGCACCCTATCCCACAAGATAGCGGTGATTCCCTAGTTAGACCGGTTGTGATTGATTTTCATAGAGGTTTAGGCTAAGAGTTAAGAAAGGACGGACAAGGACCAAAGGGAAGAAACTTTGTTTCTTCCTAGTCGTGCTAATCTCTTTTGTTAACTATTACCTTAACACCTAAATTCTTAATTAGGGCAAAGAAAGCGGTGAGTAGAATTAACTTTCCAAACTAACCTAATCCTAACCCTAGCAAGGTTTTAATCCAAATCAATTTCAAATTCAGTTTTTATAGAAATCAAAACCTACCACAAATAGGAATTGACTCGTTAGAACAATAAGAAAAAACACGTTTTCCCTGTGGACCGACCCGTACTCAACCGGCTAGCTACCAAGCGACACCGTCTTGATTGCTGTATATTCTATTCTTTGATTTCAAAACGCAAACGCAAAAGCATTCGATCAATCAAATAGCGCCGTTGCCGAGGTTAACGGTAGTTATTTTCTTTTTGTAATTTCGGGTTAATTAAAAATTAAAAACCATAAAAACAAAAAAATATAAAAACAAAAAAAATTATCATCTTGTTATTTTTTGAAGGGTTTTCGTGCGAATTGTGCAGGAACGAAAAGACGAACAGATTCAGGTCTGGAAAAATCCAGTGAACAAATCCAGAAACAGAAGATCTGAACAGGCAGAGCAAAACATTAACAGCAAAAAGAAAAATCTCAGAAGCTTGAAACACCTAACGCACCGCGGAATCGCCGCAATTCCTTGCATCTGACCGCGGAACCGCCGCGACTTGGTGACGTCAGCCCTCTGAATCCGTCTGTGAGTATTTCTTTTCCTCTCTTCTGCCCTCTGTAGTCCACTGAAAATTTTTCCTGCAGGGTTCTTTGCGCAAAAACTTCTTCCCCATTTCCAATAAATCAATCCTGTGCATGATTCTTTGCACTGCAAATAAAAGAAAAAAAATTTGGCCATTTTTTAAAACGGACTTTTAAAGGGCTATAACACCAATCTAGATTGGGTGGGGATTTCATTACCCTTCCTAGGACCCAAAAAATCACAAAAAGCATTTGCATCAACCCTCGAGTTAATTAAAAAAATATTAGACTCAGCCAATAAGGACTGTCGTGCTTATTAGGACAAAGGAAATGTTGTAGGCATTGGTCGTTTATCTAAACCTGACTTTGTGGTGCCTGGGCTAGACAAGTGGGAAAGGTAATTTTAAAAGTCCCGTCTCACGGTGATTCGTGAGCGGGTCCCTCCTTTCTTTACTTGTGCTTACCTGGCCATAATTGGCGGTAAAGAGGCGATTCGAGGATCTCACAACTTGCCCTTTGGAACAGTTAGGAGCAGTCTAGTTGACTTAAGAGACCCTAGCTCTAAGCTTGATTGTGCATATTGTGATTGCTTGAAAGTGTGTCTAGCTCCTTATAAAAAATCTTTTGCAAAACTCCTTATAAAAAAAACCACAAGACAAAATTTTTACAAAAACTTGCCATTTTGTCACTAAAAATCCATTGCACCCCACTTGCACCCACATTCTCTCGTTGACGTTTTCTTACCCCCACCTTCTATTTTTACTTTTTTGACTACACTACACATTGTTAGTGTATATCCAGTTGGACTAGGGACCCTAGCGCCCGTTTAGTCCGTGTCTCGTTAGTGCCTACTGACGACGCGTTCGACTCCGAAGTCGAAATTCCCTCCACTTCTTTACCTTCATCTTCAAATTCATCATCTTCTAAGGAGATGTCGGGATTCAATCCTAACAACCCCTTACCTACTGCGGGACTGATTCCACCTCAACTGGGTGCGAATAACCCACCACACCCTCCTGTTGAAGCGCCCCAACGAATTGCACTCCAGGATCTTTTCTATCCCACCCGCACAGCACTTCCCACTTGTCTTTCACTTCCACCGGCTAATGGGGATAACTTTGAAATTAAATCCCACTTCATCAATATGTTGCCTAAATTTCATGGTCTGGAATCCGAAAATGCCTACATCTTCATTAACAAATTCCAGAATGTTTTCACAATGATGAAGACCACCCAACTTTCTGATGATGCTATAAGGCTACGTGTCATTCCATTCACTTTATGTGACCTTGCTGAAAAATGGTTATATCGCACAGCATCGCACTCCATAAAATATTGGGAAGAGTTTGTTAAGGATTTTCTAAAAAAGTTTTACCCACACCATAAGACCGCGAGAATTCGCAATGAAATTATTCAATTTTCCCAGCTTCCTTCCGAACATTTTTGGAAGTGTTTCGAAAGATTTAAGGACCTTCTTGTTCAGTGCCCTCACCACGGTATCGAGAATTGGCAACTTTGCCAAACTTTATACGAAGGACTGAACCCAGCAACTAAGCAGTTGTTGGAAACCATTTGTCAAGATCACTTTCTTACAAAATCAAGCAAGGAAGCTTGGCAATTTCTCGACGATCTTGCTGAACAAACACTTCAGTGGGAAAGCACTGAGACCACTTCATCTACTTCATCAGGTCAGTTTAGGGCAGGCATACATCAACTTGATATGTCGATTGCAATGAAGGCCGAAATGGTTGCACTCACGAAAAAACTAGAAGCAATTGAGAGCAAATTCTCATCGCCTTATCCTGCCCCAGCTTTACCCCCACGAACTATTTGCGCTTGTTGTTCGAATCCGTCCCATCTAACTGAAGTGTGTCCTTACAACCCGCCTGTTCAAGGACAAGATCAAGTCAATGATGCCTTTCAGCAAAGACAAAGAAATGATCAATACTCTTCAACTTACAATCCTGGTTGGAGGAGCCACCCAAATTTTGCTTGGAATCAAAATCAACAACAATTCCAAGGCAATAACAATTTTCAAAGGCCTCCTCCACAACAACAAGCCCCTCAACAAACTCAATATCAGCAACCTTTCCAACCCCAACCTTACCAAAACCAAATGAACAATTTTGTACCAAACAACTCTTATCCTCAAAACAATTTTGTTCAGCCAAATAACGATAAGGTTTTCTCGCTAGAACGAAGTCTGGATGCGTTTTTAAAACAATCTACGCAATCTTCAGCCAGCATCCAATCTTCCATTCAGTCTTTGGTGCAACACACTGCTTCACATGATCAGAGCATCAAAACAATTGAAGCCCAAATTGCACAACTGAATGCTGCGTTAAGCGAGCGAGAGAAAGGGAAACTTCCATCTCAACCACTTCCATCTCACACACAAAATACATATGTTGCTCATGAATAACAAAATCATAATGTGAGTGTCGTGACTACATTGAGATCTGGAAAGGTATTGCACAACAACATTGGCAATAACGATGATACCCCGGCCGCCGCTTCTTCTTCTTCATCATCTTCTTCAGAGCGTATTCTTCATTCTTCACAAGGCTCTACTTCTTCTACTAATTCGAACGGACCCACATCTCACTCCACGAAAACACCAATACTGGGATCCGTTCCAACTCCGCAATCTACTCCACAAACATTGGACTCAACAAATTTTCAGAATATTCCATTTCCAAACAGGTTGAGATCCAATAAACCTACTCCACAAATGGAGAAGATTATGGAGTTATTCAAACAGGTTTGCATTAACATACCTCTCTTGGATGCAATCCAACAAGTGCCTTCTTACGCTAAAATCTTAAAGGACTTATGCACCAAGAAGAGGAAATCGCAGGTACCTAAGAAAGTTTTCTTGGCTAGTGCAGTAAGTGATACTCTTACCCAACCTTTACCCCAAAAATGTAAGGACCCTAGCTGTCTTACAATTTTAATAACAATTGGGGATAAGAACATCAATCGCGCACTTTTAGATCTTGGTGCCAGTGTTAATTTGCTTCCTTATTCAGTATATGAACAATTAGGCGTTGGAGAGCTTAAACCCACACATTGTACTCTCCAAATGGCCGACCAATCCATCAGGGGTGAGTTAAAGGATGTGTTGATTAAAGTAGGGGACTTCATTTTCCCCGTTGATTTCATTGTTATGGACACACAGCTTGTAGCTAACCCCCGGAGTCAAATTCCATTGATACTCGGTCGACCATTCCTTACGACTTCTAATGCGGTGATCAATTGTCGAAATGGTTCGATTAACCTATCGTTTGGAAACATGACAATTGAGCTCAACATTTTTAAGTTGGGGAATCAGCCCTCTGAGCCTAATGCTAATATACCTGATGTTTGCTCAATCCAAGAGATCACTCAGGAGGACTGTGAGCTCGAAAAATTTCTGTTCGATTACAGCGGTTTTGACGCCACTGGTGCGTTCCTCCTTGAATCTGACACAGTTTTCACACCCGATAACGATTACGAGTGTTTCACTTTTTCGAACGATTTTGAAGAATCACCACCCGAGTTTGAGTCCTTTGAATTTTCGGATGAGTTAGCTGAACCATCCGACTCGGTTGCTTACACTCACTTCGAACCATTGTTGGAATCCTTCGAATTCGAGACAGTTTCACCAATTTTACCTTCAATTGTTTCGTCTCCAAAACTCGAACTCAAGCTATTGCCCTCTCACCTTAAATACGCTTACTTAGGTGAGAATGAGACCTTTCCTGTTATCATCTCGGCCTCTCTAGCCCTCGAGCAAGAGAAAACCCTTTTAATGGTCTTACAAAATAATCGGCAAGCTTTTGGCTGGACTATGGCGGACATCAAGGGGATTAGTCCCCTAATAGTTGAACATCATATACATATGATGGATGATGCCAAGCTAGTAAGGGATCCACAGAGACGCCTCAACCCCATAATGAAGGAGGCTGTTAAAAAGGAGATTGTAAAATGTCTTGATAGTGGTATCATTTACCCTATCTCTGATAGCCAGTGGGTTAGCCCCATTCACATTGTCCCAAATAAATCGGGTATAACTTTTATAACTAATGAGGCGAATGAGTTAATACCTACTCGCACCCAAACTGGGTGGCGAGTTTTCATCGATTATAGAAAACTCAACGCCGCGACACGGAAAGACCACTTTCCATTACCTTTTATTGACCAAATGCTAGAACGATTAGCTGGGCATGAATTTTACTGCTTTTTGGATGGCTACTCCGGCTATAATCAAGTTCCCATTGCCGAGAAGGACCAAGACAAAACCACATTTACTTGTCCTTTCGGTACATTCGCTTACCGTCGCATGCCCTTTGGGTTATGCAATGCACCCGCTACTTTCCAGTGGAGTATGATGGGTATCTTTTCAGACATGGTGGAAAAATTCTTGGAGATTTTTATGGATTATTTCTCCATTTTCGGCGACTCCTTTGATGAGTGTTTGCTACATTTAGACGCGGTTCTTACCCGTTGTAGGGATAAGAACCTCACTTTATATTGGGAGAAATGCCACTTTATGGTACGAGAAGGTATTGTCTTAGGACATATCATCTCGCAAAATGGCATTGAGGTTGATAAAGCTAAAATTGAAGTCATTTCCAATCTTCCTCCTCCCAAGTCCGTCAAAGACATCCGAGCCTTTCTCGGCCATGCCGGTTTCTATAGACGGTTCATCAAGGATTTTAGCAAGATAGCTAGACCCTTGACTCTTTTGTTGGCCAAGGACACCACTTTTGATTTTGACTCAACCTGCATGAAGGCGTTCGAGTCATTGAAACACTCACTTATTTCCGCTCCCATTCTTTCATCTCCAGACTGGACGCATCCATTTGAAATTATGTGCGATGCATCTGATTTTGCCATTGGTGCTGTCCTTGGACAGCACATAAATAAGATGCCGCACGTAATTTATTACGCTAGCCGAACATTAAACGAGGCCCAATTAAATTACACAACAACTGAAAAAGAATTCTTAGCTATTTTGTTTGCACTAGAAAAGTTCAGGCCTTATTTAATCGGCTCTCCAGTGATCATTTACACGGACCACTCAGCTCTTCACCATCTTTTTGCGAAGAAGGATGCTAAATCTCGGCTGATACGTTGGATCCTCTTGCTGCAAGAGTTTGACCTTGTCATAAGAGACAAGAGAGGATGCGAAAACGTAGTCGCCGACCACCTTTCACGACTCCCTTCTTCGCCTACACTTCAAATTCCTATTAAAGACATTTTTCCAGATGAGCAGCTCTTAACTGTGTCATGCGAACCTTGATTCGCTGATATCGTAAATTATTTGGCCACCGGACTGATACCAAACGATTGGTCGAATCAGGACAGGCTCCGATTCCTGTCCCAAGTAAAACATTTTTACCGGGATGAACCGTATCTCTTCAAATACTGTTCCGACCAAATCATTTGTCGGTGTGTCCCCGACAACGAGTTTAAGAGCGTGCTGTCATTCTTCCACGATCAAGCGTGTGGCAGGCATTTTGGCCCCAAAAAGACAGCAGAAAAAATCTTGCAGTGTGGCTTCTACTGGCCACGACTTTTTAAAGACGCATACGAATACTGCAAGACATGCTCCCGGTGCCAACACTTGGGCCGGATATCTCGGAGAAATGAAATGCCGCTCCAACCAATTTTGGTTGTTGAAATTTTTGATGTTTGGGGGATAGACTTTATGGGACCATTTCCCAACTCTTTTGGGAACATGTATATTCTACTTGCTATTGACTATGTTTCCAAATGGGTCGAGGCTGTGCCCAGCCGAACTAATGATAACAAGGTTGTCGTTAGATTTCTCAAAGAAAACATTTTTTCTCGGTTTGGGCATCCTCGCGCGATTATCAGTGATAATGGATCTCACTTTTGTAATAGGACTTTCGAGTCCTTAATGCGAAAATACTTCATTACTCACAAGCTGTCAACGCCCTATCATCCCCAAACTTGTGGGCAAGCCGAGATTTCGAATCGGCAGATTAAACAAATATTGGAGAAAACGGTTTCCAAAAATCGTAAAGATTGGTCATCAAAACTTATTGATGCACTTTGGGCATTCCGTACTGCCTATAAGACCGATCTTGGCATGTCTCCATACATGCTTGTTTATGGAAAGGCTTGCCACCTTCTAGTTGAAATAGAGCATAAGGCATTTTGGGCGATAAAAGAATTGAATCTATTCTTGGGAGATGCGGGCAGCAATACAAAGCTGCAGTTGAATGAATTAGACGAGCAGCGGGATGAAGCCTATGAGAACGCAGTAGTTGTTAAAAACCGAACGAAAGTATTCCACGATAAACACCTTATGCGCAATACTTTCAAACCTGGTCAACAGGTTTTACTTTACGATACTCGGTTACATTTCCATCCCGGGAAGCTCAGATCTCGATGGAAAGGACCATTTTTGATACGCACCGTATATCCGCACGGTGCGGTCAATCTAGAAAGCCCGGAGGACGGTTCACTATTTAAAGTGAACGGACATCGACTTAAACTGTTCCTCACCGCGGACCCTTCGGAGGAGCTCCTGTTTTTACAGGAGCCGATCTACATTGACTGATCTTCCTCCATCTACTCCTAAATTTTCGATTATTTAGCCAAAAACACTGTTTCAAACAAGTTTTGGGGTATGTATCATTTGTAATTATATAAAAACAAAATAACATAAAAAATGAAAATTTGAAAATAAAATTTTTTTTGGGTATTTTTGTAAATTTCCAGATTTAATAAAATAAAAATAAAAATTTTATTTGCAAATAATTTCCTTTTTTTAAGAGGGTTGTTTTGCAAATAACCAACACATTCCCCCACTATAAATAAACCCCGACCCCTCTTTGTTTTCTTAACCCTAATTTTTCACCTCTCTGCAAACCCTAGCCGCCGCTCAAATTTTTACAGCGAGATCTCCCTCTGCCACCACGCATCCGCCGCCGAAGGCACGTTCCCGCCGCGCCCCTGCTGCGTCACCCTCTGATTTTCTCAGAGGAGGTTTGCATCTCTTTCTTCCTCTCTGTTAAATTTTTTAAGATCTGTGAACTTTCTGTGATGGCACCAAACATGCGGTTAGAACGTGATTTCTCACAAATCTTTTCACACACAATTTACGGAAGTTATTTTTGTGATGAAATCATACGGAGGGGATGGAATTTTTTAATCTATAATCATCCCAATGCTTATGCCCTTCCAGATCTAGTCACTCATTTTTACGAGTGCATGGAAGAAGACTGCCTTGCACAATACGGTTTTATCAAGTTACTGTGGGGCGATAGGGAAATAATTATTGACAGAGACTTCATCCATGAAGTCAATTTAATCCCTAGAAGATTACATGCCCTTAATGGGTAATGACTGCTCGAGGAAACCGAGGAAGGGAACACAAGCTAGAACCCTTTTCGCTAATGTTTTAACCGTGTGCCGGTGGGCATAAAACAATATTTTTGGGAGTTCACATAATACCACATTTTTCACCCCGTCACTTCATATCGTGCACACCCTAATGACTAGGAACCCTAGATTTGATATGTGCACGGTTTTGCTTTATTCAATTGGTGCTGGCAAAAGGGCCGCGAATTACCCATGTCCCATGTTAGTGACACAACCGTGTCGCTATTTCCTCCCTGTGGAGGAATTTGAATTCTACGTGTATGGAGGTATACCCATCAGGCCTCTCATTGAGGGCGTATCCACGTCCTATACCCGCTTGACTGATGTTTGGTCACGAACAGAACCGGCTGAACATGTACCAGCCAGAACACCCAGCTCCAGCTCGACCGCGAGCGATGAAGAGCTAACCCCTGCTGCGCAAGCGCGCATTCTTCGAAGAAACAATAGGGGGATAGAAAGATTGCTTGGAATGATGGCGCAGCATGATCAGCGTCTGATAGAAGTAGAGCAGGGGGTCAGAACCCTGCTAGCTAGGGAGGAGCGTTCCCGTTCACGCTCAAGGGGACGGCAAGGGCTTGAGCAGTGAGGGCACTGCTTTTGGTATGTTTGGGGGAGGAGGTGGTTGTAAATAGTTATCATTGCATTGCATATTTTTATTTTTGTACATGTTTTTTCTTTTTCTTTTGCATGTTTAATTCTGCATTGCATCTTTATAAAAAAATTATAAAAATTAAAAAAATGAAAATAAAAAATATATATAAAAGGAAAAAATCAAATAAAAAATTGAAAAATTTTAAAAATGATAAAAATTGAAAAATTCAATTTTGGCCATAATTGACTTAAGTTTGACAAGACAGTTAACTAAGTAAGAAAAACTAGATCCTAAACTTAGTAAATTAAAACTCCTAAAAATAACCTTTCTTAAAATTTAACAGTAGAAAATATATGTCCTTGTAGTTTACTTAGAAATAGGCAAATTTTGAGTTCACTTCTTGGGCTAAGTCAAAATAAGGGAGGAGTATTGAAATTTTTATTGAAGTGTAAGTCTGAAAAATAATTTCGAACCTTAAGTCTAAATTCTGAAAATATATACCCTATAACTCGCACAAACACGCACCTTGAAACTTGGAATAGTAAAGCATACCTTGAAATGCTCTTGTCTAAAATCCTTAGTATGAAGGAAAATAAAAGTGTGAATAAAGAGATATAAAAAATGAACACTGGCTTTTGTAATTACTTAAGGCTGCGTAAAATAAAAATATATAGCGAGGGTGCTTTATCACCTAGTGCCTTAGACCAACTGGTTTGGGAGTCACTGCTAAAACCTTAGGTATTACAAGATGAGGAATTACGCCTTAATGCGCAAACACATTTTGTAATCGGTTGTTAGTACCTCAAGAAGTATTAATGGTCGCATGAAGGATGTGTGAGCAATTTCATCTAAAATTCACCAACTAACAGCACTTTGGACGATGGACAAGAGTATAATAGTTTGAATTGAATTTCCAAGTATAGGGGTGATACATACACACACGTAGGGGTATATGATTAGGGTTTGGATGAGAGATAGGAATGAAAAATAGGACTTATATCTTCAGTAGAAATGATAAAAATTTCTAAGTTGAGATGGAACCTTAGAAGGAAAACTCAAAAGATACTGAAAGCTAAATAAATTTACAGAAGATATACGATCTTAAGTTAAATGATAAGTGAGTGAAAAATACGGTTTGATAATTTCTGAGTTGAAGATAATAGAATTTCTTGCTAGAACACTGAATTGAAGAATGACAGTCAATAGGCCAAATTGATCGGATTTTGTGGGTAGTATCCGCTAAAAACCCTCAGGAGACAACACTCCTCCTACTAGGGACACCTAGAGGTTTAACGGCTTGTTACACAAGCTCAATGCAATCGCGATTCCCTGTGAAAGTGAGGTCAGGATTTTTCGAGAATAAAATTAGTTTTGCTCGGGACGAGCAAAAGATAAGTTTGGGAGTATTTGTTCATATCAGATTTTTGCATTATTATATTCCCCATTCTTAATCATATTGCAAATAAATATGTGCTTTTGATCCATGTCTTCTAAATAGTTGTAGGTTACAGGTTCTCGGAACAATACAGTGAAAATGATGAAAAACGCTATAAAAGTGAGACTACGACCAACAAATAGAAGAATCTTTATGATGCCGCTTACAGTTTAAGGAACAAGTGAAGATCAATGAACAGCTCGATTGCACAAAGTACGAAGGCAGCACAAGATTCAAGACTTCAACATGAAGCGAACGGTAAAAGTCCACAACATTCTGCACTATGAAAATCTGGAAAAAACTAGAAAAGATTCTGAAGAACCAAGTGAAGAAAACAGAAGAAAAAGGCAACATGAAGCAACCCTGGAAAAATGAGACAGAGAGCCCCCAAGATGGCCGCGGATCTGTGGCCGTGCAACGCACGTGTCGATGCGTGTCGGTGGGAGTCGGTGTATTGACCCGGTTTTCTTAAGGTAGTCTTGTAAATTCAGATGTGGATCAGGTGTAAACCCTAGGGTTTCTCCTATCAATAAATAGGAAGCCTACAGCTCTTTTTGGAGCATGCCTCTTTTTAATTCTAGATTAAAATTTTCATTTCATTGTAATCGTCAAAGAGTGCATCAATAAAGTAAGTTTTTTATCTTGAATTTTTCTTATCTGCAATTTTATTTCTCTGCAATTTTTCATATCTGTCTTTTATTATCTGCACGTTAACTAGATAATTAAAAATTAAAAAAAAAATAAATTCCATTGTTAATCCCCTAATGAGTGAGTAGTTCCTCACTTGTTAAGGTTAGGATTGGGTAGGTTTGAGAGATGAAAATCCCTCACTCCTTTCTTACCCGTTCAATATTTTAAATTAGGACTTTATGCAAATCAAACACACACCGCTCACTACGGCACCCTATCCCATGAGATAGCGGTGATTCCCTATTTAGACCGGTTGTGATTGATTTCCATAGAGGTTAGGGCTAAGAGTTAAGAAAGGACGGACAAGGACCAAAGGGAAGAAACTTAGTTTCTTCCTAGTCGTGCTAATCCCTTTTGTTAACTATTACCTTAACACCTAAATTCTTAATTAGGGCAAAGAAAGTGGTGAGTAGAATTAACTTTCCAAACTAACCTAATCCTAACCCTAGCAAGGTTTTAATCCAAATCAATTTCAAATTCAGTTTTTATAGAAATCAAAACCTACCATAAATAGGAATTGACTCGTTAGAACAATAAGAAAAAACACATTTTCCCTGTGGACCGACCCGTACTCAACCGGCTAGCTACCAAGCGACACCGTCTTGATTGCGGTATATTCTATTCTTTGATTTCAAAACGCAAACGCAAAAGCATTTGATCAATCAACGGGCGACAACATAAATTAGTCTCCGTATACAATCCACGAGCAATCAAAAACAAAACAAACACACACGACACGAAGTGACCATTTGGAGAAGGAGAAAGTGGTTACCGCGATACGGTAGCGTAATTAACTGCAGGGGCTTACGCCTGCGGGGAAGAGCGTCCCCACAATCAAAAACCCCTCAACGAGGGCGAATCTGACGAAATCTACTACATCGGCCGCATCCGTTTAAACCTTCGATACATGGTGTCATAAATTAACTTGGCATATTCGGAGAGGTGGACGGATAGCACCAAATAGCATCTGCCCCCAAATTTAGGCAAGACGAACCTACGCCGTCTCGTCCCCGTATTTCGGCGGAGAACGGGTTCTTCTTATCTTCTTTCACTTCCACCGAGCTTTGATGAACCACACTCCGATATTTCGAGTTCTATAATTCTTGAAAGATCACATGATTTAGAATCTTTTAAGGATAAGGTAGACAAGCTTTTCGAGTCTCCTACCTCCATAATTTCTAACGAATCGAGTGTTTTGAATTCTGGTGCGCAACACATTGACATTGAAATATTCAACCTTTTTAGTGAATCTGACTATTCCACTGATATAGATATCGATTCCTTTCTTTTCGATGAGATCATCATTCGGAACATCGATGAAAGTTTCAAAGGTGTTTTCGCCGAAGTACTCGCGTTCCTTGAAGACTTGGATGATGTAATGAATCTACCTCCACCGGAAATTGTGCGCCACCCTTTGAGGCCAAAGAAGTTGAACCACTGCCTCTTCTTCTTATCACATACGAGAATGCAACTATTCCATCCATTCCTTATCTTTCACATTCTTATTTTCATTCACCATCACTTTTTCGTCTCTACCAACCGAGACGTAAATCCTTTCGATTACACCTCTTATCCCCCCCCACATCATCTCTTATCGTCACTCTCATTTCTGTTTCTTCTACACGAGACATGATACAACCTCCATTCTTATACAGTCTCGAGTCTTCTTCATGACTATCCGTTACACTATCTTTCACCAACCAAGGTATTACCTTGATAAAATATTTGAATGGTTGGTGTTGGTTTTTGGGTTTTGTAAAGCCTTGTATATACTACTGCGATTTTCTCCTCTCTTACTTTGAACTTCAAATGCTTAAATAGTGAAAACAATGTTTTATTTAAGTTTGGGGAAGCATTTTTTGCGTATATATTTTGTCTTCTTAAAAAACACGAAAAAAACTCTCCGAAAATTTTGAAAAATCAAGTTTGGGGGGAAAGAAGAAAAATATTCTTAAATGGCTCTTGAATGAAAGGAATTTTTTGCGCGATTGTGGGCTAAAAACAAGTTTGGGGGAGGATTTCACTATCATTAACTCTTGTCCCATTTACTAATTTTTAACAACTTTTCCTCCTGGTCATCAGGTTTAAGCTTAAAAGACGACATCAGTAAGGACACTGCTGCAAATAGGTTTGGGGGAGGTTTGTATTTATTCACGTATCATTTTGCACTATAAAAAAATTTGAAAATAAAAGTTAGAAAGTGAAAAATACATATGAAAGAGAAGAAGAGACATAAGAAATGCAAGAAAATTAGATATTTTAGAACAAAACTAGTAATACGTGGTCATAAGCTTTTGTCCCAAGGGTTAGTAAGATGAAGTTACTAGTCTGCGGATAGAAATAAGTCTGAAAGATAGTCCCTATTCTTGAGTCCAAACTTCTGAATGTTGATACCCTACTATACGCACTTGCACATATCTTGAAACTTAGGATAGTAGAGAATACCTTGAAATACTCTTGCCTGAAAACAACAACAACAACTGAGCTTTTTATCCCAAGCATATGGGGTAGGCTACATGAACCAACATGAGAATCACGCCGGGTCCAGCACATGAATCTTCCGCCTCCACTCACTCCTATCGAACGATATACTTTCATTGAGTCCTTTGGCAACCATATCGTTTCGTATCACATCCATCCATGTTTTCTTCGGTCTCCCTCTTTCCCTTTTGCCATTGCCCATATCGTGAGTATCTATTCGTCGAACCGGTGCTTCCATAGGTCTGCGTCGCACATGACCAAACCATCTTAGCCAGTTTTCCCGCATCTTCTCCTCCACAGGTGCTACACCAACTTTTGCACGAATATCCTCATTTCGCACCATATCTTTTCTATTGTTACCACACATCCAACGAAGCATGCGCGTCTCCGCTACGTGCATCTTCTGTATATGATGCTTCTGAGGAGCTCGGCATTCTGTACTATATAATAAGGCAGGCCGAATAGCGCTCCGATAAAACTTCCCTTTCAATTTTAACGGAAAGTTACGATCACACAAAATCTCTGTTGCACTCCTCCATTTCAACCAACCAGCTTGGATCTTTTGATTAACATCACTATCGATCTCCCCATTCTTTTAGATGATGGAACATAGATATCTAAACTGGTCGCTTGGTGATATCTCTTGTCCTTCCAATATTATACCAATATGGTTTTGACTTCTCTGGTTACTAAATTTGCAATGCATATATGCTGTCTTGGACCTGCTCAATCTGAATCTCCGAGATTCCAATGTTTGCCTCCATAATTCCAATTTGGCATTAACCCCTGCTTTCGTCTCATTTACTAGAACAATATCATCAGCGAATAGCATACACCAAGATAGCTCATCTTGGATAGTTCTAGTAAGCTCATCCATCATGATGGTAAACAGGAATGGACTTAATGCAGATCCTTGATGTAAACCAATTGTAATCGGAAAATCACTCGTTAAGCCGCAGCAGGTTCTGACATTTGCCACTACTCCATCGTACATATCCTTGATTATGTCAATATACTTGACGGGGACCCCCTTCTTCATCATTGTCCCCCATAATACCTCTCTAGGTATCTTGTCGTACGCTTTTTCTAAATCAATAAATATCATATGCAAATCTCTTCTCCTCTCTCGAAAACGTTCAACAAGTTGACGAAGCAAATGAATAGTTTCTGTCGTCGATCGTCCAGGCATGAACCTAAACTGGTTCTCTGTTATCTTAAAACCCACCGTTGCCGGCCCAAGTCCGGATGAGAAAGGGTGAGGGTTGTGGTAGGCTTGTGACAGCCAACGTAAAACTTTGTCACATTCTATGACATACTCTTGCCTGAAAACCTTAGTATAAAAATAAAAAAATCAACAAAATATAAATGACACATAAAATAAAATTTAAAAGAAAAATTAACACTGGTTTTGTAATTACTTAAGGCAGTATAAAAAAAATACAGCGAGGGCGCCTTATCACCTAGTACCTTTGACCAACCGGTTTGGGGTCACTACTAAGTTTTAGGTGTTGCAAGATTAGGATATTACTAATTACGCTTTAATAAGTGAGCACGTTCGGTAATCGGTGGGTTAGTGCCTCAAGAGATATTAACGGTCGCATGAAGAATGTGTGAGCAAATCTATCTAAAACATCACTGGCTAAAAAGTACTAAAAAATATGGACAAAGCGTATGATAGCTTGAATTAAGTTCTCCAAGTGTAGAGATGACTTTTACATACATATAGGGGTATATGATCGATATTTGGAGGAGAGATAGGAAGGAAGACTAAAGACGATATTTTATTGAGGGAGGATGTGATTTCCGACAACTTTTCAAGACCGTTAAAATAGGGCTCATGACAACTAAAAAGCTAGTTTAGTTTGAAACTCTTATTTTCAAGTTTTTTTTATATGTTCTCATCTTTGCATGTAATTTTGGTATTTTTTCTTTTATTTTCTAAATTTGGAGATTTTGTGGGTGTAATCCGCTGAAAATCCTCAGGAGACAACACTCTTCCTACTAAGGTCACCTAGAGGTTTAAAGGCTTGTTGCACGAGTTAAGTGCAATCGTATTGCCTATGAAAGTGTGCTGGGTTTTTTTCTTTTAAAAATAAAACAGTTTGTTCAGGACGATTAAAAGATAAGTTTGGGGGTATTTGATCAGTCATATTTATTGCACATTTGTACGGTCATTTTCCCTATTATTATTAATTACTAAATGGTGTTATTTATAATTTAAGAACATATGTGGATTTATGTGTAAAAAAAATTCATATGTTTCTTAATGTATAATTAATATAATTGGGGGAATATATGCATATCATATTTAAATAAAATATCCATGTGATTCTTAACCATTTTATTAAGATGTACATATCATATCATATCATATACATTAAGTAAATATTATCTTAAATAAAATAAATGCTACTAATGATTTTATCTGAGATATTGTGCAGGTATTAAAATAACAAATCAGTTCAGAGCTACAAATATGAGTAAGAGATCAAATCAAATCAAGTTAGCAAACCAAATCTGCCAAACTAAGAAGAAAATTGAATATTCTCGCAACTTTAGAGAAAAAGAAATATTTTCAAAATATATTCATCAGAAAAATCTCTTGACATCATGAGAAGAAAATACAAAAAATCTGGAGACGAGATCACATCAAACGGCGGCGGAACCGCGGCAGAATAGTGTATATAGCGGCGGAACCGCGGTCAATTAGTGGCTATTCGATGTGCAATTTCAGAGGCATGATTGTCTTTTCACATACTTCGAGATGACGTCTAGGGTTTTAAGTTTCAGAGCCTATATAAAAGACCGAGCAGCAATCTAGGGTTATTAATCTATCTATCGAGCGATCTAGGGTTTTTAGTTTTTTAGTACTTTTAGCCAAAAGAATTCTATAATGCAAAAAATTTCTTAATAAAAGGTAGACTAATTTTTATTTCTTGTCTCTTTACTTTTCTGCAATTTATTTCTTCGCATTTATTTCTTCGCATTTAAATTGAATTGATTTTCATCTTCTTCCTTCTTTATAATAGATTTCTCAAATCCTAATCTATTAACTCGTCTAAAACAAGAAAAATAGTTTACCATTTCCCCGTGGACGACCCGTTCTTACTATCGGTTAGCTATTTGCGACACCGTAATTAATTATGGTAATTAGGAAAAACAAAGACTCAAAATTTTCACATCAATCAGGCAGCCACGCACGATCCTGGGCTGTTGGATTTGAGATCCAACGGTCCTGGTTAATAATGGTTTAAATTTTTATTTTCTTATTTTATTTTATTTTATATATAAATATATATATTTTAAAATCTAAAACTGTTTTTATAAAACCGAATTTGTTTTAGAAAATTGTTTAAAATATTTTTTAAAATACGGAAAAATATGAGAAAAATCAGAAAAATATATTTTTTTTGTTATCTTCATTGTAAAAATGATTGGGCTAAAACTAAATAATATTCTCATATCAGTCATCCACAAGCCGGCAGTAGGTGATGATCATATCAGTCACCCACAAGCCGTCAGCGGTACTAGCTGGACGTAACGGCTACCCGGGTATTGAGCGATCAAAAGATCAACAAGCAAGCTTGTTCATACTCCCGTGAATCCATTGAGTAACACTACAGTACAGCCCGGTCTCTTCATCCGATATGTCGCATATCGAGTCTGGGGATGGTAAACGTCTGACCCCAATAACTTGATAAGTTGTGCCGATGTGAGGCTCATAACGGGTCGAGAAACTACTGATAACACTTACCAGTAAATCTCAGTTTCCGCCCTGGCCAGGGACTTCCTGTTATGGCCAATCGAGCACAGCGCAACATCAACCCCCAATACCGGGAGAGACGAAATCCCCTCCTATCGCTCATTGCCTCCATGTGACTCGGGATTGTACCCAAAAACCACCGTTTTACACGCTCTCCTAAGAACGTGGTAAGGTGGAAATCAAAGCACAGTGGGAATCACACAAGACTCTATGACGATCTCGGGTCTACAGACTAACCTGTATCAGTGTCATCAGAGAACTGCTATCTGACGTTAGGTATAATACCATCTTGGAGTTCTCGGCGAGTCCTATTTAGTGTACCCAGTCTCCACTGAGCACCCGTATACAATCTTTGATGTCAAACACCAATGGATATGGGATCATTTATCGTCCATCAAATGGGTCAAGAAACATATACGCTAGTCTACTCTGGAATATCGATGCCCCGTCTCGATACACCCTCAACTAGGAACAATTAAAGGATGAACTTGTGGAGTACCCTAGCCCCACTAGTATGATCTGCATCATAATCCTGGTAGTAAAGTACACATCCTAAGGGCTTTACCAACATGTGAGAGCAAGACAGTATCACAATACTAGTCAACATGTTAAGATAAAGAGTAAACAGATAGCATACTATTATGTCGAGCAAGAAAGTCTTCCCTATATATGTCAAAGCATCCATTATAATATACAATCATGTACAATAATGGCCTCTAGGGCATACATACAACTAACAATCTCCCACTTGCACTAAGGCCAGTTGTTATAGTATCTCATACCCAACATCCCAAAAACTCTCAAATTGCGTCTGGGGTATGGCCTTTGTGAGTGGATCCGCCGTGTTATTCTTCATCTCAACTCTCCTAACCTCGATCGCCCGGAGATCAACTATCTCCCTGATCAGGTGATACTGCCTAAGAATATGTCTGGATCACTGATGGGACCGAGGTTCCTAAGCCAAAGCCACAGCTCCATTGTCATCACAATGGTAGGAACCTCACCAAGTTCATCTCATGAACATTTTCATCCAGACAGCTTCTTTGGCAGCATAGTTGGTAGCTATGTATTTAGCCTTTATCGTCGAGTCTGCTACGGTATCTAGCTTGGAACTCTTCCAACATACCGTCCCTCCACTGAGGGTAAGTACAAAACCCGTAACTGTCTTACAGTCGTCCTTATCACTCTGGAAGCTCGATCGGTAAAGGACTCGACATGGAGTTCACTATTACCATACACCAAGAACATTTCTTTAGCCCTTCTCAAGTACTTATAAATGTTTTTCACAGCTGTCCAGTGATTCTCCCCAGGATGTAAAAGGCATCACCCAGATCCTTTATGGAGAAACTTAGTGATAAGTAGAGCTTGACCGAGTGTAGCATACGAACATCATTTCCTATCAAGAGTATGTTATCCACGTACAATACGAGGAAGACAACCTTACTCTCTACAACCTTCTTGTATATATAAGCTTCATCTACCTTTTTGATGAAGTCAAACTCTTTGACTGCCACATCAAAATAGATGTTCCAACTCCGCGATACCTACTTTAATCCGTAAATTGATTTAAGCAACATGCACACATTTCCGCTGCTCCCACTGTCTACGAAGCTCTCTGGCAGTGTCATGCACACGCTTTCTTCTAAATCGCCATTTAGAAAAACGGTATTGACATCCATCTGCCAGATTTCATAGTCATGGTATGCATCAATGGCAAGTAGGATCCAGATGGACTTAAGCATAGCCACTGGAGAAAAGGTTTCATTAAAATCCCCACCTGGTCATTGACGAAAACCTTTTGCTATAAGTCTAGCTTTGAAATTCTCAACTTTTCCATCTACACCAAGAATCTTCTCAAGATCCACTTGCTCCCGATGGGTTTTATCCCTTCAGATGAAACTACCAAAGTCAATACTTTGTTGGTGTATATGGATTCCATCTCAGATCGCATGGCATCCAGCCATTTCACAGAGTCCCTACTCGTGATGGCCTGCTCGAAACTAGTAGGGTCATCAACTTCCATGATACAATCCCCGCTCCTACTGTCATTGAGAAAACCGTAGTAACTCTCAGGCGGATAATGAACCCTACTAGATCTGCGGAGAGGCTGAGGTTCGTCGGGAACTATTGAATCCTCCGGTTCTACCAAATCATCAGTTGTTAGATTGTCTAACTGGAACTTCTTCCAGTTCTACCTCATGACCACTAATTTCTTCCATAAGAAATTCCTTTTCTAAAAGGTGGCATGCTGAGAAACAAAACACTTTTTGCTCCTCAGTGTGGTAGAAGATTTATCCTTGCAGATGTTTGGGATATCCAACAAACTTACATAGAATTGACCTTGCCTCGAGTTTGTCCGGATTTTGCTTTTTAACATAGGCCGGACAACCCCATGTCTTAATTCGTTTAAGAGATGGTCTCTTCCTATTCCATATCTCATATAGAGTGGTAAGCACTGATTTGGATGGAACTCTATTCAATAGGTATGCGGCTGTCTCCAGTGCATAACCCCAAAAGGAAATAGGCAACTCAGTAATACTCATCATAGAGTGCACCATATCTAATAGGGTGCGATTCCTATGCTCCGATATATCGTTGTGCTGTGGTGTATACGGAGGAGTAAGCTGAGAAAGAATTCCATTCTCTTTTATATAATCCAGGAACTCCGTGCTCAAGTATTCTCCTCCCCGATCAAATCGAAGGATTTTAATACTTCTGTCCATTTGGTTCTCTACTTCGTACTTATATTCCTTGAATATCTCAAAAGCTTCAGACTTGTGTTTCAACAGGGACACATATCCGAATCTTGAGAGATCATCGGTGAATATAATGAAGTACAAGAAACCATTTCTGGCATGTATAGACATGAGACCGCATACATCATTATGTATCAGTCCCAAGAGTTCAATGGCTCTTTCTCCGTGTCCAGTAAACGGAGTTTTGGTCATTTTACCTTTGAGACGTGACTGGCAAGTTTCATAAGATGTAAATTCAAACTGATTTAAATATGCATCTTTATGTAACTGAGCTAGTCGTGTCGCATTGATATGACCTAGTCTACAATGCCACAAGAAGGATTCGTTCATTTCTGAACTTTTTCTCTTGTGTGTATTCTGTACGTTAAGAACTGTAGTTTGGTTTAGAACGAATATGTCATTACATAACGTGCCTGATTCAATCAACTTCTGATTTAGAAAAATGTTCATAACATTATCCTGCAATACAAAATTATATCCTTCTTTAGTTAAAAAAGAGACTGATATAATGTTGCATATCAGGTTCGGTAAGTAATAACATTCGTTCAGAATCAATGTATTACCATTTGGTAATACAAGGTGATATTCATCAACTGCTTTGGCTACAACATTTGTACCATTCCCTACTTTAGAGAATGATCACATTTTCCCAGGTATCTACCTTTCTTTAGCCCATGTAACATATTACATATGTAGGATCCCGATCCGGTATCTAATACCCAGGACGTAGAGCGTACTGAGAAACAGTTCTCGATAACGAACACACCCGAAGAAGATGCATCAATATGATCTTTCCTCGTTTGGGTTGCGTGGGAATCCGAATATTCCCCTATTTCCTGCTCAGACTTATAACAATTATAAGGTAGAGCGGACCAACGTTCCCCAGCTCAGTATAATAAGCGGGTTCGGTCAATACATCAATATTATTATCTTGATGAAGGTGTGACATGGTCGCTACCAGGAGAGAGAGAGAAGAAAACACTGTGTGTGCTCTTGCAAGATTAGATTGGTTATTATCTTATCTAATCAGGATGGCTCCCACTGTTTTTATCAAATCTTCCTTCAAACCCTAAAAGGTAAGACTAGTCGGGATTAATTACACCCTACAAGTTCGCCAATCTTTCGGCCAGGCCAGTGTCAGTACTTTGAGGGAGGTTCCTCGTGCTTTCACATGGAACTAATTAAAATAAACTTCGTTTTCCCAGGGGCGTAACCCCGTTGATACCTTTCTAGACACCTGCTGGATTAGCTAATTGTAAAGTGCAAAACTCTCTCAGGGATAACTCTTACTCGTAGTGGGTATCGGGATCCAACTATCTTATAGAAGGTATGCAATCTCATTACAAATTTCAACACTTGAAATTCCCAATAATATTTTGCCTCTAGCATCCTATGATCTTGACAAAGGCCAACAAATCATAGGGCGTTGGTCAAGTTCAACCCGTACATTTCCTGATTGAATTAAACCCACTCGTACGACCCTTGACAAAGGCTAACAAGGTCGTATGGCTACCCTAATCCGATCGCATCATATGGTTGCAGATAAGCACTAATCAGCTACCGTACACTACGCCATGACAAAGGCTAACAAACGCAGCACAAATACTAAATGGTCCTTATCTGAAATGACGGAGGACTACGACATATTTTTAAGAAAACCTTTTGCGTAATAAACTTAATATCGTTGTAGAATCGAGTGATTTTGAAAAGGAGTGTTTTTGAGGGTTTTTCTAGTTTCTCTAAAGAGGTCACTCCCGGTGAAGAGATCTCGGCTCTTTCCTCATCGAATGAGGTGCTGGATATTCATCAAGGAATACCGCTATACAAAGAAAGAACTAGAGCTACCAGTTTTTGAAAATTTGATTCTACAACATCATTAGGTTTCTTTCTTTTCATTAATCTCATTAATGAAGTCCCATCATTTATGCTTCCTAAGCATCACAGATAAAGAAACGAAAATACTTATATAATGTACGCTTATTTATCCGCATTCGTCACGGGGTCCTGTCATACACCGTTAGGTTAGTTAACTAACGGCAGAGCGGGGGCAGGACTAGCGCGGATGCAAAACATAAGCAACATTTATTATATATCATATATATAATATAAAGCATTCGTCTCAGGCAGTTATATGATCTCATCACAGAACATTGCAGCAGAAGTCAACATATGAAATATTGGATATATTAGGAGATCCGTGTTTTAAATTAAGCCAGTAAAAAACACGGATTCCACAGTCGTGATGAATAGCCAAATCTACATCCCTAGACCCCTATGAGAGCGGCAAGCAACCCTACCAATTCTAGAGTTAGAAGACCCGGACTCGACTCCTCAAGATGGTCTCCCACTGGACTGTAGAACCCGGTTACTTATGCTCCCCGTCTTGGGTATATCCTAATGCGGAAAAGTAAATAATATATATCAATGGTAACATCATCCTCAACCTGGAAGTGTCCCAATAAAAGAATATTATATACAAGTTTTTACATGAATGAAAATGAAAAAACTCTCATCTCACGCAAGAAAAACCCTGACTATTCAAACACGACGATCTAATATAACATATCACAGCAACACATAACATCGCATGTCATCAACGTAAGTAAATATGCGTATCCCAATTGTCGTTGACATATAGCAACGAAACCGACGATACACTACATATTACACTTACGGTCGCAAAAAAGAAAGTGAAAATTACAATAATTGGAATCCGCAACAACCTTAGACATCATAAACCCGAAATATCACATACTTCGGATTTCATGCCTAACCATATAAATTCCTTAGACATCATAAACCTGGAATATCACATGCTTCGGATTTCATGCCTAACATTATAAACCCGGCATTTTAGTCTCAAATTGGAAACACTTTTCAATATCTAGTCGGGCAATTCAACAAGATTCCCAATAGATGATCGAATGCTCGTCGGAAACATTAGTAGACGGCCGCACTCCCGATTCTGTCGACGAAGTGTACTTTGGCAAAACATCATGGCCGCGAGCATCCGAACGGATGCTT
This sequence comes from Agapanthus africanus, assembly GCA_030015575.1. Lineage (NCBI taxonomy): Eukaryota > Viridiplantae > Streptophyta > Magnoliopsida > Asparagales > Amaryllidaceae > Agapanthus > Agapanthus africanus. The sequence goes on along the minus strand of JASDDO010000019.1, from coordinate 370,983,911 downwards.
TTGGCTACGGGGTTCTCCTACAGTCACTTGGTCGGGGCTCTGGGGGCATGGATATCCAGTAGTGTTACCCGGCGAACGTTCGCGTACTATACGAGATTGCGACGGGGTTTTGATCCGAATCAAAACCCCACGGCAACCGATCAAGTGAGACTAAATTGCTATATTTACAAAATTCTAATTGGTTTTCATAAAACCAATTATTGTGCATTCCAAATATTGTATCACAAATCACAGATATCTAAACGATGTTAAACATTTCGATCGATTTATCAAACACCCAAAATTCCCAGAGACCTCAACACTTGAGTCACAGTTAAAAATACTCAGAGAGTGCCCCAAGTACCTATGGACCTATACAAGAAGGCACGCTCCATGCCTCACCAACGGCGCCGCGGAACCGCCGCCAAAGGTATGCTTTGGCCGCGCTTCCGCGGCCGTTTGGTCGAGTTGGGCCGTCGTTTTTCATGTGGGTCCATAGAAAACCTTCCATAATTTTCTGAATATTTTTAATCTGGAAAAATCCAGCATTTGAAAATTTTTCCAAAAAGTGGGAAAAGTTTGGGTTTCGATGTTCGATCGAACACTTTAACGTCGTCTAGACCACTCCTAATACTCTAGCTTGGCTCTGATACTACTTATGGGTTCGCTTAGCACCCCGACATGGTTTCGGCAAGCATCAAGTATTCAACTTTAAAATTTTAGGGTACCGAGCGAGCTCGAACCAAGGATCTAACTAGAGAATTAGGGTTTTTATAACATATAAACAAACTTTACACTAAGTGATATTGGAATACAACTTTTGTAGAGCGGACCTTCACTTCTAAAGCTCTGTGTAGTAGTCCCTTCGCTCTAAGTAGCGGTCTCCTGGACTCTCCTTAGGCTCCATTAGGCGAAAGGAATAAGCTTGCTCAAAGATCTTCGAGGCCGAAGATGATCTACATCGAAAAATCGCTAACTCAAACTACTTCTTCACTAATTGATGAATTAGTGAAGTAAACAACCTATACTAAATGGTTAGTTTGGTATAGATTGATGAAGTAGGAATTTTGCTCACTTTAGAATTATTTTTCTCTTTTTCTTTCTTCACATCAAGAAAACCTAGTGAGCTCAAATAAGATGAAGGAGAAGAAGTGGTCAATTCTTGCAACCATGGGTGAGAAAATATCATATATAAACTCTTGTAGAGACTTAACCATGGCTAAAGATAATAGTTAAGTTAATAAATATCTAGAGTAAAACAAAATTAGTGGACCAGGTCAAGCTTTCCACAAGCTTCTAAAAACATCTTAAACCTTGGCTTTTTCCACCTAATTTTGTTTTTCCCTTAATAATTAAATCTCTAAATTATTTTAAGTATGGTATGAGTCTCATACACCCATATCCAATGTATTATCAAGCATGACACAACAAATATATTAACATATATCACATATATATTAAATGTATAAGTAGAAAAGAAATTCTTAAGTGAGCTAATATTAGTTAATATATATATTAATATATCAAATATATAAATATATATATTAAATTATTAAATCAATACTTGATTTAATAATCCGGTTATATCACATACAACCAACTAATATCATATAACAAATTATTGAATCAACACTTGATTCAATAATCCGGTTATATCACATATAACCTATATCGCGAAATTAGAATACGGTATCACATACAAGTATCGATCTCGGTCCCGCATATATCACATATATGCCTTACTTCGTTTCGCATGAGCTAGGAAATCTCTGTGTAGGACTCTAAAGACTCGTCAATACGCCGGCAGTAGGTGATGACCATATCAGTCACCCACAAACCGTCAGCGGTACTAGCTGGACGTAACGGCTACCCGGGTATTGAGCGATCAAAAGATCAACAAGCAAGCTTGTTTATACTCCCGTGAATCCATTGAGTAACACTACAGTACAGCCCGGTCTCTTCATCCGATATGTCGCATATCGAGTCTGGGGATGGTAAACGTCTGACCCTAATAACTTGATAAGTCGTGCCGATGTGAGGCTCATAACGGGTCGAGAAACTACTGATAACACTTACCAGTAAATCTCAGTTTCCACCCTGGCCAGGGACTTCCTGTTATGGCCAATCAAGCACAGCGCAACATCAACCCCCAATACCGGGAGAGACGAAATCCCCTCCTATCGCTCATTGCCTCCATGTGACTCGGGACTGTACCCAAAAACCACCGTTTTGCACGCTCTCCTTAGAACGTGGTAAGGTAGAAATCAAAGCACAGTGGGAATCACACAAGACTCTATGACGATCTCGGGCCTACAGACTAACTTATACCAGTGTCACCAGAGAACTGCTATCTGACATTAGGTATAATACCATCTAGGAGTTCTCGACGAGTCCTATTCAGTGTACCCAGTCTCCACTGAGCACCCGTATACAATCTTTGATGTCAAACACCAATGGATATTGGATCATCCATCGCCCATCAAATGGGTCAAGAAACATATACGCTAGTCTACTCTGAAATATCGATGCCTCGTCTCGATACACTCTCGACTGGGAACAATTAAATGATGAACTTGTGGACTACCCTGGCCCCACTAGTATGATCTGCATTATAATCCTGGTAGTCAAGTACACATCCTAAGGGATTTACCAACATGTGAGAGCAATACAGTATCACAATACTAGTCAACATGTTAACATAAAGAGTAACCAGATAGCATACTATCATGTCGAGTAAGAAAGTCTTCCCTATATATGTCCAAGCATCCATTATAATATACAATCATGTACAATAATGGGCTCTAGGGCATACATACAACTAACAGGAAGTGTAGAAGTTCCCGAATTCCCACTCACGGTCTTTCTCCGCCTCTCATCGTTTAATATGCAACTCACCGCATCATTAAACGTGAAAGTCCATGAGATAGAGTTACTAACCGTCAGAACTAGGTTCTCCCAACTCTCTAGCAACGAACAGAGGAATAATAGGGCCCGAATCTTGTCTTCAAACACGATCAAGATGGTTTCTAACGGGCTCGTCAAGCTGTTGAATTCATTCAATTGTTCTTTCACCGAACCACTTTCTTCCATTTTCATATTGAAAAGCTTCTTCATCAAGAATATCTTGTTTGATGTTAAAGGCTTCTCATACAATTTCGCTAACGTCATCATTACCGCCATGGCTGTCTTCTCCTTTGAGATGTTAAAAGCCATCTATGGAGTCAACGGCAATCTGATCATCAGCAGGGCTTTCCTATCCAAAAAGATCTACGTCTCATCAGTCATCTTCTCGGGTTTTTGTCCTAGTAATAGAAGATACTAGTCCTTTTGGTATAGATAGTCCTCCATTTGTATGTGCCACCAACCATAATTGTGACCATTGAATTTTTCGATCCTTATTTTATCCTCTGCCATCTTTTTGTCTAATGTCGCAGCAAAATACAACTTCTCTTTTGATCTAAAACCAACACTTTCAAAATAACGACCTGAGAAAGTGGGGAAGAGGACATAGGCATCGTTACCCACCGTTAACCTAGATCGTGGAATTGAAGAACCCTACGTTTCTTAATCACGCTCTGATACCAGTTGTTAGGGATGGAGAAGCCGATGCACAGAACAATGCTCGCGACAAACTAAATCACGCAATTAACAACCACGCAATTAACAACGAAAAGACAAATTAAAAACGATGCGGAAATAAGTAAATAAGAATCAAAGAGACAAGAGATTTGTTAACGAGATTCACCCACCGTATGGTTAGTTCCCGATAGAGCAGAATCTGCAAACGTCTACTATAATCTTGAATTAAGTGCACCACGAGCAAACCCTAGGAGATTTCTCTCAAATATTTCTGGATCTAAACCGTCATCCTCTCATACAATGATCTCTCTTCTATTTTGATATACATAAAATATATAAGAGGTCCTTATTTATACACAAACCAATTTCTTAATTAAGAAACTGCCATAAGACACTTCTTAATTAAGAAACTGCCATAATTAAGACACTGTCATAAAACACTACTTTATTAAGAAACTGTCATAATTATGAAACTGGTATAAGACACTCCTTAATTAAAAAACTATGGTTTTGATAAAATCTGATATAGTTTGTGTGCACTTCCGGATATCTACCTGAATTTCCTGCATAATTTCAACGTCACCGACTCTCGGTCAAGTTATTTGAGCCTTAACTTGTTAACTTGACAAAGGAATTTTGTGGGCATTTTTCCAAACAGCAATGAATTTAGGGGGCCAAATAAAAAAAAACTGAAAAGAGCAATGAAAATGGGAGAGAGACTTGGCTGCAAAAGCCGCACTTGTTCTCGTAACTCTCTTTCGATTCTGATTCGCTGTTGGCGTCTCCCTCTTTAATTTCTTTGTCAGATGAATCGTTTGCGTGTCTCAGCTCCTCCATTATTATTATTATTATTATTAGAGATTTCTCTCCATCATCACCAAAAACATTGGAAAAAAAGAAAAAAAATTTAAGGAAAAAGAAAACAAAAACAGAACCAAAGGAGTGAAAGCGATCGATTGTTGAGAAAGCGTTTCTGGGTTCTGCGGCTGATGGGTCTCTGTCATCTTCTATTGGCTAAAGGTTTGTTTTTTCTTCTTCTTTCTTGTGATATCTCTCTCTCTTTTCTTTATCTTTCATGTGATTGAGTTTGTTGAGGGTTTATTTTTATTTTTATTTTTTTTGGGGGGGGGGGGGGGCGGGGGCGGGGGGGATATTTGATCTGGGCTTGTTTGATTACTGTTCTATTGTTCTGTTATTAATACTTTTTGAGCAGCTGAAATGATGAACCCATGTTTGTAGTTTTTGGATCCTGAACCTAATGTCTTATTCTGTGATTACTTGTCTCAAATTTGTTGCAGGGAATTATTTTTTCCCCCTTAAATTTTAATACAGAATGGATCTGATGTCTCACAGAACTCTATAACCCATTAGCAACGAGTTTCTGTTAAATTTGTTACAAAATTTCCGTTTCATTTTTCCAATTTGGGTTCTCATGTAAGTCAACACTTTAATCTGAATGTATCAAAGCTTTATTGCTCATTGAAATCTTATTCATTTACAAAATTTCTTTTAGATTTTGATTAGATCCTCAATGATTTTTTACGAGATTTGAATTGTTCCCAAACCTTTGGCATGAAATTTCATGATAATACCCAAAGAAAAGACCAACAACTATTCTATGGTTGGTTTGTTTGGACCACATTATGCTAAATCATCGAGATTCCTTTAGATACTAAATTTTTTTAAATTACTCTTTTTGTTTGCATTTTGATAATAATTATTCAGTTTAGGTCAACATTCTAATTGTCACCAAACCTTAGGCATTAAATTTCTATACAATAACCTAATAACACCATCAAAAAATATTATATGATGAATTGCTTGAACCGCATTTTGTTTATGGACAACAACCTGACTTTCAAATCATTGTGATTTGTTTGATGATATATATTTTCATCCATATGCAGAGTAAATGCAGTATAGATCTCAAAAAGACAATAAGACCTCCCCAAAGAAACTATTTTATGATGGATTGCTTAATTGCTTGATACTAAATCATTTCAATTCCTTTAAACATTTTTCCAGAGTAATACTCAATAGATTTTCTCAAAGAAATATACACTATAGATCTCAAAACCTGAACTCCATATCCTAGTGATTCTTTATGGTACTAAAAATTTTCTTAATCACTTGTTGAAAGGTTTTAGGCCCAAAAGTTGCAGAGCAATGCATGGCATATCTCAATAGCAATGGCATGTGGAAACTAAATGATGATTTGTATGACCCACAATATGTTTAATATCAATAGGAACCTGAATTCTAAATCATTGTGATTCCTGTAGATGCTATTTTGCAGAGTAGATTATAGCAGTTTCTATTGAAAATTTGGTGCTTATCAATATCTTTTTCAAATATTTTAAAAAGCTGTAACCATTTTATCTACCTCCAAGCTCCCTATCTTTCTTTTCCTTCAGATTTTTTGTAATAATGTTTAAACTTGGTTTTTCTTCCATTGAATTGCTCCTAAAACTTAGGAATGGTATTTCATAAGAACTAGCCAGTGATGCTTGCTTGAATTACACTGTGTTTATCAATAGCGATCTGAATTCTAAATCATTTCGCTTTATTAGATGCTAAAAAATTTCAGTTATATTTGCAGAGTAAATGCACTATAAATCCCCAAAAAAGCGATGGCAACATTGGTCCCGGGCATCCTCCTCAAGCTCCTTCAACACATGAACACAGATGTCAAAGTTGCTGGCGAGCACCGCTCCTCACTCCTCCAAGTCATCAGCATCGTCCCTGCGCTTGCGGGCACTGACCTCTTCACAAACCAAGGCTTCTACCTAAAAGTCTCTGACTCCTCTCATGCAACTTATGTCTCTTTACCGGATGAGCATGAAGACCTCATATTAAGTGACAAGATCCAATTAGGCCAATTCATCCATATTGAACGCCTTGATGCAGGATCCCCGGTTCCAATTCTTCGAGGAGTCAAACCAATCCCTGGGCGCCACCCATGCATTGGGATCCCTGAAGATATTGTGGCCACCCAATCGCAAAACTTTCTTGATATGAAGAAATCAAGACCCTCAAATGTTTCTAGCGTGTCCAGTTATTCGGTAGAGAAAGTGGAGAATCGATCATTGGGTTTGCTCAATGTGGAGAGATCAAGGCTATCGAATGTGTCTAAGGACAAATCGAAAGATGAGGATGTGGGAAGGAAGAAGGCTTCATTGAGTAGGTCGAGTTCTTCATTATCGAAACAAGTTGATTCATCTAAGGCTACTATTCATCTGAGGTCGAGTTCGATAAGCTCGAGGTCAATCCCTTCGTCGCCATTGGGTTGTTATTCTGTGCCTGCATCATTTGAGAAGTTCTCTAATGGAATTAAGCAAAACGGGAAGCCGGTTTCTTCAAAGCTAAATTTGTTGGAAAGGGCTGCGTCAGCGTTTAAGGGAACAACAAATAGTAAGAGGTCGTCTTTAAGCAACTCGATGACGGGGATTGAGTCAGGGGCTAAAGGGTTGAGGAAGAGTTGGGAAGGGAATGTGGAGATAAACCGAAGAGATAGTTCTACTCCAAGGGCGTCGAAGAGTGAACCCAAGTCGGCTAGAAGCACATCAGTAAGTTCTGTTACTAGATTTTTTTGGGTTGCTTGCACAAATACCCTAATATTTTGCCCCTCTTAGCGCGTACACCTCGTAAGTGTTTATTAGGGCAAACACCCCCTTGGTTTATGGACCAAAATCCTCAAAAGCTTTTAAATTCTATTTTAAACAAAAGAGAACAAAAAAAAGCTCAATTGTCGAATGAGACGATCATTTAAGGCCCTGGTTGGGAATGATTTGATTTCATAAAATTATCTAAACTTAACTCCAAATTCACAACCATATGCTTTCATTTTGGAGTTTAGAAAACTTCGGTTATCTAAACTCCAAAGTTGAGATAACCGGAGTTTACTAAAATCCAAGCCAACATAAGTTTTCTTAACTCCAAATTGAGAAGACTACTCTCATTTTTCCTGAACAAAATTATGGAGTTTAGATTACTCCAAAGCCAAACACCCCATCAAAGCTAAAATTTTAAGTGGAGATAGGCCTTGGAAACTGGAGTTTGCATCACCTCAACCTCCACTTAAAAATAAACCTCGGGCATCCTAACTCCATACCCCAACGGCGTGTAATTTGTATAGAGTTGTATTTGAGTGATTTTCAAGGGTTTTAGTCGATGAGCCAAGGGGGTGTTTATGCTAATGAATACTTGAGAGGGTATTAAGTGATAGGTTGGGTAAACTACAACAGGGCTTTGTGTAGTTGACCATTTTAAAACTATTCTAGCTTTGGTTAATGTTAGAGTTATTTTTAAAGTAGAGTTTAAAATTAGAGAAGAGTTGGAGGAATGATGGACTTTTTTTATAAGTACACGTAGGCCTTTGATATAAGTGGGTTCCAACAATAAGACTCAAGCCTTGTTGAAGTTGACCTATTTTATATTTTATACCCATATGTTTCTTTTGTTGTTTCCAATATGAGACTATCTTTAAGGTCTCATCATTTGATTTTTTATTTTCAACACTCTCTTTCACGTGCAACCATCATTTTTTCTTGGTGTGGTTGTCACGTGTAAAGTACGAGAAGAGTTACGTGCAACTATCATTTTTTCTTGGTGTGGTTGTCACGTGGAAGATCGATCCATTGGCTCCGATACCATGTTAAAGTTATTTTTAAAGTAAAGCAGAGTTGGAGGAGTGAAAAACTTTTTTATAAGTACACATGGGTTTTTGATATAAGTGGGTTCCAACAATAAGACTCAAGTCTTGTTGAGATTTGACCCATCTTATATTTTTATCCATGTGTTTCTTTTGTTGTTTCCAATATAAGACTATCTTTAAAGTCCCATCATTTGGTTTTTTACTTTCAACTGTTAAGATTAGTTTGGATATGGTACAATTCCTAAGCAACTCATCAATTTGTGCTTCTACGAAGCAAGCTTTCAAATACTCTTTTAGCTTAAGAGCTGAATTTTATACATATTTGATTTGTCATATAGGTGGAGAGTTCATAGAGAATTTCAATTTCTTTCCCTAAGCATTTGCACATAACAAATATTTCTATGAATCATGCAAAACTTTTACAAAGTGGAGAATAGAACTTTGAATAAATTGAAGTGCCATAACATACTATCACTTCTTGGAATATTGAATAGTTGGTTAGTGTGGAATGAAGAAATAAACAAATTAACGAAGTTATGGATGCCCATGTAGTTATTCTTATCTTTTTAACATGCATGAGAAGAATTTATCAAATTTGTAGTGTTATCAAATAGGTATGATTTTCTTTCGTCTGTTTTTTTTATTAGATTAACATTCATTGCCTCCCTATAGGGGAAAAGAAAGGAAAGAGATAAATGTAAGAAGCTGGGAACTATAATTATTTGATTGATGTGATGTTATTTGAAGTTTTCTTCTTTGCTAAATGTCACTTTTGCAACTGTATATGTAGTCTAAGAAACATTAACTTACCCATGCTAAGTGCTAATTCTGATATTGTTTTACCTTAATTTACAGGCTCCTAGAACAAAACTGCCCACAAATGAAAAGCCGTCACCTAAAGAGGAGAGCAAGGTCCATACTCCTCAAAAGAAAAGCAATGTGCATGCACCTTCTGATGATAGCGATAAATCAATTCCAACTAAGCAACGGTCACCATCATCTGTAGTAAAAAGAGCAGCAGAGATATCTAACAATCTAACTCCTGGAATGACTAAGATTAATCCCAGCAGAAGATGGACCGATGGTAGTGTTTCCTGGTCTTCGCTTCCTTCACCTCTAGCAAAGCTTGGAAAGGTATAATTTCAATCTCAGTTGAACAGTATCGACAATAAAATATCACAACCTTTCAGCATGTTTTAGATAAATACCTTATGCTTTATAAATTGCAAGTTGATACCATGAACAAAGTATTTTTACGGGGAAATACCACAACTTTCAGTGTATTTCAATTTAATACCATAAGCTATTCTCTGCAAGAGCCAACTTACCTTTGTTATTTTGACTGAAAAGAGCGTGTGGTATTTAGATTGACAAATGCTAAAAGTTCTTGGCATTTATTTGAAATTCACTAATTTAATGATATCAGCTTGATTTAAGAAGCAGATGGTAGTTATCCCGGAAATGTTACTGTATTTCAATGAAATTTAGCCCTTATACACCTTTTTGTTTTATCATTGAAAACAATGTATGATATTTGGATCAATCAGAGCTAAAAGTGCTAAAAGGTCTTGGTGTTATTTGAACATCACTAAGTTTATTGCATCACCTCGTAATTTTAAAAAGTATATGGTGGTTATCTCTGAAAGGCCATTGTAATTTAGAGAAATTAGCCTATTTTTTGGGCGCTAAATTTTCAAGCTGTGCTTCTAATGAGTATTTTAGGGACGGACTTCTGCATCTCTCAACATATTTTTGAGGAATCTCAATGGTTGTTTTACTTTATTCAATTTAAACTAATGCCCATCTTCCTGAATTTTAGGAAGTAATGAAATATAGAGATTCTGCACAACAAGCTGCTATCGAGGCAATGCAAGAGGCTTCCGCTGCAGAAAGTTTGGTTCGGTGCTTAAGGTAATATCTAAAATACATTTCTGGAATTCAGTCAAGTTTTATATATTATTTAAGATATAACACTAATTCTTTCATGATGTCTACATATGAATTCAGCATATTGCTACTTTCATATTCACATATATAAGCCCTAATCACTACTTTGGCTTCAATTTTCTCAAAAAATGTCGTCTTAAAAGTATCAGGGTAATAAGCTTAATTGGTCATCTCTGTATTCGTTCCAATTTATGAAAATAACTTCTTACTGGTGCATTTTTTAAATATATTTTACAATAATATATATGTACAAAATTTAACATCTTGTGCTACTTCACCTAAGTAGCCAAAAAACCTATTTGTCTTAATTTTACTCTTTTGTGGAAGTAATAGAAGTTGCGAGGGCATCGCATCACTGCAATTTATAAGGCAATTGGGATAGTAATTGTTTGAAGTTTTGACTTTTGTGAGACGATGTGGGTAGAGAAGAAGCTCAAGAGAATTATTCCCTGGGACATAACTGATATTTTAAATTGGTAAAGTGAGGGCAAGATGCACTATTAAAATTTCAATTCAAGCTGATACTGTTAAACATGTTTACAATTGATGAATTACCCAGTTATTTTGTCGAACCGTTTGTGAAAGGGTTCGAGGGGCCTGTAGTGACCTGACCCAGGCCACTGCAGGCCCCATGGTTTTTTTTGCAATTAAAACCCTGGTCCCGCAGTGCCTGGGTCAGGCCACTGCAGGGTCCTGCAGGCCCCTTTCGGCCTTTGAAAAGAAAATCTCAGTTGTTTATTGATGCTTGATGAATTAAGAAAGGACCGATCATGCTGTATATTAGATTTCGGGATAAGGATTGAAGTTTTCATAGGGTGCATAAATATTGAAATTGAACATGAAACTTAAATTCCTATTTGTTTGAATTGACTAGTTTACAACTATCAAGACTCGTCAAAGCTATTGCGGAGTGACAGTTTGAAACAGTTTGAAATTCCATACGGTTTGTGTAAATGCAGAGTGCTTGAGCTTGCATTGAAAGTGAGCCTTAACGGGAAGAAAAAATAGTAGTAGTTTAATGTGTGCTAGTAATGCAAGTATGGGAAGAGCCAGCTGTCCCTTAATTTTACTACAGTGAAAGCTATGCCATATTGATTGTTCGATAATTTTGTATATTTAACGATCGTTGCAAATAGATGCTGATGTTTGCCTCCTTCCTTGAAAGTCAATTGGCCTTGTTTTGATTAAACAACTCCAAAGTCCAAACTTGGCATAAGATATTAATAACAACCACCATTTTATACTAGATTTAATCTTCTGTATTGTCACAAGGGTATCCCTAAACAAGTAAAAAAAGACAATTATATTTATTTTTTGTTAGACCATACTTGCCGTTCGTCTTCAGTTTATGTTGTTCTTTGGATTAACAGAACGACACAACTAACAAGCCTTTGCCACAAACTTTTTTGTGTTCTTTGGATTGTTTTAGAAAATGTTATTATCCTATTTATGCGAGCTTTATTTGGGCGCTTATTAGGGTTGTTTGAATGGTTAGAAATGGAATTTGCAAGAACGCTAAAATGCAACTAGATCTCACTATTGCGTGTTCGGCGAGCAACATGGTTGGTGCAGTTTACAAATAACACTATAAAATGTTAGCGCACGCACGCTCACCCAAAAAAAAGATAGAGAAACTGTAGCAAATTTTGGAGCCAGATTGGCTAAAAACACCTGTTATTTGAATCAGAAAGTGATCCTCGCACAAGTAAAAGCAAAATAAAGAATGATGTAAAGCGGGGTTGATTGCTTTGACCTCATATTTGATATATCTTTATTTTTTACTTTCATTTTTTGTTTGTTTGAATATGCAGAGTTTTTGTTATCTTCGTTACCCTTAAATACTTTTGTGCATGGTGCATTGGTAAATTGGAATACCTCTCTCCTTTTTTGTTCTTTTGAAAAGTAAGAAATAATTGATATGCTTGCTGTAAGTCATCTACATTTGATATATATTTTTTCCCTTCTGCTGAAAATGACCGAGATAAGCTGCTGTAAGTGCCATCCTATTCTATTTTCCTGCTTCTTTGTGGAAAAGCATTGTTTCAGTGCCGAGGCGAGTGTCAACTATCGGAAACATAGCAGCCTGCTTATATGCATTAGATTTTATTTTTATTTTTTAAATCAATCGTTGCGTTTATGTCTTTATATCTTTAAAAAGAAATATAAATTCACTAATTTCTTCTCTGTTCGTAATCTTTTCTTTCAGAATGTATGCAGAGCTAAGCTCATCGGCCAAAGAATCCGACCCCCAACCAACCGTTGAGCAATTCCTCTCCTTTCACTCCTCTCTCACCTCCTCCTCCCTCGTGTCCGACTCCCTCCTCAAATCCCTCTCCCCTGTTGACCGTTCCCCAACCAACGCCGCCACCATCGACCCCGAAGTCAACCCCCAGCAAGTTCACTCCGAGCGCCGCCAGCTAGCCTCCTCCTGGGTCAATGCTGCCCTCGCCGCCGACCTTTCCCCCTTCTCCCTCTACACCCAACACCCAAAGTCAAGCCCTTCTCAAGGTCAAAGCCAACCCAAGACTGTTGTGCTCCTCAACTCCCCTTCCAAGTCAATTCCCCCAAAGTCAACTTCCAAACCAGCCGTGAAGAAGCCTGGAAAACCGCCTGGAAAACCGCGGGGACAACCAGCACTTATGTCATCACCCCCACGGGAGTGGACCCTGGGTGGGGGAGCAGAGGACGGGGACAAACTGGCCAGGCTGATGAGGGAGGAGTCCAAGGCTTGGTTTTTAGGGTTTGTCGAGGGGTTTCTTGACACCGGCGTGGGCGAACGTCTGCCGTGGGACCGGGACTCGGTGGCGGGGATGCTGTCGCAGCTGAAAAAAGTCAATGATTGGCTAGATGAATGTGGTGAGGTTGACGGTAGTGTGTCCGGTGATACTGTGGATAGGATAAGGAAGAAGATTTACGAGTATTTGTTGACTCATGTTGAGTCGGCCGCAGTGGCTTTGGGTGGGGCCGGGGGTTCGGGCATTGGAGGACTTGGGAGAAAAGGATGAAACTTTTCAAGGGTTGTATATAATTGGCATTTTTATTTTTCATATTTGTTTATTTTTGTTATTTTGGAGGGTTAGTTCTAATTTGGTGGGAGGTGTATGAGATATATTTGATTTTTAACAAGTTCCTAATTGTTTTTGTTTAAATTGAGGTGTGTGTGTGTGTGTGTGTGTGTGTGAACGGGGGTGGTGTTGAGGATTAAAAAAAAATTCAATTTACAATGGTTAAGGTTTTGCTGTTTTCCTTGGGGTGGCTTTTGGGGTGGGCTTGTGTAAAATATATTTCCGGAAATATATTTTATCACGGTAATCAAATGATCTCGTTTCATGGTAATCTTATTCTCTTATAACATGTGTCTATCCTATATTATTGCGAAATATTCCCGCCTAACATGAATGAGCCATGGTCATCCGCTGTCGGCCTCCATCGCCATATGCCGGCCGGTCGGCCCCACTGTCGTCCGCCGGCCGGCTGGCCGGCCTGCTGTTGATCCAATGTTCGCCGCCGGCCAACCCCGCCTCAGTTGCCGGCCGACCTCACCTCAGTTGCCGGCAACTCACCGCCATGTGCCGCCGATCGGTCGTTTGTCGCCGGCCTCGCTGTCATCTACCGGCCTTATTTCGGTCTCGCCGTCGGTCGACCGTTGCACATACATATATTACCGGTAATAATTAAAGTATACTAAGCATGTTAATGCAAGATTCTTTAGAATTAGATACACGTTCATCCCATTCCCGGAAATGTAAGGATTTCCGGCAATCTTCTATTCCATGTACCAAGCGCATTCTATGTTTATTTGTGTTTCATAATTTGTGTGCAACTCTATATGGCTGATCATAATATTTTTCATTCTTGCATTCTTGTCAGAAGTTAGATATTAACTAGTTTTTAAAAACTTGTTATTTGTTAGATTTTTTTTAAGATTTTGATTTTGATTTTTGTCCTGCCATTCATTTTATTTGACTGTTACATTTTATGTAGCAGGGGTATGAGAACTTGATTTGAAGCTAATCTTAAGTTTTGTTGCCAAACCTATACTTCTGCTTTCCTTACCACAATGCCTGGAAAGAAATATAATTGAAATTTCTCCTTTTAAGTTTTTTCACGTTAATTCCAGTCTTTTTGGTTCTGCAGCTTTTAAGAGAGTGGTATATGAGGTAAGGTACATGGGAGTTTTGTGCAAACGACCCTGTGTTTTTTACTGTAGCTTTTTCTTTGTTAACATATGTGATTGCTTTACCTTGGATTTTAAAAGAAATGCTGAACCCTTGCTGGTCTGTTAAAACTATATTGATCATCCATCATATTTGTTAGGATTAAAGGTTGAAAACCATTCTTTCTTACTGTTTCAAGAAAGAAATCTTTCTCTCACCCAATGCCTTGAATGCGTGGTACACCCTCTCTTTTTTTTGGACGATAAAAGTAGGGTGAGAGGCCGTACTCAAATATCTATATCTATATATATATATATATATAAACAAAATAATTACATAAAAGAAAAGCTATAGCAGAGGGGAAAAACAAATGGGGTAGAAGGCTATAAATCATCTAAAACATGGAGTAAATTGGAGGAGCGGATCCTGGTCGTCATTCCTCACAAATACTCGGCGCCTTAGATGATTGATCCCCTAATCCCATGCAAAAACCCCAAGCCTGCTAGCAGCAAACCAAAACAAAAAGAGTTCGAAGAAAACAACATACACAATTATCAAGTTTACAGCCAAAAAGCCAAAAACAAAAACCAAAAAACTACCGAGCACCGAGCACATATCACACAGAGTTGAATCCATACTCTGCTGCGAAATGTCTTGCAGGGCCTCCTTGGTTGAAACTTGAGTAGTGCAGTAGCTCAATGGATCTCTTGTATCCGTCCTTCCTCTTTTTTTCCGCTCCTTCTTGTCCATAGCAAAAACATAGCAACAATACTATCCAAAATAAAAGGAAGTGGGGATGGGGGATCCCCTTGCCTGAGGCCCCTTTTGCAATTGGTGATTTTGCCCTGTTTAACATTGACCAAAACAGAGCATTTGGAGGTAAAAAGAACGTCCTTAATCCACTGACACCATATATTACTGAAATGTGTGTTTGAAGCACAAAGTTCCAATCTAAGAAATCAAAAGCTTTCTTCCTAGAGGAGTCTCGGAGACGAATACCAGCTATGATTTCATCCTTGTTAACAATCTTAACAGCACAAGATCCCACAACATCAAGAATATAGCCATCATCCAATTTATCCAAGGGGTTTCCCATAAGAGACTTTGTGTCACCACTACAGAGTATGCATTTGGTAACGGTTGCAACCGTTACCAAAACCCAATATGCAGAAAGCTTTCTGACCCTAGCCGGTGGCCTGCTTGGATATCCTGGGGGTGCCGGATGCACCCTTTATATATCTATTTAATTTACACAGTCTAATCATATTTGCCACTATGCTTGTTGCTCCCTAGGCATCATTCTTAATTTGTCTCATGAACAAACTTTTTGATCTTGGTGTTCTGCGGCACTCGTGTGACACTAATTCATTTCATGTGCTTTTCATTAATAAAGGAGGCAAAAGTGCAACACTTTACCAACCGGGCTTGAAATCCTATCACAATCCACCTAAGAGATAAAATGGTGGGTCCCAAAACTCCTCGATATAAGTGCCAAACAAGCGGGTCCATGGGTTTTGTCTCTTGGGTGTATTGCGGTAGTTTTCAAGACCGGCATGTTAAGTATTTTTCGAGGCGAAATGGGTGTTTGGACTATCACTCATGTAAATTGTATGTTTGAGTATTCACCATACATTCATGATCTCTTATTATATTCCAGGAAATTTATCCCCATGTATATTGACAACTATTGTGGAACTTAGAAAAGGTGTTGTTATCATACATAATTATATTTATATCCCCAAAACTTCATCATGAATTTGGAGTTCTAATGCAGCGCGGGAACTTTAAAATGACATCAAACGAAAGCAACCAATATTCAAATCTTACTAAATACATATTTAAATAGCGGACTGAAAGAGAACCATTGTGCAAAGAACCCGGTTTTCGAGCCGTTAATGGGTGTCCAACCTACATGGCGCATTAAAGTTTAGAATAATATATGTCAACTCTTATCATAACTTTGTATTAGGGTAGCAGCATAGGCTTTTGAATACTCTAGCAGGTATGTCCAAATAAACCTGTTGAGAGGTGATAAACGGTATCCAATATAATCTAGAGGAGGTAATATGACTTGATCACTAAGTACACTATGGATGCCATTCGGTAAAAGAATCCAGTTCAATGGCTATGTTTATACAAGATGCACTTGAGATTTTACATTCAATTAGCCCTAAAATATATGTGAACTTTTCTTCCCATATAAAAATACGATTGATTCTACACCTTCAGATCAAAATGGTCAACCAGTTAACCTGATTTGTACCCGTGAAAAAAGAGAATAATTATCATGTACTTATGAAAAGAAAAATTGGAAAAGAAAAAGACCACTAAAGGACACTGTTTGATTGGGAAAACAGATAAGGGCTTAAGTGCATAAGAAGAGGGGTACTGAAGCAAATTCCAATATATTCAAGGTATAAAATCTAATGAGGAATATAGCCCTATGACTGGCTATAAGTATCGTCGCCGACGCACAAAATGGTTCAACACATACGTGCTTGTGAGGCCCAACCCTCACTCCCCCAATTTTGTGTGCCTTGCCCATGTATTTCTTCCTGTTGAATATATATATATATATACACTCGTGCATTGAGCAGGTAAAAGCAAATAATAGGTTAGCTATAGGGAATGAACATTGAAATGTAAATTGAATTTAAATTTGATACAATGAATGCAGTGATTTAGAGTATCCAGCTCCCATCCAAATTTAACATGCTAGGTTCAACTCACTTCTTAAAAAATTACAATTTAGTCCACTAGTTTGAGACAGATTTGCAAAAAGAGAAAAAAACACATTGCAAATACTTCTTCATTTGCAAATACAAATTATAATCGAAACCTTAATGTAAATTTCCCCCACCAAACATCACTGGTCTTCTAAATTCCAAATCCCTATTTATTTTGCCGTTTCTTTTCTCAAACCCTAATTTCTCATCTCCCCCCAAAAGTTCTCCCCCAATTCACAAAACCTAATCCAAATCTCTCGATGGCGCCTCCGATCAAACCAGCGGATCGCCGCAAATCCACACAAGAGAGCGATGAATCGTCATCGCTCAAACTTTGGGTGGGCAATCTCTCATCGGAGACAGTCGATTCCGATCTGAAGGCGATCTTTAGAGATTATGGGGCGTTGGATGCCCTAACTTCGTACACCCCGAGGACTTACGCTTTTTTGTTCTTCAAGAAAACCGAGGATGCGAAGAGAGCGAGGAATGAGCTCCAGGGATCTGTTGTTAGGGGAAGTGCGATCAGAATTGAGTTTGCGAGACCGGTTTGTTGTAATCTTTTGTTGTGTAATCGTAATTTGTTGTTTGGTGATTTGCAATCGAATGTTTTAGAACAGGTTTGGTTGCTTGTGATTGGAGAGTGAATTTTTAGTTTCAAGAGTAGCCATTTGTCGATGACCAATCGAATTTAGGGGGTTAGAGATAAGTTGTATATAATTCGATGTAGTGGGTTAGGTTGTGGATAAAAGTAGGAAGAGAATATTCGTTGGATACTGTCCATTATATACAGAAAGATCAATTATTTTTGGCGAAATTGCATATAAATACCCAAGGTTTAAGGCGTTTGACAGATAAATACCTATGTTTCTGTGTGTAGCGGATAAATACCCAACTTTTTGATCCGTTTGCACTTAACTACCTACCGTTAGTCAACCATGAGAATATTCTTTTTTTATTCCCACGTGCTTTGTACGTGATATTTCTGGACCATTTTGCCCTTCTTCATCTCTTTCTCAAATTGAACCCAAACACTAGCCCTCTTTCCCTTCTCCTCCTCTTCTCAAATTGCATCCTAATCCTAGCTCTCTTCCTCTCTTCTTTTTCTTCTCAAGCTGAACCCTAACGCTACCTTCTACAATATTCAAATTTCTTAGTTTTGATAATACATGGCTCCTCCTTGAAGATTTATATGCTCATCTTCAGAAATATGATATGCAACAAGCATTCCTCTTAACTACCCCGTTTTCCTTAATAAACATGAAAAATAAAAAATAAACAAAAGAAGAAAAAAGAGAATTACAGAATTATATTGGGGATGGTTGATTTTGAAATGGGTAGATTTGGGGCTAATGTTAAAGAAGGGTGATGATGTGGGAGCTGTGTTGAGATCAAGAACTATGGGTATTTTGAGTTTAGATTTTTCTTTCAATCTCCGTTGATAAAGGAGGTCAATGGGTGGAAGAGGAGTGAAGGCGGCGGAGGAGAGAGGAGGCCATGGCCATGGGGCTTGAGAGATTTCTCAAAGAGAGGAGAGAGTCCGTGATTATTTTTTTTGTTTTTGACCAGTCAAAGGGCAGGGTACACCGGTAATTTTGTAATTTTTTGTTAACACCGTCGGGTATCAAATTGCTAGTGTGAAAGATAGGTATTTATATGCAACTCACAGAAACTTAGATATTTATCTGTTAAACGGATGAAAGCATATGTATTTACATGCAATTTGGACATTATTTTTTAAAAACTTTGCAACATTCCCTCCTTTCGAAGAAAACTTCGTGAATATAGTTCTAGTTTTAGCTATTGGCTTTACAAATGATTAAACTAAAAAATTCTTATGGCATCTAAAAATTAAGATAATGAATTTGATCTATCGGATGTTATCCATGTGATTGTTGATTACGTGAACAGTAATAGTTAATAGATCACCTTTTTATTTATCTTTAAAATACTAAGCAAATAGAACTAACCGATTTTTTGTAATTCATATTTGCATATGGACAAGTAGCATAACATAATTTGATTTCGTAGGTCAATTGTTTTGCCCGAACCTTTCTAAAACAGAAAATCTCTGACTAGAACCTGTAATATAGATGCAACCCATCGAGACACCGAGTTCTGTAGTTGTATTTTAGACCGACTCCTTTCAAAATCAATCCGAAATAGATGTAACCGGAGGGTTTTGGCTGAATCACAATCTATGCTAATAACTATGGAGAAAATGATCATATTGATGTTTTTGCTTCTTTTTGGCAACGCATTATTCGTGACATATACAAAGATGGATTGTATGTCTATGATTGTAGCATTACCAAATCATCTTGGGTTTTTAAAGATGCTATGCTGAAGAAAAGTATAATATAAACATAACATAATCTTTAACTTAAAAGCATCGAACTAGAAAGTGTTGATTGGGATTTGAAATTATGGTAGAAATACCAAGATTTGCTCAATATCTAGAAGAAAAATAGGAAATAGTTAGCAATTTGGTAGCTGATGCTTTCTCTTTTGAGTTACGTTTTGACGTTTTCTTTCTAAGTAACTTGAAAATCCACTATAGCTAATGCATTTATTAACCTGTTGGACATCGTTCGGTTTGATTATTTAGACCCTTTTAAAGATCCTTCATCTTCATTCATTGGGACGCCATAGATTTTCTCTTTTCCTAATATCTTAAACTTATATTTATTGTGTATTAGAATACAATTAGTAAGTATTGCCAAATCTTGGGCCATGCATTCTTCTATATAGAAGCTTCCACACTTTATCATGCATATCGGGATAATTAAAGGAAGTCCATGTTATGAACTTGTTGAAATTATAGGTTTAAGTTTCCTTTAGTGAATTGCATCCCCATATTTGTTAGTAGCTTTTTTGCAAATTATAAAAAGACAAACAAGGGTTATCAATAATGCAACAAGTACATAATTATTGTTGATAATTGGAAATAGGGTTAAGATCATTAGATTTAAGTTACCAAAAAGTTGTGTTTTTCTCCTACAATCACCTTTATATGCTAGTGTCATATGCAAATGAAAAAATTAAAGAGTAAGGTCATCTTAATCATGCTAGACATGTTCTTAAATCTATGTTGCCTTAAATTGATTAAGTTTTTTTTGAAGTTTTTTTAATTAACGTGGTACCTAATCATTAAATCGGGGGTGAGGATTGATTATATTAGTCGGTTGTTATGATTATCTTTCTCTCTATGGCTGTTTCTAATACATGGTATATATTCACATATGTATATTATGATTCTTATTACACCACCCAAGAAAATTTGATAGTTCTAATTTTGTATACATGATTATTTAATTTATGCTTATAGTTGAATTGTTCTTATTATGTAATGTTGGGAGTCTTAAATACATGGGTATTAGATGCATCTACTAGATGTATAAATTGGACATTGAGTTGCTTCAAGTTAATGTGTCGCTTTACTATTTTATAATTGGAAAATCATTGGTGTATATTAAAACTCAAAAGTGGCGTCACTTCTAAAGTCGATGATTTTGAATTAAGGATTTATTGTTAATGAGTCTAAAAATCTATGAGAGATTTAAATCAATTGAGATTCTATATGATGGGATATGCAATAGTCATAATAAACAGTTAGATACTTGGATAAATTGGTGTTCTTTTGGACTCATATTTGGATTAATATTAGGTGAGTAAATATAACTAATATAAGAGGGCACATGATATCAATACCATGTCATCTCATTAAATCAGATTTTGGATTTCATCTGAGTAGATGGATGAAGATATAATCAATATGCATTTTATCCTTATATTTGCCTATTGTATAGTCTAATGGTAGAACATCTTGCTGAAATCGATCTTGTATAATTTGTTATGCATTCTACAAAATGATAATATTAATTGTAATAGATGAACAATTACACTTGTAGATGAGCTCTGTAATTTGTTACGACCAATGAGTAAAGTTATTAATCCTTAAATCGGGTTATGATTATTGAACTATCTCTGTATGGACTTACATTCCCCTGAACCTAATTCACTATCCCTTTTAAACAACCGTGTTTTAAGGTCGTTATTTATTTTTGATTTTAGAGTGCCTTAGCTAGTAATTTTTTTATATGTTAGGGCATTAGTCATCAAAGCGACGGAGAAAAAATTATGAGAACAAAATGAATAAAAACAATTTATATATTAAGAAGTCTGTACTCTAAAGTAGCACGCTACACTACTTTTAGAGGTGGAGTTAGGATGGGTCGAGGTTAGGCAGTCAACCTACTAGATCGAGAAATTTGCTATTTACGTATTGAAGTATTTGTTATATTGTTACGTAGCTAAGACTTTAACCCTTAATGCTTAACCTGGAGTAGCATAGTTGGTATAGCTTTATGAATTTTCCTACAAGTGAAGGGTTCGATTTCCATCAATTTTGGTTTTTGTTTTAGCATATTTTTTAATGTGGATTTCAATCATTAAATAATACCATGAATTAAAACTATGACCTATTACTTCTAAAGTTCTAATTACTTCTTTTATAAAACAATCCTTATTATTAAGAATTAATTCATTCTACTTTAATAAATATTTTAAAGTCCATGATACATAGGTTAATTACAATTTAATTTACCGTAAATTCATGAAATGGCTTCGACATCTCTCATCATCGAAAAAACTTGTAAATCTGTAAACCAAACTCCTTATTAAATCAATTTTAAATAGTTTTTACTACAAAAGTCATTATCTACTTAAATTTAGCTTATTTATCTGATTTATATATAAATTTAAGTTTTTCCTTTTCATAATTCATATCATGTAGATGTATTTAAAATTTCTTATGTATTTGAAATTTCTGCACATCTCCAATTTGATTTAAAGCTTAATTCCAAAAATAAACCCAAACCTTTTAGCTAAACAACGAGAAACCCCCAATAACTTTTAAAATACTCAATAAACTCCATAAAACTTTTAAAATACACAAGAAATCCCCAGAAACTTTCAAAAACTACGAAAAACTATCAGAAATAAGGTGTCACATCAGCAATAAATCGCACGAAACTGTTAAAAACTGAAAAAATTTGTACCATGGTAGTTTCTTGTAATTTTAAAAGTTTTTGGGGGGTTTCTCGTAGTTTAGTTAAAATATTTGGTTTTTTTTAGAATTAAGCCTTGATTATATACATATTAAACTTTATAATGATTTACTTATTAGCTTACATAAAAGCCTTAGTTCTATACACATGCAAAAAATCTATCAATGCAACCGATTTGAAAATTATACTATAAAATGATCCAATATATATAAAAATAAGTTAAATAAATGATTTGAGA
Source organism: Agapanthus africanus (assembly GCA_030015575.1). Lineage (NCBI taxonomy): Eukaryota > Viridiplantae > Streptophyta > Magnoliopsida > Asparagales > Amaryllidaceae > Agapanthus > Agapanthus africanus. Next base: position 370,961,565 of record JASDDO010000019.1, on the reverse strand, counting down.
ACTAAGCTAGGTGTGGAATACAAAAGTTATGCGTGGGTTTTGTATCTAGACTTTTTATTGCCTTACCTGACCGAGAATTCTTGCTCTGTCATTGGCTACCTTATAAAGGCTGAATTAGTTATTGGTATGTTAACTTGAGATTATAAAGTGTTTGCGCCGTTGATAATATTAAATTAGGTTCTTTTTCTTTTCCGTATGACATGTAACTTTGTGAGAGGAAGGAAAGTAAAATGTCGTGGCGCATGTTCCATTATGTCTTTGCAAGTCTAATTTGACAGTTGGTGGTTGCAAATTGATCTTATTCTAGGAGTTGTCACCTTAATAAAATTTGTATGGCTGTCTTAGCATTTTCCAAGAACTACATTGTTTGAAGACGCGAATTTTAGAATTTCAAAGTAGGTTTTAAAACCATTTATTTGGTTACTACTTACTAGTTATATATAGAAAATCAAGGTTCTAAGCAGCGCTAGATATTTCATCGCAGATGGAACAATATAATGTATGCATACTTTTATATGCCTAATATTTTAATTTTCATTTATTTAATAAAATAGCATAATCTATACTCGAAGGTATTAAAGGATATTTATATCAAAAAATTAAATAATTAATGATATCTATACATAATGCATTATTAAGTTAGAAGCAATATAATATAACCAATAAATGACAAATACATGAACATTAACGAAACTATATAAATTTATTTTTAGAATACCATGTCAAGAGATATAATGGGCACTATGCTGGACCATTAACTGAAAAACGTTGTAAACTATATTTGCAAGCACTCTATTTGCATGCATGCATGCCATGGCAACCAAGCCTGACAACAACATTGCGGCCAATGGGACATACCGACATCATGTATAACAGTGTAGAAACACTTGTTCAAAGTGAGAGCAAGGCCACTCTTCGCATATAGATGATTTATGGAAAGAGAAAAAGGGGTGGGTGGGGTTACATTTAGAGGTTCATTACCCCAAAATTTAGACAGAAATGGTAATTAATTCTAACCCACATGATGAAGAGAAAAGGTCGTGAGAAGAAGATATATCATTTAATTTTTGTTGGACTCCATCCCCAATAGGCACTTTTCAAGAATTTACAGACGTTTATCTACATAAGTTTATTTTAGAACAAAACAATAAGACAAACATTAAAACTGTAGTTTTTTTGGTATAAAAAGTGAAACTGTCAAGAAATCGTTTGTGGAAAGGTATTAGTATCTAGGGCTTGAAATTAAATTCTTAATGTGTACGAAGGCGCTTATTTTTAGTTTTATGCGTCTTAACTTCGTGAGATCTTGTTTTCAATTTCATGTGTTATTTTGTTTTGTTGATTTTTGTTGTGTCTTTTTCCTTTTATTTTATTAAGAATGTTGTGCTTGCTATTTAAGACATGAACTGAAAATGTTAACGAACCAGTATGTGTTTTAACTAAATTCTTAGATCATGACCAATTTTTTGCCTTTGCATTATTTAAAGGTATCATCTCTTTTCTGTTTAGTGTAGTAATGCATCGTAACATCATTAGAAATTTGTGAAATTCTTTATTCAATAATTGTTGATTTGTTTCTGCATCCAATACATCTAACTCCCTTTACTATTGTTTGACGTGTCACTATGGTTAGAACTTAAAAGAGAATAAAGCGAGCTGCAAGTTTCTACTTTCTACATGTTTAATTTGGTATGGGATTCTAAGAACCTAGCTATGGTTGAGGAATTAGAATGTAGGATTGAAAGAATGAACTAGAACCGTAGAGGCATTGAAAATAATGTTTAGGGATTTACCGGCTTAGAATACCCATTTTATTGGGGATGTAATTGTTTGAAGATGTTTATCTAACTGGGTTGTCTTCCCTTGATTATCCTCATGCGCCTATGTTGTGGGCACAAATTCACTCTATAGTTGAGTGGGTCAATGCTGAAGTGATGTAGCCATAGTTTGTCAAATAGTGTTGAAGTTGCATCCTTGTTATCCTGGTCTGTCTAAAGTTCATATTTAGGTTTATCTTCTGAAAACACCCTTTTGGTCTGGGCAAATTCGTAATAACTCATCACCGGAATTATTTCTGTCATGCGACCACTCCTTGTACCTTCATTCTGTTAGTCTTTAAATACCATGTAATTTATTCCCATTTAGTTTTTGGAAAAAAATAGAGAAGAGGTCACATACATTACATGTGACCTCTCTTCACTATTTAATCCAAAATTGTCGTTCTTCCCCAACTCAATCTTCCCTTCGTCTTCATTTCAATTTCCCCACTTATCAATTGGAACCACCAAAATACAACAAACTTGATGAAAATTGAAAGTATTTGAAGCAAATAGAAACCCACCTCTCAATTAGAACCACCGACAAACTTGGTGGAAATTGCAAGTACTCGAAGCAAATAAGAAGACCAAAATGAGCATTGCAAAAAGAAAAAAAGGCGATTAATGATGAGTTGATTACTAATGGATGTGGTTATGAGGAAATCTCAAAGTCAACACAACCGAGAAAACCTTAGTTCGTCCCGTCTCTAGCGGCCGATGACACCTTCAACTCCATCCATTATTGATGAAATGAAGGAATTTGGGTGCCCTAATTCAACTTGGGGCAGCGAAAGAAAAATTGAATTTTGGTTGAGATAAATAAGGGTAGTTAGGTCATTTGTTTTGTGTGTGTGTGTGTGTGTGGGGGGGGGGGTTAACGATACTGGGTATTTAGTAACAAAGTGAATGGATAGGGTAGGGATTGCGTCGCGGAATTAGTTCAGGTAGTTTATTGCGTATTTGCCTAAACTCTTGGAGTGTTTTCAGGAAATAAGCCTTATATTTATTCTCTGTATTTTAATTATTAGGAGATCAAAACACAAATTATTTGTCAATTGTTATTTGTTACTAATTTATTTTCCTTGGTTCTTGTGATTCAGTTGGTGAAGGCTATATAATGCCTATTATGCATTATTTTGAGCTAAGTAAATGATGTATAGTTATTGCTGTACATTATATGAGAGTTTACTGAATTAGTGAATTCTGTTTAAAATTTGTTCATTTTACTATTGACACTTCTATTTATACATGTGTCCCCTTTGCCAATTTATATATTTCATATATTTGACGATAATCTTTTTAAGTTGCTTGGTTACTGTGGTTAAATTTTGCCAGAAAACCTTTTATACCCCAAGCTTAAGCTAATGGGTTGTTGCTGAAGATGCATATGAAGCCTTAACACTTAACAGTCCTCATGTGGGCCTTTTGGCCATGTGGATAGCCCTCCAGTGTTAGTATGATAATATGGAAAATGTGGGCTAATTATTTGCAGGCGAAACCAGGAAAGCATATGTGGATTGGTAATATCAGCTCATCTGTTACATCTGAAAAACTTGAGGATGAGCTTTTGCAGTTTGGAAAGATTGAAGAGTACAAATTTCTCCGTGATCGAAATTCTGCTATGGTTGGCTACTACAAGCTTGATGATGCCATTGCTGCTCAAAAGAACTTAAACAACAAACTCTTAGGTGGTGAGCAAGTGCGTGTTGATTTTCAAAAACCACAAACTCAAAGACCAGAACTTTCTAGAAGAGTACGTATGGTTTATCCTTGTTTTGGTACTGCCGCTGTCTTTTGTGATTATATTTTCTTTGCCATTTGTATCATGTTAATCCTGCCAGCGTTCATTCACATGGATTTAAACAGTTCTGAGCCTTATGACACTTTTTTCAAATGTGCAAACAGGATTGGCCTGATAATCTCAATACAAGGGGCAGGAGAAATATTGCACCTGATGAAATGAGAAATCTTCATGACTTTTCTAAAAAGCATCTGGTAGAAAATTAAATTTTTGTTTTTTTTACAGATATAAATGCTCCATTCTTTTTGAGATAAATTGCACAAGAATACCCTTAGCTATCATTTTCCTCTAAACTACTTTGAAATATGTATTTTAGGAAGAGAACTCCCCTAAAACCAAAATTTTAGGGGAGTGTTTCTGAAATAATTTTTTTAAATGTAGTGTAGGGAAGCTGCAGTAAACGGTATTTAATGTAATTTATCTTCCTTTTTGTATTGCAAGACAGTTGGGTGATTGTTATGTTTTCCTCCCTGTTTCTGTCCTTTCTTTAACCATTTCAGCCACTTGGAGGAAGGCGGGATGGCCCACCAAGCAATACTTTATGGGTCGGCTACCCACCATCTTTATACATGGACGAACAAATGCTTCACAACGCGATGATTTTGTTCGGCGAAATCGAAAAAATTACAGGCTTCCCTTCTAGACACTATTCTTTCGTAGAATTCAGAAGCGTTGACGAAGCTCGAAGGGCAAAAGAAGGATTACAAGGCCGCCTCTTTGGTGATCCTAGAATTCAAATTTTGTTTTCTTCTAGTGATTCTAGAACTGGTAAAGAATGCGCTCCGCTTCTTCCAAATTATAGAGGGGCTATGCCCGATATGCTCTTTAAGGAGCCTCCATTTGGTCCCACTGAATATTTTGACCAAAACCCATTTCCTGGACATTTCCCTAATGGGCCTGGCCCAAGATTAAATCCCAGAGACTTGGATTTCCAACTTAGGCCAGTGTCAGGTGTATATGATGATGGATTTGAGATGAGGGAAATAAAGAGGTCTAGAATTGACGGGTCTCATGTGTTTGGTGGAAGTCGGTTAAGCCCAGGGGTTCGTGAGCCTCATCAGATTCATGGGTCCCCTGAAATTGATCACTGTTGGCGTGGAGCTATTGCGAAAGGAGGTTCGCATGTTTGTTATGCTCGATGTGTGGCGATAGGACGAGGCCTTGAGTCTCCACTGTGAGTGTTCTTGCTCACTAGCTGATTTTGTTTCTGGATATGAATTTTTAGGGGGCTAAAAAGTACACTAAACTATCCTTAATTATGAGCGTTTTTCATTTAACCTCCTTTAATTTTTACTGTTACTTAAAGCTACCTTCAAGCACGATATTTATGTGTATTTTAGTGAAATTTACTCTCTTGAAAGCTTAGTTTAACGTAGTTTACTGTCATAAAAATATCTTAAAGGTAGTTTAGTGAAAGACACTCATAGCTAAGGGCATTTTAGTGAAAAAAATGCTCATGGTTGAGGGCATTTTAGTGTAAAATTCATTAATCGCAAAGTTGTTGGTAGTTTACTGCAATAAAAAGTTTAGTGAAAGACACGTATAGTTAAGGGTGTTCTAGTGAAAAACTCCCTTAAATGCAGACTGATAACTGCAGTTGGTGAAAACTCACTTACAGACTTACAGTTATGGGTATATGAGAAACTCCCTTAAAAGCAAAGTAAAATATAGATTACTGTAATAAAAAACTTGAAGACAGTTTAGTGAATAAGCGCTCATAGTTAACCGTAGTTTAGTGTAATTTAGACTTCGTGAAGGTGAACTGTTTGTTTGGGCATGTAGTTAAGTTAGAATAACCAGAGTTTTAGAGCCATCAAAATTTAACTCTAAAATCTTAACCATGCCATGCATGGCTTTCATTTTGGAAATTAGAGAACTCCGATTATCTAAACTCCACAGTTGAGATTACTGGAGTTTTTTAAATTCCAATTCAATTGAAGTTTTTGTAAACTTGTAATAGTGAGAAGAAAGTTAAGATTATTCCAATACAAGATTTTGGAGTTTTTTTTTTGGGAGTTGAAATAACTCCAAAGCCAAACACCCCATCCAAGGTAAACTTTTAAACAAAGACGGTGCCTTGTAAACTAGAGTTTGCATCAACTCTAATTCCACTTAATATTAAACTTCAGTTTTCCTAAATCCATAATTAAGCAGGGCCGAAGTTTAGTATTTACTGACAATGAACTGAACTTTTTGACAGACCTGAAGTTATCAATTGCTCTGCAAAAACCAATCTTGACTTACTCACAGAACATTACAATGAAGCTCTCGGTTTCGAAGTAGTCTTCTTTATACCAGACAGCGAAGAAGACTTTGCCTCGTATACAGAACTTCTCCAGTATTTGAGTCTTAAGGACCGTGTTGGAGTAGCGAAATGCAATGGTGGCACCACATTATTTTTGGTTCCACCATCAGATTTCTTAACAAATATTCTGAATGTTACTGGCCCTGAAAGACTGTATGGTGTTATTCTTAAATTACCACATCAAATAGAAGCAGTGCAGCAACCTCAAGCTCCTCCACTACCCCGGCCTCATTATAGCGAGCAGCTACACAATCCTAATGTACGAGAGAATTATTATGAAGACCGTGCTTTGAGAATGGATTATGATAGAAATTTGCACGATAGCTCTATTTCTCATGCTGAGGCTAGAAATAATAGTGAACCTTATTCTATGCCACCAGCACCCCGCGATCATGCGAGAAATCCTGAAGTCTCGTTGACACCAGAACTTATAGCAACTCTGACTTCTCTTTTACCTCCAAATAACCAGTCTTCTACCCCGGGGGGAAATAATGCAATCAGTGCTGCTGCTCGGGTCAATAATGCTGCTTCTGGGGTTAATAACGTAATTAGTATTCATGCAGCTCCTGCTCAAGGCTGGGTTCAAGAACACGAGGCGAAGTGTTCTGCTCCCCAATACGAGCCCAAAATAAATATGCAGCAGCAGCTACAACAGTATGGGGTTCAGAGTAATATTCAGGAACCTTATGAACATGATCAAAATTATCAAAATTTAAGCATGCATAATTCCTTAGTATCCCGCAGTAATCAACATTACCAACATGACACTTCCTTTAATTCCCGTAATGCCCATCCTGGTTCGTCTGCTCAGGGCCAAAATGCTAGTATGCAACAAGATCAGATGGGCACAAACACAAATTTTTCTCAGCTGCAGCAGCTACAAATGGCTCTTAGTAATTCAGGTGATGGCACATCGCAGGGAAGTAATGCTGAGAAGAATCAGCGATACCAGTCGACTTTGCTGCTAGCTGCTAGCTTGCTTCAGAAGATTCAGCAACAGCAGCAGGGAGGTGGCCAATCTTGAATATTTTCATGCCAGGTACTTTTTTGATCTAACTTTATAATTTATTTCAAATTCGTTTCATGCTTAAATTTTTATTTTCATAATAGTTTGATTAATTTTCTTATGTTGACAGATGTGGTTCTTTATGTGTGCATTTAACTGAGTGTCAAATCATAATAGTAGTATCACCCATCTTCAGCTCAAACAAGTCAAATTGTCCAACATTTTTCAAATTTTAACCATGAACCTTGTATATTATTGTTTAAGTTCAGTTTTTTGGAGCATACATTTTCTTATACTGGGATATAAAAGATAATCAACATTAAGGTTACCGGATTTTAATATACATAATCATCAATTAGTCATCTTACCAATACAAGCTAAAATCTAGTCGGTAATTTTTCAGATGGGTCATTCTATGTTTTCTAACTTGTATATGCTTGTCTCAATAACTTATTGTTTATACATAATGATGTTTTCTGCTTCATATAGTTAGTTCACATGGTCAGTATATACTTTATAGTCGCTAGTCATTTTACCTTCGGCATTTGTGAAATATGTTGACTGCAATTTGTGCGCTGTTTACAGCACAGGTTTCAATTAGGCGTATCATATTTTCTATTTGCTGTTAAATTACTGCGTTGTCGTCGTCGTTGTCATAATTGATAATTTAGTCTTTTCTTTGCTTGAAATAGGGTGTATGTTTTAGCTCGTAATTAGTTTCCTTTTGATATTCTATATATATATTAATCTACTGTTATCACTCTGCTAGTTTTATGGATTCCGGATTTCAGAAGTTTTCTATGGCATTTGGTAGTATATTGTATTATTGACTGTAGAACACCATATATGTTACACTTCTATTGCTTTAAGCTACAAACAGAAAAGGAAAGAAAAGAAAATTGAACTCGTGTTTTTAATTCTCCTACATATTAGGGGAACCTTCATCGCATTAATTTTTTTGCATGTAAATATTGGAGAAGGTTAAAATTATTTCGATGCAGTTAATATGTAATGCATATATCTACATCATTTACTAGTGCTCCCCCCCCCTCTTTTGTATACCTTAAACTTTGCTATCAACAATTTCCAGGTGCAGACTTCCTATTTCTCGCTTCTCACTCTACATTATAATTTATATAAAGAAATCAAAACTATCATAACCCTACTCATTTAATCAAGGAGAGTATGCACATTGTCTACACGAAATGAATTATATCCATACTTCAGCGATACATAGCTGTAACTTCAGCAATTAGCTTGACAATTGGAGCAGTTTCTACGTTAGAAGACATTCATGTAAGCAGTTTTTTAAGGCTGTCGAACTATGCAGTACCGCCAACTTAGTAAAATTAAATAATGTTTAAAAATTTGTTCGCTGTACCTTGAAGTTTTCAAAGCCTTGGTGCAATTGCAGTGAGCTTAGAGCTTACCTTTTTTTCTGGATCAACCGTTGTACCCATGTTAAAAACATACTCGAACACTTTGTAATCTCACTCTGACGTGGCTTCCATATCAAATTTATTGCCACTAGATTATCCGACAGGAGATAATAAAATATATAGGCCGACGAATTTCCTCGTGTTACAGCTGGGAGCTCTGAATATCCAAAGTGTTCCATTTCTCATTCATCTACTCGTGCAGATTGGGCTAATCTGGCGCTAAGAGATTTATACTCGATATTGAAAAATACATAAGGTTGGATAAAATATGGATAAATTTTTTAACATAAGCTGAAATTTGGATAATTATATTGAAAAGTTTTTGTTGACTGAGATTAAACTCTTGAGATTAAATCCTTGAGCTACTTGGGTGAAAAATTATCTACGGCACAACACTTGTCATTTACACTTAAACTAATTAATATGATATAACGCATTGGGTTTTTTCTTTTCTTTTTGGTGAAAGAAGGGAGTCAGTCTGGAGCTCTCTTTCTTCATCCTGTCGTCCATCTACATATTGGTAAATTATATTCATACATGGAAACTGTACCTATTAATTAGCCCGCAAACTTCGATTCTCTCTTCTTACTACAGATGTTACTATGTCTATATCGGTTTTGATTTGCAAATTTTGATAATTTGGAATCAAGATGTTTTATTTATGAAGAAAATTATGAAAGTCATAAATCTGACTACAACAGGTATTATTTGCGTTCTAATGATCTCATGGGCTTTCTACCTGATCCGTTCTTCTGTGCTCCAGTTTTTGTAAGATGCTTCAATTTTTTTTAAGATATCTCAATTTTTGGCTAATTTCTTGTCATAGCACATCAACTCTGCGATAAAATATGGGTTTCGCTACCCACAGAGTGACGTGAGCGTGCAAATACTTTGTCAAGCCAAATATTATTTCTCCTAGGCTGACAATTTACGGCCTTTGACGATGCACCAATTTTGGTTTATAAAAATCAGCCAACTTTCTCGTTTTCCTTTCCCAAAACTAATCCAGAAGTCTTTTATCATCAGTGATGGGCTCGGATAGTTAAAAGGGCTGGGCCATCAGTGGCAATTTCTGCGGTTCAATCCTATGTGCTTCAACATGAGAGGAGGTCGCAAGTTCGATCCCCTTTCCGGGTTGATTTTTAAAATAAAATTCTATGCGCTCGGTTCAAAAAGCTGAATAAAATTGTATAGGCTGTTAAAATTTCTAGACATAACATGATTGTGACAGTGAATCATCTGCCTTTGAGCGTGCAAAGGGATTTTTGTTAAAGGGAAAAAGCAGTGCAAGACGCTTTCTCAATAACAATAAATTAAAAGAACAAAATAAGCCAAGCTGTTTTTATAAATGAAAGTTCTCTCTAATAATTTGTCAAATGGTACGTGGCTAGCCCATGAATTTCTTTGGAAATGATGTTATGGACATTTGGTAAAATTCCATTTGCTTTATAGAGCATGATAAATCAACCTGCTAATTTTTTGTTTAGCCATGCCCCACGTGGGTTGGGTAGGGTTTTGATCCGTTGTGATAATATTGAATCCAAATTAAAATAAAAATTTATATCAGTACATATCTCATCTATCTGTTCTATTCAGCTCACTTAGCTTGTATGTCCTACTCTAGGAAGAAATGCTAGATTCTCACAATGTATTTCAAGAACTTCACTACATATCCCAATGCCTGTTCAACAAAAATTAAACTCCAAAAAGTTTGCTCATGAATTGTAGGAAAAATAATTTTCTTATGAATTGGCATCTATCTAAATATTTTCACGAAAAGTTTTGGTATCATTCGCTTATTGCCTCGTCTTCATGTTGGGCGACTCTGGTAGCTAGCAATGTCACCTGTCTCTCTCCATCTCATGTCATCCGTTGCCATTGTTGGCTAGTCGTCTGTCGGCAGATGATCACCGCCAGTGTGTATTATCATGAATGATCAAATAATACCAAGCACGGCAATCTCATCTACATGCAATTGGATGTCTAAGAATCACAGTTTCTTGGCAGGCATGTTTCTTATATTCCATGCAATCAAATGTCCATAAATCATATTTCTTGGAATGTTTGGATTTTCGGTAATATTACATTCTATCAACCAGGCATCTCCTGATGGAGAAGGGTGGATGGGTTCTCAAATGGAGAATTTTCAATTTCCTTTTGAGCACGACATGTGGGTAGAAACATTTTTATAAATTCGAGGAAAATTTTTTATTGAGAAAGTCATGACTAAAAAATTTCGAGTCTCTTATAAAGTTGTCGGATGTTTTCGCGAAAAACTATATTTACACACCTATCCACTAATATTTTCTAAAAGAATCTTTTCAAATGTTTATCAATGATGTTCTCACACATTGATGTTCTCATACATTTGCGTAACTCTATGATAGAGTAAAAGTGGAAAATATGTATGTAAACGTGAGGGGAGTAAGAGGGGATTAGTGAACATAAGCAAAAGCGTGTTTATATTCATATATAGTTACTTTCGGAAGAATGAGGCGTTGTATTGATTGTTTTGTACGGTCCTTCTCTCTGCTGGAGGATGCCTTTCCACTTCCGTTTTTGGTTTTTTGTTGGTTGACATAATTGTCTGAGATTATGAAACAGGTATTAACAGGCTTTTATGCCGTTTCAGCCCATGGGCTGTTTTTAAACTGTTCTTATATGGGGAAACATAATTTATAGTGGCCCCGGTCTTGGGGATGAGGTCCGTCTCAACTTAAACCTAAGACCTCACATGACTCACGATAGAAGCGCAGCCCACTAGCCTCCCACTCATATTATGAGTAACTTTTTCTTTATTTTATAGTATGTCCATGGAGGGACAAAAAAAGAAGCTTAATAGAAATAAATGGGCCCAAGTATAATCGATAGACATTGTTTTTTGAAGATATAATAGAAGCATGTTTATGTATGTTGCACGACAGTAGTTATATATTATACATCAAGTAATTATGCTCATCTTGATTAGCATCAAGTTGATATATATGTTTTTTAATTTATCCTTGTTATATGAATTTATCAAATATTTTACTTGAAGGCGACAAGAAGAGAGATTAGAATGAAGAAAGGACCAGCTGGATCAAGGAGTAGACCCGGAGAAGCTCTAAATGAAATTCATGTTTTAATTTTACTTCAGTTTAATAAAATCTTATGTTTATTACTGTCGCAAAAAAGATGTTTATGTGGACCATTATTAGATGGATGTTTTTGGAAAACTTGCAATTGGAATCTAGTATTGAAGGTACTCCCTGTTTCACCGATATCTCCTCTTTTGACCTTTCTTTTTCTTTTTCTAGAATTTGTTGATGATGGTTGATTGGTAGTAATTTGTTGCATGCAATATTTGCCGTAAAAGATGGCCATTTTTTCACAATTGGTGAGTATTTCTTAAATGTCGTCTTTGGTATCTGGCGAGAATTTTTATCAAGTATTTAAAAATAAAGCTGCAAGCTGCAATAATTTTTTGGGGGACATTTGGTGCAACAAATTCGATCATGGAGAATGTGTTTTGGATTATGAAATCCTAAATAAAATTTGGAAAGAAGCGGTTCATTAGTTGGACGGATTTTGAGTTATTTAATTGCAACAAATTTTATCCAAAATGGAATTTTCATGAAGTGGGTGCTATCTTTCTCTAATATAGCAAATATTATAACATGGAAGAAGTATTTAATACTCTCGGATTGTCAATTTGGTACTTTGAGATCAAATGCATATTGCCCAATAGTGAAAATTTACATTTTGAAGCAAAAGGTTCGCGGTTCCACTCATGTGAGGATCGCATATAAAAGAAATTGCGGTGCTTTAGAAACTGGAAGGTGAAATAATGCCAGTGGTCCAGAACAACACACACAGTGTGGGTGGACATCTCAATCAGACGTATCATTTTCATTGTCCTCTTCTCATGTTTTAATAGGCAGCATGCTTATGAATTAACTGGATGTGCTCACAGTACCCTGTTAATCAATTGGAATTTTTAAAGGAACCGGCGAATTGAATTTGGAACTGAAAGCATTTTACTTGAACTTTTATCGAACTGGAATTTTTTTTATAGGATTAAGGAATTATAGAACTAGAATTGAACTTTATTGGAACTTTTATGATATATAAACTTATGCTATTCGTATTTGACCAAAATTATTTGTTCTTTTAAACAGTGCATGCAATAAAATAAACTGTAATTTGATAATATTAATCAGGCTATTGAAAGATAATTATTAATAAGAATTCAAAATAAAATTACTATACGGTATTATTATTACGTTAAAATTACTATATAGCATAACACAATCTATACATTATTTTATTAAAAATATTGAGCAATTTTTTTTGAATGATAAACGCATGAACGAACCATTAATTAAATCAAATATGGTATTTCATTCTCCAAAAACTCATAGGATGTTCAGTCAGTGCAACATGATAATAATTGACCCAAGAAAAAAAAACGGAAAAAACAAATCGATAAATATTTTAGTTGAACTCTCGAAAATATATAATTCTATTTTCGGTTTTAAATAACAAATCAATCGATTATATTTAATTAATATTAACAATAATATCAATTATATTTAATTAGTATCAATAGCTTAATTTTAAAAGGCAATAAATATAAATATTAGAAATTAAATTAACAATCTTTTGGAACCCAATGATTTAATAAAATTAATACTTGACTAATTTTCTTGTTTTGATACAAGAAATAACTTAGGGAGAGAGAGGGGAGAGAGAAAGAGTATGGGGGATGGGGGTTGTGTGTGTGTGCAGCGTGGAGGGGGAGGGGGAAGGAGAGGAGGGGAGATGAGAGAGAGAGAGAGAGCACGGAAAGGGATAGAGAAAGAAAGAGAGAGTGATGGATGGAGGACAAAGTGGGTGATGTGTGGGAGAGAGAGAGAGCACGGAAAAGGGACAGAGAAAGAAAGAGAGAGTGATGGATGGAGGACAAAGAGGGTGATGTGTGGGAGGGAGAGAGAGAGAGCACGGAAAGGGACGGAGAGAGAAAGAGAGGGCGAGAGATTTTTTACTATAGTTTCACCTTTTTAATGTTTGTTCCGCTCGAATAGGCGGGGTAATCATTGTTGGACATGTATGTCCTAGAGGCCATTATTGTATATGTATAAATGTGGATACTTGGACATATGTATGTACAGGACAATCTTGCTCGATATGATAATATGCTATCTGGTTTGTCTTTATCTTAACATGCGTATATATTTTACTTGTTATTATGTATCATTTATATATGTTGATAAAACCCGTAGGATCATTGCTTGACTATCTGCATTGTGATGGCGATCATACTTGTGAGAGCTGGGTAGTCGATAAGAACATCCTTAAAGTGTCCCTAGTTGTGAGAATATCGAGACTGGGCATCGATATTCCGGAGTAGACTAGTGTATACGTTTCTAGACCCCGACGAGGGGCGATGGTTGGTCCCACATCTATTGGTCTTTCGCACCTAAGATCGTATACAAGTGCTCACTGGGGGTGAGTACACTGGACGGACTCGCCGAGAACTTCTAGATGGTACTATACCTATCGTTAGATAGCAGTTCTCAGATAATATGAGTACAGGTTAGTCTTCAGACCTCAGATCGTCATTTGTCTCGTGTGAGTTCCCATTGTACTTTGATTACTACCCTTCCACGGCTCTACTGAGTCGTGCAAACAAGTTTTAGTAGGGTACAGTCCCGAACCATATGGAGGCAGTGAGCGATTGTTGGAGATTCGTCTCTCTCGGTAGAGAGAGTCGATATCGCACTGTGTTCGATTGGCCAGCACCATGAGACCTTGGCCAAGGCAGTTAGGATTTACTGATTGGTGGATTAGTAATTTCCCGGATTGGTCCTGAGCCACATCAACACGAATTATCGGGTTATTAGGGTCTGACGTTTACCACCCCATAGACCCGGTATGCGATACTCTCAGACGAAGAGACTGGACTGTATGGAGATTGTCACGGATAGGCTCAGTAGGGATCCAAATGAGTTTGCTCGTCGGCCTTCCTTTTCGACAGGTACCCGGGTAGCCGTTACGTACAACTAGTGCCGCTGACGTGCTTGTAGTTATGGATTTATCCATTAACTCACTGCCGGTATACTGTTGAGTCTTTAGAGTCCCACATAGAGGGTTTCTCTGGTTCAGAAGAAATGATGTAGTAGCCGTATTGGATACTTGCAGGTTTCCGATCGAATGATTGTACTAGATACCCGGACTTTCGATCGGACGGTTGATAATACTAGCCGGCTCGGGATTGAGCCGGATTATTAAATCAGTTATTGATTTAATAATTTACGTATATGTATTTTGATACGTATATCCTAGTATATGTTCTTTGTGTTTTCTATCTCTTTTGGTATTCGTATTTTGATACGAATACAGGTATATATATACAGTAGAGTGTAATCCGTATTTATACGGAAAACATTCTAGAAAGTGAACACCTCATTTTAGATTTATCCATTTATCTTTAAATGAAAAATGAGGTGTAAAGGTAGTGAGGGGAGTATGGTGAGAACCATACTTCAATAGTGTTGACAAATGAATTTTCAATTCATTTGTGCAAACTATTCACTCATGGTTGAGTTTATTATATTGAAAAAAGGTTTTTACAAAACCATGGTTGATCTTTTTCTCTCTCATTGGATTTCATTTCTCACCATATTTTCTTTGCTTCACTCTCCCCACTAGCTTTCTTGAGCTCCTCCTCCTTCATCTTCAACCTCCTCTCTACAATCTCATGTGTTGAGAATCAAGAGAGGAGGTGAGATAGATACACACTTAGAACCATTCACTATATCTTAGACATTTTAAATTAGCAATCTAAAGTCTCTAGTTGCTCCATCAGACTCTTAGTGTGAAGCTAGAGCCATGGACTATATCTCTCGGATGGATCATCTTCGACGGAGGAAGACTGGCGATCAAGCTCGATCCAGGAGATCTCAAGGAGTAAGGAAAGGTGATCAAGCTCGTTCAAGAAAATCCCTAGAAGCAAACGAAGAGGATAGAAGACCGAAGGACACGGATCTTTTAGTGAGACACTTCTATCATAGTAGTTAGATCTCCTCTTTGTTAGCTAGTTTAGCTTTATGGTAGATTCTAAAACGGTTTTTTCTAGCGCCAGATTTTAAATCCCAAAATTTTTTGTTCTGCAACGACCATGGTAGATGGTCAGGGCGCTAAGAAATCCCAACATGGTATTAGAGCCATCCCATAAACCCTTACAAGCTAGTTTAGACAAATTTAAAATATCGATCGACGAAAATTTTCAAATCACAATTTCATTTGACATGCTTGCTGTCGATTTTAAAACTTGTTCAAAAAATTATTTAGAACATCTTAAAAATATGTGCAGGCGATTTTAGAAGGCCTGAAGAAATCTGGGCACATAAGCCTTCCATACGGCCGCGGAACTGCCGCATAACATGCTTGTTGGCGGCAGTGTAACATTTCAGAAAAATAAAATATTATTTTTGGGGATTTTTATAATTAAATAATAAATATATTGAATATTTTAATATTGCGGTATAATTAAATATCGATAAATTGGGAAAAAAATTTGGAAAATTATAGAAATTACTAAAAGAGGGTGTTTTATTGGATTTAAGCAAAATATGAAATTTTATGATTTATTATATACTATTTTAATGCTAATCGCGATTAAATATCGCTAATTGTGCATTAAGCGCGTTTTGTGCACATGACATGCACCGTGTCATTTTTCACACTTCTTACATTCTTTCATGGTTCTTTCTCTTTATCATGCATGGTTTTAATTTTAAAAAGAGAAGAGAAAAGAGTAGAAAAGAAAAGAAAAGAATAACGAAAACATAAAATAAAAGGGTGCATAGTGAGAGGTATGGACATGAGAGAGAAGGAGAGGGGTTCATTTGATTTAGACCATTCTCTTCATCCCTTCATCTTTTCTCCCCCCTCTTCATTCCATGGCAGCACCTCACTCCCCCTCCATTACAAACCCTCAAAATATCATCAAAACAAACTCCAAAGTTCATCTCCACTTCACAAAAAGCATGCACAAGCTCACAAGCTACACATTGGACCAAGAAAGTTTGCATTTTGGGCACTTGGGCAACTCAAGAAGATTCTTGAGTTTCCAAATGAGGTAATCCTTTCACAAATTGTGTAGTATTTGCATTCCTTTAGCCTCTAGTGTAGTTTAAAATCGATTTGGCGAAGTTTAGTGAAATTTGGGAATTCCTAGAGAGGGTTAGGGTTAATTTGAGTTGTGTTGGTGTAATTAAGGCCTAGTAGTGACCTTAAACCCCCTTTGTGTTAGGAACCCAGACCAAACACGAAACAAAAACCTGAAACCCAAAAACAGAACTTTCCAATGTCGGTTTGTGAACTATTAGGGTGTGCAGGGGAATCTGGGATGACCTGGGATAATTACGAGATAAGCAAACAACCCTAGTAGACTAGAATAGACCCTAGGAACCCACTGTAGCAAGACGAACCCAATCCAAGTCCCTAAAACCGAGGAGGCCGGAATTCTTAGGGATGTGGCCGGCCACTTGGTGGGGTCTGGGGTCCAGGTTGCTTCTATAGATCATATACACCCTATACATCACTCCAGCGTTGTTTGTGCACCTTATTTTGGCCCGAGTCAAAATATGGAAGCACTTTAGTATGATTTTTGGACATGTTTTCCGTATTTTAAATGATAAGTTTTGATTTTTGGATTTGTAATTGGTTGTTGGATGTTTGTACATCAACGGCTAGGGATGTTTGGTTGAATTGCGAGAGCAAAACATAGGTTTTGACCTATGTGAGTTCCGCTTGTCGTTTTGATTTTGATTTTGATTTTGATTTTAATGTGATACGATACGTTATGACATGTAGGTATCCCATGTGGACTTCGAGGCGACAAGCAAGCGAGTGGCGCCGTCGGCATCGGCAAACGAAGATCAATGTGAGTAGATATATATCTACGGGGGAAGTCGGGTGAATGGCGTATAGCACCCCCGCAGTTACGTAAAATAGAACGCGAAGGCGTTATGATATATATATACTTTCATAGTATTATTATGACTTGTTTACTTAGCTAGAAATGCTTTAGAAGACTTTGTTTGATAATGTCATTAGTTAGTTGTAGTCGCGAACCCTAGAATAAGGCTTACACCCACGCACACACACACATGCATATATTTTATTACCTGTGCGTATATGGGGATATGTATATACACACACACATAAGTATGGGATATATATATAGACACACATACACACACACACATGGATGATGAGGATTGTATATGGTATTTGGAGACGAGTCGATGAGTTTGGGCATGGTGCCATGAGATCGGTGATATGATGTGATTCGTATTACGAGATACGACATGGGATTTTAGCGGGCCTTTAGACGTGTGTTCATACACGCATATATTTGCATATGGTATCAGTTTGTACTAGACTTAGATCAGTACCCCCAGTTCATGAGATATGATGATAAGGATACCGGATACATGATGAGATGAATGTGATACTCGACCCGTACCCAGATTGGGATGCCGTACGATAGATTTACCGTACGAGCTTTATATTGATGATAGATCCGCACTCTTGACTCGAGGATGTCATGTTATATATTGTATCGTATGTGATACTATTGAGGTGGGATCACCGATTATTATATTTATATGTATCGACTCAGATTTAGGTGGTTTCCTTATCTTTTCGATTAGCCTGTTAGTTTAGTCCTGTAGTTTACTTGTAGATGTTAGACTAGACTCGAGTCATACCTATTTCAAAAACTAACGAATCGTGAGTATTTTAAAGATAGGCCAAGGGATACTACGGATATTTTCAAAGGATGTACTTTTTCATAAAAACACCGTAGCCCTATTTTCTAAACACCATGATTCGTGCAACTTTCAAATACTAAAAACTGTATGACTCGTATATAGGAATGTATATTTCTTTATTGCTGTATTATTATTCCTTTACCATTTATTCTGCTGCTCGCATTGCATTGCATGCTTATATGTTATTGATTCATATTCCATTGTGCATATGACATATAGCATACCTGTATACCTACATGCTTACACATATGCCTTGACATACTTACATGCTAGTTACCCATATACCTATATGGTATTGTACCATTAGTGATAGGTATATACACATATGAGATATAACTACATGTTCACCTTTATATGATATTGTATGGATTTGGAGAATTTAGGAACCACATGATATATTTTATAACTTGTTGCAGTTAAATAGCGTTTTTTCCTTATATGCTCATATTACTGTTTCATGTTGCATATATATTATATTCATGGATTTCGCATTGAGATATGGTTTTCATATGATGTTTTCTGGATTGTTTTACTCCTGCGTATATATATCAGTGGTATGGGACGCTGATATATATATATATATATATATATATATATATATATATATATATATATATGTATACCCATCGTATATATATATCAGTTGTATGGGACGCTGTTATATATATACACTGACATCATATATCATCATAATAGTATATACAGATATACTTATTCATTATATGCTCGGGGCCTATATGCTCGGGGCCTATGTGCTCGATGAGAGGGGCCTATGTGCTCGGCACCTATGTGCTCGATATGTGAGGGGACTATGTGCTCGGGGTCTATGTGCTCGATGATCGGGGTCTATGTGCTTGGGGCCTATGTGCTCCATATGAGAGGGGCCTATGTGCTCGGGGCCTATGTGCTCGATATTGGATATTGGATATATGAGATTTACTTGATATTGGGATATTGAGATGTATATTTTGTGTCGATACTTGACACTGATTTTCTGATGATTTCATTGATGATACTTAAATGTTTATACAGAAACCTCACTATATTAAGAAAACAGTTTTCTCATTCATGATATCTTCTGTTTTCATTTTACCGCATTCATACCTCATTTTACGATATATTGCTACCTGAGGCACTGACACGAGCACATGGGATTACAGTTATGTTTAGATGTTTACCTTTGCCTTTTTATTATGCTTCATGCCATATTAAGGATATATATATATATATATATATATATATATATATATATATATGATCGTATTGACCTAGGATTGAGTCATACATGCGATTTCTGCTCTGTGATGTTTTCTACTCATGAGTTGGTAACTCACCCCCGTTGTGCCACAGTTCTTGCAGGTTTTGCAGTACATGTTTAGTTACGGCTTTGCTGGCATACTGCTTTCGTTCCGGATGATTGCTTTGGTAGGTGGGTTCACTTGCATCGTGACCACCATTGACATTTATTTATATTCAGTTGTATTTAGTAAACTCCATTAACCAAACTTGTATATTTATTCAGACTTAGAGACCAGTTGTATATTATTTCAACCTTAGAGTCACGCGTTGTATTATTATGGGTTTTCTTGATATTTTGAGTTTTCTTTTGAGTTTTTAATCCTCGCCCTTCGGCGTTGTATATTATATTGCTTGCGTGGTTGTGACCGTCAATTGACGAAGAACTAGCTCCCGCTTGGGGATGCCTTTTATCATTGTGCTTATATTATTCATGTTGTACCCCGTATAGGGCCAGTATTTACAAAGGAAACTCTGCCGCAATTTTCAGAAAAGACTTGAGATTTTAAAAATGTATACTTCGGCTTATGTTATTAAAAACCCCTTGTTTTAAAAATATGTTTTCTTCACTTCTTTCTTTAAATGGTTTATATTTCTGGGATTTCTTGGCTTACTTGAATTAGATAGGGTCCTACAGACTTCATATGATTCAAGTGCCAGTCACATGCCATTTCGGGTCGTGACAAAGTTGGTATCAGAGCGCTAGGTTAACCTTGGTTCGAGTTTAGATTTGACTATGCGGAGTCTAGGGCGTATATATATTCAGAAGCTAGGCTTGACCTTACGGAACTTAGACTTGGTCGATGGAGTATTAGACTCGAAATTTCATCGCTTAGGTTGACCTTGGTTGATGGAGTAGGTAACTTCAGTAGAGTGACGTACCGTGTGTATGTTCCGCGGCATACTTACGATACGCTACTCCGCTTAAGGAGCCTTAGGATGTACATTTTCTTGCACAGTATTATATTCATTCCTATGATCTATCCTCATCGATATCGATTTATGGTTTTGCTGCCATGATTGTACGGGCAGAGAGGGCTACGGATAGAGTTGCGTCAACACGAGCTCATCACGGATGAGGGCTGACCCGGGCGTGATTCCAGGGATATACGATTGCATAGAGAGGCGTCGTTTTATTGTGTTTCGCGCCATGAGTGTTTGATGGATCACTTTTACGAGATTACTCGGACGTGCAGATCAGCACCAGAGGATTGAGCCACTGATAGAGGCCAGCCAGAATGTGATAACCATTGATGTATCGCTTATTATTGATGATTGAGACACTGTTCAGCGTGCAGACGAATGAGCCAGTTATTACTGCGAACGACGAGATATCGCCCCAGATGTTGAAGCTATTGCAGTACGAGATGTACTTAGAGATATGATTGAAGGTCGCTAGTCACCCGAGGATGAATGACTAGGACATGTAGTTCGTTCGCTTACCCCGATGCGAGGTTATCAGATTGATTGTTTCCAGCTTGAGAAGGCTTCACACAGACACGTTGGGAGTCGATGGAGACGATCGAATGTCAGAAACCCAATTTTCTAAGTTTAAAGTATTCGGAAAAACATGCAAGTAATTCCGTGGACCCTCTAGAAGAATGAAACCCTAACTCGATATAATGACCATGAGAACGCTCTGAAGCCTTAGGGTTTACAGCAGTTCCGCGGTGCCATTGATGAGGCTTGGGTTTGCCCTTCTACGGTTGGTCCATAGGTGCTGTGGCATGTACTCGAAATTATTAAACTGTAACCAAGATGTTGAGCTCTTAGGGGATTATGAGATTTTGACGAATCGATCGAATGGTTCGACATCTTTCGGATATCATTTGATGGGATGCATTGCGTGGGGGACTCCAGTTACGAGTATAGCCGTTAGAGCGTAGTCCATGCACCCACGAAAAGACGAGTCCGAATCAGTCGACATTAGAGAAAAGTGGAGTAAGAGCTTCGTACGAGATCTTGACGAGACGACGTTCCACTCCGCTGACACCAGAGATGTGATACGCATGCAGAGGCGTTGGATATGGATATATCTTCCAGAAGGAGTCGTGATGAGTATGCAGCCGTTCCGGAACAAGAAACAGAGTTAGTAAAGGGTGATAATCTCCGGGCAGTTCGGTAGAAACGAGATTTGGGAGAGACCTTGACAGGACGTTCAATTGCCGTTGTACCGTGGCTGAATGGTTCCTTGTACTCCGTATACCGTAGTCTCTGGTCTAGTGAGACTCCTCTCGTATACACTGGCCTCTCCTGTACCAAGCTACAAAATGTAAGTCCACGGTAGCGCCCCGGCTGTCTAGCAGACGCCAAATGCGGAACAAAAACTTTTTACAACTGACGCTATCGCGTACTAAAACCCGGATCAGCCATTAAAGCTAAACTAACAAACTACAAAGTGGGTAGAAGAGTTATACCGAACGATCCGAGTCCTTCGGTCTTCAACCATCATCCCACGCTTGTTGCGGCTGCTCCGATCTCCTGAATCTCCAGTCTTCTCGTCCAGGTGGCACCACGTCGACGGATCTTTAAACGGGCTCCCGCCTCTGATCGTCAAGTTTGCTAAAAGAGACGATGAAGATGATGTAGAGAATGAGTAGAACACTTTGTCTCGTTACGTCCAAGGCTACGGACGAACGGTTAATGGAGTTGCCATTTGAAACTGTGATGGATTGAAAAGAGTTATGAAATTTCCATACACATAAACTATATCTTTTCTCAAAACCACAACCATGACCATTACCATGAGGGGGCCGGCCATTTAAAGGAGTAAGGGAGGTGAGTGCAGGAGCTAGGAGGTGACCATAAAGGAAAAGATCAAGAGAAAAAATCCAAGGCAAAACAAAACATCATTAATGCAAATGGTGACTCAAATAACCTAGTCACCCATTCATTAATGCATACAATGAATCTAAACTTAGTCACCAAAACAAGAACCTTCCACACTCATGACTCACCTCATGACTCATCCAAAAGAAAAGATAAATTCGCATTTAACCGAATGTTAAATACGGCTGATAGAAAACGGGAAACTGGCAACTTCCAAAAGTGATCCTGAAACGAATTTCAGGATAACCCCGTATCAGTATAAACATACCCGCATTTATATTACGACCGAATACAAATACAACTGAGACAAAGATATTATATCTACACACTATAATACTGGGTTCCAGCTTAAACCAAAGCTTACCAGTATTATCTGCCCGAAAAATGACACGTGCGAAAATGCACGTGCATTTTCCGAACCTTACCATAAACCCATACGACCTCTACAACGTTTTGCCCGAACTGGGAAAAGTGTCTGTGGGGGACTCTAATGACTCATCAACACACTGGCACTGGGTATAACCACTAGCACGTCAGAGGTACAAGCTGTACGTAACGGTTGCCTATGTATTGATTGGAAGGGAAGCTGACGAGCGAACTCATCCAGAAACCCTACTGAGCCTGACAGTGACAATATACATACAGTCCGGTCCGTTCATCTATGAGTATTGCATATCTGCCTAGGGGGCTGGTAACGTCAGACCCCCATTAGCGGTATAAGTCGTGTCAGAGAGTGGCCCAGAACACCCTGAGATACTACTGGAGTACCTACCAGTAAATCTCCTGCCTCGGCCGAGGGCTTTGTGTAATGGCTCTCCTAGACACAACGCGATCTCACCCCCAATACCGGGAGAGACGAATCCCCGACGATCCGCTCACTGCCTCCATGTGGCTCGGGACTGTACCCAACTAAAACCTGTTTGCACAACTCCTTTGAGCGTGGTAGGGTAGTAATCTAAGCACAGTGGGAACTCACACGAGACAAATGACGATCTCAGGTCGACAAACTAACCTGTACACATGTCACCAGGGAACTGCTATCTGACGATATGTATAATACCAACTAGCATGTTCCCGGCGAGTCCTGTCCGGTGTACTCATAACCCAATGAGCACCTGTATACATCTTAGGTGATCCAACTGACACCAGTGACTTGTGAGACCGGCCACCGCCCCTCGTCGGGGTCTCGACTGTATACACTAGTCTACTCCGGAGTATCGATGCCCTGTCTCGAAACTCCCTCGACTAGGGACACTTTAAGGATGTGCTTACAGACCCCAGCTCCCACGTATATGATCGCCATCATACTGCTGATAGTCAAGCAAGAATCCTATGGGCTCTATCAATCATACAATAGCGAACTAAAGCATGTATACTATGATAAAGACAAACCAGATAGCATACTATCATCTCGAGCAAGACTGTCATATCGGTATAGGTCCTGCCTCAATCATTGCAATCACGTACCTGCGATCCAATAATTGACTTTGAGGGCACTATCTCCAACAATCTCCCACTTGCACTTAAGGCTAATTATTGTGATGTCGCATACTCACAGCCCGTATGATACCGAACACCCAACTCCTCTACTAATCAGTTTCACAAAGCTAGTTTGTAAAACTCTTGTGTTCGAGAAATAGCCTCAGTGAGTGGATCCGTCCTGATGTTTCTTTCTATGTCTCTCTTAATCTCAACTTCGCGGAAAAAACCATCTCCCGAATCGAGTAATACCTGTCTTAGAATATGTCTGAATATTTGATGGGACCTAGTTCATAAATGAACTCCAAATCCAAACTTCTTAGACTGTATCGATAACTGAACCTAATCAGTATCCAGCACCATGCCTCCCACAGTATCCTCTTGGACTATCTGTCCATAATACTGTCCCTTATCATAGGGAAAACTATAACTCTGACAATCACTCTGTCATCCATGTCACCTCTGAAGCCTAGAATGATAACCGTCTCTCGAAGGAGGCCGCCGTCATTAAATCCGTAGAACATGCACTTATGTTCTAAAACTGCTTCCTTATGTTTCTTCAGGATTGGATTAATATAAACTTATTGCATCAAGTGCAAAAACTACATCTGGTGTGGTACTTGATATCTCATGATTGACTCAATTGCCTAAGCAAGTGATCTGCCAATCATGCACATCCCTCTCTTCTTTAGTCTGTAAGACACCTTTAGAGAGGGTGACTCCATTACTTGCAGGTACACCACCATGCCAGGAGTCATCTATTCTAAAATACTATTAGAATACTGTCAAAGTACCCACATTGGGAAACTACCTTAATCTAGATCTAATACCATAGATCTAGTAAGCAGAATGTCTGATATTATATCCATGTCCTTTGTGAAGAAACAACTGTGTAACAACCACAGTACAACCGTTCGTAGTATAGGAATTTTACTTCCTACTCTGTGTATGTCATCCATATACTAGGACATCACACCCTACTACCTTCTTTAACAGATCTATCCCCTATTCTGATGAAGTCAAAGCCATGACTGTCACATCAAAATTAGATGATCTTATCTCTGCTATATTTGCTCAAGTTTATAAATAGACATAAGCTACTTGCCCACTATGCTTCCGCTGCTCCCACTGACTACAACAACCCTCTGGCAGAATAATATATACGTGCATTTCTAAAGCTAGTTTAGAACGACGCTATACTTATCCTCTTGCCGGGTCTCATAGTCTGGAACAACAGTAGTGTCAAGTCTGGGTAATCAAGAACCTCCCTGTCACCGTCCTTGAGGCTACCAGAGTACCTCTCGGGTGTCTGAGGTTACCCACCATATCTGCGAAGTGGCTATTGAATTGTCAAACCTGATTGAATATATAGGTCCTATTAAATTTTCCATAATCGTTTGCGGTTCTGGAATCACTTCCAGTTCTACCATACTCCCACTACTGTTTTCTGAAAAAAGTCCATTTTAATAAAACTATGGCGAGTCATGAACAATATCACTATTGATCTTCCAGATGGTAGAAATGTCAACCCTCGTCAAAGCCAGGGTCAACCCACAAACTGCCATTACAGAAACGTGCCTTGAGTTATCCAGTGTCTGGTTTTAAGCATAAGCTGGACAACTCCCCGTATCTTAACATCGTTAAGATATGAACCATTCTATATACAATATAGAAATAGAGGCACTAATTTAATTGGAACCAGATTCAAATTATGCAACTGTCTCCAGTGCATATCAACTTAATGGAGAAAGGCTAATCAGCATTACTTAACTTAGGAATCTATCCAATTATGAGTAACAAGTTTCTCAAAACCATTACTATCATTTGAATACCATTCACAAGTATCTACATCTTCGATTTCTTTGAAGAATCCCGATACTTGCGACATCTGGTTTTCTATTTTATTCTTATACTCACAACTTCTCAAAACTTAGATATTGTATTTCAACGAAACACTTGTCTAAAAACTAGAGAAATTACAAGTAAACAGAACAGAGTATGAGGACCATCCCCTTTGTCCTGATGGACACTGGACAACATACAATACTCTGTATAAGTCCGTTGAGTTTGAATAACTCAAAACCTGTGCATCGTAGGTTGAAAACTGTACCTAGGCGATTTCCTCAAATATCACCAATTACAACGAATTTCGATATAATGAGGATGATCACCTAATTTCCAATAACTTACTCCCACTCATCATCTGTAAAAACCATACAGATGTGAGAATCATACATGGTAAATACATACTCTGGAGTAAGTATCTAATCGGGAAATCAGTTTTCTTTTAACAATGCACTGAAACATGAAAATGTTTCGTAGGGGTATCCTGGTATTCCTAGTAATGCCTCTTCCATTATCAAATTCATGACTTTAACCGTATATTTCTTTGCCTTCTCTCCAAATCCCTTTATTTGTCTTTATTCATTACCTTCTGTACACCATCATTAGGCTAAATGGTTTTCTTCCTTCCCTACCGTTCGGCACCAGCCTATGGTTTGGAAGAAGACTATCCAGTAAGCATAATAGGTGTACTCTCCTAATTCTAGGAGTACTCGCAACTTGAGAGAAGGTGATGATAAAAGACTACTGAATAAAACCTTATTCTATTTCTCCCGAACTGGGGAAAAAGCAAAAGGTGAAATAGGAGTGGCGATGAAGTACGCGGTTTGGTCGTGAATGATAACAGTCGCAATTTACTTTGCCCTCTTTCTAATCACTTCATCTTTGTCTTTACATATTACCTTCTACACACCCTACTTAGGCTAATTGGTTTTCTTCATTCCCTACCTTTCGGCACCAGCCTATGGTTTGGAATGAGACTATCCAATAAGCGTAATAGGTGTACTCTCCTAAACTAAGGAGCCCTCGCAACCTGAGAGAAGGTGATAATAAAAGACAACTGAATAATCCAATTCTATTTCTCCTGAACCTGGATCCATCCTCGAAGAAGTCTCTTCGAGTTCGTATATAACCATACAATGGATCTATCCAATGGAAGTGGATGTCCGTAGTAATACGGGGTGTTCTGAGAAATACAAAGGTTAAAAGCAGGAGTGGCAATGACTTATGCAACTATAGACAATCCAAAAGCCAGTATTTTAAGAAGGTTCGGTCAACTTGGTCACTGAGTTATAGTCTAGGGTCGGTCAAAGGTCGCTGCCAAAGAGAGAGAGAGAAAAGAAACACTCTGCGTGCACTCTAACCTAGATCAGAATGGTTATCAATTTTTCTAATCAGGAAACCTCCCACTGTAACCTCAAATTCTCCTCCAAATCTGAAAGAAGAATTAGTCGGGATCACCCGAAGAATAAACCAACTCATCAGTGGGAATCGGGATCCAACTATCGTCGCATGATAACTTGATGGAAGCCACTCAAGTTATCACACTCCAGAAGGTATGCGCATACTTGGCAAGTTTCAGTTTCTTTAGAAACACCCGATATGATTTTTGTCCCATGCTCTTATGATCGTGACTTTGGCCAACCCATCATAAGTCACATGCCAAGTTCTACCCGTCATAATCCAGGTTAATTTGAACCCACCCGTACATACCCTTGACTTTGGCCAACAAGGTAATACGACCGTCCTAAACCAACGCATCTATCTACGCAACAGATGAACACCCAGCAACTACCAAACACTATACCTTGACTTTGGCCAAACAGACATAGCTTGAATACTACTGACCATCCATAAGACATGACGGAGGGCTACGGCTGGTTTTTGGCGAAAAACCTTTAACGTAATGAACTTGATCTCGTTGAAGGAACCTGATAGTTTTTTATAAAAATATAGTGACGAAAACCTTTTGCTAAAGAGGTCACTCCCGGTGAAGGGATCTTGGCCCTTTCCTCGTGGAATGAGGTGCAGGATATTCTAACTGAATACCGCTATGCAAAGCAACTTGTAATCGACTATAGTGAAGTTACTATCCCGACGTAAACTTCTGCCCAAGGGGTCACTCCCGGTGAAGGGATCTCGGCCCTTGCCTCGTCGAATGAGGTGCAGGATATTCTAACTGAATACCGCTATGCAAAACAAAAAGAAATGTCTTTGTAATAACACTTTTAAAATTTGTTCCAACAACATCAAATATAGGTTTGTTTTATCTTGCATTGATAAGAATCAACGCAGTCCCATCAATCAATCACACCAGAAAAGAACGAAAATAAAATGTACGTATATGCCATCCGCATTCGTTACTGGGTCCCGTCATCACCCGTTAGGTTACTTAACTAACGACAGAGCGGGGGCTGGACTAGCGCGGGTGTAAAACATATACAACATCTAATAGTATATATACCAATATACAATAATCGCTCCAGGCGTGATAATATGCAACATTACAAAAAAGTAATAAGCATCACAGAACAATACAGATAATTTAGGATCCCCGGGTTTCACAGAGCCGCTGCTGAAACCCGACGTTCCCCTGGTCGTATGGATAGCCTGTGCAATGAAACCTAGACCCCTACGGGTGCGGCAAGTTACCCGCCAAAACATGAAGCGAGGTAGTCCCCCACAGCATAGTGAATGGAATACCTGGCACTTCACGGAATCCGGTAACTTGAGCACCCATCCTTGGGTCAACCTGTACCCCCTACGAGTGCGGCGAATAGTCTGCCAATTCTAGAGTGAGGTCCCTTTGCCTCTCAAAGCCATGAGATACGGAACCGTTGCCCTCCAGAACCCGGCTATCCGTGCACTCTTTCGCGGGATAAACCTAGTACAGAAATAAAAATATGTACAACAGGTACATCGACCTCAACCCGGTCGTACCCCAAAAGAATATTATACAAACAGGCAGTGACCGCAGTCCACAGGTTGGACGCTCGCCCCGCAACATCAAATGTACAAATAAATCCAAACTGCACCACCATTGCACCCTGCTATCCACCACGACATATCTGCAATATCACAGCACAACACAGAACATCAACGCGAATGTCACGTTCGCAAACCTGTCTAAAAGAACTATAGCAATTAGACGCGGTTTACCGATCAAATGACATTCCCGGTCGGAGATATAATGTAAATACTGCATACTAACAAATTTAAAATTTCAATCGACTAAATTTCCCGAAGTGGGCCCCACGTACATCTGCTGTACAGTAACAAAATCTGGGCCCAAAAGAAATATACCAAAAACCACAATTTCCACAATTAAGCTCTCTGGAAAAAGTTGAATCACTGTTCCCACATAACGGCCGCGGTTCCGCGGTCAAACCCTAGCTTTGACCGCGGATCCGCGGCGTTACTGTAGGATCACGTGCTAAAATTTTTCCAGAATTCTTAAAAAACCCTGCACAATTTTCTGTGATATGCAAAATTATTTTTAGGCCTTTGAAAAAATCGACAGAAACTTGTGTGCTTTAAAATTGTGATTTCGGAAATTCTGTTCGATCGATCTTTTAAATGTGTTAGCACAACTTAGTATAGCTTAATGGTGAGGCTCTGATACCACTGTAAGTCCACGGTAGCGCCCCGGCCGTCTAGCAGACGCCAAATGCGGAACAAAAACTTTTTACAACTGGCGCTATCGCGTACTAAAACCCGGATCTGCCATTAAAGCTAAACTAACAAACTATAAAGTGGGTAGAAGAGTTATACCTAACGATTCGAGTCCTTCGGTCTTCAACCATCATCCCACGCTTGTTGGGGCTGCTCCGATCTCCTGAATCTCCAGTCTTCTCGTCCAGGTGGCACCACGTCGACGGATCTTTAAACGGGCTCCCGTCTCTGAACCGAGGCAACTCGATCGTCAAGTTTGCTAAAAGAGACGACCAAGATGATGTAGAGAATGAGTAGAACACTTTGTCTCGTTACGTCCAAGGCTATGGACGAATGGTTAATGGAGTTGCCATTTGAAATGTGATGGATTGAAAAGAGTTATGAAATTTCCATACACAAACTATATCTTTTCTCAAAACCACAACCATGACCATTACCATGAGGGGGCCGGCCATTTAAAGGAGTAAGGGAGGTGAGTGCAGGAGCTAGGAGGTGACCATAAAGGAAAAGATCAAGAGAAAAAATCCAAGGCAAAACAAAACATCATTAATGCAAATGGTGACTCAAATAACCTAGTCACCCATTCATTAATGCATACAATGAATCTAAACTTAGTCACCAAAACAAGAACCTTCCACACTCATGACTCACCTCATGACTCATCCAAAAGAAAAGATAAATCCGCATTTAACCGAATGTTAAATACGGCTGATAGAAAACGGGAAACTGGCAACTTCCAAAAGTGATCCTGAAACGAATTTCAGGATAACCCCGTATCAGTATAAACATACCCGCATTTGTATTACGACCGAATACAAATGCAACTGAGACAAAGATATTATATCTACACAGTATAATACTGGGTTCCGGCTTAAACCAAAGCCTACCAGTATTATCTGCCCGAAAAATGACACGTGCGAAAACGCACGTGCATTTTCCGAACCTTGCCATAAACCCATACGGCCTCTACAAAGTTTTGCCCGAACTGGGGAAAGTGTCTGTGGGGGGACTCTAATGACTCATCAACACACCGGCTCTGGATATAACCACTAGCACGTCAGAGGTACAAGCTGTACGTAACGGTTGCCTATGTATTGATTGGAAGGGAAGCTGACGAGCGAACTCATCCAGAAACCCTATTGAGCCTGACAGTGACAATATACATACAGTCCGGTCCTTTCGTCTATGAGTATTGCATATCTGCCTAGGGGGCTGGTAACGTCAGACCCCCATTAGCGGTATAAGTCGTGTCAGAGAGTGGCCCAGAACACCCTGAGATACTACTGGAGTACCTACCAGTAAATCTCCTGCCTCGGCCGAGGGCTTTGTGTAATGGCTCTTCTAGACACAGCACGATCTCACCCCCAATACCGGGAGAGACGAATCCCCGACGATCCGCTCACTGCCTCCATGTGGCTCGGGACTGTACCCAACTAAAACCTGTTTGCACAACTCCTTTGAGCGTGGTAGGGTAGTAATCTAAGCACAGTGGGAACTCACACGAGACAAATGACGATCTCAGGTCGACAAACTAACCTGTACACATGTCACCAGGGAACTGCTATCTGACGATATGTACAATACCAACTAGCATGTTCCCGGCGAGTCCTGTCCGGTGTACTTGTTCCCCTCCGAACGGCGGCGCACAGGACCGCGATGTCCTGACGCTGAGATTCGGGGCAGATGCTATTTGGTTTTATCCGTCCACCTCTCCGAAGATGCCAAGTTGATTTATGGCACCGTGTATCGAAGGTTTAGACGGATGCGGCCGATGTAGCAGACTTCGTCAGATTCCCCCTCGCTTGAGGGGTTTTTGATTGTAGGGACGCTCTTCCCTGCAGGCGCAAGCCCCTGCAGTTAATTACGCTACTGCATCGTGGTAACAACTTTCTCCTTCTCCAGAATTTCACTTCGTGTCGTGTGTGTTTGTTTTGTTTGTGGTTGCCCGTGGATTGTATACGGAGACTGAGTAATGCCGTCGCCCGTAGGACGTGGATTAGTCCAAATCCGTATTTACTTAGATTTGGGTTTAGTGTTTTTAGTTTTAAGGATACGTTAGCCGTATTGCGGCTGAGATCAACTTAAACGTTCGTTAAGGATACGTTAGTCCTGTTTGAGACTAAGATCAACTTAACGTAGTGATTCATTTAATATATGGCCTTCAGGACTCGTCACCTCTCTGACGTCGTTGAAGGATTACAACGGCGGATGTCAGAGGAGTTCAGAGATGTACCCTTGAACCAAGGTTGATTTGGAATTTTATCGTTCATTTGAATGTTTAAGGATACATTAGCCGTGTTTGGGGCTAAGATCAACTTAAACGGGACCATTTAGATCCGGCAAAAGAGCATTTGGAGGCTCTATTATTCTAATTTAGGGACGTGGTGGTCCATGTTCCAGTTTAGGGACGTGGTGGTCCATTGCCAGTTTAAGGACGTGGTGGTCCATCATTAGTTTAAGGACGTTTCGGTCCAATATTAGTTTAAGGACGTTTCGGTCCAATATTAGTTTAAGGACATTTCGGTCCACGAGTTTAAGGACCCCGCAGTTCGTATTCATATGTGGTCGTCGGGACCCGTCACCTCTCTGATGACGTTGAAGGATTACAACGAGAGGTGTCAGAGAAGCTCGGAGATGTACCCTCGAACCGGTCGTAAATTGATTTAGGAAGCAGCCGTGCTCAGTCAATTTAATTTAAGGACTT
This sequence comes from Agapanthus africanus, assembly GCA_030015575.1. Taxonomy (NCBI): domain Eukaryota; kingdom Viridiplantae; phylum Streptophyta; class Magnoliopsida; order Asparagales; family Amaryllidaceae; genus Agapanthus; species Agapanthus africanus. The sequence goes on along the minus strand of JASDDO010000019.1, from coordinate 370,929,554 downwards.
ACGGCCAAAATTGGGCTAAGTCCAGTTGAAAATGTTCGACACCCTTATTTATTTTTGGTGCATTGCATTACTTCTATTTTTTTGTTTGGGCTCTGCCCATAAAAGATGCAGAGCATCAATTTCACTTGGGCTCTGCCCCCTTTTTATTGCTTTGCAATTTATTTTGGCCTACTAGGCCCCCCCTGATTTGGGCCTGGCCCTTCAGTAAAAGAAATGCATTGCATTTGTCAGGCGCTTTGCGCCAATCACTGAGTGCAAGCGCTTGTGGTGAGGACACGTGTCATGCTCTGGTGAGCGCAAGCGCAACAGCGCAACAGCGCAGTGCGCTGTGTTAGTGCGTTGTGCTGTTGCGCTGCTGACACGTGGCACGCTCTGGTGAGTTGCGCCAATTACAGATAGCAAAGCTCTATTTCAAAAGCGCGTAGCGTAAGTTGTTCTGTAGCTGACACGTGGCGCTCTCCCAAGAGCGCAACAGCGCAGTTTGGAAGTGCAAAGCACTAAGAATCTTTTAGATTCAAGAACAGAAGTGCAAAGCACTATTTGATTTCTTGATCTAATTTAGATCAAAGAAAAATAAGTTTTTCTTTTTATTTCAAGAACCAGAGGTTCATAAAAGTGCAAAGCACTATATTTTTTATTTTATTTTTGTTGTTTTCTTGTTTTAAAGAACCAGTGGTTCATAAGAAGTGCAATGCACTGTTTATTATGTGAAGATCATTGATCTGGTTTTTAGATCAATGATTTATCAAAAGAGATTTCTTCTCTCTCGTGAAGATTTTTACCTTTTTCTTTGGAATTTTCTCAGAGTTCTCTCTCTGTTTGAAGCTCTTGACTTTTTTCAAGAAAAATGTTCATGCCTTTGAATTGAGGCCTAGCGTCCTTTTTATAGTGCTCATAAATTAGTTAAATTTATTAAAGAGATCTTTCTCTGAGTGATTTGGGGGATTTTCCCCACCGTTGGATCTTTGATCCAAGGGCTTCTGTTTTACAGAAGAAAATCTTCTTGTTTTAACAAGAACAGAAAGATTTCTTTAAAATCTTAATTCTGTTTGGCGCAAATGCCCCAGCGCATGACACGTGTCGCTCAGCGCACAGCGCAGCGCAACTGCGCTAGCGCATCTGTGCTGACACGTGTCGAGCAGCGCACAGCGCAGCGCAACTGCGCTAGCGCATCTGCGCTGACACGTGTCGCGCAGCGCAGTGCTTGCGCAACTGCAGCGTTGCTTCCTTTAATTTTGCTAAAAATAGAGCTTTGCTCTGATTGGGCACGCCTTCTTGGGCGCTGCGCTGACGTATCAGCGCCTGACATGTGGCGCGTTGCGCCCGAGATTTGAAGCGTTGCTTCAAAATTTTGAATTTTGAATTTCAACAGAGCTTTGCTCTGATTGGGCGAAACAAATGCCCCCCCACCGTTGCGCTCACGTGGCGCACACATGAGTGCAGCGGTGGCAAACTCCTGATCGTTGGATTAAGGGGTGAGCTCAAGGGGCGCAAGCGCCTTATAAATAGGACCTCTGGCCCTTAGAAAAATCTCATCATTTTCTAGATTTTGATTTCCAGAGCTTTGCTCTTGCTTAGAACTCTAGAGCTTTGCTCTCGTTTCCAGAACTTTAGAGCTTTGCTCTCATTTTCCAAGTTAGAAAACTTTAGGTAAAATTAATCTTAAGTTAAATTAATTTTAATTAACCAATAGAGCTTTGCTCTCACAGATCTTCTGATCTAAAGAAATCCCCTTTGGGGTTTCATCAACAGAGCTTTGCTCTCATGAATCCATAGATCTACAGAGATCCTGTTCATGGGTTTTAACCCATGATCAGAGCTTTGCTCATGGATCCAAAAATAGCTCTTTTAGATTTGAAAAATGAGGAATCTTTTTATAAGTTTTTCATGAATCTTTCAAGATTCCAAAATTGTTGATTTTTTTAAGTGTAAAAAAAAAAATTTCTGATGGACCTTTTCCCTTATTACCACAGAGCCATGCTCCTTTAAGGAATCTTATTTCCCTGGGACCAGAGTTTGACAAGTGTCACTCTGTGACAGAGCTTTGCTCTGAAAGAGGAGATTTTCTCTTTGTCTCTAGGGATTCCCTACTGATGATAATATTCTCTTGGGGATCTTTTTTCTAACTGACAGTCTCACCCAATGATGAGGCTGTCTTATTAAAAGAGGCATTTTCATCCAGATTTTGTGGGTCCCCATTTGGTCCCCTACCCGCTGCACTGCTGTGTGGTTTAATTAATTAGTTTTTAATCCAATTAATTTTTAAATTCGTTTAATTGAAGATTTTTTTTAAACGTCAAGCGTTGGGATTGTATCACTGACGGCTATTTTATTCTTTTGCAGCGATCATGTCTCTAGACACTTCATTCCCGTTCGTCCGCTCGGAGGAGGGATTTCCCGAGGCGCCCTTGGACCGTGAAGTCCTGGCCATGATTAAGGAGCATGACCCGGAATACAAAAATCTCCACCTTTGGGGGTCGTGGTACAATCAGATCATCATGGGCCGACGGAGCTTCACATGCGCGGTGCCGTCAGAGCCCATAACGGCGATTCATTACGCCAGCCCACCCTCGGTGCAGTACGCCGTAGAGATGGCGGATTGGACATCGAAGGGTTTTCTTCATCCGGCTATAGATGCGATTCCGGTTCAGCGTCCCATGGTTTTGGATATCCTGGGACGCCGCATCTGTCAAGGCGAGGCGCGACCTTGGGAGCAATCATATAATATCGGTTTGATCCCCCGCCACCCAATCGGCTATTTGCCGTGGGCCCGGTATATCCTGTCCACAAAGAAGTCACAGTTGATAAGATTAGGATTGTATACCGCAGTCTACGTCTCCCTCTTCCAGTATCCCACGCTTCCCACCTGGTGGTTCAAGGCCTTCCTGGAGCAGTGGAACATTCCTACCCACACTTTCCTCGCCATGGATCGGGAAGTGTCAATCTCTTTGGAAGAGTTTACGGAGGTATCCGGTCTACCGGTCATAGGGGAACATTATGAGGAGTTGCTCCCGACGGATGAGTACGTCTTTGGTGCTAAGCCGGTGATAAGGGGGCTCACGCCGGAGAATGCTGTTCAACACCAATTTCCAAGTCTGATCAAGGTGTTGAACATCTAAGAGGCCCTTTTCATTGAGCGTGGGAGCCGTGGAGTTAATTTTGAGGATTTCATTGCTCGGTTCCTTCATCCAAACGTCCTCTCGGCAGAAGCTGCCAAGTTTGCCACCCTTGAGGACCCTTTCGGTTTAGGTTTGGATAACCTGCCGGCGAAGGACATAGACAAAAAGGACTTTTTCCTTCCTAACTCCCCAACCATGTCTTTTGCAGAAGTTGCAGCCCCCGAGATGGACGAGGAGGCCTTCTTTTTAGGATTTCTTGGGCTTTGGCTGTAGGGCTACTAGGCACTCTCAAGAGGTCTCACAAGGCATCAACCATGCCAATTTCAAAATTTATGGGTGCCGAGAAACCCTAATACGGATCGTTGACTAGAAGTCTAGGCGAAACATTAAACAAGCTAACGATTTAACTAAAGGAGAGAGGCTACAACCTTTGTAGATCCGTTTCTCCACTTCCTTAGCTCCACATAGGCGTCCTCTCGCTGTCCATCTCGAATCCCGAACTCAATCGTCGGCTTCATCGGAGAAATGGGCGAGCTAGGTCGTCGGCTTCGTGCCGAAGATGATCTACGTCGAGGCATCACAAGTTCAAGCTCCAACTTCACCAAGTTGTGAAACTTGTGAAGAAAACACCCAAAACCACTTGGCAAGAGGTAGAGGATGAAGAAATAGGAGGTGGGTTCACTTTAGAATTGGATTTCTCACTCTTTAGCTCAAGGTGCCATTAATGGTGTCAAGCTTTTTCTTTGAAGAAGAAGAAGAAGATGAAGATAGAATATGATAAGTATTAGATTAAAAATGAGAATAGTATCATTACTTATCATATACTAACCATGGTGAAGTGTAGAGAGCAAACTAGGGTTAGGTGCATGGTTAGGTTAAGAGAAGAAAACAAAAATGGTCAATTATTCAACTCTTCATGAAGCTTCATGAAAGAAACAAATAAAGCCACCATTTTTCTTTTCCTTTCCAAAAATGAATAATCAATATAAATAAATGAATAAGTAAATAAAACCCTAACCATTCATATAACCATGGTTTAATCTTTACACAAGCACAAGCTAACATGTATCATACAAACATGTGTACACAAAAATATATCACATATACAATGTGCACTTCAAGTGAGAAAATCCTTTTAAAATGAACCAATACTAGTTAATGCAAAGTGATATATCAAATATATAATTATACATCAAATCATTAAATCAACACTTGATTCAATGATCCGGTCATGTCGCACATAACCGACTAGTATACAATGCATCGACTCATCGAATCAATCTTTGATTCGATAACTAGGTTATATCGCATATAACCAATCGAAACATTCATCGCGAGAATGGAATACGGTATCACATACACGCATTATTCTCGGTCCTGCACATATCTCATATGCGCTCCTATCTCGTTTCACTTGAGCCAGGAAACCTCTGTGTAGGACTCTAAAGACTCGTAAATACGCCGGTAGCAGATGATGATCACATCAAGCACCCACAAGCCGCAAGCGGTCTACTAAACGTAACGGCCATCCGGGTATTGAGTGATCAGAAGATCGACGAGCTAGCCCGCTCACACTCCTGTGAATCCAACCAGTAACACTTACCGTACAGTCCGGTCTGTTCGTCTGATATGTCGTATATCAAGTCTAGGGGTGGTAAACGTCAGACCCCCTGGCCAGGGACTTCCCTGTTACGGCCAATCGAGCACAGCGCAATATCAACCCCCAATACCGGGAGAGACAAAACCCCTCCTATCGCTCATTGCCTCCATGTGACTCGGGACTGTACCCAAAGACCACCGTTTTGCACGCCCTCATGGACGTGGTAAGGTGGAGATCAAAGCACAGTGGGAATCACACAAGACTCTATGACGATCTCGGGTCTACAGACTAACCTGTACAAGTGTCACCTGAGAACTGCCATCTGACGTGAGGTATAATACCATCTGGGAGTTATCGGCGAGTCCGTCCAGTGTACCCAGTCTCCACTGAGCACCCGTATACCATCTCTGATGTCAAACACCAATGGATATGGGATCATCCATCGCCCATCTCATGGGTCGAGAAGCATATACGCTAGTCTACACTGGTATATCGATGCCCCGTCTCGATACACCCACGACTAGGGATCTTGAAGGATGTACTTATGGACTACCATGTTCCCACTAGTATGATCTGCATCATAGTCCAGGCAGTCAAGTACACATCCTAAGGGCTTTATCAACATGTAACTATAAGACAGTATAAAGAGACAAGTGTACATGTTAAGATAAAGAGCAACCAGATAGCATACTATCATATCGAGCAAGAAAGTCATCTCTATATATGTCCAAGCATCCAATATAATATACATCATCTGTACAATACTGGCCTCTAGGGCATACATACAACTAACATTGGCTGAGTTGGTTTGCGCTCCCAATGCACTCTCACCGCATGCGGCCCTCTGTTTTTTACCCAGCCCACCGAATGACTATCGGGGTAAAGGTGGCCGTTGGGATCGCTGGCTTGGCGCACTTATATCATGGCCTCAGCCGAGCAGCGGATGCTAACGAGCCTGGGGTGCTGCACGTGGTCTTCCCGATGCACTACTTTATGTCATGGCTCGAGCTACATACGGCGGGTGTCTTCGGCATGCATAAAAGGCCCTAGTTCTACGAAAGGTGCAGTTTTCCTCGCATTCTACAGTTGATCGGCACATCAATTGTAAATCTATCGCCACGAAATGCCAGGGGTTTACTCCTTCGCTCCCACACCGTTGGAGCCGGTGTGTCTTTCATTGACAAGGTGTTGACTATCGGAAAAACGTCCACCACTACAGTGCGGCTATTGCAAGACACTTTCAAGGATGGAGCTTCAGTTTTAACGGCCCGGGAGACCCTTCACTTATATTCCATCAGACCGGGCCTCTTGGTGTTTAGGCAGGACGGGGCAGCGATCTTCATGAGATATAACCCGCATCGTTTCGCCCAACAGCTGAGCTATAACCAAGGGGTACCGCTGGAGGCTTTTTTATCGGAACCTGCCGCGACTGAAGAAGGGATGGAGAGAGCGCTGCATCACTTCATGCGTCTAAACACGGGCTCTCACTTCTTCATCAGTGAGCCGGGTTGCGCCCCACGACTTCTTAGGGTATATACAGAATGGTACAGTCATTCGACGGGAGCGGTCATAAAGGAGGAAAGGCGGTTGCTGATCGACCGTAAGGGTGCACCTCCAGGTAGCGATCGCAACGCTCCTCTGGTGCCAAGGACCCCAGTAATCCCCCCTTTAAAAGATGCCCAAGCCGGACCCTCGCGTGCGCAGAGTCCTCCGCACGGATTGCCGTTCCCTGATATTGCGGATGCACCACCAGCGCCCTGTGCTCCAGTGGAGACAGTGGTTATAGCCTCACCGGAGTCTGGCGTGGGTGCGGACATCGGGACCCGTCGTCCCAAGGTGGCTGCCAAACATAAATCGATCCCGCGTGCACCTAGGGTTGGCGGGCAAAAGAAAAAGAAATCGCTCTTCGCTGCAGATGTCGTATTTGGTCAGGAACCTCACGCTCCCTATGACGAGGGCCTGATCGAATACGGGACTAACGAAGGATTAGTGATGCCGCCGCCGGACGATACAGACTTGGAGGCTGCTCTCGAAGCTTTAGTGTGGTTGGCGAGGCGTGACGTGTGGCTAGCTAAGCTTGCGCAATCAGGTAACTACCAGTCGTCTTTTCTTTATTGCAATATATCCTCTTCATTGCCTTTGACTAACGCTTTTCTTTCTTTTCTTTCAACAGGCATCACTGATGAAGAAGCCATTGTCGCTTCACTCAAGACCTTCCAGGAGGAGGAACGTCTTAGAGCATCCATGGGCCTTAGTAAGTTTCGATTCATCAAGTTTTCATTTCCCTTGTGTTATGGTCGATCTAACCTTTCCTTTTTAATCACAGGAATCTCAATGCCGCTCCCTTCAAGTGACGCAGATGTTCTACCAGTTGCCGATGTTCCCGCTTCCTCTGGGCCACCGCAGGAGGTTCGTTTTGGAGAGCCGATGAGAGATGCCTTAAAGGCTCTGGATGCATCTTTAAATGAGGTCGACGATGCTTCGATAGAGGAAGCGTCAAAGAGGTTTATCGTGACGGCCCGGGAGGAGAGGAAACGGTCGAGGCGTGAGGCGAAGGCGCGCAGGGCTGCCTTGGCTATGGAAGCGGGCCCCAGCACCGCCCCTCGTGCTGATACTCCATCCGAAGAGGCCCCGGTCGCCCTGTCTACATCTCATAGACAGGCGATCCGTGCCAATAGAGAGGCTAACGACAAGTCTACCTCAGGTAATTTTTCCTTTAGAATTTCGTTACTAGACTCATAAAGCTGTCGGTTCTTATATATTCTATCTTGCAGGGTTAAGTTCGATCGAGGGGGAGGCGGAGACCGTTGATCCCAAAGAAACAGAGGGGGCGGCACCTGCCGAACCTGAGCCGATGATGGGCAACGTCGCTGAGGCTTCGGAACCTGAGATGGAGGTTGAGGGGTCTGCAACCGAGAAGGTCATTGATGCCGAGCCTGAAATGGCGGAAGATGAAATGATCATCGTAACTGAACCCAGGGTAGTGGCGGACGAGGCACTTGAGGCCGGCGACCTCGTGGTGACGGCGGACGAGCCGATGGAGACGGCGGAGCCCAAAGAGGTAGCGGATGAGATGGGCACGACTCTTGGGGAAGAGTCAGCCGCTTCCTTCCAAGAATCCGGCAACGCTCCAATCATTGCCCTCCCTGCCTACGACCTCCTACCATCTCCTGGTCGCGCTAGCACGATGACGGCCCCCATTGAGTCGGGCGATGAGGCCACGGGCGGTGGTCTCATGTCGATAGAGGAGGGAATCGCCTCTGTTTCAGCCGGGAGCTCCTCAGGTAAACCCCAAGTTGCTGTTTTTCGTTACTTTACAATCTTTCTGACAAATTTACCTTTTTTTTGTAACGCAGGTGCAGCCAGCGTCGATGCCCCACTGCTCGAGAGAGCGCCTTCAATGACTGCCTTGGCGGTGGTCACCTCTCAACCCTCTCTCATACCCTCGAAGATGTTGGAAGGTATGGGTTTGCAATTTATTAATCTTATCTTCCAGACGCATAATTTGTGTACTAAAGTCACACTGTTGTGTCCTTCAGGAGTGCTTTTTGACCATCTCTATCAAGTGTTGCTCCCACACTTCTCTTTCCCATTTGAATTCGCCTCTCCCTCTGGTGGCGCTGGTGAGTACCGTTCCCGATTGATATCTTTGTTTTTCAGTTGTAGAATTATTTCTAACTCTCTCTTGTCCTGACTGCAGTGTTACAAATCGAAGGGGGAGAAGAAAGATCGGTTGCGCCACCGGCCCTTCCGGCCTTGCCACCTGCTTCAACCGGTATATTAAACTATCTTATCAATGACTTTCTCCATATCTATTGAATCATCATCTAATCGCATTTTGTCTTTTTCAGCTGTCGTTCCAGTCTCAATGCCTTTTGAGTCTCGTATTACAATACCGGGCGGCCCTTCCCAGAGACATCCGTCCTCAAAAGGTGCGGCGAATAGTCTGCGCATGTTGAGCGACTACATCGAGGAACTCGACGTCGAGGCTCCTATATCTGCTGAGGACTTCGCTACGACGGTTAACCCGATGTTGGTGATATTTTCCACCTTCCATGACGAGGGCATTGTCGCCTCTTGGGTTAACCATTGTCGGGAGATTGAGGCTCGCCTTCATCAGCTGGAGTCGATGCGCCTATCCCCCGAGACTTTGGCCGTGAGCACTCAACGGGGAGCATGGCTCGAGCAAAGCACTTCTCATTTCCGTTATTTGGAACAAGAAGCAGCTTTGAGGCTGAAGGAGTGCCAAGAATCTTCAAGCGAAACTGCTCGCCTGCGTGCTGAAGTTGAGGCAAACGCCGCTGAGGTAAAGGCCGTCTTCGAGGGCCTTCTGGAGCGCATCTCAAATGGGCTGAGATTGAAGCGGGCACTTGATGTCGCCGAGCATGACACACCAGGCCGTGAAGCTGCTCATCAGGCCGTCAGGGATCAGCTTGCATCTGTCGCGCAGCAACGAGCCCAAGTGGAGGCGGAGTTGGCAGTGGTGGCCAATCAGGAGAAAGTGGGGAAGGAAGTGCGCGAATAATTGCTAGAGCTATGCAGGACGCTTCCTTCTCAGTAACTCTCCTTGTATCGTTTGTACTTATAAATAAAAAAATGTATATATATATTTTTCATCCTTTAGCACAATGTATCCTGTACTCAATCAAGTTTATGAATAAAAGATACACATTTTCTGTAATGTCTTGTGTTATTTTTTTGCCTTTTCTTTTTTTCATTATCAGCACGCTACCTTAGTAAACATGGTCAACAGATAATAGAGCATGCATCTTGACTTTCTTAAGAATCAACGATGGCTTAGGCCGCAGGTTCAGATCTGCTGCCTAAGACTTTTCAACTCTATGAGCCGTGAGGGTCTCGTAGAGATTTTTCTCCCTACGGATCGAGAGGATCTCGTAGGTGGGTTTTTCTCCTTAGGAATTGTTAGGATTCCTAAGTGTGATTTTCTCTTATAAGTCGTAAGGATCCTATAAGAGAATTTTTCCCTCTTACGAGTCGAGAGGACCCGTAAGCGGTTGTCTCCCTCCTTGTCGAGATTCGACTTTGGAGAGTGAGACCCATGAATAGTATGCAAGAGACCTTTTTGGATCGACTTGCAGGGTCCCATTGTTCAGGAAGCAAGTTTTTTAGTCCCTGCTGCCTGAGACTTCATTGGCAGTTTGAGACGAATCGGGAATTTTCTCGCGGAGACGCTGGTTTCTCTGCGAGCCGACGCGAATCAGGAGGCTCTCGTCAAGGAGTGTTTATATCCGTGAGTCGAGGAATTTGCTAGGGACTATTTATTTCCCAAGCGCCAAGGATTATTTGTTTCCTTGGGGTTTGAAACGAGTCGAGGATTTCCCACGGAGGCACTGGTGGCTCTGCGAGTCGACGCGGATCAGGAGGCTCTCGTCAAGGAGTGTTTGTATCCGTGAGTCGAGGAGTTTGCTAGGGATTATTTGTTTCCCAAGCGCCAAGGATTATTTGTTTCCTTGGGGTTTGAAACGAGTCGAGGATTTCCCACGGAGGCACTGGTGGCTCTGCGAGTCGACGCGGATCAGGAGGCTCTCTTCAAGGAGTGTTTGTATCCATGAGTCGAGGAGTTTGCTAGGGATTATTTATTTCCCAAGTGCCAAGGATTATTTGTTTCCTTGGGGTTTGAAACGAGTCGAGGATTTCCCACGGAGGCACTGGTGGCTCTGCGAGTCGACGCGGATCAGGAGGCTCTCGTCAAGGAGTGTTTGTATCCGTGAGTCGAGGAGTTTGCTAGGGATTATTTGTTTCCCAAGCGCCAAGGATTATTTGTTTCCTTGGGGTTTGAAACGAGTCGAGAATTTCCCACGGAGGCACTGGTGGCTCTGCGAGTCGACGCGGATCAGAAGGCTCTCGTCAAGGAGTGTTTGTATCCGTGAGTCGAGGTATCTACTGAAGACACTGGTTTTTTCGGAGTTGGACTGAACCGTCGAGATTTGGCTTCGTCTTCTGGTGGAGCCTGTTGGGAAAGTATGGTTCCCTCTTTGTTTACGCCCTTGGATTGTATACAGGGATCGATGTGATCTTAACTGTAGGGCCAAAGTTTTATCATCATTTTTTTTTGTTTTATCTCCGCGATGCTCTATCATTTCAGCTTTTATATCGCGAAGGTCGCGATTGCCCAATCATTTCGGCTATTTTTCGCGGTGCCCAATCATTTCGGCTATTTATTTTATTTTTACTCGCTGCTTTTTATTGCGAGTTGCCCAATCATTTCGGTTATTTTGGATGCATACATTTTTACTTGATGCTTTTTATTGCAAGTTGCCCTATCATTTCGGCTATTTCGTGTGCATGTGCGGCCTATTGGCTTTTTGCTGTAAACCGATTTCGGCATCAGCACCGCTACAACTGGGATATTATCAGGAGCGAATCATCATCTGCCTCTGTCGATATCGAACAAAGGTGGCTTAGCGACCAGGGTTAGGGTCCTGTCGGCTAAGGCTTTTGACTTCATGAGCTGTAAGGGTTTCACGAAGTTATTTCTGTTAGTTATATGTATGCCCTAGAGGCCATTACTATACATAGGATGTATATTGTAGTGGATGCTTGGACATATATAGGGAGGACTTTCTTGCTCGACATGATAGTATGCTATCTGGTTGAACTTTACCTTAACGTGTATACTGATTGTCTCTCTGTTACATGTTGGTAAAGCCCTTAGGATGTGTACTTGACTACCTGGACTATGATGCGGATCATACTAGTGGGGACATGGTAGTCCATAAGTACATCCTTCAAAGTCCCTAGTCGTGGGTGTATCGAGACGGGGCATCGATATACCAGAGTAGACTAGCGTATACCTTCTCGACCCATGCAGATGGGCGATGGATGATCCTATATCCATTGGTGTTTGACATCAGAGATGATATACGGGTGCTCAGTGGAGACTGGGTACACTGGACGGACTCGCCGAGAACTCCCAGATGGTATTATACCTTACGTCAGATGGCAGTTCTCTGGTGACACTGGTACATAGTAGTCTGTTGACCCGAGATCGTCATAGAGTCTTGTGTGGTTCCCACTGTGCTTTGATTTCCATCTTACCACGTCCAAGAGGGCGTGCAAAACGGTGGTTTTTGGGTACAGTCCCGAATCACATGGAGGCAATGAGCGATAGGAGGGGATTCGTCTCTCCCGGTATAGGGAGTTGATGTTGCGCTGTGTTCGATTGGCTATAACCGGAAATCCCTGACCAGGGTTGCTGAGATTTACTGGTAAGTGTTACCAGTAGTTTCTCGAACTGTTATAGACCTCATATCGACACGACTTATCGAGCTATTGGGGTCTGACGTTTACCACCCCTAGGCGAGATATGCGACATATCAGACGATCAGATCAGACTGTACGGTAGTGTTACTGGTTGGATTCACTGGAGTGTGAGCGGGCTTGCTCGTCGATCTTCTGATCGCTCAATACCCGGGTGGCCGTTACGTTTAGCAGACCGCTTGCGGCTTGCGGGTGTTTGATATGATCATCATCTGCTGCCGGCGTATTGACGAGTCTTTAGAGTCTTACACAGAGGTTTCCTGGCTCAAGCGAAACGAAATAGGAGCGCATATGAGATATGTGCGGGACCGAGAATAATGCGTGTATGTGATACCATATTCTATTCTCGCGATGAATGTATCGATATGGTTGTATGCGATATAACCTAGTTATCGAATCAAGGATTGATTCGGTAAGCCGATACATAGGATACTAGTCGGTTATATGCGATATGACCGGATCGTTAAATCAAGTGTTGATTTAATGATTTAATGTATAATTATATATTTGATATAGTACTTTGCATTAACTAGTATCGGTTCACTTTTAAATGGATTTTCTCACTTGTTTGTGCGCATTACATATGCGATATGATTTTGTGCACTTGTTTGTATCATGTTTAATGATACATGCACATTAGGGTTTGTGTAAAGAATTAAACCTTGGTTAAAGAAATGGTTAGGGTTTTTATTTGCTTATTCATTTATTCATTTGTTTATTTTTTTGGACAAAAAATATTAACATAAGATGAAATGGTGGCCTTCTTTGTTTTATTGATGAAGGTTCATGAAGTATTGACCTTGTGACCATTTTGTCTCATGCTTAACCCTAACCATTCCTTTCAACCATGATTAATACTCTACACTAAACCATGGTTTCATGATGAGAAGTATTCTTTTAATTTTCTTTTTGAAAAACAACTTATCATAATAATTATCATATTCTTCTTCTTCTCCTTCAAGAAGAAAACCAAGCTTCATCAATGGTGATTGATGAATATGAGTGAGAAATCCATTTCTAAAGTGAACCCACTTCCTATTTCTTCATCCTATACCTCTTGCCAAGTAGTATAGGGTGTTTTCTTCACAAGTTTCATGACTTGGTGAAGTGGGAGCTTGATCTTGCGATGCCTCGACGTAGATCATCTTTGGCATGGACATCGACGACCTAGCTCGCCTATTCTCCGATGAAGCCGACGCTAGAGCCCGGGATTTGTTTTGGACAAGGAGAGGACTTCATCACGGAGCCGTGGAGGTGGAGGACCGGATCTACAAAGGTTGTATTTCCGTACTCTTAGTTAAAGTAGTTAACTAGTTGCTTTGTCGCCTAATATTCTAGCCAACGATCCGTATTTGGGTTTCTCGGCACCCGTAAAATTTGATATTGGCATGGTTGATGCCTTGTGAGACCTCCTTAGTGTGCCTAGGAACCCTACAGTGGTATCAGAGCCTAGCTAGAGCCTTAGGCGATGCGTAGACGAACTTTGAAACCCGATCGATTCGAAACCCTAACTTAAACTTGCTCTCTGTACATTTTTCAAATTTGTGGATTTTTGCAAATTAAAAATATGCAGAAAAATCAGCAGGGAAATATAAGAATTACGGCGCAAAATTTAGCTCCTAATTCCATAAAAGTGCGGCGGAACCGCGGCATTAGCGTGCTAATGCGGCGGTTCCGCGGCCCTTTTGTCTCTTCTCCCATCAAATTTTGCACAGTAATTCCTATTTGGCAGTGCTGGTTTTCTTGGGAATTTTTAATCTGAAATCCAGAGTTGAGTATTCTGGGTTGTTTTGGGGATTCGAATGTTCGATCGGATTATCAAATTTTGTCTGTGTGGCTTTCCGGATAAATTTTAGAATATGTTAAAAAGTTCGACCGGATATAAATACCCAATTTTTCCCCTGTCGGGAAATTTCCAAGTGTTGGATTTTTCCGAGGGTTAAAGACGTTCAAAGTAGTGCAAGTAACGCGATGGTCCCTCTAGAAGACAACAAACCTTAACTCGATTATGTGACCGTCTTGAACTGCCCTTTGAACCTCCGGGTTTGGGGCAGTACGGCGTGCCACATGTGAGGCGTTGGCTTGACCCTTCTACGGCTGGACCGTTGGTACTGAGGCACGAAATGAATGTTTTTAGACTTGTTTCATGTGTTGATCTGTATTGGGAAAACTTGGGTGTTCGAATGTTCAATCGGAAAGTTTAACATTTTCTGTTTATCCGGAATGTGATACAACAATTGGAATTCATAAAAGTTATGTGATAACCGAATGAATGTTATAAACATAGCAGTTTAGTCTCACTTGATCGGTTGCCACAGAATTTTGATGTGATCAAAAGTCCGTCGCAATCACGTAGCGTACGCGGATACTCGCCGGGTAAACTTAATAGACAGCCTCACTCCATAGCCCCGACCAAGTGACTGTAGGAGAACCCCGTCGCCGAAAGCATCCGTCCGGGTGCTCGCGGTAGCGGTGTTCCGCCTTGGTGCACTTCGTCGACGGTGTCGGGGGTGCGGCCGCCTACTAAAGTTTGCGACGAGCATTCGATCAGGATGTCGGGAATCTTGTTGAATTGCCCGACTTGATATTGAAAAGAGTTTTCGATAATGAGACTAAAATGCGGGGTTTATAATTGTTAGGCATGTGATGTCTAAGTATTTCATTTGATTAGGCATGCGATGTCTATGAAGGTTGCGGATTCCAACTGTTGTAGTTTTACACTTTCTTTCCTGTGACCGTAAGTGTAATATGTGATATCGCCGGTTTCGTTGCTATATGTCAACGACAATTGGGATGCGCATATTTACTTACGTTGATGACATGTGATGTTATGTGTTGCTGGATATGTTATATTGGATCGTCGTGTTTGAATAGCCGGGGGTTTTTATGTGAGATGAGTGTTTTTCATTTTCATTCATATAAAAACTTGTATGTAATATTCTTTTATTGGGGCACTTCCAGGTTGCGGAAGATGTCACCGTTTGTATATTATTTACTTTTCCGCACTAGGATAGACCCAAGGCGGGGAGCACAAGTAACCGGGTTCTGGAGTCCAGTGGGAGACCAACTCGAGGAGTCGAGTCCGGGTCTCCTAACTCTAGAATTGGTAGGGTTGCTTGCCGCTCTCGTAGGGGTCTAGGGGTGTGGGTTTGGCTATTCATCACGACCGTGGAATCCGTGTTTTATACTGGCTCGTATTGAAAACACGGACGTCCTAGTATATCCAATATTTCATATGATTCTTCTGCTGCGATATCTGTGATGTGATCATGTGATATGTTCTGTGATGGATACTGTATATAGTATATATGATATATTATATAGGCGTTACTTATGTTTTACACCCACGCTAGCCCTGCCCCACTCTGCCGTTAGTTACCTAACCTAACGGTGCATGAGGGGATATCGAGGCGAATGCGGATGGCATAAGTGTACGTCGTATTTATCTGTGATGTTTAGGTACTTAAATGATGGGACTTCATTAATGTGATTAATGAAAGAAAAAGAAACCTAAAGATGTTGTAGAATCGAATTTCAAAATAAAAAGGGTAGCTACAGTTCTTGCTTTGCACAGAGGTATATGTGATATATCCTGCACCTTATTCGATGAGGAAAGGACCGAGATCCCTTCACAGGGAGTGACTCCTTTAGCAATAACTGGCAGATGCTACACACTCGGTTTGTCTTTTGATTGCTTCTATAGTTTCTGCTTTGCACAGTGATATATATGATATATCCCGCACCTCATTCGACGAGGAAAGGACCGACGATCCCTTCACCGGGAATGACTCCTTTAGCAAAACTAGAAAAGCCTCAAAAACACTCCATTTTTAAAATCATTTGATTCTACAACGATATAAAGTTCATTACGCAAAAGGTTTTCTTAAAAACCTGTCGTAGCCCTCCGTCATTTCAGATAGGTAATAGTTAGTATTCGTGCTACGTTTGTTGACTCAGTCAAGGCGTAGTGTGCGGTAGCTGATTACTGCTTATCTGCAAAGCATATGATGTGATTGGATTAGGGTAGTCGTGCGGCCTTGTTGACTCAGTCAAGGGTCGTGCGGGTGGGTTTAATTCAATCGAGAAATGACGGGTTGAACTTTACTTGCGGTCTATGGTTTGTTGACTCAGTCAAGGTCATAGATCGCATGGGGTATTATCGGGATTTTCAAGTGTTGAAATTTGCAATGAGATTGCATACCTTCTATGAGATAGTTGGATCCCGATACCCACTGCGAGTAAGAGTTACTCCTGGGAGAATTTTACACATTACAATTAGCCGATCAAGTAGGTGTCTAGAAAGGTGTCAACGGGGTTACACCTCTGGGAAAACGAGGTTTACATTAATTAGGTTCGTGCGAAAGCACGGGGGACCTCCCTCAAAGTACCGACACTGGCCTGGCTGAAAGATTGGCGAACCTGTAGCGTGTAATTAATCCCGGCTAGTCTTTCCTTTTAGGGTTTGAAGGAATATTTGATAAAAAGCAGTGGGAGCCATCCTGATTAGATAAAATAATAACCAATCTATTCTTGCAAGAGCGCACGCTGAGTGTTTTCTTCTCTCTCTCTCCAGGTAGCGACCATATCACGCCTTAATCAAGATAATAATACGGAATATTGACCGAACCCGCTTGTTATACTGAGCTGGGGAACGTTGGTCCCGCTCCAACTTATAATTGTTATAAGACAGAGCAGGAAATTGGGGAATACCAGATTTCCCGTGCCGCCCAAACGAAGAAAGTGCATATGATGCATCATCTTCGGGTGTGTTCATTACAAAGAACTGTTTCTCAGTATCCTTTACGTCCTGGGTATGTGATACCAGATCAGGATCCCAGATATGTAATATGTTACATAGGGCTACAGAAAGGTAGAGAACTGAGAACGGGTGATAAGTTTCATGAGGCAGAAAACGGGGCAAGAGTTGCAGCCAAGTCTGTTGGTCACTGTCACCCTGTATTCCAAATACATTGATTCTGAACGAATGTTATTAGATACCGAACCTGATATACAAAATCATATCAGTCTCTTTATTAGTAAAGAAAGGATAAAATTTTGTATTGTTGGATAATGTTTTGAACATTTCCTATATCAAAAGTTGATCGGTTCAGGCACGTTATCTAAAAGCATTGACGTTCTAAATCAAACTACAGTTCTTTAGTATACGGAACACACATAAGAGGAAGAGTTCAGAAATGAATGAATCCTTCTTAAGGCATTGTAGACAAGGTCATATCACTGCGACACGACTAGCTGAAGTTACATGTAGATGCATATTTAAATCAGTTTGAATTTACATCTTGTGAAACTTGCCAGTCATGTCACAAAGATAAGATGACCATAGCTCTGTTTATTGGAAACAGAGAAAGAGTTAGTGAACTCTTGGGATGATACATGTTGATGTATGTAAGTCCCCTGTCTACACATGCCAAGACCGGTTCTTTATACTTCATTACATTCTCTGATGATCTCTCAAGATTCAGACATATGTTCCTGTTGAAACACAAGTCCGAACCTTTTGAGATATTCACAGAATATGATTTAGAAGTAAAGAACCAAAATACGGGTAAAAGTATTATGTCCTTTGATGTAATCAAAGAGGAGAATACTTGAGCACGAAAATCCTGGATTATTCTAAAGGAGAATGAGATTCTCTCTCAGCATTACTCCTCCGTATACACCACAGTACGTCGGTGTATCGGGGCGGAGCAGATGCACCCTATATGATATGGTGTGCTCTATGATGAGTACTACTGAGTTTCCTATTTCCTTTTTGGGAGTTATGCACTTGAGAAGCTGCATACCTATTGAATTGAATTCGAATCAAATCTATGCCTACCGCTTCATATGTGATATGGAAAGGGAAGAGCCCATATCTTAAGTTAGTTAAGATTTGGGGTTGTCCGGGCTATGTTTAAAAGAAAAATCCGGACAAGCTCGAGGCAAGGTCTGTTATGTACAACTGGAAAGGTTCCAGCTATACAAACAACAACAGATGATTTTGTAGAACCAAAGGATTCAGTAGATACCAACGAACCTCAGCCTCTCCTCCGATCTAGTAGGGTTCCTCACCCACCTGAGAGATACTTCGGTTTCTCTATGACAGTGGGAGCGAGGATTGCATCATGAGATGATGACCCAACTAGTTTCTAGCTGGCCATCAGGAGTAAGACTCTGTAAGAATGGCTGGATGCTTAGTGATCTGAGATGGAATCCATGTACACCAACAAAGTATGGACTTTGGCTGCTATATCTGAAGGGTTAAATCCCCATCAGGAGCAAGTATATCTTGAGAAGATTACTTGGTGTATATGGAAAAGTTGAGACTTTCAAAGCTAGACTTGTTAAAGGTTTGCATCATTGACCAGGTGTGGACCATGAGGAAAACTTTTTCTAAGGAGCTATGCTTAAGTCCATCCAGATCCTACTTACCACGGCTACATACCGTGACTACGATATCTGGTGGTTGGGTGTCATGACAGCTTTTCTAAATGATGTTTTAGAAGAGTGTGTCTATAAGTACACAGCCAGAGGGCCTTGTAGACAGTGGGAGCAGCGGAAACGTGTGCAAGATGTTTTATCTGATAAAGCAGGCATCATGGAGTTGGAACATCTGTTTTGATGAATTAGTCAAAGAGTTTGACATCATCAAAATGGTAGATGAACCTTGTATAAACAAAAAGGTAGTAGGGAGTATGGTGATGATCCTCGTAGAGTACGTGGATGACATACTCTTGATAGGGAAAGAGTTTCCTATGCTACGCTCGATCAATCTCCGCCTATCACAATGATTCTCCATATAGGATCAAAGTGATACCTCCTAAATCCTGGATTTTGGATCTATGAGATAGATCTAATTGGATGTTAGGATTCTCACTAGTTGTAGTGAGATGGTATCAACCGATCCTGAGGAGAATCACTGGAAGGGTTCCAGGGTGATAAGGACGACTGAATGTCAGTCACAGGCATTGTCTTTACCCTCAGTAAAGGGACGGTATGTTGGAAGAGTTCCAAGCTAGATACCGTGGCATACTAGACGATAAAGGCTGGATACATCGCTATTTGAGATGCTACCAAAGAGGCAGTCTGGGTGTATATTAGTTCATGAGATGAACTTCGTTCCTCCCATAGTGTGACAATGGAGTTGTGGCTTATGCTAAGGAACACCCGTCCCATCAGTGATCCAGACATATTCTAAGGCAGTATTACCTGATCATGGAGATGGTTGATCTCCAGGGTGATCGAGGTTAGGAGAGTAGACTCAGAGGACAACACGGCGGATCCACTCACAAAGGCCTTTTCCCAGAGAGAGACTTTTATGGGATGGTTGAGTATGAGATACTACAACCACTGCTATCAGATGGCCCTAGTGCAAGTGGGAGATTGTTAGTTATATGTATGCCCTAGAGGCCATTACTATACATAGGATGTATATTGTAGTGGATGCTTGGACATATATAGGGAGGACTTTCTTGCTCGACATGATAGTATGCTATCTGGTTGAACTTTACCTTAACGTGTATACTGATTGTCTCTCTGTTACATGTTGGTAAAGCCCTTAGGATGTGTAATTGACTACCTGGACTATGATGCGGATCATACTAGTGGGGACATGGTAGTCCATAAGTACATCCTTCAAAGTCCCTAGTCGTGGGTGTATCGAGACGGGGCATCGATATACCAGAGTAGACTAGCGTATACCTTCTCGACCCATGCAGATGGGCGATGGATGATCCCATATCCATTGGTATTTAACATCAGAGATGATATACGGGTGCTCAGTGGAGACTGGGTACACTGGACGGACTCGCCGAGAACTCCCAGATGGTATTATACCTTACGTCAGATGGCAGTTCTCTGGTGACACTGGTACAGAGTAGTCTGTTGACCCGAGATCGTCATAGAGTCTTGTGTGGTTCCCACTGTGCTTTGATTTCCATCTTACCACGTCCAAGAGGGCGTGCAAAACGGTGGTTTTTGGGTACAGTCCCGAATCACATGGAGGCAATGAGCGATAGGAGGGGATTCGTCTCTCCCGGTATAGGGAGTTGATGTTGCGCTGTGTTCGATTGGCTATAACCGGAAATCCCTGGCCAGGGTTGCTGAGATTTACTGGTAAGTGTTACCAGTAGTTTCTCGAACTGTTATAGACCTCATATCGACACGACTTATCGAGCTACTGGGGTCTGACGTTTACCACCCCTAGGCGAGATATACGACATATCAGACGATCAGACCGGACTGTACGGTAGTGTTACTGGTTGGATTTACTGGAGTGTGAGCGGGCTTGCTCGTCGATCTTCTGATCGCTCAATACCCGGGTGGCTGTTACGTTTAGCAGATCGCTTGCGGCTTGCGGGTGTTTGATATGATCATCATCTGCTGCCGGCGTATTGACGAGTCTTTAGAGTCCTACACAGAGGTTTCCTGGCTCAAGCGAAACGAAATAGGAGCGCATATGAGATATGTGCGGGACCGAGAATAATGCGTGTATGTGATACCGTATTCTATTCTCGCGATGAATGTATCGATATGGTTGTATGTGATATAACCTAGTTATCGAATCAAGGATTGATTCGGTAAGCCGATACATAGGATACTAGTCGGTTATATGCGATATGACCGGATCGTTAAATCAAGTGTTGATTTAATGATTTAATGTATAATTATATATTTGATATATTACTTTGCATTAACTAGTATCGGTTCACTTTTAAATGGATTTTCTCACTTGTTTGTGCGCATTACATATGCTATATGATTTTGTACACTTGTTTGTATCATGTTTAATGATACATGCTCATTAGGGTTTGTGTAAAGAATTAAACCTTGGTTAAAGAAATGGTTAGGGTTATTATTTGCTTATTCATTTATTCATTTGTTTATTTTTTTGGAAAAAAAAATATTAATATAAGATGAAATGGTGGCCTTCTTTGTTTTATTCATGAAGGTTCATGAAGTATTGACCTTGTGACCATTTTGTCTCATGCTTAACCCTAACCATTCCTTTCAACCATGATTAATACTCTACACTAAACCATAGTTTCATGATGAGAAGTATTCTTTTAATTTTCTTTTTGAAAAACAACTTATCATAATAATTATCATCTTCTTCTTCTTCTCCTTCAAGAAGAAAACCAAGCTTCATCAATGGTGATTGATGAATATGAGTGAGAAATCCATTTCTAAAGTGAACCCACTTCCTATTTCTTCATCCTATACCTCTTGCCAAGTAGTATAGGGTGTTTTCTTCACAAGTTTCATGACTTGGTGAAGTGGGAGCTTGATCTTGCGATGCCTCGACGTAGATCATCTTCGGCATGGACATCGACGACCTAGCTCGCCTATTCTCCGATGAAGCCGACGCTAGAGCCCGGGATTTGTTTTGGAAAGGGAGAGGACTTCATCACGGAGCCGTGGAGGTGGAGGACCGGATCTACAAAGGTTGTATTTCCGTACTCTTAGTTAAAGTAGTTAACTAGTTGCTTTGTCGCCTAATATTCTAGCCAACGATCCGTATTTGGGTTTCTCGGCACCCGTAAAATTTGATATTGGCATGGTTGATGTCTTGTGAGACCTCCTTAGTGTGCCTAGGAACCCTACAATTTCTCCCTACAAGTCATGAGGATCTTTTAGGTGTATTTTCTCCTTAGGACTCGTGAGGATTCCTAAGTGTTCGTTTCCTCTGTAAGTCGTAAGGATCCTACAGGAGGGTTTTCTCCTCATAAATCGAGAGGATTTACAAGGGTTGTTTACCATGTGAACATAACCCCAGTCACGGATGAGACTTGGTTAGGGAAATGTTT
Source organism: Agapanthus africanus (assembly GCA_030015575.1). Classification (NCBI taxonomy): domain Eukaryota; kingdom Viridiplantae; phylum Streptophyta; class Magnoliopsida; order Asparagales; family Amaryllidaceae; genus Agapanthus; species Agapanthus africanus. The sequence continues at coordinate 370,907,748 of JASDDO010000019.1, read as the reverse complement.
ATTCGCGCCCGTGGATTGTATACAAGGGTCAGTATTGAGCCACTTGTAGGGCAATATCGGAAGTTGTAAGGGTTGCTTAAGCACAGGTTTAGGTCTCTGTAACTTAAGACTTTCAACTCTTATGAGCCGTGAGGGTCCCATAAGAGAGTTCTCCTTACGAGTGTGAGGATCTCGCAAGTGTACTTTCTCCTTAGGAATCGTGGGGATCCCTAAGTGTGCTGCTCCCTTGTGAGTCGTAAGGATCTCACGTGGGTGGTTTCTCCTTATAAGGTCGAGAGGACCCTATAAGTGTCCTTTAACGAGGTTGCGCCCTTTCAGGTTTTCACAAACACTCGCCGATAGCCCTGCTGTTTTTACTCACGGAGCCCTTTCGGGTTTTCATCCGTGCCCATTTTGCTTATGGACATACCGTTTTTTTTTATTCTTTTTATTTTTATATATATTTTTTCTCTTTTTTTTACGAGGTCGCGCCTTTTCGGGTTTTCACGAACACTCGCCGGTAGCCCTGCTGTTTTTACTCACCGAGTCCTTTCGGGTTTTCATCCGTGCCCTTTTTGCTTATGGACATACCGTTTTTTTTTTAATTTTATTTTTATATGTTTTTTTATATCTCGTCAGCCTAAAGATGCTGCGGTAGTAGTTTAAAGGCGTTTCGGTCTGCTATTAGTTTAAGGACATTTCGGTCCGTCATGGAGAAGGCCGGCTACTACTTATAAAGCTTGAGCTTAGGAAGATAGCGAGCGGACATAGTCGTCGTCATCTATCATTGACCTAGGCCGTGGATCATTAAGCGTAGTATCTCTTTAGGAAGCGACCGTTTATTGTCCTGAAAGGCCTTTCACCGTGCATGTCCATGAGTAGATAGGCCCCATCCTGGTAGACCTTATCTATGATGTACGGGCCTTCATAGTTTGGCTCGAATTTCCCTCGCTTGGCGCGATTGGGGATCATAGGCCTTTTGACCACTAGCACGAGTTTGTCTTGGCGAAATGTCCTCGGTCGGGTCGGTCTTTCATATGAGCGCGTCATCTTTGCTTTATAGGCCTCCAGATTTTGTTGCGCTATGAGCCGGGTTTCATCAAGGGCGTCAAGCTCCTCAAGCCGAAGGTGAGCATTTTCTTCGTCCGTCAGCTCGTAGTGGACTGCCACTCGTAGAGAGGGTAACTCTATCTCGAGGGGGAGTACTGCTTCCGTCCCAAATACCAACGCATACGGCGTTGTGCTTGTGGCCGTCTTGAACGTAGTTCGATATGCCCAGAGAGCTTCTTGCAGCCTCTCGTGCCAGTCTCTCTTATTTCGGGATACCGTTTTCTTTATGATCTTTGTCAAAGTCTTGTTGAAGGCCTCGGCTAGACCATTAGCTCACGGATTGTAAACTGAAGAATATCTCCAGTCTATATTATGCTGTTGCGCAAAGCGACTGATCTTGTAGCTTCTGTAAGCTGGCCCGTTATCGGAGATGATCCGTCGCGGAGTTCCAAACCGATATATGACGTGCGTCTTGAAGAAGTGGAGGATATTTTCCGTCTTCATTTCTCTTAACGGTACTGCTTCTGCCCATTTAGAGAAGTAGTCAGTCGTCGCCAGGATGAAACGATGTCCCCTAGATGATGCTGGTTCGATAGGGCCGACTATGTCGGTCCCCCACATTTCGAATGGCCAGCTAGCCACCGTTGGATGTAGTGGATTTGGATGCTAGTGGATGAAGTCCCCATGGATTTGGCATGAGTGGCATTGCTTCGCATATTCGAGGCAGTCCTGAATCATCGTGGGCCAGTAGTAGCCCATCCGTTTTATCTTCAACTTCATCTTTGGGCCCGCTTGGTGAGAACCGCAGAGTCCGTCGTGAACTTCCTGAACGACTCTTTTCGCTTCGTCAGGTCCCAGGCATCTCAACCACAGAGAATCAAATGATCTCTTGTACAGAGTATCGTTGACGAAGGCGAAAGATAGAGCCTGCTTCATGAGCTGATGTCTTGTGGACGCTTCTTCAGGCAATCGGTGGGACTTAAAGTAGTCTATGAAGACTTCCCTCCAATCCTCGGCCTTTTCCCGGTCTTTTATTTGTAGAGCCATTCGCTCAGCCGTTTCCTTTTCTTCGGGTGATTCCGGAGATATTTCCGCTGGGGCGAGCACTCGATGGCTTTGTACCACAATTCTGACGTCATCGAGGTTCTCGTCAGCCAGTTCTTTAGCAAGTTTGGCCAACGCGTCTGCTTTGCTGTTTTCCGCGCGTGGTATGTTCTCCAAAGTATAGGAGGGAATTCGGGTCAACAGTTGTTGCACTTTTTCGCCATACTTCACCAGTTCTGGCTTGCACGTTTGGTAGTCGCCGTTTACTTGACTAACGACCAGTTGAGAATCTCCGTATATGAGGAGGTCTTCAATTCCCATGTCGATGGCGATCTCAAGACCTGCTATCAAGGCTTCATATTCGGCTTCGTTATTCGTCCTCGGCTCTTTTAGGGAGAAAGCGAAACGCATTATCCCTCCTTGTGGAGTCACGAAGATGAGGCCTACCCCCGATTTGATTATAGGGGTACTTTGTTTGCGCTTCTTCATGGAAGATGCTCCATCGAAATAAAGTTCCCATTGGGTATCACCACCGTCGATCGTGTCAAACGCATGTTCGTCTGGTAGATCGCAGCTCAGAGGAGAATCGGCGGGTATCGGATGCTCAGCAAGGAAGTCGGCGATGGCCTGGCCTTTCACTGCCTTGAGAGGTTGATACGTTATCGAAAACTCCATCAAGAGCAGAGCTCATTTCGCGAGTCGACCTGTCAGTATGGCCTTTGACATTAAATACTTAAGAGGGTCCACCTTCGAAATGAGACGGACCTCATGCGCCAACGCATAGTGCCTGAGCTTTGTTATTGCGAAGATCAACACTAGGCAATGTTTTTCAATGGGGGAATAGTTGCTTTCTGCCCCCAGTAGAACTCGACTTAAGTAGTAGAGTGCTCTTTCTTTCCCTTGATCGTTCTCTTATGCCCATAATGCGCCCAAGGAGCTTTCGATGGCGGTTGTATAAAGAATGAGGGGTTTTCCCTTGACCGGAGCAGCCAACACCGGCGGGTTCTGCAGGTACTGTTTAATTTCGTCTAGTGCGCTTTGGCATTTTTGGTCCCAGACGAACGGGGTTCCCTTTTTCATCTGGTGGCTGTAAGGACGGCACTTTCCTGAAAGGTTGGCTATAAATCGCCGTATATACGCGAGCTTCCCTTGGAGAGACCGCAACTGTTTGAGAGTCCTCGGCGGGGAATTTCCATGATCGCCTTGATCTTGGACGGATCTATTTCGATACCCCGGTGTCGGACGATGAATCCTAAGAATTTGCCCGAGGAAACTCCGAATGCACACTTAAGAGGGTTCATCTTCAAGTTGTATTGTCGAAGGCATTGAAATACAGTCTTTAGATGCTCGAGATGTTCTTCGTATGATTTGCTCTTAACCACGAGGTCGTCGATGTAGCATTCGACGATTTCATGTATGAGGTCATCGAAGATCTTTGTTATGGCCCTCTGATAGGTGGCACCGGCGTTCTTCAAACCGAAAGGCATCACCTTGTAATAAAATATCCCTAGAGGGGTCCTGAAAGCGGTATGCTTTTGGTCTTCGGGATGCATCTTTATCTGATTATACCCTGACGAGCCGTCCATAAAGGAGAAAACCTCATGAGTGGACGTGTTGTCTATCATCAGTTCGGTGACTGGCACTGGGAAGTCGTCTTTCGGGCAGGCTTTATTGAGATCCCGGAAGTCCACGCATATACGCACTGTCCCATTTTTCTTTATCACTGGGACAATGTTGGCGATCCATTCCGGATATTGAACCTCCTGAATAAAGCCAGAGTCGATCAGCTTTTTGGCCTCGGCATTGATGCTCATCTCAAGCTCGAGCCGCATTCTCCTTGGCGCCTGTTTGACTGGCTTGATGTCCGGGGATATCGCCAATTTATGCACGGCAATTTCTGGATTTAGTCCCGGCATTTCGGAATAGTTCCATGCGAAGCAATCTCTATGCTGTACAAGAACGTCTTTTAACGCAGCCACCCTTTCTTCAGATAGCAGCTCGCTGACAAATGTCGGTCGCGGGTCGTTTAACGTCTCCAACTCAATTTTCTTGAGGTTATCTGCAGTGGTATGTATTCCATCCTCCAGTTCTTTCAGAGCTGGCGGAAATTCTGAGATCACTTCATCATTGCTGTTTTCGAAGCACCAGGGAAGGTCGTCCGTGTCCTCGGGCTCTTCTTTTAATATTGTAATCATGTGACAGGTGTGAATTCGCTTCCAATCCTAATATGGGACCGGTTCTTCTTTCGTGGCCTTGGGCTCGTGCTTCTTTGGTGGCGTTACCTTCCAGTTGTCAGACAGAGCGAACTTGCCAAGCTGGTACCGATCTTCGACCCAATTCTTAAAGGTGAAGCAGTCTTCGAGCGGGTGCCCTATTACTCGATGGTAAGAGCAATAGTTTGGGCCAGAGACTTCGCTTGCTCGTTCGGGATGTTTAGACTCCGGCAATGTAAGCATTTGATGTTTTAGAGTAAGATCAAGTATCTTCTTCGTCTTGTCCCGAGGAAACGAGTACGCTCGACCCATTTTCTTCATGAGGGATAGACCAATAACGCTCAACTCCCGTTTGCGTGGTTTCTTAGCCCTGCTTTGTTGTTGTTGAGCGCCTTTTTGGCCTTTCGACTTATTTCTGCTTTTGCGCCGAGCCTTCTTTATGACAGGTTGACAAGGAGCGGCACTTTCATCTTTTACGGCCTGTTGGAGAAGGCGTTGCGTCTTGGCTTTCTCGTAGATGGCCGTCTCACGGTTGTGATCATCTCGGACTTTTCGACCAGCTTTCTTTATAAGTCTGTCCATTTGTTCCTCGAACGACGGACTGGGCTCCTTTGCATCTGGAACTTTCACTGGCTTAGGATTAGCGTCCTCCCATTGAGCATCCGCTTCTTCATCAAGGTCATACACGACGTAGCAGCCGGGTAGTAACTCTCGTTTCTTTGACGGGATGTATCCAAGCCCTTTTGTTTCCATTCTCCCGTTAGGCAGTTTGCGTTGAGTCCCGGGAACGTTCCAGACCTTGTCATAGAATTTGGCCTTTCTAACGGTCTGTTTGAAGGATATCCCCTGGCGTTTCAGTAGCTTTTTCAAACCTTCCGTATAATATCTGGGGAGACGGATAGGCTGAAGCCTGTCGAGCGTAGAATCCGCGCCATGCCAGATTTCTTTTTCTACCTTGGTTTCTTCAGAGCGGTAAAACAGAATTGCTTTCTCGCTCTCTCGCCTGGGAGGGATATAGAATGTCCGCAACTCTTCTACACTGTAGATATTAAGTGCATCCAGTTCTTTATGGTGTTTAAGCGGCACTATGGCGACTTGTAGACTTTGCTCTTCGTCAACGGACGCTTGTATTGAAGGTCGAGCATAGAATACAGCATGGACTTCAGCCAAAGATCAATGTAGGAGCCGATGGTCCCGGCTTGTTGTGTTGGGGTGGACCCGAATAAACTATCTCCTCTTCCTCCTCAGTATCACTGCCGAAGACAGGGATGGTAGCGTTAGTTTTATTCTCCGGCTTGTGACACTTCTCCGTATCTTCGAAATCCGGTAAGAAGTATTTGGCGTCTTCATATTTGCGGACCTCGTTTACAGAGAACGGGTTCAGTTCTCCCGTCACGGTATACTCGAAACCATCCTTAAAATATTTCATACACTGATGCTGTGTAGAAGGGATGATGTTGTACTCGTGTAACCATGGTCGGCCGAGCAAAGCGTTGTAGCATGTCTTGGCGTCTATGATGTGGAACTGAATGTCCGTGACGAGTAGCCCGAAGCGTAGCGTCAGTATCACAGATCCAAGGGTCTTTGACGATTGGGAATCGAACCCGGAGATGGTGATCTTGTCCCGAGCAAGGTGCTGGACGCTCATGCAGATTTCCTTCAACACCCGCACGTTGAGTAGGTTAACAGACGACCCGTTATCGATCAGGATTTTGCCTATCTTTATATCATGGCAGTATCCCGAGACATAGAGAGGGCGATTGTGTTCGCACGTCCCAAGTAGAAGGTCTTCATCGCCAAAAGTGATATCGGCCGTGTGCACTTCCTCCAATTCATCCTTCATCTTTTCCTCGGCCAGGCATGCTTGGAATTGTTCTGGGTCTTGGAGCGCCTTAATCAATGAATCTCTCGCCTCTTTTGATAGCAAAAGGGCGTCGAGAATGCTGAGCTGTGAAGGCAGCTTCCTCAGATGTGCTAAGACATTGTAATCTACCTTATTCTTCTTTGGTGGGTCTTTGGCAGCTAGCTCTTCCACCACTTGGTCATCTAAGACGATATCTTCAGTGGCCTTTTCTTTCCCTTTATCTTTTTTGTTCGAGGGTCCGAGGTTCTTTTCGGGCAGCGTGCGATTACGTAGCCGGATATTTTCGCAAACCTTCGGTTCTTCTTCTTTTCTCGAAGCGGACTCTTTAAAGAGAGGGGCAAGTTCCAGCTCCTCATCAGAATCGCTCCCGAATGTAGGCACTTGTGATCTACCGGTGTTAACCATGTAACAATCGCCAGCAGTTCTTTTAAGCCCTTCGGTCGTATTTCTTTGCTCTCGACGAGTTTTACGCTTTTCCCGCTTAAAGCGTTGTCGATGAGCAACGTATCCTTGCCACCATCTATCGAAAGCTTTGCACTCTTGTGTGGGGTGCGAAATTTTCTGATGATATAAGCAATAGGAGGGGTGCGTTTCCACCTCACCGGTGATGTTTCCTTCAGAGGATGGTAGCTTCATGCCTATTGATATGGCTTTAGCAAACTTTTTCCTCATCTTGAATTGGCTTTTGTTGGCAGCGGGGGTGTTTTGCTCCAGCGGGATCGTCTCAGCTCCTTCATCAAGTCGCTGGAGTTTGGCCCCTTCAAATATAGCCGCCTCGCGCTCCCTATCAGCTTTACTTTTCAACCGAGCTTCATTAAGGAATGGGTCAATTACTTCATCTGATGGCCCCAGAACTTTTGGTTCAGGATCTGCCCCCAGCTTTTCGGTGCAAGGAGTCTCCTCATCGTTCGTGATCGAATGGGAAATCATATGACAGCTCACCACATATTCCTCGGATTCATCCGATGAACTTTCTCCCTCATCTTCTTCATGAAAGACGTGATTGAGGAACTCTTGGAGCGTAATGGGAGTCCGTGCCTTTTGGTTGTATTCATCCAGCGCGTCAATTTGTTTTTGCAAGTCCGTACGCTTGTCGCCAGGCTTCATGGGCTTCTTTGACTTCTTTTTCTTCTTCTTTGAAGATTTCGACGGCTGGCTATAAATGCTTGGGCCACTACCATCGGTCTTTGGAGTTGGACGTGGCTTCAACATTCCCTCAATGACCTGCGGTTCTAACGGGTTCTTCCACCTAATCGCTGGACATGTCTGAAGGTCGTTCAGCATCCTCTTTGTCTTGGCTGATAATACGACCTCCTAAGGAGCTTCTTCAATGACGGAGCATGTTGCCCTCGGCGTATTCGTCCCCTTAGAGGTGTGGGGCTGCGGGGGATTCACCTTCCATTTGTCAGATAACGCGAACTTGCCATGTCGGTACTGGTTTTCAAGCCAATTCTTGAAAACATAGCAATCTTCGATCGGATGCCTAGTACTCGATGATAAGGACAGTAGTTCGGCTCGTTGACGTCACTTGGTTGCAACGGACGTTTTGGATCCGGCAGATTTATGAGTCTGTTGCGCAACGCCAGCTCGAATAACCTCCTCGTTTTATCGCGGGGAAAGGAATAAGGACGTCCCATCCTATCCTCAAGGGGTACGTACGGGCGCATATTATTTTGACGAGCAACCGGTTTCGAGTCGCTCGGTTGTTGTTGAGCATTAGCGACGACGATCGCTTTTCCCTTCCCTTTGTCATTTCGGGAGTCCGGCCTTGGAAGAGGGGGTTTATGGCCCATTTGATCCATTTGCGCTAGTTTGTCAATCAAGGCCTGGAAGGTAGTTGGCTTGAAAAACATCATAAATTGTGAGATGGTTGCTTGCGGATCAAGGGTTCCCACAAACATACCCACCGCAGGAGCTTCTTCAATGCGCTGCTCGCACTTCGACCATAAGTTCCGCCATCGTATAGCGTACTGAACCCACGTCTCACCTGGCTTTACCCTGGCGTTAATCAGTGCTGTCATCGGGGTACGTTCACCGGCGCTTGCAAAACGCTGAGTAAACAATAGCTCCATTTCCGTGAAGGTTTTGATAGAGTCGTTCGGGAGCTCAGAGTACCACTTGAACGCCGTATCCGATAAACTTCCAACAAACTGGCGAAGTAAAAGCTTGTCATCACCACTGGCATTGCCGCAGAGTGCCCTGAACTGGGCAACATGCTGATGAGGATTGCCCATCCCTTTGTAGACATGGAACTTGGGAATTGTGTAACCTGGCGGGTACTTGATTTGGTCGTACCAACTTGGATATGGCCGCCCCGTTTTTACGACCTGGCCGGCCGCTTCGGTCGCATGATGAACCCGTATTTGCTGGGCGATGTACTCATCCAAATCAGTTTTGGAGATTGTATCCTCCTTAGCCATCGACAGAGCTGGTGGAGGATTTGATGTTTCTCCCCTATCGTCTCCAAGGACGATCGGGGGCTCTTCGGTCGGAGGATCTTGCTGTATCATCATTCCTATCATGTCTTGGAAGAGGAGGCCCATACGCTGTATGTTGGCTGCTTGTTCAGCAGCCTCTTTGTCCTTCTTCTCCAATATCCGACGAAGGAATTCGGCGTCGGTTTCTTCCTCTTGGCGTTCATCCGAGGACGTTTCAGGATTTTCTTTTGGCCCTGTAAGTGCGGCCATAGCGTTCATCATTTCTTGGAGCTTCTGCTGCTGCTCCTGTGCCTTGGTCACTGACCTCGTGTGTGGTCTATGACTTGTTGATATGCGGCTATCTTCCTTTCCCGATGCCACATAAACTGTATGAACTATCATGCTCCCGGACTTAGGGCGTTTAGGCTCACCACCTTTGGCATTTGCCGCGGGCGCGGGGGTTTTCTCCGGCCTTCTTCTTTTGTGGGCCGTTGAAATTGAAGGGGCCGTTGCAGCGGGCATCTTGGTGATCGTTGTCCTCTGCTGTTTAATAGGACGGTCCTTTTCTTTTTGCACCTTCATCTTCTTTCGTTGACGGGAGTGATCCGTGTCGATAACGGAGTCTTGAACCCTCCTCCAAACTTTATAAATTCTTGAGGACAGCCGTTGAGGGGGCTGTTCTTGCTTTGTTTCTGGGACTCTCTCCGCAGGCGGAGGAGATCTTTTCAGTGTAGCGGTTGGAGAATTCTTCCGTACCCTCCTCAGCAGTTCAAAGATGTTCCCAGTTGGAACAGCTGCGTTGACTTCCACCACTGGAGCCGGTGGAGTTAGCCCTGAGGGGGAGTTGCCCCCTGCCTTCCTCACTCGTTGCCAATGGCGACGTCGAGCATGACGAGCCGTTGGGACTGGCTCGGAGATTGAGACATCTTCTTTTTTCCCCCTGTCTGAATGAGGCACCGCTGGTGTTAACCTCTTAAAGACTGAGGTTGTCTTTTGAGGGGTGATATTCAACCTGTCGAAGATGGATCCTCGAACGGGGGCAGGAGCAGGAATCGTCAGTCTTGAAAAGACTGACTCTTTGACAGAGGAAGCCGCCTTGACGACTTCTGAAGCAGCAGCTGTTGCCCTCCTTTGGACAGCCATTTTAGAGTTCATATTTAGCCTGGTGAAAACAGAGGCTGTCGGTTTGGTAGCGGGCGACCCGTTGACAGGGGCCGTCGTAGCAGTGAGCCGGTCGAAGACCGACTTTTTGTTCACCTCCGGTGCGGGTATTGGCGTAGGAAAGCTTGTAGGTGGGATCATGGTCCCGAAGAATAGGCCAGTGGTAGCTTGGGTCACCTGGTCTACTGGCAGAGTGAGGAAGGAAGCCACTTGGGGCCCATATGCTACACCTCCCGGTGAGGTGGAGCGTCCGTTGCAGTGGCATTTCGAGCAGTTGGTGCAGTTAAGGGCCATTGAATCTTGAGTTCTGCGCCAGGCAAAAGACCAAATCTTAGTAACTTGAAATCCGAAGGCAACCATTTAACAAACCGCGATCGGTTCGCGAGGACGACACACGAAGTGTGGAGTGGAAAGAGGAAAAGGTCCTACCGGGCGTGCCAGAATCTGTTCCCCTCCGAACGGCGGCGCACAGGACCGCGATGTCCTGACGTTGAGATTCGGGGCAGATGCTATTTGGTTTTATCTGTCCACCTCTCCGAAGATGCCAAGTTGATTTATGGTACCGTGTATCGGAGGTTTAGACGGATGCGGCCGATGTAGCAGACTTCGTCAGATTCCCCCTCGCTTGAGGGGTTTTTGATTGTGGGGACGCTCTTCCCTGCAGGCACAAGCCCCTGCAGTTAATTACGCTACCGCATCGCGGTAACAACTTTCTCCTTCTCCAGAATTTCACTTCGTGTCGTGTGTGTTTGTTTTGTTTGTGGTTGCCCGTAGATTGTATACGGAGACTGAGTAATGCCGTCGCCCGTAGGACGTGGATTAGTCCAAATCCGTATTTACTTAGATTTGGGTTTGGTGTTTTTAGTTTAAGGATACGTTAGCCGTATTGCGGCTGAGATCAACTTAAACGTTCGTTAAGGATACGTTAGTCCTGTTTGAGACTAAGATCAACTTAACGTAGTGATTCATTTAATATATGGCCTTCAGGACTCGTCACCTCTCTGACGTCGTTGAAGGATTACAACGGCGGATGTCAGAGGAGTTCAGAGATGTACCCTTGAACCAAGGTTGATTTGGAATTTTATCGTTCATTTGAATGTTTAAGGATACATTAGCCGTGTTTGGGGCTAAGATCAACTTAAACGGGACCGTTTAGATCCGGCAAAAGAGCATTTGGAGGCTCTATTATTCTAGTTTAGGGACGTGGTAGTCCATGTTCCAGTTTAGGGACGTGGTGGTCCATTGCCAGTTTAAGGGCGTGGTGGTCCATCATTAGTTTAAGGACGTTTCGGTCCAATATTAGTTTAAGGACGTTTCGGTCCAATATTAGTTTAAGGACGTTTCGGTCCACGAGTTTAAGGACCCCGCAGTCCGTATTCATATGTGGTCGTCGGGACCCGTCACCTCTCTGACGACGTTGAAGGATTACAACGAGAGGTGTCAGAGGAGCTCGGAGATGTACCATCGAACCGGTCGTAAATTGATTTAGGGAGCAGCCGTGCTCAGTCAATTTAATTTAAGGACTTACGGCCAAAATTGGGCTAAGTCCAGTTGAAAATGTTTGACACCCTTATTTATTTTTGGTGCATTGCATTACTTCTATTTTTTTTGTTTGGGCTCTGCCCATAAAAGATGCAGAGCATCAATTTCACTTGGGCTCTGCCCCCTTTTTATTGCTTTGCAATTTATTTTGGCCTACTAGGCCCTCCCTGATTTGGGCCTGGCCCTTCAGTAAAACAAATGCATTGCATTTGTCAGGCGCTTTGCGCCAATCACTGAGCGTAAGCGCTTGTGGTGAGGACACGTGTCATGCTCTGGAGAGCGCAAGCGCAACAGCGCAAGCGCAACAGCGCAGTGCGCTGCGTTAGTGCGTTGTGCTGTTGCGCTGCTGACACGTGGCGCGCTCTGGTGAGTTGCACCAATTACAGAGAGTAAAGCTCTATTTCAAAAGCGCGTAGCGCAAGTTGTTCTGTAGCTGACACGTGGCGCTCTCCCAAGAGCGCAACAGCGCAGTTTGGAAGTGCAAAGCACTAAGAATCTTTTAGATTCAAGAACAGAAGTGCAAAGCACTATTTGATTTCTTGATCTAATTTAGATCAAAGAAAAATAAGTTTTTCTTTTTATTTCAAGAACCAGAGGTTCATAAAAGTGCAAAGCACTATATTTTTTATTTTATTTTTGTTGTTTTCTTGTTTTAAAGAACCAATGGTTCATAAAAAGTGCAAAGCACTGTTTATTATGTGAAGATCATTGATCTGGTTTTTAGATCAATGATTTATCAAAAGAGATTTCTTCTCTCTCGTGAAGGTTTTTACCTTTTTCTTTGGAATTTTCTCAGAGTTCTCTCTCTGTTTGAAGCTCTTGACTTTTTTTAAGAAAAATGTTCATGCCTTTGAATTGAGGCCTAGGGTCCTTTTTATAGTGCTCATAAATTAGTTAAATTTGTTAAAGAGATCTTTCTCTGAATGATTTGGGGGATTTTCCCCACCGTTGGATCTTTGATCCAAGGGCTTCTGTTTTACAGAAGAAAATCTTCTTGTTTTAACAAGAACAGAAAGATTTCTTTAAAATCTTAATTCTGTTTGGCGCAAATGCCCCAGCGCGTGACACGTGTCGCGCAGCGCACAGCGCAGTGTAAGTCCACGTTGCCCACCCCGGTACTTGCGGGGAGGCGGAAAACGGAATAAAAATCAAATTTTTATCAACTTAGGCAACATGGACTAGACAAAGAAGGATCTTTGCTAAAAAAAAACAAGCTAAAGCTAACTAGAAACTAGCTAAGTGTTAGAAAGGTTATACCTAGGGCTTTATGTCCTTCTCTCCTAGCTCCTTGGAGTAGTGGAAAGAGGTCACCTTTGTCGTCTTCTCACGTCGAAGAAAGATCCACCCGAAAGCCTCAACCTTTGGCTTCAACTCGAAGCTAGAAGTAACTAAGGTGTAAGAAGTGCTAATTCTAGAACCCTAGATGAGAGTAGAGATTATCAAGAAGAGGTTTTTCTCAAGCTCAAGTGTTTCTCAACACATGAGAGGGGAGAGCTTGAGGGAGAGGAAGAACAAGAGAGAGAAAGGAAAATAATAGAATGAGAGAAAATATGAAGCATTCTCTCATATATGTGTGAATTATTGTAATTAGATAATTAGCTAGATAATTATCATGGTTAATCAAGACATGACCGTTATCATTTCATTTTTAATGCAAATTGCAAGGATCAAAGAGCATCTTCCAAATGAAATGATGATGGTCAAAGTGTCAACCAAGGTCAACAAGTCAAGGAGGTCAAATGGTCAACAACCATAACCATGCACAATTATTTAAACTAATATCAATTAACCATAATACACACATAAGCATTAGGGTTAATAAAATAACAATAGTCATTAACCCTAATCAAAGTCCTCTCCCTCTGTCTCAAGCAACTGTGCATACGCACCCGTATTCGTGATCCGAGGAAGACGAATACAAAGAGAAAAAACCAATCCCAAATCATATACTAGGATCCGGCTTAAACCAAAGCCCGCTAGTATAAGCTGTCCGGACAGCAAACGTGCACAAGTGCGCGGATGTGAACGAACCCTGTTGCAAAACCATGCGACCTCTACTCATTTTGCCTAAAGGCGAATAGCTCTCTGTGTGGGACTCTAAAGACTCGACACTACGCTGGCAGTGGCTTTAACCACAGACCGCAAGCGGCACTAGCTGTACGTAACGGTCCCCAGGTAGATGTCGATAAGAAGACTGACGAGGTGAACCCCATCTGAACTCCTACTGAGCCTGTATGTGACAGTCTTCGTACAGTCCGGTCTGTTCGTCTGATACATCGCATGGCGGGCCTAGGGGGGCGGTGAACGTCAGTCCCCTAATAGCGGTACAAGTCGTGTCGGAGTGTAGCCCAGAACACCCTGAGATAACATTGGAAACCTACCAGTATATCTCGCTTGCCCTGGCCAGGGACTACTCGTGTAATGGCTCTCCTGGACACAGCTCGATGTCAACCCCCAATACCGGGAGAGACGAATCCTGTCTAACCGTCACTGCCTCCAAGTGCTTCGGGACTGCACCCAAAAACTACCTATTTGCACGACTCCTTTGAGCCGTGGTAGGGTAGTAATCAAAGTGCAGTGGGAACACACTCGAGGCGAAGTGACAGTGTCAAGTCAGCGGACTAAGCTGTACTCATGTCACCTGGGAACTGATAACTGACGATAGGTATAATACCAACCAACAGTTCCCGACGAGTCCTGTCCAGTGTACTCGTAACCTAACGAGCACCCGCATACTATCTCAAGTACGACGTACTGACGGCTGTGGGACAGACCGTATCTCACACTGGGATGAGAAGCGCATACGCTAGTCTACTCCGGAGTATCGATGCCCTGTCTCGATAGTCCAACGACTAGGGACCTGTATAAGGATGTGCTTATAGATCACCCAGCTCCCACGAGTGTGAGCGCCATCACAACGCTGGTAATCAAGCAAAGATCCTAAGGGCTCTACTAATATGTATATCAGCGATATGCTAAAAGAAACACATGCACATATTAAAGCAGAGACAAACCAAGTAGCATACTACCATTTCGAGCAAGATTGTATATACAACTGTGAATATCCCAAGCTTCCATCAAGTAATATACAAGCCAGTATGATACAGTAATGGCCTCTAGGGCATATATACTAACACGCAGCGCAACTGCGCTAGCGCATCTGCGCTGACACGTGTCGCGCAGCGCAGTGCTTGCGCAACTGAAGCATTGCTTCCTTTAATTTTACTAAAAATAGAGCTTTGCTCTGATTGGGCGGGCCTTCTTGGGCGCTGCGCTGACGTATCAGCGCCTGACATGTGGCGCGTTGCGCCCGAGATTTGAAGCGTTGCTTCAAACTTTTGAATTTTGAATTTCAACAGAGCTTTGCTCTGATTGGGCGAAACAGTACTCATAACCCAATGAGCACCTGTATACATTTTAGGTGATCCAACTAACACCAGTGGCTTGTGAGACCGGCCACCGCCCCTCGTCGGGGTCTCGACTGTATACACTAGTCTACTCTGGAGTATCGATGCCCTGTCTCGAAACTCCCTCGACTAGGGACACTTTAAGGATGTGCTTACAGACCCCAGCTTCCACGTATATGATCGCCATCATACTGCTGATAGTCAAGCAAGAATCCTATGGGCTCTATCAATCATGCAATAGCGAACTAAAGCATGTATACTATGATAAAGACAAACCAGATAGCATACTATCATCTCGAGCAAGACTGTCATATCGGTATAGGTCCTGCCTCAATCATTGCAATCACGTATCTGCGATCCAATAATTGACTTTGAGGGCACTATCTCCAACACAAACAACTACATTAACATAACAAACAACACTATAATAGTTATACTCTCTCTGTCTAATCTACTTCTCCCTCCTCTTTGGGACTTACCGAGCGATTTGTTCGCTGACCACATTCTTTTCTTCTTCTTTGGAATGTCGTCAGGTGTTTCGAACTCACTGGAGATTGAGCACACCAACGAGGATTTGGACCAGCTAGCTTTCGATCCAGAGTTATAGATTCCTTGTACACATTTACATTCTATATTTTCCATTTCTGTTATATCACTGTTAGGAATTGCTTTCTTTCCATGTATTTACTTTTCTGATTATTGTAAAAAGAATGTTAATAAATAAAGTTGCTGTTCAATTATATCTGTTGTCACTGTCTCTTGTGCATTTTACTTATATTGCATAGATACGCTTAGCGTGTTTACTTCAGAGTAAATACGTAGCGGCCTCGTCGTGTCCTCTGCTCGTATACTGGGAAGCGAAGTGTGCCAGGTTTTGTTGGTGGCCCATGCAGGTCAGAGCTGTATGGAACCCTACCATGCAGTTCAGTTCTACGTGGACAACCTAAGCAATATAACACAAGAACCAGCAACTAAAACATTCTTTACAATTCATACTTCTTGAATCTTCCAATTTCATATATTTTGAATCTGTCCTAACCCAAAATTTTCTTTCAAGGTTATAGATTCCCCAAACAACACTAGCACCAACTTCAACAACACTCCACCACCCCTACCATTTTCACCGGCCGTAGCTGCTCCGATCAATAAGCAGATAGTACTACTTGAGGCGATCCGCAGCCTCCTAGAAGGACTGCAGCAGCAGACTGCTATATTATTGAACCGACAGAAGATAAAGCAACCGGTATAAAGCGCTCTGCCACCCAGATGGCAGGAGGAGCCTATCTTATACAACCTTCAAAACGCAAGAGACAGAAAGAACCCAATAACTAGCCAAGTCCAGATTTTTGCTTATATTGCAAGAGGAATGGACATTTGGTGAAGGACTGTAGGCACGCAAAAGGCCTGTGCTTAGTTTGTGGCGCATCCAATCACGAAATTGGAAACCGTCCTTATAGTCGCAACCCAGCTCACACACCCACCAACTGCCCGCAGCGGCCAACTATCCAGGTTCCTGCACCTCGTCTAGCACTCCCAGCTCCACCTTCTGCACAGTCTAATCGCCAATTCTATCAGGCACTGAGACACATGCCTCGAGGGTAGAGAAACATGCCCCAAGGACAGAGGAATATGCCTCCATTTAGGAGGAATGTACCACGGCGTCAGGCTTTCCTTTTAGCGGCCGAAGAAGCAGAGGCCGTAGACCAAGGCAAACCTGGTAATTTTCTCAACTCTTTTCAAATCTCTCGAATTCTTTCGTTCTCTCACATATTTTTCATACATTACCAATAGTCCTATCACCAAACTTTCCTTGAATCCGTTACACTTTTCTTTTACAAATTTCGAGAACGAATTTTTTTTAAGGAGGGTAGAATGTAACAACCCTAAACTTTCTATACAATTTTTTTCCAAAAAAAATACAGAAAGGGGTACTTGAGCCTGAGCATAAGTTATAAGTTTGATTTACTTTTGAACAGTAAGAAGGAGCTTGTAGCTCATTGGTAAGACCTTGCACTGCTGAACCAAAACACCAGAGTTCAAATCCCATCAGCCACACATTATTTTTATTTAAAATTGTTTTAATCTTTTAGAAGCCCAAAGGTCTACACATGCACAACACGTAAAACCAAGAGTCACACATAAAACAAACGAGTCCACTGCAATAGACCAAGTGTCAAGGACACGTGGCGAAGAGACGAGCCCCGACTCGCCCAACTCGAGCCGGCGACTAGCCTGACTCGGCCGACGCCACCGGGTCAACTCGGCCCAAACCCTAACTTTCTTAATTCCCCTGCACCCTTTGGACTACCCCACCCCCTGCACTATTTAAATTCTCTGCAATTAACTAGAGAATTAAAATACCCCCTTTTAATCCTTTTTAATGCAAATTTAAATACAATTTTTATCACACCTTTTCACTATCCTAAACCTTAGATTTTTCCTATAAATACCACCCCTCAAATCACCCTCCTCACTCACAAATTCTTGCCCAGGCTCTCAAGAAAATTCCCAAGACTTTTTGTGTGCAAGTGGAGTTAGCAAAAGGGCGAAGCTCCGACGAACTTCCGACGACGATCCAAGGAGATTTCAACGACGAAACGACGCACCGGAACCTCCTACCTCTTCCTCCTTCTCTCTTCTATTTTAATAACCCGTAAGTCCCTTCTTCTTCTTCTTTTCTCTATTATAAAAACATTCAAAACTAAAACCCGATGGAAGTGAAGTTAATCCGACTTTCGATTCGGTTTTTCCTTAAAAATTTCTAATTTACTTAAACACAATAATACCAAACTCTTATTTCATGACCATTAAATATTAATGAAGATAATAGAACAAGTTTGGTATCAAAATAATAACCGTAGCATATTTTATTCCGCTTTTACATTAAAATACCCTTATGTTTCATTTCGACATGCTTGAACTTTTTAAAACCGTATTACCTTATAAAACTCACGAGGTAATGACCCACCTCCTCACAACACTCATATGTCATATAGCACGATGGAATTTTGGAATATAGATTTGGGAAAAATACGACTTTATACATAACTACCTCTGACTTATAAAAACCTTTTTCTACAAGATGTGTATTTTAACAAATCTTTGCAATTGTGCCTCTACAACCCATTTGGGAAACCCGTTCGGGATGGTGCGGATTATCGCACATTCTCGGGTTTAGTAGAGTGAGATGCAGACCTCCGCAAGGGGCATACGATCTCAAAAGATTTAAAATACAATTTTCTTTAGAAAATGTGATTTCTATTATAAATAAAACTTATATTAGCAAATAAATATATATGTAATTAATATCAAAATACCTATTTTTAATATTTATAATATCAACATTTCCAAAATTCAAGAAAGAATATCTCATTTATAAGAAAATACCATACAATTCCAATATTACAAATAAATTCCCTATATTATGAAATTAGGTTTTATTCACTAGAAATATTATATTGATAAAATATACATCCATGAAAACTATAAAGACGATAATAAAATACTTGAGGTGTATTTTAAAAATTATATAAAATTATTTTTACATAAAACCCCCTCAAGTTATACTAAATTACAATAAAGACCCCAGTAAACATAGGTTTAAGCGGGACAAGTCTCTTGAGCCTCAGGGAGCCGGAGATATGGGTGCTTGCCTATTTAAGGTAGACAACTTAATAAATGGTGTTATCAACACGGTAATTGTCTTTGAAAAAACACAAATTCTGCTGTCCATGTGCAGCAGTTACCGATAGCACTAAAACATAATTCAGGACTTCAATTTCTTTTCTAATAGTCTGACTTAGACTGAGTCTCAATATAATCAATCTGACTTGAATATGATTCAAGTATAAACTACAATTTAATATGAATCTATATATTCAATCTATTCAATCAATACAACTTGACCGAACCGAACTATGGATATATTCCATTTGTATGATCATCCATTATATCCGTTCCATTACTGACATCAAGGTTTCGGCAAGTCATCCATCTATACAATTATAATACAAGACAATACAATACAAATAATATAATCAATACATCGCGGGGTTTATAAGGGGTAGATTGGTACGGAAGGTGTTAGAAGTGGCACGAGACAGCAACTATAAAGACACATAACCTGAATTCAATTATCGTTGTACCGTGGCTGAACGGTTCCTTATACTCTGTATACCGTAGTCTCTGGTCTAGTGAGACTCCTCTCATATACACCGGCCTCAAGCTACAAACAACTAAGTTAACATAACAAACAACACTATAATAGTTATACTCTCTCTCTGTCTATTCTACTTCTCCCTTCTCTTTGGGACTTATCGAGCGATTTGTTCGCTGACGACATTCTCTTCTTCTTCTTTGGAATGTCGTCAGGTGTTTCGGACTCATTGGAGATCGAGCCCACCAGCGAGGATTTGGACCAGCTAGTTTTCGACCCAGAGCATAGATTCCTTGTACACATTTACATTCTGTATTTTCCATTTCTGTTATACCACTGTTTAGGCATTGCTTTCCATTCCATATATTTACTTTTTAGATGTACTGTAAAAAGAATGTTAATAAATAAAGTTGTCGTTCAATTATATCTATTGTCACTGTCTCTTGTGCATTTTACTTATATTGCTTAGATACGCTTAGCGTGTTTACTTCATAGTAAATATGTAGCGGCCTCGTCGCGTCCTCTTCCCGTATACTGGGAAGCGGGGCGTGACAGGTTTTGTTGGTGGCCCATGCAGGTCAGAGCTGTATGGAACCCTACCATGCAGTTCAGTTATGCGTGGACAACCTAAGTAATATAACACAAGAACGAGCAACTAAAACATTCTTTACAATTCATACTTCTTGAATCTTCCAATTTCACATATTTTGAATCTGTCCCAACCCAAAATTTTCTTTCAAGGTTATGGATTCCCCAAACAACACTAGCACCAACTTCAACAACACTCCACCATCCCTACCATTTGCACCGGCTATAGCTGCTTCAATCAATGAGCAGACGGTACTACTTGAGGCGATCCGCAGCCTCCTGGAAGAACTGCAGCAGCAGACTGCTATATTATTGAACCGACCAGAAGCAGAAGCAACCGGTATAAAGCGCTCTGCCACCCGGATGGCAGGAGGAGCCTATCTTATACAACCTTCAAAACCCAAGAGACAGAAAGAACCCAATAACCAGCAAAGTCCAGATTTTTGCTTATATTGCAAGAGGAATGGACATTTGGTGAAGGACTGTAGGCGCGCAAAAGGCCTGTGCTTAGTTTGCGGCACATCCAATCACGGAATTGGAAACCGTCCTTATAGACGCAACCCAGTTCACACACCCACCAACTACCCACAGCGGCCAACTATCCAGGTTCCTGCACCTCGTCTAGCACTCCCAGCTCCACCTCCCGCACAGCCTAATCACCAATTCCATCAGGCACTGAGTCACATGCCTTGAGGGCAGAGAAACATGCCCCAAGGACAGAGGAATGCGCCTCCAGTTAGGAGGAATGTACCACGGCGTCAGGCTTTCCTTTTAGTGGCCGAAGAAGCAGAGGCCGTAGACCAAGGTAAACCTGGTAATTTTCTCAACTCTTTTCAAATCTCTCGCATTCTTTCGTTCTCTCATATATTTTTCATACACTACCAATAGTCCTATCATCAAACTTTCCTTGAATCCATTACACTTTCCTTTTATAAATTTCGAGGACGAATTTTTTTTAAGGAGGGTAGAATGTAACAACCCTAAACTTTCTGTACAATTTTTTTCCAAAAAAATACAGAAAGGGGTACTTGAGCCTGAGCACAAGTTTTAAGTTTGATTTGCTTTTGAACAGCAAAAAAGAGCTTGTAGCTCATTGGTAAGACCTTGCACTGCTGAACCAAAGTACCAGAGTTCAAATCCCATTAGCCACACATTATTTTTATTTAAAATTCTTTTAATCCTTTAGAAGCCCAAAGGTCTACATGTGCACAACACGTAAAACCAAGAGTCATACATAAAAAAAACGAGTCCACTGCAGTAGACTAAACATCAGGGACACGTGGCGAAGAGACGAGCCCCGACTCGCCCAACTCGGGCCGGCGACTCGCCTGACTCTGCCGGCGCCGCCGAGTCAACTCGGCCTAAACCCTAACTTTTTTAATTCCCTTACACCCTTTAGACTACCCCACTCCCCCTGCACTATTTAAATTCTCTGTAATTAACCAGAGAATTAAAATACCCCCTTTTAATCTTTTATAATGCAAATTTAAATACATTTTTATCACACCTTTTCATTACCCTAAACCCTAGATTTTTCCTATAAATACCATCCCTCAAATCACCCCCTCAATCACAAATTCCTGCCCAAACTCTTAAGAAAATTCCCAAGACTTTTTGTATGCAAGTGGAGTTAGCAAAAGGGCGAAGCTCCGACCAACTTCCGACGACGATCCGAGGAGATTCCGACGACGAAACGACGCACCGGCACCTCCTACCTCTTCCTCCTTCTCTCTTCTAGTCTAATAACCCGTAATTCCCTACTTCTCCTTCTTTTCTCTATTATAAAAATATTCAAAACTAAAACCCGACGGAAGCGGAGTTAATCCGACTTCCGATTCGGTTTTTCCTTAAAAATTTCTATTTTACTTAAACAAAATAATACCAAACTCTTATGTCATGACCATTAAATATTAACGAAGATAATAGAATAATTTCGGCATCAAAATAATAACCGTAGCAAGTTTTATTCCACTTTTACATTAAAATACCCTTATGTTTCATTTCGACATGATTGAACTTTTTAAAACCGTATTACCTTAGAAAATTCACGAGGTAATGATCTAACTCCTCACAACACTCATATGTAACATAGCATGATGGAATTTGGGAACATAGATTTGGGAAAAATACGACTTTACACATAACTATCTCCGACTTATAAAAACCTTTTTCTACAAGATGTGTATTTTAACAAATCTTTGCAATTGCTCCTCTACAACCTATTTGGGGAACCCGTTCGGGATGATGAGGATTATCGCACATCCTCAGGCTTAGTAGAGTGAGATACAAACCTCCGTAAGGAGCATACGATCTCGAAAGATTTAAAATACAATTTTCTTTAGAAAATGTGATTTCTATTATAAATAAAACTTATATTTTTAGTAAGTAAATATATATGTAATTAATATCAAAATACCTATTTTTAATATTTATAATATTCCACATTTCCAAAATTCAAAAAAGAACATCTCATTTACAAGAAAATACCATACAATTTCAATATTACAAATAAATACCCTCTATTATGAAATTAGGTTTTATTCACTAGAAATGTCACATTGATAAAATATACATCCATGAAAACTCTAAAAACGATAATAAAATACTTGAGGTGTATTTTGAAAATTATACAAAATTATTTTTACATAAACCCCCCTCAAGTTATACTAAATTACAATAAGGACCCTAGTAAACATAGGTTTAAGAGGGACCAGTCTCTTGAGCCTCAGGGAGCCGGAGATATGGGTGCTTGCCTATTTAAGGTAGACAACTTAATAAACGGTGTTATCAACACGGTAATTGTCTTTGAAAAGGACACAAATCCTGCCGTCCATGTGCAGCAGTTACCGATAGCACGAAAATATAATTCAGGACTTCAATTTCTTTTCTAATAGTCTGACTCAGACCGAGTCTCAATATAATCAATCTGACTTGAATATGATTCAAGTATAAATTACAATTCAATATGAATCTATATATTCAATCTGTTCAATCTATTCAATCTATACAACTTGACTGAACCGAATCATGGATATATTCCATTTGTATGATCATACATTATATCCGTTCCATTACTGATATTATGGTTTTGGCAAATCATCCATCTATACAATTATAATACAAGACAATACAATACAAATAATATAATCAAGACATCGCGGGGTTTATAAGGGGTCGATTGGTACGGAAGGTGTTAGAAGTGGCACGAGACAGCAACCATAAAGACACATAATCTGAATTCAATTGCCGTTGTACCGTGGCTCAACGGTTCCTTATACTCCGTATACCATGGTCTCTGGTCTAGTGAGACTCCTCTCGTATACACCGGCCTCAAGCTACAAACAACTATGTTAACAGAACAAACAACACTATAATAGTTATACTCTCTCTCTGTCTATTCTACTTCTCCCCCCTCTTTGGGACTTACCGAGCGATTTGTTCGCTGACAGCATTCTCTTCTTCTTCTTTTGAATGTCATCAGATGTTTCGGACTCACTGGAGATCGAGCCCACCAGCGAGGATTTGGACTAGTTAGCTTTCGACCCAAAGCTATAGATTCCTTGTACATATTTACATTCTGTATTTTCCATTTCTGTTATGCCACTGTTTAGGCATTGCTTTCTTCCATATATTTACTTTTCAGATGTATTGTAAAAAGAATGTTAATAAATAAAGTTGCCATTCAATTATATCTATTTTCACCGTCTCTTGTGCATTTTACTTATATTGCTTAGATACGCTTAGCGTGTTTACTTCAGAGTAAATACGTAGCGGCCTCGTCGTGTCCTCTGCCCGTATACTGGGAAGCGGGGCGTGACAGTTGTACAGGTATATGATTGTTATTCTAACGTGATTGTTTGTAACTTGGTACAGAAGGTATTTGTGTATACGAGAGGAGTCCATCTTACCCCGTGGACTATGGTAACATGTAGTACAAGACCCCGTCAAAACTCATGGGACAACGGCACGAAAGTTCATGTAGGTGTCTTTTAAGTGACCATATCGTGCCACGTTAATACGTTCCGTACCAATCTACCCCGTTATCCCCGCATAATGTATTGTATAGGTTATGTTTACAAGTCTTGCTGAAACAATGGATACAAATTGTTCAAGTAATCAGGTTCAGGATGTAATCATGTATTCAAGTAGTCATGTCAAGTTATAACCATGATTCGGTCAAGTCAAGTCAAGTATTCATTTTTGATATTGGTGTTTGAATTCAAGTATTCAGGTTCATACTCAAGTATTCATGTTTGATTTTGGATTCAGGATTCAAAATGGACTCTGACTGAGTCAGACACTTATAACCGATTTAGATCTTGAATTAGGTTCGGGAGTAATCGGTAACTGCTGCACATGGACGACATGATTTGTGTCTTTTTCTAAGACAATTACCATTGATAATTCCGTTATGTTGTCTACTTTAAATAGACAAGCACTCACTTTCTCCAGCTCCCTGGGGCTCAAGAGAATTGATCCCACTTAAACCTATATTTACTAAACTCCTTAAATATTGTTTTATATAACTCGATGGGGTTTATGAAAAAAATTTTAATAAAATTTCAAAATGAATCTCGAGAATTTATTTATATTATTTAGGGTTTTCATGGATACGAATTTTAAGGATTTGAGATATTTTTGTGATGATTGCTTAGTTTAGAAAGTTCATGGTATTTTATTGTAAAACTTTTCTTTTGTTGGTATCTTAATGGTATTTTAGTTAAAGCTGTAATTCTTTCATTTTAAAAAATGTAAGTTTATTATATTTTGAAAATATATGGATTTTTAATTTTATATAATTATTAAAAATTAATTTTTATTTAATTAGAAAAAATCGTTTTTCTTAAAAACCGTATTTAAAACCTTTCGAGACCGAATGCTCTGTGAGGAGGTCTGCATCTCGCTCTACTATCCAAAGGATGTGCGATAATCCACACCATCTAATAGCGGGTCCCCTAAAAAGGGTTGTTGAGGCATATTAGCAAAGGAATTTAAAATACAGTTTAAAAGAAATCCGGTTTTTATAGTAAGTGGTATTTTCTTATAATAATGTTTTCGTAACAAAAATCACGTAAAAGAGGTATCGTGCTATGGAACCATGTATGCGTGTAGGGTAGGTCACTAGCTCATGAAGTTTTTCTAAAAGTATTGTTTTAACAAAACTAAAAAAAATGATATTTAAAGTTCATGGTATTTAAATGGAAAAACTTAAATTAAAGTTATTTTGCATGGAATTCTAGGTTAAAAATTTATTCTAAATATTTATAATTAAGATTAGAAGTATTGTGTAAGAATTTGGATGAACAATATATAGGAAAAAGGTAAATCTCAAAGGTTTTGAAATGGATATCGGTATTAACTCCACTTACCGATATAAGTTTTGATATAGTATTTCAATAAAGAAAAAAAGAGATTGAGAATGACTTACTGGTTAGGAAGCTTAATAAGAGATAGAAGAAGAGAAGGTTGTCGTCGTGGCGTCGCGGGAGTTCCGGAATAGCTTCGATTCTTCATCGGAAGTTGACCACTTGCTAACTCCTCTTTACTCCACTTGTACTTAGGAAATTTTTGAGAGTTTTGGCTAGAATTTTCAGAATGATGTTGAGCCAAAGTTTGTCGTGGTATTTATAGTGTAGAATTAGGGTTTTGGAATTAAAATGTGAATTAAAAAGCATTAAAATTTGGTTTAATGGTGAAATGAAAGGTCTTTATTTGATTGCAGAGAAATCAAACAGTGCAGGGGTGTTAGGGGTAGGTGAAGGCGTTAGTGTGTAAAGCCCGGGCCTCATTGGGCTCGGTTCAACCGTCGGTGCCGGCCAATATTGGCTTTCCGCCAGCCGATCTAGGGATTTGGGGCTCTGGATTTGTACCACATGTACAACTCAGTGTTTACTCTATTTTCCACATG
The DNA here is from genome assembly GCA_030015575.1 of Agapanthus africanus. NCBI lineage: Eukaryota > Viridiplantae > Streptophyta > Magnoliopsida > Asparagales > Amaryllidaceae > Agapanthus > Agapanthus africanus. The sequence continues at coordinate 370,882,419 of JASDDO010000019.1, read as the reverse complement.
TTTGATTTTTTTGACTTTTCATTTTTTTATGCATTGCACGTGTATCTTTTGGGCTTCCAAAACGTTAAAAAGAAAAATCAGAAAAAATAATGTATCTGATGGGGATCGAACACAGAGGCTACGTCACAGCAGTGCAAAAGCTTTACCAGTGAGCTATAAGTTATTTCTTGCTGTTATTTAACAAAATTTACTTATAACTCAAACTCTGGCTATATAACTCATTTCTGTACATTAAATCGAAAAATTCCGTACAATAAATTCAGAATCATTACAACCGGATTCCATGAAGTGCTGGTGGCCCATTCACTTTGTTAATTGGGGTTGCTTCACTTCTGGGATTGGTGGGTAACTTGCCGCGCTCGTAAGGGGTCTAGGTTTTTCCTTGCATAGGCTATCCACACGACCGGGAACTTCGGGTCTCATTTGTGGCTCAAATGAAACCTGAGACTCCATGATTATCCACTATTCTTGTTAGTGATATATGTCCTAGAGGCCATTATTGTATCATACTGGATTGTATATTACATTTTGGAAGGTTGGGATATTCATAGTTATAATAACAGTCTTGCTCAAAATGGTAGTATGCTACCTGGTTTGATTCTACCTCAATATGTGCAGTGTTTCTTTTAGCATATCGCTTATACATATTGGTAGAGAGCCCTTAGGATCTTTGCTTGACTACCAGCGTTGTGATGGCAGTCATACTAGTAGGGGCTGGGTAGTCATAAGCACATCCTTATACAGGTCCCTAATCGTAGGATTATGAGACGGGGCATTGATACTTTAGAGTAGACTAGTGTATACGCTTCTCATCCCAGCAGGGGAGATGGTCTGTCTCACAGCCATTGGTACGTCGTACCGGAGATAGTATACAGATGTTCATTGGATTATGAGTTACACTGGATGGACTCTTTGGGAACTGCTGTTTGGTATTATACCTATCGTCAGGTAGCAGTTCCCGGATGGCATGAGTACAGGTTAGTCCGTTAACTTGATATCACTATTCATCTCAAGTGTGTTCCCACTGCACTTAGATTACTACCCTACCATGGCTTAAAGGATTCGTGCAAACAGGTAGTAGTTGGGTGCAGTCCCGAAGCACTTGGAGGCAGTAGCAGTTAGATAGGATTCGTCTTTCACGGTATTGGGGTTTGATATCGCGCTGTGTTAGAAAAGACATTACACAAAGTCCCTGGCCAGGGCAAGTAAGATTTACTGGTAGGTACTCCAGTAGTTTCTCAGGGTGTATTGGGCTCTATTTCGGTATGACTTATTGTGCTGTTAGGGGTCTGACGTTTACCATCCCCTAGGCCTGATATGCGAGTATCTTAGACGAACAGACCAGACTGAATGGAGATTGTCACAAATAGGCTCGGTAGGAGTTCGGATGGGTTTGCTCCTCGGCCTTCTTATCGACAGATACCTGGGTAGCCGTTACGTGCAGCTAGTACAGCTGACGGACTTGTGATTAAACCCATTGTCAGTGTACCGTCGAGTCTTTAGAGTCCTACACAGAGGGTTTCCCTGCTTCGAGCAAAACGATATAGAGGCCGTATGGTTTTACGGCAGGGTTCCGATCACGTACGTGTACTGGCTACACGGATGTTGGTCGGATGAATAATACTAGCGGGCTTTGGTTTAAGTCGGATCCTAGTATTCTATTATTGGATTATTATTATCTCATTGTATTCGTATTTTGTGGAATATGAATACGTGTATGTATATACGGTGAGGGCGTTCTTGTAATTTCATAAGAGATACTTCTAGAAAGGGACACCTCATTATTTGGTTTATCTATTTTGAGAAATAGATTAATGAGGTGGAAATTGGAAACATCCATGGTATGGGGTGAAGCATGGCTCTTTGTATTTGTTTATTAGTTTAGACTCACTATTCAAGCATGGTTGATATTTTCTATTGGAAAATATTGCATGCTTGAATGAGTGAAGTGTGTGAGCCATTCTTCACTGGCCATAACCTTTGCTCATTTGTTCATTCTCTTTCTCTCTCCATATTTCCCTCCCCTTCTTCCTAAAAACCCTAACCTTCACATGTGTTGTGATCCATAGGGTTATATAAGATTAAACACTCCATTAAACACTCTACATCTTCTAGGCTATCTAGCTTAGCAAACTAGGTACCTTAGTTATCTCGGTTTAGAGGTTGGAGCTTGAAGTACATACTTTCGGGTGGATCGTCTTCAACACGAGGAGGCCAACGTTTCAAGCGCGATCTGATCTTCGAGGAGTTCAAGAAGAGTAGGAGAAGAAGAAGACCCGAAGGACTTGTGAACAAGGAGGTATAAAACTCTTACCGAGTAGTTAAACCTCCAAGTAGTATAGCTAGTTAAGGTTTCTATAAACATCGTAGAGTTTAGTCGGTGTTGCGAAGTAAGAAAAATCGTTTTTTGTAAATTTTGCCTTTCCGCGAACTCGCGGGGTGCGCAACATCGATTTACAATGGTATCATAGCCTACTTAAACCTTAACTAGCAGTTTAGACGATGTATAAAGTTACGAAACCGAAATAACTCCATAACGATAAAACTAAAATCCAAGTTTATGTCGATTTTTAAAGAGCCTGTTTCCCAATATATTTAACCTAATAAAAGAGCAAAACTTTGTTGAATTTAATGAGGCAGCGCTTCACGTGCTCTCTATGAGGGTGCCAGCGCCAGAGCCAATCTTATAGGATTAAATCCTATGGTGGCGCCTCACGTGCTCCTCACGCAGGTGCCAATGTGCAATGCACGGAAGAGTTCATGATAAAGAGTTAAACTCTACGATGGTGCCGCACGTGCTCCTCACACGGGTGCTAATGTGCAAAGCACAGAAGAGTCCATAAGTGTTAAACTCTTAGATGGCGCTGCACGTGCTCCTCACGTGGGCGCCAATGTGCAAAGCACAAAAGTACCTATCTTAGGAATTAAATTCTTAAGTGGCGCCTACGTGCACGACACAGCGCCAATGCCCGGGTAGAATTAAATTCTACAATACTCTCTGTTAAACAGAGCCGTTGGATCAAAAATCCAACGGAGATGATAAATCATCAAAATACAGAATTAAATTCTGTTGGGTGAAAACATTTCCTAAATTTTTCTAAAATAAGAAAGATACTTTCGGTTGGATCAAATATTCAATTATAGAATAAAATTCTATTTTGGAATATATTCTCTCAATTTTTCTAAATAAGAAAGATTGCTCTCTGTAAAACAGAGAACCATTGGATTAAAAAATCCAATGGTGATTAAAAATCACCATTTTTACAGAATAAATTCTATACAGGGAAAAATATTTCCCCAATCTCGTTAAAAACAAAAATCATATTCTGCAAAAACAGAAGTCTTTGAATCAAAGATCCAATGGTGGGTAAAATTCCCCAACTCAATTTTGAGTCCAATTAAATCAATTGGAATCTTTCAATGAGAGATTTTATCAGAATTAAGTAACAAACTTGCCTCCACTATATAAAGGATCCGAGACTTCAAGTCTCATATAGAAAAAAACCCCCATAAGTTTATGAAAAATATAGAAAACTTCCAAAACAATAGAGAATTAAACCCTCAGAGAGGAAGACTTACCTTTCAAAATAAACCTAGGTAAAAGAAATTCAGAGATTAAAATATCTTTTTTACCTATTTTAATGGTTTAACCATTCTAAAATAACTTAGTTTTTTCTCTGGATCAGAGATCCACAAGACAAGTCTCCCACAATTTGAGAATTTAATTCTCATCGGGAGGATCTTGTTCTTGAGAATCAAAGATTCAGAAAAGAATTTGGTCCAAAAGAAAAACAAAAGGAAAAAGAACGTATAAAAGAGCTTAGTTCTTAAAAAAAACCTGATCTCAGATCTTCAAAAACGAAAATCTTGGTGATCATTAATGGTCAAAATGCCTTTAACAGAGATTTAATCTCCAAAAAAAGGAGAAAAAAGACTAGCGCCTCACGTGCTCCTCACGTGGGCACCCCCCTTTTAACAGCGACTAGCGCCTCACGGGAAAAACACGCGGGCGCCCAAAACAGAAGGCCAGCGCCTCACATGTGTTGGGGCCAAAATTTACACCCCGGTTGACCAAGTCAAAATCAAAGTCAACCCCAAACCAAACGGGCCCAAGCTCAGGCCAAGTGGGCCCATGCCCAAGTCAAGCCTGAACATGAAGCGGTTGGCCTCCCCCATGCCAAAAAGAAAATTATGTGATAAATAAGTTTGATATAATTTTCATGCATGAATGTAAAATAAATGGGCAAAAACCAAATTTTTTTAAAGCCTATGTCTCATGTGCAAAAAGTAAATAAGAACATGAGGCATGGGATAGGAAAAATGCCATTTTGTAAAGTCCAAGGGACTATATGTAAATTTGTAAGCCTATATAAGGCAACATGATGATGAATTGAAGACATCGAATTCATTCCCCTCAAAAAGTTAGGGTTTCTGTGCCTCTTTCTCCTTCCTCAAGGTTCTAAACCTTCTTCTCTTCCTGAATTAAATCAGGAGTTTAACTCTTTTTTTTCCAAAAAGAAATAGTTTTTCACTACAAAACCCTTGAAGGGGAACTCAAATCTTCGATGAAATCTCTAAACGGGGAGATTTTTAAGTCTCACCCCCCTTTTCTCCATGATCCAGCCAATAGAGAGGAGGAAGAAGGAGAACCATCTCCAAAAATCTCACTTTGGGAAAATCCAAGACTTAAGAGAAGATTTAATGCTCAAGGGAGAAGAAAGGGGTCCCCTTTCATCATCTTCGAAAATCTCTTGGGAGTTTAACTCCACAAATATATATATATATATATATCTTTCTTTTTAGGAGTTCAACTCCAAAAGTCAATCGGGAGTACAACTCCCAGTGCAGGGGCTAAGCCCCTTTGTCATTTTTTTAGGAGTTTAACTCCAAAAGTCAATTGGGAGTATAACTCCCAGTATAAGTGTTAGTGATATGTATGCCCTAGAGGCCATTACTGTACATACGATGTATATTGTAGTGAATGCTTGGACATATATATGGAGGACTTTCTTGCTCGACATGATAGTATGCTATCTGATAGCTCTTTATCTTAACATGTACTCTGATTGTCTCTATGTTACATGTTGATAAAGCCCTTAGGATAAGTACTTGACTACCATGATTATGATGCAGATCATACTAGTGGGGACAGTGTAGTCGCTAAGTACATCCTTCAAATGTTCCTAGTCGTGGGTGTATCGAGACAAGGTATCGATATACCAGAGTAGAGTAGCGTATAGCTTCTCGACCCATATAGACGGGCGATGGATGATCCCATATCCATTGGTGTTTGACATCAGAGACAGTATACGGGTGCTCAGTGGAGACTGGGTACACTGAACGGACTCGCCGAGAACTTCTAGATGGTATTATACTTATCGTCAGATAGCAGTTCTCTGGTGACACTGGTACAGGTTAGTCTGTAGACCCGAGATCGTCATAGAGTCTTGTGTGATTCCCACCTTACCACGTTCAAGAGAATGTGCAAAACGGTGGGTTTTGGGTACAATCCCGAATCATATGGAGGCAATGAGCGATAGGAGGGGTTTCGTCTCTCCCGGTATTGGGGGTTGATGTTGCGCTGTACTCGATTGGCTATAACAGGCAGTCCTTGGCCAGGGCTGCTTCAGAGATATACTGGTAAGTGTTATCAGTAGTTTTTCGATCCGTTATGAGCCTTATATCGACACGACTTATCGAGTTACTGGGGTCTGACGTTTTCCACCCCTAGACGAGATATGCGACATATCAGACAAAGAGACCGGACTGTACGGTAGTGATACTGATTGGATTTGTAGGAGTACGAGCAGGCTTTCTTGTTAATCTTATGATTGCTCAATACCCGGGTGGCCGCTACGTTTAGCAGACCGCTTGCGTCTTGTGGGTGTTTGATATGATCATCACCTACTGCCGGCGTATTGACGAGTTTTTAGAGTCTTACACAGAGGTTTCCTGGCTCAAACGAAACGGAGTAGGAGCACATATGCGATATGTGCGGGACCGAGATTGATACGATATGAGATACCATATTCTATTCTCGCGATTTGTGACATTGGTCGGTTATATGCGATATTGCTGGGTTATCGGATCAAGTGTTGATTCGATAAGTTGTTACACATGATATTAGTCGGTTATATGTGATATAGCCGGATTATTAAATCAAGAGTTAATTTAATAATTTAATGTATAATTATATATATTTGATATATTATATTAAATTAACTAATATTAAGCTCACTTATGATTTCTTTTTCTCACTTTGTGCATAAGTATATATATGATATATATAAGTGTACATTATTATGTATCATGCTTGATGATACATGCAACAAAAGTGTGTGTATGACTTACACCATGCTTGGTTTAATTGCTAGGGTTTTATTTATTTTGATAATTACAAAAGGTGGCATTTTGTCATGGATGAAAGCTTGTAGAAGCTTGTAATCTTCATTGACCAAATCCACTCTTTTGTTTTGGCTAAGATATTTGTTAACCCAACCAATTAAATCTAGCCATGGTTAACTCTCTACAAAGGTTAATAAATAATATTAACTCACCATGGTTGCCATTATGCTTTGGATAATTATCATATGAGATATTTTTCTTTATCTTATTCTTAAAAAAGCTTTCTACCTTCAATGGAGTTGTGAGAAAAATGTGAGAAAATGAAATCTAAAGTGAGCCCACTTTCTACTTCATCATCCTATACTACTTGCCATTTAGTATAGGGTGTTTGCTTCACTAATTCCATAGTTAGTGAAGAGATAGTTTGGGTTAGTGTCTTCTCGACGTAGATCATCTTCGGCCTTTAGTGAAGAGATAGTTTGGGTTAGTGTCTCCTCGATGTAGATCATCTTCGGCCTCGAAGATTTCAAAGCAAGCATATTCGTTTCTTCACGGGAGCCTCTTTAGAGTCCGGAGTACACGATCACAGCGAAGGGACTACTACACGGAGCTATTGAAGTGAAGGACCGGTCTACAAAGCTTGCATTCCTTGTTCACTTTTAGTTACAAAGTGTTTGTATATTATTCCGTCGGATTACTAGTTAACGATTCTTTATTAGGGTTAGCTAGAATGGCAAATTTTTGAATTTGGCATGGACGATACCTCCCGAAACCTTGCTGCCGTGCTAGGTAACCCTGCAGTGGTATCAGAGCCATACTAGAAAATTAGACGGATTTTGTTAAGATTACGAAACCGAAATACTCCAAAACTTGAAACGCCAAAATGAAGGTTCTGTCGATTTTAAATAATTGTCAAAATTTTTTTAAACAAGTACAGAGTGCTATATGGGATATATCATGAACACCATGAAAAATTCAGGGGATCTGCTCGGATTTTAGTCGAGATCACATGTGTTGGGGCCGGCCACTTTTTCTTGGATTTGCCTGAAATTTTTTGTGTGTTCCAGAGACTTGGTTTTGATGTTTCAGGTGTTGTTTGGTTTTGCTAATTTTGCATGTGATGCAATCTTACACTATAAGAAATTCGGAGTGTTTCGTATTCGTAGTTTTAACATTGTTTTGGGTTATTCGCATGTTGTCTAGACGAAGTTAAAAAGTTCGATCGAATGTCAAAAACCCATTTTTCCAAGTTTAACGTATTCGGAAAAATATGCAAGTAATCCTATGAACCCTCTAGAAGAATGAAACCCTAACTTGACTTTTTGGATCGTGGAACCGTGGTCATACCCTAGGGTTTGCCATAGTTCCGTGGCAACATGAGTGAGACTTGGGTCTGCCCTTCTACGGCTGGTGCATAGGTACCGTGGCATATTCTAGGTATTATTGAACTGTGCTCAAGTGTTGAGCTGTCGGGGAATTGTGGGATTTTGATGAATCGATCGAAAAGTTTAACGTTCGTCCGGGTATCATGTGATGTGATACAATATTTGGAATCCACAAAAGTTGTTATGAGATAACTAATTTGAATGTTATAAATCTAGCAATTTAGTCTCATTTGATCGGTTGCCACGGGATTTTGATGTGATCAAAAGTCCGCCGCAATCACGTAGCGTACGCGGATACTCGCCGGGTAAGCTTATTAGATAGCCACGCCCCATAGCCTCGACTAAGTGACTGTAGGAGAACCCCCTTGCCAAAAGCATCCGTTCGGGTGCTCGCGGCAGCGGTGTTCCGCCTTAGTACACTTCGTCGATGGCATCGGGGGGTGCGGCCGTCTACTAAAGTTTCCGACGAGCATTCGATCAGAATGTCGGGAATCTTGTTGAATTGCCCGACTTGCGATTGGAAAGTGTTTTCAATATCGAGACTAAAATGCGGGGTTTATAATGTTTAGGCATGCGACGTCTAAGGAATTCATTTGGTTAGGCATGAAATCCAATATATGTGATATATTGGGTTTATGATGTCTAAGGTGGTTGCGGATTCCAACTGTTGTAGTTTTTCACTTTCTTTTCTGTGACCGTAAGTGTAATATGTGGTGTATCGCCGGTTTCGTTGCTATATGTTAACAACAATTGGGATACGCATATTTACTTACGTTGATGACATGTGATGTTATGTGTTGCTGGTATATGTTATATTGGATCATCGTGTTTGAATAGCCGGGGGTTTTATATGAGATGAAGGTTTTTATTTTTATTCATGTAAAATTCATTGTATATAATATTCTTTTATTGGGGCACTTCCGGGTTGAGGATGATGTCACTATTGTATATTATTTACTTTTCCGCATTAGGATAGACCCAAGGCGGGGAGCACAAGTAACCGGGTTCTAGGGTCCAGCGGGAGACCATCTCGAGGAGTCGAGACCGGGTCTCCTAACTCTAGAATTGGTAGGGTTGCTTGCCGCTCTCGTAGGGGTCTAGGGGTGTGGGATTGGCTATTCATCACGACCGTGGAATCCGTGTTTTATACAGGCTTAATTTAAAACCCGGAAATCCTAGCATATCCAATATTTCATATGTTTTATTTTGCTGCGATATTCTGTGATGTGATCATTGATTATATTCTGAGACGAATGCTTATATTATATATATATATGATATATATTATATATTGTTACTTTCGTTTCATATGTGATGCTTGGAAAGCATATTATAATGGGACTTCATTAATGAGATTAATGAAATAAAAGAAACCAAAAGATGTTGTAGAAACTTGTCTCGAAAACTGGTAGCTCTAGTTCTCACTTTGCATAGCGGTATTCCTTGTAGAATATCCAGCACCTTATTCGATAAGGAAAGAGCCGAGATCCCTTCACCGGGAGTGACATCTTTAGCGAAATTAGCAGATGCTACAAATTCGGTTTGTTTTTTGATTGCTTTTATAGTTTTTGCTTTGCATAGTGGTATTTGTGAAATATCCTGCACCTTATTCGATAAGGAAAGAGCCGAGGTCCCTTCACCGGGAATGACCTCTTTAGCAAAACCAGTAAAAGCCTCAAAAACACTCCTTTTTCAAAATCACTCGATTCTACGACGATATCAAGTTCATTACGCAAAAGATTTTCTTAAAAACCTGTCGTAGCCCTCCGTCATTTCAGATAAGTACTAGTTAGTATTCGTGCTACGTTTGTTGACCTTAGCCAAGGCGTAGTGTGCGGTAGCTAATTAGTGCTTATCTGCTAAGCATATGATGCGATTGAGTTAGGGTAGTCGTGCGACTTTGTTGACCTTAGCCAAGGGTCGTGCGGGTGGGTTTAAATCAATCGGGAAATGATGGGGTGAACTTGACTAGTGCTTATGATTTGTTGACCTTAACCAAGGTCATAAGTTGCTAGGGGCAAAACATTATCGGGAATTTTAAGTGTTGAAATTTGCAGTGAGATTGCATACCTTCTTTGAGATAGTTGGATCCTAATACCCACTGTGAGTAAGAGTTACTCTTGGGAGAGTTTTACACATTACAATTAGCCGATCAAGTAGGTGTCTAGAAAGGTATTAATGGGGTTATGACTCTGGGAAAACGATATTTATTTTAATTAGGTCTGTGCGAAAGCACGGGGAACCTCTCTCAAAGTACCGGCACTGGCCTGGCCGAAAGATTGGCAAACTTGTAGGGTGTAATTAATCCTGGCTAGTCTTTCCTTTTAGGGTTTGAAGGAAGATTTGACTAACACAGTGGAACCCATCCTGATTAGATAAAATAATAACCAATCTAATCTTGCAAGAGCATACGCTAAGTGTTTTCTTCTCTCTCTCTCCAGGTAGCGACTATGTCACGCCTTAATCAAGATAATAATATGGATATATTGACCAAACCCACTTGTTATACTGAGCTAGGGGAACGTTGGTCCCGCTCTAACTTATAATTGTTATAAGACCGAGCAGGAAATAGGGGATTACCAGAATTCCCGTGCCGCCCAAACGAAGAAAGTGCATGCTGATGCATCATCTCCGGGTGTGTTCATTACCGAGAACTGTTTTTCAGTATCCTCTACGTCCTGAGTATGTGATGCTGGATCAGGATCCCATATATGTAATATGTTACATGGGCTACAGATAGGTAGAGAACGGAGAATGGGTGATAAGTTTCAAGAGTTGGAAACGGTGCAATTGTTGCAGCCAAAGCAGTTGGCAGTTATCACCCTGTATTACCAAATACATTGATTCTGAACGAATGTTATTAGATACCGAACCTGATATACAATATCATATCAGTCTCTTTATTTAGTGAAGAAGGATATAATCTTGTATTGTTGGATAATGTTTTGAATATTTCCTATATCAAGTGTTGATCGGTTCAGGCACATTATCTAAAAGCATATACGTTCTAAATCAAACGACAGTTCTTAATGTATAGAATACACACAAGTGGAAGAGTTCAGAAATGAACGAATCTTTCTTGAGGCATTGTAGACTAGGTCATATCAATGCGACTCGACTAGCTGAAGTTATATTTAGATGCATATTTAAATAAGTTTGAATTTACATCTTGTGAAACTTGCCAGTTATATCACAAAGATAAGATGACCATAGCTCCGTTTATTGGAAACAGAGAAAGAGTTAGTGAACTCTTGGGATTGATACATGATGATGTATGAAGGTCCCCTGTCTACACATGCCAGGACCGGTTCTTTGTACTTCATTACATTCACTGATGATCTCTTAAGATTCGGGCATATGTTCCTGTTGAAACACAAGTCTGAAGCTTTTGAGAAATTCAAAGAATATAAGTTAGAAGTAGAGAACCAAAACGGGTATAAGTTTTATGTCCTTTGATATGATCTGGAAGGAGAATACTTAAGCACGGAATTCCTGGACTATTCTAAAGGAGAATGGGATTCTTTCAGTATTACTCCTCCGTATACACCACAGTACGTAGGTGTATCGGGGCGGACTAATCGCACCCTATGTGATATGGTGTGCTCTATGATGAGTACTATTGAGTTGCCTATTTCCTTTTTGGGGCTTATGCACTTGAGAAGCTGCATACCTATTGAATAGGGTTCTAATCAAATCAGGTGTCTACCACTCCATATGCGATATGGTATGGGAAGAGCCCATCTCTTAAGAATGTTAAGATTTGGGGTTGTCCGGCTATGTCTAAAAGCAAAATCCGGACAAGCTCGAGGCAAGGTCAGTTTTGTGGAAGTTTGTTGGATATCCCAAGCATTCGCAAGGGAATATTTTCCACCACACTGAGGTGCAAAAGGTGTTTTGTTTCTCAGCATGCCACCTTTGGGAAAGGGAATTTCTTGTGAAGAAATTAGTGGTAATGAGGTAGAACTGGAAGGAGTTCCAGCTATACAAACTGCAGCTGATGATTTGGTAGAACCGAAGGATTCAATAGGTCCCGACGAACCTCAGCCTCTCCGCCGATCTGGTAGGGTTCCTCATCTACCTGAGAGATACTTCGATTTTCTCTATGACAGTGGGAGCGAGGATTGCATCATGAGATGATGACCTAACTAGTTTCGAGCAGGCCATCAAGAGTGGGGACTCTGTAAGAATGGATGGATGCTAAGCGATCTGAGATGGAATCCATATACACCAACAAAGTATGGACTTTGGTTTCTTTATCTGAAGGGTTAAATCCCCATCAGGAGCAAGTATATCTTGAGAAGATTACTTGGTGTACATGGAAAGGTTGAGACTTTCAAAGCTAAGGCTTGTTGCAAAAGGTACTCGTCATCGACCAGGAGTGGATAATGATGAAACCTTTTCTAGTGCCTATGCTTAAGTCCATCCGGATCCTACTTGCCATTGCTACATACCATGACTACGATATCTGGCGGTTGGGTGTCATGAATGCTTTTCTAAATAGTGATTTAGAAGAGAGCGTCTATAAGTATACAGCCAGAGGGTTTCGTAAACAGTGGGAGCAGCGGAAACGTATGCAAGTTGCTTTGTGAGTTAAAGCAGGCATCGCGGAGTTGGAACATCTGTTTTGATATGGTAGTCAAAGAGTTTGACTTCATCAAAATGGTAGATGAACCTTGTATATACAAAAAGGCAGTAGGGAGTATGGTGGTGATCTTCGTATTATACGTGAATGGCATACTCTTGATATGAAAGGAGTTTCCTATGCTACGCCCGGTCAATCTCCTCTTATCATAAGGATTCTCAATATAGGATCAAGGTGATCCCTCCTAAATCCTGGATTTTGGATCTATGAGATAGATCTAAATGGATGTTAGGATTCTCACTAGGTGTAGTGAGATGGTATCAATCGATCCTGGGGAGAATCACTAGATAGGTTCCAGGATGGTAAGGTCGACTGAATGTCAGTCACATGCATTGTCTTTACCCTCAGTGGAGGGACGGTATGTTGGAAGAGTTCTAAGCTAAATACCGTGACATACTAGATGATAAAGGCTGGATACGTCGCTACCAAGGATGCTATCAAAGAGGCAGTCTGGATGTATATTAATTCATGAGATGAATTTCGTTCCTACCATTTTACGACAATGGAGTTGTGGCTAATGCCTAGGAACACCCGTCCCATCAGAGATCCAGACATATAGGCAATATCACCTGATCATGGAGATGGTTGATCTCCAGGGAGATCGAGTTTAGGAGAGTAGATATCGAGGAGAACAGGACAGATCCACTCACAAAGGCCTATTCCCAAAAGATACTTTTATGGGATGGTTGAGTATGAGATACTTCAACCACTGCTGATTGTTGGGTATGGGATACTACAACAGATGGCTGTTTCCCCAATCAGAGCAAAGCACTGTTCAAATTCCAAGATTTGAAATGAAGCGACGCTTCTGCTTCCCCCAATCAGAGCAAAACTCTGTTTAAAAGTTCAAAAGTCAAAAATTGAAGCAACGCTTCAGATCCAGTACTATGCGCTGGGCGCGCCGCGTGTCAAACACGGATGCGCTAGCGCAGTTGCGCTGCGCCCTAGGCAGTGCACCATGAGTGCGCTAGCGCTAGGCGCGCCGTGCACCACGTGTCAAACACGGGTGCGCTAGCGCAGTTGCGCTGTGCTCTGCGCTGTTGGAGATAGTGCCCTCAGAGTAAATTATTGGATCACAGGCATGTGATTACAATGATTGAGGGAGGACCTATGCCGATAGGATAATCTTACTCAAGATGATAGTGTGCTATCTGGTTTATCTTTATCATCGTGTACTGCTTTAGGTGACATTACTGATCACTATTGCACGTTGATAGAGCCCTTAGGATTCTTGCTTGACTTCCAGCAGTATGATGGCGATCATATACGTGGGAGCTGGGGTCTATAAGCACATCCTTAAAAGGTCCCTAGTCATGGGAGTTTTCGAGACAGGGCATCGATACTCCAAAGTAGACTAGTGTATACAGTCTGTAGGGTTCCTAGGCACTCTCAAGAGGTCTCACAAGGCATCAACCATGCCAATTTCAAAAATTATGGTGCCGAGAAACCTTAGTGTACGGATCGTTGGCTAGAAATCTAGGCGAAAAGTAAACTAGTTAACACTTAACTAAGAGATACGGAAATACAACCTTTGTAGATCCGGTTCTCCACCTCCATAGCTCCGCAATGAAGTCTCCTCGCTGTCCATAACAAGTCCCGGGCTCTAGCGTCGGCTTCATCGGAGAATGGACGGGCTAGGTCATCGATGTCCATGCCGAAGATGATCTACGTCGAGGCATCGCTAAATCAAGCTCCGACTTCACCAAGTGATGAAACTTGTGAAGAAAACACACTCTACTACTTGGCAAGAGGTAGAGGATGAAGAAATAGGAAGTGGGTAGACTTTAGATTTGGATTTCTCACTCATATTCATCAATCACCATTGATGTAGTCAAGCTTTTCTTCTTGAAGAATGAAGAAGAAGAAGAGCAAGAAGATGATAAGTCTTATGATAAGAATTAAAGAATAAATAAAAATCCATTCTTATCATAATTCTCACCATGGTTAGGTGTAGAGAATTAACTTGAGTTAATTGAATTGGTTAGGGTTAAGCATGAGACAAAATGGTGACTAAGTCAAAAGTTCATGAAGCTTCATGAAAGAAAACAAAAGAAAGCCACCATTCTATTTTATGCAATTTATTTTCCAAAAATAAAAACAAATGAATAAATGAATAATCAAATAAAAACCCTAACCATTTCTTTAACCAAGGTTTAATTCTTTACACAAACCCTAATTTGCATGTATCATCAAATATGATACAAACAAGTGCACAAAATCATATCGCATATGCAATGCGCACAACCGAGCGAGAAAATCCATTTAAAGTGAACCGATACTAGTTAATGCAAAGTAATATATCAAATATATAATTATGCATTAAATCATTAAATCAACACTTGATTTAACGATCCGGTCGTGACGCACATAACCGACTGGTATCATTAGTAACATCTTATCGAATCAACACTTGATCCGATAACCCGGCTATATCGCATATAACCGATCAATGTCACATCGCGAGAATCGAATACAGTATCACATACTCGTATTATTCTCGGTCCCGCACATATCTCATATGCGCTCCTATTTCGTTTCGCTTGAGCCAGGAAACCTCTGTGTAGGACTCTAAAGACTCGTCAATACGCCGGCAGCAGGTGATGATCATATCAAACACCCACAAGCCGCAAGCGGTCTGCTAAACGTAACGGCCACCCGGGTATTGAGCGATCTGAAGATCGACGAGCAAGCCCGCTCACACTCCAGTGAATCCAACCAGTAACACTACCGTACAGTCCGGTCTGATCGTCTGATATGTCGCATATCTCGCCTAGGGGTGGTAAACGTCAGACCCCAATAGCTCGATAAGTCGTGTCAATATGAGGTCTATAACAATTCGAGAAACTACTGGTAACACTTACCAGTAAATCTCAGCAACCCTGGCCAGGGATTTCCTGTTATAGCCAATCGAACACAGCGCAACATCAACCCCCTATACCGGGAGAGACGAATCCCCTCCTATCGCTCATTGCCTCCATGTGACTCGGGACTGTACCCAAAAACCACCGTTTTGCACGCCCTCTTGGACGTGGTAAGATGGAAATCAAAGCACAGTGGGAACCACACAAGACTCTATGACGATCTCGGGTCAACAGACTACTCTGTACCAGTGTCACCAGAGAACTGCCATCTGACGTGAGGTATAATACCATCTGGGGGTTCTCGGCGAGTCCGTCCAGTGTACCCAGTCTCTACTGAGCACCCGTATATCATCTCTGATGTCAAACACCAATGGATATGGGATCATCCATCGCCCATCTGTATGGGTCGAGAAGGTACACGCTAGTCTACTCTGGTATATCGATGCCCCGTCTCGATACACCCTCGACTAGGGACTTTGAAGGATGTACTTATGGACTACCATGTCCCCACTAGTATGATCCGCATCATAGTCCAGGTAGTTAAGTACACATCCTAAGGGCTTTACCAACATGTAATAGAGAGACAATCAGTGTACACGTTAAGGTAAAGATCAACCAGATAGCATACTATCATGTCAAGCAAGAAAGTCCTCCCTATATATGTCCCAGCATCCACTACAATATACATCCTATGTATAGTAATGGCCTCTAGGGCATACATATAACTAACAATCTCCCACTTGCACTAGGGCCATCTGATAGCAGTGGTTGCAGTATCTCATACTCAACCATCCCATAATAGTCTCTCTCTGGGAACAGGCCTTTGTGTGTGGATCCGCTGTGTTGTCCTCTGAATCTACTCTCCTAACCTCGATCTCCCTGGAGATCAACCATCTCCATGATCAGGTGACACTGCCTTAGAATATGTCTGGATCACTGATGGGACCGACGTTCCTTGGCATAAGCCACAACTTCATTGTCTCATAATGGTTGGAACGTAGTTCATCTCATGAACCAATATACACCCAAACAGCCTCTTTGGTAGCGTCTTAAGTAGCGATGTATCCAGCGTTTATCGTCTAGTATGCCACGGTATCTAGCTTGGAACTCTTCCAACATACCGTCCCTTTACTTAGGGTAAAGACAATGCCTGTGACTGACACTCAGTCGTCTTTATCACCCTGGAACACTTCCAGTGATTCTCCCCAGGATCGATTGATACCATCCCACTACAACTAGTGAGAATCCTAACATCCAATTAGATCTATCTCATAGATCCAAAACCCAGGATTTAGGAGGTATCATCTTGATCCTATGTGGAGAATCATTGTGATAAGCGGAGATTGATCGAACGTAGCATAGGAAACTCCTTCCCCATCAAGAGTATGTCATCCACGTACTCTACGAGGATCACCACCATACTCCCTACTACCTTTTTGTTTATACAAGGTTCATCTACCATTTTGATGATGTCAAACTCTTTGACTACTTCATCAAAACAGATGTTCCAACTCCGCGATGCCTGCTTTATCCTATAAAGCATCTTGCACACGTTTCTGCTGCTCCCACTGTCTACGAAGCCCTCTGGCTGTGTACTTATAGACGCACTCTTCTAAATCATTATTTAGAAAAGTAGTCATGGTACCCAACCGCCAGATATCGTAGTCATGGTATGTAGCCGTGGCAAGTAGGATCTGGATGGACTTAAGCATATGTACTTGAAAAGGTTTCATCATTATCCACGCCTGGTCGATGACGAAAACCTTTAACAAGTCTAGCTTTGAAAGTCTTAACTCTTCCATGTACACCAAGCAATCTTCTCAAGATATACTTGCTCCTGATGGGGATTTAACCCTTCAGATATTGCAACCAAAGTCCATACTTTGTTGGTGTACATGGATTCCATCTCAGATCGCTAAGTATCCAGCCATTCTTACAGAGTCTTACTCCTGATGGCCAGCTCGAAGCTAGTTGGGTCATCATCTCATGATGCAATCCTCGCTCCCACTATTATAGAGGAACCGAAGTATCTCTCAGGTGGGTGAGGAATCCTACTAGATCGGCGGAGAGGCTGAGGTTCATTGGTAACTATTGAATCCTTTGGTTCTTTCAAATCATCAGCTGCAGTTTGTATAGCTGGAACATTTCCAGTTCTACATAACAGTCCTTGCCTCGAGCTTGTCCGGATTTTGCTTTCAGACATAGGCCGGACAACCCCAAATCTTAACTAACTTAAGAAATGGGCTCTTCCTTTTCCATATCACATATGAAGTGGTAGGCAACTGATTTGATTGGAACCCTATTCAATAGGTATGCAACTTCGTAAGTGCATAACTCCCAAAAGGAAAAAGGTAACTCAGTATTACTCATCATAGAGCACACCGTATCAAATAGGGTGTATCTGCTCCGCCCCGACATACCATCGTGCAATGGTGTATACGGAGGAGTAATGCTGAGAGAGAATCTCATTCTCCTTTATAATAATCCAGGAATTCCGTGCTCAAGTATTCTCCTCCTTGATCTCATCAAAGGACATAATACTTATACCCGTATTTTGGTTCTCTACTTCTCGCTTATATTCTGTGAATATCTTAAAAGGCTCGGACTCATGTTTCAACAGGAACATATGTCTGAAGCTTGAGAGATTATCAGAGAATGTAATGAAGTACAAAGAACCAGTTTTGGCATGTGTAGACAGGGGACCTACATACATCAACATGTATCATCCCAAGAGTTCACTAACTCTTTCTCTGTTTCCAGTAAACGGAGCCGTGGTCATCTTATCTTTGTGACATGACTGGCGAGTTTCACAAGATGTAAATTCAAACTGATTTAAATATGCATCTAAATGTAACTCCAGCCAGTCGGGACACATTGATATGACCTAGTCTACAATGCCTCAAGAAGGATCCGTTCATTTCTGAACTCTTCCTCTTGTGTGTGTTCCGTATACTAAAGAACTGTAGTTTGATTTAGAACATCAACGCTTTTAGATAACGTGCCTGAACCGATCAACTTTTGATATAGGAAATGTTCAAAACATTATCCAACAATACAAAATTTTATCATTTCTTTACTAATAAAGAGACTGATATGATTTTGTATATCAGGTTCGGTATCTAATAACATTTGTTCAGAATCAATGTATTGGTAATACAGGGTGACAGTGACCGACAGACTTGGTTGCAACACTTGCCCCGTTTTCTGCCTCATGAAACTTATCACCCGTTCTCAGTTCTCTACCTTTCTGTAGCCCTATGTAACATATTACATATCTGGGATCCTGATCTGGTATCACATACCCAGGACGTAAAGGATACTGAGAAACAGTTCTGTATAATGAACACACCCGAAGATGATGCATCAGCATGCACTCTCTTCGTTTGGGCGGCACGGGAATTCTGGTAATCCCCAATTTCCTGCTCTGTCTTATAACAATTATAAGTTGGAGCGGGTCCAACGTTTCCCAGCTCAGTATAACAAGCGGGTTCGGTCAATATTCCGTATTATTATCTTGATTAAGGCGTGATATGGTCGCTACCTGGAGAGAGAGAGAAGAAAACACTCAGCGTGCGCTCTGTCAAGAATAGATTGGTTATTATTTTATCTAATCAGGATGGCTCCCACTGCTTTTTATCAAATCTTCCTTCAAACCCTAAAAGGAAAGACTAGCCGGGATTAATTACACACTACAAGTTCGCCAATCTTTCAGCCAGGCCTGTGTCGGTACTTTGAGGGAGGTCCCCCGTGCTTTCGCACGAACCTAATTAATGTAAACCCCGTTTTCCCAGAGGCGTAACCCCGTTGACACCTTTCTAGACACCTACTTGATCGGCTAATTGTAATGTATAAAACTCTCCCAGGAGTAACACTTACTCGCAGCGGGTATCGGGATCCAACTATCTCATAGAAGGTATGCAATCTCATTGCAAATCTCAACACTTGAAATTCCCGATAATATTTTGCCCCTAACGTGCTATGACCTTGACGAAAGCCAACAAACCATAGCCCGCTAGTCAAGTTCAGCCCGTACATTTCTTGATTGAATTAAACCCACCCGCACGACCCTTGACGAAAGCCAACAAAGCTGCACGACTACCCTAATCCAATCGCATCGTATGCTAGCAGATAAGCAGCATATAGCTACCGCACACTGCACCTTGACGAAAGCCAACAAATGCAGCACGAATACTATATACAACTTATCTGAAATGACGGAGGGCTACGACAGGTTTTTCTGAAAACCTATTGCGTAATGAACTTGATATCGTTGTAGGATCGAATGAATTTTGAAATGGAGTGTTTTTGAGGCTTTTCTAGTTTTGCTAAAGGAGTCACTCCCGGTGAAGGGATCGTCGGTCCTTTCCTCGTCGAATGAGGTGCGGGATATATCATATATATCGCTGTGCAAAGCAAAAACACTTAAAAGCAATCAAAAGACAAACCGAGTGTGTAGCATCTGCCAGTTATTGCTAAAGGAGTCACTCCCGGTGAAGGGATCTCGGTCCTTTCCTCATCGAATAAGGTGCAGGATATATCACATATACCGCTGTGCAAAGCAAAAACTGTAGCTACCTGTTTTATTTTGAAATTCGATTCTACAACATCTTAGGTTTCTTTTAATTCATTAATCACATTAATGAAGTCCCATCATTTAAGTACCTAAACAACACAGATAAATACGACGTACACTTATGCCATCCGCATTCGCCTCGATGTCCCCTCGTGCACCGTTAGGTTAGGTAACTAACGGCAGAGCGGGGCAGGGCTAGCGCGGGTGTAAAACATAAGTAACGCCTATATAATATATCATATATACTATATAATGTATCTATCACAGAACATCACATGATCACATCACAGATATCGCAGCAGAAAAATCATATGAAATATTGGATATACTAGGACGTCCGTGTTTTCAATACGAGCCAGTATAAAACACGGATTCCACGGTCGTGATGAATAGCCAAACCCACACCCCTAGACCCCTACGAGAGCGGCAAGCAACCCTACCAATTCTGGAGTTAGGAGACCCGGACTCGACTCCTCGAGTTGGTCTCCCACTGGACTCCAGAACCCGGTTACTTGTGCCCTCCTCCTTGGGTCTATCCTAGTGCGGAAAAGTAAATAATATACAAGAGGTGACAACTTCCGCAACCTGGAAGCGCCCCAATAAAAGAATATTACATACAAGTTTTTACATGAATGAAAATGAAAAACACTCATCTCACATAAAAACCCCCGGCTATTCAAAAACGACGATCCAATATAACATATCCAGCAACACATAACATCACATGTCATCAACGTAAGTAAATATGCGCATCCCAATTGTCGTTGACATATAGCAACGAAACCGGCGATATCACATATTACACTTACGGTCACAGAAAAGAAAGTGTAAAACTACAACAGTTGGAATCCGCAACCACCTCAGACATCACATGCCTGACCAAATGAATTCCTTAGACATCGCATGCCTAACAATTATAAACCCCGCATTTTAGTCTCAAAATCGAAAACACTTTTCAATACCAAGTCGGGCAATTCAACAAGATTCCCGACATCCTGATCGAATGCTCGTCGCAAACTTCAGTAGACGGCCGCACCCCCGATACCGTCGACGAAGTGCACCAAGGCGGAACACCGCTACCGTGAGCACCCGAACGGATGCTTTCGGCGACGGGGTTCTCCTACAGCCACTTGGTCGGGGCTTTGGAGTGAGGCTGTCTATTAAGTTTACCCGGCGAGTATCCGCGTACGCTACGTGATTGCGACGGACTTTTGATCACATCAAAATTCCGTGGCAACCGATCAAGTGAGACTAAACTGCTATGTTTATAACATTCATTCAGCTATCTCATAACTTCTTGTGAATTCCAATTATTGTATCCCATTCCAGATAAACAGAAAATGTTAAACTTTTCGATCGAACAGTCAAACACCCAAGTTTTCCCGGTACAGATCAACACATGAAACAAGTCTAACAACATTCAGTTCGTGCCTCAGTACCAACGGTCCAGCCGTAGAAGGGTCAAGCCAACGCCTCACATGTGGCACGCCGTACTGCCCCAAACCCGAAGGTTCAAAGGGCAGTTCAAGACGGTCACATAATCGAGTTAAGGTTTGTTGTCTTCTAGAGGGACCATCGCGTTACTTGCACTACTTAGAACGTCGTTAAACTACGGAAAAATCCAACACTTGGAAATTTCCCGACAGGGGAAAAATTGGGTATTTATATCCGGTCAAACATTTTAACATATTCTAAAATTTATCCGGAAAGCCAAATAGACAAAATTTGATACCCCGATCGAAACACCGAATCCCCAAAACAACTCCAGAAAATTCAACTCTTGAATAAATTTTAAAAATACCCAGAAAATCCAGCATAATATAATAGGAGTTACTGTGCAAACAGTGTACGATGACGTCATCATTCCGCCGCGGAACCGCCGCAGAGGCCAGGCTTCTGCCGCGTTTCCGCCGCGGTTTGTACTGTTCATCAGTAAATTTTTGCGTCGTAATTCTTAAAATTCCCTGCTGAATTTTTTAAGCATTTTTAATCTGGAAAAATCCACATTTTCAGAAAAAGTACAGAGAGCAATTTGTATTGGGGTTTTCGGGTTCGTTCGGGTTTCAAAATCCGTCTAGACTTCGCCTAAGGCTCTAGCTAGGCTCTGATACCACTGTAGGGTTCCTAGGCACTCTCAAGAGGTCTCACAAGGCATCAACCATGCCAATTTCAAAAATTATGGTGCCGAGAAAACCTTGTGTACGGATCGTTGGCTAGAAATCTAGGCGAAAAGTAAACTAGTTAACACTTAACTAAGAGATACGGAAATACAACCTTTGTAGATCCGGTTCTCCACCTCCATAGCTCCGCAATGAAGTCTCCTCGCTGTCCATAACAAGTCCCGGGCTCTAGCGTCGGCTTCATCGGAGAATGGACGGGCTAGGTCATCGATGTCCATGCCGAAGATGATCTACGTCGAGGCATCGCTAAATCAAGCTCCGACTTCACCAAGTGATGAAACTTGTGAAGAAAACACACTCTACTACTTGGCAAGAGGTAGAGGATGAAGAAATAGGAAGTGGGTAGACTTTAGATTTGGATTTCTCACTCATATTCATCAATCACCATTGATGTAGTCAAGCTTTTCTTCTTGAAGAATGAAGAAGAAGAAGAGCAAGAAGATGATAAGTCTTATGATAAGAATTAAAGAATAAATAAAAATCCATTCTTATCATAATTCTCACCATGGTTAGGTGTAGAGAATTAACTTGAGTTAATTGAATTGGTTAGGGTTAAGCATGAGACAAAATGGTGACTAAGTCAAAAGTTCATGAAGCTTCATGAAAGAAAACAAAAGAAAGCCACCATTCTATTTTATGCAATTTATTTTCCAAAAATAAAAACAAATGAATAAATGAATAATCAAATAAAAACCCTAACCATTTCTTTAACCAAGGTTTAATTCTTTACACAAACCCTAATTTGCATGTATCATCAAATATGATACAAACAAGTGCACAAAATCATATCGCATATGCAATGCGCACAACCGAGCGAGAAAATCCATTTAAAGTGAACCGATACTAGTTAATGCAAAGTAATATATCAAATATATAATTATGCATTAAATCATTAAATCAACACTTGATTTAACGATCCGGTCGTGACGCACATAACCGACTGGTATCATTAGTAACATCTTATCGAATCAACACTTGATCCGATAACCCGGCTATATCGCATATAACCGATCAATGTCACATCGCGAGAATCGAATACAGTATCACATACTCGTATTATTCTCGGTCCCGCACATATCTCATATGCGCTCCTATTTCGTTTCGCTTGAGCCAGGAAACCTCTGTGTAGGACTCTAAAGACTCGTCAATACGCCGGCAGCAGGTGATGATCATATCAAACACCCACAAGCCGCAAGCGGTCTGCTAAACGTAACGGCCACCCGGGTATTGAGCGATCTGAAGATCGACGAGCAAGCCCGCTCACACTCCAGTGAATCCAACCAGTAACACTACCGTACAGTCCGGTCTGATCGTCTGATATGTCGCATATCTCGCCTAGGGGTGGTAAACGTCAGACCCCAATAGCTCGATAAGTCGTGTCAATATGAGGTCTATAACAATTTGAGAAACTACTGGTAACACTTACCAGTAAATCTCAGCAACCCTGGCCAGGGATTTCCTGTTATAGCCAATCGAACACAGCGCAACATCAACCCCCTATACCGGGAGAGACGAATCCCCTCCTATCGCTCATTGCCTCCATGTGACTCGGGACTGTACCCAAAAACCACCGTTTTGCACGCCCTCTTGGACGTGGTAAGATGGAAATCAAAGCACAGTGGGAACCACACAAGACTCTATGACGATCTCGGGTCAACAGACTACTCTGTACCAGTGTCACCAGAGAACTGCCATCTGACGTGAGGTATAATACCATCTGGGGGTTCTCGGCGAGT
This sequence comes from Agapanthus africanus, assembly GCA_030015575.1. Classification (NCBI taxonomy): domain Eukaryota; kingdom Viridiplantae; phylum Streptophyta; class Magnoliopsida; order Asparagales; family Amaryllidaceae; genus Agapanthus; species Agapanthus africanus. Next base: position 370,858,697 of record JASDDO010000019.1, on the reverse strand, counting down.
CCGTCCAGTGTACCCAGTCTCTACTGAGCACCCGTATATCATCTCTGATGTCAAACACCAATGGATATGGGATCATCCATCGCCCATCTGTATGGGTCGAGAAGGTACACGCTAGTCTACTCTGGTATATCGATGCCCCGTCTCGATACACCCTCGACTAGGGACTTTGAAGGATGTACTTATGGACTACCATGTCCCCACTAGTATGATCCGCATCATAGTCCAGGTAGTTAAGTACACATCCTAAGGGCTTTACCAACATGTAATAGAGAGACAATCAGTGTACACGTTAAGGTAAAGATCAACCAGATAGCATACTATCATGTCGAGCAAGAAAGTCCTCCCTATATATGTCCCAGCATCCACTACAATATACATCCTATGTATAGTAATGGCCTCTAGGGAATACATATAACTAACACAGTCGAGACCCCAACGAGGGGCGGTGGCCGGTCTCACAAGCCACTGGTGTCAGTTGGTTCACCTAAGATGTATACAGGTGCTCATTAGGTTATGAGTACACCGGACATGACTCGCCGGGAACATACTAGTTGGTCTTATACCTGACGTCAGATAGCAGTTCCCTGGTGACATGTGTACAGGTTAGTTCATCGACCTGAGATCGTCATTTGTCTCGTGTGAGTTCCCACTGTACTTTGATTACTACCCTACCACGCTCAAAGGAGACGTGCAAACAGGTTTTAGTTGGGTACAGTCCCGAGCCACATGGAGGCAGTGAGCGGATCTGCAGGGGTTCGTCTCTCCCGGTATTGGGGGTGAGGTCGCGCTGTGTCTAGGAGAGCCATTACACGAAGTCCTTGGCCAAGACAGGAGATTTACTGGTAGGTATTCCAGTAGTATCTCAGGGTGTTCTGGGCTACACTCCGGCACGACTTGTACCGCTTTTGGGGGTCTGACTTTTACCAACCCCCTAGGCCCGCCATGCGATGCTCATAGACGAACGGACCGGACTGTACGGATATTGTCACTGACAGGCTCAGTAGGGTGTCAGGATGAGTTCGCTCATCGACGTACCTTTTGATCAATACCTGGTAGCCCGTTACGTATGGCTAATACCTCTGACGTGCTAGTGGTTAAATCCACAACCAAAGTATTGACGAGTCTTTAGAGTCCCCCACAGACCGTTTTCTCAATTTTCGGGCGAAACGCTGTAGAGGCCGTATGGAGATATGGCAGGGTTCGATCATGTACGTGCGGTATTGCACGGATCATGATCGGACGGATAATACTAGCGGGCTTTGGTTTAAGCCGGATCCTAGTATTGTACAGTATAGATTTTGTCTCATTGCATTTGTATTCGGTCGGAATACAAATGCGGGTATGTATATACAGTCGCGGGGTTTTCATGTAATTTATTACGGGATCAGTTTTTTGAAGTTGCCAGTTTGCATTCCGTTTCGGCCATTTTCCTTTGTTTCTTTCTTTGGCTGAAAATTGGTGGAGGAGGGCTTATTTGCAAATGTGCAAATTAGTATTGTGGAGGGTGGTCTTTGTATATTGTAGCCTCATGATGGTTCAACCATCATTTGACTTCTTTCTTCATGATTGCTTGACTTTTGGAGATATGATGGTTGATGGAGTGTTGGACTTTGTTGTGATCATTTGATTCTCTTATCATCACTCATCATTCCTTCTTGCATTATTATTGATCTAATCACTCCCCCTTCTCATTCTTCTTGCTATGGCCGGCCAAGCTTGCAAGGGGGCTGTCCCATATTTTTGGGTGGGGTGGTTCTCATTTTGGTTTGCACAAAAATCCCATTGCTCATCCAAAAGGTTGATATCTCCTTCCCACTTCCAAATGGCAACTAAGAATGACCCCATGAGACAAAAGAGTTCTACACTTAGCTTACAGTATTCTTGGACACGTCGACTCGCCAACTTCGTTCCCGAGTTGCCTCGGTCCAGAGGTGGGAGCCCGTAAAAGAACCCGGCGATGTGGTGCCCTTCCGACGAGGAGATGAAGACCGGAGATTCCGCGGGGAGATCGGGATGACGACGAGAAGACCGAAGGACACGGATCGCTCGGTATATCTCTCTACCCTTCTTCACTTTGCTAGTAGTAGGTTAATGGCCCGATCCGGGTTTATAGTCTGCGGTAGCACCGGTTTAAAGTTAAGAAAATTTTTGTTTCCGCATTTGGCCTCGTTCAGACGGCCGGGGCGCTGCCGTGCACTAATATGGTATCAGAGCCACGCCATTAACCTTGTCTAGCTTGCTCTAACGTGTTTAAAAGTTCGATCGATCGGATTTTCCAAAAATCGCGTTTTTCATGCATCAGTTTTCTGTCGAATATTTTGGGCTTGAAAAGTTTTTTAGTACATTGCAGAAATACGTGCAGGGAATTCTAAGCATTCTGTGAAAATTTGATCGCGTGATGTCACTTTTCCACCGCGGAACCGCGGTCATACCCACGCATTGGCCGCGGTTCCGCCGCCACTTTGACTGTTCATTGCATCAAATTATTACAGTGGGCTTCTGAGTTGAAAATGGGGTTTTTGGAATATTCTTTTTGGGCCCAGATTTTCTTTAAGTGCTACAGTAGTGCTTGGGGCCCACTTCGGTAAATTTGATCGATCGAAAATTTTAAATATGTTAGTTCACAGTATTTACATTATATCTGCGACCGTGAATGTCATTTGATCGGTAAATCCTGTCTAACTGCTATAGCCTTTTTAGACGGATTTGCGAACGTGACATTCACGTTGATGTTCTGTATTGTGCTGTGATGTTACGGATTGGTCGTGGGGATAGCCTGGATGCAATGTTAGTACAGTTTTTGGTATTTTTATGTACATTTGATATTGCGGGGCGAGCGTCCGACATGTGGACTGCCGTCACTGCCTGTTTGTATATTATTCTTTTGGGGCACGACCGGGCTGAGGTCGATGTACCCGTTGTATATTTTACTTTCTGTACTAGGATTACCCCAAGGTGGGGTGCACGGATAGCCGGGTTCTAGAGGGCAACGGGCCCGCATCTCATGGCGTTGAGACGGAGGGGCCTCACTCTGGAATTGGTGGGCTATTCCCCGCACTCGTAAGGGGTATAGATTGACCCAGGAGGGGTGCCCAAGTTACCGGATTCCGTGAAGTGCTGGGTGGTCCGTTCATGTTGCTGAAGGGGGCTGCCTCGCTTCAGGTTTTGGCGGGTAACTTGCTGCGCCCGTAGGGGTCTAGGATTTCATTGCACAGGCTATCCACACGACCAGGGGAACGTCGGGTTTCAGTAGCGGCTCTATGAAACCCGGGGATCCCAGATATCTGTATTGTTCTGTGATGCTTATTACATTTCTGTGCTGTTGCATTTTATCACGCCTTGAGCGAATATTATATATTGATACTAGTAGATGTTGTATATGTTTTGCATCCGCGCTAGTCCAGTCCCCGCTCTGTCGTTAGTTAAGTAACCTAACGGGTAATGACGAGACCCAGTGGCGAATGCGGATGGCATATACGTACACATAATTTTCGTTCTTTATTGGTGTGATCAATTGATGGGACTGCATTAATTCGGATCAATGCAAGCTAAACAAACCTATTCTGATGTTGTTGGAACATTTTTCAAAAAGCTATTATTGCAAGGACGTTCTCTTTTGTTTTGTACAGTGGTATTCAGTTGGAATATCTGCACCTCAGTCGACGAGGCAAGGGCCGAGATCCCTTCACCGGGAGTGACCCCTTGGACAGAAGTTTGCGTCAGGGTAATAAATTCACTATAGCCGATTGCCTTTTGCTTTGCATCGTGGTATTCAGTTGGAATATCCTGCACCCCATTCTACGGGGAAAGAGCCGAGATCCCTTCACCGGGAGTGACCTCTTTAGCAAAGGTTTTCGTCACTATATTTTTATAAAGCTATCAGGTTCCTTCAACGATATCAAGTTCATTACATTAAAGGTTTTTCGCCAAAAACCATTCGTAGCCATCCGTCATTTCAGACGGGTAGCACGTAGTATTCATGCTATGTTTGTTGACCTTCGTCAAGGCATAGTGAATGGTAGATGCTTGTTACCTTTCTGCTGCATAGATAGATGTGTTGGTTTGGGACAGTCGTATAACCTTGTTGACCTTCGTCAAGGGCTTGTACGGGTGGGTTCAAATTAACCTGGACAATGACAGGTAGAACTTGACATGTGACTTATGATTTGTTGACCTTCGTCAAGGTCATAAGAGCATGGGGCAAAAATCACATCGGGAGTTTCTAAAGAAACTGAAACTTGCCAGATATGCGCATACCTTCTGGAGTGTGATAACGTGAGCGGATTCCGTCACGTTATCATACGATGATAGTTGGATCCCGATTCCCACTGATGAGTTGGTTTACTCCTCGGGTGATCCCGACTAATTCTTCTTTCAGGTTTGGAGAAGAATTTGACGTTACAGTGGGAGGTTTCCTGATTAGATAAATTGGTAACCATTCTGATCTAGGATAGAGTGCACGCTGAGTGTTTCTTTTCTCTCTCTCTTTGGCAGCGACCATGACCCGACCCTTGATTATGACTCAGTGATCAAGATTAACCGAACTTTCTTAAACACTGGCTTTTAGATTGTCAGAGTTGCAAACCTCATTGCCACTCCTACTTTTACCCTTTTCTCCAGGACACCCCGTATTACTACGAACGTCCACTTCCATTGGATAAAACCATCGTATGGTTATTTACGAACTCGAAGGAATTTATTCGAGGATGGTTTCCGGTTCTGGAGAAAACGAATAGGACTATTCAGTTGTCTTTTCCTTTTACCTTCTCTCAGGTTGCGAGTGCTCATTGGATTAGGACGGTACACCTATTACGCTAATTGGATAGTCTTCTTCCAAACCATAGGCTGGTGACGAACGGTAGGAAATGAAGAAAGCCGATTAGCTTAAGTGTGGTGTACAGAAGGTATTAAGTTAAGACAAATAAAGGGATTAGTAAGAGGGCAAAGTAAACGGCGACTGCTATTCACGACCAAACCAAGTATTTCTTCGCCAATCCCAAATTACCTTTGTATTTCTCCAGAACACTCCGTATCACTACGAAGATCCACAGTTTATTTGGATACTCCATCGTATGGTTATATACGAACTCGAAGGAATTTGTTCCAGTTCGGGGATGGATTCTGGTTCGGGAGAAATAGGAATAAGGTTTATTCGGTTGTCTTTTATCTTCATCTTCTCTCACATTGTGAGTGCTCCTAGGAATAGGATAGTACACCCATTATGCTTATTGGATAGTCTTCTTCCAAACCATAGGCTGGTGCAGAACGGTAGGGAAAGAAGAAAACCACTTGGCCTAAAGGGGTGTACAGAAGGTAATGACTAAAGACATATGAAGGGATTTGGAGAGATGGCAAAGAAATATACGGTTACAGTTGTGAATCTGATAATGGAAGAGGCATTACTAGGAATACCCGGATACCCCTACGAAACATTTCAATGTTTCAGTTTCACTGTGTACTGTTAAAGAAAAATTGATTTCCCAATTAGACACTTGCTCCAGGGTATGTATTTACCAGGTATGATTCTCACATCTGTATGGTTTTACAGATGATGAGTAGGAGTAAGTTATTGGGAATTGGGTGATTATCCTCATTATATCGGGATTCATTGCAATTGGTGATATTTGAGGAAATCGTCTGGGCTGTTTGCCGGTCGGCAAATATTTGGTTTTGAATATCCGTTGCTATGCACCAATTTCAAATTGATATATCTGTACGTCTATTTTTATAGAGTGAGATATAACTTTTTGAAATTATGTCTATGACATTTACCTATATCAGTGGATGGTTAGGTAAGGAGCATTGAACAGCGGTGTAATTCTTCTTAACCATAAGTACAGTTTTTAACCTACGACACACAGGGAATGAGTTATTAGACTCAAAGGACTTATACAGAGTATTGTATGTTGTCCAGTGTCCATTAGGACAGAGGGGTTGGTCCTCGTACTATATTCTGTTTACTTGTGACTTCTCTAGTTCTTAGACATGTGTTTCGTGGAAACATAAGGTCTGAGTTTTGAGAAGTTATAAGTATAAGATTAAAGTAGAGAACCAGGAATTGCAAGTATCAGGATTCTTCAAGGTAATCGAAGATGTAGATACTTGTGTATGGTATTCAGTTAATAGTAATGATTAAGAGAACTTGTTTCTCTTTCAGGTTACTTATAATTGGAAGTACTCCTAAGTTGAGTAATGCTGATCGGCCTCTCTCCATTTTAGTTGACATGCATTGGAGACAGTTGCATGATTTGAATCTGGTTCCAATTAAATCAGTGCCTCTGTTTCTATATTGGATATAGAACAGTTCATATCTTAACGATGTTAAGGTACGGGGAGTTGTCCAGCTTATACTTAAAACCAGACTCTGGATAACTCAAGGCACGTTTCTGTAATGGCTGTTTGTGGGTTGACCCAGGCTCTGACGAGGGTTGACTTTCTACCATCTGGAAGATCAATAATGATATTGTTCTAGACTCGCCACAGTTTTAAGTAAAATGGATTTTTTTTCAGAAAACAGTAGTGGGAGTATGGTAGAACTGGAAGTGATTCCAGAACCGCAAACGATTACTGAAAATTTGATAAGAACCTAAAGATTCAATCTGGTTTGACATTCCATTGGCCACTCCGCAGATAAGGTGGGTAACCTCAGGCACCCGAGAGGTACTCCGGTAGCCTCAAGGACGGTGGCAGGGAGGTTCTTGTTTACCCAGACTTTCCATTGCTGCTGTTCCAGACTGTGAGACCCGGCAGGAGGAGGAGTATAGCGTCGTTCTAAACTAGCTTTAGAAGTGTACGTCTATATGACTCTGCCAGAGGGTTGTCGTAGTCAGTGGGAGCAGCGGAAGCATTGGTGGACAAGTAGCTTATGTCTATGGACTAAAGCAGATATAGCGGAGATAGATCATCTATTTCTGATGTGACAGTCACAGGTTTGACTTCATCAGAATAGGGGATGGATCTGTTGAGAAGGTAGTAGGGTGTGATGTCCTGGTATTTGGATGACATACACAGAGTAGGAAGCGAAGTTCCTATACTACGATCGGTTATACTTTGGTTGTCACACAGTGGTTTCTCCACAAAGGACTTGGATATTATATCAGACATTCTGGTTACTAGATCTATGGTTTAGATCTAGATTTGGGTAGTTTCCCAATCTGGATACTTAGACAGCATTCTAAAGGTGTTTTAGAATGGATGACTCCTGGAACGGTAGTATGCTTGCAGGTGATGGAGTCACCCTCTCTAAAGGTGTCTTACAGACTAAAGGGGAGAGGGATGTGCATGATTGGAAGATAACTTGCTTAGGCAATTGAGTCAATCATGAGATGTCAAGTACCACACCAGATGTTGTTTTTGCAGTAGATGCAATAAGTTGATAATAATCCAATCCTGGAAAACCAATCGGAAGCAGTTTTAGAACACAAGTGGATGTTCTAGGGATATGATAACAACAACCTCTTTTAGGAGACAATTATCGTTCCAGGCTTCCAAGTTGACATGGATGACAGAGAGGTTGTCAGAGTTATAGTTTTCCTTCAGACGAGGGGCAGTATTTTGGACAGGTGGTCCAAGGGGATACTGAGGGAGGCATGACGCAGGATACTGATTAAGTTCAGTTGACGATACAGTCTAAGAAGTTTGGATTTGGAGTTCATTTATGAGCTAGGTCCCATCAGATATCCAGGCATATTCTAAGAAAGGTATTTCTCATTTCGGGAGATGGCTTTCTCCGCGAACTTGAGATAAAGAGAGATATAGAAAGAAACATCAAGGCGGATCCACTCACTGAGGCTATTCCTCGGACACATTAGTTTCGCAAACAGTTTTTGTGAGACTGATTAGTAGAGGAGTTGGGTGTTCGGTATCACACGGGCTGTGAGTATGCAACATCGCAATAATTAGCCTTGAGTGCAAGTGGGAGATTGTTGGAGATAGTGCCCTCAGAGTCAATTATTGGATCACAGGCACGTGATTACAATGATTGAGGGAGGACTTATGCCGATAGGACAGTCTGACTCAAGATGATAGTGTGCTATCTGGTTTATCTTTATCATCGTGTACTGCTTTAGGTGACATTACTGATCACTATTGCACGTTGATAGAGCCCCTAGGATTCTTGCTTGACTTCCAGAAGTATGATGGCGATCATATACGTGGGAGCCGGGGTCTATAAGCACATCCTTAAAAGGTTCCTAGTCGTGGGAGTTTTCGAGACAGGGCATCGATACTCCAAAGTAGACTAGTGTATACAGTCGAGACCCCGACGAGGGGCGGTGGCCGGTCTCACAAGCCACTGGTGTCAGTTGGTTCACCTAAGATGTATACAGGTGCTCATTAGGTTATGAGTACACCGGACAGGACTCGCCGGGAACATGCTAGTTGGTCTTATACCTGACGTCAGATAGCAGTTCCCTGGTGACATGTGTACAGGTTAGTTCATCAACCTGAGATCGTCATTTGTCTCGTGTGAGTTCCCACTGTACTTTGATTACTACCCTACCACGCTCAAAGGTGACGTGCAAACAGGTTTTAGTTGGGTACAGTCCCGAGCCACATGGAGGCAGTGAGCGGATCTGCAGGGGTTCGTCTCTCCCGGTATTGGGGGTGAGGTCGCGCTGTGTCTAGGAGAGCCATTACATGAAGTCCTTGGCCAAGGCAGGAGATTTACTGGTAGGTATTCCAGTAGTATCTCAGGGTGTTCTGGGCTACACTCCGACACGACTTGTACGGCTTTTGGGGGTCTGACTTTTACCAACCCCCTAGGCCCGCCATGCGATGCTCATAGACGAACGGACCGGACTGTACGGATATTGTCACTGACAGGCTCAGTAGGGTGTCAGGATGAGTTCGCTCATCGACGTCCCTTTTGGTCAATAGCTGGTACCCCGTTACGTATGGCTAATACCTCTGACGTGCTAGTGGTTAAATCCACAACCAAAGTATTGACGAGTCTTTAGAGTCCCCCACAGACCGTTTTCTCAAGTTTCGGGCGAAATGCTGTAGAGGCCGTATGGAGATATAGCAGGGTTCGATCATGTACGTGCGGTATTGCATGCATCATGATCGGACGGATAATACTAGCGGGCTTTGGTTTAAGCTGGATCCTAGTATTGTACAGTGTAGATTTTGTCTCATTGCATTTGTATTCGGTCAGAATACAAATGCGGGTATGTATATACAGTCGCGGGGTTTTCCTGTAATTTATTACGGGATCAGTTTTTTGAAGTTGTCAGTTTGCATTCCGTTTCGGCCATTTTCCTTTGTATCTTTCTTTGGCTGAAAATTGGTGGAGGAGGGCTTATTTGCAAATGTGCAAATTAGCATTGTGGAGGGTGGTCTTTGTATATTGTAGCCTCATGATGGTTCAACCATCATTTGACTTCTTTCTTCATGATTGCTTGACTTTTGGAGATATGATGGTTGATGGAGTGTTGGACTTTGTTGTGATCATTTGATTCTCTCATCATCACTCATCATTCCTTCTTGCATTATTATTGATCCAATCACTCCCCCTTCTCATTCTTCTTGCTATGGCCGGCCAAGCTTGCAAGGGGGCTGTCCCATATTTTTGGGTGGGGTGGTTCTCATTTTGGTTTGCACAAAAATCCCATTGCTCATCCAAAAGGTTGATATCTCCTTCCCACTTCCAAATGGCAATTAAGAATGACCCCATGAGACAAAAGAGTTCTACACTTAGCCTACAGTATTCTTGGACACGTCGACTCGCCAACTTCATGCCCGAGTTGTCTCGGTCCAGAGGTGGGAGCCCGTAAAAGAACCCGGCGATGTGGTGTCCTTCCGACGAGGAGATGAAGACCGGAGATTCCGCGGGGAGATCGGGATGACGACGAGAAGACCGAAGGACACGGATCACTCGGTATATCTCTCTACCCTTTCTTCACTTTGCTACTAGTAGGTTAATGGCCCGATCCGGGTTTATAGTCTGCGGTAGCGCCGGTTTAAAGTTAAGAAAATTTTTGTTTCCGCATTTTGGCCTCGTTCAGACAGCTGGGGCGCTGCCGTGCACTAACATGCGCTACGCACCTCAAATTAGAGCAAAGCTCTGTTTCCAAGATTAGAAAGCGAAGCAACGCTTCATGAAAAGTGCTAACATCAAATGCGCCCGCAATAAGAGTCAAAGACTCTGAAACGGCACCTACGTGCAAAGCACGAGAGCGCTATGCACCAGAAGCGCTAAGCGCTAGAAGCGCTTCATCCTTATAAGAATTACTTGCACCTGATTATAGCAAATTAAATTATGCAGCGCATAAACGCCTTACAAAAGAATAATAAAGAATTAAAAAACAAAGGAACACTTAGAGGATAATAAAATACTTAATTAAAACATCTTTTTATTATTACATTGAAAACAGATCACCAAACATGGGATCAAAAGGACAAGGGTTCGCAAAGCTAAGGAAGAGATTGTCCAGTTCCCTCTCCGTCTTCTCCACCATGTCAAAATGGCGATCCTCTCGAGGAGTAGCCATCTATCGATTAACGCCGCACTCACCAGAGAAAGTGGAGATAATGACTCGACGAGCTCGTATCTGGCTCAGCAAGTAGACAGAGCAATCCCTCAGGGCTTTAGTGATCAGATGCGCCTCGAAGAAGCACTCGATCTTGTCTTCAGCAGCATCAAGCATTGCCGAGGACATCTCTGCTGGAGGAGGGGGAATATCAGCGAGCACAGACGCAAGGATCATTCGAAGCCAAATAGAGTGTGGGGGGAGAGGAGACCCTACACGAGTTAAGAGCTCGTACAGCGTTGTGTCGCATTGGTCATCCGTAAGAGAAGAATCCACTAAGCGCGCAGCAAAACGAGGAACAATGTCCTGAATGGGCACTTCCCACGGTTGTCGACGAGCATGTGGGCGGTTACAAGCCATAATTGAGAGGGTTCTTTGGAGATAAGAAAAGAAAGAAGGTTTGCTTCGAGTTATAAAGACTAGACACATAAAACTTTGTGCACAGTGGAGCTATTTCCAAGACTTGGGAAATGAAAGTTCTGGGGAATATAAGTTTGACTTAAAAAGAGAGGTGAAAAGACACCTCTGTTGAAGCAACGCTTCAGATCCAGCGCTCTGCGCCATGTGTCAGACACGGGTACGCTAGCGCAGTTGCGCTGCGCTCTACGCTGCGCGCCATGTGTCAAACGCAGGCGTGCAAGCGCAAGGTGCGCCAGCGCTGGAATTAAGGATTCCCCACCGTTAGATCAAAAAATCTAATAATAATAAATTATTAATTAATCAGAATTAAAATTCTGTTATGGAAAGATCTTTCCAATCTTGTTAAAATCAAGAAGATTGCCTTCTGTAAAACAGAAGCCCTAGGATCAAAGATCCAACGGTGGGAAATATTCCCAAATCAATCAGAGAAAGATCTCTTAAACTGATTTAACAAATCAATATGCCCTATATAAAGGCCCCAAGACTTCAAGTCTGATAGAGAGAAACCCCCTGCAAACTTTGAGAAAACTCAAAGAGAAAGAAAAGCAAGCTTTTAGCAAAAGAAGATCATTTTCTTCGAGTTAAAGAACATGATTCTTGAACATAGAGATGAAATCATCTCATAAAAAGAAGAACTATCTTCTAAAAAAGATCATAGATCTAAAAAAGACTAAGGTCTTTGATAAAAAAGATATCAAAGATCTTATTATAAAAACAAAAAGAAATATTCACTTCATTCACAGATCCTTGATCTACAAAGACAGAGCCCTTTTTATAAATAAGAACTTTTGTTCTTTAATCTTGAGGCAAAGTCTCATTTAAAAGAACATAAACTTGTTTTCTGATCATAAATTTGATCAAGTGCGCTCTGCGCTATTGAAAAGTGTCTTGCACTCATGAACTGCGCTTTTGCGATTCTTGGACTGGCGCTCAGCGCCAAAACATGCCACGTGTCAACCACAGACACCGCTTGCGCTTTGCGCTTCTGAAATAGTGCGCTGCGCTCATGGGCTGGCGCTTAGCGCTAAGCGCAACACGTGTCATCTATGTATGCGCCAGTGCAACGCGCTCATGGATTAGCGCTCAACGCTCACAAACTGTCATCTGCGCTTAGCACAGAGCGCAACACTTACATACGCGCCACATGGCAGAAGCGCACTGCATTTTTTTTGATTGGCTCAAAGCGCCTAGCGCACCATATGTTGCGTTGAATGAACACAAATTTTTCTTTAAAGAGCCAAGGCTCTGATGAATGCCATGCATTCAATACAAAACAAAAGATGTCAGAACCCAATGCTTAGCATTATTAAAAGGGCCGAGCCCAAGCAAAGGCTCAATATCCAGAATATGAAATTGTTAAACATTTATTGGACTTAGCCCAAGATTGCCATAAGTTCTCAACTTATATTTAATTGAGCACATCTGCTCATGAATATTTCAACAGAACTTAGTCCCAAACTGGGCTACAGATCTTTCAAACAACTCACACCGGTTCGAGGGTACATCTCTTTACTCCTCTGATATCTGTCGTTGTAATCCTTCAACGTCTTCAGAGAGGTGACGGGTCCCGACGACCACACATTTCTATGGACCATGGGGTCCTTAAACTCATGGACTACGATGTCCTTAAACCCTATAGACTATGATGTCTTTAAACTACGGACTATGGGGTCCTTAAACACATGGACTACGATGTCCTTAAACTTCATAGACTACGATGTCTCTAAACTGGACCACAATGTCCTTAAACTAATAATGGACCGCAATGTCCTTAAACTAACAACGGACCGAGATGTCCTTAAACTAATATTGGACCGTAATGTCCTTAAACTAATCGACCGCAATGTCCCTAAACTAAACAGTAGAGTCCAATTGCTCTTTTGTCGGATCTAAATGATCCCATTAAGTTGATCTTAGTCTAAAATTAGATTAACGTATCCTTAACAAACGTTTAAGTTGACCTTAGTCTCAAACGAGGCTAACGTATCCTTAAACCCAACCCTCAAACCCAAATCTAAGAAGATACGGATTTGGACTAATCCACGCCCTACGGACGACAACCTAAATTAGTCTCCATATATAATCCACGGGCAACCAAAAACAAAACAAACACACACGACACGAAGTGGCCATCTGGAGAAGGAGAAAGTTGTTACCGCGAGGCGGTAGCGTAATTAACTGCAGGGGCTTGCGCCTGCAGGGAAGAGCGTCCCCACAATCAAAAATCCCTCAAACGAGGGGGAATCTGATGAAGTCTGCTACATTGGCCGCATCCGTTTAAACCTTCGATACATGGTGCCATAAATCAACTTGGTATCTTCGGAGAGGTGGAAGGATAGCACCAATTAGCATCTGCCCCCAGATTCAGGCAAGACGTTCGTCTTCCCGGTTTCCGGCGGGGACAGATTCTGGCACGCCCGGTGGGATCTTTTCCTCTTTCCAGTCCACACTTCGTGTGTCGTGTTCGCGAATGAATCGCGGTTTGATATGGTTGCCCTTGGGTTCGAGGTACTAAGATTTGGTTTCTTACTTGGCGTAGAAAGCGAAACATCAATGGCATCCACTTGCGAGAAGTGTTCCAACTGCAATTGCAACTCGCGCTCCGCCTCATCTGAAGGCATAGCCTACGGGCCCCAAGCAGCCTCTTTGTTCACGATGCCGGTGGACCAGGTGACTCAGGCCACCACTGGATTGTTCTTTGGGACTATGCTCCCACCGATGAGCTTCAGAACCCCTGTACCAACACCAGAAGCTCCCAAGAAGTCGGTCTTTGATCTAGAGCTAATTTGGGGTTAAACCATACTTAAGTAGCCATGGTGCTTTAACCATTTCCATTAGGATATTATGTAATTAATTAAGTAAATATGTTTTCTAATTCAAAAAAAAAATTTAAACTAATGTTATTCTTTTAGGTTGACTTAGAGAAGGAGGAAGAGAGAGAGAGGGAATGATGAGGCTTAAGCATGGGAGACAAGCATGCTTTGCATTAAATAAGGAGAGAGAATGTGCCATGCTTGCTCCCATACACCCCCTTCTCACTCTCTCTCTATTATTTGAAATCCCATTTTCTTTCTCTCATATTTTGCTCATCTCTCTCTCCCAAAACTGAAACTTTTCTGCCCTTCACCAAAACCCAACCCCAATCATCTAAAATCCTCACTACCCTCACCAAAATTCACTTCACCCTTCTCTAAACTTAAGCCAAAGCCTATTGAGACCACTTGGAGCTAGGAAAGTTGGAGTTTTGAGTAAGTTTGGGAAGGTAGTTCTCTTCTTACTGTTAATTAGCTAGTTTTTATATGGTGTTGTCTTGTAGTTTCTGTTTGAACCATAAAGTTTCAGACTTTGCGCATAATATCGTATTTTTGGTTAAGTTTGGGTGTCCTGATTGAATCTTCTATCACTTAGGGTGTTGGTTTGAAAAGTTGCCGTTACAGAGATGTGTATGTGATACCTAGAACCCACCACGAGAACCTGAGCCCTGTAAGTCCATATTGCGACCCCCGGTTCTTACGGGGAGGCGGAAACGGTATAAAAAACGAATTTTTATCGCAAGAGGCAACATGGACTAACTTATGGTCGGGATCGTTACCTAAACTAAAACTAGCAAACTAAGCTAAAGATATTTAGCTACTCGGATGAAGATGGTTATACCTAAACTTGAACTCCTTCTCTTCAAGCTCCGGTGGTGGTCCGATGGCTCCTTCTCGTCGTCTCCGTACGCCGAAGATAGATCCACTTGAAAGCTCCAACCTTTAGCTCCTTCTTCGGTCTTTGAAGAAACTAGTTCACTTGGTTTGCTAAACCTAGTGAACTAGAATGAGTAGAGAGGAAAATAGAATGGGATTTTATCTATGGTTCTTGATTCTCAACTCATGAGACAAGAGAACCATAGATCAAGAGAGGGAGCAAGAGGTTGAGGGTGAGAGCAAGGGGAGAGCTCAAGAACAAGAGAGAGAATGAGCAAGAAAGAATGAGGCTCTCTTTTCTCTCTCACCCTCTCATAATCCAAAGTGATCATAACTCATCATATCAAAAAAGTCTTTTGGTGATGGTTAGAAGCAACCATAAGGTTATCATATCATGCACTCATTTTACTCAAAAAGCAAGCAAGAAAAAAGTCTTTGGCATGAAATGATAACCATGGTTATCATGATGGTCAACTAGTCAAGCCTAGTCAACCGGTCAACAAGTCAACAAAAGTCAACAAGTCACCAAAGTCAACAAGTCAACAAAAGTCAACAAGTCAACAACCATATCACCATAATACTTAATTAATATAATAGTTAATCACATATCATATTCTCATTAGGGTTGAGCAAAAAGTCAAAAGTCAACGGTCAACTGTCAACAACCCTAATGAGAATCCACTGCCTCTGCCTCCCTGTCAACTGTGCATACACACCCGCATCCGCGTTCCGAGGAACACGAATGCAAACTGGATAAATCCAATCCCATAAGGTACACTAGGATCTGGCTTAAACCAAAGCCCGCTAGTGTAAACTGTCCGGACACTGTACGTGCACAAGTGCACGGATGTGACCGAACCCTGTCGCAAAACCATGCGACCTGTCGCAATACCATGCGACCTCTACTCTTTTGCCTAAAGGCGAAAAGCTTTCTGTGTGGGACTCTAAAGACTCGACACTACGCTGGCAGTGGGTTTAACCACAGACCGCAAGCGGCACTAGCTGTGCGTAACGGTCCCCAGGTAATGCCGACAAGAAGACCGACGAGGCGAAACCCATCTGAACTCCTATTGAGCCTGAGCGTGACATTCTCCGTACAGTCCGGTCTGTTCGTCTGATACATCGCATGGCGGGCCTAGGGGGCGGTAAACGTCAGTCCCCCAATAGCGGTACAAGTCGTGCCGGAGTGAAGCCCAATACACCCTGAGATAACACTGGAAACCTACCAGTATATCTCGTTTGCCCTGGCCAGGGACTACTCGTGTAATGGCTCTCCTAGACACAGCGCGATGTCAACCCCCAATACCGGGAGAGACGAATCCTGTCTAACCGTCACTGCCTCCAAGTGCTTCGGGACTGCACCCAACCACCACCTGTTTGCACGACTCCTTTGAGCCGTGGTAGGGTAGTGATCAAAGTACAGTGGGAACACACTCGAGGCGGAGTGACAGTGTCAAGTCAGCGGACTAAGCTGTACTCATGTCACCTGGGAACTGATAACTGACGATAGGTATAATACCAACTAGTCAGTTCCCGACGAGTCCTGTCCAGTGTACCCGTAACCTAACGAGCACCCGCATACTATCTCAAGTACGACGTACTGACGGCTGTGGGACAGACCGTCTCCCACACTGGGATGAGAAGCGCATGCGCTGGTCTACTCCGGAGTATCGATGCCCTGTCTCGATAGTCCTGCGACCAGGGACCTGAATAAGGATGTGCTTATAGATTACCCAGCCCCCACTAGTGTGACTGCCATCACAACGCTGGTAATCAAGCAAAGATCCTAAGGGCTCCACTAATGCGTATAAGTGATATACTGAAATAAACACAAGTACACATTGAAGTAGAAACAAACCAAGTAGCATACTACTATTTTGAGCAAGATTGTATATACAAGGTGAATATCCCAAGCATCCATTAAGTAATATACAAACTAGTATGATACAGTAATGGCCTCTAGGGCATATACACTAACAATCCCAATCCCCAACACTTAGGCCGCAATTTTATTCGTTCTGGCCGTAAATTGCGGCAAGACTTGGGCGCTGGAAGTCGTGTCTGTGTCGGGGGGTCTCTGGGGTTATTTCTAGGCTCTTGGAACCTGCAACTTTCACCAATTCCTTGTGTAGCAAAATCTGGGACCTTTTAGCTATAATTCGAGCGTTTCGGCTTTTTGTGTTGCGGATTATCCGTTACGTGTATTAGTGTTTGGTTCGCTATATAGCCATAGGGTTAGGCTAGGGGTTTTTGCACGCGTTTAGCTGCTGAGGGAAACACTCAGGAGTGCTTGAGAGTTGGGTCTTTGTTGCTATTGTTGCGTGTGTTATCGATAGATTTCTAATAAGCACTAGTTATGTTGTTGTGGTATGATTGTAGGATCGTAGGCGGGGACATCGGACGCCACACAGAAGGGGAAGCAGGTGGTCGGATATACTTAGATCGAGATCACAGTGAGTAGATTTAACATCTACGGGGTAATCGCCCGTATGGCGTTATGCGTCAGGGCTTGATAGGATGTTGTAGCCGCATGTTATAATCACACACACACACATACACACACACACATATATATATATATATATATATATGTTGGTTGTGCATGTGTACCATTGTTGCATACCCCTCTCTTGTTGCATCCGGACATAGTAGTTATGAAACACTGCACTGTTACTAACGGTTCATGCTGCACGAGCACTAATCGTATGCTACACACACCGTTAGCAATTACCATGACACTCGCACTATAGAATTGCTATGAACCATATATCGTTTAGCTTACCTCATCATTGATGTTTAGACATGATTCTGCTCCTTTGTGAGCATACATATTTGCGTATCTATATACTTGCACTTTCACACTTGCATACGTACTTGCGCACACCCATACTGGTTATAGCTACATATGCATCCTTAGATGACGTGGATTTGATTTGGAGATTCAGGAACCACACGACGTATTTTAAAACTGTATTTATTTAAAAGAGCGGTTTTCCCTTGGTACGCACATATTACGGCTTTATGTTGCATACGTCACATTGCATGGATTTATGCATTGAGTTTTGGATTTCATGTGATTTCTGGATTTGAGAACCGTGGTATTATTTTAAGAAAGTATGCATTATTTTGAAAACCCGGTTTCTCTTGATATGATATTTCAGTGCGTCCACCATGCATTTTCTCGGTTCCGAGACGTGTGATAGAAACCCGATTCGAGGAGCGGACGATCCGTTTGCGGGTTCATGGTGGACCCGGTATGGTACCCCGGGGCGAGAACGGATCTGTTGTGCAGTAGACGATGAGCCTGGCTGAGAGACTACTACCTACCGGTGATTGGTAAGACCTGGCGGTTATCCGGAGGATACTGGCCAGAGTTGAGAGATGGATACGGGCCGACCCGTACTGCCGGGGCCGAGGGCCGATTCCGCAGACGGAGCCCGTGGGCCGATCCGGACTGATAGAGCCCGATACATGAGGATTTGCGTGTTGATGTTGGACACGAGTATTTCATAAAATTTTCGAGTGCCGATGTTGGGCACTCATGTTTCCATGAGATTTACAGGATATGAGGGCCGATTTGATTGACAGCGCCTGAGTTATTGGGATTCGGGGTGTATTTGGTAGACACCGGGTTTTTTCCACGATGATGATTCGTGTAGATGATATTTTATCCCATACTCAGCATTCATTTATATGCATTGTATCATGTAGTTGTAGTACCTGATAGAGGGTACCTTGCATGATTATTGCACATCCCGATTATCATATTGGTGTTATCAGTTGCACATGTTAGAGTATCGCAGTACATGCATACCTGCGATTACCAGTATATGTTATTTTCTATTCATGAGTTGGCAACTCACCCCCGTTGTGCCACAGTGTTTTGCAGGTTGACCTTCAGAGTAGTCACGGCAGGGCTACATCATTGTATCTTTTTGTTGCGGATCCCGCTACAGTTTGGCGTGTGGGCCATTTTGCATATAGGTGGGTTGCGGGTATCTGTTTATATTTCATTGTACATTCTATTGTATTTACTACTCTCTATCTACCATATCATGTATTGACTTAGAGACCAGTTGTGAGGGAGATGTTGTATATTATTTTGTTCTCTGGATGTCGAGCTCGTGTGAGCCGACTTTATTTATACAGTTTTTTTATCGTTTTTGCTGTTTTTCACTTATATTGTTCATTTCTTCTCTACGGTGTCGTATATTGTTCTCGTGGTGATTGTTTCCGCCGTTGGGCGTGTCTGCTCTCGTTTGGGGATGCTTTATTCTTATTATCAGTCGTTTTACTTATATCATGTGTTGTACCCGTTTTCGGGGCTGGTTTTTACAAAGGAGGTGCTGCCGAAATTTTTAAGAAAATAACTTGAACTTTAATGATTTTTACTCGAGGTTTCCAAATGTTATTAACAAATGTTTTCATCACTTTCTTCTTTGATGGTTTAGATTTCTGGGTTTTCGGTTTACTTAAATTGCGCTACGCTTGTAGACGTTCCGCTGTTTAAGTGCCGGTCACGGGCCAAACTTGGGTCGTGACAATGTTGGTATCAAAGCGTAGGTTTTACCTTTCGGAGTGTAGGATGACCTTGGTATGATGGAGTAGGTAACTGAAGCAGAGTGGTGTAGCGTGTGTATGTTCCACGACATACTCACGACACGGTACTCCGCCTAAGTGACCTTAGGACTTATTGGATGAAATTCCTTCGTGATTTTGTATATCCTTGTGATTCGATTTTCGTATTCTTATCGAATCTTGTTTTCATTTCCAGCCATTATGCCATTGAAGGCGCAGAGAGTGGCCGCGAGAGCCGAGGGCAGAGTTGGCTCGTCTGAGACGAGGACTGACCCGGGCGGTACGCCAGTTGTACCGAAGCAGATTGATCCCCCTTCAACAGACCATATTGCTATGCTAGGGGCCGGTATGCAGGATTTGCGCCAGATGATGGGGTCGTTAGTTGAGGCCATTCGAGCGCAGAGGCATGAGGTTGTTCCACCCGTTGCAGGGACCGCGATGGTATCTACAGTTCAGGCAGTTGCACCTGCAGCCACGGAGGTTATCACAGTATCGTTATCCGAGTTTATGAGGCTGAAGCCTCTGGTCTTCATAGGCACCGATGCAGCCGAGGATCCACAGTCTTTTATCGATCGGATGGCTAGGATATGCCGTTCACTGAGATGCTCCGTTGCGAGATGGGTAGAGTTCGCGAGCTTTCGTCTGGAGGGTCTTGCGCAGAAGTGGTGCGAGTCGGTAGAGAAGGGCAGAGCAGCATGTCTTCCTCCTATGACCTAGACTGAGTTCGTGGCGGTGTTTCTTGCCCGTTTCCTTCCAAAGAGTGTTAGAGATTCTCGAGCGTTCAGGTTCGAGTCATTACGCCAGACGCCGGATATGACGGTGGCGGAGTATGATGTGCAGTTCACCGAGCTATCTGTATATGCTCCGTATTTGGTAGCTACTGAGGAGATGCGGGTCAAGAGGTTTGTTCGAGGCCTGCTTACCCCGTTGTTTCTTGCGATCAGCGCACAGCATTGCGAGACCTATGCAGCAGCTGCGGATGCAGCCCTATTTGTTGAGTAACGCCTTGCTGAGACTTCGGTGGTTCCGGAGCCGAAGAGAGTTCATACTGATACATCAGCACAGAGACAGCCATTTAGATGCCGTGACAGACGTCTTGCAGGTGGCAGGGACTTGGGGCGAGGCCGGTTGTTCAGCTTTTATTCCCGGGAGGGTCAGCGGTCATTGTCGGGATGTTTCCGATGCAGGAGTACTTATCATCGTGTGCGAGATTGTCCTGAGCCATGTGAGGACGAGACAGCCGTACCACATGTTACCTTACCACCTTCTCTATCTCAAAGAGCGTTGCCTCTTGCACCTATTGTTGCTCCGTGTCAGACTTATGCACAGAAAGGTCGTGGCCGTGGAGGGTTTGTTTAGAGAGGGCGGGGTGACTGAGGCAGAGGACGGCCGGTTGCCGGTAGAGGACAGCCAGTCGCAGGTAGAGGGCAGGCACGGGTGTTTGCTTTGACGCATCAGGACGCGCAGGCGTCCAATGTAATGGTTTCAGGTACTCTTTCAGCATGTTCTTGTGATGCACACGTGTTGTTTGATCCGGGGTCTACGCACTTGTATGTTTCCACACACTTCGTGCTAAGTTTAGGCAGAGAGTCTTGTTTGTTAGATCTGCCGCTTGTTGTGACCACTCCTGTTGGCGAGTCGTTTGTCGCGAGGCACGAATTCCGGTCGTGTGTTGTCTGTATTGGTGAGAGAGAGTTGCCCGTCGACTTGATCCTTCTTAAGATGTTAGACTTCGACGTTCTCATGGGTATGGACTGGTTAGCCATGTGCTATGCATTTGTGCACTGCCGCGAGAAGACAATTAGGTTTTGTTTTCCCGGCAAGTCGGTTTTTATTGTGCAGGGGGGCCGTGGTGCCGCCCCTCACAGTTTGATTTCGTCTCTTCGTGCTGGACAGCTCTTGAGGAAGGGATGTCAGGGATTTCTAGCGTATGTTTGCGATACTAGAGCTGCAGAGGTCCCGACGGACCAAGTCCCGATTGTTAGTGAGTTCCCTGATGTTTTCCCTGACGAGCTGCTTGGGCTACCGCCTGAGTGCGATATTGTGTTCTTCATTAACTTGATTCCCGGCATGGAGCCTATTTCCATACCGCCTTATCGGATGGCCCCGGCGGAGCTTAGAGAGCTGAAGAGTCAGTTGCAGGATTTGTTAGATAAAGGGCTTATTCGACCTAGTGTGTCTCCTTGGGGTGCTCCATTCCTGTTCATCAAGAAGAAGGATGGCAGTTTGCGTTTGTGTATTGATTACCATCGCTGAACCGGGTTACCGTGCGGAACAGATATCCCTTACCACGTATCGATGATTTGTTCGACCAGCTTCAGGGTGCGGGATACTTTTCGAGGATTGACTTGCGATCAGGCTACCATCAGTTGCGGGTTCGGCAGGAGGATATTCCGAGGACGGCTTTTCGCATGCGCTACAGCCACTATGAGTTTTTGGTGATGTTGTTCGGACTCACTAACGCCCCAGCAGCATCTATGGACTTGATGAACCGCCTCTTCAGGCCTATCTTGATCAGTTCATCATCGTATTCATTGACGATATCTTAGTGTATTCCCGGAGCCGAGAAGAGCATGAGCAGCACTTGCGTATTACGTTGCAGACCTTAAGGGAGCATCAGCTGTTCGCTAAATTCTCCAAGTGTGCATTCTGTCTCGACAGTGTTTACTTCTTGGGTCACATGGTGACGAGAGATGGCATATGTGTGGACCCGAAGAAGATCAAGGCCGTTCAGCATTGGCCCAGACCATCATCAGTTACAGAGATCCGTAACTTTCTAGGACTAGCCGGCTACTACCGACGATTCGTTCAGGACTTCTCCCATATCGCTGCACCATTGACCAGGTTGACCCGGAAGGGAGTTCCTTTTGTTTGCACGAAGGCGTGCGAGCATAGCTTTCAGCAGTTGCAGACTCGTTTGACTACGGCGCCGGTGTTATCATTGCTTTCGGGATCAGGCAGATTTATGGTTTATTGTGACGCTTCTCGAGTGGGGCTAGGGTGTGTATTGATGCAGCACGACAGGGTTATCGCTTATGCTTCTCGGCAGCTGAAGAAACACGAACAGAACTACCCCACTCACGATTTGGAGATGGCTGCAGTGGTGTTTGCACTCAAGATCTGGAGACATTACCTATACGGCGGGTCGTGCCAGATATTCACGGACCACAAGAGCTTGAAGTACATATTTCAGCAGCGAGACCTGAATCTGAGACAACGACATTGGATGGAACTAGTGAAGGACTATAATTACGAGATCTTGTATCATCCGGGCAAGGTGAACGTAGTGGCAGATGCTTTGAGTCGGAGGCCCAGAGATAGTTTATCCCGTTTGAGCACAGTTCCGAGGCAGTTGTCGGCAAATTGGCAGAGTCTATGCGACAGCCGAGTGCAGTTTGAGTTTACTCCGACCGGGGGACAGCTTGCGCATATCCATGTATGTCCACAGTTGCTTGACCGTATTTGTGAGGCGCAGCCGAGAGATGACAGTCTTTCAGAGATCATGGAGCAGGTTAGACAGGGCAGAGACTCCGAGTTCGTGATCGATAATCAGGGGGTATTGCGATTTAGGACTCGACTGTGCGTACCAGATTCTGAGGGACT
Source organism: Agapanthus africanus (assembly GCA_030015575.1). NCBI lineage: Eukaryota > Viridiplantae > Streptophyta > Magnoliopsida > Asparagales > Amaryllidaceae > Agapanthus > Agapanthus africanus. The sequence continues at coordinate 370,835,878 of JASDDO010000019.1, read as the reverse complement.
GAGGCGTGAGATTCTCGAGGAGGCGCATCGATCGGTGTACAGTGTTCATCCAGGTTCCACCAAGATGTACCATGATCTGAAAGATATTTACTTGTAGGAAGGGATGAAGAGGGACGACACAGACTTCGTTTCGAGATGCCTGACTTGTCAGCAAGTCAAGGCCGAGCACCAGAGGCCCGCGGGAGAGTTACAACCGTTGCCCATTCCGGAGTGGAAATGGGAGCAGATTTCTATGGACTTCATTGTGGGTCTACCTAGGACCAGTCGAGGGTACGACTCCATTTGGGTGATCATGGATCGATTGACGAAAGCGGCTCATTTTCTGCCAGTGAAGACCACTTTTGGATTTGCTCAGTATGCCCAGATATACATCGAGGAGATTGTGCGATTGCATGGTGTTCCGACTTGTATCATGTCCGAACGGGGCACCCAGTTCACCAGCCGACTATGGCAGAGACTTCAGGAGGCTTTGGGCACCCGCTTGAGTTTCAGCACCGCGTTCCATCCGCAGACCGACGGCTAGTCAGAGCGGACTATTCAGACTCTTAAGGACATGCTTCGAGCTTGCATTCTAGATTTCGGTGGCAGCTGGGATCGCCATTTGCCCTTGATAGAGTTCTCCTATAATAATAGCTTCCAGGATATGATTCAGATGACACCTTTCGAGGCCTTATATGGGAGGAGATGTCGATTGCCCATCTGTTTGACAGTGCTCAGTGAGAGCAGTATTTTGGGGCTGCAGATCGTACAGGAGACGACCGAGAAGATACAGTTGATTCGAGATAGGATGATGATAGCTCAGAGTAGGCAGGAATCGTATGCTGACAGACGCCGTCGCAGACTCGAGTTCGCAGTTGCCGATCATGTTTTTCTAAGGGTCTCTCCGATGAAGGGCGTGATAAGATTTGGGCGGAAAGGAAAGCTTAGTCTCAGATTTGTAGGTCCCTTCGAGATCCTCGAGCATGTAGGCGCAGTTGCATATCGTTTGGCTCTTCCACCCAGCTTCCCGGATGTTCACCCCGTGTTCCTTGTGTCGATGTTTCGCAGATACCTTCATGACCCTTCTCACATGATTCAGCACCAGACCGTTCAGCTTGAGCGCAATCTTTCGTTCACTGAGCAGCCAGTAGTGATATTGGATCGGCAAGTGAAGAAACTTCGATCAAAAGTCTTGCCATCTATGAAGGTTCTTTGGTGCAGCCCGAATGGTGAAGAGATCACTTGGGAGGCCGAGGGCGAGATGCGGAAGAAGTTCTCTCATCTCTTTGAAGGTACGCATAGTAAAATTTTTAAATTCGGGGACGAATTTCTATAAGGGGGGAAGATTGTAACACCTTAGGATGCGATTAGGGGTTAATTAAGCGATAGTATGGTTTTTAGTAAAAAGTTTACCAAAACGGTTTTCAAATATTTTATAAAAATTAATGAATATTTTATTAGTATTTATTTGGGCTTGCACACACATGTGCATGTTAACCTAGGGCTAATTTGGGGTTTAACCATGCTTAAGTAGCTATGGTGCTTTAACCATTTCCATTAGGATATTATGTAATTAATTAAGTAAATAAGTTTTCTAATTCAAAAAAAAATTTAAACTAATGTTATTCTTTTGGGTTGACTTAGAGAAGGAGGAAGAGAGAGAGAGAGAGGGAATGATGAGGCTTAAGAATGGGAGACAAGCATGCATTACATTAAATGAGGAGAGAGAATGTGCTATGCTTGCTCCCATACACCCCCTTTCTCACTCTCTCTCTATTATTTGAAATCCCATTTTCTTTCTCTCATATTTTGCTCATCTCTCTCTCCCAAAACTGAAACTTTTCTGCCCTTCACCAAAACCCAACCCCAATCATCTAAAATCCTTACTACCCTCACCAAAATTCACTTCACCGTTCTCTAAACTTAAGCTAAAGCCTATGGAGACCACTTGAAGCTAGGAAAGTTGGAGATTTTAGCAAGTTTGGGAAGGTAGTTCTCTTCTTACTGTTAATTAGCTAGTTTTTATATGGTGTTGTCTTGTAGTTTCTAATTGAGCCATAAAGTTTCAGACTTTGCGCATAATATCGTATTTTTGGTTAAGTTTGGGTGTCCCGATTGAATCTGCTATCACTTAGGGTGTTGGTTCGAAATGTTGCCGTTACAGAGAGGTGTATGTGATACCTAGAACCTACCATGAGAACCTGAGCCTAATCCCCAACACTTAGGCCGCAATTTTATTCGTTCTGGCCGTAAATTGCGGCCAGACTTGGGAGCTGGGAGTCGTGTCTGTGTCGGGGGGTCTCTGGGGTTATTTCTAGGCTCTTGGAACCTGCAACTTTCACCAATTCCTTATGTAGCAAAATCTCGGACCTTTTAGCTATAATTCAAGCATTTCGGCTTTTTGTGTTGCAGATTATCCATTACGTGTATTATTGTTTGGTTCGCTGTGTAGCCGTAGGGTTGGGCTAGGGGTTTCTGCATGCGTTTAGCTGCTGAGGGAAACACTCAGGAGAGCTTGAGAGTTGGGTCTTTGTTGCTATTGTTGAGTGTGTTATCGATAGATTTCTAATGAGCACTACTTATGTTGTTGTGGTATGATTGTAGGATCGCAGGGAGGACATCGGACACCACACAGAAAGGGAAGCAGGTGGTCGGATATACTTAGATTGAGATCACAGTGAGTAGATTTAACATCTATGGGGAAATCGCCCGTATGGCGTTATTCGTCAGGGTTTGATAGGATGTTGTAGCCGCATGTTATAATCATATATATATATTGGTTGTGCATGTGTACCATTGTTGCATACCCCTCTCTTGTTGCATTCGGACATAGTAGTTATGAGACACTGCACTATTACTAACGGTTCATGCTGCACGAGCACTAATCATATGCTACACACACACCGTTAGTAATTGCCATGACACTCGCACTATAGAATTGCTATGAACCATACATCGTTTAGCTTACCTCATCATTGATGTTTAGACATGATTCTGCTCTTTTGTGAGCATACATATTTGCGTATCTATATACTTGCACTTTCACACTTGCATACGTACTTGCGCACACCTATATTGGTTATAGCTACATATGCATCCATAGATGACATGGATTTGATTTGGAGATTCGGGAACCGCATGACGTATTTTAAAACTGTATTTATTTAAAAGAGCAGTTTTCCCTTGGTACGCACATATTACGGCTTTATGTTGCATACGTCATATTGCATGGATTTACGCATTGAGTTTTGGATTTCATGTGATTTCTGGATTTGAGAACCGTGGTATTATTTTAAGAAAGTATGCATTGTTTTGAAAACCCGGTTTCTCTTGATATGATATTTCAGTGCGTCCACCTTGCGTTTTCTCGGTTCCGAGACGTGTGCTAGTGATTGGTATGAAAGAGTGTGTTTGTAGTGTAACCGCAATCAATAACGGTGTCGCGTGTAGCTAGACCGAGATGAGTACGGGTCGTCCTCTGGGAAACGTTGAATCTTTTATTCTTACTTTAGATGTGTTGAAAAAGAGAGGAGGGATAAAGAATTTTGAAGAATGGTTTCTAGATCTACGTTAAGCAAGAATGCAAAAATATAGATCTAGATTATTTTAGGGATGTAGTTAATATAATAACGGGCTTGTAGGATTCGTTAGGATTTAGTAGTTATAGACGATTAATAAAAAGTTAACATTTTTATCCTTTAATAGATTTATAACTAGAACGACGGTGATGCGTGTATATTAGGGTTTCTGGAGGGAAAAGGAATCCCACTCTTAACCCTTATCTCGACACGGAACTCCGTTCATATCTAGCCTTTACCAAAACAATCATTAATCTAATCTCTAATCGCGGTCGGAACTAACAAAGAATTGTTAGCGCACCCGATTAGGATGTTAATGATTCTTTTGATAAAGTTCATAAACTTTATAGGACTTAAAAAGGGTTTAGGGATGTTCATCATCCATTAGCCTACCCTAATCCTACGAACCCTAACAAGCGGAGAATTACTCGTGCATGTTGGGAGAAAAAGAGATGGAAAGAAATTGCATAATTAAACTACAAAGAAATAAAATAAGAAAAAGAGCTACCTTTATTAATCAACAATATTCATTACACTTTGATCCCTTAGAAAATGATTACAAATACTAGTTTGCTTCTCGATCTCTTCCAAGGAGGTAGATGAACCGTTGATGATCAGCCTGGATGCGTGAGCCGTCTTGGACTTCGTGATCTCGTCGGCTTGATAAATATTCCAAGAGGCTCTCGGTCTTTATTTATAGTGCCTAAGCCAGATCCCAAGCTTCTAAATTAGGAAGTAAGTAGAAAAAGATCCTCCCCAAAAATCCTCGGCTTCCAACTCTTTGCAAATGCGGCGGATCCGCGGCATAATGAGGCTATTGCCGCGGATCCGCGGCTTGATGATCACAGCCGTTGGTCAAACTTCTGGGGATGTCTCGTAGTGACATTTGGCGATCCTTGGAACCTTCAGAATTTGGAAATCTTCTCGTGGTTGCTGCCAGACTTGGTCTCCAAGTTTTGATTCTTAATTAGCCAAGTCTTCTTCAACAACTTGATTTGCTTGATTCTAGTCTTTGAAAAATTCTGCACAACTTGGAAAAATTCTGCACAACAACTCAAATAATATTTAGTAGACTTTGTTCTACTAGGATTTGGTCAATGAATTTATTTGCATACATTTTCCTATCAAATGCTAATTATAATATATCAACACATGGAAAATAGTATTTTTACACATAAACCCTCATATATATGATATATTATAATAAAGTCCTTTTTTAATATGAAAATGGTAGGAAAAATGTAATAACAAATGTGCAGTTTTATCAACTGGACAAATACCCCCAAACTTATCTTTGATCGTCCCGAGCAAACTAGTTTATTCAAGAGGAGAAAAAGAAAGGAGAAAACTAAGCACACTTTCGTAGGCAAACACGATTGCACTGAGAACGTGTAACAAGCCGTTAAATCTCTAAGTGTCCCTAGTAGGAGGAGTGTTGTCTCCTGAGGGTTTTCAGCAGATTACACCCACAAAATCCTATAATAAAAGAGAGATGGTGAAATTTACATATAAAGATAAGAATCATAAAAGAAATACTTTGAAAATTTAGAGTTTCCAACTACACTAGCTTTTCAGTTGTCATGAGCCCTATCTTAATAGTCATGAAAAGATGTTAGAAATCACATCATCTCTCAATAAAACATCGTCTTTATTCTTCATTTCTACCTTTCATCCAAACATCGGTCATATACCCCTACGTGTGTGTAATGGACATCCCTACACTCGGAGAATTCAATTCAAGCTATCATACTCTTGTCTATCTACCTCAGTACTTTTTAACTTGATGAATATTTATGGATTTGCTCACACATTTTCATGCGACCGTTAATACTTCTTGAGGTACTAACCGACCGATTACTCATGTGCTTGCTGATTCGGTGATAATATTTTCCTCGTCTTGCACCACCTAAGGCTTAGCAGGACTCCCAGACCAGTTGGCCTTAGGGCACTAGGTGAAGAGGCACCCTCGCTATATTTTTTTATTGCTGCCTTGGCGATAACAAAACCAGTGTTCATTTTTTTTCTTTTCACCATTTTTATATTTTCTTCATTTTTTTATTTCCTTCATACTTTGGCTTTTAGACAAGAGCATTTCAAGGTATCCTCTACTATCCTGAGTTTCAAGACGTGTGTAAGTGCATATAGTAGGGTATCAACATTCAAATGTTTGGCTTCCAGAATAGAAACTATTTTTCAGATTTATTTTTTATCCTCAGATTAGTGACTTCCTTCATCTTACTAACCCTTGGGACAACAGCTCATAACTACTTATTACTAGTTCGTTTAAGAAAACTTCTAATTTTCTTGATTTTCTTAAACTATTCCTATCTTTTGGATGTAATTTTTCACTTTCTATTCTTTTGTTATAATTTTTTTTTTAATGCCCAGTGTCAAAGATAATTCAGTGAATACAAACCTCCCCCCCAAACCTGTTTTCAGCAATGTCCTCACTGATGTAGCCTTTTGAGAATATGGACCTGTATACTAGGAGAGAGATACAAGGGGTAAAATAATAGTTAAATGAAAAATTCCCCCAAACTTGTTCTTTGACACGCACAGATATTCAATTAAATCCATTTTTTACTCACCTCCATTCTTAAAATGAGAAAATGTTATAAAAACATGGAGGTGAGGCGGAGGAATTTTAGTTTTGATAAAGCGGCTCCTGTAAAAACAGGAGCTCCTCCGCGGAGTCAGCAGAAAAATACGGTTTTAATCTATGCCCATTTACTTTAAAAATTGAACCGTTTTTTAAATTTTCGACTTCAACTGCCCCGTGCGGGTGTACATACCGCACCACAAAAGGTCCTTTCCAACGAGATTTAAGCTTACCCGGATGAAGATGGAGACGGGAGTCGAAAAGAAGGACTTGTTGCCCCGATGTGAAGGTTTTTCTAAAAAGATTTTTATCGTGGAACACTTTAGTCCTATTCTTTACTATCACTGCATTATCGTAAGCTTCATCGCGGAGTTCTCTTAGCTCATTCAATTGCAGCTTCCGATAGCTGCCTGCATGATCAAGATCAAAATTAAGTTCTTTAATAGCCCACATTGCCTTATGTTCAATCTTGACAGGGAGGTGGCATGCCTTCCCAAACACAAGGCGGTATGGAGACATACCAAGATCGGTCTTATAAGCGGTGCGGAATGCCCAAAGAGCATCCGTCAATTTGGTTGACCAATCTTTACGGTTTTTCGAAACCGTCTTCTCCAATATCTGTTTGATCTGCCTATTTGAGATCTCAGCCTGCCCGCTTGTTTGGGGATGATAGGGTGTAGAAAGCTTGTGAGTGATTGAATATTTCCGCATCAAGGCCTCGAAAGACCTATTGCAGAAATGTGTCCCGTTGTCGCTAATTATAATGCGAGGGTGTCCGAATCGCGAAAACATATTTTCTTTAAGAAACTTAATGACAACTTTGTTGTCATTAGTGCGACACGGTATAGCTTCCACCCACTTCGAGACATAATCAACCGCTAACAAGATATACAGATTCCCAAAGGAGTTGGGAAAAGAGCCCATAAAATCAATACCCCAAATATCAAATATTTCCACAACCAATATAGGTTGGAGCGACATCTCATTCCTTCGTGAAATCCGACCCAAATGCTGACATCGCGGATAAGTTTTGCAATGTTCAAATGCATCTTTAAATAATGTTAGCCAATAAAAGCCACATTGCAAAACTTTCTCTACCGTTTTTCGAGGTCCAAAATGACCGCCGCATGCCTGATCATGACAAAATGATAACACGCTCTTGAATTCATCGTTAGGGACACACCTGCGAATGATTTGATCGGAACAATACTTGAATAGATAAGGTTCATCCCAGTAAAAATATTTTACTTGGGATAGAAATCGAAGTTTGTCTTGTTTCGACCAATCGCTAGGTATAAGTCCCGTTGCAAGATAGTTCACGATATCCACGAACCAAGGTTCGTAGGATACATTCAAGAGCTGTTCGTCAGGAATTGAGTCATTTATCGGCACGGTCACAGTTGGCGAAGAAGTGATGCGTGAAAGATGGTCGGCTACAACGTTTTCACATCCACTCTTATCTCGGATGACAAGATCAAATTCTTGTAACAATAGGATCCAACGTATTAGCCTGGCCTTCGCATCCTTCTTCGATAAAAGATGTCGTAGGGCGGAGTGATCAGTGTAAACCACAATAGGCGAGCCAATCAAGTAGGGCCTGAATTTCTCTAATGCAAATACAACTGCCAAGAGTTCTTTCTCGGTAGTTGTGTAATTTATTTATGCATCATTCAAGGTCCTACTTGCATAATAAATAACATGTGGCATCTTATCAATGTGCTGTCCTAAGACCGCAACAATAGCAAAATCTGATGCATCACACATAAGCTCGAACGGGTGGTTCCATTCCGGAGATGATAGAACGGGGGCTGTAGTGAGTGATTCTTTAAGCGATTCAAAAGCAGCCTCACAATCTGAATCGAAGTGAAATGTAGTGTCCTTGGCCAATAGAAGGGTTAAGGGTCTAGCAATTTTGCTAAAGTCCTTAATAAATTTGCTATAAAATCCTGCATGGCCAAGGAAGGATCGTATATCTTTGACGCATTTGGGACGATGGAGGTTTTGAATGACATCTATTTTAGCTCTGTCAACCTCAATGCCTTTTCGTGAAATTATATGTCCAAGTACAATACCTTCTTGGACCATAAAATGACATTTTTCCCAATTCAAAGTCAAGTTCTTATCCTTACAGCGGGTAAGAGCCGCGTCAAGATTACGAAGGCAGTCCTCAAAGGAGTCCCCAAAAATGGAGAAATCGTCCATAAAAATTTCTAGAAAATTTTCCACCATATCTGAAAATATCCCTATCATGCACCGCTGAAATGTAGCGGGAGCGTTGCATAACCCAAAGGGCATGCGTCTATAAGCAAAAGTTTCGAAAGGACAAGTAAAAGTGGTTTTATCTTGATCCTTTTCGGCGATGGGGACCTGGTTATAACCAGAGTATCCGTCCAAGAAACAGTAGTATTCGTGTCCCGCTAATCGTTCCAACATCTGGTCAATGAAAGGTAGAGGGAAGTGATCTTTCCTCGTTGCGGCATTGAGTTTCCTGTAATCAATACAGACGCGCCACCCAGTTTGGGTGCGTGTTTGGATTAACTCATTATCCTCATTAGTGATGACCGTGATGCCAGACTTTTTGGGGACCACATGAATTGGACTTACCCATTGGCTATCAGATATAGGATAAATTATTCCACTATCAAGGAACTTGACGATTTCTTTCTTTACCGCCTCCTTCATAACGGGATTTAACCGTCTTTGTGGGTCTCGGGTTGGTTTGGCTTCATCCATCAGATGTATGTTATGTTCAACAATTAAGGGACTAATCCCTTTGATGTCGGCCATCGTCCAACCAAATGCTTGCCGATTCGATCTCAACACTGCCAAAAGTGCATTCTCTTGCTCTAAGGTTAGAGAAGCGGATATAATCACTGGCAAAGTCTCATTCTCTCCTAAATATGCATATTTAAGATGAGAAGGTAGCGGTTTGAGATCAAGAATTGGCGGAGAGACAATAGAAGGTGGGGTAAGCGAATGATATTCGGACTCCCGAAGAGGTTCAAAACTTGCATAAGATATTGACTCGGAAAGTGCTGCTGACTTTTGCAACGAGTCAACGGGTTCAATCTCAAGGTCGGACTCATTGAACATATCCTCACTATAAAGTGGTGCAAGATTAAACGATGTCTCATTAGAGTTGTCGAGAACATCAAAGCAAAGCTCCTCATCCATGCAGCTTTCGGAAGCTATCTCGTGGATGGAACAAACATCCAGCAAATGAGCAGAAGGTTCTGATGGCTGAGTTCCTAGCTTGTAAATATTAAGCTCAATTGTCATTTTCCCGAAGGATAAGTTCATAGAACCGTTACGACAATTAATTACAGCGTTAGAAGTTGCTAGGAAGGGTCGACCAAGTATCACCGGGATTTGATTGCGTGGGTTTGCCACAGGTTGTGTATCTAAAACAATAAAGTCCACGGGAAATATGAATTCCCTGACTTTAATTAACACATCCTCTAGTTCGCCCCGAGGTTTGGTGATAGATCGGTCTGCCATCTGGAGCGTACAATGGGCGGGTTTTAACTCTCCAATTCCTAACTGCTCGTATACTGAATAGGGAAGCAAGTTGACACTAGCGCCTAGATCGAGTAAAGCACGATTAATATTTTTACCCCCAATAGAAATAGAGATTGTAGGACAGCCGGAGTCCTTACGTTTCTTTGGTATTTGTTGGGTAAAAGCTGTGCTAACATTACTCGTCATGAAAACCTTCTTAGGCACTTAAGTTTTTCTCTTCCTAGTGCACAAGTCTTTAAGGATTCTTGCATAAGATGGGACTTGTTGAATAGCATCTAGTAGAGGAATATTCACGCTAACTTGCTTAAACATTTCCACAATCTTCTCCATTTGTGGGTTACGTCTGTTGGCCCTTAATCTGTTTGGAAATTGAGCTCGATCAATAAGTTTTGGGTCCAACGTTTGTGGAGAAGACTGTGGCGACGGATTCGATCCCAAGATCGGAGTGGGAATCGACTTAGATAGATTTGGCGAAATGTTCGAGCCTTAGGGAAAACGGAGAATAGGCTCGGATGAAGGTGGGAGACTAGACGAATTAGGGGAAGAAGAAGAAGAAGCTGGGGTATCAAATGTGTCACTAACATCAAATTGCTCACCCACTCGGTTATTCAGCACTCTCCCCGATCTCAACGTAGTAACGGCATTCATATTATGATTTTGTGAATGGCCAGGATTCGGTAGGGGTTGAGATGGGGGTTTCCCTTTCTCTCTCGCACTCATTGCGGCGTTTAACTGTGCGATTTGGTTTTCTAATGATTTAATACTCTCACCATGGGAGGCAGAGTTTTTCGTTATGGTATCAATAGAAGACCTCATCTCAGCCGAAAATTGCATGGATTGTTTCATGAACATATCCAAAGTTTGTGCAAGTGAGTTGTCAGTACCGGCCACTTGTGGTGTAGAAATGTTGGCCAGATTTTGAAAATTCTGTGACTGAAAGGGGGGCTGATTCTGTGGTTGTGGTTGCTGTGGAGGAGGTCTTATATAATTGCTTTGTTGGTTTTGGTTCCAAGCAAAGTTAGGATGATTCCTCCATCCTTGATTGTACGTGGAAGAATAAGGGTCGTTTCTAGGTCGCTGCTGAAAAGCAGCATTTGCTTGAAACGATGCATTCATAGGACATTCTTCCGTTAAGTGTGAAGGATCCGAACAGCAACCACAGACGGTCTTAGGAAGCGTGACCTGATTTAGGGAGAATGATGAGAACTTGTTTTCGATAGCGTCGAGTTTCTTCTGTATCGCTGCCATTTCGGCTTTTACTGCGATAGAAACAGCGAGCTGGCGAATACCTCCCTTAGTTGAAGGTGGTCTTACGCTTTCCCACTGTAACGTGTGTTCAGCAAAGTCTTCCAGATACTTCCACGCTTTACCGTTATCTTTAGACATGAAATTGCATTGACACATTGTTTCAAGCATCTGCTTTGTCGCTGGATTAATGCCTTCATATATAATCCGACATAAATCCCATCTTTGTATTCCGTGATGGGGGCATTGGACAAGCAGATCTTTGAAACGTTCAAAGCACTTCCAAAATGGTTCATTGGAAAGCTGGGTGAACTGGTTGATCTCGCTCCTAATATGGGCAGTCTTATAGTTTGGGTAAAACTTCTTAAGAAATGCTATGACAAATTCATCCCAATTAGTACGAAAGAGTGTGTTTGTAGTGTAACCGCAATCAATAACGGTATCGTGTGTAGCTAGACCGAGATGAGTACGGGTCGTCCTCTGGGAAACGTTGAATCTTTTATTCTTACTTTAGATATGTTGAAAAAGAGAGGAGCGATAAAGAATTTTGAAGAATGGTTTCTAGATCTACGTTAAGCAAGAATGCAAAAATATAGATCTAGATTATTTTAGGGATGAAGTTAATATAATAAGGGGGCTTGTAGGGTTCGTTAGGATTTAGTAGTTATGGACGATTAATTAAAAGTTACCCTTTTTATCCTTTAATAGATTTATAACTAGAACGACGGTGATGCGTGTAGATTAGGGTTTCTGGAGGGAAAAGGAATCCCACTCTTAACCCTTATCTCGACACGGAACTCCGTTCATATCTAGCCTTTACCAAAACAATCATTAATCTAATCTCTAATCGCGGTCGGAACTAACAAAGAATTGTTAGCGCGCCCGATTAGGATGTTAATGATTCTTTTGATAAAGTTCATAAACTTTATAGGACTTAAAAAGGGTTTAGGGATGTTCATCATCCATTAGCCTACCCTAATCCTATGAACCCTAACAAGCGGAGAATTACTCGTGCATGTTGGGAGAAAAAGAGATGGAAAGAAATTGTATAATTAAACTACAAAGAAATAGAATAGGAAAAAGAGCTACCTTTATTAATCAACAATATTCATTACACTTTGATCCCTTAGAAAATGATTACAAATACTAGTTTGCTTCTCGATCTCTTCCAAGGAGGTAGATGTACCGTTGATGATCAGCCTGGATGCGTGAGCCGTCTTAGACTTCGTGATCTCGTCGGCTTGATAAATATTCCAAGAGGCTCTCGGTCTTTATTTATAGTGCCTAAGCCAGATCCCAAGCTTCTAAATTAGGAAGTAAGTAGAAAAAGATCCTCCCCAAAAATCCTCGGCTTCCAACTCTTTGCAAATGCGGCGGATCAGCGGCATAATGGGGCTATTGCCGCGGATCCGCGGCTTGATGATCATAGCCGTTGGTCAAACTTCTGGGGATGTCTCGTAGTGACATTTGGCGATCCTTGGAACCTTCAGAATTTGGAAATCTTCTCGTGGTTGCTGCCAGACTTGGTCTCCAAGTTTTGATTCTTAATTAGGCAAGTCTTCTTCAACAACTTGATTTGCTTGATTCTAGTCTTTGAAAAATTCTGCACAACTTGGAAAAATTCTGCACAACAACTCAAATAATATTTAGTAGACTTTGTTCTACTAGGATTTGGTCAATGAATTTATTTGCATACATTTTCCTACCAAATGCTAATTATAATATATCAACACATGGAAAATAGTATTTTTACACATAAACCCTCATATGTATGATGTATTATAATAAAGTCCTTTTTTAATATGAAAATGGTAGGAAAAATGTAATAACAAATGTGCAGTTTTATCAACTGGACAAATACCCCCAAACTTATCTTTGATCGTCCCGAGCAAACTAGTTTATTCAAGAGGAGAAAAAGAAAGGAGAAAACTAAGCACACTTTCGTAGGCAAACACGATTGCACTGAGCACGTGCAACAAGCCGTTAAACCTCTAGGTGTCCCTAGTAGGAGGAGTGTTGTCTCCTGAGGGTTTTCAGCAGATTACACCCACAAAATCCTATAATAAAAGAGAGATGGTGAAATTTACATATAAAGATAAGAATCATAAAAGAAATACTTTGAAAATTTAGAGTTTCCAACTACACTAGCTTTTCAGTTGTCATGAGCCCTATCTTAATAGTCATGAAAAGATGTTAGAAATCACATCATCCCTCAATAAAACATCGTCTTTATTCTTCATTTCTACCTTTCATCCAAACATCGGTCATATACCCCTACATGTGTGTAATGGACATCCCTACACTCGGAGAATTCAATTCAAGCTATCATACTCTTGTCCATCTACCTCAGTACTTTTTAACTTGTTGAATATTTATGGATTTGCTCACACATTTTCATGCGACCGTTAATACTTCTTGAGGTACTAACCGACCGATTACTCATGTGCTTGCTGATTCGGTGATAATATTTTCCTCGTCTTGCACCACCTAAGGCTTAGCAGGACTCCCAGACCAGTTGGCCTTAGGGCACTAGGTGAAGAGGCACCCTCGCTATATTTTTTTATTGCTGCCTTGGCGATAACAAAACCAGTGTTCATTTTTTTCTTTTCACCATTTTTATATTTTCTTCATTTTTTTATTTCCTTCATACTTTGGCTTTTAGACAAGAGCATTTCAAGGTATCCTCTACTATCCCGAGTTTCAAGACGTGTGTAAGTGCATATAGTAGGGTATCAACATTCAAATGTTTGGCTTCCAGAATAGAAATTATTTTTCATATTTATTTTTTATCCTCAGATTAGTGACTTCCTTCATCTTACTAACCCTTGGGACAACAGCTCATACGTGCATACCTGCGATTACCAGTATATGTTATTTACTATTCATAAGTTGGCAACTCACCCCCGTTATGCCACAGTGTTTTGCAGGTTGACTCTCAGAGTAGTCGCGGCAGGGCTACATCATTGTATCCTTTTGTTGCGGATCCCGTTACAGTTTGGCGTGTGGGCCATTTTGCGTATAGGTGGGTTGCGGGTATCCGTTTATATTTCATTGTACATTTTATTGTATCTAATACTCTCCATCTACCATATCATGTATTGACTTAGAGACCAGTTGTGAGGGCGATGTTGTATATTATTTTGTACTTTAGATGTCAAGCTTGTGTGAGCCGACTTTATTTATGCAGTTTTATCGTTTATGCTGTTTTTCACTTATATTGTTCATTTCTTCGCTACGGTGTCGTATATTGTTCTCGTGGTGATTGTTTCCGCCGTTAGGCGTGTCTGCTCCCGTTTAGGGATGCTTTATTCTTATTATCAGTCGTTTTACTTATATCATGTGTTGTACCCGTTTTCGGGGCTGGTTTTTACAAAGGAGGTGCTGCCGAAATTTTTAAGAAAATAACTTGAACTTTAATGATTTTTACTCGAGATTTCCAAATGTTGTTAACAAATGTTTTCATCACTTTCTTCTTTGATGGTTTAGATTTCTGGGTTTTCGGTTTACTTAAAATGCGCTACGCCTGTAGACATTCCGCGGTTTAAGTGCTGGTCACAGGCCAAACTTGGGTCATGACAGTAGCGGGACCCTCGTAAACTCTGCGTGGCCCTCGATATTTTCAAAACCTCTCAAGACACACATACACACACTGCACATTGAGTTCGCATGACTAGTTGAACCGTCAATCGAAGGTTCTTTCGCTTCTACGGCTGCCGGAGATTCGGATCCTCACAATCAATAAACCCTAGCCTACCCTAAGCAGGGGGAATCTATAGTACGCCTGACAAACGCGCACATTCCAATCTCAATGGGGTGACGAAAAACACCTTACAACGTGAAACACACGTGGGTGCTGAATAAAAGTGCTCAGCACTCTCTATGCACCCGAAGACAGCTAAGTGCTTAGCATTGATTAGGCTGCGCCCACAGCCGCACGTGCTCCTCCCGTGGGCGCCATACAAAAAGAGCTGAGCACTTCATATGCAACCAAAACGGTTGATTGTTTAGCACTGATTGGGCAGCGCCCTGCGCCGCATGTGCACCTCACTTGGACTCTATAAAAAGTGCTTATCACTTCACATTTGTCAAAACGACTAAAGTGTTTGATTGATGTGGTATTTGCGTATTCCTTAAATTTAAATTTTCCGCAATCAAGATGGTGTCGCTTGATAGCTAGCCGGTTGAGTACGAGTCGATCCACAGGGAAATGGTGTCCTTTTCTTTAAGTTCTAACGAGTTAAGTCCTAACTTTGATAGGTTTTGTTTTAAGATCTAAGAACGAGAATAAATTGATATAAAGGCTTGCTAGGGTTAGGATTAGGTTAGTTCGAAATATGGATTATTCTCACTTCTTTCACTGCCCTAGTTAAGAATATAGGTGTTAGGGTAATAGTCAACAACGGGGATTAGCACGACTAGGAAGAAACTTAGTTTCTTCCTTTTGGTCTTTGTCCACCCGTTCTTGGCTCTTAGCCCTAACCTCCGGTTAATTCAACCACAACCGGTCTAACTAGGGAATCACCGCTATCATGTAGGATAGGGTGCCGTAGTGAGCGGATTATGGTTGATTTAAAGAGAGTCGTTAATTAAAATTATTTGGGCAAAGAAAGGAGTGAGAGAGATTTCCTTCTCTCAAACCTTCCCTCTCCTATCCCTAACAAGTGAGGAATTACTCACTCATTAGGAAGATAACAATAAAATTCATTTTTTTTATTTTAATAGATGAACTAAATTGCAGATAATAAAAGAACAGATAAAAATTGCAGGAATTAAAATTCAGATAAAAGAATGCGAGATAAAAAAAATAAAACTTACTTTATTGATGACCTCTCAACAATGCATTACAGTTGGAATTAAAATTTAGATCTAAGAATTAAAAAGAGGCATGCCTAATTAGGCATTTGGTTTTCCTATTTATAGATAGAAAAAACCCTAGGTTACATTCTGATCCATACATGTATTTCCCAAACTACCATAAGAAAGCCGGGTCAAAGCACCGACACCTCCACTGACACGTGCACCACACGGCCGCGGTTCCGCGGCATAATAGACTGTTTGGACGCGGTTCCACGGCCAATTGGTGGAGTCTTGGGCCTATCTCTTCAGGGTGGATTCATGTTGCTTTTACCTTCTGTTTTCTTTACTTGGTTTCTCAGAATCTCTTCTATTTTCTTCCAGATTTCCAACAGTGCAGAATGATGTGGACTTTTGCCTTGAGCTTCGCGTTGAAGTCTTGAATCTTGTGCTGCCCTTGTGCTTTGTGCATTGAACCGTCTAATGATTTTCATTTATTCCTTGAACTGGTAGGCGGTATCATACGGATTCATCTATTGTTGGTCGTAGTCTCACATTTGTAGCGACTTTTCATGAATTTCACTGTAACGATCATAGAACCTGTAACCTGCAACTATTTAGCAGACATGGATTAAAAGCACCTATTTATATGTAATGTGATTAAGAATGGGCGATATAATAATGCAAAATTCTGATATGAACAAATACCGCCAAACTTATCTTTTGCTCGTCCCGAGTAAAGCCAATTTTATTTTCAAAAATTTCTGACCCCACTTTCGTAGGGAACGCGATTGCACCGAGCTCGTGCAACAAGCCGTTAAACCTCTAGGTGTCCCTAATAGGAGGAGTGTTGTCTCCTGAGGGTTTTCAGCGGATACTACCCACAAAATCCAATTAATTAGGCCATTGACTCTAAATCTTCAATTTAGTATTCTAGTAAGAAATTCTATTATCGTTAACTTAGAAATTATCAACCCGTATTTTTCACACCCCCTCTTCATTTAACTTAAGATCGTATATGTTTTGCAAATTTATAAAGTTTTCAGTATCTTTTGAATTTTCCTTCTAAGGTGCAATCTTAACTTAAGAATTTTTATCATCTTTACTGAAGATATAAGACCTATTTTTCATTCCTATCTCTCATCCAAATCCCAATTATATACCCCTACGTGTGTATAATTATCACCCATACATTTGGAAATTCAATTCAAACTATCTTACTCTTGTCCATCGTCCAAAGTATTTTTTAATTGGTGATTAAATTGCTCACACATCCTTCATACGATCGTTAATACTTCTTGAGGTACTAAACGACCGATTACAAAATGTGCTTGCGCATTTAGGCGTAATTCCTCGTCTTGCAATACCTAAGGCTTAGCAGTGACTCCCAAACCAGTTGGTCTACGGCACTAGGTGATAAAGCACCCTCGCTATATTTTTTTATTTATGCTGCCTTAACTAATTACAAAACCAGTGTTCATTTTTTTATCTCTTTATTCACCACTTATACTTTTATTTTATTTTCCTTCATACTAAGGATTTTAGACAAGAGCATTTCAAGGTATTCTCTACTATCCCAAGTTTTAAGGTGCGTGTATGTGCAAGTTGTAGGGTATATATTTTCAGAATTTAGACTTAAGGTTCAGAATTATTTTTCAGACTTACACTTCAAATAAAAATTTCAATACTCTTCCCTTATTTTGACTTAGCCCAAGAACTGAACTCAAAATTTGCCTATTTCTAAATAAACAGTAAGGACATATATTTTCTATAATTAAACTTTAAGAGAGGTTATTTTTAGGGTTTTTAATTTACCAAGTTTAGGATCTAGTTTTTTTTCTAACTAGTCAACCGTTATATTGAACTTAAGTCAAATATGGCCAAAAATTGAACTTTTCAATTTTTATAATTTTTAAAATTTTTCAATTTTTATTGATTTTATTTATATATATATATATATTTTTTTTTATTTTTTTTTATTTTTTTATAAAGATGCAATGCGGAATTAAATATGCAAAGAAAGAAAAAACAAATATGTACAAAAATAAAAATATGCAGATGCAATGCAAAGATAACTATTTACAATCCACCTCCACCCCCAAACTTATCGAAAGCAGTGTTCTCACTGCTCCCAACGACGTCTACCAGACGCAGCCTCATTGGTCTCACCCCCCGTCCCCTCGATCATAATCAGGAACGTTCCTCTCTTTCCAGCAGGGTAGTTATGCCATGCTCCAAACTCGTCACTCGCTGACCAAGGTTGGTCATCATCCCTATCAATCTTTCTACCCTCCTATTAGTTCTTCTAAGTAAGCACGCTTGTACCGCGAGGGTAAGCTCTTCATCGCTCGCGGTCGAGCTGGAGCTGGGTGTCTTTGCGAGCACGTCTTCGGCCGGCTCGGTGCGCGATCATAAATCATGTAATCGTGTATAAGACGTAGAGACACCCTCAAGAAAGGGTCGAATTGGAATTCCACCATGCATATAAAATTCGAATTCCTCAACAGGGAGGAAATGGCGACACAGTTGTGTGACCAACATAGGGCAAGGATAGTTGGCAGCCCTATTACCTGCACCAATCGAGTAAAGTAAAACAGTGCACATATCATAACTAGATTTCGTGTCATCAAGGTGTGCACTCAATGGAGGGATGGTGTGAAAAATGTCGTGTTGTGCGAACTACCAAAAATATTATTTTGTACCCAACGGCACACAGTTAAGACGTTCGCAAAAAGGGTTCTAGCATGGATGCCTTTTCGTGGCTCCCTTGAACAGTCATTACCCATTAAGGGTAGGTAGTCCTCGAAGCGGAGGGGTTGGTCATGAACGGGGAGTCATGGAATTAGGGTAACTTCATGGATGAAGTCCCTATCAATTATTATTTCTCTATCCTCCCACATTAATCTAAGGTAACCGTGTTGTGCAAGACTACCCTCATTCATGCATTCATAAAAACGGGTGACAAGATCCGGAAGCGCGAAGGCATTCGGATGGTTAAAAAGCAAAAAGTTCCATCCACACCTTTGGATCTCATCACCGAAGTAACTACCATAAATCGTGTGTGCAAACATTTGGGAAAAATCCCTCTCAAACTGCAGAGTAGGTGCCATAATAGAGAGAAAATGCAGAAAAATTAAATCTACAGAGAGAGAAAAATTCTGCAAACCTTCTCTGAAATTTTCAGAGGGAGAAGCGTCTAGAGAGCGACGGTTGCGTGGCCGAAGGTGGACTTGGGCGGCGGAAGCGCGGCGGCGGGAGGTGATCTTTCTGCAAAACTTAGAGCGGCGGCTAGGGTTTTGGAATTTAGGGTTTCTGAGGCACAGGAAACTCAGAGGGGGGTCGGGGTATTTTTATAGGGAGTGTGTTGGTTATTTGTAAAAAACCCTCATTAAAAAGAGGAATTTATTTGTAAAAAAATATTTTTTTATTTATTATTTATTAAAACCGAAAATTTACAAAAACACCCCCAAAAATTTGATTTTTTTAGTTTTTACTTATTTTTATTTTATTTTATTATTTGTTTTAATATAATTACAAGTGGTACATACCCCCGAACTTATTTGAAACAGTGTTTCCACTATATATGGCTGGATAACCGAAATTTGGGGGTAGATGGAGGAAGACCAGTCAATGTAAATCGGCTCCTGTAACATCAGGAGCTCCTCTGAAGGGTCCGCGGTGAGGAACGGTTTTAATCTATGTCCGTTCACTTTAAATAGTGAACCGTCCTCATGATTTTCTAAATCGACCGCACCGTGCGGATATACGGTATGTACACAAAATGGCCCTTTCCATCGAGACCTAAGCTTGCCGGGATGGAAATGTAGCCGGGTGTCGTAAAGTAAAACATGTTGACTAGGTTTGAATGTTTTGAGCATAAGGTGTTTATCGTGAAATACCTTCGTTCGGTTTTTGACGACAACCGCGTTCTCGTAAGCTTCATCCCGAAGCTCGTCCAATTCATTTGACTGCTGCTTTCTATGGCTGCCCGCATCTTCGATAGATAGATTCGGCTCTTTTATCGCCCAAAATGCACGATGCTCTATTTCAACTGGAAGGTGGCAATCCTTTCCGTAAACAAGCCGATAAGGAGGCTGTCACGCCCCACCCCCAATACAGAGAGTATTGTCCGCTCTGGCCGAAACCGCACGGTTTATCGTGAAATACCTTCGTTCGGTTTTTGACGACAACCGCGTTCTCGTAAGCTTCATCCCGAAGCTCGTCCAATTCATTTGACTACTGCTTTCTATGGCTGCCCGCATCTTCGATAGATAGATTCGGCTCTTTTATCGACCAAAATGCACGATGCTCTATTTCAACTGGAAGGTGGCAATCCTTTCCGTAAACAAGCCGATAAGGAGACTGTCACGCCCCATCCCCAATACAGAGAGTATTGTCCGCTCTGGCCGAAACCGCACGGTTTTGTCCTTCGAGGCGAACCGGACCCGACCAGGGGCCACTTCCCAGGAGGTCACCCATTCCAGGACTTCCGTGGCCCAAGCACGCTTAACTACGGAGTTCTCAAGCTCCTGTAGTGCCGGTTCACTTAAAAGGCGCCTCTGTATTGAGGAGTGGTATCATTCGATTTATAGTACAGATCTGCCCCTTTCGGAATGTATTCCGAAGAGTCCCCATTGTTCTACAGTGGGTCCCACGGACTCAAGAGGTGGCCCCCACGGATTCAAGAGGTGGCCCCCGCCCACTTAACATGACACTTGGCGTGGCACTTTGTTCCGTGTGGCACTTTGCTCCGTGAGCAAGAACCGGGTCCCGACATTCTCCCCACCTTTGAACAACGGTTCGTCCTTGAACCACAAACCTACTATTGAGGAACCTAGCTCTGATACCATTCTGTCACGCCCCACCCCTAATACAGAGAGTATTGTCCGCTCTGGCCGAAACCGCACGGTTTTGTCCTTCGAGGCGAACCGGACCCGACCAGGGGCCACTTCCCAGGAGGTCACCCATCCCAGGACTTCCGTGGCCCGAGCACGCTTAACTACGGAGTTCTCAAGCTCCTGTAGTGCCGGTTCACTTAAAAGGCGCCTCTGTATTGAGGAGTGGTATCATTCCATTTATAGTACAGATCCGCCCCCTTTCGGAATGTATTCTGAAGAGTCCCTATTGTTCTACAGTGGGTCCCACGGACTCAAGAGGTGGCCCCCACGGATTCAAGAGGTGGCCCCCGCCCACTTAACATGACACTTGGCATGGTATTTTGTTCCGTGTGGCACTTTGCTCCGTGAGCAAGAACCGGGTCCCGACAGAGACATGCCAAGATCGGTCTTATAGGCAGTTCGAAATGCCCAAAGGGTATCAGTAAGTTTTAAAGATCAATCCTTATAGTTTTTGGAAACCGTTTTCTCCAAAATTTGTTTGATTTGCCGATTTGAAATCTCGGCCTGCCCACATGTTTGGGGATGATAGGGTGTTGATAGCTTCTGATTAATGGAATATTTCCGCATTAAGGACTCGAAAGTTCTATTACAGAAATGAGTTCCATTATCGCTAATGATTGCGCGAGGGTGCCCAAACCGGGAGAAAATGTTTTCTTTGAGGAATCTAACGACAACCTTGTTATCGTTAGTCCGACTGGGCACAGCCTCGACCCATTTAGATACATAATCAACAGCAAGAAGAATATACAAGTTCCCAAAAGAATTTGGAAACGGTCCCATAAAATCAATCCCCCAAATATCAAAAATTTCCACAACCAATATTGGTTGGAGCGGCATTTCGTTTCTCCTGGATATCCGGCCCAACTGTTGGCACCGGGAGCACGTCTTGCAGTAATCATGTGCGTCTTTAAAGAGTTGTGGCCAGTAGAAACCACACTGCAAGATCTTTTCGGCTGTCTTTCTAGGGCCAAAATGCCCGCCACATACTTGATCGTGGCAAAATGACAGCACGCTCTTGAATTCATTGTAGGGGACAACCGATGAAAAATCTGGTCGGGACAGTATTTAAACAGATAAGGTTCGTCCTAGTAAAAGTGTTTTACCTGGGATAGGAATCGGAGTCTGTCCTATTTTGACCATTCATTCGGTATAAGTCCGGTGGCCAAATAATTCACAATATCTGCGAACCAAGATTCGCATGATACAGTCAAGAGCTACTTATCTGGAAAAACGTCTTTTATAGGAAATTGAAGCGTCGGCGAAGAAGGGCGGCGTGAAAGATGGTCGGCGACTACTTTTTCGCATCCTCTTTTGTCTTTAATGACAAGGTCAAACTCTTATAGTAAGATGATCCAACGTATCAGCCGAGATTTAGCATCCTTCTTCACAAAAAGATGGCGAAGGGCTGAATGGTCAGTGTATACGATGACTGGAGAGCCGATTAAGTAGGGCCTGAACTTTTCTACTGCAAACACAACACCTAAGAATTCCTTCTCGGTTGTTGTGTAATTTAATTGGGCCTCGTTCAAGGTTCGGCTAGAGTAATAGATTACATGCGGCATCTTATCGATGTGCTGTCCAAGGACAGCACCAATGGCAAAATCAGATGCATCGCTCATAATTTCAAATGGATGCGTCCAGTCAGGAGACGAAAGAATGGGAGCAGAAGTAAGTGAATTTTTCAATGACTCGAACGCCTTCATACAGCTCGAGTCGAAATTAAATGTGGTGTCCTTGGCCAACAAAATAGTCAAGGGTCTAGCAATCTTGCTAAAATCCTTGATGAACCATCTATAGAAACCGACATGGCCAAGGAAGGATTGAATGTCTCGGACGCATTTGGGAGGAGGGAGATTGGAAATGACTTCAATTTTCGCTTTATCTACCTCAATGCCATTTTGCGAGATGATATGTCCTAAGACAATACCTTCTCATACCATGAAATGACACTTCTCCCAATTTAAAGTAAGGTTCTTATCCTTACACCGGGTAGGGACTGCGTCGAGATGTAGCAAACACTCATCAAAAGAGTCGCCAAAATGGAGAAATCATCCATGAATATCTCCAAGAATTTTTCCACCATGTCTGAAAAAATACCCATCATACACCGCTGGAAGGTAGCGGGTGCATTGCATAACCCAAAGGGCATGCGCCGGTAAGCAAACGTACCGAAAGGACAAGTGAATGTGCTTTTGTCTTGGTCTTTTTCGGCGATGGGAATTTGATTATAGCCGGAGTAGCCATTCAAAAAGCAATAGTATTCATGCCCAGCCAATCGTTCTAGCATTTGGTCAATGAAAGTTAATGGAAAGTGGTTTTTCCGTGTCGCGGTGTTGAGTTTTCTATAATCGATGCATACTTGCCACCCAATTTGGGTGCGAGTAGGTATTAACTCATTCGCCTCATTAGTTATGACCGTTATGCCCGATTTTTTTGGGACAACGTGAATGGGGCTAACCCACTGGCTATTAGAGATAGGGTAAATGATACCACTATCAAGACATTTTACGATCTCCTTTTTAACAGCCTCCTTCATGACTGGGTTGAGTCGTCTCTGTGGATCCCTTGCTGGCTTGGCATCATCCATCATATGAATATGATGTTCAACTATTAGGGGACTAATCCCCTTGATGTCCGCCATAGTCCAGCCAAATGCTTGCCGATTGCTTTGCAAGACCGTCACAAGGGCTTTCTCTTGCTCTGAGGCTAGAGAAGCCGAGATGATAATAGGAACGGTTTCATTCTCACCTAAGTAAGCGTATTTAAGGTGAGACGGCAATAGCTTGAGTTCGAGTGTTGGAGGTGAAACAATTGAAGGTAAAATCGGTGAAATTGTTCAAACTCAAAGGATTCCAGCAGAGGTTCAAAACGAGTGTAAGCAACCGAGTCGGATGGTTCAGCTAACTCATCCGAAAATTCAAAGGATTCAAACTCGGGTGGTGATTGTTCAAGATCGTTCGAGAAAGTGAAACACCCGTAATCATTATCGGGCATGAAAACTGTATCAGGTTCAAGGAGGAACATACTAGTGGCGTTAAGATTGCTGTGATCGAACAAAATTTTTTCTAAGTCACAGTCCTCCGGGGTGATCTTTTGGATCGAGCAAACGTCTAGTATATTAGCATTGGGTTCAGAGGGCTGATTCCCTAACTTAAAAATGTTGAGTTCAATTGTCATGTTTCCAAAAAATTTGTTCATCAAACCATTTCGACAATTGATCACAGCATTAGAGGTTGCAAAGAATGGTCGACCGAGTATCACCGGAATTTGACTCCGGGGGTTAGCTACAGATTGTTTATCGAGAACAATAAAATCAACGGGGAATATGAAGTCCCCAACTTTGATCAACACATCCTCTAACTCACCCCTAGGATGGGTGATAGATCGGTCGGCCATTTGGAGAGTACAATGTGTAGGTTTCAGCTCTCCTACACCTAATTGCTCATATACCGAATAAGAAAGTAGGTTAACACTGGCACCAAGATCCAAAAGTGCGCAGTTGATGTTCTTATCCCCAATAGTTATTGAAATCGTAGGACAGCCAGGATCCTTTCATTTTTGAGGTAAAGGTTGGGTAAGAGCATCACTCACGGCACTAGCTAAGAAAACTTTCTTAGGTACCTGTGATTTCCTTTTCTTAGTGCATAAGTCCTTCAAGATTTTTGTGTAAGAAGAGACTTGTTGGATTGCATCCAAGAGGGGAATGTTAATGTTAACCTGTTTAAACAACTCTACAATCTTCTCCATTTGTGGATTTTTATTATTGGATCTCAACCGGGTTGGAAATGGAACATTTTGAAAATTGGTTGAGTCCAATGCTTATGGAGGAGATTGCGGAGTTGGAACGGATTCCAGTGCTGGTGTTTTCATGGAGTGAGAAATGGGTCCGCTCGGAGCAGCAGAAGAAGTAGAGCCTTGTGAAGAATGGAGAACATGCTCTGAAGACGAAGAAGAAGAAGAAGAAGAAGAAGAAGAAGCGGCAGCCGGGGTGTCATCATCAGTGCCAACATTGTTGTGCAACATCCTTCTAGATCTCAATGTAGTCACGTTACTCACATTATGGTTTTGTTGTTCAAGAGCAACATGTGCATTTTGTAACCAGGATTTGGGAGTGGTTGAGATGGAAGCTTTCCCTTCTTGTGCTCTCTTAAAGCTTCATTCAGTTGTGCAATCTGGGCATCAATGGTTTTGATGCTTTGCCCATGTGACGCAGTGTGTTGCACTAAAGACTGAATAGAAGACTGGATGTTGGCTAAGGATTGAGTTGATTGTTTTAAAAACGCTTCCAGACTTCGTTCTAACGAGGAAACCTTATCGTTATTTGGAGGAACAAAATTATTTTGAGGAAAAGAGTTGTTGGGTGCAAAATTGTTCGTTTGATTTTGGTAAGGTTGGAAAGGTTGCTGATATTGAGTTTGTTGAGGAGCTTGTTGTTGAGGAGGAGGCCTCTGAAAGTTGTTGTTGTCTTGGAATTGTTGTTGATTTTGATTCCAGGCGAAATTAGGGTGGTTCCTCTAACCAGGATTGTAAGTTGAAGAGCATGGATCATTTCTTTGTCTCTACTGAAAGGCAGCATTGACTTGATCCTGTCCTTGAGCAGGTGGGTTATAAGGACACTCTTCGATTAAATGGGATGGATCCGAACAACAAGCGCATATAGTGCGAGTGGGTAAAGCAGGGGCAGGAGAAGGCGATGAGAATTTGCTCTCAATTGCTTCCAGTTTCCGTGTAATCGCTGCCATTTCGGCTTTCATTGCAATTGATATATCAAGTTGATGAACGCCTGCCCTAGATGGACCGGAAGAAGTAGACGAAGTGGTCGGTCTAGTGCTTTCCCACTGAAGCGTTTGTTCAGCAAGATCGTTGAGAAATTGCCAAGCTTCCTCGTCAGATTTGGATAAGAAGTGGCCTTGACAAATGGTCTCCAGCAACCGCTTAGTTGCTGGGTTCAGTCCTTCGTATAAAGTTTGGCAAAGTTGCCATCTCTCAATACTGTGATGAGTGCATTGAACAAGAAGGTCTTTGTAACGTTCGAAACACTTCCAAAAAGGTTCGGAAGGAAGCTGGGTAGTAGCCCATTTCTCTCTTGAAGGGCTTTGGCCCCGAGCCACAAGTTGAATTACTTTATTTCACCCAGAAAGGAAAGGACATGTATACGGAACTTGAATGGTTAATTTCATTTTGTATTCTCGTGGTCTTGTGATGTGGGTAAAACTTTTTAAGAAACGTTTTAACAAACTCTTCCCAACTGTTTATGGAATGCGATGCAGTACTATACAACCACTTTTCAGCTAGGTCACACAATGTGAAAGGAATGACTTGTAGCCTTATAGCATCATCGGTCAGTTGGGTTGTCTTCATCATTGCACAGACGTTCTGGAATTTGTTGATGAATTTGTCTGCAACTTCGAATTCTAGTCCGTGAAATTTAGGCAACATGTTAATGAAGTGGGGCTTAATTTCGAAATTTTCCCCATTTGCCGGCGGTAGTGAAAGACAGGTAGGAAGTGCGGAGCGGGTAGGATAGAAACGATCCTGGAGCGTGATTCGCTGTGGCGCTTCAACAGGAGCTTGTTGCGGGTTATTCACACCCAGTTGAGGTGGAATCAGTCCCGAGGTAGGTAAAGGGATGTTAGGATTGAACCCTGACATCTCAGAAGAAAATGAATGTGAAGATGAAGGTGAATGGACAGAATTCCGGTCAACGTTGGAGTTAACCGGCAAAGGTAAAGATGAAAGAGGTGTGGAGGGAGTTTCGACGTCGGAGTCGATCGCGTAGTTAGTAGCGACTAACGAAACACGGACTAAGCGGGCACTAGTGTCCCGAGTCCAACCGAACATACACTAAACGAGTTTTAGTGTAGTCAAAACGTAGAATATGGGGGCAAGAAAACGTCAATGGAGAAATGTGATGAAAGGTGGGTGAAATGGGATTCTAGCGACAAAGGGCAAGTTTTTATAGAAAATTTTGTTTTGTCGTTTTTTTGCTTTTTTTTATAAAGAGTTTTGCAAAAATTTGTACGGAACTACGGCACAATTTCAAACACCCACAGTTTAAACATGCACAATCAAACCTAGAGGGAGGGTCTCCTAAGTCAAATAGACTGCTCCTAACTGTTCCAAAGTGACAAGCTGTGAGATATCCCTCAAATCGCCTCTTCACCGTCAATTGTGGCCAGGTAAGCACAAATGAAGAAAGGAGGGTTCCGCTCACGAATCACCGTGAGACGGGCCTTTTAAAATTACCTTTCTCACTTATCTAGCCTAGACACCACAAAGTCAGGTTTAGATAAACGACTGAATGCCCACAACCTTCCTCTGTCCTAATGAGCGCGACAGTCCTTAATTGGCTGAGTCTAGATATTTTTTAATTAACTCAAGGGTGATGCATATGCTTTTTAGTGATTTTTGGGGTCTTAGGAAGGGTAATGAAATTCCCACCCAATCTTAATTGGTGTTATAGCCCCTTAGATTTCGTTTTAAATATGCAAAGCTGTAACACACCAAAATCTAAAACACTTGCCAAAAATTTTTCTTTTTATTTGCGGCGCAAAGAATCCTACATAAAATGATTTATTGGATAGGAGAAAGATTATGTGCAAAGAAACCTGCACGAAAAAAATTTCAGTGGAGCTTAGGGGGTGTAAGAGAAGAAAAAAGATACTTACAGAGATTTTCAGTTGCTGACGTCACCTTTTGACCGCGGTTCCGCGGTCAAATGCCTACTTCTGCCACGGTTCCGCGGTGGATCAGTAGGTTCAGATCTTCAAAAATTTTCTCTGTGCTGATTTGGTTCTCCTCTGTCTGTTCAGATCCTCTGTTTCTGGATTTGTTCACTGAGCTTGCTCCAGATCCGAATCAGTCCGTCTTCCTTTCCTGCACAATTCGCACAAAAACCAATCAAAAATAACAAGATGATTTTTTTTATGTTTTTAATTTTTTTAATTTTTATATATTTTTATTTAATTAACCCAAAATTACAAAAAGAAATAAACTACCGTATCCCTGTTTCCCCAATCAGAGTAAAGCACTGTTTAAATTCCAAGATTTGAAATGAAGCGACGCTTCTGCTTCCCCCAATCAGAGCAAAGCTCTGTTTAAAAATTCAAAAGTCAAAAATTGGAGCAACGCTTCAGATCCAGCACTCTGCGCTGGGCGCGCCGCGTGTCAAATACGGATGCGCTAGCGCAGTTGCGCTGCGCCTTAGGCAGCGCACCATGAGTGCGCTAGCGCTAGACGCGCCGCGCGCCACGTGTCAAACACGGGTGCGCTAGCGTAGCGCTACGCACCTCAAATTAGAGCAAAGCTCTGTTTCCAAGATTGGAAAGCGAAGCAACGCTTCATGAAAAGTGCTAACATCAAATGCGCCCGCAATAAGAGTCAAAGACTCTGAAACGGTGCCCACGTGCAAAGCACGAGAGCGCTATGCACCAGAAGCGTTAAGCGCCAGAAGCACTTCATCCTTACAAGAATTACTAGCACCTGATTATAGCAAATTAAATTATGCAGCGCATAAATGCCTTAGAAAAGAATAATAAAGAATTAAAAAACAAAGGAACACTCAGAGGATAATAAAATACTTAATTAAAACATCTTTTTATTATTACATTGAAAACAGATCACCAAATATGGGATCAAAAAGACAGGGGTTCGCAAAGCTAAGAAGGAGATTGTCCAGTTCCCTCTCCGTCTTCTCTACTATGTCAAAACGGCGATCCTCTCGAGAAGTAGCCATCCATCGATCAACGCCGCACTCACCAGAGAATGTGGAGATAATGACCCGACGAGCCCGTATCTGGCTTAGCAAGTAGACAGAGTAATCTCTCAGAGCTTTAGTGATCAGATGCGCCTCAAAGAAACACTCGATCTTGTCTTCAGCAGTATCAAGCGTTGCCGAGGACATCTCTGCTGGAGGAGGGGGAATATCAGTGAGCACAGACACAAGGATCATTCGAAGCCAAATAGAGTGTGGGGGGAGAGGAGACCCTATACGAGTCAAGAGCTCATACAGCGCTGTATCGCATTGGTCATCCGTAAGAGAAGAATCCACTAAGCGCGCAGCAAAACGAGGAAAAATGTCCTGAATGGGCACTTCCCACGGTTGTCGACGAGCATGTGGTCGGTTACAAGCCATAATTGAGAGGGTTCTTTGAAGATGAGAAAAGAAAGAAGCTTTGCTTCAAGTTATAAAGACTAGGCACATAAAACTTTGTGCACAGTGGAGCTATTTCCAAGACTTGGGAAATGAAAGTTCTGGGGAATACAAGTTCGACTTAAAAAGTGAGGTGAAAAGACACCTCTGTTGAAGCAACGCTTTAGATCCAGTGCTCTGTGCTGCGTGTCACGTGTCAGACACGGGTACGCTAGCGCAGCTGCGTTGCACGCCACGTGTCAAACGCCGGCGTGCTAGCGCAAGATGCGCCAGCGCTGGAATTAAGGATTCCTTACCGCTAGATCAAAAGATCTAATAGCAATAAATTATTAATTAATCAGAATTAAAATTCTGTTATGGAAAGATCTTTCCAATCTTGTTAAAAACAAGAAGATTGCCTTCTGTAAAACAGAAGCCCTAGGATCAAAGATCCAACGGTGGGAAATATTCCCAAATCAATCAAAGAAAGATCTCTTAAACTGATTTAACAAATCAATTTTCCCTATATAAAGGCCCCAAGACTTCAAGTCCGATAGAGAGAAACCCCCCTGCAAACTTCGAGAAAACTCAAAGAGAAAGAAAAGCAAGATTTTAGCAAAAGAAGATCATTTTCTTCGAGGCAAAGAACATGATTCTTGAACACAGAGATGAAATCATCTCATAAGAAGAAGAACTATCTTCTAAAAAAGACTAAGGTCTTTGATAAAAAAGAGATCAAAGATCTTATTATAAAAACAAAAAGAAGTATTCACTTCATTCACAGATCCTTGATCTACAAAGACAGAGCCCTTTTTATAAATAAGAACTTTTGTTCTTGAATCTTGAGGCAAAGCCTCCTTTAAAAGAACATAAACTTGTTCTTTGATCATAAATTTGATCAAGTGCGCTCTGCGCTATTGAAAAGTTTCCTGCACTCATGAACTTCGCTTTTGCGCTCCTTGGACCGGCGCTCAGCGCCAAAACATGTCACGTGTCAACCACAGACACCGCTTGCGCTTTGCACTTCTGAAATAGTGCGCTGCGCTCATGGGCTGGCGCTTAGCGCCAAGCACAACACGTGTCATCCACGTATGCGCCAGTGCAACGCGCTCATGGACTAGCGCTCAACGCTCACAAACTGTCATCTGTGCTTAGCGCAGAGCGCAACACTTACATGCGCGCCACGTGGCAGAAGCGCACTGCATTTTTTTGATTGGCGCAAAGCGCCTAGCGCACCATATGTTATGTTGAATGAACACAAATTGTTCTTTAAAGAGCCAAGGCTCTGAAGAATGCCATGCATTCAATACAAAACAAAAGATGTCAGAACCCAATGCTTAGCATTATTAAAAGGGCCGAGCCCAAGCAAAGGCTCAATAGCCAGAATAAGAAAATGTTGAACATTTATTGGACTTAGCCCAAGATTGGTCATAAGTTCTCAAGTTATATTTAATTGAGCACATCTGCTTATGAATATTTCAACAGAACTTAGTCCCAAACTGGGCCACAGATCTTTCAAACAACTCACACCGGTTTGAGGGTACATCTCTTTACTCCTCTGATATCTGTCGTTGTAATCCTTCAACGTCTTCAGAGAGGTGACGGGTCCCGACGACCACACATTTCTACGGACTATGGGGTCCTTAAACTCATGGACTACGATGTCCTTAAACCCTATAGACTATGATGTCTTTAATCTACGGACCGCGGGGTCCTTAAACTCAAGGATTACGATGTCCTTAAACTTCGTAGACTACGATGTCTCTAAACTGGACCGCAATGTCCTTAAACTAATAATGGACCGCAATGTCCTTAAACTAACAATGGACCGAGATGTCCTTAAACTAATATTGGACCGTAATGTCCTTAAACTAATCGATCGCAATGTCCCTAATCTAAACAATAGAGTCGAATTGCTCTTTTGTCGGATCTAAATGATTCCGTTAAGTTGATCTTAGTCTAAAATTAGACTAACGTATCCTTAACAAACGTTTAAGTTGACCTTAGTCTCAAACGAGACTAACATATCCTTAAACCCAACCCCCAAACCCAAATTTAAGACGATACGGATTTGGACTAATCCACGCCCTACGGGCGACAACCTAAATTAGTCTCCGTATACAATCCACGGTCAACCAAAAACAAAACAAACACACACGACACGAAGTGACCATCTGGAGAAGGAGAAAGTTGTTACCGCGAGGCGGTAGCGTAATTAACTGCAGGGGCTTGCGCCTGCAAGTAAGAGCGTCCCCACAATCAAAAACCCCTCAAACGAGAGGGAATCCGATGAAGTCTGCTACATCGGCCACATCCGTTTAAACCTTCGATACATGGTGCCATAAATCAACTTGGCATCTTCAGAGAGGTGGACGGATAACACCAATTAGCATCTGCCCCCAGATTCAGGCAAGACGTTCGTCTTCCCGGTTTCCGGCGGGGAACAGATTCTGTACACTGCATGTTGAGTTCGCATGACTAGTTTAACCCGTCAATTGGAGGTTCCCTCGCTCCAAAGGCGAGGGGAAATTAACGGCAGCTTAGTCCGCGGTTGCCGGAGATTCGGATCCCCACGATCAATAAACCCCAGCCTACCCTAGGCAGGAGGAATCTGTAATGCGCCTGACAAGCGTGCGCGTATTCTCATCTCAATGGGGTGACGAAAAACACCCTACAAATACGTCCACTCATGAGGTTTTCTCCTTCATGGACGGCTCGTCAGGGTACAATCAGATAAAGATGCATCCCGAGGACCAGAAGCACACCGCTTTCCGGACCCCTTTGGGCATATTCTGCTACAAGGTGATGCCATTCAGTTTGAAGAACGCCGGTGCCCCTATCAGAGGGCCATGACGAAGATCTTCGATGACCTCATACATGAAATCGTCGAATGCTATATCGACGACCTCGTAGTAAAAAGCAAATCATACAAGGATCATTTAGAGCATCTGAAGGTCGTGTTTCAGCACCTTCGACAATACAACTTGAAGATGAAATCTCTCAAATGCGCGTTTGGAGTTTCCTCGGGCAAATTACTAGGATTCATCGTCCGACACCGAGGCATCGAGATAGATCCGTCGATCATGGAAATGCCTCCGCCAAGGACTCTTAAGCAACTGCGGTCTCTCCAAGGGAAGCTCGCGTTTATCCGGCGATTTATAGCCAATCTCTCAGGCAAGTGACGTTCTTACAATCACCTGATGAAGAAGGGAACCCCGTTCATCTGGGATCACAGATGCCAAAGCGCACTGGACGAAATCAAGCAATACCTGCAGAATCCGCCAGTACTGGCCGCTCCCGTTAAAGGAAAACCTCTCGTCTTATACACAACAGCCCTTGAAGGTTCTTTAGGCGCATTATGGGCACAAGAGAAGGACCAAGAGAAGGAGAGGGCCCTCTACTATCTGAGTTGAGTTCTCCTGGGGGAAGAAAGCAACTACTCTCCCATTGAAAAACACTGCCTAGCGTTGATCTTCGCAATAACGAAGCTCAGACACTACGCGTTGGCACATGAGGTCCATCTCATATAAAAAGTGGATCCTCTTAAATATTTGATATCAAAAGCCATATTAACGGGACGACTCGCTAAATGGGCCCTGCTCTTGATGGAGTTCTCGATAACCTATCGGCCTCTTAAGGCAGTTGATTAGTCGAAAATATTGTATTTTTAACACGGCAATTTCCCTATCATTTGCACTCATTTAGAAGTGTACGGTATTCATATTTCACATATTAGCAAAACTGTCGCAAAATATCAGATTGCATGTGTTAGACTCTAAAACCGGCACTATAAAGGAAATTGACTGCATTTCATGGCATCGCATCATCCCTATATTGCGCAACACTTATTTTGAGATCTATGCAGGAAACCTATAAGCAAAGCCAAAAGAGCTGATCAAACATTATGCCAACTCAATGATTTCAATTCTGGTATCAATCCAAAGGGACAAACACAAATTAACACATCAGATAAAGCCCCAAATGTTAGCCCAAAACCACACCAGAAGAACCAAGACATGAAGCCAAAACATGGCCGCGGAACCGCGGCCGGAGCCGGCTTAAGCCGCGGTTCCGCGGTGGATCTGCCACGTCAGCAACTAAGCTTTGCATCAATATTCTTCATTCAGGGCCCACATTCATCTCATATACTTCAAGTTCCAGAAGACTCCAGAGACTTCTGCCAGATCAGCAAACTAGGGTTTCTAATGCTTAATTAATCCTAGCTTAAAGCCTAAGCTAGCTCCTAACAAACTATCTTCTAGAAGCCTCAACAAACTTTTGGAGGGAATTGTAATTTCAAACCTAGACCTAGGGTTTGGGAGATCTATAAATAAGACCCTAGGCTCACTTGTAAAAGAATGGATAGATCCCTCCAAGATCCCCAATTTTAGTATCAATCTAGATCCATTCACTCTCATTCTTCATCTTCTTCCACAAGTCTAGTGAGAAGACTTGTGTGAAACCCTAACCCTAATTCCAATCAAAAGCCAAGATCCCGAGTATCCAATCAAGCAAGAAGCCTTACAATCTTTTATGAGCGGAGCCGATCTTCAACAGAGCAAGTGGTCCAAGCCGATCCGTGACTCACGGAGCCGAGCGACGCCAAATCGACAATTTAGTTCTTCCTCTTGTAGTTCTTGAGCGACTGTAATCAAATTGTTGATATAAATAAAAGGTGATATTCTTTTATCCTGTTTTCTTTAAATTCTTGCATCATGATATCTTTTCAATTCTTGAATACTTTCTGTGTGATGATGTGTGAATAAACTCCGCTCGTCGAGGAGTCGAGACGATCATTAGAATGATGATGTAATATATTTGAAAACGATTCTTGATTCATACGAGTTTTGTAAACCTTAGCAAGTTCAAGAATCGACGACCCAATTTTGTTGCGTTGCTTTCTTGATTGATATCGCTCGAAATTAGGGAGTTACGATCGTTTCTTGAAATTGCTAGAGGCTAGAATGTGAATGATATCGACGAAAGAACAAGGGTTAAATGATGAAACCCTAGTTTCACTAGAAAGCCCTAACTCTCGTCGATCATCATCGATCTAGTTTCAATTCTTCGAAGGACAAGAACACGATATCTTGAGATTACATCACGTCTATAGATCCGATCGATTCCTACGAGCCTCATTTAGATTCTTGACAATTGGTTGGAAATATCATCGAAACCCGATTCTTGATTGTTTATCATTTTCTTGAATTCTTGAATAGAATAGTGACACTTGAACAATTGATAAATCTTGAATCATGCTTTCTTTTCTTTTTGATTAACTTTTCAATTCAAACAAATTAAACATAAAAACGAATCGCACAACCCCTGTGGACGATCCGCACTCGCTTACGATCTACAACTGACACCGTAATTGATTGCGGTCAAATATAATTCTTTGGTTGTGATTTCTTTATACAATTTTCTAAATACCGATACAAGATACTGTTATCGATCAAATGAAACCGTTATCTGGAAACAATTGATTCGATACTTGCTTTTACAAACACAAACTCGAGAAACACGTTTCAATCAAATGGCGCCGTTGCCGGGGATCATTTGATTTGATACTTTTACATCCAATCATGAAAATAAGACAATCAGTAGTGAAAGGCCAGGCCTTCGCCGACTTCCTTGCTGAGCATCCAATACCTGCCGATTCTCCTTTGAACTGTGAACTGCCAGACGAGCATGCTTTTGACACGATCAACGGGAGTGATACCTGATGGGATCTTTATTTTGATTGAGCATCTTCCATGAAGAAGCGCAAACAAAGCACCCCTATAATCAAATCGGGGGTAGGCCTCATCTTCGTAACTCCCCAAGGAGGGATAATGCGCTTCGCCTTCTCCTTGACAGAGCCGAGGACAAACAATGAAGCCGAATATGAAGCTTTGATAGCAGGTCTCAAGATCGCTATCGACATGGGAATTGAAAACCTCCTCATATACGGAGACTCCCAACTGGTCGTTAGTCAAGTAAACGGTGACTACCAAACGTGCAAGCTAGAGTTGGTGAAGTACGGCGAGAGAGTACAGCAACTACTGACTCAAATTCCTTCCTACACCTTGGAAAGCATACCGCGTGCGGAGAATAGCAAGGCGGATGCATTAGCCAAGCTCGCTAAAGAACTGGCTGACGAAAACCTCGACGACGTGAGAATCGTTGTGCAAAGCCATCGGGTTCTTGCTCCGGCAGAAGTTTCTCCGGAGTCGTCCGAAGAAAAGGGAGCGACCGAGCGAATGACTCTGCAAATAAAAGATCAGGAAAAGGTTGCGGATTGGAGAGAAGTCTTTATAGATTATTTCAAATCCCATCGAACACCTGAAGATGCGTCCTCAAGACATCAGCTTACGAAACGAGCTCTGTTTTTCGCTTTCGTCAGTGATACCCTGTATAAGAGATCATTTGATTCTCTGTGGCTAAGATGCCTGGGACCTGAAGAGGCAAAGAGAGTCGTCCAAGAAACTCACGACGAACTCTGCGGTTCTCACCAAGCCGGGCCGAAGATGAAGCTGAAGATCAAACGGATGGGTTATTATTGGTCAACGATGATCCAAGACTGCCTCGAATACGCGAAGCAGTGCCATTCGTTCCAGATTCACGGGGACTTTATCCATCAGCATTCGAATCCGCTACATCCAACAGTGGCTAGCTGGCTGTTCGAAATGTGGGGGACTGACATAATCGTCCCCATCGAGCCAGCATTGTCCAGAGGACATCGATTCATTCTGGCGACAACTGATTACTTCTCCAAATAGGCAGAAGCAGTACCACTGAGGGAAGTGAAAATGGAGAATATCCTCCATTTCTTCAAGACGCACGTCATTTACCGGTTCGGAACTCCGAGACGGATCATCTCCGATAACGGGCCAGCCTATAGAAGCCACAAGATCAGCCGCTTCGCACAACAACATAACATAGACTGGAGATATTCCTCAGTCTATAATCCCCGAGTTAACGGTCTAGCTGAGGCTTTTAACAAGACCTTGACGAAGATCGTGAAAAAGACGGTGTCTCGAAATAAAAAGGACTGGCATGAGAGACTGCATGAAGCTCTCTGGGCGTATCGGACTACGTTCAAAACGGCCACGAATACAACGCCGTACGCATTGGTATTCGGTACAGAGACGGTACTCCCCCTCGAAATAGAACTACCTTCTCTACGAATGGCAGTTCACTACGAGCTGACGGACGAAGAAAATGCTCACCTTCGGCTTGAGGAGCTCGATGCCCTTGATGAAACCCAGCTCACGGTGCAACAAAATCTGGAAGCTTATAAAGCAAAGATGACACGCTCATATGAAAAATTGACTAGGCCGAGAACATTCCGCCAAGGCGAACTCGTGCTAGTGGTTAAAAGACCTATGATCCTCAATCGTGCCAAACGGGGGAAATTCGAGCCGAACTATGAAGGCCCGTATATCATAGACAAGGTCTACCAGGGTGGGGCTTATCTACTCATGGACATGCACGGCGAAAGGCCCTTCAGGCCAATAAACGGTCGCTTCCTGAAGAAATACTACGCCTAACGAGTCACGGCCTAGGTCAATGATAGATGACGACGTCTATATCCGCTCGCTATCTTCCTAAGCCTAAACTCTGTAAGCAGTAGCCGGCTTCTTTTTCGTCGGACCGAAACGTCCTTAAACTAACAGTGGACCGAAACGTCCTTAAACTAACAACAGACCGAAACGTCTTTAAACTAACAATGGACCACTATGTCCTAAAACTAGCTGTTGACCGAGACGTCGATAAACTACTGTGGATTGCAATATCCCAAGGCTGATATAAAAAAAGGAATAATAAAAAGAGAAAAAATGGTATGTCCATAAGAGAAAAGGGAACGGATGAAAACCCGAAAGGGCTCCGTGAGTAAAAACAGCAGGGCTACCGGCGAGTTTTGTGAAAACCCGAAAGGGCGCAATCTCGTTAAAAGATACTTACAAGGTCCTCTCGACTTTTTGAGGAGAAACCACCTGCGTGAGATCCTTACGACTCACAAGGAAGCAACACACTTAGGGATCCCCACGATTCCTAAGGAGAAATTACACTTGCGAGATCCTCACGACTCGTAAGGAGAACCCTCTTATGAGACCCTCACGGCTCATAAGATTCAAAAGTCTTAAGCTACAGGGATCTGAACCTGTTCTTAAGCAGTCACCACAACCTCCAATTTTGCCCTACAAGTGGCTCAATATTGACCCTTGTATACAATCCACGGGCGCGAATAAACATTTCCCTAACAAAATCCCATCCGTGACTATGGATATGTCTACACAGTGAACAGCCCTTGTAGGTCCTCTCGACTTATAAGGAGAAAACACTCTTGTAAGATCCTTACGACTTATAAGAGACCATGCACTTAGGAATCCTCACGATTCCTAGGGAGAAAACGCACCTACGAGATCCTCACGACTTGCAGGGAGAAATACCTTTATGAGACCCCTACGGCTCATGAAGTTAAAACCCTTAGTCGACAGGATCTTAACCCTGTTTGCTAAGCCACCTTTGTTCGACATCGACAAAGGCAAATGATGATTCACTCCTGGCAATATTCCAATTGTAGCGGTGCTGATGCTGAAATCAATGTCTAATTCCAGGCTTGCAGCAAAGAAACTAGCGAGCCACACATGTATACGAAATAGCCGAAATGATGGAGCAACTTGCAACAAAATCAGCAAGTAAAAAAATGTATGCATGCGAAATAGCCGAAATGATTGGGCAACTCGCAATAAAAAGCAGCGAGTAAAAAATAAAATAAATAGCCGAAATGACTGGGCACCGCGAAAAATAGCCGAAATGATTGGGCAATCGTGACCTTCACGATATAAAGCTGAAATGATAGATCATCGCGGAAAGAAATAAAGAAAATGAAATTTATGCCCTACAGGTGATATCACATCAATCCCTGTATACAATCCACGAGCGCAAACAAAGAAGGAATCACACATTCCCTCCCCAGGCTCCATCAGAAAACGAAGCCAAATCTCAACGGTTCACAGACAACCTAGAGACCAAGTCGACATTCGTTTCACTATAACAGACGCTACGTCATCAACATGACCCCGCTTGGAAATACGTCATCAACATGACCCCGTTCGGAAATACGTCATCCACATGACCCCGCTCAGAAATACATCATCCACATGACCCCGCTCGGAAATACGTCATCCACATGACCCCGTTCGGAAATACGTCATCCACATGACCCCGCTCGAAAATACGTCATCCACATGACCCCGTTCGGAAATACGTCATCCACATGACCCCGCTCGGAAATACGTCACCCACATGACCCCGTTTGGAAATACGTCATCCACATGACCTCGCTCGGAAATACGTCATCCACATGACCCCGTTCGGAAATACGTCATCCATATGACCCCGTTCGGAAATACGTCACCCACATGACCCCGTTCGGAAATACGTCATCCACATGACCCCGTTCGGAAATACGTCATCCACATGACCCCGCTCGGAAATACGTCATCCACATGACCCCGTTCGGAAATACGTCATCAACATGACCCCACTCGGAAATACGCCATCCACATGAC
Source organism: Agapanthus africanus (assembly GCA_030015575.1). Classification (NCBI taxonomy): domain Eukaryota; kingdom Viridiplantae; phylum Streptophyta; class Magnoliopsida; order Asparagales; family Amaryllidaceae; genus Agapanthus; species Agapanthus africanus. The sequence goes on along the minus strand of JASDDO010000019.1, from coordinate 370,797,578 downwards.
CCCGTTCGGAAATACGCCATCAACATGACCCCGTTCGAAAATACGTCATCAATGTGACCCCGTCTCAGAAATACGTCATCTATATGACCCCGTTTCGGAAATACCTCACTTACATGTCAACCCCACTAAACACTTACGGATCCTTTCGATCCGTGAGGAAGAAAAATCTCTTATAAGATCCTTACGACTTATAAGGGAAAACGCACTTAGGAATCCTCACAATTCCTAAGGAGAAAATACACCTACGAGATCCTCACGATTCGTAGGGAGAAAAATCTTTATGAGACCCTCACGGCTCATAAAATTGAAAAGTCTTAGGTGACAGATCCTAAACCTGTTTCCTAAGCCATCACCACCCTACAAAGAATCCAAGATAGATAGCTATATACTATCTACAGGCCGCATTTGCTAAAATCACATGGCAACAACACAGCAAAGAGAAGAAAGCGACAAGGAGAACATTTGATTCGCATTTGATTAAGCGTGCGAAGCATACCCGTTCATGCATATGCAAAAGATTTAGTACATAAAATAAAACACGCTGAAATGAGGAATTTGCTATTCATATTTCAAAAAATTTCTTACAATTATGAAAGCAGTAAAAGAAAACATCATCAAAATGATTACAATGGTAAAACCTCAGATTCAGGGCATGGATTGAAGAATTCGAAAGTAAGGCCGTCTAGAGTCTTTCTGGCCTTTCTGACCATTCTCGTGTGCATCCTCTCGCGCTCATGAGTGTCGAGATCCTCGGCAATGTCCCCCTCCCTTCGATAAGAAGCGATTATTGTCGTCTGTTAGAAAGTGTGATGCAGGATATCAATGAGGGTATCTCGCCGCTTCTTCGAGATCAGCCCCGACAGGTACACTGAATGCACCTTGTCTTCGGCATCATCCAGCGCATTAAGCGGCATGGCCTCGTGAAACCCAGGAAGTGCCCGCCAAATTGCTCCCACTACGATTTTCAAGAGAGCGGAACGGCGAGGAAGCAGCCAACCGACGCGTGCATGTAGACGACCCATGATCACCGCACATTAGGCATTTGCAAACTCTTGATTTTGGCAACGGCCCTGCACGCGAATATCCTCATAAGAGATGAACTCGTGCAGACTATATAAATGAATAACCATAGTGCCTGAAAAGAAACATCATTAGAAGATCTGTAATGAAGAAAAAATAGATACAGAATTTAAACGACTCTTGATATCCCCATGGAGAAAACAAATTCTAATTATGGCACCTAATAAATTCGAATTTGCGAGAAATCCTAAAAAGGGAATCTCATTTAATAAGCGACCCTTCGGGTCAAGGAGTTAAACTCCTCGAGAGCAATGCTCTACAAACAGGAATGACACCTGTCAAAATCAATTATGAAAGGAATTTAAAGAGATTCCCCGAGAATGTCAAGAGCCTGGCTCTGTAATGATGATGGAAAATTCCATCGGAAAAGAATTAACTAAGATTAATCTTTTTTTTATGAATTAAAAAATTCCGGGATCTTCAAGATCCATGAACAAACTCTTAAGAGTTCCTCATCTAAAATTAACAAATCAACATGATTCAAAAGAGCAAAGCTCTGTTCATGGACTAAGAAACCCCAAGAAAAGATCTCTTTAGATCTATGGGCTCTGAAGAGCAAGGCTCTGTTAAATGGGTAAAACCCTAATTTATTAAAAACTCTTAACTTTACCTAAGTTTTGACAAAGTTTTACTCCTAAAAAGTTGGTAAACAAAAGAGCTATGCTCTGTGGGAGAATGAAATTCTCAGAAAACAAGAAGGAGATAAACAATGGTCATCTCAGAGGGTCAAAGACCCTATTTATAGGCATTGGGAGCCGTTTCAACTTCCAAAAGTTGATTCAACGGCTAAGATGCTACCCCCGCCGCACTCACGTATGGGCCATGTAAGCGGAACGGTGCGGGGGCATTTGTTTCCCCAATCAGAGCAACGCTCTGTTCAAATTCCAAGATTTGAAATGAAGCGATGCTTCTGCTTTCCCCAATCAGAGCAAAGCTCTGTTTATAAATTCAAAAGTCAAAAATTGAAGCAACGCTTCAGATCCAGCACTCTGCGCTGGGCACGCCGCGTGTCAAACACGGATGTGCTAGCACAGTTGCGCTGCGTCCTAGGCAGCGCACTATGAGTGCGCTAGCGCTAGGCACGCCGCGCGCCACGTGTCAAACACGGGTGTGCTAGCGCAGTTACGCTGCACTCTGCGCTACGCATCTCAAATTAGAGCAAAGCTTTGTTTCCAAGATTGGAAAGCGAAGCAACGCTTCATGAAAAGTGCTAACATCAAATGCGCCCGCAATAAGAGTCAAAGACTCTGAAACGGCTCCCACGTGCAAAGCACAAGAGCGCTATGCACCAGAAGCGCTTCATCCTTAAAAGAATTACTTGCACCTGATTATAGCAAATTAAATTATGCAGCGCATAAACGCCTTATGAAAGAATAATAAAGAATTAAAAAACAAAGGAACACTTAGAGGATAATAAAATACTTAATTAAAACATCTTTTTATTATTACATTGAAAACAGATCACCAAACATGGGATCAAAAGGACAGGGGTTCGCAAAGCTAAGGAGGAGATTGTCCAGTTCCCTCTCCGTCTTCTCCACCATGTCAAAACAGCGATCCTCTCGAGGAGTAGCCATCCATCGATCAACGCCGTACTCACTAGAGAAAGTGGAGATAACGACCCGACGTGCCCGTATTTGGCTCAGTAAGTAGACAGAGCAATCCTTCAGGGCTTTAGTGATCAGATGCGCCTCGAAGAAGCACTCGATCTTGTCTTCAGCAGCATCAAGCATTGCCGAGGACATCTCTGCTAGAGGAGGGTGAATATCAGCGAGCACAGACGCAAGGATCATTCGAAGCCAAATAGAGTGTAGGGGGAGAGGATACCCTACACGAGTCAAGAGCTCGTACAGCGCTGTGTTGCAATGGTCATCCGTAAGAGAAGAATCCACTAAGCGCGCAGCAAAACGAGGAACAATGTCCTGAATAGGCACTTCCCACGGTTGTCGATGAGCATGTGGGTGGTTACAAGCCATAATTGAGAGGGTTCTTTGGAGATAAGAAAAGAAAGAAGCTTTGCTCCGAGTTATAAAGACTAGGCATATAAAACTTTGTGCACAGTGGAGCTATTTCCAAGACTTGGGAAATGAAAGTTCCGGGGAATGCAAGTTTGACTTAAAAAGAGAGATGAAAAGGCACCTCTGTTGAAGCAACGCTTCAGATCCAGCGCTCTGCGCTGCGTGCCACGTGTCAGACACGGGTACGCTAGCACTGCTGCGTTGCACTCTGCGCCACGTGTCAAATGCAGGCGTGCTAGCGCAAGGTGCGCCAGCGCTGGAATTAAGGATTCCCCACCGATAGATCAAAATATCTAATAATAATAAATTATTAATTAATCAGAATTAAAATTCTGTTATGGAAAGATCTTTCCAATCTTGTTAAAAACAAGAAGATTGCCTTCTGTAAAACAGAAGCCCTAGGATCAAAGATCCAACGGTGGGAAATATTCCCAAATCAATAAGAGAATGATCTCTTAAAATGGTTTAACAAATCAATTTTCCCTATATAAAGGCCCCAAGACTTCAAGTCTGATAGAGAGAAACCCCCCTGCAAATTTTGAAAAAACTCAAAGAGAAAGAAAAGCAAGCTTTTAGCGAAAGAAGATCATTTTCTTCGAGGTAAAGCACATGATTCTTGAACATAGAGATGAAATCTTCTCATAAAAAGAAGAACTATCTTCTAAAAAAGATCATAGATCTAAAAAAGACTAAGATCTTTGATAAAAAAGAGATCAAAGATCTTATTATAAAAACAAAAAGAAGTATTCACTTCATTCACAGATCCTTGATCTACAAAGACAGAGCCCTTTTTATAAATAAGAACTTTTGTTCTTGAATCTTGAGGCAAAGCCTCCTTTAAAAGAACATAAACTTGTTCTCTGATCATAAATTTGATCAAGTGCGCTCTGCGCTATTGAAAAGTGCCCTGCACTCATGAACTGCGTTTCTGTGCTTCTTGGACCGGCGCTCAGCGCCAAAACATGCCACGTGTCAACCAAAGACACCGCTTGCGCTTTGCGCTTCTGAAATAGTGCGCTGCGCTCATGGGCTGGCGCTTAGCGCCAAGCACAACACATGTCATCCACGTATGCGCCAGCGCAACGCGCTCATGGACTAGCGCTCAATGCTCACAAACTGTCATCTGCGCTTAGCGCAGAGCGCAACACTTACATGCGCGCCACGTGGCAGAAGCGCACTGCATTTTTTTTTGATTGGCGCAAAGCGCCTAGCGTACCATATGTTGCGTTGAATGAACACAAATTGTTCTTTAAAGAGCCAAGGCTCTGAAGAATGCCATGCATTCAATACAAAACAAAAGATGTCAGAACCCAATGCTTAGCATTATTAAAAGGGCTGAGCCCAAGCTAAGGCTCAATAGCCAGAATAAGAAAATGTTGAACATTTATTAGACTTAGCCCAAAATTGGCCATAAGTCCTCAACTTATATTTAATTGAGCACATCTGCTCATGAATATTTCAACAGAACTTAGTCCCAAACTGGGCTACAGATCTTTCAAACAACTCACACTGGTTCGAGGGTACATCTCTTTACTCCTCTGATATCTGTCGTTGTAATCCTTCAACGTCTTCTGAGAGGTGACGGGTCCCGACGACCACACATTTCTACGGACTATGGGGTCCTTAAACTCATAGACTTTAATGTCCTTAAACCCTATAGACTATGATGTCTTTAAACTACGGACTGTGGGGTCCTTAAACTCATGGACTACGATGTCCTTAAACTTCATAGACTATGATGTCTCTGAACTAAACTAACAATGGACCGCAATGTCCTTAAACTAACAATGGACCGCAATGTCCTTAAACTAACAACGGACCGAGATGTCCTTAAACTAACATTGGACCGTAAAGTCCTTAAACTAATAGACCGCAATGTCCTTATACTAATAGACCGCAATGTCCCTAAACTAAACAATAGAGTCCAATTGTTGTTTTGTCGGATCTAAATGATCCCGTTAAGTTGATCTTAGTCTAAAATTAGACTAACGTATCCTTAACAAACGTTTAAGTTGACCTTAGTCTCAAACGAGGCTAACGTATCCTTAAACCCAACCCCCAAACCCAAATCTAAGAAGATACGGATTTGGACTAATCCACGCCCTACGGGCGACAACCTAAATTAGTCTCCGTATACAATCCACGGGCAACCAAAAACAAAACAAACACACACGACACGAAGTGACCATCTGGAGAAGGAGAAATTTGTTACCACGAGACGGTAGCGTAATTAACTACAGGGGCTTGCACCTGTAGGGAAGAGCGTCCCCACAATCAAAACCCCCTCAAACGAGGGGGAATCTGACGAAGTCTGCTAGATCGGCCGCATCCGTTTAAATCTTCGATACATGGTGCCATAAATCAACTTGGCATCTTCGGAGAGGTGGACGGATAGCACCAATTAGCATCTACCCCCAGATTCAGGCAAGACGTTCGTCTTCCCGGTTTCCTGTGGGGAACAATCCCCGGTAACGGCGCCATTTGATTGATGTGGTATTTGCGTATTCCTTAAATTTAAATTTACCGTAATCAAGACGGTGTCGCTTGGTAGCTAGCCGGTTTAGTACGAGTCGATCCACAGGGAAATGGTGTCCTTTTCTTTAGGTTCTAACGAGTTAAGTCCTAACTTTGGTAGGTTTTGTTTTAAGATCTAAGAATGAGAATAAATTGATATAAAGGCTTGCTAGGGTTAGGATTAGGTTAGTTCGAAATAGGGATTCTTCTCACTTCTTTCACTGCCCTAGTTAAGAATATAGGTGTTAGGGTAATAGTTAACAACGGGGAGTAGCACGACTAGGAAGAAACTTAGTTTCTTCCTTTTGGTCCTTGTCCGTCCGTTCTTGGCTCTTAACCCTAACCTTCGGTTAATTCAACCATAACCGGTCTAACTAGGGAATAACTGCTATCATGTAGGATATGCTGCCGTAGTGAGCGGATTATGGTTGATTTAAAGAGAGTCCTTAATTAAAATTATTTGGGCAAAAAAAGGAGTGAGAGAGATTTCCTTATCTCAAATCTTCCCTCTTCTATCCCTAACAAGTGAGGAATTACTCACTCATTAGGAAGATAACAATAAAATTCATTTTTTTTATTTTAATAGATGAACTAAATTGCAGATAATAAAAGAACAGATAAAAAATTGCAGAAATTAAAATTCATTTAAAAGAATGCGAGATAAGAAAAATAAAACGTACTTTATTGATGACCTCTCAACAATGCATTACAGTTGGAATTAAAATTTAGATCTAGGAATTAAAATTTAGATCTAATAATTAAAAAGAGGCATGCCTAATTAGGCTTTTGGTTTTCCTATTTATAGATAGAAAAAACCTTATGTTACATTCTGATCCATACATGTATTTCCCAAACCGTCCTAAGAAAGCCGGGTCAAAGCACCGACACTTCCACCGACACGTGCACCACACGGCCGCGGTTCCGCGGCGTAATAGCCTGTTTGGCCGCGGTTCCGCGGCCAATTGGTGGAGTCTTGGGCCCATCTCTTCAGGATTGCTTCATGTTGCTTTTACCTTCTGTTTTCTTTACTTGGTTCCTCAAAATCTCTTTTATTTTCTTCCAGATTTCCAACAGTGCAGAATGATGTGGACTTTTGCCTTGAGCTTCGCGTTGAAGTCTTGAATCTTGTGCTGCCCTTGTGCTTTGTGCATTGAACTGTCTAATGATTTTCATTTGTTCCTTGAACTGGTAGGCGGCATCATACGGATTCATCTATTGTTGGTCGTAGTCTTACATTTGTAGCGACTTTTCATGAATTTCACTGTAACGATCTGAGAACCTGTAAGCTGCAACTATTTAGCAGACATGAATCAAAAGCACCTATTTATATATAATGTGATTAAGAATGGGCGATATAATAATGCAAAATTCTGATATGAACAGTGTTCAACACTCATCGGGCAGCGCCCATGACTTAATGTTTCACATGACATACATGTGAGCACTAGAGCTTAAATAAGTGCTTAGCACTTTTACATGAAAAGAAAATGGCTGAACAAATGGAGCCCAAATGAGTGCTTCACACTCTTGAATAAAAAAAGACTAAGTAGACTTAGCCCAGACTTGGCCCAAATTGGCTAAGTCTTTGAGATTTTCTTGCAGCTGAGCCCAAATACTTTTTTGCTGGATCTTAAATAAAAATGATTCTTGAAATTTTGCTAAGTTGATCTTAGTCTCAAATTAGACCAACGCATCCTTAGCAAGAACAAATTGAGCCCAAATGCTCATACATTTAAGTTAATTTTAATTTCAAACCAGATTAACGGTCTTTAAATAAACCTAAGCCCAAATCTAAAATACACAGATTTGGACTAATCTACGCCCTACGGGCGACGACACAAACTAGACTCCGTATACAATCTACGAGCAACCAAAACAAACAAAAACACACACGACACGAAGTGAACTTCCGGAGCAGGAGAAAGTGGTTATCGCAATGCGGTAACTTAATTAACTACAGGGGCTTGCGCCTGCAGGGAAGAGCGTCCCCACAATCAAAAACCCCTCATAAAATGAGGGGGAATCTGATAAAGTCTGCTACAATAGTCGGGTCTATCCAAACCTCCGATATATGGTGCCATAAATCAACTAGGTATCTTCAGAAAGGTGGACGGATAAATTCAAATAGCATCTGCCCCCAAATTGAGGCAAGATGATCCATCCCAGTTCGTCTCTGTTTTCGGCGGCGAACAGATTTTGGCACGCCCGGTGGAACCTTTTCCTTTTTCCACTCCACACTTCGTGTGTCGTGTTTCGTAAGTGAAATCGTGGTTCACAATGGTTGCCCTTGGATTTGAGATACTAAAATTTGGTGTCTTTCTTCTGTTCAGAAGAAGAAAATCGATGGCTTCCTGCTGCTCCTCTTACAATAGCAACTCTCGCTCCATCCCAACTGGCGGAGTGACCTACGGGCCCAACGTGGCCTATATCTTTTCAATGCCGGTGGGGTAAGTAATGCAAGCCACTACTAGGTTGTTCTTCGGGACCATACTCCCACCAGTGAGTTTCGGTGCCTCAGCGCTGCAAGAGGAAGCTCCCAAGAGGTCGGTCTTCGATCGATTAGCGACCACAACGGCCCCTCAGTGGGCCGTCCAATACTGATGTCTCAGTCTTCAACAGGTTGGGCAAGAACCTAAACGGGCCCTTAAAGAAGCCCGTGATACCTGAAGGGGCTACCCCAAAACGGATAGCCCTCCCAACTCCTGCTACGGGTGAAGTCGTCAAAGGTGCTTCCCCTACCAGAAAGTCGATCTTTGAAAGATTGGCCGGCCCTCCTCAAACCCTGCTAAGGACGTCGGTCTTCAATAGGTTGATGCCAACAGCAGCCCTTCAGCAAAGCCATGGGCACGAAGAAGCCGCTTCCAAATCTGAGGCGGTCCCGTTTGCAAGACATACTCGACGTCGCTTCTGGCGCCGAGTAAGAAAAGCTAGGGGAAAATCCCCCTCTGGACTTACTCCATTAGCTCCAATAGTGGAAGTTGACGTTGTTGTTCCAACCGGAAACAGCTTTGAGCTGCTCAGGAGGGTACGTAAGAACTCTCCAACGGTGGTGCTAAAGAAATCGCCCCCACCTGTAGAAACCACAATGCAGGCATTGCCGAAGCGCCCCCATCAAGTCTCCTCGCAAATTCACAGGGTCTGGCGAAAAGTCCAGGATTCCGTGATTGATCAAAACTACTCTCGTTGATCAAAAAAATCGAAGGCTCGGCAAGAGGAAGACCACTCTTCTATCATACAGCGAGGGATGATGCTCCAGCCAGAACCCCCGGCTAAGGATCCGCCGATAATCATCGAGGATGATAGAAGGGAAACATCAAATCCTCTTCCGGCCTTATCGGCAGCCAAGGAGGAAACAATCTCTAAGTCTGCTCTTGATGATTATATCGCTCAACAAATACGAGCTCATCAAGCTAATGAAGCCACACGACAAATCGTCAGAACTGGACGACCGTATCCAGGCTGGTATGACCTAATTAAATACCCGCCGGGATATACGATCCCCAAGTTCCATATGTACAAGGGGACATGCAGCCCACATCAGCACGTCGTGCAGTTCAGAGCTCTGTGCGGCAACACTGGAGGCGACGACAAACTGTTGCCTCACCAGTTCATTGGCAGCCTGTCAGAGACGGCATTTGAATGGTATTCGGAGCTCCCAAATGACTCCGTGAGAACATTCACAGAAATGGAACTACTGTTCACACAGCGGTTCGCCAGCGCAAACGAGCGCACCCCGATCACGGCATTAATCAATGCCAGGGTAAAGCCAAGAGAAACCTGGGTCCAATATGTGATCCGGTGGTGGAACCTATGGTCAAAGTGCGAACAACGCATCTAAGAATCCCCCTCCGTGGGCATGTTCATCGGGACCCTTGATCCTTAAACGATTGTGTCCCAGTTCATGATGTTCTTCAAACCAACAACCTTCCAGGCTCTGATCAATAAACTGGCCCAAATGGACCAGATGGGCCACGGGCCTTCCTCCTCAAGTAATGTAACAACCCGAAACTTTCTGTACAATTTTTCAAAAAAATACAGAAAGGGGTAATTTTGCCTGAGCACAAGTTATAAGTTTGATTTGCTTTTTAATAGCAAGAAGGAGCTTGTAGCTCATTGGTAAGACCTTGCACTACTGATCCAAAGCACCAGAGTTCAAATCCCATCACCCACATTATTTTTAATATTGTTTTCTTTTGAATTTTTAGAAGTCCAAGAGCCTACACGTGCATAACTCGTAAAAACCCCACTACACATATAAAACAAACTGACCCAGGGGTTACACCAAGCGACGAGGGACACATGGCGGCGAGCCCCGGCTGGACTCGGCCGACTAAGCCTACCGCCGCCGGCCGGACTCGGCCGGATCTTCGATTGTCCAACATGAAAGTTCTGCCTCTTGGTCTTCCCTAAATCCCTGTACACTTTAAATTTCCTGCACCTTAACAGAGCTCTTTAAAACCCCATTAAATCATATTTTTAATTCAATTTTTATTACATTTTCAATTCAACCTATCACCTACCCTAAACCCTAGCATTACCCTATAAATACCACCCGTAAACACACCCCCTCACTCCAAATTTCTGTCCAAAACTCTCAAGAAAATCCCTAGAACTTTTGTGCACAAGTGGAGTTAGCGAAGGGCGAAACTCCGACGACGACCCTAGGAGCTTCCGGCGATGAAATGACGCACCGGCGAATCCTACTGCTTCCTCTACCTCTTCTCTTGATTCTAAACCCATAAGTCCTACCTCTCTCTTCTATTCTCTAGTCTTAAAACTTCTTTTAATAAAACCCGACGGAAGCAGAGTTAAATCCGACTTCCGATTCGGTTTCATATAAAGTTCAATTTTCCTTAACACAACCATATTAAATCATTACATGTTGACTATTAATCATTAACAGAACATGTTAAACAAGTTTCATAGCAAAATATTTCATTTTGTAACTTTAACCGCTCTTTTTCAATAAAATACCATGTAGCTTACTTTCTACATTAAAACATCATTAATCTTGCTATACCTTTAATTAGAGCACGAGGTAATGATCTACCTCCTCACAACACACATATGCAACATAGCACAATACCTTTCGGGAACATAGAATACGGGAAAATGAAACTTTACATATGAATACCATTTACTATTAAAACCGTTTTCTAAAAGATTATGTATTTTACACAAATCTTTGCAAAGCGCCGCTACAACCCATTTTGGGGAACCCGACTGGGATGGTGCGGATTATCGCACATCCCTGGGATTAGTAGTGCGAGATGCAGACCTCCGCAAGGAGCATTCGGTCTCGAGAGATTTAAAATACAAATATCTTAAGAAAATAAGATTTCTAGAAATATAATATATATTAAAATTATTTTTATATAAATATGTATATATGTATTATTAAAATATCTATTTTGTGATAATATGAATATTCCAACTTTTTCCTAAAATCTCAAGAATCACTTTACATTAAAATACCATGAATTCCATACAAGTTCAATATTACAATTAAATACCCTATATTATGAAATTAGGTTATTTTCACTAGAAATATCACAAATATAAAATATACATCTATGACAACTATAAAGACGATAATTAAATACTTGGGGTGTATTTTGAAAATTATACAAAAGTATTTTTATATAAAATCCCCTCAAGTTCTATAAATTACCCCAAGGACCCTAGTAAATATAGGTTTAAGCGGGACCAATCTCTTGAGCCTCAGAGAGCCGGAGAAATGGGTGCTTGCCTATTTAAGGTAGACAACTTAACAACGGTGTTATCAACACGGTAATCGTCTTTGAAAAAGACACAAATCCTGCCGCCCATGTGTACCGGTTACCGATAATACCAAAACAATCAGGACTTCAATTTCTTTTCTAATTGTTCTGACTCAGACTGAGTCTTATTATAATAATCTGACTTGAATATGATTCAAGTACAATCTATAAACCAACATAAATCCATGAATACATATATTCAATCTATTCAATCTATATTGACCGAACCGAACCATGGATATACTTCCATTTACATTTCACCAGTTACATCCATTTACTGATAGCATGGTTTCGACAAGTCATCCCATTATACAATCTATATTACAAGACATTACAAGTTGCAAAACAATACAAACAATACAATCAAGACACCGTGGGGTTTAAGGGGTAGATTGGTATGGAAGGTGTTAGAAGTGGCACGAGACTGCAACCATAAGACACCTAACCCGTATTCCGTTGCTGTTGTACCATGGCATAAACGGTTCCTTGAGTTCCTGATACCTTAGTCTCCGGGGCAAGTGAGACTCCTCTCGTATACACTGGCATCCTTCTGTACCAAGCTACAAACAACAACGTTAACACCAAATACTCATATAATACAACTTTAAAAGCTATCTCCTCTCTCTGTCTATTCTATTTCTCCCTTATCCTTGGGACTTACCGAGTGATTGTTCGCTGACGACATTTCTTCTTTTTCTTCTTTGGAATGTTGTTAGGTGATCTGGACACTCAGGAAATCGAGTTTACTAGTGAGGACTTGGACCGGCTTGCCTACAACCCAGAGCTCTAGCTTCATTGTACACATTTTTATTTCAGTACTTTTCATTTCTGTTATGCCACTGTTTAGGCATTGCTTTCATTCAGTTGTATTTACTTTTCCATGTATTGTACAAAAAGAATGTGAATAAATAAAGTTGCTGTTTTATTATATCCTGTCTCTTGTGCATTTACATTTATATTGCTTAGATACGCTTAGCGTATTTACTTCACAGTAAATACGTAGCGGCTTCGTCGCGTCCCCTTCACCGTACACCGGGAAGCGGGGCGTGACAAGTAAGGACCCTCGAAATGCCAAGGGTAAAGGGAAAGCGGCCTTCGTTGCCAACACTTAACAGCAACCGAGTGGCCCAAAACCGTCTGCTCGCCAAAACAACACACGTCCACGCCATCTCTGGAAGAAAGGCTAGGACGCGCTTACTCGTTTCCCCACGATAAGACGAGGAGACTATTTAAGTTGGCAATGTGTAACAAACTCATCACATTGCCAGACCTACGGCATCCACCGCAACCCGGCAACGTCAACAACCTCAACTACTGCTCCTATCACAGAATGGTGAGCCACCCAATTGAGGATTCTAAGTCTTCAAGAACTGGGTCGAGCTCCAGTATCAACAGGGGAAGTTCGTGCTGTCTGAGAACTGGAGGGTGAACCCACCACAGAAGAACACTCCCAAAAAAGTGGATGCGCCGGAGGCATCATGCTCGCTCGTGGATGAAACTCCATGAGAAGTCGTTCTTTCACCAAAAACAAAAAGAATGCTGAAGGATCTACAGTCATGTCCGGCAGTCAGGTGGAAAAGCCCACTTGAACCTGAAATTATCAAAGGGATGCTGAAACCACGTCTCGTACTGAAGATTGTTGACAAAGGGCAAAATCCCCAAGTCATGCCTTCAAAGTTTTCGAAGAAAAAGAAGAAGACCAAGAATCCTGTGCAGCCTGCCGAGTATGACGACAAGCGCACAGATCTACAAAAGTACATTGATGCGCTGGAGGAGTACAACCAGAAAGCGCGAAAACCGTTCACGCTCGAAGAGTTCCTCAACCATATTCTTGAGAACAAAGAAGGTAGCAACGATGAGGAAAATGACTCATCAGGAGATACCGGGGACCTTGTAGCAAGTTGCCACATGGTCTCTCTTCCCTTATAAAAATGGGATGAGGGAAAGTTCCCCACTAAAACAGCCCCACGTGGTTAACACGTGAGTGACTATATTAAATTCATATAGGCACAACATTTAAAACAATTTCTAGGTTAAAACAGCCCCACGTGTTTAACACGTGAGTGCCTATATGCAACTGATTGTTAGGGTACGAGCGTGTTCAAGTTCTAGTTTAAATACCGCAATCAAGACGGTTTCGCACGTAGCTAGCCGGTTGAGTACGGGTCGTCCGCAGGGAGATGGGAATCTTTTTCTATGTGTTTTTCGACGAGTTAAGTCCGGTTGTTCAGATTTTGTTTGTAGTTATCTAAGTGTTGAGTTGATATTTAAAGAGAGCTTGTTAGGGTTAGGATTAGGTTAGTTTGAGTTAGGAGTCTCCACATCTTTCGTTGCCCCACTTAATATCGGTGTTACGGTAATCGGCAACAACGGGGATTAGCACGACTAGGAAGGAACTTGCGAGTATAAGCTAGGCTTTCCAACGCATAGTCCTTCCTTTTGGTGCTTGTCCGTCCGTTCTTGGCTCTTATCCATAACCTCCGGTTAATTCAACCACAACCGGTCTCACTACGGAATCACCGCTATCATGTAGGATAGGGTGCCGTAAGGAGCGGATTGTGGTTGGGTTAACGGGAGTTGATTTAAGTTGTTGGGCAAGGAAAGAGTGAGAGAGATTTCCTTCTCTCAAACTTCCCTTATCCTACCCTAACAAGTATAGAACTACTCACTCTTCATAATACGGAAAAATAAAACAACACAAAAGAGGAAGATAGAAAGAAGGAGATTAGAAGAATACGACTAACTATTTGCGACCTCACCTTGGCGAGGATCTAGCGTAAGTATCATTGTCGTATGTAAGGATAAAGAAAAAGAGAGAAGAAAGAAACAACTAAAATAACAACAACTACTTAACAAATTAAAATTACAACAAGTAAAATTGCAACAAATAAAATTATAATAAGCATACAAATAAAGAGACAAGCATGATAACAAATTGTTCTTCTTTATTCATCACTCTTCACTCAAAAGCTCACTTACAAGTTTAATGGAGAAGAGGTGAGAAGAGGAAGAAGAAACACATTACAACTAGGCAAAATGAGATTACAAAGTTGGACACTTTCCTTCACAAACTTCTGGGCTATTTATAGGCCAGAGAATGAAACCCTAGGGCAGAATTCTGGACCCTTATAAAATTACCCAACTGCCCCTGGAAAATCCCCATCTGCCGCCATCATACGGCCGCGGATCCGCGGCCTGGACCCCACTTTGGCCGCGGATCCGCGGCCTTATAGTCGAATTGGGCCCCCCAATTTCTTGTGGTCACCTGGTTTGATGTGTACATTTTTCTGGTATGTGTATTTTTTCATAATTCCTTCACGAATTTTCCAGAATTTCTGTTGAGGGAAAGGTGGACTTTTTATCAAGATTTTGTCATGATTTGCCTCGAGCTCCGCGTAGATCTCTTGGATTTTGTGCTACCATTGAGCCTTGTGCATGAGAATGACACTGATTTGATCTTTTGTCTTCCTATTGATATCTGGCAACATACGGATGAAGAGCAGAGACCGTGTTTTTATCTGTGGTTGGCAGGAACCCGGATTCTTTCGTGTTTTCCATGAATTTCACCGTTTTGGAACCGAGAACCTGTATCCTGCAATTGACTAGCAAACACGGCTCAAGAGTATCTACGGATATGCAATGTGATAAAAATTGGGCGGTATGAAAATGCAAAAATCTGATATGAACAAATACCCCCAAACTTATCATTTGCTCGTCCCGAGCAAAGTCCATTTATTCACAAAAATTTTCCTAACCTCACTTTCGCAGGGAACGCGATTGCACTGAGCATGTGCAACAAGCCGTTAAACCTCTAGGTGTCCCTAGTAGGAGGAGTGTTGTCTCCTGAGGGTTTTCAGCGGATACTACCCACAAAATCCGGTCAAGTTGGTTTGTAAAAAATGACTAAGTTTCAAACCCTAAAGTTTTGTTTTAGAAAATAACAATTCTATAATCCTTAGTCTAGACTATCGAACCTTTATCTTTCACACCTCACATCTTATTTAACTACAGATTTTATATGTCTTTACGTGCAGTGCGGATAGTGTCGTTAAGTTCCAGAAGGATCGATTAGAGTCATCATGTCGCACAATAAAGCCCAGATAACAATTTAAAAAGGATCACATAAGTTTTATAACGAGTTAAGCATTTTTCAAGTTTCGTTTTCCAGTAAAGTTTCAACTTCAGAATTTCTATCTTCCCTAACAGGAAACTAGGTCGTATTTTTCACTCCACCTTTTTCTTGTTTTCATTTCATACACACCTCTGTGAACGTGCAATAGTCTTTATCAAAGAGTAAAACCTTCATATCTCCGTTAAAAATTTTTATAAAAGCCTGTCTTTTATCAAGATTATTCTCACACAAAGAACCGTTAGGAATTTTAACTCGGAGAGAACACTTGCTTGACTTTGTTTTAAACTGGACTTTCTAGGCTTCTTAGCGAGCTTTGGGCCAATGCACCCAAACCAGTTGGTTTTAGGGCATTAGGTGTAGAAACACCCCAGCGGACTTAATTACTCAAGTTACCTAGGTCCAAAAACAAAAGACAGTTTTGGCGTGAAAATCAGACGATTTAATACGAACGGAGATATAACCGGCAGTTCAAATATTTTTTTGGATAAAAGACGTGTCTAGTGGGTTTGGTGTGTAATCATTCCAATCAAGTTTCAGATGGGTTATTTTTCAGACTTAGCTCCAATTATGGTATCAATAATATTCCTTCATATTCGCTTTACTTCATAAACTATTCTTGACATTACTTATTTCAGAACAAACCTATTTGATTCTCAGAAAATCATTTATCTGTTTAAAAGTTTAAACATGAAAGACTTGTCATCTATTTCCCAAAATCTTACGACACGTGTAGTGTGATGTAAAGACTTATATCAGCTATAGTTAACTTCAAAGGAGAGTTATCTTTCAGGTTTTCAAAATCCAAACATAAGATCTAGTTATTCCTATTTTTTCAAACAAAAACCGTCGAATGTTGAATCAGAGTTCTTCCACAAGCTAACTTGACAAAAAAGTTTTTATATTTTTTTTTTTTTTTTAGAAAATTTTCAAATTTTTATGGATTTTATGAATTTAAATATGCAGATGCAAAATATACATATGAATGCGAAGGTAAGAAATGCGTACCGAGCGTACCCCCAAACTTAAACTGGACAGTGTCCTCACTGTCGTTGCATGAAGAGATCATTTTGAAGGTTCAAAATTGTCGGTTAGCGATATACAATTTTTATGTGTTTTTGGTTTTAAAGAAAAGAAAAAGAATATACACAAATATAAACAAAATGGTTTGTACATACCCCCAAACTTATTTGGAACAGTGTCCACTGTTCTTGGCTGGATAACCGAAGTTTGGAGGTAGGCAGAGGAAGATCATGCAAGGTAAACCGGCTCCTGTAAGAACAGGAGCTCCTCTGTTGGTTCGGCGCTAAGGTACGGTTTGCATCGGTGTCCGTTCACTTTGAAGAGTGAACCGTCCTTTGGATTTTCCAAATCCACAGCGCCCTGCGGATACACATTCCGCACAAAATACGGCCCTTTCCAGCGAGAACGGAGCTTTCCAGGATGGAAATGAAGTCGGGAGTCGTAAAGAAGTACCTGCTGACCAGGTACGAAGGTTTTGCGCAAAAGGTGTTTATCATGAAACACCTTCGTTCGATTCTTAACGACAACCGCGTTGTCGTAAGCCTCATCCCTAAGCTCGCTCAGTTCGTTCAGCTGCAGCCTCCGATGGCTGCCCGCGTCCTCCAGAGACAGATTCAGCTCCTTTATCGCCCAAAATGCGCGATGCTCGATTTCGACAGGAAGGTGGCAGGCTTTTCCGTACACAAGCCGATAGGGAGACATGCCAAGGTCGGTCTTATAAGCGGTTCTAAATGCCCAAAGGGCATCAGTGAGTTTCAAAGACCAATCCTTACGGTTCTTGGAAACCGTCTTCTCCAGTATCTGCTTGATTTGCCGATTTGAAACTTCGGCCTGCCCGCAGGTTTGGGGGTGGTAGGGCGTAGAAAGCTTATGATTAATGGAGTATTTCCGCATCAAGGCCTCGAAAGTCCTATTGCAGAAATGACTTCCATTGTCGCTAATGATCGCTCGGGGGTGCCCAAACCGTGAGAAAATGTTTTCTTTAAGGAACCTAACGACAACCTTGTTGTCGTTAGTTCGGCTGGGCACAGCCTCGACCCATTTAGAGACGTAATCAACAGCTAGAAGGATGTACAAGTTCCCAAAAGAGTTGGGAAACGGCCCCATGAAGTCTATCCCCCAAACATCGAAAATCTCCACAACCAAGATCGGTTGGAGCGGCATCTCGTTCCTCCGGGATATCCGGCCCATGTGTTGGCACTGGGAGCAAGTCTTGCAATAATCGTGAGCGTCTTTGAAAAGTTGTGGCCAGTAGAAACCACATTGCAAGATCTTCTCAGCTGTCTTTCTGGGCCCAAAATGCCCGCCACATGCTTGGTCGTGGCAAAATGACAGCACACTCTTGAATTCCTCATCTGGGACACACCGACGAATAATCTGGTCGGGACAGTACTTGAACAAGTAGGGTTCGTCCCAGTAAAAGTGTTTTACTTGGGATAAGAAGCGAAGTCTGTCCTGACTCGACCATTCGGTCGGTAGTAATCCCGTGGCCAAATAGTTCACAATATCTGCGAACCAGGGTTCGCATGATACTGTCAAGAGTTGTTCATCCGGGAAAACGTCATTGATCGGAATTGGAAGCGAAGGCGAAGAAGGAAGTCGCGAGAGATGGTCGGCAACCACGTTTTCACATCCTCGTTTGTCCTTAATGACAAGGTCAAACTCTTGAAGCAAGAGGATCCAACGTATTAACCGAGACTTGGCATCTTTCTTCGCAAAAAGATGGCGCAGAGCTGAATGGTCCGTATAGACAATGACTGGAGAGCCGATGAGGTAGGGCCTGAACTTTTCTAAAGCAAATACAACAGCTAAGAATTCCTTCTCAGTTGTTGTATAGTTAAGTTGGGCGTCGTTCAGGGTTCGGCTTGCGTAATAGATTACGTGCGGCATCTTGTTGATGTGCTGTCCAAGGACAGCACCGATGGCAAAGTCGGATGCATCGCACATAATCTCGAATGGGTGCGTCCAGTCAGGGGAAGAAAGAACGGGAGCAGAAGTGAGTGAGCGTTTCAGTGACTCGAATGCAGTCACACAGCTCGAGTCGAAGGTGAAAGGCGTGTCCTTGGCCAGCAAAAGCGTCAAGGGCCTAGCAATCTTGCTAAAGTCCTTGATAAACCGTCTGTAGAAACCGGCATGGCCAAGGAAGGCTCGGATATCTCTGACGCATCGGGGAGGAGGCAGATTGGAAATGACCTCAATCTTTGCTTTGTCAACCTCTATGCCATTTTGCGAGATGATATGTCCTAAGACAATACCTTCGCGCACCATGAAGTGGCATTTCTCCCAGTTCAAAGTGAGATTCTTGTCCTTACATCGGGTAAGGACAGCGTCAAGATGCAGCAGACACTCGTCAAAAGAATCGCCAAAGATGGAGAAGTCGTCCATGAAGATCTCCAGAAATTTCTCCACCATGTCTGAGAAAATTCCCATCATACACCGCTGGAAGGTAGCGGGCGCATTGCATAACCCAAAGGGCATGCGTCGATATGCAAACGTGCCGAAAGGACAAGTGAAAGTGGTCTTGTCCTGGTCTTTTTCGGCGATGGGAATTTGATTATAGCCAGAGTAGCCATCAAGAAAACAATAGTACTCATGTCCGGCCAACCGTTCCAGCATCTGGTCAATGAAAGGTAGCGGAAAGTGGTCTTTCCGTGTTGCAGCGTTGAGTTTTCTGTAATCAATGCAAACTCGCCACCCGGTTTGGGTGCGAGTAGGGATTAACTCATTCGCTTCGTTGGTTATGACCGTGATGCCCGACTTCTTGGGGACAACGTGAATGGGGCTAACCCACTGGCTATCAGAGATAGGGTAAATGATACCACTATCTAGACATTTGACGATCTCCTTCTTCACAGCCTCCTTCATGACTGGATTAAGACGTCTTTGTGGATCCCGGGCTGGTTTGGCATCATCCATCAGATGAATGTGATGCTCAACGATCAGGGGACTAATCCCCTTGATGTCCGCCATGGACCAGCCAAAAGCTTGCCTGTTGCTGTGCAAGACCGCGAGAAGGGCTTTCTCTTGCTCTGGAGCTAGAGAAGCTGAAATGATGACAGGGAGGGTCTCGTTCTCACCTAAGTGAGCATACTTAAGGTGAGACGGCAATGGCTTGAGTTCGAGCGTTGGAGGTGAAATGATGGAAGGCAAGACCGGTGCAAAGGTCTCGAACTCAAAGGACTCCAGCAAAGGTTCAAAGCGAGTGTAGGCAACCGAGTTGGATGGTTCAGGTAACTCATCCGGAAAGTCAAAAGATTCAAACTCGGGTTGTGTGCGGCTAAGATCGTGCAAGAACGTGAAACACTCGTATTCGTTGTTGGACGCAGAAGCAGCAGCAGGTTCGAAGAGAAACGCACTAGTGGCGTCAAGATCATCGTGTTCAAACAGAAACTCCTCGAATTCACACTCTTCTGGTGTGATCTCCTGGATCGAGCAAACATCCAGTATATGAGCATTAGGTTCGGCGGGCTGATTCCCCAACCTAAAAATGTTGAGTTCAATTGTCATATTTCCAAAAGAGAGGTTCATTGAACCATTGCGACAATTGATCACAGCATTTGAGGTTGCGAGAAATGGGCGACCGAGTATCACCGGAATTTGATTCCGGGGGTTAGCTACAGGCTGTGTATCTAAGACAATGAAGTCGACGGGGAATATGAAGTCCCCGACTTTGATTAACACATCCTCTAACTCACCCCTAGGATGGGTGATCGATCGGTCGGCCATCTGGAGAGTGCAGTGTGTGGGTTTCAGCTCTCCGACGCCTAATTGCTCGTATACTGAATACGGAAGCAAGTTAACACTGGCACCAAGATCTAATAGTGCGCGGTTGATGTTCTTATCCCCAATAGTAATTGAAATCGTAGGACAGCCAGGGTCCTTCCGTTTTTGTGGTAAAGATTGGGTAAGGGCATCACTCACAGCACTAGCCAAGAAAACCTTCTTGGGTACCTGAGACTTCCTCTTTTTCGTGCACAAGTCCTTTAAGATTTTCGCGTAAGAAGGGACTTGTTGGATAGCATCTAAAAGAGGAATGTTAATGTTAACTTGCTTGAATAACTCCAAAATCTTCTCCATTTGTGGATTTTGTTTGTTAGACCTCAACCGGTTTGGAAATGGAACATTTTGAAAATTGGCTGAGTCTAATGCTGGAGGAGGAGATTTTGGAGTTGGAACGGATCCCAGAATAGGTGTTTTCGTGGAGTGAGAAGCGGGTCCGTTTAGAGAAGAAGAGGAAGGAGAGCCTTGTGAAGAACGGAGAATAGGCTCGGAAGACGAAGAAGAAGCAGGAGAAGAAGAAGAAGAAGCGGCCGGGGTGTCATCGTTGATTTGCTTGCCAATGTTGTTTTGCAGCACCCTCCCTGATCTCAGTGTGGTCACGGCACTCACATTATGGTTTTGTTGTTCAAGAGCAACATGTGCATTATGTGGGTGGCCGGGATTTGGAAGTGGCTGGGACGGGAGCTTCCCCTTCTCTCGCTCGCTCAAGGCCGCGTTCAGCTGTGCAATCTGGGCTTCGATGGTCTTGATGCTCTGCCCGTGTGCGGCGGTGTGTTGCACTAAAGATTGGATCGAAGACTGGATGTTGGCGGTGGATTGAGTTGATTGTTTAACAAACGCATCCAGACTTCGCTCGAGCGAGGAAACCTTATCATTGTTCGACGGAACAAAGTTGTTTGGTGGAAAGGAATTGTTCGGTGCAAAGTTGTTCGTCTGGTTTTGGTAAGGCTGGGGTTGGAAGGGCTGCTGATACTGAGTTTGTTGTTGCGCTTGTTGTTGCGGTGGAGGGGCCCTTTGGAAATTGTTGCCCTGGAATTGATTCTGATTCTGATTCCAGGCGAAATTGGGGTGGTTCCTCCAACCGGGATTGAAGGTGGAAGAGTATGGATCATTCCTCGGTCTTTGCTGGAATGCATTAACCTGATCCTGTCCTTGCGAGGGTGGATTGTAAGGACACTCTTCAGTCAAGTGGGACGGATCGGAACAACAAGCGCAGATGGTACGAAGGGGGAGAACAGGGGCAGGAGTAGGAGAAGAAAATTTGCTCTCTATTGCTTCAAGCTTTTTTGTGATAGCAGCCATTTCAGCTCTCATCGCAATAGAGACATCAAGCTGGTGAATTCCTACCCTAGACTGACCGGTAGAAGTGGAGGGAGAAGAAGAAGAAGGAGTCGGTCTGGTGCTCTCCCACTGTAGCGTTTGCTCCGCAAGATCGTCAAAGAACTGCCACGCTTCCTCGTCAGATTTGGATAGGAAGTGGCCCTGACAGATGGTTTCCAGCAACTGCTTCGTTGCTGGGTTCAGTCCCTCGTATAAGGTTTGGCAGAGTTGCCATTTCTCTATACCGTGGTGAGGACACTGAACAAGAAGGTCTTTGTATCGGTCAAAGCACTTCCAGAAGGGTTCAGAAGGAAGCTGGGAGAATTGGTTGATCTCATTTCGAATTCTTGCGGTCTTATGATTTGGGTAGAATTTTTTCAGAAACGCTTTAACAAACTCATCCCAGCTGGTGATTGAGTGGGAAGCGGTGCTATACAGCCATTTTTCTGCGAGATCGCATAAAGTGAACGGAATGACCCGTAGACGTATAGCATCGTCCGACAGCTGGGTCGTTTTCATCATGGCACAGACATTTTGAAATTTGTTTATGAAGATATAGGCATCTTCAGATTCAAGCCCATGAAAACGTGGAAGCATGTTGATGAAATGGGGCTTAATTTCAAAGTTGTCCCCATTGGCCGGAGGAAGAGAAAGGCAGGTTGGAAGTGCAGAACGGGTAGGGTAGAAACGATCCTGGAGCGCAATTCGCTGCGGCGCTACAACAGGCGGAGGGGGTGGGAGATTGGTCTCCATAGGAGGTGGAGCCAATCCAGGGGTGGTCAACGAGATGTTTGGAATAAATCCCGACATCGCGGAAGAAGAGGTTGGTGAAGGTGAAGGTGAAGGTGAAGATGTATGAACAGAATTCCGGTCAACGTAGGAGTTGGCCGGCAAAGGAAGGGGTGAAAGAGGAGTGGACGGAGTATCGACTTCGGAGTCGATCGCGTAGTCGGTCGCGACTAACGTAACGCGGACTAGACGGGCGCTAGTGTCCCGAGTCCAAGCGGACATACACTAAACGAGTTTAGTATAGTCAAAGCGAAGAAGGTGAGGGTAAGAAAACGTCAATGAAGAAAGGTGATGGGTGTTGGGTGAAAATGGATTTGGCGACAAAAGGGCAAGTTTTTGTAAAAGTTTTTGATTTTTTTCTTTTTTTTTTTTTTTAGAAAAAAAGATTTACAGAAGTATGTACGGGAATACGGCTTAAGCAATCACAAACAAGATATGCACAATCACACCTAGATCTAGGGTAACCTAGGTCTACTAGACCTGCTCCTGAACTTGATTGTCGAAGTTAAACAGTGTCGAGAAACAGGCTTAAAAATACACTGATCACGAGGCCAGGTAAGTGCAGAGATAAGGGGAGGTTGTCCAACGCTTTCGCGAAGTTCCTTAATTAAATAACCCTTTCTCTTTCGGCGGTTGCGCCTTTAACACTTTCCTAGACACCCCGTAAACAATATACGGTTAAGCAAGGTTCTAAACAAGGTTTATCTTCTCCTAATGAGCGCGAAGTCCTTAGGGCTGAAGTCTAGTATTTTTTAATTATAATGGACAATGCATATGCTTTAGTGATTTCCGGGGTCCTGGGAAGGGTGATGAAATCCCCACCCAATCTGGATTGGTTTCAAGCCCCTTAAGTCCGTATTAAAGAATGCAAAACAGTAACAATATCAACAGCAAACAATTTTTATTTGCGGCGCAAAGAATCCTGCACAAGAACAGTTTATTGGAAGGGGGAGAAGAATTTGCGCAAAGAAACCTGCAGAAAACACAATTCAGTGGAGTCCAGAGGAGTGGAGAGAGGCAGAGGAGCTTACAGAGAGAAAATAACACCCTGACCCCACCAAACGGCCGCGCAAGCGCGGCCAAATAGGTGATAAAGCCGCGCTTCCGCGGCAGTATAGAGGGATTGGGCCTTGAAATTTTGTGAAGATGCCTTTCTGTGTCTCCTCTTGTTGTCTTGATGTCCTGAAATTGGATTTGCTCACTGGAACAGCTCCAGATTTGTACAGTAGACCGGATGCTTCGTTTTCGTCCGTCGCGGTGTAGCCGCGAAAATGTGGGTCTATCTTCCCACGTCTTTGGCACTGTACTTGAACTCCGTATTTCCAACGTCTTTGGCGTCGATCTTGAGCTTCGTATTTCCTGCACACTTGCACAAAAACTAATCAAAAATAACAAGATGGTTTCTTTTACAAAGTATATATTTTTTTTGGTTTTTGGTTGTTTTTATATTCACAAATTAACCCGAAATTTCACTTAGAAATAGACTACCGTCTCCCCGGCAACGGCGCCATTTGATTGTTAGGGTACGAGCGTGTTCAAGTTCTAGTTTAAATACCGCAATCAAGACGGTTTCGCACGTAGCTAGCCGGTTGAGTACGGGTCGTCCGCAGGGAGATGGGAATCTTTTTCTATGTGTTTTTCGACGAGTTAAGTCCGGTTGTTCAGATTTTGTTTGTAGTTATCTAAGTGTTGAGTTGATATTTAAAGAGAGCTTGTTAGGGTTAGGATTAGGTTAGTTTGAGTTAGGAGTCTCCACATCTTTCGTTGCCCCACTTAATATCGGTGTTACGGTAATCGGCAACAACGGGGATTAGCACGACTAGGAAGGAACTTGCGAGTATAAGCTAGGCTTTCCAACGCATAGTCCTTCCTTTTGGTGCTTGTCCGTCCGTTCTTGGCTCTTATCCATAACCTCCGGTTAATTCAACCACAACCGGTCTCACTACGGAATCACCGCTATCATGTAGGATAGGGTGCCGTAAGGAGCGGATTGTGGTTGGGTTAACGGGAGTTGATTTAAGTTGTTGGGCAAGGAAAGAGTGAGAGAGATTTCCTTCTCTCAAACTTCCCTTATCCTACCCTAACAAGTATAGAACTACTCACTCTTCATAATACGGAAAAATAAAACAACACAAAAGAGGAAGATAGAAAGAAGGAGATTAGAAGAATACGACTAACTATTTGCGACCTCACCTTGGCGAGGATCTAGCGTAAGTATCATTGTCGTATGTAAGGATAAAGAAAAAGAGAGAAGAAAGAAACAACTAAAATAACAACAACTACTTAACAAATTAAAATTACAACAAGTAAAATTGCAACAAATAAAATTATAATAAGCATACAAATAAAGAGACAAGCATGATAACAAATTGTTCTTCTTTATTCATCACTCTTCACTCAAAAGCTCACTTACAAGTTTAATGGAGAAGAGGTGAGAAGAGGAAGAAGAAACACATTACAACTAGGCAAAATGAGATTACAAAGTTGGACACTTTCCTTCACAAACTTCTGGGCTATTTATAGGCCAGAGAATGAAACCCTAGGGCAGAATTCTGGACCCTTATAAAATTACCCAACTGCCCCTGGAAAATCCCCATCTGCCGCCATCATACGGCCGCGGATCCGCGGCCTGGACCCCACTTTGGCCGCGGATCCGCGGCCTTATAGTCGAATTGGGCCCCCCAATTTCTTGTGGTCACCTGGTTTGATGTGTACATTTTTCTGGTATGTGTATTTTTTCATAATTCCTTCACGAATTTTCCAGAATTTCTGTTGAGGGAAAGGTGGACTTTTTATCAAGATTTTGTCATGATTTGCCTCGAGCTCCGCGTAGATCTCTTGGATTTTGTGCTACCATTGAGCCTTGTGCATGAGAATGACACTGATTTGATCTTTTGTCTTCCTATTGATATCTGGCAACATACGGATGAAGAGCAGAGACCGTGTTTTTATCTGTGGTTGGCAGGAACCCGGATTCTTTCGTGTTTTCCATGAATTTCACCGTTTTGGAACCGAGAACCTGTATCCTGCAATTGACTAGCAAACACGGCTCAAGAGTATCTACGGATATGCAATGTGATAAAAATTGGGCGGTATGAAAATGCAAAAATCTGATATGAACAGCAACGCATATAGGTACAACAATTAAAACAATTGCTAGGCTAAAACAGCCCCACTGTTTAACACGCGAGTGCCTATATACAACGCATATAGGCACAGCAATTAAAACAATTGCTAGGCTAAAACAGCCCCACGTGTTTAACACGTGAGTGCCTATATGCAACGCATATAGGCACAACAATTAAAACAATTGCTAGGCTAATAAGCCTCACGTGTTAAACACGTAAGGACACTTCACTACATAGAATTAAATTCTACTCAATAAGGAACCAATCCAATGGTGATTAAGCATAGAATTAAATTCTATTGAACTTTTAAATGAGAAATGATATTTTCTGTTAAACAGAAAGTTGGCGGATCAAAGATCCCATAAGTTGGAAAATATTTTTCATATCTTTTTAAACAAAGAAAGATTGTGCTCCGTTAAACCAAGCACCCTTGGATTAAAAATCCAACGGTGATTAAAAATCACCAATCTACAGAATAAATTCTGTATGGAAAAATATTTTCCTAATCTTGTTTAAGAAACAAGAAAATATGTTCTGTAAGACAGAAAACCTTGGATCAAAAATCCAACAGTGGGTAAAACCCCCAAAATCAAGTAGGATCTCTCAATAGAGATTTTCTAAAACTAATCAACAAACTTCTCTCCACTATATAAAAAACCCATGAATTCAAGTAAAAAGGAGGAAAGATGAGGAAAAAGAAAAAGAGAGAGAGAGAGAGAGAGAGCTACCCAGAGAGACTTAAAGAATACACAGGGAGAGAATTTAATTCTCAGAAGAAAAGACTTGTTCCCCTGAAAAACTAGGTAAAGGAAAAAACAAAAGACTGTTCGTTGCATCTCTAAGGGTTTGCCCCTTCATAGAAGAACTTGATTCTACTTCTGGTTGAGATCTGCAGAGGCAGATCTCCCCACAAGTTGAGAATTTAATTCTCATCGGGGAGATTTTGTCATGCAGATTCAAAGTCTAGGGGAAAGAACTGAATTCAAAGAGTTTAACTCTTACAAAAAACACATGTGGGAATTTAATTCATCTAAAAAAAAACTAGGGTTTAACCCTGTAAAAAGAATTTAATTCTTGCAAAAGGAGAACTTGTAAAGGAAAACTTGATTCATAAGAACCAAAGAAGAATAGCCTGATGATTCGTTAGTGTTTAACACTATAACTAAACTTCACATATTCTCCACGTGAGTGTTTCTAATGAACAAAGAGACGGCTGAGACTGCATCACGTGTTTCCCACGCGAGTGCTTAAAAGGAGAGCAGGGAACACTCCCTAAGACAGTCACGTGTTTTGTCCCTTCTCTCAATCAAGTGCTTAGCACTTCTGTAAAAGAAAGGAAAAACAAAAGGGCATTTCCCCATTATGATGAATCTCACGTGTTTTACATGTGAGTGTTGTGGGAGCTGAGTGTTCAGCACTTACACAAAGGGAGAGGCAATAAAGCCAAAAGGCAGAACCCAGTTCTGGCGCGTCTCACGTGTTTCACATGTGAGCACCCCAAGAATTAAGTGCTCAGCACTGGTACAAAAAGAGAGGAATAAATTGGCAGCGCCCATAGTTGAGTAACTCACGTGCGCCACATGAGCGCCACAACAATCTAGTGTTTAACACTATGGACGTGAGCATTGTATGTCTCAGCACATTAGGGCTGTTGGGTAATTGAAGAGACCCAGACCTAGTCCAACTTGACTAAGAGAGTCAAGACCTCTCTATGCTCATTATTTCCTAAGTTGATCTTAACCCTCAACATGACTAATAGTCTGCCAACTGATGACATCCAAAATGATGTTCGTCCTGCACCTCCTAAGTTAATCTTAGCCTCCAAAATGACTAATGATTCTTAGATGATCCATCACAATCTTTTCCCTCCAACACGGGAATTGGTTCAAGGGTACATCTCTCTATATCTCTGATACATGTCGTTATAATTCCTCAACGTTTTCAGAGAGATGGCGGGTCCCAATCACCAACTACTTTTGGGTGCACTTCCCAAACTGACGTGCACATCCCACAACAGAACGCAATGTCCTCAAACTACGACCTCACTGCCAAATGGTGATCAACGGACCGTAACGTTCTTAAACTAAAACCTCACCTCAAAAATGGTGATCTATAGACCGAAATGTCCTCAAATTACAACGTTGTCTCCAAGATGGCGACAACGGACCATAACGTCTTTAAACTAAAACCTCACCTAAAAAATGGTGATCTACAGACCGAAATTTCCTCAAACTACAACGTTGTCTCCAAGATTGTGACAACGGACCGTAATGTCCTTAAATTAAAACCTCACCTCAAAAATAGTGATCTACAGACCGAAATGTTCTTAAACTACAACGTTCTCTTCAAGATGGTGACAACGTATTGTAACGTCCTTAAACTAAATCCTCACCTCAAAAATGGTGATCTACAGATCGAAATGTCCTCAAACTACAACGTTGTCTCCAAGATGGTGACAACGGACCGTAACGTCCTAAACTAAATCCCCACCTAAAAAATGGTGATCTACGGACCGAAACGTCCATAAACTAAAAACAGACTGTAACGTTATTAAACTAAAACAATGGAGCCCAAATGCTCTTTTATCGGATGTGAATGATTCTAAAACCCCGTTAAGAAGATTTCAGTCTTAAATTGGACTAACGTATCCTTAACAAAAATTTAAGTTGATCTTAATCTCAAACAAGATTAATGATCCTTAAATCAACCCAAACCCAAATCTAATAGATACAGATTTAGATTAATCCACGCCCTACGGGCGACAACATAAATTAGTCTCCGTATACAATCTACGGGCAAACAAAAATAAAACAAACACACATGACACAAAGTGAATCTCTGGAGCCCCAGAAAGTGGTTATCGCGATGCGGTAACGTAATTAACTACAGGGACTTGCGCCTGCAGGGAAGAGCATCCCCACAATCAAAAACCCCTCGCAAACGAGGGAGAATCTAATGAAGTCCGCTACAACGACCGCATCCATCCAAACCTCCGATATACGGTGCCATAAATCAACTTGGCATCTTCGGAGAGGTGGACGGATAAACCCAAATAGCATATGCCCCCAAATTCAAGCAAGACGACCAACGCGGTTCGTCTCTGTTTTCGGTGGTAAACAGATTCTAGCACGCCCGGTAAGACTTTTTCCTCTTTCCACTCCTCACTTCTTATGTTATGTTCGCGAACAATTCACGGTTTACTATGGTTGTCCCTGGATTCGAGGTGCTAAGATTTGGATCTTGTTCCTGTACAGAGAAAAGAAGATCAATGGCTTCTAAGTGCATCTGCAACAGCAACTCCGACTCCGTCCCCGCTGGAGGAGTGACATACGGGCCAAATGCGGCCTGCATATTTTCAATGCCAGTGGAACAGGTGACTCAGGACACCATTGGATTGCTTTTCAGGACCATGCTCTCGCCAGCAAGCTTCAGTGCCCCAGTGCCATCACAAGAAGCTCCAAAGAATTCGGTATTTGATCGAATTGCAACCACCATGGTCCCTCTCAAAGGGTCGTCCAAGTCTTCCATCTCAGTCTTTGACAGAGCCAAAGCTCAAATAGGCCCGCAAAGATGCTCACAATACCTGAAGGGGTTACCTCGAAACGAATAGCCGTTCCAGCTCCGGCAGATGAAGTTATTAAAAGTGCTTCCCCTACCAGAAGGTAGGCCTTCGAAAGATTGACCGTCCCCTCTCAACGGACATTAGTCTATGACAGGCTGGCACCGGCAGTAGCCCTTCACCAAAGCAGAGGGCATGAGGAAGCCACTACCACAACTGAGGCAATCCCGTCTGCAAGACATGATCGACGTCGCCACTAGCGCCGAGTGAGGAAATATGGGGGCAACTCCCCATGTGGACTTACTCCACCAGCTCCAACGGTGGAAGTTGACACTGTTATTCCAACTGGGAACATCTTTGATCTGAATAGGAGGGTGCGAAAGAACTCTCTGACCGAGGTGCTGAAGAAATCTCCCCCACCTGTTGAAAACACAATACATGCGAAGCCGAAATAGCCCCTCAGCGGCTGTCCTCCCAAGTCCACAGGGTCTGGCGGAAGGTCCAAGATTCTGTGATCAATAAAGACTACTCTCGCCGACTGAAGAAAACAAAGGCTCGGCAAGAGGAGGACCATCCCACCACCATAAAGCGAGGGACTTCCTCCACGCAGGCTCCGGTCACAATGGCTCCTTCGACTTCGACTTCTCTCAAAAAGAGAAGGCCGGAGAACTTCCTACCTCCGGAGGCAAATTCCAAAGGCGCTGGAATGAAACGCCTTAAGTCTGGGGGTATGTTTGTGCACATGGTATACATGGATTCCGAAAAAGAGGAGAACTGTGCTTCCGTGAGTCATCGACCCCAAACTTGGTCATTAACAAAGGCTCAGGAGCAACAACAAACGCTCTAGGAGATGCTGACGAAAATGACAGCACTCACCGGACAAAAAGAAAGCCTAGAAGCACCATCAGAAGAGCGCCAGGAGCAGGAGACCGATACGGAGTTCCTGTGAAGGGTACTGGAAAGAAAGGATAAGGAGGCCGTGGAACAAGCTGCTAATATAAAACAGATGGCGCTCCTGTTCCAAGATATGGTTGGGATGATGATCCAGCCAGAACCTCCAGCTGAAGACCCGCCGATAATTATCGAGGACGATAGAGGGGAAACATCAAACCCTCTTCCAGATTTATCGACATCCAGGGAGGAGACGATCTCCAAGGCTTCCCTCGATGACTACATAACTCAGCAAATACGAGCTCATCAGGCAAGCGAAGCGGCTGGCCAAGTTGTCAAGACTGGACGATCGTACCCAGGCTGGTACGATCAAATCAAGTACCCGCCGGGATATACGATTCCTAAATTCCAAGTGTACAAGCGAACATGCAACCCGCATCAAAACGTCGCTCAGTTCAGAGCTTTATGCGGCAATACTGGAGGCGACGGCAAATTACTGCTTCGCCAGTTTGTTGGCAGCTTATCGGAAACGACATTTGAATGGTACTCGGAGCTCCTAAATGACTCCGTCAAAACATTCACAGAAATGGAGCTACTATTCACGCAGCGGTTTGCAAGCGCAAGCAGGTGCACGCCGATCACAACATTAATCAATGCCAGGGTGAAGCCAGGAGAGACCTGGGTTCAATATGCAATTCGGTGGCGGAACCTATGATCGACATGCGAACAACGCATAGAAGAGGCTCCTGCCGTGGGCATGTTCATAGGGACTCTCGATTCTCAGGTGACTGTGTCCCAGTTCATGACGTTCTTTAAGCCGATCACCTTCCAGGCTTTGATCGACAATGACCCAAATGGACCAGATGGGCCACATGCCTCCTTATTCAAACATGGACCTTCGGAATGCAAAGGGTAAAGGGAAAACGGCCTTCATTGCCAACACTCAACAACAGCCGAGCAACTTGAAACCGGTTGCTCGCCAAAGCAACGTGCACTCGCGCCAATCCCTCGAGGAGAAGCTAGAATATCCTTACTCATTTCCCCGTGATAAAACGAGGAGACTGTTCGAACTGGAAGTGTGCAACAAGCTCATCACACTGCCGGATCCGAGACGTCCGCTGTAGCCCGGTGACGTCAACAGTCCCAACTACTACTCCTACCACGGAGTAGTGGGCCACCGAATTGAGGATTGCTACGTCTTCAAAAACTGGGTTGAGGACCAATACCAATAAGGGAAGTTTGCGCTGTCCGAAAACTGGAGGGTGAACCCACCGCAGAAGCACGCTCCTGAAAAGGTAGATATGACGGGGGCATCATGCTCGTTTGTGGAAGAAGCTCCTTGGGATGTGGTCCTTTCAGCTAAAACTAAAAGAATGCTGAAGGATCTTCAAGCATGTCTGGCGATCAAATGGAAAAGCCCGCTTGAGCCCGAGATTATTGAGGGCATGCTTAAACCGCGCCTAACACCGAAAGCTGGTAACGATGGGCAAAACACCCATGTCAATCCTTCAAAGTCTTCGAAAGGAAAGAAGAATACCAAGAAGCCCATATAGCCTGACTACAAGCGCACAGACCTGCAAAAATACATCGACGCGCTAGAGGAGAACAACCAAAAGGCGGAGACCCTAGTCACTCTCGAACAGTTTCTCAACCATATCCTTGAGAACGGAGACAGTGACATTGATGAAGGAAATGACTCGTCAGAAGAACCCGGGGATTATGTAGCGAGTTGTCATATGGTCTCTCACTCATCATTAAAAGATGAAGAAACTCCTTCGGCGTCGGAAAGCAACGCAGAGGAACTGGGGGCAGGACCGGTGCCAAAATCCCTAGAACTGTCAAAAGACCCAATTGACAGACTGCTAAACGAAGCCCTTCAAAAGAGCAAAGCTGACTGAGAACGTGAAATGGCTATATAGGAAAATTTCAAGCATCGACGTCAGGGTGAAGAAGACGCAGCGAGGAAGTGTCAAAAAGTACTCCAACCAGAGCGAAGCAGTGCTACTCGTGCCAAATTCACGGGGACTTCATCCACCAGCATCCAAATCTGCTATACCCAATATTGGCTAGCTGGCCGTTCGAAATGTAGGGAACCGATATAATCGGGCCTATTGAACCAGCATCATCCAAAGGACATCGGTTCATATTGGCAACAACCGATTACTTCTCTAAGCGGGCAGAGGTAGTACCGTTAAAAGAAGTGAAGACGGAGAACATCCTCCATTTCTTCAAGACACATGTCATCTACCGGTTCAGCACTCCGCGACGGATCATATTGGATAATGGGCTGGCCTACAGAAGCCATAGGATCAACCACTTCGCGTAGCAGTTTTATATAGATTGGAGATACTCTTCAGTCTATAATCCCTGAGCTAACGATCTAGCTGAGGCTTTCAACAAGACCTTGATGAAGATCATAAAGAAAACGGTGTCCAGAAATAGAAAGGACTGGCATGAGAGATTGCATGAAACTCTCTAGGCGTATTGAACCACGTTCAAAATGGTTACGAATACAACACCGTACGCGTTGGTATTCAGTACTGAAGCAGTACTTCCCTTGGAGATAGAGCTACCCTCTTTACAAGTGGCAGTTCGATATAAGCTGATAGATGAAGAAAATGCCCACCTTCGGTTTGAGGAGCTCGATGCCCTCGATGAAACTCGTCTCATGGCGCAACAAAACTTGGAAGCTTACAAAGTAAGGATGACGCGCTAATACGAAAGGCTAACCAGACCAAGAACATTCTGCTAAGGCAAACTCGTGCTAGTCGTAAAAAGACCTATGATCCCCAGCCGTGCAAAGAGGGGGAAATTCGAGCCGAACTATGAGGGCCCGTACATCATAGACAAGGTCTACCAAGGTAGGGCCTACTTGCTCATAGATATACATGGCGAAAGACTCTTTCAGCCAATAAACGGCCGGTTCTTTAAGAAATACTACGCTTGACAAGTCACGACTCAAGTTAATGATAGATGACGACGCTCGTGTTCGCTCACTATCTTCTTGAGCCAAGACTTTATAAGTAGTATCCGTCAAAACTTCACCTCGAAGCTGGCCCTGGACCGAGATGTCCCTAAACTAACAATGGACCGTAATGTCCTTAAACTAATACGTCGCCTCAAGCACGACGATAATAGAATTCAAGTCCACAAGTCCCAACGGTTAGGAATGCAACTCGAGTCCGACTGGCTACACAGCTACCCCGGTGGCGGAGTCCCCCCTAAGTTCCATTGGAAAACAGAGGGGGTAAAAAATGTACGTTCACAAGCGAAATGAGCATGGATGAAAACCCGAAAGGGTACCATGAGTAAAAACAGCATGACTACCGGCGAGCTTGTGAAAAACTGAAAGGGCGCAATCTCGTTGTTAAAAAAAAACAAAAAAAGGAACAAAAAAATGGTACGTCCACAAGCGAAGTGGGCACGGATGAAAACCCGAAAGGACGCCGTGAGTAAAAACAGCAGGGTATCGGCGAGCTTGTGAAAACCCGAAAAGGCGCAATCTCATAAAATTTTCACCTTATCCTCTCAACCCATAAGGAGAACTCCCCCTATGAGACCCTCACAGCTCATAGAATTCAAAATCTTAAGGGATATAAAGCTGTCCTTAAGCCGTCATATTACCCACGTTGCCCTACAGGCGGTCCGATATTGACCCTTGTATACAATCCACGGGCGCAAATAAACGTTTCCCCACCAAGTTCCACCAATCATGAGAAATGTCCTCATATGGTGAATGACACTTGTAAGTCCTCTCGACTTATAAGGAGAAAATACTCGTATGAGATCCTTACGACTTATAAGACAAAACACCACTTAGAAGTGCTCATGACTTCTAAGGAGAACATACACCTACGAGATCCTCGCGACTCATAGATAGAAATACCTTTATGAGACCCTTACGGCTCATAAATTAAAAAATCCTTAGTCGGCAGGATCCTAACCCTGTTTGTTAACCCACCTTTGTTCAAATCAGTAAAGGAAAATGATGATTCGCTCCTAGCAACATCCCAGTGGTAGCGACACTGATGCCTAAATCGGTGTCAAACTCCAAGTCCTTTCACGGTAAATGATGATTCGCTCCTGGCAGTATTCCAGTCCCAGTGATGCTGATGCCTGAATAGGTGTCAATTTTCAAGTCTTTTCACGGCAAATGATGATTCGCTCCTGGCAATATTCCCGTCGCAGCGGTGCTGATGCCAAGATTGGTATCAGATCTTAAGTTCCATACTCGCAACAAAAATCAGCGAGCAAAAATAAATGCATATGAAATAGCCGAAATGATGGGGCAACTCGCAATAAAAATCAGCGAGCAAAATATATGCATATAAAAACAGCCGAAATGTTTGTGCAACTCGCAATAAAAAAGCAGCGAGTAAAAAGAAAAGCCGAAATGATTGGGAACCGCGATAAAAAGTCGAAATGATTGGGCAATCGTGACTATCACGGTATAAAAAGCTGAAATGATGGAGCATCGCGGAAATAAAAAAATGAATGATGAAACTTTTGCCATGCAGGTGAGTCCACATCAACCCATGTATACAATCCATGAGCATAAACAAAAAGGGAACCATATTTTCCCACCAGGCTCCATCAAAGGGAGAGCTAAATCTCGATGGTTCATAAACAACCTAGAGACCACCTCGATACTCGTCTCATTACAGCAGACACGGTGTCAGCAATGGTGTTTCTGCTCACTCCAACCGGATGCAGACGCGACGTCAACAAAATAGAGCCATGGCTAAGTCCCTAGTTCCAAGTCTCGACGGTTCACAGACAACCTAGAAGCCACCTCGACACTCGCCTCGTTACAGCAGACGCAGTGTCAACAATGGCGTTTCTTCTCACTCCAGTAGGATGCAGACGCGACGTCAAAAAAATGGAGCCATGGCAAAGTCCCTATTTCCAAGCCTCGACGGTTCACAGACAACCTAGAGACCACTTCGACACTCATCTCGTTACATCAGACGCAATGTCAACAACGATGTTTCATCTCACTCCAGCAGGATGCAGACACGACGTTAACAAAGTAAAGCTATGGCAAAGTCCCTAGTTCCAAGTCTTGACGGCTCACAAACAACCTAGAGACCACCTCGACACTCATCTCATTGCAGCAGACGCAGTGCCACCAATGGCGTTTCATCTCACTCCAGCAGGATGCAGACACGATGTCAACAAGCGACCCCAGAGTCAAAACAAAATGGAGCCATGGCAAAATCTCTAGTTCCAAGTCTCGACGGTTCACAAACAACCTAGAGATCACCTTGACATTCGCCTCATTACTGCAGACGCAGTGTCGATAAAGGAAGCGAAGGCCAAATTCCTAGTTTCAGGGTCTTGACGGCAACTCAAATAAAAGCTGAAAGACTATCGGAGATCATCCCATACCAGCGCGGAGTGGTTATGACTCATCGGGGCTTCCAAACTGAGTCTAACCTCAAGTAAAAAAGCGGCATGGAAAAATTCCTACTGCTTGCTCTCTCGACGGTAATATGACCTAAGGAGATTACTTGAAGACGTCTTGTCCAGCCCCCGAAGGGATCAGAGACACGACAATCGCGAGGCTACTCGAACAGCAACGTAAAGTCTACATATCGGGGAATGCATCAGCCAACGCGATGGTACGACGGGCAAAAACCCGAGTACCACAGACCCTAATGGACCTCTGTCGTAAAGAGCAGGGGTTAACTGTAACGTTAGGACAGGTTTACCTACGAGCCCAAGGGAGGTAAACTAAACAAGCTCCGAAATGAGTTCATAAACTAGAGACTCCGGGATGAGTGAATAAACTACAAACTCCGTAATGAGTTCATAAACTAGAGGCTCCGAAATGAGTGAATAAACTACAAACTCTGCAATGAGTATATAAACTACTTTATGCCAAGTCAAGATAGCAAAAGAAGGAAAAGCTCTAGTATGAAATGAAATATGTCTTTTAATCATGAATCATAATGAATATAAGATACTCTTATTTATGAATGAATACAAAAAAAAAAAGAAAGGGAATATACAGCGACAAAAATGTTTCAAGTCGGTGGATGATTCAACAGGCCAGCCAGTTCGTTGTTCTTCCGCTGGACTTCGGCTTCAAGCTCCACCAGTACTGCAAGACAAGTCCTTGCCTGGGTCTGTTGATTCTGGTATGAAGCGAACTGACTCTCAAGCTCCTTCTCGGCAATCTTATGGGCTTCAACCATCTCACGGGTAAAAATAACGGCTTTGTCAAGAGACACCACCTCTATAATGGCTTCTTAAAGTACCCGCCAAATTTCGTACGCATGGATGGTCTTGGCAGTAAGCTGAGCATGAAGTTCCTCCAAAGCGTTTAAAGCCAACTCCCTCTCTGAAAACTTCCGGTTGAGCTTATTCTCATATGACTGAAGGTTGGCTGCACACGTTCGATCCATCCACGGAGGCTCATTTTTACAGTTAAGATGTCGGAGGGAAGGCGTATTCATTCGAGCCCATGTAGGCAGGCCTCCACTCGGCGACAGTACTCAACCCAGGCATGCACCAATACTTCGTCATGATAGATGGCGAGAACCGACAAGCAAGTGTTGGCTTCAGCAGCAAAGTCTTCGGGCGTGACAGAGGTAACAACGCGAAGGTCTTCAATAAGAGCCGCTAGGGAGTAAATGCTTTGTTTTGCCATCCTTTCAGACGCACGTCGGGCATAAGGGCCTGGTGGCATGGGGATCCGAGACTCTAATGGGGTCAGGGCTGGTAAAGCTGTGAAGATTTAGGTGCGGTCAGTTGTGTTTCCAAACATGGAGTAAACAAAACGATTCTCGAAATAAAGCATCACTTACCCACAATCATGCAAGGCGGGTTTGAAAGATCCCCAGGTCCGTCCAGAATCTCGACTTCGTCGTCAGCCTCCAGAACTGTGATTTAAAATAAAGAGCATATCAGCATCATCATGAAAATATAAAACTAGAAGGGCAAAGCATACCAACCTTGGCCAGAGGAAAGAACTATGCTTTGTGGGGGTATTGCTTGTGGGGCAGCCATGTCGAGCAAGCGCTGGAAGGTTTTTCTCGGAGAGAGATCCATGATGGAAGCCGCAAATTCTCGCAATTCTGAAGGGAAAGAAAGGGTCAGATGACAGAAGGGTCATTAAACAAAATATATATGTATATGAGATTACCTTCAATGCTTCGCCTGCCCTGAGCTGGAGGGATGGTAGCCTCAGCGGTCTCCTCCACGCCTTCAGGTGCATCACTGGAGATATTTGTAAGACCTATAGCCAGCATGGTAGTCTCCAATAGAAGGACAAAAGCCACCGTGAAGGCTCCAAGGCAGGGATAACGGCTTCAGTAATCTCCTCTACACTCTCCGGTACATCGCTAGGGATGTCTATGGGATCTATGGCCGATGACATCAGCTCTGCTAAAGGAGTAGACGTGGAAGAGACACCAGCCGCCACCGGACGCTCCACAGCAAGGGTAGCAACTTCAGTAATCTCCTCTACACCCGCCGGTGCGTCATGGGAGATATTCATGGAATCTGCAGCCATGACCCGATCCAGACGCCAACCCGCTTCCGCTGCAGATGTCCCTGCAAAGATTGCACAAAAATAAGAGGACATAAAAGTAATACGGATTACTCGCTAAAAGAAGGACACGAAAAATACGCATACCAATACACCAAGGAGCTTGAAGTATAGTTTTTCCGAGCCGTCGTTCTTTTCTCATTAAATACGCTCGCCGGGCTTCAAGCGCAAATGAATGACTACCTGTTTTTAGTGCAAGATCGTCATCGGAAGCATCTGAGATGGGCTGTTTAAGGGCCCATTCTTCTTCCGTTAACAGAGGACCCATGTGCACCCTCCGTAATAATGATTCGACGTCGTAGAATGCAATGGGGGGAGGGGGTAAGCTTTTTCGGAGCGCACAAGTTCTCAGTCTCATCTTGAGAACGCCTTAAAGCCTCGGCCAATTGCGCGGACTCCTCAGCAGACGAGCCAGGATAGATAAGACCAGCGTTTGACTCCTCCATAGCTATCGGTTCATCCTGATTAAACGGCTCAGACTGAAGCAGAGTGTTGCGTAGGCCGATAACCGATTTCTTCCTCCTCTTAGAACTTGTGCTAACAGTAGTGGAAGAACGCTTCCTCCCCCTGGGCGCTTTGGCACGACGTTGCCCAACTTCACTTTCGGTATCCCCCTTTGGCGACACCACCTTAGGTGACACCGCCGCTGGTGATACTACTACTCGTGCTTCATTGGAAGCCTTTGCTTCGGCTCTAGTGCGCACTAACATACCAGTAGTGTGAGGGGTCAATTCTATTTCTGCGGTTTTGTGGATAAGTACCAAACCACTATCCCTCAATGGAAGGCGAACCACCGACCGCGGCTGCAATGGAGCATTGATGGCCTGAGCTGGAATGGGAGCTCTACCCTTGAAAAGCACCCGTCTCTCCTCTGCAATGATGGGGCCGACTCGATGACGATACCAACCCTTAAAGGACCCTACGGGTCTCGGAAGGTAGTCGGACTCCGGGATTATGAAGTGGGAGCTGGTGTTTAGCCGCATGAAACGGTGGATGACATCATGAGTAACCTCCAAAGAGAGAGCGGGCTCGACTATGAATGCCTCGAGAGGGATACCCTGGTCATAGCCCAATTGCAAAGCAAAGCGGTGCGGGCTATACCACATAAAAAGGATAACATTGTTCCGGCGGAACACCAGATACCCTGGCCTTCTCGAGTATAGGTGTATGACCTCTTTTGGTTTCAAAGCCGGGACCCCACCCTTCAATAAATCAAATAATTGTTGAATGGGCCCCGCTAGAGTGGAAATGACTTGATCGCTGAACACCATTCCGCCTTCATTTGAGTACGGGTTCAGCAGTACGCGAAGAGCCCTTACTTGGGTCAGATCGGGAGCGGAGGCATCAACCTACTCATAATCCACGGGAAGGTGTTCGAATCATAAAAATACGGCCGCTGGTGTGCAGCAAACACTCCTGGCATGTGCATCTCGATCCACGACGTGAAGTAGTGGAGGGGAAATTCATGGTCTCCACACCTGGGTTTGAAGTATTAGTCACGACGCTTAATCCGTCATATAGATGTGATAACCACACAACGCCAACAGCTAGCCGTGCTCCCCCAGCTATGCGGTGAGCGGGATAAAAAACGGAGGCTCTCATAAAGCGGTGATGCATCAGCATGGCAAACCAGCTTAGCCAAAGACTGATAAAACCAACGAAAAAGGTCTCTTCATCCTGCCAGGGGCCGCAATCGCGTCAAAAGCTAGGGTTGATGAGTTCGGAATATAGAAATGCGGCAGGTCTTCCTCCTTGGCTGGCAAGCTCCTTAACCCTAATCCAAAAGGGTCTTCAATTTTTTCAAATTTTGGAGCCTTTTTAGATATGACGCCCTCTCGAAGAAAGCAAGCAATGAAAGCGTCAAAGGTGACACCTTGCCTTTATGATGTCAAGATACCCAGGACCTAGATCAGACTTGGGTACTTATGACGTACGGCGTTCTCAGTCGACAGGACGTCGAGCATAGCAGGCACCGTATCAAACACATATTCATCGGGAGACAGTAACTCTTCATAATGCTCCCCCTTGATCGGCAATCCAAAGATCTCACGGAATTCTTCCAATGAAATTCAGACCTCTCGATCCCTTAGTAAGAACGTATTGGTGGGAAGGTTCCATTGATTCAAGAAAGCTTTAACCCACCAAACGTGAGGGGCGTGGTAATAGAACAACGAAGCATACATTGCCTGGTACAACCCGACCTTCTGCAGACGTGCACGTTGGGCAGAGAGAATCGACCGAGCCCAAGAAAGATAGCCCATTGGGTGGCGGGGGATAACGCCTACCTTATAAACCTTCCCCCAAGGTCGGGCTTCACCCCGACAGATTCGGCGCCCCAGAATGTTGATCGCCACCACAGGTTGGTTGGGTATCCCGGTCGTTGATGGCTCGAGTCGGCCCGTGGGAGTCCAGTTAGTCGCCTCCATCGCGTAAGCAGTCCGTGGGCATTCCGTCAATGATATAGAGCGGATGGGTTCTGACGGCTCTTCGTAGGTAAAACTACGGCGGCCCCCAATGATATGATCGTACCACTTTTCCCACAAGAGAAGACTAGTATGGTCCCTGTCATGCGCCCTGGTCATCGCCATAGCCTCCTCGTCCAACGGCGGCTGCGGGAAGGCCGCTTCTGAGCGAGTATAAGGGAAGTCGGGAAGCGAAGCCATCGTTCCTAAAAAAACCCATTTAAAAGTAATAATAATAAATAATAAGGTAACATAAAATAAAATAACAGGAAAACCGTGATGTAACGGGACCTCTGCCTGCAAAACCAATAGACCCCACAAAATCTAAATCACGGCTCGCCAATGACGAGGCAAAATAATCATTGGGAGAATAAAAGAGGATTCTCATCAAGTAAACAGTAAAGTTTAAACAACTCTTGAACGGGTTCTGCTAAAAAGCGCAACAGATTCAAATCTGCTTTAAGGGCATTAAAATCCTAAAATACTCAAGAACATTAAGGAATAAAATTCCCAAAAATCTCCGAGTCTTTCAGAGCTAAGATCTGTGGCCACGGAATTAAATTCCTTTAATAAAGGGATTAAATCCAAGAAAACTCCCATGGCGAGGAGGCTGAGAAAATGGAATTGACTTCCAGGGATCCCTAAGGATCGGTGACAGGGTAAAACCCTGAGAGGAGGATCAACAATCCCCATTGATTCAAGATCTTAGAATCTACAAAAAATGTGTGTTTGATTTAGATCTTTAAGAAATCAGTTCAAGAAAAGAGCAACGCTCTGTCCCCGGATTTAAACTCCACGACTAAAGAAAAATAAAAAAAAGGGTTCCGTTCATGATCCTTACCAAAGAAAAGTTTTAACAGAGTTTAACTCTGAGATTTCAGAATGCGGTATTTTAATCTGAATGTTGAAGAGACTGGAGTCAAGTCACTACAAGGTGCAAGGATGAAGAGTAATGAATCTCAGGAGGGAAAGAAATTATTGAGGAGGGAAAACAGTCAATGCATCATGCGAATCAATACTCAAAAGATTTGCGCACTCAGAAACATTATTATATATATATATATATATTTATTTATTTATTTATTTCCAGAAAATTTTTAAAAAAAGCGTACTCGAAAGATAAAAGTGGCCCTAAGCTATACATAGATTTATTTGGCCAGAAGAAACAAAGATAGACCGCGTCAGTCGCGATTGTGGAAGTTCAACAGATTACGGTAAGCTCTCGTGCTAAGATAGGGGCGTCCATTTTCATAGCGCCTCGCAGGGATTGCCACTGGAGGTTCTTCATCCTCGAATTCCTCCTTACTCAAGGTTTCATCCTCAGACTCTTGCTTGGCTGGGGCCTCGTTTTCGGGTTTTCCCCCCACGGTGTTCTTCTCCTGGTCCTTCTTCCTCGGCTGGAGCTTCTTCATGGGGTTTTCTTCCACGTGATTCACCTCTTCTGGATCTTCTTCCACTAGATTCCCTTCTACTGGGTTTTCTTCCTCGTGATTCACCTCTTCTGGATCTTCTTCTACTGGATTCCCTTCTACTAGATTTTCTTCCATTGGGTCCTCCTCAGGATCTTCCTCCATCGGGTCCTTTACGGGGTCCTCTTCTTCCTCGTTAGAGTCGCTGATCATGTCGACTTCTAGGGCTGCGACTGCGACTCTCTCGTTCTCGGAATCGATGTTGCCAAAAATAACCTGTGGGCCATCGACCTCGTCATCTGAACTCACCAGCATGCAGTCCAAGGAAACACAGGACCGAGTGTCCTCATCGAGAGGCGGCACTGCTCCAGGATTGACCATGGCCTGAAAAGAGAGAGTCATGATCAGATAGTGGAACACACAAGGAAAATAACTAAAGATGTGGAGCAAATGGAAAATATACGACAGCGGCCATGGCCATGATGGGGAAGAAGATGAAGGAACAGTAGTCTTCTCAGAGGCAGAAACCCCTGCATTTATAAGACACGATGGGGAGTGGTTCATCTTCCCATTCCCCTAGGCAATCCAACGGCTGTGAGGGCAGACAGCGTTGCACTCACGTGCGAGCCAGGTGAGAGCAACGCTGGGGGGGCATTTGTTCCCTTATAAAAAAGGACGAGGGAAAGTTCCCCACTATAACAACCCTATGTGTTTAACACGCGAGTGCCTATATGCAACGCATATAGGCACAACAGTTAAAACAATTGCTAGGCTAAAACAGCCCCACGTGTTTAACACGCGAGTGACTATATGCAACGCATATAGGCACAGCAATTAAAATAATTGCTAGGCTAAAACAGCCCCACGTTTTAACACGTGAGTGCCTATATGCAACGCATATAGGCATAGCAATTAAAACAATTGCTAGGCTAAAACAGCCCCACGTGTTTAAAACGTAAGTGTCTATATATAACGCATATAGGCACTACAATTAAAACAATTACTAGGCTAATAAGCCTCACGTGTTAAACACGTGAGGGCACTTCCCTACATAGAATTAAATTCTACTTAACAAGGAACTAATCCAACGGTGATTAAGTATAGAATTAAATTCTATTGAACTTTTAAATGAGAAATGATATTTTCTGTTAAACAGAAAGCTGGCAGATTAAAGATCCCATAAGTTGGAAAATATTTTTCATATCTTTTTAAACATAGAAAGATTGTGCTCCGTTAAACCAAGCACCCTTGGATTAAAAATCCAACGGTGATTAAAAATCACCAATCTATAAAATAAATTTTGTATGGGAAAATATTTTCCTAATCTTCTTTAAGAAACAAGAAAATATGTTCTGTAAGACAGAAACCCTTGGATCAAAGATCCAACAGTGGGTAAAACCCCCAAAATCAACTAGGATCTTTCAATGAGAGATTTCCTAAAACTAATCAACAAACCTCTCTCCACTATATAAAGAAACCATGACTTCAAGTTAAAAGGAGGAAGGAGGAGGAAAAAGAAAAAAAGGGAGAGAGAGAGAGAGAGCGCGCTACCCAGAGAGACTTAAAGAATAAATACAGGGAGAGAATTTAATTCACAGAAGAAAAGACTTGTTCCCTTGAAATACTAGGTAAATGAAAAAACAAAAGACCGTTCTTTGTATCTCTAAGGGTTTGACCCTTCATAGAAGAATTTTATTCTTCCTCTGGTTGAGATCTGCAGAGGCAGATCTCCCCACAAGTTGAGAATTTAATTCTCATCGGGGAGATTCTGTTAAGCAAATTCAAAGGTTAGGAGAAAGAACTGAGTTCAAAGAGTTTAACTCTTACAAAAAACACATATGGGAATTTAATTCCTCTATAAAAAAAACTAGGGTTTAACCCAGAAAGAAGAATTTAATTCTTGCAAAAGGAGAACCAGTAAAGGAGAACTTGATTCCTAAGAACCACAGAAGAATAGCCTGGTGATTCGTTAGTGTTTAACACTATAACTAGACTTCACGTGTTCTCCACGTGAACGTTTCTAATGAACAAAGAAACGGCTGAGACTGCATCACATGTTTCTCACGCGAGTGCTTAAAAGGGGAGCAGGGAACACTCCCTAAGACAGTCATATGTTTTGTACGTTGCCCTCAATCAAGTGCTTGGCACTTCTATAAAAGAAAGGAAAAACAAAAAGGCATTGCCCCATTATGACGCGTCTCACGTGTTTTACATATGAGTGCTATGGGAGCTAAGTTTTCAGCACTTACACAAAGGGAGAGGTAATAAAACCAAAAGGCAGAACCCAATTCTGGCGCGTCTCACGTGTTTCACACGTGAGCACCTAAAGAACTAAGTGCTCAACACTGGTATAAAAAGAGAGGAATAAATTGGCGGCGCCCATAGTTGAGTACCTCACGTACACCACGTGAGCGCCACAGCAATCTAGTATTTAACACTATGCACGTGAGCATTGTATGTCTCAGTACATTAGCGCTATTGGGTAATTGAAGAGACCCAGACCTAGTCCAACTTGACTAAGAAAGTCAAGACCCCTCTATGCTCATCATTTCCTAAGTTGATCTTAACCCTCAACATGATTAATAGTCGGCCAACTGATGACATCCAAAATGATGTTCGTCCTGCACCTCCTAAGTTAATCTTAGTCTCCAAAATGACTAATGATTCTTAGATGATCCATCACGATCTTTTCCCTCCAACACGGGAATTGGTTCAAGGGTACATCTCTCTACACCTCTGATACATGTCGTTATAATTCCTCAACAGCTTCAGAGAGGTGGCGGGTCCCGACCACCATCTACTTTTTGGTGCACTTCCCAAACTAACGTGCACATCCCACAACATACCACAATGTTCTCAAACTACGACCTCACCGCCAAATGGTGATCAACGGACCGTAACGTTCTTAAACTAAAACCTCACCTCAAAAGTCGTGATCTATAGACCGAAATGTCCTCAAACTACAATGTTTTCTTCAAAATGGTGACAACAGATCGTAACGTTCTTAAACTAAAATCTCACCTCAAAAATGGTGATCTACAGACCGAAATTTCCTCAAACTACAACGTTGTCTCCAAGATGGTAACAACGGACCTTAACGTCCTTAAACTAAAACCTCACCTCAAAAATGGTGATCTACAGACCGAAATGTCCTCAAACTACAACGTTGTCTCCAAGATGGTGACAACGGACCGTAACGTCCTTAAACTAAATCCCCACCTTCAAAATGGTGATCTACAGACCGAAATGTCCTCAAACTACAACGTTGTCTCCAAGATGGTGACAACTGACCGTAATTTCCTTAAACTAAATCCTCACCTCGAAAATGGTGATCTACGGACCGAAACGTCCTTAAACTAACAACGGACCGTAACGTTCTTAAACTAAAACAATGGAGCCCAAATGCTCTTTTGTTGGATCTGAATGATCCT
The DNA here is from genome assembly GCA_030015575.1 of Agapanthus africanus. Lineage (NCBI taxonomy): Eukaryota > Viridiplantae > Streptophyta > Magnoliopsida > Asparagales > Amaryllidaceae > Agapanthus > Agapanthus africanus. The sequence goes on along the minus strand of JASDDO010000019.1, from coordinate 370,752,713 downwards.
AAAACCCCGTTAAGAAGATCTTAGTCTCAAATTGGACTAACGTATCCTTAACAAAAATTTAAGTTGATCTTAATCTCAATCAAGATTAATGATCCTTAAATCAACCAAACCCAAATTTAAGATATACGGATTTGGACTAATCCACGCGCGACAACATAAATTAGTCTCCGTATACAATTCACGGGTAACCAAAAATAAAACAAACACACACGACACTAAGTGAACCTCTAGATCCGGAGAAAGTGGTTATCGCGATGCGGTAACGTAATTAACTGCAGGGGCTTGCGTCTGCAGGGAAGAGCGTCCCCACAATAAAAAACCTCTCGCAAACGAAGGGAAATCTGACGAAGTCCGCTACAACGGCCGCATCCGTCCAAACCTCTGATATACGGTGCCATAAATCAACTTGGCATGTTCGGAGAGGTGGACGGATAAACCCAAATAGTATCTGCCCCCAAATTCAGGCAAGACGACCTACAGGGTTCATCTCTGTTTTCGGCGGTAAACAGATTCGGGCATGCCCGGTGGGACCTTTTCATCTTTCCACTCCACACTTCATGTGTCATGTTCGTGAACAAATCGTGGTTTACTATGGTTGCCCCTGGATTCGAGGTATTAAGATTTGGTATCTTGTTCCTGTGCAGAGAAAAGAAATCAATGGCTTCCAAGTGCACCTGCAACAACAATTCCCGCTCCGTCCCCGCTGGAGGAGTGACATATGGGCCAAATGCGGCCTGCATCTTTTCAATTCCAGTGGAACAGGTGACTCAAGTCACCACTGGATTGTTTTTTGGGACCATGCTCCTGCCAGCAAGCTTCAGCGCCCCAGTGCCATCACAGGAAGCTCCAAAGAAGTCAGTCTTTGATCGACTTGCAACCACCATGGCCCCTCTCAACGGGTTGTCCAAGTCTGCCACCTTTGTCTTTGACAGAGCCAAGGCTCAAATGGGCCCACAAAGAGGCTCACAATACCTGAAGGGGTTATCAAGAAACGAATGGCCGTTCCAGCTCCGACAGATGAAGTCATCAAAAGTTCTTCCCCTACCAGAAGGTCGGCCTTCGAAAGATTGACCGTCCCCTCTCAACGGACGTCAGTCTTCGACAGGCTGGCACCAGTAGTAGCCCTTCACCAAAGCAGAGGGCCTGAGGAAGCCACTAACACAACCGAGGCAATCCCGTCTGCAAGACATGCTCAACATAGCCATTGGCGCTGAGTGAGGAAAGCTGGTGGCAACTCCCCCTGTAGACTTACTTCACCAGCTCCAACGGTGGAAGTTGACGCTGCTGTTCCAACTGAGAACTGCTTTAATTTGCTTAGGAGGGTGCGAAAGATCTCTCCGACCACGGTGCTGAAGAAATCTCCCCCACCTGTTGAAAACACAATACAGGCGAAGCCAGAACAACCCTCTCAGCGACTGTCCTCCCAAGTCAACAGGGTCTGGCGAAAGGTCCAAGATTCTGTGATCAATAAAAACTACTCTCACCGACTAAAGAAAACAAAGGCTTGGCAAGAGGAGGACCATTCCTCCACCATACAGCGAGGGACTTCCTCTGTGCAGGCGCCGGTCACAATGGCCCGTTCGACTTCGACTTCTCATAAAAAGAGAAGGCCGGAGAACTTCCTACCTTCGGCGGCAAATTCCAAAGGCACTGGAATGAAACACCCTAAGTCTGGGGGCATAATTGTGCACACGGTGTACATAGCTTTCGGAAAAGAGGAGAACCGTGCTTCCATGAGTCATTGACTGCAAACTCGGTCATTGACAAAGGCTCAGGAGCAACAACAAAAGCTCCAGGAGATGCTGACGAAAATGAAAACACTCACAGGACAAAAAGAAAGCTTAGAACCAGCATCAGAACAACGCCAGGAGTAGGAGACCGATACGGAGTTCCTACGAAGGGTTCTGGAAAGAAAGGATAAGGAGGCCATGGAACAAGCTGCTAATATAAAACAGATGGCGCTCCTGTTCCAAGACATGGTTGGGATGATGATCAAGCCAGAACCTCCAGCTGATGACCCGCCGATAATTATCAAGGACGGTAGAGGGGAAACATCAAACCCTCTTCCAGCTTTATCGACATCCAAGGAGGAGACGATCTCCAAGGCAGCCCTTGATGACTACATAACTCAGCAAATATGTGCTCATCAGGCAAGCGAAGCGGCTGGCCAAGTCATGAAGACCGGGCGACCATACCCAGGCTGGTACGATCAAATCAAATACCCGTCGGGATATACGATCCCCAAATTCCATGTGTACAAGGGAACATGCAACCTGCATCAACACGTCGCTCAGTTCAGGGCTTTATGCGGCAATACTGGAGGCAATGACAAATTACTGCATCGCCAGTTTGTTGGCAGCTTTTCGGAAACGGCATTTGAATGGTACTCGGATCTCCTAAATGACTCCATCAAAACATTCACAGTAATGGAGCTACTATTCACACAGCGGTTTGCAAGCGCAAGCGAGCGCACCCTGATCACAGCATTAATCAATGCCAGGGTGAAGCCAGGAGAGACCTGGGTTCAATACGCAACCTGGTGACGGAACCTATGGTCGAAATGCGAACAACGCATAGAAGAGGCTCTTTCCGTGGGCATGTTCATAGGGACTCTCGATCCTCAGGCGACTGTGTCCCAGTTCATGACGTTCTTTAAGACGATCACCTTCTAAGCTTTGATCGACAGGCTGGCCCAAATAGACCAGATGGCCCACGGGCCTCCTTCTTCAAAAATGGACCCTCGGAATGCAAAAGGTAAAGGGAAAGTGGCCTTCGTTGCCAACACTCAACAACAGCCGAGCAACTTGAAAGAAAACAACAGGCCCAGACCATCTATCCCTATTTTGGTCTTTGGCAGCGACTCTAAGGACAAGGCCAACACAGTGTTCTCCCTCCGCCCGTCAGTGCAAACCCTCGACGAAATAGATCCGAGTCTGCAAATCAAAATGGCTCTGTCTCGGCATTAAAAGGAACTTGATGCGCTCGATACATACAGCGTACAAGAGCTACAGACTTTATACGTCCTTCTCAGGCGAAGAGGTGAAAAGGAGATCCTGTTCTACCAATCTACGGAGACCAAAGTATAAAAGGAAGTCTTGCATGGTGCCGATTTTGCACTTGACAGGTTTCAACCAATTCGTCTGTCAAGATATTATGCGGAGGGATTAAAAAGGCTGTTAAGATGCCAAGGTGTACCCCTCGAAAAAACTGTTCGATAAGCCCATTTCTACAAAAAGATTTGGGATATTTCCAGGACTCAGCGAAGGATGCCCAATGGTAAGATGGAGACAGCGGGGCTCGGATACGTTCGGTCTAAGAAACTGGAGTAGCTCCACAGCTGCCATGTCATAAACAGCTCCAGCAAAGGGGAAAATGCTCTTCCGAATGGCTGTGATGTTGGAACAATGTGAAATCCCGCTCTAAAAACGTTAAGTCCGTCGCTCGAAGAACAAATAGACAAGCTAGTAAAAGAAGCTTGTCGAAAGAGCCGAGACGATCACAGCAGCGGCTTGGCCATTTATGAAAAGGCCAGGACGCAGCACTTCAATCAGCAATTCGCGGAGAAGGAAGACTATAATGTTCTTCATCCCCGGCCCGCTGTATGTCCTCGTAAAGGGGGAAAATCCTGAAATAAAAGCAAAAACAAGGTAAAGAATGCAAACAATGTTCAAAAACAATGAAGCGGATCCAAGAAGCCGTGCAATCGAGAAAAGGTTGATTGTAATTCGTCCTTTATAAAGAAGATGGGTCGGGAATACTTTTTACCCCAAGACAAGGAAAATATTCAATCTTGTCATGATGCACCAAATGATGACACTTCCAGAGTTTCAGCATCCCGAACAAATAAACGAGGTCCATCATCCGGATTATTGCTCCTACCACCGAGCAATAGGTCATCCCCTCAAAGACTGCTTCACCTTCAAAGACTGGGTAGAAGACTAGTATCAGTAAGGCAGGTTCGCTTTATCCGACAACTAGAGGGTAAACCTGTAAGTCCATGCTACCTCTCCCGGTACTTTCAGGCAAGCGGAATTTGATAAAAAACGATTTTCTTAGAGGTGGTAACATGGACTTAAAACCCGGATCTTTGTTAAACATCTAACTAACAACCTAACTACGAGTTGCTAACTACTCGGTTAGGGGGCTATACCTTTCTTGAACTCCTTCGTCTTCAAGCTTCGATGGTCGTCCGAATCGGCTTCTCCCCGTCGTCTCCTTGTGCCGAAGATAGATCCACCTGAAAGCTTCAACCTTTGGCTCCTTCTTCGAACTTTGAAGAAACTAGTTCACTCGGTTTGCTAAACCTTGTGAACTAGAGTGAGTAGAGAAGAGTTTGTATGGGATTTTATCTATGGTTCTTGGTTCTCAACTCATGAGACAAGTGAACCATAGAGTGAAGAGAGGGAGAGCAAGAGGAGGAGATGAGAGCTCAAGAACAAGAGAGAGAATGAGCATGAAAGAATGAGAGAAGACTTTTTTTTTCATTTGGCTCTCATAATCCAAAACAATCATAACACCCCATATCAATCAAGTATTATGTGATGGTTTAAGCAACCATAGCCATATCATTTCATGCACTCATTTTGCACAAAAGAGCAAGCAAGCAAAAGTCTTTGCCATGAAATGATAGCTATAGTTATCATGATGGTCAACTAGTCAAGCCTAGTCAACCGGTCAACAAAGTCAACAAGTCAACAAAAGTCAACAAGTCAACAAAGTCAATCCCTCAACAACCATGTCACCATAATACTTAATTAATATAATTGTTAATCACATATCATATTCTCATTAGGGTTGAGCAAAAAGTCAATAGTCAACTGTCAACGGTCAACAACCCTAATGAGAATCCTCTGCCTCTGTCTCTCCGTCAACTGTGCATACACACCCGCATCCGCGTTCCGAGGAACACGAATGCAAACTGGATAAAACCAATCCCAAAACGTACACTAGGATCTGGCTTAAACCAAAGCCCGCTAGTGTAAACTGTCCGGACACTGTACGTGCACAAGTGCACGGATGTGACCGAACCCTGTCGCAAAACCATGCGACCTGTCGCAAAACCATGCGACCTCTACTCTTTTGCCTAAAGGCGAATAGCTTTCTGTGTGGGACTCTAAAGACTCGACACTACGCTGGCAGTGGGTTTAACCACAGACCGCAAGCGGCACTAGCTGTGCGTAACGGTCCCCAGGTAGATGCCGACAAGAAGACTGACGAGGCGAAACCCATCTGAACTCCTACTGAGCCTGAATGTGACATTCTCCGTACAGTCCGGTCTGTTCGTCTGATACATCGCATGGCGGGCCTAGGGGGCAGTAAACGTCAGTCCCCCAATAGCGGTATAAGTCGTGTCGTAGTGAAGCCCAAAACACCCTGAGATAACACTGGAAGCCTATCAGTATATCTCGTTTGCCCTGGACAGGGACTACTCGTGTAATGGCTCTCCTAGACACAGCGCGATGTCAACCCCCAATACCGGGAGAGACGAATCCTGTCTAACTGTCACTGCCTCCAAGTGCTTCGGGACTGCACCCAACTACCACCTGTTTGCACGACTCCTTTGAGCCGTGGTAGGGTAGTAATCAAAGTACAGTGGGAACACACTCGAGGAGAAGTGACAGTGTCAAGTCAGCGGACTAAGCTGTACTCATGTCACCTGGGAACTGATAACTGACGATAGGCATAATACCAACTAGTCAGTTCCCGACGAGTCCTGTCCAGTGTACTCGTAACCCAACGAGCACCCGCATACTATCTCAAGTACGACGTACCGATGGCTGTGGGACAGACCGTCTCCCACACTGGGATGAGAAGCGCATACGCTAGTCTACTCCGGAGTATCGATGCCCTTTCTCGATAGTCCTGCGACCAGGGACCTGCATAAGGATGTGCTTATAGATTACCCAGCCCCACTAGTGTGACTGCCATCACAACGCTGGTAATCAAGCAAAGATCCTAAGGGCTCCACTAATGTGTATAGGCGATATACTAAAATAAACACATGTACACATTGAAGTAGAAACAAACCAAGTAGCATACTACTATTTTGAGCAAGATTGTATATACAAGGTGAATATCCCAAGCTTCCATTAAGTAATATACAAACTAGTATGATACAGTAATGGCCTCTAGGGCATATACACTAACAATCTCCCACTTGCACTAAGGCCATGTACTGGCGTATCGAAGACCTATCATCTCGATCAGCCGCTCGAACTGAGTCTGGGGCAAGTCCTTGGTGAATGGATCTGCAGTGTTGTCTTCTGAAGCGACTCTCCGAACCTCGATCTCCTGGCGATCCACGATCTCCCTGATCAGGTGATACCGCCTCAAGATGTGTCTGGATCTCTGATGGGACCTGGGTTCCTTCGCTAAAGCTATAGCCCCGTTGTTGTCGCAATACAGAGGTATTGGATCAACAATGGACGGAACCACCTGAAGCTCTTTCAAGAACTTCCTCATCCAGACAGCTTCTTTTGCGGCATCAGATGCAGCGATGTATTCCGCTTCCATCGTCGAGTCTGCAACGGTTTCCTGTTTGGAACTCTTCCAACACACCACCCCTCCATTGAGGGTAAAGAAAAAACCCGACATGGACTTGGAATCATCCTTGTCACTCTGGAAGCTGGAGTCAGCAAAGGCCTCGATCTGGAGGCCTTTTCCGCCATACACCAAGAACATCTCCTTAGTCCTTCTGAGGTACTTGAGAATGTTCTTTACTGCTATCCAGTGTTTCTCCCCAGGGTTTGACTGATACCGGCTTACCACATTCAGTGCATAAGATACATCCGGTCTGGTACACAACATCGCATACATTATAGAGCCTACCGCAGAAGCGTAGGGTATAATAGACAGGCGATCCCTCTCCAAATCAGTCTTGGGAGACATCTCTTTAGAGAGGGTGATCCCGTGACAAGCCGGTAGGTTACCGCGCTTAGAATCTTCCATACTGAATCTTTTCAGTATGGTGTCGATGTACCTGGACTGTGAAAGTCCTAATATCCTCTTGGATCTATCACGATGGATCCGGATCCCCAGGATGTATGAGGCATCACCCAGGTCTTTCATGGAGAACCTGTGCGACAAGAACCCCTTGACAGATTGTAGCATAGGAATGTCATTTCCTATTAAGAGAATGTCATCCACGTATAAAACGAGGAATACTACAGTTCTCGCTACAAATCTACTATAGATGCATGGTTCATCTGGATTTTTGATAAAGCCAAATTCCTTGACCGTCTCATCAAAACAGATGTTCCAGCTCCGCGATGCCTGCTTTAGTCCATAGATGGACTTAAGCAACTTGCACACCTTTCCGCTGCTCCCACTCTGAATGAAACCTTCTGGCTGGTCCATATAGACACACTCCTCTAAATTTCCATTTAGAAAAGCTGTCTTTACGTCCATCTGCCAAATCTCATAACCGTGGAAGGCAGCAATGGCAAGAAGGATCCGAATGGATTTCAGCATAGCCACTGGAGAAAAGGTTTCGTCATAGTCCAAACCAGGTCTTTGACGAAAACCCTTTGCCACAAGTCTAGCTTTATAGGTCTCAACCTGTCCATCTACACCAATCTTCCTTTTGAAGATCCACTTGCATCCTACGGGTTTTACCCCGTCTGGAGCAATGTCCAACGTCCATACTTTGTTGGTGTACATGGACTCCATTTCGGTCCGCATTGCATCCAGCCATTTTACTGAGTCAACGCTCTGAACGGTCTGCTGGAAGCTAGTAGGCTCATCATAATCTATGATGCAATCCTCTCTATCCCCGTCTATGAGAAAACCGTAGTATCTCTCGGGCGGATGAGACTGCCTACTACTCCTGCGGAGCGGCGTAAGAATGTCCTGTTCTTTTGAACCCTCTGGTTCCACTAAACTTTCAGTAATAGTCTGTGGTTCTGGAATTTCTTCCAGTTCTACTGCGCTCCCACTAATTTCCTTTTCTAAGAACTGGTGTTCTAGAAAGTGGGCATTACGAGAAACAAGGACTTTTTGTTCCTCTGCGTGGTAGAAAAGATACCCCCTGGTGTTCTTTGGGTATCCCACAAACTTGCACAGTACTGAGCATGCCTTGAGTTTGTCCGCATGCTGCTTTTTGACAAAAGCTGGACATCCCCAGATCTTCAGATATTGAAGATAGGGTTTCTTCCCACTCCATAACTCATAAGGTGTGGTAGGCACAGTCTTAGTGGGAACTCGGTTCAAAAGGTATGCAGCTGATTCTAGCGCATACCCCCAGAATGATCGCGGTAACTCAGCGTTACTCATCATGGACCGTACCATATCCAATAGGGTTCGGTTCCGTCTCTCCGATACACCGTTATGTTGCGGAGTGTATGGAGGAGTAAGCTGAGAGAGAATTCCGTTCTCTTTTAAATAGTCCAGGAACTCGGCACTTAAGTATTCTCCACCTCGATCCGATCTTAGAATCTTGATACTTTTACCGGTTTGGTTTTCTACTTCATTCTTATATTCCTGGAATTTTCCAAAGGCTTCGGACTTATGTTTCATTAAGAAGACATAACCGTACCTTGAAAAGTCATCCGTAAAAGTAATGAAGTAAGAAAAACCGCTTCGTGCATATGTAGACATTGGACCGCACACGTCGTTGTGTACGAGTCCCAAGAGCTCGCTCGCTCTTACTCCGTGTCCAGTGAACGGAGACTTTGTCATCTTTCCTTTGAGACAGGATTAACAAGTGGCATACGATTGATATTCGAACGGATTCAAATATCCTTCTGTATGTAACTTTGTCAACCTTCTCTCATTGATGTGACCCAGTCTACAATGCCATAAGAAAGTCTGATTTATTTCCGGAGACTTTCTTTTGTGTGTATTCTGGACATTGAAAATCTGTGGTTGGTTTAATACGTATATACCATTGCTCAATGTACCTGACCCAATCAGAACTTGATTAAGGTGAATGTTTACAACATTGCTTACAAACGCAAATTCATAACCTTCTTTAGAAACCAAAGATACAGAAATGATATTACAAGTTGCGTTGGGTACAAAAAAGCAATTACGCAAAACCAAAACATGTCCATCTGACATTCCCAGGTGATAGTCCCCCACGGCTTTAGCATCCATGCTAGCTCCGTTCGCAACTCTGAGGGTCATGTCACCCGCTTTCAAAACACTACGGTTTCTCAACGCCTGCAAAGAATTACAGATATGAGATCCTGATCCGGTATCCAATACCCAGGAAGTAGAGTTTATTGAAAGACAGTTTTCAATAACATACACACCTGAAGCTGAAGCTGCAACCTGCTTCAATTCCTGTGTTCTGGCCTTCCAGGCCCTGCAATCATTCTTCCAGTGTCCTTTCTTATGACAATAGAAGCATTCTTCCTTATCCACAAGCTTCCCCGCTTTCTTTGTTGCTTTAGCTTTTCCCTTCGTATCCACTTTACTAACACCGCCTCTTGGTTTGGCGGGGGCTCTCTTCTTCTTTCCCTTTGCTTTCGCCTTGGACCTAGAAGAGGATGATCCTCCTACAAACAAAGTGGATGTTTCCCTACCTTTCTGTAGGGTGCCCTCTGCGCTCCTCAGCATGTTGAGGAGCTCTGAAAGTTCCACTTCTTTTTCTTGTAAGTTGAAGTTCAGTATAAACTGGGCGCAAGTGGAAGGAAGGGACTGGTGAACTAAGTCCGTATAGAGCTCACTCTCCAATGTGGTCCCTAAGTCCGCGAGCTCCTCAATGTAGCCGATCATCTTAAGCACGTGTTCTGCTACTGATGATCCGACGGCCATCCTTACCGAAAATAACTTTTTCGACGCTTCGTATCTTGCGATACGAGATTGCTCTCCATACAGTTCTTTTGTATGAAGAAATATGGATTCCAAGTCCATATTCTCGTGCTTCCTCTGATGTTCATTGTCCATAGAGGCAAGTACGAGGCACTTGGCCTTCGCGCTATCAATCTCCCAAGTCTTACGGATTTCCTTATCCGCGACGCTGGAAGTGGGACCAGGGACAGGGGGAGAGACCCCAGCTTTTCGTAAGTGATTGCCATTTTGACATTCCTGAGCCAATCTTTGTAGTTTGGCCCTGTCAATATATTTTTATCTAGAAGTAACTTAAGTCCAGTCATGTCGATTGGTCGCTGCAATTAGGAGAGAGAGAAGAAACACTCAGCATGATACTCTTGCAAGTTTAGAGTGGTTTTTAGTTTGTCTAAACAGGATGGCTCCCACTGTTTCTCGAATCCCTCCTCAAACCATAAAGGAAGAATTAGTCGGGATCAATCCCACCGCACAATACTTGCTTAACCGTTCAGCCAGGCCAGTGTCGGTACTTCGAGGGAGGTTTTCCAACGCTTTCGCGAAGTTCCTTAATTCAAGAACCTCTTTTCCCTGGGGGCATAGCCCTGCTAACACCTTTCTAGGCACTTACTAGGTTTATAGCATTGATCGTTTAGTGAGAAATTTCCCGAGGAGTAGCATATACTCACAGTAGGATCGGGATCCAAATATCATCGCGTGACGAAACTGAAGGAATCCTACCAGAATCATCACACTCCAAGTGGTATGCAAATCTAGCAAGTTTCAGTACTTATGAAACTCCCGATGTGGATTTTTGCCCCATGCTCTTATGACCTTGGCGTGAGGTCAAAATGTCATAAGTCACATGTCAAGTTCTTCCCATCATTATCCAGGTTAATTTGAATCCACCCGTACTTACCCTTGACGTAGGCCAAAATGGTAGTACGGCTGTCCCAAACCAACGCATTCTATCTATGCAACAGATAAATATCCGGCAGCTACCAATCACTATGCCTTGGCGTGAGGTCAAAATACATAGCTTGAATACTACCGAATACTTAACTAAAATGATGGAGGGCTACGAATGGTTTTGGCAAAACCGTGAACGTAGTGAACTTGATATAATCGATGGAACGAGATAGCTTTTAAAAGGAGTGGCTCAAGCTCCGCATTTAAAAGTTAGTTTTGAAAAGAACCGAGTGGTTTTTCGAAAGTGTTCCAACGACTTTTACTTGGTTTATCTTTCTTGCATTAGTTCTTTTAATGCGTGATATTCTTCCATTAGTTCTTTTAATGCGTCCCATCATTTAATCCTACCATTGCAGAAAACAACCAAAATATGACGTACGCTTATGCCATTCGCATTCGCCACGGGGCCCCATCATTACCCGTTAGGTTACTTAACTAACGACAGAGCGGGGGCTGGGCTAGCGCGGCTGTAAAACATAAGCAACGCCTAAATAATATCATATATAGATATACTGCAATGATAGCCATTTCAGATCACAGATGAACACATTGGATATACTAGGAATCCGCAATTCGTACGAGCCTGTAACGAAAAGCAGATTACACGGTTGCGGTGAATAGCCAATACCCCACCCAAGACCCCTACGGGTGCGGCAAACTACCCGCCAAGTACCCGAAGCGAAGCAACCTCCCTCAATTCCGTGAGTAGGCCACTCGGCACTTCGGCATACCCGGTAGTTTGTGCACCCCCTCCATGGGTCTATCCTAGGAGCAAAATCAGTAAAAATAAATTATACAATGACGGCTATAACTCCGACCCGGTTGTGCGGCCATACAAATAATAATTACATCAATTTACAAATTTACATGAATTGAAAGAAAAGAAAACTCTCGTCTCACAACCCCCGGCTATTCACCCGTGACAATCCAACATATTCATATACACATTCCAATAACATTACAGATCAAAGATTTGTATAACCCCCACTAATCGACATATAGCGATTAGCAGACGTTCAATACAAATATCACATCACAGAAAAAACCCGTCAGCTTAAGTCTTTTAGAAGTTCGATCAAAAATACGGATTTTCAGGACCCCAAAAATAAAATTTTCGTTCTGGAAAATCTGGGCAGAAAATATATATTCCAAAAATCCCAAAATACCCCTATAAGCATACTGTAGCAAAGAAGACCCAGAGAGGAGCCAAGACAGCCGCGGAACCGCAGCAATAGCAAGCTATTGCCGCGTTTCCGCGGCTCTTTGATGAGATCAGGGGACCGTCTTTCTACAGTATACTCTAAAAACCTTGAGTCGATTTTTGGTGTATGATTTATCATTTTTACAGAACATAAAAAATCGACAGCAAGTTTGAAAACGGGGTTCATTTCGGGACTTTTAATTTGATCGATCTTCTAGCTACTTTGCTAACATGTTAGATAGAGTTTAACTAGGCTCTGATACCACTGTAAGTCCATGCTACCTCTCCCGGTACTTTCGGGCAAGCAGAATTTGATAAAAAACGATTTTCTTAGAGGTGGTAACATGGACTTAAAACCCGGATCTTTGTTAAACATCTAACTAACAACCTAACTACGAGTTGCTAACTACTCGGTTAGGGGGCTATACCTTTCTTGAACTCCTTCGTCTTCAAGCTTCGATGGTCGTCCGAATCGGCTTCTCCCCGTCGTCTCCTTGCGCCGAAGATAGATCCACCTGAAAGCTTCAACCTTTGGCTCCTTCTTCGAACTTTGAAGAAACTAGTTCACTCGGTTTTCTAAACCTTGTGAACTAGAGTGAGTAGAGAAGAGTTTGTATGGGATTTTATCTATGGTTCTTGGTTCTCAACTCATGAGACAAGTGAACCATAGAGTGAAGAGAGGGAGAGCAAGAGGAGGAGATGAGAGCTCAAGAACAAGAGAGAGAATGAGCATGAAAGAATGAGAGAAGACTTTTTTTTTCATTTGGCTCTCATAATCCAAAACAATCATAACACCCCATATCAATCAAGTATTATGTGATGGTTTAAGCAACCATAGCCATATCATTTCATGCACTCATTTGGCACAAAAGAGCAAGCAAGCAAAAGTCTTTGCCATGAAATGATAGCTATAGTTATCATGATGGTCAACTAGTCAAGCCTAGTCAACCGGTCAACAAAGTCAACAAGTCAACAAAAGTCAACAAGTCAACAAAGTCAATCCCTCAACAACCATGTCACCATAATACTTAATTAATATAATTGTTAATCACATATCATATTCTCATTAGGGTTGAGCAAAAAGTCAATAGTCAACTGTCAACGGTCAACAACCCTAATGAGAATCCTCTGCCTCTGTCTCTCCGTCAACTGTGCATACACACCCGCATCCGCGTTCCGAGGAACACGAATGCAAAATGGATAAAACCAATCCCAAAACGTACACTAGGATCTGGCTTAAACCAAAGCCCGCTAGTGTAAACTGTCCGGACACTATACGTGCACAAGTGCACGGATGTGACCGAACCCTGTCGCAAAACCATGCGACCTGTCACAAAACCATGCGACCTCTACTCTTTTGCCTAAAGGCGAATAGCTTTCTGTGTGGGACTCTAAAGACTCGACACTACGCTGGCAGTGGGTTTAACCACAGACCGCAAGCGGCACTAGCTGTGCATAACGGTCCCCAGGTAGATACCGACAAGAAGACTGACGAGGCAAAACCCATCTGAACTCCTACTGAGCCTGAATGTGACATTCTCCGTACAGTCCGGTCTGTTCGTCTGATACATCGCATGGCGGGCCTAGGGGCGGTAAACGTCAGTCCCCCAATAGCGGTACAAGTCGTGTCGGAGTGAAGCCCAAAACACCCTGAGATAACACTGGAAGCCTATCAGAATATCTCGTTTGCCCTGGCCAGGGACTACTCGTGTAATGGCTCTCCTAGACACAGCGCGATGTCAACCCCCAATACCGGGAGAGACGAATCCTGTCTAACCGTCACTGCCTCCAAGTGCTTCGGGACTGGACCCAACTACCACTTGTTTGCACGACTCCTTTGAGCCGTGGTAGGGTAGTAATCAAAGTACAGTGGGAACACACTCGAGGCGAAGTGACAGTGTCAAGTCAGCGGACTAAGCTGTACTCATGTCACCTGGGAACTGATAACTGACGATAGGCATAATACCAACTAGTCAGTTCCCGACGAGTCCTGTCCATTGTACTCGTAACCCAACGAGCACCCGCATACTATCTCAAGTACGACGTACCGACGGCTGTGGGACAGACCGTCTCCCACACTGGGATGAGAAGCGCATGCGCTAGTCTACTCCGGAGTATCGATGCCCTGTCTCGATAGTCCTGCGACCAGGGACCTGCATAAGGATGTGCTTATAGATTACCCAGCCCCACTAGTGTGACTGCCATCACAACGCTGGTAATCAAGCAAAGATCCTAAGGGCTCCACTAATGTGTATAGGCGATATACTAAAATAAACACATGTACACATTGAAGTAGAAACAAACCAAGTAGCATACTACTATTTTGAGCAAGATTGTATATACAAGGTGAATATCCCAAGCTTCCATTAAGTAATATACAAACTAGTATGATACAGTAATGGCCTCTAGGGCATATACACTAACAATCTCCCACTTGCACTAAGGCCATGTACTGGCGTATCGAAGACCTATCATCTCGATCAGCCGCTCGAACTGAGTCTGGGGCAAGGCCTTGGTGAATGGATCTGCATTGTTATCTTCTGAAGTGACTCTCCGAACCTCGATCTCCTGGCGATCCACGATCTCCCGGCGATCCACGATCTCCCTGATCAGGTGATACCACCTCAAGATGTGTCTGGATCTCTGATGGGACCTGGGTTCCTTCGCTAAAGCTATAGCCCCGTTGTTGTCGCAATACAGAGGTATTGGATCAACAATGGACGGAACCACCTGAAGCTCTTTCAAGAACTTCCTCATCCAGACAGCTTCTTTTGCGGCATCAGATGCAGCGATGTATTCCGCTTCCATCGTCGAGTCTGCAACGGTTTCCTTGTTTGGAACTCTTCCAACACACCGCCCCTCCATTGAGGGTAAAGACAAAACCCGACATGGACTTGGAATCATCCTTGTCACTCTGGAAGCTGGAGTCAGCAAAGGCCTCGATCTGGAGGTCTTTTCCGCCATACACCAAGAACATCTCCTTAGTCCTTCTGAGGTACTTGAGAATGTTCTTTACTGCTATCCAGTGTTTCTCCCCAGGGTTTGACTGATACCGGCTTACCACATTCAGTGCATAAGCTACATCCGGTCTGGTACACAACATCGCATACATTATAGAGCCTACCGCAGAAGCGTAGGGTATAATAGACATGCGATCCCTCTCCAAATCAGTCTTGGGAGACATCTCTTTAGAGAGGGTGATCCCGTTACAAGCCGGTAGGTTACCGCGCTTGGAATCTTCCATACTGAATCTTTTCAGTATGGTGTCGATGTACCTGGACTGTGAAAGTCCTAATATCATGGCGATCATATACGTGAGAGGTAGGGTCTATAAGCACATCCTTAAAAGGTCCCTAGTCGTGGGAGTTTCGAGACTGGGCATCGATACTCCATTAGTAGACTAGTGTATACAGTCGAGACCCCGACGAGGGGCGGTGGCCGGTCTCACAAGCCTTGGTGTCAGTTGGTTCACCTAAGATGTATACAAGTGCTCATTGGGTTATGAGAACACCGGACAGGACTCGCCGGGAATATGCTAGTTGGTATTATACCTGACGTCAGATAGTAGTTCCCTAGTGACATGTGTACAGGTTAGTTCATCGACCTGAGATCGTCATTTGTCTCGTGTGAGTTCCCACTGTTCTTTGATTACTACCCTACCACGGCTCAAAGGAGTCATGCAAATAGGTTTTAGTTGGGTACAGTCCCGAGCCACATAGAGGCAGTGAGCGGATCAGCAGGGGTTTCGTCTCTCCCGGTATTGGGGGTGAGATCGCGCTGTGTCTAGGAGAGCCATTACACGAAGTCCTTGGCCAAGGCAGGAGATTTACTGGTAGGTATTCCAGTAGTATCTCAGGGTGTTCTGGGCTACACTCCGACACGACTTGTACAGCTTTTGAGGGTCTGACTTTTACCAACCCCTAGGCCCGCCATGCGATGCTCATAGACGAACGAACCGGACTGTACGGATTATGTCACTAACAGGCTCAGTAGGGTGTCAGGATGAGTTCGCTCATCGACCTCCCTTTTGGTCAATACCTGGTAGCCCGTTATGTACGGCCAGTACCTCTGACGAGCTAGTGGTTAAATCCACAGCCAAAGTATTGACGAGTCTTTAGAGTCCCCCACAGACAGTTTTCAAGTTTCGGGAGAAACGTTGTAGAGGCCATATGATATATGGCAGGGTCCGATCATATACGTGCCGCAGTGCACGGATCATGATCGGACGGATCATACTAATGGGCTTTGGTTTAAGCCGGATCCTAGTATTAAATTTGTTGGATTACTTTAGTCTCATCGCATTCGCATTCAATCGGAATGCGGATGCAGGTATGTATATACAGGTGTGGGGTATCCTTGTGATCCGTCACGAATTTACTTTAGATGTTGCGATATCTTTTTGTTGCAAACATTTGGGTAAATGTTTGCAAGTGGAAAATGTGAGTGGAAGTCATCATGAAGAGGCACAATCAATTAGGTGACTCATGGTCTCTTTTTTAGCACTAATGTCACTTAATTGATTGATTTTTGTGTTGAATTAATGGATGGAGAGAGAAAGGGCAGCCATATCCTTTTGGGTTAGCTCTTGTATTTTCTCATTCTTGCTCTCATTATCAATTCAACACAAGAAAAGAAAAGAAAAGAGAGCCTCTTCTTCTTCTTCTTCCTCTAACTTACATCATCCACCAATGGCATCATCTCTAACCTCCATCCATACAATGGATGCAAGAGACAAAGTGATCACAAACATTCTCTACAACACCTTGGACACGTCGGCTGGCACACTTCGTGCCCGAGTTGCTTCGGATGAAGCGGGAGCCCGTAAAAAGACTCGAAGATGTGGTGCCCTTTCCGACGAGGAGATCGAGACCGGAGATGCCGTGAGGAGCTTGGGACGGTGGCCAAAGACCGAAGGACACGGATCGATCGGTATAGCTTTCCAACCCTTTCTCTAGTAGCTAGTTGTAGGTTAATGGTTCGATCTGGGTTTTAAGAATACGATAGCGCCGGTTTCTAGTTTGAAAAAGTTTTCGTTCCCGCATTTTGGTTTCGGACAAACGGTCGGGGTGCTACCGTAGACTTACAAGAAGAAGCGAAGAGATTCGTTCAAGAAATTCACGACGGACTCTGCGGTTCTCACTAAGCTGGGCCAAAGATGAAGCTGAAGATCAAAGAATGGGTTACTATTGGCCCAAAATGATTCAGGACTGTCTCAAATATGTGAAGCAGTGTAACTCGTGCCAAATCCACGGGGACATCATCCACCAACATTCAAATCCGCTACATCCAACCGTAGCTAGCTGGCAGTTCGAAATGTGGGGAACCGATATAATTGGTCCCATTGAACCGGTGTCGTCTAAAGGACATCGGTTTATATTGGTAATGACTGACTACTTCTCTAAGTGGGCAGAAGCAGTACCACTAAGGGAGGTGAAGACGGAGAATATCCTCCATTTCTTTAGGACACATGTCATCTATCGGTTCGGCACTCTGCGACGAATTATCTCAGATAATTGGCCAGCTTATGGAAGCCATAAACTCAGTCGCTTCGCACAGCAATATAAAATAGATTAAAGATACTCTTCAGTCTATAATTCTCGGGCCAACAGGTCTAGCTAAAGCTTTCAATAAGACCTTGAAGAAAATTATAAAGAAAACAGTGTCCATAAACAAAAAAGACTGGCACGAAAGGTTGCATGAAGCTCTCTGGGCGTACCGAAAAACGTTCAAAACTACTACGAATACAACACCATACATGTTGGTATTCGGCACGGAAGCAGTGCTTCCCCTAGAAATAGAACTCCCTTCTCTACGAGTAGCAGTTCGATACGAGCTGACACATAAAGAAAATGCTCATCTTCAGCTTGAGGAGCTCGATTCCCTTGACGAAACTCTCTTTATAGCACAGCAAAATCTGGAGGCTTATAAGGTAAGGATGACACGGTCATACTGTTCCCCTCCGAAAGACGGTGCGACGGACGTCTTGCCTGAAATTCGGGGCAGATGCTAATTGGTGCTATCCGTCTACCTCTCCGAAGATGCCAAGTTGATTTATGGCACCATGTATCGAAGGTTTAAACGGATGCGTCCGATGTAGCAGACTTCGTCAGATTCGTTTTTTTGATTGTGGGGACGCTCTTCCCTGCAGGCGCAAGCCCCTGCAGTTAATTACGCTACCGCATTGCGGTAATAACTTTCTCCTTCTCCAGATGGTCACTTCGTGTCGTGTGTGTTTATTTTGTGTTTGGTTTCCCGTGGATTGTATATGGAGACTGAGTTATGTCGTCGCCCGTAGGGCGTGGACTAGTCCAAATCTGTATTATCTTAGATTTGGGTTTGGGGGTTGTGTTTAAGGATACGTTAGCCTCATTTGAGACTAAGATCGACTTAAACGTTTGTTAAGGATACGTTAGTCTAGTTTTAGACTAATATCAATTTAACGGAATCGTTTAGATCCGACAAGAGAGCGATTAGGGGAGCCCTGTTGTTTAGTTTAGTGACATTGCGGTCAATAGGTAGTTTAAGGACATTGCGGTCCATTGTTAGTTTTAAGACGTTGCGGTCAAGGTTAAGGACGTCGTAGTCCATGGATTTAAGGACTCCACAGTCCGGTGTTAGTTTTAAGACATCACGGTCAAGGTTAAGGACGTTATAGTCCGTTGTTAGTTTTAAGACATTCCGGTCAAGGTTAGGGACCTCATAGTCCATGGGTTTAAGAACCCCACAGTCCAGCGTTAGTTTTAAGACATTACGGTCAAGGTTAAGGACGTCATAGTCCATGGGTTTAAGGACCCCACAGTCCAGCGTTAGTTTTAAGACATTACGGTCAAGGTTAAAGACCTCATAGTCCATGGGTTTAAGGACCCCACAGTCCGATGTTAGTTTTAAGACATTGCGGTCATGGTTAAGGACGTCGTAGTCCGTGGATTTAAGGACTCCCCAGTCCGATGTTAGTTTTAAGACATCACGGTCAAGGTTAAGGACCTTATAGTCCGTAGATTTAAGGACTCCACAGTCCGATGTTAGTTTTAAGACATCACGGTCAAGGTTAAGGACCTCATAGTCCGTGGATTTAAGGACTTCACAGTCCACGAAATGCATGGTAACTGGGACCCGTCACCTCTTTGAAGACGTTGTGGAATTACAACGCCAAATATCAAAGGAGTGAAGAGATGTACCCTTTAACCAAGGTAAAATCAGTCTAGAATCATCATGGTTGATCGTTAGTTTTAAGACATTACGGTCGAGGTTAAGGACATCATAGTCCGTGGATTTTAAAGACTCCACGGTCCGGTGTTTGCTCTGGATGCTTCACACGGGTTCACTGCCGTGCTTGGCGAGGACCAGGCTCCGCTGTGGGCATTTTCCGCGGGGTTAAAGAGTGACGTTATCCGCGTTCCACATGACCGGGAATTTTGCACTAGATGCTTCACATGGGTTCACTGCCGTGTTCGGCGAGGACTAGGCTCCGCTCTGGATGCTTCACACGGGTTCACTGCCGTGCTCTGCGAGGACCAGGATCCGCTCTGGACGTTTTCCATAGGGTCAAAGAATGACGTTATCCGCGTTCCACGTGACCAGGAATTTTGCACTAGATGCTTCACGCGGGTTCACTGCCGTGCTCGGCGAGGACTAGGCTCTGCTCTGGATGCTTCACACGGGCTCACTGCCGTGCTCTGCGAGGACCAGGATCCACTCTGGACGTT
Source organism: Agapanthus africanus (assembly GCA_030015575.1). Lineage (NCBI taxonomy): Eukaryota > Viridiplantae > Streptophyta > Magnoliopsida > Asparagales > Amaryllidaceae > Agapanthus > Agapanthus africanus. Next base: position 370,733,069 of record JASDDO010000019.1, on the reverse strand, counting down.
TTCCACGGGGTCAGAGAGTGACGTTACCCGCGTTCCATGTAACCAGGAATTTTGCACTGGATGCTTCACACGGGTTCACAGCCGTGCTCGGCGAGGACTAGGCTCCGCTCTGGATGCTTCACACGGGCTCACTGCCGTGCTCTGCGAGGACCAGGATCCGCTCTGGACGTTTTCCACGGGGTCAAAGAGTGACGTTTTCCGCGTTCCACTTGACAAGGAATTTTGCACTAGATGCTTCACACGGGTTCACTTCCGTGCTTGGCGAGGACTAGGCTCTGCTCTGGATGCTTCACACGGGCTCACTGCCGTGCTCTGCGAGGACCAGGATCCACTCTGGACGTTTTCCACGGGGTCAGAGAGTGACGTTACCCGCGTTCCATGTAACCAGAAATTTTGCACTAGATGCTTCACACGGGTTCACAGCCGTGCTCGGCGAGGACTAGGCTCCGCTCTGGATGCTTCACACGGGTTCACTGCCGTGCTCTGCGAGGACCAGGATCCGCTCTGGACATTTTCCACGGGGTCAAAGAGTGACGTTATCCGCGTTCCACGTGACCAGGAATTTTTTGATTATATCCGCATTTCACGGGGTGGGGATTTGACTCTTGGTGATCTGTATATCGCCGAGCCATAGAACTGGGAGTTGCCGCTGTTCCGCTTCGCTTGAAGTTGTGTTCATTGTTACGAGACGAGTGTTGAAATGATCTCTAGGTCATTTGCGGCCCGTCGAGATTCGGCTTCTTCTTATGATGAAACCTGGAAGAGGAGTATGATCCCTTCTTTGTTTGAGCCCCTGGATTGTGTACAGGGATAGATGCAACATCACCTGTAGGGCATAAATTTCATTTTTATTTTATTTCTTTTTCCGCGATGCTCTATCATTTCAGCTTTTATATCGCGAAAGTCACGATTGCCCCATCATTTCGGCTATTTTTCGCGGTGCCCAATCATTTCGGCTATTTATTTTATTTTTCACTCGCTGCTTTTTATTGCGAGTCGCCCAATCATTTCGGCTATTTATTTTATTTTTCGCTCGCTGCTTTTTATTGCGAGTTGCCCAGTCATTTCGGCTATTTCGTATGCATGTGTGGCTTGCTGGCTTTTCGCTGCAAGCTTGGATTTAGACACCGATTTCGGCATCAGCACCGCTACAACTGGGATATTTCCAGGAGCGAATCATCATTTGCCTCTGTCGATGTTGAACAAAGGTAGCTTAGTAAACAGGGTTAAGGGTCCTGTCGACTAAGGCTTTTGACTTCATGAGCCGTAAGGGTCTCACAAAGGTATTTCTCCCTACAAGTCGTGAGGATCTTGTAGGTGTGTTTTCTCCTTGGGAATCGTGAGGATTCCTAAGTGCATGTTCTCTTGTAAGTCGTAAGGATCTTACAAAAGGGTTTTCTCCTTATAAGTCGAGAGGACTTACAAGGGTTGTTCACCATACGAACATATCCCTAGTCACGGATGGGACTTGGTTAGGGAAATGTTTATTCGCGCCCGTGAATTCTATACAAGGGTCAGTCTTGAGCCACTTGTAGGGCAATATCGAAGTTTGTTGGAGTTGCTTAAGCACAGGTTTAGGTCTCTGTAACATAAGACTTTCAAATCTCATGAGCCGTTAGGGTCCCATAAGAGAGTTCTCCTTACGAGTCGTGAGGATCTCGCAAGTGTAATTTCTCCTTAGGAATCATGAGGATTCCTAAGTGTGTTGCTCCCTTGTGAGTCGTAAGGATCTCACGCAGGTGTTTTCTCCTTACAGGGTCGAGAGGACCCTGTAAGTGTCTTTTAACGAGGTTGCGCCCTTTCGGGTTTTCACAAACACTCGCCGGTAGCCCTGCTGTTTTTACTCACGGCGCCCTTTCGGGTTTTCATTCGTGCCCATTTTACTTATGGACATACCGTTTTTTTTTGTTTTATTTTATTTTTTTATCATTTTTTAACTTTTTTTTTACTCTTTTTTTTCTCTTTTTCTTATCTCGTCAGCTTGAGGATGCTGCGGTAGTAGTTTAAGGACGTTTCAGTCATCAGCTAGTTTTAGGACGTGGTGGTCCGTCGTTAGTTTAAGGACGTTTCGGTCCGTCGTTAGTTTAAGGACGTTTCGGTCCGTCGTTAGTTTAAGGACGTTTCGGTCCGGTCAGGAGAAGGCCGGCTATTGCTTATAAAGTTTGAGCTTAGGAAGATAGCGAGCGGACATAGTCGTCGTCATCTATCATTGACCTAAGCTGTGGCTCATTAAGCGTAGTATTTCTTTAGGAAGCGGCCGTTTATTGGCCTGAAAGGCCTTTCACCATGCATATCCATGAGTAGATAGGCTCCACCCTGGTAGACCTTGTCTATTATGTACGGGCCTTCATAGTTCGGCTCGAATTTTCCCCGCTTGGCGCAATTGGGGATCATGGGCCTTTTGACCACTAGCACGAGTTCTCCTTGGCGAAATGTCCTCGGCCTAGTTAATCTTTCATATGAGCGCGCCATCTTTGCTTATAAGCTTCTAGATTTTGTTTTGCTATGAGCCGGGTTTCATCAAGGGCATCAAGCTCCTCAAGCCGAATGTGAGCATTTTCTTCGTCCGTCAGCTCGTAGTGGACTGCACTCGTAGAGGGTAATTCTATCTCGAGGGGGAGTACTGCTTCTGTACCGAAGACCAACGCGTACGGCGTTGTGTTCGTGGCCGTCTTGAACGTAGTTCGATATGCCCAGAGAGCTTCTTGTAGTCTCTCGTGCCAGTCCTTCTTATTTCGGGACACCGTCTTCTTCACGATCTTTGTCAAGGTCTTGTTGAAAGCCTCAGCTAAACCGTTAGCTCAGGGATTATAAACTGAGGAATATCTCCAGTCTATATTATGCTGCTGCGCGAAGCGACTGATCTTATGGCTCCTGTAGGCTGGCCCGTTATCGGAGATGATCCGTCGTGGAGTTCAAAATCGGTAAATGACGTGCGTCTTGAAGAAATGGAGAATATTTTCCGTCTTCACTTCCCTTAACGGTACTGCTTCTGCCCATTTGGAGAAGTAATCAGTCGTCGCCAGGATGAAACGATGTCCCCTGGATGATGCTGGTTCAATGGGGCCGATTATGTCAGTTCCCCACATTTCGAACGGCCATCTAGCCACCGTTGGATGCAGAGGATTTGGATGCTGATGGATAAAGTCTCCATGGATTTGGCACGAGTGGCATTGCTTCGCATACTCGAGGCAGTCTTGGATCATTGAGGGCCAGCAATAACCCATTCGTTTGATTTTCAGCTTCATCTTCGGGCCCGCTTAATGAGAACCGCAGAGTCCGCCGTGAACCTCCTGAATGACTCTTTTCGCTTCGTCAGGTCCCAGGCATCTCAACCACAGAGAATCGAATGACCTCTTGTACAAAGTATCGTTGACGAAGGCGAAAGACAGAGCTCGTTTCATGAGCTGATGTCTTGAGGACGCATCTTCAGGCGTTCGACGGGATTTAAAGCAGTCTATAAAGACTTCTCTCCAATCCTCAACCATTTCTTGGTCTTTTATTTGCATGGCCGTCTGCTCGGTCGCTTCCTTTTCCTCGGATGATTCTGGAGATACCTTTGCCGGAGCAAGAACCCGACGGCTTTGTACCATGATTCTTACGTCATCGAGGTTCTCGTCGGCTAGTTCCTTAGCAAGCTTGGCTAATGCATCCGCTTTGCTATTTTCGGCACGCGGTATGCTTTCCAAGGTGTAGGAGGGGATTTGAGTCAGCAGTCGCTGTACTCTTTCGCCGTACTTTACCAGTTCTGGCTTACATATCTGGTAGTCGCCGTTTACTTGACTAACGACCAGTTGGGAATCTCCGTATATGAGGAGGTTTTCAATTCCCATATCAAAGCTTCGTATTCGGCCTCATTGTTCGTCCTCGGCTCTGTTAAGGAAAAAGCGTAGCGCATTATCCCTCTTTGTGGAGTTACGAAGATAAGGCCTACCCTCGATTTGATTATAGGGGTGCTTTGTTTGCGCTTCTTCGCGGAAGATGCTCCATCGAAATAAAGTTCCCATCGGGTATCGCCGCCGTCGATCGCATTAAACGCGTGTTCATCTGGCAGTTCACAATTCAAAAGGGAATCGGCCGGTATTGGATGTTCGGCGAGGAAGTCGGCGATGGCCTGGCCTTTCACCGCCTTAAGAGGCTGATAAGTTATCGAAAACTCCATTAAGAGCAGGGACCATTTAGCGAGTCTCCCTGTCAATATGGCCTTCGACATTAAATATTTAAGGGGGTCCACCTTCGAAATGAAACGGACTTCATATGCCAATGCATAGTGCCTGAGCTTTGTTATTGCGAAGATCAATGCCAGGCAGTGCTTTTCGATGGAGGAGTAATTGTTTTCTGCCCCTAGTAGAACTCGACTCAGATAGTAGAGCGCTCTCTCCTTTCCTTGGTCGTTCTCCTGTGCCCACAATGCGCCTAGGGAACCTTCAAGGGCGGTTGTATAAAGAATGAGGGGCTTTCCCTTGACCGGAGCAGCTAGCACTGGCGGGTTCTGCAGGTACTGCTTGATCTCATCCAGTATGTGTTGGCATTTTTGGTCCCAGACGAACGGGGTTCCCTTCTTCATCAGGTGACTGTAAGGGCGGCACTTGCCTGAAAGGTTGGCTATAAATCGCCGGATGTATGCGAGCTTTCCCTGGAGAGACCGCAATTGTTTGAGAGTCCTTGGCGGTGGCATTTCCATGATTGCCTTGATCTTCAACGGATCTATCTCGATACCCCGGTGCCGGACAATGAACCCTAGGAACTTGCCTGAGGATACCCCGAACGCGTATTTGAGGGGGTTCATTTTCAAGTTGTATTGCCGAAAGCGTTGAAATACGGTCTTCAGATGCTCTAAATGCTCCTCGTACGATTTGCTTTTCAGCACGAGATCGTCGATATAGCATTCGACGGTTTCATGTATGAGGTCATCGAAGATCTTCGTCATGGCCCTCTGATAGGTGGCACCGGCGTTCTTTAGACTGAAGGGCATCACCTTATAGCAGAATATGCTCGAAGGGGTCCGGAAAGCGGTGTGCTTTTGGTCCTCGGGATGCATTTTTATCTGATTGTATCCTGACGAGCCGTCCATGAAAGAGAAAACCTCATGAGTAGACGTGTTATTTATCATCAGCTCAGTTACCGGTACTGGGAAATCATCCTTCGGGCAAGCTTTATTGAGATTCCGGAAATCCATGCATATGCGCACCGTCCCATTTTTCTTCATTACCGGGACGATGTTGGCGATCCAGTCAGGATACTGAACTTCCTGGATAAACTCAGAATCGATCAGCTTCTTGACTTCGGCATTGATGCTCATCTCAAGCTCGAGCCGCATTCTTCTCGGCGCCTGTTTGACTGGCTTGACGTCTGGGGATATCGCCAGCTTATGCACAGCAATTTCTGGATCTAGTCCTGGCATTTCGGAGTAGTTCCATGCGAAGCAATCTCTATGCTGCATAAGCACGTCTTTTAACGTGGTCACCCTTTCTTCAGATAGCAACTCGCTGACGAATGTCGGTCGCGGGTCGTTCGTTGTTCCCAGCTCGATTTTCCTGAGGTTATCTGCAGTAGTATGTATGTCGTCTTCCAGCTCTTTTGGCGCTGGCGGAAATTCTGAGATTACCTCGTCGTTATTGCTGTTTTCAAAGCACCAGGGGAGGTCATTCATGTCCTCGGGCTCTTCTTTTGATATTGTTATCATATGACAAGTACGAGCTCGCTTCCAAGACCAATGTGGATCTGGTTCTGCTTTTGTGGCTTTGGGTTCGTGCTTTTGTGGCGGCGTTACCCTCCAGTTGTCAGACAGAGCGAACTTGCCAAGCTAATACTGATCTTTGACCCAATTCTTGAAGGTGAAGCAGTCTTCGAGAGGGTGTCCTATGGCTCGGTGATAAGAGCAATAGCCCGGATGAGAGACCTCATTAGCTTGCTCAGGGTGTTTAGACTTTGGAAGTGTAATCATTCGATGTTTTAAGGCAAGGTCAAGTATCTTCCATGTTTTATTCTGAGGAAAAGAGTATGCCTGACTCATCTTTTACATAAGGGACAAATCTGGACCGCTCGATTTCCGATCGCGTGACTTCTCGGTCCCGCTTTGTCGCTGTCGAACGCCTTTTTTGCTCTTTGACTTGTTTCTATCTCTGCGTCGGGCCTTTTGCACAACAGGTTGACAGGGAGGAGTATTTTCGTCTTTGGCAGCCTGTTGAAGAAGACGTTGCGTCCTGGCTTTCTCGTAGATGGCCATTTCGCGGTTATGGTCGTCCCGAGCTTTTTGACCCGCTTTCCTGATAAGCTTGTCCATTCGCTTTTCAAATGACGGACTCGGCACTTTGGGTGCGGGATCTAGTCTTGATAAAGGATCGGCGTTTTCTGACAGGGCGTCCTCTTCTTCATCGAAGTTATATATGGCGTAGCTACTATGGACTCGTTCCCGTTTCCCGGATCTCACATATCCAAGCCCAAGCGTTTCCATTCTCCCGTTGGGCAACTTCCGCTGAGTCCCAGGGACATCGCAAATCCTGTTGTAGAACCGAGCTTGACGAATAGTCTGTTTTAAAAGTATCCCTTGGCGCTTTAATAGCCTTTCAATCCGTTTGCGTAATATTTGGGCAGACGGATGGGTTGGAGCCTGTCGAGGGTAGAATCCGCGCCGTGCCAGATTTCTTTCTCGACTCTTGTTTCCGTAGACCGGTAGAATAGGATCGTCTTTTCGCCTTTTCGCCTGGGAGGGACGTAAAATGTTTGCAGGTCTTGCACATTGTAAGCTTTGAGCTTGTCAAGATCTTTATAGTGCTCCCGCGGAATCATGGTGATTTGCAAACTCTGATCATCACTAGGGGATACTTGTATTGACGGCCGACTGGAGAACACAGCATTAACCTCGTCTTCCGAGTCGCTTCCGAAGATCAATATGGGGGCGGACGGTCCCGAGTTGCTGCGCCGAAACAGCCCAGCGTAAACTATCTCTTCTTCTTCTTCGGTATCACTCCAGAAAACAGGAATGGCGGCGGCGGCTTTGTACTCCGGTTTTCGACACCTCTCTGTATCCTCAAAATCTGGCAAAAAGTACTTTGCATCTTCATACTTGCAGACTTCGTTCATGGAGAATGGGTTCAGCTCGCCTGTCACGGTGTACTCGAGACCATCCTTGAAATACTTCATACACCGGTGTTGTGTAGACGGGATGATGTTGTACTCGTGTAACCAAGGACGACCGAGCAGAGTATTGTAGCAAGTCTTGGCGTCTATGACATGGAACTTAATGTCCATGACGAGCAGCCCAAAGCGTAGCGTCAGTATCACAGACCCAAGAGTTCTTGATGATTGGGAGTCGAACCCGGAGATGGTGATCTTGTCCTGAGCAAGGTGCTGGACGCTCATGCATATTTCCTTTAACACCCGCACGTCGAGGAGATTAACGGAAGACCCATTATCAACCAAGATTTTACCAATCTTTATATCGTGGCAATATCCAGAGACGTATAGGGGACGGTTGTGGTCGCACGTTCCAAGGAGCAGGTCTTCGTTACCGAAAGTGATATCGGCCGTGTACACTTCTTCCAGTTCATCCTTCATCCTTTCTTCGGCGAGGAAGGCTTGGAATTGTTCGGGCTCTTGTAGCGCTTTGATTAATGAATCTCCCGCTTCTTTTGATAACAGGAGGGCGTCGAGAATGCTGAGCTGCGAGGGTAGCTTCCTCAGGTGCGCTAGGATGTTGTAGTCCACCTTACTCTTCTTAGGTGGGTCCTTGGCAGTCAGCTCTTTCATAACTTGGTCATCTAAGGCGATATCCTCAGCGACCTTTTCCTTTCCCTTATCTTTTCTAGTTGCGGGTCCGAGATGCTTTTCGGGAAGCGTGCGATTGCAAAGCTGAATGTTTTCGCAGGCCTCTGGTTCTTCCTCTTTTCCCGAGGTGGACTCTTTAAAGAGGGGGCTAAGAGCCAGCTCCTCGTCAGAATCGCTCCCGAATGTGAGCACTTGCGATCCCCCGGCGTTGACCGTGTAACAGTTACCGGTAGTTCTTTTGTGTCCTTCGGCCGTACTTCTCTGCTCCCGACGGGTTCTGCGTTTCATTCGCTTAAAATGTTGCCGATGAGCAACATATCCCTACCACCATGTCTTAAAAGCGTCTCACTCCTCAGTGGGGTGTGAAATCTTCCGATGGTACGAGCAGTAATTAAGGTGTCTTTCTGCCCCATTAAGCGTGTTTCCTTCCGAGGGCGGTAGCTTCATTCCCATTGACATGGATTTGGCAAACCTTTTCCTCGTCTTGAATATGTTTTTATCCGCATCGGATGTCTTTTGATCTGGCAGAAGTGCTTCGCATCTTTTGTTTAGACGCCTACGTTTGGCTCTTTCCGATGCGGCCATATCACACTCCTGGTCGGCTTTACTTTTCAAACGAATCACGTCTAGAAAGGCGTCGATCATTTCGTCTGTCGGCCACACAAGCTCCGGTTCAAGCTCTGCCCCCAGTTTCTCAGTACCAGGGGTTGTTTCATCATCGGTAAACGAGTGGGAGATCACATTACAACTCGCCACGTATCCCTCGGGTTCATCTGACGAACTCTCCCCCTCATCTTCCTCTTGAAAGACGTGGTTGAGAAACTCTTGTAATGTGATGGGAGTCCGTGCCTTTTGATTGTACTCTTCCAGCGCGTCGATCTGTTTCTGTAAGTCTGTGCACTTGTCACCAGGATTCACGGGCTTCTTAGATTTCTTCTTCTTTTTCTTTGAAGATTTCGATGGCTGGTTGTGAGTGCTTGGGCATCCCTTCAATAATCTGGGGTTCCAGCGGGTTCTTCCACCTGATCGCCAGGCATGTTTTAAGATCGTTCAGCATCCCCTTGGTTTTTGCTGAAAGCACGATTTCCCATAGAGCTTCTTCAATGAAAGAACAAGTTGCCCCCGGTGTGTCCGTCTTCTTAGCGGCGTGAGGTTGTGGTGGGTTCACCTTCCACTTCTCGGACAGCGCAAACTTGCCCTGTATGTATTGATCTTCAATCCATCCTTTGAAGACGAAGCAATCCTCAATCGGATGACTTACCGTTTGATGGTAAGGGCAGTAGTTGGGGTTATTCACCTCACTGGGTTGCGGCGGTCTCCTTGGGTTTGGCAAGTTGATAAGCCTGTTGCGTATTGCCAGTTCGAATAGCCTCTTCGTCTTATCCCGCGGGAATAAGTAGGGGCACTTCATTTTCTCATTGTAATACCGCCGTCTTTCTTCTAGCTGATCCGCCAGCTTTGGGGCACTGGGTTGCTGTTGAGCGTTTGCAACGAAGGTTGCCTTCTCTTTACCCTTGTCATACCGAGGTTCTGGCTTCGGGGGAGACGGTCTGTGACCCATCTAGTCCATCTGGGCCAACTTGTCGATCAAAGCCTGGAACGTGGTTGGCTTAAAACATATCATGAACTGTGAGATAGTTGCATGAGGATCTAGGGTACCCACGAACATGCCCACCTCGGGTGCCTCCTCAATGCTTTGTTCGCATTTCGACCACAAGTTTCGCCAGCGTATAGCATACTGGACCCATGTCTCACCTGGTTTCACCCTGGCATTAATTAATGCCGTTATCGGAGTGCGTTCGCTGGCACTTACGAAGCGTTGGGTGAATAGCAACTCTATTTCAGCGAATATCTTGATGGAATCGTTCGGGAGCTCAGAATACCATTCGAACGCTGTTTCTGACAAGCTGCCGACGAATTGGCGAAGCAAGAGCTTATCGTCGCCACCAGTGTTGCCACAAAGCGCCCTGAACTGGGCCACATGTTGATGGGGGTTGCCTGTCCCCTTATAGACATGGAATTTCGGTATCGTGTAGCCCGGCGGGTACTTGATCTGGTCATACCAGCTCGGATATGGTCGCCCCCTCCTGACAACTTGACCGGCTGCTTCAGTCGCCTGGTGAACGCGTATCTGTTGGGCTATGTATTCGTCCAGGTCAGCCTTGGAGATTGTTTCCTCCTTGGCTGTTGACAGAGCCGGTGGAGGATTTGACGTTTCTCCCCTGTCTTCTTCAAGGACGATTGGAGGATCTTCAGCAGGAGAATCTTGTTGGATCATCATTCCCACCATGTCCTGGAACAGGAGGGCTATTCGTTGTATATTGGCTGCTTGTTCGGCAGCCTCTTTATCTTTCTTCTCCAATATCCTACGAAGGAATTCAGCCTCAGTTTCTTGCTCCTAGCGTTGATCAGATGACGCTTCGGGGCTTTCTTTCGGCCCAGTAAGTGCGGCCATCGCGGTCATCATTTCTTGGAGCTTCTGCTGTTGCTCCTGAGCTTTGGTCACTGACCGTGTAAGCGGTCTATGATCC